>CP125851.1:35677777-45677777 GCA_030408175.1 Trifolium repens
TAGTGATGAAGAAATGGTTGAACATAAAGCAAAAAGTGTATGATTTTAGTGAAGATGAAGCAGACACTGAAACTGAGAGTGGAGAAGATGATGGTATATATGTGCTTCATTTTGTACCATAGATTCTTCTTCTTGTTTACACTTATTGTTTTCTTTTTATTTCCATTCTTTTTTGTTCTTTAATATAACTATTTTGTACTCAAATGAATGACTATTTGATATTTGTAATTCAGATATATCTTGTAAGGACTACAAAATGAGACGACACAGAAGAGGAAAATCAGAAACTTTGCGTGCGCAATACATAAATACAAAGGAAGTGAGGTCTGATGTTAATTTGATTATGTAACATGTCATTAAATTTAAAGATATTAGTTAATGAAATTCATTATAAATGGTTAACTTTTAGGGTAACAATTGGCACTTGGAATGTTGCTGGAGTACTTCCATGTAATGATCTTGAAATTGAGGGTTGGCTTTGTATCCAAGAACCATCAGATATTTACATTATTGGGTTAGTATATTTCACTATGATGTCTTAATTGCTTGAGTTTTATAGTAAGTTCAATACAAGTTTTTGTCTAGCAATCATGTGAGTATTGAACATGTTTTGAAGTTTTAAATTACTACAATAATGTCCCACATCGCCGAGATCATACATATCATGTGTCTCAAGTTATTATAAATAGTTCAGCTTAATACATTCATAAGTATCTTTGCGCTTGGGGCAATGACGCAGCTAATGAGGTTCTAACCGAGGCGCGTCTATTGCTGGTTGAAAACTATTTCCATATCCCCTCTTAGGCCTAGGTTTATCCTTGGCCTTCGAGAATTTCTGGAAGGGCTCCCTAAGGGGTAGAGCCGTACAATTTAAGTTCAATTCTTTTTTAATTCATACTTGTGTGTTGCTCTTAACAGTTTTCAAGAGGTTGTTCCATTGAATGCTGGAAATGTATTGGGAGCTGAGGATAATAAACCAATCTTGAAATGGGAAGAAATCGTTTGAAGAACTCTAAACAAATCAATTGAACCTGAAAATGAACTGAAAAGCTACAGTGCTCCTCCTTCTCCTGTTAGAACAAATTCTTCATTTGATATGCAAATTAATAATCCATTGGATTTTGTGGATGAGGACTATTTCAGAACTTTAGACATTAATAATGATGAGATAAAAAAACAAGGAAGAAATAAAAAGTATGATTGGTATAGAAAATAATATTGCATTGAGGAAAATATATGACATTGATCTTCAAACCATACTTGATTGGCCTGAACTTCCATTAGATACAAATACGAAATTGCGCAGAGTACTAAGCGCTTCAGATTGTGCTTCCTTGTATGGTTATGGAATGAAACGTTCACACCGAAGTTCTGGAAATTTGAGTTTGTTATGTAGAGAAAAGCAACAGGAAATAGTGCCTCAAGTATTTGATTCCCTTGTTGATGTATCTGATGAAGAAAATGATACATTTTTAGAATTACCTATTGACAAAGATGTTAATGGAATAATTAGTGTGAAATCACATCCTAAGTATGTTAGGATTGTGAGTAAGCAAATGGTAGGAATATATGTATCTGTTTGGGTTCAAAGGAAGCTGAGAAGGCACATTCATCATTTGAAAGTTTCT
Source organism: Trifolium repens (assembly GCA_030408175.1). Taxonomy (NCBI): domain Eukaryota; kingdom Viridiplantae; phylum Streptophyta; class Magnoliopsida; order Fabales; family Fabaceae; genus Trifolium; species Trifolium repens. The sequence continues at coordinate 35,679,406 of CP125851.1, forward strand.
CAAGTTGGTGTTGGTCTTATGGGCTACATGGGAAACAAGGTAATGGTATAAATTTCGATGACAGCATATCAAATCGACAATTTCATATGTTGATCGTAAGACTAACTATATGTGTGCATTTGTTTATAATATGATCATGCTCGTCAGTTCGTGTAGATGTGGTAACAGATTATAACTGATGCAGGGATCTATTTCGGTTAGCATGTCTGTCTTTCAGTCACGTATGTGTTTTGTTTGTTCCCATCTAGCTTCGGGTCAGAAAGATGGAGCAGAACAAAGACGAAACTCAGATGTTCATGAAATTGTACAACGTACGCGTTTCTCATCAGTCTTGGATACAGATCAACCACAAACAATTCCATCGCACGAGTAAGCAAGTTTAGCTTTACTTGAAAAGTTATCCTTTACAATAATTTTTCGTTTATGGATAGATAACTGTTAGTTAGTTAGTGGTTTTGTTAGTTTTTAATGGTTTGAACCCTAAACATCCTACTTAAAACTTCCTCGGTGTTCCTTAGCTCACCAACTGGGCTGTCTACTTGGGACTACAATCATCTTATTGACATGTTTTTTTGAGTGACAAATATTGCCTATCAATGTTGCGAATGAAGATCTTGGATTCACTGACGGGTTGCTTTCTGCTAACAGTCAAATTTTCTGGTTTGGAGATTTGAATTATCGTATCAATATGTCGGATGGTGAGGTTCGAAAGCTAATAGCTCTGAAGAAGTGGGATGAACTCATTGAATATGATGAGGTAAGAATTATGAAACTTAGACTCAACTATTGGTCTCCAATATGGTGTTCTGATTTTCATCAAGACCTAATCCTAGAGTTGCCAAAGGATTCCAAGTGCTGTCACCAAACAAGGGTCTACTCATCTACCTCATTAGTAATCTACATTTGATTATGATCATATTTTAATATACATCCAACACTATTAGACTTGATTTAATAGGCCGGTGACTCGAATATATAAATTTTGGTATCATATACTATACCTAATTCATTCTTACAAAATTGTAAGGTGGAAGAAGTCACTCTTATTGCTTGACTTTATTTGCAGCTAAGCAATGAATTATGTAATGGACATGTATTTGAGGGATGGAAAGAGGGGTTGATAAACTTCCTACCCACTTACAAGTATGAATTTAACTCCGACAAATACTCAGGTGAGAACACACAAGAAGCCGAAAAAAGGAGATCTCCAGCATGGTAAGACTTATAAGTCTAAGAATGTTTTGTATTTCTGTTGGTGCTGCATGAATTTGATACTTATTAATGTGCGAGATTATGCAGGGGCGATCGCATATTGTGGCTAGGAAAAGGAATAAAGCAACTTCAGTATCAATGTGCTGAAAATAAGCTCTCAGATCATCGACCAGTTAGTTCGATCTTCTTGGTTGATGTTGAAGTAATTGACCACCGAAAGCTACAACAAGCTCTAAATTTCGCAAGTGCAGTTGTACATCCGGAGATTTTCCTTCAAGACAATGAGGACTTGTCATATGAGATACCATAAAAAAAAAAAGATTGTTGTATACTAGCAAGGTGTCTAATTAATTTAGTTGAAGAAAAAACAGTTAGATTTGATATCTGTTTATTTGATTCTGCTTACTAGAATTTGTTTATTCTTCTGCAGTGTGTTTTACATTATGCTTAAAGGTGTGTGCTGATAAAGAGAGATAACTGGTGAACTGTTTGTAAATCTGCTACCAAGAACTATGGTAGTAGTGGGAAAAACTTGTTCACATTCAATCAATCATTTTCCTCTTTCAGCATCTAATTTTCATGTCCGTATGCTCTATTTATACTTCATTTCATATTCTCCCTTTACTTTGGAATCCATCTTTCTCTATACAACTGTGCTCAACCAAGTATAGGTCCATGAGTGCCATATTTTGATATTGTGATCCATGTATAAAACGCCAAGTTAATTTGATTTTGGTTGCGGGTGTAATACGGTAGTACTTTATACATTGGCTTGTATGTTACATTGGTTGACCCAAAAAAATTCTGTCATTGAGTTTAGCTATAGGGGAAACCTCTTTGCATTTGGAGTTGTTAAAGGGATCTCTAACATTACATTTCTTCATTTCCATTTGGATTTTTTAGGGAACTCTATTATTTCTTCTTATGCTTTAATGCTACCAAGATTTTTCGATTTTCATCATCTCCAAGATTTTTCGATTTTCATCATCTCCTTTTATTACTTTTACCATTAAAAATTTTCATTGTAAAATTTAGTCATATCCTTTCATACAAATCTCTGTCCACTCTTGTCACTGACTTGATCCACCATCCAAGTAAGGAGATTCAATAACAGTCAGAAATCACATTACTGAAACAAACTCAAAATTATTTATGTAAGTCAATATATTTCAAACTTTGAATAGAGTTTTGGGCATCAGTTCTCCAAGGTGATATTAACATCAAATAAAATTCAGATGCAAATTACCCATTTACACAAATAAAGAATCATCACATGCCCATAAACATAATCTGAATATCATATTCACTTTAATAACACAATTAGAAAACAATAAACAGAAAACAACAAACAGAAAATTTCAGATTTTAATAACACAGACAAAATGTTTTAAACTTAAATTTTGGGCATCAGTTCTCCAAGGTGATAATAACATCAATGAATTATTCAGATGCAAATTACCCATTTACACAAATTTAGATTCATCATGTGCCCATTCATAATGTTGATCACATCAATTCAAAAATCATAAATAATTGAAAAAAGAAATAATCTTGAAGCAATTGAAAATATGTAAAAAAGAGGGGAATTTTTTATTAAAAAAAAAAGCGATCAGAACCTGTCGGGATTCATGAGTAACATCAAATAATATCAGAGGATTGACAGACAAATGAATTCTATCATCATCTCGCTTTTCTCTTTTCACTCTTTTTTAAAGAAAATTCATCAATTCAAACAAACCCGAACCATTCAGGAAAATAATTATTTTAAAAAAAAAAATAGAAAGATTGAATTTTAGAGCTCAGAACTTCTTAGAGGATTGCGCCATCATCGACTCGCTCCAGCACAGTTTTTTTCATCAAAGCTCTGTCAATTATTAGTATTGTAAGAAAATAAATAAATATATTGCTGAATAGTTCATCTACAAATTGAACATCATGAACGGAATATAAAAGAAATAACAAGAACAAATCAAAAGATAAGATGCACAAAGGAATGAATGAGAAGAGTGAATAATTTAGCTAGCGGCTGAATTGTTTCCGATAGAAAATAGATGTTGAATTTGGGGATTATTTATAGGTTTAAATTAGGGTTTTATCAATTTTAGGGTTCGGCTCTGAAGATATAGAACCAGTTGGATCCGGGTAGATTTTGTGTTTCACGGGCTTAATTGATGATTGCCCAATTGGGCCCATAATGTATTTTATTTTATTTTATTTTTATGTACCCGTGATCATAACCGGTTAGGAAGTAATACAAGTAAACCTCTAGAGTTACTTCTGCCACCTCGCGCACCCTACGTCTTTTCTGTTTTACCTTTTTGTTACTTAAATATCAGACATTATAAAAATGAATTTTTTTTGAAAAAATATTGTCCGCTACTTAGGTAGAGAATGTTATAAAAAATAATTCAGGTAGGGTGTTTTGGGGGTGTATCTGCTACCTAAGTAGTGGATAGGAATATTTTGGTAAATTCGTAGGGTGCGCGAAAAAATGATTAGGGTGGCAATAGTAAATCCCCTTAATACCTAATCCGATGAATGACATATTAAATACTAATACTAGAATACTTATGACATGTTTGTTGCATAAAATATGATAGTGACAGAATAAAATATAAAATATGATAAAAATATGATAGGATATAAGCTGCATAACTATTAGAGAAATGATAGGTTGACAACTATTAAGTTGTCCGACAACTCTCAAACGTGGGGGCCCGCAACCTTTTTCTTTTTTTTATTATTTTTGCTCTACCTCGAAATCCGTGCAAAGAAAGAAAAATAAAAGTTGTCCGGCCGGGACAACTTGAGCTGATGTTCATATAACACAGCTCTAACTATTATCCTCATTCCTCAAATATTCTATCATTTTCGAGAGCTATATTTTTACTCCTTGGGTCATAGGCAACTCCATTTGTGTTGCAGTTTAAAAACGTGAGAACTTTCCTTCAATTAGTCGTAACATTCTCAATCACAATGGCTCCCAAGAAACCCCTTGTTAATCAATATATCAATCTCAAAATTACAGTGATGAGTGTCATGATGAATAATGGACAATGGATTATATGACCATTTACACATAAAATATTGAAAATAAATAAATATAGAAGAAAACAATTCATAGAAAAGAGGAGGATCATTGAAAAATGAAGGAAAAAAATTCAATTCATGGCTTTAGTGAAACGTACAATTAGCCACAAAAAAATTGCACAGCCACCATCCAACCATCAACCACGTTCTATTTTATAATGCATACTAAGTTCAAGGGTGTGAACCGTGTTTTTCAACATTTGCGTTTTTTCAACACTCAAACTCTACAATACAAGTAGGGCATTATTGAAAATCGAGGAGGCACGCGAGAAGGTTAAAGGGAGCAAAAGAACACACTTTGATTTTTATGCGATATTCAAAGTGGATAATGGATGGAGATACTAGAAATTTCAAAAAAGACTAAATCCTTGACTTTATAGAGATTAAGGTCCACTACATGACATATAAAATTGAAACCTAAATGATATATATGATGAAAATTGGATATAGGCCTATAATAAACTACATTTATTCATTGGAAATTAACTGCAAAAGGCAATTGTTCACTGAAAAATACTACTGACAGAACTATCATCATGAATACGCCAAATAGTTTCACCCAACAGGTTCGCTACGGTAAGAATAGTTAACTGAGGGAAATAGTTTTTCTCTGCAACTGGAATGGTATTGGTAATTATCACCTCTTGAAATAAGCCACTGGACAGCCTCTCAATTGCAGGAGGACTGCAACAATGCAAACATAATAAGACTATTATTAGCAATATAAAAGTTAGTTACACATTAGTCACGCTAGTTAACTACAGCTTCATCCATAATGCAGAACATAAGTGCCTAGGTACAGATGTATTTATCAGCTCAATTTGGCGCTGAATATAAGGTTCCAATTTGTGATTACGGTTAACAAATGGAAATTGAAGAACATGGTAAGTAACAAGTATAACATGCTTCAGATTTAGGAAGCAGATGGTAGAAGAATCCGATACATTGCGAACTTTACTTGGGGATTAAAATAACAAAAGATTAAGATTTAATTTGTATTGAAGAACGGACATCAATACCTAAAAACACCATGTGTGCAACAAGCATAAACTTCCCTAGCTCCCTCTTCATGTAATAGTGCTGCACCCTTGGCAATGGTTCCTGAGATCCAAAATAACAAACAAATATTAGTCAATAAAAGGGGGGAAAAATACAAATTTCGGACTATAATGGTTCCTACACAACAATGAGGAAACGCAACACGTTTTGTTAAGGAAATGAAAACTGAACCTTTTCAAGTAGCAACCAAATATATTTTCGGGCAAATGCAAGGGATGGATTCATAGATTGATTGTAAATCACAATTATTGTCTTAAGATAGTTTTAACTAGTATTTAATAATTAACTTCAGTCTCTACAATTACATTAATAAATTTTTTTGTAAGAATAAATGCTTTTTGAAATCCTGATGTGACTACAATAAATAAAAAATAAGGAACGCAAAATAATGCTACAGAAACATTTCGGATCTATTGGATATATGTTCATAAAAAAAAAGATAATGACAATCTAAGACATGGCCCGTCATGGAAAATGCTAAACAATAAATGTGTCAATAAATGCAGCAGAGAATTACAGAGTCTGTAAGTGTGTGTCAAGAAAAAGTCTAGCATGTACATGAATAAAGCTTTAATCAATAAATGAAAGATAAATAATTATTTTCATAATTAGATTTCTTTGACCCAGCAAAAAACACTGAATACAAAAAAGAAAAATGAAAAATCTGTTCGAATGTTAAATTGTGCATTGAAGAAGGCATACCAGCAGTGTCAATCATATCATCCACCATTATAGCAACTTTTCCTTTTACATCACCAATCAGATTCATCACCTGCAGAGGAACATAAGACAAATATACGTAAATGATCCATCTAGTTAACTGTTACAGAAACTGTTTCTATAACATTAACTGTAATTAATCCCTGAGGCGAATCAATACAATGTAATATTATATCATGTTAAACCATGTGCACATACAAAACTAACAACAAAGTAAGGACCCCAGACCCTCAGCAAATAACATTGTAACTTATCGTGATCCTTCTTGAGCATGAATCCTTATAACCTTGTCAAAATCAAATGTTATCCTTAAACATTTCCAAAAGATATAGATATGACAAGGACAGTGCACAAATGTTGTCCTTACCTCAGCTAAATTGTGTCCATGACGCCTTTTGTCTATAATAGCTAATGGTGCATCAGATAATTTCTTTGCAAAAGCACGTGCTCTTGCAACGCCACCAACATCAGGAGAAACAACCACCAAATCATTTGAACTTATTGTCTTACTGGCAAGATAATCAAGGATCACAGGCTAGTGGACAATCATACACAATAGCATTAGAAAACACACTGTGAAGTAACAGATTACAACCATTCAGAGCTAATAACTTACCTGACAATGTACATGATCCACAGGAATATCAAAGTAACCCATGGACTGTCCTGATTGAAGGTCACAAGCAAGAACACGATCCGCTCCAGCTTTGGTAATAAGGTTTGCAACAAGTTTAGCTGCAATCGATTCACGCCCTTGAGTCTGTTAAGGAAGAACAAAAAAAGACGCTTCAGTAATTGCTTATAAACATGACACGGGAGGAGGGTGTCGGGTAAATGGGGCCAAATACATCACAAATCACTTTGAAAACAAACAGAATTACACATAAAAAGTGATAAACCATTGACTGTGAGAATCACGTATACCGTGCAGTAGTGTTACATACAAAACACTTGCCTTTCTATCAGCTCTGGCATATCCAAAATATGGAATGACAGCAGTAATGTTTTTGGCCGATGCTCTTCGACAAGCATCGATCATGATCTGAAGCTCCATGACATTCTCATTTGCAGGAGGACTAGTTGGCTGTATAAGGTATACATTGCAACCTCTAACACTCTTGTAACTGGACATAGATCTCCCCATCAGCAAACCGTTTTATGTTAATTTTCCCAAGTTCCAACCCCATGTACCGAGCAATTTCCTAGTCAAAGCAACACAAAGTCAAAAAACAAAAAAACAAAAAATTCTCAGCAGGAATCAACCCAACAGAAAAAACGGATCATGCAAACTATGTTTCATTACAAGGGGACAAAAATGGTTCATTTTAACACTAAAATTGTGAAATTAAGAAACATGTATGTTACCTACCTATCTACCTACCATGATGTTTGTACTTTCACTACAATTCAAAAAACCAAATCATATTTGTACCAACTCACATCTAGTGTGTAATTATGCATGCATATGATAGACAAAAAAAAGTCCATAAGTCTCGGTTCAACTGACAATGTTCAACCGACAATAATCAAGGATGCCACGGTTATTTGTCAGTTTTAGTGGTAATTGTCACTTCGTCTAACACAAATAATAATAATAATAATAACAATAATAATAATGACATTAAAGAAAAATGGAAGTACATGGGAGAGTGTAGGATTAGCGGTGCCGGAGAACAATTTGAGCTTGGTAGCGTTTCTACGGACGATTTTGTCAGTAGTTACAGAATCGATGAACTTGGGCAGCGTTTTTTCGTTGATAACGGGAACAATCGGTTTCCCGTTAACAAAATTGGACGGTTCGGACATATCACATTTCTAACAAAAATACAATAAAATTAATATTAATAATAATAAACTCGAAAAATAATACTAGCAAACAAAAAAGAATAAAAACAAAATGGAATATTATTATCTTACCACATTATTATACGCGGCGGTTCGAGTGCGAGGAAGGTCAAGAAAACCTATTGTTCGAAAATGAGAGGTGCCGCCGTTGCAGAGAGAAGAAGGATGAAAAGGGATGATGGTTGACGACGACGACGTGTGTTGAACTTGAAAGAGTGATGAAGCCATGTGTGTTCAGTTACAACAACACGTGTCGTGGTTAGGGTTTATCTTTCTTCGATTTTGAGGAGAGAGAGAAGAAGAAGAAGAAGAAGAAGAAGAAGAAGAAGAACAGAGCGATTGGGGAGCTCTGTTGTTGCTTGTGTTGTGGCTGGTCTGTGCGAGAGTGAGAGAAATGAGATTCAGCTTTTTTAATGTGTTCGGGGTCGGATCCGATCCTCGGCAGCTAATTTCACTGCAGCCACTTCTGCAGCGCTGTTCTCAACCTTCGGATTGATCGCATGGCTGAAATATAAAACACAAAATAAAAGAAATTGCAAAAACAAATTATCAATCCCTTTTCCTTTCGCGGCCTGCTACAAACACAGTGATATGTTAAGACTGCTGAACGACTGAGAGAAGAAGAAGCTATGGCCACTTTACAGTAGTTGTGTTGTGGCTTCAGCTTTATTGCTGCGATAGAGACCTTAAGATTTTAGCTTTCATTTTCTTGTTGTGAACTATTGGAATTCATTTGTCTTATGCATCTTTGAAAATTGAGGAGGAGAAAAGAAAAAAAAAAAGTGAGGTGCAGACAAGTCTTTGTATAGAAAATTAATTGAAAATTGTAATTGTAATAAAAAAGATGATTATTCAATGTTTAGATGGAGAAAATGGTGTGATAGTGGTGGTTACAGAAGCTAGGCGAATTGCAAAAAATAAAGACGGTGGAAGGAAAGACATTCAAGTGGATCCACATTATTTTATGTTAGTTTTTGTCATACTCATCTCAACCGATAGACTAATCAAATGGTGGAGAATATGTGCAGCAGGGGTAGCGGTAGGAAATTATGCTACCGAGGATTCATATTGGTTCGGGGTCACTCTGCCACGTCGTTGTAAATAAAGAGTTAAGCGTGCCTATGCTTTATTCTCTTTACATTATTTTAAAATTATTAATTAATTAATATATTTAATCTATAATATCAGCTAAATACATTAATTATTTAATAAATTTTAAAAACTAATTATTTTTTATAAAATGGACCGGAGGTAGAAATACTTTAGGTATTTGACCGATTGGTCTAATATTTGACCTTTATAATAAAATAATAATAAGAACATTAATAAATTTATGTGAGTCAAAAAGTAAATAAATTGCATTTATGTTTTTGGAATTATTTTAGAAAAAATATTAGAATTAAGGAAACTAAAGTATTTTTGGTTAAATACTAGAAAAGTTAATAAAAATTTGAATTAGGAAATATATAAAAAAATTATATTAATATTTATAAAATATGGTTCCATGCATGAGTATAACTCATTTGGTTGGATTCTCGCGTGAACTGGGAGGATCCGTGGAGATGAAAATAGAGAAAGGATTCTCCCCAAAGCAAAATATGAGTTGGAATCAAAAATATTTTAAATAGTAAAAATATAAGATGGTAAACCACTTAATTTTCGTCCTGTTAATATCTCTAAATATAAATATGTGAGAATGAATGTATTTGTGAGAATAAATGTGTATGTTTAGATATTATCTCACTTTAAAGTATTAATCCAAAAATATTACATGTATTTTAATATTATACTTTTATTTTAGTTTGGAAATTTCCAACTATAACTTATTTTTTTGAAAAATCCTAATATAACTTTAGGTGAGGTGTAGGCAGATAACATTTTAATAATACCAAAACAAAAGGAAAAGTTCTCAAACTAGTATATGGTGGATTAAGCCAAATTTACTCCTTCTAGAAAAATGACATGATAAGGTAACTAGAGATAGGTATACGGCCTAACCCATCCTATTCAATCCATCCCGAATAAATTCACACCTTAAATGAGTTGGATTGGTTCGTTGGCAAATTAAAATGGGTTATTATAAGTTGGCTTGAACCCGGTTTGCATTAGCTCATAGGTTAAACGGTTAACCTGCAGACTATTACAAACTATAATTTAAAAATACTTTCTTTTGAAAAAAAACTAAAATATTGATACTATAAAAATTCTTCTTTTTTAAAAGTTTGGTCCTCTTGGATTTGAATTTGGACACGGACCAAACAATAATTTATAAAGTGATAAAAAAATATATAATTAATTATATAAAAAAGAAGAATTGAACGGGCCAATATGTGAATTCGTGGATTTAATTCACCTAACCCATAATTTTCACGGTTCAATCCACATAAACAAAAATATAAACGGATCAAAAAGAATAGATCTTATGTTCGCAAGGATCGGGGGTTAAACGAGTTGATCTGCATATATCTTATGCTCGCAAGAATCAGAGGTTAAACGAGTAAGAATAGAGCTATAAGTGACTGACAAAGTTCCTAACTCATTCTCATACATGCAATCATTAACCAAAACATTCACATACTGTTGACAATCACTTTCAAATTTTACTCGAAATCATTCGTCATGGCAAGAATAAGAGCATATTTCAAAGCGGTGGCTTCGCATTTGGCTGTTGTACATCGAAAGGGAATACTGCAGTATGCGCTTGAATTAATGAGCCTGAGCTAGCTCAAAAGTAGATACCAATACCACACTTTCCTTCTGACGTGCGAATGAAGCACCATCATTGTTGCATTTTAACCATGTAGTAACTGATTTTTCCAAGCAGTCTCGTGATCAAGCATGGAAGATGCAGCAAGCGTGTTTTGGACCCAGTTGAAGTCGCGGACCAGATATGATGCGACTCTACAAATAGTGGCTAAATTGGTTGTTTATTCTCCCAAATACATCCATTACACGAACTAGAAGTATGTAATTATGAATAAAAGTTTATTTTTTAAATAATAAGTCGAACTAGAATTGAAATGTATTAGTAAGTGTTTTATATATGAAAATAAATTTATAATTTGGTGATTTTATTTTTCCTATTATTTTAGTAAATTTTATACCATTTTTTAAATATATTTTTAGGAGTATTTGATAATATTTTTTAAAAATTGAAATTTTGGCCCGTTTAGGGTCGGGCCCGCAATCCATATAGGTCGGACTTCAAGTAGTATATTTGGAGACAAGTACTTTTTCTATCTTACGTTTTTTCTCGCGCGCATTTTACCAAAAATACTTCTGTCTGCTACTTAAGTAGTGGACACCTCAAAAACACCCTATAATTATAACGTCCACTATTTAAGCAGCGGACGACATTTTTAAAAATTTCTTATTTTTCTACATTCATTACTTAAGCCACATAAATGTATTTTGATTATTTCGTAGAGCGCGCGAGTAATTTTTAGGGTGTCAAAAGTAATTTTCTATTTCGAACTTGTCAATTTTGACAGCTCTAATCAACGGATTTCTCTACTCAATCAAGAACATGTTTTTTTTTCCTAAACAAGCTAAAATCAAACAAATTATATTCTTTTTCTATGCAAAAATCAAACAACTTATAGGAGCCAATAAAATAAAATAATAGTAGAATTTTTAATTTTGAGTGCTTAAGTAGATTACAGTACAAACCACTAATTTTATAATTTTAAAATATTTATATTTTATTCATTCTAAAATAAGTGTCGCATGAAGTTCTTTTAAATTGGATATAACACCCAATTTGTGTAGTGAATTAATATAAGGGTAATGCTAAACAATGCATCCGGTGCATTTGTTAAACATACCAAAAATAGAAATTATAATATAAAATTAATGTTGTTAAAGATATTTTTTACACTTTCAATGCATTGAATGCATGAATTTTAAAAAAAAATTCTTTATTTAAGTGGTATTTTTTTTAATATTAAAATACTGATGTGGTATTTTTTCACCCTCTCTCTACATTTTTATTAGTGTTAAAACACTGATGGAAATAAAGGTTTAATGTAAAATATTTTACCAAATATATTTTGACTTAACATTTTTTTTTTATTTTATTTTACATACAATTGCTCCTCTCTTTGTTTTCTTTGTACCTTCAATCTCGAGACCAAAATTGATTTGAAACAGAATTTAGTTGTCTTTATTTGTGCGTCTATACTGCATAAATTCTGACTAAATAAAAAACGTGTTTGATGTTTGATCTATTAGTGACAAATGTAGAGACAAAATTTATTTAAAAAGTGTCTTTATAATTTCATCTCAAATAATGTCTTCATTTGAGACAGAACATATTCTGTCTTTAAAGTTTACCCACAATTCAGATTTTCCTAGTTAAGTTGAAGAGAAGATGGTTGTCAGACCCCAAATGTATCCTTATCCTTTTGATCTCCGTGAATGCAATGAAGAAAATGATAAAACAGTATCATGGAGTACCAAAGAACACTTTCAAAAATTCACACAATTAAAAAAACTAAGAGCATCTCCAATAAGGGTATCTAAGAGAGTTTCATAGGCTAATGATACGGTATCTTATTATTTTTATCATTGGGGTTTTATGACGTGGCATAGAAGGTATCAAAATTGATGATATCAGTGCCTTAAATAAGGTACCGTATCATCAATTTAATGTTTCATTTTTTTTGTTTGATCATTAAATGGCCATTTGATCTCTTTTTTTTACAAACATTTAATCATATTTCATATTTTTCTATATTACACAATTTCTATTTGTTTTGTTCTCAAGTTGTATTTTATTTGTTTTCTATCAAATGTATCATAATATGTACAATAATAATATTCATACTTACATGAATTTATTTCAAAATCAATCTCCTACCGGTAAAACTTCCAAACTCATCCTTATTTTATTTATCCATCATTGTCACCCAATATCACCTTGGCTGGAACTCCTCAAGTGCCACAATTATCAACTAAAACTGGTCTAGAAAATATCAATAGCTTTGATGAAGAAGCACGTGCTTCTGAGAAAAAACATCATGTTCCTTTCTCGCCACAAAAGATGCATTTGGGAGCGTTTCAGACAAGAGAATAAACAAAATTAATTATTTTATTTTTTATTATATATTTGCCGTCAAATTTTTAATTTTATTTAGACAAAATTAAAAAAAAAATATTAAATATATAAGGGACCACTTCTTAATAATGTATGATACTCAAAGTGGTACCACCACTGGAGCAAAATATGTACGAGTTGCATAAGTATTACATGGCATTGTAAGAACCACTTATCAGTAATGTATGATACTCAAAGTGGTATCACCACCGGAGATGCTCTAATCGTTCTCATTAATGATTCTAAATTTTTATATTTTATTCCAAAACTAAACCTAACTAACATGAAAAATAGGTCTCCCTAATTAATATTGTATATTAACATTGAAATGAATTATTTATTTTAGGATAAATAGGCTTTTACCTCCTGCAAAGTAGGCGAGTTTTGCGTTACTCCCCGTAATTTTTTTTTGAGATTACCCCCTGCAATTTTTTTTTAAAAATTTACCCCCTTTTGCTGACGTGGCAGGCAAAAAAAAAATAGAATAACCGATTTAAAAAACAACACTTTTTAAATCGGTTGAACAAAATAACCGATTTAAAAAGTGCATCCAAAGGGGTAAATCAAAAAAATAAATTTTGCAGGGGGTAATCTAAAAAAAATAAAATTACAGGGGGGTAAAGCAAAACTCGCTTACTTTACAGAGGCTAAAGACCTATTAACCCTTTATTTTATTTTATTTTATTTTATTTAATAAGAGTACAAATAGAATTGTTCCGTGAGCTTAGCTCAGTTGGTAGGACATTGCATTATATATGTAGGGGGTCGGGGTTCGAACTTTGGTCATCCTACTTATCCACTTTATGAGTGGAATTTCAAGCCACTAGACTATATAACCAAAAAAATAAAAAGAGTACATATGGAATTGTGTATTTAATCTATCTATACCAATATATAAAGAGAATATCTCTTTTGGTGTGGACTTTTCTTATTGCCACTTTTGTCCTTCACTCTATTCAAATATTTGTATATGTTGAAAAATAACTTTCACTCACAAAAGTTGGTTTTCACTTTGGCCGCTAGTAAAGAATAAATTTAATGAGAGTTTCTTATAACAGTGATCAAAATAAAATTCTAAAATGTTCCTTATAAAAAGGACGAGGGAATACTAATTAAACATATTGATAAGAAAACTTTAGTTTGAAACATGTGCATTTAATATAAAACGAAATCATTATTTTTTTTTGTATAATTAATAGCTAAACACTCCGATATACATCTTATTTGAATATGTATTAACACACTACTGATATGTACAATTCTAATATGTTCACAAATAAATAAGACCAGAAATATCAAGTGATAGGGGTTCCGGTGAATGAAGAACTTTGCAAGGAGTTGAGAGGTAGTGTGGTTGGATGGCTAGCTAGAGAAAATAACGTGAAACGAATTCAAACAACGTTGTTCATGGAAGGTTTCCTGTCTTTAATCGTTACACACATGGGGGACAATATGGTTCTTATTCAGAGTTCGGTGGAAGTGGATATGCATCTGCTTATCAAGAGCAAGAATGAATGTCTCCAGTATTATTTCTCAGAGCTGACGCCTTGGAACCCAAGACTTATTGTTGCTCATAGAGAGGTCTAGGTCAAAATCTATGGAATTCCTCTGCATATTTGGGGGAAGAGTTTTTCAAGTTGGCGGGGAAAAGACTTGGAGTATTTCTGGATTTTGTTGAAGAGACAACTAGAATGACAAGGTTCGATGTTGCTAGACTCAAAATTCTCTCTACATCATGGGCTTCCATTGATGTTGTACTGAAGGTGTGACTACGGTCTGGCAAGTGCATCAGTCTGTCGTCGAGTAATAATTCACACTCTAGGTGTCTAGAATGAGTTCGTATCCACAGGGATCGTGCCGAAGCTTCACTAGCGTTATTTAAGTTTGGATAGTTTGCATTCGCTTTGGTTTTTGGAAAAAGGTTTTATAAAAATAGCGTAATACTTTGCATAAATAAATAAATAAATAATAGATTCAGAAACATAGAGGATATGTATGGTGGTTGGACTCTCTCCCTTCTTCATATTTGGCATGACCGGTGTATAATATAGTTATTTAGGTTAATGTTCGGCGGTGACTTTTCCTTGTTGTAGTAACACCTTACTGTTACACTATGTCTATTAAAGTTCCCCTACTTCCATAACTAAGGTACCTACGAGAGCCTAACCTCGATGTGTCACATACCCTAATTACTAAGTGAGTTGTTTATAAACATGCATTATTATCTTCACCAATTAACCTCTAGATCCTAGTATCGGGCTATTCATCATCTAAGTGCTCAGTTCACACCTAGTTCATGATTCCTCCTCTAACCGCTCATTCACGACTAGTTCTGGACGTTACCGTCTCTATACACCTAGCGTTATTTACTACTAGTTCCAGACCATATTAAGTTAGAAACCTAATATCAATTCTATGGGCGCTCCCGCTTATCCGGCCAGATTACGAGAAACGTTATTAAAGTGCATGAAAGTAAATAACAAACATAATACTTAAATATCATTTATTATAACTTTGACTCAGTCACAGACTCCAAATATTCATTGGCGAGTACATCTTCTCCACCACAACCTAAGGCATCTATTACAAAAGACTACATATTTAAATTACAATAGAGAAATTATAACCTAAACATAAAAGCCTAAAGAAAACATACCTTGCTGAGTTAGTTTTCCCGTAAGGGGAGAAAACTATGCCCAATAGAGCTCCTCTGAACCTCTCCATATAGTAGAGAGTGTTCTACTATTTTTGAATGAATAAAACAATGAATGAGAGGCTCTATTTATAGTTTTCGTAATGGGCCTCAGCAAGGCATCGCACCACGATGAAGCCATCGTACTGCGATGTGAAGATTTAGTTCAATTTTATAACTGATCCTGTGCATTTCATCAGCTTGGGCGCCAAGTTATGTCATCGTGCTGCGATGTGCCATATCGTGCTGCGATGGACAGATTTTCTTCAGATTTATTCTTCTGTTTTCTTGGCGAGCAAGCAGCTTCCATCGTGGCACGATGGAAGCCATCGTGCTACGATGAAATGCTCATTTTCTTCACTTTTTGGGATTTTTCTTGTCTTTTGGCATCTTGGACCTTGTCTTGATGCTTTTTCCCGCTTTTGTAGGTTTTCCTTCGTATTTGGGCCTGTCTTGGTCATTTTACTACTAATAATAATACTAAAAATACCATAGAAATTCCTGTCATCAAGGTGGAAGTGGAAAGGGCGACTTTTGATATTTGGGTGACGGAAGGAGAGGAGAGGTCGACAGTGATGCTAAATGGAGAGTTAGAAGACGAGGCAAGCAGAGTGGTAGCAGTGGAAGTCTCAGAAGTAGGTGATGAAGCTTCCGACGACGGAGAGATTAACTCCGGTGAAGATGAGGCGTCGATGGATGAGGTTGATGTGGACATGAGAAAGAAGTTGGTGCAAGGGGTGGGGCACGAGGATGAAAATAATGGGTCAAGGAGGAAACAAACACCAAAAGAAGGGAATAAAGCTCTGACTAGTACGAAGTCATCAACTCTTGCTAACGTAATTACGGAAATTCCTTATGTTCCCTGGTTGAGGCTGATAACGTGGAACAGGAGATCAGACCTAAAGGAAAAGGTTTGGTTTTGGCTTCTTCTACAAAGGTGGTAGATAAAGATGAAAAGGGGTTGGCGGGTCCAAACACATAGAAGGAGATAATGTTGTTTTTGAAAATATTGTTATTGGTGGTCCCAATACGGGAGTGGATCGAGGAAGTGATGTGGCGGGTCTTACTAACCCCATTTCTGAAGCAATTGGGTTGGGCCTTGTGGATCCGGGTCAAGTGGATACAGAAGCTACGGGGTTGGGCCTTAGGGAGTCCGACCATGTGGATTCTGATCCTCCATTTTGGGGGTCCTAGTTGAGGATGGAGTACGTCGATACTCATCTTTTTTTTTGCAATAATGTCGATACTCATCTTTACAAAATCGGCCCCCAGAAACAGGAAATATAAATAGGTACAAATGCTACTAAACTTGGTGTTCCAAAATGTATCAAGTTGGCGGAAGCAGTAAAGGAGATGGGTGCTAAAGTAAGGAGACGAAGGCTAAAAGAAGGGGAAGGTTCGAAGAACAGAGGACATGAGGAGGACGAAGTTGGTTGTCCGACGGATATGCACTACAAGAATACTTAAATATATTGACAGATTTAAATATTATTTATTGACGGTTTTGGCCCTCAATAACTCACTGGCGGTTTAAGCCCTAAATAAGTAAGAAAAAACCCTCACAAAATTTTTTTGGCGACCCAAATCGTCAATAACCGCATCTCCTTAAAACAAGCTAAAACGCGAATTTAGTGACGACTTAAGCCCCTGGTAAAATTCTGTCAATTACAATTAAAGGTGGCTAGAGCCGCCGGTAACTTTCCAATATTAAAATATAAAAATAAACCAACGCATAGTAAGTAGGAGTAGTAACAACCCTCGTATTCTCCTTTCTCTTACTTCAAACGACCTTCGTACTCCCTCTGTGTTGGTTTTTCAAACCAGTAACAAACCTTCATATTCTCCTTTCTCCACAACCTGTTCTATTCTTCCTTCCTTCACCAAATTTTTGGATTTTAAACAACCCATTTTAAAATCTAGGTTTCAAATTTGGATTTTCATAGAAAATCAATATCGAAAATATAGAAGATTGAAATCCCTTTGTTTTGTTTTCACATCTGCGTTTCTATAAATTTTTGTCAAGTTTTACATTATAATCTTCATCATCTTCAATCTCCTCTGCATATAGTTTCAAATTTTCTTTGTTGAACGAGAAGAACATGAACAGTTTCTGCGATTATATTTTGCAAGTTTTCTTCATCATCTTCAATTCTAGGTTTGCAAATTTGGGGGCAGATCTATAAGCCCATGCATATTTGTGATACTAATAACAAGTTTACTACAGTTTCTACGTTTATATTCCAGTTGGCACAATTCTGGGTTTGTGATTTTTTCATTTCAGGATATTTTTTTTCTTCATGAATGTATTGTCTCTGTTATTTCATGGAAATTAGAATATATTTTTCCTTTCTGAGATTCTATTCATGGAAAAAAGAATTTCAACATGTGCAAAAACAATTAAAGGTTGCTTCCTATTTCGAAAAATGTTTCCGCGCCCTTTAGAGCTAGGCCAAAGCTCAATGGGGTGGCCTTTTCAACTATATCAGAGGAAGATAATGCGGCCTTTTCAATTTTTACAATGGAGGAGATAGAAGAGGTGGTGCGGTGTAGTGATGGGAATAAATGTCCGGGGCTTGACGTTTTCAACTTTGCTTTCTTGAAGAAATTTTGGGGAATTCTCAAAGGTGATTTCCGGATCTTATTCGATCAATTCGATGACAACTCTAGCTTTCCAAAAAGCTTACCATCCTACTTTGTGACGCTTATCCCAAAGGTTGGTTCTCTTACTACCTTATCCGAATTCCGTCTCATCTCCCATCTTGGTTGTATTTATAAGACCATTGCTAAGTTGTTGGCTAAAAGACTAGCTAAGGTCATGTATTCCATTATTTCTTCAAACCAATCCGCTTTCATTAAAGGTAGAAATTTGGTGGATGGTGTGCTAATTGTCAATGAAGTGGTGGATTGGATGAAGAAAACTAAAACTGAGTGTTTTATCTTTAAGGTGGATTTCGAGAAAGCGTATGATTCTGTTGATTGGGGGTTGCTTGAATATATGCTCCAAAGATGTGGATTTTGTGACAAGTGGATAACTTGGATGAAGGCGTGTGTTTTTGCCGGAAACATGTCGGTTCTTGTCAATGGTTCTTCTACTAGGGAAAATATGAGTCTTAAGCAAGGTGACCCTTTGGCACCTTTTCTTTTCTTGCTAGTTGTGGAAGGCTTTAGTGACATTATGAGAAAGGCGGAGAATATGAGTCTTTTCAAAGGAATCTCGATTGGTAGAACTCCTCCGGTGACGATATCTCAGCTTCAATATGCGAATGATACTCTTTGCATCGGTGAAGCTTCGATGGATAACCTTTGGACGTTAAAAGCTATTCTAAGAGGCTTTGAGATGGCTTCCGGGTTAAAAGTTAATTTTTGGAAAAGTGGTTTAATTGGTGTAAATGTTTCCCCCACCTTTATGGAGATGGAAAATTCCTTCCTAAATTGTCGCCTTGGCTCGTTACCTTTCAAGTACCTTGGGCTTCCTATCGGGGAGAATCCTAATTGTGAAGCTACTTGGGACCCTCTAGCGGATCATCATAGGAAGAGGTTGCTCTCTTGGAGGAATAAATATGTTAGCCTTGGAGGTCGAATTGTTTTAATTAATTCGGTGCTAAATGCGATTCCAATTTTCCATCTCTCATTCTTGAAGTTGCCAAATAAAGTTAAGAGGAAAATTGTTAGAATTTGTAACATCCCATTTTATTTATTGGTCGTTTTAAGTTTAATTATTTATGTGAGGTAGAATATTTTATTAGACGATAGTGTAGAATAATTAGTTTTACCGCAAAATATTAGTTAACGAGCGAGTGTACAGTGTGAATGGGCCTTAAGCCCATTGGGCCTAAGACCAAGGGAGTGGGGCGCCATTTAGTGGCTTAGTTAGAGAGAGAAGTTCATTTTATCTTGTTCTTGAGAAGTAGAGAGAAGGAAGAGAAGAGAGAAAGCTAGGGCAAGAGAGAAGGAGAAGAGATTTCAAGAGGAAGGACTCGAGTTTTCAACCGATCTAAGGTAAGAGAGTAGATTCTTAATCATGAGTGATCCGAGAAAGGGGAGAATGTCGATTTCTCCGTACCCAAACTTTCTCCACTCATTTTCGTTTTTGGGGTGGGAGATTTTCTTAAAGAAAGTTGAATTTTGTTGTTCCTAATAAGTTTAATGAACCTATATTATGATGTGTATACGAATTTAAAAGGGAAAAATGGGAATTTGTAGATGTTTGAATTGAATTTCTTGAGTTTTATGAGTTTTTGAGTAAATGTGTAAATTCTTACTTTATGGTATGAAATGGTGTAGATCTGTGAATCTAATGGTGTTTTTATGTGTATAATCATATGTGTTAACTTAAAGGAAGCTCATTTATGATTTATAACATGAAAAATGGGATTTTTAAGTGATTTTGGAACTTAACTCGTAAGCTGGGGTTCAAGAACAGGTACTATTCGCCGGGCGAGCTTCCCAGTGAGACCTGGGTTCGTGAATTTCGCTACAAGGTTCGCCGGGCGAGTTTCAGCGAAAAGTTCGCCAGACTTCGCCCGAAATGGCATTTCTTCCTGACTCTGTTTCGCCAAACTTCGCCGGGCGAGGTTTAGCGAATAGTTAGCCAAACTTAGCCGGGCGAATTTTACAGCATTTATTTTATTTTCTCTAGGTTTTACATGTGATTGGAGTATGATAACATGTTTCATTGGTATTCTTTTGCAATGATTAATTGTTGGTATTGTTGTTAATTGGAGTATTGAGTATGTGTGTTTAGATTGCAAATAATCTTAATGATGGAGTAAGTGGATTTGTGTTCTACTTAAATTATGGAGATGTCTAATACCTAGTGTATTGACTATGTGTGAGTATTCATGGGCATACATGCATTCATGAATTGTATATGGAGTTAGAATTATATATTCTAAAAATGGAGAATTATCGGGTTATATGTAACTGATAATGGAGAATATTAGAGGTGAGATACTCTAATAAAGACGAATGGTACCACATGCATTAGTCGTGTCTAGGGTGACATGACATCGGTTGTGACATTAGATGCATTAGGAGAATGTGCATTTATGTGTTAAGTGATTATTTGTGTTTGTGTGGTGAATCTTGAATACTTTTATATGTGTTAAGATTATGTAATGAATTAGAGTTGAATTTTGTTTATAGATGCATTAGAAGAATGTGCATTTATGTGTTAAGTGATTATTTGTGTTTGTGTGGTGAATCTTGAATACTTGTATATGTGTTAAGATTATGTTGATGAGTTAGAGTTGAATGATGTTTATAATTTCATTGGAGTAATAAGTGTACCTTATACTTATGATTTTGTGGATTATGTGATCTAACTCTCTTATTCTGTGTTAATTTCTGAACTTTGGGGTTCAGGTTCTCAGGTTGACGGTCCCGCTCTGATCATGACACGGGAAAAAAAGGGTTTATATATGTATATATGTAAATAAAGTCTTTGTCCCTTATTTTAATTTACTTAATGATGTATCTTTTTAAGACATACTTTTGTAATAAACGATATTTTGCTAATAAGTTATTAGTAATTATTTTGATGAAGAATATAATACTTGAACCATCAATTTTTATGTAATATAATTTATTTCCGTTGCGCATTTTGAATCAAATTTTATTAAGAATGATATTTTATTAAATAAAGGGTTTGGGTGTTACAATTTGGTATCAGAGCCCCGTTGTCTTCGGACTGTGTGGGTTGTGTGTCGATCAGAGCAGGTCTGTGCAGTCAGACCAAGTGAGTATTGTGTGTCAGTCGTATTTTTCTAACGATTTTGTTGTGTGTGTTTTGTGAAACCATTTATGTTGTTCATTTAGGAACTATGAGTGGTGCGAATTGGATTAATTGATTTGTTCTTTGTTGAGTAATGGTGTGAGTGTTATACTTCTATGTTATAATAGTTGTTTATGCTTAGAGTTTAACCTTTGTGTAGTTTAAACTTGGTTGGTTGATGCTTATTGTTGATTGTTGATGATCCGGCATGATATAAAACTGCATGTGATGATCCAGCATGATATAAAACTGCATGTGGTAATGATTTGAAATAATTTTAAAAGAAAAAACTAATGTTATTTCTTGATGATGAATATTTTGGTGAAAATATAAAATTGTTTTCTTTTGAGTAAGTGAAAATTAAATTTTCAAGTTGGTGAGAAGAGTAAGATATTAGTGTATCCTAGTATGTGTTCGTTATATTTTTGTTTATAACATGTGATAGATGATTACTAAGAACTTGAATTGCTATGAGTTTTATGAGTAAAAACATGAAGATCTCATAATTCTATGTTGTGATTGTAGATGCATGATTCTAATTGTACTTTCAAGTCTATAATGATGTTGTATGCTTGAAGTTTTGGATTTTAGGGATCGGTGAGCCGAGAAAACGAGATTTTAGTGAGTGTAAGTTCAAAACCATAGCAGAGCACCCAGATTCTGGATGTGCTCGCTAGGCGAAGGATGAACCTCGCTGAGTCTCGCTAAGTCTCACTAATTCCTGGGAAAGTTTCTGACTTGTCTCGCCAGGAACTCGGTGGCTCTTGCTAAGCGAGGAAGTCAGACCAGAATTTTATCTTGTTGATGTCCTAAGTAAAATTAAACAATATGACATGATGTGATTACATATAATTGAAGATGAATGTGTATTCATGTTTGTATGGAAGATAAATATGGATGTTAGACATTGATGATGTTTTATTTTAAATCGTTCGACGTGAGATTTTTATTTTCTTGTATTTTACTGTGAGTAAAATTAAAATGCAAAGATAAATCATTTTGGTTATTTGAACTTGTATGGGATGATATAATTTATTTTATATGACGTAGAATTCAAATATGACTTGAGTATGTAAATAGAGTTAATAGTTAATTCAACTATTCGTGGTAGAGTTTATGGAAATTGTTTTGTATGCTTACATGTGTGCCTTTGTGAGTAGTTACTTATAACATGAAATAATTTTAAAGAACTAATATTATTTCTTGATTATGTAGATCTTGTTGAAAATATGAAGTTATTTTCTCTAGAGTATGTGAAATAAAATTTTCATGAGAGTAAGAAGAGTAGAATAGCAGCTCATTCTAATATGTGTTGGTATATATTTTGTTGATAACATGTACTAGATTGTTGCCATGAAACTTGATTTGTTTCTTTTGCTATCTATAAGTGATAGTAAGTGATTATGTCATTTCTTTATGATATATTTGATAGATATGATGTGCATATTTGATTGTTTTACCATGTTAACTATCATGCTAAGTTCATTATTCCTTGCACGATATGATTTAATACATGTGAATTGTTGGACTGTTTGGAATCTGTCGTTATATGATATTCATCTTTTGTTGTCTTAATTTGATTCTTAATTTTAAGATTTATAGAAGATGTATGTTACTTGTATGTCCATGTGAAATGTTTTAAATTGCTTGATGTAATCTCAGATAGATGCCGTGATTGTAGTTACCCCTTGTATGCGACACATGTGTGTGAACACTGTCGATACTAGATTCTTTTGGGAAGAATAAGTTAGAACCGTAGAAGACTACAATTATATGTGAGAATCGGGAGTTCCAATAGATGATTGTAGGTAGGTTTGATATAAGTGGGGGAGAAGGTTATAATCCTCGGATACGTTTGAGTATAGGAGGATGGGATAGGTAGAGATGCTCGAAGGAGAGTGTTTATACGTTAGCAAAGTTTATTTCGGAATTGATTGAACGAAAGGAACAAGTTGATGAATTTTGGGTCTTGGTCGAGAGGAGGAATGATTAATGATCCGTCGGAAGTAGATGTCGTGTTTTGGTGAGAGATCTCTAAGTTAGTTAGTGTGACCAGTTGAACTTGGAATTAGCAGTCGCAAGTGTGTTTACGTTTTGGAAGCATTACTTGTATGGCTTGGAATTGGATGTGTTCGGTGATCGCAAGAGTTCGAAGTATTAGTCGATCAAGGAGAGATGCATAAGTCGCATGAGGAAGTAGTTAGTGATCGCAAGGATTAATATTTTGGATTGTGTTACCATCCGAGTAGAGTTAATGTAATGACAGATACTTAGAAAAATAAGTTTTGCAAGATGTCGGCAATTAGGACGAAAGGATTGGAGTTAAGTGAACCGTTCGGAATGTGAGGTTGATTTAAGAGTTAACACTTAGAAGTGTAAGTTGAGTATGATGAAGTTGACAAGCGTAGTCTAGAAGGGGTTTGAGGAAAGTTAGAAGGTGGATTTGAATTTAATGGACCGACAGAAGCGAATCAATCAAAGTAGAGTAAGCGAACCTCAAATGGATGAGAATGGAATTATAAGATTCTAAGATAGAATTTGTGAGTGGAATAATATTTCAAAGAGTTTTTTTTTGTAAGAGGCTTGTCAAAGATAGAGTGATTCAATTTGGATAATGACCGGACAATTAGTGTCGAAGTTGAATGAAATTCTAGGGTAGAATTTACGAGTTAGATTTATCGAGTTCAAAAGGAAATTTTAAGATAAGGTTGTCATTGGAATCAAAACGATGAGATCGTTAAGTAGAAGGATATGTTGGAAATGTCCTCGTGAGACTTTGGAAGTCGAGACAAAGTTAAGTGCGAAATGTTATTAACCAAAGATATGTGATAAGCAAGTTAACCTTTAGAGGGACGTGTTGAGAAATAGTTAGGTGATTGTCTATCGAGAAAAGGAGTGAGTATAGAGGAGATGATGAGGAATAGAAGGATTAAAAGTTGTGCGTAGTGTAAGGAAAATAGACATATCATTAGTGTGTGACTTGATGAATGACTTAAGATATATTGGATGTAAGTATCTCAATATGAGGAGTGATGTCGGACAACTAAGGAGTAATAAAAGAGATGGAAAATGAATATACATCGACAGTAGTAGTTTAAAGAGGTGAACATTTTATGCAAGCAGCACAAGAGTTAGGTAAGATATAACTTGGAAGTGGCATAGTTATGTTGGAAATTGTGAATGTCCCTTTGTAGATGAGAATTATTTTGGAGTGTAGAAGATTGAAGAGTACTTATGATGGAAAGTTCTTGATAAGAGAACATAATTGAAGTTGGTAAAGATAGTTTATGCTACCATCATGATTATCGGATATTTATTGACAAATTAAGGAATTGATCAACCTTAATCTCTTGTTAATGGTAAACGAAAATTGTGTTGATTGAATAAACTAGTTTTGTCAAATTTGATAATGTGTGGAGTTTGGAATTTTGGTTGGAAAATTGGATGGAGTGGTTTTATTGAGTTGTTAGAATCGTGTAATTTTCGAAGGCGAAAAATCTTTTAAGTGGGGGAGAGTTGTAACATCCCATTTTATTTATTGGTCGTTTTAAGTTTAATTATTTATGTGAGGTAGAATATTTTATTAGACGATAGTGTAGAATAATTAGTTTTACCGCAAAATATTAGTTAACGAGCGAGTGTACAGTGTGAATGGGCTTTAAGCCCATTGGGCCTAAGACCAAGGGAGTGGGGCGCCATTTAGTGGCTTAGTTAGAGAGAGAAGTTCATTTTCTCTTGTTCTTGAGAAGTAGAGAGAAGGAAGAGAAGAGAGAAAGCTAGGGCAAGAGAGAAGGAGAAGAGATTTCAAGAGGAAGGACTCGAGTTTTCAACCGATCTAAGGTAAGAGAGTAGATTCTTAATCATGAGTGATCCGAGAAAGGGGAGAATGTCGATTTCTCCGTACCCAAACTTTCTCCACTCATTTTCGTTTTTGGGGTGGGAGATTTTCTTAAAGAAAGTTGAATTTTGTTGTTCCTAATAAGTTTAATGAACCTATACTATGATGTGTATACGAATTTAAAAGGGAAAAATGAGAATTTGTAGATGTTTGAATTGAATTTCTTGAGTTTTATGAGTTTTTGAGTAAATGTGTAAATTCTTACTTTATGGTATGAAATGGTGTAGATCTGTGAATCTAATGGTGTTTTTATGTGTATAATCATATGTGTTAACTTAAAGGAAGCTCATTTATGATTTATAACATGAAAAATGGGATTTTTAAGTGATTTTGGAACTTAACCCGTAAGCTGGGGTTCAAGAACAGGTACTATTCGCCGGGCGAGCTTCCCAGCGAGACCTGGGTTCGTGAATTTCGCTACAAGGTTCGCCGGGCGAGTTTCAGCGAAAAGTTCGCCAGACTTCGCCCGAAATGGCATTTCTTCCTGACTCTGTTTCGCCAAACTTCGTCGGGCGAGGTTTAGCGAATAGTTAGCCAAACTTAGCCGGGCGAATTTTACAGCATTTATTTTATTTTCTCTAGGTTTTACATGTGATTGGAGTATGATAACATGTTTCATTGGTATTCTTTTGCAATGATTAATTGTTGGTATTGTTGTTAATTGGAGTATTGAGTATGTGTGTTTAGATTGCAAATAATCTTAATGATGGAGTAAGTGGATTTGTGTTCTACTTAAATTATGGAGATGTCTAATACCTAGTGTATTGACTATGTGTGAGTATTCATGAGCATACATGCATTCATGAATTGTATATGGAGTTAGAATTATATATTCTAAAAATGGAGAATTATCGGGTTATATGTAACTGATAATGGAGAATATTAGAGGTGAGATACTCTAATAAAGACGAATGGTACCACATGCATTAGTCGTGTCTAGGGTGACATGACATCGGTTGTGACATTAGATGCATTAGGAGAATGTGCATTTATGTGTTAAGTGATTATTTGTGTTTGTGTGGTGAATCTTGAATACTTGTATATGTGTTAAGATTATGTGATGAATTAGAGTTGAATTTTGTTTATAGATGCATTAGGAGAATGTGCATTTATGTGTTAAGTGATTATTTGTGTTTGTGTGGTGAATCTTGAATACTTGTATATGTGTTAAGATTATGTTGATGAGTTAGAGTTGAATGATGTTTATAATTTCATTGGAGTAATAAGTGTACCTTATACTTATGATTTTGTGGATTATGTGATCTAACTCTCTTATTTTGTGTTAATTTCTGAACTTTGGGGTTCAGGTTCTCAGGTTGACGGTCCCACTCTGATCATGACACGGGAAAAAAAGGGTTTATATATGTATATATGTAAATAAAGTCTTTGTCCCTTATTTTAATATACTTAATGATGTATCTTTTTAAGACATACTTTTGTAATAAACGATATTTTGCTAAGAAGTTATTAGTAATTATTTTGATGAAGAATGTAATACTTGAACCATCAATTTTTATGTAATATAATTTATTTCCGTTGCGCATTTTGAATCAAATTTTATTAAGAATGATATTTTATTAAATAAAGGGTTTGAGTGTTACAGAATTCATAGGGAGTTCCTTTGGGGAGGTGTGAAGGGCGGAAAGAAGATTAGTTAGGTGAAGTGGTTGGGGGTGTCTAAGGAGGAAAGGAAAGGAGACCTTGGAGTGAGAGATATTAGATTGGTTAATTTTAGCCTTTTGGCTAAATGGCGTTGGTGTCTCCTTCAACCGGGATTACCGCTTTGGAAAGAGGTTCTAGTTGCTAGATATGGGACCCATATTCTCTATGAGGCCGATTGGTTAAAGCATAGAATTCCAACTTCGGCTTCCAAGTGGTGGAAGAATATTGTGGCTCTTGACAATGTGGTTCCGGGTAAAAATTGGATTTTAGAGGCAATGGTTCGTAAAATAAGTAATGATCTCTCCACTTCTTTTTGGAATGTTAAGTGGATCGTTGAGGCTCCCCTTGCCTTTACTTCCTCGGTGAACTTCTCTTTGGAGGATGATGGTTGGAGAAGGTTGGTGGGTGAGGAAGGGGAATTTTCGGTTAAGTCCTCAAATAATTACCTTGTGGAGGATCTTGTGGCCGAAGAAGAGGAGGATGGAGCGTTGGTGAATGTTTTAGCCCAAATTTGGGAGAGTCCGGCACCGTCAAAGTTATAGCCTTTTCATGGCAACTTCTTCTTGATAGAATTCCTACAAGGATGAATCTCGAAGTGTGCGTATGTTGCCTTTAGGTGTTCCTTGGGAGTGTTTGCGAGGTGTTGGTAAGGTGGAAAACTATACTCATCTTTTTCTTCATTGTCCATGTGTATTGTGGGTAGGGGTTTCAATTGTGATTTTTCCCTCTCTTTCTTCGTTATTTGAGTTGGTTAAGGGGCCCGCGAGAAATGGCAAGATCCGAAGGGGCTTTTTAATGATTTGGCATGGTTCTCTTTGGTCTATTTGGAAGGCGCGTAATAGTACGATCTTTGCAACCGACATTTTTTCTCCAAAAGCAATTGTTGAAGAGATAAAATTTTTGGGTTGGAAATGGAGCCTAGTAAGATTTAAGATGGCCCCTTGTATGTTTTATGAGTGGGCTTGGGACCCCGGAGATTGTCTTCTCCGCTAGAATTTAGGTGTGTTTGCGTTGAAGAGTTTTTCTTTTCTTGATTTGTCGTTGGGGAGGGTGTTCCCTTGACCTTGTTGTTGTACGGTTCCATTTGTACTCTTTTCTTTGCTCTCGTTTTCTCCTTGAAAGGGTGGAAGCTTCAATAAATTTTGCCGATTAAAAAAAAACAAAAAAAAAAAATTTAATATAGAAAAATTAATGAACAATATTGTGAATCTATCACAATTGTCCATATCAACAAATGTACCAATGTACATTAAATAAAATATGTATCGAAGAATTCACATAATTAATAAGTACTCCGGAGCCAGTAGTATAACCCATATAACAATAATACATAAGAAATTCTTTACTAAGTTAAACTATCCTATTCTTTTGAAATTATAGGGCTTTGCTTGATACTCCTCCGTGACATTTTACATGTAAATTTAACATTTTTAAAATTTATTATATAACTAATATAAATGAATTTTATTATAGACTAAATATTTAATTATGCAGAGTAATTGGTAGAGGCAATGATCATTATTTTATTTAATTTTTTTTTATTTTAAAAATATCAGTCAAATGTCACTGATACAATTTTAATTAAAGTCACATTGCAGAGAGTAGAGACAACAAAAATTGTAATGTCATGTCCAAATTGCAGTAGTAAATATGTAGATTCTCTACACTTGCAATGTTTGTAGTAGTAGCAATGTAAACAATTAGAAGTTGGAAGATGCAATTTCACACACATAAATCAAAGTAACATATCCACTATTAGCAATGGAAATTACAAAAAATGAAAGAAAAGAAGGAAGGCTCAGAGAGGCCTTAAAACTATCACTGTCTCTTCAAAAAGTTCAGTTTACACAACCATGGATTCTAAGTACATAAACTGAAAAATCTTATCTTAGTCAGAATTAAAACTATACTGAATACAGTTACAAGAGACTCATGTTAAAAAGACCTTCTCTAAATCCAAACCATCACATTTTTCTTCTAGTACTTGTTGATCATCATTTCCTTCTCTTATTCATATACTATATAATAATGTTAATTAATACTTGTCCATATTTCAGATGATTAAACTTTGCAGCTACTAGGTTCATCATTGTTTTCATATTTGCTTTCCATCTGAATATTTTGAAACCACTTTGCACAAGCAATGTAAGCAATCAAATCAATAGAAGTCAAAGCAGCCAATAGGAAGAAAAACCTATCTAAATGACCTCTATTCAAGTTTCCAGGGATCCATCCTGGCATATGATCTTCGGTCGAAATCTTCATAACAATGCTAACAATCAAGCTACTCACATAGTTACCGAGTGAAATACTCGTCATGCAAAGCGCGCTTCCAAAGCTCTTTAATCCCTCAGGTGTTTGAGCATTGAAGAATTCTAATTGTCCTACATACATGAAAACCTCAGAAGCTCCTATAAGTGCATATTGAGGAATTTGCCAGAAGATACTTAGAGAGCTTGTTCCACCTTGTTTTGCATACTTAAGTCTATAGCATTCGACTATTCCAGCCGAAACCATTGCTATTACGGCTATGACAAGACCGATTCCCATTCTTTGAAGTTCGGTGAGTCCCTTCGAGCTTGATTTTTTTAGCTTTCCGACAAGTGGATCGAGTACTCGACGGTAGAAGAAAATGAAGACGGCTACACTGAGGATGTCGAAACTAGACATGCTTGCTGGTGGAATTCTAAAATGGGAAATTGTGGTTTTCATTGCAGCGCCTTGTTCCACGAAAAGTGAAGCCATTTGAGTGAAAACAACTGAGTATATTATTGTGCATAGCCAAATTGGAAGAAGTCTTAGTATACATTTTACTTCTTCAACTTGAGTTATAGGACATAGATACCATGGATTATTTTGGCCTCCTTTTTGGACCTCTAAATCTCTTGAAGTTATAAAAGCTGCCCTGTCCAAAAACCTGCAATATAGATCACAAATGGAAAATTAATCAAAATGTAACCTTAGAAAGAAAAAAAATATTATTACTTAAAGTGAGACTAATGACCATTTTATGATTGTCTGTCTCTGAGACGATTTGAACTCTGTCTCTTAAGGTTATAAGCTAAAACTCTTAGCACTGAGTTAACACCTTAACGGTCCTAAAGTTATGACTTATGAAGTGTAAACACTAACATGTTATTTGGAAGTATTGAATTATGTGGTTTAGATTGAAATTTAGGTTCTATGACTTACTTGAAACCATGTGTGTGAAGAATCTTTTTGTTGGAATTGTTAGAAGATTCCTTTTCATCACTAACATACAAATCTTCTCCATTTGATGTCATTTGAACTCCTAATTTCCTTGAAGCAGCAACAAGGACTTGACAGAATCTTGAAAGAGGATTGCCACAAGGCTTAAAGTGTCTATATCTTGGTGTGCCAACAAGAAATAGTACAAGGGCCAAAAAAGCAGAACCAGCAGAAGCCCAAAACCCAAGAGCCCATAATCCTTCATCTTCAAAATAGCCCAAAATGGTATTTGAAAAAAGCGAACCAAGGTTCAAAGCGAGGTAAAAGTAGCTAAAAAACGCCACTTTCGAGTAACTTTCCTTCGAATGATCTTCATCGAATTGGTCAGCACCAAATGTTGCAATGTTTGGTTGATACCCTCCATTTCCTAATGCAATTAGATAGATTGATAAGTAGAACATTCCCATTTCAAAGCTTGAATGTTTCCCACATTCAAGTTTTCCATTTCCACAACCTTTTGGCCTTAACAAAGCAAGGTATGTTGAAAAGGACAAGGACACTAGACCCTGTTACACATAAAACCATAATATTTAATATGCTTATTACTATAAAGTATAAAGAAATTAATGTGATATACTATAGTATGTTACTTACAAGTACAAAAATGCCTTGAAAAATGGCACATGTTTTGTATCTTCCCCAATAGGAATCACTAAGGAAAGCACCAACAAGAGAGAAGATGTAAACTGTGCCAGTCCATTTACTGACATTGTTAGCAGCATCAGCATTATCTTGACCCATGACCCTTGTGAGGAAGAGAACTAGGTTCACTCCAACTCCAAAGAATGCTAAGGTTGCAAGACCTTGGTTCACTGGTTCAACAAATATATCAAAAACATAAACATTGTTAGCATCATCTCATTGGTTTTGCATGTAGACAAATCTTCAAATCAATTTCCATACATTCATTGATTTTAAAATAAAACTAATCTTCTAATATTTTTTTTATTTACCCTCTGATTCCTGGAGTAAGAGGATCCCGATAATCTAAAATTCAGTTGTGAGGTAAGTAAAGTCTGACAAAAAATGGAATTATTTTTTAATTTATCACCAAGTAAAATTAATCCATGAACACCTATGAACAATTTTTTCTTCATAAACTAAAATTAAATTATTTATTTAATTATATTTTGTTGACCAAAAATTAAATTAATTATTAGAAATGGTCTTTTATTAAAGAAAGAAGCAAAATATATTTTGTTCTTCTAAAAATGCGGAGCACTTGAGCACATGTACATGCACACACGTTGTTATTGTGTACTTTTTCTTTGCACACGAGAAAAGCTAAGGAAATATCCTACTGATGACTAATTTGATATTTTTGTGATTGTGACCTGCCAAATTTCCTTCACCTTTGGTATCTTAGTTCTTGACCTAACTAATATAGGACTTGTGTTTATTTGTTTTAGCCAATAAGATCATCTACAACTGTGCAATTAATACTTTAAAACATGTCTAGATTTGAAAAAGAATCTTTAAAACGATTATTTGAATTAAATCAATAATAATTTTCATGTAAAATTTCATAAGAATTCAACACAAAATTGACATGTTGATTTTTTTTTTTAAGGGCAAAAAGTATTATTAATTAGAAATCTCTCAAATTCTTGGAGACAAAAGCTTTATACTTAAGTTTGACTAAGAGATGAATCAAATGTCTCTCAAAAACACTTAATCAAGTTTTCAATTTGAATTATACTAAACTATTCGTCATTAAATTTTTAGTTGGTTGGTCTTTATTATTTTGACTCTTCAATTAATAATTTCAGAAAGTTTGAAGTATTTTTAGAATTAAGTAAAATACTAAGTCGACTACTAGACAATAAAAAATAAGTCGGCTTAATTTTAATTAAAAACAAAAATAAAATAATAGCCTTATTTCAATTAAGAAAATGAGTCCTTACCAAAAAAATTAAGAAAATGAGTGGCTTATATAACATTATCTAATCTTTTCTTCTTCTTTTTTTAAATAAAGATAAAGTAAATAGTGACAAAATTTGGAATATTGTCGTATCTAAAAAAGCTAATATTACTAATGTGCTAATTATAGGCTGTCCTCAACTCAATTTTAGTGCACTAAATATAGAATTTCACTCTTCCTTGCACTCCATGTATAATGTATAATCCATATGGTCATGCATGTATGCATCATGACACGTGGCAACAACCCACGTCATAAAAAATCCCATTTTCAATTACGTGTCGGTAACAAGTTATTCATCTAAAAAATTGCATGTTAATTTTAAATTTTCAAATTTTCACACATTCAACAAAACAATCTCCCTTTTTTTTCTTATTCCCTTGTCCCCCCCTATCTTTATATCAAGATTCAGAATCTTTATGTATCTTCTTTTGTTTTTGCATTAAGTACACAATATTTTGTTCTCTATAAGAAAACGGTCGTATAAAAATCAGCCACCAAATTACTCCTAAAGTCTTAAAAATAAAAAAAATAAAAAATAGCTTAGCTCATTGTGAAATGTGAACTGAATGAAGCACATGATGATGCTAGTGTTAAAGTTGTCGTTTTCTTAAAATTTTCTAGGATGTGAAAAGTGATAAGATGAACAAGAGATCATGTTGTTGTTATGTGGACAAAAAGTTCTAAAGTTAGTAAGACTAACTCTTTTGGTAGTGTGATAAGCTATCATATATTTAACCACCGATTGATTATTTTTCAATAATAGCTGGACAAGGTTCATTAAACTTCTACGGCTCTATATTTTGCCACGACTCTTTTTTATTCCTATCATCATCAACTATACGTAGACGTATCACTCGTGTACTCTCACTCAAAATACATCTTTCTAATCATATCATTTATTCATCTCAAAATACTAATTAATTATTCATAATTGTGTTACTTTTTTTGGTTAAAAATTTTACATTTTGTGTTACTCTTTAATAACATATTATGATCACGGTTAAGTCATTATCCAAATAAACTAATTGAAGTTGATGTATATCAAACTAGATAACTTATTGGATGAGTTTAGAGACATAGAAATGAGTTTAAGAAAATAGGCCCCTCTTAATATTGAGTTTGTGCATATTCTACTTTTTTTTTTATTTGTGTAACTTTATTTGTTAATAAAAACATAACTACTCGTAAACATAATTCAGTTGGTATTCGAACTTGAATTCTTTTACATATTCATTTTAAAGAGTAAATTTTTAGTCACCTTTTGATCTAATTAAAAAAATGCAATACTTGTGAAATATTTGCAAAATAAAATGCAAATAAATTTTATTTTCTAAAAACAAATCATCTCTATGTAAAAAGTAATATATTATACTCTCTACATTATAAACATTAATTTTTAAGAGTCTCACTTTTTTTATTACAAATTTAATTACTAACATATATAATCATAAAATAGTGCATATGCCAAAGTTGACCTCTTACACTATAGTTGGCCCTATATAGTTGAGACCCAATTTAATTAAAACCTTAATCCACATCATGCAAAATACAGTTTCATTGCTACACAGGGACACACATAAGATGATACTATAATAAATTAAGGACCACATATATGATTTAATAAAGTGCAATAACATGTAACAAAAAACACAAAAAATAAAACAAAAATAAAATTAGTGCAATGAAAAATTGTATATATATAGATGTTTGGAACTTACATAGTATAATGGTTCCAGCAAACCATCTCCCAGATTTGGCTCTGATTGCAGGGCGACCATGCCAATCAACACTCCCATCAAGAGTTAACTCTTCTGTTTCTTCTTTAAATTTCCCCTGTAAATAAATAATTTTCAATTTAGATAACACAAAATAAAATGACACTATTTTAGTACTTACTATAATATAATCATATAAGATAACCATAATTTAACTATAAAGTACTATGTTGAATACTTAATAATCCTAATATTGATTTGCCAGTGATCAACAGAGTTTTGCTTTGGTGAGGTCCAATAAGATAGGACATAAATTTAGTAATGTTGGAACATTATATTTTATCATAAGAACAAAACTTTATGGTAAAAAAATATATTCTGAAACAAGAAAATGTATGAGTTTATGGTTAATTACCTCTTTGCAAACTTCTAAGCAAGCCATTAGTGATGTGAAAGACAAAAAAAAAGGATGAAGAAAGAGTGAAGCAGAGGAAGAAGTTTGTTGATTTGGATGAAAGCCGAAGACAAAGGAGATTTGATGATGAAACAGAGTGTGTGGAAGTATTCAGTATAAATAGAGGAACAAAGAATGGTATGAACGGTCCAGATTTTTTATTGCCAATGTGGGGACATCCAACGTGTCATACTCCTCCATGGCTAGGCTAGGCTACCTAACAAATATATGACTATAAATAACAAACTATTAATCCTCTCAAAAAGAAAAAATGAATACACACTCTTTAAGTAGACATACTCAACACTTTTTTTTTTTATTTTGTTTTATGAAAAAATTGTTTCCATGAAAAATCAAATGATTCATTTTAAGGAGGACTCATTAACTATTTTAATACAATTTCTTGGTTAAGTTATTTACAATTTTAGTTACTCTATTTTCAAAAATTTTATACAATCAAGTAATTAATCTCTCCATTTTTAAATTACACAGTGTTGGCATTTTTCCACCAATCAAACTGTATTTATATAAATTGGAGTATAAATTATTTTGATAAGTTATTCTAGAGAACTGAAACAAAGAAGCTAAAACTTATGAGTATATCTCCAATGCTAAAAATTAAGATTTATTTGGATTAATTTAGTTGAATTTATTTACTGATATAACTTATGAAAACAAATTCTGATATTGAAGACAACTTATAATATTTTGTTCATAAATTATTTTTATAAGTTCCCCAAGATAGTTTAGACATTATGCATAAACAAATTATCTTTAATTTATATTTTTCTATAGAATTAGCTCAACCGTTAAATCAATAACGTTTTAACGAATATAAATTTTACAAAATTTATAGTTGATGAATCTCAATTATATATCAAATGATTTTAAATTTGTGTAAATTTTTATATGGATAATCTATATAATATAAACTTTCAATCAAATGCTAACTTTTTATATGGATAATCTATATATTCCTTCTATGCAAAGGGTTCAAATATCTTATCTCTCTCTACCTCTCACTTTACACTTATGGACGTCAAAGTGTCTTGTAGGCACCACACTCTTAAACATCCAAACAGATTGCAGCGTTTCACTACCGGCCACAAACTCCTGATTAGGAAATGAAAAGTTTAACAAAATCAAAATTAATTTTGTAGTTATCTATTTAATTAGAACTTTTAGTTAGATTTGTGGTAAAAGACAATTATTTTATTTTATCTTTATCATAGATAAAATGTCAAATATTACCGAATTCATGACAATGATAAGATTTCGATTTGAATTCGAATAAAGGTGTTTAACCAATAATATTGATATTTATCGGTTGAATTGGAATTTGAAGACTCAGACAATTATTTTATTATAATAATTAATTATTAATTCAGAAAATAAGCACATATTATAGGATCACCTTGAAATAATACATATCCAATGAAAGCTATCGATAACAGCAAAGAATTTTCTTTTGGACTGAAATATACGGCAGGTCAATGTCTTTTCTATAACCCACATAAAATCTTCGATCTATTAATTTTCCTAGCTACTAGTATATTTCATTTTCGTTTTAATCTTCAAATTAATACGTGTATTTTTTTTTTATTCTTATAGATATTAATTATCTATAATTTTTGTGGTTGTTCAACAGTGTATTCATGTAAAAAATTTGTAAATACATTTACTGTTTACTAGTATCAGTTTTCGTAAACAAATAATTAAATATTTAATAATATGTTTTTATAAATTTTGAATGTGTCCTAATTCATGATGTAGTCCAAGACACGACTGAGTTGATAGCATTTCCAAATTCTACTTATTAGACGTTTTGGTATAGTTGATGATATTGCAGACTTTCCTATCACATTTTCAAGTAATGACATTAATTCTGATGTAAAATGTGATTATGAATGCACCACTTAAATATAAAGTTCAAAATTATCACTTGAGATTAAATAGAGAAATTGTATTGATGTACCCAAAAAAAAAAAAAGAGAAATTGTATGGTTAGATACTCTAGAGTCTTGACTTTTTACATGGATATTGATTCTTGTCCCATGATTTTGTATTTTTCTTCTTTTATCTTTATTAGAAATATTATTTTTGCTTACAATGGTTGAACTTCAAGTGTAATGAATGAAAAAAATGTTGGATTATAATTAAGAGAGGTGACTCATGAATCTATTTTGCAAGATTAATTAGGGCGGGCCCAACATAAAGTGAGGCCTAAAGCAGACATTAATATGAGGCCTAACATAATTTTTGACCCAACATAAAAGTCTACTGTATTGTAAGAAATATTTTTTTAGTAAAATATAGTGCAAGAAAAAATGTAAAATTTATATTTTACACACAATTAGAAAAATATTGGTAAATTGTATCAATTATATTTGTAATAAAATTAAAATTTATTACTTGTAGAAAATAAAATATACTATTAGAAAAAACTTCTTTTTATTTTTTGTGATTAGAAAAAACTTCTATAATATGAACAAAATAAAAAAGATGATTTTTAGTCTATAATATTTTCTTTTTAGAATTTTGTTAATCATGATATTTTATCATCATCAAATTATATATCACGTTGTTTTCTCATCATCAACTTATATATCACGTTGTTTAAAATATATTATATCGTCAATTTATAGTTAAAAATGTATAATAGATGACCAAAACTGTTAAATTTTAAAAAAGTAAGACAAATTACGTAAAATGGTAAAAATATGGGAACCAAAATTGCAATTAAATCTTTAATTTATTTGTTTCATTTTCATAATTTAGTTATTGAAAGTTTTTTTAATTACAACTTTAATATTTCGATGTTGTGTAAATTTTTAACAAAATATTGTTAAGAACAAATTATTCAAAAATGAAAATCCAACTAAAATTTGTGGTTAAATTTTGTATTCCCTTTTTTATATTGTGGTATAGGTTAATAATTTTTATTTGAAATAAATAATACTCCCTCCGTTTCTTTTTAATTGTCTTTTTAGAAAGATAACACCAAATTAAGGAAGTGTATTTTTGCACGTTATCTTCCTATTATACCCTCATTTTAATCCACCAATAAATTCCTATTTTTTTGCACTTTTTTCAATAAATTTAATATATTAGGTAAAACAAAAATATTATCTTTCTCTCATAACAAACAATTGCTAATTACTCTCTCTTTCTCCGGTAACAAACCATTGTCACGAAACTCTACCATCGCAAATAACACAAACCACCGTTTGCCCCGACAATGAAAAACTCAATCACAAGGTTTTCCAATTTCTTGTACTGCTTGATATGCGTGGTTATTGTATATGTTCATCTCTACAAATAATTTAAATTTTCCAATTTCTTGTACTGCTCAGTGCTCTCAAAATGGATTTTAATTTCAATTATAAGCCGTTACTTCAAAGAAACAATTTTCATTTCCTATAAAACTAGAATTGAAAACTTGGAGACACAATCACATGATTTGATGGACAATATGTTAAAGTAGCTGAAAATTTGATGCACAATATTTTAACCTACCGTAAACTTTGGTTTTTAAAATTAAACTGTATGTAACAAACTTTGGTTTCAATTTGAAATATAATAGAGATAAACTTTGTTTTAATTTGTTTTTAAAAAAACAAACTTTGTTTTGATTTGTTTTATTGAAAAGATAAGAGCAATTGACAAAGGGCATAATTGACAAATCATACCCGTAAAATATAAAAAGGACAATTAAATAGAAACGCTAAACATGATAGTAAAAGACAATTAAAAAGAAACGGAGGGAGTATTCTCTAAACAATTTATCTTTTTGAATGATAATAATAATTATTTTTTTTGATAAAATTGAATAATTATAATTAACAACTAGAAGATTATGCTTCTAAAAAAAGAATTAGAAGATTATGAAAACGAATCTTCTTCAAGTTGCAAACCAATTTCATGCTCTGCACTTTCATTCGTTCCATCTCAAAAAAACTAAAATAAGTGAAAAAAAAAAAAACAAGTAAATAATGGAAAACAGCACTCCATGGGCTTGAACCAGCGTCCTCCACTTTCTCAATGCAAGAGCGCAACCAATTGAACTATATAGCTTACTATGATTAAAACGGGGCCTAACTCTATATATAAAATTTAAAGAATAAATGTTTTGGGGGCCTAATTCCTTTATAAAAATAAATAAATTTGGTGAGCCTAAAGCCCTAGCTTGGCCAGCTTTACCCTTGGGCCGGCCCTGGCAAGATTTTATGTGAAGATGTGACGTCTTTCTCTCTTTTAATTAGTCTTGGAGCTAGCTAGGGTAACAGTTGAATTTATAAATGAGGTGACTCATGAACATAATGCCTTAGAGTTTTGGGCAGAGATGTGACGTCTCTCTCTTTTGTGGTCATAAAGCATTGATCCGTCGTTACTACTAACGCTCCTTCAGACTCTCTAACAAGTGGTATATATAAGAGCGGGAGTGAGAATGAATCCTAATACTGAGTCACAATTATAAGATACATGGAAACTCACATTTGAGGGGAGGCTATTGAGTCACAAGTGTAAGTAGTTAAATATCATATTGAGTCTCTCTCTCTCTCTCTCCTCCCTCCGTGAAGTATTGACATTTGACACGTTTCTCTCACCACTCTTCCGCACTTCCTAAGAACGATAAATTAGTTGGTATAGAATAATACAGTATTACACATATTAAAATACCTAAAAATATTAATTTTCTTATTAAAAAAATAACAATTATTTATTAAAAAATTATACATTTAATATAAAATACACAAATTTTAAATCAAACTTATTATTTTCAACTTGCACATGATAAAAAATCTCATATTACAATATTGCGTATGGAAGGAATGACATGTATGTGTGTTCGAAATGACTATGATTTAGTAAGTTGAGAACCTGAACAATGTAGGATTTCAAAGAACTTCAACACCCACATTGCAATCATTAACCTGACTCTGATACTATATTAAATGGGCTGTAATCTCATCCTCAAAAGCTAGTTCAAAGGATGAAGGTGCTCAAACACATCTATACATTCAACACCCAAAAATCTAAATAATGTGAGATTTGAAACAACTTCAACAAAATCCATGTAAATTTAACACTAAAACATCTAATAATTAAGAAAGCAAACTTTGAAATTATGTTTTCTAACACTGCTCCTGAATTTGTGTGTGCGCCTTGAATTTTGCTTCTACTTTGGTGAATAAGAGTCCCATATATGGATGAGTATAGTAATATAAAAGTGTGATATACAATTGTAACATTTGTGGTATTTCCTTCCATAGCTTGAGGAAAACCATGCGTATGAATTCTGAATGATAACGGACATTTGCAATTCATTGAATTTGTCTATACTCCTCAAGTTGGGGAGACATTCTTTACCAGCTTCACCACCATATATATAAATAAGATAGGATCATCTTTGAAGGAAACTTTTCGATTACGTAATTAATTAATTAATGATTTAACTGAACTATATAAAACTCTATCTGCATATATATAGAATGAATAAATTTAACAAAAGTATTGTTGAAATAATTACTTGCTTCAAAAACTATATATTCCGGTCAACCACCTAAATTACTAGTGTTTTGAAAGCTTATGTGTACCAAAAAAATATTGTTCGATTTGCATTTTATTTCACTCACGTGGCGAGTAATAACACAAAATATTGCAACGTGCATTATTATTTGTTTCCTTTGTTTTTTAAGCTTGAGGAGTAACTATTAAGCTAAAAGAGTGGGAACATGGACGGATAGGAGGGAGGCCTGGAGGGGGTGTCAATATGACATGTCAACTTGTAAAAGTTATGGTTAAATCAAATTTTGACCTCTCAAGTTTTACAATTGTGTAATTTTGATCTTCTAAGTTTCAATTGTACGATTTTAGCCCCCTAAATTTTACAATTACTTGCATAAAAAAAAAAGTTTTACAATTATACAATTTTAACCCCCACGTTTCAATTGTGCAATTTTGGCTCCAAAGTTTATCCCATTTTGCATTTGCTAACTCCCCGTTGACTTTTTTTAATTAAAAATTGATTATGTGACATTTTAAAATTATAAAAACTATTATTAAAATGAAAAAAAAAAGGTTTTTAAAATTTAAAATATGTTTTAAAATAATAAAACATTTATAAAATAAAAATATTTGTTTTAAAAAAAATTTCTAATAAAAGATTTAATAATTATTTTTTTAAAAAAATAGTTAATAATATTTTTAAAACTAGTTCATAAAAAATTTGTAAACTAATTTTTTATAGCAAAATTATTTTATAAACTACATATAACAAAAAAACTTATTTTATAAGTTTGTTTTTTAAAATCATTTTTTTTTTAATTTATTTTTAAAAATAATTTTTAAAAATTAAAAATGCCACATAATCAATTTTTAGTCAAAAAGTCAACGAGGGGCTAACAAATGCAAAATGGTGTAAACTTGGGGGCCAAAATTGCATAATTGAAACCTCGAGGGCTAAAACCAAACAATTGTAAAACTTAGAGGGTTAAAATTGCACAATTGAAATTTAAAAAACCAAAATCGCACAATTGTGAAACTTGAAGGATAAAAACTGCATTTAAGCCTAAAAGTTATTATATGGGATTACTATGTGCATACATAACAATAAAATAAGTGGATTTTGCTCTTTTATGCATTTGTGTATATGCATTTGTGGAATTGGATTCAACAGCTGACCCCTTCTGTTGGAAATAATATAAAACCATTGATATAGCTAATCCTAACAGCTTAAGCTTTTGAGATAATCGGTTATTTGACATGGTATCAGAGCCTCTATGACTAAGTGGTCAAGAGTTCGATCCTCGCTCCCCTCACTTTCTAATTAAAAAGTGGAATTTAAGCATATGGTAGGTGGGCCTATGCATTATCCACGCTTCAAGCCAAAATGGGCTCTTGCGTGAGGGGGCGTGTTGGAAATAATATAAAACCATTGATATAGCTAATCCTAACAGCTTAAGCTTTTGAGATAATCGGTTATTTGACACCTTCTGAGGTTCATCAGCTCGAAACACTTAAAAAGTTACTGCATGGGTTTTCTTTAAACTCAAACAGTGATGACAGGTGGCGTTGGAAGTCTGGAACTTTGGGACTTTTTTCAGTTCGCTCTTGCTATTCTCTGCTGATAGCTTCGCGACCGTTCGCGACCGGTTGAGGAGAATATTTTGGCTACCATTAAAAAACTTTGGAGGATCGATGCTCCTTCTAAAGTTCTTGTATTCAGTTGGCGTTTATTATTGGACAGACTTCCAACGCGCTCAGCTCTAAATCATAGAGGTATCTTACTCAATTTTCATGATTTGCCGTGCGTCTTTTGTTTTCGAAATGTGGAGGATAGTAGCCATCTCTTCTTCTCATGTCATTTTTGTAAAAGAATTTGGGCTGCTATTTTTAGTTGGTTAGGCAAAGATATTCCAACAGGAGCTGATGGCTGGAACCATTTTTTGTTGTTTGGTGAATTGGTTAGTATGAAAAAAGACGGAGGACGAGTTAGCCGTTTGATATGGTTGGCAACTACGTGGAGTATTTGGAAGCATAGGAATCATGTGATTTTTCAAGGAGCCATTCCGGATATAAAAGCTCTTGTGAATGAAATGAAATATGTTTCTTGACTTTGGTTTTCGAATTGACATGGTCGTAAATTTAATTCTTCTCTTATGTATTGGTGTCTCGATCCTTTGGGTTGTATCAATAGCACTTTATAATTAGTTATCTATTGTAAGGGATTGAGTACCCTTGTGCTCCCTTATAATAAAATCTGCTTATAAAAAAAAAAAGCTTAAATATTGCAGTAAATGAAAAGATTATTTATTAAGTGTTTACTATTATGTGATATTTTTACTAACTTATCTATGCTCACAAAAATCAGCATACATTAGTTATATTTTTATCAACATATATTTAATTTCAAGTAAAACCCCAAGTTAAATTAGTATGACAAAAGTGCTATATACTTTTTAACTAGTTGGTGTATTTATATTTGATCCCTATCCTATAAAAGAAATTATTAGAAGAGGTTAATTTTTCAAATAATTTTTCAATTACTTTAAAGAGATCAGTCTCAGGGTTACAACATAATACCTTTAATGGAAGAATAATATTGTGGGGTGAAGAGGGAGATTATAAAAAGTAATTTTTTCTTGAAAAATTAAAGTCAAGGACTTATCAAAATTATAATTACATAGAAAAATATTATACAAAAGTTACTTTTTTTTTTTAATATTAATCATTTGGCTCTTAGGTAAACAGAACTCCGGTAATTTAAATTTCAGCCGTGAAGTAAATAAAATTTAACCAAAAATTATTCTATCAGAAGTCGAACATGGATTCTCCCAAACAACTCATCATAGATAGAGATCACTTGAACTCAATATTTTAATTAAAGTTACGTATATATTTTAGTTCTTTAAACTATGATTTTCTCTTATCAAATAAAAATAAACTGACTTTTTTTTGTTAGCATTTTTTCATTATATTAATATTTTTTTATACATTTATTAATATTAATACCACTTTTAATTAATACGTACAAAAACACCTTTGTATTTTATGGGTGACATGGAATGGAAGACAGGCGGGAGAACCATTCTTGAGACTTGAGAGAGAACACATTCTTATAGGTAGGTAGAGTAAAAAAAACATAGGAAAAAATATAGAGAAAAATGATTAAATTAACTTAACTTAAATGCAAATTAAATTCATAGCAACATATATAAACTTAATTTCTACTGCCATGATGCATAAACCCAGAAACCAACATAAAATACAAAAATATCAGAAAATTGATTGACTTCTCGTTGTATTCTCCTCCTTTGTGCGTTCCTTCCAAAAGGAATACTTGCTTATGCACCACACCAAATAAAAGGTGTTGGACATACACACATAATTTAAAATAATTTAAAGATATTAATGATTAATTAATGTTAAATGATGTGACTAATTAAATTATTTAACATTTATTTTTATTTTCTTATGTATGTGTATCTAAATGTATTTATTTGGGGTTGTGACCAAGTAAGAATCGATCCCCTTCCGATTGCATGTGCTGATGTGCACCTATTCTGTAAGTCTTTCTTCAAACCTCTACTTTAGATTCATGCATGGGATGGAAAAGGGGGTGGAAGAGTTGGCATGGGCTTGAAATAAACAAAATAAATTAATGACACAAATATAATTCTCAAGAACATAGAAAAGTTGCAAATTTCATGTTGATTTGGTCCTAGTAGGACGTGAGTAAATACCCAATTTTAAAAAAAATGCCTTTAATTAAGTAGTCATTCATTATTTTATTTTTAATATAAATAGAAAATAGCCACCACAAAATGCCCAAACCACTACAGAATATCCTCTCGGCGGTTATGTTTAATGGCTGGAAACCGCCGCAACAAGCATTTAACACCGGTTGAAACTACCACCGCTTTTCCATTATAATTATAGATTCTTTCCTTTTTCTAGTAGTTTATGGTGTGGAACGAGTATTGAAATAAACGACTATTTAAAAATAAATGCAAGTCTACATGATGTATTTAGGAATTTATATTACAACTTTTTCCGTAAAAGTTATAAAATAATAGACAATGTAAAATGGAAAATATAGGTGTAATATAGTATAATAATGATTGGAATTTATTAGAATTTGGTATGAAAGGATAAAAATGACTTCTAACTTAATAATACGTCAAAAAAATAAGAAAAGGTTATTTTGAATAGGAAAATGCTCAAGAGTGCTCGGGCATTTTTTAAGCATCTTAAATAAGTTTATGTGAATTTTTTTATAAAAATATGTGAATTGGAAATTGAAATATTTCACTTTTTAAATAAATTATTTATTTAAATGGAATATTTAAAGAACGATTTGGGGACACTCGTTAGCGAGACACTTTTTAATATACAGATGCTCTATATGTCTCTTTGCATGAGATGACTAATGAGTGTTGCTATTCGATGAGAAATCATTATCCACGAAATAGAAGAACGACATATGAATAATCAAATCAATGAACTGCATAACCCATGCATAGTAGTAACACAAGATGATAAACATATAGGATGAGTTGAAAATAAAATTTAAGCCAATAAAATCACACGAGTGGTATACTTGCATTTCTTGTGGCAAGGAAAAATTCTTGGATATAGTAGTGATGAAAAAATGTGTTCAC
Organism: Trifolium repens; assembly: GCA_030408175.1. Taxonomy (NCBI): domain Eukaryota; kingdom Viridiplantae; phylum Streptophyta; class Magnoliopsida; order Fabales; family Fabaceae; genus Trifolium; species Trifolium repens. The sequence continues at coordinate 35,723,957 of CP125851.1, forward strand.
CGGTATATTCATAAAGTAAAATTAATCTAAAGTTTTAATTCAATTAAAAAATAATTAAATATAACAATGTTACTATATGTCCAACAAAATTGTGTCCCTTAGCGAAACTTTATATTTTAATATTTAATAAAACAACAAATCCATTAAATTAAATTATAATATAAGATTAATGATAAAGTGAACAATTATTTAGAAAAGAATAATTTTTTTGAGGTGACAAAACTTCAAAGATTTTTCTTTTCCACTAACTGTTTAATGAGGAAACAGTGCAGTTTACAACTAGCATAACAGGTCAAAATTTCAAATATGCATTATACATCAGCAGCATGTACTACAGTGTGACATGATCATTTTCTTAATATATGATTAACTCTTAATTCTTATCAACCTTTCTAATCCAAAAAGGAAATGGAAAAACTTGTACAAATCATATTTGACAACTTGTCCTAATTTACTCCTTTTAAAGTGTAACAAGGTGGAAACATATAGACTCAGCTAGGTAAAATCCAATTCCAGTTCCAGCTACCAACAAATGGATTCGTTAGTGGTAATATAAGAAATTTAGACCTCTAGAATAAATTGTAGTAGAGTGATCTCTAACTCTTATATAAAGAAATTCGTTTTGAGAGAAGAAAATCTATCTTATTTGTCCGCCCATCAAATATTCTAACGGAGATTTGTCAACTGGGCCGTAGAAATTTTGTATCTATAAATTGTGTTAATTCTATTAAAAATAAAAGATTGGATAAGACAATTTCAGTTTTTCTGTGATGTTTTATCCTATGAAGTGTTTATATTTTACAGGTTAAAAGCATCATAATATAAAAAAAAATCCAATTTAATAATTTTTTTTGGCTTTCACCACCAATTTAACCGTGATCCTATCTACCAAGTTTAACATTAATCACCACTAAACCAACTATCGACCGATCCAACTTAAAGTGCACGCACTTTTTATCTTGGTTGTGTATTTCATTGGAGATTGAATTTCTACTAGAGACATATTAGATTCACTCCTTTTAAAGGAACTCTCAAATGTCTAATTCAGAGAGCATTTTGTGCACAACAAGTTAAAATAGAAAGTAAAAAAATAAAAATGGCTTGTTAATTTCATGTTGTACAACTGTTATGCATATACCACCAAATAAACTCCAATATCCCTGTTTTGTGCAGATGGAAAATGATATAATAAAGAGAAAAATGAGATACTAATAAAGCAAGATTACCATAATCACAAATTGTCAAATTCTGTGGGGTGTAATGCATGGAAGGTCATGACAAAAGTATGATTGCATTGTTGGAATAACCATGGCCAAAAAGAAAAGAAAAATTAAAGTAATGGTAGAATAACCATAGGTCAATTTAAGCACAAGACTATTGCCATTACATTTTACAACATTTGCTTATTAAAGATTATTGCCAATATCAATGGTGAGAAATGATGGTATTGGAATTCAAGTGTGACCGATTAGCCCTTGACATAAAAAAATAAAATACTACTACGGACGTAAATATAAGTAAAAAAAGAAATATGTAATAGTTTAAAGAGAAATAATATTTTGATAACCATTTAGTTGTAGACAACTTCCATTTATACTATTCATCTATTTTTCCAATTTTTTATCACGTCTCGAACTACGCACATTGTGAGTAAGTTGTCAAGTGGTTGTCCATTTTAAGATGTCAAAATAACACAACTCTAGTTTAAATGTAACTACTTTACTTGGGAACATGATTTTATACCGTAAAATTCCATATTGTTTTGACGCAGTTGTTAATTATGACCACCTGATAAAAAAATCAGAGGTTGAGATTATTTAGTACTGATTTTATTAAGATATAATATGAGCTGACCGATTTAAAATAGATGGTTAGGATCTATTACATGTAACAGTAACAAGTAATTATGATCTCTTTTTACTTGCATGCATTTAACTTTAGAGATAGTAAAGAATCTAAAGATAACACATTCTCTGCTACAAGATTTTGCGTGAAAATATAATGTCAGAATATTTTTATAGATCGTTATTAAACTATTTTTATTATTCTTATATGGTATCAGAGTCTCTCCATGATCCGTTGGATCTCCTCCTATCATATTTCTGATCGGGTCAAACACCATTTATATTCGCGCATCAAGCCCAATAGCACTGGGTGCGAGTGTGTTAAGAAGTCCCACATCTTTGTGAGATGATCTGAATATGAATATATGTTTATAAAGTAGAGACAATTCTCATTTTAAAAGCTGATTTTGTAAGATGAGTTAAACCTAATATAAAATCTAAGAGTCATTAACCCATTGTATTTAAGTTCAGAGAAAATCAAGATAACACATATGCTCTGCTACAATAGGTCATTAAGTGTAATGTTTTAAGGACTTTTTCAAATAAGTGGTATCAAAGACATTATTAATTCACTTTGATGGGAGAACTCATTGCTCATGGTGCTTTATGGACTTTTCAACATGTGATAATAATAATAATAATAATAATAATAACAATAATATCAAGCTAATAAACAAGAAATAACGACTCAATGAGAGTTTAATTTAATGAAAGATAACATTTCACAACATGATGAATCAATATTCGAATTTCAATTAAAAAATGTACATATATTTAGTGTTCGACAATATCCTAAATAAAACTATCTTCCAAAAGGAATCTATAGGAAGACAGGTTATTTGAAATAATCAAAATTTCCATTATGATTAAGAAGTTAGCAACATTTATTTACCAATTACTTTGGCTATGAAATGGAATTGCTCGTATTACATTCATGTAACTGACTTATCAACAGCAACAAGCACCATAATGAATTTTGTTACGCACTAAAGCACTAAAGAAACATCTCCTGATGATGTGTTATTTTCTCTAAACAAATTTTTTATTTTAAAAGTCTATTTCAATTGTCAGATCCCACCACTACAAAAATTTTAATAGACATCAACATCGTGACCAAATTTTTATGAAAAAAATCCAATTTATGAGGCAATCTTACTTAGGTATGCTGAATTGTGAGGTGAGAGGAAGGTTATAAGGTAGACAATGACCTGTTTTTAAGACCATGTTGACAAGCACACTTGTACACATTGATTGGTTATTTTTTCATGGTTCTTCTATTTGTTACTTTATCCTTTTATCATAGGACAACAAGTCAAACATTTTACTGTTGTTATTGTTGTTGTTTCAATCTTTGGTTTCACTTATCACTCGAGCTCATATTTGTAGTAACACTACAAACTAGCTATTGGTCTCTTAGGAAATTACTTGGTGCTCTATTATTTTTGGGACGTGCCCTACGAAATTACAAAAATACTCTTGTATATTACTTAAGTCACAGACACCCCCTTATAACACTATATCAGATTTTATTTTTATAACATCCACTACTTAAGTCATGGACGACATTTTTCAAAATTTCTCATTTTTCTTACATCCGTGATTTAAGCCACAGAAGGGTATTTTGGTCATTTCATAGATGGCAAAAGTACTTATAGGCTCTTATAGGTATAATTACATTGCATAAAAAAGAAGTGGTTAGACTCACTGTTGCCTTTGGTGAGACTGTAGCACATGATATTACTGCATATTTGAGAGACCATATTGAAGTGACCTTTCCAAATATTCTTTCTTGCCAATTGCATGTTTTCTCTATGTTGTGCTACCGACACACACCCGATTATATGTATAAGCTATCAACCTTACAACATGTGTTAATCAATGATAAAAACAAGTGTTTCATGACTGCACTTATAAGAGTCAATGAGATTAATACCGTCCAATCAAGATTAGATGATTTATATTTAAAGATATAAAAAATGACTGCACATGCAGGAGCCAATGAGATCAATACTGCTTCATAGCGACTCAACTGAATCCATGTCCGATATGACATGTATATAGATTTATAATTGAGGACTCTGCGCCTTATAAGTTGATTTTGTAAGATTTGTTAGGCCATATGTATTAATTATTCAATAAACTTAAAAAATAAGTTGTTTCTTATAATATGAATTGGAGAAAGTACATAATTAACACTCCTTGGAGGAGGTTTTTTTTTAGGATAAGAAAAAATTGAATAATAAGAGAAGTACTATAATTACTCAATCCTTACAGTTCAAGTTTTTTTTTAAGAAGTTAAATCAGACATAGCTGAAGGCGATAAAGTTCTTTTTTTAGCTAATTAATTAAAGAAGGAGAATTACAATTAAAAACTATTAGCTGATACATTGATTAACTTTCAAATTCGACATCAACATCAAATTAAATTTAAAGCGAGTTTTCGATTCTTTATGGTAATATTAAAGATTTATCTGAACATAAATGTTATATGTACACAATAAAAAATTTATGGATCAGAATTCTCTCTCATGGCTTGTCCATTGGAGGAGGTCCAGTTAGATCCTGACCATTTATTTTAATAAAAATAAAATGAAAATCGCAAGAATAATAAATTTGATGGATAAGATTACAATGTAGGAAAAAATGTACCGTAGAGGATGCTTTTTCTATTTTTATACATAAGGTTTTTTTTTTGTCATTTTAACATTATATTGAAGACATTTTTGTAACACATGGAGAAATTTTTAGGTGAGTCCACACCTAAGCATTAATAGTTAGGCACAACCAATCACATAATTACAAATCATTAATATATTAAAAAATTACAAGTAATTAATAGAGTAGTAATTAAAACAAAATCTCTATAAATAAGGAAAGGAAAAAAAAGTGAGTTATAAAAAAAACTATTATAAATTTACTTTATTTTTATTCATTATTATTTCTCTATTTTATAGAAACTTAGGGACCGCCCAATTATTTTTAATTTCCTTATTTATAGAGATTTTGTTTTAATTACTACTCTATTAACTTTTTAATATATTAATGATTTGTAATTATTTGATTGATTGTGTCTAACCATTAATGCTTAGGTGTGGACTCACCTAAGAATATCTCTAATTATAAACTTTCCATTTCCCTTTTTTCTCGCTCTATTGTTCCCACATGTAATTTTTTTTTTTCACTCTGATTGTGCTCTCTTTCTCTCATCTCTCTCTAAATTGCTTCTTTCACAGAAACGACAACATGAGTGGACTAGATCTATATGTACAATTTGAACAATGGTTGTGTGAGGATAGATAGTAAGGGGGAGAAGAGAAGTAGTGTGTGTGAGAGAGAGAGAAAGGCAATGGTTGGTGGCCATGATACAATCACTCAAGGAATTTGTTAGAGTTGATTATTTTTTGTTATTGTTGATATGACAATAATTTTACTGAAAAATAGATATGTGAGTAGTTAAAAATATTTAAAAGTTTTTTTGAATTTTTATTTGATGTAAAAATGTTAAAATAGTTGTATAATGATAAATTAAAAAAATTGTACAAATTTTAAGGCTATATTTTCTCATAAGGATTTATCAGATATTAATGTATCTTTTTTTAATTGAAAGTGTTGTAAATGTCTCTATCAAATGTGTTGATATCAACATTTGAAATTTTTGAGTTTTTCAATGTTGTTGATTGCTATTCAAATGTTTCAATTGCTTATAGAATTCTCTTAACTATACTGGTGATTACTGCACTGTATCTATAGAAAGAATTATTTATCTATATTAAATATGTTTTTTTAATCAAGTAGTCTAGTGACTAGAAATTAATTAAAGTGATTAAGTGAATTGTCCAGGGTGCGTAAACCAAAATTTCAATAATTACATCTTGTAACTTTTGAAAATTACAATGACTCAATATGGTGATATACCAAATTCACTATGAATCCAAATATAGATGGAGATCCTTTTAACAATTATATTATGTATATTTCTTCTTATATTATATATAGGCAAAAAAAAATTGTCAAGTTAATTTAAAAAATAACATATATAATCTATATTATATATCAAATATACTAATTATTAAATAAACTTAAGAAAATAAACTATTACTTATATATAAAATCGGATGAAGCAAACAACAACTCCCTAAAAGGTGTGTTTGAACTTTGAACTTTGAAGGGACAAGGACCTGTTATACTAAGGCTAAGAATAAGCATAAGGTTGGACAATATGAAGCCCCGATACTCAAAAAATGGTGACGAATCGTGTCCGATACGTACTCGATACCGATACTCTTTCGATACGTCCCGATACTCGTATCGGAAGAGTATCGATTAAATCATTATTTTTAAATAAAAAATAATACCCGATACACGTGTCCGATACGTCCCGATACACGTATCAGAAAAGTATCGGTTATATCATTATTTTTAAATAAAAAAATAATACCCGGTATATGTCCGATACGAAGATTATTTTTTGGATAGTATTTGTGATTTTGTTTGGATAGTATTAATGTTGTCATTTTTGTATAATATGAAATTCCTGGCACGCTATGCACGATGCTCTACACGATGCTCTAAGCACTCTATCCGGTCTAGCGCGTAATAATGTAAACCAAGTAAAGAAAAACAAATAAAAGAGAACAAATAAAGAACACAGAGTATTTGTTAACCCAGTTCAGTGCAAACAGCAACCTACTCTGGGGGATACCAATCCAGGAAGGAATATCACTATAATAGTCCTAGTTCTAAGTTATCAGCAAACGCCCTGTTTACAACTTATAACCTAGGCACTACCAATGACTCTTCAACCTAGGAACTCCTAGATCAGAGATCCCATCTCACTCCCTTACAACCTTACAGACAGCAAGGATTTCAATAACACAAATCACAAAAGTTTTGGAGACACACTCCTAAAAACTACACACTCGTACCTAAAGGCTTAGAGTGTTAAACCACCAAAAGTCCTTACTCCATACTTCAAAGCTTAAGAGAGGATCACAGAAATTACAACTCAAAATAACACAGTCCTAAACTTGTATCAATGAGACACAAGAAAGGCTCACAAGAAAAACACACACGCAAAACCTAATTTCTTAGACAAAAACAAGACGGCGTGAACAACAACCAAATTAGGTTTAGCTCCTTCCATATATATAGCTAGTGACATGGGCTTCAGAAGATCTGATCCAAGAGAATATCCAACTCACAAAATAAAAACAAATCATATCTTAAAAGATTTGATATGTTTTGAAAATAAATATTTTTCCAATCTTCACAATAATTTCCAAAGCAATCTTTTAAACAAAAGATATGTTTAGAAAATAAAACCTTTCTTAAAGCACAAGATATGATTCATGAGAGAGAAACGCGTATAAAGGAAAACGCGCATGCTTGGCGCACAAGTAACACTTCCAGAAACATGATATGATGCTTAAGGCAATGCTTGAGGTATCGGATCCAGCATCCTGCTACAGAGTTTCACTAGTGGAAAAAACACTTATTAAATCATACATTTTAAATCAGATGCTATCCACCTGATTTAAAGGCTTGAAAATTGTGACACGGAGGGGAGAACTTTAAGTGAATACAAATTAAATCAGTTAGCCTGATTTAAAAAGAATTATTTATAATTAAAAAAAAATAAAAAATTCGTTCCCTCTCTTCTCTGCGAAACCCATTTCATTTCCCTCTCATTTTTTCATCATTTCACAAAAACACACTGAATTTGTCAAAAAAAGAAAAAGAAAAGAACACACACACACAAGTAAGAACCCTAGATCCTCCGCGTCTCAACACACACACACACACACGAGAAAGACGAAGATTTGTCTCCGCGTCTCAACACACAGTCTCGGTGAACGAAATAAGGGTTGACGGCGATTTCGGCGATTGGCGATTGTGGTCTCGGTGATTTCTCTCTTCCCGACGAAATAGGGCTGACGGTGAACGAACTTAGACCAACACAAAGTCTCTGCGCCAACGAACTCAGACCAACACACAGTCTCTTTCTCTCTTCTTCTCAGTCCAAGGTTAGTTCAAGTTCCATTTAGTTTTTGGTCTTTTCTTCATTCTTTAATCTCAAATTGTTTTGTCATTTGTTTGTGTTTTGTAATATTTTCTGTCATTCTTTAATCTGAAATTTGTGTGTGTGATATTGTGTGTGAACTTATGAATAGACAAAATTTTGTTAAAGTCAATTTCTATGCACCAGAAGTACAAAAGAAATGGTAGCTAGTGTAGTAGTTAAAACTGGTTCTACTAAACAGAATATGTTAAAGAAATTTTTTGTTTTGTCATTTGTTTTGTTTTGGTTAGGTTATTGTTAAATTATGAAGGTTAAATTATAAGGGAGTTTTGGTGCGTGGCGTGTTCTGTTCTATTGGTTTGTTCCTGCTTCTGCATGTCCTGTATGTTGGTGTGCAGGTTGTTTTCATTCCTGCTGTGTGTTTTTTGTTTCCTGGTGTTTCTGTTATAAAGCCTAGGCGTGTTTGTTGTTGTAAGGCCATGCCTTTTGTAATGACTTTGTTAAGTACTTCTTGTACTTAGTTTTCAATAAGTTATTGTTACATTCCTTCCCCAATTTATAGGGGCTGCTATGTTAATTTATGTTTTGGTTAAGTTATTGTAATGAGTTACTAGCCCATGATTTATTAACCTCCCTATGCTCATCAATAATATTTTGCATAATCAAATCAGCTTCTTTGTGTAACTTTTCAAGCTTAGGCTTCAATCCAGATATATGTTGAAGCCATTTATAAGAAGGAAACAAATCTCCCAACTCAAAACCACCAGCTATCTTAATAGTTCCCTTACCAATGATATGAATTTCTGATTTTCCTTACACTTTTTTCCAAAAGCTGTCCTAGAAGTCATTGTAGAAATTGTTGAAAACATTTCTTTAGTAAAATTAATTTGTGATCCTTCTTTTGAAGAAATCAATTTTATTAGATTGTTTACCTCTTCACTTCTAATTGGTTGAAAAGATTGGACACGTTTTGAACTTAATAGCTCTAAAGTACAAATTTTCCTAAGTTGTCTCCAATAATCACCATAAGGTGCAAAAGCTAAACCAAGAGAGTTATATCCCATTATCTTTGAAGCTTGAATATGAGGCCTTGATGCAAAGACAAGATCATGGTTTTTCATCACTTCTTTTGCATATTCTGCTGATGAAACTACAATTGTTGAAACTTCACCAAGCTTTAGATGCATTAAAGGTCCATATTTTGTTGATAAGTCTCTTAGTTTATGATGTGGAAGTGAACCTATAAGGTTGTGTATGTTTCCTATGGTAGGTAGCTTCAATGGACCTGGTGTAAATTTGGAGTTGAGTTAGATTTCTTGGTCACTATTTTGTTTGCTATGTACACAAAAATGAAAAGGGAGAATATGGATGTTAAGTATAGAATCTGAAGATCCATCATATTGGAAACTGAATTATGGCTCTCTTGTTTTGTGATAAAACTCTGTTTGTAACTCTAATATATAGAATGTATTTCATGGGGAAAAAGTGTCAAAATTAGACTATACTCCGTCCGGTTATTAATAAGCAAAAAACAGCTTTTTAAGTTCATTGAATAAAATATGTATCGGATTAATTATTTATGGTCAGATATAGATACTTTTTCCAATATATCTTGGGTGATAATTTTTAAATGACATAAAATCGATACTCTAACAAATAGAGTTTGAGTTTGTTTTCTGAAATAGAGATTGGTCCAGTTAGCATCTTGATCGTCAGAACATGTTTTCTCATGTTAATTAATGTATTTGGATTAAATTATCAGTTTAATGGTATTATTAGTTTAGTTCTTTAATCTTATTATATCCCTCATACATTTCTCTCTTATTCCTTTTTCAGATTTAGACTAACTGTTATTATTTTATATTTTAATGTAGAGACATGACTGATCCATCGGCTGCTTCATCAAGCGGGACGAGTACTCAGCCTACCAAAAAGAGGGGTAGAAGTGCAACACGAATGATAGAGTTGGCACTGACTGATGTTAAGAAACCAATTGATTTCGATCCAAGGACCAAACTGCCTATAGGGGAAAACAGAAAAAAGTTCAAGAGTCATGTGGGTTCCATTGCTCGAAACAAAGTCTGTATTTTGGTGGATGATTGGGATCATGTAGATGTGAAAGTGAAGGATATGATTTGGGACGATATCATGGTAATATTAATTATGTTTGCCAACTATACTAATTAAATAAATGTATTATTTTTATACACTAAGTAGTTTATTTGTTGTGTAATGTAGTTAAAATGGGATATTCGTGATACTGATATCGAAAAATTGAAAGACAAATGGATTTCCTATGCGGGTGAGCGTTGGAGGGCATTTAAAACGTCCCTAACAAGGAGATATTTAAATGGTGGGAAGTTGAGTCACAAATCTCCTCTTGAAACATATTCCTTTCTTGATGAGGAAACATGGCAGGGGTTTATTAAGACACGAGAGGATCCTTCCTTTTTGGTTAGTTAATTGGACTTGAGATTCATTTTATCAATCAAGTTTATTTTTAGTTTTTCCTTTAATTTGTGTCCTTGTTTATATCAGGAGAAAAGAAAGAGGGGGAAAATGGTTCAAGCTTATAATAAATACCATCACATCATGTCTCGCGGGGGATATGAGTTGATTGAAGAAAAGATGATGCAAGAAAAAATAAAACAAAGACAAGAGTCAGCTGGAGAGGCCTTACCTACACCTCCATCTCCACCAAAACGCCATGAGAAGTGGTTAAGGGGCCGAAAAAGGCCATCGGGAGAGTTCACATCAGAAGAAACACGCCTTGTCGCCGATAACATTGTAAGTAAATTGTTATTTTGCATTCATTATTTTGTCCGACCCATATCTTCGCATAAGTTATTTGACACCATAGTGAAAAATAAAGATTATTTTACTTAACTTATAAATCGATGTTGTAACAAGTGTTTTATAAGCATGGTGTGGGACTAGTTCTGTTTTGGTATAATAGAACATTGATTACTAACATTGTCATTATAATAGTTTTGGATATCCAAGTGTGAACAAGTTGTAGTTCATGACTCCAGGAACTGTCTTTTAAATTCATTCAAAGAATCAACACTAACATTCGTGATAGTTGTTTGTCAGTTGTCTTTTTGTAATATGGAGGATTTTGATCTTGTGTCTGCTGCACTGTAACAGGAGGATTTGGTGCTTTATGCTTTTAGTAGTAGCCTAAGAATATTTAGCTTTGGTGCATGTTTTGGTATAGTAGCCTAAGATTGTTTAGGCGTGTTTTGGTCGTAGCCTAAGACTGTTTAGCTTTGCTTAGGCGTGTTTGTGCTTTTGTTTGGAGCCTAAGATTGTTTAGTTTTAGTAAGAGATATTTAGTTTTTGTGATACTTTTGGAATAGTATTTCATCAATATTATGTAATGTAATTAATTACAATTTGGTGGTATGATAATTGATTTTATGATATTATTTATTGAATGTTGTGTATGAAGTATTGATTTATATATATATATATATAAATAGTATAGTGTTGTAGGAGAATCAGCGATTAAAAAAAAAAAAGGTTTACGCTTTTAAATCGGGCTAACTGACTTAAATTAAGTTTTTGAGTTGGTTGAACCGATTTAAAATGTGGATTTTAAATCGGGTCATCACGATTTAAAAGGTTTAAAAGATTTTTGAGTTTTTTCAAAATCGGGCCACCTGATTTAAATACTTTAAATTACATCGGATTACCCGATTTAAAAAATGATTTTAAATCGGACACATATCCGATTTAAAAACAAAAAACTTACTAAGTCGGCTGTTACTAAATCGGATGAGGAACCGATTTAAAAAGCCTCCAGGAACCGATTTAAAAAGTGTTTTTTCCACTAGTGTTTATTTTACCAAAAATGCAGCCAATACCAAAGACTCAACAAACTCCCCCTTTGGCAAATTTTTGGCTAAAACAAATTATGACCATACAGATACTACTTAAACAGATACTTCAACTACATTTCTTTTTCTCAATATAAACACACAAGTATAAAGATCAGTAGTAGCTATCCTTCAAAACAGTTTCCATACTACTCCTTCATGGAGAACAGTAGAAAAGAATAAGATGTATCTTTTTAAGATTATCAGAGAGGCATGCAACAGCGGAAACACAATAACTACTTCGCCTCAAATGGTCAGGAAAATAAACTTTATAGGATGTGGAACAGAGTGCTTCAGCATTTTACACTACTACTCCCCCTGCACACATGCATGGGATGTTGGAGCATCGTATCCAACATCTCCCCCTGCATAACACAAATCAGCTCCCCCTGCATATCTCAGAGCATACACAGCCATCCAAAGCACACATACCAGAACAGACACAGTTCACAGTCACAACACATATTAGAAGCACATACCAGAACCTAGAGCTGGTAACCAAACCAACAAATTAATCATAACATTTACTCCCCCTTTTGGCCATAAATTTGACAAATACACACCAGCAGAGAGAATAGAAGATAACACCACGGGATACATAACTCACCAGCTACCCCTCACTACCAACATGCAGAAAAAATAGATTCTCGCACATAAGGAGCACATACAAGAATAGTAGTAACCACCATCAGAACGATCATGCATCAGTAGATAAATGCAAACATACAGATAACACACACCTGAGGTTAGGACATATGATAGCACATACCACGTGTAATGAGAAGAAAGAATTTGATTTGATTCTCCTAGGATAGTGTGCAAGCATAGGTTGGAAAAAAATGACAGTTGCACGCTTCAAGCTCGTTAACTGCTATAACTCCTCATAGAGGCAAATTCCTAACTTGCCCCTTAGCTTCTCAAATTGCACAGCATCAAGAGCCTTAGTGAAAATATCTGCCACTTGCTCTTTTGTACCCACATGCTCCAATGTTACAATTTTATTCTCAACAAGATCTCTGATGAAATGATGGCGAATATCAATATGCTTGCTGTGCTGAACTGGATTCTTTGAGATGTTTATGGCGCTCATGTTGTCACAGTACAATGTTAGAGCATCATGTTCAACATTGTATTCCTTCAGCATTTGCTTAATCTTTTCTAACTTCACAAACTTAGGTTCATCAGATAATTCTCTTTCCAGACCCACTCTTCTAGCAAAAACATACTTCCACTTTGCAGCACCGTCAATAAAGTGGAAAGAAACATTATCCACTAGTACATCAGGAACATTTGGGGGAATGAATCTTCCACCAATTCTCCTCTTAGCAGACACAATGCTTGGAGCATCGTCCTCAACATCTTTACCAGATGCACCACCAACAGTTTTCTTCTTCTTTGGTGTTTTTCTCTTTGAGCTTTGCTTCTTTTGTTTAGAATGGATCTCTAATCTGCTTGATCTTCTAGTAGGTCCAACAATCTTTTTCTTCTCAGACTTTGTTGCCTCAGCTGCAACCTCAGTTTCTTTCCATTTCCTTTCAACTATACCATTTTGTTGTGGAGTTATAGGAGAAGAATATTCATGCTTGATCCCTTCAGTAGAGCATAATTCATTGAACTTGGATTTCTCAAATTCTCTTCCATGATCACTTCTGATTCTTACCACATTACTTCCTTTCTCCCTTTGAATCTGAGTACACAGTTCCATGAAAACATCAAAGGCATCTGACTTCTCTCTAATGAAATTCACCCATGTGTATCTAGAGTAGTCATCAACAACCACAAAAGCATACCTTTTGCCTCCCAAGCTTTCAACCTGCATGGGTCCCATGAGATCCATGTGTAGCACTTCAAGAACCTTGGAAGTTGTCTGATGCTCCAACATCGGATGCGACATTCTGGTTTGCTTCCCAATTTGACATTCTCCACACACATTCCCTTCAATAATCTTAAGTCTGGGTAGCCCCCTAATAGCTTCAGCTGTCATTGCTTTCTTCATCCCTTTCAGGTTGAGATGACCCAATTTCTGGTGCCATAGTTGGACTTCATCTTCTGTGGAAATAAGACAAGTGGATGTGTGGGCTTCTTCTTGTGACATCCACAAGTAGCAGTTGTCTTTAGATCTAGTGCCCTTCATCAGTAATTGTCCCTCTTCATTATTGACAAGACATTCAGATTTGGTGAAATTTACTTTCATGCCTTGATCACATAGTTGGCTGATACTAATTAGATTAGCTGTAAGGCCTTTAACCAAGAGAACATTCTCCAAGTTAGGTAATCCATGGTTGATCAGATCCCCAATTCCTAATATTTCTCCTTTTGCACCATCTCCAAAAGTTACAAAGCTAGATTTGTAGGGTTTCACATTTATAAGATACTTCTCAACACCAGTCATGTGTCTAGAGCATCCACTATCAAAATATCAATCTTCCCTAGAAGAAGCTCTGAGGGATGTGTGAGCAATTAACCCAACATTTTCTTCTTTAGGCCTCCACTCCTTCTTAATAACATTCTCTTCCTGTATCACATTTGGTTTAGGCTCCTGTTTAGGGTATCCGTACAACTTGTAGCAAAAAGGTCTAATGTGTCCTCTTTTTCCACAATGGTGACACACCCACCTACGATATCTCCTTTGGTTTTTAGGCCTTTGATGAACAAAAGGTCTTGGTCTTTGATGAACTGAAGATTTGGGATCAAGAGCAAACTTTGGAACTGGGTAGGCTTTAGAATGTTGAGTCTGATGCTCCAGCACTACCTTTCCAGTACAGGGGTCAAATACTTCTTCACTGGATGTAAACTTGGTTTCAGGATTCTGTTGATACTGATTGAGACTATTGTAGTTGTATCCAACAGACTTTAACTTTCCACTTGGTACATTATCCAGAATTTCTTCAAGAAGATTTGCTCCTGAGTTCAGCTGGCTAACACGCTTCCTTAGATCATCCATTTGAGCATTCACTTGGATGACTTTTTCTTCTGCCTGTGTAGCCTTTTCAACTTGCATGTTCACTTCAGCTTGAAGTTTGTTGATGGTCTTCTTTTGTTTCTCAAGAATCCTACACATCTCTTCATATCTAGTGACCAATTCTTTGTAGGTGCTGGCAAGTTCTTCATAAGACACATCCTCATCTTCATCAGATTCTCAATCCTCAACATTAACACATGTTCCAGTGAGGGCAGTCACATGTCTTGCTGATTTATTTTCTTCATCAGTGTCTTCATCTGACCAAGAAACAGTTAGCCCTTTCTTTTGTCTTTTCTGATATGTTCCACATTCTGACCTTATGTGTCCATAACCTTCACACTCATGACACTGAACACCCTTGTTTTGACTGCTCTCTTCTTCAGGCTTGTTTTTCTTGAAATTATTTGGCTGCTTGTTGATGTCGAATCTGATGCTTTGCCCATTTTGTCGAGTCCTATGATCAACTCTTTTCAACACTTTGTTGAACTGTCTTCCAAGCATGGCAATAACATCTGCTATGCTATCTCCCTCTTCATCATCACTTTCAGCAACATCATCTTCAGTGTTTGTGACAAAGGCAATGCTCTTGTTCTTTTTGTCACCTCGGTCATTGAGAACAATTTCAAAGGTTTGAAGAGATCCAACCAATTCATCCATTTTCATGGTGGAGATATCGCGTGCTTCCTCAATAGCAGTAACCTTCATATCAAATCTCTTGGGAAGAGATCTAAGGAGCTTTCTTGACAGTTTCTCATCAGATATTTTTTCTCCCAAGGCTTCAAAAGAGTTTGCAATGTCTAGGAGACTCAAGTGGAAATCTTGGATGCTCTCATCATCTTTCATTCTCAAGGCTTCAAACTTGGATGTGAGATGTTGAATCTTTGACTGTTTCACTTTGGTAGTTCCTTCATAGCACTTTTCCAATATTTCCCATGCTTCTTTGGCTGACACACAATTTTTGATGAGTTTGAAAACACTAGTGTCTACTCCATTAAACAAGGCATAGATGGCCTTGTGGTTATAGTGAGCTGCAGTTTCCTCTTTTGGAGTCCATTCTACTTCAGGTTTTAGCACTCCCGTTGAAGTACCTTCCTTGCTAGCATAGGTGGGACGTTCCCATCCAGTCAACACAGCTTTCCAAACTTTGCTATCAATTGATCTCAAAAATGCCGTCATCTTGGATTTCCAATGATCATAGTTACTGGATCCATTGAGCAAAGGTGGTCTGTTCATGTACCCTCCGTCTTTTTCCATGATGCCGGAGATTTCAGGTCCTGAATCTCACCCTAAAAACAGGCAGGGTGCCTGCTCTGATGCCAATTGAAATTCCTGGCACGCTATGCACGATGCTCTACACGATGCTCTAAGCACTCTATCCGGTCTAGCGCGTAATAATGTAAACCAAGTAAAGAAAAACAAATAAAAAAGAACAAATAAAGAACACAGAGTATTTGTTAACCCAGTTCAGCGCAAACAGCAACCTACTCTGGGGGATACCAATCCAGGAAGGAATATCACTATAATAGTCCTAGTTCTAAGTTATCAGCAAACGCCCCGTTTACAACTTATAACCTAGGCACTACCAATGACTCTTCAACCTAGGAACTCCTAGATCAGAGATCCCATCTCACTCCCTTACAACCTTACAGACAGCAAGGATTTCAATAACACAAATCACAAAAGTTTTGGAGACACACTCCTAAAAACTACACACTCGTACCTAAAGGCTTAGAGTGTTAAACCACCAAAAGTCCTTACTCCATACTTCAAAGCTTAGGAGAGGATCACAGAAATTACAACTCAAAATAACACAGTCCTAAACTTGTATCAATGAGACACAAGAAAGGCTCACAAGAAAAACACACACGCAAAACCTAATTTCTTAGACAAAAACAAGACGGCGTGAACAACAACTAAATTAGGTTTAGCTCCTTCCATATATATAGCTGGTGACATGGGCTTCAGAAGATCTGATCCAAGAGAATATCCAACTCACAAAATAAAAACAAATCATATCTTAAAAGATTTGATATGTTTTGAAAATAAATCTTTTTCCAATCTTCACAATAATTTCCAAAGCAATCTTTTAAACAAAAGATATGTTTAGAAAATAAAACCTTTCTTAAAGCACAAGATATGATTCATGAGAGAGAAACGCGCATAAAGGAAAACGCGCATGCTTGGCGCACAAGTAACACTTCCAGAAACATGATATGATGCTTGAGGTAATGCTTGAGGCATCGGATCCAGCATCCTGCTACAGAGTTTATTTTACCAAAAATGCAGTCAATACCAAAGACTCAACATAATACACTACAATAAGACGTATAGCTTAAAATGTATCAGTAATCATTTTGTTTTGGGATAGTATTAACTTAAGATGTTCTCATGTATCAGACTTTGAGTTATTATGATGCTCCTGTATCAGACATGCTTGTTTGTATCTTTAACACTTCTTGTATTTTTCCTTTGTCAATATAATTTTTTACTTTAAAAAAAAAACTATGGTGTCCTACTATATACTGTAACAGGTTGTTAAGCGTTTGAGCTTGTCCCAAAATTTTAGTATAAGAATAGATGTTTTCTGCTTTTAATTATTAATATTATTGATTTTAGGTATGTTTATATATTGTGTATTTATATATTTAATTTTAACTTTAATTTTTAAATAACGTATCGCGGCAGTATCAGATTGAGAATTTTAAAAATTTTCACGTATCGACGTATCGGTATCGTATCGTATCTGTATCGTGTCCCGTATCGGGGCTTCGTAGTTGGACATAAATGGAAAACAGACACCTTCGGCCATTTTAAGACAAACAAGTACAAACCCGCAACATATATGAATTGGGAAATCATGAATCCAATTGGCCGAAATATTTTGAATAATAGTGGTTTAACTCTCAATATTAGATGGACATCCCACATTCCAAATAAAGGATAATCTCCATTTTTTCAATAGTTACATTTTCTGTTATATAATATATATATAGGAGAGGTTAAGATTATATATACAGGTAATATTCTTCTACCAAAGCGTAGTACTTAGGTTATATATAAAAAAGAAGTGATTTATAACATAAGTTATTTTTATGGTGTAAAGATAAATTTTGCCTTTGAATATGTAAATTCCTGTCACTATTGTCCTTAAATATATTGAAATAGCAAAGTCAACTCTAATATCTCTTTTGTTAGTAATTTTATAAATTAAATTGATCAGCAAACACATTGAGGATTTTATCCAAAAATAAATAAGCACGTTGAGAACAAAATTAACAACTTAAAAACAAATTCAAAGATCAAAATAAAGAATAAAAGAGATATTTTGTGATGTATTTACAATATTGATGATTATAAAGACAATACTTCACATATTTATGGGCCAAAATAATTGTTCACATTTTTGTTCTGGATCGGTTAAAAGTCAAACACGCATGAAGGTCCATCAGAATAGGATAAGAATAATTGCGTGGCGTGTCGACCACGTAACTCAATCCATGAGCCCGGGTAGAGGTCAAACGCCTCCAATACCAAAATGTGCCTCAAAGCAAATGACAATATATGTGTCATTTGTGGTTGATCCTCTGCACATGGAGGGTCCCACTATGCTATAAACTCTAATATTCTCCTATTTAAACAATCATACATCAATCCCTATATATAAGGTATATGCACCTCCAATTATACACTCTTTATTACCTCTTTTAAATACCGACTTGATCAACCATGACAATCAACACCAGCTAAGACAATCATTTATGAGCAACCAGTTCAATTTTTAATGAGTGGACAACTTAGTCGAATTATATTTATATATGGTCTATCTTTTATGCTATATGGTAATAATTTTTTCTTCCAAATCATAGTGGGGCTAGGCCACACAAGTCTTTACATAGGTCCGTCTTTGATAGAGATCATGAGTTTGAACTAGTATAGAAAATGTCTAACCTATCGAATGACAGGTTTCGGGGGGAAAGACGGTGGATCATCCATATTATGCTCAGAGTAATTATACAAGTGAGTTGGACACTACACTTTTTAACCATAAAATTGGTTTTTATTTATCCTTCTTATTTTATTTAACATATTTCATTAGAATACTTTTAAATGGCTTTTTAAAGGTGTTTACATAATTGGGATGCCATAGTTATCATATTTGTAACATTTTGATCTTTACGTAAAAAATCAATAACATTGTATATTAATATTTTTATTTAAATTTGTTAACATTTAATTTAATCAAGTTTTTTTTTGTTTTTTTTTACAAAAATAAACTGATATTCATTCATTCATTCAAATTGATAAAATACATTACATACAACCACATATTCAATTTCGCTAAAAACGTAAAGGATGAATCTGCGAACAAACTCACAGTATCCAAGTTAATAGCATACAACGACAAAATGCCTACAATAAATAATATGATAAAATTAAAGTCACCGGAATATTCATGTTTTTGGATATGCAACGTTGATGTCCAAATCATTCACTAAATTTCTAATTGACTGAAGTTGATCTTGCAATATGAATCAAATGAACACCGCAACAATACGGAAAATCAAATAATTCCGCACAAGACGACGAACAACACAGTGCCGCACTTAGACGACGAAATCACGAAAAAAATACAAAAAAACTTGATCTTTGTGAAAATCACGTCTTTTTTATTTTTGGTTCTCTACCACTACATATATAATATTAGAGTCATATTACATATAAAAAATATCAAAGTCATACTATATATCCAAGACTAACCTTGACTTTGGTTAATGAGTTTTAGTGAGTGTATATAAGGTAAATCAAGGTAAATTTATCAAGGAAGTTTGAATCTTAATCAAGGTAAATTATGCGTCCGATCTAACAGTTTCAACTTTTTTATCAGTTGTGATAAGATTTGTAGACTCAAAAGTCTAGTTTTTTTTTTCTTAATTAATTTATAACAAGTTAAAACTAACATAAATTTTAAAAATTAAAAAATAGAAAGTATTTTACAAAACAAAGTATAAGCAAAAATATCCTTGTAATAAACAACATCACTATCCACCAACATACAAAAGAGGCAAAGTCAGATACTTCAAAGTTTGTATCTATATTCGATTTTTATGTGATCTATGAATATTGTCTATAACACCATACACAATGATTGGTAGTAAATACAAATTAATTTATGGTGGGCCCTAATTCTGATCGATTAGCTAGTCACTGCGGTTTTGATTAAAATAGATTACCAAACTAATTGACTTATTATTAGAGGAGAATCATATCCAAACTTGTTTGTTCATAAGTAAACAATACTCCTTATCTTTAATTAATACATCATCACCACATACAGTATCTTTCCTCTAGAATGTATGGTTCATCTCCACTTTATTTTGTACTGTATTATATTTTGTGGTATATATACAAAGCACAAGACTTGATTCTTCTTATCTTTAAAAATATGACTAATCGAGTACCCAATTACATCCCAAGAAAATTTCAAAACTTCAAATACAAACCACAAGAAATGGTAGTTGGCTTCAATTAATTATATAATATGGCAAGGCGGCACTGCAAGCAGTGACTTAACATTTAAACGTTTTTATATGCATTTGACTTGTACTAGGTCTATATATATATATATAGGGAGCATATCAAATGAGAGGAGATCTTAATGTGAGAGATGAGAGGAATAAATATTAACCATCCGATCTAAACTAACGGTCTTGATTAAATTTCAATATCGCCTTACACTGAACCTTTTCTTCTTCCCTCCCTCTCTTATACCTTTTCTCGTGTATCTAATTCATGGGTTTTATTTCTGTTGTGAATTCGACGAAAAACTCACGCCAATAAAAGAACTTGATGGATTTTTTAAACCTTCTCTCACTAATATAATTTTTTACTCTACCTTCTCTCTAGAAATTTAAAACCACCGCCTGCCTCCTTAATATCCAAACCTCCTTTCCCTCTCTCAGATGTAACTGTCGGCTGGTGGTGTGTGGGTTTTTCGACTCAACACCACCACGTTTCACTGTCCTTTCGACGAACTTTTCTATTTTCTTCATCGTCGACTGCTGAACTTCAAAGATCCTCGCCTGTTGTTCCTCTCTGTGCCGGCAAGACGTTGTTGTTGCGGATCTGGGCCTTCTTCGGTTCGGAGCTTGTGGTTGGGCTTTGCTGTTTTTGGCGGAATGTTGTTGTTTTTCCGGCGGATGTGGTGGTTCGGCGCGGATCCGGAGGTTCTGTGTGGTCTTGGTGTTGTGGTGGTGAGCTGTTCGTCGGAGTGGCAGTGGTGGCCAGAGGTCTTGGTGATGCGGTGGTGGAGTTCCGGCGAGATCTGTTCTTCATGTTGTTTTGGTTTTGATGCGGTGGCTGTGTGCGAGGGTCTAAGAGTGAGGGTGGGTTGGTTGACGGTGGTGGCTGGTTTTCTTCAATTTGTTTTCGTTTCAGATCTGTTTCTTCAATTGGGTGTTGGTTTTCTCAAGTTTTAGATGGCTCTTGGTTTTAGTGAGGGTGGGTTCTAGTTGGTTGTTTATTTTTAGGCTTGGTTGGTTTTGATTCCTGCCAAACGTGGTAGATTAAAGGTGTTGACTTGGTGACGTGGTGGTGTGTAGCAGATCCGGTGGAAGCTTCGACAGTGGATTTGTGTGTTTTTCTTGAGGTGGTTTAGCGACGGATGCAGGGTTAATGTCATGGGTGTTTGGTTTCTTGGATACTTGACTTTCTGACCGCTTTCAAATATGTTGAGATTTGCAGGACTTGTTTTAGTCTCTGTTGATTTTCAAATCTGTTGAGATTTGCAGATTTCTTGTATCTGGTTGACTTTTACTTTGTCGGTGTTGACAGTACTGTTTGGAGGACTGCAAGCTGAGACTTATCTATCTATGTTTTCTTTTTACCGGTGTCCACCAACTTTTGACTCAAGGAGCTGTTTTTTGTATTTTGATGGGCCGAACACTTTTGATTCGAGTTCGGGAGTTAGTGTCTAGTGACATCTCTACGGGTTGGGTTGGTGTCTCCTCTGGTGGTCTGATAGCTGAGAGTGTCTTTCTAAGTATGGGATTAGAAGTAGACCTCTATTAGGTATGGTAGGTTTTGGTATTTTCATTGATGTTCCGCCTATATACGGCACCTTTGTTTTGTAGCTCTCTATTTACGGGTCTTTGTTCGCCTTGTGCAAAGATCCAATTATTATTAATCATATATTTGCCGTTTAAAAAAAAAAAGAACTTGATGTGTGGAGCAATTGAATCAAGCAACCAAAATAAAAAAATATATAGAGACGATGAAAATAATCCGTAAGCAAGTAGACAAATCAAAGGAGAGAGAGAGACACAAATTTTTGTTTACCCAGTTCGGTGTTAATGAACCTAATCTGGGGAGAGAGCAGCTCTCCGTTCCACTATATGAAGAGGAGATCTTAATGTGAGAGATGAGAGGAATTTGAAGGGATTAAATTACACTGGTGTAATATTTAAGTAATGTTATACCGCTCAATAACGCTTTCACGAATATAAATTTTACAAAATTCACCGTTGAATTGAAAGTTTATATCATATACGAAGGACAAGGTCCAACATGTCAAAAGACAAGAAAAAGATGTCAAAAGACAAGAAAAAGCCCAAAAAGTGAAGAAATTGAGCATTCCATCGTAGCACGATGACTCCCATCGTGCCACGATGGAAGCAGCTTGTTTGCCAAGAAAACAGAAGAAATAAATCTGAAAAAAATCTTCCATCGCAGTACGATGCATCACAACGCAGTATGATGGAGTAACTTGGCGCCCAAGCTAATGAAATGCACATGATCAGTTATAAAATTGAACTGAATCTTCACATCGCAGTACGATGTGCTCATCGCAGTGTGATGCCTTGCTGAGGCCCATTACGAAAACTATAAATAGAGCCTCCCATTCATTGTTAAAATCATTCAGAAATAGTAGAACACTCTCTACTATAAGGAGAGGTTCAGAGCAGCTCTATTGGGCATAGTTTTCTCCCCTTTCGGGAAAACTAACTCAGCAAGGTATGTTTTCTTTAGGCTTTTATGTTTAGGTTATAATTTCTTTATTGTAATTTAAATATGTAGTCTTTTGTAATAGATGTCTTAGGTTGTGGTGGAGAAGATGAACTCCCCAATGAATATTTGGAGTCTGTGACTGAGTCTAAGTTATAATAAATGATATTTAAGTATTATGTTTGTTATTTACTTTCATGCACTTTAATAACGTTTCTCGTAATCTGGCCGGATAAGCGGGAGCGCCCATAGAATTGATATTAGGTGTTTAACTTAATATGGTCCGGAACTAGTAGTAAATAATGCTAGGTGTATATAGACGGTAACGTCCTGAACTAGTCGTGAATGAGCGGTTAGAGGAGGAATTATGAACTAGGTGTGAACTGATCACTTAGATGATGAATAGCCCGATACTAGGATCTAGAGGTTAATTGGTGAAGATAATAATGCATGTTTATAAACAACTCACTTAGTAATTAGGCTATGTGACACATCGAGGTTAGGCTCTCGCAGGTACCTTAGTTATGAACGTAGGGAAACTTTAATAGACATAGTGTAACAGTAAGGTGTTACTACAACAAGGAAAAGTCACCGCCGAAAATTAATCTGAATAACTATGTTATACACCGGTCATGCCAAATATGAAGAAGGGAGGGAGTCCAACCACCATACCTATCATCTATATTTCTTGAATCTATATTTATACATTCTGCTATTTATTTTATCGCAAGCATTACGCTACTTTTTATAAAACCTTTTTCCAAAAACCCAAAGCGAATGCAAACTATCCGAACTTAAATAACGCTAGTGAAGTTTCGGCACGATCTCTGTGGATTCGAACTCATTCTAGACACCTAGAGTGTGAATTATTACTCGACGACAGACTGGTACACTTGCCAGACCGTAGTCAATTTTTGGCGCCGTTGCCGGGGATTGTGTTTACAAAGCATTACTAGATTTATTTAAGTTTGTCAAAAAATTTCAAAAATACAAAAAAAATCAAAAGGATAAGTCTTGGATTTTGTGTTGATGATTGTGGATTTTCATCTGTGAAAATTCTGGCTAAGGATAAGTCTTGGTATTTAAGCGATCCGTTGTGATCCACCTCACTTACCTGGGAATTTTCATGGTGACAAAGACACATGAGACAAACCAAAAATAGTTTTACCTTTTAATTTTCCAGTGCTACTGAAGGTATTCATTTGTTGTGCTTGATAACAGGTATCCTGGAGTTTGAGTACGACCATGAACCAGAAAGAACACTTTGGAAAAGAAGGCAAGCACAAAGGCTTGCAGAATCCAGTAGTCTCAAAACAGAAGAAGAGCCTACCACCAAAGCCATGGGGGACGAGCAAAGAGTTACAATGGGAGATTACTGCAAGAGGACTGACACAGATCAGATCTCACTGGGATTCCAGCCGGTGAATCCAGCTAACTTTGATATTAAGGGTAATGTTCTTACAGGTTTGCGGGAGAACCAGTTCGATGGACATGCCAACAATGATCCTTGGGATCATCTCGCAAAGTTTTCAGAGACATGTCAGATCCAGAAGGTGCCGGAAAATGTTACTGATGACCAGAAGAAGCTGCGTTTGTTTGCTTTTTCTCTCACAGGTCCAGCTAAAGATTAGCTTCAATGCTTGCCAAGGGGAACGATTGCAACATCGAAGGAGCTTGAAGACAAGTTCCTGAAAAGATTCTTCACACACACACTATTCCAGAAAAGGAAGTCTGAGATTCTAAGTTTCAAACAGCATGAATCTGAAACGTTGTGCGAGGCTTATGAACGTTTCAAGCTGCTTATGAGAAGGTGTCCTAACCACAACATTAGTGCTATGGAGCAAATGCAACTATTCACTGCTGGTATGAAAATGCAACATCGGATGATACTAGATGCCTCAGCTGGTGGGTCCATCAAAATAAAGACCTATGCAGAGACTAAGGATCTGGTTGAGCAGATGTGCCAGAATGAGTACAACATGAGCCATCATAGAGCTGAAAAGACTCCTGGAATTCTTAAGGTGGACCAGGAGATTGCCTACAAAGTAGAGATCGAGTTACTGAGGAGGCAACTTGCTGATAAGGAGAAAGCTGTGAAGGAAGCCATTGTTAAACAGGTGGAGGGAGTTTGCGACTTCTGCCTAGAAGATCACCCTAATGGGCATTGTTTGCCAGGAGGAAGCGAAGAGCAAGTAAATTACATGGGGAACAACTACAACCCAGGTTGGAGCAAGCACCCAAATTTACGTTGGGACCAGACAGGGAACCAGGCTCAAGCTGCACCTCAACCAAGAAAGCCATCTCCATTGGAAGAGTTACTCAATAAGTTTGCTAGCATGAGCAAAACTAACTTTGAAAACATCCAGACTATAGTAGCCAACCAAGGGGCGACGATAAAAAGTCTTGAAACCTAGATTGGTCAACTCTCAAAACTGGTAAGCACTCATGTTTCTAAAGATATTGCAGGTAACACGGTGGACAATCCAAAGGAGGAATGCAAAGCGCTAAGGGACATGAAGAGGAGCTAAAACAGTTCGAGGAGTGGTTCGAATCTACGTTGGGAACGGCAATGGAAAATTTCTATGATGAGTACTTAAGTATGCTAGAAGAATACAGAATCGAGCCAACGGTAAAACCACATCTGCCAATCAAGAAGACAGATCCTGGAAGCGTCACCATACTCTGTCAGATTGAGGAAGCAGAAGTCCAAGCATTATGTGATGTGGGTTCAAGTGTGAACGTAATGCCATTATCTCTGGCAGACAAGTTAAAACTCACAACAACAACTGCAGGTACAGAACGTGAACTCGTGTTAGCAAATCAGACAACCATTCACTCAATAGGTACAGTAGAAGATGTCTTGGTGAAAGTCGGAGACCTGGTATTTATAGCAGACTTCATGATCCTGGATATCCTAGAAGATGAAGAACACCCTATTATTCTTGGAAGACCATTCTTAGCAACCAGCAGGGCACTCGTTGATGTGGAGTCCGCTGAGTTGACTCTAAGGAGTGGAGAGGAGGAAAGAACTATCAAAACTTCCAAAACAAAGAGGGAAGTGTGCTTCATGCTTGAGTGGAAGGATAGAGAAACTACACCACCGACTCCAAGAAGTACAGGTAAAGATAGAGATAGAGGAGCTGGAGAATGAAATGGCGCAGCTAGAGATAGAGACAGCTCAGGAAGAGGAGGTACCCGAAGAACTAACTAACCAATTGAAGAAGCTAACTATTGAAGTGGACATCCGAGCAACATGGATCAAAGCATGGGGTAGAAACCGAAAAGTGGCCAGAAGATCTAAGTTTGGGGTTAATACGCCACCTCTGAAGAAGCCTGCTGCTGAGAGAAAAGAGGAAAGAAAGAAGAACAACTGGGTCAATGCACCAAAAGAACAAAAGAAGGAACATCCACCAAGAAGCAAGGGGAAGTCCATCATGAAAACAGTACCTTCAGAAGATGATGAACGACTCTGCTTTGCCACCTTCAAATAAAAACAGAACCCATAGAAGTATGAAAGAAGCAACAAGAAAGAGGGAGGAGCTAAGGCGAAAGCTCCTACAGAAGAGAGAGACATGCGAACATATCCTCTGTAATGGAGGAAATGCCTCAAGCTAATGAGAGGCTAAACAAGCGCTGCTTGGGAGGCAACCCAAGGATGAGTAATTTTAATTTCAGTATTTTCAATTCAGTAATTTCAATTCAGTTTTTCAATTCAATAAAGTATGCCTAGAATTCTGCATGTCATCTTCATCTGTAACAGCCCTTATTCAAACTTACAAAAAATTAAATAACTGTTTGCTGTTTATTATCTAGTGCATGATAAACTGTTATAGGTAAGATTGCGGCGAAGTAAGTTATAAATGTTGATGAGCCGAATTTCATGCATTGAGGCAATTGTTTGTTATAACCCAGAGCCTTTTCAAGCCTCATTTATTATATTATATCCTTTGCTAGCCAATTTTGAGCCGTAAAAAAATAATATTATCCCTTTTGTTTCGGTGACAAACCACGTTACAAGCCTATAGACCAGAAAAACAAACAATAAATTACCTTCTTTGGAGTTAAGGTAATAGTTCTCAAGTCTTGGCAACAAAATAAGTTTGGGGTTGCTCATGGAACTAGCAACGTTTAAGTTTGGGGTGGGTATACGGAGAACTATCACTACAAAAAGAAAAGAAAAAAAGTGAAAAGAGACGGGAAAACATCAAAAATTCCCTAAAAAAATAGTCTCTTAAAAAAAATGAATGAAAAAGAAAAAAAAGAAAGAGCCAAAGGGCAAAGAAAGTGATAGAAAAGAACCATACAAAGACACATCCAGTTCTTAATCTCCGATACCAACTGTCATACCCAAATTTTGCTCCACTTTATTTTCACATTTTTTTCCATCTTGCCATCATTTTTGCATTTTTAGAAAAGTCAACAAAAGGTCAACTCATGCATAAAAACTTATAAAAAACATTTTTCTTTGCATGACATGATTTATTTTTGAGTACCCTTTTTCATTTATTTTAATTTTGTTACTTGCAATCCAAGAAACCTCATTTCAAAATTATTTGCATCATTTAAAATTCAAAATTGCATTGTTGCATCATGGTTAATTAATTACTTTTTGGTCCAAACACATTTTTGTTAGTCCAAATCCAAACAATAAAAAACCATCTCATTCCACTAACATCTCTAGTACCTTCACCATGTTCCACCTCATCATCAATTAATCAAAGAAAACCCAAAACTACCCCATAATCAAAAACCACAATTACCCTCAACTAGACGCCGGCCCGTGCGCTGCACGGGTCTGACGGAACAGGATAAATATACCAAGCATGGTCGCGATCAAGCATGGTTGAGATAGGGATGTAGAAAGGCAGTATGAACTGAATATTCATCGATTACAAAGGTGTTACATCAAAAATGTATATGGGGAAAAAGTGTTTTACATAGTAAAATATAGAAATTGAGATATGAAGATGTGAAGTCCGCAGTTGGTGGAAGAAGAGAACTAATAGAATTCCGAAACTTACCATCCTATTGTTGTTTGGTAATAATCCTTGATGTTAAAGTTACACCTTCACCAAATTCGAATATCAAACAAATATTCTCGTGCGTTGCACGGTTTTCACGGAACGCCAAATATTTGCAAATCAAAAAAGTAAAATATGCGATCATCCAAATTATCATAATAATTAAAAGTGAAATAGATCAAAAGAAAAATAATCATTCAAGTCAAATCAACATTAGCAAAAGATAATAAAATTAAGGTACATATAACATAGAAATAGAAACAAAGCAACAAACACATCTTAGATATTGTACTTTATTTGCGTTTGTTTTCGTTTGAGAGATTCTTTCTATCTTGATTTTGAGCAGAAATTGAAGCCCAATCTTATTTCTAATCAATAATTTAAACAATTGCATTTCTCTTTCACTAACTTATCCTGCATTTTGCTAATTACCAGAAAGAGAATGAATATAAAATCAACAAATAAATATGAAAGAAATACATACACGCTCCATCAAATATCAACCTAAGAAATAGAAATTTAAACTCAGCAAACTTAATTTAAGATAGGAACAAAAAAAAGTATATAACAAATATTTAGATACGGCCAATACTTTCCCCAATACAACATTCAATACAATACTTGTAAATGATCCCAAATTACTCGATCTAATCCCTGAACATGAGACAAAATGTATCAGCCCTTTCTAATACCATTCACATTACATTTCAAAATGTATTAACCTTTTGTTAAGAATTAGAAATAAATGCTCCATGATCTTCTAAGTAACTATCAGAGTTGGCATGAACCCCGAAGTATCTTAATTCTCACAAACTGCACATCAGCCACAGGTCTCACCGTCTAGACTTCTCCAACAATTTTTGCATATGATCTGCTAAATCACAACAATAGTCAGATTTGTTTCTGAGTCACCAATTTGTTCAGGTTCAGAATTCTTGCTCTATTAATTACATAAAGTAAACACACATCACAGTAATGAGTAGATAATTTGTACCAAAGAATATCTTTATGCTTAGTAAAGCCATTTAGCAAGACAAAAAAGGTATGTAGTGTGCCAGTTACAATTTCTTTAACCAAATGACCCAAACCTAAGGCAAGAAAGATCTAATAATACATCATATTGAACATTTAAGAATGGACAATATTAGTACAGCCGAATGCCTGCTTCTACATATGTGGAACGGTGACAACACATGTTCACACACAAAAAACAAATGGAAAAAACATAACCATGCTTCTCTGTCGGTAATGACAACTGTTGAATCAATAGTAAAGGAATAATGCCCTAGAGAAACATATATTTTGCATTTGTTTCCATGAGGAGTTATTGCACAGCCATATCCTTTACTCACCAGGCATTACTAATATTAGTTGTGTTCTTAGAATGAAGCATACCTTTACTTGCCAAGTCTTTAACATATGCAGAACAGTAAAAAAAAAATTATCTTCAAGAACCCAGCCTAGGGGAAAATGAAGAACCTGAAACAAAATCAAATAGGTCAAGCATAATGACATATTAAATCAGAGGCAAAGCAATATCAAAACCGATTGGGGTTTAAGGTGAGGTTTTTAAAGCAGATTCGTCTTACTCCAATTTAAATAGCCACTGAAATCAATCACCTTATCCTGATGTTTAATTTAAACTTATATAAAGTCAACCCAAAGCAAAGTAAAAAATAATTGATGCAAGTGCACCACATTTCAGAAATCCATGAAAATCATGAAGAAAAAAAAAAGTGATCATATATATGAATCATAATCCCATGAGTGATCTGCACAACCAGTTTAAAATATCTTCAAGTTTATGAAATCTAAATCACTTTATTTATAAATTATAGGGATGTAAGTTGTAACAAATGTGCCCATAGTCAATCAATGACCTAAGAATCTGATAGCTTTTATACTGGATTTTAATCAAATAGAAGGTAAAGAAACGCACCTTCGGATATTTGCGAAAGAGCTTGAGACGATCCAGTTGGCCATCACAAAATTCCTTTAGTTGATGATTCCAAGGACCAAGTTGAGCTTGTGTTTTCATTAACTATGGAAAAAATGAGTGTAATATACTTTCAAAATTACATTCTCTAAACTCTTAAACATGCAATAAGAAGATAAAGTGCAACATCCAATTCCAAATCAAAAATATCATCAAAGTGGTTTACCGGTGGTTATGTGAAACGTCACTTGTTGAGTGAAAACACCATTCTTTTGTCCAATTGATAGACTTTTTCCTGAAAACAATAACATAAACATATTTGAAACAAAAGCTTCCACCTCAATAATAAATCTAAATATGAAACATTCTTATAATCCATTATTGTCAACTGTGGATTGCAGAAAATAGTGCATAGTGTAGATTTTTCTTAACAATAGTTCTGCACGATTCTGTCAATCTCATTGTCACCGTATTTGCAAACATTTTGCTATAAGATTAAGAACCAATGAGAAAGATATTTGGACTTACCATAACATATGCCTCATCTCGCGATTACCTGTCCTATTCTTGTACAAATTTGTCTGAAGCAAATAAGGTTCTCCTGTTCTATTTCCCAAAAACTCAAAATCAAGTTCATCTCTTGTTGACACTGCACCATTTTCTTTACACATCTGCAACAATTTCACATTATTGTCAACACCACAATTGGATTCATAGCAAACACCGGCCCGTGCGTTGCACGGGTTCGACGGAGCACTATAGATATACCAATCATGATCATTGTCAATCATGGCTATTGTTTGAAGAAAGAGGTTTAATCACAAATAAAACCAAAATGATTCAAACCAAGATAACATTAGAAAAGGATAATAAAATCATGGGACAAACAAAATATAATGAGTCAAGTAAGGACATATATAGAAATTGCAACTAAGCATAAGGTTGCAAGTTTATCATAATTATAGGGTAATGGATCATACAAAACATGATAATTCAAGCAAAAACAACATTAGCAAGGGATAATAAGACCATGGCACAAACAAAACATAAAGATCCAAGCCAGGAAATAGAAATGTAAACTAAACATAATGATCCAAGTTTATCATATACGACAACTGCAGCTCCACAAAGGGACTTATAACATAAAGTGAGAGTTTAACTATTGCCCAATTAGACCATAACAAATAACTATTGCTCAATTAGACCATAAAATATATGCTTGAAAATAGAGCTTTTTCATAGTGTGCACAATGAATAAGCCTCCAGCCTTTGTAGTCTCTTGGTACTACTGCTATAGTTTCTTCTTTCACTACAAAAGAGTTGCCATGTTCATCTCTCTTTGGATATGCTGCATAGTGCTAGATGTAGCATAAATTGAGATTTAAAATGTATTCTCTGCAAATAATAGGCATTGTTATTGATGCGAACCCAAATCAGGCATTAGCAAATAATAGGCAAAAACATATCAAAATAAAAGACTTGACCCAATTTTTCAATTCTCAACATAAAGTCAAAAGAGACATGAAAATTCAAACAAAACAAAATCAGAACTTTAGCAGCTACATTTGGAATATTATCTCTAGCAAAACAACCACATGGACTTGACCCAACATAAACAACAATAGTGCATCAAAGATCCTGTATTACCTTTTCCAAATGAAAGAACAATAATTAAAGTTGTCTATCTTAAAAAGATAAATGAAAATGAGAGTTTGGATAAGAAAGTGATAACTCTTTATAGCAAAAGATAAATGTGAGAATGCATAAAAGAGAGTCAATATGCTAACTTAAGAGGAGGTAATGACATGCTTGAAATGAAACATGTATCTATTTGCTACCAAAATGACCAAATGCTTAATGTCAGCTAGAGAGTCAATATGTATCTATATACTGAAATGAAACATGTATCTTATTCTTGTTTTCTTATGTCAGCTATACAAATTGATAGGCCCTTTCAATAAATTCATAGGTGAGCAGGGGCATTACATTACCCCTCCAGACTTTTGATCCAACATTCCTAGAAAGATTAGCTAAGTCATAAGCTTCTACCCTTAAACATCTCTTAACATGAAAAATTGTAGCTAAGAAAAGAAAAATAGGTTAAGCTACTTGCAATTTGTATGGCAGATTCATAGAATCAATTCCAACAATGGAACGTTTACCTTAAACGCAGTTCACTACACTCACATCATCAATTGTTAAACTGTTCAAGAGCAAATTGCAGTCCCCGTCGCACTCCCAGTGCTTCACCTAAGATTGAATCAGCCTCAATCTGCTCCAATCTGCAAGGTCTAGAAATTGCAGACCCAAATTGGCTTTTAGCAATTAGTTGAGAAATCCAAAGCAGAAGGTGTACTATCATTAGCCTATATCCAAAAAATTCAAAAATGGATTAATGAGAAAGGAAGAGTAAGCAATACCACCATTATCGTGTCCAAAACGCTTCCAAGATTTATTTGGGCAGAGTCTTTTTTTAGTTAGTTATATATCCACCAAATCAATTAGCTTATTGTATCCTTTAGGCTTTAATCTAAAAGGAACTTGTTTAAACTGAAATCATATACCACTTATGTGTATCTAGCTGATACAAATAGATGGAAACAAATTAAAAATTGCACAACACATGAAGTTATACAGGCAGCATATGCTCTACCAAAATGTTGGAAAATCAAAACATGAAAAACATATCTAATAAGCTAGCAAGTATGCAAAATTCATAAACATCGGGGAAAAATGAAATTAAGCAAACAAAGGGCTGTTTTAAGATCAACATCTCAAACGAATAGGTATATTACCAAAAACTCTTTTTTTTACTAATTTAATTATACAACATTGTAACCAACATACAATGCACCAGAGACTTTGTGAAACAGAACCTTTCATGTCTGAATCATAGAGAGGATCATACTCCATTGACAAATTTGACATCTTAGGTGAATTAAAGAAACTCGAGTTATTGTGAATGTATTAGTTAAAAGGGAATGAGATAATAGTGTGAATCATATAGTTGATTGAAATGGATGAATGGAAGAAGTAGCTACCTGAAAATTCCCATGACATACCATGCTTGAATGACCTGTAGAAAATAATGGACATGAGAATGAGCTAACATTTAGATTAAGGAGAAAAGCTGGCTAAAAAAGAAAAGACATACACTGGCAATTAGATTAATGTTGCGATCAGATGGTGATCCATAAAATTCAAACCAGATAAATGAATCAAGTAATGACAAAAAAAGAAAGAAAACTAACTTGTTACTCTAGTATATTTAAACCAAACTAACTTCTCACTACTAAATGAGAGAAAAACTGAACACAATGACATAGAAAGAAAACAAAATCAACCAACAAAATCTATTTCTTAGTAACTATTACAATGCATCTAAGCATGGAGACGTCTGACCCAATGACCTGTAAATGAATGGAAATTTATCATCAATGGTCTACAAAATTACAATTCTTTAAAACAAAACCAGTTATGCATGCACAAAAGAATCACTACATAATGAGTGTCCAATAAAAAGCTGTCACAACACCAGCTTCATAAAGAGATTCTATTCCATTGAATTTATGGTTCAACATTTCTCAATCCGCTTCTTCGCTGCTGTTACATTAATCAACAAACTTTTTTTTTAAGAAAATAAAATAAAGTTGGCACCTTTTTATCTTGGCCCAAAAATAAAATGAAATCTGAAAAATAGTACTACCTGAATGTATCTTTCTGGGAACAGAGGAATGATCAACACCATTGCATTCATTGAAAACCTACCAAATCAAGAATTAACAGTTAATATTTTTGAAGAAATTTAGAAGATGCTTTTACTAAAATAAATTAAAGGGTTAGAAGAAAAATTGAAACCTCAATACTAAAAACACCTTTCAATTCAATGGTAACAATTAAACCTTCAACATCCTCAACAAACAAAATCAAAACCTAATTTAGGTTGAAATAGCAAACAAAATTAACACAAACAACTATTTTTTGTTAAAAATGTATCACAATTTTTTTGTTGATACCCAATTCAATAAATAGTAAACAACAATGGATAAAAAAATCAGAGAGATTCAACAGTGTTGTACCCACTCTTTTCCCACGCCATAAGTTGAATTTCTACACTCAAAATTGACTCAATTTGCCCATAAAATTGAAATTTGGGAATTTGAAAAGTTAAAAGCATGAAATTAAAATTTGAGAAATTGAAATTTGGGGTTAAGGTTGATGAGAAAGAAGAAGATGGTTATGTGAAACAAATTTTGAGTCATGATTTATAAAGAGGAACAAAAACAGATTTTGAGTGAGTGAGTGAGAAAGCTAACCGAGAGAGAGCAGCGGCCGGAGAGAGAGAGAGGCTGCGATTGCGAGTTGTGGTTGGACGAAGTGAGAGAGATCGGCCCGCGACGGTGGCTGAACGGTGGTGAGTTGAATTTTTGCGGTGGTCCGTGAGAGGGAAGGATGGGAATTGGAAAATTGTTGTACAAACACTGATGTTTTGTTATTCCTCTACTGGGTGAGAGAGATAGAGAGAAGATGAGAGGAGGGGACGAGAGAGAGAGAGAGAGTGGGAAGATGAGAGGAGTTTTTCTGTGAACACATGCAACCAATTGTTTGCATGTTGGCCACTTGTCTATAATAGATGCATAGCAGAGAACATTTGAAGCAAATAAAAAGAAGAAGAGACAATTGTCACTCAAGCATATAGTATGATTATCCAAACCACACAAGTGTTAGAGAGTGATTGGAGCATGGGAGAAGAGGTGTCATTGTTCCATAAGCCAATGCAAGGAAGATGACATCATGTATTGCATCATGCATTAGGGTTGCAAACACCCAAGTAGGGTTTCAGGTTCTACCTTTAGTATGTTTAAAGATTCCACCCCCCTTAAACCCTAGTTTTTATCTATAAATAGAGCCTCACATCAGAGCAAAAGAAATCAAAAATCATAGTAAAGAAACTCTGTCAAAATCACAACTCAACAATACCCATTCTTCTCCATCTTCATCAAAAAACCAAAAACCTCAAAACTTCATCAAAACTCAAAAACAAACCATCAATCATCTTCAAATAACTTCCAGAAACGCGAATCCATCTAAAGATCATCAAAAACCGCGACCTAAAGCTCAAAATCGAGCTACACCATAACTAAGAAAAGTGTGAAACCATCAAGCCAATTCAAGGCTCAAAGAAGGTAGAATTCGTGCGATTTGCACTTCTGGACACATAATAATGCTTCTCTGTTAATTAATTTCACATAATCTAAGCTATTTTGAGTTTTGCCATTTTTACATTTTTGAGTTCTTCACTTGATTCGTTCGAATCTTAATAATAAATCCTCCAATGTGAAATCGAAGCTCGGATTCGTGATTAGGAGGCAAAAATAAGTGAGATAGGACTTTATTTCGTTAATTTTGGTTAGTTTTTGAAAATCCGGAATAATTTCAAAATGAGGAAGATGAAGTTTCATAGTTTGCTACGAAATTGCGTAGCTAAATGATGAACTCGTAGCAAAAGTTTGTAGCAAACACCTTGAACCTTCATTATCTTCTTCGCGTTTCCAGATTTGCTCACAACCGTACGATTGGACGCGCTCTGATGATGGATCAAGGCCGTCCGTTCCTGTTTGAACGGACCCGTCTGATCTGGTCAGGATCAGATCCGACGTGCCTGATCCTGAAGGTGCACCATAGCGCAGATGACGCGTCACACAGGATTTGTTTTTGTTGACTTCTTTTTTTTTCTGACTTTGGACGTGTGGACTGGGCCTTTGGGCCCAGGTTTGCTTTTCGCACGACCTGCCTTACTTTTTGCACCCCTTTCCTGAACTTAATTTTAATTAACTTCCCAGCTTATTTCCAAAAGCACTTAAGTGGTTAATAGCTTATTTAAGCTACTTTAGTCACTTTGTTATGCTTAAATTTTGTTTCCAATTACTTTAGCATTATATTAGCTTTTTAGCTTATTTTCTAACGTTTTAGCTTAGTTAATGACTTTTTAGCTTATTTTCATAAGCACTTATTTGGTGTTTGAGCTTTTTAGCTTACTGGACCATTTTGCTTTGCTTACACTCAGTAATTTCCAGTTTTAATTATTTCTTCTTTTAGCTTGTTCATTTAATCACTTTTAACTTTTTAGCTTATTTGTTTAATTACTTAGTTGAGATTAACTTGCTTCTTTAAGTTCCTTTACTTATCTTTGCTTATGAACAGTACCTCTAATATTTCTAACTCATCTCATTTACTTTGATTTAATTTAGCATGTTTATGTTATTTAATTCATTGTACGCTACATTAATTTAATCGTGCATCGTATCTACTCACGCTTGTTGCATTCATGCATATTTAGTTATATCATATTAATTCAAGCATATTTACTTAAGCACTTGCATTCATGCATGGTTTATTTTAGTTATCGCTTTATTATTATATCAATTGTAATTGTTATTATAATGTTGCGATTCTCTTTATTCTCTCGCTTTTCCTTTTGGACTTTGTTTTCATAATCAAATTAATAAACATTTTCACAAAAAACTAATGAATGAAAAGGGAGAATCTGGCAGTTGCTTCTTTCTTCCCTGAGTTGTCTTGGTAGCCGGTCAGTTGACTAGTTTACTCGAGCTACTCTCATTCTAAAATAAGCGTTAAAATTGACCAACACTCGCCTTTTCTTTCGGACACCATTTTTTAAATAAACTTAATTAAAGATTTTCATAAGAATTAAAGAATGAAAAAGGGGGATCTGGCAGTTGCTTCTTTCTTCCCTGAGTTGTCTTGGTAGCCGGTCAGTTGACTAGTTTACTCGAGCTACTCTCATTCTAAAACAAGCGTTAAAATTAACCCCACACACTTAAACCTTTTTTTCAGAAAACATGGATATACGCTTTATCCATTCCTCTGACACATACGAGCTTAGGCCTCTCTTTAGAGCATACAAGCATCGTTGTATCAGTGGAATGCGAAATAAGCAACATCCGCTATTCAACTCTTTTTACAACGGATACACGTTTTATCTACTCCTCTGGCACATACACAGCTTAAGCTTCTTTTTAGAACATACAAGCATCGTTGTATCAGCGGATTATGAAATAAACGTTACCCACTAAAATCAACCAACCACACAAACAATTTTTTATCAGAACTACGTGAGTTTTGAATTTCCCATTGCACCAGGGAATACGTAGGAGCGGGCTCCTACAACTGTCAAACTCAATAATAAAAAACCTTTGTTTTGGAAATGAAGTAGAAACTAGCCAGTGATAGAGCAATTTAATTCGGAGCTACGCAGACAAACCTTAAACCGCGTAAATGGTTCCCATCGAGTACGATGGATCATGGATGCGAGGGGTGCTAATACCTTCCTCTCGCGTAACCAACTCCTGAACCCGCCATGGTTCTTCGACCATGTTAATAAAGGTTTTCGTGATATTTCCCTTTCCCCTTCCGGGATAAATAAACGTCAATGACGACTTCATTGTTATTATGGAATTTTCCAGCCCGCTACAGCTGGCGACTTCACTGGGGAACTCTTGAGAGTTAAGCCTAGTTTAGGCGGTTTATTATTGTCTGCTATTTCCAGGTTTGCAGTATCTAACTTTATCTTTTAATTTTCTATTATTATATGCTGGTTGTTTGGTTCTCTACTTCTACTCCTTCTTCTTTTTTTCTTTTTGCCTTTGTGGCGCGGTTACTTTGAGAAGCTCTACACCCGAGCTTGAAAATAGCTTAGGCTAAGCTAGGGGTGTTTATGTTGGGTCACCGGACAGTTGACTAGTGACTCCGACATAATCACCTCACCTAGAGTAGATCCTCTTGGAGATGTCGGGACACCGGACAGTTGACTAGTGTCTCCGATGTTTTCTCGTTGGGTCCATGACTCTAGGGACCTTTTTTGACCGGTCTAGAACCTAACCTTGTTACTAGGGCCTTCTGTTTAGAACCCAAGTCAAGGTTACGCAGTGACCTTACCTAGAGGAGATTTCCTTTTGGACGCGTTTCCCGTGAGCTTTTGCAATAACGACATCGTTTCCATAGGGGCGATCCGTGATCTTAGGCACTTTATCAAACTTAGAACAACATGTGAG
Source organism: Trifolium repens (assembly GCA_030408175.1). NCBI lineage: Eukaryota > Viridiplantae > Streptophyta > Magnoliopsida > Fabales > Fabaceae > Trifolium > Trifolium repens. The sequence continues at coordinate 35,761,693 of CP125851.1, forward strand.
AGGGATGGGTTGCAGGTAACTTTGAGCCTTTCAACCTCAGAAATAATAATTAAACCTCTGCTTCACTGCGACAGAATCTGCTACAAAAGTACATTCATGCATCCATACATTCATGCATTCATTCATAACAAAATTATGTAAAAAACATTTTTGCATAACATTTCCAAGAAATAATAAAGCATAAGAGTTTTTCATGCATTTGCATTCATACAAAAAATCATTATCTCATCTTCACCCGTTCACATATTCAGCTTCATCCCTGACACCGATATCGGACTCAAAGCATTTCAAGGAAATCATGGAAAATTGGCAGAAACATATTGATGACTTAAGAGGTGATGTGGACCAACTGACCGACAAGTTAGACCGTGTTCTGGAAATACTAGCTAGTCTCAGTCTGCCTTCAAGAGTCGATGCAACAACAGTAGGGGAAAATCCTCCAATTGATTCCCCATTGTCAAAAGTGGTATGGCTTTCATCCGGCTCATCATTCGGATATACTTCTACAGCTGCTCAAGTCACCCAAGAGCCATTAGGTACCAACACTGAATTCATGGTTGGCCAGCCAAGAACTCATCAGGTCCAACCCAGGTTTGCTATACTTCAAAGCCTAGAGGAACCCAAGAATGCTCATCAAGATGATAACTTTAAGGGAAAGTCTGTTGTATCCCCGAGTGAGGAGACTCGTCAAAGGCTTAAGGCAATAGAGGACAAGCTAAGGATAATGGAATCATTCTTGCCCAACAATGTCTGCCCACCTCACTCTCACTCTCGCTCAACGGTGCCTACTCGCACCCCATGCTTCAAGCATCAGTATCCAACAGTTGTACATCACCAGCAACCTCAGGGGTACACTTTCCAAATGCCAGTGAATCCTGTGCCACAAAGGGCTCAACAGCGAGTTAAAAAGATCTTTGATCTGATTCCTGTATCATATGGAGAGCTGCTTCCCTATTTGGTGAACAATGGGATGGTGGTCCCAATAGCTTCGTTACCAAGGAATCCACCTTTCCCTGCTTGGTATGATCCTGAGGCCAAATGTGCATACCATGCTGATGCCGAAGGTCACTCTACGGACAATTGTAAGGCATTCAAAAACAAGGTTCAAGAGCTCATTGAGCAGAAACTGTTGACTTTCAAAGAAGGAGAGCCCAACTGTGAAGGATAGTCTGTTGTCCGGTCGTGCAGACCCATCTGTGGTGCTAGTTGAAGAATTCAAGGATTGAATCAAGCCATGAAACTATCTTTAGGCTGTCCTGTTTTAATTTCCTTGTTTGTTAAGTTTTTATTAGAATTTAAACTTTGTTTGTTTGTAATAGTAATCTTAATGAAGTAATAATGCATGTTTTGAATCCATTCTTTCATGTCCATTCACTTTTCTCTCTTCTACTTCACAAAAGCAAAAAACATATATCAATACTTCTCATTTCATTTCTTCCATTATCAATTCTGTTTGAACAAAGATTGGAGAGAGGATGATGAAAAACGAAATAACCAAATTGCTATAGTATGCTTACGAATAAAACTTTGCTGATGATGTAAGACATTGTTTCAAATCCCCAAACACCGGAGAAATAAGGAAGATAATCCGTAGTCACCCTCTTTGAGCCTAGAAGTTGGTGTCTCTTTCTATACAAAAAACCCGAAATCTTAACCCGGGGCAGGGTAGTGTTCAATTAATTCGACCATGCATTCGAGTTTCAAGAGAAAAGAAAAAATGAAAAAGGTGTTCCTCATCACCCATTACCAAGGCAGTCACAATTCGCCAAACAAGATACAAAAAAAAAAGAAGAAAAAGCCCGCTAAGTCCAAACCTCAAAATGGCTTAGGCAAAAATTAGGGTATCCCGCTAGACTAAAAACACAAAAGTGTAGTCTAGGCAAAAGTTAGGGATTGAAAAAAAAAATGGAAAAAACGAATGTCACCAAGATTCATGATAAAACAAAATCATGCGACCAAAACAAAAAGGCCAATGTGACTGCCACACAAAAAGGAAACACATCCTTGGTCTCCGAGCCATCATAACCTCACCATCAAAATTCCAAAAATCTCTTGGGACTTGAATACATGAGTAGAGTTAATTGAACGTAGGGCTGAAGATCATCACAAAGAATGGGGTGGGTTAAAATCAAACTTTGAGCCTTATATCCTTTTATTCAGAAACCGTGAACCAGGCTACGTTACAATCCTCAAAAGACCTAATTGAAGCAAGATTTATCTTGAAAGCATACGGTAGCAAGGTTGCGTTAACCTGACTCCCAAAAATCTTTTGTTAATATCTTACTCTCACACCGTCTTCCACGATATACATCCATTGTACATAAATACCATTTCAATTTCAATTTCAAAACTTGCATTAAAATTGTATTAGAATTACTATTTCAAGCAAACAGGTTTATCTGCAAGTCAGCACTTGACAATAAGGAAGTTCCAACTCTGAGCTGCCACCGAGCAATCGAAAAGAACCTTGGACCAATCTGGGGCAACTATACCAGGACTTCATTTAACCATGAGGCATATTCCCTAGAAAAGCCATTCAGCACAGACAAAGTGTCTCAAGATCGGATCATGGCAAAGGGTATCAAAACCAAGGACCTAACGAGTCAGATCAAGACACTCCTGTTTATGGGCAAATCACCTTGGGGATTCAGCCAATCAAGAACAAACTCTTATGACTAGGGGGCAGATCACCTGGAGATCCTGCTGGCCCAATTAAACATGTTTCAAGAATGGGTCAATCTAGGGCCAAACCTCTCAGAGGGGGAGAACCAATATCAGTAAGTTGGCCGAAAGTCAAGGCAAAGCACTTCAAATGCCCAACAAACTGGGGCAAGACAGGATACGCCAGGTCAGGTTCTCCCTACGCCTTCAAGATACTCAAGCAAAGCCTGATAAGTATTTGCAACCGCTGCGTCCGGAATTTGTGTCGGGGATTAACTTCAAGCCACCATTCCACAAAAGGCCATGATACCATCTCCAATCATTCACCACCCACCATAGGGGCACTAATCATTGTCATGTATTAGTCATGTCATTTCATTCATGCAAATAATCGTCATGCATTAGTCATGTCATTTCATTCATGCAAATAAACATCATGCCTTGGTCATGTCGTATCGCTCATGCAAATCATTAGCATGCATTCATCATATCATTTCATTCCAGCATCTGGTATGCCCCATACCACAAAACCAATAACCCAGAAAAACCAAGTAGCCAAATCAAACATCCGCAATCAGGAACCTAACCTTGTATTGACAATCCTTCAAAGTCCAATCATTATTGACACCCACTCAAAGTCCAATCATTATTGGCACCCACTCAAAGTCCAATCATTATCGGCACCCACTCAACGTCCAAAATCATTATTGGCACACCTTCAAAGTCCACTCATTGTTGGCAAAACCTCAAAGCCCCAAAATTCATTGGCACTACACAAAGTCCAGTCCACTTACCCTTAAAACTCAACTTCTATTTGAATACAGTAGTGTCATGCATTCATTTCATGCATCTAATCAGACATTTGCATTCTTAGGCGTTAAAAACAATCATTGCATTATCCCAAGCATGCATTCATAAAAATAGGTTCGAAAGTTTCTTCTCGAAGAATACATTTTTTGATCTCCTAATTACGAGAAAAGCAGTTTAACACATCTCCTCAGCAATTGGGTCAATAAACCATATCCACAGCAAACTTGTCAGTAAAAGACGGGGCATTCGTTTTCCTTCCCCAGTGGATCTTAAGACCTCCTTAAATCCGTCCACCTTAGGGTAGTGATTTTCTTTAGGACATACAACACCTGGTTTAGGCGTTAGCTCCTTCACAATCAAAATCCGTACACCTTAGGGTAGTGATTTTCTTCAGGATATACACACTTAGGTGTTACATCCACCCTTTTTAGGACATACAACACTAGGTATCGGTGTTAGTTCATTTACAAGTAAAATCCGTACACCTTAGGGTAGTGATTTTATTTAGGACATACAACACCTGGTTTAGGCGTTAGCTCCTTCACAATCAAATCTGTGCACCTTAGGGTAGTGAATTTATTTAGGACATACAACACTAGGTTTAGGTGTTAGTTCCTTTACAAGTAAAATATAGACACCTTAGGATAGTGATTTTCTTCAGGATATACACACTTAGGTGTTACATCCACCCATTTTAGGACATACAACACTAGGTTTAGGTGTTAGTTCCTTTACAAGTAAAATCCGTACACCTTAGGGTAGTGATTTTCTTCAGGATATACACACTTAGGTGTTACATCCACCCCTTTTAGGACATACAACACTAGGTTTAGGTGTTAGTTCCTTAACGAGTAAAATCCATACGTCTTACAGCAGTGATTTTCTTTAGGATACACTTAGGTGTTACATCCATCGTCAGAATCTAAGCACATGCGAGGCGATGAATCATTACTTTCAAGAATACCTGCCCAGAGTTCCGTCAATAAGGATACCAAACAGGTACACTCGTTCCTCTCATCATTATCATGCTTCTGCAAAATTAGGGCATTCTATATTTAATTATCTTTTACCTAAAGAATACGAATACCGAGGTCATTCGCATTCTTAAGGTCTAAGCTAATTAAATAGGGACAGCTGTCATACCCTAATTTTGCCCCACTTTATTTTCACATTTTTTTCCATCTTGCCATCATTTTTGCAGTTTTAGAAAAGTCAACAAAAGGTCAACTCATGCATAAAAACTTATAAAAAACATTTTTCTTTGCATGACATGATTTATTTTTGAGTACCCTTTTTCATTTATTTTAATTTGGTTACTTGCAATCCAAGAAACCTCATTTCAAAATTATTTGCATCATTTAAAATTCAAAATTGCATTGTTGCATCATGGTTAATTAATTACTTTTTGGTCCAAACACATTTTTGTTAGCCCAAATCCAAACAATAAAAAACCATCTCATTCCACTAACATCTCTAGAACCTTCACCATGTTCCACCTCATCATCAATTAATCAAAGAAAACCCAAAACTACCCCATAATCAAAAACCACAATTACCCTCAATTCCACCCCCCTTAAACCCTAGTTTTTATCTATAAATAGAACCTCACATCAGAGCAAAAGAAATCAAAAATCATAGTAAAGAAACTCTGTCAAAATCACAACTCAACAATACCCATTCTTCTCCATCTTCATCAAAAAACCAAAAACCTCAAAACTTCATCAAAACTCAAAAACAAACCATCAATCATCTTCAAATAACTTCCAGAAACGCGAATCCATCTAAAGATCATCAAAAACCGCGACCTAAAGCTCAAAATCGAGCTACACCATAACTAAGAAAAGTGTGAAACCATCAAGCCAATTCAAGGCTCAAAGAACGTAGAATTCGTGCGATTTCGTAGCTAAATGATGAACTCGTAGCAAAAGTTTGTAGCAAAAACCTTGAACCTTCATTCTCTTCTTCGCGTTTCCAGATTTGCTCACAGCCGTACGATTGGGCCGGCGCTGATGATGGATCAAGGCCGTCCGTTCCTGTTTGAACGGAGCCGTCTGATCTGGTCTGGATCAGATCAGACGTGCCTGATCCTGAAGGTGCACCATAGGGCTGATGACGCGTCACACAGGATTTGTTTTTGTTGACTTCTTTTTTTTCTGACTTTGGACGTGTGGACTGGGCCTTTGGGCCCAGGTTTGCTTTTCGCACCACCTGCCTTACTTTTTGCACCCCTATCCTGAAATTTTAATTAACTTCCCAGCTTATTTCCAAAAGCACTTAAGTGGTTAATAGCTTATTTAAGCTACTTTAGTCACTTTGTTATGCTTAAATTTTGTTTCCAATTAATTTAGCATTATATTAGCTTTTTAGCTTATTTTCTAGCGTTTTAGCTTAGTTAATGACTTTTTAGCTTATTTTCATAAGCACTTATTTGGTGTTTGAGCTTTTTAGCTTACTGGACCATTTTGCTTTGCTTACATCTCAGTAATTTCCAGTTTTAATTATTTCTTCTTTTAGCTTGTTCATTTAATCACTTTTAACTTTTTAGCTTATTTGTTTAATTACTTAGTTGAGATTAACTTGCTTCTTTAAGTTCCTTTACTTATCTTTGCTTATGAACAGTACCTCTAATATTTCTAACTCATCTCATTTACTTTGATTTAATTTAGCATGTTTATGTTATTTAATTCATTGTACGCTACTTTAATTTAATCGTGCATCGTATCTACTCACGCTTGTTGCATTCATGCATATTTAGTTATATCATATTAATTCAAGCATATTTACTTAAGCACTTGCATTCATGCATGGTTTATTTTAGTTATCGCTTTATTATTATATCAATTGTAATTGTTATTATAATGTTGCGATTCTCTTTATTCTCTCGCTTTTCCTTTTGGACTTTGTTTTCATAATCAAATTAATAAACATTTTCACAAAAAACTAATGAATGAAAAAGGAGAATCTGGCAGTTGCTTCTTTCTTCCCTGAGTTGTCTTGGTAGCCGGTCAGTTGACTAGTTTACTCGAGCTACTCTCATTCTAAAATAAGCGTTAAAATTGACCAACACTCGCCTTTTCTTTCGGACACCATTTCTTAAATAAACTTAATTAAAGATTTTCATAAGAATTAAAGAATGAAAAAGGGGGATCTGGGAGTTGCTTCTTTCTTCCCTGAGTTGTCTTGGTAGCCGGTCAGTTGACTAGTTTACCCGAGCTACTCTCATTCTAAAACAAGCGTTAAAATTAACCCCACACACTTAAACCTTTTTTTTAAGAAAACATGGATATACACTTTATCCATTCCACTGACACATACGGGCTTAAGCCTCTCTTTAGAGCATACAAGCATCGTTGTATCAGTGGAATACGAAATAAGCAACATCCGCTATTCAACTCTTTTTACAACGGATACACGTTTTATCTACTCCTCTGGCACATACACAGCTTAAGCTTCTTTTTAGAACATACAAGCGTCGTTGTATCAGCGGATTATGAAATAAACGTTACCCACTAAAATCAACCAACCACACAAACAATTTTTTATCAGAACTACGTGAGTTTTGAATCTCCCATTGCACCAGGGAATACGTAGGAGCGGGCTCCTACAACCGTCAAACTCAATAATAAAAAACCTTTTTTTTTGGAAATGAAGTAGAAACTAGCCAGCGATAGAGCAATTTAATCCGGACCTACGCAGACAAACCTTAAACCGCGTAAATGGTTCCCATCGAGTACGATGGATGCGAGGGGTGCTAATACCTTTCTCTTGCGTAACCAACTCCCGAACCCGCCATGGTTCTTCGACCATGTTAATAAAGGTTTTCGTGATATTTCCCTTTCCCCTTCCGGGATAAATAAACGTCAATGGCGACTTCATTGTTATTATGGAATTTTCCAGCCCGCAACACCAACACAAAAAAGGCACCCTAAGGAACAAAGGTTGCGTACACAAAAAAGAACAACAAAGTAAAACTTAACTCCAATGTTTAGCGTATTATTCCCAAAAATGTCCTACCTTGACCTAAGCCACGTTATAACCCTTAAAAGACATCCAATAATGCATGAATATTAAATTTTGACTGGTTGCTTAGAGTTCTTGCAAGCCTATGGTAAAATGGCAGGTTGTACGATGATTGAGAGATAACCCTTTCAATTATGAGCGAAAAACACAAATGTCAGAGAGAGAAAAAGTTGAACATGGACTCTAGCGGGCATTTGTCCGATTTGCTACTATTGACGTCTCCTGAGCCTAGCAGGACTGAGCATGATCGCTGCGGTAATAAATCAGCGGTACCATTGCTGAAATATAAAGAAAGGTTGTGAAATTCCTATCATCTTTATTTATCTCTTATTTCTCTAACGATCTTGTCTGACAGCATGTTACTTGAGGACAAGCAACAGTTTAAGTTTGAGGTTGTGATGACAGGAATTTCTATGGTATTTTTAGTATTAGTATTAGTAGTAAAATGTCCAAGACAGGCCCAAATACGAAGGAAAACCTACAAAAGCAGGAAAAAGCATCAAGATAAGGTCCAAGATGTCAAAAGACAAGAAAAAGCCCAAAAAGTGAAGAAATTGAGCATTCCATCGCAGCACGATGACTCCCATCGTGCCACGATGGAAGCAGCTTGTTTGCCAAGAAAACAGAAGAAATAAATCTGAAGAAAATCTTCCATCGCAGTACGATGCATCACAACGCAGTACGATGGAGTAACTTGGTGCCCAAGCTGATGAAATGCACAGGATCAGTTATAAAATTGAACTGAATCTTCACATCGCAGTACGATGTGCTCATCGTAGTGCGATGCCTTGTTGAGGCCCATTACGAAAACTATAAATAGAGTCTCCCATTCATTGTTAAAATCATTAACAATGAATTGTTGAGGCCCATTACGAAAACTATAAATAGAGTCTCCGATTCATTGTTAAAATCATTCAGAAATAGTAGAACACTCTCTACTATAAGGAGAGGTTCAGAGGAGCTCTATTGCGCATAGTTTTCTCCCCTTACGGGAAAACTAACTCAGCAAGGTATGTTTTCTTTAGGCTTTTATGTTTAGGTTATAATTTCTTTATTGTAATTTAAATATGTAGTCTTTTGTAATAGATGCCTTAGGTTGTGGTGGAGAAGATGAACTCCCCAATGAATATTTGGAGTCTGTGACTGAGTCTAAGTTATAATAAATGATATTTAAGTATTATGTTTGTTATTTACTTTCATGCACTTTAATAACGTTTCTCGTAATCTGGTCGGATAAGCGGGAGCGCCCATAGAATTGATATTAGGTTTTTAACTTAATATGGTCCGGAACTAGTAGTAAATAATGCTAGGTGTATAGAGACGGTAACGCCCTGAACTAGTCGTGAATGAGCGGTTAGAGGAGGAATCATGAACTAGGTGTGAACTAAACACTTAGATGATGAATAGTCCGATACTAGGATCTAGAGGTTAATTGGTGAAGATAATAATGCATGTTTATAAACAACTCACTTAGTAATTAGGGTATGTGACACATCGAGGTTAGGCTCTCGTAGGTACCTTAGTTATGAACGTAGGGAAACTTTAATAGACATAGTGTAACAGTAAGGTGTTACTACAACAAGGAAAAGTCACCGCCGAACATTAATCTGAATAACTATGTTATACACCGGTCATGCCAAATATGAAGAAGGGAGGAAGTCCAACCACCATACCTATCCTCTATATTTCTTGAATCTATATTTATACATTCTGCTATTTATTTTATCGCAAGCATTACGCTAGTTTTTATAAAACCTTTTTCCAAAAACCCAAAGCGAATGCAAACTATCCGAACTTAAATAACGCTAGTGAAGCTTCAGCACGATCTCTGTGGATTCGAACTCATTCTAGACACCTAGAGTGTGAATTATTACTCGGCGACAGACTGGTACACTTGCCAGACCGTAGTCATATGCTAAATTTTATAAAAATCTAAAATCGTTTGATATGTTACTAGTCTTTAAACCCGTGCTGTTGCACGGATACATTAGCTGCATAAACATACTATTAACCTGTTTAAGGGAAGCATATGTTACATTAAATAAAATTAAGCAATTAATAAAACCAAGAAGCATCACTAATATGTATGCTATATTATATGACAAAAATGGCCTCAAGCAAGACAAAACACAAATGAGCCATTGAGCTAGCATAAAGAAAAAAGATTTCTAACCAGGCCCCTATTTATACGAAAACATGATAACATGAATTATAAAACGACAAAAACAAATAAATGGTAGGAAAATTTGCCAAAGTGAAATATGACATAGAAGAATACATTACTAATTTCATCCCTATTATAAATATAATGAAAAAAAATAACTTTGTCTTACCCACGACACTAATTGATTTTACCTTTTTATATAAAGCACAATATTTAAATAATATAAAATAGATAATCCTTCTATGGCAATATTCATTTTCATACTATTTTAAATTAATCCTTCAAAATTTTAATTCAATTTTAAACCACTTCATATTTATTTTCATACATTTTGAAATAAGGAAAATACTAAACGCTGCCGACACTATTTAAGAAAACAAAAAATAGTAATATTGTATTGGAATTTGTGCAGTCAACTCCTTGAAAATCTAAAAAGTGTTATTTTCAATTTAAAATTTTCTTCTTTTGATATTCTTAACCAGTGTCCCGGGGGCACCGGTTAGCAAGACCCTTGAAATAAATATCTTCCGTCTTTTAATATAATCTTCATTTTCATACATATATTAGCTAGAGAAACTTTTTCGTATAAAAGTAAAAAATAGACCAAATACTTAATACGACCAAAACAGCTCGAAATTTATTCTCCTCAACGCAAATAACGTGAAAATAATTCAATGTGATATAACTTTGAAGATATACATTGAGTTCAATTTTATATTTACTCCCTTAAAAATTTCCAGCTTCACTATGATCCAATACGTTATACGAATATAAAGTTTCTCCCTTTTTAAATTGGTGTGAAAATAAGTACATCATATTCACTATATTCTGGTTTTGTATGCTTAGCCTCTTATTACATTCAATTGATTTCTTATAAAACATTCACATAGTATACTACTAAACTTTTACAAAATTGCTAAACATGCATTTTTTTTGTTACAGTAATTATATAACCATTCATTTTCGGTGGCTAATTACTTATATACTATCATTCATTTTCTAGATACAATTATGAACTTTATCACATAACATATTACCCTAAATAGACCTCCCTCACATAACACCTAGCTCACAAATGAATAAAAGCAATTAAAATTAAGTCTAAATTAAAATCCAATGGAGATGATGTGGCAACTTATTTGCAATCTACAGTAGCCAAAAAACCTGTTTTCTTTTTGTCAAGATTATAGATTGAGACCCATAAAGATTAACGGTTTATGTGTTTTTATTGAATACCGTTAATTTTGATCGAATATACTCTGTTGTGAATTCGTCTAAAAATTATACCAATAAATACTTAATGTGTGGAGAAAACGAACGGCAATCAATAATCAAGTGGATAAGCAATAATAATAACAATGATAAAAACGATAAAGGAAGAACACGCGATAATTTGATTACCAGTTTGGTCCAAATTGACCCACTCTAGGAGAGAGAGAGCAGTTCTTCGTTCCACTATAATCAAACAAGTAACTTTACAATGAGATCTCAATTGGGTTACAAGAATTAGCACCTAATTTAGTTCTACCAAAGTCCCAAATCTCTTCCCGTGACCAAGAGACTCAATTTGATTTAGTCTACCCAAGGTGAATACAATAACCTTTTGCCCAACCTAGAATTATACCAAGAGACAACCCTTTATTTCTCTCTAAAACCCTAGCTGGTGTTAGCGGCAAATCCTTATTGTCACTCACAACCTTACATCTTCCTTTCTTATTTTTCTATGAATAAATCAATCTCTATTTATAAAAAATATATGACTAAATAACAAAAACAAATTTGCTTTTAAAATAAAGTCAGCTATCTTCCAAAAATTAATTTTTTTCAAAAAATTAGCAAACACATGTGCGCCCTGCTCCTCGCGTCGTGCTATGCGCAGGTAACAAAACTAAAACTCTAAAACTCTAAAACGGTAAAACAATTGCGCCCAACACAACAAACATCATGTATCCAGAATTTTCTGACTTCTATCACTGAAATTTCAAGGCATACTAAACACTCTGAACAAATTGGGTTAATAATGCTCCTAATTTTATTAAGGGGAGATTTAACCATAATAGATGTTGTATGTTCCAGCTAGTTTTTAAGTTTAAGCAAGTTGTTTTTCATGGTTTTTATATTGTTCCCATGTTTTTTATCTTTTCTTTTTTAATATATTTCTCAGATGTGTTTTTAATTTTAACGGTGGTACTCCCTCCAACTTTATATATAAGTCAAATTTGACTTTTTAGATTCATTGAAAATGTAATATATCGATGTGTTTTCAATAATATAGACTAGATACATTACTTTTTCATTGAATCTAAAAAGTAAAATTTTGCTTATATGTAAAACTGGATGAAGCATAAATCTAGTTGAAATTATTGGATAGTGTTCAATTTAGTTTTTTTTTTTTACTAAATTCAATTTAGTTGTTGATTTCCCTCAATTTCAATAGTTCTTCACTTTGATTATTGGAATTGGGTATTGGATCGAATCCAACTCTACAAAACTGATGACAATGAATGTCTCATACTTATAAACTTTTGTCCAGATCAACTCATATTTGATGTTAAATTTCTTAACACACTCTCTCTCACGCCTAATATTATTGCGTTTGAACTTTGATGTGTAGATATAAATGGTGGGTGATCCAATATCGGAAACCTAATAATAGGTGGTCCATGGGATTTCAGAGAGACTTTATACTATGTTAAATAGACTTGGGTCACATCCCTAAAAACTAGCTTAAAGGATGAGAGTGCTCAAACACATTTAATGTGGAACTCCTAACAACTTCAACAGCCACCCTCACGCCTAGGGTGGATCTGGGTCCAATTCTCACATTGCAATTATTAACTAGACTCTGATATCATTTTAAAATTGAGAGTAGGTCTAACTAAACCCTATAAAATCGATTTGTGAAAGATGTCTCTTATAAATTCTTATCAATACCAACTTGCTTTTGATGTGAAACTTCTTAACATCGATAAGTTTTTTTTTTTTTTTTGTAAAATAAATAATAAAATGAGTGTAAGAAGGAGCACGTAATATGTATAATATATGATATATGATATGATGAAGCATCAAAGAAAACATTGAACCAAATTTGACAATGAAACTATATAGGTCTTAGTGGAGGACAGAAATGGATGTGTGAGTACCCACCATCTATCTTTTCGGTTTAGGTCACTTGTATACTAATATTAATCACACTTTTTTCTTTCACTTTCTTTTATGATCATCATCTATCTAATCAAATACGTCTCATTCATTCTTTTAGGCCATGAAAAATACATTACTAGCATTATATCTTAAACAAGTTTCGTAGTAAATTTCTGGCAAATTACATGGTAGACCACCTTGATCTCTTATGGATCAATATTTAAAAATAACTTAAAAGTTTTATGACGATCGATATATCTACGTTCTTAATTAGAAATAGAAAATGACGGATCTCCTCATTCTTACATGAGATGAGATTCTCAAACAAAATCTTTGACTGTTGTTAATTTACACTTTTGTAATTCTTATGGGACAAAATATAAATTTAACAAATAATGAGTTAATTTAAATAATAAAAAATTCTTTTAACGGGGAACAACCATTGTGTGTGCCTCAAAGATTTCTTAACGATCTTAACGAATATTATAAATCTGTAAAAAAAATTGTATCTATAATATGATAAAAAAAATTACTAATCTAACAGTTTATTATTGTCATAATAGAACCAAACACACTAAATTTTAAATAAACTTTTTTTATTGACAAATTTTTAAATAAACTTGATATTCATAACAATTTCGATAGTATTTATTTATATATTTTTAAGGAAAATGCTAAACTGGGCACTAGTTAAGTATATAAATATGGATATTCTGTCTCGGAACTTGTGCATTCAATGCATCGAGAATGTAAAAAGTTACTTTATCGATATTAATTTTATCTTTTATTTCTATTTTAGGTATGCTTAACAAGTACCCCCGGGACACTGTTTAGCATGACCCAATTTTTAAAACCTATTGTATGTCCACTTAAAGTTATTTAATAACATATTAAATAGTTTTAAAATTTATAGAAATTTGTAAAATTGATCAACTCAATAAGAACTTTTAATTTGATAGTTAAATATTTTTCTTCAATAAATAGTTATTAGTATAATAAGTGTCTAGTACAACATCTATCAAATTTGACCGTTGAATTATCGAAATTGTTTATAGGATTTGAATCCTCACCAACAGGTCTCCTTGATATGATTAACCAACCGATTAAAGTGGAAAGTTTGTCATTAACAGGGAACTGGCCAGGACAACTTCTGTTATACTGTGTTTGATTTGAAAACTGTCACTGGTACTGGACAAACTGGGGTCAAGGGACTGGACAAAATCAGATATTCTTGTCCCCCACTGAACCATGGGACAACTTTTTGTCCTCAGCACAACTTTTCTAAATCACCAAAATAACATTTTTTCCATCAAATATCATACAAGACAAAATTTGTTTAATATCGTAAATGTTTGTCCTGTGCTGTTCTGCCTTGTACTGTCCTGTACTGTTCTGTCCAGTACTTTCATTTTGCAGATCAAACGGACCGTAAGTGTCCTACTTTGAAATAAAATCTAACTACCCTTGCTTCATATGAATTGATATTCTTTTCATTTCTAAAAAAATAAAATAAAGGATTCTATTTTTCTATTTTATTTTGAAATAAAATTGGAGTGAGAAATCAATTTAAAAATGATCTCTAAAAGATTTGAACTTTATCCCTAGAAATTACAAAAACTTTATGTAGAAACTAGCCGCCAAATGGGCACGTTTCGTGCCCGTTTGTGTGATCGATCGATATTCTCTTTTTTTTATTTGTTGTGATCAAAATTTTCTATTGTGCAAATATAAATAACTACTTAATCTCATTTTTTATTGGACTTAGTTAATTAATAACTACTTAACATCATTTTTTGTTGTGGCTAGTTATTAAGAAGAAAAAAAATATTTACTATAAAAAAGCTGAAAACATACTTTTATGTGGAAGTTGTGCTTAGTTATTAAGAGAAAAAAAAATTATTTACTAAAAAAAACTGAAAATCTATTTTTATGTGCAAGTTATTTTTCAACATATACAAATATTTAGTTTCTTTTTTTGGTAGTTTTTTAAGGGTAAAATAGGTATAATGAAAAAGTCGTTCCAAAAATTTGTATCTTTTTTATATATAGTAATAGATAAAGAAAGATATATGTATAAATAAGATATTTGTGTTAACAAATTTATTTGGTTTCTATTAGTTAAAATTATTGTGTCTAACTCTTTTTTAAATAGCATCATTCATTTCTTTGAGAAATAAAGAGAAGTTGAACTCTACAGCCACTCCAAGAGGCGTCTTCGATGCATGTGCCGCATGAGCAACAACATAGGGCCTCATAAATATGAGGGCCTCAAAAAATATTACATATAGCAGTATTAGTGAATGAGGCATATAAAATGAGGGATTGTAGACTTCAAAATGAGTGATTGTACGATTTATAGTTTATTGTTATACCATAGTTTTATCACATGGAGAGACGTATGATAGAGATTATCTTGTTTGTCAATTTTTTTTATATTAGTGAAAAACTGATTGTAATTTAAATCAATGATGATTCTTTTGAATTTTTTGCTTTTTTCTTTTATCAAAACTTATTTTTAATAATCTTATTGGGCCTCAGAAAGCATATTTTTAATAATTTCACAGGGCCTCCAAAAAGTCGGAGACACCCATGGGCCACTCCTTTTACAACCAAGTTGAGTCTTGAAAGGGTGTTGTCACAAAATTACCTTTATATAATATCAATTACAAAAGATTACTTTATTATAATTAACTAGTTTTGAGACTCGTGCTTTCGCACGGGTCTATTGACTTTTATTTATAAATTATTGTTAAACTATAAATGATATCATTCTATAATTTTTTGTAAAATATAGTAAATTAAGTCATTTTTTATTAAACTAATTTTCCCGTGTATGATTTTTGTGTTATGAATTATAATTAATAATAAAAAATATTTACTATTCAATTTCTTTTTTTTATTAAAGCAATTGTTCCGTGTATGATTAATTTTTATATATATTAAAGCAATTGTCCCGTGTATTATTAATTTTTTTTTATTAAAGCAATTGTCCCGTGTATCATTAATTTTTTTTATTAAAGCAATTGTCCCGTGTATGATGAATTTTTTTTATTAAAGCAATTGTCCCGTGTATGATTAAATTTTTTTTATTAAAACAATTGTCCCGTGTATGATTAAATTTTTTGTATTAAAGCAATTGTCCCGTGTATGATTAATGTTTTTATTAGAACAATTGTCTCGTGTATGATTTTTTATATATTAGTGATCAACACTTTCTTTTTTTTTTGACAAAATTATTGATTAACACTTGTCCCGTGATGTTTTAAGTATAATGACAAATATTTACCCTGTAATTATTATAAAATATATATATATATTCATCAATAATGCACTTCTTCTGTATTTTTTATATAACAGTAAACAAAAATAGAGTAGATATTTTTATAATAAAAATATAGTAGAATTTAACTATTATATAATAGTATATTAAATTAAAAAATATAATTTTTTTATGAAATAGAAGATTTGAAATATTTTTAAGAATTGATGAGTACAAATTAGAATTTTTAGTAGTAATACATTTTATTATATTGGGCCTGTTTGAATTTGGCTTATAAGCTTATGAAAATAGTTTATGGTTATAATTTATAAATAAACTTGTATGTTAATTCATAAGTTTTTTTTACGCATGTTAATTCATAAGTTTTCAATAACAAAAATTATATCTTTATAAATTGTTTTCATGAACTACCTTAAAAAACTTATAATAATACATAAAAACTTATTTATTTGACTAACTTATTTCGTATAAACTCATAAATAAGTCAATCCAAACGGGTCGATTGTGTTTTTGTTTCTATTTTCTGTTCTTTTATTTTTAAGCTCATAAATAAGTATCTTCTTTTATTAGGTTATTCTATTTTTATTTTTATATATAAGTTTTTTTTTTCATTAAAACAAAAAGGTACTATTTTTGAAGCGTATCTTTTATAGTGATTTTTGTTCATATTTTTATGTGTAAATTTATTTTATTAAATTTTTATGGGAAGATTTATTTGATGCTTATCTTCTTTTTTTCCTATTTTTGTTTTGTATTTTTTTTAGAGACGTGGTTTCTGATGCTATTTTTATGGAAAGATTTCTTTTATGCTTATCTTTCTTTCCTATTTTTTTTGGTATTCTTTTTATTAGTTTAGAATTAAAATTACATTTAAGGGCGTAAAACCTGGAACACCGTTAAAAGTAATAAGGACAAACTTGAATTTTTAATAGTAGTTTCTTTTAATATATTGTAAGTAGATAGTTAATTTATTTATTTTAAAAAAAATCTCAAAATTGAATTCATTGACCTCTCATTCTATCATGGGTAAGGCGTCATGGACGGATCATTACCCACATATGAAAAGTGTCAAAAGTATCACATTATTTTTTTAAGCAAAATTAATGATTATTAATAAAAATTTTAAAAAAAAAACATTACGAAATTATGGAGGACAAAAAACAAAACTCATGTAAAAAACATATTTAAAGTTGAATTTTTTATTTAGTTTCAGATGATCTTTTTGAGCTTATGTGATGAGGATAATCTAGACGGAGAGATTCAACTGCAAAGAAAACTAGTCTCTCACTCTATGTGCTCCTGATGATTAACATTCTCTGCAATGCATCATGAAAGAAAAAAGGAGGAGATGAATTTTGTTCAGCATGGCATTTGATGCATCATTTTCATTGCTTTTTATGGAAGGATCACAAGTAATTCTTCTTCATCGATCCTCCTTAATTATTCTCGTTGTCACAATTCTTGCTTATTTTGATAATTTATTCTATAAATTGACTGATTTACGCATTTGACTATTTCACACGTACAAATTAATAAAAGAGGACAAATAAAAGAAAAAGAATGATGATTTTATCTAATTATCCATATTAACTATTGACATGTTTCTATTATCATAATATAAAATGGAGAATATAATAACTTGGAAGTAGTACGCATAAGGTTACAATTGGAAAATAAGCAATTAAGGATATAAGTCAGGGTCGCACACCGAGTGTAGATCTTATGATCTTACGTTCAGAGGCAGGTCAAACGAGCTTTGATCCTGTTTCGGCGCTTTTTTGTGCGTTGTGGTCAAGGTCGTGTTTTTAAAAACAATGTCGTACAAAAAATGTGTTGGGCCAAAATTTGAGTGTGAAAAGGGTTGGGCCTTAGCGAAACAGGTCAAGTTATTATTATAATCCAGGAATTCTCTTCAAGTTTCAAAGAAAACTCGCGTTTCACTTTCTCTTGCAGCTCTGCTTTCACTAAGCTTCATCCACTGAAACCCTAGAAGGCACCGTCGCCATCGTAAACCATCGTCGGACATGTCTGCGCTCTGTCCTCTCTCACTTTCGTTCACCTTTCTATCTCTGAACCCTATCTTTCATTGATTTTGAGCCCTATTTTTCGATTAACCCATCTTCTTCAATTTCCTTACTTTGACTGATGCATCATGCATAGGTCTTTGTGACTGATAGGTCTTTCTTTTGTGAATGCATAGGCCTTTAGTTATTTTATGAACTTAGTACTTTGTTGTTATAAACTTTTGAAATGATAATTATGAAATATTAATCAACTAAATTTTTTTTGTTCAAGTATTATATTTTTTATGTGTTTGCATGTATATGTATAAGTGAAGTTACAATTTTGTCCTTGAATAAAATCTTACGAATCATGCTACGACCCTCGTGTTTATGATCCTTCCACCAACCTACTGATTCTAGATAGAAACTTAACCCTGACTACATTGCCTACAAGACTTATGTTATTTAAGCCTATATATTGTTTGAATTCTTTATAAATCAATTAGCGCATGCATGGCACTCTATAATATATAATTATATATACATGATTTTGTAAAATTTTGTGAATAATGGTTCATGTACCAAATCTGATTTTAGATATAAAATTTAGAAAACCAATTAGTGGTAGTAGCCTGATCTGATTTTAGATTAAATTTAACAAGGAAGTGGGGGTTGATATGGAGGTCAACTATATAATAATAATATACACGTACACAATTCATTCAAATTAATATTCGCTTTTATGACAAAAACGCCAAGGTAACACCAAATTGCCACTAGTGTCCTAGTAGGGCAATTGCTACTTCAATTCCTTCCAAGAGAAATGGAAAATGCTATGAATGATTAGATTATGACTCTTTGTTTCTGTGTTATGTTTTTGTCATTTTGCCATATGGTTGAGGGAACATGAATGTCATTAATATGACTTTGGAGACAATTGATTTATACTTCCATTATAGGTATTCAAATTTGTGGCAAAGCAAGCTAATGTGGGGTAATATATTTTGAGAGTTTCTTAAAAGCTTGAATCTCTTGTAGTTGTACCACAACCAAAGATAGCTTTGATTTATTTTCAAAGCTCCAAAGACTTCTAAATGAGGGAAAACTTGGTGTATATATCTCATTAAATTTAAATTTAGATGTAACACTTTGTGGTCCTTCAACTTTTCCCAACCATTTGTATTGTAGTTGAAATTAATAATTATACATAAATATGTACACTTAAATATTTAAAACAAATTTTGGCCATATCCTTATTTCTTTGCTTTTTTCTCCAAATCTTTGTTCTTTTTGCTTTTATTGAACTTTGATGAGGTTGGCTAGCTTTCAATAGCCTATAGATTTTTATTTATATTGCTTTAATTATAAAATAAAACAAAGAAGACAACAAATAAAAGTTAGTTAGGAAAAATTACACTAGAAAGGATTCATCTCATTGTTATGATTTATATTATGGATGATTAAGAAACCACAATGGCGTGGGGAGGGGGATCACAAGAAAATGAAAAGTACCCATACTCGTAGAATATGATTAGACAACCACTACATACTTTTCATAATTAATCTCATATTAATAATGGAAACAAGTATATTACTCATTAGTTTTTACCGTTTTAATATCCTTACTCATTAATTAGTCCCTATAAATATTTTAACCGAAAGACACGCCTTTTAAATTTGTAAAGACATTAATTTCCGCATAGAAATTATAAAAAAATAGACGTGTGTGTTATTAATTATATGATGACTAGAAATATAGTGTCAACGTAGAAATTATAAAATAATAGACATATATATTAATATATGAGTTGAAATATGTGTTCCCATAGAAATTACTACTATAAAAAAATACGCATTTATCTTAATATATGAGTAGATGATATGATATAATAAAAATATACTATCAAAAAGTATTTTGATAAATTTGAGCATATATTTAAAAGATGAACAATCAATTGAAATTGGATCAAGGTCCTTTGGAGTTTGCTCTTTTCATGGTTTCAAGTTCGATTTCCCCTAGTGTCAATGTCGGTGGACTAATCCATACAGAGTAAAAATATGGCTTTAAATCGAATCCCCACAAGTGGACGGTGGATTGGTTCCCTCAGATTTGTTTTCTTCCTTGAAATTTGAAATGGGCTTGTTATAGTAGGCATGTATGGGCCCATATAAAAACGGAGCTCGTATGCCTTGAGCCCGCACAATCTATATTCTCAAATTTTTACTATGATATTGGTACGAAGTTTCCACGACTGTTAGTGATAACTAATCTTCGTCGGGGAATCTGTGTAGCACACAAGGTGAGTTCTCTCTGATATGGTTCTTTGTATTTTTGTATTGTGGAATTTGGTGGGATATATTTTTATGTGGAGAAACTAAAATTCTTGTTCTCATTGAAAATAATAGCTATATGGCTCTTTACATAGAGCTACATAAAAACAAATAATATCTTTAAATAACAAACTAATCCTATAAATTCTAAACAAATCATAAATATTCTAAACTGAAATATAAATTATAAATTCTAATAATATCTTATTTTAAATATAAAACTGAAATATATTTAAATATAAAATCTTCAAAAAGATATTTAGGCATTATTCTTAACACTCTCCTCCCAACCAAATTTTATCCATATGCATGAGCCAATAATGAAACCCTTGACTACATACTTAAAGGTACCAAGACCCTACCACTTGAACAAATTCATTGTTGATTGCTACTCAGATCTTTTAATTTGTACAAAAGTGAAATTATAATGAGTTTAATGTTTTTGCCTCATCGGCCCAAATTGTGGAATGTTTTTTTTCTTTTTATAGAGGGCAAAGTACACATAGCGGCCAAGAACACATTTTTCTTTACACTTTTTTCCAAAACTCTATGAAGTGCATGTGCCCTCTCATTTTTCAAACTTGATCCAAGGTAGCACATGTTTTCCCTACTTTCTCTCTTTCAACATTTTGCTCACAATTGTGTATCTCACAAGTCTCTTGCGAATTGTTTTTTTTAGTTATGTTCAAAACTTGCTTAATGCCCAAATCACATTGTGTGTAGAGTACATCAATAATTCATTTCAGTTTTTAAGCTTGTTCTTTTATAACATGCAATTGGTTCCCTTTATGGTAAACTAGGCTAGAGAAAAAAATACGACAAAGAAACTGTTGATGAATTATTGATGAATTATTGAATGCCCTATCCTAGTTTACCATAAAATACGACAAAGAAACTGAAATGAATTATTGATGTACTCTACACACAATGTTTTCCCTTTATTGATGAATTATTGAATCCCTAGCCTAGTTTACCATAAAATAAAATACGACAAAGAAAATAAAAACTAACGTAACATAACATAAAGGGAATCAACACCTCGATTTCAACTATCTCAACTTAACTTATTTTTATTGAGTAAACAAATTCTTAACTTATGAATTGCAATCCACACATTTCAACAAAAAAAAAACTATAATATAAAGAGAAATCAACTCATTCGATCTAGCTTGTTGTTGCGTTCAAAACTGTTGTGAATTCATAACTCACACCAATAATAAACTGATGTGTGGGACAAGTGTAACAAGCAACCAAATATAAGGACGATAGAGATGATGATGCAATAATTCAAAGCAATAAACAACGGAAGATAAAGAACACGATCAATTTGTTTACCCAGTTCAGTGTTAACGAACCTACGTTTGGGGGAGAGAGCAACCCTCCGTTCCACTAGAATCAAATAGTCACTTTACAAGAAATTCTCAATTGAGTTACAAGAATTAATCCTAATTCTACCCAAAATCCTGAATCTCTTCCTGTGGCCAAGAGACTCAATTTGACCTAATCTACCCAAGGTGATCCCACAAGATGATTATTCATGTATTGATTTTGTGATTAAATTCATGCATAATTAACTAATAAAAATTAGTTTTTGTGACCAAAAAATAATACATCACTTAGGTCCAAGTCTGGTTCGGTCTAACTCGATGGCGTCGCGCGCGTGTGATGATATTTAACAAGGTGCGTGCGGTCCTCCGTTCACAAAATAGGGTACCTCTTTGGTACGTCCCTATTAGTCACATTTGCGTATATAAACACTACTAATTAAGAGAGTGACTTAAGCAATGTGAGACTTGTTCCCACTACACTTTTTTTAATTCACACTCATTAGTTCCAAGTCCTACAAGACCAATGTGTTTATTCTTTTTTCATATTTAATTACAATGTTCCAACTTCCACACATTAAATGATCAACAAATCATTCATTTTCACAACAATCCTCCACTTGAATTCAAAAAAGTGTTTCAGAGGTTTCTAAAAGATTGTGCATAAGCGAAGGTGTCTATGACTTGAACCTTTGCATAGCAAGTAAGAGCCTGATTTAGCAAGAGTGACGCTTGTCTTGAACTCTATCTCAGATTTTTCTCAAACACGCATACAACCTTTCCACAAGGTGTTTCTTTGTAGCCCGTGCTTTAATGGCCCTACACGTCAATCCCGGTTTCATGAATGCTCTAGGAATTCTGCCTCGAAATTCCATAGGAACCGACCTCCGTTCCACGTTCATATAGGCGAGTCTATCAAGAGTACAGAGAATAGATCTCATTAAGAGCTACAACTCATCCTTTCGCTATCAGGATTCATGTTTTTCTCATTTTTACTTGCATGATCATCATTAACTCATCACAACTTGTAATTACCCATTGAACCTAATTCTTGGGATCTCCAATCTTTTAGGTTGGGTTCCCATCATGATAAGTTCATATTGGCATTAGTCCCATCTTTATAGATGTATTTTGGACTTTCTCTCTAGATAGTCCTTTCGTCAAAGGATCCGCTAAATTTTCATCAGTGCGTACATGATCCACTCTCACAGCTCCTTTAGTGATCATCTCTCTCACTATGTTGTGCTTGCGTCTTATTTGACGTTTTTTTCCATTATAAAATCGATTCTTAATTTTAGCAATAGCCGCGGTACTATCACAGTGGATCAACACAGCTGGCATAGGTTTTTCCCACAAGGGAATCTCAAATAGCAAGTATCTCAACCAACTTGCTTCTTCACTTGCAGTGGCAAGCGCTATCATTTCAGACTCCATAGTAGACTGAGCCAATATGGTCTCTTTCTTTGATTACCAAAACACAGCTCCTCTAGCTATACTAAAAATATAGCCACTGGTCGCTTTGGAATCATCCGACAAGGTGTTCCAATCAGCATCATTGTACCCTTCAAGTACAGCAGGAAATCTCTTATAATGTAATCCGAGATTCATGGTCTTTTTAAGATACCTCATGACTCTCTCAATAGCTTGCCAATGCTCATTACTGGGCCTGCTAGTAAACCTGCACAACAGTCCCACGACATAGGCTATGTCGGGTCTGGTACAATCAATGGCATACCTAAGACTACCATTGATGCTCGCATATTCAGTTTGTCTTAAACAATTTTACACTGGAATCATACGGCGTACTTGCAGGTTTACGGTCAAAGTAATTATATTTCTTTAAAATCTTTTCAACATAGTGGGATTGATCTAAAGTTATTCCGGAATCACGCTTGCCTCTACAAGGTCTTTCATATCAAAGTTGTTACTCAACAATGATTTCACCGCGTTTATAGCAAAAATGTTTGACCCAAAGATGAGTAAATCATCCACATAGAGACATACAATAGTGAAAATGCCATTTTCATATTTATAATAAATGCATTTGTCACTTTCATTCACGTTGAATTCATTTGATGTCATCAAACTATCAAATTTAATATGCCATTATTTTGGCACTTGGTTAAGTCCATACAAGGACTTATCTAACTTACAGACCTTTTGTTCTTGTCCAGGTATTACAAACCCTTCAGGTTGTTCCATATAGATTTCTTCTTCTAATCACCGTTTAAAAAAGCAGTTTTAACATCCATTTGGTGAATAAAAAGATTATAAACAGCAGCAACTGAAATCAGTACCCTTATGGATGTTGCAACTGAAATCAGTACCCTTATGGATGTTATACGAGTGACTGGAGAAAAAGTGTCGAAGAAATCTATATTTTCTCTTTGTCTAAAACCTTTGGCTACAAGGCGAGCCTTGTATTTATCAATAGTACCATCGGGTTTTAGTTTCTTTTTCAAAATCCATTTACAACCAATCGATTTGCAACCAGGAGGCAACTCTACTAAGTGCCAGGTCCTGTTAGTTTCTAGAGACTCCATCTCATCATTAATAGCTTCTTGCCATAAATCTGCATCCATAGATGACAAGGCCTCTTGAAGACTCGTAGGGCCTTCTTCTAAAGAATATACCGAATAATCCAGTCCATAATCTTTAGCTACTCTTACTCTTTTACTTCTTCTAAGTTCTGTTTCTATTTCTTTGTTGCTCTCGGAATTTGTTATCACCGGAAGGTGACTTGACTCGGTGCCCCCACTATTTGTGGATTCATTGCCCCCACTATTTCTCAATTTAAAGGGAAATTTATCTTCCTAGAAATCAGCATCAACTGATTCTATGATCACTTCAACATTCAGGTCAAAAAACCTATATGCCTTATTGTTTCCTGCATAGCCAATGAATACACATTCATAGGCACGACTAGCGAGTTTGACCCGCTTCGGATCCGGTATCCTGACATAAGCAAGACATCCCCAAGTTCTCAAATAAAATAAATTCGGTTGTCTTTTCTTTAATATCTCATAAGGTGATACCACATTATTAGCCTTGGGGACTCTATTCAGGACATAACAAACAGTCAATAAAATTTCCCCCACCAGTGTGAGGCAGCACCAGAATAGAGCATACTAGCTACAACTAGTTCAGTAAGAGTTCTATTCTTTCTTTCTGCTTTACCATTCATTTCAGGTGAATATGGTGCAGTCGTTTCATGGATAATTCCATGTTCTTTATATAAATTATTGCACAACATAGAATCATATTCAGTTCCCCTATCGCAATGAAGCCGCTTAATTTTCTTACTAAATTGATTTTCAATTTCAATCACAAAAGTCTTAAACATGTCAAGCGCTTCACTTTTATTTTTCATTAAATATACAACAGTATAATCAGAACAATCGTCAATAAAAGTGATAAAATAACGTTTACCATTTCTAGTCAAAGTTCCATCAAGTTCACATATATCAGAATGAATTAAATCTAACGGTTCAGATTCTCTAATTACCGATTTATGTGACGATTTAGTTATTTTCGCTTGACTACAAAATTCACATTTTTCTATGTCATTAGCAATTAACTTTGGAATTAATCCTAGATTACTTAAATTAAGTAAAGAACGTCTACTAATATGACAAAGTCTAGCATGCCAAATATTAATATCACAAACAGGGTAAACAGAAGGAAAAAATTTATTCAAATCAACATTCAACTTAAACATGCCATTCATAGTGATGGTGTACAAATTAGCCCCAATAGTTTTATTAAACTCAGCCTTATTAAGAAGAAAACCAAAAACTAAATTATTTCTCATGTCAGGAACATGCATGACATCCTTCAAGATCAGAGTCTTCCCGGAGGTGAACTTCAATCCAACATCTCCAATACCAGCAACATCAGAGGTGTGGGCATTTCCCATCTGCACCTTATTTTTAGCAGCCGTGTATGTTTTAAACATAGCACGTTCATAACAGATATGGCGAGTAGCGCCAGTATCTATCCACCAGCCATATCTGTTAAGAAGAAAACCAGAAACTAAATTATTTCTCATGTCAGGAACATGCATGACATCCTTCAAGATCAGAGTCTTCCCGGAGGTGAACTTCAATCCAACATCTCCAATACCAGCAACATCAGAGGTGTGGGCATTTCCCATCTGCACCTTATTTTTAGCAGCCGTGTATGTTTTAAACATAGCACGTTCATAACAGATATGGCGAGTAGCGCCAGTATCTATCCACCAGCCATCAGTACCACAAACCATATTGATTTCGATGCTCATAGCAACACAAGGCTCATCAGTCAAGTTAGCCTGTGCATTAGGGGCAGCAGCAGGTTTGTTCCTGAGTCTACACTTCTTTGCAAAATGACATGGTTTACCACAGTTGAAACAAGACAAACCAACTGAACCAGAGTCATTCCTCTGAGCAGGTGGATTCTGTTTAGCATTATGGACTCTTGAAGGGTTACCATTCTTAATTCGGTTCGTTTGACCGCGGTTATGATTCTTAAAAGGTTTGTCCGTAGGCTTCAGAACCGTACCGAATTTCTTTTTGTTGTTGTCGGAGACCACATAGGCCTCTTCTTTCTGGTCTTGCCTTCTGGATTCCTCCTCAATACGGAGGCGAGTAATCAAACTCTCGATTGAAAATTCTTTTGGTTTATGTCGAAGCTGATTTTTAAAATCTTTCCAACCAGGGGGCAATTTGTCAATCATCACTGCAATTTGAAACTGTTCGTCAAGAGGCATACCTTCAGTTATTATTTCATGAGCAATTTTCTGAAGTTCATGAGATTGTGCCTCCACCAATCTTTCATCAACCATATGGTACTTCAGGTACCTACTAACAACATACTTCTTCACACCAGCCTCCACGGTATCATATTTCTTTTTCAACGCCTCCCAAACATCCTTAGCACTTTTGTATGTACTATAATAGTCATACAAATCATCACAGAGGCCATTTATAATGTAACCTTTGCAAAAATAATCATTATGCAACCAGAGTTGTTGTTCCTTTTTCAACTAAAGCTCTTTTGCAGCAGGATCAATCGAATCTTTTTCTTTTTGTTTTTCAGTCACTGCATCAGGCTTATCAACCTTGTCACCGATGGTGAGTGGTTGTTCCTTTGTTCCGGAACTCGATCCTACAAGACCGACAGAAACAGTGGGCATATCCTCATTCAAAACATGGACAACTTTTTTCAGAGTTAAAAAGAAAAACATTTTCTGTTGCCAACGTTTGAAGTGGAGACCTTCAAACTTGAAAGGCCTTTCGGTTGCACCAACTGCCGAATTTCCAATAATTTCTTCGGTATCCATAGCAGTTTTGGAAACGACTTAAAAATGTTGTTTTTGATATTAAAATAAATAATTTTTCGAAAATCGGAACCGAAGAAATTACTCGCTGAGTCACGACCAGGTTGCTCTCTTTAAGACGTTTCACGGTACTGCTCAACTGGTGCAAAGCAGACGATCAACCGTGCCGCCTCCAGGATAAAACAGCCCAGTTCAAATAACTAACCCGATCGAATACTGTACTATAACGATCAGAAGGAACACCTTCTTGAATGGTTCGACAAAATCACTCGATAATTGATACAACAATATCAATTAAACTGATACTACAAACTGATACTACAATATCAGTGTCACAAACCAATGAAACACAAAAAGCAAATAAAATTTATTTTTGGTGAAGAAAAATTGGACAAGGAATTTGTTTGTTGTTCATGGCTTCTTTTTTTTCACGTTGAATAAGCAATATCTCTTAGCAATGAAGAAGAATTCATATATTGAAATCAAACTCACGACAAAGATTAACGGACAAACTCAATAGGGG
Organism: Trifolium repens; assembly: GCA_030408175.1. Lineage (NCBI taxonomy): Eukaryota > Viridiplantae > Streptophyta > Magnoliopsida > Fabales > Fabaceae > Trifolium > Trifolium repens. The sequence continues at coordinate 35,789,271 of CP125851.1, forward strand.
GACATTGAAATTAAGTGCAAATATATCATATTAAAATCATGTTGGAATGGTTATTCATGTATTGATTTTGTGATTAAATTCATGCATAATTAACTAATAAAAATTAGTTAATTTTGTGACAAAAAAATAATACATCACTTAGGTCCAAGTCTGGTCTGGTCTGACGCGATGGCGTCGCGCGCGTGTGATGATATTCTACAAGGTGTGTGCGGTCCTCCGTTTACAAAACAGGGTACCTCTTGGGCACGTCCCTATTAGTCACATTTGCGTATATAAACACTACTAATTAAGAGAGTGACTTAAGCGATGTGGGACTTGTTCCCACTACACTTTTTTTAATTCACACTCATTAGTTTAAAGTCCTACAAGACCAATGTGTTTATTCTTTTTTCATATTTAATTACAATGTTCCAACTTCCACACATTAAATGATCAACAAATCATTCATTTTCACAATTTTTTTTAAGGTCCACCCATGATCCTTACTAAATGACCTTCAATAGTGGGTTAAAATTTCTTTTCTACGTTTTTTTCTTTATTTCTCATTGTACATCCTCCTCCTTCAATCTAAATCATTGCAATTGTTGAGTTTTTTGCAATAAGAAAACAATGAATAGTCCAATTTTCATCCAGTTTCCAGTAAAAGCTTGCCTAATGCACCGTGTGCTTCTAGCCTTCCACAACGTCAATTTCACCATTCGCATAACAGTTTAATTATTTGATTTCAATTTCAATCAATTCAAATTGTTTCAACGGTGGTTCAGTTCACAATCCTCACTCTCCTTACGATAAATGGAACCCTCTGGAAAAGAGATTTCATATCAATGCTATAGTATTAAAACAAGGCCTTAATATTGACAAGCTTGAAGGCGTTTATAAGTAATAGAAATCTAGACGCTGACACGGTGTCGCAACCATTAACATTCTTCACCACAACATCTTCACGATAATGGACTTTGTACCAAATTTGGAATCGAGTTCATTAACTGGAATAAAATTAACGGCTTAGTTACTAATTAGAGGTTTCATCCTTGAGAGTTATGCCGACTTGCAGAGAAAACATCATAAATAAGTGGTTTTGGAATCGGCGTTAGAAAGGTGACCGAAGATGGTGGTGGCAGTGGAGGCTGTGACTGGTCAAGGATTAAGAACGAATCGATTTCTTTAATCTTGATATTTTGACCCGACTCTAGTGGTTAATGAAGAGATTGATGAGTGAAATGTGGAAACTAGTTTCAACAAAGGAGGGAGGAGGGGCCTCTCCAATGTGAAATGAAATAAAAATAAAAAGTGATTTTAACCCACTATTGCCGGTCATTTATTAGACCATTTCCAATAATGTTGAAAGTTGGTGTTGAATGGGTGTTGAACTGAATGTAGAAAAATCATTAGAGAGAGTGTATTAAAAATGAGTGTTGAAGGATTTGGATGAGAGAGGTGATGAAAGGATTCAACACAGTTGAGATTAGGGGTGTCAAAATGGATGGATTGGATGGATTTGGATTGGATTGTTAATGGATGGATCAAAGTAATCCATTTGTCCATTAACAATCCATTAAAATGGGATCAAAAAAATCCAATCCAATCCATCCATTTAGAGATAAAATCCATCCAATCCATCCATTATCATCATTTTAATGGATGGATATCCAATCCATCCAACAAAATTAATTCAATTATTAATTCAATAAAATAAAAATATCGAAATAATATTATTTTTCAATTTAAATATTATGTAGATAAAATATTATTTAAAAATCGACCGAAAACCCAACATAAACACCAAAAAATCCTAAAATCGACCGAAAACTAAAAAAATTGGCCGAAAAACCAAAAATCGGCCGAAAACCTAAAATCGGCCGAAAACGCAAAAAATCGGTCAAAAAACTGAAAATTCGGCTGAAAAACCAAAAATCGGCCGAAAACACAAAAAATCGGCCGAAAACCCAAAAAACAGCCGAAAACACAAAAAATTGGCCGAAAAACCCAAAAACGACCGAAAACACAAAAAATTGGCCGAAAAACCAAAAAATCGGCCGAAAAACCAAAAAACGGCCGAATACCCCAAAATTGGCCGAAAACACAAAAAATCGGCCGAAAAACCGAAAACACAAAAAATCGGCCGAAAAACCGATAATACAAAAAATCGGCCGAAAACAAAAAAAAATCGGCCGAAAACCCAAAAAACAGCCGAAAACCGAAAACACAAAAAATCGGCCGAAAAACCCAAAAACAACCGAAAACACAAAAAATTGGCCGAAAAACCAAAAAATCGGCCGAAAAACCAAAAAACGGCCGAAAACACAAAAAATCGGCCGAAAAACTGATTTTAGGTTTTTCGTCCGATTTTCAGTTTTTCGGCCGATTTTTTGGTTTTCGGGTGTATTTTGGGTTTTCTGCCGAGTTTCGGTTTTTCGGGTGATTTTTTGAGTTTTCGGCCAATTTTCGGTTTTTCAGACGATTTTTTGTGTTTTCGGCCAATTTTTGAGTTTTCGGCCAATTTTTGTGTTTTCGGCCGATTTTTGGGTTTTCGGCCAATTTTTTGAGTTTCGGCCGATTTTCGGTTTTTCGGGTGATTTTTGTGTTTTCGGCCATTTTTTTGAGTTTTCGGCCGATTTTCGGTTTTTCGGCCGATTTTTGGGTTTTCGGCCAATTTTTTGAGTTTCGGCCGATTTTCGGTTTTTCGGGTGATTTTTGTGTTTTCGGTCGATTTTTTGATTTTCGGCCGATTTTTTGAGTTTTCGGCCGATTTTCGGTTTTTCGGCCGATTTTTGGGTTTTTGACTGATTGTTTGTTTTTTATTTATTTTAGTGTCATTATTATTATTATTTATTTTTTGAAGAATTTTATTATTTTTTAAAAAGAGACAATCCATTGGATTTAAAATTAATAATGATCAATTATCCATTGGATTTTAAAATTAAAGTGGATGGATTGGATCCATCCATTTAATTAAATGGATGGATCAAATCCAATCCATTAACCAATTTTTTTCTTAATGGATGGATTGGATGGATAAATTTTTCAATGGATTGGATGGATAATGGACAAACGGATAATATTGACACCCCTAGTTGAGATGCTGCCAACAGGGACACGTGGCGCGTTTCGGTTCGTGAAATGCGGCGCGTGCACGACACGCGCAGACAGGGTGCGTCGGATGGCATGAACACATAGAGAGAATGGCTGACGCGGAAAGGTGGCTGTCTGGATTTTTATCTCATTAATACTTTGAAATCAATTATTTCATTGCAAATTATTTTTTTTTAATTTTTTTACCAAAATTCATGATTTTTTTTTGGATAAATAGGTTGATACCCCCTATAATGTGTGCGAGTTTTGTTTTTCCTCCCTGTAATTTTTTTTCTTTTGATTCGCCCCTTGCAAAGTAAATTTTTTTTGTTTCCCCTCTTGGGTGCAAGAAATTTGCACTTTTTAAATCGATTGAACAGATTAACCGTATTGAAAAACATTTTTTAAATCGGAACAAAATAACCGATTTAAAAAGTGCAACCAAGGGGCGAGTCCAAAAAATTCAACATTGCAAGGGGCGAGTCAAAAGAAAAAAAATTACAGGGGGGAAAACAAAACTCGCCCACATTACAGGGGCATAAGTTATGGTACATAAGTCATGTTTATGCACCGTGCATAAATACCCTAAATTGCTTAGCGCACCCCCAGATTTCTAGCGCACCCCTCAGATTTTTGGGGGGTGCGCTAGAAATTTGGTGGGTGCGCTAGCAATCTAGGGGGTGCGCTAAGCAATCAAAGGGGTGCATTAAGTAATTTTCATTATTTATGCATGATGCATAAGTAAAAAGCTTATGCACCATAACCACTCCCTATTACAGGGGGTATCAACCTATTTACCCTTTTTTATATATAAATATAGATTTGGTTCATTTGATTTCGACACAGAAAAAAGAAAAAAAAAACCAAGTTTTTCACTATCTTAATCTTATTATTATCTTTCTATTAGTGTTTATTTTGAAGTTTTAGTCTTTTTTTTGTGAAATGGATCCCAATAATCATTTCAACACCCAAAATTCTTCTAATTATCCCAACAATTATCAAAATTCAAATCAATTTTCCAACCAGATCCTCAAAACATACCTAATTTTGATTTTGCACCAAATTTCAATCAGTCATCCTCTGTTCCAAACTTTCATCCATATTATGGTGGCATGACAATTGCTAATGAAGTCACTCCAAATTCAGAGGATTCAACTCTAAGAGCAAGAAAAACCAGCAACCAGCATGGAACACTGAACAAAATTTGGTGCTAATTAGTGGGTGGATTAAATTTGGAACAAGCAGTGTTGTCGGGAGAAATTAGAAAGGTGAAACATATTGGGATAATATCGCTGACTATTGTAATGAGCATTGCTCATTCGATCCTCCGCGTGAACAAAATACTGGGTAAATGGATTGGCGCTTATGATGGCGCTAAGCGTTTGCAAGGAAGCGGTTGGTCGGAGAATGATGTTTTGGCAAAAGCGCAAGAAATATACGCATGTGGGAAGAATGTTCAATTCACTTTAATGGCAGAATGGTACACTCTCCATGATCAACCACGTTATAGTAGTCATGTAGGAGGAAATATTGGCTCATGAAGTAGTGGATCTAAGAGATCTCACAAGAGTGATGCATGTGGCTCAAACTCTGTAGGATCTAGTGATCGTCCTATGGGTAGGGAGGCAGCTAAAAAAAAGGGTAAAAAGAAAAGCAAGGAAGTTGCCTCGGAGGTGGTGGACAAAGAATGGGCTGAATACAAACAATTCAATGAGAAAGAGCTTGAACGATTGGACAAGATAGCATTGATGCAACAAGAGGCTAACCAATTGATGAAAGAAAAGACTCAGACTAAGAAAATGAAATTGTATCTAAAGTTAAGTTCCAACGAGCATCTCGATGACCGGAAGAAAGAGCTGTGGGAAAATTTGGCCCAAGAACTGTTTGATAATTAATTTCAATCAAGTATTTGTCTGTAATGTTTGCTTTAATTATTGTGTTTGAATATGTCAGTGTAGTGTTTGCTTTAATTATTGTGTTTGAATATGTCAGTGTAATGTTTGCTTTGAAGATGTGTTTGAATATGTCAGTGTAGTTTTTGCTTTAATTATTGTGGTTAAATATGTCAGAATAATGTTTTCTTTAATTATTGTGTTTGAATCTGTCAGTGTCCACCACCCAATTTGAATCTAATCATTAACTGATAATTAACTCAATAAAATAACTTATTTTGAATCAATCAGTGGTCCACCACCCAATTCGAATCTAATCCTTATCTGATAATTAACTCTATACAATAACTTATTTCTAATCCGTCAGTGGTCCACCACCCAATTCGACTCATACATCCATTTATGTACCAATATCCCAAATCTCATCCAATCTACTTCCAATATCACAAAAAATAGATCCATTAGAATATCATTTTGATATCGCAGCCTACAATCAAAATCGTGAAATTGAAGAAACTTATGTAGTCAATCAATTTGAAGAGCGTGGAAACAAAATATTGGAAGATAGTGCACCTCGTGCTAGAAAATATCTCAATAGAGATCATGCAGCGGCAAACCAAAGACTAATTGACAACTACTTTGCCAATGAGCCTACATATGACGATGCAATGTTTCGTCGTCGGTACTGGATGCAAAAACATGTTTTCCTTCGAATCGTTGGGGACCTTTCAAGTAGTAATAATTACTTAACCCAACGAGTTGATGCAGCCAATAAAGAAGCTATATCACCCTTAACAAAATGTACCACAGCAATGCGAATGTTAGCATATGGTGTGGCAGCAGATGCGGTCGATGAGTACATCAAAATAGGAGGTACTACAGCATTGGAGTGCTTACATAGATTCTGTAAAGGAATCATACGATTGTATGAGCAAGTATATCTGAGAGCACCAACCCAAGATGACCTGCAAAGAATACTACATGTTAGTGAAATGCGGGGGTTCCCAGGGATGATTGGGAGTATTGACTGCATGCACTGGAAGTAGAAAAATTGTCCTCAAGCATGGGAAGGTCAATTTACTATGGGGAGATAAGGGAACCACCACTATTATTCTTGAAGAAGTTGGATCTCGTGATCTATGGATCTGGCATGCCTTTTTTGGATGTCCGGAAACGTTGAACGATATAAATGTTCTAGACCGGTCACCAATGGTTGATGCCGTGGAACAGGGAAATGCTCCAAGTGTGAATTTATTTGTGAATCAATGTCCCTATAATATGGCATACTATTTAGCTGATGCTATCTACCCTTCTTATCCAATTTTCGTCAAATCGATTAGACTTCCTCAAAGTGAACCCGATAAGTTTTTTGCAAAATTTCAAGAGGGATGTCGGAAGGACATCGAACGGGAATTTGGAGTGCTTCAAGCTCGATTTAAAATCATCCGTGAACTAGCTCGCTTGTGGGACATAGCCGATTTGGGTATCATCATGAGGTCATGCATCATATTACATAATATGATTGTTGAGGATGAACGAGATTCATATTCTCAACGTTGGACCGGTTTTGAGCAATCTAAGGAAAGTGGATCTAGTGCACCGCAACCATACTCGACCGAGGTGTTACCCGTTTTTGCAAATCATGTGCGTGTTAGATCCGAATTCCGTGATCCAAAAGGTCATCAAGAACTGCAAGCAGATCTAGTGAAGCACATATGGACAAAGTTTGGAATGGGACGTGATTGAAGATGATTTGTATCGTACTAATTATGTTGCTTGTATGTTGTATTGCATTTTAAATTATTTGTATCGTACTAATTATGTTACTTGTGTGTTGTATTTTAAATTAAGTTAAGATGATTAGTATCGTATAAATCATTTAAATAAATTTTGTTTTTATTACAAAAAACTAAAAAATAAATTGTTAAGTGCTTATTATTTTAATTTAATTTTAATCGATAATTGTAATTTTATGTAATCATAAAAATTTAAATTTAAATTTAAATAAGAATATGAAATAAAAAGTGGTGTGGTAGAGTGTTGAATGAAAAACCATTGGAGAGGGTAAAAGTTGAAATGTTGAATGAGTGTTGAATTATTAGGTGGAAGAAAGAGAAAATGATGTGGAGTGTTGGAAATTGAAAACTTTGGTGTTTGATGACAGGAATTTATACTGTATTTTTAGTATTCATTTCAGATGTAAATTAGCAGTAGTTTATAGCTTTTTAGGCCAAAAACAAGCAAAATCCCAAAAGGTCAAGCTACTTGAAGAAGAAATCAAGAATATAAGAAAAATGCCAGAAAAAGAGCCAAAATCAGATATACTATCGTGCCACGATGACTCCCATCGTGCCACGATGGGAACCGACTTAGCGCCCAAGAAAAGAAGAAAATCTTATGTTTATTTGAAGTGTATCTGATTCCATCGTGATCATGATGGACGCGAGGCCTATTATGGAAATCTATAAATAAAGCTCTCCTCATTCATTGTTATTAATTCAGAACTTGAGAATCTTAAAGTACTCACTAGTGCTAAGGAGGAGGAGCAAGAAGGGCAAATGAGCTCTCTATGGGAATAACTTTCCCCCGGTTGAACGGGAAAGGTAAATTCCTCACAAGACATCTACGCCATTGGTATGCATAGTCTTATATTCTTGTAATATTTTATTATGTAATTAGTAGCTAGAAACCTTAGGGTAGGAGGAGAGATGAACTACCCAATGAATGCTTGGGACATATACATGGCACAATAAAAGTTATATTTAAACATCTGTTTTTGGAATGAATTGTTTTCTATTTATTTACGTTTTAATTACGTACTTTTAATATCTGGCCGGATAGATAGAGTGCGCTTTTAGGAAAATAGATCCCTGATGACAGGAATTCGTACTGCATTTTTAGTATAGTTTTAGTAATAAATTACAGCACTCTAGACCAATTACAAGGCAAATTCCCAGAGAAATGAAGTTACTTGCACAAGAAGTCAAGAAATTCAAGAAAAAGCTAAAAGAAGCCAAAAATGGGCAAAAAGGGGCGCGTTCATCGTACCACGATGACTCCCATCGTATCACGATGGGATATGCTTGTTGGCCAAGACAGTACAAGTTCTATTTTGGAAATAAATCTGTTCATCGTGCCACGATGACCTCCATCGCAGCACAATGGCATTTCTTGGTGATCAAGCTGATGAAACGCACAGGATCAGTTATAATTTTGAACCGAATCTTCCTATCGCAGCACGATAGGCCCATCGCAGCACGATGGATTTCTGCAGCCCATTACAAAAACTATAAATAGAGCTCCCTTTTCCTCATAATATTCATTCAAAACAGAGATCAATACTATTCTCTAAGGGAAAAGGAAGAGGATCTCTAAGGTTAGGTTTTCTTTTATGCATTTTTTATATTCTTGTAGTTTAATTATGCATTTTAGTAGCTAAACCCCCTCTGGGTTAGGTGAGGAGATGAACTCCCTTAGGAATGCTGGAAACATGTAATTTGGTATTAAGTTTATATAATTGTCTATTCAGTTTTATTATTCTATTGTCTATGTTTTAATTATGTAACTTGATTGGTGGCCACAATTAGGTAACGCTCTTAGGGTTAGTGATACCTAGTATTGTGCCTCAAAACCGGCAGCTAACCCCGATCAATAGACGATAGCTTAGTCACACTAGTGGTTAAGGGTTAAAATGAAACCAAGCTTAATTGACTACATATTTAGAGTCTAATCACTAGTATAGGGACGTGACAACGTGTCTAACACGGGTTCCCTGCCTATTAATTAAGGTTCTTTATACTCGTAATTAGGGTAATTATTGTCCGCGGTTATTACTACTTATATTAGTTCACCAATAGTAAAAAGGAATAGGCAACGATATAGCACCAACTACCCAGCAGGACTAGGGAGGGATTCGAGACACTTAACCTACCTTCTCTCATTTGAACTCAATCAACTTTATTTTCTTAACCAATTAAACCTAAAATCAAAGCGGAGGCAATTTCAACACTTCCTAAGATAAGCTTAGTAACCTAGGCGTTGTCCCTGTGGATACGAACCTATCCTAACTAGGGTGCGGATTATTACTAGACGACATACTGGTACACTTGCCAGGACGTAGTCAAGTTTTTGGCGCCGTTGCCGGGGACGGTGTAGACGAAGTTGTTAGGCTAATTTTAGGAATTTTTATTTATGTTTTTATTTTCTGTTTAAAACTTTGTTTTTACTGTTGTGCCCTACAAAGGTTCTGTGGCTAAGGCAAAGGCTTGACATTTAAGCGATCCTCGTGATCCACCTCCCTTACCTGGGAATCGCTGTAGCTAACGACTGTAAAAACAGTAACACACATTTATACCTTTTCTAAACCAAACAGTACTACTAAGGTATTCTTTTGTTTTGCAAGAAACATGGACGACGTGTCATACCCTAATTTTGCCCCACTTCATTTTCACATTTTTTTCCATCTAGCCATTATTTTGCATTTTTTAGAAAAGTCAACCAAAAGGTCAACTCATGCATAAAACTTATAAAAATATCTTTCTTTGCATAATTTGCATGGCATGATTTATTTTTGAGTCTTTTTTACCCTTTTGCCCTTATTTTTTTAATTAACTACTTTTTTCATTTATTTTGATTTTGTTACTTGTAATCCAAGAAACCTCATTTCATTATCAAATGCACTCCATTTTTCAATTCAAATCCAATTCAATTTCATTCTCATTTCATTTCAAAATTATTGTATCATTTAAAATTCAAAATTGCATTGTTGCATCATGGTTAATTAATTATTTTTTGGTCCAAACACATTTTTGTTAGCCCAAATCCAAACAATAAAAAAAACATCCCATTCTACTAACATCTCTAGCCAAACAAAATCTGCATAACATCTCTAGAACCTTCACCATGTTCCACCTCATCACCACTTAATCAAAAAAGCCAAAACTACCCCATAATCAAAAACCACTATTACCCTCAATTCCACCCCCTTAAACCCGAGTTTTCTATCTATAAATATAGCCTCACATCAGAGCAAAAAATATCATGAAATCATAGTAAAGAAACTCTGTCAAAATCACAACTCAACAATACCCATTTTTCTCCATCTTCATCAAAAAACCAAAAAAACTCAAAACTTCATCAAAAACAAACCATCAATCATCTTCAATCAACTTCCAGAAGCTTGAATCAACGCAAAAACGAACGGAAAACACGTTCCCTAAGCTCAGATTAAGGCCACGGTGGCCAAGAGGAGTTCAAGACGATCTGGACCTAAAACAAGTTTAAATAACGTAATTAATCTTACAATCTGACTCACTAACATGTTCTAGTGCTTTCCACTTGCTTAGGTTATTTTAATCTGGCCTTAATTTCATTCTGCCATTTTTATATTTTTGAGCTTTTCTAAGTTTTGTTTCGATCTTGTTTCATAAGACCCCAAGTGAGAAATCCAAGCTTGGATTCATGATCAGTGGGCAAAAAAAAGCAGATTAGAAGTTTGTTTCGTTAATTTTGAGTTGAATTTGCGATTCTGGGTTTTTGAAATTTTGGAGAAGATGAAGTTAGCTACGGGAAGCTTTTTCGTAGCTAAACCCCGTAGCTAATTCGTAGCGAACTATGAATGTCGTAGGTAAAGGTATCCTTCTCCTTCGTTTTAGCTCCTTCACTTTCCTTTTAAATCGCGTCCGTTGGATCACGCATGCTCTGTTGAGGGATCGTGGCCGTCCGTTCCTTTTTGAACGGAGCCGTATGATTAGATCTTGATCTAATCAGACGGGCTAATCCTGAGGGTTCACCATAGTGTTGATCATGCGTAACACTGAATCATTATTTCATTGACTTTTATTTTTGTTGCTGACTGGCGTGTGGACTGGGCTTTTGGGCCCAGGCTTGCTTTTCGCACCACCTCCCTTACTTTTTGCACCCCCTTCCTGAACTTAATTTTAATTGATTCTCAGCTTATTTCCAAAAGCACTTAAGTGGTTAATAGCTTATTTAAGCTATTTTAATCACTTTGTTATGCTTAAATTTAGTCTTTCATTATTTTAGCATTTTTATTTACTTTTTAGGCTTAAATATGTAAACAGTCCCTGCACTTAGGGGTCGTTTGAATTTTAGTCCCTACATTTCAAAAACCTTTCAAATTTGTCCTGCACTTTCAGTCAATTTTAAAAAAGGTCCCTGAGTTGACTTTCTTGATGATGTGTCACTAATTTTGCCAGATGTCACTGATGACTGGGCAAGTTAGATGCTGAGTCATACTAATAACACTTAAATGGACGAAAACGCCCTTAATAAGGATTGGTGCTCATGGAATCAAACAAAAAAAAATCCAAAAACAAACAAACAAAAAACAAATCCAACGACCCTTATTTCCAAAAAAGAAAAAATAGATTAAGCAATGAAAAAAACAATCTACACTGCACTTTTATTTTGCTAATTAAAGCAATGAAATTTAATTCATTCTATACATATCATCAAACGATAACAAACAAACTATTTCCAAAAAAAAATTCCAAAAACAAACAAATTGTTCTTCAAAATTCAACCCAGAAATTATTCTTCAAAATTCAACCCACAAATTGTCCTTTCCTGTGCAAACAATTTCTCACCACTCAAAGTTAGAAACTTTTTTCTTCTTCAACCACCACATCACCACCAACTTCAATCAAACATCATGAACTCAACAATAAACTCAAAGCAAGAACAACAACACCACCAACCTCAATCAAACATCAGATCTGGTCGAACATGAACACCTTCAACACAATGATTCTTTTCTTCTTCAACCCACAAATTGTTCAACCCACAAAACAAAATCAAATCTATAACTCAACAAGATGCAGAATTCAAAACAAAAATAGATCTAAAACACAAAACCATAATTTATGAGGTTCTTCTTCTGTTTCTTCCAATCGATGTTACTGTTGTTGGATCTAAACATAAGAACGAAAATGGGTTTCATTATGGTCGATGCTTGTTGCTGTGTTTTTGCGTTTCCATCATCGATTCTCTTTGTTTCTTCTACTATCAAGTTTTGTTTTCTTCTCCCTCTGTGTCTTTTATTCTTTCTTTGACTTTTTGTTTTCTGGGTTTATTGTTAAGTGTTTGAGTTATGGGTTGAAGATGATGAAGATTGTAATATGTACTCAGGTATGATGATCGAGAAGGAAGAAGGGCAGAACAGTCAATTAATGAGTTCCAATAGTCATTAAGGGCAATTTCGTCCTTTTACATTATTTTAAATGAGTCAGCATGCTTCAAGTCCTGTCAGAAGTGCCACATGTGCAAAAATTATGACACATCATCAAGAAAGTCAGCCCAGGGACCTTTTTTAAAGTTGACTGAAAGTGCAGGGCAAATTTGAAAGGTTTTTGAAATGTAGGGACTAAAATTCAAACGACCCCTAAGTGCAGGGACTGTTTACATATTTAAGCCTACTTTTTATCTTATTTTCTAGCTTTTTAGCTTATTTAATCACTTTTTAGCTTATTTTCATAAGCACTTATTTGGTGCTTAAGCTTTTTAGCTTACTGGACCATTTTGCCATGCTTAGATCATGTTTGATCTCTGATTGTCTCATTTGAGCTCTTATTTTTGCTTTCTAGCATTCATTTTTGCGTTTTAGCTTATTTAATCACTTTTTAGCTTATTTTCATAAGCACTTATTTGGAGCTTGAGCTTTTTAGCTTAATGAACCATTTTGCTTTGCTTACATCTTAGTAATTTCCAGATTTAATTATTTCTTCTTTTAGCTTGTTCATTTAATCACTTTTAGCTTTTTAGCTTATTTGTTTAATTACTTAGTTGAGATTAACTTGCTTCTTTAAGTTCCTTTACTTATTTTTGCTTATGAACAGTACCTCTAATATTTCTAATTCCTTTCAACTTGCATTGATTTAATTTAGCATGTTTATGTTATTTATTTCAGTGTACGCTACTTTAGCTTATGCATTTTATTTAATTGTGCATGGTATATACACATGTTTGTTGCATTCATGCATTATTTAATTATGTCATATTAATTCATGCATCTTTATTTAATTATTCGCACTCATGCATACTTGATTTAATTGCCATCTTATTATTTCAATTATTATTGTTGTAATGTTGCGCACCCTTTATTTCTCGCGTTCTTCCTTTTGGACCTTTTTCTTAATCAAACTTAATTAACTCTTTGCAATAAATAAAGATTGAAAAAGGGGGAATCTGTCATTTGATTCTTTCCCCCCGAGTTAGCTTGGTCGCTAGACATTTGACTAGTTCTCGTGAGCTGCTCTCAATCTAAACAAACGTTAAAATTAATCAACACTCGTCTTTTCCTTTTGGACTTTATTTTCTTTAATCAAATTAATAAAGACTTTCATAAATAAAGATTGAAAAAGGGGGAATCTGTCATTTGATTCTTTCCCCCCGGGTTAGCTTGGTCGCTAGACATTTGACTAGTGCTCGTGAGCTGCTCTCAATCCAATTAAGCGCTAAAATAAACCCAACACACTTAAACCTTTTTCAGAAAACACGGATATACGCTTTATCTATTCCTCTGACACATACGAGCTTAAGCCTCTCTTTAGAGCATACAAGCACCGTTGTATCAGCGGTATGCGAAATAAGCAATATCCGTTATTCAACTCTTTTCAAAATGGATACACGTTTTATCTACTCCTCTGATACATACGCAGCTTAAGCTTCTTTTTAGAACATACAAGCGTCGTTGTATCAGCGGAATACGAAATAAACATTACCCGTTAAAACAACCAACCACACAAACATTTTTATCAGAACTACGTGAGTTTTGAATTTCCCATTGCACCCGAGAATACATAGGAGCGGGCTCCTACAACCGTCAAACTCAATAATAAAAAACCTTTTTTTGGAAACGAAGTAGAAACCAGCCAGCGATAGAGCAATTTAATCCGGACCTACGCAGACAAACCTTAAACCACCTAAATGGTTCCCATCTTGTACGATGGATGCGAGGGGTGCTAATACCCTCCCCTCGCGTAACCAACTGCCGAACCCATCATGGTTCCTCAACCATGTAAATAAAGGTTTTCGTGATATTTTCCTTTCCACTTCCGGGATAAATAAACGTCAATGGCGACTTCATTGTATGGAAATTTTCCAGCCCGCTACAGCTGGCGACTTCACTGGGGATGTTTGAGAGTTAAGCCTAGTTTAGGCGGTTTATATTTGTCTTCTATTTCCAGGTTTGCAGTATCTTGCTTTATCTTTTAATTTTCAGTCATTATATGCTGGCTGCTTGGTTCTCTGCTTCTACTCCTTCTTCTTTTTTTCTTTTTTGCCTTCACGGCGTGGTTACAGTGAGAAGCTCTACACCCGAGCTTGAGAAAAACTTAAGCTAAGCTAGGGGTCGTTATGTTGGGTCACTAGACATTTGACTAGTGCTCGTCGGCATAATCACCCCGCCTAGAGTAGATCCTCTTGGAAATGTCGGGTCGCTGGACATTTGACCAGTGCTCGTCGATGTTTTCTTGTTGGGTCCATGACTCTAGGGACCTTTTGATTGACCGGTCTAGAACCTAAACTTGTATTTAGGGACCACCGTTTAGAACTCGAGTCAAGGTTACACAGTGACCTTACCTAAAGGAGAATTCCTTTTGGACGCGTTTGCCGTGAGTTTTTGCAATAACGACATCGTTTCCAAAAGGGTGATCTGTGATTTTAGGCACTTTATCAAACTTAGAACAACATGTGAAAGGGATGGGTTGCAGGTAACTTTGAGCCTTTCGACCTCAGAAATAATATTTAAACCTCCGCTTCGTTGTGACTTCGTTGCTTTGCACAATGCATCCATGCACTCATACATTCATTCATACAAAAATATTTTTGCATAACATTTTAAAAAAAAAAAAGATGATAAAGCATAAAAAACTTTCGCATGCATTTGCATTCATACAAAGACCATTATCTCATCTTCATTTGTCCACTTCAACAGCCATATCCCCGACACCAACATTGGACAAGAAGTGCCTCTAGATTCATCATGGAAAATTGGCAAGAACAACATAACGACTTGAAGGGAGAGGTAGCTGATGACAGTAATTTATGTGATGTTTTTAGTATCAATTATTGTTAGTTTAGTATTAGTTTTAGACCAATTACAAGGAAAAAACCTAAAGAAGCAAAGTTACTTGTCCAAGAAGTCAAGAATTGAAGAAAATGCTTAAAAAGAGGCTAAAAGGAAGAAAATACGCAACTTTCAGTCTGCGGACCATAACTTGAGCTACGAGTATCGGAATGAGGTCTGTGACCATGCGTTGGTAAGCTAAGACAAAAATCTACAACTTTCGTGTTGAAGCATAAATGTAATTTTGATATCTCATCGCAGTACGATGGCATTCATCGCAGTACGATGGAGTTGCTTGTTGGCCAAGACAGCACAAGTTATATTTTTGAAGTAAATCTGTCCATCGCACCACGATGACCTCTATCGTGGTACGATGGCATTTCTTGGTGAACAAGGTGATCAAATGCACAGGATCGGTTATAATTTTGAACTGAATCTTGGTATCGCAGCATGATGGGTCCATCGCACCACGATGTGCCTTGCTGCCCAAGTCATAAAAACTATAAATAGAGCTCTCCTCCTTCACAATAATTCATTCAGAAATTTAGAGAACTATTTCTCTATAAGGAGCAAAGGAGGAGGAGCTCTAGGGAAGGAACTTTTCCCCTTTCAACGGGAAAGGTAACTTCCTCTGCAAGGTAGCAAGGTTATTGGTATGCATTTATTTAATTCTTGTAATTTAATTATGTCTATTAGTAGCTAAACTCATTTAGGTTAGGTGGAGAAGATGAACTCCCTTAGGAATGCTGGAATCATGTAAATTGGTACTAAGTTTATATAATTGTCTATTCAGTTTTATTATTCTATTGTTTATGTTTTAATTACGTAACCCGATTGATAGCTACAATTAGGGGACGCTTTTAGGGATGGTGATATCTAGCATTGTGCCTTAGGACCAGTGTTTAACACTGACTGGCAACTAACTTATATGGTTAGTGATCTAGTATTGTGCCTCAAAACCGGCAGCCAACCCCGATCAATAGATGATAGCTTAACAAGTTAAGGGTAAAAGAACTAATGAAACCATGCTTAATTGACTACATAATTAGAGTCTAATCACTAGGTTAGGGACGTGACAACGTGGCTAACATGGGTTCCCTGTCTAATAATTGAGATTCTCTATACTCGTAATTAGGGTAATTATTGTTAGACTTATGGCTTATGACTTAGAAGGGGGGGTTGAATAAGTCACATATTTACGCAGCAAAATCTTTTCGTTTAAAAACGATTAAAAAAATATTTTCTCAGGCTTAGATAGGTCCTTGGAAACCAAGTCTACCATGCACCTACTATTAGTTGGATCGTATGCGTTGCCGATGGAATGATTATGAATTGATATGAAATGCGATCAAACAACACTAAATTCAATATACAACTTGTTTTCAAAGAGGATTTGATCAAGTTATAAATGCACTACAGTAAGCCAATTCCAAATGAATCAATATTAATGAAGTTTGAACTAATGTAATTTCATCAAACACCTTGTATGCGATATTTGAGGTTTTCTTCAACTATTCAAAATCACATACAATGAGTTCTAATCGAAATCACAATTTGTCAAATTCACAAAGTAACAACTATAATCAATAAAGCGATAAAGACATACAAAACTTGTTAAGGGAGTTCCCGGGTTTCCGTCGTCCTCGCTAGGGCATGATACGTCTCCCGCCGATCTCGTAAAAATGAGATCGACAATTTTATTTACCAAAATCAAATTGAATGAATATGACAAAGAGTTTAGAATTACACCGAATCAAGTACTAAGCCTATGCTTCAATCTTGAACGCTAACCCAAACTCTTGTCGTGATCTTTGATAAAGATCGCAATCCAAACCTTCGCCGCAAACTTCCACTATGTTTCCCGTTGTGAGTACCTTGATCCAAGACGATCAATAATCTCCAACACCTGAGCTGTGGCCAATTCTGTAGAACGAAGCAATTGAATTCCCAATTTCGAAACCCTCGAAATTGAACCTTGAAGAAATCCCACTTTTTGCTTCCACCCGAAAACTTTATTCCAAAGCTACCACGGACGTTATCCCCTTCAATCCATCTTCGAACTCTTCTTGAAAATCGTTTGAATTTTACAATAATGAGATCTTGATGAATGTTTGGAGAAGATGAAGAACACAAGAAGACTCTCACACTTTTTGTTTATAAAAGTTGAATCTGATTTCTCTAAAAAAAACTGTGTTTTTGAGATGTTTGCCTTTTATACTAAAATAAAATGAAGTGAGAAAAATAGCAAATTTTTGGCTTAGCTGTCCCTTTCTTTTTTTTTTTTAAGAAAAAAACTTAATCAAACTTAAAAATAAAACTTAACCAAACTATGCCAAAACTTTGCCTCTAATCATATCAAGTTATTTTAATATATTTTTGTCATCAATCAAAACCAAATGAAGAACATAGGTACACAAGTGCACTTACAATTATCGTACGCGGTTATTACTAATTATATTAGTTTACCAATAATAAAAAGGAATAGTCAACGATATAGCACCACTTACCCAGCAGGAATAAGGGAGGGATTTTAACTACTTAACCTATCTTCTTAAATTGTCTTTCTTTCTAGTTATATTCTCTGTTTCTTGAATCTAAAATTATCCCAACTTATAAAGCGGAGGCAATCTCAACAAATCCTAGAATAAGCTTAGTAACTGAGGCGCTGTCCCTGTGGATACGAACTCATTCTACTCAGTAGAGTGTGAATTATTACTCGACGACGACTGGTACACTTGCCAGACTGTAGTCAGTAGCCCAGTTGGCCGCAAAGATGGATCAGGTCCTTGAAATGTTGGTTAATCGAAACTAACCACCACCACCAGTTGTGAATGAAAAAACAGCGATTACTGAACCTGCAAACGTGGTGTGGCCGGCGTTTGGTTTACCTCCTGGGTATACACCACCAGGTTATGTGCCTCTTGCAGATGGGGGTACATTTGTTCCATCACTAGCTAACAACGCGGAAAATCAGACAGGGGCAACTTTAGTTCAGCCAAGGCCTGTTCCATCTCAAGAAGTTCAAGAGGACCCCATAAATGCTTACATAGGTCCTGAGATACAGGGTGGTGAACCCGAGTTTGACTTTGATATTCCTCAGCTGGAGGAAGCGAAACAGAAATTCAAGGCTATTGAGGACCGGTTGAAAACAATAGAGGGAGGTAATGATTCACTAGACTTTGCTGGCATGTGCTTAGTGCCTGACTTGGTATTGCCTCCAAAGTTTAAGGCCCCAGAATTTGAGAAGTACATGGGTTTGAGTTGTCCAAAGAACCATTTGATCATGTATAGTAGAAAGATGGCGTTTTACGCCAATGATGACAAGTTGATGATTCATTGCTTTCAGGATAGTCTTGCAGGGGCATCCCTCAATTGGTACATGCAGCTAGAAGGCAGTCACATCCGATCATGGAGAGACTTGGCCAATGCTTTCATCAAGCAATATCAGTATAACTTGGATATGGCTCCCAGTCGCACCCAGTTGCAGAACATGACTCAGAAAGAGGGTGAATCTTTCAAGGTATATGCCCAGAGATGGAGAGAGTTGGCTGCACAAGTACGTCCTCCACTTTTAGAGTCTGAGCTAGTGGACATATTCACTAATACCTTGCAAGGGGTATACTTTGAAAGGATGGTTGGCAGTGTTTCGTCCGGATTTTCTGACTTGGTGAAGATAGGCGAAAGAATTGAGAATGGAATCAAAAATGGTAAGATCCAAGCCACGGATGTGAATCAAACAGTGCGAAAAAGTCTGCTAGTGGTTTCCCTAAAAAGAAAGAGGAAGAAACTAATTATGTTACTTCCAAAAAAGGTCTGACAGTACCAACTCAAATCCCGTACTTTCAGTATCCCTATGTGGCAGCAACATCCCAAGGGCAGTATCCCCAAGCATTGTCCATGGCACCTCAGCAAAGTCAACAACAACAGCATAATGGATATCCACAGAAGACAAACACGGGCCCCGAAAGGAAAGGAGAAATGTGCATTATGATCGTATACCCATGCCATATGGGCAAATCCTACCACACGTACTCCAAAAAGGGTTGGTCCAGCTAAAGCCCCTTGACCCCGTGTCACCACCATATCCACCTGGTTTCGATGAGAATGCTAGATGTGACTATCACAATGGGTCACCCGGACACAACATCGAGAATTGTAGGGGTTTCAAATACAAGGTTCAAGAGCTCATTGATCAGAAACTGTTAACTTTTCAAGAGGGAGAGCCCAACTGTGAAGGATAGTCTGTTGTCCGGTCGTGCAGACCCATCCGTGGTGCTAGTTGAAGAGTTCAAGGATTGAATCAAGCCATGAAACTATATTTAGGTTGCCCTGTTTTAATTTCCTTGTTTGTTAAGTTTTATTAGCATTTAAACTTCGTTTGTTTGCAATAGTAATCTTAATGAAATAATAATAAATGTTTTGAATCCATTCTTTCATGTCCATTCAATTTTCTCTCGTCTACTTCACAAAAGCAAAAAAAAATATATCAATACTTCTCATTTCATTTCTTTCTTTATCATTTCTGTTTGAACAAAGATTGGAGAGAGGATGATGAAAAACGAAATAACCAAGTTGCTACAGTATGTTTTCAAATAAAATTTTGCTGATGATGTAAGGCATTGTTTCAAATCCCCAAACACCGGAGAAATAAGGAAGATAATCCGTAGTCACCCCTTTTGAGCCTAGAAGTTGGTGTTTCTTTCTATACAAAAAAACCCGCAATTTTAACCCGGGGCAGGGTAGTGTTCAATTAATTCGACCATGCATTCGAATTTCAAGAAAAAAGAAAAAATCAATAAGGTGTTCCTCATCACCCATTACCAGGCAGTCACAATTCGCCAAACAAAAAAAAATATACAAAAAAAAGGGAAGAAAGAGCCCGCTAAGTCCAAACCTCAAAATGGCTTAGGGAAAAATTAGGCTATCCCGCTAGACTAAAAACACAAAAGTGTAGCCTAGGCAAAAGTTAGGGATTGAAAAAATGATGGAAAAATGAAAATGCCAATGTCACCAGGATTCATGACAAAACCAAATCATGTGACCAAAACAAAAAGGCCAATGTGACTGCCATACAAAAAGGGAAACATATCCTCGGCCCCCGAGCCATCATAACCTCACCATCAAAATTCCAAAAACCTCTTGGGACTTGAATACATGAGTAGAGTTAATTGAACGTAGGACTGAAGATCATCACGAAGAATGGGATGGGTTAAAATTAAACTTTGAGCCTTATATCATTTTATTTAGAAACCGTGAACCAAGCCACGTTACAATCCTCAAAAGACCTAAATTATGCAAGGATTTTCTTGAAAGCATACGGTAGCAAGGTTGCGTTAACCTGACTCCCAACAATCTTTTGTTAATATCATACTCTCACGCCCTCTTCCACAAAATACATCCAATGTACATAAATACCATTTCAATTTCAATTTCAAAACTTGCATTAAAATTGTATTAGAATTACTATTTCAAGAAAACAGGTTTATCTGCAATAAGGAAGTTCCAACTCTGAGCTGTTACCAAGTCTTCAAGAAGAACTTTGGACTAATCTGGGGCAACTATCTCGGGACTTCATTTAACGATGGGGCACATTCCCTAGAAAAGCCATTTAGCACGGACGAAGTGTCTCAGGATCGGATCATGGCAAAGGGTATCAAAATCAAGGATCTAATAAATCAGTTCAAGACGCTCTTAATCATGGGCAGATCACCTGAAGATCCTGTTGGCCCAGCCAAACATGTTCAAGAATGAGTCAATCTAGGGGCATACCTCTCACAAAGAGAGAACCGATATCAGGAAGTTGGCCAAAAGTCAAGGAAAAGAGGCAAAACACTTCAAATGCCTAACAGACTGGGGTAAGACAAGATACACAGGTCAGGTTCTCCCTACGCCTTCAAGATAATCAAGCAAAACCTGATAAATATCTGCAACCGCTGGGTCCGGAATTTGTGTCGGGGATTACCTTCAAGCCACCATTCCACAAAAGGCCGTGATACCATCTCCAATCATTCACCACCCACCACAGGGGCATTAACCATCATCATGCATCAGTCTTGTCATTTCATTCATGTAAATAGTCATCATGCATTAATCATGTCATTTCATTCTAGCAAATTACCATCATGCATTAATCATGTCATTTCATTCTAGCAAATTACCGTCATGCATTAATCATGTCATTGCATTCCAGCATCCGGTATACCCCATACCACAAAACTGTTGAGACAAAATCCTAATTTGATGTTTTAAAGATAACAACATCCTTAATTAAGTTTTAATTATATTCTGATCATTTTGTGATCTAACAAGTGCTCTTGAGTGATTTAATATAAGACAGATGCAAAGAATTAAAATCACTAAGTTCTGCTCACAAGAAATAAATAAACAAGTTCTTGTCAGGAGAATGGTCTCTGATTGGTCTCCCAGACTCACGTATTCATTGGATAAGCACTTATTTAAGTCAACTTCATATGAGACAAGGATGAACTTTATACAAGACTTAAATATAGTATCACAACAGTTTGGAATAAGTCATTTAAGGCAAGGAATAATTTTGATCCTTGAGCTTGCTCATTTAAGTGCTTTTAAGGAAGTAAAAGCTCACAAATTATTGACAAGGCCTTATGTTCTCCAAGAACATCATTAAAGAAAAATCTAGACCAATGAGAAATCGACAAAGCATACAGCAAGGACTTAAAAAATCTGATGGAAGTACATGCCTATGAAAGAGAAGCCTCACTTAGTCATACAAGTGTCCAAGACTTACTATTCACATGTCATTTGCAAGTACTCTTGAATAGTGGCTATGCTAGGCTTTGTTGAGTGTTTTACAACTGTCATACAGCTTGCAACAACTCAGTAAATACATTTGCTTCTTTTCTTGCACAAGTAGCTTGGTCTCCAACAGACAGGAGAATGGTCTCCAGCAGACAGGAGAATGGTCTCCCAGATTTTGGCTACAAGCTATATTCTTATCCAAAAGCTATTTCCACACATGGGCTATTGTTTTGCAACGGATATATCATCAGAAACAGCTCATTACAGTTGGCAAAAAGAATATCTCTGATATTCTCACAGCTCCATATATCAGAGACCATAGAAAGAATGGTCTCCAGGATAATTTAAAAAGGACATATTATGAATGGACTGTTTTTCCCATTTGACAACGGCTATTTCACACTCCCAACAGTCATATTTGAAGTTCAAATATCAGAGGAACTTCTTCATCTATAAATAGCATGTTTGGCAACATTGAAGAGCAAGAGTTTTCAAGCAATCTAAAGCATTGATTCACATTTAACTAAGCAATCTAAAAGCTCTTCTTTTTCACTCATACTCCAAAGCTTTCTAGTATCTAGGATCAGAATTCATTGAGTATCTTGAGTGTAATTTATTTTAAGCATATACAACTAGTTTAGGTTGGTATAAGCTTGTAAGATCCAAAATCATTTCATATCTTTTGAGAGATCTAACTCAAGTCAATTAGTGAAGAATTGATTGAGTGAAAATCAGTTGGTGATAACTGATTTGGTTACTTAGCCTTGGTCAAGGTTAAGGGAAGAAATTATTGTAATCTTGGTCTAGATTATAGTGGACAATCTCACGCAAGTGGGGACTGGAGTAGCCCATACTATTAAGGGGTGAACCAGGATAAAATCCTTGTGTTTGTTTCTTTCTTTCTCTTCTCTTTACTTTGAGCAAACACCAATCACACATATCACATTTATTTCTATTTCTATAATTTGGGAGATCGTTCTCCAACATATTGTGTGATTTCATTTTATTACTTATCTCTTGTTTAAGTGCTGCAGCAAAATTTTAAAAGAGTCACAATTCAAACCCCCCCTTTCTTGTGACAAACCCTGTTACTTCAAAAACCAAAAACCCAGAAAAGCCAAGTAGCCAAATCAAACATCCGCAATCAAGAACCTAACCTTGCATTGACAAAGTCAAAGTCCAAAAGTCCAATCATTATTGGCACACATGATTATTGGCACACTCTCAAAGTCCAATCATTATTGGCAAACCCACTCAAGACCAATCATTATTGGCACCCCCTCAAAGCCCTAAAATTCATTAGCACCACACAAAATTTAGTGCAAATACCTTTGAAATTCCAATTCCCTTTGCATACAGTTGTGTCATGCATTCCATTCCATGCATTCATTCATGCATCTAATCAGACGTTTCTTCTGCATTAGCCTTGCATTTGTAGGCATTAGACATGAACAAATGATCATTACATCATCCAAAGTATGCATAAAAACAGGTTCAGAGGTTTCTCTTCGCAGAATACAACTTCTAGTCCCCTATCACGAGAAAAGCAGTCTAGCCTTTTTCCCCAGCAAGTCAGTTGGCAAACTGTCTCCCCAGCAGATTTGTCAAAAGGAAAATTACGAGATATCTGGTTTCTTCCCTAGTGAATCTTTTGAAGAAATCATTATACAAGGGATTGACCGTTAGTTGTAAGCAATAATGCCCGAGTCTGCTTACTCATCTTGATCTTAGCAAAGATGCCCGAGTCTGCAAGGATCTACTCTTTTTTTTTTTCAATAAGCATTGATGTATGAATCTGCTTATCTTCTACAATGCAAGCAACGATGCCCGAATCTGCTTAATCCTAGCAATGATGCCCGAGTCTGCAAGGATATGCTCATCTTTCTCAATAAGCAATGATGACTGGATCTGCTTATCTTCTACAATCAAGCAACAATGCCCGAATCTGCTTAATCCTAGCAATGATGCCCGAGTCTGCAAGGATCTACTTATCTTTTTCAAAAACCAATGATGCCTGAATCTGCTTATCATCTTCAATGAAAGCAATGATGCTCGAATCTGCTTACTCATCTTGATCTTAGCAATGATGTTCGCGTCTGCAAGGATGCCTGAATCTGTTTATTTTCTTCATGCAAGCAATGATTCTCGAATCTGCTAACTCATCTCGATCTTAGCAATGATGCCCGAGTCTGCAAAGATCTACATACAATTTTTAATACAAGCAATGATGTCTGAATCTGCTTATTCTCTTCAATCATGATGCTCGAGTCTGCATTGATCCATCATTTACCTTCAGGTGTGTCCCCAGTCCCCTAAAGGAATGACAATAGGTATACTCGTTCCCCTCCTCTCATCATTATCATTCATGCTTCTGCAAAATTAGGGCATTCTATATTTAATTATCTTTTACCAAAAGAATACGAATACTGATGTCATTCGCATTCTTAAGGTTCAAGCTTATTAAATAGGGGCAGCTGTCATACCCTAATTTTGCCCCACTTCATTTTCACATTTTTTTCCATCTAGCCATTATTTTGCATTTTTTAGAAAAGTCAACCAAAAGGTCAACTCATGCATAAAACATATAAAAATATCTTTCTTTGCATAATTTGCATGGCATGATTTATTTTTGAGTCTTTTTTACCCTCTTGCCCTTATTTTTTTAATTAACTACTTTTTTCATTTATTTTGATTTTGTTACTTGTAATCCTAGAAACCTCATTTCATTATCAAATGCACTCCATTTTTCAATTCAAATCCAATTCAATTTATTCTCATCTCATTTCAAAATTATTGCATCATTTAAAATTCAAAATTGCATCATGGTTAATTAATTATTTTTTAGTCCAAACACATTTTTGTTTGCCCAAATCCAAACAATAAAAAAAACATCTCATTCCACTAACATCTCTAGCTAAAAAAAATCTGCATAACATCTCTAGAACCTTCACTATGTTCCACCTCATCACCACTTAATCAAAAAACCCATAACTACCCCATAATCAAAAACCACAATTACCCTCAATTCCACCCCCTTAAACCCTAGTTTTCTATATATAAATATAGCCGCACATCAGAGCAAAAAAGATCATGAAATCATAGTAAAGAAACTCTGTCAAAATCACAACTCAACAATAACCATTTTTCTCCATCTTCATCAAAAAACCAAAAAAACTCATAACTTCATCAAAACTCAAAAACAAACAATCAATCATCTTCAATCAACTTCCAGAAGCTTGAATCAACGCAAAAACGAACGGAAAACACGTTCCCTAAGCTCATATTAAGGCAATGGTGGCCAAGAGGAGTTCAAGACGATCTGGACCTAAAACAAGTTTAAATAACGTAATTAATCTTACAATCTGACTCACTAACATGTTCTAGTGCTTTCCACTTGCTTAGTTTATTTTAATTTGGCCTTAATTTCATTCTGCCATTTTTATATTTTTGAGCTTTTCTAAGTTTTGTTTCGATCTTGTTTCATAAGACCCCAAGTGAGAAATCCAAGCTTGGATTCATGATCATTGGGAAAAAACAAGCAGATTAGAAGTTTGTTTCTTTAATTTTGAGTTGAATTTGAGATTCTGGGTTTTTGAAATTTTGGAGAAGATGAAGTTAGCTACGGGAAGCTTTTCGTAGCTAAATCCCGTAGCTAATTCGTAGCAAACTATGAATGTCGTAGGTAAAGGTATCCTTCTCCGTCGTTTTAGCTCCTTCACTTTCGTTTTAAATCGCGTCCGTTGGATCACGCATGCTCTGTTGAAGGATCGTGGCTGTCCGTTCCTTTTTGAATCATTATTTCATTGACTTTTATTTTTGTTGCTGACTGGCGTGTGGACTGGGCTTTTGGGCCCAGGCTTGCTTTTCGCACCACCTCCCTTACTCTTTGCACCCCCTTCCTGAACTTAATTTTAATTGATTCTCAGCTTATTTCCAAAAGCACTTAAGTGGTTAATAGCTTATTTAAGCTATTTTAATCACTTTGTTATGCTTAAATTTAGTCTTTCATTATTTTAGCATTTTTATTAACTTTTTATCTTATTTTCTAGCTTTTTAGCTTATTTAATCACTTTTTAGCTTATTTTCATAAGCACTTATTTGGTGCTTAAGCTTTTTAGCTTACTGGACCATTTTGCCATGCTTAGATCATGTTTGATCTCTGATTGTCTCATTTGAGCTCTTATTTTTGCTTTCTAGCATTCATTTTAGCTTTTTAGCTTATTTAATCACTTTTTAGCTTATTTTCATAAGCACTTACTTGGAGCTTGAGCTTTTTAGCTTAATGAACCATTTTGCTTTGCTTACATCTTAGTAATTTCCAGATTTAATTATTTCTTCTTTTAGCTTGTTCATTTAATCACTTTTAGCTTTTTAGCTTATTTGTTTAATTACTTAGTTGAGATTAACTTGCTTCTTTAAGTTCCTTTACTTATTTTTGCTTATGAACAGTACCTCTAATATTTCTAATTCCTTTCAACTTGCATTGATTTAATTTAGCATGTTTATGTTATTTATTTCAGTGTACGCTACTTTAGCTTATGCATTTTATTTAATTGTGCATGGTATATACTCATGTTTGTTGCATTCATGCATTATTTAATTATGTCATATTAATTCATGCATCTTTATTTAATTATTCGCACTCATGCATACTTGATTTAATTGCCATCTTATTATTTCAATTATTATTGTTGTAATGTTGCGCACCCTTTATTTCTCGCATTCTTCCTTTTGGACCTTTTTCTTAATCAAACTTAATTAACTCTTTGCAATAAATAAAGATTGAAAAAGGGGGAATCTGTCATTTGATTCTTTCCCCCCGAGTTAGCTTGGTCGCTAGACATTTGACTAGTGCTCGTGGGCTGCTCTCAATCCAATTAAGCGCTAAAATAAACCCAACACACTTAAACCTTTTTCAGAAAACATGGATATACGCTTTATCTATTCCTCTGACACATACGAGCTTAAGCCTCTCTTTAGAGCATACAAGCACCGTTGTATCAGCGGAATGCGAAATAAGCAACATCCGTTATTCAACTCTTTTCACAATGGATACACGTTTTATCTACTCTTCTGATACATACGCAGCTTAAGCTTCTTTTTAGAACATACAAGCGTCGTTGTATCAGCGGAATATGAAATAAACATTACCCGTTAAAATCAACCAACCACACAAACATTTTTATCAGAACTACGTGAGTTTTGAACTTCCCGTTGCACCCGGGAATACGTAGGAGCGGGCTCTGATGACAGGAATTTCTACGGTATTTTTAGTATTATTATTAATAGTAAAATGACCAAGACAGGCCCAAATACGAAGGAAAACCTACAAAAACAGGAAAAAGCATCAAGACAGAGTCCAAGATGCGAAAAGACAAGAAAAAACCCAAAAAGAAAAGAAAATCAGCATTTCCATCGCAGCACGATGGCTCCCATTGTGCCACGATGGGAGCTGCTTGTTCGCCAAGAAATCAGAAGCAATAAATCTGAAGAGAATCTGTCCATCGCAGCACGATGTGTGCTATCACAGCACGATGGAGTAACTTGGCGCCCAAGCTGATGAAATGCACAGGATCAGTTATAAAATTGAACTGAATCTTCACATCGCAGCACGATGGCTTCATCGTGGTGCGATGCCTTGCTGAGGCCCATTACGAAAACTATAAATAGAGCCTCCCTTTCTTTGTTTTATTCATTCAGAAATAGTAGAACACTCTCTACTATAAGGAGAGGTTCAGAGGAGCTCTATTGGGCATAGTTTTCTCCCCTTACGGGAATACTAACTCAGCAAGGTATGATTTCTTTAGGCTTTTGTATTTAGGTTATAATTTCTTGTAATTTAAATATGTAGTCTTTATATTTATGCCTTAGGTTGTGGTGGAGAAGATGAACTCCCCAATGAATATTTGGAGTCTGTGATTGAGTCTAAGTTATAATAAACGATATTTAGTAATTATGTTTGTTATTTACTTTCGTGCACTTTAATAACGTATTCTCGTAATCTGGCCGGATAAGCGGGAGCGCCTTAGAATTGATATCAGGTTTTGACTTGATATGGTCCGGAACTCGTAGTAAATAATGCTAGGTGTATAGAGACGGTAACATCCTGCACTAGTCGTGAACTGAGCGGTTAGAGGAGGAATCATGCACTAGGTGTGATCTGAGCACTTAGAAGATGAACAGTCCGATACTAGGACCCAGAGGTTAATTGGTGAAGGTTATAATGCGTGTTTATAAACAACTCACTTAGTAATTAGGGTATGTGATACATCGAGGTTAGGCTCTCGTAGGTACCTTAGTTGTTAACGTAGGGAAACTTTAATAAACATAGTGTAATAGTAAGGTATTACTACAACAAGGATAATTCACCGCCGAACATAAACTAAGTAACTATGTTATACACCGATCATGCCAAATATGAAGAAGGGAGGGAGTCCAACCACCATATCTAGCCTCTATATTTCTTGAATCTATATTTATACATTCTGTTATTTATATTTCTGCAACCATTACGCTCATTTTATAAAAACCTTTTCCAAAAACCAAAGCGAATGCAAACTATCACAAACTTAAATAACGCTAGTGAAGCTTCGGCACGATCCCTGTGGATACGAACTCATTCTAGACACCTAGAGTGTGAATTATTACTCGACGACAGACTGATGCACTTGCCAGACCGTAGTCAAGTTTTTGGCGCCGTTGCCGGGGATTTTGTTTACAAAGCATTACTAGATTTATTTAAGTTTGTCAAAAAAAAATTCAAAAATACAAAAAAATTAAAAAAAATCAAAAAAAATCTTGTTGATGATTGTGGATTTTGATCTGTGAAAGTTCTGGCTAAGGATAAGTCTTGGTATTTAAGCGATCCGTTGTGATCCACCTCACTTACCTGGGAATTTTCATGGTGACAAAGACACATGAGACAAACCAAAAATAGTTTTACCAAAAATATTCATCCAGTGCTACTGAGGTATTTGTTTAAAGTGCATGCAGACAGGTACTCAAGCAGTAAAGGATCACCTAAAGTCAGCATTTCTCATAGGAAAACTCCCAAGGAGAATGATGGGAGACGAGCCAAATTGTCAAAAAAAAAGCTGCAACAAAAAATCAATGGTCAGGAGGATCATTGGACCCAAACTTCCGGAAACACAGGAAGTAAGAAAGATAAGGGCTGTTAACAGCAATGGTTCGGAGATACAGGAACCATTGGCGAAGAGGACAAGAAAGGAGAAAAACCATCAGGGATGAACCACTACAATCAGGAGAACCAATATGCAAAATCACCTCAGGAGAACAACTTCTTCCTTCTGAAGAAAGCATAAAAAAGATAGACATGCACGAAAATAAGTTTGGGGTGAAATCACTACGTTCTATGAAACTGCACCGGTAAAAAAGTCGCCAACTGGATAGTTGAGGATACGGTGACACAGACTTGGTCCTGCCTAGATTGTAATCAAGATAAGAGGAGGATGGCTAGTGCTTAAAGCTGGAACAAAGGAGCACAGAAGAGAAACATGCGAACCTATCCTCTGTAATGAAGGAAATGCCTCAAGCTAATGAGAGGCTAAACAAGCGCTGCTTGGGAGGCAACCCAAGGATAAGTATTTAATTTCAGTATTTCAATTTTAGTAATTTCAATTCAGTAATTTCTTTCAGTTTTTCAATTCAATAAAGTATACTAAAGAATTCCGCAGGTCATTTTCATCTGTAACACACCTTATTCAAACTTACAAAAAAATTAAATAACTGTTTGCTGTTTATTATCTAGTGCATGATAAACTGTTATAGGTAAGATTGGCGAAGTGAGTTATAAATTCTGATGAGCCGAATTTCACGCATTCATACAGAAACCAAAGGTGATTGCTCCAAAGTGCGAAGTTCGGGAGACAGAGAGACGAGTGATGAGGATGGTGTCTGTGAGACAAGTGTTCAACTTTCAGATACCTAAGCCATGTGAGGATTTGAATTACTATGAGAGTACCGTGCACTTGTTTATTTTCTAGAACTTGCTCTAATTCTCTGCTGACTAGTTGATTTGATATTATATGCATTGAGGCAATTGTTTGTTATAACCCAGAGCCTTTTCAAGCCACCCTTTATATATTATTATCCTTTGCTAGCCAAATTTGAGCCCTAAAATAATTATCCCTTTTTGTTTCGGTGACAAACCACGATACAAGCCTATAGACCAGAAAAACAATGATTTACCCTCTTTGGAGTTAGGTAATAGTTCTCAAAAGTCTTGGCAACAAAATAAGTTTGGGGTTGCTCATGGAACTAGCAACGTTTAAGTTTGGGGTGGGTATACGGAGAACTATCACTACAAAAAGAAGAAAAAAAATGAAAAAGAGACGGGAAAGCAAAAAAAAAAATCCCTAAAAAAATAGTCTCTTAAAAAAAATGAATGAAAAAGAAAGAGCCAAAGGGCAAAAGAAAAGAGCCAAAGGGCAAAAACAGTGATAGAAAAGAACCACACAAAGACACATCCGGTTCTTATTTTCCGATACCAACACAAAAAGGCACCCTTAGGAACAAAGGTTGCGTACACAAAAAAGGAACAACAAAGTAGAACTTAACTCAAATGTTTAGCCTACTATTCCCAAAAATGTCCTACCTTGACCTAAGCCACGTTATAACCCTGAAAAGACCTCCAAAAATGCATGTATATTAAATTTTGACTGGTTGCTTAGAATTCTTGCAAGCCTATGGTAAAATGGCAGGTTGTGCGATGATTGAGAGAAACCCTTTCAATTATGAGCGAAAAACACAAATGTGAGAGAGAGAAAAAGTTGAACATGGACTCTTGCAGGCATTTGTCCGATTTGCTACTATTGACGTCTCCTGAGCCTAGCAAGACTGAGCATGATCGCTGCGGTAAGAAATCAGCGGTACCATTGCTGAAATATAAAGCAAGGTTGTGAAATTTCTATCATCTTTATTTATCTCTTATTTCTCTAACGATCTTGTCTGACAGCATGTTACTTGAGGACAAGCAACAGTTTAAGTTTGGGGTTGTGATGACAGAAATTTCTACGGTATTTTTAGTATTATTATTAGTAGTAAAATGACCAAGACAGGCCCAAATACGAAGGAAAACCTACAAAAACAGGAAAAAGCATCAAGACAGAGTCCAAGATGCGAAAAGACAAGAAAAAGCCCAAAAAGTGAAGAAAATCAGCATTTCCATCGCAGCACGATGGGAGCTGCTTGTTCGCCAAGAAATCAGAAGCAATAAATCTGAAGAGAATCTGTCCATCGCAGCACGATGTGTGCTATAGCAGCACGATGGAGTAACTTGGCGCCCAAGCTGATGAAATGCACAGGATCAGTTATAAAATTGAACTGGATCTTCACATCGCAGCACGATGGCTTCATCGTGGTGCGATGCCTTGCTGAGGCCCATTACGAAAACTATAAATAGAGTCCGATACTAGGACCCAGAGGTTAATTGGTGAAGGTTATAATGCGTGTTTATAAACAACTCACTTAGTAATTAGGGTATGTGATACATCGAGGTTAGGCTCTCGTAGGTACCTTAGTTGTTAACGTAGGGAAACTTTAATAAACATAGTGTAATAGTAAGGTATTACTACAACAAGGATAATTCACCGCCGAACATAAACTAAGTAACTATGTTATACACCGATCATGCCAAATATGAAGAAGGGAGGGACTCCAACCACCATACCTAGCCTCTATATTTCTTGAATCTATATTCATACATTCTGTTATTTATATTTCTGCAAGCATTACGGTTATTTTATAAAAACCTTTTCCAAAAACCAAAGCGAATGCAAACTATCACAAACTTAAATAACGCTAGTGAAGCTTCGGCACGATCCCTGTGGATACGAACTCATTCTAGACACCTAGAGTGTGAATTATTACTCGACGACAAACTGGTGCACTTGCCAGACCGTAGTCAGGCTCCGACAACCGTCAAACTCAATAATAAAAAACCTTTTTTTGGAAACGAAGTAGAAACTAGCCAGCGATAGAGCAATTTAATCCGGACCTACGCAGACAAACCTTAAACCACCTAAATGGTTCCCATCGAGTACGATGGATGCGAGGGGTGCTAATACCTTCCCCTCACGTAACCATCTCCCGAACCCGTCATGGTTCCTCAACCATGTAAATAAAGGTTTTCGTGATATTTTCCTTTCCCCTTCCGGGATAAATAAACGTCAATGGCGACTTCATTGTATGGAAATTTTCCAGACCGCTACACGACGAAAAGCTAATGTGTGAGTATTTCCGGCCAAGCAACCGGGAGGGGATTATCCAAGGGTTTGTGCCAGCAAATCCAATACAGGAAAAAACCCCAAATCCAGTGTACGAAGGGAGTTGAAGGAAAACGCATTCAATGGCAGGAGAGATGAAGATCTGTTGGAACATCTCCAGGAATTCTATGAGGTGTGTGAGTCCCAACCAATCCCAGACGGAGTCACTCAAGACCAACTAAAGTTACATCTGTTCAAGTTTTCGCTTAGGAAGACTGCAAAAGATTGGCTAGTCTGCCTACTAAGTGGAACAATTGGAACTTGGAGGGAACTAGAAGACAAGTTCCTGGACCGCTTCTTCACCGAAGAACAACACAAGGAACGTAAAAGGGCAATCACTGAATTCCAGCAAGAGAAGAAGGAATCACTACACTAGAGTTTGGAGAGATTCAAGCTCTATAAAAGAAGATGCCCAAATCATATGATATGTGCAGCAGAACTAATGCACATCTTTGTCAACAGTATGAAAACTAAGCAGAGAATGCTACTCGATGCATCCGCTGGAGGATCAATCAGAAGCAAAACTCCAACAGAGGTGGAGGAGTTTATTGAGACGATGTGTCGAAATGAGTACAACAAGGAGGAAGACAAGGATGATGAAGAAGTCCTGATGGGACAATTAGAAGCTTCACAGTCAGAAGTGGAAAAGCTGCAAGAGGAGAACAAGACACTCAAAGAATTCATGCAAAGCTTTGGAGAACAGGTTAAGGAATCCAATGAAAAGCTAGGACTTCAGATGCAAACTTAGGCTAAAAAGGTTGAAGACATTGGGGAACTGCAAGCAATAAACTTACGAAGCAGGCAACTGGAGCCCGTAGAACCAACCAAAAGAGGTAGAAAGGCCGCACGCCAGGAAGTACCCGACTCTCAGTTACCTGACGCCCAAATGCCAGACACCCAACCTCCTGATATAGAACCAACCAGCCAAGATATGGTGGACCTGGAAAAGGAAACGAAAATTGAGGAAAGTGACACAACCGATGTGCCAACAATAACCCAACCAAGCCTAGAAAAGCCAAAGACGGTGTTCGGAAGTGATAAACCACCTCCTGAACCTAAGAACCAAGAGAGTCACATACCATACCCCAACAAAGATAATAAGAAGGAAAAGCAAAAAGAGCAACTCAAGAAAATAGGGCAACTAGTCAAACAAA
The DNA here is from genome assembly GCA_030408175.1 of Trifolium repens. NCBI lineage: Eukaryota > Viridiplantae > Streptophyta > Magnoliopsida > Fabales > Fabaceae > Trifolium > Trifolium repens. The sequence goes on from CP125851.1 coordinate 35,822,536, forward strand.
TGGAGATCCATGTGCCATTCAATGACATGATCCAAATATCACCCCCATTCCAGAAGTATGTGAAGAATCTTGTGGCAGGAAAAATCAAATTGAAAGACGAGGAAGCAATTATGCTCACCGCTGAATGCAATGCAATCTTTCAAAAGAACCTACCAAACAAGTGCAAAGATCCCGGGAGCTTCACAATACCTTGCACAATTGGAGGGGTAGAGATTGGTAGAGCCCTTCTAGACTTAGGAGCTAGTGTTAATCTCATGCCTTTATCAATATTGAAAAAGCTCAACTGTGGAGAGGTGAAACCCACTAGAATGACCCTTATTCTAGCAGATCGGACAAAAGTTCATCCCTACGGAATCTTGGAAGATGTACTGGTAACAGTAGATGACAAGCTTTTCCCAGCCGATTTCGTCATTATGGACATCGAAGTCGATCCAGATGCGCCCATTCTGCTAGGGAGACCCTTCCTAACAACAGGGAAAGCAATGATAGACATGGCTACAGGTGACGTAACCTTCCAGGTAGACGGAAACGAGGTAACATTCAACGTCAAGAACATGATGAACCAAAAGAAAGAAAAGAGTGAATGTTACCAAGTTGACGTAGTGGAAACACTAGTAGAGGAAGAAATAGAGAAGGCAGCACCTGGAATTGAACGGGCAATCATCCAATCTATGGACGAAGAAAGGGAAGATATGGATGAAGAAACAAACCTGAACATCCGATGGCTAGAAATGAACAAAGAGGTTAGATTCCCGCAGAAATACGAACCTTTAGGGGCGAGTATAGAAGAGAAACCCAAGCCCTTGGAACTAAAGGAGCTACCAGGGCACCTCAAATATGTTTTCCTTGGGGAAGAAAAAACTAAACCAGCAATTATAAGTAATGCCTTAACCCCAGAAAATGAGGAAAAACTCATTACAGTACTCAGGAGAAACAAAGAAGCAATAGGTTGGAGCATTGACGACCTAAAAGGAATCAGTCCAGCTTACTGCGTGCAGAAAATCAAGATGGAAGAAGAGTACAAGCCTGTGGTACAACCACAAAGGAGGTTGAATCTAGCCATGAGTGAGGTGGTAAAGAAGGAACTACAAAAACTCCTGGCGGCAGGAATGATATACCCCATTTCCGATAGCCCATGGGTAAGCCCAGTACATATGGTACCAAAGAAAGGGGGCATCACCGTCATGAAAAATGAAAAAAATGAACTAATTCCCACTCGGAATGTGACGGGATGGCGGATGTGTATCGACCACCGGAGACTGAACCAAGCCACCAGGAAAGATCACTTCCCACTGCCCTTCATGGATCAAATGTTGGAAAGGCTGGCAGGACAAGCTTACTAGTGTTTCCTCGATGGCTATTCAGGATACAATCAGATTGCAGTGGATCTGGCAGACCAGGAGAAAACAGCCTTCACTTGCCCATATGGAGTCTATGCCTACAGAAGAATGCCATTTGGCTTGTGCAACACACCTGCAACTTTTCAAAGATGCATGTTTGCCATCTTCTCCGATATGATAGAAAAATCTATGGAGGTATTCATGGATGATTTCTCGGTGTTTGGAAAAAGCTTCCACGATTGCTTGAATAACCTTGATGCCGCCCTTAAAAGATGTGTGGAAACCAATCTAGTTTTAAATTGGGAGAAATGCAACTTCATGGTGACCGAAGGGATAGTCCTAGGTCATAAGATTTCAAAAAGAGGCATAGAGGTCGACCAAGCAAAGATGGAAGTAATTTCCAAACTCCCACCTCCAGTAAATGTGAAAGGAGCTAGAAGTTTCCTTGGGCACGCAGGCTTTTATAGGAGATTCATCAAGGATTTTTCAAAGATATCAAAACCATTATGTAATCTCCTATTGAAAGACAACACCTTCACATTTACTAACGAGTGCCTTACGTCTTTCAACACATTGAAAGAGAAACTAGTGACGGCACCCGTAATAGTAGCTCCAGATTGGAACTTGCACTTCGAACTAAAGTGTGATGCAAGTGACTATGCAGTCGGAGCAGTCCTAGGACAAAGGCATGACAAGTTCTTTCATGCCATATATTATGCTAGCAAGGTAATGACCGAACAACAGTTGAATTATATATGCAACCACATGAAAGGAATTATTAGCAGTAGTGTTTGCTTTAGAAAAGTTTAGATCATATCTAGTCGGCTCTAAGGTAGTAGTTTACACTGATCATGCTGCTTTAAAATACTTACTAACCAAAGAGGAATCAAAGCCTCGACTTTTGCGTTGGATTTTGTTGTTGCGGGAATTCGACTTGGAGATTCGAGATAAAAAAGGAGTCGAAAACGTCGTTGCCGACCACTTGTAAAGATTTGAAAACTCAGAGATAACTTCAAAAGAGAAAAACATCGAGGAAGAATTTCCTGATGAAAAGTTATTCGCGATTTCAGAGAGACCGTGGTTCGCTGACATAGCAAACTTCAAGGCCGGTGGAATGGTGCCAAGAGGATATACATGGCAACAGAAGAAAAGACTATACCACGAAGCAAAATCCTATTGGTGGGATCATCCCTACTTATACAAAGAAGGTATAGACGGAATTCTGCGACGCTGTGTAGCACAAGATGAGGCCCGACGAGTCATGTGGCATTGCCACAGTTCAGGATATGGAGGACACCATGATGCAGGACGGACTAAGGCTAAGATCCTACAATGTGGATTTTGGTGGTGATGACAGTAATTTATATGATGTTTTTAGTATTATTTATTATTAGTTTAGTATTAGTTTTAGACCGATTACAAGGCAAAAACCTAAAGAAGCAAAGCTACTTGTCCAAGAAGTCAAGAATAGAAGAAGATGCATGAAAAGAGGCTAAAGGGAAGAAAATGCGCAACTTTCAGTCTGCGTACCATAACTTGAGCTACGAGTATCGGAATGAGGTCTGTGACCATGCGTTGGAAAGCTAAGACGAAGAGCTACAACTTTCATGTTGAAGCCAAAACCTAATTTTGCCATCGTAGCATGATGGAACCCATCGTAGCACGATGGGAGGAAAACTTCGCGCCCAAGAAAAGAACAGAATCTGCAGTTACATTTTTGAAGAAAATCTACACATCGTAGTACGACGGTTCCACCGTAGTACGATGTGCCTTGCAGCCCAAGTCCGAAAAACTATAAATAGAGATCTCATCCTTCACAATTATTCATTCAGAAATTTAGAGAACTATTTCTCTATAAGGAGCAAAGGAGGAGGAGCTCTAGGGAAGGAACTTTCCCCCTTCAGCGGGAAAGGTAACTTCCTCTGCAAGGTAGCAAGGTTATTGGTATGCATTTATTTAATTCTTGTAATTTAATTATGTCTATGAGTAGCTAAACTCCTTTAGGTTAGGTGGAGAAGATGAACTCCCTTAGGAATGCTGGAATCATGTAAATTGGTACTAAGTTTATATAAATGTCTATTCAGTTTTATTATTCTATTGTTTATGTTTTAATTACGTAACCTGATTAATGTACACAATTAGGGAACGCTCTTAGGGATGGTGATATCTAGCATTACGCCTTAGGGCCAATTGTAGTTCTTCTGAGATTGGCTGCATCATAAAGCTAAAATAACTTGGTCAGAGTGACTTAACTGAAGCACCAATGCTAAAGTAATTAAGTCTAAACCACTTGTGCATATTGAAGATGTTCAGATGCAACATATTGAACAAGATGTCCTAGACATCTTGTCACTGGGTTCAGAGCATGTTGAAGCAACATGTCGAACAAGATGTCCTAAGACATGCGGGTAGGACATCTTGACCCAGTTACAGCTTTGAAGATAATGTTTATCCATTAGCGCGCGTATCCTTCATATATGGATAAAGGCGCGAATCTTCAAGTACCAGCTGTGATTAGGATTAACAACAAAGTTTGTTATTAATCCTATGTGATAGATATGATTTGAGATCATAACTAACTTTTGAAGATTTAAAAACAACTTATATCTTCTAGTTGAGTTAGTTGAGATTTGTTTGGAATAATTAGATAAGATCAAATCTAATTATATGGTTAAAAATAAATCGTATCTATGAGTAGAGTTAGTTGAGATTTATTTGGAAGATTTAAAACAAGTCTTATTATAACTAACTCTTAAAGGGTTTAATCTTATAAAGTTTGTTACAAAAATCCTATCATGATGCAACTAAAACTCAAGCATATCTCAGGAGTTGCATCCCTATATAAGAAGACTCAAGACCACGTTTTCAAGTACGAGAGCAAGGATTGAAGATCACATATAAACTTAGGGTTTAGCTCGAGTCACCACCCTATGTTAATTAACACATAGTGGTTGGTTTGAGTCGGTTGAATTTGCATTCAACCATGTTAAGGATTGGAGTTGTTTTCCAACCTTGATTACTTGTGTATTTGCACAAGTTTGTTCTTTCTTTAAGTCTTAGGTGCTAAGGTTTAGAGTAAGGTATAATTGTTGAATTTATATTCAACAATATTGTTAAACGACAAAGAAGAAGGATCTCGATTAGAGGAAGGTGAGTGGGTTCTCATATCTAGGGGGAGTAGCCTCTTAGGTAGAAAGTCATCGGATAGTTTTAGTAGTAGGCTTTGAATAAAGGTGTTATTCAAATAAGACCGGGAAGCTAAGAACTATTGTTAGTGAATTTCCTTTCCTAGATTGGTATCCCCTAGAGTAGGTGCTTTTACATCGAACTGTGTTAACAAACAGTTGTGTCGTTTACTGCATTCCTTTACGATTCTACAAAGTTATATATATTGATCCTATCGACCAATTGTCTAACCAGTTGTCTGAGATATCTGGTCAAATACACAGTTATCCCAGACATCGTGTAAGACATATGTCCTGCCAGAGAACAGAATTTCAATTGGTATCAGAGCGGGCACCCTAACCTACTGGGTGAGCTCCAGGGAGATTAATTTTGTTCAAGATGGGCAAGAATAGAGGATCAATAAATAGACCACCAATTCTGGATGGATCTAATTACGACTATTGGAAATCAAGAATGATTACCTACATCAAATCCATGGATCAGAGAGCATGGAGGGCAATTGTTACAGGGTGGAATCATCCAATGGTCACAGCAGAAGATGGCTCTACAAGCCTAAAAGGAGTAGCAGATTGGAGTGCAGAAGAAGAAACAATAGCTAGTGTTAATTCAAAAGCATTAAACGCTATATTCAATGGTGTTGATCAAAATATGTTCAAATTAATCAACACATGTACTGAAGCCAAGCAAGCCTGGGAAATTCTCCAAACTGCTCATGAAGGAACTTCTAAGGTTCGTATGACAAAGCTACAACTTCTCACAACAAAGTTTGAAAACCTAAGGATGGATGAAGATGAAACTATATCGGAATTCAACACTAGACTCCGTGATATAGTTAATTCATCATTTGCCCTAGGTGAGAAGATATCTGAAGAGAAGATAGCAAGAAAAATCCTCAGATCATTGCCTAAAAGATTCAACATAAAGGTAACTGCTATCGAGGAATCGCAAGACTTGAGCACGATGAAAGTTGATGAACTTATTGGTTCATTACAAACCTTTGAGATGGCCATCAATGAGAAACTAGAAAAAGAAGAAAGGTTATCAAATGATATGGCTCTTCTTAGAAAGTTAAAGAGTGGAAGAAATTGGACAGAAATTGGAGGAGAAACCTCTCAAACAAGTTGTCCAACAACAATTCTCAAAGGAGAAATCTTGGAGAATACAATCTATCAGAAGCAATAACCCTCATTGACAAAAAGTTCAACAAATCCTTGAACAAGTTGAAAAGACAGTGGGGAACAAATGTCTTAGACAAGATATTCAACAACAGTGCACAAGGCAAAGTCAGAGATGTCCCAGACAAGATGTCCAACATCAGAAGAGGTAAAGAAGAAGACAAATCTTATCTTGAAAAAAGCATAAGGTGTTTTGAGTGTGAAGGATTTGGCCACATTAAAGCTGAATGCCCTACATTCTTAACGAAACAGAAAAGGGAATTGTCAATCTCTTGGACAAATTTTGATGATGAGAGTGAAGGAGAAACAACCAATATGATAAGAGCTCTCATTGGGAAATCTGAAATTGATAGCTTTGGTGATGAAGATCAGACTGAGGAGGAATTAAACGAGACATATAGAAAGATGACCACAATGTGGGAAGAATCAAGTCCATTGGTGGAAGAACAGAAGAGAATAATCAAAGGTCTCATTCAAGAGCAATTAATCTCTACTGTTACTCATCTAGAAGAAGAAGTCACCTTGTTAGAATCAAAACTCACAAACATAACAAAAACAGTGATAATGTTAAACAAGGGATCTGACACATTAGATGAACTCCTTGAAGTTGGGAAGATGACCAGAGACATGGGTGGATTAGGGTTTGACCGTTGTTCCAAGAAGGAAGTCAAATCTGCTCCTGAGAAGATGATTCCCCCTATGAAGAAGTCTCAGTACCAGATGTCAAACCACATGTCTCAACATCCTGTTCAACACAAACACAGGAAGTCAGCAACCAAGCCTCAGCTCCCAGCTCAACTGAAGAAGCAGATGTCAAGCCACGTGTCTCAACATCCTGTTCAACATAAAGACAGGATCATAGACTACAAGTCTCAACAATCTGTTCAAACAAAGAAGCAGATGACAAGCCACATGTCTCAACATCCTGTCCAACAAGGGAAGGATAGGAACGTAGGTCAGCTTCACAAGCAGCAGAAGAAGCACATACCTAGAACACATCTTAAAAAGTTATTCTCCCAAAATAGAAGAGCTTTCAATAGATGTGATCATTGTGGTAGGTCTGGGCATGCTATGAAAGAATGCTTCAAACTTCATGGCTATCCTCAAAGGCCTAAATCACCAATGCAGAACAAGAAGACGATCCAAAATCAACGGGTGAAAAACAAGGATGTTCAAACTAAGAAAGTATGGAAGCCAAAAATAAATTCAAAACAAATGGCTCATACTCCTCTCAGAATATCCTCACCTGGAGATTGGTTCCTTGACAGTGGATTCTCTAATCACATGACTGAAGAAAAGAGAAATCTTAAAGAATTAAGATCTTATTCAGAAGGTTGTGTTACATTCGGCGACGGTGTTAAAGGTAGAACCAAAGGCATAATAAAATTAGCTGGTTCAAGCTCCTCACGCCTAGATGATGTTTTACTAGTGGAAGATCTGACTACAAACATGATTAGCATAAACCAATTATGTGAAAAAGGAATGAATGTGCATTTCAACAACTCAGAATGCACCATTCTCAAAGATCAAGAAGTGGTCATGAAAGGGACAAAGTCAAAAGACAAGTGTTATCAATGGACTCCTCAGAACAACAGTCCAGAAATAGCTTTCTTGTCAGCCAAAAAAAAAATATCAAGATGTCCCACAAGATGTTACAACATCTGTACAACGGACATGAAGTGGAAGCAATTATGGTTGGAAGTGTTAGAGTGCCTCTCAGTATTCACACACCCAACAGCGTGTAATAGGCACTATAGAGGTAACGTGCAGATTAAAGTGACATTAATCATCTGCACGTAAAAAGAGGTATCCTTATGTACTCAAACAATCTATAAAAGGCTACAAATACCTCATATGTGACACTACCAAACGTCTCAACATCTTGTCAAACACCCTCTCCAAAATCAGAGATTCATCCCTTCCGAAAAATCTTTGCAACAATGTCTCAACAATCATCAAAGAACAACAACTTAAATCTTGATGATTCAAAGGCACACGCAGAAGAGGCATCTCTCCAAATGCCAGCGTTTCTGATATAGAGATTGATCAACAAGGAATCGTTGTCAATGCTGTACCAATCAGCATGGTTCCTCCAACTGAAAGGGAAACTCAAGAGAAGAAATTGAATGATGCTAGTGAGTCAGAAGAAGATGTCGAACCAGATGTGCTAGACATCACGACCTTTGGAAAGAAAAGGGTGGGGGTGAAGAGTTCAGAAAAGTCAGAGTAAGAGGAAAAGATGTAAAGTTCTCTCCTACAACCATCAATGAATATCTTGGAAGAAATCCATTGACTGAAACTGACGAAGCTGGCCTCCTGCAAGAAATAACCAAGGAGATAACTGGAGGCCAAGTAAGTGAATGGCCTAAGAAAGGGTTATTATCTACATGCACTCTTAGTGTCAAATATGCTATCCTCAATAGGATTGGTGCAGCAAATTGGGCACCAACCAACCATGTTTCTGGGATCACTCCAATGCTGGCAAAGATGATCTATCTCATAGGGACAAAGAAGAAGATCAACTTTGGTGATCATGTTTTCAATCAGACCATGAAGCATGCTGAAACATATGTAGTAAAGCTGCCCATTGCCTTTCCCTGCCTAATAACTGGAATGATCTTAAGGCAATATCCAAATATCCTGTACGCTGATGAAGCTCCAACCAAGAAGCCCCAAGTTCTAAGTTTTGACTACAAACTCTTTGTTGGTACACATGTCCCAGACATTGTGTTTCCAAAGATGAAAGAAGCTGCTGAAGCATCAAGCTCTATGCCTAGAGCAAACAAGGAGGATGTACTTGCTGAACTGATGCAAATATCCAAGACCTTGGAAGAAACCATCAAGACCGGCACATCAAGGAAGACCCATGTGGACAATCTGATCAAGTCCATCATGGAGGAGGGTAAAGATGAAGAAGAAGTTGGAGTTGCTCAAGATGAAGCTGAGCAAGAAGAAGAAGAAGTTTGAAGAACAGACCCTAATGTAGGAAATAAGTACTTTTGTATTTTTTCCTTTCTGTTCTACTTCTTGTACTTGTGGCCGACCAAATGTCCTAGACATTGGAGGCTTTGACATCCGGCACTTATGCTAGTGCACTTTTTGTAAGCTGTTCCGTTCTATAAATCAATGAATACTTTCCTTTGAACCTTTGACAAATTATGGTAAAAAGGGGGAGAAATAATTGATGCTAAGAACAGCACTTTGGCAAGTAGAATCATTCTCTTGCTTACGGATGTATATGGAAAGCTTTAGAAAAAATTAAAAACTAAAAGCTATGCTTAATAAGTGTGTCCATAGCATAATGCTGAGATTAAACCTCTAAAAAGGTCTGGTGAGTCTTAATCACTCTGATTAAGTACTTTCCGCTGCAACTCAAGACTTTGGTTCACTAAGTCACTAGGTACCTCATCTCTAGACTTAGAAAATTCATTGTAATGGATCATATGAAGACAAGACTAAGACTGTCTCATACTAGAAAAAGGTTCATCACACATTCAAGATTGAAGAAGTCTTGAAAATTGAAGACACACAAGATTCTGAAGATCAAAGACATTGAAGACCTAAAGATTTCAGAACAGAAGATTGCATCAACAGAGATCAATTTGAAGATTGAAGAATTTGAAGATTGAAGACTGAAGAGTGCACATTCAACAAAGTGGTTTGTGGTTGTTTTAGCCATAATTTGCCAAAGGGGGAGATTGTAGTTCTTCTGAGATTGGCTGCATCATAAGGCTAAAACAACTTGGTCAGAGTGACTTAACTGAAGCACCAATGCTAAAGTAATTAAGTCTAAACCACTTGTGCATATTGAAGATGTGCAGATGCAACATGTTGAACAAGATGTCCTAGACATCTTGTCACTGGGTTCAGAGCATGTTGAAGCAACATGTCGAACAAGATATCCTAAGACATGCGGGTAGGACATCTTGACCCAGTTACAGCTTTGAAGATAATGTTTATCCATTAGCGCGCGTATCCTTCATATATGGATAAAGGCGCGAATCTTCAAGTACCAGCTGTGATTAGGATTAACAACAAAGTTTGTTATTAATCCTATGTGATAGATATGATTTGAGATCATAACTAACGCTTGAAGATTTAAAAACAACTTATATCTTCTAGTTGAGTTAGTTGAGATTTGTTTGGAATAATTAGATAAGATCAAATCTAATTATATGGTTAAAAATAAATCGTATCTATGACTAGAGTTAGTTGAGATTTATTTGGAAGATTTAAAACAAATCTTATTATAACTAACTCTTAAAGGATTTAATCTTATAAAGTTTGTTACAAAAATCCTATCATGATGCAACTAAAACTCAAGCATATCTCAGGAGTTGCATCCCTATATAAGAAGACTCAAGACCACGTTTTCAAGTACGAGAGCAAGGATTGAAGATCACATATAAACTTAGGGTTTAGCTCGAGTCACCACCCTATGTTAATTAACACATAGTGGTTGGTTTGAGTCGGTTGAATTTGCATTCAACCATGTTAAGGATTGGAGTTGTTTTCCAACCTTGATTACTTGTGTATTTGCACAAGTTTGTTCTTTCTTTAAGTCTTAGGTGCTAAGGTTTAGAGTAAGGTATAATTGTTGAATTTATATTCAACAATATTGTTAAACGACAAAGAACGACAAAGAAGAAGGATCTCGATTAGAGGAAGGTGAGTGGGTTCTCATATCTAGGGGGAGTAGCCTCTTAGGTAGAAAGTCATCGGATAGTTTTAGTAGTAGGCTTTGAATAAAGGTGTTATTCAAATAAGACTGGGAAGCTAAGAATTATTGTTAGTGAATTTCCTTTCCTGGATTGGTATCCCACAGAGTAGGTGCTTTTACATCGAACTGGGTTAACAAACAGTTGTGTCGTTTACTGCATTCCTTTACGATTCTGCAAAGTTATATATATTGATCCTATCGACCAATTGTCTAACCAGTTGTCTGAGACATCTGGTCAAATACACAGTTGTCCCAGACATCGTGTAAGACATATGTCCTGCCAGAGAACAGAATTTCACCAAGGTTTATCACTGGCTGGCAGCTAACCTCAATAGGGTTAGTAATATTTAATATTGTGCCTCAAGGTTAGGATTACCCAAGGGTCGGCAACTAACTTATAGGGTTAGTGATCTAGTATTGTGCCTCAAAACCGGCAGCCAACCCCGATCAATAGATAATAGCTTAGTCACACTAGTGGTTAAAGGTAAAAGAACTAATGAAACCATGCTTAATTGACTACATATTCAGAGTCTAATCACTAGTATAGGGACGTGACAACGTGTCTAACACGGGTTCCCTGTCTATTAATTAAGGTTCTTTATACTCGTAATTAGGGTAATTATCGTACGCGGTTATTACTACTTATATTAGTTCACCAATAATAAAAAGGAATAGGCAACGATATAGCACCAACTACCTTGCAGGAATAAGGGAGGGATTCTAACTACTTAACCTATCTTCTTAAATTGTCTTTCTTTCTAATTATATTCTCTGTTTCTTGAATCTAAAATTATCCCAACTTATAAAGCGGAGGCAATCTTAACAAATCCTAGAATAAGCTTAGTAACTGAGGCGCTGTCCATGTGGATACGAACTCATTCTACTAAGTAGAGTGTGAATTATTACTCGACGACAGACTGGTACACTTGCCAGACCGTAGTCAGGTGGCCAACCTTATTCAACGACTGTGAAAGGTTTGTAAGGCAATGTGACAGGTGTCAGAGAACAGGTAACATCTCAAAAAGAAATGAGATGCCTTAGAAAGGGATTCTAGAAATAGAACCTTTTGACTGTTGGGGCATCGATTTCATGGGACCATTCCCAAAGTCTTACAATAAAATGTATATTTTATTGTGTGTCGATAATGTGTCTAAATGGGTTGAAGCAGTAGCCTGCCATTCTAACGATGCTAAAACTGTTATCCAATTTTTGCAAAGAAATATTTTTTGCAGGTTTGGAACCCCAAGAGTCTTGATCAGCGATGGAGGCACACATTTCCTAAACAAGTACTTGGAGAAGGTATTAGAAAAATATGGAGTGAAACACAAAGTATCAACTCCATATCACCCCCAGACTTGCGGACAGGTAGAGGTATCCAATAGGCAGCTCAAAAGTATCTTGGAAAAGACAGTGTTGACATCCAGAAAAGATTGGGCAAGAAAGCTAGATGATGCTCTCTGGGCATACCGAACAGCTTTTAAAACACACTTAGGGCTGGCACCCTACCACCTGGTTTATGGGAAAGCATGCCATCTCCCGGTAGAGTTGGAACACAAGGCACTATGGGCTACAAGAGAACTAAACTTCGACAAAGACCTTGCAGGACATGCACAAGTGACAAAGTTGCACGAGTTGGAAGAGATCTGGCTCCACGCTTATGAAAACGCGGAAATTTACAAAGAGAAAACAAAGCGATTCCATGACAAGAAGCTCCGTCACAGAGAATTCAAGCTAGGGCAAAAAGTCCTAGTGTTTCAATCAAGATTCAAGTTCACAACATGAAAACTAAAATCCAAGTGGACAGGTCCATACGAGGTAGTCAGAGTATCTCCCTACGGGGCTGTAGAATTGTTTGATAAGAAGACAGCAACAACCTTCCAAGTGAACGGGCACAGGTTGAAGATATACGAAGGGGAGGAGATACCAGACATAGAAGAAACTTTTTTCCTCAAGAATGCTTAGGCATCATACGTCAGGCTCGAGACGTTAAACACGCGCTTAATGGGAGACAACCCATCATTAAAAATTAACAAAAATATGCATTTTTATTTCTATTTTTCTTGTTTTCAGGTCAAGGAGTAAGTAGGAGGTGCAGAAAGAAGAAGTCACAGATAAAAACGGTGAAGTAATTCAACATCATGACAATGATGTCATCTCATCAACACCATGACAGGTTGGGATATGCCATCAGAAGCATCAGACCAACCAGCAAGCTTTATCAGCAACCTGGATCAGAACTCTTTCTCTTCAACTACTACCATTGGCCAGTTACATTTCCAGTATTTTATTTTTCAATAAACGAATTCCTGCTGTGTCATTTGCTGACAACCTCAATAACTTCTAAAAACCCAATAATTGTTCTTGTTTATTATCTTGTGCATGATTCACTGTTATAGGCAGGTTGCGGCAAGAGAGTGACGAGTTATGATTTGAATTCCACACCTTTATACAAAGAACATCAAAGGTGATTGCTCAGAAAGCGTAGAAGTTTGAGAGACAACGAGACGAGTGACGAAGGTAATGTTCCCAAGATAAATGTTCAACCTTCAGATACCTAAGTCATGTGAGGATTTGAGCCAAATATTTCCACGGTATCACCAATTTCTTTCAAATCTACTATGAGAGCTCTAATTCTCTGCTAACTGATTAATTTAATTTATATGCATTGAGGCAATTATTTGTTATAACCCAGAGGCTTTCAAGCCACCCTTTATTATTATTATATCCTTTGCTAGCCAATTTTGAGCCGTAAAAAAATAATTATCCCTTTTGTTTCGGTGACAAACCACGATATAAGCCTACAGACCAGAAAAATAAAGATTTATCCTCCTTGGAGTTAGGTAGATAATAGTTCTCTAGTCTTGGCAACAACAAAGTTTGGGGTTGCTCATGGAAATAGCAACATTCTAAGTTTGGGGTGAGTGTACAGAGAACTATCACTACAAAAAAAAAATAGAGACGGGAAAACAACAAAAATTCCCTAAAAAAATAGTTTCTTCAAAAAAAAAAAACCCAAAAGGCGAAGAAAGAGCCAAAAGGCAAAGAAAATAGCCAAAGGGCAAAAATAGTGATAGAAAAGAACCACACAAAGACACATCCGGTTTTTAATCTCTGATACCAACACAAAAAGGCACCCTAAGGAATAAGGCTGCGTACAGAAAAAGGAAACAAAGTAGAACTTAACTCCAAGTTTAGCCTACTTATCCCAAAAATGTCCCACCTTTACCTAAGCCACGTTATAACCTTGAAAAGACCTCTAAAATGCATGTATTATTAAATTCTGACTGGTTGCTTAGAATTCTTGCAAGCCTATGGTAAAATGGCAGGTTGTGCGATGATTGAGAGTTAACCCTTTCAAATTCGAGCGAAAATGTGAGAGAGAGAAAAGGTTATACATGGACTCTTCGTGAACATTTGTCTGACTTGCTACTATTGACGTCTCTTGAGCCGAAGTACTAACTGAGCATGATCGCGGAGATAAATAAATCAGCGGTACCATTGCTGACAAATAAAAGGGTGTGAAAATTCCTGTCATAATATTGTTTACTAAATTGCTTACAATCTCGCTTGGCAGCATGTTACTTGAGGACAAGCAACGATTGAAGTTTGGGGTTGTGATGACAGGAATTCGTACTGCATTTTTAGTATAGTTTTAGTAATAAATTACAGCACTCTAGACCAATTACAAGGCAAATTCCCATAGAAATGAAGTTACTTGCACAAGAAGTCAAGAAATTCAAGAAAAGGCTAAAAGAAGCCAAAAATGGGCAAAAAGGGGCGCGTTCATCGTACCACGATGACTCCCATCGTAGCACGATGGTGATGACAGGAATTTCTATGGTGTTTTTAGTATTATTATTAGTAGTATAATGACCAAGACAGACCCAAATACGAAGGAAAACCTACAGAATCAAGAAAAAACATCAAGACAAGGTCCAAGATGCCAAAAGACAAGAAAAAGCCCAAAAAGTGAAGAAATTGAGCATTCCATCGCAGTACGATGACTTCCATCGTGCCACGATGGAAGCTGCTTGTTCGTCAAGAAAACAGAAGAATAAAATCTGAAGAAAATCTGTTCATCGCAGCACGATGTGTGCCATCGCAGCACGATGGAGTAACTTGGCGCCCAAGCTGATGAAATGCACAGGATCAGTTATAATTTCTTTAGGCTTTTATGTTTAGGTTATAATTTCTTTATTGTAATTTAAATATGTAGTCTTTTGTAATAGATGCCTTAGGTTGTGGTGGAGAAGATGAACTCCCCTATGAATATTTGGAGTCTGTGATTGAGTCCCAAGTTATAATAAATCATTATTCAGTATTATGTTTGTTATTTACTTTCTTGCACTTACACGACGTATCTTGTAATCTGGCCGGGTATGCGGGAACGCTAATAGAATTGATGTTGGGTATTAACCTGATGTGGTCCGGAACTAGTAGTAAATAACGCTAGGTGTATAGAGACGGTAACGTCCTGAACTAGTCGCGAACTGAGCGGTTAGAGGAGGAATCATGCACTAGGTGTGATCTGAGCACTTAGAAGATGAACAGCCCGATACTAGGATCTAGAGGCATTAGATGGGTGAAGGTAATAATGCATGTGTAATAAACAACTCACTTGGTAATTAGGGTATGTGACACTCGAGGTTAGGCTCTCGTAGGTACCTTAGTCATGAACGTTGCGAAACTTTAATATACATAGTGTAACAGTAAGGTATTACTACAATGAAGGAAAAGTCACCGCCGAACAATAATCTGAGTAACTATGTTATACACCGTTCATGCCAAATATGAAGAAGGGATGGAGTCCAACCACCATACCTATCCTCTGAGTTTCTGAGTCTATTATTATTTATTTATTTATGCAAGCATTACGCTTCTTTTTATAAAACCTTTTTCCAAAACCCAAAGCTAATGCAAACTATACGAACTTAAATAATGCTAGTGAAGCTTCGGCACGATCCCTGTGGATACGAACTCATTCTAGACACCTAGAGTGTGAATTATTACTCGACGACAGACTGGTGCACTTGCCAGACCGTAGTCAAGTTTTTGGCGCCGTTGCCGGGGATTGTGTTTACAAAGCATTACTAGATTTATTTAAGTTTGTCAAAAAAAATTTCAAAAATACAAAAAAAAATTAAAAAAATCAAAAAATCTTGTTGATGATTGTGAATTTTGATCTGTGAAAGTTCTGGCTAAGGCAAAGTCTTGGTATTTAAGCGATCCGTTGTGATCCACCTCACTTATCTGGGAATTTTCATAGTGACAATGACACATGAGACAAACCAAAAATAGTTTCACAAAAAAATATTTATCCAGTGCTACTGAGGTATTTGTTTAAAGTGCATGCAGACAGGTACTCAAGCACTAAGGATTACAAGGGCTGGCAACAGCAAAATTAAAGACGACATTCTCACAGGAAAACTCTCAAAATGATGAGAGATAGAGCAAATTGAAAAAGAGAAGCTGCAACAAAAAGTCAATGGTCAGGAGGATCATTCGACTAAAGCTTCCACAGGAAGCAAGAGAAGAAAAAGGGTTGTTTACAGAAATGGTTCGGATACACGGGAACCATTGGAAAGAAGACGAGAGAATAGAGAAAGGCCATTAAGGATGAACTACTACAATCAGGAGAATCAATATGCGAAGTCACCTCAGGAGAACAACTTCTTCCTTGAGAAGAAATCATCAAAACAAAGAGACATGCACAAATATAAGTTTGGGGTGAAATCACTACGTTCTATGAAGTTGCACCGGTAAATTAGTCGCCAACCGGATAGTTGAGGGTATGGTGAAACAGACTTGGTCCTGCCTGACTGTAATAAAAGGAAGATGGTCAGTGCTTCAAGCCGAAACAAAGAAGCACAATAAAGAGACATGCGAACCTATCATCTGTAATGGAGGAAATGCCTCAAGCTAATGAGAGGCTAATCAAGCGCTGCTTGGGAGGCAACCCAAGGTACGATTTATTGCTTTATTTTAATTTTCCGCATTTTTAAATTTTAAATTTTAATTTTTAGAAAAATAAAAGTCCCACATTTTTAAAGAAAGACCTAAAAAAATAAATTTTGAGAAAAAAGTTGAAAAATCAAGTTTTTACAAAAATCAGGCAGTCCATCACAGCACGATGCATCCCATCGTGCTACAATGAACAACGTTCAATTTTTCAAAAACAACGGTATTCCATCGCAGTACGATGTATCGTATCGTGCTGCGATGTGAACGGCCAAATTTTCAAATCCAACAGCAAACCATCGCAGTACGATACGATCCCATCGTGCTGCGATGAGCGAACGTTGCCTATAAATACAAGTACGAAAATTCACTTTTTACATCAAAATTTTACGCCGTTACTCTGCTCAAATATCCCCAGAAACTTACCTTCATCCAAAACTCATAGCAAACTCCAAAAACCATATTTTTCTTCTTCTTCTACACTTTCTAAACCTTCCACCAACCAAATTTCCCAACAAAAAACCAAATTTTTTCTTAAAAATCAAACCTTTATCAGGATCCGTTTCACAGTCTGCCCCTCCTCGCTTCCTGGGCAGTGTTACTCAGAGGCAGCATGGTATTATTGGGGAGAAGGGGCTGGTTCAGGAGGTTGGTATCGAGATCCCTGCTTTCGACTCAGTTCCACGAGTTCGGGAGATTCTTACGGGATACGGATGGGTGCCCTTCAACAACATGTTGGGGGAGTGCAACAAGTCTATTGTGGAGGAGTTTTACGCCAATGCTATGACATTTGGCAATGGAGATTACAGGTCCTATGTCCGAGGGGTTCATGTCAGCTTCTCCCCGAACACTATTGATTCTACTTTCGGATTTCGCCCTGAGGGTCAGTGCGGGGTCCAGATGAGGCGTGCTGCCTAGAGAGAGGGAGCTATTACCGACGCCGAGTACGACCAGATCAGGGATGCCCTGGCTATGCCAGGCAAGGATTGGCGTTACTCGAGACAGGGGGCGCGGCAGAGACTACAGGCTACGGAGATGTTTCCTCTGGCAAAGTTGTGGGCCAAATGGTGGACCCACAACTTTGAGGCATGCTCCAACCAGACGGAGATCATCACTTCTAGGTGCTTGGGCATCTACAACATTCTGATGGTGGAGCCCATCCAGGTTGGCAGTGTGATTGCGCAGAGTATCAAGCGCATCATCACATCTTCTGATGCCACCATTGGCCACCCTTTTGTCATCTCTCACCTTTGTTCCCTAGCTGGGGTACTAGAGGAGGATGATGTCGAGATCATTGGGCCAGAGATTCCTCTGGGAGCGAGGTTCCTTTCTCGTGCCTAGCGGGATTTAGAGAGAGCCCAGCAGGGGCTGCAGCCACCACAGCAGCAGCAGGTACACCAGCCGCCACCTCAGCAGCACCAGTTCACAGAGTATGAGCTGGGGATGGCGGCCACACAGTATGACATCCATGCCCGGATGGACTGGGGGTTATCCAGGTACTCCCCCCACATGATGGATGTTGTTCAGGGTTACAGAGCACAACACCCTCTGCCTTCCTACCGCCAGCAGTATCCGGAACAGCCGGATTTGACAGGGCAGTTCAACAGGCAGACCCAGAACATGCTGCAGCATCAGCAGCAGGTTCAGAACAGATGGGATCAGGCAGGTGCTGAGGAGTTGGCAGCCGAGCTGGAGGATGAGCTTGCCAGTGATGACGTGGGCGGACACTAGAGCCGCAGTTATTTTAGTTTTTTCTCATTACTACTTATGTACTTTTATTTCATGTACTTTTTATTTTTAACTATTGTAATTTGAATTTCCTGTTTTATCATTTCATCTAACCCTTTTCCAAACTTACAAAAAAAAATTAAATAACTGTTTGCTGTTTATTATCTAGTGCATGATAAACTGTGATAGGTAAGATTGCGGCGAAGTGAGTTATAAATTCTGATGAGCCGAATTTCACACCTTCATACAAAAAACCAAAGGTGATTGCTCCGAAGTGCGAAGTTCGGGAGACAAAGTGATGAAGCTGATGTCTGTGAGACAAGTGTTCAACTTTCAGATATACCTAAGCCATGTGAGGATTTGAGCCAAATATTTCCAAACGGTATTACCACTTTCTTTCGAATTACTATGAGAGTACCGTGCACTTGTTTATTTTCTAGAACTTGCTCTAATTCTCTGCTGACTAGTTGATTTGATATTATATGCATTGAGGCAATTGTTTGTTATAACCAAGAGCCTTTTTCAAGCCACCCTTAATATATTATATCCTTTGCTAGCCAATTTTGAGCCGTAAAAAAATATTATCCCTTTTTTTTCGGTGACAAACCACATTACAAGCCAATAGACCAGAAAAACAATGAAATTACCCTCTTTGGAGTTACGGTAATAGTTCTCAAAAGTCTTGGCAACTAAATAAGTTTGGGGTTGCTCATGGAACTAGCAACATTTCAAGTTTGGGGTGGGTGTACGGAGAACTATCATTACAAAAGAAAAAATATAAATAAAAAAAAGAGACGGGAAAACATCAAAAAATTCCCTAAAAAAAATAGTCTCTTAAAAAAAAAATGAATAAAAAAGAAAGAGCCAAAGGGCAAAAGAAAGAGCCAAAGGGCAAAGATAGTGATAGAAAATAACCACACAAAGACACATCCGGTTCTTAATCTCTGATACCAACACAAAAAGGCACCCTAAGGAACAAAGGTTGCGTACACAAAAAGGAACAACAAAGTAGAACTTAACTCTGTTTAGCCTATTATTCCCAAAAATGTCCTACCTTGACCTAAGCCACGTTATAACCCTTAAAAGACCTCTAATAATGCATGTATATTGAATTTTGACTGGTTGCTTAGAGTTCTTGCAAGCCTATGGTAAAATGGCAGGTTGTACGATGATTGAGAGATAACCCTTTCAATTATGAGCGAAAAACACAAATGTGAGAGAGAGAGAGAGAGAGAGAGAGAGAGTTGAACATTGACTCTTGCGGACATTTGTCCGATTTGCTACTATCGACGTCTACTGAGCCTAGCAGGACTGAGCATGATCCCTGCGGTAAGAAATCATCGGTACCATTGCTGAAATACAAGCAAGGTTGTGAAATTCCTATCATCTTTATTTATCTCTTATTTTTCTAACAATCTTGTCTGACAGCATGTTACTTGAGGACAAGCAACAATTTAAGTTTGGGGTTGTGATGACAGGAATTTCTATGGTGTTTTTAGTATTATTATTATTAGTAGTATAATGACCAAGACAGGCCCAAATACGAAGGAAAACCTACAGAATCAGGAAAAAGCATCAAGACAAGGTCCAGGATGCCAAAAGACAAGAAAAAGCCCAAAAAGTGAAGAAATTGAGCATTCCATCGCAGCACGATGACTTCCATCGTGCCACGATGACTTCCATCGTGCCACGATGGAAGCTGCTTGTTCGCCAAGAAAACAGAAGAATAAAATCTGAAGAAAACCTGTTCATCGCAGCACGATGTGTACCATCGCAGCACGATGGAGTAACTTGGCGCCCAAGCTGATGAAATGCACAGGATCAGTTATAAAATTGAACTGAATCTTCACATCGTACTGCAATGGATGTATCGCAGCACGATGCCTTGCTGAGGCCCATTACGAAAACTATAAATAGAGCCTCCTATTCATTGTTTAATTCATTCAGAAATAGTAGAACATTCTCTACTATAAGGAGAGGTTCAGATGAGCTCTATTGGGCATAGTTTTCTCCCCTTACGGGAAAACTAACTCAGCAAGGTATGTTTTCTTTAGGCTTTTATGTTTAGGTTATAATTTCTTTATTGTAATTTAAATATGTAGTCTTTTGTAATAGATGCCTTAGGTTGTGGTGGAGAAGATGAACTCCCCTGTGAATATTTGGAGTCTGTGATTGACTCCCAAGTTATAATAAATCGTTATTCAGTATTATGTTTGTTATTTACTTTCTTGCACTTACACGACGTATCTCGTAATCTGGCCGGGTATGCGGGAACGCTAATAGAATTGATGTTAGGTATTAACCTGATGTGGTCCGGAACTAGTAGTAAATAACGCTAGGTGTATAGAGACGGTAACGTCCTGAACTAGTCGCGAACTGAGCGGTTAGAGGAGGAATCATGCACTAGATGTGATCTGAGCACTTAGAAGATGAACAGCCCAATACTAGGATCTAGAGGCATTGGATGGGTGAAGGTAATAATGCATGTGTAATAAACAACTCACTTAGTAATTAGGGTATGTGATACTCGAGGTTAGGCTCTCGTAGGTACCTTAGTCATTAACGTAGGGAAACTTTAATATACATAGTGTAACAGTAAGGTGTTACTACAATGAAGGAAAAGTCACCGCCGAACAATAATCTGAGTAACTATGTTATACACCGTTCATGCCAAATATGAAGAAGGAAGGGAGTCCAACCACCATACCTATCCTCTATGTTTCTGAATCTATTATTATTTATTTATTTATGCAAGCATTATGCTTCTTTTTATAAAACATTTTTCCAAAACCCAAAGCGAATGCAAACTATACGAACTTAAATAACGTTAGTGAAGCTTCAGCACGATCCCTGTGGATACAAACTCATTCTAGACACCTAGTGTGTGAATTATTACTCGACGACAGACTGGTGCATTTGCCAGACCGTAGTCAGATGGGATATGCTTGTTGGCCAAGACAGTACAAGTTCTATTTTGGAAATAAATCTGTTCATCGTGCCACGATGACCTCCATCGCAGAACGATGGCATTTCTTGGTGATCAAGCTGATGAAACGCACATGATCAGTTATAATTTGAACTGAATCTTCCTATCGTAGCACGATAGGCCCATCGCAGCACGATGGATTTCTGCAGCCCATTACAAAAACTATAAATAGAGCTCCCTTTTCCTCATAATATTCATTCAGAACAGAGATCAATACTACTCTCTAAGCGAAAAGGAAGAGGAGCTCTAAGGTTAGGTTTTCTTTTATGCATTTTTATATTCTTGTAATTTAATTATGCATTTTAGTAGCTAAACCCCCTCTGGGTTAGGAATGCTGGAAACATGTAATTTGGTATTAAGTTTATATAATTGTCTATTCAGTTTTATTATTCTATTGTCTATGTTTTAATTACGTAACTTGATTGGTGGCCACAATTAGGGAACACTCTTAGGGTTAGTGATACCTAGTATTGTGCCCCAAAACCGGCAGCTAACCCCGATCAATAGACGATAGCTTAGTCACACTAGTGGTTAAGGGTTAAAATGAAACCAAGCTTAATTGACTACATATTTAGAGTCTAATCACTAATATAGGGACGTGACAAAGTGTCTAACACGGGTTCCCTGTCTATTAATTAAGGTTCTTTATACTCGTAATTAGGGTAATTATCGTACGCGGTTATTACTACTTATATTAGTTCACCGATAGTAAAAAGGAATAGGCAACGATATAGCACCAACTACCCAGCAGGACTAGGGAGGGATTCGAGACACTTAACCTACCTTCTCTCATCCTAACTCAATCAACTTTATTTTCTTAACCAATTAAACCTAAAATCAAAGCGGAGGCAATCTCAACACTTCATAAGATAAGCTTCGTAACCTAGGCGCTATCCCTGTGGATACGAACCCATCCTAACTAGGGTGCGGATTATTACTAGACGACAGACTGGTACACTTTCCAGGACGTAGTCAATCCCGAAAAATAAATTATAGGGTTGGCCTCCAGAGACGGCAACATTCGACATTGCACGCGACAACCTGTAAAGATAGAAACAGCAGACACTGCACGCGCCAGCCTATAGAGACTGGAACAGCCGACACTGCGACGCTGGTAGCTAGGATTAATGCGCAATCATGACTATTATAGATGGCTCGACACATAGCTAGGATACGTGACAACATGCAATTAGGCATCCGTGGGTGTCCTAGTTATTTCGGAAGTCCATAGCGATCTATAGTATTTAGGGTAGTTTAATAAGCTATCAATAAAGATGATTAATCGCTGAACTGTTAGAAGTTACAAAAACAATATAAATATACACCAGGTATCAAGCAGGATTTGGGGAGGGAATCGATCCGACTAGTCTTCCTCACGCTTTGAATCAAACAATCTTTACTTTTCTGCACATGCATATCGCTATTTTCAAACAAAACCTTTTTCAAAATCAAAGTGAATGCAACTATCGAACTTAAATAAAACTAGTCGTACTTGGCACGATCCATGTGGATACGAACTCATTCTAGACACCTAGAGTGTGAATTATTAGTCGACGACTGACTGGTTCACTTGCTAGACCGTAGTCAAGGTTTTGGCGACGCTGCCGAGGATTGTGTTTACAAGAGCAACTAGCGTTATTTAAGTTCCTTTATATTTCAAAAATACAATAAAAAAAACAAAAATCAAAAAAATTGTTGATGATTGTGAAAGTTCTGGCTAAGGCAAAGTCTTGGTATTTAAGTGATCTGTTGTGGTCCACCTCACTTACCTGGGAATTTTCATGGAGACAGAATGCATGAGACAAACAAAAAATATGAATATATCTTCAAGTGCTACTAAGGTATTCATTTGTTGTGCTTGACAAACAGGTACCCTGGAGTTTGAATACGATCCAAAGCCTGAAAGAACGTTTCGGAGAAGACAAAGGGCATACCGGTTAGCCAAAGAGTCAGCGAAAGCTATCAAATCTGAAACGATGGGAGACGCACAAAGAATCACCATGGGAGATTACTGCAAGAGGACTGACAATGATCAGATCTCTCTCGGGTTCCAACCAGCCAACTCAACTAACTTTGATATAAAAGGGAATGTTCTTACAAGGTTGTGGGAGAACCAGTTCGACGGACGCACCAACAATGATCCGTGGGATCATCTAGCAAAGTTTTCTGAGACTTGTCAAATACAGACGGTGTCAGATGCCGTTACAGAGGACCAGAAAAAGTTAAGGTTTGTTGTTTTTTCTCTTACAGGTTCAGCTAAAGATTGGCTACAATGCTTGCCAAGGGGAAGTATAGCAACTTGGAAGGAGCTTGAAGACAAGTTCCTAGAAAAGTTTTTCACTCACACACTATTCCAAAAAAGAAAGTCCGAAATCCTGAGCTTCAAGCAGCATGAATCAGAATCACTGTGCGAGGCTTACGAGCGTTTCAAGCTGCTCATGAGGAGGTGTTCGAACCATAGCATTAGTGCAATGGAACAAATGCAACTTTTTACTGCAGGTATGAAGATGCAGCGTCGCATGATAATAGGCGCCTCAACTAGTGGGTCCATCAAAATCAAAACCCACGAGGAGACTAAAGATCTAGTTGAGCAGATGTGTCAGAACGAGTACAACATGAGCCATGACAAGAACGAAAAGACAGCTTGAGTGATCAAAGTGGACAAGGAAGTCGCCTACAAGGTAGAGATTGACCTACTCAAAAGGCAACTTGCGGAGAAAGAAGCCAAAAAGGCAAGTGCAAAGAAGGTAGAAGGAGTCTGTAACTTCTGCTTAAAAGACTACCCCCCAACGGGCAATGTTTGCCAGGAGACAGCACCGAGGAGGCCAAGTTCATGGGTAACCAGAAGAATGATCCATTCTCTAGAAGGTACGATCCAGGATGGAAGAACCACCTAAACTTTGGACGGGCTCAAACAGGAAATCAAGCCCAAGGCGGTGCAACTCAACAAAGAAAGCCATCCCACTTGGAGGAGTTACTGAACAAGTTTGCGAGCATGAGTCAAACAAACTTCGAAGGCATTCAGTCTACAGTAGCAAATCAAGGCGCAACAATCAAAATCCTTGAGACTCAGATAGGTCAGCTATCAAAATTGGTAACCACTCATGTTTCTAAAGACATTGATGGTAACACAGTGGATAATCCAAGGGAGGAATGCGAAGCGCTGACAGAGAAAGAGACAAAGCGCGAAAGATTGGGAAGAGCTTATGGAGTTTAAAAGATGGTTTGCATCGCTGGGAATGACTCTGGAAGAAGCCTATGATGAGTTCATGTGAGAGCTTGAAGAGTTCCATCTAAGCCAAACAGTAGGACCAGCCATGCCACCCAAGAAGACAAATCATGGAAGCGTCACCATTATCTGTCAAATTGAAGATAAAACAGTAACAGCCTTATGTGACATAGGTTCCAGTGCGAATGCAATTCCATTATCTCTGGCAAGAAAGTTGAAGCTTAAAGAACCAACTGCAGGAACCGAGAAGTAACTAGTACTAGCTAATCAAACAACCATCAGATCAGGAGGAACCATTGAAGATGTCCTGGTGAAAGTCGAAGACCTGGTATTTCCAGCAGACTTCATGATCCTGGATATTGAAGAGGATATAGTTCATCCGATCATACTCTGAAGACCCTTCTTAGCTACCAACAGAGTAGTGATAGACATGAACCTTGAAAAGCTAACACTAAGAAGGGAGGAAGAAGAACTTATCATCAAACTTCACACAAAAAGAGATGACAAGTGTTTTAGGCTCGAATGGAAGGAGAAGAAGACGGACGTGCCACCAACTCCAACATTAAGGTTGAAAATTGAGATCGAGAAGCTAGAAGAGGACATGGCACAACTTCATATTGATGCAGGTCAGGTAAAAGAGGAACCTCATGAATTAACTAACCAATTGCAGAGGCTAGCTATTGAAGTCGACATCAAAACACCATGGGTAACAGCATGGGGAAGTGAGAATTTGAGCCAAATATTTCCAAACGGTATTACTATTTCTTTCGTATCACTATGAGAGTACCGTGTACTTGTTTATTTTCTAGAACTTGCTTTAATTATCTGCTGACTAGTTAATTTAATTGATACGCATTGAGGCAATTTTTTGTTATAACCCAGAGCCTTTTCAAGCCACCCTTATATTATTTATCCTTTGCTAGCCAATTTTGAGCCGTAAAAATTATATCCCTTTTCTTCGGTAACAACCCACAATATAAGCCTATAGACCAGAAAAACAATATTTCACCCTCTTTGGAGTTAGGTAGAAATAGTTCTCTAGTCTTGGCAACAACATAAGTTTGGGGTTGCTCATGGAACTAGAAACATCTTAAGTTTGAGGTGGGTATACAGAGAACTATCACAAAAATAAAAAGAAAAAAAATGAAAAAGAGACGGAATAACATCAAAAATTCCTTAAAAAGAGTCTCTTAAAAAAATATAAATGAAAAAATAAAGCGCTAAAGAGCAAAAGAAGTGATAGAAAAGAATCATACAAAGACACAACAGGTTCTTAATCTCTGATACATACAAAAAGGTACCCCAGGTAAAAGGTTGCACACACAAAAAAGGACAAAGTAGTCATACTTAACTCCAACATATTTTAGCCTACTTTCCCAAAAATGTCCATCTTTACCTAAGCCATGTTATAACCCTTAAAGACCTCCAAAAATGCGTGTTTGTTAAATGTTGACCGGTCGCTTAGAGTTCTTGCAAGCCTATGGTAAAATGGCAGGTATCACGATGATTGAGAGTAACCCTTTCAATTATGAGTGAAAATATGAGAAGAGAGAAAAGTTGAACATGGACTCTACAAACATATGTGTCTCCTGGACTAAGCGCTGAAGGTGCATGATCGCTGCGGTAAAGATCAGTGGTCCCATTGCTGACAAATACGTAAGGTTGTGAAATTCCTATCATCTTGTTTCAATTCTTAACATGCTAACGGTTTTGCTTGACAGCGTGTTACTTGAGGACAAGCAACAGTTTAAGTTTGGGGTGTGATGACAGGTATTTATACTGTATTTTTAGTATTCATTTCAGATGTAAATTAGCAGTAGTTTATAGCTTTTTAGGCCAGAAACAAGCAAAATCCCAAAAGGTCAAGCTACTTGAAAAAGAAGTCAATAATATAAGAAAAATGCCAGAAAAAGAGCCAAAATCAGATATGCTCAAAATTGCGCGCCATCGTGGTCACGATGACTCCCATCGTGCCACGATGGGAAACGACTTAGCGCCCAAGAAAAGAAGAAAATCTACTGTTTATTTGAAGTGTATTTGATCCCATCGTGACATGATGGGACCCATCGTGGTCAAGATGGACGCGAGGCCCATTATGGAAAACTATAAATAAAGCTCTCCTCATCCATTGTTATTCATTCAGAAGTTGAGAATCTAAAGTACTCACCAGTACTAAGGAGGAAGTGCAAGGATGGAAAATGAGCTCTCTACGGGAATAACTTTCCCCCTTCAACGAGAAAGGCAAATTCTTCAGCAAGGCATCTGCGCCATTGGTATGCATAGTCTTATATTCTTGTAATATTTTATTATGTAATTAGTAGCTAGAAACCTTAGGGTAGGAGGAGAGATGAACTCTTCAATGAATGCTTGGGACATATACATGGCACAATAAAAGTTATATTTAAACATCTGTTTTTGGAATGAATTGTTTTCTATTTATTTACGCTGTAATTACGTACTTTTAATATCTGGCTGGATAGATAGAGTGCGCTTTTAGGACAATAGATCCCTGATGACAGGAATTCGTACTGCATTTTTAGTATAGTTTTAGTAATAAATTACCGCACTCTGACAATAAATGATAGGGTTGGCCTCCAAAGATGGCAACATCTGACATTGCACGCGACAACCTGTAAAGACGGAAACACCAGACACTGCACGCACCAGACTGTAGAGACTGGAACAGCCGACACTGCGACGCTGGTAGCTAGGATTAATGCGTGATCATAACTATTATAGATGGCTCGACGCATAGCTAGGATACGTGACAACATGGAATTAGGCAGCCGTGGGTGTCCTAGTTATTTCGGAAGTCCATAATGGTCTATATATAGTATTTAGGGTAGTTTAATAAGCTATCAATAAAGATGATTAATCGCTGAACAGTTAGAAGTTACGAAAATAGTATAAATATACACCAGGTATCAAGCAGGATTAGGAGATGGAATCGATCAGACTAGTCTTCCTCACGCTTTGAATCAAACTATCTTTACTTTTCTGCACAAGCATATCGCTATTTTCAAACAAAACATTTTTCAAAACCAAAGTGAATGCAACTATCGAACTTAAATAAAACTAGTCGTACTTGGCACATTCCATGTGGATACAAACTCATTCTAGACACATACAGTGTGAATTATTACTCGATGACTGACTGGTTCACTTGCCAGACCGTAGTGAGTGTCGAATGTTGAAACCATTGTAAATGGTCTTAAGAACCATGGGTGACCTTAAAAAAAGAGGTTCATATTAGGGGCTTCCCCGACACCGCTAAATATTTATAAAATATTTAAATTGAGAATTAAAATATATACGTGTATCTAAGTTGAGCAATTTTTTCATTAACAAAAGTTTTAAGAGAATATATGATGGTACATTTGAGTTTTATTCATACATCTACTATAAAAAAAATTAAAAATAATGTAATCAAAATGTAATCTTTTTAACCCTTTATTAATCAACATTATTGTTTCGACGCATTTTTAAAGATTATTGAAAATCAGGGGGCTATGTAAGTTGGGTGAGGTGTAAAAATATTGATATGAATTCATGTTGGGAGGGGTAATATTTTATTTTCATTGAATTAAGGCCCGTTTGTTTTGGCTTTTTTTGAAAATAGATTTTATAGTGTTACATAATTTTGTGTTAAAAATATTTACAAAGAAACTTTTTATAAAATCTTCAAATGAAAATTTTGTTTGAATAGTTATTCTTAAAATGTCATTTTAGGCATTTCTTTATTTTATTGAAAAAAAATATTGAATATCAAAATTTCAAAAAAATCACTTAATTTGAAACTATTTCAAATAGATTTTCATAAAAATCATTTTTGAAATACAACTTTTTCAAAAAATTGTGATTTTGACTATGCTTTATTCTTCAACAATGTATGTTTATATTATATGATGTCAAAATTAATATTTCAATTTAGAAAAAATAAATATAAAAAAACTTATAATATTTTAAAAAACGATTTTACAAAATCTATTTTCAAAAATACAAAAAAAAAATCTATTTTTTTAAAACTAAAACAAACGCACCCAATCTAACCACAGGAGTTTAAACACCAAGCAATGACCCTGTAACAGACAATGGCGGTGGATACTTTGCATTGGTGGGTTTAATTACGTTGATTGGTTCAATCTTTTTTATGGGTTTGGTATTGTAATTCTCCAAAATTTATTCTTTAATCTCTGCGCGTTGATTAATCAAGCTTATTCTCTCACCTTTCGATTCGATCATTTTCTCGATTTTCGATTATCTTCTTTAATTTGTTGTTATTGAAGCTTAATAAAAGAGAAAAGTGTTGTATTGTTGTTGTATATGATATGAATCTTGGGTTTTATATCTATTTGTTGATTTTGCTTTAAAAAAAAATTCCCAATTAATTGGTTATGTCAAGGGCTAAGAATAATGCACTAGCCTAATAATATCACTTGAAATTAATTGTATAAACAAAAACAATTTTACTCCAAAAAACTAAAATATGTCAAAATTAATTTTATTTACTAGAATTAATTTTGCAACAAAGTAGATAGATAGAAAATACTTTTACCTGCTTAAACATTTCACCGGTTGGACATTTTTAGTCACTAATTACTTTTTTGATAGTAGTCACTAATTACTTAATAAAAAAAATTGAATATTTATCAACAATGAATTGGTAAAGGACTTGGCCTCCTTAAACGTCAGGGATTCGATTCCACTAATATCATGGTAAACAAAAAAAAAAATTGGACATTTTGACCGTAGAATAATTTTATTGAGATAGTATAAGGATTATTAAATGTGAAAAGAATGATATTATTTTGTTGGGGTGGCGTTAGACGGAGGGAGTAATCAGCAATCAGCAATCAGCAATGGCAGACATTGTGGAGGAAGATGAATCGGAGAAGGTCGAAATCATCCTCAAAACCATCGGTCCAGCTCCAACCTCTCGTCTTCTAGTTCCATCTTTCATCAAGGTCAAACTCTTTCCCAATTCAACACATTTCATTTTCCAATTTTTAGTTAGGGTTTCTAGTTCATACTCTTTATTGAAATCGTATATAATGAATGCGTCGCCCAATTTTGACTTTCTAGTTCATACTGCTTATAGCCTTTATTTAATTCATAAATTATACTTTTTCTTTGATTCAAAACTTACTGTGTTATTGGGATTTGGGAGGAGAATTCAAATGAGGTTTTTGAGCTCTCTGCCATGTCCAATTTTGGCCGATATTGCCGGATTTTCTGCCATAGGCTGATATGAATGCGCCACATAGCGGCCAGTATGGCAGGATTTTGGCTTTCCGACGTTGACGAAACCTTGAACAAAAGAACCGTTTGCATCCCGAATAAGTCCTCCACAACCTGAGGCACTAGATCAATTATGATGAGTACTATCAGGCATCAACAATGACTTTAATCACGTCCGTTGGAGGATGCGGCTTCCGACCAACTTGGACGAGATTTTTACTACTATCAAGGAACCTGAGAGGCTTCAAGATCACCTTTTCTATTATGTTTACTTGATGAAGAATTTTAATCCAAAGCTCCTCTCCCATGATAGACTTGTTTCCAAAGCAAAGAGATTCCTATCCCTCCAAAGAGCATCTATGTAACAGAGAAGAAAGTAGACCAATTTCCAATTCAAGGCGAAGACTGAAGAATTTACTCCAATACTCTTCTTTAATGACTTTATTCCATAACCTAGTAGCAGCTTCACAATCTTTGTGAATATGCATTATGGTTTCAGGATATTGTAAGTATCTTGGACAATTTGGATCATCAGTCATGTTTCTTTTGTGTCTTTCAGCATTAGTAAGTAACCATCCATGGCCAGTTTCTGTAAGAATGCCCTTATAGAATTAGGACCCTGCCAATTCCAGATTTTTTGATACAAGGAGTCGTGAACTATGTTAGGAAGATTAGTGCACAGCATTTGGTTGGCTGACTTGATAGAAAATTGACCATCTGTTGATAAATTCCAGCAAGCAACATCAGCAATATCTACTGCATTAGGAGGTTTAACACCTGCAATTTTATGACACAAAGAAGCAGAAACAAAAGGTCCTATTCTCTAACATATTAATGCAGGAAAATCAGCTGATTGCTGAGGAATTTGCCTATCACAAATATCCTCAAGATTAGCACAACCTGGAACCCAGCTATCTTTCCATAAACGAGTCTCAAGTCTATTATTAGGAATCCAAGAAACATTTCTTTCAATATCTGGCCATATATTAGTTATAGCTTTCCAAATTTTAAAAAACTACCACAATTATATGTTTCTCTCTTGACTTGAACCCATAATTTGTCTATGGTAGTAACTAGGTTCCAAGCAAGTTTGGCAAAATAGGCTTTGTTTAAAGTCCTCATACATTTGAACCCAAGACCTCTAGCTTCTTTACGGAGGAAAATCTTGTTCCAAGCCACTAGATAGAATTTCCTACAATCACTAGTAGATCCCCAAATGAAATATCTGCAAAAAAATTATGCTTTTTCGCACGCAGATGCAGGAATGGAAGCAGTTTGCATGACATACGCAGGAATATTAGAGAGGGAAGACTGAGCAAGGGTAATTTTTCCTGCAAAAGACAAAGTAGAACAGCTTGCTCATTTGTTGCCTCAGAAACAAGAATCAAATCATCTGCAAAACATATATGAGAAATAGCTGGCCCTGCACCTCGGCCAAATTTTAGAGGTTCCCAACTTCCATAAGAAACAAGGTCTTGAATTTTGTGTCTCAATCTTTTCAAGGCTAAGACAAAAAGATAAGGAGAAATTGGATCTCCTTAGCACAAATCTCTAGAAGAATGGAAAGAATTAGTAGTTGAACCATTCCAATTAATACTAAAAGAAGCGGAAGAGATACAAATATCAATTAATTTTATCAAATTATTAGGTAGGCCAAGTTGAAATAGAATGTCTAAAAGGAAACCCCACTCCAACCAATCATTAGCTTTTTCAAGATCAAACTTAAGAATCATATAACCCTTTTTACAATGCAAATATTCAGAGAATGAATAGTTTCTTGCCTGACAAGAATATTATCACAGGTTAACCTTCCAAGAACAAAGCTGCTTTGGCTAGGAGCACTAATATAAGGAAGAATAGATTCCAGTCTCTGAGTAATCACTTTAGTAACAACTTTATAAATAACATTATATAAAGCAATGTGCCTAAATTGAGTGATATTACTGGGAACATCACATTTAGGAACAAGGTATTGTAAAGTGTGATCAACTTCCCCAATAGTCTCAGGCTGGCGGCTGCTGAAAACATTGCTCGAC
This sequence comes from Trifolium repens, assembly GCA_030408175.1. Lineage (NCBI taxonomy): Eukaryota > Viridiplantae > Streptophyta > Magnoliopsida > Fabales > Fabaceae > Trifolium > Trifolium repens. Next base: position 35,854,132 of record CP125851.1, read on the forward strand.
AAATTTATGTATTGAAACTCCTACACAAACTCTGTTGAGATTTAAACAAAAGAGGATGAAATCCATCCAGACCAGAAGACTTATAATTACGCATACTGAATAACGCAGATTTGTCTAAAGCAACATTTCTCAAAAGAGCCATATCCTCCTCTTTAATGGCTGGAGAGGTATGCTGAGTAACTAACCTTGTATCAATGCACAAAGAAGAGGAATGAAGCTCCTGATAAAAATTCAAGACAAGTTGCTTAAGATCAGTTTCTTCAAAAATCCAATCATTATTAGAATTAATAAGAGCAGTCATTCAATTTCTCTTTCTTCTCTTAATAGTGAATTGATGAAAAAAAATCTAGTATTAAGATCTCCAAGAGTAATCCATTTAGCTTTTTCTTGTTGATACCAATAAGTTTCTTCATATTTGACCATAGATTTGTACTCCTCCCAGACTGTCCATTAATTTTAAAAGTCTCTCTTTCGTTTATTCTAAATCACATATAGGTGCGTGATTTGAGAAGATTAATTGCAAGTAATGGTCATTTACCCATTGACAACTTGAGTCTTATTCTACGCGGAACTGCATTATGTGACCTAAAAAATGGAGACGATGTGCGCATACAACTCAACGATGGAGGTATAGTTCTGATCTTAATTTTCTTATTTGATGAATTCACCAACTTTTCTATATCATTCCCACCTTAAAGGTGCGACTTTGTCTATGATGTGACTTTCTATAATGAACTTTTGCTCATTATGTCTATAAGATGATCACACCATAATATATATCGTTTTCCACTTTGATATCAATGTAATGAGTTTTCCTTTTTTGAAAAACACTTGTTTCTTGTACAGCATCTGTGTAACAGTTGGTTTGAACCATTCTATCCGTTACTACATTCCTTGGGTTATAAAATGAAATAACATACTTGGTGGTGATTACATAGACCCCGTTTGGGATCTTTGTATTTTACCTTTATTAATGATGTGATGGTTCATTTTTCTTATAAGATGGGTTTATTGCCTTTATTCTAGATTGCTTGATTGTTGCTGTCAAACCAAAGCCACCAGTGAAGGATGGGCATGACAACGATGATGACGATGAAGATTTGGTAAAATCAATTAAATAACATGTAACAAAGTGATCAAAATGTCAATCTGGTACCTGATGTCATCTTTCTATTTCTGCAGAAGTTTCAGCTTCCTCACTCATCAAGTCGGTGGAAAAAGAGGCTATATTCTTTTCTACATGATAAGTTGAAGTTTCCAGGTATAAGTTGGCAGTTGCATTAGAAACTTCTATATTATTGTTTGGATGTCTGAAAAATGTGTGATATATCACCAAGTTAAATAAATTTAGCTCATTATATTAGATATTTCTTTGAAAGATGTGTTGGCATAATCTGTTTGCATGAGGAGTTGAGGACAAAATTGATGTAAAATTTTGAATTAGAATTATTTTGGTAAAGGTAGTATTCAAGATTCAAGAAATCATTTCGGATGTGTGGGTCTTTTTGCAGAACTAATAATAATATTACTCTCAGATGAACAATAATCTAAATATGCTCATCCTTCATTGACAGATATCCTTTTGATGGTAATTTTCACTCTGAGTCTGAAGGCATGGGTTCTCATAGTTATGTGGTTTATCCTGGCCCCTGTTGCCCATAGATGGGATCTCGGACCTTTGTATGTATGTCTCCTTTCATCCTTTCTTTTTCTTTCTTTTGTTTGGTTTTTTTGGGGGCAGGGGTAGTCTACCGCCCCGCCTTGTTGGTGCATTGCTGGGACTTGCAGCACTGGACCATGAGAGCCAGGGGATTTTATTACTGCTTAATTATTGTTACCTCTGTTAGTCCTTTTAAGTCAATCTAGCTAACAATCATGCAGCCTTTTGAACTTGTCTAGAATCTTTATATTCTTCCCCTTTTTGAACTTGTCTAGAATCTTATATTCTTCCCCTTTTCGAAGGCATGAAAGAAAATAGTCCTGGCTTCTTAAAATCAATAAATGAGTGTATATTATTATTATGTGAAATTTATATGGCTAAGTTCACTCCTTTCTTATAAATCTTATGGTTAAACATTCTTCTGATATGCTAATATTAGTTATATGCATCATGGTTGCTTGCAAACTCAGATAAGATGTCATAATGAGAAATTATATTATACTTCATTATTAATTATTGCACTTGTATACATGGAATATCTCGTCTCTTATAGCTTGTCACAACTTTCATGTAGATACTTGCAACTGGCTTTTGTCTCATTCTCTTCAATCTGGGAAAGCGCAAAGCTGGTGACTCCAGGTACAACCCAAGATTAATTGCTGTGTATTATTTAGTCCTAAAGTGTAGTGCAAGGTGAAAATTAAATATGAATGTTGTGTTAGGGGGCTTCTTTGGTATCAAGAAGAAGCAAAACAATATTAAGTAAAAAGGGCTGGGAGGGAAAAAGGGTTAAAAAATTGGTCATATATAAGTCACATTGTAAACAGCTGGATGCTAAACCCAATTTCTGTAAAATAAACCTGAGCCCATCCAAAATCCTTAGACCACAAGTCCTACAAACTTCTTATATCATTCCGGCTATGGTTCTACACTTCCCCACTTTCGGTTTGCATTCCTTGAGCTTTGATTAATGGGTTGACTATGATCTACGGCTGCTACCAGTGTCGCTTGTGGTGAAGGTAGAGAGAGGGTGGGTGGTGGCACTGGTGGGGGCTTAACCCCTTCAATGCCTCCTGTTTCTTCTGTGGTGTCCCTCTGCTTTTGGTTGGTGTGGTGCTTGACTGCTTGCTAGTTTGTCCTTTGTTTGTTATCCAATGGTTTTCAGTCTCTGATTGGTGACATGCTATAACGTCCAGATACTACAGGCTTTTTCATTGAGCTTTTTAGTTTAATATGGGATAAAAAGTTTCAATTATTTCCTTTTATGCATTTGTAGTTAGAGTTTGATTAATGTTAGTTTCAACCTTAAGATGGTGGTTTTTTTTTTTACGTTGAGTGTGTTAATATTTTATATTTTAAGTAGGATGGTATGCTACATTCTACTACATATTACCGACTTCTTCCCTATCTTGACTACCTTGCATTTTGGTCCTACCCATCACCCATGCATGCAGTTTTACCAATGATTGATGGTAGTGGATATCAAATTTACTTCATGTGACATTGTTGGTAGTTCTTAAATATTTTCAACTCTACTATGCATGCAGTGCATACTCTATCTTCAATGAAGACTTCAGAGAGCTTCCAGGAACGCTGAATGCAGATCGATTTGATAGAGATATAAGAGCAGGACAGTTTTGAGCCTTGTCCTCATCTCATCACCATTCAAACATTGATGTCTTGTCACATGATGTATATCTCCCTAATCACAAGGAGCTACTGTTTTTACTATCCAAAGGAAGAGTTCACAAGTACAGTAACTTCTCAGCAATGTTGTATTTTAGCCAAGCCCATAAATCAATGAAGTGACATGTTTTCTGTTTAGTTTTGACCTTCCTTCCACTAAATCTATGCCTGTTCTGTATGTATATTATAGTACCAATGTATTGATTGATATATGTTTTGGATAAATATGTTCCCTGTGAATAACTCCATTTCTGGTCCCTAGGTTTCTGTTTGATTTTCAGTTTCAGAGTTCTTGTGAACTCTTGGTGTTGTGGGATGCTTTGGAACATATATACAGAGTCTTGTCAGGATTCCATAGCTGAGAGTGGTATTTAAATATGGGATTAAATTGTGTGGTGCAGTACCATACCATAGTACAGTTCCATCGCAAAACACAATCAGGAAAAAGCACCTAAGTTGTTAAAAATCATTTTGACCAACTATGTGTATGTTTGCTATCACGGTGGATATGCCAGAATCACGGTAATTCACCGTGATTTTTCAAAAGTTACATTCTGTAGCTTCTGTAAAATCACAGTGAGTTACCGTGATTTTGACATATCAATCGTGATACCAAACATAAGCTATATCTAAATGCATCATAGATTCATAGGAGAACATTTGACACAAAAGACCATCATATACTCATTGTATTCCAACTTTCTTGGTAAACCAAAGTATTCCTAGGTACAATGATAGCTCTTCATATAATTGAGATTCATTTAAATGTTAATTTCTCTCAATATATGTTTTTTATACACTAATATTTACTGCTTGTGTCGCACTATATTGGCATTATATTCCAACTTGATACTTTGTTTTCAACAGTTTTTTCTTTCTTTAATGACTTTCATTGGATCTGGTGCATTGGAAGTCTAATTTTCAAAACCATACTATTATTAATGATATAACACGATTCATGTGTGGTTTGACTGCTTTCTAACATCTTGGTTGTTTCTGTCTCTCATTTAGTCATTAGTCACCGTCTATTCTCTACTCTTGCGACAATCTTGGCATTGTTCAAACAAACACAGATTATTTAGAGTTTGATATTTTTAGTCAAATAGACTTTGTTCCATTCAACCAATAGAATTATGAATGGAAAGACAAATGAGGTAAACAAACTATCAGACAACTTTTGTTTGGTTTTGAATAAGTTGAAGGGTTTTGCTAACATACAATGTCTTTAAGGGCACATAATAAGAAATCTAAAAATATAATTTTTGTATTAAAAGATACAATAATTTAACTTTTGAAAAGTTAAATGCACAACTTTTGAAAAGAATATTTCTAAACTAAGTTGATTATCATGTGTTATTAGAGCATATGTTAATATTTGCTGATGTTAAATCCATGAATATATGACTGTGACTTTTATTTGGAAAAAAACTCAAGTAGCATGTCGAATAAAATTAGTTTGAAAATGAGTTCATAAAATGTGACACTTTCATAAAGATAGATGATAAGTTAAGTTCAACATAAAAACATAGTAATTTTTTATAAATTATTCCTTCTGTCAATATATCCCCATTCTTTTAAAAATCCTTGGGGAAATGAAATCTTATTATTAACAATAACTATGAAACAAATGATCATTTACTAAATTTCTTTGAGTGAATTTAAATTGTGTCCTTTACAAGATCAAAATTTTATTATTGAGCTAATAATTCAGAGTTCAATCTAGAGTTAACTAAAAAATTGGTCAAAGTGTATATTCATATTTTTTTAAAAGCTATATTGTAATTATCGTAATTTTACAAAAATCATAATGGATTATCGTGATTCTAACATATTCGATGCTAAACATATTAAATCTTCAAGATAACTTTACTACTCCCTCTATCCCAAAATAAATGACCTAAATTTGACTTAAGTTACTATTCATGTGATCTACTTTGATTATATTTTCCTATTAATATGTACATATAAATATTAGCAAATGAGATGTTGTTTGATTTGTCTCGACGAGTATTTTCAAAATATACCATTTTTATAATTTTTAATCATAGATAATTAGAGATATTAACGATTAAAGTTGTACATTGGCAAACGTGATAATGGTCAAACATGTCATTTATTTTGGGACAAAAAGAATATATTAAATCTCCTTAACTAATGTATCGAATGCACTATTTAGCATTTTCCTAAAAATAGAGATACTCATAAAATCCCACAAAATGTCAATATTTATATTTATACAGTATTTGGTATAATTGGAAACCCAGTCCTGCACGGCACGTAACTTGACATGGGACAGTAAAGTCAACCATGTGAAAGTGATGTTTTAAAGAACATTTAGTCTTTACTTCACAATAAATTAATGAATGAGATGCACCACAGACCACACCATGGATTGAAGCACTCACCTAAGTTCCCCAAAAGTAAATAAATATGCAGCACAGCACAACAGCAGCAGTAGCATTTTGTTTTGTTTATCTGTGAAAGACCTTTGTTTCCTACACTCCAACAGTGACCACTCTAGTCTTTAATTTTATTTTTATTTTTTAAAATTAGACATTTAGTTTCTTAAATTATTTGTTGGTTTTATTTTGGTCATTTAACTAATTATTATTTCATTTTGGTCCTTTAACTATATTTCTATCTGCCAAATAACTAATTAGATTTTATAAAAAAAACGTTAATGTTCATCATCACTATCAGTGATGGATCCAGAATTTTTCAATAGTGGGGGCAATATCTATATATGAATTTATAAATTCTCTATAAATAACTTATGTTAATAGTTAGTTGTTGTTTTTATTTCACCGTAAATTGAACTCATGGCATCCTTATTGCTCCGAAGTTCAGACCTTATAATCCTCCTATAAATTATCAAACTACCTTATTACTTCCATATAATTTTTTAATATTAAAAACACAATTAACAAGAACTTTTGTATATAATCTGGTACTATCTAAAATAAATAATAATAAATTTAAGGCTTATGTTTATTTTAGCTCTCAATTTGGTCTCTTACGTTTTAAAGGGTTCATTTTAGTCCCTTATATTTTGAACGTTACCATTAATTGGTCCTTTCCGTCAATTTTTTTTAAACATATGCTCCCTCCGTTTCTTTTTAAGTGTCCAAAAACGTCAAATTTAGTGTTTCTATTTAACTGTCCATTTGATGTTTTAAGGGTACGATTTGTCAATTACATCATTTGTCAATTACTCATATCTTTTTCAATAAAACTAATTAATGCTATATATTTGGAAAACTAAATTTTTTTTTGGTATATAACATATTAATTTTTTTTTATGTGCATAATATATTAAATTTATTGGAAAGAGAAAGTGTGTGCAAAAAAATAGGATTTTATTGGTGAATTAAAGTTAGGGTATAATAGGAAGATAAAGTGCAAAAATACACTTTCTTAATTTGGTGTTACTATTCAAAACGGACACTTAAAAAGGAACGGATGGAGTAACAATAATACCACTTCAAGGTTAAAAAATCAAAAAACAAAATTAAAACATATTAAAACATAAATCGATTTGGGGGGAACAAAAATTTAGGGTTTGCTGAGAAAGTGAAAAGCGATTGGAAGATAAAGAATAAGCAATTGGAAGAATAAAGAAATGAGCGATTGGAAATCGATTTTCACTTTATTCTTCCAATCGCTTATTCAATATCTTCAAATCACTTTTCACTTTCTCAGTAAACCCTAAATTTTTGTTCCCCCAAATCGATTTATATTTTAATATGTTTTAATTTCATTTTTTGATTTTTTAATCTTGAAGTGACGTATTATTATTATTATTATATGTTAATTTAGTTTTTAAATTTTTTTAAAATCCACGTGGCGTCACCGTTATCCACGTGTCAAAAAATAATGGCGTTAAAAAAAAATTGACGGAAGGGACCAATTAATGGTAACGTTCAAAACATAAGGAACTAACATGAAACTTTTAAAACATAAGGGACTAAATTGATATCTAAAATAAATATAAGGGACCAAATTATGAATTAAGCCTTTTTTTTAAATCCACGTGGCGTCACCGTTAGCCACGTGTCATAAAATAACGGCGTTAAAAAAAATTGACGGAAGGGACCAATTAATGGTAACGTTCAAAACATAAGGGACTGGCCTGAACCTTTTAAAACATAAGGGACCAAATTGAGAGCTAAAATAAACATAAGGGATCAAATTATGAATTAAGCCTAAATTTAATGTAGGTAAGAAACATTGTACAAGTATCTATTTAAAAAATGTCATGCTAAACAGTGTACCTGGTGCACTTGTTAAGCATACCAAAAATAAAAATAAAACATAAATTAATGTTAATAAAAATAACTTTTTACACTTTCAATGTATTGAATGCATGAATTTCAAAACATAATTTTATTATTTAGGTCTTAACCAGTGTACCTAGTACACTATTTAACATTTTTCTTAAACAAATATGAAACTAAATGAAAAAACTAAACAGAATACCACAAGATTGATATCATGGGGGCACCTTCCTTCAAATAAAGAAAATGAGAGTATATGAATGGTACTTATATATGGTATATATCAAGCAAAATAAAAGTGGAGTGGGGGCATGATTGCATCCAGGCAAGTGTACCAGTCTGTCGTCGAGTAATAATTCACACTCTAGGTGTTTAGAATGAGTTTGTATCCACAGAGATCGTGTCAAAGCTTCGTTAGCGTTATTTAAGTTGTTGGTTTTGCATTCGCTTTGGTTTTTGAAAAGGGTTTTATAAAAATAGCGTAATGCTTGCAGAAAATAAAGATAAATGATTCAAGAAATATAGAGGCTAGGTATGGTGGTTGGACTTTATAACTGATCGTGCGTTTCATTAGCTTGGCTCGCCAAGACAACAACAGAAGAAAATCTGAAGAAAATCTGTTCATCGTGCTACGATGCCCCTCATCGTGGTACGATGACCTTACTTGGCGACCAAGCTGATGAAACGCACAGGATTAGTTATAATTCTGAACTAAATCTTCCCATCGTGCTGCGATGGACCTATCGCAGCACGATGGCTTGCTGAGGCCCATTACGAAAACTACAAATAGAGCCCTCCACTCATTGTTTAAATCATTCAGAAATAGTAGAACACTCTCTAATATAAAGGAGGTGTTCCAGGAGCTCTAAGGGCATAGTTTTCTCCCCTTACGGGAAAACTAACTCAGCAATGTATGTTTTCTTTAGGCTTTATGTTTAGGTTATAATTCTTGTAATTTAAATATGTAGTCTTTTGTATTAGATGCCTTAGGTTGTGGTGGAGAAGATGAACTCCCCTATGAATATTTGGAGTCTGTGATTGAGTCAAAGTTATAATAAATGTTATTCAGTATTATGTTTGTTATTTACTTTCTTGCACTTTAATAACGTATCTCGTAATCTGCCCGGATAAGCGGGAGCGCTCATAGAATTGATATTAGGTATTTACTTAATATTGTCCGGAACTAGTAGTAAATAATGCTAGGTGTATAGAGACGGTAACATCCTGAACTAGTCGTGAACTGAGCGGTTAGAGGAGGAATTAAGAACTAGGTGTGAACTGAGCACTTAGAAGCTGAACAGCCCGATACTAGGACCTAGAGGCAATAGGTGAAGGTAATAATGCATGTGTAATGAATAACTCACCTAGTAATTAGGGTATGTGACACATCGAGGTTAGGCTCTCGTAGGTACCTTAGTTGTTAGCGTAGGGAAACTTCAATATACATAGTGTAACAGTAAGGTATTACTACAATGAAGGAAAAGTCACCGCCGAACAATAATCTGAATAGCTATGTTATACACCCTTCATGCCAAATAGGAATAAGGGAGTGAGTCCAACGACCATACCTAGCCTCTATATTTCTTGAATCATTTATCTTTATATTTTCTGCAAGCATTACGCTATTTTTATAAAACCCTTTTCAAAAACCAAAGCGAATGCAAAACCAACAACTTAAATAACGCTGACGAAGCTTTGGCACGATCCCTGTGGATACGAACTCACTCTAGACACCTAGAGTGAGAATTATTACTCGACGACAGACTGATACACTTGCCAGGATGCAGTCAGTATCACAGCACGATAGGCCCATCGCAGTACGATGGTGCGCTGCAGCCCATTACAAAAACTATAAATATAGCTCCCTTTTCCTCATTTTATTCATTCAGAAACGGAGAGAACTACTACTCTCTAGAGGAAAATGAGGAGGAGCTCTAAGGTTAGGTTTTCTTTTATGCATTTTTATATTCTTGTAATTTAATTATGCATTTTAGTAGCTAAACCCCCTCTGGGTAAGGTGAGGAGATGAACTCCCTTAGGAATGCTGGAATTATGTAATTTGGTACTAAGTTTATATAATTGTCTATTCAGTTTTATTATTCTATTGTTTATGTTTTAATTACGTAACCTGATTGATGTACACAATTAGGGAACACTCTTGTGCTTATATAAGTATTTCTCCTCCTCGGGAGGTTGGGTATTCAACTCTATTCCTATTTTCTAACTTGTACCTCTTACTTTGTGCAGACTTAAGCGTCAGAGCAACTGTATAAGTTATTTTCATAAACTAAAAATGTAACAACCCGTTTTTCAAAGGCCAGAAAAGGCACTATATTTTTTTTTTTTTGTACACAATCAGAGTTACGCATAAAAGATTTTAAATGAGCCGGCATTCAAATATACAATGAAGGTGGAAAAACACAAGAAGGGGGGGGTTGAATTGTGTTTTAAAAATAAAACTTTTTATCAAATAAAACTAAGTTTGCAGCGGATATAAACACAAAAATAAAGGGGTGCTGAGAGAAAGAGAGAAAGACACAAAATTTATCCTGGTTCCTCTCACAAATCGAGAGTACTCCAGTCCCCTTGTTACTAACAAGAGATTTTCACTATAATCTACTTAAGATTACAAATTGCTCAAGCACACTTGCAAGAGACTTCTCAGATGCTCAAGTTTCACTAAACAAGAGACTTCTCAAATGCTCAAGTTAATCTTAACAAGAGACTTCTCAAACAAACTTAAGAATAAGAATGAATGTTAAGGAACACTTGATATACTATCAGAGGTGTTTACAAAATACAACGCAAATTGCTTTAAGACTTTGAATGACAGATAGAACAATAATGTCAGGATGCTTCAGAGCCTTAAACGCAGTAATAGAACAGTTGTCATTTCTTCCATTTGAGTCTTCTATTTATACTTGGAGGAAGATGATGACCGTTGCAGAGAGATTTGTGCCAGCTGGAATTTACTCGTACAATTGATAGCTGTATATTGCCTTCTTTGGTAAGGAATTCCAATTCCACTACCTAGCTATTCAATTTATCACTCATCCATTTTGAGTAATAATAGTACGATCGTACAATCCTCAAATGCGATCCACTTATGGATAAGGTTAACGTTGTACCAACGAATATTCCTTCCTGTGGATGTGACAGAGCCTTGAAGTAGATAGTTCTTCAATCATTGATTCTGATTCTGTCAGTTCTTGAGTAATGTAAATTCTTTTTGCTTCTGATGCTCTTGTCATAGCTTCTTAAGATATTCAGCTTCTGAACTTCATCAGAGTCTAGCTTTTGGTCCTCAGAAGTGCTATCTTCAGCACGCAAAATTTGAGCTTCTGATGAACAGCGATACTCTTTCAGAGCTTGTTTTGACTGGCTTCTCTGCTACTATTCATAGTGCTTCTGAATGAATTTTAACTTGTAATTCTGCACACTAGAATAATCATTAGTAATACCAATTGCAATTTTAATACTCTGTTATCATCAAAACCACTTAAAATCTTAGAGGTTCATGTCAGACCCACTTTGTTCCAACAATCTCCCCCTTTTTGATGATGACAAACTAAAGCTTTAAAATTCAATTGTTGTTGATTTAATTTAATTATGTTGACTTCAGGTTTCAAAGGTTTGCAATCTCCCCCTGAGTCTGATAATCCATAGGGTTAGGTTTGTAAGCTCCCCCTAAGTCTTATCCATAATTAATTAAAACAGTTTAAGAGCCAACTTATTAACTTAAAATAAATTTTCATATTTGTCTCTCAGAAGCAGAGGTTTGTAAGCTCTTCTTCTCAGAGTCTGATAATGCTCAGAAGAGGTTTGCAAGCTCTTCTGACATTGTCTATGAGATTTATTTTAGGTTCTTAAGTTTTCTCCCCTTTCAATAACGTTCAGAATGAGAAGGAATCAGAAGGGATAAAAATTGATTCAGAATGTATATAACATAACAGTTTCAGATCTTTTGAGCAGTATTAGAATCAATCAACATTAATTTTAACACTATCCTTACTCCCCCTTTTGGCATCAGTCAAAAAGACACAGAAAACCAAGCAGTCAAATGCGTCATAACAAGGCAGTCAAGTCAAAAAGTGATGACAACTAAATTCATTTAATGAATTGTGTTGAAAACCGTCCTGACAAGAGAGCTTGATGACACTATAAAAAGGGATGACTCCTCTCATTTTACTCATCCAGAGTAATCAAGTAACATCAAAAGAAAAACATACAATGGAAAGGCAGGTTACCAAGGATGCTTCAGGCTCAAAAAGAAGAGAGCAAGAAGGAAGCAGAGCCCTGGCGCTGCGAAGAAAACAGGCTACGTTATGAGCGAAACAAGCAAGAACTTAGATTGACAGAATCAGAGAGATAAGAATTGGGCTCTGATCTGGAGGAATTCTTATGGACATACGATGTTGATACTTCATACGAAGATTATAGAGCTGAGGTTCAGAAGGCTACAGAAGAATTGCTCGCAGTTCTTAGGAAGAAATATAAGAGACTGGATGCAGAGGCTTCTGAGTCCAAGTCTAAATCTAAGTAGAGTTTCACTATCTTATGTAATAAAGATCCTTCTTAATTATAAAAAAATTGTTCCTGCTGTAAATTTCTTTCTTTTGAAGCATGTATCTTTTATATACTCTTGTCAAACGTCAGAAAACCAGTTACCAGACACGCCTCATACGGTATTGTTGCCCCGCTTATAAACAGGCTATAATACTAAGAAGCTATTTCATGAGTAAACAGGAATACTGATGTGGGGGAACCTTAGGTTTTCAAAATCCTATATAAGTTTAAAAACAAGATGTTCTCCAACATCTTACACTAGGTTCAGAATCCACAAGAGTATCAGACATTATCAGAGTATATGATTTTCATTTTGTAAAACAAAGTAAAATAAACACATCAGCACAAGCACATATATGAGGATAATAAGAAGCTTAATTAACTTAAAAGAAAATTATCCAAAAGATTTACATAAACATGATTACAAATAAGTGCTCAGACATAAGGGTTAAGGTTTGGGTTGCTGTTGAGTAAGTTTCAGAAGAAGTTCCATCATTGCATCTATCTTCTTGTTAGTAGCTTCACCAGATCTGTTCATGTCTTCTCTTATATCGGCCCTGAATTCATCCATTTCATTTCTTAGTTCCTCTATTAAGTCATGCTTGATTACATCCAGAGCTTCTTGCATAACAGAGGGTATAGCAGATGAAGAAGAGCCTTGGACAAGTACTGGTGGAGATCTAGGAGGAGATGAAGAAACAATGGGAGCTTTACTCTTAACAGATTTTTCAATCACAGGACTCTGATCAATCATATCAGTGTCTTCTTGTTCAAACTGAATAAATTCCTGAAATTGAAGATTTTCTACCACTACCTGATCAGATAAAATCTTGTTGGTCTCAATAGTGGCAATGTGAGTTCCCATGCTTACCAACATCCTAAGGGCTTCTTGATCCGCAAGTCTCTTATATTCAATCTCATCTTGTCTCTTCTTCTCAGCTTCAGCAGCTATCCTAGCATGCTCATCCTCAACAGTTTGGAGATAAGATGCTTCTTGTAAGGCCATCATTTGAGCACTGGCAGAGCAGTTCTGAGAGAAGCATTGATACTCAGTCTGATTTGCTCCTCAACATGATTATAAAAAGTTAGCCTTGGAGCACGTGATCTTTCCACAATATCAAACAGGCTTCTTACTGTAGTCATTCCTCTTCCCTGTACCTTGTTCTTCAGATGGGTACTTAGAATCTTCAAAGATTGACTGAATAAGTACTCCATCTCTCTGACTTCAGCATCAAAGTCAGAAGGGAAGACAAGAACCTCTTCTTCCATTTGCTTAAATCTCTTGAGCCTAAGACTAATAGCAATATTTAGTAGCTCAAGATTTGGTTCATTGGCAGGGTTGAAGAAGGGTTTGGTTGGGTCAAAAGGAATGGTGGGCTCTGGTTTCTTTCTCTTGAGGTCGATGATTTTGATTTTGCTTAGGTTTGGGGGTATGATATCATCATCAAGATTTATGGAATCTTTGAACATTTGATGTTCAGCCCCAGTGATGTGTTTGAAAATCTCAAGAACCTCTTCTAGAACCAGAGGTTTATTGAGTGGACCATAGACTAGATTTGGAATGGGTTCAGGAGTGGCAGGATCAGATTGTGGTGATGGTGCTTGTGATTGAGCATTGTCATGAACTGGAGAAAGATGGGGTGATTGGACATGTGGTTCATTGTTTGTGGGTGTGGGTGAGTTGGCAGGTTCATTGACAGTTGGAATTTGAGAATTTTGAGGTGTTTGTTGTTGGGCTTCAGAATGAGCAATTGTCTCATCCTGAAGGGGTGTTTGTTCTTGTGAGATATGATCAAGAGATGGAGGTGGAGTTTGAATAACTTGTGTTATTGGTGGTTCTTGGGTAATTGAATCATTAGTGGGGTTCATGAATGGAAAACGAGGTGGTGAATTTGGATTGGAATTTGTGAACGCATCTCCACAAAGATGTTGTGAAAGATGGTCTAGGACAGATTCAGGATTGTTAGGTTGGTTGAGAAAGTCAGTATTTACCAAGATGGTAGGTCCTTCATCAGAAGAGATTTGAATTTGAATTGGCTTCTTGGTGGTTTTCTTGGTGGTTCTTTTGAAAAGTATTTTCTTTGGTGGAACCGTTTTCCTTTGTTTCTTATTGATTTCTTTGATAAGCTTTGCAATGAACTCATCAGAATCAGTGCTAGTATCAGATGATGATGTTGATAAGGTAGTTTTAGGATCAGGCAAGACTACATTAAGTGGTTTAGTGTAGTCTATGGGTTGAGTTTGAGAAGGTTGAGAGATAGAGGGTTGAGCAGTAGAAGTTTGTGGTTCAGAATTATCTTGAGCTACAAGAATGCTAGAAGTATTAGACTTAGAGAATTTACCTTGAGGTTTAGAGGCTCCAGTCTTTATTCTTTTAGCAGGCTTTGCAGGGTTTTGATTCTCCTCAGAAGCTGAGGGCCTGTCATTCCTTTTCTTTGAACGATGTTCCTTCTGAACTGCTTCAGCAATCATATCTTCAGCACCACTTTCACTTTCCTCAACCTTATCAGCATTATCATTCTCTTGACCATCAGAGCCTTCATCAATCATCTCTTGCTCAGTGATCTTTGGCTTTCTTTTGGTCCTTGTAATTTCTCTTGGACCCTTGAAGATTTCCCAGTTAGGAACACTAACGACCATCTTTCTGGGCACTCTTACCCCAGTATCTCTTCTCACTATCTCAATGAAGTTCTTGATGACATCCTCATTGTCATGTTCTGATATGGTGGGAAACCCATCACACCAGAAATACTTTTCGTACACTTGTTGTAGAGGTGTCTTAACTGGAATGATTTCTTCCTTGGTTTTCCTTTTCATGTTGACCAGAACTGTTGCATCATACTTAGCAGTTTGGAACACTCTAAGCTTCTCCTTAGCACTCAAAATATCAGTGAGTTTGGTTTGCCTTATCAGTTCTGAAATCAGCCTGGGGTGATGAATGTTTGAAGGTATTTTTCTTCTACTCTCAGAGATGGTTAAACACATGTGATCAAACAGAATTTTGGCCAGATTCACTTTCACTTTCTTGTATAAGAACCAAATAAAGTGTTTGTGTTGAATAGAAATAGTATCTAATCCTCCTTTTCTAGTAACAATTGTAGACAGAAATATTCTGAAAGCAAACTCAAATGTGTGCCTCAAGCACATTATTTTTCCAAAATCCTTGTTGGAACACCCAGGCTTAAATAGGTCCTGATTGATTGAATCCAGATGTTTGCTTTTCTTATCATACACTTCTATGTCTTCTCCTTTGTTATCCAGACCCAGAATCTTAGCAATGTGTGCTTGAGTGATCACAACATTGATGCCCAGAATATTTGACCTTATCTCTCTTCCTCTATAAGGTTTCAAACCTAGTTCCTGTCTTGTTTTACCTTTTAATGCCTTGTTCTTCGCAACCATATTTCTGTATTCTTCATCAGCGCTTGCCCTATCATGAACTTTAGCCTTTTGCCAGAAATACTTAACTAAGTCATAGTAAACAAAACCATTAAGCATCTCAAAGTAGTTTTGCCATTGTTGATCGTAGAACAAGTTTTGAATATCTATCCCATTTGCTTTCAAACTTTCAAAATCAACGAACTTCTCAGTGTAAAAATCATAAGCGTCTGGGCCAGCATCAGTTTGATGATGTTCGTAGATGAGATTACCTTCAGAGTTGAGATCAATAATGGGTGGTAACGTAGGGTTAAAGGGTTCTTGAACGATTTCGTTTGAAGAACGAGCAGCCATTGTTTCAGAAAATTAAGAAGAAGAAGATTGGGAATATCTGTAAGGTCTAGGGTTGTGTAGGTAGTGATTGTGAAAAAGTTGTGCTTTGTGAGTGAAGTGACTTATAAATAGTAACTAGCACACATACACAGAGAAAGCAAACATTGGGAGGGAGCACGAGCAGTTTAAAATTAATTTTAAATTGCATAACTGCATTTTCATCATTAACTGCTCTCTACCCATCAGGATCTAGACACGTGCAGAAGAGGCTTAATCAAGCTGACACGTGTACAAACAACTGTTGTACACTAACTAGTACTAAACGTTTCATTTCCGTTTAGTTCAGAGCCAAACTCATTTGTATCTTTCACCTCATCAGAATCTGTTACTTTTCAGAACCCGTTTTATTCAGAGCTTCCCAAAGGAGACTCTAAATTACCAGAGGTTCTGAAGGAGCTTCAGATGCTAAATCTAATTTACATCTCAGAGCTAATTTTCTTCAGAGATATAGTGCATGTTCAAATTCTTTTTAATAAAATCAAATCTTTCAATAGCTAAAGGCTTAGTAAATATATCAGCCCATTGATGTTCAGTATCAATGAATTGAATATCTATTGTTCCTTTTTGAACATGATCTCTTATAAAATGATGTTTTATTTCAATATGTTTAGCTCTGGAATGCAAAATTGGGTTCTTAGATAAATGAATAGCAGCAGTATTGTCACAATATAGTGGAATACTACTCTCAGCTATATTATAATCCTCTAACTGATATTTCATCCAGAGAAGCTGTGTGCAATCATTTATAAAGAAGTCCTAGATTAGTTGTTCCTTTCAAATATCTAAAGATCCTCTTAACTGCAGTTAGATGAGGTTCTCTAGGATCTGATTGAAATCTTGCACATAGACATACACTGTATAAAATGTCAGGTCTAGAAGCTGTTAGATAGAGTAAAGAACCAATCATACCTCTATATAGCTTCTGATCCACTTTGCTTCCAATTTCTTCCTTGCTTAGGCTGCTTGAAGGATGCATGGGTGTTGACATTATCTTACAGTCTTCAAGATTAAACTTCTTTAGGAGCTCTTTTGTATACTTGCTTTGATGAATGTAAGTGCCATCTTTTCCTTGGTTGATTTGAATTCCAAGAAAGAATTTTAGCTCACCCATCATACTCATTTCAAATTCATCCTGCATAAGCTTAGAGAAATTCTTGCAAAGAGAAGCATTAGTTGAACCAAATATTATATCATCCACATAAATTTGAATAATTAAGATGTCTTTCTTAGTTGTCTTTCTGAATAATGTATTGTCAATCTGACCTTTTTGAAATCCATTTTCTAAAAGAAAATTGCTTAGTCTTTCATACCAAGCTCTTGGAGCTTGTTTGAGACCATAGAGTGATTTCTTAAGTTTATAAACATATTCAGGGTTTTTCAAATCCTCAAAACCTGGAGGTTGTTTGACATATACTTCTTCAGAAATTACACCATTAAGAAAGGCACTCTTAACATCCATTTGGTATAAGGTTATTCCATTATTTACTGCATATGATAACAATAACCTGATTGCTTCCAGTCTTGCTACTGGAGCAAATGTTTCAGTGAAGTCAATGCCTTCTTGCTGACTATAGCCTTGTGCTACTAGTCTAGCTTTGTTTCGTACCACTTCACCTTGTTCATTTAGTTTGTTTCTAAATACCCACTTGGTTCCAATGATGTTCTTGTGTGTTGGTCTTGGTACTAAATCCCACACATCATTTCTTTGAAACTGATTGAGCTCATCTTGCATTGCTACAATCCATCCATCATCAGAAAGAGCTTCATCAACATTCTTAGGTTCTATCATAGATATGAGTCCTAGAAGTGAATCATGTTGTTGATAATCTGATCTTGTTTTTCTTGGACTCTCTTTGTTTCCAAGGATAAGATCTTCTGGATGTGATGGTCTGTATTTGAATTTTCTCTTTGGAGCTTCATTAGTTTCGGCACTTGTTTGGGTATTATCTTCTAAGATATCATCATGTTCTTCAGATGCTTCTATTGGAGATGCTTCTTCAGAGGCTTCTTCCAATACTGCGTCTGAAGTTTCATTTGCCTCTGATGCTTTCTCAGATTCTGAATTGTTATATAGATATGGAATACCTGCATTACTATTGTCTTGCTCTGACATTTTATTGTCAGGCTCTTTGTCATCAAACCTCACATGTATAGATTCTTCCACTGTATTGGTTTCAGAATTATACACTCTGTATGCCTTTGAGCGTTCAGAGTAACCTATAAAGATTCCCTTACAAGCTTTGGCATCAAATTTTCTTTTGTAGGCCTTATTGTTCAGAATGTAACAGGTACATCCAAACTGATGAAAATAAGAGATGTTGGGCTTTCTTCCTTTAAAAAGTTCATATGTTGTTTTATTTAATATAGGTCTGATATAGATCCTATTTTGAATATAACAAGCTGTGTTCACAGCTTCTGCCCAGAAGTACTTAGCAAGTTTTGTCTCATGCATCATGGTTCTTGCCATCTCTTGTAAAGACCTGTTCTTTCTCTCTACAACACCATTTTGCTGTGGTGTTCTAGGAGCTGAGAACTCATGAATAATTCCATGGTCTTCACAATAGGTTGCAAAGGGTTCGTTTTCAAACTCTCCCCCATGATCACTTCTGATCTTTAAGATCTTGAGACTTTTCTCATTTTGTACTTGTGTGCAGAAGATGGTAAACACATCATATGCATCATCCTTTACTCTAAGAAATTTAACCCAAGTCCATCTACTGTAATCATCAACAATAACAAGTCCATATTTCTTTCCATTGATTGAGGCTGTACTTACAGGACCAAACAAATCAATGTGAAGTAATTCAAGAGGTCTTGAGGTAGAGATAATGTTTTTAGGTTTAAACGAGGTTTTTGAAATCTTTCCAATCTGACAAGGACCACACAGAGCATCTGAATGATAATTAAGATTGGGTAGACCTTTAACCAAGCTTAGTTTGCTAAGCTTAGAGATTAATCTCCAGTTAGCATGTTCTAAGCGTTGGTGCCAGACCCATTTCTCATCATTTAAAGATAGAAGACAAACTATTTTCTGCTCTGAGAGTTCTGACAGATTGATTTTATAGACATTGCCTTTCCTTAAACCTCTGAATACTACAGACTCATCAGACTCTCTGATTACAGTACATGCATCTTTATTAAACTTAACAACAAATCCACTATCACAAAATTGGCTAATGCTTAGTAGATTATGTTTGAGGCCATCAACTAACCAAACATCTTTAATAGAAAGAGAAGAATTACCAACTGTACCAGTACCAGTGATCTTCCCTTTTTGGTTTCCTCCAAATCCCACAGTTCCTCCCTCTTTCAGAGTCAGGGTTTGGAACATATGCTTGTCTCCTGTCATATGACGCGAGCAGCCACTGTCCAGGTACCAAGAATGCTGCTCTGGCCTTCTTTGAGTGCAGATCTGCTGCAAAGACAATCTCAGATTTTGGTACCCATACCTTTATGGGTCCTTTAGAGTTAGTCCTCACTACCTTAGATTGATTTTGTTTATAAGGCCTATCAGGAGCTCTAGAGTTATTGAAGCATTTTGAAAAAAATTTAGGCTTTGTATAACTCTTGTGCTTAGCTTTAGAATATACCAGAGTTTTATTTATTTTGACATTGGTCTGAGGTTTGGAGACCTTAGGCTCTGAAGGTTTCAGAGTCTGAGGCTTCTGGGCCTCTGACACAATTATTTTTTCAGGTTCTGGCATACCTATTGCTTCTGATTGGCTTTTAACAAATACAGCCTTAGGTTTTGAATTATCACTTTTAGGGGGTTTAGAAAATAATGGATTATCTTTAAAACGAGAAAATCCAAGACCTTCACCTCTGTTTCTACTAACATGGTATATTAAGGAAGCTATCTTACTTCTCTTCATGCCATTGATAAGAAATTCTTGCAGAACAAATTCATGTTCTGGAGGAACCTTATCATCATAAACATAATGAGTTTCCATAAATGAGTTTCTACTACTTAGAGACTCATTTTCTTCAACTATTATGTTCATTTTCTCAGTTAGGTTATTGTAAGCCTTTTTCAAGACCTTACATTCACCTGCCTTTTTAGTGAGCATTTTTAAGGCATCTTTAAGAGAATCAACTAATTCAGTTCTAGATAGTTTAGCAATTACCTCTTCCTCATCTTCAGAGTCTGAACCTGCTTCAGAGTCTTCTCTGTCAGAGGTAGTTGCCATCAGTGCTAGATTTGCTTCCTCATCACCATCTGAGTCTGAGTCTTTGTCAAGATCTTCCCATGTTGCCAGAAAGCTCTTCTTGACTTTACTCTTATATCTTTCCTTGCTAGAGCTTTGCTTTGATGATCTACTTTTGTTTTCTGGACAATCAGCAATGAAATGACCAGGCTTGTTGCATTTGAAACACTTGTTTTGATCTTCCTTCTTGTCTTTAGCAGAACTAAGTCTCTTGGAAGATCCTCCAAATTTGCCTGCGTATTTCTTGCTTCGTTTTGCCCATTGTGAAACCTTAGCAGCCATCAGTACCATTTCTTCTTCATCATCAGACCCATCTTCTTGACCTTCTTCAGAAGCCTCATCTTCAGATTCTATAATTTTAGCTTTCAGAGCCTTTGATGAACTTTTGGAGCTTAAGGCTATCCCTTTCATCTTCTTGGTTGATTCATCAGTCATTAGTTCCATCTCATGACTCTTTAATGAACTAATCAAGCTTTCAAGGGATACTGTGTCCAAATCCTTAGATTCTTGAAAAGCAGTCACCTTGGGTCTCCATTTTGGTGGTAGGCTTCTGAGTACCTTTCTCACATGATCAGCTTCAGTATAACTCTTGTCTAATACTTGAAGTCCAGATACAAGAATTTGAAACCGTGAAAACATAGTTTCAATGTCCTCTCCATCCTTCATTTTAAACAGCTCATACTGATGCACCAACAAGTTAGCCTTTGCCTCCTTAACTTGTTTGTTGCCCTCATACTTGGATTTTAAGGAATCCCAAATAGATTTTGCAGTTTTTTTATCTCCAATTTTAATGTACTCATCATGTGAGATAGCATTAGTCATCATTCCTTTTACAGAGTGATGCTTCTTGTACTCTAGCTTTTGAGTAGGTGTAAAGGCTTTCCTATTCTGAGAGCTGACAACACCTTCTAAGTCCATGTTTTCAAAGTTGACTCCATCTTCTACCATGTCCCATAAATCACAATCAATACTCATGATATAGCTGTACATATTTGTTTTCCAGAAAGGGTAGCTGGTTTCAGTTCCATTGAAGAAAGGAACCTTATCAGATGCCCTTCTTTGACGAGAGTTTGAATCATAGTCAAAAGGAACTTCATTGAGATTCTTCTCAGCAGACATGTTTTTCCTCCTGGATCTTTACTGTTTCACTGTAAGGTGAGTTAGGCAACAGACCTAGCTCCTGATACCAATTGAAGGTGGAAAAACACAAGAAGGGGAGGGTTGAATTGTGTTTTAAAAATAAAACTTTTTATCAAATAAAACTAAGTTTGCAGCGGATATAAACACAAAAATAAAGAGGTGCTGAGAGAAAGAGAGAAAGACACAAAATTTATCCTGGTTCCTCTCACAAATCGAGAGTACTCCAGTCCCCTTGTTACTAACAAGAGATTTTCACTATAATCTACTTAAGATTACAAATTGCTCAAGCACACTTGCAAGAGACTTCTCAGATGCTCAAGTTTCACTAAACAAGAGACTTCTCAAATGCTCAAGTTAATCTTAACAAGAGACTTCTCAAACAAACTTAAGAATAAGAATGAATGTTAAGGAACACTTGATATACTATCAGAGGTGTTTACAAAATACAACGCAAATTGCTTTAAGACTTTGAATGACAGATAGAACAATAATGTCAGGATGCTTCAGAGCCTTAAACGCAGTAATAGAACAGTTGTCATTTCTTCCATTTGAGTCTTCTATTTATACTTGGAGGAAGATGATGACCGTTGCAGAGAGATTTGTGTCAGCTGGAATTTACTCGTACAATTGATAGTTGTATATTGCCTTCTTTGGTAAGGAATTCCAATTCCACTACCTAGCTATTCAATTTATCACTCATCCATTTTGAGTAATAATAGTACGATCGTACAATCCTCAAATGCGCTCCACTTATGGATAAGATTAACGTTGTACCAACGAATATTCCTTCCTGTGGATGTGACAGAGCCTTGAAGTAGATAGTTCTTCAATCATTGATTCTGATTCTGTCAGTTCTTGAGTAATGTAAATTCTTTTTGCTTCTGATGCTCTTGTCATAGCTTCTTAAGATATTCAGCTTCTGAACTTCATCAGAGTCTAGCTTTTGGTCCTCAGAAGTGCTATCTTCAGCACGCAAAATTTGAGCTTCTGATGAACAGCGATACTCTTTCAGAGCTTGTTTTGACTGGCTTCTCTACTACTATTCATAGTGCTTCTGAATGAATTTTAACTTGTAATTCTGCACACTAGAATAATCATTAGTAATACCAATTGCAATTTTAATACTTTGTTATCATCAAAACCACTTAAAATCTTAGAGGTTCATGTCAGACCCACTTTGTTCCAACATACAAAAGAACTCATTACCATAAGGTGCTTCGACAAGCAAAGTGTATTCCTGAATAATTACAATCCAAATCTAAGTATCAAAACAAGTTAGGAATCCTATGCTAACCAAAAAGCACGGTGCACAAAACACACCGGCGCATAGTCTAACTACTCTAAGCTAAAGCTCCAACCGCTCACTGGGGCCTGGAACAGCCACCGTCGTCACCATGACCTAACCCATCATCTGGGTGGGATGAGCCCGCAAATGAAAGAAAGGGTCACCACAAAATAAAAGTATGTATATATATAACCGGTGCGAGAGAGTATACAAATACCAAACATACAAATACCAACAGAGAAAACTCTTTAAACACATAACCATTCCCACCAACGAGTTCATATAAGCAATGCACACATAGCCTATAATGCAACCTCTACAATGCGTGATACTAACCCTAGCTTCAACCCACTAATAATATCAATGAAAACCCCGTAGCTCTCCGATCACTACAAACCATTAGAGTGGGCTCTCCCGATCACCACACCCCTACCATAAGTATCAATAGAATCCCGTAGCTCTCCCGATCACTACAAGGATTAGAGTGGGCTCTCCCGATCACCACACCCCGTAGCTCTCCCGATCACTACGTATCGATCTCAACAAAAAAGTCTCGTAGCTCTCCCGATCACTACAAACCATTAGGGTGGGCTCTCCCGATCACCACACCGGGCACGCAACTACCGAATGCATGAGCATACGCTTCCCCATATATGCTAATGCAATGAATACATACCTCTCTAGCATATGTAAACCAAACATAACAACATACATACATTTCTCATCATATGTATTCCAAACACCTGTTCATACATATATTCTCATAATCATATGTAAACAGCGCAGGTATTTTAAACACGTTCTCATCACGAGAATACATCAACCAGACATGCCAAACACACAGCAAAGCATTACAGCAGAAATCCAAGCATGACATAACCAGTTGAAAAGACGGAAATAAAGTGGAGCCCTTACCTCGGCAAGCTTCCGTCAACAACACACGCTCAAACAACACAACGCGCTTCCTAAAACAAGCAGCGCAACAATCAATACATTGTTCTCTAACCAATCGTATTGAAACTACACCAAAACCCCAAAAACCTAAAGGTTCATAAGGTAAAACTACCCTTTCGGATACTATACCAAAAACTACCGTATTGATCAACCCCCATGAGTTATTTGTACTATTTTTAGGACCCAAAACAATTGTCAAAAGTCTTAAATAATTTGAAATGCAAAATGGCCGTTTTCTTGCGTTATAAGCTACGTACTTTCCGAGTACTCGAAAAACTCGTTTCCAATCCCCACCACTTCCATAAATTAATAAAAAGGGATTAGAAAGTTAAAAACCAAGTTTAGAAATCAGAATCCAAAATTTTAGGTCTCAGAGCTCGCCCTGGCGAGTTGGCAGCGAGTGAAGGCAGTGAGGACTGGTCTTACTCGCTCTGGAGCTCGCCCTGGCGAGTTCATGACCTGTGACACTCGCCCTGGCGAGTAAACGCTCGCCCGGCGAGTTTCACCTGTCATGACAGCAAAAGACAGCAACTCACACCACCTTTTTTTCCACCCAAGCCTAGTTTGATTCTATTAGTTCCCAACACTTTTTCAAGGCACAAAAGCAAACCATTTTCATAAGCAAGCAATTCATTTCCGAAAGCTTGTTGGTTGCTTCGAGTGCAAGTTATTTGGTTTTCATTTCCAAAAACAAAACCAAACCCAAGCACAAGTTTTATTACGGGCCTCAACCGACCGGTAATCATTTTCAAACATGTTTTCAAAGTAAAAAGCAACACCACATGTCACAAGAGTTTTAAACCACTTTGACCCTAAAAACACTACCCAAAAACACTTAGGAAATATTTTCATAAACCACAAAATATTTTTCATCGGATTTTCTAAAACAAAACCATACAACGCATTTCCCTTTTGCCCAAAGGTTCAAAGACAACGTTTCTTTTCAAAACCTTACAACTTAACCACATGTTATTGATCAATACATAACCAACCCAAAACCCTAACTTTTCTCATGAGGTTTTTCACAACCTCATGGAAAACAAAAGTAACAAAGTCTAGACATGCTTACTAAACCCTCATGAGCAACTTTCATGGAACAAAAACCATTCAAAACCAATTCCATAAATACCATCTCATGAACATCAACTAATAATCCATCAAACTCCAAGAGTTTGGCTAGCAAAGAGAAAGGAAGAGGTCCTAGTTACCTTAGAAGAAGAATCTCACAACTCCAAGCTTTCCAACAAGCTTAAGATCAAGTGCTTTGGTGAAGGAATGGAATTTTTCTCAATATGGAAAGGTGGAAAAGAAGGTCACGGCCAAGAGACAAAAGAGTGAGGAAGTTTTGTGATTTTCTTAAGTCCACAAAGTCACCAAACCTCCTTACTATGACAAAGGCTCTTGATAGCCAATCCACCCTTGGATCAAAGTCAAAAGTCCAAGCTTAAACCCTAGCCATTGGATCAATTTGCTTTATGGATAATCACAAGATTTAATCCAATCTCCCATAACAAGTCACGTACTCAGCTCTCGCGCGACGCGACGAACGTAAACCACAAAAACATAAAACCTACGGAAAGAACGTCTAACGTTTAACATTTCCAAAACTTATCGTCGAATCTTTTTCCGCGACTGTAATTTTCTTCCATACCTTAGAAAATTAATCTCAGAATATATCCTAACTCACGCAGATATATAAAACTCCCATCCGAAACCTCACTCAAAACAGACGCAGTAAGATTTGCCAACGGCGGGTAAAATTCCTACTCGTTTTTCCAAAAACACGAATAATCCAAAACTCGTTATTCTAAAACCACAGAAATCTCCTCATACTTAAAAGAGGATCACGACCCGAAAGTCTGTGCCCTTCCAGCGCACGAGCACAAAACATGCTCCGTTTCAGCAAAAATCTCATTAATGTGACGATACTCACAAAAACCGCTTCTACTAAAAACCCTAAAACTTAGCCGACGCTAAAGTTCCTTAGGAAAACCGCACAGTAAAATCTTGGGTCTTACATTACTACCCTCCAAAAAGAAGTTTCGTCCTCGAAACTAAAGGTAAGAGTAAAAACTCAACTAATTATTACCATCACCAACACAACAAATCCCTCAGGATCAGGCGCAGCCACACAGATGGAACACCGGGTGAAGTCACACAGATACTCTCACCAACACACTGGCACAACCGTGCACCAACCGCAACTCTCAACGAGTTCACCACTCAAAAATTAACCTCACAACAGAGGTTCACAACCTCTAATTCCCAAAGATCCTCGTGCCCACAAACAAAAATTTCCAAAGTCACCTCTTTCGCCTCCGCGGCATAGCCCACTCCATTAGTTTCACACGAAGTTGGGAGTGGCTACCCTCCAAAAAGAAACATCAAAAACTCTTTACGCACCACCAAAGCTAGCAAAACTAGTCAATTCCAATCAACACGATTCCCGTATATCATTAACAATAAATTAAGGACGGTCAGTCCCTCAATTTGTCAATAGACAGTCGACAATCCTGATGGTGGTTTAGACCATCTTTACCCAACTTAAGTGATACTTCATTCCACTTGTGCTCAAGGTCCTCCGAGGCACAATGGTCCCACACGTTTCCCTCAATCTCTTACGAATACACGTCGAAATCGCAAGACACAACGCTCAAGACACGTAGCTTAAGCTATCATGCTTCCTTTCTTGAAGCACCTGTGGAGTATCATCCACTAGTAGTACCGTGCCACTACGGTAAGTACCACCCAAACCATTACATTCCGAGCAAGTTATCTTATCTTAGGAAGAACTTCACACCTCACCAATATCCATGAGTCCGCAGCTCAATGAATACGCCGAAACCGCATGCTCACCCACGAGTCTCATACCAAACACGACTTACATAAAACAATCCCAACCTCCAGTTGGTGATTACACTCCTCATAGTCTTGACACTTGGCAAACTATACCCTCTACTTCTCTTGGACTCCTTTTATCCAAATCCCCAATTCCCCAGAATCGGCTTCTTATGCGTTCATATTACTTCCAAACGACACTTAGATAAATCTCGCGTGCCTTAAACAAAACGCTTAACCTCGTCGACTACCATCGTCGGCGCACATCCTCTTCACATCGTATTTCCATTCTAATTCTGAACTCTCTCTTGAGTTCCTTTCCTCTTGCAATTAAATCCTCTTTTACTCAAAAGAGTTGGTCACTCTGACCATTCTTAATTGCTTCGACATCACCACTCTCGTCGAGGTACCTACCTTCAAAATAGCTCTTAGGGTATTCCTCACATTACTATTGTCCAACCATCCTTGTTGACAACATCCGAATCCCTTATACTTACTCAATACCAATTTCTATCAACTTGCCATTAGACAATTTCTTATCCTTCTTATTCCCACATACAACACACGCACCGTCATGACATCCATTCAGGTGGTGCTTTTGAATCCGTACTATACCCGCACAACCATGATTTCCCAACTAGGTGTGAGGCAATTCTTTCCGCAAATCCTCCATTGACATAAGCCACATCATCATGTGCTTTTCTCTTACTCATTCTCAGCGACTAACATTCCTTCGTGGCTAACTCATCGATCTACTAGATCCCACACGCTTACCTCAACCCTTAAGGTATCCACTATTCGCATACTTGTTATTAACGACACTAGGTCCACTGACCCTTGACGTGTGACACACGTAATTCCAACTTACCACTAACAGCGCAACATGCTATAGCTACTACTAAGTCCTTTACATAGTAGAACATTCAAAACAAAAAAAAGCCACGACAAACAAACAAAACCCAAACAAACAGCATACATCCAAATATGCAAGAGTGGGTTGCCCCCAAACAATAAGCAATGCAGTAAAGTGTTACCTGCAACTAGTAATCCTCATGCATGGCATTACCGGTCTGACCGCTCACTCCAGTGCCCATACAGTAGGCACCTCCTCTAGCAGCGGGTCGAGCTCCTTGTGCCACATCCGCCGACGACCCGGCCTTTGGGGCTTTGCAATCTCTAGCAAAATGACCCGGCCTCTGACAGTTGTAACAAACAGTTCCTGGGCTCTTACAATCATTCACATAATGACCCTCTTGGCCACATCTGCGGCACTTCAGCTTTCCTCCACTCTGATTTCCCCGAGTCCCTGTGTTCACAGAGCGAGTTGGTCCTTGATTATCTTGGGGACGGTTATAAGGTTTATTCCCCTGCCTCCTCTGATTCTGACTCGAACTCTGCGTCTGACCACTTGAATTACTAGGTCCTCCTGCACTAAAACTTCCTTGGCGGTTCACCCGCTTGTTTCTCATATCCTCAACCTCTTGGCACTTCTCTACCAAGACTTGAAACTGACGAATACCCAACGGCACCACTGCATCTTGCAGTTCATACCTCAAACCATCCTGGAAGCGACGACGCATATAGGCCTCATCTATCCCGTCTCTAAAGAAACGGAAGTAACGGGATAGTGACTCAAACTTTTTGGCATAGGCTTCCACTTTCATGCCCCCCTGCCGCAGCTGCAGGAACTCCTCTCCGTACCTCTCCCTCGCAGTCTCGGGAAAGTACTTAGCTAAGAACCTCATCTTGAAGTTCTCCCAATTTACCTCCTCATCAGCATTTCCCATAAGGAGCCTGTTGTTCCCCCACCAATATTCAGAACTACCCTGTAACTGATAGGTAGCCAAGGTTACCTTTTCTCCTTCCGGGCAATGGATTGCCCCAAAGATCCCCTCCATCGCCTGGAGCCACAAATCCGCGGTATCAGGACCTCCCTCCCCACTAAACTTAGGAGGAGCCTGATGGTTGAAACTGGTGAGAAGTCTAGATCCAGCAGCAATGATCTCTCTCTCACGCTTCTCTACATCCCTCTGCGCCTTCGCATGGGTCTGGGCAGTCACAGCAACTGCCATTGTATTCATGGCATGAGCCATCTGATACATCTCGTTGTCATCTGCCCTAGGGGCTGCAGGTGCCCTTCTTGGAGGCATCTTTTTCCTGCACATACCAATTCCTTTTGATTAGATCCTTAATCAAACAATTATGAATCCTAACAGAATATCTCACTCCACGGATTACTAACTCAAAACCCGACACAGAACAAACACTAGAACTAACACGATACTAGCTATGTTCTAACCGACTCTGAACTAACGACTCAAGTATACACTTTCCCTTTGAAGATTTAAAGCCGTGCTCTGATACCAATTGTAACAACCCGTTTTTCAAAGGCCAGAAAAGGCACTATATTTTTTTTTTTGTACACAATCAGAGTTACGCATAAAAGATTTTAAATGAGCCGGCATTCAAATATACAAAAGAACTCATTACCATAAGGTGCTTCGACAAGCAAAGTGTATTCCTGAATAATTACAATCCAAGTCTAAGTATCAAAACAAGTTAGGAATCCTATGCTAACCAAAAAGCACGGTGCACAAAACACACCGGCGCATAGTCTAACTACTCTAAGCTAAAGCTCCAACCGCTCACTGGGGCCTGGAACAGCCACCGTCGTCACCACGACCTAACCCATCATCTGGGTGGGATGAGCCCGCAAATGAAAGAAAGGGTCACCACAAAATAAAAGTATGTATATATATAACCGGTGCGAGAGAGTATACAAATACCAAACATACAAATACCAACAGAGAAAGCTCTTTAAACACATAACCATTCCCACCAACGGGTTCATATAAGCAATGCACACATAGCCTATAATGCAACCTCTACAATGCGTGATACTAACCCTAGTTACCACGATGCATGAGCTCCGGAATCGTAGGTCCAACCCACTAACAATATCAATGAAAACCCCGTAGCTCTCCCGATCACTACAAACCATTAGAGTGGGCTCTCCCGATCACCACACCCTACCATAAGTATCAATAGAATCCCGTAGCTCTCCCGATCACTACAAGGATTAGAGTGGGCTCTCCCGATCACCACACCCCGTAGCTCTCCCGATCACTACGTATCGATCTCAACAAAAAAGTCTCGTAGCTCTCCCGATCACTACAAACCATTAGGGTGGGCTCTCCCGATCACCACACCGGGCACGCAACTACCGAATGCATGAGCATACGCTTCCCCATATATGCTAATGCAATGAATACATACCTCTCTAGCATATGTAAACCAAACATAACAACATACATACATTTCTCATCATATGTATTCCAAACACCTGTTCATACATATATTCTCATAATCATATGTAAACAGCGCAGGTATTTTAAACACGTTCTCATCACGAGAATACATCAACCAGACATGCCAAACACACAGCAAAGCATTACAGCAGAAATCCAAGCATGACATAACCAGTTGAAAAGACGGAAATAAAGTGGAGCCCTTACCTCGGCAAGCTTCCGTCAACAACACACGCTCAAACAACACAACGCGCTTCCTAAAACAAGCAGCGCAACAATCAATACATTGTTCTCTAACCAATCGTATTGAAACTACACCAAAACCCCAAAAACCTAAAGGTTCCTAAGGTAAAACTACCCTTTCGGATACTATACCAAAAACTACCGTATTGATCAACCCCCATGAGTTATTTGTACTATTTTTAGGACCCAAAACAATTGTCAAAAGTCTTAAATAATTTGAAATGCAAAATGGCCGTTTTCTTGCGTTATAAGCTACGTACTTTCCGAGTACTCGAAAAACTCGTTTCCAATCCCCACCACTTCCATAAATTAATAAAAAGGGATTAGAAAGTTAAAAACCAAGTTTAGAAATCAGAATCCAAAATTTTAGGTCTCAGAGCTCGCCCTGGCGAGTTGGCAGCGAGTGAAGGCAGTGAGGACTGGTCTTACTCGCTCTGGAGCTCGCCCTGGCGAGTTCATGACCTGTGACACTCGCCCGGCGAGTTTCACCTGTCATGACAGCAAAAGACAGCAACTCACACCACCTTTTTTTCCACCCAAGCCTAGTTTGATTCTATTAGTTCCCAACACTTTTTCAAGGCACAAAAGCAAACCATTTTCATAAGCAAGCAATTCATTTCCGAAAGCTTGTTGGTTGCTTCGAGTGCAAGTTATTTGGTTTTCATTTCCAAAAACAAAACCAAACCCAAGCACAAGTTTTATTACGGGCCTCAACCGACCGGTAATCATTTTCAAACATGTTTTCAAAGTAAAAAGCAACACCACATGTCACAAGAGTTTTAAACCACTTTGACCCTAAAAACACTACCCAAAAACACTTAGGAAATATTTTCATAAACCACAAAATATTTTTCATCGGATTTTCTAAAACAAAACCATACAACGCATTTCCCTTTTGCCCAAAGGTTCAAAGACAACGTTTCTTTTCAAAACCTTACAACTTAACCACATGTTATTGATCAATACATAACCAACCCAAAACCCTAACTTTTCTCATGAGGTTTTTCACAACCTCATGGAAAACAAAAGTAACAAAGTCTAGACATGCTTACTAAACCCTCATGAGCAACTTTCATGGAACAAAAACCATTCAAAACCAATTCCATAAATACCATCTCATGAACATCAACTAATAATCCATCAAACTCCAAGAGTTTGGCTAGCAAAGAGAAAGGAAGAGGTCCTAGTTACCTTAGAAGAAGAATCTCACAACTCCAAGCTTTCCAACAAGCTTAAGATCAAGTGCTTTGGTGAAGGAATGGAATTTTTCTCAATATGGAAAGGTGGAAAAGAAGGCCACGGCCAAGAGACAAAAGAGTGAGGAAGTTTTGTGATTTTCTTAAGTCCACAAAGTCACCAAACCTCCTTACTATGACAAAGGCTCTTGATAGCCAATCCACCCTTGGATCAAAGTCAAAAGTCCAAGCTTAAACCCTAGCCATTGGATCAATTTGCTTTATGGATAATCACAAGATTTAATCCAATCTCCCATAACAAGTCACGTACTCAGCTCTCGCGCGACGCGACGAACGTAAACCACAAAAACATAAAACCTACGGAAAGAACGTCTAACGTTTAACATTTCCAAAACTTATCGTCGAATCTTTTTCCGCGACTGTAATTTTCTTCCATACCTTAGAAAATTAATCTCAGAATATATCCTAACTCACGCAGATATATAAAACTCCCATCCGAAACCTCACTCAAAACAGACGCAGTAAGATTTTCCAACGGCGGGTAAAATTCCTACTCGTTTTTCCAAAAACACGAATAATCCAAAACTCGTTATTCTAAAACCACAGAAATCTCCTCATACTTAAAAGAGGATCACGACCCGAAAGTCTGTGCCCTTCCAGCGCACGAGCACAAAACAGGCTCCGTTTCAGCAAAAATCTCATTAATGCGACGATACTCACAAAAACCGCTTCTACTAAAAACCCTAAAACTTAGCCGACGCTAAAGTTCCTTAGGAAAACCGCACAGTAAAATCTTGGGTCTTACAAAAAAATAGGCTAAATCCTTTACAGATTCTAAGTATTGTACCAAAAAAAAACAGAGTATATTAAAACACTAAACTCTTTCGACAATAGCAGCTTCCTTTACAAAATTTCCACATTGATGTTTACAGAGACATTTTTTTAGCTAAATTACATTTTTAATCCTTTAATTTTAGCTTCTTTTTTGCAAAAGGTTGGCTCCACAAATTTTGATCAAGTTGACGCACAAGTGGACAGTGACTCATATGTCACGTCAGCATGTCACTGAGTCATTGTTCATGTGTGTGTAAATTTGCTGACATGGCATGTGAATCATTGTTTATATGTGTATTGACTTTGTCAAAATTAGTGGGAAGCAATCTCTTACAAAAATGGTTAAAATTAAAGGGGAAAAAATGTTATTAAGAAAGTTAGAGGACCAAAGTCGCATGTTTGTAAAAATTTGGGGCCAAAAATACGATTTAATCCATTTTATATTTTTTAAATATAAGTTGTGTTAAAAACCAACAGGATACAATAAGAGATAATTTTAAAATAAATGTTATTTTTATTTTTTATTGCATAATAATTATTATTATTCAATTATGTTCTCTAGTTATTATTTACTCACTACTTTGCAAAAACAATATTTTCTACTCTACATTAATTCATGATAACCTTACAATAACCTTAATTGACATTCATTTTAGAACAAAGAAAGTACAAACTTGCTTTGTTTTGAAAATATGGATTTGACTGGAGTATCCCCTTTTATGGGACTGGGGGTCGGAGATTTTACTGTGGGACGGACATCTCTCAAAGCTGCTTCAAGCAAAATGACAAAACATGAGAAAACGTGTTCTGACAATCAACACGTTTTTATACCATTTGCATTCGACACTTTTCGTTTTTTAGCACCAGAGGCTGTAAATCTTTTGAAAAGAATTCAAAAGGTCATGCATAGTAATGTTGTGTCGCCTAAGTCTATGAATGTAGTTTTTCAAAGATTAGGTTTTGCTATTCAAAAAGGTTTAGCGGCGCAACTTGTTGTCCGTCTACATTTTATTCATGTGTAATTATTTAACAATATATTTATATGAATCAAAACTAATGATGAATATTGAGCCATATATATATAGGAGACATATCAAGTGAGAAAACCTTTCTTATATGAGAGCGAGAGGAATCAATCTCAACCGTTAAAATAAATAGAATGGCTAAGATTAAATCCAAATAAAAAAGTTCACTTGCGTCTCCTCACTCTCAAACTTCGCCCTATTCATCTCCAACAAAGAAAATCAACCTTTTCGTTTCTCCCCACTACCATTAACCATGTTGCAGGCCTATTGCTTTTCACCTTATTTCACTTTTACTTTTTCTTATCTCATTGTAGCTTAATTGATTCTCTCTCTGCTTAATCAAGAAACTACACCCTTCTTATTTTATTTATGCTAAATCGGTTTATTGGAAATTGGGGAGAAAGAAACAATCAAGAATGGATCTTGCTGGAAAAATTGAAGATTTCATATACGACCACTTCTTCCCCCGATCAAAGTGAAAACTTATTCGTCAAATAGAAAATTCTGATGGCCATGAAAATCAAATACGACCAGTATAACAAAAAATTTCCCAATATATGAAACTCAATATCAATCCAACTATGCAACTATGATTGAAGTTCCGGCATGGTGGTAGTTCATGTTGTTTTTGATTTAAAAATAAAACGATTTTCGAAAAATTACTGAAAAGAATTATTGGCTGAGTCGCGGGTGAATACGCTTTCTTTAAGACGTTTCGCGGCACTACCCAAATTGTGCAAGGTAGACTATCAACCGCGAAGTCCCCAGGATAAAACAGCCGATTTCAACTGAAAATACCGAATCAATACTGCACTGTAATGATCGGTCAGAATTACACCTTGTATTGTTCGATGAACAATTATGATATTGATATGCAAATATCAATTCTGTATGGCAACAACCATTCGAAACTGAAACAAACAAACAATATTTGCAAAGAAAAAATAAGAGAGAAAAAACAGAGTATGATTTCGAAATTTTGAAATCAGAAGAATTTTTTTCAACTGAACTGAAGTACTGTATTTATAGTGCAAGCAAGGAAACTGAAGAAGAGAAATTCGTGGGAGTGGATCGTGGATCAGTTGGAGCGCATTCTGTTCATTCAACGAAAACGTGTCCCTGATTATAGGAACATATGCGCTTGACCGATCCGTTTCGGACTTGGTCTAATGCACAATAAACATGTGCTCAAGAAGAAAGAAAACGGAAGGAGCATTTAATGAAAATTAATTATTTTCATTCAATAAAAAATTAATTTATCACCAAGCCCATGCCCAAGCCCGGCCCGAGCCGGCCGGACGGCGGCGGCACGCGCGTGTGATATTCAACGTTGTGTATGGGCTCCTCTGTCGCACAAAACTGGGTACCCCTTGGGGCCCAAACCATAAGGCCACTTTCCTACTTATAAACACTATCACTTCAAGTGATCTATCCAATGTGGGACTTAGAAAAAACTTTTTTCAATTCACATCACACATTGGTTCAAACTTGTGTTTATTTCCTTCCAAGTTCCCTCCAAAATCTCATCATCTTCACATCATGTTCCAACAGTTCACTAGGTGACTTCCAGCATAACCATTGGCAGGTAACGTTTGTGAAAAAGGAAAATAATTGGTATTAGGGAAAGAAGGGGGACAGCAAAAATTGGAAACAGAGAAGACAATTGAAAAGATAAGCTAAGTGACGGACCAAATTAAATGTTTTAATTTGAGCCATTGATTTTGATCCGATAGTTGATAATAGACCCTCTCACTCTCATATAAAAATAGGTTTTCTCACTTAATACATCCCATATATATATATGGACCAAACTTATGTGCAGTGCTTTATATACAGTTCTTACTGTGCTATATACAAGGAGGTAGTTATTTTTATTTGAAAACAATTTTTTTCTAATTTTTAAATTCAAAAGAAATAAGAAAACTACCTTTTTGTGAGTGGAACAGAACAAACTGCATCTAAAGCAATGCATATAAGTTTTGTTATATATATATATAAAGAAAGCTTATTCATTTATGGGGGCATTTGTGACCGTCCGATGTAATTAATCAGACTGTCCAAAAAAAATACTTCTCCCCTTTCAATCCTAATTATATTATCCTCTTCATTTTTTCTTTGTCCTTTATCTCCAAATTTTCACATATATCTATGATTTATTATCAAAATTGTCCCTATTTAATTTACCGACAGAAATTGTAAAGAAAAATAATTCCCTATTTTAAATATCAATAATTGTTGCGGGTAAATATATAAAAGTAACAACTTTCAAATAAATTTATCACTACAATTATTTTTCTTGATACCATGTATTTTTTGTTTTTTGTATGCATACCATAAATTTTCTTGATAAATTTACTTTTAACTATTGATCAATAAATTCATCCATTCAATCAAATAAAATTGGATGAGACTTATTGGTTCGATGGTAAAAACATATTTATATATGATGTAAAGACTATTTCACTCGTGTAGACAAAATCTTCTGAAGACGCCCCAAATTTTTCTCAATATATCAAAAAACTCACAACAACAAAAGAAAAAGAAAACTTATAAATAGATCAATAGTACTCGTATAAAGTTAATTATATACGTTACCAAACAAAAACTAAAAACAAGATAAAGTCAATTTTGGATTGAAACAAAAGTTTTGATTTGAGAGTGCGACTTTGGAGTGATCCAGACAAAGGGTCTCTATCTTGGATACTCGTTCAATCGCAGCCGTTCAACTTTGCAACTATGCAATGGTATGTGTCACGATTTATAAAGTAAAGTTTTTATTTTATTTTAGCATGCATGAAAACACTAAATATGATGTGACTTCAATTAGTTAGATTAACACCACCAACAATTATATATTTAAATGCAATACGTAAGAAATTTATTTTAAAAAAAGGAAAATGCAGAGAAAAAATGGGGCATAAAGAATCCAAATCCATGCAAAAGTCTGTGATAATCTAAAACTATGAAAGCCAATATCATACCGTGGAAAAAGACACGCCCTATTAAAAATAGGAATCATTGTAGCAAACAAAGAAGAAGAATCAAATAATATCCAACAAAGAAATTTCTCTTGTAGAAATGGTATGATAAGCTAACCAATCAACATAACTATATTTCCGATAAATATAAGAAATCAAAAAGTGCTTGTCTTTTAGATGGCACAATACAATTCTCCATCTATTATTTTTAAGGAATTAGGGAACAGACTTTTTTTTTTCCAATAGATTGAACTACTAATTAACAATAACAAGAAATCACTTACTCTAGTCAAAGTTTACAACAACTTTTAACTTTTATAGGATATTTCAATTGCAAGTAAGGAAAGTTGAATAAGCTGCTCTTTTTTTTGAACAAGAGTAGCTCTTTTATTTCTACTCAATATTGTTTCCTACTCCGTATTAATTAAGATATTAATTTTTTTCTATGATATTGATACCTAATCTTAGGATAAATATAAGTATTTACCCCTACAAAGTAACTGTATTGTGTTTTACTCATGTAATTTTTTTTAAAAATTATTCCTTTGCAATGTAAAGATTCTTTTCATTTACTCAAGTTAAGTTTTTTTTTACCATTTCTTTATAAAAAAATGAAAATTCATTAAATAAATATTTTAGTTTTTGTAAGATTATAAATGGTGAATCATTATTAATTGTACATTGGTTTCTTAAAAGAACTAAAGTTTTGAGACAAAATGTAAAATGACCAACGATTTAGGAGGGAAGGATTACATCATAAGGACATTATTTTTTTTAATCGGCTAATGTTAATAATTAATGGATTTAATTTGAATATATTGATAATGTAATAATTTTTTACACGTGTATCCAATCAAATCACGACATATAAATATTTGTTGAGATATTTTAGAAATAAACTTATTAAAGTGTCACTGTGATGTGATTTAATTGGATGTATGTGTAGATATCACGTTTTGTTGAAAATCATTCAAACACCTCAATAGTATATTTTATATGACATGGATGGATAGTAGTTGAAAATATGAATTAAACTTCTAAATTTTTTATGGATTTAATGGATATGCACAGTCACTGTAAAACAGTATTACACATATCTCTAATGAAAATCCACCAATTTGCCACATCATCTCACTCTTATATGGTTATTTTGAAACTACTTATATGACATAGATAGATAGTAGTTTCTTATTAGATGTCCGTGTAAAACTATTTTACATCGACGATGTATCTACATTAAACTCATTTTTTATTGATTTAGTCTCTTACTCGTGTACCCGGAAAGGGCATGGAAATTGTTCCAATACACTGCTATTTGAGAAATTAACGCAAAGACCATGGATAATCCATTGCAAGACTTTGTCATTGACAGTTGCAATCATATTTTACTTTTAAACGAAGTCGCATTTTTTTTTCTTCTTTTGACACAGTAGACAAAGTCGCATGAAGATTGAAATTGTATTTAATTTAATATAATTATCACAGCAAAAGAAAAAAGACTAACCAGTTTTGAAGGATGAACAAGGTCCAAAATAAAGGTCACATAAAGTACTTAAACAAGAAAATAGTCTTTTTTTCTTTTCTTTTTTTAAAGAAACAACACGTCAAATAGCGACAATTAAAAAATGGACAAATAATTTATTCTTGTCTATATATTATTGAGAAGGAGGAATAGTCAAAATTGTTTATTTTTCTTGACTCAAGAATAATCAAAGATTCAAAATAATATTAGGTCTACCTTACAGATATTTTAAATTTCAATTGGTGACCTCAAGTTATCTCTTGAACATTTTTAGTTTTCACAATTTGCATTATAAATATGAGATTGCTCAGAAATTCATAATATATACTGTATAATATTTAATCTAACGATAGGGACGAGGTACAAATTTAAATTAATATTTAGTACAATAATTTTGTTCAATCTAGATATTTTTCATGAGTTTAATGTACATACATCGTCGATGTAAAATAGTTTTACACGAACATCTGATAAGAAACTACTATCCATCCATGTCATATAAATAGTTTCAAAATAACCATACAAGAATGAGGTGATGTGGCAAATTGGCGGATTTTCATTAGAAGTATGTGTAATACTGTTTTACGGTGACTGTGCATATCCATTAAATCCATTTCTCATAGAAAATTATATATCTCATAAAAATAACTAAATACTACTAGACCTTTCTTGTCCTTTTTTTTTCTTCTTCATAATAATACCTTTCTTTTTTCACAAAACCATTGACAATTTATTTTTCCTAAACAACCAACTATTGGATGAATAATATAATCAGAGTTTTAGAATTTTAAGAAGTTTGTTTAAACTTTTGTTTTCTTCTCCTCTTCTAATCTTATATATGTCATCAATCTACCGGAGACGGATGATTTAGAGTCAATTTATATTTAGAATTATATCTTCAAATCATTTTTTTTGTTCTATTTAGTGTTTCTTCCCTTTTTTGTTTGTTTGTCCAATTTCCCTTTTTAATACGATGTATTTGTTTTTCCATTTTAGTGTGGAGTATTGTCGTCTCATCTTAGTGCGGTGTTCATTTGTTTAAGGTTGAAGGATTAAGTTTAATCTAGTGCAGATTCAATCAACGAATTTGGTGTCATCAATACTATATATCCGGAGGCATGAATATTTAGAACACTTTAATATAGTAAAGTGTGCAGGCTTATGCAACTTGCCGTTTTATGTTACTAACGTGAATGTTGTGAGTTTGTTCATAAATTTATCCGTTTTGTTTTTAGTGGTTTTGAATTTGTATTGCATCGATGTAATATATCAATTTGAAAGAATGAATATCGTTTATATAGTAAAAAAACTGAACACTACTACATATTGCCTTGTCATCGAAGTTTTTCCGACAAATTATGTGTTGCTTTCGTAAATGACCACAATTTTTCTATATGTGTTGAATAAAGGACCTCAACCAAACACATTCTCAACTTGCTTCGTATAGTGTTAAAAGTTATGCATGATTTGATGATGTTGATCTTGTGGTATGTTAACATATCTCTTTGGGGATGTATCTCCACTTGTGAACAAGTAACTTGTTTGTGATATGGTTTTACGAGGACATGACAAATAATTTGCATCTACATAACCTATTAACAATAGTTTGGGTGAGTTAGGATAAAGCAAACCTATATTCATTGTAACTCTAAGATAATGATACATTAAGATATGTATAATAAGCAATGCGCATTAGTGCTCCTATCACACTAATGTATGGTATTTTAGGACCAAGCGGTTATTCTTTATGTCCCAAAGGGCCTTTCTCTATATTCTGTGATTTAACAACCATTGGACTAACAAACGTCGTATAGGCCCAACAAACATCATATTTAAGACTGACTCCAAAAGTGTTGTGAATGCAATACACCTTCGTACCAATGGCATTTCAAAGTTTAGTTCTTTAATTGTTATGATTAAAAATGTATTATCTTTGTATTCAAACTTCCAGCTGAAATTTATTAAGTGACAAACGAACTCAGTTGCTCATAAACTTGCAAGAGTGACTGTTTCATGGCCTAGTCGCTATATCTTTGATATATCACTTACTTGTATTGACGGATGAGATTTCTTCATGTAAAAATGTTTTGGCACTTTTGCTATATAAATTTCTTGATGCACAAAAATATTATTATTCAAATGCTCAATTTGCAATACAAGACAAAACTTTGATTTTTCCAAGTCTTTCATTTCGAACTCTTTCTTTAAACAATTAATCCATGACTTTTGAAAGCTCTTCAGAAGTTTCGATGATATTTATGTAATCAACATTGACAACAAATTCACTTCTTGTTAAACAAGATTTTGATCCATATGAATATTTCAAATTTTATTTTTAGTCTCTATACAAAATTAAGCAAGTTTTGATTCTCCAAAATATTTGGCGTCACAACTTTTAGTTTATGTTCTTGAGCAACTCATGTGTACTATTTATTTTTTAATAATTTTTTGTATTTATGATCATAATATTTTGAGAATTTAGCCCCCAAAAATTTAGATTTTTTTAAGAAAGTATGAATTTTTAAGCGCCAAAAATTATAAATTTATAATTACCAAACATGACCACAAAAATTTCAAAATTTTGAATAATATACATGAGTTTATTTAAAAGCAGGGGTTAAAAATTGTGATGGAAGCTGAAACCAATTTTTCTTATAGAGACTAAAAATAAAATTGGAGATGAAACCAAAAATTTATTTAACCCTAAAATAAAAAGACATGGACAATGGAGATATTAGCAAAATGTCAAATGTATTTGATCCATATTTGAAGCAAATACATTTGAAATTTGTTTTTATTTTATAAGAGTTTTTCTGTTTCAAAATATAAATATATTTTCTTACGTGTTTTTTAAGTTTCAAAACATTAAATTGATAATAGTAAAGTAACGCTCAAAATCGGAGAGAAACAATTCAAAATTTGGATATTAGATTATTTTTTTGAAAAGGGAATATTAGATATATTAATATACATTTTTCAATATCCAAAAATATGTGTCAAAATAATTTTTTTTGCCAACCCTTTATTGATTTATGGGTAAGAAATTGACTTTCTAGAAGATATGCGACTCAGGATTAAACATATGAAAATGTCAAATAATGCATTTGATGCACTAGTTAAACATATAAATAAAGAAATTTTATTGTGAAACTCGTGCATTCAATATATTAAAAGTATAAAAAATTATCTTTATCAACATTAAATTTATATTTAGTTATATTTTTAGTATACTTAACAAGTGCATCGATTGTACTATTTAGCATGACCCATAAAAAAATTATGTTAATTTGTGAAGTAAGTAAAAAAGAAATACTAAAAATCGTTTGAGATGTTGCACTCCTCCTACTAACATAAAAACATTTTTAGCTCATGATCTATATTGAGTTTCTTTCTTTCTTTCTCTCTTTTTTGATACACCAAAAAACACTCCACACAAAATTACATAAACCAATCTATTAAAATAATGAAATATTAACGAGTACCTCTGAAACACTATATTTAAATAGTAAATTTTTATTAAAATTTATATATTAAATATATTAAAAATTGAACTATTTGACTTTTCTAAAAAATAATTTCTTAACATCTTAAAATAATTAAAATCACAATAACTTTTTTTTCTTATACATATCAACTATGAGTCAAGTCAATCAACTAAAACTCAATTGACTAATATTCAAACTATGATCTTTGCCTTTTCAAAAACAAATATTCAAACTATGAGTTAAATAGTTAATGAATCTAAATTACTTTAACAACTTTGTCATTTGTAGATGAAGAACCATATCTGGTATTGAAAACTTTTGGTATGTATTTTGAATTTTGATTAATGATTTATGATTAATTACAGCAAAAATGTATGTGTGACATTAAAAAGTGTAAAAAAGTCAAAAGAAACGAGCAGGTCAGGTGTAATAGCAAATGAGGTGGAATCCTACATGTCAATATATATAAACACCCACCGCATTTCCAGACGTAACCGTCAACTCAATATCATCACACACTAACCCAACCCAACCCAACCCAACCCAACCAACAATACAATACAAAACAACTTCACAATTTCAAAAACAAATAGTGACAAACACACCAACAACAACAACATTTTCAACTCTCTCTCTCTCTCTCTCTCTCTCGTCTCTTCCCTTCTCTTCTCACATCACATCTCAACAAGTCAAAAAACAAGAAGAAAAGTAATAAAACAAACAAACACTCTCTCCTTTTCTTTTTCTCCTCTCTCTCTCTCTCTCTCTCTCCCATCTCCTCACTTTCCTCGTTTTGTTTTTCTCTTTTTCTCTCTCTATCTTTTTCTTTTCCTTTTTTTTTTTTACTTCTTTTTAAATTTATTTTCTTACCCTTACTTTGCTCTTCTTCCCTCCCTCCTTCTTTCTCCCTCCTTCCCCTTAGTCCCTTTCTAAGTTTAGGATTGGACTTAGGCGGTTGGTTGGGTTCATCTGAACCGTCAAATGTGAGATGGGAAGTGGAGTTTCGTCCCTCTGTTCTTGCTTTGAACCGGTTCACCGGACCAAAAAAAACCATAACCAAAACGTTATTTTCACTCAAGAAGAACCATTGGATGAAACCCTAGGTCACTCTTTCTGTTACGTTAGATCTTCAGCTCGTTTTCTCTCTCCAACTCACTCCGATCGGTTTCTCTCTCCTTCAACTTCTCTCCGGTTTTCACCAACTCACGAATCGCTACCTAAAACCCGACCCGATTTTCCTGAAACTACTTTCAAAGCTATTTCTGGTGCTTCTGTTAGTGCTAATAGTTCTGTTCCCAAAACGGTTATTCAGTTAGAGGAAGAATCCTCAACCTCCGCCGCCGCCGTTTTTGATTCTTCCGTCAAGGGTACTATTGTCAATGGCTTTGAAAGTACGTCGTCGTTTTGTGCTCTTCCGCTTCAGCCTGTTCCCAGAGGTGCTGAGCTTTTTGAAGGGAGTGGTTTTTTTCTCTCCGGTCCGTTTGAGAGTGGCGCGCATTCCGGACCGATTAACGCAGGTGCTGGTGTTGACTCTGGTGTCTCCGGCGGGAGAGATGTTCCTTTCTCGGCTCCGTTAGGGGGGATGTATGGAAGGAAGAAAGGTGTGTCGGGGTTTCGGAAGGCGTTTCAACGGAAGGTGTCGGACAAGAAGCGGCCGTGGGTTGTGCCAGTGTTGAATTTTGTTGGGAGGAAGGAAGTTCCGGCGAGTGAAGGGAGGGAGAAGCCGGTGGAGGTGAAGAGTGAGAGCAATGTGCAGTGGATGTTAGGGAAGGCCGGTGAGGATCGGGTTCATGTGGTGGTTTCGGAGGAGCAGGGGTGGTTGTTTGTTGGGATTTACGATGGTTTTAATGGACCCGATGCGCCGGAGTTTTTGATGGGGAATATGTACCGTGCTGTTTACAATGAGCTTCAGGGTTTGTTCTGGGAAGTTGAAGAAACAATGGAGAGTAATCCTGTTGAGGTGAAAAACAAAACGGAGGGAGAAAATTCCGGTGCTGGTTTGGTGGATGTGGTTCGCGAGGCGGAAACTGGAACTGTGAGTAAACGGCGTAGGTTGTGGGAGTTACTGGCAGAAGATCCTGAAGATGGACTTGATCTTTCTGGGTCTGATAGGTTTGCGTTTTCCGTTGACGACGCACTCAGTGTTAGCAATGCCAATGCAGGTTCTGCCATTAGTAGACGGTGGCTTTTGCTGTCCAAACTGAAGAATGGGTTGTCAAAGCATAGGGAGGGTAATGGTAGGAAGTTGTTGCCGTGGAGTTTAGGGAATGAGGAAGAGAAAGAAGAAAAGTCTGAGGTGGAAAACAAGCCTTCTGCTTCTGGTACTGGCAGTGGTGGAGGGAGGAGACGGAAATTGGGTCCGGTCGATCATGATTTGGTTTTGAATGCAATGTCTCGGGCGCTTCAAGTGACAGAGCTTGCATATTTGGATATGACGGATAAGCATTTGGATACAAATCCTGAACTTGCTTTGATGGGTTCTTGTCTGTTGGTTGTTTTGATGAGGGATGAGGATGTGTATGTTATGAATGTTGGGGATAGTCGTGCAATTGTTGCGCATTATGAGCCCAAGGAGGGTCAGGATACTTCCAACGCGGAACCTGCAAGCAAGGAACAAGATGTTGGTGTTGGTTCCAGCAGTGGGAGCATAGTTGAGGAGTTATTAGCTTTAGATGGTACTCAAACTGAAGGTGCAATGAAGGTAGGAGGGAGTCAGGGTCCTGCTCAAGAAATGAGGTTGGCGGCATTGCAGCTGTCTACTGACCACAGCACCAGCATTGAAGAAGTAAGCTTCATTTTTGAACTAGCAGGCCTTTTAGTGAACTGAAATGCTTTCTTACTTCACTATTGCAGTCTGGTTTAACTTCTAGAGCTTGTTTGTGTGTCCATTATTGAGTTTGTGTGTGCATGCCATTATATACTTTTCCATAAGTGCACTGTATTCCTTAGTAAGGTGACATAGTTTCTTTGATATAATTTAGTCCAGCATTCTGCTTTATACACAGATCAAGTTTACTATTTAGTA
Organism: Trifolium repens; assembly: GCA_030408175.1. Taxonomy (NCBI): domain Eukaryota; kingdom Viridiplantae; phylum Streptophyta; class Magnoliopsida; order Fabales; family Fabaceae; genus Trifolium; species Trifolium repens. The sequence goes on from CP125851.1 coordinate 35,898,127, forward strand.
ACATGCAGTATTGAGATGGAGTAGTTTGTAGCGAGAGACATTCAAGAGGTTAAGTAATTTGCTTCACCGATTTCATTCTGAAAGAAATGAAACTCAGAAGTTAAACTTTTAGTCGTAGTTGTTGTTATTTGTCTTGTTTCCTGAACTGCTTATTACAGATGTCTAACAAATGGAGCTTAATTTTTTGCAGGAAATTATTAGAATTAAAAATGAGCATCCTGATGATCCCCATTGTATAGTCAATGATAGAGTTAAAGGGCGTCTTAAGGTCACCAGAGCTTTTGGGGCAGGATTTTTGAAACAGGTATATTCGAAAGTACACTATTTGTTGATGCTATGCTTTTTTTTTTTTTAATAAATTTATAAATGTTAAACATTGTACTTCTGGATCTGGACCATTCTCTCCTTCCTTCAGATAGAAAACAATGTACTGATTTCTATAGTTCATGCATTATGGGATAATAATTCTGAGTTCATGTTGATTCTCTGCTTCATGGGTATAAATGTTTATTGTTCATCTTACTTAGTGCCAGCGCAACATTTTATTTTAATAAAAATGTGCACCTGATTGTAGCGGCACTGCCGCTATTGCGATGGAGCGACACAGAGAAGGTGGTGATTGCAGCAAAGCTCCCTGCATCTGCATCACAGTATAGTGCTGCAGCTAGATCGGTGGGAGATGCCACACAAAACCAATTGCGTATGGTGTGACGCATCTGGCACAAACGAGAGGAGGGGAATGAAAAATCAAAATAGAAAGGACTTGTTATGATTTCTGACCAAACTGGGCCAAACCAGAGGAGAGGAATGAATAATCAAAATAGAAGCCCACACCAACTGCCTCTCCCTATTCCTACAATTTTTGAAGCTGCACAAGTAGCTACTAGTTGTGTGCGGCACAATGTCTTGTTCAGATCAACTTTACACAACACTTAAGTCTACTAGGTTAAGCGAGAAGAATACATCTAGACCTCTAAAGCCCAATCTACAGAAAAATACAAATTCAAAAGGCATCATATAAAAAGTTGAGCCTTTATGAGTACCTCGGGCCTTTAGGAAAATGTATAGTAGTTATTAATAAACAGATAATAGAATAACAATAAATGTGGTGAGCACATATATACGATGATCTTATTTAACAATTTATGTTCATAGTCCGTAAACCTTGTTGTTCATGATCATTTTGTTTTTTCTATAATTGAGTTTTGCATGGAAGATATTCATGTCAAAAATATCAGTTATCAGTTATTGTAACAAATAAAAATATCTGCTCACTAAGATTTCCTGCATTAAACTTATGATTATAAAATGAGAAGATGAATGTTAATGTTAGTTTCTGGGAGAACAGGCTTCGCTGGTGCTCATACACTACTTGTCATTGAACTCTATTGTGCTGATGCGCTACTACACCTAAAATTTGAATTCTGATTTTCTGTCATGTCTCTTGTTTAGGGCTGCATAAATTTCTTACAAATTTTAATTTAACACAAATCTGTTCTGATTTATGACATGATAGATTATATATTTTTTTTCTGTAGCCGAAGTTGAATGCTGCAGTACTGGAAATGTTTCGTAATGAATACATTGGAACTGCCCCATATGTATCTTGCTTCCCTTCAGTACGTCACCGTAGATTATGCCCAAGGGACCAGTTCTTGATCCTCTCATCTGATGGTTTGTATCAATACCTAAACAATGAAGAAGTTGTTTCTCAAGTTGAGAGCTTCATGGAAAAGTTTCCAGAAGGTGATCCCGCCCAACATTTAATAGAAGAGCTGCTCCTCCGTGCAGCCAAAAAAGCTGGTAAATGGATCTACTCACCTTTTGTATCTTTTTTCATTTGCAGTTTTGTTAGACATATACAATTTGTTGAATGTCACAAGTGGAGGGAATATTAATTAGATTTTCTTTATAGAAGAATTAAAAGAATTAATGATCTGGTTGGGGTTGTTTATATAAAGAATGCATGGTGAAGAATAAACTGAGGATGGTTGTTGTGTCTACCTTGCCTGCATGAGTTTGTTTGGTTCTTGTAATTGGAGAAAACATATTTTATAATCTTTTTTTCAGTTTTCATTTGGCCCGAGTTTGACTGAGGTGACAGATTTAAATCTGGGATGGTTGTTTGCTTGGTTCTTGTAATTGGAGAAAACATGTTTTATAGTATTTTTTTTTTGCTTTTCATTCTGCCTCAGGACAGGGATAGTGCAGATATGTTGATTTCATTTCATTTATAGATAAATGTTCTACGCCTGTCAACTACTGTCTTTATACATCACAATTAGAGAATTCAGAGTGCTGATAGAGGACTCAATTATTGCAGGATTAGATTTTCATGAATTGCTGGATATCCCGCAAGGAGATCGGAGGAAGTATCATGATGATGTTACTGTTATGGTGATATCACTTGAAGGAAGAATATGGAAATCATCAGGCAAATATCTATGAGGTCTTCAACATTCATAACATTTTTCCACCAGTGATTGCCCTGAAGACTATGCCATACTTTCGCAGCTGATCCATTTTTCATGGATCTGAGTATTTTCCTGGTCTTCAACAAAAAAATTATCACCAAGGAATCTCAAATTTTAAGGGCAAGAGGCAATTTGGTATGGTCTAAGAAAGGACATTGCAGACAGGCTTTTCAAAATTTTCTTTAGGAGTGGAAAAAAGAAAAAGAAAGTACCATCTTTTAAACTGTTTCTTTTTCCATTCGCCGTATCAGCATCCCCTCCCTCTTTTTTGCAGTTATAGAGATGAAAAATGATAGAAATTTTGCACAGCTAAGGTCCTTTCTATTGATTTTTATTTTTTCTTTCTTTATCTGGCTGAGCCAAGTAAAATGTTGGTGTATATTGGTGGGGATATAAGTGTACTGATTTAACTGGAGCAGTTCTTAGTCAGGAATGACAATCTGTAGCCGGGGTGGATTTTCACCATAGCAAATTAACATGATTCTAAATTAGAGAGATGGAAATCAAATTATTAAACTAAAAATTGCACAATGAACTAGACCATTTTACAGTAAAAAATAACCAAACCACATTTTTTATATTTATTGTTAGCTTTCATGTCTTTTTGTATATGTTTGGTATCACTGTGATTCTGGTCACGGTGGATTATCATGATTCTAACTTGCTGACTGTGATACTGATACCAAACATGAGTTAATTTGAGTAAGTATTTGTCTTGCATTTTACTAAAGGTGTTTTTGTCTTGTGTCCTTGTTGAATTTCTAGCATTTCTATTAGTAGTAGGTATGTTCTAGGTACCCCATCTTGGCATGGGAATTGAGGTCTTTTTTGTCGACAACAATTTGCCCTTTGTTGACCAAATCCATAACTTTTTTTTACACCAAGATATATATATATATATATATATATATATATATATATATATATATATATATATATATATATATATATATATATATATATATATATATATATATATCATTGTTGATTGTTGAGTCACGAGTGTATCACTTTTATTTAAATAAATGCAAACATATACTTTAAATTATCATGATCAGTTGACAGTTCCACTTCAATTATATATTTTTATAAGGGTTTGTCGAACATGTGCAGCTATATGTGTAATAATTTAGAAGTCGATTTTTGGGTACTCAAAGTTCTTAGTAGTGATGATGATAGTAATTTGATTGTTTATGCGCAATGTTTTGTTCAAGTTAGTTAGTTTTTTCTGGGCTGATTAAGCTTTAGTTTCCTTCTTCTTTGGCTTTCCGGTCGTCTTGTATTCCCACAAAAAATAATACAATATACAATGACAATTATTTTTTTTCATATACAATATTCAATTCATCCAAGTTAAGACCCCTTCTAAAGAATAAAAACATGAAATAATAACATGAAATTGAGTGAAAGACTATTCTTAATTGAAATTCATAAAACATAATTTGAGTTTGCTACATACATCTAGAACAGAAATTACATTGCATGATTGATGCCTTCCGGTCAATAGTTGAAATCCCTGGTTCACAATTCCATCATAGTACGGCCAATTCTAGCATGGGTGAATGTCATAGGTCTCCCACCATGGGAGAGTTATTTGCACCCTTAGATTATTAAGGTCCACAATAAACTATAATGAAGTTTTGAAGCAAACTATAATGAAGTTCTACATTGTATTATAATCTATATAGTTTTTTTTATATAATAATCTATATATCTGTATTTCAATCTCGGTATATACATTACGAGAATTGGAAACTTTTTTCCCAAAAACAGATCTGGTAAAAAAGATCGAAATTTTTTTTTTCGGAAAAAACTCCAAAATTGTATTTATTTGAAATTGAAATTTTTTTCCCATAAAAGATCGGAGTTTTTTTCCGAAAAAAACTCTCGAAACTTTTTTTCCAAAAATAAATTGAAATTTTTTCTCGAAAAAAGATCTGAAACATTTTTTTTCCGAATAAAATGACTGAACTTTTTTCTGCTCGAAAATATATCAGAAAAATTCCGAAATTGTATTTATTTGAAATCCGGAAATTTTTTCCGAAAAAATTGAAAAAAAATTCCTGAAAAAAGATCGGAAACTTTTTTCCGGTAAAAATCATGAGCTTTTTTTCCGAATAAAATATCGGAACTTTTTTTACGAAGAAAAATCGGAAACCTTTTTTAGGAAAAAAACTCCGAAATTATATTTATTTATCTATAATCGAAACTTTTTTTTTCGGAAAAAACATTGAAATTTTTCCCGAAAAAGATCGGAAAGTTTTTTCTTGAAAAAATATCAGGAACTTTCGCGGAATAAGATCGAAAACTTTTTTCAGAATAGATAATTATAAAAAATAATAATAATATAGATTAGAATACAATATACAAACTTTATTATGGTTTATTTTGGACCTTAATAATCTAAAGGTGCAAATAACTTTCCCATGGTGGGAGACCTATGACCCTCACCCATGCTATAATTGCCCTCATAGTACATCCCTTGTTTTAACTTGAGAGAATCTCTTATATGAATCAAAATTTAAAGCTATTGTTAGTTTTTTTTTTCCTAATTAAGGGGACTTTGGTCAAGTTCAAACATTCATGTTTATAATCAACCATCTGCAGAAAGTGCATCAAACACACTTCATATAAATCTATTCATTGAAAAAATCCTTTTATTTAAATAAGAACTTGCAACAAAAAAAGGTAATGTAGAGACATATTAAATTAAAATTTCACCTTTTATAATTGTCAACAACTTAAATTACAATATACAACATTGAGATATATAGTGAAATTGTATAACGATGCAAATTAAGCACAACAGATTGTTACATTGACATCATTAAACACCTAAATATTTTCATGTTGATATCTTTCTAGCATCAAAACATATCTACCAAAACTTAAAGAATGCAATCTACCAAAAAATACACTTGAAAGATGCAAGACAAAAATGAAAATAGATAAAAAGGAGTACTAGATTTTTAGGGTGTGTTACATTCTAACAAGTGAGGAAAATGGACTATCCCATCTTCTATGGCTTCAACTCCCCTCATCTTTGACATTTCTAGTGATACCAAAAAAGTGAATGTGATTGAACTTTTGCACCATCTTATGTTGCGACAAATTCCGACGGTGAGTTTGATTGAACCCAGGAGACTAAATCTTCTTTCGTTGCAATAAAACAACCGGCTTTATCCTCGCTCTGCCTAAATGGAGCAGCCAATTTTCTCAAATGAGATGCAAAAGAAATATTGAGCCCATGTGCAAACTTATGAGCACCGGTACCAGTTTGTGCTAGGAAAAAGTCAGGTAATGCCTCCTCTCGCTTAACAATTTTCGCGAGTGTAGCCATCCACTCTTCAAGTGCAGTTAGAGCTGCTCCAACCGACAATGTTCGAACGTCTAAACACCATTCATATTGTGTTTTGTTGTGTAAACTTGGGTAGAATCCGTATAAGGTCCCTAGGTAGAGCAACTCGTGGGCTCTTTCTACAAGATCTTTGTTTCTACATATGTCAATCAAGCAATTACAGAAGGGTCTTCTCACCTCAACCACAGCATTGCTCATTATATCCTTAAACTGTTCCTTGACAGTCTCAAAACTAGTTTCCTCATCTGCAATTAGTTGAATAAAGGCAACCAATTTTGGGTTAGCTCGCTCCAAACAAGCAAGGACTTTTTCTTGATCCTTGCTACCCTGAGAAAGTGACACAACAGATAACAAGCAACCACATAATCTATCATCTGGCTTAACTCCTCTGTCGACATAAATGTCAAAAACTTTGACCAAAGCATCAATTTCCATGGCCTTTCCCAAGCACTGAATCAAACAAGTACACCCCATCACATTGAGTTCAATACCAAGCTTACACATCTCTTCAAACAATTTAATTGCCTTAACCACATCTCCTTCACTCCCATATATGTTTAGCATAGCCGTGTAACTCCAACTATCAGGCTTGCAATGCTCAGATTGTTTCATATCGCTAAACAGAGTTTCAGCTTCTTCAAGTAATCCAACATCTGCACACATATTCAACAATGTGTTATACAACATAAAATCCATCGGCCAACCGTTTTCCTTCATTCGTTTCCACAATTCCAAAGCATCTTTAGACCACCTAGCCTTTCCATATATCTTAATTACCGCAGTTAGAGTTTTCTCATTTGGAGCTATCCCCGAATCAATCATTTCTTCAAACAAGCTCCTCGCAAACCCCGGCTTCCCCGCCTTTCCCATTGCTTCCAACAAGGTATTATACACAACTAAATTAGGCTGCACTCCAAGAGATTTCATCTCCTGCAAAACATATCTAATCCCATCATAATCACCAGCCTCCCCAAACATCTTCCCCAACACCGAAAATGTAATGGGATCAGGCTTCCACCCAGTTGCCCTCCCTCTCTCAAACAAATTAACAACCTCTTCAACCTTACCTAACCTAGCATAAACATCTAAAATAGCCGAAAAAGTTACCTCATCCGGCATCAATCCCATCTTGTACATCTTCTCAAACCAATACACAGCTTTGTCAAAAAGGTTACACTTCTTAGCACAACTTATAATAGTTGAGTAAGTAATGTTATCCATTTCAATCCCATTATCAATCATCTGGTGTGCAAGTTCTTCTATAATCCCAAACTGTCTCCCAAATCTCAAAGACTTCATAGTAACATTATAAAATATAGTTTCCATAGGAATCAAATCCTTAGTCTTGATCCAATTCAAAAACTTATAAGTCTTCTGCCATGGTTTCAAACTATTAAGCACCAATAGAACATTTTCTCTACTAAGTGAAGTAGTTGGAATTTCTTCCAAACAAGACATAAATTCTTGTTCAGAAGACAAATCACAGTTGTTCAATCTCTGAGCAAACCTTTGAAACTCCCTCAACTGTGGATTATATGATACAGAAGAACGTTTGTGTCTCTGGTGAGACAACACAGGTCGTTTAGCCTTAGTGGGATTGACCCATGTGGGTTTCGGTTTAGATAAAACCTTGGGTTGGTCTTCTGAGACAGTGGATAAGGTTGTGTTTGCAAGAGAAGCAAGTTGGTCGGATAAAGATGAGTTTTTTTTGTTGTCGGAAATTGGTGTGAGAGGTGCATCTGGAATAGTGGATTTTGAACAAGTGGTGAGAAATTTTCTGTGAGATTTAGAGGGAGTGATGAATCTTCTTTGTGTTGTTTTGGTGTCAAGAAATGTGATGTGAATTACAGAAGAAAGAGATGTAGCCATTAGAGGGAAAGAGTAGAGTGTGAAGTGGAACCAAAGAAGTTGAGATATTTGTTTTGTGACCTTATCTCATTTTTTCAAATGAAAGTAGTGGAATGGAGTGTAGAAGATGATGTTTTTAGGATTTTTTTTTTTTTTGTGAAGCCATTTTTCATATTTAGATGAAGGGTTTTTGTGAAACTAAATTATATTTGTTTTTGATTTGGTTTATTCATATTTCTTTTGTAGAATATGTTGAATTAATGAATTTAGTTTATTTAGAAATATAGGAAAATTTGTTTAATATTTTTATTAAAAATATAATAATAAATTCTAAAAAAAATTGAAATGAAAAAATGATTAGCAAATTTATTTGACGGAAATAGATCCTCTTATTTTTTTACCCTCTAAATTTTCTCTATTATCATTGTTTTTGGAATTTGGAGTATGCGTCTGCATGTCTGATTTTCAGTTAAAAATTCATAAGTTGTCCAAAAAAAAGTTGTAAATCCACAAATATCTATTCAATTGTAAAATTGAAAGGAAAATTTTTATTTTAAAATTTTTTAAATGGGTAAATGAAATTGCTTTTCCTTGAAGGGAGAGTTGTTTTTGCAAGCTAAATTTACAAAATAAAGTTAATTATTTTATCCGTTTGTCTTTCACTCATATGTAATTATTATTTTTTTATATATTTATATGTAATTATTTTGGATATATATAAAATACAACTCTTTATTATATAAAAAACAAAGTTAATCCAACTTCAACCCAAGCATGTACAATTTTCTCAAAACTTGACTTCCTAACATTTTTTAAAAAAGTGTATATTATAATAGAAGTTTGATAATTAAAAGAGAGAAAGTTGCAAAGTCTATTAACAATTTTTATTGTTTTGTTAATCTATTAAGAACTTATTTGAACACACATATAGATGAAAAAAGCTAAAAAAATAAATTAAATAATATATTTTTGAAACAATAAATTGATATGTTTTTCTAGCTCAGTAATTCATGTGTTTTTCAGTGTGGTAAAATTATTTTTATTTCATGTTGTGACCAAGCAAGTGTTGCAACAGATGGTCTTTCCTTCATCTTTAATCGTACAATAAAATGATATATTTATTTTTAATTATTTTTTGGTATTTTCTTTATCATGCTAAATCCTATTTTTCTTTTTTAAGCTTATTGAGTATTTTTTGACAATCTAAATTATTTTTTGGTTAGTAGCATAGTAATTAGACTCACATTATACGTGAGGAAAAGTGAACAAATTTGAAATTCAAACCATTAATCTCTTCGATAATATCTCTAGTAGCTATCAACTGAACTACTCTTACACAACAATATAATTTTTTAAACCAACGTATATGATGATTAGATAAACGGTGTAAATTTGTTCAACTGTTTTAATTTTGTGTTATGATGTGGCATACGCTATGCGGAAAATTCAATGTCTATGATCTTATCCCTTTAACATTAAGTCCTACCTCCATCTTCATGAAAAATCTCCTTACACCCATGAAGCACATACACTCCTCAGATTAGCCTTGTCTGTATCGGACACCGATACGACACTGTCACTTATAATTACATTGAATTATGTCATTTTTCCATATTATTATCGTGTCGACGTGTCGGTGTCGTGTTTGGTGTTCGTGTCTGTATCTGTACTTTATAGCCTTACACTCATTTCTGTTACAAAGTTAAAAGAGTTGGTAATGGAAATAGAAAGAATCTAGTTTTAAAGCACCACATTACCCTTAATCTAATTTTGCTATTTGATTTAATATGGACTTTGAAGCAAGTTATGTTTGATAGTTATATGGCGAGTTATGTTCACTAGTTAACTAGCAGACATGAACATTTTTGAAATTTAGTAGGACGCACGACAAAATTTAAGGGTGGCAAAAGAAAATCTCTAATTCAAGACCAACATGGGATTCATCGGCTGATTAAATTGTTACGAGCCATTTCCACTCCCACTCCATATTTCTTATTATGTTCATATTGAATCAGACCTTTTTATTGTGTACATCGTTCTACTTTGAAAGCTTACTGGGGAAGCTATCATTCAGAACTAGCAGCTAGTTTGCATAAATTGTTTGTCACATTGGTAAAATTAAAGGTAACCAGAAATGTCAGGAAAAATTTGCTATATTCTGAATCCAAAAATGATAATAAGATGTTCAAATTCATTCCGTAGCCAAGGAATTCTTACCTGGTTTATTCAAGAACTAGCGCAGAAAGAGCAAAACTTAAAGAGAATATTGTAACCAAAAAGAATGAAAATTGTAATATGACATTTTTATTGATGAAATGAAGAGTATGGGAAAATATCAGCACGCCATGGTAGGGATAGGACATGAAATAAAGGAGCTTGTTTGCTTGAACGAGTTGATAATAAATTCAATATTAGTAAAAAGTGTGGCTAAGACTTCAATGCTATTTAACATATGAAAACATGGTACAAGTTGAACATTTATTTTCAGAATCTCACATGAACTAACATAGTAGTACCGTGATAACGTAGTTATCACAGTCATTTTAACATATGACCAAAACATGTGGCCTATGAAAGTATTTACATTTAGTTGCAATATAGCAAATAAAAGTACACAACTAATTTAGTCACAATACTGACATAGACAAAGTTTGTTACACATGAATTACCGACAATTATAGCTGTAGCCTAGACTCCCATTGCAATTGATCCCATCTTGATATCAGGTGATTCAGCATATGAAATTGAAATCAGTTCAGACCTAAACTGTTCATCCTGATCACAGTTAGGCAACACAACCCCATCTGATTTCTTGCAATCAGAGACAGAATTAGAATCGAGAATCTTATCTGGTGAAGTGTTAGAAATAGCAATAAGCGACTCGCGTGCTGCCACCTCAGTAGTCTCCTTCTTGCTCGGTGACTTGCTATCCATATAATTTTATGCTTATACTTTTTCCTACAAGTCATCACCCAAAATTCTCTCAGATCATTCAAATAGATAAGATATTTTAATCAATATTGTGAAAACCAGGAGATAGATAGATAGATATTTTAATATTAGCAAATTGAATGGCATAGGTCACTTCCATCTATATCCTTACTTTAACATAATTTCACTAAGAGGCAAGAGCCAAAAGCTACTTTAACATAGTTTCATAAGAGCCAAAAGCCACTAGTTGTGTGGCAAAAAAATGAGAGCGACTTATTTTGTAATCCAGTATTGTAAAAATAGTTGCCATATAAAATATTTACTTTCCTAATCTAATTGGTCTAGAAAATGTTGCAGTAGTAAAGAAATCATGGCATTCCACTAGGCACAACAGTTTCTTGTTCACTACATTAAAGGCAGCATCTTTCTATCAAACATGGTTCAAAACAAAACCTCATCCATTCTTTCTAATTCATACAAATAGAAATTAATATCATACGACTATTCCAAACCAATTGAACCGTCTCTTATCCACAACTACACAGACATTCTGCCTCTACCATTTCTACAACATGATCATTTTTATCAAATCTAATCTTAAACCTTTATATCAAGTCTACTTGTTTATTCAACCACATTAGTTCTTTCTTTAGTGGTACCCCATATTGTCAAATGTTTTGCATCAAATAGGCTCTAAAGTCCAGCCAAATAAGGCTTTATTTACTTTCTACCAAAAGAAGTGAGACGGAAGGAAAAACAACAGCCAATTACAACATATCCAATGACAGATGGTTCCCATTCAAAATGCAATGACAGATTTCAACATGCATTGTACTACTACAATTATTTAGGATTTTCTCAGATTGCCTCAGTAGCCTTTGTTTTCAGTGAGGGTACTAATAGCACTAGTAATAAGCGCCAACATTTTATCACATGCTTCATTTAATTTAAAAAAATGGTTATTGATTGTCCTTACAAAATACTAAAGTTACTAGATAAATCACCTGACTGGAGGTGTAAGAAAAGCAACTGACTCTGTGTTCGGATGTGAAGTAGTATTGAAATAGGTACAGAGCACAAAATTCTTAATTGACCAAAACTTGTAACTAACACGTAACTTACACAAAACCATTTGTTTCAGTTTTAGTTCAGCAAAAACAGTCAAGGCTATGTTTGGTATCGTGGTCAATGTATCAGAATCACGGTGATCCACTTTGATTTTACAGAAACTACACTTTTTAGCTTTTAAAAAATCACGGTGGATCCCTGTGATTTTGGCATATCTACCGTGATACCAAACATACACTAAATATGTTACCTAAAAGATATGAACAAAAGATGATACATGATTTCCCCTCCCGAATGGTAGTAAATTGCAAAACTAAATTAAAATCATCTGAATTAAAAGTTCAATAAAAAAGGGTATGTTTGTCAAGTACAATAAGTTAGCTTATAGCTTAAAAACTTCTATGACTAAAAAGTAACAATCATTTACTCATAAACTTATAGCTTATTTTTACTATCTCATAAATTATTTTGATAAGCTAATTCAAGTAACTTGTAGCTTGTCATTTGTCTTTGAACTTCACTTTTTTTTTTTTTTTTTGCTTTACCATATTACTGGTACGAAATTTCCACCATCGTTTAATAGGAGTACTGATTAATCTCAGTCGAATAACCTACGGAGCTGAATTATTTCTATATGCAAGAGTCAAAGATCAAACCTGACCATTGACCAATTCATTAATTGAAAGGAAAAAAAAAAAATCAAATATTAATTAAACATATTTTTTGATGCAAGTTCATATAGCAAATATAGCATGCACAGAATCAAATCCAATAAAGAAATCATCAATAACATATGCGAAATTCGTTTCAAGCGAATGATAAAGAAATAAAATCCTAACAAATTCAGATTCGGTAAAAATATAAACACGAATTAATCGGAGCGTAACGAAAAGAAAGGGATGAGAAATGAAGGTGAATGAATATTGGTACCTTGTTGAGGTTTACGGTATTGAACAAGTCTTCGAAGTTTCAATGAAAACCAAAATAAGTAATTAGGTTGTTGCAACTTGTTGCTTTGAAAAAAGGATGAAGGAATGAATCGCGCTAAATATGGATTTATTTATTATGACTAAATTAGGCTTATTGAGAAACGTCAGAGTCTAGAAATTTCCAATAATATAAATATATGCTTTTTATAGCATACTTTTCTTTTTATCAAACTTTTTATTGGCTTAGTGAGCTACCTAAATATTCTCAATTTTTTTTACAGGTATCAATATCAAATAAATAAAATATTGTTTGTTTGATAAATTCTGGTTTAATTATTAAAAAAAATATAGTTATAGAAAAAATTATTAAAAAATATTGACTAAAAAAACTACTGCCTCCCATTCTCAAAGTATATAGTCACATTAAAAAAAATCTATATTATAACTCACTTTTTTATACTCTTAATTATTTATTAACTTTTTTCAATTTATCTTTCCCATATTATTAATAAATGATAGTTTTATAAAATAAATCATAATTTCACTTTAAACAAAATTAAATATATTTTGTAATTAGTGTGAAATAAAACAACTTATGTAAATTGAGGCGGAGGTAAATTGCTAAACAAAGGTTTTAGAAACCGCCCCTTCTCTTCTAACCATAGGTTTTTCATCTTCATTCATCAAAGAGGTGGCTTATGATCAAATTTTGACCTTAAATTACCCTTTAAATTATTTTTACTTTTCTTTTATTTAAATAAATGATTTTCTTATATATTTAGTTTTGTGATTTAGTCTTGATGCCACGTTATTTTGTTTTCCCATCTTGATGTAGTGTTTGTCCACTTCAGATTGTTAAATTAGATTTGATTTAGTGCATAATAATTTTGACGTCTTTAACATTATAGATTTGGAGAAATGAATATTCCGGGCACTTCAATTTTGCTATATTTATAGACTCTGTCACACTTATATGTACTAGCCGCCAAACGGGCACGTTTGTGTGATCGATATTCTCTTTCCTTTTTTGTTTGCTGTGATCAAAATTCTCTATTTTGCAAATATAAATAACTATTTAATCTCCTTTTTTATTGGACTTAGTTAATTGATAACTACGTAACCTCTTTTTTTGTTGTGGCTAGTTATTAAGAAGAAAAATATATTTATTTTTTTACTATAAAAAACTGAAAACCTGCTTTTATGTGGAAGTTGTGCTTAGTTATTAAGAGAAAAAAAATTTATTTACCAAAAAAACTGAAAATATATTTTTATGTGGAAGTTATTTTTCAACATATACAAATATTTAGTTTTTTTTTGTAGTTTTTTTTAAGGGTAAAATAGGAATAATGAAAAAGTCATCCCAAAAATTTGTATCCTTTTTATATATAGTAATAGATTTTGTTGTTGTATGCAATGCGGGTGCTGCTGTGAGTTTGTTGGCTAATTTATCTTTTTTTTAGCAGTTTAGAATTTTTTTTGTTCAATACATTCCACCATTTTAGTAAAAAACAACTACTTTTTTTTGTTTTATCAAATAATTTAGTGGCTAAACTTTAAGGATCTGAAACTATTGGTTGTATTTACAAAATACTATTAAAATTGTTTCATTTAGATTACATATTATTTTGATCTCCGGATAAAAATTGAATTAATTTTGATATTAATTTTATTTTCTAATTATCTATACTAATATATAAAGGGATATAAATTTTTGGGATGACTTTTTCAATATGGACAAAACTTATATGCATTGCTTTAGATGCAGTTTGTCCTGTTCCTCTCACAAAAAGGTAATTTTTTTATTTCTTTTTAATTTAAAAAAATAGAAGAAAACTGCTTTTAAATAAAAACAACTACCTCTTTGTATCTAACACAGTAAGAACTGTGTATAAGGAACCGTACATAAGTTTGATCCTTTCAATATTCCTATTTTACCCTTAAAAAAAACTACAAAAAAAAACTAAGCACAACTTCCACATAAGTAGGTTTTCAGTTTTTGTATAGTAAAAAATAATAATATTTTTTTCTTCTTAATAAGTAGCCACAACAAAAAAGGAGGTTAAATAGTTATCAATTAACTAAGTCCAATAAAAAAGGAGATTAAGTAGTTATTTATATTTACACAATAGAGAATATCGATCGCAACAAAAAAAAAAAAAAATATCGATCACACAAACGGGCACTGGCGGCTAGTTACTATAATTTTGTTAAAACTAAATACTAAATAGTTAAATTTAAATGAATTTCAAAAAAAAAAATAGTTAAATTTAAATGACTAAAAATTTCAATCAAAGATGTTCCATATATGTACTTTAGTTGGCAGCTACGATAAATATTATTGTAGGCGTAGATTTTTCAGTTCTTAACATTTAAATTATGTTCTGTCAAAAAAATATTTAAATTATGTGATTGTAAAAGAAAACATTTAAATTATGTGAATCTAACTATTAGATTATTTAAAAAATATCAGTTAAAGATAATCTTGCTGTCCATTTGTATTTGATGTTTTTTTTTTCCAGGGAGATGTTATTTTCATATTAGGCGTTTATGAAGTATGATCAGCCAAATTTTTCATGCCTAAATTTTATCGTCAATTTGTTACATATAACACATGAACACATGGTGATGGGCACTAACTAACATGCCATTTATCTTAAATTAACAAGTTACGTATTGAAGACAATGATTATAATTATAAGGGTCATGCTAACTAGTGCCCTGACACTAGTTAAGAAACTAAAAATAGTACTTCCTCCGTTCTTTTTTATAAGAAACAAAAGCGAAATTTTTTTTGTTCCTTTTTATAAGAAACTTTGACTAATTTTCAAATGTTTTAAATGTTTAATTTCATTTATGCCCTTATTTATTATGAAAGAGAATATTAAAAATAAGTAAGTTAATTGAATTTAGAGAAATTAAATAAGGGTATAAATGGAATAAATTTAAATTTTTGTCTTAAAAACAACATTGTTTATATTTCAAATGTATTGACTGCATAAGTTCCTAGATGATTATACTATAAATGGTATCCTTAACTAGTGCCCCCGGGGCACTAGTTAGCATTTTCCTAATTATAATAACATATGTAAAATGTACACAAAACGTGTGTTTATAAGAGTTTATTAGAATCAACCCAAAATTGAATATGGTATGAAAAGTTTAGTTAGGAGAAAACGTATATATGTTTATAAGTGGTGTGAATTAGGCCTAATCAAATTCTTACAAAACTGAATATTAAAGTGGATCTATTTGGTAAAATTAAGCTTAGAACCGGCCTAAGGGTAAAGCAGTTCAAGCTCTAGTTTAGGTTCCCAAAAAATATAAATTCTTTTTAAAGGATCTTAGGCCTCAAAAAAAAATGATTAATATAAATATATATAATTTAAGCCTCTGACTATAAATATAATAGGCCTGGCATCCTAGTTGGTAGTACGCGCAAATTTGATCACTGATGTTACGGGATCAATTTATTTCTGGTAATTTCAACACTTTCTTTCACATATTTCTTATATTTGATTTTATTTTTTTTTCATTTCCTTATATTTTATAAGTGCTCTTTATTTTTTACTTTTTTCTGTAGAAGTGATCTTTCTTTTTTTGGTTGGAAAAAAAATTGTTTTGATTAAATCAATTAAATATTTCCCCCAAATTTTAATTAAATTTAATAACATACAACACAAAGATTGAAACCAAAATTTAAATAAGTTTATTATTATGGATACTGTGAAACTGAACCAAGTAAATTAAACAAAAATGGATAAAAACAACTATTATACAATAAAATTTATATTTATATTTTCGCTCGTTCATATTATAGCACTACTTTCTGTTAATTGTTTTCTATAAATAATATATTTAAGTTTTAATACATATATAATTTATATATTTTTCACATTTTAGCAAAAAAAATTTGTTTATCTTTTAATAAAATATAATTTTTATGTTGTGTTTACAAGTTCTAGTTCAACTAGTAAAAAATGTCAAGTTCTAGTACACTGGATTCTCCACTTTTGTCTATCTATACAAAAAAAATATATTTTTTATGCTGAAATGTCATTTTTTTTTAGTTAGGCCTCATTTTAATGTTAGCTTTAGGCCTCACATTACGTTGGGCCGGCCCTGATTAAGCTATAAGCTATAAGTTAGCTGATAGCTAAAAAGCTAGTTTATAGCGGATAGCTGAAAAGCTGATTGATTGAAATTAAAGTGTTCGGTAAAATTAGCTTTTAAAGTGGTTGATAAATATAAAATGACAAAAAAGGATATGTTAGTGGGTAGTTTTTTTTTTCTTTAGCTAGTAGTTATTTTTATATAAAAAATAATAAAATTAAATTAAAGGTTAAAAAAGAAAAAAAACTGTAAAAAACTATAAGCTCAAACGCAACTTGAAATATATAGCATCTCAAAATAAACTAAAAGCTAATGAAAAAAACTTTTTACCAAACACGTCTCATTTTATCAAACAAGCTTATAAGCTAATATAATAAGTTATAAGCTAGCTTATTTGTTAGACTACTTGGCTACCACTTAGAAGGGGGGTTGAATAAGTGGCCCTTTTAAACAATGTTGATTTTAAAAAATTTAGTTTAAAAGGTACGCGCGGAAGCACCACCGGATCGGTAGTCTCTTTGCACCCGATTGATCACTGAAAAAGTAGTATAGCCTTGAACGTGTGATGATAAAGAACAAGAAACGATCGTGTGCAAAATATTCGAATTAAACGATCCAATAACACAGTCCAAGCAAGTTACAAAAATATAGAGCTAATCCAATCACAATCAAGATATATGTCAATTGAATTTTGGTGCACACGTACGAACACAAAAATTCAATTGAATAAAAAATTAAAGCAATTGCGTAAAGTAAAAGATTAAGGGAGAAAGACATAAACGATTGATTAGGGAGTTCCCACGGCTTTCGTGTTGTCCTCGCGGTCGGCCGGGTACGTCTCCCCCCAAATAACCAAACGGGTTATTTGAGCGTATATTGATTAAAAATGATTGAACTATAGTGCACAATTTACAAAAGACTCCAATAACCCTATATCGAATCTAATGCAAACTATGCGTAATAACCTCAACAACCAATGAAGCTTCTCCCTCCGCTTCCAACGATCCTAACCATGCGCAAACCCTCGCGCCAATCGTCCAGCTGAGTACCTCGCTTCTTCGTTGTTGATCCTTCAAGATATCGCACAATCTTGAATCCTTAAGAGAAAAACCCAAACTTTCTTCACAAATCAACTCGATCATGCCTCTGATTCACCGCAAGCCGTATCGAACGTTATCGATCAAATGTACAACCTTTATCCGAATGATCCCATACTCACTCTTCAATGAATTGCAATTTGATGGAAGATGATGATCTTGTGAAGAATAACCCTTTGATCCAAATTCTTCACCCAATTTGAATCCCAAAGAGTTTATCAAAGCTATTTCACTTTCTCACAGGTTTTTCTCCTCTCCTCTCTTATTACAATCACAAAGCACATTGCTATTTATAGAGAAAATAGAATTGAGCAAATTTAGGCAAAAATTCACAGACATGTATCGATACAAATGATGGTTTGTATCGATACAAACCCTTTGACCAGCGTTCAAATATGAAAATTTTGACCTATGTATCGATACAAATACGTATGTGTATCGATACATACATCAGTTTCTTGAAATCTTGACTGATATGTATCGAAGCATGCAAGCATGATTCGATACATCATGCACTCTCTGGTTTTCTGAGAGATATAGGTGTGTATCGATACATGCAAGCATGATTCGATACACAGGTGACTCTCTGCCTCTGAGAGACCACTTTTGTATCGATACAAGTGATATATGTATCGATACAAATTGCACAAAATCAGTCTGAAGTAATTTCAGGACATTTGTATCGATACACATGTTTATGTATCGATACATAATACCTAAAAATCAATTTTTCAAAGTTTAAAAATAGTTTTTTGTTGTCAAGTCATTTGTAATGTTGCCAAAATATGTTCTACTCTATTTTCATGTGTTTTGACAATTATTAAAACATGAGGATGAACTGGTGCACTTACATTCTCCCCCTTTTTGATAATTGTCAAAACTTT
Source organism: Trifolium repens (assembly GCA_030408175.1). Classification (NCBI taxonomy): domain Eukaryota; kingdom Viridiplantae; phylum Streptophyta; class Magnoliopsida; order Fabales; family Fabaceae; genus Trifolium; species Trifolium repens. The sequence continues at coordinate 35,916,826 of CP125851.1, forward strand.
GCATAAGCTAACTAAGCCTATACCTAATATGCAATAAAATAGCAATATGTATACAGACGCAATTACACCAAGGCTAACAATAAGCACGCTCCCCCTGAGTTGATGCCATAATGCGTTTGATATTGTTGATAATATTCAAGAATTCTTAGCTATTCATCCTTAGCTTGTGCAATCCAAATCTCTCCCCCTTTGACAATATCAAAAAGAAGAAGAGAGCTTATTAGAAGTATCAAGTTCAAACAATTTTTAACCATAGTCATATCGTGCACTTACATTTGTCGAAATGCACTATATGATGAAATTTCCTAATCAAAATAATTACATACAAAGATATGCCAAAATATATCAGTGACGAATACCAAATATCATGACAAACATGGAATGTAGAATAACAAACCAAAACCAACTCATGAATATTGTAACACATCGACATTTTGATTAAGTAACATATCCAAATATGAGACGAAATAAACAAAGCAATGCAACAAATGCATAAACATAACATGATTATCCATACAAACAAAATTATCCAACATACCAAGTCATACAAAACCAAAATGTATGTTGTCCAAACATGACAACATCAAAATTATCCGTACAACCATATCGAAATAAACGAAGTCATAAGAAATAACGAAATAAAATTGTTCATGCGGAAAAAGAAAATAAAATGCAATAAAAACAAAGTCAAGCATCATTATCATCATTCATGCCATCCGGGTTTTGGTTGGAATTGAAGTATTGGTCAATGGGAGTTTGTTGCTTGATGCATTCATCCAATTGGTTTTGTAGATGATCAAACCTTGAGATGTTATAAGCATGCATATCATCAAGTCTAATGGTGACCTCATTTTGGAACTTAACTTGTCTTAAGCTCATTTCTTTTAACATTTCCATAATTGCACCATTACTAATTTCTGAGGGATCACTCTCCATGCTTGCACTTCCATGAGTTTCCACCCTTTGTCTCTTACCCCTTTCTTCTTGATTACCTAGAATTGGTTCTTCATCTTCATCTTCCTTTCCAAAAAACTCATAATCTTCAACCTCATCATTCCACTTATAATCCATCTTTTTCATTTGAGTCATGCTGAAGATTTGATCTCTTTTTGGGTTAATCCAAGATCCAGCTACTTTGTAGGTTATTTTGAAGTGGTCTAAGATAGTGGCGATCCAACTTGAATATCCGAAACAATGATCCTTTTTAGAACCTCTCAAGGCAAACAAACGGCTCACGATGTAGTGTGGCCAATCCATTTTCTTTCTTTCCATCATAAGGTACATAAGATCAATGTCCTTCCAATCAAGTCTAGAGTAGGATCCACCTCTAGGCCTTAGAATGTGATTCACAATCCAAAGTAAAACTCTTGGACCTTTCTTGAGTCTACCGGCCTTTCCATTTGGACTTTTACCGTTCCTAGTTAGAGTACTTGCAAACTCAGTCATATTGTACTTAGGACCATCAACATCGGTGAACTTTTGTAAGTTTTTATCAGTTACCAAGCCAAATAGTTTGAACCAAAGATTGTTAGAGAACTTGTAAATCTTCTTTCCTATACAGAACTCAAACTCAGCACCATTCTGCTCTTGTAATCCGGAGTAGAAAATCCTAACTAAGTCCTCTATGTAAGGTTTCTTCAAGTTACAAAAGGTAATGAGATTTTCTCTCTTAATGATCTCAGCAACCTCACTTAAATGTAATTCCTCAAGGTTCTCAACATCAACAGTATTTTGAGGAATTACCTTCTTTTCCTTACAAGTTCTAATATAGAAGTTTAAGTAATTCTCATGAATAAAATTTTCTTGCCTAAAATTTTCTTCATGATCAGTACCACTTATTATCTTAGTCCTACCACCATTCTTACTTCTATTGCTAGTAGCCATTCTTAAAGTGAGGATTAGAGTAATGTTACCTTGTTGAATGTTTGAAGAATTGAAGAATCCACAAACCCAAATTGAAGAAACCCTTGTTCTTGAATGTGGAGATTATGAAGCTTGAACCATGAAATTGATGAAGGAATGTGAATGGGTAATGACTTTGAAGTGGTTTAGGGTCAAGTTTTGTGAGTTTTGGTTGAGTTTTGAGGGAGATTGAAAATTTGGGAATGAGGGTTTTTGAGGTTTTGTTCGTGTAGAAGAAGAGGTTTTTGGTGTTTGATGAATGAATGAATGAAAATTGATCCATAAAAGCTGTTTTCACGCGTATGTATCGATACAAACTCGTGTTTGTATCGATACAAGTCAGTTTTCTGCAGCATGTATCGAAGCATGCGAGCATGTATCGATACATGAGACAGTGTCTGTCCAAACTGAAGAGTTATGTATCGATACAATCATCATATGTATCGATACATATCAGTTCATTTTGAAAATTTGCAGAATAACTAACATGTATCCATACAATGTTTATTTGTATCGATCCAAAATGCATTATTTTCAATTTTTCTCAAAACATATGAACTTATAAGTTTGGAAAAATAATTCTTATGACTTCCAAATAACATGTATGTATGAAACACATATAATCAACAAGGTACATACTTATGTATGTGAGCAAAAACAATACCAAAGCACATTATAACATGAGAACACATGTTAAACCATATATGCATGATAAGGCATCCACATAAATGAATCAAAGTACCAAAATTAATCATATGAAAATATATGTCTATGTATGCACACAAAGTCACATATAAGAACAAAAACAAACATATACAAACCAAGTATGAACTTAATATGGCAATTGTAATGATTTTTGTCGAATCCCCATTTTAAACATATGAGTCTCAAAAACTTATTAATATTTTTGAGCAAAATTCTTGGAAATGGAGGATTAGACAACTACCAAAGCAAATATCATATTAAGGTGAAAGTTGTATGTATATGAACCAATGTACAAATGCTAAGTAAAAAAATATAAAGGTAAAGGTAGAGAATAGAATCTTCCCTTGAGTGTTAGGTGGAGGAAGTGATCAATTTCCACACCATTGTAAGTGTTGAGTTGAAGCTTTTCTCATCACTTTCCTTGTTCATTAGTCTTGAACTCCATTGTTGTCGGTGTCTTTTGTCAATGGTTTCAAGACGTTTTCCTACATACTTAGACATTTGAAATAGGTCCCCAACTCATGTTGGGTCCTAGTTGGTTAGTAGTACCATTATTGCTTAACTTAGGTAACCATTGCAATTTGCCTTTTGGTACCAAGATTTTTCGAGCATGGCATTTTGCAATAGTATGACCCTTGCCACAACAATAATGACAAACGATATGAGGATTACTTTTCTTAGGATCCTTTTCAACAAATTTATACTTTTTATTTATAGGTTTTAACGATTTGTTGAATTTAGATGGATCAACCGCAAAAGTAATCTCCGGCTTGGATGGTTCTTTTAGCTTATCTTGTAACTTTCGCAAGTCTCTATATAAGTAAAAGCATCCATCACATCCGGTCTTATCGTTACCATAACTATCAAAAGTCACAAGAGGTTTTTGAATTATAGACTCTTTGAGGGCTTTCAACTCAAGCTCCGTTTCCGAAACTTTTGCCTCAAGGTATTTATTAACTTGCATTAAACCTTTTAGTCGTTGAAAAGCCTCTTTAGTTTCTTTGTGTAACTTTTCAAAAGCGACTTGCAACTCATGATATTCTAAAAGCGTATATGAGCTAGAGGGATTTTGATTTACCTTTTTGGGAGCAAGTTTCTTGCGATCATAGGATGTCAAGCACACATTTGCCAATACATCTTCACCACTTGAGCTAGAGCTTGATGATGAAGAGGAAGATGAGCTTTGGCTCTCCCATGCAACATAAGCTTTCTTTCCCTTGTCCTTGCTTCCCTTTTTGAATGACGGTGACTCCTTCTCTTTTCTCTTGAGCTTAGGGCAATCCGGTTTGAAATGACCAACTTGGCCACACTCATAGCATGCCCCTTTCTTGGAGTATCTACCACTATCACTCTTCCGGCGGTAACCACTATCTTTCCGAAACTTATTAAGATTGTCATCGGAATGTCTTATCCCATTCTTTCTCATATATCTATTATAGCGTCGAACGAAGAGCCCCATTTCCTCATCATCGGAATCGTCTTCGCTTGAGCTACTTTCCACTTGCTCAACCTTTTTGGACTTGGATTTGGAGGCCTTTAGAGCAATGGACCTCTTATCCTTTTCTTTTTCCTTTTCGTTGTGTTTCTCCTTTTTCTCACCTTTCTCATGCTTTTCCAACAAATTAAGCACTTGTTCATGTTCCGTTAGCTTACCGAATAAGGTTGTGAGACTCAAAGTTGTAAGATCATTCGCTTCTTTGATTGCGGTGACCTTTGGTTGCCATGACCTATTAAGACATCTCAAAATCTTATTAGTAGCATCTTGATTAGTGATTGGTTTACCTAGGCCATGCAACTTGTTGGTAATTTTTACAAACCTTTGTTGCATATCCGCAATGGTTTCACCATCTTGCATATGAAACAATTCGAACTCTTGAGTTAAGGTGTTTATTTTGGATATTTTGACCTCATTAGTACCCTCAAAATGAGTAACTAATGTATCCCACATTTCTTTGGCCGATGAACAATGCGACACATGATAAAATTGTTCAATCCCAAGGGATGAAATAAGTATGTTTTGTGCCTTTGCATCGTAATTGACCTTTTTCTTATCATCGTCCGTCCATTGTGCCATAGGCTTATTGGTGACAATGTCATTAGGATCGGTGTTTGTCGGAACAAACGGACCATTCTCAATTGCATTCCACACTTCACCATCAAAAGAATTGATGTGTATGCGCATACTACTTTTCCAATAATCAAAATGATCTCCATTGAATATAAGTGCCCGATTATAAGCCCCTTTAGGTGCAAAAGCCATGTTTTCTAATAATTGGCACAATCCACCGAATTTTGTGAACAAAATTGAACCGGGATCGTGATACCACCACTTGTTAGACTACTTGGCTACCACTTAGAAGGGGGGGTTGAATAAGTGGCCCTTTTAAACAATGATGATTTTAAAAAATTTAGTTTAAAAGGTACGCGCGGAAGCACCACCAGATCGGTAGTCTCTTTACACCCGATTGATCACTGAAAAAGTAGTATAGCCTTGAACGTGTGATGATAAAGAACAAGAAACGATCGTGTGCAAAATATTCGAATTAAACGATACAATAACATAGTCCAAGCAAGTTACAAAAATATAGAGCTAATCCAATCACAATCAAGATATATGTCAATTGAATTTTGGTGCACACGTACGAACACAAAAATTCAATTGAATCAAAAATTAAAGCAATTGCGTAAAGTAAAAGATTAAGGGAGAAAGACACAAACGATTGATTAGGGAGTTCCCACGGCTTTCGTGTCGTCCTCGCGGTCGGCCGGGTACGTCTCCCCCCAAATAACCAAACGGGTTATTTGAGCGTATATTGATTAAAAATGATTGAACTATAGTGCACAATTTACAAAAGACTCCAATAACCCTATATCGAATCTAATGCAAACTATGCGTAATAACCTCAACAACCAATGAAGCTTCTCCCTCTGATTCCAACGATCCTAACCATGCGCAAACCCTCGCGCTAATCGTCCAGCTGGGTACCTCGCTTCTTCGTTGTTGATCCTTCAAGATATCGCACAATCTTGAATCCTTAAGAGAAAAACCCAAACCTTCTTCACAAATCAACTCGATCATGCCTCTGATTCACCGCAAGCCGTATCGAACGTTATCGATCAAATGTACAACCTTTATCCGAATGATCCCATACTCACTCTTCAATGAATTGCAATTTGATGGAAGATGATGATCTTGTGAAGAATAACCCTTTGATCCAAATTCTTCACCCAATTTGAATCCCAAAGAGTTTATCAAAGCTATTTCACTTTCTCACAGGTTTTTCTCCTCTCCTCTCTTATTGCAATCACAAAGCACATTGTTATTTATAGAGAAAATAGAATTGAGCAAATTTAGGCAAAAATTCACAGACATGTATCGATACAAATGATGGTTTGTATCGATACAAACCCTTTGACCAGCGTTCAAATATGAAAATTTTGACCTATGTATCGATACAAACACGTATGTGTATCGATACATACATCAGTTTCTTGAAATCTTGACTGATATGTATCGAAGCATGCAAGCATGATTCGATACATCATGCACTCTCTGGTTTTCTGAGAGATATAGGTGTGTATCGATACATGCAAGCATGATTCGATACACAGGTGACTCTCTGCCTCTGAGAGACCACTTTTGTATCGATACAAGTGATATATGTATCAATACAAATTGCACAAAATCAGTCTGAAGTAATTTCAGGACATTTGTATCGATACACATGTTTATGTATCGATACATAATACCTAAAAATCAAGTTTTCAAAGTTTAAAAATAGTTTTTCGCTGTCAAGTCATTTGTAATGTTGCCAAAATATGTTCTACTCTATTTTCATGTGTTTTGACAATTATTAAAACATGAGGATGAACTGGTGCACTTACATTCTCCCCCTTTTTGATAATTGTCAAAACTTTGCATAAGCTAACTAAGCCTATACCTAATATGCAATAAAATAGCAATATGTATACAGACGCAATTACACCATGGCTAACAATAAGCACGCTCCCCCTGAGTTGATGCCATAATGCGTTTGATATTGTTGATAATATTCAAGAATTCTTAGCTATTCATCCTTAGCTTGTGCAATCCAAATCTCTCCCCCTTTGACAATATCAAAAAGAAGAAGAGAGCTCATTAGAAGTATCAAGTTCAAACAATTTTTAACCATAGTCATATCGTGCACTTACATTTGTCGAAATGCACTATATGATGAAATTTCCTAATCAAAATAATTACATACAAAGATATGCCAAAATATATCAGTGACGAATACCAAATATCATGACAAACATGGAATGTAGAATAACAAACCAAAACCAACTCATGAATATTGTAACACATCGACATTTTAATTAAGTAACATATCCAAATATGGGACGAAATAAACAAAGCAATGCAACAAATGCATAAACATAACATGATTATCCATACAAACAAAATTATCCAACATACCAAGTCATACAAAACCAAAATGTATGTTGTCCAAACATGACAACATCAAAATTATCCATACAACCATATCGAAATAAACGAAGTCATAAGAAATAACGAAATAAAATTGTTCATGCGGAAAAAGAAAATAAAATGCAATAAAAACAAAGTCAAGCATCATTATCATCATTCATGCCATCCGGGTTTTGGTTGGAATTGAAGTATTGGTCAATGGGAGTTTGTTGCTTGATGCATTCATCCAATTGGTTTTGTAGATGATCAAACCTTGAGATGTTATAAGCATGCATATCATCAAGTCTAATGGTGACCTCATTTTGGAACTTAACTTGTCTTGCTCATTTCTTTTAACATTTCCATAATTGCACCATTACTAATTTCTGAGGGATCACTCTCCATGCTTGCACTTCCATGAGTTTCCACCCTTTGTCTCTTACCCCTTTCTTCTTGATTACCTAGAATTGGTTCTTCATCTTCATCTTCCTTTCCACAAAACTCATAATCTTCAACCTCATCATTCCACTTATAATCCATCTTTTTCATTTGAGTCATGCTGAAGATTTGATCTCTTTTTGGGTTAATCCAAGATCCAGCTACTTTGTAGGTTATTTTGAAGTGGTCTAAGATAGTGGCGATCCAACTTGAATATCCGAAACAATGATCCTTTTTAGAACCTCTCAAGGCAAACAAACGGCTCACGATGTAGTGTGGCCAATCCATTTTCTTTCTTTCCATCATAAGGTACATAAGATCAATGTCCTTCCAATCAAGTCTAGAGTAGGATCCACCTCTAGGCCTTAGAATGTGATTCACAATCCAAAGTAAAACTCTTGGACCTTTCTTGAGTCTACCGGCCTTTCCATTTGGACTTTTACCGTTCCTAGTTAGAGTACTTGCAAACTCAGTCATATTGTACTTAGGACCATCAACATCGGTGAACTTTTGTAAGTTTTTATCAGTTACCAAGCCAAATAGTTTGAACCAAAGATTGTTAGAGAACTTGTAAATCTTCTTTCCTATACAGAACTCAAACTCAGCACCATTCTGCTCTTGTAATCCGGAGTAGAAAATCCTAACTAAGTCCTCTATGTAAGGTTTCTTCAAGTTACAAAAGGTAATGAGATTTTCTCTCTTAATGATCTCAGCAACCTCACTTAAATGTAATTCCTCAAGGTTCTCAACATCAACAGTATTTTGAGGAATTACCTTCTTTTCCTTACAAGTTCTAATATAGAAGTTTAAGTAATTCTCATGAATAAAATTTTCTTGCCTAAAATTTTCTTCATGATCAGTACCCCTTATTATCTTAGTCCTACCACCATTCTTACTTCTATTGCTAGTAGCCATTCTTAAAGTGAGGATTAGAGTAATGTTACCTTGTTGAATGTTTGAAGAATTGAAGAATCCACAAACCCAAATTGAAGAAACCCTTGTTCTTGAATGTGGAGATTATGAAGCTTGAACCATGAAATTGATGAAGGAATGTGAATGGGTAATGACTTTGAAGTGGTTTAGGGTCAAGTTTTGTGAGTTTTGGTTGAGTTTTGAGGGAGATTGAAAATTTGGGAATGAGGGTTTTTGAGGTTTTGTTCGGGTAGAAGAAGAGGTTTTTGGTGTTTGATGAATGAATGAATGAAAATTGATCCATAAAAGCTGTTTTCACGCGTATGTATCGATACAAACTCGTGTTTGTATCGATACAAGTCAGTTTTCTGCAGCATGTATCGAAGCATGCGAGCATGTATCGATACATGAGACAGTGTCTGTCCAAACTGAAGAGTTATGTATCGATACAATCATCATATGTATCGATACATATCAGTTCATTTTGAAAATTTGCAGAATAACTAACATGTATCCATACAATGTTTATTTGTATCGATCCAAAATGCATTATTTTCAATTTTTCTCAAAACATATGAACTTATAAGTTTGGAAAAATAATTCTTATGACTTCCAAATAACATGTATGTATGAAACACATATAATCAACAAGGTACATACTTATGTATGTGAGCAAAAACAATACCAAAGCACATTATAACATGAGAACACATGTTAAACCATATATGCATGATAAGGCATCCACATAAATGAATCAAAGTACCAAAATTAATCATATGAAAATATATGTCTATGTATGCACACAAAGTCACATATAAGAACAAAAACAAACATATACAAACCAAGTATGAACTTAATATGGCAATTGTAATGATTTTTGTCGAATCCCCATTTTAAACATATGAGTCTCAAAAACTTATTAATATTTTTGAGCAAAATTCTTGGAAATGGAGGATTAGACAACTACCAAAGCAAATATCATATTAAGGTGAAAGTTGTATGTATATGAACCAATGTACAAATGCTAAGTAAAAAAATATAAAGGTAAAGGTAGAGAATAGAATCTTCCCTTGAGTGTTAGGTGGAGGAAGTGATCAATTTCCACACCATTGTAAGTGTTGAGTTGAAGCTTTTCTCATCACTTTCCTTGTTCATTAGTCTTGAACTCCATTGTTGTCGGTGTCTTTTGTCAATGGTTTCAAGACGTTTTCCTACATACTTAGACATTTGAAATAGGTCCCCAACTCATGTTGGGTCCTAGTTGGTTAGTAGTACCATTATTGCTTAACTTAGGTAACCATTGCAATTTGCCTTTTGGTACCAAGATTTTTCGAGCATGGCATTTTGCAATAGTATGACCCTTGCCACAACAATAATGACAAACGATATGAGGATTACTTTTCTTAGGATCCTTTTCAACAAATTTATACTTTTTATTTATAGGTTTTAACGATTTGTTGAATTTAGATGGATCAACCGCAAAAGTAATCTCCGGCTTGGATGGTTCTTTTAGCTTATCTTGTAACTTTCGCAAGTCTCTATATAAGTAAAAGCATCCATCACATCCGGTCTTATCGTTACCATAACTATCAAAAGTCACAAGAGGTTTTTGAATTATAGACTCTTTGAGGGCTTTCAACTCAAGCTCCGTTTCCGAAACTTTTGCCTCAAGGTATTTATTAACTTGCATTAAACCTTTTAGTCGTTGAAAAGCCTCTTTAGTTTCTTTGTGTAACTTTTCAAAAGCGACTTGCAACTCATGATATTCTAAAAGCGTATATGAGCTAGAGGGATTTTGATTTACCTTTTTGGGAGCAAGTTTCTTGCGATCATAGGATGTCAAGCACACATTTGCCAATACATCTTCACCACTTGAGCTAGAGCTTGATGATGAAGAGGAAGATGAGTTTTGGCTCTCCCATGCAACACAAGCTTTCTTTCCCTTGTCCTTGCTTCCCTTTTTGAATGACGGTGACTCCTTCTATTTTCTCTTGAGCTTAGGGCAATCCGGTTTAAAATGACCAACTTGGCCACACTCATAGCATGCCCCTTTCTTGGAGTATCTACCACTATCACTCTTCCGGCGGTAACCACTATCTTTCCGAAACTTCTTAAGATTGTCATCGGAATGTCTTATCCCATTCTTTCTCATATATCTATTATAGCGTCGAACGAAGAGCCCCATTTCCTCATCATCGGAATCGTCTTCGCTTGAGCTACTTTCCACTTGCTTAACCTTTTTGGACTTGGATTTGGAGGCCTTTAGAGCAATGGACCTCTTATCCTTTTTTTTTTTTTTTTTTTTCCTTTTCGTTGTGTTTCTCCTTTTTCTCACCTTTCTCATGCTTTTCCAACAAATTAAGCACTTGTTCATGTTCCGTTAGCTTACCGAATAAGGTTGTGAGACTCAAAGTTGTAAGATCATTCGCTTCATTGATTGCGGTGACCTTTGCTTGCCATGACCTATTAAGACATCTCAAAATCTTATTAGTAGCATCTTGATTAGTGATTGGTTTACCTAGGCCATGCAACTTGTTGGTAATTTTTACAAACCTTTGTTGCATATCCGCAATGGTTTCACCATCTTGCATATGAAACAATTCGAACTCTTGAGTTAAGGTGTTTATTTTGGATATTTTGACCTCATTAGTACCCTCAAAATGAGTAACTAATGTATCCCGCATTTCTTTGGCCGATGAACAATGCGACACATGATAAAATTGTTCAATCCCAAGGGATGAAATAAGTATGTTTTGTGCCTTTGCATCGTAATTGACCTTTTTCTTATCATCGTCCGTCCATTGTGCCATAGGCTTATTGGTGACAATGTCATTAGGATCGGTGTTTGTCGGAACAAACGGACCGTTCTCAATAGCATTCCACACTTCACCATCAAAAGAATTGATGTGTATGCGCATACTACTTTTCCAATAATCAAAATGATCTCCATTGAATATAGGTGCCCGATTATAAGCCCCTTTAGGTGCAAAAGCCATGTTTTCTAATAATTGGCACAATCCACCGAATTTTGTGAACAAAATTGAACCGGGATCGTGATACCACTTGTTAGACTACTTGGCTACCACTTAGAAGGGGGGTTGAATAAGTGGCCCTTTTAACCAATGTTGATTTTAAAAAATTTAGTTTAAAAGGTACGCGCGGAAGCACCACCAGATCGGTAGTCTCTTTGCACCCGATTGATCACTGAAAAAGTAGTATAGCCTTGAACGTGTGATGATAAAGAACAAGAAACGATCGTGTGCAAAATATTCGAATTAAACGATCCAATAACACAGTCCAAGCAAGTTACAAAAATATAGAGCTAATCCAATCACAATCAAGATATATGTCAATTGAATTTTGGTGCACACGTACGAACACAAAAATTCAATTGAATCAAAAATTAAAGCAATTGCGTAAAGTAAAAGATTAAGGGAGAAAGACACAAACGATTGATTAGGGAGTTCCCACGGCTTTCGTGTCGTCCTCGCGGTCGGCCGGGTACGTCTCCCCCCAAATAACCAAACGGGTTATTTGAGCGTATATTGATTAAAAATGATTGAACTATAGTGCACAATTTACAAAAGACTCCAATAACCCTATATCGAATCTAATGCAAACTATGCGTAATAACCTCAACAACCAATGAAGCTTCTCCCTCTGATTCCAACGATCCTAACCATGCGCAAACCCTCGCGCTAATCGTCCAGCTGAGTACCTCGCTTCTTCGTTGTTGATCCTTCAAGATATCGCACAATCTTGAATCCTTAAGAGAAAAACCCAAACCTTCTTCACAAATCAACTCGATCATGCCTCTGATTCACCGCAAGCTGTATCGAACGTTATCGATCAAATGTACAACCTTTATCCGAATGATCCCATATTCACTCTTCAATGAATTGCAATTTGATGGAAGATGATGATCTTGTGAAGAATAACCCATTGATCCAAATTCTTCACCCAATTTGAATCCCAAAGCGTTTATCAAAGCTATTTCACTTTCTCACAGGTTTTTCTCCTCTTCTCTCTTATTACAATCACAAAGCACATTGCTATTTATAGAGAAAATAGAATTGAGCAAATTTAGGCAAAAATTCACAGACATGTATCGATACAAATGATGGTTTGTATCGATACAAACCCTTTGACCAGCGTTCAAATATGAAAATTTTGACCTATGTATCGATACAAACACGTATGTGTATCGATACATACATCAGTTTCTTGAAATCTTGACTGATATGTATCGAAGCATGCAAGCATGATTCGATACATCATGCACTCTCTGGTTTTCTGAGAGATATAGGTGTGTATCGATACATGCAAGCATGATTCGATACACAGGTGACTCTCTGCCTCTGAGAGACCACTTTTGTATCGATACAAGTGATATATGTATCGATACAAATTGCACAAAATCAGTCTGAAGTAATTTCAGGACATTTGTATCGATACACATGTTTATGTATCGATACATAATACCTAAAAATCAATTTTTCAAAGTTTAAAAATAGTTTTTCGCTGTCAAGTCATTTGTAATGTTGCCAAAATATGTTCTACTCTATTTTCATGTGTTTTGACAATTATTAAAACATGAGGATGAATTGGTGCACTTACATTATTTTGTTTACCAAACAGACTGATGACTTCACGCTTAAAAAGTAATGTGATTTAATATTGAATGAGAGTTATTGAAGACTTGAAATCTCATTTGACAATATGATTAGGTCTTAATACAACGCATGTCAGGAATAAACATCTGGAACGTGACAGCGAATAGTCCAATTAAAAATGACAAAAATATTTGTATTAGTGATTATTCATGGATAAAACTGCCACGGATAGACACTGGTAGCTTAATGTTTATATGCGGATAATATAAATTGATATTTCAATTATCAGTTTGTTAATAAATATAGATTTAATGGTACTCATGCCTGCGAGTATCCTTACTCGTTTATAAATTAATAAAATGAAATTTCTTTTCTTAAATATCCCTTATTAAATACAAGGGTCATTTGGATCAAAAAAAAAAATACAAGGGTCATGCTAACTAGTGCCTCCAGGGCACTAGTTAAGGAACCAAAAGAAAAAACTTTTATATTGAAAATATCACTTTCAACACTTTTAAAAAGTTGACTACAAAAATTTCAAGGCAATTTTACTAGGAGTATTAGTTTTTTTAACTAGTGTCTCGGGACACTATTTAGCATTTTTCTAAATACAAAGAGGCTTGAGTAAATTAAAAAACCCTTTATTATAAAAGTTGATTGAAAACTATTGTATTGATTTGATTGTCCTTGGAAGTTGGAACTATTATTATTGTTTGATGAATATGAAACTATTATTATGTGGTAAAAGGAGGAAGAAAATGTATGCAATTTATTTTAGTTTGTTGTTGTTAAATGAAGAGTGAAATGTATAGATATTTTTTGTGTCTTTAAAGAGAACAAATAAATTTCAGGTAATTGTAAAAATAATAATTAAAGCAACCATTTTATATAAAAAAAAATTAATTTTTAAAATATATTATTTGTGAATATTGCAAATATTTATGAATACTCAAAATTCATACATTATCCGTGTGGATATAAAAAAACATGAATATTGTATTTATCTGACGGGACGAACACAATTATAAAAAAATAGGGTTTAGATAAACAATAAAGGTAAAAATGGAAGAAAAAATGATAAACTATAAGCTAATTTGAATAGGATCTGAAAAATAAGATAAAAGTTAGTAAAATAAACTTTAAATTATTTTTGAAAAGACGGTTACAAAATAGGTTTTTTAGCTTATGAGCAATAAGACATAAGCTATAAGGTAGTTAATTGGTCTTACCAAACTGACTTTATCCGTGGCACTATTATGATCCTATGATACTTAATAATATTTAATTAGGGTCAGTTTGATGCACAAGATAGCTTAAAGACATGATAGAATAAGAAGTTGGATAACGATATATAATATAATAATAACAAAATAAACATTTATCATATTAAGTGTTCGATGCACACATAATAAACAATATAATAACATTATTTACCATTTTTTAAAGTTTAATTATGTAATATGTTTTACTTTTAACTATAACATAATATAATATTTCATATTTAAATGACGGTATAGCCCTTATGAAATAATTACATATGCCATTTTGAAATTAATTTTTAATTTTTTAAAAATTTATAAATTACATAAAAATACTAAAAAATAAAAATTAATCAATTAAATAATGTTATTTTTTTATAACAATAATGTTATATTTAAAAAAAAACAGTTATACCACTTTTGTTATCTATCCATGTTGTAATACCCCTGAGTTATGTCTCCTCTGTTTTTTTTTTTTACTTATTTTCATATATTTTCTTTTGCTTAAAAAACCCATATCGGCCCTACTAAATAAATAATATTTTTTTTTTATAAATATCACGAATAATAAAATATCTTTATTGTATATGTTAGATAAATCATAAAATAAAGATAGAATATATATTATATGTAAAACAGAAAATTATACTTGCATAAAAATCATATTTTCACTTTTACAATTTCAACTTTCATAATTTTTAATATTAATTATTTTAAATATTTGAATTTCAAAAAATAAATTATTAATTTTTTTTAATTAAATTTTAAATTTCTTTTTCATATCTATATCTTTTATGTTTTAATTTGTGTAATTTAAATTATATTTTTTATAGACCAATAGTAATTTAGAGTCTTATTATATCTTATTAATTTCTAACTCAGCTTATATTCAAAATGAGAAAAGACATGATAAAATATGTTTAAATATTAAAACAACCCAAAATTAAAACAAGATATAAATCTTATCATGTCCATTAAAACAACCCTAAAAATTTGAGTTTTTTTTTTTTTTTTGACACAACCCTTAAAATTTGATTTAGACTCCACTTATAAACACATTTTAAGATTATATTTCATTTAATACGAGACTAATGTAATGGTTTATATATAGAGGCGGTCATCCAAATCCAATCCAGCTTTGTAATGGTTTCAGTTAGTCTAATCTAAACTTTAAGATGTTTCCAAAATAAAATTGAAAACATGTCCAAAGAAAATTCAAATAGTACAACATCTTAGCTGAACTAGCCAAATTGAGAACTTGACAAAATAAGGTTCAAGATTAGACAAACTAAAACATGTTCATACTCAAGATGAACTTGCATGTGCAGCATCTGTACATGTAAGAGTCTTATAAATAGCATCTTTGACTTCTCAACACTTTATAATCAATCAATGTAACGTCATAAAAGGAAAGTATTTATTGAATAGCAATGTTAGCTTAAGCACCTGTGAGTTTGTCAAGTAAATGCTATCAAAATTTATTCTCATGTCATATCTTATGGACCTCAATGCCCAAGCACACATAGCATTGGATAAGCATGATGTGAACCTACATTTTCAAAGGGTCCACATAGTCAATTTAAAAAATGTACTCTTTGTTCTTATGAGACGATTCACTTTTTATATTCACTGAATAACTGATATATCTAGTCTATTAAACCAGATACACCGGTTAGTATTATTTTTCTTTTTTGACAGAATGGTTAGTATTATTTTTCTAAAAGATACTATTTACCAAAAAGATGAGCCCCAAACCCAAAAGACATGATGCATAAATGAACTTATTTTCATAGGGAGAAAATTCATTCAACTAGAGAGGACTAATTTGTGTGGCAAAATTTATGCTGTAATATTCCTCGAGAACATTTTTTTTTTTTTTTTTTGGTAGTGTTCCTCGAGAACATTTTATACCATGATAATTCTTTTTCTTCAACCCTAAACTAGCACACCATTAGATATCCCTATTCTAGCAAGTACAGCTTATAGCAAAAATAGCATATATTTTCTGATGCCAATGTGCTAGTTTGGAGAGCAATGAACTGCAAATTATAGTTTTAGCCGCGCCAGCTGTTAGACCTCTTTGCTTCGAAAGCTGCTCCATCGTTAAGCATGTCCTGTGCATCGGTTTCCATTCCTAGCTTTGAGAGAGCAAGAGCTTGTAGGTAGAATGCAGTTGGCCAATCAGGTATGCATACCTGTGCCTGCATTGCATCTCTTAATGCAAGTTCTGCCTGATCGTTCATCAAGTAGGAGAAGGCTCTCCTTGCAAAGACGGTTGCGGATGGAACAGACATCATAACCACCAACTGCTTCAATCAATGAAATGAAATCAGACACATTCAGACTATGCTCAACTTTTACAAAGCACAATCGACAGAAGATTTTGATTACAAAATATTCTTCCAGTGTACTAATTTCGGCACTTAAATTTATAGGGTTATAAGAAATGCAGTGTTTTTCGGTAAAAAACAAAACATGAAGTGCAAGATCTTGGTTACAAAACCAAGCCATAATATTGTTGCGAGAAGAATACAACAAAAGTGTCTCAAACACATTGACTTATAAAACACAATGAAAAGTGAAAGTGCTTCTACCTTCGAATAATACTCAATTGCATTTTTGAAATCCTTGTCTCTAAATGCAATATCGCCAAACTTTTTTGTGTTCAAGATGTCCTGCACTTGTTGTGTCCACTCTTGAAATGAAAGCTGCAATTACATACTTAGTTATTAGGCAAGGGCAACCACAAAAACAGTGAACAATCAGAGCTTAACAAGTAATAGTCTTGTGATAAATTATTAAACCAAAACATGAAGGCAAAATATAGTGATATTGACAAACCTCATTTTCTGCACCTTCTTCATCTTTATAACCAGTTTTTAACAATATATCATGAATAGCAGTAAGATCCATTCTTGCACAAGCCTTTCCTAGAGGGGAAAGCATGGTTGGTAGTGGTAGCACTGCCGCGGATTTAGTAAGGCCCATTAACACATGAGATGCTACCTGTAAAATAAGGCCAAAAAAAATTATGAATGAAAATTTTGAAGGTAAACCGGAAAACAATGTTTAACACAATTGGAGAGAAAGAGATTGAGAGAGATAGCAAATGTACAACGAAAATCGTAATTAAAAGCTAAAACTAAAGCTAAAGACCTCTTTCTGCTTTTGAAGAGGTGTAACTGCAGTGAGAAGAAACTTAATATCAGGTCGTTCTCTGGCCTCAAACTGAAGACATTTTGATGCAAGCTCAACCAACTTTGTAGCGTCATCATTTGCATATTGCCCTTCTAGGGATGAGTCCATCAACAACAATGCATTTTTCCCTCTAATTAGGTCCAAAGCCTGAAGAACACAACAAACTTATTCACAACTTTCATACCCTTGAGACATAGCATATTTAACATCATGCAATATAACTATGCATACGAACAACTTCAAAGGATTTTTGAAGAATCGAAACATACATGGCTTGGGGGAATATGCTTGCCGCTTAAAAGATCCAGAAGGACAGTGCCGTAACTGTAGATCACGCTCTCTGCAATTATCCTGCCTGCAGATGTTGTTAGGTATCACATCACCATTAATAATACTGAGTACGATTTCTGGTAAGAGTGTTGCCACTTGGCACAATAATACGTGGAATCTCAGGTAAAACAATGTTGCCAATGAATCTAGCAACCAATGTTTTTGAAGATTCCAAAGAACATCTATATAGCATTATAAATTCCGTTCTATTACTCAGTAATATGAGTACATAATTAGCCCATGTCATAAAATGTACATAAGCCATATCCATCTTGTTGCGAATTCTATAAGCACAAAGAAATAATTATCTTGAAGCAATGTCTGTTAGCTAGGAAAACATATGTTAGCATGTATTATACCTGTTCGCAAGAATTCGGGTGGAGTATAAGCCAAATTAGTACTGTAGCTTTTCCCATCTCGGCTATTTTTCATAAGCCCGAAACTTGATAACCGGGGATCACCATCCTGACATTTGTGAATAATTATTGTGGCCATTAGGGAACCGGAGAACCGGAGAAGACCATTCAAGAATCAAGTTCAAACAACTAAGTACACAATCACTTAAAACATACTAGATATGCCAAATCAGAAAAATGGGTCTACATATATTAATATCAGGACAAGCACCGAGAAAGAATGGTGACAGAATACAAATGAATTAGTTTGTAACTATACCTCGTCAAAAAGAATCCTATAAGCATTCAGATCGTGATATATTTTCCGATTTTCCATGCTACAATGATCTAGTGCCTGGGCGACATGATATGCAACTCTAACACGCATTTCCCATGGTAATGGTTGCTTGTCCCCTATGAATGACATTGATCACAGAATCCATAAGTTAAACGTTTACGCAGACTGAATCTCAAACTACCATCGACAAAGAAAATAAATGCTGCTTGGCTACTTGTTAGTACTTATATTGCAACTAACATAATAACAGACGACAATAATGAGAGAGACAAGTGCTGGTCCAAATATTAGAAGCAAATAGCTTTAATGATAACTGCAAAAGTAGTTGAATAAGAGTATATAGAACAGTACATACAATGAAAGAGATGTTTGGACAAAGTATCATTTGGCATGTATTCAGCTACCAAAAGCCTTTCATCTCCTTCAGCACAACAACCAATTAGATTAACCATTCTTTTGTGCCTCACTTTCCCAACTCCAGCTGCCTCTGCCTGACCAATCATAACCATTAACACAAACTTCCATTCCCACATAAACAGCACAATCTATTTGGAATATGAAAATTAAAATGCATGAAGAAAAATTCAAAAATCTTCTTTTAAACAATAAAAATGACTTATAGAAGTGAATCCCTATCAATTTACAGAGAAACCAAATTGAGGGCAAAAACAAAGTGGTTTATTGTCTCACCAGAAACTGTTGAGCATCAGGCCAGGACTGTTTGGAGAAGCGTTTAACAGCAACTAATCGATTATTTTCAAGCTTCCCTTTGTAAACTACATTAGGAGCTTTTTCACCACTCTCAGAAACAATGTAATCAGTGCTGAACTCATGTGTAGCCCTTCTAAGTTCATTCAAACCATACTCTTTAAATGCTGGAACCTGAATTTCTTGATCACCATCACCCCCATCATCACCTTAAAAAAAATCAGAAAAACCAAATTAAAAAACCAATCTTTATCAAACCAAACATCCTCATTTGTCTTCAAAACCCATTAAAGCTAGTTTTTTTAGTAGCAACAACTAAAAACAAACAAAAAAATGCATCATGGTAGTTGCATATATAATAAACATAGACAAATAATAATCATCATAAGCTAAAAGTTAAGACACAAAAAGTGGGAAAAGCCCAGAAAGGGAAAAACAGTAAGTTGATGAAAAGTGAAAAGGTAGTAGTTAGTTACCTGGATCGGGTTTCTTTGAGTCTGGTAAAGCAGTAGGAGGGTCTTCAGGGGAGTGAAGATGAGCGGTTTTGGAGTGAAAGCAACCCATAGAAAGAGTTGTTGTTATGAATGATTGTGAAATGATTAAAGGGTTTGGTGTGTTACTACTAAAACTACTACATAGAAAAAGAAAAAGGGTTGAAGAAGAGTAAAATGAAGAATGGTTTGAATCATTGATTCATGAATGGTTCTCCATATTGCAAGTCACTGAGTCACTGCTGATATTGTTGCTTTTGTTGCAGCGGCGGAAACACGGAACAGAGAGAGAGAGAGATAGAGATATATGGAAATTGAAAAGAGCCAAACATAAGAGAGCATAGTGAGAAGAAGCAATGAAAAAAGGGCAGAGACACAGAGAGAGAGAAAGAGAAGGAAGGAAGACAGAGAAAGTCACATGACAATGTCTATGATGGAGCACGTGCTGACTCAGGTGGGGCTGTGATGTTAGAGCCATTTTCCAATGCCAAATTTTATTTATTTTTATTTTTAAAGAAGAAGAATGGGAAAAGCTATCTCAAAATTGGATATGAAAGTGAAACAGTGAACATTATTGAAGTTACTTACGTAGACAGATTTCTCATTTTAGGTTGGTGTTCCATGTTTAATGGGTCTTGTTGTGTCTGCTTTTAGTTTTCTTTTCGCGTTTTAAGTGCAAAACAACAAGGTTGTATCAAGTGATGATGATCATATATATGATGTAATAATAACTACTACTACTAATCTATAATAATGCAAGGGAATCTGCTTTCTTTTCTCTTCATAAGCATATTCAAAGTTTGCTACTTCTAATTTATGATGTCCTCCTACCAAGTGAGTTATATTCATGAGATCAGGGGAATGAAAATAGTTGATATATTAACATAATTTTAATTTATTTTAAAAATATATCATTATTCTTTAAATTATTATAATTAAAATATTAGATAGAAGAATAAACTTATTATAACTAAAAACATATAAAAAAAATTCACCTCAAATTTAAATTCAAAATTGAGTTTTTATTATAAATGATGTAGACTAATATATATATAACATTTATATATAACTTAATCAGTAAATATTAACTCGTGCTTGGCACGAGCTCACACACTAGTAATAATAATGCAAGGGAATCTGCTTTCTTTTCTTTTCTCTTCTTACTAGCCGAGAGACCCGTGCCAGCACGGGGAGAGCGGCGTTGCCGCTCCCATTAGTTTTAATTACATTATATGTAGTAGTAAAAAGTGAACGTATTAATAATTCCATTTAAAAGATTAAATATGATAAATTTATGTATTTTATAAATATTGAAATTGACAATTATTAATGTATATGATACCAAATACTATGTTCGATTAAATCAATAGGCATCACAAACACATTAATAAATGAGTAGAAAAATAGAAATCCGTATAAATTACAAAAATAGGTTTCCATACACATTAATAAATGAGTAGAAATATAGACAGCTGTATAAAGTATGAAAAAAATAATATTGACTTTCATTTTAATATATGAGTAGAAATATAAGAATCCGTAATAATTACAAAAAATAAGTTCTCGTAGAGATTTAAAAAATAGACTTTCTAATGTTTCCATAAGAATTGTAAAAAAAAAAAAGTGCTCCCGTGTGCTGCGCATACACATTAATAAATGAGTAAATATGTGTTCCCATGTAAATAAATAACATGCGTAAAAAATATATATAAATAAATAATACCAAAATAGGAATTGATTTCAAATTCTTCTGAATCATCCGTCCTTGTAAAAGAAAAATAACTATATATATACAAAAAAAAAAAACAAAATTCAATCTCCCGTTAAAGAAAAACTAATCTAAACATGATACTAATTGATTTTAAAAGAAAAATTGAGATTTATATATTATTATACTGATACTAATTGATTTTGGGTACAAATTGATGATTTTTTTTTAATTATCTCTCTTTCTCATTTTGAACTTATTCTTTTTCTCTCTTTTTATATTAATAACTATGATATTATTATTTTTATTCACCCCCTCAATCTCTCTCTGTGTATCATTATCAACTTCTTTTTCATTTGTAATTTGTTTTCTCTCTCTTCACTTATTGAGAAAGAAGAAGAACGAATAATCTTCACTTCCTCCTAATAAACCCTAGCCACCGCCCTTCTTTATGGCCACCCCCACCGTTCATTTGACCTCCAATGGCCACACCGAGACCACAAATCTCTTCCTCTCACCGGTTACTTTCTTTGCATCTTTTTAAATTTTCAAAACTGTGAATTTGATGTCAGAGCTCCCGTGAAAATCTCATTTTTCGGTCACCTTAGAGTTCATCCATGAAGTTTAGTACCAGATTTGTGACATTTATCATGTAAGCTCTCTTTTGGTCTTATTTGCTTCTTGATCGGAGCATCTAACCGATCGACATCTTCTGCTTCTCCACTTCTTCTCTTACCTTTTTTCCTCTGTTCATCCTTAAGAATTAGTAAAAATAAGTGAAGTGAAAAATCAATGACAAAATCAGTGATTCAGACATGCTTTTCTATTCTTAGATCTGTTACTTTTTTCTTTCCTGTTCATCCTTTAATTCCAAGCATTATTCTGTAAGGGAAAAAAATGAAGCTATTTGACTACTTTACCCATTTTTTTTTCTTATTTTGGTTCTTTTGAGACAAGAAGTTTATACCGAAATTAAAGGAAAATAACAGTTCTTTGTAAAATATAAGAAGGTAAAATAAAGTTGTTTGTTTTGGATCTGTTTGTTTTTTTAAACACTGTAAGTTATTTTTTCTAAATATAAATAAGAATGAAGTATTTGTTTTCAAAAACTCAATAGATGAAATAAGTGATTCTGACATACTGTTGTATTTTTAGATCTGATACTTTTTTTTCTCTCTCTGTTCATCCTTAAAATCGAAAGGAAAAAAATTGATTACCTTGCCCATTTTCTTATTTTTTTTGGTTCTTTTGAAATATGAAGTTTTTTTTGTAATGAAAGAAAAAAATATTAATTTTAAGGCAGAAATTTAATTTAGCTACTGATGTTTATCTTCTTATTCCTGTTCTTTTTAGATAAGAAATTTACATTGCAATGAAAGAAAAGACAAAAAATTTAAGGTAGAAATTTGACGTAGTTACCTTTGTTTAAGCTCTTTGTTCTTACCCGCGTTCTTCTTAGACACAAATTTATAAATTTACTGAAGGAGAAAAAACATTAGTGGTTAGATAAATTTGTGTATAGAAAAAGAAAAAGAGAAAGTAACATCAAAGAGAAAATGTTGTCTTTACCTATCTTGCTCTTATTTTTCTCTCCAAGTTTAATCTTTCCTGCAAATAACATAGAAGAGTTAGTTAGAGAAGGTAGAGTGAGATGAGAAGAGAAAGAAAAAACAATGACAGCAAAATGTGAAATGTGAAGTGAAAAAATTTGAAATGAGAAATATAATGAAATTTTAAAAATGAATTTGAATGGGTAAGGAGGGAAAAAAATAGACAAGGGAAAGAGTGTAGAATGATGTGACAGAAAGTCACTTTTCAGTTTTACTGCATAATCATTTTCAATGTTGTCCTTGGCAAGCAAACTTTATTATAAACCTTTGGATAATAGAGAGTATCACAAATGGTATGTACAAAATTTATTTCAAATTTCGTATAAATCTATTAAATCACATGTAATGTTATTACACAACTTGTAATTGAATGAATTTGGTGAAAAAAGACTGATTTTGCCCTTAAAATGAGGATGTGTCAAATTTTAAATGGAGGGTTTGGTGGTAAAATACCATGTATCTTGTTTATATAAATATATATGATGTACACCTACTAGGGGTGTATGCGCCTATGCGGGTTGAGTTGGATCGGATTTGACCTAATCCGTTACCCAACCCATTCAATATACATTGGGTTGGATTCATCATCAAACCCGCACTTTCACTATTAAATCTGAACCAAACCAACCCAATTGTTATTGAGTTGAGTTGGGTTCGCGGGTTGTACATAAAATTAAAAATAATTTTTTTATGGATAAAACACCCTTTTTTTATAATAAGATGAAGAATCATTGTGAGAAATTTTGAAGCTTGAATGAGTGATTTGTGAGAAATTGATTATGAAAATATGAATAAGGAAAAGAATTGAGGAATTGACTCATGAAATTGAGAAAGTTAACAATAATAGTAGGAAAATGCTTCTAAGCACGACAGAAGCCGTCGTGCAAATATGACGACATGACGTGGCATAGTAATAAAAACCAAATCTTGAACACACCTACCGCTTTATCCATATATATTCCAATCTTCAATTCACAACCAGTTCCCCGCTTCACAGGCTTTGTAGAAGTGCTGGTGAGACAACGACGGTGGACAATGACAGTGGACACGTCGATTAACAGCGGGACAACAGACAGTAAAGACAAGAAAATGGCAGAACTACGACGAAGGCAACAACGGCGAGGACGACGACAGCGGACACGTCGATTCACATACACTGCATTGGTTTCTTTCCATAATAAGTTTAGTGATGTGACGATGTTTCTTCTACTGCTACTTTGGAACAGAACATTTCTTCTTCCTCTTCCAATATTCATAATAACAACAGCACACATGATGATCATCATGTTGGAGATGGAATGTTAGGATTGATATACCCAGTGATTGTGATTGTAAGCCCCTGCTTCATCAACATCGCTGTAAAGAGAAGTTTTATTTAACAATATTTTGGTCATCATTTTTTGGTTGCACTTAAAAAAAAAATTAAAAAAGGAAATTTAGAGTGTTTTAATGTGGTCGTGCATCTGTCGTGCAGGGAACTGTCGTTCCATATAGCATCACTGATAGTAGTATAATAGTACGATGAAATTTGTCGTGCGGGTACACGGGTTGGGTATACGGGTACACAGATTCAAAAAATCAGATCCAATACCCGAACCAATTACATGCAGGTATGATGGGTGGGTCGGGTTCGGGTAAACAATGAGTTAGGTTGGGTTGGATCGGCGGGTTTGCGGGTTGACCCGTACCCATGAACACCTGTAACACCTATTACGAATTCGGATCCTCTCTTTTGACATTATTTTCAAGTGAAATCATGACCATTCATTATGATTGTGAACAATAACTTCTATTATAAAACAATTAAATCAAGGTGGAAAGCAACACTGCTCCTGCAGTATATTTCGCACTGGAGAGAACCCTGGCTCCACCTACTACTAATCTCAACTTCAATGTATATATTATTTTATTTCATTTTGAACAATATATATATTATTCATAGTTGTAGGATATAAGGTCGGTTCACCAATTGTTAGTTGGTGCAGTGGTAATTGGCATTGAACTTGATAGGGAGGATTACGGTTCGATCCACACAACTGCGATCGGGAGGGGACTAGAATCACTTGATGTCAGAACTGACCCCCGGCCAGATTAAACTAGTGGTGAAAGCAAAATAAAAAATGATATAAGGTCGGTTCAATAAATTTAGAGGCATAAAACAAGATTTGAAATGAAGTCGATTAAAACTCGAGCTGGATATATGGACTAAGGTTCACGGGCCGGTCCGATTAACCCTGCAACCTGCGCGGGCATAAGACCAATTTTTTTCGGTCCGTTTATATTTTTGCCGATGTGGGTTGAACCATTAAAATTGTGGGTTATGCGGATTAAATCTGCGGGTTGGCTCGTGACCTGACTTTATATATATATATATATATATATATATATATATATATATATAATTAATTACACATTTTATCACTTATAAATTATAACTTGGTCCATGTCCAAATCTAACCTTTCTCTAAAAAAAAGTCCATTGAAGTTTTTATTAAATACCATTTGTGTTTATTTTATAGATTTGAGGTGTGCGTGGAGAAAAAATGACACTAAGAACCTGTTAAATTTGATTTTGGTTGCATTATTGCATACAGAAGATGAATGGTAATGATATGTGAGCATGGTGAGAATGAATAAGAACCATTTGATTTAAATGAAAGGGAGTGATTAAAACACAATTTTACGTGACTCTTGTAGCTGATTGCACAATATCATCCTTCTATCTTCTTCTTCCCTTTCGTCGACTCGCCCTCTTTCTATGAAGCCCAGATACGCGACACGATACCGATACGGCGATACGAGAAAATTTTCAAAATTCCCGATACGATACAACCTTCCACCAAGGACTTCTCATTTCTAGTTGTCGTCTTCCATCTCCTTCTAAGTTCTGACCACCGTCGCCGCCTTCCCATCTCCTTCTTCTTCCTCTCATTTTGTGAATCTATTTGTTTTCTCATCTTCAAAAAACCCAATCTGATTGTGGGGTTCCAACAACCAAAAAATTGAGTTTTTTTAATTCGAGTGAAGTTGTAACATCCCACTTTAATTATTAGAAGTAATAATAATTAGAGATGTAATTAAGATAAGTTGTCTCAATTGTGAATGGAATATTAGAGTAATTTAACTTAACTTGGGAAGGAGACCAATACCAAGCGGGACCCACAACTTATAATCTTAAGTACCCTACTCACCAAACTTTTCCTTATACTTTGTTAATTGATCAAAACCAACAATCACAACCTTACTCTTCTCTCTCCCACGACAGAGAACAACAACAACACCATAAACCCATTTTTTCCTCCATGGTCTAGGCTCCATAGCATTCAATCCAAGTCCAAATCCCACATGCAAATAGATAAATCAATACCCAAGGGTATCTAAAAGATCAAAGTGAGCTTTGATTTCTCTTTTCCCTCTTAACCGTAACCTCTATCTCTCTCTCAAAGATTCACATGATTGTTGCATCCATCACTTGTTTAATGGCTTGTATGTACCCATTTTAGTGTTCTTGGAACTGTTATGAATGGATTAGAGCTGGAAGTTAGTAGAAATTGCAAGGACTTGAAGGAACAAATATGGGAATAGGAGGAAAGTGCTAAGTGAAGCTTTGAAAGTTAAGCATGGTGAGTTTATTTCCCTCCCTTTCATCTTCTGTTCTAGTGAAGCCTAAACCCCAAAAATTAGGTTCTTGCTGTGTTGGTAAATTGTATGTGTTAGGAAAATTGACTAACCATGGAAGCTAAAAGCTAGAAATTGGAATATTCTAAGGAATGGAGGTAATCTAAGAAATTTTAGTATGCACCTACTGCTGGTATTTCTGTCGTAATTTCCACCCTGTAGCTTGGATTTAAACGATTGTTGAATTTTCAGAATCTAGACAAAATTCCCTTCAGTTTGGTCACTCGTTTCGTAGCATTTGGTTTAGTATCGACTACTGAAAATGCATTTGAAGTTGGGTCTGTGATGCTGTGGAAATTCCAGAATTTGTGTTGGAATAGGTCTGTAATCAAACGGTAAGAAATTCCTCGCTGTATTTCTGATCGAACTGATTCCAGTTTCCATGGATAACTGACTTAAATGCGGTCGTTGTGGCACCGGCCGCGTGCATTTTGAATGAGGAACAAAGCCTGCACAAATTTTTGAAGTTGGAGGTTCAATTTGGAAATTCTGCAGAATTGGAGTGGTTTGCACCCGTAATGAAATGGTAAGATATCTCTCCTCGTAACTTAGATTTGAGTGATTCCTTTTTCGTTAGAAAGCTTATGATTTTCCCTTTGTTTTGATATTGGATTTCATGGAGTTTGGCTAAGGATCGAGGGCTGTAGGTTGCTCCGAAGATGGCGCGTTACTGCAATATTATGCAGAAAATTCTGCTATGGAATTAAAACAATTTCGGCGTTCCGGCAAGTTTCTGAGTCGTCATTGTTTCTTTTCAAGTGTCGTATTCAGGTGGGTTCTTAGGCTAGTTTAGTTAGATTTCCCAATAATCAAACTTTGCATGATAACTTAGGAAAATTAGGAAAATTATGTGTGAGGGGAATTAACTCCCAATTTCCTCTCCATTCTGTCGAATATTATATATATCATGGTATTACACTGACTTAAATGAGGATTGTAGGTGAACTCTTCGAAAAATTGTTAAGAATCGCAGAACAGAGTGCACTCTGCATGAACTCGCCATAGCGAGCAGCTAGCGAGTATTCATGGCGAGCTGGCAATTTCTGGGCTGATGAAACTCGCCATGGCGAGATAATGCTCGCCTCGCGAGTTGAATTAGGCCAGGACCTGTCTTTTCGCCATGGCGAGCTAGGAATTCGCTGTAGCGAGCTTGGACAGAATGACCTTATGTTTTTATTTCCAAAAGAAAACTAACACTCGTTTTATATCCTCATTGATCTCAGATAATTTAAAATAGCATGATTAATATAATGTTGAACATAATGTTAATCACAAAGGAATCTTAGGTTATAACCTAGGAAAAATTATTAGATATGTATGCTCCCCGGGATTGGGATACTTATGGTAGTAATAACTCTCAGGAATAGTTAGTATCAGTCAATTATGTGCGATGTTTTATGTCGCTTTATGGACTTCCAATGGGAGTATCCTCCAGGTTATGATTGTGAGCTGCATGCCGTGACCCAATGGGTTGTCGGACATGGCAGGCCTCTGAGACATGCTCACCTCAGAGTGTCCTTGCAGTTAAAATGAATAAGAGTTTGTTTATCTGTGTTACACCTTTATTTTATGCTTTTATGTTATGATAAGATTAGTTATGTTATGACTGATTAGGTTTCCCCCGGTGTAGTCACCATCAGGAGGGTAGTAGGACTCACTGAGGCTTAATAGTCTCACCCCACTCCAAACCAATTTTTTTAGGTAGACAGGTTAACTGGAGCAAGGACCAGGATGGAGCTGATGATTGGAGCCGAGCTTGGATCATCGCATTAGACGATTTAGTCTTCCCTTGTTTTAGTTTAGCTGGGTACCTTGGATTCTATTCTATTTCCGCTGTATTGTTTAAGTTCACCAACTATTGTAAAGAATTATTTTGTAACCCATTTGTTTAACTTGTTTGAATTTAATGTACTCAGATTCAATTATTTATGTCTCGACTAAATATTCTAGATATTTTAGTTGGGGCGTTATAATTGGTATCAGAGCAGGTCGATCCAGTATCAGACCTTGCCATGAGTCATTTCAACTTTTTCCTAAGTAATACGGACCCTTTGGATCTGAACTGTTTACGCTGAAACCTTCGCGTGCTGAGTCTGATCAGCTCAGTGTTGTGTATGGTAGGCAGGGTATTATGGTTTAGAACTGAAGTGGACTCTCAAATTCCAGCGTTAAGATCGGAGTGAAGATGCAATCGAGGAGCAGTCGTTGAAGAAAATTCTTATAAGTGAATATTGGAACGGTGGCAAATGGTGCCACAGGAGTAAGTTGTGTAAACAAGCAAGGAATGCAAGTGTATCATTATACTAAAGTGTGTAGTGCACAACAGTATTCAACTGACACTGTGTGTCAGGTAAACTTCATGAACCTAGAAATTACCTTATCCTACCGAGAGCCTAAATTCAGCCAAGTTTATTGACCGAGTAACACCCAGTAATAGTAGTAGTAAACCAAAACTCTTTCCTGAATATTTAGTTGTTCAGTGCAAGCGAGAAATTCACTTGTGTTAGGAAAACTTAATTACACCTCATCCATGTCCTAGTAATTTCTAAGATTCCAACTTGATTAGACTATTCCAACATTATCAAGCCTCAAATATTCTCAATGGAATGAGTGCACCATTTCTAATAGGAACCAATAATTATACTGAACCACTAGAGATCTAGCCTTAACTAGTATAGTGATTAGAATACTCCCTCAGCAATACCGTACCCGAGAAGACTCATTAAGTACCATTGTCCTTATGTCCCTGAGTTAGTGACTCAGTGGAGTAGTCTAGACAGATGCGTAGTATTAGAACTTCAAATCGAACCACCTATACTATAGAAACCAAATTCAAACCCAAGCACATTTCCCTTCAAGTCACCTTATAAACTACTCTCTAGAATGCCCTTAAACAAGTTACTTTGACCCTTCAACTCTTAACAGTATTCCTACCATGCCAATAGGAGCCAAGTTTTACTAACATAACAATTAGAATTTCCTACTAACGACACCAGTCTTTGGCAGTAAACACAACAACCCTTTAGAAGATCAAACATTGACTAGATTAATAGTTAGGAATCACTTGTAACATCGTTAGACACCTAAGACATTTGTGGAACACCATCATTGAATAGTTAGAAGCCAATAATAGTACCATGTCACATAAGCATAACCTTTCCTCACCGCAAATCCAAATTCTTCCTTAGCACTACCCGTTATCCGAATAGGTTTATTAAGGATCGTCATTTATGTAACCAAAAACTAGTGACTCAGCATTACCGGAAAATTAGCTACCTCTTTAGAAATAGCTGAATTAGAACACCTGTGCTTTAATATTCTCTTACGACAAGCCTAGTAAGCTAACACTTATGACGCTACAATAGGAACAACCTACCATTTTAATATCGGTAAATGTACCAGATCGTCATAGGTTAAGTCCTGCTTAGAATAACAGTTAAGTAATACCCATAACACCATCAGCCATCAAAGTCGACCCGTCGAACCTTAACATTAGACAGTTTAGAGACCAATAACTTAGTTCGATAATAGTTTGTCTATCCATGAAACAAATCCATACATTGAACCGTCTAGCTAAGAAATCAATAGAAACATTTAACCAAACATTAAGAGTTGCTATTCAGTATTATAGACCAACTAGCCACTCAGTTGGAGGATTAGATTTGGCCAGCCATATTTTACCACTACCGTAGTACCAGACAGTAGAAAACACGACTTGGTGAGATGAACAAATAAGAGACACTGTTAATAACACCAACCACCTAGCCTAATCTTTTAGGTATATACGGTAGATATCCAGAAACAAGTAACTAAGTTTGACTTTAGCTTCAGCCAGACGCTCGACATTTCCACACATACAAACCTTTCAGCTAAGAGACTATTAGAATCAGTGAGACCTACCGGTGAGAACTTGTCAGCAAGAAACGTGAGTGAAAACCTAGTTGTCCTAACCTGAGAACTCTGACAGAAGAAATAGAATTGTGGAACATAAGTTTGAACCCAGTAGGAGGTGAATCTTCAGCTACCTTTTCATTCATAAGAAACCTCATTCAGTCAATTCGTCGAACCGAGCGTTGTACAATCCAACGTTTACAAGTCTTGGAGAACCATGAACGTGTGTACTCTCTAACTCGTCTGATCATGCCTCAAATGGATAAGTTCTTCTCGAGCCTTGAATGCTTATCAGCCTCATGCAATGCATAAATTCAAAATTAAGATACTAATCTTCAAAGTTTTCCCGAGCCAGTTAGTTAAACTAATATTGTTAAACGTCACTCTTAGGCAATCACACTATGTGTCCTTCGGTGTTATTTTCAGTTGCGATATCAGTAGCTACAACCTATCTACGAAAGTCAATTATTCTTGAAAAGGTCATGAATAATTCCAGTTCAATTTCTCGTCCTTCTAGTCGATCTATTAATCAACACTTTTCAAACTCTTTCAGATGTATCTTTTCTAGTTTAGTAACGGTGAATTCTTTAAACATTCGTGTTCGAATGTCGAAATCATTACCTCAGTCGAATCAGTTAACTTTCTTTTAGAGCTTTATCAGCTAAAGTCGGAGTAAGTTTCAGATCCACCCAACTTAAAGAAATTAAGAGATCAAGTATTATCAGTATTGAACTGCCTTTTCAATCCCACTTTCTGTAATCACACTGATCAGTCCCTTCTTTGCCTGAGTACCTTGACCTTTCAGTTTCATATTCTGAAATCAAGTTAGATCAGTGTATTAACCTTGAGTATGTCTGCCGAACATTTCAATCTTCCAAATTCATTTTCTGAAACCTTATGAGACCAAGTGTTAAGCCCGAATACCTTGACCAGAATATTCCAACTTTAAGTTTAGTTATCAACAACCGGTTCAGGTAAGTGTAAGTGTTAATTGCTCGTTAGAGTAATGCGCTTTTCCTTTAGGAGCTAAGTCTTATCCTTAGCGAGCTATCAGTTAACTCATTGATCATCCTGAGCCAAGCAATCTAATTCAGCCTCAGCATTACAAGTTCAAACCTGACATGTGCAATCAGCCAAGTTTAGAATCTGATTACTTTAGCCAATTCCATACATTAGTGACCGTGAAGGATTCAAACAAGATTAACCATTAACCCTGAGAGGTAGTCTGAATCCAAGAGCATCCGCATGTTAAATGTACAACTTGATCGTCGTGTCGTGCCAGAATGGGTTAAAATTGTAGGTAGGATTTTATCGGATAACTATAGATTCGCATGCGGATGAGTCTAACTCGTTGGCAGGGGAATCGATAGTGTTTAGACAATTTTCCACTCGTTTTATATTTCGATCGATGTTGGAGTATTTAGACAACACGCGGTACAGGGGTACATTTGACGTGTTATGCATGGTAGTGTTCGGAAAGTGAACGACTTTGGGAAGAAAGATTTTAAAGTTTCCAATAGGAATACTCAAGCATTTACCCTTCAGCTAATTATTCAAGGTCATCATTACCTCAAGTTTTAGTGTGTACCCAACCAGGCCAGATACCGACCTACTAAGACAGTGAAGTATTATGATTAATACCGGTAGTAATGGAAAAAGAAGAGTAATCGTGGTAGAAGAAGTAAAGGCAGTTACGACGAGATAGTGTACGACCGTACTCAAAGAATATTTAGATTAGGACTGTAAGTACACAGTCCAGAGGATGTTAGTAAGTAGTCGAATCAGAGTGCGCAGCTCGACATCAGTTGTAAATGTGATTAATTGATTGGCCTTTAGGCAATAACTCCTTGACAGAGGAAAGTTTTATTCTAAGGGACTGAATACAATTGACCGGAAAATATGTGAAATATAGAGTTGGATACGAATATAGACGATTTATCCCGATGTGGAATGAAGAAGTTCTGAATTTCGAGGACGAAATTCTTTTAAGGGGGGTAGATTGTAACATCCCACTTTAATTATTAGAAGTAATAATAATTAGAGATGTAATTAAGATAAGTTGTGTCAATTGTGAATGGAATATTAGAGTAATTTAACTTAACTTGGGAAGGAGACCAATACCAAGCGGGACCCACAACTTATAATCTTAAGTACCCTACTCACCAAACCTTTCCTTATACTTTGTTAATTGATCAAAACCAACAATCACAACCTTACTCTTCTCTCTCCCACGACAGAGAACAACAACAACACCATAAACCCATTTTTTCCTCCATGGTCTAGGCTCCATAGCATTCAATCCAAGTCCAAATCCCACATGCAAATAGATAAATCAATACCCAAGGGTATCTAAAAGATCAAAGTGAGCTTTGATTTCTCTTTTCCCTCTTAACCGTAACCCCTATCTCTCTCTCAAAGATTCACATGATTGTTGCATCCATCACTTGTTTAATGGCTTGCATGTACCCATTTTAGTGTTCTTGGAACTGTTATGAATGGATTAAAGCTGGAAGTTAGTAGAAATTGCAAGGACTTGAAGGAACAAATATGGGAATAGGAGGAAAGTGCTAAGTGAAGCTTTGGAAGTTAAGCATGGTGAGTTTATTTCCCTCCCTTTCATCTTCTGTTCTAGTGAAGCCTAAACCCCAAAAATTAGGTTCTTGCTTTGTTGGTAAATTGTATGTGTTAGGAAAATTGACTAACCATGGAAGCTAAAAGCTAGAAATTGGAATATTCTAAGGAATGGAGGTAATCTAAGAAATTTTAGTATGCACCTACTGCTGGTATTTTTGTCGTAATTTCCACCCTGTAGCTTGGATTTAAACGATTGTTGAATTTTCAGAATCTAGACAAAATTCCCTTCAGTTTGGTCACTCGTTTCGTAGCATTTGGTTTAGTATCGACTACTGAAAATGCATTTGAAGTTGGGTCTGTGATGCTGTGGAAATTCCAGAATTTGTGTTGGAATAGGTCTGTAATCAAACGGTAAGAAATTCCTCGCTGTATTTCTGATCGAACTGATTCCAGTTTCCATGGATAACTGACTTAAATGCGGTCGTTGTGGCACCGGCCGCGTGCATTTTGAATGAGGAACAAAGCCTGCACAAATTTTTGAAGTTGGAGGTTCAATTTGGAAATTCTGCAGAATTGGAGTGGTTTGCACCCGTAATGAAATGGTAAGATATCTCTCCTCGTAACTTAGATTTGAGTGATTCCTTTTTCGTTAGAAAGCTTATGATTTTCCCTTTGTTTTGATATTGGATTTCATGGAGTTTGGCTAAGGATCGAGGGCTGTAGGTTGCTCCGAAGATGGCGCGTTACTGCAATATTATGCAGAAAATTCTGCTATGGAATTAAAACAATTTCGGCGTTCCGGCAAGTTTCTGAGTCGTCATTGTTTCTTTTCAAGCGTCGTATTCAGGTGGGTTCTTAGGCTAGTTTAGTTAGATTTCCCAATAATCAAACTTTGCATGATAGCTTAGGAAAATTAGGAAAATTATGTGTGAGGGGAATTAACTCCCAATTTCCTCTCCATTCTGTCGAATATTATATATATCATGGTATTACACTGACTTAAATGAGGATTGTAGGTGAACTCTTCGAAAAATTGTTAAGAATCGCAGAACAGAGTGCATTCTGCATGAACTCGCCATAGCGAG
Source organism: Trifolium repens (assembly GCA_030408175.1). Classification (NCBI taxonomy): domain Eukaryota; kingdom Viridiplantae; phylum Streptophyta; class Magnoliopsida; order Fabales; family Fabaceae; genus Trifolium; species Trifolium repens. The sequence continues at coordinate 35,951,068 of CP125851.1, forward strand.
CAGCTAGCGAGTATTCATGGCGAGCTGGCAATTTCTGGGCTGATGAAACTCGCCATGGCGAGATAATGCTCGCCTCGCGAGTTGAATTAGGCCAGGACCTGTCTTTTCGCCATGGCGAGCTAGGAATTCGCTGTAGCGAGCTTGGACAGAATGACCTTATGTTTTTATTTCCAAAAGAAAACTAACACTCGTTTTATATCCTCATTGATCTCAGATAATTTGCAATAGCATGATTAATATAATGTTGAACATAATGTTAATCACAAAGGAATCTTAGGTTATAACCTAGGAAAAATTATTAGATATGTATGCTCCCCGGGATTGGGATACTTATGGTAGTAATAACTCCCAGGAATAGTTAGTATCAGTCAATTATGTGCGATGTTTTATGTCGCTTTATGGACTTCCAATGGGAGTATCCACCAGGTTATGATTGTGAGCTGCATGCCGTGACCCAATGGGTTGTCGGACATGGCAGGCCTCTGAGACATGCTCACCTCAGAGTGTCCTTGTGGTTAAAATGAATAAGCGTTTGTTTATCTGTGTTACACCTTTATTTTATGCTTTTATGTTATGATAAGATTAGTTATGTTATGACTGATTAGGTTTCCCCCGGTGTAGTCACCATCAGGAGGGTAGTAGGACTCACTGAGGCTTAATAGTCTCACCCCACTCCAAACCAATTTTTTTAGGTAGACAGGTTAACTGGAGCAAGGACCGGGATGGAGCTGATGATTGGAGCCGAGCTTGGATCATCGCATTAGACGATTTAGTCTTCCCTTGTTTTAGTTTAGCTGTGTACCTTGGATTCTATTCTATTTCCGCTGTATTGTTTAAGTTCACCAACTATTGTAAAGAATTATTTTGTAACCCATTTGTTTAACTTGTTTGAATTTAATGTACTCAGATTCAATTATTTATGTCTCGACTAAATATTCTAGATATTTTAGTTGGGGCGTTATAGAAGTAATGTTTTTTATGTTAGATTATATGCAGAGTCCGATAATAGCAGGGTTTGACGGTGGCGTTTTGGTTGTTGCCGACGGGAAAAAGAAGAGTCTTTTTTGTCGAATTGCGGTGCTGTCTGTGTTGTTTCCGATTGGAGTATTGTCGGATTGCACGATGGTGAACAGGTTGTTGGATGCAAGACAGCGATTCAGAATTTTGTTACTACTTTTTCTTGTTTTCATGTTGTTGTTATTACCCTCATTTTTTAATATTAATCTATCATTTTATCATTTCGTTGAGATGAGTAGGGAAAAAAGACAAGTAATTTACAGATTTTGTTTCTTAATAAACATATAAAAAGCTAAACGGATGAGATGATTGTTTAACCATGGAGATTGAAGTTGAAGAGATGCAAGAATGGAATTGAAGGGGGAGTTGCAGAAAATGGGGTTGGAATTTACAGATGAAACGTGAATGAGGTTTGATTGATAGACTAGATAAAGACACATTAGTTGTTTAAATGTGACATTTAATCTTAATTCTTATCCATTGAATTTTGATCTAAGGGCTAATATAATATATATTCTCACAATTCTCACATATCTTTACAATCTAAATGTTCATTATCATTGTGGACCCTGAAATTTTGGTACTTTGGACCACCTAAAATAATGGTGCCTCTCATAAATTGTATCATTATAATTATTTCGTTTGTGCACTATGGCATAATTTAAACAAATTTGCGTGTTAAAGTGGATATAAAAGATGTAGATTGCAAATTTACAAAAAGTAAATAAAAACTAATTGGCAAATTCTTTTCACCAAAAAACTAATAACACCAAGTTATCAATTATTTAGAATAAAAAATTATCCCTCCAAATCTGAACTGGGCCCTGGATTGACACATTCTGATTACAAGAGATTACAGCCTAATAGATATACATGGATCATCTAGTCCAGTGGCGGATCCAGGACCCTGGACCAGGGGGTGCAAATTTTGTTGTAAAATATTTTTACTTCATTATAATTTTTTAAACATGCACATATATGAATTAGAAATTTAGGATTAAATTAAATTATTTGATTAGATAATAAAACATTAAAATTATAAATAAAAAAACAAAAAGATAATTTTAGTAAATTACACCACACTAATATATAATATGTATAATTATTGTACTAAATTAACAACTCCTATAAATATTTTCTAATGCACATCTACTAGTCTACTATTTTTTAAAAAGATATGTTTTAGTAAGTTGTAAATAAAAAATTGTTAAAACACCTTAAGATGTATGTTGCTAACTCATACCTTCGTAAATACATGTAATAGCACAACTCTTCTATTATATAAAAATAAAATAAAAATTAAACTTACAATTTTTCCTTTACTCTTGTGACAAAAAAAAGTTACTTTCTTCGATTTCAAATATAAATAAAAAACAATTTTTTTACTTATTAAATGAATCAGATATATTATTTTTGCATATATATATATATATATATATATATATATATTACATATATTAAAAGCAAAGGAAATAATTTCCAATTGTCCAAAACCATTTATTAGAAAAATTGTCAGAAAACATATGCTTATGGTCACACGGTTAAAAAGGAAAACTCTCTTGGTTAATTAGAGATAAAAGTTTTAGTGGCCCAAGTCCATGATGACATAAGTAAGCCTAACTATTTGTTTAAAAGAAAGTAGCCGCCACCACACATTACTTCTTTGTTTTGCTCTGCTTCTTCCATTTCCATGTTCCACTCTCCTTCCTTTGTTCCAATCGCTATACTTTTACACCATTTTTTTTTCTTCCGATTTTAAATTTTTATGAGAGAACTAGTGGATCAAGGGTGCAAAAAGAAATTTTCAGGGTGTGCAATGACAAAAATACAAGATTATAGGCTTAATTCATACTTTGGTCCCTTATGTTTATTTTAGCGCTCAATTTGGTCCCTTATTTTTTCTGAAGTTCTCAATTTGGTCCCTCCCGTCAAATTTTTCACTATTACCATTAAATTTGGACACGTGTCATCTGTCCAAGTGTGCCACGTGTCCAAAATTTTAAAAGACAAGGGACCAAATTGAGAACTGCAGAAAAGATAAGGGACCAAATTGAGACTTGCAGAAAAGATAAGGGACCAAATTGAGACTTTTAAAAGATAAGGGACCAAATTGAGACGTTTAAAAGATAAGGGACCAAATTGAGCGCTAAAATAAACATAAGGGACCAAAGTATGAATTAAGCCAAGATTATACATGTGAATTTTAGAAGTTCAGGGGTGTAGTTGCACACTTCACCTATATGTAGATCCGCCCATGCATCTAGAACAACTGTCCTACTATCCAACAACACATGTCATAATCACGGGGGCGGAAGAATATTCTAGTTCTTTATAACCCTGCTTCTTTCCTTATATAAAGCTACTACATGTATGCAATATTTAATCCTAAAATTCCTCTCACATTCGGTGCTTACCGACTTGACCGTCAGAGTGTGTATCACTCCCTCTTTAACAACTAGATTCAGCCACTGATTATAGTCCTCACATAGCGACTATCAACGACTTTATCATCCAAATTTTTGTTCGGAGAGGATCACCTTTGATTCTTAAGGGAAATATCTTTAGTAATATGAAATTCATTATGAAGATTAAATTAAAAGTACATCAAATATTGTTCAAATTAGATATTATACCAATATACTTGTAAATGATAATTTAATTTAAAATTAAAAAATTTATGTTTAACTCAGAAATTTAAGTGTTATGATTATTAATTAAAGAAATATTAAACAATAATTAATATATATTAGATAATTCACACTCAATTGATTATCTGATATTCTCATGCATTAAATATGATTATAGTCATGCCTTTCAAAAATAAATAACATCAACAACTATATATCAATCAATACATCTTGAAAAGAATAATATCTCTCTAATTTTTCATGTATTAAATATGACACTTTGAGTCATACATCATGTGAGAATAAATATTATATATGATTTTGTTAGACTACTAGGCTACCACTTAGAAGGGGGTTGAATAAGTGGCTTCGTTAATCAACGACAATTTTAAAAAATTATTTGATTAAAAACAATGCGCGGAAGCACCACCGGATCGGTAGTCTACTTTGCACCTTTTGACCAAAGGAAAGATAGTATAGCCTTGAACAAACTAGGAAAATTATCGGAACGCTTAATGCAAAATATCCAAATTTAATTAATTAACAAAAACAGTCCCAAGCAAGTTATACGATTCAATATTCAAATTCAATCACAATCAAGATAATTGCAATTGAACCTTTGTGCACACTTACGAACACAAAACTTCAATTGACTCAAAATGTAAGCGAATTGCGTAAAGTAAGAATTTAAAGCGAATCAACACACAAGAGATGATTAGGGAGTTCCCCGGCTTTCGTGTCGTCCTCGCGGTCGGCCGGGTACGTCTCCCCCCAAATAACCAAACGGGTTATTTGAGAGTATTATTGATTAAAAACAGTTTTAACACAAGTGCACAATTTACAATGAATTCAATAAACCTATATTGACTCAAAAGTAAAACTATGCTAAACCTCAATCGACGAACGAATCTTCACCCTCTGATTCCAACGATTTTACCCGTGCAACTTGTAAGACCTAAGATTTCACTGTACAGTTTTCCTAAGGAACTTTAGTGTCGGCTAAGTTTTTAGGGTTTTTTGGTGAAGCGGTTTTGTGAGTATCGTCACATTAATGAGATTTTTGCTGAAACGGAGCCTGTTTTGTGCTCGTGCGCTGGAAAGGCACAGACTTTTGGGTTGTAGTCTTCTTTTGAGTATAAGAAGGTTTATGTGTAGTCAGAATAACGAGTTTTGGATTATTCTCGCTTTTGGAAAAACGAGTAGGAATTTTACCCGCTGATGTAAAATTTTACGGCTTCTGAATTCCGTAGAAATTTAGATGGAGGTTTTATATATCTGCGCTAGTTAGGATATGTCCTGAGATTAATTTTCTAAGGTATGGAAGAAAATTACAGTCGAGGAAAAAGATTTAGCGATAATATTTGGAAACGGTTTACGACGGACGTTTCTTTGGTAGATTCTATATTTTTGCGATTTCCGTCCGTTAGCGAGACGCGACTCGTCTGTGAGGCGTGAGTTTCTCATGAGAAAGAAATATCTAAAGTGGATAGACTCGGATTGATCCAAGGGCTAGGGATTAGTCTTGGAAGCTTTTACTATTTGATCCAATGGCTCACAAGTAGCAAGACTTATTATATTAGGAGACTTTGTAGCATTGTGGACTTAGAAACAAAATCACAAACTCACTCCTCTCTTCTCTATTTGGCCGTGAGCTTTCTTTCTTCTTCCTCCATCACCAAAATTTTATTCCTCCACCATTTTCACTCTTTAAGAGCTTGTTGGATCATAGGACTTGCAAGGAATCTTCTTCACTTAAGGTAACTAACACTTCTCTTCCTTTTTCTCCATGAAAAACCTCATGAATTTAGAGTTTTTATGATTATGTTCTTGAGAGAAAAAATTGAGAATTTAGTTTTAATTAGTTTTGATTCCATAGTAGTGTTTAAGAGTGTTATGTAGGAAACATTAGTGAAGCATCTAAGTGATTCTCATGGTGATTTCAAATTTCACAATTTTGTTGGTGAGGTTTTGAAGAAAATTCCTTAAAATGATCATATCTTTGAGTGTGTTGTATGATTTTGGTTTTTGAAGTTAGTTTCAAGCTTTGTGACAAAATGGATTGGTGAATAAGAAATTTGTTTTGAAAAATAAGAAAAAAATTATTCTCGTGTTCTTGAGCGACTCGAAGAACATAATTTAGAAAAAGTTTATTTCGAGTTTCAAAAGGAGTCGGGTACACGATCGAATATCGTTACAAACTAATGAAAGTGGACTAGGGTTTCAAATGAAAAAAAAAATGTGTAGGGTTGCCTTTTGCCTCATTTGGCCGTGGCACCCATATAGGGTTCGAGGAATCGAATTTCGAAAATTGGTTAGAGGCAAATAGCTTCCCATGATCATTGTTTAATTGTTTGATGGGTTATGGGATGTTTTGAAAAGAAAAATGATCACTTGCCTTAAGAAAAACCTTATTTGAGATTTCTCGAAAATTTGCGATTCGACTCTATAATTTCTAAATCGTTTTGATAAGTGTTAGTTAGGTATTATGGGATATTATCATGCATTTAGAAGTGAAAAATTTTGTGTGGGAGGGTGTTTTTCAAAATTTTGGCCGTGGCCTTTTTAGTGGTGGGGGAGAAATTCCAAAATTTTTTCTAAGTCCACAATTGTGTGAAAATTTTGTATGTGTTGGATAATCTTAGTTTTGAAGAAAAAAGAGTATAGGAAAGGTTGTTAGGAAGAAAAAAATGTGTAACTTGTAACGCAAGAAAACTTCGATTTTTCATAAAAATATTTTTGAAAAGTTTTAGTTGTGTTTTCAAATGGTTTTGTTGTGTGTGGGACAAGTCCTTGAAGTGGAAAAATCCAAAATGGTTTTAGTTTATGATTTGAAAACAAAATGATTTTCGTGTTATAAAAATGGTACAATTAACTTCGTGAATTTTTAAACACGATGAGAATAACCTGAAATCATTGAGGGATAGCTTTAGGAAGTACTTTAGACCCCTCTGGAGCTTTGAGAGCAAGTTTCGTTTCGATAGGATATACGAGGAATATTTTATTGATTGTACGCTGCTTAACTTTTAGGAAGCGCGAGTTGTAGAATTATGCGAGAAAAGTTAACGGAAGCTTGCCGAGGTAAGGGCTCCACTTTATTTCTGTCTTTAAATGGTTACGACATGCTTTGTTTTGCTGTGTATGCAATTGCTGTGTGCTTTGGCATGTTTGTACTTATGTATTCTCGTGATGAGAACGTGTTTAAAATACTTGCGCTGTTTACATATGATTATGAGAATATATGTATGAACAGGTTGTTGGAATACATATGATTGGAAATGTATGTATGTTGTTGTGTTTGGTTTACATATACCTGTGTGATATGTAATTGTTGCATGAGCATGTATGGAACGTGTAAGTCAGCGGGGACTACACGGGTGGATGTGTCTGTGTGACCCCGCCGGGGCTGTGTCTGTGTGACTGCCCTATATATGCTTAATTAGAAAGTATGCTCATGCACTCATAGTTGGTATTTGATCTAGGTGATTGTACCAGGTGATATCCCGCCTTTAATTGAGCCGGTATTTGATCTAGGTGATTGTACCCGCCGTTAATTGATGTTGGTATTTGATCTAGGTGATTGTACTCGGGGTATTCCACCAAATTGAGTCGGTACTTGATCTAGGTGATCGTACCCGGTGTTATCCCACCGTTAAATTCCGGAATTCATGCATGTGGCAGCTAGTGATTGGTGTCACGATCATGTAGAGTCTGCATTGGTAGGCTATGTGTGCATTATATATATAAGCCCGTTGGTGGGAATTGCTTTTGTGTTAAAGAGCTTTCTCTTGTGTATGTGGAAATTTGTTATGTGTACATCTTTCGCACCGATATATATATATACATACTTTTATTTTGTGGTGACCCTTTCTTTCATTTGCGGGCTCATCCCACCCAGATGATGGGTTAGGTCGTGGTGACGATGGTGGCTGTTCCAGGCCCCAGTGAGAGGCTGGAGTTTTAGCTTAGTTAGACTATGCGCCGGTGTGTTTTGTGCACCGTGCTTTTTGGTTAGCATAGGGTTTTCTAACTTGTTTTGTTGTAAGTATTTGAATACTTAGACTTGGATTGTAATTATTCAAGAATACACTTTGCTTGTCGAAGCACCTTATGGTAATGAGTTCTTTTGTATATTTGAATGTCGGCTCATTGAAAAATATTCTATGCGCACTCTGAGTGTCAGTTGAAAAAGAAAAAAATTAATGCCTTTTCTGGCCTTTGAAAAACGGGTTGTTACACAACTTCTTGCAACAATCGTCCAGCTGAGTCCTTCAATTCTTCTCGATTGATCCTCAATCGACGAACGAATCTTCACCCTCTGATTCCAACGATTTTACCCGTGCAACTTCTTGCAACAATCGTCCAGCTGAGTCCTTCAATTCTTCTCGATTGATCCTTCAAGATATCGAACAATCTTGAATCCCTAGCGAGCAACCAAACCTCCTTCCCAAATCAACCCGATCACGATTCTGATTCACCACGAATCGTACCGAACGTTATCGACCAAGCGTACAACTTCTATTGGATTGATCCCATACTCAATCTTCAATTGTTGCAACTTGATGGAAGATGATGATCTTGTGAAGGATACACTTTGATCCCAATTTTTCACCCAAATTGTATCCAAAGTGTTTCTCTCAAAGCACTCTTGCTTTCTCACTGGTTCTCACTAGATTTTTCTCAGTTGTGTTACAAACAAAGGATCACACACATTGCTATTTAAAGTGAAAATAGAATGAGCAAATTTGGGCATAATTTTTCAAACATGTATCGATACAAATGATCATTTGTATCGATACAAATGCTTTGACCAACGTTAAAAATGAAATTTTGGACCTTTGTATCGATACAAACACGGGTGTGTATCGATACAAATATCAGAATCTTGAAACTCTTGACTGATATGTATCAAATCATGCAAGCATGATTCGATACATCATCAACTCTCTGGATTTTGAGGGCATTCACATGTGTATCGATACATGCAAGCATGATTCGATGCACAGGTGACTCTCTGCCTCTGAGAAACCATTTTTGTATCGATACAGACTATGTATGTATCGATACAAAATACCCAAAATCAGATAGAAGTAGTTTCAGGACATTTGTATCGATACACCAATGTATGTATCGATACAAAATACCTAAAAGTCAGTTTTCCAAGTTTTAGAAAATAGTTCTTTGTTGTCAAGTCATTTGTAATGTTCCCAAAATATGTTCAATCCTATTTTCATGTGTTTTGACAATTATTAAAACATGAGGATGAACTGGTGCACTTACATTCTCCCCCTTTTTGATAATTGTCAAAACTATGCATAAGCTAACTAAGCATATACCTATTATGCAAATAAAAAATGGCAATGTAATACAGACGCAATTAAAAACACCAAGGCTATTCAAATAAGCACGCTCCCCCTGAGTTGATGCCATAATGCGTTTTTGATCATCTTTAGCTTGTGCATCCAATCTCTCCCCCTTTGACAATATCAAAAAGAAGAAGAGAGCACATTAGAAGCAACAAGTCCAAGCAATTTTTTAATCAATTGATCACATTGTGCACTTACATTTGTCGAAATGCACTTTATGATATAGTTTCCTAATCAATATAAATACATACAAAGATATGCCAAAATATATCAATGACGAATACCAAATATCATGATAAAACATGGAATGTAGAACAACAAACCATAAACCAACTCATGAGTATTGTAACACATCGACACTTTAATCAAGTAACATATCCAAATATGGGACGAAATAAACAAAATAATGCAACTAAATGCATAATCATATGTTGCCATATCATATAACGGTGTTCATGAAGAAATGAAATACGCACATAGTATTGAAGCAACAAGTTAGGTTATGGACACATCAATTTATCAATATTTCATACATTGCCATTTGATACATATGGACTTCAAGAATTATTACTTATCTTGAAGTGAGAATCCTTGGAAATGAGCAAGCATATGAATGTATTGAAAAACGCAAACATGTAATGTTGATGATTGAAGAAGGAATTCATATGGACATAAGCAAGTTGAAGTTAAGAAGAGAAGAAGGAGGCGATACTTTTAACCTTGTACCTTAGGATGTTGATGCACTTTCCTTTGTGTAAAACTCCGAGTTGCCAAGAAGTGTGATATGTGTGTAAAGTGCATGCTTGATGTATGCTATTCTAGATTAGAGATATCAAGGATCCCTAATTCTCCGCGAATATAGACAAAGGGTTCCGTTGCAAGTGGTTTTGTAAAAATGTCCGCAAGTTGGTTTTTAGACTCAACATGTTCAAAAACAACATCCCCTTTTTCTACATGGTCGCGAAGAAAGTGATGCCTAATCTCTATATGCTTTGTCCTTGAATGCAACACGGGATTCTTTGTTAGGTTTATGGCACTAGTGTTGTCACACAAGATGGGAACACGTTGAAGTTTTAAATCGTAGTCGAGAAGTTGTTGTTTTAACCAAAGTATTTGTGAACAACAACTTCCGGCCGCAACGTATTACGCTTCGGCGGTTGACAAAGCAACGGATACTTGTTTCTTGCTATGCCAACTTACCAAGCAATTACAAAATAGGTGACATGTTCCACTAGTACTTTTCCTATCCAACTTGCAACCGGCAAAGTCGGAATCGGAGTAACCTACCAAAGAGCAATCATTCCCCTTAGAGTACCATAAGCCAAAATTTGATGTTCCTTTTAAGTATTTCAAGATTCTTTTAACCGCTTTTAGGTGTGACTCTTTGGGGCATGATTGATACCGTGCACACATGCAAACACTAAACATAATATCTGGCCTAGATGCCGTTAGATAGAGTAAGGATCCGATTATACCTCGATATTTTGTGATTTCAACATCTTTACCTTCTTCATCTTTGCTTAAAGCACATGTTGATGCCATGAGAGTGTCCATGTGTTTTGAATCCGTCATCTCAAACTTCTTAAGCAACTCAAGACAATACTTGGTTTGATATATAAAAGTTCCTTCATCTAGTTGCTTGATTTGTAAACCCAAGAAGTAAGTGAGTTCACCCATCATGCTCATCTCAAATTCTCCTTGCATAAGATTAGAAAAGCTCTTGACAAGAGATGGGTTAGTGGAACCAAAAATAATGTCATCAACATAAATTTGAACTAATAAGACGTCCTTTCCCTTACGTTTAATGAAGAGTGTAGTGTCAACTTTTCCCCTTGAATATCCGTTTTTAATCAAGAACTTGCTAAGTCTATCATACAAAGCTCTAGGAGCTTGTTTAAGGCCATAAAGAGCTCTTTTTAATTTGAAAACATAATCCGGATGTTCATGATTTTCAAAACCGGGTGGTTGTTTAACATACACTTCTTCATTTATGTAACCATTTAGGAAAGCACTCTTAACGTCCATTTGATATAACTTGAAATTCATATTGCATGCATAAGCTAATAAGAGTCTGATGGCTTCAAGGCGGGCTACCGGAGCATAAGTCTCCTCATAATCAATGCCCTCCTCTTGGTTATAGCCTTGAGCTACTAACCGAGCCTTGTTCCTAACAATTACCCCATTTTCATCTAGTTTATTCCGAAAAACCCAACGAGTCCCAATTACTTGATGATTTGGAGGAGGTGGTACTAAATCCCACACTTCATTTCTTTGAAATTGGTTTAGTTCCTCTTGCATTGCAAGGGTCCAATGCTCATCAAGTAATGCGACTTTCGAATTTTTAGGTTCAACTTGTGAAACAAAAGCATAGTAAGAGCAAAAATTACTAATTTGGAATCTAGTAGCTACTCCCTTTGAGATGTCACCTAAGACCTTGTCAATGGGATGATCTTTGAGAGTGCGCCATTCTTTTGCAAGTCCGGCTCCCCTTTCCTTATGATGATTCTTTGATGATGAAGAGGACCCTCCATCACTTTTATCTTCATTGGGTGGTGTGTTCTTGTCATTCGTTGGAAAGTCCTTTGAGGGTTGATCATCTCCCTCATCTTCCTTGTTTTTTAGAATATCCATTGTGTCGACACCTACACCAATGCAATTACCTTTCCCGTTTTCTTCCGGAAAAGCCTCATCAAAAGTAATATGTACCGACTCCTCAACAATTTGTAATCTTTTATTATAAACCCTATATGCTTTACTAGACAATGAGTATCCTAAGAAAATCCCCTCATCCGCTTTTAAATCGAATTTGCCAAGATTTTCCTTCCCATTATTTAAAATGAAGCATTTGCATCCAAAAGAGCGTAAGTGACTAAGGTTAGGCTTTCTTCCTTTAAGTATTTCATATGGAGTTTTATCCAAAATAGGTCGAATAATCGCCCTATTTAGAACATAACTTGCGGTGCTTATCGCATCCGCCCAAAAGTATTTAGGAAGACCACTTAACATAGTCCTAGCTAACTCTTCTAGATTACGATTTTTCCTCTCCACTACTCCATTTTGTTGTGGTGTACGTGGAGCCGAAAAATTGTGTTCAATGCCATATTTAGAGCAAAACTCTTCAAATTTATGATTTTCAAATTCTCCTCCATGATCACTCCTAATAGAAATGATCTTGAGGTCTAGTTTATTTTGAATCATCTTGGCAAATTGTTTAAAGGCGGACAAAGTATCGCTTTTACTAGATAAGAATAGTGTCCAACAAAATCTTGAGTAATCGTCTACAATCACAAGTCCATAGTAATTACCACCAATACTTTTAGTTCTTGATGGTCCAAAAAGATCCATATGGATTAACTCTAAAGGCTTAGTAGTTGAAATAAACTTTTTAGATTTGAAAGAAGCCTTAGTTTGTTTACCCATTTGGCATGCGGTACACAAGTGATCTTTTGAAAAACGAATTTTAGGTAGACCGATTACAAGATCTTTAGAAGCTAACTTATTTAGTAAATCGAAATTAAGATGTGCCATTCTTCTATGCCATAACCAAGCTTCATCATTCTTGGTTATGAGACACTTAGCACCACTTAGGCAATTATCATCTAGGTCTAACATGTATACATTTCCATGCCTAATGGCCTTAAGAATCACATTCTTGTCTTTGTTACTTTCGATTGTGCAAAAGGTCGGTTTGAAATTTATTGTAAACCCTTTATCACAAAGCTTAGCAACACTCAACAAGTTGTGCTTAAGGTTATCCACAAGTACAACATTTGATATGGTTATAGTAGAGGGATTACCAATAGTACCTTCACCAAGAATAGTTCCTTTGTTGTTGTCTCCATAGGTGACATAGCCTTTCCTCTTTGCTTTGAATTCAATGAAAAGCGAGGCATCACCCGTCATGTGCCTTGAACATCCACTATCTAGAAACCATCTCCTTTCTAGATTGTTAAGGCACATTTCCTACAACAATTATACATAAGAGAGAGGTACCCAATTTCCATTGGGTCCTAATTGGTGAGGCAAATAAGTGTTGTTGAGTTTTGGCATCCATTGCAATATGCCCTTTGGTACCAACAATTTCCTAGCTTTACATTTTGCAATGGTATGACCTTGACAACAACAATAGTGACACGTGATATGTGAGTTACCCTTCTTTTGATCCTTTTTCAAATTTGTAGAATTTTTGATTTTGACTTTCAAAGTGTTTTTAAAATGTTTTGGATCAACTTGATGAGGAACTCTTGGTTTTGATGAATTTTCCACTTTGTCTTTGAGAATTTTAATATCTTTTGACAAAGTGATACAATGATCATAACCAACCATATCACTATTATGATTTGCACTTGACCTTTCTACTAATGACAACTTGAAAGCTTTCAACTCTTTTTCCGTTTCGGAAACTTTCTCTTCAAGAGTTTTGTTAACTTTTATAATCTCTTTTAATCGTTTGAAAGCTTTCCTAGTTTCACTACATAGGTCCTCAAATGCTTTTTGCAAATCAAGATATTCTAATGAGGTATATGAGCTAGAGGGATTTTGGTTTACCTTTTTGGAAGCTTTATCCTTCTTTTTGTGATGATGAGTTGTGAAGCATACATTAGCTACTTCGCTTTCATCACTTGAACTAGAGCTTGATGATGAATGAGATGAAGAACTATTGCTTTCCCATGCAACATAAGCTTTCTTTGCTTTGCTCCTCCGTTTGTTTGAAGATGACTCATTCTCTTTTCTCTTGAGATTAGGGCAATCCGGCTTATAATGACCAACTTGGCCGCATTCATAGCATATCCCTTTCTTGGAGTACCTAGCATCTTCATTTTTCCGACGGTAACCACTATCTCTCCGATACTTCTTAAGATTGTCATCGGAATGCCTTATCCCATTCTTTCTCACATACCTATTGTAGCGTCGAACGAAGAGCCCCATTTCCTCATCATCGGAATCGTCTTCGCTTGAGCTACTTTCCACATGCTCTATCTTTTTAGACTTGGTGGACTTGGATGTGGAGGTCTTTAGAGCAATGGACCTCTTATCCTTTTCCTTTTCCTTCTCCTTGTCATTATGCTTTCCCTTTTTCTCACTTTTCTCATGCTTTTCTAACAAGTTTAGTACTTGTTCATGTTCCGTAAGCTTGCCAAATAGAGTTGTAAGACTTAAAGTAGTTAGATCATTAGCTTCCTTAATCGCGGTGACCTTCGGTTGCCAACTCCTACTAAGACATCTTAAAATTTTGTTAGTGGCGTCTTGATTTGTGATTGGCTTTCCCAAACCGTGTAACTTGTTGGTTATTTTGATAAATCGTTGTTGCATATCCTCGATGGTTTCACCATCTAGCATATGGAACGACTCAAATTCTTGTGTCAATGTATTAATTTTGGATATCTTTACATCATTGGTACCCTCAAAGTGAGTAACCAATGTGTCCCACATTTCCTTAGCCGATTGACAATGCGACACATGATAGAATTGATCAATCCCAAGGGATGATATTAAAATATTTTGTGCCTTTGCATCGTAATTGACCTTTTTCTTTTCCTCTTCCGTCCATTGTGCCATAGGCTTATTGTCTACAATGCCATGAGGATCCGTGATAGTTGGAACAAACGGACCATTCTCAATGGCATTCCAAACTTCACCATCAAAAGAATTGATGTGAATACGCATACTACTTTTCCAATAGTCAAAATGATCTCCATTGAATATCGGAGCCCTATTATACGCCCCTTTAGGTGCAAAAGCCATGTTTTCTAATAATTGGCACAAATTACTCGGTTTAATCGTTTAAAATCGAACCGGGCTCTTGATGCCACTTGTTAGACTACTAGGCTACCACTTAGAAGGGGGGTTGAATAAGTGGCTTCGTTAATCAACGACAATTTTAAAAAATTATTTGATTAAAAACAATGCGCGGAAGCACCACCGGATCGGTAGTCTACTTTGCACCTTTTGACCAAAGGAAAGATAGTATAGCCTTGAACGAACTAGGAAAATTATCGGAACGCTTAATGCAAAATATCCAAATTTAATTAATTAACAAAAACAGTCCCAAGCAAGTTATACGATTCAATATTCAAATTCAATCACAATCAAGATAATTGCAATTGAACCTTTGTGCACACTTACGAACACAAAACTTCAATTGACTCAAAATGTAAGCGAATTGGGTAAAGTAAGAATTTAAAGCGAATCAACACACAAGAGATGATTAGGGAGTTCCCCGACTTTCGTGTCGTCCTCGCGGTCGGCCGGGTACGTCTCCCCCCAAATAACCAAACGGGTTATTTGAGAGTATTATTGATTAAAAACAGTTTGAACACAAGTGCACAATTTACAATGAATTCAATAAACCTATATTGACTCAAAAGTAAAACTATGCTAAACCTCAATCGACGAACGAATCTTCACCCTCTGATTCCAACGATTTTACCCGTGCAACTTCTTGCAACAATCGTCCAGCTGAGTCCTTCAATTCTTCTCGATTGATCCTCAATCGAAGAACGAATCTTCACCCTCTGATTCCAACGATTTTACCCGTGCAACTTCTTGCAACAATCGTCCAGCTGAGTCCTTCAATTCTTCTCGATTGATCCTTCAAGATATCGAACAATCTTGAATCCCTAGCGAGCAACCAAACCTCCTTCCCAAATCAACCCGATCACGATTCTGATTCACCACGAATCGTACCGAACGTTATCGACCAAGCGTACAACTTCTATTGGATTGATCCCATACTCAATCTTCAATTGTTGCAACTTGATAGAAGATGATGATCTTGTGAAGGATACACTTTGATCCCAATTTTTCACCCAAATTGTATCCAAAGTGTTTCTCTCAAAGCACTCTTGCTTTCTCACTGGTTCTCACTAGATTTTTCTCAGTTGTGTTACAAACAAAGGATCACACACATTGCTATTTAAAGTGAAAATAGAATGAGCAAATTTGGGCATAATTTTTCAAACATGTATCGATACAAATGATCATTTGTATCGATACAAATGCTTTGACCAACGTTAAAAATGAAATTTTGGACCTTTGTATCGATACAAACACGGGTGTGTATCGATACAAATATCAGAATCTTGAAACTCTTGACTGATATGTATCAAATCATGCAAGCATGATTCGATACATCATCAACTCTCTGGATTTTGAGGGCATTCACATGTGTATCGATACATGCAAGCATGATTCGATGCACATGTGACTCTCTGCCTCTGAGAAACCATTTTTGTATCGATACAGACTATGTATGTATCGATACAAAATACCCAAAATCAGATAGAAGTAGTTTCAGGACATTTGTATCGATACACCAATGTATGTATCGATACAAAATACCTAAAAGTCAGTTTTCCAAGTTTTAGAAAATAGTTCTTTGTTGTCAAGTCATTTGTAATGTTCCCAAAATATGTTCAATCCTATTTTCATGTGTTTTGACAATTATTAAAACATGAGGATGAACTGGTGCACTTACAGATTGAAATATAAAGTTGTTGTAAATTTGAATCCTTATTATTTTATTTTATATTTACAAAATCCCAATTACATTTATGTAAATAACTTACTATATTTAAATAACCACATAAAATTTTGGAAAATGTTAAACAGTGCACCCGGTGCACTAGTTAATCATATTAATATATAAATATTTTCTTGAAACTTGTGCATTTAATATAATGAAGATGTAAAAAGTTATCTTCTTAGCATTAATTTTGTCTTTTTGTTTCCTTTTTGGGTATGTTTAAACTAGTGCACCAGATGCACTGTTTAGCATGACCCTTTATTATTTTATCAACATATACTTACTTATTTGTTTCATCTATCACTTGTTTTCATCTATTTTATTTTTTTTGTTTTTTTCTTTGTTTTTGCACACATGCATAAAAATAAGAGATATTGATGAAAATATACAAGTACAAAAAATTATTATCTGTCTAACTATTAATGTACTCCCTCTGTTTTATACAAACAAGAAATCACTTTTTAAGATCATTAAATAATTGATGTAATTAATTTTCAAAAAAGATTGATGTAATTCTATATAATATAGATAAGATACATTGATTATTTATAAGCCTAAAAATTGAAATTTTGCTTATAAAAAAGAATGAAAAGGAGTATACTCTTATAAAAAAAAATACTAGGAGTGTCAATAATTGTTACGCCTCTAATTATTAACATATATTATTAAAAAAAAATTAACTGTGTTCTTGAGTGTGACAAATGTCATACCCCAATTTTGCCCTTTTATTTTTATTTACGTTTAATTTTTCTTTTCTTTTTTCCTTTTCATTATTTTTTTCACTCATAACATTCAAAATAGGAAAAATATTTTATAATTCAATATCAAAAAATAAATTTACATTTGATTGACAAGAAATAAACATATATTTATTTTCGCAAAATTAACATTTTACACTTTATTTTCTAGCTACATGCTAATAAATTTGTAAACAAAAATTTATATACTAAGCCTAGCACGTGCACTTTACTTCGCGTTTGTAACGCCCCATTTTCCTTAATCTCAAAAAGTGGTGTTACATCGTAAAATTTAATCG
Source organism: Trifolium repens (assembly GCA_030408175.1). Lineage (NCBI taxonomy): Eukaryota > Viridiplantae > Streptophyta > Magnoliopsida > Fabales > Fabaceae > Trifolium > Trifolium repens. The sequence continues at coordinate 35,968,636 of CP125851.1, forward strand.
TTAATATGAGCTAAGTTTACATTATTTTTCTTGCGATGAATTATTTATATAAATGACATTCCTTATTTTAATTAAAATTTAAATTCTCTAATAATAGAAATAAAACCACATAATTATATAAGATATGCATCATATATATTTCACAAGTTATAATTTGTCTTTGCCCTTAGGCTTACATATTCAAGCTGTGCAGGTATAGTTAAAATATTTTACAATCCCTGCAAGATTAGTGAATCCTAATTAGATTAAACTAGTCATATCTAACAAGTCATACACCTTATCACATGGAAGTCAGTGCCACAAAAGAGGAGAGACTCATGGAAGCATAGACTTATATAGTCTACTAGGTAATCAAAATGGCTTCCAGACTCTAACCTTCACAAGCTAATAATTTACATATACTGATGAGACTAGTATTAGTAACCATTACCACCCCCACCATGTGAATCTTCAGAGGGGTCCTCTTCAGGAACAACTTGGTCATCGGGATTATTATTCACTCCTAGTCCATCATTATTTATTCTTACATCTTCTTGACCATTCCCATAATTATACCTAACTGGACTACGCACTCTTATACGGATAGTGCGGCAGCGGGGCCTTGGTCCCCTAGGCCTAGCAGAATGAGAACCCTCCCCATTTCCATTAAGGTTAAGAGCCATTATCATCCTCTCTAATGGTAGTACCATCTCCAATGTGATATGGTGTATGATAGAAGAAACAAGTAATCCTCCTATTCCTTCGGTAGTCTTCACAAGTCCCGTAAATCTCAAAGTTTGGGATGCTCTATCCAGTTCCCAAACAACATCACCCATTTCTTCAAGGCATTTGATCCTCCGAATCCCCAAGTGGTCCAGCGGCTCCCTCGGCATTATCTGTAGTGTAAGGGTGAAATACTCGTACACAAGCTTACCACGCGATGAGATCACAAGGTTACACACATTATTATACAATTACTTATATTTATTTTCTTCTAGTTATTATACAGGAATTGTCTAAAACTAAATCATGTTGAGCCAAATAATTACAAGTAGTCAATTAATCACAAAGTACAAACTCCTAAGAATCACATATCCATCTCACCAAACAAAGGTTTATTCACAAATAAAAATAATAGAACATTTTGTGGAAATAAATCAAACATGACAGAATATGAAGTTAGTCACAAATAGAATACTTTGTGGAAGTAATTCAACATGACAAAATATGTTAGTCACAAGTAGGAATAATAGCACACTTTATGAAAGTAACTCAACATGACAGATCTCAGATATAATTTAATTTCTAAGTTAGTCTTTTAGTTCACCTAGTTATAGATTTGTCAACCTACTCCATGGAGACCGCTATTATGAGCATAAGGCCGTTTCAACTGCCATATCATGGTCATTTGCAATGAGTACTTATCCAACATACTCTAACCATTCTGGCCCGAGCGCTGCACCTTATTATAGATAGTCCTGCACAGTCATGTTTCACCACGTCGGGTTTTATGATTTCCTCCAGTCAGAGGGGCCACTACTGACTATTGGTAGGAGTTCAAAACGTAGGTGAACCCCAGGAGGTCTGTAGGCGACCCAGCCGAACCTATCCTCAGTCTTACATACATTATAGTATCGTAAGAAACAACCTGTTTTGCTCTTCACCTACCCAAGGTGATTAGTTATATTATCTTCTTCAACTTTAAATTTTCTTTCAATCTGACAAGTTAATATTCAAACTCATATTACCACTTATGAGAGATCACTTATTTGTGTATCTTAATCACTCAAGTACATAACTGTCAAAACATTAGATTACAGAGATACAAAATCCATCATAAGATCCTATTTAAATTATGAGTAAACATGTTGATTCATAGTAATAGTGTTAATAAGTTAAGAATATTCATGTTAAATTTTATGCAGGTATCATGTATACACATAGAGTTCCAGTTTTCAAGCATTCATTGTAGTGGAGTCTAACTATCCAACAGGTGCAAATTGAAATTAATTAATCAATTACTTGTTACTTTTATAATTATAATATTAAGTACATAGCTCCCTAATTATAACTAATAATATATATACAATTACCATATTTCTTGTGCTCACCAACTTATTATTAATATAACCCCTTACCTTTGAGCTTTTCAAAATAACTTGAGTAGTCTCCTTCTTCTATGATACCTATTCACTCATTAAAACAATCATCTCTTTACTATCATTTCAAGTCTAACATTATTTAAAGTGTTAAATTGGAACTCAACATTGTAATATTAATTAAGAAAATTGTATGTCATTTTGCTTCCTATATTCCCTTCTTTTGTTACTATCTAGTTAGATAACTTAAACCTTGCTTAGTTGACACTTAAAAATTAATATCAGATAGTAAACACGAGTCAAATGTGAAACTAGACCAAAATTCATAACTGTCTGTGACATAACTAACTTGAGTAACTAGTACTAGCATCCTATTTTAGAAATTTTGAAAGATCATGACTATTTTGGAAGTTTAGAAAACAAAGGGACCAAAGATCCTAAATTTTCCAGCTTATGAAAAATGAAGTAGTGTATCTAAAGGTCTCAAAGTATTTGAAAGAGACAAGTTTTATAGAACATAACCAGACGAAATAAGAAAATTCTAAACTAGGAAAAGAATGAGAAGAAAGTATAGATTCAGACCTTTTAACTTCCAAGCTTCTTGAGAGTGATTATTGTGTGAAAGAAAGTGAATATTTGGGTCCTATTTATAGAGTTTCACATAAGCTTCTACATGGTAAATTGTTAAGCCACGTTTTTACTTCTCCTGTGTGAGGAAAATTTTACCCACGTTATTACTTCTACTGAATGAAGAAAATTTTAGCCACGTTAGTTAATGAACATGGTAATTCTTATCCAATCAGTAGATATTTATCCCCTAATTTCTTTTAATTTTTCATTTAATTATATATATATATATATATATATATATATATATATTTCAACAACATTATTGATAAAATTAATGACACTATCTATACCTACACATTTTTGTGATTTCAAAAATATTTATCTTTTCTTTTTCAATGATAAGAATTTATACTGTCGAGTCGATCACTGTCCGAAATCCGGTAGAATTTTAAAACCAAATTTTTATCACAACCTATTAAAATATTTCATGATTAATTTCTATAACTATTTCTCCTAAATTCTCTTTCTAATATAAATTAATTATCAGTCTACACAAAGTAACAATACTATCAAAGCACACTCTGGATAGTTTAAAAATATTAGGGTGTCTTTGTCAAAATAAAATAAAATATTAGGGTGTCACAGCGTTCTTCCGCACCATGCCACAATTCGCCTTGCCATGGCTAAACATAAGCTAATTTAACCACAAAAACAAACCAAAACCATTTCAAAAATGAATTCATTTCCACACCAATTTCATTTATCCAAAAATCAATCTCATCGATCCTTCTTCCATTACCATCAACTGATTCCTAACAAACCAAAACCACCATAACTAACAATCTACCTGATCTACCCGAAACTTAACAAGCTCCCTGAGTTAGTTGGGACTCACTCACTCATACTCAATCATCTATAAAAAAGACTCTCTTACAATTCTCACTAACAATCTCATTCGCTTTTTCACTCACAAAAATTTCCCTCACATTTTTCTTCACAATTTGTCTCTCTTAACACTCTTCACAAGAAAAACTCTCACAATTTCTTTCTCAAATCCTCTCACTCACAACAGAATCAACAACAACAACATAGAAACAAAAATAATCATCACATAAGAAAATTGAGTTAATTATTGTGCAAGTAAGTTGAAAAAGAAGAGAAAGATCAATTTCACCGCACCAGAATTACTTCGACAAGAAGAGAGAAAAATCCAAGAGAGAGAGAGAGAGGGAGAGGATGCGGCCAAGAGAGAGATTGTGAGTGAGATAGAGGACGGCGCGACGCGGGTCGGAGTCACGCCGGTGAACACGTGAAGGAAGAAGAAGTTTCAAAACAAAATGCGATACAAAGAAGTTGTGTGGCTTTAGTTGTGTTCTTTTTTGTTTTGTGCTTGACTTTTCACACGATCTTCTTTGCTTTCGAGCTCTCTTGTATAGTTGCCCATTTCCTCTTCTTGTTCAATGTTGGATTTTATAATGTAATAATTTGATGTTTCATAAAAAATAAAAAAAATAAAACGCGTGTTTCTGTAGCTTCAAACCCCTTTCTTTTTCTTTTTTTTTAAAATATTTTTTTTATATTTATTTTATATTAGATACCATGTATCAATTTTTAGTTTCCTAGAGGTTTGATCAGATCTAAGACGTTTGATCTTCATTAGACAGTCCTGATCTGAGCCCCTTATGGTGCTCCCTGTTTTGGCACCTCACCGGATCATAGACTTGGTGTTAGGCCTCCCTGTTGGGCCTAGACTAGTTTCCTGAACGCACCCCCAGTTTTCTGTTACACCTCACTGCGTGAGTTTGCTTGGGCTTTTGGGCCTGAATTATGTCTTATTATTTTCTCTACCCCAAAATCTGAACACGCCGCTGCAATGGATTTAATTATTTAATTAAATTTTGTTTACTCTTGATTAATAATTAGTATAAATTAATTAAATCTACCTTTTTGGCCTAATTTATCATACTTCTTGGACATCTTGGTAAAATTTGGTTAATAAAAAAACTCCAAAAAGTTTATACAAATCTTGAACTAAAAATGTAATTTTCTTTAATTCTCAAAATATAATTCTTTCTAATTTTTAATTAATTGAATTTTAGTTAAAATGGGATGAAAGGAATAGTCTGGAGTATGTCTTTCTTACAAGGATTCTTGGCGTATGCCTTGTAATCCAGATAATCATCCCTCCGAACTAATTTCTAATTAATTTTTTTGACCAAAAATAACAATATTCATTCATTTCAATAATCGGTAGAGTACTTCATATGAAAATACAAATTAAACATCGCTAAAAACAAAAAGGATGAATCTGCGAACAAACTCACAACATCCAAGTTAATAGCATACACCGGAAAAATGCCTACAAATAATATGATAAAATTAAAGTCACCGGAATATTCAAGCTTCCGGATCTGCAACGTTGATGCTCAAATCATTGATTGAATCTGCAATTGATTGAAGATGATCTTTCGATATGAACTAAAGGAACACTACAACAAGACGGGAAATCAAACAACGTCGTACCAAACAATGAACAACAAACGGCGCACTCAGACTACGAACAACAAACGTCGTTCTCAGACGACGAAATTAAAACAATAGAAAGTAGCTAAAAGACTCAATTTATGTGAAAATCACTTATTTATATTAAAAGTAAGAATTTTTTTTGCAGAGGGGTAATTTTAGACCAAAAATGACCTAAAATCACCCCCCACCAATAAATGATGAAGAAAACTCAAAGGAAGAAGAAGAAAAATAGAGCCGGCAACGAGGATGCTTGACGTATGTCATGTTAATTAAATTAAATTTATTAAAAAGTGGTAAAAGGAATAGTTTGATGCATGTCTTTCTTTTCCCGATTACGAGGATGCTTAACGTATGTCTTGTTGTCCAGATAATTATCCCTCCGGACATCTTTTGATAATTTCACCTGAAACACTAAAGGAATAAAAGTTAAAAAATCCTTCTTCTTGAAGTTAATTTGATAAACTCATTTCTTCATAAAAACTCGAATGAAAAAGGAGTGGTTTGACGTATGTCTTTTCACTCTCTGGTTTGCATGAATTTTTGACGTATGTCTCTGATTACGGTTTGGCAAGTGAACGAGTCAGTCGTCGAGTAATAATTCACACTCTAGCTGTCTAAAATGAGTTCGTATCCACAAGGATCATTTCAAGTACGACTAGTTTTATTTAAGCTCGATAGTTTGCATTCGCTTTGGTTTTTGAAAAAGGTTTTGGTTTAAAAATAGCGTAATACTTTGACAAAAAAGTAAAGATAGTTTGATTTAGAAGTGTGAGGAAGGTTAGTTGGATCAATTCCCTCCCGTAATGATGCTTGATATTTGGTGTAACAACCCGTTTTTCAAAGGCCAGAAAAGACAATTAATTTTTTTTTTGTACACATCAGAGTTACGCATAAAATATTTTAAATGAGCCGGCATTCAAATATACAAAAGAACTCATTACCATAAGGTGCTTCGACAAGCAAAGTGTATTCCTGAATAATTACAATCCAAGTCTAAGTATTCAATACTTACAACAAAACAAGTTAGAATCCTATGCCTAAACCCAAAAAGCACGGTGCACAACCCACACCGGCGCATAGTCTAACTAAGCTAAGGCTCCATCATCTGGTACAATCACCTAGATCAAATACCAACTATGAGTGCATGAGCATACGTCTTCTCTACATATACTAATGCAAACAACTTACATATTCTCATCATATGTAACAAACCACAACAAACATACATACATTTACAATCATATGTATTCACCCACATGTTCATACATACATCTCCAATCATATGTAAAACAACGCACGTATTGTAAACACTTTCTCATCACGAGAATACATAACACATACATGCCAAACACACAAACACGCATCACCGAAAATAACCAACAAACATGTTATAACTCAGTGAAAAGACAGAAATAAAGTGGAGCCCTTACCTCGGCAAGCTTCCGTTAACCTTTCTCGCGAAATTCTACAATTCACGCTACCTAAAAGTTAAGCAGCGTACAATCAATAAAATACTCATCGTATATCCTAACGAAACAAAACTTGCTCTCAAAAATCTAGGGGGGTTTAAGGTACTTTCTAAAACTATCCCATAGTGATTTCTAGTTCTTCTCATAGTGATTAAAAATTCACGAAGTTAATTGCACTATTTCTCGCTACGCGAAAATATTTTCGTTTCAAAACAAACTAAGAAACACTTTGATTCCTAACTCCAAGGCAATCAATTTTCACATACTAAAACCATTTGAAAACAACCCAAAAACTCTTTGAAAATTTTCACAAAAATAAAAGTTTACTTGCGCCACAAGTTACAAGTTTTTCCTTTCAAATAAAATAAACCCCATAATCAATCCTTTCAAAAGATTAGATCATCCACCAATGCAATGATCATTTTCTTATCATTGTGGACTTAGGAAATTTTGAAATCCTTCCCCATTTTCCTCTTTAGGCCTCGGCCAAAAACAACAAAACACACCATCAATCAATTTTTTTCATTTTCAAGGGCATGGTAATATCTCATAATACCTCAAAATCATTTACCCTAACATCCAAAACATTTTAGACCAAACTACTGATTTTGACAAAAATTAAATTTGTTTCCTTAAGACATAATCAACACATTTTCTTTTCTAAACCAAGCTATAATTGCTCATCCTTTTAAACCATGATTATGCCTTCCAAAAAGGACTTAGAAAAATTTGAAACTCTTCCTCCCTATGCAAAGGGGTGCCACGGCCAAAACCAAACAAACAAGGCCACACTCCAATTTTTTTCCATTTCAAAACTTAATGAAAATCTACTAGCTTCAAAAATCATTCAATAGCTCAAACACTACTTTAGAAAACAAAACACAATTTCTAATAATGTTCATCAAATTCTCAAGAACACAAAAATATAATTTTTCTTGTTTCTCAAAACAAAATCATTATTCCAATATCCATTTCTCTAAAAAGCTCAAAAACAACTTCATAAACAAAATCATCATACAAAAGTTCATGTCTATGATCAATTTAAGTTTTTCTTATCAAACTCTAACAAGAATTTTCATGAGATTCTCATCCAACCATGGAAATCAAAATAACTAAGCTTAATCACACTAGTTTATCACTCATGAACAACTTTCAAGCAAGAGAAATCATTCATCAACAATTTCTCACAAAATCCTCTCAAGAACATAATCTAACAATCCATCAAACTCTATGATTTTAGCTAGCTAAGAGATGAAAGAAGTCTAGTTACCTTAGAGGAGATGATCCTTGCAATTTTTCCTAGTTCTAACAAGCTTGAAATGGATTGTTTTGGTGAAGAAATGAGATTTTTCTCAATGGTGGAAGAGAGAAAGAAAGCCACGGCAATGGAGAGAAAGAAGAGGAGTGTTTTGTGATTTTTGTCTAAGTCACAATGAGACCAAAAGTCTCCTTAAGTAATGGTCTTGCTACTTGTGAGCCATTGGATCAAATAGTGAAAGTTCTAAGACTTAATCCTAGCCATCCACCTCTTCACAAAATATCTAGATATTTCTTATGTGATCTTATCCTCACTTGCTCAGTCCCCGCGTTCGCGCTTAAACGAGTCGCACCTCGCTAATGGACGAAAATCGCAAAAATAGAAAAACTACGGAATAAACGTCCGTCGTAAACCGCTTCTAAAAATTATCGCTAAAACTTTTTCCTCGACTGTGATTTTCTTCCTCACCCTCGAAAAATAATCTGAAGATATATCCTAACTCACGCCGATATATAAAACTCCCATCTAAATTTCTACGGAATTCAGAAACCGTAAAAATTCCTAACAGCGGGTAAGATTCCTACTCGTTTTTTCAAAAACAAGAGAAAACCAAAACTCGCATTTCTTACCTCACAGAAACCTTCTCATACTTAAAAGAGGACTACGACCCAAAAGTCTGTGCCTTTCCAGCGCACGAGCACAAAACAGGCTCCGTTTCAGCAAAAATCTCATTTTTACGACGATACACACAAAACCGTTCTACTAAAAACCCTAAAACTTAGCCGACGCTAAAGTTCCTTAGGAAAACCGCACAGTGAAATCTTGGGTCTTACATTACTACCCTCCAAAAAGAAGTTTCGTCCTCGAAACTAAAGGTAAGAGTAACAACTCAACTAATTATTACCACCACCAACACAACAAAATCCCTCAGGATTAGGTGCAGCCACACAGATGCTAACACCGGGTGAAGTCACACAGATACTCTCACCAACACACTGGCACAACCGTGCACCAACCGCAACTCTCAACGAGTTCACCACCAAAAATTAACCTGACAACAGAGGTTCACAACCTCTAGTTCCCAAAGATCCTCGTGCCCACAAACAAAAATTTCCAAAGTCACCTCTTTCGCCTCCGCGACATAGCCAATTTCCCTAGGTTCACGCGAAGCAGTTACTGGCTACCCTCCAAAAAGAAACACCGAAACTTTCTGCGCACCAGCAAAACCGGCAAAACTAGTCATTTCCAGTCAACACGACTCCGTCTATTATCAACAAGAGATTAAGGATGATCAGTTCCTCAATTTGTCAATAAATAGTCGACAATCATGATGGTGGTTTAGACCATCTTTACCCAACTCAAACGATGCTTCATTCCACTTGTGCTCATGGTCCCCCGAGGCACAATGGTCCAACAACGCCTTCGAGGTTTTCCTTAACGTTTCCCTCGATCTCTTACGAATACAAGGTCGAATTCGTAAGACACAACACTCAAAACACGTCGCTCAAGTTCTCATGATTCCACTCATGAAACCTCCGTTGAACATCATTCAACAGTAATACAATGCCACCACGGCAGGTACCACCAAAACCATTACATTCCGAACAAGTTGTCTTCTTTAAAGAAGAATTTCCTGCTCTACCAATATCCATAAGTCCGCAACTTAGTGAATATGCCGAACCATCTGCTCACATACGAATCTCTTTCCAACCACGACTTAAATAATACCATCCCAACCTCCGGTTGGTGATTACAACTCCTCATAGTCTTGACACTTGCCAAACTATACCATCTACTTCTCTGAGGCATTCTTTCTTTCCTACACATACCAATTCCTTTTGATTAGATCCTTAATCAAACAATTCTGAATCCTAACAGAATATCTCACTCAACGGATTACTAACCCATGACCCGACACCAAACATACACTAGAACTAACACGACTCTAGTTATGTTCTAACCGACTCTGGACTAACGACTCAAGTATACACTTTCCCTTTGAAGATTTAAAGCCGTGCTCTGATACCAATTGTAACAACCCGTTTTTCAAAGGCCAGAAAAGGCAATTAATTTTTTTTTTCTTTTCAACTAACACTCAGAGTGCGCATAGAATATTTTAAATGAGCCGGCATTCAAATATACAAAAGAACTCATTACCATAAGGTGCTTCGACAAGCAAAGTGTATTCCTGAATAATTACAATCCAAGTCTAAGTATTCAATACTTACAACAAAACAAGTTAGAATCCTATGCCTAAACCCAAAAAGCACGGTGCACAACCCACACCGGCGCATAGTCTAACTAAGCTAAGGCTCCAACATCTCACTGGGGCCTGGAACAGCCACCGTCGTCACCACGACCTAACCCATCATCTGGGTGGGATGAGCCCGCAAATGAAAGAAAGGGTCACCACAAAATATATAGTATGTATATATATAACCGGTGCGAGAGAGTATACAAATACCAAACATACAAATACCAACAGAGAAAGCTCTTTAAACACATAACCATTCCCACCAACGGGCTCATATAAGCAATGCACACATAGCCTATAAATGCAGACTCTACATGATCGTGACACCAATCACTGGCTGCCACATGCATGAATTCCGGAATTTAACGGTGGGATAACACCGGGTACGATCACCTAGATCAAGTACCGACTCAATTTGGCGGAATACCCCGAGTACAATCACCTAGATCAAATACCGGCTCAATTAAAGGCGGGATATCACCTGGTACAATCACCTAGATCAAATACCAACTATGAGTGCATGAGCATACGTCTTCTCTACATATACTAATGCAAACAACTTACATATTCTCCTCATATGTAACAAACCACAACAAACATACATACATTTACAATCATATGTATTCACCCACATGTTCATACATACATCTCCAATCATATGTAAAACAACGCACGTATTGTAAACACTTTCTCATCACGAGAATACATAACACATACATGCCAAACACACAAACACGCATCACCGAAAATAACCAACAAACATGTTATAACTCAGTGAAAAGACAGAAATAAAGTGGAGCCCTTACCTCGGCAAGCTTCCGTTAACCTTTCTCGCGAAATTCTACAATTCACGCTACCTAAAAGTTAAGCAGCGTAAATCAATAAAATACTCATCGTATATCCTAACGAAACAAAACTTGCTCTCAAAAATCTAGGGGGGTTTAAGGTACTTTCTAAAACTATCCCATAGTGATTTCGAGTTCTTCTCATAGTGATTAAAAATTCACGAAGTTAATTGCACTATTTCTCGCTACGCGAAAATATTTTCGTTTCAAAACAAACTAAGAAACACTTTGATTCCTAACTCCAAGGCAATCAATTTTCACATACTAAAACCATTTGAAAACAACCCAAAAACTCTTTGAAAATTTTCACAAAAATAAAAGTTTACTTGCGCCACAAGTTACAAGTTTTTCCTTTCAAATAAAATAAACCCCATAATCAATCCTTTCAAAAGATTAGATCATCCACCAATGCAATGATCATTTTCTTATCATTGTGGACTTAGGAAATTTTGAAATCCTTCCCCATTTTCCTCTTTAGGCCTCGGCCAAAAACAACAAAACACACCATCAATCAATTTTTTTCATTTTCAAGGGCATGGTAATATCTCATAATACCTCAAAATCATTTACCCTAACATCCAAAACATTTTAGACCAAACTACTGATTTTGACAAAAATTAAATTTGTTTCCTTAAGACATAATCAACACATTTTCTTTTCTAAACCAAGCTATAATTGCTCATCCTTTTAAACCATGATTATGCCTTCCAAAAAGGACTTAGAAAAATTTGAAACTCTTCCTCCCTATGCAAAGGGGTGCCACGGCCAAAACCAAACAAACAAGGCCACACTCCAATTTTTTTCCATTTCAAAACTTAATGAAAATCTACTAGCTTCAAAAATCATTCAATAGCTCAAACACTACTTTAGAAAACAAAACACAATTTCTAATAATGTTCATCAAATTCTCAAGAACACAAAAATATAATTTTTCTTGTTTCTCAAAACAAAATCATTATTCCAATATCCATTTCTCTAAAAAGCTCAAAAACAACTTCATAAACAAAATCATCATACAAAAGTTCATGTCTATGATCAATTTAAGTTTTTCTTATCAAACTCTAACAAGAATTTTCATGAGATTCTCATCCAACCATGGAAATCAAAATAACTAAGCTTAATCACACTAGTTTATCACTCATGAACAACTTTCAAGCAAGAGAAATCATTCATCAACAATTTCTCACAAAATCCTCTCAAGAACATAATCTAACAATCCATCAAACTCTATGATTTTAGCTAGCTAAGAGATGAAAGAAGTCTAGTTACCTTAGAGGAGATGATCCTTGCAATTTTTCCTAGTTCTAACAAGCTTGAAATGGATTGTTTTGGTGAAGAAATGAGATTTTTCTCAATGGTGGAAGAGAGAAAGAAAGCCACGGCAATGGAGAGAAAGAAGAGGAGTGTTTTGTGATTTTTGTCTAAGTCACAATGAGACCAAAAGTCTCCTTAAGTAATGGTCTTGCTACTTGTGAGCCATTGGATCAAATAGTGAAAGTTCTAAGACTTAATCCTAGCCATCCACCTCTTCACAAAATATCTAGATATTTCTTATGTGATCTTATCCTCACTTGCTCAGTCCCCGCGTTCGCGCTTAAACGAGTCGCACCTCGCTAATGGACGAAAATCGCAAAAATAGAAAAACTACGGAATAAACGTCCGTCGTAAACCGCTTCTAAAAATTATCGCTAAAACTTTTTCCTCGATTGTGATTTTCTTCCTCACCCTCGAAAAATAATCTGAAGATATATCCTAACTCACGCCGATATATAAAACTCCCATCTAAATTTCTACGGAATTCAGAAACCGTAAAAATTCCTAACAGCGGGTAAGATTCCTACTCGTTTTTTCAAAAACAAGAGAAAACCAAAACTCGCATTTCTTACCTCACAGAAATCTTCTCATACTTAAAAGAGGACTACGACCCAAAAGTCTGTGCCTTTCCAGCGCACGAGCACAAAACAGGCTCCGTTTCAGCAAAAATCTCATTTTTACGACGATACACACAAAACCGTTCTACTAAAAACCCTAAAACTTAGCCGACGCTAAAGTTCCTTAGGAAAACCGCACAGTGAAATCTTGGGTCTTACATTTGGCGCATATCTAGAATTATTTCAGTAACTTCTAATTGTTCGACGATTAATTATCTTTATTGATAGTTATTAAACTACCCTAAATACTATAGATCGCTATGGACTTCCAAAATAACTAGAGCACCCACGGCTGCCTAATTCCATGTTGTCGCGTACTCTAACTATGCGTCGAGCCAATCTACAATAGTCATGATAGCTCAATTAATCCTAGCCACCAACGTTCTAGTGTCGGCTGTTCCAGTCTCTACAGGCTGTCGCGAGGAGTGTCTGCTGTTTCCATCTTTACAAGCTGTCGCGAGCAATGTCAGATGTTGCTGTCTCTCGGGGCCAGCCCTATTATTTATTGTTCGGGACTAATCGTAAATGCGTATTCCCTCTATCCGGCCAGACATTAAAAATACGGAATTAAAGCGTAAATAAATAGAAAACAATTCATTCCAAATTAAGTGTCTATTATGACTTTTATTGTACCAAATATATGTACCAGTCTGTCGTCGAGTAATAATTCACACTCTAGGTGTCTAGAATGAGTTCGTATCCACAGGGATCGTGCCAAAGCTTCGTTAGCGTTATTTAAGTTGTTGGTTTTGCATTCGCTTTGGTTTTTGAAAAGGGTTTTATAAAAATAGGGTAATGCTTGCAGAAAATAAAGATAAATTGATTCAAGAAATATAGAGGCTAGGTATGGTGGTTGGACTCACTCCCTTCTTCCTATTTGGCATGAAGGGTGTATAACATAGCTATTCAGATTATTGTTCGGCGGTGACTTTTCCTTCATTGTAGTAACACCTTACTGGTACACTATGTATATTGAAGTTTCCATACGCTAACAACTAAGGTACCTACGAGAGCCTAACCTCGATGTGTCACATACCCTAATTACTAGGTGAGTTATTCATTACACATGCATTATTACCTTCACCTATTGCCTCTAGGTCCTAGTATCGGGCTGTTCAGCTTCTAAGTGCTCAGTTCACACCTAGTTCCTGATTCCTCCTCTAACCGCTCAGTTCACGACTAGTTCCGGATGTTACCGTCTCTATACACCTAGCATTATTTACTACTAGTTCCGGACCATATTAAGTTAATACCTAATATCAATTCTATGGGCGCTCCCGCTTATCCGACCAGATTACGAGATACGTTATTAAAGTGCAAGAAAGTAAATAACAAACATAATACTGAATAACATTTATTATAACTTTGACTCAATCACAGACTCCAAATATTCATAGGGGAGTTCATCTTCTCCACCACAACCTAAGGCATCTAATACAAAAGACTACATATTTAAATTACAAGAATTGTAACCTAAATATAAAGCCTAAAGAAAACATACCTTGCTGAGTTAGTTTTTCCGTAAGGGCAGAAAACTATGCCCTTAGAGCTCCTCCGAACACCTCCTTTATAGTAGAGAATGTTCTACTATTTCTGAATGATTTAAACAATGAGTGGAGGGCTCTATTTATAGTTTTCGTAATGGGCCTCAGCAAGCCATCGTGCTGCGATAGGTCCATCGCAGCACAATGAGAAGATTTAGTTCAGAATTATAACTAATCTTGTGCGTTTCATCAGCTTGATCGCCAAGTAAGGTCATCGTACCACGATGAGGAGCATCGTAGCATGATGAACAGATTTTCTTCAGATTTTCTCCTGTTGATTTCTTGGCTAACAAGCAGCTTCCATCGTGGCATCGTGGCACGATGAACAACACAAATCTTCATATTTTTGGCTTTTTCTTGTCTTTTTGCATTCTTGACTCTGTCTTGATGCTTTTCTTGGATTCTGTAGGTTTTTCTTCGTATTTGGGTCTGTCTTGGTCATTTTACTACTAAATATACTACCTAAAATACCATAGAAATTGCTGTCATCACAACTCCAAACTTAAACTGTTGCTTGTCCTCAAGTAACATGCTGTCAGGCAAGATCGTTAGAAAAATAAGAGATAAATAAAGATGTGTAAGACCCAAGATTTCTTTGCATTGTTGGTTTATGGAATATTAGGGTTTCGATGTGTTCGGGTGATGAAACATCGTGTAATTATTAGGTTTTGCTGTAATTGAGTTTGTTTTGTGCTCGTGCACTGTAATTGTACAGACTTTTGTCTTGTGATCCTGTTGTTTGAATAAGAAGTTATTTGTGGTTTCAGAATAACGAGTTTTGGACTATTCTTGTTTTTGGAAAAACGAGTAGGATTTTACCCGCGGATGGAAAATCTTACTGCGTCTGTTTTAAGCAAGGTTTCGGATGGGAGTTTTATATATCTGCACGAGTGAGGATATATTCTGAGAATAATTTTCTAAGGTATGGAAGAAAATTACAGTCGCGGAAAAAGATTCGGCGATAAGTTTTGGAAATGTTAAACGTTAGACGTTCTTTCCGTAGGTTTTATGTTTTTGTGATTTACGTTCGTCGCGACGCGCGAGAGCTGAACGTGAGAGTGTTTCTAAGAGGTGTTGAGTGTTATCTCAAGTGGATTTGGTTTGGTTTGATCCAATGGCTAGGGTTTTGTCTTGGCATTTTGTCTTTTGATCCAATGGCCATGAGTTAGCAAGAGGCTTTGTAATAGTAAGGAGGTTCATGACTTTGGTCACTTAGAAAAACATCACATAATCTCTCTTTTCTTTCTCTCTTTCACGTGAACTCCATTCTTTCTTTCCAACCTTCACTAAATTTTCCATTCTACACCATTTGTGTCCATTTCAAGCTTGGGAGCTTTGTGGAATTGTTGTAGAGAATCACTTTCTTAAGGTAACCACTCTTTTCCTTTTCATTTTGGTTGATTAAAACTCTTGGAGTTATGAGTTTTAGATTATGTTCATGTGATGAAAATGTTAGGAATTGATTCTTGTTCCATGAATGTTGTTCATGAGGGTTAGTAAGCATGTGTAGGCTTTGTTATGTTTGTTTTCCATGAGTTGGTGAAAAATCTCATGAGAAAAGTTAGGGTTTTGGTTTGGTTATGTATTGATCAATAACATGTGGTTAAGTTGTAAGGTTTTGAAAAGAAAAGTTGTCTTTGAACCTTTGGGCAAAAGGGAAATGCGTTGTATGGTTTTGTTTTAGAAAATCCGATGAAAAATATTTTGGGGTTTATGAAAATATTTCCTAAGTGTTTTGAGTAGTGTTTTTGGGGTCAAAGTGGTTTAAAACCCTTATGACATGTGGAGTTGCTTTTTACTTTGAAAACATGTTTGAAAATGATTTCCGGACGGTTAAGGCCCGTAATAAAACTTGTGCTTGGATTTGGTTTTGTTTTTGGAAATGAAAACCAAATAACTTGCACTCGAAGCAACCAACAAGCTTTCGGAAATGAATTGCTTGCTTATGAAAATGGTTTGCTTTTGTGCCTTGAAAAAGTGTTGGGAACTAATAGAATCAAACTAGGCTTGGGTGGAAAAAGGTGGTGTGAGTTGCTGTCTTTTGCTGTCATGACAGGTGCAACTCGCTGAGCGAGTGTTTACTCGCCAGGGCGAGTGTCACAGGTCATGACAACACGCCAGGGCGAGCTCCAGAGCGAGCTAGACCAGTCCTCACTGCCTTCACTCGCCACCAACTCGCCAGGGCGAGCTCTGGGACCTAAAATTTTGGATTCTGATTTCTAAACTTGGTTTTTAACTTCCTAATCCCTTTTTATTAATTTATGGAAGTGGTGGGGATTGGAAACGAGTTTTTCGGGTACTCGGAAAGTACGTAACTTATAACGCAAGAAAACGGCCATTTTGCATTTCAAATTATTTAAGACTTTTGACAATTGTTTTGGGTCCTAAAAATAGTATAAATAACTCATGGGTGTTGATCAATATGGTGGTTTTTGGTATGATATCCGAAAGAGGGTTTTTCCTTAGAAAAGCCTTTGGTTTTTGGGGTTTTAGAGTCCAATTCATTAAGGATTGATTGGATATGATTTTGATTGAAAACTTTGCTTGTTTTAGGAAGCGAGTAAGTGTTGTGTGATCGTGTGATAGTTGAGTGCTTGACGAGGTAAGGGCTCCACTTTATTTCCGTCTTTAAAACGGTTACGACATGCTTTGTTTTGCTGTGTATGCAATTGTGGTGTGCTTGGCATGTTGTTGTGATGTATTCTCGATATGAGATCGTGGTAAATACATGATTCGTTGTCTTACATATGTTTGGTGAAATATGTGTATGAACAGGTGATTAAATACATATGACTAGATGTATATGTATGTGTTGTGGTGGTGTGATTACATATGCGTGTACGATATGTATGTGTTGCATTAGCATATAAGGGGAATCGTATGCTCATGCATTCATAGTAAGTGATTATCGGGAATGGATCACGGGGTGCGATTATCGGGAATGGATCCACCTTACTCCTACGGGAATTATTGAGTCCAATAAGCGGTTATCGGGAATGGACTGCAGGGTGCGATTATCGGGAATGGATCCATCCTAACCCTTTGTGGTTTTATTGATTATGATTACTGACTTCCGGAATTCATATGCATGTGGTAATGGGGAATCTACCACACTCATTGTAGAAGTCTGCATTAGGCTTGGTGTGCATTATATTTTGAGCCCGTTGGTGGGATTTGCTTTTGTGTTAAAGAGCTTTCTCTTGTGTATGTGGAAATTTGTTATGTGTACATCTTTCGCACTGGTTATATATATATACTTTTATTTTGTGGTGACCCTTTCTTTCATTTGCGGGCTCATCCCACCCAGATGATGGGTTAGGTCGTGGTGACGACGGTGGCTGTTCCAGGCCCCAGTGAGCGGTTGGAACTTTAGCTTAGTTAGACTATGCGCCGGGGTGGGTTGTACACCGTGCCTTTTGGGTTTAGGCATAGGATTCTAACTGGTTTTGTCGTAAGTTTTCGATTACTTAGACTTGGATTGTAATTATTCAGGAACACACTTTGCTTGTCGAAGCACCTTATGGTAATGAGTTCTTTTGTATATTTGAATGCCGGCTCATTTAAAATCTTTTATGCGTAACTCTGATTGTGTACAAAAAAAAAAAAAAATATAGTGCCTTTTCTGGCCTTTGAAAAACGGGTTGTTACAATTGGTATCAGAGCACGGCTTTAAATCTTCAAAGGGAAAGTGTAATACTTGAGTCGTTAGTTCAGAGTCGGTTAGAACGTAACTAGTGTTGAGTTAGTTCTAGTGTTTGTTCTGTGTCGGGTTATGGGTTAGTAATCCGTGGAGTGAGATCTTCTGTTGAGATTCAGAAATGTTTGGATAAGGAATCTAATCAGAATTGGTATTGTGCAGAGATAGAATGCCTCCAAGAAGGGCACCTACAGCACCTGTGGCGGACAATGCTGATATATATGAAATGGCTTATGCCATGAACACAATGGCAGCGGCTGTGACTGCTCAGAGCCATGCTAAGGCGCAGAGGGATCTGGAAAAGCGCGAAAGGGAAATACTTGCGGCTGGATCTAGACTTCTTTCGAATTTCAACCACCAAACTCCTCCAAAGTTTAATGGGGAGGGAGGTCCGTAAACTGCTGATTTGTGGCTCCAATCTGTGGAGAGGATATTCGGGGCAATTCATTGTCCGGAAGGGGAAAAGCTAGTCTTAGCTACCTATCAGTTACTAGGGGGTTCTGAGTATTGGTGGAGGAACACCCGTATTATCATGGAGAATGGCCATGAGGAATTGAATTGGGAGAACTTCAAGAGGAGGTTTTTAGCCAAGTACTTTCCCGAGACTGCGAGGGAAAGGTACGGAGAAGAGTTCTTGAGACTGAGGCAGGGTAGCATGAATGTGGAGGCTTACTCCAAGAAGTTTGAATCACTATCCCGTTTCTTCCGCTTCTTTAGGGATGGGATAGATGAGGTTTATATGTGTCGTCGCTTTCAAGATGGTTTGAGGTACGAGCTGCAAGACGCAGTGGTGCCGTTAGGGATTCGACACTTTCAAGTGCTGGTTGAGAAGTGTCAAGAGGTTGAGGATATGAGAAACAAGCGGGTGAACCGCCAAAGTGGTTTTAGTGCTGGAGGACCAAGTCGTACCAATGATCGTGGTTCGACTCAGAATCGTGGGAAACAAGGTGGTAAGCCGTATGATCGTCCACAGAACAGTAAGGGACAAGGAAGGTCGGTGAACCAAGGGAACCAAAATAGGGTGAAACAAGGTTGTTTCAAGTGTGGCGAGGTGGGCCACTATGCCAATGAATGCCCGACCGCTGCAAATGTTTGTTATAATTGTAAGAAGCCGGGGCATGTGGCTAGAGAGTGCAAGGCCCCAAAGGCCGGACCGTCGGCAAATGTGGCGCAAGGCTCACAAGGTACTAGACCGGCGGCAAAGGCACGTGCTTACTGTTTGGGCACTGAGTTGAGTGGGCAGGCTAGCAATGCCATCCATGAGAGCTGTCACATCGCAGGTAATTCTTTAACTGCTTTGATTGACACGGGGGCAACCCACTCATTCATATCTTTGGCATGTACAAATCGTTTGAGTTTGAATGTTTCTGTGCTTCCGTTTGATTTGAATGTTTTGACTCCTGCTAAGGATTTGGTAGTGAATACTGCATGTTTGCATTGTTTGGTAGTAATCCAGAATAGGGATTTCCTGGTCAATTTGGTTTGTCTACCGCTTTTATCTCTCGAGATCATCCTTGGGATGGATTGGTTGTCTTATCATTATGTGATTCTAGACTGTGCTCGGAAATTGGTTTTCTTTCCCGAGCCGGGTGTGCGAAGGTACTTGTCTGCGAATCGGCTTTCTGTGGTTATGTGTAATGGAGAACCGGAGATAGTTTCACTTGCTAGTTTAGGAGTGACGTCGGAGATCCGAATTGAGGAAATTCGTGTGGTTCGGGATTTCCAAGATGTGTTTCCATCGGAGATTCCAGTTTTTCCTCCGTGTAGAGAGGTGGAATTCTTTATTGATTTGCAACCGGGTACGGGTCCGATTTCGGAATCAGCTTATCGGATGGCTCCAGCTGAGTTGGTAGAGTTGAAAAGTCAGATTGAGGACTTACTAGAGAAAGGTTTCATAAGGCCTAGTGTGTCGCCGTGGGGAGCACCGGTCTTATTGGTTAAAAAGAAGGATGGTAAGTCTCGTTTGTGTGTGGATTATCGGAAGCTTAATAAGGTGACTATCAAGAACCGATATCCATTGCCGCGTATTGATGATCTGATGGATCAGTTGAGGGGACCCTCAGTGTTTTCCAAGATCGACTTGAAATCTGGATATCACCAGATAAGAGTGCGAGATGAGGATGTTCAGAAAACGGCGTTTCGGTCACGGTATGGGCATTATGAGTACTTGGTGATGCCGTTTGGAGTGACGAATGCACCTGCGATCTTCATGGCCTACATGAATCGGATATTCCATTCGTTTTTGGACAAGTTCGTAGTAGTTTTTATCGATGACATTTTGGTGTATTCGAAGAGTGAAGAGGAGCACGAAGAGCATCTTCGCTTGGTTTTGCAAGTTTTGAGGGAGAAAAAGTTGTATGCTAACCCGTCAAAGTGTGACTTTTGGTTGGAAGAGGTGAATTTCCTTGGCCATGTTATATCAAAAGAGGGAATAGCCGTGGATCCAGCCAAGATTGATACGGTACTGTCATGGAAGCAGCCTCAAACAGTGACTGATGTGAGAAGTTTTGTGGGTTTGGCCGGTTATTACCGGAGATTCATTGAAGGTTTCGCTAAGATTGTGGCGCCTATGACACAACTTACGCGAAAAGATCAACCTTTTGCTTGGACAGAGAAGTGTGAGTTGAGTTTTCAGTTGTTGAAAGAACGATTGACGACTTCACCAGTTTTGATGTTACCACAGTCGGAGGAACCGTATGAGGTTTATTGTGATGAGTCTCATCAAGGGTTGGGTTGTGTGTTGATGCAAAACAAAAGAGCAGTGGCTTATGCGTCAAGGTAGCTGAAAGTGCATGAAAAGAATTATCCTACGCACGATCTAGAGCTTGCGGCCGTTGTTTTCGCATTGAAGATTTGGAGACATCATCTTTATGGTTGCACTTTTGTCGTGTTTAGTGACCATAAAAGTCTTAAGTATCTGTTCGATCAGAAAGAGCTTAATATGCGACAGAGGAGGTGGATGGAGACTTTGAAAGACTTCGACTTTACGTTAGAATACCATCCGGGGAAGGCTAATGTGGTAGCCGATGCTTTGAGTAGGAAGAGTGTGTCGGTTTGTTCGGCACAAATGGCTAGTCAACAAGAGTTGTTGAGAGAGTTTCGTGACTTGCACCTAGAGGTAGAGTTTGCTTTAGGGAATATGAGACTGGGTATGATTACCATCTCGAACGGATTGTTGGAGGGCATTGCAAATTGTCAAGATGACAAGTTTCTTATGGAGAAAAGAGCTTTGATTGTTCGAGGAACCAACCGAGATTTCAAGGTGGGATCGGACAACATCTTGAGGTGTCGAGGTAGAGTGTGTGTGCCCGAAGCTATGGACTTAAGAAACACTATTCTAGGGGAGGCACACAAGAGTAAACTTAGTATACATCCCGGAGCAATAAAGATGTATCAAGACCTGAGGCATGATTTCTGGTGGCCGGGTATGAAGAAGGATGTGGCTGAGTATGTGGCGTCGTGTCTGACTTGTCAGAAGGCGAAGGTTGAGCATCAGAGACCAGCGGGGATGCTGCAGTCATTAGATATTCCCGAGTGGAAGTGGGATAGCATTTCTATGGATTTCATCACTGGTTTACCTAAGACCAGGAGGAAGCATGATTCCATTTGGGTGATAGTGGATCGTTTGACTAAGTCCGCTCATTTTCTACCAGTAAGGACTACGGATACAGCGGCAAAGTTAACCGATGTTTATATTGCTGAGATTGTGAGGTTACATGGGATTCCGTCAAGTATAGTGTCGGATCGAGACCCAAAGTTTACTTCACACTTTTGGAAGACTTTGCATGAGGCGTTAGGGACGAAATTGAGATTGAGTTCCGCCTATCATCCTCAGACAGATGGGCAGACCGAGAGGACAAATCAATCTTTGGAAGATTTGTTGAGAGCTTGTGTATTGGATGATCGTGGAAGTTGGGATGATGTATTACCATTGATAGAATTCACATACAACAACAGTTTCCACGCGAGTATTGGAATGGCACCATACGAAGCTTTGTATGGGAGGAGATGTCAGACTCCTCTGTGTTGGTACCAAGATGGGGAAAGTATGATAGTAGGACCGGAAATGGTACAACAGACGACGGACAAGGTCCGAAAGATAACGGCAATGATGAAGGTTGCTCAAGATCGACAAAAGAGTTATGCGGATAGGCGTCGGAGGCCTTTAGAGTTTGAGGAGGGAGACCACGTATTTCTCCGAGTTACACCAACGACTGGCGTTGGACGGGCTTTGAAAGCGAAGAAGTTGACTCCAGAGTTTATAGGGCCTTATCAGATTTTGGAACGAGTTGGGAAGGTAGCATACCGGATCGCGTTGCCACCGGTACTATCCTTGATTCATGACGTGTTCCATGTGTCGCAATTGCGGAAATATACACCGGATCCATCACATGTGATCACACCAGATGACATCCAGTTGAGGGATAACTTGTCCTTTGAAGTTCCGCCAATCAAGATTGCGGATAGGAAGATGAAGCGTTTGAGAACGAAAGAGATACCTTTGGTGAAGGTAATATGGAACGAAGCTACAGGAGATACCACCTGGGAGCTAGAAAGTAAGATGAGGGAATTATATCCCGGTTTGTTCGGCGATGCCTAAGTTTCGAGGACGAAACTTCTTTTAGGGGGGTAGTATTGTAAGACCCAAGATTTCTTTGCATTGTTGGTTTAAGGAATATTAGGGTTTCGATGTGTTCGGGTGATGAAACATCGTGTAATTATTAGGTTTTGCTGTAATTGAGTTTGTTTTGTGCTCGTGCACTGTAATTGTACAGACTTTTGTCTTGTGATCCTGTTGTTTGAATAAGAAGTGATTTGTGGTTTCAGAATAACGAGTTTTAGACTATTCTTGTTTTTGGAAAAACGAGTAGGATTTTACCCGCGGATGGAAAATCTTACTGCGTCTGTTTTAAGCGAGGTTTCGGATGGGAGTTTTATATATCTGCGCGAGTGAGGATATATTCTGAGAATAATTTTCTAAGGTATGGAAGAAAATTACAGTCGCGGAAAAAGATTCGGCGATAAGTTTTGGAAATGTTAAACGTTAGACGTTCTTTCCGTAGGTTTTATGTTTTTGTGATTTACGTTCGTCGCGACGCGCGAGAGCTGAACGTGAGAGTGTTTCTAAGTGGTGTTGAGTGTTATCTCAAGTGGATTTGGTTTGGTTTGATCCAATGGCTAGGGTTTTGTCTTGGCATTTTGTCTTTTGATCCAATGGCCATGAGTTAGCAAGAGGCTTTGTAATAGTAAGGAGGTTCATGACTTTGGTCACTTAGAAAAACATCACATAATCTCTCTTTTCTTTCTCTCTTTCACGTGAACTCCATTCTTTCTTTCCAACCTTCACTAAATTTTCCATTCTACACCATTTGTGTCCATTTCAAGCTTGGGAGCTTTGTGGAATTGTTGTAGAGAATCACTTTCTTAAGGTAACCACTCTTTTCCTTTTCATTTTGGTTGATTAAAACTCTTGGAGTTATGAGTTTTAGATTATGTTCATGTGATGAAAATGTTAGGAATTGATTCTTGTTCCATGAATGTTGTTCATGAGGGTTAGTAAGCATGTGTAGGCTTTGTTATGTTTGTTTTCCATGAGTTGGTGAAAAATCTCATGAGAAAAGTTAGGGTTTTGGTTTGGTTATGTATTGATCAATAACATGTGGTTAAGTTGTAAGGTTTTGAAAAGAAAAGTTGTCTTTGAACCTTTGGGCAAAAGGGAAATGCGTTGTATGGTTTTGTTTTAGAAAATCCGATGAAAAATATTTTGGGGTTTATGAAAATATTTCCTAAGTGTTTTGAGTAGTGTTTTTGGGGTCAAAGTGGTTTAAAACCCTTATGACATGTGGAGTTGCTTTTTACTTTGAAAACATGTTTGAAAATGATTTCCGGACGGTTAAGGCCCGTAATAAAACTTGTGCTTGGATTTGGTTTTGTTTTTGGAAATGAAAACCAAATAACTTGCACTCGAAGCAACCAACAAGCTTTCGGAAATGAATTGCTTGCTTATGATAATGGTTTGCTTTTGTGCCTTGAAAAAGTGTTGGGAACTAATAGAATCAAACTAGGCTTGGGTGGAAAAAGGTGGTGTGAGTTGCTGTCTTTTGCTGTCATGACAGGTGCAACTCGCTGAGCGAGTGTTTACTCGCCAGGGCGAGTGTCACAGGTCATGACAACACGCCAGGGCGAGCTCCAGAGCGAGCTAGACCAGTCCTCACTGCCTTCACTCGCCACCAACTCGCCAGGGCGAGCTCTGGGACCTAAAATTTTGGATTCTGATTTCTAAACTTGGTTTTTAACTTCCTAATCCCTTTTTATTAATTTATGGAAGTGGTGGGGATTGGAAATGAGTTTTTCGGGTACTCGGAAAGTACGTAACTTATAACGCAAGAAAACGGCCATTTTGCATTTCAAATTATTTAAGACTTTTGACAATTGTTTTGGGTCCTAAAAATAGTATAAATAACTCATGGGTGTTGATCAATATGGTGGTTTTTGGTATGATATCCGAAAGAGGGTTTTTCCTTAGAAAAGCCTTTGGTTTTTGGGGTTTTAGAGTCCAATTCATTAAGGATTGATTGGATATGATTTTGATTGAAAACTTTGCTTGTTTTAGGAAGCGAGTAAGTGTTGTGTGATCGTGTGATAGTTGAGTGCTTGACGAGGTAAGGGCTCTACTTTATTTCCGTCTTTAAAATGGTTACGACATGCTTTGTTTTGCTGTGTATGCAATTGTGGTGTGCTTGGCATGTTGTTGTGATGTATTCTCGATATGAGATCGTGGTAAATACATGATTCGTTGTCTTACATATGTTTGGTGAAATATGTGTATGAACAGGTGATTAAATACATATGACTAGATGTATATGTATGTGTTGTGGTGGTGTGATTACATATGCGTGTACGATATGTATGTGTTGCATTAGCATATAAGGGGAATCGTATGCTCATGCATTCATAGTAAGTGATTATCGGGAATGGATCACGGGGTGCGATTATCGGGAATGGATCCACCTTACTCCTACGGGAATTATTGAGTCCAATAAGCGGTTATCGGGAATGGACTGCAGGGTGCGATTATCGGGAATGGATCCATCCTAACCCTTTGTGGTTTTATTGATTATGATTACTGACTTCCGAAATTCATATGCATGAGGTAATGGGGAATCTACCACACTCATTGTAGAAGTCTGCATTAGGCTTGGTGTGCATTATATTTTGAGCCCGTTGGTGGGATTTGCTTTTGTGTTAAAGAGCTTTCTCTTGTGTATGTGGAAATTTGTTATGTGTACATCTTTCGCACTGGTTATATATATATACTTTTATTTTGTGGTGACCCTTTCTTTCATTTGCGGGCTCATCCCACCCAGATGATGGGTTAGGTCGTGGTGACGACGGTGGCTGTTCCAGGCCCCAGTGAGCGGTTGGAACTTTAGCTTAGTTAGACTATGCGCCGGGGTGGGTTGTACACCGTGCCTTTTGGGTTTAGGCATAGGATTCTAACTGGTTTTGTCGTAAGTTTTCGATTACTTAGACTTGGATTGTAATTATTCAGGAACACACTTTGCTTGTCGAAGCACCTTATGGTAATGAGTTCTTTTGTATATTTGAATGACGGCTCATTTAAAATCTTTTATGCGTAACTCTGATTGTGTACAAAAAAAAAAATATATATAGTGCCTTTTCTGGCCTTTGAAAAACGGGTTGTTATAAGATGATAGGAATTTCACAACCCTGCATTTCAGCAATGGTACCTCTGATTCTTACCGCCGCGATCATGCTCAGTCCTGCTAGGCTCAGGAGACGTTGATAGTAGCAAATCAGACAAATGTCTGCAAGAGTCCGTGTTCAAGCTTTTCTCTCTCTCTCACATTTGTATTTTTCGCTCATAATTAAAAGGGTTATCTATCAATCATCGTACAACCTGCCATTTTACCATAGGCTTGCAAGAACTCTAAGCAACCAGTCAAAATTTAATATACATGAATTTTTGGAGGTCTTTTCAGGGTTATAACGTGGCTTAGGTCAAGGTGGGACATTTTTGGGATAAGTAGGCTAAACATTGGAGTTAAGTTCTACTTTGTTTCCTTTTTGTGTGCGCAACCTTATTCCTTAGGGTGCCTTTTTGTGTATAGGTATAAGAGATTAAGAACCGGATGTGTCTTTGTATGGTTCTTTTATATCACTATTTCTGCCATTTGGCTCTTTCTTTTGCCCTTTGGCTCTTTCTTTTGCCCTTCAGCTCTTTTTTTTTTTGAAGAGACTATTTTTTTTAGGGAATTTTTTTATGTTTTCCCGTCTCTTTTCATTTTTTATTTTTTTGTAGTGATAGTTCTCTGTACATCCACCCCAAACTTAGATGTTGCTAGTTCCATGATCAACCCCAAACTTTGTTGTTGCCAAGACTAGAGAACTGTTACCTTAACTCCAAAGAAGGGTAATTTATTGTTTTTCTGGTCTATAGGCTTGTAATGTGGTTTGTCACCGAAACAAAAGGGATAATTTTTTACGGCTCAAAATTGGCTAGCAAAGGATAATAATAATAAAAGGGTGGCTTGAAAAGGCTCTGGGTTATAACAAACAATTGCCTCAATTCATATAATATCAAATCAACTAGTCAGCAGAGAATTAGAGCAAGTTCTAGAAAATAAACAAGTGCACGATACTCTCATAGTAAATCGAAAGAAAGTGCTAATACCATTTGGAAAAATTTGGCTCAAATCCTCACATGGCTTAGGTATCTGTAGGCATGAACACTTATCTGACAGACACCAGCTTCATCACTCGTCTCGTTGTCTCCCGAACTTCGCACTTAGGAGCAATCACCTTTGGTATTTGTGTGAAGGCGTGAAATTCGGCTCATCAGCATTTATAACTCATTTCGCTGCAATCTTACCTATAACAGTTTCTCATGCACAAGATAATAAACAGCAAACAGTTATTTAATTTTTTTTTTGCAAGTTTGAAAAGGGTTGTTAACAGATGAAGATGACATGCGGAATTCTTGGCATACTTTATTGAATTGAAAAACAATACTGAAAAGAAATTACTGAATTGAAATTACTGAAATAAAATACTTATCCTTGGGTTGCCTCCCAAGCAACGCTTGTTTAGCCTCTCATTAGTTTGAGGCATTTCCTCCATTACAGAGGATAAGTTCGCATGTCTCTCTCTTCTGTAGGAGCTTTCGCCTTAGCTCCTCCCTTCTTGTTACTCTTTCCATACTCTTCTGGGTTTTGTTGTTCTTTGAAGGTAGCAAAACAGAGTCGTCCATCATTTTCTAAAGATGTTGTTTTTATGATGGACTTCCCCTTGCTTTCTAGTGGACGTTCCTTCTTTTCTTCCTTTGAAGCTTTGACTCAGTTGTTCTTCTTTCTTTCAGCAGCAGGCTTCTTCAGAGGTGGCGTATTAACCCCAAACTTAGATTTTCTGGCCACTTTTCGGTTTCTTCCCCATGCTTTGACCCATGCAGGGGCGGAGCTATTCATGGGCTGGGTAGCACCATGGCCCGCCCCAAGTTTTATAATTTTCATATTTTCTAGGTATAAATACATATATATTTGCTTACCATTTTAGTATATATATTATATATTGCGTTACTTAAACAGTTGAATGATGTAGTTCAGTGGTAAACATGCTCGCCTGCTATGTGGGGGTTGTGTGTTTGATTCCTGGCCCCCCAATTAAGATTATTTTATCACTATTTTGTCAAAAAAAACACTACAATATTGCAAAATTTGAGATTTGAACTCTCATTTTGCAAGTAAATTAAAATGAAAAATATTATTATACAATTAATGATAAAAGATATATTATTGTGAAAAAAATATTTAGCATATTACAACCATAACCTTCTATTAATTTTTTTTTTTGCAAACACGGCCCCCCAAGAAAATCTTCCTAGCTCCGCCACTGGACCCATGGTGCTCGGATATCCACTTCAAAAGTTAGCCTCTTCAATTTATCAGTTAGTCCTTCGGGTACCTCCTCTTCCTGAGCTGTCTCTATCTCTAGCTGCGCCATTTCATTCTCCAGCTCCTCTATCTCTATCTTCACATGTACCTCTTGAGCTGGAGTCGGTGGTGTAGCTTTTTCCTCCTTCCACTCGAGCATATAGCAGTCCACCCTGTTGGTCCTAGAAGCTTTGATGTTTCTCACCTCATCTCCACTCCTTATAGCAATCTCAGCGAGCTCCACATTAATGAGTGCCCTGCTGGTCGCTAAGAATGGTCTTCCAAGAATGATCGGATGATACTCGTCTTCTTGAATATCCAGGATCATGAAGCCAGCTGGAAATACCAGGTCTTCGACTTTCACAAAGACATCATCTATTGTACCTTCTGAGTGTATAGTTGACTGATTAGCTAAAACAAGTTCCCGATCTGTACCTGCAGTTGTTTTTGTGAGCTTAAACTTCTCTGCCAGAGATAATGACATTACGTTCACACTTGAGCCCACATCACATAGTGCTCTGACTTATACTTCCTCAATCTGACAGAGTATGGTGACGCTTCCAGGATCTGTCTTCTTGATTGGTAGTCATGGTCTCATTGCCAGGCTTCTTCTGTATTCCTCCAGCTCACCTGTGAATTCATCATAGGCTTCTTCTAATGTCATACCCAGCATTGAACCACTCTTCGAACTCTTTTAGCTCATCTTCTTTGTACTTGCGCCCTGATCTCTGATCTTTAAGCACTTTGCACTCCTCCTTTGGATTGTCCACCGTGTTACCTGCAATATCTTTAGAAACATGAGTGCTTACCAGTTTTGAGAGTTGACCAATCTGGGTTTCAAGACTTATGATCGTCGCCCCCTGGTTGGCTACTATTGTCTGGATGTTTTCAAAGTTCGTCTTGCTCATGTTAGCAAATTTATTCAGTAACTCTTCCAACGGAGATGGCTTTCTAGGTTGAGGTGCAGCTTGAGCTTGATTCCCTGTCTGGTCCCAGCGTAGATTTGGGTGCTTGCTCCAACCTGGGTTGTAGCCATTTCCCATATACTTAGCCTGCTCTTCGCTCCCCTCTGGCAAACAATGCCCATTAGGGTGATCTTCTAGGCATAAATCGCAAACTCCTTCTACCTGTTTCACACTGTCTTCCTTCACTGATTTCTTTTTCTTAGCAAGCTGCCTCTTCAGTAACTCGATCTCTACTTTGTAGGCAATCTCCTGGTCCACCTTCAGAATTCCAGGCGTCTTCTCATTTCGATCATGACTCATGTTGTATTCATTCTGGCACATCTGCTCAACCAGATCCTTAGTCTCTGCATAGGTCTTAACTTTGATAGACCCACCAGCTGAGGCATCTAGTATCATGCAATGCTGCATCTTCATACCAGATGTGAATAGTTGCATCTGCTCCATGGCACTAATGATGTGGTTAGGACACCTTCTCATGAGCAGCTTGAAGCGTTCATAAGCCTCGCACAACGTCTCTGATTCATGCTGCTTGAAGCTTAGGATCTCAGACTTCCTCTTCTAGAATAGTGTATGAGTGAAGAATCTCTCAAGGAACTTATCTTCGAGCTCCTTCCATGTTGCAATTGATCCCCTTGGCAAACATTGAAGCCAATCTTTAGCTGGACCTGTAAGAGAAAAAGCAAACAAACGCAGCTTCTTCTGGTCCTCGGTGACGTTTTCCGGCACTTTCTGGATCTGACATGTCTCTGAAAACTTTGACAGATGATCCCAAGGATCATTGTTGGCACGTTTGTCGAACTGGTTCTCCCGCAAACCTGTAAGAACATTGTCTTTGATATCGAAGTTAGCTGGGTTTGCCGGTTGGAACCCCAGTGAGATCTGATCATTGTCAATCCTCTTGCAGTAATCTCCCATTGTGATTCTTTGCTCGTCCCCCATGGCTTTGGTGGTAGGCTCTTTGAGATTACTGGATTTTGCTAGCTTTAGTGCTTGCCGCCTTTTCCTAAATGTTCTTTCTGGTTTAGGGTCGTACTCACAATCCAGGATACCTGTTATCATGCACAACAAATGAATACCTTAGTAGCATTGGAAAAGGTAATGTTGAAACTTACATTTTTTTGGTTTGTCTCATGTGTCTTTGTCACT
The DNA here is from genome assembly GCA_030408175.1 of Trifolium repens. Classification (NCBI taxonomy): domain Eukaryota; kingdom Viridiplantae; phylum Streptophyta; class Magnoliopsida; order Fabales; family Fabaceae; genus Trifolium; species Trifolium repens. The sequence goes on from CP125851.1 coordinate 35,998,869, forward strand.
ATGAAAATTCCCAGGTAAGTGAGGTGGATCACAACGGATCGCTTAAATACCAAGACTTTGCTTTAGCCAGAACTTTCACAGATCAAAATTCACAATCATCAACAAGATTTTTTGATTTTTTAATTTTTTTGTATTTTTGAAAATTTTTGACAACTTAAATAAATCTATCGACGCTTTGTAGACACAATCCCCGGCAACGGCGCCAAAAACTTGACTGCATCTTGGCATGTGTACCAGTCTGTCGTCGAGTAATAATTCACACTCTAGGTGTCTAGAATGAGTTCGTATCCACAGGGATCGTGCCAAAGCTTCGTTAGCGTTATTTAAGTTGTTGGTTTTGCATTCGCTTTGGTTTTTAAAAAGGGTTTTATAAAAATAGCGTAATGCTTGCAGAAAATAAAGATAAATTGATTCAAGAAATATAGAGGCTAGGTATGGTGGTTGGACTCACTCCCTTCTTCCTATTTGGCATGAAGGGTGTATAACATAGCTATTCAGATTATTGTTCGGCGGTGACTTTTCCTTCATTGTAGTAACACCTTACTGTTACACTATGTATATTGAAGTTTCCCTACGCTAACAACTAAGGTACCTACGAGAGGCTAACCTCGATGTGTCACATACCCTAATTACTAGGTGAGTTATTTATTACACATGCATTATTACCTTCACCTATTGCCTCTAGGTCCTAGTATCGGGCTGTTCAGCTTCTAAGTGCTCAGTTCATACCTAGTTTCTGATTCCTCCTCTAACCGCTCAGTTCACGACTAGTTCAGGATGTTACCGTCTCTATACACCTAGCATTATTTACTACTAGTTCCGGATCATATTAAGTTAATACCTAATATCAATTCTATGGGCGCTCCCGCTTATCCGGCCAGATTACGAGATACGTTATTATAGTGCAAGAAAATAAATAACAAACATAATACTGAATAACATTTATTATAACTTTGACTCAATCACGGACTCCAAATATTCATAGGGGAGTTCATCTTCTCCACCACAACCTAAGGCATCTAATACAAAAGACTACATATTTAAATTACAAGAATTATAACCTAAATATAAAGCCTAAAGAAAACATACCTTGCTGAGTTAGTTTTCCCATAAGGGGAGAAAACTATGCCCTTGGAGCTCCTCCGGACACCTCCTTTATAGTAGAGAGTGTTCTACTATTTCTGAATGATTTAAACAATGAAAGGAGGGCTATATTTATAGTTTTCGTAATGGGCCTCAGCAAGCCATCGTGCTGCGATAGGTCCATCGCAGCACGATGGGAAGATTTAGTTCAGAATTATAACTAATCCTGTGCGTTTCATCAGCTTGGTCGCCAAGTAAGGTCATCGTACCACGATGAGGAGCATCGTAGCACGATGAACATATTTTCTTCAGATTTTCTCTTGTTGATTTCTTGGCTAACAAGCAGCTTCCATCGTGGCACGATGGAAGCCATCGTGGCACGATGAACAACACAAATCTTCATATTTTTGGCTTTTTCTTGTCTTTTTGCATTCTTGACTCTGTCTTGATGCTTTTCTTGGATTCTGTAGGTTTTTCTTTGTATTTGGGCTTGTCTTGGTCATTTTACTACTAAATATACTACCTAAAATACCATAGAAATTCCTGTCATCAGGGCCTTCTCTTTATGTTTTCCAATTTTGGTTCATATTGCTTAGTGTCTTATCGTTTGCTTTTTATAGGTTGGTTACGTTTCAATTTTCTTCATCCCTCATTTTCCATCACGACCTAAACTACTTCATTTCAAATACGAATTCTCACGTTGCCACTCTAATTGAGACCATGAAAGGTTTGTTGAGAGGAAATCCAAAAATGATGTGTTGAAGGATCCAGAGGAGCTCGAGTACCTTTTTACGCTAGTGGAAGAGCTGCACAATTACTTTGCTCAATTGCCTCCTCCAAACCAGAGCTTTCTCAAGCGAGTTCAAACATTCCTTTTATCCTTTCAGTTGTTGCATCTGATTGGCGAATATAACACCTTTTCTGCTCTGTCACATGAATCCTCCTTGGTCAACGACGAAACTATTCTGGACAAGAAAATAAGTAGGTTGGTGGATGAACTTTTTCAGCTAAAAAAGAAGAAAGACATTTAAAAGGATTTCCATGAGGACATTACCAAAATTCTGAAGAAACGTTCGAGGCGACGAGAAGGAATCTTGGATTCGAGCTGGCCAGGAGATCATAGAAAATTCGGAGATTGTTGAGAGGAGCAAGACAATCATATTGGACAAATGGGCATGATGCTCTGCTCGTCGCCTCTAACCCAATTTTAATTCAAATTAGTAGTTGTTTATGCTTCCTTTTCATTGTCTTTTGATTTTAATTTACATTTTCCTTTTTCAAATGTAAGCATTATGTGCCACTACGAATTTCAATAATATTGAAATTATATTTAATATTGCTTTTTTTTTTATATCTTCATTGTTTTTGTTGGATATGCCTTAAAATCTCGGTCACAAGAAGTCAGAAAAATCCTGGAAGAATCTGTCTGTGGCGCCGCGCGCAGGCCTTACGACGTCGGGCGCCAGGAAGCCACTAGAAAGTGGTTTGGCCTCTGCCATTGGCGCGGGGCGCGGGACTATTGGCGCGGGGCGCGGGCGCGTGAAGACTTGGAGACTTTTTTTGGAAAATATATTTTCTTGGAGGATACTCTGACTTGGATTTGTTTTGTTTTAAAATAGATTGTGTTTGTTTTTAAATAGGATATATTTAAAAATAATGTGAGATTTGGTTTTATTTTAAAAGATTGCTTTTAAAATAATAGACATATATTTTTTCTATAAATAGAGGTTGTTTATTCATAGAAAAATTGTGAGAGCAGAGAGAGGGACAAGATGTAGGGAATCGGGGTTTGCCACCACAAAAGGCTAGGGTTTGGAATCCTAGGGCAAACTATTCTTGGGATCATTCCAACATGATTTTAATATGATATAATTGCACTTAATTTCAATGTCCCCCTATTGAGTTTGTCCGTTAATCTTTGTCGTGAGTTTGATTTCAATATATGAATTCTTCTTCATTGCTAAGAGATATTGCTTATTCAACGTGAAAAAAAAGAAGCCATGAACAACAAACAAATTCCTTCTCCAATTTTTCTTCACCAAAAATAAATTTTATTTGCTTTTTGTGTTTCATTGGTTTGTGACACTGATATTGTAGTATCAGTTTAATTGATAATATTGTATCAATTATCGAGTGGTTTTGTCGAACCATTCAAAAAGGTGTTCCTTCTGATCGTTACAGTGCAGTATTCGATCGGGTTAGTTATTTGAACTGGGCTGTTTTATCCTGGAGGCGGCACGGTTGTAACTGGGCACAATTTGAGCTGGGCACAATTTGAGCAGTACCGTGAAACGTCTTAAAGAGAGCGACATGGTCGTGACTCAGCCAGTAATTTTCTTCGGTTTCGATTTTGGAAAGACAAATGATTTGTACCTCACTTATATAGGAGGATTATTTGATTAGTACAATTGGAAAGACAAAAGAAAAACTTCCATTAAGTGATTATTCAGCCAATTACTAACAAGAATTCTTAAGGGCTGAATTTAATGCTTCTACTAACAAAGTGAATGAAAACTTTAAATCTGCCTAATAAATTGTCTTCCACTTGCATCTCATTTATCACCTTGATCTGATCAGAATTTGGACGTGATTCTAGAAATAATGATTGTAGATGAGTCTTTTATCTTTCCAACCCATCAAGAATCACGTAAAATTGGACTTCTAGAACATAAGATATGACCAAAACAAGACAGACGTGCCATCAGATACAAAAATATTATTTTGAACTCTAGTTAATTTAGTTCTTTTTATTTCACGGTTGAAATATTCTTCTTGTTAAAGAGAGATATTATTAGGATCACATCATTCTCTCCCTCTTCAAGAGAATTCGACCTCGAATTTTTAGCAATAATACCTCCTGGATCAAAAATAAATATAAAGAAACCATGACATGTAACAACTCCCCCTTTAGAAAACTTTTCATTTTGATTGAAATTTTTTGTGTGATTTGAAAAACTTTGTGAATCATGATCATAATCATTTTTCCAAGAATCATAATTTCTATCTTCTTGCTGATAAAAAACTCCTTTGTTTACTTTGCTCCCTTTACAACATAAAGAAGAAATGTTAGAGAATGAAATAATATTATAAGAACTCCAACATTTGACAACACAAACCAACTTGGAAGAAGGTATTAGTATAGTTGTATGCCGAGAATTTCTCCCTCTCATGGATCTCAATCGCTTCTTTTTTTTTCTCCTCCTCAACTTCTTGTTTTTCTTTCTCTTTTCTTTCTTTTTCTTGCTTATATTTTTCTTTCATTTTCTTTTGATCTTCTCTAAGGTCATTAGGACTCAATGGTGCAAGAATAATCTTTTGGCCGAGATGCATAAAAGAATACTTGTTGGTTCGACCATCATGAATGACATTTCTATCAAATTGCCAAGGTCTCCCTAACAACAAATGACTCGCCTCCATTGGTACTACATCACACAAAACAACATCCTCATACCTCCCAATTTTAAAACAAACCTCAACTTGTCTATTAACAATTATTTCAACACTTTCATTAAGCCATTGAAGTTTATATGACTTAGGGTGAGGTTTTGTTTCCAAATCAAGCTTTGACACTAAACGAGTACTAGCAACATTAGTACAACTTCCACCATCAATAATTAAACAACATACATTTCCTTGAACTAGACATCTTGTGTGGAAAAGGTTTTCTCTTTGAGTGGTGTCTTCTTCCTCATTGACTAAATTCCCCAATAACCTCCTCACCATGAGTAGCTCTCCACTAAGTATTTCTTCATCCATTTTTTTTTTTTTTTGATTTTTTTTAAACAACTACGAGAGAAAATTAAAATGAAGAATTACAATGGTAACAATGGAAAATGAACATAATCTTGAAATTGGAAGAGACAAATTGGCCCAAACGAAACCTTGCTCTGATACCAAATGATAAGAATCGCGGAGCTGTCGGAATGAAAACAAGAGGTGAGATGGTGGAAGGGTGGAATGACGCCACAATCGGAGTGGAAAACCGATTGATAAGTCACGAGGACGCCACAACCGGCTATGGAGGCTCCGGTTGATAAGTTAAGGATTAGCGCTACGGCGAACCAATAAGCTAAAAATGGGGTTCAAGGAACCAAAGAGAATAACTCATATTTTTACTCAATCAACTACCTTTATTTCATGAAAATAACTTACAATTTATAGAGCTTTTGCAAAGTAGCTCAATGGACCTAATTAAAATAAAACTGATAACTTAAATTCTAATCTAATGAAAATAAATAAAAGTCATAATAACATTACAAAAATATTCTGAAAAACTCTAAAATGTGAGCTTGTCCAATGAAATTCCATTATTCCAAAGTGATGATCCAAATTGTAATCCACAAATGCAACGTAAAGCATGCACATAATTAGTGCAATAAGTGTCATTGAAGTTCCATTCTCCTTAAGATTTTCCTCCAATTAAATGACAATTCCATGACAATGGAATTAATTAGGAAAATGCTAACTAGTGCCCCCGGGCACTAGTTAAGGAACCAAATATGATAAATTAATTTTGGAATTTGTGTAATTGACTTTTTAGATAGATAAAAAACACTATTCTCAATACAAAAATTTCTTGTTTTGGTATCCTTAACTAGTGCCCCGGTGGAACTAGTTAGCATGACCCAATTAAGGCTTAAAGGACATATTCGTCCCTGTATGTTCCAAAAATTTTTATTTTAGTCCCTGTATGTTTTTTTCATGCAAATTAGTCCCTGCATGTGTAGAAATATTTGGTTTTCGTCCTTGCCGTCAGATTCCGTTTAAAATACGCTTATGTGGCAGACGGATTAACATTTGGCAACTATGAGTAAGCAAATGAATCTGACTCAGTCACAAAGGAAGGAAGGACCAAAACCAAAAAAAACACATTGCATATGTTTGATATCCCTAAATTCCCAAATTGCATTTGTTGGAAATATTCAAGATTGAGGGTAAGTAATGGTTTGAATATGATTTCGTGTGTCATGTTTCAATTGTTTTCATTTTAAAGTAATGGTTTGAATCTATTGACAATGTGTTGTGTGGTTATTGTTGAGTTGAATTGAAAAATGTTGAATTGATATGTAGGTACCAAATTGTGATTTGTTCACATGGGATGATGAAATTGAAGGTCATCCTCCATATGTTCGTCCCACTGCTAGTGAACCCAGAAATCGGTTGAAAAATTCCAATGACAAAGCAACATCGAGTGGACAAATTTCGTGTGAGTGCAACTGCCAAGAGCTTGTGAAGGACATCACTGCAGTCATAAATGTAGTTGAAGGCAAAAAAATGGATAAGATGAAGATGAAGTTGTATAGTGAAAGGAAGATCTCCAAGTTCTATAAGACATTGCTATTTGTGTCTTGATTTGGGAAGAAGAGAAGAGATTTGGGAGCGTGAGAAGAGAAAGAATGAAATTTGGGAATTTAGGGATTAGGGATTTCAGACATATGCAATGTGTTTTTTTGGTTTTGGTCCTTCCTTTGTGACTGAGTCAGATTCATTTGCCTACTCATAGTTGCCATGTGTTAGTCCGTCTGCCACATAAGCGTATTTTAAACGGAATCTGACGGCAAGGACGAAAACCAAATATTTCTACACATTCAAGAACTAATTTGCATTAAAAAAACATACAGGGACTAAAATCAAAAAATTTGGAACATACAGGGACGAATATGTCCTTTAAGCCCCCAATTAATTATCGCATGTTATCCAAATAAACAACACTCCAGCCCATTTAATTTTAATCACGTAATGAACTTCTGTCGCTTTGTAGGCCTTGAACGAAGCTGAATTGGATCTTCCTTGCAACATGCTAATTGTAGATAACTTTTTAAGCTTTCCAACAAATCCAAGATTATGTCAATCGGACCTCTAGAGCTCCAGATATAGATAAAACAAGACAGAGATATTATTAGCAACAAAAATCAATATTCAACCAAAATTAATTGGTTTTTTTATTCCATTATTAAAGTCAATTCTTCTTGCAAAAGGGATATTATATTAGGATTGTTGGAACATTTGTGTGAAGATGGAAAGAAATTGGAAGGTTGGAAGATTAAACATCAAGTAATTAAACTTTGATATAATATTGTGTGAATTGAAAAAATAGAGTGTGGGGGTCCCACATAAAATAGATCACACATATTAGTAGTGTTTAAATTGTGATATTTAATTTTAAATACATGATAATGATGAAAATAATATTAACTATTATTTTTTATTCATGGATATCACTTCGCATAATTTTAACTTATGTTTGTTGTGATATGATTCAGAATCCAACTGAATTTCCTATCTTTTCTTCATTAGTTTGTTTCATCAACTTTTGTGGATTTGTTTCTTTTGATCATATCCATTAAAGTAACTGATGCCGCAATTTTTGCTAAAACAGTTACAAAATCTCTATATAAATAGAGGACTCCACTCAGTTCAAAAATCACACCAAAGAGTTTCTATTGAGTTGTCGAGAACTCTTTCTCTCTTCTCCCTCCAGCTTGTGTTGACGAGCTATTCTTCTTCTCATCTCCTTTTTCCGTCCCTTCGGAAATAAGAGTGTTCTTAAGACCTTAGTCCCTAATCGGTATAATGTCCCTTCGAAATTAAGAAAGGTCTTAAAAACATAGTCCCTTTGATAAAGTATGTCCCTTCAGAATAAAGAGTAACTTTAAGATCATAGTCTCGTTTGAAACAACGATGTCCCGTCGGAATTAAGAATGATCTTAATAGTATATAAATATTCTTTTAATATTTTTTATTTGAGGAGAAATTAAAAAGTCGAAATGGTGGTATCACCATATTTGAGTGGTCTCAACACCATATTGATAGTTTGAAGAACTTAAAGTTAGAATGGTGGTAACACCATATTTGAGTGGTCTCAACACCATAACCTAGTGGTAACAATATCATACTAAAGTGGTTCAGTATTAAAAGAGTGGTCTCTGTACCATATTGAAGGTGTAACTCTCGAACGGTTTTCTACAGTGCAGTAGTTAATCGCACAGTTGTAACTGGGCTTGTTTTATCATGGAGGCGGCGTGGTTGATAGTCTACCTTGCACAATATTGGGGAGTGTCACGAAACGTCTTAAAGAGAGCGACCTGGTCGTGACTCAACCTAGTAACAACTTCGGTAGATATTCTCTTTTAAAATAGAATTTGGAAAACCAAAATACAACAATTTAGAAATCCAAAACCAACAAGGATCACATCACTTCCGCGGTATCGGTGCTCTATATTTTTTACATTAGCGTTATGGAAGTATTCGTGTCCATATCATGTCACGGTATATGTGTTGGAGTCCATAGTCGGTCGCTTTTGCCTACCTAAGAATTGAATTCGTTAATTTGTAACCACATTCCACAACCACAATACTCTTAATTATCCTACCTATATTGTAGAATGTTTTTCCACGTTATCCACATGCCCCTTATCAATACCAGCCAACCAATCCATCGACTATCATCAATAAATAGGTTTGTGGTCCGCAACACCATAAATTATTCAAGGCCACAATCATACTACACACGTAGTTTGTGGATATTCTTGACAACATAAACCCCTCTATTTTTAATAAAAAAACAAAACCTCTATTTTTTTAGCTTTCACCACCGGTTGAATCTGGTTTGGGAGTCATTTACACAAGTAATTCCAACCCCCTCCAATCGCAGTTGCGGGAGATCGAACTGTGATTCTTTCTACCAAGTTCAGCGTCTATCACGTACTACTAAACCAACTAATGATTGATTAATCACTCTATTTTTTAATTACAATTAAAATTTTACATTTTAGATTTATTGAATAATTGAATATACATTTATTAATTATTCAATTAATCTAAAATATAAACTTTTACTTATAATTAAAGATAGAGAGAGTATTTGTATAAAAAGATTTAATTTGGTTTGATTTTTGAAAGAAATTAAATAAAAAATCCGAACAAATAAAAAATAGTTGGATTGCTTTGTATTTACAATCTTTTTTCGAGAAATCTAAAAAAGTATACTGATATATAATAATTAAAAATATGAGAAATATTATTTGTACAACCAAATTGTACAACTTTTTGGACAACTCTCTCTCTCATACTCACATTATATTTTTACTCTCTCTCATAATATGAGTATGAGAGAGAGAGAGTTGTCCAATAAGTTATACAATTTGGTTGTACATATAACATGTCTCTAAAAATATACATGACCTTAATAGTTTTTAAGATAATATACTACTACAGTAAAGGAGAGTGGATTCACTCCCGTAACTTTACCCTCCAGTGCAACCATGACCCTTAGATTGTAAATACACAAATTTTAAAAATTAAAAAATTGAATTTTTAAAGGTTAGGATCCATACTGCTCCCTCTCCAGTGCAAAAGGCACGGGATCTCTACAGTAATGTGAAAAGCTCTTAGCTTAAAAAAAATTCTCTTACCTTCTTTTTTCTCCCCGAAAAAGACTTTTTTGATCTTGCATGTTTGGAAAATATTTTTCAAACTTTTTTTAGTGTAAAATATTATTTTCATTGGTAAAAAAAAATTCAGAAAATACATTCCGAACTTTTTTAGCAGAGGCAAAAAAGTCTTTTTGGGAGAAAAAAAAGAGTCTTAGAGTGGAAGAGAATTCTCCCTTAGCTTATCTAAAAACATGTGAAATAAAAAAATAATAGTAATATATAATGCTTTATTACTATCTCTAGCCCAACTCCTTTTATATATTGATATAATATTTCTACTAACCGAGTTAAATTCACATAGATTACTATATATATATTGCTTTTTTTTTTTATAGATAAGTTATTTTTTTATGCATTAAATAGTTAATGTATCTATTCTCACATACAAATATATTATTTGAGGAGACCAGAATATATTATATAAAGAGTTTTACTAACATGTCCTCCTTAGGATACATAACACATGTTAAGGAACTTAAACTTAAACTTAAAATAATTTGTATTGAAAAAAATAAAATTTTTACTTTGAAAAAGTTTGAATGACAAATATTAAATACTTTAACATGTGCCCTTAAAAAATGACACATATTAGTTTTTTCCTTATATAATAGCATGTGTATACTACTACTTTTATTACAAAAAAATTGAAGACGCAACTTGTATTGTATATCTGATCTAGTCTAACTATTGATTTCATTTTTGTTGGTCAATGGAACTTAGAACTCCCAAAACAATGAGTGAAGTTTGCAACCTATTGAATGTGGCATTGCCCCCATTGTCAATGATTATACTCTCCATCATCATGCTACCTTTTCTTTTCTTCAAATTGCTTATTTACGTAAAAACGTTGGTTTACACAGAAAACATGACAATGAAAGTAGTACTAATCACTGGAGCAGCTTCAGGAATTGGAGAGGTCTAACTTACTACTCTTTTTTTTTACTTTAACTTAGTAATCTATTACTACTACTAGTATTTTGATCTGGTGAATTATTTTAATATCATAAGTTTGATTTGGTGAATTATTTAATATTCATAAGTTAGAAACTGCGATCGGGAGGGGGCTGAAACCACTTGATGCCAGAACTGACCCCCGAACCAGATTAAACTGGTGGTGAAAATAAAAAAAATAAAAAATTCATAAGTTAGATGATTATATATTACTATCTCCTATCTTAAACATGAGAAAAAAGATAAATCAACAAAAGTCGTTGTATTTGGTCTAATTTTTTTTTTGATAAGCAAAGATTTGAATTATAAGAAGAACGAGGAGTACTCAACCGTTGTATTTGGTCTAGTTAAATTGTAGTATATATCTGCTCCAAATTGAACCTGATACATCAACTTTTATTTATTTAACTTTTTCTTACATATAGAATAAATCAGAGATATAATCTAGATTCAATAAAATAAGTGTATGTTTGGTTTTGCGGTGACGAGAATTGATTTTGATAGAATTGATTCTGGCCAAAATTGATTTTAAGTTAAAGTGGTTTATGTTAGGATATATTCATGTAAAAGTGAGTTGAACAAAAATTTTGAGTGTAAAAATCAATTATAGAATCAGAAGCTACGATTTTTAGCTTCAAGTAGAATCAATTCTGGAGGCAGAATCAATTCTATTTTTGAGAAATCAAATAAATCAGAATCAATTCTACACGTCCAGAATCAATTCTGGCTGCTCCAGAAGTGAAACCAAACATAAACTCTATGGTTTTAAGGTGGTTATATGTTTGTACCAATTAGTTCTTGTTAGCTTATTCTATTTAAGTGCATTATATGTTAGCATTTTTAATGTTGCTATTGGCTAATAAGACCTTTATTTGTTTTTAAAAGAAACTAGCTTATGAGTATGCAAGACGAGGAGCAAGGTTGTCACTTGTTGACATTAGAAAGGAGAATCTTGGAGCAGTGGCTGATATGGCAAGATCTCTTGGTTCACCTGATGTTATCATCATTGGTGCAGATGTGACCAAGCTTGAAGACAATAAACGGTTTGTTGATGAAACAGTGAACCACTTTGGACGATGTATGTGAATGTTTAGTGAAAATTATAATTAATTTTAGAAAAAAAAAATTAATTTAATTTTGTGCTTTTTCTACTATAGTATCTACAGAAAAAGAGGGAATTATTGTGTGTTTAATTTCATGCAGTGGATCATCTGGTAAACAATGCCGGAGTTATTGGGGTTCCATTATTGATAGAAGATTTTCCTAATTTTACTAAATACACATCAATTATGGTAAGCTATTAATTTTGTCTCAAAGTGTTTGAAAAAACTAGTGTGATGATTTTTTAAAATATTGAATAATTAGTATGCACTTTCGGTGTGCAAAATCTCTACAATCTACACTAATATCAATCAATTATAATCATCGATTAAAAATATTTGAATTTAATTAAACTTATTTAAAAAGCTATATCCACAATTGGTTGTGGTTGTTTTTGTACACTTTAAATATCAAAATTTTGTGTCAAAAAAAAAATATATCAAAATTTAATGGGAACATCTCTAAAGTGATGATACTGCATATCAATCTTACCAATTTTTTGAGATGATTATTTATCTGGTTAATTAAAAAGTTGACATTTGGTTTTACAAATATAGTACGTGTAACTCTTGCAATTAAAGAGTATGGTTTTTGTTATTTTGCATTTTTCTTTTAGTATTCGGTATAATTATTCTTTTATTTTTTATTTATTTATATTGAAAACTGATAAAGTAATACATATATGAAGCCACCTTATTAGGAAAATTCACGGTCGTGCAAATTGGACGAGCCAGGCAGTTGTGCCGTGTAGCACCACTCTTAATGTATCCTATTAAATCATATGTACGAATCGTAGATTTTGGTTGAAATATTTTACAAACTAACTTAATTATAAAAGTGACACTAGTAAAATCTGATCGAATGTATTTGTAAAAGACATTTACATTGATAATGCATATAAATTTAATCTCTTTTGGGCCTAAGGAAGTATCTCAAAAGTGGTTTCAAAGATAACTTTTCTGTATCCATCGACAGGAAACAAATTTCTGGGGAGCAGCTTATGGCACTTTATATGCAATCCCACATCTCAAAAACAGTAAAGGCAGGATCATAGTAGTTGCTTCTGCTTGTGGATGGTTCCCAATTCCAAGACTCAGTATCTATAATGTAAACTTAAATATTAATTTCAGAATTGTAGATACACTATACTAATGATAGCATATGAATAGTATATTCTTAAACTCTACACACACAAAACAAATTGATGATAGTCTTAAGTTGTGATTTGTTGAATGGTATCAGGCAAGTAAAGCTGCAATAATAAGCTTCTTTGAGACTCTAAGAATTGAACTTGGTTGGTCAATTGGCATAACAATAGCCACACCCGGTTTTATCAATACAAACTTGGCATCGAGGGTCATTGAAGACGAGGTTGGTCAATCGGTTTCATGCACAATTCTAACAAAATATCTCAGGTTCTACATATAAGAAAAGTTCGATCAACAAAAATTGATGTGTCACATGATCACATCATACAAATTTTGTACCATGTTAACTTTTGTTGATAATTTTTTTTTTTTATATTTACGATCGGAGATTGTACTAATAGTAATTCTAATTTACACATCTTGTATACTAATTCTAATTTACTATGGGAAGAATTCCATTGGGGTCAGCATTTGAATGTGCAAAGGACATAGTGAAAAGTGCTTGCAGGGGAGATATGTATGTGACAAACCCTTCATAGGTCAAAGTGTTATTTCCTTGTAAGGTGCTTTATCCTGAGCTGGTGGATTGGGCCCAACGACATATCCTCCTAGGGCTTTTGCCTTACAAAAACAAGAGCAATATGCTTGTGTCTAAGAATAATCAAGAGGTTAAGGCAGAATAGAATGATATTTTGTGGCACTTAGTTAGCACATTTCATATGGGGATCTTGCCTACAAACGATTAAAACTTAGAAATGTGCTTTTGACTTTTAAGCTATTTATTAATTAATATCGTTGAGTGTTAGAAAAACACTGTTTAACATGTGCTTTTCAACACACTTTGTTATTAATTAAAGGAAAATGCCAGTGATCCTAAGATATTGGTTAAGCATATTAAAATAAAAATTTTGTCTCAAATTGCGTTCATTTAATATATCAAAAGTATAAAAAATTATCTTTTCAATATTAATTTTATTTAAAGTTAAAATAGATTCAAGTATTTTCAAAATAAAAAGTCTCACTAGTTAAATTATCACGTAAAATTTGTGTATTAAAGTGGAATCAAGGTTGTTAGAATCGAGATTTTACCTTGACTCTTTTTACTCAGGTAAAATCGAAACGTAAAATCGTCGATTTTACCTCATATTAAAATAATATTAATTTTATATACATGACATGTATATATAATTATATAATACTATAATGCATTAATAATATAAAATTTCAACTTAATTTCAAAAACTAAAATATACTAAATCACCATAATAAAATGTAATATTCATAAAAATTGGGCATTTTTAAAAAAATTGTCAATTTTTTTTAAAAAAAAATATAAAATTGTCTCAAAGAGTTAAAACCAACGATTTTACTACGATTTAACACGATTTCAGAGATTTTACTACGATTTAAATCGTTTAAAATCGTTCGAGATCACGATCTTACCAGAAAATGATTCTACCAGCGATTTAACTCGAAATCTCTACCTAGAAACGTAAAATCTATAGTTTTTGCGTTTTAAATCGCGATTTTAACAACCTTGAGTGGAACCGACCCCCGAACCAGATTCAACTGGTGGTGAAAACTAAAAAGAAAAAAACTGTTAGACCATGAAATTCACATCTCTAATCATAAAATGGCTCTTCTAGGGTTTCCCCTAGCTAACATGAGCGCCGCTCTTCATATTTTCTCTTGATTTTTATATGATTGCCATCACTTGCATACAATTGATGCACTTCATTGTTGTTTCAAATATTGATTTCATTGCTCATTCTAGTTATATATGTTGGAACAAAAGTGGTTCTGACATGACCTAATTGAGTTTTGATGATAACAATAAGTATTAATATACAATAGAGTACACTGATAATTTACTCTAAGTGTGCAGGTATATATGTTAAAATTTCATATGCACTAATGAGTACTTGAGAAGCCCTGAAACGCATTCTAAAGGCATATAAGAAGATGACTCTAGCAAGTTCTGAAGATAAGCACAAGAAGATGCAACTATAAGAAGCTACAAGTCACAAAGCGTATCAGAATCTCATTATTCAAAAGTTGTGTTGGAAACACAAGGTTCTGATAAGTGCAGTCATAGCCGTTTCGTTAGAAGAATATTCTCTGCTCCTTATGATTGGAATTCATCATCAGTCTGGCAAATTCAAATTGGAGAATCATCATAGTACAACAGCCTTATCCTCAAGGATAATGACATTAGTACTATTGTACGATCTTTTACCTGATATGGGCGAATCTTTCCTCACAAAAATGGAATAGGACAAGTGATGTTATTCAAAAGATATAAGAGTTGTTATTCTGTCAAAAATTATCTAGCACAAAAGCACTTGAAATACAACTTGAACTCAAATTGAAAATTCAAGACATCAGCTTCAGCTTTTGATCATCTCAGTTGTTGAACCTTAGTATTCTTTCATTAGGATTCTAAGATTAGTCTTGTTAAGAGTTGTATTTATTATTCTGAACATTGATATTTGTATCAAGTGTTCAAACACTTATTTGTTTCTTTGTGTAGTTTGTAAGAAGTCTCTTGCTTTTATGCTTGAGCATATGAAGTCTCTTGTAAAGGTTTACTTGAGCATTGGTTGAAAGAGGAAAATTATCTGTTGAAGATAGGAAAAAGTTCACTAACAAAGAGAAGAAAGCATACAAGAAGCATCACAAAGTCAAGGATATTCTTATTGGTTGCATATCTCATGATGAATATTTAAAGATCACAGATAAATCCACTGCCAAGATTATATATGATTCCTTATGTGCCACATATGAAGGAAACAAACATGTTCAGGAAGCAAAGGCCACTCTCTTAATCCAGCAGTATGAACTTTTCAGAATGAAGGAAGATGAGAACATTGAATCTATGTATATAGGTTCAAGGTTCTGGTAGCTGGTCTTCAAGTTCTGAAAAAGAGTTATACTACTTCTGATCATGTAAAGAAGATTCTGAGAAGTTTACCTTCTAGGTGGAGACCTAAGGTAACTGCCATTCAGGAAGCAAAAGATTTGGACACACTTGGATTATAAGAGTTGATTAGTTCTCTCAGAAGTCATGAGATAAAACTAGCTTCTGATGAACCTCAGAGGAAGTCAAAGTCAGTGGCTCTGCCATCTACTTTGAAATCTTCTAAGGCTCTGAAAGCTAAGGTTGCTGAATCTGATGCTGAGGAATCTTCTGTAGATGACCAGGAAGATGGATCAGATGATGACGTTTTTGCCCTTCTTACCAAGAAGTTCAAGAAGTGGTCAAGAAGGAACAAGAATTACTCAGGCAGAGGGTTTAGCCCAAGAAGTTCTGGTAACAAAGAGAAGAAAGATGACTCCAAGAATTGTTTCAATTGTCACAAGCCTGGACACTTCATAACTGATTGCCCTGAACTTAGTACCAAAGTCAAAGGGAAGAAGAATACCTTCAAGAACAAAGCTAAGAAGAGTTTGATGGCTATTTGGGATGATATCAACGAGTTAACTTATGATGAAAGTGAAACTGAAGAAGCTAATTTGGCACTCATGGCCACATATGCATCAGATAATGAGAATGATTCTGAGTCAGACACGGATGATCTTGAAGAAGTAATTTCTCAAATGTTTAGTACTCAAGTTACTAAAGCTTTGAAGGATGTTATGATGAAATACATGGACAAATCAAATGAATTAAAGCTTTTTAAACAAAAAATTAATCTGATCAATGAAAAGGTCAGTCATATTCAAACAAATTATCAAGAATCTCTTAAAACTACGAAAGTGCTTGAAAATGGTTGTAGATCATGTAACAAACCCTATGATAAGCATGAGATTGCTCTTCAAGAGTTTGTTCATCATAACATTGACAGGAAAAAGATAGCCTCTATGATTTATGGTGGAAGTAATTGCAATAGACGAGGACTTGGTTTTTCTGCATCTTCTGATAAATGAAAATCAATTCAGTCTGTTTGTATAAGCAAGACACCTTCTGGACTTTATTCTAACCTTGCTCAAAGTAGAATAGAACCTATGAATACGTCTGATACTCTTGTGACCTCTGAACCACAAGACAAGGTATCAGAAGATCAAATCTCTTTTGATCCTCAATCTTCTAAAACTAAGGTTCCACTCACTTCAGTGTCCATGTCTACTCAAGCAAAAGCTAAGAGAGTATTACAACCTATTAAAAATCGGGGTACCAATACTTCTCATGCAAACTTGGTAGTTGGCTCTCTGATATATTCAAGAGGCAAATCTTAGAGACAATATAAGCCTAAACATTTTTCTAAAGGCTCAATTGACTCTTGACCTTCTGTATACTTTGAGAAGCAAAAGAAGAATAAAATTCAAAGAACTAACCACAAAGGTATGCACCCAAAGAAGAAAAGAAAGCTCCTGGTATCTGGACAGTGGATGCTCTCGTCACATGACTGGAGACAAGCAATTGTTCCTCACCCTAAATCTACGACAAGGTGGAACTGTAGGATTTGGTGGGAACCAAAAAGGCAAAATCGTTGGTATAGGTACAGTTGGTAATTCTTCCTTATCTATTTCTGATGTTTGGTTAGTAGATGGACTATATCACAATTTACTTAGCATAAGTCAATTATGTGATAGTAATTATGATGTCATGTTTAATAATAATTCATGTATTGTAATCAGAAGTTCTATCAAATCCATTGTTTTTAAAGGCAATAGAAAAGGCAATGTATATAAAGTCAATCTTTCTGACTTGAAGGATCAAAAAGTGTTTTGTCTTCTGACACTGAGTGATGAAAAATGGATCTGGCATAAAAGATTAGGACATGCTAACTGAAGGTTAATTTCCAAGCTTAGCAAGGACAATCTTGTCATAGGCCTTCCTAATATCAAATATCACTCGGACTCACTTTGTGGTTTGTAACGACCCAATTTTATTAATTGTTTATTTATGTGTGATTATTATATTTAATTATGTGTGTTTATTAACTTGTGCTTAAGTGTATTATTATTATTTAATTAAGTTACTAAGTATGTTTATACATGTTATTTAGTCATAAAAGTTAATTGGTTGGAATAGAATTCTTGGGCTTTTGGTTATTGGGCTAGGAGGGAGTTAAATGAAGGATATTTTTGTAATTGATGAGTGGTAACCTAGATATAAAAGGGGAAAATTAGAGAGAAAATATCAATTGTGATAAATTTGTGATAAATTTTAGTGGAGGAAGAAAGAGAAAGTGAGAGAGAGTCTTAAAGGAGAGAAAGAATGGAAGTGAAGAAACATTCCCGTTTTTCTTGCAACACTCCCACTAAAACATTGATTGCGGATTCATTACTGGTCGGATCGTTGAATAATTTTAGGGCAAGGTTCACAACACCCAAACGCAACTTTTGACCGTTGGGATCGTCGAAATAAGGTCCGAGGTGGGAGAAATCATGCTCTGAATGTAGCAGTTCGAAATTAGAAAAAAATGGAGAAAAAGAAGAGAAATGCAAGAGCAAAGAGGAACTTGGAGCTTGAGGATTCAAGGGGAGTGAAGGACTAAAGATACCAACTTTATTTAAGGTAAGAGGTTAAATATTGTAGCTTTGAGATGAGTAATGAGAGGAGAGAAATTTCATTTCTCTAGCCCAAACTCTCACATCTCTTTTTGGGTTTTGGTTTGAATAAGTGGAATTGGGAATGTGTATTTTTATGATGCTTTATGATTGATTATGAGTATGTAATCCTTATACCATGCTTAGATGATGATTTAACATGATAAAAATGTATGCTTTTTGTATTGTTGTTGTTATTTGAGTATTTTCATATTTTAATGATGATTATTGAGGATTGATGGTGATGAATCTATGTGATTAATTTGATGATGTACTTAATGATGAATTGTGTTGATTGTTTATTATGATGTTGAGATGATTAATTAATAATGCTTAAATATGTTTTAAGTTATTAATTAATGATGAAATGATGATTTGAGTAGTGTAGCTAAGTTGCTATATTTGTGAAGGGATATATGTTTATCCAATTTTAATATGCGGGGTGATGTAATCTAAACTGAGTGGTGGGTTACTGGTAGTTGTTGAATTGATCTATGCTTAAGATAGATAGATTATGGTTGTTTTGATATGCATTTCATGCATCATTTGTTGTGTCTATGCGGGGTGATGTAATCCAACCTGAGTGGTGGATCAATGGATATAAGTTTATCCAATTTGATGATGGGCGCCACATGCATTTAGTTGATTCTAGATAACATTGCATTAATGTGACATTAGATGCATTAGGAGATGAAGGTGCTTCTTACTTGATATGTGTAATGTGACATAATATGTTTTATGTTACTTGTTGAATAATTGAGGAGTGATTAATTGAATGATGATTTGATTAATACTTTTATAATGTGGATTACTAATTTGGTTATGTTTCCAAAATAATGATTGAGATGACGTTATGTGAATTATGGATCTATAATTGATTAATTGCAATAAGTTTATTGTCTATTAATTGAGTATGTTGAACATTTTTGTTATAAGTTTAATACATGTTGGGTACATCAGTGTTGTATTTATGATGTTGTGATTATTTGTTTAAGTGTCTGATATGCCTTATATTCAGTCACTTTTGCGGTTACAATATATAACCTCTGTTTTGTGTATGTGCTGAACCGTTGGAGGTTCAGGTTTCCAGGTGTTGTTTTGTTGATTCGAGTCGCTTGGTGAAGCTCCGCTCTGATTAGGACATTTGGGAAGGGTTCATATGAGATTTAATTTTATTGTCTTAAATATTTTCTAGAGGTGTATCTTGTAAGAAAACATTTTTGTAAGAGATTGTTACTAATTCATTTTATTAGTAACGTTTTGGAAGTTAAAATGTGACACCTTGAACCTTTGTTGTAATAATTCCTTTTGATCTTTTGAATCAATGAAGTTTATTTTTTATCCGTTGCGTATAATTGAGGAATCTATTTTTTTTTTAAACTTAGATTTTATTTATAAATCGGGTTTGGGTGTTACATGGTTCTTGTCAAAAATGAAAGATTGTAAAAAACTCTTTCAAAATTAAAAACATTGTTTCTACATCTAGGCCTTTGGAACTTCTACACATTGATTTGTTTGGGCCAGTTAGCACAACATCAATCAATGGTAAGAAGTATGGATTAGTTATTGTTGATGATTATAGTAGATGGACTTGGATAAAATTTCTGAGAACTAAAGATGATACATATGAAGTGTTTAGCATCTTCTGCACCCAAATTCAAAATGAAAAAAATTTAAAGATTTTGATAGTTAGAAGTGATCATGGTGGTAAATTTGAAATTGAACCTTTTGAAAAATATTGTGAAGAACATGGAATTCTCCATGAATTCTCTTCTCTTAGAACTCCACAGCAAAATAGAGTTGTAGAAAGAAAGAATAGATCTTTACAAGAAACGGCTAGAACCATGATGCATGAAAACAATTTAGCAAAATTCTTTTGGGCAGAAGTTGTTAACAATGCATGTTATATTCAGAACAGAATCTATATTAGACCAATTTTGAATCAAACAACATATGAACTCTTTAGAGGAAGAAAACCAAATATTTGTTATTTTCATCAATTTGGTTGTACATGTGACATTCTGAATAATAAAGTTCATCTAAAGAAATTTGACTCTAAAGCTTGTAAGGGTATCTTTATTGGATATTTTGAACGCTCTAAGTCATACAGAGTGTATAATTCTGAAACTAAGACAGTTGAAGAATCTATGTATGTGAAATTTGATGACAAAGAGCCTGACAATGACAAGTCAGAGCCTGTTATAGAAATTTCAGATTCACAAGACTCAGAAGATGAAGCTTCAAAACATAATGACTTCTTTGAACCTGCTGATAACTCTGAGAACTTAGAAGCTAACCTTCTGACACACCTCAAGAACGTCAAGATGATGATTATGACTCTGAAGCAACTATCATTCCAAAAACACTTTCAAGTACAAGTCTTCACATCCTGAAGAGCTAATCATTGGAAACAAGAACAGTCCAAGGAAGACAAGATCAAGTTTCAGAGATGAAGAATCTTTATTTGGTCTAGTATCCCTGATTGAACCAAAGACAACTGATGAAGCTCTAACAGATGATGCTTGGATTGTTGCTATGGAAGAAGAGTTAAATCAATTTCAAAGATATGATGTATGGGATCTGGTACCCAAACCAAAGCATAAGAACATTATTGGAACAAAGTGGGTATTCAGAAACAAGCTGAATGAACAAGGAGAAGTAACAAGAAATAAACCTAAACTTGTTGCACAAGGATTTAGTCAACAAGAAGGAATAGACTTTACTGAGACCAAGGCTCCAGTTGCAAGATTGGAAGCAATCAGGTTACTTATTTCCTATGCAGTTAATAATAACATCACACTCTATCAGATGGATGTAAAAAGTGCATTTCTTAATGGAGTTATTTCTGAAAAAGTACATGTCAAACAACCTCCTGGATTTGAAGATGTAGCAAATCCTCGATTTGAAGATGTAGCAAATCCAGATCATGTGTTTAGACTAAAGAAGTCACTTTATGGACTCAAACAGGCTCCTAGAGCTTGGTATGAGAGATTAACTAACTTCTTGGTCAACAATGATTTTGAAAAAAGTCAAGTTGACAATACATTATTAAGCATCATCTATGTATCATATAATAATCTCAGAATAGTAATTCGCATGGAAGCATTATAAAATTGTCTCCAAATAATGTAAGCAACATAAAACCGTCCCAAAATAATATATACATAGTCAATATTATTTGACTTAAGCGTCATCTACCCAACATATAACTATCTCAAAATAGCATTTGGACTTAAGCTTCATCGAAGTAACATAAAACCGTTCCAAAAAATATATATACTCAATATCATTTGACTTAAGTGTCATCTATATACCATATAATCATCTAAGAATAGTAATTTGTCATCGATGTAATATAAAACCGTCTCCAAATAATTTATATAGTCGATACCGTTTTTCTTAAGCGTCATCTACCCAACAAATAAGTATCTCAAAATAGCATTTGGACTTAAGCTTCATCGAAGTAACATAAAAACCATTCCAAAATAATATATATACTCAATATCATTTGACTTAAGCGTCATCTATATACCATATAATCAGCTCATAATAGTAATTCGTTATAGAAGCATTATAAAACCGTCTCCAAATCATGTAAATAGTCAATACCATTAGACTCAGGTGTCATATAAGCAACATTTAAATTTCACAACACGAATTTTGAGACGGTAACGAAGCGTCATCTATGCAATATTTAAATTTCACAATCCAGATTTTATTCTATTGACGAAGATTGAATGAAAAAACATCTTTCAAAATTTTCGCGTCAAAAATAAATGAGACATATGAATGAAAGATTTTGACAATTGATAAAAATAGGTACCTTTTTTCAAGCAAAATAATCCGATGAAACTTTGCAATTTCTTTTCTTACATCAATTTTAACTCTCACACCAACCTATTAAAAAATAAAACAAATTAGTACATGTTAAAAATTTAATATTAAAATAAAATAAAACTCGAAACAAAAATGAAGTGAACTTACCTTGAAATGTTGATTGATTCGTCATCAAATCAATATTTAATCATCTCATGTTTTATTTAACCAATAGCTATGAGACTTGAAGATCTTGGATGCACTATTTATCGATCTTAGAGTTTATATTAAGTGTCATCAAACCAACATAAAACAATACCAAAATAATATATATGGTCAATATCATTTGGCTTAAGTGTCATCTATGTATCATATAATCATCTCGGAATAGTAATTTGCATGGAAGCAATATAAAACCGTCTCCAAATAATGTAAGAACATAAAACCGTCCCAAAATAATATATATAGTCAATATCATTTGACTTAAGCGTTATCTATGCATCATATAATCATCTCAGAATAGTAATTCGTCATAGAAGCATTATAAAACCGTCTCCAAATAATGTATATAGTCAAATCCATTTGACTTAAGCGTCATAGAAGCAATATAAAACTGTCCCAAAATAATATATAGAGTCAATATTATTTAACTTAAGCGTCATCAATCTGTAAGACCCGTAATTCCACTGTACTTTTTGCGTGAATAAAATAAGTAATGACTAAGAATGTTAGGCTTTTTGTTAAGTGGTTTTGTGAGTATTGTCGCCATAACGGCTGTTTGCTGAAATGGAGCCTGTTTTGTGCTCGTGCGCTGGAAAGGCACAGACTTTTGGGTTGTAGTCTTCTTTTGAGTATAAGAAGGTTTATGTGTAGTCAGAATAACGAGTTTTGGATTATTCTCGTTTTTGGAAAAACGAGTAGGAATTTTACCCGCTGATGTAAAATTTTACGGCTTCTGAATTCCGTAGAAATTTAGATGGGAGTTTTATATATCGGCGTGAGTTAGGATATATCTTCAGATTATTTTTCGAGGGCGAGGAAGAAAATCACAGTCGAGGAAAAAGTTTTAGCGATAATTTTTGGAAACGGTTTACGACGGACGTTTTTTTGGTAGATTTTATATTTTTTGTGATTTCCGTCCGTTAGCGAGGTGCGACTCGTTTACGAGCGAACGCGAGAGCTGAGATGTGAGGAAGCTTAGAAAATATCTTGGAAGGATAAGCTTAGAATTGATCCAATGGCTAGGATTAAGTCTTAGAAACTTTGCACTATTTGATCCAATGGTTGTTTGGCAAGCAAGACAAATGGTTAATAGTAAGGAGGTTGGTTTTGTGGACTTAAAAAAAATTGACCAAAGACTCTCTCTTTTCTCTCTTCAGCCGTGCTCCATTCTTTCCCTTGTTCTTCATCACAAATTTCAATTCCTAACCATTTTGTGCCATTCTAAGTTTGGGGGATCAAAGGAAAGTTGCAAGGAATCATCTCCTAAGGTATTAAATCACTCTTTTCCTTAGAATAAGCTTGATTCTTAAGATGTTTTTGGATTGGAAAGTTTATGATCTTGTTAGAAAAATTTTAGAAAGTAGTTTTTCTTGATCAAGGTTGTTAGGAAGTTGTTTATAAGAGTTTATCTAACTTATTCATGATAAGTAGAAGCTTGTTCCATGGTTGGATCATAATTTGGTGAGTGTTCTTGCTAGGGTTTTAGGAAAATTTTTGAGTGACCAAGAACATGATTTTTTAGTTGGGTGATTGCTTAATAAATGTTGTTTTTGAGCTTTTAAGTGAAATGGATATATGAGAAATCATTTTGTTTTGAGAAACAAGAAAAATTTATTTTGTGTGTGTTCTTGACAATTTTCTTGTTTGTGGATTGTGTTATGAAAATGTGTTGGTTGTTCAAAACAATGATTTTGGGAACTAAAGGATAAATCCTATGGTTTTAGAATGGAAAATTTTGGGTGCTAACCATGTTTTGTTGTTTTTGGCCGTGGCCTATATGTGTGTATAACAATGGGATTTCAAATTTTTAAGTCCTAAATTGGAAGACAATGATCATAGGTTTAAGTGAATGATCATGGTTTTAAAAAGGGATGATTAATGTGGTTTTATGTGAAAAGAAAAGATTTGCGAAGTTTTGAAGAAAAAAATGACATTCTTGGATTCGAAATGATTTGGTGTGAGTGTTGGATCAATTTGAGAAATTAGAAATGGTTTAAGTGTTTTACGCTATGTTTGATTTTGAAAAAAACAATGGTTTTGGAATAATTCCAATTCTGGCCGAAACTGGAAGGGCATTTTCGTCCATTTTAAATGTTATATTTTGTCATAGAGATTTGATCATTCGATCCGTCTTTTCGATACGAAGATTTCGGCGTATGGCTCGTCTCGATTGGATAAAGAATGAGCGAGTTATGGCCATTCTATTTGAAAGGAAAAACTTGTAACTTGTGGCGCAAGTAAACTTTTATTTTCAAAGAGTTTTTGGGTTGTTTTGAAATGGTTTTAGTATGTGAAAATTGATTGCCTTGGAGTTAGGAATCAAAGTGTTTCTTAGTTTGTTTTGAAACGAAAATATTTCCGCGTAGCGAGAAATAGTGCAATTAACTTCGTGAATTTTTAATCGTTATGGGGAGGACTTGGAATCACTAAGTGAGAGTGTTAGAAAGTACCTTAAACCCCCCTAGATTTTAGAGAACAAGTTTTGTTTCGATAGGATACGTGGTGAGTATTTTATTGATTGTACGCTGCTTATATTTTAGGAAGCGCGAGTTGTAGAATTATGCGAGAAAAG
This sequence comes from Trifolium repens, assembly GCA_030408175.1. Taxonomy (NCBI): domain Eukaryota; kingdom Viridiplantae; phylum Streptophyta; class Magnoliopsida; order Fabales; family Fabaceae; genus Trifolium; species Trifolium repens. Next base: position 36,023,750 of record CP125851.1, read on the forward strand.
TTAACGGAAGCTTGCCGAGGTAAGGGCATCACTTTATTTCTGTCTTTTCACTGGTTAATAACATGCTTGGTTATTTTCTGCGATGTGCTGTGTTGTGATTGGCATGTATGTATTATGTATTCTCGTGATGAGAAAGTGTTTATAATACGTGCGCTGTTACATATGATTGTGATAATATATGTATGAACATGTGATTGATGTACATATGATTGTGAGAATATATGTATGAACATGTGATTGGTTTACATATGCTTGAGAGGTATGTATTTGTTGCATTAGCATATAAGGGGAATCGTATGCTCATGCATTCATAGTAAGTGGTTATCGAGAATGGACCACGGGGTGCGACGACCAGTGATTGGTGTCCTCCTTTTTGAGTTTGGTGTTATCCGTGTGACTCACCCGGTGTTATCCCACCGTGATTGTTTTGGTATTGTCTGAGTGACTCTACCCGGTGTTATCCCACCGTGATTGTTTTGGTATTGTCTGAGTGACTCTACCTGGTGTTATCCCACCACTAGTAGGAGGTGTTATCCCACCTGAGCCTACGACCTTCTGCAGCGAGGTTTATTCCGGAATAATTCATGCATGTGGCAGCCAGTGATTGGTGTCACGATCATGTAGAGTCTGCATTGGTAGGCTATGTGTGCATTATATATATGAACCCGTTGGTGGGAATGACTATGTGTTTTAAAGAGCTTTCTCGGTTGGTATTTGTATGTTTGGTAATTGTATACTCTCTCGCACCGGTTATATATATATATATACCTTTTATTTTGTGGTGACCCTTTCTTTCATTTGCGGGCTCATCCCACCCAGATGATGGGTTAGGTCGTGGTGACGACGGTGGCTGTTCTAGGCCATAGTGAGCACGTGGTGAAGCTTAGTATAGTTAGACTATGCGCCGGTGTGTTTTGTGCATCGTGCTTTTTGGTTAGCATAGGGTTTTCTAACTTGTTTTGTTGTAAGTATTTGAATACTTAGACTTGGACTGTAATTATTCAGGAATACACTTTGCTTGTCGAAGCACCTTATGGTAATGAGTTCTTTTGCATATTTGAATGCCGGCTCATTGAAAAATATTCTATGCGCACTCTGAGTGTTAGTTGAAAAAGAAAAAAAAAAATATACTGCCTTTTCTGGCCATGGAAAAACGGGTTGTTACAATTGGTATCAGAGCCCGGCTTTAAATCTTCAAAGGGAAAGTGTACACTTGAGTCGTTAGTCCAGAGTCGGTTAGAACATAGCTAGAGTTGTGTTAGTTCTAGCGGTTGTTTTTGTTGTGTTGTGGGTTATGTGGTTGGTTGTTTTGAGTCTAGCATGAGATATGCTTAGACACTGGTTTGTGTCTTACTGAAGTAATGCAGGGAGTGAGGCTTCAGTAAGTGGAATTGTGAAACCCCGAGCCTTGGTCGAATTTAGTCGACGAGTGTCTCTGAATTCCTTAGACAGAGTGGTCCGCGGAGGATGGACTTGAGGCGAACGAGAACCACAAAGGATTCTTGGAAGAAATTCGATGAACTTGAATTGGCATGGGTCGTTGTCACCCGGAGGTGTTGAGTACGGACGTGTGGACGTCGACTGATAAAGGATTGCAAGTAAGGATCAGATTGGGATACCTTTTGAAGAAGGTGCTGGATATCCGTTCTGGTGAGTTCGGACGAGACTGGATGAAGTCATTCAGTTGTTAAGAGGATGCAACCATTGTAGAATGGTGGAGCATGCAGAGATGTCAGTTGGATTTAATTACAATGATTGGATAATCATTGGGGCAACTTGTATTGGAATTAAAGGACGTTGTACGTCAAGAGGGAGCAAAACATGGTGGCGTTAGACGACATTTATGCAAATGGTGGATAACTTAAGGGTTTAATTTAAGTGTGCGAGATGAATTAGATTCGAAACTATGATTTGTAAGGATGAATCTCGTGATGATTAAAGGTAGGAGACCAAGTATCACATGGATAAGTGACAATCTATACATAGTTCGGGAGATAGTAAGTATAGATGTCGGTGTGAAACGAAATTATAGGTGATTGATTATTGGATAAAAGGTGGATTTGGAGAGATGTTTAGGTAAGAACGAGGAGTTCAACCTTGGAAAGTGAGTTGTATGTCGATGACGGGTGATACCGGAGGTGTGTAGTATGGGAATGCCTAGAAAATTGTAGCAGTAGAAGCTGGAATTGTCAGTTATTGGCAGGTAAACCATAAGAGAAAGTAAACATTTTGAGAAAATCTTAGGGATTAGTCAAGAATTATTGAGTAGTTGAAGAGATTAGTCAAGATTTGAGTAGAGATCCTGTGTGGATGTGAGTTTAAGTTAACAATTTTGATCGACCAAGAGGGTTGAAGAACTAAGTGGCATCTTGAATTCATGATAACATAAGAGTTGAGGTGGGCAAGTTTTGAGTAAATTCAAGTTATGGACGAGAATTTTTGGATATTTTCTAAGAATGTCGTGGTTGAGTAGAAAAGGAGTTCGTTAGTAAGAATACTAAGACAATGAAAGTCGATAGTTGGAAGGACTTTTATTGTGTATTAGGATTAAATGGATGGTACGACGAGTTTTTAGAGTTCTTGAAGATTAGATTCAAGAGTTTGATTTGGATATCGAACTTACTAAGGATAAAATCATAGCAAAGTGTTGTGCGTTGGTAGCTGTCTTGATAGGCCAAGCATTAAGATTTGAGATAAGTGTTTCATGGCTTTATGTATGAGTAAGGTATGTTGATTTGAAAGTAAATTATAGTGACATGACGATGGTAAGACTAGAGATAGTTATGCATAGAAAAATACTTAATAGGAACTTGAGGAATTAATTTATTGGAGCGTTCGATTATGAAGAGTACAATAGATGATCGTTAGTAAAAGTTAGAAGTGAATAAGAAAACGATGAGTGACTAGATGTAAGAGCAAGATTAGCTGGAACTTGAGATCTGGAAATTGATTCCCCGGAGGGAACCGAATTTATAACTTTAAGAATAGTCACGATGATGAAGGACCAATCGAATGGAGAAGAGTGTGCTTGATTGGAAACAAGTTGATGTGGAACGAGCGTAATTGGATTGTGTGTGGAAAATTAAAGATGTTGTTTGGAACCAATAAGTTATGTGTCATGGTGGTTTGTGAACCAACTTTAGGTTGTTGTTGAACTGAAAAAAATTGCAAATTAGTAGATCGATGAGATTAGTCGCAGAGGATGTTAGCCATTGGAAAGCCGTGTTGAGAATGAGTAAGAGAGAAGCACATGAGAATGTAGCTTATGTCAATTGAGGATTGGCGAAAAGAATTACCTCCCACATAATTTGGAAAATTATGATTGTGCGTGTATATTAAGGATTCGAAAGCACCACCTGAATGGATGTCATGGCGGTGCATGTGTTGTATGCGGTAATAATAAAGGGTAAGCAATTGTCTAGTGGCAAAGTTTGGTGGAAGCTGGTAGAGCTTCGATTCATTGTAGTGGTTACAATGAAGAGGGATGTAGCATAATGGAAATCTGTATTGAGTAAGTAAAGGAATGCGGATATGGTCTACATGGACAGTGGAACAATAGTGATGTGATGAGTACCTTAAGATTTATTTTGGAAGTAGGTATCTCGACAGAAAGGGTGATGTTGGGAATAATTAAGAATGGTCAGGGTGACAAGCTCTTTTGAGTAAGAGAGGATTTAATTGTAAGAGAAAAAGGAACTCAGGAGAGTTCAGGAATAGAATGAGAATATGTTGTAAAGAGGATGTGCGCCGACGATGGCCGTCGACGAGGATAAACGTTTGTTTAAGGCACGCGAGATTCATCTAAGTGTCGTTTTGGAAGTAATGTGAACATATAAGGGACCGATTCTGGGGAATTGGGGATTTGGATAAAGGGAGTACAAGAGAAATAGATGGTATAGTTTGGCAAGTGACAAGACTATGAGGAGCTGTAGTCACCAACCGGAGGTTGGGATGGTATTATTTAAGTCGTGTTTGGAACGAGATTCGAATGTGAACATACGGTTCGGCATATTCATTGAGTTGCGGACTCAGGGATATGGTGTGAAGTTCTTCGATAGAAAGGACAACTTTTGTGGAATGTAATGGTTTTGGGTGGTACTTGCCGTAGTGGCACTGTACTACTATTGGATGATACTCCACGGATGCTTCAAGAGTGGAAGCATGAGAGCTTATGCGACGTGTGTTGAGCGTCGTGTCTTATGACTTTGATCTTGTATTCGTAAGAGATCGAGGGAAACGTGTGGGAAAACCTCGAAGGAAGTGTTGGACCATTGTGCCTCGGAGGACCTTGAGCACAAGTGGAATGAAGTATCACTTAAGTTGGGTAAAGAGGGTCTAAACCACCATCATGATTGTCGACTATCTATTGACAAATTGAGGGACTGGCCGTCCTTAATTTATTGTTGATAGTAGATGGAATCGTGTTGACTGGAATTGACTAGCTTTGCTAGCTTTGGTGGTGCGCAGAAAGTTTCGGTGTTTCTTTTTGGAGGGTAGCCACTCACAACCTCGTGTGAAACTAATGGGGTGGGCTATGCCGCAGAGCCGGAAAAGGGTGACCTCGTGAATTTGTCATGTTTACCTAGGATCCGTGGGGAACTAGCGTGTATGAACCTTCGTGGTAAAGTAAATTTTGGGTGGTGAACTCATTGTGTGATGTCTAGCTTGTGTCTAGAGTTTGAAACCAGTGGGACTATGTAGAAAGTTGCGATATGCACGGTTGTGCCAGTGTGTTGGTAATAGCATTTGTGTGGCTTCACCTGGTGTTAGCATCTTTGTGGCTACACCTAATCCTGTGGGATTTTGTTGTGTTGGTGATGGTAATGACTGGTTGAGTCGTTATCCTTAACTTTAGTTTCGAGGACGAAACTTCTTTTTGGAGGGTAGTAATGTAAGACCCGTAATTCCACTGTACTTTTTGCGTGAATAAAATAAGTAATGACTAAGAATGTTAGGCTTTTTGTTAAGTGGTTTTGTGAGTATTGTCGCCATAACGGCTGTTTGCTGAAATGGAGCCTGTTTTGTGCTCGTGCGCTGGAAAGGCACAGACTTTTGGGTTGTAGTCTTCTTTTGAGTATAAGAAGGTTTATGTGTAGTCAGAATAACGAGTTTTGGATTATTCTCGTTTTTGGAAAAACGAGTAGGAATTTTACCCGCTGATGTAAAATTTTACGGCTTCTGAATTCCGTAGAAATTTAGATGGGAGTTTTATATATCGGCGTGAGTTAGGATATATCTTCAGATTATTTTTCGAGGGTGAGGAAGAAAATCACAGTCGAGGAAAAAGTTTTAGCGATAATTTTTGGAAACGGTTTACGACGGACGTTTTTTTGGTAGATTTTATATTTTTTGTGATTTCCGTCCGTTAGCGAGGTGCGACTCGTTTACGAGCGAACGCGAGAGCTGAGATGTGAGGAAGCTTAGAAAATATCTTGGAAGGATAAGCTTAGAATTGATCCAATGGCTAGGATTAAGTCTTAGAAACTTTGCACTATTTGATCCAATGGTTGTTTGGCAAGCAAGACAAATGGTTAATAGTAAGGAGGTTGGTTTTGTGGACTTAAAAAAAATTGACCAAAGACTCTCTCTTTTCTCTCTTCAGCCGTGCTCCATTCTTTCCCTTGTTCTTCATCACAAATTTCAATTCCTAACCATTTTGTGCCATTCTAAGTTTGGGGGATCAAAGGAAAGTTGCAAGGAATCATCTCCTAAGGTATTAAATCACTCTTTTCCTTAGAATAAGCTTGATTCTTAAGATGTTTTTGGATTGGAAAGTTTATGATCTTATTAGAAAAATTTTAGAAAGTAGTTTTTCTTGATCAAGGTTGTTAGGAAGTTGTTTATAAGAGTTTATCTAACTTATTCATGATAAGTAGAAGCTTGTTCCATGGTTGGATCATAATTTGGTGAGTGTTCTTGCTAGGGTTTTAGGAAAATTTTTGAGTGACCAAGAACATGATTTTTTAGTTGGGTGATTGTTTAATAAATGTTGTTTTTGAGCTTTTAAGTGAAATGGATATATGAGAAATCATTTTGTTTTGAGAAACAAGAAAAATTTATTTTGTGTGTGTTCTTGACAATTTTCTTGTTTGTGGATTGTGTTATGAAAATGTGTTGGTTGTTCAAAACAATGATTTTGGGAACTAAAGGATAAATCCTATGGTTTTAGAATGGAAAATTTTGGGTGCTAACCATGTTTTGTTGTTTTTGGCCGTGGCCTATATGTGTGTATAACAATGGGATTTCAAATTTTTAAGTCCTAAATTGGAAGACAATGATCATAGGTTTAAGTGAATGATCATGGTTTTAAAAAGGGATGATTAATGTGGTTTTATGTGAAAAGAAAAGATTTGCGAAGTTTTGAAGGAAAAAAATGACATTCTTGGATTCGAAATGATTTGGTGTGAGTGTTGGATCAATTTGAGAAATTAGAAATGGTTTAAGTGTTTTACGCTATGTTTGATTTTGAAAAAAACAATGGTTTTGGAATAATTCCAATTCTGGCCGAAACTGGAAGGGCATTTTCGTCCATTTTAAATGTTATATTTTGTCATAGAGATTTGATCATTCGATCCGTCTTTTCGATACGAAGATTTCGGCGTATGGCTCGTCTCGATTGGATAAAGAATGAGCGAGTTATGGCCATTCTATTTGAAAGGAAAAACTTGTAACTTGTGGCGCAAGTAAACTTTTATTTTCAAAGAGTTTTTGGGTTGTTTTGAAATGGTTTTAGTATGTGAAAATTGATTGCCTTGGAGTTAGGAATCAAAGTGTTTCTTAGTTTGTTTTGAAACGAAAATATTTCCGCGTAGCGAGAAATAGTGCAATTAACTTCGTGAATTTTTAATCGTTATGGGGAGGACTTGGAATCACTAAGTGAGAGTGTTAGAAAGTACCTTAAACCCTCCTAGATTTTAGAGAACAAGTTTTGTTTCGATAGGATACGTGGTGAGTATTTTATTGATTGTACGCTGCTTATATTTTAGGAAGCGCGAGTTGTAGAATTATGCGAGAAAAGTTAACGGAAGCTTGCCGAGGTAAGGGCATCACTTTATTTCTGTCTTTTCACTGGTTAATAACATGCTTGGTTATTTTATGCGATGTGCTGTGTTGTGATTGGCATGTATGTATTATGTATTCTCGTGATGAGAAAGTGTTTATAATACGTGCGCTGTTACATATGATTGTGATAATATATGTATGAACATGTGATTGATGTACATATGATTGTGAGAATATATGTATGAACATGTGATTGGTTTACATATGCTTGAGAGGTATGTATTTGTTGCATTAGCATATAAGGGGAATCGTATGCTCATGCATTCATAGTAAGTGGTTATCGGGAATGGACCACGGGGTGCGACGACCAGTGATTGGTGTCCTCCTTTTTGAGTTTGGTGTTGTCCGTGTGACTCACCCGGTGTTATCCCACCGTGATTGTTTTGGTATTGTCTGAGTGACTCTACCCGGTGTTATCCCACCGTGATTGTTTTGGTATTGTCTGAGTGACTCTACCTGGTGTTATCCCACCACTAGTAGGAGGTGTTATCCCACCTGAGCCTACGACCTTCTGCAGCGAGGTTTATTCCGGAATAATTCATGCATGTGGCAGCCAGTGATTGGTGTCACGATCATGTAGAGTCTGCATTGGTAGGCTATGTGTGCATTATATATATGAACCCGTTGGTGGGAATGACTATGTGTTTTAAAGAGCTTTCTCGGTTGGTATTTGTATGGTTGGTAATTGTATACTCTCTCGCACCGGTTATATATATATATATACCTTTTATTTTGTGGTGACCCTTTCTTTCATTTGCGGGCTCATCCCACCCAGATGATGGGTTAGGTCGTGGTGACGACGGTGGCTGTTCTAGGCCATAGTGAGCACGTGGTGAAGCTTAGTATAGTTAGACTATGCGCCGGTGTGTTTTGTGCATCGTGCTTTTTGGTTAGCATAGGGTTTTCTAACTTGTTTTGTTGTAAGTATTTGAATACTTAGACTTGGACTGTAATTATTCAGGAATACACTTTGCTTGTCGAAGCACCTTATGGTAATGAGTTCTTTTGCATATTTGAATGCCGGCTCATTGAAAAATATTCTATGCGCACTCTGAGTGTTAGTTGAAAAAGAAAAAAAAAATATACTGCCTTTTCTGGCCATGGAAAAACGGGTTGTTACACAATCCATCATGTAATCATCTCGGAATACTAATTCGTCATCGATGCAACATAAAACTGTCTCCGAATAATTTATATAGTCAAAATCATTCGCCTTAAGCGTCATGTACACAACATATAACTATCTCAAAATAGCATTTGAACTTAAACTTCGTCGAAGGCACATAAAACCGTCCCAAAATATTATTTATAGTCAATATCATTTGACTTAAGCGTTATCAATGATGCTTCATATTATCATCTCTAAATAATAATTCGTCATAGAAGCAATATAAAACCGTCTCAAAATAACATATATAGTCAATATCATTTGATTTAAGCGTCATCTATCCATCATATAATCATCTCGGAATAATAATTCGTCATCGATATAATATAAAACCGTCTCCAAATGATTTATATAGTCTATACCATTTTTCTTAAGCCTCATCTACCCAACATATAACTATCTCAAAATAGTATTTGGACTTAAGCTTCATCGAAGTAACATAAAACCGTACCAAAATAATATAAATACTCAATATCATTTGACTTAAGCGTCATCTATATATTTTATAATCATCTCAGAATAGTAATTCATCACAGAAGCATTATAAAACCGTCTCCAAATAATGTAAATGGTCAATACCATTTGACTCAGGCGTCATATAAGCAACGTTTAAATTTCACAACACGAACTTTGAGACTGTATCGAAGCGTCATCTAGGCAATTTTTAAATTTCACAATACGGATTTTATTCTTTTGACGAAGATTGAATGAAAAAACATCTTTCAAAATTTTGGCGTCAAAATAACTGACACATATGAATGAAAGATTTTGACAATCGATAAAAATAGGTACCTTTTTTCATGCAAAATAATCCGATGAAACTTTGCAATTTCTTTTCTTACATCAATTGTAACTCTCACACCAACCTATTAAAAAATATAACAAATTAGGACATGTTAAAAATTTAATATTAAAATAAAATGAAACTCAAAACAAAAATGAAGTGAACTTACCTTAAAATGTTGATTAGTTCGTCATCGAATCAATATTTAATCATCACTTGTTTTATTTAACCAATAGATATGAGACTTGAGGATCTTGGAGGCACTATTTATCGATCTTAGAGTTTATATTAAGTGTCATCAAACAAACATAAAACCGTACCAAAATAATATATATGGCCAATATCATTTGGTTTAAGCGTCATCTATGTATCATATAATCATCTCGGAATAGTGATTCGCATGGAAGTATTATAAAACCGTCTCCAAATAATGTAAGAACATAAAACCGTCCCAAAATAATATATATAGTCAATATCATTTGACTTAAGCGCTATCTATGCATCATATAATCATCTCGGAATAGTAATTCGTCATAGAAGCATTATAAAACCGTCTCCAAATAATGTATATAGTCAAATCCATTTGACTTAAGCTTCATAGAAGCAATATAAAACTGTCCCAAAATAATATATAGAGTCAATATTATTTAACTTAAGCGTCATCAATCCATCATGTAATCATCTCGGAATACTAATTCGTCATCGATGCAACATAAAACCGTCTCCGAATAATTTGTATAGTCAAAATCATTCGCCTTAAGCGTCATGTACACAACATATAACTATCTCAAAATAGCATTTGAACTTAAACTTCGTCGAAGGCACATAAAACCGTCCCAAAATATTATTTATAGTCAATATCATTTGACTTAAGCGTTATCAATGATGCTTCATATTATCATCTCTAAATAATAATTCGTCATAGAAGCAATATAAAACCGTCTCAAAATAACATATATAGTCAATATCATTTGATTTAAGCGTCATCTATCCATCATATAATCATCTCGGAATAATAATTCGTCATCGATATAATATAAAACCGTCTCCAAATGATTTATATAGTCTATACCATTTTTCTTAAGCCTCATCTACCCAACATATAACTATCTCAAAATAGTATTTGGACTTAAGCTTCATCGAAGTAACATAAAACCGTACCAAAATAATATAAATACTCAATATCATTTGACTTAAGCGTCATCTATATATTTTATAATCATCTCAGAATAGTAATTCATCACAGAAGCATTATAAAACCGTCTCCAAATAATGTAAATGGTCAATACCATTTGACTCAGGCGTCATATAAGCAACGTTTAAATTTCACAACACGAACTTTGAGACTGTATCGAAGCGTCATCTAGGCAATTTTTAAATTTCACAATACGGATTTTATTCTTTTGACGAAGATTGAATGAAAAAACATCTTTCAAAATTTTGGCGTCAAAATAACTGACACATATGAATGAAAGATTTTGACAATCGATAAAAATAGGTACCTTTTTTCATGCAAAATAATCCGATGAAACTTTGCAATTTCTTTTCTTACATCAATTGTAACTCTCACACCAACCTATTAAAAAATATAACAAATTAGGACATGTTAAAAATTTAATATTAAAATAAAATGAAACTCAAAACAAAAATGAAGTGAACTTACCTTAAAATGTTGATTAGTTCGTCATCGAATCAATATTTAATCATCACTTGTTTTATTTAACCAATAGATATGAGACTTGAGGATCTTGGAGGCACTATTTATCGATCTTAGAGTTTATATTAAGTGTCATCAAACAAACATAAAACCGTACCAAAATAATATATATGGCCAATATCATTTGGTTTAAGCGTCATCTATGTATCATATAATCATCTCGGAATAGTGATTCGCATGGAAGTATTATAAAACCGTCTCCAAATAATGTAAGAACATAAAACCGTCCCAAAATAATATATATAGTCAATATCATTTGACTTAAGCGCTATCTATGCATCATATAATCATCTCGGAATAGTAATTCGTCATAGAAGCATTATAAAACCGTCTCCAAATAATGTATATAGTCAAATCCATTTGACTTAAGCTTCATAGAAGCAATATAAAACTGTCCCAAAATAATATATAGAGTCAATATTATTTAACTTAAGCGTCATCAATCCATCATGTAATCATCTCGGAATACTAATTCGTCATCGATGCAACATAAAACCGTCTCCGAATAATTTGTATAGTCAAAATCATTCGCCTTAAGCGTCATGTACACAACATATAACTATCTCAAAATAGCATTTGAACTTAAACTTCGTCGAAGGCACATAAAACCGTCCCAAAATATTATTTATAGTCAATATCATTTGACTTAAGCGTTATCAATGATGCTTCATATTATCATCTCTAAATAATAATTCGTCATAGAAGCAATATAAAACCGTCTCAAAATAACATATATAGTCAATATCATTTGATTTAAGCGTCATCTATCCATCATATAATCATCTCGGAATAATAATTCGTCATCGATATAATATAAAACCGTCTCCAAATGATTTATATAGTCTATACCATTTTTCTTAAGCCTCATCTACCCAACATATAACTATCTCAAAATAGTATTTGGACTTAAGCTTCATCGAAGTAACATAAAACCGTACCAAAATAATATAAATACTCAATATCATTTGACTTAAGCGTCATCTATATATTTTATAATCATCTCAGAATAGTAATTCATCACAGAAGCATTATAAAACCGTCTCCAAATAATGTAAATGGTCAATACCATTTGACTCAGGCGTCATATAAGCAACGTTTAAATTTCACAACACGAACTTTGAGACTGTATCGAAGCGTCATCTAGGCAATTTTTAAATTTCACAATACGGATTTTATTCTTTTGACGAAGATTGAATGAAAAAACATCTTTCAAAATTTTGGCGTCAAAATAACTGACACATATGAATGAAAGATTTTGACAATCGATAAAAATAGGTACCTTTTTTCATGCAAAATAATCCGATGAAACTTTGCAATTTCTTTTCTTACATCAATTGTAACTCTCACACCAACCTATTAAAAAATATAACAAATTAGGACATGTTAAAAATTTAATATTAAAATAAAATGAAACTCAAAACAAAAATGAAGTGAACTTACCTTAAAATGTTGATTAGTTCGTCATCGAATCAATATTTAATCATCACTTGTTTTATTTAACCAATAGATATGAGACTTGAGGATCTTGGAGGCACTATTTATCGATCTTAGAGTTTATATTAAGTGTCATCAAACAAACATAAAACCGTACCAAAATAATATATATGGCCAATATCATTTGGTTTAAGCGTCATCTATGTATCATATAATCATCTCGGAATAGTGATTCGCATGGAAGTATTATAAAACCGTCTCCAAATAATGTAAGAACATAAAACCGTCCCAAAATAATATATATAGTCAATATCATTTGACTTAAGCGCTATCTATGCATCATATAATCATCTCGGAATAGTAATTCGTCATAGAAGCATTATAAAACCGTCTCCAAATAATGTATATAGTCAAATCCATTTGACTTAAGCGTCATAGAAGCAATATAAAACTGTCCCAAAATAATATATAGAGTCAATATTATTTAACTTAAGCGTCATCAATCCATCATGTAATCATCTCGGAATACTAATTCGTCATCGATGCAACATAAAACCGTCTCCGAATAATTTGTATAGTCAAAATCATTCGCCTTAAGCGTCATGTACACAACATATAACTATCTCAAAATAGCATTTGAACTTAAACTTCGTCGAAGGCACATAAAACCGTCCCAAAATATTATTTATAGTCAATATCATTTGACTTAAGCGTTATCAATGATGCTTCATATTATCATCTCTAAATAATAATTCGTCATAGAAGCAATATAAAACCGTCTCAAAATAACATATATAGTCAATATCATTTGATTTAAGCGTCATCTATCCATCATATAATCATCTCGGAATAATAATTCGTCATCGATATAATATAAAACCGTCTCCAAATGATTTATATCGTCTATACCATTTTTCTTAAGCCTCATCTACCCAACATATAACTATCTCAAAATAGCATTTGGACTTAAGCTTCATCGAAGTAACATAAAACCGTACCAAAATAATATAAATACTCAATATCATTTGACTTAAGCGTCATCTATATATCATATAATCATCTCAGAATAGTAATTCGTCACAGAAGCATTATAAAACCGTCTCCAAATAATGTAAATGGTCAATACCATTTGACTCAGGCGTCATATAAGCAACATTTAAATTTCACAACACGAACTTTGAGACTGTATCGAAGCGTCATCTAGGCAATATTTAAATTTCACAATACGGATTTTATTCTTTTGACGAAGATTGAATGAAAAAACATCTTTCAAAATTTTGGCGTCAAAATAACTGACACATATGAATGAAAGATTTTGACAATCGATAAAAATAGGTACCTTTTTTCATGCAAAATAATCCGATGAAACTTTGCAATTTCTTTTCTTACATCAATTGTAACTCTCACACCAACCTATTAAAAAATATAACAAATTAGTACATGTTAAAAATTTAATATTAAAATAAAATGAAACTCAAAACAAAAATGAAGTGAACTTACCTTAAAATGTTTATTAGTTCATCATCGAATCAATATTTAATCATCACTTGTTTTATTTAACCAATAACTATGAGACTTGAAGTTCTTGGAGGCACTATTTATCGATCTTAGAGTTTATATTAAGTGTCATCAAACAAACATAAAACCGTACCAAAATAATATATATGGTCAATATCATTTGGGTTAAGCGTCATCTATGTATCATATAATCATCTCGGAATAGTGATTCGCATGGAAGTATTATAAATCCGTCTCCAAATAATGTAAGAACATAAAACCGTCCCAAAATAATATATATAGTCAATATCATTTGACTTAAGCGCTATCTATGCATCATATAATCATCTCGGAATAGTAATTCGTCATAGAAGCATTATAAAACCGTCTCCAAATAATGTATATAGTCAAATCCATTTGACTTAAGCGTCATAGAAGCAATATAAAACTGTCCCAAAATAATATATAGAGTCAATATTATTTAACTTAAGCGTCATCTATCCATCATGTAATCATCTCGGAATAGTAATTCGTCATCAACGCAACATAAAACCCTCTCCGAATAATTTATATTGTCAAAATCATTTGCCTTAAGCGTCATGTACACAACATATAACTATCTCAAAATAGCATTTGAACTTAAAGTTTGTCGAAGCCACATAAAACCATCCCATAGTCAATATCATTTGACTTAAGCGTTATCTATAATGTTTCATATTATCATCTCTAAATAATAATTCGTCATAGAAGCAATATAAAACCGTCCCAAAATAACATTAATAATCAATATCATTTGACTTAAGCGTCATCTATCCATCATATAATCATCTCGGAATAATAATTCGTCATCGATATAATATAAAACCGTCTCCAAATGATTTATATAGTCTATACCATTTTTCTTAAGCCTCATCTACCCAACATATAACTATCTCAAAATAGCATTTGGACTTAAGCTTCATCGAAGTAACATAAAACCGTACCAAAATAATATAAATACTAAATATCATTTGACTTAAGCGTCATCTATATATCATATAATCATCTTCAAATATTTATTCGTCACAGAAGCATTATAAAACAGTCTCCAAATAATGTAAATAGTCAATACCATTTGACTCAGGTGTCATATAAGCAACATTTAAATTTCACAACACGAACTTTGAGATGGTATCAAAGCGTCATCTAGGCAATATTTAAATTTCACAATACGGATTTTATTCTTTTGACGAAGATTGAATGAAAAAACATCTTTCAAAATTTTGGCGTCAAAAATAACTGAGACATGTGATTGAAAGATTTTGACAATCGATAAAAATAGGTACCTTTTTTCAAGCAAAATAATCCGATGAAATTTTGCAATTTCTTTTCTTACATCAATTGTAACTCTCACACGAACCTATTAAAAAAATAACAAATTACTACATGTTAAAAATTTAATATTAAAATAAATGAAACTCGAAACAAAAATGAAGTGAACTTACCTTGAAATGTTGACTGGTTCGTCATTGAATCAATATTTAATCATCTCATGTTTTATTTAAGCAATAGCTATGAGACTTGAAGATCTTGGAGTCACTATTTATCGATCTTAGAGTTTATATTAAGTGTCATCAAACCAACATAAAACCGTGTCAAAATAATATATATGGTCTATATCATTTGGCTTAAGTGTCAACTATGTATCATATAATAATCTCGGAATAGTAATTCGCATGGAAGCATTATAAAACCGTCTCCAAATAATGTAAGAACATAAAACCGTCCCAAAATAATATATATTGTCAATATCATTTGACTTAAGCGTTATCTATGCATCATATAATCATCTCGGAATAGTAATTCGTCATAGAAGTATTATAAAACTGTCTCCAAATAATATATATAGTCAAATCCATTTGACTTAAATAATAATTCGTCATAGAAGCAATATAAAACCGTCTCAAAATAACATTTATAGTCAATATCATTTGACTTAAGCGTCATCTATCCATCATGTAATCATCTCGGAATACTAATTCGTCATCGATGCAACATAAAACCGTCTCCGAGTAATTTATATAGTCATGAGACTTGAAGATCTTGGAGGCACCATTTATCGATCTTAGAATTTTTATTAAGCGTCATCTAACCAACATAAAACCGTACCAAAATAATATACATGGTCATTATCATTTGGCTTAAGCGTCGTCTATGTATCATTGATCACCGTCGTTTTGTGATCAAAATAAGTTTTAATTTAAGAGTAGTACTAGGTAGTTAACCTAGGTCGTTTCCCAAAGACTCTCAATCAGTTAACAATATTAGAACAGATTAAAAACTGTAAATTATGGGAGTTTTGTTTTGCAAACAGAAAGTGTTTTTGTTGAAATTCAATTGATATAAAACGATCAATTCATTGGCTTCAGGCAACTCGATCTTAATTCTATCACAGGTATACAGAATTATTCAATTGATTATTTATGCTCCGGTTGATTATAAAACTAATTTAACAAGACACAATCAGTTTTACACACGAATTCATTCGATAAGCATCGTATGCGTTCAACCGGCCGTGTAAAGCGAACAAGCGTCACAGAACTCGGCCAATATCATGACATATTCGATCAACCTATTGCAAGCGCAAAACTATATCAATTCAATTCCTGTTCGGTTTAATTTAAACAAGCGATGAACTAAAACGAATAAGTCTACTGTATAAATTCGATTATAATAATTAAGCAATCATCTAATACGAATTCATGCAGTGGACGAGGAATTAAATCGACATAAGGAAGCATAAATAGATATAACGCCCCAACTAAAATGTCTAGAATATTTAGTCGGAACATAAATAACTGAATCTGAGTACCTTAAAATTATAGAATAATTATTTGAATTACAAATTATCACGAGAAACGATTCGTAATTCAATACAACACAGCGGAAAGATGATAAAGAACTAATACAAGATAAGTGAAACAAGGAAGAAAATAATAATCTTCTAGTCTGACAATCCAAGCTCAGCTCCAATCGTCAGTTCCAACCTGGTCCTTGCTCCAAATAACCTGTTTACCTAAAAAAATTGAATGGAGTGGGTTGAGACTACTAAGCCTCAGTGAGTCCTACTACCCTCCTAATGGTGACTACACCGGGGGCAACTGAACTAATAGTTCCTAAACCTGATAGTCAATCACTGATACATATAATTTCATAACATGATTAATTAACATAATTTAAAGGTGTAACATAGATTAATTAACTCTTATTCATTTTAACCGCAAGGACACTCTGAGGTGAGCAGGTCTCAGAGGCCTGCCTTGTCCGTCAACCGATTCGGTCACGGCATGCAGCTCACAAATCATAACATAACATGAGACTGGGTTCTGCAGAAACCAAATCTGTGGTTCAGAAATTAACCACCCTGATTGATTGACTATCTAACTGATACTAACTGTTCTAACTGATCCTGATAAGTTGTAATTCTACCACATTATCCCTTCCTGGGCTTACTAACATGCATAATTTTCCTATGTTATTTTCATTTCCCTAGGGCGTGACGAACGTTCTAAACCCACATTATATCAGTTCATACATGAAACATATACCAGTGACCGTAGAGATCTAAAACAAGTGGTACAAGTTTAGGAAATATTTTAAAATACACAAGTCTTGCTCCTGGTGCACTCGCCCTGGCGAGATTACTCTCGCCATGGCGAGTACATCAGTACAACACATGTTTTATTCATTTTCTTTAAAAACAAACCACCTACAATCCCAATAATCACCAGTCATGCATTAACTAAAATAATACGAGATTAGAACGGAGAACAATTTCGGGGTCAAACCATTCTCGCACATAATTCATCCTATTCAACTTAAAGTTATCATGCAAAGTTTTGTTCTGGGGAGACTAAACTACCTAACCTAAAGAACCCACCTGAATTGCAGTGATTCCAAAGCTCATGCGATGCTCTTTACAACACTAGAATGACAGTTCAATCTCCAAGGCTCTATTGTTTCCAATTCCAAATTGACAGCTCCAACACCAATACTTCAGATATTCGCCCTGACCTCGATACTGAGCTAAAAATCACGAAACTTATGTCAAGATGACCGGAATTGAACTAGCTAACCATAGGAAAAAGAATCGTTCGAAACAGAGCTACGAGGAGGGAGTAATTACCTTTTACATACAGCCCTATCCAAACACGATTTCTGGAAAATCCTGTGTTGAACACTCCACTTAAAAAATTCGTACATAACTCAATTCTCAACGAAAATTCATGAAACCAGCGCCAAAATGAGCGTATTCAAGTTAGCTTTCTATTCCAAAAAGAATCATGTCAATTGGAGTTTTGAAGAGAGAGCACCCATCGCTTTTCTGGAGGCTCTGTTTCCCTTTACGGGTTTTGCATATTTTTTTTCCAATTCATTCATGTTTCCTTCAACATCCACCATGTAAGCTCCAATTGACACATGCAATAATGAGTTCAGAATTAAATCTAAGAGAAATAGCACGAATTTGAGAGAAAGAGTGAATGGATTGGCTTGATTCTTACCTCTACTTGAAGCTTACAAACTAAGAAATGAGATTGTACACTTGCATGTGGATTAAGAGATGGTTTGAAGGATGTTTGGTGAGGATGTGTTGTTGTTTTCATGAGAGAAGAAGAGGAAGGAGTTGTGGTTGTTGTTACTGATTGTGAGAGAGAGAAATGCAAAAGAGAAATGTTTTTGTCTTGGCTTGTGAACTACTCCCTTATAACATGGTTATGTGGGTCCACCTTGCCCTTTGTTTTGGTGTGTCACGTGAGAGAAGGAGGAGGAAGAATAGGTAAATTGTGACAAAATTTTACTAAATCAATCCAAATACACCTCTAATTATTATTACTTCTAATAATTAAAATGGAATGTTACAATCTACCCACCTTAAAAGAATTTCGTCCTCGAAATTCAAAACTCCTTTATTTCCCTTCAGGGTAACTCGTCTATATCCACATCCAATGTCTAAACTTCAACTATTCTCTGTTCAAATGCATTCAATCCTTGGAATAAAACTTTCCTCTCTCAAGGGATTACTGCCTACAGACCAATCATTTAACCACATTTACAACTGTTTTCATGCTGCGCACTCTGATTCAACTACTTACTATTATTCTTTTGACTGCGTCATTGCAGTCTTAAGTCTATAATCTCTGAACTTATTTACGTATCATCTTGTCTTATCCACTTTACTTCTTCTACTACGATTAATCTTCTTCCATTACTACCGGTGTTAACTCTAATACTCCACTGACTTAGTAGGTCGGTATCTGGCCTGGTTGACGTTACACGATCAACTAAAGAGTATGCACTTGGGTATTGATAATGACAAATCCAAAATCTCTCTTCCTATGGTTATTCTCGTTCCTGAATACTATAGTGCTTTCTGAATACTATAGCATTTGACACGTCATGTGTACCCTTGCACTACACGTGTTACTTGAATGCTCCGGGATCAAACGAAATAGAGAACAAGTTGAAAGTACCTAATCACTGCAGAATCTCTTGCCAATAAGTTAGACTCATCTGCTGGCGAATTTTATAGTTCTTTTGGGAATCTCCCACATGCCCTTTCAATCCATCCTAATACAACACAATGATCGGGATGTACACTTAACATGCAATTGCATTTTTGGTTCGAGTTTTCTCTTAAGGGTAAGGGTCAGACTTGTTTAAGAGTTGGGCTGATAAGCTAACTTCGATGGGAAATTTGGCTAAAATAATCGGATGCTCACTTGGCTAGTTGAACAAGAAGTTTGAACTTCTAATGCTGAAACTGAAATGAGTTGCTTGACTCCAGATGATTAGTGGTTCAACTAACGACATGAATAAAACAATAATCTAGTTTCCAAACAGAGGTAGTTCATTACTCCATACGAGTAATTTTGAATTGTTTTCGATCAGAGTAAAGTATTGATAACGAACTAGAAGGCTGAAACACTCTGGAGGAGATTCTCAAGGTTAACGCACTGATCTAACATGATTTCAGGAATGGAACTGAAAGATTCGGATCTCAACACTGACTTCACTAGTATGTCTTAATTCCACTGAATTGGCTGGATTCGAACTTAATTCTGGATTTAACTGATAGAGCTCCGTAAAAGATGGGTAACTAACCAGATTGGAGAACTGGGTGCAAGGTTCAAGCGCACGAAGCTTAGATGACTTACTGACACTGAACTAATTCATTCGTATCAGAACAATTAAAGATGTGGATTAATAGATCAACCAAACGAGCGAGAAATTGAACTGAAACTATCCGTGGTTTGACAAGAGGGATTGACTTCCACGAAACTGATGGAGTTACTATTGACGAAACTGAAAGACTGAAGGCATTTAGTAAGGTTACTTAGGAGTGACGTTCTACACAATCTGCGTGACCGACTGACGTCGATAAATTTGGAAAGTTACATCCTAACTGAGGTTGTGCGAAGTATTTGACTGACAAGTATTTAAAACACGAGGAGAATTATTCGTCCTGAGACGTAATTTAGACAAGTTAGAGAGTACACACGTTCATGGTGTTCCAAGATTTATGAACGTAGAATTGAACATCGCTCGATTCGACGAGTAGGCTGAAAGAGGATCCAGAACAAATGAAGGGTGATTGAAGAAGGTTGGTCTCCTATCGTGTCCAGAATGATGTTCCATAATTCTATTTCTTCCGTCAGAGCTCTCAGGTTAGGACAACTAAGTTTCTACTCATGATCCTTGCTGACAAGTTCTCACTGGTAGGTCTAACTGATTCTATTAGTCTCTCAGCTGAAAGGTCTGAACATGTGAAAGTGTCGGCGGTTGGCTGAGGCTAAGGTTAAACTTAATTTCTTGTCTCTGGATAACTAGTATATACCTAAAAGATCAGTCTAGGTGATTTGGTGTCACTAATAGGGTCCCTTATTTGTTATTCTCGTCAGGTCGTGTCTTCTACTGTCTGGTACTAAAGCAGTGATAAAATGTGGCTGGTTAAGTCTAATCCTCCAACTGGGTAACTAGTTGGTCTATAATACTGATTTACTAACCTAAGGATAATTGATGGACAACTCTCAAATGTACGGTTATCTGATCCTACTGATTTCATAGCTAAATGGTTCAGATGTGTGAATTTGTGTTTGGATAGTCAAACTAATATGGAACTGAGTTACCGGTCTCTAAACTATCTAATAATAAGGTTCAACGGATCGATTTTGGCAACTGGTTGTGCTATAGGTAATACTTAACTGTTATTCTAATCAGGGCTTAATCTACGACGATTTGGTGCAATCACTGGTATAAAGTGATAGGTTGATCTTATTTTACTGGCATCTAAAGGTAGCATCGTAAGCGTCAACTTAATAGGTCTGCGGTAAGAGAAAGTTAAGATTCAAGTGCTCTTGTTCAACTATTCTTAAAGAGATAGCTAATTGGCTTACAGCATTGAGTTAGTAGTTTAAAGTAATCGGGTGACGGTACTTATTAGGTCTATTAGGATAACGGTTAATGCTAGAGGAGAATTTTGGATTTACTGTGTTGCAAGGTTATGCTTAAGCGACATAGTACTATTATTGGCTTCTAACTATTCAATGATGGTGTTCCACAATAGGCTTAGGTGACTAACGGTGTTACAAGTGATTCCTAACTGTTAATCTAGTCAATGTTTAGTCTCCAATGGTTGGTTGGGTTCACTGACAAGGCTGGTGTTGTTTACGAAAGGATATCCTAATTATGATACTAGTTAAAGCTTGACTCTTAATGGTACGATAGTAATACGGTTACGAATTGAATGCTTGAAATAACTTTGATGAAGGTATTCCAGAGGGTAATCTAATATGGTGACTTGGAGAAATATCGAAATGTACTTGTGTTCTAATTCAGTTCCTCTAGTCTAGGTGGTTCGATTGGAATCTCTATAACAAAGGTATCTATCTGGTTCACTACACTGGGCTGCTAATTTAGGAACATGTGAGTGAAGGTACTTAGTGTGCCTTCTTGGGTACGGATTCTGTTAAGAGGTTTCTAATCGTTATACTAATTAAAGCTAAGTCTCTAGTGCTCCTAGTATAATCATTGAATCCTATCTGAAAGAGTGTGCTCATCCCATTGAGAACGTTTAAGGCTTGCTAATCTTGGGATAGTCTAATCAAGTTGGAATCTCAAAATTAACGGGACAAGTATGAGGTCTAACTAAGTTTTCCTAATACAGGTGGATCTCTCGCTTGCATTGAACAACTAAATATTCAGGAAAGAGTTTTGGTTTACTACTATTATTACTGGGTGTTACGCGGTCAATAAACTTGGCTGAATTTAGGCTCTAGATAGAATAAGGTTATCTCTAGGTTCAGGAAATTTACCTGACACACAGTGTCAGTTGAATACTGTTGTGCACTACACACTTCAGTATTATGATACACTTGCATTCCTTGCTTGTTTTGCACAACTTACTCCTGTTGCCCCATTTGCCACCGTTCCAACATCCACTTATACGAATTTTCTTCAACGACTGCTCCTCGATTGCATCTTCACTACTATCTTAACGCTGGAATTTCAGAGTCCACTTCAGTTCTCAACCATAATACCCTGCCTACCATACGCAATACTGAGTCGATCAGGCTCGGCACGCGATGGTTTCAGCGTAAACAGTTCAGATCCAAAGGGTCTGTATTACTTAGGAAAGATTGAAATGACTCATGGCAAGGTCCGATACTAGATCGACCTGCTCTGATACCAATTATAACGCCCCAACTAAAATGTCTAGAATATTTAGTCGGAACATAAATAACTGAATCTGAGTACCTTAAAATTATAGAATAATTATTTGAATTACAAATTATCACGAGAAACGATTCGTAATTCAATACAACACAGCGGAAAGATGATAAAGAACTAATACAAGATAAGTGAAACAAGGAAGAAAATAATAATCTTCTAGTCTGACAATCCAAGCTCAGCTCCAATCGTCAGTTCCAACCTGGTCCTTGCTCCAAATAACCTGTTTACCTAAAAAAATTGAATGGAGTGGGTTGGGACTACTAAGCCTCAGTGAGTCCTACTACCCTCCTAATGGTGACTACACCGGGGGCAACTGAACTAATATTTCCTAAACCTGATAGTCAATCACTGATACATATAATTTCATAACATGATTAATTAACATAATTTAAAGGTGTAACATAGATTAATTAACTCTTATTCATTTTAACCGCAAGGACACTCTGAGGTGAGCAGGTCTCAGAGGCCTGCCTTGTCCGTCAACCGATTCGGTCACGGCATGCAGCTCACAAATCATAACATAACATGAGACTGGGTTCTGCAGAAACCCAATCTGTGGTTCAGAAATTAACCACCCTGATTGATTGACTATCTAACTGATACTAACTGTTCTAACTGATCCTGATAAGTTGTAATTCTACCACATTATCCCTTCCCGGGCGTACTAACATGCATAATTTTCCTATGTTATTTTCATTTCCCTAGGGCGTGACGAACGTTCTAAACCCACATTATATCAGTTCATACATGAAACATATACCAGTGACCGTAGAGATCTAAAACAAGTGGTACAAGTTTAGGAAATATTTTAAAATACACAAGTCTTGCTCCTGGTGCACTCGCCCTGGCGAGATTACTCTCGCCATGGCGAGTACATCAGTACAACACCTGTTTTATTCATTTTCTTTAAAAACAAACCACCTACAATCCCAATAATCACCAGTCATGCATTAACTAAAATAATACGAGATTAGAACGGAGAACAATTTCGGGGTCAAACCATTCTCGCACATAATTCATCCTATTCAACTTAAAGTTATCATGCAAAGTTTTGTTCTGGGGAGACTAAACTACCTAGCCTAAAGAACCCACCTGAATTGCAGTGATTCCAAAGCTCATGCGATGCTCTTTACAACACTAGAATGACAGTTCAATCTCCAAGGCTCTATTGTTTCCAATTCCAAATTGACAGCTCCAACACCAATACTTCAGATATTCGCCCCGACCTCGATACTGAGCTAAAAATCACGAAACTTATGTCAAGATGACCGGAATTGAACTAGCTAACCATAGGAAAAAGAATCGTTCGAAACAGAGCTACGAGGAGGGAGTAATTACCTTTTAAATACAGCCCTATCCAAACACGATTTCTGGAAAATCCTGTGTTGAACACTCCACTTCAAAAATTCGTACATAACTCAATTCTCAACGAAAATTCATGAAACCAGCGCCAAAATGAGCGTATTCAAGTTAGCTTTCTATTCCAAAAAGAATCATGTCAATTGGAGTTTTGAAGAGAGAGCACTGACCGCTTTTCTGGAGGCTCTGTTTCCCTTTACGGGTTTTGCATATTTTTTTTCCAATTCATTCATGTTTCCTTCAACATCCACCATGTAAGCTCCAATTGACACATGCAATAATGAGTTCAGAATTAAATCTAAGAGAAATAGCACGAATTTGAGAGAAAGAGTGAATGGATTGGCTTGATTCTTACCTCTACTTGAAGCTTACAAACTAAGAAATGAGATTGTACACTTGCATGTGGATTAAGAGATGGTTTGAAGGATGTTTGGTGAGGATGTGTTGTTGTTTTCGTGAGAGAAGAAGAGGAAGGAGTTGTGGTTGTTGTTACTGATTGTGAGAGAGAGAAATGCAAAAGAGAAATGTTTTTGTCTTGGCTTGTGAACTACTCCCTTATAACATGGTTATGTGGGTCCACCTTGCCCTTTGTTTTGGTGTGTCACGTGAGAGAAGGAGGAGGAAGAATAGGTAAATTGTGACAAAATTTTACTAAATCAATCCAAATACACCTCTAATTATTATTACTTCTAATAATTAAAGTGGAATGTTAAAATAGAATTGAATTTATTATTAAAAACAGACCTCAAGAATCATAAATCAAGTTCCTTACACCAACGAATTGAAAGATGAAATTAGTTCTCCATAGCTTCAGCCGAAATCCTTATTTTATTTCGTGAGTACTGAATAGGGTTTCTTAGGCTGCGTTTTGTCTATTTAAAGGGCAAGGAAAAACAGGCCTTCAAACAAATTGGGCCGAAAACATAAGTTCGGGTCGAAATAATTAAAATACATAAAGCCTGGAACATTGACGAGTAAATATGACTCCTTTGCGCTCTGAATCAGCTTTTGAGTTCAACATGAAAATTGTAGCTCTTTGTCTTAGATTTCCAACACAACTGGCCGCGTCTCAATCCGATATTCCTAGCTCCAGTTATGGTCTGCGCAATGAGAAGGTGTCAATTTATTATTTATTCAGAAAATAAGTGCGAAAATAAAATAAGGCTATAATTAATCTTAAATATAAAAACACACTAAAATAGTAAAAATAGTAAAATAAACTATAGGAATACATGAGTACAATAGTAGAAGAATGTGCATTAAAATGCACTGATCAATCATATAATCATCTCGGAATAGTAATTCGCATGGAAGCATTATAAAACACTCTCCAAATAATGTAAGCAACTTAAAACCGTCCCAAAATAATATATATAGTCAATATCATTTGACTTAAGCGTTATCTATGCATCATATAATCATCTCGGAATAGTAATTCGTCATAGAAGCATTATAAAACCGTCTCCAAATAATGTATATAGTCAAATCCATTTGACTTAAGCGTCATAGAAGCAATATAAAACTGTCCCAAAATAATATATAGAGTCAATATTATTTAACTTAAGCGTCATCTATCCATCATGTAATCATCTCGGAATACTAATTCGTCATCGATGCAACATAAAACCGTCTCCGAATAATTTATATAGTCAAAATCATTCGCCTTAAGCGTCATGTACACAACATATAACTATCTCAAAATAGCATTTGAACTTAAACTTCGTCGAAGGCACATAAAACCATCCCATAGTCAATATCATTTGACTTAAGCGTTATCTATGATGTTTCATATTATCATCTCTAAATAATAATTCGTCATAGAAGCAATATAAAACCGTCCCAAAATAACATATATAATCAATATCATTTGATTTAAGCGTCATCTATCCATCATATAATCATCTCAGAATAATAATTCGTCATCGATATAATATAAAACCGTCTCCAAATGATTTATATAGTCTATACCATTTTTCTTAAGCCTCATCTACCCAACATATAACTATCTCAAAATAGCATTTGGACTTAAGCTTCATTGAAGTAACATAAAACCGTACCAAAATAATATAAATACTCAATATCATTTGACTTAAGCGTCATCTATATATGATATAATCATCTCAGAATAGTAATTCGTCACAGAAGCATTATAAAACCGTCTCCAAATAATGTAAATGGTCAATACCATTTGACTCAGGCGTCATATAAGCAACATTTAAATTTCACAACACGAACTTTGAGACGGTATCGAAGCGTCATCTAGGCAATATTTAAATTTCACAATACAGATTTTATTCTTTTGACGAAGATTGAATGATAAAACATCTTTCAAAATTTTGGCGTCAAAAATAACTGAGACATGATTGAAAGATTTTGACAATCGATAAAAATAGGTACCTTTCATCTAGCAAAATAATCCGATGAAACTTTGCAATTTCTTTTCTTACATCAATTGTAACTCTCACACCAACCTATTAAAAAATATAACAAATTAGTACATGTTAAAAATTTAATATTAAAATAAAATAAAACTCGAAACAAATACCTTGAAATGTTGATTGGTTCGTCATCGAATCAACATTTAATCATCTCATCTTTTATTTAACCCCTAGCTATGAGACTTGCAGATCTAAGAGTCACTATTTATCGATCTTAGAGTTTATATTAAGTGTCATCAAACCAACATAAAACCGTACCAAAATAATATATATGGTCAATATCATTTGGCTTAAGTGTCATCTATGTATCATATAATCATCTCGGAATAGTAATTCGCATGGAAGCATTATAAAACCGTCTCCAAATAATGTAAGAACATAAAACCGTCCCAAAATAATATATATTGTCTATATCATTTGACTTAAGAGTTATCTATGCATCATATAATCATCTCGGAATAGTAATTCGTCAAAGAAGCATTATAAAACCGTCTCCAAATAATGTATATAGTCAAATCCATTTGACTTAAGCGTCATAGAAACAATATAAAACTGTCCCAAAATAATATATAGAGTCAACATTATTTAACTTAAGCGTCATCTATCCATCATGTAATCAACTCGGAATACTAATTCGTCATTGATGCAACATAAAACCGTCTCCGAATAATTTATATAGTCAAAATCATTCTCCTTAAGCGTCATGTACACAACATATAACTATCTCAAAATAGCATTTGAACTTAAACTTCGTCGAAGGCACATAAAACCATCCCATAGTCAATATCATTTGAGTTAAGCGTTATCTATGATGTTTCATATTATCATCTCTAAATAATAATTCGTCATCGAAGCAATATAAAACCGTCCCAAAATAACATATATAGTCAATATCATTTGACTTAAGCGTCATCTATCCATCATATAATCATCTCAGAATAATAATTCGTCATCGATATAATATAAAACCGTCTCCAAATGATTTATATAGTCTATACCATTTTTCTTAACCCTCATCTACCCAACATATAACTATCTCAAAATAGCATTTGGACTTAAGCTTCATCGAAGTAACATAAAACCATACCAAAATAATATAAATACTCAATATCATTTGACTTAAGCGTCCTCTATATATCATATAATCATCTCAGAATAGTAATTCGTCACAGAAGCATTATAAAATCGTCTCCAAATAATGTTAATAGTCAATACCATTTGACTTAAGCGTCATATAAGCAACATTTAAATTTCACAACACGAACTTTGAGACGGTATCGAAGCGTCATCTAGGCAATATTTAAATTTCACAATACGGATTTTATTCTTTTGACGAAGATTGAATGAAAAAACATCTTTCAAAATTTTGGCGTCAAAAATAACTGAGACATATGATTGAAAGATTTTGACAATCGATAAAAATAGGTACCTTTTTTCAAGAAAAATAATCCGATGAAACTTTGCAATTTCTTTTCTTACATCAATTGTAACTCTCACACCAACCTATTAAAAAATATAACAAATTAGTACATGTTAAAAATTTAATATTAAAATAAAATGAAACTCGAAACAAAAATGAAGTGAACTTACCTTGAAATGTTGATTGGTTCGTCATCGAATCAATATTTAATCATCTAATGTTTTATTTAACCAATAGCTATGAGACTTGAAGATCTTGGAGTCACTATTTATCGTTCTTAGAGTTTATATTAAGTGTCATCAAACCAACATAAAACCATACAAAAATAATATATACGGTCAATATCATTTGGCTTAAGTGTCATCTATGTATCATATAATCATCTCGGAATAGTAATTCGCATGGAAGCATTATAAAACCATCTCCAAATAATGTAAGAACTTAAAAACGTCCCAAAATAATATATATTGTCAATATCATTTGACTTAAGCGTTATCTATGCATCATATAATCATCTCGGAATAGTAATTCGTCATAGAAGCATTATAAAACCGTCTCCAATTAATATATATAGTCAAATCCATTTGACTTAAATAACAATTCGTCATAGAAGCAATATAAAACTGTCTCAAAATAACATATATAGTCAATATCATTTGACTTAAGCGTCATCTATCCATCATGTAATCATCTCGGAATACTAATTCGTCATCGATGCAACATAAAACCGTCTCCGAATAATTTATATAGTCATGAGACTTGAAGATCTTGGAGGCACCATTTATCGATCTTAGAATTTTTATTAAGCGTCATCAAACCAACATAAAACCGTACCAAAATATTATATATGGTCAATATCATTTGGCTTAAGCGTCGTCTATGTATCATATAATCATCTCGGAATAGTAATTCGCATGGAAGCATTATAAAACACTCTCCAAATAATGTAAGCAACATAAAACCGTCCCAAAATAATATATATAGTCAATATCATTTGACTTAAGCATTATCTATGCATCATATAATCATCTCGGAATAGTAATTTGTAACAGCCCGTTTTTCATGGCCCAAAAGTAGGCACTTTTTTTTTTTCAACTAACACTCAGAGTGCGCATAGAATATTTTTCAATGAGCCGGCATTCAAATATACAAAAAGACTCATTACCATAAGGTGCTTCGACAAGCAAAGTGTATTCCTGAATAATTACAATCCAAGTCTAAGTATACAAATACTTACAACAAAACAAAGTTAGAAACCCTATGCTAACCAAAAAGCACGGTGCACAAAACACACCGGCGCATAGTCTAACTAAACTAAAACTCCAGCCGCTCACTGGGGCCTGGAACAGCCACCGTCGTCACCACGACCTAACCCATCATCTGGGTGGGATGAGCCCGCAAATGAAAGAAAGGGTCACCACAAAATATATAGTATGTATATATATAACCGGTGCGAAAGTTTGTACACATAACAAAAATTCCACAAACACAAGAGAAAGCTCTTAACCAACAAAGCAATTCCCACCAACGGGTTCATATAAGCAATGCACACATAGCCTATAATGCAACCTCTACAATGCGTGGTACTAACCCTAGCTACCACGATGCATGAATTCCGGAATCGTAGGTCCATCCCCTACTAACAATATCAATAAAATCTCGTAGCTCTCCCGATCACTACAAGGATTAGAGTGGGCTCTCCCGATCACCGCACCCCGTGGCTCTCCCGATCACCACGTATCGAACTAAATAAAATCCCGTAGCTCTCCCGATCACTACAAGGGATTAGAGTGGGCTCTCCCGATCACCACACCCCGTACCGTAAGTATCAATAAAATTCTTGTAGCTCTCCCGATCACTACAAGGATTAGAGTGGGCTCTCCCGATCACCGCACCCCGTGGCTCTCCCGATCACCACGTATCGATCTCAACAAAAATCTCGTAGCTCTCCCGATCACTACGAATAAAAAGGTGGGCTCTCCCGATCACCACACCGTACACGCAACTACCAAATGCATGAGCATACGCTTCCCCATATATGCTAATGCAATGAATACATACCTCTCTAGCATATGCAAACCAAACATAACAACATACATACATTTCTCATCATATGTATTCCAACCACCTGTTCATACATATATTCTCATAATCATATGTAAACAGCGCAAGTATTGTAAACACTTTCTCATCACGAGAATACATAATACAAACATGCCAAAGCACACAGCAATTGCATACACAGCAAAACAAAGCATGTCGTAACCGTTTTAAAGACAGAAATAAAGTGGAGCCCTTACCTTGGCAAGCTTCCGTTACTTTAATTTCGCGAAAATCTACAACACACGCTACCTAAAAGTTAAGCAGCGTACAATCAGTAAAATACTCCTCGATTATCCTATCGAAACGAAACTTGCTCTCAAAGCTCCAGAGGGGTCTAAGGTACTTTCTAAAGCCATCCCTCAATGATTTCAGGTTATTCTCATAGTGTTTAAAAATTCACGAAGGTAATTGTACTATTTTTATAACACGAAAATCATTTTGTTTTCAAATCATAACCAAAACCATTTTGGATTTTCCACTTCAAGGACTTGTTTCACACACCACAAGACCATTTGAAACACAACTAAAACTTTTCAAAAATATTTTTATGAAAAAAATCGAAGTTTTCTTGCGTTACAAGTTACGCATTTTTTTCTTCCTAACAACCTTTCCTATACTCATTTTTCTTCAAAACTAAGATTATCCAACACATACAAAATTTTCACACAATTGTGGACTTAGAAAAATTTTTGGAATTTCTTCCCCCACCACCAAAAGGCCACGGCCAAATTTTTAGAAAACACACTCCCACACAAAATTTTTCACTTCTAAATGCATGGTAATATCCCATAATACCTAACTAGCACTTATCAAAACGATTTAGAAATTTTAGAGTCGAATCGCAAATTTTCGAGAAATCTCAAATTAGGTTTTTCTTAAGGCAAGTGATCATTTTATTTTCAAAACATCCCATAACCAATCAAACAATTAAACAATGATCATGGGAAGCTATTTGCCTCTAAACAATTTTCGAAATTCGATTCCTCGAATCCTATATGGGTGCCACGGCCAAATGAGGCAAAAAGGGCAACCCTACACATTTTTTTCATTTGAAACCCTAGCCCTCATTCATTAGTTCGTAACGACATTCGATCGTATACCCGACTCTTTTTGAAACTCGAAATAAATTTTTTTTGAATTGTGTTCTTCGAGTCGCTCAAGAACACGAGAATAATTTTTTTCTCATTTTTCGAAACTAATTTCATATTCACCAATCCATTTTGTCACAAAGCTTGAAACTAACTTCAAAAACCAAAATCATACAACACACCCAAAGTTATGATCATTTCAAGAAATTTTCTTCAAAACCCTTCACCAAAATTTGTGAAATTTAAAACCACCATGAGAATCACTTACATGCTTCACTAATATATCCTACATAACACTCTTAAACACTACTATGGAATCAAAACTAATTGAAACTAAATTCTCAAAATATTTCTCTCAAGAACATAATCATAAACTCAAAAATCCATGAGGTTCTTCATGAAGAATAAGGAAGAGAAGAGGTTAGTTACCTTAATTGCAAGTAATCCCTTAGTGAGCTAATGATCCAAGCTTTGAGAAGATGAGAAATGAAATTTTTTTGATGGATGAATGAATGAGTGAGTGAGCCGTGAGAGTGAGGAGAGGAAGGAAGAGTTTTGTGATTTTTTTGCTTCTATGACAAAAACATAAACCTCCTTACTATTTAATTCCCTCATGAGCAATCTTGGCCATTGGATCAAATAGTGTAAAGTTTTCTAATCAAACCCTAACCATTGGATCTAATTCGTCATGATTGCTTTTTGAACAAATATCCACTTTACGCCACTCAGCTCATCGCGTTTGTTCTCGGCGAGTCGCACCTCGCTAACGGACGGAAATCTCAAAAATAGAAAATCTCACCAATAAACGTCCGTCGTAAACCGTTTCCAAATATTATCGCTAAATCTTTTTCCCCGACTGTAATTTTCTTCCTCACT
This sequence comes from Trifolium repens, assembly GCA_030408175.1. Taxonomy (NCBI): domain Eukaryota; kingdom Viridiplantae; phylum Streptophyta; class Magnoliopsida; order Fabales; family Fabaceae; genus Trifolium; species Trifolium repens. The sequence goes on from CP125851.1 coordinate 36,055,465, forward strand.
CTTGAAAATTATTCTGAAGACATATTCCAACTCGGGCTGATATATAAAGTCTCCAATTAAAATTCGACGGAAAACAGAAACCGTAAAATTTTAAGCAGCGGGTACTATTTTCTACTCGTTTTTCCAATAAACGGAGAATAATCCAAAACTCGCCATTCTGACTTCACAGAAATCTCCTCATACTTAAAAGAAGACTACAACCCAAAAGTCTGTGCCTTTCCAGCGCACGAGCACAAAACAGGCTCCGTTTCAGCAAAAATCTCCTTAATGTGTACTCACAAAAACAGCTTCACCAAAAACCCTAAAACTTGTAGCCATTACTTATTTTATTCACCAAAAGGTACAGTGGAATTACGGGTCTTACATTACTACCCTCCAAAAAGAAGTTTCGTCCTCGAAACTAAAGGTAAGAGTAATAACTCAACTAATCATTACCATCACCAACACAACAGAATCCCTCAGGATTAGGTGTAGCCACAAAGATGCTAACACCGGGTGAAGTCCTACAGATACTCTCACCAACACACTGGCACAACCGTGCTTCAACCGCCACTCTCAACGAGTTCACCACTCGAAAATTAACCTTACAACAGAGGTTCACAACCTCTAGTTCCCAAAAATCCTCGTGCCCACAAACAAAAATTTCTAAAGTCACTTCTTTCGTCTCCGCGGCATAGCCCACTCCATTAGTTTCACACGAAGTTGTGAGTGGCTACCCTCCAAAAAGAAACACTGAAGTTCTCTGTGCACCACCAAAGCTAGCAAAACTAGTCAATTCCAATCAACACGATTCTCGTCTACCATCAACAATAAATTAAGGACGGCCAGTCCCTCAATTTGTCAATAGACAGTCGACAATCCTGATGGTGGTCTAGACCATCTTTACCCAACTTAAGTGATACTTCATTCCACTTGTGCTCAAGGTCCTCCGAGTCACAATGGTCCAACAAATCTTTCGAGGTTTTTCTTAATGTTTCCCTCGATCTCTTACGAATACACGTCGAAATCGCAATACACAACGCTCAAGACACGTAGCTTAAGCTATCATGCTTCCTTTCTTGAAGCACCCGTGGAGTATCATCCACTAGTAGTACCGTGCCACTACGGCAGTACCACCCAAAACCATTACATTCCACAAAAGTTGTCCTTTCTATCGAAGAACTTCACACTATATCCCTGAGTCCGCAACTCAATGAATATGCCGAACCGTATGTTCACATTCGAATCTCGTTCCAAACACGACTTAAATAATACCATCCCAACCTCCGGTTGGTGATTACAGCTCCTCATAGTCTTGTCAGTTGCCAAACTATACCATCTATTTCTCTTGTACTCCCTTTATCCAAATCTCAAAATTTCCAAAAATCAATATCTTAAGCATCCACATATTTTCCATATTACTACTTAGATTACTCTTGCGTGCCTAAACAGAACGCTTATCCTCGTCGACGGCCATCGTCGGCGCACATCCTCTTTACAACGTATTCTCATTCTATTCCTGAACTCTCATGAGTTCCTTTTTCTCTTACAATAACATCCTCTCTTACTCAAAAGAGTTGGTCACCCTGACCATTTCTAAACACTCCAAACATCACCACTCTCGTCGAGGTACCTACCTTCAAAATAACTCTTAGGGCATTCCTCACATTACTATTGTCTAACCATCCTTGTTGACAACATCCGAATCCCTTATACTTACTCACTACCGATTTCCATCATACCACGTCTCTCTTCATTGTAACCACTACAATGAACCAAAGCTCTACAAGCTTCCATCAACTTGCCATTAGACAATTTCTTATCCTTCTTATTTCCAAAATTAGGTGTGAGACAAATCCCTTCGCCAATCTTCAATTGGCATAAGCCACATCTTCATGGGCTTCTCTCTAAATCCCCATTCTTTTCTAGACCCAGAAACAGATCCACAAACCATTTCATCTCCATCCCTCTTTCTCCTCTTTGAAGATGAATTCATCAAATGAAAGACAACCAAACAATGGAACATTTTCTCTACGAGTTCGGCTAGAAACACCACTAGCCATACTTATTGTTAACACATTCTTTCCATGACTAACCTCCCTTTTACGACTAACTCATCGATGTCATAACCTCTACAAAACTCCAATCAGGCCTGTATCATCAATATACCACTTTGCAATTCTTTTTTCAGTTCAACGGCAACCTAAAGTTGGTTCACAAACCACCATGACACATCACTTATTGGTTCCAAACAACATCTTTAATTTTTCCACACACAATCCAAATACTCTCATTGTCTTAGTACTCTTACTAACGAACTCTTTTCCACTCAAAGCATCGGCTACCACATTAGCCTTCCCAGGATGGTACTGTAACGTGAAATCAAAATCCTTCAGTGTTTCCATCCACCTCCTCTGCCTCTTGTTCAACTCTTTCTGATCAAACAGATATTTCAGACTTTTGTGATCACTGAAGACAACAAAAGTACATCCATAGAGGTAATGTCTCCAAATCTTCAAAGCAAAAACTACTGCTGCAAGTTCCAAATCGTGCGTAGGATAGTTCTTTTCATGCACTTTCAGCTGCCTTGACGCATAAGCTACTGCTCTCTCGTGTTGCATCAACACACAACCCAACCCGTGATGAGAAGCATTACAATAATCCTCATACGGTTCCTCCGACTGTGGTAACATCAAAACTGGTGAAGTCGTCAACCGCTCCTTCAACAACTGAAAACTCAATTCACACTTCTCAGTCCAAGCAAAAGGTTGATCTTTTCGCGTAAGTTGTGTTATTGGCGCCACAATCTTAGCGAAACCTTCAATGAATCTCCGGTAATAACCGGCCAAACCCACAAAACTCCTCACATCAGTCACTGTTTGAGGTTGCTTCCATGCAAGTACCGAATCAATCTTGGCTGGATCCACGGCTATTCCCTCCCTTGATATAACATGGCCAAGGAAATTCACCTCTTCCAACCAAAAGTCACACTTTGACGGGTTTGCATACAGCTTACTTTCCCGCAAAACTTGTAAAACCAAGCGAAGATGCTCTACATGCTCCTCTTCACTCTTCGAATACACTAGGATGTCATCAATAAACCCACCACAAACTTGTCTAAAAATGAGTGGAATATCCGATTCATGTAGGCCATAAAGATAGCAGGTGCATTCGTCACTCCAAACGGCATCACTAGAAACTCACAATGCCCATACCGTGTCCTAAACGCCGTTTAACACCACCAGGTTTCCTCACTCTGGGCGTACAACGTCCTTTAATTCCAATTCAAGTTGCCTCAATTATTATCCAATCATTGTAATTAAATCCAACTGACATCTCTGCATGTTCCACCATATCTACAGTGGTTGCATCCTCTTGACAACTGAACGACCTCATCAAGTCTCGTCTGAACTCACCAGACGACATCCAATATCATCTTCAGAAGGTCGTCCCAATCTGATCCTTACTTAAAATCCTTTATCAATTGCCGTTCACTCGTCCATAACCAGCACCTCTGAGTGGCAACATCTAACGCCACTTCCCATCCATTATATAACTTTCAAGAATCACTTGTCGACTAAATTCGACCAATGCTCGGGGGTTTCACAATTCCACTTACTGAAGCCTCACTCCCTGCATTACTTCAGTAAGACACAAACCAGTGTCTAAGCGTATCTCATGCTAGACTCAAAACAACCAACCACATAACCCACATCACAACAAAAACAACCGCTAGAACTAACACAACCCTAGCTATGTTCTAACCGACTCTGGACTAACGACTCAAGTATACACTTTCCCTTTGAAGATTTAAAGCCGGGCTCTGATACCAATTGTAACAGCCCGTTTTTCATGGCCCAAAAGTAGGCACTTTTTTTTTTTTCAACTAACACTCAGAGTGCGCATAGAATATTTTTCAATGAGCCGGCATTCAAATATACAAAAAGACTCATTACCATAAGGTGCTTCGACAAGCAAAGTGTATTCCTGAATAATTACAATCCAAGTCTAAGTATACAAATACTTACAACAAAACAAAGTTAGAAACCCTATGCTAACCAAAAAGCACGGTGCACAAAACACACCGGCGCATAGTCTAACTAAACTAAAACTCCAGCCGCTCACTGGGGCCTGGAACAGCCACCGTCGTCACCACGACCTAACCCATCATCTGGGTGGGATGAGCCCGCAAATGAAAGAAAGGGTCACCACAAAATATATAGTATGTATATATATAACCGGTGCGAAAGTTTGTACACATAACAAAAATTCCACAAACACAAGAGAAAGCTCTTAACCAACAAAGCAATTCCCACCAACGGGTTCATATAAGCAATGCACACATAGCCTATAATGCAACCTCTACAATGCGTGGTACTAACCCTAGCTACCACGATGCATGAATTCCGGAATCGTAGGTCCATCCCCTACTAACAATATCAATAAAATCTCGTAGCTCTCCCGATCACTACAAGGATTAGAGTGGGCTCTCCCGATCACCGCACCCCGTGGCTCTCCCGATCACCACGTATCGAACTAAATAAAATCCCGTAGCTCTCCCGATCACTACAAGGGATTAGAGTGGGCTCTCCCGATCACCACACCCCGTACCGTAAGTATCAATAAAATTCTTGTAGCTCTCCCGATCACTACAAGGATTAGAGTGGGCTCTCCCGATCACCGCACCCCGTGGCTCTCCCGATCACCACGTATCGATCTCAACAAAAATCTCGTAGCTCTCCCGATCACTACGAATAAAAAGGTGGGCTCTCCCGATCACCACACCGTACACGCAACTACCAAATGCATGAGCATACGCTTCCCCATATATGCTAATGCAATGAATACATACCTCTCTAGCATATGCAAACCAAACATAACAACATACATACATTTCTCATCATATGTATTCCAACCACCTGTTCATACATATATTCTCATAATCATATGTAAACAGCGCAAGTATTGTAAACACTTTCTCATCACGAGAATACATAATACAAACATGCCAAAGCACACAGCAATTGCATACACAGCAAATCAAAGCATGTCGTAACCGTTTTAAAGACAGAAATAAAGTGGAGCCCTTACCTTGGCAAGCTTCCGTTACTTTAATTTCGCGAAAATCTACAACACACGCTACCTAAAAGTTAAGCAGCGTACAATCAGTAAAATACTCCTCGATTATCCTATCGAAACGAAACTTGCTCTCAAAGCTCCAGAGGGGTCTAAGGTACTTTCTAAAGCCATCCCTCAATGATTTCAGGTTATTCTCATAGTGTTTAAAAATTCACGAAGGTAATTGTACTATTTTTATAACACGAAAATCATTTTGTTTTCAAATCATAACCAAAACCATTTTGGATTTTCCACTTCAAGGACTTGTTTCACACACCACAAGACCATTTGAAACACAACTAAAACTTTTCAAAAATATTTTTATGAAAAAAATCGAAGTTTTCTTGCGTTACAAGTTACGCATTTTTTTCTTCCTAACAACCTTTCCTATACTCATTTTTCTTCAAAACTAAGATTATCCAACACATACAAAATTTTCACACAATTGTGGACTTAGAAAAATTTTTGGAATTTCTTCCCCCACCACCAAAAGGCCACGGCCAAATTTTTAGAAAACACACTCCCACACAAAATTTTTCACTTCTAAATGCATGGTAATATCCCATAATACCTAACTAGCACTTATCAAAACGATTTAGAAATTTTAGAGTCGAATCGCAAATTTTCGAGAAATCTCAAATTAGGTTTTTCTTAAGGCAAGTGATCATTTTATTTTCAAAACATCCCATAACCAATCAAACAATTAAACAATGATCATGGGAAGCTATTTGCCTCTAAACAATTTTCGAAATTCGATTCCTCGAATCCTATATGGGTGCCACGGCCAAATGAGGCAAAAAGGGCAACCCTACACATTTTTTTCATTTGAAACCCTAGCCCTCATTCATTAGTTCGTAACGACATTCGATCGTATACCCGACTCTTTTTGAAACTCGAAATAAATTTTTTTTGAATTGTGTTCTTCGAGTCGCTCAAGAACACGAGAATAATTTTTTTCTCATTTTTCGAAACTAATTTCATATTCACCAATCCATTTTGTCACAAAGCTTGAAACTAACTTCAAAAACCAAAATCATACAACACACCCAAAGTTATGATCATTTCAAGAAATTTTCTTCAAAACCCTTCACCAAAATTTGTGAAATTTAAAACCACCATGAGAATCACTTACATGCTTCACTAATATATCCTACATAACACTCTTAAACACTACTATGGAATCAAAACTAATTGAAACTAAATTCTCAAAATATTTCTCTCAAGAACATAATCATAAACTCAAAAATCCATGAGGTTCTTCATGAAGAATAAGGAAGAGAAGAGGTTAGTTACCTTAATTGCAAGTAATCCCTTAGTGAGCTAATGATCCAAGCTTTGAGAAGATGAGAAATGAAATTTTTTTGATGGATGAATGAATGAGTGAGTGAGCCGTGAGAGTGAGGAGAGGAAGGAAGAGTTTTGTGATTTTTTTGCTTCTATGACAAAAACATAAACCTCCTTACTATTTAATTCCCTCATGAGCAATCTTGGCCATTGGATCAAATAGTGTAAAGTTTTCTAATCAAACCCTAACCATTGGATCTAATTCGTCATGATTGCTTTTTGAACAAATATCCACTTTACGCCACTCAGCTCATCGCGTTTGTTCTCGGCGAGTCGCACCTCGCTAACGGACGGAAATCTCAAAAATAGAAAATCTCACCAATAAACGTCCGTCGTAAACCGTTTCCAAATATTATCGCTAAATCTTTTTCCCCGACTGTAATTTTCTTCCTCACTCTTGAAAATTATTTTGAAGACATATTCCAACTCGGGCTGATATATAAAGTCTCCAATTAAAATTCGACGGAAAACAGAAACCGTAAAATTTTAAGCAGCGGGTACTATTTTCTACTCGTTTTTCCAATAAACGGAGAATAATCCAAAACTCGCCATTCTGACTTCACAGAAATCTCCTCATACTTAAAAGAAGACTACAACCCAAAAGTCTGTGCCTTTCCAGCGCACGAGCACAAAACAGGCTCCGTTTCAGCAAAAATCTCCTTAATGTGACGATACTCACAAAAACAGCTTCACCAAAAACCCTAAAACTTGTAGCCATTACTTATTTTATTCACCAAAAGGTACAGTGGAATTACGGGTCTTACATAATTCGTCATAGAAGCATTATAAAACCGTCTCCAAATAATGTATATAGTCAAATCCATTTGACTTAAGCGTCATAGAAGCAATATAAAACTGTCCCAAAATAATATATATAGTCAATATTATTTAACTTAAGCGTCATCTATCCATCATGTAATCATCTCGGAATACTAATTCGTCATCGATGCAACATAAAACCGTCTCTGAATAATTTATATAGTCAAAATCATTCGCCTTAAGCGTCATGTACACAACATATAACTATCTCAAAATAGCATTTGAACTTAAACTTCGTCGAAGGCACATAAAACCATCCCAAAATAATATTTATAGTCAATATCATCTGACTTAAGTGTTATCAATGATGCTTCATATTATCATCTCTAAATAATAATTCGTCATAGAAGCAATATAAAACCGTCCCAAAATAACATATATAGTCAATATCATTTGACTTAAATGTCATCTATCCATCATATAATCATCTCGGAATAATAATTCGTCATCGATATAATATAAAACCGTCTCCAAATGATTTATATAGTCTATACCATTTTTCTTAAGCCTCATCTATCCAACATATAACTATCTCAAAATAGCATTTGGACTTAAGCTTCATCGAAGTAACATAAAACCGTACCAAAATAATATAAATACTCAATATCATTTGACTTAAGCGTCATCTATATATCATATAATCATCTCAGAATAGTAATTCGTCACAGAAGCATTATAAAACCGTCTCCAAATAATGTAAATAGTCTGTAACATCCCTAACTTTAATTAATAAAAGAATATTAATTAGAGACAATTTTTACAACTTAATTGGAAATTAAGTGAGGTGATTAGGAAATGAGGGAAGATATTCTTAAGTGGCCAAATCCATCCTACCAATTACTCTTAACCTTACCAACTATGTGAGAAATTAAATAAATCCACTGCACTAACTCCCTCTTACTCACACGCCTCCCTCCCCTCTTTCTCAAACACCCCCATTAGTTAGTAATTCTTATTTAAACACATGACCAATGGACAAATCACTTATTTTTCCTATTCCTCCACTCTCTAAGTGTTTAAATCAGAAACCTTGCCATCTTGCTCTCTTCTCTCTCGTGGCTGAAGCAACAAACAACAATCATTCCTCAAGCTTCAAAGCTTTGAATCCACATGCAATGAATTCATCTTCTTCCCCCATTCGCTAGTAACATAAAGAGGTAAGTGCTACACCTAGATCCTTCTCCTCTCCTCAAATTCGTACTCCTACTTTCCACCCTTATAACCAGAAATTATGTTTGGCCTTACATGCATGAGAATCAAGTTGGTTATGGGTTGTTCCTAAACATAAGGAATGGAAGCAAGTTCATTAATTTGGAAGATCATACATAGATTCAGCTCTGATGTGGAAGCTTGGTGGCTGCAATAGAGCTTATGTACCAGTTTAAAGCTTCAATTGAGGTGGGTTCTTAGGCTAGGTAGTTAGATTCCCCAATTTATGAACTTTGTATGTTAACATAGGATTTAAGGAAAATATTGTGTGAGGGGAAATAACTCGCAATTTTCCCTCCATTCTGTCATATATTATGTCTATTATATGATTGTACTGTTTTAAAAGAGGATTGTAAGTGAAATTCCGGTAGCAAGTCACAAATGTGCAGCGTGATGTGGTGCACGTTAGGGTTATGATATACGATGTGGTGCCTAATGTGAAAACATCATAGACATGCAATAACTTGATGAACAAGGAAAATAACGTGCAGAAGATAAAGAACACAATGAGTTTGTTAACCCAGTTCAGCGCAACTCGCAACCTACTCTGGGGGATACCAATCCAGGAATGAATCCACTATGATAGTTCCAATTCTAAGCTAAACAATCCCAGTTTACAACTTATCACTTAGACACTACCCGTGCTAATTCTACCTAGGTCCTCCCTAGATATGACAACCTCTGGTCACTTCCTATAACCTACCTTGCAACCCACAAGGATTTAAATAACAAACTCAATGATGGAGACGCACTCCTAACCTAAAGAACCAACTCGTGCTTCAAAGCTTTGAGTGATTCAAAGTCCAATTCTTGTTTCAAACTAGAACCAAGAAAAGGAACAGCTCTGTGTTTAAAAGCTTAAGAGCTAAATACAACCCTAGTTCAAGTCTCAATGGAAACAAGAAACAAAGGGACAAAGACTGAATATCTAAAGACTAGAAAATATAATTCTAAATTCAGTAAGTAAAACAAGTCTTCAGTCTTCCTTTATATAGAACGAGATTCTGATAGCTGGCCATCGTATTCTTCAAGAAACAAACCCAATCTTTTACAAAGATATGTTTGTTTTAAATCTTTTTAAATCTTCTAGTAACAAACCGGCCTTTTTAATCTTTTCTGAATCTATTTCAATCTTTCAGCTCGTTCCTTGGCGCACAAGCTAGCGTGGATGTGTTTGTTTCAAAACAAATCTTTTTCAAAAGATCACACGCAAATAATGAAAGCGCGTTATTTTAGGGCATTCAGTTCAGGTCCCATATGTGTGCACATCAGTCACCACATCTGGACCAAAGGCTTATTTTAGCAAATGAAGCCAACACCCTAAAACTAAAACAACCTTGCAGGTTGAAAACACTAACAATCTCCCCCTTTGGCAATTTTTGGCTAAAATAATCTTTGGAGTCAGCCAACTGAACTTTGGAGAGAATCATTAGAACATCAGAGGCGTGCAGCAGCGGAATCTTGCCTCATATCTTCTGAGAGAATAAAACTCCCAACATACAAGCATGGTGATGAATCATGCACACAGTAAGGAGGGGAAGTGTCTTTAATAGCTTCAGTGAAATACTTTTCTCCCCCTAAATTCAAGCACCATCTTCAGTAGTCTTCAAAGGATCAGTCTTTATTCGTCTGGTCTCTTCAAAGTCTTCAAAAGTTGTGCAGAATACAAGCACATGTTGTCTTCGACGATGTGCACACATCTTGCATCACATCATGTACCAGAGTAAACATATTGCACTACCTTATGTCTTACTCCCCCTGGATATACTTATCTTTTCTCCCCCTTTTTAGCCATAATATTGACAAAAAAGTTAAGATCAGAAAGAGTAAAAAAAAACTGGAGCCAGTAATTGTGCAATTTTCAGAGTAGATGGATTTATGGTAGATAGACAAATGTTCTAAGCACCACACATAATTAAGGTCTTCAGAAAGAGATGCTTCAGTAGTCTTCAATTTCTTCAGTATTTGTCTTCACAGAATCCATATAGTCTAGCAATCCATAGCCTTGTAGTCTTCAATTTCTATGGTTGCTATATGTGCATTCATAGTTAAGCATGTACAAGTTACCCATATTTCTATGACTGTAACTAACTAAGTCACCCATATTGCTATGACTGTGACTAGAAATCACCCATATTTCTATGACTGTGATCCTAAGCATAAAGGTAATCCATATTTCTATGATTATGATCTATGCCAATGCTTTTGAGTTGCTTTGCATATATTCTACTCCCCTATACCAGATATACCCAATGCTCTTGCAGATAGCATTATTTGTAACCTTCAGCTCTGGATAGGATTCTTCACTTCTTCTCAGAGGCTCCAATGTGGACCACATTGAGCTCTACATCTGGATCTTCTACATAGTTCTTCATCACAGTATGAAAGGTGGAATAGTCTTGATGTATGAAATTGAGAAAAACCTGTAACAACCCGTTTTTCAAAGGCCCGAAAAGGCATTACTTTTTTTTTTTTTTTCTACACATCAGAGTTACGCATAAAAGATTTTTCAATGAGCCGGCATTCAAATATACAAAAGAACTCATTACCATAAGGTGCTTCGACAAGCAAAGTGTATTCCTGAATAATTACAATCCAAGTCTAAGTATTCAAATACTTACAACAGAACAAGTTAGAATCCTATGCCTAAACCCAAAAAGCACGGTGCACAAAACACACCGGCGCATAGTCTAACTATACTGAGCTTCACCACGTGCTCACTATGGCCTAGAACTGCCACCGTCGTCACCACGACCTAACCCATCATCTGGGTGGGATGAGCCCGCAAATGAAAGAAAGGGTCACCACAAAATAAAAGTATGTGTATATATAACCGGTGCGAAAGATGTACACATAACAAATTTCCACATACATAAGAGAAAGCTCTTTAACACAAAAGCAATTCCCACCAACGGGCTTATATATATAATGCACACATAGCCTACCAATGCAGACTCTACATGATCGTGACACCAATCACTGGCTGCCACATGCATGAATTCCGGAATTTAACCTCTCCGCAGAGAGTCGTAGGTCCATCCCCTACTAAACCCCGCAGGGCAGGTGAAGTCTCCATCTGACAAACACCGACTCAATAAAATCCCGCAGGATCAGGTGGTCCCATCTGACACACCCCGTGCAGTCCCATCTGACATACACAACTATGAAATGTATGAGCATAATATCCTATTTCGACATATATAGGGTAGTCTCCATCTGACAGACCCCGGGCAGTCCCGTCTGACATGCCCTGTGCAGTCCCATCTGACACGCACATTCATATATGCTCATGCAAACATTTACATACCATTCAAGCGTATGTAATCCCAACCACAACAACATGCATATATTCTCACAATCATATGTAAACATCGCACATATAGTAAACAATTTCTCATCCCGAGAATACATCACACATACATGCCAAACACACAAACACGCATCACCGAAAATAACCAACAAACATGTTATAACTCAGTGAAAAGACAGAAATATAGTGGAGCCCTTACCTTAGCAAGCTTCCGTTAACTTTTCTCGCATAATTCTACAATTCGCGCTTCCTAAAATATAAGCAGCGTACAATCAATAAAATACTCCCAACGTATCCTATCGAAACGAAACTTGTTCTCAAAGCTCTAGAGGGTTTTAAGGTACTTTCTAACACTCTCACTTAGTGATTCCAAGTCCTCCCCATAACGATTAAAAATTTCCGAAATTAAATACACTATTTTTCGCTGCACGAAAATATTTTCGTTTCAAAACATACTATGAAATACTTTTGTTTCTAAATCCAACGATCAAACTCACACACTAAAACCATTTGAAAACAACCCAAAAACTCTTTGAAAATTTTCACAAAAATAAAAGTTTACTTGCGCCACAAGTTACAAGTTTTTCCTTTCAAATAAAATCACCATAACTCATTCAATTCTAATCCGATCGAGACGTGCCATACGCCGAAATCTTCGTCTCGAAAAAACGGATTGAATGATCAAATTTCTATGACAAAATATCACATTTAAAATGGACGAAAATGCCCTTCCAGTTTCGGCCAGAATTGGAATTATTCCAAAACCATTGTTTTTCAAAATCAAACATAGTGTAAAACACTTAAACCATTTCTAATTTCTCAAATTGATCCAACACTCACACCAAATCATTTCGAATCCAAGAATGTCATTTTTTTCTTCAAAACTTCGCAATCTTTTCTTTTCACATAAAACCACATTAATCATCCCTTTGTAAGACCATGATCATTCACTTAAACCTATGATCATTGCCCTCCAATTTAGGACTTAAAAATTTGAAATCCCATTGTTATACACACATATAGGCCACGGCCAAAAATTTCTAAATCCCATAATCACTCAAAATTTTTCCATTCTCAAAGCATGGTAATATCCTATAATACCCCAAAATCATTTACCCGAACAAATCAAAACATTTTAGGTCGAATCGCAATTTTCGACAATTCTCAAATTGGTTTTCTGAAGGCAAAATCAACTCATTTTTCTTTTCTAACAAAACCATAACCAATCAAACTTTTTAGACTATGATTATGCCCAAACTATTTGTCTTAGAACAAATTTTGAAATTCAAAACAAAATTCTCCTACTCATGTTCATCAATTACTCAAGAACACCAAATAAATTATTTTCTTATTTTTCAAAACAAAGTTCATAATCAAACATCCATTTTGCCACAAAGCTCAAAACTAACATCAAAAACAAAATCTCAAAACGAAATTCAAGTTTATGATCTTTTCAAAAAATTTCTTCAAACTCTTAACCAAAATTTGTGAAAACTTCAAATCAACCATGGAAATCAACACTACTTAGCTTAATCACACTAGTTTATCACTCATGAACAACTTTCAAGCAAGAGAAATCATTCCTGAACAATTTCTCACAAAATCCTCTCAAGAACATAATCTAACAAATCATCAAATTCTATGAGTTTGTCTAGCTAAGGAAAGGAAGGAAGCTTAGTTACCTTAAGAAGATGATGATCCTTGCAAGTCCTATGATCCAACAAGCCTAAGATCAAGTGATTTGGTGAAGGAATGAAGAATTCATGATGGTGGAGACAAAAGGGTGGAAGCCACGGCAATGGAAGAGAAGAATGAGAGTCTTGTGCAATTTTTTTCTTAAGTCCACAAAGACCAAACCTCCTTACTAAATAATGGTCTTGCTCATTATCCACCATTGGATCAAATAGTGCCTAAAAGCCAAGACCAAATCCTAGCCCTTGGATCAACCCAAGTCTATCCTCACAAGATATTTTCTTTCTCATGAGAAACTTACGCCTCACAGACGAGTCGCGCCTCGCTAACGGACGGAAATCACAAAAATATAAAATCTACCAAATAAACGTCCGTCGTAAACCGTTTCCAAATATTATCGCTAAATCTTTTTCCTCGACTGTAATTTTCTTCCTCACCCTCGAAAATGATTCTCAGGACATATCCTAACTCGCGCAGATATATAAAACCTCCATCTAAATTTCTACGGAATTCAGAAGCCGTAAAATTTTACATCAGCGGGTAAAATTCCTACTCGTTTTTCCAAAAGCGAGAATAATCCAAAACTCGTTATTCTGACTACACATAAACCTTCTTATACTCAAAAGAAGACTACAACCCAAAAGTCTGTGCCTTTCCAGCGCACGAGCACAAAACAGGCTCCATTTCAGCAAAAATCTCATTAATGTGACGATACTCACAAAACCGTTTCACCAAAACCCTAAAAACTTAGCCGACACTAAAGTTCCTTAGGAAAACTGTACAGTGAAATCTTGGGTCTTAATTCCAAGTTGCTATTGATCATCAAGAAGGCAAATACCAAGTTTGCCTCTTAATGTCCAAACTTACTTGCATCCAAAGCCTTTGTGAAAATGTCAGCCAGTTGATTGTCTGTGGCTACATGTTCTAAGGATTCTTGGAAATATTTATAGCAGTCATATTGTCACAGTATAATGTGAGCACATCTTGCTCCACATTGTACTCACTCAGCATCTGCTTCATCCAAAGCAATTGAGAACAACTGCTTCCTGCTGCAATGTATTCAGCTTCAGCTGTTGAGAGAGCTACACAATTTTGTTTCTTGCTGAACCATGAGATTAGGTTGTTTCCCAGAAAGAAATATCCACCTGAGGTACTCTTCCTATCATCTGCACTGTCTGCCCAGTCAGCATCACAATATCCTATCAACCTTGAGTCTTCACAATGAGAGTACATAATACCATAGTCACTTGTGCCATTTACATACTTCAGAATTCTCTTGATGTAAGACCCCTAATTCTACTGTATCGTACGCAAGTTATAAGCGTAAGTAGTGGCTAAGAGTTTTAGGGTTTCTGTAAGTTAATTTCATAAGTATCGTGTAATAACAGCGTTATTGCTGAGTTGGAACTGGTTTTGGATTCGTGTACTATTTAAGCCCAGGCTTTTGGTTCTTAGTCCTCTTTTATATACGAGAACGTTCCTGTGCTTTCAGAATTTTGAGTTTCGACTTTCTCCGTTTATTGGAAAAACGAGTAGAAAACAGTACCCGCTGCTTAAAAATTTTACGGTTTCTGTTTTCCGTCAAATTTTAATTGGAAACTTTATATATCGGCGCGAGTTGGAATATGTCTTCAGAATAATTTTCAAGAGTGAGGAAGAAAATTACAGTCGGGGAAAAAGATTTAGCGATAATATTTGGAAACGGTTTACGACGGACGTTTATTGGTGAGATTTTCTATTTTTGAGATTTCCGTCCGTTAGCGAGGTGCGACTCGCCGAGAACAAACGCGACGAGCTGAGTAGCGTAAAGTGGATATTTGTTCAAAAAGTAATCATGAGTGAATTGGATCCAAGGGCTAGGGTTTAGTCTTGCAAAAGTTAGTTGATCCAATGGCCTAGATTGCACAAGAGTGGATGTAATAGTAAGGAGGTTTAGGCTTTGGTCATAGAAGCAAAAATCACACAAAACTCTCCTTCCTCTCTTCACTTTCACGGCAACTCACTCACTCTCACTCATCCATCAAAAAAATTTCATTTCTCATCTTCTCAAAGCTTGGATTTTTGGCTCACTAAGGGATTACTTGCAATTAAGGTAACTAACCTCCTCTTTCCCTCATTATGTTCATGAACCTCTTGGATTTTTAAAGTTGTAAGTTTTGTGTTCTTGAGAAAATTCATGAGAAAAGTGGTTATTAATTCATAGGAGGTTTTATTTAGTAGGGGTATAACCTATTCAAGCCTAGCATGGATGATTCTCATGGTTGTTTTAAAAGTTTTCACAAAATTTTGGTGAAGGGTTTTGAAGAAAATTTTTGAAAAGATCATAAACTTGGATTGTGTTGTATGATTTTGGTTTTGAAGTTAGTTTTGAGCTTGTTGACAAAATGGATTGGTGAATATGAATTTTGTTTCGAAAAATAAGAAAAAAATTTCTCGTGTTCTTGAGTGACTCGAAGAACACAATTCAGAAAAAAATTTATTTCGAGTTTCAAAAAGAGTCGGGTATACGATCGAATATCGTTACGAGCTAACACATGTGGGCTAGGGTTTCAAATGAAAAAAATGTGTAGGGTTGCCCTTTTTGCCTCATTTGGCCGTGGCACCCATATAGGGTTCGAGGAATCGAATTTCGAAAATTGTTCAGAGGCAAATAGCTTCCCATAATCACTGTTTAATTGTTTGATTGGTTATGGGATGTTTTGAAAAGAAAATAATCATTTGCCTTAAGAAAAACCTTATTTGAGATTTCTCGAAAATTTGCGATTCAACTCTATAATTTCTAAATCGTTTTGATAAGTGCTAGTTAGATATTATGGGATATTACCATGCATTTAGAAGTGAAAAATTTTGTGTGGGAGTGTGATTTCTTGAAAAATGGCCGTGGCCTTTTTAAAGAGTGGGGGAGAAATTCCAAAAATTTTTCTAAGTCCACAATTGTGTGAAAATTTTGTATGTATTGGATAATCTTAGTTTTGAAGAAAAATGAGTATAGGAAAGGTTGTTAGGAAGAAAAAAATGCGTAACTTGTAACGCAAGAAAACTTTGATTTTTCATAAAAATATTTTTGAAAAGTTTTAGTTGTGTTTCAAATGGTCTTGTGGTGTGTGAAACAAGTCCTTGAAGTGGAAAATCCAAAAAATGGTTTTGGTTATGATTTGAAAACAAAATGATTTTCGTGTTATAAAAATAGTACAATTAACTTCATGAATTTTTAAACACTATGAGAATAACCTGAAATCATTGAGGGATGGCTTTAGAAAGTACCTTAGACCCCTCTGGAGCTTTGAGAGCAAGTCTCATCTCGATAGGATAAACGAGGAATATTTTATTGATTGTACGCTGCTTAACTTTTAGGTAGCGCGTATCGTAGATTTGACGAGAAAAAGTAACGGAAGCTTGCTAAGGTAAGGGCTCCACTTTATTTCCGTCTTTAAAACGGTTACGACATGCTTTGTTATGCTGTGTATGCAATTGTTGTGTGTTTTGGCTTGTTTGTATTATGTATTCTCGTGATGAGAACGTGTTTGAAATATTTGCGTTGTTTACATATGATTATGAGAATATATGTATGAACAGGTGTTTGGAATACACATGATTAGATGTATATGCATGTGTTGTTGTGTCATTACATATGCGTGTACGATATGTATGTGTTGCATTAGCATATAAGGGGAATCGTATGCTCATGCATTCATAGTACGTGGTTATCGGGAATGGACCACGGGGTGCGATTATCGGGAATGGATCCACCTTAATCCTGCGGGATTTATTGAGTCCAATACGTGGTTATCGGGAATGGACCACGGGGTGCGATTATCGGGAATGGATCCACTCTAATCCTCTGGGATTTTATTGACGCCCTGCGGGGTATAGTGGGGCTTGAACCTACGACTCTCTGCGGAGAGGTTAAATTCCGGAATTCATGCATGTGAAAAAGACCCAGCTAGGGTGATCACAATCATTTAGAGTCTGCATTGATAGGCTTGGTGTGCATTATAAATATGAGCCCGTTGGTGGGAATGACTATGTGTTTAAAGAGCTTTCTATGTTGGTATTTGTATATTTGGTAATTGTATCCTCTCTCGCACCGGTTATATATACACATACTTTTTATTTTGTGGTGACCCTTTCTTTCATTTGCGGGCTCATCCCACCCAGACCATGGATCACCCTTTGTTTCCGATGCTCGTGAGGGAGACGGTGACGAGGTGGGACTTCCTTGATCGCCTGCTGCTGCCTGCCTGGAGCCTCGACCCAGCTTCCGGTACGGCTAGTTACCATGGGCGCGTTAGGATTACTACTTATCTCGGTACCCATCAGGTTCACCAGTGTCTGATATGGCAGACCCCACCTTTCTCCATACCTCTACCGGTACTGCTCGGTGCACTTTGGACGGTTCCCGTGGGACCCCTGTCAGGGGCGCTAGACACATCAGAGGATGATGGATCGGTCGTTGGAGAGACCTCCACGGATGGACCAGCTACTTCCTCTTCTATGGGTAGTTGGGGTGATGGGGCTTTACCCGACTTCTTAGGGGAGCCGGAAGTTGTCTTTTCGGAGGCAGCGACTGCTGCAGTGGAGGGATCCATTGGAGGATCCGGAGTACCTCACTTGGTATCTCCCACTTCTACCTTGAGTTTGGTACTGTTATCGAGTGATACGGACGACACCTGATGCCGATGTGCATGATAGGACTAGGACACTGACTTTAGAGTAGTAGGTTCTAACGTTTTTGGATGACTGTACTCTATACTCTTACACTTTGGATGAGCCTCTTTTGGTATCGGCTGTAGTATTTCCCTAGTCACGACTACCTTGTATATTTGTCGTGAACTAGATGTTATGTTTTGGATATGTAATTAAACAGGTACACACTTTGCTTATGAGAAGCACTATCGATGCATATAGTACTAATTCAGTCACCTCGTTGGTCGTACTATTACATGCTTTAGTTCTGTTGTATGAATAATGCCGGCTCTTGTAAAATATTTTCCGCGCACTCTGTCTCGTGTTTAAAAAAAAAAAAAAAAAAGTGCCTGCTTTTGGGCCATGAAAATCGGGGTGTGACATTGTGGTATCAGAGCCCGGCTTTAGATCATCAAGGGAAAGGTGTGTCGTAAGAGTTGTCAGTCGAGTTAGGACTAGAGTTTGATTGGTTCTAAGTGACCGTTGTTTTGGTGTGTGATGTTATTGACTCATGGTATAAGATTTCTAAGAGAATTGGAAAAGAATCTAACCAGAAAGTGGTTTGTGCAGGAAACCATGCCTCCAAAACGGGCACCTGTAGCTCCTGGAGCTGATGAGAATCAAATAAACCAGCTGGCTCACTCCATGAATATTGAATACCATGGCAGCAACTTTGACTGCCCAAGCTCATGCTAAGGCGCAGAGGGACATGGAAAAAAGGGAAAGAGAGATTCTCGCTGCTGGATCTCGAGTTCTCACGAGTTTTAACCATCAGAGTCCTCCGAAGTATAACGGAGAGGGAGGTCCTGATGCTGCTGACTTATGGCTTCAGGCGATGGAGAAGATCTTCGGAGCAATCCACTGCCCCGAGGGTGAAAAGGTGACTCTGGCCACCTACTGTTGGAACAAAGTAGGTCTGACATGAACCTCTAATGTTTTAAGTAGTTTTGATGATAACAAAGTATTAAAATTGCAATTGGTATTACTAATGATTATTCTAGTGTGCAGAATTATAAGTCAAAATTCATTCAGAAGCACTATGAATAGTAGCAGAGAAGCCAGTCAAAACAAGCTCTGAAAGCACGACACTGTTCGTCAGAAGCTTGAATTTTGAATGCTGAAGAAAGTGACTCTGAGGATAAAACAAGGCTCTGAAGGACTCAGAAGCTAAAAGACCTCAAGAAGCTATGGCAACAGCATCAGAAGCAAAAGGAATTTACGTCACTCAAGAGCTGACCTATATAGAACCAATGATTGAAGAACAATCCACTTCAAGGCTCTGTCACATCCACAGGAAGGAATATTCGTTGGTACAACGTTAACCTTATCCATAAGTGGAGCGCATTTGAGGATTGTACTATCGTACTATTATTACTCAAAATGGATGAGTGATAAATTGAATAGCTAGGTAGTGGAATTGGAATTCCTTACCAAAGAAGGCAATATACAGCTATCAATTGTACGAGTAAATTCCAGCTGGCACCTCTCTCTCTGCAACGGTCATCATCTTCCTCCAAGTATAAATAGAAGACTCAAATGGAAGAAATGACTACTGTTCCTACTACTGTTCTATTACTGCGTTCAAAGACTAAGAAGCATTCTGACATCATATTTTAAATCTGTCATTCTAAGTCTTAGAACAAATTGAGTTGTATTTTGTAAACACCTCTGATAGTATATCAAGTGTTCCTTAACATTCATTCTTATTCTTAAGTTTGTTTGAGAAGTCTCTTGTTAAGTTTAACTTGAGCATTTGAGAAGTCTCTTGTTTAGTGAAACTTGAGCACCTGAGAAGTCTCTTGCAAGTGTGCTTGAGCAATTTGTAATCTTTAGTAGATTATAGTGAAAATCTCTTGTTAGTAACAAGGGAACTGGAGTACTCTCGATTTGTGAGGGGAACCAGGATAAATTCTGTGTCTTTCTTTCTCTCTCTCAGCACCCTCTCGTTAATTTGTGTTTTTATCCGCTGCATACGTAGTCGCTATTAGGTAAAAAGTTTTAATTTTTAAAACACAATTCAACCCCCCCCTTCTTGTGTTTTTCCACCTTCAATTGGTATCAGGAGCTGGGCTGTTGCCTAACTCTCACCTATCAGTGAAACAGTTAAGATTCAGGGAGGAAAAACATGTCTGCTGAGAAGAATCTCAATGAAGTTCCATTTGACTATGATTCCAATTCTAAAGACAGAAGGTCTTCTGACAAAATTCCCTTTTTCAATGGAACTGAGACTGGTTATCCATTCTGGAAAACCAAGATGTACAGTCACATCATGGCGATTGATTGTGATCTGTGGGATTTGGTAGAAGATGGAGTGAACTTTGAAAATATGGACTTAGAAGGCGTTGTTAGCTCTAAAGACAGGAAGGCTTTTACACCCACTCAAAAGCTGGAATATAAGAAGCACCACAGTGTAAAAGGGATGATGACAAATGCCATCTCTCATGATGAGTACTTGAAAATTGGAGATAAGAGAACGGCTAAGTCTATCTGGGATTCTCTTAAATCCAAGTATGAAGGAAATAAACAAGTTAAGGAGGCTAAGGCCAACTTGTTAGTACATCAGTATGAATTATTTAAAATGAAGGACGGAGAGGACATTGAGACAATGTTCTCTAGGTTTCAAATTCTTGTTTCTGGACTTCAAGTTTTAGATAAGAGCTATACTGAGGCTGATCATGTAAGGAAAGTACTCAGAAGCTTGCCGCCAAAGTGGAGACCAAAAGTGACAGCGTTTCAGGAATCTAAGGATTTAGATACTGTGTCTCTTGAAAGCTTGGTTAGTTCTCTAAAGAGTCATGAGATGGAACTCATGACTGATGAATCGACTAAGAAGCTAAAAGGGATAGCACTAAGCACCAAGAGTTCCTCTAAGGCTCTGAAGGCGAAGGTTATAGTATCTGATGAAGAAGCTTCTGAAGAAGGTCACGAGATGGACTCTGATGAAGAAGAAGAAATGGTTCTGATGGCTGCAAGAGTATCGCAATGGGCTAAGAGAAGCAAGAAGTATGCTGGTAAGTTTGGAGGTTCTTCCAAGAAGGTTGGTACTTCTAAGGATAAAAAGGAAGAACAAAACAAATGCTTTAAGTGCAACAAACCAGGACACTTCATTGCTGACTGCCCAGAGAACCTGAGTAAATCATCCAAGAGAACCTCTAACAAAGAAAGATACAAAAGTAAGCTCAAAAAGGGGTTCCTTGCCACTTGGGATGATTTGGATCAGGAATCAGATTCTGATGGGGAAGAAGAAGCAAACCTAGCCTTGATGGCAACCGCTTCTGACCAAGAGAACTCTGAGCACGAAGATGACTCAGATTCAGAAGATGAAGATGAGGTACTTGCTAAACTTTCTCGTTCTGAATTAATAGATTCATTAAAAGATGCCTTAAAACTTTTAACCAAAAAGGCAGGTGAGTGTAAGGTCCTTAAAAAGGCTTATAACAACCTGACCGAAAAGGCAAATGAAATAATTGAACAAAATGAGTCTCTAAAATCAAGAAATGAATTTATGGAAACTCATTATGTTCTTGATGATAAGGTTCCTCCAGAACATGAATTTGCTCTTCAGGAATTCCTTATCAATGGAATGAAAAGAAGTAAAATAGCCTCTTTGATTTATCATGTAAGTAGAAATAGAGGAGAAGGTCTTGGATTCTCACGTTTTAAAGATAATCCATTATCTTCAAAGTCCTCTAATATAGATAAATCAAAACCTAAGGTTGTCTTTGTAAAGAGTCAATCAGAGGTTCTGAATGAGTCAGCTTCTAATAGAACATCAAAGCCAGAGGCTCAAAAGTCAAAGACTCTGAAGGATAAAACCTCAGAACCTAAGATTGTTAAGCCTCAAGCTAATGTTAAATCTAAAGAAACTCTGACACATTCAAGAACAAAGCTCAAGAGCTATACTAAACCCAAAAACTTTTCAACAAGGGTGGTTAACTCTAGAAGCTCTGATAGGTCCTTTAAACAAAGACCACCTGGACCTGTAAAGATTAACACAAAAGGACCCATAAAGATATGGGTACCAAAATCTCAAATAATATTTGCTTCAGGTTTGCACACTAAGAAGGCCAAAGCAGCAATGCTGGTACCTGGACAGTGGCTGCTCACGACATATGACGGGAGAAAGGCATATGTTCCAAACCCTGACTCTGAAAGAGGGAGGTACTGTGGGGTTTGGAGGAAACCAAAAAGGGAAGATCATTGGTACAGGTATAGTTGGTAACTCTTCTCTTTCAATTAAAAATGTTTGGTTAGTTGATGGCCTCAAACATAATCTGCTTAGCATTAGTCAATTTTGTGATAGCGGATTTATTGTTAAATTTGATAAAGAGGCATGTACAGTAATCAATGATTCTGACAAGTCCATATTGTTTAAAGGACTAAGAAGAGGTAATGTTTATAAGGTGAATCTGTCAGAACTCACTGAGCAGAAGATAGTTTGTCTTCTATCTCTGAATGATGAAAAGTGGGTCTGGCACCAACGCTTAGGTCATGCTAACTGGAGATTAATCTCTAAGCTTAGCAAACTAAAGTTGGTTAAAGGCCTGCCAAATCTTAGATATCATTCAGATGCTCTGTGTGGTCCTTGTCAGATTGGCAAAATTTCAAAAACTTCTTTTAAACCTAAAAACATTGTCTCTACCTCAAGACCCTTAGAACTACTTCACATTGATTTGTTTGGTCCAGTAAGTACTGCCTCAATCAATGGGAAAAAATATGGATTAGTCATTGTTGATGATTACAGTAGATGGACTTGGGTAAAGTTTCTAAGAGTGAAAGATGATGCATATGATGTGTTCAGCATCTTCTGTACTCAAGTGCAAAATGAGAAAGGTCTCAAAATCTTAAAGGTTAGAAGTGATCATGGTGGAGAATTTGAAAATGAACCATTTGCAACTTTTTGTGAAGATCATGGCATTGTTCATGAGTTCTCTGCTCCTAGAACACCACAACAAAATGGTGTTGTAGAGAGAAAGAACCGGTCTTTACAAGAAATGGCAAGAACCATGATGCATGAGACAAAACTTGCTAAGCACTTCTGGGCAGAAGCTGTAAACACAGCTTGTTATATTCAAAATAGGATCTATATAAGACCTCTATTGAATCTAACAACATATGAACTCTTCAAAGGAAGAAAGCCCAACATCTCTTACTTTCATCAGTTTGGATGTACATGTTACATTCTAAACAACAAGGCCTACAAAAGAAAATTTGATGCCAAAGCTTGTAAGGGAATCTTTATAGGTTACTCTGAACGCTCAAAGGCATACAGAGTGTATAATTCTGAAACCAACACAGTGGAAGAATCTATACATGTTAGATTTGATGATAAAGAGCCTGACAGTAAAATGTCAGAGCAAGATAATAGTTATGCAGGTGTTCCATACCAATACATCGATTCAGAACCTGAAAAAGCATCAGAAGCTGTTGAAGCTTCAGAAGCTGTATTGGAAGAAGATGCTGAAGAAGCATCTCAATTAGAAGCATCACAAGAACATGATGACACTTCAGAAGAAGACACTCAACCAAGTGCTGATGTTGATGAAGCTCCAAGAAGGAAGTTCAAATATAGATCATCACATCCAGAAGACTTAATTCTTGGAAACAAAGAAAGTCCAAGAAAGACAAGATCAGACTATCAACAACTTGATTCTCTTCTGGGACTAATCTCAATGATAGAACCAAAGAATGTTGATGAAGCACTTACGGACGATGGATGGATTGTAGCTATGCAGGATGAGCTCAATCAGTTTCAAAGAAATGATGTATGGGACTTAGTGCCAAGACCAGCACATAAGAACATCATTGGAACTAAGTGGGTATTTAGAAACAAGATGAATGAACAAGGTGAAGTGGTAAGAAATAAAGCTAGACTGGTAGCACAAGGCTACAGTCAGCAAGAAGGTATAGACTTCACTGAAACATTTGCTCCAGTAGCAAGACTGGAAGCAATCAGGTTACTTCTTTCATATGCTGTTAACAATGGAATCACATTGTACCAAATGGATGTTAAGAGCGCCTTTCTCAATGGTGTTATTTCTGAAGAAGTATATGTCAAACAACCCCCAGGTTTTGAGGATTTGAAAAATCCTAATTATGTTTATAAACTTAAGAAATCACTCTATGGTCTCAAACAAGCTCCAAGAGCTTGGTATGAAAGACTGAGTAATTTCCTTTTAGAAAATGGTTTTCAAAAAGGTCAAATTGACAATACATTATTCAGAAAGACATCTAAGAAGGATATCTTAATCATTCAAATTTATGTAGATGATATAATTTTTGGTTCAACTAATGCTTCTCTTTGCAAGAATTTCTCTAAGCTTATGCAGGATGAATTTGAAATGAGTATGATGGGTGAATTGAAGTTCTTCCTTGGAATCCAAATTAATCAAGGAAAAGATGGCACTTACATTCATCAAAGCAAGTATACAAAAGAGCTTCTGAAGAAGTTCAACCTTGATGACTGCAAGATAATGTCTACACCCATGCATCCTACCAGCAGCTTAAGCAAAGAAGAGATAGGAAGCAAAGTAGATCAGAAGCTGTATCGAGGTATGATTGGTTCTTTAGGGCAGAGAACAGTTAATGATGATTATGGCAGTTAAGTATATTATTTAATTTTTAAAACTGCTCGCGCTCCCTCCCAATGTTTACTTTCTCTGTGTATGTGTGCTAGTTACTATTTATAAGTCACTTCACTCACTTTGCACAACTTTTTACACAAAATCACTACCTACACAAACCTAGACCTTACAGAAATTCCCAACCTTCATCTTCTTAATTCTCTGCAACTATGGCTGCTCGTTCTTCAAACGAAATCGTTCAAGAACCCTTTAATCCTACATTACCACCCATCATCGATCTTAATTCAAAAGATAATCTAGTCTACGAACATCATCAAACTGACGCTGGACCAGATGCTTATGATTTCTTCACTGAGAAGTTCGTGGATTTTGAAAGTCTGAAAGCGAATGGGATTGACATTCAATACTTGTTCTACAACCAACAATGGCAAAATTATTTTGAGATGCTTAATGGCTTCGTATACTACGACATAGTGAAGTATTTCTGGCAGAAGGCTAAAGTGTACGATAGAGCAAGTGCTGATAAAGAATACAAGGATATGGTTGAGAAGAACCAGGAATTACGAGGGAAAACAAGAAAGGAACTTGGTCTTAAACCTTATAGAGAAAGGGAAATTAGGTCAAATATTTTGGGAATCAATGTTGTGATAACTCAGGCACACATTGCTAAGATTCTGGGTTTAGACAACAAAGGAGAAGATATAGAAGTGTATGATAAGAAAAGCAAGCATTTGGATTCAATTCATCAGGACCTCTTTAAATCTGGATGCACACAAAAGGATTTTGGAAAAGTAATGCACATGAAGAATACATTTGAATTTGCTTTCAGAATGTGTTTGTCTACTATCTTCACCAGAAAAGGTGGATTGGATACCATCTCCATTCCACACAAACATCTCATCTGGTTCTTATACAAGAGGGTAAAAGTTAATTTGGCTAAGATTCTTTTTGATCACATGTGCCTTACCATCAATGAGGGTAGAACCAAAATACCATCAGTCATTCATCACCCTAGGTTAATCTCAGAACTGATAAGGCAAACCAAACTCACAGACATTGTGAGTGCCAAAGAAAAACTTAGAGTTTTCCAAACTGCTAAGTATGATGCATCAGTTCTGGTCAACATGAAGAGAAAAACCAAGGAAGAAATCATTCAAGTGAAAACACCTCTACAGCAAGTGTACGAAAAGTACTTCTGGTGTGATGGGTTTCCCACCATATCAGAACATGATAATGAGGAGGTCATCAAGAATTTTCTTGAATCAGTAAGAAGAGATACTGGGGTTAGTGTGCCCAGGAAAATGGTTGTAAGTGTTCCTAATTGGGATATCTTCAAGGGACCAAGAGATATTACAAGGAATAGAAGAAAGCCAAGAACTACTGAGCAAGAAATGATTGATGAAGGCTCTGATGATCAAGGACATGCTAGTGCTGATGAGACTGAAGAAGGTGCTGAAAGTATGATGACTGAAGCTGTTCAGAAGGAAAAACGGACAAAGAAAAGGCATGATAGGCCTTCAGCTTCTGAGGAAGATCAGAACCCTGCTAAACCTGCAAAGAGATTAAAGACCAGAGCTTCTAAACCAAAAGGTAAGATCTCTGAATCTAATACTTCTAGCATTCCTGTAGCTCAGGTTATTGGTTCTGAACCTCAACCCTCTATTGCTAAACCATCTATTTCTCAACCTCCATTATCTACCAATCAACCTCAACCCATAGACTTCACTGTACCTATTAGTGTAGTCTTACCTGATCATAAAGCTATATCATCATCATCTTCATCAGATACCAGCACTGCCTCGGATGAGTTAATTGCTACACTCATCAGAGAATCCAACCCAAAACAAAAGAAAACTCTTACACCAAAGAGAACCTCTTTCAAGAAAACCACAAAGAAAATCACCATAAAGCCCATTCATCTTTCTTCTGATGAAGAACCTACTATTAATGTAGACACCACCATTCTCCATCAATCCACAAATCAAGGTTCTGTCATAGAACATCTTGAACAACACATGTGTGGTGTTGCATTTACCAACTCAAATCCAAATTCACCACATCAATTTCCATCCATGAATCTCACAAATGATTCACCCGTCCACAAAACACAAAACACACAGGTCATTCACACACCCCCTCCCTCACTTGATCACATCTCACGAGTAAATCCACCTACATTCACCCCTGTTCAGAATGAGCCAAATGCTCATTCTGAAGAACAACAAAAATCACCTCACTCATCACCAATCAATGTCATGACTGAACAACAACATCAATCACCACAACCTGTCCCTGACCCACTCAACAGACCTCTAGTTTTAGAAGAGGTTCTTGAGCTTTACCAACATCTAACTAAAGCTGAACACCAAATATTCAAGGATTCCATCAATCTTGATGATGATATCATACCTCCAAATCTCAGCAAAATCAAAATTATTGAACTCAAAAGAAAGAAACCTGAACCAACCATTCCCTTTGACCCATCCTTACCCTTTTTCAATTCTGACTCTGAACCAAATCTTGAGCTGCTAAATAATGCTATAGGTATTAGACTTAAGAGGTTCAAACAAAGAGAGGAAGAAGTTCTTATCTTTCCCTCTGATTTGGATGCTGATGTCAGGGAATTAGAGTACTTTTTTGGTGAATCTTTAAGGATTCTCAGTACTCATCTGAAGGATAAGATTAAGGGTAGAGGAGCAAACACTGTACGGGAACTATTTGAGATTGCTGAGAGGACATGTGCTCCAAGGCTCACATTCTTCAACCATGAAGAAGAATGTCAGAGGTTAGTCTTTTTAGCTGCTATTGATGAAAGTATGAGAAGATCTTTGGATGAAGAGCAGGCTAGGATAGCTGCTGAAATGGAACGTCAGAGGCTTGCTGAACAAGAAGCCTTAAACTTATTGGTTGATAGAGCTGTTCACATTGCTGTCATTGAGACTAATAAGATTCTTGAGAATCAAGGAGCTACAGAAGATACTGTTATGAATGATCAGAACCTTAGTAAACCAGATTCTGATAAAGGAAAAGCTCCCATTGTTGCTTCATCTCCTCCAAGATCTCCACCAGTACTTGTCCAAGGCTCTTCTTCATCTGCTATACCCTCTGTTATGCAAGAAGCTCTGGATGTAATCAAGCATGACATAAGAGAGGAACTAAGAAATGAAATGGATGAATTCAGGGCCGATATAAGAGAAGACATGAACAGATCTGGTGAAGCTACTAACAAGAAGATAGATGCAATGATGGAACTTCTTCTGAAGCTTACTCAACAGCAATCCAAACCTTAACCCTCATGTCTGAGCACTTATTTGTAATCATGTTTTTGTAATTTTTGGATAATTTTTTCTTTTAATTCATATCTATATTATCCATATTTGTGTGTTTGTTATTTGCTTCTATGTTTGTTTTATATTTGTTTTTCAAAATTTAACTTTTCTATATACTCTGATAATGTCTGATACTCTTGTGGATTCTGAATCTAGTGTAAGATGTTGGAGAACATCTTGTTTTTAAACTTATATAGGATTTTGAAAACCTAAGATTCCCCCACATCAGTATTCCTGTTTACTCATGAAATAGCTTCTTAGTATTATAGCCTGTTTATAAGCGGGGCAACAATACCGTATGAGGCGTGTCTGGTAACTGGTTTTCTGACGTTTGACAAGAGTATATATATATATAAGAAACTTGCTCAAAACAAAGGGAATTAATAGCATAAACTTCTTTATTAATATTGTTGAAGAATTTCTATTACATAGAATGATAAGACTCTACTTAGAGCTAGGCTTAACTTCAGAAGACTCTGCATCTAGCTTCTTATGTTTCTCCTTAATGTAAGAAAGCAAGTTGGCAGTAGCCTTTTGCACTAGTTCTTCAGTATTCTTCTGAACAGCAGCCTCGTACTCTTCGTATGGAGTGTCATCATTGTATGTCCATAAAAATTCTTCCAGATCAGAACCCAATTCCTCCTCCTCTGACTCTGTCAAAATCAGTTCTTGCTTGTTCCTTTCGTAGCGAAGCTTGTTTTCTTCGCAGCGCCAGGGCTCTGCTCCCTTCTTGCTCTCTTCTTTTGAGCCTGAAGCATCCTTGGTAACCTGCCTTTCCATTGTATGTTTTTCTTTTGATGTTACTTGATTACTCTGGGTGAGTAAAATGAGAGGAATCATCCCTTTTTATAGTGTCATCCAGCTCTCTTGTCAGGACGGTTTTCAACACAATTCATTAAATGAATTTAGTTGTCATAACTTTTTGACTTGACTGCCTTGTTATGACGCATTTGACTGCTTGGTTTTCTGTGTCTTTTTGACTGATGCCAAAAGGGGGAGTAAGAGTAGCGTTAAAATTAATGTTGATTCATTCATATACTGCTCAATCTGAAACTGTAATGTTAAAAGCATTATGAATCAATATTTATCTCTTATGATTCTTTCTCATTCTGAACGATTATTGAAAGGGGAGAAAATTTAAGAACCTAAAATAAAATTCGTAGACAATGTCAGAAGAGCTTGCAAACCGCTTCTGAGCATTATCAAACTCTAAGAAGCAAAGCTTGCAAAACTATGCTTCTGAGAGTTAAATATGAAAATTTATTTTAAGTTAATAAATCAACTCTTAAACTGTTTTAATTAATTATGGATAAAATTTAGGGGGAGCTTACAAACCTACCCTTATGGATTATCAGACTCAGGGGGAGATTGCAAACCTTTGAAACCTGAAGTCATCATAATTAAATTAAATCAACAACAATTGAATTTTAATGCTTTGGTTTGTCATCATCAAAAAGGGGGAGATTGTTGGAACAAAGTAGGTCTGACATGAACCTCTAATGTTTTAAGTAGTTTTGATGATAACAAAGTATTAAAATTGCAATTGGTATTACTAATGATTATTCTAGTGTGCAGAATTATAAGTCAAAATTCATTCAGAAGCACTATGAATAGTAGCAGAGAAGCCAGTCAAAACAAGCTCTGAAAGCACGACACTGTTCGTCAGAAGCTTGAATTTTGAATGCTGAAGAAAGTGACTCTGAGGATAAAACAAGGCTCTGAAGGACTCAGAAGCTAAAAGACCTCAAGAAGCTATGGCAACAGCATCAGAAGCAAAAGGAATTTACGTCACTCAAGAGCTGACCTATATAGAACCAATGATTGAAGAACAATCCACTTCAAGGCTCTGTCACATCCACAGGAAGGAATATTCGTTGGTACAACGTTAACCTTATCCATAAGTGGAGCGCATTTGAGGATTGTACTATCGTACTATTATTACTCAAAATGGATGAGTGATAAATTGAATAGCTAGGTAGTGGAATTGGAATTCCTTACCAAAGAAGGCAATATACAGCTATCAATTGTACGAGTAAATTCCAGCTGACACCTCTCTCTCTGCAACGGTCATCATCTTCCTCCAAGTATAAATAGAAGACTCAAATGGAAGAAATGACTACTGTTCCTACTACTGTTCTATTACTGCGTTCAAAGACTAAGAAGCATTCTGACATCATATTTTAAATCTGTCATTCTAAGTCTTAGAACAAATTGAGTTGTATTTTGTAAACACCTCTGATAGTATATCAAGTGTTCCTTAACATTCATTCTTATTCTTAAGTTTGTTTGAGAAGTCTCTTGTTAAGTTTAACTTGAGCATTTGAGAAGTCTCTTGTTTAGTGAAACTTGAGCACCTGAGAAGTCTCTTGCAAGTGTGCTTGAGCAATTTGTAATCTTTAGTAGATTATAGTGAAAATCTCTTGTTAGTAACAAGGGGACTGGAGTACTCTCGATTTGTGAGGGGAACCAGGATAAATTCTGTGTCTTTCTTTCTCTCTCTCAGCACCCTCTCGTTAATTTGTGTTTTTATCCGCTGCATACGTAGTCGCTATTAGGTAAAAAGTTTTAATTTTTAAAACACAATTCAACCTCCCCCTTCTTGTGTTTTTCCACCTTCACCTACCAGTTGTCGGGAGGCTCTGAGTATTGGTGGAAGAGTACTAGTCTTATGATGGAGGCCGCTCACGAGGAAATTAACTGGGTGAGTTTTAAGATAAAGTTTTTGGCCAAGTAATTTCCAGAGACCGCTAGAGAAAGGTATGGAGAGGAATTCCTGAGATTGCGTCAGGGGAGTATGAATGTTGAAGTTTATGCTAAGAAATTTGAATCACTGTCAAGGTTCTTCCGTTTCTTCAGGGATGGCATAGATGAGACTTACATGTGTCGCCGGTTTCAAGACGGGCTGAGGTATGAGTTACAGGATTCAGTGATACCATTGGGAATCCGGAATTTCCAAGTGCTGGTTGAGAAGTGTCAGGAAATTGAGGACATGAAGAACAAGCGAGTGAATCGCAATGTGAATTCTACTGCTGGGGGACCTAGTCGTCCAAGTAATCAGGCTCAGAACCGTGGAAGGCGGGGGAATAAGCCTTACAACCGCCCTCAGAATAACAAAGGGCAGGATCGCTCTGTGAATCAAGGAAACCAAGGGAATCGGAATATGGCGAAGCAAAGTTGTTTCAAGTGTGGTCAGGAAGGACATTATATGAATGACTGCAGGAACACGGAGTCCGGGATTATTTGTTATAATTGTAAGAAGCCAGGCCACATTGCTAGGGATTGCAGGGCTCAGAAGGCTGAACCATCTGTGAATGGGACACAAGGAGCCAAACCCACTGCTAGGGGACGTGTCTACTGTATGGGCACGGAAGTAAGTGGTGAGGCCAGTAATGCCATACGTGAGAATTGCCAGATTGCAGGTAACACTTTAACTGCATTGATAGATACCGGGGCAACCCATTCCTTCATATCTGTGGATTGTGCAAATCGTATGAAATTGATTGTTTCTCCGCTGTCTTTTGATTTGAATGTTTCTACCCCTGCAAAGGATATAGTGGTTAATACAGCATGTTTGCACTGTCTAGTGATGATTCAGAATAGGGAATTTTTAATTAATCTGATCTGTTTACCCCTTCGGTCACTCGAGATCATTCTCGGGATGGATTGGCTGTCGTATCACTATGTTATTTTAGACTGTGCTCGTAAGTTGTATTTTTCCCCGAACCAGGAGTACAGAGGTACTTGTCGGCGAACCGGTTTACAGTGACTATGAGAAATGGAGAGCTAGAATTTATTTCACTTGCTTGTATAGGAGTGACTTCAGACGTGCATATAGAGGGACTACGCGTAGTTCAACAATTCCAAGATGTTTTTCCGTTAGAGATTCCGGGATTTCCCCCGGACAGAGAAGTGGAATTCTTTATCGACTTACATCCAGGAACGGGACCAATCTCGGAATCACCTTATCGGATGGCCCCAGCCGAGTTAGTGGAATTGAAGAGTCAGATTGAGGACTTGTTAGAAAAGGGTTTTATTAGGCCGAGTGTGTCTCCGTGGGGAGCGCCAGTCTTATTGGTGAAAAAGAAGGATGGACGGTCACGTTTATGTGTGGATTATCGGAAACTCAACAAGGCTACTATTAAGAACCGTTATCCTTTGCCACGAATTGATGATTTAATGGACCAGTTAAAGGGCGCGTCTGTGTTTTCAAAGATTGACTTGAAATCTGGTTATCACCAGATAAGAGTACGGGAAGAAGATGTTCAGAAAACGGCGTTTAGGACGCGGTATGAGCATTACGAGTATCTAGTGATGCCGTTTGGAGTGACGAATGCCCCGGCGATTTTTATGGATTACATGAATAGGATCTTCCATACGTTCTTAGACAAGTTTGTGGTGGTGTTCATCGACGATATACTCATTTATTCGAAGGATGAAGAGGAACACGAAGAGCATCTCCGCTTAGTTTTACAAGTTCTGCGTGACAAAAAGTTGTATGCAAATCCGTCAAAGTGTGAATTCTGGATGAAAACGGTGAATTTTCTTGGTCACGTCATCTCAGAAGAGGGAATATCCGTGGATCCAGCAAAGATTGAAACCGTACTTGCATGGAAACAACCGCAAACTGTTACGGATATACGAAGTTTTGTGGGTTTACCTGGATATTATCGGAGGTTTATTGAGGGTTTCGCTAAGATTGTGGCACCGATGACACAACTTATGAGGAAGGATCAGCCATTTGCTTGGACAGAAGAGTGTGAAACTAGTTTTCAGTTGTTGAAAGAGCGATTAACGACCTCACCGGTGTTAGTTCTACCCCAGTCTGACGAACCGTATGAAGTATATTGTGATGCGTCGCATCAGGGACTCGGATGTGTGTTGATGCAACACAAGAGAGCAGTGACTTATGCGTCACGACAGTTGAAAAATCACGAAAGGAACTACCCCACTCATGATCTAGAACTTGCAGCAGTAGTTTTTGCCTTGAAGATTTGGAGACATTATCTCTATGGATGTACTTTTGTTGTCTTCAGTGATCACAAAAGCCTGAAATATCTGTTTGATCAGAAAGAGTTGAATATGAGGCAGAGGAGGTGGATGGAAACGCTGAAGGATTTTGATTTCACGTTACAGTACCATCCTGGAAAGGCCAATGTGGTAGCTGATGCGTTGAGTAGAAAAAGTGTATCGGTATGCTCAGCTCAGATGGCTAGTCAGCAAGAGTTATTAGAAGAGTTTCGAGATCTACACCTTGAGGTAGAGTTTGCGCCTGGGAATTTGAGACTCGGTATGATTACGATTTCAAATGGACTGATGGAAGACATTGCTAGTTGTCAGAATGACAGTCTACTTATGGAAAAGAGAGCTTTGATAGACCGAGGAACCACCACAGAGTTCAAGGTGGGATCAGATAATATTTTGAGATGCAATGGGAGAGTGTGCGTACCCGATGCTAAGAACTTGAGAAATACGGTTCTAGAGGAAGCGCATAAGAGTAAACTGAGTATACATCCTGGAGCTACCAAGATGTACCAGGATTTGAGGCTAGACTATTGGTGGCCGGGTATGAAGAGGCATGTGGCAGAGTATGTGGCGTCGTGTTTGACATGTCAGAAAGCTAAGGTGGAACATCAGAAACTTGCAGGAATGCTGCAATCGTTAGATATACCAGAGTGGAAGTGGAATAGCATATCTATGGATTTCATTACTGGTTTACCCAAAACAAGAAGGAAGCATGACTCTATTTGGGTGATAGTGGATCGATTGACGAAGTCCGCTCATTTTCTGCCTGTCAGGATTACCGACACTGCCGAAAAGTTAACAGACATCTACGTGGCTGAGATTGTGAGACTCCATGGTATACCGTCAAGTATTGTTTCAGATCGAGACCCAAAATTCACTTCACATTTTTGGAGAACTCTGCATGAGGCTTTAGGGACGAAGTTGAGATTAAGTTCGGCTTACCATCCGCAGACGGACGGACAGACCGAAAGAACGAATCAATCTTTGGAGGATTTGTTGAGGGCATGTGTGCTAGATGATAGAGGAAGTTGGGACGATGTGTTACCACTAATAGAATTCACCTACAACAACAGTTTCCACACGAGCATTGGAATGGCTCCGTATGAGGCTCTTTATGGGAGAAGGTGTCAAACTCCATTGTGTTGGTATCAAGATGGAGAAAGTATGATTGTAGGGCCGGAAATGGTGCAACAGACCACAGACAAGGTCCGGAAGATACGGGCAAGAATGAAGGTCGCCCAGGATCGTCAGAAGAGTTACGCAGATAGGCGTCGTAGACCCTTAGAATTTGAGGCAGGAGAACATGTATTCCTCCGAGTTACTCCAACTACTGGCGTTGGAAGGGCAATAAAAGCAAGAAAGTTGACTCCGAAATTTATTGGACCGTATCAGATTACGGAAAGGATAGGAAAGGTAGCTTATCGAGTTGCATTACCACCGATACTGTCACAGATTCATGATGTATTCCATGTGTCCCAATTAAGAAAGTATATTTCAAACCCGTCACATGTGATCGCACCTGACGACATTCAGTTGAAAGAGAACTTGTCATTTGAAGTTCCGCCAATTAAGATTGCGGATAGGAAGATGAAGCGCCTAAGGACCAAGGATATACCGTTAGTCAAGGTAATATGGAATGAAGCTGCGGGAGACGCGACTTGGGAGCTTGAAAGCAAAATGAAAGAGCAATATCCGGAGTTTTTTAACGATGTCTAAGTTTCGAGGACGAAACTTCTTTTAGGGGGGAAGTAATGTAAGACCCCTAATTCTACTGTATCGTACGCAAGTTATAAGCGTAAGTAGTGGCTAAGAGTTTTAGGGTTTCTGTAAGTTAATTTCATAAGTATCGTGTAATAACAGCGTTATTGCTGAGTTGGAACTGGTTTTGGATTCGTGTACTATTTAAGCCCAGGCTTTTGGTTCTTAATCCTCTTTTATATACGAGAACGTTCCTGTGCTTTCAGAATTTTGAGTTTCGACTTTCTCCGTTTATTGGAAAAACGAGTAGAAAACAGTACCCGCTGCTTAAAAATTTTACGGTTTCTGTTTTCCGTCAAATTTTAATTGGAAACTTTATATATCGGCGCGAGTTGGAATATGTCTTCAGAATAATTTTCAAGAGTGAGGAAGAAAATTACAGTCGGGGAAAAAGATTTAGCGATAATATTTGGAAACGGTTTACGACGGACGTTTATTGGTGAGATTTTCTATTTTTGAGATTTCCGTCCGTTAGCGAGGTGCGACTCGCCGAGAACAAACGCGACGAGCTGAGTAGCGTAAAGTGGATATTTGTTCAAAAAGTAATCATGAGTGAATTGGATCCAAGGGCAAAAGTTAGTTGATCCAATGGCCTAGATTGCACAAGAGTGGATGTAATAGTAAGGAGGTTTAGGCTTTGGTCATAGAAGCAAAAATCACACAAAACTCTCCTTCCTCTCTTCACTTTCACGGCAACTCACTCACTCTCACTCATCCATCAAAAAAATTTCATTTCTCATCTTCTCAAAGCTTGGATTTTTGGCTCACTAAGGGATTACTTGCAATTAAGGTAACTAACCTCCTCTTTCCCTCATTATGTTCATGAACCTCTTGGATTTTTAAAGTTGTAAGTTTTGTGTTCTTGAGAAAATTCATGAGAAAAGTGGTTATTAATTCATACGAGGTTTTATTTAGTAGGGGTATAACCTATTCAAGCCTAGCATGGATGATTCTCATGGTTGTTTTAAAAGTTTTCACAAAATTTTGGTGAAGGGTTTTGAAGAAATTTTTTGAAAAGATCATAAACTTGGATTGTGTTGTATGATTTTGGTTTTGAAGTTAGTTTTGAGCTTGTTGACAAAATGGATTGGTGAATATGAATTTTGTTTCGAAAAATAAGAAAAAAATTTCTCATGTTCTTGAGCGACTCGAAGAACACAATTCAGAAAAAAATTTATTTCGAGTTTCAAAAAGAGTCGGGTATACGATCGAATATCGTTACGAGCTAACACATGTGGGCTAGGGTTTCAAATGAAAAAAATGTGTAGGGTTGCCCTTTTTGCCTCATTTGGCCGTGGCACCCATATAGGGTTCGAGGAATCGAATTTCGAAAATTGTTCAGAGGCAAATAGCTTCCCATAATCACTGTTTAATTGTTTGATTGGTTATGGGATGTTTTGAAAAGAAAATAATCATTTGCCTTAAGAAAAACCTTATTTGAGATTTCTCGAAAATTTGCGATTCAACTCTATAATTTCTAAATCGTTTTGATGTGTGAAACAAGTCCTTGAAGTGGAAAATCCAAAAAATGGTTTTGGTTATGATTTGAAAACAAAATGATTTTCGTGTTATAAAAATAGTACAATTAACTTCATGAATTTTTAAACACTATGAGAATAACCTGAAATCATTGAGGGATGGCTTTAGAAAGTACCTTAGACCCCTCTGGAGCTTTGAGAGCAAGTCTCGTCTCGATAGGATAAACGAGAAATATTTTATTGATTGTACGCTGCTTAACTTTTAGGTAGCGCGTATCGTAGATTTGACGAGAAAAAGTAACGGAAGCTTGCTAAGGTAAGGGCTCCACTTTATTTCCGTCTTTAAAACGGTAACGACATGCTTTGTTATGCTGTGTATGCAATTGCTGTGTGTTTTGGCATGTTTGTATTATGTATTCTCGTGACGAGAACGTGTTTAAAATATTTGCGCTGTTTACATATGATTATCAGAATATATGTATGAACAGGTGTTTGGAATACACATGATTAGATGTATATGCATGTGTTGTTGTGGTGTGATTACATATGCGTGTACGATATGTATGTGTTGCATTAGCATATAAGGGGAATCGTATGGTCATGCATTCATAGTACGTGGTTATCGGGAATGGACCACGGGGTGCGATTATCGGGAATGGATCCACCTTAATCCTGCGGGATTTATTGAGTCCAATACGTGGTTATCGGGAATGGACCACGGGGTGCGATTATCGGGAATGGATCCACTCTAATCCTCTGGGATTTTATTGACGCCCTGCGGGGTATAGTGGGGCTTGAACCTACGACTCTCTGCGGAGAGGTTAAATTCCGGAATTCATGCATGTGAAAAAGACCCAGCTAGGGTGATCACAATCATTTAGAGTCTGCATTGATAGGCTTGGTGTGCATTATAAATATGAGCCCGTTGGTGGGAATGACTATGTGTTTAAAGAGTTTTCTATGTTGGTATTTGTATATTTGGTAATTGTATCCTCTCTCGCACCGGTTATATATACACATACTTTTTATTTTGTGGTGACCCTTTCTTTCATTTGCGGGCTCATCCCACCCAGACCATGGATCACCCTTTGTTACCGATGCTCGTGAGGGAGACGGTGACGAGGTGGGACTTCCTTGATCGCCTGCTGCTGCCTGCCTGGAGCCTCGACCCAGCTTCCGGTACGGCTAGTTACCATGGGCGCGTTAGGATTACTACTTATCTCGGTACCCATCAGGTTCACCAGTGTCTGATATGGCAGACCCCACCTTTCTCCATACCTCTACCGGTACTGCTCGGTGCACTTTGGACGGTTCCCGTGGGACCCCTGTCAGGGGCGCTAGACACATCAGAGGATGATGGATCGGTCGTTGGAGAGACCTCCACGGATGGACCAGCTACTTCCTCTTCTATGGGTAGTTGGGGTGATGGGGCTTTACCCGACTTCTTAGGGGAGCCGGAAGTTGTCTTTTCGGAGGCAGCGACTGCTGCAGTGGAGGGATCCATTGGAGGATCCGGAGTACCTCACTTGGTATCTCCCACTTCTACCTTGAGTTTGGTACTGTTATCGAGTGATACGGACGACACCTGATGCCGATGTGCATGATAGGACTAGGACACTGACTTTAGAGTAGTAGGTTCTAACGTTTTTGGATGACTGTACTCTATACTCTTACACTTTGGATGAGCCTCTTTTGGTATCGGCTGTAGTATTTCCCTAGTCACGACTACCTTGTATATTTGTCGTGAACTAGATGTTATGTTTTGGATATGTAATTAAACAGGTACAGACTTTGCTTATGAGAAGCACTATCGATGCATATAGTACTA
Organism: Trifolium repens; assembly: GCA_030408175.1. Lineage (NCBI taxonomy): Eukaryota > Viridiplantae > Streptophyta > Magnoliopsida > Fabales > Fabaceae > Trifolium > Trifolium repens. The sequence goes on from CP125851.1 coordinate 36,093,621, forward strand.
ATTCAGTCACCTTGTTGGTCGTACTATTACATGCTTTAGTTCTGTTGTATGAATAATGCCGGCTCTTGTAAAATATTTTCCGCGCACTCTGTCTCGTGTTTAAAAAAAAAAAAAAAAAAAGTGCCTGCTTTTGGGCCATGAAAATCGGGGTGTGACACTTGACTTGTGTGAGATGACTCATCTTAGGCTCAGCTTGGTATCTAGCACATACACCAACTGCAAAGGAGATATCAGGCCTACTTGCTGTGAGATAAAGTAGACTGCCAATGATGCTTCTGTAAAGACTTTGATCAACACTGACACCCTTCTCATCTTTGGTGAGTTTGATATGAGTTGCTGCAGGAGTTCTCTTGTGTGTTGCACTCTCCATTCCAAACTTCTTCACAATATTCTTGGCATATTTGCTTTGAGAGATGAATATTGTGTCCTCCATTTGCTTTACTTGTAGACCAAGAAAATAGGTTAATTCACCTACAAGGCTCATCTTAAATTCAGATTGCATTTGATGCACAAATTGTTTCACCAAAGCATCTGTCATGCCACCAAATACAATATTATCTACATAGATTTGTGCTATCATGAGCTTCCCTTCTTCTTGTCTCACAAACAAGGTCTTGTCTGTTTCTCCTTTTCTATACCCTTGCTGTAGAAGAAACTTGGTTAGCCTTTCATACCAAGCCCTATGAGCTTGCTTTAACCCATACAAAGCTTTCTTCAATCTGTAGACATACTCTGGAAGATTAGGATCAACAAATCCTTTTGGCTGTGCTACATAGACTTCTTCATTCAAGTACCCATTGAGGAAAGCACTCTTCACATCCATTTGAAAAAGCTTGAACTTCAAAATACATGCCACTCCTAGAAGTAACCTTATAGACTCGAGACGAGCTACTGGAGCAAAGGTTTCATCAAAGTCTACTCCTTCAATCTGAGAGTATCCTTGTGCTACAAGCCTAGCCTTGTTCCTTGTGACAACACCACTTTCATCAGACTTGTTCCTATACACCCACTTGGTGCCTATGATGTTGACCCCATCAGGTCTTGGAACTAAGTCCCACACCTCATTCCTCTTGAACTCGTTCAACTCTTCTTGCATTGCATTAATCCAACATTCATCTGTCAAGGCTTCCTTGACATTCTTTGGTTCTATGGTGGATACAAAGCAAGCATTAGAGATTACCTCCCTTGACCTAGTCATGACTAGTAATTCTTGATTTCCTATGATGAGTTCTTTAGGATGATTCTTCTGAACTCTGATGGAAGGAACCTTGCTTGTCTAACGTTGATCTGGCTCTTCATCTGCTTTCTCAGAACTTTCTTCAACTTCAGAGTCTTCAGGTAGGGGTTCTGATGGGAGCACATCTGGTACCACATCATGCACTTTCTCTTCAGGACAGTCATTGATAACAACATTGATTGATTCCATCATTGTTTTGGTCCTATTGTTAAAGACTCTGTAGGCTCTGCTGTTTGTTGAGTAGCCAAGAAAGATTCCTTCATCACTCTTTGGGTCCAGCTTCCTTCTTTGTTATCTATCAGCCAAGATGTAACATTTGCTTCCAAAGACATGGAAGTATTTGACACTGGGTTTTCTTCCTTTCCATATCTCATACAGAGTGGTAGAGGTGCCTGCTCTTAATGTAACGCGATTATGAACATAGCATGCTGTGTTCATTGCCTCTGCCCAGAAGTAGTAAGGTAGTTTCTTTGCATGTAGCATAACCCTTGCTGCTTCTTGTATGGTTCTGTTCTTCCTTTCAACAACCCCATTTTGTTGTGGTGTGATTGGAGAGGAGAACTCATGTGCTATCCCTTCAGTTGAGCAGAACTCAGCAAATCTTGAGTTTTGAAATTCCTTGCCATGATCACTCCTAATTCTGATGATTGAGCTATCTTTCTCCCTTTGAAGTCTAATACACAGATCCTTGAACTCTTCAAATGTGTCTGGTTTTTCTTTGAGGAAGCTTATCCAAGTGTATCTTGAAAAATCATCCACAACAACAAAGGCATACCTTCTTCCACCAAGACTTTCAACTTGCATGGGTCCCATCAAGTCCATATGGAGGAGTTCTAAAACTCTAGATGTTCCCTGATGTGGCAACCTTGGGTGTGACATCTGGATCTGCTTGCCTATCTGACATTCTCCACATATATTCTTTTCTTCCATGGTAAGCTTTGGTAGACCTCTGATAGCTTCTTTGGAGATGAGTTTTATCATTCCTCTCAAGTGCAGATGCCCAAGTTTTTGGTGCCATAGGTTTGCTTCATCTGTTTGACTAACATGGCATGTAGTGGAATGAGCTGTTTCTGGAGGAATCCATAAGTAGCAATTGTCTTTTGACCTTTCTCCTTTCATCAGCAGCTCTCCTTTGTTAGAGGTTACAAGGCATTCATTCTTTGTAAAATCAACCTTAAGTCCTTGATCACAGAGTTGACTTATGCTGATCAAGTTTGCCTTTAACCCTTTCACAAGCAAAACATTATCAAGTTTTGGTAAACCATTGTTGTGAAGTTTCCCAATTCCCTTGATTTCTCCTTTAGCTCCATCACCAAAGGTCACATAACTGGTGGTGTATGACTTTATATCTTTCAGAAACCATATGCCTGGAGCAGCCACTGTCAAAGTACCAATCTTCTCTTGATGAGGCTCTGAGAGATGTATGAGCTATGTGAGCAGCAACTTTGGCTTTTGGCTTCCACTCCTTCTTGGTCCTGGCCTTTGCATGATAAGCTCTGTGATGAGGTTGAGATTTCTTCTTTGGATAACCATAGAGCTTGTAGCAGGAGGATTTGCTATGACCATTCTTTCCACAATAGTGACACTTTACTGTAGTGAACTTCATTTTGTGTGCATGGGTCTGATGTGGTGCCGGATGTGGTAACATCATCTCAGTGTCAAATCCTTTTTGAGCAGGAATAAAGTTTGACTGAAGAGTTTCTTTGCTCTAAGTTTTTCCATAGCCTACTCCAGTTGGGTCATTGAGATGATTTCTGATGCTGAGGATTTCATTAAGTTTCTTCGTTCCAGTGCCCATCATCCTAACAGATTTAGTCATGCTTTCAAGATTGAATGATAGATGCTTGATTTCATCTTGAAGGCTGATTACTTTAACTTGTAGCTCCTGCATGTCATGCTTGAGTTGCTCAATGTGATTTTTCTGTTCTACAACAGTTCGGCATGCTTCTTCACTTTTGAGGTACATATTTTTGTACATGGAGGCTAATTATTCATAAGTGAATTTATCATCACATGAGTCATTGTCAGAGAAGCACACACCAGTCATTGCACTTACATGGTTTGCAGCCACATTCTCGACCTCGTTGTCAGAGTTATCTTCATCTGACCAAGTTACTGCTAAACCCTTCTTCTGTTTCTTCAAATATGTGGCACATTCAGTTTTGACATGATTATAGCCTTCACATTCATAGCATTGAACACCCTTGTCTTCATCTGTCTTGGATTTTGCTGAGCTGTTCCCTTGTTTGCTGATGTTAGGCTGGATGTGCTGCACATTCCTCCTTGGTCTTCTCTTCATCCTCTTAAGGATCTTGTTAAATTGTCTCCCAAGTAACACTATATCTTCTGAAAGGTCTTCACTTGGGTCACCATCAACTTTCTCACTTTCAGTGTTGGAAAAAAAGGCTATATTTTTCCCTTTCTTATCAACTTTATCACTGAAGTTCATCTCGAATGTTTGAAGAGAGCCTACAAATTCTTCTACTTTCACGCTAGCAATGTCTTGAGCTTCTTCAATTGTTGTGACCTTCATGTCAAACCTCTTGGGTAGGGATCTGAGAATTTTCCTTACCAACTTCTCATCAGACAACCTTTCTCCCAAGGAATCAAAGTGTAGGAAAATTGATACGATAAAAGCAGCGGAATTTTAAAATTTTCCTTTTGTGATCCTTACGAATGGTCATGAATTGTGTTTAGAGTTTTACCTTTTGATTCGAAAACTCCCTTTAAATCACGAACGGCTATCGAACACTTCGAATCACGAACAAGGTCACCACCAAATCACCAACGAATTTGATCACAAGCGTTAAAGGTATAACGCCTCTAGCCAGTCCACACGAACAACAACCTTCAATGAAGTGCTAGCTCCAATGGTTTGAAGGGTTAGGAGAAAGGAGGCACAAAATAAGGATTAGGGTTTTTCACAAAAACTCTAGAAAGGTGATTAGGGTTTCTCAAGAGAGGAGAGAACAAAGGCTCATGAGAATGAGTAACAAAAGTGTGTAACACTTTCTCCTTACCACAAGGGTTCTATTTATAGAACCACTTGCCATGGCAAAATTACACTAAAGCCCTTTTAACTAAATGGGCTATAGTGGGCGCCATTCTCATGTAAATATGTCTAGTACATATATGCACCCCCTTCTTGCTACATCATACCATATGATGTAATGCTCATTTTAATTACCATAATACCCTTATCATATTTCCTTATTTCTCCAAGGTGCACCGTACCTTACGGTGTTCCAATCTCACTAGATTGTTCTTATGTGTGTGACCCTGTAGGATTCCGTAACGTTGACAATTATAATAAATCACTATTTATTATAATAAACAGTGAGCGGTATCTAGCAACACATCACTGCTACTCAAGTTACGAGAAATTAACATGTGATCTAAACATAACCTCTTGTGATAATATCAGTGTGTATAATTACCCCTTTGCCCTTATGTCTATATTGAACACAAGGCATACACAGTGTCATCCTTGTCCAGTTCAATATTGGGCCCGTGACATTTATCCTGTTATGCAGGATTGGCAAATTTCATCTAGGTCACTACTGTCCCTCAGCATGCTTCGTAAAGTACCCATCAACTGCCTTTATAATTATCCTGTTACGGATAACGTTAGATCAGCAACAGAGTACTTCACTTCCCATCTAGGGTACAAAGTGGTTTCAGGTCTAAGGGTGGTCTACACCATTATCACCATGAGAGTAACTTATGACACTTTGCATAACTTTGCATGTAGTACTCTCATAGCGGGTCAATCCAGTATAAATATTACTCTTAATATTTATACCTACGTCAAGACTTGATAACTCCTTATCCCATGATCCATGAGATGTGATCATCAGTCTATCTTCATAATAGTCTTTATGCTTTAAGGTTATCCCCTTTACCTTAAAGCTCGACTACGGATACTTTAAGAATAGTGTCCTTATGTTTAATATTATCTCATGATTAAGTCACACTTAATTATTAAACGGACTTTCTATTCTAGGGACTTCATTATTTTGCAACCTTACAAACATAATAAAGAAATGCCATATTTATATTCAAACTCCTAAAGCAAATACTATGAAAATAGATTGGCTCTTGGGGCTTACTCCAACAATCTCCCACTAGCACTAAAGCCAATCTAGGTTACTCTTAATACCTATAGACTTAGTATGCCCATCACGCTTCAACTGCGCAAGAGACTTTGTTAGTGGATAAGGAACTATTTCCTATGTTGGTATCTTACGTATCTTCCAACGTTCTATTTCAATCTCTATCGAAATATATAAGTGTCTAAGTATATTCATGAATCGTCGGTGAGATCTATTCTCAAGTGTTCTTGCAAGATTAAACTATTACCATCACTAATGTGATTAATGTGACTTGTAACACCGGAAACATAGCTTTAGCTCAATCATGAGCCAAACGATCCAATCTTAAATACTCAACTTATTTAACTGAAACAAACATATTACGAAGCTTATCTTATAGCTTTCAATGCTTGTATTCAGCCATGATATACAATACATTGGTATGGAAACTTCCTTCATTATAACTTCCTTATAATGATCCTTCCCATACCTATCTATTTCAAGAAATAGGCCTTAGTTCCTTTAAGGTCCTTAGGGATATTCTTGAAGGTAAGTTAGTGTCAAACACTAATTTCAATTTTGGTACATAGGTTATTCCTAACTCTTTAGGAATTCTTGCCTAAGTGTTTCATCAAGAGTTATTTTCCTAGTCATGTCTCACATGTATAAGAAAAATGTCTTGATGATTAATATGATATCAGATATTATCACTCCCCCTAAAACTTTGTATGCACAAGATTTATATTTGTCCTTCATTTGTTTTCCACAAAACTTTCAAAAGGAACAAATATTCAAATTTATTCGATCTAATCAAAATTAGATAGGTTTGTCCTTGTTAATTTGTTTTCATAAAACTTCATAAAAGGAACAAACAATAATTTAATTTTCTGAGAACTCTATCTAATCAAAATTAGATAGCTACAAGTTATATACCTTTCTAGCATCATTTGGATCAACAAAACCCTTACGTATATGTCCAACACATATATATGAGGTCATTCCAAATAAGGAATGCACCTTTGTTATCCATCTACCAAAACATGTAGTACAACATTTAGCAGAAGCAATCAAATATTATAAGGTATTCTTAATACCATCCATATCAGTGTTCAAAAAGAATACTCACTTTCATCGTATGAGTCTTACTCATCTTGAAGACATAACCATTATCTACATAAGGTTAGTGTATATGGATTCTGTATGAGATTTCATGGCATTTAGCCACTTCTCATAATCTAGATCGTCTTACGACCTTTTAGAAAGTCAAAGACTCATCTTCCATGAGAATCATATCACATTGCTGAGTCATGATAAAACCATACCTTGTAGCCATATGTGATATGTTAGACTTATCTTGGATTTGTGCAACTTTAAAACAATGGTTCTTCAACAACCTTGAGGAACCGGTTTGCATTCCCTTTTAAATAAATACGTTTTGTGGTACTTGAATTTATTCAAGTTCTATATCACTCCCAGTGTCTCTTTTAGAGACACACTCTCACTAGAGGAATGTTTCAAACCTAGCAACAAAACAACCTTTTGTCCTTAAGAGTGATATATGACCAATATCCCTTTCTTTAGGATATTTCCACTTATTCATTCATTCATTTGGAATTAGATTTATCTAATAAATTTTAATCCAAAATTCTCATAAAGACAAACTTGGTACTCTTACCTCCATATCGCATATGGTGTCTTTATGATCATTTTAAAAGGGAACTAACTGTGGGTGACGATTAATTATAAGTAAAGAGATTTATAGAAAGAGTCAATATATAATTAAACTATCCTTAAATCATGTCAAACATGATGTGATAAAATAGTTATTATAGTCCTTTAATTAAGTATTTACTGATATGACTCATTCATATAACTTAAATACTTTTGTCGAGTTCTATTTTCTTCATTGTTGAATTTCTTTGACAAATTCAAAGATTTCTAATTGGTGTCATACACCTACCATCATCTAATGATTTTAATCATCAATGTTAATGAAGTAAAATAAACTCAATATACCAAATATGTTTAGTGGTCGACATACATCTCATGTATATTGTTCAAACAGGTCATGCATCATTTTATTGATACATCGAGTATTTGTACTAAACAACAACGCTCTTGATATATTTAAGGTCCAAATCATATTTGGCTCTTATCACGATTGTTATAGATAACCCTATCATGACCATGGAACCCTAGTCCATTACTTGGAGTAATAGTATAGAAGATTTTGCTTAAATGATAGGACCATTAGTTGTCTTATCATTCGAAGCTACAATTCATATCTTGTCAATACAAGGTATACAATTACTTCTTCTATATCTAGATGGAATTCAATAACAATTATTGTGTTCCATTTCAAATTCGATTTTAAGTCATTGCATAAACCCTTATTGTCAATGAAACAATTTTCATTCTAGATATGGGTTGACTTAAAATTATAGTCAATGTTCTAATTCTTTAAGCATCTCTATTTTCGAAAAATTGAGATTCAACATCTTGTATCATATACCTTATGATGTAGAAATAGAAATTTTGACTTTCTATAACAATATGTACAATATTGAAGTCTCACTTCATTCTTTCAGTTTGACTCTTCCAAGAACTATTTATGTCATTCTTATTTCAATTAATGGTCTAACCATAGACGTTTTACTTTGGCAACCATTTTGTACTATTCAAATAAGAGGAATATAAATCTTATTTATATTATATCTCAAATCCTTGATAGTGCAAATTAATTCTTATTCAACTCAACAAATTCCGGCAGATATTCAAAACAATTTTGTCTATATCTATTCCATTATAATTTGTTGGATTTAACCTATGATCAACTCTTTGATCCATTGAGAAATTTATCATACTCTTAAAGTTCTTTCAAAAGATCTTACTTGAGATTAAATGATTATATCATTTATTAGTATGATATATTCTATGTCTAGATGTCAACTTGATACTTCTAACAAGTATCCCTTTCTTATCTAGTTATAGCAGGTTGTCCACAGTTTATAGTTCAAGAACTTATAGTTTTCTCGCATTTGAGAACAATTCTCAATTTGTACCAATACAGAAACTCCTTTCTGAAAATCTTGTCCTTCATAAGGACAACTTAATATGTATTGTAATTCGAAATTCTAATTACAAAGATATGTAAGATATTATGACTAAATCATATTTAATTTGGTCTTTAATTAAATACGCTTCCACTATTTTATTCAAAACAAATGACCCTCATCATTTGATTCGGAAAATCCCGTTGGAAGATTTTCTAGTGGGTCGAGATCCATATTTCACTTTGTTCTAAGTCCGCGGTGGGCGGATTACACAAAACTCAGTTATTTAGGTAGGAACTCCTTCCAATTGTATCTCATACAATTCTCGAATATCTCAGTTGGGTGAATAACTCCTTATTCTAATTCATCTTATGAATCGTTCCCAACTCTTGCTTCTAAACTCATATAATCTTATTATATTTAGTTTAGTTAAGTTTGACCCTAATTTTAGAAGTTGGATATTACAATTATCCCATCGCACCATACCAATGTAAAACAAGCACTTCGCGGTGGGCGAACCTACATTGTTCGATACTGGTCTTGATGAGTTCTAAAATTTGGAAAGCATAAACTTAATATCCACATATTTTATTATTAAAGAAAAATATACTTCGCGGTGGGCGAACCCATATCTTCTTTATTAATCTCTTATGTGTCTCTTGAGGGATTTTAATTAGTTTGATCTCACCGGCTTATTTATCATATAAATCGACACTCACATGCATCAACATACATAAATAAATAAAATGAAACAGTTATGGCCCCTAGCGCATTTGTTCTCCCAAGCCAATGAGAGAACCTAATCTAACCTAAAACGATCTATACTTCTCCAAGCATGATCTCCAAGGTTGACCTCCATTGTTCTTCTTCTTCATAATATTACATAATAATATAAAAGAATACTCGTTTTACATACGAGGGAGTGGATGAGAAGAGAATATAGAGAATAGAGATAAGGCACGACACGCAGGCCGTATTTAAAAACCAAATGCAATAAAATAAATAAACTAAGGCCATAACCGATCATCAAATATAATAATAACAAACAAACTTTATTATTATTAAAGTCTCATAATTAATTAAATCCAGCGATTGATCAAATCAGGTAAGTTTGATTCAAATATTTAATTCACAATTAAATATTTCGAATCAAAATTTGCTAAAATAAATAACATTATTTTAAAGTAGAATTAAATCTTTTGACAATTCTCCAAATATGGAAAATTATTTAATCAAAACCTTTTTGAATAAAATATTTCCAAAATTGGTAATATTATCTTTTAAAACAATTTTAAAAGATATTTCTAGAGATTTGAAACGATTTCATAATTAAATATATTTGTCAAATATGGAAAATTATTCAATCAAAACCCTTTTGAATAAAATATTTCCAAAATTGATGATATTATCTTTTAAAACAATTTTAAAAGATATTTCTAGAATCTTGAAACGATTTCAAAATTAAATATATTTATCATCTACTTTTCGCATCATTTGTGCAACCCTTAATTGATCAACATGTCATTGTTTCACCATACAAATGTCGGATTCCGAAACAAATGAACACGGCTCGCTTTAATTGAATAACTTTCATAGTAATTTTGACGAAATTACTAACGGTATATCACATACACCATTTTGCATTACGGTTACTTATATCATATATAAGTTTATGGCCGTTCTTGATTGTGTAACCTTAGGACAATTAACATATCGCATGCTTCACCATACAAGTGTCGGATTCCGAAGCCGTTTCAATGTTACACTACAACATTTTTGAGTTTCAGCAACGAAACTATAGGCAACGGCTGCATAACCGTAGCTAAAAGGGGTAATAGGCAACGCTTCTTAACGTGTTGCTCTGTTTTAACATCGTGTGTACTCTGTTTTACAAAACCGTTGCCTATTGAGTTTAGGCCACGGTTCGGAAAGCGTGGACATCAAAAGCCGTCGCCCATTCCTTTTAGACTACGGTTTAAATACGTGGACAATAGAAGACAGTCAAAACCGTTGCAGCAATCATCATTTTAATAAATTATTATTTTTTTATAATAAAAAAACAAAAAATGCTCTCAGTATATATCAAATTAAACAGAGACAAAATTTAGGGTTGAACAAAGGGAAAAGGTACAAACTCATCGCGTACCCTACTGCTTCTCAATCGAAACTCATGTATACCCTAGTGCTGCCGCCTTCTCGAACTGGAAGATGGTTGAGGCGCCGCTGCAGATCCACAACTATAACTCCTCAAGTCGCAAACGCTTTCGCAACTGTTTCCGCCGTCAAATCGAACTTCATTTCCGCTTTACTTTTCGATCTCGATTGCATCTCGTTCAACCTTTTCGGTGAGTTTTTTCTTGTTTAAATTTTGCTTCTATTTGTTTTTTTATCTCCTAGCTGTGAAAGTTGTAAGACCCGTAATTCCACTGTACCTTTTGGTGAATAAAATAAGTAATGGCTACGAGTTTTAGGGCTTTTGGTGAAGCTGGTTTTGTGAGTATCGTCGCATAAATGAGATTTTTGCTGAAACGGAGCCTGTTTTGTGCTCGTGCGCTGGAAAGGCACATACTTTCGGGTCGTGATCCTCTTTTAAGTATGAGGAGATTTCTGTGAAGCCAGAAATCCGAGTTTTAGATTATTCTTGTTTTTGGAAAAACGAGTAGGATTTTACCCGCTGTTGTGAAATTTTACTGGTTCTGAATTCAGTAGGATTTCGGGTGGAAGTTTTATATATCTGCGCGAGTTAGGATATGTCCTGAGATTAATTTTCTAAGGTATGGAAGAAAATTACAGTCGCGGAAAAAGATTCGGCGATAAGTTTTGGAATGGAAAAACGATAGACGTTCTTTCCGTAGGTTGGCTGTTTTTGTGATTTCCGTCCGTTAGCGAGGCGCGACTCGTATGTGAGGCGTAAGTTTCTCATGAGAAAGAAAATATCTTGTGCGGATAAGCTTGAAATGATCCAATGGCTAGGGTTTAATCTTGTTAGCTTTACACTATTTGATCCAAGGGTGGATTAGGCAACAAGACCATGACTTTTGGTCATTAAAAAGACTTAAGAAAAAATCACAAATTCACTTCTTCTTCTCTTGTTGGCCGTGGCTTTTCTTCTTCTTCCAACCATGAGAAAAATTCAATCCTTCACCATTTGTCTTGATCATAAGCTTGTTGGAAAGCTTGGAGTTGTGAGATTCTTCCTCTAAGGTAACTAGACTTCTCCTTCCTCTTAGTTGGTCAAACTCATGGAGTTTGTTGGATTTTTTATGATTATGTTCTTGAGAAGAAAAATTTGAGAATTTAGTTTTAATTAGTTTTGATTCCATAGTAGTGTTTAAGAGTGTTATGTAGGAAACATTGGTGAAGCATGTAAGTGATTCTCATGGTTAAATCTTGTTTTCACAAATTTTGGTTAAGGGTTTTGAAGAAATTTTTTGAAAAGATCATAAAATTGGATTGTGTTGTATGATTTTGGTTTCGAAGTTAGTTTTAAGCTTTGTGACAAAATGGATTGGTGATTATGAAATTTGTTTCGAAAAATGAGAAAAAAATTATTCTCGTGTTCTTGAGCGACTCGAAGAACACAATTTAGAAAAAATTGATTTTGAGTTTCAAAAGGAGTCGGATACACGATCGAATAGCATTACGAACTAATGAATGTGGACTAGGGTTTCAAATGAAAAAAATGTGTAGGGTTGCCCTTTTTGCCTCATTTGGCCGTGGCACCCATATAGGGTTCGAGGAATCGAATTTCGAAAATTGTTTAGAGGCAAATAGCTTCCCATGATCATTGTTTAATTGTTTGATTGGTTATGGGATGTTTTGAAAAGAAAATGATCACTTGCCTTAAGAAAAACCTTATTTGAGATTTCTCGAAAATTTGCGATTCAACTCTATAATTTCTAAATCGTTTTGATAAGTGCTAGTTAGGTATTATGGGATATTACCATGCATTTAGAAGTGAAAAATTTTGAGTAGAAGGGTGTTTTTAAGAAAAATGGCCGTGGCCTTTTCCTTGTGTGGGGGAATAATCTTAGTTTTGAAGAAAAATGAGTATAGGAAAGGTTGTTAGGAAGAAAAAAAAACGTGTAACTTGTAACGCAAGAAAACTTCGATTTTTTCATAAAAATATTTTTGAAAAGTTTTAGTGTTGTTTCAAATGGTCTTGTGGTGTGTGAAACAAGTCCTTGAAGTGGAAAATCCAAAAATGGTTTTGGTTATGATTTGAAAACAAAATGATTTTCGTGTTATAAAAATAATACAATTAACTTCATGAATTTTTAAACACTATGAGAATAACCTGAAATCATTGAGGGATAGCTTTAGAAAGTACCTTAGACCCCTCTGGAGCTTTGAGAGCAAGTTTCGTTTCGATAGGATAAACGAGGAATATTTTATTGATTGTACGCTGCTTAACTTTTAGGTAGCGCGTATCATAGATTTGACGAGAAAAAGTAACGGAAGCTTGCTAAGGTAAGGGCTCCACTTTATTTCCGTCTTTAAAACGGTTACGACATGCTTTGTTATGCTGAGTATGCAATTGCTGTGTGTTTTGGCATGTTTGTATTATGTATTCTCGTGATGAGAACGTGTTTAAAATATTTGCGCTGTTTACATATGATTATGAGAATATATGTATGAACAGGTGTTTGGAATACACATGATTAGAGGTATATGTATGTGTTGTTGTGGTGTGATTACATATGCGTGTACGATATGTATGTGTTGCATTAGCATATAAGGGGAATCGTATGCTCATGCATTCATAGTACGTGGTTATCGGGAATGGACCACGGGGTACGATTATCGGGAATGGATCCACCTTAATCCTGCGGGATTTATTGAGTCCAATACGTGGTTATCGGGAATGGACCACGGGGTGTGATTATCGGGAATGGATCCACTCTAATCCTCTAGGATTTTATTGACGCCCTGCGGGGTATAGTGGGGCTTGAACCTACGACTATCTGCGGAGAGGTTAAATTCCGGAATTCATGCATGTGAAAAAGACCCAGCTAGGGTGATCACAATCATTTAGAGTCTGCATTGATAGGCTTGGTGTGCATTATAAATATGAACCCGTTGGTGGGAATGGCTATGTGTTTAAAGAGCTTTCTATGTTGGTATTTGTATATTTGGTAATTGTATCCTCTCTCGCACCGGTTATATATACACATACCTTTTATTTTGTGGTGACCCTTTCTTTCATTTGCGGGCTCATCCCACCCAGATGATGGGTTAGGTCGTGGTGACGACGGTGGCAGTTCTAGGCCATAGTGAGCACGTGGTGAAGCTTAGTATAGTTAGACTATGCGCCGGTGTGTTTTGTGCACCGTGCTTTTTGGTTAGCATAGGGTTTCTAACTTTGTTTTGTTGTAAGTATTTGTATACTTAGACTTGGATTGTAATTATTCAGGAATACACTTTGCTTGTCGAAGCACCTTATGGTAATGAGTCTTTTTGTATATTTGAATGTCGGCTCATTGAAAAATATTCTATGCACACTCTGAGTGTTAGTTGAAAAAGAAAAAAAAAATATTAACTTTTCTGGCCCTGGAAAAACGGGCTGTTACAATTGGTATCAGAGCACGGCTTTAAATCTTCAAAGGGAAAGTGTATACTTGAGTCGTTAGTCCAGAGTCGGTTAGAACATAGCTAGAGTTGCGTTAGTCCTAGCGATTGTTTTTGTTGTGTTGTGGGTTATGTGGTAGGTTATTTTGTGTTTAGCATGGGATATGCCTAGACACTGGTTTGTGTCTTACTAAGGTAATGCAGGGAGTGAGGCTTCAGTAAGTGGAATTGTGAAACCCCGAGCCTTGGTCGAATTTAGTCGACAAGTGTCTCTGAATCCCTTAGACAGAGTGGTCCGAGGAGGATGGACTTGAGGCGACGAGAACCACAAAGGATTCTTGGAAGAATTCGATGAACTTGAATTTGCATGGGTCGTTGTCACCCGGAGGTGTTGAGTACGGACGTGTGGACGTCGACTGATAAAGGATTGCAAGTAAGGATCAGATTGGGATACCTTTTGAAGAAGGTGCTGGATATCCGTTCTGGTAAGTTCGGACGAGACTTGATGAAGTCATTCAGTTGTCCAGAGGATGCAACCATTGTAGAATGGTGGAGCATGCAGAGACGTCAGTTGGATTTAATTACAATGATTGGATAATCATTGGGGCAACTTGTATTGGAAATAAAGTGCATTGCGCGCCAAGAGTAAATGAATTTGGTGGTGTTAGAAGACGGTTGCGCGAACGATGGGTACCTTAAGGGTTTAATTTTAGTGTGCGAGATGAATTAGATTCGGAACTAAAATTTGTAAGGATGAATCTCGTGATGATAGGAGGTAGGAGACCAAGTATCACTTTGATATGTGACAATCTATACATAGTTCGGGAGATAGTAAGTATAGATGTCAATGTGAGACAAAACTATAGGTGGTGGACTGTTGGATAAAGGTATTTTTGGAGTGATTTCCATGGTAAGAACGGGGAGTTCAACCTTAGAAATTGAGTTGCATATCACTGATAGGTAATACTGGAGGTGTATAGTATGGAAATACCTTGAGAATTTTAGTAGTGTAAATTAGAATTATTAATTATTGGCAGGTAAACCATAAGAGAAAGTAAACTTATTGAGTAGTTTGAAAGGATTAGTCAAGATTGAGTAGAAATCATGTGTGGATGTGCATATAAGTTAACGATTTTGATCGACCAAGAGGGTTGAAGGGCTAAGTAGCAGCTGAATTTATGATACCATGAGAGTTGAGGTGGGCAAGTTTTGAATAAATCCAAGTTATGGACGAGAATTTTTGGATATTTTCTACGAATGTCGTGGTTGAGTAGAAAAGGAGTTCGTTAGTAAGAATACTAAGACAATGAAAGTCGATAGTTGGAAGGACTTTTATTGTGTATTAGGATTAAATGGATGGTACGACGAGTTTTTGGAGTTCTTGAAGATTGGATTCAAGAGTTTGATTTGGATATCGAACTTACTAAGAATAAAATCATAGCAAAGTGTTGTGCGTTGGTAGCTGTCTTGATAGGCCAAGCATTAAGATTTGAGATAAGTGTTTCATGGCTTGATGTATGAGTAAGGTATGTTGATTTGAAAGTAAATTATAGTGTCATGACGATGGTAAGACTAGAGATAGTTATGCATAGAAAAATACTTAATAGGAACTTGAGGAATTAATTTATTGGAGCGTTCGATTATGAAGAGTATAATAGATGATCGTTAGTAAAAGTTAGAAGTGAATAAGAAAACGATGAGTGACTAGATGTAAGAGCAAGATTAGCTGGAACTTGAGATCTGGAAATTGATTCCCCGGAGGGAACAGACTTTATAACTTTAGAATAGTCACGGTGATGAAATATCAATCGAATGGGAGGAGAGTGTACTTGTTTGGAAACAAGTTAATGTGGGACGAGAGTAATTGGCTTGTGTGCGGCGAATTAAAGATGTTGTTTTGATTTAACAAGTTATTGGTCATGGTGGGTTGGGAACCAACTCTAGACAGTTGTTGAACTAGAAAGTTGCAAAGTAGTAGATTGAGTTTTGTAGAGGTTACGACATCGATGAGTTAGTCGAAAAGGGAGGTTAGCCATGGAAAGAATGTGCTAACAATAAATGTGGCTAGTGGTGTTTCTAGCCGAACTCGTAGAGAAAATGTTCCATTGTTTGGTTGTCTTTCACTTGATGATTCATCTTCAAAGAGGAGAAAGAGCGATGGAGATGAAATGGTTTGTGGATCTGTTTCTGGGTCTAGAAAAGAATGAGAATTTAGAGAGAAGCCCATGAAGATGTAGCTTATGCCAATTGAAGATTGGCGAAGGGATTTGTCTCACACCTAATTTTGGAAATAAGAAGGATAAGAAATTGTCTAATGGCAAGTTGATGGAAGCTTGTAGAGCTTTGATTCATTGTAGTGGTTACAATGAAGAGAGACGTGGCATGATGGAAATCGGTAGTGAGTAAGTATAAGGGATTCGGATGTTGTCAACAAGGATGGTTAGACAATAGTAATGTGAGGAATGCCCTAAGAGTTATTTTGAAGGTAGGTACCTCGACGAGAGTGGTGATGTCCGGAGTATTTAGGAATGGTCAGGGTGACCAACTCTTTTGAGTAAGAGAGGATTTAATTGTAAGAGAAAAAGGAACTCAGGAGAGTTCAGGAATAGAATGAGAATACGTTGTAAAGAGGATGTGCGCCGACGATGGCCGTCGACGGGGATAAACGTTTGTTTAAGGCACGCGAGATGCGTCTAAGTGCCATTTTGTAAGTAATGTTAACGTATAAGGAACCGATTCTGGGGAATTGGAGAATTGGATAAAGGGAGTACAAGAGAAATAGATGGTATAGTTTGACAAGTGACAAGACTATGAGGAGCTGTAATCACCAACCGGAGGTTGGGATGGTATTATTTAAGTCGTGGTTGGAACGAGATTCGAATGTTAACATACGGTTCGGCATATTCATTGAGTTGCGGACTCAGGGATATAGTGTGAAGTTCTTCGATAGAAAGGACAGCTTTTGTGGAATGTAATGGTTTTGGGTGGTACATGCCGTGGTGGCATTGTATTACTGTTGAATGATGATTCAACGGATGTTTCATGAGTGGAATCATGAGAGCTTGAACGATGTGTTTTGAGTGTTGTGTCTTACGACTTCGACCTTGTATTCGTAAGAGATCGAGGGAAACTTTAAGAAAAACCTCGAAAGATTTGTGGAACCCTTGTGACTCGGAGGACCTTGAGCACAAGTGGAATGAAGTATCACTTAAGTTGGGTAAAGAGGGTCTAAACCACCATCAGGATTGTCGACTGTCTATTGACAAATTGAGGGACTGGCCGTCCTTAATTTATTGTTGATGATAGACGGGAATCATGTTGATTGGAATTGACTAGTTTTGCTAGCTTTGGTGGTGCCAGAAAGTTTCGGTGTTTTTTTTTTTGGAGGGTAGCCAGTCACTGCTGCGCGTGAACCTAGTGGTTTAGGCTATGTCGCGGAGGCAAAAGAAGTGACTTTGGAAATTTTGTGTGTGGACCCTAGGAAATTTGAGGAACTCGAAGTTGTGAACCTCTGTTGTGAGGTTAAAATTTGAGTGGTGAACTCGTTGAGAGTTGCGGTTGGTGCACGGTTGTGCCAGTGTGTTGGTGAGAGTATCTGTGTGACTTCACCCGGTGTTAGCATCTGTGTGGCTACACCTAATCCTGTGGGATTTTGTTGTGTTAGTGATGGTAATAACTAGTTGAGTGGTTACTCTTACCTTTAGTTTCGAGGACGAAACTTCTTTTTGGAGGGTAGTAATGTAAGACCCGTAATTCCACTGTACCTTTTGGTGAATAAAATAAGTAATGGCTACAAGTTTTAGGGCTTTTGGTGAAGCTGGTTTTGTGAGTATCGTCGCATAAATGAGATTTTTGCTGAAACGGAGCCTGTTTTGTGCTCGTGCGCTGGAAAGGCACAGACTTTCGGGTCGTGATCCTCTTTTAAGTATGAGGAGATTTCTGTGAAGCCAGAAATCCGAGTTTTAGATTATTCTTGTTTTTGGAAAAACGAGTAGGATTTTACCCGCTGTTGTGAAATTTTACTGGTTCTGAATTCAGTAGGATTTCGGGTGGAAGTTTTATATATCTGCGCGAGTTAGGATATGTCCTGAGATTAATTTTCTAAGGTATGGAAGAAAATTACAGTCGCGGAAAAAGATTCGGCGATAAGTTTTGGAATGGAAAAACGATAGACGTTCTTTCCGTAGGTTGGCTGTTTTTGTGATTTCCGTCCGTTAGCGAGGCGCGACTCGTATGTGAGGCGTAAGTTTCTCATGAGAAAGAAAATATCTTGTGCGGATAAGCTTGAAATGATCCAATGGCTAGGGTTTAATCTTGTTAGCTTTACACTATTTGATCCAAGGGTGGATTAGGCAACAAGACCATGACTTTTGGTCATTAAAAAGACTTAAGAAAAAATCACAAATTCACTTCTTCTTCTCTTGTTGGCCGTGGCTTTTCTTCTTCGTCCAACCATGAGAAAAATTCAATCCTTCACCATTTGTCTTGATCATAAGCTTGTTGGAAAGCTTGGAGTTGTGAGATTCTTCCTCTAAGGTAACTAGACTTCTCCTTCCTCTTAGTTGGTCAAACTCATGGAGTTTGTTGGATTTTTTATGATTATGTTCTTGAGAAGAAAAATTTGAGAATTTAGTTTTAATTAGTTTTGATTCCATAGTAGTGTTTAAGAGTGTTATGTAGGAAACATTGGTGAAGCATGTAAGTGATTCTCATGGTTAAATCTTGTTTTCACAAATTTTGGTTAAGGGTTTTGAAGAAATTTTTTGAAAAGATCATAAAATTGGATTGTGTTGTATGATTTTGGTTTCGAAGTTAGTTTTAAGCTTTGTGACAAAATGGATTGGTGATTATGAAATTTGTTTCGAAAAATGAGAAAAAAATTATTCTCGTGTTCTTGAGCGACTCGAATAACACAATTTAGAAAAAATTGATTTTGAGTTTCAAAAGGAGTCGGATACACGATCGAATAGCATTACGAACTAATGAATGTGGACTAGGGTTTCAAATGAAAAAAATGTGTAGGGTTGCCCTTTTTGCCTCATTTGGCCGTGGCACCCATATAGGGTTCGAGGAATCGAATTTCGAAAATTGTTTAGAGGCAAATAGCTTCCCATGATCATTGTTTAATTGTTTGATTGGTTATGGGATGTTTTGAAAAGAAAATGATCACTTGCCTTAAGAAAAACCTTATTTGAGATTTCTCGAAAATTTGCGATTCAACTCTATAATTTCTAAATCGTTTTGATAAGTGCTAGTTAGGTATTATGGGATATTACCATGCATTTAGAAGTGAAAAATTTTGAGTAGAAGGGTGTTTTTAAGAAAAATGGCCGTGGCCTTTTCCTTGTGTGGGGGAAGAAATTTCAAAATTTTTCTAAGTCCACAATTGTGTGAAAATTTTGTGTGTGTTGGATAATCTTAGTTTTGAAGAAAAATGAGTATAGGAAAGGTTGTTAGGAAGAAAAAAAAACGTGTAACTTGTAACGCAAGAAAACTTCGATTTTTTCATAAAAATATTTTTGAAAAGTTTTAGTGTTGTTTCAAATGGTCTTGTGGTGTGTGAAACAAGTCCTTGAAGTGGAAAATCCAAAAATGGTTTTGGTTATGATTTGAAAACAAAATGATTTTCGTGTTATAAAAATAGTACAATTAACTTCATGAATTTTTAAACACTATGAGAATAACCTGAAATCATTGAGGGATAGCTTTAGAAAGTACCTTAGACCCCTCTGGAGCTTTGAGAGCAAGTTTCGTTTCGATAGGATAAACGAGGAATATTTTATTGATTGTACGCTGCTTAACTTTTAGGTAGCGCGTATCGTAGATTTGACGAGAAAAAGTAACGGAAGCTTGCTAAGGTAAGGGCTCCACTTTATTTCCGTCTTTAAAACGGTTACGACATGCTTTGTTATGCTGTGTATGCAATTGCTGTGTGTTTTGGCATGTTTGTATTATGTATTCTCGTGATGAGAACGTGTTTAAAATATTTGCGCTGTTTACATATGATTATGAGAATATATGTATGAACAGGTGTTTGGAATACACATGATTAGAGGTATATGTATGTGTTGTTGTGGTGTGATTACATATGCGTGTACGATATGTATGTGTTGCATTAGCATATAAGGGGAATCGTATGCTCATGCATTCATAGTACGTGGTTATCGGGAATGGACCACGGGGTGCGATTATCGGGAATGGATCCACCTTAATCCTGCGGGATTTATTGAGTCCAATACGTGGTTATCGGGAATGGACCACGGGGTGTGATTATCGGGAATGGATCCACTCTAATCCTCTGGGATTTTATTGACGCCCTGCGGGGTATAGTGGGGCTTGAACCTACGACTCTCTGCGGAGAGGTTAAATTCCGGAATTCATGCATGTGAAAAAGACCCAGCTAGGGTGATCACAATCATTTAGAGTCTGCATTGATAGGCTTGGTGTGCATTATAAATATGAACCCGTTGGTGGGAATGGCTATGTGTTTAAACAGCTTTCTATGTTGGTATTTGTATATTTGGTAATTGTATCCTCTCTCGCACCGGTTATATATACACATACCTTTTATTTTGTGGTGACCCTTTCTTTCATTTGCGGGCTCATCCCACCCAGATGATGGGTTAGGTCGTGGTGACGACGGTGGCAGTTCTAGGCCATAGTGAGCACGTGGTGAAGCTTAGTATAGTTAGACTATGCGCCGGTGTGTTTTGTGCACCGTGCTTTTTGGTTAGCATAGGGTTTCTAACTTTGTTTTGTTGTAAGTATTTGTATACTTAGACTTGGATTGTAATTATTCAGGAATACACTTTGCTTGTCGAAGCACCTTATGGTAATGAGTCTTTTTGTATATTTGAATGCCGGCTCATTGAAAAATATTCTATGCACACTCTGAGTGTTAGTTGAAAAAGAAAAAAGAAAAAAAAATATTAACTTTTCTGGCCCTGGAAAAACGGGCTGTTACAAAAGTGGCCGCTGGTCCTTGGTCTGCTTTTCTATTGGTCTGCTACCAATTTGTGTTGTGGTTTATACTATAGTTTTAAACTGGTGTGCTTTGTTCCTAAAGCTTATAGGCTGGTGCATGTCTTGTGAGAAGGGGGGCTTGTTATTATCTTTAGTCTTGGATTGGTTTGTTTGATTGCTGTGTTGGGCTCATCAATTTCGTTTTACATGTATTGGTGTGCTATCAAACCTGTAGACGGTTTGTGTTTGGGTGTGTAGTTTGCCCTTGTATGCTTATCACAAATCATGTATCTATGTACAATTTACCTACCTGAAGCATGTCTTGTGCTAAGGGTTTGTTTCAATATAATACATTTTGCCTTTTCAAAAAAAGGAAAAAAAGTCAAATTTGAGTATGCTTTTGCTTCATTTTATTTTTCCAAAATATTTGTAAAATTTTGAACAGTAGCAAAGTATTCATTGTGTCTGTGGTAGTGAGAACTTGGTTAATTTTTCTTGTGTTTTGGCTGCTAGATTTGCTTGCTTTTTGATTCAGCAGAAAAGTTTACACATAGTAGTGATATCAAAGTTGAGACAATATCACTGATGTGAAGCCGTCACAGAAAGCTTTCAGGCAACCCTTCCTGCATATTCCTCGGACAATATCACTGATGTGAAGCCGAAGAAACACACAGAGGTAAATTCGCCCCATGTAATTATGTCAGTCTATTTTCAAAAATTTAAGTATAGTCATATTAATTTTCATTTTAAAATTCTATATCAAGTCGAAAAAACACGGCCAACAAAGTCACAGTTGAGAAGATCCTAATATGCTTGAGAACTTTATTATAACACAGTAACAACTTATGCAATGATTTACTATAGTTATAAATTTATTAATGTGTGATTTTTTGTGTGTGTGTGTGTTGTTTGTAAGCATAACAGTGAATTTTGTGTTTAGTGACATGATGTTATGTTCATTTAGTTGTGTATTTATGATAGAAGAAAGAATATGTCCTGTTTTACTCATTAAATAATTCATTGCCCAACTATCTTGTGCAATAACAGCAATGTAATTAGCCTATATCATGCTTAGTACGTCTTTGGCTCCTGAATATGCTCATGATTAATTGGATTTGGTTTTTACCATTTGTACCTTAAATTTACTTTTATTTTGTTTGTGTTCTCACATTCATTTTTATCTTGCTTCAAATCCCTTATTCTTAGAAGTGTCTCACTGTGTTCTTTTGGGAATGTGTTTTGCTTAAGTCATTATGCAGGACAACTTTTGGTTTCTTTCTCTTTTTTGTGCCGAACGAGCCAATTTAGAACTTATTATGAGTTCTCATTTTTATGTTTTCTTTGTTCTGACCATGGTTTTTTTATTATATCTTCACTTTTTAGGAGGCCCCAAATTATAAGGGAATAGTATGGTGTTTTATTTTGTTTTTTGATGCGGTGCACACTAGTTCTTGAAGATGAGATTGTGTCTTATGTTATTTTGATATTAGTCACAGCAAGGAATATATTAGGTTTGGGGTTAGAAAATATAAGTCATAGCAGGGAATATATATACCATTGATGAAAGTATACACCAAAAATTCTCCAATTTTGTGCAATCCTTCCTTTTGATAAAGTGTACACTAAAAATCTAATATATTGGCTATGTGATGGTAAATTTATTAACAAATCATCGATCTATTCATCATTTTATTTGTTTATGGTCATATTTGATCGACTTTTCAGTTGATGGTTGTTTTCATAAATTATTATCTCTAATTTTTTTTGTGTTTAAATATTTTCAGAACAATTATAAAGGAAGCAAACATTAAGATAAATATGAAATCTCATGACAAGGGTCAAAGGGTGCTTCCAATTTTGATACCTGAGATAAGGTCAAGCGTTAATTTCTCAAGAGGTTCAAAATCAAGCATGAGATATGTGTGCTGCAGATTGATGAGCATGCCCAAAGGGGTGGTCATGAGAGATAGGAATGAAATTACAAGTTAGGAATGTTTTTTGTGTGTGTTTATGTTGTATATTTAACTTTAAATAGAGTTTAGCTTTATATACTTTTGTAGTGTAATTATTTGATGTAGTGACTAATAATAATTTTTATCAATATATAATGTAATTGTTTTAAATCAGTTTGATAATTCTCAATTTTAATAAAATAATTGTCAATATTTAAGAGTGGATGTAAACCACACTGTGTGGCCTAAACATATAGGCAACGCTTTATTATGTGTTGGTTTAGATAACAGTGTAAACAACCGTTGCCTAAACATATAGGCAACGGTTATTTATACGTTGTTTATATGTAAGCCGTTGCCTAATACCAGCACTAAAGCCGTTGCTTTTTGATGGACTTTAGCAACGGTTATTATAATCGGTTGCCAAAAGTAAAAAAACCGTTGCCTAAACCTAAGGCAACGGCCGTATATCCCACGCCCAGAAAACCGATGCCTAAAGGCTTAGGCAACGGTTTTTTCACTTTTGGCCACGGTTTTCTGCTGTTGCTGAAAGTTAAAAATGCTGTAGTGTTAATCATCCAATTTATACACAAACAACCGTCAAATTTTAATTACTCGATTTTAATCTTTTATTAACCGTTTTAATCATATTAAAACTGAATTCATGAATTTAAACAAACATCAATTCATGGTTTCGTAAGTGGCTCTGATACCACTGTAGGAAAATTGATACGATAAAAGCAGCGGAATTTTAAAATTTTCCTTTTGTGATCCTTACGAATGGTCATGAATTGTGTTTAGAGTTTTACCTTTTGATTCGAAAACTCCCTTTAAATCACGAACGGCTATCGAACACTTCGAATCACGAACAAGGTCACCACCAAATCACCAACGAATTTGATCACAAGCGTTAAAGGTATAACGCCTCTAGCCAGTCCACACGAACAACAACCTTCAATGAAGTGCTAGCTCCAATGGTTTGAAGGGTTAGGAGAAAGGAGGCACAAAATAAGGATTAGGGTTTTTCACAAAAACTCTAGAAAGGTGATTAGGGTTTCTCAAGAGAGGAGAGAACAAAGGCTCATGAGAATGAGTAACAAAAGTGTGTAACACTTTCTCCTTACCACAAGGGTTCTATTTATAGAACCACTTGCCATGGCAAAATTACACTAAAGCCCTTTTAACTAAATGGGCTATAGTGGGCGCCATTCTCATGTAAATATGTCTAGTACATATATGCACCCCCTTCTTGCTACATCATACCATATGATGTAATGCTCATTTTAATTACCATAATACCCTTATCATATTTCCTTATTTCTCCAAGGTGCAACGTACCTTACGGTGTTCTTATGTGTGTGACCCTGTAGGTTTCCGTAACGTTGACAATTATAATAAATCACTATTTATTATAATAAACAGTGAGCGGTATCTAGCAACACATCACTGCTACTCAAGTTACGAGAAATTAACATGTGATCTAAACATAACCTCTTGTGATAATATCAGTGTGTATAATTACCCCTTTGCCCTTATGTCTATATTGAACACAAGGCATACACAGTGTCATCCTTGTCCAGCTCAATATTGGGCCCGTGACATTTATCCTGTTATGCAGGATTGGCAAATTCCATCTAGGTCACTACTGTCCCTCAGCATGCTTCGTAAAGTACCCATCAACTGCCTTTATAATTATCCTGTTACGGATAACGTTAGATCAGCAACAAAGTACTTCACTCCCCATCTAGGGTACAAAGTGGTTTCAGGTCTAAGGGTGGTCTACACCATTATCACCATGAGAGTAACTTATGACACTTTGCATAACTTTGCATGTAGTACTCTCATAGCGGGTCAATCCAGTATAAATATTACTCTTAATATTTATACCTACGTCAAGACTTGATAACTCCTTATCCCATGATCCATGAGATGTGATCATCAGTCTATCTTCATAATAGTCTTTATGCTTTAAGGTTATCCCCTTTACCTTAAAGCTCGACTACGGATACTTTAAGAATAGTGTCCTTATGTTTAATATTATCTCATGATTAAGTCACACTTAATTATTAAACGGACTTTCTATTCTAGGGACTTCATTATTTTGCAACCTTACAAACATAATAAAGAAATGCCATATTTATATTCAAACTCCTAAAGCAAATACTAGGAAAATAGATTGGCTCTTAGGGCTTACTCCAACACAAAGAAGTTTGCTAGGTCAAGAACACTCATGTGAAAGTCATAGATGGTTTCTTCTTTCTTCATTCTGAGATTCTCAAATTTTGAGTGGAGAAGTTGAAGTCTTGAGCTTTTTACCTTGTTGGTCCCTTCATGGGTTGTCTTGAGTATTTCCCAAGCATCTTTGGCAACAGTACATTGTTTGATGAGTCTGAACATGTTCTTGTCCACTCCATTGAATAATGCATTTAAAGCTTTATTGTTGCCAAGAGCAAGTGTATCTTCTACTGGAGTCCAATCTTCTTCTGGTTTCAGCCCTTCAGTATCAACTCCATTAGCATCCTTGACTTTGGGATGTTCCCAACCTCTTAGCACTGCTTTCCAAGTTCTACTATCAATGGATTTCAAGAAGGCTGCCATGCGTGACTTCCAATAGTCATAGTTAGTGCCATCCAGAAGAGGTGGTTTGCTGACCAAAGTTCCATCCTTGTCCATGGTTCCAGAAAGTATCTTCCCTGGAGCTCACCCTAAAACAGAACAGGGTGCCTGCTCTGATGCCAATTGAAATTCCGGTAGCAAGTCACAGATGTGCAGCGTGATGTGGTGCACGTTAGGGTTATGATATACAATGTGGTGCCTAATGTGCAAACATTATAGACATGCAATAACTTGATGAACAAGGAAAATAACGTGCAGAAGATAAGAACACAATGAGTTTGTTAACCCAGTTCAGCGCAACTCGCAACCTTCTCTGAGGGATACCAATCCAGGAATGAATCCACTATGATAGTTCCAATTCTAAGCTAAACAATCCCAGTTTACAACTTATCACTTAGACACTACCCGTGCTAATTCTACCTAGGTCCTCCCTAGATATGACAACCTCTGGTCACTTCCTATAACCTACCTTGCAACCCACAAGGATTTAAATAACAAACTCAATGATGGAGACGCACTCCTAACCTAAAGAACCAATTCGTGCTTCAAAGCTTTGAGTGATTCAAAGTCCAATTCTTGTTTCAAACTAGAACCAAGAAAAGGAACAGCTCTGTGCTTAAAAGCTTAAGAGCTAAATACAACCCTAGTTCAAGTCTCAATGGAAACAAGAAACAAAAGGACAAAGACTGAATATCTAAAGACTAGAAAATATAATTCTAAATTCAGTGAGTAAAACAAGTCTTCAGTCTTCCTTTATATAGAACGAGATTCTGATAGCTGGCCATCGTATTCTTCAAGAAACAAACTCAATCTTTTACAAAGATATGTTTGTTTTAAATCTTTTTAAATCTTCTAGTAACAAACCGGCCTTTTTAATCTTTTCTGAATCTTTTTCAATCTTTCAGCTCGTTCCTTGGCGCCCAAGCTAGCGTGGATGTGTTTGTTTCAAAACAAATCTTTTTCAAAAGATCACACGCAAATAATGAAAGCGCGTTATTTTAGGGCATTCAGTTCAGGTCCCATATGTGTGCACATCAGTCACCACATCTGGACCAAAGGCTTATTTTAGCAAATGAAGCCAACACCCTAAAACTAAAACAACCTTGCAGGTTGAAAACACTAACAGTAAGCGATTTAATTGCAAAATTATCAAAATTCGCAAAATAGAGTGTTTTCTGCAGGAACTCGCCGTAGCGAGTAGCTAGCGAGCATTCATGGCGAGTTAAGAACTTCTGGGCTGATGAAACTCGCCATGGCGAGCGTTTGCTCGCCTCGCGAGTTGATTTAGGCCAGGACCTGTTTACTCGCCATGGCGAGCAGTTTACTCGCCATGGCGAGCTGGGGCAGAATTAACTCATACTTTCAATTTTTCCTAAAATTCATCACTCGTTTTATATCCTCTATTATTTCAGATGTTTTGCAATTGTGTAATTAATATAATGTTTGCACAGGAGGTCAGACACAATTGGAATCTTAGGGTATAACTTAGGAAATTAAATAAGTTGTATGCTCCCCGGTAGGGCTGGCAATGACCTGAGCCACCTCGTGAATAGTTCGAAGCTCGATTCGATATTTGACTCGTGAACTTGGTTCATGAACCAAATGAGTTGAGTTTGAGTTAAGAATTAAGTTCGTTAAATAAATGAGCTGAACATAAACTATATATAGTTCGACTCGTTTAACTCGTGAACTAGCTCGGTTATATATATATATATATATATATATATATATATATATTAACTCGTGAACTAGCTCGGTTATAACTTTCCAAATCTTTTTAACTAATGCAATTTTATCTTGAATGGAAGAACTATTGAAATTTGGAATTAGCAGAATATTTTGAGAATAATTGTGGAATTTTGTTAGGTTTTGCTTTGAAAATTTGTTACTTGTATCGGTTTATGCCGATTTGAATTTTGTATGTGTTTATCTATTATACACTTGAGATGACTTTTATTTAATTTAATATTCATTTTTTTCTTTTTAAAGAAATAGATTAAAAGATTAAAGATCAAATTTTGAAATTTTGACAAAAAAAAAACTTTAAAATTATGTAATTTAACTTAGCGAGTTGAACCTAACGAGCCGAACCGAACTGTTCGTGAACTTTAAACGAGCCGAACTCGAGCTGAAAAAAGAGTTCGTGTCACAATTGAGCCAAGTTTCGAGCTGAACCAATTTCTAACGAGTCGAGTCGAGCTCATATGAGTTCGACTCAGCTCGACTCATTTCCAGCCCTACTCCCTGGGTTTGGGAAATTATGGTAGTTATAACTCTCAGAATTAGTTAGTATCAGTCAATTATGTGCGATGATTTATGTCGCTTTATGGACTTCCAATGGGAATATTCATCAGGATATGTTTTGTGAGCTGCATGCCGTGACCCAATGGGTTGTCAGACAAGGCAGGCCTCTGAGACATGCTCACCTCAGAGTGTCCTTGCGGTTAAAATGAATAAGAGTTTGTTTATATGTGTTACACCTTTATTTCTGTTAATATGTTATGTTATCAATGTTATTATGCTATGACTGATTTAGGAACCCCCGGTGTAGTCACCTCTAGGAGGGTAGTAGGACTCACTGAGGCTTAGTAGTCTCACCCCACTCCAAAACAATTTTTTTTAGGTAAACAGGTTAATTGAAGAAAGGACCAGGTGGGAGTTGATGATTGGAGCTGAGCTTGGACAATCGGACTAGAAGACTTTAGTCTTCCCCTGGTTTTAGTTTTATCTGTATATCTTAAAGGCTTATTCCAATTCCGCTGTATTGTTTTAGTTCATCAATTGATGTAAGGAATTCTTGTAATTCAGTTGTTTATCTCGTTTAATTTAATGTACTCAGATCCATTTATTTATGTCTTGACTAAATATTCTAGATATTTTAGTTGGGGCGTTATATAGTCAATACCATTTGACTCAGGTGTCATATAAGCAACATTTAAATTTCACAACACGAACTTTGAGACGGTATCGAAGCGTCATCTAGGCAATATTTAAATTTCACAATACGGATTTTATTCTTTTGACGAAGATTGAATGAAAAAACATCTTTCAAAATTTTGGCGTCAAAAATAACTGAGACATATGATTGAAAGATTTTGACAATCGATAAAAATAGGTACCTTTTTTCAAGCAAAATAATCCGATGAAACTTTGCAATTTCTTTTCTTACATCAATTGTAACTCTCACACCAACCTATTAAAAAATATAACAAATTAGTAAATGTTAAAAATTTAATATTAAAATAAAATGAAACTCGAAACAAAAATGAAGTGAACTTACCTTGAAATGTTGATTGGTTCGTCATCGAATCAATATTTAATCATCTCATGTTTTATTTAACCAATAGCTATGAGACTTGAAGATCTTGAAAGGATTGTTTAGATTTATAGCTTCCAATAAATATGGTGTTAAAATAATATCATATAAAAAAAAATTCTATCTTTAAACTCTTTCTTACGATCTACTTACGATATATTAAAAGAAACTACTATTAAAAATCCAAGTTTGTCCTTATAACTTTTAACGGTGTTCCAAGTTTTACGCCCTTAAATGTAATTTTAACTTTAAACTAATAAATAAAAATACAAAAAAATTAAGAAAGAAATATAAGCATAAAAAAATCTTCCCATAAAAATAACATCAGACCCCACATATCTAAACAAAAAAAACACAAAACAAAAATACGAAAAGAAGAAGATAAGCATCAAATAAATTTTCGCATAAAAATTTAATTAAAATAAATTTACATATAAAGATATTAACAAAAATCAGTATAAAAGATACGCATCAAAAATACTTTCAAAAAAAAAGAAAAAGATACGCTTCAAAAATAGTAACTTTTTTTTAATGAAAAAGTAGTTACTCAATCTAACAGATAAAAACTTATATATAGAAAATAAAAATAGAATAACCTAATAAAAGAAGATACTTATTTATGAGCTTAAAAATAAAAGAACAGAAAAATAGAAATAAAAACACAATCGACCCGTTTGGATTGACTTATTTATGAGTTTATGCGAAATAACTAATGCAAATAAATAAGTTTTTATTTATTATTATAAGTTTTTTAAGGTAGTTCATGAAAACTGTAACATCCCACAAATTAATTAAAATTTCATTAATTTAATTAAGTGGTATGTTGTGACTTAAGTGAGGTCAAAATTCCGACTAGCAAGATTTATTTAAAACAAGCTAGTAAATTGTTAAGATTTAAGTGAGAATTTTAAGTTAAACTTCCACCCACTTCCTACCCTACTCCCACGCCCCCATTACTCACTCTTCCACCCCCAATTCCTTTCTCTTCCTATAAGATCACATGCAAATGCAAAGGGACAAAGAAATCAGAATCCTTCACCCATTTTCTCTGCTCCCACACGTGAACAACAACAACAAGTAGCTAACCTCCAAAAATTTCTCTTCTTCCTCGTGAACCAACACCCACAAAGCAACAAACCTTCCTTTCAACACCCATTGCATGCAAGCCTCAATGTTCAGTAGAGGAATCATTTCAGAACCTTTCTTCCCTTCCCCATGTTCTGATTACCACCAGCTCACTCATCATCAATTCCAATTTCTCAAAAATCACTCAACCAATGATTTTACATGCAATCTAGACCAAGAAAAAACTACCCATTGCTATATTGATGTCCCTAATCACTATAAATACCCCTTAAACCTCAGAGAATGAAATCATCACTCAATCAAACATCAAACCACTTCAAATCTTAGAGCAAGGATAGAATTTCAAAGTTCAACACTTTGCAACATTTTTTCCAAATCTGTCCAGTTTGGGTCGTGGGCTAGCTAGGAGGTTCAGTAGCTGTTAGGAAGCTCAAAATCAAGTTCAAAGCTTCAATTCCAGGTGGGTTCTTAGGCTAGTTTAGTTAGTTTCCCAAAAATTAAAGTTTGCATGCTAACATTAGGGAAAATTAGGGAAACTGTTGGAACAAAGTGGGTCTGACATAAATCTCTAAGTTTTTAAATGGTTTTGATGATAACAAAGTATTAAAATTACAATTGGTATTACTAATGATTGTTCTAGTGTGCAGAATTATAAGTTAAAATTCATTCAGAAGCACTACGAACAAAAGCAGAGAAGCCAAGCTAAGAAGCTCTGAAAGCGTATCGCTGATCATCAGAAGCTTAAAATTCAAGTTCTGAAGTTAGTGGTTCTGAGGACAAAAGCCAGACTCTGAGAAGCTCAGAAGCTGAAGACCTTAAGAAGCTACGACAATAGACTCTGAAGCAAAAGGAATTTACGTCACTCAAGAACTGACAGAATCAGAATCAATGATTGAAGAATAGTCTACTTAAGGACTCTGTCATATCCACAGGAAAGAATATTCGTTGGTATAACGTTAACCTTATCCATAAGTGGAGCGGATTTGAGGATTGTACAATCGTACTATTATTACTCAAAATGGTTGAGTGATATTTCAAATTGCAAGGTAGTGGAATTGGATTTCTTTACCAAAGAAGGCAATATGCAGCTATCAAATTGTACGAGCAAAATCCAGCTGTCACCTTATCTCTCTGCAACGGTCATTACCATTCCATTCAAGTATAAATAGAAGACTCAAATGGAAGAAATGACTACTGTTCTATCACTGCGTTTAAGACTCTGAAATATTCTAACATTACAGCTTCTATCTGTCATTCTTAGTCTTAAGGCAAATCTGTGTTGTATTTTGTAAACACCTCTGATAGTATATCAAGTGTTCATTAACATTCATTCTTAGTTGTAACTTGAGCATTTGAGAAGTCTCTTGTTAGTTGTAACTTGAGCATTAGAGAAGTCTCTTGCTATTGTGCTTGAGCACCTTGTAATCTTGTGAGATTTTAGTTAGAAGCCCTTGGAAGTGCAAGGGGACTGGACGTACTCTCGATTTGTTAGAGGAACCAGTATAAATTATGTGTCTTTCTTTCTCTCCCTCTGACTCTTTATTGTTTTGTGTTTAATCCGCTGCAAACTTAGTTTTTATTTGAGAAAAAGTTTTAACTTTTAAAAACACAATTCAACCCCCCCTTCTTGTGTTTTTCCACCTTCAATTGGTATCAAGAGCTAGGTCTGTTGCCTAACTCACCTTACAGTGAAACAGTAAAAGATCCAAAGGAAAAACATGACTGACGCTGCTGGAAATGATGGAGGAAAGAAAGGTAGTGAGATTCCTTTTGTTTATGACACAAACTCAAACGATAGGAAGTCTTCTGACAGAATTCCATTCTTTAATGGAAATCCTACTTCTTACCCATTCTGGAAAACAAAGATGTATAGTTATATCATAGGTATAGATGTTGATTTGTGGGATTTGGTAGAAGAAGGCGTTGTCTTTGACAACATGGATAAAGAAGGAGTGGTTAGCCATCTACATAGAAAATCTTTCACACCTTCTCAGCAGCTAGAGTACAAGAAGCATCACATTGTAAAAGGTATGATGACAAATGCGATTTCGCATGATGAGTATCTCAAGATTGTGGACAAAAGAACTGCTAAGTCTATTTGGGAGTCTCTGAAATTTAAATATGAAGGAAACAAACAAGTTAGAGAGGCTAAAGCAAACTTGTTAGTTCATCAGTATGAGTTGTTCAAGATGAAGGATGGAGAGGATATTGAAGCTATGTTTTCTAGGTTTCAAGTTTTGGTCTCTGGACTTCAAGTACTGGACAAGATTTATACTACTACTGATCATGTTAGAAAGATTCTCAGAAGCCTACCCCCAAAGTGGAGACCCAAGGTGACTGCTTTTCAAGAAGCCAAAAATTTGGATCTAGTATCTCTTGAAGATCTGATTAGTTCATTAAAGACCAAGAAAATAAAAGGGATAGCCTTAAGCTCTAAGAGTTCATCAAAGGCTCTGAAAGCTAAGGTTATAGAATATGAAGACGAAGCTTCTGAAGAAGGTCATGAGGTTGAATCTGAAGATGAAGAAGAAATGGTGCTGATGGCTGCTAAGGTATCTCAATGGGCAAAACGAATCAAGAAATATGCAGGAAAGTTTGGAAGTTCTTCCAAGAAAGTTGGTGCTTGTAACAGCCCGTTTTTCAAAGGCCAAAAAGTAGGCACTTTTTTTTTTTTTTATAACATGAGACAGAGTGCGCGGAAAACATTTTACAATGAGCCGGCATTCAAATATACAAAAGAACTCATTACCATAAGGTGCTTTGACAAGCAAAGTGTATTCCTGAATAATTACAGTCCAAATCTAAGTATTCAAATACTTACAAGAAAACAAGTTAGAAGACCCTATGCTAACCAAAAAGCACGGTGCACAAAACACACCGGCGCATAGTCTAACTACACTAAGCTTCACCACGTGCTTACTATGGCCTAGAACAGCCACCGTCGTCGCCACGACCTAACCCATCATCTGGGTGGGATGAGCCCGCAAATGAAAGAAAGGGTCACCACAAAATAAAAAGTATGTGTATATATAACCGGTGCGAGAGAGGATACAATTACCAAATATACAAATACCAACATTGAAAGCTCTTTAAACACATAGCCATTCCCACCAACGGGTTCATATTTATAATGCACACCAAGCCTATCAATGCAGACTCTAAATGATTGTGATCACCCTAGCTGGGTCTTTTTCACATGCATGGATTCCGGAATCAACCTCTCTATAGAAGGCGTAGGTCTCAGGTGGGATAACACCTCCTACTATTGGTGGGATAACACCAGGTAGAGTCACACCAGACAATACCAAAACAATCACGGTGGGATAACACCGGGTGAGTCACACAGACAACCACCGACTCAAAAAGGAGGACACCAATCACTGGTCGTCGCATCCCGTGGTCCATTCCCGATAACCACTTACTATGAATGCATGAGCATACGATTCCCCTTATATGCTAATGCAACAAATACATACCTCTCAAGCATATGTAAACCAAACATAACAACATACATACATTTCTCATCATATGTATTCCAAACACCTGTTCATACATATATTCTCATAATCATATGTAAACAGCGCAAGTATTTTAAACACGTTCTCATCACGAGAATACATAATACAAACATGCCAAAACACACAGCAATTGCATACACAGCATAACAAAGCATGTCGTAACCGTTTTAAAGACGGAAATAAAGTGGAGCCCTTACCTCAGCAAGCTTCCGTTACTTTACTTTTGCGAAAATCTACAACACACGCTACCTAAAATAAATGTAGCGTAATATCAATAAGGTACCTTCTAAAGCTATCCCTTAATGATTTCAGGTTATTCTCATAGTGTTTAAAAATTCACGAAGTTAATTGTACTATTTTTATAACACGAAAATCATTTTGTTTTCAAATCATAAACTAAAACCATTTTGGATTTTTCCACTTCAAGGACTTGTCCCACACACAATAAAACCATTTGAAACACAACTAAAACTTTTCAAAAATATTTTTATGAAAAAATCGAAGTTTTCTTGCGTTACAAGTTACACATTTTTTTCTTCCTAACCACCTTTCCTATACTCATTTTTCTTCAAAACTAAGATTATCCAACACATACAAAATTTTCACACAATTGTGGACTTAGAAAATTTTTTGGAATTTCTCCCCCACCCTTAAAAAGGCCACGGCCATTTTTTTAAAAAACACACTCCCACGCAAAATTTTTCACTTCTAAATGCATGGTAATATCCCATAATACCTAACTAGCACTTATCAAAACGATTTAGAAATTATAGAGTTGAATCGCAAATTTTCGAGAAATCTCAAATAAGGTTTTTCTTAAGGCAAATGATTATTTTCTTTTCAAAACATCCCATAACCAATCAAACAATTAAACAATGATTATGGGAAGCTATTTGCCTCTAAACAATTTTCGAAATTCGATTCCTCGAACCCTATATGTGTGCCACGGCCATTTGAGGCAAAAAGGCAACCCTACACTTTTTTTTTCATTTGAAACCCTAGTCCACATTCATTAGTTCGTAATGCTATTCGATCGTGTATCCGACTCCTTTTGAAACTCAAAATAATTTTTTTCTAAACTGTGTTCTTCGAGTCGCTCAAGAACACGAGAATAATTTTTTCTCATTTTTCGAAACTAATTTCATATTCACCAATCCATTTTGTCACAAAGCTTGAAACTAACTTCAAAAACCAAAATCATACAACACACTCAAAGATATGATCATTTTAAGGAATTTTCTTCCAATCCTCACCAACAAAATTGTGAAATTTGAAATCACCATGAGAATCACTTACATGCTTCACTAATATATCCTAACACTCTTAAACACTACTATGGAATCAAAACCAATTGAAACTAAATTCTCAAAATTTTCTTCTCAAGAACACAATTTTCATAACTTAATCTATGAGGAATTTAACCAACAATAAGAAGGATAAAGCTAGTTACCTTAAGAGGAGATGATTCCTAGCAACTTCTATGATCCAACAAAACAAAAATCCAAAGCTTTGGTGATGGAATGAAGGATTTATGATGGTGGAGACAAAGGGTGGAAATGCCACGGCAAGAGAGAAAAGAAGGAGTGAATGAATTAATTTTTCTAAGTCCAACAATGACCAAGCCAAACCTCCTTACTATTTAATCTACTCTTGTGCAATCTAGGCCATTGGATCAAAATAACTTTTGCAAGACTAAACCCTAGCCTTTGGATCCAATTAACTCATGATTGCTTTTTGAACAAATATCCACTTTACGCTACTCAGCTCATCCCGTTTGCTCTCGGCGAGTCGCACCTCGCTAACGGACGGAAATCTCAAAAATATAAAATCTAACCAATAAACGTCCGTCGTAAACCGTTTCCAAATATTATCGCTAAACTTTATTCTCCGACTGGAATTTATTTCCTTAGCTCCCAAAAATATTCTGAATCTAGTTTCCAACTTGCGCCGATATATAAAGTCTCCACTTAAAATTCGACGGAAAACAGAAACCGTAAAATTTTAAGAAGCGGGTACAATTTCCTACTCGTTTTTTTCCAAAAGCGAGAATAATCCAAAACTCGTTATTCTGACTACACATAAACCTTCTTATACTCAAAAGAAGACTACGACCCAAAAGTCTGTGCCTTTCCAGCGCACGAGCACAAAACAGGCTCCATTTCAGCAAAAATTCCATTAATGCGACGATACTCACAAAACCGCTTCACCAAAAACCCTAAAACTCGTAGTCATTACTTATTTTATTCACGCAAAAGGTACAGTAGAATTACGGGTCTTACAGTGCTACCAAAGAGAAAAAGGAAGAACAAAACAAGTTCTTTAAATGCAACAAGCCTGGGCATTTCATTGCTGACTGTCCAGAAAATCAGAATAGATCATCCAAGAAAACTTCTAGCAAGGAAAAATATAAAAGTAAACTCAAAAAGGGATTTCTTGCAACTTGGGAAGATCTAGATAAAGACTCAGACTCTGATGGAGATGAAGAAGCCAATCTGGCTCTGATGGCAACTACCTCTGATAAAGAAAGCTCTGAAGCAGATTCAGATTCAGAAGATGAAGATGAGGTACTTGCTCAACTCTCTAGAATTGAATTAATAGATTCTTTAAAAGATGCCTTAAAACTTGTAACAAAAAAAGCAGGGGAATGTAAGGTCCTTAAAAAGGCCTATAACAACATTACTGAAAAAGCAAACATAATAGTTGAAGAAAATGAGTCTCTTAAAAGTAGAAACACATTTCTTGAAACTCATTATGTTTATGATGATAAAGTTCCTCCAAAGCATGAATTTGCTCTTCAAGAACTTCTTATCAATGGCATGCAAAGAAGTAAGATAGCATCTTTGATTTATCATGTAAGTAGAAATAGAGGTGAAGGTCTTGGATTTTCACGTTTTAAAGATAATCCATTATTTTCTAAACCCTCTAACATTGATAAAACTAAACCTAAGGCTATCTTTGTTAAAAGTCAATCAGAAGTCAATAGTGTATCAGACTCTGAAGAGACATCTAAGTCAGAAGTAAAGAAGTCAGAGGTTCTGAATGTTAAAATCTCAGAACCAAAGACTTCCAAACCTCAGACTAATGTCAGATCAAAAGAGACTCTGATACACACCAGAGCTAAGTCTAAGAGTTATCCAAAGCCCAAAACATTTTCAAAAAGACTTGATAACTCTAGAACTTCTGAAAGATCTTTCAAACAAAGATTACCTAAGGCAATTAAGACTAACTCCAAAGGACCCATAAAAGTATGGGTACCAAAGTCTGAGATTGTATTTGCTTCAGATCTGCACTCCAAGAAAGCAAAAGCAGCAGTCTTGGTACCTGGACAGTGGTTGCTCATGACATATGACAGGGGAAAGGCATATGTTCCAAACCCTAACTCTGAAAGAGGGAGGCACTGTGGGGTTTGGAGGAAAGCAAAAAGGGAAGATCATTGGGACATGTACAGTTGGTAATTCATCTTTATCTTTTAATAATGTACGGCTTGTTGATGGCCTTAAACACAATCTACTGAGCATTAGTCAATTTTGTGACAGTGGATTTGTGGTGATGTTTGATAAAGATGCATGTACTGTAACTAGAAACACTGATAAGACTGTAGTATTCATAGGTCTAAGGAAAGGCAATGTTTATAAGGTCAATCTGTCAGAACTCACAGAGCAAAAGATAGTATGTCTACTCTCTCAGAGTGATGAGAAATGGGTCTGGCACCAACGCTTAGGTCATGCTAACTGGAGATTAATCTCTAAGCTCAGCAAACTAAGCTTGGTTAAAGGTCTACCCAATCTCAACTATCATTCAGATGCTCTGTGTGGTCCTTGTCAAATTGGAAAGATTTCTAAAACTTCTTTTTAACCCAAAAACATTGTCTCCACCTCAAGACCTCTTGAATTGCTTCACATTGATTTGTTTGGCCCTGTTAGTACAGCCTTAATCAATGGGAAGAAATATGGACTTGTCATAGTTGATGATTACAGTAGATGGACATGGGTTAAATTCTTGCGAGTAAAAGACGATGCATATGATGTGTTCAACATCTTCTGCACACAAGTACAGAGTGAGAAAAGTCTTAAGATCCTAAGAATCAGAAGTGATCATGGTGGTGAGTTTGAAAACGAACCATTTGCAACTTTCTGTGAAGATCATGGAATTATCCATGAGTTCTCTGCTCCTAGAACACCACAACAAAATTGTGTTGTAGAGAGAAAGAACAGGTCTTTACAAGAGATGGCAAGAACCATGATGCATGAGACTAAACTTGCTAAGTACTTCTGGGCAGAAGCAGTGAATACAGCTTGTTATATTCAAAATAGGATCTACATCAGATCTATATTGAATAAAACAACATATGAACTCTTCAAAGGAAGAAAACCTAACATCTCTTACTTTCATCAGTTTAGATGTACTTGTTACATCTTAAACAATAAGGTCTATAAAAAGAAATTTGATGCCAAAGCTTGTAAGGGAATCTTTATAGGTTACTCTGAACGCTTAAAGGCATACAGAGTGTATAATTCTGAAACTAACACAGTGGAGGAATCTATACATGTAAGATTTGATGACAAAGAGCCTGACAATAAAATGTCAGAGCAAGAGAATAGTGAGAATAGTTATGCAGGAGTTCCATATCAATACAACTATCCAGAAGCTGAGAAAACATCAGAAGCTAATGAAACTTCAGAAGTTGAAATGGAAGTAATCTCTGAAGAAGCATCTCCCATAGAAGCATCTGAAGAACATGATGATATCTCAGAAGATGAAATGCAAGAAAATGCTGAAGCTCCAAAAAGGAAATTCAAATATAAATCATCACATCCAGAGGATCTCATACTTGGAAACAAAGAAAGTCCAAGAAAAACAAGATCAGCTTATCAACAAAGTGATTCATTATTAGGACTTATATCTATGATTGAACCTAAGAATGTTGATGAAGCCTTAACCGATGATGGATGGATTGTAGCAATGCAAGATGAGCTCAACCAATTCCAAAGAAATGATGTGTGGGATCTAGTGCCAAGACCAATACATAAGAACATTATTGGAACCAAGTGGGTATTCAAAAATAAACTCAATGAACAAGGTGAAGTAGTGAGAAACAAAGCCAGACTTATAGCACAAGGCTACAGTCAGCAAGAAGGCATTGACTTCACTGAAACTTTTGCTCCAGTAGTAAGACTGGAAGCAATCAGGTTATTTCTATTGTATGCTGTGAATTATGGAATAACCTTATATCAAATGGATGTTAAGAGTGCTTTTTTAAATGGTGTTATTTCTGAAGAAGTGTATGTCAAACAACCTCCAGGTTTTGAGGACTTAAAAAATCCTGAACATGTTTTTAAACTTAAGAAATCACTCTATGGTCTCAAACAAGCTCCAAGAGCTTGGTATGAAAGACTAAGTAATTTCCTTTTAGAAA
Source organism: Trifolium repens (assembly GCA_030408175.1). NCBI lineage: Eukaryota > Viridiplantae > Streptophyta > Magnoliopsida > Fabales > Fabaceae > Trifolium > Trifolium repens. The sequence goes on from CP125851.1 coordinate 36,132,437, forward strand.
ATGGTTTTCAAAAAGGTCAAATTGACAATACACTATTCAGAAAGACAACTAAGAAAAACATCTTAATTATTCAAATATATGTGGATGATATAATTTTTGGTTCAACTAATGCTACTCTATGCAAGAATTTCTCCAAGCTTATGCAGGATGAATTTGAAATGAGTATGATGGGTGAGCTTAAATTCTTTCTTGGAATCCAAATCAACCAAGGAAAAGATGGAACTTACATTCATCAAAGCAAGTATACAAAAGAGCTTCTGAAGAAATTTAATCTTGAAGACTGTAAGATAATGTCAACACCCATGCATCCTACACGCAGCTTAAGCAAGGAAGAAATTGGTAGCAAAGTGGATCAGAAGCTATATAGAGGTATGATTGGTTCTTTACTCTATCTAACAGCTTCTAGACCTGACATTTTATACAGTGTATGTCTATGTGCAAGATTTCAATCAGATCCTAGAGAACCTCATCTAACTGCAGTTAAGAGGATCTTTAGATATTTGAAAGGAACAACTAATCTAGGACTTCTTTATAAAAAATCCCTAGATAGTAAGCTAGTTGGATTCTGTGATGCTGACTATGCTGGAGACAAGATTGAGAGAAAATCCACTAGTGGAAATTGCCAATTTATTGGTGAGAATCTCATATCTTGGGCCGGCAAGAGACAAACAACTATTGCTTTGTCTACAGTAGAAGCAAAATACATCTCAGCTGCTAAATGCTGCACACAGGTTCTCTGGATGAAATATCAGTTAGAAGATTATAACATAACTGAGAGTAGTATTCCACTCTATTGTGATAATACTGCTGCCATTCATTTATCTAAGAATCCAATTTTACATTCCAGAGCTAAGCATATTGAAATTAAGCATCATTTTATAAGAGATCATGTTCAAAAAGGTACAATAAATATTCAATTCATTGACACTGACCATCAATGGGCTGATATATTTACTAAACCTTTAGCTATTGAACGATTTGATTTTATTAAAAAGAATTTGAACATGCATTTTATCTCTGAAGAAAACTAGCTCTGAGATGTAAAATAGAATCAGGGTCTGAAACTTCTTCAGAGTCTCTAACGCTCAGAGCCTCTAATGGGAAACTCTGAAGTGAAGGAAGTTCTGAAGAATAACAGCTTCTGATGAGGTGTAATTTACTAATGAGTCAGGCACTGAATTAAGCGAAAGTGAAACGTTTTGTACTAGTAAGTGTAAAACAGTTGTCCTTACGCGTGTCAGTTTGTTATCTTCTCTCGTGCACGTGTCTAGTTTCTGATTGGATGGAGAACAGTTAATGATGAATTTACAGTTATATACAATTTAAATTTAATTTTAAACTGTTCGCGCTCCCTCCTTTAGTCTGTTTTCTATGTGTATATGTGTTACTTGCTATATATAGTCACTTCACTCACACAGCACAATTTTTTTTTACACAAATCACTACCTACACGAACCCTAAAACTCAGAATCCCAAATTCTCTCAACATTCTCAAAATTTCTGCAACAATGACTGCTCAACCGTCTCGCAACATTGTTCAACGACCTTTCAATCCTGAGTTACTACCTGTAATAAATCTACATTCTCAAGCTTCTCTAAAAGAACCTGATAACACGAACGATTGTGGTAGAGAAGGAATGGAATTCCTTACAGAGAAGTTCGTTGATTTCGAAAGTTTGAAAGTGAATGGTATTGATATAAAGTACCTCTTCAATGATCAACAATGGGGCAACTACTTCGACATGCTTAATGGCTTCGTTTACTTCGATATAGTCAAAAATTTCTAGAATAAAGCATATGTATATGACAAGTTTGCTGCTGAGGAAGAAGTTAGAAAGCTGGTTGCAGAAGATAAAAGTCTAAGAGGAAAGACAAGAGTTCAGATGGGTTTAAGACCTTTCAAGGGGAAGGAAATTAGGTCTAATCTTCTGGGTATTGATGTGCTGATCACTCAAGAGCACATAGCTAAAGTACTGGGTCTGGATAATGAGGGTGAGAATGTTAATCAGTACAAGGTGAAAAGCAAACATGCAGACTCCATTAGAGAGGATCTCTACCCTGCTGGAAGAACAGAGTCTGGACTTGGAAAGGCTAAGTTCATGAAGACAAAATTCAATATAGCCTTCAAAGTAATTCTTGCCTCTGTTGTTACAAGAGAAGGAGGAAAAGATACAATCTCATGGCCTCACATGCACTTTCTATGGTTCATGCATAAAAGAGTGAAAATTAATTTGGCTGAAGTTTTGTTTGAGCATCTTTGTTTCGGTATTAATGATAGTCATCACAAGGCAAAGGTTACAATTCACCATCCAAGACTAATATCAGAAATCTTCAGACAAACGAGGTTAATAGAGGTTCTGAAGATCAAAGAAAAACTCAGAGTGTTCTGCACTGCTAAGTTTGATGGCAGCACTTTGGTACATATGAAAATGATCAAACCTGCTGATTTGAGAAAAGCAGAACATCCTCTCTAGAAGATCTGGGAGAAGTACTTCTGGTGTGATGGTTTTCCAACCATTTCAGAACATGACAATATGATGAAGTCATTGAGAACTTCTTAGAAATGGTTAGAAACGAGACTGGAGAAGATGTTGATAGGAGAATGGTTGTCGTTGTTCCAGACTGGGATATCTTCAACAATCCTAAGGAAAGACCCAGATCAAACAAGAGGAAACCTGTTATTTTTGAGGAAGCAATGTTTGAGGCAGATGCTGAGAATGCTAATGAAGAGCACGGTGAAGACTCTGAGCAGGAAAGTATTGATGAGATGGTGGACAATACTAAGAATTCAACAGCTGCTGAAGAAACTGTTGAAGTTTCTAAAAATCAAGAGGTTAAAGCTGAGGTTACAGCAGCTGAGAGGGTAGATGTTGCTAAGAAGGAATGGAGATCTAAGAAGAGAAATGAAAGACCTTCACCTTCTGAAGAAGGAGAAAAGACTCTGCCTGCTAGACCTGCTAAGAGGACAAAGATTATGGCTAAAAGACCTCCAAGGAAGGCTGCCGACACTTCAAAAGGTAATGTTTCTGAGCCTAATACTAGTAGCAATTCTGAAGCTCAAACTCAAAACCAACCTCCTCCTAGCACTTCAATAGACTTCACCAAACCTATCAGAATGATTATACCTACCCCAATATCATCTGACTCATCATCATCTGAAGGCACACTCACTGACTCTAGTAGTGAAACCATTTCTGAAATCATCAAGAGAGCACCAAAACCAAAGCCCAAACAGAAAACCAGAACTCCACCACCCAAAGAAACTGTCTCTGAAGATGATTCCTTCTTAGACCATCTCACACCACATCTTTCAGGTGTGCTTTTACCACATCCAACCTCAACTCCCCAAATCATCCTATAAACAAATTTGTGAATGCTACCACTGAAACATTTCCAGAACCTGAACCACACACTCCTCAACCAGAACAAAACATCACTGAACCACATTCTGAACATATTCAAAATCCACCCTCTGACCAATGTGATGATGTAACAACCCGTTATTCAAAGGCCAGAAAAGGCATTAAATTTTTTTTTTTTTTGTACACATCAGAGTTACGCATAAAAGATTTTAAATGAGCCGGCATTCAAATATACAAAAGAACTCATTACCATAAGGTGCTTCGACAAGCAAAGTGTACTCCTGAATAATTACAATCCAAGTCTAAGTATTCAAATACTTACAACAAAACAAGTTAGAAAACCCTATGCTAACCAAAAAGCACGGTGCACAAAACACACCGGCGCATAGTCTAACTATACTAAGCTTCACGACGCGCTCACTATGGCCTAGAATTGCCACCGTCGTCACCACGACCTAACCCATAATCTGGGTGGGATGAGCCCGCAATTGAAAGAAAGGGTCACCACAAAATAAAAGTATATATATATATAACCGGTGCGAAAGATTGTACACATAACAATAATTCCACATACACAAGAGAAAGCTCTTTAACACAAAAGCAATTCCCACCAACGGGCTTATATATATAAAGCACACATAGCCTACCAATGCAGACTCTACATGATCGTGACACCAATCACTGGCTGCCACATGCATGAATTATTCCGGAATAAACCTCGCTGCAGAAGGTCGTAGGCTCAGGTGGGATAACACCTCCTACTAGTGGTGGGATAACACCAGGTAGAGTCACTCAGACAATACCAAAACAATCACGGTGGGATAACACCGGGTGAGTCACACGGACAACACCAAACTCAAAAAGGAGGACACCAATCACTGGTCGTCGCACCCCGTGGTCCATTCCCGATAACCACTTACTATGAATGCATGAGCATACGATTCCCCTTATATGCTAATGCAACAAATACATACCTCTCAAGCATGTGTAAACCAATCACATGTTCATACATATATTCTCACAATCATATGTACATCAATCACATGTTCATACATATATTATCACAATCATATGTAACAGCGCACGTATTATAAACACTTTCTCATCACGAGAATACATAATACATACATGCCAATCACAACACAGCACATCGCAGAAAATAACCAAGCATGTTATTAACCAGTGAAAAGACAGAAATAAAGTGATGCCCTTACCTCGGCAAGCTTCCACAATTAAAACTCGCTCAACTCCACAATTCTACAATTCGCGCTTCCTAAAATATAAGCAGCGTACAATCAATAAAATACTCCCAACGTATCCTATCGAAACGAAACTCATTCTCTAAGTTCTAGAGAGGCTTAAGGTACTTTCTAACACTCTCGGATAGTGATTTCGAGTCCTCCCCATAGTGATTAAAAATTCACGAAGTTAATTGCACTATTTCTCGCCACGCGAAAATATTTTCGTTTCAAAACAAACTAAGAAACACTTTGATTCCTAACTACAAGGCAATCAATTTTCACATACTAAAACCATTTGAAAACAACCCAAAAACTCTTTGAAAATTTTCACAAAAATAAAAGTTTACTTGCGCCACAAGTTACAAGTTTTTCCTCTCAAATAAAATGGCCATAACTCGCTCATTCTTTATCCGATCGAGACGAGCCATACGCCGAAATCATCGTCTCGAAACGACGGATCAAATGTTTAAGTTTCCAGGTCACAAAACAATTTTAAAATGACTTAAATGTCCTTCAAGATTTTCGACCAGAATTGGAATCAAACCAAAATATTGTTTTTCACAAAACAAACATAGTTTAAAACACTCCAATCATCACTAGTTTTCTCAAATTGATCAAGCACTCACACCAATTTCATTTGAATCAAAAATGCCAATTTTCTACAAGACTTTGCAAAAATTTCACTTGTTCAATCAAGCCACAAGCTACTAGTTTTCTTTCCAAACAAAACCTCTAAATTATTCCAAAGAAAACCATGATCATGCCTTCCCAATTAGGGCTTAAAATTTAGAAATCTCATGGACATATACATAATATGCCACGGCCAAATTCCAAAAACAAGGCTAGTTCCCATTTTTTTCATTTCAAAAGCATAGGATTAATCCTTTAGTTACCAAAATCACTTAATTGAATGAACAAAACATTTTCATAACACAATCCACAATTCAAAATAGTTTTTCCTAGTTTCTCATGAACACAAAATATTTTTTTCTTGTTTCTCAAAAACAAAATCATTTATCACACATCCATTTTACTTAAAAGCTCAAAAACAACTTCACTAACACAAACAACAAGTAAAGATTCATGTTCTTGATCAATATAAATTTTTCTTATCAAACACTAACAAGAATTTTCATGAGATTCTCATCCAACCATGGAAATCAAAATAACTAAGCTTAAACATCCTAGATATTCACTCATGAACAACTTTCAAGCAAGAGAAATCATTCATCAACAATTTCTCACAAAATCCTCTCAAGAACATAATCTAACAATCCATCAAACTCTATGATTTTAGCTAGCTAAGAGATGAAAGAAGTCTAGTTACCTTAGAGGAGATGATTTCCTTTCCAACTCTATGATCCAACTCACTAAAAATCCAAGCTTTTGGTGAAGAAATGAAGGATTTGGATGAAGAACACAAGGGTGGGGAGAAGCCACGGCAAAGAGAAGAAGAGTGAAGTGAATTTGTGATCTTTCCAAGTCCACCACTTATAAAAGTCTTGCTAGTTTATGGCCATTGGATCAAATAGGATAAAGTTCTAAGATTCAAATCTAGCCATTGGATCAATCCAAGTCTATCCTCACAAGATATTTCCCATAACCTCATACAACGAAACGCACGCTCAGTTTTCGCGCATCGCGACGAACGAAACTCGCAAAAACAGAAACCTACAGAAAGAACGTCTAACGTTTTTCCATTCCAAAACTTATCGCCGAATCTTTTTCCGCGACTGTAATTTTCTTCCATACCTTAGAAAATTAATCTCAGGACATATCCTAACTCACGCAGATATATGAAACTTCCATCCGAAACCTCACTTAAAACAGACGCAGTAAGATTTTCCATCAGCGGGTAAAATTCCTACTCGTTTTTCCAAAAGCGAGAATAATCCAAAACTCGTTATTCTGACTACACATAAACCCTCTTATACTCAAAAGAAGACTACGACCCAAAAGTCTGTGCCTTTCCAGCGCACGAGCACAAAACAGGCTCCATTTCAGCAAACAGCCGTTATGGCGACAATACTCACAAAACCACTTAACAAAAACCCTAAATTTCTTAGTCATTACTAGAGTTCCTTAGAAAAACTGTACAGTGAAATCTTGGGTCTTACATTACTACCCTCCAAAAAGAAGTTTCGTCCTCGAAACTAAAGGTAGGAGTAACAACTCAACTAGTTATTACCATCACCAACACAACAAAATCCCTCAGGATTAGGTGCAGCCACACAGATGCTAACACCGGGTGAAGTCACACAGATACTCTCACCAACACACTGGCACAACCGTGCACCAACCGCAACTCTCAACGAGTTCATCACTCAAAATTAACCTCACAACAGAGGTTCACAACCTCGAGTTCCTCAAATTTCCTAGGGTCCACACACAAAATTTCCAAAGTCACTTCTTTTGCTTCCGCGACATAGCCTAAACCACTAGGTTCACGCGCAGCAGTGACTGGCTACCCTCCAAAAAGAAACACCGAAACTTTCTGCGCACCACCCAAGCTAGCAAAACTAGTCAATTCCAGTCAACATGATTCCGTCTATTATTAACAAGAGATTAAGGATGATCAGTTCCTCAATTTGTCAATAAATAGTCGACAATCATGATGGTGGTTTAAACCATCTTTACCCAACTTAATGATACTTCATTCCACTTGTGCTCAAGGTCCTCCGAAGCACAATGGTCCAACAATTCCTTCGAGGTCTTCCCTACTATTTTCCTCGATCTCTTACGAACACAAGGTCAAAATCGTAAGACACAACACTCAAACACGTCGCTCAAGCTCTCATGATTCCACTCATGAAACATCTGTTGTACTTCATTCAACAGTAACATAATGCTACCACGGCAATTACCACCAAAACCATTACATTCCAAACAAGTTGTCTTCTCTATAGAAGATTTTCCCACTTTACCAATATTCATCAGTCCGTGACTCAATGAATATGCCGAACCGTCTGCTCACATATAAATCTCTTTCCAATCACGACTTAAATAATACCACCCCAACCCCCGGTTGGTGATTACACTCCTCACAGTCTTGGCACCTGCCAAACTAAACCATCTACTTCTCTTGGACTCCCTTATCCAATTCTTCAATTCCCCAGAATCGGTTCCTTATACGTTAACATTACTTCCAAAACGACCCTTAGATGAAACTCGCGTGCCTTAAACAGACGTTTATCCTTTATTATTACCGCATACAACACATGCACCGCCATGACATCCATTCAGGTGGTGCTTTCGAATCCTTAATATACACGCACAATCATAATTTTCCAAATTATGTGGGAGGGAATTTCCATTCGCCAATACTCCATTGACATAAGCCACATTCTCATGTGCTTCTCTCTTACTCATTCTCAACACGGCTTTCCAATGGCTAACATCCTCTGCGACTAATCTCATCGATCTACTAATTTGCAAAATTTTTTTTTTCAGTTCAACAACAACGTAAAGTTGGTTCCCAAACCACCATGACACATAACTTATTGGTTCCAAACAACATCTTTAATTTTCCACACACAATCCAAATACGCTCGTTCCACATCAACTTGTTTCCAATCAAGCACACTTTTCTCCATTCGATTGGTCCTTCATCATCGTGACTATTCTAAAGTTATAAAGTCTGTTCCCTCCGGGGAATCAATTTCCAGATCTCAAGTTCCAGCTAATATTGCCCTTGCATCTAGTCACTCATCGTTTTCTTATTCACTTCTAAGTTTTACTAACGATCATCTATTGCACTCTTCGTAATCGAACGCTCCAATAAATTAATTCCTCAAGTTCCTATTAAGTATCTCTCTATGCATAGCCATCTCTAATCTTACCATCGTCATGTCACTATAATTTACTTTCAAATCAACATATCTTACTCATACATCAAGTCATGAAACACTTATCTCAAATCTTAATGCTTGGCCTATCAAGACAGCTACCAACGCACAACACTTTGCTATGATTTTATCCTTAGTACGTTCGATATCCAAATCAAACTCTTGAATCTAATCTTCAAGAACTCTAAAAACTCGTCGTACCATCCATTTAATCCTAATACACAATAAAAGTCCTTCCAACTATCGACTTTCATTGTCTTAGTATTCTTACTAACGAACTCCTTTTCTACTCAACCACGACATTCTTAGAAAATATCCAAAAATTCTCGTCCATAACTTGAATTTATTCAAAACTTGCCCACCTCAACTCTCATGGTATCATAAATTCAAGCTGCTACTTAGTCCTTCAACCATTTTGGTTGATCAAAATCGTTAACTTATATGCACATCCACACAGGATCTCTACTCAATCTTGACTAATCTTCTCAAACTACTCAATAAGTTTACTTTCTCTTATGGTTTACCTGCCAATAATTAATAATTCTAACTTACACTACTAAAATTCTCAAGGTATTTCCATACTATACACCTCCAGTATTACCTATCAGTGATATGCAACTCACTTTTCATGGTTGAACTCCTCGTTCTTTACCTTAATATCTCTCAATATACACACTTATCCAACAATCATTTACCTAACATTGTATCTCACATCGGTATCTGTACTTACTATCCCTCGAACTACGGATAGATTGTCACTTATCAACGTGACAATTGGTCTCCTACCTTCAATCATCACGGGATTCATCCTTACAAATTTTAGTTCCGAATCTAATTCATCTCGCACACTAAAATTAAACCCTTAAGGTACCCACCGTTCGCGCAACCGTCTTCTAACACCACCAAGTTCATTTACTCTTGACGCGCAATGCACTTTATTTCCAATACAAGTTGCCCCAATGATTATCCAATCATTGTAATTAAATCCAACTGACATCTCTGCATGCTCCACCATTCTACAATGGTTGCATCCTCTTGACAACTGAATGACTTCATCAAGTCTCGTCCGAACTCACCAGAACGGATATCCAGCACCTTCTTCAAAAGGTATCCCAATCTGATCCTTACTTGCAATCCTTTATCAGTCGACGTCCACACGTCCGTACTCAACACCTCCGGGTGACAACGACCCATGCCACTTCCAAGAATCCTTTGTGGTTCTCGTTCGCCTCAAGTCCATCCTCCTCGGACCACTCTGTCTAAGGAATTCAGAGACACTCGTCGACTAAATTCGACCAAGGCTCGGGGTTTCACAATTCCACTTACTGAAGCCTCACTCCCTGCATTACTTCAGTAAGACACAAACCAGTGTCTAAGCATATCTCATGCTAGACTCAAAACAACCAACCACATAACCCACAACACAACAAAAACAACCGCTAGAACTAACACAACTCTAGCTATGTTCTAACCGACTCTGGACTAACGACTCAAGTGCACACTTTCCCTTTGAAGATTTAAAGCCGAGCTCTGATACCAATTGTAACAACCCGTTTTTCAAAGGCCAGAAAAGGCATTAAATTTTTTTTTTTGTACACATCAGAGTTACGCATAAAAGATTTTAAATGAGCCGGCATTCAAATATACAAAAGAACTCATTACCATAAGGTGCTTCGACAAGCAAAGTGTACTCCTGAATAATTACAATCCAAGTCTAAGTATTCAAATACTTACAACAAAACAAGTTAGAAAACCCTATGCTAACCAAAAAGCACGGTGGACAAAACACACCGGCGCATAGTCTAACTATACTAAGCTTCACCACGCGCTCACTATGGCCTAGAACTGCCACCGTCGTCACCACGACCTAACCCATCATCTGGGTGGGATGAGCCCGCAATTGAAAGAAAGGGTCACCACAAAATAAAAGTATATATATATATAACCGGTGCGAAAGATTGTACACATAACAATAATTCCACATACACAAGAGAAAGCTCTTTAACACAAAAGCAATTCCCACCAACGGGCTTATATATATAAAGCATACATAGCCTACCAATGCAGACTCTACATGATCGTGACACCAATCACTGGCTGCCACATGCATGAATTATTCCGGAATAAACCTCGCTGCAGAAGGTCGTAGGCTCAGGTGGGATAACACCTCCTACTAGTGGTGGGATAACACCAGGTAGAGTCACTCAGACAATACCAAAACAATCACGGTGGGATAACACCGGGTGAGTCACACGGACAACACCAAACTCAAAAAGGAGGACACCAATCACTGGTCGTCGCACCCCGTGGTCCATTCCCGATAACCACTTACTATGAATGCATGAGCATACGATTCCCCTTATATGCTAATGCAACAAATACATACCTCTCAAGCATGTGTAAACCAATCACATGTTCATACATATATTCTCACAATCATATGTACATCAATCACATGTTCATACATATATTATCACAATCATATGTAACAGCGCACGTATTATAAACACTTTCTCATCATGAGAATACATAATACATACATGCCAATCACAACACAGCACATCGCAGAAAATAACCAAGCATGTTATTAACCAGTGAAAAGACAGAAATAAAGTGATGCCCTTACCTCGGCAAGCTTCCACAATTAAAACTCGCTCAACTCCACAATTCTACAATTCGCGCTTCCTAAAATATAAGCAGCGTACAATCAATAAAATACTCCCAACGTATCCTATCGAAACGAAACTCATTCATTAAGTTCTAGAGAGGCTTAAGGTACTTTCTAACACTCTCGGATAGTGATTTCGAGTCCTCCCCATAGTGATTAAAAATTCACGAAGTTAATTGCACTATTTCTCGCCACGCAAAAATATTTTCGTTTCAAAACAAACTAAGAAACACTTTGATTCCTAACTCCAAGGCAATCAATTTTCCCATACTAAAACCATTTGAAAACAACCCAAAAACTCTTTGAAAATTTTCACAAAAATAAAAGTTTACTTGCGCCACAAGTTACAAGTTTTTCCTCTCAAATAAAATGGCCATAACTCGCTCATTCTTTATCCGATCGAGACGAGCCATACGCCGAAATCATCGTCTCGAAACGACGGATCAAATGTTTAAGTTTCCAGGTCACAAAACAATTTTAAAATGACTTAAATGTCCTTCAAGATTTTCGACCAGAATTGGAATCAAACCAAAATATTGTTTTTCACAAAACAAACATAGTTTAAAACACTCCAATCATCACTAGTTTTCTCAAATTGATCAAGCACTCACACCAATTTCATTTGAATCAAAAATGCCAATTTTCTACAAGACTTTGCAAAAATTTCACTTGTTCAATCAAGCCACAAGCTACTAGTTTTCTTTCCAAACAAAACCTCTAAATTATTCCAAAGAAAACCATGATCATGCCTTCCCAATTAGGGCTTAAAATTTAGAAATCTCATGGACATATACATAATATGCCACGACCAAATTCCAAAAACAAGGCTAGTTCCCATTTTTTTCATTTCAAAAGCATAGGATTAATCCTTTAGTTACCAAAATCACTTAATTGAATGAACAAAACATTTTCATAACACAATCCACAATTCAAAATAGTTTTTCCTAGTTTCTCATGAACGCAAAATATTTTTTTCTTGTTTCTCAAAAACAAAATCATTTATCACACATCCATTTTACTTAAAAGCTCAAAAACAACTTCACTAACACAAACAACAAGTAAAGATTCATGTTCTTGATCAATATAAATTTTTCTTATCAAACACTAACAAGAATTTTCATGAGATTCTCATCCAACCATGGAAATCAAAATAACTAAGCTTAAACATCCTAGATATTCACTCATGAACAACTTTCAAGCAAGAGAAATCATTCATCAACAATTTCTCACAAAATCCTCTCAAGAACATAATCTAACAATCCATCAAACTCTATGATTTTAGCTAGCTAAGAGATGAAAGAAGTCTAGTTACCTTAGAGGAGATGATTTCCTTTCCAACTCTATGATCCAACTCACTAAAAATCCAAGCTTTTGGTGAAGAAATGAAGGATTTGGATGAAGAACACAAGGGTGGGGAGAAGCCACGGCAAAGAGAAGAAGAGTGAAGTGAATTTGTGATCTTTCCAAGTCCACCACTTATAAAAGTCTTGCTAGTTTATGGCCATTGGATCAAATAGGATAAAGTTCTAAGATTCAAATCTAGCCATTGGATCAATCCAAGTCTATCCTCACAAGATATTTCCCATAACCTCATACAACGAAACGCATGCTCAGTTTTTGCGCATCGCGACGAACGAAACTCGCAAAAACAGAAACCTACAGAAAGAACGTCTAACGTTTTTCCATTCCAAAACTTATCGCCGAATCTTTTTCCGCGACTGTAATTTTCTTCCATACCTTAGAAAATTAATCTCAGGACATATCCTTACTCACGCAGATATATGAAACTTCCATCCGAAACCTCACTTAAAACAGACGCAGTAAGATTTTCCATCAGCGGGTAAAATTCCTACTCGTTTTTCCAAAAGCGAGAATAATCAAAAACTCGTTATTCTGACTACACATAAACCCTCTTATACTCAAAAGAAGACTACGACCCAAAAGTCTGTGCCTTTCCAGCGCACGAGCACAAAACAGGCTCCATTTCAGCAAACAGCCGTTATGGCGACAATACTCACAAAACCACTTAACAAAAACCCTAAATTTCTTAGTCATTACTAGAGTTCCTTAGAAAAACTGTACAGTGAAATCTTGGGTCTTACAGATGGCATTCCTTCTGACAACCACGAGCATCACATTCCTACACCACCCACACTTTTTGAAACTTTTGAAAATACACTCCCATCATCACCCCTCTCTCATGGTCCAAATTATAAACCTCTGACCATAGATGAACTAAACCTACCGGTTGATTTTGCTCTACCAATTCTTGAGGCTCTGTTAAAAGCAGATATAAATGTTGATGATGATATAATAACAACCTCTAAGAACCCTTTCGATGAACTGAGAAAAATCAAAATCATCCCTCTCAAAAGAAAGAGACCTGAACCCACCATTCCCTTTAACAAAAATCATCCCTTCTTCAATTCCAACTCTGAACCCAACCTTGAGCTTTTAGACAATGCTATTAGTATTAGTCTTAAGAAATTTAAAAGCATGGAGGAAGAAGTACTGATTTTTCCCTCAGATATTGATGCTACGATCAGGGAATTGGAATATAAGTTCAGTCAGTCTCTGAGGCTCTTGGGAGGTTATGTAAAGAGCAAAATTCAAGGTAAAGGTATGAATGCTCTGTCTCAGATAATGAATGCTGCTGAACGATCTCATGCTCCGAGGCTCACTTTCTTTAATCATGAAGAAGAGTGTCAACGATTAGAACTGCTAGCTGCTGTAAATGAAAGCTTCAGACAATCACTTGAAGCAGCTAAGAGATTGGCAGAGGAGGAAGCTGCATATGTTAGAAGAGTGTTTGATGCTGAGCAGGCTAGGATAGTTGCTGAAGCTGAGACAAAGAGGTTGGCAGACCAAAAGGCTCTAAAGGTGTTGGTTGAAAGAGCTGCTAGAATTGCTGAAGTTGAAACTCAGAAGCTTCTTGAAGCTCGAGCAATGGGTCCACAACAGGGTGAGGACACCATAATGCATGATCAGGCCGTAGATGAGCAAGCTTCTGATAGGGGCAAACATATAGTTGTTGACACTACCCCTCCGAACTCTCCAGTCAGACTATTCAGAGAACTAAGGGCTGATATGAAAACTGATATGAATGCATCTACTGAAGCTACCAACAAGAAGCTTGATGAGATGATGGAATTTCTGAAGAATTTGGCCAGTCAAATGCACAAACCTTAACCTGTTATGTTTGAGCACTTTTTAATGCTTTGATTATGTAATTCTTGGATAATTTTCTTTTGATTAATTAACGTTTGATTATCCATGTTTATGTGATTGCGTATCTGTATGTGTGTTTATTTTATTTTGTTTTCCAAAATTAAAATTTATATTCACTTATTATATCTGATACTCTTGTGGCTTCTGAACCTAGAGTAAGGTGTTGAAGAACATCTTGTTTTTAAACTTATATAGGCTTTTGAAAACCTAAGGTTCCCCCACATCAGTATTCCTGTTTACTCATGAAATAGCTTCTTAGTATTATCGCCTGTTTATAAACGGGGCACCAATACCGAATGAGGCGTGTCTGGTAACTGGTGTTGTAACAACCCGTTTTTCCAGGGCCAGAAAAGTCAATATTTTTTTTTTCTTTTCAACTAACACTCAGAGTGCGCATAGAATATTTTAAATGAGCCGGCATTCAAATATACAAAAGAACTCATTACCATAAGGTGCTTCGACAAGCAAAGTGTATTCCTGAATAATTACAACCCAAGTCTAAGTATTCAAATACTTACAACAAAACAAGTTAGAATCCTATGCCTAAACCCAAAAAGCACGGTGTACAACCCACACCGGCGCATAGTCTAACTAAGCTAACGCTCCAGTATCTCACTGGGGCCTAGTATAGCCACCGTCGTCACCACGACCTAACCCATCATCTGGGTGGGATGAGCCCGCAAATGAAAGAAAGGGTCACCACAAAATAAAAGGTATATATATATATAACCGGTGCGAAAGATTGTACACATAACAATAATTCCACAAACACAAGAGAAAGCTCTTTAACCACCAAAGCAATTCCCATCAACGGGTTTATATATATAATGCACACCAAGCCTAATGCAGACTTCTACAATGCGTGGTACTAACCCTAGCTACCACAATGCATGAGTTCCAGAACTGTAGGTCCAACCCCTACTAAAACACCAACGAAATCACCAGGTTAAGGTGGATCCACTCCCGCAATCACACCCCATGGTCCACTCCCGCAACCATGTATCGAACTCAACAAAATCACAAAGGATTAAGGTGGATCCACTCCCGCAATCACACCCCATGGTCCACTCCCGCAACCGTGTATTGAACTCAATAAAACCCTATAAGAATCAGGTGGGTCCACTCCCGCAACCACACCTCGTAGTCCACTCCCGCCACTATGCACTAACAATGCATGAGCATACGATTCCCCATGTATACTAATGCAACAAATACATACCTCCCTAGCATATGTAAACCATCCCAACAACATACATACATATCCAATCATATGTAACAAACCACAACAAACATACATACATTTCCAATCATATGTATTCACCCACATGTTCATACATACATCTCCAATCATATGTAAAACAACGCACGTATTGTAAACACTTTCTCATCACGAGAATACATAACACATACATGCCAAACACACAAACACGCATCACCGAAAAATAACCAACAAACATGTTATAACTCAGTGAAAAGACATAAATAAAGTGATGCCCTTACCTCGGCAAGCTTCCTTCAACAACACACGCTCAACCAACACAACGCGCTTCCTAAAACAAGCAGCGCAACAATCAATACATTGTTCTCTAACCAATCGTATTGAAACTACACCAACCCCAAAAACCTAAAGGTTCCTAAGGAAAAAATCCCTCTTTCGGATACCATACCAAAAACCACCATATTGATCAACACCCATGAGTTATTTATACTATTTTTAGGACCCAAAACAATTGTCAAAAGTCTTAAATAATTTGAAATGCAAAATGGCCATTTTCTTGCGTTATAAGCTACGTACTTTCCGAGTACCCGAAAAACTCGTTTCCAATCCCAACCACTTCCATAAATTAATAAAAAGGGATTAGAAAGCTAAAAACCAAGTTTAGAAATCAGAATCCAAAATTTCAACTCCCAGAGCTCGCCCTGGCGAGTTGGTGGCGAGTGAAGGCAGTGAGGACTGGTCTTACTCGCTCTGGAGCTCGCCCTGGCGTGTTGTCAAGACCTGTGACACTCGCCCTGGCGAGTAAACACTCGCTCAGCGAGTTGCACCTGTCATGACAGCAAAAGACAGCAACTCACACCACCTTTTTCCAACCCAAGCCTAGTTTGATTCTATTAGTTCCCAACACTTTTTCAAGGCACAAAAGCAAACCATTTTCATAAGCAAGCAATTCCTTTCCGAAAGCTTGTTGGTTGCTTCGAGTGCAAGTTATTTGATTTTCATTTCCAAAATCAAAACCAAATCCAAGCACATGTTTTATTACGAGCCTTAACCGCCCGGTAATCATTTTCAAACATGTTTTCAAAATGAAAAGCAACACCACATGTCACAAGAGTTTTTAAACCACTTGGACCCCAAAATACCACACAAAACACTTAGTAAATATTTTCATAAACCCCAAAATATTTTTCATCGGATTTTCTAAAACAAAACCATACAACGCATTTCCCTTTCGCTCAAAGGTTCAAAGACAACGTTTCTTTTCAAAACCTTACAACTTAACCACATGTTATTGATCAATACATAACCAACTCAAAACCCTAACTTTTCTCATGAGATTTTTCACCAACTCATGGAAAATTGAAATAACAAAGCCTAGCATGCTTCCTAAACTCTCATGAACAACTTTCATGAAACAAGAATCAATTCCTAACATTTTCATCTCATGAACATAATCTAAAACTCATAACTCCAAGAGTTTTAATCAACCAAAATGAAAAGGAAAAGAGTGGTTACCTTAAGAAAGTGATCCTCTACAACTATTCCACAAAGCTCCCAAGCTTGAAATGGACACAAATGGTGAAGAATGGAAAATTTGTGAAGTTGAGAAAGTAATGGAGTTTTCACGTGGAAGAGAGAAAGAATGGAGTGAATATGTGATGTTTTCTAAGTCCACAAAGTCATGAACCTCCTTACTATTACAAAGCCATCTTGATAGCCAATCCACCCTTGGATCCAAGTCAAAAGTCCAAGCTTAAACCCTAGCCATTGGATCAATTGCTTTATGAATAAGTCACAAGATATTAGCAACTCTTCCAAAACAAGTCTCGTATTCAGCTCTCGCGCGACGCGACGAACGTAAATCACAAAAACATAAAACCTACGGAAAGAACGTCTAACGTTAAACATTTCCAAAACTTATCGCCGAATCTTTTTCCGCGACTGTAATTTTCTTCCATACCTTAGAAAATTAATCTCAGGACATATCCTAACTCACGCAGATATATGAAACTTCCATCCGAAACCTCACTGAAAACAGACGCAGTAAGATTTTACAACGACGGGTAAAATCCTACTCGTTTTTCCAAAAACAAGAATAATCCAAAACTCGTTATTCTGAATCCACATGAACCTTCTTATTCACAAAAGAGGATTTCGACCCGAAAGTCTGTGCCTTTCCAGCGCACGAGCACAAAACAGGCTCCATATCAGCAAAAATTCCATTAATGCGACGATACTCACAAAACCGCTTCACCAAAAACCCTAAAACTCGTAGCCGACACTAGAGTTCCTTAGAAAAATGTACAGTAAAATCTTGGGTCTTACAGGTGTTCTGATATTTTAAGTTGAATATAAGAAACATGCAAGGAAAATAAACAATTTAAAAAGCAAGAATTTTTTTATTGATGCAAAGTCTTATTACATGGATAGTGAGAAAACTACTTAGACTCTACATCAGATTTAGCCTCTGACTCTTCTTCCTTGGGCACTTCTGGCTTCTCAGCAGAACTTGCATCAGAAAGAGAGTCAAGAATGGCTTTATGGATCTCAGAGTCTGAGTATTCTTCCTCAGGATCATATGTTCTAAGGAACTCTGCATAATCAGAATCTATTTCATCAAAATCTGATATCTCAATCACTTGCTTGGTTGTTTCTTTCTTTTGGTTGCTTGTTTCTTCTTGAGCGTGAAGATGTTGCTTCCTTCTTGATCTCCTTCTTGGATCCTGAAGCTTTCTTCATTGCTTGATTTTCCTTTGTATGCTTGATATTATATTCTTTGATTATTCGTTGTGAATAAAGTGAGAAGAATCATCTCCCTTTATAATGCTCTCAAATAATGGTCATCAACACAGTTCATTTAATTGAACATAGTTGTAACCAATTCTTGACTTGACTGCTTTGAGATATGCGTTTTTTGACTCATTTATTTCGTTTTTCGTTACTTTTTGAATAACGACAAAAGGGGGAGTAAGAATAGCGTTAAAATTAATGTTAATTGATTTCTTAACTGCTCAAAGACCTGAAACTGTTATACTCATGTATTATGTTATACTCATGTATTATGAGTCCATTTCTATCCCATCTGAACTAAAGATTAAATGATTCATTCATTCTGGACTTTATTGAAAGGGGAGAAAATTTAAGATTTGAAATACATTTTCATAGATAAAATGAGAGAAGATTGCAAACCTTCTCTGAATATTATCAGACTCTGAAGGAAGAGCTTACAAACCTCTGCCTCTGAGAGTTAAATATGAAAATTTATTTCAAGTTAATAAATTAACTCCTAAACTGTTTTAATTAATTATGGATAAGACTTAGGGGGAGCTTACAAACCTAACCCTATGGATTATCAGACTCAGGGGGAGATTGCAAACCTCTGAAACCTGAAGTCAACATAAATAATTAAATCAACAACAATTGAATTTTAATGCTTTAGTTTGTCATCATCAAAAAGGGGGAGATTGTTGGAACAAAGTGGGTCTGACATAAATCTCTAAGTTTTTAATTGGTTTTGATGATAACAAAGTATTAAAATTACAATTGGTATTACTAATGATTGTTCTAGTGTGCAGAATTATAAGTTAAAATTCATTCAGAAGCACTACGAACAAAAGCAGAGAAGCCAAGCTAAGAAGCTCTGAAAGCGTATCGCTGATCATCAGAAGCTTAAAATTCAAGTTCTGAAGTTAGTGGTTCTGAGGACAAAAGCCAGACTCTAAGAAGCTCAGAAGCTGAAGACCTTAAGAAGCTACGACAATAGACTCTGAAGCAAAAGGAATTTACGTCACTCAAGAACTGACAGAATCAGAATCAATGATTGAAGAATAGTCTACTTAAGGACTCTGTCATATCCACAGGAAAGAATATTCGTTGGTATAACGTTAACCTTATCCATAAGTGGAGCGCATTTGAGGATTGTACAATCGTACTATTATTACTCAAAATGGTTGAGTGATATTTCAAATTGCAAGGTAGTGGAATTGGATTTCTTTACCGATAAAGGCAATATACAACTATCAAATTGTACAAGCAAAATCCAGCTGGCACCTTATCTCTCTACAACGGTCATTACCATTCCATTCAAGTATAAATAGAGGACTCAAATGGAAGAAATGACTACTGTTCTATCACTGCGTTTAAGACTCTGAAATATTCTGACATTACAGCTTCTATCTGTCATTCTTAGTCTTAAGGCAAATCTGTGTTGTATTTTGTAAACACCTCTGATAGTATATCAAGTGTTCATTAACATTCATTCTTATTCTTAAGTTTGTTTGAGAAGTCTCTTGTTAGTTGTAACTTGAGCATTTGAGAAGTCTCTTGTTAGTTGTAACTTGAGCATTTGAGAAGTTTCTTGTTAGTTGTAACTTGAGCATTAGAGAAGTCTCTTGCTATTGTGCTTGAGCACCTTGTAATCTTGTGAGATTTTAGTTAGAAGCCCTTGGAAGTGCAAGGGGACTGGACGTACTCTCGATTTGTGAGAGGAACCAGTATAAATTCTGTGTCTTTCTTTCTCTCCCTCTGACTCTTTATTGTTTTGTGTTTAATCCGCTGCAAACTTAGTTTTTATTTGAGAAAAAGTTTTAACTTTTAAAAACACAATTCAACCCCCCCCCTTCTTGTGTTTTTCCACCTTCATAAACTATGTGTGAGAGGAATTAACTCCCAAATCCCACTCCATACTGTCTTATTTTATGTTTATGATATATTTGCAAAGGTTTAAGTTGAGGATTGTAGGTGGTTTATTTGAAAAATTTGAAAAATCGCCAAACAGGGGCTGTTCTCGCAGTAGTCGCCCGGCGAGCAGCTAGCGAGCCTGCTTGCGAGTACTCATATTCTGGGCAGCTGATGAGTCTCCCGGCGAGCAGTGGTTCGCCCAGCGAGCAGTTGTTCGCCCAACGAGCACATCTCAGGCCAGAATATGATTACTCGCCATGGCAAGCTAGATTCTTCGCCGTAGCTAGTGAGGCCAGAATGTCTCCAATTATTAGTATTTTCTAAAAACTCTACACTCGTTTTATGTCCTCAATTTAAATTAATGTTTCTTGCAATAATAGAATTAATATAAAGTACGTACAGTATGTTAATCACGATGTAATCCTAGGATATAACTTACGACAATAGGTTTGTATGCTCCCCGGGTATTTGGGAAAATTTATGGTAGTAAGAACCAATTTAGTATCAGTCAATCAGGTGCGATTTATGATGTCGCTTATGGACTTCCAATGGGAGTATCCATCAGAATATGTTATTGTGAGCTGCATGTCGTGACCGAATCGGTTGTCGGATATGGCAGGCTTCTGAGACCTGCTCACCTCAGAGTGTCCTTGTGTTTAAAATGAATAAGAGATTGTTATCTGTGTTACACCCTTATTTATGTTATTATGTTATATATTATATATATATATATGTTATCGTGTTATGACTGATTTAGGAATCCCCCGGTGTAGTCACCTCTAGGAGGGTAGTAGGACTCACTGAGGCTTAGTAGTCTCACCCCACTCCATACAATTTTTTTCAGATAAGCAGGTTGGTTAAGGTATGCTGGTTATGGCGTGCTCGTGGCTATGCTTGAGGATTGCATTTCGTTCCATGCTTTCTATTCCTTTGTCATGTTGTTGTATCTTTCAATAATGTTCTAATGTATTCTCGTGTCGCTTCCGTTGAATTTTTGTACTCTTATGTTGTATCCAGCACCTGCGTGTGCTTAACCTTCTGAATTGTAATAATAATGACTCGGTTCCAATAATAATATTCTACGTTTTATTCTAGACATAGACGTGGGGTGTTATAAAAACAATTTATAAAGATATAATTTTTGTTAGTGAAAACTTATGAATTAACATGCGTAAAAAAAACTTATGAATTAACATAAAAGTTTATTTATAAATTATATCCATAAACTATTTTCATAAGCTTAAAAATAAGTCAAATTCAAACAGGCCCAATATATTAAAAGATATTACTACTAAAAATTCTAATTTGTCGTCATCAATTCTTAAAAATATTTCAAATCTTCTATTTCGTAAAAAAAATTATATTTTTAAATTTAATATAAATAGGCTTAAATGCATTTTTAGTCCCCCTATTTTGATATTTTTGAACTTATGGTCCCCCTATTTTAAAACCCAGCTTTTTGGTCCCCCTATTTTAAAAGTCAACATTTTTTTTAGTCCTCATCTTATTTTAATTATGTGGCACCGTAATTAATGACGTGGAAATGATGAATAGGAAAAAAAATTGACATGTCATTATATTATTTCTTTATGATTTATTTTAATGATTAACTTACTTTTTTTTAAAATAATAATAATAATAATAATAATAATAATAATAATAATAATAATAATAAAGAAATAAATAACATGTTAAGCAAGTTCCCCCAGCTCTGCTAATCAAGCTCCCCAATTCTTCTCCATCTTTCTCATCAATCAGCTTCTTCCTATCTAATATAGCACCAATCCATTCAAAGAAAAGCAACTTCTCCTTGGCAATTTCAATAAATAACTCAATCAAGATTTGGACACAACCATTAAAATTTATCATCGCAGCAAGAAAAATCAAATGGAAACTGATAGGACATGTGATAGTGATGCAATCGTCGTGAGAAGTGATTTGATGGCGCACCGTCGTGACAACATCGGAGTGGCCACGACATACTTCGGTCACTGTCTCAGGTCGTTATCAAAATCATCGTCGGTTCCGTCATCTTCTTAACTTCTCTATCTTGGGTATACAGTATACACGCCGCGTTAGTGATCTGTCTTTGGGTCTAGTAGAAGCTTTTGAGTTTATTAAATTGTTTTTGTCTTATTTTAATTCAAATGTTTTAGATTTGGGTTTTTTTTCTTCAGATCTGAACTTTTCTAGATCGAGATTCTTCTTCTTGTAATTGTTGTTGTTGTTGTTATGTGGCAATAATGACGCTTTTGCGAATTTGATTTTAGTGGAGGTTGTGTCCGTGGTGAGAATTGGTACGATGATGAATAAATTGATGATGATGATGAAGGAGAGGTTTGAGTTTGAAGGGTGTTTATGATGATGATCATGATGGAGGAAAAAAATAAATAATTGATTCTTAATATCTAAAATAAATAAGATTAATTAAAATGATAATGAAATGAAAAACATTTTTTCCAAGTCACTATGCATAGTTAATGCCACATCAGCATTTGGGGGTGCCATATCATTAAAATAAAAGGGGGACTAAAAAAAATGTTGATTTTTAAAATAAGGGGACCAAAAAGCTGAGTTTTAAAATAGGGGGACAAAAAATTCAAAAATATCAAAATAGGGGGATCAAAAGTGCATTTAAGCCTATATTATTATATAATAGTTAAATTCTACCCTATTTTTATTATAAAAAAATCTACTCTATTTTTGTTTACTCATATATAAAAAATACAGAAGAAGTGCATTTTTGTTTACAAGTGTTGATCAATAATTTTTTCAAAAAAAGAAAAGAAAAAGAAAGTGCTGATCACTAATATATAAAAAATCATACACGAGACAATTGTTCTAATAAAAAAAATAATACATATGTGGATTTTTTAAAAATAATACATATGTGAAGATTCCTTCAATTACCCCTGAATAGCCAACTGGACATATAATCTTCATTTTCGATGACGTGACATGCATATGTGGATTTCTTAAAACTTTTTTTTAAAAATAATACTATTTTTTTTAAAAAAAAAAGAAAAGAAAAACACGCTTATAAATTATCAAAAACTGATCAAGGAATGTAGGACGAACCAATTATGGTGTTTTTCGCTCCAAGAAACCTTCACCCCTAACCTTTGATCCCACCTTGTTTCTTCGTTCATTCATCCCTGACCTTTTTCCCTTGTTTGTTTCCTCCTGATCTGAATCAGGTTCGCAGTTATCTCCGTCTCTGTGGATGGTTATACAGTTTTGTGTAGTAGTTCTCTATTGCTCTTAATCCTCTTCCCCATCTTCATCTTCCTTCCTTTCAACATGAACACTCTACACAATCAGCACCCAACAAATAACCAGAGCTTCTCAACAACCCCAATGGAAATTGGACAAAGCTCTACAACACACAAGCTGATCACACCCCATGTGATCCACCACCTCCATATCCCCACTGGATCTTCAGATTTCACCACCCAACCTATGAATGAACCCACACAACCCAGACAGAAGAACCACAATGAATCTGAGCAACAATACCACGACAAAGATTTGCAAGATCCCACAAAAAGGCCAGGTTTCTTTGTTTACCCTGAAAAAATCATCAACAATGGCGTCAACGCATGTCAGAGAAGCATTCTTGGTAGAATTATAACAGAAAAAACTATCCATACAAACTCTATACAAAATGGTTTAGAGAGCATCTAGGGCTCTCCAATGGGATTGAGAATCCAAGAAATTGAAGAAGGGATTCTCCAATTCTTTATGGACAGAAAGTTTGATCAAGAAAGAATTCTCCTAGGTAATCCATGGGTTTTTCGTAACTCGTGGCTAATTGTCAAGCCATGGGACAGGCAAACTGACCCCAGAAACATTGATTTCAGTCATGCACCGGTGTGGATACAAATGTGGGGCTTGCCACCACACTGCAAGACAAAAGAGATGGGTGAAAGCCTTGGAAATTTGCTAGGATTGGTGGAAACAGCTGAACTTTATGAATATCCAGGCAAGAAGATGATAGTAAAGGTAAAGGTTGCTATTAATGTCTACAAACCCATACAAGCTGGTATACTCATTGGGAACCATAGAGATGGAACCCATTGGATTGATTACAGGTATGAGAATTTACCCCAAGTCTGCTTTAATTGTCGATTAGTAGGGCATGGGGAAAAATTGTGCATGAATGAAACATTAACTATAGAAGGACAAGCACCTCTAGGACCATGGATAAGATCAAATCAGTATGGAAGAAGAATAAGGGCAGAACAAGATAAACAGTTTCATAGTAACCCCTCACAAGGGAAACATTTTGGGCACTATAGTCCACCCATACCTGCAAGCATGCTGGCACAAATGGCAGCCATGAAGTTACAAGAAGAAGAAGAAGCAGAAGAACAAAAGCAGAGGCAACAGGGGAGTGCACCAGCAACAGAAAACAGGCAGGGTAATACGAAGGTTCAAGTCCAGAAAGCTATAGTCAGTAGAACACCTACAGTTATGATGCAGGAAGATAGACAAGGAAACACAGTTATGATTAACAAAGGTGGAAATCAATTGGAAGCCAAGAGACCTAGAGTGGAATTGGAGACAAGCACCATCTATGACACAACAATGGCAGGACCTGCTATGCAGGCCAGCCAAGGGCAATGAAGATACTATCATGGAACTGTCAAGGGAGTGGCAACCCTAGGACAGTTAGAGCTTTGAAGAAGCTCATTGCTACTCAAAAACATCATTTTCCTTATGGAAACCAAGCAGATAAGTTCTAATAATCTCTTTTTGGCTAGCTATAGGGATGGGTATAATATCAAAATAATAGACTGCTCCACCACTGGTGGAGGGAGGGCTGGTGGTTTGGCTCTAATGTGGAACAATTGTAATTTGGATGTGAATATAATTAGCTATGATTTGAACTACATTGATTTTCCTATTGTAGCGGGCTGGAAAATTTTCATGCAATGAAGTCGCCATTGACGTTTATTTATCCCGGAAGGGGAAAGGAAAATATCACGAAAACCTTTATTTACATGGTTGAAGAACCATGACGGGTTCGGGAGTTGGTTACGCGAGGGGAAGGTATTAGCACCCCTCGCATCCATCGTACTCGATGGAAACCATCTAGGTGGTTTAAGGTTCGTCTGCGTAGGTCCAGATTAAATTGCTCTATCGCTGGCTAGTTTCTACTTCGTTTCCAAAAAAAGGTTTTTTATTATTGAGTTTGACGGTTGTAGGAGCCCGCTCCTACGTATTCCCGGGTGCAATGGAAAATTCAAAACTCACGTAGTTCTGATAAAAAAGTTTGTTTTGTTGGTTGATTTTAACGGGTAACGTTTATTTCGTATTCCGCTGATACAACGACACTTGTATGTTCTAAAAAGAAGCTTAAGCTGTGTATGTATCAGAGGAGTAGATAAAACGTGTATCCATTGCAAAAAGTTGATTAACAAATGCTTCTTATTTCGCATTCCGCTGATACAACATTGCTTGTATGCTCTTAAGAGAGGCTTAACCGTGTATGTGTCAGAGAAATGGATAAAGCGTATATCCATGTTTTTTCTGAAAAAAAGGTTTAAGTGTGTTGAGTTAATTTTAGCGCTTAATTAGATTGAGAGCAGCTCACGAGCACTAATCAAATGTCTAGCGACCAAGCTAACCCGGGGGAAAAGAATCAAATGATAGATTCCCCCTTTTTCAATCTTTATTTATGAAAGTCTTTATTAATTTGATTAAAGAAAATAAAGTCCAAAAGGAAAAGACGAGTGTTGGTTAATTTTAACGTTTGTTTAGATTGAGAGCAGCTCACGAGCATTAGTCAAATGTCTAGCGACCAAGCTAACCCGGGGGGAAAGAATCAAATGACAGATTCCCCCTTTTTCAATCTTTATTTATTGCAAAAAGTTGATTAAGTTTGATTAAGAAAAAGGTCCAAAAGGAAGAATGCGAGAAATAAAGGGTGCGCAACATTACAACAATAATAATTGAAATAACAAGACGGCAATTGAATTAAGTATGCATGAGTGAGAATAATTAAATAAAGATGCATGAATTAATATGACATAAATAAATAATGCATGAATGCAACAAGCATGAGTAGATACGATGCACAATTAAATAAAATGCATAAGCTAAAGTAGCGTACAATGAATTAAATAACATAAACATTCTAAATTAAATCAATGCAAGATAAAAGGAGTTAGAAATATTAGAGGTACTGTTCATAAGCAAAAATAAGTAAAGGAACTTAAAGAAGCAAGTTAATCTCAACTAAGTAATCAAACAAATAAGCTAAAAAGCTAAAAGTGATTAAATGAACAAGCTAAAAGTAGAAATAATTAAATCTGGAAATTACTGAGATGTAAGCAAAGCAAAATGGTCCAGTAAGCTAAAAAGCTCAAACACCAAATAAGTGCTTATGAAAATAAGCTAAAAAGTCATTAACTAAGCTAAAACGCTAGAAAGTAAGCTAAACAACTAAATAAAAGCAAAAACAAGAAAGTCAGAGAACAATCATAATTGAAGCATAACAAAATGGTTCCAGAAGCTATAATAAGCTTTGAATCCAAATAAGTGCTTATGAAAATAAGCTAGAAAGTGATTAAATAAGCTAAAACGCTAGAAAATAGACTAAAAAGCAAATATAATTCTATAAATTGGAAACAAGGATTTAAGCATAACAAAGTGATTAAAGTAGCTTAAATAAGCTATTAACCATGTAAGACCCAAGATTTCACTGTACAGTTTTTCTAAAGAACTCTAGTGTTGGCTACGAGTTTTAGGGTTTTTGGTGAAGTGGTTTTGTGAGTATCGTCGCATTAAAAGAGATTTTTGCTGAAACGGAGCCTGTTTTGTGCTCGTGCGCTGGAAAGGCACAGACTTTCGGGTCGTGATCCTCTTTTAAGTATGAGGAGATTTCTGTGAAGTCAGAATGACGAGTTTTGGATTATTCTTGTTTTTGGAAAAACGAGTAGGATTTTACCCGCTGATGGAAAATCTTACAGCGTCTGTTTTAAGTGAGGTTTCGGATGGAAGTTTCATATATCTGCGTGAGTTAGGATATGTCCTGAGATTAATTTTCTAAGGTATGGAAGAAAATTACAGTCGCGGAAAAGGATTCGACGATAAGTTTTGGAATTGTTTAACGATAGACGTTCTTTCCGTAAGTTTTCTGTTTTTGTGAGTTTCGTTCGTCGCGATGCGCGAGAACTGAACGTGCGTTTAGTTGTAAGAGGTTGTGGGAAATATCTTGTGAGGATAGACTTGGATTTGATCCAATGGCTAGGATTTAGTCTTGCAACTTTTTACTATTTGATCCAAAGGCCATAAGTTAGCAAGACATGTATGTAAGGAGACTTAGAGAAAAGTAACACAACTTCATTCTTCTTGGTTTGGCCGTGAGCTTTCTTTCTCTCCTAACCATGGACCAAAATTTCAACTCTTCACCATTTCTCTTGATTAAAAGCTTGTTGGATCATTGGAAATTTGCAAGGATCATCTTCTAAGGTAACTAAACCTATTCTTTTCTTTTAGTTAGCCAAACTCTTAGAGTTTTATGGATTGATAGGTTTATGTTCTTGAGATGAAAATGTTTGAAAATGATTCATAAATTCTTTTGTCCCATAGAAGTTATTCATGAGTGTTAGATTAGCATGTTTAAGCTTAGTATGGTTGATTTCCATGGAGTGATGAGATTTTCATGAGATTTTGAGTTAGGGTTTTGAGAGAAAAATTTCTCTTGATCATGAACATGAATTTTTGTTTAGAGATTGTGTTCATGATGTTGTTTTAAGGCTTTTTATGGAAATGGATGTGTGATAAATGATTTTGTTTTGAGAAACAAGAAAAATTATTTTGTGTGTGTTCTTGAGAAATCATGTGATTTGTGGATTATGTTTGGAAATGTTTTGTTTGATCAATTTAATGAAATTGGGAATTAGATGATTTATTCTATAGTGTTGAAATGGAATATTTTTGGGAACTAACTTGTTTTATTGTTCTAGGCCGTGGCACATTGTGTGTGTGGTCATGGGGTTTTCAAATATTTAAGTCCTAAATTGGAAGGCAAAGAATCATGATTTCAATAGAATGATTAATGTGGTTTTGTTTGGAAATGAAAACTAGTAACCTGTGATTTAAGTAAACAAGTTAATTAGTAAAGTTTTGGAAATCTTTTATGCTTTGATTGAAAATGGTTTTGATAAATGAGATCAATCACTTTTGAGTTTCTTTTGAGAAATTAATAATGGTTTAAGTATTTTAACTATGTTTGATTTTTGAAAACTATGTTTTAGGTGTGATTTCAATTCTGGCCGAAATTGAAAAGGGTATTTAGGTCCTTTTAAAATTGTTTTGTGACCTGGAAACTTAACTATTTGATTTTTCTTTTCGAGACGAAGATTTCGGCGTATGGCTCGTCTCGATTGGATAAAGAATGAGCGAGTTATGGCCATTTTATTTGAAAGGAAAAACTTGTAACTTGTGGCGCAAGTAAACTTTTATTTTTGTAAAAATTTTCAAAGAGTTTTTGGGTTGTTTTCAAATGGTTTTAGTATGTGAAAATTGATTGCCTTGGAGTTAGGAATCAAAGTGTTTCTTAGTTTGTTTTGAAACGAAAATATTTTCGCGTAGCGAGAAATAGTGCAATTAACTTTGGGAATTTTTAATCACTATGAGAAGAACTCGAAATCACTATGGGACAGTTTTAGAAAGTACCTTAGACCCCTCTAGAGCTTTGAGAACAAGTTTCGTTTCGATAGGATAAACGAGGAATATCTTATTGATTGTACGCTGCTTAACTTTTAGGAAGCGCGAGTTGTAGAATTATGCGAGAAAAGTTAACGGAAGCTTGCCGAGGTAAGGGCATCACTTTATTTCTGTCTTTTCACTGAGTTATAACATGTTTGTTGGTTATTTTCGGTGATGCGTGTTTGTATGTTTGGCATGTATGTGTTATGTATTCTCGTGATGAGAAAGTGTTTACAATACGTGCGTTGTTTTACATATGATTGGAGATGTATGTATGAACATGTGGGTGAATACATATGATTGGATATGTATGTTGAAGGTGGAAAAACACAAGAAGGGGGGGTTGAATTGTGTTTTTAGAATTAAAAACTTTTTCGAAATAACACTAAATTCGCAGCGGATATGAACACAAAGTAAAATGGGTGCTGAGAGAGAGAGAGAGAAAGACACAAAATTTATCCTGGTTCCTCTCACAAATCGAGAGTACTCCAGTCCCCTTGTTACTAACAAGAGATTTTCACTATAATCTACTTAAGATTACAAATTGCTCAAGCACACTTGCAAGAGACTTCTCAGGTGCTCAAGTTTTACTAAACAAGAGACTTCTCAAATGCTCAAGTTAAACTTAACAAGAGACTTCTCAAATGCTCAAGTTAAACTTAACAAGAGACTTCTCAAACAAACTTAAGAATAAGAATGAATGTTAAGGAACACTTGATATACTATCAGAGGTGTTTACAAAATACAACTCAAATTGTTCTAAGACTTAGAATGACAGATTTAAATTATGATGTCAGAATGCTTCTTAGTCTTTGAACGTAGTAATAGAACAGTGTTAATAGAATGGTCGTTGGAACAGTAGCATTTCTTCCATTTGAGTCTTCTATTTATACTTGGAGGAAGATGATGACCGTTGCAGAGAGAGAGGTGCCAGCTGGAATTTATTCGTACAATTGTGATAGCTGTAGTTACCTTCTTTGGTAAAGATATCCAATTCCACTACCTTGCTATTTGAATTATCACTCATCCATTTTGAGTAATAATAGTACAATAGTACGTTTCTCAATTGCGCTCCACATATGGATAAGGTTAACGTTGTACCAACGAATATTCCTTCCTGTGGACGTGACAGATCCTTGAAGTAGATTGTTCTTCAATCATTGGTTCTGAATATGTCAGTTCTTGAGTGACGTAAATTCCTTTTGCTTCAGATGCTGTTATCAATGCTTCTTGAGGCCCTTTTTGCTTCTGAGTCCGTCAGAGCCTTGTTTTTGTCCTCAGAGGCACTTTCTTCAACATACAAAACTTAAGCTTCTGATGAACAGTGATGTGCTTTCAGAGCTTGTTTTGACTGGCTTCTCTGCTATTATTCATAGTGATTCTGAATGAATTTTAACTTGTAGTTCTGCACACTAGAATAATCATTAGTAATTCCAATTGTAATTTTAATACTTTGTTATCATCAAAACCACTTAAAACATTAGAGGTTCATGTCAGACCCACTTTGTTCCAACAATCTCCCCCTTTTTGATGATGACAAACCAAAGCATTAAAATTCAATTGTTGTTGATTTAATTTAATTATGATGACTTCAGGTTTCAAAGGTTTGCAATCTCCCCCTGAGTCTGATAATCCATAAGGGTAGGTTTGTAAGCTCCCCCTAAGTTTTATCCATAATTAATTAAAACAGTTTAAGAGTCGATTTATTAACTTAAAATAAATTTTCATATTTAACTCTCAGAAGCATAGTTTTGTAAGCTTTGCTTCTTAGAGTTTGACAATGCTCAGAAGCGGTTTGCAAGCTCTTCTGACATTGTCTATGAATTTTATTTTAGGTTCTTAAATTTTCTCCCCTTTCAATAATCGTTCAGAATGAGAAAGAATCAGAAAAGATAAATATTGATTCATAATGTATTTAACATAACAGTTTCAGATTGAGCAGTATATGAATGAATCAACATTAATTTTAACGCTACTCTTACTCCCCCTTTTGGCATCAGTCAAAAAGACACAGAAAACCAAGCAGTCAAAGCGCCAAACAAGGTAGTCAAGTCAAGAAGGCAGTGACAACCAAACGCATTCAATGAATGGCATTGATTATCCTACTGACAAGATATCTTGAAGGTACTATAAAAAGGGGCGATTCCTCTCGTTTTACTCATTCAGAGTAATCAAGTCATATCCAAAAGAAACAAACAATGGAAAAGCAGGTTACCAAGGATGCTTCAGGCTCAAAAGGAAAAAGCAAGAAGGAAGCAGAGCCTTGGCGCTGCGAAGAAAACAGACTTCGCTACGAAAGGAACAAGCAAGAACTAATATTGACAGAGTCAGAGGAGGAAGAATTGGGCTCTGATCTGGAAGAATTTTTATGGACATACAATGATGACACTCCATACGAAGAGTACGAGGCTGCTGTTCAGAAGGACACTGAAGAGCTAGTGCAAAAGGCCACTGCCAACTTGCTTGCTTACATTAAGGAGAAACATACGAAGCTAGATTCAGAGTCTTCTGAAATAAAGCCTAGCTCTAAGTAGAGTCTCATCATTCTATGTAATAGAGATTCTTCAATAATATTAATAAAAGAGTTTATGCTATAAATTCCCTTTGTTTTGAGCAAGTTTCTTATATATATATACCTCATTCCTATTGTCAGAAAACCAGTTACCAGACACGCCTCATCCGGTATCGGTGCCCCGTTGTTAAACAGGCTTTAATACTAAGAAGCTATTTCATGAGTAAACAGGAGTACTGATGAGAGGGGCTCTTAGGTTTTGAAAATCCTAGGCTTATTAGTTTAAAAACTAAGATGCTCTTCAGCATCTCTCACTAGAGCCAGAAATCTCAAGAGTACCAGACAATATCATGGTATATAGAAAAGTTAAATTTTGAAAAACAAATATAAAACAAACATATAAGCAAATAACAAACACACAAATATGGATAAATATAGATATGAATTAAAAAAAAATTATCCAAAAAATTACACAAGAACTAATCAATAAAACAAGTGCTCAAACAATGACTAAGGTTTCTTAACATCTGCTATGGCTTTCAGAAGGGTTAACATCATGTCATCCATCCTTTTGTGAACTGATTCCACAGCAGCATTCACATCAGTGCGCACATCCACTCTTAGTTCATCAATTTCATTAGTCAGTTCAGTTCTGAGATTATCCAAAGCATCTTGAACCGCAGGAGGTATTGTAGATGAGGTTGAGGCTATGTCAATCTTCATAGGAGAGTGAGAAGGAGTTGGAACAAAAATGGGCTTCTTACCCTTGTCAGAATCTTCATTGATATCCGTATCTTCTCTTATCAGATTCTGATCAAGCATGGTAACATCTTGTTCAGCAGCTTGATTCTCATTGATCTTATTGGTTTCAAATGTAGCAATATGCACAGCCCTATCTACCAATAATTTCAATGCTTCTTGTTCAGCTAGCCTTTTGTGCTCAATTTCAGCTTGCCTCTTCTCTTCTTCTTCAGCAGCTATCCTTGCCTGCTCCTTAACATGGTTGTAAGATGTGAGCCTTGGAGCGTTTAGCTTCTCAACAATCTCAAACAGTTCCCGTACAGTGTTTGCTCCTCTACCCTTAATCTTATCCTTCAGATGAGTACTGAGAATCCTTAAAGATTTACCAAATAAGTACTCTAATTCCCTGACATCAGCATCTATATCAGAAGGGAAGATAAGAGCTTCTTCCTCCCTTTGTTTGAACCTCTTAAGTCTAATACCTATAGCATTATTTAGCAACTCAAGGTTTGGTTCAGAGTCAGAATTGAAAAAGGGTAAGGATGGGTCAAAGGGAATGGTTGGTTCAGGTTTCTTTCTTTTGAGTTCAATGATTTTGATTTTACTGAGATTTGGAGGTATGATATCATCATCAAGATTGATGGAATCCTTGAATATTTGATGTTCAGCTTTAGTTAGGTGTTGGTAAAGCTCAAGAACCTCTTCTAAAACTAGAGGTTTGATGAGTGGGTCAGAGACAGGTTGTGGTGAAGGTGAAGGAGATGATTCATCAGAGTATACTTCAGGTGGAGGTGATTGATGTTGTTGTTCAGTCATGACTTTATTGGGTGATTGATGAGGTGATTCTCGTTGGGCTTCAGAATGAGCAATTGACTCATCCTGAACAGGTGTAAATGTAGGTGGATTTACTTGTGAGATGTGATCAAGTGAGGGGGGAGGAGTTTGAATGGATTGAACAATAGGTGGTTCTTGGATAGTTTGAACAGTAGAGGGTTTGATAATAGGAAAACGAGGAGAGTTGGGATTGGAATGTGTAAAGGCATCTCCAGATAGATGTTGTTGGAGATGTTCAAGAACAGATTCAGTAGTGGTTGGTTGTTCAGGAATGGAGGTGTTAACGACAGTGTTTTGTTCCTCATCAGAAGACAGTTGGATTGGCTTTTTGATGGGTCTCTTGGTAGTCTTTTTAAGATTTGTCTTCTTTGGTCCTTCTCTGATTATCTTAGCAATGAATTCCTCAGAGTCAGTGCTAGTATCAGATAATGATGATGATATAGCTTTATGATCAGGTAAGACTACACTAATAGGTACGGTGAAGTCTATGGGTTGAGTTTGATTGGTAGATGAAGGAGGTTGAGAGATAGATGGTTTAGCACTAGAGGGTTGAGGTTTAGAACCAATAACCTGAGCTACAGGAATGCTAG
Organism: Trifolium repens; assembly: GCA_030408175.1. NCBI lineage: Eukaryota > Viridiplantae > Streptophyta > Magnoliopsida > Fabales > Fabaceae > Trifolium > Trifolium repens. The sequence continues at coordinate 36,166,075 of CP125851.1, forward strand.
AAGTATTAGATTCAGAGATCTTACCTTTTGGTTTAGAGGTTCTGACTTTTAATTTCTTTGCAGGCTTAGCAAGGTTCTGATCTTCCTCAGAAGCTGAAGGCCTATCATGCCTTTTCTTTGTATGCTTTTCCTTCTGAACAGCTTCAGCCATCATATTTCCAGCACCACTTTCACCTTCCTCAATCTCATCAGCACTATCATGCTTTTGATCATCAGAGCCTTCATCAATCATTTCTTGCTCAGTAGTCCTTGGCTTTCTTCTGTTCCTTGTAATATCTCTAGGACCCTTGAAGATATCCCAATTAGGAACACTTACAACCATTTTTCTGGGCACACTAACCCCAGTATCTCTTCTTACTGACTCAAGAAAGTTCTTGATGACCTCATCATTATCATGTTCTGATATGGTGGGAAACCCATCACACCAGAAGTACTTTTCGTACACTTGTTGTAGAGGTGTTTTTACTGGAATGATTTCTTCCTTGGTTTTTCTCTTCATGTTGACCAGAACTGATGCATCATACTTAGCAGTTTGGAAAACTCTAAGTTTTTCTTTGGCACTCACAATATCTGTGAGTTTAGTTTGCCTTATCAGTTCTGAAATCAACCTTGGGTGATGAATGACTGATGGTATCTTCGTTCTGCCCTCATTGATGGTAAAGCACATGTGATCAAACAGAATCTTAGCCAAATTGACTTTCACTCTCTTGTATAAAAACCAAATGAAATGTTTGTGTGGAATGGAGATGGAATCTAATCCTCCTTTTCTGGTAAAAATGGTAGACAAACACATTCTGAAAGCAAATTCAAATGTGTGCTTCATGTGCATTATTTTTCCAACATCCCTTTTTGAGCATCCAGGCTTAAAGAGGTCCTGATGGATTGAATCCAGGTGTTTACTTTTATTATCATACACTTCTATATCTTCTCCTTTGTTGTCTAAGCCCAGAATCTTATCAATGTGTGCCTGAGTTATTGCAACATTGATTCCCAAAATATTTGACCTAATTTCCCTTTCTCTATAAGGTTTAAGACCAAGTTCCTTTCTTGTTTTCCCTCGTAATTCCATGTTCTTCTCAACTATATCCTTGTATTCTTTATCAGCACTTGCTCTATCGTATACTTTAGCCTTCTGCCAGAAATACTTCACTATGTCGTAGTATACGAAGCCATTAAGCATCTCAAAATAATTCTGCCATTGTTGGTTGTAGAACAAGTATTGAATGTCAATCTCATTTGCTTTCAAACTGTCAAAATCCACGAACTTCTCAGTGAAGAAATCATAAGCATCTGGTCCAGCGTCAGTTTGATGATGTTCATAGACTAGATTATCCTCAGAATTGAGATCAATAATGGGTGGTAAGGAAGGGTTATAGGGTTCTTGAATGATTTCGTTGGATGAACGAGCAGCCATCGTTTCAGAAAATTGAGAAGATGAAGATTGGGATTTTTCTGTAAAGTCTAGGGTTGTGTAGGTAGTGATTTCGTGCAAAAAGTTGTGCAAGTGAGTGAAGTGACTTATGAATAGTAACTAGCACACATACACAGAGAAAATAAACATTGGGAGGGAGCGCGAGCAGTTTTAAAAAATTAAATAATATGTTTAACTGCCATAATCATCATTAACTGTTCTCTGCCCGTCAGGATCTAGACACGTGTTGAAAAAGTTTAATCATAGCTGACGCGTGTACAGACAACTGTTGTACACTTACTCGTACTGAACGTTTCATTTCCAAAAGGTTCAAAGCCTCACTCATTTGTATCTGACACCTCATCAGAACCTGTTACTCTTCAGAGCCTAAATTATTCAGAGCTTCCTAAGGGATACTCTTAATTATAAGAGGTTCTGATAGAGCTTCAGATGCTAATTCTATTCTACTTCTCAGAGCTAATTTTCTTCAGAGATATAGTGCATGTTCAAATTCTTTTTGATAAAATCAAATCTTTCAATTGCTAAAGGCTTAGTAAATATATCAGCCCATTGATGTTCAGTATCAATGAATTGAATATCTATTGTTCCTTTTTGAACATGATCTCTTATAAAATGATGTTTTATTTCAATATGTTTAGCTCTTGAGTGTAGAATAGGGTTCTTAGACAAATGAATAGCAGCAGTATTGTCACAATATAGTGGAATACTGCTTTCAGCTATGTTATAATCTTCCAACTGATATTTCATCCAGAGAAGCTGTGTGCAACATTTAGCAGCTGAGATGTATTCTGCTTCTGCTGTAGACAAAGCAATAGTTGTTTGTCTCTTGCTGGCCCAAGATATGAGATTCTCACCAATAAATTGGCAATTTCCACTTGTGGATTTTCTCTCAATCTTGTCACCAGCATAGTCAGCATCACAGAATCCAACTAGCTTACTATCTAGGGATTTTTTATAAAGAAGTCCTAGATTAGTAGTTCCTTTCAGATATCTAAAGATCCTCTTAACAGCAGTTAAGTGAGGTTCTCTAGGATCTGACTGGAATCTAGCACACAAGCATACACTATATAAAATATCAGGTCTAGATGCTGTAAGGTAGAGTAAAGAACCAATCATACCTCGATACAGCTTTTGATCTACTTTGCTTCCAATCTCTTCCTTGCTTAGGCTGCTGATAGGATGCATGGGTGTAGACATTATCTTGCAGTCAACAAGGTTGAACTTCTTCAGAAGCTCTTTTGTATACTTGCTTTGATGAATGTAAGTGCCATCTTTTCCTTGATTAATTTGGATTCCAAGGAAGAACTTCAATTCACCCATCATACTCATCTCGAATTCATCCTGCATCAGCTTTGAAAAACTCTTGCACAAGGAAGCATTAGTAGAACCAAAAATAATATCATCAACATATATTTGAATGATTAAGATATCTTTCTTAGATGTCTTTCTGAATAATGTATTGTCAATTTGACCTTTTTGAAAAACATTTTCTAAAAGGAAATTACTCAGTCTTTCATACCAAGCTCTTGGAGCTTGTTTGAGACCATAGAGTGATTTCTTAAGTTTATAAACATAATCAGGATTTTTCAAATCCTCAAAACCTGGGGGTTGTTTGACATATACTTCTTCAGAAATAACACCATTAAGAAAGGCGCTCTTAACATCCATTTGATACAATATGATTCCATTGTTAACAGCATATGAAAGGAGTAACCTGATTGCTTCCAGTCTTGCTACTGGAGCAAATGTTTCAGTGAAGTCTATACCTTCTTGCTGACTGTAGCCTTGTGCTACCAGTCTAGCTTTATTTCTTACCACTTCACCTTGTTCATTCATCTTGTTTCTAAATACCCACTTAGTTCCAATGATGTTCTTATGTGCTGGTCTTGGCACTAAATCCCATACATCATTTCTTTGAAACTGATTGAGCTCATCTTGCATAGCTACAATCCATCCATCGTCAGTAAGTGCTTCATCAACATTCTTTGGTTCTATCATTGAGATTAGTCCCAGAAGTGAATCAAGTTGTTGATAATCTGATCTTGTCTTTCTTGGACTTTCTTTGTTTCCAAGAATTAGATCTTCTGGATGTGATGATCTATATTTGAACTTCCTTCTTGGAGCTTCATCAACATCAGCACTTGGTTGAGTGTCTTCTTCTGAAGTGTCAACATGTTCTTGTGATGCTTCTAATTGAGATGCTTCTTCAGCATCTTCTTCCAATACAGCTTCTGAAGCTTCAACAGCTTCTGATGCTTTTTCAGGTTCTGTATTGATGTATTGGTATGGAACACCTGCATAACTATCATCTTGCTCTGACATTTTACTGTCAGGCTCTTTATCATCAAATCTAACAAGTATAGATTCTTCCACTGTGTTAGTTTCAGAATTATACACTCTGTATGCCTTTGAGCGTTCAGAGTAACCTATAAAGATTCCCTTACAAGCTTTGGCATCAAATTTTCTTTTGTAGGCCTTGTTGTTTAGAATGTAACAGGTACATCCAAACTGATGAAAATAAGAAATATTGGGCTTTCTTCCTTTGAAAAGTTCATATGTTGTTATATTCAATAGAGGTCTAATATAGATTCTGTTTTGAATATAACAAGCTGTGTTTACAGCTTCTGGCCAGAAGTGCTTAGCAAGTTTTGTCTCATGCATCATGGTTCTTGCCATCTCTTGTAAAGACCTGTTCTTTCTCTCTACCACACCATTTTGTTGTGGTGTTCTAGGAGCAGAGAACTCATGGACAATGCCATGATCTTCACAAAAAGTTGCAAATGGTTCGTTTTCAAACTCACCACCATGGTCACTTCTTACCTTTAAGATTTTGAGATCTTTCTCGTTTTGCACTTGAGTGCAGAAGATGCTGAACACATCATATGCATCATCTTTCACTCTTAGAAACTTTACCCAAGTCCATCTACTGTAATCATCAACAATGACTAATCCATATTTCTTCCCATTGATTGAGGCAGTACTTACTGGACCAAACAAATCAATGTGAAGCAGTTCTAAAGGTCTTGAGGTGGAGACAACATTTTTAGGTTTAAAAGATGTTTTTGAAATCTTACCAATCTGACAAGGACCACACAGAGCATCTGAATGATAGTTGAGATTTGGTAAGCCTTTAACCAGGTTTAGTTTGCTAAGCTTAGAGATTAATCTCCAGTTAGCATGTCCTAAACGTTGGTGCCAGACCCATTTCTCATCATTAACAGATAAAAGACACACTATCTTTTGCTCTGTGAGTTCTGACAGATTGATTTTATAAACATTGCCTTTCCTTAGACCTCTGAACACTATGGACTTGTCAGAATCTCTGATTACAGTACATGCTTCTTTATCAAATTTAACAATAAATCCACTATCACAAAATTGACTAATGCTAAGTAGATTGTGTTTAAGGCCATCAACTAACCAGACATTATTAATTGAAAGAGAAGAATTACCAACTGTACCAGTACCAGTGATCTTCCCTTTTTGATTGCCTCCAAATCCCACAGTACCTCCCTCTTTCAGAGTCAGGGTTTGGAACATACGCCTTTCTCCCGTCATATGTCGTGAGCAGCCACTGTCCAGGTACCAGCATTGCTGCTTTGGCCTTCTTGGTGTGCAAACCTGAAGCAAATATTATTTGAGATTTTGGTACCCATATCTTTATGGGTCCTTTTGTGTTAGTCTTTACAGGTCCAGGTGGTCTTTGTTTGAAAGACCTATCAGAGCTTCTAGAGTTAACCACCCTTGTTGAAAAGTTTTTGGGTTTAGTATAGCTCTTGAGCTTTGTTCTTGAATGTGTCAGAGCTTCTTTAGATTTAACATTAGCTTGAGGCTTAAAAATCTTAGGTTCTGAGGTTTTATCCTTCAGAGTCTTTGACTTTTGAGCCTCTGGCTTTGATGTTCTATTAGAGGCTGACTCATTTAGAACTTCTGATTGACTCTTTACAAAGACAACCTTAGGTTTTGATTTATCTATATTAGAGGACTTTGAAGATAATGGATTATCTTTAAAACATGAGAATCCAAGACCTTCTCCTCTATTTCTACTTACGTGATAAATCAAAGAGGCTATTTTACTTCTTTTCATTCCATTGATAAGGAATTCCTGAAGAGCAAATTCATGTTCTGGAGGAACCTTATCATCAAGAACATAATGAGTTTCCATAAATTCATTTCTTGATTTTAGAGACTCATTTTGTTCAATTATTTCATTTGCCTTTTCGGTCAGGTTGTTATAGGCCTTTTTAAGGACCTTACACTCACCCGCCTTTTTGGTTAAAAGTTTTAAGGCATCTTTTAAGGAATCTATTAATTCAGAACGAGAAAGTTTAGCAAGTACCTCATCTTCATCTTCTGAATCTGAGTCAGCTTCGTGCTCAGAGTTCTCTTGGTCAGAAGCGGTTGCCATCAAGGCTAGGTTTGCTTCTTCTTCCCCATCAGAATCTGATTCCTGATCCAAATCATCCCAAGTGGCAAGGAACCCCTTCTTGAGCTTACTTTTGTATCTTTCTTTGTTAGAGGTTCTCTTGGATGTTTTACTCAGGTTCTCTAGGCAGTCAGCAATGAAGTGTCCTGGTTTGTTGCACTTAAAGCATTTGTTTTGTTCTTCCTTCTTATCCTTAGAAGCACCAACCTTCTTGGAAGAACCTCCAAACTTACCAGCATACTTCTTGCTTCTCTTAGCCCATTGCGATACTCTTGCAGCCATCAGAACCATTTCTTCTTCTTCATCAGAGTCCATCTCGTGACCTTCTTCAGAAGCTTCTTCATCAGATACTATAACCTTCGCCTTCAGAGCCTTAGAGGAACTCTTGGTGCTCAGGGCTATCCCTTTTAGCTTCTTAGTCGATTCATCAGTCATAAGTTCCATCTCATGACTCTTTAGAGAACTAACCAAGCTTTCAAGAGACACAGTATCTAAATCCTTAGATTCCTGAAACGCTGTCACTTTTGGTCTCCACTTTGGCGGCAAGCTTCTGAGTACTTTCCTTACATGATCAGCCTCAGTATAGCTCTTATCTAAAACTTGAAGTCCAGAAACAAGAATTTGAAACCTAGAGAACATTGTCTCAATGTCCTCTCCGTCCTTCATTTTAAATAATTCATACTGATGTACTAACAAGTTGGCCTTAGCCTCCTTAACTTGTTTATTTCCTTCATACTTGGATTTAAGAGAATCCCAGATAGACTTAGCCGTTCTCTTATCTCCAATTTTCAAGTACTCATCATGAGAGATGGCATTTGTCATCATCCCTTTTACACTGTGGTGCTTCTTATACTCCAGTTTTTGAGTAGGTGTAAAAGCCTTTCTGTCTTTAGAGCTAACAACACCTTCTAAGTCCATATTTTCAAAGTTCACTCCATCTTCTACCATGTCCAATAAATCACAATCAATACTCATGATATAGCTGTACATATTTGTTTTCCAGAACGGGTAACTAGTCTCTGTTCCATTGAAGATAGGAACTTTATCAGATGACCTTCTTTGTCGAGAGTTTGAGTCATAGTCAAAAGGAACTTCATTGAGATTCTTCTCAGCAGACATGTTTTTCCTCCCTGAATCTTAACTGTTTCACTGATAGGTGAGAGTTAGGCAACATCCCAGCTCCTGATACCAATTGAAGGTGGAAAAACACAAGAAGGGGGGGTTGAATTGTGTTTTTAGAATTAAAAACTTTTTCGAAATAACACTAAATTCGCAGCGGATATGAACACAAAGTAAAATGGGTGCTGAGAGAGAGAGAGAGAAAGACACAAAATTTATCCTGGTTCCTCTCACAAATCGAGAGTACTCCAGTCCCCTTGTTACTAACAAGAGATTTTCACTATAATCTACTTAAGATTACAAATTGCTCAAGCACACTTGCAAGAGACTTCTCAGGTGCTCAAGTTTTACTAAACAAGAGACTTCTCAAATGCTCAAGTTAAACTTAACAAGAGACTTCTCAAATGCTCAAGTTAAACTTAACAAGAGACTTCTCAAACAAACTTAAGAATAAGAATGAATGTTAAGGAACACTTGATATACTATCAGAGGTGTTTACAAAATACAACTCAAATTGTTCTAAGACTTAGAATGACAGATTTAAATTATGATGTCAGAATGCTTCTTAGTCTTTGAACGTAGTAATAGAACAGTGTTAATAGAACGGTCGTTGGAACAGTAGCATTTCTTCCATTTGAGTCTTCTATTTATACTTGGAGGAAGATGATGACCGTTGCAGAGAGAGAGGTGCCAGCTGGAATTTATTCGTACAATTGTGATAGCTGTAGTTACCTTCTTTGGTAAAGATATCCAATTCCACTACCTTGCTATTTGAATTATCACTCATCCATTTTGAGTAATAATAGTACAATAGTACGTTTCTCAATTGCGCTCCACATATGGATAAGGTTAACGTTGTACCAACGAATATTCCTTCCTGTGGACGTGACAGATCCTTGAAGTAGATTGTTCTTCAATCATTGGTTCTGAATATGTCAGTTCTTGAGTGACGTAAATTCCTTTTGCTTCAGATGCTGTTATCAATGCTTCTTGAGGCCCTTTTTGCTTCTGAGTCCGTCAGAGCCTTGTTTTTGTCCTCAGAGGCACTTTCTTCAACATACAAAACTTAAGCTTCTGATGAACAGTGATGTGCTTTCAGAGCTTGGTTTGACTGGCTTCTCTGCTATTATTCATAGTGATTCTGAATGAATTTTAACTTGTAGTTCTGCACACTAAAATAATCATTAGTAATTCCAATTGTAATTTTAATACTTTGTTATCATCAAAACCACTTAAAACATTAGAGGTTCATGTCAGACCCACTTTGTTCCAACATATGTATGTTGTTGGGATGGTTTACATATGCTAGGGAGGTATGTATTTGTTGCATTAGTATACATGGGGAATCGTATGTTCATGCATTGTTAGTGCGTAGTGGCGGGAGTGGACTACGAGGTGTGGATGCGGGAGTGGACCCACCTGATTCTTATAGGGTTTTATTGAGTTCAATACATGGTTGCGGGAGTGGACCATGGGGTGTGATTGCGGGAGTGGATCCACCTTAATCCTTTGTGATTTTGTTGAGTTCGATACATGGTTGCGGGAGTGGACCATGGGGTGTGATTGCGGGAGTGGATCCACCTTAACCTTGTGATTTCGTTGGTGTTTTAGTAGGGGTTGGACCTACGATTCCGGAGCTCATGCATATTGTGGTAGCTAGGGTTAGTACCACGCATTTTAGAAGTCTGCATTAGGCTTGGTGTGCATTATATATATAAACCCGTTGGTGGGAATTGCTTTGGTGGTTAAGAGCTTTCTCTTGTGTTTGTGGAATTATTGTTATGTGTACAATCTTTCGCACCGGTTATATATATACATACCTTTTATTTTGTGGTGACCCTTTCTTTCATTTGCGGGCTCATCCCACCCAGATGATGGGTTAGGTCGGGGTGACGACGGTGGCAGTTCTAGGCCATAGTGAGCACGTGGTGAAGCTTAGTATAGTTAGACTATGCGCCGGTGTGTTTTGTGCACCGTGCTTTTTGGTTAGCATAGGGTTTTCTAACTTGTTTTGGTTGTAAGTATTTGAATACTTAGACTTGGATTGTAATTATTCAGGAATACACTTTGCTTGTCGAAGCACCTTATGGTAATGAGTTCTTTTGTATATTTGAATGCCGGCTCATTTAAAATCTTTTATGCGTAACTCTGATGTGTACAAAAAAAAAAATCGATGCCTTTTCTGGCCTTGAAAAACGGGTTGTTACAATTGGTATCAGAGCACGGCTTTAAAATCTTCAAAGGGAAAGTGTATACTTGAGTCGTTAGTCCAGAGTCGGTTAGAACGTAACTAGGGTTGAGTTAGTTCTAGTGTTTGTTCTGTGTCGGGTTATGGGTTAGAAATCCGTCGAGTTAGTTTCTGTTGGAATCCAGGAATGTTTGGATAAGGACATAACCAAAAGAAATTGGTATGTGAGGAATACCCTAAGAGTTATTTTGAAGGTAGGTGCCTCGACGAGAGTGGTGATGTCGAAGCGATTAAGAATGGTCAGAGTGACCAACTCTTTTGAGTAAAAGAGGATTTAATTGCAAGAGGAAAGGAACTCAAGAGAGAGTTCAGAATTAGAATGGAAATACGATGTGAAGAGGATGTGCGCCGACGATGGTAGTCGACGGGGATAAGCGTTTCGTTTAAAGTACGCGAGATTTATCTAAGTGTCGTTTGGAAGTGTTGGACCATTGTGCCTCGGAGGACCTTGAGCATAAGCGGAATGAAACATCGTTTAAGTTGGGTAAAGATGGTCTAAACCACCATCATGATTGTCGACTATTTATTGACAAATTGAGGAACTGATCATCCTTAGTCTCTTGTTGATAATAGACGGAGTCGTGTTGACTGGAAATGACTAGTTTTGCCGGTTTTGCTGGTGCGCAGAAAGTTTCGGTGTTTCTTTTTGGAGGGTAGCCAGTAACTGCTTCGCGTGAACCTAGGGAAATTGGCTATGTCGCGGAGGCGAAAGAGGTGACTTTGGAAATTTTTGTTTGTGGGCACGAGGATCTTTGGGAACTAGAGGTTGTGAACCTCTGTTGTGAGGTTAATTTTTGAGTGGTAAACTCGTTGAGAGTTGCGGTTGGTGCACGGTTGTGCCAGTGTGTTGGTGAGAGTATCTGTGTGACTTCACCCGGTGTTAGCATCTGTGTGGCTGCACCTAATCCTGAGGGATTTTGTTGTGTTGGTGATGGTAATAATTAGTTGAGTTGTTACTCTTACCTTTAGTTTCGAGGACGAAACTTCTTTTTGGAGGGTAGTAATGTAAGACCCAAGATTTCACTGTACAGTTTTTCTAAAGAACTCTAGTGTCGGCTACGAATTTTAGGGTTTTTGGTGAAGTGGTTTTGTGAGTATCGTCGCATTAAAAGAGATTTTTGCTGAAACGGAGCCTGTTTTGTGCTCGTGCGCTGGAAAGGCACAGACTTTCGGGTCGTGATCCTCTTTTAAGTATGAGGAGATTTCTGTGAAGTCAGAATGACGAGTTTTGGATTATTCTTGTTTTTGGAAAAACGAGTAGGATTTTACCCGCTGATGGAAAATCTTACAGCGTCTGTTTTAAGTGAGGTTTCGGATGGAAGTTTCATATATCTGCGTGAGTTAGGATATGTCCTGAGATTAATTTTCTAAGGTATGGAAGAAAATTACAGTCGCGGAAAAGGATTCGACGATAAGTTTTGGAATTGTTTAACGATAGACGTTCTTTCCGTAAGTTTTCTGTTTTTGTGAGTTTCGTTCGTCGCGATGCGCGAGAACTGAACGTGCGTTTAGTTGTAAGAGGTTGTGGGAAATATCTTGTGAGGATAGACTTGGATTTGATCCAATGGCTAGGATTTAGTCTTGCAACTTTTTACTATTTGATCCAAAGGCCATAAGTTAGCAAGACATGTATGTAAGGAGACTTAGAGAAAAGTAACACAACTTCATTCTTCTTGGTTTGGCCGTGAGCTTTCTTTCTCTCCCAACCATGGACCAAAATTTCAACTCTTCACCATTTCTCTTGATTAAAAGCTTGTTGGATCATTGGAAATTTGCAAGGATCATCTTCTAAGGTAACTAAACCTATTCTTTTCTTTTAGTTAGCCAAACTCTTAGAGTTTTATGGATTGATAGGTTTATGTTCTTGAGATGAAAATGTTAGAAAATGATTCATAAATTCTTTTGTCCCATAGAAGTTATTCATGAGTGTTAGATTAGCATGTTTAAGCTTAGTATGGTTGATTTCCATGGAGTGATGAGATTTTCATGAGATTTTGAGTTAGGGTTTTGAGAGAAAAATTTCTCTTGATCATGAACATGAATTTTTGTTTAGAGATTGTGTTCATGATGTTGTTTTAAGGCTTTTTATGGAAATGGATGTGTGATAAATGATTTTGTTTTGAGAAACAAGAAAAATTATTTTGTGTGTGTTCTTGAGAAATCATGTGATTTGTGGATTATGTTTGGAAATGTTTTGTTTGATCAATTTAATGAAATTGGGAATTAGATGATTTATTCTATAGTGTTGAAATGGAATATTTTTGGGAACTAACTTGTTTTATTGTTCTAGGCCGTGGCACATTGTGTGTGTGGTCATGGGGTTTTCAAATATTTAAGTCCTAAATTGGAAGGCAAAGAATCATGATTTCAATAGAATGATTAATGTGGTTTTGTTTGGAAATGAAAACTAGTAACCTGTGATTTAAGTAAACAAGTTAATTAGTAAAGTTTTGGAAATCTTTTATGCTTTGATTGAAAATGGTTTTGATGAATGAGATCCATCACTTTTGAGTTTCTTTTGAGAAATTAATAATGGTTTAAGTATTTTAACTATGTTTGATTTTTGAAAACTATGTTTTAGGTGTGATTTCAATTCTGGCCGAAATTGAAAAGGGTATTTAGGTCCTTTTAAAATTGTTTTGTGACCTGGAAACTTAACTATTTGATTCGTCTTTTCGAGACGAACATTTCGGCGTATGGCTCGTCTCGATTGGATAAAGAATGAGCGAGTTATGGCCATTTTATTTGAAAGGAAAAACTTGTAACTTGTGGCGCAAGTAAACTTGTAAAAATTTTCAAAGAGTTTTTGGGTTGTTTTCAAATGGTTTTAGTATGTGAAAATTGATTGCCTTGGAGTTAGGAATCAAAGTGTTTCTTAGTTTGTTTTGAAACGAAAATATTTTCGCGTAGCGAGAAATAGTGCAATTAACTTTGGGAATTTTTAATCACTATGAGAAGAACTCGAAATCACTATGGGACAGTTTTAGAAAGTACCTTAGACCCCTCTAGAGCTTTGAGAACAAGTTTCGTTTCGATAGGATAAACGAGGAATATCTTATTGATTGTACGCTGCTTAACTTTTAGGAAGCGCGAGTTGTAGAATTATGCGAGAAAAGTTAACGGAAGCTTGCCGAGGTAAGGGCATCACTTTATTTCTGTCTTTTCAATGAGTTATAACATGTTTGTTGGTTATTTTCGGTGATGCGTGTTTGTATGTTTGGCATGTATGTGTTATGTATTCTCGTGATGAGAAAGTGTTTACAATACGTGCGTTGTTTTACATATGATTGGAGATGTATGTATGAACATGTGGGTGAATACATATGATTGGATATGTATGTATGTTGTTGGGATGGTTTACATATGCTAGGGAGGTATGTATTTGTTGCATTAGTATACATGGGGAATCGTATGTTCATGCATTGTTAGTGCGTAGTGGCGGGAGTGGACTACGAGGTGTGGATGCGGGAGTGGACCCACCTGATTCTTATAGGGTTTTATTGAGTTCAATACATGGTTGCGGGAGTGGACCATGGGGTGTGATTGCGGGAGTGGATCCACCTTAATCCTTTGTGATTTTGTTGAGTTCGATACATGGTTGCGGGAGTGGACCATGGGGTGTGATTGCGGGAGTGGATCCACCTTAACCTTGTGATTTCGTTGGTGTTTTAGTAGGGGTTGGACCTACGATTCCGGAGCTCATGCATATTGTGGTAGCTAGGGTTAGTACCACGCATTTTAGAAGTCTGCATTAGGCTTGGTGTGCATTATATATATAAACCCGTTGGTGGGAATTGCTTTGGTGGTTAAGAGCTTTCTCTTGTGTTTGTGGAATTATTGTTATGTGTACAATCTTTCGCACCGGTTATATATATACATACCTTTTATTTTGTGGTGACCCTTTCTTTCATTTGCGGGCTCATCCCACCCAGATGATGGGTTAGGTCGGGGTGACGACGGTGGCAGTTCTAGGCCATAGTGAGCACGTGGTGAAGCTTAGTATAGTTAGACTATGCGCCGGTGTGTTTTGTGCACCGTGCTTTTTGGTTAGCATAGGGTTTTCTAACTTGTTTTGGTTGTAAGTATTTGAATACTTAGACTTGGATTGTAATTATTCAGGAATACACTTTGCTTGTCGAAGCACCTTATGGTAATGAGTTCTTTTGTATATTTGAATGCCGGCTCATTTAAAATCTTTTATGCGTAACTCTGATGTGTACAAAAAAAAAAATCGATGCCTTTTCTGGCCTTGAAAAACGGGTTGTTACAATTGGTATCAGAGCACGGCTTTAAAATCTTCAAAGGGAAAGTGTATACTTGAGTCGTTCAGAAAAGGCATCGATTTTTTTTTGTGGTGCGAATAGCAAGCCTGGTCCAGAAACCCAGCCCACGCGTCAGTCAACAAAAAAACGGAGAGTCAAACAATAATGCTCAGGTGTGGCGCTGTAAACAACGAGGACAGACGCCAACAAAATCATCACCGTCAGATCTCATTTAAATGCGATCTGACGGTTCCGTTTTAAACCCACGATCAACGCTCCAGAACGAAAGGCAAGATCAACGGCTACGGTTTAAACTAGCAACAAACATAGTCCATCATGGACTTCATCTTCTCCGGCGAGCCTGGACTACTACGACGCGACTGTCCGGCCACCGGAGAAGTTACAGGTCACTGAAACACGAAACAAAAGAGCCCTTCCTACTCGAAATCTCACGCTGAGTTCGAATCCGGGCTTGGTTTTCTCAAAAAGTGCTTAGAAACTATAAAACGATAGAGAAAAGTTTGAACTCGAAAAAAAAAAGAAAATCAAATCTAACACGAATTAGTGAAAATTGATTTGCTAAAAAAGCTTCAGAACACATTAATGTTTAAGATAGTACAGGAATTTACGTTTTTAGAGCTTGAATTTGGTCTAGGATTTCCAACTCTCCTCTTAGCCACGGTGGAGCTGATTCAGAGCTTTGGGTCGCGGTTTTTGATTATTTTTTTAATGGATTTGTGTTTCTGGAAGTGGTTTGGAGGTGTTTGAATGATTGGATTGAAGATTTGATGAGGTTTTGTGAGTTTTTGATTTTTGATGAAAATGGTGAAAAATGGGTATTGTTGAGTTGTGATTTTGGCAGAGTTTCTTTACTATGATTGATGATCTTTTTTGCTCTGATGTGAGGCTCTATTTATAGATAGAAAACTAGGGTTTAAGGGGGTGGAATTGAGGGTAATTGTGGTTTTTGATTATGGGGTAGTTTTGGGTTTTCTTTGATTAATTGATGATGAGGTGGAACATGGTGAAGGTTCTAGAGATATTATGCAGATTTTTTTGGCTAGAGATGTTAGTGGAATGGGATGGTTTTTTTATTGTTTGGATTTGGGCTAACAAAAATGTGTTTGGACCAACAAAATAATTAATTAACCATGATGCAACAATGCAATTTTGAATTTTAAATGATGCAATAATTTTAAAATGAAATGAGAATGAAATTGAATTGGATTTGGATTGAAAAATGGAGTGCATTTGATAACGAAATGAGGTTTCTTGGATTACAAGTAACAAAATCAAAATAAATGAAAAAAGTAGTTAATTAAAAAAATAAGGGTAAAAGGGTAAAAAAAAAAGACTCAAAAATGAATCATGCCATGCAAATTATGCAAAGAAAGATATTTTTATAAGTTTTATGCATGAGTTGACTTTTTGTTGACTTTTCTAAAAAATGCAAAATAATGGCTAGATGGAAAAAAAAAAGTGAAAATCACACTTATCAATTCTCACAATTTAAATTGGCGTGTGACTACGGTCTGGCAAGTGCACCAGTCTGTCGTCGAGTAATAATTCACACTCTAGGTGTCTAGAATGAGTTCGTATCCACAGGGATCGTGCCGCAGCTTTACTAGTATTATTTACGTTTGTGATAGTTTGCATTCACTTGGGTTTTTGAAAAGGTTTTTATAAAATAAGCGTAATGCTTTGCAGAAATATAAATGCAGAATGTATAAATATAGATTCAAGAAATATAGAGGCTAGGCATGGTGGTTGGACTCCCTCCCTTCTTCATATTTGGCATGACAGGTGTATAACATAGTTACTTAGATTATGTTCGGCGGTGAATTATCCTTGTTGTAGTAATACCTTACTATTACACTATGTCTATTAAAGTTTCCCTACATTAACAACTAAGGTACCTACGAGAGCCTAACCTCGATGTGTCACATACCTTAATATACATGCATTATTGGTGGTCTTTTCAGAATTTATAACTTACTTCGCCGCAAAATTTAATATACATGCATTATTGGTGGTCTTTTCAGAATTTATAACTTACTTCGCCGCAATCTTACCTATAACAGTTTATCATGCACTAGATAATAAACAGCAAACAGTTATTTAAGTTTTTTGTAAGTTTTGAATAAGGGTTAATAGATGAAAATGACATACAGGAATTCAAAAGTACAATAGTTTAATTGAAAAACAAAATACTGAAAATAAAATACTGAAATTAAATACTTAAATACTTATCGTTGGGTTGCCTCCCAAGTAGCGCTTGTTTAGCCTCTCATTAGCTTGAGGCATTTCCTCCATTACAGAGGATAGGTTCGCATGTCTCTCTTCTGTGCTCCTTTGTTCCAGCTTGAAGCACTGGCCATCTTCATTAAATCCTTGCAATCTTAGGTCGGATCAGGTCTGTTTCACCATTCCCTCAACTATCCATGTTGACGACTTATTTTCCGGGTGCAGTTTCATAGAGCATGGTGATTTCACCCCAAACTTGTACCTGTGCATGTCTTTCTGTTTTGCGCTTTTTCTCCCGAGGAAGAATCTGTTCTTCTGAGATGATTTTGCAGATTGATTCACCTGACCGCAGCTGTTTATCCCTGATGGCCTCTCTCTTCTCCCGTCATCTTTTCAATGGTTCCCGTGTCTCCGAACCATTCATGTAACAGCCATTTTCTTCTCTTGCTTCCTGTGGAAGCTTTAGTCAAATGATCCTCCTGACCATTGACTTTTTGTTGCAGCTTCTCTTTCTCAATTTGCTCCAACTCTCATCATTTTGAGAATGCTGTCTTTAATTTTTGTTGTTGCCAGCCCTTGTAATCCTTAGCGCTTGAGTACCTGTCTGCATGCACTTTAAACAAATACCTCAGTAGCACTGGATAAATATTTTTTGTGGAACTATTTTTGGTTTGTCTCATGTGTCTTTGTCACCATGAAAATTCCCAGGTAAGCGAGGTGGATCACAACGAATCGCTTAAATACCAAGACTTATCCTTAGCCAGAACTTTCACAGATCAAAATCCACAATCATCAACAAGATTTTTTTATTTTTTTGTATTTTTGAAATTTTTTTTTTGACAAACTTAAATAAATCTAGTAAGGCTTTGTAAACACAATCCCCGGCAACGGCGCCAAAAACTTGACTAAGGTCTGGCAAGTGCACCAGTCTGCGGTCGAGTAATAATTCACACTCTAGGTGTCTAGAATGAGTTCGTATCCACAGGGATCGTGCTGCAGCTTTACTAGCGTTATTTAAGTTTGTGATAGTTTGCATTCGCTTGGGTTTTTGAAAAGGTTTTTATAAAATAAGCGTAATGCTTTGCCGAAATATAAATGCAGAATATATAAATATAGATTCAAGAAATATAGAGGCTAGGCATGGTGGTTGGACTCCCTCCCTTCTTCATATTTGGCATGACCGGTGTATAACATAGTTACTTAGATTATGTTCGGCGGTGAATTATCCTTGTTGTAGTAATACCTTACTATTACACTATGTCTATTAAAGTTTCCCTACATTAACAACTAAGGTACGTACGAGAGCCTAACCTCGATGTGTCACATACCTTAATTACTAAGTGAGTTGTTTATAAACATGCATTATAACCTTCACCAATTAACCTTTAGGTCCTAGTATCGGGCTGTTCATCTTCTAAGTGCTCAGATCACACCTAGTGCATGATTCCTCCTCTAACCGCTCAGTGCACGACTAGTTCAGGATGTTACCGTCTCTATACACCTAGCATTATTTACTACGAGTTCCGGACTATACCAAGTCGAAACCTGATATTAATTCTATGGGCGCTCCCGCTTATCCGGCTAGATTACGAGAATACGTTATTAAAGTGCACGAAAGTAGATAACAAACATAATTACTGAATATCATTTATTATAACTTAGACTCAATCACAGACTCCAAATATTCATAGGGGAGTTCATCTTCTCCACCACAACCTAAGGCATAAATTATAAAGACTACATATTTAAATTACAAGAATTATAACCTAAATACAAAAGCCTAAAGAAATCATACCTTGCTGAGTTAGTTTTCCCGTAAGGGGAGAAAACTATGCCCAATAGAGCTCCTCTGAACCTCTCCTTATAGTAGAGAGTGTTCTACTATTTCTGAATGAATAAAACAATGAATGGGAGGCTCTATTTATAGTTTTCGTAATGGGCCTCACCAAGGTCATCGCAGTACGATGAGGCCATCGTGCTGCGATGTGAAGATTCAGTTTATTTTTATAACTGATCCTGTGCATTTCATCAGCTTGGGCGCCAAGTTACTCCATCGTTCTGCGATAGCACACATCGTACTACGATGGAAGATTTTCTTCAGATTTATTGCTTCTGATTTCTTGGCGAACAAGCAGCTCCCATCGTGGCACGATGGGAGCCATCGTGCTGCGATGGAATGCTGATTTTCTTCACTTTTTGGGCTTTTTCTTGCTTTTGTAGGTTTTCCTTCGTATTTGGGTCTGTCTTGGTCATTTTACTACTAATAATAATACTAAAAATGACGTAGAAATTCCTGTCATCAGCGTGCCACTGGCATATATGGTTATCCTATTCATCATCAAAAATTCCTTACCTGCAGACTTATTAATGATCTTTCTCAATCTAATAATAACCCCAACTGGTTAATTTTTGGAGATTTCAATATTTGTATGTCTAATAATGAAAAAGAGGGAGGTAATCCCATTGACTACAATATCACAAATAGTTTTAGAAACACTATTGACATGTGCAATTTGAATGATCTAGGTTCCAGTGGGCACAAGTACACTTGGCACAACAGACAGCAGGGTGATCAATACATACAAGCTAGGCTTGATAGATTTCTAGCTAGTACTAATTGGATTGCTGCTTTTCCTCATTACAACAACTCTCATCTTCTTAGATACCAGTCTGATCATTGCCCTATAATGCTAGAATTCTCTAACAATTTTTTATGCAGGCAAAACAAAGGACCTTACCATTGCAGGAAGTTTGAGAAGATATGGCTTAGTGAGAAGGAACACTATCAGATTGTTAAGGAAAACTGGCAGGGAAACAACAGACATATTAACAGCAAACTACACCAGGCTCTTACTAAACTTCATGCTTGGGGTTCAAACAAATTTGGTAACATACCTCGAAGAATAAAAGAAACCCAGAAGGACCTCCTAAACCTCAACCCACAAAACAGTATAGACAACCCCATGCAACTCATAAAGGCAAAAGAAAAGGAGTTAGATGATCTTCTCCAAAGTGAGGAAATTTGGTGGAGACAAAGATCTAGAGCCATGTAGCTCAAACATGGAGACAAAAACACTGCTTATTTTCACCAAAAAGCAAATCAAAAGAGAAGAAAAAACAAAATTGAATGCCTAGTGGATGAACAGGGAATCCAACAAGTTGAACCTTCTAAAATTGAGGACATTCTCCTAAGTCACTTCAAGAAGCTCTTTGAGAGCCAGGACACTTACCACATAGCTGACACTGTGGATGTGGTCAAAAATACCATCACCCCTGAGCACTACACCCATCTTGAGGCAGATTTTACTAGTGAAGAAGTTACTGAAGCTATTAATAACATGAAAGGTCTGGCTGCTCCAGGACCTGATGGTCTCCCAGCTATATTCTACCACACATACTAGGATATAATTAGGCAAGATGTTATTGAAGCTGTGCTCCAGGTTCTAAACCACAAAGGTGACTGATGATAGGAATTTCTATGGTATTTTTAGTATTAGTTTTAGTATTAAAGTGACCAAGACAGGCCCAAATACGAAGAATAACCTACAGAATCAAGGAAAAGCATCAAGATCAAGTCCAAGATGCAAAAAGACAAGAAAAAGCCCAAAAAGTGAAGAAAATGTGCTGATCATCGTAGCACGATGGCTTCCATCGTGCCACGATGGAAGCTACTTGTTGGCCAAGAAATCAACAGAGAAAATCTGAAGAGAATTTGCTCATCGTGCTACGATGCTCCTCATCGTGGTACGATGACATTACTTGGCGACCAAGCTGATGAAATGCACAGAATCAGTTATAATTTTGAACTGAATCTTCCCATCGTGCTGCGATGGACCTATCGCTGCACGATGGCTTGCTGGGGCCCATTACGAAAACTATAAATAGAGCTCCAATTCCTCATTATTTTTCATTTAGAAATAGTAAAACACTCTCTACTATAAAGGAGGTGTTCAGAGGAGCTCGAAGGGCATAGTTTTCTCCCCTTACGGGAAAACTAACTCAGCAAGATATGTTTTCTTTAGGCTTTTATGTTTAGGTTATAATTCTTTTATTGTAATTTAAATATGTAGTCTTTTGTAATAGATGCCTTAGGTTGTGGTGGAGAAGATGAACTCCCCTATGAATATTTGGCGTCTGTGATTGAGTCAAAGTTATAATAAATTGTTATTCAGAATTATGTTTGTTATTTACTTTCTTGCACTTAAACGACGTATCTCGTAATCTGGCCGGATAAGCGAGAGCGCTAATAAAATTGATGTTGGGTATTAACCTGATGTGGTCCGGAACTAGTAGTAAATAACGCTAGGTGTATAGAGACGGTAACGTCCTGAACTAGTCGCGAACTGAGCGGTTAGAGGAGGAATCATGCACTAGGTGTGAACTGAGCACTTAGAAGATGAACAGCCCGATACTATGATCTAGAGGCATTGGATGGGTGAAGGTAATAATGCATGTGTAATAAACAACTCACTTAGTAATTAGGGTATGTGACACTCGAGGTTAGGCTCTCGTAGGTACCTTAGTCATTAACGTAGGGAAACTTTAATATACATAGTGTAACAGTAAGGTGTTACCACAATGAAGGAAAAGTCACCGCCGAACAATAATCGGAGTAACTATGTTATACACCGTTCATGCCAAATATGAAGAAGGGAGGGAGTCCAACCACCAAACCTATCCTCTATGTTTCTGGATCTATTATTTATTTATTTATTTATGCAAGCATTACGCTTATTTTTATAAAACCTTTTTCCAAAACCCAAAGCGAATGCAAAACCCAACAGCTTAAATAACGCTAACGAAGCTTTGGCACGATCCCTGTGGATTCGAACTCATTCTACTCAGTAGAGTGTAAATTATTACTCGACGACAGACTGGTACACTTGTCAGACCGTAGTCAAGTTTTTGGCGCCGTTGCCGGGGATTGTGTCTACAAAGCGTCGATAGATTTATTTAAGTTGTCAAAAAATTTCAAAAATACAAAAATACAAAAAAAAAAAAAATCTTGTTGATGATTGTGAATTTTGATCTGTGAAAGTTCTGGCTAAGGCAAAGTCTTGGTATTTAAGCGATCCGTTGTGATCCACCTCACTTACCTGGGAATTTTCATAGTTGTAGTTCTTCTGAGATTGGCTGCATCATAAGGCTAAAACAACTTGGTCAGAGTGACTTAACTGAAGCACCAATGCTAAAGTAATTGAGTTTAAACCACTTGTGCATATTGAAGATGTGCAGATGCAACATGTTGAACAAGATGTCCTAGACATCTTGTCACTGGCTTCAGAGCATGTTAGGGTAACATGTCGAACAAGATGTCCTAAGACATGTGGGTAGGACATCTTGGCCCAGTTCAGCTTAAAATATAATGCTTATCCATTAAGCACGCGTGTTTGTTTATATTTGAATGAAGCGTGAATCTTTAAGTAACAAGCTGAGATTAGGATTAATAATAAAGTTTGTTATTAATCTTAAGTGTTAGATACGATTAGGATTCATATTTAATTTGTGGATAAAGATTAATTTCTTTATCTTTTGGAGTTTGTTTTTAAACAAGTTTGTTTTAAAACTAACTCTTAATTGTAGTGCATCTGAAAGACTAAAGACGATCTGAAGATTTGCACGCCTATAAATAGAACTCGACATAGAGCTTAAAACTTAACCCACAATGGCCAGCTACTTAGAAGATGTGTTACTTGAAGAATATGATGGCCAGCTACCAGTTCTCTGTAAGACCCGTAATTCCACTGTACCTTTTGGTGAATAAAATAAGTAATGGCTACGAGTTTTAGGGTTTTTGGTGAGCTGTTTTTGTGAGTATCGTCGCATAAATGAGATTTTTGCTGAAACGGAGCCTGTTTTGTGCTCGTGCGCTGGAAAGGCACAGACTTTCGGGTCGTAGTCTTCTTTTAAGTATGAGGAGATTTCTGTGAAGTCAGAATGACGAGATTTGGATTATTCTCGTTTTTGGAAAAACGAGTAGGATTTTTACCCGCTGATGGAAAATCTTACTGCGTCTGTTTTAAGTGAGGTTTCGGATGGAAGTTTCATATATCTGCGTGAGTTAGGATATGTCCTGAGATTAATTTTCTAAGGTATGGAAGAAAATTACAGTCGCGGAAAAAGATTCGGCGATAAGTTTTGGAATGGAAAAACGATAGACGTTCTTTCTGTAGGTTTTCTGTTTTTGCGAGTTTCGTTCGTCGCGATGCGCGAGAACTGAGCGTGCGTTTCGTTGTATGAGGTTATGGGAAATATCTAAAGTAGATAGACTCGGATTGATCCAAGGGCTAGGATTAAGTCTTAGAAACTTTACACTATTTGATCTAATGGCCACCATGCCTTATGACCATTACTTAAGGAGACTTTTGGTCTTAGATGAGGACTTAGAAAAAATCACAAAACACTTCCATCTTCTTCAAATGACCGTGGCACTACTTCTTCATTTCCCTTCATCATAAAAATTTCAATTCTTCACCAAAAGCTTGGATTTTAGGCTTGTTGGATCATAGGACTTGCAAGGAATCTTCTTCACTTAAGGTAACTAACACTTCTCTTCCTTATTTCTCCATGAAAACCTCATGAATTTAGAGTTTTTATGATTATGTTCTTGAGAAGAAAAATTTGAGAATTTAGTTTTAATTAGTTTTGGTTCCATAGAAGTGTTCTTGAGAGTTCCTTAGTACACTTGAGTGAAGCATGAGAAGTTTCCATGGTTGGTTTATGTTTTCACAAATTTTTGGTTAAGGGTTTTGAAGAAAATTTTTGAAATGATCATATCTTTGAGTGTGTTGTATGATTTTGATTTTTGATGTTAGTTTTAAGCTTTGTGGCGAAATGGATGTTTGAATATAAACTTTGTTTCGAAAAATGAGAAAAAAATTATTCTCGTGTTCTTGAGCGACTCGAAGAACACAATTTAGAAAAATTTATTTCGAGTTTCAAAAGGAGTCGGATACACGATTGAATATCATTACGAACTAATGAATGTGGACTAGGGTTTCAAAATGAAAAAAAATGTGTAGGGTTGCCTTTTGCCTCATTTTGCCGTGGCACCCATATAGGGTTCGAGGAATCGAATTTCGAAAATTGTTTAGAGGCAAATAGCTTCCCATAATCATTGTTTAATTGTTTGATTGGTTATGGGATGTTTTGAAAAGAAAATAATCATTTGCCTTAAGAAAAACCTTATTTGAGATTTCTCGAAAATTTCCGATTCAACTCTATAATTTCTAAATCGTTTTGATAAGTGCTAGTTAGGTATTATGGGATATTACCATGCATTTAGAAGTGAAAAATTTTGTGTGGGAGTGTGTTTTCTTGAAAAATGGCCGTGGCCTTTTTAGAGGGTGGGGGAGAAATTCCAAAAAATTTTCTAAGTCCACAATTGTGTGAAAATTTTGTATGTGTTGGATAATCTTAGTTTTGAAGAAAAATGAGTATAGGAAAGGTTGTTAGGAAGAAAAAATGCGTAACTTGTAACGCAAGAAAACTTCGATTTTTTTTCATAAAAATATTTTTGAAAAGTTTTAGTGTTGTTTCAAATGGTCTTGTGGTGTGTGAAACAAGTCCTTGAAGTGGAAAATCCAAAATGGTTTTGGTTATGATTTGAAAACAAAATGATTTTCGTGTTATAAAAATAGTACAATTAACTTCGTGAATTTTTAAACACTATGAGAATAACCTGAAATCATTGAGGGATAGCTTTAGGAGGTACTTTAGACCCCTCTGGAGCTTTGAGAGCAAGTTTCGTTTCGATAGGATAAACGAGGAGTGTTTTATTGATTGTACGCTACATTTATTTTAGGTAGCGTGTGTTGTAGATTTTCGCGAAATTAAAGTAACGGAAGCTTGCTAAGGTAAGGGCTCCACTTTATTTCCGTCTTTAAAACGGTTACGACATGCTTTGTTTTGCTGTGTGTTTGGCATGTTTGTACTTATGTATTCTCGTGATGAGAACGTGTTTAAAATACTTGCGCTGTTTACATATGATTATGAGAATATATGTATGAACAGGTTGTTGGAATACATATGATTGGAAATGTATGTATGTCGTTGTGTTTGATTTACATATATCTGTGTGATATGTAATTGTTGCATGAGCATGGATGGAACGTGTATGTCAGTTGGGACTGCACGGGCGGATGTGTCTGTGTGACTCCGCCGGGGCTGTGTCTGTGTGACTGCCCTATGTGTATGCGTTTCTTAGTTGGCGATAGCATCTGTGTGGCAATGTTCGCCTGGTGTTAGCATCTGTGTGGCTACACTTCGAGGGGGTGACAACATCTGTGTGGCTGACAGCATCTGTGTGGCTGGTAGCATCTGTGTGGCTATTTTCACCTGGTGATAGCGTCTGTGTGGCATCACCTGCCCTTGTGGTTTTAAGTGGGTTGGGCGACAACATCTGTGTGGCTGGTAGCATCTGTGTGGCTATTTTCGCCTGGTGACAGCATCTGTGTGGCTGACAGCATCTGTGTGGCTGGTAGCATCTGTGTGGCTATTTTCACCTGGTGATAGCGTCTGTGTGGCATCACCTGCCCTTGCGGCTTTAGTAGGTTGGACCTACGATTCCGGAATTCATGCATCGTGGTAGCTAGGGTTAGTACCACGCATTGTAGAGGTTGCATTATAGGCTATGTGTGCATTACTTATATGAACCCGTTGGTGGGAATGGCTATGTGTTTAAAGAGCTTTCTCTGTTGGTATTTGTATGTTTGGTAATTGTATACTCTCTCGCACCGGTTATATATACACATACCTTTTATTTTGTGGTGACCCTTTCTTTCATTTGCGGGCTCATCCCACCCAGATGATGGGTTAGGTCGTGGTGACGACGGTGGCTGTTCCAGGCCCCAGTAAGATGTTGGAGTTTCAGCTTAGTTAGACTATGCGCCGGTGTGGGTTGTACACCGTGCTTTTTGGTTAGCATAGGGTTTCTAACTTGTTGGTTGTAAGTATTTGAATACATAGACTTGGACTGTAATTATTCAGGAATACACTTTGCTTGTCGAAGCACCTTATGGTAATGAGTTCTTTTGTATATTTGAATGCCGGCTCATTGTAAAATATTCTATGCGCACTCTGAGTGTTAGTTAAAAAAAAAAAAAAAGTGCCTACTTTTGGGCCATGAAAAATGGGTTGTTACATTCTCGTTCTATATAAAGGAAGGCTGAAGACTTGTTTTATTTACTGAAATTAGATTTAATATTTCTAGTCTTTAGGATTTCAGTCTTTGTCCCTTTGTTTCTTGTTTCCATTGAGACTTGAACTAGGGTTGTATTTAGCTCTTAAGCTTTTAAGCACAGAGCTGTTCTTTTGTTGGTTCTAATTCGAAACAAGGATTGAACTTTGAATCACTCAAAGCTTTGAAGCACGAGTAGGTTCTTTAGGTTAGGAGTGCGTCTCCATCATTGAGTTTGTAAAAATCCTTGTAAGGAGCAAGGTCCTTGTGAGGAGCAAGGTAAAGTCCTTGTGAGGAGCAAGGCAGGTTAAAATCCTTGTGAGGAGCAAGGTCCTTGTGAGGAGCAAGGTAGGATTGCTAGGAAGTGACTAGGGGTTGTCATATCTTGTGAGGAGCAAGGTAGAATTAGCACGGGTAGTGTCTAAGTGATAAGTTGTAAACTAGGATTGTTTAGCTTTGAATTGGAACTATCATTGTGGATTCATTCCTGGATTGGTATCCCCCAGAGTAGGTTGCGAGTTGCGCTGAACTGGGTTAAGAAACTCACTGTGTTATTTATCTTCTGCACTTTATTTACCTTGTTCATCAAGTCACTGGCATGTCTATAATGTTGGCACATTAGGCACCACATCGTATATCATAACCCTAACGTGCACCACATCACGCTGCACATTTGTGACTTGCTACCGAATTTCACATATTATCTTGATAAATCGGTAATATTTAATTTCTCTACCTTGGATAATGGGTATTGTCTCATATTTTCCATGTTACCTCGATATATCGGTAATATTTGGTTTTATTGTCTTCGATAAACGGATAATTTTTCATCTTATTGTATTACCTCGATAATTGGTAATATCTGACTTCTCTACCTTGGATAATGGGTAGTGTCTCATCTTTTCCATATTACCTCGATAAATCGGTAATATCTGGTTTCATTATCTTTGATGAAAAGATAATGTCTCGTCGTTTCATATTACCTCGATAAAAAGTAATATTCAGTTTCATTGCCTCGGTAAGCAGATAATGTTTCATTTTCTCATATTATCTTTGATAAACAGATAATATTTCAGTTTCATTGTCTTGGTAAACATATAATGTTCTATTTTCTCATATTATCTTTGATAAACAGATAATATTTCAGTTTCATTTGTCTTGATAAACAGATAATGTTTCATCTTCTCAAATTATCTTTGATAACAAATAATGTTTCAATTTCATTATCCTTGATAAACAAATAATGTTTCGTCTTTTAAAATTACCTTGATGACGGTAATATTCAGTTTCACTATCTTTGATAAACAAATAATGTCTCCTTCCTTTCATTTTGTTCTTGATAACAAATGATGTTCAACTTCATTGTCTTTGATAAACAAATAATATTTCACCTCTTCATATTACCTTGATAAACGGTAACATTTTGGTTTCATTATTTTTGATAAACAGATAATGTCTCATCTTTTCATATTACTCCAGTAAACGGTAATATTCAACTTCATTGTCTTGATAAACAGATAATGTTTCATCTTCTATTATCTTTGATAAACAGATAATATTTCAGTTTCATTATCTTTGATAAGCAGACAATGTCTCATCTTTCCATATTATCTTTGATAAACAGATAATTTTTGGTATCATTATCTTGATAAGCGGATAATGTGTCAGCTTTTCTCATTGTCTTGATAACAGATAATGTGTCATATTTTCATATTACCTCGATAATCAGCAATATTTCAGTTTCATTATCTTCGATGAACAGATAATGTCTCATCTTTTCGTACTATCTTTGATATACAGATAATATTTGGTTTCATTGTCTTGATAAAGCAGATAATGTTCCGTCTTTTCATATTACCTTGATAAACAGGTAATTTTGGTCTCATTGTCATGATAAGAAGATAATGTGTAATCTCTTCCCCAGTGAAACTACATTGCTTCCCCCAGTGGAGTTGGATCCTTTTCCTCTCCCTTTCATTGTTTTTTCTCCCCCAGTCGAGTCCCTTGTGTCATTCACCTGTGAACATCCATGTTCCCGAGTAATAAAAATTTGTCTATTGTGATTCCGCTTTCCCACAAGATTCAGGGTCTTACATTTGTGTAGTTCTTCTGAGATTGGCTGCATCATAAGGCTAAAACAACTTGGTCAGAATGACTTAACTGAAGCACCAATGCTAAAATAATTAAGTCTAAACCACTTGTGCATATTGAAGATGTGCAGATGCAACATGTTGAACAAGATGTCCTAGACATCTTGTCACTGGGTTCAGAGCATGTTAGGGTAACATGTCGAACAAGATGTCCTAAGACATGTGGGTAGGACATCTTGGCCCAGATCAGCTTAAAAGATAATGCTTATCCATTAAGCACGCGTGTTTGTTTATATTTGAATGAAGCGTGAATCTTTAAGTAACAAGCTGAGATTAGGATTAATAATAAAGTTTGTTATTAATCTTAAGTGTTAGATATGATTAGGATTCGTATTTAATTTGTGGATAAAGATTAATTTCTTTATCTTTTGGAGTTTGTTCTTAAACAAGTTTGTTTTAAAACTAACTCTTAATTGTAGTGCTTCTGAAAGCCTGAAGACGATCTGAAGATTTGCACGCCTATAAATAGAACTCAACATAGAGCTTAAAACTTAACCCACAATGGCCAGCTACTTAGAAGATGTGTTACTTGAAGAATACGATGGCCAGCTACCAGTTCTCGTTCTATATAAAGGAAGGCTGAAGACTTGTTTTATTTACTGAAATTAGATTTAATATTTCTAGTCTTTAGAATTTCAGTCTTTGTCCCTTTGTTTCTTGTTTCCATTGAGACTTGAACTAGGGTTGTATTTAGCTCTTAAGCTTTTAAGCACAGAGCTGTTCTTTTCTTGGTTCTAATTTGAAACAAGGATTGAACTTTGAATCACTCAAAGCTTTGAAGCACGAGTAGGTTCTTTAGGTTAGGAGTGCGTCTCCATCATTGAGTTTGTAAAAATCCTTGTGAGGAGCAAGGTCCTTGTGAGGAGCAAGGCAGGTTAAAATCCTTGTGAGGAGCAAGGTCCTTGTGAGGAGCAAGGTAGGATTGCTAGGAAGTGACTAGGGGTTGTCATATCTTGTGAGGAGCAAGGTAGAATTAGCACGGGTAGTGTCTAAGTGATAAGTTGTAAACTAGGATTGTTTAGCTTTGAATTGGAACTATCATAGTGGATTCATTCCTGGATTGGTATCCCCCAGAGTAGGTTGCGAGTTGCGCTGAACTGGGTTAACAAACTCACTGTGTTATTTATCTTCTGCACTTTATTTACCTTGTTCATCAAGTCACTGGCATGTCTATAATGTTGGCACATTAGGCACCACATCGTATATCATAACCCTAACGTGCACCACATCACGCTGCACATTTGTGACTTGCTACCGGAATTTCACATATTATCTTGATAAATCGGTAATATTTAATTTCTCTACCTTGGATAACGGGTATTGTCTCATATTTTCCATGTTACCTCGATATATCGGTAATATTTGGTTTTATTGTCTTCGATAAACGGATAATTTTTCATCTTGTTGTATTACCTCGATAATTGGTTATATCTGACTTCTCTACCTTGGATAATGGGTAGTATCTCATCTTTTCCATATTACCTCGATAAATCGGTAATATCTGGTTTCATTATCTTTGATGAAAAGATAATGTCTCGTCATTTCATATTACCTCGATAAACGGTAATATTCAGTTTCATTGCCTCGGTAAGCAGATAATGTTTCATTTTATCATATTATCTTTGATAAACAGATAATATTTCAGTTTCATTGTCTTGGTAAACATATAATGTTCTATTTTCTCATATTATCTTTGATAAACAGATAATATTTCAGTTTCATTTGTCTTGATAAACAGATAATGTTTCATCTTCTCAAATTATCTTTTATAATAGATAATGTTTCAATTTCATTATCCTTGATAAACAAATAATGTTTCGTCTTTTAAAATTACCTTGATGACGGTAATATTCAGTTTCACTATCTTTGATAAACAAATAATGTCTCCTTCCTTTCATTTTGTTCTTGATAACAAATGATGTTCAACTTCATTGTCTTTGATAAACAAATAATATTTCACCTCTTCATATTACCTTGATAAACGGTAACATTTTGGTTTCATTATTTTTGATAAACAGATAATGTCTCGTCTTTTCATATTACTCCAGTAAACGGTAATATTCAACTTCATTGTCTTGATAAACAAATAATGTTTCATCTTCTATTATCTTTGATAAACAGGTAATATTTCAGTTTCATTATCTTTGATAAGCAGATAATGTCTCATCTTTCCATATTATCTTTGATAAACAGATAATTTTTGGTATCATTATCTTGATAAGCGGATAATGTGTCAGCTTTTCTCATTGTCTTGATAACATATAATGCGTCATCTTTTCATATTACCTCGATAATCAGCAATATTTCAGTTTCATTATCTTCGATGAACAGATAATGTCTCATCTTTTCGTACTATCTTTGATAAACAGATAATATTTGGTTTCATTGTCTTGATAAAGCAGATAATGTTCCGTCTCTTCATATTACCTTGATAAACAGGTAATTTTGGTCTCATTGTCATGATAAGCAGATAATGTGTAATCTCTTCCCCAGTGAAACTACATTGCTTCCCCCAGTGGAGTTGGATCCTTTTCCTCTCCCTTTCATTGTTTTTTCTCCCCCAGTCGAGTCCCTTGTGTCATTCACCTGTGAACATCCATGTTCCCCAGTAATAAAAATTTGTCTATTGTGATTCCGCTTTCCCACAAGAATCAGGGTCTTACATTTGTGTAGTTCTTCTGAGATTGGCTGCATCATAAGGCTAAAACAACTTGGTCAGAATGACTTAACTGAAGCACCAATGCTAAAATAATTAAGTCTAAACCACTTGTGCATATTGAAGATGTGCAGATGCAACATGTTGAACAAGATGTCCTAGACATCTTGTCACTGGGTTCAGAGCATGTTAGGGTAACATGTCGAACAAGATGTCCTAAGACATGTGGGTAGGACATCTTGGCCCAGTTCAGCTTAAAAGATAAAGCTTATCCATTAAGCACGCGTGTTTGTTTAAATTTGAATAAGGCGCGGATCTTTAAGTTACAAGCTGAGATTAGGATTAATGATAAAGTTTGTTATTAATCTTAAGTGTTAGATACGATTGGATTCGTATTTAAATTATGGATAAAGATTAATTTCTTTATCTTTTGGAGTTTGTTTTTAAACAAGTTTGTTTTTAAACTAACTCTTAATTGTAGTGCATCTGAAAGACTGAAGACGATCTGAAGATTTGCACGCCTATAAATAGAACTCAACATAGAGCTTAAAACTCAACCCACAAGAACTGAAGATTGTGAGTTCAAAGCTTTGTGCCTACAGTGCAAAGCATTCGTGTCTCTTAGTATAGTTTTTGATACTTTGCAGCTTTGTGGCTCTTAGTATTGGTTTTGAAACTTTGTAGCTTTGTTGTTGAATGTTGCCATTCAACTAAGTCTTTAAACTTTGTAGTTTAAAGTTGTCGTCACTTGGGATTAGTGATTAGAGGGAGTTGGGTAGGTTCTCATATTCAGGGGGAGTTAGCCCTTGAGTAGAAGATTGCTAGGATTAAGAAAAGGCATACATGCCAATAGGGTTTTTGGTGTGGTTGTAAGACTAAGTATTAATTCGGATTAGTAGTGTTCACTTCATGGATTGGTATCCCCCAGAGTAGGGCAGTTTAGCGCCGAACTGGGTTAACAATTACTGGTGTTATTTATTGCTTTTATTTACTTCAGTACTGCAATAATATTCGTGATCCTCATAACCAATTGTCGAACCAGTTGTCTAAGACATCTGGACTATAGACACATTGTCCTAGACATTGTGTACGACATCTGTCCTGCCTAAGAATAGAATTTCAATTGGCATCAGAGCAGGCACCCTAACCTGCTGGGTGAGCTCCAGGGAGACAAAAATCTTGTTCAAAGATGGACAGGAATGGAGGATCAATAAACAGACCACCAGTTCTGGATGGATCAAACTATGACTATTGGAAAGCAAGAATGATTGCCTTCATCAAATCCATGGATCCAAAAGCATGGAAGGCAATTGTTACAGGTTGGAATCACCCAATAGTTTCAGCAGAAGATGGTTCTTCAATATTAAAAGGTGAAGGAGATTGGACCCCAGAAGAGGAGACTGAGTCCAATAACAACTCTAAAGCACTTAATGCTATATTCAATGGTGTTGATGAAAACATATTCAAACTGATCAACACATGCACATAAGCCAAGCAAGCCTGGGAAATTCTGCAAACTGCACATGAAGGAACTTCCAAGGTTAGAATGTCAAAGCTACAACTTTTCACATCAAAATTCGAAAATCTAAGAATGGAGGATGATGAGACCATCTCATAATTCAACACTAGAGTTCGAGACATAGCAAATTCATGCTTTGCTCTAGGAGAGAAGATACCTGAAGAGAAACTAGCCAGAAAGATCCTTAGATCACTTCCTAAGAGATTCTCTATGAAGGTAACTGCTATTGAAGAATCACAAGACTTGAGCACGATGAAGGTTGATGAACTCATTGGCTCATTACAAACTTTTGAGATGACCTTTGAAGATAGACTTGAAAAGAAGATGAAGAATTTGGCCTTCAAGTCTGAGGAAAGCCAAAGTGAAGATTGTCTATTAGAAGCAATAGCTCTATTGACCAAGAAGTTCGATGAATCTGTGAACAGGGTCCGTGCTAAGTGGAGGACAAATGTCCCAGACAAGATGTCCAACAACAAGGCACAAGGCATGTCAAAAGAAGAAACTAACTCTGAAGAAGAAACAGAGGTACAGTGCTACGAATGTGAAGGTTTTGGGCATATCAGAATACAATGTCCCAACTTTCTCAGAAAACAGAAAAAGGGATTAGCTGCAATTCTTTCTGACTCTGAGGATGAAGGTGAAGATGAAGACATAAACAATGCATTCTCAGGCATGTTTGAAACAAGCAACAATGGTAACTTCAAAAGCTTCACAGACACTGAAGACAGTGATGAAGAACTTCTCTACAATGCTAAGGTAGGAGAACAAGATGAGAACATTGAGAGGCTAATCAAGGAGCAAGAGGAGCGAGCATCTCTGGAAAAAGAATATAACTTCTTAAAGTCTAAACTCATAAGCGTGACTGAAACTTTGAGAAGTCTAAACTATGAATCTGACTCAGAAGATGAGTTCCTTGAAACTGAGAAAATAGCTGAAGACATGATTGGATTAGGATTTGATCATCCCTTCAAAAAGGCTGAATCTGCTCCAGAAAAGGTAACTCCTCCTCTACAGAAGCCTAAGGACCAGATGTCAGGCCAAAAGTCTCAACATCCTGCTCAACACAAAGAAAGGATCATAGACCTCATAGACCACATATCTCAGCACTGTGAACATACCAAGAAAGAGATGACAAGCCAAATGTCTCAACATCCTGTTCAACACACAGACAAGATCATAGACCACACATCTCAACACTATAATCATACCAAGAAAGAGATGTCAAGCCAAATGTCTCAACATCCTGTTCAACACATAGACAGGATCATAGACCACACATCTCAGCACCATGTTCGGACCAAGAAAGAGATGACAAGCCAAATGTCTCAACATTCTGTTAAACACAAAGACAGGATCATAGACTACAAGTTTCAACAATCTGTCCAAACAAAAAGGAAGATATCAAGCCACATGTCTCAACATCCTGTTCAACACAAAAGGAATGGGAACATAGGTCAGCTTCACAAGCAGCAGAAGAAGCACATACCTAGACCACATCTTAAGAAGCTATACTCCCAAAATAGAAGAGCTTTCAATAGATGTGATCATTGTGGTAGGTCTGGGCATGTTATGAAAGAATGCTTCAAAATTCATGGCTATCCTCAAAGATCAAGATCACCAAGGAAGAATGAAAAGAAGATTCTTGTTCAACAAGAAAAGTGCCAGGAGACTCAAGTCAAGAAAGTATGGAGACCAAAAGAAGATTCAAAACTAAAAGCTCATATTTGTATCAGGCTATCCTCATATGAAGACTGGTACTTTGACAGTGGATGCTCCAAACACATGACTGGAGATAGAAAATACCTTAAGGAATTAAGGCCTTGCTCCAAAGGAAGTGTTACTTCTGGTGATGGTGCTAAAGGTAGAATCAAAGGTATAGGCAAGCTAAGAGATCCCAGCTTACCATACCTAGACAAGGTTCTACTAGTTGAAGGACTCACTACAAACTTGATAAGCATTAGTCAACTATGTGAACAAGGACTAGATGTGTACTTCAACAACTCTGTGTGCATTATTGCTAAAAATCAAAAGGTGGTGATGAAAGGTGTCAAGGCAAGGGACAAGTGCTATAAGTGGACTCCTCCCAACAATAGTCCAAAAATAGCTTGCTTGACAGTCAAGGAAGAGAATGACCAGATGTTCTACCAGATGTCTCAACATCTGTACACTCGTCAGGAAGTTGAATCATTTCAACCTAAACGTGGAAAAGGAACTCTAGAGTTCCACACGTCCAAAAGCGTGTAGAACATTAAGTGACGGGGTGGCGTGCAGAAGGATTATAACGTTAATCATCATTACTTCTGCACAATAAACAAGGTAACATACTACCTAAGTTCCGTCTATAAAAAGCCACCAAGATCATCACTTGTGCTATCACACACGCTTCAACATCTGGTACAACATCTCTCAAACCTTCTCAAAAGAAATCTTCTTCAAAGAAACTCTGAACAAACATGAGTCAAGAAATCACAATGAGCTCAAACAACCAAGCAATCAACAAAGGCGAAGAACCTAGTGATCAAGCTAGGGTTTCAGACTCAACCATCAACCAACAAGAGGTTAATCTTGACAAACTAGTTGTTCCTAGAGGAAAGAGGACTACGACAGGGAAAAAGAGAAGAAGCAAACTTATTGGGCCCTTCACGAATCAAATGCAAGATGAAGAACCCAAGGAATCACTCATTCCAGAACGTCAAACGTCACCAAAGAATGCTGAAGATCAAATTCCTGAAGAAACATCTCTGAAAGAGGCTACTCAATACCAGAATCTTGACCCTCAAATAGAGAAAGAGAAGAATGGTGAAGAAGATGTCACAACATCCGACCTCAACATCAAGGATGTCGAAGCAAATGTCTCAACATCAAAAGACACGACATCCAAAGAACATCCAATGAAAGATGATCCAAAGGATACACAAGAGACAACTCTCTCTGAAGAAGAAGAAGAAGAAATCTCTGAGACCCAAGAAGTCATAGAGATTGGGGAAGAAACAGAAAGTGAAGAGATCGCTCCCAGAAGACCTCAGTCAATCGCTGATAGGATAAGGAGGAATAGGGGAAAGAAGGTGGAGATTCCCAAAGCCTACTTAGAAGAGAAGTCTTAGAAGAGGAAAAGGAAGCCAGAGTCCTCAAGTGAGTTTGAACCTGATGTCGAAGACGATGTCCCAGACATCATGTCAAAGAAAAGGAAAGCTGCATCCTCAACATCCTTCCATACTGAAGACAGAGGACAACGATGGAAGATAGTAGTTCAGAGGAGGATTGGTACTGAAAGGGAGTTAAGCACTGAAGCTCTTTCCTACAAAGAGAATATCACTCTTCCTGAAAAAGCAAAAGTCATGAAGACAGTGATGGGGGTTGGAAGGTGCTACGAGAAACTTGTGAGAGAGTTCATCACAAATCTCACTGAAGAATGCACTAAGAAGGAAAGTGATGACTATCACAAGGTACAGCTAAGGGAAAAGAACATTGACTTCTCTCCAACAACAATCAACAAGTTTCTGGGAAGGAGTGTTGAAGCTGAAAGCAACAGAATCCTCTCAATGGACAAAATTGCTGAAGAAATTACCTCTGGTCAAGCTAAGCAATGGCCCAAGAAAGGACTGTTACCAACATCAAAATTAACAGTCAAGTATGCAATTCTCAACAGGATTGGCACAGCTAATTGGGCCCCAACAAATCACAGCTCAGGTATAACTCCAAATCTAGCAAAACTCATATATCTCATTGGAACAGGAAAGAAATCGGACTTTGGTAAACATGTCTTCGAACAGACTATGAAACATGTGGAAACCAATGCAACAAAGCTGCCAATAGCCTTTCCAAGCTTGATTACTGAGATAATTCTTAGTCAGCAACCAAGCATTCTGCTTCCTGAGGAATATGAAAGTAGAAGACCTCCACCAATATCCTTCAATCGCAAGCTGTTTGCTGAACCACATGTCCCAGACATTGAGTTCAAAGAAAAAGAAGCAGTTGAGACCTCAGCTCCACAAGACAAAAGTTCACAGAAAAAGATGCTTGCTGAGCTTATTCAAGTATCTAAAGGGTTGGAGGAAATCATCAAATCAAGTACTATCAGAAAAACCTGTGTGGATCACTTGATACTACAACTGACAAAGAATCTTGCTGAGAATGAAGGAGATGCTCAAGTTGAGGCTGAGCAAGAAGAAGAAGAAGTTTGAAGAACAGCAACTGGAGGCTTACCAAAGGAGATGTCCAGTTCTGGTAATTTAGGAAAATAAGTACTTTTGTATTTTTCCCTTTAGTTTTGTTCTACTTCTTGTAAGTATTGTGGCCTACCAAATGTCCTAGACATTGGAGGCTTTGACATCTGGCACTAATGATAAGTGCACTTTTGGTAAGTTGTTCCGTTCTCTTTAATCAATGAAGTATTTTCCTTTTAAATCTTTGACAAATTATGGTAAATAGGGGGAGAAATAATTGATGCTAAGAACAGCTCTTTGGCAAGTAGAATCAATCTCTTGCTTTACGGATGAATAATAGCAAGCTTTAAAAAAAAAATTAAAAACTAAAAAGCTATGCTAAAATAGGTGTGTCCAGAGCATAATGCTCAATTTGAACATCTAAAAGGTCTAGTAAGTCTTGATCACTCTGATTAAGTACTTTCCGCTGCAACTCAAGACTTTGGTTCACTAAGTCAGTAGGTATCTCACCCCTGGACTTAGAAAATTCATTGTAATGGATCATATGAAGACAAGACTAAGACTGTCTCATACTAGAATAGGTTCATCACACATTCAAGATTAAAGAAGACTTGAAAATTGAAGACACACAAGATTCTGAAGATCAAAGACATTGAAGACCTAAAGATCTCAGAACAGAAGATTGCATCAACAGAGATCAATTTGAAGATTGAAGACTGAAGAGTGCACACTCAACAAAGTGGTTTGTGGTTGTTTTAGCCATAATTTGCCAAAGGGGGAGATTGTAGTTCTTCTGAGATTGGCTGCATCATAAGGCTAAAAAAACTTGGTCAGAGTGACTTAACTGAAGCACCAATGCTAAAGTAATTGAGTCTAAACCACTTGTGCATATTGAAGATGTGCAGATGCAACATGTTGAACAAGATGTCCTATACATCTTGTCACTGGGTTCAGAGCATGTTAGGGTAACATGTCGAACAAGATGTCCTAAGACATGTGGGTAGGACATCTTGGCCCAGTTCAGCTTAAAAGATAATGCTTATCCATTAAGCACGCGTGTTTGTTTATATTTGAATGAAGCGTGAATCTTTAAGTAACAAGCTGAGATTAGGATTAATAATAAAGTTTGTTATTAATCTTAAGTGTTAGATACGATTAGGATTCGTATTTAATTTGTGGATAAAGATTAATTTCTTTATCTTTTGGAGTTTGTTTTTAAACAAGTTTGTTTTAAAACTAACTCTTAATTGTAGTGCATCTGAAAGACTAAAGACGATCTGAAGATTTGCACGCCTATAAATAGAACTCAACATAGAGCTTAAAACTTAACCCACAAGAACTGAAGATTGTGAGTTCAATGCTTTGTGCCTACTGTGCAAAGCATTAGTGGCTCTTAGTATTGTTTTTGATACTTTGCAGCTTTAGTGGCTCTTAGTATTGGTTTTGATACTTTGCAGCTTTGTTGTTGAATGTTGCCATTCAACTAAGTCTTTAAACTTTGTAGTTTAAAGTTGTCGTCACTTGGGATTAGTGATTAGAGGGAGTTGGGTAGGTTCTCATATTCAGGGGGAGTTAGCCCTTGAGTAGAAGATTGCTAGGATTAAGAAAAGGCATACATGCCAATAGGTGTTTGGTATGGTTGTAAGACTAAGTATTAATTCAGATTAGTAGTGTTCACTTCCTGGATTGGTATCCTCCAGAGTAGGGCTGTTTAGCGCCGAACTGGGTTAACAAATTACTGGTGTTATTTATTGCTTTTATTTACTTCAGTACTGCAATAATATTCGTGATCCTCATAACCAATTGTCGAACCAGTTGTCTAAGACATCTAGACTATAGACACATTGTCCTAGACATTGTGTACGACATTTGTCCTGCCTAAGAAAAGAATTTCAATAGTGACAAAGACACATGAGACAAATCAAAAATAGTTCTACCAAAAATATTAAATTCCAGTGTTACTAAGGTATTTGTTTAAAGTGCATGCAGACAGGTACTCAAGTCACTAGGGATCACAGAGGCTAGCAACAGCCGACGAAAGACAGCATTCTCACAGGAAAACTCCTAAAGCGATAGGAGATGTAACGAAATATAAAAGAGAAAGCTGCAGCAGAAAGTCAATGATCAGGAGGATCATTTGACCAGAGCTTCCAGAGGAAGTAAAAGGAAATATTAGGGTTGTTAACAGAAATGGTTCGGAGACACAGGAACCATTGGCAAGTATGAGAAGAGAGAGGCCATCAGGGATAAAAACTGTGGTCAGGTGAATCGTCTGCAAAATCATCTCAAGAGAACAAATCCTTCCTCGGGGGGGAAAGCGTAAAACAGAAAGACATGCACATGTACAAGTTTGGGGTGAAATCACCACGCTCTATGAAATTGCACCCGAAAAATAAGTCATCAACAGGGATAGTTGAGGGCATGGTGAAACAGATCTGATCCGACCAAAAGATTGCAAGAGTTTAAGAAAGATGGCCAGTGCTTCAAGCTGGAACGAAGGAGCACAGAAGAGAGACATGCGAACCTATCCTCTATAATGGAGGAAATGCCTCAAGCTAATGAGAGGCTAAACAAACGCTGCTTGGGAGGCAACCCAAGGTATAATTTACTGCTTTATTTTAATTTTCTGCACTTTTAAATTTCAAATTTTAATTTTTAGAAAATAAAGGTACCACATTTTTAGAGGAAGACTAAGAAAAATAATTTTTGAGAAAAAAGTTGAAAAATCAAATTTTTATTAAAAACAGGCAGTCCATCGCAGCACGATGCATTCCATCATGTTACGATGAACACACGTTCATTTTTCAAATAAAACGGTATTCCATCGTGACACGATGCATCGCATCGTGCTACGATGTGAACGGCCAATTTTTCAAATTTCAACAACAAACCATCGTAGCACGATGGATCTCATCGTGCTACGATGAAGGAGCGTGTGCCTATATATACATGTACGGATTTTCACTTTTTACACCAAAAATTCACGCCGTTACTCTGCTCAAATTTACCCTGAACCTTATAAACATCCAAAGCTCTCAGAAAACTCCAAAAACCTTCGTTTTCTTCTTCTTCTACACTTTCTAAACCTTCCATCAACCAAATTTAACCACAAAAAAACCAAACTTTTTTATAAAAATCCAACCTTTTTACCTTTCCACTCATGGCACCAAAACGTTCTAAACCATCCACAGCAGTTACACCATCTGGCCCTCCTCCTCGCTTCCTGAGTAGTCTCACTAGGAAGCATCATGATACAGTCCAGGACAAAGGGCTGATTCAAGAGATAGGGATTGATTTACACGCTTTCGACCCACTTCCACGGGTTCGAGAGATTGCTACAGGTTATGGTTGGTTGCCCTTCAACAACATGTTGGGGGATTGCAACACTACTATTTGGCATATGGCGTTGGAGATTACAGGTCATACGTTCGGGGGGTCACCATCAGTTTTGCCTCGGACGTGATTGACGCTACTTTTGGGTTCCGCCCTGAGGGTCAGTGTGGAGTTCGTATGAGGCGTGCCTCTTGGAGAGACGGGGCTATCACAGACGCCGAGTACGACCAGATCAGGGAAGCCCTGGCTATGCCAGGCATGGATTGGCGCTACTCCAGGCAGGGAGCGCGCCAGAGACTGCAGACTACAGAGATGTTGCCTCTAGCAAAGTTATGGTCCAGATGGTGGATCCATAACTTTGAGGCATGCTCCAACCAGACGGAGATCATCACGTCGAGGTGTTTGGCGATCTACAGCATCTTGATGGGGGAGCCCATCCAGGTTGGGAATGTGATTGCGCAGAGCATCAAGCGCATGATCACATCCACTGATGCCTACATCGGGCATCCATTTGTCATCTCTCACCTCTGTTCCCTGGCTGGGGTACCAGAGGAGGATGATGACAATATTATTGGGCCCCAGGTTCCACTGGGAGAAAGATTCTTATCCCGGGCTCAGTGGGATCTAGCTAGAGCAGTGGCAGCCCAGCAGGGGCAACAACAGCCACCACAGCAGCAGCAGCAGGTACACCCGCCACCACCCCAGCAGCACCAATTCACAGATTTTGAGCTAGGGATGGCGGCCACACAGTATGATCAGGATGTCCATATAGATTGGGGGTTACCCAGATACTCCCCCCACATGATGGCTGTTGTTCAGGGGTACAGAGCTCAGCACCCTCTGCCTTCCTACCGCCAGCAGTATCCGGAGCAGCCGGATTTGACAGGGCACTTTACCAGTGAAATTCCGGTAGCAAGTCACAGATGTGCAGCGTGATGTGGTGCACGTTAGGGTTATGATGTACGATGTGGTGCCTAATGTGCCAACATCATGGACATGCCAGTGACTTGATGAACAAGGTAAATAAAGTGCAGAAGATAAACAACACAGTGAGTTTGTTAACCCAGTTCAGCGCAACTCGCAACATACTCTGGGGGATACCAATCCAGGAATGAATCCACTATGATAGTTCTACTTCAAAGCTAAACAACCCAGTTTACAACTTTTCACTTAGACACTACCCGTGCTAACTCTACCTTGCTCCTCACAAGATATGACTACCCCTAGTCACTTCCTAGCTATCCTACCTTGCTCCTCACAAGGACCTTGCTCCTCACAAGGATTTTGACTTGCCTTGCTCCTCACAAGGACTTTGACTTGCCTTGCTCCTCACAAGGACTTTACCTTGCTCCTCACAAGGACCTTGCTCCTCACAAGGATTTTTACAAACTCAATGATGGAGACGCACTCCTAACCTAAAGAACCAACTCGTGCTTCAAAGCTTTGAGTGATTCAAAGTTCAAATCTTGTTTCAAATTAGAACCAAGAAAAGAACAGCTTTGTGCTTAAAAGCTTAAGAGCTAAATACAACCCTAGTTCAAGTCTCAATGGAAACAAGAAACAAAGGGACAAAGACTCAAAATCCTAAAGACTAGATTTATGAATATTGATTTCGGTGAATAAAACAAGTCTTCAGCCTTCCTTTATATAGAACGAGAACTGGTAGCTGGCCATCGTATTCTTCAAGTAACAAACTCAATCTTTTAACAAAAGATATGTTTGTTTTAAATCTTTTTGAATCTTCTTGTAACAAACCGGCCTTCATAAATCTTTTCTGAATCTTTTTCAATCTTTCAGCTCGTTCCTTGGCGCGCAAGCTAGCGTGGATGTATTTGTTTCAAAACAAATCTTTTTCAAAAGATCACACGCAAATAATGAAAGCACGTTTTTAGGGTATTCAGTTCAGGTACCA
Source organism: Trifolium repens (assembly GCA_030408175.1). Classification (NCBI taxonomy): domain Eukaryota; kingdom Viridiplantae; phylum Streptophyta; class Magnoliopsida; order Fabales; family Fabaceae; genus Trifolium; species Trifolium repens. Next base: position 36,206,720 of record CP125851.1, read on the forward strand.
CATGTGTGCACATCAGTCACCACATCTGATCCAAAGGCTAATTTTAACAAATGAAGCCAACCCTAAAATATACTCAACCTATCAGGTTGAAAACACTAACAATCTCCCCCTTTGGCAAATTGTGGCTAAAATAACCTTTGGAATCAGCCAACTAGACTTTGGAGAGAATCATTAGAACATCAGAGGCGTTGCAGCAGCGGAATCTTGCCTCATATCTTCTGAGAGAATAAAACTCCCAACATACAAGCATGGTGATGAATCATGCACACAGTAAAGAGGGGAAGTGTCTTCAGCAGCTTCAGTAAAATACTTTACTCCCCCTAAATTCAAGCACCGTCTTCAGCAGTCTTCAAAGGATCAGTCTTCATTCGTCTGGTCTTCAAAGTCTTCAAAAGATGTGCAGAATACAAGCACATTTTGTCTTCGACGATGTGCACACATCTGGCATCACATCATGTACCAGAACAGACATATTGCACTACCTTATGTCTTACTCCCCCTGGATATACTACTTATCTTTTCTCCCCCTTTTTAGCCATAATATTGACAAAAAGTTAAGATCAGAAAGAGTAATCAAAAGGTACTGGGGCCATTAAATGTGCAATATACAGAGTAGATGGATTTATTGCAGATAGACAAATGGTCTAAGCACCACACATAATTAAGGTCTTCAGAAAGAGATGCTTCAGTAGTCTTCAATTTTACCAGTATGTAGTTCTTCTGAGATTGGCTGCATCATAAGGCTAAAACAACTTGGTCAGAGTGACTTAACTGAAGCACCAATGCTAAAGTAATTAAGTCTAAACCACTTGTGCATATTGAAGATGTGCAGATGCAACATGTTGAACAAGATGTCCTAGACATCTTGTCACTGGGTTCAGAGCATGTTGAAGCAACATGTCGAACAAGATGTCCTAAGACATGCGGGTAGGACATCTTGACCCAGTTACAGCTTTGAAGATAATGTTTATCCATTAGCGCGCATATCCTTCATATATGCATAAAGGCGCGAATCTTCAAGTACCAGCTGTGATTAGGATTAACAACAAAGTTTGTTATTAATCCTATGTGATAGATATGATTTGAGATCATAACTAACTCTTGAAGATTTAAAAACAACTTATATCTTCTAGTTGAGTTAGTTGAGATTTGTTTGGAATAATTAGATAAGATCAAATCTAATTATATGGTTAAAAACAAATCGTATCTATGAGTAGAGTTAGTTGAGATTTGTTTGGAAGATTTAAAACAAATCTTATTATAACTAACTCTTAAAGGATTTAATCTTATAAAGTTTGTTACAAAAATCCTATCATGATGCAACTAAAACTCAAGCATATCTCAGGAGTTGCATCCCTATATAAGAAGACTCAAGACTACGTTTTCAAGTACGAGAGCAAGGATTGAAGATCACATATAAACTTAGGGTTTAGCTCGAGTCACCACCCTATGTTAATTAACACATAGTGGTTGGTTTGAGTCGGTTGAATTTGCATTCAACCATGTTAAGGATTGGAGTTGTTTTCCAACCTTGATTACTTGTGTATTTGCACAAGTTTGTTCTTTCTTTAAGTCTTAGGTGCTAAGGTTTAGAGTAAGGTATAATTGTTGAATTTATATTCAACAATATTGTTAAACGACAATGAACGACAAAGAAGAACGATCTCGATTAGCGGAAGGTGAGTGGGTTCTCATATCTAGGGGGAGTAGCCTCTTAGGTAGAAAGTCATCGGATAGTTTTAGTAGTAGGCTTTGAATAAAGGTGTTATTCAAATAAGACCGGGAAGCTAAGAACTATTGTTAGTGAATTTCCTTTCCTGGATTGGTATCCCCCAGAGTAGGTGCTTTTACATCGAACTGGGTTAACAAACAGTTGCGTCGTTTACTGCATTCCTTTACGATTCTGCAAAGTTATATATATTGATCCTATCGACCAATTGTCTAACCAGTTGTCTGAGACATCTGGTCAAATACACAGTTGTCCCAGACATCGTGTAAGACATCTGTCCTGCCAGAGAACATAATTTCAATTGGTATCAGAGCGGGCACCCTAACCTACTGGGTGAGCTCCAGGGAGACTAATTTTGTTCAAGATGGGCAAGAATAGAGGATCAATGAATAGACCACCAATTCTGGATGGATCTAATTATGATTATTGGAAAGCAAGAATGATTGCCTTCATCAAATCCATGGATCAAAGAGCATGGAGGGCAATTGTTACAGGGTGGAATCATCCAATGGTCACAGCAGAAGATGGCTCTACAAGCCTAAAAGGAGTAGCAGATTGGAGTGAAGAAGAAGAAACAATAGCTAATGCTAATTGAAAAGCATTAAACGCTATATTCTATGGTGTTGATCAAAATATGTTCAAATTAATCAACACATGTACTGAAGTCAAGCAAGCCTGGGAAATTCTCCAAACTGCTCATGAAGGAACTTCTAAGGTTCGTATGTCAAAGCTACAACTTCTCACAACAAAGTTTGAAAACCTAAGGATGGATGAAGATGAAACTATATCGGAATTCAACACTAGACTCCGTGATATAGTCAATTCATCATTTGCCCTAGGTGAGAAGATATCTGAAGAGAAGATAGCAAGAAAAATCCTCAGATCACTGCCTAAAAGATTCAACATATAGGTAACTACTATCGAGGAATCGCAAGACTTGAGCACGATGAAAGTTGATGAACTTATTGGTTCATTACAAACCTTTGAGATGGCCATCAATGAGAAACTAGAAAAAGAAGAAAGGTTATCAAATGATATGGCTCTTCTTAGAAAGTTAAAGAAAGAGTGGAAGAAATTGGACAGAAATTGGAGGAGAAACGTCTCAAACAAGTTGTCCAACAACAATTCTCAAAGGAGAAATCTTGGAGAAGACAATCTATCAGAAGCAATAACCCTCATTGACAAAAAGTTCAACAAATCCTTGAACAAGTTGAAAAGACAATGGGGAACAGATGTCTTAGACAAGATATTCAACAACAGTGCACAAGGCAAAGTCAGAGATGTCCCAGACAAGATGTCCAACATCAGAAAAGGTAAAGAAGAAGACAAATCTTATCTTGAAAGAAACATAAGGTGTTTTGAGTGTGAAGGATTTGGCCACATTAAAGCTGAATGCCCTACATTCTTAATGAAACAGAAAAGGGAATTGTCAATCTCTTGGACAAATTTTGATGATGAGAGTGAAGGAGAAACAACCGATATGATAAGAGCTCTCATTGGGAAATCTGAAATTGATAGCTTTGGTGATGAAGATCAGACTGAGGAGGAATTAAATGAGACATATAGAAAGATGACCACAAAGTGGGAAGAATCAAGTCCATTGGTGGAAGAACAGAAGAGAATAATCAAAGGTCTCATTCAAGAGCAATTAATCTCTACTGTTACTCATCTAGAAGAAGAAGTCACCTTGTTAGAATCAAAACTCACAAACATAACAAAAACAGTGAGAATGTTAAACAAGGGATCTGACACATTAGATGAACTCCTTGAAGTTGGGAAGATGACTAGAGACATGGGTGGATTAGGGTTTGACCGTTGTTCCAAGAAGGAAGTCAAATCTGCTCCTGAGAAGATGATTCCCCCTATGAAGAAGTCTCAGTGCCAGATGTCAAACCACATGTCTCAACATCCTGTTCAACACAAACACAGGAAGTCAGCAACTAAGCCTCAGCTCCCAGCTCAACTGAAGAAGCAGATGTCAAGCCACATGTCTCAACATCTTGTTCAACATAAAGACAGGATCATAGACTACAAGTCTCAACAATCTGTTCAAACAAAGAAGCAGAAGACAAGCCACATGTCTCAACATCCTGTCCAACAAGGGAAGGATAGGAACGTAGGTCAGCTTCACAAGCAGCAAAAGAAGCACATACCTAGAACACATCTTAAAAAGTTATTCTCCCAAAATAGAAGAGCTTTCAATAGATGTGATCATTGTGGTAGGTCTGGGCATGCTATGAAAGAATGCTTCAAACTTCATGGCTATCCTCAAAGGCCTAAATCACAAATGCAGAACAAGAAGACGATCCAAAATCAAAGGGTGAAAAACAAGGATGTTCAAACTAAGAAAGTATGGAAGCCAAAATTAAATTCAAAACAAATGGCTCATACTCCTCTCAGAATATCCTCACATGGAGATTGGTTCCTTGACAGTGGATTCTCTAATCACATGACTGAAGATAAGAGAAATCTTAAAGAATTAAGATCTTATTCAGAAGGTTGTGTTACATTCGGCGACGGTGTTAAAGGTAGAACCAAAGGCATAATAAAATTAGCTGGTTCAAGCTCCTCTTGCCTAGATGATGTTCTACTAGTGGAAGGTCTGACTACAAACTTGATTAGCATAAACCAATTATGTGAAAAAGCCTTGAATGTGCATTTCAACAACTTAGAATGCACCATTCTCAAAGATCAAGAAGTGGTGATGAAAGGGACAAAGTCAAAAGACAAGTTTTATCAATGGACTCCTCAGAACAACAGTGCAGAAATAGCTTTCTTGTCAACCAAAAAAAAAATATATCAAGATGTCCCACAAGATGTTACAACATCTGTACAACGGACATGAAGTGGAAGCAATTATGGTTGGAAGTGTTAGAGTGCCTCTCAGTATTCACACGCCCAACAGCGTGTAATAGGCACTATAGAGGTAACGTGTAGATTAAAGTGACATTAATCATGTGCACGTAAAAAAAGGTAGCCTTATGTACTCAAACAATCTATAAAAGGCTACAAATACCTCATATGTGACACTACCAAACGTCTCAACATCTTGTCAAACACCCTCTCCAAAATCAGAGATTCGTCCCTTCCGAAAAATCTTTGCAACAATGTCTCAACAATCATCAAAGAACAACAACCTAAATCTTGATGATTCAAAGGCACACGCAGAACAGGCATCTCTCCAAATGCCAGCGTTTCTGATATAGAGATTGGTCAACAAGGAATCGCTGTCAATGCTGTACCAATCAGCATGGTTCCTCCAACTGAAAGGGAAACTCAAGAGAAGCAATTGAATGATGCTAGTGAGTCAGAAGAAGATGTCGAACCAGATGTGCAAGACATCACGACCTTTGGAAAGAAAAGGGTAGGGGTGAAGAGTTCAGAAAAGTCAGAGTAAGAGGAAAAGATGTAAAGTTCTCTCCTACAACCATCAATGAATATCTTGGAAGAAATCCATTGACTGAAACTGACGAAGCTGACCTTCTGCAAGAAATAACCAAGGAGATAACTGGAGGCCAAGTAAGTGAATGGCCTAAGAAAGGGTTATTATCTACATACACTCTTAGTGTCAAATATGCTATCCTCAATAGGATTGGTGCAGCAAATTGGGCACCAACCAACCATGTTTCTGGGATCAGTCCAATGCTGGCAAAGCTGATCTATCTCATAGGGACAAAGAAGAATATCAACTTTGGTGATCATGTTTTCAATCAGACCATGAAGCATGCTGAAACATATGCAGTAAAGCTGCCCATTGCCTTTCCCTGCCTAATAACTGGAATGATCTTAAGGCAATATCCAAACATCCTGTACGCTGATGAAGCTCCAACCAAGAAGCCCCAAGTTCTGAGTTTTGACTACAAACTCTTTGTTGGTACACATGTCCCAAACATTGTGTTCCCAAAGATGAAGGAAGATGCTGAAGCATCGGGCTCTATGCCTAGAGCAAACAAGGAGGATGTACTTGCTGAATTGATGTAAATATCCAAGACCTTGGAACAAACCATCAAGACCAGCACAGCAAGGAAGACCCATGTGGACAATCTGATCAGGTCCATCATGGAGGAAGGTCAAGGTGAAGATGAAGTTGGAGATGCTCAACCTGAGGCTAAGCAAGAAGAAGAAGAAGTTTGAAGAACAGCAACTGGGTAATTGAGGAAAATAATTACTGATGTATTTTTTCCTTTTAGTTCTGTTCTACTTCTTGTAAGTATTGTGGCTTACCAAATGTCCTAGACATTGGAGGCTTTGACATCCGACACTCATAATAGTGCATTTTTGTAAGCTGTTCGTTCTCTCTTAAATCAATGAAGTATTTTCCTTTAAACCTTTGTCAAATTATGTTAAAAAGGGGGAGAAATAATTGATGTTAAGAACAGCACTTTGGCAAGAAGAATCATTCTCTTGCTTTTGGATGTATATGGCAAGCTTTAGAAAACAATAAAAACTAAAAGCTATGCTTAAATAAAGTGTGTCCAGAGCATAATTAAAATGCTAAGATTGAACCTCTGAAAGGTCTAGTAAGTCTTGATCACTCTGATTAAGTACTTTCCACTGCAACTCAAGACATTGGTCCACTAAGTCACTAGGTATCTCATCTCTAGACTTAGAAAATTCACTGTAATGAATCATATGAAGACAAGACTAAGACTGTCTCATACTAGATTAGGTTCATCACACATTCAAGATTTAAGAAGTCTTGAAAATTGAAGACACACAAGATTCTGAAGATCAAAGACATTGAAGACCTAAAGATTTCAGAACAGAAGATTGCATCAACAGAGATCAATTTGAAGATTGAAGAATTTGAAGATTGAAGACTGAAGAGTGCACATTCAACAAAGTGGTTTGTGGTTGTTTTAGCCATAATTTGCCAAAGGGGGAGATTGTAGTTCTTCTGAGATTGGCTGCATCATAAGGCTAAAACAACTTGGTCAGAGTGACTTAACTGAAGCACCAATGCTAAAGTAATTAAGTCTAAACCACTTGTGCATATTGAAGATGTGCAGATGCAACATGTTGAACAAGATGTCCTAGACATCTTGTCACTGGGTTCAGAGCATGTTGAAGCAACATGTCGAACAAGATTTCCTAAGACATGCGGGTAGGACATCTTGACCCAGTTACAGCTTTGAAGATAATGTTTATCCATTAGCGCGCGTATCCTTCATATATGCATAAAGGCGCGAATCTTCAAGTACCAGTTGTGATTAGGATTAACAACAAAGTTTGTTATTAATCCTATGTGATAGATATGATTTGAGATCATAACTAACTCTTGAAGATTTAAAAACAACTTATATCTTCTAGTTGAGTTAGTTGAGATTTGTTTGGAATAATTAGATAAGATCAAATCTAATTATATGGTTAAAAACAAATCGTATCTATGAGTAGAGTTAGTTGAGATTTGTTTGGAAGATTTAAAACAAATCTTATTATAACTAACTCTTAAAGGATCTAATCTTATAAAGTTTGTTACAAAAATCCTATCATGATGCAACTAAAACTCAAGCATATCTCAGGAGTTGCATCCCTATATAAGAATACTCAAGACTACGTTTTCAAGTACGAGAGCAAGGATTGAAGATCACATATAAACTTAGGGTTTAGCTCGAGTCACCACCCTATGTTAATTAACACATAGTGGTTGGTTTGAGTCGGTTGAATTTGCATTCAACCATGTTAAGGATTAGAGTTGTTTTCCAACCTTGATTACTTGTGTATTTGCACAAGTTTGTTCTTTCTTTAAGTCTTAGGTGCTAAGGTTTAGAGTAAGGTATAATTGTTGAATTTATATTCAACAATATTGTTAAACGACAATGAACGACAAAGAAGAAGGATCTCGATTAGAGGAAGGTGAGTGGGTTCTTATATCTAGGGGGAGTAGCCTCTTAGGTAGAAAGTCATCGGATAGTTTTAGTAGTAGGCTTTGAATAAAGGTGTTATTCAAATAAGACCGGGAAGCTAAGAACTATTGTTAGTGAATTTCCTTTCCTGGATTGGTATCCCCCAAAGTAGGTGCTTTTACATCGAACTGGGTTAACAAACAGTTGTGTCGTTTACTGCATTCCTTTACGATTCTGCAAAGTTATATATATTGATCCTATCGACCAATTGTCTAACCAGTTGTCTGAGACATCTGGTCAAATACACAGTTGTCCCAGACACCGTGTAAGACATCTGTCCTGCCAGAGAACATAATTTCACAGTATTTGTCTTCACACAATCCATATAGTCTAGCAATCCATAACCTTGTAGTAGCGGAAGTATTTAATCAGAGAGATCAAGGTTTCCATGGTTGCTATATGTGCATTCATAATTAAGCATGTACAAGTTACCCATATTTCTATGACTGTAACTAACTAAGTCACCCATATTGCTATGACTGTGACTAAAATCACCCATATTTCTATGACTGTGATCCTAAGCATAAAAGTCATCCATATTTCTATGAATATGACTAAGCACGATGAATCATCCATATTTCTATGATTATGATTATGATTATGCCCTATGCTTACAAACTTAAATGCTTTTGAGTTGCTTTGCACATATTCTACTCTCCTATACCAGATATACCAAATGCTCTTGCAGATAGCATTATTTGTAACCTTCAGCTCTGGATAGGATTCTTCACTTCTTCTCAGAGGCTCCAATGTGGACCACATTGAGCTCTACATCAGGATCTTCTACATAGTTCTTCATCACAGTATGAAAGGTGGAATAGTCTTGATATATGAAATTGAGAAAAACATGTGATGACTGCCTTTGGATAGCGTGCATAAACAAACGGAAGTAATAGGCAGGTCTCCGTTGCACGCTTCAATAGCAAGGTTGCTATTGATCATCAAGAAGGCAAATACCAAGTTTGCCTCTTAATGTCTCAAAATTACTTGTATCCAAAGCCTTTGTGAAAATGTCAGCCAGTTGATTGTCTGTGGCTATATGCTCTAAGGTCACAACCTTGTCTTCAACTAGATCTCTGATAAAATGGTGACGAATATCAATGTGCTTAGTCCTACTGTGTTGGATAGGATTCTTGGAAATATTTTTAGCACTCATATTGTCACAGTATAATGTGAGCACATCTTGCTCCACATTGTACTCACTCAGCATCTGCTTTATCCAAAGCAATTGAGAACAACTGCTTCCTGCTGCGATATACTCAGCTTCTGCTGTTGAAAGAGCTACACAATTTTGTTTCTTGCTGAACCATGAAATTAGGTTGTTGCCCAGAAAGAAACATCCACCTGAGGTACTCTTCCTATCATCTGCACTGCCTGCCCAGTCAGCATCACAATACCCTGTCAACCTTAAGTCTTCACCATGAGAGTACATAATACCATAGTCACTTGTGCCATACTTCAGAATTCTCTTGACTTGTGTGAGATGACTCATCTTAGGCTCAGCTTGGTATCTAGCACACACACTAACTGCAAAGGAGATATCAGGCCTACTTGTTGTGAGGTAAAGTAGACTGCCAATGATGCTTCTGTATAGGCCTTGATCAACACTGACACCTTTCTCATCTTTGGTGAGTTTGATATGAGTTGCTGCAGGAGTTCTCTTGTGTGTTGCACTCTCCATTCCAAACTTCTTCACAATATTCTTAGCATATTTGCTTTGAGAGATGAATATTGTGTCCTCCATTTGCTTTACTTGTAGACCAAGAAAATAGGTTAATTCACCTACAAGGCTCATCTTAAATTCAGATTGCATTTGATGCACAAATTGTTTCACCAAAGCACCGTCATGCCACCAAATACAATATCATCTACATAGATTTGTGCTATCATGAGCTTCCCTTCTTCTTGTCTCACAAACAAGGTCTTGTCTGTTTCTCCTTTTCTATACCCTTGCTGTAGAAGCTTTCTTCATTTAGGAAGATTAGGATCAACAAATCCCTTTGGTTGTGCTACATACACTTCTTCATTTAAGTACCCATTGAGGAAGGCACTCTTTACATCCATTTGAAAAAGCTTGAACTTCAAAATGTATGCCACCCCTAGAAGTAACCTTATAGACTCAAGACGAGCTACTGGAGCAAAGGTTTCATCAAAGTCTACACCTTCAATCTGAGAGTATCCTTGTGCTACAAGCCTTGCCTTGTTCCTTGTGACAACACCACTTTCATCAGACTTGTTCCTATACACCCACTTGGTGCCTATGATGTTGACCCCATCAGGTCTTGGTACTAAGTCCCACACTTCATTCCTCTTGAACTGGTTCAGCTCTTCTTGTATTGCATTAATCCAAAATTCATCTGTCAAGTCTTCCTTAACATTCTCTGTCTTTATTTTGGATATAAAGCAAGCATTAGCAATTACCTCCCTTGACATAGTCATGACTGGTAATTCTGGATTCCCTATGATGAGTTATTTGGGATGATTCTTCTGAACTCTGGTTGAGGGACCCTTGCTTGTCTGACCTTCTTCTAACTCTGGATCTGCTTTCTCATAATGTTCTTCAATTTCAGAGTCTTCAGGTTGGAGGTCTGATGTGACCACATCTGGTTCCACATCATGCACTTTAGACGTCACCTAATGATGTAACATTGGATGTGACTTCTGGATATGCTTGCTAATCTGACATCCACCACATATATCTCCTTCTTCACTAGTGAGCTTTGGTAGTCCTCTGATTGCTTCTTTGGAGACAAGTTTCTTTATTCCCTTCAAATGCCCAAGTCTTTGGTGCCATAACCTTTCTTCATCTTCTTGACTGATAAGACATGTGGTAGAATGAGTTGTTTCTAGAGGAACCCATAGGTAGCATTTGTCTTCTGATCTGGCTCCTTTCATCAATAATTCACTTTTGTCATTAGTGACCAGACACTCATTCTTTGAGAAGTCAACTTTAAGCCCTTGATCAGATAGTTGGCTTATACTGATTAGATTAACTTTCAGTCCTTTGACAAGCAGAACATTGTCAAGCTTGGGCAAACCATTGTTGATTAGTTTCCCAACTCCCATGATTTGTCCTTTAACACCATCACCAAATATCACATAACTTGAAGTATATGACTTGATGTCTACCAGAAACATTTCTTCACCTGTCATGTGTCAGGAACAACCACTATCAAAGTACCAATCTTCTTTAGATGAGGCTTTGAAGGATGTGTGAGCTATATGAGCAGCTACTTTGACTTTTGGCTTCCATTCTTTCTTGGTTCTGGCCATTCTATGATATGCTCTAGGTTGAGGAATTTTCTTTGGATAACCATAGAGCTTATAGCAGAAGGATTTGATATGGCCATACTTACCACAATGGTGACACTTCAAAGAAGTGGATTTTCTTTTGTTTAGAGGTTTCTGATGTGGTGCAGGATGTGGCAACATCTTGAAGTCAGATCTGTTTTGAGCAGGAACAGAGTTTGATTCTAGGGTTTCATTGTTGTAAATTTTTCCATAACCTTCCCCAGTTGGATCATCAGCATGATTTCTGATACTAAGAATCTCATTAAGCCTTTTTGTTCCTGTACCAGGCATCCTAACAGTTTTGGTCATGATTTCCAAATTGGAAGTTACTAGCTTGACTTCATCTTCAAGGTTGGTTACTTTTGCCTGTAGCTTCTGTTCTTCCATCTTGAGTTGATCAATGATAGCTCTTTGTTCTTCAGTTGTTGATTTTTCTGACTTAAGTTGATTAATGGTAATCTCTAGTTCTGCATTTTTTCTGCATACTTCTTCACTTCTGGTGCATAGATTTTTGTATGCTGATGCTAGTTCCTCATAAGTGAGATCTTCATCACATGAGTCATTATCAGAAAAACACACACCAGTCATGGCACTCACATGATTGGAAGCTTTATTAACCAACTCATTCTCAGAGTCATCTTCATCAGACCAACTTACAGATAGCCCCTTCTTTTGTTTCCTTAAGTAGGTGGGACATTCAGACCTGTAGTGACCATAGCCTTCACATTCATGGCATTGAACATCTCTGTCTTGAATTGGTTTGTCATCAGTTTTGGTTTTTGCTGAAGTATTTCCTTGTTTACTGATGTCAAACTGGATGTGCTGCACATTGCTCCTTGGTCTTCTACCCACATTCTTCAAGATTTTATTAAATTGTTTTCCAAGAAGAGCTATATCATCTGAGAGGTCTTCTTCATCCACTTGCTCACTATCAGTGTTGGAGGTAAAGACTATGCTTTTCCCTTTCTTCTCAGGTTTATCACTGAAGTTCATCTCAAAGGTTTGAAGAGAGCCTACAACTTCTTCTACTTTCATGCTAGCAATGTTTTGAGCTTCTTCAATAGCTGTGACCTTCATGTCAAACCTTTTTGGCAAAGATCTGAGAATTTTCCTTACCAACTTCTCATCAGACAACCTTTCTCCCAAGGAATCAAAGGAGTTTGCTAGGTCAAGAATATTCATGTGAAAGTCATAAATAGTCTCTTCCTCCTTCATTCTGAGATTCTCAAATTTTGTGTAGAGAAGTTGAAGTCTTGAGCTTTTTACCTTGGAGGTCCCTTCATGGGTTGTCTTGAGTATCTCCCAAGCATCTTTGGCAACCGTATATTGTTTGATGAGTCTGAACATGTTCTTGTCCACTCCATTGAATAATGCATTTAAGGCTTTATTGTTGCCAAGAGCAAGTGTATCTTCTGCTGGAGTCCAATCTTCTTCTGGTTTGAGCTCTTCAGTATCAATCCCATTAGCATCCTTGACTTTGGGATGTTCCCAACCTCTTAGCACTGCTTTCCAAGTTCTACTATCAATGGATTTCAAGAAAGCTGCCATGCGTGACTTCCAATAGTCATAGTTAGAGCCATCCAGAAGAGGTGGTTTGCTAACCAAAGTTCCATCCTTGTCCATGGTTCCAGAAAGTATCTTCCCTGGAGCTCACCCTAAAACAGAACAGGGTGCCTGCTCTGATGCCAATTGAAATTCCGGTAGCAAGTCACAGATGTGCAGCGTGATGTGGTGCACGTTAGGGTTATGATGTACGATGTGGTGCCTAATGTGCCAACATCATGGACATGCCAGTGACTTGATGAACAAGGTAAATAAAGTGCAGAAGATAAACAACACAGTGAGTTTGTTAACCCAGTTCAGCGCAACTCGCAACCTACTCTGGGGGATACCAATCCAGGAATGAATCCACTATGACTACCCCTAGTCACTTCCTAGCTATCCTACCTTGCTCCTCACAAGGACCTTGCTCCTCACAATGATTTTGACTTGCCTTGCTCCTCACAAGGACTTTGACTTGCCTTGCTCCTCACAAGGACTTCACCTTGCTCCTCACAAGGACCTTGCTCCTCACAAGGATTTTTACAAACTCAATGATGGAGACGCACTCCTAAGCTAAAGAACCAACTCGTGCTTCAAAGCTTTGAGTGATTCAAAGTTCAAATCTTGTTTCAAATTAGAACCAAGAAAAGAATAGCTCGTGCTTAAAAGCTTAAGAGCTAAATACAACCCTAGTTCAAGTCTCAATGGAAACAAGAAACAAAGGGACAAAGACTCGAAATCCTAAAAACTAGATTTATGAATATTGATTTCGGTGAATAAAACAAGTCTTCAGCCTTCCTTTATATAGAACGAGAACTGGTAGCTGGCCATCGTATTCTTCAAGTAACAAACTCAATCTTTTAACAAAAGATATGTTTGTTTTAAATCTTTTTGAATCTTCTTGTAACAAACCGGCCTTCTTAAATCTTTTCTGAATCTTTTTCAATCTTTCAGCTCGTTCCTTGGCGCGCAAGCTAGCGTGGATCTGTTTGTTTCAAAATAAATCTTTTTCAAAAGATCACACGCAAATAATGAAAGCACGTTTTTAGGGTATTCAGTTCAGGTATCACATGTGTGCACATCAGTCACCACATCTGGTCCAAAGGCTTATTTTAACAAATGAAGCCAACCCTAAAATATACTCAACCTATCAGGTTGAAAACACTAACAACCAGGCAGACTCAGAACATGCTGCAGCATCAGCAGCATGTTCAGGATAGGTGTGATCAGGCAGAAGCAGAGAAGTTGGCAGCTGAGCTGGAGGATGAGCTAGCCAGTGATGATGAGGGCGGGGACTAGACCCGCATTTATTTTCAGTCTTTCTTATTTATTCTATGTACTTTTATTTCATGTATTTTTCTTTTATTAGTGAACTATTGTACTTATGGATTTCCTGTTTAATCATTTCATCTATTTTAACCCCTTTTCAAACTTACAAAAAAATTAAATAATTGTTTGCTGTTTATTATCTTATACATGAGAAACTGTTATTGGTAAGATTGCAGCGAAGTGAGTTATAAATTCTGATGAGACGATTTTACACCTTCACACAAAGACCAAAGGTGATTGCTCCGAAATGCGAAGTTCGGGAGACAATGAGACGAGTGATGAAGCTGGCGTCTGTGAGATAAGTGTTCATCCTTCAGATACTAAAGTTTGGGGTTGCTCATGGAACTAGCAACATCTAAGTTTGGGGTGGGTATACAGAGAACTATCACTACAAAAGAAAAAAAGAAAAAAAAATGAAAAAAGAGACGGGAAAACATAAAAAAATTCCCTAAAAAAATAGTCTCTTCAAAAAAAAAAAAAACCCAAAAGGCAAAAGAAAGAGCCAAAGGGCAAAAATAGTGATAGAAAAGAACCATACAAAGACACATCCGGTTCTTAATCTCTGACACCAACACAAAAAGGCACCCTAAGGAATAAGGTTGCATACACAAAAAGGAAACAAAGTAGAACTTAACTCCAATGTTTAGCCTACTTATCCCAAAAATGTCCTACCTTGACCCTAGCCACGTGATGACAGGAATTTCTACGTCATTTTTAGTATTATTATTAGTAGTAAAATGACCAAGACAGGCCCAAATACGAAGAAAAACCTACAAAAGCAAGAAAAAGCATCAAGACAGAGTCCAAGATGCTAAAAGACAAGAAAAAGCCCAAAAAGTGAAGAAAATCAGCACGATGGGAGCTGCTTGTTCGCCAAGAAATCAGAAGCAATAAATCTGAAGAAAATCTTCCATCGCAGTACGATGTGTGCTATCGCAGCACGATGGAGTAACTTGGCGCCCAAGCTGATGAAATGCACAGGATCAGTTATAAAAATAAACTGAATCTTCACATCGCAGCACGATGGCCTCATCGTACTGCGATGACCTTGCTGAGGCCCATTACGAAAACTATAAATAGAGCCTCCCATTCATTGTTTTATTCATTCAGGAATAGTAGAACACTCTCTACTATAAGGAGAGGTTCAGAGGAGCTCTATTGGGCATAGTTTTCTCCCCTTACGGGAAAACTAACTCAGCAAGGTATGATTTCTTTAGACTGTTGTATTTAGGTTATAATTTCTTGTAATTTTAATATGTAGTCTTTATAATTTATGCCTTAGGTTGTGGTGGAGAAGATGAACTCCCCAATGAATATTTGGAGTCTGTGATTGAGTCTAAGTTATAATAAATGATATTCAGTAATTATGTTTGTTATTTACTTTCGTGCACTTTAATAATGTATTCTCGTAATCTGGCCGTATAAGCGGGAGCGCCCATAGAATTAATATCAGGTTTCGACTTGGTATAGTTCGGAACTCGTAGTAAATAATGCTAGGTGTATAGAGACGGTAACATCCTGAACTAGTCGTGAACTAGGCGGTTAGAGGAGGAATCGTGCACTAGGTGTGATCTGAGCACTTAGAAGATGAACAGCCGATACTAGGACCTAGAGGTTAATTGGTGAAGGTTATAATGCATGTTTATAAACAACTCACTTAGTAATTAAGGTATGTGACACATCGAGGTTAGGCTCTCGTAGGTACCTTAGTTGTTAACGTAGGGAAACTTTAATAGACATAGTGTAATAGTAAGGTATTACTACAACAAGGATAATTCACCGCCGAACATAATCTAAGTAACTATGTTATACACCGATCATGCCAAATATGAAGAAGGGAGGAGTCCAACCACCATACCTAGCCTCTATATTTCTTGAATCTATTATTTATACATTCCGCATTTATATTTCTGCAAAGCATTTCGCTACTTTTATAAAAACCTTTTCAAAAACCAAAGCGAATGCAAACTATCACAAACTTAAATAACGCTAGTGAAGCTTCGGCACGATCCCCGTGGATTCGAACTCATTCTAGACACCTAGAGTGTGAATTATTACTCGACGACAGACTGGTGCACTTGCCAGACCGTAGTCAGCGTTATTTAAGCTGTTGGGTTTTGCATTCGCTTTGAGTTTTGGAAAAAGGTTTTATAAAAATAAGCGTAATGCTTGCATAAATAAATAAATAAATAATAGATTCAGAAACATAGAGGATATGTATGGTGGTTGGACTCCCTCCCTTCTTCATATTTGGCATGAACGGTGTATAACATAGTTACTCCGATTATTGTTCGGCGGTGACTTTTCCTTCTTTGTAGTAACACCTTACTATTACACTATGTCTATTAAAGTTTCCCTACATTAACAACTAAGGTACCTACGAGAGCCTAACCTCGATGTGTCACATACCTTAATTACTAAGAGAGTTGTTTATAAACATGCATTATAACCTTCACCAATTAACCTCTAGGTCCTAGTATCGGGTTGTTCATCTTCTAAGTGCTCAGATCACACCTAGTGCATGATTCCTCCTCTAACCGCTCAGTTCACGACTAGTTCAGGATGTTACCGTCTCTATACACCTAGCATTATTTACTACGAGTTCCGGACTATACCAAGTCGAAACCTGATATTAATTCTATGGGCGCTCCCGCTTATCCGGCCAGATTACGAGAATACGTTATGAAAGTGCACGAAAGTAAATAACAAATATAATTACTGAATATCATTTATTATAACTTAGACTCAATCACAGACTCCAAATATTCATAGGGGAGTTCATCTTCTCCACCACAACCTAAGGCATAAATTATAAAGACTATTATGCTATGATGCTCCTCATCGTGGTACGATGACATTACTTGGCGACCAAGCTGATGAAATGCACAGGATCAGTTATAATTTTGAACT
Organism: Trifolium repens; assembly: GCA_030408175.1. Lineage (NCBI taxonomy): Eukaryota > Viridiplantae > Streptophyta > Magnoliopsida > Fabales > Fabaceae > Trifolium > Trifolium repens. Next base: position 36,223,427 of record CP125851.1, read on the forward strand.
GAATCTTCTCATCGTGCTGCGATGGACCTATCGCAGCACGATGGCTTGCTGAGGCCCATTACGGAAACTATAAATAGAGCTCCAATTCCTCATTATTTTTCATTCAGAAATAGTAGAACACTCTCTACTATAAAGGAGGTGTTCAGAGGATCTCTAAGGGCAAAGTTTTCTCCCCTTACGGGAAAACCAACTCAGCAAGGTATGTTTTCTTTAGGCTTTTATGTTTAGGTTATAATTCTTTTATTGTAATTTAAATATGTAGTCTTTTGTAAAAGATGCCTTAGGTTGTGGTGGAGAAGATGAACTCCCCTATGAATATTTGGAGTCTGTGATTGAGTCAAAGTTATAATAAATTGTTATTCAGAATTATGTTTGTTATTTACTTTCTTGCACTTAAACGACGTATCTCGTAATCTGCCCGGATAAGCGGGAGCGCTAATAGAATTGATGTTGGGTATTAACCTGATGTGGTCCGGAACTAGTAGTAAATAACGCTAGGTGTATAGAGACGGTAACGTCCTGAACTAGTCGCGAACTGAGCGGTTAGAGGAGGAATCATGCACTAGGTGTGAACTGAGCACTTAGAAGATGAACAGCCCGATACTAGGATCTAGAGGCATTGGATGGGCGAAGGTAATAATGCATGTGTAATAAACAACTCACTTAGTAATTAGGGTATGTGACACTTGAGGTTAGGCTCTCGTAGGTACCTTAGTCATTAACGTAGGGAAACTTTAATATACATAGTGTAAGAGTAAAGTGTTACTACAATGAAGGAAAAGTCACCGCCGAACAATAATCGGAGTAACTGTGTTATACACCGTTCATGCCAAATATGAAGAAGGGAGGGAGTCCAACCACCATACATATCCTCTATGTTTCTGAATCTATTATTTATTTATTTATTTATGCAAGCATTACGCTTATTTTTATAAAACCTTTTTCCAAAACTCAAAGCGAATGCAAAACCCAACAGCTTAAATAACGCTGACTACGGTCTGGCAAGTGCACCAGTCTGTCGTCGAGTAATAATTCACACTCTAGGTGTCTAGAATGAGTTCGAATCCACGGGGATCGTGCCGAAGCTTCACTAGCGTTATTTAAGTTTGTGATAGTTTGCATTCGCTTTGGTTTTTGAAAAGGTTTTTATAAAAGTAGCGAAATGCTTTGCAGAAATATAAATGCGGAATGTATAAATAATAGATTCAAGAAATATAGAGGCTAGGTATGGTGGTTGGACTCCCTCCCTTCTTCATATTTGGCATGATCGGTGTATAACATTGTTACTTAGATTATGTTCGGCGGTGAATTATCCTTGTTGTAGTAATACCTTACTATTACACTATGTTTATTAGAGTTTCCCTACGTTAACAACTAAGGTACCTACGAGAGCCTAACCTCGATGTGTCACATACCCTAATTACTAAGTGAGTTGTTTATAAACATGCATTATAACCTTCACCAATTAACCTCTAGGTCCTAGTATCGGGCTGTTCATCTTCTAAGTGCTCAGATCACACCTAGTGCATGATTCCTCCTCTAACCTCTCAGTTCACGACTAGTGCAGGTTGTTACCGTCTCTATACACCTAGCATTATTTACTACGAGTTCTGGACCATATCAAGTCAAAACCTGATATCAATTCTATGGGCGCTCCCGCTCATCCGGCCAGATTACGAGAATACGTTATTAAAGTGCACGAAAGTAAATAACAAACACAATTACTAAATATCATTTATTATAACTTAGACTCAACCACAGACTCCAAATATTCATAGGGGAGTGTTTACCGTGAAATTTAGTAAACAACGCTAGTTTGATTATTACAAGAGAGATCAACTAGTAAATCTCGGGACATAGTGCTTTTGTTCATATTTCCAAAGTAATTAGTGTTCATTATTGTTCTTATGTATTTAAAGTTGTTTTTTACGTTACTTGAAATGCAAGAAAGAATGTTTATTCTAATGAACAAACAGAATGGAAGAAAGAGTCGAAATAAAGATTGATTAGGATAGAAATAAAAGACTGTAAATTTGCATTTAAAGGTAAATGATTACAGAAAAAGTAATGGTGCACATAACATACATTTTCCCTTTCGAACTCGTTTCTCTCGTTAGCATGGGTACTTTGAGTTTTGTAAGGATTTTGTATAATGATTGTGACCCTTTGCTCGATCACAGAACTAGACTATTTATAGACACTAATTCCTAACTGCTAATAACGTTTACGTTAACTGAAGAGAGGACGCGTGTCTTGACACGTATTTTGTATTTGAATTCTCCTTTATCCTTTGATCTAGCCGTTGTATCCATCGAAGTCAAAACAGCAATGCTTCTCCTGAATAATTTGCTAAGTCCACACTTTTCTTCTTCACAGCCAGCGCTTCGACCGTATGGACGTTTCGACTAAGTCGAAAGAAACCTGAAGAAAACAACTTTAAGATTAATGCTCCAGATAGAGCATTTGATGACATGTTCATACATGAATATTCATTAAATTTATTGGCTCTAAAAACCAAACTTATTTAATGACTCTTTAAAATAGTGAAATAATCAAATGCAATTATGTTCATTATTTTAATCATGTCTTTTAGAACATATTTTTCACTTGGTGAAAATATGGGCTAACAAATTGCCCCCAAAATGCCTGTTTCGATCGAGTGATTCGAACGAGAATAGAAAAAGGCATTTTAATCCCACGCGCTTGGCACTCTTAATAATGACGGCGCTGGCGTAATGTACAGTAATAACTGTCACCTTGATTCCCACAATCCATCATTTCTCCTAGATTTTAGACATAGTGGATGACGTGGCGCTCATAGAAGTTGAAAAGAAACTGCTTGAATTTCTTTTTGATTTATTTTTTAAACCTGGACACGTTTCCCTATAAATAGCAGTGGAAAACAAAGAAACACTTTTTGCCAACTTCCATTCTCTGAGCTTCTTTTGCGAAAGCAACAGCTTTGATTTTCTGCGACATTACCTTTCAGTCCTAAAAAACCAGTGATTCCGCACCATTTAAACGATTCTTACAGTGATTGCGCTTTGATCCTTCACTGATTTCCCCAGAAAAATTTCAACTTTTCCTTAGGTTTTACCCAGAAATCGCTCTTTAAACCTTTTCAAGTTCATCGCTGTTCATCAATGGCTTCAAATCAAGATTTTGAAATACCATCTGCTGGGAAGTGGAAAGATTTGCTGGTCTTAAAGGACGGTGAGGAAGTTATTCCTGAGCCAGTTGGGAGTGAACAAGAAAGGAAGATCTGGACTACTCAGCTGATGTTTCCTTTCTCTTTGAAGAAGGAGAACTATGCCTTTTGTGGCCCTTATCCACCACGCACAGAAATTCTTTCGAACGAGGTAAACGGTCTCTTTCCTAAATATGTGACCTGTGGACCTAGGATATTCGAAGTAGAACCTTACAATTTTGGGTAATTTAAGAATCCCCTTAAAGTGTTTCGAGCGGCCCCTTATACTGCACACAAGGATTATATCCCTTGGTTGGATAGGGTGGAAAAAGATTTTAAAGGTTTTTGGGAGAATTATGGGATTTACCCTCTGATTCAATTTAGTCGAACTGGTCCCAAATACAAACCTGAACTTCTAGTAGCAGCCCTTCATTTTTATGAGAAGTCTACTAATACTTTCCAATTTAAGTGTGGAATGTTAACTCCCACTCTTCTGGATGTTGCTGCTATCACAGGCCTTAGGCCTACTGGTGATCACTTCGATCCAACCAAAACTGGAGATAAGATCGAACTTACCTATAGGGAGAACACTTTCTCCAAATACATTGCTGAGAATATGGGTAAAGAGGGAGAAGAGGTGTCACATGAGGAACATGTGGCCTTCTTGACACTATGGTTATCCCATTTTGTCTTCTGTTCGAAGTCCCTTCAAGTTGCAAGGATGTTCATTCCAATGGCTCAACAGATTCATGAGGGTAGAATCTTTAGCTTGGGGCGTCTGTTGCTGGCAACCCTTTATGAAGCCATGGGAAATGCAAGTGATGCTATTAAAGCATCGAAGGATGGATCCACAGTTGGGATTTCTGGACCAATGTGGCTACTACAATTGTGGTTAAATGCCACTTTTGAGACTGAACTTGGATTGATAGTCCCTTCTGACTATCAGAAAGAAGTAGATGAAAGAGAGATCGAGGGACAAAGGTTAGTAAGGTTAGCCCCTCGTTCATTAGATCAGGACACCAGGAGACTTTTCATGAGGCACATGAAAATGTTCTTGACCTTTGATAAATTCCTACCACGTCATGCTCCTTTTGTTGAGCGTAAATATGGCGCTGCATGGTTCATTGAAGAATTTCCTGCGTTCAATCCAGATGATGAGGAAGAAGTTGATGAAGTGTGGCGGGCTTACTTGGAACAAACCGTGCTATCCTGCAGGATTGGGGATAAGTCGAACCAGTTTGGCTTGGTCGGGTATCAGCCTAACTGCGTTGCTAGGCAATTTGGCATGTCTCAAATTAGACCCAAAAGCTTGTTTGAGACGCCAGATCGAATGGTATTGGGCACGGGGATCACTGAGAAGATTTACAAGAAGTACATGAGGATGATCGCCAACTACGAGTATACCTTCAAACCCTTCGAGTTCAAACCCTCCTTCTATTGCACTGATGGCTTCAGCGCTTGGTGGAATGAATATTACTCACGTTTTTCTGTGGCAGCGCGGAGCATGTGTTGGGCATGGTGGATAGTGGTTTCATCATGCCATCTCTTACAAAGAAGGCTGGTGCCTCAGGTCGAGGTACAAGAAAACTTAACTTCCATTTCTTTAGGCTATTACGATAATTTGTATTAATGAAATAACCACCAGATCCTTACTTCATATCATCTTCAGGCAAGGCCATAAAAAAGGATGCTGGGTCTTCTAAGACTTCGACTGAAGTGCAGAAACCCGCTGGGTCAAATATCAAGGCTGAGGTTGAAACCTCAAAACTTAAGGTAAAACTTTTCACCTTCAAATTTCTTTTCGACCCTTATTAGCAACAACTGAATTTTAACTTGTTATTTTATTTTCAGAGCCGGAAAAGACATGCAGGTGCTGAAACTGCGTCTACTGCTTCGAAGAGATCGAGGCAGACTGTTGAGATAAATACCGAGGTAAGTATTAATGTCCTGACGCACATCTTTAGTTCGAGCATATAAATCCCAATCACTCATCTTTTATTTTCCTTTACTTTTCAGGATGATGAAGAAGAAGAGGCAATCCCTTTTGAAAGAAAAAGGAAACAGCCAGCTGTTTCGACTTCACATGAAGGTGAAAGGGAAAAAACCACTGATGACGCATCAGAGGAGAAAAGGGAGGAACCAGAGTCCAATGAGGACCGGGAAATCCCACTTGCTAAAATGAAGAAGGATAAGGCAGGGCTTAAGATTCAAGGAAATCCATCGAAGGATCAGGGTAAAAAAGATGAGAAGAAGAAGAAAAAGAAAAATGAAGGAAAAAGGCCTGAAGTTACTGTGAGGGAAAAGTCAGCCATCAAGAAAACCAAAGTGCCCAAGGCACTTAAGATTCACACCTCCAGTGACTCTGGTGAAGCTCCTAAACCCACTGAAACTCCTGCGCAAGAGAAGGAAATATTGGTCGAAGACCAAAATGCTGCAAACCAGGGGATGCAAGATAATGTGCAGCAGGATGGCACAACTCTTATGCAGGATACACCCAATGTTGGGCAACATGATTCCCTTGCTGACCCTGAGGTTAAAGATACAGAGGTAAATTTTATTTTCTTCTAAAACGAAAACTCCATCTTCTCTTTGAATTCCCATTTTGCTTTATTTAACCTTTCTTTTGTACTTGTAGGACAAATCAGAAGAAAATACTCCACAAGAACACAACCAACAAAGTCCACAGGAAGTACCAAACGAAGATAAAACTGATGCTGATAAGGTCGAACCCGGAAACTCCAATGGTGGACCAAAAGACGGGGAAGGTCCCAACATGGGTGCTGATGGTGATAGCACTAAGGTTTTGCCGACCAACTCAAGCACCCACTACACTATCCCCAGCACTTCCTCGAAATCTGGACAAGCCAGCTCGACCCAGGAATCTCAGCATGATTCTGAATACATGCCTGAAGCTGAGGCTGGTGGTCCAGATTTAGCATCAGTTTCTTCGACCTCAATGCTCTCTGCAAGTCTTGGAGTACAAGAAGAAAAATTTGCCAATATGCACAAGTCTGACCCTGCAGGAACCCTTCGACTTTTGCTTTCTAAGAAACAGAGCCAAACTGCCACCTCCAGTGAGCGCACAACCAGTGATTCTGCTCCCTCGACTGCTGATGTAAGTTCACAAGTGCGCCAAGATTCATTGCTCCTGAGACTTACCACTGATTTCACGCAGCGGGATGTGTTAGCGCAACTCGAGGCGAATCCTGCTTGTGCCTACAGTCATTTGGCCTTTTTGAAAAAGTTACACAATCCTTTGACTGATGAAATCACTTTGGGTAAAGTCATCCAGCTTGGTTCGATCATTGATCAATTTGCCAAAGCTGTGCAGAAAAGGAATGATAACGACACAAGGTTAGCTACTCAACAACAAGCTCAAGCTATGTTTTTTGAGAGAGCTCAGAAAGCACAAGCTGAGGTCGACAGGCTCTCCTTACAGTTGAAGGGAGGTAACCCAGGGGTCGAAAGTTGTGATAAGAATATTGCTCATTATAAGCAGCAAATCAAAGTCCTGGAGGAGCAAATTGTGAGTTATAGGCGCAAAATCATTGAAGAAGAGACTGAGAAAGCTCGACTCGAACGGGAGGCCGAGGCTGCAACTCAAGAGCAGATTGATGCATATGGCAGGGAAGGAATTCAAGCTTTTAGTTCAGCAGAGGTTATTGCTGAAGAAATTACGGCTCTTGAGAGTTCGAAGCTTGTGGTCGATAAGGAGTTGACCACCTTAAAGAAAATTTATGCTGAGTGCACTAAGAATTTGTAGTTTTCCTAGCTTATTGTCCTTTCGAACAATTTGATATTCTTTTCTTAGGTTTGGATTTGACTTGTATCTTTTGAACAAAATCCACATTTTGTGGCAACCTATAATCTTTTATTGCCATTTTAATTTAATGTTTAAGTATCATCCTGCACTTATTTTCACTTCGAATAAAGTAGGCTTATATTTTTTTAAATATTTTCATCAATACCCATAGCACGTGCCATCAAGTATTTAGTGAAGAAATGGGCTAAGACACAGAAAACCAAACAGTCAAAGCTCCATATCAAGGCAGTCAAGTCAAAAGGTGATGACAACTAAATTCATTAAATGAAGTGTATCTATTGACCATTCTGACAAAAAGGCTTGATGGCCCTATAAAATAGGGATAATTCTTCTCATTTTACTCATTTAGAGTGATCAAGTGACATCAAAACAGAAAATCATACCATGGAAAGACAGGTTACCAAGGATGCTTCGAGCTCAGAAGACAAAAGCAAGAAAGGAACGGAGCCCTGGCGTTGTGAAGAAAACAGGTTACGCTATGAGAGAAACAAGGAAGAACTAATTTTAACAGAGTCAGAAGAGGAAGAATTAGGCTCTGATCTGGAGGAGTTTTTATGGACATATGAAGATAATCTAGCAGATTATCCAACTGAAGTTCAGAAGCTTGCTGACGAAGCATTATCTCTTCTCAAGGAGAAACTGAAGAGTGGAGAATCAGAGGCCTCCAAATCTACGCCTTAGTCTAGGCAGAATTACGTTATCATACGTAATAAAGAACTTTTCTTATAAAAATAAAGTTGTTCCTACTACATATTCCTCTTTTCAAACTTGCCTTCTTTTCGAGCAATTTCAATTTTGTTATTAGTTTGGACTTGGTTTTGAACAAAGTCCATAATTTATGGCAAGTTTCCATTGCTGCCATTTTGATTTCATGTTCAAGTATTATTCTGCACTTATGTTTACTTCGAGTAAAGCAGGTTTATATTTTTTCAAATACTTTCCATTAATACCCAAAGCACGTTTTTCAGGAGTTAATTCCTCGATTTCATAAGCACCATTAGAATATACCTGGACAACTTTGAATGGTCCTTCCCAATTTGGGGACCATTTGCCTAAGACTCTATCTTTCTTGTCCATAGGCAGGATTACTTTCCAAACCAAATCTCCTAGGTTGAAAGACTTGGACTTAACCTTTTTATTATATGCTCTAGCAACTTTTTCTTTTTGCCTTGCTAAAACTTCTAAAGCACTAAGTCTTTCTTCATCCAGATCAACTAATTCATCTGACATCATTTGGTAGTAATGGTCTAAAGGTATTTCCATTTGTCTTTGAACTCTCGCTGATTGCAAATGTATTTCAACTGGCAACACAGCATCATGCCCATAAGTTAGTCGAAAAGGGGTGGTGTTAGTTGATTCCTTAGGAGAATTTCTACAAGCCCATAACACTTGATCCAAGGTTTTATGCCAATTCCTTGGTTTTTGGGCTATGTGTTTCTTTATTAAATTAATGATAATTTTATTGGCTGCTTCAACCTGTCCATTTGCTTGTGCATAATATGGTGTTGAAGCTAGAAGTCTAAAGCCAATTTCTTGAGCAAATTCCTGCATCTTTCGTCCAGTGAAAACTGAACCTTGATCAGTTGTAATTGTTTCAGGAATTCCAAATCTATAAATTATATGATTTTGTATGAAACTAATTACTGCCTCTTGATCAACATTTGGTAAAGGAATAGCTTCTATCCATTTTGTGAAATAATCTATTCCCACTAGAATATAACGTTGATTTTTTGATGAAGCGGGCTTAATTTCACCAATAAGGTCTAGAGCCCAACCCCTAAAGGGCCATGGTTTCACTATTGAATGAAGCTCACTTGCAGGCACATGCTGAATTCCTGAATGCCTTTGGCATTCTTGGCAGCCTTTGGCATATTCTATGCAGCCTTTTAGCATAGAAGGCCAATACAAGCCTTGTCGAAACAAAAGCCATTTCATTTTGTGTCCTGCTTGATGGGAACCACAGGTACCACTATGAACATCAGAGATTGCTACATATGCTTCTGTTTCATTTAGACATTTTAATAAGATTCCTTCAGAAGTCTTTTTGAAAAGGTCATTTTCAAAAATTATATAGCTTAAGGCTCTATATTTTATCTTTCGATCCACATTTCCTGTTGGGTTCTTAAGATATTCCACAATGGGCTTTCTCCAATCATTATCTGACAGATTGTCAATGGCAAAAATTTCAAAATTTTCCTCCTGGGGAATTTTCACTTCATCATTATCTGCCCCCACAAGTTTTGGCATTGACAATTGCTCAGAAATTGGTTCTTGCAAAACCCTTTTTTCTTTGATTTCGATTAATTGTGTCAACTTTTCTTTCGACACTTTGTATCCTGAAGCAATTTGAGCTAAGTCATTTGCCTCTTGGTTTTCTAATCGAGGTACATGTTCAATATCTATATGATCGAAACCATTTAATAAAGAACTAGCTATCACAAAGTATTTTGTTAAATGTTCTCTAACACATTTATACTCTTGAGTTAGTTGTTTCAATACTAATTCAGAATCACCTCTTATCTTAATGTTCTTTGCCCCTAAGTCTTTTAATATTTCCAAGCCTGTGATTAAAGCTTCATATTCAGCTTCATTATTCGAGCAAAGTCCCTTGATCTTATATTTAAACTTAGTTGGAACTTTAGTTGGTGAAATGATTAGAATCCCAATCCCAGTTCCATGTTTATGCTTGGATCCATCAAAATAAAGGATCCATGGCTGGATATCCACATACTCTTGTGGCATTTCGACCAAAGAATGATCCACTATGAAATCAGCCACAATTTGACCTTTAACAGCTTTCAAAGGTTTGTATGTGAGTGAATACTCAGTTAATGCTAAAGCCCATTTTCCAATTCTACTATGAAGTATTGGTTTAGTTAACATATATTTAATGACATCAAAGTGAGAATAGACATAAACATCAACAGGCTTTATATAATGCTTAAGTTTAGTACAAGAGAAATATAAACAAAGACAAAGTTTTTCTATGGCAGTATATCTAGTTTCCGCATCATTTAGAACTCTGCTAAGGTAATAAACTGCATTTTCTATGCCATTATCATCTTCTTGAGCCAACATGCTCCCTATTGTCTTTTCAGACGCAGCAATATACAACTTCATAGCTTTGTTTCTGCTAGGAGGCATTAAAACTTGAGGCTTTATCAAGTAATCTTTAATATCATCAAAAGCCTTTTGATGCTCTTCATTCCATTTGAATGGATCATCTTTCTTGAGTCGAAGTAGTGGAGAGAATGCTTGAGCTTTTCCACTTAGATTCGAAATGAATCTCCTCAAAAAGTTGATTTTACCTAACAGAGATTGAAGTTGCTTTTTAGTCGAAGGAGGCTTTGTCTCTAAAATGGCCTTTGTCTTGTTTTGGTTTATTTCAATGCCTTTTTTATGCACCACAAAACCAAGGAAATCTCCTGCATGCACACAGAAAGCACATTTTAATGGATTCATTTTTAATCCATGTCTCCTCATTCTTTCAAAAGATTGCCTAAGATATAGTAAATGGCTATCTTCAGAAGAGGATTTAATGATGATATCATCAATATAAACTTGCATGAAGGTATCTATAAAATCATGAAACATAGAATTCATGGCCCTTTGATAAGTGGCACCAGCATTTTTTAAACCAAAAGGCATAACAACCCATTCATAAGTGCCCAAAGCACCAGGGCATCTAAATGCTGTTTTAGATACGTCTTCTTCAGCAATAAATATTTGGTTATATCCAGAATAACCATCTAACATGCTTAAAAACTCGAAACCTGCTGCTGAATCCACTAACATTTCTGCCACAGGCATGGCATATTCATCTTTAGGCGTAGCATTATTTAAATCCCTAAAATCTATGCATACTCTAAGTGTACCATTCTTTTTAATGACAGGAACTATATTTGCTAACCATTCAACATACCTGGCAGTTCTGATGAATTTACTCTTCAGCAGCCTTTCGATCTCTTCCTTGATCTTGGACATAATTTCTGGTGCAAACCTTCTTGGTAATTGTTTCACTGGTTTTTTACCTGCCTTGATTGGTAGTTTGAGTTCGACCATTTCTCTACTGAGCCCAGGCATTTCATTATAATCCCAAGCAAAACAATCACTGAATTCCTTGAGCAGCTGCACCAATTTTTCTTTCAAATCAGGACTAATATTGGCACTAATGTAAGTTGGCCTTTTCACTGAGCCATTTCCAATGTCAATTTCCTCCAAAGGATCTTGAGCCTGCATCTTAGGAGTTTCATTTATAGGATCTCTTTCGAACCCCAAGGGTTCATCATCATAGATGCAGTCAAGCCTTTGAGTTGGTGACATATTGGTGCCATCTTTTTCGACCTTGGCTTTAACAGCCAAATTTTGTTGAACCTCAGCTTCCAAAGCCGTATTTAATCTACTTTCGGCCATATAAGCCGTTATTCTGGCCCATGCATTGGACTCAGTCATAGTAATCTTCGTAGATGTTCCACCCAGTTGGGCGTATAACTCCATCTTCTGAGGATGCAGCATCTATTTCCTCTCTTTCCCATATAAAACCATGGGTTGGGTGGAGTTTGACAGAATGAATCACATTGTCAGAAGGTGTGAATGCATTCTCTCTATCATAACATGGCGCAATGTTCGCCAAATTTTTGTCAAAGGTTTGTTGGTTTATAGTATTTACCTCCGACATATAGAAACTCTGATCAGCTTCTATATTTTCTACATAACCATCTTCCCTCCAAAGAATCAATTTTTGGTGAAGGGTAGAAGGAACAGCTCCCACTCCATGAATCCACTCCCTTCCTAGGAGCAAATTGAAGTTTGCCTTGGATTCCACTACCAAGAACAAGGTGGGTCGAACTATGCTGCCTACTGCAACATCCACTTGAATTGCCCCCCTGGAATATCCTGTTTTGCCTTCATAGTTCGACAAAACGATATTGTGGGCTGACAAATCACAGTCATATTTGCCAATCTTTGGCAGCATTGATAAGGGCATTAGGTTCACAGCAGCACCCCCATCTATCAGTACTTTATTAATTCCAACCCCTTCGACCTTTGCCCTGATGAAGAGTGGTTTGAGGTGGTTTTTCATGCCCAAGTCTGGCCTTTCGAATGTAGCCTGTTGCTCTTCGATGCAGCCATTATTCAAGACATAATAACATTTTGGCTTTGGATCAGCCATGCTTAACTGGTCGAAGTCAGTTTCGAGCTCAGTTACTTCTGATTGAACATCATACTCCGATGGTAATATGGAAACAACACATATCACATCAAAGTCTGGTTCAGAATCCAGCAAATCATCTTCCTCCATTTTGTTCTCATTTATTGGCGGAAGGATTCTTTCTTTTGCTGGCCTTCTAGCCACTTCTTTGTATTGGCTTGGTTGAGAATTTTCTGCAGCCATTCTCTTTTGGCGTTGAAACCTACGCCATTGAGTCCTAGTCATTGGATGTTTACCCTTATAGTTGTTTTTGTAAGAGTACTTGTTAACATCCTCTGCATAGCTCATTTTGGTACCACTGGGACCACCAACTTCGATTGCACCTTTATTGAACTTCATTGTTCCCTTGTGCACCCAGCGTTCTATTGGGATCGAACCAGATGGTCGAAAGGTAGGCCTTCGATCGTATTGAGCAGGATTGTTTGGTCGAGTCAGGATACCTTTTCCTTTTTCTTGGTGAGGCTTTGGGTTTGCCCCCAGCCTACTTGCCATAGGTTGAAACTTCATGAGGCCTGCAGTAGCCTCTTTGTCGCATACAGCACTACAACGGGCACAAAGCATTACTTTTTTATTCTCTAGCTTGCACCTGTTCAGAAAGTCGATTAAATCCTCTTCAGCACGAGGGTAAACCACTTTCATTTTCTCCATGTACTCTTCTTCAGAGATCTTTTCTGTTTGGCCCTCTGTAACCTCCATGGCTTCGACCATCATGATTTCTTGTGGTTCAGCATAGAGAGTATCAGCACTTTGCAGAGTCTCAGCATCAATCTGCATGGCTTTGGGTTTTTCACCAAACTTGAGTCTTCCCTCATTCAGCGCCTTCTGGACTAAATCCCTGAAAAGTACACATTGTGAGGTTCTATGTCCAAGGAAATTATGATATTTACAATAACCTCTTTTCTTTCTCATGTCTAATGGAGGTATTTTAACACCTTTTGGAACCACAATTTGGCCATCAGTAACCAATAAATCAAAAATCTCATCACATTTTGTTATATCAAAAGTGTAAGTTTTTGACACAAATCTATCATTCTTTGGTTCAACAGGGTTTTTTCCATTAGAAGGTTTCAAAAGTTTACAAGTATAAGGGGGACCAGGTTTCAATTCTGCTAGGTCTATCTCCCCTTGCTCAACATCTTCATAAGATATTTCATATTCTTGGTCACTATCCTGTGTTTCCACATAAGCAACCTTTTCCTTCTTATGATATTTAGAATTTCTGGCCTTTTCTGCTTTCAAGCGTTCGACCTGTCGAACTCTATCAGCCAATTGGGCCATATCCCTTAGATGTTGAGTGTCTAATTTCTTTCTAATCGAATAATCAAGGCCATCAGCAGCCATTTCGACCAATTCATGTTCAGGCACCTGAGTAAAACATCTAGCTTTGAGTAAACGGAATCTATTCAAATAATCATCTACAGACTCAGGAGTTTTGCGCCTAACGCTTGCCAATTCTTTGAGACTTATTTTAGATTGTCCCATATAGAATTGTTCATGGAAAACCCTCTCCAATTGATTCCAATTAAAGATTGAATGTGGAGGGAGAGTGGTAAACCAAGTGAAAGCATTTATCGTTAGAGATTTAGGGAAATACTTCATCCTTAAATTCTCATTGTTTGCTAGGTCCCCTGCCTCAGTTAGATATCTTGCTATGTGTTCGACTGTTGATTCACTAGTATCACCAGCGAACTTAGTGAATTTTGGGATCTTCCATCCCCTAGGTAACTCAGTCTGAAGCACATATTCTGACAAGGCAGAAACAAAATGAGGCCTATGCATGCCTACGTTTAAACCATTTTGTGCCAAAATTGTTTCGACCAAATTTGCTATGTTATTTTGTCCAGCAAAATTATTGTTCTGGACATTTCTAACTACATCATCAGCATTTTGGTTCCTGTTTATGTAAGACCCAAGTTTTCACTGTACAGTTTTTCTAAGGAACTCTAGTATCGGCTGCGAGTTTTAGGGTTTTTGGTGAGGCGGTTTTGTGAAGATCGTCACATTAATGAGATTTTTGCTGAAACGGAGCCTGTTTTGTGCTCGTGCGCTGGAAAGGCACAGACTTTCGGGTCGTGATCCTCTTTTAAGTATGAGGAGAATTCTGTGGTCTTAGAATAACGAGTTTTGGATTATTCTTGTTTTTGGAAAAACGAGTAGGATTTTACCCGCGGATGGAAAATCTTACTGCGTCTGTTTTGAGTGAGGTTTCGGATGGGAGTTTTATATATCTGCGCGAGTTAGGATATATTCTGAGATTAATTTTCTGAGGCGTGGAAGAAAATTACAGTCGCGGAAAAAGATTCGGCGATAAGTTTTGGAAATGTGAAACGTTAGACGTTCTTCCCGTAGGTTTTACGTTTTTGTGATTTACGTTCGTCGCAATGCGCGAGAACTGAGCGTGCGTTTTGTTGTGAGAGGTGGTGAGAAATATCTCGTGAGGATAGACTCGGATTGATCCAAGGGCTAGGGATTAGTCTTGGAAGCTTTATCCTATTTGATCCAAGGGCCATAAACTAGCAAGACAAGTGGTAATAGTAAGGAGGTTTGTTGTTGGTGGACTTAGAAAATTTGCCTAAGACTTTCTTTCTCTTTTCTTTGGCCGTGAGTTTTCTTTCTTCTTCCTCCATCACCAAAATTTTATTCCTCCACCATTTTCACTCTTTAAGAGCTTGTTGGATCATAGGAATTGCAAGTAGTATCTTCTCTAAGGTAACTAGACTTCTCCTTTCCTCTTAGTTGGTCAAACTCATGGAGTTTGTTGGATTTTTAGTTTATGTTCTTGAGAAATTTTTGTGAGAAAGGTTGTTCTTGCTAGTTCTTGTTTCATGAAAGTTTTTCATGAGAGTTTAGTAAGCATGCTAGGCTTTGTTATTTCAATTTTCCATGAGTTTGTGAGAATCTCATGAGAAAAGTTAGGGTTTTGAGTTGGTTATGTATTGATCAATTACATGAGGTTATGTTGTAAGGTTTTGAAAAGAAAAGTTGTCTTTGAACCTTTGGGCGAAAGGGAAATGCGTTGTATGGTTTTGTTTTGGAAAATCCGATGAAAAATATTTTGAGGTTTATGGAAATATTTCCTAAGTGTTTTGGGTAGTGTTTTGGGGTCAAAATGGTTTAAAACTATTGTGACATGTGGTGTCGCAATTTACCTTGAAAACATGTTTGAAAATGATTACCGGACGGTTAAGGCCCGTAATAAAACTTGTGCTTAGGTTTGGTTTTGATTTTGTAAATGAAAATCAAATAACTTGCACTCGAAGCAACCAACAAGCTTTCGGAAATGTGTTGCTTGCTTATGAAAATGGTTTGCTTTTATGCTTTGAAAAAGTGTTGGGAACTAATAGAATCAAACTAGGTTTGGGGTGGAAAAAGGTGGTGTGAGTTGCTGTCTTGTGCTGTCATGACAGGTGCAACTCGCCAGGCGAGTGGTTACTCGCCAGGGCGAGTGTCACAGGTCTTGACAACTCGCCAGGGCGAGCTCCAGGGCGAGTAAGACCAGAACTCTCTGCCTTCACTCGCCACCAACTCGCCAGGGCGAGCTCTGGGAGTTGAGATTTTGGATTTTGATTTCTAAACTTGGTTTTTAACATTCTAATCCCTTTTTATTAATTTATGGAAGTGGTGGGGATTGGAAACGAGTTTTTCGGGTACTCGGAAAGTACGTAACTTATAACGCAAGAAAATAGCCATTTTGCAATTCAAATTATTTAAGACGTTTGGCAATTGTTTTGGGTCCTAAAAATAGTACAAATAACTCATAGGGGTTGATCAATACGGTAGTTTTTGGTATGGTATCCGAAAGAGTGAATTTTCCTTAGAAACCTTTAGGTTTTTGGGGTATTGGTGTAGTTTCAATACTATTGGTTAGAGAACAATGTATTGATTGTTGCGCTGCTTGTTTTAGGAAGCGCGTTGTGTTGTTTGAGCGTGTGTGTTGACGGAAGCTTGCCGAGGTAAGGGCATCACTTTATTTCTGTCTTTTCACTGGTTAATAACATGCTTGGTTATTTTCTGTGATGTGCTGTGGTGTGCTTGGCATGTATGTGTTATGTATTCTCGTGATGAGAAAGTGTTTATAATACTTGCGCTGTTTACATATGATCATGAGAATATATGTATGAACAGGTATTTGGAATACATATTATGAGAAATGTATGTATGTTGTTATGTTTGGTTTACATATGCTAGAGAGGTATGTATTCATTGCATTAGCATATATGGGGAAGCGTATGCTCGTGCATTCGGTAGTTGCGTGTACGGTGTGGTGATCGGGAGAGCCCACCTTTTTATTCGTAGTGATCGGGAGAGCTACGATATTTTTGTTGAGATCGATACGTGGTGTCCGTGATGGGCTACGGGGTGTGATTGACAGAGATTGGGTCCGCTCTAATCTTCGTAGTGTCCGTGATGGGCTACGGGATTTTATTGATGTTTCACGGTGTTTATGTGGTTTATAATACGTAGTGTCCGTGATGGGCTGCGGGGTGTGATTGACAGAGATTGGGTCCACTCTAATCTTCGTAGTGTCCGAGATGGGCTACGGGGTTTTATTATTATTCTACGGTGTTTTATCGGGTTTCGTAGTGACCGTGATGGGCTACGGGGTTTTCGTTGGTGTTTTAGTAGGGGATGGACCTACGTTTCCGGAGCTCATGCATTTTGTGGTAGCTAGGGTTAGTACCACGCATTGTAGAGGTTGCATTATAGGCTGTGTGTGCATTGCTTATATGAACCCGTTGGTGGGAATTGCTTTGTTGGTTAAGAGCTTTCTCTTGTATTTTGTGGAATTATTGTTATGTGTACAATCTTTCGCACCGAATATATATATACATACCTATATTTTTGTGGTGACCCTTTCTTTCATTTGCGGGCTCATCCCACCCAGGTGATGGGTTAGGTCGTGGTGACGACGGTGGCAGATCTAGGCTATAGTGAGCACGTGGTGAAGCTTAGTATAGTTAGACTATGCGCCGGTGTGTTTTGTGCACTGTGCTATTTGGTTAGCATAGGGTTGTCTAACTTGTTTTGTTGTAAGTATTTGAATACTTAGACTTGGATTGTAATTATTCAGGAATACACTTTGCTTGTCGAAGCACCTTTTGGTAATGAGTTCTTTTGTATATTTGAATGCCGGCTCATTGAAAAATATTCTATGCGCACTCTGAGTGTTAGTTGAAAAAGAAAAAAAAAAATTTATAGTGCCGTTTTGGCCTTTGAAAAACGGGCTGTTACAATTGGTATCAGAGCACGGCTTTAAATCTTCAAAGGGAAAGTGTATACTTGAGTCGTTAGTTCAGAGTCGGTTAGAACGTAACTTGTGTTGAGTTAGGTCTAGTGGTTGTTCTGTGTCGGGTTATGGGTTAGTAATCCGTGGAGTGAGATGTTCTGTTAGGATTCAGAATGTTTGGTTAAGGATCTAACCAAGAGGAATTGGTATGTGCAGGAAAGAAAGAATGCCTCCGAGAAGGGCACCTGCAGCCCATAGGGCAGATGACAACGAGATGTATCAGATGGCTCATGCCATGAATACGATGGCAGTTGCTGTGACTGCTCAGACCCATGCGAAGGCGCAGAGGGATGTAGAGAAGCGTGAGAGGGAGATCGTTGCTGCTGGATCTAGACTTCTCACCAGTTTCAACCATCAGGTTCCTCCTAAGTTTAGTGGGGAGGGAGGTCCTGATACCGCGGATTTGTGGCTCCAGTCGATTGAGAGGATCTTTGGGGCGATCCATTGTCCGGAAGGAGAAAAGGTAACCTTGGCTACCTATCAGTTGCAGGGTAGTTCTGAATACTGGTGGGGAAACACCAGGCTCATTATGGGGGCCGCCTATGAGGAAATAAATTGGGAGAACTTCAAGAGGAGGTTTTTAGCCAAGTACTTCCCCGAGACTGCTAGGGAACGGTATGGGGAGGAATTCCTTCAGTTGCGTCAGGGGGGCATGAATGTTGAGGCTTATGCCAAGAAATTTGAATCACTATCCCGTTACTTCCGCTTCTTTAGGGATGGGATAGATGAGGCCTATATGTGTCGTCGCTTCCAGGATGGTTTGAGGTATGAACTGCAAGATGCAGTGGTGCCGTTGGGTATTCGTCAGTTTCAAGTCTTGGTAGAGAAGTGCCAAGAGGTTGAGGATATGAGAAACAAGCGGGTGAACCGCCAAGGAAGTTTTAGTGCAGGAGGACCTAGTAATTCAAGTGGTCAGACTCAGAGATCGAGTCAGAATCAGAGGAGGCAGGGGAATAAGCCTTATAACCGTCCCCAAGATAATCAAGGACCAACTCGCTCCGAGAATCAAGGGACTCGAGGGAGTCGGGATGGAGAGAAACAGACTTGTTACCGATGTGGTCAAGAGGGCCATTATGCAGTTGAGTGTGGAAATAGGGGACCAGGAGCTGTTTGTTTCAACTGTCAAAAGCCGGGTCATTTTGTGAGAGATTGCAAAGCCTCAAAAGCCGGGTCGTCGGCGAATGCGGCATGAGGATTGCCAGATTGCAGGTAACACTTTACTGCATTGTTTGTTGTTGGTTGGGGGCAACCCACTTTTGCGTGTCTTGGTGTGTGCTTTTGTTTGTTTTGTTACTGTGGTTGTTTTGGAATGTTTCTACTTTGTGGAGGACTTAGTAGTAGTTATAGCATGTTTGCACTGTTAGTGGCAATTTGGAATTTCGCGTTTTGCGTGTAAAGGGTCGGTGGACCTAGTGTCGTTAGATAATGATTGTGCGAATGGTGGATACCTTAAGGGTTAGGGTAAGCGTGTGAGATCCAGTAGATCGATGAGAAGGACCCAATCGGAGGTTGTAGAGTTATAACGCCGATGAGTTAGTCGTAGAGGAATGTTAGTCATGGAGGGACGGGTTAACAATACGTGTGGCTAGTGGTGTTTCTAGCCGAACTCGTAGCAAAGGTATTCCATTGTTGGGTTGTTTTTACTTGATGGTTCATCTTCCATAAGTGATGAAGATGAAAGGGTTTGAGATCTGTTTCTGATTCTAGGAAAGTGAGGGAATTTGAATATTGTCACCACGGAAGGTGGGGCAATCGTGATGTGAGGGGGTACCTTAAGATTTATTCTTGAAGGTAGGTATCTCGGCGAGAGTGATGATGTTCGGAGTGTTTAGGAATGGTCAGGGTGACCAACTCTTTTGAGTAAGAGTGGATGTTATCGTAAGAGAAAAAGGAACTCAGGAGAGTTCAGGAATAGAATGAGAATACGATGTGAAGAGGATGTGCGCCGACGATGGCCGTCGACGAGGACAAGCGTTTTGTTTAAGGCACGCGAGATTCATCTAAGTGTCGTTTTGGAAGTAATGTGAACATACGGTTCGGCATATTCACTGAGTTGCGGACTTGTGGATATTGGTAGAGCGGAAAATTCTTCTATAGAAAAGACGACTTGTTCGGAATGTAATGGTTTTGGTAGTACATGCCGTGGTGGCATGGTATTACTGTTGAATGATGTTCAGCGGAGGTTTCATGAGTGGAATCATGAGAGCTTGAGTGACGTTCTTTGAGTGTTGTGTCTTGCGATTTCGACGTGTATTCGTAAGAGTTTGAGGGAAACGTGTGAGACCATTGTGCCTCGGAGGACCTTGAGCACAAGTGGAATGAAGTATCACTTAAGATTGGGTAAAGATGGTCTAGACCACCATCATGATTGTCGACTATTTATTGACAAATTGAGGAACTGATCATCCTTAATCCCTTGTTGATAATAGACGGAGTCGTGTTGACTGGAAATGACTAATTTTGCCGGCTTTGCTGGTGCGCAGAAAGTTTCGGTGTTTCTTTTTGGAGGGTAGCCACTCACAACTTCGTGTGAAACTAATGGAGTGGGCTATGTCGCAGAGGCGAAAGAGGTGACTTTGGAAAATTTTTGTGTGAACCTTTGGACTTTTGAGGAACTCGAGGTTGAAAACCTTGGTTGTGCGGTAAAATTTTGAGTGGTGAACTCGTTGAGAGTTGCGGTTGGTGCCCGGTTGTGCCAGTGTGTTGGTGAGAGTATCTGTGTGACTTCACCCGGTGTTAGCATCCGTGTGGCTACACCTATCCTGAGGGATTTTGTTGTGTTGGTGATGGTAATAACTAGTTGAGTTGTTACTCTTACCTTTAGTTTCGAGGACGAAACTTCTTTTTGGAGGGTAGTAATGTAAGACCCAAGTTTTCACTGTACAGTTTTTCTAAGGAACTCTAGTATCGGCTGCGAGTTTTAGGGTTTTTGGTGAGGCGGTTTTGTGAAGATCGTCACATTAATGAGATTTTTGCTGAAACGGAGCCTGTTTTGTGCTCGTGCGCTGGAAAGGCACAGACTTTCGGGTCGTGATCCTCTTTTAAGTATGAGGAGAATTCTGTGGTCTTAGAATAACGAGTTTTGGATTATTCTTGTTTTTGGAAAAACGAGTAGGATTTTACCCGCGGATGGAAAATCTTACTGCGTCTGTTTTGAGTGAGGTTTCGGATGGGAGTTTTATATATCTGCGCGAGTTAGGATATATTCTGAGATTAATTTTCTGAGGCGTGGAAGAAAATTACAGTCGCGGAAAAAGATTCGGCGATAAGTTTTGGAAATGTGAAACGTTAGACGTTCTTCCCGTAGGTTTTACGTTTTTGTGATTTACGTTCGTCGCAATGCGCGAGAACTGAGCGTGCGTTTTGTTGTGAGAGGTGGTGAGAAATATCTCGTGAGGATAGACTCGGATTGATCCAAGGGCTAGGGATTAGTCTTGGAAGCTTTATCCTATTTGATCCAAGGGCCATAAACTAGCAAGACAAGTGGTAATAGTAAGGAGGTTTGTTGTTGGTGGACTTAGAAAATTTGCCTAAGACTTTCTTTCTCTTTTCTTTGGCCGTGAGTTTTCTTTCTTCTTCCTCCATCACCAAAATTTTATTCCTCCACCATTTTCACTCTTTAAGAGCTTGTTGGATCATAGGAATTGCAAGTAGTATCTTCTCTAAGGTAACTAGACTTCTCCTTTCCTCTTAGTTGGTCAAACTCATGGAGTTTGTTGGATTTTTAGTTTATGTTCTTGAGAAATTTTTGTGAGAAAGGTTGTTCTTGCTAGTTCTTGTTTCATGAAAGTTTTTCATGAGAGTTTAGTAAGCATGCTAGGCTTTGTTATTTCAATTTTCCATGAGTTTGTGAGAATCTCATGAGAAAAGTTAGGGTTTTGAGTTGGTTATGTATTGATCAATTACATGAGGTTATGTTGTAAGGTTTTGAAAAGAAAAGTTGTCTTTGAACCTTTGGGCGAAAGGGAAATGCGTTGTATGGTTTTGTTTTGGAAAATCCGATGAAAAATATTTTGAGGTTTATGGAAATATTTCCTAAGTGTTTTGGGTAGTGTTTTGGGGTCAAAATGGTTTAAAACTATTGTGACATGTGGTGTCGCAATTTACCTTGAAAACATGTTTGAAAATGATTACCGGACGGTTAAGGCCCGTAATAAAACTTGTGCTTAGGTTTGGTTTTGATTTTGTAAATGAAAATCAAATAACTTGCACTCGAAGCAACCAACAAGCTTTCGGAAATGTGTTGCTTGCTTATGAAAATGGTTTGCTTTTATGCTTTGAAAAAGTGTTGGGAACTAATAGAATCAAACTAGGTTTGGGGTGGAAAAAGGTGGTGTGAGTTGCTGTCTTGTGCTGTCATGACAGGTGCAACTCGCCAGGCGAGTGGTTACTCGCCAGGGCGAGTGTCACAGGTCTTGACAACTCGCCAGGGCGAGCTCCAGGGCGAGTAAGACCAGAACTCTCTGCCTTCACTCGCCACCAACTCGCCAGGGCGAGCTCTGGGAGTTGAGATTTTGGATTTTGATTTCTAAACTTGGTTTTTAACATTCTAATCCCTTTTTATTAATTTATGGAAGTGGTGGGGATTGGAAACGAGTTTTTCGGGTACTCGGAAAGTACGTAACTTATAACGCAAGAAAATAGCCATTTTGCAATTCAAATTATTTAAGACGTTTGGCAATTGTTTTGGGTCCTAAAAATAGTACAAATAACTCATAGGGGTTGATCAATACGGTAGTTTTTGGTATGGTATCCGAAAGAGTGAATTTTCCTTAGAAACCTTTAGGTTTTTGGGGTATTGGTGTAGTTTCAATACTATTGGTTAGAGAACAATGTATTGATTGTTGCGCTGCTTGTTTTAGGAAGCGCGTTGTGTTGTTTGAGCGTGTGTGTTGACGGAAGCTTGCCGAGGTAAGGGCATCACTTTATTTCTGTCTTTTCACTGGTTAATAACATGCTTGGTTATTTTCTGTGATGTGCTGTGGTGTGCTTGGCATGTATGTGTTATGTATTCTCGTGATGAGAAAGTGTTTATAATACTTGCGCTGTTTACATATGATCATGAGAATATATGTATGAACAGGTATTTGGAATACATATTATGAGAAATGTATGTATGTTGTTATGTTTGGTTTACATATGCTAGAGAGGTATGTATTCATTGCATTAGCATATATGGGGAAGCGTATGCTCGTGCATTCGGTAGTTGCGTGTACGGTGTGGTGATCGGGAGAGCCCACCTTTTTATTCGTAGTGATCGGGAGAGCTACGATATTTTTGTTGAGATCGATACGTGGTGTCCGTGATGGGCTACGGGGTGTGATTGACAGAGATTGGGTCCGCTCTAATCTTCGTAGTGTCCGTGATGGGCTACGGGATTTTATTGATGTTTCACGGTGTTTATGTGGTTTATAATACGTAGTGTCCGTGATGGGCTGCGGGGTGTGATTGACAGAGATTGGGTCCACTCTAATCTTCGTAGTGTCCGAGATGGGCTACGGGGTTTTATTATTATTCTACGGTGTTTTATCGGGTTTCGTAGTGACCGTGATGGGCTACGGGGTTTTCGTTGGTGTTTTAGTAGGGGATGGACCTACGTTTCCGGAGCTCATGCATTTTGTGGTAGCTAGGGTTAGTACCACGCATTGTAGAGGTTGCATTATAGGCTGTGTGTGCATTGCTTATATGAACCCGTTGGTGGGAATTGCTTTGTTGGTTAAGAGCTTTCTCTTGTATTTTGTGGAATTATTGTTATGTG
Organism: Trifolium repens; assembly: GCA_030408175.1. Lineage (NCBI taxonomy): Eukaryota > Viridiplantae > Streptophyta > Magnoliopsida > Fabales > Fabaceae > Trifolium > Trifolium repens. Next base: position 36,246,694 of record CP125851.1, read on the forward strand.
TACAATCTTTCGCACCGAATATATATATACATACCTATATTTTTGTGGTGACCCTTTCTTTCATTTGCGGGCTCATCCCACCCAGGTGATGGGTTAGGTCGTGGTGACGACGGTGGCAGATCTAGGCTATAGTGAGCACGTGGTGAAGCTTAGTATAGTTAGACTATGCGCCGGTGTGTTTTGTGCACTGTGCTATTTGGTTAGCATAGGGTTGTCTAACTTGTTTTGTTGTAAGTATTTGAATACTTAGACTTGGATTGTAATTATTCAGGAATACACTTTGCTTGTCGAAGCACCTTTTGGTAATGAGTTCTTTTGTATATTTGAATGCCGGCTCATTGAAAAATATTCTATGCGCACTCTGAGTGTTAGTTGAAAAAGAAAAAAAAAATTTATAGTGCCGTTTTGGCCTTTGAAAAACGGGCTGTTACAGTTTACCAAGACAATTCCAGGATTTTGTTCGATCTGAGGCAAACCCTGTGGCTGAGCCTGCAATTGTACTTGTGGTTCGACCACTGGTACAGGTTGTTGGACTTGGTTTATAGGATTTGCTACATGGTTTTGTGCAGGCACAATGGCGTTATTTGGTGCTTGTGCAACTTGCAAAGGCACAACGTTTTGGATTTGGGGAACTTGTTGATTAGGGACTTGAGGAGCCCCAAAGAAATCAGCAATTCTACCCATTTGATTGGCCAGTAATTGGTAACTTTGATTAGTATTTTGTATCAATGGGTTAAACACTGTACCAATTTGTTGTGTTAACATATTGACCATATCATGATTACTCTCATCCCTTTGTTGCCTCAAGGAATTCAAGGCAGTGTTAGTCAATGAAGGAAAGGCATTTCGAGTAGCAGAACCAGAGACTATTTGATTGTTGGGAACAAACACGCCTGGTGCTGTCTCTGTGAACAATGATGCACTAGTCTGCAAACCTTGCATCATGCTGGTAGGCATGCCATAAGGGTAATTTCTACTAGCGCCTTGACCCATGTATTGGGAAAAGGGTAATGAAAATGTGGATGAACTAGCGCCACCCCCATTAGTATTTGACCTATTTGGGGAAAAATTTCCCTCCATAGCATGAGACAAAGTCAAAATGGGTTCTGTAGTGGTCGAAGGCATTGTAGTAGATATTGGCATTGCCATGGTTGCAGTTACTACGGAAGATGTTGGGGCAGAAACTGTTGTCCCTGTCACATTAGGCATAACCTCACAAATTACAGGAGAGATTATGGTGTCTGAGACACTCGTAACGGTTGATGGATTCGAACCGTTATTAGGATTGCTTCCATTAGGATTTTCCATGTTTTGTCTAGGGTTATTTCTGGGTGGTGGTCTAACCATTTCAGGGAGTGATTTCCCGTTTCTCAGAAGCATACACTATGCACAAAACTTTTTGGAAACAAAATCACACAAAGAACGAAATAAAAATACTAAAATTTGAGAAAATTTACACACAAAGCACACTGTCCCACTGGGCGTGCCAATTTGTTTACCGTGAAATTTAGTAAACAACGCTAGTTTGATTATTACAAGAGAGATCAACTAGTAAATCTCGGGACATAGTGCTTTTGTTCATATTTCCAAAGTAATTAGTGTTCATTATTGTTCTTATGTATTTGTAACAACCCGTTTTTCAAAGGCCAGAAAAGGCATTGTTTTTTTTTCTTTTTCAACTAACACTCAGAGTGCGCATAGAATATTTTTCAATGAGCCGGCATTCAAATATACAAAAGAACTCATTACCATAAGGTGCTTCGACAAGCAAAGTGTATTCCTGAATAATTACAATCCAAGTCTAAGTATTCAAATACTTACAACAACACAAGTTAGAATCCTATGCCTATACCCAAAAAGCACGGCGTACAACCCACACCGGCGCATAGTCTAACTAAGCTAAAGCTCCAACCGCTCACTGGGGCCTGGAACAGCCACCGTCGTCACCACGACCTAACCCCTCATCTGGGTGGGATGAGCCCGCAAATGAAAGAAAGGGTCACCACAAAATAAAAGTATGTATATATATAACCGGTGCGAAAGATTGTACACATAACAATAATTGCACAAACACAAGAGAAAGCTCTTAACCACCAAAGCAATTCCCACCAACGGGTTCATATAAGCAATGCACACATAGCCTATAATGCAACCTCTACAATGCGTGGTACTAACCCTAGCTACCACGATGCATGAGCTCCGGAATCGTAGGTCCAACCCACTAACCATATCAATGAAAACCCCGTAGCTCTCCCGATCACTACGAACCATTAGAGTGGGCTCTCCCGATCACCACACCCCTACCATAAGTATCAATAGAATCCCGTAGCTCTCCCGATCACTACAAGGATTAGAGTGGGCTCTCCCGATCACCACACCCCGTAGCTCTCCCGATCACTACGTATCGATCTCAACAAAAACTCGTAGCTCTCCCGATCACTACAAACCATTAGGGTGGGCTCTCCCGATCACCACACCGGCACGCAACTACCGAATGCATGAGCATACGCTTCCCCATATATGCTAATGCAATGAATACATATCATACAAGCATATGTAATTACAACCACAACAACATACATATATTTCCAATCATATGTATTCAATCCCATGTTCATACATATATTCCCAATCATATGTAAACAACGCACATATTATAAACACTTTCTCATCACGAGAATACATAATACATACATGCCAATCACAACACAGCACATCACAGAAAATAACCAAGCATGTTATTAACCAGTGAAAAGATAGAAATAAAGTGGAGCCCTTACCTCGGCAAGCTTCCACAATTAAAACTCGCTCAACTCCACAATTCTACAATTCGCGCTTCCTAAAATATAAGCAACGTACAATCAATAAAATACTCCCAACGTATCCTATCGAAACGAAACTCATTCTCTAAGTTCTAGAGAGGCTTAAGGTACTTTCTAACACTCTCGGATTGTGATTACGAGTCCCCCTTATAGCGATTAAAAATTCACGAAGTTAATTGCACTATTTCTCGCTACGCGGAAATATTTTCGTTTCAAAACAAACTAAGAAACACTTTGATTCCTAACTCCAAGGCAATCAATTTTCACATACTAAAACCATTTGAAAACAACCCAAAAACTCTTTGAAAATTTTCACAAATATAAAAGTTTACTTGCGCCACAAGTTACAAGTTTTTCCTTTCAAATAAAATGGCCATAACTCGCTCATTCTTTATCCAATCGAGACGAGCCATACGCCGAAATCTTCGTCTCGAAAAGACGAATCAAATAGTTAAGTTTCCAGGTCATAAAACAATTTTAAAAGGACGAAAATACCCCTGTCCATTTCGGCCAGAATCCAAAAACAAAGGTAGTTCAAACATTTTTCATTGCACAACCATGGCATTGATCACTTAGTTCCCAAAATCATTTATTTGAACAACAAATACTTTTCAAAACACAAACTAAAATTCATAAAAGTTTTCTCTTGAACTCTCAAGAACAAATTTCTTGTTTTTCAAAACAAAACTATTTTTCACACATCCATTTTCTCTAAAAGCTCAAAAACAACTTCATAAACAAAATCATCATACAAAAGTTCATGTCTATGATCAATAGAAATTTTTTCATCAAAACCCTAACCCAAAATCTCATGAAAATCTCATCACTCCATGGAAATCAACACTACTAAGCTCAAGCATGCTAGTCTAACACTCATGAATAACTTCTATGGAACAAAAGCATTTATGAATCATTTTCTAACATTTTCATCTCAAGAACATAAACCTATCAATCCATAAAAATCTAAGAGTTTGTCCAACTAAGAGAGGGAGAAAGTTTAGTTACCTTAGAGGAGATGATTCCTTGCAAGTCCTATGATCCAACAAGCTCTTAAAGAGTGAAAATGGTGGAGGAATAAAATTTTGGTGATGGAGGAAGAAGAAAGGGTGGCTCACGGCCCAGAGAGAGATGAGAGTGAATGAATTGTCAATTTCTAAAGTCTCCTAAAACTATAGTATTGATGCATTAAGGCCACTAGATCAAATAGTGGAAAAATCCTAAGATCAAATCCTAGCCTTTCAACCAATCTTGGTCACCAAGTCACTATCATAAATATCTTAGATATTATTTGAGCTTGCCAACTTATCTCGCTCAGTCCCCACGTTCGCTCTTAAACGAGTCGCACCTCGCTAATGGACGAAAATTGCAAAAATAGAAAAACTACGGAATAAACGTCCGTCGTAAACCGTTTCTAAAAACTATCGCTAAAACTTTTTCCTCGACTGTGATTTTCTTCCTCACTCTTGAAAATTATTCTGAAAACATATTCCAACTCGCGCCGATATATAAAACTCCCATCTAAATTTCTACGGAATTCAGACATCGTACAAATTTCCAACAGCGGGTAAAATTCCTACTCGTTTTTCCAAAAACGAGAATAATCCAAAACTCGATATTTTGACTACGCATAAACCTTCTCACACATAAAAGAGGACTACGAACCAAAAGTCTGTGCCTTTCCAGCGCACGAGCACAAAACAGGCTCAATTTCAGCAAACAGCCGTTATGGCGACAATACTCACAAAACCACTTAACAAAAACCCTAATATTCTTAGTCATTACTTATTGATTCACACAAAAGGTACAGTGGAATTACGGGTCTTACATTACTACCCTCCAAAAAGAAGTTTCGTCCTCGAAACTAAAGGTAAGAGTAACAACTCAACGACTCATTACTAACACCAACACACAGGCACACCCGTGCCCTAACCGCAACCCTTAACGAGGTCGCCACCCCAAAAGAAACACAACACTCTTTGTGCGCCACCAAGGTTAGCAAAACTAGTCAATTCCAATCAACACGACTTACATAAAACAATCCCAACTTCCAGTTGGTGATTACACTCCTCATAGTCTTGACACTTGCCAAACTATACCATCTACTTCTCGGAGGCATTCTTTCTTTCCTACACATACCAATTCCTCTTGGTTAGATCCTTAACCAAACATTTCTGAGTCTCAACAGAAAATCTCATTCAACGGTTACTAACTCAACCCGACACAGAACAAACACTAGAACTGTCACTACTCTAGCTATGTTCTAACCGACTCTGGACTAACGACTCAAGTATACACTTTCCCTTTGAAGATTTAAAGCCGTGCTCTGATACCAATTGTAACAACCCGTTTTTCAAAGGCCAGAAAAGGCATTGTTTTTTTTTTCTTTTTCAACTAACACTCAGAGTGCGCATAGAATATTTTTCAATGAGCCGGCATTCAAATATACAAAAGAACTCATTACCATAAGGTGCTTCGACAAGCAAAGTGTATTCCTGAATAATTACAATCCAAGTCTAAGTATTCAAATACTTACAACAACACAAGTTAGAATCCTATGCCTATACCCAAAAAGCACGGCGTACAACCCACACCGGCGCATAGTCTAACTAAGCTAAAGCTCCAACCGCTCACTGGGGCCTGGAACAGCCACCGTCGTCACCACGACCTAACCCCTCATCTGGGTGGGATGAGCCCGCAAATGAAAGAAAGGGTCACCACAAAATAAAAGTATGTATATATATAACCGGTGCGAAAGATTGTACACATAACAATAATTCCACAAACACAAGAGAAAGCTCTTAACCACCAAAGCAATTCCCACCAACGGGTTCATATAAGCAATGCACACATAGCCTATAATGCAACCTCTACAATGCGTGGTACTAACCCTAGCTACCACGATGCATGAGCTCCGGAATCGTAGGTCCAACCCACTAACCATATCAATGAAAACCCCGTAGCTCTCCCGATCACTACGAACCATTAGAGTGGGCTCTCCCGATCACCACACCCCTACCATAAGTATCAATAGAATCCCGTAGCTCTCCCGATCACTACAAGGATTAGAGTGGGCTCTCCCGATCACCACACCCCGTAGCTCTCCCGATCACTACGTATCGATCTCAACAAAAACTCGTAGCTCTCCCGATCACTACAAACCATTAGGGTGGGCTCTCCCGATCACCACACCGGCATGCAACTACCGAATGCATGAGCATACGCTTCCCCATATATGCTAATGCAATGAATACATATCATACAAGCATATGTAATTACAACCACAACAACATACATATATTTCCAATCATATGTATTCAATCCCATGTTCATACATATATTCCCAATCATATGTAAACAACGCACATATTATAAACACTTTCTCATCACGAGAATACATAATACATACATGCCAATCACAACACAGCACATCACAGAAAATAACCAAGCATGTTATTAACCAGTGAAAAGACAGAAATAAAGTGGAGCCCTTACCTCGGCAAGCTTCCACAATTAAAACTCGCTCAACTCCACAATTCTACAATTCGCGCTTCCTAAAATATAAGCAACGTACAATCAATAAAATACTCCCAACGTATCCTATCGAAACGAAACTCATTCTCTAAGTTCTAGAGAGGCTTAAGGTACTTTCTAACACTCTCTGATAGTGATTACGAGTCCCCCTTATAGCGATTAAAAATTCACGAAGTTAATTGCACTATTTCTCGCTACGCGGAAATATTTTCGTTTCAAAACAAACTAAGAAACACTTTGATTCCTAACTCCAAGGCAATCAATTTTCACATACTAAAACCATTTGAAAACAACCCAAAAACTCTTTGAAAATTTTCACAAATATAAAAGTTTACTTGCGCCACAAGTTACAAGTTTTTCCTTTCAAATAAAATGGCCATAACTCGCTCATTCTTTATCCAATCGAGACGAGCCATACGCCGAAATCTTCGTCTCGAAAAGAAGAATCAAATAGTTAAGTTTCCAGGTCATAAACAATTTTAAAAGGACGAAAATACCCCTGTCCATTTCGGCCAGAATCCAAAAACAAAGGTAGTTCAAACATTTTTCATTGCACAACCATGGCATTGATCACTTAGTTCCCAAAATCATTTATTTGAACAACAAATACTTTTCAAAACACAAACTAAAATTCATAAAAGTTTTCTCTTGAACTCTCAAGAACAAATTTCTTGTTTTTCAAAACAAAACTATTTTTCACACATCCATTTTCTCTAAAAGCTCAAAAACAACTTCATAAACAAAATCATCATACAAAAGTTCATGTCTATGATCAATAGAAATTTTTTCATCAAAACCCTAACCCAAAATCTCATGAAAATCTCATCACTCCATGGAAATCAACACTACTAAGCTCAAGCATGCTAGTCTAACACTCATGAATAACTTCTATGGAACAAAAGCATTTATGAATCATTTTCTAACATTTTCATCTCAAGAACATAAACCTATCAATCCATAAAAATCTAAGAGTTTGTCCAACTAAGAGAGGGAGAAAGTTTAGTTACCTTAGAGGAGATGATTCCTTGCAAGTCCTATGATCCAACAAGCTCTTAAAGAGTGAAAATGGTGGAGGAATAAAATTTTGGTGATGGAGGAAGAAGAAAGGGTGGCTCACGGCCCAGAGAGAGATGAGAGTGAATGAATTGTCAATTTCTAAAGTCTCCTAAAACTATAGTCTTGATGCATTAAGGCCACTAGATCAAATAGTGGAAAAATCCTAAGATCAAATCCTAGCCTTTCAACCAATCTTGGTCACCAAGTCACTATCATAAATATCTTAGATATTATTTGAGCTTGCCAACTTATCTCGCTCAGTCCCCACGTTCGCTCTTAAACGAGTCGCACCTCGCTAATGGACGAAAATTGCAAAAATAGAAAAACTACGGAATAAACGTCCGTCGTAAACCGTTTCTAAAAACTATCGCTAAAACTTTTTCCTCGACTGTGATTTTCTTCCTCACTCTTGAAAATTATTCTGAAAACATATTCCAACTCGCGCCGATATATAAAACTCCCATCTAAATTTCTACGGAATTCAGACATCGTACAAATTTCCAACAGCGGGTAAAATTCCTACTCGTTTTTCCAAAAACGAGAATAATCCAAAACTCGATATTTTGACTACGCATAAACCTTCTCACACATAAAAGAGGACTACGAACCAAAAGTCTGTGCCTTTCCAGCGCACGAGCACAAAACAGGCTCAATTTCAGCAAACAGCCGTTATGGCGACAATACTCAAAAACCACTTAACAAAAACCCTAATATTCTTAGTCATTACTTTTTGATTCACACAAAAGGTACAGTGGAATTACGGGTCTTACAGTATTTAAAGTTGTTTTTTACGTTACTTGAAATGCAAGAAAGAATGTTTATTCTAATGAACAAACAGAATGGAAGAAAGAGTCGAAATAAAGATTGATTGGGATAGAAATAAAAGACTGTAAATTTGCATTTAAAGGTAAATGATTACAGAAAAAGTAATGGTGCACATAACATACATTTTCCCTTTCGAACTCGTTTCTCTCGTTAGCATGGGTACTTTGAGTTTTGTAAGGATTTTGTATAATGATTGTGACCCTTTGCTCGATCACAGAACTAGACTATTTATAGACACTAATTCCTAACTGCTAATAACGTTTACGTTAACTGAAGAGAGGACGCGTGTCTTGACACGTATTTTGAATTTGAATTCTCCTTTATCCTTTGATCTAGCCGTTGTATCCATCGAAGTCGAAACAACAATGCTTCTCCTGAATAATTTGCTAAGTCCACACTTTTCTTCTTCACAGCCAGCGCTTCGACCGTATGGACGTTTCGACTAAGTCGAAAGAAACCTGAAGAAAACAACTTTAAGATTAATGCTCCAGATAGAGCATTTGATGACATGTTCATACATGAATATTCATTAAATTTATTGGCTCTAAAAACCAAACTTATTTAATGACTCTTTAAAATAGTGAAATAATCAAATGCAATTATGTTCATTATTTTAATCATGTCTTTTAGAACATATTTTTCACTTGGTGAAAATATGGGCTAACAGGGAGTTCATCTTCTCCACCACAACCTAAGGCATAATTATAAAGACTACATATTTAAATTACAAGAATTATAACCTAAATACAAAAGCCTAAAGAAACATACCTTGCTGAGTTACTTTTCCCGTAAGGGGAGAAAACTATGCCCAATAGAGCTCCTCTGAACCTCTCCTTATAGTAGAGAGTGTTCTACTATTTCTGAATGAATAAAACAAAGAAAGGGAGGCTCTATTTATAGTTTTCGTAATGGGCCTCAGCAAGGTATCGCACCACGATGCAGCCATTGTGCTGCGATGTGAAGATTCAGTTCAATTTTATAACTGATCCTGTGCATTTCATCAGCTTGGGCGCCAAGTCAAGTCATCGTGCTGCGATGGCACACATCGTGATGCGATGGACAGATTTTCTTCAGATTTATTTCTTCTGATTTCTTGGCGAACAAGCAGCTCCCATCGTAGCACGTTGGAAGCCATCGTGCTGCGATGGAATGCTGATTTTCTTCACTCTTTGGGCTTTTTCTTGTCTTTTTGCATCTTGGACTCTGTCTTGATGCTTTTTCCTGCTTTTGTAGGTTTTCCTTCGTATTTGGGCCTGTCTTGGTCAATTTACTACTAATAATAATACTAAAAATACCGTAGAAATTCCTGTCATCAAAAGCTAACGAAGCTTTGGCACGATCCCTGTGGATTCGAACTCATTCTACTCAGTAGAGTGTGAATTATTACTCGACGACAGACTGGTACACTTGCCAGACCGTAGTCAGTGACCCTACACCATATAACCAAACCCACATTTGTCTCATTCCCAAGAAGAACAATCCCACCCACCCAAGTGATTTCAGGCCTATATCTCTGTGCTATGTCATCCTCAAATTTATTACCAAGACTATAGCAAACAGGATGAAATTAATCCTACCTGAAGTTATTAGCCAAAATCAGAGTGCTTTTGTACCAGAGAGACTTATAACTGACAACACTATTGTGGCTTATGAGGTGTTCCATTTTTTTAAGCAAAGCAAGAGCAAGCAAGGTTACATTGGCATCAAAACTGACATGGCCAAAGCCTATGATAGAGTGGAATGGATTTTTCTACAAAATACCCTTGAAATCATGGGCTTCCCCCAGCACCTAACGGATACTATCATGAGATGTTGATGACAGGAATTTCTACGTCATTTTTAGTATTATTATTAGTAGTAAAATGACCAAGACATGCCCAAATACGAAGGAAAACCTAAAAAAGCAAGAAAAAGCATCCAGACAGAGTCCAAGATGCTAAAAGACAAGAAAAAGCCCAAAAAGTGAAGAAAATCAGCATTCCATCGCAGCACGATGGCTCCCATCGTGCCACGATGGGAGCTGCTTGTTCGCCAAGAAATCAGAAGCAATAAATCTGAAGAAAATCTTCCATCGCAGTACGATGTGTGCTATCGCAGCACGATGAAGTAACTTGGCGCCCAAGCTGATGAAATGCACAGGATCAGTTATAAAAATAAACTGAATCTTCACATCGCAGCACGATGGCCTCATCGTACTGCGATGACCTTGCTGAGGCCCATTACGAAAACTATAAATAGAGCCTCCCATTCATTGTTTTATTCATTCAGAAATAGTAGAACACTCTCTACTATAAGGAGAGGTTCAGAGGAGCTCTATTGGGCATAGTTTTCTCCCCTTACGGGAAAACTAACTCAGCAAGGTATGATTTCTTTAGGCTTTTGTATTTAGGTTATAATTTCTTGTAATTTAAATATGTAGTCTTTATAATTATGCCTTAGGTTGTGGTGGAGAAGATGAACTCCCCTATGAATATTTGGAGTCTGTGGTTGAGTCTAAGTTATAATAAATGATATTTAGTAATTGTGTTTGTTATTTACTTTCGTGCACTTTAATAATGTATTCTCGTAATCTGGCCGGATAAGCGGGAGCGCCCATAGAATTGATATCAGGTTTTGACTTGATATGGTCCGGAACTCGTAGTAAATAATGCTAGGTGTTTAGAGACGGTAACATCCTGCACTAGTCGTGAACTGAGCGGTTAGAGGAGGAATCATGCACTAGGTGTGATCTGAGCACTTAGAAGATGGACAGCCCGATACTAGGACCTAGAGGTTAATTGGTGAAGGTTATAATGCATGTTTATAAACAACTCACTTAGTAATTAAGGTATGTGACACATCGAGGTTAGGCTCTCGTAGGTACCTTAGTTGTTAATATAGGGAAACTTTAATAGACATAGTGTAATAGTAAGGTGTTACTACAATGAAGGAAAAGTCACCGCCGAACAATAATCGGAGTAACTATGTTATACACCGTTCATGCTAAATATGAAGAAGGGAGGGAGTCCAACCACCATACATATCCTATATGTTTCTGAATCTATTATTTATTTATTTATTTATGCAAGCATTACGCTTATTTTTATAAAACCTTTTTCCAAAACTCAAAGCGAATGCAAAACCCAACAGCTTAAATAACGCTGACTACAGTCTGGCAAGTGCACCAGTCTGTCGTCGAGTAATAATTCACACTCTAGGTGTCTAGAATGAGTTCGAATCCACAGGGATCGTGCCGAAGCTTCACTAGCGTTATTTAAGTTTGTGATAGTTTGCATTCGCTTTGGTTTTTGAAAAGGTTTTTATAAAAGTAGCGAAATGCTTTGCAGAAATATAAATGCGGAATGTATAAATAATAGATTCAAGAAATATAGAGGCTAAGTATGGTGGTTGGACTCCCTCCCTTCTTCATATTTGGCATGATCGTTACTTAGATTATGTTCGGCGGTGAATTATCCTTGTTGTAGTAATACCTTACTATTACACTATGTCTATTAAAGTTTCCCTACGTTAACAACTAAGGTACCTACGAGAGCCTAACCTCGATGTGTCACATACCCTAATTACTAAGTGAGTTGTTTATAAACATGCATTATAACCTTCACCAATTAACCTCTAGGTCCTAGTATCGGGCTGTCCATCTTCTAAGTGCTCAGATCACACCTAGTGCATGATTCCTCCTCTAACCGCTCAGTTCACGACTAGTGCAGGATGTTACCGTCTCTAAACACCTAGCATTATTTACTACGAGTTCCGGACCATATCAAGTCAAAACCTGATATCATTTCTATGGGCGCTCCCGCTTATCCGGCCAAATTACGAGAATACGTTATTAAAGTGCACGAAAGTAAATAACAAACACAATTACTAAATATCATTTATTATAACTTAGACTCAACCACAGACTCCAAATATTCATAGGGGAGTTCATCTTCTCCACCACAACCTAAGGCATAATTATAAAGACTACATATTTAAATTACAAGAATTATAACCTAAATACAAAAGCCTAAAGAAACATACCTTGCTGAGTTAGTTTTCCCGTAAGGGGAGAAAACTATGCCCAATAGAGCTCCTCTGAACCTCTCCTTATAGTAGAGAGTGTTCTACTATTTCTGAATGAATAAAACAATGAAAGGGAGGCTCTATTTATAGTTTTCGTAATGGGCCTCAGCAAGGCATCGCACCATGATGCAGCCATCGTGCTGCGATGTGAAGATTCAGTTCAATTTTATAACTGATCCTGTGCATTTCATCAGCTTAGGCGCCAAGTCAAGTCATCGTGCTGCGATGGACAGATTTCCTTCAGATTTATTTCTTCTGATTTCTTGGCGAACAAGCAGCTCCCATTGTCGCACGATGGAAGCCATCGTGCTGCGATGGAATGCTAATTTTCTTCACTTTTTGGGCTTTTTCTTGTCTTTTTCCATCTTGGACTCTGTCTTGATACTTTTTCCTGATTTTGTAGGTTTTCCTTCGTATTTGGGCCTGTCTTGGTCATTTTACTACTAATAATAATACTAAAAATACCGTAGAAATTCCTGTCATCACAACCCCAAACTTAAACTATTGCTTGTCCTAAAGTAACATGCTGTCAGACAAGATCGTTAGAGAAATAAGAGATAAATAAAGATGATAGGAATTTCACAACCTTGCTTTATATTTCAGCAATGGTACCGCTGATTTCTTACCGCAGCGATCATGCTCAGTCCTGCTAGGCTCAGGAGACTTCAATAGTAGCAAATCGGACAAATGCCTGCAAGAGTCCATGTTCAACTTTTTCTCTCTCTCACATTTGTGTTTTTCGCTCATAATTGAAAGGGTTATCTCTCAATCATCGCACAACCTGCCATTTTACCATAGGCTTGCAAGAATTCTAAGCAACCAGTCGAAATTCAATATACATGCATTATTGGAGGTCTTTTTAGGGTTATAACGTGGCTGAGGTCAAGGTAGGACATTTTTTTGGAATAGTAGGCTAAACATTGGAGTTAAGTTCTACTTTGTTGTTCCTTTTTGTGTACGCAACCTTTGTTCCTTAGGGTGCCTTTTTGTGTTGGTATCGGAAAATAAGAACCGGATGTGTCTTTGTGTGGTTCTTTTCTATCACTGTTTTTGCCCTTTGGCTCTTTTCTTTTGCCCTTTGGCTCTTTCTTTTGCCCTTTGGCTCTTTTTCATTTTTTTTCTTTTTTGTAGTGATAGTTCTCCGTATACCCACCCCAAACTTAAACGTTGCTAGTTCCATGAGCAACCCCAAACTTATTTTGTTGCCAAGACTTGAGAACTATTACCTAACTCCAAAGAGGGTAAATCATTGTTTTTCTGGTCTATAGGCTTGTATCGTGGTTTGTCACCGAAACAAAAGGGATAATTTTTTACGGCTCAAATTTGGCTAGCAAAGGATATAATATAATAAAGGGTGGCTTGAAAAGGCTCTGGGTTATAACAAACAATTGCCTCAATGCATATAATATCAAATCAACTAGTCAGCAGAGAATTAGAGCAAGTTCTAGAAAATAAACAAGTGCACGGTACTCTCATAGTAATTCGAAAGAAAGTGGTAATACCGTTTGGAAATATTTGGCTCAAATCCTCACATGGCTTAGGTATCTGAAAGTTGAACACTTGTCTCACAGACACCAGCTTCATCACTAGTCTCTCTGTCTCCCGAACTTCGCACTTCGGAGCAATCACCTTTGGTTTCTGTATGAAGGCGTGAAATTCGGCTCATCAGAATTTATAACTCACTTCGCAGCAATCTTACCTATAACAGTTTATCATGCACTAGATAATAAACAGCAAACAGTTATTTAATTTTTTTGTAAGTTTGAATAAGGTGTGTTACAGATGAAAGTGACATGCGGAATTCTTTAGCATAGTTTATTGAATTGAAAAACAATACTGAAAAAAAATTACTGAAATGAAAATACTGAAATAAAATACTTATCCTTGGGTTGCCTCCCAAGCAGCGCTTGTTTAGCCTCTCATTAACTTGAGGCATTTCCTCCATTACAGAGGATAGGTTCGCATGTTTCTCTTTTGTGCTCCTTTGTTCCAGCTTGAACCACTGGCCATCTTTCTTAAACTCTTACAATCTTTGGTAGGACTAGCACTAGTGCAGATTGGGGATTCCACTACGGGTGAAAACCACATTCCACTACGGTTCCAGATCCGACGTAAAGACCATAGACGTTGTAAGTGAAGGGATTCCACGACGGGTCTCCAGCCGTAGTGGAAAGTACGTTTTCCACGTCGGGTGCATTTCAAAACCGAAGTGGAAAGTATCTTTGGATATTTTTTAATTAAAAAAACATGTGGATTCCACGTCGGGTTCGTTTCAAAACCGTAGTAGAAAGTGGAGATTCCACTTCGGTTCCATCTAAAAACCGAAGTGGTATCCTGTTTTTTTTTTTTTTTTTTTTCTGGTACCTGTAATCTTTTCCAGCATCACAGAATCCATTTTGGTACCTAATTTCAACCAGTCCCAACAACAGATTTGACAAACAGTCAAAGACAAGTAAAATTACACATGGAAATATTTAAAGGTACGTACGCAACAATGGCATACCATTTGCATTACCAAAAAAGTAGTCAACATAAGACATAACAATGTTATATTTTTAGATACGCAACAATGTCATTCCAATTACTACAACATAGAGGCTATTAGATAATAAAAAACAAGTACTTAATTATCAAAAGGTTTGTCATAAGTTATCCTAAGTTTTGTTGTGAAGAATTGTGTACCAGCCATGAAAGCATTCAATGGAGCTGGATAGAGTGATGAATACTCAAACAGATTACTAACATTTGTTGTGGTTATTGTAATCAGAGTTTGTAGATTTCCTTCACCACCGCCACAACCACCACCACTAGTATTTGCACCACACAAGTCCTTGATCATACATAATTCCTTTGAAAACTCTTCCTCTCCTATGTTTACAGCTGTTTGATACGCGTAACGCTCATCTTATATATCCATTGCACTCACTTTCACATACCGGAACACCACCGGAGAATTCAGCTCCGACCCTAATTTCAAATAAAAAATTCAAACAATTCATCATACATATAATAGAAACTAACATCAATTGGTGCAATATAGCTATCATTTTCAAGAATAATAAAAAAAAAAACCATTTACCTAACAATTTCATCCTTCACAAGAAAAAGATAATAAGAGAATAAAAAGAAAGCAATAAGGTGATAATAGTGTGTGAAAGGAATGGATATATGGATATATAGATTAAATATAAAAAAATGTGGGTTTTTTGCTAATGCTATACAAACTCTGAACCAAATTTAACTAAATCCTATTTAAACCAACATTGAAATTGCACTACAATATGATATGAATAAGTATTACAATACAAATTATGCATATCAAAGCAACAAGTCAACTCAGTTGCAGCCTAAGTCAAGAGATGCAACAATAAGCATACATGTAGAAGAGGGGGGACTAACCTGCTGGGGCCAAAAGATGTAGCAGAAGATGAAAAAATGTCACTTGTCATTACAACTAATGCTCCACCATCATTGTGATTGGTACAGTTAGCTATTCCAATAGGTAGCTTGACAGTGTTGGAAAGTTTGTAGATGAAGAGATAATATGGTTTTGCAATGATAGTCTGATTAATTTAGATGAATCACAGTTTGCTTCCACAAGTTGTGATGGGTTGAGGACAACTTTTCCAGATACCAGAGAGGTTTTGGCTTTTTCTGTGATATTTTTTGACACCAAATCAAGTTGTTACAAGAGAACAAAACATAATTAGATACATTAATACATCATATTCTTGTGACTAAATTTATTCAATTCAAGCAATCATTAAGCAGCGGTTTCAATCATCATATTCTTCAAGAAAAATATGAAGGTCTCACCTTGTTTCTCAACAGTGAGATGCATGTATGCCAGTTTCTGTTCAAATTTTCAAAAAAAACAATTAGAAACATATCTCAATGCAAGAGGATTATAGTCTATATATGTGTGTGTGATGCTAAAAAATACTATAAACTAAGAATACTAGTATAAGTTGAAAAAGATTTAATTTTTTAATTGTGACTCATGAATATGATGAAATTATTAAAACAGAAGTTATCCAAATAGATAGACAATCAAAGAAAAGTTGTAAATTACTTTTTTCAATCTTGACCTTTTGTTGGTATTGGCTTCACTTTGCTCATCAATCTGCAAGATACCAAAATTTAGTAAATATAGCAGATCTACATACAAAAATCAAATTAAATTAAACTCTTAAACAAAACCAAGGTAAAATATAACACGATTTCAGAACATTCATCACAAACGCAGAACACCCGCAGTGAGTTAGGGTTTCAGAACACAAAAACGATAAAACGAAAACGATAAACAACAAGGCTGGTATAGAACGAAAACGAAAAGAACACAGTTCAAAACACGAAAACGAAAACGATTAAACGAAAATAACCTGGTACAGAACGAAAACAAAACAACAACGCTGTCATCAGTCACGCACAAAAGCAGAGCGAAGAATGAAGAACGAAACACGATTCAGTGAGTATATCAGTCGCGAGAAGGTTTCATGAGATTGATCCGAGTAGAAATCGATTTGGGTAGTGATGAGTTAGGGTTCAATGTTATTAGGTTTCAGAACTCGACCGCGTACTGTGTGGGAGAAGAAATAAAATGTTTTACTAAATATATTCAAGAAAAGGATTTCACTTTACTGGAAATAAAAACAAAAGTTACAAGTAATTACATGCATGCCACCGTGTTAATTTTTCACTTCAGTTGTACTAAAATCCGAAGTGGAATCTTTACCAAAGAATTATCAATACATTTTTCACTTCAAGTATTCCCCTTGACCGAAGTGGAATCTTTGCCCAATTGTCTTTCACTTCAGGTATACCAAAACCTGAAGTGAAATCTCTTAACCAAATGTCATATTTCTAGTAGTGTAGATCTGTTTCACCATGCCCTCAACTATCCCTGTTGACGACTTGTTTTCCGGGTGCAGTTTCATAGAGCGTGGTGATTTCACCCCAAACTTGTACCGGTGCATGTCTTTCTGTTTTGCGCTTTTCCTCCTGCGGAAGAATTTGTTCTTCTGAGATGATTTTGCAGATTGATTCACCTTATCGTAGTTGTTCATCCTTGATGGCCTTTCTCTTCTCTCGTCATCTTCGCCAATGGTTCCTGTGTCTTTGAACCATTTTTGTTAACAACCCTACTTTATCTTTCTTCCTGTGTTTCAGGAAGTTTTGGGTCAAATGATCCTCCTGATCATTGACTTCCTATTGCAGCTTTCTCTTTTGCAATTCGTTATATCTCCCATCTTCTTCCTTAGGAGTTTTCCTGTGAGAATGCTGTCTTTAGTTGGCTGTTGCCAGCCTCTGTGATCCCTAGTGTCTTGAGTACCTGTCTGCATGCACCTTAAACAAATACCTCAGTAGCACTGGAAAAGATATTTTTTGGTGAAACTATTTTTGGTTTGTCTCATGTGTCTTTGTCACTATGAAAATTCCCAGGTAAGTGAGGTGGATCACAACGGATCGCTTAAATACCAAGACTTATCCTTAGCCAGAATTTTCACAGATCAAAATTCACGATCATCAACAAGATTTTTTTATTTTTTAATTTTTTTGTATTTTTGAAAATTTTTGACAAACTTAAATAAATCTAGTAATGCTTTGTAAACACAATCCCCGGCAACGGCGCCAAAAACTTGACTACGGTATGGCAAGTGCACCAGTCTGTCGTCGAGTAATAATTCACACTCTAGGTGTCTAGAATGGGTTCGAATCCACAGGGATTGTGCCGAAGCTTCACTAGCGTTATTTAAGTTTGTGATAGTTTGCATTCGCTTTGGTTTTTGAAAAGGTTTTTGTAAAAGTAGCGAAATGCTTTGCAGAAATATAAATGCGGAATGTATAAATAATAGATTCAAGAAATATAGAGGCTAGGTATGGTGGTTGGACTCCCTCCCTTCTTCATATTTGGCTTGATCGGTGTATAACATAGTTACTTAGATTATGTTCGGCGGTGAATTATCCTTGTTGTAGTAATACCTTACTATTACACTATGTCTATTAAAGTTTCCCTACGTTAACAACTAAGGTACCTACTGTAACACCCCGTTTTTCAAAACCAAAAAAGGGGCATTATTTTTTTTTTTTTTTTAAAACACAAGACAGAGTGCGCGGAAAATAATTTACAAGAGCCGGCGTTATTCATACAACAGAACTATAGCATATAATAGTGCTTCTCATAAGCAAAGTGTGTACCTGAATAGTTACATATCCAAAACATAACATCTAGTTCACGACAAATATACAAGGTAGTCGTGACTAGGAAAATACTACAGCCAACACCAAAAGAGGCTCATCCAAAGCGTAAGAGTATAGAGTACAGTCATCCAAAAACGTTAGAACCTACTACACAACATGCTACCAGTCACCGGCCAACAAGGCCTGTCCAAAAGAATACTATTCTAAGTCAGTGGTCCTAGTCCTAACATGCACAACGGCATCAGGAGTCGTCCGTATCGCTCGATAACAGGACCAAGCTCAAGGTAGAAGTGGGAGATACAAAGTGAGGTACTCCGGATCCTCCAATGGATCCATCCCCTGCAGCAGCCGCTGCCTCCTGAAGAACATCATCCGGCTCCCCTAAGAAGTCGGGCAAAGCCCCATCGCCCCAACTGCCCATGGAGGAGGAAGAAGAAGTGACTGGTCCATCTGTGGGGGTCTCTCCAATGACCGATCCACCACCCTCTGGTGTGTCTGGCGCCCCTGGCAGGGGTACCCCAGGAACCGTCCACAATGCACTGAGCAGAACTGGAAGAGGTATGGAGAAAGGCGGAGTCTACCATATCAGACACTGATGAACCTGACGGGTACCAAGAAAAGTAGTAATCCTAACGCGCCCGAGGTAACTAGCCGTGCCAGAAGCTGGGTCGAGGCTCCAGGCAGGCAGACGCAGGCGATCAAGAAAGTCCCACCTCGTCACCGTCTCTCTCGCGAGCACCGGTAACAATGGGTGATCCATCGTCTGGGTGGGAGGAGCCCGCAAATGAAAGAATGCAAGGGTCACCACACATAACACAACAACAAATAGCATGTATATATATATAACAGTGACTAAACACTTAGCAGTTCATATACTTGCACACAGTATCGAAATGCACACCAGCCTATCAATGCAGACTCTAAATGATTGTGATCACCCTAACCGGGTCTTTTTCACATGCATGCATTTATTCCGGAATAAACCTCTGCAGAAGGTCGTAGGCTCGGGTGGGATAACACCTCCTACTATTGGTGGGATAACACCAGGTAGAGTCACGCACTCAATACCAAAACAATCACGGTGGGATAACACCGGGTGAGTCACACGGACAACACCAAACTCAATAAGGAGGACACCAATCACTGGTCGTCGCACCTCGTGGTCCATTCCCGATAACCACGTACTATGAATGCATGAGCATACGATTCCCCTTATATGCTAATGCAACAAAATACATACCTCTCAAGCGTATGTAAAACAATCATAATATGTACATATATTTTCAAAATCATATGCACGCCAATCACATATTCATACACATATTCTCAAACATATGTAAATCACACATGCGATACAAACAACTTCTCATCACGAGAATACATAATATAATCATGCCAAACATTCACAACAATCCAGAACCAGGCATACATATATTAGACGGAAAAGTAAAGGTGCCCTTACCTTAGCAAGCTTTTGTTACTTTAATTCCGCGAAACTACAATACTCGCTACCTAAAATAAATGTAGCGTAACGTCAATAAAATACTCCTCGTTTATCCTATCGAAACGAAACTTGCTCTCAAAAGTCTAGGAGGGTTTTAGGCACTTCCTAAAGCTATCCCTCAAGGATTTCAGGTTATTCTCAGAGTGTTTAAAAATTCACGAAGTAAATTGCACTATTTTTATAACACGAAATTCATTTTGTTTTCAAATCATAAACTAAAACCATTTTGGATTTCTCCACCTCAAAGACTTGTTTCACACACCACAAGACCATTTGAAACACAACTAAAACTTTTCAAAAATATTTTTATGAAAAAATCGAAGTTTTCTTGCGTTACAAGTTACACATTTTTTTCTTCCTAACATCCTTTCCGATACTCATTTTTCTTCAAAACTAAGACTATCCAACACACAAAAAATTTTCACACAATTGTGGACTTAGAAAAAATTTTGGAATTTCTTCCCCCACACTAGGAAGCCACGGCCATTTTCTTTCAAAACATCCTTCCATTCAAAATTTTTCACTTCTAAATGCATGGTAATATCCCATAATACCTAACTAGCACTTATCAAAGCGATTTAGAAATTATCGAGTCGAATCGCAATTTTTCGAAAAATCTCAAATAAGTTTTTCTTTAAGGCAAGAAATCATTTTTCTTTACAAAACATCCCATAACCAATCAAACAATTAAACAATGATCATGGGAAACAATTTGCCTCTAAACAATTTTCGAAATTCGATTCCTCGATCCATATATGAATGCCACGGCCAAAATGAGGCAAAAGGGCAATCCTACACAATTTTTTTCTCATTTGAAACCCTAACCACATTTGTTAGCTCGTAACGATATTCGATCGTATACCCGACTCTTTTTGAAACTCGAAATAAAATTTTCTAAATTGCGTTCTTCGAGTCGCTCAAGAACACGAGAAATATTTTTTTCTTATTTTTCGAAACAAAATTCATATTCAACAATACATTTTGTTTAAAAGCTCAATTCTAACTTCAAAATCAAAATCTTACAACACAAATCAAATTTATGATCCTTTTCAAATTTTTTCTTCAAAACCCTTACTAAAAATTTGTAAGAACAAGATTAAACCATAGAATCAACTCATGTTTTCAATCATGTGTACTAACAATCCTTATGAACACATCTATGGAAACAAAATTAAATTCTAACATTTTTCTACTCAAGAACAAAATTGTGAAACTTCAAAATTCAAGAGATTTTCATGAGAAATAAGGGAAGGAAGAGGTCTAGTTACCTCAAGATGAAGAAGGTAATCAAAGGGCTTGATGATCCTAGCACAATCCAAGCAAGCTTCTTGAGAGGAAGAGAAAATTTTGAGTTGGTTAGGGTGAGTAATGGAGTTCGGCCGAGAGAGATAAGGGGGAGGGAGTATTTATGATTTTGCTCCAAGACAAAACACTTAAACCTCCTCACTATTCACCCAAAGTCTTGTGCAATCTAGGCCATTGGATCCAAATTAAAGTTGCAAGGCAAAACCCTAGCCAATGGATCAAATAAAACTCATGATTGCTTTTGAACAAATATCCTCTTCACGCCACTCAGCTCGTCGCGTTTGCTCTCGGCGAGTCGCACCTCGCTAACGGACGGAAATCTCAAAAAACATAAAATCTCACAAATAAATGTCCGTCGTAAAACATTTCCAAATATTATCGCTAAACTTTATTCTCCGACTGAAATTTATTTCCTTAGCTCCCAAAAATATTCTGAAACTAGATTCCAACTTACGCCGATATATAAAGTCTCCAATTAAAATTCAACGGAAAACAGAAACCGTAAAATTTTAAGCAGCGCTACAGTTTTCTACTCGTTTTTCCAATAAACGGAGAAAGTCGAAACTCAAAATTCTGAAATCACAGGAACGTTCTCGTATATAAAAGAGGACTAAGAACCAAAAGCCTGAGCTTAAACAGTATACGAGTCCAAAACCAGTTCCAACTCAGCAAAACGCTGTTATTACACGATACTCAAGAAACTAATCTTACAGAAACCCTAAAAACTCTTAGCCACTACTTACGCTTATAACTTGCGTACGATACAGTAGAATTAAGGGTCTTACATTACTTTCCCCCTAAAAGAAGTTTCATCCTCGAAACTTAGACATCGCTAAATAATTCGGGGTATTGCTCTTTCATCTTGCTTTCAAGCTCCCAAGTAGCATCTCCTGTAGCTTCATTCCATATTATCTTGACTAAGGGTATCTCCTTGGTCCTTAAACGTTTCATCTTTCTATCCGCAATCTTAACTGGCGGAACTTCAAATGACAAGTTCTCTTTCAACTGAATGTCATCTGGCGTGATCACATGTGACGGGTCGGGAACATACTTCCTTAACTGAGACACATGGAACACATCATGAATCTGGGACAGTATCGGAGGCAATGCAATTCGATAGGCTACCTTTCCTATCCTTTCCGTAATCTGATACGGTCCAATAAATTTCGGAGTCAACTTTCTTGCTTTTATTGCCCTTCCAACGCCAGTAGTTGGAGTAACTCGGAGAAATACATGTTCTCCTGCCTCAAATTCTAAGGGTCTACGACGCCTATCTGCGTAACTCTTCTGACGATCCTGGGCGACCTTCATTCTTGCCCGTATCTTCCGGACCTTGTCCGTAGTCTGTTGCACCATTTCCGGCCCTACAATCATACTTTCTCCATCTTGATACCAACACAATGGAGTTTGACACCTTCTCCCATAAAGAGCCTCATACGGAGCCATTCCAATGCTCGTGTGGAAACTGTTGTTGTAGGTGAACTCTATTAGTGGTAACACATCGTCCCAACTTCCTCTATCATCTAGCACACATGCCCTCAACAAATCCTCCAAAGATTGATTCGTTCTTTCAGTCTGTCCGTCTGTCTGCGGATGGTAAGCCGAACTTAATCTCAATTTCGTCCCTAAAGCCTCATGCAGAGTTCTCCAAAAATGTGAAGTGAATTTTGGGTCTCGATCTGAAACAATGCTTGACGGTATACCATGGAGTCTTACAATCTCAGCCACGTAGATGTCTGTTAACTTTTCTGCAGTGTCGGTAATCCTGACAGGCAGAAAATGAGCGGACTTCGTCAATCGATCCACTATCACCCAAATAGAGTCATGCTTCCTTCTTGTCTTGGATAAACCAGTGATGAAATCCATAGATATGCTATTCCACTTCCACTCTGGTATATCTAACGATTGCAGCATTCCTGCAGGTTTCTGATGTTCCACCTTAGCTTTCTGACACGTCAAACACGATGCCACATACTCTGCCACATGTCTCTTCATACCCGGCCACCAATAGTCTAGCCTCAAATCCTGATACATCTTGGTAGCTCCAGGATGTATACTCAGTTTACTCTTATGCGCTTCCTCTAGAACCGTATTTCTCAAGTTCTTAGCATCGGGTACGCACACTCTCCCATTGCATCTCAAAATATTATCTGATCCCACCTTGAACTCTGTGGTGGTTCCTCGATCTATCAAAGCTCTCTTTTCCATAAGTAGACTGTCATTCTGACAACTAGCAATGTCTTCCATCAATCCGTTCGAAATCGTAATCATACCGAGTCTCAAATTCCCAGGCGCAAACTCTACCTCGAGATGTAGATCCCGAAACTCTTCTAATAACTCTTGCTGACTAGCCATCTGAGCTGAGCATACCGATACACTTTTTCTACTCAAAGCGTCAGCTACCACATTAGCCTTTCCAGGATGGTACTGTAACGTGAAATCAAAATCCTTTAGTGTTTCCATCCACCTTCTCTGTCTCATATTCAACTCTTTCTGATCAAACAGATATTTCAGACTTTTGTGATCACTGAAGACGACAAAAGTACATCCATAAAGATAGTGTCTCCAGATCTTCAACGCAAAAACTACTGCGGCAAGTTCTAGATCATGAGTGGGGTAGTTCCTTTCGTGGTTCTTCAACTGTCTGGACGCATAAGCCACTGCCCTCTTGTGTTGCATCAACACACATCCGAGTCCCTGATGCGACGCATCACAATAAACTTCATACGGTTCGTCCGACTGGGGTAAAACTAACACCGGTGAGGTCGTTAATCGCTCTTTCAACGACTGAAAACTAGCTTCACACTTCTCTGTCCAAGCAAATGGTTGATCTTTCCTCGTAAGTTGTGTCATTGGTGCCACAATCTTAGCGAAACCCTCAATAAACCTCCGATAATATCCAGCTAAACCCACAAAACTTCGTACGTCCGTAACAGTCTGCGGTTGTTTCCATGCAAGTACGGTTTCAATCTTTGCTGGATCCACAGATATTCCCTCTTCTGAGATAACGTGACCCAGAAAATTTACCGTTTTCATCCAGAATTCACACTTTGACGGATTTGCATACAACTTTCTGTCACGCAGAACTTGCAAAACCAGGCGGAGATGCTCTTCGTGTTCCTCTTCATCCTTCGAATAAATGAGTATATCGTCGATGAACACCACCACAAACTTGTCTAGGAACGTATGGAAGATCCTATTCATGTAATCCATAAAAATTGCGGGTGCATTCGTCACTCCAAACGGCATCACTAGATACTCATAGTGTCCATAGCGTGACCGAAACGCTGTCTTCTGAATATCTTCTTCTCTTACTCTTATCTGATGATATCCGGACTTCAAGTCAATCTTTGAAAACACAGACGCACCCTTTAACTGGTCCATTAAATCATCGATTCGTGGCAAAGGATATCGGTTCTTAATAGTAACCTTGTTGAGTTTCCGATAATCCACACATAAACGTGACCGTCCGTCCTTCTTTTTCACCAATAAGACCGGTGCTCCCCACGGAGACACACTTGGTCTAATAAAACCCTTTTCTAACAAGTCCTCAATCTGACTCTTCAATTCCACTAACTCAGCTGGGGCCATCCGATAAGGTGATTCCGAGACTGGTCCCGTTCCTGGATGTAAGTCGATAAAGAATTCCACCTCTCTGATCGGAGGAAATCCCGGAATCTCTAACGGAAAAACATCCCGGAAATGTTGCACTACGCGCAACTCCTCTATGTGCACGTCTGAAGTCACTCCTATACTAGCAAGTGAAATAAATTCTAGCTCTCCATTTCTCATGGTCACTGTAATCCGGTTCGCCGACAAGTACCTCTGTACTCCTGGTTCGGGGAAAAAGACCATCTTACGAGCACAGTCTAAAATAACATAGTGATACGACAGCCAATCCATCCCAAGAATGATCTCGAGTGACTGAAGGGGTAAACAGATCAGATTGATCAAAAACTCTCTATTCTGAATCATCACTAAACAATGCAAACATGCTGTATTAACCACAAGATCCTTTGCAGGAGTAGAAACATTCAAATCAAAAGGCAGCGGAGAAACAATCAATTTCATACGATTTGCACAATCCACAGATATGAAAGAATGGGTTGCCCCGGTATCTATCAATGCAGTTAAAGTGTTACCTGCAATCTGGCAATTCTCATGTATGGCGTTACTGGCCTCGCCACTCACTTCCGTACCCATACAGTAGACACGGCCCCTAGCAGTGGGTTTGGCTCCCTGCGTCACATTCACAGATGGTTCAGCCTTCTGAGCCTTGCAATCCCTAGCCATGTGACCTGGCTTCTTACAATTATAACAAATAATCCCGGGCTCCGCGTTCTTACAGTCGTTCGCATAATGTCCTTCCTTCCCACACTTGAAACAACTCTGTTTCGCCGCATTCGGATTCCCTTGATTCACCGAGCGATCCTGCCCTTTGTTATTCTGAGGGCGGTGGTAAGGCTTATTTCCTCGCCTTCCACGGTTCTGAGCCTGATTACTTGGACGACTAGGTCCCCCAGCAGTAGAATTAACATTGCGATTCACTCGCTTGTTCTTCATGTCCTCAATTTCCTGACACTTCTCAACCAGCACTTGGAAATTTCGGATTCCCAATGGTATCACTGAATCCTGTAACTCATACCTCAGCCCTTCTTGAAAACGGCGACACATATAAGTCTCATCGACGCCATCCCTGAAGAAGCGGAAAAATCTTGACAGTGATTCAAATTTCTTAGCATAAGCTTCAACATTCGTACCTCCCTGACGCAACCTCAGGAATTCCTCTCCATACCTTTCCCTAGCGGTCTCTGGAAAGTACTTGGCCAAAAACTTTCTCTTAAAACTCACCCAGTTGATTTCCTCGTGAGCGGCCTCCATCATAAGACTAGTACTCTTCCACCAATACTCAGAGCCTCCCGACAACTGGTAGGTGGCTAGAGTCACCTTTTCACCCTCGGGGCAGTGGATTGCTCCGAAGATCTTCTCCATCGCCTGAAGCCATAAGTCAGCAGCATCAGGACCTCCCTCTCCGTTATACTTCGGAGGACTCTGATGGTTAAAACTAGTGAGAACTCGAGATCCAGCAGCGAGAATCTCTCTTTCTCTTTTTTCCATGTCCCTCTGCGCCTTAGCATGAGCTTGGGCAGTCAACGTTGCTGCCATGGTATTCATGGAGTGAGCCAGCTGGTTTATCTGATTATCATCAGCTCCAGGAGCTACAGGTGCCCGTCTTGGAGGCATGTTTTCCTGCACAAACCACTTTCTGGTTAGATTCTTTTCCAATTCTCTTAGAAATCTTATACCAAGTCTATAACATCAACACACCAAAGCAATGATCACTTAGAACGAATCCAACTCTAGTTCTAACTCGACTGACAACTCTTACGACACACTTTTCCCTTGATGATCTAAAGCCGGGCTCTGATACCAACAATGTAACACCCCGTTTTTCAAAACCTAAAAAGGGGCATTATTTTTTTTTTTTTTTTTAAAACACAAGACAGAGTGCGCGGAAAATAATTTACAAGAGCCGGCGTTATTCATACAACAGAACTATAGCATATAATAGTGCTTCTCATAAGCAAAGTGTGTACCTGAATAGTTACATATCCAAAACATAACATCTAGTTCACGACAAATATACAAGGTAGTCGTGACTAGGAAAATACTACAGCCAACACCAAAAGAGGCTCATCCAAAGCGTAAGAGTATAGAGTACAGTCATCCAAAAACGTTAGAACCTACTACACAACATGCTACCAGTCACCGGCCAACAAGGCCTGTCCAAAAGAATACTATTCTAAGTCAGTGGTCCTAGTCCTAACATGCACAACGGCATCAGGAGTCGTCCGTATCGCTCGATAACAGGACCAAGCTCAAGGTAGAAGTGGGAGATACCAAGTGAGGTACTCCGGATCCTCCAATGGATCCATCCCCTGCAGCAGCCGCTGCCTCCTGAAGAACATCATCCGGCTCCCCTAAGAAGTCGGGCAAAGCCCCATCGCCCCAACTGCCCATGGAGGAGGAAGAAGAAGTGACTGGTCCATCTGTGGGGGTCTCTCCAATGACCGATCCACCACCCTCTGGTGTGTCTGGTGCCCCTGGCAGGGGTACCCCAGGAACCGTCCACAATGCACTGAGCAGAACTGGAAGAGGTATGGAGAAAGGCGGAGTCTGCCATATCAGACACTGATGAACCTGACGGGTACCAAGAAAAGTAGTAATCCTAACGCGCCCGTGGTAACTAGCCGTGCCAGAAGCTGGGTCGAGGCTCCAGGCAGGCAGAAGCAGGCGATCAAGAAAGTCCCACCTCGTCACCGTCTCTCTCGCGAGCACCGGTAACAAAGGGTGATCCATCGTCTGGGTGGGAGGAGCCCGCAAATGAAAGAATGCAAGGGTCACCACACATAACACAACAACAAATAGCATGTATATATATATAACAGTGACTAAACACTTAGCAGTTCATATACTTGCACACAGTATCGAAATGCACACCAGCCTATCAATGCAGACTCTAAATGATTGTGATCACCCTAACCGGGTCTTTTTCACATGCATGCATTTATTCCGGAATAAACCTCTGCAGAAGGTCGTAGGCTCGGGTGGGATAACACCTCCTACTATTGGTGGGATAACACCAGGTAGAGTCACGCACTCAATACCAAAACAATCACGGTGGGATAACACCGGGTGAGTCACACGGACAACACCAAACTCAATAAGGAGGACACCAATCACTGGTCGTCGCACCTCGTGGTCCATTCCCGATAACCACGTACTATGAATGCATGAGCATACGATTCCCCTTATATGCTAATGCAACAAAATACATACCTCTCAAGCGTATGTAAAACAATCATAATATGTACATATATTTTCAAAATCATATGCACGCCAATCACATATTCATACACATATTCTCAAACATATGTAAATCACACATGCGATACAAACAACTTCTCATCACGAGAATACATAATATAATCATGCCAAACATTCACAACAATCCAGAACCAGGCATACATATATTAGACGGAAAAGTAAAGGTGCCCTTACCTTAGCAAGCTTTTGTTACTTTAATTCCGCGAAACTACAATACTCGCTACCTAAAATAAATGTAGCGTAACGTCAATAAAATACTCCTCGTTTATCCTATCGAAACGAAACTTGCTCTCAAAAGTCTAGGAGGGTTTTAGGCACTTCCTAAAGCTATCCCTCAAGGATTTCAGGTTATTCTCAGAGTGTTTAAAAATTCACGAAGTAAATTGCACTATTTTTATAACACGAAATTCATTTTGTTTTCAAATCATAAACTAAAACCATTTTGGATTTCTCCACCTCAAAGACTTGTTTCACACACCACAAGACCATTTGAAACACAACTAAAACTTTTCAAAAATATTTTTATGAAAAAATCGAAGTTTTCTTGCGTTACAAGTTACACATTTTTTTCTTCCTAACATCCTTTCCGATACTCATTTTTCTTCAAAACTAAGACTATCCAACACACACAAAATTTTCACACAATTGTGGACTTAGAAAAAAATTTGGAATTTCTTCCCCCACACTAGGAAGCCACGGCCATTTTCTTTCAAAACATCCTTCCATTCAAAATTTTTCACTTCTAAATGCATGGTAATATCCCATAATACCTAACTAGCACTTATCAAAGCGATTTAGAAATTATCGAGTCGAATCGCAATTTTTCGAAAAATCTCAAATAAGTTTTTCTTTAAGGCAAGAAATCATTTTTCTTTACAAAACATCCCATAACCAATCAAACAATTAAACAATGATCATGGGAAACAATTTGCCTCTAAACAATTTTCGAAATTCGATTCCTCGATCCATATATGAATGCCACGGCCAAAATGAGGCAAAAGGGCAATCCTACACAATTTTTTTCTCATTTGAAACCCTAACCACATTTGTTAGCTCGTAACGATATTCGATCGTATACCCGACTCTTTTTGAAACTCGAAATAAAATTTTCTAAATTGCGTTCTTCGAGTCGCTCAAGAACACGAGAAATATTTTTTTCTTATTTTTCGAAACAAAATTCATATTCAACAATCCATTTTGTTTAAAAGCTCAATTCTAACTTCAAAATCAAAATCTTACAACACAAATCAAATTTATGATCCTTTTCAAATTTTTTCTTCAAAACCCTTACTAAAAATTTGTAAGAACAAGATTAAACCATAGAATCAACTCATGTTTTCAATCATGTGTACTAACAATCCTTATGAACACATCTATGGAAACAAAATTAAATTCTAACATTTTTCTACTCAAGAACAAAATTGTGAAACTTCAAAATTCAAGAGATTTTCATGAGAAATAAGGGAAGGAAGAGGTCTAGTTACCTCAAGATGAAGAAGGTAATCAAAGGGCTTGATGATCCTAGCACAATCCAAGCAAGCTTCTTGAGAGGAAGAGAAAATTTTGAGTTGGTTAGGGTGAGTAATGGAGTTCGGCCGAGAGAGATAAGGGGGAGGGAGTATTTATGATTTTGCTCCAAGACAAAACACTTAAACCTCCTCACTATTCACCCAAAGTCTTGTGCAATCTAGGCCATTGGATCCAAATTAAAGTTGCAAGGCAAAACCCTAGCCAATGGATCAAATAAAACTCATGATTGCTTTTGAACAAATATCCTCTTCACGCCACTCAGCTCGTCGCGTTTGCTCTCGGCGAGTCGCACCTCGCTAACGGGCGGAAATCTCAAAAAACATAAAATCTCACAAATAAATGTCCGTCGTAAAACATTTCCAAATATTATCGCTAAACTTTATTCTCCGACTGAAATTTATTTCCTTAGCTCCCAAAAATATTCTGAAACTAGATTCCAACTTACGCCGATATATAAAGTCTCCAATTAAAATTCAACGGAAAACAGAAACCGTAAAATTTTAAGCAGCGCTACAGTTTTCTACTCGTTTTTCCAATAAACGGAGAAAGTCGAAACTCAAAATTCTGAAATCACAGGAACGTTCTCGTATATAAAAGAGGACTAAGAACCAAAAGCCTGAGCTTAAACAGTATACGAGTCCAAAACCAGTTCCAACTCAGCAAAACGCTGTTATTACACGATACTCAAGAAACTAATCTTACAGAAACCCTAAAAACTCTTAGCCACTACTTACGCTTATAACTTGCGTACGATACAGTAGAATTAAAGGTCTTACACCTACGAGAGCCTAACCTTGATGTGTCACATACCCTAATTACTAAGTGAGTTGTTTATAAACATGCATTATAACCTTCACCAATTAACCTCTAGGTCCTAGTATCGGGCTGTTCATCTTTTAAGTGCTCAGATCACACCTAGTGCATGATTCCTCCTCTAACCGCTCAGTTCACGACTAGTGCAGGATGTTACCGTCTCTATACACCTAGCATTATTTACTACGAGTTCCGGACCATATCAAGTCAAAACCTGATATCAATTCTATGGGCGCTCCCGCTTATCCGACCAGATTACGAGAATACGTTATTAAAGTGCAGGAAAGTAAATAACAAACACAATTACTAAATATCATTTATTATAACTTAGACTCAACCACAGACTCCAAATATTCATAGGGGAGTTCATCTTCTCCACCACAACCTAAGGCATAATTATAAAGACTACATATTTAAATTACAAGAATTATAACCTAAATACAAAATCCTAAAGAAACATACCTTGCTGAGTTACTTTTCCCGTAAGGGGAGAAAACTATGCCCAATAGAGCTCCTCTGAACCTCTCCTTATAGTAGAGAGTGTTCTACTATTTCTGAATGAATAAAACAATGAAAGGGAGGCTCTATTTATAGTTTTCCTAATGGGCCTCAGCAAGGTATCGCACCACGATGCAGCCATCGTGCTGCGATGTGAAGATTCAGTTCAATTTTATAACTGATCCTGTGCATTTCATCAGCTTGAGCGCCAAGTCAAGTCATCGTGCTGCGATGGCACACATCGTGCTGCGATGGACAGATTTTCTTCAGATTTATTTCTTCTGATTTCTTGGCGAACAAGCAGCTCCCATCGTGGCACGATGGAAGCCATCGTGCTGCGATGGAATGCTGATTTTCTTCACTTTTTGGGCTTTTTCTTGTCTTTTTGCATCTTGGACTCTGTCTTGATGCTTTTTCCTGCTTTTGTAGGTTTTCCTTCGTATTTGGGCCTGTCTTGGTCTATTTACTACTAATAATAATACTAAAAATACCGTAGAAATTCCTGTCATCAAAAGCTAACGAAGCTTTGGCACGATCCCTGTGGATTCGAACTCATTCTACTCAGTAGAGTGTGAATTATTACTCGACGACAGACTGGTACACTTGCCAGACCGTAGTCAGTGACCCTACACCATATAACCAAACCCACATTTGTCTCATTCCCAAGAAGAACAATCCCACCCACCCAAGTGATTTCAGGCCTATATCTCTGTGCTATGTCATCCTCAAAATTATTACCAAGACTATTGCAAACAGGATGAAATTAATCCTACCTGAAGTTATTAGCCAAAATCAGAGTGCTTTTGTACCAGAGAGACTTATAACTGACAACACTATTGTCGCTTATGAGGTGTTCCATTTTTTTAAGCAAAGCAAGAGCAAGCAAGGTTACATTGGCATCAAAACTGACATGGCCAAAGCCTATGATAGAGTGGAATGGATTTTTCTACAAAATACCCTTGAAATCATGGGCTTCCCCCAGCACCTAACTGATACTATCATGAGATGTTGATGACAGGAATTTCTACGTCATTTTTAGTATTATTATTAGTAGTAAAATGACCAAGACATGCCCAAATACGAAGGAAAACCTAAAAAAGCAAGAAAAAGCATCCAGACAGAGTCCAAGATGCTAAAAGACAGAAAAAGCCCAAAAAGTGAAGAAAATCAGCATTCCATCGCAGCACGATGGCTCCCATCGTGCCACGATGGGAGCTGCTTGTTCGCCAAGAAATCAGAAGCAATAAATCTGAAGAAAATCTTCCATCGCAGTACGATGTGTGCTATTGCAGCACGATGGAGTAACTTGGCGCCCAAGCTGATGAAATGCACAGGATCAGTTATAAAAATAAACTGAATCTTCACATCGCAGCACGATGGCCTCATCGTACTGCAATGACCTTGCTGAGGCCCATTACGAAAACTATAAATAGAGCCTCCCATTCATTGTTTTATTCATTCAGAAATAGTAGAACACTCTCTACTATAAGGAGAGGTTCAGAGGAGCTTTATTGGGCATAGTTTTCTCCCCTTACGGGAAAACTAACTCAACAAGGTATGATTTCTTTAGGCTTTTGTATTTAGGTTATAATTTCTTGTAATTTAAATATGTAGTCTTTATAATTTATGCCTTAGGTTGTGGTGGAGAAGATGAACTCCCCTATGAATAATTGGAATCTGTGATTGAGTCTAAGTTATAATAAATGATATTCAGTAATTATGTTTGTTATTTACTTTCGTGCACTTTAATAACGTATTCTCGTAATCTGGCCGGATAAGCGGGGCGCCCATAGAATTAATATCAGGTTTCGACTTGGTATAGTCCGGAACTCGTAGTAAATAATGCTAGGTGTATAGAGACGGTAACATCCTGAACTAGTCGTGAACTGAGCGGTTAGAGGAGGAATCATGCACTAGGTGTGATCTGAGCACTTAGAAGATGAACAGCCCGATACTAGGACCTAGAGGTTAATTGGTGAAGGTTATAATGCATGTTTACAAACAACTCACTTAGTAATTAAGGTATGTGACACATCGAGGTTAGGCTCTCGTAGGTACCTTAGTTGTTAATGTAGGGAAACTTTAATAGACATAGTGTAATAGTAAGGTATTACTACAACAAGGATAATTCACCGCCGAACATAATCTAAGTAACTATGTTATACACCGGTCATGCCAAATATGAAGAAGGGAGGGAGTCCAACCACCATGCCTAGCCTCTATATTTCTTGAATCTATATTTATACATTCTACATTTATATTTCTGCAAAGCATTACGCTTATTTTATAAAAACCTTTTCAAAAACCCAAGCGAATGCAAACTATCACAAACTTAAATAACGCTAGTAAAGCTGCGCCACGATCCCTGTGGATACGAACTCATTCTAGACACCTAGAGTGTGAATTATTACTCGACGCCAGACCGTAGTCAGATGTGTAAGAACTGTCAATTTTTCTATCCTCATCAATGGAAACCCATCCCAGCAGTTCCTTCCTAAAAGGGGTCTCAGACAGGGAGATCCCTTATCCCCTTATCTTTTTATAATTTGTGCAAATGTTTTCTCTAATCTTATTACAAAAGCTCAGCAAAAGAAAAGTATTCATGGGGTCAAAATAGCTCATGGGGCCCCTGAGGTCAGCCACCTCTTGTTTGCTGATGATAGCCTTCTTTTTTGCAGGGCCACTACTAATGAAGCAAATGAGGTCAAACAACTTATGAATGAAAAAAGAAAGATCCACTGGATCAAGTGGAACACAATTTGTAAACACAAGAAGAAAGGTGGCCTAGGCTTTAGGGAGCTAAGAGCTTTCAACAAAGCTTTGCTGGTAAAACATGAAGGAAAATTGATACGATAAAAGCAGCGGAATTTTAAAATTTTCCTTTTGTGATCCTTACGAATGGTCATGAATTGTGTTTAGAGTTTTACCTTTTGATTCGAAAACTCCCTTTAAATCACGAACGACTATCGAACACTTCGAATCACGAACAAGGTCACGAACAAGAACCTCGAACCGTCACGAACAAGGTCACCACCAAGTCACCAACGAATTTGATCACAAGCGTTAAAGGTATAACGCCTCTAGCCAGTCCACACGAACAACAACCTTCAATGGAGTGCTAGCTCCAATGGTTTGAAGGGTTAGGAGAAAGGAGGCACAAAATAAGGATTAGGGTTTTTCACAAAAACTCTAGAAAGGTGATTAGGGTTTCTCAAGAGAGGAGAGAACAAAGGCTCATGAGAATGAGTAACAAAAGTGTGTAACAATTTCTCCTTACCACAAGGGTTCTATTTATAGAACCACTTGCCATGGCAAAATTACACTAAAGCCCTTTTAACTAAATGGGCTATAGTGGGCGCCATTCTCATGTAAATATGTCTAGTACATATTTGCACCCCCTTCTTGCTACATCATACCATATGATGTAATGCTCATTACCATAATACCCTTATCATATTTCCTTATTTCTCCAAGGTGCACCGTACATTACGGTGTTCCAATCTCACTAGATTGTTCTTATGTGTGTGACCCTGTAGGTTTCCGTAACGTTGACAATTATAATAAATCACTATTTATTATAATAAACAGTGAGCGGTATCTAGCAACACATCACTGCTACTCAAGTTACGAGAAATTAACATGTGATCTAAACATAACCTCTTGTGATAATATCAGTGTGTATAATTACCCCTTTGCCCTTATGTCTATATTGAACACAAGGCATACACAGTGTCATCCTTGTCCAGTTCAATATTGGGCCCGTGACATTTATCCTGTTATGCAGGATTGGCAAATTCCATCTAGGTCACTACTGTCCCTCAGCATGCTTCGTAAAGTACCCATCAACTGCCTTTATAATTATCCTGTTACGGATAACGTTAGATCAGCAACAAAGTACTTCACTCCCCATCTAGGGTACAAAGTGGTTTCAGGTCTAAGGGTGGTCTACACCATTATCACCATGAGAGTAACTTATGACACTTTGCATAACTTTGCATGTAGTACTCTCATAGCGGGTCAATCCAGTATAAATATTACTCCTAATATTTATACCTACGTCAAGACTTGATAACTCCTTATCCCATGATCCATGAGATGTGATCATCAGTCTATCTTCATAATAGTCTTTATGCTTTAAGGTTATCCCCTTTACCTTAAAGCTCGACTACGGCTACTTTAAGAATAGTGTCCTTATGTTTAATATTATCTCATGATTAAGTCACACTTAATTATAAAACGGACTTTCTATTCTAGGGACTTCATTATTTTGCAACCTTACAAACATAATAAAGAAATGCCATATTTATATTCAAACTCCTAAAGCAAATACTATGAAAATAGATTGGCTCTTAGGGCTTACTCCAACAATCTCCCACTAGCACTAAAGCCAATCTAGGTTACTCTTAATACCTATAGACTTAGTATGCCCATCACGCTTCAACTGCGCAAGAGGCTTTGTTAGTGGATAAGGAACTATTTCCTATGTTGGTATCTTACGTATCTTCCAACGTTCTATTTCGATCTCTATCGAAATATATAAGTGTCTAAGTATATTCATGAATCGTCGGTGAGATCTATTCTCAAGTGTTCTTGCAAGATTAAACTATTACCATCACTAATGTGATTAATGTGACTTGTAACACCGGAAACATAGCTTTAGCTCAATCATGAGCCAAACGATCCAATCTTAAATACTCAACTTATTTAACTGAAACAAACATATTACGAAGCTTATCTTATAGCTTTCAATGCTTGTATTCAGCCATGATATACAATACATTGGTATGGAAACTTCCTTCATTATAACTTCCTTATAATGATCCTTCCCATACCTATCTATTTCAAGAAATAGGTCTTAGTTCCTTTAAGGTCCTTAGGGATATTCTTGAAGGTAAGTTAGTGTCAAACACTAATTTCAATTTTGGTACATAGGTTATTCCTAACTCTTTAGAAATTCTTGCCTAAGTGTTTCATCAAGAGTTATTTTCCTAGTCATGTCTCACATGTATAAGAAAAATGTCTTGATGATTAATATGATATCAGATATTATCACTCCCACTAAAACTTTGTATGCACAAGATTTATATTTGTCCTTCATTTGTTTTCCACAAAACTTTCAAAAGGAACAAATATTCAAATTTATTCGATCTAATCAAAATTAGATAGGTTTGTCCTTGTTAATTTGTTTTCATAAAACTTCATAAAAGGAACAAACAATAATTTAATTTTCTGAGAACTCTATCTAATCAAAATTAGATAGCTACAAGTTATATACCTTTCTAGCATCATTTGGATCAACAAAACCCTTACGTATATGTCCAACACATATATATGAGGTCATTCCAATTAAGGAATGCAACTTTGTTATCCATCTACCAAAACATGTAGTACAACATTTAGCAGAAGCAATCAAATATTATAAGGTATTCTTAATACCATCCATATCAGTGTTCAAAAGAATACTCACTTTCATCGTATGAGTCTTACTCATCTTGAAGACATAACCATTATCTACATAAGGTTAGTGTATATGGATTCTGTATGAGATTTCATGGCATTTAGCCACTTCTCATAATCTAGATCGTCTTACGACCTTTTAGAAAGTCAAAGACTCATCTTCCATGAGAATCATATCACATTGCTGAGTCATGATAAAACCATACCTTGTAGCCATATGTGATATGTTAGACTTATCTTGGATTTGTGCAACTTTAAAACAATGGTTCTTCAACAACCTTGAGGAACCGGTTTGCATTCCCTTTTAAATAAATACGTTTTGTGGTACTTGAATTTATTCAAGTTCTATATCACTCCCACTGTCTCTTTTAGAGACACACTCCCACTAGAGGAATGTTTCAAACCTAGCAACAAAACAACCTTTTGTCCTTAAGAGTGATATAGGACCAATATCCCTTTCTTTAGGATATTTCCACTTATTCATTCATTCATTTGGAATTAGATTTATCTAATAAATTTTAATCCAAAATTCTCATAAAGACAAACTTGGTACTCTTACCTCCATATCGCATATGGTGTCTTTATGATCATTTTAAAAGGGAACTAATTGTGGGTGAAGATTAATTATAAGTAAAGAGATTTATAGAAAGAGTCAATATATAATTAAACTATCCTTAAATCATGTCAAACATGATGTGATAAAATAGTTATTATAGTCCTTTAATTAAGTATTTACTGATATGACTCATTCATATAACTTAAATACTTTTGTCGAGTTCTATTTTCTTCATTGTTGAATTTCTTTGACAAATTCAAAGATTTCTAATTGGTGTCATACACCTACCAACATCTAATGATTTTAATCATCAATGTTAATGAAGTAAAATAAACTCAATATACCAAATATGTTTAGTGGTCGACATACATCTCATGTATATTGTTCAAATAGGTCATGCGTTATTTTATTGACACATCGAATATTTGTACTAAACAACAATGCTCTTGATATATTTAAGGTCCAAATCATATTTGGCTCTTATCACGATTGTTATAGATAACCCTATCAAGACCATGGAACCCTAGTCCATTACTTGACTTGGAGTAATAGTATAGAAGACTTTGCTTAAATGATAGGACCATTACTTGTCTTATCATTTAAGGCTACAATTCATATATTGTCAATACAAGATATACAATTGCTACTTCTATTACTAGATGGAATTCAATAACAATTATTGTGTTCCATTTCAAACTCGATTTTAAGTCATTGCATAAGCTCTCATTATCAATGAAACAATTTTCATTCTAGATATGGGTTGACTTAAAATTATAGCCAATGTTCTAATTCTTTAAGCATCTCTATTTTCGAAAATTGAGATTCAACATCTTGTATCATATACTTTTGATGTAGAAATAGAAATTTTGACTTTCTATAACAATATGTGCATTATTGAAGTCTCACTTCATACTTTTGGTTTGACTCTTCCAAGAACTATTTACGTCATTTTTATTTAATGGTCTAACCATAGCCGTTCTACTTTGACAACCATTTTGTACTATTCAAATAAGAGGAATATAAATCTTATTTATATTATATCTCAAATTTTTGATAGTGCAAATTAATTCTCATTCAACTCAACAAATTCCGGTAGATATTCAAAACAATTTTGTCTAAATCTATTCCATTATAATTTGTTAGATTGATCCTATGACCAACTTTTTGATCCATTGAGAAATTTATCATACTCTAAAGTTCTTTCAAAAGGATGTTACTTGAGATTAAATGATCACATCATTTATTATATATTCTATATCTAGACGTCAACTTGATGCTTCTAACAAGTATCCCTTTTCCAATCTAGTTATAGTAGGTTGTTCACAGTTTATAGTTCAAGACTTATAGTTTTCTCGCATTTGAGAACAATTCTCAATTTGTACCAATACAGAAACTCCTTTCTGAAAATCTTGTCCTTCATAAGGACAACTTAATATGTATTGTATTTCGAAATTCTAATTACAAAGATATGTAAGATATTATGACTAAATCATATTTAATTTGGTCTTTAATTAAATACGCTCCCACTATTTTACTCAAACCAAATGACCCTCATCATTTGATTCGGAAAATCCCGTTGGAAGATTTTCTAGTGGGTCAAGATCCATATTTCACTTTGTCTTAAGTCCGCGGTGGGCGGATTACACAAGACTTAGTTTATTTAGGTAGGAACTCCTTCCAATTGTATCTCATACAATTCTTGAATATCAATTGGGTGAATAACTCCTTATTCGAATTCATCTTATGAATTATTCCCAACCATTGCTTCTTAAACTCATATAATCACATTATATTTGTTAAGTTAAGTTTGACCCTTGCTTTAGAAGTTGGATATTACAATTATCCCATCGCACCTTACCAATATAGAATATGCATTTCGCGGTGGGCGAACCTACATAGTTCGATACTAGTCTCGATGAGTTCTAAAACTTGGAAAGCGTAAACTTAATATCCACATATTTTATTATTAAAGAGAATGCACTCCGCGGTGGGCGAACCTACATTTTCTTTATTAATCTCTTATGTGTCTCTTGAGGGATTTTATTTAATTTGATCTCACCGGCTTATTTATCATATAAATCGTCACTCACATGCATCAACATACATAAATAAATAAAATGAAACAGTTATGGCCCCTAGCGCATTTGTTCTCCCAAGCCAATGAGAGAACCTAATCTAACCTAAAACGATCTATACTTCTCCAAGCATGATCTCCAAGGTTGACCTCCATTGTTCTTCTTCTTCATAATATTACATAATAATATAAAAGAATACTCGTTTTACATACGAGGGAGTGGATGGGAAGAGAATATAGAGAATAGAGATAAGGCACGACACGCAGGCCGTATTTAAAAAACCAAATGCAATAAAATAAATAAACTAAGGCCATAACCGATCATCAAATATAATAATAACAAACAAACTTTATTATTATTAAAGTCTCATAATTAATTAAATCCGGCGATTGATCAAATCAGGTAAGTTTGATTCAAATATTTAATTCACAATTAAATATTTCGAATCAAAATTTGCTAAAATAAATAACATTATTTTAAAGTAGAATTAAATCTTTTGACAATTCTCCAAATATGGAAAATTATTTAATCAAAACCTTTTTGAATAAAATATTTCCAAAATTGGTAATATTATCTTTTAAAACAATTTTAAAAGATATTTCTAGAGATTTGAAACGATTTTATAATTAAATATATTTGTCAAATATGGAAAATTATTTAATCAAAACCCTTTTGAATAAAATATTTCCAAAATTGATGATATTATCTTTTAAAACAATTTTAAAAGATATTTCTAGAATTTTGAAACGATTTCAAAATTAAATATATTTATCATCTACTTTTCGCATCAACACTTGATACGTTTTGCAAATCCTAATTTTAATGACACAACATTTGTGCAACCCTTTCATGCCGTCAAAATTCCTTATGACCGAAATTCAATCCAATTGATCAACATGTCATTGTTTCACCATACAAATGTCGGATTCCGAAACAAATGAACACGGCTCGCTTTAATTGAATAACTTTCATAATAATTTTAACGAAATTACTAACGGTATATCACATACACCATTTTGCATTACGGTTACTTATATCATATATAAGTTTATGGCCGCTCTGGATTGTGTAACCTTAGGACAATTAACATATCGCATGCTTCACCATACAAGTGTCGGATTCCGAAGCCGTTTCAATGTTAATTACCCAATTCATACACAAAACTTACATCACATGTAAGTATTGACCGTTCTTGTTCGTGTAACCTTAGGACAATCAACATATCGCATGCTCCACCATGCAAGTGTCGGATTCCGGAGCCGTTTCAATGTTAATCATCCAATTTATACACAAACAACCGTCAAATTTTAATTACTCGATTTTAATCTTTTATTAACCGTTTTAATCATATTAAAACTGAATTCATGAATTTAAACAAACATCAATTCATGGTTTCGTAAGTGGCTCTGATACCACTGAAGGAAAATTGATACGATAAAAGCAGCGGAATTTTAAAATTTTCCTTTTGTGATCCTTACGAATGGTCATGAATTGTGTTTAGAGTTTTACCTTTTGATTCGAAAACTCCCTTTAAATCACGAACGGCTATCGAACACTTCGAATCACGAACAAGGTCACGAACAAGAACCTCGAACCGTCACGAACAAGGTCACCACCAAGTCACCAACGAATTTGATCACAAGCGTTAAAGGTATAACGCCTCTAGCCAGTCCACACGAACAACAACCTTCAATGGAGTGCTAGCTCCAATGGTTTGAAGGGTTAGGAGAAAGGAGGCACAAAATAAGGATTAGGGTTTTTCACAAAAACTCTAGAAAGGTGATTAGGGTTTCTCAAGAGAGGAGAGAACAAAGGCTCATGAGAATGAGTAACAAAAGTGTGTAACAATTTCTCCTTACCACAAGGGTTCTATTTATAGAACCACTTGCCATGGCAAAATTACACTAAAGCCCTTTTAACTAAATGGGCTATAGTGGGCGCCATTCTCATGTAAATATGTCTAGTACATATTTGCACCCCCTTCTTGCTACATCATACCATATGATGTAATGCTCATTACCATAACACCCTTATCATATTTCCTTATTTCTCCAAGGTGCACCGTACATTACGGTGTTCCAATCTCACTAGATTGTTCTTATGTGTGTGACCCTGTAGGTTTCCGTAACGTTGACAATTATAATAAATCACTATTTATTATAATAAACAGTGAGCGGTATCTAGCAACACATCACTGCTACTCAAGTTACGAGAAATTAACATGTGATCTAAACATAACCTCTTGTGATAATATCAGTGTGTATAATTACCCCTTTGCCCTTATGTCTATATTGAACACAAGGCATACACAGTGTCATCCTTGTCCAGTTCAATATTGGGCCCGTGACATTTATCCTGTTATGCAGGATTGGCAAATTCCATCTAGGTCACTACTGTCCCTCAGCATGCTTCGTAAAGTACCCATCAACTGCCTTTATAATTATCCTGTTACGGATAACGTTAGATCAGCAACAAAGTACTTCACTCCCCATCTAGGGTACAAAGTGGTTTCAGGTCTAAGGGTGGTCTACACCATTATCACCATGAGAGTAACTTATGACACTTTGCATAACTTTGCATGTAGTACTCTCATAGCGGGTCAATCCAGTATAAATATTACTCCTAATATTTATACCTACGTCAAGACTTGATAACTCCTTATCCCATGATCCATGAGATGTGATCATCAGTCTATCTTCATAATAGTCTTTATGCTTTAAGGTTATCCCCTTTACCTTAAAGCTCGACTACGGCTACTTTAAGAATAGTGTCCTTATGTTTAATATTATCTCATGATTAAGTCACACTTAATTATTAAACGGACTTTCTATTCTAGGGACTTCATTATTTTGCAACCTTACAAACATAATAAAGAAATGCCATATTTATATTCAAACTCCTAAAGCAAATAAAGGATGGAGATGCATCACTAAACCAAACTCCCTAGCAGCTCAGATTTTAAAAGCAAAGTATTACCCAAAAACTGACTTTCTCAAGGCAAATTCTGGCAGTAAAACAGAGAGCTACACCTGGCATAGTATCCAACATGCAAGCTGGATCCTAAAAAAAGGTGGACTTTGGACCATAGGCAATGGGGAGAGCATAAATATTTGGCAAGACAGCTGGCTGCCTAGGCAACAAGGTCACAAGGTGTGGACTCCTAGAGGGGCTGCAAGCCAACAATGGGTGAAAGACCTATTGATACCAGAAACTAGATGGTGGAATAGACAAGTCATCAAGGACCTCTTCATGCCCTTTGAAGCTGAACAGATTTTACAAATCCCCATTGTGAACCTAAATAGGCATGATGAATTCACTTGGCCTAAAACTAAGGATGGGGCTTACACGGTCAAATCAGGATATCAAGCTATACATGACTGGAAAGATGACAACAATCCAAACCACACCAGCTCTAACAACACCCCCAATCCTGTCTGGCAGAAACTTTGGAAACTCAAAATCCCCCCAAAATACACTACCCTAATTTGGCGAATCCTGCAAAATGCCCTACCTGTGGCAAATAACCTTAGAAAAAGGGGAATCAACTGTTATCCCTTATGCCCTAGGTGCCAGGAGACTACTGAGAATCAGGATCACGTGTTCAGCAAATGTGTTTGGGCTCAGCAAATATGGTTCGCCTCACCTCTCCCTCTGAAATTAGACCTTCAGAACAACACCTTCAACACTTGGCTAGAGGAAAGTATTGTTAATAGCTCAAGCCAGAACATAAATCTTATCTGTGCACTATGCTATCACATATGGAAGGCTCGTAATCTACTAATATTTCAGAACAAAGACATA
Source organism: Trifolium repens (assembly GCA_030408175.1). Classification (NCBI taxonomy): domain Eukaryota; kingdom Viridiplantae; phylum Streptophyta; class Magnoliopsida; order Fabales; family Fabaceae; genus Trifolium; species Trifolium repens. The sequence goes on from CP125851.1 coordinate 36,289,618, forward strand.
CCTGTGATGGAGATCATCCAACAAGCAGCAGAAAACCTTATGGAATTCCAACAACATCAGCAAAATCACATCTCCGAGCAGCGTATCATCCAAAATCATAGTCACAACACTGATGCCCGGTGTCCTCCGCCGCAAAACTGCCTGAAACTCAATGTGGATGCTCATTGTTTAGGTGATGGCCATTGGGATTTGGGTTTGCTTTTGAGGTCGGAGGATGGAAGGGTGGTTGGAGCTAGGACCTAGGTGGTGCGTAGCTTGGACGATGCAATCGAAGCGGAAGCCCTAGGTTTTGAAGCGGCTACTGAGTTTGTGGAGCTTTTCAGGAATCATACGATAATTATTGAAATGGATAACCTCTTGGTGGTCAATGCTGTCAAACGTCAATGCTACCCTCGCAGATATTAGGGACAAATCGCTCGCAACGGAGGAGAATACCTAAGGGCAAACACGAATGTAACTCTCCAATGGGTCAATAGGAATAGGAACAAACCGGCGCACATGTTAGCTAAATGGGCCAGGGTAGAGCCCAATAAAACTTGGACTGATAATATGCCCCCCCACATTGTAAATTCAATTTTTTCTGATTAATATAATGTTTGCGTTTTATCAAAAAAAAAAAAAAAAATGATCAAGTACTTTTCAAGGATTACATTTTGGAATGGTTTGGTCCCGCTTAATGGACACAATCATTTTGACTTCAATTGGAAATAGAGAAAGTGTTTTTGTCCAATTCAAGATGATGTGGAATGGAAGAAACTCCACGGTAGAGGTATCACTATGAAAAGCAAAGTATTTTATTGCTCCAATCAGTAACGTTCTCTTTTTTGCCAAGTAGTTTAGTGGCTAGAAATTTCACTTTTAGCTCTAAGGTGGATCAGTATTCCTTTACATAAGATATTATTGTATTGATCCTTTTTATTTTATTGTTTATTTTGGCTTATACGGAATATTAAATATTTTTCGTGCACAATGAAGAGACCAATTCAAGTCTCGTGGTATATTTTGGAATGTAATTCAAATCACACTTTTATATATGTGAGAGTTTCTTGGTTAGAATCTTTGGAAAAAAAATAGACATTATAAAAACTAATGCTATAATTTTGTTATAATATTGTGATTTAATTAAATGCATGTATTAAAATATATTTTACATTATTAATATATATTAATAATTAATATTTTATATTTTTAATTTATGAAAATTTTAATCATAATTAGTAGGTCAGTGTAACATAAAAAATGATCTCAATCATGCAATGGTTTTGCAACAACTATAGATTTAAATCAAATTCAAAATTAAAGACCCGGAAAAACAATGTGGTTACTTTCTCTTTATTTTATCGTCTTATATCTTTTATTTTATTTTGGTTTACACCACCAGTTTAATCTGGTTCGGGGGTCAGTTCTGGCATCAAGTGGTTCCAGCCCCCTCCCGATCGCAGTTGCGGGGGATCGAACCGTGGTCCTCCCTACCAAGTTCAGCGTCAATCACCACTGAACCAACTAACGATTGGTGTCTTATATCTTTTAAGGCATACCAATTATGTAAGTATGATCATATATCACCATCAAATTAAGCATGTCTTTCTAATTAAGTTGGGTGGAAAGACATAGAGAATACAATCAGTCCAAAATGTTATTATCACCATCAAATTAAGACTCTAGTTCATAATAATTTTTCTACTTTCACAATAGCTTGAGGACTTGAATCCTCTTTAGCTATTAGATCTTAATAAAGCAAACTCAAATTGCTTTCTTTTTAAAACATAATATCTGGAGTGGTTACATTGATGTAGTCGATGAGGGGATTATAATTTTAGATTTACTTTCAAAACAAGTTACGGATATTTTTTTTCCTACAAATTACCCTTCATATCATTAATAAATATAGAATAATTTTATATGACTGAAAGAGAAACGGCTGACAAAATTGTTTAAATAAGAGACATATTTTTAAATGTTTTTTTTTTATAATTAGAGACGGGGTGTGTTATGACAAAACATTGAAAATTGAAATGCACTTTTATGAAATTTCAGGCACACTCCTCTACTTTATTTTATTGATATAACTAAATATAGTTCGTAGGTGTGAACTTATTTAAGTGGTGGACCATTTTGCTTTGGAGTTTTGGATGCACTCAAGACATGTAATTTTCAATCTTTCGGTGCTCAATTTTGGACTGTTGGTTATGTTTATGCTTATGGTTCACTTACAAGTTCCAAATGCTATAAATAGCACACTATCAATCACTTATGCTTTTACTCTATATAGTCTCTTCTTATCTTCATGATCACACAGTTGTTCTAAATTTTTTTAGTGTTTTTTCTTTCTTTCTAAATCAATTAAATGTTGAACCAGTATTTACTATAATTCTGTTATTTTGATGGTTCAATCATAATTTTTATATTAAATTGAATGTGATTTAAATTGGTTGAACCATGATTTAAGAGGTCTAGTCGGTTTAATATTCGGTTCGATTTTTAAAACACCGAGATTATGAACTTTAATTAGCTACGCTCTTTTTGGAATCTAGTGATCAAAGTTTAAGTTGTTCTCATTTTTTCTTTTAAACAAACTTGAGGACAAAAATTGGTAGTTTTGTTCCAGCTTTTTAGTGACTTAATATTAAGGAAAGGAGGTGGGAATTGGGGGTGTAATTACTTCCATAAGACACAAATAATTTATTCAGGACCATGATCCTTGCATTCAATGGATGCACTTTGTGGAAGTGTCACTTAACTCTTGAACAAAAATCTATTGTAGACAAAAGCTTCTACTTTTGGATCTTCCATTTCATTAATAGATATAGTCTTGCAACTTAGCAATAATTCTCATTAATCTATTTTTTTTTGTTCTCTTGCCTATAGCTTTGGTTACTTACTTCACAATATTCAGTGAGTTTTTCTTCTAGTAAGAATCTTTGCAACATAATATGGCAGAGACATCACTGCCACCAGGTTTTCGTTTCCGTCCAACCGATGAAGAACTGATTGGATACTATCTTAAAAGAAAAGTGGAAGGACTTGAAATTGAGCTTGATGTTATCCCAGTGATTGATTTTTACAAATTTGATCCATGGCAGTTACCTGGTAATCTTCAATTTTGCATTTTGATCATTTGCATCATAACATACATAAACATAAAACATGTACCACAAGGTCTAGCACAAGTGGTTGGTGTGCAGTGCGTGTGAGTGTTGTAAACTCTGAGGTACCAAGTTCGATGACTACTCATTAAAAAATTTATAAACATGTAAAATTTATATATTTCAGATGCAAGATTGTTACTTGTGTTTTTTATAAAAAGGATCGAAGGAAGTAACAATTTTGACTTGTGAGTCTTGACACACAACTTATTAGCTCATAAAAAAATATAGTATATCTTTTTATTCTAAATCATTTGTATTGCCTAATTCATGCTGTGTGAAATGCAGAGAAATCATTTCTACCAAAACGAGATTTAGAATGGTTTTTCTATTGTCCGCGAGATCGAAAGTACCCAAATGGATCAAGAACAAATAGAGCTACCAAAGCTGGGTACTGGAAAGCCACCGGAAAAGAGAGAGAGATTGTGTCCGAGTGTGCTTCATCCACCATCACAGGTTACTGCAAAACACTTGTTTTCTATATTGGAAGGGCCCCTTTAGGGGATAGAACTAATTGGATCATGCATGAGTATCGCCTCGCCGATGATTTTAACCAAGACTTTAAGGTACACAAATAATACAATAATTAAGTTTTTGTGCAATAAGTTACATTTGTTTTGACCTTAATTTGGCGTGTATGCACTCGCGCATGTGTGTGGTTTTTTAGGGTGTTTTTGCTTTGTGTCGAGTTATTAAAAAGAATGAGAAGAGCAAGAGGGCAGAAACAAGTTCCAATGATGTTACTTCTCAAACAAGTTACCAAAATAATGACAGTGGATCACAAAATATGGCTCCAATTGCTGAGTTTAACAATGTATCAATAGAAACTAATCCTTCAAACTTCTGGATCTCGCCTGATATGATTCTTGATTCTTCAAAGGTATTGTTTTATTTTATTAATTATTATCATAGGAACCAATTAGGAAAATTGATATTGAATAGCCTATAATTTGGAGATGTAACTAAATATTTTGCTACATTTACCACAGGAGTATACTCAAGTACAAGATGCAGTGTCTGAATATTTTCCAAGGTGTGACTCGCCACGACAATCATCAGAACATACAACAATTTCACCTAGTTTATCATACTCAAATTTTAATGGTGAAATTGAATTTTCTGATAATACAAGTCAAATTGGATGCATGTCACCTTACTCAAGTCAGGGAAATTTCATGGACTATTATGGAAATTGGAATGTTCCTTATGAAGTTTATGATCAGATTAACTCTGTCTCATATCAAGAGCCTTTCTAAAATCTGAAAACAAAAGGAATATCAGTGTAACTCTTTTTCTACCATGCCAAATTAGGACCAAGGCCTAATTTTAAGGCAACAAGTGGAGATTAGATTTGATGAAAAAACTATGTGGGTACTAGTTAACTGGAATTTTACTTGGTATGGCATTGTTTCTTGTTAGAGATATCTTAGACAACACCTTTTAATGTATGTCTTAGGGTTATAAATAATGAGTAGTAGTACTACCTTTTATTGCATGACTTAAGAATGATATATAATGAGTACTATACATTGCGATATATATACAGTAATATGGTCTTGATTCAACGGACACTGATGTCTTGACTGCGTGAATTTGTGGCTGCAACAAATCAAAATACGAAATGTTAGGAATTATTCTGAACCATCACACACACACACATGCCTTACTCGAAAGATAAAACTACTTATAGTACAAATGTACACATCACATAATATTTCTTGGCCTATCTAGTGAAAGATGAGTGGAAATTCCCAAGTGGTTAATGATGTCGTGGAGGATACATAGTCTCTTTATAGACGTACATAAAACACCGCACACATTTGACACTACCTTACAATGCGTGCTGTCGGATTAAGATTTGATTGCTCACGTTTCAACTTTGATAAAATACAAAATCAAAACGTGAATAATTTTATCTTAATCCAAAGGTCCAGATTGATGACTAACGTGATTGCGTGAAAAGAGATAATTCAAATTCATAAGTAATATAGTACTCCTTACCCTCTAAGAAGTTTTAGTATAAGCTTGCAATTTTAGGGCTACAAAACACTTCAACTTCTTGAATAGTTGCCCTAGACTCATCACCAAAAATAGAGTCCTTACCATCTTCCCTTTTAGCATAAGACAATCCCAATCTAGACTTAGCTTGTCTTAAATCACCAACACCAGAATTAGTATCAGGCCCAGCAAAACCACCCATAACTGGAGCTAATGGGGGCCCAATAAGAAGCCCATCAGCTCCAAATTGCGGCCCGCCACGAGCATAATCAAACAAAGCTGCACCACTTCCACCAACCTTAGGCAAAATAATAGGATCAGTTTTATTTTCTATCCAATAAAATAGAAAAGCATCAAATGTTTCATAGTAATCATCTGTGCTTCTATATCCTTCAGGATTAAATGCACCAAACTTGAAAGAGTTGTTTGTGTAGCCTATTATTACACATGGTCCTTTAAAGTCACAACATTGGTGAAAATTTGTTGCACTAAATCCATCAATTGTTGCTCTGTAACAGCATTTTAGTTCCTTACCTGACCAAAATTATGTCAAAATTTTAGATACACATGTTAACTCTAAGGATGATAACATGAAATAATAACAATAATAATATGTACTACATATATAGGCAATATCAAATTTTTGTGTGATTTTTTTTTCTTTCAATTTTATTATTCATTTAAACTATTTTATATATATAAAGAGATACTAACTTTTGGTGTAATCCTTTTTTTTAAAGAAATTTTACTCTTTATTTAAACTATTTTGTCTACAATTTTGTCATTCTTTACTCAACCAAAGAAAAAAGTAGAAAACGAAGGGGTGCATTCTATAATAGTAGGAAATATTGACATTTGGACACAAAATTTCGACACTGTTTAAAATAAACATGTTTATTGTGCTCGGAATCTGAAAAAAAAAACAAATTAAATAAAATCGTAACAATATAAATTGTACTTAAAATTCGGTGTCCGATGTCAAATTTTAATGTCTAAAAATCATTTCTAAATAATAACAGTAACATGATTCAACATTTTCACAGTAATTTTTGGCAGTACCTTAAATCTTAATGGTTAAAATCTTGAGGAGAGAAGCAATACCTTTCAAAAATGTTTTGTTCACCAGAGAAGTTGAGAAAGTGAGATCAATATCATGGTATTTAATCTGAGGTTTATCATCAACTTTTTTTCTGCCTATGTTCCAACCAAATAAGCAATATGGGCTTGTCTTCCATCTTTGAAATGATAGAGAATTTGAGATACAAGATGCCATCCGTAGATGACCAAAACTAAACAGTAAACACTATCCATTCATCTAAAGCATTTCCACCACTAAAATACAATTCACCATCTTATCCTATTTCCTCATAAAATATATCTTGCATATATTCCTTTCCATAAGTGAGAGGACCCACTTTTCCATTCAATTTGGAACTTTTAATTTACACTTATACACCAACATAATATGACACGAGCGATAGATGGTTAGATCTCTTAACTATTTTGTCAGATATTCAATCTCTGGTTGGTACATATGAAAAAATACTTAAATAAATCTTAGTTATTTCAAGAGAGTTATGTTTTTGCGCACGGAAATATATTGATTTAAATTATAAAGAAAGATAATGAACCTCATCTAAAAATACTTTAGTACATAGTCTGATGATAAACCATAATCTAACATGTTTCCGTGCTAGTTTTATAAAATAGAAAATACATCTGAAATACATCAGCACGGGTCTATTACTAGTTTTATAAAATAGAAAATAATCCTTTTTCTTATTAAAGGCAAATATTATTATAAACTATAAAGCATAAGAAATGCCTTGAAGAGTAACTTGGCTACAATAAGAAAGCAAAACAAAAGCTAAAAAACTCAAAAGCTGAAGGCTGAATGCAAATTTAATCTGCTTAAGCCCCATTTCCACGAAGTCACCTTTATCGCATCTAACATTGTTGGCAGGTCCTACATAGAATCATTCTCCTCCATGAGAAGGTAAGTGATTCTCCAACACATCAACTCTTGGTGTCTCACAACTAACAGAAAACTCATCACCAGGTTTATACTCTTTGAAACAAGCCAACCTTCCAAGTACTTCAACTTCATCAATTATTAAGTCCAGTTTCGCCACCGTCTCCACAAGCAAAGAAGCAAAAGCAGCAAAAGGCAATGCTTCGGAAATCTCAAGACTAGTTATCGCAATTCTACTCGTCTGGCTTCTCAACACCTTACGCTCAGGACCTTGGTCTGCTTCTTTTGTCTGTTCTGAAGATACCCTTTTGGTTTTCCAGTCTAACAAAGCTGAAGAATCGGTTTTAACGCTTGACAGTGAGCTTTTTACATCAGAGGCAGTTATGGTGGCGAATATGTTGTTAGCTTGGATATCATTGGAGGCTAAGAAGAGTCTTGGTTGAGATTTTATGGCAGTGTTGAGGTCTTGTAGTGCTTCATGAAGATGATCAGAGAGTATTTCTGGTGAGCAATGGCGTCGACTTCTTATGCTGTTGGCAAGTTCTATTAGTACTTTTGATACCTCTGCTGCTAGTCTTATGCATGGGTCCTTGAACAGGACCCGAACAGATTGCGGTGTCTGAAAATAAAAATATCAAATAAAAAAAGAATAAAAGTTTATCAATTAGGGAGAACAGAGTTACCAACATGACACTGGCACATGTAGTTACATTCAATCATTCCATTTTTTCAAATTACTATCAGTGTCAATGTGTTTGTATCGTGTGTGGTGTCCTTTTTTTGTTTCAGTGTTTCATAAGTGAAGGTTGCTACAATTTTATGCGATGAGATATTTAGAGAGTGAAGTTTAGAGTCATCTCAGAGTTGCTTGATGATAGATATCCTTAATAACATATTTAAAATAGGTTTTTGATAACATCTTAAAACTTGGATTTTGGTATCAATGAATTTCAAAAACTAATTTATGGTGGGTGAGGATTGTACACTCATAATATAACCACTATTTTAACTAGTTAAAGTGGTATCTCCAACAGAGAATATTAAAGGTATCATTGTCCTTTGTCAAATGAAGGAGATGCTAAGTTGTGAACAAGTGTAGATTCAAAAAGATGGTCAAATTTTATGTTAAGAACTCAAATGTTATGTTACCTGAATTTCTGTTCTCAAACAACCATGTAGGGCGACCACTGTATACCCGAATTGACGAAGAACAATTCCAACTTTTACATACTGTTGCGATGGAAATTTGTGACAGTACCTAGAATGCCTTGGCTCCCAACTTGCATGTAATGCCTGCACAATTCGAAACACAATCATTTGAAGAATACGAGATTTTTTTACACACCTGGTGTACAATGTTGGGTGCACTATGCTAATTAGCAACTGATATGTGATCATTTGTTTATTCAAAAAAAGTTGCAACACGAAGGATATATGAATCATTTACTATTATTATTAATTAAAGTGACGCTAGTGACTATTTTACATTTCCCCCGAGGGAATTTGAACTATGATGAATCATATAGTATTGTTTAGCTTAGTACACATAATTTGTTTACGTGACTGGTGTATACAAGAGTTTCGCATGAAAATCAGCTTTTAGTCAAAAAACAAATCTTAGCTTCACTAACCAAAATCAGATGGATGCTTAGCTTACCAATGTTTCGTCGGTGGATTTTGAATCTAAAACAGCCTTATAACCTTTGTATATTGGATCTTCAGACGACTTTATATCACCAGAGACTTCAATTTCTCCATAAAAATAGCTACAAGATTTCACAGCATACAATAAAATGTTAATATACAAAGTAAAATCTTTGATACTATATGTATGTGACTATGTGTTGTGAATTTGCATACCTTCTATAGATTTGGCCAGGCCTTCAAGTTTGAAAGCTGTGGAATGATGGAGATCTTCCCCTGACCAATTTGGAAATACCAAAAGACTCATCAAGAGACACACGGCACAGCCGATGGCTATGGTGAAGATGCGGTCATGTGCCATCTTCAAGACATGATCATCTCGGTAACTCGAAACAGTTAACAAGTTGAAGGTTAAGAGAAAAATAACCACACCGTAATCATAATTTTTCTTTATAGAAGGAATGAATCTCATATAAGTAGCTGCAGATCCTGCCAGACACATCAAATTCACACCGACACCACAAACATATGAGATTAAGTACTTCTTAAAATATACGAGAAATGATATTTTGACAATAAATCTGCTGTCTGACACTGTATAAACATATGATTATGTGTTTTGTTATTTATTTATACGTCCTCTCTTTTAGTCACGTCGACAATTGTGTTGGTTGTATTTTTATACGGTGTTCAAATAACATTACTTGTATGTATACGGCATACCTATTATAAAAACCGCAACTGCGATGAAAACAGCCTTAAGGATCTGACCAGATGCATTTGCAACATAATCAAGAAGAAATGCCAACAATCCTGCTAATAGTGTCCCCAATCCTCTATTTAGCCCTTTGCATAAAGTTGCCCCTGCCATCAAAAGAATTTACAAATTAAAGTCACCCTTATACTATAAGTATGTTACTATACTGATAATTTCTACCGTGATTATAAATTTTGGTTTCCATCAACTATTACAGCCGCAACATCAATAGTTTCGAAACCTTCAACGGCAGCAGCACAACTACAACTGCGGCTGCACCAATCATATTTATTTGTATTTTTTCGCAATATCAAGGATGACAAAGTACAAAACAAGACCATTTGATTTTGGATAGGAACGATATATACCTGCTGTGAACTCGAAAACCACAACGACGGTCATGACAGCCCAAATAGCATTATTCCGGCCAATCCCTTTAAAGATTGGCTCCAAAAGATAAAGCAATGATACAAGAGTAAGAGATAAACCTACTTTGAATGCATGGATCACCCTTCTTGGATCATCACATCCCACTTTCCAAGTAGTCTTCCAAACCAAACAAGGAATCCTTTTAAGTCTCTCACCAAAAACATGCATACGTTTCTTCCAATTCTCAATGTTTAAGCCATTCTCATTCCTAGCCATAGTCATTTCAAGGCCATCATGAACTTTAGGAACCATTTCTTAATTAAGGGCCACTTCTTATTAGACTGATAATAGTGTGGAAGCAGCAAAGAAGTTTTTCAAATGGTGTTTGCTATTTTACATAGAAAATATTTTTAATAAAAAAATTGGGGAGATATTTTTGAGACAATGAAGATTCTAGATTGTGATGCTAAGAACTTTTTAACCTTCTACAAGAAACATGAACTTTATATGGTTGTTGAATAGGGAGAAAGAAACCTGAGATGTCATTTTATGTTCACATGCATTGCATTATAAAGTGTTCAACTCTTTAATGAGAGTATGAGAGAGTGGCTTTCTCAAGTATTAATTAGATTTCACCTACATATTATTTTCATTATTCTGGTTTTGGCTACTGCTTTTTCATCATTTTATATTTGTATCAGATTCTTTATTCTTTATTAGGCTTCACTACAACTTGTACTTTTTTTCCTTATCTTTTTTTTTGACTCTTTGACAAAAGTGAGGATCAATTATTTCTGAGTTGTCTTCTTTAGAAAAACAAAATTATTTCTGAGTTCTGTTCATAGTTCTTCTATCACAATTTAACACATATAGATTAGAGACTATGTAATCATCAATCTCACTATCAAATCAAACATCACATTGAGTTTGACAAAATCACAAACACACATTTTAATAAAACTCTATAGTGTAGCTGTTGCTGAAGTCGCGGTGACACGCGTAATTATGTTAAGCTCAATTCAATCGAAATACACACTCACTAAAATAAAACATAAAGCTGGCTGTATAATATATATGTATTCATTTTGAAAGCTTATATAAATATTATTGCCAGAAGAAAAAAAGTTTTAGTGTTTTACACTACGGTGATATATGTTATTACATAACAGAGTGACATTCTGAAAGGCAGTGGACAGTGTGCAATAGGCAGCAAAATAACTCATACCCGCATGTAGCAAAATAACTCATACCCGCATGTACCCACCCACCCTGTTCCAATTTTGACGAGAAAAATTCGAGTTGACTGGGTATGGATTCAGGTTTTTTCCGATTTTAAAAGACGGAGATGAGGTGGATAATAGGGATATTGATACCCATCTCGAATCCGCCCTACTTATATCGAAATATATTTTATCACTATTAAATTAGAAATTCTTAAACAGACTCTAGATTACATTTTTTTTTAGATGATTACATTCATATTTTAGGTTGAGTATTAAACAATTTGTTTTCTCTATTTATTTTCTTTGTATAAATATTGTTGTTGAAACAAAATAGTTTTCCACTTTTAACATTTTTTTAATAAAAAAACACCAAAACACACTCAAGTTCATATGGAGATAGGGCGCAATGGAGATACCCGAACCCCGTTGGATATGGGGTTTGAGATTTTAGTTTTCATCCCCATTGAGAATTGAGACGAGCAAAGGGGCACCAAAATTTTATGGATTTAAGGAGGGCAAAATCCGCCTTTGTTAACAGAAACCGGCCTCTATGACCTATATTTTTAACATTTTTTTAACATTTTATGGCAAAATCCACTTTTAACATTTTTTTAATAAAAAAACACCAAAACACACTCAAGTTCATATGGAGATAGGGCGCAATGGAGATACCCGAACCCCGTTGGATATGGGGTTTGAGATTTTAGTTTTCATCCCCATTGAGAATTGAGACGAGCAAAGGGGCACCAAAATTTTATGGATTTAAGGAGGGCAAAATCCGCCTTTGTTAACAGAAACCGGCCTCTATGACCTATATTTTCTTCCATAATTGGCTGGAATCCCTTATCCACTTGGGAAAAAGAGATAGCCATCACTAGAGATAGCCATCGCTTTTTCGCAAAGCAATTTAACTAAATCGAGAAAAATTGATTCTAACTAAATTGAGTTAAAGATAAAGTGATCTATGTTTAAATAGATTCGAATAAAAGTAATTTGAACAATAAATTTAAAGTAAAAATCACTTACCAGAACTTGCTCCATTTTCCTTAGATATGTTGAGAAAAGAAAAAAAAGTTTTCACCTGCTTTTTATTTTATCCCTTGGCTTAATTTTTATCAATCAGAACCTAATATAAATCAACAAAATCTTTCCGGAAACAAGATATTCACAAACATATAAAAGGCCATATACTTGGATTAAAAGTAAAATGGATCAAAATTGCCATGGAACGGCAAAGGTCACCTTTCAAAATAAAATGACACTGTTGCCCATTTTCTATTTTCAAACAAAGCAACTGCAAGCAACCAAGTTGTCATACATTCCACGAGATAAGCTAATGCAAGGTCTTGGTTTTTATTTTTGATGTAAGTATTAATAGTAACAATTCTTGCCTATGAACAGGAACTCCAACAATGTGGAGAACAGAGAGACAAATTGTCCCAATCCTTAAGTGCAAATTTATGCAAAACTCATAGGGTATACCTACCCTACTCAAGTCATGTTGAAATATCTTTAAAATAAGCTAAGAACATGCCCCAAATACACGGATTCTCTGTTGTATTTGAACTCGGCATCGAGGACAAGCAACCTTGCCCTTTTTCCCATACTCATCGCTGCATTTAGCACACATGACTTGGTGAGCACATGGCAAGAAAACAATGGAGACTTCATCTTTCATGCAAATAATGCATTCTCTGTTGTTACTAACTTCACTTTCTGATAAATCCTCCAGGTTATCCAATTCCAGAAGCAGCTTAGCAATTGTCTCTCTTTGGGGCTTTGTACCTTCAAAGTCACTTATAGGTGTAGTATTTGATTGATGGTGCAGCACAGCAGATTGAACAGATGCTTTAAGGCGTGAAAGATCATGCTCAAGTCTACTTAGATCATCCTTGTGGCGCTGGAAATCTATGTCTATCTTCAAACGCAAAGCCTCAAACCCCCTCTTATTGTTTGATTCAGCTGCTTCCTTGGCACGGCGCTCCTCCTCAACTAGTGCCAAGGCATCTTCTTGACCCTTCAACTCCTCCTTCCATTTAACCTGTAATTAGTTATTGTGTTAAATAAATGGTTTAGAAATAACACATGATCGGAGGTTTTTTTTCACAGAAACTGCAGTTTTCAGCAGGGACTCATTTGTATCATACATATTGGTTGAACTGACAAATCATTGCTAACAAAATCAAAGGAATTATATACACTGAACAGAAAGTAAATTCAGGTGTTACCATATCAAGAGTCTTGCTAACCAGTTCTCAGGGGCATTGGTTTTGTTATTCTATGAAAAAAAAAATCATTTTGATTTCTTAATCAGAGCCATTAGGGCATAGATTAGCCTTTGTCTAATGTCGGTACACCTTTATTAATAAGAAAACACCTCTAGAATATAAGTACCCATGAATAGACAGCATGACATACTTGATAATTGGGACCACATAAACTACAAATTTATTTAGTACGGAATATAACAAATTTAGAAGAAAAGGAGGCAGAGCACAACTTAAGTATAGAAAGGTTTAAGTATTACGGTGAACATAGTAGCAATACTGAATAACTTGAGTTTTTCTTTTTTAAAAATAAGTCACGTCACATGCAGACTATTCAGTTTTATTATCAATAAAATCCTTAAATTCCTTTTTTTCAGCTATTGCTACATTGATGGCCGAAGCTGGAATAGCAGCCTCTATTTCCCTAATAGAAAAACTAGGATAGCATTGCAGTTTTCATAGCAGATTTTTTTGCTATGATATATTGCTACATTGCCTCTATTTAACAAAGTTATTGTAACATAAAATAAGAGAAGAAATATAACCTCTACCTGTTAGACAGAAAAGAATAGGCCATAAGATTTTAATTGTATGGAAGTGCCCATTTTGAGTATTAATTGATGTTCTAAAACATGGACTGGACCGGTCAGAGCGGGAACCGGTACGGTGTCCAGCTCGGGCAAGCAAGCAGACTGTATATGCAAGCAAACTGTTGTAACACGTTGTGACCAGCCGGTTCATCGGTCTGACCAGTGAACCCGTGTAACCCGTATGAACCGGACCAGTGTTATCAAAATCGCGAGTCAACTCGCTGAATCGGACGAGTTGACGAGTTACCCATACCTGAGCGAGCGGAATCGTGCTCGGAATCGTTGGAGAAGAGGATCGGCGCCGGATCGGCGTTCTGGGTCGCATAATCGTAGGAACGGTGCGCGTTCCGATCTGCTACGAAAGAGAAGACCCGCGCATGAGTTCCGGGTCGGATTTTAGACCCAATTGCGAAATTGAAAACCCAGTTTTCTCAAATCATGAAACGCTGCGTTTGGCCTCCTCTGAATAAGTAAAACGCTGCGTTTTACTCATTAAATCAAACGCACGTGCTTTTTGCTTTCTCCACTAAATCCAAAACGCACCGTTTTGTTCAATTGGAAGTGGAACAAGAACAACCGACACACCTATTTGAAAGGCTAACTCTGTTTTTTTTAATGAATTAAACTTCTTTCTTTTGCTATTTCTTTTTCTTTTTTTATGGTTAATAACCCCATGTATTAATATTAATTTTAATATGTATATATAAGACTACTTTTAATTTTTTTCTTTTGCTATTTTGAAGTATCGTGATTTTAGAAGCAAGTAGTTGAAGACTACTTCAACCCACTACTCCTATATGCCATTAACGTGAAGCAACTTTCCCCACTCTTTCTTACTTGTGGACAAAAAATTTTCCCTCCAAGTGAACAAACATTTCCCTCTATCCCTCACTATAAAACCAAATTCTCTCCCTCTGTCACTTATGATCTTAGAGGTTACGATCCTACGATTTTGTCGATTTTGTATTACGATCCTTCTCCGATCTATGATACTCCATTTTGGTAGAATCTTACGATTCGTGTTACGATTATCCGAGTTACGAACTATTCCCCTCCTCCCGATCCTAATCCGATTTACGTGTTTCACAACATTGAACCGGACCGGTCTAGAGCTTGAATGGATATTTTTCTTATTATTTTTTGCAATTTTGAATGGATATTTTTTCAAAATACCAAATTTATGCTCAAAGAAAATCAAACGTATGACCTAAAATATAATGTTCCCCAGTATAACCACTCAGCTAGACCAACTTATGTGAAAATATAGCATCTAAATAATATGCATTTAATACCTTCATTAAGAAACTATATTAAGAAACATCAAGCATTATACTAAATTATTAACTTCACTCGACCACCTAGAATTTTAAATGTGCCATAGAATTTGATGTATTGTGCCGTGTACCCATGTCTTGACCCAAACTTCAATTATGTGCCGAATGAAATAATGGCTCATTTTTGTCACCAAGCTGATACATTTTTATGTTTTCTTAGAATATATATATATATTGAAAGTTCCAAAGAGTATATGTACTCAAAAGCAGATTGGAAAAATACAACCTGCAATATATAGCAGGAAAACAAAAACCAAAGACAACCAATTGAAAAAATAACAAAACTTGATGACTGAGGAATGCTAAATACAACTGCTCTGACACTCTTTATGACACTTGGTCAACCATTGGTCCATGTCTCTATTACTAACAAAACTTGTGACGGGCAACCTGCAGTGTTGGTTTAATATTTATAAAATAAAAACAATGTTGGTCTTCAAATTCCTAAACATTTCTTCTGGTTGGAGTGTGGGGTTGTTATAGCAAATCAGACAACAATGGACAGAGAGAGATGGGAGGAAGGAGGAATAGAGGAAAGCAAAGAACCAAATGTTTTTCAGAAATCAAAGAACCCATATATCTTGAAAAAAAACTCTACCGAAAAACTTGTTTTTTTAAAATACAAAGACCAATTTTTAATGTAGTAGTATCCTTTCCAAATAGATCTGGTAGTTATGTTTGAGTAAAACTAGTTTTTTCTAATTCTCAGAAGTGGAATCAGAAGAGACAAAAGTTATTGCGAATGACATGTATGACTTTTTTCTTTTTAAAGTTCAAATAAAATAAAATAAACAAATGGTCAATCTACTTGCTTAGCCGGTTAGCCTGTAAAGCTATTTAAAAAAAATAATGACATGGACCAATGATTGAGAGTGTGCGAGAGAGAGGTTGTCCATAGCATTCCACATGCAGGAAAAAGAAGAAAACAAATACATAAGCATAATCTTTTTCAACTAATAATCACAAACTACTACACTGACTGAACTGTAAGATATTAAAAGATATGCATTAAATTACTCATAATCCTTTATGACGAAACAATCAATTTCAATGCGACAATAGTAAACTGTGTCACACTAGTCTAGGACATGTTGATGTCTGATTTTGAAACACGGAACTTCCTTTGGGTAAGACTGTGGGGGACTAATCTGTGTTTAGGCACTGGCTTGGTCCAGGACACAAGCATCCAGCTTGTTCCAAGCCCTAAACTACAGGTAAAGTTCAACCACATGGAGTTCAATGTGCAAGATGAACAACACACATTATGATTGAATCATGTTGCTTTTATTCTGACATGAAAAATGCAATTCCAGTCAATAAACTCACCCTATGGAAACAGAGGCAAAACATATTTTCTTTTTTGGTGGTTTGTGTGTCACATTGTAATATATAATATGTAAATGATATAAGAAGGGACGAAGAGAGAACCTTGGCTTCTTTTTGACGCTGTGTATTCTGAGCCAACACTTCTTGTGCCTCCGATATCTTCTCTTTCTCATTGGAAATCTCCTTTTGCAGCTTAGCTTTCTGTTTTTCCCAAGCTAGTAGTTTCTTTAACCATTTTTTCTCCCTTTTCGCAACTTCTAAGCAAGCTGTCACTGACTCTGATGCACTTAATTTGGAAGCCTCCATCTCTGCTCTGATTTCTGCATTCTCCGTCTCTAATCTTCTCACAGCTCCATTTGCACGGTCCACTTGACCACTAGCCTTTCTCAGAGCATTCTCCATCTCTGAGAGTCTCTTCATGGTTGTGTCCTCAAGTGCTTGTTTCCCTTTCTTCAATTTCTGAGTTTCCTCTCTATCCATCCGTAACGTTTTCAGCTCAGTCAAATCACTGCTTAGCTTCTTTGCCGCTTGCATTGCTTTCTGATGAGCCCATTCTTTTCGCTCCTTAGCCTGTTTCTCCAAATCCTTTATCTGATGAAATATACTTACTATCACCTCATCCTTCTGATCCTCTGCCACAAACTCCAAATTCTCATCAAGATTCAAGTCACGAAATTTACTCAGCACCGAGTTCACAGCATCTTGGTTATCAGGAAACCGAGAATGTACACACTGATCAGCCGTGACTTCAGCCCCGGAGGACACAACAGGAGAATCCAAACCAGAGACAGCACTACGACTACCGGGAACGTTGGCCTTCACCTTCCCCTGTGTCTGCAGCTGTTTGGTGTTTGCCCTAAAACCAGCAGCAAACATTGTAACATTTCTCTTCAACAAGACTTTCATTGTAGGCGAAAGATCAAATCTTTTCGGGAATTCAATCTCTCTTTGCAAATCCGGACCACACGAAAATATCCCATTCACAGGATAATCCCCATTTCCAAATCCCCACCCACCATGAAACCTACACAAGGGAGGAGCCCTAACACCAACCGAACCACGACCCGACTGACCAGACTCAACAATAGCAGGCGTGCGAGTAGCACCCCCACTCCCTGGCACAGGAATCTCCATAGTACTAGCTTTCCCCACATGAAGATCACTCATAAGTAAACACCACATTGCATCACCTTTACTCAAATTAGGTCTAACCTGTTGCAACAAACACACCATACCAGCCAAAGAGTATTCCTCTAACTGCCTCAAATCAGAGAAAACAAGCTCAGCCTCATCAGAATTCCCATTACTAACATCACCACCACCACCACCAAAACCAGCACCAATAGAAACAACACTACCATTACTATTCAAATACGCTAAAGAATTATGCAAAATATTCGTCAAAACATCCATTCCACCATAACAATGACCATTCCTCAATATAGCTTTCAAAGCAGCATCTTCCTCATAACCTAAAGCAACAATCTTTGAAACAGCTTCATTATAAACAAATTCCAAATTCTTCAAAAGAATCTCTTCCAATTGTTCCTCAGTACAATAACCCCAACCAGATTCATCCGAATTAGGGTTTGGATTAGGAAGAGGAATAAGACCGTTAGAAGAAGAAATATCGTATTTGAAAGGTTTGAGA
Source organism: Trifolium repens (assembly GCA_030408175.1). Lineage (NCBI taxonomy): Eukaryota > Viridiplantae > Streptophyta > Magnoliopsida > Fabales > Fabaceae > Trifolium > Trifolium repens. Next base: position 36,307,895 of record CP125851.1, read on the forward strand.
CCAGACTCAGCAATGGATTTGGAAATTGCATCTTTGTTATCGGAAGAATCGGAATCAGTTTTCGCCGCCGCCGATCGTGGTCGGCGATTAGCTCTGATGTGTTTTTCTCTCACCGTGCAACCCATTTAATTTCGATGATGGTGATTTTAAAGAAGATAATCGAAAATCGAAAAAATGATCGAATCGAAAATCGAAAGATGAGAGAATAAGCTTGATTAATCAACACGCAGAGAGAAAGATGAAATTTTGAGTACTGAGAATGAGAAGACGAAGAAGAAGCTCATTCGGTGAGTCTTGACGTCTCTAACATTTTATTTTTATTTTTAAATATCTTTAGGAATAAAAGGGAATTTTAAATAAAAACAATTAATTTTAGTCATAACTTTGTATTTTTATTTTTGACCAAAATTCATAACTTTATATTAATTTTTTGACAAATTCATAACTTTATATCAAAAATAGTATATTTGGTCAAAAAAAGTTAAATAAAAAATAGTATATATTTGATTATTTTCAACTTTGATGGTTTTTATTTTTTATTTTTTTTATACTCACTTTGGTGGTTTTTATTGTAAATTTGTAATAATAAAAAAAGAAAAAATTAGTTGTATTTTTTTTATAGATATATAATATTTTATATATCTCAATAAAAGTATTTTTATGTATCTCACAGAGTCACAGAGTTGAATTCTGGATTACTATGTCACTTTCTTTAAAAACTAGTATGTTAGCCCGTGTCGTGCATGTGATTTTTTTTTATTAATATTATTTATGTGTTTATTTTAATATATTACTCCCTCCGTTCCTTTTTATTTGTTGTTTTAGAAAAGCAAATTTGTTTCAAATTATTTGTTGTTTTGATAATTTGAGGTTATGTGTTGTCTATTATACCCTCCTTCCTAATTTTTTTTTATTGACTTGATTTTATATAATTTTTTTTCATATAATCTTTTTATTGTATCTTTTTTTTTTTACTAAACTTCTTCATATAATTTTTTTTTTGTGGTTTTAATTTTTTGGAAAGAGAAAGTGTTTGCAAAAAAATAGGAATTTTTTGGTAGATTAAAATTAGAGTATAATATATCCCAAAAAAGGGTATAATAGGAAAATAAAATACAAAAATACACTTTCTTAATTTGACCTATTTTTTCTCAAACAACAAATAAAAAGGAACGGAGGGAGTATTTGAGTAATTTGGTTTAAAATTCTACAATAAAATTGAGAAATGTTTTGCATGATATATATTTAACGATGTTAAAATATAAAGCGAGATGAGTAATAATGTAATATTACTTCGCTTTCCATTTTACACTATTATGAGATAAATTATTTATTTCATCTTCACCCCCAAAATTATATAGTGATCCTATAAATATAAAATAATTATAAACTTCATTCTTAAATGAAAATTATATGCTTTGATTTTTCATGGTCTTAAGATTTTTTGAGAGCGTACCCATAAAATTAAAATATACCATAATTTTTTTCATCTCCAATCGACTCTTTATAAAAAATATACATTAGGTTCATTGTCAAACACGAGATAATTTTTATATTCATATGTTATTTTTTCTTTTGAAGGTTGTCTCTGTCTTTTTCCATTTTATATTATTTAGAAGGTTGTCTACACTTTTTTAATTGTCTATGAGATTGATTTCTGTAACATCCCTAAACTTTAATTAATAAAATGATATTAATTAGAGTTAATTATTGGAGACTATTAGGAAATAATTAAACATATAGAGAGAAATAATTAATGGACATAAGTATGTTTTGATAATAAGTGGAGGGACAAATTTGGAATTGTACACAAACACATGTTATGCATTATATAAGGACCAAGCCAAGTCACTTCCTCTTCTCCATTTCTCTCTCACGCCAATAAACACTCCCACTCTCTACAAATTTGAAATTGATAAACAAACAAATCTCTCACCTCTCTTGTCTCAGCATCAATTCATCCCTCAAATTTCATACCAAAATCCACATTCAAAAAGAGTTTTAGAATCCTCTTAGCATAAGCTTCAAATTAAGGTATGATTTGAATCAATTCCCTATTCTTTTCCTTCTTAAATTCGTGCTCTCTCTCTCTCACCCATAACCCTACTGATTTATCAATTTGCATGTGATGGATTGAGCAAATTATACATGGTAGTTGTTGAAGAAAACAAGAAAATTTAGAAATGATTGGTTAAACTCGTGTTTGGAAACAGGGCCTCAGTAAATCAGTAAGTTCTCCCCCCTCACAACTCCGTTTCGAATTATTCTTTTTGTAATAGAAAGCTAACTCGAATACGGTCATTTTGGCGCCGGTTTCGTGAATTTTCATTGAGAAATGAATTCTGGGCGAATTTTTGAAGTGAAATGTTTAACCCAGGATTTTTCAGAAAATCGTGTTTGGACAGAGCTCCAGTCAAAAGGTGATTTCTCTTTCTCTGTAGCTCTGATTTTGATTCCGCTTGTTGGTATGGAAAGCTAACTTAATTCCGGTCGTTTGAAGACCAATTTCGTAAATTTTAGTGGAGAAACGAAGGCTGGGTGAATTTTTGAAGATGGAGGTCTGATGCAGAGTTGTGTTAGAAATTCTTCATTTTACCGAATTCCAAGTTATATCAAGGGATGTTCGTGGAATAGCTGTGGATTCTGTAGCTGTGTAGAGCCCAAGTAGAACAAGCTAGAGCTTCTTTATCAGGTGGGTTCTTTAGGCTAGGTAGTTTAGTCTCCCCAGAACAAAACTTTGCATGATAACTTTAAGTTGAATAGGATGAATTATGTGCGAGAATGGTTTGACCCCGAAACTGTTCTCCGTTCTAATCTCGTATTATTTTAAATAATGCATGACTGGTGATTATTGGGATTGTAGGTGGTTTGTTTTTAAAGAAAATGAATAAAACAGGTGTTGTACTGATGTACTCGCCATGTCGAGAGTAATCTCGCCAGGGCGAGTGCACCAGGAGCAAGACTTGTGTATTTTAAAATATTTCCTAAACTTGTACCACTCGTTTTAGATCTCTACAGTCACTGGTATATGTTTCATGTATGAACTGATATAATGTGGGTTTAGAACGTTCGTCACGCCCTAGGGAAATGAAAATAACATAGGAAAATTATGCATGTTAGTAAGCCCGGGAAGGGATAATGTGGTAGAATTACAACTTATCAGGATCAGTTAGAACAGTTAGTATCAGTTAGATAGTCAATCAATCAGGGTGGTTAATTTCTGAACCACAGATTGGGTTTCTGCAGAACCCAGTCTCATGTTATGTTATGATTTGTGAGCTGCATGCCGTGACCGAATCGGTTGACGGACAAGGCAGGCCTCTGACACCTGCTCACCTCAGAGTGTCCTTGCGGTTAAAATGAATAAGAGTTAATTAATCTGTGTTACACCTTTAAATTATGTTAATTAATCATGTTATGAAATTATATGTATCAGTGATTGACTATCAGGTTTAGGAACTATTAGTTCAGTTGCCCCCGGTGTAGTCACCATTAGGAGGGTAGTAGGACTCACTGAGGCTTAGTAGTCTCAACTCACTCCATTCAAATTTTTTTAGGTAAACAGGTTATTTGGAGCAAGGACCAGGTTGGAAATGACGATTGGAGCTGAGCTTGGATTGTCAGACTAGAAGATTATTATTTTCTTCCTTGTTTCACTTATCTTGTATTAGTTCTTTATCATCTTTCCGTTGTGTTGTATTGAATTACGAATTGTTCTCGTGATAATTTGTAATTCAAATAATTATTCTATAATTTTAAGGTACTCAGATTCAGTTATTTATGTTCCGACTAAATATTCTAGACATTTTAGTTGGGGCGTTATAATTGGTATCAGAGCTTGGTCGATCCAGTATCGGACCTTGCCATGAGTCATTACAAATCTTTCCTAAGTAACACGGAACCTTTGGATCTGGATTGTTTACGCTGAAACCATCGCGTGCTGAGTCTGATCAGCTCAGTATTGTGTATGGTAGGCAGGGTATTATGGTTTAGAACTGAAGTGGACTCTGAAATTCCAGCGTTAAGATCGTAGTGAAGATGCAATCGAGGAACAGTCATCGAAGAAATTCTTATAAGTGGATTTGGAACAGTGGCAAATGCAGCCACAGGAGTAAGTTGTGTAACACCAGCAAGTGATGCAAAGAATTTATACGTAGTGAACGGATTGAGATCAGTAGTAAGGGGTAAGCCTGGAGTATGTAATGAAGCAGTCTGGTGAATGAATTAATTTTGTGACGCAACAAGTCAGAAATAGAATATCAGAAGTAGAATTGTTGTTTGAAGGGATGTAAGAGTATCCTCATACTGAAGCGTGTAACGCATAACAGTATTCCACTGACACTGTGCGTCAGGTAAACTCCCTGAATCTAGGAATAAATTCTGCACAATTCATCTAAGCTTGGTGAACCAAGTAACACCCAACTTTAGTAAGCAGCAAACCAAAATTCCTTTCTAAGTAATCAGTCGTTCAACGCAGCCGAGAAATTTCACCTATGAGGGAAATATTAGTAAGACCACAAACGTGTTTCATTATTTCCTAACGACAACTAGATAGATTATCCCAAGCTTATCAAACCTTAAATGTTCTTAATGGAATGAGTATACCCCTCCAGATAGAAACTAGTAATTGTACTGAACCACTAGAGACTTAGCCATAATTAGAATATATAACGCCCCAACTAAAATATCTAGAATATCTAGTCAAGACATAAATAAATGGATCTGAGTACATTAAATTAAATAAAATAGACAACTGAATTATAAGAATTCCTTACATCATTTGATAAAGTTAAAGAATGCAGCGGAAACAAAATAAGATTCTAAGATAAACAGATAAAACTAAAAACAAGGGAAGACTAAAATCGTCTAATGCGATGATCCAAGCTCAGCTCCAATCATCAGCTCCCACCTGGTCCTTGCTTCAATTAACCTGTTTACCTAAAAAAATTGTTTTGGAGTGGAGTGAGACTACTAAGCCTCAGTGAGTCCTACTACCCTCCTAGAGGTGACTACACCGGGGGAATCCTAATCAGTCATAACATACTAGCATATATATAGCATAACATAATAACAGAATTAAAGGTGTAACACTGATAACAAACTCTTATTCGTTTTAAACACAAGGACACTCTGAGGTGAGCAGGTCTCAGAGGCCTGCCATATCCGTCAACCGATTCGGTCACGGCATGCAGCTCACAATAACATATCCTAATGGATTAACCCATTGGGTGTCCATAGCGCGATATCACAAATCGCTCATGATTGACTGATACTATCTAATTCTTAATTATTCATACTACCATAATTTCTCAAACCCGGGGAGCATACAATATTTCTAATTTTCTAAGTTATGCCCTATGATTCCAACTGTGATTGACCTCCTGTTTAACATTACGTTAATTATATTACTGCAAATTATCAATCTCTAATGAGGATATAAAACGAGTGTTAGATTATTTTTGAAAATAGAAAAGTAGAGCAAATTCTGGGTTGGCTCACTACGGCGAGTTACCTAGCTCGCCATGGCGAACTTACAAGTCCTGGCCTAAATCACCTCGCTAGGCGAGCCAGAGCTCGCCATGGCGAGGTTCATCTGCCCAGAACCCCAGCTCGCCATGAAGGCTCGCTCACAACTCGCTATGGCGAGTTCATGCAGAATTTCCTCTGTTTTTGCGAAATTCATCAAAATCAAAAGTTACACCTACAATCCTCAATTAAGAAAGTGCAGAAACATAAAACACGTAATATAGAACAGAATAGAAGAGAATTTGGGAGTTAATTGTCTCCACACAGTTAATTCCTAAATATCCTAAGTGAACATGCAAAGTTTGATTTTGGGGAAAACTAACTAAACTAACCTAAGAACCCACCTGGAATTTGAGATTGAACTCAGAAGCTTTCTAAATGTATTGCCAAGAAACAGAATTTGACAACAATAGTACTCCAACTTCAGAAATTCGCCCTGACCTCGTTACTGAGCCGAAAATTATGAAACGTATGTCAAAACGACCGGGACTGAGTTATCTAACTACAGCAAAAAGAATCGTTTCGATCAGAGTTACAGGGAGGAATTTCTTACCACTTAAGTACAGACCTATACCAACGCGAAATCAGAAATTCCCTGTTTTGAACCTCCATCTTTGAAAATTTGTACAGAACTCAATTCTGAACCAAAATTAGGGAAACTTATGTCAAAACGATCGAAATTAAGTTAGCTAACCACAGAATTAAGAGGCATCCCAATCAGAGTTACGAGGAGTGAGAATTTACCCTTTTAATACAGACATGTCCTAAACATTTTCTGCATAATTACTGTGTTAAACCTTCCACTTCGAAAATTCGCACAGACTTCGATTATCAACTAAAATTCATGAAATTGGTCTCCAAATGACCGGAATTACGTTAGCTAACCATGACAACAAACGGAATTTAAATCGGAGTTACGAGGAGAGATTAATTACCGTTTATGTGAGGGTGTTGTTTCCATTACGGGTTTGCACAATTCTTGCAATTAAAGCTCCAAATCTTTTATCCATGGCTTCATGATCAACATGTCCCTCATGCAAGATGGAAAACAGATTCTGAGATCGATTAAATGGCACGAATTGAAGAAAGGAAAGGAGGATTGAGGTGTTTCTTACCTTAATGTGAAGCCTAGAACCTAAGGGACAAGAATCCATGTTTGCATGTTGATGTTGTGGAATAAATCAAAGTTTGGAGTTTGAGAGTATGTGTTGCTATTGTTGTTCTTGAGTGAAAGTTATGAATGAGTGAGAGAGGGAGGGTATAGGCGTGAGAGAGAGAGAGAGAGAGAAATGAGGGTTACTGATTTTTCAGTAATTGCAATTGTGAGGAATGGTAATGGTTTGGTCTTAAGTAGTGTCACCACATGCATTTGTTTAAAATTCCAACTTTGCCCCTTTCACTTAATACCAAAAATAATTGTGTTCCTCAATTAAACCTTCATACTTGTTCACATATTTTCCCCATTTGTCTCCAATAATTATCTCTAATTAGTATTCTTCTATCAATTAAAAATTGGGATGTTACAGAATAATGACTAGAATTCTCCTTTAGCAGTACACGTACCCAAGAAAACGCATTAAGTACCATCACCCTTATGTTCCAGAATTAGTAACTCAGAGTAGTGGACCAAATAGATATCTCTGTTATAGAAATTCAAATCAAACTACCTAGACTACAGAAACCAAATTAGGACGCAAGCACATTCCAATATTTCTTCAAGACATCTTATTAGGCTACCCTTTAGAATGCCTAAACTAAGTTAATTCGGCCTTACACTTCGTAACCGCATTCCTATCATACCAATAGGAATTAAGTTTTAATTAGTGGAACAATTAGAATTTCATTTTAGACGACACCAGTCTTTGACAACAAACCTTTAAAAGATCAAACATTGATTAGATTAACAGTTAGGAATCACTTGTAACACCGTTAGTCACCTAAGCCTATTGTGGAACACCATCATTGAATAGTTAGAAGCGAATAATAGTACTATGTCGCTTAAGCATAACCTTGCAACACAGTAAATCCAAAATTCTCCTCTAGCATTAACCGTTATCCTAATAGACCTAATAAGTACCGTCACCCGATTACTTTAAACTACTAACTCAATGTTGTAAGCCAATTAGCTATCTCTTTAAGAATAGTTGAACAAGAGCACTTGAATCTTAACATTCTCTTACCGCAGACCTATTAAGTTGACGCTTACGATGCTACCTTTAGATGCCAGTAAAATAAGATCAACCTATCACTTTATACCAGTGATTGCACCAAACCGTCGTAGATTAAGCCCTGATTAGAATAACAGTTAAGTATTACCTATAGCACAACCAGTTGCCAAAATCGATCCGTTGAACCTTATTATTAGATAGTTTAGAGACCGGTAACTCAGTTCCATATTAGTTTGACTATCCAAAACACAAATTCACACATCTGAACCATTTAGCTAAGAAATCAGTAGGATCAGATAACCGTACATTTGAGAGTTGTCCATCAATTATCCTTAGGTTAGTAAATCAGTATTATAGACCAACTAGTTACCCAGTTGGAGGATTAGACTTAACCAGCCACATTTTATCACTGCTTTAGTACCAGAGAGTAGAAGACACGGCCTGAAGAGAATAATCAAATAAGAGACACTATTAGTGACACCAATCACCTAGACTAATCTTTTAGGAATATATTAGTTAACCAGAGACAAGTAATTAAGTTTAACTTTAGTATCAGCCAACCACCGACACTTTCACATGTTCTGAACCGTCAGCCAAGAGACTTTTGGAATCAGTTAAATCTACCTATGAGAAACTTGAGTGAAAACCTAGTTGCCCTAACCCGAGAGAATTGACAGAAGGAATAGAATTATGGAACGTAAGCCTGAATCCAGTAGAAGACAAGAGTTTCATTAGCTTTTCATTCATAAGGATCTTCATTCAGTCGTTCGTCAAACCAAGCAATGTTCAATTCAACATTCATAACTATTGGAAACACCGTGGACGTGTGTAATCTCTAACTTGTCTGATTACGCCTCAGATGGAAAAATTCTTCTCGTGCCTTATTGACTTGTCAACCTCGTGCAATGCCTAAATTTGATTAGGATGCACACTTTTCAAAATTTCTCGACACCAGTTGGTTATACTAATGGTGTTAAACTTTACTCTAAGGAAATCACGTTATGTGTTTTTCAGTCTTCCTTCCAGTTGTGTTATCATTAGCTACAACCTTCCTGCGGAAGTTAATTATTCTTGAGAAGGTCAAGGATAATTTCAGTTCCATTTTTTTTGCTCGTTGGTTGATCTGTCCATCAACATCCTCAGCTGTTCTGATACAATTGACTTAGTTCAGTATCAGCCAATTGCTTAAACTCCGAGCACTCAATCTTGTAGCCGTTCTCCCATCTAGTTAATTATTCGTCCTTTTCGAAGCCTTATCAGTTAAATTCATAACTAAGTTCGGATTATTCCCAATTCAGTGGAATTAAGTTGTGCTAGTGGAATCAGTGTTAAGTAATCAAACCATTCTGTTCCGTGTTATGAATTCATGTTAGATTATTGTGTTAACTTTGAGCATCTCTGTTCGAGCGTTCAACCTTCTCATTCAACCCCTGGAACCTTGTGAGATCTGTGCTTGACTAGAACAACTTAACCAGGATATTTCAACTCCTAGCTTATTTATCAAGCAATCAGTTCAGATAAGTATAAGTGTTAAATTGCTCGTTAGAGTAAGATATCAGCCCAACTTCCAACCTAGTACTAAACCACTCGTATTCTATCTCTTTTGAGACGAAATTTTAAGTAACACGGGTAATGCAAGGATACACAGGACGTGGTAGGTGCTATAGTATTCGAAAGGTACTACAGCAGTTGTAAGTGAGAATAACCATAGGAAGAGAGATTTTGGAGTTATCATCACCAATACCGGACCTTAGGTTCAATTAACCGTGTAAACTTAACCAGTGTCGCCCGAATTAATGTGTACCTAACCAGGCTAGATACCGACCTATCAAGTTAGTGAAGTAGTGGAGTTAATATCGATCACATTGGAAGAAGTAAAGGCAGATGATATGAGGGATATATGAATAAGTTCAGGGAATTACAAACTAAGTTAGTAGCGATGCTGTCAGAAGGTGACAGTAGGTATTCAATCAGAATGCGCAGCCCAAGATCAATCGAGAATGTGAAAATAACTTTTAGCCATTAATCCTTAAGAGAGGAAAGTTTTATTCCAAGGGATAGGATGTATTCGACCGGAGAAAGGTGAAGTCTAGTATTGGAAGCAGACATAACGATCTACCCTGACGCGTAATGAAAGAATTTTGAATTTCGAGGACGAAATTCTTTAAGGGGTAGATTGTAACATCCCTAAACTTTAATTAATAAAATGATATTAATTAGAGTTAATTATTGGAGACTATTAGGAAATAATTAAACATATAGAGAGAAATAATTAATGGACATAAGTATGTTTTGATAATAAGTGGAGGGACAAATTTGGAATTGTACACAAACACATGTTATGCATTATATAAGGATCAAGCCAAGTCACTTCCTCTTCTCCATTTCTCTCTCACGCCAATAAACACTCCCACTCTCTACAAATTTGAAATTGATAAACAAACATATCTCTCACCTCTCTTGTCTCAGCATCAATTCATCCCTCCAATTTCATACCAAAATCCACATGCAAGAAGAGTTTTAGAATCCTCTTAGCATAAGCTTCAAATTAAGGTATGATTTGAATCAATTCCCCATTCTTTTCCTTCTTAAATTCGTGCTCTCTCTCTCTCACCCATAACCCTACTGATTTATCAATTTGCATGTGATGGATTGAGCAAATTATACATGGTAATTGTTGAAGAAAACAAGAAAATTTAGAAAGGATTGGTTAAACTCGTGTTTGGAAACAGGGCCTCAGTAAATCAGTAAGTTCTCCCCCCTCACAACTCCGTTTCGAATGATTCTTTTTGTAATAGAAATCTAACTCAAATACGGTCATTTTGGCGCAGGTTTCATGAATTTTCATTGAGAAATGAATTCTGGGCGAATTTTTGAAGTGAAATGTTTAACCCAGGATTTTTCAGAAAATCGTGTTTGGACAGGGCTCCAGTCAAAAGGTGATTTCTCTTTCTCTGTAGCTCTGATTTTGATTCCGCTTGTTGGTATAAAAAGCTAACTCAATTCCGGTCGTTTGAAGACCAATTTCGTAAATTTTAGTGGAGAAACGAAGGCTGGGTGAATTTTTGAAGATGGAGGTCTGATGCAGAGTTGTGTTAGAAATTCTTCATTTTTCCGAATTCCAAGTTATATCAAGGGATGTTCGTGGAATAGCTGTGGATTCTGTAGCTGTGTAGAGTCCAAATAGAACAAGCTAAAGCTTCTTTATCAGGTGGGTTCTTTAGGCTAGGTAGTTTAGTCTCCCCAGAACAAAACTTTGCATGATAACTTTAAGTTGAATAGGATGAATTATGTGCGAGAATGGTTTGACCCCGAAACTGTTCTCCGTTCTAATCTCGTATTATTTTAGTTAATGCATGACTGATGATTATTGGGATTGTAGGTGGTTTGTTTTTAAAGAAAATGAATAAAACAGGTGTTGTACTGATGTACTCACCATGGCGAGTGCACCAGGAGCAAGACTTGTGTATTTTAAAATATTTCCTAAACTTGTACCACTCGTTTTAGATCTCTACAGTCACTGGTATATGTTTCATGTATGAACTGATATAATGTGGGTTTAGAACGTTCGTCACGCCCTAGGGAAATGAAAATAACATAGGAAAATTATGCATGTTAGTAAGCCCGGGAAGGGATAATGTGGTAGAATTACAACTTATCAGGATCAGTTAGAACAGTTAGTATCAGTTAGATAGTCAATCAATCAGGGTGGTTAATTTCTGAACCACAGATTGGGTTTCTGCTGATCCCAGTCTCATGTTATGTTATGATTTGTGAGCTGCATGCCGTGACCGAATCGGTTGACGGACAAGGCAGGCCTCTGAGACCTGCTCACCTCAGAGTGTCCTTGCGGTTAAAATGAATAAGAGTTAATTAATCTGTGTTACACCTTTAAATTATGTTAATTAATCATATTATGAAATTATATGTATCAGTGATTGACTATCACGTTTAGGAACTATTAGTTCAGTTGCCCCCGGTGTAGTCACCATTAGGAGGGTAGTAGGACTCACTGAGGCTTAGTAGTCTCAACCCACTCCATTCAAATTTTTTTAGGTAAACAGGTTATTTGGAGCAAGGACCAGGTTGGAACTGACGATTGGAGCTGAGCTTGGATTGTCAGACTAGAAGATTATTATTTTCTTCCTTGTTTCACTTATCTTGTATTAGTTCTTTATCATCTTTCCGCTGTGTTGTATTGAATTACGAATTGTTCTCGTGATAATTTGTAATTCAAATAATTATTCTATAATTTTAAGGTACTCAGATTCAGTTATTTATGTTCCGACTAAATATTCTAGACATTTTAGTTGGGGCGTTATAATTTCTTTTAGTTTATTTGAGTATGAAAATACATAATGTTTAAACCCAGGACTCTGTAGAATTTTTTTATAAATTATGAATACATATATTTTTTATAAATTCATCAACAAAAAATAATTATAAATTCCATGCTATTTTTTAAATGAATATTAACATATTTTGACATTGTTCCTATTCTCAAATTTTTTCTTATCACTATAACACAAAAAATCAATCTTTACGCGTGAGTGTCAAATAAGAAAATCTATTTATGGATCTCCACTCACATTGATAAATTAATATTACTAAAAAAGTTCGAACAGAGGTTTATGGAAAGTTTAAAATTTGAATTTTAAAAAGTAGCATAAATTATAAAAAAATCAAAATTATATTAATATTTTTTTAGGTTTCCCATGATTTCATCAACCAGATGTAATCTAATGAAAGTGTGATGGACACAAAATATGGAAAAATTGTCGTAGTCGAAATTCAAATTTTAGTTAGTCAATGTGTATTTTTAATAGTAGGTGGAAAGTGTTACCTGTTTCCCATTATATACCATCGAGAGATTCTCTCTCTCTCTCTCTCTCTCTCATGATTCTACATGAACTCCATCAACAATAAAATAGTTGCTAATTCTATATTATTTTTTAAATGAATATCAATAAAATTCTCCTCCTAAGTTATCACTATATATCTTCTACATCACTTTTCTTCATGGGGGTCACTTTTCATCGTGCTAAATAAATTTTTGAATAAGTGATCTGTAAGTGCACCAGTTCATCCTCTTGTTTTAATAATTGTCAAAACACATGAAAATAGAGTAGAACATATTTTGGCAATGTTACAAATGACTTGACAGCGAAAAACTATTTTTAAACTTTGAAAAACTGATTTTTAGGTATTATGTATCGATACATAAACATGTGTATCGATACAAATGTCCTGAAATTACTTCAGACTGATTTTGTGCAATTTGTATCGATACATATATCACTTGTATCGATACAAAAGTGGTCTCTCAGGGGCAGAAGGTCATCTGTGTATCGAATCATGCTTGCATGTATCGATACACACCTATGTCTCTCAGAAAACCAGTTAGTGCTTGATGTATCGAATCATGCTTGCATGATTTGATACATATCAGTCAAGATTTCAAGAAACTGATATATGTATCGATACATATACATCTTTGTATCGATACATAGGTCAAAATTTTCAATTTGAACGCTGGTCAAAGGGTTTGTATCGATACAAACCATCATTTGTATCGATACACGTATGTTGAATTTTGCCCAAATTTGCTCAATTCTATTCTCTCTTTAAATAGCAATGTCATGTGTCATTGTAATCAGAGGAAACTAGTGAGAAAGTTCAGAAAACGCTTTGGGTTGCAAATTGAGTGAGAATTTGAATCAAAGGTTTCATTCATCACAAATTCATCATCTTCATCAAAGGTTGCAATCAAAATTGAAGTTTGAGTATGGGATCAATTCAATAGAGGTTGCATTTTTGTGTGATAACGTTCGATACGGTTCGCGGTGAATCAGAATCGTAGTCGGGTTGGATTATGTGTTGAAGGTTCTAGTTTCTCTCAAAGGATTCAAGATCGTGCTTGTCTTGAAGGATCGACAACAAGAAACGAAGGACTCAGCTGGACGATCGAGTGCGGTTTTGCACGGGTCGGATCGTTGGAATCAGAGGGCGAAGTTTCGTTGTGTGTCGAGGTTTTGTTGCATAGTTTACTTTTTGTCTCGTTATAGGTTTGTAAGATTCAATTGTAAATTGTGCACGTGTTGTTAATCTTTTTTGATCTATACACTCTCAAATAACCCGTTTGGTTATTTGGGGGGAGACGTACTCGGACAAACGCGTGGACGACGCGAAATCCGGGGAACTCCCTAATCAAATCGTTGTGTGTTTCTCTCTCTCTCTCTCTCAATATTTTACTTGTCATAATTTCATTTAATTTTGAATCGGTTGAATTTTGAGTGTTCGTATTGATACACCAAAAATTCAATTGTTGTGCTTGATTGTGATTGTGTTAAATTTGATATTGTAACTTGCTTGGGACTGAAGTTAATTCATAGTTTATATTCGAATTTTGAACGCTATCGTTTCGAATCTTTTCATCAAACATTCAAAGGCTTATACTACTTTTCTTTTGGTCAATCGGTGCATAGACTACCAATCCGGTGGTTTTCCGCTTGCGCTCGATTGAAACAAATAATTTTTTAAAAACGACATTGTTTCAAGGTTCACTTATTCAACCCCCCCTTCTAAGTGATAGCCAAGTAGTCTAACAAGTGGTATCACGATCCCGGTTCAATTTTGTTTACAAAAATCGGAGGATTGTGCCAATTATTAGAAAACATGGCTTTTGCACCGAAAGGGGCGTATAATAGGGCTCCTATATTCAATGGCGATCACTTTGACTATTGGAAAAGTAGTATGCGTATTCACATCAATTCTTTTGATGGTGAAGTGTGGAATGCTATTGAGAACGGTCCGTTTGTTCCAACTATCACGGATCCTCATGGCATTGTCACCAATAAGCCTATGGCACAATGGACGGATGATGAAAAGAAAAAGGTCAATTACGATGCAAAGGCACAAAACATACTTATTTCATCCCTTGGGATTGAACAATTTTATCATGTGTCGCATTGCTCTACGGCCAAAGAAATGTGGGATACATTAGTCACTCATTTTGAGGGAACTAATGAGGTCAAAATTTCAAAAATAAACACCTTAACTCAAGAATTCGAATTGTTTCATATGCAAGATGGTGAAACCATTGCGGATATGCAACAAAGATTTGTAAAAATCACCAACAAGTTACATGGTCTAGGTAAACCAATCACAAATCAAGATGCTACTAATAAGATTTTGAGATGTCTTAATAGGTCATGGCAACCAAAGGTCACCGCAATCAAAGAAGCGAATGATCTTACAACTTTGAGTCTCACAACCTTATTTGGTAAGCTAACGGAACATGAACAAGTGCTTAATTTGTTGGAAAAGCATGAGAAAGGTGAGAAAAAGGAAAAACATAACGAAAAGGAAAAAGAAAAGGATAAGAGGTCCATTGCTCTAAAGGCCTCCAAGTCCAAGTCCAAAAAGGTTGAGCAAGTGGAAAGTAGCTCAAGCGAAGATGATTCCGATGATGAAGAAATGGGACTCTTCGTTCGACGCTACAATAGATATGTGAGAAAGAATGGGATAAGACATTCCGATGACGATCTTAAGAAGTTTCGGAAAGATAGTGGTTACCGCCGGAAGAATGAAGATGCTAGGTACTCTAAAAAGGGAGCATGCTATGAATGTGGCCAAGTTGGTCATTTCAAGCCGGATTGCCCCAAGCTCAAGAGAAAAGAGAAGGAGTCATCTTCAAACAAAAGGAGGAGCAAAGGAAAGAAAGCTTATGCTGCATGGGAAAGCGGAAGCTCATCTTCCTCTTCATCATCAAGCTCTAGCTCAAGTGATGAAGATGCATTGGCAAATGTGTGCCTATCATCCCATGATTGCAAGAAATTTGCTCCTAAAAAGGTAAATCAAAATCCCTCTAGCTCATATACTCTTTTAGAATATCATGAGTTACAAGTCGCTTTTGAAAAGTTACACAAAGAAACTAAAGAGACTTTTCAACGACTAAAAGGTTTAATGGAAGTTAATAAATACCTTGAGGCAAAAGTTTCGGAAACGGAGCTTGAGTTAAAAGCCCTCAAAGAGTCTTTGATTCAAAAACCTCTTGTGACTTATGATAGTTGTGGTAACAATAATACCGGATGTGATGGATGCTTTTACTTACGTAGAGATTTACGAAAGTTACAAGATAAGCTAAAAGAACCATCCAAACCGGAGATTACTTTTGCAATTGATCCATCTAAATTCAACAAATCATTGAAACCTAGAAATAAAAAGTATAAATTTGTTGAAAAGGATCCTAAGAAAAGTAATCCTCATATCGTTTGTCATTATTGTTGTGACAAGGGTCATACTATTGCAAAATGTCATGCTCGAAAAGTTTTGGTACCAAAAGGCAAATTGCAATGGTTACCTAAGTTAGACAATAATGTCTCTACTAACCAACTAGGACCCAACATGAGTTGGGGACCTATTTCAAATGTCTAAGTATGTAGGGAAGCGTCTTGAAGCCATTGACAAAAGACACCGACAACAATGGAGTTCAAGACTTACGAACAAGGAAAGGAATGAGTAAAGCTTCAACTCAACATTTACAATGGTGTGGAAATTGATCACTTCTCCACCTAACACTCAAGGGAAGATTTTAATCTCTACCTTTGCCTTTTTACTTTTACTTTACTTAGCATTTATACTTTGACTCATATACACAACTTATATCTTAATGTGATGCTTAGTCTTGTTTTCACTGTTTTCTTTTACCTTCGTTTTCCCGCATGAACTATTTTACCATATTATTTCTTATGACTTCTTTTATTTTCGATTTGGTTGTACGGATAATTTTTAATGTTGTCTTGTTTTGACAACATTTACTTTTGATTGTATGACTTGGTATGTTGGTAATTTGGTGTGTATGGATAATTTCTTATGATTATGCATTGGTTGCATTGTTTTGTTTATTTCGTCCCATATTTTGATATGTTGGTTGATTTAAAATGTCGATGTGTTACAATATTCATGCGTTGGTTTTGGTTTGTTATTCTACATTCCATATTTGTCATGAAATTTTGGTATTCGTCATTGATATATTTTGGCATATCTTTGTATGTATTTATATTGGTTAGGAACTTTTATCATATAAGTGCATTTCAACAAATGTAAGTGCACTATATGACTTTGGATTAAAATTGTTTGAACACGATACTTCTAATAGACTCTCTTCTTCTTTTTGATATTGTCAAAGGGGGAGAGATTTGGATGCACAAGCTAAGGATGAATAGCTAAAAGAATCTTGAATATTATCTACTATGACAAATCGCATTATGGCATCAACTCAGGGGGAGCGCGCTTTGTTAGCCTTGGTGTTTTTTTTAATGCGTCTGTATACATATTGCTATTTTATTGCATATTAGGTATAGGCTTAGTTAGCTTATGCATAGTTTTGACAATTATCAAAAAGGGGGAGAGTGTAAGTGCACCAGTTCATCCTCTTGTTTTAATAATTGTCAAAACACATGAAAATAGAGTAGAACATATTTTGGCAATGTTACAAATGACTTGACAGCGAAAAACTATTTTTAAACTTTGAAAAACTGATTTTTAGGTATTATGTATCGATACATAAACATGTGTATCGATACAAATGTCCTGAAATTACTTCAGACTGATTTTGTGCAATTTGTATCGATACATATATCACTTGTATCGATACAAAAGTGGTCTCTCAGAGGCAGAAGGTCATCTGTGTATCGAATCATGCTTGCATGTATCGATACACACCTATGTCTCTCAGAAAACCAGTTAGTGCTTGATGTATCGAATCATGCTTGCATGATTTGATACATATCAGTCAAGATTTCAAGAAAGTGATATATGTATCGATACATATACATCTTTGTATCGATACATAGGTCAAAATTTTCAATTTGAACGCTGGTCAAAGGGTTTGTATCGATACAAACCATCATTTGTATCGATACACGTATGTTGAATTTTGCCCAAATTTGCTCAATTATATTCTCTCTTTAAATAGCAATGTGATGTGTCATTGTAATCAGAGGAAACTAGTGAGAAAGTTCAGAAAACGCTTTGGGTTGCAAATTGAGTGAGAATTTGAATCAAAGGTTTCATTCACCACAAATTCATCATCTTCATCAAAGGTTGCAATCAAAATTGAAGTTTGAGTATGGGATCAATTCAATAGAGGTTGCATTTTTGTGTGATAACGTTCGATACGGTTCGCGGTGAATCAGAATAGTAGTCGGGTTGGATTGTGTGTTGAAGGTTCTAGTTTCTCTCAAAGGATTCAAGATCGTGCTTGACTTGAAGGATCGACAACAAGAAACGAAGGACTCAGCTGGACGATGGAGTGCGGTTTGGCACGGGTCGGATCGTTGGAATCAGAGGGCGAAGTTTCGTTGTGTGTCGAGGTTTTGTTGCATAGTTTACTTTTTGTCTCGTTATAGGTTTATAAGATTCAATTGTAAACTGTGCACGTGTTGTTAATCTTTTTTGATCTATACACTCTCAAATAACCCGTTTGGTTATTTGGGGGGAGACGTACTCCGACAAACGCGTGGACGACGCGAAATCCGGGGAACTCCCTAATCAAATCGTTGTGTGTTTCTCTCTCTCTCTCAATATTTTACTTGTCATAATTTCATTTAATTTTGAATCGATTGAATTTTGTGTGTTCGTATTGATACACCAAAAATTCAATTGTTGTGCTTGATTGTGATTGTGTTAAATTTGATATTGTAACTTGCTTGGGACTGAAGTTAATTCATAGTTTTTATTCGAATTTTGAACGCTATCGTTTCGAATCTTTTCATCAAACATTCAAAGGCTTATACTACTTTTCTTTTGGTCAATCGGTGCATAGACTACCGATCCGGTGGTTTTCCGCTTGCGCTCGATTGAAACAAATAATTTTTTAAAAACGACATTGTTTCAAGGTTCACTTATTCAACCCCCCCTTCTAAGTGATAGCCAAGTAGTCTAACATGATCCCCGTGATAAAATATGAAAATATGGATAACCGCCACAGTCGGAATTTAAATTTTAATTGGTTAATGTATATTTTTAATAGACGGGTGGAAAGTGCTCTCCGTTTTTCACTCTACACAACCGAGAGATTTTTTCCATCTCCCTTTCTCTCTATTTCTATCTCTCTCGTCTTCGTTGCATGACTCTATAGGGGTTTTATCAACAAAAAATAGTTGTTAATTCTATATTTTTTTAATGAATATCAATTAAATTTTCATGCTTAGTTCTCATTATGATCTACGTACACTTTTCATCATGTGGATCACGTTTCTTCGAGCTAGAATTTTGAATATGTTTTCCCCATGATAAAATATGAAATATGAAAATAAGGATAACTCATGTAGTTGGAATTCAAATTTTAATTCGGCATTGTGTATTTTTAATAGTGGGGTGGGAACTACGATCACCGTTTCTCATTCTCCAACACCGGTAGATCTCTCTCTATCTATCTATCTCTCTCTCTCTCCCACTCTCAAAATCTTCTATTTTGTTTTCATCCCTAATTAACATAATTTTTTCTTCAAAATAAAATAAAATGTTTTATCAAAAGCTATTTTTTGAGTTCAAGACTTTAAGTGATCATATCCATGAAAAAAAAATACTTTCTTATTTCACCTAAGCAATATATATTGAGAATGCACGTGAGAGTTCCGTGCGAAATCTCGTAATGTATATAATAGAGATAGAAATGCCAATCCCCACAAAAAAAAAGAGTTTCTACAAAAAAGATAAAATATTAGAGATTGTACAGTAAAAAAATGTCAATCCTCACAAAAAAAAAGAAGAATTTCTACAAAAAAAAATAGTAGAGATACTAAAAAAAATAAAAATAATATTAGAGTTTCTAAAAAAATATAATATTAGATTTTCTAAAATAAAAAAACGACAATCCAAACAAAAAAAGCTTCTACAAAAAAGATATAATATTTTCACAACAAAAGAAAAGGTAATTTTAATTTTCATAAAATTATATTATTGTTGTTAGTGAGATTCAAACAACAGACTTTAAGCTAAAAGGTCCTCATAAATTTAATATTAAAGAAGTTCTATTTGAATGTCACCTAAGCAAAAGAAGCATTAATAGAATGCCATCTATGCAACTAGTATGTTAGCCCGTGCCATGCACGGGATTATTTTCTTTTTTAATATTATTTATTACGGAGTATTGTTTATTTTAATATATTATTTGAGTAATTTAGTTAAAAATGCTAAGATAAAATTGAGATAGATTTTGCAAGATATATGTTTAGCAATGTTATAAGATAGAGCGAGATGAAGAATATTATTTCGCTTCCCGTTCTTGTAATATCCCAACCTCTATCTTACCTAATTAATTCCAATTAGAATTTTATCTAATAATTTAGAATTAATTAGAGGTGATTAAATTAGATAAGTCTTGGGAATTAAGTGTATGATGTGAAAAAATTAGGAGTTGTCTTTGAACCTAAACCACACATTAATACATATATCTCATACATTGTGATTTAATTAACACAAGAAAAGTGATTTCCCTCCTTCTCAATTCTCTCACTCATGACTCATTAGCCTTTCTCTCACAAGACAACACCTCATCACCACCTTTGTGACTCACTCTTCCACTATCTCAACACCTCACCTCTCTTTAGCTATGGTGCCAACACCTCATTCATTTGCATGTAAACACCACTTAAGTCTTGTGACTTGATCCCTCTCCTTACTCACTTCAGCAAAACAGAACTCAAGTCTCTAATACTCTCATTCTCTCTTCTCTCTCACGCACCACAACATCAACACATCACACCACCACTTGTTCATCAAATGGTATTGCATGCAACCACAAATCAAACAGGAACACCCACTGTGTTCTTCGTTAAACAAACCACTATAAACCCTCCATCTCAGTGAATCAAACATCAATCAAGCTTTAATCTTAGAGCAAGCTAGAAGTTCCAAGTTCAACAATTTTTATAAAAAAAATTCCAATCTGTCCAGTTTAAGTTCGTGGGTGTAGCTGGGAGTTCAATAGCTGTTAGAAGAGCTCAGGAATCAAGTCTAAAGCTTCATTCCAGGTGGGTTCTTAGGATAGTGTAGATAGTTTCCCCAATTTATGAAAAATTGCATGTCAATTTAGGGATTAGGAAAATTATGTGTGAGAGGAATTAACTCCCAAATTCCTCTCCATACTGTCATATTTTATGTATATTATATGATTGCACTGGTTATATGTGAGGATTGTAGGTGATTTCTCTTGTAAAATACGAATTTCTGCAAACAGGGGCTGTTCTACTTGAGCTTGTCTTGTCGAGCATGCTGGCGAGTATCATGTCGAGCATGCTGGCGAGTATCATGGCGAGCATGCTGGCGAGTATCATGGCGAGCATGCTGGCGAGTATCATGGCGAGCACTCATGATTTGGGCACGTTGAGCTCGCCTTGGCGAGCATCTGCTTGCCGAGCGAGCTGTTCAGGTCTGATCATGATTTCTCGCCATGTCGAGCAGGCTATCTCGCCGTAGCGAACGAAGACAGAATGACCCTATTTTTAATATTTTTCTAAAAAGTTATCACTCGTTTTATATCCTCCAAATATGTCAGTTATTTTGCAATTATAAATTAATATAAACTATGTACAACATGTTAATCACAGTGTAATCCTAGGGTATGACATAGGAAATTTAGCTTGTATGATCCCCGGGTTTGGGATAATTATGGTAGTAAGAACTAATTTAGTAACAGTCAATTATGAGCGATTTGTGATGTCGCGTTATCGACTCCCATTGGGACAATCCATTAGGTTATGACTATGTGAGCTGCATGCCGTGACCGAATCGGTTGTCGGATATGGCAGGCCTCTGAGACATGCTCACCTCAGAGTGTCCTTGTGTTAAAACGAATAAGATATTCTCTGTGTTACACCTTTAAATTATGTTATGTTTTATGTTATGAATATTAGTATGTTACGACTGATTAGGTACCCCGGTGTAGTCACCATTAGGAGGGTAGTAGGACTCACTGAGGCTTAGTAGTCTCACCCCACTCCAAATCAAATATTTTTAGGTAGACAGGTTATTCGGAGCAAGGACCAGGCGGGAGACTGACAATTGGAGCTGTGCTTGGATTGTCAGACTAGAAGACTTTAGTTTTCTTCTTGCTTCCAGTATTATATGTGTATCAAAATCTTATTCATATTCCGCTGTATTATATAAGGTTATCACTTAATGTGAAGAATATTTGTAATTTCAGTTAGCTATCCCGTTTAATTTAATGTACTCAGATTCAGTTATTTATGTCTTGACTAAATATTCTAGATATTTTAGTTGGGGCGTTATAATTGGTATCAGAGCAGGTCGATCTAGTATCGGACCTTGCCATGAGTCATTCCAATCCTTTCCTAAGTAATACAGACCCTTTGGATCTGGACTGTTTACGCTGAAACCATCGCGTGCTGAGCCTGATCAACTCAATATTGTGTATGGTAGGCAGGGTATTATGGTTTAGGACCGAAGTGAACTCTGGAATTCCAGTGTTAAATCCGTAGTGAAGCTGCAATCGAGGAGCTGTCGTCGAAAAAGATTCTTATAAGTGAATTTTGGAACGGTGGCAAATGGTGCCACCGGAGTAAGCGCAGTTTGATAGATGTAATAATCTTATGAAGTAACAAGTCAGGAGTAGAATTGTAGTTTGAGGGAATGCAAGTATACCTTTAGACGAAAATGTGTAGTGCATAACCGTAATCTACTGACACTGTGAGTCATGTAAATTTCCTGAACCTAGCCTAAGGTTAGCCAAGTTTATTAACCGAGTAACATCCAGTGACAACAGTAGTAAACCAAAACTCATTCCTGAACATTTAGTTGTCCAGTGCAAGCAATGAACTTCCCTGTATTAGGAGAACTTAGATAAACCTCACACGTATTTCATTAATTTTAAGAAGCCGAGAAGTTCACCCTTTTAGGAGAAAACTTAGTAGTACCTCAGACATGTATCATTAATTCATAATGACAACTAGATAAGATTATCCTAAGCCTATCAACCTTTAAATGTACTCAGTGGGATGAGAACACCCTTCCTAATAGAAACCAATAAGTATCATCACGTATACGTTCCAAAAATTAGTAAGTCAATGTAGTGGACCTGATAGATATCTCTGAAATAGGAATTCAAAGTCGAACCACCAATATTAAGAAAAGACCATTGTAGGAACAGCCATGTACCAATATTCTTTTTAAGTCACTTTATTAGACTATCCTTTATAATGCCTCAGCTAAATAATTCGACCTTACAATTCGTAACCGTATTCCCTTCATACCACTAGGGGTAAGTTTTATTTAGTAGAACAATTAGAACTTTCATTTAAAACAACACCAGTCTTTGGCAGTAACCCAACCAACCTTTAGAGACCCAAACTTTGACTAGTTTAGCAGTTAGGAGTCATTTACGACATCTAGAGACTCTTAGGTCAAAATTTCTGGAACTTCATCAACACGGAGTAGTTTAGTAACCATACTGGTATTAAGACCGAGTGAACCTGGTAGTTAGTGCTCGACATTCATACCCTACTCCAGGAATCCAAAGTTATTAGGTATACCATGTAGGAATTTTATTGTTATAGTACCCGCCATCTAGATAGACTTATTAAGTACCGTCACCTAGTTATACTAAGTGTCAGCTCAGCGCTGCAAGCCAAATAGTAGTCTCTACAAGAGTAGTTGAATCAGAACACCTATACCTTAAAATTTCCTTATTGAAAGCGGATAACTTAACATTCACGATGCTACCTCCAGATGCTAGTAAAATAGGGTCAGCCACCCAATTTATATCGGGAACCGCACCTGTAAGACCCAAGATTTCATTGTATAGTTGGTTTAAGGAATATTAGGGTTTCGATGTGTTCGTGTGATGAAACATCGTGTAATTATTAGGTTTTGCTGTAATTGAGTCTATTTTGTGCTCGTGCACTGTAATTGTACAGACTTTTATCTTGTGATCCTGTTTCTTGAATAAGAAGGTTGCTGTATATTCAGTTTAACGAGTTTTGGATTATTCTTGTTTTTGGAAAAACGAGTAGGATTTTACCCGCGGATGGAAAATCTTACTGCGTCTGTTTTGAGTGAGGTTTCAGATGGGAGCTTTATATATCTGCGTGAGTTAGGATATATTCTGAGATTAATTTTCTAAGGTATGGAAGAAAATTACAGTCGCGGAAAAAGATTCGACGATAAGTTTTGGAAATGTTCAACGTTAGACGTTCTTTCCGTAGGTTTTATGTTTTTGTGATTTACGTTCGTCGCGACGCGCGAGAGCTGGTTACGTGTCTTGTTATAGAAGAGTTGTTAATATCTTGTGACTTATTCATAAAGCAATTGATCCAATGGCTAGGGTTTAAGCTTGGACTTTTGACCTTGATCCAATGGTGGATTGGCTATCAAGAGGCTTTGACATAGTAAGGAGGTTTATTGACATTTGTGGACTTAGAAAAATCACAAATCATCTCCATTCTTTCTCTCTTTCACGTGAGAACTCCATTACTTTCTAACTTTCACCAAATTTTTCATTCTACACCATTTGTGTCCATTTCAAGCTTGGGAGCTTTGTGGAATTGTTATAGAGAATCACTTTCTTAAGGTAACCACTCTTTTCCTTCCCTTTTTGGTTGGTTAAAACTCTTAGGGTTATGAGTTTAGATTATGTTCATGAGATGGAAAGGTTAGGAATTGATTCTTGTTTCATGAATGTTGTTCATGAGGTTTAGAGAAGCATGTGTAGGCTTTGTTATTTTTGTTTTCCATGAGTTGGTGAAAAATCTCATGAGAAAAGTTAGGGTTTTGGTTGGTTTATGTATTGATCAATAACATGTGGTTAAGTTGTAAGGTTTTGAAAAGAAAAGTTGTCTTTGAACCTTTGGGCAAAAGGGAAATGCGTTGTATGGTTTTGTTTTAGAAAATCCGATGAAAAATATTTTTTGGTTTATGAAAATATTTCCTAAGTGTTTTTGGGTAGTGTTTTTGGGGTCAAAGTGGTTTAAAAGTCTTGTGACATGTGGGGTTGCTTTTTACTTTGAAAACATGTTTGAAAATGATTACCGGTCGGTTGAGGCCCGTAATAAAACTTGTGCTTGGGTTTGGTTTTGTTTTTGGAAATGAAAACCAAATAACTTGCACTCGAAGCAACCAACAAGCTTTCGGAAATGAATTGCTTGCTTATGAAAATGGTTTGCTTTTGTGCCTTGAAAAAGTGTTGGGAACTAATAGAATCAAACTAGGCTTGGGTGGAAAAAAAGGTGGTGTGAGTTGCTGTCTTTTGCTGTCAAGACAGGTGAAACTCGCCGGGCGAGCGTTTACTCGCCAGGGCGAGTGTCACAGGTCATGACAACACGTCAGGGCGAGCTCCAGAGCGAGCTAGACCTGTCCTCACTGCCTTCACTCGCCACCAACTCGCCAGGGCGAGCTCTGGGACCTAAAATTTTGGATTCTGATTTCTAAACTTGGTTTTTAACTTTCTAATCCCTTTTTATTAATTTATGGAAGTGGTGGGGATTGGAAACGAGTTTTTCGGGTACTCGGAAAGTACGTAACTTATAACGCAAGAAAAAGGCCATTTTGCATTTCAAATTATTTAAGACTTTTGACAATTGTTTTGGGTCCTAAAAATAGTACAAATAACACATGGGGGTTGATCAATACGGTAGTTTTTGGTATAGTATCCGAAAGAGTAGTTTTACCTTAGAAAGCCTTTGGTTTTTGGGGTTTTAGAGTCCAAATCATTAAGGATTGATTGGATATGGTTTTGATTGAATACTTTGCTTGTTTTAGGAAGCGAGTAAGTGTTGTGTGATCGTGTGATAGTTGAGTGCTTGACGAGGTAAGGGCTCCACTTTATTTCCGTCTTTTAAAACGGTTACGACATGCTTTGTTTTGCTGTTTATGCATTTGCTGTGTGCTTGGCATGTTTGTACTTATGTATTCTCGTTGATGAGAACGTGGTTATAAATACGTGTGCAATTTACATATGATTAGGAAAATGTATGTTGGTTGTGATGGCTTGTGCATAGGCTTTAGGCTATGTGATTGTTTGCATGAGCATATATGAATGCGTGCGTCGGATAGGACTACGCGGGGATTTTGTCTGTGTGACTATCCTGTATATGCCAAAGAGAATATATGACATACATTTCATAGTTGCGTGCCTATGTGTATGTCTGTGTGACTTTGCCTACGTACCGGGCGTTTGACTGTGTGGCTTCGCCAAATCCTACTGGATTTTATTGAGTTGGTGTTTGTCTGTGTGACTTCACCTGGTGTTTGTCTGTGTGGCTTCACCTGCCCTTTGTGGCTTTTTAGTGCGGGTACGTATATTTCTGTGTGGCTTTGCCTACCCCACGACTCTTCGAGGAGAGGTTAATTTTCCGAAAAATCATGCATGTGGCGAACCAGTGATCGGTTGTCACCCCCATTGTAGAAGTCTGCATTAGGATTGGTGATTTATTTATATAAACCCGTTGGTGGGAATTACTTTTGAGATTAAGAGCTTTCTCTTGTGTTTTGTGGAATTATTGTTATGTGTACATCTTTCGCACCGAATATATATATACATACTATATATTTTGTGGTGACCCTTTCTTTCATTTGCGGGCTCATCCCACCCAGATGATGGGTTAGGTCGTGGTGACGACGGTGGCTGTTCCAGGCCCCAGTGAGCGGTTGGAGCTTTAGCTTAGAGTAGTTAGACTATGCGCCGGTGTGTTTTGTGCACCGTGCTTTTTGGTTAGCATAGGATTCCTAACTTGTTTTGATACTTAGACTTGGATTGTAATTATTCAGGAATACACTTTGCTTGTCGAAGCACCTTATGGTAATGAGTTCTTTTGTATATTTGAATGCCGGCTCATTTAAAATCTTTTATGCGTAACTCTGATTGTGTACAAAAAAAAAATATAGTGCCTTTTCTGGCCTTTGAAAAACGGGTTGTTACAATTGGTATCAGAGCACGGCTTTAAATCTTCAAAGGGAAAGTGTATACTTGAGTCGTTAGTCCAGAGTCGGTTAGAACGTAACTAGTGTTGAGTTAGTTCTAGTGTTCGTTTGGTGTCGGGTCTTGTGTTAGTAATCCGTTGAATGAGATTTTCTGTTGAGACTCAAATGTTTGGATAAGGAATCTAATCAGAATTGGTATTGTGCAGAATAGAATGCCTCCAAGAAGGGCACCTACAGCACCTGTGACGGACAATGCTGATATATATGAAATGGCTTATGCCATGAATACAATGGCAGCGGCTGTGACTGCTCAGAGCCATGCTAAGGCGCAGAGGGATCTGGAAAAGCGCGAAAGGGAAATACTTGCGGCTGGATCTAGACTTCTTTCAAGTTTCAACCACCAAACTCCTCCAAAGTTTAATGGGGAGGGAGGTCCGGAAACTGCTGATTTATGGCTCCAATCTGTGGAGAGGATATTCGGGGCAATTCATTGTCCAGAAGGGGAGAAGGTGGTCTTAGCTACCTATCAGTTACTAGGGGGTTCTGAGTATTGGTGGAGGAACACCCGACTGATCATGGAGAATGTTCATGAAGAGTTAAGTTGGGAGAACTTCAAACGGAGGTTCTTGGCCAAATACTTCCCTGAGACAGCTAGGGAAAGGTATGGGGAAGAGTTTCTGAGGCTAAGGCAAGCGGGCATGAATGTTGAAGCATATGCCAAGAAGTTTGAATCACTATCCCGTTTCTTCCGCTTCTTTAGGGATGGGATAGATGAGGTTTATATGTGCCGTCGCTTCCAAGATGGGTTGAGGTACGAACTGCAGGATGCGGTTGTGCCATTGGGTATCCGACAGTTTCAAGTGTTGGTGGAGAAATGTCAAGAGGTGGAAGACATGAAGAATAAGCGGGTGAACCGCCAAGGGAATTCTAGTGCTGGAGGACCAAGTCGTACCAATGATCGTCGTTCGACTCAGAATAGTGGGAGGCAAGGGAGTAAGCCTTATAACCGTCCTCAACACAGTAAAGGACCGGGCCGATCGGTGAATCAGGGAACCCGGGGAAAATCAGAGGGTAGTAAGGGGGCTTGCTACAACTGTGGAGAAGCGGGGCATTTTTCTAATGAGTGCACGCAACCGAAGGGGGGAAACACCTGCTACAATTGCAAGAAGCCGGGACACTTTGCTAGAGATTGCAGAGCCCCGAAGACCGGGCCGTCGGCAAATGTGGCACAAGGCTCACAGGGTGCCAGACCTGCGGCAAAGGCACGTGCTTACTGTATGGGCACTGAACTGAGTGGGCAGGCTAGCAATGCCATCCACGAGAGCTGTCACATCGCAGGTAATTCTTTAACTGCTTTGATTGACACGGGGGCAACCCACTCATTCATATCTTTGGCATGTGCAAATCGGTTGAGTTTAAATGTTTCTGTGCTTCCGTTTGATTTGAATGTTTTGACTCCTGCTAAGGATTTGGTAGTGAATACTGCATGTTTGCATTGTTTGGTAGTAATCCAGAATAGGGATTTTCAAGTCAATTTGGTTTGTCTACCGCTGTTATCTCTCGAGATCATCCTCGGGATGGACTGGTTGTCTTATCATTATGTTATTCTAGACTGTGCTCGGAAATTGGTTTTCTTTCCCGAGCCAGGTGTGCGAAGGTACTTGTCTGCAAATCGGCTTTCTGTGGTTATGTGTAATGGAGAGCCGGAGATTGTTTCACTTGCTAGCTTAGGAGTGACGTCGGAGATCCGAATTGAGGAAATTCGTGTGGTTCAGGATTTCCAAGATGTGTTTCCATCGGAGATTCCAGCTTTTCCTCCGTGTAGAGAGGTGGAATTCTTTATTGATTTGCAACCGGGTACGGGTCCGATTTCGGAATCAGCGTATCGGATGGCTCTAGTTGAGTTGGTAGAGTTGAAAAGTCAGATTGAAGACTTGTTAGTTAAAGGTTTCATAAGGCCTAGTGTGTCGCCTTGGGGAGCACCGGTCTTATTGGTTAAGAAGAAGGATGGGAAATCTCGTCTCTGTGTGGATTATCGGAAGCTTAATAATGTGACTATCAAGAACCGATATCCATTGCCACGAATTGATGATCTGATGGATCAGTTGAGGGGAGCCTCAGTGTTTTCCAAGATTGACTTAAAATCTGGTTATCACCAGATAAGAGTACGAGATGAGGATATTCAGAAAACGGCATTTAGGACGCGGTATGGGCATTATGAATTCTTAGTGATGCCGTTCGGAGTGACGAATGCACCGGCTATCTTTATGGCCTACATGAATCGGATATTCCATTCGTTTTTGGACAAGTTCGTAGTAGTGTTTATTGATGACATCTTGGTGTATTCGAAGAGTGAAGAGGATCATGAAGAGCATCTTCGTTTTGCAAGTTTTGAGGGAGAAAAAGTTGTATGCTAACCCGTCAAAGTGTGACTTTTGGTTGGAAGAGGTGAATTTCCTTGGCCATATTATATCAAGAGAGGGAATAGCCGTGGATCCAACCAAGATTGATACGGTACTTTCATGGAAGCAGCCTCAAACAGTGACTGATGTAAGGAGTTTTGTGGGTTTGGCCGGTTATTACCGGAGATTCATTGAAGGTTTCGCTAAGATTGTGGCGCCTATGACACAACTTACGCGAAAAGATCAACCTTTTGCTTGGACAGAGAAGTGTGAGTTGAGTTTTCAGTTGTTGAAAGAACGGTTGACGACTTCACCAGTTTTGATGTTACCACAGTCGGAGGAACCGTATGAGGTTTATTGTGATGCTTCTCATCAAGGGTTGGGTTGTGTGTTGATGCAACACAAGAGAGCAGTGGCTTATGCGTCAAGACAGCTGAAAGTGCATGAAAAGAATTATCCTACGCACGATTTAGAGCTTGCGGCCGTTGTTTTTGCATTGAAGATTTGGAGACATCATCTTTATGGTTGCACTTTTGTCGTGTTTAGTGACCATAAAAGTCTTAAGTATCTGTTCGATCAGAAAGAGCTTAATATGAGGCAGAGGAGATGGATGGAAACATTAAAGGATTTTGATTTCACCTTAGAATACCATCCTGGAAAGGCTAATGTGGTAGCTGATGCTTTGAGTAGGAAGAGTGTGTCGGTTTGTTCGGCACAAATGGCTAGTCAACAAGAGTTGTTGAGAGAGTTTCGTGACTTGCACTTAGAGGTAGAGTTTGCTTTAGGGAATATGAGACTGGGTATGATTACCATCTCGAACGGTTTGTTGGAGGACATTGCAAATTGTCAAGATGACAAGTTTCTCATGGAGAAAAGGGCTTTGTTTGTTCGAGAAACCAACCGAGATTTCAAGGTGGGATCGGACAACATTTTGAGGTGTCAAGGTAGAGTGTGTGTACCCGAAGTTATGGACTTGACAAACACCATTCTAGGGGAGGCACACAAGAGTAAACTTAGTATACATCCCGGAGCAACAAAGATGTATCAAGACCTGAGGCATGATTTCTGGTGGCCGGGTATGAAAAAGGATGTGGCCGAGTATGTGGCATCGTGTCTGACTTGTCAGAAGGCGAAGGTTGAGCATCAGAGACCAGCAGGGATGCTGCAGTCATTAGATATCCCCGAGTGGAAGTGGGATAGCAGTTCTATGGATTTCATCACTGGGTTACCTAAGACCAGGAGGAAGCATGATTCCATTTGGGTGATAGTGGATCGTTTGACTAAGTCCGCTCATTTTCTACCGGTAAGAACTACGGATACAGCGGCAAAGTTGACCGATATTTACATTGCTGAGATTGTGAGGTTACATGGGATTCCGTCAAGTATAGTGTCAGATCGAGATCCAAAGTTTACTTCACACTTTTGGAAGACTTTGCATGAGGCGTTGGGGACGAAATTGAGATTGAGTTCCGCCTATCATCCTCAGACAGATGGGCAGACCGAGAGAACAAATCAATCTTTGGAAGATTTGTTGAGAGCTTGTGTATTGGATGATCGTGGAAGTTGGGATGATGTGTTACCATTGATAGAATTCACATACAACAACAGTTTCCACGCGAGTATTGGAATGGCACCATACGAGGCTTTGTATGGGAGAAGATGTCAGACTCCTTTGTGTTGGTACCAAGATGGGGAAAGTATGATAGTAGGGCCGGAAATGGTACAACAGACGACAGACAAGGTCCGAAAGATAAGAGCAAGGATGAAAGTTGCTCAAGATCGCCAGAAGAGTTATGCGGATAGGCGTCGGAGGCCTTTAGAGTTTGAAGAGGGAGATCATGTATTTCTCCGAGTTACACCAACGACTAGCGTTGGAAGGGCTTTGAAAGCGAAGAAGTTGACTCCAAAGTTTATAGGGCCTTATCAGATTTTGGAACAGATTGGGAAGGTAGCATACCGGATCGCGTTGCCACCGGTACTATCTTTGATTCATGACGTGTTCCATGTGTCGCAATTGCGGAAATATACACCGGATCCATCACATGTGATCACACCAGATGACATCCAGTTGAGGGATAATTTGTCATTTGAAGTTCCGCCGATCAAGATTGCGGATAGGAAGATGAAGCGTCTGAGAACGAAAGAGATACCTTTGGTGAAGGTAATATGGAACGAAACTACAGGAGATACCACCTGGGAGCTCGAGAGTAAGATGAAAGAATTATACCCCAGTTTGTTTGACGGTGTCTAAGTTTCGAGGACGAAACTTCTTTTAGGGGGGTAGTATTGTAAGACCCAAGATTTCATTGTATAGTTGGTTTAAGGAATATTAGGGTTTCGATGTGTTCGTGTGATGAAACATCGTGTAATTATTAGGTTTTGCTGTAATTGAGTCTATTTTGTGCTCGTGCACTGTAATTGTACAGACTTTTATCTTGTGATCCTGTTTCTTGAATAAGAAGGTTGCTGTATATTCAGTTTAACGAGTTTTAGATTATTCTTGTTTTTGGAAAAACGAGTAGGATTTTACCCGCGGATGGAAAATCTTACTGCGTCTGTTTTGAGTGAGGTTTCAGATGGGAGCTTTATATATCTGCGTGAGTTAGGATATATTCTGAGATTAATTTTCTAAGGTATGGAAGAAAATTACAGTCGCGGAAAAAGATTCGACGATAAGTTTTGGAAATGTTCAACGTTAGACGTTCTTTCCGTAGGTTTTATGTTTTTGTGATTTACGTTCGTCGCGACGCGCGAGAGCTGGTTACGTGTCTTGTTATAGAAGAGTTGTTAATATCTTGTGACTTATTCATAAAGCAATTGATCCAATGGCTAGGGTTTAAGCTTGGACTTTTGACCTTGATCCAATGGTGGATTGGCTATCAAGAGGCTTTGACATAGTAAGGAGGTTTAGTGACATTTGTGGACTTAGAAAAATCACAAATCATCTCCATTCTTTCTCTCTTTCACGTGAGAACTCCATTACTTTCTAACTTTCACCAAATTTTTCATTCTACACCATTTGTGTCCATTTCAAGCTTGGGAGCTTTGTGGAATTGTTATAGAGAATCACTTTCTTAAGGTAACCACTCTTTTCCTTCCCTTTTTGGTTGGTTAAAACTCTTAGGGTTATGAGTTTAGATTATGTTCATGAGATGGAAAGGTTAGGAATTGATTCTTGTTTCATGAATGTTGTTCATGAGGTTTAGAGAAGCATGTGTAGGCTTTGTTATTTTTGTTTTCCATGAGTTGGTGAAAAATCTCATGAGAAAAGTTAGGGTTTTGGTTGGTTTATGTATTGATCAATAACATGTGGTTAAGTTGTAAGGTTTTGAAAAGAAAAGTTGTCTTTGAACCTTTGGGCAAAAGGGAAATGCGTTGTATGGTTTTGTTTTAGAAAATCCGATGAAAAATATTTTGTGGTTTATGAAAATTTTTCCTAAGTGTTTTTGGGTAGTGTTTTTGGGGTCAAAGTGGTTTAAAACTCTTGTGACATGTGGGGTTGCTTTTTACTTTGAAAACATGTTTGAAAATGATTACCGGTCGGTTGAGGCCCGTAATAAAACTTGTGCTTGGGTTTGGTTTTGTTTTTGGAAATGAAAACCAAATAACTTGCACTCGAAGCAACCAACAAGCTTTCGGAAATGAATTGCTTGCTTATGAAAATGGTTTGCTTTTGTGCCTTGAAAAAGTGTTGGGAACTAATAGAATCAAACTAGGCTTGGGTGGAAAAAAAGGTGGTGTGAGTTGCTGTCTTTTGCTGTCAAGACAGGTGAAACTCGCCGGGCGAGCGTTTACTCGCCAGGGCGAGTGTCACAGGTCATGACAACACGCCAGGGCGAGCTCCAGAGCGAGCTAGACCTGTCCTCACTGCCTTCACTCGCCACCAACTCGCCAGGGCGAGCTCTGGGACCTAAAATTTTGGATTCTGATTTCTAAACTTGGTTTTTAACTTTCTAATCCCTTTTTATTAATTTATGGAAGTGGTGGGGATTGGAAACGAGTTTTTCGGGTACTCGGAAAGTACGTAACTTATAACGCAAGAAAACGGCCATTTTGCATTTCAAATTATTTAAGACTTTTGACAATTGTTTTGGGTCCTAAAAATAGTACAAATAACACATGGGGGTTGATCAATACGGTAGTTTTTGGTATAGTATCCGAAAGAGTAGTTTTACCTTAGAAAGCCTTTGGTTTTTGGGGTTTTAGAGTCCAAATCATTAAGGATTGATTGGATATGGTTTTGATTGAATACTTTGCTTGTTTTAGGAAGCGAGTAAGTGTTGTGTGATCGTGTGATAGTTGAGTGCTTGACGAGGTAAGGGCTCCACTTTATTTCCGTCTTTTAAAACGGTTACGACATGCTTTGTTTTGCTGTTTATGCATTTGCTGTGTGCTTGGCATGTTTGTACTTATGTATTCTCGTTGATGAGAACGTGGTTATAAATACGTGTGCAATTTACATATGATTAGGAAAATGTATGTAGGTTGTTATGGCTTGTGCATAGGCTTTAGGCTATGTGATTGTTTGCATGAGCATATATGAATGCGTGCGTCGGATAGGACTACGCGGGGATTTTGTCTGTGTGACTATCCTGTATATGCCAAAGAGAATATATGCCATGCATTTCATAGTTGCGTGCCTAGGTGTATGTCTGTGTGACTTTGCCTACGTACCGGGCGTTTGACTGTGTGGCTTCGCCAAATCCTACTGGATTTTATTGAGTTGGTGTTTGTCTGTGTGACTTCACCTGGTGTTTGTCTGTGTGGCTTCACCTGCCCTTTGTGGCTTTTTAGTGCGGGTACGTATATTTCTGTGTGGCTTTGCCTACCCCACGACTCTTCGAGGAGAGGTTAATTTTCCGGAAAATCATGCATGTGGCGAACCAGTGATCGGTTGTCACCCCCATTGTAGAAGTCTGCATTAGGATTGGTGATTTATTTATATAAACCCGTTGGTGGGAATTACTTTTGAGATTAAGAGCTTTCTCTTGTGTTTTGTGGAATTATTGTTATGTGTATATCTTTCGCACCGAATATATATATACATACTATATATTTTGTGGTGACCCTTTCTTTCATTTGCGGGCTCATCCCACCCAGATGATGGGTTAGGTCGTGGTGACGACGGTGGCTGTTCCAGGCCCCAGTGAGCGGTTGGAGCTTTAGCTTAGAGTAGTTAGACTACGCGCCGGTGTGTTTTGTGCACCGTGCTTTTTGGTTAGCATAGGATTCCTAACTTGTTTTGATACTTAGACTTTGATTGTAATTATTCAGGAATACACTTTGCTTGTCGAAGCACCTTATGGTAATGAGTTCTTTTGTATATTTGAATGCCGGCTCATTTAAAATCTTTTATGCGTAACTCTGATTGTGTACAAAAAAAAAATATAGTGCCTTTTCTGGCCTTTGAAAAACGGGTTGTTACAGCACCAAACCATCATAGGTTGAGTTTTGAATTGAATGACAAATTAAGAACTACTCTTAGCACAAACAGTCGCCGAAGTCAACCGTGAAACATGTCATTAGATAGTTTAGAGACCGATACTCGGATTCATAATTAGCTTGACTATCCACCAAACAATTTAGATATGTGAGTCATTCAGCTTAAGAATCAAAAAGAACCTTAATTACATATTAGGGATTGTTAACCAGTAGCCATTAGGTTAGAAATTTAGTAGTATGGAACGATTAGTTAACCAGTTGATAATTAGAGGATTAGATTAAAACAGCCGTACCTTATCACCACCTTCATGATAGCCAGTTGGATTACGTTTAGGATGTTAATATTAGACGCCAAAGAAGTAGAGCCAACATGATTGTACAGAGCCACCCTTAATGCCAGACAGTGGCAGACATGAATTGATTAGGTTGACAAGTAGAAGTCCTTATTAGAGACATCAGCCACTCAGACCAATCTTTTAGGTGTCCACATTAGTTACCCAGACACAAGAAATCAAGTTAGTTTCAGCTCAACTTAGTTACCTGATATTGCCACATACCCAGACCTTTTAGCTAAAAAACTATTAGAATCAGTTAGACCTACCGGTGAGAATTGTCAGCAAGAAAATTTGAATGGAATCCTAGTTGTCTTAACCTAAGAGTTGTAGAAGGAATAAAACTGTGGAACACCAGTCTGAGCCCAATAGGAGACCAATCTTCAGTTACCTTTTCTTATGGAATTATCATCCAGCCTTTGTCTTGAACCAAACAATGTTCAACCCAACGTTCACAAGTCTTGGAACCCTTGGACGTGTGAACTTCCTAGCTTGGCTGATCATGTCGCATATGGAAGAATTTCTTCTCGTGCCTTAAATATTCATTAGCCTCGTGCAACTCAAAAATCCAATCAAGATGCAACCTTCCAATTTCTTGGTAGTCAGTCAGCCACACGGATTGTGTAGAACGTCATTCCTAAGTAATCTTATTCATCATTCTCAGTCTTTCAGTTATTTTAGTAGTAACTCCATCAAAATTCGTGGAAACCAAATACTCTTGTTAAACCACGGACAAATTTCAGTTCAGGTTCTCGTGTGATGGTTGATTGGTGGATCGACATCCTTATTCATCATGATACAAATGACTTAGCTCAATTTCAGCTAATCATTTAAACTTCGTGCACTCTGACCTTGTTATCAGTTTTCCAACGTAATTAGTCACCCATCTTCTCTGAGCCTTATCATCCAAATTCAGAGTTAATTTTGGATTATTCCCAACTCTAAGGAATTAAGTTGTACTAGTGAATCAGTGTTAAGTAATCGAACCTTTCAGCTCCGTATTCTGAATCCATGTTAGGTGAGTGAGCTAACCTTAAGTACCTCTAACCAGACATTTCGATCTCCCAAAGTCATTTTCTGTAACCTTATGAGACCTAGTGCTAAGCCTTAGTATCGTGACCAACATATTCTAATTCCAGGTTTAGTTATCGTTAACCAACTCATTTAAGAGAAAGAGTTATTTAATGCTTCGTACTCATTGGGAACCATCCCTTAACCTTAGTAATCTGCTAGTTAGTTCAGTAAGTCATCTTAAGTCCAACAATTCGGTTCAACCTCAGCAATGCAAGTTCAAACCTTGGGTAATCAACTAGCCAAGTTTAGAACCCAACTGTTTAGACAAGTCTCATACATTATTTACCAGTAAAGGACATCAAACAAGATTGACCATTAACCCTGAGAGATAGTCGGAACTTAAGTGCATCCGCATGTTGAATGTACAACTCGATCATTGTGTCGTGCCAGAATGGATTAAAATTGTAGGTGGGATTTTATCGGATAACTATAGCTTCGTCTGCGGATGAGTCTAACTCGTTGGCAGAAGAATCAGTAGTGTTTAGACAATTTTCCACTCATTTTATATTTCAATCGATTCTGGAGTATTTAGACAACACGTGGGACAGCGGTACAATTAACATGTTATGCATAATAGTGTCCGGAAATGAGAACGACTATGGAAATAAAGAGTTGGAATCTACCCGTGATAATACTTAAGCTGTACCCTCTAGTTCACCATTTAACGTCAATCCTTACCATCAGTTTTTGTGAATACCCAACCAGGCCAGATATCAACCTACTAAGTCAGTGGAGTATTGGAGTTAACACCGATAGTAAGGGAAGAAGCTTAATCGTAATAGAAGAAGTAGAAGTAGATAAGACCAGCTGAGGTGCAGTGTGCTTAGGGAATTATGGACTAGGATGGTGGCAAAGCTGTCAGAAGATGACAGTAGTATGCGAATCAGAGTACGCAGCATGAGACTAGGGTATGTGTAGATTAGCTGACCGGCCTTTCGCCTATGACCCCAAGAGAGGAAAGTTTTATTCCAAGGGATTGAATGAAAACGATCGGAAATAGGAGAACACGTTTCTCGAAGTAACACCAAAGTTGGATTACGTGGTGTGTTCAAACCCAGAAGCTCTATCCTAGGTATTTTGGCCCTTACCGGAGTCTCAGAAGTGTTGGTCCTGCGAGCCTATCAGTTAACCTTACCTCCATCCACGTCAGGGTTACACGACGTGTTTCCTGTGTCTCAGCTCCGGAAGTGTATCCTTGATCCTTATCAGCCTATAGAGTTTGAACAAATGATCTCCAGCCAGACCTGACCTATCAGCCGGAACCAATTCGGATTGTGGAACCTGCTGCTAAGATGCTTCGGAACGAGAGAATCCTTATCGTCATGATAGAAAGGGCTCAGTCCCCAGATGGCGAATTCACTTGGGATCTGAAATCCGACATGATAAGAAATTATCCTTACCTTTCTTGAGGTGAATTTCTTAATTTCGAGGACGAAATTCTTTAAGGGGGGTAGATTGTAATATCCCAACCTCTATCTTACCTAATTAATTCCAATTAGAATTTTATCTAATAATTTAGAATTAATTAGTGGTGATTAAATTAGATAAGTCTTGGGAATTAAGTGTATGATGTGAAAAAATTAGGAGTTGTCTTTGAACCTAAACCACACATTAATACATATATCTCATACATTGTGATTTAATTAACACAAGAAAAGTGATTTCCCTCCTTCTCAATTCTCTCACTCATGACTCATTAGCCTTTCTCTCACAAGACAACACCTCATCACCACCTTTGTGACTCACTCTTCCACTATCTCAACACCTCACCTCTCTTTAGCTATGGTGCCAACACCTCATTCATTTGCATGTAAACACCACTTAAGTCTTGTGACTTGATCCCTCTCCTTACTCACTTCAGCAAAACAGAACTCAAGTCTCTAATACTCTCATTCTCTCATCTCTCTCACGCACCACAACATCAACACATCACACCACCACTTGTTCATCAAATGGTATTGCATGCAACCACAAATCAAACAGGAACACCCACTGTTTTCTTCGTTAAACAAACCACTATAAACCCTCCATCTCAGTGAATCAAACATCAATCAAGCTTTAATCTTAGAGCAAGCTAGAAGTTCCAAGTTCAACAATTTTTATCAAAAAAATTCCAATCTGTCCAGTTTAAGTTCGTGGGTGTAGCTGGGAGTTCAATAGCTGTTAGAAGAGCTCAGGAATCAAGTCTAAAGCTTCATTCCAGGTGGGTTCTTAGGATAGTGTAGATAGTTTCCCCAATTTATGAAAAATTGCATGTCAACTTAGGGATTAGGAAAATTATGTGTGAGAGGAATTAACTCCCAAATTCCTCTCCATACTATCATATTTTATGTATATTATATGATTGCACTGGTTATATGTAAGGATTGTAGGTGATTTCTCTTGTAAAATACGAATTTCTGCAAACAGGGGCTGTTCTGCTTGAGCTTGTCTTGTCCAGCATGCTGGCGAGTATCATGTCGAGCATGCTGGCGAGTATCATGTCGAGCATGCTGGCGAGTATCATGGCGAGCATGCTGGCGAGTATCATGGCGAGCATGCTGGCGAGTATCATGGCGAGCACTCATGATCTGGGCACGTTGAGCTCGACTTGGCGAGCATCTGCTTGCCGAGCGAGCTGTTCAGGTCTGATCATGATTTCTCGCCATGTCGAGCAGGCTATCTCGCCGTAGCGAACGAAGACAGAATGGCCCTATTTTTAATATTTTTCTAAAAACTTATCACTCGTTTTATATCCTCCAAATATGTCAGTTATTTTGCAATTATAAATTAATATAAACTATGTACAGCATGTTAATCACAGTGTAATCCTAGGGTATGACATAGGAAATTTAGCTTGTGTGCTCCCCGGGTTTGGGATAATTATGGTAGTAAGAACTAATTTAGTAACAGTCAATTATGAGCGATTTGTGATGTCGCGTTATGGACTCCCATTGGGACAATCCATTAGGTTATGACTATGTGAGCTGCATGCCATGACCGAATCGGTTGTCGGATATGGCAGGCCTCTGAGACATGCTCACCTCAGAGTATCCTTGTGTTAAAACGAATAAGATATTCTCTGTGTTACACCTTTAAATTATGTTATGTTTTATGTTATGAATATTAGTATGTTACGACTGATTAGGTACCCCGGTGTAGTCACCATTAGGAGGGTAGTAGGACTCACTGAGGCTTAGTAGTCTCACCCCACTCCAAATCAATTTTTTTTAGGTAGACAGGTTATTCGGAGCAAGGACCAGGCGGGAGACTGACAGTTGGAGCTGTGCTTGGATTGTCAGACTAGAAGACTTTAGTTTTCTTCTTGCTTCCAGTATTATCGGTGTATCAAAATCTTATTCATATTCCGCTGTATTATATAAGGTTATCACTTAATGTGAAGAATATTTGTAATTTCAGTTAGCTATCCCGTTTAATTTAATGTACTCAGATTCAGTTATTTATGTCTTGACTAAATATTCTAGATATTTTAGTTGGGGCGTTATAGTTCTACACTATTAAGAGATAGATTTTTCCTCTCATTTTCATCCTCGAGTCTATATAGTGACCCTTTAAATATAAAATAATTTTAAACTTTATTCTCAAATGAAAATTTAATTAGTCTAGGTGCATTTTTAATAGTGGGGTCAAAAATGTTTTGTGTTTCTCATTCTACATCCGTGAGAGTTCTCTCTCTCTCTCTCTCTCTCTCTCTCTCTCACTATTTCTACATCTCTCCCACATGATAATTTTCATTTTTTGAATAATATTTATTTGCTTATGTTATTTTTTTCTATTGAAGATTGTCTATGTCATTTTTCATTTTATATTATATATTTTGAATGTTGTCTATATTTTTCTTTCAATTATTTTTGAGATTTATTTTATTTAATTTACTTGAGTATAAAAATACGATATATATTTAAGGATGTTAGAGTGGCATAGTGGGGTGAGAAATACTCCCCCATTCTCCGTTCAACAACACCATGAGATTCTCTCTTCCTCCCTCTCTCTCACATCTCTACAGGGACTCCGTCAACAAAAAATAATTGTAAATTTTATACTATTTCTCAAATGAAAATTAACATACTTTGACCATGTTCTTATTCTCAAACTTTTTTTTGTCATTGTCCACAAAGAAACAATTTTCACGTGTGAGCTTTAAATGGAAAAATCTATGTATGAATCTCCCCTGACATTGATAAATTAGCATCTCGAAAAAGATTTGAAGCTTAAAATTGGAATTATAAAAAAAATCCATTGATTAAAAAAAATTAAAATTGGAATTATAAAAAAAATCCATTGATTATAAAAAATTAAAATTATATTAATTTATTTTAGGTTTCAATTCCCATAGATTTTTTCAGTTGGATGTAATATAGTGAAAATCCGATAAACACAAAATATGGAAAAAAATCTCATAGTTGGAATTCAAATTTTGATTAGTCAATATATATTTTTAATAATAGAGTGAGAAGTGTTTCCTGTTTTCCATTATTTATTTTTATCTCTCTTCCGTCTCCGTTACACGACTCTATAGGGGCTCCATCAACAACAAATAGTTGTTAATTCTATATTATTTTTATAATGAATATCAATAAAATTCTCGTGCTCATTTATCATTATCTTCTACATACACTTTTCTTCATGGCGAACCAATTTTCATCGTGCTAAATAAAATTTTGAATAAGGGATCCACATGATAAAATATGAAGTATAAAAATATGGGTCTGCCCCGCAGTCAGTTAATAGTTCGGGGAAGTGTTCCCCGTTTTCCATTCTACACAACTGAGATCTCTCTCTCTCTCTCTCTCTCTCTCTCTCTCTATTTCTATCTCTTTATCACCTCCATTACATAACTCTATAGGGCCCTATCAACAAAAAAATTGTTAATTCTATATTTTTTTTAATGAATATCAATAAAATTTTCGTGCTCAGTTTTCATTATCATTTATACATTCACTTTTCATCATGAGGATCATGTTCCATCGTGCTGGATAAAATTTTGAATAAGTAATCCCCATGATAAAATATGAAAATATGGATAACTCCTGCAGTCGAAATTCAAATTTTAATTCGTCAATGTGTATTTTTAATAGCGGGGGTTAGAAGTTCTTCCCGTTTCTTATTTCTCCAACACTAATAAATTTCTCTCTCTCTCTCTCTCTCCCACTCTCTCTCTCTCTCTCTCTCTCTCTCTCTCTATATATATATATATATATATATATTATTTTTTAATGAATATTAATAAAATTCTCATGCTCATTTTTCACTATCATATACATAAACTTTTCATCATGAGAATCACTTTCATCGTGCTAGATAAAATTTTGAATAAGTAATCCACATGATAAAATATAAAAATATGGATCCACACTTGGAATTCAAATTTTCATTATTCAATGTGTTTTTTTAATAGTGGGGTGAGGAATGCTCATCGTTTTTCATTCTACACCATTGAGGCTCTCTCTCATTCTACCCGTCTTATGTGTCCGTTACAGGACTCTAGCTGCTCCATGAACAAAAAATATTTGTTAATTCTTTATAATTTTCTAATGAATATTAATAAAATTCTCGTTTTTAGTTCTCACTATCATCTACGGACACATTTCATCACGGGATCACTTTTCATCGTGCTAGATAAAATTTTAAAGGGTTAATAGGTTTTTACCCCCTGCAAAGTATGCGACTTTTGCGTTACCCCCTGTAATTTTTTTTTGAGATTACCCCCCTACAACATTTATTTTTTTGATTTACCCCCCCTTTTGCTGACGTGGCAGGAAAAAAAAACAGAATAACCGATTTAAAAAACAACACTTTTTAAGTCGGTTGAACAAAATAACCGATTTAAAAAGTGCATCCAAGGGGGTAAATCAAAAAAATAAATTTTGCAGGAAAAAAAAAATTATAGGGGGGTAACGCAAAACTCGCCTACTTTACAGGGGGATAAAAGCATATTAACCCAATTTTAAATGAGTGATCCCATAAAAAAATATGAAATATGATTTAAATTTATTTTAAAACAAATCAACATAGAAATATTGTAATATCCCAACCTCTAAATTACCTAATTAATTTTAATTAGAGCTTTGCCTAATTTTTTTCAAAATTAATTAGTGGTGATTAGTTAATTAATCTTTGGGAACTAACACTACTAGAAAACATGTGTTTAGCAACCGATTTAGCAACCGATTTTCATCAAAATCGGTTGCTAATTCAATTAGCGACCGATTTAGCAACCAATTAAAATCAGTAGCAAAAACCTTGGTCGCTGATCTGTAGTGACCAAATTAGCAACCAATTTTGTAGCAACCGATTAGCAACTGAATTTTGAGACTTAATTAGCAACCAATTGTAGCAACCAATTTAGATACCGAAATCAGAGAACAGTTTAGAGACAGAGTTTGCGATACATTGTGCGACGCTATTAGCAACTGATTTAGTGACTAATTTTAGCGACTGATTTTGTTACCAATTTTAGAAACCAAATTAGCGACTAAATTTATTTAATTTTTAAACAAATCAGTCGCTTATTCGGTCACTAATTTCAATTTTAAAAAAAAAATATATATATAGCCCCTGTAATATATATATATATATACACACACACACACACTGTACCAAAAAATATATATATATATATACACACACACATATAAACATAACAAAACACATTAATAAATTAAATTCTTATAAAGCTCTACTTAATTAAAGATTATATAGAAAAATTACAATAGAAACAGTGCAAATCGGGAATTACACAATTGGTAACACAAGGATAATACATAGACATATTATATCTATATAAAGCTTAATTTTTTTCATTTTAATACACTCTCTAACTAGAGACTCCAGGACCTTCATAGCTTCCTTTCATACCTAACTTCCTTTGACTCTTTTTCTAGCAAAAATTCGAAGAAAAAAAAATTAATCAAATCCAAGATGTAAATGAAAGAAAACAGGGCAAACTAGCAAATAGTAAATAATTACATTGGCAAGAGATAATCCAATATATTGACTATATGCATCAAGCAAAATTTTACCTTTACATAGAGAATATTCAGTGACTACCCTCTTAGTAGAGATAAATCATATGTGAAAAGCCTTGACCTAGAAATACAGTCACTCGTAGAGATTAGAAACCGAAGATGCCAATAAAAAAAATACCCTTTCCCTTATGGTAAATCATGCAAGAAAGATAGATTTTCATAGAAACACGATGCACTTAATTGCTATTAATCACCAGCAAGTTTAGTTCTTAACTTTACTATACAACTGAATATGCAAGGATGCACTACGATTTTAAATTACTGTGAAGAACAACAGATAAACAACAAAACTGACAACACAAACTAACCTCATAAAGTCCAATCTCCTCATCAGGATCATAACGAACCATTTTGTTTAACCTTGCTAAGATTTCTGATGGCTTACCAGTGCTGTTCACAAAGAGTTAAAACCATACTTGATCTGAATCTTAGTAATCAACCTGTAAATGGTTAAAACCATATAGTGAATATGTGAAAAAGAAAAGGCATATATACTGTACAGCTTGTTTGAACACCACTGCTTTGTTTATATGAATACAATTCCTATATTAAAGTAAGTGCAGAGTTAATCCATCACCATCATCTTTCAATTCTAGTTAGTCAACACATAAAAAACAAAACAGAGCACAACTCTTATCAGAACACAACACAAGGTAACCTAAACCTAAGAGAAATTAAACATATCAATAAATTGTGGTCCACCATTAACAGCACATCATCAAGCAATCAGTCATATATTAGCTTCATACATTAGTTTCTCATATCCTAATAAGTTGAATAAAAAACAAAGTAAAATTTAATAAAAACATGCTAAAGACAAATTGAAGAAACAAATTAGCTTCTTTCTAGTGTAACACCTCAACAAGCAATATCACAACCACAAAATTCTGAGACCGGTAGGAATTAAATATATGAATAAATATCTCAATAGTAAGGCCTAGCATAAAACCATACCATATAAGATGCAGGATAGCTTCATTTTAACTTTACCTTCAAAAATTGTGCATGTAAGTGATTTGCCCGCCCTCTTCTTTGTACAGCCCACTTTGATTTAGCAATTAATAGCATATGTGAAGTAGCCTTTATAAATTAAAATGACTCTTTCAACTCTTTAGCTCCTGCAATTGAATCCTACAAAGAAGTCATTTTAATTTCTACAAAAGCTACAAAAGTAAGAAATTGAATTTCACACTCAATTCAACACCAAAATTGCAAGAATAAAGTCAGAAATATAATAATAATCTTATGAGTAGATTCAAATTTTTTGATTTGTAGTCACACACACATCAATGATTGAATCATAGCTAAACAAGATTGATAGTGAACGAAACATAAGGGTGGGCATCAGCCTAACCTCCTAGGGCAGTCATCCCACCACCTACATCCTCCTCTGTCTTCCAATATGCACTGCAAAACGTAAAAAAGAGTGTTTTGAATGATAATGTCAGAGATAATATAAGCTATTTTCTAAGAGTGAATTTGCATAAGTCAGTCTTGGTAGCATGTAAAATCACTACACTAAATCAATTTTAAACCATACAACATAAACAAAAAAATCAGATTGTCTAGGACTGAAAACATAAATCAATCAATAGAAGCTGTCAACAATCTAAGAATCTCCAAAGTAAACATAGCATTGAGGATTGTAAAATAATAATTTAGTACGGATTAATATCAGCATGTACGTGATTTATAAAATATGGAAAGGGTATAAAGAGAATACTCGTTTTAATTATTCGGAAAAGTATTTATCAAAACCATTATATTTAATCCTCAAATAAT
This sequence comes from Trifolium repens, assembly GCA_030408175.1. Taxonomy (NCBI): domain Eukaryota; kingdom Viridiplantae; phylum Streptophyta; class Magnoliopsida; order Fabales; family Fabaceae; genus Trifolium; species Trifolium repens. The sequence continues at coordinate 36,352,591 of CP125851.1, forward strand.
CTTATGCTGACCATTTGTAGACAACATAAGTACCAACTATCCTAATTAATAACATTAAGATAATGCAAGAAGTGTCACAGTATCACCTTCCTTACATTGAGGGCCTTGAGGAGAAATCAATTCATTTTCAGTGACTTGTGGTGAGTCTTGGAGCTTAGTCTGAAACCAACTCTTTATCTGAAATTCTAACAAAAGATAAAGGACCTATTATATATTTATATGTATGATAAACAAGGACATGAGTTGCAAGGTAAATGAACACAGACAATTAGAAGTTTAGCATTATCTATAAAAAATAATCCATTCAAGTTAAAGGCAAGGTACCTGTGTTAAGTACATGTTCAACATTTTTTATCTAGAATTTGCTGAGCTTCATATTTCTTTATCTGGAGCTTTGAACATCAATTTAAGTTTTCAAAGAAATTACCTTTTCAACAAGCTTGAAAATTGAAACCTTACATGTATGAGTTACTATCTTTGGTACACTCGCACCTTCAATGACTTCTTTGTAGAATAAGAATTTAATCAATCACCTATTGAATTGACGGTACTTATTCTTTTATTTTTTTTACCAAAATTGACGGTACTTATTTTGTAGATAGAGAATTTCGTAAAATGAAAAAACTATTTTATACTTCACCTTTTTACTTTATGTTAGTGCTTGGAATATTTGTCATTAAATCTTTCTCTCTCTCTCTCTATCTCTGCGGGCATAATCGATTTTGAGGGCATAATCGATTTTAAACTTTGAGAGCCAAAGACATGTTTCAAGTGTGGAAACTTGCATTTTGAGTCTTTTAACATGGAACAAAACGAATACTAAAATAAAGAAAACATAAGCCAATTCTCAACAAATGTCTAAGAAAATTTAAATTGAATAAGCTAAATAACCTACTTGTCCGAAAAAAGTAAGCACCTCAAAAATATAACATATAACACTAAACAAACACAAGAGTCAAAACAAACAAAAACCACAACAAACAAACTAAACAAATAGAAAAAAATTGCAAAATTGTACACAATTAACAAAGAACAACAACACTACCAGAATATTCAAACACCCTGCGCCTAAAGACACACCAGCACACTAGACACAAAACAACAATCCCTATTACCAAAGCACTACCTCCAAAAGCTACAATAGTTAAAAATTATCCGAATTATCGCAATAAGAAATTTCCCGGCTGCCAGCAACATTCATAAAATAAGCAAATTGAAATCTTCCTTCGGCTCACCATTCATAAAACATCGTCTAATCTAAATAATAATAATAAACTTAAAATTGAATCTCAAAGCTTATGTTTGTGTTCCTTAAAATTACAAACCCTATAACAACATCGAAATATAATCCTATAAGAACATTTACTAACAAGGAAAAAGGATTTATCCAAAAAAAAAAAAAAACTAACCTGAGCTTAGTGGGTTATTGTTTAGAGAGCTTTAATCACAACCAAAGATCTTCAATCGAAGGATTGTACGATTCTTGGGTTCAATCACAACTGGAGATCTTCAATCGTCGTCGCTTCAATCATGCGTTTTTGTGATTAGGGTTATGGGTTTTCGTTGGAAAGAGTGCTGCGATGGTCGGAATCAATATGGAAGAAGAAGAGGAAAGTTGAGTGCACGCGATGGAAGAAGAAGAAGAAGGAATTGAAGGCTGCTTTTTTATTTTTGTGATTGCTGTGCTGTGAGTGATGTGTTATTGTGAGGAGATGAAGTGTTTTGTGTCTGCGTTTTGAGTCTTTTGTTTTGGGTTTTACTTTATTTTGAGGGCTTAAAATGTGTGATTTTGGCCAACGGTTTTGCAAATATTTGCTATGACTATGAAAAAGGGTTTTACTCTGTTTTTTACTATGAAGTTTAAAAAATCGTTTGCGTCCGATTTTTTATCTTTATTTATTGGTCTCCAATTCGGTCTCTATAGCGACTGATTTAGCGACTGAAATATTTCAAAATTTGACGGTCAAAATAATGGTCTCTAATTCGGTCTCTAAAGAGACCGAAATATTGGTCACTAATTATTGGTCACTAATTCGGTCTCTATAATTATATAGTAACCGATATAGCAACCAATTTTATTTTAAGTTTACGTTCAAAATATCAGTCTCTAAATCGGTCTCTATAGTGACCGAAATTTTTCGGTCTCTAAATCGGTTGCTAAAAGCGAGTTTTCTAGTAGTGGTTTTTCGCAGCGACTTTTTCGCAGCGACATTTAAATTGTTGACAAAAACATACATATAGCAACAACTTATTTAAGTTGTTGTTATAAGTTGGGTTTTTCTCAACAACTACGTTATCGTTGAGAAAAGTTAGTTATCCCAATAATAATTATTGTTGCTGCTATAAGTTTAGTTTTTTTTATGCGTATGTTTTATCATGTTTTCTGTTCCTATTTTTATGCGTAGATTTCTCTTAATTAAATTTATTTTTTTTTTTCTATTTTTATGTTTTGTATCTTTTTTTATCTTTAGAGCTAAAATTACAATTAAGGGTAGAAGATTTGCAATATTATCATACTCTTTGAGGACAAATTAGATTTTTTAGTAATTGTTCCTTCTATATATTTTTAGTAGATTATTATTGCCGCTAATAGTATAATTTATTTTGCAACAACCGTGTAAAATCGTTGGGAAACTACACAATTATTATTTTTTATGCGTATTTTTTGTAGGGTCCGTCCAACACATTCTGTGGCCTAAAGCAAACATTAAAATAAGGTTTTTTTATTTTTTTTTAAAATAAAATAAAAAATTGATATTACAAAAATAAATAAAAATAATTTTTGGGTAATATATTATTAAAATAAATTATATTATTTTTAGATAAATAAACATAATAATAGAAAATAATTGATAAAAAAAATAGGAATAGAAAATAAATTGTATAATAGTGTAGATAATCTTCTTTTCTTTTTTGTTTTGGTACAAGCATAGATGATCTTCTTTTTGAAGTAGATCTTTTTATTTTGGTACAAGCGTAGATGATCTTTTTTTATTTAAGTTAAAAAAAATCTACAACAAGTAGAGTACAATATTTTTTTTCGAGGTAAAGTAGAGTACAATATATATTTTTTTTAAACAAGGTAGAGTACAATATAAAAGTATAGTTCTCCATAATAAATATAAATGGATAAAATAAGAAAGCAAAAACCCATAAGAAAAATAATTTGATTTTAAAAAAATTAATATTAAGACATACGAAAAATAATTTGGTTTTAAAAAAATTAATTTTTTTTCTGACGCCTAAACCGGCCTTGATCTTTTATCGTGGTTTCCGTTCTTATTTTTATGCGTAAATTTCTTTTAACTTAAATTTTTTTTTTTATTTCTATTTTTACATATATTACTATACTTGATAAGGACAAATTAAGTTTTTTTACGGTAGTTCCGTTTAATAAATTGTTAGTAGATATGCTTTAATTGAATTATTTATAGTTTGTTGAGAGATATATGCAAAATAGAAATAAAAAGATAAGAAAAAACAAAACTTAGTTAAAGATATTTAAGTCAAATTAACATCACAGACAATTACTTAGTTAAAGAGATATTGAGATCCAAACCAATACATTGACAAACTACTATCAGGTTTGTTAACTTCATCGTATACTTTCATTGCATAAGTAAATTTAAATTTTTTAATATTTTACATATCCTTTTTCAGATCCCTTGCGTGGATGTTGTTGCTGGCTGCTGTGTTGGTCTTGGTTTAGGGGGGTATGTTATTGTTTTTTCTTGCTGTTCCGTTGTTGCCGCCCTTTGGGTGTTGCTAGCAGGGTCTTTTCTCCCTTGTGCTTTTGTTTGTATTGTTGTTATGTTTGCTTGTCTAGTCTTGGCACTTCTTGTGCCTTGATCTTTGCTTAATAAATATTTGCAATTAAAAAAAAAATAGCTAGAGAATTGTGATTCAAGATCGTCATGTTTCCTCTGAGGTTAATGTTTCTTTGTAGGTCTAATCTTGTTGGAGATGTTCACAAACTTCATCCCTTATCTCTTCCACTTGTTATCTCTCAATTCTCAATTTTTTATATAGTCAATTCATTATTATTTTTCTTTCGTTAGTGTCTAATAGTCAAGGTTTTAATTAAATCACAATTCTTGTTGTGCAGCAGAGTGAGAGAATGAAGTAAAATTGTAGAAGGAAGACAAATCTAAAAGAATGCATTTCAACGGTTGTAGTATTATACAATGCATCACAAAAGGAAGGAAAAAGATTTTTATTGTTCACCGAATGGATGTTTAACGGAGTTACAAGCGATTATTAAAATTTGAGTTGAATAAATAGCACATATCACTTTTTTATAGGAGAACAAGACAATTGTATTTAGGGTAATATATATAAGTTTTATCCTTTAATTATATTATATTTTTTGTAGATACTTTAATTGAATTATTTATAGTTTGTTGAAAAGTATATATTCAAAATAGAAAGAATAAGATAAGAAGAAACAAAACTTAGTTAAAAAATTTAAATTATGACAATTTAAATTAAGTGATTGATACTAAATTTTTATAAAAAATAACAAAAATATATAATTACATTTATAGTTGGAAAGTCTAATTTATTACAACAATTTTGTTGTTGAGATATAAAAGATATAACAATAATTTATATCGTTCACAAAAAAACTTTTTCATTGCGAAAAATACATTTTTTGTCAGCGACAATAATTGTTGTTGCAAAAAACACCAGCTATGCCAGCGACAATAATTTTTGTTGCAAAAAAATACTAGTTGTGTCAGCGACAATAATTGTTGTTGCCAAATAACACTAGTTATGTACTTATGTCAACGACATTAATTGTTGCTAAAAACATTAGTTATGTCAACGACATTAATTGTTGCTTCAAAATACTAGTTATGGCAGCGACATTAATTTTCCTTGCAAAACTTTTCGCACCGGCACTTATACCAGCGACATGCAGCAACAATTTTTTTGCTGAGAAAAACTCTTTTTGCAGCAACTTTGCATTTTTGGCAAAGACATTTGTCGCTGCCAAAAACGATATTTCTTGTAGTGTCTATTTCTATCTCCCGTCTCCGTTACATGGCTCTATAGGAGCTTCATCAACAAAAAATAGTTGTTAATTCTATAATAATTTTTTTTAATGAATATCAATTAAATTTTCGTGCTTAGTTCTCACTATGATCTACTTACACTTTTCATCATGGGGGTCACTTTCTTCGTGCTAGATAAAATTTTGAATAAGTTTTACCCATGATAAAATACGAAATATGAAAATAAGGATAACTCCCGCAGTTTGTGATTCAAATTTTAATTTGTCAATATGTATTTTTAACAGTGGAATGGAAAATACTCACCGTTTCTCATTCTCCAACACCGAGAGATTTCTCTCTCTCTCAAAATCTTCTATTTTGTTTTTGTCCCTAATGAACATAATTTTTTCTTCAAAATAAAATAAAATAAAATGTTTTTACGTAAAAAGAAAATATAAGTGTACATATATGTCATAAGCTATTTTTTGGGTTCAATACTTCAAGTGATCTTATCAATGGAAAAATTAGTGTACTTTCTTATTTCAATTTATTTCATAGTAATCTAAATATGAGTGTTTCTTTATTTTACAAAATTAAAATATTAAAAATGTCCCAAGATAGTGTCGCACAAGTGGTAGATATTTGGGCCCCTTAACCATTTGGTCCTATAAGTTCGATCTCTGACCAGTGCGTATGGAGAAGCATTTCTTGGGAGAGGTCAACCCCTTAAATAGATCTCAGTTACTTCGAGGGGCGGAGGATACCTTTGATTTACCAAAAACAATAAAACATATATATATATATATATATATATATTTCATGTGTCTCATTTTTTCTCAAGCTATTTCATGTTTGGATTAATAATTTGATGATATATGCTGATATGATAAATCAAAGATGAACAATTAAAAAAAAAAAAATTATTCCCAACTTCACTTTGGTGGTTCAATATAAAGCGTGTGATTCATTTTAATGAAAAGTTAGAGTTGATTTAGCAAGTAGCCTTTACCCAAATACTATGAAAGAAAATGAAACGCAGCAGGGAGAAATATATGGGGATTTTTGTTTACGGGAAACGAAAGGTCGGCCTCAGAGAAGAAGAGTGTCATTGATTATCTATGGTTATTAAAATTAAACAACACAGTAAAAATAAATCTAAGGGCTGTAAATTAACCCTCTCATCTCTCACAATAAAACCCATCTTATAAAATACATCCCCTATATATATATAATATTTAAGATTTTCTTAAAAAATATAATATTTGTGAGAGTTTCTAAGATAATTAAAAAAAAGAGTTTCTACCAAAATATATATATTTGAGAGTTTTCACAAAAAAAAATAAAAAAAATTGAGGGTTTCCAAACAAAAAATATATTTGAAAGAGTTTCTAAAAAAATATATATATTTGAGATGTTCTAATTGGGATAGAAACAAAAAAAAAAAAATAAGGTAGTTTTTCATAAAATATTATAAAAATTCAATTATTGTCGTTGGTGGGATTCGAACAGCAGACCTTAAGCTAGAAACTTCGCATAAATATAATATTAGAGAAGCTCTAAATGAATGACACCTAAGCAATTTCTATTGAGAATGCACGAGAGAGCTCCGTGGGAATCTCGAAATGTATATAAAATAGAGATAGAGAAATAGAGATTGGAGGTTTAATATAAAAATAAATATTACTAATTGTCAGCTTTTTTTTCTTACTTATTCCTTGAATTCTATTTCTTTTGGTTACTATAATATAATACGAAATTTTAAACCTTTGACCACATATTTAAAAAATCAAGACTTTTGCTATTTGAACTAATTTATTGTTGGTAATTTTTTGAAATTCTATTAAAAGAGAATATTGAATGTGGATATTTTTATTTATTTTTTAACTAGAAATAGAATCAGTCCCCGTAACCGTGAGCTTAGTTCAGTTGTTAGGGACATCGTATATATTATGCAGGAGTCGGAGTTCGATCCCCAGATACTCCCACTTATTCACCTTTAAGGTGAAATTTCAAGCTACTATAATAACTTTTCCCCTAGGCTACTAGACAAAAAAATAAAATCAAATTGGTTGATTTTTATTGAGGAATATTTGTAACAATAATTTTCATCGTTAAATTTTTCAACGATGGTGGCAAAAATCTTGCAAATATATATATGATATGTTTTTATTTAGATTGAATTAATTTTTTCATCACTTGGACAAGGTTCATGGTACTTCGACAACCATCTTTTGTCTCTCTTTTTAAAATCACTCAACTTTTGTTTTTCTATTAAATTTTTGTACTTAAAAATAGTGATTTAACATATTTTAAATGATGTGACGTACAATCTGATAATATTAAGTTCAAAAGTCATGAAATTACAAAAAAAATATTATTAAAAACACCTTAATAATTTTATATCATCAAATTGTATATCATATGATTTTTGACGTGTACCATATCATTTAAAATATGTTAAATTATAATTTTTAAATATAAAATCTAATAAAACGACCAAAAATAAATAATATTCAAATAAAAATCTAATTTAATAAATAAATAAATAGGAGATTGAAAGTGTAATTAAGCCATTTATCCAGGGCTTCTTAGTTGTCTCCATTGTCTTTAACAAAGCAACATAGACAAGGACCAAACCAAATCTTGATTAATTAAGGTGTATATAGCACCCATTTCTCTGTTTTTCACAACATACTCACAAGATTTTCTGTCCTTTATCATTTCCAATTTAACTTTCTTTCTTCCAACCTTCTTTCATTCATTTCTTCAACTATTTGTACATAGCCACATCAAACTTCTCCTCCTTCTTCCACCATATCTACAATTATGGCCACCACACCTTATCCAAAACCACCTTCACATGCATCTCTAAACACAATACAAGAAATCACTCAAATATATTCTTCACTTCCACCTAGACCTTCCATAGAAGAAATAGAAGCTGCTACATCAACTCTTGACACCCTTAACAACTTGGAACAAACAAAATTACAAGAAATATCAACACAAAAACCACCACAAGATGTTCCTGATGATCTTTTCTATGTTCTTCAACAACTCAAGAAAACCATGGTCTTGTTTCAAAGTCATCAACAAAGAAAAGAAGCTCTTCACCTTCTTCAACTTGATAAGATGTTTCAAACTTTTGGTGATCTTATTCAAAGAGCTTCTGAATTGGTTTCTCCTGATGAGGATACAAATACAAAGAAAAAGAAACTTCCTACTTTAGAAGCTGTTGAGGAAGAGGATGAATTACAAAAGAGTGATGATTTTGAAGATGAAAAAGGTTCCTTACTGCACAAGCCGTTTTTGTTTACAGGTTAGTTTCAATAATTTTACTTGGATAATAAATTATTAATATCATGAATTTCAATTGTGACTTATTTTTGAACTTTATGCAAAACTGCTTATGCAAATAAATAAATTTTTATGCATTATCCATAAATCTGTCAAGGTAGTTTATGAAAAAACAACTTATGAATATACAATTTTCGTTACCGAAAACTTATGAACTAACATAAAAACTTTTTTATTTACATAAGCTATTCTTCAAAAAATCAAAATTATGACAATCCAAACGGGCCCTGGTATCTGTTTCATTTGCCTTATTTGAGCTTATCTATTGACATAAGTATTTTTAAGAGTGTATGGTAGCGTTTATGCAAACAACTTATATGACATATCTATAAGTTGTTTTCAACTTATTTTGATAAGCTCTCCAAGATAACTTATAACTTATGAAAACAACTTATAACTTATATGAAAACAGTTTGACTTTATTTTATTGTTTGTTATAAAATAGTCTATACATAAGCACTTAATATATGATAAGCGCTTACATAAACTATTAAATTAAGTTATCTATCCAAACAAGAGAAAAACAAATGATAATTTCTTTGATCTGACTTTAATTTTGTAGGAGATGGAAGCATTGAGAAATTGAGTCTTATGAAAGTGGCTACTGTAATTGAAAATTGTGCTAATAATAAAGACACAACCCTTGAACTTAGAGGAAAATTGGTGGATCAAATGGAATGGTTGCCATTATCAATAGGGAAATTATCTGATGTTACTCAAATAGACCTATCTGAAAACAGAATCATGGCTCTTCCAACAACAATTATAGGTCTTAAGGCTTTAACAAAACTTGATCTTCATTCAAACCAACTCATAAATCTTCCAAATTCATTTGGTGAATTGATAAACCTTATTGAACTTGACTTACATGCCAATAAATTAAAATCACTTCCTGCTAGTTTTGGAGACTTGACGAATCTCGTTGAACTTGACTTGAGTACAAATGATTTCGTACAATTACCTGATACAATTGGGAGTTTAATCAGTTTAAAGAGATTAAATGTTGAGACAAATAGGCTTGAGGAACTACCTTTCACAATTGGGAATTGCACTTCACTTAGTGTTTTGAAGCTAGATTTCAATGAACTCAAGGGACTTCCTGAGGCAATTGGGAAACTTGAATGTTTAGAGATTCTCACTTTGCACTATAATAGAATCAAGAAGTTACCTACAACAATTGGTAATTTAATTAATCTGGAGGAACTTGATGTTAGTTTTAACGAACTCGAATTCGTACCGGAGAATCTGTGTTTCGCGGTAAGTTTGAAGAAACTAAACTTGGGAAAGAATTTTGCTGACTTAAGAACATTGCCAACATCAATTGGAAACCTTGAAATGCTCGAGGAGTTGGATATAAGTGATGATCAGATAAAAGTTTTGCCCGAGTCTTTTAGCTTTTTGTCTAAGTTGCGCATTTTTCGGGCCGATGTAACTCCTCTTGAGGTCCCACCAAAAGAAGTTGTCAAGTTGGGTGCTCAGGTAAATAAAAACATTTTGACGTAGTATAAATTGCATTTAATTCGTGCATCTATTAATCATAATCGTCAGATCATTAAAAATATTTGACTTTAATCATAACTACTTCTAAAATCACATATATGACTTGTTGACGATATAAAACTTCTAATACTAACTTTGTATCAAAATTAAGCTCTTATAACTTTTGTTTTGTTTCTATTCTTTCAATGGCTTTATTTACTCAAGTTTTGTTCATTGTTTGTTACCAGGAAGTTGTGCAGTATATGGCTAATTATGTCACCAATAGGGATGCAAAAGTCTTGTCATTAAAGAAGAAAAAGAAGGGATTTTGTTTTTGGCTTTGTTCCATATGTGGTCCTCAGCAGGAATAGGGTTTTAGCAAAACCATGTTAATTCTTTGTTTCCCAAGGCTCAAATTATATACTTCTTCCATTGCATATGTTTGGAACACCTTGTTATTCCTTGTAAACTAATTTTTCTAGACAAGTTTTGGGCTTGTAATTAACATTTTGTTTTTGCCTTGTAAAGGAGTGTTTGCAATTAACATTTGATTTGATGTTAATCATGTGTATATAATATGATTGTTTGTATATTACTTTGATTTTATATTGTTCTTGTCATTTAAAAAAAAATTAAATAGCTAAAGTCAATAACTAATTTTTAATATTAGTATTTTTTTTCTTCATCGTTCCTTTTATATCTTAATATTTTAACTTTTAGCTTAAACCAGTTGAGCCGTCCACTCACTTATTTTTAAATAAAATTATTAAACAAAGACAAATGATAACAGACTATGAAATACCGACACAAACACGAATATAACACTAACATGTTAATACTGATAATAATTGAAGAAAATGAAAGAGCTAATCATAATTATATGTGTCTTTGACATCGAACACACTTTTAATTAAAGATGTCTATGTTAGATAGTAACGAGTATCCACTTGCTAAAGAATCTAATATATAGATATTATATTTAGGAGTTGTGTATTCATTTTCAATTTCAACACTTGTATTTTTTGATCTCTTAACAAACACCTTAATACATTATTTAGGGAAGACACTTAAATAAATCATACTATAGTTTATCAACTTTGTTGTGTAGTAGTACGTTACTATTGCTAATGACAACTTAAGAAATTAAAGGATAAACATTAATTTAATAGGGGAAAAACCCTGTCTTAATCAGAAGCCGGTCATAGTTGTTGACAAATGACAAGGAATTTGCTAATCCTTAAACCAATCTCATCTAGATCAAACCAAACACGTCAGCATCCATGGTCTGCATATCTTTGTTTCATATTTTTATCATAGATAGATTGACTAAAATAACTCAAATTTTATTTTTGTTAACGGTTAATGATAATAAAATCATCTAGGCTTAGTTTCAGGTCATGATTGATGAAATATAGATAAGAAAAAGGAAGAAGGGAAGAAGGCGTTGTTGTAAAACGTTTGGTGTAAACTATGGAATTATCGTGTCAGCCAAGAAAAAGTCATGGGCGTATATAGGGCGGCTTTCAAGAATTTTCTTGATCAACATATTCAATCATTCATTCCACTTGAAGCATAGTGAACATCATTACTAAAAACCATAGTTATATTTACTATTATTTTGTTCGATAACCAACCTCGATATTTTTGCTTTGTGCAGGTTAGGTTTTCAATGACTTATTATTTTATTTATCTAAAAATATTGTGAAGTGATCAGGCTAACCTATAAAACCCTATGGCCTAGCCTACACAGGCTTGAATCAGACCAACCTATTTTTTTATATAGAGTAGACCAAAACTTTTTAATAAGTCTATTTAGATAAAAAGATCAGACTTCAGATCATTAGAAAAAACGGGCCTATTTATATAAATATGAATATATATTGAAAAAATTGCACTTTTATTAAATTATAAATCTATTAACTTTTTTAGTGGTTTAAGTTTATTAATTTACATTAATTTTTCACATATATAAAGTATTATTTTTTTTTTTTTGACAAAATAAACAATATTCATTCATTCAAATAAAAAGAGTACATCGATGTAATACAAATTCATAATCGCTAAAAACAAAAAGGATAAATCTGCGAACAAACTCACAGTATCCATGTTAATAGCATAAAACGGCAAATTACATATGCCTACAAATATGACTATATTGAAGTGTCTGGAATATCCATGTCTCCAGATCTGTAGCGTTGATGACATCAAAGTCGACATTGATTGGATCTGCACTAGATCAGATCTACTCCTTCAACCTGAAACAAATGAACACCGCACAAAGACGGGACAACAAAAACACCGCACAAAGACGGGACAACCAAATACACCGTACAAAGACGGGAAATCAAAACAAGCAAATATGTGAAAATCACACTTATTTATTATAATAATGAGAAAGAAAAGCAATTTGGATGGATGATTTTAGGTCAAAATTGACCTAAAATCACCCCTCTTCAATGGACTAAAAAGAAGAGAAAAAGTAGTGGTGACGGCTAGGGTTGGAAGAGAAGAAAGGTAAAATTATAAGTGGTTGTTGGTGGAAAAATTTTAAAGTATTATTATAATTTAGAATTGGAACATGATGTTATATATAGTCAAATTCTTTAAAATATCATGTTAAATATCAAAAGGAAGTTTAATCTAATTGATTTATTAGTTCATAAGTATATTTAAAAATAAATATAATTATTTAATTAAATATGTTTATGTAAAATAGGTTTTTAAACAAATTAACAGATCATACCAGTCTTTCAAAAGACCAGACTCAGGCTACATGCCAAGCTCGGGTTACAGATAGGACTGACAATGAACCGAACCAACTCGAACAACAGTTCGAAACTCGATTCGACAATTGATTCCTTAAACTTGGTTCATGAACCAAATGAGCCGAACTTGAGCTATATATAATTCGGTTCGTTTGGTTCACGAGTTGACTTGATTATATAGTTTCGTAGTGAATAGTGGTTTATAATTTTTTTTATTTTTACAACATTTGCTACTTAAGCAACGGAATCATAAAATTAAAAACGCAGGGAGCGAGAAGAGTGGAGAGGGCACCAAAAGAAATTCTAATTTTTGTTGTTGAGATATTGATATAATAATGGGCCATAAATGGACGGGCTACTGATTCGGCCCACTAAAAAATAAAATAAGAAAATATGGAAAAATAAAAAGTAATTGTAACTGAGATTGAAATGGTTGAAGAAAATAGTGCGATACTCTTCTTCTTCACAATCACATTCATAGCGCAGCTTCATCATTCTTCTCTGCAACGTTAACCACAAAGCATAAGGTAGCTAATTTTCTATATCTTCAACTTTTTCTTTCGTAAACCTATTTTTACTATTCATTTTTGTACTTTATACGCTGATTCGAATCTCATAATGTTTTGATTATTATAATTAATGTAACACTCTAATTCTATTGATTAAGATTTCTGAATTCATCATAAGCTTAATTTTTACACCATTGAATGATTCGTTACGTGTTTAAATTTTGATCATTTCTTAGTGATTCATTAAATTCAGCCGAGGTTTGCTTAAGTTTGTTCAGCAATTGAATGTATGAGTAATGCTTTACCAGTTTTCATTTGTTCTAAATCCTAATTAGTATCTCGTTTTAGTTTTCTAATAAGTGGGAATTCTTTGAGGTAATTTGTGTGTTGTATTGTATTCTCGTGTATTATTGATAATTACAGTGTTATGTTGTTGGATAGCGGCTATAGCGTTCGCTATAGCATTTAGTATAGTGAAGTTTGAACAAATCATTATCGTTCTATATGATACGCTATTTAGTACAACATGTTGTCCAATAGCGATTATAGCACCGTTGCATAGTGGAATTTGAACAAACTGCTATTATCTGTGATATGCATTTGACAACACCGGATAATGATGTCAATATGGGGTGGTAAAAATGTGTTTAGTGAAGTAACATTGTGCATTGACTTATGATATTTTCTGTAGGGCACTGCTAGGTTAGTTCCTTGAGTACATGCTGGAATGGCTGCTGCATCTGGGATGACTTACGAGGAAAAACAAGTTTCTTCAATTGACAACATCCATCCAAGGCTGGATGTCTATGTGTGGGACATGGATGAGACCCTTATACTGCTCAACTCTTTACTGAAATCATCATATGCTGAGGCTTTCGATGGTCTGAAGGATGTGCAGAAAGGTGTCGAGCTTGGGAAGATGTGGGAAAATCTCATTTTGAAAGTGTGCGATGATCATTTCTTCTATGAACAAGTAAAATTTTACTTTTTTGTTCAAATATTTTCGATGGTTTGTTTTTAGTTGTGGAGAGTTAGTTTGGGGTGGGGTTTCTGTGCTGCAGATTGAAAATTACAATCAGCCATTTCTCGATGTTCTGTCCAAATATGATGATGGGAGGGACCTATCTGATTACGACTTCAACCAAGATGAATTAGGCCCCCCACATGATGATGCCATCAAAAGAAAAATTGCATACAGGCATCGAATTATAGCCCAAAAATACTTGCAGGTAAAACTTCTGGAACACATATCTAATTACAGATTTTCAATGCCATTACTATAAGTCTATAACGTGGAATTTTACTTGTTGAATTGTTAAGTATTTATTAAATCCTTTTAAAATTGATGCATTTATCTGTTACTGTACTTCGCATTGTGTTTTTTTGATGGGATGGTTTGGTAATCCATAGTATTTTACGAACCTTGTTTAAAAATATAAGTTTCTACAACATGACTCTCTTTTACTTATATGCTATATTGATTCTACTCTCTAGAAAAACATAATTGTAATGCATATGGCTGATAGTGATTTCGAAACAAATTTTTGAACTTTGCAAGACTTGATTGATTGTCGCAAACTTCATAGAGGTTAAACTGAAGCTTATAAAACATAGTTATTGGAGCGTTTTTTGTAAGCCTACTCTGAATGTAAATGGTTGCAAACTTAGGGCTAATATTTTATAATGAACATTCTGAAAATGAGTAGTAAAAATTGCAACTGTGTTGCCTTTTCTTTCCATAACTTGTTTATTAAATGTTTATGGATTGTATATGGTATTATGTGATGCATGATGTATCTTTCTAGTATGTGTTTTAGATATAACATTGTTTGAAACTATTATTTAACACTGTTTACATAATTTTTTGTGCCTGTGCTATCTATGGTGAAGTTATTTTTTACTATATCTTGTCTTTAGTATATTTTGCTGAGATCGTGAGATATTAATAATATTTTAATAGAAGATTTCAAATACTGCTGCACCTCCCTTCATTTTATCTTCTTTAAAAATAGGAAAGCGTTGACAATTCATCAAGGCATAGCAAGCTTCTAAAAAATTGATTGAGTATCCATATTGAAAGTATAGTAAAGGATATACAACTATATTGGCTACTGCTAAATTAAATACTTAAATTCTGGCGTTAAAGATCAATGATAGTTGCAAGTAAATATTGACAGAAGAGAGCTTTAAAGCTTCAACAAATGCTCATAAATCATAATATACTTTTAGACAACAGTTTTAAGACAATCTCACGAGCCTTAGTTTATAGCTGACAAATGGTAATTTGTTTTCTGATGACTGAAGCTTGGTAGATTTCATGAAGCGATGATCTAATCTAGAGAGACTTAAAAGAGTTATGGTGTACCCAGACATGTTTACTTTATCTGCAAGTTTCTTCATCAGTAGCTTAATCTGAGGGTAAACTTAATATTCTCTCTACCTGTTTCAGGGCTTACATAATATTTTGGATCACGAGACAATAAAAGTATGGGATGATTTGTATGATAAAACTGATGAATATACTGACAAATGGCTTTCATCAGGTATGTTTTGACAATTCATTTATATTATCTTTTGTTGCATGACCTATTTTAGTTATAACTTTCTTGTTTTATTTATTTTAGCACGGACCTTTTTGAAGGAGTGTTCCGGTGAAAATAAAGATGCGGTTTCTTCCATTGCTTATGCTAACACAAGCACTGACTCAACTAATGCAAAGCATCAACATGTAAATGTTTTAGTGACATCTGGATCGTTGATACCATCTCTTGTAAAATGCTTGCTCTTTCATCTGGACAACTCAATAACACATGAAAATGGTGAGTATTTTCCTTTTCCTTCTGATTACTATAAATTCAATGTGACAGAATAGATTTATTATGCCAAAAAACCATTATCTTTTCGACCATTCAAAACTAGTAATAATCATATTAACCATCCAAAACTAGTAATAATCATATTATAATGGAGTGAAGAGTTTGGTCTTGAAAATGAGTCTGTGTTACTTGCCATTAAAAAGGATGTATTGTATTATCTCGTTTCAGTGTATAGCTCTTGGGATGTGGGAAAAGTTCAATGTTTCCGATGGATCAAGGAGCGTTTCAACCATCCCAACGTTCGCTTTTGTGTAATTGGAGATGGGTGGGAAGAGTGTGAAGCTGCCGAAATAATGAGATGGCCATTTGTTAAGATTGACCCTCGGCCAGGAAAACCTCATAGGTTCCCTGGTCTCACATCCAAAACAGTTGGCCACTATTTTTCTGTGGTGTATCCAGACAACGAGAATGATGAAGAATGACGACTTTTCATGTTATCTAACCCTGTTCTGGGATCCTGCCAGTAACCAAAAAAGGGAAGAAAAACCCCGGCAGCATGGCCAATATTGTGTTGCCAAGTGTCTAAATTGATGGCATGTGATAGCTGTCGAAACTTTAGGTGTTAACTGCTCTTGTTGAAATCAGTTTAAACTATTTTTCTATGACATGGATGGGCGATCACAGATTAAGATGTAGATGTTGACGTTGAATGAATGTAGATCATTTACCTCTTCTCATGTATATAAGATGTTTCCAAATAATATCTATGAACCTTCTCAGCTCATTTGATCATCTGCAGTTTGAAAATAGAAGCTGCACCTTTTGCAATTATGATCAAAAGATTTAACTTTTTTTTTTATATCAGGCTTTGAATATTTTAACTCAAAAGATATTGAGAGATATGTACTGTGTAAAATTTTATGGTTAACATCTAAAGGCTAAAGCAGTTCTTTATTTATTTTTTTCTTTATTAAATTAAACTGTAGTGGACCCTGATCCCAAACATATCCACCAAAGGTCCTAAACTTTACGACACTTTCTCTTTCCACACCCACGTTTCTTTTTCACCCCTCTAGCGTGCAAAAAAATTCGGTAAATATCTGTAAATATTTACTGAATTCTTTTAGTGTAAATTTACACAAAAAAATGGGTAAACATTTACCGAAATTTTTTGCGCGCTAGAGGGGTGAAAAAGAAACGTGGAGGTGGGAGAGAAACTTTCAAACTTTACTGGATTTTGGGCTCATCTGAATTTTGGGCTAAGTAAAATAACATGCACCAATATTAATACTTTGAAAAATCTCCCTTTGACCCCCACATGTACCTCCTACCCCTACAAACCCCTTCAATCTCATCAATTTGCTAAAAAACGAAGTATTTATTGAGATGAAGGGTAATTTAAGTATTTTGTAGGTGTACGAGGTATAAGTGGAAGCAGATTTTTCCTAATATTTTTCAAGTTTGAACTTTATAATTGTTAGACTTAAGAACATTAGGAGAACTTAACTCAAAAGTTTAGCTTAATAGGTGGCAGAGGCTGTATGGCTTTATCGAAAAAGGATCTCTCAATTTTTTTTCCTCAAGTTTTCTCAATTGTTACCTCTTAAACCATTGACCAATTTTTCTTCTTGTTTTTCTAATTAAAATATTATCACATACTTTTGATCCAATGGTTTAATACATACATTATTTTCTCAATTTTTTTTCCAATGGAGAGAATCAATTCTCGGCTTTACCACATTTAACACTTTGATATACTTGATGATGTGGTACTCCTAACAATAATTCAGTCAAACAACTTGTTAGAACTTAGAACTAATGAGTTCTATATGAATATCTAAATGCTATGGCTGAAGTTTAAAAGTGGCTTCACTTTCAAGTTGAGTTCCTTAAACTTTGACATCGCATTCACAGAGCTGTATCGATGTGGCATGACCATTAGCTAAAACGTTTAGTGTAGATATCTTATTTTGATTATTTTGTGAGGTCATTATCATTAGTTTTCAAATTGTTGGACCAAAAAAATACTAAGTCTCAAACGTTAAGTCCTGTTTACATTTTGAATGATTTTTTTCAATTAATTTTATTAAATCCAATTTCCCTGCCGCATGCTTAGCTTCCCCACATCAATTAATAATAGTTTGTCTCTTTGCTTAACGATAAATTCCAAATTTATTTTGGTATGGTACTATTCATTTGGCATTGGGATGCACTATCTTATATGGTTCTGACATTACATTTGCTACAAATTTTTTATTTATTGTCCTCTACTTGTTTAATAGTTAAGACATCTAATGCACTGATTTGATTTAAGGATAAGATTATTAGACATATATGGATCAGGCAGCAAGGGCTAATCTTCCAAATAAACACTTTGTCCATTTAATCATCTACTGTTAAGGATAAACCACATGAGGTTTATTTCGACTTCCTAAGCTGAACAATTAATGAATGCATTTTCATTATCAACTTTGGCTTGACATGGTGACATGCTGACAAGGACACATTCATTTTGAAAGTTCTTCTTACTACAATATAAGTACAGTGTTATTAATTAGTGTATATATCACAAGATAAATGTGAAATTAGTTTTTGTGGCAAATAACATAAATATAAGGTTCCGTGAGCTTAATTCAATTTGTAGGGATATTGTGTTATATATGCAGGGAACTGGGGCTCGAACTCTGATCATCTAACTTATTCACCTTAAGAGTGATATTTTTAGCCACCAGACTATTTAGAAAAACAATATAACTATAAGCTTTTATTATTATTTGAAGTTTCATATGTTAATATGATCCTCAAAATATTTGCTTTAGAACAATGTAGGATTTGTAATTTTATTTTCTTCATGTATATGTAGTTAATTATCAAATAGAAAGCTATGGATGAAGGGAGAATTATTTCAACATTAATAGATAAATTACTACTTGAAGGGAGTTTCAAGAGACCAAGAGAAATTTCTAGTTAGTGAAATATTTTAGTGTAATTGAGTAGTGGGTAGTGTGAGAGATTGAGAGTGTGTAAAAATTGTGTAAATTTCTCCTTTGAAGGTGTATTACAAAGCCAATATTGGCTGAATTCCACTATCAATTTTTGTTTTATTATTTTGCATTAACTATAGAAAAATTGTGTAAAAAACTTTTATTTTTGTTGTCATGCATTATAAAGAAGTGAATTATGATTTAGTAATAGAAAATGGGTGAGAATGATGATCACTTTTGTATCATTCATATTTTTTTTCTTTTGTGTGTATATATGTTGCACTATTGATATCGATTGAGCAAGAGACAACATTTTATTTGAAAAAAAAAACTCTTCATCAAGAGTCACAACAATATGTAAGGACATGTCTCTAATCAAACCCATGAAAGAAAAAACCATTAAAATCCAAAACCATGACAAAATATGCACAAGAAAAATGTTGGCCAATAGACGCTTAACGCCTAAAGACACATAGCACCTGACATTGCTAGCACGGGCAACATAGG
Source organism: Trifolium repens (assembly GCA_030408175.1). Classification (NCBI taxonomy): domain Eukaryota; kingdom Viridiplantae; phylum Streptophyta; class Magnoliopsida; order Fabales; family Fabaceae; genus Trifolium; species Trifolium repens. The sequence continues at coordinate 36,372,002 of CP125851.1, forward strand.
GTGCCTAGCTCCTAAGCTAGCTCTGGCTAAGAGTTAACACTTGGCGCCCAACATCTATATAGTTAAAAAAAAATTGTGTTTTTGTATTGTATCATATATATTCAAATCAAATCATTCAATATGTAGTTATGTACTGCATCATTATGTTATTTTGAAAAGAGAAATGTTATTTAGCAAGAAATATTGATGCAAGAAAAAGAAGAATTCATAAAATTAGGAAATTTGACCAATTAAAACTTGGCTAACCATATATGGGAGAGAGTGTGATTATAATTTGACCAATTAAATATTTCCATCTAAGATTCTTCTTTTTCTTGCATCAAAAAATTCTTGCTAAATAGCATTTTCCTTTTGAAAATCACTCGCAAGTCACACTAGACATGTGAACAACACTTGAAATTTAATTTCAGCTTCCTTGAGTCATCATCCAAAGCTCAAGATTAAAGACATAATCTCAACAATTTAATTTAAATTTCTTGAATGAATGAGCAAGGAAAGTGGATGCCTATGGAAAGTATAGAGATGAATAATTGAAGGACACATCTAGAGAATAATAATGGGAGGAATATCCAAGTTGGGATCAGAGTCGGAACGCGGAAAAAATCGAACAAAACTACTAGTACAGCTTTGTGGTCCATCTCTACTTCTTGCACACTTATCTTTGGACCTTTTTTTTTCATTTTTTTTTTTGTAATTTTGCCTATAGTTCATAAAATTAAAGGCACTACCCATACCTTTAGTATAACTTTTCATTCTCTCCCTATCTTGACAATTCAATTTCAATGCATGCATTGCACTTTTTTATTTAAATATAATTTTCTATATTGTGAGTCTCAGAAAATTTGATTTTCTTTTGTTTACTCCATTTTTATTATATATATACTCGTGACTTGTCGCTTTTCATTATAGTATCTAGAAAGATTGTATGTATACATGTCTTGTCCACTTATATTAGGGTATGTATTTTTCACGCAATTGCAGAAATTAATTTATCAAATTGTATATGATCATAAAAAGCATTTAGAGTATGTAATTTGAATATTAAAAAATTGATATCATATTTAATATCCTTATATAATATAAAAACAATGAATATTGTATCAAAATTGTATACAAATACAAAGTTGGACATTATTTTATAACATTTTTTTATCTTTATATCATAGCATACAAATATTCTTGAAGGGTAAAAATATTACACTCTTTATTCAAGAGACGACTTTTATCATTAATATTTTTAATATTTTAGCCTTAAAGAGAAGTAGTACTAGCTTGAACCTCATTGCTCACAATACCAATGCATTACTTTCTACTTTTGATTATACTTACCATACTTACCATCTAGGCCAAGAACATTTAGCAACAATTAAAAAACTATCACCCCAACTTACATCACGGTCGATAAGTTATAGAAGTTTGCGATACACTATTTTCAATAATATATGAATGTAGAAAAAATATAGTTTATTTTTTCATCTTATATTTTGCTCCTTTTAACAATAATTTATATATTTTAAAAAATGATTTTAAAAACTCTACAATTTTCTCCGGTTATCAAATTTAGTCCTTATGTTTATTTTTAAGACCGAAAACTTAATTACGTGATACATTTCAGACCGAGTTAAATATATTTTTTATCCTTATATTTTTCTCGCTTTTTAACAATAATTCATATATTTTTAAAAATCCTATATAGTTTATTCTTGTCATTTTAGTCCACATAAAAAGATTAAGGATTGATAGAGAGAAAAATAGAAAAAAAAATGTATTGAATGAATACTTAAAAATTAAGGATTGTTCGAATATATTAATTACCCATCTTAAAAATATTTGAACAACATTGTGACAATTGTTATTTTTTTTTTGTACATAAATTGTGACAATTAATTATTGGAGTCAAAAGAGAGAAATCATTATATTTATATGGGTAGGAGGGGAGCTCAGGTATCGCCAAGAGCAGTCACACAAGTGCATTTGAAAGTCACACCCGTCGTCTAACCATCTTTATTAAAAAGATTGGTCCATAGATACTACGTTGAGCATTAAGTAACATAAGTGTCTGTTTGGTAAATAAAATAAGCTAATTTATAGTTTATTATATTAGCTTATAATTAAGCTTGTTTGATAAAATAAGATGTGTTTGGTAAACAGCTTTTCTCATTAGCTTTTAGTTTTTTTTTTTTTTTGGAATGGTTATGGTGCATAAGCTTTTTCCTTATGCACCATGCATAAATAATGAAAATTGCTCAATGAACCCCACAAATTGCTTAGCACACCTCCTAAAAATCTGAGGGGTGCATTAAACAATCTGGGGGTGCGCTAGAAATCAGGGGGGTGCACTAAGCAATTTAGGGTATTTATGCACGGTGCATAAACATGGCTTATGCACCATAACTTGTGCCCTTTTTTTGGAATGTTATTTCAAGTAGAGTTTGAGCTTATAACTTATAGCTTTTTACAGTTTTTTCCTATTTTAACCTTTAATTTAATTTTATTATTTTTTATAAACAAAACTACCCACTAAAGAAAAAAAAAACTACCCAATAACACATATATGTCCTTTTATGTAATTTTCTATTTATCTACTATTTTAAAAGCTAATTTTACCAAACACTTTAATTTCAATCAGTTAGTTTTTCAGCTATAAGCTAACTTATAGCTTAATTTTACCAAACACACCCTAAGTGATTTTGACACCACATTATTATAACATAAAAGTTCAAAGCATTTTTCTTATATTTATTAGTCCTCTTAGTTATAAAGTACTCAACATCTACTTTTCTATTTAATGTGAGACTTAATCCACCTCGGATTTGCCACAACATATATACGGTACAAGTCAAATCTATGGTGCACAAGTGAAATAAATCTTTCATTATGCATTAACTTGATTTTACTATTGAATCAATAATTTTCACCATTAAATCAAATGAAATATGATGTAACATATTGATACAATAGTAAGATTTATTGATCAAATGGTAACTAAAACTTCGAGACACTAATTAAAGAAAAAAAAAAGATAAATTTTATATTGAGATATTCTCTATATTTAAAAAAATGAATTACATAAATTTCAATTCCATATACATAAATTTCAATTCCATATTATTAAGCTCTTTATTATCTAGTACCTCAAATATCCTAATTAACATTTTTCAAATACTTATTTTATTTGAGTATATTAGACAAAGTATATATACTACTACTGCATCCCAAAAATTTGCTGCTCTAGCCTCTAACTTACTAAGATTATGTTTGGGAGTTGAGTTTTGGAGGGAAAGAGAGGGGGAAGGAGAGGCTTGGGAAGAGGTCAATCCTTGTTTGAGAGTTTTAAAAAAATAAAGAAAGGTTTTGGGGGGATTTGGGGGGCTTATTTTATCCAATTTTAAAGTTCCCCCAAATTGGGGGGTTTTGGAGGGTTAACTATATAAATTGTCTATTATACCCTCAAAATAATTCCAAATTTCAATTTTAGCCATAACCTAATTTCATTCCAAAAGATCAAAAACTGAACCTTTTTTCCCGAAAAAATCGGAAACTTCTTTCCGGAAAAATCGGGAACTTTTTTTCTGGAAAAATCGGGAACTTTTTTCGGGAAAAATCGAGAATTTTTTTTCCGGAAAAAATCATAAACTTTTTTTCCGGAAAAAATCGGGAACTTTTTTTCCAGAAAAATCGGGAACTTTTTTCCCGGAAAAAATCGGAAACTTTTTTCCGAAAAAATCGGGAACTTTTTTTCCCGGCAAAAAATCGGAAACTATTTTTTCCGAAAAATTGAAAACTTTTTTCCAGAAAAATCAGGAACTTTTTTTCCCGGCAAAAAATCGGAAACTTTTTTCCGAAAAAATCGGGAACTTTTTTCCAGAAAAATCGAGAACTTTTTTCCGGAAAAATCGAGAACTTTTTTTCCGAAAAAAATCGGAAACTTTTATTCGTGGCAAAAAATCAGAACTTTTTTCCGGAAAAAATAGGAAACTTTTTTTCCGTTGCAATCGGAAACTTTTTCCGGAAAAATCGAGAAATTTTTTTCCGGAAAAAATCGGAAACTTTTTTCCCGACAAAAAATCGGAAACTTTTTTCGGGAAAAAATCGGGAAATTTTTTCCGGAAAAAGTGAGAACATTTTTTCCGGGAAAAATAGGAAACTTTTTTTCCGGTACAATCGAAAACTTTTTTCCAGATAAATCTGGAACTTTTTTCCGGTAAAATCGGAAACTTTTTTTTCCTGAAAAATCGGGAACTTTTTTCCGTAAAAATCGGGAATTTTTTTTCCCGACAACAAATCAGGAACTTTTCTCCCAAAAGAAGTCGGAAACTTTTTTCTGGAAAAATTGAAAACTTTTTTTCGAATAAAATATTAGATCTTTTTTCCCAAAAAAATATCGTAATCTTTTGTTTCGAAAAAACTCCGAAATTATTTTTTATTATCGAAATTTTATTCCCAAAAAGGGCAAAATAGTATAACAAAATGTATTGATTTTAAGAGAAAAAATGGCAAAATAGTAAAATTATCACATAAGCCCTCTATCTCCTTTCTTGTTGGTTTTTCAACTCCCAAACAAGGGGAATGATTTCCCTCCTTTCTCCCTTCCCTGCCTTTCCTTCCCTTCCCCTCCTTAATCTTTCATTTCCTTCCCCTCAAAACTCCCAAACAAAGCCTAAGGGAAATAGGGCAGACACATCATCATGGGTTAAAAATAAGGAAAAGGTGAATGAGGGCACATACATAATGGGGCACTGTGATAAGTTCATCGTGGTTTTGAATTTTGATTGACCAACTAGATAGAACTAATTATGACAAAAGTAAATGATAAATGTAGAACCTTTTTACTTTTGTTTGTTGAAAGGTAATTAATGTGACACTTGAAGTTAAGTATTGCCAAAAAAGGTTATGCATCATTTTGGGACCACAAACTATAACTTTGGCAATGTCCGTCCTGTACAGCAACAAGTATTAGCTGACGGCCCCGATTGGCTTCTTTTGTCAATGTCAACGTGGCTAATTCTATACCATCCAATGAACTCTATCTCTCTTGTTCCAAAAATAACAAATACTATAGTATCTCATAATTTCACATGCATTAAAAAATAATTTAAAAATATGAAGTTTAACTTAAATTTCTTTATAACAGTTAGCAAAGTTCTTGCAGTTATTGACTAAATTGTAATTATTAAAATTAATATATTTATCATTATTATAAATACAAAATAAAATATGTTAAATTGAGAGTTATAGAGATAATATTAGACAAGACAAATGTAAAAAGGAATTAATGTTATATCAAAAATTTTAAATATAAATAATTTTGAGACATTTTTGTGTGTGCAATGCAAAGGATAGTCATTTTGAGACGGAATGAAGGGGGGTTAGAGAACAGGGAGTGTGGCTAACTCATCACGTGCTTGTATTGTATAAACCACCAATACCATATAGGGGGGTGGGGGTGAGGGGAGGATGGGGATATATAAGGGTTGGGTCTATAATGTTGGTCCATTTAATCTGTTTTCTAACGAAATATTGGATGTGTTTGTTTGGATTATTTTAAGAAAAATATATTATTTTTTTAAAATTCATTTTATAATTTTGATAGTTTTTATTATAGACTTTTTAAAAATAATTTTCTAAAAAAATCATTTTTAACTCGAAAATGAAAAGTTTTTTCCAATAGCTTTTTAAGAATCTATTTTTTTTATTAAAAAAACTAAAGAATATAAGTGTAGGAACTTCCAATTTTTTTAAAAATTGATTTTTATGATTGTAAACAAATACAAAGTAACTTTAGATTTTCTTCAAAATCTCTACATAAAAAACTCTAGATTTTTTCTTAAAAAATTCATTTTTTTTTAAATCTTAAGCAAACGCACCCATATTAGTGATTTTCTTTCCTCCAATTCGTTTTCTTTTTGTCTATATGTTAATCTTTTTTATGTTTTTTTGGTTTGTTTTCACCATCAGTTTAATCTGGTTTGGGGGTCAGTTACGACATCAAGTGGTTCCGGCCCCCTTCCGATCGCAGTTGCGGGAGATCAAACTGTGGTCCTCTTTACCAAGTTCAGCGTCAATCACCACTGAACCAACTAACGATTGTTATATTTTTAAGGCTTAAATAGTGTTTTAGTCCCTGCAATTGTCCCTCATTTTGAAAAGAGCCCCTGTTAAAAAAAAAGTTGATTTTAGTCACTGCAAAATTTAAAAGTTTTGAAAAGAGCCCCTGAACAGGAATCATTGATGATATGTCACCATTTTAATGACTTTTGCAGGGACTAAAATCAAAACAAAAAATTTTTAACAGGGGCTCTTTTCAAAACAAGGGACAATTGCAGGGAGTAAAACACTATTTTTTTTGACACATGGCATCAATGATTCCTGTTCAGGGGTTCTTTTCAAAATTTTACATTTTACAGGGATTAAAATCAATTTTTTTTTAACAGGGGCTCTTTTCAAAACGATGGACAATTGCAGGGACTAAAACACTATTGAAGCCTATTTTTAAAAAGTATTGTCGTCGGTCGTTAGAATTTCTAATAATTTTAAGCATTGATCCACTGTTGACGACTTATAGAAGTGGTCTATCGTAGCATTAGCCTAATTTAATTTATATATTTTCAAAAATGATTTTAAAAACTCTATAGTTTTTCTCGGTTACAAAATTTAGTCCCTATGTTTGTTTTCAAGACGGACAACTGACGTGGTACATGGCAAATCCGGTTAAATATGTTTTTGATCTTTATAATTTTGCTCGCTTTTTAACAGTAGTCCCTACATTTTAAAAATATTTTTTAAAATCCTACAGTTTAATTTACTTTTGTTATCAAATTTAGTCTCTTTATTTATTTTCTAGACAGAAAGTTGATATGCCACATGATGAACTTAGTTTTTAATTGAGCTAACGAATGATGTGATGACACGTATCAATATAATTACGTGGCATTTTTTACTATAAAAAAAGGAATAAATGTTTAATTAATTGCAATAAATAAACAATTTTAATATTTTTTGGATTAGAAGAAAGGATATTAATGCGCCGGTGGTCATGCTCTCAAAGGATAACCTCACTCTTATGTGAAAATTTCACATTTTTTTAAAAAATCACAATTTTATTTTATTTTTTAATTTGAAACTTGACGGTAGAATTAATGTGACTTAATTTGTTCTACTAAAAATTGTATTTTTCTTTTAGGATTACTTATGCTAATTACTGTCTTTGAAATAGTAGTTAAGAAAAAAATAAAATTTAAATTTTATATTGAAAATAAAATTTTATATTTTGAAATTGTAAGTTACACAAATTTAAGATTATTTCAGGTACTATATTAATTTCTCCAAATATTATCGGCATAAGCACTAATTAACACTTTTCTTTTTATAATTTTTTTTAACTATGTTCACAATTTTTCTTAAGAGACAAAAACAAGAATTGACTCATAAAGAAAAAGATAAAGAGAGAAAGTGTAGGACCCAATTTTCTTTGTCAGATTTGATCTTGATATGTGACCAATAAAGGTACTTATTCATCCACACTACACAATCCACATACACAATGGAAGAGTGAGATAGGAAATTTTTCTTTTGCACTCAATTTTCCACATTATGCACTTATGGTGAGCATAAGATAACCACTCATGTCCACTACTTTATAGGTAGTTATTAAATAAGTCAAACATTTGTAAAAATTAGATGGTTATGATTCACTGTCAGTGTAAAAACTCTTTACACTGACGGTACATATAAATTAAATCCTTTGTTTTATTCCATTTTTTTTTGCCAATAATTGTACTGAAATTGCATCATTACTTTTTAAATAGTTGGATTTTTTATATACTTCTAAAATATTTGTTACGAGAATCTTTAAGTATTAATTAATTGTAAAAAATAATACAATGTAGCAATGACTTAGTGGTTGTGTCATTTGTCTGAAATAATATGCATGTTTGCATATTTGAGTCCTATATAATGCATTTTTTTTATTTCATTTTATTAAAGACTCGGCTTTTGATAGTTTGGGACGGGTAAGTAAAAAACATAGACAAAACAAATAGATATCGAAATGTTGTTTGAGTACAAAATATATATTATCCAAAAAGCTTTGCTTAATTATTGAAATCGTTGTTTTTTAGTCACTTTTCATTGAACGCACACATGAATATGAAAATTTATAATTTTTTTTAATTTTTTTAATATACAAGACCTTAAATCATTGATGATCATAACATTATTAATTTTTATATGTATAAATTTTAATTACTTACAAGTAACTAAATTTTAATAAATAAAAAAATATTTAGTTTAATATTATTTATTTGTTATCTTTGAAAGACCTATTTATATTATAAAAAAGACCTATTTTTTTTAATTTTAATATTATTTGTTAGTCGGCTCTAGAAAACATGGTTGGTGGGTTACACCCTTAGAGTAGTTTTTTTTTTCTTCCCTATCATCATTAATAATTTGGATTAGACATTTAAATGAACAAATTTGGTGAGTGGGGGAGGGAATTGGAAATTTGGTAAATGGTTGAAAATATTTGATGGGTGTGGAAATATAATAATGTTTTTAAAATGAATTAAAATATATACATTAAACTATGTAAAAAATCACAATAATCATAAAATTATTTATCAGGTCATAATTACTAATGAGTGCTCCTGTAACACTCTTTAAAGATAAAGTTTTTATAATTTTTTTATGAATATATGTAAAATTAATATATTAAAAATTGACATATTTAATTTTTTCAATAATTTTTTTTTAAAAATAAAATATTTAAAGAGAACTCTCTAGACACTCGTTATCATTAACCTATTTTTTATGTTTGATGTGAATACAAAATTATTTCACGCCCTAATCATTTAAAAAAATTCCTTTGATTTAGTGGCTTGAGACAATAATTTAGTTCTCTAGGGTAATCGACAAAAGTAGAACACTTGTCCTCCACCACTTTAAATGTACGGTCACCCGCTAGGCTAATATCGTAAACTAATATCGTAACCTCTGTGTCTTGGATCACTGCTTGTGTTACCTCTGTAGGAAATTACACTAACAAGGTGTCTAGTTCAGCATTGAAAGACTTCATTACCTTGAAAAGATTTAATGATAATATTCTCCATCCAAAGTCCATTAGGTTAAAAGAAGTCATTTGGCAACCACCTTTAGTTCATTGGGTGAAATGTAATACAGATGGAGCCTCAAATCTAATCTCATCTGCTTGTGGTGGAATTTTCAGAGACTCCAATGCTGAGTTTTTGTGTGGTTTTGCTGAAAACACAGGTACTTCATCTGCCTTCATAGCTGAATTGTGCGGTGCAATGAATGCTATTGAATTAGCAGCCTCGAAAAACTAGAGAAATCTCTGGCTGGAATCAGATTCAACTCTTGTGGTTAAAGCTTTCAAATCTGCCATGCTGGTTCCCTGGTCTTTAAGAAACAGATGGCAAAATTGTTTATCCCTTACTCAGAACATGAACTTCATTGTTTCACATGTCTTTAGAGAAGGTAATTCTTGTGCTGATGGTTTAGCAAATGTAGGTCTTAGTCTTGATAGGCTTACTATTTGGAATGAAATTCCTCTTGTGATTAAGGAAATTTTTGAAGCTAATAGGATCTGCAAACCTTTCTTTCGGGTTGTACATATTTAGGGAGGTTTTGGTCTAGTCCCCCTCCTTCTTTTGGTGTATTTGCATCTCTAATATATCTACAGGTTTGAGGTGGTAGCACTTTGCTACTCCTCTTTTTGGGGAAAAAAGAAAAAAATACATATCATTCTTTTTTAGTTGCATTTCATATAATTCTTTTTTAGTTGCATTTCAACAGTGTGAAATATAAGATTTATCCATATTGGTCACTTGTCTAAAATTAAAGCCTCATTTTAGTTCGATAGTACTTTGAGTAATTGAACTTGTCTCATGTGTATTTGCTCGAACAAATAGTAAATTATCAATTTATCATCATTAAAAGGAAGGTGTGAAATCTAAAGTTCATAAAAGAAAAAGTGAAATCTAAAGTGATCTTCTATATACTTTCATTTATATATGAATGAATCGTATAATATATCTAGCTATCACCATTTAAATTTATGTTATCTAATATTTTATGTTTTATTTTTAGGAAGCTAAAAAGAAAAAGAAAAAAAAATTAAACTAAATGGAAAAAACTATTCACGGAGAAATAAGGTTTTCATTGCGTCGTTTTTAAGAGATCACAGACGCCTTCTGGAAGAAACATGAGTCAAAGTAGCTGACATCTGAGGAAGTTCCAAGTTTAGTGATAAAAGATCACACTTTATTCTTAGAATTGAGTATTGGGTCTAACTCATCCTTACAAAACCAGCTTATAAGATGAGGATTGCCTCGTACTTATAAGCACATATTCAGGCCATCTCGCAATCGATATGAGACTTCTTAACATACCCCCTCACGCCCAGCACTATTGGGCTTGATACGTGAATATAAACGGTGGGTGACCCGATTGAAGGTGGAAAAACACAAGAAGGGGGGGGGGGGGGTTGAATTGTGTTTTAAAAATAAAACTTTTTATCAAATAAAACTAAGTTTGCAGCGGATATAAACACAAAAATAAAGGGGTGCTGAGAGAAAGAGAGAAAGACACAAAATTTATCCTGGTTCCTCTCACAAATCGAGAGTACTCCAGTCCCCTTGTTACTAACAAGAGATTTTCACTATAATCTACTTAAGATTACAAATTGCTCAAGCACACTAGCAAGAGACTTCTCAGATGCTCAAGTTTCACTAAACAAGAGACTTCTCAAATGCTCAAGTTAATCTTAACAAGAGACTTCTCAAACAAACTTAAGAATAAGAATGAATGTTAAGGAACACTTGATATACTATCAGAGGTGTTTACAAAATACAACGCAAATTGCTTTAAGACTTTGAATGACAGATAGAACAATAATGTCAGGATGCTTCAGAGCCTTAAATGCAGTAATAGAACGGTAGTCATTTCTTCCATTTTAGTCTTCTATTTATACTTGGAGGAAGATGATGACCGTTGCAGAGAGCTTTGTGCCAGCTGGAATTTACTCGTACAATTGATAGCTGTATATTGCCTTCTTTGCAAGGAATTCCAATTCCACTACCTAGCTATTCAATTTATCACTCATCCATTTTGAGTAATAATAGTACGATCGTACAATCCTCAAATGCGCTCCACTTATGGATAAGGTTAACGTTGTACCAACGAATATTCCTTCCTGTGGATGTGACAGAGCCTTGAAGTAGATAGTTCTTCAATCATTGATTCTGATTCTGTCAGTTCTTGAGTGATGTAAATTCTTTTTGCTTCTGATGCTCTTGTCATAGCTTCTTAAGATCTTCAGCTTCTGAACTTCATCAGAGTCTAGCTTTTAGGTCCTCAGAAGTGCTATCTTCAGCACGCAAAATTTAAGCTTCTGATGAACAGCGATACTCTTTCAGAGCTTGTTTTGACTGGCTTCTCTGCTACTATTCATAGTGCTTCTGAATGAATTTTAACTTGTAATTCTGCACACTAGAATAATCATTAGTAATACCAATTGCAATTTTAATACTTTGTTATCATCAAAACCACTTAAAATTTTAGAGGTTCATGTCAGACCCACTTTGTTCCAACAATCTCCCCCTTTTTGATGATGACAAACTAAAGCATTAAAATTCAATTGTTGTTGATTTAATTTAATTATGTTGACTTCAGGTTTCAAAGGTTTGCAATCTCCCCCTGAGTCTGACAATCCATAGGGTTAGGTTTGTAAGCTCCCCCTAAGTCTTATCCATAATTAATTAAAACAGTTTAAGAGCCAACTTATTAACTTAAAATAAATTTTCATATTTGTCTCTCAGAAGCAGAGGTTTGTAAGCTCTTCTTCTCAGAGTCTGATAATGCTCAGAAGAGGTTTGCAAGCTCTTCTGACATTGTCTATGAGATTTATTTTAGGTTCTTAAGTTTTCTCCCCTTTCAATAACGTTCAGAATGAGAAGAAATCAGACATGGATAAAAATTGATTCAGAATGTATATAACATAACAGTTTCAGATCTTTTGAGCAGTATTAGAATCAATCAACATTAATTTTAACGGTCTATCCTTACTCCCCCTTTTGGCATCAGTCAAAAAGACACAGAAAACCAAGCAGTCAAACGCGTCATAACAAGGCAGTCAAGTCAAAAAGTGGTGACAACTAATTCATTTAATGAAATGTGTTGAATAACGGCCTGACAAGAGAGCTTGATGACACTATAAAAAAGGATGATTCCTCTCATTTTACTCATCCAGAGTAATCAAGTAACATCAAAAGAAAAACATACAATGGAAATGCAGGTTACCAAGGATGCTTCAGGCTCAAAAGAAGAGAGCAAGAAGGAAGCAGAGCCCTGGCGCTGCGAAGAAAACAGGCTACGTTATGAGCGAAACAAGCAAGAACTTAGATTGACAGAATCAGAGAGAGAAGAATTGGGCTCTGATCTGGAGGAATTCTTATGGACATACGATGATGATACTTCATACGAAGATTATAGAGCTGAGGTTCAGAAGGCTACTGAAGAATTGCTCGCAGTTCTTAGGAAGAAATATAAGAGACTGGATGCAGAGGCTTTTGAGTCCAAGTCTAAATCTAAGTAGAGTTTCACTATCTTATGTAATAAAGATCCTCTTTAATTATAATAATACAAAATTGTTCCTGCTATAAATTTCTTTCTTTTTGAGCATGTTTCTTTTATATACTCTTGTCAAACGTCAGAAAACCAGTTACCAGACACGCCTCATACGGTATTGTTGCCCCGCTTATAAACAGGCTATAATACTAAGAAGCTATTTCATGAGTAAACAGGAATACTGATGTGGGGGAACCTTAGGTTTTCAAAATCCTATATAAGTTTAAAAACAAGATGTTCTCCAACATCTTACACTAGGTTCAGAATCCACAAGAGTATCAGACATTATCAGAGTATATGATTTTCATTTTGTAAAACAAAGTAAAATAAACACACCAGCACAAGCACATATATGGGGATAATAAGAAGCTTAATTAACTTAAAAGAAAATTATGCAAAAGATTTACATAAACATGATTACAAATAAGTGCTCAGACATAAGGGTTAAGGTTTGGGTTGCTGTTGAGTAAGTTTCAGAAGAAGTTCCATCATTGCATCTATCTTCTTGTTAGTAGCTTCACCAGATCTGTTCATGTCTTCTCTTATATCGGCCCTGAATTCATCCATTTCATTTCTTAGTTCCTCTCTTAAGTCATGCTTGATTACATCCAGAGCTTCTTGCATAACAGAGGGTATAACAGATGAAGAAGAGCCTTGGACAAGTACTGGTGGAGATCTAGGAGGAGATGAAGCAACAATGGGAGCTTTACCTTTATCAGAATCTGGTTCACTAAGGTTCTGATCATTCATAACAATATCTTCTGCAGCTCCTTGATTCTCAATAATCTTATTAGTCTCAATGACAGCAATGTGAACAGCTCTATCAACCAATAACTTGAAGGCTTCTTGTTCAGCAAGCCTCTGACGTTCCATTTCAGCAGCTATCCTAGCCTGCTCATCATCCAGAGATCTTGTTATACTTTCATTCACAGCAGCTAAAAATGCTAACCTCTGACATTCTTCTTCATGGTTGAAAAAAGTAAGTCTCAGAGCATGAGAGCGTTCAGCAGCACTCATAATCTGAGACAGAGCTTCCATTCCTCTTCCCTCAATCCTTCTTTTTACATAGCCTCCCAACAGCCTCAGAGACTGACTGAATTTCTCCTCTAATTCCCTGATCTTAGCATCCACATCTGAGGGAAATATCAGTACTTCTTCTTCCATGCTTTTAAAATTCCTTAGACTAACATTAATAGCACTAGCTAGTAGCTCAAGGTTTGGTTCAGAGTTGTAGTTGAAGAAGGGCTGGTTTCTATTGAAGGGAATGGTGGGTTCAGGCCTTTTTCTTTTGAGAGGAATGATTTTGATTCTTTTGATTTTGTCAAAGGGATCAATGGTTATGATATCATCATCAACATTAATTTCTGCTTTTAGCAGATCCTCCAGAATGGGTAGGGCAAAGTCAGTAGGTAGACAGAGTTCATCTATGGTTAAGGGTTTGTAAAATGGGCCATAGATGGGTTCAGATGGTTGAGTTTGAGGTTCAGGTGTGGGTTCAGGAGTGGAAGGTTCAGGTTGTGGTGTGGGTGGTTTAGCAGTGGCATGTTCAGGTTGAGTTATGACTTCATCCTGGGCTGGTGTGAATGTAGGTGGATCTTCTTGTTCTATGTCAGCAAGAGAGGAGGGTGGAGTTTGAATTTGTGGTTCTGGAAGAGGTGGATCACTAGGTAAATTAGAAGTAGTATTTACAAAGTGAAATTGGTCAGGTGAGGCTGTGTTGGAGTGAGTGAAGGCATCACCAGATAGGTGAGTGGAGAGATGTTCAAGAATGGTGGGTGATTTTCTTGTTGTGTTGGTAGGTTGGTCAAGAATGGAAGTATCAATGGTGATGTTTTCTTCTGCTGGTGGGTTGATTTTAGGTTTCTTGAGGGTTCTTTTGACAGGGATCTTTTTAGTTTCTTTCTCTTTCTTTTTCTCTAAGTTATCAAGTTCAGCAATTAATTCAGTAGAGTCAATGCTGGTGTCAGAAAGAGTTTCATCAGATGATGATGATGATGAGGGTTGAGGGGAAGGTTGGATCATTCGTATAGGCTTTGTATAGTCTATAGGAGATGATTGGGTAGAGGGATGAGCACTAGCAGTACTATCAATATTAGGCTTAGAAGCTTTACCTGATTCAGCAGCCTTTTGTTTGGAGACAACTGTCTTCTTTCTTTTTGGGGCTCTGACAGGTTGTTCTTCTTCAGCATCTTCAGACCTATCCTGCCTTTTCTTTGTTCTTCTTTCTTTCTGAACAGCCTTTCTATGAGCAATTTTAGCCACTTGCTCCTTACTGACTTCTTCCTTTTCTTCAGTGGCTATCCTTTCAGCACTACCAATCTCAGCAGCATCATTCTTTTCTTTAGATTGTTCTTCCTCAACAATATCTTGTTCAATTGGTTGAGGTTTTCTCTTAGACCTGGTGATCTGTTTGGGTCCTTTGAAGATGTCCCAGTTTGGTACACCAACTACCATACTCCTGGGCACACTTACACCAGAGTCCAATCTGACCAACTCCAAGAAGTTCTTGATAACATCATCATTATCAAATTCTGATATGGTTGGGAAACCGTCACACCAGAAGTACTTCTCATAAACTTGCTCCAGAGGGCTCTTGGCTGTCTTCAGCTCCTCTTTTGTTTTCAGATGCATGTTTACCAAAACACTTGCATCATACTTAGCCGTGTTAAAAACTCTAAGTTTTTCTTTGGTACTAATAATGTGAGTAAGCTTCGTCTGTCGAATGATTTCTGAAATCAACCTTGGATGATGAATCATTGAAGGTGATTTGGTTCTGCTTTTGGATATAGTAAAGCATAGGTGATCAAACAGAAGCTTTGCCAAATTTATCTTCACCTTCTTGTACAAAAACCAGATGAAGTGACGATGTGGTAGAGAAATAGTATCATATCCTCCTTCTCTAGTGATGATGGAGGCCAGAAACACTTTGAAGGCAAAACTGAAGTTTTGCTTCATGAATTTAGCTTTACCAAAATCATTGTTGGTACTGCCAGGCAGGAATAAATCCTTCTTAATGGATTCAATATGTTTGCTCTTCTCACCATATTCATCCACATTCTCACCTTCATTGTCCAGACCCAGAATTTTGGCAATATGTTCTTGAGTAAAAAGAACATTGATACCCATGATATTTGACCTAATCTCCCTTCCTCTATAGGGTCTTAAGCCAAGTTGAGTTCTTGTTTTTCCTTTCAGAGAACCATCCTTCTCTACCATCTTTCTAACCTCTTCATCAGCATTGAACTTGTCAAAGACGGTAGCTTTCTGCCAGAAGTATTTCACAATGTCATAATAGACAAACCCATTCAGCATCTCGAAGTAATTCTTCCATTGTTGATCGTAGAATAAACTCTGAATGTCGATTCCATTCACTTTGAAACTTTCAAAATCAACAAACTTTTCCGTTACAAACTCAAAAGATTCTGGACCAGCGTCAGTTACGTTATCTTTGAAGACAAGTTTCTCTTGTGACTTGAGATCAATGACGGGTGGTAAGACCGGGTTGAACGGACGTTGAACGATTTTGTTTGACGATCTAGCAGCCATGATTACAACGCAGAGAAATTTGGGAATTTCTGAGTTTTAGGTTTGTGTAGGAAGTGATTATGTGTAAAAGTTGTGCAATGTGAGTGAAGTGACTTATAAATAGTAACTAGCACACATACACAGAGAAAGCAGACATTGGGAGGGAGCGTAAATAGTTTAAAATTAATTTTAAATTGCATAACTGCATTTTCATCATTAACTGTTCTCTACCCATCAGGATCTAGACACGTGCAGTAGAGACTTAATCAAGCTGACGCGTGTACAAACAACTGTTGTACACTAACTAATACTAAACGTTTCATTTCCGTTTAGTTCAGAGCCAAACTCATTTGTATCTGACACCTCATCAGAATCTGTCACTCTTCAGAACCTGTTTTATTCAGAGCTTCCCAAAGGAGACTCTAAATTACCAGAGGTTCTGAAAGAGCTTCAGAAGCTAATTCTAATTTGTATCTCAGAGCTAATTTTCTTCAGAGATATAGTGCATGTTCAAATTCTTTTTAATAAAGTCAAATCTTTCAATAGCTAAAGGCTTAGTAAATATATCAGCCCATTGATGTTCAGTATCAATGAATTCAATATCTATTGTGCCTTTTTGAACATGATCTCTTATAAAATGATGTTTTATTTCAATATGTTTAGCTCTGGAATGCAAAATTGGGTTCTTAGATAAATGAATAGCAGCAGTATTATCACAATATAGTGGGATACTGCTTTCAGCTATGTTATAGTCCTCTAACTGATATTTCATCCAGAGAAGCTGTGTGCAACATTTAGCAGCTGAAATGTATTCTGCTTCTGCTGTAGACAAAGCAATAGTTGTTTGTCTCTTGCTGGCCCAAGATATGAGATTCTCACCAATAAATTGGCAATTTCCACTAGTGGATTTTCTCTCTATCTTGTCTCCAGCATAGTCAGCATCACAGAATCCAACTAGCTTACTATCTAGGGATTTTTTATAAAGAAGTCCTAGATTAGTAGTTCCTTTCAGATATCTAAAGATCCTCTTAACTGCAGTTAAGTGAGGTTCTCTAGGATCTGACTGGAATCTTGCACACAAGCATACACTATATAAAATATCAGGTCTAGAAGCTGTTAGGTAGAGTAAAGAACCAATCATACCTCTATATAGCTTCTGATCTACTTTGCTTCCAATTTCTTCCTTGCTTAGACTGCTTGAGGGATGCATGGGTGTTGACATTATCTTACAGTCTTCAAGATTGAACTTCTTCAGAAGCTCTTTTGTATACTTGCTTTGATGAATGTAAGTGCCATCTTTTCTTTGGTTGATTTGAATTCCAAGAAAGAATTTTAGCTCACCCATCATACTCATTTCAAATTCATCCTGCATAAGCTTGGAGAAATTCTTGCAAAGAGAAGCATTAGTTGAACAAAAAATTATATCATCTACATAAATTTGAATAATTAAGATGTCTTTCTTAGTTGTCTTTCTGAACAGTGTATTGTCAATTTGACCTTTTTGAAAACCATTTTCTAAAAGGAAATTACTCAGTCTTTCATACCAAGCTCTTGGAGCTTGTTTGAGACCATAGAGTGATTTTTTAAGTTTATAAACATAATCAGGGTTTTTCAAATCCTCAAAACCTGGGGGTTGTTTGACATATACTTCTTCAGAAATGACACCATTTAGAAAGGCACTCTTAACATCCATTTGGTATAAGGTTATTCCATTATTAACTGCATATGATAATAATAACCTGATTGCTTCCAGTCTTGCCACTGGAGCAAATGTTTCAGTGAAGTCAATGCCTTCTTGCTGACTGTAGCCTTGTGCTACTAGTCTAGCTTTATTTCTTACCACTTCACCTTGTTCATTCAGTTTGTTCCTAAATACCCACTTGGTTCCAATGATGTTCTTGTGTGTTGGTCTTGGTACCAAATCCCACACATCATTTCTTTGAAACTGATTAAGCTCATCTTGCATTGCTACAATCCATCCATCATCAGAAAGGGCTTCATCAACATTCTTAGGTTCTATCATAGATATGAGTCCTAGAAGTGAATCATGTTGTTGATAATTTGATCTTGTTTTTCTTGGACTTTCTTTGTTTCCAAGGATAAGATCTTCTGGATGTGATGATCTGTATTTGAATTTTCTCTTTGGAGCTTCATTAGTTTCAGCACCTGTTTGGGTATCATCTTCTGAGATATCATCATGCTCTTCAGATGCTTCTATTGGGGATGCTTCTTCAGAGACTTCTTCCAATACAACTTCTGAAGTTTCATTTGCATCTGATGCTTTCTCAGGTTCTGGATTGTTATATTGATAAGGAGTACCTGCAAGACTATCATCTTGCTCTGACATTTTGCTGTCAGGCTCCTTGTCATTAAATCTAACATGTATAGATTCTTCCACTGTGTTAGTTTCAGAATTATACACTCTGTATGCCTTTGAGCGTTCAGAGTAACCTATAAAGATTCCCTTACAAGCTTTGGCATCAAATTTTCTTTTGTAGGCCTTATTGTTCAGAATGTAACAGATACATCCAAACTGATGAAAATAAGAGATGTTGGGCTTTCTTCCTTTAAATAGTTCATATGTTGTTTTATTCAATATAGGTCTGATATAGATCCTATTTTGAATATAACAGGCTGTGTTCACAGCTTCTGCCCAGAAATACTTAGCAAGTTTAGTCTCATGCATCATGGTTCTTGCCATCTCTTGTAAAGACCTGTTCTTTCTCTCTACAACACCATTTTGCTGTGGTGTTCTAGGAGCTGAGAACTCATGAATAATTCCATGGTCTTCACAATAGGTTGCAAAGGGTTCGTTTTCAAACTCACCCCCATGATCACTTCTGATCTTTAAGATCTTGAGACTTTTCTCATTTTGTACTTGTGTGCAGAAGATGGTAAACACATCATATGCATCATCCTTTACTCTAAGAAATTTAACCCAAGTCCATCTACTGTAATCATCAACAATAACAAGTCCATATTTCTTTCCATTGATTGAGGCTGTACTTACAGGACCAAACAAATCAATGTGAAGCAATTCAAGAGGTCTTGAGGTAGAGACAATATTTTTAGGTTTAAACGAAGCTTTTGAGATCTTTCCAATCTGACAAGGACCACACAGAGCATCTGAATGATAATTAAGATTAGGTAGACCTTTAACCAAGCTTAGTTTGCTGAGCTTAGAGATTAATCTCCAATTAGCATGTCCTAAGCGTTGGTGCCAGACCCATTTCTCATCATTCAAAGATAGAAGACAAACTATCTTTTGCTCTGAGAGTTCTGACAGATTGATTTTATAGACATTGCCTTTCCTTAAGCCTCTGAATACTACAGACTCATCAGACTCTCTGATTACAGTACATGCATCTTTATTAAACTTAACAACAAATCCACTATCACAGAATTGGCTAATGCTTAGTAGATTATGTTTGAGGCCATCAACTAACCAAACATCTTTGATAGAAAGAGAAGAATTACCAACTGTACCAGTACCAGTGATCTTCTCTTTTTGGTTTCCTCCAAATCCCACAGTTCCTCCCTCTTTCAGAGTCAGGGTTTGGAACATATGCTTGTCTCCTGTCATATGACGCGAGCAGCCACTGTCCAGGTACCAAGAATGCTGCTCTGGCCTTCTTTGAGTGCAGATCTGCTGCAAAGACAATCTCAGACTTTGGTACCCATACTTTTATGGGTCCTTTAGAGTTAGTCCTCATTACCTTAGATTGTTTTTGTTTATAAGGCCTATCAGGAGCTCTAGAGTTATTGATGCATTTTGAAAAACTTTTAGGCTTTGTATAACTCTTGTGCTTAGCTTTAGAATATACCAGAGTTTTATTTATTTTGACATTGGTCTGAGGTTTGGAAACCTTAGGCTCTGAAGGTTTCAGAGTCTGAGGCTTCTTGGCCTCTGACACAATTATTTTTTCAGGTTCTGGTATACCTATTGCTTCTGATTGGCTTTTAACAAATACAGCCTTAGGTTTTGAATTATCATTTTTAGAGGGTTTAGAAAATAGTGGATTATCTTTAAAACGAGAAAATCCAAGACCTTCACCTCTGTTTCTACTAACATGGTATATTAAGGAAGCTATCTTACTTCTCTTCATGCCATTGATAAGAAATTCTTGCAGAGCAAATTCATGCTCTGGAGGAACCTTATCATCATAAACATAATGAGTTTCCATGAATGAGTTTCTACTACTTAGAGACTCATTTTCTTCAACTATTATGTTCATTTTCTCAGTTAGGTTATTGTAAGCCTTTTTCAAGACCTTACATTCACCTGCCTTTTTAGTGAGCATTTTTAAGGCATCTTTAAGAGAATCTACTAATTCAGTTCTAGATAGTTTAGCAATTACCTCTTCCTCATCTTCAGAGTCTGAACCTGCTTCAGAGTCTTCTCTGTCAGAGGTAGTTGCCATCAGTGCTAGATTCGCTTCCTCATCACCATCTGAGTCTGAGTCTTTGTCAAGATCTTCCCATGTTGCCAGAAAGCTCTTCTTGACTTTACTCTTATACCTTTCCTTGCTAGAGCTTTGCTTTGATGATCTACTTTTGTTTTCTGGACAATCAGCAATGAAATGACCAGGCTTGTTGCATTTGAAACACTTGTTTTGATCTTCCTTCTTGTCTTTAGCAGTACTAAGTCTCTTGGAAGATCCTCCAAATTTGCCTGCATATTTCTTGCTTCGTTTTGCCCATTGTGAGACCTTAGCAGCCATCAGCACCATCTCTTCTTCATCATCAGACCCATCTTCTTGACCCTCTTCAGAAGCCTCATCTTCAGATTCTATAATTTTAGCTTTCAGAGCCTTTGATGAACTTTTAGAGCTTAAGGCTATCCCTTTCATCTTCTTGGTTGATTCATCAGTCATTAGTTCCATCTCATGACTCTTTAATGAACTAATCAAGCTTTCAAGGGATACTGTGTCCAAATCCTTAGACTCTTGAAAAGCAGTCACCTTGGGTCTCCATTTTGGTGGTAGGCTTCTGAGTACCTTTCTCACATGATCAGCTTCAGTATAACTCTTGTCTAATACTTGAAGTCCAGATACAAGAATTTGAAACCGTGAAAACATAGTTTCAATGTCCTCTCCATCCTTCATCTTAAACAGCTCATACTGATGCACCAACAAGTTAGCCTTTGCCTCCTTAACTTGTTTGTTGCCCTCATACTTGGATTTTAGGGAATCCCAAATAGATTTTGCAGTTCTTTTATCTCCAATTTTAAGGTACTCATCATGTGAGATAGCATTAGTCATCATTCCTTTTACAGAGTGATGCTTCTTGTACTCTAGCTTTTGAGTAGGTGTAAAGGCTTTCCTGTTCTGAGAGCTGACAACACCTTCTAAGTCCATGTTTTCAAAGTTGACTCCATCTTCTACCATGTCCCATAAATCACAATCAATACTCATGATATAGTTGTACATATTTGTTTTCCAGAAGGGGTAGCTGGTTTCAGTTCCATTGAAGAAAGGAACCTTATCAGATGCCCTTCTTTGACGAGAGTTTGAATCATAGTCAAAAGGAACTTCATTGAGATTCTTCTCAGCAGACATGTTTTTCCTCCTGGATCTTTACTGTTTCACTGTAAGGTGAGTTAGGCAACAGACCTAGCTTTGATACCAATTGAAGGTGGAAAAACACAAGAAGGGGGGGGGGGGGTTGAATTGTGTTTTAAAAATAAAACTTTTTATCAAATAAAACTAAGTTTGCAGCGGATATAAACACAAAAATAAAGGGGTGCTGAGAGAAAGAGAGAAAGACACAAAATTTATCCTGGTTCCTCTCACAAATCGAGAGTACTCCAGTCCCCTTGTTACTAACAAGAGATTTTCACTATAATCTACTTAAGATTACAAATTGCTCAAGCACACTAGCAAGAGACTTCTCAGATGCTCAAGTTTCACTAAACAAGAGACTTCTCAAATGCTCAAGTTAATCTTAACAAGAGACTTCTCAAACAAACTTAAGAATAAGAATGAATGTTAAGGAACACTTGATATACTATCAGAGGTGTTTACAAAATACAACGCAAATTGCTTTAAGACTTTGAATGACAGATAGAACAATAATGTCAGGATGCTTCAGAGCCTTAAATGGAGTAATAGAACGGTAGTCATTTCTTCCATTTTAGTCTTCTATTTATACTTGTAGGAAGATGATGACCGTTGCAGAGAGCTTTGTGCCAGCTGGAATTTACTCGTACAATTGATAGCTGTATATTGCCTTCTTTGGCAAGGAATTCCAATTCCACTACCTAGCTATTCAATTTATCACTCATCCATTTTGAGTAATAATAGTACGATCGTACAATCCTCAAATGCGCTCCACTTATGGATAAGGTTAACGTTGTACCAACGAATATTCCTTCCTGTGGATGTGACAGAGCCTTGAAGTAGATAGTTCTTCAATCATTGATTCTGATTCTGTCAGTTCTTGAGTGATGTAAATTCTTTTTGCTTCTGATGCTCTTGTCATAGCTTCTTAAGATCTTCAGCTTCTGAACTTCATCAGAGTCTAGCTTTTAGGTCCTCAGAAGTGCTATCTTCAGCACGCAAAATTTAAGCTTCTGATGAACAGCGATACTCTTTCAGAGCTTGTTTTGACTGGCTTCTCTGCTACTATTCATAGTGCTTCTGAATGAATTTTAACTTGTAATTCTGCACACTAGAATAATCATTAGTAATACCAATTGCAATTTTAATACTTTGTTATCATCAAAACCACTTAAAATTTTAGAGGTTCATGTCAGACTCACTTTGTTCCAACACCGATAGCGGAAACCTGATAACATGTGGCTCAACAGATCGTGGAGAGGCTCATATACCATCTTAGAATTGAGTATTAGACCTAATTTATCCTTTCAAAACCGGCTTGTAATGTGATAATTGCCTCATACTTATAAACACATTTTCAATTTAGATTTGAATTTCGAAGAACATAGCGAGTAAAAAGGCGAAGATCGCAAAAAAGATGAACACCACGCTGAATTCATTGCGGAAGAAATTCTTTGCCGCATTCTCTCATTTTTGCCTAAAAGAGAGGCATATGACATGGCCTTGACTTCTAAATCATGGAGGAACCTTCCCCATTCGGTAACCTCTATAAACCTGGATCAAAATGATTACGAAGATTATGCTTTATTTTATAATGTTCTCGACCGCATGCTTAACGAGAAAAACAACATTGAGTCTTTTATTTAGCAAAATTAAAAGTAACCCCCATGATGAAAAATGTATGTAGAAAGATAATGATAACTTAGCACGAGATTTTTATTGATATTCCTTAAAAAAATAATATAGAATTATCAACTATATATTTTATTGTTGATGGAGCCCCAATAGAGTCCTGCGACGGAGACGAGAGAGAATCTCTCGGTGCTATATAATGGGAAACAAGTAACACTTCTCACCCACTATTAAAAATATACATTGACTAATTAAAGTATGTTAATATTCATTTAAAAAATAGTATAGAATTTACAATTATTTTTCGTTGATGAAGTCTCTACAGAGTCCTGGGCTTAAACATATATCGTATTTTAATACTCAAATAAACTAAAAGAAATCAATCTCATAGACAATTGAAAAAACGTAGACAACCTTCTAAATAATATAAAATGAAAAAAGACATAGACAACCTTCAAAAGAAAAAATAACATATGAAAATAAATATTATTGAAAAATAAAAATCATCCCGTGTTTGACAATAAACCTAATGTAGTTTTTCTATAAAGAGTCGGTTGAAAATGAAAAATAAAAAAAATCATGGTATATTTTAATTTTATATTATTTTATATAGCTGTGAAAAATCAGAGCATATTTTAATTTGAGAATGAAATTTATATTATTTTATATTTATAGGATCACTATATAGTTTCGGGGATGAAGATGAGATAAAGAATCTATCTCATAATAGTGTAAAATGAAAAACGAAGTAATACTCTTCATCTCGCTTTATTCTATAACATCGCTAAATCCATATTATGCAAAATCTATCTCAATTTTATCGTAGAACTTTAAAACAAATTACTCAAATAATATACCAAAATAAAGACATAAATAATATTAAAAAATAATAATCGTGTGCACGGCACGAGCTAACATACACTAGTGTGTAAAAATAATTGAACTTTAATAAGTATACCTTCAAATTCATATAAAGATAAAAAAAAAATTAATTATTAATTTATTCGGACTGGTGGGCGGCCCATTCAGGCTAGCCCATATATTTTGCGGGTTTTATTGGGCCGGGCTAAAAAGCCCGAAAAACAATCCAGGCTTGGATTCTAAGGCCCAAGCCCGAAAAAAACTCGGGCCATACGGGTCGACCCATTCGGGTAAGCCATTTTGACAATAGAAATACCTATTAGATGCCAATTTTAACAAATAGGTATCCATGATTAGAGATGTCTAAATTCTTTTGTTGGGTAGGACACAATAGCAGCTACTTTTCAACTCAAAAAATGAAGTAAAAAATAGTTGTGCTTCTTTCCCTTGGCATAAATAGCATCTTTTTAGCCCATTTCTTTCCACTGTCCATCCTCTCTCTCTCTCTCTCTCTCTCTCTCTCTCTCTCTCTCTCTCTCTCTCTCTCTCTTCATTGTAGCTTGCAACTTCTAACAAAGTTGTCACTTGCTATTGGACAAGTATATCATATCATATATTATAATTATTATATACTATATACAATAATATACAATTCTTCCCTTTATCACACATAATAACTCAATTAAATAAATAACTTTGGTGACAGTATATCTTAAATTCATCACTTCTGGGCTCTATTCATCCAACTTCATGCATGGTTTTTCATTTCAAGGAGGAAGCTTTTCCTTTGACTCTTACTTTATCTGGTTTTTGATTTCATTTTCTTCCACCCTTTTGCTTCACAGGTTTCTTTCTCATTCTACCGATCACAATTTTTTTTGCTTCACTTTTTTCTCCCTCTTGAATGAATCTTTCACCATATTTCTTCATTTTCCAGGAGTTGAAAAAATGGGTGAAAGTGCTTTGTTCTGTTTGTAGAATTTGGCATAGAAAGATAATACTTTTGAGTTTGTTCTTTTATAATGCCAGTTCCACTTGCCCCCTACCCAACTCCACCACCAGCTCCATATACACCACCTCCAACAAATGGTATCTTACTTCTTTATTTGCTCATCTCATTACTTTATGTTCATGAAATGATTGGAGATTTGAATTCTAATTTCTTATCCATCATTTGGAAGATATAGTGGATTGGATATGAAGATTTGCTTAGTGAAATTCCTGATTTGTACTTGTCTTTAATTAGTGCATATCTGGATTGACAGTGAGTTTGACGAAATCACGGTGAGTCGGTGAGATTTTTCTTTTGTAAAAGCTACAAAATCACGGTGTCATCGTGATTTCGTCAAATTCACTGTGTTTCCAAACATGCACTAAGATATGTTGAATGGTACAAAAACATTAGCATGTAGTCATTTATTTGATAACTAAGTTTTTGTGTTAAAATGTTGTTTGTCTGTTAGGTGGACAGAGTCAACTTGTGTGTTCTGGTTGTAGAAACCTTTTAATGTATCCAGTTGGAGCTACTTCTGTATGCTGTGCTGTTTGCAATGCTGTCACACCAGTGCCTCCGCCTGGTATGATAATTCATGCTTTGTATGTTACCTGAATGTTCAATTTGTGATCATTAGTCATTACCACAATTTTTCAAGCATTGATGTATTCACAGGCACAGAAATGGCTCAGTTAGTTTGTGGAGGATGCCATACTTTACTCATGTACATCCGCGGAGCAACAAGCGTTCAATGCTCTTGTTGTCACACAGTCAATCTAGCTTTGGAAGGTATTGAATTGAATTGTTTGTTAATAAACTCATTTTGTATGTGTAAAATGAGTATGATGGCAGCTTCAAAAACATGTTTCTTTTGTGTTGTGATTTTGAGTCCCTACTTTGTGGTTTTAAGAATGAAATTTGTACTGTGACAGCAAATCAGGTTGCACATGTCAATTGTGGTAACTGCAGGATGCTACTTATGTACCAATATGGAGCAAGATCCGTGAAGTGTGCAGTTTGCAATTTTGTTACCTCAGTTGGGGTCAGTATAATATATTTCTTGTTCCTTATATGGATTTATATGCACAATACTAGTATCATGAAACCGTGGTTGCACGGGGAGAAATTCGCTGAAAGAGTACACTAGTTATTGTTTATAATTTGTCGTGTTCAGTTATTGAACAAAATCGACATTTAATATTAAATCACAGTATTACATTAGAAATATTGTATAAAGCTAAATATAATATCAAAACACATCCATAGGAATGAATGAAAAGAGAAATTATGTGATGTAAGAAATGATTTACACTAATAATGTTAATGAATGATGATGCAGGCCTCAGCAAGCACCACTGAGCAGCAGAAGTTCAGCACCTAATTGATCATATTCATATACTATATAATAGCAAGGTCATTACAGACCCTACAAACCTTGGTTTTTGCTATTTACATATCCACCTTAAGGAATAATAAAAGAGTGCAAATCAGATTTGAAAACTTTCTTCACATGTATAGAGTTATTTTTCCCTTGCGTGATGGTGATTGTATTAAATATTTTTGTTAGAATATTGGTGTATGAATTAATAACAATTTGTTATAAGATTCTTGATTCTGAGTGCTATGAAAAATTCACATCTTTGGATAAGGTAAAATCTATTCTCTACTTTTGTTAAGTTGTATATTATTATTATTATAATAAGTGGTTGAGGAAATTGCCATTGTGTGTGTATGTGTGGAGCACCATCCACCATTTATTTCTTTCACATACTTTTGCCTTTTGGAAATAGAAAAGGTCTAAGTATGGCAAAAGGGTAAAGTAGTCAAATGGACTGATTCAACAAGATAACATCTGGGTCCAAGTACAAAATCTCAATAGATATTTCAGAATGAAATTGAGGTGAGGATTTTTTTTTAGGAAGGGAAACCTTTATTTATTCCATGGTTTCCCTTTGTTGATTTTGACATGCATGACTAAAACCATGTTAATCAGAAATTGGATATACATTGCAGAATATGACTGTGCTCTTAGCTCATCCTTTGTTTGTTTGACTATTAGGTCATAACTTTTTCTAGACACACACTTTCATTGATTTTCTGGTTAAACATCTATTAAGCACCGTCTCAAACAAGGACACGACACTGATATTGACACAGACACTTATAATAACTTAAGAAAATGAAAGTGGTTGAATGTAAACACATGATGTCTCAGTATCTTATCGGTGTTGGATGTTGACATATGGCAGATACCGGACACACATTTGATCTTGAGTGTCGGTGTCATTCGGTTAAATTTTGGTATGTGAGAGAACACACTCTGCCAGACAGTACATAACATGTTGCAATTGCAGAATGCAGACAGATTCAGTGAGCCAACAGCAACATCTTTTAATGAATCACAAAGCATTAACACTATTTTTGGCAGTGTAACATAGCTAATGTCATTTTCAAATTCAACACTGCTCAATTTCTGTTTTCAACATTAATAACCACTAGGTGGTTGAAAATATCAATTCATAGTGATCTGGACAACCCTTCATGGTCCATTGATGTTGCCCCTTGTTCTCCAACAGCCTTGTTTATGTCAGACTTACCATTTGAGATCTCCACAGAATATTTTTGACTCAATCATTTTATAAATGTCATGTTCAAATGAAAATCACTGTTTTGTGAGTACTAGGCTGGTGTCATTTCAAGTTAACAAGATATTTTTGATTGTAACTGTCCCTTTAATTCTTAGTCATTTCTATAATTTGTGCTGTGCTGCTAACACATTAAAAAGCAAATAATATTATCACAACTTGTGGCTGTCACTGCTGACCATAAAAACATCAAGGGTCTTTTGTTGTTAGCTTTTGAGAGGTCTCAAACAAGATTTTAATGAAACTATTAACACCAGAAAAATTTCCATCATAAAAAGTGTATTGAGAAAAAAAAAAGTGGCAGTATTTATTTTAAAGGGTGGTTTGTGGCAGTACTAGTTGGACCAAAAAAAAATAAATTAGAGGACCATTTTAAAAGAAAGTTTAAATGTAAGGACCAGTTTTGAACAAATAAATAAGTCACATTTAACAACATCGGTAGCCGAAAATTGAACTTTTTCACAATTTAAAAACTTAAAAAATTAACTCTTACATGTGAGGGTGTATGAAATATCTAATTAGAGTTTTAATATTTTTGACCTTTTAAATTTTAAAGAAAAGTCAAATTATGACGGTTAGAGTGTCACGTCAATAAATGATATGTCTTAACACAAATTTGGGAGGGGTTAACCAAATCATAAAGGTGGAAAACATAAAGACATAAAGATTCATTCGCTCAAAATAAATAGTGGGCAGGCGGCCAAAATCACTCAACCGCGATACTTGAGGCGGGGGGGGGGGGGGGGGGGGGGCAATTACGGCAATAATGTTTCTAACATGAAAGACTATTTCAGAATTTTTTTTTTTAAAAAAGGACTAATCATAGAGTTTAGCTGTCTGTAAGACCTAACTCAACTGACAATGTTGATATTGTTAAGTTGAACACCTTCACTCGGGTTCGAACTGAGACCTCACAGTCTTGTCACTTCGTCTATCGACAAAAAATATAATATAAAATAATAGTCTAGCCTATAAATTATATGCATTGCTCAATATGTAAATGCAACTTATAACATAATTCATTTTTGCAACAAACATTAAACCAAGCAGAATTACCAACTTTGTGAGAAGCATCATACAATTAGCAATCTTCATTACAATGGTTGAGTTTAAAAACAAAAACTTGGTTTGCATAATCCAATCAGTATCAATCTGTCAATTTTTCATATTCAAGAGCTCTTTCACAAACAAGACTCGTGGGAGTGGGGCAGTGGGGGTCTAGTGCTGTGTTGTACATTTCATTTCACCATCTTGTTGTGGAGTGACTCTTTATTAATCCAATTTAGGACCACTGTGGTATATTCTTTGATCCTGCATTATTTCATCATCTTTATGCAATTATTTGCTTCTTCAGCTGGCCCTAAGTAAATATTTGATACTCATATAATAGAGCTCAAATCTAAAAATATATTGTTATTCCAATCTTTCTTTCTTTTTTTGTTGAAGCAAGGTAGAGGGGCCAAAATTGTTTTTAGAAGAGATACTACATATATTTTTTTTATAATGGGATTATGTTTATACATTTTGTAAGAATTTATAGCAAGTTTTTTCTATAAAATATTAGACTATCTTCTTGCCTACACAGTTTATATATCCACCACTGTGTAGTATATTATTAAGTTGGGAGTTTTATATCCAATATTAATGTGCAAATAAAATGTTAAAAATAAATCATCTTAAAAAAATGACAGTTAATTTAGATTTTCTTTTTCTTTCTAAAATGACAATAATTTATAAACGGATGAAATATTTTTTAAGAGAATCCAATAGAATATATGATCTATTAATACCTTTTGTAGTTAGTTAACATTTATTTTTAGGCTACTTCATGTACAAGTGAGATAAGTTTCGTGTCATACACAAGTTAGCTTCCACCATTGGATCAATAAATTAAACTATTGGATCATGTTAAGAATCTCACATCGGTTGCAAAATTATCTAAATATATGTTTATAAGTGAGAGCAATTCTCACTTTACAAGCCAAATAGGGTTGAGCTAGGTCAACTCTAACTTTTAAGATGATATCAGAGCCTCATCCATGATCCACTAGACCACCCATCATTTATATCCGCGCATCAAGCCTAATAGTGACAAGCGCGAGGAGGTGTTAAGATTCCCATATCAGTGGCGAGATGAGATGCAACTTATTAATCCAATAGTGAAAAACACATTTATGTCTAGTGCATAACTATTTTACTTGTGCACATTAGATTTTAAATAGAGTCTTATTTCTATTAATTAATTGATCATTAATTTCTGTCTAATTTATTGTTGGCTGTTGAGAGGATAACTAGATGAAGACGAGTTTCATCCTACCAAAGTCACGTGAATTACTAGAATGCCTTATCCATAAGTATGTGTTTGGTTCAGCATTAATTCAATGTAAAGGTGCATCCTGTCCAAATGAATGACAGATTCCTTTCCCATCGAACACATTGTAACATGATCCAAAATCACGCTAAATGTGACAATCCGTTTTTCAAAGGCCTGAAAAGGCAGTATATTTTTTTTTTTTTTTTCTTTTTCAACTAACACTCAGAGTGCGCATAGAATATTTTTCAATGAGCCGGCATTCAAATATGCAAAAGAACTCATTACCATAAGGTGCTTCGACAAGCAAAGTGTATTCCTGAATAGTTACAATCCAAGTCTAAGTATTCAAATACTTACAACAAAGCAAGTTAGAAAACCCTATGCTAACCAAAAAGCACGGTGCACAAAACACACCGGCGCATAGTCTAACTATACTAAGCTTCACCACGTGCTCACTATGGCCTAGAACTGCTACCGTCGTCACCACGACCTAACCCATCATCTAGGTGGGATGAGCCCGCAAATGAAAGAAAGGGTCACCACAAAATAAAAGGTATATATATATATATATATAACCGGTGCGAAAGATGTACACATAACAAATTTCCACATACACAAGAGAAAGCTCTTTAACACAAAAGCAATTCCCACCAACGGGCTTATATATATAATGCACACATAGCCTACCAATGCAGACTCTACATGATCGTGACACCAATCACTGGCTGCCACATGCATGAATTCCGGAATTTAACCTCTCCGCAGAGAGTCGTGATCTGCTAATCACTAAAATCAATACAATCACGACGATCTGCTAATCGAAGGATTAGGGTGGATCTTCTAATCGAACCCCGTGATCTTCTAATCACAATATTGGACTCAATAAAATCCCGCAAGATTCAAGGTGGATCTGCTAATCGCACCCGGTGGTCTTCTAACCACTACCATGAATGCATGAGCATACGATACATCTTATCTATGCCGATGCATTCAATTACATACCAATCATGCATATGTGATTCTCAACCACATGTCAATACATATATTTCTAACAAAATCATATGTAAGACAACACATGTATCATAAACACTTTCTCATCAACGAGAATACATAATACATACATGCATAACACTCAAAGCACACCACAACAAGCATGTTATAACTCAGTGAAAAGACAGAAATAAAGTGGAGTCCTTACCTCGGCAAGCTTCCGTTAACTTTTCTCGCATAATTCTACAACTCGCGCTTCCTAAAAGTTAAGCAGCGTACAATCAATAAGATATTCCTCGTTTATCCTATCGAAACGAAACTTGTTCTCAAAGCTCTAGAGGGGTCTAAAGTACTTTCTAAAGCTATCCCTCAATGATTTCAGGTTATTCTCATAGTGTTAAAAAATTCACGAAGTTAATTGTACTATTTTTATAACACGAAAATCATTTTGTTTTCAAATCATAAACTAAAACCATTTTGGATTTTCCACTTCAAGGACTTGTCCCACACACAACAAAACCATTTGAAACACAACTAAAACTTTTCAAAAATATTTCTATGAAAAATCGAAGTTTTCTTGCGTTACAAGTTACACATTTTTTTTCTTCCTAACAACCTTTCCTATACTCATTTTTCTTCAAAACTAAGATTATCCAACACATACACAATTTTCACACAATTGTGGACTTAGAAAATTTTTTGGAATTTCTTCCTTGCCACTAAAAAGGCCACGGCCATTTTTTTTGAAAAGCACCCTTCCACACAAAATTTTTCACTTCTAAAAGCATGGTAATATCCCATAATACCTAACTAGCACTTATCAAAACGATTTAGAAATTATAGAGTCGAATCGCAAATTTCGAGAAATCTCAAATAAGGTTTTTCTTAAGGCAAGTGATCATTTTCTTTTCAAAACATCCCATAACCAATCAAACCATTAAACAATGATCATGGGAAGCTATTTGCCTCTAAACAATTTTCGAAATTTGATTCCTCGAACCCTATATGGGTGCCACGGCCATTTGAGGAAAAAGGCAACCCTACACATTTTTTTCCATTTGAAACCCTAGCCCACTTTCATTAGTTTGTAACGATATTCGATCGTGTATCCGACTCCTTTTGAAACTCGAAATAAATTTTTTTCTAAATTGTGTCCTTCGAGTCGCTCAAGAACACGAGAATAATTTTTTCTCATTTTTCGAAACTAATTTCATATTCACCAATCCATTTTGTCACAAAGCTTGAAACTAACTTCAAAAACCAAAATCATACAACACACTCAAAGATATGATCATTTTAAGGAATTTTCTTCAAAACCTCACCAACAAAATTGTGAAATTTGAAATCACCATGAGAATCACTTATATGCTTCATTAATGTTTCCTACATAACACTCTTACACACTACTATGGAATCAAAACTAATTAAAACTAAATTCTCAAATTTTTCTCTCAAGAACATAATCATAAAACTCAAGAATTCAAGAGGTTTTCATGGAGAATAATGAAGAGAAGGGTTAGTTACCTTGAGAAGATGATGATTCCTAAACAAGCAAATGATCCAAGCTTGAGAAGATGAGAAAATGAAATTTTGAAATGGATGAGTGAATGAGAGAAAGAGTTTGCCGTGAGAGAGAGAGAGGAAGGAGGGAGTAGTTTTTGATTTTTCTCTAAGTCCACAAATGCTTAAACCTCCTTACTATGCAAAGTGCTCTTGGTCACTCTAAGCCATTGGATCAAAGCCAAACTTGCAAGACTAAACCCTAGCCTTCGGATCAAAATAAGCTCATGATTGTTTTTTTTGAACAAATATCTACTTTACGCTACTCAGCTCTCGCGTTTGCTCTCGGCGAGTCGTACTTCGCTAACGGTCTAACTTGCGAACAATAGAAAATTTACGAGGTAAAAGTTCATCGTAAACCATTTCTAAAAACTATCGCCAAACTTTATTCTCCGACTGTAATTTATTTCCTTAGCTCCCAAAAATATTCTGAGACTAGATTCTAACTCGCGTCGATATATAAAGTCTCCAATTAAAAATCGACGGAAGACAAAAACCTACAGAAAGAACGTCTATCGTTTTTCCATTCCAAAACTTATCGCCGAATCTTTTTCCGCGACTGTAATTTTCTTCCATACCTTAGAAAATTAATCTCAGGACATATCCTAACTCCCGCAGATATATGAAACTTCCATCCGAAACCTCACTTAAAACAGACGCAGTAAAATTTTACAACAACGGGTAAAATTCCTACTCGTTTTTCCAAAAACAAGAATAATCTAAAACTCGTTATTCTGAATCCACATCAATCTCCCCATACTTAAAAGAGGATCACGACCCGAAAGTCTGTGCCTTTCCAGCGCACGAGCACAAAACAGGCTCCTTTTCAGCAAAAATTCCATTAATGCGACGATACTCACAAAACCGCTTCACCAAAAACCCTAAAAACTTAGCCGACACTAAAGTTCCTTAGGAAAACTGTACAGTGAAATCTTGGGTCTTACATTACTACCCTCCAAAAAGAAGTTTCGTCCTCGAAACTAAAAATAAGAGTAACAACTCCACGACTCATTACTAACACCCACACAATAAAATCCCACCGGATTAGGTGTAGCCACAAAGATGCTAACACCAGGTGAAGCCACACAGATGCTATCACCAACACACTGGCACAACCGTGCACCAACCGCAACTCTCAACGAGTTCACCACTCAAAAATTAACCTCACAACAGAGGTTCACAACCTCGAGTTCCTCAAATTTCCTAGGGTCCACACACAAAATTTCCAAAGTCACTTCTTTTGCCTCCGCGACATCGCCTAAACCACTAGGTTCACGCGCAGCAGTGACTGGCTACCCTCCAAAAAGAAACACCGAAACTTTCTGCGCACCACCAAAGCTAGCAAAGCTAGTCAATTCCAGTCAACACGATTCCGTCTACAATCAACAATAAATTAAGGACGGCCAGTCCCTCAATTTGTCAATAGATAGTCGACAATCTTGATGGTGGTTTAGACCCTCTTTACCCAACTTAAGTGATACTTCATTCCACTTGTGCTCAAGGTCCTCCGAGGCACAATGGTCCAACACTTCCTTCGGGGTTTTCCCACACGTTTCCCTCGATCTCTTACGAATACAAGATCAAAGTCGTAAGACACGACGCTCAACACACGTCGCATAAGCTCTCATGCTTCCACTCTTGAAGCATCCGTGGAGTATCATCCAATAGTAGTACAGTGCCACTACGGCAAGTACCACCCAAAACCATTACATTCCACAAAAGTTGTCCTTTCTATCGAAGAACTTCACACCATATCCCTGAGTCCGCAACTCAATGAATATGCCGAACCGTATGTTCACATTCGAATCTCGTTCCAAACACGACTTAAATAATACCATCCCAACCTCCGGTTGGTGATTACAGCTCCTCATAGTCTTGTCACTTGCCAAACTATACCATCTATTTCTCTTGTACTCCCTTTATCCAAATCCCCAATTCCCCAGAATCGGTCCCTTATATGTTCACATTACTTCCAAAACGACACTTAGATGAATCTCGCGTGCCTTAAACAAACGTTTATCCTCGTCGACGGCCATCGTCGGCGCACATCCTCTTAACAACGTATTCTCATTCTATTCCTGAACTCTCCTGAGTTCTTTTTTTCTCTTACAATTAAATCCTCTCTTACTCAAAAGAGCTTGTCACCCTGACCATTCTTAATTATTCCCAACATCACCCTTTCTGTCGAGATACCTACTTCCAAAATAAATCTTAAGGTACTCATCACATCACTATTGTTCCACTGTCCATGTAGACCATATCCGCATTCCTTTACTTACTCAATACAGATTTTCCATTATACCACGTCTCTCTTCATTGTAACCACTACAATGAACCAAAGCTCTACAAGCTTCCATCAACTTGCCATTAGATAATTTCTTATCCTTCTTATTTCCAAAATTAGGTGTGAGACAAATCCCTTCGCCAATCTTCAATTGGCATAAGCCACATCTTCATGGGCTTCTCTCTAAATCCTCATTCTTTTCTAGACCCAGAAACAGATCCACAAACCATTTCATCTCCATCACTCTTTCTCCTCTTTGAAGATGAATCATCAAGTGAAAGACAACCAAACAATGGAACATTTTCTCTACGAGTTCGGCTAGAAACACCACTAGCCACATTTATTGTTAGCACATTCTTTCCATGGCTAACCTCCCTTTTTGACTAACTCATCGATGTCATAACCTCTACAAAACTCAATCTACTACTTTGCAACTTTCTAGTTCAACAACTGTCTAGAGTTGGTTCCCAAACCACCATGACCAATAACTGGTTAAATCAAAACAACATCTTTAATTCGCCGCACACAAGCCAATTACTCTCGTCCCACATTAACTTGTTTCCAAACAAGTACACTCTCCTCCCATTCGATTGATCTTTCATCACCGTGACTATTCTAAAGTCATAAAGTTGTTCCCACCGGGAATAAATTCCTAGACCTCAAGTTCTAGCTAACCAAGCTCTTACATCCCGTCACTCATCGTTTTCTTATTCACTTCTAACTTTTCACTACCAATCATCTCTTATGAATGACTATATCTAAACTCGTCCTTATAGGGTCACTGTAATTCGCCTACAAATCGACTCATGTTACTCAGCTATCAAACCTTTAACACTTATCTCAAATCTTAATGCTCAACTTATCAAAATATCTACCAACGCACGACACTTCGCTATGATTTTATCCTTAGTACGTTCGATACCCAAATCAAACTCTTGAATTTGCTGCTCAAGAACTACAATTACTTGTCATACCATCCGTTTAATCCTAATATACAATAAAATTCCTTCCAACTATCAACTCTTATTGTCTTAGTACTCTTACTAACAACTCTTTCCCTGTTCATACACGACCTTTCTAGAATATCTCCAAAAATTCTCGTCCATAACTTGAATTATTTAAAACTTGCCTACCTCAACTCATATGGAATCATAAATTCAAGGTACTACTTAGTCCTTCAACCCTCTTGGTCGATCAAATTCATTAACTTAAATGTACATCCGCACAGGATCTCTACTCAACTCTTGACTAATACCCTCAAACTGTTAAACCAGTTTACTTCCTCTTATGGTTTACTTGCCAATAGTTAACAATTCTAGCTTACACTGCTACAATTATCTGGACATTTCCATATTAAACACCTCTATTATCACTTATCAGTGATATGCAACTCACTTTCAAAGGTTGAACTCCCCGTTCTTACCATGGAAATCACTCCAAAAATACCTTTATCCAACCGTCCACCACCTATAGTTTTGTCTCACATTGACATCTATACTTACTATCTCCCGAACTATGTATAGATTGTCACATATCAAAGTGATACTTGGTCTCCTACCTTCAATCATCACGAGATTCATCCTTACAAATTTTAGTTTCGAATCTAATTCATCTCGCACACTTAAATTAAACCCTTAAGTTATCCACCATTCGCATAAAAGTCATCTAACACCACCAAGTTTTCTCAATCTTGACGCGCAATGCACTTTACTTCCAATATGAGTTGCCCCAATGATTACCCAATCATCGTAATAAAATCCAACTGACATCTCTGCATGCTCCACCATTCTACAATGGTTGCATCCTCTTGACAACCGCCAGACTTCATCAAGTCCCGCCCTAACTCACCCGACGAACATCCAATACCTTCTTCAAAAGGTCGTCCCAATCTGATCTTTACTTACAATCCTTTATCAATACGACGCCCACTCGTCAACACTCAGCACCTCCGAGTGACAACAACCAACACCACTTCCCATCCATTATATTACTTCCAGGAATCCCTTGTGGTTCTCGTTCGTCTCAAGTCCATCATCTTCGGACCATTCCGTTCAAGAAATTCAGAGACACTTTTCGAATAAATTCGACCAAGCCTCGGGGTTTCACAATTCCACTTACTGAAGCCTCACTCCCTGCATTACTTCAGTAAGACACAAAACAGTGTCTAAGCATATCTCATGCTAGACTCAAAACAACCAACCACATAACCCACATCGCAACAAAAACAACCGCTAGAACTAACATAACTCTAGCTATGTTCTAACCGACTCTGGACTAACGACTCAAGTATACACTTTCCCTTTGAAGATTTAAAGCCGTGCTCTGATACCAATTGTGACAACCCGTTTTTCAAAGGCCTGAAAAGGCAGTATATATTTTTTTTTTTTTCTTTTTCAACTAACACTCAGAGTGCGCATAGAATATTTTTCAATGAGCCGGCATTCAAATATGCAAAAGAACTCATTACCATAAGGTGCTTCGACAAGCAAAGTGTATTCCTGAATAGTTACAATCCAAGTCTAAGTATTCAAATACTTACAACAAAGCAAGTTAGAAAACCCTATGCTAACCAAAAAGCACGGTGCACAAAACACACCGGCGCATAGTCTAACTATACTAAGCTTCACCACGTGCTCACTATGGCCTAGAACTGCTACCGTCGTCACCACGACCTAACCCATCATCTAGGTGGGATGAGCCCGCAAATGAAAGAAAGGGTCACCACAAAATAAAAGGTATATATATATATATATAACCGGTGCGAAAGATGTACACATAACAAATTTCCACATACACAAGAGAAAGCTCTTTAACACAAAAGCAATTCCCACCAACGGGCTTATATATATAATGCACACATAGCCTACCAATGCAGACTCTACATGATCGTGACACCAATCACTGGCTGCCACATGCATGAATTCCGGAATTTAACCTCTCCGCAGAGAGTCGTGATCTGCTAATCACTAAAATCAATACAATCACGACGATCTGCTAATCGAAGGATTAGGGTGGATCTTCTAATCGAACCCCGTGATCTTCTAATCACAATATTGGACTCAATAAAATCCCGCAAGATTCAAGGTGGATCTGCTAATCGCACCCGGTGGTCTTCTAACCACTACCATGAATGCATGAGCATACGATACATCTTATCTATGCCGATGCATTCAATTACATACCAATCATGCATATGTGATTCTCAACCACATGTCAATACATATATTTCTAACAAAATCATATGTAAGACAACACATGTATCATAAACACTTTCTCATCAACGAGAATACATAATACATACATGCATAACACTCAAAGCACACCACAACAAGCATGTTATAACTCAGTGAAAAGACAGAAATAAAGTGGAGCCCTTACCTCGGCAAGCTTCCGTTAACTTTTCTCGCATAATTCTACAACTCGCGCTTCCTAAAAGTTAAGCAGCGTACAATCAATAAGATATTCCTCGTTTATCCTATCGAAACGAAACTTGTTCTCAAAGCTCTAGAGGGGTCTAAAGTACTTTCTAAAGCTATCCCTCAATGATTTCAGGTTATTCTCATAGTGTTAAAAAATTCACGAAGTTAATTGTACTATTTTTATAACACGAAAATCATTTTGTTTTCAAATCATAAACTAAAACCATTTTGGATTTTCCACTTCAAGGACTTGTCCCACACACAACAAAACCATTTGAAACACAACTAAAACTTTTCAAAAATATTTCTATGAAAAATCGAAGTTTTCTTGCGTTACAAGTTACACATTTTTTTTCTTCCTAACAACCTTTCCTATACTCATTTTTCTTCAAAACTAAGATTATCCAACACATACACAATTTTCACACAATTGTGGACTTAGAAAAATTTTTGGAATTTCTTCCTTGCCACTAAAAAGGCCACGGCCATTTTTTTTGAAAAGCACCCTTCCACACAAAATTTTTCACTTCTAAAAGCATGGTAATATCCCATAATACCTAACTAGCACTTATCAAAACGATTTAGAAATTATAGAGTCGAATCGCAAATTTCGAGAAATCTCAAATAAGGTTTTTCTTAAGGCAAGTGATCATTTTCTTTTCAAAACATCCCATAACCAATCAAACCATTAAACAATGATCATGGGAAGCTATTTGCCTCTAAACAATTTTCGAAATTTGATTCCTCGAACCCTATATGGGTGCCACGGCCATTTGAGGAAAAAGGCAACCCTACACATTTTTTTCCATTTGAAACCCTAGCCCACTTTCATTAGTTTGTAACGATATTCGATCGTGTATCCGACTCCTTTTGAAACTCGAAATAAATTTTTTTCTAAATTGTGTCCTTCGAGTCGCTCAAGAACACGAGAATAATTTTTTCTCATTTTTCGAAACTAATTTCATATTCACCAATCCATTTTGTCACAAAGCTTGAAACTAACTTCAAAAACCAAAATCATACAACACACTCAAAGATATGATCATTTTAAGGAATTTTCTTCAAAACCTCACCAACAAAATTGTGAAATTTGAAATCACCATGAGAATCACTTATATGCTTCATTAATGTTTCCTACATAACACTCTTACACACTACTATGGAATCAAAACTAATTAAAACTAAATTCTCAAATTTTTCTCTCAAGAACATAATCATAAAACTCAAGAATTCAAGAGGTTTTCATGGAGAATAATGAAGAGAAGGGTTAGTTACCTTGAGAAGATGATGATTCCTAAACAAGCAAATGATCCAAGCTTGAGAAGATGAGAAAATGAAATTTTGAAATGGATGAGTGAATGAGAGAAAGAGTTTGCCGTGAGAGAGAGAGGAAGGAGGGAGTAGTTTTTGATTTTTCTCTAAGTCCACAAATGCTTAAACCTCCTTACTATGCAAAGTGCTCTTGGTCACTCTAAGCCATTGGATCAAAGCCAAACTTGCAAGACTAAACCCTAGCCTTCGGATCAAAATAAGCTCATGATTGTTTTTTTTGAACAAATATCTACTTTACGCTACTCAGCTCTCGCGTTCGCTCTCGGCGAGTCGTACTTCGCTAACGGTCTAACTTGCGAACAATAGAAAATTTACTAGGTAAAAGTTCATCGTAAACCATTTCTAAAAACTATCGCTAAACTTTATTCTCCGACTGTAATTTATTTCCTTAGCTCCCAAAAATATTCTGAGACTAGATTCTAACTCGCGTCGATATATAAAGTCTCCAATTAAAAATCGACGGAAGACAGAAACCTACAAAAAGAACGTCTATCGTTTTTCCATTCCAAAACTTATCGCCGAATCTTTTTCCGCGACTGTAATTTTCTTCCATACCTTAGAAAATTAATCTCAGGACATATCCTAACTCCCGCAGATATATGAAACTTCCATCCGAAACCTCACTTAAAACAGACGCAGTAAAATTTTACAACAACGGGTAAAATTCCTACTCGTTTTTCCAAAAACAAGAATAATCTAAAACTCGTTATTCTGAATCCACATCAATCTCCCCATACTTAAAAGAGGATCACGACCCGAAAGTCTGTGCCTTTCCAGCGCACGAGCACAAAACAGGCTCCTTTTCAGCAAAAATTCCATTAATGCGACGATACTCACAAAACCGTTTCACCAAAAACCCTAAAAACTTAGCCGACACTAAAGTTCCTTAGGAAAACTGTACAGTGAAATCTTGGGTCTTACACTAAATCTTCTATACTAAGCAAATTATAATAATGCATATGATAACAAATGACAGCAGATAATACATATATAGACAGGGAAAAATAAGAGTTTTGAAGCACTGACACAGATAAAGACACAAATAATGAACACGACACTAAGACTAACATGTAGACACTAATCATAATTTGAGAAAATGAAAATGATTGAATATAATCAAGTGACGTACGAGTATCGAACACCAACACATGTTTGAATACTTAGATATGCCTTTAACCTGAAGTATCGGTGCTATAGAGATAAAGAAAGAAGGAAACAAAACTTTCTTTCTTTGCTCAGCTGGTTGTCAGATTTTGTACCCTGCTTACTCATCACCCATGGCCAACTCCAACGCATAGTCATCTCTTTCCTGTATGTAATTTTCGTGTTAAAAAGGTCACAGTATCAAAAGGACAACATGAACAACCTCGTTCCCACAAAAAATAAAGTCATATACTATAACAGAACCTACCACTGGGCCTCTTGCAAAATAACGTCCAAATTGAAGCCAATATACCTGTGTGTGCATCAAGGGTAAGTTACATTCACAACCAAAGTGACATTATATAATAACAAAAGTGATGGTAATTTCATTTAGCCTTAAAAACACAAGATAGTTAAAGATATTATATGTGAAATGTTCATTGACAAAACAAAGATATTATGACATATTATGCAAATATTTTAACTTTTCCCCTCAAGTTGACTCTTACTAAGCTTCCCGCTTCCTAAATATGAAAACCTTCCCGGTTATATGATTATCAATCAAAAGATTTGATTAGAAGAAGTTCATCCCAAGAAAGAAAATACTTTGATGGAAAGATGCTCAGGAAATTTCCAAGCCAGCTGTAAAAGGATTAGGGATAGATTTCACTGATATCCATTGCAATAAGTAGTAATAAATGTTATATTATGCTTAGATGTTGGGTAACTTTATC
Source organism: Trifolium repens (assembly GCA_030408175.1). Taxonomy (NCBI): domain Eukaryota; kingdom Viridiplantae; phylum Streptophyta; class Magnoliopsida; order Fabales; family Fabaceae; genus Trifolium; species Trifolium repens. The sequence continues at coordinate 36,413,638 of CP125851.1, forward strand.
TGTGGTTTGTTTAAGGACACAAATCTAGTACCCAAAGAGCATAAGCTAAATAAGGAAAGGTTTAGATTCCAACAAACTTTCTTTTACAATAATTGCTAAAATTTGAATGAATCACAATAGCTCCGATCATTTGACCAAAATCAGTAATGATCTTTCAAGCAGTTATACACAACAATGAGAGTTCAAGAATAGCATTTGGAAGTTTTAAACAAGAGGAAAATTTAGGAAAACAGATAAACTTGGAGAAATCAAGTCAGAATGATGCGAGTCATGGCCAACATCATGTCATCATTGGTATGATTGTGGAAAATGAGCTATCACTGAAATTGTTGTTGATATGAAGAGCATGAGTGACAAATACGGGAATCGAAGTGTAGGTTCTCCCCCTCAATGCCCTGCCAACATTTGAAAACCAACCAACCACAGTAGCACACAAAGGAAGAATACATTCAGCAAAGACGAATGATTTCATAAGAGTATATTGGGAAACGAGGGAAAAAGTTTGCCAGAAAGTGAACCGTAGAACAATAGCAGGTAGGAGGAACCAAAGAAAACTAGAGTCTTGATTGTTGCAATTGGTGCACAAGAAACAAATAGAAAAAAACCACATAGATAAAGACATAGTACCACTTACATATCATTTCATAATTAGAGTGTTTAGGATAATGTGACGTTAGAGAGTAAGATATTAGATTGATATGGTGTATTTTGATGATATAAAAGATTGGATAGGTGTGTTTGCGATGTTTATTGGCTGATGGTTTTCCAGGATAGGTGTGAGAAAACAATCTGATCATAATCCTCTCCTCCAGGGCAGGCCCTAGGTCTCCAATGCTGAAGGTAATGTGGTGCATAATGCTTGGAATACGACTAAGGATAATTTGCTCAGACAGCTGCAGGATGTTAGGGATGATTCCATCAGCTTCAATACAGATCACTTTGCGAATACCTTTGCTAGGAAAAAGTAGTTGGAATGGAAACGAGACACAAGAGGATTCAACGTTCTTTAGCAAGAGTGGATTAGGTGAGACTTCTTACTCTTCAAAAAGAGCTTTTACAGGATTATGAAGGTATTCTTTTTCAGGCAGAGATCCTCTGGTTTCAAAAGTCCAGAGAAAATTGGACCAAGCTTGGAAGTCGTAATAGCTCCTTTTTCCATGCTCAGACAGTGGTCAAACGGAAAAGAAATAAAATTCATGGGCATCATATTTCTCTAAGAGTTTGGTGCACTGATCCAGATATTTTATGTACTGAAGCGGTAATACTACAAGGAGCTCTTGGGTACCAGGAAAGTTTTGGTGATGCTGTGGTGGGTATGACTACCATATTACTCATGAGGAGAAAGCTTCGTTGACTAAAGCAATCACAAAGGAAGAGGTCTATAAAGCTCTTACGAGTATGAAGTCCTATAAACTCCGAGTTCGGACGGATTCGAGCCTACCTTCTTCAAAATCTTCTGGTATGATGTGGGGAATGGTGTTTGAAAATCGTTCAAACGACCATTGAGAGTGGGAGATATGACCCTGATGTTATAGCACCCGTATTGTTCTCATCCAAAAGGGAGACCATACTTCCTCCTTCGACGATTTCATCCCTAAAAGTCTTTGTAATATTATTTATAAGCTTGTCCCCAAAGTTCTTGTTGTTAGGCACAGGCTGATTTTGGCCCGTATTTTGAGCCCCTAATATAGTAGTTTCATTAATGGGTATGAGCATTCAAGAATCAAGATAATGCAATTGTGCTTCAGTAGGTTGTCCATCCGGTGTGCACCAAGAAGAGAAGATGTGGGAACTCGGTCTTGAAACCCGATTCTGAAGGAAGTGAATAGCAATAAATGGTTGCCTGTTTAATTATCTCAGAATGGCCCTAAGCTTCCCACTTCTTTGCAGATGATGTTTTACTTTTTGCCACGCCTATGGTTTCTCAAGCTCGTTTGATTGGGAACTTGCTGGAACGGTTTTGCTATGTGTCATGAAAGTCAGTTTACATAGGTCTGCTATTTTTGCTTCCAAAGGTGTCCCTGAGAGTGAGAAGTCAAAGATCTTGGCGATCAGTGACATCAAGTTTACTTCTAATTTGGAGAGAGATTTGGGTTTCCGTATGTTTCATGGCCGGATTATCCAGCGTGAATTTCGGATGTTATGGCCAGTGTTCAATGCAAAAACTTACATCATGAAAGGGAGATTACTGGAAAAATCAGGAAGGAATGTGCTTCCAAATTCTGTCATTTCTGCTTTTCCAACCTATGGAATGCTCATTCAGTTGTTTCCCCAGTCTATTTGTGATTATATTGATAGGGTGGCCCCATGTTTTATTTGGAAGGGGTCAGGATGGGAATGGTTTAGACATGGTGAGTTGGAAACGAATGACGAAGCATAAGAAGATGGGAGTTCTTTAACCCTTCTGATAAAATTTGGGTAAGTTTGTTGAAGGATCTGTTCTTTAGGGAGCGGCATCTCTTTATGGCTACAAGCAAGAAAGGGTCCTCGATTTGAAATTCTATTTGTCGAGCTAGAGAGACTCTCAAAGATGGTTTTTGTTTCAAGATTGGAGATGGCCGATGTAGCTTTTGGTATTTTCCTTTGTTGCTGAACTTCCCTCTCTGCAATCAAGTGGATTATGCCCATATTCATGATCAGCACTTCCAAATTAAAGATATTTGTACAGCCATAGATAAGTGGAATTTTTATGCTATATACTAATATTCCGGTTTGTGTGCAGGATAATATGAACGTTGCCGAGTCGTTCCTTCTGGAAGGAGTCCTGGACGTGTGTACATGGAAGTTGGAAGCACTCTTTATCTGGCACGTACTCAACTAAGGATGTGTACATCTGGCTCTTGGATCCTAGTTTGCCTCACCCTCAGGATACTCTCTGGAGGCGGATATGACATTTAAAACCCCTGGTTAATATCCAATTCTTTATTTGACCAGTTTTTCAGGCAGCTATTCCTACCAGAGCTGTGTTAAAGGGATGGGTATGGCGGTTTCAGATATTTGCCTCATTTGTGAGACTCGGGTTGAGAGTATTCTTCGCCGTTTATTCCAGTGTGACTGGGAGAAAGCAACTTTGATCTTTGGCCGCTTTAATGGAGTGGTTGTGGATGGGAGTGTTATGATGGATTCTGGTCTGACTGGATATGGTAGGCTAGTTCAGGATTAAACAGGCCATCTTCAGGGTTTCTGCAGGAGCCTCGGTATGTGTATCACACTTGCAGAAATAATGGCACCATAGGCATGGCAACATGATAGCGGCAATCCAACAAATGTTGCTGCAGGAGTGGGATCATAAGCTGCTGCATACTCTTCGTGAGGGAAACTTTGCTGCAGATTACCTGGCCAAGATGGGAGTTAATTGTGGCATGAGGCTGCGTTTGATGCGGGAAATTCCTCCTGATTTGCCTTCTATTTTTTTGGCTGACCCCTTGGGTGTCTCTTCCCCGAGGCCATAGTTTTCCTTTTGGTTGTATTTTTTTTCCCCGGAAGATATTTATATAAGAATAATCAAGTCAAGTGCTAGTGAGTACAACAAGCTAAAGCACATTAATACTCCAAGATTACTAACAAGTAACAACATCTATTGTTCTAAGCGCTAAGAACTTAGTTTCCCTAAAACAAGATCCTCGGATTAAGTCTTGTGAATGGAAAACTTAATAGGAACTATGAAAGCTTTGTTCTTTTAAGATTGCTTCATCAATTACATGACTAATTGATTTCAGTATATATCCTAAACTTTCAGTTAAAAAAAGTATATATCCTAAAGATTGTGTAAACTATATACTAAGAAGATCAAAAGTAAAAAACATCTCCTTCGAGCTGATTTGATTTGAAATATATTCAAAAAGTTAACATAAAGTGCAAGTTATGATTGCAATGTTGCTTGATACCTCATCTTCATCTTGAGTTTCTACTTCAACGTCAGAGGTTGGGAAACCCACACAAAGAAGTGCATAACCCTGAAATGAAATAATAATCTCATAAACATGTCCAACTGAGAAACACGAGACATTGAAATTTGCAATAATAATGATAATAATGCAACAAATAAAATGTTTTCCCTGCGGTTGTTAACTACTATTAGTGGAAAAGGAATATTTATAGCAAATGTCATCATACTATCCATAAGCTGGAAATATCTTTCGTTCTGTTGTAGGTATATATCTAATCTACTCATTTGTGTAAGGGTCCTTGAATTGAAACACAGACCAAGAAATCAAAATGCAAACTATGCATACAATCACAAAAGAAATATACAATAAAAATGAGCAAAGTAGCCAAACTTCTCTCTTCAATACATAAAACCCTTTACAATTCTCATTCTTCTATTTACAATTCCCGTTCTTTATACTTTTGGCTTTTTAAAAATTTTAGAGCAAGTGATTCAGTGAAGTTAATGTTAAAAAAGAATAGACACCAGAATACAAATATACAAGAAATAGCACCCTAATAATTGAATGGACGGTATAAAATCAGTAGTTCATTATTGTCACAAGCCACTGTTACTTTTGGCTTTGATTACAATTACAACTACAAATTATGAAAATTTAATAAAGGAAAACATTATTATTTTCAATGTCCTCTTTCTCGCCAAATGAATGAAGTAAACTTATAGACAGGTTAGACATCATATCAACATGTTTAGTACTAGCATGTCGAAACAGAAATGAAGTAACAAGCATGGGAAAGGATTCTCTCATGTCACATGAGATTCCAGTTCAATTTCAGCGCTCGATTCAGTTGGGGAAGGGACGATATGAGGAAAAAACAAAAAACTAGAGAGAATCCTTACTCTTAAAAAACTAGAACAAAGATGGGAAATTTTTTTTGATACTCTCTTTATAGCATTGTTGAATATGTTTGATGAGAAAAACATCAAATACAAAGGGTTCCACCAGATCATCATGCATTACTACTTAACAAGTCAAAAGACCAATTTCAATGAAAAAAAATATATTCATAAACATAGTTTTACGTGCCTGCTCTCTCAATTCGGCAGATATCCCAAGTGCCTCTGGTTGTCTAATCTTCCCGTTCTTTATACGAACAGCACAACTAGTACAACAGCCTGCCAAACAAATATTAAACAAGCAAACAGTATCAGAAAACTAGCAACAGCATCACAAACCAAACAGACATGAATCTAGACAGAAACAGGAGCAGCAGCAAAACAAGTAATAAATAATGCATTACATGATCTACAAAGGCAAATTGTGATCGTCTAGGTTCCCAATAGGAGGGGAAATGAATTTTACACTAATATATATTAATCACAATTTCATCTGTTCTTCAATTATACATTACCAAATATGATATGTTTATAAAATCCTTCCAATTATGGCTATCAAAATGATAATCAAATGGTGAATCTATGAACACCAACATTTTGCATCATGAATCATAAGATACATTACCAATACAAGTATGACATTATTTTGAGTAAAAACAAGTGACACAATAAAATTATAAGTTAATATATTATCTACAAACCTCAAAATAATTCAAAACTCAAGTCATAAATCAAATGACAAACGAAAAGTGTTTTGCTATACAAACCTGACAAAAGAGATTGTCTGGCTACACTACAATTGAATTAAACGGAATTCATCATGATGTATTTATGTTCATAATAGATACACACTGGAGTTTCGTTTTGATTGTATTTAGTTTTGTATCGAATCAAGATACAACTTACATTCATCATAAGATGCCGATAATTATGCTTCTAAAAACTTCAAATAAACAATAAAGGATAATATATGTGAAGAGATATTGGATCATCTAAATGGGAATTTTTTTAAAAAGTCTCCCAAGGGTATGATAAAACTGTCAAATTTGGTACTGTCTGTAACATCCTAGTATTTACCTATTTGATAACTTAGGCGTGTCGCCTATGAAGCATTAGCATTTAGCACGCACACTCCTCAAATTAGGCGTGTCCCAGTGTCGGACACGCGTCAGTATCTAACATCGTTACTGACACCTATGATTACTTTGAATTATGTCATTTTCTCAAATCATTATTAGTGTCAATGTCCGTGTTTATGTCCATGTTTCATAGGGTGTCGCGTTCAAACCCGGTTGAAGATATTCAGCCTAATAATATCGGCATTGTCAGATAATCTAGGCCTTATAGATGACTATCCTAAGTTTTAAATAAACACGATGATGAAACCACTAGGGGTGGGCAAAAAAACCAAACCAAACCGCAAAACTAAACCGAACCGAACCAAAAAAAACTAAACCATAACCAATAGTTTTTGAAACCAAATTGAAACAGTTCGGTTCAGTTCATGATTAACACTTCGGATTGGTACGGTTCGGTTTAATGGTTTGGGTTTTTTAGTGAAAAATTAGTTATGGTTTGGTTTAAAACCATAAAACTGAACCACTTTATCAGTTCGGTTCAGTTTTATAGACTAACAATTCAGTTCGGTTATTATGAATTTTGAAAACAGTTTGTTTTAGTTCAGTTCGGTTTTCCTTCAGAACCAAACCATGCCCATCCCTAGAAACCACCCCATTAAATCTAATGATCTAAAATCCAAAATCTCTCTATTGGACGAAAGTTGAATAAGAAATAGTACGATAAGAATAAGTACCATGCCTGCATGAGAATGGAAGGGTAATATTCTGCGACTCAGCGGTGTGTAATATATACTGATCCTGCATTTTATAATTACTTCTTACATTAACATTAAAAAATATATATATATTATTAACGTTTTGAATCAAATAATAGACAAAAAAAAAATCAATTGTAATCAAAATGAAGAATAAAGAAAAATTAATTAATTGATTATATTCATACCTCAGGTACGAGGAACTCGTGAACAATTCCTCGTACTGTGTCGTGGACTTTAACCTTATGGGTTGGAACATTACCACTTGGATACTGGTAATCTTTTGCGTCCGGCACTTCGAGCGGCGTTTGAAGCCCCGTCGCTGCTGCCACCGTGATCTTGCGGAGGGTTTTGGAAGGAAAAGATTGTGGCTTGGGAGTAAATGGAATTGAACAACAAATACCAGGAATTCGAAGAAGAGGGAGCGCCATTTTCAACTTGTTCAAGTGCTTGCTGAAACGCAACCATAATTTACGGGATAACAAGAGTGAGTTAACACGCGCGCTCTCGACCAACCGTTAGATTCTTTTCCAATTGCTTATCAACACGTGTACGATCTTCAAAACTCCTCCAAGGACTAGCTTAGCTCTCATATATATATATATATAAAAGCAATAATTTTTTTTAGTTGAATATCAGTATATCTAGTCTATAATATTTTTATTCGGTTGTTTAGATGTTATTCTATTTAAATTCTTTGGAATTTCGGTTGGACCCTGAAATTCCGGTAGCAAGTTACATATGTGCAGCACGATGGGGAGCACGTTAGGGTTAAGGTATACAATGTGGTACCTAATGTGCTAACATTATGGACATACAATAATTTGATGAACAAGATAGATAAAGTGCAGAAAGTAAAATAACACAATGAGTTTGTTTATCCAGTTCAGCGCACTCAGCAACCTACGTCTGGGGGATACCAATTCAAGGAGGAATTCACTATGATAGTTTTAATTCAAAGTCTCTCAGCAAATGCCCCGTTTACAAATTATCACTTAAACACTACCCGTGCTAATTCCACTTAAGAACTCCTAAATAAGAGAACATCTGCTCACTCCCCCTCAACCTTACAAGCAACAAGGATTTTAATACTCAATAACAAACTCAATGATGGAGACGCTCTCCTAGGACCGGCTCAAGCCCAAAGCTAATGAAGCTAGGGCTTTAGGCCCAAAACCTTTGAACTCTTATAAAGACCTCAAAATTTGATAATATTTGTTCCAAAACATAATAATATATGTTCCTCAAAATTTGTTTATGTTTCTGGGTTCGAGGCCCAGATCCTTTCCCCTAAATATTTTTTCCGGTGCCAGCTACACCACTAGCTTCTTCTTTTTTTCTTCTTTTTAATACTCGAGCCATACCACTACCTAGCCCCATTAATATGATAAAGTTTGCTTTTTATATGAGTGATTCATATTTTAGTTATAATTAATTTATTGTATAATGGTTAAATTACTTCTGACTATTTGTTAACAAAATTATCTATAATAAATTATGGTTCAAGATAAAAATAATTATATTTTAAAAAAATATAAAATTTCATGATAATGATAAACCACTTTTTTATAATTTATAAGAGAATTTATATTTCTACTCATGTATTTATATAAATATCTATTTTTTTTCAATTTTTACGATAACATACATTTTTGCTCATATATTAATACGCATGCTTATTTTTTTATAATTTTATATGATTTATATTTCTACTCATATATTAATAAAAATGTCTATTTTTATAATTTCTACGCGGACTCTCTCCATTCAACAAAATTATTAGGAAAAAATATATATAAAAAAATAAAGAGAATTGTGATTTTATAAATTTATCCTTATTTATTATTATATATTCTTGTTATTATAATACAAAGTACAAAATTAGATGACACACTTATAAAAATTAAATTACATTAGAAACTAAAAATAATATTTTTTAAGATGATTTTTCTTAACAAATATGACATTTACAATCAAACAGAAAGACTAATCTTTTTTATTAAAAAAGTATTATTATACTAAAAGGTCTTGGTTAAATTTTTTCTTTAGGCCTCAATATACATTGGGCCGGCCCTGCTCACTCCTAACCTAAAGAACCAACTCGTGCTTCAAAGCTTTGAGTGATTCACAATAACTCTATGCTTAAAAGCTTAAGAGCGACACAATCCTATTCTTGTTTCAAACTATAATCAAGAAAGAAACACAATTACAACTCAACTAAACAAACCATCTATGTGCTTTTGATAATCAATAGCAGCAACCAGAGATATATAAAAATAAAGCACAAGGCTTCAAAGACACGAAACCCTAAAGATTATTTTCTATAATATTGATTTCGGTAAATAAAATAGGTCTTCAGTCTTCCTTTATATAGAACGTGCTTCATAGGCTTGGATCCCTGATTTGATAGCTGACCTTCGTGATGTCCAAGAAACAAACTCAATCTTTTGCAGTGTTTTAAAAACTGGACCGAACCGGCCGGTCGGACCGGGCAGACCGCGAACCGGAGGGGTGACCGGTCTGGTTCGAATGTTGGATCGGCCATGCAGTTAGACCGATGGGAACCGCTCAAAACCGGAAAAACCGGTGAACCGCCGGTTTGATTGCACGAACTTTTTTTTTCTTTTTTTTTTCAGCCAAAAGTCTCAAAACGACGTCATTTTGTATTTTTTTTTTAAATAGAAGAACCAAAAGAAATAAAAGAGAGTCCAACATTGAAATAATTATGCCTCCTTGGATTTTAATTTATTAGACATTTTGTTATTCCGTTTATGTTGCAATTAAATTTTGTTTAAAACTTATTTGGATTTGTATTTTGTACTATTTTATTGTGTGTGATGACAACATTTAGAATTTCAATTTAAGAACTTATTACATTATGGAATTTTCGAGTTTTTCAAATTTTTTATGTGTCATGTCATGATTTTTTAGAGACCGAGTCATATGATTCGACCGGTTTAATACCTATATAGTTTTATTATAGAGATCGGTTCGTTCTACCGGTTTATCCGGTTTAATCCGGTTTATTCATGCGGTTTGACCAGTGACCCGGTGGTTCGACCAATAAACCAGTGAACCAGTACCCTCACGGTTCGATGTCCGGTCCGATTTTTAAAACATTGATCTTTTGTAAGGGTTTATTTGTTTTAAATCTTTTTAAATCTTCTGATAACAAACTGGCCATCTTTGAATATTTCTGAATCTTTTTCAATCTTTCAGCTCGTTCCTTGGCGCGCAAGCTAGCGTGAATGTGTTTGTTTTAAAACAAATCTTTTTAAAAGATCACACGCAAAATAACTGAAAGCGCGTTATTTTAGGGCGTTCAAGTTAGGTCCCATATGTGGGCACATCAGACTCCACATCTAGACCAAAGGCTTATTTTAGCAAATGAAGCCAACACCCTAAAACTAAAACAACCTCACAGGTTGAAAACCTAACAGACCCAATCCTAAAAGGAGAGACCTAAAAGCCAGCAAACAAAAAAATAACAATTACCAAAAAGATTTAAATTTTTTTTCTTTCTAAAAGCTCTTATTTTCGCTTTTAACTTTCAGATAGCTTCTAAGACCTAAAAAAGTCAGATCAAACGATACATATATCTAACAGGTTAAGTAATTAGAGTAGTCATCAATTATCTTTTGGTGGACGAATTACTCTTATTAATTCGGTCTTGGCAAGTCTGCCCATATACTTCTTTTCTTTTTTCAAGGCTCCTTGCTATATCTTTAAACAGTTAGAGAGGATTCGAAGATTTTTTTTTTTTTGGGGAGGTGGAGTAGAGGATATGAAATTATGTTGGGTTAAATGGGATCAGATTTGTTTATCTAAGGATTAAGGTGGATTACGAGTAAAGAATTTAGAACTTTTTAATGTGGCGTTGTTAAGTAAATGGAAATGGAGGTTTTTATCTGATGGTGGAGCAGTGTGGGATGACTTGTTGCATTTCATGTATTGCCATTTACCTATTCAATTGTTGAGTGGGCATACATCTTTGACCAGAGAAAATGACTCAATTTGGTGCAAGGATGTTATGGACTCAATTAGGTTTTGAAAAGGCGATTCACGATGATTAGTTTAAATCAAATGTGGGTTGTTGTGTTGGTAATGGTAATAACATTAGTTTTTGGAAGTTTAAATGGTTTGGAAATCACTCTTTTAGCGATTTATTTTATAATCTTTTTGTAAAAGAAGTGTATTAGGATGTTATATGATTGCAGAGAGGTTGAATTTGAATGGTTAGGCTCCTTTGCGATCATGACAGTGGAGTGATTATTTGTCATCTAGTGAAGAACAACAGTTGGAAGACCTTATGGAGTTGTTGGCTGATTTTTCTTTACAATTGAATATTCCTGATAGGTGGCGATGGGTGTCTGGTTCAGTTGGTATATTCTCCATTAAATTTAGTTATAATTTGTTACTACAATACCATAATGTTGATGCTTTTGATTCTAATGTGTTGCCTGCTATTGAAACGTTATAGATTAATTATGTCAGGATCAAAGTAAATGTTTTTGGTTGGCAATTATTATTAGAAAGATTACCAACGAGGACAACGCTTAATCATAGAGGTATTTTGCTTAATCTCCATGATCTTTCTTGTATCTTTTGTTTTCTAAAGAATGAGGATTGCTCCCATCTTTTCTCCCTTCATGTTTAGTAAAGGTGTGTGGGAAACTATTTTATACATGGTTAAAAAAGAGTTTGCCAACCGGTGTAGAAGGATGGAATTATTATTTGTTGTTTGGTGACATAGTTAAATAAAAAAAAAAAGGTGCTCGTGTTAGACACTTGATTTAGTTGGCTATTACTTAGTATATTTGGAAGCTTCAAAACAACGTGATTTTTAATGGAGTCCTACCAAATATTTTTTCTCGTTTAACATCCTGGATTTTTAATCCTAAACATTATGACTAATTCTTTTACCCTCAAAAGCACTATATTGTTTTTAAAACAAGTCACCATCATTATTTCATTAAAATTCAAGATAGTTAATTATTGCAAAAATATAAGAAAGCTTATTAAATCCAAAATACTACAAGTTACCTGTAACAACCCGTTTTTCAAAGGCCCGAAAAGGCGGTATAATTTTTTTTTTTCTTTTTCAACTAACACTCAGAGTGCGCATAAAATATTTTAAATGAGCCGGCATTCAAATATACAAAAGAACTCATTACCAAAAGGTGCTTCGACAAGCAAAGTGTATTCCTGAATAATTACAGTCCAAGTCTAAGTATTCAAAACAAGTTAGAAAACTCTATGCTAACCCAAAAGCACGGTGCACAAAACACACCGGCGCATAGTCTAACTACTCTAAGCTTCAACACAAATGAAAGAAAGGGTCACCACAAAATAAAAGTATATATATATATATATATATATAACCGGTTCGAAAGATTGTACACATAACAATAATTCCACAAACACAAGAGAAAGCTCTTAAACTCAAAAGTAATTCCCACCAACGGGCTTATATAAATAAATGCACACCAAGCTTAATGCAGACTTCTACAATGAGTGTGACAACCGATTACTGAGTCGTCACATGCATGATTTTCCGGAAAATTAACCTCTCCTCGAAGAGTCGTGGGGTAGGCAAAGCCACACAGAAATATACGTACCCGCACTAAAAATGCCACACAAGGCAGGTGAAGTCACACAGACAAACACCAGGCGAAGTCACACAGACATACACCAACTCAATATAAATCCAGAGGGATTTGGCGAAGCCACACAGTCAAACGCCCGGTACGTAGGCAAAGTCACACAGACATACACCTAGGCACGCAACTATGAAATGCATGGCATATATTCTCTTCGGCATATACGGGATAGTCACACAAGACAAAATCCTCGCGTAGTCCTATCCGACGCACGCATTCATATATGCTCATGCAAACATTCACATAGCCTAAAGCCTATGTACAAAGCCATCACAACCTACATACATTTTCCTAATCATATGTAAATTACACACGTATTTATAACCACGTTCTCATCAACGAGAATACATAAGTACAAACATGCCAAAGCACACATCAATTGCATACACAGCAAAACAAAGCATGTCGTAACCATTTCGAAAGACGGAAATAAAGTGGAGCCCTTACCTCGTCAAGCACTCAACTATCACACGATCACACAACACTTACTCGCTTCCTAAAACAAGCAAAGTATTCAATCAAAACCATATCCAATCAATCCTTAATGAATTGGACTCTAAAACCCCAAAAACCAAAGGCTTTCTAAGGAAAAACGACTCTTTCGGATACTATACCAAAAACTACCGTATTGATCAACCCCCATGAGTTATATGTACTATTTTTAGGACCCAAAACAATAGGCCAAAGTCTTAACTAATTTGAAATGCAAAATGGCCGTTTTCTTGCGTTATAAGTTACGTACTTTCCGAGTACCCGAAAAACTCGTTTCCAATCCCAACCACTTCCATAAATTAATAAAAAGGGATTAGAAAGTTAAAAATCAAGTTTAGAAATCAGAATCCAAAATTTTAGGTCCCAGAGCTCGCCCTGGCGAGTTGGTGGCGAGTGAAGGCAGTGAGGACTGGTCTTACTCGCTCTGGAGCTCGCCCTGGCGTGTTGTCATGACCTGTGACACTCGCCCTGGCGAGTAACCACTCGCTCAGCGAGTTGCACCTGTCATGACAGCAAAAGACAGCAACTCACACCACCTTTTTCCACCCAAGCCTAGTTTGATTCTATTAGTTCCCAACACTCTTTCAAGGCACAAAAGCAAACCATTTTCATAAGCAAGCGATTCATTTCCGAAAGCTTGTCGGTTGCTTTGGGTGCAAGTTATTTGATTTTCATTTCCAAAATCAAAACCAAATCCAAGCACAAGTTTTATTACGGGCCTTAACCGTCCGGTAATCATTTTCAAACATGTTTTCAAGGTAAAAAGCAACACCACATGTCTCAAGAGTTTTAAACCACTTGGACCCCAAAATACCACACAAAACACTTAGTAAATATTTTCATAAACTCCAAAATATTTTTCATCGGATTTTCTAAAACAAAACCGTACAACGCATTTCCCTTTTGCCCAAAGGTTCAAAGACAACTTTTCTTTTCAAAACCTTACAACATAACCTCATGTAATTGATCAACACATAGCCAAACCGAAACCCTAACTTTTCTCATGAGATTTTTCACCAACTCATGGAAAACAACCATAACAAAGCCTACACATGCTTCCCTAAACCTCATGAACATCATTCATGAAACACAACTATGTAAAGTAACATTTCCTAACAACTCCTCATGAGAACATAAACCCAAAAATTCCTAAACTCTATAAGTCTACCAACCTATGAGATGAGAAGAGAGGGTTACCTTTAGAAAGTGATTCTTTACAACTTTCCTCTAAACTTCCAAGCTTGAAATGGACACAAATGGGGAAGAAAGGAAAATTTGTGAAGGTTGGAAAGTTAGAATGGAGTTCCACGTGAAAGAGAGAAAGAATGGAGATGATTTGTGATGTTTTTCTAAGTCCACAATGCAACAAACCTCCTTACTATGCCATAGCTCTTGCTAACTCATGGCCATTGGATCAAAAGACAAAATGCCAAGACAAAACCCTAGCCATTGGATCAAACCAAACCAAATCCACTTGAGATAATACTCAACACCTCTTAGAAACACTCTCACGTTCAGCTCTCGCGCGCCGCGACGAACGAAACTCACCAAAACATAAAACCTACGGAAAGAACGTCTAACGTTTAACATTTCCAAAACTTATCGCCGAATCTTTTTCCGCGACTGTAATTTTCTTCCATACCTTAGAAAATTATTCTCAGAATATATCCCTACTCACGCAGATATATAAAACTCCCATCCGAAACCTCACTCGAAACAGACGCAGTAAGATTTTCCATCCGCGGGTAAAATCCTACTCGTTTTTCCAAAAACAAGAATAATCCAAAACTCGTTATTCTGAAACCACAAATAACTTCTTATTCAAGAAACAGGATCACAAGACAAAAGTCTGTACAATTACAGTGCACGAGCACAAAACAGACTCGATTACAGCAAAACCTAATAATTTACACGATGTTTCATCACACGAACACATCGCAACCCTAATATTCCTTAAACCAACTATACAATGGAAATCTTGGGTCTTACATTACCAACTTCAAAATATCTTAAATTTACAATTTACAATTAAATAATTATAAAATTGTTAAGAAACCTTATTTAAATTTATAATTATAGAATAATAAAAACTCTTTTATTTATGCCCGCACGCGTACAAGCAAACATTAACTTCAAATCTTTTTTTACCTACAACCATATTTAATATAAGAGTCAATTTTCTTATTCAAATTGAATCATATCAAATGAAAAGTAAATTTGAAAAAATAATAATAAAATATTTGACCATAAAGAAAAAGTAAAATAAAATCGATGCAAGAAAATATTTTAATTGACATCTTATACAAATTAACAATGGATAAAATATAACTAGACCATTATCAGGATATCATCTTTAATTGTCAGGATCCCTTTTCTATGTATTTAGTAGACAATTCCAGCGATGTACCTCACGATCTTCTTTACCCTCCATAGTAGAGTTTCTTCCTTTTGTAAAAATTGAACTATATACTTTAAAATTCAAGTACATGTTCAATCAATTTATATTGCCAATTGAGCTTTCATATACTCTATTATTTATCATATTCTCTCTCTAATTCTTTTCTATTTTTGTCTATGAGCGTGGCAGGCCGTGGATGGAACATCTGTGCATGATAAACAAGTGGTACAAACTTTGCATTCCATGTGGAACATTTGGGATTTATTACCTTATCTTTTGTTTTGATCCAATCTACCATGGTCTAGAATACATATAAATACTTCATCTTATGTACCCTGTTGGTTGAACACTTCCAACTTTATAATATTGAATATAAATTGAGAAATTACAAGAAGAAAACGGAGAAATGCAATCTACAATGGAGAAACTGAAAAACAAGGCTAGTGCTGCCAAGGAACAAGCCGACATCTACAAAGCCAAAATAGATGAGAAGGTCTCCTTTTTTATCAAATGCACTAGTGAATTTTTCGGTATACATTTTATTTGAATATGTATTGATATACTGCTGAGATGGATAACTTTTTAAGTATTTATTAATTTTGAATCTATTAAAATTATCCATCTCAATGATATCGATATATATTCAAGGCTTAAATATTATTTTTGTTTCTGTAAATTTGCATTTTTCTTATTTTAGTCCCTGTATTTTTTTGCAATTTTTTGTTGCAAATTAGTCATTGTATATTCAAATCTTTTAATTTTAATACTTTAAAACTAAAATTTGCAGGAAATCAACGAATTTTCCTACGAATTTTAGCTTTAGAGACTGAAATCAAAATTATTTGCACATGCATGGACTAATTTATAATAAAAAAATTGGTATGTGATAATTTATTCATGATGGTGGTAATATAGGCAGAGAAAGCAAGAGCAAGAACAAAGGAAGAGAAAGTGATAGCACATGAGCGTGCAAAGCCTAAGGAAGCTAAAGCAAAAATGGAGTTACATGAAGCTAAAGCAGAGCATGCAGCAGAGAAGCTAAGAGCCAAACAACAATCACATTATTATGGTCACAATGAACCAGTTGGTGTTCATCATGAGCCACAAATGGTAGAAACTAATCAGTATCATCAAGGAAACCAACCTCTTGGATCAATTCCTAAGCCTGGAACTGTTGCTCCAACTTATCCACTAGGAGGAGGAAACCTTCCACTGAACAATAATCAGATATAGCATATATATGTTTGTGTACGTTTTAATATATAGCTTCTTTTCTTTTCCTTTTTTACCCTGCAGGTTGGAATTTATTTAATTTGGATTCTTATATATGTATTTGAGGATGGTTTATGTTCTGTTATAAATTTTGTACCCTTACATGGATTATGTACTGTCATTAAATTATATTTCTCCAAGGTATGTTTGATTTGTAAGATTGTAAATATTGGACAAAATATGAAAAGACAAAGCCGTACCAGACGGATATAGATAACATTTTTCATATTTGAAATTAAAATGAATATTTTTGTAGTTTTATAGTTTTTTTATCGTTCCTTATTACTTATTTTGTTCAATTCATAATCTGTTTCTCAATCAAATAGAGTACGAAAGAGGATTTGCTGCTCTCAAATTTTGGTGCAGTTCCTGCATTTATCATACAAAACAACTTCTTTTGTCATTTTTTGTTGAAAATTTGTTTTTTCTCTCTTGACAATTTTTTTCTTTCTCTCACAACTATCTTGAATGCATCAAACTGCAGTAAATCCAAATTCATAGAGTACAACAGTTATTTAATTCAATCTTCTATTTTTTATCGGATCAACAGAGTATTCTAAAAGTGTAAAAAATATAAGTAAGGTTTAAATTGGGTTATTCACTATTGACTATTTGAGATTTTCTTTCCTTACTCTGTGGACTCTTGGAGTGACTTCCTAAACTTCTTTTTTTTATCTTTCCTTTTTATAGAGTACCTTATTAAGTTATTGATATACCTTCACCATTCAAGTTATCAAGTTCTAATTTTTGTTTCCTTAAATTTAAGACTTAATTAGTTCCCAGGTCCCTTAAAGATATTTTTGGTTTCACATTAGTCCCTTAAAGAAAAAAAATTCCGTTTTAGTCCTTTGTTAGTCATAATGGTCATTTCTGTTAGTTTTTAATACTAAATATATCTGGTGGGCTAACATTACATATGGTCCACCATAGATCTCAATAAAGTTTTTAATTTAAGCCGTTTGATCTTATAGAAAAAAACTAACCATTGAATTTTGAATGTCCACTATATTTAACGGTGCACTATTTTTCAACTAAATTTTTTTCTCTATTTCTTCATTTTCTTCCCTAATTCTTTTTCACCTTCATCATCATCTTCATAACATTTTCAAACAAAACCCAAATCTTCAAATCAAACCTAGAAAAAATAGTTTAACCCAAAAAATTAAAAAATCAAAAAGAAAGTAAACAAACAACAACCCAACAACAACATTAACTATGAACAACATGAATTCAAGCAACAACCCAACAACAACAATATTCCTCTTTTTGCTAATTTTTTTTGCAACCCAACAACATTCAATCTTCCTCCTCAACAACATAAATCCCCAACCAAACAACTGTCTCAACAGTAAATAAATTTAGACAAAAAAACTCTAAAGGGATATTCAAAACCAAATCAGAGTTTGATTAATGTTTTGAAAAAATCAAAGGTAAAATTCATTACCAATAATGTACTTCAACACATAAAAAGTACTCCTTCCGCTCTCTTTGCAACCTTGACTTTTCCGATAATGTACTTCAACACATAAAAAGTACTCCTTCCGCTCTTCGTTCATAATTACAAGACTTTATGAAAAAAAAAAATTGTTTTCAAATATAAGATGTTCTACAAATTTTTAGCTACATTTATTTTTTTCTTTCAAATATACCTTTTATTAATATTTTTAAGGGTAAAGAGGTTTTTATCCTCTTGCAAAAAATTCCTTTAAGATTCCCCTCTTGCAAAATATATATTTTTAGTTTCCCCCCTTGGGTGCACTGTTTAAATCGATTATTTTGTTCAACCGATTTAAACAGTGCACCCAAGGAGGGAAACCGAAAAAAATTATTTTGCAAGGGGAATCTTAAAGGAATTTTTTGCAGGGGCGTAAAGCAAAATTCGCCTACTTTGCAATGGGTAAAGACCTATTTTAATTTTTCTTAAATATGAAATGTAACAGTTTAGATCTCTTTTTTACGTATTTAATAGGCAATTTCAGCATTGTACATCATGATCTTCTCTACCCTCCACACTAGTAGTGTTTTTGCCTTCCGTGAAAATCGAACCATGTACACTGGAGTTTAAGTACACATTAGATATTGACCTTTAATTAAGAACATCTCTAATGATGATATCACTTTAGATATCATATATCATTAGCAAGTGATCCTTATCATATGTAATATTTATGCAATTCATACATATTTTGCTCCAGTGGTGATATCACTTTGGATATCATACATTGCTAATAAGTGATCCATTCTATTTAATTTAAATACAAAAAAAAAGAAATATTAAATTGATGATACGGTGCCTAAAATTAGATATTGTATCATCAATTTTAACACTCTCTGTGTCACGACATGAAACTCCAATGATAAAAAAGAATAAGGTACAAAACTACCGATCATTAGTCTATGAAACTCTCTATGATACTTGTACCGGACAAAATACCGGAGTATCATTCGCCTAAGCCCAATATGCCCAATTGGACCGCTCGCCCAAGTCAGAGGGGCCCAAAAAAACTATGTCATAAAACTAGTCCACTACTCCATATGTTTACTCCACCATCACCTCACTACTCCATATAATATCTCAATTACTCCCCCCATTATCTCCTATGACACTCTGACTACAGTCTGGCAAGTGTACCAGTCTGTCGTCGAGTAATAATTCACACTCTAGGTGTCTAGAATGAGTTCGTATTCACAGGGATCGTGCCAAAGCTTCGTTAGCGTTATTTAAGCTGTTGGTTTTGCATTCGCTTTGGTTTTTGAAAAAGGTTTTATAAAAAGTAGCGATATGCTTGCAGAAAATAAAGATAAATGATTCAAGAAATTTAGAGGCTAGGTATTGTGGTTGGACTCACTCCCTTCTTCCTATTTGGCATGAAGGGTGTATAACATAGTTATTCAGATTATTGTTCGGCGGTGACTATTCCTTTATTGTAGTAACACCTTACTGTTACACTATGTATATTGAAGTTTCCCTACGCTAACAACTAAGGTACCTACGAGAGCCTAACCTCGATGTGTCACATACCCTAATTACTAGGTGAGTTGTTCATTACACATGCATTATAACCTTCACCTATTGCCTCTAGGTCCTAGTATCGGGCTGTTCAGCTTCTAAGTTCTCAGTTCACACCTAGTTCCTGATTCCTCCTCTAATCGCTCAGTTCACGACTAGTTCAGGATGTTACAGTCTCTATACACCTAGCATTATTTACTACTAGTTCCGGACCATATTAAGTTAAGACCTAATATCAATTCTATCGGCGCTCCCGCTTATCCGGCCAGATTACGAGATACGTTATTAAAGTGCAAGAAAGTAAATAATAAACATAATATTGAATAACATTTATTATAACTTTGACTCAATCACAGACTCCAAATATTCATAGGGCAGTTCATCTTCACCACCACAACCTAAGGCATCTAATACAAAAGACTACATATTTAAATCACAAAAGAAATCATAACCTAAATACAAAAGCCTACAGAAAACATACCTTGCTGAGTTAGTTTTCCCGTAAGGGGAGAAAACTATGCCCTTAGAGCTCCTCCGAACACCTCCTTTATAGTAGAGAGTGTTCTACTATTTCTGAATGAATTAAACAATGAGTGGAGGGCTCTATTTATAGTTTCCGTATTGGGCCTCAGCAAGCCATTGTGCTGCGATAGGTCCATCGCAGTACGATGGGAAGATTCAGTTCAATTTTATAACTGATCATGTGCATTTCATCAGCTTGGTCGCCAAGTAATGTCATCGTGCTGCGATGAGTGCCATCGTGCTGCGATGAACAGATATTTTCCAGATTTATTTCTTCTGTTTTCTTGGCCAGCAAGAAGCTTCCATCGTGGCACGATGGAAGCCATCGTGCTACGATGAAACGCTAATTTTCTTCATATTTTGGGCTTTTTCTTGTCTTTTTGCATTCTTGACTCTGTCTTGATGTTTTTCTTGGATTCTGTAGGTTTTTCTTCGTATTTGGGCCTGTCTTGGTCATTTTACTACTAAAACTAATACTAAAAATACCATAGAAATTCCTGTCATCACACTCCTATGTATAAGGATCACAAGTATAAATGAAGGATCACATTCCTTCTTTCAAAAAAACACTAAGAAAATCAAGTATCAATGCCTAGAACTCTGCTAGCCTGATAATCACATTCTATGTTCTGCATACCCCCTCAAATTCTTGCAAGAACAATACTCATTTGAGATGTTTAATATTAAATTATTTTACATTGACATTCAATTAATGATCACCAAATTTTTAAGTCAAACTTTCTTGTTCAACGCAAACTCAAATATCTTCGTCTTAATCATGATTTGGATGTACAAGATGTTGATGTTTATTTACCTAAATTGCCTATTAGCATGAATAAAAGGAAGACGAGCAACAAGCTGCGCCGCTAAACCTTTTTGTATCGCAAAACCCAATCTTTGAAATACTACATTCATAGACCTAGGCGACATAATATTAGTATGCATAACTTTTTGAATCCTTTTTAGAAGGTCTCCCGCCTCTGGTGCTAAAAAACCAAAAATGTCAAATGCAAATGGTATAAACACGTGTTGATTGTCAGAGCACGCTTTCTCGTGTTTGACCATTTTGCTTGAAGCAGCTTTGAGGGCTGCCCGTCCCACTGTAAAATCTCCAGCCCCTAGTCCCACAAGTGGGGAAACTCCAGTCAAATCTACACAAACATGTTTCCCACCTACCCATCCATATACCAGAACATCCGCAAGACGAAGTGTCGATCTCCCTTCTTGTGGGTCTGTCAAGAAGTTCACTGGTGCTTCTTTCTTCACAGTAATTCCCGCACGCCTAAAAATATCAAAAAGCACATCTCTGACCAAGTCATGCCTATATTTGAAACCTGGAAGCTCCCTACAATGGACTGCATGCTCCCCGAAGGTGTCAAGGCACACTTTACGACAAATAGGGCAAACTTCATCCTTAGGAAATAACGAAATCATAAGGCGGTACCTAAGGATAGTACGATACTCTAATGGGGACATGTGTTGGCCTAACCCGTCGATGGGGATAGCTTGGAGGAAATCTTGAGCATGTGTTGCTTTCAAGCACCCAAAAACAGCTTTTTGTCTGTTGGTCACTTCAAAATCAACTTCCATGTCTTGAACAATTTTACCAAAAAGGGCACTCGCCAAAACATGTTGGACTTTAGGGGGGACGGTGTCCTTTCTAGCAAAATTGCTAAAGTCACAAGTCGGAATCGTATCACGAAGACCGTCCAAAGCATTGTCGAAATCATAGTACATACCACACACTCCTCTATCTCTTAATATGTGATCTTGCTAAACCCAAGATTGGGCCCTGGAAGACACAAAGGCATATGAGGTAGCCTTTACTGCTGAATACAAACCTAACCCCCCAAACTTAATGGGTAAAGAAGCAATTCTCCATTGAAGGTCTCCAAAAAACGGACCTCCCCCAACCACGATGTCTTCAATCGCCGCTCACAACTCTTTATCAAACAAAACAGCTGCCTCTAACCCCATACCCCTATAATAATGGTAGAGTAAGGGGTAGCCCCAAAGCGGAATTTATCGGTGGTGGTTGGTCGAAGCTCCAGCTTTCATGTGAGTTGGTTGACACGTTCGGAGGCCGAAAAAAAGTTTGGCGATACCCATACATGACAGAAGTAGAAGAAGCTGACTTTGGGGATCTTTTAATTGAGGAAGAAGATGCATTAACTCAACAACCCTAACAACTCTTTTCATGGCCACTTCCTCAAGAAAACTTTTATCTCGTCTAACAGCCCCTCCCAACAATTTCACCCCAAGCAACGGTCTCCCAATATCAGAAGGGAAGAACCCTTTACGGAGTTTGCTTCCATCACAAGAAGACCAAAAGATCTCTGTTTTACGAATATTCAACTGAAGCCCCAATACTGGTCATGTCTCTCTAATGATATCAAGGGACTTAGCCACTTCCTCAAAATCCCCTATAATAATCCCATCGTCAAGATACCAAGCATGAAAAAGAAGCTTGCAGTTGTCCCTGATCTTATGAATGACAGGGTGTAACACAAGGGCGAAAAGGAGTGGTCCTAACGGGTCGCCTTGTTGCACACCTGTGGCTGCCATAATATGTCCATCCCCAAGGTACAACCTCGCTGCCTAACCATATAGAAACTCAACCCACAAAGAAATAGATGGACATTGCACTCTTACCTCTTGTAACATCGCCGACCTATCAACCATGTTGAAAGCATTTGAGAAGTCTACTGCGAGCATGGCCAAAGAACCATCTTCGTACCGCTGACTCATTACCCTGTTGGCACTATGCAAAATAGCCTCTGCTCCACCTGATACTCCAACCCCATAATGAAAATCATTGAGATATTAAGTCATACTAAAAATAATTTTTTTAATTAAATTTTTTTAATACATATTGTGCCAGGTAAAATATTATCCTTCATCTGTTAACCTTTCATTAGGGCTAACAATGAATCAAACCAACTCAAACATAGTTCAGAACTTCACTCAACAACCAATTCGTTGAACTTGGTTTGTGAATAAAATGACCTAAATGTGAGCTGATATGTACGTTAACTAAATATGTTGAACTTGATCTATATATAATTCGATTCGTTTCATTCATAAATTAACTAAATATTATATGAGTTTGAAAGTCTCTAATTCAACTTCGAATAATGGAGAAAATTACCTTTTTCTTCGGATGCAAATATAAAAGGTTGTCCTTGTAAGTATATTTTATTTTATTTTGCTTTTGATCATTGTTATTTTGTTAGTCTTTGCAAAACTGATTAATGTTGAATTTAGTCTTTGTAATATATAAAATATTTGACTTTAGTCTTCAAAATAAGAACTAAAAGAATAAAAAAAGAACCAAATATAAACATATTTTGATTGGATTAAAACAAAGTATCAAGATCAAAATAGAAAGTTGTATATTTTTTAAGGTTGATTACAAAATTAAGTCAAATTGCTTAATGTAGCTTAGTGGCAAGTGCATAACATAATTCTTAAAGGACATGAGTTCGATTCTTGCTGAAGTAGTTTTTAACATTTTATTTGAATTAAATTAGGGTTAAAATCAAAGGGAAAATGAGAGGGGAGAAATTAGGTTAACGAAAACCTAATTGTAATAAGTTTATGAGATAAGGGATATACTCTACTTATGTTACATGGATTTGGATCCGCTCCTTCCCACAACTCCCTCCTTCTCTAACATGTTGATGACATGAATTTCTATGGTATTTTTAGTATTATTATTAGTAGTAAAATGACCAAGACAGACCCAAATACGAAGGAAAACGTACAAAAGCAGGAAAAAGCATCAAGACAAAGTCCAAGATGCCAAAAGACAAGAAAAAGCCCAAAAAGTGAAGAAATTGAGCATTCCATCGCAGCACGATAACTTCCATCATGCCACGATGGAAGTTGCTTGTTCGCCAAGAAAACAGAAGAATAAATCTGAAGAAAATCTGTCCATCGCAGCACGATATGGCACATCGCAACACGATGACATAACTTGGTGCCCAAGCTGATGAAATGCACAAGATCAGTTATAATTTTGAACTGAATCTTCACATCGCAATACGATGGCTTCATCGTGGTGCGATGCCTTGCTGAGGCCCATTACGAAAACTATAAATAGAGCCTCCCATTCATTGTTTTATTCATTCAGAAATAGTAGAACACTCTCTACTATAAGGAGAGGTTCAGAGGAGCTCTATTGGGCATAGTTTTCTCCCCTTACGGGAAAACTAACTCAGCAAGGTATGTTTTCTTTAGGCTTTTATGTTTAGGTTATAATTTCTTTATTGTAATTTAAATATGTAGTCTTTTGTAATAGATGCCTTAGGTTGTGGTGGAGAAGATGAACTCCCTATTGAGTTAGTTTTCCCGTAAGGGGAGAAAACTATGCCCAATAGAGCTCATCTGAACCTTGTTGGAACAAAGTGGGTCTGACATGAACCTCTAATGTTTTAAGTGGTTTTGATGATAACAAAGTATTAAAATTACAATTGGAATTACTAATGATTATTCTAGTGTGCAGAACTACAAGTTAAAATTCATTCAGAAGCACTATGAATAGTAGCAGAGAAGCCAGTCAAAACAAGCTCTGAAAGAGTATCGCTGTTCATCAGAAGCTTAATTTTTGCGTGCTGAAGATAGCACTTCTGAAGACCAAAAGCTAGGCTCTGATGAAGTTCAGAAGCTGAAGATCTTAAGAAGCTATAACAAGAACATCAGAAGCAAAAGGAATTTACGTCACTCAAGAGCTGACCTATATAGAACCAATGATTGAAGAACAATCCACTTCAAGGCTCTGTCACATCCACAGGAAGGAATATTCGTTGGTACAACGTTAACCTTATCCATAAGTGGAGCGCATTTGAGGATTGTACTATCGTACTATTATTACTCAAAATGGATGAGTGATAAATTGAATAGCTAGGTAGTGGAATTGGAATTCCTTACCAAAGAAGGCAATATACAGCTATCAATTGTACGAGTAAATTCCAGCTGGCATCTCTCTCTCTGCAACGGTCATCATCTTCCTCCAAGTATAAATAGAAGACTCAAATGGAAGAAATGACTACTGTTACCACTACTGTTCCTACGACTGTTCTATTACTACGTTCAAAGACTAAGAAGCATTCTGACATCATATTTTAAATCTGTCATTCTAAGTCTTAGAACAAATTGAGTTGTATTTTGTAAACACCTCTGATAGTATATCAAGTGTTCCTTAACATTCATTCTTATTCTTAAGTTTGTTTGAGAAGTCTCTTGTTAAGTTTAACTTGAGCATTTGAGAAGTCTCTTGTTTAGTGAAACTTGAGCACCTGAGAAGTCTCTTGCAAGTGTGCTTGAGCAATTTGTAATCTTTAGTAGATTATAGTGAAAATCTCTTGTTAGTAACAAGGGGACTGGAGTACTCTCGATTTGTGAGGGGAACCAGGATAAATTCTGTGTCTTTCTTTCTCTCCCTCAGCACCCTCTCTTTAATTTGTGTTTTTATCCGCTGCATACTTAGTCGCTATTAGGCAAAAAGTTTTAATTTTTAAAACACAATTCAACCCCCCCTTCTTGTGTTTTTCCACCTTCAATTGGTATCAGGAGCTGGGCTGTTGCCTAACTCTCACCTATCAGTGAAACAGTTAAGATTCAGGGAGGAAAAACATGTCTGCTGAGAAGAATCTCAATGAAGTTCCATTTGACTATGATTCTAATTCTAAAGACAGAAGGTCTTCTGACAAAATTCCCTTTTTCAATGGAACTGAGACTGGTTATCCATTCTGGAAAACCAAGATGTACAGTCACATCATGGCGATTGATTGTGATCTGTGGGACTTGGTAGAAGATGGAGTGAACTTTGAAAATATGGACTTAGAAGGCGTTGTTAGCTCTAAAGACAGAAAGGCTTTTACACCTACTCAAAAGCTGGAATATAAGAAGCACCACAGTGTAAAAGGGATGATGACAAATGCCATCTCTCATGATGAGTACTTGAAAATTGGAGATAAGAGAATGGCTAAGTCTATCTGGGATTCTCTTAAATCCAAGTATGAAGGAAATAAACAAGTTAAGGAGGCTAAGGCCAACTTGTTAGTACATCAGTATGAATTATTTAAAATGAAGGACGGAGAGGACATTGAGACAATGTTCTCTAGGTTTCAAATTCTTGTTTCTGGACTTCAAGTTTTAGATAAGAGCTATACTGAGGCTGATCATGTAAGGAAAGTACTCAGAAGCTTGCCGCCAAAGTGGAGACCAAAAGTGACAGCGTTTCAGGAATCTAAGGATTTAGATACTGTGTCTCTTGAAAGCTTGGTTAGTTCTCTAAAGAGTCATGAGATGGAACTTATGACTGATGAATCGACTAAGAAGCTAAAAGGGATAGCCCTGAGCACCAAGAGTTCCTCTAAGGCTCTGAAGGCGAAGGTTATAGTATCTGATGAAGAAGCTTCTGAAGAAGGTCACGAGATGGACTCTGATGAAGAAGAAGAAATGGTTCTGATGGCTGCAAGAGTATCGCAATGGGCTAAGAGAAGCAAGAAGTATGCTGGTAAGTTTGGAGGTTCTTCCAAGAAGGTTGGTGCTTCTAAGGATAAAAAGGAAGAACAAAACAAATGCTTTAAGTGCAACAAACCAGGACACTTCATTGCTGACTGCCCAGAGAACCTGAGTAAAACATCCAAGAGAACCTCTAACAAAGAAAGATACAAAAGTAAGCTCAAGAAGGGGTTCCTTGCCACTTGGGATGATTTGGATCAGGAATCAGATTCTGATGGGGAAGAAGAAGCAAACCTAGCCTTGATGGCAACCGCTTCTGACCAAGAGAACTCTGAACACGAAGCTGACTCAGATTCAGAAGATGAAGATGAGGTACTTGCTAAACTTTCTCGTTCTGAATTAATAGATTCCTTAAAAGATGCCTTAAAACTCTTAACCAAAAAGGCAGGTGAGTGTAAGGTCCTTAAAAAGGCCTATAACAACCTGACCGAAAAGGCAAATGAAATAATTGAACAAAATGAGTCTCTAAAATCAAGAAATGAATTTATGGAAACTCATTATGTTCTCGATGATAAGGTTCCTCCAGAACATGAATTTGCTCTTCAGGAATTCCTTATCAATGGAATGAAAAGAAGTAAAATAGCCTCTTTGATTTATCATGTAAGTAGAAATAGAGGAGAAGGTCTTGGATTCTCACGTTTTAAAGATAATCCATTATCTTCAAAGTCCTCTAATATAGATAAATCAAAACCTAAGGTTGTCTTTGTAAAGAGTCAATCAGAAGTTCTAAATGAGTCAGCTTCTAATAGAACATCAAAGCCAGAGGCTCAAAAGTCAAAGACTCTGAAGGATAAAACCTCAGAACCTAAGATTGTTAAGCCTCAAGCTAATGTTAAATCTAAAGAAGCTCTGACACATTCAAGAACAAAGCTCAAGAGCTATACTAAACCCAAAAACTTTTCAACAAGGGTGGTTAACTCTAGAAGCTCTGATAGGTCCTTCAAACAAAGACCACCTGGACCTGTAAAGACTAACACAAAAGGACCCATAAAGATATGGGTACCAAAATCTCAAATAATATTTGCTTCAGGTTTGCACACTAAGAAGGCCAAAGCAGCAATGCTGGTACCTGGACAGTGGCTGCTCACGACATATGACGGGAGAAAGACATATGTTCCAAACCCTGACTCTGAAAGAGGGAGGTACTGTGGGGTTTGGAGGAAACCAAAAAGGGAAGATCATTGGTACAGGTATAGTTGGTAACTCTTCTCTTTCAATTAAAAATGTTTGGTTAGTTGATGGCCTCAAACATAATCTGCTTAGCATTAGTCAATTTTGTGACAGCGGATTTATTGTTAAATTTGATAAAGAGGCATGTACAGTAATCAATGATTCTGACAAGTCCATATTGTTTAAAGGATTAAGAAGAGGTAATGTTTATAAGGTGAATCTGTCAGAACTCACTGAGCAGAAGATAGTTTGTCTTCTATCTCTGAATGATGAAAAGTGGGTCTGGCACCAACGCTTAGGTCATGCTAACTGGAGATTAATCTCTAAGCTTAGCAAACTAAAGTTGGTTAAAGGCCTGCCAAATCTTAAATATCATTCAGATGCTCTGTGTGGTCCTTGTCAGATTGGCAAAATTTCAAAAACTTCTTTTAAACCTAAAAACATTGTCTCTACCTCAAGACCCTTAGAACTACTTCACATTGATTTGTTTGGTCCAGTAAGTACTGCCTCAATCAATGGGAAGAAATATGGATTAGTCATTGTTGATGATTACAGTAGATGGACTTGGGTAAAGTTTCTAAGAGTGAAAGATGATGCATATGATGTGTTCAGCATCTTCTGTACTCAAGTGCAAAATGAGAAAGGTCTCAAAATCTTAAAGGTTAGAAGTGATCATGGTGGTGAATTTGAAAATGAACCATTTGCAACTTTTTGTGAAGATCATGGCATTGTCCATGAGTTCTCTGCTCCTAGAACACCACAACAAAATGGTGTTGTAGAGAGAAAGAACAGGTCTTTACAAGAAATGGCAAGAACCATGATGCATGAGACAAAACTTGCTAAGCACTTCTGGGCAGAAGCTGTAAACACAGCTTGTTATATTCAAAATAGGATCTATATAAGACCTCTATTGAATCTAACAACATATGAACTCTTCAAAGGAAGAAAGCCCAACATCTCTTACTTTCATCAGTTTGGTTGTACATGTTACATTCTAGACAACAAGGCCTACAAAAGAAAATTTGATGCCAAAGCTTGTAAGGGAATCTTTATAGGTTACTCTGAACGCTCAAAGGCATACAGAGTGTATAATTCTGAAACTAACACAGTGGAAGAATCAATACATGTTAGATTTGATGATAAAGAGCCTGACAGTAAAATGTCAGAGCAAGATAATAGTTGTGCAGGTGTTCCATACCAATACATCGATTCAGAACCTGAAAAAGCATCAGAAGCTGTTGAAGCTTCAGAAGCTATATTGGAAGAAGATGCTGAAGAAGCATCTCAATTAGAAGCATCACAAGAAAATGATGACACTTCAGAAGAAGACACTCAACCAAGTGCCGATGTTGATGAAGCTCCAAGAAGGAAGTTCAAATATAGATCATCACATCCAGAAGATTTAATTCTTGGAAACAAAGAAAGTCCAAGAAAGACAAGATCAGACTATCAACAACTTGATTCACTTCTGGGACTAATCTCAATGATAGAACCAAAGAATGTTGATGAAGCACTTACTGACGATGGATGGATTGTAGCTATGCAAGATGAGCTCAATCAGTTTCAAAGAAATGATGTATGGGACTTAGTGCCAAGACCAGCACATAAGAACATCATTGGAACTAAGTGGGTATTTAGAAACAAGATGAATGAACAAGGTGAAGTGGTAAGAAATAAAGCTAGACTGGTAGCACAAGGCTACAGTCAGCAAGAAGGTATAGACTTCACTGAAACATTTGCTCCAGTAGCAAGACTGGAAGCAATCAGGTTTCTTCTTTCATATGCTGTTAACAATGGAATCACATTGTACCAAATGGATGTTAAGAGCGCCTTTCTTAATGGTGTTATTTCTGAAGAAGTATATGTCAAACAACCCCCAGGTTTTGAGGATTTGAAAAATCCTAATTATGTTTATAAACTTAAGAAATCACTCTATGGTCTCAAACAAGCTCCAAGAGCTTGGTATGAAAGACTGAGTAATTTCCTTTTAGAAAATGGTTTTCAAAAAGGTCAAATTGACAATACATTATTCAGAAAGACATCTAAGAAAGATATCTTAATCATTCAAATTTATGTAGATGATATAATTTTTGGTTCAACTAATGCTTCTCTTTGCAAGAATTTCTCTAAGCTTATGCAGGATGAATTTGAAATGAGTATGATGGGTGAATTGAAGTTCTTCCTTGGAATCCAAATTAATCAAGGAAAAGATGGCACTTACATTCATCAAAGCAAGTATACAAAAGAGCTTCTGAAGAAGTTCAACCTTGATGACTGCAAGATAATGTCTACACCCATGCATCCTACCAGCAGCTTAAGCAAAGAAGAGATAGGAAGCAAAGTAGATCAGAAGCTGTATCGAGGTATGATTGGTTCTTTACTCTACCTTACAGCATCTAGACCTGATATTCTATATAGTGTATGCTTGTGTGCAAGATTCCAGTCAGATCCTAGAGAACCTCACTTAACTGCTGTTAAGAGGATCTTTAGATATCTGAAAGGAACTACTAATCTAGGACTTCTTTATAAAAAATCCCTAGATAGTAAGCTAGTTGGATTCTGTGATGCTGACTATGCTGGTGATAAGATTGAGAGGAAATCCACTAGTGGAAATTGCCAATTCATTGGTGAAAATCTCATATCTTGGGCCAGCAAGAGACAAACAACTATTGCTTTGTCTACAGCAGAAGCAGAATACATCTCAGCTGCTAAATGCTGCACACAGCTTCTCTGGATGAAATATCAGTTGGAAGATTATAACATAGCTGAAAGCAGTATTCCACTATATTGTGACAATACTGCTGCTATTCATTTGTCTAAGAACCCTATTCTACACTCAAGAGCTAAACATATTGAAATAAAACATCATTTTATAAGGGATCATGTTCAGAAAGGTACAATAGATATTCAATTCATTGATACTGAACATCAATGGGCTGATATATTTACTAAACCTTTAGCTATTGAAAGATTTGATTTTATCAAAAAGAATTTGAACATGCACTATATCTCTGAAGAAAATTAGCTCTGAGAAGTAGAATAGAATTAGCATCTGAAGCTCTATCAGAACCTCTTATAATTTAGAGTATCCCTTGGGAAGCTCTGAATAATTTAGGCTCTGAAGAGTAACAGGTTCTGATGAGGTGTCAGATACAAATGAGTGAGGCTCTGAACCTTTTAGAAATGAAACGTTCAGTACGTGTAAGTGTACAACAGTTGTCTATACACGCGTCAGCTATGATTAAACTTTTTCAACACGTGTCTAGATCCTGACGGGCAGAGAACAGTTAATGATGATTATGGCAGTTAAGTATATTATTTAATTTTTAAAACTGCTCGCGCTCCCTCCCAATGTTTACTTTCTCTGTGTATGTGTGCTAGTTACTATTTATAAGTCACTTCACTCACTTTGCACAACTTTTTACACAAAATCACTACCTACACAAACCTAGACCTTACAGAAATTCCCAATCTTCATCTTCTTAATTCTCTGCAACTATGGCTGCTCGTTCATCAAACGAAATCGTTCAAGAACCCTTTAACCCTACATTACCACCCATCATCGATCTTAATTCAAAAGATAATCTAGTCTACGAACATCATCAAACTGACGCTGGACCAGATGCTTATGATTTCTTCACTGAGAAGTTCGTGGATTTTGAAAGTTTGAAAGCGAATGGGATTGACATTCAATACTTGTTCTACAACCAACAATGGCAAAATTATTTTGAGATGCTTAATGGCTTCGTATACTACGACATAGTGAAGTATTTCTGGCAGAAGGCTAAAGTGTACGATAGAGCAAGTGCTGATAAAGAATACAAGGATATGGTTGAGAAGAACCAGTAATTACGAGGGAAAACAAGAAAGGAACTTGGTCTTAAACCTTATAGAGAAAGGGAAATTAGGTCAAATATTTTGGGAATCAATGTTGTGATAACTCAGGCACACATTGCTAAGATTCTGGGTTTAGACAACAAAGGAGAAGATATAGAAGTGTATGATAAGAAAAGCAAGCATTTGGATTCAATTCATCAGGACCTCTTTAAATCTGGATGCACACAAAAGGATTTTGGAAAAGTAATGCACATGAAGAATACATTTGAATTTGCTTTCAGAATGTGTTTGTCTACTATCTTCACCAGAAAAGGTGGATTGGATACCATCTCCATTCCACACAAACATCTCATCTGGTTCTTATACAAGAGGGTAAAAGTTAATTTGGCTAAGATTCTTTTTGATCACATGTGCCTTACCATCAATGAGGGTAGAACTAAAATACCATCGGTCATTCATCACCCAAGGTTAATTTCAGAACTGATAAGGCAAACCAAACTCACAGACATTGTGAGTGCCAAAGAAAAACTTAGAGTTTTCCAAACTGCTAAGTATGATGCATCAGTTCTGGTCAACATGAAGAGAAAAACCAAGGAAGAAATCATTCAAGTGAAAACACCTCTACAGCAAGTGTACGAAAAGTACTTCTGGTGTGATGGGTTTCCCACCATATCAGAACATGATAATGAGGAGGTCATCAAGAACTTTCTTGAATCAGTAAGAAGAGATACTGGGGTTAGTGTGCCCAGGAAAATGGTTGTAAGTGTTCCTAATTGGGATATCTTCAAGGGACCAAGAGATATTACAAGGAATAGAAGAAAGCCAAGAACTACTGAGCAAGAAATGATTGATGAAGGCTCTGATGATCAAGGACATGCTAGTGCTGATGAGATTGAGGAAGGTGCTGAAAATATGATGACTGAAGCTGTTCAGAAGGAAAAGCGGACAAAGAAAAGGCATGATAGGCCTTCAGCTTCTGAGGAAGATCAGAACCCTGCTAAACCTGCAAAGAGATTAAAGACCAGAGCTTCTAAACCAAAAGGTAAGATCTCTGAATCTAATACTTCTAGCATTCCTGTAGCTCAGGTTATTGGTTCTGAACCTCAACCCTCTATTGTTAAACCATCTATTTCTCAACCTCCTTCATCTAACAATCAAACTCAACCCATAGACTACACTGTACCTATTAGTGTAGTTTTACCATCTGTCAAACCATCATCTTCATCTTCATCAGATACCAACACTGCCTCGGATGAGTTAATTGCTACACTCATCAGAGAATCCAACCCAAAACAAAAGAAAACTCTTACACCAAAGAGAACCTCTTTCAAGAAAACCACAAAGAAAACCACCATAAAGCCCATTCATCTATCTTCTGATGAAGAACCAACTATCAATGTAGACACCACCATTCTCAATCAATCCACAAATCAAGATTCTGTCATAGAACATCTTGAACAACACATGTGTGGTGTTGCATTTACCAACTCAAATCCAAATTCACCACGTCAATTTCCATCCATGAATCTCACAAATGATTCACCCGTCCATAAAACACAAAACACACAGGTTATTCACACACCCCCTCCCTCACTTGATCACATCTCACGAGTGAATCCACCTACATTCACCCCTGTTCAGAATGAGCCAATTGCTCATTCTGAAGAACAACAAGAACCCCCTCATCAGTCACCCAATAAAATCATGACTGAACAACAACATCAATCACCACAACCTGTCTCTGACCCACTCAACAAACCTCTAGTTTTAGAAGAGGTTCTTGAGCTTTACCAACACCTAACTAAAGCTGAACATCAAATATTCAAGGATTCCATCAATCTTGATGATGATATCATACCTCCAAATCTCAGTAAAATCAAAATCATTGAACTCAAAAGAAAGGAACCTGAACCAACCATTCCCTTTGACCCATCCTTACCCTTTTTCAATTCTGACTCTGAACCAAACCTTGAGCTGCTAAATAATGCTATAGGTATTAGACTTAAGAGGTTCAAACAAAGAGAGGAAGAAGCTCTTATCTTCCCCTCTGATATGGATGCTGAGGTCAGGGAATTAGAGTGCTTGTTTGGTAAATCTTTAAGGATTCTCAGTACTCATCTGAAGGATAAGATTAAGGGTAGAGGAGCAAACACTGTACGGGAACTATTTGAGATTGCTGAGAGGACATGTGCTCCAAGGCTCACATTCTTCAACCATGAAGAAGAATGTCAGAGGTTAGCCTTTTTAGCTGCTGTTGATGAAAGTATGAGAAGATCTTTGGATGAAGAGCAGGCTAGGATAGCTGCTGAAATGGAACGTCAGAGGCTTGCTGAACAAGAAGCCTTAAACTTATTGGTTGATAGAGCTGTTCACATTGCTGTCATTGAGACTAATAAGATTTTTGAGAATCAAGGAGCTGCAGAAGATACTGTTATGAATGATCAGAACCTTAGTAAACCAGATTCTGATAAAGGAAAAGCTCCCATTGTTGCTTCATCTCCTCCAAGATCTCCACCAGTACTTGTCCAAGGCTCTTCTTCATCTGCTATACCCTCTGTTATGCAAGAAGCTCTGGATGTAATCAAGCATGACATAAGAGAGGAACTAAGAAATGAAATGGATGAATTCAGGGCCGATATAAGAGAAGACATGAACAGATCTGGTGAAGCTACTAACAAGAAGATAGATGCAATGATGGAACTTCTTCTGAAACTTACTCAACAGCAACCCAAACCTTAAACTCTTATGTCTGAGCACTTATTTGTTATTAGTTCTTGTGTAATTTTTTTTTCTTTTGGATAATTTTTCTTTAATTCATATCTATATTATCCATATTTGTGTGTTTGTTATTTGCTTCTATGTTTGTTTTATATTTGTTTTTCAAAATTTAACTTTTCTATATACCATGATATTGTCTGGTACTCTTGAGAATTCTGACTCTAGTGAAAGATGCTGAAGAGCATCTTAGTTTTTAAACTAATAAGCCTAGGATTTTCAAAACCTAAGAGTCCCTCTCATCAGTACTCCTGTTTACTCATGAAATAGCTTCTTAGTATTAAAGCCTGTTTAACAACGGGGCATCAATACCGAATGAGGCGTGTCTGGTAACTGGTTTTCTGACAATAGAAATGAGGTATATATATATATAAGAAACTTGCTCAAAACAAAGGGAATTAATAGCATAAACTCCTTTATTAATATTATTGAAGAATTTCTATTACATAGAATGATAAGACTCTACTTAGAGCTAGGCTTAACTTCAGCAGACTCTGCATCTAGCTTCTTATGTTTCTCCTTAATGTAAGAAAGCAAGTTGGCAGTAGCCTTTTGCACTAGTTCTTCAGTATTCTTCTGAACAGCAGCCTCGTACTCTTCGTATGGAGTATCATCATTGTATGTCCATAAAAATTCTTCCAGATCAGAGCCCAATTCCTCCTCCTCTGACTCTGTCAAAATCAGTTCTTGCTTGTTCCTTTCGTAGCGAAGCCTGTTTTCTTCGCAGCGCCAGGGCTCTGCTCCCTTCTTGCTCTCTTCTTTTGAGCCTGAAGCATCCTTGGTAACCTGCCTTTCCATTGTATGTTTTTCTTTTGATGTTACTTGATTACTCTGGATGAGTAAAATGAGAGGAATCATCCCTTTTTATAGTGTCATCAAGCTCTCTTGTCAGGACGGTTTTCAACACAATTCATTAAATGAATTTAGTTGTCATCACTTTTTGACTTGACTGCCTTGTTATGACGCATTTGACTGCTTGGTTTTCTGTGTCTTTTTGACTGATGCCAAAAGGGGGAGTAAGAGTAGCGTTAAAATTAATGTTGATTCATTCATATACTGCTCAATCTGAAACTGTAATGTTAAAAGCATTATGAATCAATATTTATCTCTTATGATTCTTTCTCATTCTGAACGATTATTGAAAGGGGAGAAAATTTAAGAACCTAAAATAAAATTCATAGACAATGTCAGAAGAGCTTGCAAACCGCTTCTGAGCATTATCAAACTCTAAGAAGCAAAGCTTGCAAAACTATGCTTCTGAGAGTTAAATATGAAAATTTATTTTAAGTTAATAAATCAAATCTTAAACTGTTTTAATTAATTATGGATAAAACTTAGGGGGAGCTTACAAACCTACCCTTATGGATTATCAGACTCAGGGGGAGATTGCAAACCTTTGAAACCTGAAGTCATCATAATTAAATTAAATCAACAACAATTGAATTTTAATGCTTTGGTTTGTCATCATCAAAAAGGGGGAGATTGTTGGAACAAAGTGGGTCTGACATGAACCTCTAATGTTTTAAGTGGTTTTGATGATAACAAAGTATTAAAATTACAATTGGAATTACTAATGATTATTCTAGTGTGCAGAACTACAAGTTAAAATTCATTCAGAAGCACTATGAATAGTAGCAGAGAAGCCAGTCAAAACAAGCTCTGAAAGAGTATCGCTGTTCATCAGAAGCTTAATTTTTGCGTGCTGAAGATAGCACTTCTGAAGACCAAAAGCTAGGCTCTGATGAAGTTCAGAAGCTGAAGATCTTAAGAAGCTATAACAAGAACATCAGAAGCAAAAGGAATTTACGTCACTCAAGAGCTGACCTATATAGAACCAATGATTGAAGAACAATCCACTTCAAGGCTCTGTCACATCCACAGGAAGGAATATTCATTGGTACAACGTTAACCTTATCCATAAGTGGAGCGCATTTGAGGATTGTACTATCGTACTATTATTACTCAAAATGGATGAGTGATAAATTGAATAGCTAGGTAGTGGAATTGGAATTCCTTACCAAAGAAGGCAATATACAGCTATCAATTGTACGAGTAAATTCCAGCTGGCATCTCTCTCTCTGCAACGGTCATCATCTTCCTCCAAGTATAAATAGAAGACTCAAATGGAAGAAATGACTACTGTTACCACTACTGTTCCTACGACTGTTCTATTACTACGTTCAAAGACTAAGAAGCATTCTGACATCATATTTTAAATCTGTCATTCTAAGTCTTAGAACAAATTGAGTTGTATTTTGTAAACACCTCTGATAGTATATCAAGTGTTCCTTAACATTCATTCTTATTCTTAAGTTTGTTTGAGAAGTCTCTTGTTAAGTTTAACTTGAGCATTTGAGAAGTCTCTTGTTTAGTGAAACTTGAGCACCTGAGAAGTCTCTTGCAAGTGTGCTTGAGCAATTTGTAATCTTTAGTAGATTATAGTGAAAATCTCTTGTTAGTAACAAGGGGACTGGAGTACTCTCGATTTGTGAGGGGAACCAGGATAAATTCTGTGTCTTTCTTTCTCTCTCTCAGCACCCTCTCTTTAATTTGTGTTTTTATCCGCTGCATACTTAGTCGCTATTAGGCAAAAAGTTTTAATTTTTAAAACACAATTCAACCCCCCCTTCTTGTGTTTTTCCACCTTCAAACCTCTCCTTATAGTAGAGAGTGTTCTACTATTTCTGAATGAATAAAACAATGAAGGGGAGGCTTGACTACGGTCTGGCAAGTGCACCAGTCTGTCGTCGAGTAATAATTCACACTCTAGGTGTCTAGAATGAGTTCGTATCCACAGGGATCGTGCCGCAGCTTTACTACCGTTATTTAAGCTTGTGATAATTTGCATTCGCTTTGGTTTTTGAAAAGGTTTTTATAAAAATAGCGTAATGCTTTGCAGAAATATAAATTGCAGAATGTATAAATAATAGATTCAAGAAATATAGAGGCTAGGTATGGTGGTTGGACTCCCTCCCTTCTTCATATTTGGCATGACCGGTATATAACATAGTTACTTAGATTATGTTCGGCGGTGAATTATCCTTGTTGTAGTAATACCTTACTATTACACTATGTCTATTAAAGTTTCCCTACATTAACAACTAAGATACCTACGAGATCCTAACCTCGATGTGTCACATACCTTAATTACTAAGTGAGTTGTTTATAAACATGCATTATAACCTTCACCAATTAACCTCTAGGTCCTAGTATCGGGCTGTTCATCTTCTAAGTGCTCAGATCACACCTAGTGCATGATTCCTCCTCTAACCGCTCAGTTCACGACTAGTTCAGGACGTTACCGTCTCTATACACCTAGCATTATTTACTACGAGTTCCGGACTAATACCAAGTCAAAACCTGATATCAATTCTATGGGCGCTCCCGCTTATCCGGCCAGATTACGAGAATACGTTATTAAAGTGCATGTAACATCCCAGAGTTTTATTTAATTAAAGAGAAATTAAACGAAATGCTTAAGGGAGTTACTTTCAAATTACCAAACTAGTTATACAATTGTACTAGTTTACTACCATGGTTTATAAGGAAACAAGAACAATTTTCCCTAAACTCATGTCTCTCTCTCACGCCCCCACCTATTGCTCCACCACCCCCTTGACCTTA
The DNA here is from genome assembly GCA_030408175.1 of Trifolium repens. Lineage (NCBI taxonomy): Eukaryota > Viridiplantae > Streptophyta > Magnoliopsida > Fabales > Fabaceae > Trifolium > Trifolium repens. The sequence goes on from CP125851.1 coordinate 36,451,546, forward strand.
AAGACTCTATTTAAGTGCTTGACTTGGACTAAACACTCATTTTTCTAATTTCTCCACTTCCTAAAGAACATGAGGCAGGAACCCATTTCTCTCTTGCTCTCTTCTCTCTCGTGGCTGAAGCAACAACAACAATCTTTCCTCAAGCTTCAAAGCGTTGAATCCACATGCAATGATTCCATCTTCTTCCTCATTCGCTATTAACATAAAGAGGTAAGAGCTTCAACTAGATCCTTCTCTTCTCCTTAAACTCGTGCTCCTACTTTCCACCCTTATAACCAGAAATTCTGTTTGGTCTTGCATGCATGAGAATCAAGTTGGAGATGGGTTGTTCTTGAACATAGAGAATGGAAGCAAAGTGGAGTTTCAAGTTCAACACTTTTCCAAATCTGTCCATTCCGGTTCGTGGGTGTAGCTGAGGAGTTTGTAGCTGTTGTAGAGCCCAGGAATCAAGCCTAAAGCTTCAATTCCAGGTGGGTTCTTAGGCTAGGTAGTTAGATTTCCCCAATTTTACAAACTATGCATGTTAACCTAGGAAATTAGGAAAATCTTGTGTGAGGGGAAATAACTCCCAATTTTCCCTCCATTCTGTCATATATTATGTCCATTATGTGATTGCACTGTTTTAAAAGAGGATTGTAAGTGATTTCATTTCAAAATTATCAAAATTCGTAAAACAGAGTGTTTTCTGCAGACACTCGCCACGGCGCGCATTCATGGCGAGTTAACAACTTCTGGGCTGATGAAACTCGCCATGGCGGGCGTTTGCTCGCCTCGCGAGCTGATTTAGGCCAGAACCAGTTTACTCGCCATGGCGAGCAGATTTCTCGCCATGGCGAGATTGTGCAGGAAATTTTACCAGTTTACTCGCCATGGCGAGCAGATTTCTTGCCATGGCGAGCTGGAGCAGAATTGATCCAACTTTTCAATTTTTCCTAAAATTCATCACTCGTTTTATATCCTCTATTACTTCAGATATTTTGCAATTATGTAATTAATATAATGTTTCACAGGAGGTCAAACGCAATTGGAATCTTAGGGTATAACTTAGGAAATTTAGTTTGTATGCTCCCCCGGGTTTTGGGAATTTATGGTAGTGATAACTAAATTAGTATCAGTCAATCAGGAGCGATCTGTGATGTCGCGTTATGGACTCCCAATGGGATAATCCATTAGGATAAGTTATTGTGAGCTGCATGCCGTAACCGAATCGGTTGACGGATATGGCAGGCCTCTGAGACATGCTCACCTCAGAGTGTCCTGGTGTGTAAAATGAGCCTATATTATACTATTATGTTATGTTAGTTAAGTTAGTATGTTCCGACTGATTTTAGGATCCCCCGGTGTAGTCACCTCTAGGAGGGTAGTAGGACTCACTGAGGCTTAGTAGTCTCACCCCACTCCAAACAATTTTTTTTAGGTAAACAGGATATTCGGAGCAAGGACCAGGTAGGAGGCTGACAGTTGGAGCTGAGCTTGGATTGTCCGCCTTGAAGATTTTATTTTCTTCGTCTTGCTTTTAGTTTATTATCTTGTTTACTCAGAATACTAGCATTTATCGATGTATTTTATTTGTTATCCCTTTTGTATTTTAAGCAATTTGTATCTTGCTAATTTATTCAGTAAATTTTAATTGTACTCAGATCCCTATTATGTATGTCTTGACTAAATATTCTAGATATTTTAGTTGGGGCGTTATAATTGGTATCAGAGCAGGTCGATCCAGTATCGGACCTTGCCATGAGTCATTCCAATCCTTTCCTAAGTAATACAGACTCTTTGAATCTGGACTGTTTACGCTGAAACCATCGCGTGCTGAGCCTGATCAACTCAGTATTGTGTATGGTAGGCAGGGTATTATGGTTTAGAACTGAAGTGAACTCTGGAATTCCAGCGGTAAATCCCTAGTGAAGCTGCAATCGAGGAACAATCGTTGACGGAGATTCTTATAAGAGAGTTTTGGAACAGTGGCAAATGGTGCCACAGGAGTAAGTGGTGTATGCAACAAAGAATGCAGATGTATCCATATACTGAATTGTGTAGTACACAACAGTATTCAACTGGCAATGTGTGTCAGGTAAACTCCCTGAACCTATAAGTAACCTTATCTTAGTGAGAGCCTAAATTCAGCCAAGCTCGTGAGCCAATCAACACCCTAGAACAGTAGGCGGTAAATCAAAAACTCACCCTAAATTCAAGTTAGTATATGACTGGGAGTTATGGTGTTATGCAAAGAAGAAAATTGGACGAACCATAAAATCATTCTTTCACACTCTGTCTGACTCGCCTAGCAAGCAAGCACATGCTGCAGCGAGCTTAGCAGGCTGCTGCTACTACTTGTTGCAACACGGGTCTCTGTTCAATCATTTTTAGCTATGGTGAACAGTCTCAAGCCCTCTTCATCTATCTTATCATTCCACTTTTGAGTTTTAGTATAAACCATTCCAAGCTACCTTGTGAGCATAAGAGTTGTTAAGGAGTTACATTTGAAATGATATTAGGATTAGGATACAATAAGAAATTGGACTGAGTGCACCTTTCCTTTAGAGACCAACAAGTATAGTGGCACTATTAGGAGCTTAATCGTAACCGAAGCAACCATTAGAATCCTTGTAGTCTGTATCTGTATCCGAGAAAGCATAACTAAGTTCAACCATGTATAGGGTCCTGAGTTAGCAACCCAGCGTAGAAAAACCTGGTAGATAACACCGTAATAGAAATTCAAATCAAATCGTCCGTATTTAAGCAACCCAATTAGGACAAACGCACATTCCAATATCCCCTCAAGTCACCTTATTAGGTTATCTTTTCGAATGTCCTTAACTAAGTTACTTTTACCTTTCAACTCGTAAGAACATTTCTACCTCACCACTGACAGACCAGTTACATTTAGTACAACGATTAGGAACTTCCTTTCCAACCCCACAAGTCTTTAACAGTAAATCAGAAAATTCTTAGGGACCCAAACTCATCTACAGTTAGGAATCCTTACTAGCATTATCAGAACTCTTAAGTCAGAAATTACTAGAACATCATCATAGGATAGTTTAGTGACCAAACCAGTAATAAGACTCAAGCAGCTCAGTAATTAGTACCCGATACTAATACCTTATCCCAATAATCTAGAATTGCTAGTATGCCACTTAGAAAATTCCATTACTACACCCGACCCTTAGACAAACATAATAGCATCATCACCGAATAATTAGAAACTGAACCAAAGATAGAACCTTGTCACGAAGGTATAACCTTGACTCACATCAAAAATTTAATTCTTTCCTAGCAATACCGTCATCTAAATAGGATTGTTAAAGACCGTTAGGTTAAGTATCCATAAACTAGTAACCCAGCACTTCTGACCAGTTGATTACCCCGGTAAGAATAGAGAAATCTTAGCACTTGTACCTTAATAATTTCTTATCGCAAGACCGGCTGAGTAAACCCTTAAGATAACCACCTTTAGATGTCATCAATAGGACCAGTCTGTCGCCCTATACCAGAAATTACACCGAACCACCACAAGTTAAGTTTTGATTAGTAATAGCAATTGAGAGTACCTTTAGCACAATTGTTCACCAAAGCTAGTCCGTAGTTGTCTGGCCATTAGATAGTTTAGAGACCGATGATTCAGGTTAATACCGGTTTGACTTTAACTAAACGAAACTCACACATATGACCACCCAGCTAAGAAGTGAGCAGGATTAGTAACCGTGCCTCGAGAGTTGCTCAATCAGTTGTCCTTAGGTTAGTAATTCAATATTATAGACCAGTTAGTTAGCCGGTTGAGGTTAGATTTGGCCAGCCATATTCTACCACTAGCGTAATACCGTATAGCATGGAACGCGACTTGATAAATCAAATTCAACATTAATTCGACTAGTCACCAAGCAAGTTCCTATATTGGAACCTTTGAAATAAGAAGACCGGTAAGATTAGTTAACCAGCCAATTAGAACACCAATTAGGATGTTAATGCTAGATATAGGTGATGCAAAGCCACCATTTCCGTGCGAAACCAATATTAGTAGCAGGCCGTAGTAGTCATCAAACACTTAGATCAATCTTTAGGCATATGTTAGTTACGCAGAAACAAGTAGCTAGATTTAACTTTAACATCAGCCAACACCGCATTCCCTCATATCTAAACCTTCTAATTTAGAGTCTATGTGAATCAGTTGGACCTACCGCTGAGAAGTTGTTAACAAGAAACATTGAGTGGAAACATAGTTGTCCTAACCTGAGAGAAATGACAGGAGAATTAGGATTGTAGAATATGAGTATAAACCAGTAGAAGACGAATCTTCAATTGTCTATTTATCTCTAGAGATCCTATTCCAGCGGAGTCTTTGACCCGAACAATGCCCAATTCAATATTCGTAAGTCTTGGAACACCATGGACGTGTGTATTCTCTAACCCGTCTAAACATGCCCCATTTGGGTAAATCCCTCTCATACCTTAATGGCTTGACAATCACGTGCCGTACCTAAATTCTATTAGGGTGCAAATTTTTCAAATTCCTCGAGGCCAATTGGTTACATTGAGGGTGATAATGTCACACTTAAGTAACCGCAGTAAGTGTTTTCAGTTTTCCAGTTAAGTGATTACTAACAGAAGTCTATCTGCGAAAGTTAATTATTCTTGAGAAGGTCAAGAATATTTTCAGCTTCATTTCCTACTCGCTCGATTGATCTGTCAATCGACATACTTCAAAACACTCCAGTAAAATGTTCTTCAGTAAAGTTAGTTACCTATCTTTCGTAGCCTCATCAGTCGAATTTAGAATTAAGTTTGGACCAGTTCCATGTTCAGTGGAATTAAGTCATACCAGTGAAATCAGTGTTGAAGATTCAAACCTACCAACTTCGTACTCCTAACTACGTAAGATCAGTGTGTTAACCCTGAGTACCTCTGCCCGAACATTTCAACCTTCAGAAATTCAATTCCTGTAATCTCGTGAGATCAGGTACTGAAGCCTGAACGCCTGGACCAGAACATTCCAATAATCCAAGTCTAGTTGCCAGTAATTAGTCAGTATAAGTGTAAGAGTTAACTGCTCGCTTGGAGTAATTTACCATTCTCGTTTGAAAGCTCTCTCTTATCCTTAGTGATCTGTTGAGATAAGTCAGTCAACCGTTCTAAGCCAAACCATTCAATTCAGACCTTATGCTTCCAGCTAGCCAAGTTTCATATATTAGTTACCAGCGAAGGACTTCAAACAAGTGTGACCTGTAACCCTGAGGAATGATCTGAACCCAAATGCGCCACGTATTAAATGTACAACTCGATTATCGTGTCGTGCCGGGATGAATTGAGATTGTAGGTGGGATTTTATCGGATAACTATAAGTCCGTCTACGAAAGAGTGCAACTCGTTGGCAGAAGGACTAGTAGTATTTTGACAATTTTCTACTCGTTTTATATTTCGATCGATTCCGGAGTAATTACACAACACGTGATACAGTAGTACATATAACATGTCAAGCATTGTGGTATCCAGAAAGGAGAACGAAAATATGACTGAGAGGTCTTGGATATGACAATATCAATACCAGGCCAGATACCGACCCTCTAAACCAGTTGGAGCTGGAACTAATTCCAGTGGGAATGGAAGAAGTGTAATGGTCGTAAGAAGTTGAATCAGAGTGCGCAGCACTGTAACCTTGAGAATGTGAGGATAACCTTTAGTCAGTAACCTTAAGAGAGGAAAGTCTTATTCCAAGGGATTGAATGCGTTAAACTGAAGAATAGACGAAGTGTAGTTTCAGATGCAGACCTAAACAACCTACCCTATTGTAGAACGAAAGAGTTTTGAATTTCGAGGACGAAATTCTTTAAGGGGGGTAGATTGTAACATCCCAGAGTTTTATTTAATTAAAGAGAAATTAAACGAAATGCTTAAGGGAGTTACTTTCAAATTACCAAACTAGTTATACAATTGTACTAGTTTACTACCATGGTTTATAAGGAAACAAGAACAATTTTCCCTAAACTCATGTCTCTCTCTCACGCCCCCACCTATTGCTCCACCACCCCCTTGACCTTAAAGACTCTATTTAAGTGCTTGACTTGGACTAAACACTCATTTTTCTAATTTCTCCACTTCCTAAAGAACATGAGGCAGGAACCCATTTCTCTCTTGCTCTCTTCTCTCTCGTGGCTGAAGCAACAACAACAATCTTTCCTCAAGCTTCAAAGCGTTGAATCCACATGCAATGATTCCATCTTCTTCCTCATTCGCTATTAACATAAAGAGGTAAGAGCTTCAACTAGATCCTTCTCTTCTCCTTAAACTCGTGCTCCTACTTTCCACCCTTATAACCAGAAATTCTGTTTGGTCTTGCATGCATGAGAATCAAGTTGGAGATGGGTTGTTCTTGAACATAGAGAATGGAAGCAAAGTGGAGTTTCAAGTTCAACACTTTTCCAAATCTGTCCATTCCGGTTCGTGGGTGTAGCTGAGGAGTTTGTAGCTGTTGTAGAGCCCAGGAATCAAGCCTAAAGCTTCAATTCCAGGTGGGTTCTTAGGCTAGGTAGTTAGATTTCCCCAATTTTACAAACTATGCATGTTAACCTAGGAAATTAGGAAAATCTTGTGTGAGGGGAAATAACTCCCAATTTTCCCTCCATTCTGTCATATATTATGTCCATTATGTGATTGCACTGTTTTAAAAGAGGATTGTAAGTGATTTCATTTCAAAATTATCAAAATTCGTAAAACAGAGTGTTTTCTGCAGAAACTCGCCACGGCGCGCATTCATGGCGAGTTAACAACTTCTGGGCTGATGAAACTCGCCATGGCGGGCGTTTGCTCGCCTCGCGAGCTGATTTAGGCCAGAACCAGTTTACTCGCCATGGCGAGCAGATTTCTCGCCATGGCGAGATTGTGCAGGAAATTTTACCAGTTTACTCGCCATGGCGAGCAGATTTCTTGCCATGGCGAGCTGGAGCAGAATTGATCCAACTTTTCAATTTTTCCTAAAATTCATCACTCGTTTTATATCCTCTATTACTTCAGATATTTTGCAATTATGTAATTAATATAATGTTTCACAGGAGGTCAAACGCAATTGGAATCTTAGGGTATAACTTAGGAAATTTAGTTTGTATGCTCCCCCGGGTTTTGGGAATTTATGGTAGTGATAACTAAATTAGTATCAGTCAATCAGGAGCGATCTGTGATGTCGCGTTATGGACTCCCAATGGGATAATCCATTAGGATAAGTTATTGTGAGCTGCATGCCGTAACCGAATCGGTTGACGGATATGGCAGGCCTCTGAGACATGCTCACCTCAGAGTGTCCTGGTGTGTAAAATGAGCCTATATTATACTATTATGTTATGTTAGTTAAGTTAGTATGTTCCGACTGATTTTAGGATCCCCCGGTGTAGTCACCTCTAGGAGGGTAGTAGGACTCACTGAGGCTTAGTAGTCTCACCCCACTCCAAACAATTTTTTTAGGTAAACAGGATATTCGGAGCAAGGACCAGGTAGGAGGCTGACAGTTGGAGCTGAGCTTGGATTGTCCGCCTTGAAGATTTTATTTTCTTCGTCTTGCTTTTAGTTTATTATCTTGTTTACTCAGAATACTAGCATTTATCGATGTATTTTATTTGTTATCCCTTTTGTATTTTAAGCAATTTGTATCTTGCTAATTTATTCAGTAAATTTTAATTGTACTCAGATCCATATTATGTATGTCTTGACTAAATATTCTAGATATTTTAGTTGGGGCGTTATAGTGCACGAAAGTAAATAACAAACATAATTACTAAATATCATTTATTATAACTTAGACTCAATCACAGACTCCAAATATTCATAGGGGAGTTCATCTTCTCCACCACAACCTAAGGCATAATAATAAAGACTACATATTTAAATTACAAGAAATTATAACCTAAATACAAAAGCCTAATGAAATCATACCTTGCTGAGTTAGTTTTCCCGTAAGGGGAGAAAACTATGCCCAATAGAGCTCCTCTGAACCTCTCCTTATAGTAGAGAGTGTTCTACTATTTCTGAATGAATAAAACAATTAATGGGAGGCTCTATTTATAGATTTCGTAATGGGCCTCAGCAAGGCATCGCAACACGATAAGGCCATCGTACTGCGATGTGAAGATTCAGTTCAAAATTATAACTGATCCTGTGCATTTCATCAGCTTGGGCGCCAAGTTACTCCATCGTGCTGCGATAGCACACATCGTACTGCGATGGAAGATTTTCTCAAGATTTATTTCTTCTGATTGCTTGGCGCGCAAGCAGCTCCCATCGTGGCACGATGGGAGCCATCGTGCTGCGATGGAATGCTGATTTTCTTCACTTTTTGGGCTTTTTCTTGTCTTTTCGCATCTTGGACTCTGTCTTGATGCTTTTTCTTGCTTTTGTAGGTTTTCCTTCGTATTTGGGCCTGTCTTGGTCATTTTACTACTAATAATAATACTAAAAATGACGTAGAAATTCCTGTCATCACAACCCCAAACTTAAACTGTTGCTTGTCCTCAAGTAACATGCTGTCAGACAAGATCGTTAGAGAAATAAGAGATAAATAAAGATGATAGGAATTTCACAACCTTGCTTAATATTTCAGCAATGGTACCGCTGATTTCTTACGGCAGCGATCATGCTCAGTCCTGCTAGGCTCAGGAGACGTCGATAGTAGCAAATCGAACAAATGTCTGCAAGAGTCCATGTTCAACTTTTTCTCTCTCTCACATTTGTGTTTTTCGCTCATAATTGAAAGGGTTATCTCTCAATCATCGCACAACCTGCCATTTTACCATTGGCTTGCAAGAATTCTAAGCAACCAGTCAAAATTCAATATACATGCATTATTGGAGGTCTTTTTAAGGGTTATAACGTGGCTTAGGTCAAGGTAGGACATTTTTGGGAATAGTAGGCTAAACATTGGAGTTAAGTTCTACTTTGTTGTTCCTTTTTGTGTACGCAACCTTTGTTCCTTAGGGTGCTGATCAATGCATTTCTAATGCACTTTCTTTTATCTTATGCTATGAAATTTATATGATTTCTCCCCTCAATTCTAGTGTTCTTAATGTGTTTCCTAAGTTTAGGATAGTTTTGCTTTTATTTTGTTTTCATTACTTATTTCATGAATAAACAACGATTTTACCTCTTCTCACTCTGCAGACCATAACTAGAGCTACGAGTATCGGATTGAGGCGTGCGAGCATGCGTTGGAAAGCTAAGACAAAGAGCTACAACTTTCATGTTGGAGAGAAATTCAAATTCCGTGTTTTTCATCGTGCTACGATGGATTACATCGTACCACGATGTGCTGGACTTATTTTAGAAATATATCTCCACAGAATCTGCAAATCTTGAGGACCAAGTAGCTTCTCAACAAAGTACGATCGATCTAACGCACCACGATGTTGCTTAAATTTTAAGTCGAAAATTTCCTATAAATAGAGCTCCAATTCTCATATTTTATTCATTCCAGTTTTCCACGAAAACTCTTGTATTCTCTAGTTTTTCATGGCTTGCTAAACCACTAAGGTTAATCTGCTGTAAGGGAATTCCTCCAAGACCTTGAGGTTATTTATATTATTCAGTTTTATTTATTTCTTTTCAATTATGTTCTTGTTCTTGTTTGCTTAATTCAAGTTTCATAGAATATGATTGTTAGTTTCGATTGATTTATATTTCTTAAGGTAGACGTGTTTTAACTTAGCTTATTCGTTAATCCACGTGTTTTTAACTGTTTGCTTAATTCGGTATGCTGTTTGCTTAATTCGGTAATCTAACATAGGAATATAATTCATATAGAATCGAATACGCTTGTTAATCGTTTCTATAAATCGAGAGAGAATTAAATTCGCTTAAGAATAACTGATAATATAATAACCGATGATAAGTCTGAAATTCCCGAACCAGTAGATTAATCTGTTTTTCATAACTGTTTCCAATCAACTATTTTCTTCTTTCTAAATATTGAAATTCAATCAAACCCCCATAATTTACGATTTTTTTTATTGATTATAATATTGCTAAATTGATTGTGAGTCCTTGTGAGACGACCAAGGTTAACTACCTTGTACTATTCTAAATTAAAACTTATTTTTGACCACGAAACGACCATGATCAAATTGGCGCCGTTGTCGGGGACTCTCTGTCAATTTTAGCCAATATTATTATCATAATCTTCTTTTTTTAAAATAATAAAAAAAAAAAAAAAATTTGTGTGTTTTGGTCCTGCGTTCTTGCATTCTTGCACCTAAAGGGATTCTGGCTAGGACAAGACTTGGTATTTAAGCGATCCTTGATCCACCTCCCTTACCTGGGAATCCCTGCAGTGTGTTACTTGCTAAACGTTCGACCCTTACGCGCCCAAAAAAAAAAATTTACTATTTTTCAAAAGAATCTTAAATTCCTTGTTTTTCTATTTATTTATTATTGTTTCCATATTTAGAAAAATATATAAAAATATCACATCTTCAAAAAAATAAATAAATATAAAATCCAAATAAAAATTTCCATATTTAGAAAAAAAAATATTTAAAAAAAAAAACAAAAAAAATCTTTATTTTCCTATTTTCTCTTAAATTTTTTTTCTTTCTATTTGCATATTTAAAAAAAAAAATAAAAAAAAAATGGGTAACTCATTAGATGAATTGGCTTATCTTATTAATTTGATGAAATCAAGAGAACAACAATCATGTTATCAAAATCATATTCCACTTGTGATTTGCAATATTTGTTCTTCGAGTTTTCATATTAGTGATGCATGTCCTATATTGTTTAGATACAAATTTTTGTGGTGAGACCCAATTTGTAGGTAATTTTCAAGGACAATACTATCAAGAACAAAATTCATATCTTGCTGAGCAGCCTATTTGGTCACATCCACAGTTTCAGCAAATTGATTCATTGGTGGTTGAGCCACAACTTAGTTTAGAAGAAATGATAAAGCAGATGGATGAAAATCATAAGCAAAGGGCTGAACAAATTCAATCCTCTCTTCAAAGTTTAGCAGTCCAAGTTGAGCAAATAGTCTCCACTGCCCGTCAACTTCAAGAGAAGAAGATGTTCCATGATGATGTACAACCTGTTGCACTATTAGAGGTAATGCAATGTGATACAAGTCTTGATGAAACTCCAGGTGAGCCCATTGAAACAATACTTGTGTCCATTGATGAACACAAAATAAGCAACATAAATTCAAGTGAGTGCATGGAAGAGATCACACCACACAATTTCTTGAAATCTCACATAGATGAATTATATACTTCGCTTGGAGTTGATAAATCGTCTGAAATATTTTCTTGTAAATGTGGTGTTTGTAATGTTTGCCATGAGATCAATGCAGCCATTGTAGGTGAAGAAATTTTGATGCCGACAACCACTTGTGCAAGAATCCAAAAGAATTCAATTGTTGTTGAATTTGACACTAAAAGCGTGGATGTTAGCCGCAACCAACAACTGTCCATAGTAGAAAAATTGTTGGTGGAACCTTTGATTCAGCCACGCAACATGCAGTTGTCCTTCACCATTTGCGCATCTCTTCCACCTGTTTTGTCTGACTCACAATTTAAATGTGGATTTTCTAATTTTCATACTTTTGTTAGTGCAGGTTTAACATATGTGTTGGCTATTCCTCCTAAGCCACCAGATCTTTTGCTGATTTTCAAGTTCACCTGCTGTTTGTTTTTTCCTGTTTCGTATATTCGCAGTGTGGAAAGGCCTCCACCAAAACCACCGGACATAGAAGCTCCAGCAGCTACACCTTAGTTCCTCGGGTGTGTTCCTTCCTTTTCTCACTTTATGGTAATAGTTACATTGCGGACAATGTCTGATTTAAGTGTGGGGGGAACATTTTACATTTAGTTGTTTAGTTTTTTTTCTTTCATAAAAAAAAATAATAATAAAAAAAAACAAATAAAAACAAAAATAGAATAAAAATAGTCTTGGCATGCATGCAATTGTTATGAGTAGTTACATGTTCTAGGGCGAGAGCAGATAGCTGTAGGATTGGTGAAATTTTTGGAAATTCTTGTTTTCATACTGAATATGATAATCTTTGCACCTTAATGCACAATTGCTGAAAAACTTGCAAACTTAGTAGTGGTCTGATAAGTCTTTAAAAAATACAGTCATTAGCCTAAGTTGTCTGAGTATAGAATATGATGAAGAGGTATGATTAGGACTAAGTTTGGGGAAATTGCTAGATTACTTGATTGTAGGATCATGGCTAAATTAAATTATGGGACACTACATGACATATAAAAAAAAAGAAAAAAAAAGAATAAGTTCCTGTGCCCGAAACTGGAGGAACAATAATGAATATGTGGAGTTCCAGTGCCTAAAACTGGAGGAACAAATGCTCTGTAGGGTGCTCTATTCGGAGTAACAGGTTGGACTCATTACAAGTGAGATCCCGTCAGGTGAAAAGGTAGAGTAGCACCTAAAGCATAGCTAAAATTAACTTAAGTAGTGTCCCTGCGTATAAAAAAAGTCTAAAAGCCTGTGAGAACATGAAAAGCATAGCTTCCCCTCAAGCTGAAATCTGAACTCAAGCTCTGAGTTGTAGGAAAGAAAAGGTGGCTTAGTATCCTGACTGTGTAGTTTTCGAGAAGGATCATGTCACGACTCTGGTTAACGGTAATAAGCAGTGCACACACACACGCATGATTATTATTGACAGTTGATACACAAGAGTTATGCCAATATTTGAAATACAATCCGTGGTTTGAAGCTTGAATCCTGGAATGAGTTGATTATTTGTGTCGTTGTAGCATGCTTTGTTCTTGAGTTTTGCCCAGGAGAGCAAAAGAATAAGTGTGGGGGAATTTGATCAGTGCATTTCTAATGCACTTTCTTATGTCTTATGCTATGAAATTTATATGATTTCTCCCCTCAATTCTAGTGTTCTTAATGTGTTTCCTAAGTTTAGGATAGTTTTGCCTTTTTTTGGTTTTCATTACTTATTTCATGAATAAACAACGATTTGACCTCTTCTCACTCTGCAGACCATAACTAGAGCTACAAGTATCGGATTGAGGCGTGCGAGCATGCGTTGGAAAGCTAAGACAAAGAGCTACAACTTTCATGTTGGAGCGAAATTCAAATTCCGTGTTTTTCATCGTGCTACGATGGATTACATCGTACCACGATGTGCTGGACTTATTTTGGAAATATATCTGCACAGAATCTGCAAATCTTGAGGACCAAGTAGCTTCTCAACACAGTACGATCGATCCAACGCACCACGATGTTGCTTAAATTTTAAGTCGAAAATTTTCTATAAATAGAGCTTCAATTCTCATATTTTATTCATTCCAGTTTTCCACGAAAACTCTTGTATTCTCTAGTTTTTCATGGCTTGCTAAACCACTAAGGTTAATCTGCTGTAAGGGAATTCCTCCAAGACCTTGAGGTTATTTATATTATTCAGTTTTATTTATTTCTTTTCAATTATGTTCTTGTTCTTGTTTGCTTAATTCAAGTTTCATAGAATATGATTGTTAGTTTCGATTGATTTCTATTTCTTAAGGTAGACGTGTTTTAACTTAGCTTATTCGTTAATCCACGTGTTTTTAACCGTTTGCTTAATTCGGTATGCCGTTTGCTTAATTCGGTAATCTAACATAGGAATATAATTCATATAGAATCGAATACGCTTGTTAATCATTTCTATAAATCGAGAGAGAATTAAATCCGCTTAGGAATAACTGATAATATAATAACCGATGATAAGTCTGAAATTCCCGAACCAGTAGATTAATCTGTTTTTCATAACTGTTTCCAATCAACTATTTTCTTCTTTTCTAAATATTGAAACCCAATCAAACCCCCATAATTTACGGTTTTTCTTATTGATTATAATATTGCTAAATTGATTGTGAGTCCTTGTGAGACGACCAAGGTTAACTACCTTGTACTATTCTAAATTAAAACTTACTTTTGACCACGAAACGACCGTGATCAGGTGCCTTTTGTGTAGGTATCGGAAAATAAGAACCGGATGTGTCTTTGTGTGGTTCTTCTCTATCACTGTTTTTGCCCTTTGGCTCTTTCTTTTGCCCTTTGACTCTTTCTTTTTTATTCATTTTTTTGAAGAGACTATTTTTTTAGGGAATTTTTTTGATGTTTTCCCGTCTCTTTTTCATTTTTTTTTCTTTTCTTAGTGATAGTTCTCTGTATACCCACCCCAAACTTAAACGTTGCTAGTTCCATGAGCAACCCCAAACTTATTTTGTTGCCAAGACTTGAGAACTATTACTTTAACTCCAAAGAGGGCAATTTCATTGTTTTTCTGGTCTATAGGCTTGTAACGTGGTTTGTCACCGAAACAAAAAGGGATAATTTATTTTTTTACGGCTCAAAATTGGCTAGCAAAGGATATAATAAAGGGTGGCTTGAAAAGGCTCTGGGTTATAACAAACAATTGCCTCAATGCATATAATATCAAATCAACTAGTCAACAGAGAATTAGAGCAAGTTCTAGAAAATAAACAAGTGCACGGTACTCTCATAGTAATTCGAAAGAAAGTGGTAATACCGTTTGAAAATATTTGACACCAGCTTCATCACTCGTCTCTCTGTCTCCCGAACTTCGCACTTCGGAGCAATCACCTTTGGTTTTTCTGTATGAAGGTGTGAAATTCGTCTCATCAAGATTTATAACTTATTTCGCCGCAATCTTACCTATAACAGTTAGTCATGCACTAGATAATAAACAGCAAATCAGTTATTTAATTTTTTATAAGTTTGAAATAAAGGGTTATTACAGATGAAAATGACATGCGGAATTGAAATTGAAATTACTTAATTGAATTGAAAAACAATACTGAATTGAAATTACTGAAAATATAAATACTTATCCTTGGGTTGCCTCCCAAGCAGCGCTTGTTTAGCCTCTCATTAGCTTGAGGCATTTCCTCCATTACAGAGGATAGGTTCGCATGTCTCTTTCTTGTGCTTCTTTGTTCCAGCTTTGAAGCACTTGCCATCTTCCATTCCTTTTGATCTCAATCTGGGCAGGACCAGGTCTATTTCACCATACCCTCAACTATCCGGTTGGCGACTAATTTACCGGTGCAGTTTCATAGAACATAGTGATTTCACCCCAAACTTATATTTGTGCATGTCTCTCTGTTTTGATGCTTTCTTCTCAAGGAAGAAGTTGTTCTTCTGAGGTGAATTTGCAGATTGATTCTCCTGATTGCAGTAGTTCATCCTTGATGGCCTTTCTTTATTCTCTTCTCATCTTTTCAATGGTTCCCATGTATCTGAACCATTTCTGTAAACAACCCTACTTTATCTTTCTTCCTGTGTTTCCGGAAGTTTTGGGTCAAATGATCCTCCTGATCATTGACTTCCTGTTGCAGCTTTCTCTTTTGCAATTCGTTATATCTCCCATCTTCTTCCTTAGGAGTTTTCCTGTGAGAATGTTGTCTTTAGTTGGCTGTTGCCAGCCTCTGTGATCCCTAGTGTCTTGAGTACCTGTCTGCATGCACCTTAAACAAATACCTCAGTAGCACTGGAAAAAGTATTTTTTATTTTTTTTGGTTTGTCTCATGTGTCTTTGTCACTATGAAAATTCCCAGGTAAGTGAGGTGGATCACAACGGATCACTTAAATACCAAGACTTATCCTTAGCCAGAATTTTCACAGATCAAAATTCACAATCATCAACAAGATTTTTTGATTTTTTAATTTTTTTGTATTTTTGAATTTTTTTTTTGACAAACTTAAATAAATCTAGTAATGCTTTGTAAACACAATCCCCGACAACGGCGCCAAAAACTTGACTACGGTCTGGCAAGTGCACCAGTCTGTCGTCGAGTAATAATTCACACTCTAGGTGTCTAGAATGAGTTCGAATGCACATGGATCGTGCCGAAGCTTCACTAGCGTTATTTAAATTTGTGATAGTTTGCATTCGCTTTGGTTTTTGAAAAGGTTTTTATAAAAGTAGCTTAATGCTTTGCAGAAATATAAATGCGGAATGTATAAATAATAGATTCAAGAAATATAGAGGCTAGGTATGGTGGTTGGACTCCCTCCCTTCTTCATATTTGGCATGATCGGTGTATAACATAGTTACTTAGATTATGTTCGGCGGTGAATTATCCTTGTTGTAGTAATACCTTACTATTACACTATGTTTATTAAAGTTTCCCTACGTTAACAACTAAGGTACCTATGAGAGCCTAACCTCGATGTGTCACATACCCTAATTACTAAGTGAGTTGTTTATAAACATGCATTATAACCTTCACTAATTAACCTCTAGGTCCTAGTATCGGGCTATTCATCTTCTAAGTGCTTAGATCACATCTAGTGCATGATTCCTCCTCTAACCGCTCAGTTCACGACTAGTGCAGGATGTTACCGTCTCTATACACCTAGCATTATTTACTACGAGTTCCGGACCATATCAAGTCGAAACCTGATATCAATTCTATGGGCGCTCCCGCTTATCCGGCCAGATTACGAGAATACGTTATTAAGTGCACGAGAGTAAATAACAAACACAATTACTAAATATCATTTATTATAACTTAGACTCAACCACAGACTCCAAATATTCATAAGGGAGTTCATCTTCTCCACCACAACCTAAGGCATAATTATAAAGACTACATATTTAAATTACAAGAATTATAACCTAAATACAAAAGCCTAAAGAAACATACCTTGCTGAGCTAGTTTTCCCGTAAGGGAAGAAAACTATGCCCAATAGAGCTCCTCTGAACCTCTCCTTATAGTAGAGAGTGTTCTACTATTTATGAATGAATAAAACAATGAAAGGGAGGCTCTATTTATAGTTTTCGTAATGGGCCTCAGCAAGGCATCGCACCACGATGAAGCCATCGTGCTGCGATGTGAAGATTCAGTTCAATTTTATAACTGATCATGTGCATTTCATCAGCTTGGGCGCCAAGTCAAGTCATCGTGCTGCGATGGCACACATCGTGCTGCGATGGACAGATTTTCTTCAGATTTATTTCTTCTGATTTCTTGGCGAACAAGCAGCTCCCATCGTGGCACGATGGGAGCCATCGTGCTGCGATGGAATGCTGATTTTCTTCACTTTTTGGGCTTTTTCTTGTCTTTTTGCATCTTGGACTCTGTCTTGATGCTTTTTCCTGCTTTTGTAGGTTTTCCTTCGTATTTGGGTCTGTCTTGGTCATTTTACTACAAATAATAATACTAAAAATACCGTAGAAATTCCTGTCATCACTCCCCAATGAATATTTGGAGTCTGTGACTGAGTCAAAGTTATAATAAATGATATTTAAGTATTATGTTTGTTATTTACTTTCATGCACTTAATAACATTTCTCGTAATCTGGCCGGATAAGCGGGAGCGCCCATAGAATTGATATTAGGCTTCTAACTTAATATGGTCCGGAACTAGTAGTAAATAACGCTAGGTGTATAGAGATGGTAACGTCCTGAACTAGTCGTGAATGAGCGGTTAGAGGAGGGGAATCATGAACTAGGTGTGAACTGAGCACTTAGATGATGAATAGCCCGATACTAGGATCTAGAGGTTAATTGGTGAAGATAATAATGCATGTTTATAAACAACTCACTTAGTAATTAGGGTATGTGACACATCGAGGTTAGGCTCTCGTAGGTACCTTAGTTATGAAAGTAGGGAAACTTTAATAGACATAGTGTAACAGTAAGGTGTTACTACAACAAGGAAAAGTCACCGCCGAACATTAATCTAAATAACTATGTTATACACCGGTCATGCCAGATATGAAGAAGGGAGAGAGTCCAACCACCATACCTATCCTCTATGTTTCTGAATCTATTTATTATTATTTATTTATTTATGCAAGCATTACGCTATTTTTATAAAACCTTTTTCAAAACTCAAAGCGAATGCAAACTATCCAAACTTAAATAACGCTAGTGAAGCTTCGGCACAATCCCTGTGGATACGAACTCATTCTAGACACCTAGAGTGTGAATTATTACTCGACGACAGACTGGTGCACTTGCCAGACCCTAGTCAAGTTTTTGGCGCCGTTGCCGGGGATTGTGTTTACAAAGCATTACTAGATTTATTTAAGTTTGTCAAAAAAAAATTTCAAAAATACAAAAAAATTAAAAAATCAAAAAATCTTGTTGATGATTGTGAATTTTGATCTGTGAAAGTTCTGGCTAGGGCAAAGTCTTGGTATTTAAGCGATCCGTTGTGATCCACCTCACTTACCTGGGAATTTTCATAGTGACAAGAACACATGAGACAAACCAAAAATAGTTCTACCAAAAATATTAAATTCCAGTGCTACTAAGGTATTTGTTTAAAGTGCATGCAGACAGGTACTCAAGTCACTAGGGATCACAGAGGCTGGCAACAGCCAACTAAAGATAGCATTCTCACAGGAAAACTCCTAAAGCGATAGGAGATTTAACGAAATATAAAAGAGAAAGCTGCAGCAGAAAGTCAATGATCAGGAGGATCATTTGACCAGAGCTTCCACAAGAAGTAAAAGGAAAGATTAGGGTTGTTAACAGAAATGGTTCGGAGACACAGGAACCATTGGCAAGTATGAGAAGAGAGAGGCCATCAGGATAAACAACTGCGGTCAGGTGAATCGTCTGCAAAATCATCTCAGGAGAACAAATCCTTCCTCGGGAGGGAAAGCGCAACACAGAAAGACATGCACAGGTACAAGTTTGGGGTGAAATCACCACGCTCTATGAAACTGCACCCAAAAAATAAGTCGTCAACAGGGATAGTTGAGGGCATGGTGAAACAGATCTGATCCGACCAAAAGATTGCAAGAGTTTAAGAAAGATGGCCAGTGCTTCAAGCTGGAACAAAGGAGCACAGAAGAGAGACATGCGAACCTATCCTCTGTAATGGAGGAAATGCCTCAAGCTAATGAGAGGCTAAACAAGCGCTGCTTGGGAGGCAACCCAAGGATAAGTATTTAAGTATTTTCATTTCAGTAATTTCCATTTCAGTAATGTTTTTTCAATTCAATACTAAAGAATTCCGTTATACCACTTCATCTATTTAACCCCTTTTTCAAACTTACAAAAAAATTAAATAATTGTTGAGCCGTAAAAAATAAATTATCCCTTTTGTTTCGGTGACAAACCACGATACAAGCCTATAGACCAGAAAAACAATGAAATTACCCTCTTTGGAGTTAAGGTAATAGTTCTCAAGTCTTGGCAACAAAATAAGTTTGGGATTGCTCATGGAACTAGCAACGTTTTAGTTTGGGGTGGGTATACAGAGAACTATCACTAAGAAAAGAAAAAAAAAATGAAAAGAGACGGGAAAACATCAAAAAATTCCCTAAAAAAATAGTCTCTTAAAAAAAATGAATGAAAAAGAAAGAGCCAAAGGGCAAAAGAAAGAGCCAAAGGGCAAAGATAGTGATAGAAAAGAACCATACAAAGACACATCCGGTTCTTAATCTCCGATACCAACACAAAAAAGGCACCCTAAGGAACAAAGGTTGCGTACACAAAAAGGAACAACAAAGTAGAATTTAACTCCAATGTTTAGCCTACTATTCCCAAAAATGTCCTACCTTGACCTAAGCCACGTTATAACCCTTAAAAGACCTCCAATAATGCATGAATATTGAATTTTGACTGGTTGCTTAGAATTCTTGCAAGCCTATGGTAAAATGGCAGGCTGCACGATGATTGAGAGATAACCCTTTCAATTATGAGCGAAAAACACAAATGTGAGAGAGAGAAAAAGTTGAACATGGACTCTAGCGGGCATTTGTCCGATTTGCTACTATTGACGTCTCCTGAGCCTAGCAGGACTGAGCATGATCGCTGCGGTAAGAAATCAGCGGTACCATTGCTGAAATACAAGCAAGGTTGTGAAATTCCTATCATCTTTATTTATCTCTTTTTTCTCTAACGATCTTGTCAGACAGCATGTTACTTGAGGACAAGCTGTTGGGGAATCAAGAGGCAGACTTTTAAAACTCTTTTAAAAATCTAACTCGAGAGCGGAATACCCCCTTAGCTTAGAACACTTGGAACAACAAGAATCACTATGAGTTCACATGTTTACCTCTTGAAGCGTCGAGGAGTTTGATCACGAGCGTTGCACGAACGACAAACGCCTCTACTCAGTCCACACGAACAGCCCCTCCGTCAACAGTGCTAGCTGTGAATGATCGGAAGTAGAGAGATTGAGAGAAACAGAAATCCTAGTGCGGCTAGGTTTTCTGAAGGTGTTTTTACGTGAATGAAATAAGTCACCCCAAGGATTCTATTTATAGAACCACTTGTGTGTGTCATACTTTATGGTGTACTGTATTTCTCACTTAAACATACCGTACCTTACGGTGTACCAAATTATAAATGAATCTCATCCATTTAATTTATCTCTCTTCTATCTGATTGTAACAACCCGTTTTTCAAAGGCCAGAAAAGGCACTATATTTTTTTTTTTTTTTTTGTACACAATCAGAGTTACGCATAAAAGATTTTAAATGAGCCGGCATTCAAATATACAAAAGAACTCATTACCAAAAGGTGCTTCGACAAGCAAAGTGTATTCCTGAATAATTACAGTCCAAGTCTAAGTATTCAAATACTTACAACAAAACAAATTAGAAACCCTATGCTAACCAAAAAGCACGGTGTACAACCCACACCGGCGCATAGTCTAACTAAGCTAAAACTCCAGCCGCTCACTGGGGCCTGGAACAGCCACCGTCGTCACCACGACCTAACCCATCATCTGGGTGGGATGAGCCCGCAAATGAAAGAAAGGGTCACCACAAAATAAAAGGTATATATATATATAACCGGTGCGAGAGAGTATACAAATACCAAACATACAAATACCAACAGAGAAAGCTCTTTAAACACATAGCCATTCCCACCAACGGGTTTATATATATAATGCGCACCAAGCCTAATGCAGACTTCTACAATGTGTGGTACTAACCCTAGCTACCACAATGCATGAGTTCCGGAAATCGTAGGTCCATCCCCTACTAACAATATCAATAAAATCCCGTAGCTCTCCCGATCACTACAAGGATTAGAGTGGGCTCTCCCGATCACCGCACCCCGTGGCTCTCCCGATCACCACGTATCGAACTAAACAAAATCTCGTAGCTCTCCCGATCACTACAAAGGATTAGAGTGGGCTCTCCCGATCACCACACCCCTACCATAAGTATCAATAAAATCCCGTAGCTCTCCCGATCACTACAAAGATTAGAGTGGGCTCTCCCGATCACCACACCCCGTAGCTCTCCCGATCACTACGTATCGATCTCAACAAGAACCTCGTAGCTCTCCCGATCACTACGAACCACTAGGGTGTGCTCGCCCGATCATCACACCGGGCACGCAACTACCAAATGCATGAGCATACGCTTCCCCATATATGCTAATGCAATGAATACATACCTCTCTAGCATATGCAAACCAAACATAACAACATACATACATTTCTCATCATATGTATTCCAAACACCTGTTCATACATATATTCTCATAATCATATGTAAACAACGCACATATTATAAACACTTTCTCATCACGAGAATACATAATACAAACATGCCAAAGCACACAGCAATTGCATACACAGCAAAACAAAGCATGTCGTAACCAGTTGAAAAGACGGAAATAAAGTGGAGCCCTTACCTTAGCAAGCTTCCGTTAACTTTTCTCGCATAATTCTACAATTCGCACTTCCTAAAATATAAGCAGCGTACAATCAATAAAATACTCCCAACGTATCCTATCGAAACGAAACTTGTTCTCAAAGCTCTAGAGGGTTTTAAGGTACTTTCTAACACTCTCACTTAGTGATTCCAAGTCCTCCTCATAACGATTAAAAATTTCCGAAATTAAATACACTATTTTTCGCTACACGAAAATATTTTCGTTTCAAAACATACTATGAAATACTTTTGTTTCTAAATCCAACGATCAAACTCACACACTAAAACCATTTGAAAACAACCCAAAAACTCTTTGAAAATTTTCACAAAAATAAAAGTTTACTTGCGCCACAAGTTACAAGTTTTTCCTTTCAAATAAAATCACCATAACTCATTAAATTCTAATCCGATCGAGACGTGCCATACGCCGAAATCTTCATCTCGAAAAAACGGATTGAATGATCAAATTTCTATGACAAAATATCACATTTAAAATGGACGAAAATGCCCTTCCAGTTTCGGCCAGAATTGGAATTATTCCAAAACCATTGTTTTTCAAAATCAAACATAGTGTAAAACACTTAAACCATTTCTAATTTCTCAAATTGATCCAACACTCACACCAAATCATTTCGAATCCAAGAATGTCATTTTTTTCTTCAAAACTTCGCAATCTTTTCTTTTCACATAAAACCACATTAATCATCCCTTTGTAAGACCATGATCATTCACTTAAACCTATGATCATTGCCCTCCAATTTAGGACTTAAAAATTTGAAATCCCATTGTTATACACACATATAGGCCACGGCCAAAAATTTCTAAATCCCATAATCACTCAAAATTTTTCCATTCTCAAAGCATGGTAATATCCTATAATACCCCAAAATCATTTACCCGAACAAATCAAAACATTTTAGGTCGAATTGCAATTTTCGACAATTCTCAAATTGGTTTTCTGAAGGCAAAAGCAACTCATTTTTCTTTTCTAACAAAACCATAACCAATCAAACTTTTTAGACTATGATTATGCCCAAACTATTTGTCTTAGAACAAATTTTGAAATTCAAAACAAAATTCTCCTACTCATGTTCATCAATTACTCAAGAACACCAAATAAATTATTTTCTTATTTTTCAAAACAAAGTTCATAATCAAACATCCATTTTGCCACAAAGCTCAAAACTAACATCAAAAACAAAATCTCAAAACGAAATTCAAGTTTATGATCTTTTCAAAAAATTTCTTAACAGCCCGAGCCTTCGGCGCTCCCGGCACTGCTACCTCACGATCTTCTCCAACCCCCTTCACTATTGGAGTTTTTGCCTTCCGTGGGAATCGAACCCATGTACCTGGGGATAAGTACATTGTTCATTCCATTCCCACTACCAATTGGGCTAGTAGCTCAATTGGTAGTGGGAATGGAATGAACAATGTACTTATCCCCAGGTACATGGGTTCGATTCCCACGGAAGGCAAAAACTCCAATAGTGAAGGGGGTTGGAGAAGATCGTGAGGTAGCAGTGCCGGGAGCGCCAAAGGCTCGGGCTACTAGCTCAATTGGTAGTGGTGAATGCATTGAACATGTACTTATGCTCCAGGTACATGGTTCGATTCACCACGAGGGCAAAAACTCCACAAGGGGGGTGGAGAAGGCCGTGAGTAACAGTGCTCAGTATCGGGAATGGCTGAGTTACCTGGTATCGGGAATGGCCCGGGCTGTTACATAAAAAGGCGCCTTTTTTTGTAACAGCCCGGGCCCCACCAACATAGGTGGTCCCGACTGCCACCTCACGATCTTCTCCAACCCCCTTCACTATTGGAGTTTTTTGCCTTCCGTGGGAATCGAACCATGTACCATGGGGATAAGTACATGTTCAATCCATTCCCACTACCAATTGAGCTAGCTCAATTGGTAGTGGGAATGGATTGAACATGTACTTATCCCCATGGTACATGGTTCGATTCCCACGGAAGGCAAAAAACTCCAATAGTGAAGGGGGTTGGAGAAGATCGTGAGGTGGCAGTCGGGACCACCTATGTTGGTGGGGCCTGGGCTGTTACACTGTTCTTATGTGTGTGACCCTATAGGTTCTCGCAACGTTGGCAATAATATTAAACCACTATTTAATATTATAAACAGTGAGCGGTATCTAGCAACACATCACTGTTACACAAGTGACAAGAATGTCATGTGATCTGACGTAACCTTTTTGTGATAATAATTATGTATAATTACCCTTTTGCCCTTATATCTAAATTGAACTCAAGGCATAATATGTGTCATCCTTGTATAGTCCAATTATTATATTCCTTGATACCCGAGTATACTTAATCCAAGTCCAATATCTCATATTGACTTATTCTGGTGTGGCCACACACTTTTAGTCATACTCGATCAAGGGGCCCATAGATATTGCTCCTATTATGCAGGAGGGGCAAATCTCATCTAGGCCACTCATGTCCCTCAGCATGATTCGTAGAGTACCCATCAACCGACTTTATAGTTGTCCTGTTACAGACAATGTTTGAATGGCAACAAAGTACTCGACTCCACATCTAGGGTCCATAGCGGTTTCAGGTCAAAGGGTGATATACACCACTATCACGATGAGAATAACTTATGACACTTACATAACACACTATGTAGTATTCTCATGGCGGGTCAATCCAGTATAAATATTACTCCTAATATTTATACCTATGTAAAGACTTGATATCTCATATCCATAACCCGTGAGATGTGGTTATCAGTCTACTAACATAACATTCTCTATGTTTTACTATTATCCCAATTCATAGTAAAGCTTGACTACGGATACTTTAAGAATAACGTCCTTATATTTAATGGAGTCTCACGATTAAGTCACACTTAATGTTCCATTAAATAGACCAACTATTCTAGAGACTTTATTATTTTGGGAAACAAACATAATAAAGAAATGCCTTATCATATATTTTAAATATATAATTCAAAGTCACAATACAAAAGCAAATACTATCAAAATAGATTGGCGTTTAGGGCTTACTCCAACAATCTCTCACTAGCACTAAAGCCAATCAAATGATCATCTAACATTTATCGGTTTAGCGTGAGCATTAAGCAACTTCTGAGCAAGATGATTTATTAGTGGATAAGGAACTATTTCCTTTGTTGGCATCTTACATATCTCCCAAATTTCTCTTCCGATCTCTATTGAAATATAAAAGTGTTTGAGTATATATTTGAATCGTTGGTGAGATCTATGCTCCATTGCTTGCAAGATTTAAACCATTATCATCACTTATGTGATTAATGTGATCTGCAATACCGGAAACATAGTTTTAGCTCAATCATGAGCTAAACGATCCAAATTAAATACTTAACATCTGTAACAGAAATACACACTTTACGAAGCATATTGTTTTATAGCTTACAGTGCGTATAACTAGACATACAATGCATTGGTCTGGAAACTAGCATCATTGTAACTTCTTTACAATGATCTTTCCCATACCTACCTATTTCAAGAGATATTCCTTAGTTCCTTTAAGGTTCTTAGGGATATTCTTGTACGTCAGTTAGTGTCAAACACTAGTTTCAATTTTTGGTACATACTGAATATGCTACAAGCATATGGTGTATTTGGTCTTGCACATATTATGGTATTAATTGATTGATCCATCTACCAAAGCATATGGATTATTTTCATGTATTTCTTTCTCATCCAATGAGATACAACATTGTCCTTTGGACAAAACCAACCTTTTTACACATGCAACAATTTCAACATGAAATTATGCACATTAAATGTTTGAACACTTCGTCAATATATGTACATAAGCTATTCCCAGCTCTTTAGGAAGCCTCACCTAAGTATTTCATCAAGAGTCATTTCCTTATTCATGTCTTACATGTATAAGGAAAATATTTTGATAATTAATATGTCATCCACATATAATACCAGATGAATATAATTACTCCCACTAACCTCCTTGTGTGCACAAGATTTATATTTGTCCTTTATTAATTCGTTTTCATAAAACTTCATAAATAAGAACAAATAATTAAACTTCTGATAACTTGATCTAATCAAAATTAGATTGCTTATGAATCTTACTCATCTTGATGACATAACCATTATCCACATAAGGTATGTGTACATGGATTATGTATAAGATTCTATGGCATTTAGCCATCTCTCAGAATTTAGGTCGTTCACGACCTTTTAACAAGTCAAATATTCATCTTCCATGAAAAACATATCACCTTGTTGAGTCATGATAAAATCATACTTCTCAGCCTTGTGATATGTTAGACTTGTCTAGTCTTTTGTGCAACTCAAACCGTTGGTCCTACAACAATCTTGAGGAACCGGTTCATGTTCCCTTTTAAACGGATATTAATTTTGTGGTACTTGAATTATTCAAGTTCTATATCACTCCCACTGACTCTTTTAGAGATGCATTCCCACTTGAGGAATGCTTCAGTTCTAGCAACAAAACAACTTTTATCCTAAAGAGTGATGTAGAACAAGCATCCCTTAGTTTCCTTAGGGTACTTCCACATTCATCCAATTTGGAACTAAATTTATCTGATAAATTTTTCAATTCAAACTCCGATAAAGACAAACTAGGTACTCTTACCTCCATATCATATATGGTGTCTTTATGATCACTTTTTCAAGGGGAACTAGTTATGGGTGAAGAATAACTATAAGCGGGTGAATTTCTAGAAAGAGTCAATGACATATAATTAAACTATCTTAAATCAAATCATGTCAAACATGATGCGATAAAATAGTCATTATATTCCTTAATTAAGTATTTACCATTATGACTTATTCATATGATTTTAATACTTTTGTCAAGTTATTTTCTTTACTTCATTGTTGAACTCTTTGACAAATTCAAAGATTTCTAATTTGTGTCACACACATATCCACATCTACTAATTTTATCAGTAATGTAAATGAAGTAAAATAAATTTAATATATCAAATAAGTTTGTTTAGTTGTGGACATACATCTCATGTATATTGATCAAATAGATCGTGTGTCATTTCACTTTCAGTTAGTAATTGACACACCGAATATTTGCACTAACCAACAACGCTCTTGATATATATACAAGGTCCAAATCTTATTTGGTCCTTATCACAACTGTTATAGATAATCTTATCAAGATCATGAACTCAAGTACATTACTTGATTTAGAGCACTAGTATAGAAGGATTTGTTTAAATGTTATGACCAATTATTGTCTTATCATTCAAAACTACAATCCATCTCTTGTGAATACAAGATGTAGAACCGATACTTCTATTACTAGATGGAACTTAATAACGATTATTTGGTTCTGTTTCAAGCTCAAATTTAAGTCATAGCTTAAGCTCTCATTGTCAATGAAACAATTTGTTTCATTCTAGACACATGTTGACTTAACTCATAGTCAATGTTATAATTCTTTAAGCCTCTATATTTTGATAAATATGATATTCAACATCTTGTATCATATACATTTGATGCAAAATAGAAACTTTGATTTTCTATAACTCTATGTACAAAATTGAAGTCTTACTTCATTCTTTTTTTTTTTTTTTTGGTAGTGAAGTCTTACTTCATTCTTTTATTTTGACTCTTTCAAGAACTATTAACAACATTTCAATCAATGGTTTAACCATCTTGAAATAATTGTTCTCCTTTAGCAATCATGGTTGTTCTATACAAATAAGAGGAACATAATATAAATCTCATTTATATTACAACTCAATTTCTATAAATTATTTCTTATTCAATTCAACAAGTTCTAGTCGATATAGAAAATTCATGTTAAATAAATTTTACTATATCTATCCATTAAATTTATTTGATAGAATAGATGACCAACTCTTTGGTCTATTAAGAAATCTATTATTTTCATACTTTGCAGCCCTTTTGAAAGAACTCCTTTGAGATCAATGATCACATCATTTCTTCTTCAAAATTACAAGTATGAAATATTCTATATCTAGACGTTCGATTTGATACTTCTGATAAGCATCCTTCTCGAATCTAGTTATAGTAGGTTGCTAGAGTATAGTTAAAGAACTTATAGTTTTTCTCGCATTTGAGAACAATTCTCAATTGTGTACCAATTCAGAAACTCTCTTCTGAAATTTCTGTCCTTCATAAGGACAATATAATTTGTATTGTATTCCAAAATTATAATTATAAAGATATGTAAAATATTTGTATTATGATTAAATCATTTTAATAAGGACTTTTACTAAAATGCTCCCACTATTTTATTCAAACCAAATGACCCTCTAACATTTGATTCGGAAAATCCCACTGAAATTTTCTAGTAGGCCGAGATCCATATTTCACTACGTCTTGAGTCAACGTGGGCTGATCCCCAAAACATAGTTATTTAGGTAGGAACTCCTTCCAATTGTATCTCATACAATTCTCGGATCAATTGAGCGAATAACTCCTTATTCAAATTCATCATATGAATTATACCCAATCACTACTTCTAAACTCCTTTTAACCTTTTAAAATTAGTTTAGTTAAGTTAGACCCAAAGAATAGCAATAGGATAAACGAGTTACCGCACCGCAACTTACTAATGTAGAAAAGTGCACTTCGCGTTGGCAGAACCCACACTTTTCGATACTAGTCTTGAGGGGTGCTATCCTTTGGAAAGCATTTAAACTTAATATTAACACATCTTACTAGTATAGAAAATGCACCTTGCGTTGGCAAAACCTACATTTTCTATATTAGTCTTTATGAGTACTAGAGGGATTTTAATTAAGTTTGATCTCACCGGCGTATATATCACATACAATCGATTCTCAACATGCATATAATAATACACTCATAAATTAAAGCGTAAATAAAACATGCTAACATACATATCCTACATATCATGCATCACATACAAAATATATAAGACTAGGTACTATAGTTATGGCCACCTAACGTGAAAGACAAAATAACTAAATAAAAATTACAAGTCTTCCTTCTTTGAGTTGACTTCTCAAGTCTCTCCTCCGGCGTCTTTGTTTGGTATTGTATCCCGTCATTATGAGCAATTACAATTATTTAAAACAAATAAATAAAATATATTGTCACGACACGCAGGCCGTATTTAAAATAAACCACGACACGCAGGTCGTATTTAAACCAAATAAAATAAACGCCAACCACACTAAGGCCATAACTATATACCTCTAATAATTAATTAATAATTAATTACTTAAATGAATGATTTAAACAAATCAAATACATACCCGATATGCATTATATTAAAAACGTACGTATCGCAACTGATGACAGTAATTTATGTGATGTTTTTAGTATTATTTATTGTTAGTTTAGTATTAGTTTTAGACCATTTACAAGGAAAAAACCTAAAGAAGCAAAATTACTTGTCCAAGAAGTCAAGGATTGAAGAAAATGCATAAAAAGAGCAAATAATGAAGAAAATGCGCAACTTTCAGTCTGCGGACCATAACTTGAGCTACGAGTATCGGAATGAGGTCCGTGACCATGCGTTGGAAAGCTAAGACAAAAATCTACAACTTTCGTGTTGAAGCAAAAACGTAATTTTGCAGTCTCATTGCAGTACGATGGCATTCATCGCAGTACGATGGAACTGCTTGTTGGCCAAGACAGCACAAGTTATATTTTTGAAGTAAATCTGTCCATCGTACCACGATGACATGTATCGTGGTACGATAGCATAACTTGGTGGCTAAGTCAGCTTAGAAATTAAGCAACTAAATCCTATGGCCATCGTGCCACGACGGGATCCATCGCGCCACGATGAGCCTTGCTGCCCAAGTCATAAAAACTATAAATAGAGCCTCTCTCCTTCACAATTATTCATTCAGAAATTTAGAGAACTATTTCTCTATAAGGAGCAAAGGAGGAGGAGCTATAGGGAAGGAACTTTCCCCCTTCAACGGGAAAGGTAACTTCCTCCGCAAGGTAGCAAGGTTATTGGTATGCATTTATTTAATTCTTGTAATTTAATTATGTTTATTAGTAGCTAAACTCCTTTAGGTTAGGTGGAGAAGATGAACTCCCTTATGAATGCTGGAATCATGTAAATTGGTACTAAGTTTATATAATTGTCTATTCAGTTTTATTTATTCTATTGTCTATGTTTTAATTACGTAACCCGATTGATAGCTACAATTAGGGAACGCTTTTAGGGATGGTGATACCTAGCATTGCGCCTAGGGTCAGGGTTTATCACTGGCCGGCGGCTAACCTCAATAGGGTTAGTGATATTTAATATTGTGCCTCAAGGTTAGGATTACCCAAGGCTCGGCAACTAACCTATAGGGTTAGTGATCTAGTATTGTGCCTCAAAACCGGCAGCCAACCCCGATCAATAGATGATAGCTTAACAAGTTAAGGGTAAAAGAACTAATGAAACCATGCTTAATTGACTACATATTCAGAGTCTAATCACTAGTATAGGGACGTGACAACGTGTCTAACACGGGTTCCCTGTCTATTAATTAAGGTTCTTTATACTCGTAATTAGGGTAATTATCGTACGCGGTTATTACTAATTATATTAGTTCACCAATAATAAAAAGGATTAGTCAACGATATAGCACCAACTACCCAGCAGGAATAAGGGAGGGATTCCAACTACTTAACCTATCTTCTTAAATTGTCTTTCTTTCTAGTCATATTCTCTGTTTCTTGAATATAAAATTATCCCAACTTATAAAGCGGAGGCAATCTCAACAAATCCTAGAATAAGCTTAGTAACCGAGGCGCTGTCCCTGTGGATACGAACTCATTCTACTCAGTAGAGTGTGAATTATTACTCGACGACGACCGGTACACTTGCCAGACCGTAGTCAAGTTTTTGGCGCCGTTGCCGGGGACGGTGTAGACGAAGTTGTTAAGCTAATTTTAGGAATTTGTATATATATATATATATATATTTTAAAAAAAAAAAAATTGTTCTTGCAATATTGAACTTACAGACGATTCTGGCTAAGGAAAAGGCTTGGTATTTAAGCGATCCATTGTGATCCACCTCCCTTACCTGGGAATCCCTATGGTGATAAACTTGCAAAAACAACAAAAAAAAAAAAAAACTTTTTGTAAATCTTGTCTTGATCTCTGTTTATTATCATTATTATTGTGCTTTACTACTAATCAAATTCTTTGAGTTTAAGCAATGACACTCAGATGGGAGGACTTTCCAGAGAAATTAAATGAAATTGGTGGCTACATCTTTCAAGCATGTGAAAGCCGCAATATTCATTTCTGTGAAGCATGTGAAATTTTCACGGAATTCATCCAAAGACCTAAAAGACACTTACTCTTTGAGGACGACTGGATTGAATTCATGGAAGAAAAGGAGTCTAAAGCACAAGAAGGAGCGTCAACTGAATCAGTTACAACCCAAATTGAGCCAGATTCCAAGGGAGATACAGGGAAAGACTCTGAAGTCGAAAAAGTAGTAGAATGGGACAAAGATGAACAATTGCTTATCCTGGAGACTATCATCGAAGAGGGTGCAGAATACAATACACCCATAGAACTAGCCTATGAATTATTCAACGAGTTCATCCAAAGACCTCGAAGACATGAGTCCTTTTTGGACAATTGGGTTGAATTCAATGAAGAACAGGAGTTTGAAGCACAAGGAGGAATGTCAACTGAATCAGTTGCCACCCAGAATGAGCTAGAGTCCATAGGCGATGAAAGTCGAGACTCTGAGGTTAATGAAGTACCATCTGAAACCTCAAGGAGTAAGGAGACTGAAACTCCAGAAGAGAAGCTAGAAGCAGGATCACCAAAGGAGGAGCAACCACAAAAGAAACCTCAACAACAGCGGGACGACCCAAGAAGTCTCCCAATACCTTGCTCTATTGGGGAGGTGAATTTTAAGGAAGCACCATGTGACCTTGATTCTAACATAAATTCAATGTATTTTTATCATGTAAACAGGTTGAAAGAAGCACATGATGAAGAAGAATATCAAGAGGAACAATTGGTTGAAATAGAAACGGACCAACGCGACGCGTCAAGTGTTTGGGATGAAGATTTCTATAAAGGAGCTGAACCCCAACCAATGAAGTATCAAGAGCAAGATCTCCAACAAAAAGAACAACCTAGCAACAAAGCCGAAGAAAAAGCAGAGATAGATAAAGTTATTGATATGATTTGTGCTTTGTTTGCTACAGTCAAGCTAAAGAGGGTATGGAAGCAATATCCTCTGTTTCTCAAATTCCTGGGATTCTTAACAAAGAAGAGGAAGAAGACGGATGATATATTCCATCTCTCATATAAGACACCCTAACAGTCTTCTGACGTCTAGCTAATGACTTTAAAGAAGCGCTTCCTGGAGGCAACCCAAGGTATTTTTATTGCTTTCATTTCAATTCTCGCATTTTAAAATTTTATTTTTATTAGATAAGTTTTCAAAACTAAAAGATACGTTTTCAAAAGGGAATGAATACCATTTTTATGCCCAAAAAGAATTTTTAAAAGAACTGTTCCAAAGCCCATCGTACAACAAATTTCCTATTGTGTCACGATGAAAATAAAAACTTTTGAAAAATATGGCATTGGAACAGTTATCGTGCAATGAAACTGCTTATGACACGATGAAAGTTTGGAAGTTACAAAAAAAGAAACACCGGTTGCAACACTTACACCATCCACCCAATTAACCCTTCATTTCTAAACCTTCAAATTCACCATCATCATCTCTTTTCTATTCATTCATCCATCACCACAAAAATCAAAACATTTTCCTACCCCTCCATGCCCAAAACTTCTATACAGCCATTAGACCACAAATTCATCACCATTGCACCAAAGAAAAAAAAATATATAAAAATAAACCTCCAGATTTTTATCCAGTCAAAATGAAAGGATGAATGAACGTCTCACGTCCCAAGTAAAGGAGAGACGATCTCTTGGGACAGAGACGCAGACATTCTTAACCGAGTAAAGAGGAGTACCACCAAATTGAGCAACAAAAGTTCAAAGTTTGGGGTAACAAACCCAAAGCAGCAACATGCTGCATATCAGACTCAGAGCAGGCACAAGCAGGTCAATACTCAGATATAATGGACTTGTTGAATAGGGAGCTGAACCCTATATTCTTTACACCTAGTGTATCATCAACCAGGGCGGGCAGTAAGTTATGGAGCATTCCCACTGTTCCCTTCTATCTTTGTATCTTAGTAGCTTATCATCTATGTAACGAATGTCATTTGCTGACAGCCTCCTATGGTTACTAAAAAATGCAATAACTGTTTGCTTGTTTATTATCTAGTGCATGTTAAAAGTTATAGGCAAAGTTCCAGTGACGTAACGACTAGATTTGGATGATTTGAATTCCACGCCTTTATACAAAGAACACCGAAGGTGATTGCTCAGAAAGCGCGGAAGTTCGAGAGACAACGAGACGAGTGATGAAGCTGGTGTCTGTGAGATAAATGTTCAACTTTCAGATATACCTAAGCCATGTGAGGATTTGAGCCAAATATTTCCAAACGGTATTACCACTTTCTTTCGATCTACTATGAGAGTACCGTGCACTTGTTTATTTTCTAGAACTTGCTCTAATTCTCTGCTGACTGGTTAATTTGATATATATGCATTGAGGCAATTGTTTGTTATAACCCAGAGCCTTTTTCAAGCCACCCTCTATATATTATATCCTTTGCTAGCCAATTTTGAGCCGTAAAAAAAATATATTATCCCTTTTGTTTCGGTGACAAACCACGATACAAGCCTATAGACCAGAAAAATAATGATTTACCCTCTTTGGAGTTAGGTAATAGTTCTCAAAAGTCTTGGCAACAACAAAGTTTGGGGTTGCTCATGGAACTAGCAACATCTAAGTTTGGGGTGGGTATACAGAGAACTATCACTACAAAAGAAAAGAAAAATGAAAAATAGACGGGAAAACATCAAAAAATTCCCTAAAAAAATAGTCTCTTCAAAAAAAAAAAGAGAAAAAAGCCAAAAGGCAAAAGAAAGAGCCAAAGGGCAAAAGAAAAGAGCCAAAGGGCAAAGAAAGTGATAGAAAAGAACCATACAAAGACACATCCGGTTCTTAATCTCTGATACCAACACAAAAAGGCACCCTAAGGAACAAAGGTTGCGTACACAAAAAGGAACAACAAAGTAAAACTTAACTCCAATGTTTAGCCTACTATTCCCAAAAATGTCCTACCTTGATCTAAGCCACGTTATAACCCTGAAAAGACCTCCAATAATGCTTGTATATTGAATTTTGACTGGTTGCTTAGAGTTCTTGCAAGCCTATGGTAAAATGGCAGGTTGTACGATGATTGAGAGATAACCCTTTCAATTATGAGCGAAAAATACAAATGTGAGAGAGAGAAAAGGTTGAACATGGACTCTTGCAGACATTTGTCCGATTTGCTACTATTGATGTCTTTTGAGCCCAAGTGTTGACTGAGCATGATCGCTGAGGTGAAGTTCAGTGGTTCCATTGCTGACAAATATATAAGGCTGTAAAATTCCTGTCATCTATATCTACTTGTTGTTTCACTGACGATTTTGCTTGGCAGGCATGTTACTTGAGGACAAGCAACTGTTTAAGTTTGGGGTTGTGATGACAGTAATTTATGTGATGTTTTTAGTATTATTTATTGTTAGTTTAGTATTAGTTTTAGACCATTTACAAGGCAAAAACCTAAAGAAGCAAAGTTACTTGTCCAAGAAGTCAAGGATTGAAGAAAATGCATAAAAAGAGCAAATAATGAAGAAAATGCGCAACTTTCAGTCTGCGGACCATAACTTGAGCTACGAGTATCGAAATGAGGTCCGTGACCATGCGTTGGAAAGCTAAGACAAAAATCTACAACTTTCGTGTGAAACGTTTTATATTGCCTAACAAATAATTCCAGATACGAATCATAAATGATAAAACGAAAACAGTAAGAATTGAAAGCATTGATTTCAATAAATCAATAATTAATTCATATTCTTAAAACAAAATAAAATATACGAGGTTATACATCTGACATGCTTCCTTTTTCAATTTGAAAAACTTTTCAAAATGCCATAGCAAAATCAATATCCAATATTGAATGCCAAATTACCTTTTTGCAAAACTTTGACTTGATATTGAAAACAAATATGCCAACCGACAAATAGAAATCAATCTAATTGAATTAATTTTATTAAATCAAAATTTAATTTTTTTTTAAAAAACATGCGCAGTAGCAATGTTTATCAATATCAAATCAAAACTTTGAATATCACACTGTAAATCATATTTACCATAGGACCTCCATGCAAAAGGTGTTAATTTATTTTTAATCATATTAGAAAGAATTAAGCATGTCAAGATTTTAACTTCTTGCTCAAACGATTCAAAAGACAAAAGCTGGATGTAAATATTCAACAGAATCATATTCTGTCGTAGAGTTTTTCAATCGTATTGAAAATTTGCAGAACATCGCAAAACCTCTCTCTATTGTAGCGTCTGAACAAAACATTAGCAGTTTAATCATGTAAGCAAATAGGAATCATATTCATATTAAAACGCTTAACAAAACAGTAAACGAAACTATAGAATTCAAGGTAACTAACCAGGCTCTGATACCACTGTTGGGGAATCAAGAGGCAGACTTTTAAAACTCTTTTAAAAATCTAACTCGAGAGCGGAAAACCCCCTTAGCCTAGAACACTTGGAACAACAAGAATCACTATGAGTTCACATGTTTACCTCTTGAAGCGCCGAGGAGTTTGATCACGAGCGTTGCACGAACGACAAACGCCTCTACTCAGTCCACACGAACAGCCCCTCCGTCAACAGTGCTAGCTGTGAATGATCGGAAGTAGAGAGATTGAGAGAAACAGAAATCCTAGTGCGGCTAGGTTTTCTGAAGGTGTTTTTACGTGAATGAAATAAGTCACCCCAAGGATTCTATTTATAGAACCACTTGTGTGTGTCATACCTTATGGTGTACTGTATTTCTCACTTAAACATACCGTACCTTACGGTGTACCAAATTATAAATGAATCTCATCCATTTAATTTATCTCTCTTCTATCTGTTCTTATGTGTGTGACCCTGTAGGTTCTCGCAACGTTGGCAATAATATTAAATCACTATTTAATATTATAAACAGTGATCGGTATCTAGCAACACATCACTGTTACCCAAGTGACGAGAATGTCATGTGATCTGACGTAACCTTTCTGTGATACTAATTATGTATAATTACCCTTTTGCCCTTATATCTAAATTGAACTCAAGGCATAGTATGTGTCATCCTTGTATAGTCCAATTATTATATTCCTTGATACCCGAGTATACTTAATCCAAGTCCAATATCTTATATTGACTTATTCTGGTGTGGCCACACACTTTTAGTCATACTCGATCAAGGGGCCCATAGATATTGCTCCTATTATGCAGGAGGGGCAAATCCCATCTAGGCCACTCATGTCCCTCAGCATGATTCGCAGAGTACCCATCAACCGACTTTATAGTTGTCCTGTTACAGACAATGTTTGAACGGCAACAAAGTACTCGACTCCACATCTAGGGTCCATAGCGGTTTCAGGTCAAAGGGTGATATACACCACTATCACGATGAGAATAACTTATGACACTTACATAACACACTATGTAGTATTCTCATGGCGGGTCAATCCAGTATAAATATTACTCCTAATATTTATACCTATGTAAAGACTTGATATCTCATATCCATAACCCGTGAGATGTGGTTATCAGTCTACTAACATAACAGTCTCTATGTTTTACTATTATCCCAATTCATAATAAAGCTTGACTACTGATACTTTAAGAATAGCGTCCTTATATTTAATGGAGTCTCACGATTAAGTCACACTTAATGTTCCATTAAATAGACCAACTCTTCTAGGGACTTTATTATTTTGGAAAACAAACATAATAAAGAAATGCCTTATCATATATTTTAAATATATAATTCAAAGTCACAATACAAAAGCAAATACTATCAAAATAGATTGGCGTTTAGGGCTTACTCCAACACAAGCAACAGTTTAAGTTTGGGGTTTTGATGACAGGAATTTCTATGGTATTTTTAGTATTATTATTAGTAGTAAAATGATCAAGACATGCCCAAATACGAAGGAAAACCTACAAAAGCAGGAAAAAGCATCAAGACAAAGTCCAAGATGCCAAAAGACAAGAAAAAGCCCAAAAAGTGAAGAAATTGAGCATTCCATCGCAGCACGATAACTTCCATCATGCCACGATGGAAGTTGCTTGTTCGCCAAGAAAGCAGAAGAATAAATCTGAAGAAAATCTGTCCATCGCAGCACGATATGACACATCGCAACACGATGACATAACTTGGCGCCCAAGCTGATGAAATGCATAGGATCAGTTATAAAATTGAACTGAATCTTCACATCGCAGTACGATGGCTTCATCGTGGTGCGATGCCTTGCTGAGGCCCATTACGAAAACTATAAATAGAGCCTCTCATTCATTGTTTTATTCATTCAGAAATAGTAGAACACTCTCTACTATAAGGAGAAATTCAGAGGAGCTCTATTGGGCATAGTTTTCTCCCCTTACGGGAAAACTAACTCAGCAAGGTATGTTTTCTTTAAGCTTTTATGTTTAGGTTATAATTCTTGTAATATAAATAATAACCTACTTTTATGTTTAGGTTATATTACCAAAAAATAAAATCAATCAAATAGAGTAAATTTCTCTCCTCTCCTATATTAAAATATGCACTCTCTTTTCTTTTATTGAAAGATAAAAGTAGGTTTTAATAAGAGAAGAAAGGAGAATAAAATTTAAGCTTCTCTCAAATAGTGAGAGTGTAATTTACACTTTTATTTAAACATCAATGGATTAAGATGTATATTTTTTAACATAAGAAGGAAGGCGGGTGTAATTCAAGACTATTTAGAAAGAAAAGAAAAAAAAGAAAAATGTATTCCTTAAATTATTTAGTTAATGTTAACTATATGTAAAATATCATAAAAGCACTTCATTTTCAATATTTATATGGATGGAATGACAATATTTTTTTTTTTGAACAAGTGGAATGACAATATATTGATAAATATCTAAAAATTAATATTAAACTAAAATCATATATTAAAATTATATCTATCTATCTATCTATCTATATGTTCATGCATTTATAGAGAATATATTTTTTATAGAAATTCCAACTCTCTCATAGGCACTTCAATTAAATTATTTATATTACCATAAAATAATCAATTAAATTATTTACTATAAAGTGATAAATATCTAAAAATTAATGATAAACTTAATTTATATTAAGAGTGTATCTGTCTATGTTCATGCATCCATAGAGGATAATAGTTTTGGTACATATTCAAACTCGGCCTCTCACAACTAAATCAATTAAATTATTTGTATTACCATAAAAAATCAATTAAATTATTTACTATAAAGTGATGAATATTTTTTATAGAAATTCAACTTCTCTCACAGCCACATCAATTAAATTATTTATATTACCATAACATAATCAATTAAATTATTTACTATAAAGTGATAAATATCTAAAAAATTAACTAATGATAAATTTAATTCATATTAACAATATATATGTCTATGTTCATGCATCCAAAGAGGATATATAATAGTTTTGGTACATTTTAAAACCCTCTCACAACTACATCAATTAAATTATTTATATTACCATAAAAAAGTCAATTAAATTATTTACTATAAAGTGATTAATATCTAAAATTTTACACATTAAATGTCATAAAAGCACTTGATTTTTTAGATCTTACATAGATGGAATGACAATAAAGTGATATTTTACAGCTAAGTATGCCAGTTGAATATTATTCACGCATACATCAAATACCATCTATAGATTAACGCATGCATGGCATAGTCTATATATATATATATATATATACAAAATAACAGACATTATTCACAACCAAAAATCACAACAATAACCTATTCTTCTTTTATTTTTCTTTAACCTTTATTCTAGTAACTACACCATGGCTAGAAAAAAGGTGAAACTTTCTTTCATTGTTAATGATGCTGCTAGAAAAGCATCATATAACAAAAGAAAAATGAATCTATTGAAGAAGGTTGATGAAATAAGCACTCTGTGCGGAATTGAAGCATGTGCCATAGTATATGGTCCTTTTGAGCCACAACCTGATATTTGGCCATCCCCTTTGGGAGTCCAAAATGTGCTCGCAAAATTCAGATCACTGACTGAATTTGAGCAGAATAGGAACAAATTGAATCAAGAGGATTTTTTGAAACAAAGAGTTTTCAAAGCCCAAGAACAACTTATGAAACTGATGAGAGAAAATATGGAGAACGAGATGAGAGTGCTCATGTATAATTCTATTCCATATAATAGAATTATGCGCGAAACTATATCAATAGATGAATCAAATGTTCTTTATCGGTTGATTGACCAAAATTTAAGGGACATAGATAGAAGATTGGAAGCTGGCAATAATAATATTGGGCAAAGTGAACTAATGTCTGCTCCAACTCCAGGCCAACTTCAAATGGCACCACCACCGCCGGCATCACCACCAACAACAATGAACAATGAAGAACTAACTATGAGGGTGGATCATGGTTATACTGGGATGACTATGAATGATGCTGACATCCTGCAAAGGCAGATGGATATGGACTTGATGCTGAATGGAAATGGGGATGATACAATTTCATTTGGTCATCTTCATGATGGAAATCTTCAAAATGGATTTTGGCCTAATATGCTTCCTTAAATTAATGAAGTCGTGTTTGTGTGTGTGTGTTGTGTGTTTTGCATATCTTATGTGGTAGATCTGTCTCAGTTTTTAATTTTGTGATAATTTAGTTTTATAGGCTATTTGGGTTTAGGTGAAGACACAATCATAAGTTACTATGGTGTAATCTTCACATATTTTTATTTCTTATGTGCGTGTTAGTCATCATGTGTGGCTTAGCCTTAACGTGATTATTTTTGTGCTTTTAAATTGTTATTGTTTTAGATATTACTAAGTTTGATTGAATAAAAATGTCTATCAATTTTTGGCTTTCAATAACTTTTGTAGTAAATATTTATTATTCTTTTAAGAAGCTAAATAAATATATTAAAAATCGGTTAAGCACAAAGTGTGTATAACACTACTAAGTACACAAAATTAACATAGAAAAAAAATGACCAAAACAAATGCAAAACGATTCCCCTCTGAACCACCTACCTACACTCAAATCAACTCCTTAACCCCTCAAATGTCCTTCCACCAATAGGGTTTAATATACACAAATTAAGAAACATTGTTTTTGCCTCAACAGGTGCATCGGTACATATCTAAATAAGATGTGTCCTAAAGAATTCACCAATGAATATATTTAAAACACGTTAAACACAAGGTGTGTCAGAAGTACACAAAATTTACATTGAAAACAACCAAAACAAAGCATGAAAACGCTTCTTCAAATTGAACATGATCACCTAAACAAACCACAAAAATAAGTGATTGGAAGTTTCGGCAACCCTGCAACCATCTACATATACTTTCATATCCGCAAAAGTTAAACCTCTTCTTGCTAAGTTCTCCTTCGAACCGATGTTATATAGGAACAAAAATTGCACTATAAAGCAAAATTACATCAAACATTAAACAAAATAATTACACAATTGCACTAAAGAGTAGACGAAAAAATTACATAAATTGTGGTGGAATAAGCGTAAGGGTGGTATGTCATAGATATTTTTAAAAGTGAGAAAACACAAGAAGGGGAGTTGAATTGTGTTGACTTTTTTTGTTTAAGAAAAAACCACCTCTAAGTGTTTGTTATAAAGAGATTAAGCAGCGGATAAAAAGGACTTAGAGAGAGAAAAAATCACACACCAAAATTTTTATACTGGTTCCTCTCAGAAAAATTTGTTAAGGAATCTAACTTGATTCCTAACTAACCAAATTGTACTAATGATATTCACAAGAGCAGCTAGAATCACAACTTTGCACCGAGGCTGCCAATTTATATCACACAAAGACCAAATCTCTTCAATAGAATTAAAATGCAGGTTTAAACCAACAATTTTTGAAAACCAAGTCCAAATATAAACTGCAAATGGGCATTGAAAGAATAAATGGAAAGATGTTTCAGCATTTTGAAGACACATATTGCACACAGAAGGCAAATGGCAACCTCTTAAAATTAGATTTTCATCAGTGGGAAGTTTACCATGCATTAGTCTCCAAGCTACTAATGATTTGGAAGGAGGGATATCCTTACACCAAATTGATTTAGCCCAGTGAAGATGAGGAAGCTGATGGTCTTTGAAAATGTAAGCTTGCTTGAGAGATAAGTCACCCGAGTCAGAATCCTTCCAAGCTAAGGTATATGGCTTATGCTCCAAAGGAATTACAGGCCCAAATGTCTCAAGGTGGTAAATGCAGTGATTACTTTGAATAAACTCCTTGACTTTAGTATTGTCAGCTGAGTACATATCAGGAAGTTGCAATGAATGTGCTAAAGATTGGCCTCCACACCATAAGTCATTCCAAAAATTAATAGTATATCCATCACCAATAATGAAACGAGAATTTTCAAGAACCACCCTATATTCTGCCTTGACAGAGCTCCATAAGGAAGAATGAATGTTATAGCTGATGCACTTCCTTGACCAAAATGTTCTGCTTCTAAGAATACAGGCCCATTGTTCTTGAGAATTGAATAACTCCCAACAAAGCTTAAGATTTGATGCTTCATTGAGAGTTACCAAAGATCTAATACTTAACCCACCTTGAGCTAAAGGCTTACACACCTTCTTCCAAGCAACTGTGACTAACTTCCTTTGGTTAATATCACCAGACAAATGAAGTTTTTGATCCATCTCTCCAAGTCTCTGAGCAAAGAAATTGGCCAAGCATATATGGAAATAGAATAAACAAGCATGCTTTGGACAACTGATCTTACTAATTGTATTCTTCTTGCAATAGATAACAAAGATGCTTTCCAGGCTGCTAACTTAGCCTTTATTTTATCAGCCACTGGTTGTAAGTAAGCAACTTTGGGTCTACCTTTGAAAATAGGCACACCGAGGTAATTAAAAGGTAAATAACCAATGCTAAAGCCAATGAACTGAGCAATTTGAGTTAACCTAGCATGAGTAATACCTCCAAAATAAAATTGTAGACTTTCTAGCACTAACCACTTGGCCTGATACCAAAGCATATTTAGTGAATAAATCTTTAAGAGCCACCAAGTTTGATTGTCTACCAGTGCAGTACGCCCTAATATCGTCAGCATAAAAACAATGGGAAGGGATATAAACATTCCTTGAACCCTTTATTGAGATGAAGCTTACCATCAGCCACAAGCTTTGTAATGTTCCTGCTTAACACATCCTCAACGATGCAGAAAAGAAGAGGTGAAAGGGGACCACCTTGTTTAACTCCTCTTTTATAATGAAAGTAGCCATGCATCTTTCCATTAATGGAGATGGACAAGCTAGCAAACTTAAGAATAACATCCATCCAATCACAAAAAAAATCAGAGAAACCAAATGACCTCAACACTTTAAAAAGGAATGGCCATTCTAATGTATCAAATGCTTTGGTGTCATCAATTATCAAGGCAATGTTACCACCAAAATCTTTGGAGTGTAATAAGTTAGCTGCTTCAGAAGCTAGACATAGACAATCTTTGATGTTTCTACCATGAATAAATCCTCTTTGCTCCTTGGAAATTAAATTAGGCAATATCTGGGCCAACCTGTCTGCTAACACTTTACAGATGATTTTAAATTTTAAATTTGCCAGAGCAATTGGCCTATATTGTTCAATGGCATCAGCATTAGGAATTTTTGGAATCATAATCAAAGTGTTGGCTTTGAAATTGGGCATCAAGCAACTTGTTGTAAAAAACTCAGTAAGTGTGATAAAAGAAATCCCCGAACCCATCAGGTCCTGATGCTCCTTCCTTATTGTAAAAAACTTGTTATAAAACCCAGTAAATGTGATAAAAGAAAGCCCCGAACCCATAAGGTCCTGGTGCTCCTTCCTTATTGAGCCCAAAGACTGCACTTTTAATTTTTGAAGGAGAGGGAATCATGGTCAACATAGCATTAATGCTATCATCAATGACAGAAGGAATGACACCATCAATAAGATCTTCATCCTGCAAAGCATCAATGTTAGAAAAAAATAAACTCTGAAAATAGTGAACAATATGCTCTGCAATCTGTAGAGGTTCAGTGACCAAATTATCATTCACTCTAATAGCAGACATGACTTTAGTAGTGTTTTTTTATCTTAGCAACTCTGTGGAAGTAATTGGTATTTCTATCACCATCTACATGCCAAGTAACCTTTGATTTTTCA
Organism: Trifolium repens; assembly: GCA_030408175.1. Lineage (NCBI taxonomy): Eukaryota > Viridiplantae > Streptophyta > Magnoliopsida > Fabales > Fabaceae > Trifolium > Trifolium repens. The sequence continues at coordinate 36,494,528 of CP125851.1, forward strand.
TGCCAGAACCAATTTTGTCTCTTTAGAGCATCATCAAGCTTAGATTGGTCCCTCTTTTCATTATCAATAAAGAGATCATTGTAACCATTCAAATGGATTTGGCTTTGAATATCTGCTAAATTGTCTTCAGCATCTTTAACATAAGAATGTACATTGCCAAAAACTACTTTATTCCAGCTCTTCAACTGTTCCTTTAGGAGTTTTAGCTTTCTGGACAAAATAAACATCGGGCTACCAACAATATGAGTATTCCAGAAATTAGAAATGAGATCTTTACAAGTATCATGCAATGTCCACATCTTCAAGAACTCGAATTGAGAGGCAAAAGTTGTGGAATTAAAATGAAAGTCTAACAAAAGAGGATAGTGGTCAGACTTATTTTGAGCAGTGTGGAACAAGAAACCATAGAACAAGTGCTTAGCCAAGATTGATTGCAAATGGCTCTATCTAACCTCTTCTTAGTGAAAGCTCTCCCTCTTCTACCATTGGACCAAGTAAACCAGGCCCCTCTAGTTGGTAAATGCAGCAAATCATTGACATTGGTCCAATCTTGAAATTCAGACATCGGCAAGCTAGCAGGCACATAACTGCCTTTATATTCATGTTGTCCTATAATGACATTGAAGTCACCCATAAAACACCAGGCTATATTATACTGATTACACAAAACAGACATTATACCATAACTGTCTCCTCTTGATATAGCAGGTTGAAGTATAAATTGCTGCTATACCAAACACTTTATCTTGCTCAGTGATGGTAAAGGCCACAAGCTGGTCATTCAAAGTCAACACAGAGGGGTCTAAACTATTCTTACATATGCACCAAAGATTAGGAATCAAATTGTCCCTATCATTCAAAACAAACAATTTGTAGCCTAATCTATGTAACCATCTGCTTGGAAAATTTTGAAATCGCATCCAAGGTCCAGCTATAAGGACTATATCAGGTTTTTCAACATTTAAAAATCTTCTAAGTGCCAATTTTGAAGAGGTGTTGGCAATCCCTCTTATATTCCAAAATAGGCACTTCATTTATAAGGCTTAGTAATACTAACCTTTGATCTGGTTCCATAAATACTCCCTGCCATTGAATTTCTAACTAACTTGGTTCTCTCTTTTTTACTTGTCTTTGAAGCAACAACTGTAAAACCAGAAGGTGAAGGCTCCTTATCTAATGCTTCAAGTAATATGAGCTCTTCATCCTCCTTTTCTGCTATGTTGGCCAAAGAATCCTTCAAAAATTGCATGTCTTTATCAACATTCTCATTTCTCTGGCTTAACTCTTGTTCATCACCACTATCTGCAGCTTGAACCAGTTGAGTAGCATCAACAAATTATGTGTCTTGTGATCTAGAATCAGCATCCTCCACCACTACTTGATTCTCTAAATCTGCCCCTTTCTCATTACCTACATCATCATCCACTTGAGACCCTAGAGCTGCAAATTGGTTATGAGTTGCACTAACTACAATCACATCATTCACTGCATTGTTGGGAACATCAACATTAATTACTGGTGCCTGTTTACTTGATGTTGTATCGGGTTCATTAGGGACCTCAGGTTCTGGTGTGTGCTTGCTTGATATTGCATCAGGTTCATTAGGGACCTCAATTTCTGGTTGGTTTTGAATCAACTTCTCAGAAGAATTCTCAACATAGATCACCTCACTAGTCTTATTTTGCCATGCTCTACCATCTTTCTTTATCACATATTTCACTGTAGCATCATTCTTCTGTCTCACATTATTTCTTTGTTCCTTGTTTTGAATCTCCTCATCAAAACCATTCAACCATTTACAAGATTCCAAGTAATGACCTACCACCTTACAATGAGAGGAAAAGGGTGTGAGGTTCTCATAATCCAATTCCATAAAGAAGGCATAACCAATTCTTTCAACTAAAACCTTGTGTCTGAGAGTTTGTGATAAATCCATATTCACCAAAACTCTAGCATAATGGCCAAAAGTTCGATCAAACATGGGCTTAGCAGCTATAACATCATTGCAAATCGGGGTTCCAACACTGCTAGCGATAGCAAAAAGTATCTTTGGGCGCCAATACTCTTGAGCTAATCCATACATCCTAACCCAAACTTGAGCAGTGGTGTTCTTTTGAAGATTCGGGTTGAAATCGGAAGACCAAGCAAACAATTTTAGGAAACTCGGTTGTAAATTCCACGAAGCCACCAATCTTACTCTTTTGACATCTTCTTGAGAAGGAAAAAAATTCATAATATCCTTTACCTAATGTGGTGATTCCCCAGTGAGCCAAATCCTTCCACAAAGGTAATAGCTTGTTTTTCTAGGCAACGATAATTAAGGGTGTCGATCCTTTGGGCTAAACAACTCTGCCGTGTAGGTTGTTGACTACGGTCTGGAAAGTGCACCAGTCTGTCGTCGAGTAATAATTCACACTCTAGGTGTCTAGAATGAGTTCGTATCCACAGGGATCGTGCCGAAGCTTCACTAGCGTTATTTAAGTTCGTATAGTTTGCATTCGCTTTGGGTTTTGAAAAAGATTTTTAGTAAAATAGCGTAATGCGTTGCAGAAATATAAATATAAATATAGATATAGATTCAAGAAATATAGAGGCTAGGTATGGTGGTTGGACTTACTCCCTTCTTCCTATTTGGCATGATCGGTGTATAACATAGTTACTCAGATTATTGTTCAGCGGTGACTTTTCCTTGTTGTAGTAATACCTTTACTATTACACTATGTATATTAAAGTTTCCCTACGTTAATAACTAAGGTACCTACGAGAGCCTAACCTCGATGTGTCACATACCCTAATTACTAAGTGAGTTGTTTATTATACATGCATTATTATCTTCACCAATTAACCTCTAGGTCCTAGTATCGAGCTGTTCATCTTCTAAGTGCTCAGTTCACACCTAGTTCATGATTCCTCCTCTAACCGCTCAGTTCAGGACGTTACCGTCTCTATACACCTAGCATTATTTACTACTAGTTCCGGACCATATTAAGTTAAAACCTAATATCAATTTTATCGGCGCTCCCGCTTATTCGGCCAAATTACGAGATACGTTATTAAAGTGCATGAAAGTAAATAACAAACATAATACTGAATAACATTTATTATAACTTGGGACTCAATCACAGACTTCAAATATTCATAGGGGAGTTCATCGTCTCCACCACAACCTAAGGTAGCTATTACAAAAGACTACATATTTAAATTACAATAAAGAAATTATAACCTAAACATAAAAGCCTAAAGAAAACATACCTTGCTGAGTTAGTTTTCCCGTAAGGGGAGAAAACTATGCCCAATAGAGCTCCTCTGAACCTCTCCTTATAGTAGAGAGTGTTCTACTATTTCTGAATGATTTAAACAATGAAAGGGAGGCTCTATTTATAGTTTTCGTAATGGGCCTCAGCAAGGCATCGTGCTGCGATCACTAGTGCAGAAAACACCTTTTACATCTGGCGAAAAGCACCTTTTACATCTGGCGAAAGTCAGTCATAAACCTACGAGTTATAGAAAGTCTGACACTTTTTACCACTGGCCCCGTCAGATGTAAAAAGTGCACCTTTTACAACTGGTTCGTTCTTCCGCAGATGTGAAAACCATTTTTTTAATTATTTTTTTTAAATTAAATTGGACTTTTTACATCTGATGTAACATTTCCACAGATGTAAAAGCGTGACTCTTCACATCTGACCAAACTGTTCCCAGATGTAAAAGGTTCACATATTTTTTTTTTCGTAAAAATCCTGCTTTTTTTTTCTTTCAAATCCTACTTTTTTTTTATAACCAACATACTATAGCATCCAAAACATAACTTGCAAATAAACATATATAACTTCACAATAAAAACAATCCAAAATTATGATACTACAAATTCCACCGCATTCAACATCCGAATTAAGTTAATACAACCGTTCAACATATACAAAGTAACATGTCATTAGTTAATACAACCATTCAACATTTAAAAGCCAAAATCAAAACAAGTCACATAATATCCTTGCGGCACATTAATACAAATACAATGTAACTTCACACGAACCTAACGTCTTCCTTAGCACCATCGTCATAATCATTCTCCGGGTTATATAGGCCAAGAAAACAAGTTGCCCAACGATTTCGCAACTCATACAAGTCATCTTCTGATAATGCCGTAGGATCATTGAACACCTACAATATGTAAATAACTTAATTCAGCCACTTATATATAGTACACATAGTACTTTGGTACATTTAAGTACATGGAAGAAAAATAGGCTGCATCCATCAAAAACTCATGCTACAGCAAAACAGAGGCTTACTTTGGGAAAAACACAAACAAATACAAGACACAAACAGCTGGTACACAAAGACAACAAATACACAAAATACAGCTCTACATACAAAACCAAAACACAAACAACCAAGACACAACAAAGACAACAAATACACAAAATTCAGCTCTACATACAAAACCAAAACACAAACAGCCAAGACACAAACAGGGGCGGTGTAGTAGCAATCAAAACAGGAGCTTATTTTATCATTGAATTGTGAACGTAAATAAATATTAAAAGCACGCAACTACAAAAAGCAAAAATCCACGGAAAGCACAACAACAACAACAGAACCAAACATTAGGAAGACAATGTCAATCAAATTTCAACAAAGCAAAATATAATACCTCATCCCATTTCTTTGTAACACTAGAAGAGACAATGTCAATCATATTCTTCATTACATAATATCCACAATCATTGTCGTTGGGTTGTACCCTTGTCTACATATGAATGACATTTAGTTAATACATACTAAAAAAAAAACAACCATGTATTATGAACGTAAATAAATATTAAAATTTACCCAACGCTTACTTTGGGAAAAATCCAATTAGGCTTCTTTCTATTACCACAAGCAAGTTGATGAACCATGAAAGCACTACATAAATACAAATTTAAAAATCAACAAATTTTTAATAGGCAGGAAGTGGATGATCACTTATAAAAGATAAAATAAAAACTTAATAATGACTAAAGGCAAACTAAATAAAATAAAAACTTACTCCGTAAAATATTTCTTCGTTGTTTCATCAACCTTTTTGTGTAATGAACAAAGGCAAACTATAATATTGTCCTTAGGACACATAATTATTAATTTCCAATGCCCGTTGTACATGTGAAATAACAATTATTAATGATTATGCTACAAAAATAAATAAGAGAATACACGTAACTTATTAATCACTATGCTAATATATATACTTACGGCACAAGATATATACAACAATCACAATGCTACCTGCTCCATCAAATTGTGGACCGCTAAAGCATGAGCTGAGGTTGCACTCTGAACACCACCGAAAATCGGAGTTCTGAAAAGTCCAGCCCTGGTACCCCACCCGAACCACTTCCTCCCGAAGTTGTAATAGTTGACCATGACATTCCCTTTTGTATTGGCTCATGTAAATCATCATTATTATTACTCTCAGAATGGCTTAAATTTTCCTTCAAAATTATAAAAAACCACCCAAGTAAGTCACTCAAATGTCAATGACAACATTATTTGATCATCATAATCAATTCTAGCTTTTGCAATGACAAAATCAATTCTTGAATTTTTTTTTAAAGTGATAGATACATTCACACACTCAAAATCAATTTACAACCAAACTATTCACACATGAACAGAGTCTAGAAGATAATCTACTTCCAATCTGGGGTTGTTGGACAGAACAGAGTCACAAAGTATCAACTACTAACTCTAAATGGTTAATAAAAAGAATCCATGGTTGCAAAACTATACTAAAGAGCAATACTAATCAAGTTGAAGCTACACTAATCACATACAACAACAAAATTTAAGATAAAATATAGGTCAATACAATACTAAAGAGCAATTATTTCAATAATACAGTAGAAAAATAAGAAGATTTGTCAAAACATGTAGCAACATTCAGCAGAAGATATATGTGAATTGTGGGTACCTTCATCAATCGCTAGCTGCAAATGATGTTGCCGTCGTCGCGTTTCAAAACTTTAGGGTTTCAAGGAGTAGAGAAGGGTTTGTGAGTCTAGAAGGCATTCTCGCAGTAGAGAAATTTCGAAATAGGAAAGGAGTGGAGAAGGAGAGAGGTGTTCCTGGTTCGTGAGCTGAATCATGCACCGGTTGTGTCTATTTGCATGATATTTAATGTTTTTTATGGTTTCTTACCGAACTGTTATGATTTATAGTTAAACCGAACCGAACTGGACTTAAAGTTTAGTTAACCGGTTTTTAATTATTAACTGAATCAAACTGTTAAGCACATTGAATCGAACTGTTTTTTATGGTTAACCAAACTATTCAAGCCTACGCTAATAATCAATTTATGGCTTATAGATGAATGAATGGAAATATTGATTTATTGATCCATACCTATGTTCCGAAATTAATGCATACTAATTAAGTTAAAGCGTTGTGACACAAACAGAGAAATAAACTCTCATGCATATACTTTGCAACCGATAACAACGTAAACCAATATATACTGAAGTACAAAGACATCTTAATGAAACCCAACATATGTTATTAGTTATCACCCAATTTTTTAGAACTTCAAGATATCTATATAGCCACTAGTTCAAACAAGTTACAGGACCATAATCACTTATAAGTCTGGAGGAAAGTATCAATCTTGCAGACCTTTAAAATGGCACAAAAAAAAAATAACATTTTATTATCACTACAACATTTATGGTCTCTAACAACATGTGAAAAATGTTACCAGAACCGAGAAAAACGTTGTCTAAAAGAATAGGGGACGTTTTTCAAGTGTTGAGTAAACGAGCGTTGCCTATAGTCTGAGGCGACGTTTTTTGTCACTTTCTGGGCACGATTGCTTGAAGCGTCGCCTAAACTGCAGGAAAGGGGACGTTTTTAATGGGTATCTTGGGCAACGCTTTTCACATGTTGCCATATCGTGCAACGATTACAAATCGTCCCCTAAACCTGTTAAGTTGGAAAAGGCATAGGCAACGATTTGCAAATCGTCCCCTAAACTTGTTAAGTGGGAAAACGTATAGGCAACGATTTACAAATGTTGCCAGAACTGGCAACAATTACCAAGTGTTCCCTAAAATTGAAATAGAATGAAATAGTAATTACTAAAGTTGGTTAATTAGTGTATATTGAGATTCAAAATAAGAACTGCATCAAACACAAATTGCATTTACTACGAAAGTGTCGTTAAAATCTTCACACATTAACTTAAATACACATAGTCTAACATTACTTAATACCACAATAAGTTAATACTTAGAAGTACAAGTCTAGCAAAATACATAGTTTCTTCAAGTTTGATCTTAGAAGTCTAGCAAAATGACATAATAGATAGTTTCTTCAAGTTTAATGCTTAGAAGTCTAGCAAAATGACATAGTAGATAGTTTCTTCAAGTTTAATGCTTAGTGCGCCTAAAACAGCAACATCCAACTCATGTAAGTTTGTCGAACTCATCATCTTCATCATCCTCTTCGTCACCTATGTCGTCCTCTTGATCAAATTCTATGTCATCCTCATCACTTGCGTCATCCTTTTGAGAGCTATCACTTATGTCGCCGTCCTCTTCATCATCTTCATTGATATCTTGCTGCATAAATAAGATCAACAATATATACAATTAAATGCTAACAGATCAGCAGACAAACATAACAGTCCAGCTATAACACACAGTCCAGCTATATTTTTTTTTGAACAGCGAAAATAATTTATTAAAGGCACTCCAAGGTACAAGATGTACCTAGAGGCCAAAAGAAGTCATACAAACAGAACACAGGTCATAAAGACCACACAGCAACATCCAAACACGCAGAAGCTAAAAACAAAGGCCAAGGAAACAATCCAGCCACCCAATACAAATGACATAGTAACAGACAAACAAGGAGAGGGAGAACATGAACACAAACTATCGCCCCCTAGCAACAAACACCCCTTCCCCGAACCAAACTGAAGCAAACACATCACCGCTGCATACAGTCACAAGGATTCAAATTCCATTCATATAGAAGACAAGAGTTTGCCGCTACTTTGTTCAAAAACCATTGCCAAGAGAGTCGTTGAATGCAATCCACTTGCTAGAACTCATAAAACTCTAATTACAATAACATAAAACAACATTGATGTATATGATTACCTTTCGATGATCTGGAGCATGAATTGATGTAGACGAATGCATTTGTGGTCCACTCCCCTTTGCATCTTCAGGGGATAATCCTAAAAAATCTTCTATCGATTCCATATTGATTTGAGGATTGCAATGTTGCATTAATGTCTTAAAAGCATTTTGCAATCTATCAATCTTATCTTCAAAATCGTGCCTCAATGTAGAAACCTCTTCATTGTGTGCTTTTTTCAAAGCATTAATCTCTGACTTTCGCTTTAAGGAAGTTTTAGTTACGTTTCTCCCATAACCACGGAACCTGCCAGGACGCTCCTTTCCAAAAACAGCTTCAAATGCCTCTGTATCACTTTCCTCATTTTCAGCCATTTCTTGAAGTTGGGACTAGCAAAATTACAGTACATATATTAACTACTGATATATATATATATATATATATATATATATATATATATATATATATATAAAACACAATTTACTGTAACGTTAAAGTTTTACTTACAATTACTTTTCCAGTTTCTACATCCACTTGTTTTTCCTTATTTTTTCCTTTCCGAGTTTCAACAAACATTTCTGATTGAGTGGGCTCTCTTCCTTCTTTTGCACGCTGCACAAAACACAAGAATTCCAAAACAAAAAGACATTAAATAAAATGCATAATAGCAGCCCATGAACTAAAATGCCTATTGTAGATAAGTTTACCAATTCTTCCCGAGTCAAAGAGAAGTTTGTGGGACCCATTCGATGCACCCACTTTAGTTGAGTTCTGTTTCTAGTATTCTTTTCACTGATTGCCTACATTTAAAGTTGAAGGAATCATTACATAAAAATCTGAACAGAATAATGAAAAACATAAAAAGTTGCACAATTCATAAATAATTTTGTATTAATCTTACTTGTATAGGTTCCTTATTCCAATATTCACAAAGGTTCTTAAAATGAGCTTCTGGCACATCTTTAGGATGATGTTTGAGTCTCTCAGTCATGTTGGAATACATCACAAAATGTTTCATCTTAATTTCATGCTTATATCTTCTCCATGCATCTCTAACAGTCGCTATAACCCAACTTCGTGCTTCAGCCGGCAAGATATACTTCCGCTACGAATTCATATAAGATAAAACATGATAAAAAAATCAAAGTTTTTTTAACAACTAGATATTCAAATTCATACATACACACATACCTTAGAATATCTCCAGCAACGTCTTTTATTCTTTCTTGGCATTCCTGGCCAATTTGTGTAAATTAGAGGACAAAATGATGACTTCCTAGCCAATGTTCCCAAGAAAAGGCTGAAGCCAGCTACTACTTTTCTAGTTGGCCCAATCGGCTGACCATCATCATTAAATGTCACTTCTTCTCGTTCTTCCAAAGTTCTTGCGTGAATATCTTTGCACTTAGTTTTCCCACGAGTTCTTCTCTTTGGTGTTCCTATTTTTAGTATAAAGTAATCAATACATTATAACAGTATCACATGTGAGTTACCAATATATACAAAATGCGTGAAATAATTATCGTGAAATATGAAACCGATTACCTTTATCTTCTTCTATATCCCTGTTTGTCTCGTCTTCATTGACAATTTCCTCAACTTGTGCAAGAGGCTGATTTTGACTCACTTTAATAGGCTGACTGGAGCTAGGATGAGAGTTGTTACCTGGTTTTTCTCTAGTGTTTGACTTGGTGGTGTCCATGTCCTTTGACTTTTGAAGTTCTATATAATCACCAATCAACATTGATGGACATGTTGCCACCCTCTTTCGCTTTTTAGAACATTCAGTTTTTGAAATCATTGTGTCTAAAGAAAGATTAGGTTTCTCTAGTTTTTTAATTTTTGAAGGAATGAGAAGTTTCTTTGCAACTGTTTTTTCCACCTTTTGAATTTTCTCTCTATTACACTCCGATAGATTGTCATGAATTCTTTTCTTCGACATTCCTAGTTTCAATGTTATGTCATTAAAAAATGCATCAAAATAATGTCTTTAAAATAAAATGCAAATTTAAAGTATATACAAAAATTTATTTACCTTGTGCAACTTCTTTGTCTCTAGGTGCAACAACTTCCATAGTTTTTGGTTGCATGATTTTCTTTGTAGTAATGGGTTTATCCAATCTGCCATCAACCTTTGGAACTCCTCCTCCATTGATTTTAGCTTTCTCATGAGTTCTGTTTTTTTGTGTTTCTAGTTTTTGTTTCTCTGTTTTCTTTGCAGCATTGTGCTTGTCCAAATGGTTGTCAAGCTTTCGAGTTGTTTTTTTTGGTGTTTCTTATTATAGTGAAAATTCATAAAAAATAATAATAATTAGGAATAATACAAAACATAAATAGTACAGATATAATTTTATAAAATCAAAATAATGAAACAAGAAAATGTTTTACCATCTACAACTTCCACAATCTCTTGAACCATTTCTCTATTATTTCCCTGCAACGTCTCATGCAACTTGTCAATTTTTTCTTGCTTAATTTGCTGGATTTTCTTTGCCATCAACTCCTTGCTTGATCTTGCTATAGGAACACCAGAACTTTTAATAGGAGTTTTGTCAATCTTTCTAGGAGATCCACCATCTTTTGCACATCTTACTTTGTCCATTATGGCTACAATGTTGAACTACAAAGAGGAAAAAACATAAAATTACATAATTATACAATACAATTAATGTTCAAACACAATATATGAACAAAATAATATTGATAAACAAATATTTGTAAAAAATGATCAAACCAAAATAATAACGATTAACAACTTGGGAAAAGACATGGTACACACTACCTAAAAAAGCATTGCTTAACAAGTACTAGAATCATCAGTAGATTCGTCATCACTTTTAACACTTGTGTCATCATCACTCTCTTTTTTTCCTTGTTTGCGAAGTTCTGACAAAGGTATTTCGAAGATTTCATCTGGTACATCTTCCCTAACTAAATCAACTTCACAATCATCATTTGATACATCCAGATTTGGTGAAATATCATAATCTTGGCCTTCTGAACTCAAACATTCACCCATGTCACATGTTTCCCTTGGAATTGCCTTCAAAACATAGTGTCTATTTTTGTTAAAAGGATCTTCAATAAAGAAGCATTGTTGAACTTGAGATGCCAACATAAATGGATCATTTTTGTAGCATTTTTTGTTAGAGTAAACACATGTTGCCCCATATTTGTCAACTTCAGCCACAAACCAATCACATTTAAACAATACATAACTTTTTTGACCATAATAATCTATCTCAATGATATCTTTTACTGCCCCATAGTAAGTCACACAAATTGTTTTTGGATTTTCATCCTTTGCATTTCTAAGAACTTGAGTTACTGCTTCTAATGTCACACCACTGTTTTGTGTTTTAAGCCTTGCTTCGCGTTTTGTTGTATGAAATCTGTAACCATTAATAACATAACCAGAATACCTTTTAGCAATATCATTTGGTCCCATAGACAACGCCTTCAACCAATCGGCGACGTTCTCATCCATGAGACGTGTTTCAAACCATTGAATAAAATTTTCTCTTTGATTGTTAGATTTGCTTGACTTACTTCTTTTTCGAGGATTGTGAACATTAACCTCATGCTCTCTACAAAAACAAATAACTAATTTTTCAATACAAAGGAAAAAGAAACTTATTGTGAGAATGAAATGTTGTAGCAAGTAGATGATTGTACCTAATGTATTCTTGCACTTCGTCACAATTGTATAAAATGTAACCATGAGCTAGGTTTTGAGACTTCTGATCAAGAGAAATTAGTTTCTTTCCCCCAATCGGATGACCTATGCTAGGATTATCATCACTATTTTGTGTCATTCTATTCATCCTTGTGTCTACCCCACTAGACAAATATCTTGAACAGAATGTTAGAGATTCTTTGACCAAGTATGCTTCAGCAATAGAACCCTCTGGCCGACTCCTATTACGAACAAAAGATTTTAAATCACCCAAATATCTTTCCATATAATACATCCATCGAAATTGAACCAGTCCACCTAATCTGACTTCATTTGCAAGGTGAATTGGTAAGTGAACCATTATGTCAAAGAAACTTGGAGGGAAGATACGCTCCAATTGACAAAGTGTTTCAGCAATCTCTACTTCCAAGTGATCCAAAGTTTTCACCACTATAACCTTTTGGCATAAACGCCGAAAAAAGGAACAAAGCCGAATCAACGGTATGGAAACTTGATTTGGGGTTATCCCTCTTATTGCCACTTGCAACAAGTAATGCAGTATAATATGAGCATCATGACTCTTGTACCCGGAAATTTTCCCTTCATTAACTTGAACACATCGAGAAATATTAGAAGCAAGGCCATCAGGAAGTTTTGCTGTCTTTAAAACACTACAAAAAATAGACTTCTCATGCTTTGTTAGGGAGAAACATGCTTTAGGGATTTGAGTTTTCTTACCATCACTCGTTGCCTTCAAATGGAGGTTTTTTCTAATCCCCATGCGTTGTAGGTCCAAACGAGCTTTCGCATGATCCTTTTTCTTCCCTTCAATCTCTAAGAGAGTCCCAATTATATTATCACAAATGTTCTTCTCTACATGCATAACATCTAAATTATGGCGCAAGGAAATATCCTTCCAATATGGCAATTGCCAAAAGATAGATTTTTTCTTCCATGGACCAGACCTTTGTTTCTTATATTTCTTCCCCAATACATCGGGGATGTGTTTCAAGTCTTTTAAAATCCTTTTTGAACCTAACAAGGTGGGTGGAGACCTATATTCTGTTTTTCCATCAAAAGAAGCTGCATTTGCCCTCCAAACATGATTTGAATCCAAAAAGACTCGATGACCCATATAACACATCTTCCGGCTATGTTTTAAGTAAGTTGAAGATGTTTTATGATTACATGCAGGGCAAGCAAACTTCCCTTTAGTACTCCAACCAGATAGCATAGCATATGCAGGGAAGTCATTCACAGTCCACAAAAGAGCTGCACGCATCTGAAATGATTTATTTTTTGAGATATCATATGTTTCTACACCGACATCCCACAATATCTTAAGTTCCTCTATAAGTGGCTGCATATACACATCAATTGCATTTCCGGGGGACCGTGGCCCAGGAATAAGTAATGACATCAAACAGTTTTCTGCCTTCAAGCACAAATTTGGCGGATAATTATATATTGTTAATACAACAGGCCATGTGCTATGTGAAAGACTCATAGTCCTAAATGGATTAAACCCGTCACTCGCCAACCCAAGCCGGATGTTACGAGTCTCAAGAGCAAAATCTGGATGTTTTGCATCAAAGTCTTTCCATGCTTGTCCATCAGCAGGGTGCCTTAACTTACCATCCCTTGAACGCTCCTCTGCATGCCACCTCAATGTGTCAGCTGTCTTTGAACACATAAAAAGTCTTTTTAATCTTGGAATCAAAGGAAAATGTCTTAGAACTTTGGCAGGAACCTTGTGAGGTTTTTTAGACTCTTCAAGATCACATTCAACTTCAGGATATTCAATCCACCTTGATGCTCCACAAAGATGACACGAGTCATCTTCCCCATGCTCTTTCCAAAACAACATGCAATTGTTGGGACATGCGTGAATCTTTTTATAGTCTAAGCCCAAATCCTTTATCATCGACTTTGTTTTATTAAAAGAGACAGGGATGTTCAATTCTGGCAGAGCCTCTTTCAACAGCTCTAAGAGAGCGGTGAATGATGCATTGCTCCATCCATGGAGACATTTCAACAAATACATTCGAATGGTGAATGATAACGAGGAGAATTTTTCACAACCAGGATACAACTCTTGATTTGCATCATCAACTAGTTTATAAAATTTTTTTGCGTCTTCATTTAGCCCTTCATGTACTCCACCTTCTTCGGCAACATCTTTAAACGTCTCAAACAGTAAGCCATCAATATCATCAGATGATGTTTGATCATCAGATGGTGATTCAGATGATGAATCAGATGATGTTTCATCATCAGCATCCCCATCAATATCCATAAGAATGTTATCTTCACCATGGTAAATCCATTCTGTGTATCCCTTTACAAATCCTTTGCTACATAAATGGTCATACACTACATCTCTCTCTTCCCAACTATCATTACAACATATAGCACAAGGGCACAAAATCTCTATTCCTTCAACTATTCCTTCGGTGTATGCAATATCTAAAAAGTAATCAACACCATCCCTATAACCTTCACTATCTGGAGGCAACTCAACCCAATCCTTGTTTATCATGTTTAGTTTACTATAAAGAAACAAAATATTACTATATAAGCTTATAGGGAAATAATAATTTTAAGGTATCATAAGGCTTATAGATGAATTAAAAGAGGCTAAAATTACTGCTATATGGAAAGAATCACCCTTTCAATTTTAATTGAAACACATGCAAGTAGTTTTCTTAACTAAAGAAGTTGTAGCAAATTAAAAACAGAAGCAGAATAAAAAAAAATTACAACAAAACAGAAGTAGAATCAAAACAGAAGCAAGATCAAAACAAGCAGCATACATTTTCATTTTCAAAACAAAAAAACTAAATCAAATATGTCAAACACATAGAATGGGTTGTGAAAAATAATACCTGAACAACACAATGAAGAAAGAACGCAGCAATGCCGAAATGCACCAAAACTGAAAACGCAGCTAGGAACGCAACAACGCCGAAAGTACCAAAAATGTAGAATGTGTCGAAACCGTGCTTCTACATACCATATGTTCAAGAAGTTAATAAACTTGAGTTAGGTGCTTTTTGTATAACAGTGCGACTACTCGATAGTTAAAAAACATTAATGGACACTAAGATAAAACCAAATCATAGTACCATGAGAATATAGATGAAATCTTTAAAGCTAGACAATACCGGACATAACTATACAATCAACATACAAAATAAAAGAAAAGTTTCACAAAACAAAGGCTAGATAAATGTCAGTGTTACACATAACAAACACAAAATATAATGCTATCTACAAGAAACTATATTGATGAAATATTATTCTCAACAATCTCTTTCACTGGTGGTACAGATCATTTAAAGAACACAAAATCAGAGCAATGCAACTGTCAAGGAAGAAACATCTAAGTAATATAATCAGTCCACCAAAAATTACTCAGACTAATTCAGCACATTCAAATAACATGACTATGCTTGTGAACAGTTCATTGAACAAGAAATAATGTATAACATATCATTACCTCATAAAAATGTTATTGTTTGACAGTTCATAAAAATGAAAGATTGATGGTAAAGTAGCACTTCATATACAATTATATCATCTACATATGCATGCTATGCAAGTTTAGTAGTAGCTCTACTTTCACTCAATTTTCACTCAAATTTTCTTTTTTCTTTGTTTTACTCTTTTTTGTCACTCAACACACACACACTTAAACTGTCATATGACCAACACCCTTCTATGAAACACACTAAATGCAACACATTTCTCATTTTCCTATTTAGAATACAATACAAAGTCAAAATTTTGAACACCAAAAAGAAGGGCTTTTTTAGAAAAATCTAAACTTTAAAATAATTAACTTAAAAATAAAACAGTACTCAATAACTCCAAGAAAAAATACAATTAATATACAAATATTTCAAGCTTCATTTGTAGTGAAGTAGTAGTTCAAGTACAAAATATATGGAATTTAGTTAAATAAAAGGCATATGGAAAACCCCAACCTCATTACAGTACAATATATATTTCTATGCGAAATTGAAGAGATAGGAGGCAACTAAGTGTACAAATCGGAGGAATTTGGGGTCAATCGGCGTCTTGAACTCGGTTACGGCGGAGATGCACTCGTTCTCGAATTCAAAGGATTTAGAGATAAAACGAGTTGCATCTCTCACGAGGGTTTCATGAAAGCAATTTGGAGATTAAAGGGTTTTGGAGACGGTAACGATTTGGAGACAGAAGGAACGATTTGGAGAAGGAAGAGGTCGGTTTCGTTGTTTCTGCGTTTCTGGGTTAGAATGAGAATGTTTATTTTTTGTTTTTTGTTTTTTGTTTCTGTGTTAGAGTTAGAAGGAACAATTTGTTTTTTGTTTCTTTCATAGAATTAGAATGTTTATTTTTTTTTATGATAAGCAAACAATAACTTTAGATGTGGAGGTTGTACCAAAAAAAAACTTTAGATGTGGAGGGAAGATTGCCGCCTAATTATTTGGTGTGTGATTCATTGTGGAGGGAAGCTTGCCACCAAAATTTTGGTGTGTGAAATTTTTATGCAACATTTGAAAAATGTAGCCTTTAGTTAGAAATAATGCAACAATGTAAAATCGTTCCCAATAAGTCTTTAAGAGACGATTGTCAGTTGTTGCCGAAGATATATGCTACAGGCGCTTCAAAATCGTTCCCAGAAGAGTTTTAGGGGACATTTGTAAGACGTTGCAAGTACTTTTTTGGCAATAATCACAAAGCGTCCCCAGATCCATTTTTAGGCAACAATTTACACATGTTCCAAGAACAAGTGTTGCCAGAGACCAAAAATGTTGTAGTGTATTATCTTTTCTATCACCCTCAAGCAACCCTATCTATAACTATAATTGTGTAATATAACTTCAAGAGTTCAAGATAAATATTGATACAGCCACAATAAGAATAACAAAAGTTAAAAAATCACATTCGCCAATTTATTTGTGGAGGGTTGTCCATTTAAAATGCCACAAAAAAATACTTGCAATTGTTTTCTGCAAGACTAGCGTAATTAAAAAAACCATTTTGTTAGGTTTGACTCATGATAGAGCCTTCAAAATTTGACAATCTCAATGGAAAACAGCCTATGTTTGGGTTAACATCCCAATATTGCAATCTGCTACAGTTTGAGATATGAAACTTTTGCACTTTCCTGTCACTAACTCCTACTGCTATAGTCTATCACTCTCACCGACTCTTTTATCCTATTCTAAGCACATTGAATTGAACTGTTTTTTATGGTTAACCAAACTATTACACCTCTTTTTTGGTTTTTTTTTACCATTTTTTAGAAATTTCAAGCCTACGCTAATAATCAATTTATGGCTTATAGATGAATGAATGGAAATATTGATTTATAGACTTTGTAAATTCAATTCTGGTACATATGCAATAAGTTGAAGAACTGCACAAAATTTGATTTTGTTATAAAAAAGAATATGTCAAATTCAATATTTTCATTCACTCACAGTGATATTCATGCTCAAGATATTACTCAATTGTTTTAGAAAACTCATTATTTCCATGAAGTAGAATCACAAACTCAGACTCAAAATTAATTCAAAGGCAAACCCAACAAACTTTATTCATATACTAGCACTCTAAATTAGCAGCACTTTATAAATCAGCAGAACCACAAACTTTGTAAATAACAGTGAGTAACGAGTGCTTCAGTCCACAAACTCTAAATTAGCAGCACTTTACAAACTTTATAAATAAAAAAATTTGAGAATATCGGTACCTTTGTGTTTTCAGTCGGAGGAAGAGGAACGAGTGCTTCGATTCGTAACAGTGAC
This sequence comes from Trifolium repens, assembly GCA_030408175.1. Lineage (NCBI taxonomy): Eukaryota > Viridiplantae > Streptophyta > Magnoliopsida > Fabales > Fabaceae > Trifolium > Trifolium repens. The sequence goes on from CP125851.1 coordinate 36,512,123, forward strand.
CTTCAATTCGTAACAGTGACTTCGGTTAGGGTTCCGTGAGCCTCGATTCGTAACAGTGAGTTCGGTTAGGGTTCCGTGAGCCTTAATTCTGACTTCAATTCGTTTGACCGAGCCTTGATTCTGCCTGCAATCGAGTGAGAGTGTGAGAGAGTAATCGAGTCGAGTGAGAGAGCAAGAGAGATTCAGTGAGAGAAATCGAGTGAGAGAGCAATCTTACCTTCAGTGAGAGCAATCAGACGAGAGAGGAAGAGAGATTGATGAAATCGAGTGATTCAATCACGTTTGTGTAGACGAGAGTGGAGGAACGATTCAGACGAGCGGTGCGAGCATGATGTTAGGGTTCAGAGAGCTGAGTTCAATATACGCGTATGTGAGAAAGACTTCAATATTAATTTCCTTTCAATTTTCAGATGTAAACTTAATTTCCTTTTAAGTTATACAATTTTCTTAATAATTACAGGATTGCCACCGCGTTTTTTTTTTGCTTCTGGGACTATTATGCTCAGATGTAAAATGTTATGTGTATGTATTTTTCACTACTTCTAAAATTAAACCCAGTTTTAAAAAGTACTTCGTAATCCTTTTTACATCTGGGATATTTTCCACTGTAGTAAAAGGCTTATTAATAAGTCATATTTGTACTAGTGGATAGCTCCATCGCAGTACGATGTGAAGATTCAGTTCAATTTTATAACTAATCATGTGCATTTCATCAGCTTGGGCACCAAGTCAAGTCATCGTGTTGCGATGGCACACATCGTGCTGCGATGAACAGATTTTCTTCTGATTTTATTCTTCTGTTTTCTTGGCAAACAAGCAGCTTCCATCGTGGCACGATGGAAGTCATCGTGCTGCGATGGAATGCTCAATTTCTTCACTTTTTGGGTTTTTTCTTGTCTTTTGGCATCTTGGACCTTGTCTTTATGCTTTTTCCTGCTTTTATAGGTTTTCCTTCGAATTTGGGCCTGTCTTGGTCATTTTACTACTAATAATAATGCTAAAAATACCATAGAAATTCCTGTCATCAGTTGTGTTTACATGCGTTGATTCCTGCTGATGACAGGAATTTCCATGGTATTTTTAGTATTATTATTAGTAGTAAAATGACCAAGACAAGCCCAAATACGAAGGAAAACCGACAAAAGCAGGAAAAAACATCAAGACAGAGTCCAAGATGCAAAAAGACAAGAAAAAGCCCAAAATGTGAAGAAAATCAGCATTCCATCGCAGCACGATGGCTCCCATCGTGCCACGATGGGAGATGCTTGTTCGCCAAGAAATCAGAAGGAATAAATCTGAAGAAAATCTTTGCATCGCAGCACGATGGAGCATATCGCAGCACGATGACATAACTTGGCGCCCAAGCTGATGAAATGCACAGGATCAGTTATAAAATTGAACTGAATCTTCACATCGCAGCACGATGGCTTCATCGTGGTGCGATGCCTTGCTGAGGCCCATTACGAAAACTATAAATAGAGCCTCCCATTCATTGTTTTATTCATTCAGAAATAGTAGAACACTCTCTACTATAAGGAGAGGTTCAGAGGAGCTCTATTGGGCATAGTTTTCTCCCCTTACGGGAAAACTAACTCAGCAAGGTATGTTTTCTTTAGGCTTTTATGTTTAGATTATAGTTTCTTTATTGTAATGTAAATATGTAGTCTTTTGTAATAGATGCCTTAGGTTGTGGTGGAGAAGATGAACTCCCCAATGAATATTTGGAGTCTGTGACTGAGTCAAAGTTATAATAAATGATATTTAAGTATTATGTTTGTTATTTACTTGCATGCACTTTAATAACGTATCTCGTAATCTGGCCGGATAAGCGGGAGCGCCCATAGAATTGATATTAGGTTTCTAACTTAATATGGTCCGGAACTAGTAGTAAATAGCGCTAGGTGAACAGAGACGGTAACGTCCTGAACTAGTCGTGAATGAGCGATTAGAGGAGGAATCATGAACTAGGTGTGAACTGAGCACTTAGATGATGAATAGCCCGATACTAGGATCTAGAGGTTAATTGGTGAAGATAATAATGCATGTTTATAAACAACTCACTTAGTAATTAGGGTATGTGACACATCGAGGTTAGGCTCTCGTAGGTACCTTAGTTATGAAAGTAGGGGAACTTTAATAGACATAGTGTAACAGTAAGGTGTTACTACAACAAGGAAAAGTCACTGCCGAACATTAATTTAAATAACTATGTTATACACCGGTCATGCCAAATATGAAGAAGGGAGAGAGTCCAACCACCATACCTATCCTCTATGTTTCAGAATCTATTATTATTATTATTTATTTATGCAAGCATTACGCTAATTTTATAAAACCTTTTTCAAAACCCAAAGCGAATGCAAAACTATCCAAACTTAAATAACGCTAGTGAAGCTTCGGCACGATCCCTGTGGATACGAACTCATTCTAGACACCTAGAGTGTGAATTATTACTCGACGATAGACTGGTGCACTTGCCAGACCGTAGTCACCTGCCAAATACTCTTCTTCAAGGATGGAGATTGCAAAACCATCACCATTCACACAAGGTTGAGGTAGTTGTGATGTTGGAATGTCGCAAACATTAGTTATGGCTTGAACATAGGATTTTTTATTTTTGGGTGGATTTTGTGTTTAAGATTTCTGTTCAGTAGAGCCAACTAAGCAACCCCATGGGATATTAAAAGCATGCATGATGATCGGACGAAAAAAAACGAAGGCGGTGGGTGATAAGAAGGAAACCTCACGAAAAAGAAAGGTTAGGGATGAACAGTAAAACTTGGTATTTTGGAATTTCAAAATTTGGGGTCTTTTCATCTAAAACCCGAAAACAGGGTTTTGCTGTCCTGACGAACTTGCCAGAGCGAGTGTAGGGCGAGTAAGCCCAGTAGCCACTAACTTAGCTCGCTCTGAGCTCGCTTAGCGAGCTTATTAAAATTATGTTCTAGTGGCAAGACAGATGTCGTACACAATGTATGGGACAAATGTGTAAGTTGCAAGATGTCTAGGTCATCTGGTACGACAATTGGATGCAGGATTATATAACGTTGATATTGTATAAAGGAAAGCAATAAGAAAAGATAGTAGATGACACAATAAATTATTTACCCAGTTCAGTGCAAACCACACTTACATCTGGGGGATACCAATCCAGGAAAGAAAATTCACTATTAGTAATTCTTAGTCTTCCGGTCTTATATGAATAACACTTTTTTCAAAGCCTACCACTAAAACTACCCAATGACTTTCTACCTAAGAGTCTACTCCCCCTAGATATGAGAACCTACTCACTTTCCCCAAATCACTAGTCAATAGTGATTAACACCTTTAATAGTTATCAATGGCGTTGAACGACCATTCAACAACAACAATCCTAACCTCTAAACCTTAGGACATAAGTTTCAGAGGCTAGTACAACCTTGTGCAGTGGGCACAAGTTCTTTCACTCGCAATCTAGCTTTAATATAGAGATCTTCAATTGTTGCGGGTACTTAGAAACTCTAACTCGAGTCTCTATTTATAGGCATGCAACTCCTCTTTATTGTAGAGTATTTGAGATGCATACTGATAGGATTTTAGTTATTAAAACAAACTTGTTTCAAAAACAAACTCCATAATATAAAAGATTTCATTTAAATCCTTTTAAAAGTTAGTTATGATTCCCAATCATATCTAACACATAGGTTTGATAACAAACTTTGTTATCTATCCTTTAAACAACTGGCAATCGTAAATTCGCGCGTTTGTAACAAATTTGGAGAGATTCGCGCTCTTCGATAAGATTAAATCTTCAGCCTGCTGTTCTGGGGCAAGATGTCCTATACAAATGTCTAGGACATCTTGTTTCAACATGTTGCTCGAACATGTTCTTTACCCAGTATCAAGATGTCTGACACATCTTGTTCAACATGTTGCACCTGCACATCTTGTTTATGCACAAGTTGTTTTAGCCTTATAATATTGTCAATCTCATTGGAACAACACTTATTAGTGCAGAAAAACATTGTTTTCTTGTAAATATGAGATATATGCTTATACTATGATTATATTATGATTCTATGGTTATGTGATGGCATATATTACTGTTGTATGAGTTATTATATGATTATTATGATTGATATGATGATGGTACCATGTACATGTATTATGATTTTGAGAAGATTAATTAAGGTAACTTAATTAGTGGAGAAGATGTACTTGTAATATTGAAGTAAATGAATTTTGATATCCTTTTACGATGAGATGAATTATACCATATGTTTGGTAAATTTTATATACATGCATTTATTGTGTATGATGAGCAGATACTTTGGATGAGCCCCAAAGTATAGCAGATGTTTTAGTAGCTGCGGTTGACTAAAACATAATTGGAATAAGTTTTCCAATGAATTAATATGATACCACATGCATTTAGTAAATATTAGGGAGCATTTCATGAATATGGCATTAGTTGCATTAGAAGATGAAGTTGATTATCTATGTGACTTGCTAGATAAATGACATCATTAATTATGCATTGAATTGTTATGTGCTAATGGTATATGAAATGATTATGCTAAGTGATGATCTTATGATATGTTAGATGTTTGATTACCTGGTTATAAATACCTTAAATAGTATTCTCACATCTTGTGATGTAAATGCATAGTTTTCTTTATTAATTATTAAAATGCATAGTATTCAATATACTTGCATTATTTTTGGAATGCTTTACTAACTCTCTGTTTTGTGTAATTTCTGAACCTTTGGGGGTTCAGGGTGCAGGGTGAAGACTTAACATCGGCGGAGTAGTGTTGTCTATGCTTTCGATTACTAGTGGTGAGGAGTCAAGCTCTATGCTTCTCCTAGTTAGACTTATCTATTAGTTGGTTTGTAATAAGTAGATGCTCTGATATTTTGTAACATCGACTCGGATAGATATTTTTCTTATTCGGAATGTTTTGAGCGTGTTTGTTTTATGTTCTTCAAACTATGCTACTATTTTATATCCATAATTGGTTGTATGGATAAGTTGAGACTTGTATGTCTAATTTGCTAGAACTTAAGTTGAAGTATAATACCTCATGTTTTAAATTATGAGTTTGTTCAATATCCGCTGCTATATATATATTATTATTCCTCTAATGATGCATGCATGTCTTTATTAAATTGTATGCCTTAATGCTTTATGTATTTATTATTTTAAGTTAAGTAATTATATATAAGGGATTAGGGTGTTACATGCATGCCTTGCTGACAAGACAACTACCTTTCTACTATATCCTTTTCACAAGTCAAACCTCTTAGATGGCAAAAATATTCATACCCGCAGATATCTGCGGATAAAATTCGTCATGGATACGGAATGGATAGCTTAATGGATATCCACGGATAAAATAAATGGATATTTCAATTATCCGTATTTAATTGATATGAATGCGAGTTTAATACTATCCGCGCCCGCGGATATCCATACCCGCTAAATTATTAGTAAAATTCCTTAAATATCCTTACTTACATATAAATTCTAGTATTTTTCTTATATTTTTATTATGTTTGGGTGTGATATTATATTTTGACATTATGTTTGGATCTTATCACTATGCTAAGTACATGCATTTTGATCACATCTAAAAATCCTCTCACGTATTAGGCAAGTTTATCTTATTTATGCTTTGGACTGTGTTAGGCCTAGCCACGTTTAGTGTAGAAAGAGCTTTGTTGGCTCTTTTGTAGTTATGAGAGATGATTTTTGTTTGTAAATTGGATGTTTTCATTAAAAAAATAGAGTAAAATTTATGAATATTATGTGTTAATGTTTTGTCTTTAAGAAAAACTAATTTTTTTCAATAATTAATTTTTTTTAATAAAAAAATATCATTTATGGATATCTGTTAATATCTGCGGATACTTTAATATCCATGGATTACCCGCTTAGCAGATATCCGCACGGATATGGAGCGGATACGGATATCATATTTTTCTAACGGAGCGGACACGGATATCACACTATCCACGTCCATGGATATCCATTGACATCCCTAGACTCACCCAAAGTCTGTTGTCCAAAGTCTAATACTTCCAGATTGTGGTCTTCCAAAATTGGATGCTTCCAGAGTCCGACTTCAGATTTTGATGAGATCTTCAGAGTCCAGTTTTGAGCTTCCAGCTTCTCTTGGATGTGTTATGCTCTTTAAATATGTTAAGCCCACGTGTAAATTTTTATCCATTAATCCTGCACAGTTAAACATCAATTAGCATAACCAATTGTACTTTTAATACTTTGTTATCATCAAAACTATTAGAGAGATCAACAAATAAATTTTGTTCCAACATTTTTCCTCTATGACAAAAAGATGAGGCAACTAAACTTTCGATTTTTGAGGACAGATGAGAGCAAATGAAACTCTCTTGTTCACACCTACAAAGGCGGCTTAATTAATTACCACCCACAAGATGAAAAACTTCACTTGTGTTGCAGTTTGAAAGCATGTTAAGAGATTTCGTTGGATCAGTGATTACGGTCTGGCTAGTGTGTTAGTCGGTCGTCGAATAATAATAATATTTATAAAAGATTAGTCTCCACAGGGATCATGTTAAAGTAATAAATGCTATTTAGGAAATTAGATAGTTTTGCATTTGCTTTGTGTTTTGGATAAATTGCAGTAAAATAAATGACTGATAAAGTAAAGATAGATAGGATACAAGTGAGATAAAGATCAAGGATAAAAGTTAGTTAGGTGTTTTTCGAATTGTTTCCCTAGTCCTACTTGGTAATATGGCAATATTATATTCTATCTACAATTAAATTCTATTATCTTGGTGGATTAATAAACTAGTGAAGTGTGCTCTCGCATACTAAGTTCACTCTATTGCAATTGAATAAACTAAGACTAACTAAATAAGGATAACTCATGTTTTCACATTTTGATATCTACACTGATCTCCCGTTATTCCTAATTTACTTGAATAGTTTTAGACATGCATAAATTAATTATGTGAACGTTATTCCTATTAAGCCTTTAACTAGGGTTTTGATGCTATCTCCCCCATGCTTGCTAAACCAATTACCCCATGTTCGAGTATTAAGGGTCGTTTATGACCATCCTAATTGTTGTGATACAATTCATAAATACGTCTACTTAAAACAGTATTAAACCAAGATAGTAAAATTGGAGATAATAAGCTAATTGCAAATAATATAAGTTTTCTCAAACCAATTACATGTCTCAAATATTTCTAGGGGACATCATCTACTTGACATAACTAAAAGATTTAGCTAATCATACTAATAATTATCGAAACAAAAGGGTTTAGAAAATTACATCGAAAATAAACCTTAGCCTTGCTAATGAAGCTACCCCTATGGTGGGAGGTAGACCTTTCGTTGAGAGCTCATACTCCCTTGCTCCATCGGAGTGTTGCTTCTTGCTCTCCAACTGTGAACTATGTTGTGATTCTGAATTGTGTTGAAAACTTGAAATGGGGTGGAGAAAGGCTCTATTTATAGGTTTCTCGGGCTTGGACTTCACGCACCATCGTGACACGATGTCTCACAAGGATACATCGTGGCACGATGCCTTCCATCGTAGTACGATGGGATCATATTTTCTCCTAAAATTTTTGCAAATTTGCTTCAAATTAATCTCTTAGCATCGTGGGACGATGCATTCCATCGTGGTACGGTGGTATCTGCGTATTTTCTTCATTTTTGCACTTTTTTTTTATGATTTTCTAACTCTTTCTTTCTAGGTCTTTTTGCATGATTTGATGTTGAAACTACTAAAAATTACACTAAATAACCTAAATACATACTAAAAACATCATATAATATCCTGTCATTAATCAGTCATAATGTTCTCAATTATCGTAGTCCAATAGTCTCTCGTTGATTAACATAAAGTTCTCTTGAAATCTCCAAAACACCATGCTCGTGTTTGAGAACTCGAAGTGTGTTTCTTGGGTTTTCAAGTTATAGAATCCAAAATGGGGGGTTTTCAGTTCAAGAGTTTGAACTAGTGTTTTACAGGAAACAAACCAGAAAGAAAAATTTCATCATACGTATTAGACGATAAAAATACATCATTATATCAAACATTAAAAGAGAATCTGACAGAGAGGGGTCTACTATTTACATCTTCCTTTAAAAATAAAAGGTGAGGTTGTCCAACTTTCCACTTCTGAAGATAGATGAGCGTAGATGGAACTCTTTGTTCACACCCACAATGATGGCAGAGTAACCACCCCACCGCATGGGGGGCCAAGAGGATTGAGGTGTATGAAAATCACTACATTTTCCTCTAACATCTGTATCATTAGATTTTCTCTATAGACTCTCACTATAAGGTCATTGGGTTCTCTACAATTGCAGTTGGTGCTTCAATTGTAAGGAAAACTAAATTTAGAGAGAGACAATCCGTTAGATTTTTTTCCTCATGTTTTCTCAAATCTAAACCTTTATGTTTTCTTTAAAAGAGAACCCTTAGAATTACTCTATATGAGAGAACCCTTAGAATTATTTTCTTTATGTCTTCTTTCAATATGAGAGGACCCTTAGAATTACTCATATAGATTCATGAGAATATCAGTAGAACAAGATATTGTAGACAAGTTTGTCGGATGTTTTTCAAGATTAAAAAGTCTTACGAGACTCGTGGGAAGACATTAGAAGCAGTCAAAGACACGTGGATTGACTATTTGACCTAAAAAACCTGCGTTCTTGTTTTAAAGTTCAATGTGATTGAAACATCTTAAATCAGAAAACATGATTAAAGAGAGAAAGTTGCATGGACCAAATGCTAGAAAGCATTGAGAAATAGGGTGTAAGGCAGAACACGAGGTATCACATATATTGTTTGCCCTTATTAAAATCATTCTTGCGACACACAAAAACAATCACAAATTTATTACCTACGATTTTCTTAAAATGATTGCGTGTCTTGTATCATTGGCTATCAAAATGCCTCATTATAAAATTGACTTTAGATTTTATTTAGTGTTGGATGCTCTTTTAATTTTTAATAAAAATTGTAAACATTCTCATGAGAGGATTGATGATGCGAAGAGTAATTCCAATGAGAGTTTTACGATGTTTTCTTAAAAAAAAATGGATAGCATGGTTGAAGAAATTTTGCAAGTGTTCATTATGATGAAATATTTTTAAGTGAAATCCATACATTTTAGTATTAAGAATTAAATAACTACAATAAATTATTATATTTATACACCTCGTAAGGGTTTTAGAGGGGTTGTGGTTTGAACCCCAAAATTTCTTACTTTTTCACACTTATAGTGTTGAGTCTAATCACTAGATTATACTGAATAAAAAAAATTATATTTATAAAAGTAGTGACGGCAAATGTGGTTCGGAGCAGACGATAGAGATCTAGTGTTTTGACAATGGTGTTTTAGTGAGGTTACAACTATTGAAGACATATATTTCAGATAACTCCATAGCAACCGACGTCAGAACTCTGATGATTGGTTGTGGCTTGCTAATTTTTAAAATTAATCATAAAAAATTTCATAAAATAATTATACTAATATCTATTATAATTTAAAAATAATTAATAAAAATTATAATTCCTATAAAAAAATTGAAAATTTTCCACAATAAGTAATGCAATGTACATATTGGGAATGCTTATGGAGAGCTTGAGGCTATTTAAGTGGAGGCCTATGGATTGAACGTGTACTTGAATTTTAGAGTACATGATTTCATTCTCACGAAAGGCAAAAACTTCATTAGAGAGGATGTAGAAAAGATCGCGAGATACATCGCCAGAATTGCCTACTAAATACATACTCCCTCCGTTTTTTTTAAGTGTCCATTTTGAATAGTAACACCAAATTAAGAAAAATGTATTTTTGCACCTTATTTTTCTATTATACCCTAATTTTAATTCACCAATAAAATCCTATTTTTTTGCACACACTTTCTCTTTCCGATAAATTTAATATATTATGCACACAAAAAAAAAACAAAATTTAATATGTTATGTACCAAAAAAAATAAAAAGATTTAGTTTTTCAAATATATAGCATTAATTAGTTTTATTGAAAAAGATATGAGTAATTGACAAAGGGTATAATTGGCAAATCATACCCTTAAAACACCAAATGGACAGTTAAATAGAAACACTAAATTCGGCTTTTTTGAACACTTAAAAATAAACGGAGGGAGTAGAAAATTAGTCCAAATTATTACAATAAATGTTTACCTACATGACATAAATATTTATCATTAATAATTATATTTTATTATAAAAATAAATACGAAATATATGTTTATCACTAGTTAGAACTAATTTTACTTATTATAAAGAAAACTAACTTTACTTTATTATAAAATATTTAGAGATAAACTATCCTTTACTTAGAAATAGAATAACTCCAAAGGCTTGGTCTAGTGGTAAAAAGACAGGTCTTGAATCCGAGAGGTCCCGGGTTCGAGCCCCGCTAGTGTCTTTGGAGGGAGGTAAATGTAATTACCTTTGTAAGTGCTCTTTGAGCCCTAAGGTCTTCCCTGCCTTGGACTGGGGCACCATCCCCTCACCCTAAATTTGTCTTATCAAAAAAGAAATAGAATAAAATAAATGTTTTTTTGAAGACAAAAATAAAATAAATGTTATCAAAACATTAAATAAACTAGTTTAAATTTTTAAAAATTATAAATTCTCATTAAAATGTATAATCTTTCAATAAATTTATATTTATTCCCTTTTTACACAACATCTAAGAACACTGTTAACAAATCCATAAATTAAAAGCAGTAGTAGATGAGAAAGTAAGTTTTTTTTTTTTTTTGTCGATAGAAATTAGAAAGTAAGTTTTTTTTTTTTTTTTTAAAAAGTTAATAAAAAACCCTAAGAAGTAAATAAAGCCCAGTTGGGTTAGTTGTACTTGTAGTTATAGTTCCCCATATGCCGTTGTAGTTAAGTTAAGTTAGGCATTCTCTTTCTCTCTTCATTCATTCTTCTTTTCTAGTTTCTCTTTCTCTCTTCACACACAAAACTCAGAAAGAGAAAGAAACAATTCACACAAGTACCATCTGTGATCTCATCAATCAATCAATCTCAACCCTTCTTTCTGATCCAATCAACGGCCAACCCGCATTCACCAAAATGGATTCCCGCTCACCACCACCACAACCACCACCACCACAATCAACCATCATGGTGGGACCCACATCTTACGCTCCAACAAACACTTCCATGATCAGCCCTAATTCCTCCACCACCAACGCCACCAACCTCATGGCACCAGCCACCGCTCGATTTCCTTTCTCCTCTTCTCAACAATCGGAGCCATTCTCCGTCACTCACGACAACAACGCTCCTCCTTCCTCTCCGTCTACTCTTGCTAAGAAAAAACGTGGCCGTCCGAGGAAATACTCCCCTGACGGTAACATTGCTCTTGGTTTGGCTCCTACTCATGTTTCTTCTCCTGCCGCTGCTACCTCCGCCTCCGCCGGTGATTCTGGTAACGCTGATGCTCCTCCTAAGAAACATAGAGGAAGACCTCCTGGTTCTGGGAAGAAACAGTTAGATGCCCTTGGTATATACTTTTTTGTTATTGCTACTTTTGTGTTTTGGATTATGAATTCTAATTTAAGCGCTTATTTGAATTGAATTTAACTGATTCTGATTGTGACTTTTTTGTTTTGTGAAGGTGCTGGTGGGACTGGATTCACTCCACACGTAATTGTGGTGGAGTCTGGTGAGGTAATAATAGTTCTTGAGCTTGGATAATACATGTATCTATATATTGTTACTTATATTTGTTGCTACATTTTTGTTGGTAACTTGAGTTTATGAGATGACACTTTTGATTAGGATATATTTGAATGAGGTAATGTTAATAGATCTTGGTGGAGCCCAACATTTGATCAAGTGGCTATATTACTAAAATTAATAAATAAATAAATAAATAACAATAAGAATAAGATTTGCAAATTGGGTTTGGTTCACTTGATTGATTCATCTTCTACATGTGACACTTGCATTGCATGACAAATCTACTATCTAGAGTTAGTTGTTTGATGGCCATCTTTAATCCCATTGTTAATCCTAAACATAAGTTGTGAGATGGCTCTTGTTTAAAATTATGGGTTCATATTTCCTTTGATTTTTGAGTGAAGGGTATCAATTTTTGTTTTTAATTTTTTTTAGTTAATGGACTTTACAAATGCACTGTTGGTTTTTTCTTGAGTCATTGTTAATAGATGTTAATGGAAGGATTTTGAACTGTGGGATTGGGTTTTTGCTCTTGCCTCTTGTTCTATGAAGCATGAACACTATTTGGATTAGGCGTGTCCTGGTGTCGGACATGCATCGGTGTAGAGTGGTGTCTTGCACTGTTGGTTTTTTCTTGAGTCATTGTTAATAGACAGGAATGGAAGGATTTTGAACTGTGGGATTGGGTTTTTGTTCTTGCCTCTTGGTCTATGAAGCACAAACAAACACTATTCGGATTAGGCGTGTCCCGGTGTCGGACATGCATTGGTGTAGTCTGTAGAGTGGTGCCCTGGTGTTGGATGTGTAGAGTGTCAAATTAGTATTGTCCAACTAGTTATAGTGCATACAGATAATCCTCAAATTCGGATCTTCATTTTACAATACGGATTTTATAATTCATGTTCATGTTGTTCCTTTTAATGTTCTGTATATCTAAAAGCTTGCCTTTATCACATGTAACATTGCTACCAATTGCTTGTTCAATTCTTTTGTTCGCTAGCCTATGCACATAATAAGCGATCCATCTTCAACTTCATCAAATTCCTTATATTTTTGGCTGTGAAGTATGAGTTAATATAGGGTATCTTTTTTAATTTATTTGAGAATTTAAGAGGTGTATTTATTTCTTATAGTTTCTGTTTTGAGTACTGTGTTTTCTGAGATTATTAATTAACATTATTGCATATAGTTTTACCGAGAAAGGAAATAAGTAACTTATAGCATTCGCCTGCAGTTTTTTGTTTTGGTCAAGCAATGTATTAGTTGGTTCTTTTTTTGGTTTATGGAATAAAGTAGACAGAAAAAAATCGGGTTATTGGCTGAAAAAATCTTCTCTTTTTTTGCAGGACATTACTGAAAAAGTCATGTCCTTTTTACAGATAGGGCCTCGGACGGTTGTTATTCTTTCTGCAGTTGGTGCAATCAGCAATGTAACCCTTCGACAGCCAACTTTATCTGGCGGTGTTGCAAGATTTGAGGTACTTTTTCTATTCATTTAGAATGTTGTCAATACCTGTTTATTACTTATCTATTTTATCAAGCTTTTTTCATGCTATGCTATATTGCAAATGATCTGGTAGTACATGATTGCTTGACATGCATATTCTTACGGGTAACAGTTGGTCAATAAAAATATGGAACTCAATTCATTATTATTATCCAGCAAGTAATATGAATTTTTCATTTGTTCTATTATATATTTAATTATGCTTTGTAAGTGACTCTGAAGCATGGGTACTTGTAAAACAGTTAATATTTTTTTTGCAAGTGAAATTTTTGACTTTCTCATATATATTAATATACTATTATCTGTGTATTTTAGTTTCTTTGTTGTAACCATATACATTTTTTTTTTACTTTTTAAACTTTTAATGTGATGTTTTTATTGTGAACTGAACAATTTAGCCTACTCATGTTATATCATATAAAAACTCATGTTTTTATATTGACGTACCCGCCATTCGTTGATTTTTTAATACTCCCGTATCTCGTACCTGGTGCTGTATTCGTACCTATGCATCCTAGGAAAGTGAAATATATCATACTAATATAATTTTCTATTTGAAAGTGAAACTATGTACTTTTGGACAGCTGGAAATTGTTTTTATATATAATAATAACTATTGGTTTGAGAACCCACTTGAGTTGGCCTAGTGGTGGGCTTGGGACCTCAGAGTGTGCTCCTCTCAAGGTCTCAGAGGTTTGATTCCCCCTGGTGCCAGTTAGTCCATACAGAGTAAAAAAACTCTGGCCGTAAACGGGGCCCCACAAGTTGGCATTGGGATTGGTCTCCTTGGATTAGTCGGTCCTTGGGCTGGATACCGAGTTTTCAGAAGAAGAAAAAAACCCTATTAGTTTGAGAAATGTTATTTTGTATGAGATGAATTTTATGAACAAGTGCTAGAATTAAGAGAGACAAAATAGGAAAGAAAAAAAGGTGGGGGAGGGTGAGTGAACAAAAGGTAAACACAATTGACATTGTAATTAACCACTCATACAAAAGTTACAAATCACTATTTGAACCAAGTACTTTCCATATGTATTTGATTTAATCTAATTTGTTGCATGCTTTATTTATTTTATTTTTTCTTGTCACTATTATTATGTTAAAAACCTGGCAAGAAAAAACTAACTAGCAGAGATATTGGAGCATACAAATTCAAATTGACAAAATGGTAACATTTTAAGTAAATCCACTCTCAGAATTGTTAGTGAGAGAAAATACCAACTCAGTTTGCATGCTTAGGTTTATTGCCTAAATTCTTCTATGATATTCTGCTTCCAAGTTCAAATGGTAGAGGAACAGGGCTAAAACCTTAAATTGATTTGAAATTGGGCCCGTTTGTTTTGCCTATTTTGAAAATAGATTTTATCGTGTTATATAATTTTGTGTAAAAAAAATTTACAAAGAAATTTTTAATAAAAGCTTCAAATGAAAATTTGGTTTGAATAGTTATTCTTAAAATGTCATTTTAAGCATTTCATCATTTTATTGAAATTTTTTTTGGATATCAAAATTTCAAAAAAATCACTTAATTTGAAGCTATTTCAAATAGATTTTCATAAAAATCATTTTTGAAATACAACTTTTTCAAAAAATTGTGATTTTGACTATGTTTTGTTCTTCAATAATGTATGTTTATGTTATATGATGTCAAAATTAGTGTTTCAATTTAGAAAAAATGAATATTAAAAAACTTATAATATTTTGAAAAACGGTTTTACAAAATCCATTTTCAAAAATACAAAGAAAAAATCTATTTTTTTAAAGCTAAAACAAACGCACCCATATTTAGTATTGATATTTGCTTTATTAGACAAGTACAATGTTATAGTATAAAATAGTTGCTTCTAGTTCTTGTCCAAACTTTGCATGAAGGTATCGACTGTAGATTGGCTGGCATGTTTGGTGCTTCGCTTGACCAGGAATTAAGAATGTTCTGTACCTGTCGCTCTCCCCTATCTAGTATTTGTCTAGCGAACTTATGGGGATCCAATTCCTCGTATCCTAGTTTCTTTGCTGCTTGTTTTATTGATTTCCCATTGATCAGTAGAAAAAAAAATAGTTGCCTCTTTCTTTTTCCTTTTCTTTTTAACCTACCTTTATCAACAGCCCAATAATAATACTTCCTAGAGGGAATTGTTACACAAGATTACGTTTGTTGCATTTGAAGTTTGTGTTTTTCAGTGCATGGCCTATACATTCTCATTGTCTGGCAGTCTAATATTTGAATTTTGATCCCACAACAGAGAACCTCTTTCTCCTGTGAAATTTTAGGATATTAAATATCAAGATAGTTAACTGATATAATAGAATCTGATATGGTTTCTCTTTCTCTGGAGCAGTTAGTATGGCCTTGACTGATTGGAGTGATCGCTTGGTGACCTCAAAAAATAAAAGTGATTGATTGGACCAGACTTTATACTTGTTCTTTTCATTATTTTATGTTTAAAGTTTCTTAATTGTAAAATGGTGAGGTGACATATGTCAGTATTAGGTAGAATACCCTTGGATTGATACGAAACCAAACTAGCCTTCTACATGGAAACACTGATATCTGTTATTGGTTGTATGAGTATAAGCGAAAGTTTGACAAAGAATAAAAAATGATTTATACATTCTTCTCTTTTCATTTTCTCAAATCATATCATTTTGTTGCAAAACAAATAGTATCTAGACCATGGTAATTATAGGTTGATGACATGTAAGTTTAGGGGCTAAAATAATGAAAAACACTTATGCTTGAGTTTGTAATTAAATATCAATGTCTTTAGATTCAATTCTCTTCATCTGATGTTATTTTGCACCGCAGGGCCAATTTGAGATCATATCACTATCAGGTGATATGCAGCTATCTGAAAATAATGGTGAGCAAAGCAGAACAAGCAGTTTGTACGTTTCCCTTGCAGGGGCTGATGGACGAGTTTTGGGTGGTGCAGTTGCTGGAATGCTAACTGCAGCGTCGGCTGTACAGGTATTGCTCTCAAGTGGTCTAAAATTTGAGTTAGGATCCTCTCCATTTCCTTCTCCATTACTACAGTTTTGAAGAATTTTAGAATATATATTAAATAATTGGACCCAACAAACCCACTTGGGTTGGTCCGGTGGTATTGGCTTGGGACCTGAGAGTGTGCTCCTCCTTAAGATCTCAGGTTCGATTCTCTCTGGTGCCAATTTGGGTGGGCTAATTTTGCTTCTTAAAAAAAAAACTTAGACCCACCAAATGTCACCATTACATTTATATTTCCAAAACTTTAGTAATGATAAAAATGGAGAGGATTTTGATTCCTAAAGTTTCGTATTAATTGGTAGCAATTGTGTTTCCATGAAATTTGCTCATTTTCTGAAAGCACGGTGTACATAAGTTCTTGTATATTACACATTCCAAAAGTGATTGTATGTTGCTGTCGACGAGTCTTAGATTTTTATGTGTGTAGGACAGGATGGATTGAATTTTGATACTGTACTTTTGTGACATCTTCCAATTATTAAATAGGTCATTGTGGGTAGCTTTATAATGGATCAGAAAAAGTCAAGCTCGAGTATGGTGAAATCTGGACCTTCTTCAGCACCAACTTCCCAAATGTTGAACTTCGGAGCTCCTACGACTCCAACTAGTCCCACCTCTCAAGGGCCTTCAACCGAGTCCTCGGAAGAAAATGATCACAATAGTAACTTTAGTAGGGGTCCTGGAATCTACAATAATGCTAATCAACCTGTTCATAATAATATGCAGCAGATGTACCACCATCCACTATGGGCTGGTCAATCTCATCAGTGAAGATATGACTTTGGATTAACAGTGCAGCAGAAGCAGGGTATTTGTTGGATGATTATTCGAAATGTTAGGGTCTACAGGTCATTATTGAGGACTGACTTTAGAACAGTCTATATTATTAAGGTTTAAGTTAATCTCTCCATCGTTCAGCCAATTAGGATTTTTTATTCATGTATCTTTTATTTATATACTAGTAGAATTAATCGTAGTGATTCTAATGATGCTAGCCGAGGATATGCTCTTGCATTACCCGAATTCTGTCATTTTGGAGTTTGTTATCTGGTACTTAGCAGCAACTGCATCGCAAAATCAGATCTGTGCTTTTACTCATGCATCATGCTTTTATTTTTTATTTTATTCATGAATTTAGGGTTGTGTTCTTTCCATAGTAACTTGCACATTCTTACTCTTCAATCAATAAAAGATTAATTGTGGGGTGGATTCCATACCATTCCGTTTATCTAGAAGTACCGGTAGGTGCAAATCCGAGAAGAAAAGCCACATGGGGTCCAGTTTTAGAGTCCATGAAAAATAGACTTAGTGCTTGGAATGGCCGTCATCTATCTATAGGAGGGAGAGTGACACTTATTAACTCCGTTCTATCTAGCTTACCACTTTATTTCTTTTCATTCTATAAGGCACCGGTGTGTGTGATAAAAGAAATGGTGAGTATCCAAAGAAACTTCTTATGGGGCGGAGGTTTGGAGGGAAATAAAATGTGTTGGGTTAGTTGGGACCGTATTTGTCAACCAAAGGAAAAAGGAGGTTTGGGGATAAAAAACATGGAATATTTTAATTCGTCTCTTTTGAGCAAATGGAAGTGGAGGTGTTTGGAGGATAGCACGGCACCTTGGTTTGAGCTTTTGCGGTATAGATACGGTTCTCTTGTAGCCAATTTCTTGTACAATGAAGGAGAGGAAAATCTTAAGCACTCCTCAATTTGGTGGCGCGATATTTGGAGACTAGGTAGCGAGTTGGATGATGGTTGGTTTTGTGGTAATATTCGAAGTATTTTAGGTGACGGTAACGACATTGCTTTTTGGAAGGACAAATGGTTAGGATCGACTTCATTGCGTGATATGTTTCCAAATCTATATACCAAAACGATGCAGCCTGAGAGTTTTGTTACGGATATGGGGTCATGGGAGAGTGATGCTTGGGCATGGAATTTTGATTGGAATGCTACTTTGACCGAAATTGAAGTAGAACAAGCTCATGATTTATTGTTATTACTAGAACAGACTAGGCCATGTGGGGGAGAGGAAGATCGGCGAAGATGGTTGGCACATGAAGCTGGCTTTTTTACTGTCAAAACAGCATACAATTCGCTACTGCATAGGCTGGATGTGCCTGAGCTCGATACAGCTATGGTGCACGCTTTGAAGCTTCTTTGGATAAATAATGTTCCGTCGAAAGTAAGTATATTTGGTTGGCGGTTGTTGTTAGAAAAACTCCCTACGAAAGACGCTTTATACAACAAAGGAATTATCACAAACAATCAAGAACGGAGATGTGTGCTTTGTCTTAGGGAGTATGAAGACATCAATCATATTTTCTTTAATTGTAGCGTTTTCATTGAAGTGTGGAGCAATATTTTCAGGTGGTTGAGATTAAATCCCATACATTTTGTGAACATTTGTAATCATTTTAATCTCTTTGGTACTACTCTAAAAGGAGCAACCAACAAGAGGAGTCGTCATTTAATTTGGTTGGCAACAACGTGGTGCTTATGGCGTCATCGTAACAACATAGTTTTTCGAGGAGATTCGGTCAATGCTTCGTCTTTGGTGGAACAAATTAAGTATATTGCTTGGTTTTGGCTTATTGGTAGGGAAAAGCTAAATGTTAATGTAGCTTTCTCCGATTGGTGTAAAGATCCGTTACCTTGTTTTCGTTGATTTCAGACATATAGTCTTTGAATTGTAAGGGTTGAGTACCCCTTGTGCTCCTTATAATTCAATTATTTGCTTATCAAAAAAAAAAAAAAGATTAATTGTTTTGACATCTTAACCAATTTTTCAAACAGCTTTCATAATTAAAATTAAGGGTTTTGCAAACAAGTGCCTGAGGAACTAAAAATTGAAATAAAAAAGAAAATAACGTGTTGAAAAAAAATCATTTTGAATCAATGTCAAAATTTAGGGTGCGTTTGTTTTAGATTTAAGAAAATGGATTTTTTCTTTGTATTTTTGAAAATGGATTTTGTAAAATCGTTTTTCAAAATATTACAAGTTTTTTTATATTCATTTTTTCTAAATTGAAACACTAATTTTGACATCATATAACATAAACATATATTATTGAAGAATAAAACATAGTCAAAATCACAATTTTTTGAAAAAGTTGTATTTCAAAAATGATTTTTATGAAAATCTATTTGAAATAGCTTCAAATTAAATGATTTTTTTGAAATTTTGATATCCAAAAAAAATTTCAATAAAATGATGAAATGCCTAAAATGACGTTTTAAGAATAACTATTCAAACCAAATTTTGATTTGAAGCTTTTATAAAAAATTTCTTTGTAATTTTTTTCTTCACAAAATTAGGTAACACTATAAAATCTATTTTCAAAAAAATCCAAAACAAACGCACCCTTAGTTTCTTATTTAATGCCCTTGTGATATTTGTTACTATCATCTGCCTAAAATTAAGAGCATGTTGTGCTATGTATGCGATGTTGAAATTTGTGTGTAGCAATCGAGCTTATGGACCAAGTAGCCCAAAATATAGTTTCATGGTCTCAACCCTAACACAACAATAATAATGCACAAAAATTAAAGTATGCACAAAAACTATGGTAACATAAGGGCGTGATTGGTTGTGAAAAGAAAATGAGAAGAGAGAAAGATGTGAGAGTACAAGAGAGAAAGATGTGAAAAATAGAATAGATTTATGATATTGTTTGGTATACTCTGTAATAGAGAGAAATAAGAGAAATAGAAGAGAGAGAAATATAATTATTTTTGAAAAGACAAAAATACCCTTAAACTAAAAAACCTAACTCATAATTCAAATCTTTTTTAAATTAATTAATAACAAATACTATAATTTTCGGGGAAAAAAAAAACCTTCCTTCCCTAACCCCTTTTATAAAAAATTGAAAAAAAATCTTCATGCTGAACTTATGGCTATCTATCACTGTTTAGTGTTGGCTTGGGGGCTGGGTATTAAAGAGCTTCTGTGCTATTCAGATTCTGCGACAGTTATTAAGTTGATTTATGATCCTGTCAATGCTTGGCACCACTACGCGGTTATTATTCTCAATATAAAGGATCTTTTCGCTAGAGATTGGAGAGTCAAAGTTTTTCACCCCCTTCGGGAGGGTAATGCCTCTGCAGATTTCTTAGCTAAATTGGGAGCACACAACCTGAAGGCCTTTTCCCCTATAGCTGTGACGCCTGCTGAAATGAATCTTCTCCTACTAGCAGATGCTAGTGGAACTTTATTTTTTAGATAGTTTCTTTTTTTGTCCTTTCCTTTTCCCTCCTTGTACCAAAAAAAATAATAAAAAACTGAAAAAAATTTAGAGCGCCAATTATAATTACTAGCCGCCTTCTGTGCCCGTTTGTGTGATCGATATTCTTTTTTTTTTTGCTGTGATTGAAATTCTCTATAATAACTACTTAATCTCCTTTTTTATTGGACTTAGTTAATTGATAACTAAGTAACCTCATTTTTTGTTGTGGCTAGTTATTAAGAAGAAAAATATATATTGTTTTTTTACTATAAAAAACTGAAAACCTACTTTTATGTGGAAGTTGTGCTTAGTTATTAAGAGAAAAAAAAAACTGAAAATCTATTTTCATGTGAAAGTTATTTTTCAACGTATACAAATATTTAGTTTTTTTTTGTTGTTTTTTTAAAGGTAAAATAGGAATAATGAAAAAGTCATCTCAAAAATTTGTATCCTTTTTATCTAATACTATATATCTATTACTATATATAAAGAGGATACAAATTTTTGGGATGACTTTTTTATTATTCCTATTTTATCCTTAAAAAAAACTACCAAAAAAAATAAAGTAACCACATTTCCAAATTATTGGCACAATTGATGAATTAAATCACCAAATTAATAGAGATGATTTGTTATCTATTATCTATTACTATTATCTATACTAATATATAAAGAGAATACCTCATTTCGCATTGACTTTTCTTATAGTTATTTTTGCCCTTCACTCTATTTAAATATTTGTATATGTTAAAAAATAACTTCCACATAAAAATAGATTAATTTGTTATTTATATTTGCACAATAGAGAATATCGTTCACACAAACGGATAGTAAAAAGGATACAAATTTTTGGGATGACTTTTTCATTATACCAATTTTACCCTTAAAAAAACTACCAAAAAAAAACTAAATATTTGTATATGTTGAAAAATAACTTCCACATAAAAATAGATTTTCAGTTTTTTTTAGTAAATAAATTTTTTTTTCTCTTAATAACTAAGCACAACTTCCACATAAAAGTATGTTTTCAGTTTTTTATAGTAAAAAAATATATATATATATATTTTTTCTTCTTAATAACTAGCCACAACAAAAAAGGAGGTTAAGTAGTTATTAATTAACTAAGTCCAATAAAAAAGGAGATTAAGTAGTTATTTATATTTGCATAATAGAGATTTTCGATCACACCGAATAAGAAAAAAAGAATATCGATCATAATAGATACGCGCACCACTTCTACTTTTTTTTTTTCTTTTCTTTTTCTTTCTTTTACTATGAAATGAAACAGAAAGATATAATCGCTCATGAGCGCAGACTTTAGCAAGCGTGGGACCTGCACACCCAAACTCTCTCTCCCCTCTTTCTCCCCCACAACCAATCAAGAGAAATACTACTAGTTTTCTCCCCTATCTCTCTCTCCCTCTCCCTCTCCCTCTCCATCTCTTCTTTTTCTCACCATAAGTGCAACAAAACAAGTGGTACTGTAATTTTATATCATGATTTTGTCAACCTCACCTTTAATTCAATCATGCATTGCCTCCATCAATTTTACCTTTTAGATGGTGCAAAACTATTGGTTTCATCTCAGTTATTTTCAACTGATTTGTTTGCATAGAGTTTTATTCTGGGCCATGGATCCTTTGAGTGTCAAGACGTATGTATATAGTAGGTATTATTTTTAAAATAATACTTGCAAAGTGAGATTTACTTTTGCCACCCTACTCATAGTCACGTGTCCTACGATTTTATCAAAATACTCATGTCTGTTATTTAGGCAGCAGATACACCTAAAAATACTCTACCAGAATTGTTTTTTATAATATTCACTACTTAAGTAGCAAACGATTTTTTTCAAAAAATTGTCATTTTGTAATGTCTATTACTTAAATAACCGAAAGATAAAATAGAAACACGTAGGGCGCGCAAACATCTAATACGATGACATAAGTAAATCTCAAGCAAATTTGTTGTTATAGGCAGCAAAACCGATCTCTTGGAAAATTTTACACCAAAATGAAAGTGACATACTTACAGGCTTTTGATATTGATTAGACGTAATTGGGCTGTGGTAATATATGATTTTTGGATGTAGATTCTACTTGGTAGATGATATCCGCAACTATAGCCCCCACCCACACCCACCCCCCGGTAAATTAAAATAGAATATATATGATTTGTAATTTTTTTTAAGATAAAAAAGCATTTTTTTTAATATAATATTAATATATTAGTTACTTCAAATTTGTCTTGTCTTAATAAAATGAAAGTATTTTGTCTATATGAATTTAACTTAGTTGGTAAAGACAACGTATTATAAAAACATTTATATATATTTCAACTCTTCTAAATATGAAAATACCGTTCTTATGGTCTAAAATGAATTTCATTTTTAGCTCTTGTAAAAATAATACTTGTCTATAACAAAAATAAATAAATATCATCCAGCTTTCTTTTACCAAAAAAATAAAAATAACATTCGGCTTTCATCCCCTTAAAATATGAAAAGTTGAAAATATTGTTCACTGTCATCAAAATCATGGTGAGAAAAAAGAATATGTACATATAGTGAAAATAATTTTATACCGTCGACCAATCACAATCATATTTTCCGCCACATCATCCCACTTTCTTGATATGAAATAGAAAGGTGAAATATTCTTATTGATTATTAGGGTCCGTTTGGTAAGACACTGAAACTGACTTATAGCTTATGTCTTTTAGCTTATAAGCTAAAAGACCTGTTTGGTAACAGTTTTTTAACACGAGCTTATAGCTTATTTTACTGACTTATAGCTTATTTTCCAGACGCTATTTCAAGTAGCTTATGAGCTTATAGCTTATAGCTTATCATATTTTCTTCCATTTTTACCCTTATCATTTTATCTAAAGTTCGATTTTACCCTTTATAATTTATTATCATTTAAAATAAAATAGTACACTTTACGTTAATACAAACCATCTTTTTTTCAATAAACCATAATTACTGATTAGTACCCTTATAACAATTTTTTTTAAAAATGATCAAGTTTTTAATTTACGTTACTCACTTTTGGAAAATAAAAATATTACGTTGGTCAATTTTTCAATGTTCCAATTATAGTACACTCTTATTATTTTTGTTTTGTACCAACCCAGTATTTAGTTTACTTTACTCACTTTTGTTTTGCATTGTATCAAAAGACAATATAAACATTCAATATTTTACTATTAATTTTTAGAAAAACGGTGACTTTAGAAAATAAAATTCCAATTAATTAAAAATTAGTTTAATAATATAAAAAAAATATTATATTTGTAAATTTAATTTTTAAATTCAATTATAAAAAAATAAAATTCTAAGTATGTTAAATATCAATTTAATATAAATTTTATTATGAATCAACAATACCCTTTTATGTAATTTTACATTTATCAGCTAGTTAACCGCTAATTTTACCAAACACTTTAATTAGCTTATCAGCTATAAGCCATCAGCCATAAGCTATCAGCCATCAGCCATAAGCTAGCTTATCAGCCATCAGCCATTTTTGCCAAACAGAGCCTTAGTGTAAAATTAATTTATATTTACAATGCATGTCCTTTAAACTAAATTATGGTAGATAAATATTATTCATTGTATGATTGAAGGAAACGTTTTAGTCTTGTCACTTTTAGATTTTCAAGGGATAAAAACAAAACAAATTTTTTAAAAGATCAAACCTTAACTTGGGAGGAGTTACGGTGTAGATGAATCGTAAATTTAAGTAATGGTATGTGTGAGTGAATACAGTATATAAACTCCTATACCATTAATAGTTAATTAAGATGCCATTAAAAAAAATAGATAATCAAAATATTTACTAATAATGAATTGATTCGATAAGAATTTTAGACCTTTTAAGTAAGTAGTTGTCTGTTTAATCTCTAACTCTTGCGTATGAAAAAAATTGATTAGAAAAGAAAAATTCACCTTCTATGCCCCATAAATTTTACAAAAGAGAGAAATCCACCTTTTTTTTTCTACAAGAAATCCACCTTCTATATCCCATCAATTTACAAGTAGTCTCATATTTTATTATTATATTATGCACTTATGATTCTCTCTATTTTTTCTATCAATTATTTCTCCCTCTCACCATCATAACTTTTGTAAGCCCTTCTCTTCGAGAACAGATCCTCTGCAGTACTTTTTTCTTGCAGTCCAATCTCTGCCATTCATTTCATTACTCTTTATAATTTTGTTTTATTTTTATTAAAGTGGACAGCTATGATTTAACTGCACCTCCTGCAGTACAGGAGGGAATCCTGATCCCTTCTCTTCGGCTCTCTTTATTAAGAAAGAATTCTCTCAATTTTTTTTCAATTTTACATTTTAACTAACTTTTATTTTTCCTTTTTTTCAAATTCTAATCATATCATCTTTTGATAATTTTAATGGTTTAAGATTACGTATTATCATCTCAATTTTTTTACAATGGAAAGGATCATCTCTCGTGTGTGCTGTTTTTTTTTTTTTTACAAAATCTCTCATGTATGTTATTTATTTCCTCTCTTCCTCTCCATTCTATTTGTCCTCCCCCTTTTGTCTCTTTCTACTGCATAGACAAGGGAATATATATTAGAGTATTCAATATATATATGACTCTTTAGTTTATATATTATAGGTAAAATTACATTTTTAGTCTTTTATCTTATTTTTTTGTAACATATTGGTCCTTTATCTTTTATTTGTAATACTTTGGTCCTTTATTTTATTTATTTGTAACACTTTGGCCCTTTATCTTTTATTTGTAACATTTTGGTCCTTTATCTTTTTATAACATTCACATATAAACCTTTTTTCATATATTTTTTTATTAAAAAATGCTGAATTTTATTTTTTTAAATACCTTTTAATTAAAATTAAATAAAACTCATAATTTTGATGAATATGTTCATCATCTTCATTAATTCTTTCATATTTTCAAATTATTTAAAGGACCAAAGTGTTACAAAAAAATAAGATAAAGGACCAAAGTGTTACAAATAAAAGATAAAGGACCAAAATGTTACAAAAAAATAAGATAAGGACCAAAATGTTACAAATAAAAGATAAAGGACCAATATGTTACAAAAAAATAAGATAAAGGACCAATAATGTAATTTTGCCTATATTATATAGTATATCTTTCAACTCTTTGCCGGATTATTAGTTGGCGAGAGAGATGATTAGGAAACTAATAATAAATTAACGGTTTATTAACTTCCTTTTTTTTAACAAATCTACACTCATTTGAAGCGTGGAATTCAGTTGTTATTTGTTTCGTCCTTCTCTAGGTATATTATAAAAACTTGTACAAGCACAAGGATCTCATTTTCTTCCAATAACCAATGCATAAAACTAACTAAAGGTTAAAAATGTTGAAGATGCCAAAGGCTGATTAGTGATACATTAACCAAGCAGACATCATCACATGCTCATTTCACAATTCCAAGAACTAAAGAAGGGATTGGCATCAAATTCATCATCATGCAAATGACCACACTCACACATGTACACACGCTATTAGATTTATAAGTGTTATACAATGGTTGTTGAAGAAGGTGTAGTATTGTATTGAAAGTGGGAGTTGAATGATATGGAGGAGTGAGATGTTGAAAGAATTCAACATAGTTGAAGCCTGATGGGAGGGACACTTGGCGCGTTTTAATTTGGTCTTCTTAGCGCATGCATTACACGCTCCTTCAGGGCGCGTCAGCCTTGCCTTCACGCGGAGAGAGAAGGTGGAGTGAATAAAGCTGATGACACTTGGTGTTCTGTGATGGCTTGCTGAATTTTTATCACATTAATATTTTGAACTCAATTATTTCATTGCAAATTAATTTATTTTTTTAATTTTTTTACCAAAATTCATGATTTATTTTTGTCTATAAATAGAGACTTGGTTCATTTGATTTGGACACAAAAAAATTAAGTTTTTCACTATCTTAATCTTATTATTATCTTTCTATTAGTGTTTATTTTGAAGTTTTAGTCTTGTTTAGTGAAATGGATCTCAATAATCATTTCAACAGCCAAAATTCTTCTAATTATCCCAACAAAAATGTAAATTTTAATAGATAATTGTAATTTTATGTAATCATAAAAACAAAAAGTAAATTTAAATAAGAATATGAAATAAAAACTGGTGGGGTAGAGTGTTGAATGAAAAATCATTGGAGAGTGTAAAAATTGAATGAATGTTGAATTATTAGGTGAAAGAAAGGGTGGCATTTAGCCTGGTCTAGTAAAGTTTTTGTTCACCATAGTCAAGTTGAGAATTTTCCATTAGATCAAACAGAGAACACTGTCTTACTATAGTCTCTCACCACTAGATTTTTTTTCTCTCACACTATGTCTAACGCATCCCAAGGAAGGCCTACACTACACTGTTCATGTTCCAACTCAAATCAATTCTCCAGATTTAATACGGAACCATTTAATACAAATCTGAGTTAAAAGGGTTAATCATTCTGTGATGTTCTCGACATAAATCACATTCCTCTCCTTCATCTCTTTGCTGCTCGAGTTCCCTCTCTCTATCTTTCTTAATTTTGTGTGTTCATTAAAAAAAATAAAAAAAATTGTGTGATTTTGATTTTGTTTTGATTCTTGAAGTTCTCCTAGCAATTTCCCAGTTCTCTTAAATGATTATGTGTTCCTAAATACTAAATGTTATTATTTGATTACTATGTTCTGAAAAAATGTTCAAAATAGAAAGCTTGTTCGTTTTGAAATTTGTCATATGTTTCTATTTATTATTTTGGCTTAATGAATACTTTATGATCTTCCAGATCTTTGACAAAACAAAACAAAACTTTGAATTGCAGTGCTTCTTTTTGAGATGAATTAATGTAGTTATGGTAAAATAAAACAATAAATTTGAGAAAAATTAGTTTGAGTGTGGACATAAACATTGCCAGTTTGAGTTTGTTGGTGGTGCTTGAGTAACGCATTGAGTAATAAAAAAAAAAAGAAGAAGATGAAGATTGATTGCAGAGGGTGGTTTTGAGAAAGAAATCTAGTGATAAGAGACTATAATGAGATTGTGTTCTCTATTTTATCTAACGGTTAAAAATCAACTTGACCATCGTAGACAAATTTAACACTTGACCATGTTAAATGCCACCGAAAGAAAGAGAGAAAATGATGTAGAGTGTTGGGAATTGAAAAAGTTGGTGTTGAGTGTTGAAACCATTGTAGATTTATGGTTTTTATCTTGCAAACCAATTTTGTTATTCTTTCCTTGGTTTTCCTATCGAGTGCAAATTTGTACTCCCTCCGGCCACAATTATAAACAAAATTGCATTTTTTTTTTAGATTCGTTGAATAATTGATTTATCTAGATTATAATACAGACCAAATATATATGTTATTTAATGAATCTAAAAAGTACATTTTTGCTTATATTTGTAGCTGGAGGAAGTACATGCTAAAAAGTTTAAAATGATAAGTTTGTATTGAAATTAATACATTTTGATAGAAACATGGATAATGAGATGGACTTTGTTTATGGGCCTAAATCAATCATTTCGAGAGTTTATTCTAGAAGAATGTAGAAGAATGATGAGGTGTCAAGGTTGGTTCATGAGATGCATGACTCTTAGTAACTATATAAGTAATAGTATGTGAAAGGAATAGGGATCCACGTTTTCGGTTATTCTATTGTAGGGTCACTTGATAGTGATTTGGGGGAGCATCTGCTCTTTGGGGCTGTTAGCATTAGCTACAGTACAGTTGTTATTTTACAGCTTTCCATAACCGTTGTAATTGTTCTCTTCCATTAATACAATTATAACTTCTTCCATTTACTGTTCTATTATCCTTTATTATCACTTTTATACAATCATAGACTCATCAATTGGTCCGACCTACCGGATCTATCGAGGGAGAGCCAGTGATGACGGAGAAGGAGATTCCAACTTTTGATGGAACGAGAGATGCCTACTGGTGGCTGATCAAGATGGATCGGTACTTCCAAGCCAACAGTTGGATTCCGGATAAGATGAAAGTAAATTTGGTGACTCTGTTTGCATTGAGAGGAGATGCTTACATGTGGTGCTCTTCTTGGAAGCAAGGCAACCAGAATATCACATGGGAAAAGTTTGAAAGGGCTTTCATTAAGAAATTCATCCCAGATTTGTGGGAGATGATGGAAGCTGCAGAAGAGGTGAGTAGAGAAGAGATTCAAAAGGTGAAAACAGAAATTGATGAAGACTTAGAGAAGGAGAAGCTACAAGTGAAGAATGCGGAGAAAGTGATAGAATCGGAATCGTCAAATCGGTATTTGCAGAGACACAAGGAATCGGTGGCTCTGTTTGATACACCTTCTGAGAAGATAGAAACAGATTATAGAGGGGCGAGTGTTAAGATTAATCAAGTGGGTGTGGTTGATTCACTTCCGCCAGAACCATCAGACGCGGATCTACGGGCGAGGACACTTCCGGAGTCGAAACCACCAGACTTAGAGGCTGAGACGGACAACGTAGAGTTGAACAACCATCGACATGGGATGCCACGACCTCCGTCTAAACCACCAGAATCGCCCGACACCGATCCACTCGCGGTGATTTTTCCACAACCTGTACCACGACCCAAACCACCAGATTGGGATGTTTCCGAAGAAGAAGGAGGACTGCGAGCCGGGTCCTCGCCGTCAAAGCCACCGGGACGACGGGAGTTTCCACTGTCATCACCAAATCATCCTACATGGTATCCTTCTATTTCGCCTACTGCAACGGAACCGTTTGATCCAGGCGACGTCGCCAGCGTTATCGGTCATGTAAGAGTGACTGGTGTCGCCACAACCACCAAGTTCGGATCGGATTTGAGTTCGCCGCAACCACCAGTGACTCGTACGAATTTGATGGAGAAGAAAGATGAACTAAGGGTAAAATGGGAAATTGGTGAGTTGGGTAACATTTTATACTTAATGGGCCAGATAGACAAATCTCTGCCATCCATTCTGCACAATATCATTTGGTTACACGTGTGCCCATTATATCAACACACATTTCCTTTTATTGCTCATGAGTCACTGAATGGACATCCATTATCATTGGTTATATGTCATGCTTACCTAATGCAGTGGGAAGAAGTAATATGGGCTGAAATAGAGTTACAGGGCTTTAATAACAATTGGGCCATAAGGAAGGGTGAATGGAATTTGAAGCTTAGGAGGAAGGATTACTTTTCAGTTCCACATTATGACAAGATGTTTTCATCTAGAGAGCAATTATCTAAAACAATTGCAGAAGAAATTTCTTTATTATTCAAGTTCATGACAATGAGTATTTACCAATTTCAGTATGGACAAGGGGTTAATGAGCACTCAGGGAAGGAAAAATGTGTAAGTATTTTCATTCCTAATCCTTATGTTGGCACATTAAAGGAATTGAGCAAAGATGTTGTATCTATAAGAGTTGGAAATTCTTCTAATCTAATTTGGATTGGTTGCTGGCTCAAACAACACAATAGTAGAGTCATACGAGCTATTTGTGATGCAATTCAATCGGTAGCTAATAAACAAAAAGACATAGCACCAATAGTCCAATACCATTTGCTTTTCATATAACCATCTTATCAATGAAGAATGAAGTCAATAGTTTTATCATACTTCTTGAATTTTTAGAAGAGACACCACTGGATATATTGATTACTGACCAGTATAGTGAGCCATCATATGTCACAAGAGTAAAGCTTGAAATGTTGATTGCAGTGGCAAATGAAAGTAACACATGTGAGCTGGTCACACAACTGTGTGAATATGCCAATGTAAACATTCCAATTGCTAGAGAATCAATTTGGGTGGTTGGAAAAATGGCATTGCAGCATTATGTATATAATGTCAGTATTGTTGTTCCATTTCTTCGCTTTCATGAGATGGAAAAGAGCTATGCTACCTCTAATGCTCCGATGCTTGCAACTACAATAAAGTCATCAGCAATGGTAATACTATGGGATCCGGGGAAGTTCAATACTCTTATGACCAAAGATGCTCATCAATGTTGCTTGAAAAATTCTCTTTCAATCTATGGTTTGCTTAATTTTGTATATGACAGAGGAAAAGTTTTGGCTCAAAAGCATTTGGGTGCAAATCATGTTGGCCTTAGTGTCTTCAATGGCTCAATCTTTATGTGTTTCTCAACAAATGGATGGATCACCTAGCAACAAGAAGAGTAATAGAAACCTTTCCCAACCTTGAGGACAAGGTTGTTTTTAAGGGGGTGGTATTGATAGAAACATGGATAATGAGATGGACTTTGTTTATGGGCCCAAATCAATCATTTGGAGAGTTTATTCTAGAAGAATGTAGAAGAATGATGAGGTGTCAAGGTTGGTTCATGAGATGCATGACTCTTAGTAACTATATAAGTAATAGTATGTGAAAGGAATAGGGATCCACGTTTTCGGTTATTCTATTGTAGGGTCACTTAATAGTGATTTGGGGGAGCATCTGCTCTTTGGGGCTGTTAGCATTAGCTACAGTACAGTTGTTATTTTACAGCTTTCCATAACCGTTGTAATTGTTCTCTTCCATTAATACAATTATAACTTCTTCCATTTACTGTTCTATTATCCTTTATTATCACTTTTATACAATCATAGACTCATAGACTCATCACATTTTATATTAAATGTACAACTTTTTTATAAATGATTGTTGTTTTTCAATAAAAAATTACTAATTTGTGTTACTTTAACATGTGCAATACTGCACATGTTAGACAAACCATTCTTTCAATTAGACTCATATTTAAATTTTAAATCTTTGATATCGTATTAAATTTTTACATTGAATTCAACTCATTCTAAAAAAATTGCCCCATAAGTATGTCATTGTTCTGTAATACAATTCAGTTGGTAATGAACGCTGATTTGTAGAATTCTAGATTAGAATTTTGGATTTTTCACTTCTTCATATTTAGGGATAGGGCACATTTAACCATGATAAAAAAAACAAAAAAAAAAACGTTGCTCTTTATAAGGTTATTTCAATCTTATTTCTATTTTATATGGGAACTAGATTTTTTTTTCAATTAATACACACAAAGGGTTTAATCGAGTGACTTTAAATCCAGGTGCATGCTCGATATGCAAAAAGGTTAGTGCTTAAAATAAAAGGATTAATATCTTTTTCTTTGTCTCTCCTTTCCTACCTCACCTAGAAAATTAATCACACTAAATGCAAATTGGAGTATAATAAAGAACCATACAACATGTTTGATTCAAGGCTAGTGTACCTTCACTACTATGGGTAAGACTAGCATTTTTTCATTAAAAGCTGAAGGCACTTTAATTTAATTGGCAAATTAAGTGGAGAATATTTTAAAGAATAAAAGTCAGTGACATTATATCTTAGAAATATTTAAATCCTGGCCGCGCCGGAAACCTAAGCTACCTATAATCGAACCTATACACTTAGTATATAATTTATCATTTGCTCCACATGAACATAAATAATATAATCATTTTTTTGAGAAGAATAAATAATATAACCATGTCACTTGTCTCATTAACCCCACAAGCAACTTGAAAATAAGGTCATGTCTAGCTAGGAAGACCAATGCATGATTTATAAGTAATAAAAAATGACTTAGATTAATTAATTTAAATCAACATATAAAAACTACTACTTAGTATCCTAATTAGAAAAATTACTAGTAGCCTATTAATATAACCATTGATGAGGTTTACTCCTATATTTTACTATATATAGTTAGACAAATATAGATGAATCATCATATACTAATAGTGTAGGTGTTGTCCCATAAGTCCTAGCTCAACTGGCAAAATATGCCGAAATTGTTAGGCCGGACGTCGTGACCCGGGTTCGAACCCGGGATCTCACAATTATGTGAGTTTAATTTCTAGTGGATTACCACTTCAACTAAGACAAAAAAAAAATAGTGTAGGTGTTTCCATATGTGGGTGCAAAATTTACATATACTACCGTAAGGACGGAAAGATAAATAAAGGAATAAATTATAACGATATCTATATATATAGATTAACGGTTTTCAATAAAAACACATAAACCGTTAATCTTGATGTGTATCAATAACAAATCAAACGATCTTAGATTTTTGTAAAACTCAACATAGATGATCTATACAATATAAACTTTCAATCCAACGGTGGATTTTGTAAAATTTGAATTTGTTAAAGCATTATTGAGCGGTGTAACATTACTCAAATGTTACACCGGTGTAATTTGACCCCTCCCCATATATATTTTGATCAAATTACACCAGTGTAACCTAAAGATTATCTATGTTGAGTTTTACAAAAATCTAAAATCGTTTGACATGTTTTTAAAACATATAAAGATTAACGGTAATCAATAAAAACGCATAAACCGTTTTTATATATATATATATATATATATATATATATATATATATATATATATATATATATATCAATATATGTATTTACAAAGCACTTGGATCCTCTCATGCATTCATGCTCTTAAAAAAAATGGTAGAGAAGATGAGGAAAACAATGAGAACGTGATTAGGAGATAATAATATGTAGTAACTAGGGAGAATGATGGTGAGAAATGGAGCAATATTGTAGGAGAGGATTCAAATTTGTCAAGTTACTTCTTTTCACATAATTTTAGAGACAACTTACTCTAGCGTTTTGGTTTGGAGGGTATATATAGATCAACATTCAATTAATATATATTGTGGTTAATTTTTTGTTGAAGAGAAATGTAAAAGAAATTTGCAGGAGAGGATTCAAATTCGAGATTTAAATGGAGGTGTATATATAGTACTAGTAGAGTATTCAATTTTGTCAGCCCTATTTTTTCTATACAAGCAAAAGAATGATTACTCATTTTTTTTAGAGCAATGCTATTTAGCAAGAAATATTGATGCAAGAAAGAGAAGAATCCATAAAATTAGGAAATTTGACCAATTAAAAATTGGCTAACCATACATGGGAGAGAGAGTGATTATAATTTGACCAATTAAATGTTGCCACCTAAGATTCTTCTCTTTCTTGCATCAAAAAATTCTTGCTAAATAACATTTTTCTTTTTTTTATAAAGAAAGGAAACAGTTTGAAAGGAGTACTATTCTCACATCTATGAAGCAATGTGAATTCTTTGATATTTTTCTTTTGAAATGGAACTACACCCTAAGGTCATGAAATACAAGTAAGAAGATTCATACTATACAACTAATACAAGAAATGAAACCCAACTATATATCCTATTGAAATCAAATTAATGTTAATCCACCTTTTTTGGATACCCCTCTAAGATCAAGTCAGAATGAACCACCAATCCTTCCTCACATTAGACATCCATCCACCACATTGAGAAATATGGAAAATGCTAAAGAGAGAACACATCAAATACAACCGACAACTCAGTCTCATATTTAGCTTCAAGTACTATCGTCCAAAGAGTAGGTTTAACCTCCAATATAGCTTAATGATAATAATTGTGATGTTTAAAGAGTATGAAGAAAATTGTGGTGCCAACAAATTTACTTCTCCCCAACAAATTAACCATTAACATTTTTCTCTTACAAAAACTACTCATTAGATACCAATCTTAGTTGGTAGAAGGACTACGGTTCAATCCTCAATAACTATGATCGAAAAGGGATTGAAACCACTTGATACCAGAGTTGGCCCCCGAATCATATTAAATTGGATTTGAAAGCCCAAAAAAATAAACTACTCATTAGATGGCATTAATATTAAGTGACTCCTCCTTTTATTTTAAATCAAATCATACATTTTACCAAAAGAGTATTAGCTGCAGGTACTACTTAATAGCCAGCAGTACTCAAACTGGACTTCCAGTTCTCATCAGAGAATCTATGGCTTTTCATCTTACAATAAAGCCATGATTATATATCTACTGATGTTGACCAGCATTGGAGAAGGCAATCTTGACTTTTTACATAGCCAAAAAATTTATATGAATGACATAAATCTATTCATGACAGCTTGCCATGAAAACTAATAAGAAAATAATTAAGATTTACAACCAAAAAAATGAAGAAAAAATCAAAGCATTTAGGTTTTTCATTTCAATGATTTTCTTTCATTCAAAGTACAATATATGTATATAGAAAAAAACCTTTTGCTATAACTATATATTATAAGTAGTTGAAGTTCAAAATAAATATTATTCAAAGAAAACTTTTGTTCACATATGATATAATATATATGATCACTAGATTAGATATAGAAGATCCAACAAGAAATTATATAAATCCATTTGCTCCACATAACAAGATAATTTCCCTATATATTCTAATCTCATAAACAAAAGCCGCAAAGCTAAGGAACACGTTTTACATATCTATTGAGTTGAATATACCTAAGTTTATTTTTTATTAAAACGTTTTATATTTATACACATTAACATTTATATTATATATTATCAATTTGTAATCCAGCAAGGAAAATTGTGTTAACAAGGTGGCATAAATTTATAACATGAATTTTGAAATCACTTTTCATCCCCCATCATCTTGATCACACTTATTCACTCTATATTCTTAATTATTATTCAATCCATCACACGTTACATTTATGTTTTCATCACTCTAGTTGTAAATGTGATGAATCTTACACTCGTATCATCGCTGTATTCAAAATCAAAATAAATAGAAAAAGCAAATTTAAAACCTATGAATATGCACGGAAATAAAGGTGGTATAACAAGTTATTGTTACATTTTTTTATCATATGTTTACTACTGGCAAGTTATTGTTTCATGGCTAACGACAAACCAATTCCTTGAAACTAGTAGTAAGCAAAATCCTCAAACATTTATCTAAGAAAATATATGTGAAAAATAAACACTAATAAATTATTTAATATAGTCATTCATTCATATTTCATTTCATATAATAATAAGTACTAACAATGAACAAAGTAAAATTAATCCCAAAGATATCCAATTTAAAAACCAATGAGACACTACTAAATTATATAAGTACTAAAAACAAGTACATAAATATGACTCAAAACGCACTACTAAACCATCATCCATAAAATTAACACTGACCTCATAAATTAATCACTTTCAAGTTCCAACTCCAACAACAGAGACTCATTCATTTCCATTGATTAATTCTAAATTCCTCAAAAAGGCTGACGTGCAGCTGAATTGTTTCCCGCCCAACCATCAACAGGCAGCTGATGAACATTTTGCATATTCAATGGCAGATTGAAAAATGGCAAACCAGATGAAGGATCAGGAAATGGATTGTTATTTCCTCCACCGCCGCCGCCACCACCACCACCACCACCAGAGCCTTGAGAACCACCACCACCTCCTGCTTGAATCTGAACTTGCTCCTCTTCCTCCAAGGGCAATCTCTCATAAGCTACATTAGTAAAAGAAGCGGCAATCACGATCACCGGTCCTGCTGCGATAAGTTCACCAACCACACTTCCTCCGACCACTTGTCCCTGTCCTCCGGCGAGATAAATCGTTAAGCTTGTCGCTCCGGGAGGAGCTGGTGGAGGCAGAAAAGATCCAGACAAAGACAATATCTCAAATCTTCCATTCAGTGTCACAACACCACCCGCCGCCGCTGGTTGCCGGAGACTTACATTAGTGACGGTTCCGCTTCCACTTAAAACACAGATCCCACGCTGACGACGGCGAGCGTAGGTAGTTACACATTCAAACACATCGGAGCCGCTGGCTACTTCAAGAATATGAGCCCTCAGAGTGTTGGCGCTCTCACGGGTGATGATCACCGGCGGCTTTGCTTTGTTTTTTGATCCCGGTGGTCTGCCGCGTGGACGGCGTCCCACCACGTCACCTGGACCGGCTGCTGAACCTAGCTCCAAGCCTTGGCTTCGGTCATCTTCATCGTTTGATGAAAACGGAGCTGCACCACTCCCACCAACACGATTCGACTCTTGCTGTTCGTCAGAATCGTGTTGGTGTTGATGATGTTGCTGTTGTTGTTGCTGAAGGTGTAAGTTTTGTCTGTGAAGGTTTTGCATAAAGCTTGATGCATTTCCTAAATCCAAACCAGCCATCAAAGTAATAGAGAGAGAAAATATATAGATATATAAATTAAAAAGGTTAAATTTATATTATAAGACAAAAAATAAAATAAAAAACAGAAAACAAGGAAAATGATTTTTATTACTATAGAGAAATAGTAATATATAGTTAAATATTGTTCATAAATATATCATATTTTTTTTGGGTCTAACTAGATCACTGTTTGTTGAAGATGGTTTTGTTTATTTATTGATGTGTGTGAGTGTGTGATAATAATATATAGAAAATAAAAAGATAGTTATAATAAAAAAGAGGTGAATAGGGAGAAAGAGAAGATGATCTATCTTAGATGGTGGAATAATAGAAAATCATTTAAGGATGGTTTGAAAAGAGACAGAGGAGCTGCTATGGAGTGAGGAGAAAGAAAAGGGAAGAAGAAGCTAAGGTGATGAAATTGAAGAGGAATGGGAGAGAGAGAAATGAGGTTGAAGGAAACAAAAGAAAAGACTTAATTAAAAATAAGTCATTTGTTTGGACAACCTAAAGTTTTATAAAATAGTATAATATGAGGTATTAGTTGGAGAAATCTTTAATACGCTTTCTCACTCAAATGTCTTCCTCACTCGCATTCTCCCACCGTGACCTCAACGCGTCCTTATATAGAATAGAACACATTTTGCTAATTTAATAGTCACATTGTGGTGCTTATAAAAATAAAAATAGTCACATTGTGGAACTAAATAATAAATATAAAAAAAGACTAAGTCTTCTTTGATCGATAGAGACATCATATGTTTTATGTAAAGATCCGATTTAAAATCTAGTAATTTCAGTTATTCATTTTAAAAGTGAAATTTTAGCCATAAATGTTGTGAATTCGTTTAAATATCACACCAATAAAACCTTTGATGTATAGAACAAAAGGAACGGCAACCAAAACACAAGAGGATTAAGCGATAATAATAAAGCGATAAAAATGATAAAGAAGAACACACAATAATTGTTTTACTTAGTTCGGTCCAAATTGACATACTCTGGAGGAGAGAGCATTCTCCGTTTCACTAGAATCAAACAAGTAACTTTACAAAAGAAATCTCAATTGGATCTTCTTGTGGTCAAGAGACTCAATTTGATCTGGTCTAGCCAAAGTGAATACAATAATTCTTTGTCCAACCCTAAGGTTATACCAAGGGCAACCCCTATTGTTTCCCTCTAAAACCCTAGCCTTTGTGTTGCGGTAAATCTTATTGTCACAAAACCTTATATCTTGCTCTCTTGTTGCTCTTCCAATTTTTCTATGAATAAACATGCTCTATTTATAGAAAAGTATATGCCTATTATTTTAAAACAAATCTGTTTTAAAATAAAACTAAATCTCACATTATTTTTAAATATATCCAATTTTAAAATAAATTGAATCCAAGTCATATATCCTTCGAAACTAATTTTTCCACAAAATCAGCAATATATACTGATATTTCAAGGCATACTCAACAATAAAGCAACTTGATAAAAAAAGAAAAGGTAAATGGACCTTTACTCCCCTGCAATGTAGGTATGTTTTGCTTTACCCCAGCAATTTTTTTTTTTTGAGAATACCTCTTGCAATGTTGAAAATTTTGTTTTACCCCCCTATGTTTACTTTTTTGCTGATGTGGCAAGGAAAAAGTGACTGCCACGTCAGCAAAGTTACCTTTTTGCTGATGTGACAATGCACTTTTGCTGACGTGACAATCACATTTTCATGCCACATCAGCAAAAAAGTCAATATAGAGGGGTAAAACAAATTTGCAGCATTGCAAGGGGGCATTCTCAAAAAAAATAAAAAATTATAGTGGAGAAAACAAAACACGCCTACATAGCAGGGGATAAAGACTTATTTACTCAAAAAGAGAAATGATAGTTGAAACAATGAAATTTGATAATTTTAATTTAAAATGTTAACTAAATAGATTAAATTTAATTGAGCTAAATATCTTTTATTTATTCTAGATTTAAATATAAACAAAATTCAAATGTATAATTAACTTAAATTTGTATTATATACATTTTATTTTGGATGAACAAATAGAATCGCTGACATCAAAGAATCTGTGGATATTTTAACTATGTTGGCACGCTTAATTATTAAGAAAGACAAAACATTATAATTTTAAGTGTCATTTTTTGTGATTTTCTAGATATAAATTTCATAGAAAGATGTAAAAATAATTTTTATTGATTATTGATTATGAGAAAAAAATTCAATTAATTAATCTTTTTTTCTTATAATTTAGGACAAAAAAAAATTGGATTTTTCTTATAAATTGGGACGGGAGGGAGTATAACATAAAGTAACCAAAAGTCAATTTATTTTTATTTTGGGTAAATAGGTTGATACATCCCTGTAATGTGTGCAAGTTTTGTTTTTCCCCTCTGTAATTTTTTTTTTGATTCGCCTCTTGCAAAGTAAATTTTTTGGGTTTCCCCCCTTGGGTGCAAGGAATTTGCACTTTTTAAATCGATTGAACAGATTAACCGTTTTAAAAAACAACACTTTTTAAATCGGTTTGAACAAAATAACCGATTTAAAAAGTGCACCCAAGGGGCGAGTCAAAAGAAAAAAAATTACAGGGGGGAAAAACAAAACTCGCCCACATTACAGGGGGGTATCAACCTATTTACCCTTATTTTTTTGGTGTTATTCCTCTATTCTACCTAATAATATGGCATTCATATACGATATAAAAACAAATGTTGTGTTTGTTTCCACGTCTACAAGGTCACTAGATGCACGTTTTTGTGAAGCAACAAATAGTTCTGTTGCTTCTCATTTTCATGGAAATTTCACTCCTGGACGTGCGGCTGCGACAAATATAAACCAAACACATGAATTATCAAGAATTGTTTAAAGAGTGATGGAGGGCTGGGGGTCGGAGATCTTCGAGCCTTAAATCTAGCGTTGCTTGGTAAATGGAGATGGAGAATAATTTATGAAGGAGTGGGTCTCCGAAGAGATATAATTTTAGTGAGATACCCTCATCTTGGAGGGAGGCTTGGGGATATCAAGAGGGTCTCTCGTTGGTGGAGGAACGTGTCCTTACCTGATGATTCTGAGGATGCTATCTCATATTGGTTTTCAGAGGGGGTGACTAAAAATGTTGCTTGAAATTCTAGCGCACTGCAGACAAATGTTGTACACAATGTTGTAACACTTATGAAAACAGAAAGTTGAGTGAGACGTTACAACATCTGTCTACATCGAAACATAATGGACAAGATAAACAATAAATAGCAGAATGTAAATAATACAGAGTATTGTTAACCCAGTTCAGTGCAAACTCACCTAATCTGGGGGCTACCACGTCAGGAAGGAAATTCACTACGATAATATTAATTCAAAGCTAAACTCCCTCGTTTAGAACTTCTCACTTAACTACTACCCGTGCTAATTTCTACCTAGGAACTTCTAGATATGAGATCTCATCTCACTTCCCCTCACACAACACAGACATCATTGCTTACAATCAGTAATAAAACATAATTGGTGGAGACACACTCCTAGACAAATAACCTAATTCCATGCTTCAAAGTTTTGGAGAGATTCACAAAATACAACTCAATAAACTCAGTCCTACAAAAGCATCAAGGTGATACTAAAGAGGCTCATAATATAAAGCACAAGGTTTACAAAGACATGAAACCCTAAAAGACTACATCTTTGATATATTGGCTTTAGTGAATACAATAGGTTTAACATCTTCCTTTATATAGCCACGAGTTAGCATGGACTTCCTGAGCGAATTGGGCTAAACAATACAGCTGGTCTTAGAGAATCTCCAGCTACAATCTTCTAGAAGCAAAATATATTTTTCATAAATATATTTGCATCAAATATTTTATTTCCTTAAATGTTTCAACATCTTAAGGATTAAGCAAATACGCGTGCTTGATGTTGCTTCTAGAAAATACGCGCGTCTTGGCGCACAATTCATCGTGAGATAATTTTCAAAACATATCTTCAAAAGATATCACGCACAAATAAAGCGCGAACACATCAGCTATGATGTCGCGCCCACATGTTGCAACATCTGGTCGAACATTTGACTAGTACATAGTTTTACCAAAATGAAGCCAACATGCAAAAACCCAACATTGATAATGGTCGCATAACTTCTTTCTGGTTTGATCCTTGGATGGGGGCGAGCCCCACTAAGAATTC
Organism: Trifolium repens; assembly: GCA_030408175.1. Classification (NCBI taxonomy): domain Eukaryota; kingdom Viridiplantae; phylum Streptophyta; class Magnoliopsida; order Fabales; family Fabaceae; genus Trifolium; species Trifolium repens. The sequence goes on from CP125851.1 coordinate 36,552,768, forward strand.
AGTTCCAAAGGTTCTTTCAAGTGTGAGCCCAAAGTGCTAGTACGGTTGAGGAGATGGATAGTTGAGTCGAAGGTCAATGGGTTTGGGACTTATGGTGGAGAAGAGATCTATTTGTCTGGGAGCTTAATTAATCTCTTGGAAAGTCTCCAAGAAATTCTTTATCACACAACAATCTCCACAGCAGATGATTCTTGGTTTTGGAAGCATGGAAAACTTGGGCCGCTTCAAAAGTGGCGGTCTTTTCTTGGCAACTTCTGCAAGATAGGTTGTCAACTTGTCAAAATCTTTGACAGCGGGGAGTCATTGTTGATGTTAGTGGTTCAACGTGTGTGTTTTGTGGTTTAAGGCATGAATCAGTTGATCACTTATTTGATTCTTGTACCCAAATCTCACAAGTTTGGTATGGTATTCTTCGGTGGTTGGGCGTGGAGCTGATGCCTCCTTGTGGTGTTTTAAGGTTTTTTTAGGCTATCTTGGGCGTGGGCATGGGTAAAAAAGATAGAATGTGATGGTTGTTAATTTGGCAAACTATTGTGTGGATGTGGACTATTTGGAAATCTCGAAATGACATCTTCTTTTCGGAATGGATCTTTTCTGTCGAGTGTCTGGTCGATAGGATAAAACTTTTATCTTGGAAATGGTTTATAGGTAAAAACCATGGCTCCCCTGTTCCTTTTATGAGTGGGGTATCCACGCTACTTTATATTGGAACTGGTAGAGTTTGTTTGAGTGTCGTGTTGGGTCTCGATTGGTCAGGGGGATCAAATGCTTTCTAGTTGTTTTGTCCTACCTCTAGTTGGTCTATGTCTCTCTCTTTCTGTCGAGTATTCTTCTTGACGTGGTGATACCTACGAAGGTTTCTAGTTTATTGGTGGTGTGCCTCCTTTTTTTTCCTTGTGGTTTATTTTGCTTTCTTGTCTTACCTTAGAGATTGTTGGGTGCTGGGGGGAAGTGCTTCTTGTACCTCCTTGATTTACGGAACCTTCTCTTGTACTTCTTTCGCTTTTAAATTTATATATAATTTATTTGTCATTCAAAAAAATTTTGTTTAACTCAAAAAAATTAAGTGTCTTGTATTTCATAATATTTGTTCTTCACTAAGCACCAAAAGAAAGTAAATGACTAAAAATAGACACGAAAGAAATATAATCCACACTCAACCATTTATAAAATGTTCTTCCAAACTTGGATTGCGAAGCGGTAGTTAAAGAATAAATGGTCAATATCTTCATTCTTCGTAAAACATAGAGCACAACAAAAGTGATTTGAATTAACTAAGCTACCTTTCCTCGCCAAGGCCATACACGTCGGAAGTCTAGCTATTAATAATCTCCACCCAAAGATGCTTATCTTGGATGGTCAGGCCCGCTTTGATCCGGTATCCATCGCCTTAATTTTTTTGTTTTTTACAATTGAAACTGGTGAGATTTAAACCTAAGTTCTCATGCATACTATTCAAATCTCTCAGCACTAGACCAAACCTAATAGCTTATCATTGTTTTAATTTTATTTCCAAGTCAAACTATTTAATAGAGGACTGAATCGATAGTTTATTGCCCTTAGACCACTCGTCTTTAAAACCTTTAATATAGGACTTCCTTTGTTTAAAAACAACTCATTAAGTTGATTCTTCATACATATTAAGAAAAGTATATAAATAAAATGGATTGTATATATGATATATGAATATTAAAATTCTTTTATAACATAATGATGTATTAATTCAAATTTAGTGAAATATATTCAATTGAAAGTGAAGAAAGTAATATTAATTAAAGGGAAGATAAGGAAAAAAAATTGTATTGAAAATCAAAATTGGTCATTTATTTTGGAACAAAATATACTGATAAGTGTCAAAAAGTAGTTAAATTGCATATTGAATCAAGACACTTATTAACTTGTTTTGCAAGTTGTCCTTAAGATTATTCCCACTTTAATGTACATATTTGTTTTTATGTATTTTTGTTGAGTGTGTCTAAATCCTACCCATTTTGTAGGTATTTGAACTTAGAGTTGATTTTTATCAAAGAATGAAGAATTGAAGTTTGTGTTGTCTCGCTAAGCGAGCTGCAACGATAAATGGCGAAGACCCCTAGCTAAGCGAGGACAAGCGAGAGGTAGCAAAGCAAGTCAGTGGCAAAAAGGTCATCTAGCGAGATGTAGCGAGAGGTAGCGAAGAGTCTCGTTGGTGCTTGCTAAGCGGGAGAAAGAGAAGGTTGGTGGTCAGTGACTTACGTGTCAGCAAAACCAACTGTGAAAGAAGGTTGTCTCGCTTAGCAAGGCACTTCTCGCTAAGCGAGCATCTAAATTCAGATCTGATATAAATAGACACCAGTTGTAGAAATTTGAGATTATCACACTTTTACCAGAGAAAAACAGGGAGAGACTTCAGAGTTAGGTTTTCAAGGGGATTTTGAAGAAGGATTCACACAACTTTGAGAAATCAATTGTTATGTTCATTCATTTCTCTTCTTATCATCTTTGTAAGATTCCCACAATGGGTAACTAAATATTTGGTTGTTGAGATTAGATGTAGCTCATTTATGACTATGTATGAATCTTGATCATGTTTATATATGTTTTAGATTATCCATTAATATTAGTGTGATCCTTGATTTTCATGTTTTACCTTAAGATTTGAATTGTAATAGACATATACTTTTTGAATCAAAGAAATAGGATAATCACTTATTGAACCCTAAATTCTATACATAGATTTAGGCTTAATATTCACTTTTAGTATTGAATCTTAATGTTATTGTATTGATTGATGATCCAAGACATCGGAGGTTAATAGGTACAATAGATATCTCTGCGTTATCTAGACACGAAAATGTACAACGAGTGATACGTGATAATATTGATTGATAGCTAAAATATATATAACTAATTTAGAATAATACATATGAATGAATTAGTGAAGTATAGTCCCAACAATTTAATCTCTTTGAATTTTAATCATCTTTATCGCATTTTCGTTATTACATGTTTACAATTTTTCGTCACAAATCACTTTGAAACCCTTACTTAAAATCATACTAATTGTTGAATGGTATTTGATATAACACTAGTCCTCGTGGATACGATAAAAACATACTTACTTTTGTACTTCAACATATACTCACAAATGGGTCGGTCGTTTTGGGACGAATGATAATTGATATTTTAAATATTATAAATGATCTGTCTATAAGACTTTCAACTGAAAATGCCAATATTACTAAATTGGATATCATGACTTCAATTCGAATCATTTGAGTTGTGTGTAGTTACAAACAAAGAATCACATGTGTATTTAATGTATAAAGGTGCCTAAAATATCCTTAGTTTTATATTTGTTGTGAATTCGTCTAAAAATTACATCAATAATATTTGAAGTGTGGAACAAAAGAACGACAACTAAATCAAGCAGATAACAATAATAATAAGAAAAGTATAAAAACAACAATGGAGAAAAGAAAGAACACAATGTTTGTTTTAGCTACGATTTTGTCTGTGGCTAAAAAACTTTTTTTTTTGTAGTGTAAGCTCTATCTCCTTCATTTGTTTTTTCAAATGGTATTAGTTTTTTATTTTTCGTGGACAGATTACTACTTGTACTTCATCCCCATTAGTGGATTCTATGTTGTTGATGACAGGAATTTCTATGGTATTTTTAGTAGTATTATTAGTAGTAAAATGACCAAGACAGACCCAAATACGAAGGAAAACCTACAGAATCCAAGAAAAGCATCAAGACAGAGTCAAGAATGCAAAAAGACAAGAAAAACCAAAAAAGGAAGAAAAGTGCTGTTCATCGTGCCACGATGGAGGCTACTTGCTCGCCAAGACAACAACAGAAGAAAATCTGTAAAATATCTGTTCATCGCAGCACGATGGCCTATATCGCAGCACGATGACCTTACTTGGCGACCAAGCTGATGAAACGCACAGGATCAGTTATAATTTTGAACTGTATCTTTCCATCGTCTCACGATGAACCCATCGTGCCACGATGGCTTGCTGAGGCCCATTACGAAAACTATAAATAGAGCTCTCCTCCCATTGTTTAAATCATTCAGAAATAGTAGAACACTCTCTACTATAAAGGAGGTGTTCGGAGGAGCTCTAAGGGCATAGTTTTCTTCCCTTACGGGAAAACTAACTCAGCAAGGTATGTTTTCTTTAGGCTTTTATGTTTCGGTTATAATTCTTGTAATTTAAATATGTAGTCTTTTGTATAGATGCCTTAGGTTGTGGTGGAGACGATGAACTCCCCTATGAATATTTGGAGTCTGTGATTGAGTTAAAGTTATAATAAATCGTTATTCAGTATTATGTTTGTTATTTATTTTCTTGCACTTTAACAACGTATCTCGTAATCTGGCCGGATAAGCGGGAGCGCTCATAGAATTGGTATTAGGGACACCTAATATTAGTCCGGACATAGTAGTAAATATGTTAGGTGAATAGAGACGGTAACATCTTGAACGAGTTGTGAACTGAGCAATTAGAGGAGGAATCAGGAACTAGGTGTGAACTGAGCACTTAGAAGCTGAATAGCTCGATACTAGGACCTAGAGGCATTTGATGGGTGAAGGTAATAATGCATTTGTAATGAACAACTCACCTAGTAATTAGGGTATGTGACACAACGAGGTTAGGCTCTCGTAGGTGCCTTAGTTACTATTGTAGGGAAACTTCAATATATATAGTGTAACAGTAAGGTGTTACTACAATAAAGGAAAAGTCACCGCCGAACAATAATCTGATTAACTATGTTATACACCGTTCATGCCAAATTGGAAGAAGGGAGTAAGTCCAACCACCATACATATCCTCTATATTTCTTGAATCATTTATCTTTATTTTTCTGCAAGCATATCACTATTTTATAAAAACCTTTTTCCAAAACCAAAGCGAATGCAAATCATACAAACTTAAATAACGCTAGCGAAGCTTTGGCACGATCCCTGTGGATACGAACTCTTTCTAGACACCTAGAGTGTGAATTATTACTCGATTGTCAGACCGTAGTCAATTGTATATAATTTTTTTTTCATAATGATTGATAAATATACTATTTACTTAATAAAAAAATAGTTAGTTATATTTTTTGTTGCTCCAAATATGTCAAAACTGACTTCCAAATCATATTAAACTTGTGGTGAAAGTCAAATATATATTTCAACTTTCATTTTAAATTTACATAAAATAACGTACGTTTTGAATAATAACTAGTTGATGACCCGTGCACCCGCACGGGTCGCGCCTTCGGCGCTTGCTTATTTGGGGGGGGGGGGGGGGGGGGGTCTTGTGTCGGGCCGATATAGCGTTTTGTTTAAAAAAAATTGTAAATTGTTTTATTGATTTAATGTAAATTGATATTATAAGTGTTTATTATAAATAGTATTTATTTAAGTAAAACGTGTTAGTTATATATACTATAAATTAATTCTGTAAATGATAAGAATAAATTATAGTTAGGTAAGGTTTTAAAATTAGTTATAATTATAAGTGGATTTAATTATTTAATTATAGTTATAGATAAATTGATTCATTAGTTGGTGATAACATAAAATTTATATGTAAAAATTCCGAGTAGACTGTTAATATGTTACAATAGTTTGGGTAAAAAAAAAAAACTGTAGTTGAAGTAGGAGATAGATTAACAAAATAATCTACATAAATTAAATAATTTTGATACATATTATAGTAAAGGATTGTTAAAGGTCATGATTTGTTGATAAGGTCATTATTTTAACTACATCTTAATTTTGGACATAGGTTTGATACATATTATATAAATGTTTGTTATGTCTGATATAAATTTTAAATATAAGATGTAGTTAAAATATAATAATAAGTTAATAACCAATATAATTATAGATAAGCATTGAGAAATAGATATATAATATAATTATACAAATTTTGATCCATAACATAACATTGGTACATGAAAGGGAGGCACACTTAAAAGCATTAATTAGATAACATAGATTTTGATGTTATTTGTAGATATAACTAATGAAGATTATTCTTTTGAACAACACTAACATGTAGTGCAGGAGGATTTAAATGGTATTTCAAGTGCAAATAGTCACCAACTTGTAGGTTGCTTCGTCGGACATAGTTGAACCATCCAGTAATGAGTACGTGATGAGCAATTGGTTCATGGGTTCCATCTTTTCCCTTTTTTTTCATCCAGTAATGAGTACATCCATTGTTGCAAATTTGAAACGTATGGTATCTCCTTGATTCAAGTGATTAGCCTTAAAAAATTTGTTCCATGCGGTGTAGAGTCTTGTAACATAATAAGGTTCTTCTGTTGTAATGACGTCACAGTCTTGTTTTTTTCCTCGTCGTCCACATAGAACAATAATATCAAAATAGTTTTTTCTGATATATCTACCGAAAAAATGGTCCACCATCTTCGAACCGAAAAATAAGATATTGAGAATACATATATTAATTTTAGTCATTTTAGAATATAATTTTAAATCAAATGGGAAAGTTAGCTTACCAATTGTTTCTTTGCTTTCAAATCAACAGCGGATAATGTTCTGTCAAAGTACTTAGTCTTTCCTGGTTCGGTACTTCGACTATGATAATTAGGTATATCATCAGTATGATTGATTGTTCTTCCAATATGAAGCACAAAGTCAGTTTCTCCAATGTAATTGAACATCAATTCATGAATATCTACCAAATTGTATTTTTTGATAAGTGTTTTCCAACCTGTTGTCAATAATGGGTAGCTATAGTCACCATTAAATTTGACATGGGTTATCTTGCCTTTTGTATCAATCAATTTCCATTTCGAAGGTAGATTGGAGTTCATAATCTTTACAAATGCTGGATCTATTTCTCCATAATCCTAATTAATTGAAAAAAATTAATTTACAAAAGAGGTGGTATATTATTTAGAAAATATAATAAACAGATATCTATTAATTACCTCGTTTGGGACAGTGATTGTAAGAAACTTAGCTAATATGGGCCTACCCATTGCCATTTGATACGGACAAATTGAATTTGGATGTGAAGTAAGAAATTGAAATTATGTATGCATTTTTTATGGTAAGTTCTACACTGATGTTGGTATTTATAGTCACATTGGTTTTGTAGTAAGGTCAAATATATCTACAAAAAATAGGTATGTATTAAAGAATTAGTCAAATTGTTCATCATTAGATGGTTGAATAGTTAGTTTAAATAGGACAAAAACTGAACCAATATATGTATGTTAAAGTTACTTGGCATGTGGTGTTTTGAAGTTATAGTACACACGTACTTGTCAATGTGTAAGATAATGGTGGAATTTTGTAAAAGTAATATTAATCCAAATTGAATTGTTCATCTTTTATATTTTTAAACCGGAAGTTTTTTATTTTATAATTAAAATGAATAAGTTAAAAAATGACTAAGAGAAAAAAGTATGTAGGTAAAGTAGTGGATGAGTTGTTGTGAATTTCATAATTAAGTTTGTAGAGAAATATTATATTAATCTTTTAAATTAGTTTTTTATAAAAAAATTTGTAGACATTGTTTTTATGATTTGAGATATGACTAAAATGAGATAGTTGCTACTTTGGTTAATTTTTTCATGGTGGATAGTACATATAAATAGAGACATAAATTTTAAACTAAAGTTAATTGAACTATTATATAGGTAGTTAAAAGGTGCGGTCTACATAGGAATTTAGCTAAATAGAAACAGTACATACCAACATTGTTCAAAGAAAATACAAAGCTTTAAATAATGATCATAAGTTGAGAAAAGTTCAAAAGTTAAGATAGGTACGATAGGCCGATAGCTTAAACTAATTGTGGTTATGCTGAATTGTTGTAGCGAACAATGTCGACTACCATAACTTCAGCTGGATCAGAAAGCTGAAATTGCAATTTGTCTCCTTCGCGAAGATTGTTCGCCTTCTTGAATACATACCATCCTTCAGTAAAATGTTTTTCCTGTCTTCCATTTTCTCTTTTATAAGTATTGATTTTCCATTTGGTTCCATCCAATTGATGTTGTGTTTTGATGATTATGTTCTTCCTTCCTCGCAATGCACTGTTAGCAGTTTTTGGCGGTATCCTCTATTATATAAAAAACATTGAATAGTTATATAAAGTATCAACAATAATATACCAATTAACAATGTTTATTTATAAAACTTACCAAAACTTGATTTTTTGTGTTACATGCCATAGCCTTACTTATTTGCTGTTCCCAACCAAACAACTGATCGTCTTCATAGGGATGTAAGGTATAAGTGTTGTCGTTAAATGGGAAGATTGTTTCTCCCAACTCTTCTTCAACTTCATCAATGCTTGTTACATTGGCATTATTTATCAAAGTAAATGTTGAGTTGTTTTCGTGATAAGTAAGGATTACCTGGGTTGGTTCTGTTATACCAAATAAAATTGAAGCCATTTTTCCTGAAGTCATGTAACTTTTATCTTCATCTAGGTAGATTTCAAGCCAAGCTGTGTTTCCAGAGGGGTGAACCAAAAATGCAACTGGGTCATACTGAAACTTATGACGCCAATCAGATTTGAATTTAGCGGGAATAAGAATTTCTTCCTACAAAAAAATAGTGTGTATTAAAATATAAGACTTAATTTGAATAAAGATTTAATTATATGAGTGATTAAGCAAATTTAAAAAAACCTGATGGGGATCAACAATAGTCTGAAAGCTTTTCTTTCTTTGTCTTTCATTAGCAGCCCTTGTCATTCTGTTAATTATGAATGTCATTAGGAATTTATGTTTATATTAGTGAATCAATAAAAATAAAGGTTTTGTTTTTATGTTTGAATATTTTATAACAATTTATAAATAAACCTATTTAAAGATATGGTAAAAGTACTTAAGTCTTTATTTATACAGGAATAAAATGACCAAACGCTGATATAAGGTAAAAGCATCTATATGGTTAATGTACTTATTTATAACAATGATTTTCTCATAAATTTGTACTTAAGTATTAGTAAATAGTATGGAATTATCAATTTTATAACATGCAGTTTCGAAATGGATTAACCTATATTAACCTATAATCGTAAATTATGCAGTAAACCTATATTAACCTATAATCGAAAATTATGTTTAGATTATGTTGATTATTAAATTGAGGATTTAAACAATGTAGATAAAGAATTCAAAAATGACTTTGAATATGAAACCCTAAATTAGGATTTGGGGTTCTATGTTTTCTATGAACGCCTCAAAAAGTCTTAGTATAGTTATTTGAATGCGATTCTGAGTAATATAATTCCTTTAAATTTGAATGCTTGTGGGAAAATTATAACATCAGCCATACTATTTTCCCTATCTTAACGAAGTAATGTTGGTTTAGGTTGTGATAATAGTTATGTTCATTTCATGATCTTCACAGTAATAGAATATAAAGTTAAAGATACTCTAAAAGAATTTAAATGTATTACAGGATTACCTTGTTGATGATGAAGCCATTGAAGGAGATGAAGTGTTGCAAATAAGCTTGTTGGATTAAATGATTTGTTTGTTATGCTGTGGCTTTTAGTAAAGTTGATTTTGTATGACGTGTTTTAAATGCTTTATAATATTAAAAGTGTATTAAATTGGAAATGGGCCGAGCTTAAGACATAAGTGAAACCCAATACCTGGTTTTGATTTTTTATAAATATTACAAACCTTTTAAAAAGGCTAGTTTGACTAACAAACTATTAAAGACTCCAATCCATATATTAATGGAAAGGGTTAAAAAATGTTTGATTGAATATTGGTAAAATATATTTTATGATACTATTATTTCATAGTATTTTAATAAGAATATGTTTAGTAAGAAAATAAAATTGAGTACATTTTAATGATTTTGAACAATTGAATATAATTGTTAACATAAATTATGAAATACACTTGATTATACATCTTATAATATATTAGAATGATGTAGGAATACATATAATTAAACATCTAATTACATATTACAATGGAAAATAGAAACAAATAATTTAGGTTAACAATTTAAAAACATGGCCGATATGTTGTCTGAAGAGTCTGGTGAATTTGAAGCAAATTGTATCTCCTTCATCGAATGAATTAGTTTGGCAAAATATGTTCCAATTAACGCCAATTGCTGTTATACTGAATGGTATTGTGGTACACAAAACTTGAAATACTTGCGTTGTACCGTTGTCTGTGCATAATGTAATATGTACTAAACGATTTGTTCGTACATATTCTTCAAATTCTTCAAATATGTTCTGAAAGAAAAAAATTATTTTAGAATAAATGAAATATTGAAAACTAATTTTAAAATATAAGTTAAAGAAGGTGCTTACAAAATATGATGTGGCAACACATTTTTTAGTGAGCTTGGTAAAGAAGTTTGCTGTATGATTTGGTAGAATACACCGGCTATGGAAAATTGGAATCTGTTTTGGTTGATGAATTTTTCTACTCTCTGTGAGGAAAAATAGATTATTTCCATAGAAAATAAGACAAAACTGATGTAAATCGCTAAATTTAAAAAAATCACGCATTTCAATCCAGCCATCAGTAAGTAGTGGGTAAATTAGATTTTTGTTATAAGTTAAAACATGAGAGAAAGTATTATCAAAATTCATGATATTCCAATGAGGTCCTAGCTCGTCTTTGAAATCTTGAGCAAATTTTGGATCAACTTCTCCATGAGCCTGTTAATTTAATAAATAGCATAAATAATATTAATGATTTAATTTAAAAAACATTGTCTTAAATAAAGATAATGTATAAATGAAAAATGAATGTAAAACATAACCTTATTGTTGAGAAAAACAGTAGTAAAATTTCCTTTTGGTGGGTTGTGGAGAAAAGGGTATTGTTTTTCCATTTTATAACTTAAATTATTTTCTGTTGATCTTATGATAAGAAGGATATATAATTTGAAGTACTATTGTGAGTCATATTTATAGGGAAAAATATACACCTGTAGTAATAAAGTTGATAAAATGTAATCCATAGTTTAACTAATAAATTTACGCTTAACAAAATAATATTAGTTATTGTTGAGGAACTCGTTGTTATCATTGTATAATATTAGTTATAGTTGCACCATTAACAAAATAATTAGTTGGAGTTGCACCATTAAAAAATTAATCTTAATATGTATATTTAGCTATTCGTTTGTGTGATTAGATTGTTGATAATTTTTGTTTTATAAAAAAAGCATAGAGTTAATTATGATTAAAAATTTGAATAAATTGTATAGGTATTTATGAGGATACAGAAGTAGAATAAGACACTCTAACCATAAGTTATCTAGGGGTTCGTATAGATGCAGATGGTGCATTACTATTGATATATTAGGATTAGCAACAATATATGTTAATATTGTATACTATATTCGTCGGAGGAATTAAATTATTTGTTATTTTGTGGAAGTAAAAAAAATTGTCATTGAATAGTCAGCTGCTTTTGATAGATTGATATATGTTACTGAAGAATTTAAAGGGCGTCAGTGGGTAGTAACATCTTGTATAGTGCAGCTGACTATTCAATGACATGTTATCAACTTCACCTTCAGGCTTAAAAAAATAAATAAAAACATATCAAATTAACCAATAAAACAAAAATTCAACATAACATATTATTTAAAAATTTAAAACATACAAATGTACAATATATTACCATATCTTTAGCTAACACAGTAAAAAAAAATGCCTTTGTACGTTTCCCAATTAGTCTCTCCATCTTTCAATTTATCAATTTTACATACACAACTGTGTTCACAATTTATACACAACCCGCAAAACTTTTAATGCATTAATATATATCACCTAACTTATTTATTAAACTAAACCACAATAAAATAACAATTGGGCTAATGGTCAAATATATATTGTCACTTGACATGTAGCAATTTAATAAAGTTAAACCACAATACTTTTTGTATTTTAAAACAAATATATTCTGACATTCATTTATGTTATTTTATTAACATGCAAACCTATGCTACATGCTCTATGCTACATGCATTACAACACGCCTCTTTCATCTACTCCCTGACAAAAGCAAGATTTTTTCACAACCTTCAAAGTTAAATTGATTACTTCTATCACGTGAATCAAGTAAGAGGTACAAATAATATTCCCAATCATGTCACACATAAACCAACTATTTCTGTCATGAATTAAAATCAATTTAACTTAAACCACATGATGTTAATATTCCCAATCATGTCACACATAAACCAAATAATATTCCCGGATTTTGTTAATGTTTTTCGCGATGAATTAACATCATGTTGGAATTTAGTTGATTTAAGTTCAAACGTTGAGCACTTAGTTTTCTTTAATATGAATATGGAGAAGCCTCGCATGACCTATGGGTGGCAAGAATCGGTATAGTAGGTAAAGATGTTTACCTATATAGTGGTTGATGATTATGTTATAATTTTAGTTTATGTATTTAAGTGATTAGTGTTAATTTAAGTTTGTAGTGTGGTTTTAAAAATTAGGGTTGATTTTGTGATAACATATAAGTACTAAGTAATTGTATGTTTTTAAATTTTATTGCGATTGTCAAATTTAGTTTTTGTTATATGTACTATTTAAATTTGTATTTTGTAAAATGTAATTTGGGAAAAAATGAAGTGTCTACATTGATTATATTTTTGTAAATAATATTGCAAAAGGTTTTTTTATTATTTGTGAATTAAACGTCCATACACTTAACATAAATGACATTTGTGAGATAAACAAATTGAATAAATATAATGTACAATTAATAATAGTCATTCCATTTTTAATAATATATGATATAAAGTTACAATAATCAAAGTAACATAGATTTGCATTGAGAACAATCAATTTAATAATGAAAATACGTTTATACTACATAGTATTAATATTGAAAAGACTTTTTGAAGACATAAACTTTAGAACTTCCTTCCATATCAGCAAATTTGAAACGTAATTGGTCGTTGATGTTAAAGTCGTTATCAGTGCAAAATTCAGACCATCCGGAAATGATTTTCGTGGCAATTTTGTTGTGTAGCGTCATATGTGTTTGAAGTGTGCATTCTTTTTGTTGTCCATTATGTCCAATCAATACTAATTTAGCAAAATTATTTTCTCTAACATAATCTCCAAAAGACCTATTAAGTACCTGTAAAATAAACATACGCCATCAATGTTAATGAAGAAAAATGTTGTAAAAACAAATTTAATTAGCAGAGAATAATGATTAGTTACCAATTGGTGATTCATGGTCATTTGAAATCTTGAAAGCGTAAGGTCAAAATATTTGGTGTATCTTTCGTTGGTACTTCTACTATGATATTTAGGAATAAAGTTGGTGTTAAATTCATTGTTGCTTATCAACAACTTGAAAGTATTTTTTCCACAATAGAAACATGCAATAATTTTGTGTTCATTAAAATGGTATCTTTTCCTTAATCGACTCCATCCATATGTTAGCATTGGTTGATCTTTGTCTCCATTATAATGTAGAATAGTAATTTTTCCACTTTCATCAAAGAATCTCCATTTTTTTGGAAATTTGTAGTTGTATCTTTTCAAGAAATTTGGGCAGATTTCTCCATAATCCTAATTAGTGAAAAAACAAATACATTAATGAATTTCAATGGTAAAATAAAAATTTTAAAAAAAAAATTGTTAATAATATCATTGAAAAGAATACTGATTTACCTCATTAGGAACATGCACCGTTCGAAATGCATCAATTATTTCCAATCCTTGATATCCTTGTCTTGTCTTCATAATTTGTTAAGCTTAGTAAAATTTATGAATCTATAATTTTTCTTTCCGTAGTAGTGTAAAAATTGTAGTTAGCATAGTGGCTATATATATAAGTAAATTTTATTAATAATTTAATTTAATGAGGTGATTTGCTTAGTGGAACAAATTGAGTAGTATCTTGACTATGTGTAATAAAACCTTTATCATATTGATTGTAATTTGAATTTTGTAATGAAATGACACGATGGATATGATATATTTGGGCTGTACTATTCGCTGCATTTTACAACTATATTGATAATGTAACAATCAGACCATAAGACAAAAGCATATTAGCAATGATTTAATAAAGGATGGTACAAAACACAAAGAAATATTTAAAAATAAGTAAGAGTGGCTTAATAATATTGCTATTGTAAATATTTATTAGATTTTGATAATTGTTATATAACGAATATATTAAATTAAATTTTAACTATATTTGAGATGTGTACATTTGAATATGTTATCCTAAATAATATTGATTTTAATGTTGTTGATGTTTTATATATTATTGACTTTTATTTTATATTGACAATGTAGTTTTTTGATTTGTTACAACACATATAGTGTAATTAAAAGAAAAATTTAATAAGAAACAATTTTGACGGTACGTGTAAGTAAATTTATTAATAATTAGTTTAAGTAGGTGATATGTATAGATCGACAATATTTGTATAAGTAAGTAGTATCTAAATAAATGTTGCAACATTATTTCGAAAAACCTACCAAGAAACTGTCAAATATGAGTAAGTTATAAGGATAATAAAGTAGAATGTGACAAACATATAATTTTAATAGTAACTAATCAAAATGACCTAATAAATTGTGTTTGATTGTCGTTTGAAATAGACGGGAATATAGATTAGTAGATAATGAAAAAGAACAATGTCAAGATTATAAAACACTTGATTATAATACAAACTTAAACAGAAGATAAAGAAACATGATATTGAAAGAACATTCAAATTTGTGCATTGGAACGGATAATCTGAATCAGCATTTTTTTCGGTGGGTTTTGAAGGTTGAATATGAGCTTGTCTCGAACCTGCAACTTCTCGCTTCTGACAAATTTAGTCCACTCCTTCGAGATGAACTTTTCAGTATGCACCAACAGTTCCTTTCGTCTCGCTGTGATGATATTGCAATAAACTGGCTTTTTTCCTTCAGTTTGCAGCAGCAATTTCTTTTGGTTCTTTCGAAGAACCATTCTAGCAATTTGTTTGGGAAAATGCTGTTGAAAAAAAGTACTTGTTAGAAACTGATTTTCAATTTATTATAAGTTATATTATATATAGAAGATATGCAGATATCTTACCATTACTTGAGGTTTTGCAATGTAGGTACCAGCTTCAGTTACAACTTTTTCCCAAACATAGCTCCCATCAGGTTGCAATTTTGCAACAATTGGTTTTCTTGAGTGAGAGTTAGGCTGTATTTAATCAACATTATGCATCAGATAAAGGAAAAATAATATTTATTATGTAAACAAATTTGGAAACATATTATCTATTTGTTGCTTAAGTGCAGGCATTTTCAAGTAATGATTAAAAAAATATAGAATGATCAATATAATTTACATAGAGCTTATTATTGATTTATGTCATACCTTCTGTGTTTTGTTTAATTTCTTTGGGGTGGCCTTCAACTTATTTTGTTTGTCAACTCTAGTGGTGGACTTCAAATTAGCAGTTTTTGTGTTGTCTGTAGCTCTCTTGGACCTCTTCAAATATGGTTCCTCATGTTGATCATCACATTTTCCTATCATCTCAGTTTGTTGTTTTCTTTTCAAACTTGCCTTCTGGGTATGTATTTGTTAATGTTGTGAGTTGTGTAGAATAATCAAATATTAATAATTATTACAAAATAATAGTAAGCAGATATAATAAAAAATTCAAATTATAGTATTTGAAACGAAATTATGAAAATGACCTTGCGAAATTGTGTTTTTGTCGGTGTTGGTTTGTGTTGGTTGTTTGAAGTTCCACCAAGCTCATTAGTTTGGTGTTGCATGCCTTCATTGTGACTTGGTCCAACAATGATTGGGTCGGTTGTATTTTCAATTTTGACAGATTGAATTGGAGGCAAAATTTTCATCCAGAATGTATTTTCTTGGATGACGTAGCTGAGAATGACCCTTGTTGGTTGTAGAAAACCAAAATGTTGAGAAACAGACACTCCAGAGGAGAGTTTGATACCACTATTTGACTGGAGATACCTGACCATGATTTTCGTTTTTTTTGGTCCCCTGATCCAGCCAAATGTGTATTTGATAAACTCATTCTTCATTTTTGTGAAAAATTCTTGAGGAATGGCAATGGGTGCCTAAATAGAATGATTTAAATTAACGTTTTAGAACTTTCAATTTATTCCATTATGCCAAAGGAAACCGAAACAAAAAAAAAAATAATTACCACATTTGGATCTATGATAGTGTGAAAAATATGTTTGTATTTTTCTATTTCCTCAGGAGTTGGTAATCTGTAATCATGAAGAGGAATACAGTGAAAATTTGTGGATATTATCAAATGCCATAAATAATAGATTGGTAAAGTATATGTATGAACCCTAAATGTTTGATTGAACATGAACAACATTCATAGACTCCTCATATGTGAATATTGTCAAACAACAATTATGAACTCTAAATAATTGGTAGTAGACATTCAAACATAGCATAAATTTAAGGTTTCATTATCTAAGATGATATATAGCAAGGTATGAACGATAAAATTGCGATTGATTGTTGAAAACAATTTATGTCAACAACAGATTTTTAGGTAAGATAGTAAATATTACTAACATCTGTATATACATTGGTACTCATAAAAGATAAGGTGGAAAAATATTTACCTTCTTGCAGTAGTCGCCATTGATGGAAAGCTAGAATTGGAGGAGGATGGACTTGGTGGTTGCAGAAGATGTATGGGTAAAGGGGAGGTTTTGTCAAATATGAATGATTTGGTAAAGTTATTTTCACGTGTGGTTCAGGCATATAGATGACACTTGTATCAAACGTTTTGTTATAATATAATATATTAAAGAATTATGGTGGTCATTTATATTCCGTATATTATATTAAATTATTATGAAAACGTATTATATAATTTAATGTTAATTACATAGAGATTATATTATAAGTAAAACGTGATTTGTTACGATTGTATAACTTCTCCTAAAAATTTGTTTGTAACAATTTGATTATATATTGAATAGATTTTCAATAATTTCCTCGTGTAAAAAATTGTTTTTGATTAAAAATTTTTTGTAGTGTATTCTATGCAATGGTTTATGATACATTTAAGGAGTTTTGCCAATAATAATAATTTTTAATTATATTAATTGGTGTAAAATTTTAACCGGTTTAGACTAACGTTATATTTATTTGTGGATTAAACTTCTATCAATTTGATTATTATTTAAAGTATACAAATAGTAAATAATTTATTATTCTTGTAAAGTTTAGGAGAAGTTCTTAGTCCGCCTTGATTTAAGACCGGATTTGATTATACTGTAAAAAAAATAAGAACACGAACCACAATTTGAATATAATGGTAAATGATTACACATAAGTGAAAAACGATTTAGCAATATTGATATATAAAATTATGAAATTGGATCCTGCGATCTACAACATGTTTAGCCAACCCAAGTACTAAACCTAAATTATATTTGAAGGGAATTTGAAGAACAATAGATGTTGATTTGTCTGATCAAGTTCAAACTTGTAAACTTCACCAAGTTGCGGTACTTGAGGATTAACATCTTTATTCAATGCCCTTGCAACAAATCTTTGATTTGGAATATCTGTTGATTTGATTATTTTGCATTCGTATGAATATTGTTTGTCGTCAGAAACTAAAATCAAATTATCTTGTGTGTTGAGAGTCACTTTAGCGAGTCCTTTTGGTAAATGCTAAGAAAAATGTTAACATGAATTTAATAGAAGGTTTCAACAATATACTTAGATAACGAAAAAATAAATCAAGTTGTTTGTTACCATTATAGATTTGTTGTCGAGATTTGAAATTGATCTGGTTAATAATAAATCCCAGGCAGGTTCTTCCATGTCTTGATGACAACTGGTTAGACAACAAAAATATTTGATATTGTTTATATGAAATTTTCAAAAAAATGAATAATTGTTGTTAGCAAAGAAACTTTCACGTTGAAGCAATATTAACCTGCTAATTGGCTTGGTTTCCATGTATCTGTTGAAGACTTCAAATCATATAGATATGTGAATACATATGGTTTTATTTATAGAGGTGGAATAATACATAGGATTCCCTTTGCATGGTGTTTTTTCAATATTTTTGTAATAATGAAAATATGAATTAATGTCCTGCAATGTTACTGTGCACATAGGATACCTTAAATTTAGATTAAAAAAAAATGTAATATATAGTAATATTGCTATTATTAAATGTATTGAATTTAGTTGAAATATATTTATTTGACCCAAATTAAACTACCATCCCGATTTTTGATTACAAAATGCAATATACTATTATAATGTATCATACAAAATTTACAACTTGAACTAATTAGCAACGAAATGTTGATTTGAGTTGAGCTATAACAAAATGGTATTGTAAGAGATTGTTTCCAACTGAAACACATGCACAATATCACTTCCCTGCAGATAAAAGAATTTGAAGTAAATATAAAATTGAAAATGAAAAATTAATGTGACTATATAAAAAATGATAGTGAATAGTTATTAACCTGGTTATATATTGTGGAAGACTTCTTTATATACAACATTTGTTGTAATATTTGTTGCTTGTTTTTGTTCATCTAGAAGTAAAATTTTCAAACCTTTTTTTGTTTTGACTCTAGAAAGTGCAACGTACAATTGTCCATGACTAAAAACAGGTTTAGGCAAATATAAACCAACACAATCAAGGGACTGCCCTTGAGATTTGTTGATTGTCATGGCATAAGAGACAATTATAGGGAATTTTCTTCTGTTCATTTTGAAAGGCCATGGTGATTGAGAAGGCGACATGTCCATACGGTGAAGAAAAACAACATTACCTCTATGTGTTCCTGAGATAATTTTTGCTCCCAACACAGACTGCCCTAAGTTTGTGACAATCAACCTACTTCCGTTGCATAAACCTCGAGTTTGATCAATATTTCTCAAAAGCATGATGGGAGTACCAATCTTGACTTTGATTTTGTGGTTAGGAAGTCCTGATGTATGCAGAGAATTTAAAAATTCCGGTGTAAGCACATCGTAGAAACTGTTGTCAGTAATTTCTGATCGATCAAGTGAATCAGCACTCAAATACTCTCTTTCATCACCTATTAGAAATGTAGTTGATATTTAAATAAATGAAGATGATTTTTTATTTTTTCATATAAATATTTATTTGAATAAGCAACTTACCTGGAAGCAATTGGAGGATGAAATCATTAATTTCGTTCACAATTTCAATTGTTGAAGCTAGAATTGCTCTTGAACTTAAGAAATCATAACTCAAGTAGTTATGTAATAAATTAGGATATGTACTTTTCACAATTGCTAATTTTGGATCATCAAAGTTTGTTATCAACAATTCATGTGGGATTTCAATGTCAACAATTCCATCATTAGGTTCTGCTATCTTTCCTTCACCAACTTTTAAAATCCATTTAGAAAATTCATCGGTTTCTTTCTTTTCATTTTCATCTGTACTACTTTGCAATCTCATGTTCTTTGTCAAAGTCAATACTTTACATTGATCCCATATTGTGGAAGCATTAATGGCAGAATGAACAATATCTGATCTGGAACCTCGAGGAATGACTGGTAGTATTTGCCGAAAATCGCCACCAAAAACAATGACCTTTCCACCAAAAATCTCTTTGGTATTTCCATGCTTGCTCATAATATCCTTTAAAGTTGCATTGAGAGCTTCAAAACAGAATCTGTGTGCCATCGGAGCTTCATCCCAGATAATCAATTTTGTTTGTTGAAGTAATTGAGCATGGTCATCGCCATATTCAATTTTACATGTTGCATTATCTTCGCAAGGAACAGGTATTTTGAATTTTGAATGAGCTGTTCTACCTCCAGGTAGAAGAAGTGATGCAATTCCACTTGAAGCAACAGCTAAAACAATTTGTGTTTTAGCCCTCAGTGCAGCTGCCAAAGTGTTCCACATAAAAGTTTTACCAGTTCCACCATACCCATGAAGGAAAAATACACCTCCTCTCTGGTTGTTCACAGCTGCCATTATTTTATCAAAAATGATCTTTTGTTCTTCTGTTATGAATTTGTAATGATTAATGGCATAATTTGAAAATGGAAGATAAATTACGACAAATAGTTATTATATATAATGATTTATACCTGTTAAAGATTTGAATAATCGCTCAAATTCTTGTCTTTGTGCATCAACATCATAATGGTGCTCATCATAGATTAGTCTATTTCCTAAATCAGCTGTGATATAATCTTTAGGATAAGGCTTGCATTTGAACTCTGCCAAAGTTCTTCCACTTTTTTCCAACAACTTTTCTATTTCAAGAAGAGTTAAATTTGAGATTTGTTCTTCAGTAAGTTGTAATTCTGTTTATAAATAGTTAGAGTAAGTGTTTTGTTATATAACTTTATGTTATTTGTTTTGTGTTTGTAGTTTGAAAATATAAAAAACTTAGATACCTGGATCACTTGCTATTCTTCGTTGAGTATATAGAATATCGTCGGAAAGCCATTGCCAAGTTTTTTCCCATAAATACCCTGGTCTATCAACAGATCCTGATAATAACATGGATACAAATAAGTAACGTAAGAGTCGCCCTGAACCCCAATCCTTAGCTTCCTCAATTGCTCCAATGAATTCCTTATCATCACCTAAAAAACCCATTGAAAAGCAGGCTTCTCTAAACGTCTTTAATTGTATCCCAGCTATTTGTTTCATGCTGTCATAAGATGTAGGTCCTTTCAAGACAGTTAACATCATGCGCAAGTAATACAGTTCTCCAGTTGTTGGGGGAACCCAAATTAATCGACCAATGGTATAACCTTTTTTTCTTGGATTCCAAGTTCTGGTTTTCTTAACATAAACAAATTTGCTAACAAAATCACCATATGTTAATTGTCTTGCTTCAGGGTATTTCTTATTTGCTTCAAACCAAGATGTAAACATGGATTCTGTGACAGATGGTTTTTCAAGAACATGCTCCATTTGTTGATGATCAGTAAAGTAAACACAATTTTCTCCGATTAGATGGAAAAACATCCTTTCGACTGCTGGCTTCCGACCATGAATAGAGAAACCAAAAATTCTCCAACATGCTTCAGTTGGAGAAATATATCTACAATCAAGGTATTGTTTGATTTCATCAAGTTGTTGGTTACCATTAGTTTGGACAACTGTTGCAGATATTCGATCATATCCTTTATGAATATATTTGAATAAGTATTTGATCGATGTTCTTTGGTTGCACCATTCCATATTGATATGAGCTTGGTACTTTAACAATAACTTTGGATTATAGGGCACAACATGTCTGTTGTCTAATACCGAACCACTTTTAATAATTGTGTGTCCATTATTACGCCTTCGATAAACAGGAAATCCTTGACTATCAACCATTGTATCTTCTCTCCATTTCTTTGGAAAATATTTAGTGCATTTGCCATCTTTATTCATGCAAGGAGAAGATTTCCCTTCACCACAAGGACCATGCATCATATGTTTTTTAACTAATTCATACAGTTCCTTTTGTGAATTTGGATTTGGTATTTCAGCAGAAATGATATTGTTGATGTCATCTGGGTTTGGATATTTACTATCAGGATGCAAAAAAATAAGAAGATGTGCATGTGGCAAACCTCTCTTTTGGAATTCAATTGTGTATAAATCTGCAAAAAAAGAGAACAAAAAGTGTGATATTTTGTAAGTATAACACTGATTTGCTTTAGTATATGACTAATACATAATAAAATCATAAGTTACTTACATGCAAGTACTTTACCCAACATATGTTTTTTGGTTAAATCCTTCAAAAGTGCTTCAAACTTAAGTTTGAATATTCTTGTAATGATGTCAGGCCTATCCTGAGACTTCAATTTATCTTTCAAAAGTTCCCTTTGTATCTCAGGCCAGTTTGGATTGCAAGTAAATGTTATGAAAATATCAGGGAATCCTATCTTGCTTGAAATAGCCATGCCATCAAAGTACAACTGATCTAAGTATCTTCTACTTCCTACAAAAGTGGATGGAAGAATGACTCTTTTACCTCTCTTTTCTGGTGTTTCTCCATCATTGGATGCAAGGTTCTGATTTAAACTATGGTATTTTCCTACCCTCAACTTAGATTGATTGTTTCTTAACCAATTCAACCTCTCTGCTTCCATCATTGTGTACCCATCAACTAAGAACTGTTGAAATAATCTTCTAGAGCATCTTAAAGTTCGAGCATCTCCCCTCCTTGTTTGAATTCTATATGATAACCATTTTTTGATAGTGAGACGATTTTTTTTGGTAACAACTGTTTCATTTTGATATTTAAGTAAGATACCAAGACGATAACCATCTTCTCCATAAGGGAAAATTAATGGATATTGGTAACTTAAATAAGAAGGATGAAACTCATCAATTCTTTTAAGCGAACCACCTGACCTATGCATTATGATATCTCTCTTCTCTGCATAGTCAACATCTCCAACAATGAGCGCTGCAACTTCAGAAACAGTAGGTTGATTATAAATTCTACCATCAGATCTCCTTTCTGCAATTAATTTTAACTTTAAATCTTGAACTGGATTTGCTTTCAATATATCACGTGCCATTCTGAAAGTTTTTGCATGGACATTGTGTTCATCTAACATTTGCTTCAATTTTGTAACAATTTCTTTGTCAATGTCTTTGTTGCTCCTACCAAAACAATGGGACGTTGTATTTATAAATATAATAAATGATATAAGTGAAAATGAACATTTTGATGATTTGTATATGTTGTATAATTTTAAAAGTTTTCACAATTGAACATTATCAGGTGATATCACGATGTACGAAGAATGTACCTGAAAGGATGAATTCGATTTTGAATTTCATTTTCTGTATCATAAATATAGAGTTGAGCAAATTTTGGTGTTTCACCAGATGAAGGTAACAATGCACCCATTCTGTGGCAAGTCTGTCCTTGTATTCGTAAGGTTGGTGGACCTCTACCACGAACATTACGTTCATCTATTTTCATGCCTGGAGATGTGAATGAGAACATTGCATTGTACACTCTAGTGAATTCTTGGAAATTTTTACTCTCAGGGGAGTTGGAATCAAATAATAAATGTTGAAGAATACGTGGAGCATGTCTAAGAAGAGGTAATTCTACTTTTCCATCACAACAGCATAGTTGAAATTTTGGTCTTGAGGTTCGGCCTGTAGATTTACCTTTTCTTTCTTGATACCACATAAATGATCCACATTTTTTGCATTCACAAATTGGATCACCAATATCCTCATATCCTATACATAAATAAACTAATTTTAAGAATGATTGAGGATTTTAATTCAAAGATGAAATAATAATATTATGAGATGTAATATATAAATGAAGTAATAAAGTTATGATACCTTGCAATGAAACATTTCCAGTCATTGTGTGTTCTGCATTAGAGGGAAAATGTGTTTGATCATTTTCTAGTTCATCATCAGATTCAGAACTTGATCCCATTTCACTATTAAAATCAGATTCAATCTCAGAGTCACTATCTGTTTCACTTGGTTCATGGTCATCTTGAGTCGTTTCATTAATTTGTGAATCAATGTTAGCTGAAGATGTTGATGGTGTTGAGATTATTGTTGCAGAAAACTGCTCCAACAGATTTATTCGACCATGTCGTGTTTTAAATGAGTCTCTGGGATAATCATTTCTATTATGGAAAGAATTTGGTTGAGTATTTGGTGTTGTTTGGTTCAGAGATTGGTGTGTGTTTGTAACATCAACTAAAGGTGTTGATACATTAATAAGTGATGGAGAATTTGCAAGAGTTGGTGTTGTAGATGATGTATTACATCTTTTAGCAGCTCTAGGTATTATTGGCCTGTTTTCATTTGATCTTCGTCGTTTTAGTCTTGCTAAGGAAGAATTTGCTTTTCCAATTTCATTTGTTTCCATTGAAGTAAAAATGGAAGGTTTTTGTGTTGATGAAGTACTGTTTGGTTGAAGTAACAATATTTGAATAAGTTGGTAGAAATTCCGTTTCCCTCTAAAAGATGTAACATTTGAATTTTGTAGTTTATAATAAAAAAAGGTAAATTTTGTTTAGAAGTACAATTGGGAACCGAAATTGTAGTTGTTGGTTATAGGTGTATTAGAGATAGATTATAGAGGTATTATAATATTGCATATATTGTGTAATAGAACTTAGGTTGATTTGACTCAACTATTCATGTAGGCCTAATTATCTACAACAATGCAGAAGTAGTCACATAGTTGTACTAATTCAATTGTTTATTTTTATTAATTTACTTGCATCATGATGATATTAGTACATTAGTACATCTTTATGATAGAAGTTGGATTGATTTGACTGTACTATTCATGTAGGTTTAATTCAGTAATGTTATAGTTTGTTTGTTTAGTTCATATGTAACAATGAAGATTGGGTAGATTGGGTGTTATTTGATAAGTTTCAATAGGCTGATTCCTAATTAAGAGATGAGTACAATGAATATGTAAAGAGAAAGTGATATAAGAGACTAATAAAAACAATTAATACAATTAATATGTAAATAGAAAATCAATGTACTTCAATCCAACGGGAATATTATAGTGCAGCTTGATTGTCTAAAAATAAAAACATGTAAAAAAAATTATTTGGCAAATATACATGTATTTGTTGTTTGTATTATATAGCATTGTTATAATCAAATTGATATTAAGGTGTGTAAAAGGTCAGCTATTTAAGTATTTGATTCATCAAATTAAAGTTGGAATGGAAATTGAAAAACAAATAATGGGAAAAGTATAAATAGAAATGATAATATATATATTGATGTAGCAAAACATTCAAAGTGATACTACTTACTACATAACAAAAGGTGGCAGTATACACCACTTAGTTTTAAGTTTGGAAGTGCATTGCACATTGCACACTTTGTTCAAAAGATGATGGTGTGATAGTTGTTTCAAGTTCAAAAGATCATATTACAATGTTTAAATAAGCTTCTCAAAGAAGTTAGTAATTGTTTGGGTTGATCAATTTCATAAGTGAATTTTTCAAATTTTTTCACGCTTGATTTGCTGTCTTTCCTTGGCTCTTGTGGTAATTTTGGTGGAAGATTCTTTATCATTAAACTTTTCAGTGCTAGTTTTTTGGCGATCGGCTGTCTCTGGTGGGCATCTCTTAGCAGGCGTGAGCAACAGCTGCTCCGGTTCATTTTCAGCAGAAGCAGACATCTCCAGCTGAAGGAATGAAAGTAAATTGATTTGAATCTCTATGCTTATAATTGAATTAAATACAACAGTAATTAACCGAAAATGTTTCGATGAGTCTAATTTAAATCAAATGAAGTAGATGCTTACTGTTGGAAAAGTAAGTTCATCAAGATGTTTCTCAGTTCCAACATCCAACATTGTTTGTGAATCAGTTGCTACTTCCTTGCCCTTGAGAAAAAATTTAAAAGTTAAATTGTGTATGATTAGTATATTATGTTGTTAAAGACTTTCAATACTATATGCATAAATACCTTACTAGTTGGAGTTCCAAAATCCACCAAATCAGTAGTAACCTAATTATTTAAGAACAATGTGTTACGAATATTGACCGTATGAAATAGGATACAATAACACGCAATTGACGTACATGGAATTATAAGGCTAAATTGATTTAATTGATAAGACAAAAATACCTGATCCACTGGAAATTGTTCTTTGATTTTAGCAATGAGGGTATCATCCTCCTTTACTCCTTGAACCGAACAATTATCCCAAGCGCCTCTTTGAGTCTTAATTCTACATGCCAGAGTTCGGCCACGTAGTTTATCCATACAGTAAGGATACTCCAGAGGGTTTGTAACACCTTCCTATTATCAGTAAAGTAAATAGAATACCATGTAAGATGAGTAAACTACTAATAGGGAATATGTGAGTGACATTGAGTAGAATTTCTATACCTGCACCATCTCTGCATGTATCTCAGCAGCAGTTTTGCCAAGCAACTCATTACACTCTCGATCCCAAAACACAAAAGTTGTTTGTGCAGGTCCATATTCGACCTCAATATCCAATCGGAATCTAATAACGGAGAAATGCATGTAGAAGAAAGTTATTTTGATATCAACATGTATCTAATTGATATAGTTTGATTCAAGAGACTAACCTCAGATTGATAGCAAATGTCTTGTGGTCCTTATCACATTTTATAGGCAAAGTATCACCCTTTGCTGCCCTTGGACATTGACTGCACAACTTGTAGTACCAACCAAATCTTGTAGCTTTCACTTTTATGACTTTCACAACAGTTACACATGTAATTCCCTAAAAACAAATATATGTTGTAAAGCAGAAACATATGAAGTTGACTTGATAGTTAAATACGTATGATTCAAATATTTAGAGTTACCTCATCAAGAGCCAGAATAAGATGAAGCGGGAGGACCAGCGCATCCTTCAGAAATTTGTCCATTGTTCCATATTGTGTCTTTGTTGAAGATTGAGTTAAAGAAGGAGACTGATAACTCAATTGTTGGCTCTGCGAGGCAGAAGCTTCCTCTGCACTTAAGCTGTTCACATTTACAAAGTATAGGATATTAGATTCATATTTGAGTTTGATTGTAATATTAAACAAAATTGAAAAGAAAACTTTAACCCTTTTTTGAAGTCAATGATTTCTGGCAAATCAGCATTTATAAACATTTTCGTCCCATTCCATGCATTGGAAACGCCAAGCTCATACAGGTCTGCAAGACAAAAGGGTGATGGAAGTCAAAAACGGTTCCTTTTCATTCTCATAATATACGATAAATATACACATCACCTGTGGCTTGGTTGATTTTAGCATTGTGCATAAGTATTATAGTAGGTCCCCATTCAGTCCTATCATTGTTGTAATTTGCAAACTGAGTTGCAAAGTCTTCCCAAAGTGTACAATTTAAAACATCTCCTCTGGACACAAAGAAATAACAAATTTTAATAAACATATTCCATTGATTAGCACATTCAAATAACATACATGAAAAAATAGAACATACATGAAAAAATATAAAACAAAAAGCACATACGCGTGATCTTTGAGTTTGAGATTGACTTGAAGTTTTCGGCCGCCAGGCACAAGTTGAGTATATCCAATTTCATGAAAAGCTCCAATAATATCTGATAGAGTATTCAATTGAAACATATGAGAAAATATGATTTATTTATCTAATCAATAAAAGATAATAAAACCATTATAGACTTTTACATACCAACTAAAACATCAGGACGTGTTTTTCCATTTAAAATGTCAGAAAAGATTGTGAACTTCAATCCAGGATCAGCAATCTTATGGGTATTAAAATCTTCAAGTAATGTACCTCCATTGAAGACTAATTTGAAGCGATGAGAACATGGTTTAAAACCAAGGTCATTCTTTTCAACATCAAAATTAGTGATAGTCAATGTAGTTTTCAGATTCAGTTGATCCTTGAACCTCTCAGATATATCAGTTGGCACTATAACTTGAATTTGATCACCCTATAAATATATAAATTCAGAAGCAGCACAATAATAAATAACAAATAAAATATCACAACATACTCAAAACAGTTTAATAAAAACAAAACAAAAAAACCAAACATAACATAACAAAACATACAATGTTAATAAAAGAATTCATGATAAAAAATAAATCCAACATAATCAAACATAGAATAACCTAAATGTTGATGTTAAAGAACTTAGATGAGCACAATCAAGAAAAAAAAATCATCCTCCTTTTAGTTAAAAATATAAAATATACCAATAACATAAATCAGCACATTACAATCATAAAGCAACTTCCTTTTAGTTAAAAAATATACAAAGAACATAAATCAACACATAAAAATGATAAAGCAACTTCCTTTTAGTTAAAAAATATACAAAGAACATAAATCAACACTTAAAAATGATAAAGCAACTTCCTTTTACTTAGAAAATTTACAATGGATATAAATGAGCACAATAAAATTAAAAAGCAACCTCCTTTTAGTTTAAAAATATACAAAGAACATTACACATAAATCAGCACATTACAATCATAAAACAACTTCCTTTTACTTAAAAAATATACAAAGAACATAAATCAACACTTAAAAATGATAAAGCAACTTCCTTTTACTTAGAAAATTTACAATGGATATAAATGAGCACAATAAAATAAAAAAGCAACCTCCTTTAACTTTTAAAAAAAGACTAAGAACATAAATGATATTACCAGATCATCACAAACTACCAACTCCAAATGCTTTTTGATGCTTTTCCCATGAGTAACCATCCAAGAATCTTTGATTAAAACACCAACTCTCCAAAGTGAGTTGCTATCGTCAATGTCTTTGATTTTTGATAAAGGTCTCCTCGCCATGATTCCTGATACACGGTCAAACATATATGTTAGGTATTTTGTTTCAAACTGAGTTTAGTAACACTGACTTAATATTGAAAGCAAAGGTAAATGAAAGAAAACGTACCTTGAAACGAAGGCAGAGACGGTGAAGAAGGATGAAGATGATAACAAAAGCTTTCACTTTCCCAGAGAAAAAAGAGGTATAGAAGGAGTGAAATGTTGGAAAATGAAATGTGACAAAAGTTACCTAATGTTGATATGTTGTTGATGGTAAACTTGATTTGATGTTAATTCTGCAACACTGTTTTCCATGTTTCAAGGAGGAAGGAAAATTGGTCACGTGATGGTAAAAGAAGGAAAAGTTGGCGGTAAAAGAAGTAACAGTTGGCAAAAGGGCAAAAGTGAGAAGGGTGGAAATTATGAAGGGTAAGAAGGTAAACATGCGCCACATGTCAAGCAGAGAAAGAGTTTGCCAAAAAACTTATTCTTTTCTTAGAGTACTATTAGATTCCTAAACATTTCCGTCTTCAAACTTATATAACATGACTGTTGGGAGATTTCTATTCAATGGGTTTTCAAAATAATTTTAAAATTACTGATTCCTTTGAAAGTGAATTTGATTAAAAGAACACAAATATTTCCAAATACCTGGTAAAGCTAATAGGCTAACGGATTTAGCAAACATCAAAAAGAAAAGTTTCAAAATTATTTTAATTATATTATAAGGAAGAAGAAATGTCCATAGAGAACTAGTATTAACAAATATTAAAAGCAAAAGAACAAAACCAAAATAAACTTAACCATTCCTTTAAAAAATGTACAAGTAAAAAACGGAGAAACTCAAAAAGTTTAATAGTTTGTTTTGTTGTCGGGTGAATGAATACTAATATTAAAATAAAATGATTATCTTATATATGCAGCAGGTTCAAGCCATATTGTAGTTTAAATTTTTATTATAGATCACTAAAAGGTAAAACTGATATGTCAAGAATGAACTTATCATTAAAATATATTTTATCCACTTCCTATAATTAATTACACAACCTTTTCAAATAGAGGATTTCAGGCTTTTTTTAAAAGAAAAAGATCAACTATATATATGAAAAAGGAGATAATCATCTCCCTTTCTCCTCTTGTTTAAAATGAATTTATTCATATTACAATAACATTGTCAATCAGTTATAATGATAAAAAAAGGGATTCAATATTATTTTTTGGGTACAATTGGATTTAATATTTAAAAAATGATACTATTTTAAAAAAAAATGATCAATTTGTAATCTCACTAGATTCATCTTGGTGAATGAATTATAAGAAGTGAATTGACATTAATATTTTATTTATGTGTATGTTTGTTCGGTTTTGCAAGTGCGCGTGCAAAACATATTTGGATTTTAAGATTGTGAATGTGTGGGTGGGGTTAGACGATGGAATATGGACGATGTAAATTATGTAATGCTGGTGGTGGGGTCATGTGGAAAGTTTGAAACTTTGGACATGTCGTTCTGTTCTTGTGGGCTGATTGATTGATTATATACTAACCATGGTTTATGTAAGTTGATTAAGTTAAGGTTAAATAATCTAATTTAATTGTGCATGTAGTTTAACTCAAGATCAAATTTGAACTCAAAATTCTTTCATTTATTCTTAAAAATGTTATCTCTTATCACACGAGATTAACTCAATTAGTAGAATATTACATTATATATATATATATATATATATATAGAACATCAAGATTCAAATCACAATTATCTCATTTATTCATTTTAAAAGTGAAATTTCTAATCACTATATTACTTGATAAAAAAAAATATTATCTATATAAACTATAGTTTACAATAAAAGATAGTCTTTTTTAATTCTCATAAGTGAAGAGATGTGGTGGATTTTAATATTATGCATCAATAATACTACTTTTGTTAATATTGAAGTCCTTGATTTTTACACTTTACATTATAATTATACTTTCTCAATTTTTTATATTGACAAATTTATAATGATGTGACTGTTATATTATCTTTTTGCTTACTAAAAGTAATTTATCTATTAGGCTAGCAAATTATTGATGTTTAGTATTAAAAATATATTGTATATGCATATTTAATTATAGATTGTATAATTTATTTGTTATGCTTGTCTTAAAATTTAAATAATGCTCGATTTTTTCTTTGACAAATTTCAACTCGATTGAATCAAATCAAATTAATTAACATGCTTTTTTATTGGTTTGGTTCAAATTTTGTACAAAAGAATTATAAAATATTGAACTGACTATTTTCTATTAGTTGAGATTTTTTTTCTTCCAAAATGTTGAACTAAACCGACATGTTACACCTTAACACATATTGCACCCTAGAAATGAACTTGGTTCAAATTTCATATTTATAGATTTTAGTAATTTGTACTCTGAACTGAGTGTTAAATTGTCATTAATATTAAGAATGAAATTTTAGTACAAAATTTAGAATGCAATAATACTATTATGAATCATGCTAAATAGTGCATCTGCTACATTTGTTAAGCATACCAAAAATAGAAATAAAATATAAAATTAATGTTGATAAAAACAACTTTTTATATTTTCAATATATTGAATACACGAGTTTTAAAACGGAATTTTTTTTATTTATAGTATACCTGGTGGACTATTTAACATTTTCCTACTATTATATATAGCTTGAAATTAACTTTAAACGTGAGGAGCTGGTACCAATAGACTAATATGATTAGTTTGTTTTTTTTATATATATGACTAATATGATTAGTTTAATTGGACCAAAACAATTGCATCACTCTCTTTGGTTTTGTATTAAAAAATAGGAGAATGTTAGCATGTGCCTTAAAGACACATGTTAAAAAGATAAATGTGAAAAAAATTTATTGACATTATGGTGTATTCAATTTTTTAAGCATTAAATTATTTGTATCATTAAATGTTATATTTTTATTTTTAGATATCATCCTTAATATGTGCCTTTATGGCACAAGTTAACATGAATCTGAAAATATTACATTATTTTAATTGCAACAATTAAACGAGGGAGAGAGTAATTAATGGTCAAATCAAATAGGAGATGGGGATGCGGCGGGTGGATCCCACTCTTGTCTTCTTCCTCTCCCACCATCCCACCAGCCAGCCACCATCCATCATGGATGATCCTTAATTCTTTCATTTTGCATTTCAACAATCGAATTAATTACTCAATATATATATAATCTATCTAATCTATGTATGTTAATTATAAAATTTATCATCATGTAAACATATATAATTTTTTTTTAAAAAAAAGAGTAGCAAGAAGGACTGCTACCTCAATATATATATAAGAGTTAAGATATACAAAAAGAGAGAGAGAGACTAGACCAAAGCCTCTCAATAAGAAACATGTTGAAGTTGGGTAAACCAACTCTATTAGCTTCAATCTCTAATAACGTGAGGAATATCATACCAGATAGTAAAGTTATCTAAATATAAACCCATGTTAGCTAAACTATCAGTGTATTGATTATCCTCTCTATATACATGTGGAATAATAAAGTTCATTTTTTTTTTTGACAAAAGGTGCTTATAGCATATCATTAATAATAATGTGTTCAATACAATGGGGTACATTAATGTAAATGGTGGGACTAGCAGAGAAGGGGGCAACCCTTGCTAAAGCATGAGCTACCTCATTAGCTTGTCGCCTATTAAACTCAACCCGGGAGTTTGTAAAAGAGGAGGTGAAAATTCTTCTAGCAGCTGCCATAACATGACCAAATTCCGTGACGTCCGGTCGTTGATGGTGGAAAGCATCCGCAACAATTTTTGCGTCTAAGGCAAAATCAATATGGTCAAGACCCGTATCCCGGAGCCACTGTAGAGCAGAAAACAACCCCAATGCCTCACCTAGGGGGACCGAACATTTAGGAGAGAAATTGAGGGTCTTGGCCAACACAAACGTACCTTCGGCATCTCGAATACACATACCAACACCAGTCCTGTTTAAGGAGTCAGAGAAGGAAGCATCTATGTTACACTTCAGTCTACCTTGACGAGGACGCTTCCAGGCCGTATCAGGAGATGAAGCCGATGTCATATCATCGTGGGCGCGAGGCCGGCCAGGAATGTGGGTGCTGGACAGCGTCTGGCTCTGGTTTATGGAGTTAGCTGAATTCCAGTCTTCTATCAGATGAAATGCTCTATCAATTACTTGAGCCTCAGATTCATTGATGTCTTGCCAAAGCTTGAGATTACGATGTTTCCAGAGACTCCAAAGTGTTGCTGTGAACCGTTGAGATGTCTCAGTGTCATAGTGTTGAAGAAGAGCAAACAGACACTCGGCCACTGACCCCGTGTTATTACGAGTCTGTTGGATGAAATTCCCGAGACCTATTCGTTGCCAAACCTGCACAGAGAACGGACAGTTAAAGCATATATGATCAAGATCCTCCACAGGACCGTTGCAAGTAACGCACGACAGCGGACATTGGACACCCTTGTCCTGAAGCCTACGCCTTGTAGGTATAACATTCCTACACATGCGCCAGACCATATTCTTGATCTTAGGGGGGACTTTTAAGCGCCAAATACCCTGCCAGAAACCGTCACGACGAAGGTGGGAGGAATCAGTAAGAACATCAACACATAGTCTGTATGCGCTTTTAACCGAGTAGTAGCCATTCTTTTCCGCTTTCCAGATCAATCGATCCTCATCCACCTGTTCAAACAGCGGGGTATTCAGAATCGAGTTAGCAACCACAAGATCAAAAATCTGTTGGACGACACCCACATTCCACGTCTTAGAAGTAGAGTCCATAAGGTTATGTACTGAAGAGCCTGTCAAAAGTTGAGAAAAATCATAGGTCCCTTCAATACAACCCCCATTCGAAAGCCATGGTTCTTGTAGAATAGGGATGGCCACCCCTGTGCCAATGCACCATCTGGCACCACCCCTCACAATAAAGCGGGCCTGTAAGATACTGCGCCAAACAAAGCTGGGGTTATGCCCCAAGGAAGCAGTCAAATATGTCCCGTTAGGGAAATACCAAGCCTTGAAAATGCGCGAAACAAGAGAATCGGGTTCCGTCTGGAACTTCCAACCCTGCTTACCAAGCATAGCCAAATTAAAAGCTGTAAGATCTTTGAATCCCATGCCACCATAGGTTTTGTGCACCGACAATCTTTCCCAAGACATCCAGTGAATACCTTTGCTCCTAGACCCGCCGCAACCCCACCAAAAAGAGTTCATCATTTTTTCAATAGTAGAAATAATGGTGTCCGGTAAGAGGAAGATGCTCATCACGTAAGAGGGAATAGCCTGAAGAACTGACTTAATCATAACTTCCCTGCCCGCCTTGGAGAGGCACTTGCTACTCCACGAATTGATTTTTTGCCAGACACGATCTTTAACATAGGCAAACACAGCCGTACGGTTTCGACCGATCATCGAGGGTAGACCGAGGTACTTGCCCGTGCCAAGCACGGCTTGAACTCCCATGATATCCGTTATGGACTGTTTTAAAGCACCCGACACATTCCGACTGTAAAAAATTTCCGATTTAGGAAGACTGATTGCCTGACCAGATGCTTCCTCATATAAGCGGAGGATATTCTTCATAGTTTGTGCTTGCCTTTCACAGGCTTTGAAGAACAAAAAAAGTCATCAGCAAATAACAAGTGGGTAACCCGGGGGGCCCCCCTACAGATGGCAGTACCTGTGAGATCACCTGAGGCTTCAGCGCGACCAATAAGGGACGAGAGTCCTTCGGCACAAAGGATAAACAAGTAAGGGGATAGAGGATCTCCCTGTCGCAAGCCACGCCCAGGGATAACAGGACCGACGTTCTCGCCGTTAACTAACACCGAGTAATCCACTGATTCAACACACATAGACATCCAATGGACCCATTTACGTTGAATCCCATACGAACCAAAACAGCTCTGAGGTATTCCCAACTCATGCGGTCGTAGGCTTTGCTGATGTCAAGTTTAAGAGCGACACTACCTGCTTTGCCTCTAGTTTTAGTTCGCATGTGGTGAACTACTTCAATTGCCACCATTGCGTTATCAAGGATGGACCGGTCAGGGACAAAAGCTGACTGATGGTGCGAGACACATTTGGGAAGAACCACCTTAAGGCGATTGGCCAAAACTTTAGCAACAATTTTGTATAGAACATTGCACAAGGCTATAGGCCGCCAATCTTTCATGGAGTTTTGTGTGCTGCCTTTAGGAATAAGAGCTATATTAGTAGTACTCAGCGTTGCCGGGAACTGGCCAGAGTCAAGCCAATAACAGCAGTCCTTAAAAATATCATCGCTACAAAGAGACCAGAAATGCTGATAGAAACCCGGGTTGTAACCGTCAGGGCCCGGACATTTGTCAGGATGCATAGAAAAAACCGCTTCTCGAAATTCCAACTTTGTGAAAGGGCTAGTAAGCAAGAGGTTATCATCATTGGTGACAGTATGACAAATGGTCTCAATGACCGGTGCCAAGCAGCTATGTTTCGGCGTGAAAATGTCAGAGAAGTAATTCTTAGCTACAAGACACATATCATTAGTATTAACAACTTTAAAGCCATTATCATCAACTAAAGAAAGAATACGGTTAACCTTTTTACGAGCCGTGGCTGAGGCATGAAAAAATTTAGTATTCTTGTCACCATCTCTGTACCAGTGTTTCTTAGCACGCTGCCGCCAATAGGTGTCGTCCTGTAACAAGAGTTGCGACATCTTACGATTAGCAGCCACTATTTGGACTTGATGAGAACCCGTGTTGTTATTACGAAGAGAGGCAAGGTGTTGCCGACAATCAAGGATAGCTTTCCTAATCTGGTTACAATGAGTGCGACTCCAATCAGAGAGATCACCTGCACAGCGGTCAAGACGGTGAACAACAGAGTCATTACCAGAGGAGGTCCAGCGCTCTGCGAAGAAATCATTAAACCCCGGTTCAAGTTTCCAGGCATTTTTGAATTTAAATTGGCGCTGGTGAGAGTTGTGACGGGTCACCGGGGAGCATTCAAGAAAAATGGGGTAGGGATCGGAAGCAGGTGCAACAAGATTTTCTAGCTTGGCATTCGGGAATAAACCAAACCAGTCATTATTAGCAAGCGCACGGTCAAGCCTTTCCTCTACAGCACGGGCGGTACCTAGATGCTTGAACCATGAGTATTGATAGCCGGGGACCGGCACATCTGAAAGACCAGAGTCCAAAACAGCTTGTCTGAAACCGTTAATTAACCAAGGTGCACGCGTAGTTCTACCCCTTTTTCACTCGCATCCATAATATCATTGAAATCGCCAAAAATTAACCACGGTAAATGAGATTGATGCGCCAAAGTCCGTAAGAAATCCCAGGAGGCGCGACGACGACCTCCGTTGGGATATCCGTAGTAACCAGTCAGTCGCCAGTTACCCCGATTGGTGTCAATAATTTCAACAGAAATATGATTTTGAGAATAATCAAGAACCTGACAATTAAGAGAGGAGTGCCAAAACATTGCGAGTCCACCACTACGACCCACACGATCAACAGAAAAAGAAGAATTGAAACCAAGAACATAACAAATTTCCTCTATTTTATTTCTGTGGACTAGTGTCTCACTTAGAAAGAGGATGGCAATATTATAATGCCTAACTAGGTACTTAAGATTGGAAACTGCGCTCGGGCTACCTACACCCCGACAGTTCCATCCAACTAGATTCATAATTCTCGGCAGGCCTGATCATCAGGTCCTGCCGTTACATCAGTTATCTCAGTTACATCAGTTAGATCATACATAGGATTATCATGCATAGACATTACATCATTCCCCCCAATTTCAACACTAGTACCGACAACATCTAACCCCTCAGTCCCAGTACTCATGTGTGCAGCATCTTTGTTGACAATAGAAGCCTTAGCGCGTTTCCTTTTTTTCAGTTCAACACCAGAATCGTCCATGTTAGTAGCTTCCAAACAAAGACTTTCCTCACCATGAGTGGTAATGGGTGGCTCGGCCAGCATGCCTTGCACCATGGAATGATGTTGCGAGTTGTGGAAA
The DNA here is from genome assembly GCA_030408175.1 of Trifolium repens. NCBI lineage: Eukaryota > Viridiplantae > Streptophyta > Magnoliopsida > Fabales > Fabaceae > Trifolium > Trifolium repens. Next base: position 36,589,071 of record CP125851.1, read on the forward strand.
ACAGCCTGGGATGAAGCAACAGACAAAACCACAGAATTATGAGAAGCAGAGGCACCGTTCAGATTCTTACCGGACTTTACCATGGCTTGCTTTTGGGCACTGAGTAAACCACTTTTGATAGCAGAAATCTCTCTTTGGACAGCAATGATACGCCCATCAAAATTACCTGCAGTCGTGGTAGGAGGAGTATGAGCTGCATTATGTGCAGCAGCTGCTGTATGTTGAAAACCTATAGTCGTATTGGCCGAAGCTTGAGGACTGGATGGTATCGGATCCTTGAGATACTTATTTATCAAAGTTCATATTTCTGAGGATAACAGAGCAGTTGAACTAAACATATATAAATTGAACTTTGATAACAATCACGAAAAAAGTTTTTGTTTTTTAAGTGACTTATTGACTAGAATTTCACTTTTAAATTAATTAAGTAGAATGTTTAAAGTTTAAATTCTAATTTTTTTTTATTGAAGGCTTAAACTCTAATTCTTACTTATATAATGAAATGCTCACATGAAGCGCAAAAATTGGTATTTTAATTATGTAAAGGTGTATTTTTCAAAAAAAAATTCTGAATGTCACATACTTTACTTGCATCTTCCAATTTTTATGATGAATAAACTTTTTTTAGGGTTAATAAATAAGTAAATAGCTCTTATAGTTTTTTAGAATTTTATTTTTAGTTTTTAAAGATTTTTGTTTGCATTTTTTTATCCTGAAAAATTTTCTATTACAATTTTTTATTTCTATTTTTAATCAAACTCATGTATGCTTTCATATTTTTGAATGGTTTTTTATATTCATGTTTATATTATTATAAAAACATCTCCAAGATTATTTTTTTTGCATTCTTTTATCCCTGAAAAATTTTCTATTACAATTTTTTATTTCTATTTTTAATCAAACTCATGTATATTCTTATTTTTGAATGATTTTTATATTCATGTTTATATTATTATAAAAACATCTCCGATAAAAATTTACTATTTTTTAACATAAAATTAATTATTTATGAATTTTTATTTGCAAAAAACTAAAATATTAACATTTAATTCATCTTTTATTAAAAAAAATTAAACTTTTGTAAGAGAGATTCATATATGTACTAAATATGACCGCATAAAAAAATTTAAAATTTTGAATGATATGCTCGAGTTGAATGAAAAGTAGGGACCAAAAATCATGACATGGAATACTTCAAAGACAAAAAAATGCGAATAAAAATATTTAGGAACTAAAACAAAATTTCGAAAAACTATAGGGACCATTTACTTTTATAACCCAACTTCTTTTATAGTAGACGCTCCTGATTTGAGATAATTCTTATTTCCCTTAAATAGACACTCTCGAACCAGGGTGTTGAAAAGTCTGCACATTTAAGTGTTGAGAATCGTAATATATCGAAAACAACAAATTAATCAAGATACCACTCTACACCTAAATTTTCAAGAAAACAAAAGTACGATTTATTCTCATATATCTCTAACATTAGTTCATTTATGGTTGATGTTGGATTTAATTACCACTCATGTTTAGCTTCGTAATAGTCAATCTAACTTGTAACCGGACGAAGAAGAAGGAGTTGACCCACTACCACTGCCGAAGTTACTGGAGAACTACGACAAAGGGGCTCCCTTCCTGTATGGGAAATCGATGTAGATTCTTTTGAAATAGATGTGAGCCCTCTCATATGTTGATCTTCGACATTTATATATACATAAGTGAAATGATATTTCTACATACTTTTTCATACACAATATTTATATAAGGGCATTTGTGTAATTTTTCGTCTTCTTTTTCTTATGAAAGGCTAAACTATATATTTGGTCCCTTGAGTTTATTTTAGGTTTCAATTTGGTCCCTTACATTTAAAAAGTTTCAATTTGGTCCTTTATGTTTATCACTACAAAAAATAAGATATTTCGCAGCGACTATTTCGCAGCGACATTCAAAATGTTGATAAAAATATACATATAGCAGCAACTAATTTAAGTTGTTGAAGTAAGTTAGTTTTTTCTCGACAATTACATTATTGTTGAGAAAAATGACTTGTCCCAACAATATTTTTTGTCGTTGCAAATAATGTAACTTTTTAACAACGATATAACTAATTTGATGCTGTATACATAAAAAAAAACTACCAAATTTTTATTGTTTTATTCCTATTTTTATGCATAGATTCGTGTATAATCTTTTTGTTGTTTGTTTTTTTCTATATTTTTTTTTTACTAAACTTCATATAATCTTTATTTTTTTTTTCCTAGTTCTATGCATATATTGTTAAAGGGTAAAATTACAATGTATGATACAAAATTTGGAATATTATTAAAATTGATAAGAACAAATTAGTAAAGATAGTAGTAATCAATTCTATTATATTAGAAATAGATTAATTAAATCATGTTTATTTTTATTTTAAAATATAGTGATTTGTTTTCTTTTCTTCAAAACTCAACGGTATCACTCCATACCCTTTTAAAAAAAAAAGAAAAAGGATACCATACATATCCACCACCACTATTGAGATAATCATGCATATTTGAGTAAAGAGAATCCATTATTTTATTTCCTGGGATTTTGTTAAATCTATTTAAGGATCAGTTGCAACATATTTTCGACGGTATCTAGGGCACATCCAGGAGTTAAAGTTTGGAAAATAGAAAGAGAAAGTTTATTGACAATCCTAATGGGTTTCATGAACTTCATGATTCTATTGTATCAAGATTCCATCATCTTGCAAATACAATTCAAGGTATATATATAATTATTATATATTCTCCCATAATAATATATTATACAGTTTATGCTTTTCTAGTTGTTGACGTATGAAATAACAACTATAAATTCACTTACTTGAGTCATGTATTGCAAACTTTCTATACCAGCATACGCTCCTCTTTAAAAAGCTACAACAATAAAGCATCTAATGTTAGAAAGTATTCGAAGAATACTAACGCAAACGAAGAAAAGTGTCGAGACTATGAAAGAAGATGATGAATAATGGAGAAAATGAAAGTGGGGCAAAAGATCAAGTCATCGGTGTCTTAGTAATTTTTGTGGTATTCATATAGGATTAACTATGAAGCACATACTCTGACACGGACACCACGACATGATACGACACGGACACTCCGACACTGATAATGTAAAATACATAGGACACTGACACCGCTATATATATGATAAAATTTGATTTTATTTATCGATTTATTATTAAAAAAAGTTAAAAATATTCTAATCAAAATTAATATATTTAAATTCTTCATTGATAACGTTGTTCCAATACATGTTTAACGTTTTTAGAATGTCAAAGCAAAGAAAAGAAATTATTTTTTTGGTGAAACTTGTTTGACTATTCCGACAGGTGTCATACGAGTGTCATACAAGTGTTGGACACCGACGCGTGTCGGACACAGCGACACGTCACCTCTTAGAGGTGTCCGTGCTTCATAGGGATTAAGGGATAGACATTTAAAGTAGTACTGCTCTTTTTGTGTTTTCTAGCTTGTTGTTGTTGGCCTAGTGGCCAGGGCTAGTTTAGTGTTTCGATATTATGTGAATGACCACTTGGTTTTGTTACGGTCTAAAAACTTGTGATCTGTATTTTGGTTCTTTTTATTTGTATTTAAATTTTTTTATAAATAAAATTCATTGAATAAAAAAAGATTGAACGAGAAACATAACTTATAAATAAAATTTAGCAATCAATGGTTGATAATGAACATTAATTCCTACGATAGATTAAATTAATATTTGAAGTTTTTGTTGTAAATAGTAACAAAAAATCAGCTAATTTAAAAAAAAAAAGATTTTCTCTATAAAAAAAAAATATACATTTTTGCAGCGACTTTAGTTGTTGACAAAAATACTTTTTTGCCACGACTTTAGTTGTTGACAAAAATACTTTTTCGTAGCGACAATAGTCTCATAAGACAACAATTATTGTTGTTGTAAAAACACTAGTTATGGCAGCGACATTAATTGTCCTTGCAAAACTTTTTGCAACGGCACTTATGCCAGCGACATGCAACAACAATTTTTTCGTTGCGAAAAACACTTTTTGCAGCAACTTTGCGTTTTTGACAACGACATTTGTCGCTGCCAAAAACGATATTTCTTGTAGTGTGTTTTAGGTTTCAATTTGGTCCTCTCCGTCAGTTTATGCACATGTGGCAAACGATTTGCATACGTGGCAGACGGTTTGCATACGTGGATTGAAACGTGGACACTTGGACACGTTGACACGTGTCCAATTGAAACAGTGGAAGCATCAAAACTGGCGGAAGGCACCAACTAATGCTAACGTTGATAACATAAGGGACCAAATTGAAACTTAAAATAAACGTAAGGGACTGAATTTGTAGTTTATCCCTTATGAAAAAAGCAAAAAGTATGATAAACAATATTTGCGTAAGATTTGTGTAACAAAAGTGTGTCAAAATAACACTCCTAAAAAGATTTTTGATACATGAATCCAACATACAAAATCTCACTCCAACTTCTCGGATTTGAACAATGACACTAATATTACGGTACATGATCTTATGCACCCAAATGAAAAAATGTGGGATAAAGAGAAAGTAGAGTCCCTTTTTACCGCACATACTGCTAAGAGTATTCTTAATGTCCCGTTATTTAGTATGATTGAGGAGGATAAATTGGTTTGGGTTGATAACACTCATGGGGATTATAGCGTTAAAAGTGGATATAATTTAATGTTGAATTTTTCAGGAAGGGTTCAAAATTTAGATTGTCATGGAGATTGGAATAGTCTTTGGAAAATCCATGCTCCACCAAAGGCAAAACATCTCTTATATATGGCGGATATGTAGAGGTTGTTTTCCAACTCGCACTCGACTTCAAGAATGGTGTGTGCCATGCCCATTGTCTTGTCCTCTTTGCGATCATATTAATGAAGATGATTGGCATGTGGTGTTTAACTGTGATGTTAGTGTTCAAAGCGGCAAACCGCGGGTCTGGAACAATTTCTTTTACCTGGGCTGCAACCTGGTCGAAATTTGTGTGAAACTTTTCTTGATATATGTGCTTCCAATGATAAACAAGCGGCTGGACAGTTTGCTGCTCTTGTTTGGCTGCTATGGAGTAGCCGTAATAACAACATTTGGAATAATACCAAAGAGCAGGGACTAGTTCTAGGATACAAGGCAAGGCATATATGGGAGGAATGGTTCTCTGTACAACAGTTACAGCTCGGCCAGCAAGCTCCTGCTCGGCAAAGTTCAGCTTTGCAGTGGCAAAAACCACCGGAAGGATGGTACAAATGCAGTATAGATGCGGGTTTTCATCGGGAACGTAACAAAACAAGCGGAGGATGGTGTTTGCGTGACCATACGGGTATGTTTGTAGCAGCTGGTACATCTTGGATGGAAGGGATTTGTTCTATCATCGAAGGAGAATCAATCGCCTTACTTCACGCCTTGAACGAATTGGTACAACGGGGTGTTTCTCATGCTATATTCGAGACGGATTCCAAGAGCCTTGTCGATGCTATTCAACATATTCATGCTGGAGTTTCTGATTTTAGTTTAATTGTATGCCAAATCAATAATGTTCTTTCACTAAATCCAAACTTTATGGTTAGGTTTGTTAAGCGGCAAGCGAACACAATTGCTCATACATTAGCTAGGGCGACTATTTCTTGGCCTCGTCGCTGTAATCTTGATAGTTTACCACTTTGTATTTCCTCGTTATTGCATAATGAAATAATATAATTTTATGGTTGTCAAAAAACAAAAAACAAGGACACTAATGGCCCACTTGTCGCGAAGTACAAGAGAAAGTCAGGTGCAACAATAAATTACTACTTCTGGTCTTAAATATAAGAGAATTTTTTTTTTTACATTTGTTGATAATTCAATGTATCTGACCCATATTATAGATCAGATATCGGTAATAGTTCAAGCACCTTAAATTCTCAATGAATCAAAAAAGTAGAATTTTTTTTATATTTAAAATCGGATGGAAAAATAATTTAAGATAATCAAGATATGAACGATAGTTACCACACATCTTTGACGCCAAAACCCATTAATGCATTGAAAATATATAGATCACATCTAATATTTAACTTAACTTATTCATAGTAGACATGGCAATAATCATTCACACTTAAAGTTATAAATTTTCCTACCACCCAAATAACTTAGATATATACTATTGGATAAGAAACTGCCATTTAATTAATTAAAAAACTGATATATAAACTATTGGGTCCTATAGCAATGGCATGTTGTGCACACCGTGATTTTTTTTAACACAAACAAAATGATATTCATTCATTCAAATTAATAGATACATCAAATACAACTATATATTCAACTTCGCTAAAAATATAAATGATGAATCTGCGAACAAACTCACAGCATCCGAGTTAATAGCATACAACGGCAAAATGCCTACTACAAATAATATGATAAAATTAAAATCACTGGAATATCCATGCTTCCGGATCTGCAACATTGATGTCCAAATCATTGATTGAATCTATAATTGACTGAAGATAATCTTTCGAGAAGAATCAAATGAACACCAGCCGCAACAATACGAGAAATTAAATAACGCTGCACAAGACGACGACCAACACAACGCCGCACTTAGACGACGAAATCATAAAAAAAACAAAATATAATCTATGTGAAAATCACTTATTTATATTAAAAGAAGAGAAAAAAAAGGTATAGAGGGATGATTCTAGGCCAAAAGTGACTCAAAATCACCTCTCTATAATGAACAAAGAGAACTTAAAACAAAAAAAAAGTTTATGAAAAATTAGGGCCGGCAGGGAGAGAAGAGATATTGAGGTTGATTAGAGTCTATTTGTGCACACCGTGATTTAAAAGCAAGGAAAATGTGATTTTAAGTTATATATAAATCACAATATTTAATTATGAGCAGGTAGCTCTGCTTCTTCATCTCTTAATTATGGAAGATTACAGTTTTTATATATATATAGGCTTAAATATGTAAACAGTCCCTGCACTTAGGGGTCGTTTGATTTTCAGTCCCTATATTTCAAAAACCTTTCAAATTTGCCCTGCACTTTCAGTCAACTTTAAAAAAGGTCCTTGGTTTGACTTTTTTGATGATGTGTCACTATTTTTTACAGGTGGCACTGATGACTGGGCTGAGAGGGACGCTGACTCACTAAATTGTAATATGAAAGGACCAAAATGCCCTTAATGACTATTGGAACCAACAAAATGACCATTATGCCCTTCTTCCTTTTTCCTTTATCATAAACCTTCAATCTCAGATCAAAACTTCCATCTTCATCCTTTCTTTATCAAACCCAAATCAATCTCCAAAATTGTGTTCCCAAAATCTCACGAATCAGTTCATCATCAACTAAGAAGAAGCAATTAATCTAATGACAGAATGTTCAATGCTACCCATAAAAATGCTTCGTTCACTTCAAACCCAAAATATTCAAACAATAAAAATAATCAAGGTGATAAAGTAGATAAGAAGAAGTAATTAATGTGTGACAAAATATTCAAAGCTACCCATAACAGTAGTTTGTTCACTTTCAAACCCAGAATATTCAAACAATAAAACAATACCTTAGACAACTAGTGATAATCAACAATAATCATTTCCCAAATATCTTATGGGTTTCTACGTGAGAGACAAATAAGCATCACCAAGCTAACAACAATAGCAATATTATGCTAAGAAAGAGGGGTAAAAATAAGACGATAGGTTTCATGGTGTTTTTCTTCAAACCCAAAAACAAAGGAAAATCAAAGATGTGTTTGATGTTGTTTTCCTTCAAACCCAGAAACAAAGAACCCAAATTTCTCTCAACGAAAAACTTAACTTCAAATTCACGTGTTTAAATTTATCTTTGACCTTCAAATTTTGCAAACCCCAGTTTGTGTCACCAACCCAGTTCGATTTCTGTGTTCGTCGTCTTCAACCCGCGTCCGTCCTCGTCTTCAACCCATGTTCATTGTCGTCAACATGTGTTTATCATCCAAATCCAGTTCTTCGAGAAATTGCTTTGGTTAAAGAAGACACCTGGAGAAGAAGAAGAAGAGATCGAAGAAGATTGAGGGATCCTTGATTTGTGAAATTGCTTGAGTTTATGAAACCCTAAATCCCTTTCCATTCCCTTTCATTGCTGCGTTTTGTGTTTCTGAAGGAAGAATGGCAAAAGTGACATTTTGTTACTTCCATTAGTCATCAAGGGCAATTTCGTCATTTCAGAATGCTTTTTAGTGAGTCAGCGTCCCTCTCAGCCCAGTCATCAGTGCCACCTGTAAAAAATAGTGACACATCATCAAAAAAGTCAAACCAAGGACCTTTTTTAAAGTTGACTGAAAGTGCAGGGCAAATTTGAAAGGTTTTTGAAATATAGGGACTGAAAATCAAACGACCCCTAAATGCAGGGACTGTTTACCTATTTAAGCCTATATATATATTATCTATGTAACCTTTTATATATGTTTTCTATTTGTTTATTCTTTCTTTAATATAAAACATATAAATAATTGTCTTTAATTATTCCCAGCTTGTTTAGAGGAGGTTTAAGGTAAATTTTATCTCTGCTTTTGGGGGGATGTGGACAAGTGGGAGGTACTAATTCATGTAAAGCATTGCTTTCCAATATTTCCGAGGTTACAAGCCAGTTCTAAAATAACTTATTAAATAAATAACGGTGTAGGAAGTCACATAATAAAAGGAAAAAGGTTCTTTGGGCATCAATAAAGCCCATATTGTAAGACCCAAGATTTCATTGTATAGTTGGTTTAAGAATATTAGGATTTTGATGTGTTCGTGTGATGAAACATCATGTAATTATTAGGTTTTGCTGTAATTGAGCCTGTTTTGTGCTCGTGCACTGTAATTGTACAGACTTTTGTCTTGTGATCCTGTTGCTTGAATAAGAAGTTATATGTGGTTTTAGAATAACGAGTTTTGGATTATTCTTTTTTTGGAAAAACGAGTAGGATTTTACCCGCGGATGGAAAATCTTACTGCGTCTGTTGTGAGTGAGGTTTCGGATGGGAGTTTTATATATCTGTGCGAGTTAGGATATATTCTGAGAATAATTTTCTAAGGTATGGAAGAAAATTACAGTCGCGGAAAAAGATTCGGCGATAAGTTTTGGAAATGGTTAAAGATAGACGTTCTTTCCATAGGTTTTACGTTTTTGTGATTTACGTTCGTCGCGACGCGCGAGAGCTGAACGTGTGAGTGTTTCTAAGAGGTGTTGAGTTTTATCTCGAGTGGGTTTGATTTGGTTTGATCCAATGGCTAGGGTTTTGTCTTGGCATTTTGTCTTTTGATCCAATGGCCATGAGTTAGCAAGAGTAATAGCATAGTAAGGAGGTTTGTTGATTGTGGACTTAGAAAAACATCACATATTCACTCCATTCTTTCTCTCTTTCACGTGAAACTCCATTCTTTCTTTCCAACCTTCACAAATTTTCCATTCCACACCATTTGTGTCCATTTCAAGCTTTGGAACTTAGAGGAAAGTTGTAGAGAATCACTTTCTAAAGGTAACCCTCTCTTCTCATCTCCTAGGTTGGTAGACTTATAGAGTTTAGGAGTTTTTGGATTTATGTTCTCATGAGGGTTTGTTAGAAAATGTTACTTTACATGGTTTTTGTTTCATGAATGTTGGTCATGAGGTTTAGAGAAGCATGTGTAGGCTTTGTTATGTTTGTTTTCCATGAGTTGGTGAAAAAAATCTCATGAGAAAAGTTAGGGTTTTGGGTTGGTTATGTATTGATCAATAACATGTGGTTAAGTTGTAAGGTTTTGAAAAAAAATGTTGTCTTTGAACCTTTGGGCAAAAGGGAAATGCGTTGTATGGTTTTGTTTTAGAAAATCCGATGAAAAATATTTTGGGGTTTATGAAAATATTTCCTAAGTGTTTTGTGTAGTGTTTTTGGGGTCCAAGTGGGTTAAAATTCTTGTGACATGTGGTGTTGCTTTTTACTTTGAAAACATGTTTGAAAATGATTACCGGACGGTTAAGGCCCGTAATAAAACTTGTGCTTGGATTTGGTTTTGATTTTGGAAATGAAAATCAAATAACTTGCACTCGAAGCAACCAACAAGCTTTCGGAAATGAATTGCTTGCTTATGAAAATGGTTTGCTTTTGTGCCTTGAAAAAGTGTTGGGAACTAATAGAATCAAACTAGGCTTGGTTGGAAAAAGGTGGTGTGAGTTGCTGTCTTTTGCTGTCATGACAGGTGCAACTCGCTGAGCGAGTGTTTACTCGCCAGGGCGAGTGTCACAGGTCATGACAACACGCCAGGGCGAGCTCCAGAGCGAGCTAGACCTGTCCTCACTGCCTTCACTCGCTGCCAACTCGCCAGGGCGAGCTCTGAGACCTAAAATTTTGGATTCTGATTTCTAAACTTGGTTTTTAACTTTCTAATCCCTTTTTATTAATTTATGGAAGTAACGGGGATTGGAAACGAGTTTTTCGGGTACTCGGAAAGTGCGTAACTTGTAACGCAAGAAAACGGCCATTTTGCATTTCAAATTATTTAAGACTTTTGACAATTGTTTTGGGTCCTAAAAATAGTACAAATAACTCATGGGGGTTGATCAATACGGTAGTTTTTGGTATGGTATCCGAAAGAGGGATTTTTCCTTAGGAACCTTTAGGTTTTTGGGTTTTTTGGTTTAGTTTCAATACTATTGGTTGGAGAACAATGTATTGATGGTACGCTGTTTGTTTTAGGAAGCGCGTTGTGTTGTTTGGACGAGTTGTAATAAACGGAAGCTTGCCGAGGTAAGGGCTCCACTTTATTTACGTCTTTAAAAAGGGTTACAACATGCTTTGTTTTGCTGTGTGTGCAATTGCTGTGTGCTTTGGCATGTTTGTACTTATGTATTCTCGTTGATGAGAACGTGGTTATAAATATGTGTGCAATTTACATATGATTGAGAAAATGTATGTATGTTGTGATGCTTTGTACATAGGCTTTAGGCTATGTGAATGTTTGCATGAGCATATATGAATGCGTGCGTCAGATAGGACTACGCGAGGATTTTGTCTTGTGTGACTATCCCGTATATGCCAAAGAGAATATATGCCATGCATTTCATAGTTGCGTGCCTAGGTGTATGTCTTGTGTGACTTGCCTACGTACCGGGCGTTTGTCTGTGCGACTTCGCCAAATCCTACTGGATTTTATTGAGTTGGTGGTTGTCTTGTGTGACTCGCCCGGTGTTATCCCACCATGATTGTTTTGGTATTGTCTTGTGTGACTCTACCTGGTGTTATCCCACCAATAGTAGGAGGTGTTATCCCACCAGAGACCTACGCCTTCTATAGAGAGGTTGAATTCCGGAATTAAATCATGCATGTGGCGAACCAGAGATCGGTTGGCACACCCATTGTAGAAGTCTGCATTAGGCTTGGTGATTTATTTATATAGACCCGTTGGTTGGAATTACTCTGAGTTTAAGAGCTTTCTCTTGTGTATGTGGATATTATTGTTATGTGTACAATCTTTCGCACCGGTTATATATATACATACTTTTATTTTGTGGTGACCCTTTCTTTCATTTGCGGGCTCATCCCACCCAGATGATGGGTTAGGTCGTGGTGACGACGGTGGCTGCTCCAGGCCCCAGTGAGAGGTTGGAGCTTTAGCTTAGTTAGACTATGCGCCGATGTGGGTTGTACACCGTGCTTTTTGGGTTAGGCATAGGATTCTAACTAGTTTTGTTGTAAGTATTTTGAATACTTAGACTTGGATTGTAATTATTCAGGAATACACTTTGCTTGTCGAAGCACCTTATGGTAATGAGTTCTTTTGTATATTTGAATGCCGGCTCATTTAAAATCTTTTATGGGTAACTCTGATGTGTACAAAAAAATAAAATATATTGACTTTTTGGCCTTTGAAAAACGGGCTGTTACAATTGGTATCAGAGCACGGCTTTAAATCTTCATAGGGAAAGTGTATACTTGAGTCGTTAGTTCAGAGTCAGTTAGAACATAGCTAGGGTCGTGTTAGTCCTAGTGGTTGTTCTGTGTCGGGTTTTGAGTTTGTAGCCGTTGAGTGAGATTTTCTGTTGAGACTCAGAAATGTTTGGATAAGGAATCTAATCATAATTGGTATTGTGCAGAATAGAATGCCGCCAAGAAGGGCGAATCCAGCTCCTATGGTACCAGAGGTTGATATAAATCAGATGGCTTATGCCATGCATACGATGGCAGCGGCTGTGACTGCTCAGAGCCATGCTAAGGCGCAGAGGGATCTGGAAAAGCGCGAAAGGGAAATACTCGCTATTGGATCCAGACTTCTTTCAAATTTCAACCACCAAACTCCTCCAAAGTTTAATGGGGAGGGAGGCCCGGAAACTGCTGACTTATGGCTCCAATCTGTGGAGAGAATATTCGGGGCAATTCATTGTCCGGAAGGGGTAAAGGTAGTCTTAGCCACCTATCAGTTACTAGGAGGTTCTGAGTATTGGTGGAGGAACACCCGTATTATCATGGAGAATGGCCATGAAGCACTAAATTGGGAGAACTTCAAGAGAAGGTTTTTAGCCAAGTACTTTCCCGAGACTGCGAGGGAAAGGTACGGAGAAGAGTTCTTGAGACTGAGGCAGGGTGGCATGAATGTTGAAACTTATGCCAAGAAGTTTGAATCACTATCCTGTTTCTTCCGCTTCTTTAGGGATGGGATAGATGAGGATTATATGTGCCGTCGTTTCCAAGATGGGCTGAGGTACGAACTGCAGGATTCGGTTGTGCCATTGGGTATCCGACAGTTTCAGGTCTTGGTAGAGAAGTGCCAAGAGGTAGAGGACATGAGGAATAAGCGGGTGAACCGCCAAGGGAATTCTAGTGCCGGAGGACCAAGTCGTACCAATGATCGTGGTTCGACTCAGAATAGTGGGAGGCAAGGGAGTAAGCCTTATAACCGTCCTCAACACAGTAAAGGACCGGGCCGATCGGTGAATCAGGGAACCCGGGGAAAATCAGATGGTGGTAAGGGGGCTTGCTACAACTGTGGAGAAGCGGGACATTTTTCTAATGAGTGCCCGCAACCGAAGGGGGGAAACACCTGCTACAATTGCAAGAAGCCGGGACACTTTGCTAGAGATTGCAGAGCCCCGACGGCCGGGCCGTCGGCAAATGTGGCACAAGGCTCACAGGGTGCCAGACCTGCGGCAAAGGCACGTGCTTACTGTATGGGCACTGAGTTGAGTGGGCAGGCTAGCAATGCCATCCACGAGAGCTGTCACATCGCAGGTAATTCTTTAACTGCTTTGATTGACACGGGGGCAACCCACTCATTCATATCTTTGGCTTGTGCAAATCGTTTGAGTTTGAATGTTTCTGTTCTTCCGTTTGATTTGAATGTTTTGACTCCTGCTAAGGATTTGGTAGTGAATTCTGCATGTTTGCATTGTTTGGTAGTAATCCAGAATAGGGATTTTCTGGTCAATTTGGTGTGTCTACCGCTTTTATCTCTCGAGATCATCCTCGGGATGGATTGGTTGTCTTATCATTATGTGATTCTAGACTGTGCTCGGAAATTGGTTTTCTTTCCCGAGCCAGGTGTGCGAAGGTACTTGTCTGCAAATCGGCTTTCTGTGGTTATGTGTAATGGAGAACCGGAGATAGTCTCACTTGCTAGTTTAGGAGTGACGTCGGAGATCCGAATTGGGGAATTTCGAGTGGTTCAAGATTTCCAAGATGTATTTCCATCGGAGATTCCAGCTTTTCCTCCGTGTAGAGAGGTGGAATTCTTTATTGATTTGCAACCGGGTACGGGTCCGATTTCAGAATCAGCTTATCGGATGGCTCCAGCTGAGTTGGTAGAGTTGAAAAGTCAGATTGAGGACTTGTTAGTTAAAGGTTTCATAAGGCCTAGTGTGTCGCCTTGGGGAGCACCGGTCTTATTGGTTAAGAAGAAGGATGGGAAATCTCGTCTGTGCGTGGATTATCGAAAGCTTAATAAGGTGACTATCAAGAACCGATATCCATTGCCACGAATTGATGATCTGATGGATCAGTTGAGGGGAGACTCAGTGTTTTCAAAGATTGACTTGAAGTCTGGTTATCATCAGATAAGGGTACGAGATGAGCATATTCAGAAAACGGCGTTTAGGACGCGTTATGGGCATTATGAGTTCTTAGTGATGCCGTTTGGAGTGACGAATGCACCTGCTATCTTTATGGCTTACATGAATCGGATATTCAATTCATTTTTGGACAAGTTTGTGGTGGTGTTCATTGATGACATTCTAGTGTATTCGAAGAGTGAAGAGGAGCATGAAGAACATCTTCGCTTGGTTTTGCAAGTTTTGAGGGAGAAAAAGTTGTATGCTAATCCGTCAAAGTGTGATTTTTGGTTGGAAGAGGTGAATTTCCTTGGCCATGTAATATCAAAAGAGGGAATAGCCGTGGATCCAGCCAAGATTGATGCGGTACTTGCATGGAAGCAACCTCAAACAGTGATAGATGTGAGAAGTTTTGTTGGTTTGGCCTGTTATTACCGAAGGTTTATAGAAGGATTTGCTAAGATTGTGGCACCGATGACACAACTTACGCGGAAAGATCAACCGTTTGCGTGGACTGAGAAGTGTGAATTGAGTTTTCAGTTGTTGAAGGAGCGATTGACGACTTCACCAGTCCTGGTGTTACCACAGTCGGATGAACCGTATGAGGTTTTTTGTGATGCTTCTCATCAAGGTTTGGGTTGTGTGTTGATGCAACACAAGAGAGCAGTAGCTTATGCGTCAAGGCAGTTGAAAGTGCATGAAAAGAATTATCCTACGCACGATTTAGAGCTTGTGGCCGTTGTTTTTGCATTGAAGATTTGGAGACATCATCTTTATGGTTGCACTTTTGTCGTGTTTAGTGACCATAAAAGTCTCAAGTACTTGTTTGATCAAAAAGAGCTTAATATGAGGCAACGGAGGTGGATGGAAACTTTGAAGGACTTCGACTTTACGTTGGAATACCATCCGGGGAAGGCTAATGTGGTAGCCGATGCTTTGAGTAGGAAGAGTGTGTCGGTTTGTTCGGCACAAATGGCTAGTCAACAAGAGTTGTTGAGAGAGTTTCGTGACTTACACTTGGAGGTAGAGTTTGCTTTAGGGAATATGAGACTGGGTATGATCACCATCTCAAGCGGGTTATTGGAGGATATTGCAAATTGTCAAGATGACAAGTTTCTCATGGAGAAAAGAGCTTTGATTGTTCGAGGAACCAACCGAGATTTCAAGGTGGGATCGGACAATATCTTGAGGTGCCAAGGCAGGGTGTGTGTGCCCGAAGCTATGGACTTGAGAAACACTATTCTAGGGGAGGCACACAAGAGTAAACTTAGTATACATCCCGGAGCAACAAAGATGTATCAAGACCAGAGGCATGATTTCTGGTGGCCGGGTATGAAAAAGGATGTGGCTGAGTACGTGGCATCGTGTCTGACTTGTCAGAAGGCGAAGATTGAACATCAGAGACCAGCAGGGATGCTGCAGTCGTTAGATATCCCCGAGTGGAAGTGGGATAGCATTTCTATGGATTTCATCACTGGGTTACCTAAGACCAGGAGAAAGCATGATTCCATTTGGGTGATAGTGGATCGTTTGACGAAGTCCGCTCATTTTCTACCGGTAAGAACTACGGATACAACGGCAAAGTTGACCGATATTTACATTGCTGAGATTGTGAGGTTACATGGGATTCCGTCAAGTATAGTGTCGGATCGAGACCCAAAGTTTACTTCACACTTTTGGAGGACTTTGCATGAGGCGTTAGGGACGAAATTGAGATTGAGTTCCGCCTACCATCCTCAGACAGATGGGCAGACCGAGAGAACAAATCAATCTTTGGAAGATTTGTTGAGAGCTTGTGTATTGGATGATCGTGGAAGCTGGGATGATGTGTTACCTTTGATAGAGTTCACATACAACAACAGTTTCCATGCGAGTATTGGAATGGCACCATACGAGGCTTTGTATGGGAGGAGATGTCAGACTCCTTTGTGTGGTACCAAGATGGGGAGAGTATGATAGTAGGACCGGAAATGGTACAACAAACGACGGACAAGGTCCGAAAGATAAGGGCAATGATGAAAGTTGCTCAAGATCGCCAGAAAAGTTATGCGGATAGGCGTCGGAGGCCTTTAGAGTTTGAGGAGGGAGATCACGTATTTCTCCGAGTTACACCAACGACTGGCGTTGGAAGGGCTTTGAAAGCGAAGAAGTTGACTCCAAAGTTTATAGGGCCTTATCAGATTTTGGAACGGATTGGGAAGGTAGCATACCGGATCGCGTTGCCACCGGTACTATCTTTGATTCATGACGTGTTCCATGTGTCGCAATTGCGGAAGTATACACCGGATCCATCACATGTGATCACACCAGATGACATCCAGTTGAGGGATAACTTGTCATTTGAAGTTCCGCCGATCAAGATTGCAGATAGGAAGATGAAGCGTCTGAGAACGAAAGAGATACCTTTGGTGAAGGTAATATGGAACGAAGCTACAGGAGATACCACCTGGGAGCTCGAGAGTAAGATGAAAGAATTGTACCCCAGATTGTTTGACGACGTCTAAGTTTCGAGGACGAAACTTCTTTTAGGGGGGTAGTATTGTAAGACCCAAGATTTCATTGTATAGTTGGTTTAAGAATATTAGGATTTCGATGTGTTCATGTGATGAAACATCGTGTAATTATTAGGTTTTGCTGTAATTGAGCCTGTTTTGTGCTCGTGCACTGTAATTGTACAGACTTTTGTCTTGTGATCCTGTTGCTTGAATAAGAAGTTATATGTGGTTTTAGAATAACGAGTTTTGGATTATTCTTGTTTTTGGAAAAACGAGTAGGATTTTACCCGCGGATGGAAAATCTTACTGCGTCTGTTGTGAGTGAGGTTTCGGATGGGAGTTTTATATATCTGCGCGAGTTAGGATATATTCTGAGAATAATTTTCTAAGGTATGGAAGAAAATTACAGTCGCGGAAAAAGATTCGGCGATAAGTTTTGGAAATGGTTAAAGATAGACGTTCTTTCCGTAGGTTTTACGTTTTTGTGATTTACGTTCGTCGCGACGCGCGAGAGCTGAACGTGTGAGTGTTTCTAAGAGGTGTTGAGTTTTATCTCGAGTGGGTTTGATTTGGTTTGATCCAATGGCTAGGGTTTTGTCTTGGCATTTTGTCTTTTGATCCAATGGCCATGAGTTAGCAAGAGCAATAGCATAGTAAGGAGGTTTGTTGAATGTGGACTTAGAAAAACATCACATATTCACTCCATTCTTTCTCTCTTTCACGTGAAACTCCATTCTTTCTTTCCAACCTTCACAAATTTTCCATTCCACACCATTTGTGTCCATTTCAAGCTTTGGAACTTAGAGGAAAGTTGTAGAGAATCACTTTCTAAAGGTAACCCTCTCTTCTCATCTCCTAGGTTGGTAGACTTATAGAGTTTAGGAGTTTTTGGATTTATGTTCTCATGAGGGTTTGTTAGAAAATGTTACTTTACATGGTTTTTGTTTCATGAATGTTGTTCATGAGGTTTAGAGAAGCATGTGTAGGCTTTGTTATGTTTGTTTTCCATGAGTTGGTGAAAAAAATCTCATGAGAAAAGTTAGGGTTTTGGGTTGGTTATGTATTGATCAATAACATGTGGTTAAGTTGTAAGGTTTTGAAAAGAAATGTTGTCTTTGAACCTTTGGGCAAAAGGGAAATGCGTTGTATGGTTTTGTTTTAGAAAATCCGATGAAAAATATTTTGCGGTTTATGAAAATATTTCCTAAGTGTTTTGTGTAGTGTTTTTGGGGTCCAAGTGGGTTAAAATTCTTGTGACATGTGGTGTTGCTTTTTACTTTGAAAACATGTTTGAAAATGATTACCGGACGGTTAAGACCCGTAATAAAACTTGTGCTTGGATTTGGTTTTGATTTTGGAAATGAAAATCAAATAACTTGCACTCGAAGCAACCAACAAGCTTTCGGAAATGAATTGCTTGCTTATGAAAATGGTTTGCTTTTGTGCCTTGAAAAAGTGTTGGGAACTAATAGAATCAAACTAGGCTTGGTTGGAAAAAGGTGGTGTGAGTTGCTGTCTTTTGCTGTCATGACAGGTGCAACTCGCTGAGCGAGTGTTTACTCGCCAGGGCGAGTGTCACAGGTCATGACAACACGCCAGGGCGAGCTCCAGAGCGAGCTAGACCTGTCCTCACTGCCTTCACTCGCTGCCAACTCGCCAGGGCGAGCTCTGAGACCTAAAATTTTGGATTCTGATTTCTAAACTTGGTTTTTAACTTTCTAATCCCTTTTTATTAATTTATGGAAGTAACGGGGATTGGAAACGAGTTTTTCGGGTACTCGGAAAGTGCGTAACTTGTAACGCAAGAAAACGGCCATTTTGCATTTCAAATTATTTAAGACTTTTGACAATTGTTTTGGGTCCTAAAAATAGTACAAATAACTCATGGGGGTTGATCAATACGGTAGTTTTTGGTATGGTATCCGAAAGAGGGATTTTTCCTTAGGAACCTTTAGGTTTTTGGGTTTTTTGGTTTAGTTTCAATACTATTGGTTGGAGAACAATGTATTGATGGTACGCTGTTTGTTTTAGGAAGCGCGTTGTGTTGTTTGGACGAGTTGTAATAAACGGAAGCTTGCCGAGGTAAGGGCTCCACTTTATTTACGTCTTTAAAAAGGGTTACAACATGCTTTGTTTTGCTGTGTGTGCAATTGCTGTGTGCTTTGGCATGTTTGTACTTATGTATTCTCGTTGATGAGAACGTGGTTATAAATATGTGTGCAATTTACATATGATTAAGAAAATGTATGTATGTTGTGATGCTTTGTACATAGGCTTTAGGCTATGTGAATGTTTGCATGAGCATATATGAATGCGTGCGTCAGATAGGACTACGCGAGGATTTTGTCTTGTGTGACTATCCCGTATATGCCAAAGAGAATATATGCCATGCATTTCATAGTTGCGTGCCTAGGTGAATGTCTTGTGTGACTTGCCTACGTACCGGGCGTTTGTCTGTGCGACTTCGCCAAATCCTACTGGATTTTATTGAGTTGGTGGTTGTCTTGTGTGACTCACCCAGTGTTATCCCACCGTGATTGTTTTGGTATTGTCTTGTGTGACTCTACCTGGTGTTATCCCACCAATAGTAGGAGGTGTTATCCCACCAGAGACCTACGCCTTCTATAGAGAGGTTGAATTCCGGAATTAAATCATGCATGTGGCGAACCAGAGATCGGTTGGCACACCCATTGTAGAAGTCTGCATTAGGCTTGGTGATTTATTTATATAGACCCGTTGGTTGGAATTACTCTGAGTTTAAGAGCTTTCTCTTGTGTATGTGGATATTATTGTTATGTGTACAATCTTTCGCACCGGTTATATATATACATACTTTTATTTTGTGGTGACCCTTTCTTTCATTTGCGGGCTCATCCCACCCAGATGATGGGTTAGGTCGTGGTGACGACGGTGGCTGCTCCAGGCCCCAGTGAGAGGTTGGAGCTTTAGCTTAGTTAGACTATGCGCCGGTGTGGGTTGTACACCGTGCTTTTTGGGTTAGGCATAGGATTCTAACTAGTTTTGTTGTAAGTATTTTGAATACTTAGACTTGGATTGTAATTATTCAGGAATACACTTTGCTTGTCGAAGCACCTTATGGTAATGAGTTCTTTTGTATATTTGAATGCCGGCTCATTTAAAATCTTTTATGCGTAACTCTGATGTGTACAAAAAAAAAAAAAATATTGACTTTTTGGCCTTTGAAAAACGGGCTGTTACACATATTCTCTTCTTATTGTTACAAAAATCCAATATGATTTCCATCTTACGTTGAAGGGCAAGTCACACATATCGGTTTTGTAGAGATTTATTACTTCTAAATATTTTGTGGATTTTAACTTTATAAAAATGGATTGATATGTTATGATCTATTTTAGGAGATTTTTTCCTATTGTGATCGATAATAACAATCGGTTTCCAAACATACTTAATAATATAAACTCAACATTTTATTTTTAGTACTATCACTCAAGTTAAAGTTAAGCTTACCAAATTTTATATATGTTTGTTACAAATAACTCTGAAAATAAATCAACCAACCGAGAGAAGCAATTCACAATCAACAGAGAAACCATCGAAGAGAGAAGAACCAAATCAAATTAATCCAACATCCAATCCAGTCCAAGCTAAACAAAACAAAATCAATCGAACAAATTTAAACTAAACTAAACATAAGAATTAGCCATTAGAGAGATGCAGTCAAATTGAAGAAACCAATAAGGAGAAGTGTAGCAAATCAGAAGAAGTCAATATATTGAGAAATACAATGCAATCAGAAGAATCAATAGGGAGAAGTACAATAAATCAGAAGAAATCAAGAGAGAAGTGCAATGCAATCGATCAAAATAATTAATAAGGAAAAATGCAATCAAATAAAACATAACGCCACCAAGAGAAACAAACAGAGAGCAAACAAGACAGAATGACATTCTAAGCTAGGTTTCCAACACTGCCAAAAAAATAAACAAACACATTCCCACATTATTTGGAACTCAAGCGGCGGAAGCAACTAGTGGTTCAAGGTGGATCGAATGCTCTTGATACCATATTAATAATAGAGACAATCAAAGAAAAAACGGCTAGAGTTTCATAAATAATAATAGATTAACTAGTGAAAATAAGTTACAATGAGAATATATAGCAAATCTAAAATTACTAGACTAGAATCATATAAGCCTTAACTAATATCTAACAACGATAATTTTATCTTATAAGTTTAATCAATTATGTATTATTTTTTTTGGTTAATAGGTCGTTACCCTCAGCTAAGTAGGCGTGTTTTGCATTACCCCCTACTAAAAATTCCTTTAAGATCCCCCCTGCAAAGTAAATTTTTTTGATTTCCCCTATTGGATGCACTTTATAAATCGGTTATTTTGTTCCACCGATTTAAAAAGTGCTATTTTTTAAATCGGTTATTATGTTCAACCGATTTAAAAAGTGCAAATTTCTTGCGCCCAAGGAGGGAAACCAAAAAATTTTACTTTGCAAGGGGGAAATCTTAAAGGAATTTTTAATAGGGGGTAATGCAAAACACGCCCACTTAGCAGGGGATAACGACTAAGAGCTCGTTGGATTGAATCAGTTTTTGACAACTTAAACGTGTTACTTGAATCAATCAAATTTAATTGGTTTGAAATGGCTACAAATTTTAAATGGATTGCCTGCAGTTAAATTTGAACTGCATCTTGGTGTTGTAGGCATTT
This sequence comes from Trifolium repens, assembly GCA_030408175.1. NCBI lineage: Eukaryota > Viridiplantae > Streptophyta > Magnoliopsida > Fabales > Fabaceae > Trifolium > Trifolium repens. The sequence goes on from CP125851.1 coordinate 36,610,334, forward strand.
TTTTACTTCTTTTATAATTTATGTAATTAATAATATATTGTTTTACTCCACTGTGTGGGCCTGCAGTTGAATTCCAACTGCAGGTAATCCTGGTCCCTACAAATTTGGTTCAACTTAAAATTCGTCTGAGATTAACTCGATTCGATAGGAATTGGTTCAGTTCAAAATTAGGCTCAAGTTTGACACAAATTCTTTTTTCTGCTCGAGTTCGACTCATTTAAAGTTCACAAATAGTTTGGTTCGGCTCGTTAGGATCAACTCGTCAAGTCAAATAACATGATTTTAAGGGCAATTTTTTTGTCAAAATTTTAAAATTTGATATTTAACCTTTAACTCTATTTTTCTTTAAAGAAAACACAAATATTAAATAAAAATAAAAGTCATCTCAAGTGTACAATGAATAAACGCATACAAAATTCAAACGGACAAAAACCGATACAAGTAAAAATGAAAGGTCTTTTGAAAGAGAGTTTAAAAGAGTAAAAAAAAAAATTGGTAAAAGGAAAATGGATAATAATCGTATATATAAAAAAGGTTTATATATCATTTTCGTCTCTGTATGTTTGTGAATTTTTTGTTTTAGTCCCTGTATATTTTTTTGTTGAAAATAAGTCCCTAAATGTTCAAATTTGTTGGTTTTAGTCCATGTCGTATGCTACTGTTACAAAAAAAATGTTGATTTGTCAAATGTTTGCACACGTAGCCACTATGATGTATCAAATTAGCCGATCCGATCATAAATGAATGACCGAAATTAAATCTTGGTGAAAATTGAAACAAAATTATGATGTAAGCATGCATTTTCTTTCTATCCTAAGTGTGATTTTGGTCCTTCATTTATAACAGGATCAACTTAACTTGGCACATCATAGTGGCCACATGTACAAACGCTTGATAAATCAGCGTTTTTGTAATGGTAACAGACAGCAGGGACTAAAATCAATAAATTTTGTATATTCAGAAACTTATTTGCAACAAAAAAAAAATCAGAACTAAAACAAAAAATTCACGAACATACAAAAACGAAAACGATATTTAAACCTATAAAAAATTGGAACACTTTCTTCTTAAGATCCTTTTTTATTGGAACAGTCACTGAAAATAAACTTTTGACTTTTTAAAAAAAAACAACTTGCTTTAGTTAGTGGAGCACTGACTAGGTGATGATATGTTAATTTACTTATTAAAGTTTTATTAATTTGCTTTAATCTATATATATATTATTTGGGACCTTTTTTTCAAGGTTTAGTGTACACATGTCACTCCCATATGATTCTTCTTCTACCATTGTTTTAACATTAAATAATCATAACCAAATTAATACAAGAATCATCATCAAATAAAATAATAAAAGCATAATCATGATATATAGTTCCCAAATATAGATTTTCATATTCAAATTAAATCACTATAGTTTTAAATTCTATTAATTAGTATAAATTACTATTATTATTTTAAATTCATTTGTTTCAAATAAATTATATTATTTTCGTATTAAAATTATTATTTTTCAAATTCAAATAATTCTTGACATATTATAAAAATTATAACAAGTTTATATATATTTTATAAAAATAAATGTTTTGTAAAAATAATTTTTATAAGAGTTTTAATTCACGAAATAATGAAATTTTTTTTTTTTTTATTATTTTCAATTTTTTTACAAATAAAAAATTACTAATAGTCTATTCAATTTATTCAAAAATCGAAAATTATTAAATGAGATTATTGATTTAATTATTTTTCCCATACCAACAATTGCTTTGCATTCAATTCTTTACTATTTTTATGAGATTTTTTGCTTCTTTCAAAAGTTTATGAGTTAATTATTGATTTCCTACAAAAATATATACTAATCTTTAAATATTTTCAGCAAAAATACAAACAAATAGTACAATATAAAATAAATTATGAATTTTATTTAAGAAATTTAAATAAAAAATTGTTTTTCTTCTTATTAATGAAATAAGCAAATAATGGTAGAAAAAATTATTTTTTTAATTATATACATCAACAAAAAATCTGAGAATATTTTATTTAATTTATTTGAATTTATTTTTAAATTAATACATTCCTCAATTTATTTTCTCAATAATGCATTATTAATTAATACAGATACAATAGTTGTTTTGTTGTTGTGTAAATCGTGTAATATAGTTTCATCATATAATAATTAAAATGCTTGACAAAACAAAAATTAAAATGATTCATTGAATTGCCTTTTTAAAAAATGTGTCATATAAGATTGCTGATGAATCATGGAATTTATTAGGTTGACTAATTGTGTAATAATTGGTTTTAATTGCATATTAAACACAAAATTACTCATATGTCCATTTTTTTCTCTATATATTTGATCTTTGTGTGAACACTACAACTCACAATTTTCCAAATCTTTTCTTTTAGTTATTTCTCTTTAGTTATTTTAATTGTTATTTATTTACTTGAATTTTTAAGAAAATGCCTCCAAACAATAATTCAATTTCTGAAATTTCTAAAAGAACTCCTTCGAAAGAATCATGGAATGTATTGGTTAGAGTTGTTTGTGTAGAATCATGGAATTTCTTAAACTTTTATTAAGTGAATGACATGCAGTTTGTGTTTCTCTTTTATTATTGTGGTGGTGTATTAAATGAATGTGTAAGACCCAAGATTTCATTGTATAGTTGGTTTAAGGAATATTAGGGTTTCGATGTGTTCATGTGGTGAAACATCGTGTAATTTATTAGGTTTTGCTGTAATCGAGTCTGTTTTGTGCTCGTGCACTGTAATTGTACAGACTTTTGTCTTGTGATCCTGTTGCTTGAATAAGAAGTTATATGTGGATTCAGAATAGCGAGTTTTGGATTATTCTTGTTTTTGGAAAAACGAGTAGGATTTTACCCGCGGATGGAAAATCTTACTACGTCTGGTTTGAGTGAGGTTTCGGATGGGGGTTTTATATATCTGCGCGAGTTAGGATATATTCTGAGAATAATTTTCCAAGGTGTGGAAGAAAATTACAGTCGCGGAAAAAGATTCGGCGATAAGTTTTGGAAATGTTAAACGTTAGACGTTCTTTCCGTTGGTTTTATGTTTTTGTGATTTACGTTCGTCGCGTCGCACGAGAGCTGAATACGAGACTTGTTATGGATGAGTTAATGATATCTTGTGACTTTCTCATAAAGCAAATTGATCCAATGGCTAGGGTTTAAGCTTGGACTTTTGACTTTGATCCAAGGGTGGATTGGCTATCAAGAGCTTTGACATAGTAAGGAGGTTTGGTGACTTTGGTCACTTAGGAAAATCACAAACTTCACTCCTTTTCTTTCTCTCTTTCACGTGAGAACTCCATTACTTTCCAACCTTCACAAATTTTCCATTCTTCACCATTTCACTCCATTTCAAGATTGGAAGCTTTGAGGATCATTGTAGAGAATCACTTTTTTAAGGTAACCACTCTTTTCCTTTTCATTTTGTTGGTTTAAACTCTTGGGGTTATGAGTTTTAGATTATGTTCATAAGGTGAAAATGTTAGGAATTGATTCTTGTTTCATGAAAGTTGTTCATGAGGGTTTAGGAAGCGTGCTAGGCTTTGTTGTTTTTGTTTTCCATGAGTTGGTGAAAAATCTCATGAGAAAAGTTAGGGTTTTGGTTGGTTTATGTATTGATCAATAACATGTGGTTAAGTTGTAAGGTTTTGAAAAGAAACGTTGTCTTTGAACCTTTGGGCAAAAGGGAAATGCGTTGTATGGTTTTGTTTTAGAAAATCCGATGAAAAATATTTTGTGGTTTATGAAAATATTTCCTAAGTGTTTTGGGTAGTGTTTTGGGGTCAAAGTGGTTTAAAACTCTTGTGACATGTGGTGTCGCTTTTTACTTGAAAACATGCTTGAAAATGATTAACGGACGGTTGAGGCCCGTAATAAAACTTGTGCTTGGAATTGGTTTTGATTTTGGAAATGAAAATCAAATAACTTGCACTCGAAGCAACCAACAAGCTTTCGGAAATGAATTGCTTGCTTATGAAAATGGTTCGCTTTTGTGCCTTGAAAAAGTGTTGGGAACTAATAGAATCAAACTAGGCTTGGGTTGGAAAAAGGTGGTGTGAGTTGCTGTCTTTTGCTGTCATGACAGGTGCAACTCGCTGAGCGAGTGGTTGCTCGCCAGGGCGAGTGTCACAGGTCATGACAACACGCCAGGGCGAGCTCCAGAGCGAGTAAGACCAGTACTCACTGCCTTCACTCGCTGCCAACTCGCCAGGGCGAGCTCTGGGACCTAAAATTTTGGATTCTGATTTCCAAACTTGGTTTTTAACTTTCTAATCCCCTTTTATTAATTTATGGAAGTGGTTGGGATTGGAAACGAGTTTTTCTGGTACTCGGAAAGTACGTAGCTTATAACGCAAGAAAACGGCCATTTTGCATTTCAAATTATTTAAGACTTTGGCCTATTGTTTTGGGTCCTAAAAATAGTACAAATAACTCATGGGGGTTGATCAATACGGTAGTTTTTGGTATAGTATCCGATAGAGGGATTTTACCTTAGAAAACCTTTGGTTTTTGGGGTTCTAGAGTCCAATTCATTAAGGATTGATTGGATATGGTTTTGATGGTATACGTTGCTTGTTTTAGGGAGCACGTAGTGTTGTGTGGACGTTGCTTGTTGTGAGTGCTTGCCGAGGTAAGGGCTCCACTTTATTTCCGTCTTTTCAAACGGTTTTGTTAAACATGCTTTAGATTTTGCTGTGTTGCAATTGGTGGTGTGCTTGGCATGTTTTTTTGTGATGTATTCTCGATATGAGATCGTGGTAAATACATGATTCGTTGTCTTACATATGTTTGGTGAAATATGTGTATGAACAAGTGATTAAATACATATGATTAGATGTATATGTATGTGTTGTTGTGGTGTGATTACATATGCGTGTACGATATGTATGTGTTGCATTAGCATATAAGGGGAATCGTATGCTCATGCATTCATAGTACGTGGTTATCGGGAATGGATCACGGGGTGCGATTATCGGGAATGGATCCACCTTACTCCTACGGGAATTATTAAGTCCAATAAGCGGTTATCGGGAATGGACTGCGGGGTGCGATTATCGGGAATGGATCCATCCTAACCCTTTGTGGTTTTATTGATTATGATTACTGATTCCGGAATTCATATGCATGTGGTAATGGGGAATCTACCACACTCATTGTAGAAGTCTGCATTAGGCTTGGTGTGCACTATATATATAAACCCGTTGGTGGGAATTGCTTTTGTGTTAAAGAGCTTTCTCTTGTGTATGTGGAAACTTGTTATGTGTACATCTTTCGCACCGGTTATATATATATATGCTTTTATTTTGTGGTGACCCTTTCTTTCATTTGCGGGCTCATCCCACCCAGATGATGGGTTAGGTCGTGGTGACGACGGTGGCTGTTCCAGGCCCCAATGAGCGGTTGGAGCTTTAGCTTAGTTAGACTATGCGCCGGTGTGGGTTGTGCACCGTGCTTTTTGGTTGTAGGCATAGGTTACTAACTTGTTAGTTGTAAGTATTTGAATACTTAGACTTGGATTGTAATTATTCAGGAATACACTTTGCTTGTCGAAGCACCTTTTGGTAATGAGTTCTTTTGTATATTTGAATGCCGGCTCATTTAAAATATTCTATGCGCACTCTGAGTGTTAGTTGAAAAAAAAAAAAAGAAAAAAAAAATAATGCCTTTTCTGGCTTGAGAAAAACGGGCTGTTACAATTGGTATCAGAGCACGGCTTTAAATCTTCAAAGGGAAAGTGTATACTTGAGTCGTTAGTCCTGAGTCAGTTAGAACGTAACTAGTGTTGAGTTAGTTCTAGTGTTTGTTCTGTGACGGGTTATGAGTTAGTAACCGTTGGATGATATTTTCTGTTGAGACTCAGAAATGTTTGGATAAGGAGTCTAATCAGAATTGGTATTGTGCAGAAATAGAATGCCGCCAAGAAGGGCGAATCCAGCTCCTATGATACCAGAGGTTGATATAAATCAGATGGCTTATGCCATGCATACGATGGCAGCGGCTGTGACTGCTCAGAGCCATGCTAAGGCGCAGAGGGATCTGGAAAAGCGCGAAAGAGAAATACTCGCTGTTGGATCTAGACTGCTTTCAAATTTCAACCACCAGACTCCTCCAAAGTTTAATGGAGAGGGAGGTCCGGAAACTGCTGATTTATGGCTCCAATCTGTGGAGAGGATATTCGGGGCAATTCATTGTCCGGAAGGGGAGAAGGTAATCTTAACTACCTATCAGTTACTCGGGGGTTCTGAGTATTGGTGGAGGAACACCCGACTGATCATGGAAAATGGTCATGAAGAATTAAATTGGGAGAACTTCAAGAGGAGGTTTTTAGCCAAGTACTTTCCCGAGACTGCGAGGGAAAGGTACGGAGAAGAGTTCTTGAGACTGAGGCAGGGTAGCATGAATGTAGAGGCTTACTCCAAAAAGTTCGAGTCATTGTCCCGTTTCTTCCGCTTCTTTAGGGATGGGATAGATGAGGTTTATATGTGCCATCGCTTTCAAGATGGACTGAGGTACGAGCTGCAGGCTGCGGTTGTGCCGTTGGGTATTCGACAATTCCAGGTCTTGGTTGAAAAGTGCCAAGAGGTCGAAGACATGAGGAACAAGCGGGTAAACCGCCAAGGGAATTTTAGTGCTGGAGGACCAAGTCGTACCAATGATCGTGGTTCGACTCAGAATCGTGGGAAACAAGGTGGTAAGCCGTATGATCGTCCACAGAACAGTAAGGGACAAGGAAGGTCGGTGAACCAAGGGAACCAAAATAGGGTGAAACAAGGTTGTTTCAAGTGTGGCGAGGTGGGCCACTATGCCAATGAATGCCCGACCGCGGCAAATGTTTGTTATAATTGTAAGAAGCCGGGGCATGTGGCTAGAGAGTGCAAGGCCCCAAAGGCCAGACCGTCGGCAAATGCGGCGCAAGGCTCACAAGGTACTAGACCGGCGGCAAAGGCACGTGCTTACTGTATGGGCACTGAGTTGAGTGGGCAGGCTAGCAATGCCATCCATGAGAGCTGTCACATCGCAGGTAATTCTTTAACTGCTTTGATTGACACGGGGGCAACCCACTCATTCATATCTTTGGCATGTGCAAATCGTTTGAGCTTGAATGTTTCTGTTCTTCCGTTTGATTTGAATGTTTTGACTCCTGCTAAGGATTTGGTGGTAAATACTGCATGTTTGCATTGTTTGGTAGTAATCCAGAATAGGGATTTTCTGGTCAATTTGGTTTGTCTACCGCTTTTATCTCTCGAGATCATCCTCGGGATGGATTGGTTGTCCTATCATTATGTTATTCTAGACTGTGCTCGGAAATTTGTTTTCTTTCCCGAGCCAGGTGTGCGAAGGTACTTGTCTGCAAATCGGCTTTCTGTGGTTATGTGTAATGGAGAGCCGGAGATAGTTTCACTTGCTAGCTTAGGAGTGACGTCGGAGATCCGAATTGAGGAAATTCGTGTGGTTCAGGATTTCCAAGATGTGTTTCCATCGGAAATTCCAGCTTTTCCTCCGTGTAGAGAGGTGGAATTCTTTATTGATTTGCAACCGGGTACGGGTCCGATTTCGGAATCAGCTTATCGGATGGCTCTAGCTGAGTTGGTAGAGTTGAAAAGTCAGATTGAGGACTTGTTAGAGAAAGGTTTCATAAGGCCTAGTGTGTCGCCTTGGGGAGCACCGGTCTTATTGGTTAAGAAGAAGGATGGTAAGTCTCGGTTGTGTGTGGATTATCGGAAGCTTAATAAGGTGACTATCAAGAACCGATATCCATTGCCACGAATTGATGATTTGATGGATCAGTTGAGGGGAGCCTCAGTGTTTTCCAAGATTGACTTAAAATCTGGCTATCACCAAATAAGAGTACGAGATGAGGATATTCAGAAAACGGCATTTAGGACGCGGTATGGGCACTATGAGTTCTTAGTGATGCCGTTTGGAGTGACGAATGCACCTGCTATCTTTATGGCTTACATGAATCGGATATTCAATTCATTTTTGGACAAGTTTGTGGTGGTGTTCATTGATGACATTTTGGTGTATTCGAAGAGTGAAGAGGAGCATGAAGAGCATCTTCGCTTGGTTTTGCAAGGTTTGAGGGAGAAAAAGTTGTATGCTAACCCGTCAAAGTGTGACTTTTGGTTGGAAGAGGTGAATTTCCTTGGCCATGTAATATCAAAAGAGGGAATAGCCGTGGATCCAGCCAAGATTGATGCGGTACTTGCTTGGAAGCAACCTCAAACAGTGACTGATGTGAGAAGTTTTGTTGGTTTGGCCGGTTATTACCGGAGATTCATAGAAGGTTTCGCTAAGATTGTGGCGCCTATGACACAACTTACGCGAAAAGATCAACCGTTTGCGTGGACTGAGAAGTGTGAATTGAGTTTTCAGTTGTTGAAGGAGCGATTGACGACTTCACCAGTCTTGGTATTACCACAGTCGGATGAACCGTATGAGGTTTATTGTGATGCTTCTCATCAAGGTTTGGGTTGTGTGTTGATGCAACACAAGAGGGCAGTGGCTTATGCGTCAAGGCAGTTGAAAGTACATGAAAAGAATTACCCTACGCACGATTTAGAACTTGCGGCCGTTGTTTTTGCATTGAAGATTTGGAGACATCATCTTTATGGTTGCACTTTTGTCGTGTTTAGTGACCATAAAAGTCTTAAGTATCTGTTCGATCAGAAAGAGCTTAATATGCGACAGAGGAGGTGGATGAAAACCTTGAAAGATTTTGATTTCACCTTGGAATACCATCCGGGAAAGGCTAATGTGGTAGCCGATGCTTTGAGTAGGAAGAGTGTGTCGGTTTGTTCCGCGCAAATGGGTAGTCAACAAGAGTTGTTGAGAGAGTTTCGTGACTTGCACATAGAGGTAGAGTTTGCTTTAGGGAATATGAGACTGGGTATGATTACCATCTCAAGCGGGTTATTGGAGGATATTGCTAATTGTCAAGATGACAAGTTTCTCATGGAGAAAAGGGCTTTGATTGTTCGGGAAACCAACCGAGATTTCAAAGTGGGATCGGACAACATCTTGAGGTGTCAAGGGAGAGTGTGTGTACCCGAAGCTATGGACTTGAGAAACACCATTCTAGGGGAGGCACACAAGAGTAAACTTAGTATACATCCCGGAGCAACAAAGATGTATCAAGACCTGAGGCATGATTTCTGGTGGCCAGGTATGAAAAAGGATGTGGCTGAGTATGTGGCGTCGTGTCTGACTTGTCAGAAGGCGAAGATTGGACATCAGAGACCAGTAGGGATGCTGCAGTCATTAGATATCCCCGAGTGGAAGTGGGATAGCATTTCTATGGATTTCATCACTGGTTTACCTAAGACCAGGAGGAAGCATGATTCCATTTGGGTGATAGTGGATCGTTTGACAAAGTCCGCTCATTTTCTACCGGTAAGAACTACGGATACGGCGGCGAAGTTGACCGATATTTACATTGCTGAAATTGTGAGGTTACATGGGATCCCGTCAAGTATAGTGTCGGATCGAGACCCAAAGTTTACTTCACACTTTTGGAAGACTTTGCATGAGGCGTTGGGGACGAAACTGAGATTGAGTTCCGCCTATCATCCTCAGACAGATGGGCAGACCGAGAGAACAAATCAATCTTTGGAAGATTTGTTGAGAGCTTGTGTATTGGATGATCGTGGAAGTTGGGATGATGTGTTACCTTTGATAGAATTCACATACAACAACAGTTTCCACGCGAGTATTGGAATGGCACCATACGAGGCTTTGTATGGAAGGAGATGTCAGACTCCTTTGTGTTGGTACCAAGACGGGGAAAGTATGATAGTAGGGCCGGAAATGGTACAACAGACGACGGACAAGGTCCGAAAGATAAGGGCAATGATGAAGGTTGCTCAAGATCGCCAGAAAAGTTATGCGGATAGGCGTCGGAGGCCTTTAGAGTTTGAGGAGGGGGATCACGTATTTCTCCGTGTTACTCCAACAACTGGTGTTGGAAGGGCTTTGAAAGCAAGGAAGTTGACTCCGAAATTTATAGGGCCTTATCAGATTACGGAGCGGATCGGAAAGGTGGCTTACCGGATCGCGTTGCCACCGGTATTATCTTTGATACATGACGTGTTCCATGTGTCGCAATTGCGGAAATATACACCGGATCCATCACATGTGATCACACCAGATGACATCCAGTTGAGGGATAACTTGTCATTTGAAGTTCCGCCGATCAAGATTGCGGATAGGAAGATGAAGCGTCTGAGAATGAAAGAGATACCTTTGGTGAAGGTAATATGGAACGAAGCTACAGGAGATACCACCTGGGAGCTCGAGGGTAAGATGAAAGAATTATACCCCGGTTTGTTCGACGATGTCTAAGTTTCGAGGACGAAACTTCTTTTAGGGGGGTAGTATTGTAAGACCCAAGATTTCATTGTATAGTTGGTTTAAGGAATATTAGGGTTTCGATGTGTTCATGTGGTGAAACATCGTGTAATTTATTAGGTTTTGCTGTAATCGAGTCTGTTTTGTGCTCGTGCACTGTAATTGTACAGACTTTTGTCTTGTGATCCTGTTGCTTGAATAAGAAGTTATATGTGGATTCAGAATAGCGAGTTTTGGATTATTCTTGTTTTTGGAAAAACGAGTAGGATTTTACCCGCGGATGGAAAATCTTACTACGTCTGTTTTGAGTGAGGTTTCGGATGGGGGTTTTATATATCTGCGCGAGTTAGGATATATTCTGAGAATAATTTTCCAAGGTGTGGAAGAAAATTACAGTCGCGGAAAAAGATTCGGCGATAAGTTTTGGAAATGTTAAACGTTAGACGTTCTTTCCGTAGGTTTTATGTTTTTGTGATTTACGTTCGTCGCGTCGCGCGAGAGCTGAATACGAGACTTGTTATGGATGAGTTAATGATATCTTGTGACTTTCTCATAAAGCAAATTGATCCAATGGCTAGGGTTTAAGCTTGGACTTTTGACTTTGATCCAAGGGTGGATTGGCTATCAAGAGCTTTGACATAGTAAGGAGGTTTGGTGACTTTGGTCACTTAGGAAAATCACAAACTTCACTCCTTTTCTTTCTCTCTTTCACGTGAGAACTCCATTACTTTCCAACCTTCACAAATTTTCCATTCTTCACCATTTCACTCCATTTCAAGCTTGGAAGCTTTGAGGATCATTGTAGAGAATCACTTTCTTAAGGTAACCACTCTTTTCCTTTTCATTTTGTTGGTTTAAACTCTTGGGGTTATGAGTTTTAGATTATGTTCATAAGGTGAAAATGTTAGGAATTGATTCTTGTTTCATGAAAGTTGTTCATGAGGGTTTAGGAAGCGTGCTAGGCTTTGTTGTTTTTGTTTTCCATGAGTTGGTGAAAAATCTCATGAGAAAAGTTAGGGTTTTGGTTGGTTTATGTATTGATCAATAACATGTGGTTAAGTTGTAAGGTTTTGAAAAGAAATGTTGTCTTTGAACCTTTGGGCAAAAGGGAAATGCGTTGTATGGTTTTGTTTTAGAAAATCCGATGAAAAATATTTTGTGGTTTATGAAAATATTTCCTAAGTGTTTTGGGTAGTGTTTTGGGGTCAAAGTGGTTTAAAACTCTTGTGACATGTGGTGTCGCTTTTTACTTGAAAACATGCTTGAAAATGATTAACGGACGGTTGAGGCCCGTAATAAAACTTGTGCTTGGAATTGGTTTTGATTTTGGAAATGAAAATCAAATAACTTGCACTCGAAGCAACCAACAAGCTTTCGGAAATGAATTGCTTGCTTATGAAAATGGTTTGCTTTTATGCCTTGAAAAAGTGTTGGGAACTAATAGAATCAAACTAGGCTTGGGTTGGAAAATGGAGGTGTGAGTTGCTGTCTTTTGCTGTCATGACAGGTGCAACTCGCTGAGCGAGTGGTTGCTCGCCAGGGCGAGTGTCACAGGTCATGACAACACGCCAGGGCGAGCTCCAGAGCGAGTAAGACCAGTACTCACTGCCTTCACTCGCCACCAACTCGCCAGGGCGAGCTCTGGGACCTAAAATTTTGGATTCTGATTTCCAAACTTGGTTTTTAACTTTCTAATCCCCTTTTATTAATTTATGGAAGTGGTTGGGATTGGAAACTGTAAGACCCAAGATTCCACTGTACAGTTTTTCTAAGGAACTTTAGTGTCGGCTAAGTTTTTAGGGTTTTTGGTGGAGCGGTCTTGTGAGTATCGTCGCATTAATGGAATTTTTGCTGAAATGGAGCCTGTTTTGTGCTCGTGCGCTGGAAAGGCACAGACTTTTGGGTCGTAGTCTTTTTTTGAGTATAAGAAGGTTTATGTGTAGTCAGAATAACGAGTTTTGGATTATTCTCGCTTTTGGAAAAAACGAGTAGGAATTTTACCCGCTGATGTTAAATTTTACGGTTTCTGTTTTCCGTCGAATTTTAATTGGAGACTTTATATATCGGCGTGAGTTAGGATATGTTGTCAGAATAATTTTCGAGGGTGAGGAAGAAAATTACATTCGAGGAAAAAGATTTGGCGATAATATTTGGAAACGGTTTACGACGGACGTTTATTTGGTAGATTTTATATTTTTGTGATTTCCGTTTGTTAGCGAAGTACGACTCGCCGAGAGCGAACGCGAGAGCTGAGTAGCGTAAAGTAGATATTTGTTCAAAAAGCAATCATGAGTTTGTTTTGATCCAAAGGCTAGGGTTTAGTCTTGCAAGTTTTGCTTTGATCCAAAGGCTTAGATTGATCAAGAGTGAATTAAATAGTAAGGAGGTTAAGCAATTTGGACTTAGAAGCAAAATCACAAAACTCACTCCTCCTTCTCTATTTGGCCGTGGCTTCCTTCTCCACCTTTGCATCTTGTGAACTTTTGCATTTCTACACCAAATCACCTCATTTCAAGCTTGATTGATCATAGGAAACTTGTTTAGAATCATCTCCTAAGGTAACTAATCACTCTTTTCCTTAGAATAAGCTTGATTCTTAAGATGTTTTTGGATTGGAAAGTTTATGATCTTGTTAGAAAAATTTTAGAAAGTAGTTTTTCTTGATCAAGGTTGTTAGGAAGTTGTTTATAAGAGTTTATCTAACTTATTCATGATAAGTAGAAGCTTGTTCCATGGTTGGATCATAATTTGGTGAGTGTTCTTGCTAGGGTTTTAGGAAAATTTTTGAGTGACCAAGAACATGATTTTTTAGTTGGGTGATTGCTTAATAAATGTTGTTTGCATGCTTTTAAACAAAATGGATATATGAAAAATGGCTTGGTTTTGAAAAATAAGAAAAAAATTCATTTGGTGTTCTTGAGCGATTCGATGAACATATTTTAAGAAATTTCGTTTCGATTCTTAAAGTAGTGTGATTGATCAATTCAACGACTTAAAGAGCTAGTAGATGATTACTAGGGTTTTGTAATGAAAAATTTTAGGTGTTGGCCTTATTTTTTCCTAGTTTGGCCGTGGCACCATTTAAGGGAAAGGGAAGAGTTTTCAAATTTTGTTAAGTCATTTTAGGAGGACTTAATCATGGTTTTAAAGTTTGATTGGTTATGGTTTTGTTAGAAAAGAAAATGAGTTGCTTTTGCCTTTAGAAAACCAATTTGAGAATTGTCGAAAGTTGCGATTCGACCTAAAATGTTTTGGATTGTTCGGGTAAATGATTTTAGGGTATTATAAGATATTACCATGCTTTTGGAATTGAAAAATTTTGAGTGATTAGGTGTTTTAAAAAATTTTGGCCGTGGCCAAAGGAGGAAAATGGTTATGGGATTTCAAAATTTTCTAAGTCCACAATGATAAGAAAATGATCCTTGTATTGGTGAATGATCATAGGCTTTAAAAGAATGAGTATAGAGTTTTTAATTGGTAAGTAAAGCTTGAAACTTGCGACGCAAGAAAACTCTGATTTTTGGTTGAGTTGATTTGAAGAGTTATGGCTTGTTTTAAAATGTTTTTGTGGTGTGAAATTGATCTCTTTTGGGTTGATAACTCTAGTGTTTCTTTGTATGCTTTGAAACAAAAATGAATTTCGTGTGACAAAAATAATGTCTTTAACTTCGTGAATTTTTATCGGATTGGGAAAACTTGGAATCGCTAGGTGAGAAAGTTAGAAAGTACCTTAAACCCCCCTAGTCTTTTGAGAACAAGTTTCGTTTCGATAGGATAAACGAGGAATATTTTATTGATGTTACGCTACATTTATTTTAGGTAGCGTGAATTGTAGAAATTCGTGAGAAAAGTTAACGGAAGCTTGCTGAGGTAAGGGCACCTTTCTTTTTGTCTTATTTCCGTTATAGCATGTGTGTATGCTTTGTTTGTGGTGTGTTTTGAGTGATTGGCATGTATGTGTGATGTATTCTCGGGATGAGAAATTGTTTACTATATGTGCGATGTTTACATATGATTGTGAGAATGTATGCATGTTGTTGTGGTTGTGATTACATACGCTTGAATGGTATGTAAATGTTTGCATGAGCATATATGAATGTGCGTGTCAGATGGGACTGCACAGGGCATGTCAGATGGGACTGCCCGGGGTCTGTCAGATGGAGACTACCCTATATATGTCGAAATAGGATATTATGCTCATACATTTCATAGTTGTGTATGTCAGATGGGACTGCACGGGGTGTGTCAGATGGGACCACCTAATCCTGCGGGATTTTATTGAGTCGGTGTTTGTCAGATGGAGACTTCACCTGCCCTGCGGGGTTTAGTAGGGGATGGACCTACGACTCTCTGCGGAGAGGTTAATTCCGGAATTCATGCATGTGGCAGCCAGTGATTGGTGTCACGATCATGTAGAGTCTGCATTGGTAGGCTATGTGTGCATTATATATATAAGCCCGTTGGTGGGAATTGCTTTGGTGGTTAAGAGCTTTCTCTTGTGTTTGTGGAATTATTGTTATGTGTACAATCTTTCGCACCGGTTATATATATATATACCTTTTATTTTGTGGTGACCCTTTCTTTCATTTGCGGGCTCATCCCACCTAGATGTTGGGTTAGGTCGTGGTGACGACGGTGGCAGTTCTAGGCCATAGTGAGCACGTGGTGAAGCTTAGTATAGTTAGACTATGCGCCGGTGTGGGTTGTACACCGTGCTTTTTGGGTTCAGGCATAGGATTCTAACTTGTTTGTTGTAAGTATTTGAATACTTAGACTTGGATTGTAATTATTCAGGAATACACTTTGCTTGTCGAAGCACCTTATGGTAATGAGTTCTTTTGTATATTTGAATGCCGGCTCATTGAAAAATATTCTATGCGCACTCTGAGTGTTAGTTGAAAAAGAAAAAAAAAAATAATGCCTTTTCTGGCCCTTGAAAAACGGGTTGTTACAATTGGTATCAGAGCCCGGCTTTAAATCTTCAAAGGGAAAGTGTGCACTTGAGTCGTTAGTCCAGAGTCGGTTAGAACATAGCTAGAGTTGTGTTAGTTCTAGCGGTTGTTTTTGTTGTGTTATGGGTTATGTGGTAGGTTATTTTGTGTTTAGCATGGGATATGCCTAGACACTGGTTTGTGTCTTACTGAGGTAATGCAGGGAGTGAGGCTTCAGTAAGTGGAATTGTGAAACCCCCAAGCCTTGGTCGAATTTAGTCGACAAGTGTCTCTAAATTCCTTAGATGCGGCAGTCCGAAGATGACGGACTTGAGCGAACGAGAACTACAAGTGATTCTTGAAAGTAATATAATGGATGGGAAGTGGCGTTAGATGTTGCCACTCAGAGGTGCTGGTTATGGACAAGTGGGCGTCGTATTGATAAAGGATTGTAAGTAAGGATCAGATTGGGACGACCTTTTGAAGAAGGTATTGGATGTTCGTCGGGTGAGTTAGGGCGGGACTTGATGAGGTCTGTCGGTTGCCAAGGGGATGCGACCACTGTGGAATTGTGGACCAGGCAGAGATGTCAGTTGGATTTAAGTACGATGTTTGGATAATCATTTAGGCTATTCGTATTGGAGTTAAAGTGCGTCGCGCGCCAAGGGTCAGCGGACCTAGTGTTGTTAGATGAGGATTATACCAATGGTGGAATACCTTAAGGGTTTAAGTTAAGTGTTTGGGGTATATTAGATTCGAAACTGAGATTATTATGGATTAATCTCGTGATGATTGAAGGTAGGAGACCAATTATCACGTTGATAAGTGACAATCTATCCGTAGTTCGAGGGATAGTAAGTACAGATACCGATGTGAGATACAATGTTAGGTAAATGATTGTTGGATAAGTGTGGATCTGGAGAGATGTTTAGGTAAGAACGAGGAGTTCAACCTTGGAAAGTGAGTTGTATGTCGATGACGGGTGATATCGGAGGTGTGTAGTATGGGAATGCCTAGAGAATTGTAGCAGTAGAAGCTGGAATTGTCAGTTATTGGTAGGTAAACCATAGGAGAAAGTAAACATTTTGAGAAAATCTTGGGGATTAGTCAAGAATTATTGAGTAGTTGAAGAGATTAGCCAAGATTTGAGTAGAGATCCTGTGTGGATGTGAGTTTAAGTTAACAATTTTGATCGACCAAGAGGGTTGAAGGACTATGTGGCATCTTGAATTTATGATACCATGAGAGTCGAGGTATGCAAGTTTTAAATAATTCAAGTTATGGACGAGAATTTTTGGAGATATTCTAGAAATGTCGTGTGTGAGCAGGAAAAGAGTTGTTAGTAAGAGTACTAAGACAATAAGAGTTGATAGTTGGAAGGACTTTTATTGTATATTAGGATTAAACGGATGGTATGACAAGTAATTGTAGTTCTTGAGCAGTAAATTCAAGAGTTTGATTTGGGTATCGAACGTACTAAGGATAAAATCATAGCGAAGTGTCGTGCGTTGGTAGATATTTTTGATAAGTCGAGCATTAAGATTTGAGATGAATGTTTAATGGCTTGATGGATGAGTAAGACGAGTCGATTGGTAGGTGAATTGCAGTGACCTTTTAAGGACGAGTTAGAAGTGAATAAGAAAACGATGAGTGAATAGATGTAAGAATATGATTGGCCAGAACTTGAGATCTGGGAATTGATTCCCTAGTGGGAACAGACCTTATGACTTTAGAATAGTCACGATGATGAAGGACCAATCGAATGGAGAGGAGATACTTAATAGGAACTTGAGGAATTAATCATTTGGAGCGTTTGATTACGACACGTATATTAGTTGACACCGTAAGGGAAGTTAGAGATGGATAAATCCAGTTAGTGAATGGATGTGTCAGGTTGGATAGCGAGAACGTATGTGGGAAGTTGGTTATTGTTTTTGGAGAATACTGTAGCTTTAGATGGTTATGAAGATTTGAGATTGGTCGAACGGAGAAGGGTATGCTTGTGGTGATTCAAAATTATGTGGAATGAGAGAGTATTTGGATTGTGTGCGGCGAATTAAAGATGTTGTTTTGATTTAGCAAGTTATTGGTCATGGTGGTTTGGGAACCAACTCTAGACAGTTGTTGAACTAGAAAGTTGCAAAGTAGTAGATTGATGATACAGGCCTGATTGGAGTTTTGTAGAGGTTATGACATCGATGCGTTAGTCGTAAAGGGAGGTTAGTCATGGAAAGAATGTGTTCACAATAAGTGTGGCTAGTGGTGTTTCTAGCCGAACTCGTAGAGAAAATGTTCCATTGTTTGGTTGTCTTTCATTTGATGATTCATCTTCAAAGAGGAGAAAGAGTGATAGAGATGAAATTGTTTGTGGATCTGTTCTGGGTCTAGAAAAGAATGAGGATTTAGAGAGAAGCCCATGAAGATGTGGCTTATGCCAATTGAAGATTGGCGAAGGGATTTGTCTCACACCTAATTTTGGAAATAAGAAGGATAAGAAATTGTCTAATGGCAAGTTGATGGAAGCTTGTAGAGCTTTGGTTCATTGTAGTGGTTACAATGAAGAGAGACGTGGTATGATGGAAATCGGTAGTGAGTAGGTATAAGGGATTCGGATGTTGTCAACAAGGATGGTTAGACAATAGTAATGTGAGGAATGCCCTAAGAGATATTTTGAAGGTAGGTACCTCGACGAGAGTGGTGATGTTCGGAGTGTTTAGGAATGGTCAGGGTGACCAACTCTTCTGAGTAAGAGAGGGTGTTATTGTAAGAGAAAAAGGAACTCAGGGGAGTTCAGGAATAGAATGAGAATACGTTGTGAAGAGGATGTGCGCCGACGAAGGCCGTCGACGAGGATAAACGTTTGTTTAAGGCACGCGAGATGCGTCTAAGTGCCATTTTGGAAGTAATGTTAACGTATAAGGAACCGATTCTGGGGTATTGGAGATTTGGATAAGGGAGTCCAAGAGAAGTAGATGGTTTAGTTTGGCAAGTGCCAGGACTATGGGGAGTGTAATTACCAAACCGGATGTTGGGATGATATCATTAAGCTTATGGTTAGAATGAGATTTGAAAGTGAAAGTGTACAGTTCAACACAGTTATGGGATTGAAGGAAAAGTTAAGGACTTATAGATATTGGAGAAGTTGTGAAGTTCTATAGATATGACAACTTCCTTCAGAGTATAATGGTATGAGTGGTACTTGCCATGGTGGCCTTGTACTTGCTGATTGAATGATACTAAATGGATGTTTCGTGAGCGGAAGCATGAGAGTCCACGTGACGTGTTTTGGGCGATTGGATCTCACTAACGAGATCGAGATAATAAAAATTGAGGAAAATGTTGGACCATTGTGCCTCGGATGACCTGAAGCACAATTGGAAGGGAGCATTATTAAAGTTAGGTAAAAAATGGTCTAAGACACCATCATGATTGTTGGCTATCTGTTAACAAATTGAGGAACTGATCACCCTTAATCTCTTGTTAATAATAGACGGAGTCATGTTGACTGGAATTGACTAGTTTTGCTAGCTTTGGTGATGCGCAGAGAGTTTCAGTGTTTCTTTTTGGAGGGTAGCCGTCACCACTTTGTGTGAACCTAGTGGTTTAGGCTATGTCGCGGAGGCAAAAGAAGTGGCTTTGGAAATTTTGTGTGTGGACCCTAGGATATTTGAGTGGTGAACTCGTTGAGAGTTGCGGTTGGTGCACGGTTGTGCCAGTGTGTTGGTGAGAGTATCTGTGTGACTTCACCCGGTGTTAGCATCTGTGTGGCTACACCTAATCCTGAGGGATTTTGTTGTGTTGGGGGTGGTAATAACCAGTTGGGTTGTTACTCTTACCTTTAGTTTCGAGAACGAAACTTCTTTTTGGAGGGTAGTAATGTAAGACCCAAGATTCCACTGTACAGTTTTTCTAAGGAACTTTAGCGTCGGCTAAGTTTTTAGGGTTTTTGGTGGAGCGGTCTTGTGAGTATCGTCGCATTAATGGAATTTTTGCTGAAATGGAGCCTGTTTTGTGCTCGTGCGCTGGAAAGGCACAGACTTTTGGGTCGTAGTCTTTTTTTGAGTATAAGAAGGTTTATGTGTAGTCAGAATAACGAGTTTTGGATTATTCTCGCTTTTGGAAAAAACGAGTAGGAATTTTACCCGCTGATGTTAAATTTTACGGTTTTTGTTTTCCGTCGAATTTTAATTGGAGACTTTATATATCGGCGTGAGTTAGGATATGTTGTCAGAATAATTTTCGAGGGTGAGGAAGAAAATTACATTCGAGGAAAAAGATTTGGCGATAATATTTGGAAACGGTTTACGACGGACGTTTATTTGGTAGATTTTATATTTTTGTGATTTCCGTCCGTTAGCGAAGTACGACTCGCCGAGAGCGAACGCGAGAGCTGAGTAGCGTAAAGTAGATATTTGTTCAAAAAGCAATCATGAGTTTGTTTTGATCCAAAGGCTAGGGTTTAGTCTTGCAAGTTTTGCTTTGATCCAAAGGCTTAGATTGATCAAGAGTGAATTAAATAGTAAGGAGGTTAAGCAATTTGGACTTAGAAGCAAAATCACAAAACTCACTCCTCCTTCTCTATTTGGCCGTGGCTTCCTTCTCCACCTTTGCATCTTGTGAACTTTTGCATTTCTACACCAAATCACCTCATTTCAAGCTTGATTGATCATAGGAAACTTGTTTAGAATCATCTCCTAAGGTAACTAATCACTCTTTTCCTTAGAATAAGCTTGATTCTTAAGATGTTTTTGGATTGGAAAGTTTATGATCTTGTTAGAAAAATTTTAGAAAGTAGTTTTTCTTGATCAAGGTTGTTAGGAAGTTGTTTATAAGAGTTTATCTAACTTATTCATGATAAGTAGAAGCTTGTTCCATGGTTGGATCATAATTTGGTGAGTGTTCTTGCTAGGGTTTTAGGAAAATTTTTGAGTGACCAAGAACATGATTTTTTAGTTGGGTGATTGCTTAATAAATGTTGTTTGCATGCTTTTAAACAAAATGGATATATGAAAAATGGCTTGGTTTTGAAAAATAAGAAAAAAATTCATTTGGTGTTCTTGAGCGATTCGATGAACATATTTTAAGAAATTTCGTTTCGATTCTTAAAGTAGTGTGATTGATCAATTCAACGACTTAAAGAGCTAGTAGATGATTACTAGGGTTTTGTAATGAAAAATTTTAGGTGTTGGCCTTATTTTTTCCTAGTTTGGCCGTGGCACCATTTAAGGGAAAGGGAAGAGTTTTCAAATTTTGTTAAGTCATTTTAGGAGGACTTAATCATGGTTTTAAAGTTTGATTGGTTATGGTTTTGTTAGAAAAGAAAATGAGTTGCTTTTGCCTTTAGAAAACCAATTTGAGAATTGTCGAAAGTTGCGATTCGACCTAAAATGTTTTGGATTGTTCGGGTAAATGATTTTAGGGTATTATAAGATATTACCATGCTTTTGGAATTGAAAAATTTTGAGTGATTAGGTGTTTTAAAATTTTTTGGCCGTGGCCAAAGGAGGAAAATGGTTATGGGATTTCAAAATTTTCTAAGTCCACAATGATAAGAAAATGATCCTTGTATTGGTGAATGATCATAGGCTTTAAAAGAATGAGTATAGAGTTTTTAATTGGTAAGTAAAGCTTGAAACTTGCGACGCAAGAAAACTCTGATTTTTGGTTGAGTTGATTTGAAGAGTTATGGCTTGTTTTAAAATGTTTTTGTGGTGTGAAATTGATCTCTTTTGGGTTGATAACTCTAGTGTTTCTTTGTATGCTTTGAAACAAAAATGAATTTCGTGTGACAAAAATAATGTCTTTAACTTCGTGAATTTTTATCGGATTGGGAAGAACTTGGAATCGCTAGGTGAGAAAGTTAGAAAGTACCTTAAATCCCCCTAGACTTTTGAGAACAAGTTTCGTTTCGATAGGATAAACGAGGAATATTTTATTGATGTTACGCTACATTTATTTTAGGTAGCGTGAATTGTAGAAATTCGTGAGAAAAGTTAACGGAAGCTTGCTGAGGTAAGGGCACCTTTCTTTTTGTCTTATTTCCGTTATAGCATGTGTGTATGCTTTGTTTGTGGTGTGTTTTGAGTGATTGGCATGTATGTGTGATGTATTCTCGGGATGAGAAATTGTTTACTATATGTGCGATGTTTACATATGATTTTACATACGCTTGAATGGTATGTAAATGTTTGCATGAGCATATATGAATGTGCGTGTCAGATGGGACTGCACAGGGCATGTCAGATGGGACTGCCCGGGGTCTGTCAGATGGAGACTACCCTATATATGTCTAAATAGGATATTACGCTCATACATTTCATAGTTGTGTATGTCATATGGGACTGCACGGGGTGTGTCAGATGGGACCACCTAATCCTGCGGGATTTTATTGAGTCGGTGTTTGTTAGATGGAGACTTCACCTGCCCTGCGGGGTTTAGTAGGGGATGGACCTACGACTCTCTGCGGAGAGGTTAATTCCGGAATTCATGCATGTGGCAGCCAGTGATTGGTGTCACGATCATGTAGAGTCTGCATTGGTAGGCTATGTGTGCATTATATATATAAGCCCGTTGGTGGGAATTGCTTTGGTGGTTAAGAGCTTTCTCTTGTGTTTGTGGAATTATTGTTATGTGTACAATCTTTCGCACCGGTTATATATATATATACCTTTTATTTTGTGGTGACCCTTTCTTTCATTTGCGGGCTCATCCCACCCAGATGATGGGTTAGGTCGTGGTGACGACGGTGGCAGTTCTAGGCCATAGTGAGCACGTGGTGAAGCTTAGTATAGTTAGACTATGCGCCGGTGTGGGTTGTACACCGTGCTTTTTGGGTTCAGGCATAGGATTCTAACTTGTTTGTTGTAAGTATTTGAATACTTAGACTTGGATTGTAATTATTCAGGAATACACTTTGCTTGTCGAAGCACCTTATGGTAATGAGTTCTTTTGTATATTTCAATGCCGGCTCATTGAAAAATATTCTATGCGCACTCTGAGTGTTAGTTGAAAAAGAAAAAAAAAATAATGTCTTTTCTGGCCCTTGAAAAACGGGTTGTTACAATTGGTATCAGAGCCCGGCTTTAAATCTTCAAAGGGAAAGTGTGCACTTGAGTCGTTAGTCCAGAGTCGGTTAGAACATAGCTAGAGTTGTGTTAGTTCTAGCGGTTGTTTTTGTTGTGTTATGGGTTATGTGGTAGGTTATTTTGTGTTTAGCATGGGATATGCCTAGACACTGGTTTGTGTCTTACTGAGGTAATGCAGGGAGTGAGGCTTCAGTAAGTGGAATTGTGAAACCCCCAAGCCTTGGTCGAATTTAGTCGACAAGTGTCTCTAAATTCCTTAGATGCGGCAGTCCGAAGATGACGGACTTGAGCGAACGAGAACTACAAGTGATTCTTGAAAGTAATATAATGGATGGGAAGTGGCGTTAGATGTTGCCACTCAGAGGTGCTGGTTATGGACAAGTGGGCGTCGTATTGATAAAGGATTGTAAGTAAGGATCAGATTGGGACGACCTTTTGAAGAAGGTATTGGATGTTCGTCGGGTGAGTTAGGGCGGGACTTGATGAGGTCTGTCGGTTGCCAAGGGGATGCGACCACTGTGGAATTGTGGACCAGGCAGAGATGTCAGTTGGATTTAAGTACGATGTTTGGATAATCATTTAGGCTATTCGTATTGGAGTTAAAGTGCGTCGCGCGCCAAGGGTCAGCGGACCTAGTGTTGTTAGATGAGGATTATACCAATGGTGGAATACCTTAAGGGTTTAAGTTAAGTGTTTGGGGTATATTAGATTCGAAACTGAGATTATTATGGATTAATCTCGTGATGATTGAAGGTAGGAGACCAATTATCACGTTGATAAGTGACAATCTATCCGTAGTTCGAGGGATAGTAAGTACAGATACCGATGTGAGATACAATGTTAGGTAAATGATTGTTGGATAAGTGTGGATCTGGAGAGATGTTTAGGTAAGAACGAGGAGTTCAACCTTGGAAAGTGAGTTGTATGTCGATGACGGGTGATACCGGAGGTGTGTAGTATGGGAATGCCTAGAGAATTGTAGCAGTAGAAGCTGGAATTGTCAGTTATTGGTAGGTAAACCATAGGAGAAAGTAAACATTTTGAGAAAATCTTGGGGATTAGTCAAGAATTATTGAGTAGTTGAAGAGATTAGCCAAGATTTGAGTAGAGATCCTGTGTGGATGTGAGTTTAAGTTAACAATTTTGATCGACCAAGAGGGTTGAAGGACTATGTGGCATCTTGAATTTATGATACCATGAGAGTCGAGGTATGCAAGTTTTAAATAATTCAAGTTATGGACGAGTTAGGGCGGGACTTAGGGCGGGACTTGATGAGGTCTGTCGGTTGCCAAGGGGATGCGACCACTGTGGAATTGTGGACCAGGCAGAGATGTCAGTTGGATTTAAGTACGATGTTTGGATAATCATTTAGGCTATTCGTATTGGAGTTAAAGTGCGTCTCGCGCCAAGGGTCAGCGGACCTAGTGTTGTTAGATGAGGATTATACCAATGGTGGAATACCTTAAGGGTTTAAGTTAAGTGTTTGAGGTATATTAGATTCGAAACTGAGATTATTTAAGACTTTGGCCTATTGTTTTGGGTCCTAAAAATAGTACAAATAACTCATGGGGGTTGATCAATACGGTAGTTTTTGGTATAGTATCCGATAGAGGGATTTTACCTTAGAAAACCTTTGGTTTTTGGGGTTCTAGAGTCCAATTCATTAAGGATTGATTGGATATGGTTTTGATGGTATACGTTGCTTGTTTTAGGGAGCACGTAGTGTTGTGTGGACGTTGCTTGTTGTGAGTGCTTGTCGAGGTAAGGGCTCCACTTTATTTTCCGTCTTTTCAAACGGTTTTGTTAAACATGCTTTAGATTTTGCTGTGTTGCAATTGGTGGTGTGCCTGGCATGTTTTTTTGTGATGTATTCTCGATATGAGATCGTGGTAAATACATGATTCGTTGTCTTACATATGTTTGGTGAAATATGTGTATGAACAAGTGATTAAATACATATGATTAGATGTATATGTATGTGTTGTTGTGGTGTGATTACATATGCGTGTACGATATGTATGTGTTGCATTAGCATATAAGGGGAATCGTATGCTCATGCATTCATAGTACGTGGTTATCGGGAATGGATCACGGGGTGCGATTATCGGGAATGGATCCACCTTACTCCTACGGGAATTATTGAGTCCAATAAGCGGTTATCGGGAATGGACTGCGGGGTGCGATTATCGGGAATGGATCCATCCTAACCCTTTGTGGTTTTATTGATTATGATTACTGATTCCGGAATTCATATGCATGTGGTAATGGGGAATCTACCACACTCATTGTAGAAGTCTGCATTAGGCTTGGTGTGCACTATATATATAAACCCGTTGGTGGGAATTGCTTTTGTGTTAAAGAGCTTTCTCTTGTGTATGTGGAAACTTGTTATGTGTACATCTTTCGCACCGGTTATATATATATATATACTTTTATTTTGTGGTGACCCTTTCTTTCATTTGCGGGCTCATCCCACCCAGATGATGGGTTAGGTCGTGGTGACAACGGTGGCTGTTCCAGGCCCCAGTGAGCGGTTGGAGCTTTAGCTTAGTTAGACTATGCGCCGGTGTGGGTTGTGCACCGTGCTTTTTGGTTGTAGGCATAGGTTACTAACTTGTTAGTTGTAAGTATTTGAATACTTAGACTTGGATTGTAATTATTCAGGAATACACTTTGCTTGTCGAAGCACCTTTTGGTAATGAGTTCTTTTGTATATTTGAATGCCGGCTCATTTAAAATATTCTATGCGCACTCTGAGTGTTAGTTGAAAAAAAAAAAAATAATAATAATAATGCCTTTTCTGGCTTGAGAAAAACGGGCTGTTACAGAATGAGATGGAATTTGTGCTAATTGTTGTATTTTATGTATACATTTTCCATTAGATCGAAAGTGCATATGAATACGGAAGAAGAGTAAATTTATATATATTTTTTCTTTTTTTTTTAATAACTAAAGCTTATTAGTATTTTGGGTTCTTTCACCTTGCAGATGTTTTGAGTGAGTTTTTATACGAACGCTTCATCTGGTCATTCTCTTTCCATTGGCAAGTCCACCACATTTGTTCTTAAATCCTTCCTTCATTCTTTTCTATTTGGTTAGTTAATTTTTGTTGTTAATTTCTTTCAAAACTTGAATGTGATTTTTCTAATCCAAGTTTTTTTTCTTTTTTTTTTTCTTCAGATGATTCAAGCTTCCTCTTTGATGCTTTCAAGATTATATCGGTAGTTTTAAGATTCATAAACTATTGATTTTATTGTGATTAAATTTGAATTAATTAGAATTTTGAAATATTTACATGTAAGACGTTTTTTATTGTTCAAATGAATATGCACTATAGTCGATTAAAATTTGACTATCATTTAATTAGTTTTATTTGTTTGACTTTTTTGGTTGATCTTATAGCATTGAAATTTGGCTATTTTGTCAAAACACTATAATTATTTCAATAAAAAAATAGTGAAAGTAAATTGATTAAATTAATTATTTCAATAAAATTAAATTAAGTTCATATAAGGAAAGCATGAAAAAAAAGGAAAAAAGAAAATTAAATAGGGAAAATTAAATTTTATATGTGTATTTTTTTTTTGTATGTGTAGTTTTATTTAAAGATTGCATTGGCACTCAATTGCTCAAGCCAAATATAGAAATAATATATATTGTATTAATTTTACTACAACACAAAATTGATCACAAAAAACAAACACATGTTTTTTTTTAAAAAAAATTAACAAGTCCAAAAAAATGTGCTCAGCTTTTACAAGTTGTGCTTCCTAATCCTCATGTGGCAAAGAACTCACACACACAAGTGAGAGAGTCGGGGTTCGAACCCCGTTCATGGCATCCGGCCTAACAATTTCGGCAAATTTTACCAGTTGAGCTAGGACTTGTGGACAATCCTCAGTATTCTTTAAACTAATACAGTAATGGTAATAATATTGGTAATACTAATTAATATGCATTAATTGTGACGACAAAGAAATTGGGGTACTATTATGTATATAAATAAATTTCATCCCATTTATATTCTTCAAATTATTACATATACATTTTTCTATTCATCAAAATATTACATTATACACATTTATTCTTCTAAAAATGTTGTTTTCCATGCGTGTTTACCTCTCTTTTTATTCTCGATTTTTCTTTTTCCTTCTATTGACTACATTTTATTGATTTGTTCCACCTTTTAATTTATATATATTTATTCAAAGATAAAAATATGAAATGTCCTCCACACAAAAAAGAAATATGAAATGTCAATTTAATTTTTTTTTGCTTGGGAGCCTTTATTTTGAAATATTTATACATGACTGATATATTAATAAATGAGCATTTTTTTTATTACATTTTTACCGGACTTATGTTATTTTTTATGTAACTTATATGGGGTTTACTTTTTAAATTTATACGGGACTACATTTATATTTATATATTTCTAATTTTATGTGATTTACAAGGGCTTACTTTTTCATTTATATTTTATTTGCAAATGTGTAGAAAGACTATGAAACGAATGAATTAAGACCAAGATGGTTGCAACTGAACTTGACGGATTAATGATACTTGTAACAGCCCGGCGACCAGCCACACAGATGCTGAAGCCCCGCTGCTCGTTACCAGCTTAATCACTACCCCCCTTGTAGTGTTTTTGCCTCCCGTGGGATTCGAACCTAGTACCTTGGGGATAAGTACTAGTCCATGCAATCACCACTACCAATTGAGCTACTTTTAATGTAACAGCCCGGCGACCAGCCACACAGATGCTGAAGCCCCGCTGCTCGTTACCAGCTTAATCACTACCCCCCTTGTAGTGTTTTTGCCTCCGTAGTGATTCGAACCATGCACCCTGGGGATAAATACATGTTCAATGCAATCACTACTACCAATTGAGCTAGTAGCTCAATTGGTAGTAGTGATTGCATTGAACATGTATTTATCCCCAGGGTGCATGGTTCGAATCACTACGGAGGCAAAAACACTACAAGGGGGGTAGTGATTAAGCTGGTAACGAGCAGCGGGGCTTCAGCATCTGTGTGGCTGGTCGCCGGGCTGTTACATTAAAAGTAGCTCAATTGGTAGTGGTGATTGCATGGACTAGTACTTATCCCCAAGGTACTAGGTTCGAATCCCACGGGAGGCAAAAACACTACAAGGGGGGTAGTGATTAAGCTGGTAACGAGCAGCGGGGCTTCAGCATCTGTGTGGCTGGTCGCCGGGCTGTTACAAGTATCATTAATCCGTCAAGTTCAGTTGCAACCATCTTGGTCTTAATTCATTCGTTTCATAGTCTTTCTACACATTTGCAAATAAAATATAAATGAAAAAGTAAGCCCTTGTAAATCACATAAAATTAGAAATATATAAATATAAATGTAGTCCCGTATAAATTTAAAAAGTAAACCCCATATAAGTTACATAAAAAATAACATAAGTCCGGTAAAAATGTAATAAAAAAAATGCTCATTTATTAATATATCAGTCATGTATAAATATTTCAAAATAAAGGCTCCCAAGCAAAAAAAAATTAAATTGACATTTCATATTTCTTTTTTGTGTGGAGGACATTTCATATTTTTATCTTTGAATAAATATATATAAATTAAAAGGTGGAACAAATCAATAAAATGTAGTCAATAGAAGGAAAAAGAAAAATCGAGAATAAAAAGAGAGGTAAACACGCATGGAAAACAACATTTTTAGAAGAATAAATGTGTATAATGTAATATTTTGATGAATAGAAAAATGTATATGTAATAATTTGAAGAATATAAATGGGATGAAATTTATTTATATACATAATAGTACCCCAATTTCTTTGTCGTCACAATTAATGCATATTAATTAGTATTACCAATATTATTACCATTACTGTATTAGTTTAAAGAATACTGAGGATTGTCCACAAGTCCTAGCTCAACTGGTAAAATTTGCCGAAATTGTTAGGCCGGATGCCATGAACGGGGTTCGAACCCCGACTCTCTCACTTGTGTGTGTGAGTTCTTTGCCACATGAGGATTAGGAAGCACAACTTGTAAAAGCTGAGCACATTTTTTTGGACTTGTTAATTTTTTTTAAAAAAAAACATGTGTTTGTTTTTTGTGATCAATTTTGTGTTGTAGTAAAATTAATACAATATATATTATTTCTATATTTGGCTTGAGCAATTGAGTGCCAATGCAATCTTTAAATAAAACTACACATACAAAAAAAAAATACACATATAAAATTTAATTTTCCCTATTTAATTTTCTTTTTTCCTTTTTTTTCATGCTTTCCTTATATGAACTTAATTTAATTTTATTGAAATAATTAATTTAATCAATTTACTTTCACTATTTTTTTATTGAAATAATTATAGTGTTTTGACAAAATAGCCAAATTTCAATGCTATAAGATCAACCAAAAAAGTCAAACAAATAAAACTAATTAAATGATAGTCAAATTTTAATCGACTATAGTGCATATTCATTTGAACAATAAAAAACGTCTTACATGTAAATATTTCAAAATTCTAATTAATTCAAATTTAATCACAATAAAATCAATAGTTTATGAATCTTAAAACTACCGATATAATCTTGAAAGCATCAAAGAGGAAGCTTGAATCATCTGAAGAAAAAAAAAAAGAAAAAAAACTTGGATTAGAAAAATCACATTCAAGTTTTGAAAGAAATTAACAACAAAAATTAACTAACCAAATAGAAAAGAATGAAGGAAGGATTTAAGAACAAATGTGGTGGACTTGCCAATGGAAAGAGAATGACCAGATGAAGCGTTCGTATAAAAACTCACTCAAAACATCTGCAAGGTGAAAGAACCCAAAATACTAATAAGCTTTAGTTATTAAAAAAAAAAGAAAAAATATATATAAATTTACTCTTCTTCCGTATTCATATGCACTTTCGATCTAATGGAAAATGTATACATAAAATACAACAATTAGCACAAATTCCATCTCATTCTGTAACAGCCCGTTTTTCTCAAGCCAGAAAAGGCATTATTATTATTATTTTTTTTTTTTTCAACTAACACTCAGAGTGCGCATAGAATATTTTAAATGAGCCGGCATTCAAATATACAAAAGAACTCATTACCAAAAGGTGCTTCGACAAGCAAAGTGTATTCCTGAATAATTACAATCCAAGTCTAAGTATTCAAATACTTACAACTAACAAGTTAGTAACCTATGCCTACAACCAAAAAGCACGGTGCACAACCCACACCGGCGCATAGTCTAACTAAGCTAAAGCTCCAACCGCTCACTGGGGCCTGGAACAGCCACCGTTGTCACCACGACCTAACCCATCATCTGGGTGGGATGAGCCCGCAAATGAAAGAAAGGGTCACCACAAAATAAAAGTATATATATATATATAACCGGTGCGAAAGATGTACACATAACAAGTTTCCACATACACAAGAGAAAGCTCTTTAACACAAAAGCAATTCCCACCAACGGGTTTATATATATAGTGCACACCAAGCCTAATGCAGACTTCTACAATGAGTGTGGTAGATTCCCCATTACCACATGCATATGAATTCCGGAATCAGTAATCATAATCAATAAAACCACAAAGGGTTAGGATGGATCCATTCCCGATAATCGCACCCCGCAGTCCATTCCCGATAACCGCTTATTGGACTCAATAATTCCCGTAGGAGTAAGGTGGATCCATTCCCGATAATCGCACCCCGTGATCCATTCCCGATAACCACGTACTATGAATGCATGAGCATACGATTCCCCTTATATGCTAATGCAACACATACATATCGTACACGCATATGTAATCACACCACAACAACACATACATATACATCTAATCATATGTATTTAATCACTTGTTCATACACATATTTCACCAAACATATGTAAGACAACGAATCATGTATTTACCACGATCTCATATCGAGAATACATCACAAAAAAACATGCCAGGCACACCACCAATTGCAACACAGCAAAATCTAAAGCATGTTTAACAAAACCGTTTGAAAAGACGGAAAATAAAGTGGAGCCCTTACCTCGACAAGCACTCACAACAAGCAACGTCCACACAACACTACGTGCTCCCTAAAACAAGCAACGTATACCATCAAAACCATATCCAATCAATCCTTAATGAATTGGACTCTAGAACCCCAAAAACCAAAGGTTTTCTAAGGTAAAATCCCTCTATCGGATACTATACCAAAAACTACCGTATTGATCAACCCCCATGAGTTATTTGTACTATTTTTAGGACCCAAAACAATAGGCCAAAGTCTTAAATAATCTCAGTTTCGAATCTAATATACCTCAAACACTTAACTTAAACCCTTAAGGTATTCCACCATTGGTATAATCCTCATCTAACAACACTAGGTCCGCTGAGGTACGAACTGCAGGATGCGGTTGTGCCATTGGGTATTCGACAATTTCAGGTCTTGGTAGAGAAGTGCCAAGAGATAGAGGATATGAGAAACAAGCGGGTGAACCGCCAAAGTGGTTTTAGTGTAGGAGGACCTAGCAATTAAAGTGGTCAGACTCAGAGTACGAGTCAGAATCAGAGGAGGCAGGGGAATAAGCCTTATAACCGTTCCCAAGATAATCAAGGACCAACTCGCTCTGTGAACACAGGGACTCGGGGAAGTCAGAGTGGAGGAAATCTGACGTGCCGCAGGTGTGGTCAAGAGGGTCATTATGTGAATGATTGTAAGAGCCCAGGAACTGTTTGTTACAACTGTCAGAGGCCGGGTCATTTTGCTAGAGATTGCAAGGCCCCAAGGGCAGAGTCGTCGGCGGATGTGGCACAAGGAGCTCGACCCGCTGCTAGAGGAGGTGCCTACAGTATGGGCACTGGAGTGAGCGGTCAGACCAGTAATGCCATGCATGAGGATCACTAGTTGCAGGTAACACTTTACTGCATTGATTATTGTTGGGGGCAACCCACTCTTGCATATTTGGATGTATGCTATTTGTTTGGGTTTTGTTTGTTTTGTCACTACTTTTGTTTTGAATGTTCTACTATGTAAAGGACTTAGTAGTAGCTATAGCAGGTTGCGCTGTTAGTTGTAAGTTGGAATTACGTGTGTCACGCGTCGAGGGTCAGTGGACCTAGTGTCGTTAGATAACGAGTATGCGAATAGTGGATACATTAAGGGTTGAGGTAAGCGTGTGGGATCTAGTAGATCGATGAGTTAGCCGCGAAGGAATGTTAGTCGTTGGGAAAGAGTCGCTGAGAATGAGTAAGAGAAAAGCACATGATGATGTGGCTTATGTCAATGGAGGATTGGCGGAAAGAATTGCCTCACACCTAGTTGGAAAAATCATGGTTGTGCGGGTATAGTACGGATTCAAAAGCATCACCTGAATGGATGTCATGACGGTGCGTGTGTTGTATGTAGAAATGAGAAGGATAAGAATTTATCTAATGACAAGTTGATGGAAATCAGTATTGAGTAAGTGTAAGGGATTCGGATGTTGTCAACTAGGATGGTTGGACAATAGTAGTGTGAACATATAAGGAACCGATTATGGGGAATTGGAGTTTTGGATAAAAGGAGTACAAGAGAAATAGAGGGTATAGTTTGGCAAGTGCCAAGACTGTGAGGAGTGTAATCACCAACCGGGGGTTGGGGTGGTATTATTTAAGTCGTGATTGGAAAGAGATTTATATGTGAGCAGACGGTTCGGCATATTCATTGAGTCACGGACTGATGGATATTGGTAAGGTGGGAAAATCTTCTAGAAGAGAAGACAACTTGTTTGGAATGAAATGGTTTTCGTAGTAATTGCCGTGGTGGCATTGTATTACTGTTGAATGATGTTCAACGGATGTTTCATGAGTGGAATCATGAGAGCTTGAACGATGTGTTTTGAGTGTTGTGTCTTACGACTTTGATCTTGTATTCGTAAGAGATCGAGGAAAACATTAAGAAAAACCTCGAAAGATTTGTGGAACCCTTGTGACTCGGAGGACCTTGAGCACAAGTGGAATGAAGTATCACTTAAGTTGGGTAAAGATGGTCTAAACCACCATCAGGATTGTCGACTGTCTATTGACAAATTGAGGGACTGACCGTCCTTAATTTATTGTTGATGGTAGACGGGAATCGTGTTGATTGGAATTGACTAGTTTTTGCTAGCTTTGGTGATGCACAGAGAACTTCAGTGTTTCTTTTTGGAGGGTAGCCAGTCACTGCTGCGCGTGAACCTACTGGTTTAGGCTATGTCGCGGAGGCAAAAGAAGTGACTTTGGAAATTTTGTGTGTGGACCCTAGGAAATTTGAGGAACTCGAGGTTGTGAACCTCTGTTGTGAGGTTAATTTTTGGGTGGTGAACTCATTGTGTGATGTATAGCTTGTGACTAGAGTTTGAAACCAGTGCGATCTTGTTGAGGGTTGCGTTTGGTGCACGGTTGTGCCAGTGTGTTGGTGTTAGCATCTGTGTGGCTGCACCTAATCCTGAGGGATTTTGTTGTGTTGGTGATGGTAATAATTAGTTGAGTTGTTACTCTTACCTTTAGTTTCGAGGACGAAACTTCTTTTTGGAGGGTAGTAATGTAAGACCCAAGATTTCACTGCACAGTTTTTCTAAGGAACTTTAGTGTCGGCTAAGTTTTTAGGGTTTTTGGTGGAGCGGTCTTGTGAGTATCGTCGCATTAATGGAATTTTTGCTGAAATGGAGCCTGTTTTGTGCTCGTGCGCTGGAAAGGCACAGACTTTTGGGTCGTAGTCTTCTTTTGAGTATAAGAAGGTTTGTGTGTAGTCAGAATAACGAGTTTTGGATTATTCTCGCTTTTGGAAAAACGAGTAGGAATTTTACCCGCTGTTGGAAATTTTTACGATGTCTGAATTCCGTAGAAATTTAGATGGGAGTTTTATATATCGGCGTGAGTTAGGATATATTGTCAGAATAATTTTCAAGAGTGAGGAAGAAAATTACAGTCGCGGAAAAAGATTCGGCGATAAGTTTGTGAATTGTTTTTATTAAAAGGTTTACGGTAGAATTTTTTATGTTTCCGTAAAATTTATCGGTACGCGAGATACGGCTCGTTTAAGCGCGAGCACAGGGACTGAGCGAGCTAGTGGGCTAAGACCATAAGAATATCTAGATATTTTGTGAAGAGATGGATGGCTAGGATTTAATCTTTGAACTTTGCCTTTTGATCCAATGGTGGCCATGAACCAAGACCACTTTATAGTAAGATTTTTGGATCACTTTGGAGACTGCTTTTTCCTTATGCATAAACCCATGGTCTTTATTTATCAATCTGAACATTCCTGTGCTTTCAGAATTTCGAGTTTCGACTTTCTCCGTTTATTGGAAAAACGAGTAGAAAACAGTACCCGCTGCTTAAAATTTTACGGTTTCTGTTTTCCGTCGAATTTTAATTGGAGACTTTATATATCGGCGCGAGTTGGAATCTAGTCTCAGAATATTTTTGGGAGCTAAGGAAATAAATTTCAGTCGGAGAATAAAGTTTAGCGATAATATTTGGAAACGGTTTACGACGGACGTTTAATGGTTAGATTTTATATTTTTTGAGATTTCCGTCCGTTAGCGAGGTGCGACTCGCCGAGAGCAAACGCGATGAGCTGAGTAGCGTAAAGTGGATATTTGTTCAAAAAGCAATCATGAGTGAATTGGATCCAAAGGCTAGGGTTTAGTCTTGCAAAAGTTATTTTGATCCAATGGCCTAGATTGCACAAGAGTAGATGTAATAGTAAGGAGGTTTAGGCTATGTGGACTTAGAGAAAAATCACAAAAACTACTCCTTCCTCTCTTCTCTTTCACGGCAAACTCACTCACTCACTCACTCACTCACCATTTCAAAATTTCATTTTCTCATCCTATCAAGCTTTGATCACTTGTTTGTTAAGGAATCATCATCTTCTCAAGGTAACTAACACTTCTCTTCCTTTTTCTCCATGAAAAACCTCTTGAATTCTTGAGTTTTATGATTATGTTCTTGAGGGAAAAATTTGAGAATTTAGTTTTAATTAGTTTTGATTCCATAGTAGTGTTTAAGAGTGTTATGTAGGAAACATTAGTGAAGCATATAAGTGATTCTCATGGTGATTTCAAATTTCACAATTTTGTTGGTGAGGTTTTG
Organism: Trifolium repens; assembly: GCA_030408175.1. Taxonomy (NCBI): domain Eukaryota; kingdom Viridiplantae; phylum Streptophyta; class Magnoliopsida; order Fabales; family Fabaceae; genus Trifolium; species Trifolium repens. The sequence continues at coordinate 36,644,830 of CP125851.1, forward strand.
AAGAAAATTCCTTAAAATGATCATATCTTTGAGTGTGTTGTATGATTTTGGTTTTTGAAGTTAGTTTCAAGCTTTGTGACAAAATGGATTGGTGAATATGAAATTAGTTTCGAAAAATGAGAAAAAATTATTCTCGTGTTCTTGAGCGACTCGAAGAACACAATTTAGAAAAAATTTATTTCGAGTTTCAAAAGGAGTCGGATACACGATCGAATAGCATTACGAACTAGTGAATGTGGACTAGGGTTTCAAATAAAAAAAAAATGTGTAGGTTTGCCTCAAATGGCCGTGGCACACATATAGGGTTCGAGGAATCGAATTTCGAAAATTGTTTAGAGGCAAATAGCTTCCCATGATCATTGTTTAATTGTTTGATTGGTTATGGGATGTTTTGAAAAGAAAATGATCACTTGCCTTAAGAAAAACCTTATTTGAGATTTCTCGAAAAATTGCGATTCGACTCTATAATTTCTAAATCGTTTTGATAAGTGCTAGTTAGGTATTATGGGATATTACCATGCTTTTAGAAGTGAAAAATTTTGTGTGGAAGGGTGTTTTGAAAAAAAATGGCCGTGGCCTTTCTATGTGGGGAAGGAGAAATTCCAAAAAATTTTCTAAGTCCACAATTGTGTGAAAATTTTGTATATGTTGGATAATCTTAGTTTTGAAGAAAAAAGAGTATAGGAAAGGTTGTTAGGAAGAAAAAAATGTGTAACTTGTGACGCAAGAAAACTTCGATTTTTCATAAAGATATTTTTGGAAAGTTTTTAGTTGTGTTTCAAATGGTTTTGTTGTGTGTGAAACAAGTCCTTGAAGTGGAAAATCCAAAATGGTTTTTGTTGGAACAAAGTGGGTCTGACATGAACCTCTAATGTTTTAAGTGGTTTTGATGATAACAAAGTATTAAAATTACAATTGGTATTACTAATGATTATTCTAGTGTGCAGAATTACAAGTTAAAATTCATGCAGAAGCACTGTGAATAGTAGCAGAGAAGCCAGCCAAGACAAGCTCTGAAAGAGTATTGCTGTTCATCAGAAGCTTAATTTTTGCGTGCTGAAGATAGCACTTCTGAAGACCAAAAGCTAGGCTCTGATGAAGTTCAGAAGCTGAAGATCTTAAGAAGCTATGACAAGAACATCAGAAGCAAAAAGAATTTACGTCACTCAAAAGCTGACCTATACAGAACCAATGATTGAAGAACAATCCACTTCAAGGCTCTGTCACATCCACAGGAAGGAATATTCGTTGGTACAACGTTAACCTTATCCATAAGTGGAGCGCATTTGAGGATTGTACTATCGTACTATTATTACTCAAAATGGATGAGTGATAAATTGAATAGCTAGGTAGTGGAATTGGAATTCCTTACCAAAGAAGGCAATATACAGCTATCAATTGTACGAGTAAATTCCAGCTGGCACCTCTCTCTCTGCAACGGTCATCATCTTCCTCCAAGTATAAATAGAAGACTCAAATGGAAGAAATGACTACTGTTCCTACTACTGTTCTATTACTGCGTTCAAAGACTAAGAAGCATTCTGACATCATATTTTAAATCTGTCATTCTAAGTCTTAGAACAAATTGAGTTGTATTTTGTAAACACCTCTGATAGTATATCAAGTGTTCCTTAACATTCATTCTTATTCTTAAGTTTGTTTGAGAAGTCTCTTGTTAAGTTTAACTTGAGCATTTGAGAAGTCTCTTGTTTAGTGAAACTTGAGCATCTGAGAAGTCTCTTGCAAGTGTGCTTGAGCAATTTGTAATCTTTAGTAGATTATAGTGAAAATCTCTTGTTAGTAACAAGGGGACTGGAGTACTCTCGATTTGTGAGGGGAACCAGGATAAATTCTGTGTCTTTCTTTCTCTCTCTCAGCACCCTCTCTTTAATTTGTGCTTTTATCCGCTGCATACTTAGTCGCTATTAGGTAAAAAGTTTTAATTTTTAAAACACAATTCAACCCCCCCCCTTCTTGTGTTTTTCCACCTTCAATTGGTATCAGGAGCTGGGCTGTTGCCTAACTCTCACCTATCAGTGAAACAGTTAAGATTCAGGAAGGAAAAACATGTCTGCTGAGAAGAATCTCAATGAAGTTCCATTTGACTATGATTCTAATTCTAAAGACAGAAGGTCTTCTGACAAAATTCCCTTTTTCAATGGAACTGAGACTGGTTATCCATTCTGGAAAACCAAGATGTACAGTCACATCATGGCGATTGATTGTGATCTGTGGGATTTGGTAGAAGATGGAGTGAACTTTGAAAATATGGACCTAGAAGGCGTTGTTAGCTCTAAAGACAGGAAGGCTTTTACACCCACTCAAAAGCTGGAATATAAGAAGCACCACAGTGTAAAAGGGATGATGACAAATGCCATCTCTCATGATGAGTACTTGAAAATTGGAGATAAGAGAACGGCTAAGTCTATCTGGGATTCTCTTAAATCCAAGTATGAAGGAAATAAACAAGTTAAGGAGGCTAAGGCCAACTTGTTAGTACATCAGTATGAATTATTTAAAATGAAGGACGGAGAGGACATTGAGACAATGTTCTCTAGGTTTCAAATTCTTGTTTCTGGACTTCAAGTTTTAGATAAGAGCTATACTGAGGCTGATCATGTAAGGAAAGTACTCAGAAGCTTGCCGCCAAAGTGGAGACCAAAAGTGACAGCGTTTCAGGAATCTAAGGATTTAGATACTGTGTCTCTTGAAAGCTTGGTTAGTTCTCTAAAGAGTCATGAGATGGAACTCATGACTGATGAATCGACTAAGAAGCTAAAAGGGATAGCACTAAGCACCAAGAGTTCCTCTAAGGCTCTGAAGGCGAAGGTTATAGTATCTGATGAAGAAGCTTCTGAAGAAGGTCACGAAATGGACTCTGATGAAGAAGAAGAAATGGTTCTGATGGCTGCAAGAGTATCGCAATGGGCTAAGAGAAGCAAGAAGTATGCTGGTAAGTTTGGAGGTTCTTCCAAGAAGGTTGGTACTTCTAAGGATAAAAAGGAAGAACAAAACAAATGCTTTAAGTGCAACAAACCAGGACACTTCATTGCTGACTGCCCAGAGAACCTGAGTAAATCATCCAAGAGAACCTCTAACAAAGAAAGATACAAAAGTAAGCTCAAAAAGGGGTTCCTTGCCACTTGGGATGATTTGGATCAGGAATCAGATTCTGATGGGGAAGAAGAAGCAAACCTAGCCTTGATGGCAACCGCTTCTGACCAAGAGAACTCTGAGCACGAAGATGACTCAGATTCAGAAGATGAAGATGAGGTACTTGCTAAACTTTCTCGTTCTGAATTAATAGATTCATTAAAAGATGCCTTAAAACTTTTAACCAAAAAGGCAGGTGAGTGTAAGGTCCTTAAAAAGGCCTATAACAACCTGACCGAAAAGGCAAATGAAATAATTGAACAAAATGAGTCTCTAAAATCAAGAAATGAATTTATGGAAACTCATTATGTTCTTGATGATAAGGTTCCTCCAGAACATGAATTTGCCCTTCAGGAATTCCTTATCAATGGAATGAAAAGAAGTAAAATAGCCTCTTTGATTTATCATGTAAGTAGAAATAGAGGAGAAGGTCTTGGATTCTCACGTTTTAAAGATAATCCATTATTTTCAAAGTCCTCTAATATAGATAAATCAAAACCTAAGGTTGTCTTTGTAAAGAGTCAATCAGAAGTTCTAAATGAGTCAGCTTCTAATAGAACATCAAAGCCAGAGGCTCAAAAATCAAAGACTCTGAAGGATAAAACCTCAGAACCTAAGATTGTTAAGCCTCAAGCTAATGTTAAATCTAAAGAAGCTCTGACACATTCAAGAACAAAGCTCAAGAGCTATACTAAACCCAAAAACTTTTCAACAAGGGTAGTTAACTCTAGAAGCTCTGATAGGTCCTTCAAACAAAGACCACCTGGACCTGTAAAGACTAACACAAAAGGACCCATAAAGATATGGGTACCAAAATCTCAAATAATATTTGCTTCAGGTTTGCACACTAAGAAGGCCAAAGCAGCAATGCTGGTACCTGGACAGTGGCTGCTCACGACATATGACGGGAGAAAGGCATATGTTCCAAACCCTGACTCTGAAAGAGGGAGGTACTGTGGGGTTTGGAGGAAACCAAAAAGGGAAGATCATTGGTACAGGTATAGTTGGTAACTCTTCTATTTCAATTAAAAATGTTTGGTTAGTTGATGGCCTCAAACATAATCTGCTTAGCATTAGTCAATTTTGTGATAGCGGATTTATTGTTAAATTTGATAAAGAGGCATGTACAGTAATCAATGATTCTGACAAGTCCATATTGTTTAAAGGATTAAGAAGAGGTAATGTTTATAAGGTGAATCTGTCAGAACTCACTGAGCAGAAGATAGTTTGTCTTCTATCTCTGAATGATGAAAAGTGGGTCTGGCACCAACGCTTAGGTCATGCTAACTGGAGATTAATCTCTAAGCTTAGCAAACTAAAGTTGGTTAAAGGCCTGCCAAATCTTAAATATCATTCAGATGCTCTGTGTGGTCCTTGTCAGATTGGCAAAATTTCAAAAACTTCTTTTAAACCTAAAAACATTGTCTCTACCTCAAGACCCTTAGAACTACTTCACATTGATTTGTTTGGTCCAGTAAGTACTGCCTCAATCAATGGGAAGAAATATGGATTAGTCATTGTTGATGATTACAGTAGATGGACTTGGGTAAAGTTTCTAAGAGTGAAAGATGATGCATATGATGTGTTCAGCATCTTCTGCACTCAAGTGCAAAATGAGAAAAGTCTCAAAATCTTAAAGGTTAGAAGTGATCATGGTGGTGAATTTGAAAATGAACCATTTGCAACTTTTTGTGAAGATCATGGCATTGTCCATGAGTTCTCTGCTCCTAGAACACCACAACAAAATGGTGTTGTAGAGAGAAAGAACAGGTCTTTACAAGAAATGGCAAGAACCATGATGCATGAGACAAAACTTGCTAAGCACTTCTGGGCAGAAGCTGTAAACACAGCCTGTTACATTCAAAATAGGATCTACATAAGACCTCTATTGAATCTAACAACATATGAACTCTTCAAAGGAAGAAAACCCAACATCTCTTACTTTCATCGGTTTGGATGTACATGTTACATTCTAAACAACAAGGCCTACAAAAGAAAATTTGATGCCAAAGCTTGTAAGGGAATCTTTATAGGTTACTCTGAACGCTCAAAGGCATACAGAGTGTATAATTCTGAAACCAACACAGTGGAAGAATCTATACATGTTAGATTTGATGATAAAGAGCCTGACAATAAAATGTCAGAGCAAGATAATAGTTATGCAGGTGTTCCATACCAATACATTGATTCAGAACCTGAAAAAGCATCAGAAGCTGTTGAAGCTTCAGAAGCTGTATTGGAAGAAGATGCTGAAGAAGCATCTCAATTAGAAGCATCACAAGAACATGATGACACTTCAGAAGAAGACACTCAACCAAGTGCTGATGTTGATGAAGCTCCAAAAAGGAAGTTCAAATATAGATCATCACATCCAGAAGATTTAATTCTTGGAAACAAAGAAAGTCCAAGAAAGACAAGATCAGACTATCAACAACTTGATTCACTTATGGGACTAATCTCAATGATAGAACCAAAGAATGTTGATGAAGCACTTACTGACGATGGATGGATTGTAGCTATGCAAGATGAGCTCAATCAGTTTCAAAGAAATGATGTATGGGACTTAGTGCCAAGACCAGCACATAAGAACATCATTGGAACTAAGTGGGTATTTAGAAACAAGATGAATGAACAAGGTGAAGTGGTAAGAAATAAAGCTAGACTGGTAGCACAAGGCTACAGTCAGCAAGAAGGAATAGACTTCACTGAAACATTTGCTCCAGTAGCAAGACTGGAAGCAATCAGGTTACTTCTTTCATATGCTGTTAACAATGGAATCACATTGTACCAAATGGATGTTAAGAGCGCCTTTCTCAATGGTGTTATTTCTGAAGAAGTATATGTCAAACAACCCCCAGGTTTTGAGGATTTGAAAAATCCTAATTATGTTTATAAACTTAAGAAATCACTCTATGGTCTCAAACAAGCTCCAAGAGCTTGGTATGAAAGACTGAGTAATTTCCTTTTAGAAAATGGTTTTCAAAAAGGTCAAATTGACAATACATTATTCAGAAAGACATCTAAGAAAGATATCTTAATCATTCAAATTTATGTAGATGATATAATTTTTGGTTCAACTAATGCTTCTCTTTGCAAGAATTTCTCTAAGCTTATGCAGGATGAATTTGAAATGAGTATGATGGGTGAATTGAAGTTCTTCCTTGGAATCCAAATTAATCAAGGAAAAGATGGCACTTACATTCATCAAAGCAAGTATACAAAAGAGCTTCTGAAGAAGTTCAACCTTGATGACTGCAAGATAATGTCTACACCCATGCATCCTACCAGCAGCTTAAGCAAAGAAGAGATAGGAAGCAAAGTAGATCAGAAGCTGTATCGAGGTATGATCGGTTCTTTACTCTACCTTACAGCATCTAGACCTGATATTCTATATAGTGTATGCTTGTGTGCAAGATTTCAGTCAGATCCTAGAGAACCTCACTTAACTGCTGTTAAGAGGATCTTTAGATATCTGAAAGGAACTACTAATCTAGGACTTCTTTATAAAAAATCCCTAGATAGTAAGCTAGTTGGATTCTGTGATGCTGACTATGCTGGTGATAAGATTGAGAGGAAATCCACTAGTGGAAATTGCCAATTCATTGGTGAAAATCTCATATCTTGGGCCAGCAAGAGACAAACAACTATTGCTTTGTCTACAGCAGAAGCAGAATACATCTCAGCTGCTAAATGCTGCACACAGCTTCTCTGGATGAAATATCAGTTGGAAGATTATAACATAGCTGAAAGCAGTATTCCACTATATTGTGACAATACTGCTGCTATTCATTTGTCTAAGAACCCTATTCTACACTCAAGAGCTAAACATATTGAAATAAAACATCATTTTATAAGGGATCATGTTCAGAAAGGTACAATAGATATTCAATTCATTGATACTGAACATCAATGGGCTGATATATTTACTAAACCTTTAGCTATTGAAAGATTTGATTTTATCAAAAAGAATTTGAACATGCACTATATCTCTGAAGAAAATTAGCTCTGAGAAGTAGAATAGAATTAGCATCTGAAGCTCTATCAGAACCTCTTATAATTTAGAATATCCCTTGGGAAGCTCTGAATAATTTAGGCTCTGAAGAGTAACAGGTTCTGATGAGGTGTCAGATACAAATGAGTGAGGCTCTGAACCTTTTAGAAATGAAACGTTCAGTACGTGTAAGTGTACAACAGTTGTCTATACACGCGTCAGCTATGATTAAACTTTTTCAACACGTGTCTAGATCCTGACGGGCAGAGAACAGTTAATGATGATTATGGCAGTTAAGTATATTATTTAATTTTTAAAACTGCTCGCGCTCCCTCCCAATGTTTACTTTCTCTGTGTATGTGTGCTAGTTACTATTTATAAGTCACTTCACTCACTTTGCACAACTTTTACACATAATCACTTCCCACACAAACCTAAAAACTCAGAAACTCCCAAATTGCTCTGCGTTGAAATCATGGCTGCTAGATCATCAAACGTAATCGTTCAAGAACCCTTTAACCCTACATTACCACCCATCATCGATCTTAATTCAAAAGATAATCTAGTCTACGAACATCATCAAACTGACGCTGGACCAGATGCTTATGATTTCTTCACTGAGAAGTTCGTGGATTTTGAAAGTTTGAAAGCGAATGGAATCGACATTCAATACTTGTTCTACAACCAACAATGGCAAAATTATTTTGAGATGCTTAATGGTTTCGTATACTACGACATAGTGAAGTATTTCTGGCAGAAGGCTAAAGTGTATGATAGAGCAAGTGCGAGGGAAAACAAGAAAGGAACTTGGTCTTAAACCTTATAGAGAAAGGGAAATTAGGTCAAATATTTTGGGAATCAATGTTGTGATAACTCAAGCACACATTGCTAAGATTCTGGGTCTAGACAACAAAGGAGAAGATATAGAAGTGTATGATAAGAAAAGCAAGCATTTGGATTCAATTCATCAGGACCTCTTTAAATCTGGATGCACACAAAAGGATTTTGGAAAAGTAATGCACATGAAGAATTCATTTGAATTTGCTTTCAGAATGTGTTTATCTACTATCTTCACCAGAAAAGGTGGATTGGATACCATCTCCATTCCACACAAACATCTCATCTGGTTCTTATACAAGAGGGTAAAAGTTAATCTGGCTAAGATTCTTTTTGATCACATGTGCCTTACCATCAATGAGGGTAGAACCAAAATACCATCAGTCATTCATCACCCTAGGTTAATCTCAGAACTGATAAGGCAAACCAAACTCACAGACATTGTGAGTGCCAAAGAAAAACTTAGAGTTTTCCAAACTGCTAAGTATGATGCATCAGTTCTGGTCAACATGAAGAGAAAAACCAAGGAAGAAATCATTCAAGTGAAAACACCTCTGCAGCAAGTGTACGAAAAGTACTTCTGGTGTGATGGGTTTCCCACCATATCAGAACATGATAATGAAGAGGTCATCAAGAACTTTCTTGAATCAGTAAGAAGAGATACTGGGGTTAGTGTGCCCAGGAAAATGGTTGTAAGTGTTCCTAATTGGGATATCTTCAAGGGACCAAGAGATATTACAAGGAATAGAAGAAAGCCAAGAACTACTGAGCAAGAAATGATTGATGAAGGCTCTGATGATCAAGGACATGCTAGTGCTGATGAGACTGAAGAAGGTGCTGAAGGTATGATGACTGAAGCTGTTCAGAAGGAAAAACGGACAAAGAAAAGGCATGATAGGCCTTCAGCTTCTGAGGAAGATCAGAACCCTGCTAAATCTGCAAAGAGATTAAAGTCCAGAGCTTCTAAACCAAAAGGTAAGATCTCTGAATCTAATACTTCTAGCATTCCTGTAGCTCAGGTTATTGGTTCTGAACCTCAACCCTCTATTGCTAAATCATCTATTTCTCAACCTCCATCATCTACAAATCAACCTCAACCCATAGACTTCACTGTACCTATTAGTGTAGTCTTACCTGATCATAAAGCTATATCATCATCATCTTCATCAGATACCAGCACTGCCTCAGATGAGTTAATTGCTACACTCATCAGAGAATCCAACCCAAAACAAAAGAAAACTCTTACACCAAAGAGAACCTCTTTCAAGAAAACCACAAAGAAAACCACCATAAAGCCCATTCATCTCTCTTCTGATGACGAACCTACCATTAATATAGACACCACCATTCTCAATCAATCCACAAATCAAGGTTCTGTCATAGAACAACTTGAACAACACATGTGTGGTGTTGCATTTACCAACTCAAATCCAAATTCACCACATCAATTTCCATCCATGAATCTCACAAATGATTCACCCGTCCATAAAACACAAAACACACAGGTCATTCACACACCCCCTCCCTCACTTGATCACATCTCTCGAGTAAACCCACCTACATTCACCCCTGTTCAGAATGAGCCATTTGCTCATTCTGAAGAACAACAAAAATCACCTCACTCATCACCAATCAATGTCATGACTGAACAACAACATCAATCACCACAACCTGTCCCTGACCCACTCAACAGACCTCTAGTTTTAGAAGAGGTTCTTGAGCTTTACCAACACCTAACTAAAGCTGAACATCAAATATTCAAGGATTCCATCAATCTTGATGATGATATCATACCTCCAAATCTCAGCAAAATCAAAATCATTGAACTCAAAAGAAAGGAACCTGAACCAACCATTCCCTTTGACCCATCCTTACCCTTTTTCAATTCTGACTCTGAACCAAACCTTGAGCTGCTAAATAATGCTATAGGTATTAGACTTAAGAGGTTCAAACAAAGAGAGGAAGAAGCTCTTATCTTCCCCTCTGATATGGATGCTGAGGTCAAGGAATTAGAGTACTTGTTTGGTAAATCCTTAAGAATTCTCAGTACTCATCTGAAGGAAAAGATTAAGGGTAGAGGAGCAAACACTGTACGGGAACTATTTGAGATTGCTGAGAGGACATGTGCTCCAAGGCTCACATTCTTCAACCATGAAGAAGAATGTCAGAGGTTAGCCTTTTTAGCTGCTGTTGATGAAAGTATGAGAAGATCTTTGGATGAAGAGCAGGCTAGGATAGCTGCTGAAATGGAACGTCAGAGGCTTGCTGAACAAGAAGCCTTAAACTTATTGATTGATAGAGCTGTTCACATTGCTGTCATTGAGACTAATAAGATTTTTGAGAATCAAGGAGCTGCAGAAGATACTGTTATGAATGATCAGAACCTTAGTAAACCAGATTCTGATAAAGGAAAAGCTCCCATTGTTGCTTCATCTCCTCCAAGATCTCCACCAATACTTGTCCAAGGCTCTTCTTCATCTGCTATACCCTCTGTTATGCAAGAAGCTCTGGATGTAATCAAGCATGACATAAGAGAGGAACTAAGAAATGAAATGGATGAATTCAGGGCCGATATAAGAGAAGACATGAACAGATCTGGTGAAGCTACTAACAAGAAGATAGATGCAATGATGGAACTTCTTCTGAAGCTTACTCAACAGCAACCCAAACCTTAACCCTCATGTCTGAGCACTTATTTGTAATCATGTTTATGTAATTTTTGGATAATTTTTCTTTAATTCATATCTATATTATCCATATTTGTGTGTCTGTTATTTGCTTATATGTTTGTTTTATATTTGTTTTTCAAAATTTAACTTTTCTATATACCATGATATTGTCTGGTACTCTTGAGAATTCTGACTCTAGTGAAAGATGCTGAAGAGCATCTTAGTTTTTAAACTAATAAGCCTAGGATTTTCAAAACCTAAGAGTCCCTCTCATCAGTACTCCTGTTTACTCATGAAATAGCTTCTCAGTATTAAAGCCTGTTTAACAACGGGGCACCAATACCGAATGAAGCGTGTCTGGTAACTGGTTTTCTGACAATAGCAATGAGGTATATATATATATAAGAAACTTGCTCAAAACAAAGGGAATTAACAGCATAAACTTCTTTATTAATATTATTGAAGAATTTCTATTACATAGAATGATAAGACTCTACTTAGAGCTAGGCTTAACTTCAGCAGACTCTGCATCTAGCTTCTTATGTTTCTCCTTAATGTAAGAAAGCAAGTTGGCAGTAGCCTTTTGCACTAGTTCTTCAGTGTTCTTCTGAACAGCGGCCTCATACTCTTCGTATGGAGTATCATCATTGTATGTCCATAAAAATTCTTCCAGATCAGAGCCCAATTCCTCTTCCTCTGACTCTGTCAAAATCAGTTCTTGCTTGTTCCTTTCGTAGCGAAGCTTGTTTTCTTCGCAGCGCCAGGGCTCTGCTCCCTTCTTGCTCTCTTCTTTTGAGCCTGAAGCATCCTTGGTAACCTGCCTTTCCATTGTATGTTTTTCTTTTGATGTTACTTGATTACTCTGGATGAGTAAAATGAGAGGAATCATCCCTTTTTATAGTGTCATCAAGCTCTTTTGTCAGGACAGTTTTCAACACAATTCATTAAATGAATTTAGTTGTCATCACTTTTTGACTTGACTGCCTTGTTATGACGCGTTTGACTGCTTGGTTTTCTGTGTCTTTTTGACTGATGCCAAAAGGGGGAGTAAGAGTAGCGTTAAAATTAATGTTGATTCATTCATATACTGCTCAATCTGAAACTGTTATGTTAAATACATTATGAATCAATATTTATCTCTTATGATTCTTTCTCATTCTGTACGATTATTGAAAGGGGAGAAAATTTAAGAACCTAAAATAAAATTCATAGACAATGTCAGAAGAGCTTGCAAACCGCTTCCGAGCATTATCAAACTCTAAGAAGCAAAGCTTGCAAAACTATGCTTCTGAGAGTTAAATATGAAAATTTATTTTAAGTTAATAAATCAACTCTTAAACTGTTTTTAATTAATTATGGATAAAACTTAGGGGGAGCTTACAAACCTACCCTTATGGATTATCAGACTCAGGGGGAGATTGCAAACCTTTGAAACCTGAAGTCATCATAATTAAATTAAATCAACAACAATTGAATTTTAATGCTTTGGTTTGTCATCATCAAAAAGGGGGAGATTGTTGGAACAAAGTGGGTCTGACATGAACCTCTAATGTTTTAAGTGGTTTTGATGATAACAAAGTATTAAAATTACAATTGGTATTACTAATGATTATTCTAGTGTGCAGAATTACAAGTTAAAATTCATGCAGAAGCACTGTGAATAGTAGCAGAGAAGCCAGCCAAGACAAGCTCTGAAAGAGTATTGCTGTTCATCAGAAGCTTAATTTTTGCGTGCTGAAGATAGCACTTCTGAAGACCAAAAGCTAGGCTCTGATGAAGTTCAGAAGCTGAAGATCTTAAGAAGCTATGACAAGAACATCAGAAGCAAAAAGAATTTACGTCACTCAAAAGCTGACCTATACAGAACCAATGATTGAAGAACAATCCACTTCAAGGCTCTGTCACATCCACAGGAAGGAATATTCGTTGGTACAACGTTAACCTTATCCATAAGTGGAGCGCATTTGAGGATTGTACTATCGTACTATTATTACTCAAAATGGATGAGTGATAAATTGAATAGCTAGGTAGTGGAATTGGAATTCCTTACCAAAGAAGGCAATATACAGCTATCAATTGTACGAGTAAATTCCAGCTGGCACCTCTCTCTCTGCAACGGTCATCATCTTCCTCCAAGTATAAATAGAAGACTCAAATGGAAGAAATGACTACTGTTCCTACTACTGTTCTATTACTGCGTTCAAAGACTAAGAAGCATTCTGACATCATATTTTAAATCTGTCATTCTAAGTCTTAGAACAAATTGAGTTGTATTTTGTAAACACCTCTGATAGTATATCAAGTGTTCCTTAACATTCATTCTTATTCTTAAGTTTGTTTGAGAAGTCTCTTGTTAAGTTTAACTTGAGCATTTGAGAAGTCTCTTATTTAGTGAAACTTGAGCATCTGAGAAGTCTCTTGCAAGTGTGCTTGAGCAATTTGTAATCTTTAGTAGATTATAGTGAAAATCTCTTGTTAGTAACAAGGGGACTGGAGTACTCTCGATTTGTGAGGGGAACCAGGATAAATTCTGTGTCTTTCTTTCTCTCTCTCAGCACCCTCTCTTTAATTTGTGCTTTTATCCGCTGCATACTTAGTCGCTATTAGGTAAAAAGTTTTAATTTTTAAAACACAATTCAACCCCCCCCCCTTCTTGTGTTTTTCCACCTTCAGTTTTAGTTTATGATTTGAAAACAAAATGATTTTCGTGTTATAAAAATAGTACAATTAACTTCGTGAATTTTTAAACACTATGAGAATAACCTGAAATCATTGAGGGATAGCGTTAGAAAGTACCTTAGACCCCTCTGGAGCTTTGAGAGCAAGTTTCGTTTCGATAAGATAAACGAGGAGTACTTTATTGATGTTACGCTACATTTATTTTAGGTAGCGTGTGTTGTAGATTTTCGCGAAATTAAAGTAACGGAAGCTTGCCGAGGTAAGGGCTCCACTTTATTTCTGTCTTTAAAACGGTTACGACATGCTTTGTTTTGCTGTGTATGCAATTGCTGTGTGCTTTGGCATGTTTGTATTATGTATTCTCGTGATGAGAAAGTGTTTACAATACTTGCGCTGTTTACATATGATTATGAGAATATATGTATGAACAGGTGGTTGGAATACATATGATGAGAAATGTATGTATGTTGTTATGTTTGGTTTGCATATGCTAGAGAGGTATGTATTCATTGCATTAGCATATATGGGGAAGCGTATGCTCATGCATTTGGTAGTTGCGTGTACGGTGTGGTGATCGGGAGAGCCCACCTTTTTATTCGTAGTGATCGGGAGAGCTACGAGATTATTGTTGAGATCGATACGTGGTGATCGGGAGAGCCACGGGGTGCGGTGATCGGGAGAGCCCACTCTAATCCTTGTAGTGATCGGGAGAGCTACGGGATTTTATTGATACTTATGGTACGGGTGTGGTGATCGGGAGAGCCCACTCTAATCCTTGTAGTGATCGGGAGAGCTACGGGATTTTATTTAGTTCGATACATGGTTGCGGGAGTGGACCATGGGGTGTGATTGCGGGAGTGGATCCACCTTAACCTTGTGATTTCGTTGGTGTTTTAGTAGGGGTTGGACCTACAGTTCTGGAACTCATGCATTGTGGTAGCTAGGGTTAGTACCACGCATTGTAGAAGTCTGCATTAGGCTTGGTGTGCATTATATATGTAAGCCCGTTGGTGGGAATGGCTATATGTTTAAAGAGCTTTCTCTGTTGGTATGTGTATGTTTGGTATTTGTATACTCTCTCGCACCGGTTATATATATATATACCTTTTATTTTGTGGTGACCCTTTCTTTCATTTGCGGGCTCATCCCACCCCAGATGACGATGTAGGTCGAGAGGATGGTGTTGGCAGCTCTAGGCCATAGTGAGCTCGTGTTGAAGCTTAGAGTAGTTAGACTATGCGCCGGTGTGTTTTGTGCACCGTGCTTTTTGGGTTTAGGCATAGGATTCTAACTTGTTTTGTTGTAAGTATTTGAATACTTAGACTTGGATTGTAATTATTCAGGAATACACTTTGCTTGTCGAAGCACCTTATGGTAATGAGTTCTTTTGTATATTTGAATGCCGGCTCATTTAAAATATTCTATGCGTAACTCTGATGTGGTATAAAAAAGAAAAAAAAAATAATGCCTTTTCGGGCCTTTGAAAAACGGGTTGTTACAATTGGTATCAGAGCACGGCTTTAAATCTTCAAAGGGAAAGTGTATACTTGAGTCGTTAGTCCAGAGTCGGTTAGAACGTAACTAGGGTTGAATTAGTTCTAGTGTTTGTTCTGCGTCGGGTTATGAGTTAGAAATCCGTTGGTTGCGATATTCTGTTAGGATTCAGAATTGGTAGATTAAGGATCTAATCAAAAGGAATCGGTATGTGCAGGAAAAAGATGCCTCCAAGAATGGCACCTGCAGCCCCTAGGGCAGATGACAACGAGATGTATCAGATGGCTCATGCCATGAATACGATGGCAGTTGCTGTGACTGCCCAGACCCATGCGAAGACGCCGAGGGATGTAGAGAAACGTGAGAGGGAGATCATTGCTGCTGGATCTAGACTTCTCACCAGTTTCAACCATCAGGCTCCTCCTAAGTTTAGTGGGGAGGGAGGTCCTGACATTGCGGATTTGTGGCTCCAGGCGATTGAGAGGATTTTTGGGGCAATCCATTGCCCGGAAGTAGAAAAGGTAACCTTGGCTACCTATCAGTTGCAGGGTAGTTCCGAGTATTGGTAGAGGAACACCAGGTTCTTGATGGAAGCTGTCTATGAGGAAATAAATTGGGAGAACTTCAAGAGGAGGTTTTTAGCCAAGTATTTTCCCGAGACTGCAAGGGAAAGGTATGGGGAGGAATTCCTTCAGTTGCGTCAGGGAGGAATGAATGTTGAAGTATATGCCAAGAAGTTTGAATCACTATCCCGTTACTTCCGCTTCTTTAGGGATGGGATAGATGAGAACTATATGTGTCGTCGCTTCCAAGAAGGGCTGAGGTACGAACTGCAGGATGCGGTTGTGCCATTGGGTATTCGACAATTTCAGGTCTTGGTAGAGAAGTGCCAAGAGATAGAGGATATGAGAAACAAGCGGGTGAACCGCCAAAGTGGTTTTAGTGTAGGAGGACCTAGCAATTAAAGTGGTCAGACTCAGAGTACGAGTCAGAATCAGAGGAGGCAGGGGAATAAGCCTTATAACCGTTCCCAAGATAATCAAGGACCAACTCGCTCTGTGAACACAGGGACTCGGGGAAGTCAGAGTGGAGGAAATCTGACGTGCCGCAGGTGTGGTCAAGAGGGTCATTATGTGAATGATTGTAAGAGCCCAGGAACTGTTTGTTACAACTGTCAGAGGCCGGGTCATTTTGCTAGAGATTGCAAGGCCCCAAGGGCAGAGTCGTCGGCGGATGTGGCACAAGGAGCTCGACCCGCTGCTAGAGGAGGTGCCTACAGTATGGGCACTGGAGTGAGCGGTCAGACCAGTAATGCCATGCATGAGGATCACTAGTTGCAGGTAACACTTTACTGCATTGATTATTGTTGGGGGCAACCCACTCTTGCATATTTGGATGTATGCTATTTGTTTGGGTTTTGTTTGTTTTGTCACTACTTTTGTTTTGAATGTTCTACTATGTAAAGGACTTAGTAGTAGCTATAGCAGGTTGCGCTGTTAGTTGTAAGTTGGAATTACGTGTGTCACGCGTCGAGGGTCAGTGGACCTAGTGTCGTTAGATAACGAGTATGCGAATAGTGGATACATTAAGGGTTGAGGTAAGCGTGTGGGATCTAGTAGATCGATGAGTTAGCCGCGAAGGAATGTTAGTCGTTGGGAAAGAGTCGCTGAGAATGAGTAAGAGAAAAGCACATGATGATGTGGCTTATGTCAATGGAGGATTGGCGGAAAGAATTGCCTCACACCTAGTTGGAAAAATCATGGTTGTGCGGGTATAGTACGGATTCAAAAGCATCACCTGAATGGATGTCATGACGGTGCGTGTGTTGTATGTAGAAATGAGAAGGATAAGAATTTATCTAATGACAAGTTGATGGAAATCAGTATTGAGTAAGTGTAAGGGATTCGGATGTTGTCAACTAGGATGGTTGGACAATAGTAGTGTGAACATATAAGGAACCGATTATGGGGAATTGGAGTTTTGGATAAAAGGAGTACAAGAGAAATAGAGGGTATAGTTTGGCAAGTGCCAAGACTGTGAGGAGTGTAATCACCAACCGGGGGTTGGGGTGGTATTATTTAAGTCGTGATTGGAAAGAGATTTATATGTGAGCAGACGGTTCGGCATATTCATTGAGTCACGGACTGATGGATATTGGTAAGGTGGGAAAATCTTCTAGAAGAGAAGACAACTTGTTTGGAATGAAATGGTTTTCGTAGTAATTGCCGTGGTGGCATTGTATTACTGTTGAATGATGTTCAACGGATGTTTCATGAGTGGAATCATGAGAGCTTGAACGATGTGTTTTGAGTGTTGTGTCTTACGACTTTGATCTTGTATTCGTAAGAGATCGAGGAAAACATTAAGAAAAACCTCGAAAGATTTGTGGAACCCTTGTGACTCGGAGGACCTTGAGCACAAGTGGAATGAAGTATCACTTAAGTTGGGTAAAGATGGTCTAAACCACCATCAGGATTGTCGACTGTCTATTGACAAATTGAGGGACTGACCGTCCTTAATTTATTGTTGATGGTAGACGGGAATCGTGTTGATTGGAATTGACTAGTTTTTGCTAGCTTTGGTGATGCACAGAGAACTTCAGTGTTTCTTTTTGGAGGGTAGCCAGTCACTGCTGCGCGTGAACCTACTGGTTTAGGCTATGTCGCGGAGGCAAAAGAAGTGACTTTGGAAATTTTGTGTGTGGACCCTAGGAAATTTGAGGAACTCGAGGTTGTGAACCTCTGTTGTGAGGTTAATTTTTGGGTGGTGAACTCATTGTGTGATGTATAGCTTGTGACTAGAGTTTGAAACCAGTGCGATCTTGTTGAGGGTTGCGTTTGGTGCACGGTTGTGCCAGTGTGTTGGTGTTAGCATCTGTGTGGCTGCACCTAATCCTGAGGGATTTTGTTGTGTTGGTGATGGTAATAATTAGTTGAGTTGTTACTCTTACCTTTAGTTTCGAGGACGAAACTTCTTTTTGGAGGGTAGTAATGTAAGACCCAAGATTTCACTGCACAGTTTTTCTAAGGAACTTTAGTGTCGGCTAAGTTTTTAGGGTTTTTGGTGGAGCGGTCTTGTGAGTATCGTCGCATTAATGGAATTTTTGCTGAAATGGAGCCTGTTTTGTGCTCGTGCGCTGGAAAGGCACAGACTTTTGGGTCGTAGTCTTCTTTTGAGTATAAGAAGGTTTGTGTGTAGTCAGAATAACGAGTTTTGGATTATTCTCGCTTTTGGAAAAACGAGTAGGAATTTTACCCGCTGTTGGAAATTTTTACGATGTCTGAATTCCGTAGAAATTTAGATGGGAGTTTTATATATCGGCGTGAGTTAGGATATATTGTCAGAATAATTTTCAAGAGTGAGGAAGAAAATTACAGTCGCGGAAAAAGATTCGGCGATAAGTTTGTGAATTGTTTTTATTAAAAGGTTTACGGTAGAATTTTTTATGTTTCCGTAAAATTTATCGGTACGCGAGATACGGCTCGTTTAAGCGCGAGCACAGGGACTGAGCGAGCTAGTGGGCTAAGACCATAAGAATATCTAGATATTTTGTGAAGAGATGGATGGCTAGGATTTAATCTTTGAACTTTGCCTTTTGATCCAATGGTGGCCATGAACCAAGACCACTTTATAGTAAGATTTTTGGATCACTTTGGAGACTGCTTTTTCCTTATGCATAAACCCATGGTCTTTATTTATCAATCTGAACATTCCTGTGCTTTCAGAATTTCGAGTTTCGACTTTCTCCGTTTATTGGAAAAACGAGTAGAAAACAGTACCCGCTGCTTAAAATTTTACGGTTTCTGTTTTCCGTCGAATTTTAATTGGAGACTTTATATATCGGCGCGAGTTGGAATCTAGTCTCAGAATATTTTTGGGAGCTAAGGAAATAAATTTCAGTCGGAGAATAAAGTTTAGCGATAATATTTGGAAACGGTTTACGACGGACGTTTAATGGTTAGATTTTATATTTTTTGAGATTTCCGTCCGTTAGCGAGGTGCGACTCGCCGAGAGCAAACGCGATGAGCTGAGTAGCGTAAAGTGGATATTTGTTCAAAAAGCAATCATGAGTGAATTGGATCCAAAGGCTAGGGTTTAGTCTTGCAAAAGTTATTTTGATCCAATGGCCTAGATTGCACAAGAGTAGATGTAATAGTAAGGAGGTTTAGGCTATGTGGACTTAGAGAAAAATCACAAAAACTACTCCTTCCTCTCTTCTCTTTCACGGCAAACTCACTCACTCACTCACTCACTCACCATTTCAAAATTTCATTTTCTCATCCTATCAAGCTTTGATCACTTGTTTGTTAAGGAATCATCATCTTCTCAAGGTAACTAACACTTCTCTTCCTTTTTCTCCATGAAAAACCTCTTGAATTCTTGAGTTTTATGATTATGTTCTTGAGGGAAAAATTTGAGAATTTAGTTTTAATTAGTTTTGATTCCATAGTAGTGTTTAAGAGTGTTATGTAGGAAACATTAGTGAAGCATATAAGTGATTCTCATGGTGATTTCAAATTTCACAATTTTGTTGGTGAGGTTTTGAAGAAAATTCCTTAAAATGATCATATCTTTGAGTGTGTTGTATGATTTTGGTTTTTGAAGTTAGTTTCAAGCTTTGTGACAAAATGGATTGGTGAATATGAAATTAGTTTCGAAAAATGAGAAAAAATTATTCTCGTGTTCTTGAGCGACTCGAAGAACACAATTTAGAAAAAATTTATTTCGAGTTTCAAAAGGAGTCGGATACACGATCGAATAGCATTACGAACTAGTGAATGTGGACTAGGGTTTCAAATAAAAAAAAATGTGTAGGTTTGCCTCAAATGGCCGTGGCACACATATAGGGTTCGAGGAATCGAATTTCGAAAATTGTTTAGAGGCAAATAGCTTCCCATGATCATTGTTTAATTGTTTGATTGGTTATGGGATGTTTTGAAAAGAAAATGATCACTTGCCTTAAGAAAAACCTTATTTGAGATTTCTCGAAAAATTGCGATTCGACTCTATAATTTCTAAATCGTTTTGATAAGTGCTAGTTAGGTATTATGGGATATTACCATGCTTTTAGAAGTGAAAAATTTTGTGTGGAAGGGTGTTTTGAAAAAAAATGGCCGTGGCCTTTCTATGTGGGGAAGGAGAAATTCCAAAAAATTTTCTAAGTCCACAATTGTGTGAAAATTTTGTATATGTTGGATAATCTTAGTTTTGAAGAAAAAAGAGTATAGGAAAGGTTGTTAGGAAGAAAAAAATGTGTAACTTGTGACGCAAGAAAACTTCGATTTTTCATAAAGATATTTTTGGAAAGTTTTTAGTTGTGTTTCAAATGGTTTTGTTGTGTGTGAAACAAGTCCTTGAAGTGGAAAATCCAAAATGGTTTTAGTTTATGATTTGAAAACAAAATGATTTTCGTGTTATAAAAATAGTACAATTAACTTCGTGAATTTTTAAACACTATGAGAATAACCTGAAATCATTGAGGGATAGCGTTAGAAAGTACCTTAGACCCCTCTGGAGCTTTGAGAGCAAGTTTCGTTTCGATAAGATAAACGAGGAGTACTTTATTGATGTTACGCTACATTTATTTTAGGTAGCGTGTGTTGTAGATTTTCGCGAAATTAAAGTAACGGAAGCTTGCCGAGGTAAGGGCTCCACTTTATTTCTGTCTTTAAAACGGTTACGACATGCTTTGTTTTGCTGTGTATGCAATTGCTGTGTGCTTTGGCATGTTTGTATTATGTATTCTCGTGATGAGAAAATGTTTACAATACTTGCGCTGTTTACATATGATTATGAGAATATATGTATGAACAGGTGGTTGGAATACATATGATGAGAAATGTATGTATGTTGTTATGTTTGGTTTGCATATGCTAGAGAGGTATGTATTCATTGCATTAGCATATATGGGGAAGCGTATGCTCATGCATTTGGTAGTTGCGTGTACGGTGTGGTGATCGGGAGAGCCCACCTTTTTATTCGTAGTGATCGGGAGAGCTACGAGATTTTTGTTGAGATCGATACGTGGTGATCGGGAGAGCCACGGGGTGCGGTGATCGGGAGAGCCCACTCTAATCCTTGTAGTGATCGGGAGAGCTACGGGATTTTATTGATACTTATGGTAGGGGTGTGGTGATCGGGAGAGCCCACTCTAATCCTTGTAGTGATCGGGAGAGCTACGGGATTTTATTTAGTTCGATACATGGTTGCGGGAGTGGACCATGGGGTGTGATTGCGGGAGTGGATCCACCTTAACCTTGTGATTTCGTTGGTGTTTTAGTAGGGGTTGGACCTACAGTTCTGGAACTCATGCATTGTGGTAGCTAGGGTTAGTACCACACATTGTAGAAGTCTGCATTAGGCTTGGTGTGCATTATATATGTAAGCCCGTTGGTGGGAATGGCTATATGTTTAAAGAGCTTTCTCTGTTGGTATGTGTATGTTTGGTATTTGTATACTCTCTCGCACCGGTTATATATATATATACCTTTTATTTTGTGGTGACCCTTTCTTTCATTTGCGGGCTCATCCCACCCCAGATGACGATGTAGGTCGAGAGGATGGTGTTGGCAGCTCTAGGCCATAGTGAGCTCGTGTTGAAGCTTAGAGTAGTTAGACTATGCGCCGGTGTGTTTTGTGCACCGTGCTTTTTGGGTTTAGGCATAGGATTCTAACTTGTTTTGTTGTAAGTATTTGTATACTTAGACTTGGACTGTAATTATTCAGGAATACACTTTGCTTGTCGAAGCACCTTATGGTAATGAGTTCTTTTGCATATTTGAATGCCGGCTCATTGAAAAATATTCTATGCGCACTCTGAGTGTTAGTTGAAAAAAAAAAATATTCTACTGCCTTTTCTGGCCCTGGAAAAACGGGTTGTTACAATTGGTAGTGGTGATTGCATGGACTAGTACTTATCCCCAAGGTACTAGGTTCGAATCCCACGGGAGGCAAAAACACTACAAGGGGGGTAGTGATTAAGCTGGTAACGAGCAGCGGGGCTTCAGCATCTGTGTGGCTGGTCGCCGGGCTGTTACATTAAAAGGCGCCTTTTAATGTAACAGCCCGGCAACCAGCCACACAGATGCTGAAGCCCCGCTGCTCGTTACCAGCTTAATCACTACCTCCCTTGTAGTGTTTTTGCCTCCGTAGTGATTGCATTGAACATGTATTTATCCCCAGGGTGCATGGTTCGAATCACTACGGAGGCAAAAACACTACAAGGGGGGTAGTGATTAAGCTGGTAACGAGCAGCGGGGCTTCAGCATCTGTGTGGCTGGTCGCCGGGCTGTTACACGAGCAGAGACCGGAAAAAGGAGCTACAAAACAAATGCGTCGTATATAAGCGGAACACCAATGAAAATACCAAAACAAACACTACCTAATAGAGGTCTACTTCTAATCTTATTCTTAGAAAGACACTCACAACTTCCAAACCACCAGAGAAACCATAAACTCGGCCCATAAAGATATCACTAGACACTAACTCCCGATCTCGAATAAAAAATGATCGGTCCATCAGAATCCAAAAAGCATCTCCATGAGCCAAAAGTTGATGGGACAACGGTATAATGAGAGTCTAGGTATCTATGTCTCAGCTTGGAGATCTCCTCCAAACAGCCAACACCGATGCGGAAGAGGTCAATCAGATACACAAGAAACTTGCAAATCAACAGATTTGGACAACAGAGACTCAAAAAGAATCTTGCAAATCTCAACAGATTTGAAAAAATGTCGAAGAATTCAGTATCATATAATAATCACTCATGCACGACATCAACTACACACGACGACGTCATATTCGAATGCCACCACACTACCTCATCACCTTCAAACACCCCATCTTAACACCACCAATCACCAAACACCAAACCTGTAACCATTACCCCTTCTGCAAATAGCTTTTTGAATAATAAAGCTAATTTAATGATAACATCCCAAGGGAGGTTAAAGGATGCAAACACCAAGTCACCGAAAGCTAAAACCAGCAAGCCCACTACCAAAGAGAAACAAGGCAAAACAGAGCAAATAAAACAAAACCCCAGCCACACAGCTTGCGCACCAGACCAAAACACAACAGAACACTACTGCAACATAGTTACACGAGCACAAAATCTAAACACAACAGAACCCAATACCAGAAATCAGAAAGACATCGCCGGCGGCACATATCCAAAGAAGACGTCGCGGTAGCACAAATCAGAAAAAACACCACTACGAACCGTCGGCCACATCCGCAGGGAGAACTGGTGGCCGGAGCAGTGCAGATGGCTAAGCCAATCGTCGCACCACCCATCATTAGAGCTACATTGGAACCGTTTATGATTTGGATTGAGAGGGAAAAAGAAGGAAGTGTGGATGGAAACCTAGAGAGAAGTCAGAGAAAGTGTGGTTCTAGAAAGAGAAAGTAATTTTTAATAAATAAGTGATATAATAATTAATAACCCATTCGAGGCCCTTATCTCTATTTTTATTTGTTACAACCGTTGGAGCTAGGGTTGAATCTGATGTTAAAGGTTGCTGGTCCGACCGGTTTGGAGGTCTAGATTTTTATTTATTTTTATTTTTTCGTTTTTATTATTTTGTTAAAAAAATAAAAACATCAAAAAAGCCAAAATAAGAAACAAACCGGAAAAAGGAAAGAAAAATATGATGTTAATAAAGATATTACAAGGTTATGACTTTTCCATTTATTATGACATGAATATTTACAAAGTAATTGCCAACATACATGTTCTTAGTTTGACAACTAAGTAATTACATATAATTATAAAATAATAACAAATGATATTGCAATTATTACAAATGATATTCTATTGATTGATAATAATAGTTTGAGATTTTGTAAAAAAAAAGAATAGTGTGAGATATTTAGAATATTTGTGATTAATGTTGGCTAAGATATTGCTCTTTTATTTAATAGTATAAAACTTTGAATATTATACAATTTTTTTTTTTGAAGAAGCAAAATTAGCTCACCCAAATTGGAATAATATGCATTTTTTTGTTAAATATGTTTTATATATTATAAAAAATATATTTAATTAAAAACGGTCGGACCCCGGTCCGACCATTGAATCTTGAACCACTAAACTCATCGGATCGGTTCTGACAACCTTGGTCGACGGTGATTTGAGAATACTATTTCAAAGATGGGGAATGGTGAAGATATGCTATTTTGAAAAGATAGGTTGTTGGGTCGTGCATATTTTACCATTAGATTCAATAGATTGTTTGACTTAGCGATAGGTTAATAAATTAGCTATATGGAAGTGACATCTTGAATCATAAAAAAATTATTTGAAATATAAAATAGCTATGTCGAAGGTGTTCTTTGTTGAGGCAAAATGGTGTTCTTTGTTGAGGCAAAATCTGTTATTTTTTTTTTTGATAGGCAAAATCTGTTTTGATGTGTGTTGACAACAAACTTTAAAATAGTTTTAGTCCTTGGATGTAGGTTGTGTGTGTCTGTTAGTTCTTGTTTTCTTGCTTTTAGTCCATGATCATTTTGTGCTTTTGGATATCTATTAATAATATATTTTGCTTGTTGTAGAAAAATTTGTTGAGTTTTAGAAGCTTATAATAAGTTACAACGTGTAAGAAAAAAGATGAAAATAGAATGGTTATTTCCTACCGTAAGTTGTTAACTTTATATTTTAGTGAATAATATATATATATATATATATTACTATATATAAAGGGGATACAAATTTTTGGGATGGCTTTTTCAAGATTCCTATTTTACCCTTAAAAAAACTACAAAAAAAAAAAACTAAGCACAACTTTCACATAAAAGTAGGTTTTCAATTAACTAATATATTTTTTTCTTCTTAATAAGTAGCCACAACAAAAAAGGATGTTAAGTAGTTATCAATTAACTAAGTCCAATAAAAAAGGAGATTAAGTAGTTATTTATATTTGCACAATAGAGAATATCGATCACAACAAACAAAAAAAAGATATCGATCACACAAACGGGCGGCTAGTATATATAAAGGGGATAGATCAATTTACACCGGTGTAACATTTGAGTATACTACTTAATAACGCTTTAACGAATACAAATTTAACAAAAATCCACCGTTGGATTGAAAGTTTATATTATATAGATCATCCATGTTAAATTTTACAAAAATTTAAAATCATTTGATATGTTATTGAGATTCGTCAAGATTAACGGTTTATGCGTTTTGATTGAATATTGTTAATTTTGATCGGTCATAATAACGACTACATCACGATTCACAACGACTAGTCAACATTTAATAATATATATATTCTCTATAATAAGTTAGTTATGAGTGCGGCTTACATCATGATTCACATGTTAAACATTATATCTGCTATTCTTTTTGGTTCAAGAACACGAGTAATATAATTATGTTAACAAGTTGTATCAATTAATTAGTACTATTTTTTATGTTGATATATATTATAACGCCCCAACTAAAATATCTAGAATATTTAGTCAAGACATAAATAAATGGATCTGAGTACATTCAAATTAACAGAATAGTTGTTTAATTTACAACTTGTACGAATACAAAAGAAATAAAACCAATATGAATATACAGCGGAAAGAGCTACTAATACAAACAGATAACTAAAGCAAGGAAGAAAAATATAATCTTCTGATCTGACAATCCAAGCTCAGCTCCAACTGTCAGTTCCATCCTGGTCCCTGCTCCGGTGAACCTGTCTACCTAAAAAAATTGGTTTGGAGTGGGGTGAGACTACTAAGCCTCAGTGAGTCTTACTACCCTCCTAATGGTGACTACACCGGGGGCACCTAAAATCAGTCGTATCATCCTAACATATACATAATCATATCCTAAAGCTGAAAGTAAAGGTGTAACACAGAAATTAACTCTTATTCATTTTAAACACAAGGACACTCTGAGGTGAGCATGTCTCAGAGGCCTACCATATCCGTCAACCGATTCGGTCACGGCATGCAGCTCACAATAATCATATCCTAATGGATTGTCCCATTGGGAGTCCATAGCGCGACATCACAAATCGCTCATAATTGACTGATACTAATTTAGTTATTACTACCATAAATTCCCAAAACCCGGGGAGCATACAACCTAACAGTATTCTAAGTTATGCCCTAGCAATCACCTGTGATTAACATTCTGTTCGACATTATATTAATTATATTACTGCAAACTATCTGGCTCTGATAAGGATATAAAACGAGTGTGTGAAGTTCGTTAGAGAAATAGAAAATGTAGGCAGGTTCTGTACAAGCTCGCTGCGGCGAGTCACCAGCTCGGCATGACGAGGATATAGGTCCTGACCTAAATCAACTCGCTGTGGCGAGCAATAGCTCGCCATGGCGAGTTTCATCAGCCCAGAACCCAGCTCGCCATGAATACTCGCCAGCTACTCGCTACGGCGAGTTCATGCAGAAAATGCCCTGTTTTGCAAAATTCACTATTTTATTGAACTAACACCTACAATCCTCATTTTTAACCAGTGCAGCAAGATAACATACATAATGTGAAACAGAATGGAGGGAAATTTGGGATTAATTCCCTTCACACAACTTTTCCTAAATTTTTCCTAAGTTAACATGCAAAATTCATAATTGGGGAAACTAACTAAACTATCCTAAAGAACCCACCTGGAAAACGAAGCTTAATTCTGACTGTGCGTGTTCCCTACGACTTTGAGATCCATCCCGGTTGCTTCAAGGAGTCCCCAATATTGCCTCCAACACCCTAGCATCAAATTTTCACACTTATAGAGCATTTCTGCCCTGAGAGACTCGCCGGGCGAGCTCTGCACTCGCCGTGGCGAGTGCACCAGAATTTCCAGCACAACTCAGCTTCAGACCTCCAACTTCAAAATGCTCTACAGACTTCAATTTTAAGCCAAAACCTACGAAGTTTGTACTCAAAACGAAGGGAATTTTGTTAGCTATCCATAGAAAAAGGAATCGTTTCAAACGGAGTTACGAAGAGAGAGTAATTACCGTTTTAGTGAGACCCTGTCCTAGAATACGGGTTTAACAAATCTTCATCCAAAACTCATCTATTTCTCCAATAATTATCTCTAATTAATATACTTCTATTAATTAAAGTTGAGATGTTACAATCTACCCTCCTTAAAAGAATTTCGTCCTCGAAATTCAAAACTTCTTTATTCAACAACAGGGTAAATCGTATATATCCGCATCCAAAACTAAACTTCCATTGTTCTCTGGTCAAATACATTTAATCCCTCGGGATAAAACTTTCCTCCCTTAGGTTACTGGTTAACGTCATACTCGCATTCTTATTAAGTCTCGCGCTGCGCACTTTGATTTTACTTCTTATTACCCTCCTCTGGACTGTGCACTTTCAATCTACTCTATCATCCCTGAGCTAGATCACACGCCATCTCGTCATAACTGCCTTAAACTTCTACTACTACAGTTAATCTTCTTTCACTCTTATCGGTACTATCTTCAAATTCAACTGGATGGTAGGGTCGGTATCTGGCCTGGTTGACGTTGCACGATTTTCAAAAGGGTAAAAGTTTAAGTATTCCTACTGGTAAGTTAAAAACTTCCTTATCATAGTCATCCTCTCTTCTAAACACCGTTATGCATGACACGTCATATGTACACCTGTACCACGTGTGTTGTCTAAATACTCCAGAATCGATCGAAATATAAAACGAGTGGAAAATTGTCTAAACACTACTGATTCTTCTGCCGACGAGTTAGACTTATCCGCAGACGAATCCATAGTTATTCGATAAAATCCCACCTACAATTTTAATCCATTCTGGCACGACACGACGATCGAGTTGTACATTCAACATGCAGATGTACTTAGGTTCAGATTATTCTTAGGGTTAAAGGTTAAACTTGTTTGAATCCTTCACCGATACTATCGTATGGAAAACTTGGCTAAAACAATCAGATTCTAAACTTGGTTAGTTGAATACGTAAGGTTTGAATTTGTAGTGCTGAGGCTGTATTGAACTGAGAGACTCCAGATGATTTAATGGATTGACTAACGGATAACTAAGGTTAAGGAATGGTTTCCAATGAGAATGAAACTTTTACTCTAAACGAGTAATTAACTCTTTCACTTATATGAACTGATTAATGATGACTAAACTTGGAGTTAGAAGGTTTGAATCCTCAACACTGATTGCACTAGAACAATTGAACTCCACTGAATTTGGGATAATCCGAACTTAATTCTGAATTTGGCTGATAAGGCTCTATAAAGGAGAGTTATCTAATTTTGGTTGGAATAATGATTACGTCGTTCTTGCGTACGAATGCTTAATTAATTCACTGATACTGAGTTAGGTAGGATACATCGGAATGAGTTGAAGAATGTTGATCAACAGATCAACCAAAGCGAGTAAGAAATTTAACTGCAATTATCCGTGGTTTGTCAAGAGGAATAGGTTTCCACGAATCTGATGGAGTTACTAACGACAAAACTGAAAGACTGAAGGCATTGGATGAGGTTACTTAGGAGTATCGTTATACACAATCTGTGTGACTGACTGACGTCGATGAATTTGGAAAGTTGCATCCTAACAGAATTTGTGCTTAGCACCTGACGGTCAAGTATTTAAAATGCGGGAAGGATTTACTCATCTGAGGCATATTCAGACAAGTTAGACAGTACACACATTCTTGGTGTTTCAAGACTTGCGAACGTCGAATTGAACAGCGCTTGGTTCGACGAACGACTGAATGGGGATTATGATGAATGGAAGGCGATTGAAGATTTCTTTCCTATCGGGTTCAGACTTATGTTCCACATCTCTACTTTTCTAGTTTCCTCAGGTTGGGACAACTAAGTCTTCACTCAGGTTTCTTGCTGACAAGCTCTTACAGGAAGAGTTAGCTGATTCCAGTGGTCACTTGGTTGACGGATCTGGATGTGTGAAGATGTCGGCGGTTGGCTGAAACTAATGTTAAACTTAATTTCTTACCTCTGGTTAACTATTCTATACCTAATAGATCGGTCTAAGTGATTGTGTCACTAATAGTGTCCCTTATTTGGTGTCCTCATTAAGTTACGCCCTACACTGTCTGGTACTAAGGTAATTGACAATATGAGGCTGATTATTCCTAATCCTGGAACTGGGTAACCAGTTGGTCTATAATGCTGATTTACTAATCCAAGGATAATTGATGGGCAACTCTCAAGAGCACGGTTACTGATCCTGCTAACTTCATAGCTGGGTGGTCAGATGTGTGAGTTTGGTTAAAGTCTTACTGGTATTAATATGAATTATCGGTTTCTAAACTATCTAATGGCAAGGCAACGACGGATTGACTTTGGTGACTGATCGTGCTAAAGGTAACTCTCAATTGTTATTACTAATCAAAACTTAACCTATGATGGTTCGGTGTAATTTCCGGTATGGAGCGATAGACTGGTCCTATTGATGACATCTAGAGGTGGTTATCTTAAGTGTTCACCTAATAGGTTTTGCGATAAGAAAGTATTAAGGTATAGGTCCATTATTCTTATCGGGGTAATTAACTGGTCAGAAGTGCTGGGTTACTAGTTTATGGATACTTAATTCAATGGTCCTTTAATAAACCTATTTAGGTGACGGTATTGCTAAGGAAGAATTTAGCTTCGATGTGAGGCAAGGTTATACTCAGGTGATAAGGTTCTATTATTGGTTTCTAATCCTTCGATGATAGTGTTCTATAAACTAGTTTAGATGACTAATGACGTTACAGGTGATTTCTATCTGTCAATCTAGTCAATGTTTAGTTGCTAAAACTTGGGAATTTCACTGCCAACGACTGATGTTGTTTTAACTGAAAGTCCTAATTGTTCTACGGATTAAAGTTCATTCCCTAATGATATGGTAGAATTGTTGTCACTCAGCTGAGGGCACTCTAGAGGGTAATGTAATAATATG
The DNA here is from genome assembly GCA_030408175.1 of Trifolium repens. NCBI lineage: Eukaryota > Viridiplantae > Streptophyta > Magnoliopsida > Fabales > Fabaceae > Trifolium > Trifolium repens. The sequence goes on from CP125851.1 coordinate 36,674,552, forward strand.
TCCTTGAGAGAAGTTTGACACAAGGTTGCTTCTAATGTGATTCTCTAGTATAGGTGGTTCGATTTGAAATTCTAAACACGTAGTATCGGTCGGTGCTAATCCTTTGAGTTACTACTTTAGGGACATGAGTGCAAGGGTACTTAATGTGTTTTCTTAGGTACGAGTTCTACTAATAAGGATTCTAATCATCAAACTAGTTACGGTTAAATTCTAGTGGTTTCAGTATAATCATTGATTTCTATTAGGACGGGTTTACACATTCCGACTCCTTGTTTGCACGTAACTTCTAACGTTACCTCCAAATGTGTTCCCTCAACAATCCTTAGATGTACAGGTCGGTTTAGGATCAATTACACTGAGATTCTAAAAGATGGGATGGTAAAAACATAAATGATCAGAGGACAAGATGGCACAAGCAGTAGCAGCCTGCTAAGCTCGCTGCAGCGAGCACTTGCTCGCTAAGCGAGTTAGACAGAATGTAAAAGAATAATCCTGTTGTTCATCCAATTTTCTACTTTGCACATCACCCTTAATTCCCAGTCATACACTAACTTGAATTTAGGATGCGTTTTGGTTTACTGCTTACTGTTATTGGGTGTTGATGGTTCCATATACTTGGCTGAATTTAGGTTCACGGTAGGATAAGGTTACTTATAGGTTCAGGAAGTTCACCTGACGCATGGTGTCAGTTGAATTCTGTTATGCACTACACGATTCAGTGTAAGGGTCCACTTACATTCTTTCAACTGCAACTCTAGTCCCGACTTGTTACTTCACAAGATCATTACGTCCATCAGACTGCGCTTACTCCGGTGTCACCATTTGCCACCGTTCCAAAATTCACTTATAAGAGTTTCCTTCAATGCCTGCTCCTCGATTGCGACTTCGCTACGGATTTAACGCTGGAATTCCAGAGTCCACTTCAGTTCTAAACCATAATACCCTGCCTACCATACACAATACTGAGCTGATCAGACCTACCATACACAATACTGAGCTGATCAGACTCAACACGTGATGGTTTCAGTGTAAACAGTCCAGATCCAAGGATCTGTATTACTTAGGAAAGGATTGGAATGACCCATGGCAAGGTCCGATACTGGATCGACCTGCTCTGATACCAATTATAACGCCCCAACTAAAATATCTAGAATATTTAGTCAAGACATAAATAAATGGATCTGAGTACATTCAAATTAACAGAATAGTTGTTTAATTTACAACTTGTACGAATACAAAAGAAATAAAACCAATATGAATATACAGCGGAAAGAGCTACTAATACAAACAGATAACTAAAGCAAGGAAGAAAAATATAATCTTCTGATCTGACAATCCAAGCTCAGCTCCAACTGTCAGTTCCATCCTGGTCCCTGCTCCGGTGAACCTGTCTACCTAAAAAAATTGGTTTGGAGTGGGGTGAGACTACTAAGCCTCAGTGAGTCCTACTACCCTCCTAATGGTGACTACACCGGGGGCACCTAAAATCAGTCGTATCATCCTAACATATACATAATCATATCCTAAAGCTGAAAGTAAAGGTGTAACACAGAAATTAACTCTTATTCATTTTAAACACAAGGACACTCTGAGGTGAGCATGTCTCAGAGGCCTACCATATCCGTCAACCGATTCGGTCACGGCATGCAGCTCACAATAATCATATCCTAATGGATTGTCCCATTGGGAGTCCATAGCGCGACATCACAAATCGCTCATAATTGACTGATACTAATTTAGTTATTACTACCATAAATTCCCAAAACCCGGGGAGCATACAACCTAACAGTATTCTAAGTTATGCCCTAGCAATCACCTGTGATTAACATTCTGTTCGACATTATATTAATTATATTACTGCAAACTATCTGGCTCTGATAAGGATATAAAACGAGTGTGTGAAGTTCGTTAGAGAAATAGAAAATGTAGGCAGGTTCTGTACAAGCTCGCTGCGGCGAGTCACCAGCTCGGCATGACGAGGATATAGGTCCTGACCTAAATCAACTCGCTGTGGCGAGCAATAGCTCGCCATGGCGAGTTTCATCAGCCCAGAACCCAGCTCGCCATGAATACTCGCCAGCTACTCGCTACGGCGAGTTCATGCAGAAAATGCCCTGTTTTGCAAAATTCACTATTTTATTGAACTAACACCTACAATCCTCATTTTTAACCAGTGCAGCAAGATAACATACATAATGTGAAACAGAATGGAGGGAAATTTGGGATTAATTCCCCTCACACAACTTTTCCTAAATTTTTCCTAAGTTAACATGCAAAATTCATAATTGGGGAAACTAACTAAACTATCCTAAAGAACCCACCTGGAAAACGAAGCTTAATTCTGACTGTGCGTGTTCCCTACGACTTTGAGATCCATCCCGGTTGCTTCAAGGAGTCCCCAATATTGCCTCCAACACCCTAGCATCAAATATTCACACTTATAGAGCATTTCTGCCCTGAGAGACTCGCCGGGCGAGCTCTGCACTCGCCGTGGCGAGTGCACCAGAATTTCCAGCACAACTCAGCTTCAGACCTGCAACTTCAAAATGCTCTACAGACTTCAATTTTAAGCCAAAACCTACGAAGTTTGTACTCAAAACGAAGGGAATTTTGTTAGCTATCCATAGAAAAAGGAATCGTTTCAAACGGAGTTACGAAGAGAGATTAATTACCGTTTTAGTGAGACCCTGTCCTAGAATACGGGTTTAACAAATCTTCATCCAAAACTCATCTATTTCTCCAATAATTATCTCTAATTAATATACTTCTATTAATTAAAGTTGAGATGTTACATATATTAATTTAATGTTATGTCAACATTTATTTATTCAGATATTTTGTGGGATTCAAAGTCATTTCAAAAAGATGAAGTTAAAAATGTTCAAGAATGTTGCACAAACAAAATATTGGAACATATTGAAGCAAGTGCGGATAATAATATGAATTAGGTTGCAATTCTGTGTTGGATGTTGGCTAGTCTTTAAGGTTTAGTTTTTATGGTATTTTGATAAGTATATAGTTGTTGTTTCACCTAAGTAGTTACTCTTGTTTATGCTTTTTTATAAGTCTAGTGCTATATCTGTTGAGTTTTTATTTTAGTGCAATTGAACTTACCTCCTAGCGCAGTGGTTGTGTACCTATTTTAATTACAATGATGTTTTAATTTGATATGACAATATTTTTATGGTTTTATTTTGAAATCTGGCAATGGAACATAATATGATGTTGCAATATATTTATTTTGATGACCTGATGTTTGCAGTATATTTAGCACATATAAATGTAGGAAAAAAGGGCTATTATAAAAAAACCTACGTGGAAAAAAATAAGACCAACATTTAAGGTCGGTTAAATATAGCCGACTTAAGAAACAATCTTCTTAAGTCGGCTGCACGTACCACCAAGCTTTCTAAAACCTAGGCTTCTTAAGATGAATATAGTTTAACCGACCTAATATGTAGGAGTAGTTTGTTAACTCAGGTTCAAACCCCAACCTAGCAAGTCAAAACTTCTAATGTTGGAAAAAGTTAAGACGCGCTCAGAACCGACGTAACAAGCCTCTCGGAACCGACCTAAGAAAACTTTTTTCTACTAGTATAGAATAAATAAATGAAACCTAAAAAATTATAAAATTATTTTTTGTCTCTATAACTTGTTATTAAATTTTCCTGTCATTTCAAAATTATAGTCCTTTTAGAATTTTGCACACAAATTAAAAAAATAAAAGTAACTTAATTCATGGAATGACGAAGATAAAAACTTAATTCATGGAATGACCAAATTAAAAAACACTGGAAATAGACAAAAAATAATTAGGAGTAAGAAATTGAAATAATCGATAATTTAGTACTAGTTTAATAAAAAAATAAACATGTTCCCTCTATATGTCAGTCTAACCCGTCAAAGATGGTACTACTAACAAAAAGAGGTTTGTGAATTGTGAGGAGTGGTGTGTGGGTTCTGTCACTGTTCTCAGGGGCTCTCACTCTTAGACTGCCTAATTATCCAAAGATAGGATTCTCAGGTCAGGTCAGTGGATGCAGGTGCGACCGTCATAATTGCTTACACATACTTCCATCTGCTGCACATCCATTTCACATCGCTTAGTAAAGGACAAACCCACGAGTGCTAACTAAGGGTGGACTGTTTTTTTTCGAACCGTTTCGAATCTGACATAATCGATTAAAAAAAATATTGGGTGGTAATGAGTTGGGTCACATGTTAAACGGAGAAATATATTTGGGTTTAAATAGATTGTGATGGATGGACTCGAATTGAATTTTTAGACCCAATGAAATTCAAAATCGACCGATGTAGTAACTTTTTTAGCTAATAGTATAACTATTCTAGTAGACCATGTGTGATTTTGACCAAAAGTTTATGTGAATTTCTCTTTTCAGGATTTATTTATATTTTCTATGAGTTGGCTCTATATTTTTCATTTGTCAAACTCGTCTCATATTCTCATGCTTCCATCATGCTCATCATCTAGAGTTCTCTTAAATTCGTCTCATACTTTATCCCTCCATGACTACCATTTTTGGGTTGACTTTGGGTCTCCTTATATTATTCTTATTCTTTTTTTTATGACTTGTTATTTTACCCTTTTGTGCTTCTTTTCAATGTTTTTTCTCGTCACATCTATACTATTTTTTCTGCAATATTTCTTTAAATTTAGTGGTGTATTGTTTGATTTCTGGATTTTGGGAGGAAGTCGTGATGCATAGAGGGTTGAGCTATTCATAATTTCTTGGCCTGAATTTACACCCAAAAAATCCACTTAATCCAAACCGTCACTCAATCAAACCATAATTCGACCAAACCGAAACTCTAAATGAACGGAAGTGGGTTGAGATATTGAAACCGTGGATTGTTTCGGATGGATGATTTTCAATCCGAATTCAACCAAATTTGACTGTTGTCCACCCCTAGTGCTACCCAACCCTTCAAAATCAATTATTAAAGAAAAATTAATTATGTCTAATTTCACTCCATATGTTAACTAGAGACTGCCGATCGAGGGTGGATTTCCTCTCGCGACATTATCCTTCAGTCCAACCATGGCCTTTAGATTGAAAATTTAAAAAATTTAAGAAATAGGATTTTAAGGGCTAGGATTCGAACTGCTCCCTCTCTAGTGCATATTGCACGGGACGGAATCCTTTCTCAGAGACTTCCCATTGAAGGGGATTTTTTTCTTGTTTAAAGAAAGAGTGAACGTAAAATAAAGAATATAAATGATTGGAACAGGGAAACCGACCCAAAAAATGCTCTGGCGATTTTCATGCGATTCTTGCACTGTTCACTTTCTTACCCTCTAACGAAGTAACCTCCTTCTAACCTAAACCGTCTTCTTCTTCCACCTTGGGTTATGGCTGAAACCGCTTCTTCCACCCCTGAAATCATCATTCCATGGGCTTGTTTACAAGATCATGCTGTTAACCTTTAGCCAAACCTCCCCCAACAACCTTTAAGATGAAATCTTTTGCTGATGCTGTGAACAACGTTTGTGACGTTCCTTTTTCGCAGCTACCCCAACCGGTGATCAAAGGTGATAGGACTGCTATCCTAATCCCAGAAGAGGAGTACCAAGTCGGTGCTGCCACATGCAAGCACAATCTACATGGTAGAGTGATCTGGCCCAAAGGTACTACACCGCTTAAGGTTGGTGACTTAAAAGCCAAGCTATCTCCACTTTGGAAAACCCTAGGTAAGTGGGGTGTTACCTCTCTTGGCAAAGGTTTTTATGAGTTCTCTTTTTCCTCCCTTGAGGATGTTCAAAGTGTTAGATCTGTCAACTCGTGGATTTTAAACCCGGGCATCCTTAAACTCTTTGCGTGGTCCAAGGATTTCAACCCTAATATTCAGCAGAACTCCTCAGCTCAGGTATGGCTCCGTATTTATGGTCTTGCTCAGGAATATTGGCGTCCTAAGATTCTGTTTGCCATTGCTAGTAGTGTGGGAACACCCATTTGCACTGATCAACTCACCAACAAACCCCGGTTTGAAAGAGAGTTTGGCCATTTTGCTCGTGTGTTGGTGGACATGGATTTGAAGAAAGAGCCTTTATATAGAGTTTTAGTGGAGAGAACTGGCTTTGCTTTTTTTTGTTGACTTTGAGTTTGAGAACATGCCAGAGTATTGCCATTTTTGTAACACTATTGATCACAACCAAAGTTACTGTAAGAGAATTGTTTCTGACAAGAAGAAAATGGACAAGGAAGGTCACTTGAAAGCTCCTCAACCCATAAAAAAGAATATAGAGTGATGAAGAGTAACAAGAAGGACAGTGCTAATGACCCTGTAGTTGAGGTTGTAAACCTTGAACAATCACCAACTCCAAAAGTAGCTGAAGTTGATCCTATTTTGGAAGGTTTGTTAAGGAATAAGGAAGACCCTGCTACACATGCAGTTGCCACAGATTTAGTCCCTCCAGAACATGGTGTTGTCCCTGTTCATGACAATGATGATGTTGATATGCATAGCTCTTCTAACTCAGAGTTTGTGGATGCTACACTACCTGAATTTAATGATGTTGGTGTCAATGTTAATAGCAACATTGACTTGCAAATGGATTCTCCAGCTGATGTGGGCTCAAGTGAAAAATCTAGTGAATCTGTCACCCCTGTTAGAATTGTTCAAGACATGGCTTTTTTAAAAAATTCATGGGCTAATCTTGCTGACCAGGAACCTGATGATTATTTTGAACAAGAGTTGGAGGGTGATATGGTGAGTAATTTGAACACTCCTGCTGAGGAGACAGCTGATGTGCCATTTCAAGTAGTCACCAACAAGAGAAATAGAAAGAAAAAGCATGTTGCTAGTAATACCTATAGCACTAGATCTAAGGTTGGTCAACCAAGTGGTGGATCATGAAGAGCATCTACTGGAATGTGAGGGGTTTAGCCAACTCCCCAACAAGATTGGCTCTTAAAAGATTTATTAAAGTCTATAGACCTGATTTTTGCTTTGTAGCTGAGCCTTGGATGGACTTAGCTAGGTATCCTTCAAATTGGTTTCAAAGATTAAATCTCAAAGTGTTTGCTGTTAACAAAAGAAACAATCTATTACCAAATCTGTGGTGTATTTGTACTTGTAATATAGATCCGGTAGTTTTGCACTGTGATGATCAACAAATTTCTTTCACTTTTAATGAGGAGGGCATTGATTTTGGTGTTTCAGTGGTTTATGCTTCAACTGATTATGTAAAGAGAAGGCAGTTATGGCACTTTCTTACTGCTGTTCACAGTAGTTTTAATATTCCTTCGGCTTGTATTGGTGATTTTAATGCCATTATTGGTGCTCATGAGCATAGAGGTTCCTACTCTCCAGCTAGATTACCAATGGAGGAGTTTCATAACTAGTCAGAAGCTAATAACCTTCTACATTTACCAACAAAGGGATGCAATTTCACTTGGCACAATGGTAGAAAAGGGTCTAAAAGTACTGATAAGAGACTTGATAGAGTGTTATGCAAGCAATCTTGGATTGATGTTTTTTCCTCCATTTCTGTCTCAACTCTTACCAACCATAAATCAGATCATTTTCCACTCTTATTTGACTGTCAGAGACAAGATGTCAGGTATATTTCTAACTTTAAATTTTTAAAAATGTGGTCACTCCACAAAGATTGCTTCAATTTTGTAAAATCTGTTTGGAGCAGACAAATCTTTGGTTCACTTATGCAAATTCTAAGCTCTAAGCTTAAGATTTTGAAAGATGAATTAAAAATTTGGAACAAAAATGTTTTTGGTAACATTCAAAATCAGGTTTCCACTGCTGTCTCTAAGATTGATGATATTCAGAATAGGATTCAATTAGATGGTTACACTGACTGTTTAATGAATCAAGAGAGTTTAGCTAAGGCTGAATTGGAAACTGTCTTGAACATGGAGGAAGCTTATTGGCATGAAAAATCTAGAGTTAAGTGGCATACTGATGGTGACAGAAACACAGCATTTTTCCACAGAACTTCAAAGATCAAGCAAGCTTACAAGAAGCTGTCTTCCATTAGGATGGATGATGTAGTTACTACAGATCCAAGTTTAATATCTAATCATGTGGTGAATCATTTCCATAGTCTATTTGCTAATGATGATGCTGTTTTTGACAATGGTTTGATTGAAGAGGTTATTCCAACTCTTTTATCTGATGATATTAATAGTATGCTCACTTTATTGCCCTCAATGAGTGAAATTCATAATGCTGTGTTCTCTATGAATAAGGATGGTGCCCCTGGTCCTGATGGTTTTGGAGCTTATTTCTTTCAAACTTATTGGGAAATTGTTAAGGTTGATGTGTCTAATGCAGTGTTGGAATTCTTCAATACCAACTGGATCATGCCAAATTATAATTCCAACACAGTAGTGCTTATTCCTAAGGTTCAAGATGCAGACACTATTTCTCAGTTTAGGCCAATAGCATTGGCAAATTTTAAATTTAAAATTATCTCCAAAATTCTTGCTGACAGATTAGCCTCAATTCTGCCCAGTATCATTTCTTGTGAGCAAAGAGGATTTATCAAGGGTAGACAAATCAAAGACTGTATCTGCCTTACTTCTGAGGCTATTAACATGCTGCATAACAAATTCTTTGGAGGTAATTTAGCCATCAAATTGATATAGCCAAGGCATTTGATACTTTAGATTGGCATTTCTTGCTTAAAGTCTTAAAGTCTTTTGGTTTCTGTGAAACTTTCTGCAACCGGATTCAAACTATTCTCCATTCAGCAAAGTTATCAATTTCTATTAATGGTAAGCAAGAGGGCTTTTTTAGCTGTACTAGAGGGGTGAGGCAGGGTGACCCTTTATCACCTTTGCTTTTCTGCATTGCTGAGGAGGTGCTTAGTAGAGGTTTGTCTAAGCTTGTTTCTGATGGCATGTTGAAGCCTATGAAGGGTACTAGAAATGTTGCCATTCCTTCACACATTCTTTATGCTGATGATGTAATGTTGTTTTGCAAAGGTACCTCAACTAACATAGAAATTCTTTCATCTTTCTTTGCTAAGTATGCACAAATTTCAGGCCAGCACATAAATCCTCAAAAGTCAACCATATTTGCAGGATCTATCAGTCAGGCTAGAATTATAAATATTGCTAGTTCCCTAGGTTTTTGTATTGGATCTTTGCCTTTCTTATACCTAGGTGTTCCCATTTTCAAAGGAAAACCTAAAGCAATTTATTTTCAACCTCTTGTGGACAAAGTTAAGTTAAAGCTAGCTTCTTGGAAAGCCTCTCTCTTATCTTATGCTGGCAGAATTCAGTTGGTTAAAAGTGTTATTCAAAGTATGCTGATTTACTCCATTACCACTTACTCATGGCCAGTGTCTTTAATCAAGGAAGTGGAGTTGTATATGAGAAATTTCATATGGAGTGGAGACTTGATGGTCAGAAAGCATGTCACAGTTTCCTGGCATAAGGTGTGCAGTCCTATTGATGAAGGTGGTCTTGGGATCAGGTCTCTTTCTACCATTAACAAAGCTTCAAACCTCAAGTTATTCTGGGAGCTTTTAAATTCTGATAACCAATGGGCTAATCTTCTAAGAAGTAGGGTGGTTAGAAAGAATGGTTACATTAAGCATCACATTTTTTCCTCTTTATGGAATAGTATAAAAGAGCAAGATCAAAACACAAAGCATCATTCTAGATGGCCGCTTGGAAATGGCAACAAAATTAATTTCTAGTTGCATAATTGGAGTGGTACAACAATCGCAGATTATCTGCAAATTCCTCACCATTTACACTCTCAGCTTCACTCAAAGGTGGCAGATTTTATCTTTAATCATCAATGGTGTGTTCCAGTGGAGTTGCAGCAAGTTTTTCCTACACTACTACCTTATCTTTTGCAGTTCACTATCCCATTAGAAGATAAAGATGATCAACTGATATGGATGCACTCTACTCACGGAGACCTCACTCTCAAAGATGCTTACTCTTTTCTTACTGTTACTGGTCCAAGTGTTAGTTGGGCTAAGGCTATTTGGAACATTGCTATTCCTCCTTCAAAGTCCTTTATGGTCTGGAGATTATTTCATCACAAGATGCCAACTGATGAAATGTTGTCTGCTAGAGGCATGCAACTGCCTTCCATATGTTCCTTGTGTTGCAAGAAAGCTGAGACCACTTCACATTTATTTCTCCACTGCCAGTTTTCGGTCACTTTGTGGAACTGGCTATCTTCTATTGTGAATCAAAGAATTGATCTCTCATCTTTATCAACTCTTTGGCAAGTCACAGCTGGTAATTGGAATCGTCAATGTAAAATTTCAATCACTGCTACAATCATTTTTATTTTGAATACCATTTGGCTTTGCAGAAATAATCTTAGATTCAATAACATCAAACCAAACTTTAATTCAATTACTTCCAGTATAATTGCCAATGTCTCTTTGTTGGGCCTTCTATATCAGATTTCGAAATTATGAAGTTTTTTAAGATTGACATTCACCATCCTAGACCTGCCAGGATCATCGAAGTATTATGGTCCCCTCCTTTGGTTGGTTGGTTCAAGTGTAATACAGATGGCACCTCATTGGGAAATCCAGGTTCTGCTGCTTGTGGTGGTCTGTTTAGGAATCGCAGAGGTGGGTTTATTGGTGGATTTGCACAAAATCTTGGTAGAACTAACTCCTTAGAGGCTAAAATCATGGGTGTCATTTTAGCTATTGACTGTGCTCATGAAAGAAATTGGAGACAGTTATGGCTGGAGTGTGACTCAAGTTTAGTTGTCTTAGCCTTCAAGTCTCCTTGTGTTATTCCCTGGCATTTGAAGAATCGTTGGTTGAATTGTTTAACAAAGATTAAAACTATGAGATTTTGTATTTCGCATATATATAGAGAAGGTAACCATTGTGCTGACAAGCTTGCCTCCATAGGTCTTACTCTGAATGAATTTCACTGGTGGAATAGTGCTCCTGAGATCATTTGGAATGATCTTGCTAGTAATAGACTAGGGCTCCCTTGCTTTAGATGTTGTTAATGTTTTTTTAGGGTTTGGTTTGGTCCCCCCTCTTTGTACTCCACTTTTCTTTTCTATAATATTGGGAGTTTATAAAAAAAAAATAAAGAATATAAATAAAAAATATTTTCATATTAATTTTAAAATATTTTTTTGCTATTCACAAAATACAATTGTTTATTTATACTGGCTATTTTTCCTTTTTTGGAAGGCTTTGTTTTTATTTTAGGATCTTTTTTATTGTGACCTAATGAACTAAAGATTTAGAAAATATCTTTTTCTCTTTATATTTTTTTTTATTTTATATTTTTGGACCTAAAATCTCTACTTGTACGTGTTGTCTTACCTTTATGTCGGATTTGATGTGATAAAATTATTTATATTTAAAATACAATATTATTTTAATTTGATAAAAAAATAGTTGTGTATGTTTTACACATAATTGTTTCAAATTTAATTGAAGAAGTTTTGTATAAATAAAATAAGAAATTAACCATAACAAACATAAAATAACATTTAAATTTAATTTTTATATGATACAGTCAAATGTAATATTTAATAAGAAGAGTAGAAGACACTTCTTGAAAAAAAAAATATACTAACTAATATTTTTTTACAATTAGAGGTGTCAAATGGACCGATCCATCACAATCTTAGGGCCTATTTGGTTCAAAAGAGGGGAGATGAGGGATTTTAATGAGGGGAAGAGGAGAGGAGGAGAAATCTTTAATTATTTATATATGTTTGGTTTAAAAGAGGTGAGGGGAGGCCGGGGAGGGGAGGAGAGAAATTTTAATTGTGAATTTCGCGAGGGGACGGGCTAACAAAACTAAAATAATTTTTTTATCCTTATAATTTTACAAGAGTTTCATAATTTTAAAATGATTCACTTTATAAATAATTAAATATAAAAACTCAGTACACTCAAAACTCCACAAATTAAATTTTTTATTGATGATAATTTTATGTTCTTAATTATTGATCTAACCAAATAAATAATTTATAAAATTAAATTCTATGCAAAAAATTAAATTAATTTTTTAATATATATATATATATATATATATATATATATATATATATATATATAATACTCCCTCCGTCCCAAAATAAATGACATGTATGATCACCATCACATTTTTTTTGGAGTTTAATCTGATTCGGTGGTCAGTTCTGGCATCAAGTGGTTCCAGCCCCCTCCCGATCGCAGTTGCGGGGGATCGAACCGTGGTCCTCCCTACCAAGTTCAGCGCCAATCACCACTGAACCAACTAACGATTGGTGATCACATTTGCCAATGTACAACTTTAATTGTTAATATCTTTAATTATCTATTATTAAAAATTATAAAAATTGTATATTTTGAAAGTATTCGTCGAAACAAATCAAACAATATCTCATTTGCTAATATTTACATGTACATATTAGTAGAAAAATATGGTCAAAGTGGATCATATGAATAGTACTCAAAGTCAAAATTAGATCATTTATTTTGGGACGGAGGGAGTACACAAAAAGGAGCAAGTCATGTAGTGTGAAAGTCAATATATAACGAAATAAAGTATGGTTAATCCACGTAACAACAAATTTTATTAAAAAAAATTGTATAGCAATATATACAAAGAAATACAAAGCTTGGTTGAAAAAAACGTAAAAACGTACAAAGCCTGGAAAAGAAAATAGTTATCAAAATAAATTTTATATAAATATTAAAATATATACAAAATTATCTATAACAATATATAAAGGGAATACAAGTTTTTGGGCTGATTTTTTTTATTTTTCCAATTTACCCTTAACTTAGTTTCACTCATCCCCTTAAGTAATCGGTTATTTTTTTTAAAAAAATCAAATCTTTAAAAATATGAATAACTGCCAAACGGATAGTTATCAACTTAATACTCCATAATCTATAACAATATATAAAAGGGTCTATAACAATATATAAATGGGATAAGTTTTTGGGCTGACTTTTTATTTTTCCAATTTACCATTAACTTAGTTTCACTCATTCCCCCTTAAGTAATCGGTTATTTTTTAAAAAATATGAATAACTGCCAAACGGATGGTTACCAACTTAATACTCCATAAGAAATTTAAAATATGCAACTAATCCTCCATCTCTATTTTATGCGATTTTGCTTAAAAAAAAGTGTCACTTAACTCCCGTTATGCCATCAAATATGCAAGTTAATAATTCTATCCCACAAGAAAAAATAATTGCCCGGTAATTTTTGTTGTGTCATTGTAAAAGTGGATATGTTTACTCTCTAGCCACTAGGCTACCTGATCAAAAATAAAACCTTTATATCATTTTATTTTCTTTAATCAATAAATAATCATCTATAACAATATATAAAGGGGATACAAGTTTTTGGGCTGACTTTTTATTTTCCCAATTTACCCTTAACTTAGTTTCATTCATCCCCCTTAAGTATTCGGTTATTTAAAAAAAAAATTAAAAATATGAATAACTGCCAAACGGATAGGTACCAACTTAATACTCCATAATGATCTATAACAATATATAAAGGGGATACAAGTTTTTGGGCTGACTTTTTATTTTTCCAATTTACCCTTAACTTAGTTTCACTCATCCCCCCTTAAGTAATCGATTATTTCTTTAAAAAAAATTCAAATCTTTATAAATATGAATAACTGCCAAACGGATAGTTACCAACTTAATACTCCATAAGAAATTTAAAATATGCAACTAATCCCCCATCTCTATTTTATGCGATTTTGCTTAAAAAAAAGTGTCACTTAACTCTCATTATGCCATCAAATATTTATTGTGTCATTGTGAAAGTGGATATGTTTACTTTCTAGCCACTAGGCTACCTCACCAAAAATAGAACCTCTTATCTCATTTTATTTTCTTTAATCAATAAATAAACATGGTAAATAAGTATAATTAAGTTGAAAAAGAGAAGGGGTGCTAAAAAAAAAATCATCTATAATCTATAACAAATATATAAAGGCAATATACTCTTTTGGTGTAGCTGGATTTATTTTTCCTATTTTATCCTTCATTTATTATTTTTTGAAAAAAAAACAGCACAAAAGGGGTAACAAACTATGAAGCATGGACTCTGACACGGACACCGCGACACGACACGGACACTCCGACACCGATAATTTAAAAAACATAGGACACTGACACCGCGGTATATATGATAAAATTTTATTTTATTTATCGATTTATTATTAAAAAATGTTACAAATATTCTAATCAAAATTAATATCTTTAAATTCTTCATTGATAACATTGTTTTAATACTTGTTTAACTGTTTTAGAGTGTCAAAGCAAAAAAAAGAAATTATTTTTTTGGTGAAACTTGTTTGACTATTCCGACATGTGTCGTACGGGTGTCATACAAGTGTCGGACACCGACGCGTGTCGGACACCGCGACACGCCACCTCTTAGAGGTGTCCGTGCTTCATAGGTAACAAACATACAACACAAAAGGGGTAACAAACATATCGTTTTTTTCCTTTCAGAATGAAATCACAGAATTTGGTTCGCATGGATCAACCAAAAATTGGGCCATACATTTTCATAAAAACATTTATTTTGCAATTTTCATAAAAACACAATAAAGTTAAAATAATTTTCAACATAAGTTAGCAAATAGAAAAACCTGGTCACATAGACGTGTTCGTCTAGCCGATTTTCCACATTTTCTATTTTGTTAATGTGTATATCTCAAATAATTCTTTCATTGAGATGCGCGCATTTTCATTTAACAAAATCTTACATTTAATTCAACGTCTCTATGTGACTTAATTTGTTGCTTTTCAAAACCCAACTATTAATAAATAAAAATGTGCGAAAAATTATTACCATCTTCAACATATAAGTTAGTATAATAGAAAACATGTATCACACAAACGGGTACGGAGGCCCGTTAATTAGTTATAAAAACAGTGTATAAAACGAAAAGTTACAATAGGAAAATAAAAATGAAAAGTTAAAGTATATTGAAATAAATAAAAAAATATTGAATAGAACATAGATATCTAACATCATAATTAAAGAAAAAGAAAATAGTTACGTGAAAAAAATTATTAACGTAAAAGGCAAAACAAAAAGAATTGAAAAATTGTTAACAAATTACCATAATAAGAAAATATATGCATTATGGATAATTTTGGTATTGTAAAATAAATGAGGATAAAATTGATATTTCAGTTAAATTTGTAATAATACATTACTCCTCTCCTCTTCTCCCCTCCAAATCCCTCTAATTTGGGGATGCAAAAAGTGAGTATGAGGAATTTTGCTTCCCTCGTTAAAATTGAACCAAATACAATTAGGCCCCATTTGACCCGGCTTATTTTCTGCTTTTTTTCTTCTCCTTAAAAATAGTAAAGAAGGAAAAAATTGTGTTTGACTTCATTTTTTTTTATTTTTTACTTCTTTATTTTATTTCTCTAATACTTTTAAGAAAAAATAGTGTCAAATATAATTTTATTTTTCTCTATTTCGTTTAAACTAAAATAAAAAGTAAAAAATAAGCCGGGCCAAACGGGACCTAGTTAGAAATATTACCTTCTCTCCGCTCCCCATCCCTCCATTTTCATCGAACCAAACACACCCTTAATCACTTATTTTATATTTTTTTTGAGACATAATAAATAATGACACAAATAGTAAATAAAAGAGTGAATTAAAATATTTTCATAACTTAAATATATTTAGAACTTTTTTCAATATTATACTAAAGAGACAGACGACAGAGAGCAACCAACCACTACCTTTGACCTGATGATTGACGTGCAAAGATCCGTAGCTGAATGAATAAGAAGATATCCACTAGACTAGAATACAACTTTAGCTCTTGTAAGTGTAAGCATTAATTCTCTTCCACCAATCTCCATCTCATTAATTAATTTTGAACGTAACATCGCATATCAAATCAAATCAAACCCATAACCAGCTCTTTCTTTCTTCCTTTTCACGTGTAAATTAATTGTCAAAAACCCTCTGTAACTGTAATGTAACAACTTGGGCTATATGTTCTGTTCTGCCGTTCTACTTAATTCTATGAGTTTGGATCGCTGGAATAGTACGTTGCTTAACCTCTAGGTATTACATGCAGACATAGTTTATCTGATATTGCAGGAGGAACTTCCGGATTTCACGGTTGCTAAAGTGTTGCCGTGAGCCACTCTGCATGTCATGTTGCTTAACTGCTTGCTCACAGCTCACCCGGACCTAGCTAGTTACCTGCCCATCAGTATTTTTTTCTTTGGAGGGAGCTATAAAATGTTACAACTGATATTTTTTTTTAAGAAATTGTTTGATTTATTTTAGTAAAACACAAGAAAAACACAACAAACCCAACAAATTTGTAGTTGTTCAAAATAATATTGATTAAAGTAAAAATTGTAACCTAACAAAAATAATATCGAATCTAGGTCCCGGTCTTCCACATATTTTTTCATTACTTCCGCTTGTTAGTTTTTTTGTCTCCAAAACATTTTATGCAGATGTTTGAGTATGCAATTTCGAGTTTTCACCCCCTTGCAACCTGTGTGTGTAAGAAAAATTTATGTGTCTGTTTGATAAGGGTCTGTTTGTTAAGGATCTGTTTGGATGAACTTATATTTGAGCTTACAGAAAACAACTTATATAAATAAATAAGTTATGTACGTATTATTATAAGTTCGTACTAACAAAAACTATATTTATATAGACTATTTTTTTACAAACTACCGTGACAAACTTATAATAATACATAAAATTTATTTATTTATATAAGCTCAAATATAAGTTAATTTTATCGGGCCCTTACCAAACAGACCCATAAAGTTTTTTTTTACACATAGGTCGCGAAGGGGTGAAAACTCGAAATTGCATACTCAAACATCTGTGTAAAATGTTTTTTTATAGCTTATTGGACTAGCTTTGAAATTTATTTGATAAAAATTGGTAACAAATTTCTTTAATTAGTTTATACTCCTAGTGTTTTTTGAGACGCTATTTCAACTAGTGTTGTTTGAGCTTATAGCTTTTAATTTTTTACATTTTATTCCATTTTTATCCTTATTATTTTAATTTTATTATTTCTTTATTTTTTTGAAATATAATAATTATTCACTAACCATATACTTTTATGTAACTTTGTACTTATAACAACTAAATTTGTCAAACACTTTAATATCATTTTACTAATTAACTTTTACCTATCAATTCTCGGTTATAATTTAGTTTTTCTGTTATAAGATAATTTATATTAATTTTTCTGTTGTTGTATTTTTGTTAATTATTGAAGAAATGGGCCTTAAAGCCCAATTTACCATCTCTTCGATCCCCTTTGAGAAAGAGGGCCGGTTTTCTGCAAGTATCAGAAAGGCTAGTTAACTTTCATTTTAGGGGTGGGTGGAGATTTATCGACTGATGAAATCCAAACATGTTCCAAATATATATAATAAAATAAATAAACATGTGTTAAAAGTAAAAATATACTATCCATCATATATCTTCTGTAGTATGTCTAGTTTCATATGGAGAGAATCTATATAAACTCGAGGCACATGTACTACAAAATTTTAAATAAAAACTACTAGTTACTTATGAAAGGAAAAACTTATTAGAACCGAAAGATTACTTTGCGTTGGTGGAAAGATATTTGTGCGCTGGAAGATTGTATGGTTTCTAAAAATTGGTTGAGAGAAGCTATTGAACGAAAAATTGATGATGGTTAAAATACAATGTTTTGCAGAGAACAATGGTTAGGGAATAACTCATTTGATGTCATGTTTATAAGGTTGTTCTCATCCTCGTTATTGCTTAAAAAAAATGTTTGAGTTAAGGTAAATGAAATTCCGGTAGCAAGTTACAGATGTGCAGCGTGATCTGGTGCACGTTAGGGTTATGATGTACGATGTGGTGCCTAATGTGCCAACATCATAGACATGCCAGTGACTTGATAAACAAGGTAAATAAAGTGCAGAAGATAAATAACACAATGAGTTTGTTAACCCAGTTCAGCGCAACTCGCAACCTACTCTGGGGGATACCAATCCAGGAATGAATCCACTATGATAGTTCCAATTCAAAGCTAAATAGTCCCAGTTTACAACTTATCACTTAGACACTACCCGTGCTAATTCTACCTTGCTCCTCACAAGATATGACAACCCCTAGTCACTTCCTAGCTATCCTACCTTGCTCCTCACAAGGATTTTAACCTGCCTTGCTCCTCACAAGGACTTTACCTTGCTCCTCACAAGGACCTTGCTCCTCACAAGGATTTTTACAAACTCAATGATGGAGACGCACTCCTAACCTAAAGAACCAACTCGTGCTTCAAAGCTTTGAGTGATTCAAAGTCCAAATCTTGTTTCAAACTAGAACCAAGAAAAGGAACAGTTCTGTGCTTAAAAGCTTAAGAGCTAAATACAACCCTAGTTCAAGTCTCAATGGAAACAAGAAACAAAAGGGACAAAGACTTGAAATCCTAAAGACAAGATTTATGAATATTGATTTCGGTGAATAAAATATGTCTTCAGTCTTCCTTTATATAGAACGAGCTTCATGGGCTTGGATCCCTGATCTGATAGCTGGCCTTCTTAATCTCCAAGAAACAAACTCAATCTTTTACAAAGATTTATTTGTTTTAAATCTTTTTAAATCTTCTAGTAACAAACTGGCCATCTTTAAATCTTTTCTGAATCTTTTTCAATCTTTCAGCTCGTTCCTTGGCACGCAAGCTAGCGTGGATGTGTTTGTTTCAAAACAAATCTTTTTCAAAAGATCACACGCAAATAATGAAAGCGCGTCATTTTAGGGCATTCAGTCCAGGTACCACATGTGTGCACATCAGTCACCACATCTGGTCCAAAGGCTTATTTTAACAAATGAAGCCAACCCTAAAATACACTCAACCTATCAGGTTGAAAACACTAACAATCTCCCCCTTTGGCAAATTGTGGCTAAAATAACCTTTGGAATCAGCCAACTAGACTTTGGAGAGAATCATTAGAACATCAGAGGCGTTGCAGCAGCGGAATCTTGCCTCATATCTTCTGAGAGAATAAAACTCCCAACATACAAGCATGGTGATGAATCATGCACACAGTCGAGAGGGGAAGTATCTTTGATAGCTTCAGTAGAATACTTTACTCCCCCTAAATTAAAGCACCATCTTCAGCAGTCTTCAAAGGATCAGTCTTTATTCGTCTGATCTCTTCAAAGTCTTCAAAAGTTGTGCAGAATACAAGCACATTTTGACGATGTGCACACATCTGGCATCACATCATGTACCAGAGCACATGTAGCACATGTATTGCACTACTTATACCTTACTCCCCCTAGATATACTACTTATCTTTTCTCCCCCTTTTTAGCCATAATATTGACAAAAAGTTAAGATAAGAAAGAGTAAAAAAAAGTACTGGGGTCATTTACTGAGTAGATGGATCTATTGACAAATGATCTAAGCACCACACATAACCACGATCTTCAGAAAGAGATGCTTCAGTAGTCTTCAAATTCTTCAGTATTTGTCTTCACAGAATCCATATAGTCTAGCAATCCATAGCCTTGTAGTCTTCACTTTCCATGGTTGCTATATGTGCATTCATAGTTAAGCATGTACAAGTTACCCATATTTCTATGACTGTAACTAACTAAGTCACCCATATTGCTATGACTGTGACTAAGAATCACCCATATTTCTATGACTGTGATCCTAAGCATAAAGGTCATCCATATTTCTATGATCATGACTAAGCACAATGAATCATCCATATTGCTATGATTATGATTATGATTATGCCCTATGCTTTCAAACTTAAATGCTTTTGAGTTACTTTGCACATATTCTACTCTCCTATACCAGATATACCAAATGCTCTTGCAGATAGCATTATTTGTAACCTTCAGCTCTGGATAGGATTCTTCACTTCTTCTCAAAGGCTCCAATGTGGACCACATTGGGCTCTACATCTGGATCTTCTACATAGTTCTTCATCACAGTATGAAAGGTGGAATAGTCTTGATGTATGAAATTGAGAAAAACCTGTGATGACTGCCTTTAGATAGCGTGCATAAACAAACGGAGGTAATAGGCAGGTATCTGTTGCATGCTTCAATAGCACAAGTTGCTATTGATCATCAAGAAGGCAAATACCAAGTTTGCCTCTTAATGTCTCAAACTTATTTGCATCCAAGGCCTTTGTGAAAATGTCAGACAATTGATTGTCAGTGGCTACATGTTCTAAGGTCACAACCTTGTCTTCCACTAGATCCCTAATAAAATGGTGACGAATATCAATGTGCTTAGTCCTACTATGTTGGATAGGATTTTTGGAAATATTTATAGCACTCATATTGTCACAGTATAACGTGAGCACATCTTGCTCCACATTGTACTCACTCAGCATCTGCTTCATCCAAAGCAATTGTGAACAACTGCTTCCTGCTGAGGTACTCTTCCTGTCATCGGCACTGCCTGCTAAATCAGCATCACAATAGCCTATCATCCTTGAGTCTTCAGGTTGGAAGACTGATGTGACCACATAAGGTTCCACATCATGAACTTTAGATGTCACCTGTTGTTGAAAGATTGGATATGACTTCTGGATTTGCTTGTTAATCTGATCTTCACCACATATATCTCCTTCTTCAATAGTGAGCTTTGGTAGCCCTCTAATTGCTTCTTTAGAAACAAGTTTCTTCATTCCCTTTAGTTGCAGATGCCCACGTCTTTGGTGCCATAGTCTTGCTTCATCTTCTTGACTGATAAGACATGTGGTAGAATGAGTTGTTTCTTGAGGAACCCATAAGTAGCAGTTGTCTTTTGATCTGGCTCCTTTCATTAGTAACTCACCTTTGTCATTAGTGACTAGACACTCATCCTTTGAGTAATCAACTTTAAGCCCTTGATCACATAGTTGGCTTATGCTGATTAAATTTGCTTTCAGTCCTTTGACAAGCAGAACATTGTCAAGCTCAGGCAAACCATTGTTGATTAGTTTCCCAATTCCCTTGATTTGTCCTTTAGCACCATCACCAAAGATCACATAACTTGAAGTATATGACTTGATGTCTACCAGAAACCTTTCTTCACCTGTCATGTGTCTGGAACAACCACTATCAAAGTACCAATCTTCTTTGGATGAGGTTCTGAAGGATGTATGAGCTATGTGAGCAGTTACTTTGGCTTTTGGCTTCCACTCTTTCTTGGTTCTGGCCATTCTATGATATGCTCTAGGTTGAGGCTTCTTCTTTGGATAACCATAGAGCTTATAGCAGAAGGATTTGATATGGCCATACTTACCACAATAGTGACACTTCAAAGAAGTGGATCTTCTTTTGTTCACAGGTTTCTGATATGGTGCAGGATGTGGCAACATCTTGAGGTCAGATCTGTTTTGAGTAGGAACAAAGTTTGATTCCAGGGTTTCATTGTTATAAATTACCTCACACCCTACTCCAGTTGGATCATTAGCATGATTTCTGATGCTGAGAATCTCATTAAGCTTCTTTGTTCCTGTGCCAAGCATCCTAACAGACTTGGTCATGATTTCTAAATTAGAAGTTACTTGCTTGACTTCATCTTCAAGGTTGGTTACTTTTGCTTGCAACTTCTGTTCTTCCATTTTGAGTTGATCAATGATAGCCTTTTTTATTCTTCAGCTGTTGATTTTTCTGACTTGAGTTGATTAATGACAATCTCTTGCTCTACATTTGTTCTGCATATTTTCTCACTTCTGATGCACAACTCTTTGTATGCTGAGGCTAGTTCCTTATAAGTGAGATCTTCATCACATGAGTCATTATCAGAATCGCACACACCAGTCATGGCACTCACATGATTTTCAGCTACACCTTCTAACTCATTGTCAGAGATATCTTCATCATACCAAGTCACTGCTAAACCCTTCTTCTGCTTCTTCAGATATGTAGCACATTTAGTTTTAATGTGACCATAACCTTCACATTCATAGCATTGAACACTTTCGTCATCAGTTTCAGTTTTTGCTGAAATGTTTCCTTGTTTGCTGATGTCAGGTTGGATGTGCTGCACATTCCTCCTTGGTCTTGTATCCACACTCTTCAAGATTTTGTTAAATTGCCTTCCAAGTAGAGCTATATCATCTGAGAGGTCATCTTCATCAACTTCCTCACTATCAGTGTTGGAGGTAAAGGTTGTGCTTTTCCCTTTCTTCTCAAATTTATCACTGAAGTTCATCTCAAAGGTTTGAAGAGAGCCAACAAGTTCTTCAACTTTCATGCTAGCAATGTCTTGAGCTTCTTCAATAGCTGTGACCTTCATGTCAAACCTCTTTGGTAATGATCTAAGAATTTTCCTTACCAACTTCTCAACAGACAGCCTTTCTCCCAAGGAATCAAAGGAGTTTGCTAGGTCAAGAACATTCATGTGAAAGTCATAAATAGTCTCTTCCTCCTTCATTCTGAGATTCTCAAATTTTGAGTAGAGAAGTTGAAGTCTTGAACTTTTTACCTTGGAGGTCCCTTCATGGGTTGTCTTGAGTATCTCCCAAGCATCTTTGGCAACAGTACATTGTTTGATGAGTCTGAACATATTTTTGTCAACTCCATTGAATAATGCATTTAAAGCTTTATTGTTGCCAAGAGCTAGTGTATCTTCTGCTGGAGTCCAATCTTCTTCTGGTTTGAGATCTTCAGTATCAACTCCATCAGCATCCTTGACTCTGGGATGTTCCCAACCTCTTAGCACTGCTTTCCAAGTTCTACTATCAATGGATTTCAAGAAAGCTGCCATGCGTGACTTCCAATAGTCATAGTTAGTGCCATCCAGAAGAGGTGGTTTGCTGACCAAAGTTCCATCCTTGTCCATGGTTCCAGAAAGTATCTTCCCTGGAGCTCACCCTAAAACAGAACAGGGTGCCTGCTCTGATGCCAATTGAAATTTCGGTAGCAAGTCACAGATGTGCAGCGTGATGTGGTGCACGTTAGGGTTATGATGTACGATGTGGTGCCTAATGTGCCAACATCATAGACATGCCAGTGACTTGATGAACAAGGTAAATAAAGTGCAGAAGATAAATAACACAATGAGTTTGTTAACCTAGTTCAGCGCAACTCGCAACCTACTCTGGGGATACCAATCCAGGAATGAATCCACTATGATAGTTCCAATTCAAAGCTAAACAGTCTCAGTTTACAACTTATCACTTAGACACTACCCGTGCTAATTCTACCTTGCTCCTCACAAGATATGACAACCCCTAGTCACTTCCTAGCTATCCTACCTTGCTCCTCACAAGGACCTTGCTCCTCACAAGGATTTTTACAAACTCAATGATGGAGACGCACTCCTAACCTAAAGAACCAACTCGTGCTTCAAAGCTTTGAGTGATTCAAAGTCCAAATCTTGTTTCAAACTAGAACCAAGAAAAGGAACAGCTCTGTGCTTAAAAGCTTAAGAGCTAAATACAACCCTAGTTCAAGTCTCAATGGAAACAAGAAACAAAAGGGACAAAGACTCGAAATCCTAAAGACTAGATTTATGAATATTGATTTCGGTGAATAAAATATGTCTTCAGTCTTCCTTTATATAGAACGAGCTTCATGGGCTTGGATCCCTGATCTGATAGCTGACCTTCTTAATCTCCAAGAAACAAACTCAATCTTTTACAAAGATTTATTACTTTTTAAATTTTCTAGTAACAAACTAGCCATCTTTAAATCTTTTCTGAATCTTTTTCAATCTTTCAGCTCGTTCCTTGGCGCGCAAGCTAGCGTGGATGTGTTTGTTTCAAAACAAATCTTTTTCAAAAGATCACACGCAAATAATGAAAGCGCGTCATTTTAGGGCATTCAGTCCAGGTACCACATGTGTGACATCAGTCACCACATCTGGTCCAAAGGCTTATTTTAACAAATGAAGCCAACCCTAAAATACACTCAACCTATCAGGTTGAAAACACTAACAGTAAAGAAGTTGGGGTTTTTTATGGAGCGGGATGGAATTGGGTCTCTAGGTGGAGAAGAAGTCTTTTTCAATGAGAAGAGGATCGAGTTACTCAATTAAAATTATCCCTTGGGAATGTTTGCCATTTACACCAGGCGGATAGGTGGTGTTGGAAGCATGATCCCGATGGGTGGTTCTCGGTAAAGTCTGTTTATGGGACACTTGTAAATGATATGTTGGAGGAGTTTACTTTACCCCCTTTTGAAGCAAAGATTTTCAACAACATATGGAAGCGTCCGGCTCCGTCTAGAGTAATTGTTTTCTCTTAGCAATATAATTACTCTATCCGTCCCAAAATAAATGTATATTTACATGTATATATTAGTAGAAAAATAAGGTCAAAGTAGGTCAAATGAATAGTACACTAAGTCAAAATTAGGTCATTTATTTTGGGACGGAGGAAGTAGTTTAATGGTGTTGGTTTGCTATTTACACACCCGCATACAAAATAGTGAGGGGATAAAATGGATATTCCAGGGGTACGTGTGAGATTCGGAGGGTGTGAAAAGAAGGACTCTACTTTGTATTATAGAGAGCTACTCTCTCTGGTCTCATATATAAGCAACTTTTAACTTTTTAGATTCATTCAATAACAAATATATCTAGTCTATAATACTGAATAGATTCATCAGTTATTGAATGAACCTAATCTATAATACTGACTAAACATACTACATGAGATATATGATGGATAATACTTCTTCTTTGACAACGACAACATCATACAAAATCAAATGTTGACTCATCACGACAACACAGACAATAATTACACAAAATAATCAAATTAGTTTCTTTAAATTACTTCTTTTCTTAAAATTAATTAGTTCCTTTTTAATTAATATTTTCTAAAAGACAAAGGTCATACTACTATCTCATAACATAATCCCTACATAGCATGAGTGTATGGAGAGAAAGTCCTTACCTTGAGCGATTTCCTTCCAAGAACTATACTAGATTCGACGCTGCGACGATTGAACGAAAAATTATGTGTTGAGAAGCTACTATCCAAAAATTAAGCACGATCTAACGGTTAATAACGATGTGGTCATAAATTTACGGTGAAGGACAAATTTGAATAGAATATAATGAAACCCAAAATAAAGGTTGATGATTGCTTGGATAATCAAGAGGTTTGCAAGTGATAGCAAGGAGTGCAAAACGTTCATTTGTGAACTGAGGCTAGATAGGCGTGTAGCTATACGATGAAATTGCAAGGGAATTCTTATTTTTCTTAAGTAACTAATTTGAGGAATTAGGAGGATTATCACCAGTGTGATTACTTGCCGACAAATAAATCTTGGCTAATAAAATCCTTTAATTTAATGACTTGCCTTGTTGAACATGTGAGAAAAATTTAAGAGAATTCAATGGCTTGTTAATTTTTAGGCGATGGAAACATTGACCAAGGGTGTGCTAAGAATAAAACGTGTGGTAAGGGAAAATGGAAATTAAGTGACAAAGTCAATTGGTATAATGTGTGATCAATAGCAATAATGATCTTGGCTTATTGAATTTTTTTTTTAAACAAAACAACTTAACTTTTCTCATTAATCAACAAAGAATCAATACAAGGAGGAATCATATCTAAAACATGGTGACTAGCCCAAGAAACGGCTGCCCTCACAAGTAAGTGAACAACCATATTCGCTTGTCGCCGAACAAACTTTACCTCAAAGTTGTTAATACAAGATAAACTAGCTCTTATGCTATTAATGATATTACTAAACTCAGACACTCCTACTTGATTAGCATGAATAGAATCAACCAATATTTGTGAATCACTTTCAAATATGATCCTATCCCATCCATTATGCATAGAAAATGCAATTGCTTCAATAAAAGCCATTCCTTCTCCTTCAATAGTAGGCACGGCAATAAAACCCATACCCGCGGGTACCCGCCCAAACCATACCCGTTTTGACGGGGAAAACCCGAGTTGACTGAGTTTGGGTTTGGGTTTTCCCCGATTTCAAAAGATGGGGTTGGGGCGGGTAATGGGGACATTGATACCCACCCCGAACCCGTCCCCGAACCCGCCCCGCTTATATTAAAATTAGATTTTACCTCTTTTAAATTAGAAATCCTTAAACAATCTCTTAAATTACATTCATATGTTTAATTTTTATCTTTAATTTGAGTATTAAACAAACTATTTTCTCTATTTCTTTTATTTATTTAAAGATATATCGTTGAAACAAATAATTTTGGGCTTTTAACTTCTTTTTTTTAATAAAAAAATACTAAAATGCAATCCAAATTCATGTAGGAAGAGACGTAACGGGGATACCCGATCCCCGTTGGGTTAGGGTTTGGGGTTATATTTTTTATCCCCGCTCGAAATTGGGACGGGTTTGGGGAAACCCGAACTAATATGGGTTTGGGTTTGGGGAGGGCAAAATCCGTCCCCGACCCGCCCCGTTGCCATGCCTATTCAATAGTGGAAAGCTTGGTAATTATCCATTTAGTTTGTGCCTTAAAAAACTCACCTGTTGCATTCCTAAAACAACATGCCAAAGATGTAATACCCTCCTCCTTGAAAAAGCCAGCATCAATATTGCATTTGATCCACCCGAGTTGGTTTTTGTCATCTAGAATTGTGTCGTAATGTGTTGTTGTTACTGTTGGGCTGTTTCCTTTGTTGTGCATCAAACCAATCCTTCCACATATTAAAAGCCCGATGTCCTAATTGATAAGCATCAGGTGTGTGATTATTCCAAACCATATCATTTCTATTTTGCCAAATACACCACATAAGCATCAATGCTCGATCGACAATAAAACTATTTTCTGTGCTGCATACATCAAAAATAAAATCTGCAACAGATTGGAACAAGTGTGCTCTAGAGTTAATCACCATTTCCAAGCCTGCTGATGCCCAGCTTGTGTGTGTCATTGAGCAGGTAAGAAATACATGAGATGCATCCTCAACATGCTCATCACACAGAGGACAATACGGTGGACAATCAACATGTCGTTGAATTAACCTGTCACGCGTCGGGATACAATTTCTGCACACTCTCCAGTGCTAACCAATTACCATGTACGCAACTGTTATCTCTTCTTAACAATTCCGTCCTAGCCAGCTTGTAACCCGCACGAACAGTGTAGACACCATTCTTGTCTCCATCCCAAATTAATTTATCATGATAAATCATGGGAAATAAGAGTACATCCATTATAGCTTCAGCCATATAAGGAGAGAACAATGATTGTATCTTAGCAACATCCCATTTCTTTTCTCCTTCCACCAATAACTTACTCACATACATGTTATAGGTTGATTGTTGTTGTGGTGAATGTATCCATTTCTCTTGCTGACCACGAATCCAAGGACTTCCCATGACACTAATATTTCTTCCATCACTAACCACCCATCGGCATCCATGCAACATAACATGTCTAGAATTCCATAAGCTCCTCCACGCATAACTCGGGTTGTGACCAAGGTTAGCTTCAAGAAAGGTTGATCTTGGGAAATACCTTGCTTTTAGCACCTTAGCTACCAATGACTCCGGGTTTTGAATTAAATTCCATCCTTGCTTCGCCACCATTGCCATATTAAAAGCTTGTTGATCTTTGAAACCCAAACCTCCTCTCTCTTTTGGACATGTCAATCTATCCCAAGCTAAGCATCGAATTCCTTTATTATTAGTTCCGCCAACCCAACAAAATGCAGTGAACATTCTCTCAATTTCAGTTATGGTAGTTGAAGGAATAGTGTAGATACTCATAATGTACGAAGGGATAGCTTTCAGCATAGACTTAACCATGACCTCTTTCCTAGCTTTTGATAACGACCGACCTCGCCAATAGTTGATCTTTCTCCAAATCTTGTCTTTGATGTAAGAGATTGTAGCTTTCTTGTTCCTCCCAATCATTGAAGGTAACCCCAAATAAGTACCAGTGCCAAGAGCGTGCATGACAGACACCTAGAATTTTTGAAAGGTCCACTTGAGCCGCGTGACTGACATTGCGACTGATAAATACTTCAGACTTTGTCAAGTTGATTTGCTGACCTGATGCTTCCTCATAAGTTTTTAATATTTGTAGTAAGTGAATTGCCTCCGAGATATTAGCCCTGCAAAACAAAAACAACCGTCCGCAAAAAGAAGATGGGACACCACTGGTGCCCCTCTACAATTTTAGCACCGTGCAACTTCCCCCTCCCAACCGCCTCATGAATAAGGGCTGACAAACCTTCCGCCACCAAGAGAAACAAATAGGGTGACAAGGGATCTCCTTGCCTTAATCCGCGTCCTAGGGCAATAGGGCCTACCCTTTTAGCATTCAACACAATAGAATAATTAACCGAGCTCACACACATCATCATCCATCTAATCCACTTATCATCAAAACCCAATCTCTCCAACATTCCTTTCAAAAAACTCCAATCGACACGATCATATGCCTTACTTATATCAATCTTCAAGGCTAGATCTCCCGTCCTGTCTTTCTCTTCATAGCATGGATGATTTCAATGGCTATTAAAGCATTATCAATTATTGACCTTCCTTCAATAAAAGCAGACTGCTCTGGGGATATACATTTGTCAATAAACAGCTTTAACCTGTTAGCAAGCAGCTTGGACACCATTTTATACAAGGCATTACAAAGGGAAATGGGGCGTAAATCCCGCATAGACAGCGGGTTATCACATTTAGGAATCAGACATATATTAGTATCATTCAAGCTAGTAGGAAAGTAACCTCTATCAAGCCACGATGTAGCCGCCGTGAATATATCATCACCACACATGCTCCAAAAGTATTGAAAAAAGGTCGGATTAAAACCATTAGGTCATGGTGCTTTATCCGGGTGCATATGAAAGAGTGCATCCTTTAGCTCCTCTCTAATTATTGGGGTCGTGAGCCCCTCATTGTCATCTGGTGGTATTTTATTGCGGATAAGACGCAACACTAGTTCATGTGTACCATTACAAGGCTTAAACAACTCATCAAAGTACTTTTGAACCAACTCACACAAACCTTGTTGAGTGGAGACCTCCTCTCCCTCCTCATTCACAAGCATAGATACCTATTTCCTCCTTCTTCTAGATGCGGCCAACATGTGAAAGAACTTGGTGTTAAGGTCACCTTCTTTGAGCCAATGCATTTTTGCACGTTGCTTCCAATATGCCTCTTCTTGAATAAGTAATTTTGCATGTCTTTCATTAACCTCCTTGTGCCGTCTTCCACTCTCTTCACTAAATTGCCCTCTAAGCTCCTCCAACTTCCCTTCCACACTCTCGAATTTCCTCTATAAATTTTATTCTTTTCCTTCTACCCCATGCAATAAGCTTATTAGAACACCCCTCTACACGCTCTCCATCTCTCTCAATTCTCCCACTCCCCATCCTTCATGTACCACCTCCCCCACATCCTCCTCTTGTAGCCAATTATTCTTTAACTTAAAAAAATAGTTACTTCGAACCTGAGTGGAAGGCTCACACTGAAGAAGTATAGGACTATGGTCTGAGTGAGATTGAATTTGATCACTAGCTAACACTATGCACATTCTTAAGCATTGGCGGACCCAAGAATTTTTTTTTCGGGGGGCCACTAAAAAAATTATAGTATATAAATTAAATATAAAAATTTGATTAACAATAAATTAAATCACATACTTTTTTTTTTTACAATCAAATTACATACTTTAAAGTAATACATATGTGTGGTAAGTGACTTAAAATAATCAATAGTTGACTTTGAACTAATACTCGCACAAAGTTGATCATTAGAAAATCATGTGTTATTATTATATTACACATATAGTAAAAAAAATGGTGTCTATAATTTAAAATATATAGTTGTGTTTTTTAAAATAAAATAAATAGAAATTGTTCATTTTTTGAATTGATACATATATATAAAAATTAACTTTATTTAGAAAAATGTCATTGCTAATTGTTTGAAACAATGTTTTGTCACCAAGTATTGATTTTGTTTTAAAAAAACAAAAAATAACCAGAAAATGCCCCCTCCAAGAATTGAACCCATGTCCTCTTGTCAGATGGCACAACTTTGAACCATCAAGCCAGCCATCAACACTGTTAGTTTTTCGCTGAAATAAATATATATAATATATACATTTGTAATTTTCTAAAACTATCAAGGGCATACTAGTAATTTTTTATTTTTCGGGGGTGGCCGTGGCCGCCCTCAGCCACCCCCTTGGGTCCGCCTCTGTTCTTAAGACAATTGATTTCAAAACTCACATATTAGTCAATTAATAATTAAAATAACCATAATCTGGTCAAATAATAAAATAAATAGAATATAAAATAATTAATATGAAAATAAAATTTATTTATCAAATAATAAACCAATAAGATGCATATATAAAATATTAGGGCGTTACATTATTACTCCCTTAAAATAGTTTATTCCTCAAAACTAAAAAATAAAAGTATTAGCGTAAAGTTCTCTCAAATGTTGACTCTTCACAACAAAACATACAATAATTACACAAAATAATCAAATTAGTTTATTAAAATTAGTTCGTTAATTTCTTTAAATTAGTTCCTTTTTAAATAATATCTTTTAAAAGACACATGTCAAACTACTATCTTATAACATAAAAATTACATTTTTTGATATATTTAACTAATGCCCCGAAGACATTAATTAACATGATACTTAAAAAAAAAATGTAAATGTGGCGTAGTCGAATTGTGGAAAGTTGGAGAGAGGGAGAGGGTATGGTAGATTGAGAGTTTGGGTTTCCTCCATTTATTATCCCTCCATTTATTCTCCATTTGGAGAGAGATAGACACATCAAATATTAGTGGGACCCATTAAAAGTGGGTCTCACTAATTTGTGTGGGTCCCAGTAATCTTTGATGTGTCTATCTCCCTCCAAATGGAGAATAAATGGAGAGATAATAAATGGAGGAAACTCAAACTCGTAGATTGAGTGCGGATTGTTTTACGTGAGCTTGTGTTAAAATGTCATGTTCCACTATGGATCATTTAAAAGACTTGTCCATGGAAGCACCACCCACATTCATATATCAACATCTATATTTCCTCATTCCAAAACTGTTGTGAATTCGACTGATAAACTCACACCAATAATAAAACTGATGTGTGGGGCAAGCGTAACAAGCAACCAAATATAAGGACGATAGAGATGATGATGCAATAATTCAAACAATAATGCGGCAGAAGATAAAGAACACGATACCAATTTGTTTACCCAGTTCGGTGTTAATGAACCTAATCTGGGGGAGAGAGCAACTCTCCGTTCCACTAGATCAAAGAAGTCACTTTACAAAGAGTTCCCAATTGGGTTACAAGAATTAATCCTAATTCTACCCAAAATCCCGAATCTCTTCCCGTGGCCAAGAGACTCAATTTTACCTAGTCTACCCAAGGTGATCCCACAAGATGATCCCAAGAATAGTTTGCCCAAATCCCTAGGATCCTAAGACCCTAGCCTTGTGTGGTGGCAAACCCTAATTCCCTACATCTTGTCTCTCTTTGCTCTCTTGTTTTTCTATGAATAAACAACCTCTATTTATAGAAAAATATATGCCTATTATTTTAAAACAAATCTTTTAAAATAAAACCAAATCTCCTGTTATTTTTAAATATATCTAATATTTAAAAACAAACACAATCCAAGTCAGATATTCTTCAAAACATATTTTTCCACAAAATCTGCACAAAAATGAATCTGCCAGCTGGCCTGCGCCCCAGCGCCGCGCCCAGGCGCAGGGAGTCAGTGGCTACTGCCTCCCTCCAACTAATTGCGCCCCGGCGCCACCCAGCACTGCGCCCCGGCGCCACTCAGCTGCAAAAACTTGATTTTTCTGACTTGTTGTAACTGAGATTTCAAGGCATATCCAACAATTCTCCACCTTACCTTTAAATCGATGGTGATCCAATCAACCACCGTGTTGCTCTCTCCATCTTGAATCTTCTATCCAAGATCACCGGCCAAGTCCAAGTCCCACTTGAACCTCGACATAGGCACCATCCTCCACTTGCTTCCCGCAAGTTGTACCTCCCCTTCATCCCTCGGAATGCCTTCCGCCCTCATGAAGATATTGTCTCCCACTACCATAGGATGTTTGGTAGTACCCACAAGATTCACCGCCTCCTCTTCAGACTCCGGAGTAGCTAATTTTGTACCCTCCTGAAGTAACGCTTGTGCCCCGCTATCACCGGCCTTTTTGGATAGCTCAACAAGCTTCACCACCCTTCGACCCCCGGAGTGCCCTCCGTCCTCTCGAAGTATTGCCTGGCTCCGAACCAACCTTGGAATTTTAGGCAGTTCCACAAGCTGCAACATCAAACTCTCCTTGTATCCAACTACCTCCAGCAGTCTCACAAGTTACCAAGTCTGATCACTGTTGCTTTCAATTGCCTCCCTGAAGATTCTTTCAAGGTCTTGCACTTCTTCAGCCACAATTGAAACGTTTCCCACAAGGTCTCCATGGTTCCCCTTTGGCTCAACACAACCACTCTCCTCCCTATCTCCAATTAGATACCCGAGAGTCAATGTTGATAGCCTCCCACTCTTGGAAGACTCCACCTCAAACTGAGTTTCCACCAAAGTACACCAACCATCCCCTTGTGATAAGCAAGACCTATCCAATCGTGCTTCTCCCTTCAACGCCTCAACACTTGTTTTGAATTAAAACCGCCCTCATCTTCACCTTCCACAACCCGTAGTCGTTACTCCCGGTGAACCTCTCAATATTCTCCTTCAAACCCTTGGTACTTGAATAAAACGATCCCCTTGCCCCACGGTGGGCGCCAATTGTTGTGAATTCGACGATAAACTCACACCAATAATAAAACTGATGTGTGGGGCAAGCGTAACAAGCAACCAAATATAAGGACGATAGAGATGATGATGCAATAATTCAAACAATAATGCGGCAGAAGATAAAGAACACGATACCAATTTGTTTACCCAGTTCGGTGTTAATGAACCTAATCTGGGGGAGAGAGCAACTCTCCGTTCCACTAGATCAAAGAAGTCACTTTACAAAGAGTTCCCAATTGGGTTACAAGAATTAATCCTAATTCTACCCAAAATCCCGAATCTCTTCTCGTGGCCAAGAGACTCAATTTTACCTAGTCTACCCAAGGTGATCCCAAGAATAGTTTGCCCAAATCCCTAGGATCCTAAGACCCTAGCCTTGTGTGGTGGCAAACCCTAATTCCCTACATCTTGTCTCTCTTTGCTCTCTTGTTTTTTATGAATAAACAACCTCTATTTATAGAAAAATATATGCCTATTATTTTAAAACAAATCTTTTAAAATAAAACCAAATCTCCTGTTATTTTTAAATATATCTAATATTTAAAAACAAACACAATCCAAGTCAGATATTCTTCAAAACATATTTTTCCACAAAATCTGCACAAAAATGAATCTGCCAGCTGGCCTGCGCCCCAGCGCCGCGCCCAGGCGCAGGGAGTCAGTGGCTACTGCCTCCCTCCTACTAATTGCGCCCCGGCGCCACCCAGCACTGCGCCCCGGCGCCACTCAGCTGCAAAAACTTGATTTTTCTGACTTGTTGTAACTGAGATTTCAAGGCATATCCAACAAAAACTTTGGTTCTTTTAATCTTTTATTTTTATTTAAAAATTTTGGTTCTTTTAAAAAATCAAAACATAATTAATGACGTTTTTCCATTTGTACTTTTACAAAATTAAAAAACTTCATTAAATAAATTTTTCTTTTCTTAATATATAGAGTAAAAATCACTTAACTTATAAATTTTTTTTTATTTCTTAATCTAGTGTCCAAAACTCTAGCATTTGAATAAGCCTCCAAACTCCTAGAGACGATTGTGATGATCACTAGGGATATCAATGGATATCCATAAACGCAGATAGTGTGATATATGTGTCCGCTCCGTCAGACAAATATGATATATGTATCCGCTCTATATCCGTGCGGATATCCGCTATACTGGTAATCCATGAATATTGAAGTATCCGCGGATATTAACAGATATCTATGAATGATATTTTTTTATTAAAAAAAAGAACTAATTATTGAAAAAAAATAGTTTGTTTTAAAGACAAAACATTAACACATAATATTCATAAATTTTGCTCTTTTTTTTTGTCAATTGTAAGAAGTTGAAAAGTTTTTTTCTCAAAAATTAAAATGGAAAGATAAAATATAAAAATACAATTTTTTTTATATAAAAATACTATAATTTATATGTAAGTAGATATATTTAAGTAATTTTACTAATTATTTAGCGGGTATGGATATCCGCGGGCGCGGATAGTATTAAACCCTCATCCGTATCCATTAAACGCAGATAATTAAAATATCCATTTATTTTATCCGTGGATATCCATTAACTATCCGCTCCATATCCATGACGGATTTTATCCGCAAATATCCGCGAGTATGGATATTTTTGCCATCCCTAATGATCACAACTTATCAATATCCTACAACTACCAACTAATTTCAGGCCTGTTCCTGACATTTTATTGGTCTTAGGCCAAATTTGAGAAGATAACTTATTTCTTTTAAGATAATATGTTTTAATAGCGCAAAACTAATAATACAAAAATAGAAATTGATCATTATTTGTAACATATAACTGAAAAATAACTCCAACAAAAGTAATAATAAACCTTGCAGAATAGAATAAAAAAATAATAAAAAAGAATAAACTACAAAATACATAATAATAGCACCTAAAAATTAATAGTTTTGTCAAACAGAAATTGGTTGCATTGCATACAGAAATGAAAGAAAGAGATGTTCTAAGAGATGCAAAAATTCTATAATTTAAATTGTTATTGGCAGATCGATCAGACTAATTGGTATATTTTGGTATAATTTGTTTTTATAATAAATTAGGTATATAAAATAATTTGGACCCCTATATACATGGGCCCTAAACCATTAGCTCCATTACCTATGCTCAGAGCCGACCCTAATCATTGATTTATATTTATGAGAGTTCTGATTATTATTTTTAATAACATCTTTTATGTTAATATAAAATTTATTTATGGACGAAATAAAATTGGGAGCATTGCCCCTTGTAAAAAAAAATGGAATGGAGAAAGTGACGACGTACATCCACCGACATATAACCATGGTGACGAAGTTAAAACGTTGCGAATATCGATGCATGACGAAATTGTCATCCAATTCTTATTCATATTACTAGTGACGAAGTTAAAACGTTGCGAATATCGATGCATGACGAAATTGCCATCCAATTCTTATTCATATTACTCCCTCCGTTCCTTTTTATAAGGAACAATTTGGAAAAAAAATTTGTTCCTTTTTATAAGAAACAATCATTAAATTTATGCTTTATTAATGAAACAATTTCATTTCTAACCTTTATTTATTTCAATGTTATGCATTAATTACATTAACATATTCCCTATGCATTAATTACACCAAGGTTAGTTTTGGAATAGATTATAAAATTTTAGAATTTTTAATAAAAAAAATAAGATTCCTTGGTTTGTGTGTTTTTTCCAAATTGTTCCTTATAAAAAGGAACGGAGGGAGTATTACAGAATGACAAACCTAGCTC
Organism: Trifolium repens; assembly: GCA_030408175.1. Lineage (NCBI taxonomy): Eukaryota > Viridiplantae > Streptophyta > Magnoliopsida > Fabales > Fabaceae > Trifolium > Trifolium repens. Next base: position 36,710,016 of record CP125851.1, read on the forward strand.
GTGATGTTTTTTGGTCCCCAAATAAATGAATTTTATGGTGGTCCGTGAGTTGAAACTAGAAACTCAACATAGTCCACTTAAACAAAAACACCAAAATATCCTATAAAAAATGAGCAATGATATTATAACACAATAATTTTACACAATACTTATACTGTTTATATATTAAAACAAAATTTGTTCTTTATATACTATTTTATTACAAAATTGTCCTTGTGTAAATATTGTGTCGGAATATTGAGTTATAATATCGTTTCTCATAAAAAATTGTGTTAAATATGGTTCTCTATTTTGTTTCTTTTGACAACTTGGTTCAACATTTTAAATTTTCTATATTTGGAATTTCTTTTAAGATTTTTTTTTTATTTTAAAATCTATTTTATTATTATAATAGTGTTTTGTTATAGATTTCATAGAAAATTAGTTTTAAAAAAAAAAAATTAACTCGAAAATGAGAAGCTAATCCTAATAATTTTTCTAGGAAATTTTTTTTAACTAAAAAAACTAAGTGTAGAAGCTAATCCTAATAGAAAATCAAAGCCGCCATGCATCAATAATCTATCAGAATTGGTGGATCAAAATGATCTTGTTTGAGATAAAAATGAATTTAAATATTTTTGCACTTTTTAAACTTCTTGATCGATATCGAATTTCCCGACTACATGAATGTGCGATATAACATTCAAACCCAATCATGATCATGGAGGTACACGCATGTTCATAAATAGGTCCATTTGATTATGACATGCTGCCAAAGGGACATTTAAAATTTATTTCTAATTATAATCATTTGATGGGTAAAATTGAAATTTTACACAAACATGTCCTATAAAACCAACATCACTCTTATGTCCTAATAACTCCACAATTTTCATACACACACACAAAAATAGTGTCAGTGTTTCACTTGACTAGTGTATTGTTTGAAAATGGTGATGTTGGATTCACAACATCATGAATGTTTCTATTTCATGTTTTTCTTCTTCTTAGTTGTTATTCTTGGGTCAGTTAATGGAGTTGCAATGCCTGAAACGGTGCATTTGGATACTGGAGGGTTGAATAGAGAAGTGTTTCCTAAAGGGTTTGTGTTTGGTGTTGCAACTTCTGCTTATCAGGTTGAGGGTATGGCCCACAAAGATGGCCGGGGTCCTAGTATTTGGGATGTTTTCGTCAAAAAACCTGGTTGGTGTTTCTAACCCTTTTTTTAACTCTTAATTGATTAAAAAATTATACCGTTATTTTCTTTTTTAGTTCACTTTCAGCTTTCTTGTTTAACATAATGATAATGATATTTAGACAAATGTTTTTATATTTTAACATAATGATAAGTCCTAACTCAATTGACAAAATATGATGAAATTGTTAAGTTGGACGTGTGTTTCAGGTTTGAACCCGAGATCTCACAATTATGTGAGTTTAATTTCGATGGATTACCGCTTTATCTAAGACAAAAAAATAAATAAATAAGAAAAACATGTTTGTAAATAAGAAAAAGTCGTAAGAAGATTGACTCCACTTAAAGTGAGAGGCTAGCTAGATTTTGTAACATTTCCACCTAAAAATAAAGGCAAGTTCTATGATATATTAGACAATTTCTAATGTACCGGTACATGATTATCAAATTAATAAACAAAATGAATATTTTTTTAAGAGAAATTATTTTTCTATCATTAAAAACATTATAATAATCAAATATCATTAACCAAAGTTGTCAAAAATATAAATTTCGATATTTTTTAAATTTTTATTCTTCATAATAGTCAATATTCAATTTTTTATTGAAAAAATGTTAAAATATTAGTGTAATCATTATAAACTAATAAAATTGTATTTTTTCTTGTGCTATTATTATATCTAAAATACAATAATTAACTAATAGTATTTTTAATCTATAAAAATAATCGTTAATTTATTAATTTGCGATGTCATGTACCGGTACACTTGAATTATTCAAGTGTACCATAGAAGCTCCCAAAAATAAATTCTCTAACATAAATTTTAAAAAAGTAACAGAAGTGCAAAAAATCTATGTACCAATATATATATATATATATATATACACAATAAGTTTTTACAATTTTTAGTAAAATTTAATTAAAATATATTAACTTTTACAATAAGTTTTATATTTGGTTAAAAAACAATAATCATATATTAGTTTTAAATAAAATATAATAACTCAAATGTGGAGTTCACTAGTCCTCTTAAACCGGTGAAACTCAAATGAACGGTAAATTTTTTAAATGTTTAAATGTTTTTGCGTGCTAAGGCTCATATTTAAACTCGAGAACTTAGTTAAGTTAAAAGAGATTTGTGTGAAATCATTTAATTGTTTCTGTATTTTTTTTCTATTTCTACACTATATAATCCCGTAGATTAAAGTTGAGATTAAATTGGTTTAGCTTTTTCTTTTAATAAAAATTGTGTAGTATTTAATAGTTTATTGGTGGATTCATAACAGGGATTGTCGCAAATAATGGCACAGGAGATATTTCTGTTGATCAATATCATCACTAAAGTAAGTTACTTAATACCTTTGTCACAAGCAATCCATAGTATGAATTTTACAATTTGTAGTAGTTGGAAATATAAAGCTGGCCAATTAAAGTAGAGAAAAATGAATATGCACTGTGAATCAATTACAATTATGTTTTCCGCTATGTCACTCCACTTTTTGAATATGACATGGAAAGTTGAATAATTTTTATTACCTGTTTTTACACTAACTGTGCATATCCTTTAAACTCATTAAAGTTAATAACGTGTATTGGATTAGTTCGGTTGATAAGAAGTTGCTCATACCGCAAGGAATTGGTTCAAGTCTTGTTGCTCATATAGCAATTTTATGAACCTATGGAATAAAAAAAAACTTTGTATATAGTTTTGCCAATTGAATTATGGACTTTTTTTTATGGAATTTAATTTGTTAAGATTACATGATTACATATAGTTCAAGTGTGATGATCCTTAACTTTATATATATAGGCTACAAAGTAATTTGTCAAGATGAAACTTCATAATTATTGTAACTTAATAAATACTTTTGATTAAGAGATGATGTGAGCTCAAGTGTGTTTTATTTGCAGGAAGATATAGATCTCATGGCAAAGTTAAATTTTGATGCTTACCGGTTCTCAATCTCATGGTCCAGAATATTTCCAAGTATAATTTAAATATTACATATTTGATCAAAACAAAATGAAGAAAATTTATAACTCAATTTATAATCGATTAAATTGTTGATGCAGATGGAAGTGGCAAAGTAAATTGGAAAGGTGTAGCATACTACAACAGATTGATTGATTACATGCTAGAAAAAGGTAATTTTTTTTATGTAACATAGTCTATAAAAAGTGACAAGAGTTTATCTTTTTTGAAACAACATATATATTAAAATAAACTCATTCTCATGTACAAGATGTACCAATGAAAGAGATAAATGAGTACATAATCTTAAAGAACAAAAACACTTGGCTCCAAAAACTAACAAGACTCCTATATTGACGAGAAAGGACTCACTCCCGTGCATATTGTCCTGGAGAGGGAGAAGTTGCATCTCAGCCCTTAAAATTTTGTTTTCTAATTTTTTAAATTTTATTATTTTCAATCTAAGGGTTGTAGTTGAACTGGAGGGGATTATGTACGGGAGATAATCCATTCTCTATATTGACATAGTTTTAGAAATGTAATGTTAATGTTAATAGTAAAATAATGTTTACTCTTTGTAAGTTAAAATTATGTACTTTTAACCCCTCAAGAAATTGTCTTAAAATTCCTCATAAATGATGATGTGACATCCTTAGTGAGAGAGTAAATCAAAATTCGCTAACATTATAAGGGACAAAATGATAGAATCTTAAGCCAACATATTTAATAAGGGGCTAAAAAGATAAAATCTTATATTATAGGAATTAATTGAAAAAAAATAATATTAAAGAGGATAAACCAAAATTCGCTAATATTTTAAGAGTTTTTATGTTGCAGGCATTACTCCTTATGCAAATCTCTATCATTATGACCTTCCTCTGGCTCTTGAATTGAAGTACAACGGACTATTGAGCCGTAGTGTTGTGTAAGTACTAAAATACCCTTATTGACATTGTTGTGAAAACAAGATTGAACAATTTCTTTCAATTTGAGAAAATATTTATGCTTCAATTCCTTTTTTTCACTTTTAGTTTGAGAATTGTTACATATGGTTTTAAATTTTGATACACAGTCCATGTATTACATTGTCAACACAACACAACCATACAAATGTGACTTTTAGAAGTATATATATCTAATGTCAAAAATATGTTCAATATATAACGGTTATGATTGATCCACAAAATAAAAACTATTTAGAATATATATTTATAATTTAGTTAATAGGTCTTTACCCCTTGCAAAATAGGCGAGTTTTGCTTTAACCCCTTATAATTATTATTTTTGAGATTACCCCCTGCAAAATTTATTTTTTTATTTACCCCATTGGATGCACTTTTTAAATCGGTTATTTTGTTCAACCGATTTAAAAAGTGTTGTTTTTTAAATCGGTTATTCTGTTTTTTTTGCCTGCCACGTCAGCAAAAGGGGGTAAATAAAAAAAATAAATTTTGCAGAGGGTAATCTAAAAAAAAATAAAATTACAGGGGTAATGCAAAACTTGTAACAACCCGTTTTTCAAAGGCCATAAAAGGCATTAATTTTTTTTTTTGTACACATCAGAGTTATGCATAAAAGATTTTAAATGAGCTGGCATTCAAATATACAAAAGAACTCATTACCATAAGGTGCTTCGACAAGCAAAGTGTATTCCTGAATAATTACAATCCAAGTCTAAGTATTCAAATACTTACAACAAAACAAGTTAGAATCCTATGCCTAAACCCAAAAAGCACGGTGTACAACCCACACCGGCGCATAGTCTAACTAAGCTAAAGCTCCAACATCTCACTGGGGCCTGGAACAGCCACCGTCGTCACCACGACCTAACCCATCATCTGGGTGGGATGAGCCCGCAAATGAAAGAAAGGGTCACCACAAAATATATAGTATGTATATATATATATAACCGGTGCGAAAGATTGTACACATAACAATAATTCCACAAACACAAGAGAAAGCTCTTAACCACCAAAGCAATTCCCACCAACGGGTTTATGTCTATAATGCACACCAAGCCTAATGCAGACTTCTAAAATGCGTGGTACTAACCCTAGCTACCACAAAGCATGAGTTCCAGAACTGTAGGTCCAACCCCTACTAAAACACCAACTAAATCACAAGGTTAAGGTGGATCCACTCCCGCAATCACACCCCATGGTCCACTCCCGCAACCATGTATCGAACTCAACAAAATCACAAAGGATTAAGGTGGATCCACTCCCGCAATCACACCCCATGGTCCACTCCCGCAACCATGTATTGAACTCAATAAAACCCTATAAGAATCAGGTGGGTCCACTCCCGCAACCACACCTCGTAGTCCACTCCCGCCACTACGCACTAACAATGCATGAGCATACGATTCCCCATGTATACTAATGCAACAAATACATACCTCCCTAGCATATGTAAACCATCCCAACAACATACATACATATCCAATCATATGTAACAAACCACAACAAACATACATACATTTCCAATCATATGTATTCACCCACATGTTCATACATACATCTCCAATCATATGTAAAACAACGCACGTATTGTAAACACTTTCTCATCACGAGAATACATAACACATACATGCCCAACATACAAACACGCATCACCGAAAATAACCAACAAACATGTTATAACTCAGTGAAAAGACAGAAATAAAGTGATGCCCTTACCTCAGCAAGCTTCCGTTAACTTTTTCTCGTCAAATCTACGATACGCGCTACCTAAAAGTTAAGCAGCGTACAATCAATAAAATACTCCCAACGTATCATATCGAAACGAAACTCATTCTCTAAGTTCTAGAGAGGCTTAAGGTACTTTCTAACACTCTCGGATAGTGATTTCGAGTCCTCCCCATAGTGATTAAAAATTCACGAAGTTAATTGCACTATTTCTCGCTACGCGAAAATATTTTCGTTTCAAAACAAACTAAGAAACACTTTGATTCCTAACTCCAAGGCAATCAATTTTCACATACTAAAACCATTTGAAAACAACCCAAAAACTCTTTGAAAATTTTCACAAATATAAAAGTTTACTTGCGCCACAAGTTACAAGTTTTTCCTTTCAAATAAAATGGTCATAACTCATTCAATCTTTATCCGATCGAGACGAACCATACGCCGAAATCTTTTTCTCGAAAAGACGGATCAAATGGTCCAGTTTCTAGGTCACCAAAACAATTTTATAATGACCTAAATGCCATTCCATAATTCGACCAGAATTGGAATCACACCAAAAATATTTCAAAACAAGCATAAAACTCTTCAAAACATCACAAGTTACTAGCTTTTATCTTCAAACAAAAACAACTTAAATCATTCTTTCAAAAACCATGATCATTCACTTTAAACCAATGATTCATTGCCTTCCAATAGGACTTAAATAATTTGAAAACCACATGGTCCTAACACCTAAGTGCCACGGCCAAGAACAAAACAACAAGCTAGCTCCCAAAATTTTCCTTTTCAAAACCATAGTCTAAATCAATTACCTCCCAATTTCATTAAATTGCTCAAGACAATCATTTCAAAACACAACTCACAAATCATGATAGTTTTCTCAAAAATTCTTCAAACCCTAGGTTCATAACTCATAAAAATTGGGGCTTTTGCTCTAGTATCTTTTCTTTCAAAAATTGAACTATTAAAACAATTAAGGCTAGCTTCAATTGCAAGAAAATGAATTCAATTGAATAAAATCATAACTCACAAAATATTTCCTCCAAATCATTTTCTAAAACTCATGAACCAAATCCTTTATCAAACCTTTCTAGATGATAATTTTTCTTATGGATCAACCATTAACTAGCATGGATCATTACTATTAATAAAGGAAAAATTTGAAATCCTTAACATCACAATAAAAGGCCTCACGGCCAAGTTAGAAAAAAGAGGAGAATGAACTTTCTTACCACTTAAGATAGTCTTAGTTGATCACCTAGAAATTTGATTCCCTTTTCTTCAAAGGTGCAAGCTAGAAATCACATGTCTTATGGCCTCTACTCTTAGGAAATTTTTAGAAAGTGAAAGAATGTGAGGGAGGGAGATTCACGGCCATGTAGAAAAAGAGAAGAAAGTCTCATGACTTGTCCACTTATAGATCTCTCCATTAAGTCCTAACCCTTGGATCAAATAGTATAAAGCTCTAAGATCACATCCTAGCCATTCATTTAAACTTGGTCACCAAGACACTATCATAAATATCTTAGATATTATTTGAGCTTGCCAACTTATCTCGCTCAGTCCCCACGTTCGCTCTTAAACGAGTCGCACCTCGCTAATGGACGAAAATCGCAAAAATAGAAAAACTACGGAATAAACGTCCGTCGTAAACCGCTTCTAAAAATTATCGCTAAAACTTTTTCCTCGACTGTGGTTTTCTTCCTCACCCTCGAAAAATAATCTGAAGATATATCCTAACTCACGCCGATATATAAAACTCCCATCTAAATTTCTACGGAATTCAGAAACCGTAAAAATTCCTAACAGCGGGTAAGATTCCTACTCGTTTTTTCAAAAACAAGAGAAAACCAAAACTCGCATTTCTTACTTCACAGAAATCTTCTCATACTTAAAAGAGGATCACGACCCGGAAGTCTGTGCCTTTCCAACGCTCGAGCACAAAACAGGCTCCGTTTCAGTAAAAATCTCATTTTTACGACGATACACACAAAACCGTTTCTACTAAAAACCCTAAAACTTAGCCGACGCTAAATTTCCTTAGGAAAACCGCACAGTAAAATCTTGGGTCTTACAAAACTCGCCTACTTTGCAGGGGTAAAAGCCTATTAACTCTTTATAATATATACGATTCCTTAATTTATTTTCTGTTCTCAAATATTTGTACATGAAAATAGAAAACAAAAAGTAAAAACAAAAAAACATTTTCTCAAATTTCGTTTTCACAAACTAATGTTTGTATTTATGTTAATATGTTAACACAAATTATGATCAACAAGGATTCGATGAATGTTTTAAAATTCCACAGGAAAGACTTTGCGGATTACGCAGATTTCTGTTTCAAGACATTTGGAGACAGAGTGAAGAACTGGATGACCTTCAATGAACCAAGAGTTATAGCTGCTCTTGGTTATGATACTGGATTTTTTGCCCCTGGTAGATGTTCAAAAGAATATGGAAATTGTACAGCTGGAAATTCAGGAACCGAGCCTTACATTGTAGCTCATAATTTGATTTTGTCACATGCTTCTGCTGTTCAAAGATACAGAGAGAAGTACCAAGTAATATTTAGTATTTTTTTTTTTTTGATATATAATATTTAGTATTTTAAGTCTTAAGGATAATTATATGTTTGAAATCGCGGTGAGTTTTTCAAAATCACGATGTGTCGTCATAATTTTGGTAAAGTTACACTTTAAAGCTTCAACAGAATCAAGCTATACGCAACTGTGATTTTATCAAACTCATTGTGACATCCGCCAGTGGTTTTAATGTTGTTATGTTGTGGTTTTCTTTAGGAAAAGCAAAAGGGTAGGATTGGAATTTTGTTGGATATAGTTTGGTATGAGCCTCTTACAAGATCAAAGGCGGATAACTATGCTGCTCAAAGAGCTAGAGACTTTCATATTGGATGGTAAAAATATTTAGTTTATGCTAATTGAAACTCCTCCAATGCATGTTAAAGTATTTTGTTTAAAGTCTTTTGAATTGTATACTTCTGTGAATTTAGTCCTCAAATTTTAAAAATACAATTTAATTAGTCTTTTAAATTGAAAAATACCAATGAATTCTAAAGATTCTTTGTTTTATTTTAATGCAACAAATGATTATTTAAGTAAAAATTATATGTCTTGTCTCTTAGTAGATTTGATGGATATTTTTACTAAATTTGTTGTAGGAGGGACTAAATTTATTCATATTTTCTAATTTTAGGGACTAATTTATTGTTTTATTAATTTGAGCGTCTAAATTTCAGAGTGTGTATATTTAAGGTGTTTAATTTTCACAGGTTCATTCATCCTATTGTTTATGGTGGTGAGTATCCAAGAACTATGCAAAATATTGTAGGGAATAGACTCCCAAAGTTCACTAAGGAAGAAGTGAAAATTGTGAAGGGTTCCATTGATTTTGTTAGTATCAATCAATATACTACTTTCTACATATATGATCCTCATCAATCAAAACCAAAAGTCCCTGGCTTTCAAATGGATTGGAATGCAAAGTTTGCTTGTAAGATAATGCTTTATTCGTGCATATTTAAAATTATTAAATAAACAATTAATTCAGTCTCTAATGTAACATCTTAATTGCATGATTAAATTAATGAATTTTTTTATATTTAGAAACTACTTATTATATTTATATACTCTTAAGAATTAAATTGAAGAAAAGGTGATACTTTGGAGAATAAATTAATGGTTTGTTATTTTAAATGTACTTTTCTTTTTAATTTCATCAATGACATTGATTTTCTTGTTTAACATTGAAGATGCTAAGAATGGAGTACCTATTGGACCAAGGGTAATTTTGAAAATTGTGAGTTAATTAATCATGATACAAATATTAGTGATAAAATCATGCAATTAATTATTTTTAAGTGATACTTTGCAGGCATATTCATTTTGGCTTTACAATGTACCATGGGGTTTGTACAAAACATTAATCTACATCAAGGAGCATTATGGAAACCCAACTGTGATCTTATCTGAAAATGGTAAGACCTGAGGCTTGTTTTAGCTTTGTTTTACTACCAAAAAAAAAACGTTGATTTTCTGGCGGCTAAAAGCCCTCTATAAGGGGGAAAAACCGTCACAAAATTTAGTGACGGCTTCAGTGTGCAGACGTTTAAAAAATACTATATTTTTAATGTTTTGAAGGTTTTTGATACGGTATTGGCGGCTTAGGCCGCCACTAATTTATTCAGGACTCAAACTGTAAGAAACGAAATATTAAATTAGCCAGTAAAATCAATTATTCTTGTAGTGTTTGAATGATTTATGTTCTAGGACATAAATATCTCTTTTTTTTTTCTTAAATACAATTTATCATTTTGCAAATATTCTGGTTTTCACTTTTAGTTCTCTTTTTTTTTGTTTTTTCAGTCCTTGAAACATACAAAACAGTTCTATTTTGGTTTTAATCCTTATAATACACTTTCTTATTTGAAGCATTTCCGGATGAGAAGCATTTCCGGACTTTCTTATTTGAAGTCCTTGAGAAATTAGTCTTCGCAGTTTTGTGTGAAGGATGAGAAGCATTTCCGGATCATATCAAAAATAAAAAATATGAATCATATAAGGACTAACCTCAATATGAAGATTTATTACATGGATTAAAATCAAAGTAATGATTAAGAAATTTTCATATGCTTTAACATAAATTGAAAGGAAGTATGAAATTTGGCTTTGATGTGATGTAACATATCTTTAATGATTTGTAGGCATGGATGATCCGGGTAATGTAACATTTGCCAAGGGATTGCATGACACCACAAGAATAAATTATTACAAAGGCTATTTAACTCAACTAAAGAAAGCTATTGATGATGGAGCAAATGTTGTTGGATACCATGCATGGTCTTTGCTTGACAACTTTGAATGGAGATTAGGGTACACATCAAGGTTTGGTATTGTCTATGTTGACTTCAAGACTCTCAAAAGAACCCCTAAGATGTCAGCATATTGGTTCAAGCAGTTACTAACCAAAAAGAAGTAAACAGTTGAGATGAAAATTATGTTTAGTATCATAGTAGATTTAGCAAGTTTACGGTAAAATCACACTAAGTTACCGTGATTTTGCCAAAGTGATACTGGACATTCAGTAAGTTTTTTATTGTGATAGTGAATAATGTTTGTGGTTTTGGAGAAAAAAATGCCTCTTTTGATCTCTAAAATTATAATGATCATGTGACTTGAATGAATAGTGCAATCTTTTAAATAAAATATCATGAGTTTAGATTCAAATTGAATTTACGAGCATCTAACATCTTACTAACATTATTATATGTGTTTGAAATAAAATCTTTGCAACTACTATATTTCATTCTTACGAATGATATATGAAAATTATATAAATATGGGTCATGTTAACGTGTGCTCTTAGGGCACATAATAACTATCCAAATAAAGAAACTTAGCATTAAATAATTCAAAGAAATTAATGTTCAAAAAGTGTATTACACATGTATCAAGAAAAATATTTATATATTAAACTCCTTAACATGTGCCCTTAAAGGCACATATTAACATTTTCCAATTTTAGTCAAACATTTTTTAAAAATATAGATGTTAGATAATAATAGGTTATTGGGCTTATTTTGTTGGATTTTTTAGTATAGTCTAGTTCATTATAGAGTTGTATATATGGCAAATTCTAGCATGCAGTTGGGGTGGAAATTGCATTGGTGCAGTCCGTTGACCAGCCAATCAGAATGAGATCGATATTTTTACTACTAGCAGCATATAAATTCGTACACTTGTGAATTGTCCGTCAAAGAGCAAAGAGTAGGGATTGGAGCTTAAGGAGTGGAAGACTTAGAGAATCCATCATAATCAAGGTATGAGAGTAGTAGTTGAATTCTATAGTGATTAAGGGAAGAGGAGAAAAACTATTTGTCTCCATCTCAATCTTCCCCCGGCCCACTCTTTTTCTTTTGGGTTGAGACTTTCTTTTCTAAAAATGATACATTTTGATGAACATATAATTATTGAACACACCGTCAAAAAAATGATTATTGAACATGTTACTAAATGAAAATATGAATCTTTGGAGTTTTAAAAAGGGAATTTGTAGATATTTTTTGCTTTTATGAACTTTATGTGAAAAATTAGATTATTGATGATTTTTGTATGAAATGATGTTGATTCATGTTATGAGTTGTACTTCCATGTTTGTTATGCTTCTATATGTTTAAAGTTATCATCTTTGAGTTTAAAAGGGTTTAATTTTGGGTTTTTGAGTGAAAATCCAAGGGTTTTAACCCAAATTCTGGGTACTCACGCTGGCTCTCGCTCAGCGAGACAGTCAGACAGCTTTGACTGTTGACCTTTGAACAACGTTGACTTCTGCACCCGGAACCTGTTTTTCACAGTTTTTGCGTAGACTCCGATTTCAGGATTAGTTTTCTGAAATTATGCTTGGATAATGATTTTGTGTATTGACGAGATATTTGCAAGTGTACAAATTATCCGTAAGTAGTAAAAGATTATTGATCCGCAGGGATTGTGTTTAACCGAAAGCTAAGACAACTAAACCTATGTTATGATTATCAAACAAACACATAATTGGGGGGGGGGGGGGGGAATTCTCAAAGATCAATTCTAATACGCAATTATCGAGAACAAAGTTCAAAGAAGGAATTAAAATCGATTGAACCTCTATGCTCCCTTGAATTCGATAAGGTGTAATAGCTAAATTCACAAACATTGAATCAATTTTTATGCATGAAAGATTAACCGAAGTTGTAACTCCACATCTCTAATTAACATCAATTTCCTAATATCTTAGCCAATTCAACATTAATAGAGAATTAAGAGTTGTTAATCATAAATCACACATGTTCATACAAAATCTCTTAGGTATAAGCATGTGATCTATCACTTCCAAATCCATGATCTAAACACTATTCTCATAGAAATTCAAATCACTAATATCAGATCTAACTTGATCAAGGCAAGATAAGCTTTAAACACATAATTTGATAAAATGCATAAGAAAAACTGAATTCAATATAATAGAAGTTTAGCTACATAATTGTGGAATTCAAGGTTACATAGAGATTCAATCAGAATGAGATTTAGCCAAGAGTCATCATGATTCTGAAGCAAGATCCTTCAACTTCAGCCATGATTCTTCAATCATTTTCCTCAAATCTACACAGATCTTCAGTCTTGGACACCAAAATACTCACACATATACTTTCTTCTCCCAAAAATCTGAATCTCTCCACAGAGCTTCAGCTCAGCTTTTATAGACCACTGAAACAGAGACGTTCGCGCGGATATTTGCTTCGCCCCAGATCTGCTTCGCGCACGCGAATTTTCCAGAGAGATTTTTGCCTATCCAGGCATCAAGACTTCGCGCACGCGAGCCTGTCCTTCGCCTGCGCGAATTTCAACCATGATACTTGATTTTTCCCTCCTTTGTAGTCTTGGCTTGTGATACAAGATACCTCTTGAAAACCTTTGATTCTCCATCACTTGTAGCCCTTTTATTTGCACAATTACCTACTTTTACCTTGAAAAGTGCTTTGGTTTGTAGTAATGATGAGATATCATCACAACCCCAAACTTGAATATTTGCTTGTCCTCAAGCAATTGTTTTTAACCTAGAAATACATATGAACACTTGCTAATTTCTTTAAACACAACTCGACAATTTACCGGATTCAAAAACTTACCACAAGCTTCAATGCTCCTCCTACAAGCAACCGACATTGGCACAATTTCAAGCAAGCTCCACCAAGTCATGGTTCACAAGCGGTGAACAACTCTTTGATCACTTCACACATCACTTACCACTCTCAAATATATATATGCATATGGAATTAAGGTTCATCTCTCAATCAACACCAAACTCAACAAATCAACATTAACTTTGCAAGAATTCTAGTGACTCTATCAATCATATGTGACCACACACTTTTGAGGACTTTCATAGGTTATAGCGTGGCTAGGGTTATGGGTAGGTGTTTTTGGGAAAGTAAGTAAAAAACTTGGAGTCTCATTGCACCCTAAACACTAAAGGAACCCAAAACCTTTTTTTTTTTTTTAATAAGTATGCACTAGAAAACCTCTTTTTTTTTTTTCTTTTCAAACCCTTGGCATTATTTCTTTCACAACTATTCTTTTTTTGGACCAAATTTGTCCAACTTTGTCATTTTTCTTTTATGAACAAGAGGTCAATAGATCATCATGTTTTTTTTTTTTTTTTCTTTGTTTTGCTTCCCTTTTTCTTTTCTTTTGATGATCTCTTGACTTTCTCTTGCTCTCACTTCTCCTTTTTTTTTTCATTTCAATTCCAAGGTCATATTTGCCAAGGTCTTATGTTACATCTACTTACAATATATTAAAAGAAACTACTATTAAAAATTCAAGTTTGTCCTTATTACTTTTAACGGTGTTCCAAGTTTTATGCCCTTAAATGTAATTTTAACTCTAAACTAATATAAAAAAAAATAGAAAAGAAAGATAAGCATAAAAAAATATTCCCAAAAAAATAGCATAAGAAACCACATCTCTAAAAAAAAAAAACACAAAACAAAAAGAGGAAAAAAAAGAAGATAAGCATCAAATAAAACTTCCCTAAAAATTTAATTAAAATAAATTTACACATAAAAATCCGAACAAAAAAAAAATCCCTTACCAAAAAAAAAATATGAACAAAAATCACTATAAAAGATACGCTTCAAAAATAATAACTTTTTTTTTAATTAAAACTCAATCTAACATATAAAAACTTATATATAAAAAATAAAAATAGAATAACCTAATAAAAGAAGATACTTATTTATGGGCTTAAAAATAAAAGAACAGAAAAATAGAAACAAAAACATAATCGACCCGTTTGGATTGACTTATTTATGAGTTTATGTGAAATAACTTATGCAAATAACTAAGTTTTTATGTATTATTATAAGTTTTTTAAGGTAGTTCATGAAAACAATTTATAAAGATATAATTTTTGTTAGTGAAAACTTATGAATTAACATTCGTAAAAAAACTTATGAATTAACATAAAAGTTTATTTAAATTATAAATATAAACTGTTTTCATAAGCTTAAAAATAAGCCAAATTCAAACTGACCTAATATATTAAAAGGTATTACTACTAAAAATTCTAATTTGTCCTCATCAATTCTTAAAAATATTTCAAATCTTCTATTTGGTAAAAAAAATTGTATTTTTTAATTTAATATATTATTATATAATAGTTAAATTCTACTCTATTTTTATTATAAAAAAGCCTACTCTATTTTTGTTTATTCTTATATAAAAAATACAGAAGAAGTGTATTATTGATGAATATATATATGTATATATATATTATTGTAATAATTACGGGATAAATATTTGTCATTATACTTAAAACATCACGGGACAAGTGTTGATCAATAATTTTGTCAAAAAAAGAAAGTGTTGATCACTAATATATAAAAAATCATACACGGGACAATTGTTCTAATAAAAAAAAATTAATCATACACGGACAATTGCTTCAATAAAAAAAATTAATCATACACGGGACAATTTCTTTAATAAATTTTTTTTAATCATACACGGGACAATTTCTTTAATAAAAAAAATTAATCATACACGGGACAATTGCTTTAATAAAAAAAAAATTAATCATACACGGGACAATTGCTTTTAAAAAAATAATTTAATCATACACGGGACAATTGCTTTAATAAAAAAAATTTAATCATACACGGAACAATTGCTTTAATAAAAAAAGAAATTGATTAGTAAATATTTTTTATTATTAATTATAATTTATTACACAAAAAGCATACACGGGACAATTACTTTAATAAAAAATAACTTCATTTAATATATTTTACAAAAAATAATAGAATGACGTCATTCATAATTTAACAAAAATTTATATATAATAGTCAATAGACCCGTGCGATTGCACGGGTCTCAAAACTAGTATTTTTCAAAAACTTTTAGGTACTTCTAGTGCATATCCCCCACCCCAAACTTATGAGGTTGCCAATTCCAAGGGCAACCCCAAACTTAGTGATGAGCAATGTGCTCGAATCGCCAAGTTTGTGCAAATAAACTCCAAGAAATCATCTTTTTTCAAAAATAGTTTGACCCCTTTTCTTTTTGTATGATAACTTGGGAAGGAAGTAAAAACAACAACAATTTTCGTTAAGCTCAAAGGGATTTAACAAGGGGAATAAATAATTAAATGGGATGGCTAGAAAGGCTCAAGCTATCAAAAATGTGCCTCGTGTGTAACTCACAAATAACCAACCAAGTCATAGGACGCACGCAAAGTCAAGAGATATAGAAGAGAGGTGGATTACCCACATAGAAAGAAGAGAATGTGTTTGGCTTCGAACGCTCACGGCTAGGTCGGATCAAAGAGTAGTCCACCGGTGTGAAACATTCCTTGACGTTGCCTCCAATCCTTTGTGCAATGAGGAGTGCACTGCAAGATTGACATATAGGCAAACGGCAAATTTCCAAAACAAGTAATGAAGAATTGGAAAAAGACAAGAGCAAGTAGTCATATAATTCCCAAAATTAAAAACGAAAGCTAAAAAAGAACATGCAAGCATTCAAATTAAGGTACAGTAATCCAAAGAACGATTCAAAGCAAATTATTACACAACTAAGCATAACTCTAATAACAAGTAGCACCAAGCACGTAGCAGGCATCAAGAGAAAAGTAACTGAGAGTAAGGGTAAAGAAGGAGAGCCGGCAACCATGTCACTGCTGATCATCACCCGGCGCATGTGGCGGAGGCATAGAGGATTCTCCGCGGGAAGGTCCACCAAGACTGGGGGAATCATCACCTAATAAAGACCTCTGAACAGCCTCCTGTCGAGCCTGCCAATCCGAGTACTGAGCAAACCACGCCTCCCTCTCGCGCATCTATGCGGCCCTCAAGTCGGTCTAGAAGGGTTGAGGGTTGAAGTTCCCACCGGGTCTGCATGTCATCCATGGTGGCATAAAGCGGATAGAAGGGTTGAGGGTAGAACTGCTGGCGGTGTGTCATCGCCTCCCGATACAAAGACGAATTCTGATCATAGTAGTTGTGAGGCAGGCGGAGGGCGCTAGCAATCCCAAACATCTCAACAACCCAACAACCAACAAGCCACTCAACCAAGGAAACCATCACCACTTGAAGACACCTTATGCCAATTCATGAAAATGACCCAAGGGAACTTTGAGGCAGTGAAGGTGAGCCAAGACCAATTGAAGTTGAGCCAAGAGATTTCGAATAAGAACCAAGAGGCCTCCATCAAAAATCTTGAGACTCAAATAGGGCAACTATCTAGGCAATTCTCCGCATCTCAAAATCAAGGTTTCGAAGGCAACACTAAGGATAATCCTCGAAAAGAGCAAGTCAATGCAATCACTTTGAGGAGTAGGGTAGTGCCGACTCCGGAAGTAGTGGCGAAGCCTAGGAAGGTGAACATTGTAAGACCCAAGATTTCATTGTATAGTTGGTTTAAGGAACATTAGGGTTTCGATGTGTTCATGTGGCGAAACATCGTGTAATTATTAGGTTTTGCTGTAATTGAGCCTGTTTTGTGCTCGTGCACTGTAATTGTACAGACTTTTGTCTTGTGATCCTGTTTCTTGTATAAGAAGTTATTTGTGGTTTCAGAATAACGAGTTTTGGATTATTCTTGTTTTTGGAAAAACGAGTAGGATTTTACCCGCGGATGGAAAATCTTACTGTGTCTGTTTTGAGTGAGGTTTCGGATGGGAGTTTTATATATCTGCGCGAGTTAGGATATATTCTGAGAATAATTTTCTAAGGTATGGAAGAAAATTACAGTCGCGGAAAAAGATTCGGCGATAAGTTTTGGAAATGTTTAACGTTGGACGTTCTTTCCGTAGGTTTTAGGTTTTTGTGAGTTTCGTTCGTCGCGGCGCGCGAGAGCGGAACGTGTGAGTGTTTCTATGAAGTATTGAGTTTTATCTCAAGTGGATTTGGTTTGGTTTGATCCAATGGCTAGGGTTTTGTCTTGGCATTGTGTTTTTGATCCAATGGCCATGCGTTAGCAAGAGCTATGGCATAGTAAGGAGGTTTAGTGACTTGGTCACTTAGAAACATCACAACCTTTACTCCATTCTTTCTCTCTTTCACGTAGACTCCATTACTTCCTTAACACCTTCACTAAATTTTCCATTCCTCACCATTTCACTCCATTTCAAGCTTGGAAGCTTTGAGGAAAGTTGTAGAGAATCACTTTCTTAAGGTAACCCTCTCTTCTCATCTCTTAGGTTGGTAGACTTATAGAGTTTAAGAGTTTTTGGGTTTATGTTCTCATGAGGGTTTGTTAGGAAATGTTACTTTACATGGTTTTTGTTTCATGAATGTTGTTCATGAGGTTTAGAGAAGCATGTGTAGGCTTTGTTGTTTTTGTTTTCCATGAGTTGGTGAAAAATCTCATGAGAAAAGTTAGGGTTTTGGTTTGGTTATGTATTGATCAATAACATGCGGTTAAGTTGTAAGGTTTTGAAAAGAAAAGTTGTCTTTGAACCTTCGGGCAAAAGGGAAATGCGTTGTATGGTTTTGTTTTAGAAAATCCGATGAAAAATATTTTGGAGTTTATGAAAATATTTACTAAGTGTTTTGAGTGATGTTTTTGGGGTCAAAGTGGTTTAAAACTCTTGTGACGTGTGGTGTCGCTTTTTACCTTGAAAACATGTTTGAAAATGATTACCGGACGGTTGACGCCCGTAATAAAACTTGTGCTTGGATTTGGTTTTGATTTTGGAAATGAAAATCAAATAACTTGCACTCGAAGCAACCAACATGCTTTCGGAAATGTGTTGCTTGCTTATGGAAATGGTTTGCTTTTATGCCTTGAAAAGAGGTTGGGAACTAATAGAATCAAACTAGGCTTGGGGTGGAAAAAGGTGGTGTGAGTTGCTGTCTTTTGCTGTCATGACAGGTGCAACTCGCTGAGCGAGTGGTTACTCGCCAGGGCGAGTGTCACAGGTCCTGACAACACGCCAGGGCGAGCTCCAGAGCGAGTAAGACCAGTACTCTCTGCCTTCACTCGCCACCAACTCGCCAGGGCGAGCTCTGGAACCTAAAATTTTGGATTCTGATTTCTAAACTTGGTTTTTAACATTCTAATCCCTTTTTATTAATTTATGGAAGTGGTGGGGATTGGAAACGAGTTTTTCGGGTACTCGGAAAGTACGTAGCTTATAACGCAAGAAAACGGTCATTTTGCATTTCAAATTATTTAAGACTTTGGCCTATTGTTTTGGGTCCTAAAAATAGTACAAATAACTCATGGGGGTTGATCAATACGGTAGTTTTTGGTATGGTATCCGAAAGAGTGGATTTTCCTTAGGAACCTTTAGGTTTTTGGGGTTTTTGGTTTAGTTTCAATACTATTGGTTGGGGAACAATGTATTGATGGTACGCTGCTTGTTTTAGGAAGCGCGTTGTGTTGTTTGGACGAGTTGTAATAATCGGAAGCTTGCCGAGGTAAGGGCTCCACTTTATTTCCGTCTTTTAAAACGGTTACGACATGCTTGAATTTGCTGTTTATGCATTTGCTGTGTGCTTGGCATGTTTGTACTTATGTATTCTCGTTGATGAGAACGTGGTGATAAATATGTGTGCAATTTACATATGATTGAGAAAATGTATGTATGTTGTGATGCTTGTACATAGGCTTTAGGCTATGTGATTGTTTGCATGAGCATATATGAATGCGTGCGTCGGATAGGACTACGCGGGGATTTTGTCTTGTGTGACTATCCTGTATATGCCAAAGAGAATATATGCCATGCATTTCATAGTTGCGTGCCTAGGTGTATGTCTGTGTGACTTTGCCTACGTACCGGGCGTTTGACTGTGTGGCTTCGCCAAATCCTTCTGGATTTATATTGAGTTGGTGTATGTCTGTGTGACTTCGCCTGGTGTTTGTCTGTGTGACTTCACCTGCCTTGTGTGGCATTTTTAGTGCGGGTACGTATATTTCTGTGTGGCTTTGCCTACCCCACGACTCTTCGAGGAGAGGTTAATTTTCCGGAAAATCATGCATGTGACGAACCAGTAATCGGTTGTCACACCCATTGTAGAAGTTTGCATTAGGCTTGGTGATTTATTTATATAAACTCGTTGGTGGGAATTACTTCTGAGTTAAAGAGCTTTCTCTTGTGTTTCGTGGAATTATTGTTATGTGTACAATCTTTCGCACCGGTTATATATATACATACTATATATTTTGTGGTGACCCTTTCTTTCATTTGCGGGCTCATCCCACCCAGATGATGGGTTAGGTCGTGGTGACGACGGTGGCTGTTCCAGGCCCCAGTGAGCGATTGGAGCTTGAGCTTAGAGTAGTTAGACTATGCGCCGGTGTGTTTTGTGCACCGTGCTTTTTGGTTAGCATAGGATTTCTAACTTGTTTTGATACTTAGACTTGGATTGTAATTATTCAGGAGTACACTTTGCTTGTCGAAGCACCTTATGGTAATGAGTCTTTTTGTATATTTGAATGCCGGCTCATTGAAAAATATTCTATGCGCACTCTGAGTGTTAGTTGAAAAAAAAAAAAAAAAAAATGCCCTTTTTGGCTTATGAAAAAACGGGGTGTTACAATTGGTATCAGAGCACGGCTTTAAATCTTCAAAGGGAAAGTGTATACTTGAGTCGTTAGTCCAGAGTCGGTTAGAACGTAACTAGTGTTGAGTTAGTTCTAGTGGTTGTTCTGTGTCGGGTTTGTGTTAGTACTCCGTGGAGTGAGATATTCTGTTAAGATTCAGAATTGTTTGACTAAGGATCTAATCAGAATTGGTATTGTGCAGAATAGAATGCCGCCAAGAAGGGCGAATCCAGCTCCTATGGTACCCGAGGTTGATATTAATCAGATGGCTTATGCCATGCATACGATGGCAGCGGCTGTGACTGCTCAGAGCCATGCCAAGGCGCAAAGGGATTTGGAAAAGCGCGGAAGAGAAATACTTGCGGCTGGATCTAGACTTCTTTCAAATTTCAACCACCAAACTCCTCCAAAGTTTAATGGGGAGGGAGGTCCGGAAACTGCTGACTTGTGGCTCCAATCTGTGGAGAGGATATTCGGGGCAATTCATTGTCCAGAAGGGGAGAAGGTAGTCTTAGCTACCTATCAGTTGCTAGGGGGTTCTGAGTATTGGTGGAGGAACACCCGTATCATCATGGAGAATGGCCATGAAGAATTGAATTGGGAGAACTTCAAGAGGAGGTTCTTGGCCAAATATTTCCCTGAGACAGCTAGGGAAAGATATGGGGAAGAGTTTTTGAGACTGAGGCAAGCAGGCATGAATGTTGAAGCATATGCCAAGAAGTTTGAATCACTATCCCGTTTCTTCCGCTTCTTTAGGGATGGGATAGATGAGGATTATATGTGCCGTAGATTCCAAGATGGACTGAGGTACGAGCTGCAGGATGCGGTTGTGCCATTGGGTATTCGACAATTCCAAGTCTTGGTTGAGAAGTGCCAAGAGGTGGAAGACATGAAGAATAAGCGGGTGAACCGCCAAGGGAATTCTAGTGCTGGAGGACCAAGTCGTACCAATGATCGTGGTTCGACTCAGAATAGTGGGAGGCAAGGGAGTAAGCCTTATAACCGTCCTCAACACAGTAAAGGACCGGGCCGATCGGTGAATCAGGGAACCCGGGGAAAATCAGAGGGTAGTAAGGGGACTTGCTACAACTGTGGAGAAGCGGGGCATTTTTCTAATGAGTGCACGCAACCGAAGGTGGGAAACACCTGCTACAATTGCAAGAAGCCGGGACACTTTGCTAGAGATTGCAGAGCCCCGAAGACTGGGCCGTCGGCAAATGTGGCACAAGGCTCACAAGGTGCCAGACCTGCGGCAAAGGCACGTGCTTACTGTATGGGCACTGAGTTGAGTGGGCAGGCTAGCAATGCCATTCATGAGAGCTGTCACATCGCAGGTAATTCTTTAACTGCTTTGATTGACACGGGGGCAACCCACTCATTCATATCTTTGGCTTGTTCAAATCGTTTGAGTTTGAATGTTTCTGTGCTTCCTTTTGATTTGAATGTTTTGACTCCTGCTAAGGATTTGATAGTGAATACTGCATGTTTGCATTGTTTGGTAGTAATCCAGAATAGGGATTTTCTGGTCAATTTGGTGTGTCTACCGCTCTTATCTCTCGAGATCATTCTTGGGATGGATTGGTTGTCCTATCATTATGTGATTCTAGACTGCGCTCGGAAATTGGTTTTCTTTCCCGAGCCAGGTGTGCGAAGGTACTTGTCTGCAAATCGTCTTTCTGTGGTTATGTGTAATGGAGAACCGGAGATAGTTTCACTTGCTAGCTTAGGAGTGATGTCGGAGATCCGAATTGAGGAAATTCGTGTGGTTCAGGATTTCCAAGATATGTTTCCATCGGAGATTCCAGCTTTTCCTCCGTGTAGAGAGGTGGAATTCTTTATTGATTTGCAACCGGGTACGGGTCCGATTTCGGAATCAGCTTATCGGATGGCTCCAGCTGAGTTGGTAGAGTTGAAGGGTCAGATTGAGGACTTGTTAGAGAAGGGTTTCATAAGGCCTAGTGTGTCGCCTTAGGGAGCACCGGTCTTATTGGTTAAAAAGAAGGATGGTAAATCTCGTCTGTGTGTGGATTATCGGAAGCTTAATAAGGTGACTATCAAGAACCGATATCCATTGCCACGAATTGATGATCTGATGGATCAGTTGAGGGGAGCCTCAGTGTTTTCCAAGATTGACTTGAAATCTGGATATCACCAGATAAGAGTGCGAGATGATGATATTCAGAAAACGGCGTTTAGGACGCGGTATGGGCATTATGAGTTCTTAGTGATGCCGTTCGGAGTGACGAATGCACCGGCTATCTTTATGGCTTACATGAATCGGATATTCAATTCATTTCTGGACAAGTTTGTGGTGGTGTTCATTGATGACATTTTGGTGTATTCGAAGAGTGAAGAGGAGCATGAAGAGCATCTTCGCTTGGTATTGCAAGTTTTGCGAGAAAGTAAGCTGTATGCAAACCCGTCAAAGTGTGACTTTTGGTTGGAAGAGGTGAATTTCCTTGGCCATGTTATATCAAAAGAGGGAATAGCCGTGGATCCAGCCAAGATTGATACGGTACTTTCATGGAAGCAGCCTCAAACAGTGACTGATGTGAGGAGTTTTGTCGGTTTGGCCGGTTATTACCGGAGATTCATTGAAGGTTTCGCTAAGATTGTGGCGCCAATGACACAACTTACGCGGAAAGATCAACCTTTTGCTTGGACTGAGAAGTGTGAGTCGAGTTTCCAGTTGTTGAAAGAACGGTTGACGACTTCACCAGTCTTGATGTTACCACAGTCGGATGAACCGTATGAGGTTTATTGTGATGCTTCTCATCAAGGGTTGGGTTGTGTGTTGATGCAACACAAGAGAGCAGTAGCTTATGCGTCAAGGCAACTGAAAGTGCATGAAAAGAATTATCCTACGCACGATTTGGAGCTTGCGGCCGTTGTTTTTGCATTGAAAATTTGGAGACATCATCTTTATGGTTGCACTTTTGTTGTGTTTAGTGACCATAAAAGTCTTAAGTATCTGTTTGATCAGAAAGAACTAAATATGCGACAAAGGAGATGGATGGAAACTTTGAAAGACTTCGACTTTACGTTAGAATACCATCCTGGAAAGGCTAATGTGGTAGCCGATGCTTTGAGTAGAAAGAGTGTGTCGGTTTGTTCGGCACAAATGGCTAGTCAACAAGAGTTGTTGAGAGAGTTTCGTGACTTGCACCTAGAGGTAGAGTTTGCTTTAGGGAATATGAGACTGGGTATGATTACCATCTCGAACGGTTTGTTGAAGGATATTGCTAATTGTCAAGATGACAAGTTTCTCATGGAGAAAAGAGCTTTGATTGTTCGAGGAACCAACCGGGATTTCAAGGTGGGATCGGACAATATCTTGAGGTGTCAAGGGAGAGTGTGTGTACCCGAAGCTATGGACTTGAGAAACATCATACTAGGGGAGGCACACAAGAGTAAACTTAGTATACATCCCGGAGCAACAAAGATGTATCAAGACCTGAGACATGATTTCTGGTGGCCGGGTATGAAAAAGGACGTGGCTGAGTATGTGGCATCGTGTCTGACTTGTCAGAAGGCGAAGATTGAACATCAGAGACCAGCAGGGATGCTGCAGTCGTTAGATATCCCCGAGTGGAAGTGGGATAGCATTTCTATGGATTTCATCACTGGGTTACCTAAGACCAGGAGGAAGCATGATTCCATTTGGGTGATAGTGGATCGTTTGACTAAGTCCGCTCATTTTCTACCGGTAAGAACTACGGATACAGCGGCAAAGTTGACCGATATTTACATTGCTGAGATTGTGAGGTTACATGGGATTCCGTCAAGTATAGTGTCGGATCGAGACCCAAAGTTTACTTCACACTTTTGGAGGACTTTGCATGAGGCGTTGGGGACGAAACTGAGATTGAGTTCCGCCTACCATCCTCAGACAGATGGACAGACCGAGAGAACGAATCAATCTTTGGAAGATTTGTTGAGAGCTTGTGTATTGGATGATCGTGGAAGTTGGGATGATGTATTACCTTTGATAGAATTCACATACAACAACAGTTTCCACGCGAGTATTGGAATGGCACCATACGAGGCTTTGTATGGGAGGAGATGTCAGACTCCTTTGTGTTGGTATCAAGATGGGGAGAGTATGATAGTAGGACCGGAAATGGTACAACAGACGACGGACAAGGTCCGAAAGATAAGGGCAATGATGAAGGTTGCCCAAGATCGACAAAAGAGTTATGCAGATAGGCGTCGGAGGCCTTTAGAGTTTGAGGAGGGAGATCACGTATTTCTCCGTGTTACTCCAACAACGGGTGTTGGAAGGGCTTTGAAAGCAAGGAAGTTGACTCCGAAGTTTATAGGGCCTTATCAGATTTTGGAACGGATTGGGAAGGTAGCATACCGGATCGCGTTGCCACCGGTACTATCTCTGATTCATGACGTGTTCCATGTGTCGCAATTGCGGAAATATACACCGGATCCATCGCATGTGATTACACCAGATGACATCCAGTTGAGGGATAACTTGTCATTTGAAGTTCCGCCGATCAAGATTGCGGATAGGAAGATGAAGCATTTGAGAACGAAAGAGATACCTTTGGTGAAGGTGATATGGAACGAAGCTACAGGAGATACCACCTGGGAGCTCGAGAGTAAGATGAAGGAATTATACCCCAGATTGTTTGACGATGTCTAAGTTTCGAGGACGAAACTTCTTTTAGGGGGGTAGTATTGTAAGACCCAAGATTTCATTGTATAGTTGGTTTAAGGAACATTAGGGTTTCGATGTGTTCATGTGGCGAAACATCGTGTAATTATTAGGTTTTGCTGTAATTGAGCCTGTTTTGTGCTCGTGCACTGTAATTGTACAGACTTTTGTCTTGTGATCCTGTTTCTTGTATAAGAAGTTATTTGTGGTTTCAGAATAACGAGTTTTGGATTATTCTTGTTTATGGAAAAACGAGTAGGATTTTACCCGCGGATGGAAAATCTTACTGTGTCTGTTTTGAGTGAGGTTTCGGATGGGAGTTTTATATATCTGCGCGAGTTAGGATATATTCTGAGAATAATTTTCTAAGGTATGGAAGAAAATTACAGTCGCGGAAAAAGATTCGGCGATAAGTTTTGGAAATGTTTAACGTTGGACATTCTTTCCGTAGGTTTTAGGTTTTTGTGAGTTTCGTTCGTCGCGGCGCGCGAGAGCTGAACGTGTGAGTGTTTCTATGAAGTATTGAGTTTTATCTCAAGTGGATTTGGTTTGGTTTGATCCAATGGCTAGGGTTTTGTCTTGGCATTGTGTTTTTGATCCAATGGCCATGCGTTAGCAAGAGCTATGGCATAGTAAGGAGGTTTAGTGACTTGGTCACTTAGAAACATCACAACCTTTACTCCATTCTTTCTCTCTTTCACGTAGACTCCATTACTTCCTTAACACCTTCACTAAATTTTCCATTCCTCACCATTTCACTCCATTTCAAGCTTGGAAGCTTTGAGGAAAGTTGTAGAGAATCACTTTCTTAAGGTAACCCTCTCTTCTCATCTCTTAGGTTGGTAGACTTATAGAGTTTAAGAGTTTTTGGGTTTATGTTCTCATGAGGGTTTGTTAGGAAATGTTACTTTACATGGTTTTTGTTTCATGAATGTTGTTCATGAGGTTTAGAGAAGCATGTGTAGGCTTTGTTGTTTTTGTTTTCCATGAGTTGGTGAAAAATCTCATGAGAAAAGTTAGGGTTTTGGTTTGGTTATGTATTGATCAATAACATGCGGTTAAGTTGTAAGGTTTTGAAAAGAAAAGTTGTCTTTGAACCTTCGGGCAAAAGGGAAATGCGTTGTATGGTTTTGTTTTAGAAAATCCGATGAAAAATATTTTGGAGTTTATGAAAATATTTACTAAGTGTTTTGAGTGATGTTTTTGGGGTCAAAGTGGTTTAAAACTCTTGTGACGTGTGGTGTCGCTTTTTACCTTGAAAACATGTTTGAAAATGATTACCGGACGGTTGAGGCCCGTAATAAAACTTGTGCTTGGATTTGGTTTTGATTTTGGAAATGAAAATCAAATAACTTGCACTCGAAGCAACCAACATGCTTTCGGAAATGTGTTGCTTGCTTATGGAAATGGTTTGCTTTTATGCCTTGAAAAGAGGTTGGGAACTAATAGAATCAAACTAGGCTTGGGGTGGAAAAAGGTGGTGTGAGTTGCTGTCTTTTGCTGTCATGACAGGTGCAACTCGCTGAGCGAGTGGTTACTCGCCAGGGCGAGTGTCACAGGTCCTGACAACACGCCAGGGCGAGCTCCAGAGCAAGTAAGACCAGTACTCTCTGCCTTCACTCGCCACCAACTCGCCAGGGCGAGCTCTGGAACCTAAAATTTTGGATTCTGATTTCTAAACTTGGTTTTTAACATTCTAATCCCTTTTTATTAATTTATGGAAGTGGTGGGGATTGGAAACGAGTTTTTCGGGTACTCGGAAAGTACGTAGCTTATAACGCAAGAAAACGGTCATTTTGCATTTCAAATTATTTAAGACTTTGGCCTATTGTTTTGGGTCCTAAAAATAGTACAAATAACTCATGGGGGTTGATCAATACGGTAGTTTTTGGTATGGTATCCGAAAGAGTGGATTTTCCTTAGGAACCTTTAGGTTTTTGGGGTTTTTGGTTTAGTTTCAATACTATTGGTTGGGGAACAATGTATTGATGGTACGCTGCTTGTTTTAGGAAGCGCGTTGTGTTGTTTGGACGAGTTGTAATAATCGGAAGCTTGCCGAGGTAAGGGCTCCACTTTATTTCCGTCTTTTAAAACGGTTACGACATGCTTGAATTTGCTGTTTATGCATTTGCTGTGTGCTTGGCATGTTTGTACTTATGTATTCTCGTTGATGAGAACGTGGTGATAAATATGTGTGCAATTTACATATGATTGAGAAAATGTATGTATGTTGTGATGATTGTACATAGGCTTTAGGCTATGTGATTGTTTGCATGAGCATATATGAATGCGTGCGTCGGATAGGACTACGCGGGGATTTTGTCTTGTGTGACTATCCTGTATATGCCAAAGAGAATATATGCCATGCATTTCATAGTTGCGTGCCTAGGTGTATGTCTGTGTGACTTTGCCTACGTACCGGGCGTTTGACTGTGTGGCTTCGCCAAATCCTTCTGGATTTATATTGAGTTGGTGTATGTCTGTGTGACTTCGCCTGGTGTTTGTCTGTGTGACTTCACCTGCCTTGTGTGGCATTTTTAGTGCGGGTACGTATATTTCTGTGTGGCTTTGCCTACCCCACGACTCTTCGAGGAGAGGTTAATTTTCCGGAAAATCATGCATGTGACGAACCAGTAATCGGTTGTCACACCCATTGTAGAAGTTTGCATTAGGCTTGGTGATTTATTTATATAAACCCGTTGGTGGGAATTACTTCTGAGTTAAAGAGCTTTCTCTTGTGTTTCGTGGAATTATTGTTATGTGTACAATCTTTCGCACCGGTTATATATATACATTGTTATGTGGAATTAGGTCGTGGTGACGACGGTGGCTGTTCCAGGCCCCAGTGAGCGATTGAAGCTTGAGCTTAGAGTAGTTAGACTATGCGCCGGTGTGTTTTGTGCACCGTGCTTTTTGGTTAGCATAGGATTTCTAACTTGTTTTGATACTTAGACTTGGATTGTAATTATTCAGGAGTACACTTTACTTGTCGAAGCACCTTATGGTAATGAGTCTTTTTGTATATTTGAATGCCGGCTCATTGAAAAATATTCTATGCGCACTCTGAGTGTTAGTTGAAAAAAAAAAAAAAATAATGCCCTTTTTGGCTTATGAAAAAACGGGGTGTTACAAACATTGATGAGGGAGAAGTTGAAAATAATGTTGTGGCACATGAGGTAGAGGGAGAAGTTGAAAATTTAAGAGAAGGTGAGGATAACGGTGTAGTTGAAAATGAGAGTAGTGAAGAAAAAAGTGAGAAAGAGGGAGACTATGGTGACTTAATAAACAAGAAGAAGTCTTTAGGTAAAGAAAAGAACCAAGAGGTGCCAAATGTGAAGTTGTCATACCCCATCAAAAAGAAGAAAGTGAAGACAAAAGACCACTTGCATTTCAAAAAGTTCATGAAGATGCTCAATAAACTTCAAGTGAACATTCCTCTAGTGGAGGCATTGGAGCAAATGCCTATTTACGCCAAATTCATGAAAGATTTGCTCACAAAAAAGAGAAAGCCACTCGACGATGAAACCGTGGATATCACGGAAGAAGTTAGTGCCATCATACAAAGAAAGCTTCCCCAAAAGAAAAAAGATCCGGGGAGTTTCACAATCCCATGTTCCATTGGCAACATCACCGTGGCAAGGGCATTGTGTGATCTAGGTGCAAGCATAAATCTCATGCCCCTTTCAATGATGAAGAGAATACCGGGAGCCGTTGTAAAACCGACTCAGATGCAACTTTCTTTGGCGGATTGCTCGATTGTTCACCCTCATGGGATTTTACATGATGTTTTGGTAAGGGTGGCGGAGTTTGTGTTTCCGGCGGATTTCGTAGTATTGGATATGGATGAAGATTGAGAGGTAGAACCCCTTTTACTTGGTCGTCCATTCTTAGCCACGGGAAGAGCATTAATAGATGTAGAGATGGGAGAGCTTATGTTGAGGACTCATGGAGAGCAAATCATGTTCAATGTTTTTGAGGTGATGAAACACCATGATGACGATTCTGAATGCTTTCGGATAGATGTTATTGAGGAGGTAGTAAAAGAGGTACACCAAGAAGAGACCCCTAGTCCCACTTTGGAACGCATAATAGTGAATTCCATTGATGATCTTGAGGAGGAATGTCATAGGGAAATCGAGTTTTGCCTCTGTCAATTAGATGCTTCAAAAGAGGATTTGAACCCTAAACTTGAAAGGGTAGAGCAAGTGGAAGATGAGAAACCCAAGAGGCCGGAGTTGAAGGAACTACCCCAACATTTGAAGTATGTGTTCCTAGGGGAAGATGACTTGCATCCGGCGATCATTAGTTCAAGCTTGACTAAGCTTGAGGAAGAGAAACTCATGAGAGTGTTAAGGAGGAACAAGGGTGCCCTTGGATGGAAAATAGAAGATTTGAAAGGGATTAGCCCGGCTTTGTGTATGCACAAGATTAAAATGGAAGATGATTATAAACCGGTTGTGCAACCTCAACGCCGGCTCAATCCAACTATGAAAGAGGTAGTGAAGAAGGAGGTCTTGAAGCTTCTCAAAGCCGGTATGATCTACCCCATTTCGGATAGCAAGTGGGTTAGCCCGGTTGATGTTGTTCCAAAGAAGGGAGGGATGACGGTGGTGCGTAATGAAAAGAACGAATTGATTCCCACTAGGACGGTAACCGGGTGGAGGATGTGTATCGATTACTGGAGACTTAATACGGCCACCCGGAAGGACCATTTCCCATTACCCTTTATGGATCAAATGCTTGAGAGACTCGCCAGCCAAGCGTTCTATTGCTTCTTGGACGGCTATTCGGGGTATAATCAAATTTGAGGCTTTCCAACTCTTGAAGGCCAAGTTAGTCACCGCACCCGTAATCATCGCGCCTAATTGGGAGCTTCCCTTTGAGTTAATGTGCGACGCGAGTGATTACGCGGTGGGGGCTGTTCTTGGCCAAAGGAAGGACAAGTTTTTCCATGCAATTTACTATGCAAGTAAGGTCCTTAATGAAAACAAAATTAATTACACCACTACGGAGAAGGAATTACTTGCAATAGTATATGCTTTGGAGAAATTTCGTCCTTATTTAATTGGTTCAAAGGTAGTTGTGTTCACAGATCATGCGGCGTTGCGCCACTTGCTAGCCAAGACGGACTCCAAACCTAGGCTACTTAGGTGGGTCTTACTCCTCCAAGAGTTTGACCTTGAGATTAAAGACAAGAAAAGTGTGGAGAATGTGGTAGCGGATCACCTATCGCGGCTTGAAAACCCTTTGGTAACCAACAAGGAGGTAGAGGTAAGTGAGTCGTTTCCCGACGAAAAGTTGTTGTCGGTGGTTGCTAGGCCTTGGTTTGCCGACATGGCGAGTTTTAAGGCTGGAAATATCATTCCGAAAGACATCTCTTATCAAGCCAAAAAGAGGTTTATGAGGGATGCTAGGTTCTATTTGTGGGATGAGCCGTACTTGTTCCGTGAGGGTCCCGATGGCTTGATAAGACGTTGTGTTGTTGAGATGTTTGGGATTGGTTTGGGGTTGAGTTGTCTTTCCAACCAAAATTTGGATGGTCTCTCCACCCGGGGTTGTAGGTGTTGGAATTTGGGTTGTAGTTTGGGTTTGTCTTCCAGAAGTTTGCTAGATACTTCGCTTGTTCGGATCCTTCGGGCATACAAGCTCCATTCTCATGTTCCCCTCTACAAAAATCACACCGTTGACCTTGCACTTGGTTAACTTGTGCCTTTGCTTGGTGTTGGGCGGAAGAAGCGTTGGTGAAATGTTGGAGCAATGTTTCCATCTTGGTGTTCATCAATTTAGACTCGGCCAATAAAGCGGTATTTGCTTCAAGTTCAAGCATACCCGCCTTCTTCTTTGCTCCACGATCATTGTTGGCCCGATATTCATTTTGAGCCATCGATTCTGTAAGACCCAAGATTTCATTGTATAGTTGGTTTAAGGAAAAGTAGGATTTCGATGTGTTCATGTGGTGAAACATCGTGTAATTATAGGATTTTGCTGTAATCGAGTCTGTTTGGTGCTCGTGCACTGTAATTGTACAGACTTTTGTCTTGTAATCCTGTTTCTTGAATAAGAAGGTTGCTGTATATTCAGTTTAACGAGTTTTGGATTATTCGTGCTTTTGGGAAAACGAGAAGGAATTCTACCCGTCGTTGTAAAATTTTATTGCGTCTGAATTCAGTGAGTTTTCGGATGGAGGTTTTATATATCTGCGCGAGTCGGGATATATTCTGAGGTTAATTTTCCAAGGTGTGAAAGAAAATTTCAGTCGCGGAAAAAGATTCGGCGATAAGTTTTGGAATTGTTAGACGATAGACGTTCTTTCTGTAGGTTTTCTGTTTTGGTGAGTTTCGTTCGTCGCGGCGCGCGAGAGCTGAACGTGTGAGTGTTTCTAAGAGGTGATGAGTTTTATCTCAAGTGGGTTTGGTTTGGTTTGATCCAATGGCTAGGGTTTTGTCTTGGCATTTTGTCTTTTGATCCAATGGCCATGAGTTAGCAAGAGCAATAGCATAGTAAGGAGGTTTGTTGATGGTGGACTTAGAGCATAAACATCGGCCGTGTCTTTTGCCACGTTTACTACCCATGTCAGGATGGTTGGGATAATTGCATCAAAGAAGTGGTAATAGCTTTACCACCGGTTCCAAGAATGGATACGTTGCTTTTCGTTTCCTTTTCTTTTTCAAAGCCAATTTAATATTCAAAATAAGGGTGGCAGCAACACATTAATATTATTACCGTTGAAAAGTAACCGTTGCACCTCATCATAGTTAAAAAAATTTACAAGTATTTCTTACCTAGTTATAAAATGTAGAGAATAAATAAGTGATCAACCATTTCAATCTATCACAATTTTTCATCTACATTTAGTTTAAATTTGAATAATTTATTTTATCTTTCTTAAAAAAATTTCTTCCACACATTTCATTTGTCAATGAACCCCAATCACCACAATTCTTGGTCCAATTTCATGCAAAATGGTGGTTTTCCACCATTTATCCCAAATCAACAAAATACCCCATACTTTGAAAATTCATCCAATAATACAAACCCACATCCTAACTCAAATTTTCAAAATCCTACTTTTATCACAAATCAACAAAATAACCCAAATTTTGGGAATTTCCCATATCACACTCCACCTTACCCATATCATTATCAACATTTTTCATCTCAATCAACTAGTCCCACTATGTCTCATGGAGTTCAAATGGATAATAGTCATGTCCAATTAAATGATCAAGAGCATGAAACACCACAATTTTGCACTCAAGATGGCTTGGAAACAATTAACCTTGATGAAGAAGTTGGAACAACATCGGTTGTGAATACATCGAAAACAAGATTTCAACCAAAGGAGGATGATCTTCTCATTCAATCATGGCTCAACGTTTCTACGGATTCAATTGTTGGGAATGATCAAAAAGGAGAAAGTTTTTGGAAGAGGATTGCCGAAGCTTATAACGACAATCGCCCCAACAATTTTCCAGAGAGAAAATCGACGGCACTAAAAGGTCGATGGCACAAAAAAATTAATCCCTCCGTACAAAAGTTTGTTGGGTGCTACAAACAAGCTGTCGCCGTAAAGAAAAGCGGTAGCTCGGAGGCCGACATTGTTTCAGCCGCATGTGATATTTATTACCAAGATGGTCATGAAAAGTTCACATTTCAGAGTGCATGGAAATTATTGAGAGATCAACCCAAATGGCTTGGAGGTTCATCGGAACCATCTGCAAAAAGAACAAAGAGTTCTGCTTCTGGAGCATATTCGACATCTTCTAACCCACCTACACCAACAAGCGAATACAATCCACCATCACCGACTTTGTTATGTCGTCCAATCGGTCAAAAGGCGGCCAAAAGGAAGGAAAAAGAAAAGTTTGTGGAAAAGCCTACTCCCAAATTTGATGCTATGAAAGATGACTTAAACAAAAAAGTTGAATTAATGTCGGGATTTGCACGTGAATATGCACGTATTGAGAGTGAAAAAATGGAGATAGAGAGGAAAAAGGTTGATGCTGAGTTGCACGTAAGGAAGATCAATGATTTGCAAATACTCACAAAGGATACATCAAATATGACACCAAGACAACTACAAGATCATGAATTTTTGTGCGGCGTAATTAGAGATAAATATGGTGTTAATTGATATTATTATTATTATTATATGTGTGTTAGATCATTTTTAGCATAGTATAATTATTAAAAAAATTAGTTTATGTATGTTAGACTAAAATATTATGTGTGTATTTTTTTTTACGATTAATTACTATGTATGTTGACTATATATGTATGTTAACTATTAAGTTTGAATTATCATTCCAAATTATTATTATGTGTGTTTTTTTTTTACGATTAATTCTGGATTAATTCCAATGCCACAAGGGGATAAGAGAAAATTGTTTGCTAAACATCAAGAAGGCGCAAGAAAGGATATCGAACGAGCATTTGGAGTTCTCCAATCCTGATTTGCGATCATACGTAACCCGGCTCGATCTTGGCACTTGGACGCACTCAAACGTATAATGGACACTTGCATCATATTGCACAACATGATTGTTGAAGATGAACGTGCCACATATGGTGGCACTTTTGATTATTCATATGATTATTTGGGCAATGACCCGACTCCACCACCAAACGATTTTAATAATGATTTTCAAGAGTTCCTACGTAGAAGACATCATGTTCGCGATAGGCTAATTCATCGACACCTTCAACAAGACTTGATTGAACACATATGGGAACGTTTTGGACATGAGAATAACCACAATTAGAAATTATTTTAAACGTTTATTATATTTTATGCGCTAGTAGTTTATTTTAATGTTTATGATTTTCATTTTTTTGTATTTTCGTATAACTTATGTGTGAGATGTAATATGTTATTTAATATATTTTCATATGCTCTTAATTTGCTTTTATTTATTTTTTGAATATTTTAATTTATTTTATATATATGCTATTTTCTTTTTTATGCATTTTGATATAATTGATTTAATTTGTATCAATTATACATTTTGAATATAAAATATAAAATATAAATTGATTTAACTTTGTGGGGCCTATGTTAAAGTTTTGGATGAGTGGTATGGATATTTAGAAAATATGGTTGAGTGGTTTAAATAGGTGGAAAGTGTAAAATAGTATAAAATATTATGTGGGACCCATTTATGCCACCCACATGAGTGGCATGGATGTGGATGCTCTTAGAAAATTTACCCAAGACTTTCTTTCTTCTTCTTCTCAACCGTGCCATCACTTTCTTAACCTTAACCTTCACAAATTTTCCATTCTTCACCATTTGTGTCCATTTCAAGCTTGGGAGCTTTGTGGAATAGTTGTAGAGAATCACTTGCTTAAGGTAACCACCCTTTTCCTTTTCATTTTGGTTGGTTAAAACTCTTGGAGTTATGAGTTTTAGATTATGTTCATGAGATGAAAATGTTAGGAATTGATTCTTGTTTCATGAAAGTTGTTCATGAGAGTTTAGGAAGCATGCTAGGCTTTGTTATTTCAATTTTCCATGAGTTGGTGAAAAATCTCATGAGAAAAGTTAGGGTTTTGGGTTGGTTAAGTATTGATCAATAACATGTGGTTAAGTTGTAAGGTTTTGAAAAGAAACGTTGTCTTTGAACCTTTGGGCGAAAGGGAAATGCGTTGTATGGTTTTGTTTTAGAAAATCCGATGAAAAATATTTTGGGGTTTATGAAAATATTTCCTAAGTGTTTTGTGTAGGGTTTATGGGGTCAAAGTGGTTTAAAACTCTTGTGACATGTGGTGTTGCTTTTCACTTTGAAAACATGTTTGAAAATGATTACCGGTCGGTTAAGGTCCGTAATAAAACTTGTGCTTGGATTTGGTTTTGATTTTGGAAATGAAAATCAAATAACTTGCACTCGAAGCAACCAACAAGCTTTCGGAAATGAAATTGCTTGCTTATGAAAATGGTTTGCTTTTGTGCCTTGAAAAAGTGTTGGGAACTAATAGAATCAAATTAGGCTTGGGTTGGAAAAAGGTGGTGTGAGTTGCTGTTTTTGGCTGTCATGACAGGTGCAACTCGCCGGGCGAGCGTTTACTCGCCAGGGCGAGTGTCACAGGCCATGAACTCGCCAGAGCGAGTAAGACCAGTCTTCACTGCCTTCACTCGCCACCAACTCGCCAGGGCGAGCCCTGAGAGTTGAAATTTTGGATTCTGATTTCTAAACTTGGTTTTTAACTTTCTAATCCCTTTTTATTAATTTATGGAAGTGGCGGGGATTGGAAACGAGTTTTTCGGGTACTCGGAAAGTACGTAACTTATAACGCAAGAAAACGGCCATTTTGCATTTCAAATTATTTAAGACTTTTGACTATTGTTTTGGGTCCTAAAAATAGTACAAATAACTCATGGGGGTTGATCAATACGGTAGTTTTAGTATGGTATCCGAAAGAGTTGATTTTCTTTAGGAACCTTTAGGTTTTTGGGGTTTTTGGTTTAGTTTCAATACGATTGGTTGGGAAACAATGTATTGATAATACGCTGCTTGTTTTAGGGAGCACGTAGTGTTGTGTGGACGTTGCTTGTTGTGAGTGCTTGCCGAGGTAAGGGCTCCACTTTATTTCCGTCTTTTCAAACGGTTTTGTTAAACATGCTTTAGATTTTGCTGTGTTGCAATTGGTGGGGTGCTTGGCATGTTTTTGTGATGTATTCTCGATATGAGATCGTGGTAAATACATGATTCGTTGTCTTACATATGGTTGGTGAAATATGTGCATGAACAAGTGATTAAATACATATGATTAGATGTATATGTATGTGTTGTTGTGGTGTGATTACATATGCGTGTACGATATGTATGTGTTGCATTAGCATATAAGGGGAATCGTATGCTCATGCATTCATAGTACGTGGTTATCGGGAATGAATCACGGGGTGCGATTATCGGGAATGGATCCACCTTACTCCTACGGGAATTATTGAGTCCAATAAGCGGTTATCGGGAATGGACTGCGGGGTGCGATTATCGGGAATGGATCCATCCTAACCCTTTGTGGTTTTATTGATTATGATTACTGACTTCCGGAATTCATATGCATGTGGTAATGGGGAATCTACCACACTTATTGTAGAAGTCTGCATTAGGCTCGGTGTGCATTATATTTTAAGCCCGTTGGTGGGAATTGCTTTTGTGTTAAAGAGCTTTCTCTTGTGTATGTGGAAACTTGTTATGTGTACATCTTTCGCACTGGTTATATATATACATACTATATATTTTGTGGTGACCCTTTCTTTCATTTGCGGGCTCATCCCACCCAGATGATGGGTTAGGTCGTGGTGACGACGGTGGCTGTTCCAGACCCCAGTGAGATGTTGGAGCTTTAGCTTAGTTAGACTATGCGCCGGTGTGGGTGGTACACCGTGCTTTTTGGGTTTAGGCATAGGATTCTAACTTGTTTTGTTGTAAGTATTTGAATACTTAGACTTGGATTGTAATTATTCAGGAATACACTTTGCTTGTCGAAGCACCTTATGGTAATGAGTTCTTTTGCATATTTGAATGCCGGCTCATTTAAAATATTCTATGCGCACTCTGAGTGTTAGTTGAAAAAGGAAAAAAAAATATAGTGCCTTTTTGGCCTTTGAAAAACGGGTTGTTACAGATTCTATCAACTCCATTGCTTCCCTCTCATCCTTCCTTTTCAAAGATCCACCCGCGGAAGCATCTAATAACATCCGTGTTTGAGCCCTTAAACCTTGTGTGAAGTGTTGCATTTGGGCATGAGTGTCTATGCCATGTTTGGGACATTTCTTTAAGCACAACTTGAACCTTTCCCAAGCATCATAGAGTGATTCGGCATCCCCTTGCTCAAAGTTAACGATCTCGGCTCTCCTTTCGAGGAACTTGTGAATCGAAAAATACCTCTCAAGAAACTTCCTTTCAAGCTCTTGCCAAGTATTGATAGTACCACTAGGCAATGTGTCCAACCAATCTTTAGCTCTACCGGTGAGTGAGAACTTGAACAACCTCAACCTCTTTTGAGACTCGGTAATGTTTGGAGGATCCGTGTAGTCACACGCTTCATAGAACCTACTAAGATGAAGATTGGGGCATTGGCTCTCCGCCCCCGAGTATTGCTCCTCCTTTAAGGCATTAATAACGGAGTTCTTGATATCGAAGTTGACCGGGTTTGCCGGTTGAAAACCCAAATTAGCAAGTTGTCCGTCATTCCACTGCCCATAGTCTCCAAGTGTCCTCCTAGGTGGAGGTGGTTGTGGATCACCTTCCATCTCAAAGTGATTCTTTTCCGATTGTTGAGAACTAGTGTCGGAATTCTCAAGATTCTCTTGTGCAAGCCTAGCAAGTCTCTCCGCTTCTTGAGTTAATCGGACTTTGGCACGGTTAGCTCTAGCAAATTTCTCGATCTCCGGTATGTATTGTAGTTCACCTTGGTTCCTACCTTGCATACACAAACACACAAAGAAACAAACGAGTAGTTCCGAACAAAGAAATTAAACTAGCAAAAATAAAAGCTACACTACTTTTTTTTCTTTTTAAAACTAAAACAATATCACGGTTCCAATTGCCTTGTCGGTTTAACGACAATCCCCGGCAACGGCGCCAAAAACTTGACGAGATATTTGCAAGTGTACAAATTATCCGTAAGTAGTAAAAGATTATCAATCCGCAGGGATTGTGTTTAACCGAAAGCTAAGACAACTAAACCTATGTTATGATCTATCACTTCCAAATCCATGATCTAAACACTATTCTCATAGAAATTCAAATCACTAATATCAGATCTAACTTGATCAAGGCAAGATAAGCTTTAAACACAGAATTTGATAGAATGCATAAGAAAAACTGAATTCAATATAATAGAAGTTTAGCTACATAATTGTGGAATTCAAGGTTACATAGAGATTCAATCAGAATGAGATTTAGCCAAGAGTCATCATGATTCTGAAGCAAGATCCTTCAACTTCAGCCATGATTCTTCAATCATTTTCCTCAAATCTACACAGATCTTCAGTCTTGGACACCAAAATACTCACACATATACTTTCTTCTCCCAAAAATCCGAATCTCTCCACAGAGCTTCAGCTCAGCTTTTATAGACCACTGAAACAGAGACGTTCGCGCGGATATTCGCTTCGCCCCAGATCTGCTTCGCGCACGCGAAGCCTTACGTTTCCAGTACAAAACGTTCGCGCCATATTCGCGCCCCTTCGCGCGGACTTCGCCCAAGGTTCGCTTGCGCAAATTTTCCAGAGGGTTTTTTCCTTCTCAGTATCAAGCCTTCGCGCACGCGAACTCTTCTTCGCTTGCGCAAATTTTCCAGAGAGATTTTTTCCTATCCAGGCATCAAGACTTCGCGCACGCGAGCCTGTCCTTCGCCTGCGCGAATTTCAACAATGATACTTGATTTTTCCCTCCTTTGTAGTCTTGGCTTGTGATACAAGATACCTCTTGAAAACCTTTGATTCTCCATCACTTGTAGCCCTTTTATTTGCACAATTACCTACTTTTACCTTGAAAAGTGCTTTGGTTTGTAGTAATGATGAGATATCATCATGTATAATATGACAATACTTTAATATTTTGAAAGTAACCTTGTATTACATTGGGATTAATGAACCATTGTTTGTGTATGATATGTAATGTTTTTAAATTGATCAATATGATGAATTACATATTGATGAATTGTGATAATGATTTATGAGGACTTATATGATAATGATTTGTGATGATATGATTATGATGATCTTGTATATGTGATAACTTGGAAAGATTAATTAATGAGATTTAATTAATAGAGAAGATGTATTTTTTAACAACGGTGTTGGAATGCATAGATTATATTATCCTTTTCATAATGAGTTTAATCAACCATATGTATGATGAGCAGATACTTTAGATGGTGCCTAAAATATAACATATATTTTAGAATGGTGACTAAAATATATTTGGAATAAGTTTTCCAATAAATTGGTGATGAGGTACCGCATGCATTTAGTAAATGTTAGGGAGCATTTCATGAATGTGCCATTAGATTGCATTAGGAGATAATGGTGAATCATTATCTTAACTATTTGATAACTGACATTATTGTTGTGCATTAATTGTTATATATTAACTATGAGTATCTTGATTATGATTATATGTGGATTATACAATTTAATTGATATTTCATACATGATTTGTGAATTATAAATGTATCCTAATTGTGTAATATTGCACCTTCACGGTGCGAATGTTAGTAGATTTTATTATGTCGTTATTTAATGTATTGTAACGCCCCGAAATTTAGAAGAAAGTTATTTAGTTATTATTTAATTAATATTGGTAGAATTATATGTTGAACCAATTAATTAATGGAAATTTAGGGGTGACGAGACATGATAGTCAAAATAAATAATTTAATTAAAGAAATTCTTTAGTAGAATAATTAAGTGGAGAAAAATAGAGATATTTATTTTAGTATAATTTTAAAAAGATATACTCAGAAAATAAAAGTAGAAACAAATTATTGAGAGATATGATCAAAATTTTAAATTGAAACAAATCCCATGAGATTTTCTCTTTTCTTTAGGAAAAAGAAACCTAGAACTTTTTTTTATATATAAATAGGAAAGCATAAGACCAAAAAAGGGAATTTGCCACAATTTCATAAAAAAGCAGAGAAGATATTGGAACAGAATCACAATTCTGCTATGCTTCTATCACTATAGCAGCTCTGACTTGCATCACAAGCAAACAGATTCACACTATTGTTTTGGAATGATTATGAACAATTGGTAAGCGCACACACACACACTATTTTGTGAAAGAAAATTGCTAGAGAAAATGAGAGAAAGAGAGCAAATTTTATTAAAGCACCAAGTGGCTAAACAGTTTCACAATTACACTTTATATACTAGCTCACCTTGCACACCAAGTAAGCACAACTAACTCAACCAACTAACTACCTTTTTCTCTCTTGGTTGTAACTGATTTTAAACAGAAAATGACATCTAATCAAATCCTAACTAACCCAAAACAAAACAGCTAGACATATTTCTTAGAGAACAAGTAACAACATTTTGATGAAATTGAATTAAACATAACAGAAGAGAGTATAGCAAAGGGGAAAGGGCAGCCCTAGGGTTTAAAGGAAACTTAGAGAGATTCTGCATCAAGAGGTAAGGGGGCAATGAATGTGGCCTTTGTTTGTTTTCTTCTTGTGGTGCGACGTCGTTGTTATTGCTTATGTCTTTTGCTTATTAACTTTTCTATTTATTTGATGTTGAGTTTTTTCAAGAACAAAACATTGTATTCGTGTAAGTGTCATTAAATAAAATTGGATGTTGAAAATCATGATATTAAAGTAGGGTTTATAGTTCGATTAAATTTGCTAGTGCCTTGTGAATTATTCATGTAGTGATGACTAAATTTGAAGTTAGGATCTGACAAAGTTAATTGGTCCGTGATTAGTGAAATAGGAGTTCTCAATAAAATCAATTTGATTTGGCTACAACATGGTTATAAACCGATTTTGGAGTATTCAGTGATATCCTGGATATTTTTGTTTCAACCTTAAATATAGATATGACATTGTTTTCAAAATTTCCATAAGAGAATGTGGGGTATATGACAATTTAACAACATAGATAATAATCAAACCCCAACAAGTTGAATTTTTTTTATTGTGTTTGCAAACTGATTTTATTTAGCTCAATCAAACCAATAAATAGAATCATATTCTGATTTTATTTAGCTTAATCCTCATAGCATATACCCCCTGTAATTGCAAAACAAATACTAAAACCATAGTTTCTAACCCTAATATCCCAACCTCTACAAAACTGCTACTGAAAAAATAATTCAATCATAGCACCCATCACAGAGTTGACAAAATGAAGAAAATGTAGAATCATTGAGACATCATTCAAAAAATAGAAACAGGGATAGTGAAAAGTTAGTCACAAAAAACCAATCACAAAGACTAAAATGAAAAACATAACCAACAATCAATCCAAAAAACACTCAATAATCTTCATTCAACCCAAAACATAACCATTGATTTTTTTATCACAACTTCAATATGAGATAGGGTTTAAGAATAAGTGAAGAAGATGAAGAAATTAAAAAAATATACATACATGAGATTTCGAGCACGGCGGCAATGAACCGGAGAAACTGTGCAACGGCGAAATCCAAGCGATGAACAATGGAAAGGTTCTATGAGAGAAATGAAAAGGTTCGTGTGAGAGGGAGGGAAAATGGAAGGTTATGTGAGAAGGAGGGAGTGAAAGGACACTTATGACCTTTTTGCTTTCTAAATTCTGTTTTTACCGTAAAGAAAAATTTGTTTTTTATTATTTCAAATTTTTATTGTTTTTTAATAACAGGTGGCACTTAACAGTCCATGTCACCACTTAGCGGTCCACGTCAGCAGAGTTAACAGAGTCAGCAAACGGAAGTTAACGGATGAACTAATTTGAGAAACGTTTGATAAAGTCAGAAACTAATTTGAGATATTGACAGAGTCAGGGACCAATTTGAGTGCGAGTTACAGAGCCAGGGACCAATTTGGTGGTTTACTCAGAATTTAAAGCCTTCAAACATGATTTGTAAATCAGTTGACTTCCAATCTTAACTCTAATGACGTGGATTAATTGGCCAGCATGTGCTTTAGTCTCATATATGATTAGTTTATCATTAGTTGATAGTAATAAAAGTGACTATTATCGGTTTGTTAAATAATTAATTCTAAAGGTATATAGATATGAGAATATATATCACACTATCTGAAATTCCTGGCACACTATGCACGATGCTCTACTCGATGCTCTAACAATCTATCCGGCCTCGCGCGTAACAGAATGAAAATAAACAAGTAAACAAATAAAGAACACAAGTTATTTGTTAACCCAGTTCGGCGCTTAAACAAGCCCTACGTCTGGGGGATACCAATCCAGGAAGGAATATCACTATAATAGTCCTAGTCCTAAGTCTACAGCAAACGCCCCGTTTACAACTTAAGAACCTAGGCCCTACCAATGACTCTTCTACCTAGGAACTCCTAGATATGAGATCCCATCTCACTCCCTAACAACCTTACAGCCAGCAAGGATTTCAATAACACAATAACAAATAAGATTTGGAGACCCACTCCTAAAACTACACACTCGTACCTAAAGGCTTTGAGTGTTAAACACACCAAAAATCCTAACTCCGTACTTCAAAGCTTAGGAGAAGGATCACACACTTACAACTCAAGAACACGTCCTAAGCTTGCATCAAGGTGATACAAGAAAGGCTCACAATCATAAAACACACGCAAAACCTAATACTGAATACTAGCACAAAGACAGCGTGAACAACTAACTAGGATTAGGGTTTTGCCACTCTTTAAATACTTCAGAAAGTAGCACATGCATGGACTTTAATTCTTTGACCCAAGCATTAACTCCACATAAATAAAATGAGATTCTTTAGCAAATATATTCTTCAAAGAGATTCTTCTCAGAATTATTCTTGAACTGAATCTGAAGCATTAACAACCTTCCTTACATAAAAGCATATCAAACGCGCCATGCAAGATTCATGAAAGAGAAACGGAACATTCCATAAATAGCATTTGCCATGAGCGCTCCTCCTGAGCATTATTCAATGCTCTACACAATGCCAGAGCATCGGATCGCACATCTTGCACAAAGTTTATTTCCAAAAATGCAGCCAATTATCAAAGACTCAACAAACTCCCCCTTTGGCAAATTTTTGGCTAAAACAAATTATGACCATACAGATAGTACTTAAACAGATACATCAACTACATTTCTTTTTCTCAACATAAACACACAAGCATAAAGATCTGTAGAGGCTATTCTTCAAAACATTACCATACTACTCCTTCATGGAAAATAGTAGAAAAGAATAATTGTATCTTTTAAGAATATCAGAGAGGCATGCAACAGCGGAACACATAACAACTACTTCGCCTAAAATGGTCAGGAAAATAAACTTGATGGGATGTGGGATAGAATGCTTCAGCATTGCCACAGTTCTACTCCCCCTGCACATATGCATGGGATGTTGGAGCCTTGCGTCCAACATCTCCTCCTACATCATACAATCACAACTCCCCCTTAACACCTGCACATCAGATCACACCACAAACATACATACCAGCTACATACTTCAATCAGGCTACACTACACTACACTACAGTCACATCATAACCAGAACCAGATATAACATCAATAACCAGAGTAGTGCAGATCAGAATTAATCAAACCAGAACAAGAACAAGCCAAGTTTTTACTCCCCCTTTTTGCCACAAATTTGACAAATGATAAAGGTGCAGAGAAGTTATGGCTACATAGCCTTAGTACAAACCAGCAGAAACAAAAGAACATGCCCATTACAGATTAATCAAAGAATAACAGAGACAGGGCAACAAACACAATATAATAATTAAAGAGAAGCACTGGAGTCAGACACTTCCAGCTCCTCAGTGTCACCTCCTTCATCATCAACATTAGTACCAGCTGCATCACCAACAGCATCATCAGTACCATCACCTGCAACATCATCACCTGCATTCTTAGCCATTAACCCTTCTTCCTCAGCTTCCTCCTTTTTCAAAGCAGCAATGACCTTTTCAAGCTCAGATTTCTGCTCATCCAAGGCTCTCACAGTAGCTTCCATGGTTAGGATCATAGTCTTTCTAGTCATGGAGGTGGAGACTGCATTTTCAGCAGGGGTGGCTTTCTTTGTGGGCACAGTAATGTCAGCAGCATGCTTGCCCTCAAAGAGCTGATAGGACAGGGTCATGGGTGATTCCCTCTTACAAGGCACATCCTCTGGAACCAAAATGTTGGGGTGTTGGTCCAGTATGATCTCACAAATAAGGGTTGGGAAAGAAACAGCCAGTTTGATTGCCCAAGACTTGCCATGTTCAACAATTTGATCAAAAATTAAGGACCCATAATCTACATTGGCACCAGTCCCTATGGCATAGATAAATTTGGCCAATCCAGTTGCTATGGTGGAAGTGTGAGAGGTTGGAACCCAATTAACTGCACCTATCCTATTTAATATAGCATACTTGATAGATAGCATTACAGAAGGTACCTTACCTTTGAGAGGCCACACCTTGACCTGGTTGGCAGTGATAGTCTTGCATACCTGGTTGTTAGTTGGCTCAAAACCAGGATACCCATACTCTCTTCTTCCAAGATAGGCATTGATCACAGCTGGGGAAAATTGGACACACTTCCCTCTAACAAACACTTGGTGATACTCTTTGCTGAGTTTGTTGTCACAGTCTTCACCAATGTTGACAATGAACTCCTTTACCAGCTTCTCATAACATCTTCCAATCCCAGAAACTGTCTTCATCAGTCCAGCTTGAAGAATCAAATCCATCACCTCCTTGCATTCTAAGGCTTCATCTGACAGTTCTCTCTCTAGAGCTAGTCTTCTGTGATAGACAAACTTCCACTTAGCAGCACTATTACTGAAATGGAATGACACATTGTCCATGGGCACATCAGGGATGTTTTGTGGAATTGATCTCCCTGCTTTCTTTTTCTGGGTGGACAGAATGCCTGGGGCCTTGGCCACGGCATCCTCAGCACTGACAGTGGCAGCTATTTTCATCTTCTTTGGAGTCTTTTGTTTGGAAGCTGTAGAGATTTCTGGAGCATTCTCCTCAGCATCAGACTCTGAGTCAGTAAGATTGATGGTTTTTCTTTTTGATCCTTGTTGTTTCTGTTTAGCAGGTATCTCAACCCTGCTTGATCTCCTCAAAGGACCATACATCTTCTTCTTCTTTGTGGAAGTGGTAGCCTCAGCTGCTACCTTCTTTTTCTTTGGAGATTTTGTTGCTTCAGCTGCAACATTTTTCTTCTTCTTTGTGGACTTTGGTGCTTCTGCCA
Source organism: Trifolium repens (assembly GCA_030408175.1). Lineage (NCBI taxonomy): Eukaryota > Viridiplantae > Streptophyta > Magnoliopsida > Fabales > Fabaceae > Trifolium > Trifolium repens. The sequence continues at coordinate 36,755,004 of CP125851.1, forward strand.
CAATCTCTGGCTCTTTGTCTTTTCTTGCCCTGAGCCTACTACCCACACCAGTCCTCCCAGCCTTTCTTCTAGATTCACCAACAATCTTCATGATTGTTAAATCATCCTCAGTGCTATCATCATTGTTAGCACCTTCCTCCTCAGCAACATTCATATCAACCACATTTTCTGACATAACATTGTCAGTCTGTATCTCACCAGTCACAGTTGTCTTTTGTTGTGTGGGTGTTTCAGCAACAGTATCATCTGGTTGAGCAGCATGAACTCCAGCCACATTAACATTAGCATCTACATCTTGCTGTACATTAGGACCAACAACCACATCATCAGCAGTTTCTTGTGGTTGATCTTGTGCCAAGGATGCTGAAGCATCCGGCACGACCTTAGCACCAGAAATTGACTCCACGAGGGAGTTGAGAGCGTCTTGAGCGATTTGAATCTTCTGGGCATCATCATCATCTCCTTCATCACTAGGAGTGTTAGGAACAACATGTTCATCACCAACAGTACTTTCCCCCTTTTTGGGACTTAGGGTTTGAGTACTTTTCTTCGTATTTTCTTCAATCAGAGTGCTAGAAACAGGTGCTGCGACATCAGAAGCAGCATTAGGGTTCGTGTTACCAAGGTTGGTGAGATATAACTCCTGCATGTTGAAATCTGAGGAGTATCGAGACTTGGATTTTTGGGGTTTTGGTTTTCTGGTGGTTGTGGATTTTGTTCTCTTTTTGGTTTTCGATTTGGGTGAAGATGGAGGGTTAGATGGTGTGGGATTCATGATCGAGTCGAATGAGGGGTGGATCATGGTGAGTGGTGTGGCTTCGGTGATGACATTTGATGGTTTAGGTAAGGGATCAGAAGGTTTGTCTGTGGTATTTGGAGCGGTGGTCGTTGGTTTCGATGGTGATGGTTTTTGTGGTGAGGTTTTGGTGGGAGAGGTTTGATGAGAAGATTGAGACATTATGGTGAATTTGAGAAAATAGGATTCACGAATGCAGAGAGATTTTGGTTTGATGAGGGAGTTTGGAGAAGAAGTTAGGGAGTTGTAGGTATAGGAATTTAAATTTGGAAAGAAAATATTTGGTAAAGATTTGAACTTGGAATAACCAACAATTGATGGTGGCGTGCTGATATAACGGTTGTAGACATGATTACCTTGATCAACGTGTTTAACTTGATTAGGAGAGATAAAAGTAACTGCCACACGCCACTCCACAAATAACGATAATTGCTATGCTTCTTCATGGAGGCAAATTCCCAACTTGCCCCTTAACTTCTCAAACTGCACAGCATCAAGAGCTTTTGTAAAAATGTCTGCAGTCTGTTCCTTTGTACCAACATGTTCCAGAACTACAATCTTGCTCTCAACCAAATCTCTTATGTAATGATGACGGATGTCAATGTGTTTTGTCTTGCTATGTTGAACTGGATTCTTCGAGATGTTTATGGCACTCATGTTGTCACAGTACAATGTTAGAGCATCCTGTTCGACATCGTACTCCTTCAGCATTTGTTTCATCCATACCAACTGAGAGCAACTACTACCAGCTGCCACATATTCAGCTTCAGCTGTGGATAGAGCCACACAGTTCTGCTTCTTACTGAACCAAGAGATTAGATTATTGCCTAAGAAGAAACATCCTCCTGAAGTGCTTTTTCTATCATCTGCACTTCCAGCCCAATCAGCATCACAATAACCATATAGAGTGGAGTTTTCACAATGAGAGTACATTATCCCATAATCACTGGTTCCATTCACATACTTCAAGATCCTCTTGACTTGAGTTAAGTGACTTACTTTGGGATCTGCTTGGTATCTAGCACACACTCCCACAGCATAGGTGATATCTGGTCTACTTGCAGTTAAATACAACAAGCTCCCAATCATGCTCCTGTAGAGACTTTGATCTACACTTATTCCCTTCTCATCCTTGGTGAGTTTCAAATGAGTAGGTGCTGGTGTTCTTTTGTGTGTAGCATTATCCATTCCAAACTTCTTGATGATGTTTCTAGCATACTTGCTCTGTGATATAAAGATGGTGTCATCCATTTGTTTGATTTGAAGCCCAAGAAAGTAAGTCAGTTCTCCAACAAGACTCATCTCAAACTCTGACTGCATTTGCTGAACGAAATGCTGGACCATTGCGTTCGACATTCCACCAAACACAATGTCATCAACATAGATTTGAGCTATTATGAATTTCCCTTTTTCTTGCTTTACAAACAGTGTCTTGTCTGATCCTCCTTTTCTGTATCCCTGCTCTTCCAAGAATTGAGTCAACCTTTCATACCATGCCCTAGGAGCCTGTTTTAGACCATACAGGGCTTTCTTTAATTTGTAGACATAGTTGGGATGTTCTGGGTCCACAAACCCCTTTGGTTGCTCAACATAAACCTCTTCCTGTAGGTATCCATTCAAGAATGCACTCTTCACGTCCATTTGGTATAGCTTGAACTTGAGTATGCATGCCACCCCTAGAAGTAATCTAATGGATTCTAATCTGGCCACAGGTGCAAAAGTTTCATCAAAGTCAAGTCCTTAAATTTGAGTATATCCTTGAGCCACAAGTCTTGCTTTATTTCTGGTAACTGTTCCATTCTCATCTGACTTGTTCTAATACACCCATTTGGTTCCAATAACATTCACATCTTCAGGTCTAGGTACCAAGTCCCATACTTCACTTCTTTCAAACTGGTTTAGTTCTTCTTGCATAGCCTCTATCCAGGCTTCATCAGTCAAAGCTTCTTTTACATTTTTTGGTTCAAACAGAGATACAAAGCAAGAGTTAGCTACCACATCATTTGTTCTTCTGGTAGTTATACCCTGTTCAGGATTCCCTATTACCAAATCTAAAGGATGATTTTTCTGAACACGAACAGATGGCCCTTTACTTGTAGCTTGAGGCCTTGCACTTTCATCATTATCTTCCTCAATAGTCCTTTCATCAGCTTCGTTCATAGATGCCGGTGTGGATGCTCCATCATCTGGTTCAGCATTCACACTGACAGGAGTACCTTGGTCTACTCCCTCATTTTCTTTGTCAGAACTGTCCTTTACTACAACATTGACAGATTCCATCACAACTTGAGTCTTTGTGTTATAGACCCTGTAAGCTCTGCTGTTTGTTGAATATCCCAGGAAAAATCCTTTTTCACTTTTTGGATCTAGTTTCCTTCTAGGCTCTCTATCAGCAAGAATGAAGCATTCACTTCCAAAGATGTGAAAGTGTTTGACTGTTGGTTTTCTGTCTTTCCACAGTTCATATAGGGTGGAGGTAGTTCCCTTTCTCAAGGTGACCCTGTTGTGTACATAGCAAGCAGTATTCATGGCTTCAGCCCAAAAGTGGTAGGGAACATTTTTGGCATGAAGCATGACTCTAGCTGACTCTTGAATCGTTCTATTTTTCCTTTCAACTATGCCATTCTGTTGAGGGGTTATTGGAGATGAATACTCATGTTTAATTCCTTCAGCAGCGCAGAAATCATCAAACTTGGAGTTCTCAAACTCTCTCCCATGATCACTTCTTATTCTAACCACATTGCTACCTTTTTCTCTTTGAATCTGTGTGCACAGTTCTTTGAAAACATCAAAAGCATCTGATTTTTCTCTGATGAAATTCACCCAAGTGTATCTAGAGAAATCATCTACCACAACAAGAACATACCTTTTTCCTCCCAAGCTTTCAACCTGCATGGGTCCCATAAGATCCATGTGCAGCAGTTCCAGAACCTTAGAGGTTGTCTGATGCTCCAGCATTGGGTGTGACATTCTGACTTGCTTTCCAATCTGACATTCACCACACACTTTTCCTTCAACGATTCTGAGTTTTGGAATACCTCTAATTGCTTCAAGAGATATGACCTTCTTCATCCCCTTCAGATTGAGATGTCCCATCTTCTGGTGCCATAGTTGAACTTCATCTTCAGTGGTGACAAGACAGGTGGATGTGAGGGCTTCTTCTTGGGGCATCCATAGGTAACAATTGTCTTTAGATCTAGTACCTCTCAGCACCAGTTGTCCTTCTTCATTGTTGACCAGACATTCAGATTTTGTGAAGTTAACCTTCATGCCTTGATCACATAGCTGACTAATGCTTATTAGATTTGCAGTAAGACCTTTGACCAAAAGCACATTCTCTAGATTCGGTTGTCCATGGTTGATCAAGTCCCCAATTCCTATTATTTCTCCTTTTGCACCATCTCCAAAAGTCACAAAACTGGCCTTGTAGGATCTAACATTCATGAGGTATTTCTCTTCACCAGTCATATGTCTAGAGCACCCACTATCAAAGTACCAATCTTCCCTTGAAGAAGCTCTTAGGGAAGTGTGAGCAATCAACCCAACATCTTCTTCCTTAGGTAATGCAGCACTTTCTTCTATAGGTCTCCATTCCTTCTTGACAATGGTCTTCTCATGTGTTACATTTTGATTAGGCTTCTGGTTGGGGTAACCGTGCAACTTGTAGCAAAAAGGTCTGATGTGTCCCCTTTTTCCACAGTGATGACATACCCATCTACGATATCTTCTTTGACTATTTGATCTTTGGTAAGTACGTGGTCTTGGTCCTTGACTGGCTGAGGGTTTTGGGTCAAGAGCAAATTTTGGAACAGGAAAGGCTTTAGAATGTCGAGGCTGATGCTCCAGCATCACTTTTCCAGTACAGGGATCAATCATGTTTCCACCTGATGAGAACTTAGTTTCAGGATTTTGTTGATACTGATTCAAACTAGAATAATTGTATCCAACAGATCTAAGCTTCCCACTTGGAACATTTTCCAGTATCTCTTCAAGAAGATCTCCTCCTGAGTTCAACTGACTTACTCTTTTCCTTAAGTCATCCATTTGAGCATTAACTTGAATGACCTTTTCTTCTGCTTGAGCAACCTTTTGAACCTGAGTATTGACTTCTGTTATGAGTTTGTTGATTGTCTTCTTTTGTTTTTCCAGAATCCTGCACATTTCTTCATATCTAGTCAACAGGTCTTTGTAGGTACTAGCTAGTTCCTCATAGGAAACATCTTCATCTTCATCAGAATCCCAATCTTCAACTTCAACACATGTTCCAGTGAGGGCAGTCACATGTCTTGCTGACTCACCTTCTTCATCAGTATCTTCATCTGACCATGAAACAGTTAACCCTTTCTTTTGTCTTTTCTGATAAGTTCCACATTCTGATCTGATGTGTCCATAGCCTTCACACTCATGACACTGAACTCCCTTGCCTTGAATGCTCTTGTCTTCAGGTTTTGATTTCTTTAGACTGTTCTGTTGCTTGTTGATGTCGAACCGGATGCCTTGCCCATTCTGTCTGTTTATGCGATCAACCTTTTTTAGAACTTTGTTGAATTGTCTGCCTAGCATGGCTATAGCATCAGCTATGCTATCTTCCTCACCATCTTCAGACTGATCATCTTCCTCCTCAGTGTTTGAAACAAAAGCAATGCTCTTGTTCCTTTTGTCTCCACGTTCGTCCAACACACTTTCAAAGGTTTGGAGTGATCCAACAAGTTCATCCATTTTCATTGAGGAAATATCATGAGCTTCCTCAATAGCCGTTACTTTCATATCAAACCTTTTGGGAAGAGATCTGAGCAGTTTTCTAGCTAGCTTTTCATCAGACATTTTTTCACCTAGAGCCTCAAAAGAGTTTCCAATGTCAAGTAATTTCAAGTGAAAGTCCTGGATGTTCTCATCATCCTTCATTTTTAGGGCTTCAAATCTTGAGGTAAGATGTTGAATTTTTGACTGTTTTACTTTAGTGGTACCCTCATAGCACTTTTGTAATACCTCTCATGCCTCTTTGGCTGACACACAGTTCTTGATCATTTTAAACACACTAGTGTCAACACCATTAAACAAGGCATAGATGGCCTTGTGATTCTGATTTGCTATAGCTTCCTCTTCTGTCGTCCATTCTACCTCAGGTTTCACTATCCCAGTTGAGGTGCCTTCCTTGCTTGCATACATGGGTTGTTCCCATCCGGTTAGAACCACCTTCCACACCTTGCTATCAATGGATCTCAGAAAGGCCATCATCTTTGGTTTCCAAGCGTCATAGTTAGCAGATCCAGTAAGCAAGGGAGGCCTGTTCATATAACCTCCTTCCTTTTCCACAGTGCCAGACATTTCAGGTCCTGAATCTCACCCAAAACAAGCAGGGTGCCTGCTCTGATGCCAATTGAAATTCCTGGCACACTATGCACGATGCTCTACTCGATGCTCTAACAATCTATCCGGCCTCGCGCGTAACAGAATGAAAATAAACAAGTAAACAAATAAAGAACACAAGTTATTTGTTAACCCAGTTCGGCGCTTAAACAAGCCCTACGTCTGGGGGATACCAATCCAGGAAGGAATATCACTATAATAGTCCTAGTCCTAAGTCTACAGCAAACGCCCCGTTTACAACTTAAGAACCTAGGCCCTACCAATGACTCTTCTACCTAGGAACTCCTAGATATGAGATCCCATCTCACTCCCTAACAACCTTACAGCCAGCAAGGATTTCAATAACACAATAACAAATAAGATTTGGAGACCCACTCCTAAAACTACACACTCGTACCTAAAGGCTTTGAGTGTTAAACACACCAAAAATCCTAACTCCGTACTTCAAAGCTTAGGAGAAGGATCACACACTTACAACTCAAGAACACGTCCTAAGCTTGCATCAAGGTGATACAAGAAAGGCTCACAATCATAAAACACACGCAAAACCTAATACTGAATACTAGCACAAAGACAGCGTGAACAACTAACTAGGATTAGGGTTTTGCCACTCTTTAAATACTTCAGAAAGTAGCACATGCATGGACTTTAATTCTTTGACCCAAGCATTAACTCCACATAAATAAAATGAGATTCTTTAGCAAATATATTCTTCAAAGAGATTCTTCTCAGAATTATTCTTGAACTGAATCTGAAGCATTAACAACCTTCCTTACATAAAAGCATATCAAACGCGCCATGCAAGATTCATGAAAGAGAAACGGAACATTCCATAAATAGCATTTGCCATGAGCGCTCCTCCTGAGCATTATTCAATGCTCTACACAATGCCAGAGCATCGGATCGCACATCTTGCACAAAGTTTATTTCCAAAAATGCAGCCAATTATCAAAGACTCAACACTATCAATTACCAGATGAACTGGTGCGAGAGTAATTGGAGTTGTTCTCATTTGATATTGAATTAAATTAGTGTTGAGTTTAATCAATGTTGAATTAATTGATGTTTTGGTGTCGAGTTTAATTGTTGTTGGTGATGTTTATTAAATATAGTTAGCGTCGTTGTTTGATGTCATGGTGGCCTTTGTGCCACCGTATGTCGTGTTGCTATGGTAACCGTTGTGTTACCGTTTATCGTGTTGATATTATGTTATTATTGACGTAGTTATTGGTGTAGCTAATGGCGTTGTTAATGGTGTAGCTATTATATATTTAATTATGTTGAGGAAATTACGTCGAGAATTACGTTAAGAATTATGTCGAGAATACATTTTAATTACGTTGAGAAATTATGAATTTAAGTGTCGAGTGTTGTTGTTTTAATAAGTTATTTGTTAATACTTGTGATATGTTTGATCGTTCCAAAGAACAATATTTTGTTCACTGTTGCTATTGAATTCAGTTAATCTATATGATGTTCGTTACTCATCCCTTCTGGTTTGACCCTACAATGTGCAATCGTAGGTTTTCAGGTGATGATGACCAGCATTAGCCCCGAGTCTTGGAAACGGTTTAGGAGCCGTCTATTTTCGTGCTTTCAAATAAAGAGTCGCTCTGAATAGGACCTCAAGGGGAGCTCACATTTAAACTTTAGTCATTGTTTTTAAAAATCAAATTATGTTATTGTACCTCAGTTGTTTCTATTAATCTTTCAAGAGTTATGACCGGCTGTCTGAATATTTTTTATTTTTAGCTACTTTATAATTTCCTATGATAGACATTGAGGTAGAATAACACTCTTCTAAAAATAAATTAATTGATTTTTAACAAATAAAATCAAAGGGAATTAGAGGGTGTTACATGCTTATATTTATTTGGAATACTTTACTAACACTTTGTTTTGTGTACTTGCTGAACCTTTGGAGTTTCAGGTTCTCAGGTTATGTTTTATGTTCAAGTTCTCGGTAAATCTTCATTCTGATTAGGACACGGAAAATGGTTCACATGTTTATCCATATGTGTATCAAGTCTTTTATTCTTGTCTTTTATTTAAAATGGTATTGTATTAAAATGATTTTATTGTACGAATAATGATTACTATTTTATTAATTTATTATTATTTATTGGAAAGAAATGTAATATCTTAAACTAATATTTGTTTCCAAGCAAATAGAATTTATAACCCGATGCGTGTTTTGAAAAATAATTTTTATAAAAATTTAAAATTATTTAAATATCTGACTTGGATGTTAGATATTCCGTCATTTTTAGCGTATCAAGAAATAATTATAAATATGTATCTTATTTAAAATTCAAACTTTGATTCATATGTGGACCGTTGGTTGAGCATCGTTCACTATATTGCCTTTTCAAAATAGAAGAAAATAATTTTTTATCAATAAACAAAGAAAAGATAATCACTAATTGTCCTTTCTTCTTAACTACTGATTTTCTGTTTATTTTATTGATTGATTCACATCATTGTCATCTCTCTGTTCATAAAATAAAAATTCGATTATTAATTTTTTGTTGTTGTGTTTATTATATTTGTTGTTGAAGAAAGTCGTGTCTTATAATAATATTGCATGACATGTAAAAAATCTATTAAATAATCAAACATTATTAACGGGATCTTGTTCACTTAACTCAATTATTAAGATCGATATTAAAGTCACATGACTATTTTTTTTATATATAACTTAACATCACATGACTTTTAGTCAAATAAAATAAAATCACATCACAAAACTTAAGGAGTTATTTTAAGTTTTTCTACCTAATAAAAAGAAAACTTAGACTAAACAAATTTTTAGAACATTTTTTATATAGAAAAAAGTTGTTTAATTTTTTTAATATAATACATAGATAAACAATTCTTAAAGCTAAAAAAATACAATTATCAAATAGCTTTAGATTTCTAAAAGTTATCATTTTCACTTTTAATTTTATCTATATCTCATTTTAGTTTCTATATCTATATCTCATTTGTTCATTTATCTATATCTCATTTTAGTTTCTTAAAAAAAAAAAACAAATATTTCATTCACAATAATATTTTGGAAATATATTACAATATCAATAAAAATTAGAAATTAAATTAGTTTAAAATGTGACCAGTCTGTATAAGCCGTTCCTTTATAAGAGAGATTGGTCACTGATTGAAAATGAAGTAGAAATTGTAACTATATATATTTAATATTATAAATAAAATTAAGTGAAAATTATTAACTTTGGTGGTGTACACCTAACCTAATACGTTAAAAAACCTAATATGTTAAAGATTACACTTATTTTATGACAACTTTAAACTAAATCACTTAAAGATCTGACAGTGAATATTTAATATCAATTTGCAATTTTCTAATGATGTAGTAGTATACTTATTTATTCATTAAAAAATTATATAACATTTTAATTGATCACATGTTCTTTTCTTTTAATTATAAATTAAAATAAATCTTGTTGTCCAAATAATTTAATTTGATAGAGTGAAATGTTAGCAAGTTAAAACAAACCTAATGAAAAACATAAAAAATATAAAATAATTTACATTAAAAATAAATAAAATAAAAATTTCATTTCATTTTGGATTTTTTGTATAGTGTCTTAAGATACATTATATATAGACTAATATTAATGAATAATAACTATATGAGCCTAAGGCCAAAGAAAGGCCAACTATAGAACAATTAAAATAAAAAAACCAACTAAATAAATTTCTAAACTAACTTAAGATCTTAATTTATTTAATTAAGCTATAATCTAATACTATCGCTCTATCATAATTAATGAGTTCTACTTAAAAATGAATCGTTCACATGAACACAAATTTAATTTATAGATAAATTAATTTCGGATCATGTTAACATATACGATAAGTTATTTTAAGGGTTAAATATATTTTTGGTCCCTACATTTTACCTTATAGTCAAGAATAGTCTCTACATTATTTGAAGGTGTTTTGGCAGTGGTGGTGGTGGTGGTTGGCTGAGGTGGTGTTTGGCTGAGGTTTTTCTTGGTCTTGGTAGTTGTCCTGGCGCGCCCGAAAGGGCGAGGTATGTAGACACTCCATGTTGATGGATGTTGTTGTTTTATCGTACCTCCGGGACGTATTGGTGACGGAGAGGTGTTGGATGGTTAATGCCGAGTGTGAGTGGATTCTCCCTGATACGAGAGTCTCTGACCATTTTCAAATCTGGTGAGATTTGCAGGACTCTTGGAGTCGCTGATGGGTGTTCAAGTCTGTTGAGATTTGCAGGTCTCTGGTATCTGGTCGAACTCTACTGCATCAGGTGTTGACTGTCGATTCTCTGACTACCGGTGTCCCACAACCTTCGACTTTTGGGGCTACTTTCTGGATCTGATGGGCCGAGTAATTTTAATTCGAGTTCGGAAGTTAGTGTCTAGTGGTGTCTCCTAGAGTCGGATAGGGGTTTTCTCTGGTAGGTTTAGTGAATCATTATTGGTGTACGGGTGGATTGGGGCGTTTGATTAGGTGTTGGTAATTGTGTTATATCACGTTACCTTTCGTTGTATGTTCCACAACAATTCCTTACACTTCTTGTTGAGGAGTTGTTTTTTAATAAAATTTAGCCGATTCAAAAAAAAAATAGTCTCTACATTATTTTTATGGTGAAAAAAAAAACGCTACAATTTTTTTTGTCATTAAAATTGGTCTCTGCCGTTAATTTTGTAAGTGGCACAATGTGAGCCTGTTGTTTTTATGGTTAAATATGTTTTTAATCCCTACATTTTGCTTTTATATTTAAGAATAATTCCTACATTTTGTTTTATATTTAAGAATAGTCCTTACATTTTAAAAGTTGCGTAAAAAATCCATAATTTATTCTGTTACGTACTGAATTTGGTCCCTATCATTAATTTTACATACTAAATGATTATGGTAATTGTGGGCCCCATTTTTTAAATTTTTTTTTGAAATCCAATGATTCATCTCTTTAAACCTCCCGTGGTGGCGTTGTTGAAGGAATTGATGCGACTTGTTGCTGGAAGAGGTGACAGAGGAGAAACGAAGAGTGGTGATAAGGTGAATCTTGCGATCGAGGGTGATGATATGATGAATCTTGTTGTGGTTTTGCACAAAGAAATCTTTATTTCAATTAATAAATAAATCAAAAAATTTTAACCAAAATAATAGGATCCACAATTGCCACATATGCATTATGTTCATAAAAGTAATAACAGAGACCAAATTTAATAACATAATAAATTTTTGGGTTTTTTACATAATTTTTAAAATGTAGGGACTATTGTTAAATATAGTGCAAAAATTAGGAACTAAATATAATTAACCCTTATTCCGTTTATAGAATTAACGGCATGGACCAATTTTGATGATGGAAAAAATTGTAGGGTTTTTTTCATTCATTAAAAAATGTAGGGGTTATTTTTGATTATAGGGCAAAATATAGGGACTAAAAACATATTTAACCCATATTTCAATAAAGAAATTTAACATTAATTAATATAAAAAAATTAATATTTCTGTAAAAAAAAATTAATTTTTTTTTAATGACAAATATATTATACTCCCTCCGGTTCTAATTATAAGAAGAAATTAACTTTTTAGATTCATAGAATGTTTGATGTATTTGGACCATATTATGAACCAAATACAACAAACATTCTATGAATCTAAAAAATAGATTTCTTCTTATAATAAGGACTAGAGGGAGTATATAAATATAGAACGAAAAATAAAAGAGAAAAATTAGTAACATAAAGAGATACCAGAAGTACACTCCACTAGTACCTAACAATCTCGGAGGTAAAATAGGAAAATAAAACAGACAAATAAAATTACAAAGAGAAAAGGAAAAAAGGAGGCACATCACCACCAAAACTAAAGCCCCCCAAAGGCACCACCACAAGAAGAAGAATACCCTTTATGAAGAAAGAAGCAAGGATCAACCACAGGTAGGATATAACAATAAGAGAACCTCCAATTCTCCTAACCCAACGAGACCCAATATGACGCCATAACAAACTCTAACGGTTCCAACATAAAGTAGGGTGGATACCCCACTCATAGAAGGAACGGGGAGAGTCATAATTTTTACCTAGAAACCATTTCAAAGATAAAAGTTTCACCCTATCTATCAGACTCTTGACTGAAAAGACTCCTTCCGAAAAGAAAATGTCATTTCGGATTTCCAGATAGTCCACACAATAGTATGTCAAATTAACAACCACCCTGATCTATCTTTTCTACCAATGCCCATACCCAAGAAAGCCTCAAAAAATTGCAAAAGACAATGAGAAGGCACAAGCTCCACACACAACCAATCGAGAATATTATACCAAACTGGTGAGATTTGGTTGCAAGAACCGAATAAGTGATCAGTGATGAAGTATCAAAGTAAGTATAAAAATTATCGTATCCGCAGGGATTGTTCCGAATCAGACGAAAGTATTTGAAATCATACGTAATTAAATTGCAATAAAGTAAAAGGGGGGATTTGTTTAGGATTCAAATTTCTTAGAAATAAAACGGCAAGAAATTAGGATTTAGGTCAAAGAGAGAAGGCGATTGGACCTTTTCGGTTCATCTAATTACTATCATCTTGGTAGTTCATGCATGTTAACAAATTACAAATTTAGTTTCACGATTCGATTAAAAAAAGTAATTATGCTCAATCTCTTGATAACATAATCCTCTCCCTTGATCATAACTCCCTAATCTCTTAGGTGATTTATGATCAATTGAGGTTTTGGCACTTTAACCTTTGAATTCTCAATTAACAATTCAAAATCTCTTAAGTAACGGTTAATTGAATAATTATTCCTAGATCGATAAATTTATTCTTACTCTCATAGTAAACAAACAATTGGATTCATCACACAATTGGCCAAATCATGCAAAGCATTAAACACAAGGAATAATTAACTGAAACTAACTTCGTAATTCATTAAAATATCATATGAAATTACATGGTTCAAGAAATTACTCATAATTGAATTAATAAAACAAAATAGAGTAATAGAATTCATTACAAGTAAGATTGAAGGTGTTTTCACACTTGAAATCTCCTTGTTGCACTTCAGAAATCGCCTCAGAGCAATAGTTCTTTGCCGTCAAAATTCTGTCCCTTAAACTGAGCAAATTTACAATTTATAGAGCTAGGTTACGTGCCCGCGCCTTGGCGCGGCTCCTGGCGCAAATGGCTATGGAATATGCATTTCTTGTCTTCTTGACAGTTGTAGCTCTTGATCTTAGCTTTCATTTTCCGCAAGTCCCGCATCATTCCGAGTTACGGAACTCCATATATGATCAAAATACCGGACATACGTCATGATGCAAATTGTGCTGATTTTCTCCAATTTTCTTGAGATTCAAGCTCTCTTGTACTCGATGTAATTTCTTCTTTATTCATTGCGGGGTTAGACTACTTGGCTACCACTTAAAAGGGGGGGTTGAATAAGTGGCCCCTTTTAGACAATGTCGATTTTTAAAAAAAAAATTGTTTAAAAGGAATGCGCGGAAGCACCACCGGATCGGTAGTCTCTTTGCACCCGATTGATCACTGGAAATGTAGTATAGCCTTGGACGTATGAAAAGACTTAGAAATGTTCGTGTGCAAAATACTCAAATTAAACTAATCACTTAAAACAACCCAAGCAAGTTATTAGGTATATGAATCTAATCCAATCACAATCAAGATGAGTATCAATTGAATTTCGGTGCACACGTACGAACACGAAAATTCAATTGATTAACAATTAAAGCAATTATGTAAAGTAAAAGATTAGGAAAGAAAGACACAAGAGATGATTAGGGAGTTCCCCGGCTTTCGTGTCGTCCTCGCGGTCGGCCGGGTACGTCTCCCCCCAAATGACCAAACGGGTTATTTGAGCGTATATTGATTAAAAAAGATGAACTCAAGTGCACAATTTACAATCGACTCTAATAACACTATATTGAATCAAAAGTAAACTATGCGAATAAACCTCAACAACAAACGAAGCTTCGCCCTCTGATTCCAATGATCCTTCCCGTGCGAAGATCCTCGCAACGATCGTCCAGCCGAGTCCTTCACTTCTTCGTTGTTGATCCTTCAAGATATCGCACAATCTTGAACCCAAGAGAGAAACCCAATCCTTCTTCACAAATCAACTCGATCATGTCTTTGATTCACCGCAAGCCGTATCGAACGTTATCGATCAAATGTGCAATCTCTATTCGAATGATCCCATACTCAATCTTCAATTAATTGCAACTTGATGGAAGATGATGATCTTGTGAAGAATAACTCTTTGATCCAAATTTTTCACCCAATTTGAATCCAAAGTGTTTTTCAAAGCTCTTTCACTTTCTCACAGGTTCTCTCTCTCTCACTCCAACAAAGCACATTGCTATTTATAGAGAAAATAGAATTGAGCAAATTTAGGCAAAACTTAACATATATGTATCGATACAAATGATGGTTTGTATCGATACAAACCCTTTGACCAGCGTTCAAATGTGAAAATTTGACCTATGTATCGATACAAACACGTGTGTGTATCGATACATACATCAGTTTCTTGAAATCTTGACTGATATGTATCGAAGCATGCAAGCATGATTCGATACATCATGCACTCTCTGGTTTTCTGAGAGATATAGGTGTGTATCGATACATGCAAGCATGATTCGATACACAGGTGACTCTCTGCCTCTGAGAGACCACTTTTGTATCGATACAAGTGATATATGTATCGATACAAATTGCACAAAATCAGTCTGAAGTAATTTCAGGACATTTGTATCGATACACATGTATATGTATCGATACATAATACCTAAAAATCAATTTTCCAAAGTTTAAAAATAGTTTTTCACTGTCAAGTCATTTGTAATGTTGCCAAAATATGTTCTACTCTATTTTCATATGTTTTGACAATTATTAAAACATGAGGGTGAACTGGTGCACTTACATTCTCCCCCTTTTTGATAATTGTCAAAACTTTGCATAAGCTAACTAAGCCTATACCTAATATGCAAATAAAATAGCAATATGTATACAGACGCAATTACACCAAGGCTAACAATAAGCACGCTCCCCCTGAGTTGATGCCATAATGCGTTTGCTATTTGTTGATAGTATTCAAGAATCTTTAGCTATTCATCCTTAGCTTGTGCAATACAAATCTCTCCCCCTTTGACAATATCAAAAAGAAGAAGAGAGTTCATTAGAAGTATCAAGTTCATACAATTTTAACCATAGTCATATCGTGCACTTACATTTGTCGAAATGCACTATATGATGAAAGTTCCTAATCAAAATAATTACATACAAAGATATGCCAAAATATATCAATGACGAATACCAAATATCATGATAAACATGGAATGTAGAATAACAAACCAAAACCAACTCATGAATATTGTAACACTTCGACACTTTAATCAAGTAACATATCCAAATATGGGACGAAATAAACAAAGCAATGTAACAAATGCATAAACATAACATGATTATCCATACAAACAAAATTAATCATATGAAAATATATGTCTATGTATGCACACAAAGTCACATATAAGAACAAAACAAACATATACGAACCAAGTATGAACTTAATATGGCAATTGTAATGATTTTTGTCAAATCCCCATTTTAAACATATGAGTCTCAAAAGCTTATAAATATTTTTTAGCAAAATTCTTGGAAATGGAGGATTAGACAACTATCAAAGCAAATATCATACTAAGGTGAAAGTTGTATGTATATAAACCAATGTACAAATGTTAAGAAAAAAAATTATAAAGGTAAAGGTAGAGAATAGAATCTTCCCTTGAGTGTTAGGTGGAGGAAGTGATCAATTTCCACACCATTGTAAGTGTTTGAGTTGAAGCTTTTCTCATCGCTTTCCTTGTTCATAAGTCTTGAACTTCATTGTTGTCGGTGTCTTTTGTCAATGGTTTCAAGACGCTTTCCTACATACTTAGACATTTGAAATAGGTCCCCAACTCATGTTGGGTCCTAGTTTGTTAGTAGCACCATTATTGCCTAACTTAGGTAACCATTGCAATTTGCCTTTTGGTACCAAGATTTTTCGAGCATGGCATTTTGCAATAGTATGACCCTTGTCACAACAATAATGACAAACGATATGTGAGTCACTCTTCTTTTGATCCATTTTGAAATGTTTAGAATTTTTGTTTTTAACTCTCAAAATGTTTTGAAAATGTTTTGGATCAACTTGATGAGAAACTCTAGGTTTCGATGAATTTTCCACTTTGTCCTTGAGAGTCTTAATATGTTTTGACAAAGTGATACAATTATCGCAACCAACTATATTACTATTATCATGACTTGCACTTGACCTTTCTAATAATGATACCTTGAAAGCTTTCAACTCTTCCTCCGTTTTGGAAACTTTCTTTTCAAGAGCTTTGTTAACTTTTATAATTTCTTTTAATCGTTTGAAAGCTTTCCTAGTTTCACTACATAGGTCCTCAAATGCATTTTGCAAATCATGATATTCTAACGAAGTACATGAGCTAGAGGGATTTTGGTTTACCTTTTTGGGAGCTTTATCCTTCTTTTTGTGATGATGAGTTGTGACGCATACATTAGCCACTTCGCCTTCATCACTTGAACTAGAGCTTGATGATGAATGAAATGAAGAGGTACTACTCTCCCATGCAACATAAGCTTTCTTTCCTTTGCTCCTCCTTTTGTTTGAAGATGACTCCTTCTCTTTTCTCTTGAGATTAGGACAATCCGGCTTGTAGTGACCAACTTGGCCGCACTCATAGCATATCCCTTTCTTGGAGTACCTAGCATCTTCATTCTTCCGGCGGTAACCACTATCTTTCCGAAACTTCTTAAGATTGTCATCGGAATGTCTTATCCCTTTCTTTCTCACATATCTATTATAGCGTCGAACGAAGAGCTCCATTTCCTCATCATCGGAATCGTCTTCGCTTGAGCTACTCTCCACTTGCTCAACCTTTTTGGACTTGGATTTGGAGGCCTTTAGAGCAATGGACCTCTTATCCTTTCCTTTTTCCTTTTCGTTGTGTTTCTCCTTTTTCTCACATTTCTCATGCTTTTCCAACAAATTAAGCACTTGTTCATGTTCCGTTAGCTTACCAAATAAGGTTGTGAGACTCAAAGTTGTAAGATCATTCGCTTCTTTGATTGCGGTGACCTTTGGTTGCCATGACCTATTAAGACATCTCAAAATCTTATTAGTAGCATCTTGATTTGTGATTGGTTTACCTAGACCATGTAACTTGTTGGTAATTTATACAAATCTTTGTTGCATATCCGCAATGGTTTCACCATCTTGCATATGAAACAATTCGAACTCTTGAGTTAAGGTGTTTATCTTGGATATTTTGACTTCATTAGTACCCTCAAAATGAGTAACTAATGTATCCTACATTTCCTTAGCCGATGTACAATGCGAAACATGATAAAATTGCTCAATCCCTAAGGATGAGATTAAAATGTTTTGAGCTTTCGCATCGTAATTGACCTTTTTCTTATCATCCTCCGTCCATTGTGCCATAGGCTTATTGGTGACAATGCCATTAGGATCGGTGTTTGTCGGAACAAACGGACCGTTCTCAATAGCATTCCACACTTCACCATCAAAAGAATTGATGTGTATGCGCATACTACTTTTCCAATAATCAAAATGATCTCCATTGAATATAGGTGCCCGATTATAAGCCCCTTTAGGTGCAAAAGCCATGTTTTTTAATAATTGGCACAAATTACTCGGTTTAATCGTTTAAAATCGAACCGGGCTCTTGATGCCACTTGTTAGACTACTTGGCTACCACTTAAAAGGGGGGGTTGAATAAGTGGCCCCTTTTAGACAATGTCGATTTTTAAAAAAAAAATTTGTTTAAAAGGAATGCGCGGAAGCACCACCGGATCGGTAGTCTCTTTGCACCCGATTGATCACTGGAAATGTAGTATAGCCTTGGACGTATGAAAAGACTTAGAAATGTTCGTGTGCAAAATACTCAAATTAAACTAATCACTTAAAACAGCCCAAGCAAGTTATTAGGTATATGAATCTAATCCAATCACAATCAAGATGAGTATCAATTGAATTTCGGTGCACACGTACGAACACGAAAATTCAATTGATTAACAATTAAAGCAATTATGTAAAGTAAAAGATTAGGAAAGAAAGACACAAGAGATGATTAGGGAGTTCCCCGGCTTTCGTGTCGTCCTCGCGGTCGGCCGGGTACGTCTCCCCCCAAATAACCAAACGGGTTATTTGAGCGTATATTGATTAAAAAAGATGAACTCAAGTGCACAATTTACAATCGACTCTAATAACACTATATTGAATCAAAAGTAAACTATGTGAATAAACCTCAACAACAAACGAAGCTTCGCCCTCTGATTCCAACGATCCTTCCCGTGCGAAGATCCTCGCAACGATCGTCCAGCCGAGTCCTTCACTTCTTCGTTGTTGATCCTTCAAGATATCGCACAATCTTGAACCCAAGAGAGAAACCCAATCCTTCTTCACAAATCAACTCGATCACGTCTCTGATTCACCGCAAGCCGTATCGAACGTTATCGATCAAATGTGCAATCTCTATTCGAATGATCCCATACTCAATCTTCAATTAATTGCAACTTGATGGAAGATGATGATCTTGTGAAGAATAACTCTTTGATCCAAATTTTTCACCCAATTTGAATCCAAAGTGTTTTTCAAAGCTCTTTCACTTTCTCACAGGTTCTCTCTCTCTCACTCCAACAAAGCACATTGCTATTTATAGAGAAAATAGAATTGAGCAAATTTAGGCAAAACTTAACATATATGTATCGATACAAATGATGGTTTGTATCGATACAAACCCTTTGACCAGCGTTCAAATGTGAAAATTTGACATATGTATCGATACAAACACGTGTGTGTATCGATACATACATCAGTTTCTTGAAATCTTGACTGATATGTATCGAAGCATGCAAGCATGATTCGATACATCATGCACTCTCTGGTTTTCTGAGAGATATAGGTGTGTATCGATACATGCAAGCATGATTCGATACACAGGTGACTCTCTGCCTCTGAGAGGCCACTTTTGTATCGATACAAGTGATATATGTATCGATACAAATTGCACAAAATCAGTCTGAAGTAATTTCAGGACATTTGTATCGATACACATGTATATGTATCGATACATAATACCTAAAAATCAATTTTCCAAAGTTTAAAAATAGTTTTTCGCTGTCAAGTCATTTGTAATGTTGCCAAAATATGTTCTACTCTATTTTCATGTGTTTTGACAATTATTAAAACATGAGGGTGAACTGGTGCACTTACATTCGGAAAACATGATAAAGTACCTAATAATGCCTTGAATTGTTGTTAAAAACATAGTAATGACGTGAAGTCATCACAACCCCAAACTTGAACTTTTCTTTGTCCTCAAGGAATACCTGCATCTATTAGAAAACCTGACACTATCTCAACAGTTTAATTCAAATTAGCAAAGTCATTCAAGTCAAACATCATAATCAACACTCCTATGATCATCCCTATCATGAATACACTTGCACACCGACAGCTATCGAAAAATGGATAACTTTTCACAAATATTGACCAAACTATAATCATATCACTCTCTCACATTCTCTTCTGTTTGAAATGGTTAAGTTCACTCAATCAACACAGTCATAGCTATTCAACCATAGACTTGCAAACATTCTAACAATCGATCGACATGCATACAAATTCACACCATTAGAGGACTTATGGGTTATAACGGGGCTAATGTTTAAGGGTGGATGTTTTTGGACGGTAAGCAGAAAAACTTGGAGTTTTCAATATCACATTTTCTCCCCTTTACACTTTCACGGTTTATACTAGAGAACTTATTTAATTCTTTCAATCACACTTTTTTTTTTGTTTCTTTTTCATTTTTTTTTGGAGGTGTATGGGATACCTGTTGGAACAAAGTGGGTCTGACATGAACCTCTAATGTTTTAAGTGGTTTTGATGATAACAAAGTATTAAAATTACAATTGGTATTACTAATGATTATTCTAGTGTGCAGAATTACAAGTTAAAATTCATGCAGAAGCACTGTGAATAGTAGCAGAGAAGCCAGCCAAGACAAGCTCTGAAAGAGTATTGCTGTTCATCAGAAGCTTAATTTTTGCGTGCTGAAGATAGCACTTCTGAAGACCAAAAGCTAGGCTCTGATGAAGTTCAGAAGCTGAAGATCTTAAGAAGCTATGACAAGAACATCAGAAGCAAAAAGAATTTACGTCACTCAAAAGCTGACCTATACAGAACCAATGATTGAAGAACAATCCACTTCAAGGCTCTGTCACATCCACAGGAAGGAATATTCGTTGGTACAACGTTAACCTTATCCATAAGTGGAGCGCATTTGAGGATTGTACTATCGTACTATTATTACTCAAAATGGATGAGTGATAAATTGAATAGCTAGGTAGTGGAATTGGAATTCCTTACCAAAGAAGGCAATATACAGCTATCAATTGTACGAGTAAATTCCAGCTGGCACCTCTCTCTCTGCAACGGTCATCATCTTCCTCCAAGTATAAATAGAAGACTCAAATGGAAGAAATGATCACTGTTCCTACTACTGTTCTATTACTGCGTTCAAAGACTAAGAAGCATTCTGACATCATATTTTAAATCTGTCATTCTAAGTCTTAGAACAAATTGATTTGTATTTTGTAAACACCTCTGATAGTATATCAAGTGTTCCTTAACATTCATTCTTATTCTTAAGTTTGTTTGAGAAGTCTCTTGTTAAGTTTAACTTGAGCATTTGAGAAGTCTCTTGTTTAGTGAAACTTGAGCATCTGAGAAGTCTCTTGCAAGTGTGCTTGAGCAATTTGTAATCTTTAGTAGATTATAGTGAAAATCTCTTGTTAGTAACAAGGGGACTGGAGTACTCTCGATTTGTGAGGGGAACCAGGATAAATTCTGTGTCTTTCTTTCTCTCTCTCAGCACCCTCTCTTTAATTTGTGCTTTTATCCGCTGCATACTTAGTCGCTATTAGGCAAAAAGTTTTATTTTTTAAAACACAATTCAACCCCCCCCTTCTTGTGTTTTTCCACCTTCAATTGGTATCAGGAGCTGGGCTGTTGCCTAACTCTCACCTATCAGTGAAACAGTTAAGATTCAGGAAGGAAAAACATGTCTGCTGAGAAGAATCTCAATGAAGTTCCATTTGACTATGATTCTAATTCTAAAGACAGAAGGTCTTCTGACAAAATTCCCTTTTTCAATGGAACTGAGACTGGTTATCCATTCTGGAAAACCAAGATGTACAGTCACATCATGGCGATTGATTGTGATCTGTGGGATTTGGTAGAAGATGGAGTGAACTTTGAAAATATGGACCTAGAAGGCGTTGTTAGCTCTAAAGACAGGAAGGCTTTTACACCCACTCAAAAGCTGGAATATAAGAAGCACCACAGTGTAAAAGGGATGATGACAAATGCCATCTCTCACGATGAGTACTTGAAAATTGGAGATAAGAGAACGGCTAAGTCTATCTGGGATTCTCTTAAATCCAAGTATGAAGGAAATAAACAAGTTAAGGAGGCTAAGGCCAACTTGTTAGTACATCAGTATGAATTATTTAAAATGAAGGACGGAGAGGACATTGAGACAATGTTCTCTAGGTTTCAAATTCTTGTTTCTGGACTTCAAGTTTTAGATAAGAGCTATACTGAGGCTGATCATGTAAGGAAAGTACTCAGAAGCTTGCCGCCAAAGTGGAGACCAAAAGTGACAGCGTTTCAGGAATCTAAGGATTTAGATACTGTGTCTCTTGAAAGCTTGGTTAGTTCTCTAAAGAGTCATGAGATGGAACTCATGACTGATGAATCGACTAAGAAGCTAAAAGGGATAGCACTAAGCACCAAGAGTTCCTCTAAGGCTCTGAAGGCGAAGGTTATAGTATCTGATGAAGAAGCTTCTGAAGAAGGTCACGAAATGGACTCTGATGAAGAAGAAGAAATGGTTCTGATGGCTGCAAGAGTATCGCAATGGGCTAAGAGAAGCAAGAAGTATGCTGGTAAGTTTGGAGGTTCTTCCAAGAAGGTTGGTACTTCTAAGGATAAAAAGGAAGAACAAAACAAATGCTTTAAGTGCAACAAACCAGGACACTTCATTGCTGACTGCCCAGAGAACCTGAGTAAATCATCCAAGAGAACCTCTAACAAAGAAAGATACAAAAGTAAGCTCAAAAAGGGGTTCCTTGCCACTTGGGATGATTTGGATCAGGAATCAGATTCTGATGGGGAAGAAGAAGCAAACCTAGCCTTGATGGCAACCGCTTCTGACCAAGAGAACTCTGAGCACGAAGATGACTCAGATTCAGAAGATGAAGATGAGGTACTTGCTAAACTTTCTCGTTCTGAATTAATAGATTCATTAAAAGATGCCTTAAAACTTTTAACCAAAAAGGCAGGTGAGTGTAAGGTCCTTAAAAAGGCCTATAACAGCCTGACCGAAAAGGCAAATGAAATAATTGAACAAAATGAGTCTCTAAAATCAAGAAATGAATTTATGGAAACTCATTATGTTCTTGATGATAAGGTTCCTCCAGAACATGAATTTGCCCTTCAGGAATTCCTTATCAATGGAATGAAAAGAAGTAAAATAGCCTCTTTGATTTATCATGTAAGTAGAAATAGAGGAGAAGGTCTTGGATTCTCACGTTTTAAAGATAATCCATTATTTTCAAAGTCCTCTAATATAGATAAATCAAAACCTAAGGTTGTCTTTGTAAAGAGTCAATCAGAAGTTCTAAATGAGTCAGCTTCTAATAGAACATCAAAGCCAGAGGCTCAAAAATCAAAGACTCTGAAGGATAAAACCTCAGAACCTAAGATTGTTAAGCCTCAAGCTAATGTTAAATCTAAAGAAGCTCTGACACATTCAAGAACAAAGCTCAAGAGCTATACTAAACCCAAAAACTTTTCAACAAGGGTAGTTAACTCTAGAAGCTCTGATAGGTCCTTCAAACAAAGACCACCTGGACCTGTAAAGACTAACACAAAAGGACCCATAAAGATATGGGTACCAAAATCTCAAATAATATTTGCTTCAGGTTTGCACACTAAGAAGGCCAAAGCAGCAATGCTGGTACCTGGACAGTGGCTGCTCACGACATATGACGGGAGAAAGGCATATGTTCCAAACCCTGACTCTGAAAGAGGGAGGTACTGTGGGGTTTGGAGGAAACCAAAAAGGGAAGATCATTGGTACAGGTATAGTTGGTAACTCTTCTATTTCAATTAAAAATGTTTGGTTAGTTGATGGCCTCAAACATAATCTGCTTAGCATTAGTCAATTTTGTGATAGCGGATTTATTGTTAAATTTGATAAAGAGGCATGTACAGTAATCAATGATTCTGACAAGTCCATATTGTTTAAAGGATTAAGAAGAGGTAATGTTTATAAGGTGAATCTGTCAGAACTCACTGAGCAGAAGATAGTTTGTCTTCTATCTCTGAATGATGAAAAGTGGGTCTGGCACCAACGCTTAGGTCATGCTAACTGGAGATTAATCTCTAAGCTTAGCAAACTAAAGTTGGTTAAAGGCCTGCCAAATCTTAAATATCATTCAGATGCTCTGTGTGGTCCTTGTCAGATTGGCAAAATTTCAAAAACTTCTTTTAAACCTAAAAACATTGTCTCTACCTCAAGACCCTTAGAACTACTTCACATTGATTTGTTTGGTCCAGTAAGTACTGCCTCAATCAATGGGAAGAAATATGGATTAGTCATTGTTGATGATTACAGTAGATGGACTTGGGTAAAGTTTCTAAGAGTGAAAGATGATGCATATGATGTGTTCAGCATCTTCTGCACTCAAGTGCAAAATGAGAAAAGTCTCAAAATCTTAAAGGTTAGAAGTGATCATGGTGGTGAATTTGAAAATGAACCATTTGCAACTTTTTGTGAAGATCATGGCATTGTCCATGAGTTCTCTGCTCCTAGAACACCACAACAAAATGGTGTTGTAGAGAGAAAGAACAGGTCTTTACAAGAAATGGCAAGAACCATGATGCATGAGACAAAACTTGCTAAGCACTTCTGGGCAGAAGCTGTAAACACAGCCTGTTACATTCAAAATAGGATCTACATAAGACCTCTATTGAATCTAACAACATATGAACTCTTCAAAGGAAGAAAACCCAACATCTCTTACTTTCATCGGTTTGGATGTACATGTTACATTCTAAACAACAAGGCCTACAAAAGAAAATTTGATGCCAAAGCTTGTAAGGGAATCTTTATAGGTTACTCTGAACGCTCAAAGGCATACAGAGTGTATAATTCTGAAACCAACACAGTGGAAGAATCTATACATGTTAGATTTGATGATAAAGAGCCTGACAATAAAATGTCAGAGCAAGATAATAGTTATGCAGGTGTTCCATACCAATACATTGATTCAGAACCTGAAAAAGCATCAGAAGCTGTTGAAGCTTCAGAAGCTGTATTGGAAGAAGATGCTGAAGAAGCATCTCAATTAGAAGCATCACAAGAACATGATGACACTTCAGAAGAAGACACTCAACCAAGTGCTGATGTTGATGAAGCTCCAAAAAGGAAGTTCAAATATAGATCATCACATCCAGAAGATTTAATTCTTGGAAACAAAGAAAGTCCAAGAAAGACAAGATCAGACTATCAACAACTTGATTCACTTATGGGACTAATCTCAATGATAGAACCAAAGAATGTTGATGAAGCACTTACTGACGATGGATGGATTGTAGCTATGCAAGATGAGCTCAATCAGTTTCAAAGAAATGATGTATGGGACTTAGTGCCAAGACCAGCACATAAGAACATCATTGGAACTAAGTGGGTATTTAGAAACAAGATGAATGAACAAGGTGAAGTGGTAAGAAATAAAGCTAGACTGGTAGCACAAGGCTACAGTCAGCAAGAAGGAATAGACTTCACTGAAACATTTGCTCCAGTAGCAAGACTGGAAGCAATCAGGTTACTTCTTTCATATGCTGTTAACAATGGAATCACATTGTACCAAATGGATGTTAAGAGCGCCTTTCTCAATGGTGTTATTTCTGAAGAAGTATATGTCAAACAACCCCCAGGTTTTGAGGATTTGAAAAATCCTAATTATGTTTATAAACTTAAGAAATCACTCTATGGTCTCAAACAAGCTCCAAGAGCTTGGTATGAAAGACTGAGTAATTTCCTTTTAGAAAATGGTTTTCAAAAAGGTCAAATTGACAATACATTATTCAGAAAGACATCTAAGAAAGATATCTTAATCATTCAAATTTATGTAGATGATATAATTTTTGGTTCAACTAATGCTTCTCTTTGCAAGAATTTCTCTAAGCTTATGCAGGATGAATTTGAAATGAGTATGATGGGTGAATTGAAGTTCTTCCTTGGAATCCAAATTAATCAAGGAAAAGATGGCACTTACATTCATCAAAGCAAGTATACAAAAGAGCTTCTGAAGAAGTTCAACCTTGATGACTGCAAGATAATGTCTACACCCATGCATCCTACCAGCAGCTTAAGCAAAGAAGAGATAGGAAGCAAAGTAGATCAGAAGCTGTATCGAGGTATGATCGGTTCTTTACTCTACCTTACAGCATCTAGACCTGATATTCTATATAGTGTATGCTTGTGTGCAAGATTTCAGTCAGATCCTAGAGAACCTCACTTAACTGCTGTTAAGAGGATCTTTAGATATCTGAAAGGAACTACTAATCTAGGACTTCTTTATAAAAAATCCCTAGATAGTAAGCTAGTTGGATTTTGTGATGCTGACTATGCTGGTGATAAGATTGAGAGGAAATCCACTAGTGGAAATTGCCAATTCATTGGTGAAAATTTCATATCTTGGGCCAGCAAGAGACAAACAACTATTGCTTTGTCTACAGCAGAAGCAGAATACATCTCAGCTGCTAAATGCTGCACACAGCTTCTCTGGATGAAATATCAGTTGGAAGATTATAACATAGCTGAAAGCAGTATTCCACTATATTGTGACAATATTGCTGCTATTCATTTGTCTAAGAACCCTATTCTACACTCAAGAGCTAAACATATTGAAATAAAACATCATTTTATAAGGGATCATGTTCAGAAAGGTACAATAGATATTCAATTCATTGATACTGAACATCAATGGGCTGATATATTTACTAAACCTTTAGCTATTGAAAGATTTGATTTTATCAAAAAGAATTTGAACATGCACTATATCTCTGAAGAAAATTAGCTCTGAGAAGTAGAATAGAATTAGCATCTGAAGCTCTATCAGAACCTCTTATAATTTAGAATATCCCTTGGGAAGCTCTGAATAATTTAGGCTCTGAAGAGTAACAGGTTCTGATGAGGTGTCAGATACAAATGAGTGAGGCTCTGAACCTTTTAGAAATGAAACGTTCAGTACGTGTAAGTGTACAACAGTTGTCTATACACGCGTCAGCTATGATTAAACTTTTTCAACACGTGTCTAGATCCTGACGGGCAGAGAACAGTTAATGATGATTATGGCAGTTAAGTATATTATTTAATTTTTAAAACTGCTCGCGCTCCCTCCCAATGTTTACTTTCTCTGTGTATGTGTGCTAGTTACTATTTATAAGTCACTTCACTCACTTTGCACAACTTTTACACATAATCACTTCCCACACAAACCTAAAAACTCAGAAACTCCCAAATTGCTCTGCGTTGAAATCATGGCTGCTAGATCATCAAACGTAATCGTTCAAGAACCCTTTAACCCTACATTACCACCCATCATCGATCTTAATTCAAAAGATAATCTAGTCTACGAACATCATCAAACTGACGCTGGACCAGATGCTTATGATTTCTTCACTGAGAAGTTCGTGGATTTTGAAAGTTTGAAAGCGAATGGAATCGACATTCAATACTTGTTCTACAACCAACAATGGCAAAATTATTTTGAGATGCTTAATGGTTTCGTATACTACGACATAGTGAAGTATTTCTGGCAGAAGGCTAAAGTGTATGATAGAGCAAGTGCTGATAAAGAATACAAGGATTTGGTTGAAAAGAACCAGGAATTACGAGGGAAAACAAGAAAGGAACTTGGTCTTAAACCTTATAGAGAAAGGGAAATTAGGTCAAATATTTTGGGAATCAATGTTGTGATAACTCAAGCACACATTGCTAAGATTCTGGGTCTAGACAACAAAGGAGAAGATATAGAAGTGTATGATAAGAAAAGCAAGCATTTGGATTCAATTCATCAGGACCTCTTTAAATCTGGATGCACACAAAAGGATTTTGGAAAAGTAATGCACATGAAGAATTCATTTGAATTTGCTTTCAGAATGTGTTTATCTACTATCTTCACCAGAAAAGGTGGATTGGATACCATCTCCATTCCACACAAACATCTCATCTGGTTCTTATACAAGAGGGTAAAAGTTAATCTGGCTAAGATTCTTTTTGATCACATGTGCCTTACCATCAATGAGGGTAGAACCAAAATACCATCAGTCATTCATCACCCTAGGTTAATCTCAGAACTGATAAGGCAAACCAAACTCACAGACATTGTGAGTGCCAAAGAAAAACTTAGAGTTTTCCAAACTGCTAAGTATGATGCATCAGTTCTGGTCAACATGAAGAGAAAAACCAAGGAAGAAATCATTCAAGTGAAAACACCTCTGCAGCAAGTGTACGAAAAGTACTTCTGGTGTGATGGGTTTCCCACCATATCAGAACATGATAATGAAGAGGTCATCAAGAACTTTCTTGAATCAGTAAGAAGAGATACTGGGGTTAGTGTGCCCAGGAAAATGGTTGTAAGTGTTCCTAATTGGGATATCTTCAAGGGACCAAGAGATATTACAAGGAATAGAAGAAAGCCAAGAACTACTGAGCAAGAAATGATTGATGAAGGCTCTGATGATCAAGGACATGCTAGTGCTGATGAGACTGAAGAAGGTGCTGAAGGTATGATGACTGAAGCTGTTCAGAAGGAAAAACGGACAAAGAAAAGGCATGATAGGCCTTCAGCTTCTGAGGAAGATCAGAACCCTGCTAAATCTGCAAAGAGATTAAAGTCCAGAGCTTCTAAACCAAAAGGTAAGATCTCTGAATCTAATACTTCTAGCATTCCTGTAGCTCAGGTTATTGGTTCTGAACCTCAACCCTCTATTGCTAAATCATCTATTTCTCAACCTCCATCATCTACAAATCAACCTCAACCCATAGACTTCACTGTACCTATTAGTGTAGTCTTACCTGATCATAAAGCTATATCATCATCATCTTCATCAGATACCAGCACTGCCTCAGATGAGTTAATTGCTACACTCATCAGAGAATCCAACCCAAAACAAAAGAAAACTCTTACACCAAAGAGAACCTCTTTCAAGAAAACCACAAAGAAAACCACCATAAAGCCCATTCATCTCTCTTCTGATGACGAACCTACCATTAATATAGACACCACCATTCTCAATCAATCCACAAATCAAGGTTCTGTCATAGAACAACTTGAACAACACATGTGTGGTGTTGCATTTACCAACTCAAATCCAAATTCACCACATCAATTTCCATCCATGAATCTCACAAATGATTCACCCGTCCATAAAACACAAAACACACAGGTCATTCACACACCCCCTCCCTCACTTGATCACATCTCTCGAGTAAACCCACCTACATTCACCCCTGTTCAGAATGAGCCATTTGCTCATTCTGAAGAACAACAAAAATCACCTCACTCATCACCAATCAATGTCATGACTGAACAACAACATCAATCACCACAACCTGTCCCTGACCCACTCAACAGACCTCTAGTTTTAGAAGAGGTTCTTGAGCTTTACCAACACCTAACTAAAGCTGAACATCAAATATTCAAGGATTCCATCAATCTTGATGATGATATCATACCTCCAAATCTCAGCAAAATCAAAATCATTGAACTCAAAAGAAAGGAA
This sequence comes from Trifolium repens, assembly GCA_030408175.1. Lineage (NCBI taxonomy): Eukaryota > Viridiplantae > Streptophyta > Magnoliopsida > Fabales > Fabaceae > Trifolium > Trifolium repens. The sequence goes on from CP125851.1 coordinate 36,784,137, forward strand.
CCTGAACCAACCATTCCCTTTGACCCATCCTTACCCTTTTTCAATTCTGACTCTGAACCAAACCTTGAGCTGCTAAATAATGCTATAGGTATTAGACTTAAGAGGTTCAAACAAAGAGAGGAAGAAGCTCTTATCTTCCCCTCTGATATGGATGCTGAGGTCAAGGAATTAGAGTACTTGTTTGGTAAATCCTTAAGAATTCTCAGTACTCATCTGAAGGAAAAGATTAAGGGTAGAGGAGCAAACACTGTACGGGAACTATTTGAGATTGCTGAGAGGACATGTGCTCCAAGGCTCACATTCTTCAACCATGAAGAAGAATGTCAGAGGTTAGCCTTTTTAGCTGCTGTTGATGAAAGTATGAGAAGATCTTTGGATGAAGAGCAGGCTAGGATAGCTGCTGAAATGGAACGTCAGAGGCTTGCTGAACAAGAAGCCTTAAACTTATTGATTGATAGAGCTGTTCACATTGCTGTCATTGAGACTAATAAGATTTTTGAGAATCAAGGAGCTGCAGAAGATACTGTTATGAATGATCAGAACCTTAGTAAACCAGATTCTGATAAAGGAAAAGCTCCCATTGTTGCTTCATCTCCTCCAAGATCTCCACCAGTACTTGTCCAAGGCTCTTCTTCATCTGCTATACCCTCTGTTATGCAAGAAGCTCTGGATGTAATCAAGCATGACATAAGAGAGGAACTAAGAAATGAAATGGATGAATTCAGGGCCGATATAAGAGAAGACATGAACAGATCTGGTGAAGCTACTAACAAGAAGATAGATGCAATGATGGAACTTCTTCTGAAGCTTACTCAACAGCAACCCAAACCTTAACCCTCATGTCTGAGCACTTATTTGTAATCATGTTTATGTAATTTTTGGATAATTTTTCTTTAATTCATATCTATATTATCCATATTTGTGTGTCTGTTATTTGCTTATATGTTTGTTTTATATTTGTTTTTCAAAATTTAACTTTTCTATATACCATGATATTGTCTGGTACTCTTGAGAATTCTGACTCTAGTGAAAGATGCTGAAGAGCATCTTAGTTTTTAAACTAATAAGCCTAGGATTTTCAAAACCTAAGAGTCCCTCTCATCAGTACTCCTGTTTACTCATGAAATAGCTTCTCAGTATTAAAGCCTGTTTAACAACGGGGCACCAATACCGAATGAAGCGTGTCTGGTAACTGGTTTTCTGACAATAGCAATGAGGTATATATATATATATAAGAAACTTGCTCAAAACAAAGGGAATTAACAGCATAAACTTCTTTATTAATATTATTGAAGAATTTCTATTACATAGAATGATAAGACTCTACTTAGAGCTAGGCTTAACTTCAGCAGACTCTGCATCTAGCTTCTTATGTTTCTCCTTAATGTAAGAAAGCAAGTTGGCAGTAGCCTTTTGCACTAGTTCTTCAGTGTTCTTCTGAACAGCGGCCTCATACTCTTCGTATGGAGTATCATCATTGTATGTCCATAAAAATTCTTCCAGATCAGAGCCCAATTCCTCTTCCTCTGACTCTGTCAAAATCAGTTCTTGCTTGTTCCTTTCGTAGCGAAGCTTGTTTTCTTCGCAGCGCCAGGGCTCTGCTCCCTTCTTGCTCTCTTCTTTTGAGCCTGAAGCATCCTTGGTAACCTGCCTTTCCATTGTATGTTTTTCTTTTGATGTTACTTGATTACTCTGGATGAGTAAAATGAGAGGAATCATCCCTTTTTATAGTGTCATCAAGCTCTTTTGTCAGGACAGTTTTCAACACAATTCATTAAATGAATTTAGTTGTCATCACTTTTTGACTTGACTGCCTTGTTATGACGCGTTTGACTGCTTGGTTTTCTGTGTCTTTTTGACTGATGCCAAAAGGGGGAGTAAGAGTAGCGTTAAAATTAATGTTGATTCATTCATATACTGCTCAATCTGAAACTGTTATGTTAAATACATTATGAATCAATATTTATCTCTTATGATTCTTTCTCATTCTGTACGATTATTGAAAGGGGAGAAAATTTAAGAACCTAAAATAAAATTCATAGACAATGTCAGAAGAGCTTGCAAACCGCTTCTGAGCATTATCAAACTCTAAGAAGCAAAGCTTGCAAAACTATGCTTCTGAGAGTTAAATATGAAAATTTATTTTAAGTTAATAAATCAACTCTTAAACTGTTTTTAATTAATTATGGATAAAACTTAGGGGGAGCTTACAAACCTACCCTTATGGATTATCAGACTCAGGGGGAGATTGCAAACCTTTGAAACCTGAAGTCATCATAATTAAATTAAATCAACAACAATTGAATTTTAATGCTTTGGTTTGTCATCATCAAAAAGGGGGAGATTGTTGGAACAAAGTGGGTCTGACATGAACCTCTAATGTTTTAAGTGGTTTTGATGATAACAAAGTATTAAAATTACAATTGGTATTACTAATGATTATTCTAGTGTGCAGAATTACAAGTTAAAATTCATGCAGAAGCACTGTGAATAGTAGCAGAGAAGCCAGCCAAGACAAGCTCTGAAAGAGTATTGCTGTTCATCAGAAGCTTAATTTTTGCGTGCTGAAGATAGCACTTCTGAAGACCAAAAGCTAGGCTCTGATGAAGTTCAGAAGCTGAAGATCTTAAGAAGCTATGACAAGAACATCAGAAGCAAAAAGAATTTACGTCACTCAAAAGCTGACCTATACAGAACCAATGATTGAAGAACAATCCACTTCAAGGCTCTGTCACATCCACAGGAAGGAATATTCGTTGGTACAACGTTAACCTTATCCATAAGTGGAGCGCATTTGAGGATTGTACTATCGTACTATTATTACTCAAAATGGATGAGTGATAAATTGAATAGCTAGGTAGTGGAATTGGAATTCCTTACCAAAGAAGGCAATATACAGCTATCAATTGTACGAGTAAATTTCAGCTGGCACCTCTCTCTCTGCAACGGTCATCATCTTCCTCCAAGTATAAATAGAAGACTCAAATGGAAGAAATGATCACTGTTCCTACTACTGTTCTATTACTGCGTTCAAAGACTAAGAAGCATTCTGACATCATATTTTAAATCTGTCATTCTAAGTCTTAGAACAAATTGAGTTGTATTTTGTAAACACCTCTGATAGTATATCAAGTGTTCCTTAACATTCATTCTTATTCTTAAGTTTGTTTGAGAAGTCTCTTGTTAAGTTTAACTTGAGCATTTGAGAAGTCTCTTGTTTAGTGAAACTTGAGCATCTGAGAAGTCTCTTGCAAGTGTGCTTGAGCAATTTGTAATCTTTAGTAGATTATAGTGAAAATCTCTTGTTAGTAACAAGGGGACTGGAGTACTCTCGATTTGTGAGGGGAACCAGGATAAATTCTGTGTCTTTCTTTCTCTCTCTCAGCACCCTCTCTTTAATTTGTGCTTTTATCCGCTGCATACTTAGTCGCTATTAGGCAAAAAGTTTTATTTTTTAAAACACAATTCAACCCCCCCTTCTTGTGTTTTTCCACCTTCAAATACCTCTTTCTTTATATCATTTTTTTTTTCTTTTCTTTTCATTCATTCTTTTTTTTTTCCAGTTCTCTAGTACCCCACCCCAAACATATTTGGTTGCAAATACCAAGAGCAACCCCAAACTTAATGATGAGTCATATGCTCAATTCATGAGTTTAAGTGTCTGAACTCCAAGAAAACCATCCTTTTTTGCTTTCATATTTTGAAAATTTTGGTTTAGCAAACAACAACATTTTTCTTTCAGCTCAAAGGGGTTAACAAAGGATTTATTATATAAGCAGGGTGGCTTCAAAAGGCTCAAGGTAGAAACAACTTGCCTCAGTGTGTAATTTATAATTAACGATCAATCAAGAAAGAGAACATAAGCAAGTTCTAGAGAATTAGCTAAGTTGTGGAATCTCTCATAACAAAAAATGATTTTAAGTGTTTAGGCTCGAATTCTCACAGCTGGGCCGAATTATCGAGTGGTCAATGTTTGAGAAATTTCCTTAGCTTTTCTAATAGCATTCAAGCATACAAGGCAGTCAACAAGGAAATCACACATTCATGTATCAGAGACGCTAACCTAACAGACTTCACATATTTCTGAACAAACAAATCTAAATAGTGCACTAGTTTTCAAAAAGACACAAACATTCATCAAAAACAAAATAAAATTCAAGTTCAAAGGATTATGCAAATACCAACTGTAGAATCACTGATGAGAAGGTCCACTCTCATCCCGTCTCTCTCCGAGGCCAAAGTCTGCCTCATAAGAATGCTCACGCTGTGATAGGCCTCAAAGTCTTGGGCCCATCTCTCCGACTCATCCAACTGTCTCGACTCTACTCCTTTACTTAACCTGCAAACACAAACAAGGCACACTAAAAGTAGAAATTAGTAAATAAAAATCTTGGGTTGCCTCCCAAGCAGCGCTCGTTTAACGTCAAAAGCTTGACGGTCCATGACCTAAAAGGCCACGCGCTTGTTTAACGTCATTAGCTTGACGCCTCACAACTGTTAGGGTGGCATATATGTTAGAAAAAACATGTCATCATTCTTCTTCCGCTTGTTTGGTAAGAAATCCATGAACTTCACATAAAGCATCAAGTGCTCCCATGCTCCAATCACTAAAGCTTTGGAATATGGGCTCCCCCACCTTGGAGAAGATTGATACTTCTTTGACAAATGATTTCTCTCTTTAAACTCCATTGGTTGAGACTCGAATGTCACATAGAGATCAACATGGTTCACTCTTCTTATGTCATTCTTCTTGTTTTTCAATTTTTCTTGATCTATCGCAATTGCATGATGTTTCGTCACCATCTCAACTAACTTCTCACACTCATTTGCCTTTTCAACAAGATTACCACATTCTACTTCAAATCCATCAAATGAACCTTGGTTGGAATTAAAAAATTCATCTAAAATGTTTTTGAGTTGAAAGTTGTAATCGATATTGACCACTTTATGAAATTTTTCCTTTAAACAAGACTCATCACAATCATCATTGATAATTTGCCCCAAAAAAAATGCATCTCTCTTTCAATCGTTTTAGTCTTCTATTCACCTCATCTTTCTCATATTTTAGTAGACATAGTTGATAACAAATGATACCAATTCCTTCGCAATCAAGCAATCTATTATAAATCCATTTTGAATCCATTGCTACAAAACTTGGAGAAACTTTTTAGTAGCAAAGCACAATGAAAAAGACATGAAGAGAACAATTTTTTTTCCTAACTCTTTTTTTTTAATAGAATCTAATAAAATCTTACCAAATCAATATTTTAAATAAAACAAATCTACTAAATAAATAAACACAATATAACTAAAGATGCTAAATAAACTCTAACAGAATCAAACTAAAAGAAATAAAATATAATTTTTTTTTGGAATATTAAAAACAGAAAATAAATAAAAGTGAAATAAACTACGTATGATCCAATTGCCTTGTTGATTCAATCAACAATCCCCGGCAACGGCACTATTTGATGAAGTATCAAAGTAAGTATAAAAATTATTGTATCCGCAGGGATTGTTCCGAATCAGACGAAAGTATTTGAAATCATACGTAATTAAATTGCAATAAAGTAAAATGGGGGATTTGTTTAGGATTCAAGTTTCTTAGAAATAAAACGGCAAGAAATTAGGATTTAGGTCAAAGAGAGATGGCGATTAGACCTTTTCGGTTCATCTAATTACTATCATCTTGATAGTTTATGCATGTTAACAAATTACAAATTTAGTTTCACGATTCGATTGAAAAAAGTAATTATGCTCAATCTCTTGATAACATAATCCTCTTCCTTGATCATAACTCCCTAATCTCTTAGGTGATTTATGATCAATTGAGGTTTTGGCACTTTAACCTTTGAATTCTCAATTAACAATTCAAAATCTCTTAAGTAACGGTTAATTGAATAATTATTCCTAGATCGATAAATTTATTCCTACTCTCATAGTCAAACAAACAATTAGATTCATCACACAATTGGCCAAATCATGCAAAGCATTAAACACAAGGAATAATTAACTGAAACTAACTTCGTAATTCATTAAAATATCATATGAAACTACATGGTTCAAGAGTAATAGCAATTAGAATCCCCTAAGATATCCAATCATAGGAATTTAGCTACTCATAATTGAATTAATAAAACAAAATAGAGTAATAGAATTCATTACAAGTAAGATTGAAGGTGTTTTCACACTTGAAATCTCCTTGTTGCACTTCTTTGTCGACACTGCTAATATAAAAAATATAGGACACCAGCACCGCTATATATTACAAAAGTTCTAAATTAAAAATCAAAATATATATACATGTCTATCTAAATTGCGCATTTACTTAATTTAAGAAAAGTTTTATTAATAAGATACAATAATATTTAATCTTTATTTATCCATGTACTATAAAAAAAACTAAAAAAATTATCAAGTCTTCAATCCCTCACCTCATTGATCGATATCGTTGCTTCGACTCATTTTGAATCTTTGTGGACATGCGTCTAATTTGTATCTAAGGAGAGTAGAAGTAAAGAAAAAAAATCTTTTGAGACACTCGTTCAACACGTGTTGCATGAATGTTTTACAGATGTCGGATATGTGTCGTAGAAGTGTCATACGAGTATCAAACATCGCGGTATGTCTAATCATAGAGGTGTCCGTACTTCACGGAAGAAAACCAAAAAAGTGCAATTGCTAAAACATGTTTTCTACTTCCAGTTTGGTTTTTTTCCTCTCTTAAGTTCAGAACTTGAAATAGGAAATTGGTAATTTTCATTAATAACACTATTGTAATATTTTGCAACTTGAAAATGGTCTTTGAAAAAGAGATTAACAAATAGATTTTTTTGTTTCTTTTTAAAACCTGTTTGTTAGAATTGATTTACAATTTTGTTTATAACTAGTTTTGAGACCCGTGCATTCGCACGGGTCTATTGACTTTTATTTATAAATTATTGTTAAATTATAAATGACACTATTCTGTTATTTTTTGTAAAATATATTAAATTAAGTCATTTTTTTATTAAAGTAATTGTCTCGTGTATAATTTTGGTGTAATAAATTATAATTAATAATAAAAAAAATTTACTATTCAATTTCTTTTTTTTATTAATGAAATTGTTTTGTGTATGGTTAATTTTGTTTATTAAAGAAATTGTCCCGTGTATAATTAAAAAAAATTTATTAAACCAATTGTCCCGTGTATGATTAAATTTTTTTATTAAAGCAATTGTCCCATGTGTGATTAAATTTTTTTTATTAAAGCAATTGTCCCGTGTATGATTAACTTTTTTATTGAAGCAATTGTCTGTGTATGATTAAATTTTTTTTATTAAAGCAATTGTCCCGTGTATGATTTATTTTTTTTATTAGAACAATTGTCCCTTGTATATTTTTTATATATTAGTGATCAAACTTTTCTTTTTTTTGACAAAATTATTGATCAACACTTGTCCCGTGATGTTTTAAGTATATTGACAAATATTTACCCCGTAATTATTATAATATATAATCATCAATAATGCATTTCTTCTGTATTTTTTATATAAGAGTAAACAAAAATAGAGTAGATTTTTTTATAACAAAAATAGAGTAGAATTTAACTATTATATAATAATATATTAAATTAAAAAATATAATTTTTTTATGAAATAGAAGATTTGAAATATTTTTAAGAATTGATGAGGACAAATTAGAATTTTTAGTAGTAATACCTTTTAATATATTGGTTCTGTTTGAATTTTGCTTATTTTTAAGCTTATGAAAATAGTTTATGGTTATAATTTATAAATAAACTTTTATGTTTATTCATAAGTTTTTTTTACGTATGTTAATTCATAAGTTTTCATTAACAAAAATTATATCTTTATAAATTATTTTCATGAACTACTTAAAAAACTTATAATAATAAATAAAAACTTATTTATTTTCATAAGTTATTTCGCATAAACTCATAAATAAGTCAATCGGTCGATTGTGTTTTTGTTTCTATTTTTCTGTTCTTTTATTTTTAAGCTTATAAATAAGTATCTTCTTTTATTATATTATTTTATTTTTATTTTTTATATATAAGTTTTTATATGTTAGATTGAGTTACTATTTTTTCATTAATTTTTTTTTTACTATTTTTGAAGCGTATTTTTTATAGTAATTTGTGTTCATATTTTTATGTGTAAATTTATTTTAATTAAATTTTTATGGGAATATATATTTGATGCTTATCTTCTTTTTTTCCTATTTTTGTTTTGTTTTGTGTTTTTTTGTTTTGTTTTGTTTAAAGATGTGGTTTCTGATGCTATTTTTATGGGAAACTTTCTTTTATGTTTATCTTTCTTTCCTTTTCTTTTTTGTATTTTTTTTTATTAGTTTAGAGCTAAAATTACATTTAAGGGCGTAAAACTTGAAACACCGTTAAAAGTAATAAGGACAAACTTGAATTTTTAATGGTAGTTTCTTTTAATATATTGTAAGTAGATAACTAAAAATCGAAAATCATTGAAACAAGCCCTTAATTTCACGCTAAACTATAAGTTTTTTGGCCAATTCCCTTGTAAGTTACGGGGTTAACACAAAGAAGAAAAAAAATTGTTTTGTGCTTTTGTGATCTGTGAGGATTGTGTGTGTGTCTAGTAGTGACCATAAGGAATTTAAAATAAAAGTGATCAACTATTAAAGTTTGGCTAAAGTGGGTTTATGTGTATCTAATACTATGTGAGCCTTTAATGTATAGAGATTAATGGTCAATTCCATTTTGGTGATGGGGTTAAATTAGAAATCTATTTTGGCGATGGGGTTAAAATAAAAATACCAATAATTAACATTAATTTGGGTTATATAAATAAAAAATTTATGGTATTCAGGTCACATACGATTTTCTAGAAATCTTTATTGACATCTCATTATCACAAGTTACACAGAATAATTAAAGTATTCTATCATAGAGAGTGTGTTGATCTGAAAGACCAAACCACACCACTATTCGGTCATCATGCACTAAGGTATCACTTGATGATTAACATGATTAATTCTAGGGTTTAAGAATTAACTTTGATTCTAACACCAATCTTTCATCTTAAAACAAATGAGTAATGCACTTCTTCAGCTGGGGGGCTTCGAGCACGACGGTCTTTTTTGCAGCTCATTTGGCTTGCCTGTACTTGGGTCATTTGGAACGAAAGAAATCAACGCTTGTTCAGAAACGCAGAGAATTCAGTGCATCATCTATTGGGTAAAGTCAAGATGTTCTCATTTAGATGGCTGAGGACGACGAATGCCACACTGGGTATAAACTTGCATTGTTGGTGGTCGAACTCATTGCTTTGCTTGGGCATCAACTAATGTTTGTATTTTTATGTTACTTAACTTGTATTGACTTTTGTGTAAACCTCTCGTAGTTATATTGACACACCTTATAATGAAGTGACGACTTGTTCTCATTTATATATTATTTCATTTTGGCTTGTTCAATTAACTTCAATATTTTCACTATGAATTAAATTAACTATATATCTATTGAGTTAGCCATATTTTTTTATTTGATTAATCAATTATCACGTGTGTAAAAAGAAAAGAAATAGGTGTTTGAAAATTATTAGTAATCAATAATACACTAGAGAACTAGAGTCCTATAAAAAGATCCAGCAATGGGAACTTTAATTCACCCATACTAAAACATAGAAGTGTCCCTCTTAATTCCTTGTACCAAAGATCAACAACACAAGTGTTACTATAAATTGCATTTCAGCTAATCCTTTTCACAATGGAAGAAATCAACAACACACCAATGAACATATCAGAAACCAGCAAATGGGTATCTGATTTGGTAAGAATTTAAGACAAATTCACATTTCCTTTCTTCCAAATTCACAATTTATACTACCAGTTGATTATAAATAAATTCTTTAATATTTGAAATTTATTTATTTATTTTTTTTTGTAGGATATGGATGAATACAATTTATTTCCTGAGGAATGCAACCTTAATTTTCTAGATGCTGATGAGGAAGAGTTTCTTTCACATGACATAGTTACTACTACTGTCTTTCAAGAACAACAAACCCAACAACAACCTTTGACTTCAGAGTCCAAAACTCTCAACAACTCATTCACTGATGAAACAAATTTTGAGACTTTTAACTTTGATTTTGAAATTGAGAGACCAATAAATCAGCTGAAAACAACTAATGACAGCGACAAAATCACTGAAACCTTGTCACCAAAACTTTCTCCATCATCATCTAACTCATCATTTCAGTCTCTTATTCTATCTTTTGAAAACCCACCAAACTCACCTCCTACTATCAACACCCCCCAAATTTATGGTTTTGACCCTACCTTGAACACAAAACAGAACGAAACAGAGTCATTGTCTTCACCCCAATTGGGAAACATACATGTCTCAACTCAAAATCCAAAAGGGTCACCGAAAAATGAAAACTTGGAAACAAAAACATCACAAAACAAAAGGTCTAGAAATCATGGTCAAGATCATATCATGGCTGAGAGAAAACGTAGAGAAAAACTCAGCCAAAGTTTCATTGCTCTTGCAGCTCTTGTTCCTAATCTAAAGAAGGTACAATAGTTAATATTTAAATATCCTGTTAGTTATAATTAGGTGCAGAGTGTCTGAAGTTCGAACTCTGACTCCTGTATATAAAATATGATGTTCCTGCTACCAACTGAGTTTTGTGTAAAAATCTTGTAGATGGATAAAGCTTCTGTATTAACTGACTCTATCAAATACTTGAAAGAGCTTAAACAGCGTTTGGAAGTTTTGGAAAAACAGAACAAGAAAACAGAAGCAGAGTCGGTGGTTGTTATGAAAAAACAAGACCTATGCATCAATGATGATAACTCATCATCTGACGAGAGTATTGAAGGTGCTGTTGATACCAAAGAATCAGTCTTACAAGTGGAAGCAAGAGTTTCAGGGAAAGAGATGCTGATTCGGATTCATTGCCAGAAACACAAGGGAGTTCTTGTTAAAATCATGGCTGAAATTCAAAGCTTTGAATTATTTGTTGTGAATAGCAGTGTCTTACCCTTTGGAAATTCTATCCTCGACATTACTATAATTGCTGAGGTAAAGGAAAACCACTACCTACCTTGATTATTGCAACTTTTAAACTTTGTTGCGAGCTATAACCACGGACACTTATAATTACATTAAATTGTCATTTTTTCAAATTATTATCGGTATCAACAAGTCAGTGTCCGTGTTGTGTCCGGTGTCCGTGTCTGTGCTTCATTGCGAGTTTGAAGAAGAGGAGAGAACTTTGAAAGGTGGAAAGTACAACGAAAAATATAAATATCATTTTTATGTTTTAAAAGAGTATTTTAATATAGAATGATAAATAAATATTTTTGGTAATGGTTGAAATTTTAAAAATATTATAATTACATAAACTAAATTTGAAGTTATTGTCAAGAGAAAAAATTCAAAAAATTCATAAAAACCCTTCAAAACTAATCTTTAATATGATTGTTAAGTTCCACCAAACCACGAGGTATCGAAGTGGGAGTGGTTATGGTGCATAAGCTTTTTCCTTATGCACCGTGCATAAATAATTAAAATTGCTTAATGCACCTCCCAGATTACTTAGTGCACCCCCCACTTTGTTTAGCGCACCCCCCAGATTTCTAGCGCACCCCCCAAATTTCTAATGCACCCCCTAAAATTATGAGGGGTGCGCTAAGCAATCTGGGGGGTGCATTAGAAATATGGGGGGTGCGCTAAGTAATTTTGGATATTTATGCACGGTGCATAAACATGGCTTATGCACCAAAACTTGTGCCTATTCAAGTAATGAAAAAAATAAATCATTAAAACCTTCAATATGATTGTTGAGTTCCACCAAACTACGAGGTATTCAAGTAATGAAGAAAATAAATCATTTAAACCTTCAATATGATTGTTGAGTTCCACCAAACTACGAGGTATTCAAGTAATGAAGAAAATAAATCATTTAAATAAACTCTACCGTCCTCTCCAAACTTGCAAATAAAGCATAAAAGTTTTTTTTTTTCTTGTTATGATAGAAACAGAAGGATGTAATTATTACTTTATCCGACTCTACTTCATTTCAAACCAATTAGAAAAACTAATTAAAAAAATAAAAAAAATTTAATTTTAGAAAATTAATCTTATCAAATATTGATGTATTTATTAATTAGAGATATAATCCACGTTAGCATAACTTAGTTGGTATGGACAATAAAAAGTAAAATTTTAGCCAATAGATTATTTGACAAAAAAAAAAAAGAGTACAATATAGCATGTGTTTGAAAATAGCATTTTTTAGGTGAAAAACTACATCCTATTTTCAAATCTAAAATAAAAAATGCATCAATATTTGATAAGATCTATAATAATAAACACAAAATATCATAAGAGATACAATATAGTATGTGTTAGAAATTAGTTTTTTTTTTGTCCAGAAGTTCTTGCTCATCTGGTAAATAATACCAAAATTATTAATTGGATGTTATAATTGGGGTTTGAAACCCAATTCTCTCACTAGTGGGTATGAATGGGTATGAATTTATAATAACTCCTCATTTCATCCATAATAACCGTGCATTCACTTCCCCCTCACCATATTACCAAATATGTTAATAAAAAATTATTTACAATATATTTGATATCACGCTAAATATGTTAAAAGTCATGTCAACATGTGTCATTAAATCACATCATAAGTTATTTAAATAAATGCGTCAAAAAAAAAGTTATTTAAATAAAAAAATTAACATTAAATAATACAAAAAAAAATTAATATTAAAAATTGTACTGATATTCACATGTACAAAAAAGTAATTTTATATTAGACATCTAACATTTTTCGTATGTTAAATATTGTTTTATAGGTGGGCGAAGGGTACAAGTTGAGCACAAAGGAACTTGTGAGGAACCTACGCATGGCAACGTTGAAATTTATGTCATTATAGTAACATGAACATGGGAACGAGTGGTAGCGGTTGAGCTACCACTTCCACCAGTATAGACAAATGTTACAAAACATAGATCCCCAGATGAATGCGATGCTTTTCTAGCATGTGATAATGCTCCAGCGCACAGTGTACGTTCTTCAGAAGATGTTTATATTATTGAAGGATTTGGTAGGAATATTTTCATCTTCACACGGCTTAATTTAATCGATTTTGATGATAAATAGAGATTAATTAGGAGTTGAATTTGACATTTGTGATCACATTTTGATTGCTTCTCATGTAGTACAATTTTATTTTATTTTATTTTAACAAGCTAAAGTGGTATATATATATATATATATATATATATATATATATATATATATATATATATATAACCCAAGAACAAAGTAACCCCTCAGCACAAGTTGTACCGAGAGGCACAATCAAAGTTTACAAGAAAATCCAAAAAAACAACATAAAAATGATCATTAGTCGATGTCCAAACAAAGCAATGGGCTCGACCACCAATGGTGAAAATTGGTAGCCAAAGTAACATTCGTCGTCCGCAACCACCGATAGGAAGAAAGCTTGACTTTGTCCAGGAGCTGGTGCACTGTATTTTCCGAACTTCTGAAGACCCGAAGATTTATTTCGCTCCAAATTACCCAAACACAAGCAAGCCAGACGAGCTGCAAGAACGACCGCCTAGCGCGGAGGCCACCAGCCGAATAAGTGAACTGGACAAAATGGTCTATGAGGCTGAAAGCATCCACCACCGACAACCCAATCCAAGACCGGACTAGAGCCCAAAGATTTATTTTATTTTGATAACACATGTAGTACAATTTTTCGATAAATATGTCTTTGCATTATCTCATTTTAAAATAAATAAATTTATATACTCCGGAAATTTTTCTTTTTTAATTAAATTAGTACTAATATGCTTAACCAAAAATATAAATAAAATAGTACTACTATGTTTTATTTGACTAAATATAGAGTATAGACTACTACTATTATTGTGAACTAGGGGTGGGCATCGGTTCGGTTTCGGGCTCAAACCCCTAAACGGGTCGGACCGACGGGTGGTAAATACAGGCCCATTTCGAACCTATTCGTACTCGGTTTTTTTCGGTTTTCGGGTTGTTCGGTTAGACCGGGTCTGGTTCGGTTTTCAGTTTGTTCAATACTAGCCCATTTAAAATCGCTTTTTTTAAATTATTTTTTCGGTTAGACGGGAGAGGAAAAGATGCCGCCGCTGTGCTAGGGTTAAGAAAGGAATGAATGAGAGAATGAATATAAGTTGCATTTTATATAGAAAAGTAGGGTTTTGTTTGGGCCAAGTGTGGTTTGGGCTTCTGGTCCATAAGATATTAATAATTAATTAATAATAATAATTGAAAATCGGTTCGGGTTCGGTTTGCATTGGGCCGAAACCTTTCAACCGGAAACCGCCCGTTTAAAGCCTTGCATATCCACGGTTTACACAATTTCAACCCGCGGGCCCGCAAAAACCGACCCGAAAGTCTTTCTTCGGTTTGGGCCGGTCGGTTACAAGTGGGCTACACGGTTGTGTCGTGAACATAGAATCTCATAAATACTACTCAAATCCCTCACCACTAGACCAAACCTAGTAACTTAGTTGGATCTCTATTTAAACATAGCTTTATTATTTCTAAATTATAAAACATTTTAATATTTTCATACAAATTAAGAAATATAATTAATCTTATCTAAAAAAATAAAAATTAAAGAATTAATGAAAGAGAGAATAATAAATATTTAAGGATATAATAGAAAAAATAACATTAAATATTTTATTACTATTATAATATGATTTACACTACTAGAATTTTGTTATTTTCCTGCGGATTTTCCTGCAGAAAAAAATCTGCAGGTATTCCTAAGGATTTTCTTGCGGATTTTGCAATAAAGAGACATTTCCTGCGGATTTGAGATTTTCAGGAAAATCCGCAGGTATTTCATAGGATTTTCCTGCGGATTTCACCACTAAAAAGTCATTTCCTACGGATTTGAAGTTTTCAGGAAAATCCGCAGGTATCCCTAAGGATTTTCCTGCGGATTTGAATTTTATTTATTTTTATTTATTTTTAATTTTTTTAATTAACTTTTTAACTTATGTTTGATAATATAAAATTTATTTTAATTAAGATAAATATAATTAAATCTAATCTAATATAATTAAATCTAATCTAATCTAACCAGAACAATTTGATACAAAACCACTCTTTCTCTCTCTGCAACCCTAATAGAAATCACTCTCTTCCTCTCTCTGCGAACCACCGCCACCGTCACTGCCGTTTTCTCCTCGCGGCTTCATCACCATTATCTTCTTCAACGTTAACTGAACCATCTGCGAGCGATCCATCTCCGTCGCAATCCGTCTCCATCTGATTCCGAACCTGAACCTGAACTCAAACGTCGCGGTTTCCTTGAGATCTACATCGTCGTTAACTTCTGGATCGGGTTTTGATCCAGATTTCGGTTCCAATTGCATTTGCACTTTTGATTTAACTTGTTCGGTTGCCACTGGATCTGATTTCATGATTTTGGATCTCCTTTAGTGTTGCTTGTTCATTTTCACTCGGTAAGTGTTGTTGATTTTTCATTGATTGTTGCATTTAAGATCATTGATTCAGATTCTGTGTTGAACTTACTATTCGAAACTTACCAGTCTAGATCATGAACAAGAGCTTGAATGCATCAATTCAATTGGACTTCTATGTAGCTTCAAATCCATTCCTAAATCCTCATACCAGGTTCATACATTTTCCATATCATTGATTTGTACTTCTAGTTTATAACAATGATGAGAAAATTGCATGTTGGTTTTAGTGTAAATCAATCTTTCTTTTGGTTCACTTTTAATTAAGCTGATTGTTTTGTGCTGTCAAATTATGTGGTTAGTTCTCAGATGACTTGAAATGCTTTTCATGAGCTTTCATTGAAGCTTAAAAAGTTCCCAAAGTTCAATATAGCATGCGTTTATCGACAATAACATGACCTTATTCAATATAGTTCTCAGATGACTTGGTTTAGTTGATCTATAGATGAGTTCACATCATGTAAATCATTTTTTACTAGTTAAAGTGTAACATTCTTTGTTTCCCTGTTACTTAGCTTCTTACAAAACCTTTCAATATGTTAAAATATTGAAGATGTGGTGCCTAAATTACTTGTGTAGTTGCTTTTGTCTAATATGAAACCCGTCTATAGGAAAAGGGAAAATTTGCAAGTTGCACATATTAATCTCAAAATCTAAATGTTAAACAATGTATGTATTAAGGTGTTGCTTTTGTCTAATATAAGTAGTTATTTATCTTAAGTTACGATATCTAGTGTCACAAAGGTACCCGTCTATAGGAAAAGATGTGTGCATATTATTAGCACATTTCTTCCGCAAATTTTGTTCTCAAATCTCAATATCTTAAGTCTGTTTTTCCTGGAAATGTCAATCTGGGTATTGTATCTTGTATCTATGCTTGAATACCTTGTCTGATAAATCCTTGTATATTTATGATGCATTTTTTCTATACATAATAGGTGAGAAATGCATTAGGCTTATTATCTAAGTTTGATTCTAGCATATAAGTTCTATCTTCTATGAACCTGAGCCTGATTGCAAGAATAACTGCTGGAATGATATAAAGGATTGGGAGGTTTGTTTAATGGTTGTGTTAAATGACTTAGAGAAGGACCAAAATTGTAGCTCAAAGTGGACTATAGAATAGATAAGCGATTGTTTCTTTGTAGTTTTACTGTGTCGTCTGTTCTATTTATTTGTTCTGTCTTTAAAACTTGTATAGGGATATCTCATTGCCTGTGCATGTTCGAGTTTTGGGCAGATTTCGTGTTTATTTGTTTTCTTATGATTTATTTATTTGACATTGTGTTTTGTTTATGTGAAGAAAAATTGTAAAATAGAAGATATTTATGCTTCAATGGTGTCTTGTTTAATAAAATAATGAGATAAAATTAGAACTAGGCCATAAAAATGATTTGAAAAAGATAATGACACTGAAATCTTGCCATCTTGAGTTCTCTTTAGTCTTCCATTGGATTTGACAGTTTTTTTTTAACACTAATAACTATGCAATTTGAAATACAGTGGAGCAGGAAGTACTGGAGAGAGATCGGAAGATTACGTAGCATGTATCAATAACATCTGCAGCAGTCACAACAGCCTCAACAACAACCATCTGGTAGTCATAGACGCTCGAACAGCAGAGACCTTGACTCTCAGTTTGCTAACCTTTCTCTGAAGCACAAGGACACCAATTCTGGGCAAGACCCTGCAAATGGAGCACTAAGAATTTAGCTCGGCCATAGCTGTAGCCTTGTTTTACCAACTGATGTTGCCACCCTGTGATAGAATTTGTTTCTTCCGACATGCAGGATTGTGCAGAGGTTTCCAGGATATGCCCTCTCTCTGCCCGCTTTGCTGATATTTCAGCGTTCGTACCTTTCAAGTCTTTATGTTCTCTATTTACTTGAACTATTGCCATTTATTTGATGTTGCACCTGGTGGTCATTGCCGAAATTTTTATTCTAATTTCTGTCATTTGACCTGCCAGAGGTGGTAATTTATGTCATTTGGAAGTTGTTTACTCTCTTTTCTTTCTTACTTTTATGTTGATTTTGCAACTGATTGTGTTTTCAGGTGTTTCTTCTGTTTTTCAATCTATAAGGAGTGATTCCATAAACCTCTTAGGTGAGTTCAATGTCATTTTTTATGTATTTGCTGCCACATGATGTAACATAGATAAGCAAACTGTGGTTTATTTGCATAGTGGACAATACATTAATATCTGTTTATGCCTTTGGTTGGTGTTGTACTACTTGAACTAATATCAGGTAGGGAACTAATCAGCTCTGAATCTTGTAAAGGACAGGAGAGCTTGGTTAAGAGCTAACTCCATATAGATTAAGTTTTGACTAATATGAATTATATTCAGGGTAAATATTAATGTGGGTGACTTCATTCATACCTGGACACCTTTGTCAATTTTAAGTAGTTCATTATATATCCATAAGGGTCTGATTTCAATTAAGCATTCCTGATTTGGTTTGCTGCCATTGTTTCTATTTCCCACTTTGCTTCATTATATATAGGGTGCGTTTGTTTTAGATTTAAAAAAATAGATTTTTTCTTTGTATTTTTGAAAATGGATTTTGTAAAACCGTTTTTCAAAATATTATAAGTTTTTTTATATTCATTTTTTTTAAATTGAAACACTAATTTTGACATCATATAACATAAACATACATTATTGAAGAACAAAACATAATCAAAATCCCATTTTTTTGAAAAAATTGTATTTCAAAAATGATTTTTAAGAAAATCTATTTGAAATAGCTTCAAATTAAATGATTTTTTCGAAATTTTGATATCCAAAAAAAATTTCAATAAAATGATGAAATGCCTAAAATCACATTTTAAGAATAACTATTCAAACCAAATTTTCATTTGAAGCTTTTATAAAAAGTTTCTTTGTAAATTTTTTTTACACAAAATTATGTAACACTACAAAATCTATTTTCAAAAAAATCCAAAACAAACTCACCCATAATATGCTTTATCATGTTTGTTAATTGCTTGTTACTTGTTTCAAGTCATATTAGTGTCTTTTGATTGCAGATAAAGATAATTCTATCAATTTTTACCTAGCTGGTGATGGGTTTGAGAGTGTGCCTGGCTTCCAAAACAAGGTTTCATGTGCTAAAATTTTTGGATTGGTAATTGGGGACATCATAGAATTGGTGAATAAGCAAGAAAAATAGTTGTACATTGAAATTTTTTTATTTATAGTAACCTGGTTGTAAAAATAGTTTACACTCTGTAATTTGTAGTTTTTGTGTACATTTTATGTTTGTGAACTATATGATTTTGTGTACATTTTATGTTTGTGAACTATATGAACTTTTGAAGGGTTGTAATCAATAAAATAAAAAATACTTTGATTTATTCTAAATTTGAATTATTTCTATATGATTTTTTTATTAATGAAATAAAAAAAATATTTTTTTTTACAATTTTTATATAAGTTTCCTGCGGATTTATCTGCAGAAACACGTTTCCTGGGGAATTTCCTGCGGATATTACTGCGGAAACACGTTTCCTGGGGAATTTCCTGCGGATATTACTGCGGAATTACCAACGGATTGTTTGCAGGAAAGTTTTTTCGGATGTTTTATCATTTTTGGCAGGAAATTCCGCAGGAAAGTTTCCTGCGGATTTTAAAAACCGCAGAAACATTTCCTGCGGATTTCAAAAACCGCAGGAAACAATTACCTACAAAGGTTTTAGCTGGGAACCAAAATCCGCAGGAAATTCTGCAGGAAATGTGTTTCCTGCGGATTTTTTATCCAAATCCGCAGGAAAATCCGCAGGTAAAAAGCATATTTCTAGTAGTGTTATAATTTAGAACAATTTTTTCCGGTGATTTATAACTTTAACCATATAATAATATATTTCTCCCTAGGTAATTAGAGAGGATTGGCGTTTGGTGTAGAAGGAATATATTTTTTATTTTAAAAAAATTATTTTCTATATTAATTAGTGGCCTAGAGCACTAATTATTTTGATCCTCTTCAATAATATACAGAATGATTTTCAATTTCTTCAAAAAAATATTATGGATAATCTATATGATATAAACTTTGAATCCAACAGCGAATTTTATAAAATTCGTAATTCTTATAATATTATTTACGATTTGCGCACCGTAAAAAACTTAATGAAGTCTTTCACCGTAAACTTGGCCATGTAAAAAATGACATAAAAACAGAATAGTACTATATCAATTATCACATGTAAAAAAATGGAATAAACAATCAAATATTATAATTCAATTATTGAGTTCGATGTCAAAACATCATATGGAGACGTCCAAAGTTCATCATTACATTAATGACCTAAATATTATAATTCAATTATTAAGTCTTTCATTTTTACTAGTCCTTTTTCGTTAGATTTACGTTTGACCCGGCTTTTTTAGATCTTAAAAGCTATATAAAAGTTAAATGTAAAAATAAGAGCTTTTAGAAAAAAGTTAAAGTCGATTGGTAATGGTTGTATTTTTTAGCTTCAAAGGTCTTTTACCTATGTATTTTATTCATAACAATTAAGCAATTTATTTTCTATCAAAAGCTTCTTGAAAATTTGTTTGGCCTAGCTTCTCCTTTTATTGAGTAAAAAAGTCTAAAATAAGCTAGGTCAAACGGTACCTTAGCGTTCATATTTAATTATATATTTTTTATTTATTTTAATGGTGTTATTTGTCAATTATACCCTTTCTGAATTACTCTTATCTTTTTTAATAAAACTAAATAATGCTATGTATTTGAAAATTTATTTTTTTTAAACTTTTTTTTTGGTACATAACATATTATTTTTTTTTTGTACATAATATATTAAATTTATTGGAAAGAGAAAATGTGTGCAAAAGAATATGAATTTATTGGTGGAATAAAATTATGGTATAATAAGAAGATAAGGTCCAAAAATACACTTCCTTAACTTACTGATGCTATTCTAAAAGGACAAGTAAAAAGGAATTAAGGGAGTATTCGAAATGTTATGAAAAAAAATTGGAACAATATATCTCTCCACATTATTAGAAATAAGCTGTTTTTTTTTTTTATCATTGAATACTTTGAAGATTTTCATGTGGATTTAGGGTATCAGAGGGGATTCCGGTCGTCAGCAGCAAGACCTCTGCTGCTATCCCTGCTGCATAACTGAAGCCGTTGGATTAGTTCCAATTTTCATTGAGCGCATATTCACTTTGGTTGTAGCTGTACATAATCACGTACTCACATGACATCACATGGATTCAAATTCTTTTTTCAATGAATTGTGCTATTTGTTACGATAGATTGATATAAGAAAGGCAAGAATTACACTTAAAAAAAAATGAAAAAAAAATATGATAATGGGATGTGGCATAGATCATGAGGGAGTTGGAGATAAAAGCAATGTCCATAATTCATTCTTGCTTTTCTTTGAACAGTAATTCGTAAAAAAAGCATTATCCTTTTTCAATATATTCATTAATATTAGAATCATATTTTTCTCTTCACTTGACAAAAAATCATAGTGGCTGTGAATTTTAATATTTTGCATCACTTTGGGGGTGCATAGTGGTATGTTTTATATTCAGGATAATAAAAAAAGGTGATAAGAGGTTTTAGTTTTAGGAACATTTAATTTATTATGTTTGAGAACATATTTCAACTCATTTTTTTTTTATTATCATATTTAGATTTTGTTTGATAAAAAATAGCAAATAGCTGACAATGAGCTTAGAGCTTATAAAGTAATTTTATCGGTCTCAAATATAAGTAAATATTCTTTTTCTAAGTTCATAGAGTAACTGATATATATATATATATATATATATATATATATATATATATGAGTCAGGATCCGTTGACACCAAATAGTTTGACACCAAATCTTACACCTCTTAATAACGTCTTAACCGATATAAATTTTATAAAATCCACCGTTGGATTGAAAGTTTATATCGTATAGATCATTTATGTAAAGTTTCAGAAAAATCCAAATCATTTGATATGCTATTGAGACATATAAAGATCAATGGCATTTAAAAAATGACGCAAACCGTTAACTTTGATGTACCTCAATAACATATCAAATGATTTTGGATTTTTCTGAAACTTTACATAAATGATCTATATGATATAAACTTTCAATCTAACGGTGGATTTTATAAAATTTATATCGGTTAAGACGTTATTAAGAGGTGTAAGATTTGGTGTCAAACTATTTGGTGTCAACGGATCCTGACTCTATATATATATATATATTGTCTAAATGTACACCAAATACATCAATTATTCAATGAATTTAAAAAATAATTTTTTTAATTTTTAAGACCGAGGTGATTAAATTATAGTGGATAAGCTTATATTTAATTTTTTATTTTCTTTATTTTTATTATATTTTTAAAATAATTTTAAAATATGTATTTTAAAATTTTTATTGTATCTGTAAAAGAATATTATAATCCATACAACTTAATCTATTTATTTATGAGAAAAAATATGATTATCTTGTCACGAGAAAAAAAAAATATTCTAATATCATTGAATATATTAAAAAAAGAATTAGAGTCCATGTGATGTCTTGTAAGTATGTGATTATGTACAGCTACAGCCAAAGTAAATATGCACTTGTTAAGTATACCAAAAATAGAAATAAAACATAAAGTTAATGTTGATAAAGACAACTTTTTACACTTTTAATACATTGAATACTTGAATTTCAAAACAGAATTTCTTTATTTATGTGTTTAACTAGTGTACCGGGTGCACTATTTAGCATTTTCCTTTCCTTAGTCTTTGGGTGATTCTGCAAGAAATTATCTTTGAATAATTCCACAGGTAATTTTCGCAGGAAAATCTTAGGGTTACTCATATCAATTTTTGTTGTTCAAATTAAAAAATAAATTCAATGTAGAGAAACATATATATATATACTAGCCGCCAGTGCCCGTTTGTGTGATCGATATTTTTTTTTTTGTGATCGAAATTCTCTATTGTGCAAATATAAATAACTACTTAATCTCTTTTTTTATTGGACTTAGTTAATTGATAACTACTTAACCTCCTTTTTTGTTATGGTTAGTTATTAAGAAGAAAAATATATATATATTTTTTTACTAAAAAAAATTGAAAACCTACTTTTATGAAGAAGTTATGCTTAGTTATTAAGAAAAAAAATTATTTACTAAAAAAAACTGAAAATCTATTTTTATTGTGGAAGTTATTTTTTAACATATACAAATATTTAGTTTTTTTTATTGTAGTTTTTTTTAAGGGTAAAATAGGAATAATGAAAAAGTCATCCCAAAAATTTGTATCCTTTTTATATATATAGTAATATATATATATATATATATATATATATATATATATATATATATATAATAGGAAAATAAAGTCACTCATCATTTCATTCAATTGTATTATAATGTTTCTGAGATGTATTTCCACCATACAATGATTTGTTTGGACTTTGATCTAAAAAACCGTAGAAAATAATTACTCACAAAAATATTAGCTGAGAATCAGAATCTTTAAAATTTTTGCAGGAAATATGTTTCCTCCAGATTTCATGTCAAAATCCATATATAGAAAAATTGTCAGGAAAAACACAAATTTCTAATAGTGCCATGTTCTAACAAAAATGGGAGTTACTAACAGATTTTTTTTTGTCAAAAAAAAAAACTTTGATTTTTTTAATAACTAATTTGTTTGTCTTCTAATTGGGGTGGACAATGGGTTGGGTAGAGTAGATTTGGGCCCAAAAATATCACTCATACCAATCTGCGGTTATAATAATGAGGCTCAATCTAACCATTTTTAAAAGTTTGGTTTTTACGGGTTCGGTTTGTGCGTATTGACGGTTTGACGGATCGACTAATTTGGTTTTGAACTAACGAATGAAATATTATCAAAAAAATAAGATTAAAAAAACTCAATTGTGTGGTGTGAAGAGAACATGAGCGCAAGTGAAACATAATTGAAGTATAACGTAAAATAAAATAGTAACAAACGGTAACAAGTTAGTGGTTTCATGTTTTCAATTTCCAAGAAAACAAACGGTAACAAGTTTTGAGATTGTGTGTCTCAAAATATGTCTTGTCACTTCATCATGTTTTATATATTAAATAAAACAAAAGCTTACTGTTTATGTAACTCGGGCGGGTTCGAGTATCGTTAGGATGATTTTAGAAAACCGAATCCGCCCATTTCAACCCGTCTAAAAGTAAAAATGTGAGACTGACAATCCGACGATCTGTATCGACTTGCCCACTTGACTATTTTTCGGTTCGAATTATTCGATTTGAATCGGTTTGCAGATTTTTGCCCAACCCTACTCCTAATAAACTTAACCTTAAAGTTTGAACACAAACCTAACATAAATCGAATACTAGAAATGATTGAACAAATTCACACAAACCATGACTATTGGCATAAATAGCATTCACTAACTTTTGAGAATCTCTCTCAAATACCACGACTTCCTATAGTATACCCCTTTTGAATGGCCAATTTTATTGCTTACTATTAAATTACTTAATTTTGATGAATTATATTACTATTTTAGCGAAGAAAAAAATGATATAGCAGTGTATACCTTTTTTGACCGCACATGCTTTTCTTTAATAAATTAAAATAAATATGGTGTATGGTGTGTGTGTGTGGGGAGTTTTACAGTGGCTAGAGACAGTGGTGGAATCCAAATACTAGACAACTTGTGTCCTATAAAACAGCCAACAATTGGGAACTCATTAGTATCAAATCTCACTCTTCCTTCTTTCAAGGAGCAAGTAACACTTCATTGTATCACATTGTCAATGGAGGAAATCAACAACACACCAATCAACAACGTCTCAGAATCCACCAGCTGGTTATCTGATTTGGTAATTAAATTTTTTAAACCAAAATTCATACTTCTTGTCTTCCAAATTCATAAATTGTTCATCATAAATAAATTCTTTAAGACTTAATTTTTTTTTTCTTTTGCAGGAAATGGATGAGTGCAATATATTTCCTGAGGAATGTAACCTGAATTTCCTTGATGCTGATGAGAAAGAGTTTCTTTCACATAACATAGCTACCGTCTTTCAAGAACAAACACAACAACAATGTTTGACTTCAGAGTCAACTCTCAGTAACTCACTCACTGATGAAACAAATTTTGACTCTTTTGACTTTGATTTTGAAACTGAGAGACCAACCAAGCAACTCAAAACAATTGATCAAAGTGACACAATCACTGAAACCTTTTCACCAAAACTTTCTCCTTCTTCATCTATTTCATCTTTTCAGTCTCAGATTCTGTCCTTTGAAAACTCACCAAATTCACCTGCTATCAACACCCCCCAATTTCATGGATTCACTCCTACCTTAAACTCAAAACAGAATGAAACAGTGTCAGTGTTTCCACCCCAATTGGGAAACATGAATGTTTCAACTCAAATTCCAAAAGGGTCATCAAAAAATCAAAACTTGGAAACAAAAACCTCACAAACCAAAAGGTCTAGAGCTCATGGTCATGATCATATCATGGCTGAAAGAAAACGTAGAGAAAAACTCAGCCAAAGTTTCATTGCTCTTGCAGCTCTTGTTCCTAATCTAAAGAAGGTAAACTAATTAACCTTTAATTACCCTTTTAATTATTATTACTATATGTCACATTACTTACTAATCATTTTTGTGTAAAAATCTGGTAGATGGACAAAGCTTCTGTATTAACTGACTCTATCAAATACATGAAAGAGCTTAAAGAGCGTTTGAAAGTTTTGGAAGAACAGAACAAGAAACAAGAAGCAGAGTCGGCGGTTGTTCTAAACAAACAAAAACTCTGTAGCGATGATGTCATTGACAACTCTTCATCATGTGATGAGAGCATTGAAGGTGCCAAAGAATCAGTCTTACAAGTGGAAGCAAGAGTGTCAGGGAAGGAGATGCTGATTCGGATTCATTGCCAGAAGCAGAAGGGACTTTTGGTTAAAATCATGGCTGAGATTCAAAGCTTTCAACTATTTTTTGTGAATAGCAGTGTTGTACCCTTTGGGGATTCCATGGACATTACTATCATTGCTCAGGTAAAAACAGTCTGTTTTTGGCAAAGTATAAAAGGACAATCTTTATTCTTTACCTACCTTAATAATTGAATCTAAAAAGTTTTTCAATAATACCTCCATTATTTAACCGTGTATACTATTCATATAATTTATTTTGATCATATTTTATTACTAAAATATCAAGATAAATATTATTATATGAAATGTAATTAGATTTTTTTCGATGAATACTTTTAAAATATCAAATTTTTGTATTTTTAAAAATTCATAACTATAGATATTAATGATCAAAGTTCTTTCATCGACATGTGTGAGACAATTGTTTTGGGACGAAGAGAGTATTTTTTTTTCTTTTAAAGAGTTGTAAAACATTTATGCTAAATATTAATATTAATAAGTGAAAAATTGTAAGTTCGAACTTGTATGTATTTGGCAATGTGGACCAATTCATATCGACCAGTTCATTTAAAAACACTTATTTTCAATGCACTTCTTCTTGTAAAAAAATAAATATTGATTTTTTAGATTCATAAAAAATTATCTATCTATTTTAAAAAAAAAAGTATTAAAATTGTGATGTCAAATATCATGTATTTATGGGAGAGGTTATGATGCATAAATAATGAAAATTACTTAATGCACCCTCCAAATTGCTTAGCACACCTCCTATATTATTTAGCGCACCCCCCAGATTTCTAGTGCACCCCCCAAATTGCTTAGCACACCTCCTAGATTACTTAGCGCACCCCCAGATTTCTAGTGCATCCCCCAAATTTCTAACGCACCTCCTAATTTGGGGGGTGCACTAAGTAATTTTGGGTATTTATGCACGGTGCATAAACATGGCTTATGCACCATAATTTATGCCTGTCTTTATACTGTCAAAAAAAATACCATGTCTTTATTTTCTCTACTATAACAAAAAAAAATACCATATCTTTATATTTTGTATACTTTTGTAATATATATAATTTGCAGAAGATACAATATGAGAGATAAGACAAGTATATAGTTTAATGTATAGCTTTGTTGCATTACTTTCAATTCTTTATATTTTATATGATTTTTTTATAAGAAATAGTTCACTTTTTATATTTATTAAATAACTAGTATATCTGATCTATAATAATATAGACGAAATACAACAATAATTCAATAATTATAAAAAATCAATTGTTTCACTAGACATGACAATTGTTAATAGTAGTTAATTATAGAATATAAATTTGTAAACTGTTCTTCTTTATGAAACTGATGGGTTATTTTATTCTTGTACCTTTGCTGGATCAAAACAATTTGTTTTCTTTTGATTTTTGTCATTTTTATCCACCAAATTTTTTAATTGTATTAAAATATTATTGTGATTATTTTATAGATGGGTGAAGGGTACAACTTGAGCATTAAGGAACTTGTGAAGAACCTGCGGATGGCTGCATTGAAGTTTATTAGTATGTCATCATAGCACTAAATAAAAGGCACTTATGTTCTTGGGGTGCCATTATTATTAGACATAATAAGTCATAGATTTAAGCTCTTAATCACGTTCTGTGAATCTGCTGCAACACAACGTAGATCCCCAGAATGCCAATCTTTCTTTTAATAGTACTACTTGGTATCTGCAGTGCAGAAGATTTTTTTTAGGTTTAAATGTGATTTTAATTATAATCTTGTAGTTGAGCAGTTTTTTATTTTAGTCCCATAAATCTATTTCTCGAACCTCGGTCATGCACATGTTTTTTTTTTTTTTTTTCTTTCTGAATGGCAATAAGAAGGAAAACTTGTGTACATGTTATTGTCCGACTCTTGTGGAAATGGTTGAAATATTTATTTGTATGTAACACAACTTAACTAATAGCAACTTTAATCGATAGAGATTAGGGGAGAATGAATCTTCTCTATTTCTTTCTTTCAATTATATTTTTTATTTTTTTATCTTAACCAATTTCTCTCTTTTTTATCAAAAATTTCAATACTTTAATTTTATTTTTTACAATTTAAATGATTTAAATTTCACATTATCCTCTCAATTGTTTTTTACAATTAAGAAGATCCATTCTCTAGATTAAGAGTTGTGATAGTCACGGCATTCATAGTTTTTGTGCACTACAATTTCATTTCTTGTTCGAAAGTTTAGCTGTCAAACTCATGTACTAGTTTAAAATACGTGTATTGTTGGTTCAAACTTGCCCCTCAGCTCAGTACATTAAACATTTCTTTGATTTTTTACCATATATTAGAAATTATTAGAAATAAGTATGAGCCTAATTTATCATCACAAAACCAGCTTATAAACACTTGTCAAAACTATCCTATATCCGATGTGGAACTTTTTAACACCATATCTAAACTGCACTTTTTTTTTTGGACAGAAATCTAAACTACACTTACAAATTATATATAGATTATTATATGCTTACTTAGAATAATATTATTGTCCCTCTCTTGTGGGTTGTGGAGATGGTTGCAACTTGGATTAATTGTGAATAATAATACTCTTACAATAAGTCAAGTAGCAGATTGGTCTTAATGAATCTGCAACGACAGTAAAGCACAACGTGCAGATTCCTAGAATAATGTGATATTTTATGCTACAGCACACAACAATAGATTGGGCCTCTGCATGATATGAGCATTTTTGTAGTTAATTAACTGTTGCTAGCCCAATGAGATTATCTTGTGTAAATGTTGTATAAATAAACAATTTGTCAATGAGAAGTTAGTTGATTAAGTTATGCATTATCTAATTCCTAATTAACAACTGGCATTAGAGCTCCTCATAGGACCTGAACCGAGTTTCTTGAGCCAAAGGAAGAAGAAAAGGAAAATGATCAATTTCACATTGATGGTGAAAGGTAGCAATAACACGTTAGTTCAACCATCAATTCCCAAATTCGATTGTCATTTTTACAATCATTATTAGTCCATGTTAATGGAGAATTTCTTGCGTTCAAAGGAATACAAGAGCTTGGTTAAAGATGGTTTATGTGTATGTTCCTCCGCCAGCTACGAATGCGGACCAATTGAAGAAAGGGGGTGATAAAGTAAATTGAGGTTTTTCAAGGGGGTGTATGTCCATGTTTAATTATCACATTATAATTAAAAAATATTCGTCATTATTCTTTTTGGAAAATGTTTTTCACTTTTTACTTTTGTTTATTTTTGTTTTTGTTGAGTGTTTTTGTTGACACTCGGATTTTCGTCCTTTTTTGCATAGATTTTTATTAATTTATTTATTTTCAAATTTATTCACAATTTTTTCAAGAGTTTATATTAAATGATAAAATATTATATCTAAAAATGGACATCTGTTTATATTTAAATACAAAATGTTGTTTACATTTTTTTTAAGTAATATTGTTTTTTATTTTTTATAATTCATCGCAAAATTACTTATAAAATAAAAAATTTGTCAAATAAATTTAATTATTTTTTTTGACAAATTTAATTATTTTTTAAATAATACAAAATTCAACATTTTTTTACATCCATAAAAATTTAATAAACATATAAAAAATATTAGAAATCCCTAATCTTTTAAGCCCTATGCGGTGCTTCACCCTGCACACCCATAAGGCATAAGGCCAGGTCTAATGTTTTCAAAAAAGATCCTCAAGAAATTTTGAATTTAGGCAGCAAATTGGTCAGCATATATGCAAAATAAGAGTCCATTTGTTGCTATTTATGTTGTGACAGGAGGCTTGGAGCGGTTCTAAACCATCGGTTCATTCTTTTAGGTATTTGGATTTGGATATCCATATGCTATGCGCGTCAGTGCATGTGCCTTAAATATATCGAAATAGCTAGAATATATCCCTAAGTTTATGAAAATTATATCAAACTCATTGGTTAAACATTGTTTATGCAATTAAAAGTTATGACCCTTTTAGGCATGCGTGTACTTCTCACGTTTTAGGCTCTTTGGCTCTAACACGAGACTATTCCTCCGATTCACCATTCAATAAAATATTCAACAATAATATATAGAAATAAAAAATTGTGCGAGAGGTTTGGGCGGCTGTTCGATCTGGCAGAGAACAAATCGAGCACTGTAGCTGAGATGTTCTCTTCTGGGTGGGTGATTGGCGGGGAGGTGTGGGTGTGGAGGCGACATCTGTGGATGTGGGAGGAGGAGATGTTAGGGAGTGTCAGTCCTTACTTCTTCCTTTCACTGCAACACCTTTGGTTCCTTGTGGGAACTAGTTCGTTCTTGGATTGATTTTTCGGCGGCCGATGCTCACACTCTCCCTGCTCATTTTGTTATGTTCACTTACTCAGCTGGAGGTCTTCGTGCTCGCCGGTCTTTTTTGCAGATCATTTGGCTAGCTTGCGTTTGGGTCCTGTGGAATGAACGAAATCATCCTTTGTTCAGAAATTATAACACCCCACGTCTATATCTAGAATAAAACGTAGAATATTATTACCGGTACTGAGTACATTATTATTACATTAGGAAATTCAAGCACACGCAGGTGCTGAGTACAACACGGATACAAAAGTCCAACGGAAGCGAAAGTGAAAACAACAGAACATTAGTGGAAAACAACATTAAGACAAAACAATTAGAAAGCATGAAACAAATATGCCATCTTCAAGCACAGCCACGAGCACGCCATAACCAGCATACCTTAACCAACCTGCTTATCTGAAAAAAATTGATAGGAGTGGGGTGAGACTACTAAGCCTCAGTGAGTCCTACTAACCTCCTAGAGGTGACTACACCGGGGGATCCTAAATAGTCATATCATACTAACATGTATACATAATCATATCATAATACTGAATGTAAAGGTGTAACACAAATAAAAACTCTTATTCATTTTAACCGCAAGGATTCTCCGAGGTGAGAATATCTCGGAGGCCCGCCTTATCCGTCGATCGATCCGATCATGGCATACACCTCACAATACATAACCTGATGGATAATCTCATTGGGAAATCCATATGCGACAATTCAGAGTCGCTCCTAAGTGACTGTAGCTAATGATGTTCATTCTACCATAATTATCCCAAACCCGGGGAACATACAACTTAACATATTTCTAAGTTATACCCTAAGGTCATCTATGATTAACATTCTATCCAACATTATATCAGTTACAATTCTGCAAGTTATCTATCTCAGATGAGGAAATAAAACGAGTGTTGAAAACAGTTTGAAAATTAAAAGTTGCAGGCTGTACTGTGTAAGTTCGCCATGGTGAGTTACCTGCTCGCCTGTTTACTGTGAAATTTAGTAAACAACGCTAGTTTGATTATTACAAGAGAGATCAACTAGTAAATCTCGGGACATAGTGCTTTTGTTCATATTTCCAAAGTAATTAGTGTTCATTATTGTTCTTATGTATTTAAAGTTGTTTTTACGTTACTTGAAATGCAAGAAAGAATGTTTATTCTAATGAACAAACAGAATGGAAGAAAGAGTCGAAATAAAGATTGATTTGGATAGAAATAAAAAGACTGTAAATTTGCATTCAAAGGTAAATGATTACAGAAAAAGTAATGGTGCACATAACATACATTTTCCCTTTCGAACTCATTTCTCTCGTTAGCATGGGTACTTTGAGTTTTGTAAGGATTTTGTATAATGATTGTGACCCCTTGCTCGATCACAGAACTAAACTATTTATAGACACTAATTCCTAACTGCTAATAACGTTTACGTTAACAAAAGAGAGGACGCGTGTTTTGACACGTATTTTGAATTTGAATTCTCCTTTATCCTTTGATTTAGCCGTTGTATCCATCGAAGTCGAAATAGCAATGCTTCTCCTGAATAATTTGCTAAGTCCACACTTTTCTTCTTCACAGCAAGCGCTTCGACCTTATGGACGTTTCGACCAAGTCGAAAGAACCCTGAAGAAAACAACGTGAAGACTAATGCTCCAGATAGAACATTTGATGATATGTTCATACATGAATATTCATTAAATTTATTGGCTCTGAAAACCAAACTTATTTAATGACTCTTTAAAATAGTAAAATAATCAAATGCAATTATGTTTATTATTTTAATCATGTCTTTTAGAACATATTTTTCACTTGGTGAAAATATGGGCTAACAAATTGCCCCCAAAATGCCTGTTTCGATCGAGTGGTTCGAACGAGAATAGAAAAAGGCATTTTAATCCCACGTGCTTGGCACTCTTAATAATGACGGCGCTGGCGTAATGTACAGTAATAACTGTCACCTTGATTCCCACAATCCATCATTTCTCCTAGATTTTAGACATAGTGGATGACGTGGCGCTCATAGAAGTTGAAAAGAAACTGCTTGAATTTCTTTTTGAGCAATTTCAATTTTGTCATTAGTTTGGATTTGGTTTTGAACAAAGTCCATAATTTATGGCAAGTTTCAATTACTGCCATTTTGATTTCATGTTCAAGTATTATTCTGCACTTATGTTTACTTCGAGTAAAGCAGGTTTATATTTTTTCAAATACTTTCCATTAATACCCAAAGCACGTTTTTCAGGAGTTAATTCCTCGATTTCATAAGCACCATTAGAATATACCTGAACAACTTTGAATGGTCCTTCCCAATTTGGGGACCATTTGCCTAAGACTCTATCTTTCTTGTCCATAGGCAGGATTACTTTCCAAACCAAATCTCCTAGGTTGAAAGACTTGGACTTAACCTTTTTATTATATGCTCTAGCAACTTTTTCTTTTTGCCTTGCTAAAACTTCTAAAGCACTAAGTCTTTCTTCATCCAGATCAACTAATTCATCTGACATCATTTGGTAGTAATGGTCTAAAGGTATTTCCATTTGTCTTTGAACCCTCGCTGATTGCACATGTATTTCAACTGGCAACACAGCATCATGCCCATAAGTTAGTCGAAAAGGGGTGGTGTTAGTTGATTCCTTAGGAGAATTTCTACAAGCCCATAACACTTGATCCAAGGTTTTATGCCAATTCCTTGGTTTTTGGGCTATGTGTTTCTTTATTAAATTAATAATAATTTTATTGGCTGCTTCAACCTGTCCATTTGCTTGTGCATAATATGGTGTTGAAGTTAGAAGTCTAAAGCCAATTTCTTGAGCAAATTCCTGCATCTTTCGTCCAGTGAAAACTGAACCTTGATCAGTTGTAATTGTTTCAGGAATTCCAAATCTATAAATTATATGATTTTGTATGAAACTAATTACTGCCTCTTGATCAACATTTGGCAAAGGAATATCTTCTATCCACTTTGTGAAATAATCTATTCCCACTAGAATATAACGTTGATTTTTTGATGAAGCAGGCTTAATTTCACCAATAAGGTCTAGAGCCCAACCCCTAAAGGGCCATGGTTTCACTATTGAATGAAGCTCACTTGCAGGCACATGCTGAATTCCTGAATGCCTTTGGCATTCTTGGCAGCCTTTGGCATATTCTATGCAGTCTTTTAGCATAGAAGGCCAATACAAGCCTTGTCGAAACAAAAGCCATTTCATTTTGTGTCCTGCTTGATGGGAACCACAGGTACCACTATGAACATCAGAGATTGCTATATATGCTTCTGTTTCATTTAGACTTTTTAATAAAATTCCTTCAGAAGTCTTTTTGAAAAGGTCATTTTCAAAAATTATATAGCTTAAGGCTCTATATTTTATCTTTCGATCCACATTTCCTGTTGGATTCCTAAGATATTCCACAATGGGCTTTCTCCAATCATTATCTGACATATTGTCAATGGCAAAAATTTCAAAATTTTTCTGGGGAATTTTCACTTCATCATTATCTGCCCCCACAAGTTTTGGCATTGACAATTGCTCAGAAATTGGTTCTTGCAAAACCATTTTTTCTTTGATTTCGATTAATTGTGTCAACTTTTCTTTTGACACTTTGTATCCTGAAGCAATTTGAGCTAAGTCATTTGCCTCTTGATTTTCTAATCGAGGTACATGTTCAATATCTATATGATCGAAACCATTTAATAAAGAACTAGCTATCACAAAGTATTTTGCTAAGTGTTCTCTAACACATTTATACTCTTGAGTTAGTTGTTTCAATACTAATTCAGAATCACCTCTTATCTTAATGTTCTTTGCCCCCAAGTCTTTTAATATTTCCAAACCTGTGATTAAAGCTTCATATTCAGCTTCATTATTCGAGCAAAGTCCATTGATCTTATATTTAAACTTAGTTGGAACTTTAGTTGGTGAAATGATTAGGATCCCAATCCCAGTTCCATGTTTATGCTTGGATCCATCAAAATAAAGGATCCATGGCTGGATATCCACATACTCTTGTGGCATTTCGACCAAAGAATGATCCACTATGAAATCAGCCACAATTTGACCTTTAACAGCTTTCAAAGGTTTGTATGTGAGTGAATACTCAGTTAATGCTAAAGCCCATTTTCTAATTCTACTATGAAGTATTGGTTTAGTTAACATATGTTTAATGACATCAAAGTGAGAATAGACATAAACATCAACAGGCTTTATATAATGCTTAAGTTTAGTACAAGAGAAATATAAACAAAGACAAAGTTTTTCTATGGCAGTATATCTAGTTTCCGCATCATTTAGAACTCTGCTAAGGTAATAAACTGCATTTTCTATGCCATTATCATCTTCTTGAGCCAACATGCTTCCTATTGTCTTTTCAGACGCAGCAATATACAACTTCATAGCTTTGTTTCTGCTAGGAGGCATTAAAACTGGAGGCTTTATCAAGTAATCTTTAATATCGTCAAAAGCCTTTTGATGCTCTTCATTCCATTTGAATGGATCATCTTTCTTGAGTCGAAGTAGTGGAGAGAATGCTTGAGCTTTTCCACTTAGATTCGAAATGAATCTCCTCAAAAAGTTGATCTTACCTAACAGAGATTGAAGTTGCTTTTTAGTCGAAGGAGGTTTTGTCTCTAAAATGGCCTTTGTCTTGTTTTGGTTTATTTCAATGCCTTTTTTATGCACCACAAAACCAAGGAAATCTCCTGCATGCACACAAAAAGCACATTTTAATGGATTCATTTTTAATCCATGTCTCCTCATTCTTTCAAAAGATTGCCTGAGATATAGCAAATGGCTATCTTCAGAAGAGGATTTAATGATGATATCATCAATATAAACTTGCATGAAGGTATCTATAAAATCATGAAACATAGAATTCATGGCCCTTTGATAAGTGGCACCAGCATTTTTTAAACCAAAAGGCATAACAACCCATTCATAAGTGCCCAAAGCACCAGGGCATCTAAATGCTATTTTAGATACATCTTCTTCAGCAATAAATATTTGGTTATATCCAGAATAACCATCTAACATGCTTAAAAACTCGAAACCTGCTGCTGAATCCACTAACATTTCTGCCACAGGCATGGCATATTCATCTTTAGGCGTAGCATTATTTAAATCCCTAAAATCTATGCATACTCTAAGTGTACCATTCTTTTTAATGACAGGAACTATATTTGCTAACCATTCGACATACCTGGCAGTTCTGATGAATTTACTCTTCAGCAGCCTTTCGATCTCTTCCTTGATCTTGGACATAATTTCTGGTGCAAACCTTCTTGGTAATTGTTTCACTGGTTTCTTACCTGCCTTGATTGGTAGTTTGAGTTCGACCATTTCTCTACTGAGCCCAGGCATTTCATTATAATCCCAAGCAAAACAATCACTGAATTCCTTGAGCAGCTGCACCAATTTTTCTTTCAAATCAGGACTAATATTGGCACTAATGTAAGTTGGCCTTTTCACTGAGCCATTTCCAATGTCAATTTCCTCCAAAGGATCTTGAGCCTGCATCTTAGGAGTTTAATTTATAGGATCTCTTTCGAACCCCAAGGGTTCATCATCATAAATGCAGTCAAGCCTTTGAGTTGGTGACATATTGGTGCCATCTTTTTCGACCTTGGCTTCAACAGCCAAATTTTGTTGAACCTCAGCTTCCAAAGCCGTATTTAATCTACTTTCGGCCATATAAGCCGTTATTCTGGCCCATGCATTGGACTCAGTCATAGTAATCTTCGTAGATGTTCCACCCGGATAGGCGTATGACTCCATCTTCTGAGGATGCAGCATCCATTTCCTCTCTTTCCCATATAAAACCATGGGTTGGGTGGAGTTTGACAGAATGAATCACATTGTCAGAAGGTGTGAATGCATTCTCTCTATCATAACATGGCGCAATGTTCGCCAAATTTTTGTCAAAGGTTTGTTGGTTTATAGTATCTACCTCTGACATATAGAAACTCTGATCAGCTTCTATATTTTCTACACAACCATCTTCCCTCCAAAGTATCAACTTTTGGTGAAGGGTAGAAGGAACAGTTCTCACTCCATGAATCCACTCCCTTCCTAGGAGCAAATTGAAGTTTGCCTTGGATTCCACTACCAAGAACAAGGTGGGTCGAACTATGCTGCCTACTGCAACATCCACTTGAATTGCCCCCCTGGAATATCCTGTTTTGCCTTCATAGTTCGACAAAACAATATTGTGGGCTGACAAATCACAGTCATATTTGCCAATCTTTGGCAGCATTGATAAGGGCATTAGGTTCACAGCAGCACCCCCATCTATCAGTACTTTATTAATTCCAACCCCTTCAACCTTTGCCCTGATGAAGAGTGGTTTGAGGTGGTTTTTCATGCCCAAGTCTGGCCTTTCGAATGTAGCCTGTTGCTCTTCGATGCAGCCATTATTCAAGACATAGTAACATTTTGGCTTTGGATCAGCCATGCCTAACTGGTCGAAGTCAGTTTCGAGCTCAGTTACTTCTGATTGAACATCATACTCTGATGGTAATATGGAAACAACACATATCACATCAAAGTCTAGTTCAGAATCCAGCAAATCATCTTCCTCCATTTTGTTCTCATTTATTGGCGGAATGATTCTTTCTTTTGCTGGCCTTCTAGCCACTTCTTTGTATTGGCTTGCTTGAGAATTTTCTGCAGCCATTTTCTTTTGGCGTTGAAACCTACGCCATTGAGTCCTAGTCATTGGATGTTTACCCTTATAGTTGTTTTTGTAAGAGTACTTGTTAACATCCTCTGCATAGCTCATTTTGGTACCACTGGGACCACCAACTTCGATTGCACCTTTATTGAACTTCATTGTTCCTTTGTGCACCCAGCGCTCTATTGGGATCGAACCAGATGGTCGAAAGGTAGGCCTTCGATCGTATTGAGCAGGATTGTTTGGTCGAGTCAGGATACCTTTTCCTTTTTCTTGGTGAGGCTTTGGGTTTGCCCCCAGCCTACTTGCCATAGGTTGAAACTTCATGAGGCCTGCAGTAGCCTCTTTGTCGCATACAGCACTACAACGGGCACAAAGCATTACTTTTTTATTTTCCAGCTTGCACCTGTTCAGAAAATCAATTAAATCCTCTTCAGCAGGAGGGTAGACCACTTTCATTTTCTCCATGTACTCTTCTTCAGAGATCTTTTCTGTCTGGCCCTCTGTAACCTCCATGGCTTCGACCATCATGATTTCTTGTGGTTCAGCATAGAGAGTATCAGCATTTTGCAGAGGCCCGGCATCAATCTTCATGGCTTTGGGTTTTTCACCGAACTTGAGTCTTCCCTGATTCAAAGCCTTCTGGACTAAATCCCTGAAAAGTACACATTGTGAGGTTTTATGTCCAAAGAAATTATGATATTTACAATAACCTCTTTTCTTTCTCATATCTAATGGAGGTATTTTAACATCTTTTGGAACCACAATTTGGCCATCAGTGACCAATAAATCAAAAATCTCATCACATTTTGTTATATCAAAAGTATAAGTTTTTGACACAAATCTATCATTCTTTGGTTCAACAGGGTTTTTTCCATTAGATGGTTTCAAAAGTTTACAAGTATAAGGGGGACCAGGTTTCAATTCTGCTAGGTCTATCTCCCCTTGCTCAACATCTTCATAAGATACTTCATACTCTTGGTCACTATCCTGTGTTTCCACATAAGCAACCTTTTCTTTCTTATGATATTTAGAATTTCTGGCCTTTTCTGCTTTCAAGCGTTCGACCTGTCGAACTCTATCAGCCAATTGGGCCATATCCCTTAGATGTTGAGTGTCTAATTTCTTTCTAATCGAATAATCAAGGCCACCAGCAGCCATTTCGACCAATTCATGTTCAGGCACCTGAGTAAAACATCTAGCTTTGAGTAAACGGAATCTATTCAAATAATCATCCACAGACTCAGGAGTTTTGCGCCTAACGCTTGCCAATTCTTTGAGACTTATTTTAGATTGTCCCATATAGAATTGTTCATGGAAAACCCTCTCCAATTGATTCCAATTAAAGATTGAATGTGGAGGGAGAGTGGTAAACCAAGTGAAAGCATTTTTCGTTAGAGAATTAGGGAAATACTTCATCCTTAAATTCTCATTGTTTGCTAGATCCCCTGCCTCAGTTAGATATCTTGCTATGTGTTCGACTGTTGATTCACTAGTATCACCAGCGAACTTAGTGAATTTTGGGATCTTCCATCCCCTAGGTAACTCAGTCTGAAGCACATATTCTGACAAGGCAGAAACAAAATGAGGCCTATGCATGCCTACGTTTAAACCATTTTGTGCCAAAATTGTTTCGACCAAATTTGCTATGTTATTTTGTCCAGCAAAATTATTGTTCTGGACATTTCTAACTACATCATCAGCATTTTGGTTCCTATTTACCAAAACAATTTCAGGATCTTGTTCGATCTGGGGCAAAACCTGTGGCTGAGCCTGCAATTGCATTTGTGGTTCGACCACTGGTGCAGGTTGTTGGACTTGGTTTATGTGATTTGCCACATTGTTTTGTGCAGGCACAATGGCATTATTTGGTGCTTGTGCAATTTGCAAAGGCACAACATTTTGAATTTGGGGACGTTGTTGATTAGGGACTTGAGGAGCCCCAAAGAAATCAGCAATTCTACCCATTTGATTGGCCAATAATTGGTAACTTTGATTAGTATTCTGTATCAATGGATTAAACACCGTACCAATTTGTTGTGTTAACATATTGACCATGTCATGATTACTTTCATCCATTTGTTGCCTTAAGGAATTCAAGGCAGTGTTAGTTAATGAAGGAAAAGTATTTCGAGTAGCAGAACCAGAGACTACTTGATTGTTAGGAACAAACACGCCTGGTGCTGCCTCTGTGAATAACGATGCACTAGTCTGCAAACCTTGCATCATACTGGTAGGCATGCCATAAGGGTAATTCCTATTAGCGCCTTGACCCATGTATTGGGAAAAGGGTAATGAAAACGTGGACGAACCAGCGCCACCCCCATTAGTATTTGACCTATTTGGGGAAAAATTTCCCTCCATAGCATGAGACAAAGTCAAAATGGGATCTGTAGTAATCGAAGGTATTGTAGTAGATATTGGCATAGTCATGGTTGCAGTTACTACAGAAGATGTTGGGGTAGAAACTGTTGTCCCTGTCACATTAGGCATAACCTCACTTATTGCAGGAGAGATTATGGTGTCTGAGACATTTGTAACGGTTGATGGATTCGAACCGCTGTTAGCATTGTTTCCATTAGGATTTTCCATGTTTTTGTCTAGGGTTATTTCTGGGTGGTGGTCTAACCATTTCAGGGAGTGATTTCCCGTTTCTCAGAAGCATACACTATGCACAAAACTTTTTGGAAACAAAATCACACAAAGAACGAAATAAAAATACTAAAATTTGAGATTTAAACACAAAGCACACAGTCCCACTGGGCGTGCCAATTTGTTTACTGTGAAATTTAGTAAACAACGCTAGTTTGATTATTACAAGAGAGATCAACTAGTAAATCTCGGGACATAGTGCTTTTGTTCATATTTCCAAAGTAATTAGTGTTCATTATTGTTCTTATGTATTTAAAGTTGTTTTTACGTTACTTGAAATGCAAGAAAGAATGTTTATTCTAATGAACAAACAGAATGGAAGAAATAGTCGAAATAAAGATTGATTTGGATAGAAATAAAAAGACTGTAAATTTGCATTCAAAGGTAAATGATTACAGAAAAAGTAATGGTGCACATAACATACATTTTCCCTTTCGAACTCATTTCTCTCGTTAGCATGGGTACTTTGAGTTTTGTAAGGATTTTGTATAATGATTGTGACCCCTTGCTCGATCACAGAACTAAACTATTTATAGACACTAATTCCTAACTGCTAATAACGTTTACGTTAACAAAAGAGAGGACGCGTGTTTTGACACGTATTTTGAATTTGAATTCTCCTTTATCCTTTGATTTAGCCGTTGTATCCATCGAAGTCGAAATAGCAATGCTTCTCCTGAATAATTTGCTAAGTCCACACTTTTCTTCTTCACAGCAAGCGCTTCGACCTTATGGACGTTTCGACCAAGTCGAAAGAACCCTGAAGAAAACAACGTTAAGACTAATGCTCCAGATAGAACATTTGATGATATGTTTATACATGAATATTCATTAAATTTATTGGCTCTGAAAACCAAACTTATTTAATGACTCTTTAAAATAGTAAAATAATCAAATGCAATTATGTTTATTATTTTAATCATGTCTTTTAGAACATATTTTTCACTTGGTGAAAATATGGGCTAACATCGCCATGGCAGGTTTACAGGTCTTTCCTGCACAATCTCGCTACGGCGAATTATCGGTCCGCCATGGCGAATTATCGGTCCGCCATGGCGAATTACAGGTTCTGACCTAAACAACTCGCTTGGCGAGCAAAAGCCCGCCATGGCGAAGTTCATCAGCCTAGAACCCTCATTTCGCCATGAATGCTCGCCAGCAATCCGCCATGGTGAGTTCATGCAGAATTGCCCCTGTTTTGCGAAAATCATCAATTTTCAATGGTTTCACCTACAATCCTCATTTAAGACAGTGCAGAAACGTAAAACACATAATATAAGATAGAATGGAGGGAAATTTGGGAGTTAATTCCCCTCACACAACAATTTTCTTAAATCCTAAGTTAACATGCAAAGTTTATGATTTGGGGAAACTAGCTATCTAGCCTAAGAACCCACCTGAAATTGAAGCTTTAACCTTGCTTCTGGGCTCTCTAAACAGCTACTGCAACTCCTAGCAAGACCCACGAACCCCTTGGACAGAAATTGGAACCTTGACACTTGAGCTCTAAAACTTGAATTTGTGGAATTGTGAAGTGTTGTTGTGTTGATGATTTGATTCTGAGGTTGGGAAGTATTTATAGAGGTTTAGAGTTGAGGTTAAACATATATGGTTTATGTCTTGGTCCTATTTGCATGTAAATTGATTGGGTGAGGTTTTTGATGAAAACTTGAGTTGTTGGAAGCTTGTGATTTGCAGAGCTCGTGAATGATAATTGAAATTGTGTAATCAGATTCCTTGCCTCTGATTAATGCATGTGAGTGTTTGGTTTAGGGAAGATTGAAGAGTTTGTAAGTTTCTTGCATGTGATGGATTACAATTTTCAAGAGTTTGGCTTGTTATTGTTGTTGTTGGGCGTGGTAGAGAAAGAGAGAATGGGGTGGTAACATTCAGATTTTCTGAGTGAGAAAAATGAATGGGACTTGGTTCATTGCATGCTTTATTAGTGGGTGGAGTATGAGTGGAAAGATGAGTCAGTAGAGGGAGAGAAAGCTTGAGTTTTTAAGTTTGATAATTCCAAATATCCCAGACTTAGCCAATTTAATCACCACTAATTTGATCCTAATTAATCAAACTTGCTCTAATTAAATTAACTAAGTAATTTTAGAGGTTGGGATATTACAACCTACCCCCTTAAAGAAATTTCGTCCACGAAATTAAGAAATTTACCTCAGAAAAGATAAGGATAACTCTTGCGCATGTCGGATTCCATTTCCCAAGTGAATTCACCGTCTGGGGACTGAGCCCATTCAACTTTGACGATAGGAATTCTCTTGTTCCGAAGGATTTTAGCATCACGCTGAACAATCCGGACTGGATCGGGCTGATAGGTTAAGTCTGGCTGAAGATCAATCTGTTCAAGTTCCACTGGTCGATAAGGATCAGGAATATATTTCCGGAGCTGAGACACATGGAACACATCGTGTAACCCTGACATAGATGGAGGTAGAGCTAACTGATAGGCTACAGGACCGACGCGTCTGAGAATCTGATAAGGGCCGATATACCTCGGACAGAGCTTTTTGGTTTTGGACACACCTCGCAAACCCAACTTTGGAGTAACTCTCAAGAAAACATGATCACCTTCCTGGAATTCCAAAGGTCTCCTCTTTCTGTCAGCGTAACTCTTCTGCCGACTCTGAGGAACTTTCAACTTATCCCGAATAGACTTAATCTTTAAAGTGGTCTCTTGGACAATATCCGGTCCCAAGAATCCACGGTCACCGACTTCCGTCCAACACAAAGGAGTCCTACACTTCCTGCCATACAAAGCTTCATATGGTGCCATACCGATGCTGGCATGGTAACTGTTGTTATAAGTGAACTCAATCAAATGCAAGTGGTTACTCCACATACCACCATCCTCTAACACACAAGCCCGAAGCATATCCTCTAAGGTCTGAATAGTCCTCTCCGATTGACCATCAGTTTGAGGGTGATGTGATGTACTCATCTTCAACCGAGTACCCATCGCATTCTGGAATGCCTTCCAAAATCTTGAAGTGAAAATTGGATCTCTATCCGACACGATACTCAAGGGTACACCGTGCAGTCTTACAATCTGCTCCATGAATATGGCTGCATATTGAGGGGCCTTGTAGGTGGATTTCACCGGAATAAAGTGTGCAGACTTAGTCAACCTCTCTACGATTACCCAGATTGAATCTTGACCTCTCTGGTTACGTGGTAGTCCTCCTACAAAGTCCATGGTGATATGTTCCCATTTCCACTCAGGTATATCTAATGGTTGCAACGGTCCTCCAGGCTTCTGGTGTTCAATCTCACTTGTTGGCATACAATACACCTTGACACAAATTCAGCAATTTCTGCCTTCATGTTAGGCCACCAATAGTTTTCCTTCAGATCATGATACATTTTGGTGGATCCAGGGTGAATTGAAAAACCACTCTTATGTGCCTTTTCTAAAATCAGCCTTTTTAACTCATCATCCTGAGGTACACAGAGTCTTCCTTCGTAGAGAATGGCACCGTTCGTAGCTACTGAGAACTCTGGATGGTTCACTCTCTTCTGCAGTTCCACATCATCCTGCTGAGCCTGCACTAATCTTGGGCGCAGTTCACAGGACATTTCAAGTCTATTAATTCGAATTCCGCTTTTCCGGTACACAACATTCAGGTTAAGGTCTCTAAACTTCTCATACAAACCACACTGATGTATCAGTAACTCTGACGCATACAAGGTCTTTCTACTCAGGGCATCTGCTACAACATTTGCCTTTCCTGGGTGGTAGTTGAGATTGAAGTCGAAGTCCTTGAGGTATTCCATCCATCGTCGTTGCCTCATATTCAACTCCTTCTGATCAAACAGGTACTTCAGACTCTTGTGATCGCTGAATAAATCAAACTGTACCCCATACAGATGATGTCTCCAGATTTTGAGGGCAAAGATAATGGCTGCTAACTCCAAATCATGGGTAGGGTAATTTTGCTCATGTGGTTTCAGCTGCCTGGATGCATATGCTACCACTGCACCGTCTTGCTGAAGTGGAAGAAATAGTCACAAGAAAGGGGGGTTTGAATTGTGACCCTTTTAAAAATTAATCCTGCATTCTACAAAATTGATCTCAAGTGTATACTTGGATAAATGTTACTGAATTATAGAAGAGCTTGATCTGTGAACGTTCTCCACTATAAAACAGATTGTTCTGAGAATGTTCTCTGCTGCGTGATAATTCAAATGAAATGTAAATGAAGTGGTATGTGTGATGTGTGTTTACAGTAAATAAAGAGTTAAGGTAAGAGAGATTCACACACACAAAAGTTATACTGGTTCACCCAAATCCTGGGCTAGTCCAGTCCCCACGCCTGTGAGTTTTCCACTATGATCTTTGAGATACTACCGATCTCAAATACAAATCTTCTTTGATCTAAACCAAGATCAAAAACCTTAAGCCCTACAAGCTTAAAACTACCCCAGCCGTACAGACTAGTAAGGGTGTCACTCAATCAATAGTTACGTATTGACTTGAGCTAATCTTTCTTTTACAAAAGACAATGATTTGGATCTAAGCTTACAATAAACTCAAACGACGTTGAGAAGCTTATAAAAAATTACACTCAGTACACTCAAAATATTTGATCCAAGAGTTGATAAGGAACTGGAGTGTGAGTGGTAAAATGAAGAGACAAAGATACAATCACTTAAAAGTGGATGTTGTTGAAAAGTGGTCTCTTGAGATATTTGCTTTTAGAAACTCAAAGGCTAGTTTGAGAAGCAAATAAAAACACTCAGTAACTCAGAAGTATTGTTGACAATGAAGATCTTGAGTGTGAGTGATGAAAGAAGAGTTTTGTGACTTGTAGACAAAAACAAGTGTTTGATGATTTGTAGCTTTAACTCTTACTCTTCAAAGGTAACCAAGTGCTCTATTTATAGCTGAGGATTGTCTTGTGTTGCTTGGTCACGAAGTATATCCGTTTGGATCAGAAACTAGCTGTCAAACACCTTTAAAATGACAGCTCATTAAAGTTGTTGAAGAAAAGTAAATCTGGTAGATTGTTCTCAGAATGATCTCCAGGATGTTCTTCAACTTCAATAACAAAGGAGCGTGTATGATAAGCTTGTAGTGAGCTGTAAATGATTCTTCTTTGCTTTTTATCCAAGGAAAGCCGTTTGCAACGGATATATGCTTGAAACTTCTTCAATAAGATGACAACTCATGAAATTCAAAAGTTGAGCCTTGTCTTTGATTCAAAGGAGCGTGACAAAGAAGTTAGCTGTGAGCTGTGAATGACTCTTTATCATCTTGTTTAACAAGTAAAGCCGTTGTTGTCCTTTAGAGCACGTGAGCTACAGCTGTCCATAAGTTTGAATATAAAAAAGATGAGAAACCTCTCTCTTATGAACGATTTGAGATCGTTCTCAATTCTGGGCAGATGATGAACTTGTTCTTCAAGTAAAAATGGTCAATCACGTGTGATGCCAGCTGCATATGATCAGTAGTGAAGCTTCCTTGTCCTTTTAACACTATTCACTTGTCCTTTCTTGCACACAAAAGTCTTTGGAGAGAGGAAACAACATGGGAGAACGTTGCCTTTAAAGGTTCAAAAAGTCCATCTCTACTCCTAGCTTACAAGGTGTTTGTACTGATCTGATTGGTCCATGAAAAATCTGTCTAAGATAAAATAGACAGCTTTTGGACTATGTCTTTGAATTAAATCCACTTGCACATGCTTGATTCTCTTTCTTGGGCCAAAGTGGAAAGTCACATATTTTCTTCAAAAT
Source organism: Trifolium repens (assembly GCA_030408175.1). Classification (NCBI taxonomy): domain Eukaryota; kingdom Viridiplantae; phylum Streptophyta; class Magnoliopsida; order Fabales; family Fabaceae; genus Trifolium; species Trifolium repens. Next base: position 36,828,986 of record CP125851.1, read on the forward strand.
ATTCCTTGCATTATTTGATATGAATATTGTTGAGATTCTGAGAGTTAATTCCAAAAAAAATGCTTCTTTGTCTTGTACATAGTTCACTTAGAGAAATAAGTGCTTTTTCTATGAAGCTCGTTCTTGGTGAGAATGAAGCATGAACTGGAGAATGTTCTCAGAACATTCTTGAAACAATATTCAAGATTTTCTCAAGGAGTGAGACACTTGATTTTGATCAATAAACTTTGAAATCTTGTTGCAAAACTTCCCACAATTCTTCTTTGATGTTTTACACATATTGTTACTCGTTCATTGAGTATCTTTAAGATTCTTTAGTGGAGGCGTGAGAGTACTCATCATTGAAATGTACCATTTTCTAGTTTAAAGAATGATTGAAACTTGTATGCCTTTTGCATAAGCTTATTTGAAAATTCATGGAAAATCATTCTCAAACTTTTCTCCTTTTGATAAGCTTTGGTAGCATGATACTTTGAGTAGGTTTTGAAGATCCTCAATGAATGCATCATTCTCATTGATGTTAGTTGTAGTAGTAAATCCTCAAAGTATGTGACACAAAACTCAATGTGAGTTTTGTCTCATAACATGAAAACATATTCTTTTTGTAGCATGTGATGCAGGTTTTTCCATCTTGATTCTTCAACTACGATCATCAAATTCTTCCTTGAACATTCAATACTTGTTGTGAACCTTGTGATGATGTGGAGGACTATTAACCATGAACCTCACTTTCTTGCCTGAATCTTCAATGAATCTCTTTATGATTCAAACAACATCCTTTAAATATGTTCATGAAGCTTGTGATGCTACTGTTATGATCATATGATGCTACTCCAATTCTTTCATTGTTTGAGTATATAAAATGCACTTGTTGATGTGAGTGACCTCTAGCTCGTCCACTTTTGTCATTATCTAGCAATCAACAAAAACTCAAGTGCAAACATCAGTAGATCACCATTCATAAAACTTAACATTTATTCCATAAGGTTTGTTGTCATTAAAACTTTCATCAAAACGGTTTTGACCTCAACACTTGCATCAGTACGCATCCAAGTCCCTTGTTGGACGCATCACAATACACTACATACTTGCGGGTTGGATCTGGAATCACTAACACTGGTGCTGTTGTTAGCTTTTCCTTCAAGGTTCTGAAACTCCATTCGCATGCGGCATCCCAATCAAAGGCTGCTTCTTTTCTGGTCAGACGAGTTAATGGCAAAGCAATCTCCGAAAATCCTAAGATGAATCTCCGGTAGTATCCTGCCAAACCAAGAAAGCTTCTGACTTCTGTTACACTTCTAGGTCTTTCCCAATTCAACACCGCTTCTACTTTGGATGGGTCGACAGACACACCGCCTTGCGATATGACATGTCCCAAGAACTTAACTTCAGATAACCAAAGTTCACACTTGCTGAATTTGGTATACAATTGTTTCTCCCTAAGAACTTCCAACATGATCCTTAAGTGTTCGGCATGTTCCTCAGAGTCCTTGGAATAGATCAGGATGTCATCAATAAAGATAGCAACGGATTTATCAAGGTAAGGCTGGAATATCCGATTCATGTAGTCCATAAATATGGCTGGAGCATTGGTCAAACCGAACGGCATAACCAAAAATTCATAATGTCCATAACGGGTCCTGAGTGCTGTCTTAGAAACATCCGAGGACTTGATACGAATCTGATGGTATCCAGACCGAAGATCAATCTTGGAAAAGATGGTAGCACCTCTTAGCTGATCGAAAAGGTCATCAATACGGGGCAAAGGATACTTGTTTTTTATTGTGACCTTGTTCAGCTGACGGTAATCAATGCACAGACGCATGGTTCCGTCTTTCTTCTTGACTAATAACACATGTGCTCCCCATGGTGAGACACTGGGTCGAATGAAGTATTTCTGAAGCAACTCTTCTAGTTGAGATTTTAGCTCATGAAGCTCTAAGGGAGACATTCGATAAGGAGCAACAGAGATAAGCTGGGATCCAGGAACTAGGTCGATTGAAAACTCAACTTCCCTCTCGGGAGGTAGACTCATGATATCATCTGGGAATACATCTAGGAACTCACTAACAATAGGAATATCACTGGGGCTTAGAATGGGTTCCGGATCTATGGTGAACAAGACACTGAAACATTTATTACTAGCACCTAAGTACTGGATCATCTGGTGAGTGTTTTGTAGTAAAGCGGTGAGAGCTCTGCTTTCTGCAGAAGTTTCGGCAGGAATGAACAAGTTCTTTTCAGCACATCCAATGTACACGGTGTTGGCGGAGAGCCAATCCATGCCTAGGACCACATCTAAATCTTTCAAGGGTAGACAAATTAAATCTATATGATAGACTTTATTGCCCACAAGAACAGGAAAATTCTGACAGACTCGTTTCGAAGTAACCTTGCCACCTGTAGCGACAGCTACCGTCATTGGAGGGATCAAAGGGACAGAAGGTAATTTCAGTCGCTGTACACAGTCAACGGCTATGAAAGAATTAGTAGCTCCACAATCAAACAAGACTAAGACTTCTGACTGACCTAACATGCAAACATCCATAATTAAAGCATTATTAGATTTAACTTCCTCACCGTCAAGTGAGTATACCCGACCTTTGCTTTTTGTAGCACCGCTGGAATCTTCATGCCTCTTCAGCTTAGGGCATTCCTGTTTGAAATGGCCTGGCTGCTTGCAGTAGTAACACACTGTTAGCCCATATTTTCACCAAGTGAAAAATATGTTCTAATAGACATGATTAAAATAATGAACATAATTGCATTTGATTATTTCACTATTTTAAAGAGTCATTAAATAAGTTTGGTTTTTTAGAGCCAATAAATTTAATGAATATTCATGTATGAACATGTCATCAAATGCTCTATCTGGAGCATTAATCTTAACGTTGTTTTCTTCAGGTTTCTTTCGACTTAGTCGAAGCGTCCATACGGTCGAAGCGCTGGCTGTGAAGAAGAAAAGTGTGGACTTAGCAAATTATTCAAGAGAAGCATTGCTGTTTCGACTTCGATGGATACAACGGCTAGATCAAAGGATAAAGGAGAATTCAAATTCAAAATACGTGTCAAGACACGCGTCCTCTCTTCAGTTAACGTAAACGTTATTAGCAGTTAGGAATTAGTGTCTATAAATAGTCTAGTTCTGTGATCGAGCAAAGGGTCACAATCATTATACAAAATCCTTATAAAACTCAAAGTACCCATGCTAACGAGAGAAACGAGTTCGAAAGGGAAAATGTATGTTATGTGCACCATTACTTTTTCTGTAATCATTTACCTTTAAATGCAAATTTACAGTCTTTTATTTCTATCCCAATCAATCTTTATTTCGACTCTTTCTTCCATTCTGTTTGTTCATTAGAATAAACATTCTTTCTTGCATTTCAAGTAACGTAAAAAACAACTTTAAATACATAAGAACAATAATGAACACTAATTACTTTGGAAATATGAACAAAAGCACTAGGTCAAATACTAATGGGGGTGGCGCTAGTTCATCCACGTTTTCATTACCCTTTTCCCAATACATGGGTCAAGGCGCTAGTAGAAATTACCCTTATGGCATGCCTACCAGCATGATGCAAGGTTTGCAGACTAGTGCATCATTGTTCACAGAGACAGCACCAGGCGTGTTTGTTCCTAACAATCAAATAGTCTCTGGTTCTGCTACTCGAAATGCCTTTGCTTCATTGACTAACACTGCCTTGAATTCCTTGAGGCAACAAATGGATGAGAGTAATCATGATATGGTCAATATGTTAACACAACAAATTGGTACAGTGTTTAACCCATTGATACAAAATACTAATCAAAGTTACCAATTACTGGCCAATCAAATGGGCAGAATTGCTGATTTCTTTGGGGCTCTTCAAGTCCCTAATCAACAAGTTCCCCAAATCCAAAATGTCGTGCCTTTGCAAATTGCACAAGCACCAAATAATGCCATTGTGCCTGCACAAAACCATGTGGCAAATCCAATAAACCAAGTCCAACAACCTGTACCAGTGGTCGAACCACAAGTACAATTGCAGGCTCAGCCACAGGGTTTGCCTCAGATCGAACAAAATCCTGGAATTGTCTTGGTAAACAGGAACCAAAATGCTGATGATGTAGTTAGAAATGTCCAGAACAATAATTTTGCTGGGCAAAATAACATAGCAAATTTGGTCGAAACAATTTTGGCACAAAATGGTTTAAACATAGGCATGCATAGGCCTCATTTTGTTTCTGCCTTGTCAGAATATGTGCTTCAGACTGAGTTACCTAGGGGATGGAAGATCCCAAAATTCACTAAGTTCGCTGGTGATGCTAGTGAATCAACAGTCGAACACATAGCAAGATATCTAACTGAGGCAGGGGACCTAGCAAACAATGAGAATTTAAGGATGAAGTATTTCCCTAATTCTCTAACGAAAAATGCTTTCACTTGGTTTACCACTCTCCCTCCACATTCAATCTTTAATTGGAATCAATTGGAGAGGGTTTTCCATGAACAATTCTATATGGGGCAATCTAAAATAAGTCTCAAAGAATTGGCAAGCGTTAGGCGCAAAACTCCTGAGTCTGTAGATGATTATTTGAATAGATTCCGTTTACTCAAAGCTAGATGCTTTACTCAGGTGCCTGAACATGAATTGGTCGAAATGGCTACTGGTGGCCTTGATTATTCGATCAGAAAGAAATTAGACACTCAACATCTAAGGGATATGACCCAATTGGCTGATAGAGTTCGACAGGTCGAACGCTTGAAAGCAGAAAAGGCCAGAAATTCTAAATATCATAAGAAGGAAAAGGTTGCTTATGTGGAAACACAGGATAGTGACCAAGAATATGAAATATCTTATGAAGATGTTGAGCAAGGGGAGATAGACCTAGCAGAATTGAAACCTGGTCCCCCTTATACTTGTAAACTTTTGAAACCATCTAATGGAAAAAACCCTGTTGAACCAAAGAATGATAGATCTGTGTCAAAAACTTACACTTTTGATATAACAAAATGTGATGAGATTTTTGATTTATTGGTTACTGATGGCCAAATTGTGGTTCCAAAAGGTGTTAAAATACCTCCATTAGACATGAGAAAGAAAAGAGGTTATTGTAAATATCATAATTTCCTTGGACATAGAACCTCACAATGTGTACTTTTCAGGGATTTAGTCCAGAAGGCGCTGAATGAGGGAAGACTCAGGTTTGGTGAAAAACCCAAAGCCATGCAGATTGATGCTGAGCCTCTGCAAAGTGCTGATACTCTCTATGCTGAACCACAAGAAATCATGATGGTCGAAGCCATGGAGGTTACAGAGGGCCAGACAGAAAAGATCTCTGAAGAAGAGTACATGGAGAAAATGAAAGTGGTCTACCCTCGTGCTGAAGAGGATTTAATTGATTTTCTGAACAGGTGCAAGCTGGAAAATAAAAAAGTAATGCTTTGTGCCCGTTGTAGTGCTGTATGCGACAAAGAGGCTACTGCAGGCCTCATGAAGTTTCAACCTATGGCAAGTAGGCTGGGGGCAAACCCAAAACCTCACCAAGGAAAAGGAAAAGGTATCCTGGCTCAACCAAACAATCCTGCTCAATACGATCGAAGGCCTACCTTTCGACCATCTGGTTCGATCCCAATAGAGCGCTGGGTGCACAAGGGAACAATGAAGTTCAATAAAGGTGCAATCGAAGTTGGTGGTCCCAGTGGTACCAAAATGAGCTATGCAGAGGACGTTAATAAGTACTCTTACAAAAACAACTATAAGGGTAAACATCCAATGACTAGGACTCAATGGCGTAGGTTTCAACGCCAAAAGAGACTGGCTGCAGAAAATTCTCAACCAAGCCAATACAAGGAAGTGGCTAGAAGGCCAGCAAAAGAAAGAATCCTTCCGCCAATAAATGAGAACAAAATGGAGGAAGATGATTTGCTGGATTCTGAACCAGACTTTGATGTGATATGTGTTGTTTCCATATTACCATCAGAGTATGATGTTCAATCAGAAGTAACTGAGCTCGAAACTGACTTCGACCAGTTAAGCATGGCTGATCCAAAGCCAAAATGTTATTATGTCTTGAATAATGGCTGCATCGAAGAGCAACAGGCTACATTCGAAAGGCCAGACTTGGGCATGAAAAACCACCTCAAACCACTCTTCATCAGAGCAAAGGTCGAAGGGGTTGGAATTAATAAAGTACTGATAGATGGGGGTGCTGCTGTGAACCTAATGCCCTTATCAATGCTGCCAAAGATTGGCAAATATGACTGTGATTTGTCAGCCCACAATATCGTTTTGTCGAACTATGAAGGCAAAACAGGATATTCCAGGGGGGCAATTCAAGTGGATGTTGCAGTAGGCAGCATAGTTCGACCCACCTTGTTCTTGGTAGTGGAATCCAAGGCAAACTTCAATTTGCTCCTAGGAAGGGAGTGGATTCATGGAGTGGGAGCTGTTCCTTCTACCCTTCACCAAAAGTTGATTCTTTGGAGGGAAGATGGTTATGTAGAAAATATAGAAGCTGATCAGAGTTTCTATATGTCGGAGGTAGATACTATAAACCAACAAACCTTTGACAAAAATTTGGCGAACATTGCGCCATGTTATGATAGAGAGAATGCATTCACACCTTCTGACAATGTGATTCCTTCTGTCAAACTCCACCCAACCCATGGTTTTATATGGGAAAGAGAGGAAATAGATGCTGCATCCTAAGAAGATGGAGTCATACGCCCAACTGGGTGGAACATCTACGAAGATTACTATGACTGAGTCCAATGCATGGGCCAGAATAACGGCTTATATGGCCGAAAGTAGATTAAATACGGCTTTGGAAGCTGAGGTTCAACAAAATTTGGCTGTTGAAGCCAAGGTCGAAAAAGATGGCACCAATATGTCACCAACTCAAAGGCTTGACTGCATCTATGATGATGAACCCTTGGGGTTCGAAAGAGATCCTATAAATGAAACTCCTAAGATGCAGGCTCAAGATCCTTTGGAGGAAATTGACATTGGAAATGGCTCAGTGAAAAGGCCAACTTACATTAGTGCCAATATTAGTCCTGATTTGAAAGAAAAATTAGTGCAGTTACTTAAGGAATTCAGTGATTGTTTTGCTTGGGATTATAATGAAATGCCTGGGCTCAGTAGAGAAATGGTCGAACTCAAACTACCAATCAAGGCAGGTAAGAAACCAGTGAAACAATTACCAAGAAGGTTTGCACCAGAAATTATGTCCAAGATCAAGGAAGAGATCGAAAGGCTGCTGAAGAGTAAATTCATCAGAACTGCCAGGAGATTTCCTTGGTTTTGTGGTGCATAAAAAAGGCATTGAAATAAACCAAAACAAGACAAAGGCCATTTTAGAGACAAGACCTCCTTCGACTAAAAAGCAACTTCAATCTCTGTTAGGTAAAATCAACTTTTTGAGGAGATTCATTTCGAATCTAAGTGGAAAAGCTCAAGCATTCTCTCCACTACTTCGACTCAAGAAAGATGATCCATTCAAATGGAATGAAGAGCATCAAAAGGCTTTTGACGATATTAAAGATTACTTGATAAAGCCTCCAGTTTTAATGCCTCCTAGCAGAAACAAAGCTATGAAGTTGTATATTGCTGCGTCTGAAAAGACGATAGGGAGCATGTTGGCTCAAGAAGATGATAATGGCATAGAAAATGCAGTTTATTACCTTAGCAGAGTTCTAAATGATGCGGAAACTAGATATACTGCCATAGAAAAACTTTGTCTTTGTTTATTTCTCTTGTACTAAACTTAAGCATTATATAAAGCCTGTTGATGTTTATGTCTATTCTCACTTTGATGTCATTAAACATATGTTAACTAAACCAATACTTCATAGTAGAATTGGAAAATGGGCTTTAGCATTAACTGAGTATTCACTCACATACAAACCTTTGAAAGCTGTTAAAGGTCAGATTGTGGCCGATTTCATAGTGGATCATTCTTTGGTCGAAATGCCACAAGAGTATGTGGATATCCAGCCATGGATCCTTTATTTTGATGGATCCAAGCATAAACATGGAGCTGGGATTGGGATTCTAATCATTTCACCAACTAAAGTTCCAACTAAGTTTAAATATAAGATCAAGGGTCTTTGCTCGAATAATGAAGCTGAATATGAAGCTTTAATCACAGGTTTGGAAATATTAAAAGACTTGGGGGCAAAGAACATTAAGATAAGAGGTGATTCTGAATTAGTATTGAAACAACTAACTCAAGAGTATAAATGTGTTAGAGAACATTTAACAAAATACTTTGTGATAGCTAGTTCTTTATTAAATGGTTTCGATCGTATAGATATTGAACATGTACCTCGATTAGAAAACCAAGAGGCAAATGACTTAGCTCAAATTGCTTCAGGATACAAAGTGTCGAAAGAAAAGTTGACACAATTAATCGAAATCAAAGAAAAAAGGGTTTTGCAAGAACCAATTTCTGAGCAATTGTCAATGCCAAAACTTGTGGGGGCAGATAATGATGAAGTGAAAATTCCCCAAGAGGAAAATTTTGAAATTTTTGCCATTGACAATCTGTCAGATAATGATTGGAGAAAGCCCATTGTAGAATATCTTAGGAACCCAACAAGAAATGTGGATCGAAAGATAAAATATAGAGCCTTAAGCTATATAATTTTTGAAAATGACCTTTTCAAAAAGACTTCTGAAGGAATCTTATTAAAATGTCTAAATGAAACAGAAGCATATGTAGCAATCTCTGATGTTCATAGTGGTACCTGTGGTTCCCATCAAGCAGGACACAAAATGAAATGGCTTTTGTTTCGACAAGGCTTGTATTGGCCTTCTATGCTAAAAGGCTGCATAGAATATGCCAAAGGCTGCCAAGAATGCCAAAGGCATTCAAGAATTCAGCATGTGCCTGCAAGTGAGCTTCATTCAATAGTGAAACCATGGCCCTTTAGGGGTTGGGCTCTAGACCTTATTGGTGAAATTAAGCCTGCTTCATCGAAAAATCAACGTTATATTCTAGTGGGAATAGATTATTTCACAAAATGGATAGAAGCTATTCCTTTACCAAATGTTGATCAAGAGGCGGTAATTAGTTTCATACAAAATCATATAATTTATAGATTTGGAATTCCTGAAACAATTACAACTGATCAAGGTTCAGTTTTCACTGGACGAAAGATGCAGGAATTTTCTCAAGAAATTGGCTTTAGACTTCTAACTTCAACACCATATTATGCACAAGCAAATGGACAGGTTGAAGCAGCCAATAAAATTATCATTAATTTAATAAAGAAACACATAGCCCAAAAACCAAGGAATTGGCATAAAACCTTGGATCAAGTGTTATGGGCTTGTAGAAATTCTCCTAAGGAATCAACTAACACCACCCCTTTTCGACTAACTTATGGGCATGATGATGTGTTGCCAGTTGAAATACATTTGCAATCAGCGAGAGTTCAAAGACAAATGGAAATACCTTTAGACCATTACTACCAAATGATGTCAGATGAATTAGTTGATCTGGATGAAGAAAGACTTAGTGCTTTAGAAGTTTTAGCAAGGCAAAAAGAAAAAGTTGCTAGAGCATATAATAAAAAGGTTAAGTCCAAGTCTTTCAACCTAGGAGATTTGGTTTGGAAAGTAATCCTGCCTATGGACAAGAAAGATAGAGTCTTAGGCAAATGGTCCCCAAATTGGGAAGGACCATTCAAAGTTGTCCAGGTATATTCTAATGGTGCTTATGAAATCGAGGAATTAACTCCTGAAAAACGTGCTTTGGGTATTAATGGAAAGTATTTGAAAAAAATATAAACCTGCTTTACTCGAAGTAAACATAAGTGCAGAATAATACTTGAACGTGAAATCAAAATGGCAGCAATGGAAACTTGCCATAAATTATGGACTTTGTTCAAAACCAAGTCCAAACTAATAACAAAATTGAAATTGCTCGAAAAGAAGGCAAGTTTGAAAAGAGGAATATGTAGTAGGAACAACTTTATTTTTATAAGAAAAGTTCTTTATTACGTATGATAACATAATTCTGCCTAGACTAAGGCGTAGATTTAGAGGCTTCTGATTCTCCACTCTTCAGTTTCTCCTTGAGAAGAGATAGTGCTTCATCAGCAAGCTTCTGAACTTCAGTTGGATAATCTGCTAGATTATCTTCATATGTCCATAAAAACTTCTCCAGATCAGAGCCTAATTTTTCTTCTTCTGACTCTGTTAAAATTAGTTCTTCCTTGTTTCTCTCATAGCGTAACCTGTTTTCTTCACAACGCCAGGGCTCTGTTCCTTTCTTGCTTTTGTCTTCTGAGCTCGAAGCATCCTTGGTAACCTGTCTTTCCATGGTATGATTTTCTGTTTTGATGTCACTTGTTTACTCTAAATGAGTAAAATGAGAAGAATCATCCCTATTTTATAGTGCCATCAAGCCTTTTTGTCAGAATGGTCAATAGATACACTTCATTTAATGAATTTAGTTGTCATCACCTTTTGACTTGACTGCCTTGATATGGAGCTTTGACTGTTTGGTTTTCTGTGTCTTAGCCCATTTCTTCACTAAATACTTGATGGCACGTGCTATGAGTATTGATGAAAATATTTGAAAAAATATAAGCCTACTTTATGCGAAGTGAAAATAAGTGCAGGATGATACTTAAAACATTAAAGTAAAATGGCAATAAAAGATTATAGGTTGCCACAAAATGTGGATTTTGTTCAAAAGATACAAGCCAAATCCAAACCTAAGAAAAAACATCAAATTGTTTGAAAGGACAATAAGCTAGGAAAACTACAAATTCTTAGTGCACTCAGCATAAATTTTCTTTAAGGTGGTCAACTCCTTATCGACCACAAGCTTCGAACTCTCAAGAGCCGTAATTTCTTCAGCAATAACCTCTGCTGAACTAAAAGCTTGAATTCCTTCCCTGCCATATGCATCAATCTGCTCTTGAGTTGCAGCCTTGGCCTCCCGTTCGAGTCGAGCTTTCTCAGTCTCTTCTTCGATGATTTTGCGCCTATAATTCACAATTTGCTCTTCCAGGACTTTGATTTGCTGCTTATAATGAGCAATACTCTTATCACAACTTTCGACCCCTGGGTTACCTCCCTTCAACTGTAAGGAGAGCCTGTCGACCTCAGCTTGTGCTTTCTGAGCTCTCTCAAAAAACATAGCTTGAGCTTGTTGTTGAGTAGCTAACCTGGTGTCGTTATCATTCCTTTTCTGCACAGCTTTGGCAAATTGATCAATGATTGAACCAAGCTGGATGACTTTACCCAAAGTGATTTCATCAGTCAAAGGATTGTGGAACTTTTTCAAAAAGGCCAAATGACTGTAGGCACATGCAGGATTCGCCTCGAGTTGCGCTAACACATCCCGCTGCGTGAAATCAGTGGTAAGTCTCAGGAGCAATGAATCTTGGCGCACTTGTGAACTTACATCAGCAGTTGAAGGAGCAGAATCACTGGTTGTGCGCTCACTGGAGGTGGCAGTTTGGCTCTGTTTCTTAGAAAGCAGAAGTCGAAGTGTTCCTGCAGGGTCAGACTTGTGCATATTGGCAAATTCTTCTTCTCGCACTCCAAGACTTGCAGAAAGCATTGAGGTCGAAGAAACTGATGCTAAATCTGGACCACCAGCCTCAGCTTCAGGCATGTATTCAGAATCATGCTGAGATTCCTGGGTCGAGCTGGCTTGTCTAGATTTCGAGGAAGTGCTGGGGATAGTGTAGTGGGTGCTTGAGTTGGTCGGCAAAACCTTAGTGCTATCACCATCAGCACCCATGCTGGGACCTTCCCCGTCTTTTGGTCCACCATTGGAGTTTCCGGGTTCGACCTTATCAGCATCAGTTTTATCTTTGTTTGGTACTTCTTGTGGACTTTGTTGGTTGTGTTCTTGTGGAGTATTTTCTTCTGATTTGTCCTACAAGTACAAAAGAAAGGTTAAATAAAGCAAAACGGGAATTCAAAGAGAAGATGGAGTTTTCGTTTTTAGAAGAAAATAAAATTCACCTCTGTATCTTTAACCTCAGGGTCAGCAAGGGAATCATGTTGCCCAACATTGGGTGTATCTTGCATAAGAGTTGTGCCATCCTGCTGCACATTATCTTGCATCCCCTGGTTTGCAGCATTTTGGTCTTCGACCAATATTTCCTTCTCTTGCGCAGGAGTTTCAGTGGGTTTAGGAGCTTCACCAGAGTCACTGGAGGTGTGAATCTTAAGTGCCTTGGGCACTTTGGTTTTCTTGATGGCTGATTTTTCCCTCACAGTAACTTCAGGCCTTTTTCCTTCATTTTTCTTTTTCTTTTTCTTCTCATCTTTTTTACCCTGATCCTTCGATGGATTTCCTTGAATCTTAAGCCCTGCCTTATCCTTCTTCTTTTTAGCAAGTGGGATTTCCCGGTCCTCATTGGACTCTGGTTCCTCCCTTTTCTCCTCTGATGCGTCATCAGTGGTATTTTCCCTTTCACCTTCATGTGAAGTCGAAACAGCTGGCTGTTTCCTTTTTCTTTCAAAAGGGATTGCCTCTTCTTCTTCATCATCCTGAAAAGTAAAGGAAAATAAAAGATGAGTGATTGGGATTTATATGCTCGAACTAAAGATGTGCGTTAGGACATTGATACTTACCTCGGTATTTATCTCAACAGTCTGCCTCGATCTCTTCGAAGCAGTAGACGCAGTTTCAGCACCTGCATGTCTTTTCCGGCTCTGAAAATAAAATAACAAGTTAAAATTCAATTGTTGCTAATAAGGGTCGAGAAGAAATTTGAAGGGGAAAAGTTTTACCTTAAGTTTTGAGGTTTCAACCTCAGCCTTGATATTTGACCCAACAGTTTTCTGCACTTCAGTCGAAGTCTTAGAAGACCCAGTATCCTTTTTTATGGCCTTGCCTGAAGATGATATGAAATAAGGATCTGGTGGTTATTTCATTAATACAAATTATCGTAATAACCTAAAGAAATGGAAGTTAAGTTTTCTTGTACCTCGACCTGAGGCACCAGCCTTCTTTGTAAGAGATGGCATGATGAAACCACTATCCACCATGCCCAACACATGCTCCGCGCTGCCAACAGAAAAGCGTGAGTAATATTCATTCCACCAAGCGCTGAAGCCATCAGTACAATAGAAGGAGGGTTTGAACTCGAAGGGTTTGAAGGTATACTCGTAGTTGGCGATCATCCTCATGTACTTCTTGTAAATCTTCTCAGTGATCCCCGTGCCCAATACCATTCGATCTGGCGTCTCAAACAAGCTTTTAGGTCTAATTTGAGACATGCCAAATTGCCTAGCAACACAGTTAGGCTGATACCCGACCAAGCCAAACTGGTTCGACTTATCCCCAATCCTGCAGGATAGCACGGTTTGTTCCAAGTAAGCCCGCCACACTTCATCAACTTCTTCCTCATCATCTGGATTGAACGCAGGAAATTCTTCAATGAACCATGCAGCGCCATATTTACGCTCAACAAAAGGAGCATGACGTGGTAGGAATTTATCAAAGGTCAAGAACATTTTCATGTGCCTCATGAAAAGTCTCCTGGTGTCCTGATCTAATGAACGAGGGGCTAACCTTACTAACCTTTGTCCCTCGATCTCTCTTTCATCTACTTCTTTCTGATAGTCAGAAGGGACTATCAATCCAAGTTCAGTCTCAAAAGTGGCATTTAACCACAATTGCAGTAGCCACATTGGTCCAGAAATCCCAACTGTGGATCCATCCTTCGATGCTTTAATAGCATCACTTGCATTTCCCATGGCTTCATAAAGGGTTGCCAGCAACAGACGCCCCAAGCTAAAGACTCTACCCTCATGAATCTGTTGAGCCATTGGAATGAACATCCTTGCAACTTGAAGGGACTTCGAACAGAAGACAAAATGGGATAACCATAGGGTCAAGAAGGCCACATGTTCCTCATGTGACACCTCTTCACCCTCTTTACCCATATTCTCAGCAATGTATTTGGAGAAAGTGTTCTCCCTATAGGTAAGTTCGATCTTATCTCCAGTTTTGGTTGGATCGAAGTGATCACCAGTAGGCCTAAGGCCTGTGATAGCAGCAACATCCAGAAGAGTGGGAGTTAACATTCCACACTTAAATTGGAAAGTATTAGTAGACTTCTCATAAAAGTGAAGGGCTGCTACTAGAAGTTCAGGTTTGTATTTGGGACCAGTTCGACTAAATTGAATCAGAGGGTAAATCCCATAATTCTCCCAAAAACCTTTAAAATCTTTTTCCACCCTGTCCAACCAAGGGATATAATCCTTATGTGCAGTATAAGGGGCCGCTCGAAACACTTTAAGGGGATTCTTAAGATACCCAAAATTGTAAGGTTCTACTTCGAATATCCTAGGTCCACAGGTCACATATTTAGGAAAGAGACCGTTTACCTCATTCGAAAGAATTTCTGTGCGTGGTGGATAAGGGCCACAAAAGGCATAATTCTCCTTCTTCAGAGAGAAAGGAAAAATCAGCTGAGTAGTCCAGATCTTCCTTTCTTGTTCACTCCTAACGGGCTCAGGAATAACTTCTTCATCGTCCTTTAAAACCAGCAAATCTTTCCACTTTCCAGCAGATGGTATTTCGAAATCTTGATTTGAAGCCATTGATGAGCAGCGATGAACTTGAAAAGGTTTAAAGAGCGATTTCTGGGTAAAACCTAAGGAAAAGTTGAAATTTTTCTGGGAAATCAGTGAAGGATCAAAGCGCAATCACTGTAAGAATCGTTTAGATGGTGCGGAATCACTGGTAATGTCGCAGAAAATCATTGAAGGGTAATGTCGCAGAAAATCAAAGCTGTTGCTTTCGCAAAAGAAGCTCAGAGAATGGAAGTTGGTAAAAAGTGTTTCTTTGTTTTCCACTGCTATTTATAGGGAAACGTGTCCAGGTTTAAAAAATAAATCAAAAAGGAACTCAAGCAGTTTCTTTTCAACTTCTATGAGCGCCACGTCATCCACTATGTCTAAAATCTAGGAGAAATGATGGATTGTGGGAATCAAGGTGACAGTTATTACTGTACATTACGCCAGCGCCGTCATTATTAAGAGTGCCAAGCACGTGGGATTAAAATGCCTTTTTCTATTCTCGTTCGAATCACTCGATCGAAACAGGCATTTTGGGGGCAATTTGTTAGCCCATATTTTCACCAAGTGAAAAATATGTTCTAATAGACATGATTAAAATAATGAACATAATTGCATTTGATTATTTCACTATTTTAAAGAGTCATTAAATAAGTTTGGTTTTTTAGAGCCAATAAATTTAATGAATATTCATGTATGAACATGTCATCAAATGCTCTATCTGGAGCATTAATCTTAACGTTGTTTTCTTCAGGTTTCTTTCGACTTAGTCGAAGCGTCCATACGGTCGAAGCGCTGGCTGTGAAGAAGAAAAGTGTGGACTTAGCAAATTATTCAAGAGAAGCATTGCTGTTTCGACTTCGATGGATACAACGGCTAGATCAAAGGATAAAGGAGAATTCAAATTCAAAATACGTGTCAAGACACGCGTCCTCTCTTCAGTTAACGTAAACGTTATTAGCAGTTAGGAATTAGTGTCTATAAATAGTCTAGTTCTGTGATCGAGCAAAGGGTCACAATCATTATACAAAATCCTTATAAAACTCAAAGTACCCATGCTAACGAGAGAAACGAGTTCGAAAGGGAAAATGTATGTTATGTGCACCATTACTTTTTCTGTAATCATTTACCTTTAAATGCAAATTTACAGTCTTTTATTTCTATCCCAATCAATCTTTATTTCGACTCTTTCTTCCATTCTGTTTGTTCATTAGAATAAACATTCTTTCTTGCATTTCAAGTAACGTAAAAAACAACTTTAAATACATAAGAACAATAATGAACACTAATTACTTTGGAAATATGAACAAAAGCACTATGTCCCGAGATTTACTAGTTGATCTCTCTTGTAATAATCAAACTAGCGTTGTTTACTAAATTTCACGGTAAACACACACATTCTTTCCTTTCATACATTCTCCGCTATGAGGGAAACCACATTCTGCACAATTCTTTGGTGAGCGCTGAGAATAGTTCTGCTTCCCCTTACTGGTAGAACCCTTAGTCCTCACTTGCAAATTGAACTTCCCAGAGTCTCTCCGTTTCTGGGCAGCTTCACCACGTTCCTTATGAATATTGTTGAGGTCAGCTTCAACATGATAGCTCTTTTGCACCAAGTCACCAAAGATAGTGATATGCTGCATCGAGACGTCATGCGCTACGTCAGCCCTTAATCCAAACCTGTACTTCTTCATCTTCCATGACTCAGATGGGGCGTCATTACCGTCCGCCACATAACGAACCAGATCATTGAACTTCACCGTGTAATCTGCCACCGACATACTTCCTTGCTTCAACTCAGTCAACTCCCGTTCCATCTGGAATTGGTAACTCTCCGGGATGTAATGTCCGACAAAGAGACGTCGAAAATTACTCCTGGTCATCTCCATTTGACTAACTTCCATGTAAGACTTTGTACCGTCCCACCAATTACACGCGTCACCCCTAAAGAAGCGGGAGACGAATGTCACCTTGTCAGCTTCAGTGCAATCCATAGATTCTAGGATTCCACTCATCCGTAGAATCCATTCACGAGCACTGACGGGATTGTACTCTCCATAGAACTCCGGTGGACTCATGCGGCAGAACTCTCGGAAAGCAGCACTTGATCCTTGCTGCTGAGGGGGAGGATTATTCACTTGCTGCTGAAACATGGCCATAAACTCCTGATGCTGCTGAGCCTGTTGGGCCTGGAATTCTTGATGTTTGAACATCATTTCAGCCCACATGTTGGCATTGGCATCTCCGTACATCTCGGGCTCATCATCATCAACGTTCCTCCTTGGCCTTCCAGGTCCTCGTCTTGCTCCTGACATAGTGCTCCAACTGCCAATATCAAGTCAAGTTAGCTAGGCTTAAAGTGACATGACACCTAGAACAGATGTTAGAAATCCAGACAACTACTGGGATTGGATTCGTAATATTAATGAACTCAAGCACGATCTGAATCGACCTGCTCTGATACCAATTATAACACCCCACGTCTATATCTAGAATAAAACGTAGAATATTATTACCGGTACTGAGTACATTATTATTACATTAGGAAATTCAAGCACATGCAGGTGCTGAGTACAACACGGATACAAAAGTCCAACGGAAGCGAAAGTGAAAACAACAGAACATTAGTGGAAAACAACATTAAGACAAAACAATTAGAAAGCATGAAACAAATATGCCATCTTCAAGCACAGCCACTAGCACGCCATAACCAGTATACCTTAACCAACCTGCTTATCTGAAAAAAATTGATACGAGTGGGGTGAGACTACTAAGCCTCAGTGAGTCCTACTACCCTCCTAGAGGTGACTGCACCGGGGGATCCTAAACAGTCATATCATACTAACATGTATACATAATCATATCATAATACTGAATGTAAAGGTGTAACACAGATATAAACTCTTATTCATTTTAACCGCAAGGATTCTCCGAGGTGAGCATATCTCGGAGGCCCGCCTTATCCGTCGATCGAACCGATCACGGCATACAGCTCACAATACATAACCTGATGGATAATCCCATTGGGAAATCCATATGCGACAATTCAGAGTCGCTCCTAAGTGACTGTAGCTAATGATGTTCATTCTACCATAATTATCCCAAACCCGGGGAACATACAACTTAACATATTTCTAAGTTATACCCTAAGGTCATCTGTGATTAACATTCTATCCAACATTATACCAGTTACAATTCTGCAAGTTATCTATCTCAGATGAGGAAATAAAACGAGTGTTGAAAACAGTTTGAAAATTAAAAGTTGCAGGCTGTACTGTGTAAGTTCGCCATGGCGAGTTACCTGCTCGCCATGGCAGGTTTACAGGTCTTTCCTGCACAATCTCGCTACGACGAATTATCGGTCCGCCATGGCGAATTACAGGTTCTGGCCTAAACAACTCGCCTGGCGAGCAAAAGCCCGCCATGGCGAAGTTCATCAGCCCAGAACCCTCATTTCGCCATGAATGCTCGCCAGCAATCCGCCATGGCGAGTTCATGCAGAATTGCCCCTGTTTTGCGAAACATCATCAATTTACAATGGTTTCACCTACAATCCTCATTTAAGACAGTGCAAAAACTTAAAACACATAATATAAGATAGAATGGAGGGAAATTTGGGAGTTAATTCCCCTCACACAACAATTTTCTTAAATCCTAAGTTAACATGCAAAGTTTATGATTTGGGGAAACTAGCTATCTAGCCTAAGAACCCACCTGAAATTGAAGCTTTAACCTTGCTTCTGGGCTCTCTAAACAGCTACTGCAACTCCTAGCAAGACCCACGAACCCCTTGGACAGAAATTGGAACCTTGACACTTGAGCTCTAAAACTTGAATTTGTGGAATTGTGAAGTGTTGTTGTGTTGATGATTTGATTCTGAGGTTGGGAAGTATTTATAGAGGTTTAGAGTTGAGGTTAAACATATATGGTTTTTGTCTTGGTCCTATTTGCATGTAAATTGATTGGGTGAGGTTTTTGATGAAAACTTGAGTTGTTGGAAGCTTGTGATTTGCAGAGCTCGTGAATGATAATTGAAATTGTGTAATCAGATTACTTGCCTCTGATTAATGCATGTGAGTGTTTGGTTGAGGGAAGATTGAAGAGTTTCTAAGTTTCCTGCATGTGATGGATTACAATTTTCAAGAGTTTGGCTTGTTATTGTTGTTGTTGGGCGTGGGAGAGAAAGAGAGAATGGGGTGGTAACATTCAGATTTTCTGAGTGAGAAAAATGAATGGGACTTGGTTCATTGCATGCTTTATTAGTGGGTGGAGTATGAGTGGAAAGATGAGTCACTAGAGGGAGAGAAAGCTTGAGTTTTTGAGTTTGATAATTCCAAATATCCCAGACTTAACCAATTTAATCACCACTAATTTGATCCTAATTAATCAAACTTGCTCTAATTAAATTAACTAGGTAATTTTAGAGGTTGGGATATTACAGAAATGCGGCAAGTTCCGTTACTCATCTGCTGGAGAAAGTCAAGATGTTCTCTTTTAGGTAGTTGAAGACTACGAATGTTAGTATTGTTTTCAATTATCATGTGTGGTGGTCGAACCCATTGCTTTTAAAGGTGTGGAAAAACATAAGAAGGGGGGGGGGGGGGGGTTGAATTGTGTTTTAGAAAATGAAAGCTTTTTCTTAACAAGGACTAATTTTGCAGCGGATCTAAGAAACACAAGACAAGATAACAGAGAGGAAAAGAGAGGAAGAGAGACACACAAAGATTTTTATACTGGTTCCCCTCACAATCCGAGAGTACTCCAGTCCCCTTGCACTTCCAATGGAGTTTCACTATAATCTTAAGAGATTACAAATGCTCAAGCTCACAAGCAAGAGACTTCTCACAATTGCTCAAGTTACAACTAACAAGAGACTTCTCAAAACATTACAAATAAATTGAAAGTTATCAGACACTTGATATACTATCAGAGGTGTTTACAAAATACAACGCAAATTTACTTAAGACAATGAATGACAAATTTAAGTTCTTGAGTGTCAGCGTTTTCAGAGTCTTAGAGTAGATGATAGAACATTAGTCATTGCTTCCATTTGAGTCTTCTATTTATATTGAAGAAATGAGAATGACCGTTGCAGAGAGATAAAGTGACAGCTGGAATGAATCGTACAAATGATAGTTGTGAATTGCCTTCTATAGAAAGAAATGCAATTCCACTGCCTTGTGCATTTGAATTATCACTCAACCATTTTGAGTAATAATAGTACGATAGTACAATCCCCAAAGACGCTCCACTTATGGATAAGGTTAACGTTGTACCAACGAATATTCCTTCCTATGGATATGACAAATGTTAGACTACTTGGCTATCACTTAGAAGGGGGGGGAAGGGGGGGGGGGGGGGGGTTGAATAAGTGATCCTTGAAACAATGTAGGTTTTTAAAAAAAAATTTCGTTTCAATCGTGCGCGCGGAAGTACCACCGGATCGGTAGTCTATGCACCGATTGATTAAAGGAAATGTAGTATAGCCTTGGAACGATTTATGAAAAGGAATGGAAATGATCGTGTTCAAAGTTAATTGAATATAAACGTTTGAATTAAATTAGCCCCAAGCAAGTTACAAATATCAAATTTAATCCAATCACAATCAAGCAATAGCAATTGAATTTTTGGTGTACCAATACGAACACGAAAAATTCAATTGATTCAAAATTAACGAAATTATGAAAAGTAAAAGATTGAGAGAGAGAGACACAAATGGTTTGATTAGGGAGTTCCCCGGCTTTCGTGTCGTCCTCGCGGTCGGCCGGGTACGTCTCCCCCCAAATAACCAAACGGGTTATTTGAGAGTATATTGATCAAAAAAGATGAACACAAGTGCACAATTTACAATTGAATCTTATAACCCTATAACGAATCAAAAGTAAACTATGCGAATAAACCTCAACACACAACGAAGCTTCACCCTCTGATTCCAACGATCCGACCCGTGCCAATCCGCACTCGATCGTCCAGCTGAGTCCTTCGCTTCTTGTTGTTGAACCTTCAAGATTCGCACAATCTTGAACCCTTGAGAGAAACCAAAACCTTCGTCACAATTCAACCCGATCACGATTCTGATTCACCGCGAACCGTATCGAACGTTATCAAACAAATATGCAATCTCTATTAAATTGATCCCATACTCAAACTTCAATTTGATTGCAAACTTGATGAAGATGATGAACTTGTGATGAATAAAACCTTTGATCCAAATTTTCACTCAATTTGAATCCCAAAGCGTTTTTTGAACTTTCTCACTGGTTTCCTCTCTTTTACAATGACACACCACATTGCTATTTAAAGAGAGAATAGAATTGAGCAAATTTGGGCAAAATTTAACATACGTGTATCGATACAAATGATGGTTTGTATCGATACAAACACTTTGACCAGCGTTCAAATTGAAAGATTTGACCTATGTATCGATACAAACACGTATGTGTATCGATACATATATCAGTTTCTTGAAATCTTGACTGATATGTATCAAATCATGCAAGCATGATTCGATACATCATGCACTCTCTGATTTTTTGAGAGAAGTGAGTGTGTATCGATACATGCAAGCATGATTCGATACACAGGTGACTCTCTGCCTCTGAGAGATCACTTTTGTATCGATACAAGTGATAGATGTATCGATACAAATTGCACAAAATCAGTCTGAAGTAATTTCAGGACATTTGTATCGATACACATGATTTATGTATCGATACATAATACCTAAAAGACAGTTTTTCAAAGTTTAAAAATAGTTTTTCGCTGTCAAGTCATTTGTAATGTTGCCAAAATGTGTTCTACTCTATTTTCATGTGTTTTGACAATTATTAAAACATGAGGATGAACTGGTGCACTTACATTCTCCCCCTTTTTGATAATTGTCAAAACTTTGCATAAGCTAGCTAAGCCTATACCTAATATGCAATAAAATAGCAATATGTATACAGACGCAATTACACCAAGGCTAACAATAAGCACGCTCCCCCTGAGTTGATGCCATAATGCGATTGTCATTGTTGATAATATTCAAGAATCTTTAGCTATTCATCCTTAGCTTGTGCAATACAAATCTCTCCCCATTTGACAATATCAAAAAGAAGAAGAGAGCTCATTAGAAGTATCAAGTTCAAACAATTTTAACCATAGTCATATCGTGCACTTACATTTGTCGAAATGCACTATATGATGAAAGTTCCTAATCAAAATAATTACATACAAAGATATGCCAAAATGTATCAATGACGAATACCAAATTTCATGACACACATGGAATGTAGAATAACAAACCAAAACCAACGCATGAATATTGTAACACATCGACATTTTAAATCAACCAACATATCCAAATATGGGACGAAATAAACAAACCAATGCAACAAATGCATAAACATAACCAATAAGGTACGTTCTTATGTATGTGAGCAAAACAAAATACCAAAGCACATTATATCATGAGAACACATGTTAAACCATATATGCATGATAAAGCATCCACATAAATGAATCAAAGTACCAAAATTAATCATATGAAAAATATATGTCTATCTATGCACACAAAGTCACATATATAAGAACAAAACAAACATATACAAACCTAAGTATAAACTTAACATGGTAATTGTAATGATTTTTGTCAAATCCCCATTTAAAACGTATGAGTCTCAAAAACTTATCAATATCTTTGAGCAAAATTCTTGGAAATGGAGGATTAGACAACTATCAATACCAACTTCATATTAAGATGAAAAAGGTATATGTATATGAAACCAATGTACAAATGCTAAGAAAAAAATATAAAAGCAAAGATAGAGAATAGAATCTTCCCTTGAGTGTTAGATGTAGGAAGTGATCAATTTCCATAACCTTGCAAATGTCGAGTTGAAGCTTTTCTCATCACTTTACTTCTTCATATGTCTTGAACTCCATTGTTGTCGGTGTCTCTTGTCAATGGTTCAAGACGTCTTCCCTACAAACTTAGACATTTGAAATAGGTCCCCAACTCATGTTGGGTCCTAGGTGGTTAGTAACAAAACTATTGCTTGATTTAGGTATCCATTGCATTTTGCCTTTTGGTACTAAAGTTTTTCGAGCTTGGCACTTGGCAATAGTATGACCCTTATCACAACAATAGTGACACACGATGTTTGGATTACATTTCTTATGACTCTTTTCAACAAACTTATACCTTTTATTTTTAGGTTTCAAAGGTTTGTTGAACTTAGTCAAATCAACCGAATATGTAATCTCCGGTTTAGGTGGTTCTTTTAGCTTATCTTGTAACTTTCGCAAGTCTCTATATAAGTAAAAGCATCCATCACATCCGGTCCTATCGTTACCATAACTATCAAAAGTCGCAAGAGATTTTTGAATCATAGACTCTTTGAGGGCTTTCAACTCAAGCTCCGTTTCCGAAACCTTTGCTTCAAGGTATTTATTAACTTGCATTAAACCTTTTAGTCGTTGAAAGGCCTCTTTATTTTCTTTGTGTAACTTTTCAAAAGCGACTTGCAACTCATGATATTCCAAAAGAGTATATGAGCTAGGGGAATTTTGATTTACCTTTTTGGGAGCAAGCTTCTTGCGATCATAGGATGTCAAGCACACATTTGCCAATACATCTTCACCACTTGAGCTAGAGCTTGATGATGAAGAGGAAGATGAGCTTCCGCTTTCCCATGCAACATAGGCTTTCTTACCTTTGCCTTTGCTCCTTCCTTTGAATGATGATGACTCCTTCTCTTTTCTCTTGAGCTTAGGGCAATCCGGCTTGAAATGACCAACTTGGCCACACTCATAGCATGCCCCTTTCTTGGAGTACTTAGCATCTTCATTCTTCCGGCGGTAACCACTATCTTTCCGAAACTTCTTAAGATTGTCATCGGAATGTCTTATCCCATTCTTTCTCACATATCTATTATAGCGTCGAACGAAGAATCCCATTTCCTCATCATCGGAATCGTCTTCGCTTGAGCTACTCTCCACTTGCTCAACCTTTTTGGACTTGGATTTGGAGGCCTTTAGAGCAATGGACCTCTTATCCTTTTCTTTTTCCTTTTCATTGTGTTTCTCCTTTTTCTCACCTTTCTCATGCTTTTCCAACAAATTAAGCACTTGTTCATGTTCCGTTAGCTTACCAAATAAGGTTGTGAGACTCAAGGTCGTAAGATCATTCGCTTCTTTGATTGCGGTGACCTTTGGTTGCCATGACCTATTAAGACATCTCAAAATCTTATTAGTAGCATCTTAATTTGTGATTGGCTTACCTAGACCATGTAACTTGTTGGTAATTTTTACAAATCTTTGTTGCATATCCGCAATGGTTTCACCATCTTGCATATGAAACAATTCGAATTCTTGAGTTAAGGTGTTTATTTTCGAAATTTTGACCTCATTAGTTCCCTCAAAATGAGTAACTAATGTATCCCACATTTCTTTGGCCGATGAGCAATGCGACACATGATAGAATTGTTCAATCCCAATGGATGAAATAAGTATGTTTTGTGCCTTTGCATCGTAATTGACCTTTTTCTTTTCATCATCCGTCCATTGTGCCATAGGCTTATTTGTGACAATGCCATTAGGATCGGTGATTGTCGGAACAAACGGACCGTTCTCAATAGCATTCCACACTTCACCATCAAAAGAATTGATGTGAATGCGCATACTACTTTTCCAATAATCAAAATGATCTCCATTGAATATAGGAGCCCTATTATACGCCCCTTTCGGTGCAAAAGCCATGTTTTCTAATAATTAGCACAAATTACTCGGTTTAATCATTTAAAATCGAACCGGGCTCTTGATGCCACTTGTTAGACTACTTGGCTATCACTTAGACGGGGGGGGGGGGGGGGGGGGGGTTGAATAAGTGATCCTTGAAACAATGTGGGTTTTTAAAAAATTATTTCGTTTCAATCGTGCGCGTGGAAGTACCACCGGATCGGTAGTCTATGCACCGATTGATTAAAGGAAATGTAGTATAGCCTTGGAACGATTTATGAAAAGGAATGGAAATGATCGTGTTCAAAGTTAATTGAATATAAACGTTTGAATTAAATCAGCCCCAAGCAAGTTACAAATATCAAATTTAATCCAATCAAGCAATAGCAATTGAATTTTTGGTGTACCAATACGAACACGAAAAATTCAATTGATTCAAAATTAACGAAATTATGAAAAGTAAAAGATTGAGAGAGAGAGAGAGACACAAATGGTTTGATTAGGGAGTTCCCCGGCTTTCGTGTCGTCCTCGCAGTCGGCCGGGTACGTCTCCCCCCAAATAACCAAACGGGTTATTTGAGAGTATATTGATCAAAAAAGATGAACACAAGTGCACAATTTACAATTGAATCTTATAACCCTATAACGAATCAAAAGTAAACTATGCGAATAAACCTCAACACACAACGAAGCTTCACCCTCTGATTCCAACGATCCTACCCGTGCCAATCCGCACTCGATCGTCCAGCTGAGTCCTTCGCTTCTTGTTGTTGAACCTTCAAGATTCGCACAATCTTGAACCCTTGAGAGAAACCAAAACTGTTGGAACAAAGTGGGTCTGACATGAACCTCTAATGTTTTAAGTAGTTTTGATGATAACAAAGTATTAAAATTGCAATTGGTATTACTAATGATTATTCTAGTGTGCAGAATTATAAGTCAAAATTCATTCAGAAGCACTATGAATAGTAGCAGAGAAGCCAGTCAAAACAAGCTCTGAAAGCACGACACTGTTCGTCAGAAGCTTGAATTTTGAATGCTGAAGAAAGTGACTCTGAGGATAAAACAAGGCTCTGAAGGACTCAGAAGCTAAAAGACCTCAAGAAGCTATGGCAACAACATCAGAAGCAAAAGGAATTTACGTCACTCAAAAGCTGACCTATATAGAACCAATGATTGAAGAACAATCCACTTCAAGGCTCTGTCACATCCACAGGAAGGAATATTCGTTGGTACAACGTTAACCTTATCCATAAGTGGAGCGCATTTGAGGATTGTACTATCGTACTATTATTACTCAAAATGGATGAGTGATAAATTGAATAGCTAGGTAGTGGAATTGGAATTCCTTACCAAAGAAGGCAATATACAGCTATCAATTGTACGAGTAAATTCCAGCTGGCACCTCTCTCTCTGCAACGGTCATCATCTTCCTCCAAGTATAAATAGAAGACTCAAATGGAAGAAATGTCTACCGTCACCACTACCGTTCTAACGACTGTTCCATTACTACGTTCAAAGACTAAGAAGCATTCTGACATCATAATTTAAATCTGTCATTCTAAGTCTTAGAACAAATTGAGTTGTATTTTGTAAACACCTCTGATAGTATATCAAGTGTTCCTTAACATTCATTCTTATTCTTAAGTTTGTTTGAGAAGTCTCTTGTTAAGTTTAACTTGAGCATTTGAGAAGTCTCTTGTTTAGTGAAACTTGAGCACCTGAGAAGTCTCTTGCAAGTGTGCTTGAGCAATTTGTAATCTTTAGTAGATTATAGTGAAAATCTCTTGTTAGTAACAAGGGGACTGGAGTACTCTCGATTTGTGAGGGGAACCAGGATAAATTCTGTGTCTTTCTTTCTCTCTCTCAGCACTCTCTCTTTAATTTGTGTTTTTATCCGCTGCATACTTAGTCGCTATTAGGCAAAAAGTTTTAATTTTTAAAACACAATTCAACCCCCCCTTCTTGTGTTTTTCCACCTTCAATTGGTATCAGGAGCTGGGTTGTTGCCTAACTCTCACCTATCAGTGAAACAGTTAAGATTCAGGGAGGAAAAACATGTCTGCTGAGAAGAATCTCAATGAAGTTCCATTTGACTATGATTCTAATTCTAAAGACAGAAGGTCTTCTGACAAAATTCCCTTTTTCAATGGAACTGAGACTGGTTATCCATTCTGGAAAACCAAGATGTACAGTCACATCATGGCGATTGATTGTGATCTGTGGGACTTGGTAGAAGATGGAGTGAACTTTGAAAATATGGACTTAGAAGGCGTTGTTAGCTCTAAAGACAGAAAGGCTTTTACACCTACTCAAAAGCTGGAATATAAGAAGCACCACAGTGTAAAAGGGATGATGACAAATGCCATCTCTCATGATGAGTACTTGAAAATTGGAGATAAGAGAACGGCTAAGTCTATCTGGGATTCTCTTAAATCCAAGTATGAAGGAAATAAACAAGTTAAGGAGGCTAAGGCCAACTTGTTAGTACATCAGTATGAATTATTTAAAATGAAGGACGGAGAGGACATTGAGACAATGTTCTCTAGGTTTCAAATTCTTGTTTCTGGACTTCAAGTTTTAGATAAGAGTTATACTGAGGCTGATCATGTAAGGAAAGTACTCAGAAGCTTGCCGCCAAAGTGGAGACCAAAAGTGACAGCGTTTCAGGAATCTAAGGATTTAGATATTGTGTCTCTTGAAAGCTTGGTTAGTTCTCTAAAGAGTCATGAGATGGAACTTATGACTGATGAATCGACTAAGAAGCTAAAAGGGATAGCCCTGAGCACCAAGAGTTCCTCTAAGGCTCTGAAGGCGAAGGTTATAGTATCTGATGAAGAAGCTTCTGAAGAAGGTCACGAGATGGACTCTGATGAAGAAGAAGAAATGGTTCTGATGGCTGCAAGAGTATCGCAATGGGCTAAGAGAAGCAAGAAGTATGCTGGTAAGTTTGGAGGTTCTTCCAAGAAGGTTGGTGCTTCTAAGGATAAAAGGGAAGAACAAAACAAATGCTTTAAGTGCAACAAACCAGGACACTTCATTGCTGACTGCCCAGAGAACCTGAGTAAAACATCCAAGAGAACCTCTAACAAAGAAAGATACAAAAGTAAGCTCAAGAAGGGGTTCCTTGCCACTTGGGATGATTTGGATCAGGAATCAGATTCTGATGGGGAAGAAGAAGCAAACCTAGCCTTGATGGCAACCGCTTCTGACCAAGAGAACTCTGAGCACGAAGATGACTCAGATTCAGAAGATGAAGATGAGGTACTTGCTAAACTTTCTCGTTCTGAATTAATAGATTCCTTAAAAGATGCCTTAAAACTTTTAACCAAACCAGGACACTTCATTGCTGACTGCCCAGAGAACCTGAGTAAAACATCCAAGAGAACCTCTAACAAAGAAAGATACAAAAGTAAGCTCAAGAAGGGGTTCCTTGCCACTTGGGATGATTTGGATCAGGAATCAGATTCTGATGGGGAAGAAGAAGCAAACCTAGCCTTGATGGCAACCGCTTCTGACCAAGAGAACTCTGAGCACGAAGATGACTCAGATTCAGAAGATGAAGATGAGGTACTTGCTAAACTTTCTCGTTCTGAATTAATAGATTCCTTAAAAGATGCCTTAAAACTTTTAACCAAAAAGACAGGTGAGTGTAAGGTCCTTAAAAAGGCCTATAACAACCTGACCGAAAAGGCAAATGAAATAATTGAACAAAATGAGTCTCTAAAATCAAGAAATGAATTTATGGAAACTCATTATGTTCTTGATGATAAGGTTCCTCCAGAACATGAATTTGCTCTTCAGGAATTCCTTATCAATGGAATGAAAAGAAGTAAAATAGCCTCTTTGATTTATCATGTAAGTAGAAATAGAGGAGAAGGTCTTGGATTCTCACGTTTTAAAGATAATCCATTATCTTCAAAGTCCTCTAATTTAGATAAATCAAAACCTAAGGTTGTCTTTGTAAAGAGTCAATCAGAAGTTCTAAATGAGTCAGCTTCTAA
Organism: Trifolium repens; assembly: GCA_030408175.1. Classification (NCBI taxonomy): domain Eukaryota; kingdom Viridiplantae; phylum Streptophyta; class Magnoliopsida; order Fabales; family Fabaceae; genus Trifolium; species Trifolium repens. The sequence goes on from CP125851.1 coordinate 36,857,256, forward strand.
TAAAACATCAAAGCCAGAGGCTCAAAAGTCAAAGACTCTGAAGGATAAAACCTCAGAACCTAAGATTATTAAGCCTCAAGCTAATGTTAAATCTAAAGAAGCTCTGACACATTCAAGAACAAAGCTCAAGAGCTATACTAAACCCAAAAACTTTTCAACAAGGGTGGTTAACTCTAGAAGCTCTGATAGGTCCTTCAAACAAAGACCACCTGGACCTGTAAAGACTAACACAAAAGGACCCATAAAGATATGGGTACCAAAATCTCAAATAATATTTGCTTCAGGTTTGCACACTAAGAAGGCCAAAGCAGCAATGCTGGTACCTGGACAGTGGCTGCTCACGACATATGACGGGAGAAAGGCATATGTTCCAAACCCTGACTCTGAAAGAGGGAGGTACTGTGGGGTTTGGAGGAAACCAAAAAGGGAAGATCATTGGTACAGGTATAGTTGGTAACTCTTCTCTTTCAATTAAAGATGTTTGGTTAGTTGATGGCCTCAAACATAATCTGCTTAGCATTAGTCAATTTTGTGATAGCGGATTTATTGTTAAATTTGATAAAGAGGCATGTACAATAATCAATGATTCTGACAAGTCCATATTGTTTAAAGGATTAAGAAGAGGTAATGTTTATAAGGTGAATCTGTCAGAACTCACTGAGCAGAAGATAGTTTGTCTTCTATCTCTGAATGATGAAAAGTGGGTCTGGCACCAACGCTTAGGTCATGCTAACTGGAGATTAATCTCTAAGCTTAGCAAACTAAAGTTGGTTAAAGGCCTGCCAAATCTTAAATATCATTCAGATGCTCTGTGTGGTCCTTGTCAGATCGGCAAAATTTCAAAAACTTCTTTTAAACCTAAAAACATTGTCTCTACCTCAAGACCCTTAGAACTACTTCACATTGATTTGTTTGGTCCAGTAAGTACTGCCTCAATCAATGGGAAGAAATATGGATTAGTCATTGTTGATGATTATAGTAGATGGACTTGGGTAAAGTTTCTAAGAGTGAAAGATGATGCATATGATGTGTTCAACATCTTCTGCACTCAAGTGCAAAATGAGAAAGGTCTCAAAATCTTAAAGGTTAGAAGTGATCATGGTGGTGAATTTGAAAACGAACCATTTGCAACTTTTTGTGAAGATCATGGCATTGTCCATGAGTTCTCTGCTCCTAGAACACCACAACAAAATGGTGTTGTAGAGAGAAAGAACAGGTCTTTACAAGAAATGGCAAGAACCATGATGCATGAGACAAAACTTGCTAAGCACTTCTGGGCAGAAGCTGTAAACACAGCTTGTTACATTCAAAATAGGATCTATATAAGACCTCTACTGAATCTAACAACATATGAACTCTTCAAAGGAAGAAAGCCCAACATCTCTTACTTTCATCAGTTTGGATGTACATGTTACATTCTAAACAACAAGGCCTACAAAAGAAAATTTGATGCCAAAGCTTGTAAGGGAATCTTTATAGGTTACTCTGAACGCTCAAAGGCATACAGAGTGTATAATTCTGAAACTAACACAGTGGAAGAATCTATACATGTTAGATTTGATGATAAAGAGCCTGACAGTAAAATGTCAGAGCAAGATAATAGTTATGCAGGTGTTCCATACCAATACACCAATACAGAACCTGAAAAAGCATCAGAAGCTGTTGAAGCTTCAGAAGCTGTATTGGAAGAAGATGCTGAAGAAGCATCTCAATTAGAAGCATCACAAGAACATGATGACACTTCAGAAGAAGACACTCAACCAAGTGCTGATGTTGATGAAGCTCCAAGAAGGAAGTTCAAATATAGATCATCACATCCAGAAGATTTAATTCTTGGAAACAAAGAAAGTCCAAGAAAAACAAGATCAGACTATCAACAACTTGATTCACTTCTGGGACTAATCTCAATGATAGAACCAAAGAATGTTGATGAAGCACTTACTGACGATGGATGGATTGTAGCTATGCAAGATGAGCTCAATCAGTTTCAAAGAAATGATGTATGGGACTTAGTGCCAAGACCAGCACATAAGAACATCATTGGAACTAAGTGGGTATTTAGAAACAAGATGAATGAACAAGGTGAAGTGGTAAGAAATAAAGCTAGACTGGTAGCACAAGGCTACAGTCAGCAAGAAGGTATAGACTTCACTGAAACATTTGCTCCAGTAGCAAGACTGGAAGCAATCAGGTTACTTCTTTCATATGCTGTTAACAATGGAATCACATTGTACCAAATGGATGTTAAGAGTGCCTTTCTTAATGGTGTTATTTCTGAAGAAGTATATGTCAAACAACCCCCAGGTTTTGAGGATTTGAAAAATCCTAATTATGTTTATAAACTTAAGAAATCACTCTATGGTCTCAAACAAGCTCCAAGAGCTTGGTATGAAAGACTGAGTAATTTCCTTTTAGAAAATGGTTTTCAAAAAGGTCAAATTGACAATACATTATTCAGAAAGACATCTAAGAAAGATATCTTAATCATTCAAATATACGTTGATGATATTATTTTTGGTTCTACTAATGCTTCTCTTTGCAAGAATTTCTCTAAGCTTATGCAGGATGAATTCGAGATGAGTATGATGGGTGAATTGAAGTTCTTCCTTGGAATCCAAATTAATCAAGGAAAAGATGGCACTTACATTCATCAAAGCAAGTATACAAAAGAGCTTCTGAAGAAGTTCAACCTTGATGACTGCAAGATAATGTCTACACCCATGCATCCTACCAGCAGCTTAAGCAAAGAAGAGATAGGAAGCAAAGTAGATCAGAAGCTGTATCGAGGTATGATTGGTTCTTTACTCTACCTTACAGCATCTAGACCTGATATTCTATATAGTGTATGCTTGTGTGCAAGATTCCAGTCAGATCCTAGAGAACCTCACTTAACTGCTGTTAAGAGGATCTTTAGATATCTGAAAGGAACTACTAATCTAGGACTTCTTTATAAAAAATCCCTAGATAGTAAGCTAGTTGGATTCTGTGATGCTGACTATGCTGGTGATAAGATTGAGAGGAAATCCACTAGTGGAAATTGCCAATTCATTGGTGAGAATCTCATATCTTGGGCCAGTAAGAGACAAACAACTATTGCTTTGTCTACAGCAGAAGCAGAATACATCTCAGCTGCTAAATGCTGCACACAGCTTCTCTGGATGAAGTATCAGTTGGAAGATTATAACATAGCTGAAAGGAGTATTCCACTATATTGTGACAATACTGCTGCTATTCATTTGTCTAAGAACCCTATTCTACACTCAAGAGCTAAACATATTGAAATAAAACATCATTTTATAAGGGATCATGTTCAGAAAGGTACAATAGATATTCAATTCATTGATACTGAACATCAATGGGCTGACATATTTACTAAACCTTTAGCTATTGAAAGATTTGATTTTATCAAAAAGAATTTGAACATGCACTATATCTCTGAAGAAAATTAGCTCTGAGAAGTAGAATAGAATTAGCATCTGAAGCTCTATCAGAACCTCTTATAATTTAGAGTATCCCTTGGGAAGCTCTGAATAATTTAGGCTCTGAAGAGTAACAGGTTCTGATGAGGTGTCAGATACAAATGAGTAAGGCTCTGAACCTTTTAGAAATGAAACGTTCAGTACGTATAAGTGTACAACAGTTGTCTATACACGCGTCAGCTATGATTAAACTTTTTCAACACGTGTCTAGATCCTGATGGGCAGAGAACAGTTAATGATGATTATGGCAGTTAAGTATATTATTTAATTTTTAAAACTGCTCGCGCTCCCTCCCAATGTTTACTTTCTCTGTGTATGTGTGCTAGTTACTATTTATAAGTCACTTCACTCACTTTGCACAACTTTTACACATAATCACTTCCCACACAAACCTAAAACTCAGAAATTCCCAAATTGCTCTGCGTTGAAATCATGGCTGCTAGATCGTCAAACGAAATCGTTCAACGTCCGTTCAACCTGGTCTTACCACCCGTTATTGATCTCAAGTCTCAAGAAAAACTTGTATTCAAAGATAACGAAACCGTCGCTGGTCCAGAATCCTTTGAGTTTATAACGGAAAAGTTTGTTGATTTTGAAAGTTTGAAGGTAAATGGAATCGACATTCAGAGTTTATTCTACGATCAACAATGGAAGAATTATTTCGAGATGCTGAATGGGTTTGTCTATTATGACATTGTGAAATACTTCTGGCAGAAAGCTACCATCTTTGACAAGTTCAATTCTGATGAAGAGGTTAAAAAGATGGTAGAGAAGGATGGTTCTCTTAAAGGTAAAACTAGAACTCAACTTGGCTTAAGACCCTTTAGAGGAAAGGAGATAAGATCAAATATCATGGGTATCAATGTTCTTATCACTCAAGAACACATTGCCAAAATTCTGGGTCTGGACAATGAAGGTGAGAATGTGGATGAATATGGTGAGAAGAGCAAACACATTGAATCCATTAAGAAGGATTTATTCCTGCCTGGCTGTGCCAACAATGACTTTGGAAAAGCTAAATTCATGAAGCAAAATTTCAGTTTTGCCTTCAAAGTGTTTCTGGCCTCCATCATCACTAGAGAAGGAGGATATGATACTATTTCTCTACCACATCGTCACTTCATCTGGTTTCTGTACAAGAAGGTGAAGATAAATTTGGCAAAGCTTCTGTTTGATCACCTATGCTTTACTATATCCAAGAGCAGATCCAAATCACCTTCAATGATTCATCATCCAAGGTTGATTTCTGAAATCATTCGACAGACAAAGCTTACTCAAATTATCAGTACCAAAGAAAAACTAAGGGTTTTCAACACGGCTAAGTATGATGCAAGTGTTTTGGTAAACATGCATCTGAAGACAAAAGAGGAGCTGAAGTCAGCCAAGAGCCCTCTGGAGCAAGTTTATGAGAAGTACTTCTGGTGTGACGGTTTCCCAACCATATCAGAGTTTGATAATGATGAGGTTATCAAGAACTTCTTGGAGTTGGTTAGATTGGACTCTGGTGTAAGTGTGCCCAGGAGTATGGTGGTTGGTGTACCAAACTGGGACATCTTCAAAGGACCCAAGCAAATCACAAGGTCTAAAAGAAAACCTCAACCAATTGAACAAGATATTGTTGAGGAAGAACAATCTGAAGAAAGGGTTGATGGTGCTGAAAGAATAACCAATGAAGAAACAGAAGAAGTCAGTAAGGAGCAAGTAGCTAAGATTGCTCAGAGAAAGGCTGCTCAGAAAGAAAGAAGAACAAAGAAAAGGCAGGATAGGCCTGCAGATGCTGAGGAGGAACAACCTGTCAGAGCCACCAAAAGAAAGAAGTCAGTTGTATCCAAACAAAAGGCTGCAGACTCAGGTAAACATTCTATGCCTAATATTGATAGTACTGCTAGTGCTCATCCCTCTACCCAATCACCTCCCATAGACTATACACAGCCTATTCGAATGATCCAACCTTCCCCTAAATCATCATCATCTGAAGAAACTCTTTCTGACTCCAGCATTGACTCTACTGAGTTAATTGCTGAACTTGACAAATTAGAGAAAGAGAAACCTGTACATAAACCTACCAAAAGAATCACTAAAAAACCCATCCTCATCGTTTCTGATGAAGAATCCCCCACTATCATTGATACTTCCATCCTTGATCAACCTACCAACACAACAACAATAAAATCACCCACCATTCTTGATCATCTGTCCACTCACCTATCTGGTGATGCCTTCACTCACTACAACACAGCATCACCTGACCATTTTCACTTTGTAAATACTACTTCTAATTTACTTAGTGATCCACCTCTTCCAGAACCACAAATTCAATCTCCACGCTCCTCTCTTGCTGACATAGAACAAGAAGATCCACCCATATTCACACCAGCCCAGGACGAAGTCATGACTCATTCTGATCATATCACTACTAAACCACCCACACCACAAACTGAACTCTCCACTCCTGAACCAACACCAGAACCACAAACACCTTCATTAGAACCCATCTATGGCTCAGTTTACAAACCCTTAACCATAGAAGAACTCTGTCTACCCATTGACTTTGCCCTACCAATTCTGGAGGATCTGCTAAAAGCAGAAATTAATGTTGATGATGATATCATAACCATTGATCCCTTTGACAAAATCAAAAGAATCAAAATAATTCCCCTCAAAAGGAAAAGGCCTGAACCCACCATTCCTTTTAATAGAAACCAGCCCTTCTTCAACTACAACTCTGAACCAAACCTTGAGCTTCTAGAAAGTGCTATTAATATTAGTCTAAGGAATTTTAAAAGCATGGAAGAAGAAGTACTGATATTTCCCTCAGATATTGATGCTAAGATCAGGGAATTAGAGGAGAAGTTCAGTCAGTCTCTGAGGTTGTTGGGAGGCTATGTAAAAAGAAGGATTGAGGGAAGAGGAATGGAAGCTCTGTCTCAGATTATGAATGCTGCTGAACGCTCTCATGCTCTGAGACTCACATTCTTCAACCATGAAGAAGAATGTCAGAGGTTAGCCTTTTTAGCTGCTGTTGATGAAAGTATGAGAAGATCTTTGGATGAAGAGCAGGCTAGGATAGCTGCTGAAATGGAACGTCAGAGGCTTGCTGAACAAGAAGCCTTAAACTTATTGGTTGATAGAGCTGTTCACATTGCTGTCATTGAGACTAATAAGATTTTTGAGAATCAAGGAGCTGCAGAAGATACTGTTATGAATGATCAGAACCTTAGTAAACCAGATTCTGATAAAGGTAAAGCTCCCGTTGTTGCTTCATCTCCTCCAAGATCTCCACCAGTACTTGTCCAAGGCTCTTCTTCATCTGCTATACCCTCTGTTATGCAAGAAGCTCTGGATGTAATCAAGCATGACTTAAGAGAGGAACTAAGAAATGAAATGGATGAATTCAGGGCCGATATAAGAGAAGACATGAACAGATCTGGTGAAGCTACTAACAAGAAGATAGATGCAATGATGGAACTTCTTCTGAAACTTACTCAACAGCAACCCAAACCTTAACCCTTATGTCTGAGCACTTATTTGTTATTAGTTCTTGTGTAATTTTTTGGATAACTTTTCGTTAATTCATATCTATATTATCCATATTTGTGTGTCTGTTATTTGCTTATATGTTTGTTTTATATTTGTTTTTCAAAATTTAACTTTTCTATATACCATGATATTGTCTGGTACTCTTGAGAATTCTGACTCTAGTGAAAGATGCTGAAGAGCATCTTAGTTCTTAAACTAATAAGCCTAGGATTTTCAAAACCTAAGAGTCCCTCTCATCAGTACTCCTGTTTACTCATGAAATAGCTTCTTAGTATTAAAGCCTGTTTAACAACGGGGCAACAATACCGTATGAGGCGTGTCTGGTAACTGGTTTTCTGACGATTGACAAAGAGTATATAAAAGAAACATGCTCCAAAAGAAAGAGATTTACAGCAGGAACATTTTTTTTATTATTATAATTAAGAGGGAACTTTATTACATAAGATAGTGAAACTCTACTTAGATTTAGACTTGGACTCAGAAGCCTCTGCATCCAGTCTCTTATATTTCTTCCTAAGAACTGCGAGCAATTCTTCAGTAGCCTTCTGAACCTCAGCTCTATAATCTTCGTATGAAGTATCATCATCATATGTCCATAAGAATTCCTCCAGATCAGAGCCCAACTCTTCTCTCTCTGCTTCTGTCAATCTAAGTTCTTGCTTGTTTCGCTCATAACGAAGCCTGTTTTCTTCGCAGCGCCAGGGCTCTGCTCCCTTCTTGCTCTCTTCTTTTGAGCCTGAAGCATCCTTGGTAACCTGCCTTTCCATTGTATGTTTTTCTTTTTGATGTTACTTGATTACTCTGGATGAGTAAAATGAGAGGAATCATCCCTTTTTATAGTGTCATCAAGCTCTCTTGTCAGGATGGTTTTCAACACAATTCATTAAATGAATTTATTTGTCATCACTTTTTGACTTGACTGCCTTGTTATGACGCATTTGACTGCTTGGTTTTCTGTGTCTTTTTGACTGATGCCAAAAGGGGGAGTAAGAGTAGCGTTAAAATTAATGTTGATTCATTCATATACTGATCAATCTGAAACTGTTATGTTAAATACATTATGAATCAATATTTATCTCTTATAATTCTTTCTCATTCTGAACGATTATTGAAAGGGGAGAAAATTTAAGAACCTAAAATAAAATTCATAGACAATGTCAGAAGAGCTTGCAAACCGCTTCTGAGCATTATCAAACTCTAAGAAGCAAAGCTTGCAAAACTATGCTTCTGAGAGTTAAATATGAAAATTTATTTTAAGTTAATAAATCAACTCTTAAACTGTTTTATTTAATTATGGATAAAACTTAGGGGGAGCTTACAAACCTACCCTTATGGATTATCAGACTCAGGGGGAGATTGCAAACCTTTGAAACCTGAAGTCATCATAATTAAATTAAATCAACAACAATTGAATTTTAATGCTTTGGTTTGTCATCATCAAAAAGGGGGAGATTGTTGGAACAAAGTGGGTCTGACATGAACCTCTAATGTTTTAAGTAGTTTTGATGATAACAAAGTATTAAAATTGCAATTGGTATTACTAATGATTATTCTAGTGTGCAAAATTATAAGTCAAAATTCATTCAGAAGCACTATGAATAGTAGCAGAGAAGCCAGTCAAAACAAGCTCTGAAAGCACGACACTGTTCGTCAGAAGCTTGAATTTTGAATGCTGAAGAAAGTGACTCTGAGGATAAAACAAGGCTCTGAAGGACTCAGAAGCTAAAAGACCTCAAGAAGCTATGGCAACAGCATCAGAAGCAAAAGGAATTTACGTCACTCAAAAGCTGACCTATATAGAACCAATGATTGAAGAACAATCCACTTCAAGGCTCTGTCACATCCACAGGAAGGAATATTCGTTGGTACAACGTTAACCTTATCCATAAGTGGAGCGCATTTGAGGATTGTACTATCGTACTATTATTACTCAAAATGGATGAGTGATAAATTGAATAGCTAGGTAGTGGAATTGGAATTCCTTACCAAAGAAGGCAATATACAGCTATCAATTGTACGAGTAAATTCCAGCTGGCACCTCTCTCTCTGCAACGGTCATCATCTTCCTCCAAGTATAAATAGAAGACTCAAATGGAAGAAATGTCTACCGTCACCACTACCGTTCTAACGACTGTTCCATTACTACGTTCAAAGACTAAGAAGCATTCTGACATCATAATTTAAATCTGTCATTCTAAGTCTTAGAACAAATTGAGTTGTATTTTGTAAACACCTCTGATAGTATATCAAGTGTTCCTTAACATTCATTCTTATTCTTAAGTTTGTTTGAGAAGTCTCTTGTTAAGTTTAACTTGAGCATTTGAGAAGTCTCTTGTTTAGTGAAACTTGAGCACCTGAGAAGTCTCTTGCAAGTGTGCTTGAGCAATTTGTAATCTTTAGTAGATTATAGTGAAAATCTCTTGTTAGTAACAAGGGGACTGGAGTACTCTCGATTTGTGAGGGGAACCAGGATAAATTCTGTGTCTTTCTTTCTCTCTCTCAGCACTCTCTCTTTAATTTGTGTTTTTATCCGCTGCATACTTAGTCGCTATTAGGCAAAAAGTTTTAATTTTTAAAACACAATTCAACCCCCCCTTCTTGTGTTTTTCCACCTTCAATAACCTTCGTCATAATTCAACCCGATCACGATTCTGATTCACCGCGAACCGTATCGAACGTTATCAAACAAATATGCAATCTCTATTGAATTGATCCCATACTCAAACTTCAATTTGATTGCAAACTTGATGAATATGATGAACTTGTGATGAATAAAACATTTGATCCAAATTTTCACTCAATTTGAATCCCAAAGCGTTTTTTGAACTTTATCACTGGTTTCCTCTCTTTTACAATGACACACCACATTGCTATTTAAAGAGAGAATAGAATTGAGCAAATTTGGGCAAAATTTAACATACGTGTATCGATACAAATGATGGTTTGTATCGATACAAACCCTTTGACCAGCGTTCAAATTGAAAGATTTGACCTATGTATCGATACAAACACGTATGTGTATCGATACATATATCAGTTTCTTGAAATCTTGACTGATATGTATCAAATCATGCAAGCATGATTCGATACATCATGCACTCTTTTTTGAGAGAAGTGAGTGTGTATCGATACATGCAAGCATGATTCGATACACAGGTGACTCTCTGCCTCTGAGAGATCACTTTTGTATCGATACAAGTGATAGATGTATCGATACAAATTGCACAAAATCAGTCTGAAGTAATTTCAGGACATTTGTATCGATACACATGATTTATGTATCGATACATAATACCTAAAAGACAGTTTTTCAAAGTTTAAAAATAGTTTTTCACTGTCAAGTCATTTGTAATGTTGCCAAAATGTGTTCTACTCTATTTTCATGTGTTTTGACAATTATTAAAACAAGAGGATGAACTGGTGCACTTACAACAAAGACCTTAAGTAGATTATTTTTCAATCATTGATTCTGGTCTTGACAGTTCTTGAGTGACGTATATTCCTTTTGCTTCAGAGTCTGGTGCTTATAGCTTCTTAAGGTCTTCAGCTTCTGAAATCTTTCAGAGTCTGGCTTTAGTCCTTAAAGCTATTAACTTCAGAACTTGAATTTTAAGCTTCTGATGATCAGCAAAAGACTTTTAGAGCTTCTTTGCTGGGCTTCTCTGCTTTTGTCCGTAGTGCTTTTAAGTGAATTTTAACTTATAATTCTGCACACTAGAACAATCATTAGTAATACCAATTGCAATTTTAATACTTTGTTATCATCAAACCTAATTACGCTTTAGAGGTTTGTTGTCAGACCCACTTTGTTCCAACAGCTTTGTCTGGACATCGGCTAATGTTCTGTTTTTCGCTTTCACTCTTTTGTATTGATATCTTTGTAACATTGTTGTAGTTCTTTTTGGCACATCTTGTGCTAAAGGGACTATTTGTTTCTCTTATATTTATATATTCCATTTTGACTTGTTAAAAAAAAAATTCACTTTTAATTCCAAAATACTCATTCAACTCCTCGTTTAAATCTCTATCTCAGTGTTTATGTTATACTAATCTATCACATTGTTCTTCTCTCGGTATTAAATAAGTGTATGGGTGATTGTCCACAAAATATTTTCTTGTAAGCATTTTATAGATTGAGATGGTCTGCAATTAAAAAAATTATACAGTTTCAGACAATTTTACATTTCAGACATTGATTATTAGATATCAAACGGATCTGATAAACTTATTTACAAAATTATTAAAAATAATGTCAACTATACATTTATGATCAGACGGTCGATATTTATTGCAACGTTCTTTTGTGAGAGTATAAATTTCTTTTCCGCATTTTGTAATGAGTTTAAAGGACAAACACGGTCAGTGTGAATCACTTTTACAATAACAACTAATGTGAATGGTTTAACCTTCCATATCATATCAAGAAAATAAGATTAAATCGGATGATATAATGAAAAACATGATTGTAATTAATTGACGGTGTATAAAATTGATATTCTTTTTTCTCTTTTGTAATATGAGATTACTCTGCCTCACTACTATTCTAGAGTCACCAAATAAAATGACCATGTAAGTACTTTTCCTACTACCGAATTCAATTTGAAAATATTATACAATGTCATTTTATCAAACTCTCTCAAAGTTGAGTAACACGTGACGTGAAAGTATGATCCCGCACTCATTTCCAAATCCATTTGTCCTCACATCCAAAAATATCTCCACACAATAAAATCTCATTCGTAATAGGGGTGATGCTATTTTAATAAAGGCAAACAAAATTGTGATATGAATAATTATAGGTGGATGTCCAATGGTCTTGGCCCATATCATTGGCCCATATGTTTTCCTATAAACAGGACTATCATTTCTATGTAATGTGCACCTTGATGAGAATAATACAATATCTATTCTTTCTCTCTTCTCTCCTTTACCTTCTCTTCTCTATTATTCCTCTTATTTACAAATAGTTTCATAACACGTTATCAGCACGATAGTCTCTCTTAAACAATTCTTTCTAGAATTTATAAGTTTTCCCCTTCTCTTTATTTTTATGTATGAGTTTTATAATTCTAGTTTTTTTTTTCAGATGTTTATTTTTTTTATATTGATTTACAACTTATGGTCCAGAAGCACCATAGTTAAATTTTTGAAATATGAATCGTGAATATTCATAGTCTACGATCCAAAATCATCATGGTAAAATTTTTGAGATATGAATCTTGAAGATTCATAGCATGATGAAATTTTAAAATATGAATCACTACATTGAAAACAACAAGCGGTGGCGGTTCAAAAAGGCAAACAGCGGCGGTTCAAACCGCCGCTAAATGCTAAGTGCGGCGGTTGAGAAGCGTCGTCAAATGCGGCGTCGCTAGGTCATTCAACGGCAGTTCTAGCTAACCGTCGGAATAACCGTCGCTAGGTCATTTAGCGGCGGTTCATAACCGCCGCTAAATGCAATTACCTCACACGTTTTTCTTAGCTTTTAGCGTCGGTTGGAACCGCCGCTATTTGCTTTTTTAAAATTAAAAAAAAAAAAAAACTCTTTTTTTCTTATTCCCACAAACTTTTAAATTTTTTTTTCTTTTTTGCAAATAATATTGACCAAAATATAGAAAAATAACAAGCATTCAAAATAAAATAACAACAATTCAAATTTAAATGGAAGTGCATACATTATTTCCAAATACAAATGAGTTCCAATAGTTTTACATGGAGTAAAAATTCAATATAAAAATATATAAGTAATATGCTACTCTTTCCTAAACTCATGAAATCAAAAGAAAAATGGTTCAAACTTAATAACAAACATAAGCAAAATTGTAAATAACTAAGTATACATTCTTCTTTGATTAACACTAAAAATTAAAAATTTGCATCTCCATGACCAGCTTCATTGCTCATTACCAACTCCATGACGACTAGATTCGTGATAATATGATGACGAGCACCTCATTTGTTGGTGAAGTTGAATACCAGTAGTGGAAACCTCAACCTATAATTCCATAATAATGTTATGATGTCATGTGATATATTGTGCTTTTAAAATCATTTAAATTTGATGATACAAAGCACACAAATTTAAGAGTTTCTTATGGCTTAATATCAATATTTGAGAAAAAATATTCATCTTAATCATTATAACTTTCCAATAGAGATTTTTATGGAAGCTTACCTGCCAAAAGAGAATTCGTTGCATAGCTTACCTGACATGTTCATAAGTTGTTTTTAGCTTATTTCTATGAACTCTTCAAGATAGTTAAAGAAAGCAGTTCATAGCTTATATACGAATACAATTTGACTTTATTTATCTTTTTTTTTTTTTTATAAACTAGCACCTTGGCAACAAGCATTATGTACAATTTGACGTATATAAGCATTATTTTACAAGAAGACTACTTATACGTCATACTAGCAACAATTTCATCATAAAAAATTATGCGTTGTGTACCTGTGACATTGTCGATTGCATAGTGCCTCTATAAGAAAGATGCTAGGCCAAGCATTAATCGTATATAAGAGAAAGAGAGATTACACACATATTAACTTGTTCTCTGAAGTTCAATATTGAAATCCTGCAAGTGCAAGTTAGCATGACATCCATCTTATGCAAATCATACTACAACACTGCCAGCCAATAGAAAGACAATCTGGTATTAAAATTACCTTGATAAATTTCTACACGTCATCACGATATATCCCATTCCATTCAACCCACCTACATCAAACACAAATACAATGCAAACTGGACTGAATATTGATTGAGGAAACACGTTTTTCATTTTAGCATACATTAGTTTCCCCATAGATGAACAAATATCCAAGAAATTTATATCCTAAAAAATAATCTTGTTGTCATTTTAAATAAAATCATAAAATCATGATTATATGCTAGAGTGACCATTCATGCTTTAAAACAAAAAAGTATCATGATTATAACAAAGATTATTCATAAAATCAGGCATTAAGTTCATCAACATTCATGATTATAACAAAGATTATTCATAAAATAGACATATTTCCTAAAGATCATTAAAAGTAATACCAGTCCCAATTTGGAAAACTTCCAACAAGATAGGGCCTCCACAGTCATAAAGCTCTGCAATAACTTTACATCTTAACAAGACTGCATCTTTAGCAATTGCCTGTGAAAGTAAATAAAGATAACATTGCTTGATCAAAATTTCAAATTTAGACTCCCAATTTTCTAGTGCAAAGAGAGCCCTGTTATTCAAAGATTTGTCTTCAAATCTAAAAATTATAGGGATGTTTATTAAGATTAATCTAGTTACATGAAATCAAACCAACATAAACAACTTAAGGATTCACAGCTAACAACTCAGGATCTCTGCCCGTATCGCAAATAAGCCGCGGAAAGACGAAGAGAATGATACGATAAACAACAATCAAACCTTAAGTCTGAAACCCTTTGGACACGGATTTTAGAGATGCACTCCAGCTGCAGCTGGAACACCATGTGGCACTCAATAAGGCCTAAACAGACTCGCATAGCACCTTGCAACCTCTGTCGACAAGACCTGCAATGAAACACAAAATTTGAAGCACATCTATGACATTATCTACCTAATCTAACAAAACCACTATGATAAAGATAGAAGTTTTTAATACGCAGAAGTCAAGCGCAAGGTTCACCGAAACCATACCAAAAGAATATGTGTTGGCCACGTAAACACAGATCGAGCATACGTAACCTGACAGTCCAAATTTGCGTTTAACTACATATATCACTGACATGAAAATTAAGTACCACCAAAGATTAATTATGACATTTCTACTTCCTTAATAACAAATGTAATAATTATTGGGAATTAACTCTTGTAAATAAAAATAAAACCATTGAATTTCAATTAGATATGAATTTTAGTTAGTAATATGGTCTAAGAAAATCTATGTAGAAAAAAAAAGCTAACCATTTGCAACTCAGAGTCAAGCTTTAATAATGCTTCAATTTAAGGCGAAGAGCTTCCGGCGGGATGAACTTGATCTCTAACCAAGCAGGAAGTAACACAAGCAATTAAGTATACATGTCTACACAAGAGCTAAAGATTACTATTTTTGATTAAATATAGAACACATGAAAACTAGCATGTAACATTGATAGAATTTATAAAGTAGAAGACGCATTAAAAAATAATAGATGCTGCTAGTTGGTGTTAGGAACCCAATTTGTTAAAAAATAATACACCTCTGAACAGTTGGAAAGCGGTGACGGTTGAGGGTCAGCCGCTGCTATTTGCCTGATGCAATTAACCACTTACTAATCACAATGAGAATAGGGTACTCTTCCTAGCACCTTAATCACTGCCAATCAAAGTCAATAAGTCTTGAAAACACAATATCCTACATAAATAAAGTTAACCTCCAAGCATGAAACTTTGTCCTCTCACATCACCAATTACTATAAAAGAAAACAAAAAAAAAGTATAATTAGAGGCATTGAAAGAAAAACAAATTTTAGTAGAGTTATTGATTGCTGCATACTTTCACCTACTACTGCTTTTAGTCCAACAAAATATACGACTGCATCGAAAAAAATATGCATAAGGAACTAATTGATGATGGTTGTTAATCAAACTAGCAATGCTAGATCAAACCCTTCATAAGCAAACTACCAATAGATTTCAGATTTCATAAGAGATAGCATTTCAGATCATACCATTCGAAATAACCCCCTTGTTAACTTCTATAGCACTTTCTCTACATAAATTACAAAATGGGAAGAGAGAACATATAGATCAATATTCTGAAAAAATAAGGAAGCAGCTCTGAACCCTGAAAAAATAAAAAATAACTATAAAACAAGAAACAAACTTAACAGAACCAAGATACTAATAATAGAAATATAGCATTAGATACATATAGCTAATTAGAATTTCTTGTAGACAACATACACCCATAAAAATGACTAAATATGACCCATTAAAATTCAAGTGAAAAAAACCATCAAGCACAACAAGATCATATCTAACTAACTCAATTTTCAAATACACCTACTTGTAAAGTTACTATTTCTTGCCTCGTCGGTACTGCAGTGGCTTCCTTATTAGACTTGTCATAACCCTCTTGTTGATCCTGAACAAATAACAAAACCTTAATAAAACAGATCAAAGATAAACAAGACAAGGGCTTATTATAAAACAAGCTCAGAAGACCAAAAATATACATACTTCCTTTTTAGTAGCATTATAGATTTCCATAGCCTTCTCATATTCTGCCTTCAGTTCAATAACTCTATCCAAATAAGGCTTTTTCTCCTATACAATTAACCATATCATGATAGAAGTAGATCAACATCACATTAGCAAACAATTAAATTAACACAACACTAGCACCAAATCAAAACATCTTAAACTAACTTACTGCATCAGTCATGGACCACCACTTCTCACCAATCACTTTACTAACCTATTGTCAACAATACAAATAATATGCTAAATAATTTATCCTTACATAAAGTTAATCAAACAAACAATTCAATTAAATAAAAAATATCATTACCCTTTTACCATCCTTCGAATCATAATTAACTTCCTTCAATGTTTTTCTAAAATCATCCCTACAACAAAGCAAGACAATCAATAAAATCACCCAAACTATAAAATCAAAACAGCACAAACAACAATATTAATGTTGTTATAACAACTTAAAAATAAAACAGCAATTAAAATTTCTACTACCTCTTCCAAACCAATCAAGTGTTTCAATTAAAATTTCTAGTTGCTCTTGATCACTAACATCATCAAGAACAACAAGAAACTTCATACGTTGAATTCTCCTCTCAACAAAATAGGGCAATCCATGTGGTCTTTCAATATTCAAATCTTGTTTTCTTAATAGAGCAGAATAAAGCTCTTTATTTAAATGCATCCTTCCATCTCTCTCCCATTCTTGTCTAACATTAGCCTTAAAGTAACAACTGTCATATTCAGAACATAGCCTTCTATATATTTCCTCTACAATAGTTGTTTCCCCCATACTAGCCATACCCCAAATGCCAATGGCACGAACATCTTTTGAATCCAATTTTTGAAGCCAAATTGAACCCCGGATAAATTGAAGTCAAATTGAACACAATACCACTGAACTCAAAAACCCAACTAAAAAAAATTAGTTATAATCAAACAAAAATTTATTCACAATTCATAATATGTCACTCCTCAATACCATTGAAATCAAAAACCAAACAAAACAATTAACTCAAAAAACCATGAGTAAAACCCTAAAATGAAGAATACAAAAATTGAACACATAAACTCAAAATCCTAAATCATCATAATCAAAGTATCAAGAACTTAACAAGAGAAAACCAAGAAATTGTGAGATACATGCAGAAATTGCGACATACACACACAAAGGGG
This sequence comes from Trifolium repens, assembly GCA_030408175.1. Taxonomy (NCBI): domain Eukaryota; kingdom Viridiplantae; phylum Streptophyta; class Magnoliopsida; order Fabales; family Fabaceae; genus Trifolium; species Trifolium repens. Next base: position 36,874,654 of record CP125851.1, read on the forward strand.
GAGAGAGAGAGAGAGAGAGAGAGAGAGAGAGACAGAGAGAGAGAGAGGGGTGTGAAACCTGCGATGAAGAAAAGCTACAGCGGCGATGAGATGAGCTACGACGACGATTAGAAGCTACGGAGCGAGAGAGTGAAAGTTTCGATTGGAGAGGTAAAGGTTAAATCTCTGCGTGAGAGTGAAAGTTTTGATTTGAAAAACAAACTAAGTAGGGAAAATAAGTGTGGCAATGAAAATAAGAATGCAGCGGCGGTCTGTAACCGCCGGAGTAACTGCCGGAGTAAATGTAGCGGCAGCGGTTACTGTTCATCCGCCTCAGTGTGACTGTCGCTATATTCTATTTTCCTTGTAGTGAATCCTGAAGATTCATGTCTTTATGTATTTGGATGTTCGATATTATTCGAGTTTCGTGACCGACAACAGTATGGTGAAGCATGTTATGCTTCGTGACCGACACATGTATGGTGAAACAACGACACTTCGATCATCCAAAAGAACATAAACATGTTCATTTTTATTTATATGATATAGTTCCCGAAGAACTTAAAAACTCAATTTTATATATATATATATGCACCCCTGAAGGATTGCACAAAGAATTATTCATATTTTTAGTCATACCCGAATGATAGACTAATCGATTTTATTGCAATTTATTATTATTGTGTATTATTTCAATGAACATAATATATTGTCGATTCTAATTCAATATTGATATAACTTTTATCATTATGTTACTAATATTGTTGCTAATATGAACAATCCTAACCAATTAATTATGACCATATAATTCTATTAAGCTTGACTAATTGATTCAATTGAATACAATTGAACGACTTTTATTACTAATATCACTCATATACTATAATTATAATTGTTTCCGTTGATATATTTTTATTATTAATGACTCATTACTAATATTGATATGTTATTCTTATAAAAAAAATATTGATATGACATTTATGTCAAAACATTAGTAATAATGAATTTTAATTCATGAAATTATGATAATGGTCAATTGTCAACAATGATTTTGTTTCCAATTTTAATAATGAAATTTAATAGTGAAAATTTTATTGCAAAACTATAATCTTTATGTTTTTTTAGTTTGTCAAGAATATTTTTGTCAGACCCGTAATTTCACTGTACAGTTTTTTCTAAGGAACTCTAGTGATGGCTACGAGTTTTAGGGTTTTTGGTGAAGCGGTTTTGTGAGTATCGTCGCATTAATGGAATTTTTGCTGTAATTGAGCCTGTTTTGTGCTCGTGCGCTGTAAAGGCACAGACTTTTGTCTTGTAATCCTCTTTTGTGAATAAGAAGTTATATGTGGATTCAGAATAACGAGTTTTAGATTATTCTTGTTTTTGGAAAAACGAGTAGGATTTTACCCGCGGATGTAAAATCTTATTGCATCTGTTTTAAGTGAGGTTTCGGATGGAAGTTTCATATATCTGCGTGAGTTAGGATATGTCCTGAGATTAATTTTCTAAGGTATGGAAGAAAATTACAGTCGCGGAAAAAGATTCGGCGATAAGTTTTGGAAATGTTTAACGTTAGACGTTCTTTCCGTAGGTTTTATGTTTTTGTGATTTACGTTCGTCGCGTCGCGCGAGAGCTGAATACGAGACTAGTTATGGATGAGTTGATGATATCTTGTGATTTTTCATAAAGCAAATTGATCCAATGGCTAGGGTTTAAGCTTGGACTTTTGACCTTGATCCAATGGTGGATTGGCTATCAAGAGGCTTTAACATAGTAAGGAGGTTTGGTGACTTTGGTCACTTAGAAAACATCACATATTCACTCCATTCTTTCTCTCTTCCACGTGAGAACTCCATTACTTTCTCAACTTCACAAATTTTCCATTTCCTCACCATTTGTGTCCATTTCAAGCTTGGGAGCTTTGTGGAATTGTTATAGAGAATCACTTGCTTAAGGTAACCACCCTTTTCCTTTTCATTTTGGTTGGTTAAAACTCTTGGAGTTATGAGTTTTAGTTTATGTTCATGAGATGAAAATGTTAGGAATTGATTCTTGTTTCATGAAAGTTGTTCATGAGAGTTTAGGAAGCATGTGTAGGCTTTGTTATTTTTGTTTTCCATGAGTTGGTGAAAAATCTCATGAGAAAAGTTAGGGTTTTGGTTTGGTTATGTATTGATCAATAACATGTGGTTAGGTTGTAAGGTTTTGAAAAGAAACGTTGTCTTTGAACCTTTAGGCGAAAGGGAAATGCGTTGTATGGTTTTGTTTTAGAAAATCCGATGAAAAATATTTTGGGGTTTATGAAAATATTTCCTAAGTGTTTTGTGTAGTGTTTTTGGGGTCCAAGTGGTTTAAAACTCTTGTGACATGTGGTGTTACTTTTTACTTTGAAAACATGTTTGAAAATGATTACCGGACGGTTAAGGCCCGTAATAAAACTTGTGCTTGGATTTGGTTTTGATTTTGGAAATGAGAATCAAATAACTTGCACTCGAAGCAACCAACATGCTTTCGGAGATGTATTGCTTGCTTATGAAAATGGTTTGCTTTTGTGCCTTGAAAAGATGTTGGGAACTAATAGAATCAAACTAGGCTTGGTTGGAAAAAGGTGGTGTGAGTTGCTGTCTTTTGCTGTCATGACAGGTGCAACTCGCTGAGCGAGTGTTTACTCGCCAGGGCGAGTGTCATAGGTCATGACAACACGCCAGGGCGAGCTCCAGAGCGAGCTAGACCTGTCCTCACTGCCTTCACTCGCTATCAACTCGCCAGGGCGAGCTCTGAGACTTAAAATTTTGGATTCTGATTTCTAAACTTGGTTTTTAGCTTTCTAATCCCTTTTTATTAATTTATTGAAGTGGTTGGGATTTGAAACGAGTTTTTCGGGTACTCGGAAAGTACGTAACTTATAACGCAAGAAAACGGCCATTTTGCATTTCAAATTATTTAAGACTTTGGCCTCTTGTTTTGAGTCCAAACAATAGTACATATAACTCATGGGGGTTGATCAATACGGTAGTTTTTGGTATGGTATCCGAAAGAGTGATTTTTCCTTAGGAACCTTTAGGTTTTTGGGGTTTTGGTGTAGTTTCAATACTATTGGTTAGAGAACAATGTATTGATTGTTGCGCTGCTTGTTTTAGGAAGCGTGTTGTGTTGTTTGAGCGAGTTTTGTTGACAGAAGCTTGCCGAGGTAAGGGCTCCACTTTATTTCCGTCTTTAAAACGGTTACGACATGTTTTGTTTTGCTGTGTATGCAATTGCTGTGTGCTTTGGCATGTTTGTATTATGTATTCTCGTGATGAGAAAGTGTTTACAATACTTGCGCTGTTTACATATGATTATGAGAATATATGTATGAACAGGTGTTTGGAATACATATGATGAGAAATGTATGTATGATGTTATGTTTGGTTTACATATGCTAGAGAGGTATGTATTCATTGCATTAGCATATATGGGGAAGCTTATGCTCATGCATTTGGTAGTTGCGTGCTCGGTGTGGTGATCGGGAGAGCACACCCTAGTGGTTCGTGGTGATCGGGAGAGCTACGAGATTTTTGTTGAGATCGATACGTAGTGATCGGGAGAGCTACGGGGTGTGGTGATCGGGAGAGCCCACTCTAATCCTTGTAGTGATCGGGAGAGCTACGAGATTCTATTGATACTTATGGTAGGGGTGTGGTGATCGGGAGAGGCCACTCTAATGGTTCGTAGTGATCGGGAGAGCTACGGGACTGTATTGATATTGTTGGTAGGGGATGGACCTACGATACCGGAACTCATGCATTGTGGTAGCTAGGGTTAGTACCACGCATTGTAGAGGTTGCATTATAGGCTATTTGTGCATTGCTTATATGAACCCGTTGGTGGGAATTGCTTTGTTGGTTAAGAGCTTTCTCTTGTGTTTGTGGAATTATTGTTATGTGTACAATCTTTCGCACCGGTTATATATATACATACTATATATTTTGTGGTGACCCTTTCTTTCATTTGCGGGCTCATCCCACCCAGTTTATGGGTTAGGTCGTGGTGACGACGGTGGCTGTTCCAGGCCCCAGTGAGGTGTTGGAGCTTTGGCTTAGTTAGACTATGCGCCGGTGTGGGTTGTACACCGTGCTTTTTGGTTAGCATAGGGTTTCTAACTTGTTTTGTTGTAAGTATTTGAATACTTAGACTTGGATTGTAATTATTCAGGAATACACTTTGCTTGTCGAAGCACCTTATGGTAATGAGTTCTTTTGTATATTTGAATGCCGGCTCATTTAAAATATTCTATGCGCACTCTGAGTGTTAGTTGAAAAAGAAAAAAAAAAAATATACTGCCTTTTCAGGCCTTTGAAAAACGGGTTGTTACAATTGGTATCAGAGCACGACTTTAAATCTTCAAAGGGAAAGTGTATACTTGAGTCGTTAGTCCTGAGTCGGTTAGAACGTAACTAGTGTTGAGTTAGTTCTAGTGTTTGTTCTGTGTCGGGTTATGAGTTAGTAATCCGTTGAGTGAGATATTCTGTTAGGATTCAGAATTGTTTGATTAAGGATCTAATCAAAAGGAATCGGTATGTGCAGGAAAAAGAGATGCCTCCAAGAAGGGCACCTGCAGCCCCTAGGGCAGATGACAACGAGATGTATCAGATGGCTCATGCCATGAATACGATGGCAGTTGTTGTGACTGCCCAGACCCATGCGAAGACGCAGAGGGATGTAGAGAAGCGTGAGAGGGAGATCATTGCTGCTGGATCTAGACTTCTCACCAGTTTCAACCATCAGGCTCCTCCTAAGTTTAGTGGGGAGGGAGGTCCTGATACTGCGGATTTGTGGCTCCAGGCGATTGAGAGGATCTTTGGGGCAATCCATTGTCCGGGAGGAGAAAAGGTAACCTTGGCTACCTATCAGTTGCAGGGTAGTTCTGAATACTGGTGGGGAAACACCAGGCTCATTATGGAGGCCGCCTATGAGGAAATAAATTGGGAGAACTTCAAGAGGAGGTTTTTAGCCAAGTACTTCCCCGAGACTGCTAGGGAAAGGTATGGGGAGGAATTCCTGCAGCTACGTCAGGGGGGCATGAATGTTGAGGCTTATGCCAAGAAATTTGAATCACTATCCCGTTACTTCCGCTTCTTTAGGGATGGGATAGATGAGAATTATATGTGCCGCCGTTTCCAAGATGGTTTGAGGTACGAGCTGCAAGACGCAGTGGTGCCGTTAGGGATTCGACACTTTCAAGTGCTGGTTGAGAAGTGTCAAGAGGTTGAGGATATGAGAAACAAGCGGGTGAACCGCCAAAGTGGTTTTAGTGCAGGAGGACCTAGTATTTCAAGTGGTCAGACTCAGAGTTCGAGTCAGAATCAGAGGAGGCAGGGGAATAAGCCTTATAACCGTCCCCAAGATAATCAAGGACCAACTCGCTCTGTGAACACAGGGACTCGGGGAAATCAGAGTGGAGGAAAGCTGACGTGCCGCAGATGTGGCCAAGAGGGTCATTATGTGAATGATTGTAAGAGCCCAGGAACTGTTTGTTACAACTGTCAGAGGCCGGGTCATTTTGCTAGGGATTGCAAAGCCCCAAAGGCCGGGTCGTCGGCGGATGTGGCACAAGGAGCTCGACCCGCTGCTAGAGGTGGTGCCTACTGTATGGGCACTGGAGTGAGCGGTCAGACCGGTAATGCCATGCATGAGGATTACTAGTTGCAGGTAACACTTTACTGCATTGCTTATTGTTTGGGGGCAACCCACTCTTGCATATTTGGATGTATGCTGTTTGTTTGGGTTTTGTTTGTTTTGTCACTACTTTTGTCTTGAATGTTCTACTATGTAAAGGACTTAGTAGTAGCTATAGCATGTTGCGCTGTTAGTGGTAAGTGGAAATTACGGGTGTCACACATCAAGGGTCAGTGGACCTAGTGTCGTTGATAACGAGTATGCGAATAGTGGATACCTTAAGGGTTGAGGTAAGCGTGTGGGATCTAGTAGATCGATGAGTTAGCCGCGAAGGAATGTTAGTCGTTGGGAAAGAGTCGCTGAGAATGAGTAAGAGAAGAGCCCATGTTGATGTGGCTTATGTTAATGGAGGATTTGCGGAAAGGATTGCCTCACACCTAGTTGGAAAATCATGGTTGTGCGGGTATAGTACAGATTCAAAAGCACCACTTGAATGGATGTCATGACGGTGCGTGTGTGGTATGTGGAAATGAGAAGGATAAGAATTGGTCTAATGACAAGTTGATGGAAGTTAGTAGAGCTTTGGTTCATTGTAGTGGTTACAATGAAGAGAGACGTGGTATGATGGAAATCGGTATTGAGTAAGTGTAAGGGATTCGGGTGTTGTCAACAAGGATGGTTGGACAATAGTAATGTGAGGAATACCCTAAGTGTTATTTTGAAGGTAGATACCTCGACGAGAGTGGTGATGTCGAAGCAATTAAGAATGGTCAGAGTGACCAACTCTTTTGAATAAAAGAGGATTTAATTGCAAGAGGAAAGGAACTCAAGAGAGAGTTCAGAATTAGAATGGAAATACGACGTGAAGAGGGTGTGCGCCGACGATGGTAGTCGACGAGGATAATCGTTTTGTTTAAGGCACGCGAGATTTATCTAAGTGTCGTTTGGAAGTAATATGAACGCATAAGAAGCCGATTCTGGGGAATTGGGGATTTGGATAAAAAGGAGTCCAAGAGAAGTAGATGGTATAGTTTGGCAAGTGTCAAGACTATGAGGAGTGTAATCACCAACTGGAGGTTGGGATTGTTTTATGTAAGTCGTGTTTGGAATGAGATTCGTGGGCGAGCATGCGGTTTCGGCGTATTCGTTGAGTTGCGGACTCATGGATATTGGTAAGGTGTGAAGTTCTTCCTAAGAGAAGGTAACTTTCTCAGAATGTAGTGGTTTGGGTGGTAGTTGCCGTAGTGGCACGGTACTACTAGTGGATGATACTCCACGGGTGCTTCAAGAAAGGAAACATGATAGCTTAAGCTACGTGTCTTGAGCGTTGTGTCTTGCGATTTCGACGTGTATTCGTAAGAGATCGAGGAAAACATTAAGAAAAAACCTCGAAAGATTTGTGGAACCCTTGTGACTCAGAGGACATTGAGCATAAGCGGAATGAAACATCGTTTAAGTTGGGTAAAGATGGTCTAAACCATCACCATGATTGTCGACTATCTATTGACAAATTGAGGGACTGGCCGTCCTTAATTTATTGTTGATAGTAGACGGAATCGTGTTGCCTGGAATTGACTAGTTTTGCTAGCTTTGGTGGTGCGCAGAGAGTTTTTGATGTTTCTTTTTGGAGGGTAGCCACTCACAACTTCGTGTGAAACTAATGGAGTGGGCTATGCCGCGGAGGCGGAAAAAGGTGACCTCGTGAATTTGTCATGTTGACCTAGGATCCTTGGGGAACTAGAGTATTTGAACCTTCGTGGTAAAGTAATTTTTAAGTGGTGGACTCATTGTGGGATGTCTAGCTTGTGACTAGGGTTTGAAACCATTGCGATCTTGTTAAGGGTTGCAGTTGGTGCACGGTTGTGCCTGTGTGTTGGTGAGAGTATCTGTGTGACTTCACCCGGTGTTGGCATCTATGTGGCTGCACCTAATCCTGAGGGATTTTGTTGTGTTTGTGATGGTAATGTTTAGTTGAGTTGTTACTCTTACCTTTAGTTTCGAGGACGAAACTTCTTTTTGGAGGGTAGTAATGTAAGACCCGTAATTTCACTATACAGTTTTTTCTAAGGAACTCTAGTGATGGCTACGAGTTTTAGGGTTTTTGGTGAAGCGGTTTTGTGAGTATCGTCGCATTAATGGAATTTTTGCTGTAATTGAGCCTGTTTTGTGCTCGTGCGCTGTAAAGGCACAGACTTTTGTCTTGTAATCCTCTTTTGTGAATAAGAAGTTATATGTGGATTCAGAATAACGAGTTTTGGATTATTCTTGTTTTTGGAAAAACGAGTAGGATTTTACCCGCGGATGTAAAATCTTATTGCGTCTGTTTTAAGTGAGGTTTCGGATGGAAGTTTCATATATCTGCGTGAGTTAGGATATGTCCTGAGATTAATTTTCTAAGGTATGGAAGAAAATTACAGTCGCGGAAAAAGATTCGGCGATAAGTTTTGGAAATGTTTAACGTTAGACGTTCTTTCCGTAGGTTTTATGTTTTTGTGATTTACGTTCGTCGCGTCGCGCGAGAGCTGAATACGAGACTAGTTATGGATGAGTTGATGATATCTTGTGATTTTTCATAAAACAAATTGATCCAATGGCTAGGGTTTAAGCTTGGACTTTTGACCTTGATCCAATGGTGGATTGGCTATCAAGAGGCTTTAACATAGTAAGGAGGTTTGGTGACTTTGGTCACTTAGAAAACATCACATATTCACTCCATTCTTTCTCTCTTCCACGTGAGAACTCCATTACTTTCTCAACTTCACAAATTTTCCATTTCCTCACCATTTGTGTCCATTTCAAGCTTGGGAGCTTTGTGGAATTGTTATAGAGAATCACTTGCTTAAGGTAACCACCCTTTTCCTTTTCATTTTGGTTGGTTAAAACTCTTGGAGTTATGAGTTTTAGTTTATGTTCATGAGATGAAAATGTTAGGAATTGATTCTTGTTTCATGAAAGTTGTTCACGAGAGTTTAGGAAGCATGTGTAGGCTTTGTTATTTTTGTTTTCCATGAGTTGGTGAAAAATCTCATGAGAAAAGTTAGGGTTTTGGTTTGGTTATGTATTGATCAATAACATGTGGTTAGGTTGTAAGGTTTTGAAAAGAAACGTTGTCTTTGAACCTTTGGGCGAAAGGGAAATGCGTTGTATGGTTTTGTTTTAGAAAATCCGATGAAAAATATTTTGGGGTTTATGAAAATATTTCCTAAGTGTTTTGTGTAGTGTTTTTGGGGTCCAAGTGGTTTAAAACTCTTGTGACATGTGGTGTTACTTTTTACTTTGAAAACATGTTTGAAAATGATTACCGGACGGTTAAGGCCCGTAATAAAACTTGTGCTTGGATTTGGTTTTGATTTTGGAAATGAGAATCAAATAACTTGCACTCGAAGCAACCAACATGCTTTCGGAGATGTATTACTTGCTTATGAAAATGGTTTGCTTTTGTGCCTTGAAAAGATGTTGGGAACTAATAGAATCAAACTAGGCTTGGTTGGAAAAAGGTGGTGTGAGTTGCTGTCTTTTGCTGTCATGACAGGTGCAACTCGCTGAGCGAGTGTTTACTCGCCAGGGCGAGTGTCATAGGTCATGACAACACGCCAGGGCGAGCTCCAGAGCGAGCTAGACCTGTCCTCACTGCCTTCACTCGCTATCAACTCGCCAGGGCGAGCTCTGAGACTTAAAATTTTGGATTCTGATTTCTAAACTTGGTTTTTAGCTTTCTAATCCCTTTTTATTAATTTATTGAAGTGGTTGGGATTGGAAACGAGTTTTTCGGGTACTCGGAAAGTACGTAACTTATAACGCAAGAAAACGGCCATTTTGCATTTCAAATTATTTAAGACTTTGGCCTCTTGTTTTGAGTCCTAAAAATAGTACATATAACTCATGAGGGTTGATCAATACGGTAGTTTTTGGTATGGTATCCGAAAGAGTGATTTTTCCTTAGGAACCTTTAGGTTTTTGGGGTTTTGGTGTAGTTTCAATACTATTGGTTAGAGAACAATGTATTGATTGTTGCGCTGCTTGTTTTAGGAAGCGCGTTGTGTTGTTTGAGCGAGTTTTGTTGACGGAAGCTTGCCGAGGTAAGGGCTCCACTTTATTTCCGTCTTTAAAACGGTTACGACATGTTTTGTTTTGCTGTTTATGCAATTGCTGTGTGCTTTGACATGTTTGTATTATGTATTCTCGTGATGAGAAAGTGTTTACAATACTTGCGCTGTTTACATATGATTATGAGAATATATGTATGAACAGGTGTTTGGAATACATATGATGAGAAATGTATGTATGATGTTATGTTTGGTTTACATATGCTAGAGAGGTATGTATTCATTGCATTAGCATATATGGGGAAGCGTATGCTCATGCATTTGGTAGTTGCGTGCTCGGTGTGGTGATCGGGAGAGCACACCCTAGTGGTTCGTGGTGATCGGGAGAGCTACGAGATTTTTGTTGAGATCGATACGTAGTGATCGGGAGAGCTATGGGGTGTGGTGATCGGGAGAGCCCACTCTAATCCTTGTAGTGATCGGGAGAGCTACGGGATTCTATTGATACTTATGGTAGGGGTGTGGTGATCGGGAGAGCCCACTCTAATGGTTCGTAGTGATCGGGAGAGCTACGGGACTGTATTGATATTGTTGGTAGGGGATGGACCTACGATACCGGAACTCATGCATTGTGGTAGCTAGGGTTAGTACCACGCATTGTAGAGGTTGCATTATAGGCTATGTGTGCATTGCTTATATGAACATGTTGGTGGGAATTGCTTTGTTGGTTAAGAGCTTTCTCTTGTGTTTGTGGAATTATTGTTATGTGTACAATCTTTCGCACCGGTTATATATATACATACTATATATTTTGTGGTGACCCTTTCTTTCATTTGCGGGCTCATCCCACCCAGTTTATGGGTTAGGTCGTGGTGACGACGGTGGCTGTTCCAGGCCCCAGTGAGGTGTTGGAGCTTTGGCTTAGTTAGACTATACGCCGGTGTGGGTTGTACACCGTGCTTTTTGGTTAGCATAGGGTTTCTAACTTGTTTTGTTGTAAGTATTTGAATACTTAGACTTGGATTGTAATTATTCAGGAATACACTTTGCTTGTCGAAGCACCTTATGGTAATGAGTTCTTTTGTATATTTGAATGCCGGCTCATTTAAAATATTCTATGCGCACTCTGAGTGTTAGTTGAAAAAGAAAAAAAAAATATACTGCCTTTTCAGGCCTTTGAAAAACGGGTTGTTACAATTTTCTTTCTTCGTATAATCATTACTAATCCATAATAATGTACTTTCTTATATTTTAATTTCATTTATATTTTTACATGTTATGAATTCTAGAATTTAATATTAAAGTATTATTGAAGGATTATGAAAGTGATTGTTATTATATTATAAATATATAAAAATTTGATTGTATATAGTTCCTGAAGAACATAGAAAATTAATTTTTATTCTCTATGAATTCCAAGAAGAATTCAATAGCCTGGTTCTTAAATAACATGGAAAAATTTCAATTTTTATTGTGAATTCCAGAAGAATTTACAATTTTATTCTCGATGAATTTTAGAAGAATTCAATAATATAGTTCCGGAAGAACTGAAAAAAAATCTCAATTTTTATTATGAATTCCAGAAGAATTCAATTGTCACGTATCCTTAATGGATTTCTATACGGTTCTTGAAGAACTTAAAATAAATTAATAGATATATTTGTTTCATGAATTCCAGAAGAATTCAATAATATGCATCCTTAAAAATTTACACAATATTATATTATAGAGATGTGTTAAATTTGTTATATAGTTCTCGAAGAACTTATAAAGATGTGATGATCGTAATACTAGTAATATGAAGAGCTAATGTATTATTATACAGAGTAACAAAGTTACGAATTGCACAAAATATAGCTCCAGAAGAGCTAATATATTTTTACATGAAGGAAAATATAAGATCACACTGTTAATGCATTACATTATTTCAAGTCTCAAAGAATGATTTTATTTTTATAATCATTGCTTATGAATATTGGTGATATAGTTCTTGAAGAACTATAAATTTAATATCAAGTATCCAGAAGGATTGGAAAATTATGATTTTCCAAAGTAGTTGTTGATATAAGGCCTATTTTATTTTAGTATAAATTACATGTCGCACCAAAGGAAATTAGAATAATTTCCCCCCCCTTGAATATGCTCCTGAAGTAGCAACTTATTTTTTGGATACGTTGTTTTTACTCTTATTTATTGTTTATCATAAAAGACAATTAATGACATTTATTATCATAAACACAAATTGAAAGTATGATTAAGATTTTAAAGGCTTTCAATTCTCACTTTTAATTTGCAGCTTTAATTTTGTTTCCCCGTCTTTCATAAGATATGAGTTAATGGTAGATCGGTGAAGACTTTATTTTAAAAGTTTGGAATTAAAAATAAAAAAGATTTATTAACATAAGTTATATTTGTACTATCACTTTATGTTAATGCTTATCAGTTACAACTATAATTTTACTATTCTACAAATGAACTTTATTATTTGTCATGATTTGCCCGACTTAATTGTTTTATTGCCAATTTAATGGAATTTGATCATAATGCATGAAAGAGAAAAAAATTGAATTTAATATTGTTATTTATATAATATGATTGATATATATGAGTATAATTTGTCCGAAATTTTAAAATGTTTTTGGCACTACAAAAGTTATCTAAAGCTCCGGAAGAGCAACTATTGTTATATAGAGGAACAAAGTTTATATTGAGAGTGCATTAGAGCTCATAGAAATTTATTGAGTTTTAAACTATGAGCCTAGAAGAGCCATAGTGTGATGTACTTTAACTAAGAATCTAGAAGATTCATAGTAAAAATGAACATATAACATGAATTATTTATTTATCTTTCAATCAAATTATCTTTGTAAAATGAGATACAATACCATGTGTATTCTACAACCATTATTCATTGTAAATTGGTTGCTAATTTATGTATTATTGAGATATTTCCTGAAGCAAATATTTCATCCAAGTTGTGATCTTTTATCAAAGTATGATTAAATTGTCCCAGAAGGACATGATGGAATATACGAAATTGTATGGTGATTCTCCGGTAGAGATCTCAGTAACAACCCGTTTTTCAAAGCCAAAGAAAAAACACTATATTTTTTTTTTTTTGTACACATCAGAGTTACACATAAAAGATTTTAAATGAGCCGGCATTCAAATATACAAAAGAACTCATTACCAAAAGGTGCTTCGACAAGCAAAGTGTATTCCTGAATAATTACAACCCAAGTCTAAGTATTCGAATACTTACAACAAAACAAGTTAGAAACCCTATGCTAACCAAAAAGCACGGTGTACAACCCACACCGGTGCATAGTCTAACTAAGCTAAAGCTCCAACCGCTCACTGGGGCCTGGAACAGCCACCGTCGTCACCACGACCTAACCCATCATCTGGGTGGGATGAGCCCGCAAATGAAAGAAAGGGTCACCACAAAATATATAGTATGTATATATATATTCGGTGCGAAAGATGTACACATAACAATAATTCCACGAAACACAAGAGAAAGCTCTTAATCTCAAAAGTAATTCCCACCAACGGGCTTGTATAAATAAATCACCAATCCTAATGCAGACTTCTACAATGGGTGTGACAACCGATCACTGGTTCGCCACATGCATGATTCTCCGGAAAATTAACCTCTCCTCGAAGAGTCGTGGGGTAGGCAAAGCCACACAGAAATATACGTACCCGCACTAAAAAGCCACACAAGGCAGGTGAAGTCACACAGACAAACACCAGGCGAAGTCACACAGACATACACCAACTCAATATAAATCCAGAAGGATTTGGCGAAGCCACACAGTCAAACGCCCGGTACGTAGGCAAAGTCACACAGACATACACCTAGGCACGCAACTATGAAATGCATGGCATATATTCTCTTTGGCATATACAGGATAGTCACACAGACAAAATCCCCGCGTAGTCCTATCCGACGCACGCATTCATATATGCTCATGCAAACAATCACATAGCCTAAAGTCTATGCACATGCCATCACAACCTACATACATTTTCCTAATCATATGTAAATTGCACACGTATTTATAACCACGTTCTCATCCACGAGAATACATAAGTACAAACATACCAAGCACACAGCAAATGCACAAACAGCAAAATCAAGCATGTCGTAACCGTTTTAAAAGACGGAAATAAAGTGGAGCCCTTACCTCGACAGGCACTCAAACTATCACACGATCACACAACACTTACTCGCTTCCTAAAACAATCAAAGTATACAATCAAAACCATATCCAATCAATCCCTAATGAATTGGACTCTAAAACCCCAAAAACCAAAGGTATTCTAAGGTAGAATCCCTCTTTCGGATACTATACCAAAAACTACCGTATTGATCAACCCCCATGAGTTATTTGTACTATTTTTAGGACCCAAAACAATTGTCGTCAAAAGTCTTAAATAATTTGAAATGCAAAATGGCCGTTTTCTTGCGTTATAAGTTACGTACTTTCCGAGTACCCGAAAAACTCGTTTCCAATCCCAACCACTTCCATAAATTAATAAAAAGGGATTAGAAAGTTAAAAACCAAGTTTAGAAATCAGAATCCAAAATTTTAGGTCCCAAAGCTCGCCCTGGCGAGTTGGTGGCGAGTGAAGGCAGTGAGGACTGGTCTTACTCGCTCTGGAGCTCGCTCTGGCGTGTTCATGACCTGTGACACTCGCCCTGGCGAGTAAACACTCGCTCAGCGAGTTGCACCTGTCATGACAGCAAAAGACAGCAACTCACACCACCTTTTTCCACCCAAGCCTAGTTTGATTCTATTAGTTTCCAACACTTTTTCAAGGCACAAAAGCAAACCATTAAAAAAAATTAAAAAAAAAAAAATATATATAGTGCCTTTTCTTTGGCTTTGAAAAACGGGTTGTTACAACAACCCGTTTTTCAAAGCCAAAGAAAAGGCACTATATTTTTTTTTTTTTTTTTACACATCAGGGTTACACATAAAAGATTTTAAATGAGCCGGCATTCAAATATACAAAAGAACTCATTACCAAAAGGTGCTTCGACAAGCAAAGTGTATTCCTGAATAATTACAACCCAAGTCTAAGTATTCGAATACTTACAACAAAACAAGTTAGAAACCCTATCCTAACCAAAAAGCACGGTGTACAACCCACACCGGCGCATAGTCTAACTAAGCTAAAGCTCCAACCGCTCACTGGGGCCTGGAACAGCCACCGTCGTCACCACGACCTAACCCATCATCTGGGTGGGATGAGCCCGCAAATGAAAGAAAGGGTCACCACAAAATATATAGTATGTATATATATATTCGGTGCGAAAGATGTACACATAACAATAATTCCACGAAACACAAGAGAAAGCTCTTAATCTCAAAAGTAATTCCCACCAACGGGCTTGTATAAATAAATCACCAATCCTAATGCAGACTTCTACAATGGGTGTGACAACCGATCACTGGTTCGCCACATGCATGATTCTCCGGAAAATTAACCTCTCCTCGAAGAGTCGTGGGGTAGGCAAAGCCACACAGAAATATACGTACCCGCACTAAAAAGCCACACAAGGCAGGTGAAGTCACACAGACAAACACCAGGCGAAGTCACACAGACATACACCAACTCAATATAAATCCAGAAGGATTTGGCGAAGCCACACAGTCAAACGCCCGGTACGTAGGCAAAGTCACACAGACATACACCTAGGCACGCAACTATGAAATGCATGGCATATATTCTCTTTGGCATATACAGGATAGTCACACAGACAAAATCCCCGCGTAGTCCTATCCGACGCACACATTCATATATGCTCATGCAAACAATCACATAGCCTAAAGTCTATGCACAAGCCATCACAACCTACATACATTTTCCTAATCATATGTAAATTGCACACGTATTTATAACCACGTTCTCATCCACGAGAATACATAAGTACAAACATACCAAGCACACAGCAAATGCACAAACAGCAAAATCAAGCATGTCGTAACCGTTTTAAAAGACGGAAATAAAGTGGAGCCCTTACCTCGACAGGCACTCAAACTATCACACGATCACACAACACTTACTCGCTTCCTAAAACAATCAAAGTATACAATCAAAACCATATCCAATCAATCCCTAATGAATTGGACTCTAAAACCCCAAAAACCAAAGGTATTCTAAGGTAGAATCCCTCTTTCGGATACTATACCAAAAACTACCGTATTGATCAACCCCCATGAGTTATTTGTACTATTTTTAGGACCCAAAACAATTGTCGTCAAAAGTCTTAAATAATTTGAAATGCAAAATGGCCGTTTTCTTGCGTTATAAGTTACGTACTTTCCGAGTACCCGAAAAACTCGTTTCCAATCCCAACCACTTCCATAAATTAATAAAAAGGGATTAGAAAGTTAAAAACCAAGTTTAGAAATCAGAATCCAAAATTTTAGGTCCCAAAGCTCGCCCTGGCGAGTTGGTGGCAAGTGAAGGCAGTGAGGACTGGTCTTACTCGCTCTGGAGCTCGCTCTGGCGTGTTCATGACCTGTGACACTCGCCCTGGCGAGTAAACACTCGCTCAGCGAGTTGCACCTGTCATGACAGCAAAAGACAGCAACTCACACCACCTTTTTCCACCCAAGCCTAGTTTGATTCTATTAGTTTCCAACACTTTTTCAAGGCACAAAAGCAAACCATTAAAAAAAATTAAAAAAAAATATATATAGTGCCTTTTCTTTGGCTTTGAAAAACGGGTTGTTACAACAACCCGTTTTTCAAAGCCAAAGAAAAGGCACTATATTTTTTTTTTTTTTTTTACACATCAGAGTTACACATAAAAGATTTTAAATGAGCCGGCATTCAAATATACAAAAGAACTCATTACCAAAAGGTGCTTCGACAAGCAAAGTGTATTCCTGAATAATTACAACCCAAGTCTAAGTATTCGAATACTTACAACAAAACAAGTTAGAAACCCTATGCTAACCAAAAAGCACGGTGTACAACCCACACCGGCGCATAGTCTAACTAAGCTAAAGCTCCAACCGCTCACTGGGGCCTGGAACAGCCACCGTCGTCACCACGACCTAACCCATCATCTGGGTGGGATGAGCCCGCAAATGAAAGAAAGGGTCACCACAAAATATATAGTATGTATATATATATTCGGTGCGAAAGATGTACACATAACAATAATTCCACGAAACACAAGAGAAAGCTCTTAATCTCAAAAGTAATTCCCACCAACGGGCTTGTATAAATAAATCACCAATCCTAATGCAGACTTCTACAATGAGTGTGACAACCGATCACTGGTTCGCCACATGCATGATTCTCCGGAAAATTAACCTCTCCTCGAAGAGTCGTGGGGTAGGCAAAGCCACACAGAAATATACGTACCCGCACTAAAAAGCCACACAAGGCAGGCGAAGTCACATAGACAAACACCAGGCGAAGTCACACAGACATACACCAACTCAATATAAATCCAGAAGGATTTGGCGAAGCCACACAGTCAAACGCCCGGTACGTAGGCAAAGTCACACAGACATACACCTAGGCACGCAACTATGAAATGCATGGCATATATTCTCTTTGGCATATACAGGATAGTCACACAGACAAAATCCCCGCGTAGTCCTATCCGACGCACGCATTCATATATGCTCATGCAAACAATCACATAGCCTAAAGTCTATGCACAAGCCATCACAACCTACATACATTTTCCTAATCATATGTAAATTGCACACGTATTTATAACCACGTTCTCATCCACGAGAATACATAAGTACAAACATACCAAGCACACAGCAAATGCACAAACAGCAAAATCAAGCATGTCGTAACCGTTTTAAAAGACGGAAATAAAGTGGAGCCCTTACCTCGACAGGCACTCAAACTATCACACGATCACACAACACTTACTCGCTTCCTAAAACAATCAAAGTATACAATCAAAACCATATCCAATCAATCCCTAATGAATTGGACTCTAAAACCCCAAAAACCAAAGGTATTCTAAGGTAGAATCCCTCTTTCGGATACTATACCAAAAACTACCGTATTGATCAACCCCCATGAGTTATTTGTACTATTTTTAGGACCCAAAACAATTGTCGTCAAAAGTCTTAAATAATTTGAAATGCAAAATGGCCGTTTTCTTGCGTTATAAGTTACGTACTTTCCGAGTACCCGAAAAACTCGTTTCCAATCCCAACCACTTCCATAAATTAATAAAAAGGGATTAGAAAGTTAAAAACCAAGTTTAGAAATCAGAATCCAAAATTTTAGGTCCCAAAGCTCGCCCTGGCGAGTTGGTGGCAAGTGAAGGCAGTGAGGACTGGTCTTACTCGCTCTGGAGCTCGCTCTGGCGTGTTCATGACCTGTGACACTCGCCCTGGCGAGTAAACACTCGCTCAGCGAGTTGCACCTGTCATGACAGCAAAAGACAGCAACTCACACCACCTTTTTCCACCCAAGCCTAGTTTGATTCTATTAGTTTCCAACACTTTTTCAAGGCACAAAAGCAAACCATTAAAAAAAATTAAAAAAAAATATATATAGTGCCTTTTATTTGGCTTTGAAAAACGGGTTGTTACAACAACCCGTTTTTCAAAGCCAAAGAAAAGGCACTATATTTTTTTTTTTTTTTTTACACATCAGAGTTACACATAAAAGATTTTAAATGAGCCGGCATTCAAATATACAAAAGAACTCATTACCAAAAGGTGCTTCGACAAGCAAAGTGTATTCCTGAATAATTACAACCCAAGTCTAAGTATTCGAATACTTACAACAAAACAAGTTAGAAACCCTATGCTAACCAAAAAGCACGGTGTACAACCCACACCGGCGCATAGTCTAACTAAGCTAAAGCTCCAACCGCTCACTGGGGCCTGGAACAGCCACCGTCGTCACCACGACCTAACCCATCATCTGGGTGGGATGAGCCCGCAAATGAAAGAAAGGGTCACCACAAAATATATAGTATGTATATATATATTCGGTGCGAAAGATGTACACATAACAATAATTCCACGAAACACAAGAGAAAGCTCTTAATCTCAAAAGTAATTCCCACCAACGGGCTTGTATAAATAAATCACCAATCCTAATGCAGACTTCTACAATGAGTGTGACAACCGATCACTGGTTCGCCACATGCATGATTCTCCGGAAAATTAACCTCTCCTCGAAGAGTCGTGGGGTAGGCAAAGCCACACAGAAATATACGTACCCGCACTAAAAAGCCACACAAGGCAGGTGAAGTCACATAGACAAACACCAGGCGAAGTCACACAGACATACACCAACTCAATATAAATCCAGAAGGATTTGGCGAAGCCACACAGTCAAACGCCCGGTACGTAGGCAAAGTCACACAGACATACACCTAGGCACGCAACTATGAAATGCATGGCATATATTCTCTTTGGCATATACAGGATAGTCACACAGACAAAATCCCCGCGTAGTCCTATCCGACGCACGCATTCATATATGCTCATGCAAACAATCACATAGCCTAAAGTCTATGCACAAGCCATCACAACCTACATACATTTTCCTAATCATATGTAAATTGCACACGTATTTATAACCACGTTCTCATCCACGAGAATACATAAGTACAAACATACCAAGCACACAGCAAATGCACAAACAGCAAAATCAAGCATGTCGTAACCGTTTTAAAAGACGGAAATAAAGTGGAGCCCTTACCTCGACAGGCACTCAAACTATCACACGATCACACAACACTTACTCGCTTCCTAAAACAATCAAAGTATACAATCAAAACCATATCCAATCAATCCCTAATGAATTGGACTCTAAAACCCCAAAAACCAAAGGTATTCTAAGGTAGAATCCCTCTTTCGGATACTATACCAAAAACTACCGTATTGATCAACCCCCATGAGTTATTTGTACTATTTTTAGGACCCAAAACAATTGTCGTCAAAAGTCTTAAATAATTTGAAATGCAAAATGGCCGTTTTCTTGCGTTATAAGTTACGTACTTTCCGAGTACCCGAAAAACTCGTTTCCAATCCCAACCACTTCCATAAATTAATAAAAAGGGATTAGAAAGTTAAAAACCAAGTTTAGAAATCAGAATCCAAAATTTTAGGTCCCAAAGCTCGCCCTGGCGAGTTGGTGGCGAGTGAAGGCAGTGAGGACTGGTCTTACTCGCTCTGGAGCTCGCTCTGGCGTGTTCATGACCTGTGACACTCGCCCTGGCGAGTAAACACTCGCTCAGCGAGTTGCACCTGTCATGACAGCAAAAGACAGCAACTCACACCACCTTTTTCCACCCAAGCCTAGTTTGATTCTATTAGTTTCCAACACTTTTTCAAGGCACAAAAGCAAACCATTAAAAAAAATTAAAAAAAAAAAAATATATAGTGCCTTTTCTTTGGCTTTGAAAAACGGGTTGTTACAACAACCCGTTTTTCAAAGCCAAAGAAAAGGCACTATATTTTTTTTTTTACACATCAGAGTTACACATAAAAGATTTTAAATGAGCCGGCATTCAAATATACAAAAGAACTCATTACCAAAAGGTGCTTCGACAAGCAAAGTGTATTCCTGAATAATTACAACCCAAGTCTAAGTATTCGAATACTTACAACAAAACAAGTTAGAAACCCTATGCTAACCAAAAAGCACGGTGTACAACCCACACCGGCGCATAGTCTAACTAAGCTAAAGCTCCAACCGCTCACTGGGGCCTGGAACAGCCACCGTCGTCACCACGACCTAACCCATCATCTGGGTGGGATGAGCCCGCAAATGAAAGAAAGGGTCACCACAAAATATATAGTATGTATATATATATTCGGTGCGAAAGATGTACACATAACAATAATTCCACGAAACACAAGAGAAAGCTCTTAATCTCAAAAGTAATTCCCACCAACGGGCTTGTATAAATAAATCACCAATCCTAATGCAGACTTCTACAATGGGTGTGACAACCGATCACTGGTTCGCCACATGCATGATTCTCCGGAAAATTAACCTCTCCTCGAAGAGTCGTGGGGTAGGCAAAGCCACACAGAAATATACGTACCCGCACTAAAAAGCCACACAAGGCAGGTGAAGTCACACAGACAAACACCAGGCGAAGTCACACAGACATACACCAACTCAATATAAATCCAGAAGGATTTGGCGAAGCCACACAGTCAAACGCCCGGTACGTAGGCAAAGTCACACAGACATACACCTAGGCACGCAACTATGAAATGCATGGCATATATTCTCTTTGGCATATACAGGATAGTCACACAGACAAAATCCCCGCGTAGTCCTATCCGACGCACGCATTCATATATGCTCATGCAAACAATCACATAGCCTAAAGTCTATGCACAAGCCATCACAACCTACATACATTTTCCTAATTATATGTAAATTGCACACGTATTTATAACCACGTTCTCATCCACGAGAATACATAAGTACAAACATAACAAGCACACAGCAAATGCACAAACAGCAAAATCAAGCATGTCGTAACCGTTTTAAAAGACGGAAATAAAGTGGAGCCCTTACCTCGACAGGCACTCAAACTATCACACGATCACACAACACTTACTCGCTTCCCAAAACAATCAAAGTATACAATCAAAACCATATCCAATCAATCCCTAATGAATTGGACTCTAAAACCCCAAAAACCAAAGGTTTTCTAAGGTAGAATCCCTCTTTCGGATACTATACCAAAAACTACCGTATTGATCAACCCCCATGAGTTATTTGTACTATTTTTAGGACCCAAAACAATTGTCGTCAAAAGTCTTAAATAATTTGAAATGCAAAATGGCCGTTTTCTTGCGTTATAAGTTACGTACTTTCCGAGTACCCGAAAAACTCGTTTCCAATCCCAACCACTTCCATAAATTAATAAAAAGGGATTAGAAAGTTAAAAACCAAGTTTAGAAATCAGAATCCAAAATTTTAGGTCCCAAAGCTCGCCCTGGCGAGTTGGTGGCGAGTGAAGGCAGTGAGGACTGGTCTTACTCGCTCTGGAGCTCGCTCTGGCGTGTTCATGACCTGTGACACTCGCCCTGGCGAGTAAACACTCGCTCAGCGAGTTGCACCTGTCATGACAGCAAAAGACAGCAACTCACACCACCTTTTTCCACCCAAGCCTAGTTTGATTCTATTAGTTTCCAACACTTTTTCAAGGCACAAAAGCAAACCATTAAAAAAAATTAAAAAAAAATATATATATAGTGCCTTTTCTTTGGCTTTGAAAAACGGGTTGTTACAACAACCCGTTTTTCAAAGCCAAAGAAAAGGCACTATATTTTTTTTTTTACACATCAGAGTTACACATAAAAGATTTTAAATGAGCCGGCATTCAAATATACAAAAGAACTCATTACCAAAAGGTGCTTCGACAAGCAAAGTGTATTCCTGAATAATTACAACCCAAGTCTAAGTATTCGAATACTTACAACAAAACAAGTTAGAAACCCTATGCTAACCAAAAAGCACGGTGTACAACCCACACCGGCGCATAGTCTAACTAAGCTAAAGCTCCAACCGCTCACTGGGGCCTGGAACAGCCACCGTCGTCACCACGACCTAACCCATCATCTGGGTGGGATGAGCCCGCAAATGAAAGAAAGGGTCACCACAAAATATATAGTATGTATATATATATTCGGTGCGAAAGATGTACACATAACAATAATTCCACGAAACACAAGAGAAAGCTCTTAATCTCAAAAGTAATTCCCACCAACGGGCTTGTATAAATAAATCACCAATCCTAATGCAGACTTCTACAATGGGTGTGACAACCGATCACTGGTTCGCCACATGCATGATTCTCCGGAAAATTAACCTCTCCTCGAAGAGTCGTGGGGTAGGCAAAGCCACACAGAAATATACGTACCCGCACTAAAAAGCCACACAAGGCAGGTGAAGTCACACAGACAAACACCAGGCGAAGTCACACAGACATACACCAACTCAATATAAATCTAGAAGGATTTGGCGAAGCCACACAGTCAAACGCCCGGTACGTAGGCAAAGTCACACAGACATACACCTAGGCACGCAACTATGAAATGCATGGCATATATTCTCTTTGGCATATACAGGATAGTCACACAGACAAAATCCCCGCGTAGTCCTATCCGACGCACGCATTCATATATGCTCATGCAAACAATCACATAGCCTAAAGTCTATGCACAAGCCATCACAACCTACATACATTTTCCTAATTATATGTAAATTGCACACGTATTTATAACCACGTTCTCATCCACGAGAATACATAAGTACAAACATAACAAGCACACAGCAAATGCACAAACAGCAAAATCAAGCATGTCGTAACCGTTTTAAAAGACGGAAATAAAGTGGAGCCCTTACCTCGACAGGCACTCAAACTATCACACGATCACACAACACTTACTCGCTTCCCAAAACAATCAAAGTATACAATCAAAACCATATCCAATCAATCCCTAATGAATTGGACTCTAAAACCCCAAAAACCAAAGGTTTTCTAAGGTAGAATCCCTCTTTCGGATACTATACCAAAAACTACCGTATTGATCAACCCCCATGAGTTATTTGTACTATTTTTAGGACCCAAAACAATTGTCGTCAAAAGTCTTAAATAATTTGAAATGCAAAATGGCCGTTTTCTTGCGTTATAAGTTACGTACTTTCCGAGTACCCGAAAAACTCGTTTCCAATCCCAACCACTTCCATAAATTAATAAAAAGGGATTAAAAAGTTAAAAACCAAGTTTAGAAATCAGAATCCAAAATTTTAGGTCCCAGAGCTCGCCCTGGCGAGTTGGTGGCGAGTGAAGGCAGTGAGGACTGGTCTTACTCGCTCTGGAGCTCGCTCTGGCGTGTTCATGACCTGTGACACTCGCCCTGGCGAGTAAACACTCGCTCAGCGAGTTGCACCTGTCATGACAGCAAAAGACAGCAACTCACACCACCTTTTTCCACCCAAGCCTAGTTTGATTCTATTAGTTTCCAACACTTTTTCAAGGCACAAAAGCAAACCTTTAAAAAAAATTAAAAAAAAAAAAAATATAGTGCCTTTTCTTTGGCTTTGAAAAACGGGTTGTTACAACAACCCGTTTTTCAAAGCCAAAGAAAAGGCACAATATTTTTTTTTTTTTTACACATCAGAGTTACACATAAAAGATTTTAAATGAGCCGGCATTCAAATATACAAAAGAACTCATTACCAAAAGGTGCTTCGACAAGCAAAGTGTATTCCTGAATAATTACAACCCAAGTCTAAGTATTCGAATACTTACAACAAAACAAGTTAGAAACCCTATGCTAACCAAAAAGCAGGGTGTACAACCCACACCGGCGCATAGTCTAACTAAGCTAAAGCTCCAACCGCTCACTGGGGCCTGGAACAGCCACCGTCGTCACCACGACCTAACCCATCATCTGGGTGGGATGAACCCGCAAATGAAAGAAAGGGTCACCACAAAATATATAGTATGTATATATATATTCGGTGCGAAAGATGTACTCATAACAATAATTCCACGAAACACAAGAGAAAGCTCTTAATCTCAAAAGTAATTCCCACCAACGGGCTTGTATAAATAAATCACCAATCCTAATGCAGACTTCTACAATGGGTGTGACAACCGATCACTGGTTCGCCACATGCATGATTCTCCGGAAAATTAACCTCTCCTCGAAGAGTCGTGGGGTAGGCAAAGCCACACAGAAATATACGTACCCGCACTAAAAAGCCACACAAGGCAGGTGAAGTCACACAGACAAACACCAGGCGAAGTCACACAGACATACACCAACTCAATATAAATCCAGAAGGATTTGGCGAAGCCACACAGTCAAACGCCCGGTACGTAGGCAAAGTCACACAGACATACACCTAGGCACGCAACTATGAAATGCATGGCATATATTCTCTTTGGCATATACAGGATAGTCACACAGACAAAATCCCCGCGTAGTCCTATCCGACGCACGCATTCATATATGCTCATGCAAACAATCACATAGCCTAAAGTCTATGCACAAGCCATCACAACCTACATACATTTTCCTAATCATATGTAAATTGCACACGTATTTATAACCACGTTCTCATCCACGAGAATACATAAGTACAAACATAACAAGCACACAGCAAATGCACAAACAGCAAAATCAAGCATGTCGTAACCGTTATAAAAGACGGAAATAAAGTGGAGCCCTTACCTCGACAGGCACTCAAACTATCACACGATCACACAACACTTACTCGCTTCCCAAAACAATCAAAGTATACAATCAAAACCATATATCCAATCAATCCCTAATGAATTGGACTCTAAAACCCCAAAAACCAAAGGTTTTCTAAGGTAGAATCCCTCTTTCGGATACTATACCAAAAACTACCGTATTGATCAACCCCCATGAGTTATTTGTACTATTTTTAGGACCCAAAACAATTGTCGTCAAAAGTCTTAAATAATTTGAAATGCAAAATGGCCGTTTTCTTGCGTTATAAGTTACGTACTTTCCGAGTACCCGAAAAACTCGTTTCCAATCCCAACCACTTCCATAAATTAATAAAAAGGGATTAGAAAGTTAAAAACCAAGTTTAGAAATCAGAATCCAAAATTTTAGGTCCCAGAGCTCGCCCTGGCGAGTTGGTGGCGAGTGAAGGCAGTGAGGACTGGTCTTACTCGCTCTGGCGTGTTCATGACCTGTGACACTCGCCCTGGCGAGTAAACACTCGCTCAGCGAGTTGCACCTGTCATGACAGCAAAAGACAGCAACTCACACCACCTTTTTCCACCCAAGCCTAGTTTGATTCTATTAGTTTCCAACACTTTTTCAAGGCACAAAAGCAAACCATTAAAAAAATAAAAAATAGTGCATTTTCTTTGGCTTTGAAAAACAGGTTGTTACAACAACCCGTTTTTCAAAGCCAAAGAAAAGGCACTATATATATATATTTTTTTTTTACACATCAGAGTTACACATAAAAGATTTTAAATGAGCCGGCATTCAAATATACAAAAGAACTCATTACCAAAAGGTGCTTCGACAAGCAAAGTGTATTCCTGAATAATTACAACCCAAGTCTAAGTATTCGAATACTTACAACAAAACAAGTTAGAAACCCTATGCTAACCAAAAAGCACGGTGTACAACCCACACCGGCGCATAGTCTAACTAAGCTAAAGCTCCAACCGCTCACTGGGGCCTGGAACAGCCACCGTCGTCACCACGACCTAACCCATCATCTGGGTGGGATGAGCCCGCAAATGAAAGAAAGGGTCACCACAAAATATATAGTATGTATATATATATTCGGTGCGAAAGATGTACACATAACAATAATTCCACGAAACACAAGAGAAAGCTCTTAATCTCAAAAGTAATTCCCACCAACGGGCTTGTATAAATAAATCACCAATCCTAATGCAGACTTCTACAATGGGTGTGACAACCGATCACTGGTTCGCCACATGCATGATTCTCCGGAAAATTAACCTCTCCTCGAAGAGTCGTGGGGTAGGCAAAGCCACACAGAAATATACGTACCCGCACTAAAAAGCCACACAAGGCAGGTGAAGTCACACAGACAAACACCAGGCGAAGTCACACAGACATACACCAACTCAATATAAATCCAGAAGGATTTGGCGAAGCCACACAGTCAAACGCCCAGTACGTAGGCAAAGTCACACAGACATACACCTAGGCACGCAACTATGAAATGCATGGCATATATTCTCTTTGGCATATACAGGATAGTCACACAGACAAAATCCCCGCGTAGTCCTATCCGACGCACGCATTCATATATGCTCATGCAAACAATCACATAGCCTAAAGTCTATGCACAAGCCATCACAACCTACATACATTTTCCTAATCATATGTAAATTGTACACGTATTTATAACCACGTTCTCATCCACGAGAATACATAAGTACAAACATAACAAGCACACAGCAAATGCACAAACAGCAAAATCAAGCATGTCGTAACCGTTTTAAAAGACGGAAATAAAGTGGAGCCCTTACCTCGACAGGCACTCAAACTATCACACGATCACACAACACTTACTCGCTTCCCAAAACAATCAAAGTATACAATCAAAACCATATATCCAATCAATCCCTAATGAATTGGACTCTAAAACCCCAAAAACCAAAGGTTTTCTAAGGTAGAATCCCTCTTTCGGATACTATACCAAAAACTACCGTATTGATCAACCCCCATGAGTTATTTGTACTATTTTTAGGACCCAAAACAATTGTCGTCAAAAGTCTTAAATAATTTGAAATGCAAAATGGCCGTTTTCTTGCGTTATAAGTTACGTACTTTCCGAGTACCCGAAAAACTCGTTTCCAATCCCAACCACTTCCATAAATTAATAAAAAGGGATTAGAAAGTTAAAAACCAAGTTTAGAAATCAGAATCCAAAATTTTAGGTCCCAGAGCTCGCCCTGGCGAGTTGGTGGCGAGTGAAGGCAGTGAGGACTGGTCTTACTCGCTCTGGCGTGTTCATGACCTGTGACACTCGCCCTGGCGAGTAAACACTCGCTCAGCGAGTTGCACCTGTCATGACAGCAAAAGACAGTAACTCACACCACCTTTTTCCACCCAAGCCTAGTTTGATTCTATTAGTTTCCAACACTTTTTCAAGGCACAAAAGCAAACCATTTTCATAAGCAAGCAATTCATTTCCGAAAGCTTGTTGGTTGCTTCGAGTGCAAGTTATTTGGTTTTCATTTCCAAAATCAAAACCAAATCCAAGCACAAGTTTTATTACGGGCCTTAACCGTCCGGTAATCATTTTCAAACATGTTTTCAAAGCGAAAAGCAACACCACATGTCACAAGAGTTTTAAACCACTTTGACCCCAAAAACACTACTCAAAACACTTAGGAAATATTTTCATAAACCCCAAAATATTTTTCATCAGATTTTCTAAAACAAAACCATACAACGCATTTCCCTTTTGCCCAAAGGTTCAAAGACAACTTTTCTTTTCAAAACCTTACAACCTAACCACATGTTATTGATCAATACATAACCAACCCAAAACCCTAACTTTTCTCATGAGATTTTTCACCAACTCATGGAAAACAAAAATAACAAAGCATACATGCTTACTAAACTCTCATGAACAACTTTCATGAAACAAGAATCAATTCCTAACATTTTCATCCCATGAACATAATCTAAAACTCATGACTCCAAGAGTTTTAATCAACCAAAATGAAAAGGAAAAGAGTGGTTACCTTAAGAAAGTGATTCTCTACAATGTTCCTCAAAGCTTCCAAGCTTGAAATGGAGTGAAATGGTGAAGAAAGGAAAATTTGTGAAGGTTGGAAAGTAAGAATGGAGTTTCACGTGAAAGAGAGAAAGAAAAGGAGTGAAGTTTGTGATTTTCTTAAGTCCACAAGTCACTAAACCTCCTTACTATGTCAAAGGCTCTTGATAGCCAATCCACCATTGGATCAAAGTCAAAAGTCCAAGCTTAAACCCTAGCCATTGGATCAATTTGCTTTATGAGTAAGTCACAAGATTTAATCAAATCTTCCAAAACAAGTTACGTACTCAGCTCTCGCGCGTCGCGACGAACGTAGATCACAAAAACATAAAACCTACGGAAAGAACGTCTAACGTTTAACATTTCCAAAACTTATCGCCGAATCTTTTTCCGCGACTGTAATTTTCTTCCATACCTTAGAAAATTATTCTCAGAATATATCCTAACTCACGCAGATATATAAAACTCCCATCCGAAACCTCACTTAAAACAGACGCAGTAAGATTTTACAACGACGGGTAAAATCCTACTCGTTTTTCCAAAAACAAGAATAATCCAAAACTCGTTATTCTGAATCCACATATAACTTCTTATTCAAGCAACAGGATCACAAGACAATAGTCTGTACAATTACAGTGCACGAGCACAAAACAGACTCGATTACAGCAAAACCTAATAATTACACGATGTTTCATCACACGAACACATCGAAACCCTAATGTTCCTTAAACCAACTATACAATGAAATCTTGGGTCTTACAATACTACCCCCTAAAAGAAGTTTCGTCCTCGAAACTTAGACATCGTCGAACAAACTGGGGTATAATTCTTTCATCTTACTCTCGAGCTCCCAGGTGGTATCTCCTGTAGCTTCATTCCATATTACCTTCACCAAAGGTATCTCTTTTGTTCTCAGACGCTTCATCTTCCTATCCGCAATCTTGATCGGCGGAACTTCAAATGACAACTTATCCCTCAACTGGATGTCATCTGGTGTGATCACATGTGATGGATCCGGTGTATATTTCTGCAATTGCGACACATGGAACACGTCATGTATCAAAGATAGTTCCGGTGGCAACGCGATCCGGTATGCTACCTTCCCAACCCGTTCCAAAATCTGATAAGGCCCTATAAACTTTGGAGTCAACTTCTTCGCTTTCAAAGCCCGTCCAACGCCAGTCGTTGGTGTAACTCGGAGAAATACGTGATCTCCCTCCTCAAACTCTAAAGGCCTCCGACGCCTATCCGCATAACTTTTCTGGCGATCTTGAGCAACCTTCATCATTGCCCTTATCTTTCGGACCTTGTCCGTCGTCTGTTGTACCATTTTCGGTCCTACTATCATACTTTCCCCATCTTGGTACCAACACAAAGGAGTCTGACATCTTCTCCCATACAAAGCCTCGTATGGTGCCATTCCAATACTCGCGTGGAAACTGTTGTTGTATGTGAATTCTATCAACGGTAACACATCATCCCAACTTCCACGATCATCCAATACACAAGCTCTCAACAAATCTTCCAAAGATTGATTCGTTCTCTCGGTCTGCCCATCTGTCTGAGGATGGTAGGCGGAACTCAATCTCAGTTTCGTCCCCAACGCCTCATGCAAAGTCCTCCAAAAGTGTGAAGTAAACTTTGGGTCTCGATCTGACACTATACTTGACGGAATCCCATGTAACCTCACAATCTCAGCAATGTAAATATCGGTCAACTTTGCCGCTGTATCCGTAGTCCTTACCGGTAGGAAATGAGCGGACTTAGTCAAACGATCCACTATCACCCAAATGGAATCATGCTTCCTCCTGGTCTTAGGTAAACCAGTGATGAAATCCATAGAAATGATATCCCACTTCCACTCGGGGATATCTAATGACTGCAGCATCCCTGCTGGTCTCTGATGCTCAATCTTCGCCTTCTGACAAGTCAGACACGATGCCACATACTCAGCCACATCCTTTTTCATACCCGGCCATCAGAAATCATGCCTCAGGTCTTGATACATCTTTGTTGCTCCGAGATGTATACTAAGTTTACTCTTGTGTGCCTCCCCTAGAATGGTGTTTCTCAAGTCCATAGCATCGGGTACACACACTCTACCTTGACACCTCAAGATGTTGTCTGATCCCACCTTGAAATCTCGGTTGGTTTCTCGAACAATCAAAGCTCTTTTCTCCATGAGAAACTTGTCATCTTGACAATTTGCAATGTCCTCCAATAACCCGCTTGAGATGGTAATCATACCCAGTCTCATATTCCCTAAAGCAAACTCTACCTCTAAGTGCAAGTCACGAAACTCCCTCAACAACTCTTGTTGACTAGCCATTTGTGCCGAACAAACCGACACACTCTTCCTACTCAAAGCATCGGCTACCACATTAGCCTTTCCAGGATGGTATTCTAAGGTGAAATCAAAATCTTTCAATGTTTCCATCCATCTCCTCTGTCGCATATTAAGCTCTTTCTGATCGAACAGATACTTAAGACTTTTATGGTCACTAAACACGACAAAAGTGCAACCATAAAGATGATGTCTCCAAATCTTCAATGCAAAAACAACGGCCGCAAGCTCTAAATCGTGCGTAGGATAATTCTTTTCATGCACTTTCAACTGCCTTGACGCATAAGCCACTGCTCTCTTGTGTTGCATCAACACACAACCCAACCCTTGATGAGAAGCATCACAATACACCTCATACGGTTCCTCTGACTGTGGTAACATCAAAACTGATGAAGTCGTCAATCGCTCCTTCAACAACTGAAAACTCAACTCACACTTCTCTGTCCAAGCAAAAGGTTGATCTTTTCGCGTAAGTTGTGTCATCGGTGCCACAATCTTAGCAAATCCTTCTATAAACCTTCGGTAATAACCGGCCAAACCAACAAAACTTCTCACAGCCGTCACTGTTTGAGGTTGCTTCCATGCAAGTACCACATCAATCTTGGCAGGATCCACGGCTCTTCCCTCTTTTGATATTACATGGCCAAGGAAATTCACCTCTTCCAACCAAAAGTCACACTTTGACGGGTTTGCATACAGCTTACTTTCCCGCAAAACTTGCAAAACCAAGCGAAGATGCTCTTCATGCTCCTCTTCACTCTTCGAATACACCAAAATGTCATCAATAAACACCACCACAAACTTGTCCAAAAATGAATGAAATATCCGATTCATGTAGGCCATAAAGATAGCAGGTGCATTCGTCACTCCGAACAGCATCACTAACAATTCATAATGCCCATATCGCGTCCTAAACGTCGTCTTCTGAATATCCTCATCTCGTACTCTTATCTGGTGATATCCAGATTTCAAGTCAATCTTTGAAAATACAGACGCTCCCTTCAATTGGTCCATCAGATCATCAATTCGTGGCAATGGATATCGGTTCTTGATAGTCACCTTATTAAGCTTCCGATAATCCACACACAGACGAGATTTCCCATCCTTCTTCTTAACCAATAAGACCGGTGCTCCCCAAGGCGACACATTAGGCCTTATGAAACCCCTCTCTAACAAGTCCTCAATCTGACTTTTCAACTCTACTAACTCAGCTGGAGCCATCCGATAAGCTAATTCCGAAATCGGACCCGTACCCGGTTGCAGATCAATAAAGAATTTCACCTCTCTACACGGAGGAAAAGCTGGAATCTCCGATGGAAACACCTCTTGGAAATCCTAAACCACTCGAATTTCCTCAATTCGGATCTCCGACGTCACTCCTAAGCTAGCAAGTGAAACTATCTCCGGCTCTCCATTACACATAACCACAGAAAGCCGATTTGCAGACAAGTACCTTCGCACACCTGGCTCGGGAAAGAAAACCAATTTCCGAGCGCAGTCTAGAATCACATAATGATAAGACAACCAATCCATCTCGAGGATGATCTCGAGAGATAAAAGCGGTAGACAAACCAAATTGACCAGAAAATCCCTATTCTGGATTACTACCAAACAATGCAAACATGCAGTATTCACTACCAAATCCTTAGCAAGAGTCAAAACATTCAAATCAAACGGAAGCACGGAAACATTCAAACTCAAACGATTTGCACATGCCAAAGATATGAATGAGTGGGTTGCCCCCGTGTCAATCAAAGCAGTTAAAGAATTACCTGCGATGTGACAGCTCTCATGGATGGCATTGCTAGCCTGCCCACTCAACTCAGTGCCCATACAGTAAGCACGTGCGTTTGCCGCAGGTCTGGCACCCTGTGAGCCTTGTGCCACATTTGCCGACGGCCCAGTCTTCGGGACTCTGCAATCTCTAGCAAAGTGTCCCGGCTTCTTGCAATTGTAGCAGGTGTTTCCCCCCTTCGGTTGCGGGCACTCATTAGAAAAATGCCCCGCTTCTCCACAGTTGTAGCAAGCCCCCTTACTACCCTCTGATTTTCCCCGGGTTCCCTGATTCACCGATCGGCCTGGTCCTTTACTGTGTTGAGGACGGTTATAAGGCTTACTCCCTTGCCTCCCACTATTCTGAGTCGAACCACGATCATTGGTACGACTTGGTCCTCCGGCACTAGAATTCCCTTGGCGGTTCACCCGCTTATTCTTCATGTCTTCCACCTCTTGACATTTCTCCACCAACACTTGAAACTGTCGGATACCCAATGGCACAACCGCATCCTGCAGTTCGTACCTCAGCCCATCTTGGAAACGACGGCACATATAATCCTCATCTATCCCATCCCTAAAGAAGCGGAAGAAACGGGATAGTGATTCGAACTTTTTGGCATATGCTTCAACATTCATGCCCGCTTGCCTTAGCCTCAGAAACTCTTCCCCATACCTTTCCCTAGCTGTCTCAGGGAAATATTTGGCCAAGAACCTCCTTTTGAAGTTCTCCCAACTTAACTCTTCATGAACATTCTCCATGATCAGTCGGGTGTTCCTCCACCAATACTCAGAACCCCCTAGTAACTGATAGGTAGCTAAGACCACCTTCTCTCCTTCTGGACAATGAATTGCCCCGAATATCCTCTCCACAGATTGGAGCCATAAATCAGCAGTTTCCGGACCTCCCTCCCCATTAAACTTTGGAGGAGTTTGGTGGTTGAAACTCGAAAGAAGTCTAGATCCAGCCGCAAGTATTTCCCTTTCGCGCTTTTCCAGATCCCTCTGCGCCTTAGCATGGCTCTGAGCAGTCACAGCCGCTGCCATTGTGTTCATGGCATAAGCCATTTGATATATATCAGCATTATCCGTCACAGGTGTTGTAGGTGCCCTTCTTGGAGGCATTCTATCTCTGCACAATACCAATTCTGATTAGATTCCTTATCCAAACATTTCTGAGTCTTAACAGAAAATCTCATCCAACAGCTACTAACACATAACCCGACACAGAACAACCACTAGAACTGACACTACTCTAGCTATGTTCTAACCGACTCTGGACTAACGACTCAAGTATACACTTTCGCTTTGAAGATTTAAAGCCGTACTCTGATACCAATTGTAACAACCCGTTTTTCAAAGCCAAAGAAAAGGCACTATATTTTTTTTTTATTTTTTATTTTTTTTGTACACACCAGAGTTACACATAAAAGATTTTAAATGAGCCGGCATTCAAATATACAAAAGAACTCATTACCAAAAGGTGCTTCGACAAGCAAAGTTTATTCCTGAATAATTACAACCCAAGTCTAAGTATTCGAATACTTACAACAAAACAAGTTAGAAACCCTATGCTGACCAAAAAGCACGGTGTACAACCCACACCGGCGCATAGTCTAACTAAGCTAAAGCTCCAACCGCTCACTGGGGCCTGGAACAGCCACCGTCGTCACCACGACCTAACCCATCATCTACGTGGGATGAGCCCGCAAATGAAAGAAAGGGTCGCCACAAAATATATAGTATGTATATATATATTCGGTGCGAAAGATGTACACATAACAATAATTCCACGAAACACAAGAGAAAGCTCTTAATCTCAAAAGTAATTCCCACCAACGGGCTTGTATAAATAAATCACCAATCCTAATGCAGACTTCTACAATGGGTGTGACAACCGATCACTGGTTCGCCACATGCATGATTCTCCGGAAAATTAACCTCTCCTCGAAGAGTCGTGGGGTAGGCAAAGCCACACAGAAATATACGTACCCGCACTAAAAAGCCACACAAGGCAGGTGAAGTCACACAGACAAACACCAGGCGAAGTCACACAGACATACACCAACTCAATATAAATCCAGAAGGATTTGGCGAAGCCACACAGTCAAACGCCCGGTACGTAGGCAAAGTCACACAGACATACACCTAGGCACGCAACTATGAAATGCATGGCATATATTCTCTTTGGCATATACAGGATAGTCACACAGAAAAAATCCCCGCGTAGTCCTATCCGACGCACGCATTCATATATGCTCCTGCAAACAATTACATAGCCTAAAGTCTATGCACAAGCCATCACAACCTACATACATTTTCCTAATCATATGTAAATTGCACACGTATTTATAACCACGTTCTCATCCACGAGAATACATAAGTACAAACATGGCAAGCACACAGCAAATGCACAAACAGCAAAATCAAGCATGTCGTAACCGTTTTAAAAGACGGAAATAAAGTGGAGCCCTTACCTCGACAGGCACTCAAACTATCACACGATCACACAACACTTACTCGCTTCCTAAAACAATCAAAGTATACAATCAAAACCATATCCAATCAATCCCTAATGAATTGGACTCTAAAACCCCAAAAACCAAAGGTTTTCTAAGGTAGAATCCCTCTTTCGGATACTATACCAAAAACTACCGTATTGATCAACCCCCATGAGTTATTTGTACTATTTTTAGGACCCAAAACAATTGTCAAAAGTCTTAAATAATTTGAAATGCAAAATGGCCGTTTTCTTGCGTTATAAGTTACGTACTTTCCGAGTACCCGAAAAACTCGTTTCCAATCCCAACCACTTCCATAAATTAATAAAAAGGGATTAGAAAGTTAAAAACCAAGTTTAGAAATCAGAATCCAAAATTTTAGGTCCCAGAGCTCGCCCTGGCTAGTTGGTGGCGAGTGAAGGCAGTGAGGACTGGTCTTACTCGCTCTGGAGCTCGCTCGGGCGTGTTCATGACCTGTGACACTCGCCCTGGCGAGTAAACACTCGCTCAGCGAGTTGCACCTGTCATGACAGCAAAAGACAGCAACTCACACCACCTTTTTCCACCCAAGCCTAGTTTGATTCTATTAGTTTCCAACATTTTTTCAAGGCACAAAAGCAAACCATTTTCATAAGCAAGCAATTCATTTCCGAAAGCTTGTTGGTTGCTTCGAGTGCAAGTTATTTGGTTTTCATTTCCAAAATCAAAACCAAATCCAAGCACAAGTTTTATTACGGGCCTTAACCGTCCGGTAATCATTTTCAAACATGTTTTCAAAGCGAAAAGCAACACCACATGTCACAAGAGTTTTAAACCACTTTGACCCCAAAAACACTACTCAAAACACTTAGGAAATATTTTCATAAACCCCAAAATATTTTTCATCGGATTTTCTAAAACAAAACCATACAACGCATTTCCCTTTTGCCCAAAGGTTCAAAGACAACTTTTCTTTTCAAAACCTTACAACCTAACCACATGTTATTGATCAATACATAACCAACTCAAAACCCTAACTTTTCTCATGAGATTTTTCACCAACTCATGGAAAACAAAAATAACAAAGCCTACATGCTTACTAAACTCTCATGAACAACTTTCATGAAACAAGAATCAATTCCTAACATTTTCATCCCATGAACATAATCTAAAACTCATGACTCCAAGAGTTTTAATCAACCAAAATGAAAAGGAAAAGAGTGGTTACCTTAAGAAAGTGATTCTCTACAATGTTCCTCAAAGCTTCCAAGCTTGAAATGGAGTGAAATGGTTAAGAAAGGAAAATTTGTGAAGGTTGGAAAGTAAGAATGGAGTTTCACGTGAAAGAGAGAAAGAAAAGGAGTGAAGTTTGTGATTTTCTTAAGTCCACAAGTCACTAAACCTCCTTACTATGTCAAAGGCTCTTGATAGCCAATCCACCATTGGATCAAAGTCAAAAGTCCAAGCTTAAACCCTAGCCATTGGATCAATTTGCTTTATGAGTAAGTCACAAGATTTAATCAAATCTTCCAAAACAAGTTACGTACTCAGCTCTCGCGCGTCGCGACGCACGTAAATCACAAAAACATAAAACCTACGGAAAGAACGTCTAACGTTTAACATTTCCAAAACTTATCGCCGAATCTTTTTCCGCGACTGTAATTTTCTTCCATACCTTAGAAAATTATTCTCAGAATATATCCTAACTCACGCAGATATATAAAACTCCCATCCGAAACCTCACTTAAAACAGACGCAGTAGGATTTTACAACGACGGGTAAAATCCTACTCGTTTTTCCAAAAACAAGAATAATCCAAAACTCGTTATTCTGAATCCACATATAACTTCTTATTCAAGCAACAGGATCACAAGACAAAAGTCTGTACAATTACAGTGCACGAGCACAAAACAGACTCGATTACAGCAAAACCTAATAATTACACGATGTTTCATCACACGAACACATCGAAACCCTAATGTTCCTTAAACCAACTATACAATGAAATCTTGGGTCTTACAATCTCTGAAATCCCAAACAATGTTTATGATGATGTGGTGGAAATCACACGTGAGTGGAAGAATATTGAGAATTCAAGTGTGATTTAGGGACTCTCTTATTTCCCCCAACTATTGGTATCAAAGTAGGATGATAAAATGAGGAAATATGAAAATCCCTGAAGGATTCAAATTGCGAGAAAATATTATCCGAAATAGTGAAGTATCATTTTATTTAAGGCAGAGTTCTACATTTGAAAAAGCGAATATAATTGGCATGACCGGTTAGACCATCTCGAGTCTTATGATGCAATTGAAGAGCATGAACATTCTTCAATATAATGAATTATCAGATGTTGTTCTCAAAGCCAATAAAAGGCAAAATAGTGAAGTATCATTTTATTTAAGGCAGAGTTCTACATTTGAAAAAGCGAATATAATTGGCATGAGCGGTTAGACCATCTCGAGTCTTATGATGCAATTGAAGAGCATGAACATTCTTCAATATAATGAATTATCAGATGTTGTTCTCAAAGCCAATAAAAGGCAAAATAAGGGGTTTGAATTTCCCATTATTTGATATGATACATGTGCATATATCTAATATTTTGTGGGCCACAAAGACATTATACAAGTTTATCGATGCATCGACTAAATGGCCAAGTAAATGTCACCAACCTTGATCAAGTTGGTGTGTGACATGATTTTGAATGTCTAGTTGCACATGTTCATATTTAGAATGATCTGGAAAAGATATTTAGCTAAATGCTTCATATTTATAGCCAAACAATTATTATGAGAACAAAAGTTCTTACTTGGACATGTTACTTTGCTAATAGTAACATCTATGTGCATCAAGCCAATGAATCATTAAAATTCTCCCCATTAAAATTTGTTCATGGTCAGGAACTTAATATCTCTCATCTACGAATTTTTTTATGTGAATTATATGTTCTCCATTGTCCAGCAGACAAAGTTAGATGAAACTCCAGAAAGCTGAGATTATGTAATGAATTTGAGTATTTACCATAAGATATTTCATATCTTGTCATTAGTTATCGGCATTAGGGGGAGAAAAAAATAAATATAAGCAGCTCTGAAATATTTGTATAGAATGCATTCAAATACTCGCACACAACAATATGAACTTGAAGTTCAAAATATGCATTCTCTGACCTAAGAAGGATTTCTAAATTCCTTTATGCTGCAAATGTCCTTTTCTATTGAAATTTTAATCGGCCAAGACATGCCTAAAACTTGGTTCCAAAGATAAAACTTAGAGAAGGAAGATGGTCTTGTTGGTGAGAAAAATAATCATGAAAAGTGTAGAGATTGCAAAATGTTTATACCTCCCGAAGAGGTTCAGGTACCTGTCATTTCTGATAATAAAGAGATCTCAATCGATTATATCTCTACAAGTTAAAACAAAGAACCAAGAACTTGAAAAATTGTCGACAAATGAGGTAGCGCTAATTAAATATTATAAGTGCGAGAACATTGAACCCAAATTAAAGGGTGTGGTTAGCCAAAATATAAAGAAGCAATTCATTTGCAAAATATAATGGTTTTTGGATTTGAAGTCTATGCCTTGAAGGTATAAATCCAATTTGGCATATATGAGCCTTCGTATTCAAGTGAAATGAGAAATATTCACCTGAAGTGAAATCAAAATGTTTTCTTAATTTTAGTAACACAAAAGACTCACTTTATTTGAAAATTGTGTTACAATATATTTACAAGGCTCACTTGTTGTTAGTGAGGATTATATGAAACTCCTCGAAGGTATTAATTTTCATGAGACATGCAATTAAAAATATTAAAGAGATGACTTAATAAAATGAATAAGTCTCTTTGTATATGCATACAATAAAAAATGCATGTTGTATAATGATTTTAGTGAATATTTTCAAATGAGAAATATGAGAATGACATTTGTCCATCATTGAAAATGAATTTGTTATAATTAATTTTTTATGATGATAATATAAACTTGACCATAACTCTTGAAAAGCTCTTGAAATCCATTGATTAAAGAAAAGTTTGGAATGAAATATGTTGGATGGTCAAAGTTTGTTTTGAATTGCAAATTTAGTATTTCATTGAGGTTTTATGCACCAAGACACTCATATGAAATATGTTAGAATGAAATAAGATATTAAACACATTTTATATGAAAAGATATAATTTTTGTATCGATGTCACTTGATGTGAACAAATATTATCACACGTCTCAAGAAAATGATGACTTATTTGAATTGGTCCTGAAGTACCACATTTTAATTCAAATGGAGACAAATACATTATTGACCTATTATTTGTTATTATTATATCATCAAGTATATATTTTGTTATTTTGAGATATGCAGGTTATTTGTCTAATCCTTATAATAGTAAGGATAACAAACAACTATATGTTAACATGAGGAAGAACAATCACTCATGGAGATCTGTGAAACAAACTACCAATAACAATCTCATGAAATAAAATGACAAGAAAAGTTTAGCACCACAAGAGATAAATCAAGAATGTGATTTGGTTCAAGTACGCATCAAATACAAGAGTTTTGTGAATTTTTTCTAAAGGGTTCTATAACAATTCAATATGAAAATAATATCGGGAGCACCGTTAATTTGGAATAAGGGTATAATAAAGAAGATATGAAGAACTCTCTACAAGGTCAACATCAAGTCAAGCTTTTGAGCAACTACTACAGAAGATTATTTGGTTTTTTTCCCTCATATATAATTGTCTTTATGAGGGGGAGACATAAATATGTTCTGCACTCTTTTTCCCTTCACCATGGTTTTGTCCCACTGGGTTTTCCTGGTAAGGTTTTTAATGAGGCAGTTCAAACATAAAGGATATCGTACTCTTTTTCCTTCACTAGGATTTTTTTACTAGTAAGGTTTTAATGAGGCATATCCTTCATGGACATCCAAGGGGGAGTGTTATGAATAATTATAGGTGGATGTCCAATGGTCTTGGCCCATATCATTGGCCCATATGTTTTCTTATAAATAGGACTATCATTTCTATGTGATATGCACCTTGATGAGAATAATACAATATCTATTCTTTCTCTCTTCTCTCTTTTACCTTCTCTTCTCTATTATTCCTCTTATTTACAAATAGTTTCATAACAGCCTCACTACTATTCTAGAGTCACCAAATAAAATGACCATGTAAGTACTTTTCCTACTACCGAATTCAATTTGAAAATATTATACAATGTCATTTTATCAAACTCTCTCAAAGTTGAGTAACACGTGACGTGAAAGTATGATCCCGCACTCATTTCCAAATCCATCTGTCCTCACATCCAAAAATATCTCCACACAAAATAAAATCTCATTCGTAATAGGGGTGATGCTATTTTAATAAAGGCAAACAAAATTGTGCTATTCAGCTAGAGCCAGGGAAGGTAATTAATTTCATTTTCACATAATGTTTTCTTAATATCAAGTTATTATTTTATCATCACCAGTTTTTCATTTCTTTCAGGATAATTGATTCTTGACTTCAAATGGAAGAATCATGGACTAATTGGTTATGTGATATGGTAATAAAATCATATTCCACAATATAAAATTGTGTTCAACTTAATTAACATATTAATAATTAATATTATTATTCTCTTTACATGCATGAAATTTTATTGAATATAAACTCTTGTTTTATTTCAGGAACCAGATGATTACAGCTTCATCAACCAATCAAGCATAAACACAGACATTAATCATGTTAGTAATTTAGAGAGACCTTCCAAGTTACTCAAAACAACTTCTTCTTCTTCCACTTGCTCATACATTCTTACATTTGAAAATGAGAATCCACCACCAATAAAGGTTGAACCACCTTTGAAGACAAAAACCAAAGTTGTGAATTCAAGAAAGGTTAATATCCAAGAGAGCAACAAGAAGAACGGTTCATTTTCCAAATCTACAAGTCCTCACACACCAGATCACATAATTGCTGAGAGAATAAGAAGAGAAAAGATTAGCCAACAATTCATAGCTCTTTCAGCCCTTATTCCAAACCTCAAAAAGGTTCATTTTTTTTTTAATACCCATTTGACTCAAACATCTAAACATGGTACTATATTTTTGTGGGTATACTAATATAAATTTAATTCACATATACTTTCACTATAATAATTTTTTTAAGATTTAATTTACATGCACTGGTCGGCTGTTTAATTTTTTTTACAATGTTAGTCAATCATTACTATTCGATCGTTGAAATATTTGACTTTTATCATGTTTATTTAAAAGTCATACAAATGATGGTTTTTGATTGGTTGACTACGTAAAAATGTCTACACACAGCTTGAAATTATTTTATAGTGTCATTGAATTTAAATTTTAAGATTATTAAATTAATGTACCCTTGACCTTGTTCATAATTATTTCTAACACATATGATTGATTGTAATTTGATGACGATTTAAAACTACACTCTTGATAATAATAATAATAATAATAATAATAATAATAATCTATATGTTTATAGATGGACAAAGCCTCTATATTAGGTGATGCTATAAAGTATGTGAAGGAGCTTAAAGAGCAAGTGAAAGTGTTGGAAGAGCAAAGCAAAAGAAAAAGTGTAGAATCAGTTGTAGTTGTGAAGAAATTATCTCAACTTTCTGTGGATGAAGATGTCTCAGACACTTCCTCAGATTCATGTGATGAAAACTCAGATGAAACCTCAAAAACATATTTGTCATCACTGCCAGAAGTTGAAGCTAGGTTGTCGGGGAAGAATGTGTTAATAAGAATTCTCTGTGAGAAGAAAGATAAAGGAGTGATGGTGAATGTATATAGAGAGATAGAGAAACTTCATCTCTCAGTTATCAATGCTAGTTCCTTTTCCTTTGGTTCCTCTGTTCTTGCCATAACCATCGTCGCCCAGGTACATTTTCTATCAATTGATTTTTTATATAGTAATTTTTTTTGGGTACATTTTATATAGAATTTCTATTTAGGTTGTTATACAATGATTAATTATGATAAGTATAATTTTTTTTTTTGGAAAAATACGTAAAACACAATACTCCCTCCCTCCGTCCCAAAATATAAACAAAAGTTGGTCAATAAAAATGAATGTATTTAGTCTAAATATTTAACAAAATATGTAAAGTTTCTTTGACTCTTTTTTGCTTATACTTTGACGGAGGAAGTATATATGTATCATATATGTTAAGGATTTTTTAACTACTTTTTTACTATATGAAATTATAAAAATTTATGAAAATTTATGTTTTATTTTTCTATTTAAAATGGCGAAAAGACCAAAAATAAAAGAGTAAGTTATATTTAACATGGTACCTTTCTTTGCGAGTGGTTAATGAGTTCTTTGATGATGAATTGTTCGAAAGAACACAAGTTCGATTATTGAATGGAACTATTTTTTTTAAATGTAGTTGTGACAAAAAGTTGTCATGTAATTTTTCATCGAAAGACAAATTGTAGTTTTTGTTTAGTCTCATGCGCTTCAATATATCTTGTTAAAAAATAGCTTTATAATTAAACAGAGTGCAAGTAAAACCGTTCTACTACCTCCGTCTTAATTATAATACTTCATTGAAAAAATTGCGGAGATTAAGAAAGTGAATTTTGATATTAAATTTGTTAATAAATATTATTTTTACAATTTTATCATTTAAAAAAGAGAACGAGTTTTTGTTTTTGTAAAGTATTTATTATAGATTGTAAAAAAAAAAAGCACTTTATAAGGTATGTTGGTAAAAAAATATTTAATGTTTTGAAAATTTAAAAAGGATCTTATAAATGTAGATTGGGCTTAGACCCTCTTCCATATAAAAAAATAAATAGATAAAGAAAAATCTCAAAAGATTCTTATATTTAAAGACGGACATTGTATTTGTTAACTGATCAAATTAGGCTTCATTTGAATTAGTTTATTTTTAAGCTTATGTAAAACAGCTTATGAAAATAAATAAATTTTTATGTATTATTATAAATTTGTTAAGATAGATTATAAAAAAAATAGTTTATAAAAATAAAATTTTCATTAGTGAAAACTTATAAAGCTCAAAAATAAGTTAATCCAAATGGAGGCTGTAGTGCACCTTTAACGCTTACTTATTGAAGATGGACCGAGTAATAATTGTTTAAAAAAAAAACAGATTAAATTGTTTAAAAGAAAAACAATTTCAATGTAATGTAACTATCGACGTCAACTAATTAATTATTGAAGTCACTGTAGAGTCATTATTGACTAGTGTTTTGATACGGTGGCAGATGGAGGAAGAGTTGAACATGAGCATCGAGAAAGTGGCAAAACAAGTGAGATTTGGACTGGTGCAATTGAATTAGTTTGTAGCTAGTATATGCTAGTATTAGCGGCGGTAATCAGATCATGAATTCAGTGATAGTTGCGACGTGGGAGGAAGAAGTCATGTACACGCAGTATACATAGCATGGACATGTTGAGGCCTTGAGGGCGAGGCAATCGATGTGCATTAAAAACACTGTGTTTTTTACTGTAGAAAATGGGGACGAGTCATGTGACTGCATAGGAATACTATATGGCTTGCACAAACAAAAACTATAGTATTCCATCTGATTTAAGTAAATTAAGTTTTTTTAATTATATTAGTTTTTTTTCTTTTCTCTTTTAAATTGGGTATTTTTGGTGTACAACTATATAGATTAATCACTCTAATTTTATGAGACTATAAACAGTAAGTTCTTCTTAAGAGTTTTAATGCTGTTGCTCCATGTCCAAACCAGGATTCAAATCCACGACATTGGTTAAACTAGAAGTGGCACGTGTCATTTCATCTAAGTATTTTTGAGTCCATTATTAATTATATTTGATCCATATTATGAGTCAGACAAATTAGTTATTGAATAAATTTAAAAATAAAAAATTTACTTATATATAAGATCATAAGGAATAGTTATATCTTTTGAAATTAAAAAAAATGTAAAATCTGAAAAACTAAAATTTATTAACTTTTATTATAATCTTTTAATCAATAATATCCAATTTTCTTTTAATTATCTCCAAATTTTTAGTCACAGCAGAATCTAAGATTCTAAGTGTTAAACTCGTGCTTTTGTTTCCTATTGAGGCTAATTTTTTATGCTTTTGTTGTTTGCTTTATGCTCTCTTTCATTTGTCACGTTTTTTTTTTTTTTTTTTTTAAATCAAATACTGTGCACAATTATAGAGATTAGGCTCCGTTTGGATTGATGGAATACAATGGAATGGAGCGGAATGAAATATAATCATAATGTTCCAAATTGAAACATTATGATTATATTTCATTCCGCTCCGCTCCATTCCATTGTATTCCATCAATCCAAACGGAGTCTAATTCTTCGAATCTTGTAGTATTCAAATTGGTGGTAAAAAATTTCTAACAATTTTAGCGTTGCCGCATTGTCAAGTTAGAGATTGAACCCAAAACACTGATTAAGTTAGAAGAGACTCACGCCATCTCATCTATATTTGTGAGGTTTTTGTTGTATTTTTTATCATATAATTTATTTTAAAGTTATTTAATATTATTAAATAATTAATTATTTGTTAAACATATTTTAACTACTTATATGCCGTTACAATTTTCATGAGTAACCTACCCAATTAATCCTAATTATTAGGCTTTGTGGTTTTGCTACATAGAGAATACACCGGTGTCCTTGAGTGCATGTGTATAAGAATGAACATAACAATACGAGGGAATACATACTTCACGTTTTAACGTATGATTCCTATCTTCTTTGTTTTCATATGT
Source organism: Trifolium repens (assembly GCA_030408175.1). Taxonomy (NCBI): domain Eukaryota; kingdom Viridiplantae; phylum Streptophyta; class Magnoliopsida; order Fabales; family Fabaceae; genus Trifolium; species Trifolium repens. The sequence goes on from CP125851.1 coordinate 36,918,998, forward strand.
GATCAAAAACTCCACTCCTAAAATTGAGATTTAAATGTTCCCCTCACATAAAATTGAGTTTATCTTCCTGAGTTACATTGCCAGCACTTAGTGAATTCAAGTTGTTCTGTCATCCCGAGTATGATTCATACTCGGGAAGGACCTGTTGAATCTTGGAGGATAGTAACTTTGCAGGCTATCCGCAGTTCATGAGTTTAGGCTTTCATCAAAAGATAAGTTCATCATTTCTACTTTATTTGATTCTTATATTTATTTGATGATTATATTCTTACATATTTAATATTAAAATTAAATTTTAGGTTTCAATTCTACGACAATTTTGAGGACTAAATTGAGAAAGATAAATTCCTGTGATCTCTCTTTATTTTATTCTTATTCATATATGTTTAAATACTTAAACTTATATGTTGTTTATTATTTGAGTAGGTCCAATTTTACAACAATCTTAAGGATTTATCCTGTTTCTGTGACCTAGATCAGATATCAATGTCCACAATTCAATTTTGATGAAAGGTTGAAATTAATGTCGCGTCTCTGTACATAGCGCATGTTGCAGTGGAGACAATTGAGGAGTCTTATGGAAAATACTAGCAATGGTATCATATAAGCTAATGTAGAAACTATCAACAGGTACATGAGTTTTATTTTATTGGAACTTATAATTTATTGTAATTATTAATAATATGTTTCTTTAAAGGATATATTAAGATTTTGGCTACATGGTTTCTTTGGAGTAATGTTTTACAATCGTGATTCAATGATATTAGTCACGGTGGTTAGGGTATTGGTTTTTTTGTTTAGTTCCAATTTTTTTATTGGCTATATCTTTCAATCATTTGGAGTAACTAAAATTAAAAATAAAATTTGGATTGGTTTGGGATGATACTTAGACCTCTGGTAGAATTTTGATTCTATCTTTATATATTCGTTGATGCTGCTAGTTAAAGCTTTATGCCTGCTAATGTGTTTAATTTTTCTTGTTATATATCATGTTGTGTTGGAAATATTGGTGATTGAACCCTGGCTTTACCAATTGTTTGTTATAAATTACTAACCATTTATTTATTAGTGGAAAGCTTTTAGGAATTGCAGACTATGGCTAGTATTTGTATATTCACAGGATTGAGTTATGTTCATGAGATTCATTGATGGTTTGCAATTCACTAATTATTGAGTTAATGTGCTAGCTTTACCTTTTTATTCTTTGGATTTAATACCACATAAGGGGCATATCCCTGGTGTGCCTAGTTTATGAAAAAGCCAAGTAAGTCTCCTACACTATGCTCATAAAAATGAAGGGTAGAGACTATTAAAGTGATCCTATATAAATTTGATGCTTATGAGAATAAATTTATTTTGTTTATATGTCACTTAAAATAATTTAAGTAGACTTATTTGTATATGATTAGTGTCTCATGATGAAAGTGGTTCTACCGCACTTAAAATTAAATTTTAGAAATTATAACATTGTATGGATTGGATATCCATTGTATTAAAATAATACAATGATGTTTAATGAAATTTGATTATAAATTATTGAGTATATTTTATGTTTTATACTTGATTGAAGAAAATTAAGGTGACGTTTTTAGAGTCATCTTTTAAACTCGAATCTTTATTGGAAGGTTATTGATAGTATGAATTAAAATATATATGATATATATTGTGGATTATACATTGTATTATAACAATACAATAATAATTAAGGAAAATTGTTAATAAGAAAATAAATGTTTATCTGGATTAAATTTCTCCAATGTGGGGGTATGCCACATGAATTATTTTGAGTAGATATTTGATAAATAATCTATATGGAGAATTTAAATATACTAAATGTGGGGGTTGTCGCTTGAAATCATTTTTTAAGTAGACCTGTATAATAAATCGAATCATTGAATTTATTTATTTTTCATTGGTAGATTTGTTGTCACTTAGAATTGATCTAAGTAGACTTGATGAAGTATATTATAAAAGTCAATTTGATAATATATTAGAGATATTATTTTTAGTGATGCGACATTGTATTAAAATCATACAATGTTAATTATATAAAAGCCGATGAGAATAAATCTGTAAGTGAATTTATTTATTTATTCTAAATGAAGACGTTGTCGCTTAGTTAACCAAGCAAACCTGTATAGTTTTATTGCGAAGAACAAGTTTATTACAGACATGACAAACATGAGATTAATTGACTTAGAGACGTCTTAGTCAATATTCTATGATGTGAGAAAATAATATCATCATTTGTGTAAAGTACGTATTGACAAATCCCCTGGGAAGAAATAAATATGTGAAACATCGAGGAAAATGGGACTTGAGCCATTTGAAATATTAACAAGTGATGGAAATGAAAATGAAAATTTTCGTCAGATATATAAGTTGAATTACTTATAAATCAGGATTAAAACTCACGTTCTTTTAAATAATTATTTTTTTGACGAAATTAAAATATGTTGAATCTTTACTATTGTGTTAATCTTTCCAAAAAGGGGGAGATTGTTGGAATAAAGTGGGTCTGACAATAGTCTCTTACTGGAAATGAATTTTGATGACAATAAAGTATTAAAATTACAAATGGTATTACTAATAATTGCTCTAGTGTGCAGAATTATAAGTTAAAATTCAAGCAAGAACACTACGAACAAAAGCATAGAAGTCATGCTAAGAAGCTCTGAAAGTTATTAGAAGACCATCAGAAGCTAAAGCTTCAAGTTCTGAAGGAAGCGTTCTGAAGAAAACAAAGACAGACTCTGAAATCTATCACAAGCTAAAGATCTTAAGAGGCTACATCATCAGAAGCTGGAGCAAAAGGAATGCACATCTTCCAAGAACCTGACAGACAAGATCTTATGATTGAAGAATAATTATACAAAGGACTCTATCATGTTCAACAAAAGAATATTCGTGGATTACAACGTTAATCTTATCCATAAGTGGAGCGTATGGAAGAATCGTACTATTGTACTATTATTACTCAAAATGGTTGAACAATATTCAAACGCGTGAGGTAGTGGAATTGGTATTCTTTCTTTAGAAGGCAATTCACCAGCTCACACAATAGAACAATCCACAGCTTGCGACTTATCTCCGTGCAACAGTCATCTTCAAATGATTCTCTATAAATAAAAGACCTCATTAGAAGAAATGACTACTGTTCTATTACGCAAGACTCTGAAGCTCTGACACTTAGAGAAAAATCAGTCATTCTTTCTATTCTTTGTTCTTAAAGTCTTAGAATTAGAAAGTTGAGTTTGTAACTTGAGTTGTATTTTGTAAACACCTATGATAGTATGTCAAGTGTGTGATAATCATCTTTCATAACTTTGTAAGTTTGAGAAGTCTCTTGTTGTTGAACTTGAGCATTGAGAAGTCTCTTGCTAGTGAGCTTGAGCATTTGTAATCTAGTGAGATTATAGTGAAATCCCTTGAAAGTGCAAGGGGACTGGAGTACTCTCGATTTGTGAGGGGAACCAATATCAAATTGTTTTTGTCTCTCTCTCCCCCCTCTCTCTCACTTGTCTTTAATTGTGTTTGTTTTTAGCTCTATCCGCTGCAAAACACTTTGTTTTTGTGAAAAAGTTTAATCTTTAAAAACACAATTCAACCCCCCTTCTTGTGTTTTTCCACACCTTCAATATAAACTCCCACCAAGTTATAAGTTTCCTTTAAAACTGCAGTTATCTTCCTATAAAACCCTTACCTTAATTAGGAGTTATGTCAAATATGTCTTATCTAACCTTAAATATCTCTCACCTTCAACATTTATTGACTTGATCTTCAAAATGTGTACAAGTACAACCCCTCCTTCACAATGGAGTACAACCAACAACAATTCTATAACAAACGACCCACAATTGCCAATCATCTAGATCTCAGGTACGAAGAGAATCAATATAATTTTTATTTAATTTTAAACAAGAACTTGTTTATATATATTAGGGTTACCAAAATTTTGGTCCCTCTAAAAATTAAAAATTTCTTTTAAACTTTGGTCATTCTAAATTTTCAGTTTTCTATTTTAGTCCTTACTTTTTATATATCAAAAGTTTATGTATCATGTTTTAAATGATTTTTTTTTATAATATACCATTATTTATTTTTTGACGGATATAATATACCATTATTAACACCTTAAAATATCATTAGTTTGTTTATTTAACTATTTAATCTTTAGTTTAACAATTTAATCTTTATTTTAAAGTTATAAATAAATTAACAAAAATTATAGACTAAACAGTTAAATGATTAGACTAATTGGATTTCGATTTCCTGGAAAATGAAGGCTTAGTCCATTTGTGCTGGATGGACCCAAGACAACTAGATAAGGAAAATTGCTCTTTAGGCTCCCCTTCATTACTCTCAGACCCTCCATCGTGACAAAAATACCCTTATGAAGGGTTTTGTAAGCTAGGATACGAAATAATCCAATTTCGTATCCTAGGATACGAAACAATGTTAAACACCTCAATGTCTGATAAACTTGTCTTGTGCGTAAAAAAACAACAATTCGTATCCTAGAGTACGAAATAGACATTTTTTTGAAAAAAAAATTAAGTTTCAGCCCGTAGAATACTAATTACACATTTTTTTGAAAATGCTACAAATTCATATTCTAGAATACGAAAATTCTTAATTTCATATCCTGGGATACAAAAATGCTTAACTTCGTATTCTAGAATACGAAGTCGACCTATATATATAGCGGCTGCCCTAGCTTTACATTCATAACCACTTCAACACTCAACCTTCAAAATACGATCTTAGACGATTTGTTGACGTTTGGAAGGCTTCAAATCAATGTTTCTTCATTCATTGAAGGTTCCCACAATCATTTGCAGTCATAGAACATGTAATGTTCCCACACGCATTATGCTGTTGTTTATCTATTATGTTTGTGATGATTTTGATTGTATTATTTGATATATGAAGGTGTTTAGATGGCCGAACCTTCGGTTGAATTGAAACAAAAAATTGATGAAGCCGACATTTCTAAAGATGTGGATGTTGCACCCGACATTACTCAAGCTATTGATGTTGCACCCGGAATTGCTCAACCTAATGTTGTTGAACCTGGTATTGATCAACCTAACGTTTCCGTTAACACCGCCAAATATTTTTTTAACGCCGAAAAGTATAAGGTTCGAAATGACTTGATTGATTGGTGTAAACGTGAGGCTGCAAAAGCCGGGTTTACTATTGTGATTGAGAAATCTGATAACGGTGCTGATCGAAGGAAAAAGTATTTCGTATTGGGTTGCGAAAGAGGCGGTTTGTACAAAGAACCGAAAAGAAAGTTAAAGAAAGAAGACACGGCAACAAGAAAATGTCATTGTCCGTTCAGAAATTATAATACGAAAGACATTAATTTCAGACCGTAGAATACGAATGGTAGCTATTTCAGATCATAGAATATGAAATGTGCGTTTTCATATCGTAGAATACAAAATCATGGTTTTTTGGTTTCGTATCCTACGATACGAATTTTTTTTGATTTCGTATCCTAGAACCCGAAGTGTCCTCAGCCTAAAAGTGGGGGTATTTTGGGATTTTTGGGGGGTCTGGGAGCATCAAGGGGGGCCTAAAAAGTAAATTTCCTAGATAAGGCCCAACTTCTTCACAATCCAATAAACAATAAACTAGTAGATTGCACACCAAGGTCACATCAGAGTTATAAGGTACGATTGATTTGTTGGAAAAATTAACATCAAATTGTTAACATAAACATAGTTTAGTTAATATAGATATCAAATTATATATAGAATTGTGATTTAAATATCGAATACTTCACTTATTCACATTAAAAAGCTAAACTTATATCCATTATTATATTATTACTTGACAAAAAAACAAGTGTTGATCAATAAGAAGCTAAACAAAACCTAAATATTTTTTTGTGTCAAAAAGAAAAAAACCTAAATATTTTGTTCTCACTTAATAAAGGACGACTTTATGTCCAAATTACAAGTCATCTAATACACAAATACCCTTCTATTTTAACTTACCAAATATTCCCTCTCCCTCATATATTTCCTTGCTCTCTCTACTTCTCTCTCTCTCTCTCTCTCATAGTTTTCATATTTCTCCCCTTCCCCCCACTCTCCCCCATCCCCCCCCCCCCCCCCCCCCTTCTCTCTCTCTCTCTCACCTTCTTCTTCTCCCCTCCAACTCATTTTTCTTTCTTCTCTCTCTAAATATCTTAGTATTTTGGAATGAAGCAAATTCAGCTTTATAAAATCAATTTATAGGATGAGGATATTTTATAAATTCATGTTCATGTCATCGCATATTAGATGTGAGACTCTTAACACACCTCATTCGTTCAATAAGGATGGTAAATAAAAATATAACTGTTAGATGATTTGATAGCAGAAACCTAATAGCAGGCGACTCAACAAGTCTTGAAAAAAATTAAGTTATTACACAAATTTTATCTTGTACAGTATCTTGTGCACCGAATAAAAAAGTTGTTCGTGGTTTAGTAGAGGACAAAAAAATTTAGTTTTTATTCAGTCTTTCAGCCTATAGTTTGTCAAGTTTGAGATGCAGTTTTAAAATCAAACACAATACAACTAAAATATTGTCTTGTTCAATCACTTATTTTTTTAACAGATGAAACGCACCTTTTTAAAAGAATAAACCAAAACGCAAACAAAGACTATCAATGACTCTCAACATCTGCCTACTAAAAAAATTTCAACAAAATCTAGTATGTTAAAACTGTTGTAAAATTGGACCTACTCAAATAATAAACAACATATAAGTTTAAGTATTTAAACATATATGAATAAGAATAAAATAAAGAGAGATCACAGAAACTTATCTTTCTCAATTTAGTCCTCAAAATTGTCATAGAATTGAAACCTAAAATTTAATTTTAATATTAAACATGTAAGAATATAATCATCAAATAAATATTAGAATCAAATAAAGTAGAAATGATGAACTTCTCTTTTGATGAAAGCCTAAACTCATCAATTGCGGATAGCCTGCAAAATAGAGTAATAACCTGAGGCGTGACAAAGTCACTGTCCTTAAGGATTTATCCGCTGTATATTTCCGCAAATCCTCCTTCCCGAGTATGAATCATACTCGGGGTGACAGAACAACTTGAATTCACTAAGGTTTGTTTGGTTCAACCGAGGGGGAGGGGAGGTGAGGGGAGGAATTTTTAAGGAGGGGATGCGAGGTAAAACCTAATTTATTATGTTGACAAAATTACCCTCACTTTTTTATTAAAATTCTAATTTATCCTTGTTGGAATATTAAAATTTTATGTTATATTTTTTTTATAACAAAAAAAATTTAGGTTTTCTATTCATTAGATTTTTTTTTTTGTTATATATCCATTAGATATTTTTTACGTAATATAGTCATTATAATTTAATCCTTATTTTGAGTTTATAAGGTTAAGGGTAAAAAAGTAAATTACTTCTCTCCTTCCCTCCCCTTCCCTCGTTAAAAAGTTGAACCAAACATAAAAATTAAAAATATCACATCCCCTTCCCTCCAAAACCCCCGAACCAAACAGACCATAAAAAAAAACCTTTTAAATCTGCTAGGTTGATATATATAAATCTATTAGTATTATAAACTAGAATTTAAATAATATATCATATGTCCCTTGAGCTTAGCTCAATTGGTAGGACATCGCATTATATATACAGGGGGCGGGGGTTCGAACCCCGGTCATCCCACTTCTCCATCTTATGGGTGGAATTTCTAGCCATTAGACTACTTGACAAAAAATAATATATCATATATAGTCAAATTGTCTAAATTATTATGTTAAATATCAAAATGAAGTTTAATCTAATTGGTTAAATAATTCATTAGTATACTTATAATAAATATAATTACTTATTTAAATATGTTCATGTGAAATAAGTTTTTACACAAATTAACAGACTATATCAAACCTTCAAAAAGTCAAACTCATTTCTAAAAAATAAGCCTTTAACATGTCATAAGTCAAACTCAAACTTTTAATATTTTGACAGGTCAAATATAGGATTGACAAAATCTAACTCAGTCTAACATATTTCCAACTCTAATCATTTATTCATTTCAAGAATTAAATTTTTAGATAGACACCGTACTATATGTAAAAAAAAAAAAAAACTATAATAATGGATGAAGTGCATATAAAGTTCCAAAGTAATTCCACACATAATTTTTTGGGTTACCATTTTCCGCGAAGGCTCTTGTTAGAGTCATTTATTGCGTTGTGAAACACCATTCATTCACCTGATGAAACAAACAAGTCGTTGGGAGAAGGTACCCACAATTTGACCAAACGATGTTAGTGAAGACTTGAGCCATCACATTCAAAAAATACCCAAGAAAATGGGACATCATATTCACACGTGCTTAATACATAACCGGGTATTAAACGTGTACTATATTATTCTATTCTACTTCCTCTCTCTATAAAACAAGTTACCATAATTTGTTAAGCCTTGTGCACCATATCTTCACAAACAAACATTAACAACAACACTTTATCTCTTCTTTTTCTTCATCTATTTTTCTTCAACCAAGGTAACCAAACCCTTCTCACTCTCCTAATTAGTTTTAGGATTCATTGTTTTTCTTAAAAGAGTTTTGATTAGCCTAATTTAATTTGTTTGACTTCTTAATTTTTTCAGTTTCTCCCATACACAAAGAATTCAAGCTGAAAGATGATTCAAATTTCATCAACCAACTACATGCCTCAATTACTTGTAAGCATATACTAAACCAAATTAAGTAATTAAAATCCAAAATAAAATATTCTAAACGATTTAATTCATATATGTTGTTCAGCAATAAATACTTATAAAGTCACATGTATGGACGATTATTATGCACTGACAGTATAAAACTTTGTAAACCGACACTATGAAAATTCTTATTGTAAATTACTCACCCATTTCTTTAAATTAACAGGGAATAGAGGATGCTTTGTTTAATGATCATGATTACCCAATGGATTCATTTGCAATCCAATATGATGATATGGCATATTTCAAGTCTTTCTCAGAATCACCACCGGAGAGTTCTTATTCCTCTCCTAATAACAATCGTAAGCGCTTTCATTCCGAAAGCACGCAAAACAGCTCTTTCCCGATTCATAGTAGTCCTGATCAATCCGTTGCTTCAGCAACACCGCCAACTAAAATACTCAAAGCTTCTTCCAAAATCATTTCATTCGACCATTCCGATACATTTTCCGATGCAAAGGTTAAGAAGCCTAAAGCCGAGATGGAGTATGGTGAAAACATGAATTTTGCAAGTTTGATTTCTCAAGGTGAGAACAAGGTCGTGAATAGAAACCCAATCCAGGCTCGAGATCATGTAATGGCCGAAAGAAAACGTAGGGAAAAGCTTAGCCAGAGATTCATTGCCCTTTCCTCCATTCTTCCTGGACTCAAAAAGGTACTATATAATATATATTGCAATAAATATCTTGCACAAAAATGCGTAGTTGCATTGCAATATTTAATATCGAGGGATATTACATACAAAGTTGCTTGCGCTCCAGTGTCAAGGAACTTCATCCAATGACGTATCCGGGGAATACCGGGTTCGATTCTCAGGGGGAATAATGCTTGGCCAGTGTGCATTCCTTTGCGCACGAGCCGGATTAGTCGTCCACCTTTAGTGGGTTGAAAACCGGTGCGAAAGCAAAAAAAATAAAATTAGGTTAATACAATGGAGATTGTGGTTGCAGACTACAATTAAAAAGCGTGACATACTCTATCAAGTATAAGCAAATATTATTTAATATTGATCATTTTTTACTTTGCATGCAGATGGACAAGGCAACTATTTTGGAAGATGCTATAAATCATTTGAACCAACTAAAGGAACGAGTGAAGACTTTGGAGGAACAAGTAGCCGATAAAAAAGTCGAATCCGCAGTATTTGTGAAGAGATCTATTATCTTCGCCGATGATGATAGCTCCTCTGGCGACGAAAATTCAGATCAATCACTCCCGAAAATCGAAGCAAGAGTTTCTGGTAAAGACATGCTCATCAGAATCCACTGCGACAAACACACTGGCCGAACCGCGACCACAATACTCAACGAACTCGAAAAGCACCATCTCACTGTTCACACTAGTTCTATTTTGCCATTTGGAAATAACTATCTTGACATAACCATTGTTGCTCAGGTAAAAAAATCTAACTTTAAATTTCAAACACATAGGGTTTGTCATTTATCGAGATAGAATTAGAGAAAATTTTTATTTTTTATCCTCTTCGATTTTCGTTGCTAATTAATTTTATTTTTTTCTTTCAGATGAACAAAGAATATTGCATAACAATAAAGGATCTCATAAGAAGTATAAGTCAGGTTTTGAGGAAGCTCATTTGATCCAAAACATGAAGTTTCAAGGCATTAACATTTGTTGATGTGCATGCTAATGTGTCATAACTATAGTCTATAGTAATGACCTTAGTTTATTTTAGTAGCTTTTTAATTTTAATATCACAGTGATTTCTTTTCCTTTTATCGTCCATCATTTGGATTATTTAGGTATATATTTGAGTGCAGAGTTCAACACATGATAATGCCAATGTGTTTTCCATGTTTTTTGCACAATGGCATTTCTAGAACTCTGCATTTCTTTTCTTCTTTTTTTATTTCCTTTTTTTTTCTCCACACAAGAGGGATTTTTTTAGGGGATTTGACTATTGAGATAGATCTGTTTGATCCCTCTTTCACGTTGTGAAGATTGAAAGACAATGTTGTGATGTTGAGTGTATTTAATTTTATATTTTTTTTTTGTCGTTTGTGATGGATCCATATTATTATATATAAAATTCTTATGATTAATGTTTGTGACTAAATGACAACTTGTTTTGTTTCAAATATAGTATTTGATTGGATACTCGTGTGGATATGCATATCTTCAACTGCTTATGATTCATTCACATTTAATTAATTCACAATGAATGAGATAAACTTTGTGCGTATTCTGGAAGAAAAATAATACTATATATATGATTAAATAGCTTCTGCATATAATCATAAACGATTTGAAATGCTGTATTTAACAATAAATCATATTTTTATATGGAAGAAGTTGACTAAATTTAATTTGGTGCTTAATTGTGATTGGATCATGGGATTATTATATTCCTATTGCAATTTAATATAGGAAACCCCTGATCTTAATCCTAATCTAATTATAACTTTGGATATTGTCATTGGATCATGAATACATTACTGATCGCAGTGGCGGAGCCAGGAATGTCAGAGAGCCTGGGCACAATTTTAACTGCAAGAGGCAAAATTTCTTTTCGAGTCTTCGATGTGGTGAATGTTTGTATAATATCAACATCATCAAAAAAATTCCCTCACTTGTGTTGTGTCAAAATTACTTTTGAATGTGTAAATGACCAAAATAGGTTTTAACATGTGTGAGCAATTACAAAAATAGATTTTTACTGTCATTATTAAATCTATAAATAATTATATTACTTTTTAAAAAAAAGAGTTAAATTTCAAATGATAGTTTGGTATCTAAAATGTTTTTGTATTTGAATGGAAGAAAACATGTGGGTGTATAGTTATTTTTATTAAAGAAAAATAAATCAATTTGTAAAAAAAGAAACTCTCAAATTTGTAAAAATATAAATTCAATGTAAAATGCATGCCTAGTTTTTTCTTTATTCTTTTTTTTTGGTATATAGATGAAATGTCAAAGTCATTATAATAAACTCACACACACAAGTGAGGGAGCCGGGGTTCGAACCCCGATCATAGCGTTCGGTCTAACAATTTCAGCAATATTTTGCCAGTTGATCTAGGACTTCTAGATATTTTTTTCTTTGTGGCTTGTAAGTTGTAACTTGTAACTTGTATGACAGGGATAAAAGTGGAATTGTCAATGTATATTGATGAGAATTAAGTTGAACAAAGCCGTGCATAAGTGACTAGATTCAGTTGGGTTTTTTCTGATTGAAAATTTGTAACATAAACTAATGGGCCCGGGTTAACATATTGCTTTGGCCCATATCCTTCTTCATCTCTAACCTAGAGATAGTCCCTGTAGCATATGTAAACAGAAAAACCAGGCGGCGGTAAGAAAAACAAAATAGATAACAGCCAAGCACATCAAGTTACAAACAAGAACATCACCAAATCATCAAACAAGCACATCATCAAACACATCAAGCCCAGTTTGGAGTTCTTGTAAGAGGTGGCAAACAAGCATATCATCAAGTCATAAAAAAGATAACAGCCGAGCCCGGGCACGTGCCCAGACAGGCCGGGCGGTGGCTCCGCCACTGACTGATCGCCTTAATTTGTTCATAATTATAAGTGTTTTATATTTTAGAACATTTTGTTTGTCTATTAGAGCATCTCCAATTGTGATACCACTTTGAGTATTATACATTACTAAAAAGTGGTTCATACAATGTTATATAATATTTATGCAACTCATACATATTTTGTTCCAATGGTAATATCACTCTAAGTATCATACATTATTAACAAGTTTTTAATTCTATTTAATTTTATATACAAAAAAAGGTAATATTAAATTGATGATACAATACCTTAAATAAGGTACCAGTATCATCAATTTTGATACCTTTGTGTCACGTCATGGAACTCCAATGATAAAAAAAAATAAGGTACGGATCATTAGTCTATGATACTCTCTTTGATACCCTTATTGGAGATTCTCTTAGAGCATCTCTAATGATGATACCATTTTGAGCTTTATCTATTATTACTCGGTGCATGTTTTGTATCGCGGTGAGTAAGTCAGAAATACGGTACTCCACCTTAATTTTTCAAAAGCTATAGAGAGTAGCTTCAGCAAAATCACGATGAGTTACTGTGATTCTAATACATCTACCGTGATATCTGTAACATTCCGGACCCATCTTCTACGTACATATTTAGTAGGCAATCTCGGTGATGTACTTCACGATCTTCTCTACTCCCCTCTCTAGTAAAGTTTTTTCATTATGTGGGAATCAAACTCAATTGGTAGTGGGAATGTATTGAAAATATACTTGAACCAAGCGTACCTTTTTTTTGTAACAGCACGAACCCCTTTTCTAGAGTTTTTGCCTTCCGTGAGAATCAAACTCAATTGGTAAAGATAATGGATTGAACATATACTTGAACCCCAAGGTATCTTTTTTTTGTAAGAGTTCGGACCCTTTTCTACGCATTTAGTAGGCAATCTCGGCGTTGTACCTCACGATCTTCTCTACTCCACTCTCTAGTAATGTTTTTGTCTTCCGTGGGAATCGAACCATGTACTAGGGATTCAAGTACGTACATGTTCAATTCATCAATTTGAGCCGATTCCCATCGAAAGCAAAAACTCAACTAGAGAGGGGAGTAGAGAATATCATGAGATACAACAAGGACATGAATATTCTTAACTCATTTATAAATAACTTATTAAATTATTTTAAATTTATATGATAATTTATATACATGATTGATCTATATGTAACACATCTAATTTGGTTGGCTACCACATAAAGTTTATAGAATGTCCGTAATAATATTGTATTCAGAGGGTTAAGTAGCTAATGATTCTAAAATAGTGGACCAAATTATCTTTATGTCATGATTTTGGTTTATAGGATTAAGAAGAATTATTCTTTTTTTTTCTTTTATTGATGCAATGATCTATTAGAATGCCATCAAAATATCTAATGGCATCTTCATGAATTGTAATACTCCTTATAATTCAAGTTTTTATAAAAAATAAAATAAAAAATGTAACACACCTCAATAACATCACCCACTTAAAAATTTACATAAAATTATGTATGTTAGGTTTTGTAATTTTCTTTGTTTTGCCCTGTGTTTTGTTCTTAATTTCCTTCTTGGTTGTCTTGTGTTAAACCTTTATCTAGTTTACTTGCTCTATAGTATATATACTTGTAATAACAATGTTTACTATTTATTCAATAACAGAATCATTTTCTCACTTTATCAATTCTCTCATCTATCTTCTGTAACTAACTTTCAGTTACTCAACATGGTATCTAGAACCTTCCCGATCTAGCTTCCGCTTCCGTCTTCGTTATGCCGCCGCGCGTTGCTCCTCCGCCGCCGGCGGATCCTCTTTCTGATCCTACCAGTCCATATTACGTACACTCTAGCGATGGTCCCTCCTCTGTGAAGGTCACGCCGGTGTTGAATGGCTCCAACTATCATTCTTGGGCGAGATCGATGCGTCGCGCTCTCGGAGCCAAACTCAAATTCGAATTTCTTGATGGATCGATTCCTATGCCTCTTGATGCGTTCGATCCGTCTTACCGTGCGTGGAATCGATGTAATATGTTGATTCATAGCTGGATTATGAACTCTGTTGATGAATCGATTGCTCAATCAATCGTATTCATGGAGAATGCTTTGGATGTGTGGAACGATCTTAAGGAGCGATTTGCTCAAGGAGATCTTGTTCGTGTTTCTGAAATTCAGCAAGAAATCTATGCTCTTCATCAAGGTTCGCGCTCTGTAACTGAATTTTATTCTGTTCTTAAGGTTCTTTGGGAGGAATTAGAGATTTACATGCCGATTCCTTCGTGTACTTGTCGTAATCGTTGCTCTTGTGATGTTATGCGTGTTGCTCGAAATAATCACCATATGCTTCACGCGATGCGTTTTCTTACCGGATTGAATGATGTTTTCGCCGTCGTTCGTTCTCAGATTCTCTTAATTGATCCTCTTCCACCTATGAATAAGATTTTCTCTATGGTGTTACAACATGAACGCCAATGTGGTTTATCCATTTCTGTTTCTGAGGATTCTAAGGCTTTGATTAATGCTGCTGATAGCAAATCTAATGGTTCTCGCTCTGGTAAGAATTTGATGCCTCCTTCTGGTGCTAAGAGATACTGCACTTTCTGTCATAAACCTAATCATGTGGTTGAGAATTGCTTCAAGAAGCACGGTTTACCACCTCACCTTCAACGTGGCAATACTTCTGGTTCTGCTCATCATGCTGCATCTGAAGGGAGTGAATATGATGATGATTCTGCATCTACATCACATGAGTCTAGGTCACAAGGACCAGTTATCACTCAAGACCAATTTGATAAACTAATGTCTCTACTTCAGACTTCATCCATTAACCAAGGTGCATCTTCTGCTGCTTCTAATCAGGTTAGCTCTTCCAAGGCTACTGGTCCTTCATCAGTAAGTCAACAAGGTACTTCTTATACCTTTTCCACTTATTCTTTGTTCTGTCATAATGTTAATCTTGGCTCTTGGATCATAGATTCAGGAGCTAGTCACCATATCTGTGCCTCATTGCATTGGTTTCACTCTTATAGTGAAATCACTCCCATGACCATAAAATTACCTAATGGTCATCATGTAATAACCAAATTTGCAGGCACAGTGATTTTTAACCCTGACTTCAAATTACATAATGTACTCTTTGTTCCTGAATTTAGTGTCAATTTGCTTTCAGTCTCTGGTCTTTGTCATGATGCACAATATTTGGTCAGTTTCACTCATACTACATGTAAAATTCAGGAGCAAATGTCACTGAGGATGATTGGTTCAGCTGAGAGGCAAGATGGCTTATACTACTTGGTTTTGACAAATAAAGAAACCCTGAAACCTACCTCTCCAGAATCTCCTAATGTGAATGCTGTTACCTTACCTGCCTCAGCTCTGTGGCATTTTAGACTAGGGCATATTTCTCATACTAGAATAAATACTTTACATTCTCAATTTCCCTTTATTGTTGCTGATTCCAAAGCAGTCTGTGATGTATGTCATTTAGCAAGACATAAAAAGCTCCCCTTTGTAAACAGTTCTAATAGAGCTATAGCTCCTTATGATCTAATACATGGGTCCCATCTCTACTCATTCTGTTCATAACCATTCTTATTTTTTAACTGCTATTGATGATCACTCTAGATATACTTGGATTACCCTTATGAAACATAAATCTGAAACTAGAGATCATATTCAAAAATTCATCAAGTGTATTGAAAATCAATATAACAAAACTGTGAAAGTTATAAGGTCTGATAATGGGCCAGAGTTTCTTATGCATGAATTTTATGCATCTAAGGGCATTCTTCACCAAACTAGCTGTGTAGAATCCCCCAACAGAATGGTAGGGTGGAACGCAAACACCAACACATTTTGAATATAGGAAGAGCCCTTCTTTTTCAATCCAATTTACCTAAATCTTTTTGGTCCTATGCTGTTCTACATGCTGTATATATCATGAATCGTGTTCCCACACCTCTTTTGTCAAATAAATCCCCTTATACTGTTTTACATAATGAAACACCTGACATACATACTCTTAAAGTGTTTGGTTCTCTTGTTTTTGCCTCTACCATACAGTCACATAGAACCAAATTAGATCACAGAGCCAGAAAATGCTGTTTCTTGGGTTACAGGTTAGGAGTGAAAGGAGTTGTTCTCCTTGACATTCACACTCATGAAATATTTGTTTCTAGAAATGTGACACATCATGAACATATTTTCCCATATCAACCTCTTACACCCCATACAAAATGGTCATATCATCCTGCTCACACCACTGTTTCATCTTCCTCACATTCTGACTTACCTCATTCCACTATCACAGATACTGCCCAACCTAATTTGTAAGACCCAAGATTTCATTGTATAGTTGGTTTAAGGACTATTAGGGTTTCGATGTGTTCGTGTGATGAAACATCGTGTAATTTTAGGTTTTTGCTGTAATGGAGCCTGTTTTGTGCTCGTGCACTGTAATTGTACAGACTTTTGTCTTGCGATCCTGTTTCTTGTATAAGAAGTTATTTGTGGTTTTAGAATAACGAGTTTTGGATTATTCTTGTTTTTGGAAAAACGAGTAGGATTTTACCCGCGAATGGAAAATCTTACTGCGTCTGTTTTGAGTGAGGTTTCGGATGGGAGTTTTATATATCTGCATGAGTTAGGATATATTCTGAGATTAATTTTCTAAGGTATGAAAGAAAATTACAGGCGCGGAAAAAGATTCGGCGATAAGTTTTGGAAATGTTAAACGTTAGACATTCTTTCCGTAGGTTTTATGTTTTTGTGATTTACGTTCGTCGCGTCGCGCGAGAGCTGAATACGAGACTTGTTATGGATGAGTTGATGATATCTTGTGTTTCCTCATAAAGTAAATTGATCCAATGGCTAGGGTTTAAGCTTGGACTTTTGACTTTGATCCAAGGGTGGATTGGCTATCAAGAGGCTTTGTAATAGTAAGGAGGTCATGACTTTGGTCACTTAGAAAACATCACATATTCACTCCATTCTTTCTCTCTTTCACGTGGACTCCATCCTTTCTTTCCAACCTTCACAAATTTTCCATTTCCCACCATTTGTGTCCATTTCAAGCTTGGGAGCTTTGTGGAATTGTTATAGAGAATCACTTTCTTAAGGTAACCGCTCTTTTCCTTTTCATTTTGGTTGATTAAAACTCTTGGAGTTATGAGTTTTAGATTATGTTCATGAGATGGAAAGGTTAGGAATTGATTCTAGTTTCATGAATGTTGTTCATGAGGGTGTAGTAAGCATGCTAGGCTTTGTTGTTTTTGTTTTCCATGAGTTGGGGAAAAATCTCATGAGAAAAGTTAGGGTTTTGGTTTGGTTTATGTATTGATCAATAACATGTGGTTAAGTTGTAAGGTTTTGAAAAGAAAAGTTGTCTTTGAACCTTTGGGCAAAAGGGAAATGCGTTGTATGGTTTTGTTTTAGAAAATCCGATGAAAAATATTTTGGGGTTTATGAAAATATTTCCTAAGTGTTTTGTGTAGTGTTTTGGGGTCCAAGTAGGTTAAAACTCTTGTGACGTGTGGTGTTGCTTTTTACTTTGAAAACATGTTTGAAAATGATTACCGGACGGTTAAGGCCCGTAATAAAACTTGTGCTTGAGTTTGGTTTTGATTTTGGAAATGAAAATCAAATAACTTGCACTCGAAGCAACCAACATGCTTTCGGAGATGTATTGCTTTCTTATGAAAATGGTTTGCTTTTGTGCCTTGAAAAGGTGTTGGGAACTAATAGAATCAAACTAGGTTTGGTTGGGGAAAAAGGTGGTGTGAGTTGCTGTTTTTGCTGTCATGACAGGTGCAACTCGCCGGGCGAGTGTCACATGTAAGACCCGTAATTCCACTGTACCTTTTGGTGAATAAAATAAGTAATGGCTACGAGTTTTAGGGTTTTTGGTGAAGCTGTTTTTGTGAGTATCGTCGCATAAATGAGATTTTTGCTGAAACGGAGCCTATTTTGTGCTCGTGCGCTGGAAAGGCACAGACTTTTGGGTTGTAGTCTTCTTTTGAGTATAAGAAGGTTTATGTGTAGTCAGAATAACGAGTTTTGGATTATTCTCGCTTTTGGAAAAACGAGTAGGAATTTTACCCGCTGATGTAAAATTTTACGGCTTCTGAATTCCGTAGAAATTTAGATGGAGGTTTTATATATCTGCGCGAGTTAGGATATGTCCTGAGATTAATTTTCTAAGGTATGGAAGAAAATTACAGTCGCGGAAAAAGATTCGGCGATAAGTTTTGGAATGGAAAAACAATAGACGTTCTTTCTGTAGGTTTTCTGTTTTTGCGATTTCCGCCCGTTAGCGAGGCGAGACTCGTCTGTGAGGCGTGAGTTTCTCATGAGAAAGAAATATCTAAAGTGGATAGACTCGGAATGATCCAATGGCTAGGGTTTAATCTTGTTAGCTTTACACTATTTGATCCAAGGGTGGATTAGGCAACAAGACCATGACTTTTGGTCATTAAAAAGACTTAAGAAAAATCACAATTTCACTCATTCTTCTTCTTGCTTTGCCGTGGCATTTCCACCCTTGTTCTTCATCCAAGAACTTTTCCATTTGTTCACCAAAAGCTTGGATTTTAGGCTTGTTGGATCATAGGACTTGCAAGGAATCTTCTTCACTTAAGGTAACTAACACTTCTCTTCCTTATTTCTCCATGAAAACCTCATGAATTTAGAGTTTTTATGATTATGTTCTTGAGAAGAAAAATTTGAGAATTTAGTTTTAATTAGTTTTGATTCCATAGTAGTGTTTAAGAGTGTTATGTAGGAAACATTGGTGAAGCATGTAAGTGATTCTCATGGTTAAATCTTGTTTTCACAAATTTTGGTTAAGGGTTTTGAAGAAAATTTTTGAAAAGATCATAAACTTGGATTGTGTTGTATGATTTTGGTTTCGAAGTTAGTTTTAAGCTTTGTGACAAAATGGATTGGTGATTATGAAATTTGTTTCGAAAAATAAGAAAAAAATTATTCTCGTGTTCTTGAGCGACTCGAAGAACACAATTTAGAAAAAGTTTATTTCGAGTTTCAAAAGGAGTCGGGTACACGATCGAATATCGTTACGAACTAGTGAATGTGGACTAGGGTTTCAAATGAAAAAAATGTGTAGGGTTGCCCTTTTTGCCTCAAATGGCCGTGGCACACATATAGGGTTCGAGGAATCGGATTTCGAAAATTGTTTAGAGGCAAATAGCTTCCCATGATCATTGTTTAATTGTTTGATTGGTTATGGGATGTTTTGAAAAGAAAATGATCACTTGCCTTAAGAAAAACCTTATTTGAGATTTCTCGAAAATTTGCGATTCGACTCTATAATTTCTAAATCGTTTTGATAAGTGCTAGTTAGGTATTATGGGATATTACCATGCTTTTAGAAGTGAAAAATGTTGTGTGGAGGGGTGATTTCTAAAAATTTGGCCGTGGCCTATCTTGTGGGAAGGGGGAAATTCCAAAATTTTTTCTAAGTCCACAATTGCGTGAAAATTGTGTATGTGTTGGATAATCTTAGTTTTGAAGAAAAATGAGTATAGGAAAGGTTGTTAGGAAGAAAAAAAGATGGGTAACTTGTAATGCAAGAAAACTCTGATTTTTGTTGAATATTTTTGAAGAGTTTCTCGTTTGTTTTCAAATGAGTTTGTTGTGTGAAAATGATTTGTTTAGGGTTGAAAACAATATTGGTTCTTAGTATGCTTTGAAAACAAAATGCATTTCTTATGGCAAAAATAGTGTGTTTGACTTGTGGCGCAAGTAAACTTTTATTTTTGTGAAAATTTTCAAAGAGTTTTGGTTTGTTTTCAAATGGTTTTAGTATGTGAAAATTGATTTCCTTGGAGTTAGGAATCAAAGTGTTTCTTAGTTTGTTTTGAAACGAAAATATTTTCGCGTAGCGAGAAATAATGTCTTTAACTTCGTGAATTTTTATCGGATTGGGGAGAACTTGGAATCGCTAGGTGAAAGAGTTAGAAAGTGCCTTAAACCCCCCTAGACTTTTGAGAACAAGTTTCGTTCCGATAGGATGTACGATGAGTATTTTATTGATGTTACGCTACATATATTTTAGGTAGCGTGAATTGTAGATTTTCGCAAAAAAGAGTAACGGAAGCTTGCTAAGGTAAGGGCTCCACTTTATTTCTGTCTTTAAAACGGTTACGACATGCATTGTTTTGCTGTGTATGCAATTGCTGTGTGCTTTGGCATGTTTGTATTATGTATTCTCGTGATGAGAAAGTGTTTAAAATACTTGCGCTGTTTACATATGATTATGAGAATATATGTATGAACAGGTTGTTGGAATACATACGATTGGAAATGTATGTATGTCGTGGTGTTTGGTTTACATATATCTGTGTGATATGTAATTGTTGCATGAGCATGTATGGAACGTGTAAGTCAGCTGGGACTACACGGGTGGATGTGTCTGTGTGACCCCGCCGGGACTGTGTCTGTGTGACTGCCCTATATATGCTTAATTAGAAAGTATGCTCATGCACTCATAGTTGGTATTTGATCTAGGTGATTGTACCAGGTGATATCCCGCCTTTAATTGAGCCGGTATTTGATCTAGGTGATTGTACCCGCCGTTAATTGAGTTGGTATTTGATCTAGGTGATTGTACTCGGGGTATTCCACCAAATTGAGTCGGTACTTGATCTAGGTGATCGTACCCGGTGTTATTCCACCGTTAAATTCCGGAATTCATGCATGTGGCAGCCAGTGATTGGTGTCACGATCATGTAGAGTCTGCATTAGGCTCGGTGTGCATTATATTTTAAGCCCGTTGGTGGGAATTGCTTTTGTGTTAAAGAGCTTTCTCTTGTGTATGTGGAAATTTGTTATGTGTACATCTTTCGCACCGGTTATATATATATACTTTTATTTTGTGGTGACCCTTTCTTTCATTTGCGGGCTCATCCCACCCAGATGATGGGTTAGGTCGTGGTGACGACGGTGGCCGTTCCAGGCCCCAGTGAGCTCGTGTTGGAGCTTTAGCTTAGTTGGACTATGCGCCGGTGTGGGTTGTGCACCGTGCTTTTTGGTTAGCATAGGGTTTTCAACTTTGTTTTGTTGTAAGTATTTGTATACTTAGACTTGGATTGTAATTATTCAGGAATACACTTTGCTTGTCGAAGCACCTTATGGTAATGAGTCTTTTTGTATATTTGAATGCCGGCTCATTGAAAAATATTCTATGCGCACTCTGAGTGTTAGTTGAAAAAAAAAAAAAGTGCCTACTTTTCTGGCCCTGGAAAAACGGGCTGTTACATCACAGGTCTTGACAACACGCCAGGGCGAGCTCCAGAGCGAGCTAGACCAGTCCGCACTGCCTTCACTCGCCACCAACTCGCCAGGGCGAGCTCTGGGACCTAAAATTTTGGATTCTGATTTCTAAACTTGGTTTTTAACTTTCTAATCCCTTTTTATTAATTTATGGAAGTGGTGGGGATTGGAAACGAGTTTTTCGGGTACTCGGAAAGTACGTAGCTTATAACGCAAGAAAACGGCCATTTAGCATTTCAAATTATTTAAGACTTTTGACAATTGTTTTGGGTCCTAAAAATAGTATAAATAACTCATGGTGGTTGATCAATACGATAGATTCTGGTATGGTATCCGAAAGAGGGTTTTTCCTTAGGAAGCCTTTGGTTTTTGGGGTTTTAGAGTCCAATTCATTAAGGATTGATTGGATATGGTTTTGATTGAATACTTTGCTTGTTTTAGGAAGCGAGTAAGTGTTGTGTGATCGTGTGATAGTTGAGTGCTTGACGAGGTAAGGGCTCCACTTTATTTCCGTCTTTAAAACGGTTACGACATGCTTTGTTTTGTTGTGTATG
Organism: Trifolium repens; assembly: GCA_030408175.1. Taxonomy (NCBI): domain Eukaryota; kingdom Viridiplantae; phylum Streptophyta; class Magnoliopsida; order Fabales; family Fabaceae; genus Trifolium; species Trifolium repens. The sequence goes on from CP125851.1 coordinate 36,941,114, forward strand.
CAATTGTGGTGTGCTTGGCATGTTTTTGTGATGTATTCTCGATATGAGATCGTGGTAAATACATGATTCGTTGTCTTACATATGTTTGGTGAAATATGTGTATGAACAGGTGATTAAATAAATATGACTAGATGTATATGTATGTGTTGTTGTGGTGTGATTACATATGCGTGTACGATATGTATGTGTTGCATTAACATATAAGGGGAATCGTATGCTCATGCATTCATAGTACGTGGTTATCGGGAATGGATCACGGGGTGCGATTATCGGGAATGGATCCACCTTACTCCTACGGGAATTATTGAGTCCAATAAGCGGTTATCGGGAATGGACTGCGGGGTGCGATTATCGGGAATGGATCCATCCTAACCCTTTGTGGTTTTATTGATTACGATTACTGACTTCCGGAATTCATATGCATGTGGTAATGGGGAATCTACCACACTCATTGTAGAAGTCTGCATTAGGCTTGGTGTGCATTATATTTTAAGCCCGTTGGTGGGAATTGCTTTGGTGTTAAAGAGCTTTCTCTTGTGTATGTGGAAACTTGTTATGTGTACATCTTTCGCACTGGATATATATATATACTTTTATTTTGTGGTGACCCTTTCTTTCATTTGCGGGCTCATCCCACCCAGATGATGGGTTAGGTCGTGGTGACGACGGTGGCTGTTCCAGGCCCCAGTGAGCGGTTGGAGCTTTAGCTTAGTTAGACTATGCGTCGGTGTGGGTTGTACACCGTGCTTTTTGGGTTTAGGCATAGGATTCTAACTTGTTTTGTTGTAAGTATTTGAATACTTAGACTTGGATTGTAATTATTCAGGAATACACTTTGCTTGTCGAAGCACCTTATGGTAATGAGTTCTTTTGTATATTTGAATGCCGGCTCATTTAAAATCTTTTATGCGTAACTCTGATGTGTACAAAAAAAAAAAAAGTAATGCCTTTTCGGGCCTTTGAAAAACGGGTTGTTACATAATTCTCCCACTGATTCTTCTACTACAGACCCCACTACTGACATTAATTCTACTACACCTACTCCTGACATTGATTCCACTACACCACCTAACATTGTCCCTCACACTGATTCCTTACCTACTGATATTCACCCTTCTCCATCTCATAATCATAGACCCACCAGACACAAACATCCGCCTCTTTATTTGTCTGACTATGTATGTGATACACCTTCTTCCACTCCCACTGCTTCAATCATTCAAGGTACTCTCTATCTCATTTCAAAATTTCATGCATATCATCATTTGTCTTCTTCACACAAGGCCTATAGTATTGCTATCACACTGCACAGAGCCTCAAACCTATGAGGAAGCCAGCAACTCTGTACACTGGCAAGTGGCAATGAAGGATGAATTAGCAGCTTTAGCTAAAAATGGGACTTGGGAGATAGTTGATCTTCCACCTAATGTCAAGCCTATTGGTAATAGATGGGTGTACAAGGTAAAACATAAAGCTGATGGCTCCATTGAAAGGTACAAGGCAAGACTCGTGGCCAAGGGTTATAATCAAATTGAAGGTTTGTACTATTTTGAAACCTTCTCTCCTGTTGCCAAGCTTACTACTGTGAGAACTTTGTTGGCTTTGAGTGCAATTCACAACTGGCATTTACATCAACTTGATGTCAATAATGCCTTTCTTCATGGGGACTTGACTGAAGATGTTTACATGCTTGTACCTCAAGGTGTTGTTTGTGACAGGTCTAATCAAGTCTGCAAACTCAAGAAGAGTCTCTATGGTCTCAAGCAAGCCAGTAGAATGTGGTATGAGAAGCTCACTGCCTTACTTTTGAGGGAGGGATACACACAGTCTACTGCAGACTATTCTTTGTTTACCTTACACACTGATACTGCATTCACAGCACTGCTTGTATATGTGGATGATATAATATTGGCAGGAAATTCTATGATAGAATTTGATCGTATCAAAGGCATACTAGATACAGCTTTTAAGATAAAGAATTTAGGACAATTAAAGTACTTTCTTGGACTAGAAGTTGCTCGTTCTACTTCTGGTATTGCTATATCTCAAAGGAAATACTGTCTTGACCTCCTAAAAGATTCTGGTTTGCTTGGATCAAAGCCTGCTAATACTCCACTTGACACATCAATTAAACTGTACAATGATTCAGCAGTACCATATGCAGACATATCCAGGTACAGAAGACTAGTTGGAAAGTTGTTGTATTTAAATACAACCAGACCTGATATTACTTTTGCAACACAACAGTTAAGCCAATTCATGCATGCACCAACTGTAACATCCCGGATTTTTCAAAGATTTTTTTCTTTCTTTTATCAACTAAAAATAGTATAATAATAATGGCTGAATTGAAATTCTAAAGAGATACAATCTTATTAAATAAAAAAAGTGCGCCGAAGCAGAATATTGATTACATAAAGTTCTCAATTTACGAAAATCCAATTTTTCCCACGTACATACACGCTTCAAACATCACATTCAATCATAGCTTTCTTCTTGGGTACCTAAAAGGTTGATTGTACGTAAGGGTCAGTTTCCTTATCCACATTGAATCATACTGACCGTAAGAATACATCATAAAATAATAATAAAACACTTCACCTTATAGAAAAGTATAATTATTAGTTTTCCAAAAATAAAGTTTGGTGATCAGAGTACACATATATGAATTATATAAGCAATAGAGTTTACAATCATTATTTTATTTTATTTTTATATGAAATGCAATGCGACTAGAACACCTCTACATGAGACACAAATGATCCGGATAAGAAAGCTCATACCAATGGGAAAACCAGCCACACAGGCTCAAGCCACAAAGGCTAAAAAGTATTAATCCAGCCACAAAGGCTCAAGCCACAAAGACTAAAAATATTAATCCAGCCACAAAGGCTTCTAAAACTTGCCACAAAGGCACTAAAAACAATCCTCTATACACATCCTACATGATGCATGTCTCATTAACATTAGAAAATTCATTTTCTCAAAAACCCAGCACAACCTGTAATCGAAAACTAGTCCTCCCTATTCTTTATATAAATATATTTCCTCTTCCTACTAAACTCAAGCCATGAAGTAAATTCAGAAACGAAACTTAAAACAAGACATTCCACCGATTGGATATAACATCTCAATACATATACATATCATACAAGAAAATCAAATTATAACAAGTAGCAATGTATCGTACCACAATATGAACACCAACTTGTACAAAAACCACACGCATATACTTACAATCACATAACAAACAAGTGACAACCAATAATTATTATATAAATTACTATTGAAATGAACATCCTGATCTAACAAAACACAATTAACAAAATACAATTATTTATTTATTTAATAAGGTTGATCCCTTTGATTTATTTTAAGTGACAAAGGCTCTACTATCATCTCACAATATAGTCTTATGTAATATGAGTGTATGGGGAAAAAACCCTTACCTCGAACGCTTTTCTTTCTAGCACAAAAGTTCTTTGAATTCTACTAATAGCTCTCACCGACGATTTAAAACTTTAGAAGTCACTCGAACAATAAGGTTAAGAGAGGGGACTTCGAAAATGTTGAAGCAAAATATATGGAACAAAATCGTTCCTTTGCCAAACAAAGTGTACCGTGTGCAATCTAATTGATGAGTCTTAAAGGCTAGTTAAACGGCATTAATATGAGGCACAATAGTGGGAAATTCAGTTACTGATTATGCTTATGAATGTACTTATCTCCAATCATGTTTCACGTGTAAACACATTTGCAAGGCTTCCAATCTTTTACTTAGTCAAAATTGATTTGCCACATATTCCTAAAACTAAATGCTAATTAATTTCCAAACTTATGAATTAATTAAATACTTAAAATAATCATTATCTCATCAAATAATAAAATTTAAAATAAAATAATTAATATAACTATATTATCAAATAATAAATTAATAAAATGAATATATAAAATATTGGGGCGTTACATTATTACCCCCTTAAAAGAGTTTCGTCCTCGAAACTACACAATAGAAAGAAGAAAAAAATATACTCTTTTAAATAGATCACAAGAAGCTAAGAAAGATTAAGAATAAAAACATAAAGTATCATGCTTCCACTGCGTACTCTGATATTAAATAAATATAAATAACATAAATCACAAATTAATTTACAAACAAAAATATAATTTCTAACAATCACAAAGTCAAACACAAATTACACATCAATCAAGGCATTCGTCATATAATATCGCTCCCACCCAAAAATGTTTGTCCGAGGATTATTGCTCTGATAACAAATGTAACATCCCGGATTTTTCAAAGATTTTTTTCTTTCTTTTATCAACTAAAAATAGTATAATAATAATGGCTGAATTGAAATTCTAAAGAGATACAATCTTATTAAATAAAAAAAGTGCGCCGAAGCAGAATATTGATTACATAAAGTTCTCAATTTACGAAAATCCAGTTTTTCCCACGTACATACACGCTTCAAACATCACATTCAATCATAGCTTTCTTCTTGGGTACCTAAAAGGTTGATTGTAAGGGTCAGTTTCCTTATCCACATTGAATCATACTGACCGTAAGAATACATCATAAAATAATAATAAAACACTTCACCTTATAGAAAAGTATAATTATTAGTTTTCCAAAAATAAAGTTTGGTGATCAGAGTACACATATATGAATTATATAAGCAATAGAGTTTACAATCATTATTTTATTTTATTTTTATATGAAATGCAATACGACTAGAACACCTCTACATGAGACACAAATGATCCGGATAAGAAAGCTCATACCAATGGGAAAACCAGCCACACAGGCTCAAGCCACAAAGACTAAAAATATTAATCCAGCCACAAAGGCTTCTAAAACTTGCCACAAAGGCACTAAAAACAATCCTCTATACACATCCTACATGATGCATGTCTCATTAACATTAGAAAATTCATTTTCTCAAAAACCCAGCACAACCTGTAATCGAAAACTAGTCCTCCCTATTCTTTATATAAATATATTTCCTCTTCCTACTAAACTCAAGCCATGAAGTAAATTCAGAAACGAAACTTAAAACAAGACATTCCACCGATTGGATATAACATCTCAATACATATACATATCATACAAGAAAATCAAATTATAACAAGTAGCAATGTATACATACGACAATATGAACACCAACTTGTACAAAAACCACACGCATATACTTACAATCACATAACAAACAAGTGACAACCAATAATTATTATATAAATTACTATTGAAATGAACATCCTGATCTAACAAAACACAATTAACAAAATACAATTATTTATTTATTTAATAAAGTTGATCCCTTTGATTTATTTTAAGTGACAAAGGCTCTACTATCATCTCACAATATAGTCTTATGTAATATGAGTGTATGGGGAAAAAGCCCTTACCTCGAACGCTTTTCTTTCTAGCACAAAAGTTCTTTGAATTCTACTAATAGCTCTCACCGACGATTTAAAACTTTAGGAGTCACTCGAACAATAAGGTTAAGAGAGCGGACTTCGAAAATGTTGAAGCAAAATATATGGAACAAAATCGTTCCTTTGCCAAACAAAGTGTACCGTGTGCAATCTAATTGATGAGTCTTAAAGGCTAGTTAAACGGCATTAATATGAAGCACAATAGTGGGAAATTCAGTTACTGATTATGCTTATGAATGTACTTATCTCCAATCATGTTTCACGTGTAAACACATTTGCAAGGCTTCCAATCTTTTACTTAGTCAAAATTGATTTGCCACATATTCCTAAAACTAAATGCTAATTAATTTCCAAACTTATGAATTAATTAAATACTTAAAATAATCATTATCTCATCAAATAATAAAATTTAAAATAAAATAATTAATATAACTATATTATCAAATAATAAATTAATAAAATGAATATATAAAATATTGGGGCATTACATTATTACCCCTTAAAAGAGTTTCGTCCTCGAAACTACACAATAGAAAGAAGAAAAAAATATACTCTTTTAAATAGATCACAAGAAGCTAAGAAAGATTAAGAATAAAAACATAAAGTATCATGCTTCCACTGCGTACTCTGATATTAAATAAATATAAATAACATAAATCGCAAATTAATTTACAAACAAAAATATAATTTCTAACAATCACAAAGTCAAACACAAATTACACATCAATCAAGGCATTCGTCATATAATATCGCTCCCACCCAAAAATGTTTGTCCGAGGATTATTGCTCTGATACCAAATGTAACATCCCGAATTTTTCAAAGATTTTTTTCTTTCTTTTATCAACTAAAAATAGTATAATAATAATGGCTGAATTGAAATTCTAAAGAGATACAATCTTATTAAATAAAAAAAGTGCGCCGAAGCAGAATATTGATTACATAAAGTTCTCAATTTACGAAAATCCAGTTTTTCCCACGTACATACACGCTTCAAACATCACATTCAATCATAGCTTTCTTCTTGGGTACCTAAAAGGTTGATTGTAAGGGTCAGTTTCCTTATCCACATTGAATCATACTGACCGTAAGAATACATCATAAAATAATAATAAAACACTTCACCTTATAGAAAAGTATAATTATTAGTTTTCCAAAAATAAAGTTTGGTGATCAGAGTACACATATATGAATTATATAAGTAATAGAGTTTACAATCATTATTTTATTTTATTTTTATATGAAATGCAATGCGACTAGAACACCTCTACATGAGACACAAATGATCCGGATAAGAAAGCCCATACCAATGGGAATACCAGCCACACAGGCTCAAGCCACAAAGGCTAAAAAGTATTAATCCAGCCACAAAGGCTCAAGCCACAAAGGCTAAAAATATTAATCCAGCCACAAAGGCTTCTAAAACTTGCCACAAAGGCACTAAAAACAATCCTCTATACACATCCTACATGATGCATGTCTCATTAACATTAGAAAATTCATTTTCTCAAAAACCCAGCACAACCTGTAATCGAAAACTAGTCCTCCCTATTCTTTATATAAATATATTTCCTCTTCCTACTAAACTCAAGCCATGAAGTAAATTCAGAAACGAAACTTAAAACAAGACATTCCACCGATTGGATATAACATCTCAATACATATACATATCATACAAGAAAATCAAATTATAACAAGTAGCAATGTATCGTACCACAATATGAACACCAACTTGTACAAAAACCACACGCATATACTTACAATCACATAACAAACAAGTGACAACCAATAATTATTATATAAATTACTATTGAAATGAACATCCTGATCTAACAAAACACAATTAACAAAATACAATTATTTATTTATTTAATAAGGTTGATCCCTTTGATTTATTTTAAGTGACAAAGGCTCTACTATCATCTCACAATATAGTCTTATGTAATATGAGTGTATGGGGAAAAAACTCTTACCTCGAACGCTTTTCTTTCTAGCACAAAAGTTCTTTGAATTCTACTAATAGCTCTCACCGACGATTTAAAACTTTAGGAGTCACTCGAACAATAAGGTTAAGAGAGCGGACTTCGAAAATGTTGAAGCAAAATATATGGAACAAAATCGTTCCTTTGCCAAACAAAGTGTAACGTGTGCAATCTAATTGATGAGTCTTAAAGGCTAGTTAAACGGCATTAATATGAGGCACAATAGTGGGAAATTCAGTTACTGATTATGCTTATGAATGTACTTATCTCCAATCATGTTTCACGTGTAAACACATTTGCAAGGCTTCCAATCTTTTACTTAGTCAAAATTGATTTGCCACATATTCCTAAAACTAAATGCTAATTAATTTCCAAACTTATGAATTAATTAAATACTTAAAATAATCATTATCTCATCAAATAATAAAATTTAAAATAAAATAATTAATATAACTATATTATTGTTATGAATAATATTGATTATTGAGTGAATGCCCATTAATGAGTTGTCTCCTACTCTTGTCCTATAAATAGGACCATCACATTCTTGTATTTTACACACTTGAAATCATATTAATAATATACTTTCATTCTCTCTATCTTGCTCTTCTAATTTATTCACAACACGTTATCAGCACGTAGCTCTAATCAAATGTAAGTATCATGAACTTATATTTATTTTATTTTAATCTTATATATGTATATATCATTTTGTTTATCCCTTTAAGTTATAAAAGAATTATATATATGCATCCCCGAAGGATTGCATATTGTTCCCGAAGAACTTAAAATTATATATATGCATCCCCGAAGGATTGCATGTTGTTCCCGAAGAACTTAACAAAATAAAATAAAATTATATGCATCCCTGAAGGATTGCATTTTATTTGGATGTTCGAAGTTGTTCGAGTTTCGTGACCGACAACAGTATGGTGAAACATTTTATGTTTCGGAACCGACACATGTATGGTGAAACATCAACACTTCAATCATCCAAAATAACATGAAATGTTTATTTTATTTATATGATATAGTTCCCGAAGAACTTGAAAATCCAATTATATAGTATATATATGCATCCCTGAAGGATTGCACAAAGAATTATTCTTATGTTATATATAAAGTTCCTGAAGAACTTAAATTCAATTAATTATTTTAAGTCATCCCCGAAGGATAGACTAACCGATTTTATTGAAATTTATTTATTAATACTGTGTATTATAATGAATCAAATATAATAACTATTTTAATTCAATATAATATAATTTTACTATTGGATTAATCAACTAACGCTGTTACTCATACGAATGATCCTAGCCAATTTGTTTATGCAATATTGTTATAATTCATATATGCCAATTTCTTTTACTACGTTACTAATTATGCTTTTCAATATTAAACAAAAAAAAAAAAAAAAAAAAAAGGAGGATTAGATAATAATTGATCGTAAATGCATTGATGAAAAAAAAAGAAAAAATTAATTGTTGAAACTTAATATGTTAATTTTGACCAATTTCATTTATTTTGGCTTATCACCAACATTTTTCACGTAAAACATTTAATGATCATTCATTTCTTTATTTCTATCAATTCATTAATACAATCAATTAAGGAATAAGTATTATGATCAATTAATTTCATGATTCTTGCTAATTTTGACCAATCTCTTTTTAACAATTAATTTTCCGATCAAAATGTAAATATGTAGTAACTAGTAACATTTTGAAATCTTGAAATGAACATAAATCAATATGGCTAATATTTCTATAATAATCATCATACAATTTAATCAATGCACTATAAATCAATTTTAATATCCCTGATACAATGTTAGTCGTGAAATAAAAATTAATCATTTTTATTTTCAACTCTAATTAAGTGACTATGTTTATCATATTTATTACTCAAATTGCTCTAATTTGCTTAACTTTATTATTTGATGATAGTATTAAGAATGTCAAATCTTTCTAAACTCGAGTTCGAGGCCCTTGACATCTCCGGAAAGAATTATTTACCATGGGCTTTAGACGCAGAAATTCATTTAGATGCGGAAGGTAATGGTGATACATTAAAGAAGGAAATATAACATCTGCTCAAAAAAAGGCGAAAGCCATGATATTCCTTCGTCACCATCTCCATGAGGATCTCAAAAATGAATACCTTACTGTAAAAGATCCTCTTATCCTATGGAATTGTTTAAAGGAAAGATATGAGCACCAGAAGACTATCATTCTTCCAAAAGCTCGCTATGAGTGGATGCACCTACGGTTGCAAGATTTTAAAACCGTAACGGCATACAATTCTGCGGTATTTCGTATCACCTCTCAATTGAAATTGTGTGGGGAAAATGTAAGTGAGGCAGATATGTTGGAAAAAACATTCTCCACCTTCCATGCATCCAATGTGTTGCTACAGCAGCAATACAGAGAAAAGGGTTTTAAAAAATACTCTGATTTGATTTCTTGCCTTCTGGTCGCTGAACAAAACAATGAGCTTCTCATGAAAAATCATGAGATTCGACCAACTGGCGCTGCTCCATTCCCAGAAGTGAATGCAGCAACACACGACCATCATAGACAAACTCGAGGTCGTGGTCGTGGCCATAGTCGTGGTCATAGACAAGGTCGTGGTCGTGGTAATCATCTTGGCCGTGGTAATTTTAAGAATTCTAGTTCACACCAGAAGTGGAAAAATGAAAAGAATGGAAAAGGGAAAAGTGGACAAAGCGGCAAAACTAACGAGAATAGTTGCCATCGTTGTGGCGGTAAAGGTCATTGGGCTCGTACCTGTCGTACCCCAAAACATCTTATCGACCTTTACCAACGATCACTTAAAGAGAAAAAGATCGAGACTCATCTCGCTTATGAGGATGGTGATTTCGATTATGATATGAATCCTACTCACTTAGATGTTGCTGATTTTTTGGTGGATCCGGAAGGAAAGAGTGATCACATTATTAATGTTGATGGAAACATCAAGAATTAGATTATTTCTTTTAATTATCCTTTGTCGTTTAAGTGTGTTTCTTTTCAATTCTCGTTATTATCAGCCATGGATGTTTAAGTGTGTTTTCTTAATTCTCAATGTCATTTGAATTGAAATGGAGTTTTATATCTCCATAATAATAAATTTTATCATCTTCATTGTTGGTCAAAGAAAAGTTTAATACGCTAATTTTTTTAATCATATATTGCAAAGAGAAGACATTGCTTTTGAAATCATCAGTTTTTTTTATGAATATATATTCCATTACTATATGATTTTATTTAAAGGATTGTTCCATTTTAGAGGAATACATGATTTAGTTCTAAAACAGTTTTAGATCGTGGTTTTAAAATTAACCAATTTTCAATAATATAATTTTGTTTTAAAGAATAACATACAAAAAAAAAAAAAAAAATATTACTATTTACTATGGTGCGATGCTAACCTATCCTTTAATTTAATCAAGAATTCATTTTTCTCCAGTTCATAATATAACCATTTTTTTTTATCTATTTTTTTTAGAATGAATATTGACACTAGCATCAATGGAGATATGTGTCTTGCCGATAGTGCAACTACACACACAATTCTTAAAGAAAAAAAATATTTCTCTTATTTAGTGAAGCAAGAAACCAATGTTAATACAATATCTGGAACTACAAAGATAATTGAAGGCTCCGGAAGAGCTAATATTTCATTATGTGGAGGAACAAATTTACATATTGAAAATGCCTTATATTCCTCTAAATCTCAAAGAAACTTATTGAGTTTCAAGGATATTCGTATAAATGCATACCATCTTGAGACAAGTAATGAAGAAGGTATTGAATATCTTTGTATCACAAAACGTGATCTGAATAAAACATCTATATTGGAAAAGTTGCCCGCTTTTTCCTCTGGTTTGTACTACACTTATATTAGTACAATCGAAACAAATTTAACCGTAAACCAGAAGTTTACGAATCATGATAAATTTGTTATTTGGCACGACCGGTTGGGTCATCCCGGATCTATAATGATGCGAAAAATAGTTGAAAATTCATGTGGACATCAATTGAAGAGCCAGGAGATTCTTCAGTCCAATAATTTCTCATGCACATCTTGTTCACAAGGGAAGTTAATAATTCGACCATCACCATTAAAAATTAGAAATGAGTCTATAAATTTTTTAGAACGAATACATGGTGATATTTGTGGGCCAATACACCCACCATGTGGACCATTTAGATATTTTATGGTTTTAATTGATGCATCAACTAGATGGTCACATGTTTGTTTATTGTCAACTCGCAACCAGGCGTTTGCGAGACTATTAGCTCAACTAATTAGAATAAGAGCTCACTTCCCTGATTACCCTGTCAAGAAAATACGTCTTGACAATGCTGCTGAATTTTCATCCCAAGCATTTAATGATTATTGTATGTCCATTGGAATTGACATTGAACATCCTGTAGCACATGTTCACACACAAAATGGCCTTGCAGAATCATTTATTAAGCGTATAAAGCTAATTGCAAGACCACTTCTCATGAGAAGCAAACTTCCAATATCCACTTGGGGACATGCAATTCTACATGCAGCAACATTGATTCGCATCAGGCCAACTAGTTATCATAACTCTTCCCCTTTAAAATTAGTCTTTGGTCAAGACCCTAATATTTCCCATATAAGAATTTTTGGATGTGCGGTATATGTTCCTATTTCTCCACCACATCGCACTAAGATGGGTCCTCAAAGAAAGTTGGGAATATATATTGGATATGAATCTCCATCCATTATAAAGTATCTTGAACCAACAACAGGAGATTTATTCACAGCTAGATTTGCTGATTGTCATTTTGATGAATCAAATTTCCCAACTTTAGGGGGAGATAACATGCAGTTGGGAAAAGAGATCAGTTGGAATGAATTATCATTGTCTCACCTTGATCCTCGAACTAAACAATGTGAACTAGAAGTTCAAAAGATAATTCATTTGCAAAGCTTGGCAAATCAATTACCAAATGCATTTACTGATCCAAAAGGTGTAACTAAATCTTATATACCAGCTGCTAATGCTCCAATAAAAATAGATATCCCTGTTGGAAAATCTATTATTGCAAATGAGTCTCAACCACGCTTGAAGCGTGGTAGACCAGTCGGTTCAAAAGACAAAAATCCTCGAATAAGAAAGGGAGCTAAAAATAAAGATGATCCAAGCGAGGATATAGAAACTCAGAAAGAGTCTTCAGACATAATTGATATTTCAGTTCCAGAAGAAACTGATCAGGTACCTGAAAATCATGAAAATAAAGAGATCTCAATAAATTATGTCACTAATGGAATACAATGGAACCGACATGAAGTCAACGTTGATGATGTTTTTGCATACAATATAGCGCTAAATGTGATAAATGATAGTGAGGATCTAGAACCAAAGTCTATTAAAGATTGTAGACAAAGTGAGAATTGGCCAAAATGGAAAGATGCAATTGAAGCAGAATTAAGCTCTCTTTCCAAGCGAAATGTATTTGGCCCTGTAGTCCGAACACCTGAAGGTGTGAAACCAGTCGGATACAAATGGGTTTTTGTGCGAAAGCGAAACGAGAATGGTGAAATAGCAAGATACAAAGCAAGACTCGTCGCTCAAGGATTCTCTCAGAGACCTGGGATTGACTTTAATGAGACATATTCACCTGTAGTTGATGCAACTACCTTTCGCTACTTAATTAGCCTTGTAACACATGAAGGGCTAAACTTGCACATGATGGATGTCGTTACAGCTTATTTGTATGGCTCACTCGATAGTGACATCTACATGAAACTCCCTGAAGGTTTTAATTTGCCCGATGTATATAGTTCAGGATCTCGAGAAAACTATTCGATCAAATTGAACAAGTCCCTCTATGGGCTAAAACAATCGGGACGCATGTGGTATAATCGCCTCAGCGAATACTTGCTAAGGGAGGGGTATAAAAATGACTCCATTTGTCCATGTATTTTCATGAAAAGATTGGGAAATGATTTTGCTATAATTGCAGTCTATGTTGATGACATAAACATTATTGGAACCCCCAAGGAACTTTCAAAAGCCATAAATTGCTTAAAGAAAGAATTTGAGATGAAAGACTTGGGAAAAACAAAGTTTTGTCTTGGATTGCAAATTGAGCACCTGAATAATGGAATTTTTATACACCAAGAAGCTTACATAGCAAAAATGTTAAAACGATTTTATATAGACAAATGTCATCCATTGTCTACCCCAATGGTTGTTAGATCACTAGATGTGAAGAAAGATCCTTTCAGACCTCGAGAAGAGGATGAAGAACTACTTGGTCCTGAAGTACCATATCTCAGTGCAATTGGAGCATTGATGTACCTTGCTAATTATACACGTCCTGATATAGCTTTTTCTGTCAATTTATTATCAAGGTATAGTTCTTCACCTACAAAAAGGCATTGGAATGGAGTCAAACATATATTCCGTTACCTTAGAGGTACAATGGATATGGGCTTACTTTATCATAAAGTACCCAAACTAGAAATAATTGGTTATGCAGATGCAGGTTATTTGTCAGATCTTCACAATGGCAGATCACAAACGGGGTACTTGTTTACAAGTGGAGACACTGCTATCTCATGGAGATCAGTGAAACAGACCATGGCAGCAACATCATCAAATCATGCAGAACTTTTAGCACTACATGAGGCAAGTAGAGAATGTGTTTGGTTAAGATCCTTGACTCAACATATACAGAAGAATTGTGGTTTATCCTCCGGAAGAATGGATGCAACTATCATTTATGAAGATAATACCGCATGCATTGCTCAGTTGAAAGAAGGTTATATCAAAGGAGACCGAACAAAACATATTTCTCCAAAATTCTTTTTCACGCATGATCTTCAAAAGAATGGTGAGATAATCATTCAACAAATCCGTTCGTGTGATAATCTCGCAGACCTTTTCACGAAGTCACTTCCAAGTAAAGTTTTTGAGAAACTAGTAAAAGGGATTGGTCTTCATCGTCTTAGAGATAATTGTCTAGTTGAGGGGGAGAAATAATTATATCATGTAATTCTCACAAAAGGATATTGTACTCTTTTTCCTTCACTAGAATTTTTTCCCACTGGGTTTTTTTCTAGTAAGGTTTTAACGAGGCATATCCTCAATGGACATTCAAGGGGGAGTGTTATGAATAATATTGATTATTGAGTGAATGCCCATTAATGAGTTGTCTCCTACTCTTGTCCTATAAATAGGACCATCACATTCTTGTATTTTACACACTTGAAATCATATTAATAATATACTTTCATTCTCTCTATCTTGCTCTTCTAATTTATTCACAACAATTATCAAATAATAAATTAATAAAATGAATATATAAAATATTGGGGCGTTACACCAACTGTTACACATTATAATGCAGCCTGCAGAGTGATAAGGTATTTGAAAAACAATCCTGGACAAGGCATTTTCTTTGACAGAGCATCAGATTTGCAGTTACTTGGTTACTCTGATGCTGACTGGGCAGGGTGTGTGGATACAAGGAGATTAATATCAGGTCACTGTTTCTTCATTGGGACTTCATTAATATCTTGGCGTGCAAAGAAACAGGCAACAATATCAAGATCCTCATCTGAAGCAGAATATAGAGCCCTTTCTTTTGCCACTTGTGAGTTACAATGGCTCCTCTACTTGTTCAATGACTTGAAGATCAAATGCATCAGGCCTCTTGTCCTATATTGCGATAATCAGAGCGCAATACACATTGCCTCAAACCCTGTTTTCCACGAAAGGACAAAGCATCTAGATATAGATTGCCACTTGGTTCGTGAGAAGGTGATGAAAGGAGTGTTGAAGTTACTACCCATATCCACCAATGATCAGCTAGCAGATTTTCTCACTAAAGCGTTGCCACCTCCGAAATTTCATGAGTTTATGTCCAAGCTAAACATGATCAATATCTATAGTGTTTAGTCTTGAGGGAGGGTGTTAAACCTTTAGCTAGTTTACTTGCTCTATTGTACATATAAGAGTTTAGAATTAATGTACTTAGCACACATACATTTAGTTAGCTAGCAGAATAGTATAGTATATATACTTGTAATAACAATGTTTACTATTTATTCAATAACAGAATCATTTTTTTACTTTATCAATTCTCTCATCTATCTTCTGTAACTAACTTTCAGTTACTCAACATCTTGTGAGCTGATACTTTTGTAATTTGTCTTTATTTTTGTTTGTATATATATTGCTTCATTTTCTATACCGGACGTACTCTGTCTTATTTTTAATGTATGATTGTGATTAAAAAAATCTTTGACTCCAACAACAAGTTTTATAAAATACTCCATGTGTATTCAATAAAAAAGTTATTGAACAGGTTAATTTTGTAGTATTGACATCAATATATTTGTTAATCTCATTAATTTTATTTTGTGGCACAACAAAAAGAAATGAGCTCTAATTAATCTTAGTTTTTAGGATTAACTATAAGATAGGGGAAAATAATATGTCTATATAGCGGTCACACTATTTTTATTGTCTCTTTCTAACTTCTCTTGAAACCAAATCATTTCCTATTACATTTCGTTTTATTCATTCATGCACACACCACTTAAGTCTAATCAAAATAAAATCCAAACACAATCAAACATTTTCAAGATTATAATTTTTCTTCCAAATTTCTCCACTTGGTTTGTGTATTTGCTACTCCAAATATGACTAATTCACCATATACATACCTAACAATGGTATAAAGAAATCGAATGGGGAACACGATTAGCAACATAAAACATGGATGGCGTTTGAATTATGACGGTGTTTTTATTTTTGCTAATAATTAGGATTAGTGGCAACCCCAGGATTATTATAAAGAATAAGAAAAAATTTACATGTCACATAATATATGAATTAACTATTAAATTTATCTCTAAAAATATCAGTTTTTCCCTAAACTATACTAAATTATTTTGCCAGAGTCCGGGCAACTACTCAGCATTGCTGGCCCTTAGAGTCGCCCATGATTAGGATGATGTTAATATGTATTATTACGGCACATGATAAACTATTGAAATAAAGAAACGTAGTATTAAATAATACAAAATATTTAATGTTAAAAAAATTGATTATACAAATATCATTTTTTTAAATTAGACTTCTAGGAATATATATATTAACATTTTCCGAATAATTAATTCAACCGATAAAGAAAATTATGAGATGTTCAATTTCTGGCTCTTACTTATAAAGTTACAATGGTAAAAAGTAAAAACTATATTCTTTAAGTCCCAAAATACAAAACCCAAACCTCTCCTAGCCGGCCCTAATATAATTTACAAAAAAATCTTGTCTCCAAGCTCTCTTTGTTCATCATAGAGGGGTGATTTTGGGTCATTTTTGGCCTAGAATCACCCCCTCTACACCTTTTTTTCTTTTCTTTTAATTTAAATAAGTGATTTTCACATAGATTAAGTTTTTCTTTTGTGTTTTTTTGTGATTTCGTCGTCTAAGTGCGGCGTTGTGTTGGTCGTCGTCTTGTGCGGCGTTATTTGATTTCCCGTTTTGTTGCGGTGTTCTTTGATTCTTCTCGAAAGATTATCTTCGGTCAATTACAGATTCAATCAATGATTTGGGCATCAACGTTGCAGATCCGGAAGTATGGATATTCCGGTGATTTTAATTTTATCATATTATTTGTTGTAGGCATTATGCCGTTGTATGCTATTAACTCGGATGCTGTGAGTTTGTTCGCAGATTCATCCTTTACGTTTTTAGCGAAGTTGAATATGTGGTTGTATTTGATGTATCTGTCGATTTGAATGAATGAATATCATTTTGTTTGTGTCAAAAAAAAAAGTCCCAAAATACAAACAAAAATTTGTCAACAAAAGTGAATATATTTGACCTAAATTTTCAACTAAATAGATTAACTTTTTTTTACTCATTTTAAATTATATTATGAGACGCAGGGAGTATATAGTAACTTAAAAAGAGAAGAAAAAAATTGATCTTGATTTTTTTTTTTGGTCAATCATAATTTGAATTTATTTTTTGAAGTTGTCATTTGAGGGCAAAGCCCCTTGTGGACTTGATGATAGCCTTGACTAAGAGGCCCACATATATGGTCGGTGATCTTATGTTATTCCATAGTTACAGAAAAGACAAAAGCATCCTATTAATTGATTTTGATTTATCAGGTCTCTTTTCTCTATTTCCCACTAGCTTTATCCCATATAGACTTGCCCATCAATTTTGAAACACAAATTAAGACTGCGAGTGTGAAAATTCGATAAGTACAACTAGCTACAATATGCTCCCTATTTTGATACAATGAAGTTTCTTTAAAAAAACATGAGAGAATAATGTGAAATTTAGACCGTTAAATTTATAAAATTAGGATAATATTGTAATATGAAGGAAAGAAGAAAAATTAGTTAAAAATTGAAATGTAAAAATTGATAACAACAGTGGGGAAAATCTATTCTAGAATTTTTTAATTCCCATGTGTATATTTTTTTTTTTGATAAGCAATATGGAATTATAAGGAGTACAAGAGGTACTCGACCCTTACAATTCAGGGAAAACAACCCCTAAACACTTTGGATACAAGCCAAAGGATCATTACACCAATCGGAAAAAGTAACATTGACATTTAACCCTCCCCGACCGATAAACCAAAACCAAGCAAAATATATGATATGATCCACTAGAGACGGTATATTAACCTCCTCGCCCCTAAAAATAATGTTGTTCCGCATTTTCCACAAACTCCACGTTGTCGCCAACCAAATGATATGCCGAAATTTCTTGCCATTTCCACCTTTTATAAGCTTTCCAAAATGACTAAAGTGGTCATGAATATTCACAAAAGCCAAAGGCGTAGTTTTCATCCACCGGAAAATGATCCTCCAAACTTGACGCGAGAAATTACAATTAAAAAAGACATGATGACTCTCTTCTACCTCCCTTAAGCAAAATATGCAGCTTCTGTCATGATTATTAGTGATGATGCCTTTCTTAAATAGTGCTTCCCTTGTAGGTAGTTTATCTAACAATAATCTCCATCCAAAAATAGTGACTTTAGATGGAGCATTGTTCAACCACAACTTCTTGAAAATATTCGACATACCTTGATCTACTGCTGGGGCTGCATTGTTGTTCATCATCGCCATGTGTATATAATTTGGTAAATAATACTCTGTCCGTTTCTAATTATAAGCACCCTCTTAAAGATAAAATTTGTTTCTAAATATAATTTCATTTTCAATTTCTTTGACACATTTTTTATTACTTTTCCAAACATAACTCTACTTTGCATAGGAATATGAAAAGTTAACTACAAATACATTTTTTTTACCAGGAACAATTAATTGTGATACCTAAAAAATACACATTAACTACAAAAGGAATTAGTGACGCATCTTGTTGTCCGTCTACCTTTTATTAATTTGTAATTACTTTATATATATATATATATATATATATATATATATATATATATATATATATATATATATATATATATATATATATATATATATATGAGAAATTCTTAGGTGAGTCCTCACCTAAACATTAATTATTAGGCACAACCAATCAAGTAATGACAACTCATTAAAATATTAAATAATTATAAGTAATTAATAGTGTAATAATGAAAATCAAATCAGAATAAAATCTAGAAAATAAGGAAATAAAAAAACTCATGTGCTAATTTGTTATGAACAATTGTATTCCCTCTTTATTTTTAATTAGTGTGCCGTGACAACAAAAATAAGGAAAAGCCTGGATATGTACATTGTGCCGTCACCACCAAAACAAGGATAATTTGTTCATAGCATCAAACATTTGAATGAGATTTGACATAATTTTTATTTGCATTTACATTTAGTTATTCTAATTATAAGTTATAATTAGATGAAGACAATTTTATTTTGCACTATTTCTATATATTTTAAGTTTAACTAGGTAAAAGGATATTTTTATTATTATTATTATTATTATTATTATTATTATTATTATTATTATTATTATTATTATTATTATTATTATTATACTAGCTATAATATTATTGTTCAACTATTTGTTACGTACACCGATAGAGTTTTACTAATTTTGTATGTTGATTTTAAGTTGGTTTATAGTTTGGTACGTATTTTTATAGACTCTATTTCACAATGCTCAATTTTGAGTTTACAATTTATAGCTTATAAGTTAATATAATACGACTTGTTTGGTAACATTTGAGCATATAGTTTTTTTTTTATAGGTATCTTCATGTATTTTGATAAGCTAATTTAATTTACGTATTGTTTATTATTTTTTCTCCTAAATTTGCACTTGAAAAAAAAATTAAATATTTTTTTTATGTCATTTCATATTTATAAAGTAATTGTTTGAATAATTACTGAATTTCCGGGAAATAAAAGACTAAAAAAATTTATAGCATTTCTTAAAAGAAATATAAATGTTTGAAACAAAAATATATATTATTAACTTATGTTATTTTATCTTCTTATGTGATGGGCAAAACATAAAAATTGAGAGAGAAGCATATGATATTTTTGTTTCTTCATTATTATTTTTAGATTTGGTTTAGATTTGGTTTTATTAATATTCTATGAATTATTTGCAATTATTTAATATATTAATGAATTGTCATGATTCGATTGGTTGTGCCTAATAATTAATGCTTAGGTGATGACTCACCTAAGAATTTCTCAATATAATTCGTCCTTTCATTATGACACCATAGATTTTTCTTAATATAAGTGAAAATTTTCAATATGAGCTTAATGGAGGGAGTATTTAATAGGGAATAGTGTTACTTTTTGGTGCCAATATTTGTGATCATATTATTCTTTCTTCTTTTTTTTAGGAAAAATTATACAGAGATTTTTATCTTATTTATTTGTAATATTTGGTCATTTATCTTTTATTTGTAATATATAGGTCTTTTATCTTATATATTTGTAACACTGAGAAACTTGATCATTTGAAGGGAGTGACGGTTTTGGACCTTTAAAAGAGGGAAATTGTTGATGCCTTGTCTTTCAAGGATTTATTGGATTAGACTAACACATTGATCATTCTAACAATATTATAATTATTAGGATGATGCAAATATTGTTTTCTTAAGAACCTTGATATTCAATACTCTTATATTGAGTAATTCCAAATGGAAATACACAATAGTGCTTGACTTTTTAGCCTATTGATATATTTTAAGTGCAATTGTATATTTAATATCCTTATAATCACATGAATTATACTCCCAATTACATCGTGGATATTATTAAACATATATTATTAAATAAGTTTTTTTAATAAAATAAAATAAATGAACGTAATAAAACTAAAATAACTATACAAATAATATGGTTTGATTTCTAAATTTGTTAAAATATTGTTAAAAGTAATATAATCTTCAACAACATGGTGAATTTATGTTTAAATTTTGATTCAGAGACGTGTTCACTTTTAGTATCCGACTATATTCGTCAAATAATATTACACTTAGGCTTTGTTTGCAAGTTTGGAGGGAGGGGAGGGAATGGTTTTGAAAAAAAGGAAGAAACAAGTGGAAGGAATAGAGAAATTTGGGAGGGAAAGAGTTTGAAGGGTTATTTTTTCTTCATAACACAAACCCCCCTAATTTGGTGGAACTCAAAAATTGTATTGGATGGGGGTTTGGAGGGTTTGTATGAATTCTTCAAATTTAATTAATGTTGTTATAATATTCTTAAATTCATAATATATATATTAATCATAAGTATTTATTTGTCATTCTCTATAAAAAATACTTTCTCAAAAAATGTAAAAGATTTCTCTAATTTTCTCTCTATTTCCCTCCCTCCAAAGCCCTCCTCTCCCCTCCCCTCCCCTTCAAACTCACAAACAAAGCCTTAGACCTTGATAAATATCTAGAGAAAATGAAAACTAAAAAATGCCAAAATGCTAGAAGGATTCGCGCATCAATGTCTAAACCTTTTTTTTTTTTATTGACATCATGTCTAAACCTACTTGACTATTTGTTACAGAAATAAGACTTTATGCAAAAACTCAAAAGGCAAAACTTGTACACCATTTGAACACAAAACGTTTTATAGGCATCTGTCTTCATATATTTTTGTTTTGTCTTAGAAAGTCTTTGATTCTAATTAATGATGATCATGTTTTAAAAATATTCTTTCAGTAGAATGATTGCAATTATTTATATCAATTTCAAATTTCTTTTATATTTTGTTCACTATTAATTCTTTCTCTTTTCCCTACACAAAACAGGAAACATGCATGTATACGGTGCTTCTTAATTGATACTAGTGAACTGTAGGATTATGACATGTTGACTTAAGAGGTTTAAGACTTTAAGGTGCTCTTGGACAATCAACCAAGACAAAGAAACGTTTCTTTTGCATTACTAATTAATTAAGAAAATATGTAAGAGTTTTAATGCTTTTTATTTATTTTATTTTTATAAAAAGGTTTTACTTTTCAGCACCACAAATTTGACATGTGGGGGCTTATGTCTTATACTGTCTAGTTTCTGTAAGCCACTAAATTCTAAAAGGCCTTTTATCAAATATGTACATCAATAAAATTCCTTCTTGATGGGTGCATTGTTAGAGAGATACGACAAGAGCATGGCTCTGGAGAAAAATTACTGTAGCAATCCCTAGAATTTTTTTTCTTGCGCCTGGTCTCAATCAGCTCCTCACCAATGGTTGTTCAGAATTATCTCTTATGATGGATGCTCCGGCACTGTAGCAACGCAGTTCCCTCTCTCTGTGTGTTTCGTCGACACAATTTTGGGGTTGGAAGCTCAGATTGACGCTTCGTTCTTCCTCCGACGATCAGTGGTGGGTTGAGTGATTCAAGAACGACAGAGGTTTGTTCACAGTCCATTCTCCTTCAAGGTTAGTTTCCATTCTTAGTTGGGAGAGACTGTTTGGTTGTTCTGAAGCTCGCATTGTAGCTGTGTATCTGGTTTTTGGTTTTTTTGCCAATTTTACTTACAGCCATGGCCACTGATGTTGTGTGTCCATGGAGTTTCTTAGACTTTGAAACCCCTAACCAGCTAGTAATATCAACACTAATTGTCTAAATTTTGCACAAGCTTTGAAAATCCCCAATAAGAAGGAAACTCTTTATGAGTGTATGCCACAACCTTGCTTTAAGGGTGAATCAATATCAATCAAAATTACTGAAAAAGAATATGCTAAAGGTGTTGAAAATTGCAAGTTTAATCTTCACGGTCGCCTCATTTTGAAGAAAGGGGAAATAGCTCCCTCTTGCAGAGAGCTTTATTCTATTCTTTCTAATTTGTGGAAATCTATCTCGGCTTGGAGAATGATCTCACTCGGGAAAGGATATTTTGAGTTTGAATTCTCATCCTCGGAGGATCTCAGACACATTTGGTCTGCCGGGGCTTTAAACATTAAACCGGGAGTGCTCAGATTTTCTCAATGGACTCAAGACTTTAACCCAGGCACTCAAAAACAATCAAATGCACAGGTATGGGTTAGATTTTGTGACTTGCCACAAGAATATTGGAGGCACAGAACTCTTTTTGAAATTGCTTGTGCTATTGGAACTCCAATTTCTCTTGATGAACCGACAAAAAATCGTGTTTTTGGTCATTATGCTAGAATATTAATTGATGTTGATTTGGATAATTTATTACATGAATCTATTTTAGTTGAGAGGGAAGGATTCGCTTTCTATGTAGGAGTGATTTATGAAAAAATACCATCATATTGTACTAATTGTCAAATTGTTGGTCATCATATATCAAATTGCAACAAACTTATCCCAATCAAGTTTTCAGAGGTACCAAAGAAAAATAAGGAACAAAATGACAATAGGCAGCAAACACAGCAAAAAACTTGGAGGAGTATTCCTGCTCCTTCAAAAGTTGTCAATAACAATGAGATTGTTGTTGCTGAGAAAGTCCTGGAGAAGGAAAATACCACAAATAGTGTTGTAGGTTACAATCACACTATGGTTGAAGATCCTCTTATTAATGATATTTTTAGGGCGAAAGATTTCATAACTAATGAGAGAGCTATCTTAATTCATGAGCAAGATATTTTTTCTACTGAAGTAATTCCTGAGCAACCTGTTCATGTCGATAATTCTAGTTTGGCTGAGAAGCAAAAGGAGGACCACCAGAGCAACAAATTTCCAGATATGCGTATTGTTGGTCCCTGGAGTGATGCAATCACTGATTTGGATTATGACAATTCAACTTGGAGTGGTATGAACTCTTCAAATGTCATTATTTCTGATGATATTTTAAATCCAAATGTTTCCCATGACTTGGAAATTTTGAGGCAACATGATTGGAAGGAAAATGATGCTTTTAAGGATAAAACTTATACTGACGAGGAAGAAAGAGAAGCAGCTCTTAATTTCTTGAAAAACCGCTATGTTCCTCCGGAAGAGCCTTTCACAGAGGTGGTCTCTAAGGCTAAGAAAAAGAATATGCAAAAAGGAATGCATTTGCATAATACCCGCTCCAGGGGTAGGTTTCCTTAGATACTCTAGTCGTATCTTTTTGTTCCGTTTGTGTTCGTTCTCTTTGTCTTTTCTTTTATTTTGTTTCGTTTTCTTTGTTGCTTTTGCTTGAGAAGGCTTTGGTCGATGTCCCCCCTTCTCTTTTTGTATTGTTGCCGTTTTATTTTATCTATCTATTTAGGGCCCGTTTGATGGTCAAAAAAAAAAAAAATCCTTCTTGATGTAAGTCAAAAATAAGCTTCAATCAAATGTACACAAAGAAAGAAAAATGGGGATAGAAATCATAGAATATGATAGATATAGCTTAGCAAAATTGACACTACTATTTTTTTATGCCTGTAATTTTATTTATTAGTTACGATGTTAGTGATAAAAAAAATTTACCGTTAAGAAAGTTGTGTGAGACATATGTACAAATTGATATTTATTTATCCGACTTTCGAGCATATGATTGGGCATTTGGGCGGTTCCTCTGCAACCCTTCATAGAAGGTGTATAGTTGATTCACGCTATGATGCTGAGTCCGAATACTGTTGTTTGTAAGGGTTGAGTACACTTTGTACTCCTTATAATAATATATTTTTTGCATATAAAAAAAATATGTACAAATTGAATTTTTTTTCATAATTATTAATTGAAGTAATTTTTTTTTTTACACGAACTGATTTATTGTCTCTATAATCACTATTTGAGATGTTAAAGAACAAACAATTTTTATAAACAACTATGGTTACTTTTTTTTTTTTTTTTACAAAAATATACAACTTTTTACATCACAATAACCATTTTAATTTAAAATTTAACTTTTACATAGACATTCCGTTCTTATGCTTTAAATTTAGAAAAATGTTGAATAGTGTCCCAGGGCACTAGTTAAGGATACTTGATATAGTAAAATTACATTGAAAGTTGTGTATAGTTAATGTTTGTAAAATTACTTTTTTGTATCCTTAACTAGTGTCCCGGGGCACTAGTTAGCATGACCCTTAAATTTAAGTACTAAATTCTACCATCGATAAGTTTTTTTAAGCAAATACAATCAACTCATTTTTCCTTAATAATAAAAGGTTTAATATAAAGAGAGACATAATAAAAAAAACTTGCGATTAGACAAAAAAATGGCCGCTCTAGTTAAAATGTGAGCCACCCTGTTTGTTTGTCACTTGGTGAACTTATCTCAAAATTGAAATTACAATGTAACAAAGACTTAATTGACATAATATAATAGAGCTCAATTTTGATACACTCATGTGATTAGTTTAATTTGTAAGGCATCCATCACAAATTTGCGGTCGCTTTCAAATATAATTTTGGACCACCCTCTAAAAGAGGCTTCACGGATTGCATGCCTCCAATAAGGACATGGCTTCACCTTCCAAAGTAAAGAGTTTATGCATACTCACATTCGTATCTCCAGCAATAAAAGCACTGTGGGGATTACGAAGACACCACCCTCGTCCCGTACGGCCAGATTCATCATGGAAGCTCGCATCAACATTACATTTCCATCATCTGGAATAGAGTTGTTGCCACTGTATATTGGTTGTGCGCTGATGTCTTCTGTTTGGCGCAGCTGCTATCTTCTGTTGACAGCCCACCATTCATTCATCATATGTGCAGCACGTATAGCAACACTCTTCAGTTTATCCTTGAGGCCATTCCACACACAGTTGTTCCGGTACTTTACCACAATACCAGAAGCACTTTTATGATAAAGACTAATGGTTAAACATATATATACAATAATCAATAATAAAAATATGTATATATACCTATAAAAAATTGAAAATTCTGGTGTGGCTATAGCCACATTAAGCCTTTATATAGATCTGCCCCTGTTATTTCTTTATGCACCACACAATCATCGTGACATTTCCTGCAACATCAATGGTTTCATTTCTACATATATCAAAAAATACATTATGCACATTATTAAGTTGTTGCACTCTTGGTTCAATGACTCCTCTCAATCCGGATTCGTTCCACACACTTCTACTTTCACTACATCCAAAAAACACATGTCAATCGTTCTCCTCATTATTAGAACATAAAGGGCAGTCCTTTGAACACCGCACATTCCACTCATTAAGCCTAACTCGGGATGGTAAGTGTTCTGGATACATCAAAATAGTCATACATCGCTTGATACTCGAGGCAAATGGTAGTTTATATACAATACCCACACCTTTCAAACCACCGAGGCGCCTTTTCTACAACGGACAAAACCGTGACAGAGTTAACCTCAAAGCGGACAATCTCTCGGATATATGGACTTGAGGTCGAATATGAACAGTAAGAAACCCCGACATACTCTCCAATGACCATCCAAAATGCAACTTTTACCCAAAACTCTACTATTAACATAGTGTCTAACTACCGTTGATAAGTTATACATATACTTTGTTGTAATTCTCAATAAAATTGATAGTTCTTTTCTTTGAGAAATACTTTGGAAAAGATTTCTAGTGGCTAAACTCTAAAGTGCATATTTCTCTAATTCAAGAATTTATAATTACAAAACTGATAACAAAGAAAAACATTTTTTGAAAAAACATGAAAAATATGGGCACATATATACATATGACATAAAATGTTTTAAGACATATAATATAACACAATAATGAAGCTAGTACAGGGCACAAGTCTGGCAATAATTCACAATTTAAGCCCAGTTTGAGCCCAAATATATTACATGGTTGCTATTCGTTTCTACTTTCTAGATTGCTAACACTAAAAAAATACTACCGAGATCGTTATGTTGGAACAAAAGAGGTTCTGACATGACCTAATTGAGTTTTGATGATAACAATAGTATTAATATACAATAGGGTACATTGATAATTTACTCTAAGTGTGCAGGTATATAAGCTAAAATTTTATATTCACAATGAGTACAACAGAAGCTCTGAAATGTCAAGCAAATTCTGACCAAAAGATACTCATCAGAAGATGCAGGTTAAAGACATGTCAGAAGCTACATATCAGAAGCTGTGTTAGAAGACATCAGATTCTGATAAGAGCAGTGAGAGCCGTTTTGTCAGAAGAACATTCTCTGCTAACAATGATTGGAATTCATCATCCTCTGACAACCCAAAAGTTGGAGAATCAACCTTATCCTCAGGGATAATGACGTTAGTACTATTGTACGAACTTATTACCCGATTTGGTCGAAACGTTCTCTCCAAGATTGATCGTATACAATCAGTATCACTACCTGATATGGTTAAGGGATAGTACTATCTCCAGCAGGCGAAATCTCACCGCAACGGATTCAATTCAAATACGCTCCACCCTCTACTATAAATAGGAGTCGAATTGAAGTTTTTGTGCACACAACGATTGAACAATTTTGAAACGAGCTGTTACTCTGTCAAATCATCCTAAGCACAAAAACAACTTGAATACAACTTGAACTCATTTGAACATCCAAGACTCAAAGCTTCAGCTTCTAATCATTACAGTAGCTGAGCCTTAGTTTTCTTTCACTAGGATTCTAAGTTAAGTCTTGTTATTAAGATGTATTTATTTCTTAGTGAACATTGATTTTTGTATCAAGTGTTCATAAACTCTGTTTTCTTTTGTAAGTTGTTTGAAGTCTCTTGCGTTTGTGCTTGAGCAAAGGAAGTCTCTTGTAAGGTTACTTGAGCATTGGAAGTCTCTTTTGTGTGTGCTTGAGCAAGTGTAATCTTTTGTGATTATTAGTGAACTCCCTTGGAAGTGCAAGGGGACTGGACGTGCTCTCGGTTTGTGAGAGGAACCAGTATAAAATCTCTGTCTCTTCCTTTCTCTTTCTCCTTCTTAAGTTCTGTTGATTGTGTTTGTTTTCTAACCGCTGCAAAATCTGATAAGTGTTTAAACTTTGAAGAAATTTTTTAAACTACCTAAAACACAATTCAACCCCCTCCTTCTTGTGTTTTTCACACCTTCACGTTATACTTTATTTGTTAATAACTATCTCATTTTTGTAGTGGTGATATATGGAAACATAGGCATGTTGCACTAGATGAATATATTCTCTCTCAAACGGGTGTATCAAACGGGTGTACTAACATATATTCTCTCTCAAATCTTCTGGAAATGAATCAATGTCAAAAAATTTGCATGAAAAATATTCAAGTAAGCAATATTACAATCGAAACCATATGCAGAATTATTCATTTGAGTATCTATTTAATCCACCTAAGTAGGTCATCCCCAGATTGATTTGAGCACTACAACGGTACAACCTATATTAATTAAAAATATACTGATTAGAATGATCACCTTTGCATGGCTTATGCAGTTGTTTCTAAAATTTTGGTAGCTAGCTTAAGAGTGAATCTACAATTTGAGCTCTAACATAAGGGAGTATAAAAAATTTGAATTTCTAAAAAAACATTAAAAAAATTATTTAATAGTCAAATACTCCTAGAAAACAATTCCTACATGCATTTCTAGATGCAATCAGGTAAAGTCACTAATCATTATTCTTAGAATTGAGTATTTGGCATAAATCAACTCTACAAAACTGATCTGTAAGGTAATGATTATTCTCACTTAAAAACACGTATTCAGACAATCTTACAACCAACATGCTGCTCCAATAAGATTTTTCTTATAATTTTTTGTTGGGCTTAATAGTCCTTAAAAAAAATTATTCTGGTGTTCAAATTTTAGACTTATTTTTATGAACCTAAGATCATCGTCCTCTTCACCATGCCCCATATACGCCCTGAGATTATGTTTGACAAAAGCATGCCAGTAAAAAAAGAGTTTGACCAGTAAAAATAAAAATATTTAAACATTTTATAATAATTATTTTTTGTGATATATCTAAATTATAAATTTTAGATTAGATACATCAAATTTTTTAGACAATTTTAATTTTATATTTGAGACAGAAGTAGTAATTATTTAAATTATTGTGATCCATTATAATAATAGGGGAGAGATCAAGGTACACCGTTCAATAACACTTTAACGAATACAAATTTTACAAAATCTATCATTAGATTAAAAGTTCATATTATATAGATCATTTATATATGTTATATTTTATAGAAATATAAAATCGTCTATTGTATCATTAAGACTGGTCAAAATTACCGATTTATGCATTTATATATTGAATACCGTTAATCTTAATCCGTAAGCCAGATATAATAAATATAGTTTTTCCTCCTAGCTCGTAAATCCATTCAACCCCATGATACTCGTTCCTGTATACCACAAGATTAACGGATTTCAGTTATTTGATTGTTTCATACAATAGTTTTCCTTTTATTTATTTTTTTACCTACACAATAATTTTAACAAAAGTAAAAAAGCCTTTAATATTTTTATTCTTTTTTAATCAAAAAGCAGTTAATAATTTTTTTTCTCTGATCTTGATCTGATTATCATTATTATTGAAGGATGAAGAAAGAAGTGGTGGTGATTGTAAGCACAACTCTTGTTGTGGTAGCAGTGGGTGCACTTGTTAGGAGATGGAAGAAAAGGAAAGAACAACAATTGAGACAAACAAAAAACATGATTCGAAAATTTGCAAGGGAATGTGCCACCCCAGTTACAAAACTTTGGCATGTTGCAGATGATTTGGTGTCTAGCATGGAATCTTCTCTTGCTTCATCAAATAATGAAACAACTAATTCAACTCTCAATATGATCATTTCCAATGTTACATCCCTTCCTAACGGGTAAATAAAATTGAATTTAATTTGTATATACGAATAAGATAAATAAGTTTTACACAAATATTCAATCAGATCTAACTAATAAAATTATTTAAATCGCAAATGTTATTGTAATAATACATGTGTAGAATCATTGTTACATCCCTTCTTAACAGGTAAACAAAATTGAATTTAATATATATACACACACACGCGAATGATATAAACAAGTTTTATACAAACATTCAATCAGATCTTACTAATAAAATTATTTAAATCGCGAAATTTTATCGTAATAATGCATGTGTAGAATTATTTTACTTTGTCGGTGTAGTGTATGACTTAAATTCGTCAATTGTTTTTTATGCTTTGAATTTGATTGGCCTAATTAGTTAATTAATTATATATAGTTAGTTTGCTAAGAATTTATTTGTTTTGGCACTTGTTGTAGAGAAGAAGAAGGTTTTTTTTATGGAGTGAATTTGCAAGGCACAAACATGTTGATGTTGTGTGCACGGCTTGGAGGAAAGGATAAGCCTATTTCTGGTTTACATAGGGAAGAGATTTCTGTCCCCAATGGTGTCTTGGTTGGTACATCTCAGGTATTTTTTGTGGTTGTGTTATTGTCACGGTCGATCGGTCGGTTCATATTGCATCTTAATAAAATCAGTGTAAATTAATCCCAACCATTAATATTATATCGGGCAGTCCTGCACGTGAAAACTTTACGGCATGAAATCTTAGCAATTCACACTTAAATTCTCTTTACATCTATTTTGCATGTGTGATTTTGTCAATCAAATATAGAGTTGGTTGCAGAATATCATTGACACACATATCGACACTAGTACTGTAAAGTTTTTAAGTTATAATTTCAAAAAACCAATTTAATATTCACATTCACATTGTATACGTTAAAGAAGAAATTCTAAATTACCAATAATAAAAAGAGAGAAATATTCACATTTAGTGTCTAATACATTTCGAATATGATATACGTGGAGCAAATTTATGGGAAATCTTTTACTTTTAATTACTAGGTTATTAGGTTGGCACTTAAATTAAACTTGTCAATTACCTCAAAAAATTGTCATCAAACACACTATTATATTACTGTTTTGCTCAATTAAACTTTTTTTTTTGTCAGGAAATAATTGATTTTGTAGCTACAGAGATAGCAAATTTTGTTTCAGCACATGCTCTGGCAGAGAATGAGGAAGATGCACCCACCAAGAAGAAGAAATTGGGTTTTACTCTATCATATCCAATAGACAAATCTATGCCTTTCACTACAACTACATTTCAACAAAAGAATACCAACAACCCAGTTGAGTTAGTGGCTAGTTCTATTTGTCATTTTTTTTAATATTCATTTTTAACCCTTCTGATTTCAAGTAAATAAACTCTGATAATTCAAAGTTCGGACAAAAAATAAATAAAGTCTGATCAAGAATTATTTCTTAAAGAAATCGAATTTGGATTTTTTCAAACAATTTGACAAAAAATATTTTACATTATATTAGTCTTTGTAATCAGGTTCGCAAAGGATTAGTCAAAGACCTTAGTCGAGCATTGAAGAAACATGGAATGAAAATGCATGTTTTTGCGCTGGTTAGAAGCTGGCTCGACCAATTAATTTTGTAATTTTTCATGTTACAGAGGATTAAAATTAACATTAATACTTCTTAATAGGTTGATGACACCATTGGAGGTTTGGCTGGAGGAAGATACTACAACAAGGACAATGTAGCTGCAATTACCCTTGGCATGAGCACAAATGCTGCTTATGTAGAACCAGCACAAGAAAGTGAGCTTGCACAATCACCCAATTCAAATGAATTGGTTAGTGACTACCATAACATTCACTTTTTCTTCTTTTACCGGCAAAAGAATATTTATCTATTGAAAATGAGTAGTCAGAACCGTTGTGAGATTTTGAGTGCCCTGAATTGTCCTTTAAAAGGACTCTTTTATATTTTTAGTGCTCTGTCCAAATATGAACTTGCTACCTAGTTTTTTTATAAGTCAGACACGCCTCCATGCTCGCGTGCACAAACACAAACATACGCAGCCCAACAACTTGGTACCTGAAAATACGGGCTTCATGCAATCGCACACTCTAAACATGTTCCTATCTGCCACTGCAAGTTGGACAATTTCTAATCTATATACAAGAAGAAAACATGACTAAAAGACTCTGAGACCCGTGGAGACAAAACCTGCCTCTATGAATACAATCCAACTAGCAGTATCCGAGTTTGAGTTTAAAATTTAATTAGAATAATTTTTTATTAGATTTTATTTATTTTCAATCAAATTTCAGATTACTAGGATACTTTTTTTTTTACCTAAGAGGTTAAGACGAAAAATTAACGCTCTCTCTATCCAGGCAATTTAGCCTTTGATGGTCTCATTTTATTTTTATAAAAGCTTAAATTTCATGATGTACAGCTTATCAATAGTGAATTAAGCAATTTAAATGATTATGAATAATATAGTGTTGCAGATAATCAGCATGGAGTGGGGAAACTTCAGATCCTCTCATCTTCCTTTAACACCGTTTGACACTATTTTAGATGCTGAAAGCTCAAATCCTGGAAGCGGGGTATAGATACTAAAATCACAATTTACCTTTGATTATACATTGTCTAGAATTGGTTCCTGAAACTTCTTTCTTTTGCCTCAGATTTTTGAAAAGCTGATTTCAGGAATGTATTTAGGAGAAATTGTTAGACTGGTATTGTTGAAGATGGCCCAAGAAACAGCCCTATTTGGAAGCAATGTGCCTCCAAAATTGATGACCCCATACTCACTAAGGTACATATATAATAGATTGTTTCAAATTCCTAGATGATAATTAGATGCTTATGTTAGAATTAAATTGATTCATAAACCCAAAAATCCAATCATGTTAATCATCAAGAAAAATTACCGTAAACATAAGTATAAGCGGAAGCGTACCTGAGTTTGTCATCGGAATAGATCAAAAGATTACGGGCATATGATCTTCCAACCGTAGAGTTCCTTATGGGCTCCTTAATTCTCCTCTGATGGGGATGAAGAGAAAATCTTTTGTCTGAGCCGCCGTTTTCACGTTTTCTCTACAGTCGGGGACCATAACCCCTATAAATAACCTAGGGTTATTTCCTAGTTTTCAATATTCTAATTTGGCCCCTCATCAAATTAGATATTGACTTATGGTCTCTACACAATAAATTACTTTTCATGATATTTATGCTTTTAGCCATAGACTTATTATTAATTAGACCACTATAGCTTTGGCTAATTACACAATGGCCCTAACACATGTAACATTACATTTGTGACCCAAAAATTCTAACAATCTCCCACTGGTCACATATGTAATCCTACACATGTGTTAGACTTTATGAGCTCAAAATTTGCCATTATATTCCTTAAGCATATCCAAATTATCTCGTCCATTAGTCATGCCAATATATAGAACCAAGGTGATTTTCGTTATATCAATCATGAAATGACATAGATCCATCATGAAATGTGTAGCATGAAAATCACGTAAAGTTGGTCTGTATATGTCGATTTTCAACTTGTCCTCCTTAATCCTTAGTGAGATCAAACCTTAAACAAAATCAGAGTGTAAAATACCAAAATTTTATTTCTGCAGAAAATATTCTTAAGCCTTACTTGAACTGAAGTATGTCTATATCATAAAAGCATTAAAAAATGACAAACTCCCACTAAAACTGAATATCACTTAATGACTTAACACCCACACGAGTAATATGCTCATGAAACCTTTTGGGAGGGAAACTTTAGTAGGCGGATCCGCAAACATGGAGTTTGTATACATATGCTTTATAGACAACCGTTCACTCTGAACTTAATCTTTATTGTCACAAATAACTTTAGTGGTCCTTTAAATCCTTATCCACTATGCGCAACCCCGTGACAAAGTTCTATGATCGGATGCATCATAATACGTTATCTTTGCATCCAACAATATTGGAGTCAGTATACCAAATGATCTCAAGCTGATCTGACCTCCAATATATGAGCATGTAATATTTTGTTTTCTTTAAATACCGTATGACCCATTTGGCTGCTTTCCAATGGTCTAATCTTAAATTTCTTAAATACCTGCCCAACATCCCAAAAATTTGTACGCAATAGCCAAACGCGTACAAAACTGAACATACATTAGACTCCTTACAACTTTTGCATAAGAAATCTTTTGTATTAACTTTTCTTTAAAGTTATTCATAGGGCACTGATTGAGACTAAACTTGTCTCCCTTAGCCATAGGGGTATCACATGATTTATTGTCTTATTATCGACATATAAAACCAATAAAGTATATTTGCTCCCACGGAACTCATGGTATATACAATCATCAACCAAATTCACCTCAAAACCAAACGAGATGATCACTTAATGAATTTTGAAATACCATAGTTCAAATGCTTACTTGAGTTCATAGATGGATTTCTTAAATTTGCAAACCATGTACTTTGAATCTTTTGAAATAAAGTTTTATGGTTGCACCATATACATTGTTTCATCAATGTTACCCTTTAGAAAACATTGTCTTTAGATCCATCGATGCAACTCAAGTCCTGAATGCGTCACTAATGCCATTGTGGTCATAAAAGAGTCTTTCAAAGAAACCGAAAAGAAAATCTCTTTATAATCAATGCCTTCTTTCTGTGTAAATCCTTTTGTGACAAGACGAACCTTTTACCTCTTCTCATTGCCTTTCAAATCATTTTGCACCTTAGGACAATGAGAAAAGGTACCAAATGTCATTGTCCTTTATGGATTTCATCACTTTATTTATGGCATCGATCCACATTTGAGAGTTAGAACTTTCCATTGCATGATGAAATCTGATTAGATCATCATCCATCATTCCAATGTTAACCTCATGTCCCTGAAGAGATACAAAATAGTCATCTGGTATTGTATTTCTCTTTTTCTCTCGTGGATCTCCTGAATCACATATGTTCTTGAGGTGTAAGAGTTTGTTCTTCTGGAACAATTTCTTGTATGGAGAGTTAAACACCTGTGGGAATATCAATATATTCCTCTTCAAAAAAGGTCCATAGCCATATCTCCCCCTGCAAACTCGACATCCTCAAAGAACCGGCATTTCCTGATTCAAAAAACAAACTTAATTGTGGATCATAAAACGTGTACCCCCAGATCTTTTTAGAGTATCCAAATAGCATAGCAACTTACGGTCCTCAAATCCAGTTTCCTTTTATTTGGCTTATAAGGCTCTGCTTTAACTGAACAACCTTAAACTTGCAAATGCTTTAGAGTAGACCCTTTTGTCTATCCAAAGTTTGCAAGGAAATTTTGTAGTTGCTATAGTTGGAACCATACTAAGGATATATATGCTGCAATTTTAATTGAAAAAATAAATATAAAATTATTGGAAGTTGTTCGCCTAAATTGTTAAATCTACCATAGTATTTACCACCACGGTTAAACTTAACTCTTGATTCTTTAGACGAGTTGATTCACAACTCCAACCTGAATGAAAATTGAACACGTCCAATAACTTTCTTATATCATGAATGAGATAAATGATGCCTTATAGAAAGTCGTCTATGAATATTATAAATATTGTTTACCATTCCAAATAGCCGGATAGAATGACACACACATATATCAATATTTATAAGCTCAAGGACATCTGAAGTCTTATTGGCCTCATATCTCCTTTATTGGTTTGTTTTCCCTTTTCTGTAAAATGTGAGTCTGAGATTTCATTTGACACAAGTCTCTCTATTCTCCATTTGGAGATGTCACCCAATCTCTTGTGTCAAATGTACCTGAATTCTCATTTCTCAATTAAATGAAGCAATTGTGTCAAATTAAATATAGATTATTGTAACCCGACAAAGAACCAGAACCAACTAATTTTGAATTTTTGAAACAATTTAAATTTCTATTCCCAAATAATCAAGAAAAGCCAAATAGGTTCAAAACATAAATAGAAATTAAATTTCGTTTCGACTGAAAAAACAATACAAAAATAGTTTCATCAAAATCCAAATGAAATTTAGTCTTTATCAATAGTCTAAAATTTTCAATTGCCTCAACTTGAAATGTTTTATCGTCGGCCGTATAGATGTGTCTTTCACCATCAATTAGTTTCCGACAATTCATAAAATCTTGCATAGACACATTGTTGTGAGTTGTAGCACCATAATATATCCAACACACGTGTCTACATACCAAAGTTAAATTTACCTCAAAACAAACCAAATCAAGAATACCTTAACACACCATGTTTGACAGTTAAAGTAATGTTTCTTTACTCTTTAGCTCCACAAAAGAAACAACTATTGTTACCTCATTTAAATTATTTATGTTGTTATTGTTCATTTTGAGGCACTGTATCTGCAGTTTATCCTTATACTTTATTGAATTAAGGTTTTCCAAAAGCGTAGGTATATCACACTTTTCCTTCTTGAGAAACCTCTTTTCAATTTCCTTAATAAAATATGTTACTGTATTTATCTTTTCAAATAGTTTGACCAAAAATATTTCCAAAATGGCATTCCTTATGATCATCAAACATATGCAATTTGACCTCTCCCACCTTCCCAATTCCGTAAGAGGTGAGGGAAAATCAATCCTTAACATAACGTCGAGATCCATACTTCAAGAACTATCAAAAGATTTACTTTCTATAACTTGACTTTTAAGCCATTTAACTAAATTGATGTTGGAAGTAAACTTCAACAGGTCATTCATAACCGAAGAGAGAACAAAAATCAAGCAAAACATGCTCAAATAAGCCTCAATACAAAAATAATTTTAAATTCAAACAATGGTAAATCCCAATATCGGGAATCCATTAACATTCTATCTTTGGACAAAACATTAACTTTTCAGTGATACCTTGACGTAGTAATCAAACACTGATAATAAGAACATGTCGAATAATATATTTTCCTTTAGGTCAATTTACTATTCACACGTAAAACCGAATAATTATCACGCGTTTATCACCACATGTGCACTTATAATTCTGTTAAATAGTCACCTTCCTTTAGGCCGGTTAAATATTCACATAAGTTACAAGCACACAACCTTAACCTTTTATATTTCAAAATAAATTAATTTCCACAAAAGAGGTTATTTTGGCAACGTTATGCTTCAATTAACTTATTTCAAAATATATACTTAAACTGTCAATATTTGAATTTAAAAATTACTTAACCAAAATTGCAACCAAATTTGCTAAGTATAGCAATACAATTTGCAATTTTCCAGAACAGTGCTTTTAAATTTGAATTTACATGAGGCACTGATTCAAAATATACACTTAATTCACATGTCAAATGCTTATTCTTGTTCCAACCAATTTGTTTCTGAAAAAATATTAAACTAAAAAAAGGGTTGATACAAGATTTCTTAAAGCAAATGAAGCCCATAGAAATTGAACAAAGCCTTAATTATTTTCATTATGACATGTATATGAAACAAAGGAAAAGAATGCTTTAACTTAACAGAAAATCAATTTGTTTCATTCTGCAAGACAAAATGCATAAGCTTTTATGAAAATTAATTAACTGAAACCATAAAGCTATAGAATCGAAAGTTTATCAAAACTTAAATCATCTCATCTTAAATTTGAGACCAAACTGATATCGTCCATAAATCAAAAAAATTGGAATGGAACATATAAACCAAAAATCTATAGCAATATTTTAAACCAAAAGCATGAATGAATATTGCCAAACTGAATCCAAACAGCACCAAAAATTAGGTATTTGCAACCGAAACTAAAGTATATACTATTAAACAAAACAAAGGAGTACCTTAACTTAAACTCTATTTGTTTTATTCGGCAAGCCAAAAAATGATGATTGCAAACTATATAACACCCCTGAATTCATGATGAACATGAAACTGAATTGTTAAATGAAACAAGTTTTCCTTACTGAGTTCATAATGCAAAAGAACAATTGACTCCCATAAAATAAATAAAATCGGTATTTATCTCACAATGAATTATGAAGTAACAACAAGCCCATATGTGAAATTCAAAATTGAAACTAAATCCAAAACAAGAAACATTAGTGCACTGTTACCAGAAAATTGGAATTAAATTAAAATCCAAAAGATTGAATATTAAATCCAAACTAAAAACACCAATACACTTTACCGTACACTTATGGCATTGGTACTGAGTTTTATTCCAAAAAATTGTTCATATGGATAACGAATTATCACATAAAAAATTTAACTGAAAAACGTGAAGCTTAATCCAAGGCATAGACATAAACTTATGATAATTTCAATCATGATTATCATCACCGAAACATAAAATATATGAAATATGTGCACATAAATTCCCGAATACTTTGAACAATAATCCGAAACCAAACCATATAAAATATGTGCACATAAATTGCCGAGTAAGAAACAATAACGAGAAAACCAAATACGGTATAAAACTTGTTTTCTCAATGATTAAACATGATTTGCTCTGATACCAATTGTTAGAATTAAATTGATTCATAAACCCAAGAATCCAATCATGTTAATCATCAAGAAAAATTACCGTAAACATAAGCATAAGCGGAAGCGTACCTGAGTTTGTCATCGGAATAGATCAAAAGATTATGAGCATATGATCTTCCAACCGTAGAGTTCCTTATGGGCTCCTTAATTCTCCTCTGATGGGGATGAAGAGAAAATCTTTTGTCTGAGCCGCCGTTTTCACGTTTTCTCTACAGTCGGGGACCATAACCCCTATAAATAACCTAGGGTTATTTCCTAGTTTTCAATATTCTAATTTGGCCCCTCATCAAATTAGATATTGACTTATGGTCTCTACACAATAAATTACTTTTCATGATATTTATGCTTTTAGCCATAGACTTATTATTAATTAGACCACTATAGCTTTGGCTAATTACACAATGGCCCTAACACATGTAACATTACATTTGTGACCCAAAAATTCTAACAGCTTATTCAATTAAGAATATATGTAGAAGCATTGTTTACCTATGGAGCACAAACACTTCAAATTAAAGGTGTGTTCAATATTCCGACACCAACACATATGTTTAAGTGTCAAGCTATAAAACAAATTTCTCAAAAAAGACTAGCAGTGACTTTGGATAAATGAGTAAAATCTATAAAGTATGGATACAAACACCAAACAAACAGACATGATACTGACACATCGACTTTTATAAAATATTGACAAAATGACATTAATTTAATGTAATCACATATTTTAGTGTTGGACACTGACACGTGTCAGATATTGGAAAACGTCTTTGATTAGAAGTTTCGGTACTACAGAGTATATACTGATCTTTACAAATATAAACAATTTTACTCTAGGACCCCTACAATAGGAAATTGTTAATTAGTTTCAACTTCACATAGGAAATGCATAATTCAAATAATAATCTAACTGACTTGTCACATAATTAATTTAGGTCTCCAGATATGGCTGCAATGCATCAAGATACATCAGAGGATCGTGAAGTAGTATCTGAGAAACTCAATGAGGTCTTTGGGGTATGAATATTTTCACCTTTATTTTAACATTTATATAAATGTAGAAATGCACAAATTAGAACACGTACTTACTATGAAATTCAACAATACCAATTCAGATCACTAGCAGCAGTCCAATGGCACGCGAATTCGTTGCCGAGGTTTGTGACATAGTAACAGAGCGCGGTGCTCGCTTAGCCGGAGCTGGAATTGTATCCATAATCAAGAAGCTTGGAAGAATTGAAAATAAAAAAAGTGTGGTGATAGTAGAAGGTGGACTTTATGAACATTACCGTATTTTCAGAAATTATCTTCATAGTAGTGTGTGGGAAATGCTTGGAAATGATCTTTCAGATAATGTTATCATTGAACATTCTCATGGTGGCTCTGGAACTGGTGCTCTTTTTCTTGCTGCTGCTGCTACTCACACTCACAAAAAATCTGTAGACTCTTGAATATTATTTAGAAACTAAACTGAGATTTGGATTTTTACAAACTAGAATGGAATATGGATCTTTTCTCCTAATTATAATGCATTATTTTCTCTTTTATTAAAGGGCCATGAACTTTGTTTTGTGAAGATGAACCAATTGAAATGGACGTGTGATTGTAAATTAGGCTTTTAAAGATTGGATCATGTCGGAATGGACTTATTCCATGTTTTGTAACTCCTACTTTTATTCAATTTGTAAGAAACTAATGGCGGAAAACAGGTAGCACCCGGTAGGCTGGCCTGTCTAACAGTCTATTTTGAGCATGGCGAGTTGAAATTAGAACTCAAACTCTCAATTTAAATTGCCCTGTGTTATCCGATGATTCCTTTTTTAACATTGTGCAGTAACTTCCGTTTAACTCGATGTTTGACTTGTGCAACACAAATCTCTTTTACACTTTTCACATGTTTCACAATCTCCTACTTAAAGTCATCTTTGTGAGTCTTCAAAATCTATTTACCTTGACAACTTGTTGTTGTTACATTTCTAACATGCCACGCAAGGATCGACTCCATATAAACTTGTCAACATTGATTGACCTATCAAAAGCATAGCAACAAAAAGTCGACAGAGATTTTGGGCCCGTTTGTTTGAGATTTTTTCTCACAAAAATCTATTTTTTTGTTAAAAAAATCATTTTTTTTATTTTTGATGTGTTTGTTTCAGATTTTCATAAAAATCATTTTGTTAAAAAAATCATTTTTGAGTCTAAAATGAAAAGCTATTTCCAATAGATTCTTTCAAAATCTATTTTTTTTAAAACATGGACCATGTGTTTGTTCTCAAAAATGATTTTTATAATGGTAAACAAACACAAAACAACTTTAGATTTTTTTCAAAATCTCTACAAAATAAATCTATTTTTTCAAAATAGATTTTTTTAAAAAAATCTATTTTATTTTAATCTCAAACAAACGGGCCCTTTAAAAGCTCACAAAGATGACTTTAAGTGGGATATTGTGAAACACATGTGAATCAACTTTGTGTTGCACAAATCAAACATTATGGCTTATAATTTCTTTGTTCATAAAGGAAGTTACCGCACAATGTTTGACTTGTGCAACACAAAGTTGCTTTTCACATAGTACATCTGTCCCATTTTATAAGAGTTATTTTGATTAAATGATACTATTCACTTATTTTGCTTTGACCATACTTTTTTAATAATATATAGATATAAATATAAGCATATAAGATCTTGTTTGATTTGTTTTGATGAGTATTTTCAAAATATTAAGTTTTTATAATTTTTACTAATATAGAATTAAAGATATTAGTGATAAAAATTGTGCGTTAACATACGTGCAGTAGTCAAGAAAAGGAGAGAAAACATGAGTGAAAAACTTGGAGAGGATCCAAATCCCTTATATTTTGGGACATAGGTAGTAATATATAGGGTTAATAGGCTTTTACCCCTTGCAAAATATACGAGTTTTGCGTTACCCCATGTAATTTTTTTTGTTGAGATTACCTCCTTGTAATGTTGCATAATTTTTTTTCTAGTTCATTTTACCCCTGTAATGTTGTTTTGTTTTACCCCCGGGGGTAAAATGAACTAGAAAAAATATTCTGCAATATTACAAGTGGGTAATCTCAACAAAAATAATTACAGGGGGTAACGCAAAACTCGCCTACTTTGCAGGGGTAAAAGCTTTTAACCCTAATATATATATTAGTTATGAATAAGCATAAATGTTATATTCACTTAAACATGTGTAGTTTATAGACTCAAACCTCAATCCACATTCAAGATAGTTGTGATTGACTGTCCTAGCATTTTTAGGTGTTCATAAAATCTTTATTTACATGTCTTAAAATATGATACAGTATTATTTTCATGACCAACCTAATGACAGTATTATTTTCATGTCATTACTAAGTTGGTCTGCCCCCTGCCTCTGTGTTCTTTGTTCTTCGTGTATTGTATGATTCTTAAGAATTTCGCGACCTTAACTCTCACTCCTCTTTCTCATTCTTCAATTTTCAGAACATCACTAGATTACACAGATTTTTTATGAGGTCTCTTATTGTCATGTTAGTAGAAAGTCCAATAAGGCAGACCATGTTGTATATTTGATATATTTTAAAAGTTATGCTAAATTATATATTTGGTCCATTACTTTATTTTAGGTTTCAATTTTGTTCCTTGCGTTTAAAAAGTTTCAATTTGGTCTCTTACGTTATCAACGTTTGTATTAATTGGTTTCTTCCATCATATTCAACTGTTTCAATTGGACACATGCCAACGTGTCCACGTGTGCAAACCGTCTGCCACGTAAGCAAACCGCCTGCCACATGTGCAAAAACTGACAGAATGGACCAAATTGAAACCTAAAATAAACGTAAGGGATCAAATTGAAATTTTTTAAACGTAAGGGAGCAAATTGAAACCTAAAATAAACATAAAGAACCAAATATGTAGTTTAGCCTAAAAGTTATTACTTATTACTACTAATTTATTAGTATAAATTACTCCATCTTGTTAACATCACTAGATCACTCATTGGAATAAACTTATTAGAAAAAGGAGGGCAACTGCGGGAGCAGAGATAGTTGAAGTTTTTTTTAGAAAGAACAAGAGGGACAGTTTAAGATTTCAAGAGGTGAAAGCAGACAAAAGAAACAACTTTCGATATATTTTAAATTTTCCTACAAATGGGTACAACGTGTTTTTGGGGGAAAAGGGTTTCGGGCTCACAAATTTTGTTCCTAGTTTTTCTTGTTCTTAGTGAAATTTTAATGTTATTACAGCTAGAGAGTCTTGTGGATAGCCACTCCTTTCGTTTCTACTCTCACCCCATTCTTATTTAACGTACACCCACTTTATTTAAGATGATTAAAAATCGTTCCATTACCATTTCTCTTGATCATTTTATACTATATTATACTGGACAATGCGAGAGAATCTCATTGGATTCAATCAATATAATGAATTTCGATTGACTATACAAGAGAGGTTCCATATTACATCTTCACCAACAATCTTAAAATATTGATTTTGTAGGTTCTCAAACTAATTTGTGACTCAACCTCAACTATTTCATTCAACGTAGAACTTTAACTCACCATACATTTTCACAACATCCCTCCTTCAAGTAAGTGAAAATCTCCGCATTTGTAATTCAACACGAGAGCTCTCTCCCGCTCCTACATAAGTCGAACTGGCTCTAATGCCACACTTGAAACATGAGGGATAGGCTATGTTTCGATTAGTGGTACATAACGGAACAGAACGGAGCGGAATGGAATAAAACGGAATGGAATGAAGCGGAATAAAATGAAACATGAATTTCATTCCATTCCATTGTTTGGATATTTTGTGAGGTGTTTATATTCCGCACCCCAAATTGGAGGGGAAGAAAAATGAGAAAAAAATGATGGAATGGAATGGGATGGAATGAATACCATCATATACCACTCCATTCCATTCATTTTTAAAGAACCCAAACAATGGAATCTCACTCCATACCACTATATATCACTACATTCTATTTCATTCCATCAATCCAAACTAAAGCCTAAGTTGGTTAAACACATTAGACTAAGAGCAACTATACATGTGACGTAGGTCACCATATTTTTCACACAAAACTTTAAGAATTTAGATTTATAGGTCTTCTCACTTATGTGTTGTTCAACCTTGATTTTTTCATCTAATATCAGACTTTAACTCACATTTGACATATTGCAACATCTCTCCTTCAAGTGTAAGACTCGTGACATCCGTGTTTCAACACTAGAAATCTCTTCTACTGTTGCATCAAGTCGAACCAACTCTAATACAACTATTGAATTAACACAATGGACTAAAAGTAATTGTCAAGTGAGTTTACCAGTCATCTCACTTAAATGTTGTTCAATCTCAACTCTTTTATCTAATTTGAGAATTCAACCCAGACTTGACATATCACAATATTTTCATCCCAAAATTTCACACATGTTAAAAAATG
This sequence comes from Trifolium repens, assembly GCA_030408175.1. Classification (NCBI taxonomy): domain Eukaryota; kingdom Viridiplantae; phylum Streptophyta; class Magnoliopsida; order Fabales; family Fabaceae; genus Trifolium; species Trifolium repens. The sequence goes on from CP125851.1 coordinate 36,984,630, forward strand.
TATGAATAATAGAATATGAAGAGTATTTTTATTCAACCTTAGTAAGTAGTAGTGTATTTATTATTTTCATATATTTTTAAAGGTTATAATTTTCATATATCTAAAGTAAAGTATGTTGAATTATGAATGATAAAAATAGTAGTATTAATTAGAGAATAAATTGAAGAAAAAATAACTAATATTGTGTTGAAAATTAAAAAAGTAAGCACTACAAGAAAATTAGTTATTACTCATAGAAAAAACCGTCTGTAATAAAAAAAAAACCGTGGGTAATATGAATTAGTGACGAATTACCCACGGCTAGAAAGTGGTGGGAAAAAGGCTCGTTGGTAATTTTTACCCATGGCCAAAAAGCCGTCGGTAACTTACCGTCCGCTATACCATGGGTTACTCGTGGTTAATTGTCAATAATGTTACCCATGGATAAGCCATCAATAATATGTGTTTTTTGAGATTAATTTACCCACATCTAACCCTCTCTAACCAACATACATTTTAAAAACTAATAACTCAATCAATTGGATTATTACTTATCACGTTTGTAAAAGATTCAAAATAACATACATCAAAACAAACAATGGCATTGAAGAACTTGTTCTTTTTAATTACAAAAGAATAGTTATTCAAACGGAAAATCCCTCAAACTAAACAATGATCCTATAGAGTGATTTACAAAATATTTAAGTACAAAACCTTTCTTATATTCTCCAGAAATAATGCAACATAAAATGTAGAATCTCCTTTTATAGGACTTCCAAAAACTCTTCTTGTCGCTGCTGTACTGAGTATTCTAGAAAGGAGCACGATGAAATTTCCAAGAATAAGCATTTCTTCCTCCACAGCCTTGCTTGTTATCACTGAGCAATGCAAAGGTGCTCCAAAATCAATAAATTGTAAATGCTTCATTGTTCCGGCTACTATCATTCATTCTTCACATCCTATCCGAGCAAATCCAACACGCTCGTATCTTTTGTGCAGGCTGCAAGGCAAGGTGGGATTATGTATCAAGTGTTTATGATCCTTAACTAGTGACCTGAAGGATTATGTAGATTTGGACAAGGAAAATTACTTGCGGCAAAAAACTACACTTAATCAAGTGTTGCTATGTATTAAAACTACACAAAAATCCATATAATTGTCAAAGAAATTAATAACTTTTTGGATTAAAATGAGAATCATATAAATCACAGTGATATATTAAATTGAACTATTCAAACCCAATAATGGTAACACAAAGATCAAAAGCAAAAGAATGTGGCTTACAAGAATCTGTGACAGCTAACTGTGGTAAGCACAAATACTATATTATATAGTTTATAATATCTTCATTAAGGGGTTTCCTACACAAGAGCAATACTTGCATGTCTAAGTTTCTAATGTACTAAAACAACATAAATTAGTGAACATGCCCTGTAAATTAATCAAAGTCATATATAAAAGTTATCTCAACAAATGGAAGAAGATTGTTGCCTCAAACCTTTTAGCACAAAAAAATTGCTTCTCATGTTTATATATATTGAATTAGTCCCTAGACAAGGAGGGATATATACACATACCACATAGCCCTATATATACTTTGGTTTAGCATAAGTCTAATCCAAATGAAGGAGGGAATATTAATGAACAGATCATTAAGGCTAAAAAATGTCAACAAACTTGTACATACTTCCACGATGATATATAAAATGTAAGAGTCATATGGATTATGTTTGACACATTTGAAAGCATGAATCAATAGATGAAAGGTCCATCTGATCCCGTAGAGATCATAATTGAATGGTGCCAAAAGAACTTCTTAACCACAATAAGAATAACATACAATTTCCCATAGTGTACACCATCAAATAGAAATATAAATAAAAATAAGAGGCGAGAGTACTATACCAATATCCAGGGGATCATGAGTCTCTCACTATTTGAAATTTAACTTCTGCAGATGCAAGAGTCAAAGCCCCTTTCTCAATATGCCTTCAACTAATTTTCTGATAGATTATAAACCTGCATCAATGGCTAAACTATACATATTTCTTAAGTCAGTAGTAGTTACTAGATTCATCAATCGACTGAGCAAAGAAAATACCAAAGTTACATAATGTAACTTACATGGATTTAAACAAAAGATATGGTTCACCAATTAACTCATAACCTCAATTCTTTACAATAAACATAAGGTCAAAATGACTACCATATAGGAATATGTGGTTATTTATCAAGAATGTTTGGTTATTTAATCAGTGAACAAATAGTTTCCACCTTAGTTAATCCCTTCATGTATTGCTAATGATATTTTTCTATCATTATTAGAATGATGCCTACCTCATATAGAAGCTGGGATTGAGTGCAACCAATGTAGTTCTAAATTAATATATGTAACAGAATACTAATTTAACTCCTCTAGAACCACCTATAAACTTATAAAGGTTTTACATTTAGAAACCAAAGGCTTCTTCATGAAGAGGATAGATTCTTACTTATCTCTCTTAGTAGCTGCAAAACTTACCAATACTTTGCACAGAGAACAAATTTGAAAAAAATAACATTTAATTTCACAGTCAACAACAAATGCAAAATTTAAAACAATAAAACCATGATAAAGATAGGTATATCAAAAAGTTGCTATACATAGATTAAGAGTTTAACATAAAATACCTTGAATCGAAGATTCTAGTTGTCCTGCCCTCCACTATTCTCAGAACTGGATCGACCTAGCTGTACAAAAAACGAACAGACGATCCTATATCAGAGTCCAAGAAATTGAAGAATTATAAGAGCGGAAACGGGAAGCTATTGAAAAAAATCGTGATTTGGAAGAGAGATTGAAGGGAAAATTAGTTCAGGTTGAGGAATTGGAATGGTAGATAGCGAGGGTTTGTGAGAGAAGCTTGTTGAATAACAGAAATCTCTGAGAAATCAAATAAGGAACCGCGAGCCGAGTATGGCGAACCTAGGGTTCTAAAGAGGGAGAAAGAAAACTGTTTCATGCGGCGTTTAGCAAAGAGAGGGAGAAACAGTGAGATAAACAATTTTTGTTTTTTTTTTTATCGCAATGTTTTAAATAGAATGAAAACTTATTTTTATTTGACTATATATTTAAATAAAGTAGTTTAGCCATGAGTAAGTTTTTTCATTTACTTAATCCAAATTTGTAAAATTATTATAAATATTAAACTGAGTGTAAATATTATAATTTTATGTCGTCTATAGTTATTGAGAGCTATGCCGTGGGTAACAATTTCAAATAATTCAAAACAAATTCTTAATTTTATCGACAGTTTAATCATGGGTAAATCGTCAGTACTTTTAAAATTTCCCACCATCACCAAGCCGTGGATAATTGTTTGCGGGTAATAAAAGGATTTCTTGTAGTGAAGTTATTTTAGAACAAATTATTTATACAAAAGTATCACTAATTTCAAAATAGAGAGAGCATTGATTAATGAAATGAGAGATAATCATACTCTTGTTAAGTAATCTATGACTGATGCTTCCATGGACTGGTCACACAAGTGGTCCATGGCGAACCTAGGGTTCTAAAGAGGGAGAAAGAAAACTGTTTCATGCGGCGTTTAGCAAAGAGAGGGAGAAACAGTGAGATAAACAATTTTTGTTTTTTTTTTTTATCGCAATGTTTTAAATAGAATGAAAACTTATTTTTATTTGACTATATATTTAAATAAAGTAGTTTAGCCATGAGTAAGTTTTTTCATTTACTTAATCCAAATTTGTAAAATTATTATAAATATTAAACTGAGTGTAAATATTATAATTTTATGTCGTCTATAGTTATTGAGAGCTATGCCGTGGGTAACAATTTCAAATAATTCAAAACAAATTCTTAATTTTATCGACAGTTTAATCATGGGTAAATCGTCAGTACTTTTAAAATTTCCCACCATCACCAAGCCGTGGATAATTGTTTGCGGGTAATAAAAGGATTTCTTGTAGTGAAGTTATTTTAGAACAAATTATTTATACAAAAGTATCACTAATTTCAAAATAGAGAGAGCATTGATTAATGAAATGAGAGATAATCATACTCTTGTTAAGTAATCTATGACTGATGCTTCCATGGACTGGTCACACAAGTGGTCCATGATGGAGTATGAATTTTCACAAATTGTTTTCAATTTCAGCCATTGGATGAGAGAAGTGTATATAGATTATCATAGACTTCCGACATTGAATCAAATGTCTCATCACTTTCTTTCTCCTTGTCCTTTGTCCCATCTCATCCTTTGTCTCTTCACTGTTTAACTTTCTTTTTAGTAAAAAAAAAAACTATTTGAATTTTAATTATTTTATACACAAAATTGAAAAAGAAAAAAATATAATTAATAGATAATTGTCTTACAGTACATCAACAACATGCAATTCTCTATGATAATCAAATTAATTAAAATGTTTATTATATTGTTCAAATTGATTCTCTATGATAATAGTCTCACGGTACTATTTTTAATTAAAACATTGTAAGAGAATTTTAGGTTCTTGCCTTGCATTGATCTCATGTTCATCTATATAATGCAATACAATATCTCCTACTCATAATTTACATTCACTACTAATTATTTACAATCAATGCTAATAATAACAATAATAACTTTAGTCAACTATGAATATTCTAATACAGCCCCGTAGTCGAAACTGGAGGTGAGCGAATGTTGAGACTATCTCGAAAATCATCAAAGAGTTGCAACGGAAGGCCCTTTGTGAATATATCAGCTATCTGAAATCGGGAGGGAATGTGAAGAACGCGTACTTGGCCGCGAGCAACCTTCTCACGCACAAAGTGTATATCCATTTCAATATGTTTTGTGCGCTGATGTTGAACTGGATTATCCGAGAGATAAACAGCGCTGATGTTGTCACAGTAAACCAAAGTAGCTTTTGTGATAGGAAAACATAATTCCAAGAGTAAGTTTCGAAGCCAACATGATTCAGACACGACGTTAGCTACGCCCCTGTATTCGGCCTCAGCACTAGAACGAGATAAAGTAGGTTGGCGTTTAACTGACCATGAAATCAAATTGTCACCCAGATATACACAATAACCAGAAGTAGATCTTCTTGTGTCTGGGCAACCAGCCCAATCTGCATCTGTGTAAGAGATCAACTTGTCGATGGATGAGGGATATAGGTGGAGTCCGAAGTCAATGGTACCATGGACATATCGAATAATTCGTTTTAAAGCAGACATGTGATGTGTCTTAGGGTCATGCATAAAGAGGCATACCTGTTGGACAGCGTATGATATGTCAGGTCTGGTAAATGTCAGGTATTTCAATGCTCCAGCCAGACTACGGTATTCAGTTGGGTCATGGTAGGGGTTACCCGAAGCACTACTAAGTTTTGCCTTTGTGTCTACCGGTGTAGGAGATGGCTTGCAAGATGACATGCCGGCACGCTCGATAATTTCTTCCGCGTATTTCTTTTGGGAAAGAAAGAGACCTTTGGAATGGCGATTGACAGAGATGCCCAAAAAATAGCTGAGAGGACCCAGATCCTTCATGGCGAATTCAAAACTAAGTTGCGCCATAATAGATTGACGGAGGGTGTTGGAAGATGCGGCAAGAATAATATCATCCACATACAACAAAATATACGCAATGTCATTGCCATGATGATATATAAAGAGTGAATGGTCAGACATACTGTGAGAGAAACCCATGGTAGCTACATAATCAGTAAAGCGCTGGTACCAGGCGCGAGGTGCTTGCTTTAGACCATACAAAGATTTCTTTAACAAGCAAACATGATCAGGAAACTGAGGATGCCGAAATCCAGGAGGTTGATGCATGTACACAGTTTCATCAAGATTACCGTGCAAGAATGCATTCTTAACATCTAGTTGATGGAGGCACCATGATTTAGATAGAGCAACACTGAGAACCGTCCGAATAGTAGCTGGCTTCACCACAGGGCTGAAAGTTGCAACTCTTTGATGATTTTCGAGATAGTCTCAATATTCGCTCACCTCCAGTTTCGACTACGGGGCTGTATTAGAATATTCATAGTTGACTAAAGTTATTATTGTTATTATTAGCATTGATTGTAAATAATTAGTAGTGAATGTAAATTATGAGTAGGAGATATTGTATTGCATTATATAGATGAACATGAGATCAATGCAAGGCAAGAACCTAAAATTCTCTTACATGGTATCAGTAAGCAACTTGTTCTGATCCAAACCCTAAACTCTCACAATGAGCCGCCGCCCTTTCATTGCAACATAGACACATGGCTCTTCCAAATCCAATTCTCACATACCTCACAAAATTTTCCACCTCATAAATAAAATAAAACAAAACCAGTACCATTGACCTATCCCTCTCCACCAACAATAATAACTTTAGTCAACTATGAATATTCTAATAAACATTAAGATAAATTTATCTTTATATTGTTCATCAATCTTCATCATTGATCATCATCTTGTCCATTAATCTTTACCTTCTTCATAAAAAAAAACAAATAACAAAAAGTCCACAAAATTAAAAAAAATAATAATAAAAAATACTAGATCTTACATCAATTCCCTCTCTCTACTTCAGATCTGAAAATCTAGCAGTGACAAAAGTTACAATTTTACCAAATTTTGTATCAAAGATCTGTGAATTGAAAAAGAAATCAGTTTAGTGATAGTGTCTATTTAGAGCTTGGATTCGAATGTGAATCCTAAAATGATGTTCCCTGCCTTGAATAAATAATAAAATTGAGTAGTAGTAAACTTATTATTGTTGTGGAATCAACATCTTGTTTTTGGGGCACATGATGCGTGAGGTGGTGACGACTGACGAGAAGCTTTATTCTTGTTCTTGCTAAAGCTTTATTCTTGGATTCTATAGTGTTGATTTTGAGGTTTTATTTTTTATTTATAAGTTGAATATAGAAAAGAAGAGAGTTTGTGTTTGATAATGAGAGGAAAAATATTTGAGAGCAATGTGATTTTGTATGAGAGAAAGATAGTCATGGACATGGTGGTGAATTTTGCTGGGTTTGAGTTTGAAGATGGAGAGAGGATATGAATTTATTTTGAAATTTTTTGGTTGAGTTTTTTTTAATTAAAAACACATACATTTTTTGAGGTGGTCAATTTGGAAAATTTCATAAAATAAAATGTACGCCGTCAAATAAATAAACTTATACTTCTTTAAGAAAATAGTATATGCACAAATAGTGTACACCAATTTTACACTGTTATTCAATATCAACTGTATATTCCGTCAAGTAACCCCACTAATACTGTATATAACAATAAAATTTGATCTTCAGTTTAATTTGGAATCGTAGATTTCTACGGACACAAATTTTTAGGAGCAAATCACTGTAATTTTGTTTATTCTAAAACATAATCGTCATATTAAAAGAAATCATCATAAATTGATAATTATTATTTTTTTAACATTCTTTCTATTTTAAAAAATTTATTCTTTATTATTAAAAAATGGTATTCTTTTTCTATTTTATTTTATTTTACAAACAAGTGAAACAACACTATTTTATTTTTTATTTCAAAAAAAACACTATTTTATTTTTGATAAATATTCAATGTATTTAATTTTAGGAAAATAAAAGAAATTATTTTTAAATATTAGAGAGAAAAAAACGAAGGGAATATGAAATTTGTGTTTTGCGAATTTTTTAACCAGTAAATGAATGAACCCATTGGTGAAGATCTAATTTTTACGGTAATTTTTATGAATGGAGTATTAGTAACTTTGTAAGTTTTATTTTCATGAACACTTTAAATTCTCATCGAATTCTGATGGTGACCTTAGTATATTTTACACAAAATTATACAAGAGATTCTTTTATTAGTCATTTTGATTATTACACAAAATTTTGCTGGGTTTGAGTTTGAAGATGGAGAGAGGATATGAATTTATTTTGAAATTTTTTGGTTGAGTTTTTTTTAATTAAAAACACATACATTTTTTGAGGTGGTCAATTTGGAAAATTTCATAAAATAAAATGTACGCCGTCAAATAAATAAACTTATACTTCTTTAAGAAAATAGTATATGCACAAATAGTGTACACCAATTTTACACTGTTATTCAATATCAACTGTATATTCCGTCAAGTAACCCCACTAATACTGTATATAACAATAAAATTTGATCTTCAGTTTAATTTGGAATCGTAGATTTCTACGGACACAAATTTTTAGGAGCAAATCACTGTAATTTTGTTTATTCTAAAACATAATCGTCATATTAAAAGAAATCATCATAAATTGATAATTATTATTTTTTTAACATTCTTTCTATTTTAAAAAATTTATTCTTTATTATTAAAAAATGGTATTCTTTTTCTATTTTATTTTATTTTACAAACAAGTGAAACAACACTATTTTATTTTTTATTTCAAAAAAAACACTATTTTATTTTTGATAAATATTCAATGTATTTAATTTTAGGAAAATAAAAGAAATTATTTTTAAATATTAGAGAGAAAAAAACGAAGGGAATATGAAATTTGTGTTTTGCGAATTTTTTAACCAGTAAATGAATGAACCCATTGGTGAAGATCTAATTTTTACGGTAATTTTTATGAATGGAGTATTAGTAACTTTGTAAGTTTTATTTTCATGAACACTTTAAATTCTCATCGAATTCTGATGGTGACCTTAGTATATTTTACACAAAATTATACAAGAGATTCTTTTATTAGTCATTTTGATTATTACACAAAATTTTGCTGGGTTTGAGTTTGAAGATGGAGAGAGGATATGAATTTATTTTGAAATTTTTTGGTTGAGTTTTTTTTAATTAAAAACACATACATTTTTTGAGGTGGTCAATTTGGAAAATTTCATAAAATAAAATGTACGCCGTCAAATAAATAAACTTATACTTCTTTAAGAAAATAGTATATGCACAAATAGTGTACACCAATTTTACACTGTTATTCAATATCAACTGTATATTCCGTCAAGTAACCCCACTAATACTGTATATAACAATAAAATTTGATCTTCAGTTTAATTTGGAATCGTAGATTTCTACGGACACAAATTTTTAGGAGCAAATCACTGTAATTTTGTTTATTCTAAAACATAATCGTCATATTAAAAGAAATCATCATAAATTGATAATTATTATTTTTTTAACATTCTTTCTATTTTAAAAAATTTATTCTTTATTATTAAAAAATGGTATTCTTTTTCTATTTTATTTTATTTTACAAACAAGTGAAACAACACTATTTTATTTTTTATTTCAAAAAAAACACTATTTTATTTTTGATAAATATTCAATGTATTTAATTTTAGGAAAATAAAAGAAATTATTTTTAAATATTAGAGAGAAAAAAACGAAGGGAATATGAAATTTGTGTTTTGCGAATTTTTTAACCAGTAAATGAATGAACCCATTGGTGAAGATCTAATTTTTACGGTAATTTTTATGAATGGAGTATTAGTAACTTTGTAAGTTTTATTTTCATGAACACTTTAAATTCTCATCGAATTCTGATGGTGACCTTAGTATATTTTACACAAAATTATACAAGAGATTCTTTTATTAGTCATTTTGATTATTACACAAAATTTTGTTTGGTTTGAGTTTGAAGATGGAGAGAGGATATGAATTTATTTTGAAATTTTTTGGTAGAGTTTTTTTTTTTAATTAAAAACACATACATTTTTTGAGGTGGTTTATTTGGAAAATTTCATAAAATAAAATGTACGCCGTCAAATAAATAAACTTATACTTCTTTAAGAAAATAGTATATGCACAAATAGTGTACACCAATTTTACACTGTTATTCAATATCAACTGTATATTCCGTCAAGTAACCCCACTAATACTGTATTTAACAATAAAATTTGATCTTCAGTTTAATTTGGAATCGTAGATTTCTACGGACACAAATTTTTAGGAGCAAATCACTGTAATTTTGTTTATTCTAAAACATAATCGTCATATTAAAAGAAATCATCATAAATTGATAATTATTATTTTTTTTAACATTCTTTCTATTTTAAAAAATTTATTCTTTATTATTAAAAAATGGTATTCTTTTTCTATTTTATTTTATTTTACAAACAAGTGAAACAACACTATTTTATTTTTTATTTAAAAAAAAACACTATTTTATTTTTGATAAATATTCAATGTATTTAATTTTAGGAAAATAAAAGAAATTATTTTTAAATATTAGAGAGAAAAAAACGAAGGGAATATGAAATTTGTGTTTTGCGAATTTTTTAACCAGTAAATGAATGAACCCATTGGCGAAGATCTAATTTTTACGGTAATTTTTATGAATGGAGTATTAGTAACTTTGTAAGTTTTATTTTCATGAACACTTTAAATTCTCATCGAATTCTGATGGTGACCTTAGTATATTTTACACAAAATTATACAAGAGATTCTTTTATTAGTCATTTTGATTATTACACAAAATTTTGTTGGGTTTGAGTTTGAAGATGGAGAGAGGATATGAATTTATTTTGAAATTTTTTGGTTGAGTTTTTTTTTAATTAAAAACACATACATTTTTTGAGGTGGTCTATTTGGAAAATTTCATAAAATAAAATGTACGCCGTTAAATAAATAAACTTATACTTCTTTAAGAAAATAGTATATGCACAAATAGTGTACACCAATTTTACACTGTTATTCAATATCAACTGTATATTCCGTCAAGTAACCCCACTAATACTGTATATAACAATAAAATTTGATCTTAAGTTTAATTTGGAATCGTAGATTTCTACGGACACAAATTTTTAGGAGCAAATCACTGTAATTTTGTTTATTCTAAAACATAATCGTCATATTAAAAGAAATCATCATAAATTGATAATTATTATTTTTTTAACATTCTTTCTATTTTAAAAAATTTATTCTTTATTATTAAAAAATGGTATTCTTTTTCTATTTTATTTTATTTTACAAACAAGTGAAACAACACTATTTTATTTTTTATTTCAAAAAAAACACTATTTTATTTTTGATAAATATTCAATGTATTTAATTTTAGGAAAATAAAAGAAATTATTTTTAAATATTAGAGAGAAAAAAACGAAGGGAATATGAAATTTATGTTTTGCGAATTTTTTAACCAGTAAATGAATGAACCCATTGGCGAAGATCTAATTTTTACGGTAATTTTTATGAATGGAGTATTAGTAACTTTGTAAGTTTTATTTTCATGAACACTTTAAATTCTCATCGAATTCTGATGGTGACCTTAGTATATTTTACACAAAATTATACAAGAGATTCTTTTATTAGTCATTTTGATTATTACACAAAATTTTGTTGGGTTTGAGTTTGAAGATGGAGAGAGGATATGAATTTATTTTGAAATTTTTTGGTTGAGTTTTTTTTTTAATTAAAAACACATACATTTTCTGAGGTGGTCTATTTGGAAAATTTCATAAAATAAAATGTACGCCGTCAAATAAATAAACTTATACTTCTTTAAGAAAATAGTATATGCACAAATAGTGTACACCAATTTTACACTGTTATTCAATATCAACTGTATATTCCGTCAAGTAACCCCACTAATACTGTATATAACAATAAAATTTGATCTTCAGTTTAATTTGGAATCGTAGATTTCTACGGACACAAATTTTTAGGAGCAAATCACTGTAATTTTGTTTATTCTAAAACATAATCGTCATATTAAAAGAAATCATCATAAATTGATAATTATTATTTTTTTAACATTCGTTCTATTTTAAAAAATTTATTCTTTATTATTAAAAAATGGTATTTTTTTTCTATTTTATTTTATTTTACAAACAAGTGAAACAACACTATTTTATTTTTTATTTCAAAAAAAACACTATTTTATTTTTGATAAATATTCAATGTATTTAATTTTAGGAAAATAAAAGAAATTATTTTTAAATATTAGAGAGAAAAAAACGAAGGGAATATGAAATTTGTGTTTTGCGAATTTTTTAACCAGTAAATGAATGAACCCATTGGCGAAGATCTAATTTTTACGGTAATTTTTATGAATGGAGTATTAGTAACTTTGTAAGTTTTATTTTCATGAACACTTTAAATTCTCATCGAATTCTGATGGTGACCTTAGTATATTTTACACAAAATTATACAAGAGATTCTTTTATTAGTCATTTTGATTATTACACAAAATTTTGTTGGGTTTGAGTTTGAAGATGGAGAGAGGATATGAATTTATTTTGAAATTTTTTGGTTGAGTTTTTTTTTTAATTAAAAACACATACATTTTTTGAGGTGGTTTATTTGGAAAATTTCATAAAATAAAATGTACGCCGTCAAATAAATAAACTTATACTTCTTTAAGAAAATAGTATATGCACAAATAGTGTACACCAATTTTACACTGTTATTCAATATCAACTGTATATTCCGTCAAGTAACCCCACTAATACTGTATATAACAATAAAATTTGATCTTCAGTTTAATTTGGAATCGTAGATTTCTACGGACACAAATTTTTAGGAGCAAATCACTGTAATTTTGTTTATTCTAAAACATAATCGTCATATTAAAAGAAATCATCATAAATTGATAATTATTATTTTTTTAACATTCTTTCTATTTTAAAAAATTTATTCTTTATTATTTAAAAATGGTATTCTTTTTCTATTTTATTTTATTTTACAAACAAGTGAAACAACACTATTTTATTTTTTATTTCAAAAAAAACACTATTTTATTTTTGATAAATATTCAATGTATTTAATTTTAGGAAAATAAAAGAAATTATTTTTAAATATTAGAGAGAAAAAAACGAAGGGAATATGAAATTTGTGTTTTGCGAATTTTTTAACCAGTAAATGAATGAACCCATTGGCGAAGATCTAATTTTTACGGTAATTTTTATGAATGGAGTATTAGTAACTTTGTAAGTTTTATTTTCATGAACACTTTAAATTCTCATCGAATTCTGATGGTGACCTTAGTATATTTTACACAAAATTATACAAGAGATTCTTTTATTAGTCATTTTGATTATTACACAAAATTTTGTTGGGTTTGAGTTTGAAGATGGAGAGAGGATATGAATTTATTTTGAAATTTTTTGGTTGAGTTTTTTTTTTAATTAAAAACACATACATTTTTTGAGGTGGTCTATTTGGAAAATTTCATAAAATAAAATGTACGCCGTCAAATAAATAAACTTATACTTCTTTAAGAAAATAGTATATGCACAAATAGTGTACACCAATTTTACACTGTTATTCAATATCAACTGTATATTCCATCAAGTAACCCCACTAATACTGTATATAACAATAAAATTTGATCTTCAGTTTAATTTGGAATCGTAGATTTCTACGGACACAAATTTTTAGGAGCAAATCACTGTAATTTTGTTTATTCTAAAACATAATCGTCATATTAAAAGAAATCATCATAAATTGCTGACATGTTTCAACTCAAATATCATAGCTCTCTTACCTAAGATTCCTGAAGCAGTTTCCATTGATCAGTTCAGGCCCATTGCTATGGCAAATTTCAAGTTTAAAATAATCTCCAAGATAATTGCTGACAGGCTGGCTTCCATACTACCAAATCTCATTTCTGAGGAGCAAAAGGGTTTCATTCATGGTCGAGATATTAAAGATTGTTTGTGTATAGCTTCTGAGGCAGCTAATCTCATTCATAGTAAAGCTCATGGGGGAAATCTCATCTTAAAGATTGATGTTGCAAAAGCTTTTGACACTTTGGAGTGGCCTTTTCTTCTTAAGGTGTTGAAAGTTTACGGATTCAATGAAAAATTTTGCAACTGGATCCTTGTTATTTTGAAATCAGCTTTTCTTTCAATATCCATTAATGGTAAATCACAGGGTTACTTTAATTGCTCTAGAGGAGTTCGACAAGGAGATCCTCTTTCTCCGTTACTTTTTTGTTTAGCTGAAGAGGTTCTTAGTAGAGGTATCACTAGACTTGTTTCCCAAGGGATCCTTCAGTTGATCAAGGGAACAAGAGATGTTTGTGTTCCATCCCATTCTTTCTATGCAGATGATCTCTTGATCTTTTGCAAAGGCTACCTGTCTGGTTTGAGAGCTTTAAAGGATCTATTTGAAACTTATGCCCTAGCTTCCGATCAAGTGATCAACAACTTGAAGTCTACTATTATTGCAGGTGCCATTGCTCCTAGAAGGTTAGATGATATAGTTCAATTATTACAGTTCAACACAGGCTCACTTCCTTTCAATTATCTTGGGGTCCCTATTTTCAAGGGTAGGCCCAAGGTTATTCACTTGCAACCCATAGCTGACAAAGTTAAATTGAAATTGGCTGCATGGAAGGCCTCTTTGTTATCAATTGCTGGAAGAGTTCAACTGGTAAGGTCTGTGGTACAAAGCATGCTGACCTAGCATTTCTTTGTATTCTTGGCCGGTTTCTTTGCTCAGAGATCTAGAAAGGTGTATCAGGAATTTTATATGGAGTGGGGACATAAACAAAAGGAAACTAGTCACAGTTGCTTGGCACAAAATTTGCAGGCCTCTAACTCAGGGAGGTTTGAATCTTAGGTCTCTCATCCGTTTGAATTCGGCATGTAACCTTAAACTCTGCTGGAAATTTTTCAATTCTCAATCTTCTTGGGCCATTCTTCTGCGAGCTAGAGTTTGGAGGCATAAAAGAGTCATTCAACATCACATTTCCTCTTCTATATGGAGTAGCATCAAAGATGAAGTGAATGTAGTTTTAGATAACTCACTATGGCTTCTTGGTAATGGTGAGCATATCAATTTTTGGACTGATAATTGGTTGGGTACCCCCTTGGTGGATCAACTACTAATTCCTCAACAGGTTAGGGCTTCTTTGTCAGCTTCGGTAAAGGATTTCATTGTGGATGGGAGATGGTCCTTACCTCCTACTATTCTGCAACTTTTCCCTACTCTAGGAAACATTCTCAACGAGGTTTCTATTCCCATCATGCCTACTTCTGACACTCTTCTATGGCATCACACTGATTCTGGGGATTTAGAATTAAAACAAGCATATGAATTCAAAAGTCAGCAATACCAAGAACTACATTGGGCAAAACTCATATGGATTCCTGAAATTCCACCCTCGAAGTCCCTTTTGGTGTGGAGATTAATGCTAGGTAAGGTTCCAACGGATGAAAATTTGATATCTAGAGGTTGCTCTATTCCCTCGATGTGTAGTTTGTGTCAAAGTCATGCAGAATCATCGCATCATTTATTTTTTGAATGTATCTATGCGGTCAGGTTGTGGTCATGGTTAGCTAGTTGCCTTAATATGACTATCCAGCTCACTTCAATGGAGGATGTATGGAAGCTATGTGATCTAGGTTGGTCCCCCCAAAGCAAAATAACAATTACAGCAGCCTTGGTGAATTTGTTGAATGTTATTTGGCATGTACGGAATCAAGCAAGATTTCACCATGTTCTTATCCCTTGGAAAGCGGCCATTGCTTTGATTATCTCATATACCTCTTTAGCTGGGAACAATACTTGTAAGACTGCTAGTAACTCTTTGAAGGACTTTGTTTTTTTAAAGTCTTTAAGGGTTACCATTCATCCCTCTCGTGTTTCAATGGTAAAGGAGGTTCTATGGCAGCCTCCTCTAATGCAGTGGATAAAATGTAATATTGATGGTTCTTCCATTCCAGGGAACTCAGCTTGTGGTGGTTTGTTTCGAGATCATAATGCTGATTTTCTATATGGTTTTGCCGAGCCCTTGGGCATTACAAATTCGTTGGTTGCTGAGCTTAATGGGGCCATGCGAGCTATTGAGATTGCCATTCAACATAACTGGATGAAACTTTGGCTTGAAACTGATTCAACGACAGTGGTGGAAGCTCTCACAAACACTAACAAACAGGTTCCTTGGTTCCTACGCAATAGGTGGTTAAACATGAAGGCTCGTATGCTAGAGATGGACTGTGTCATCACGCATATTTATCGAGAGGGCAATCAGCCGGCTGATATTCTAGCTAATCATGGACTAACCATACATAGTTTGTCTACTTGGGAGCAGGCTCCTTTGTTCCTTCATGCTAGTTTAGAGCGCAACAAGTTTGGATTTCCTTGTTTTCGTCATTATCTGATGTAGTGGGAGTTTTGGCCTAGTCCCCTCCTTCTTGTATTCCTCTTATTTTCAATAAATTTTGGGATGGCTGGCACTTTGCCTCTCATCCTTTTGACTTTTAAAAAAAAAAAATCATAAATTGATAATTATTATTTTTATCTCTACATTTTATCCGCTTTTTATAAATAGTCCTTGCATTTCAAAAAAATGTTTTAAAAAATTTATAGTTTATTCTTGTAAGCACATTCGGTCCATCTTTTTGTCTTCTAGACAAATGACTAAGGTGGAATATGGTAGACTCGGTTAAATTAAATCTGTTTAGGAGTAATAGTTTTTATATTTTAAATAATATTTTAAAAAATCCTATAGTTCATTACTTTTAAATATGTTCATAAAAATATTTAATAATAGTCTTTATATTATAAAAAATGGTTTTAAAAATTTGATTTTTATGTTATGATTTTCATTACTTTTATGTTAAATTTTTGCCGTTTAAAAAATTCATATTTTATTTATATACGGTTTAAAATTCTAAATTTTAGTAAATTAACTTTATATGATATTTTAAATATTTCTATAAAAAAAATAATTCAAAAATCTAAAAGTTTAATGAAAATTAAATAAATTTAGTTTTAGTCTAAAACAATGCCTGAGAAAAAAATTATATGGACTAAAATTATAATAAATATCATGTAGTAACTAAATTTAAAATATCATCATTTTATAAGAAACAAAAACATATTAACTCTAAATTAAAATATTAACCATAACATTTTAAATTAATTAAGTAAGTAATTAATTTTATGGTAAATAGGTCTTTACGCCCGTGTAATATAGGCAAGTTTTGTTTTTTCCCTTTTTTGTGACTTACCCCTTGCAAAGTAAATTTTTTTGGTTTTCCCCCTTGGGTGCAAGAAATTTGCACTTTTTAAATCAGTTGAACAGATTAACCGTTTTAAAAAACAGCATTTTTTAAATCAGATTGAACAAAATAACCGATTTAAAAAGTGCATCCAAGGGGTGAGTCCAAAAAATTCAACATTACAAGGGGTGAGTCACAAAAAAAATTTTACAGGGAGAAATACAAAATACACCTACATTACAGGGGTATAAGCCTATTTACACTTAATTTTAAATTACAATTAAAATATTTAATTGTAAGGACTATTGTTTTAGAGCCAACAAAATATACACAAGCGAAATAAATAGAGAGACTAGCTTTGATAATGAAAGTAAACTATAGGGTTTTAACAAATATTTTTTGAAATGTAGGGACTATTGTTAAAAACCAAGCGAAATATATGGATCAAAGTATATTTAAGCCTATAATTTATGGCGTATCATTTTCTCTCTCATTTTTATCACAATTATCATAATTAAAAATGAAATATTAATTATAAATATTTTTCAAACCATTTTATATTCACAAGTTAATTTACTTACAATTTTTGAAAAAATCATTGGGCATGTGCATTCACAAATATTTTTTTTAAGTAATAGAAAAATTATTTTTCATCGATGATAAATATAAAAAAAAATACAAGACAAATATTTATCATTCGTACATATAAGAAATTGAAAAATATTTGTCATTGATAATTATATAATATACCAGTGAATGAAATTAAGAAAGTAATATGACGGTATGAAGATTTGAAATAAACCAGCGAATGAAATTAACAAATTAGGAAAATATTTTACAAAGCGATAAAACGTGTGTTGGTTGTGTTTTTAACTAAAATTCGTAGGAAAATCCGCAGGAAAATTGTGAATTTTCCTGCGGATTTTAGTTTTAGAGACTAAAACCAAAAGAATTGAACATACAAGGATGAATTTGCAAGAAAAGTGATTAAAACAAAAAAAATCGCGAACTTACAGGGACGAAAATGATATTTAACACAATATTATTTATAATAAATTAAATATATTTGTAAAGTCAATAAAATTATTAAATTTTATTTTTAGGATTTAATTTGTGTGTACTGACAGTGTAACATTTTTTTACACGTGCATCCAATCAAATTATGAATCACGATATATAGAAAATTTGTTGAGATATTTTACGAACAAATCTATTAAAGTGGCACTATGATGTAATTTGATTGGATGTATGTGTAAAAATATTTTACACTTTAGGTGCATAGCAATTAATCTCTTATTTTTTTTAATCTTAACCAAGATTGTGTAAAAATTAAATCAATTGATATTATAATTTTATGTTTGGCATCTAGATTATTTATGTAAAAATTTCAATAAAAATATCAAAAGAAATTTGTTGTGAAGAATTAAATCAAATCGGCGTAAAACATAAAACAAATATGAACACAATTTTAGACCTCGCATCTTAATTGTTTTTTATAAAAAATTAAATTAAAATATTCTGTTTAAGGTGTAAAGAAGAATTCATAAAAGGTGAGTTCTTCGGCCAAAGACTCTCATCCAAAAGTTTTTGAAGGAGGATCATGATTCGATCCCCACAACTACGATTTGGAGGGGGCTGGAACCACTTGGTGTCAAAACTGATCACCGAATCAGATTAAATTGGTGGTGAAAACAAATAAAAATATGAAAGACTGTTTAAATTATTTTCAATAGAGATAAAAGAATGAAATTGAAAATTTTAAGAGGACAAAAACTAATTTTGTGGACTACTTTTTTTAATGAATCTATTAATTCTATACCAAAAAATGGTTTAGTAGTGTATTTTATTGTCTGCCTATCTTTTATTCATATGTAATTATATATATATTAATATCTAAATGAGAAATAATAATAATTAAAAAAAAGAATAAATAAAAATTACAAATTTAAACACGTCTAGTCAATATCACAATTTTTTAATAAAATTAGTTACAAAAATTTTAATTCACAAAAATCAAAAGAGGTAAAAAGTTGACTGACTCATATGAGTCATAAGATGACGGAGAGGAGAGAGATTTGTGTTGGAACTTGGAAGTAAAAATCAGGTGGGGAAGGTACATGTTATAATAGATCAATCTAAGGGTAATTGTTCCCCATCCACCATAGACCATTTGCTATACTGGTCCATATTAGAATTAGTCAGTAATCTATTATGGGTTCGAAGTCTAACTCTCTACATATATAATACAATGTTTCTATTAACTAAATAATCATACTTTAATTAAATAATATTTATCAAATGAGATGCTTGTTTTTTCTTAGAAATAGGTAGATAATTAAATCTTCACACTCTTTTAAATCTACAATACTCCTAAAATTAAACATGTTGTAAGGATCCCAAAAATTTCCTCAATAGCATATTATACCCTAAAAATATTGTTTGTTTTAAGTCATACGATCACGTGCAATGTGATTAATTAGCCGTTTCTAATATAATAAAACAGAGGGTGCTTATTTAGGAAGTGGTACCTAATAGGTACTAAAAAGTGTTTTGCTCCAATGGTAATACCTAATAGGTACCACTTCTTATTAAAATAGGTACTACCATTGGAGATGGTCTCAACAAAACAAGATTACTACTCCGTATCATTGATTAAATTTAATCTGGTCAAGAATGACACGTGACGAGGAATTAATGGTTAATCAAAAGGGTTAATAAGGACAAACTTGACCTCTATAAATTAGTAAGTACTAGGGGTGTACGTGGGCCAGATTGGATTGGGTTTGACCAAAACCAAAACCCAAACCACATAAGGTACTATGAGTTGGGTCTAGTAAAATAACCACCCGTTAGAACATTGGGCCGGGTTGGGTAAACCCACTAATTTTCGGGTTGGATTGGGTTGGATAGTAGGTTACCCGAACTATTTTTCTACTTTTTTATATTAAAAATATAAATATCAAATCATCATATTTTTTCATAAAAATAACTCAACCATTGTATTTTTTTGAAAAATAGTGTTACTTTTTTTCATTATAAAAAATAATCACCTATTTTTTATAATTTATGGGTTGGATAGTGTGTTATCCAAATGACTTTTTTTTTTTTCCTTTTTTATAATATCAAATGACTAAACGAAGAATCATCATATTTGTTTATGAAAATTATTCAATATTTTTATTTTAAAATAGTGCGATTAATTATCATATTTGTTTATAAAAATTATTCAATCTTTTTATTTTCTTAAAAAATAGTATAACTTATTTTCAATATAAAAATATTTATTGATTAAATGACAAAATTTTTAGTATTTTCATAAAAAAAATTCAAAAACTATAACACTAGTGGGTCGGTGGCTTTTTTGGGTTGGGTCCGGTTTTACCCGAAACCCAATTTTTTTTATGGGTTTTTCATTTTTGAAATCCATATTCACTCACTTGCCCGACCCAATCCATTTATTTGGGTTGGATTGGGTGGGTTTGACCGGATCGAGTGGGTTTGCCCAATCCATGTACACCCCTAGTAAGTACTAGCGAGTAGTTAATAAAAATATTTAGATGAGATGATACAAATCTTTTTTAACTTAATAAATTGATTAGATTCACGGTTAAAACTTTTGGAGATAATCTGATGCTCATTTGAGTCTCGTAAAACTTAAGGGATTATATAGCTCCTGCACACAACGGTCTGTGCAGGAGCTATATAATTTAAGCACAAAAAATAGAGGTAGTTGATTACTAGTAAGAAACTTGAAGTTAGTCAATTTATGAAAAATAAGGATTAGAGGATCCCATATTTTAATAAACAAACCCTATTAATTGTCTCGTTAATTTTTTTTATCCATGTTTAGTTTTCATAAATTGACAACAAATAAAAAGTACTTTCTCCGGTCCTTTTTATAAGAGACAATTCACTTTTTAAATTCATTCAATAATTGATGTATTTGGTCTATATTATAGCTTAAATATAATCATTATTGAATGAATCGAAAATGTAATTGTCTCTTATAAAAAAGACCGAAAGGAGTAATAAATAGGTAAACTCAAATTCATAGTGACCATCAATGATGCACATATTTTGGATTCATGAGTCTAGGCTACCACTATTCTAATGACAAAATCAAACTTTAGTACTGGCAAAAATCAGAAAGCACCCCCATAATAGAAACTATTGCACATGACTTTGTGAATGATTAGGAGGATTTATGCTAAATCACTATTCCTAATCAATGTGTGGGGATGCACCTACATAGCTAAGTACCGTCCTCGTCAATTAAGATTCTTGTTTGATTCTTGAGTTGGACAAGTTCATATATTAGTGCGCACAAAATTTTGTACCTACTAGTTGAAATTGAGACCAATTAAAAGGTTCTATACTTAGTATATTTTTGCTTGATTATTGCCGTGGATGTTTAGCCTGATTGATTTAGGGTATGTTCGGATTTCACTTATTTTTGAGTTTATTAAAATAGTTTATGTAAATAAATAAAGTTTTTGTTGATTTAAAAGATTTTACTAACAACAATTGTATAAGTTATTTATATAAGTTAATAATGTTTAACTTATTTATATAAGTTATTTCACATAAATTCAAAAGTAAGTTAATAATGTTTAAAAAAACATACCCTCCGGTAGTAAATTGGCTTTTTATGTCAATAGTAATCATAAGAGGAGTGCATCGTCTTTAACTTTTTTTAGTCGTTGATTAAAGTGATATGATTTTTTGTGTTTTTATATTGCGGAATTTGGTGGGATATATTTTTGTATGGAGAAATTCCAATTTTTGTTCTCATTAAAATAATAGTTATATGGCTCTTTATATAGAGCTACATAAAAATAAATAATATCTTTAAATAACAAACTAATTGTTTACCCCGATTTTTAGTAAACAACCGCTAGTTTAATTATTACAAGAAGGATCAACTAGTAAATCCTGGGACATATGGATTGTGCATGAGATTGACGAAAACATGTTCATATTTTCTGGGTTAAATCGGATAAATTGATAAAAAACAGTAAAAGGCTTCAAAGTTTAGATTTGCAGAAAACTTGTAAATGAATTGCAAATAAAGTTTAAAGAAGAACTTTGAAAAGTAAAAGCATGCAACAAAATAAATTGCAGAAGGCTTAAAGTGCTTGAACTTTAAAGAAAAGCAAGTAATCAATACTTGAAAAGATAAATTGCATTGACAATTGTAAAAGTGTTTACAAAGAATGGTACACAGATTCGTACATGTTCCTTATTGCATTCATTTCGCTCGTTGACATGGGTACTCTGAATATTTTTAGGAATTTGCATGTGAATTGTGAACTGTGGACCCGTTTCTCCTATGAAAAACTAATATTTATAGACGAACAGAATAACTGCCAAAAACTACAAAACGTCTAACTAGACTCCACGTGTCTTTGACAATTTGAATTCCTTTTGACACCTGATGAGGCTTTTGAACGTTATCCACTTTTGAATATTTTTCTAAGTCCAGAGTATGCTTTCTCCGTACTGCACAATACGTTAGACAAACAAACAAACAAATATATACATAAATCTTCGACAAATACACCTCCGTCGAACTAAACATGTTTATTTAGATAAACAAGTTTTCTGTCGAATTCGACAGATCTCTAGGCCTCGACAAACAACTTTACACATTAAAAGTTTTTGATGTCAAATGCCTTAATCTTCTCTTGATTTATTACTAGAATCAATTCCCAGGAGAATATTAAAATGCAGTCATGCACATTAAATGAGATTTCATCATCTCACTCCAATTCATTAATGCCTGTCAAAAATACAGGCTAACACTAATCCTATAAATTCTAAACAAAACTTAAATATTCTAAACAGAAATATAGATCATAAACCCTAATATTATTTTATTTCAAATATAAATATAAAACTATATTTAAATATAAAATCTTACAAAAAAGATATTTAGGCATTATTCGCAACACTCCTCCTTGACTGAATATCTTTTTGTTGTATCCAATCCAAGATTTGCGCTGAAATTTTATTTTATTTTTTGTTTCTCAAGCCTCCTCTTTGACCGAATATCTTTGTGTTGTATCCGACCTGAGATTTGAGTTTAAAAAACCTTTTTTTGAACACTCCTTCCCGACAGAATATCTTTGTGTTGTATCCAACATAAGATTCATGTTGATTTTGTTGTTGTTGTTCATCCACATCAATTGTTGTTGTTGTTTTTTTTTTTCTACATCTTCATATGAGACTTGAGCTTTTTTCATGTATTTGTTTTGGTTATGGGTTATATAATACAGAAACCATCTCGCATATAACATATGAAAGGTCATATGAGACTTGAGCTTTTTTCATGTATTTGTTTTGGTTATGGGTTATATAATACATGAAACCATCTCGCATATAACATATGAAAGGTCATATGAGACTTGAGCTTTTTTCATGTATTTGTTTTGGTTATGGGTTATATAATACATGAAACCATCTCGCATATAACATATGAAAGGCCATATGAGACTTGAGCTTTTTTCATGTATTTGTTTTGGTTATGGGTTATATAATGCATGAAACTATCTCGCATATAATATATGAAAGGTGTAGGTCATGGTTATGATTTTTTGTTATGGTTTTTTTTTTTCCTTTTTCACATCTTCATAATAAAGATGCATTCATGGTCATTGGTTGTTGATTTCATGGTTTCTTCTTTTCTTCTTCTTCATCATCATCTTCTTCCATCTTCATAGCTCTGATGTCACTGATATGGTTTTTTGTGTTTTTGTATTGCGGAATTTGGTGGAATATATTTTTGTGTGGAGAAACTCCAATTTTTATTCTCATTAAAATAATAGCTATACGGCTCTTTATATAGAGCTACATAAAAATAAATAATATCTTTAAATAACAAACTAATCCTATAAATTCTAAACAAATCTTAAATATTTTAAACGAAATATAAATCATAAACCCTAATATTATTTTATTTCAAATATAAATATAAAACTATATTTAAATATAAAATCTTCCAAAAAATATATTTAGGCATTATTCTTAACATAAAGTGCATGTGTTTTTAACAATTTAAGGATCGTGAAGCAATAGTGTATGTGGTTATGAGCATCACATTTTTAAGGGCATTGTATAGGTTAAGGGACCGGAGAAGTTTAGTATCTCATCTTAAGTGGATTTAATTATTATAACTGAAATTCCTGGCACGCTATGCACAATGTGCGACACGATGCTCTAAGCACTGTGACAGTTCAAGCACATAATGATGCAAAGCAAATTAAAGAAAACAAATAAAGAAGACAAAGTATTTGTTAACCCAGTTCAGCGCAAACAGCAACCTACTCTGGGGGATACCAATCCAGGAAGGAATCCACTATGATAATATCAATTCGAAGCTAAACTCCCCCGTTTACAACTTCTCACTTAATCACTACCCGTGCTAATTCTACCTAGGAACTCCTAGATATGACAACCTCTGGTCACTTCCTACTATAACAGTACAGACAGCACTGTTTACAAACAATCATACTCCATGCTTAAAAGCTTTGGAGAAAATATAGAGTTACAACTCAAAAGACACAGTCCTACAACAGCATCAAGATGATACTAGAGAGGCTCACAAATAAAGCACGGGGCTTACATAGACACGAAACCCTAAAAGTCTACATTTTGATACATTGGTTTCGGTGATGAAAACTAAGTCTTGAGTCTTCCTTATAATAGCCACGAGTTAGCATGGGCTTGATTTGTTTGACCCAAGCAATTACTCCACATTTATTAAAAGAGATTCTCTACAAATATATTCTTCAAGGAGATTCTCTTCAGAAATATTCTTGACAAGGATCTGAAGCATTAAATGATGATCCTCATAATTTCTCTGATTAAATGCGCCATACAAGATCCATGAGAGAGAAACCAAACATTCCATAAATAGAACATGTCACGAGCACACCTCGTGAGATGGTACGATGCTTGAGGCATCCTGTCGCACATCCTGCTTCAAAGTTTATTTTACCAAAAATGCAGCCAATACCAAAGACTCAACAAACTCCCCCTTTGGCAAATTTTTGGCTAAAACAAATTATGACCATACAAATACTACTTAAACAGATACTTCAACTATATTTCTTTTTCTCAACATAAACACACAAGCATAAAGATCAATAGTAGCTATCCTTCAAAACAGTTACCATACTACTCCTTCATGGAGAACAGTAGAAAAGAATAAGATGTATCTTTTTAAGATTATCAGAGAGGCATGCAACAGCGGAACACAAAAACAACTACGTCGCCTTAAATGGTCAGGAAAATAAACATTGATAGGATGTGGAATAGAGTTCTTCAGCATTTCACAAAACTACTCCCGCTGCACATATGCATAGGATGTTGGAGCATCGTATCCAACATCTCCCCCTACAAATTACATATCATCTCCCCCTCAACAACAGATCTCCAAAAAGAAACATATTACTCATAAAAAAGAAACATATTACTCATTACCTTCTTCCTTGTCCATAGTACCAGAAAATAACTTCCCTGGAGCTCACCCAAATATGTTAGGGTGCCCGCTCTGATGCCAATTGAAATTCCTGGCACGCTATGCACAATGTGCGACACGATGCTCTAAGCACTGTGACAGTTCTAGCACATAATGATGCAAAGCAAATTAAAGAAAACAAATAAAGAAGACAAAGTATTTGTTAACCCAGTTCAGCGCAAACAGCAACCTACTCTGGAGGATACCAATCCAGGAAGGAATCCACTATGATAGTATCAATTCGAAGCTAAACTCCCCCGTTTACAACTTCTCACTTAATCACTACCCGTGCTAATTCTACCTAGGAACTCCTAGATATGACAACCTCTGGTCACTTCCTACTATAACAGTACAGACAGCATTGTTTACAATCAATAACACACATATGGTTGGAGACACACTCCTAGAAAATTAAACACTCATACCTAAAGGCTTAAAGTGATGCACAAGAAACAATCATACTCCATGCTTAAAAGCTTTGGAGAAAATATAGAGTTACAACTCAAAAGACACAGTCCTACAACAGCATCAAGATGATACTAGAGAAGCTCACAAATAAAGCACAAGGCTTACATAGACACGAAACCCTAAAAGTCTACATTTTGATACATTGGTTTCGGTGATGAAAACTAGGTCTTGAGTCTTCCTTATATAGCCACGAGTTAGCATGGGCTTGATTTGTTTGACCCAAGCAATTACTCCACATTTATTAAAAGAGATTCTCTACAAATATATTCTTCAAGGAGATTCTCTTCAGAAATATTCTTGACAAGGATCTGAAGCATTAAATGATGATCCTCATAATTTCTCTGATTAAATGCGCCATACAAGATCCATGAGAGAGAAACCAAACATTCCATAAATAGAACATGTCACGAGCACACCTCGTGAGATGGTACGATGCTTGAGGCATCCTGTCGCACATCCTGCTTCAAAGTTTATTTTACAAAAAATGCAGCCAATACCAAAGACTCAACAATAACAATATTATTTTTGTAAGTAAATGTTAAATAGTGTCCTCGGAGGACTCCTTAAGCTTTTAAATAGTAAAATTTTATTAAAAAAAATTATGAGAATGTGTGCAGTCAACGTATTAGAAATTGAAATGTTCAACTTTTGAATAAATTATTTTTCTAAATGAAATCCTTAAAGAATGTCTCTGGGGTACCGTTTAGCAAGACTTTTTTTAAATATTATTATCTCATCTTAAGTGTGTGCTACTATGGCATAGAGGCAGACAACGGTCGATTTTGGTCGAATTGAGCCGAAAATTGTCCATTTGAAACAATTTATGGTTTGAATATTTCGGCTCACTTCCATCCATTTAAAGTTTTGGTTTGGTCGGATTATGATTTAATCGGATGACAGTTTGAATTGGGTGAATTTTTCGGGTAGAAATTCAGGCCAAGAAATTATGAATAGTTCAATCATTTGTGGATCATGACTTCCTCCCCAAACTCCGAAATCAAACAATTGTGCACCTTCTCAAACTATACGAGAATTCAAAAGGTGTAAATTTTGATGGTTAATGCCGTGTGTCAGTGGTTTCTCCACGATACTAGAGTCGCTGACCATTTTCAAATCTGATGAGATTTGCAGGACTCTTTGAGTCGCTGAGGGGTGTTCAAATCTGTTGAGATTTGCAGGTGTCTGGTATCTGGTCGAATCCTACTGCATCGATGTTGACTGTCGGTTCTCTTTCTACCGGTGTCCCCCAACCTTCGACCTTAGGTGCTGCTTGCTAGATCCTGATGGGCAGAGTAATTTTAATTCGAGTTCGGAAGTTAGTGTCTAGTGGTGTCTCCTAGGGTTGGGTAGGGGTTTTCTCTGGTGAGCTTAGTGAATCTCGTTTGGGGTATGTGTAGGGGTGGTTTGGGGTGCTGCTTTGGTGTACTGTTGTTTGGTTAAAGTGTTTTATCACTTTACATTTCTTTGTATGTTTTCAACAATTCCTTATACTTCTTGTTGAGGAATTGTTCTTTAATAAAATTTAGCCGATTCAAAAAAAATATATTGATAGAGCTCATAACAAAATAAATGGATTTCTAACTTCTAGAGATGATTGATTAAGATTCACAAGGTAATCTTATCCAAGATAATCTATTTGCCTACCCTGAGGGTAGACAATGGGTGTCATGGCCTAAGACCCATTATTTTTAGGAGCCCAAAATATTTTGTAATATCTATTTACTATTATTAAAAATAAAAAATCAATTATATTTAAAGAAAGAAAACATACTATTATAAAAAAAAATCAATTATATTTAATGAAAGAAAATATGATTATGCTTAGGAAATAGGTGTTATTTAAAATGTGATTAAGGTCCAAATTTTTTTTTATACCTAGTAAATAATTAGGCTTGCATA
The DNA here is from genome assembly GCA_030408175.1 of Trifolium repens. Lineage (NCBI taxonomy): Eukaryota > Viridiplantae > Streptophyta > Magnoliopsida > Fabales > Fabaceae > Trifolium > Trifolium repens. The sequence continues at coordinate 37,012,397 of CP125851.1, forward strand.
ATGGTAGGATTAAAATAGAACCCGAGAGAACAACAAAAAGACAGCACCTCTTGTCTTTGTTCCCAATTCTTATTGAGTTTGTTTTGTTTTTTTTTCCTTTCTAATTCTTGCATTCTTGTAAGGGTGCAGTTTATGGTGGGAAGGTCAATTAATTTTCCCATGATGGGAAAGTACCCATTCCAACCATTGATATATTGCTTATATATTGGATGGTCTTGATTCAAGAGACTAGTATTTTCTAAACAGAACAGAACATGAGGGAGTTTACTTTGTATTTGCTTGTATGCTTAATTATATTTAATTTATGGAAAATACTAAAAAGTGTCCCTTTGACACTAGTTAAACATATTAATATAGAAATTTTCGGTTGAAAATGTGTGCTTTTAATTCCTTAAAAGTGTAAAAAATTACTTTATCATTTTTAATTTCATTTTTTATTTCTTTTTTTAGCATAACGAGTTCCCCAAAAGCACTGTTTAGCATAACCCTTAATTTATATATATGACAAAAAATAATTCCAAAACATTTTTACACAGGACAAATGACTCCATCTAAATTAGTCAAAAATTGTATTTGATCCTATTTAAAAATGTTATATATTAATACGTCTCAACATAACTCAGTTGATAAGAAAATTCTTATTTTGTCTCTCTCGCCCTTGTAAATTTGTTATCAACTTTTATTTATTACAAATTTGTCTAATTTCAAAAAACTATTTTAAAATTTTGTGCGCTCCTTTTCAAATTTGTCTAATTTCAAAAAAAAATTTAAAATTAAGCTATAATATTTAGAATTTTCACTTTCAATTTTTCAATTTTAGTTGGTCTCTAAAAATTAGAACGATATTAAATCAAGTATCTACACAAACACCAAATTTACAAATAAATTGGGTCATATTAATAAATAAATACAAATAAACATAAAAATTAATACAAGAGACTCTTGTAGAAAAAGAGTAAAGGTACGGTTCTTGAAAATTGGTACAAATGATACATTTCTATCATGTGAGCCATCCAATATTTATATAATATATCAATGGTTGACATAGGCATTTCCCATCATGGGAAAATTTAACAGCATTCCCATTGTAAACTTCACCTCTTGTAAGGTATGTAAGAATGTTATAGGTTTTTTTTGTTTAGGTTTTAGTGTTGTTTTATGTTCCTAATTTTATTAACAAGTTATTTATTTTCTATAAATTGTTAATACTTAACATGTTATTTTTTGCATCAAATTTCAACCATTTGGATCGTACGATTTTTCAATTGTTCTTCGAAGTCAGCATTCTACTTTCATGTGCTATTTTTCAATAATTGAGTTTTTTTTTTTTGGTTCTATCTGAAACTTAGAAGATGTTTCCTAAGAAACATTTATGTGGTAATGAAAAACAAGAAAAAAAATTGAAAGGAAGAGCTAATAAAATCACAATACAAAAGGCTCTTGAAAAATTTGTTTTAAAAAAGGTAGATACCCAAGAAGTATGTATTAATACTATTATATTAAATGAAAGTTTTTTTTTTTAGCCTAAGGCCCATAAAATATCAGGAACGGCACTGCCAAGATTTCTACTATAAACTTAAACTTGCTCGCAACAACTCACATAGTGTTTGTATGTGAAGTTTAGTTCATATGTGTATCGCTAGTAATTTTCATTTTGATTGTGTCACATTTGAAATATATTTTACCCTAGTACTTATTAAAAAATACAATATTTTGATATTTAATAAAATAAAATACACTGCTCTAATTTTTTTATCATATATACTTCATCTGTTCCTTTTTAATTACGTTTCACTTTTGAATATTGCACGCATATTAATGCACAATTTTGATCACTTATATTTTTAATTATTTTAAAATTTAAAATTTTTAAAGTATTTGTTGAGACAAATTGAATAATATCTTATATGCTATAGTAATATTTATATTTTGATATATATATATATATATATATATATATATATATATATATATATATATATGTATGTAACAGCCCGGCGACCAGCCACACAGATGCTGAAGCCCCGCTGCTCGTTACCAGCTTAATCACTACCCCCCTTGTAGTGTTTTTTGCCTCCGTAGTGATTCGAACCATGCACCCTGGGGATAAATACATGTTCAATGCAATCACTACTACCAATTGAGCTACTAGCCCAATTGGTAGTAGTGATTGCATTGAACATGTATTTATCCCCAGGGTGCATGGTTCGAATCACTACGGAGGCAAAAAACACTACAAGGGGGGTAGTGATTAAGCTGGTAACGAGCAGCGGGGCTTCAGCATCTGTGTGGCTGGTCGCCGGGCTGTTACATTAAAAGGCGCCTTTTTCTGTAACAGCCCTGGACCCCACCTCTCTGGTGGTCCCAGGCCTGGGTCACCCCCATAACTGTTACTTCACGGCCTTCTCCACCCCCCTTGTGGAGTTTTTGCCCTCGTGGTGAATCGAACCATGTACCTGGAGCATAAGTACATGTTCAATGCATTCACCACTACCAATTGAGCTAGCTCAATTGGTAGTAGTGATTGCATTGAACATGTATTTATCCCCAGGGTGCATGGTTCGAATCACTACGGAGGCAAAAAACACTACAAGGGGGGTAGTGATTAAGCTGGTAACGAGCAGCGGGGCTTCAGCATCTGTGTGGCTGGTCGCCGGGCTGTTACAATGTATATTTAAAATTATGATCAAAAGAGATTATATAAATAGTGTATAGGGTTAAAGTATGATACTTAAAACAAAAGGAGACAGTATTTTTAATTTTTTTTTAAATTGAAACAAAAAGGAGACAGTATTAAAAAGGCACATATTAATTTATTTTTTTTCCTTTTTTATAAAGGTGAGTGGATAATAGAACATGAAATTGGCATTGGTATTTGTACTATACTGCAAGGATACAAACAAATTGTTAAGAAATTGGCATTGGTAGTTGTACTATCCTGCAATGATATATACAAACAAATGAGAGGAGTTGAGATCTTTCAATTTTAAATTATTTTCATTTTGTTAGAAATAAACTATTAGTGCTAGAGAGTAGAGATAGAGGAGATGAGAACATTGTATTACTCTATTCATATGTATGTGTTTACATGATAACAAGAGTCCTATTTATAGGACATAACTAAGGAAGTGAAAGAACAAAGCTTCATTAAGATCCACTAGTGGGAGTTATGGATAATGGAAGGGATAGAGATGGACATCCACTAAAGCTTATATTTTAACTATTCATAACACTCCCCCTTGGATGTCCATCGAGGATGTGCCTCGTTAAAACCTTACTAGAAAAAAACCCAGTGGGAAAAAATTCTAGTGAAGGAAAAAGAGTACAACATCCTTTTACATAATATAATTATTTCTCCCCCTCAACCATACAACCATCTTTAAGGTGGCGAAGACGATTCTTTTGTATCAGTTGTCCAAAATTTCTACTTGGCAGCGACTTTTGAAAAGGTCAGCTAGATTATCACACGAACGAATTTGATGAATGTTTATACCCCCATTCTTCATAGTGATTGTTGCATTAATTCTTTCGGCAGATAAACCACAATTTTCTTGTATGTTGAAACTGATTGTAACACCCCGTTTTTCAAAAGCCAAAAAGGGCATTATTTTTTTTTTCTTTTTTCAACTAACATTCAAAGTGCGCATAATAGTTTTTAAATGAACCAGCATTCAAATATACAAAAGAACTCATTACCAAAAGGTGCTTCGACAAGCAAAGTGTATTTCCTGAATAATTACAATCCAAGTCTAAGTACCAAAACAAGTTAGAAATCCTATGCTAACCAAAAAACACGGTGCACAAAACACACCGGTGCATAGTCTAACTATCCTAGGCTACAGCTCCAACCGCTCACTGGGGCCTGGAACAGCCACCGTCGTCACCACGACCTAACCCATCATCTGGGTGGGATGAGCCCGCAAATGAAAGAAAGGGTCACCACAAAATATATAGTATGTATATATAAACGGTGCGAAAGATTGTACACATAACAAATATTTCCACAAAACACAAGAGAAAGCTCTTAATCTCAAGGGTAATTCCCACCAACGGGCTTATATAAATAAATCACCAAGCCTAATGCAGACTTCTACAATGGGTGTGACAACCGATCTCTGGTTAGCCACATGCATGATTTAATTCCGGAATTCAACCTCTCTATAGAAGGCGTAGGTCTCTGGTGGAATAACACCTCCTACTATTGGTGGGATAACACCAGGTAGAGTCACACAAGACAATACCAAAACAATCACGGTGGGATAACACCGGGTGAGTCACACAAGACAACCACCAACTCAAATAAATCCAGTAGGATTTGGCGAAGTCGAACAGACAATCGCCCGGTACGAAGGCAAGTCACACAAGACATACACCTAGGCACGCAACTATGAGATGCATGGCATATATTCTCTTCGGCATATACGGGATAGTCACACAAGACGAAATCCTCGCGTAGTCCTATCTGACGCACGCATTCATATATGCTCATGCAAACAATCACATAGCCTAAAGCCTATGTACAAAGCATCTCAACATACATACATTTTCTCAATCATATGTAATTTGCACACATCTTTATAAACACGTTCTCATCAACGAGAATACATAAGTACAAACATGCCAAAGCACACATCAATTTCATACACAGCAAAACAAAGCATGTCGTAACCATTTCGAAAGACGGAAATAAAGTGGAGCCCTTACCTCGACAAGCTTTCGTTTACTAAAACTCGTCCAAACAACACAACGCGCTTCCTAAAACAAGCAGCGTACCATCAATACATTGTTTCCCAACCAATCGTATTGAAACTAAACCAAAAACCCCAAAAACCTAAAGGTTCCGAAGGAAAAATCCCTATTTCGGATATCATACCAAAAACTACCGTATTGATCAATCACCATGAGTTATTTATACTATTTTTAGGACCCAAAACAATTGTCAAAAGTCTTAAATAATTTGAAATGCAAAAAGGCCGTTTTCTTGCGTTACAAGCTACGCACTTTCCGAGTACCCGAAAAACTCGTTTCCAATCCCAACCACTTCCATAAATTAATAAAAAGGGATTAGAAAGTTAAAAACCAAGTTTTGAAATCAGAATCCAAAATTTTAGGTCCCAGAACTCGCCCTGGCGAGTTGATGGCGAGTGAAGGCAGAGAGGACTGGTCTAGCTCGCTCTGGAGCTCGCTCTGGCGTGTTGTCAGGACCTGTGACACTCGCCCTGGCGAGTAACCACTCGCTCAGCGAGTTGCACCTGTCATGACAGCAAAAGACAGCAACTCACACCACCTTTTTCCACCCAAGCCTAGTTTGATTCTATTAGTTCCCAACACTTTTTCAAGTCATAAAAGCAAACCATTTTCATAAGCAAGCAATTCATTTCCGAAAGCTTGTAGGTTGCTTCGAGTGCAAGTTATTTGGTTTTCACTTCCAAAATCAAAACCAAATCCAAACACAAGTTTTATTACGGGCCTCAACCGTCCGGTAATCCTCTTCTAACATGTTTTCAAGGTAAAAAGCGACACCACATGTCACAAGAGTTTTAAACCACTTTGACCTCAAAAACACCACACAAAAACACTTAGTAAATATTTTCATAAACCCCAAAATATTTTTCATCGGATTTTCTAAAACAAAACCATACAACGCATTTCCCTTTTGCCCAAAGGTTCAAAGACAACTTTTCTTTTCAAAACCTTACAACCTAACCACATGTTATTGATCAATACTCTAAACTTTCAAAACCCTAACTTTTCTCATGAGATTTTCACCAACTCATGGAAAACAAAGATAACAAAGCCTACACATGCTTCTATAGACCTCATGAACAACATTCATGAAACAAAAACCATGTAAGGTAACCTTTTCTAACAAACCCTCATGAGAACATAAACTCAAAAACTCTTAAACTCTATAAGTCTACCAACCTAAGAGATGAGAAGAGAGGGTTACCTTTAGAAAGTGATTCTCTACACTTTTCCTCAAAGCTTCCAAGCTTGAAATGGAGTGAAATGGTGAAGAATGGAAAATTTAGTGAAGGTTAGAAAAAGAAATGGAGTTTCACGTGGAAGAGAGAAAGAAAGGAGTGAAGTTTATGATTTTCTTAAGTCCACAATCAACAAACCTCCTTACTATGCCAATGCTCTTGCTCACTCATGGCCATTGGATCAAAAGACAAAATGCCAAGACAAAACCCTAGCCATTGGATCAAACCAAACCAAAACCACTTGAGATAAAACTCAATACCTCTTAGAAACACTCATACGTTCAGCTCTCGCGCGTCGCGACGAACGAAACTCACAAAAACATAAAACCTACGGAAAGAACGTCTAACGTTTAACATTTCCAAAACTTATCGCCGAATCTTTTTCCGCGACTGTAATTTTCTTCCATACCTTAGAAAATTAATCTCAGAATATATCCTAACTCGCGCAGATATATAAAACTTCCATCCGAAATCTCACTCAAAACAGACGCAGTAAGATTTTCCATCCGCGGGTAAAATCCTACTCGTTTTTCCAAAAACAAGAATAATCCAAAACTCGTTATTCTGAAACCACAAATAACTTCTTATACAAGAAACAGGATCACAAGACAAAGTCTGTACAATTACAGTGCACGAGCACAAAACAAACTCGATTACAGCAAAAACCTATAATTACACGATGTTTCACCACATGAACACATCGAAACCCTAATATTCCTTAAACCAACTATACAATGAAATCTTGGGTCTTACAATACTACCCCCGTAAAAGAAGTTTCGTCCCCGAAACTTAGACGTCGTCAAACAAACTGGGGTATAATTCTTTCATCTTACTCTCAAGCTCCCAGGTGGTATCTCCTGTAGCTTCGTTCCATATTACCTTCACCAAAGGTATCTCTTTCGTCCTCAGACGTTTCATCTTCCTATCCGCAATCTTGATCGGCGGAACCTCAAATGACAAGTTATCCCTCAACTGGATATCATCTGGTGTGATCACATGTGATGGATCCGGTGTATACTTCCGCAATTGCGACACATGGAACACGTCAAGAATCAAAGATAGTACCGGTGGCAACGCGATCCGGTATGCTACCTTCCCAATCCGCTCCGTAATCTGATAAGGTCCTATAAACTTCGGAGTCAACTTCTTCGCTTTCAAAGCCCTTCCAACACCCGTTGTTGGAGTAACACGGAGAAATACATGATATCCCTCCTCAAACTCTAAAGGCCTCCGACGCCTATCCGCATAACTCTTTTGTCGATCTTGAGCAACCTTCATCATTGCCCTTATCTTTCGGACCTTGTCCGTCGTCTGTTGTACCATTTCCGGTCCTACTATCATACTTTCCCCATCTTGGTACCAACACAAAGGAGTCTGACATCTTCTCCCATACAAAGCCTCATATGGCGCCATTCCAATACTCGCGTGGAAACTGTTGTTGTATGTGAATTCTATCAACGGTAAAACATCATCCCAACTTCCACGATCATCCAATACACAAGCTCTCAACAAATCTTCCAAAGATTGATTCGTTCTCTCGGTCTGTCCATCTGTCTGAGGATGATAGGCGGAACTCAATCTCAGTTTCGTCCCCAACGCCTCATGCAAAGTCCTCCAAAAGTGTGAAGTAAACTTTGGGTCTCGATCCGACACTATACTTGACGGAATCCCATGTAACCTCACAATCTCAGCAATGTAAACATCGGTCAACTTCGCCGCTGTATCCGTAGTTCTTACCGGTAGAAAATGAGCGGACTTGGTCAAACGATCCACTATCACCCAAATGGAATCATGCTTCCTCCTGGTCCTAGGTAAACCAGTGATGAAATCCATAGAAATGCTATCCCACTTCCACTCGGGGATATCTAATGACTGCAGCATCCCTGCTGGTCTCTGATGCTCAATCTTCGCCTTCTGACAAGTCAGACACGACGCCACATACTCAGCCACATCCTTTTCATACCCGGCCACCATAAATCATGCCTCAGGTCTTGATACATCTTTGTCGCTCCGGGATGTATACTAAGTTTACTCTTGTGTGCCTCCCCTAGAATGATGTTTTTCAAGTTCATAGCATCGGGTACACACACCCTACCTTGACACCTCAAGATATTGTCCGATCCCACCTTGAAATCTCGGTTGGTTCCTCGAACAATCAAAGCTCTTTTCTCCATGAGAAACTTGTCATCTTGACAATTAGCAATATCCTCCAACAACCCGCTTGAGATGGTAATCATACCCAGTCTCATAATCCCTAAAGCAAACTCTACCTCTAGGTGCAAGTCACGAAACTCTCTCAACAACTCTTGTTGACTAGCCATCTGTGCCGAACAAACCGACACACTCTTCCTACTCAAAGCATCGGCTACCACATTAGCCTTTCCCGGATGGTATTCTAACGTAAAGTCGAAGTCCTTCAAAGTTTCCATCCATCTCCTCTGTCGCATATTAAGCTCTTTCTGATCAAACAAGTACTTAAGACTTTTATGGTCACTAAACACGACAAAAGTGCAACCATAAAGATGATGTCTCCAAATCTTCAACGCAAAAACAACGGCCGCAAGCTCTAAATCGTGCGTAGGGTAATTCTTTTCATGCACTTTCAACTGCCTTGACGCATAAGCCACTGCTCTCTTGTGTTGCATCAACACACAACCCAACCCTTGATGAGAAGCATCACAATAACCTCATACGGTTTCTCCGACTGTGGTAACATCAAAACTGGTGAAGTCGTCAATCGCTCCTTCAACAACTGAAAACTCAACTCACACTTCTCTGTCCAAGCAAAAGGTTGTCAATTATCAACGTGATAATTAGTCTCCCACCTTCAATCATCACTTGATTTATCCTTAATGATCTTATTTCAGAATCTAATATACCTCAAACACTCAACTTAAACCCTTATGGTATTCCACCATTGGTATAATCCTCATCTAACAACACTAGGTCCGCTGACCCTTGACGCGCGACACACTTTAACTCCAATATGAATCGCCCAAATGATTATCCAATCATCGTAATTAAATCCAACTGACATCTCTGCATGCTCCGCCATTCGACAGTGGCCGCATCTTTTGACAACAAAAGACTTCATCAAGTCTCGTCCTAACTCACCAGGACGAACATCCGATATCACCTTCAAATGATCATCCCAATCCGATCCTTACTTACAATTCTTTATCAATTGACGTTCACTCGTCCATAACCAACACCTCTGAGTGGCAACATCCAACGCCACTTTCCATCCATTATATTGCTTCCAGGAATCCCTTGTAGTTCTCGTTCGCCTCAAGTCCATCCTCTCCGGACCACTCCGTCCAAGAAATTCAGAGACACTTGTCGACTAAATTCGACCAATGCTCGGGGGTTTCAACTATTCTACTCACTGAAGCATCGCTCCCGATAGTACTTCAGTAAGAAACAATCCAGTGGCTAAGCGTATCTCATGCTAGACTCAAAACAACCAACCACATAACCCACAACACAACAAAAACAACCGCTAGAACTAACACAACTCTAGCTATGTTCTAACCGACTCTGGACTAACGACTCAAGTATACACTTTCCCTTTGAAGATTTAAAGCCGTGCTCTGATACCAATTGTAACAGCCCGTTTTTCCAGGGCCAGAAAAGTCAATATTTTTTTTTTCTTTTCAACTAACACTCAGAGTGCGCATAGAATATTTTTCAATGAGCCGGCATTCAAATATACAAAAGAACTCATTACCATAAGGTGCTTCGACAAGCAAAGTGTATTCCTGAATAATTACAATCCAAGTCTAAGTATTCAAATACTTACAACAAAACAAGTTAGAATCCTATGCCTAAACCCAAAAAGCACGGTGTACGACCCACACCGGCGCATAGTCTAACTAAGCCAAAGCTCCAACCTCTCACTGGGGCCTGGAACCACCACTGTCGTCACCACACCTAACCCATCATCTGGGTGGGATGAACCCGCAAATGAAAGAAAGGGTCACCACAAAATATAAAGTATGTATATATATAACCGGTGCGAAAGATTGTACACATAACAATAATTCCACAAACACAAGAGAAAGCTCTTAACCACCAAAGCAAATCCCCACCAACGGGTTTATATATATAATGCACACCAAACCTAATGCAGACTTCTACAATGCGTGGTACTAACCCTAGCTACCACAATGCATGAGCTCCAGAATCGTAGGTCCAACCCACTAAAGCCACAAGGGCAGGTGATGCCACACAGACGCTATCACCAGGTGAAAATAGCCACACAGATGCTACCAGCCACACAGATGCTGTCAGCCACACAGATGCTGTCACCAGGCGAAAATAGCCACACAGATGCTACCAGCCACACAGATGCTGTCGCCCAACCCACTAAAACCACAAGGGCAGGTGATGCCACACAGACGCTATCACCAGGTGAAAATAGCCACACAGATGCTACCAGCCACACAGATGCTGTCAGCCACACAGATGCTGTCACCAGGCGAAAATAGCCACACAGATGCTACCGCCAACTAAGAAACGCATACACATAGGGCAGTCACACAGACACAGCCCCGGCGGAGTCACACAGACACATCCGCCCGTGCAGTCCCAACTGACATACACGTTCCATCCATGCTCATGCAACAATTTCATATCACACAGATATATGTAAATCAAACACAACGACATACATACATTTCCAACCATATGTATTCCAAAAACCTGTTCATACATACATTCTCATAATCATATGTAAACAGCGCAAGTATTGTAAACACTTTCTCATCACGAGAATACATAATACAAACATGCCAAAGCACACAACAATTGCATACACAGCAAAACAAAGCATGTCGTAACCGTTTTAAAGACGGAAATAAAGTGGAGCCCTTACCTCGGCAAGCTTTCCCTAACTTTTTCTCGTCAAATCTACGATACGCGCTACCTAAAAGTTAAGCAGCGTACAATCAATAAAATATTCCTCATTTATCCTATCGAAACGAAACTTGCTCTCAAAGCTCCAGAGGGGTCTAAAGTACTTCCTAAAGCTATCCCTCAATGATTTCAGGTTATTCTCATAGTGTTCAAAAATTCACGAAGTTAATTGTACTATTTTTATAACACGAAAATCATTTTGTTTTCAACTCATAAACTAAAACCATTTTGGATTTTCCACTTCAAGAACTTGTTTCACACCCAACAAAACCATTTGAAACACAACTAAAACTTTTCAAAAATATTTTTATGAAAAATCGAAGTTTTCTTGCGTCACAAGTTACACATTTTTTTTTCTTCCTAACAACCTTTCCTATACTCATTTTTTTTCAAAACTAAGATTATCCAACACATACAAAATTTTCACACAAAATTTTCTCCCCCACCCTTTAAAAGGCCACGGCCATTTTTCAAGAAAACACACTCCCACACAAAATTTTTCACTTCTAAATGCATGGTAATATCCCATAATACCTAACTAGCACTTATCAAAACGATTTAGAAATTATAGAGTTGAATCGCAAATTTTCGAGAAATCTCAAATAAGGTTTTTCTTAAGGCAAGTGATCATTTTCTTTTCAAAACATCCCATAACCAATCAAACAATTAAACAATGATTATGGGAAGCTATTTGCCTCTAAACAATTTTCGAAATTCGATTCCTCGAACCCTATATGGGTGCCACGGCCAAATGAGACAAAAAGGCAACCCTACACATTTTTTTTCATTTGAAACCCTAGTCCACATTCTTTAGTTCGTAATGATATTCGATCGTGTATCCGACTCCTTTCGAAACTCGAAATAAATTTTTCTAAATTGTGTTCTTCGAGTCGCTCAAGAACACGAGAATAATTTTTTCTCATTTTTCGAAACTAATTTCATATTCACCGATCCATTTTGTCACAAAGCTTGAAACTAACTTCAAAAACCAAAATCATACAACACACCCAAAGTTATGATCATTTCAAGAAATTTTCTTCAAAACTCTTCACCAAAATTTGTGAAATTTAAAATCACCATGAGAATCACTTACATGCTTCACTAATATATCCTACATAACACTCTTAAACACTACTATGGAATCAAAACTAATTGAAACTAAATTCTCAAAATTTTTCTCTCAAGAACATAATCATGAAACTCTAAATTCAAGAGGTTTTCATGGAGAATAAGGAAGAGAAGTGTTAGTTACCTTAAGAGGAGATGATTCCTAGCAACTTCTATGATCCAACAAAACAAAAATCCAAAGCTTTGGTGATGGAATGAAGTTTCTCTCAAGGTTGGAAGAGAGAAAGAAGCTCACGGCAAAGCAAGGAGAAGAATGAGTGAAATTGTGATTTTTCTTAAGTCTTTTTAATGACCAAAAGTCATGGTCTTGTTGCCTAATCCACCCTTGGATCAAATAGTGTAAAGCTAACAAGATTAAACCCTAGCCATTGGATCATTTCAAGCTTATCCGCACAAGATATTTTCTTTCTCATGAGAAACTTACGCCTCACATACGAGTCGCGCCTCGCTAACGGACGGAAATCACGAAAACAGAAAACCTACGGAAAGAACGTCTATCGTTTTTCCATTCCAAAACTTATCGCCGAATCTTTTTCCGCGACTGTAATTTTCTTCCATACCTTAGAAAATTAATCTCAGGACATATCCTAACTCGCGCAGATATATAAAACTTCCACCCGAAACCTCACTTAAAACAGACGCAGTAAGATTTTCCATCAGCGGGTAAAATCCTGCTCGTTTTTCCAAAAACAAGAATAATCCAAAACTCGTCATTCTGACTTCACAGAAATCTCCTCATACTTAAAAGAAGACTACAACCCAAAAGTCTGTGCCTTTCCAGCGCACGAGCACAAAACAGGCTCCGTTTCAGCAAAAACCTCATTTATGCGACGATACTCACAAAAACAGCTTCACCAAAAACCCTAAAACTTGTAGCCATTACTTATTCTATTCACCAAAAGGTACAGTGGAATTACGGGTCTTACATTACTACCCTCCAAAAAGAAGTTTCGTCCTCGAAACTAAAAACAAGAGTAACAACCCAACCAGTTATTACCATTACCAACACGACGGAATCCCTCAGGATTAGGTGTAGCCACACAGATGCTAACACCGGGTGAAGTCACACAGATACTCTCACCAACACACTGGCACAACCGTGCACCAACCGCAACTCTCAACGAGTTCACCACTCAAAAATTAACCTCACAACAGAGGTTCACAACCTCTAGTTCCCAAAGATCCTCGTGCCCACAAACAAAAATTTCTAAAGTCACCTCTTTCGCCTTTGCGACATAGCCAATTTCCTTAGATTCACGCGAAGCAGTTACTGGCTACCCTCCAAAAAGAAACACTGAAACTCTCTGCGCATCACCAAAGCTAGCAAAACTAGTCAATTCCAGTCAACATGATTCCGTCTATCATTAACAAGAGATTAAGGATGATCAGTTCCTCAATTTGTCAATAAATAGTCGACAATCCTGATGGTGGTTTAGACCCTCTTTACCCAACTTAAGTGATACTTCATTCCACTTGTACTCATGGTCCTCCGAGGTACAAGGGTTCCACAAATCTTTCGAGGTTTTTCTTAAGGTTTTCTTCGATCTCTTACGATCTCGATCTCGTCAATGAGACCAATTTGCCCGAAACACGTTGCTTGGACTCTCATGCTTTCACTTAACTTTGCCATTAGACAATTGTTCACCCTTTATATCCACATTCCACACACACACCGCCATGACATCCATTTAGGTGGTGCCTTCGAATCCTTAATATACACGCACAATCATAACTTTCCAAATTATGTGGGAGGGAATTTCCATTCGCCAATCCTCCATTGACATAAGCCACATTCTCATGTGTTTCTCTCTTACTCATTCTCAACACGGCTTTCCAATGGCTAACATCCTCTGCGACTAATCTCATCGATCTACTAATTTGCAATTTTTCAGTTCGACAACAACCGAAAGTTGGTTCCCAAACCACCATGACACATAACTTATTGGTTCCAAACAACATCTTTAATTTCCCACACACAATCCAAATACGCTCGTTCCACATCAACTTGTTTCCAATCAAGCACACTCTTCTCCATTCGATTGGTCCTTCATCATCGTGACTATTCTAAAGTTATAAAGTCTGTTCCCTCCGGGGAATCAATTCCCAGATCTCAAGTTCTGGCCAATCAATTCACTCATCGTTTTCTTATGACTAGCTACCTCTAACTCGTCCTTATAAGGTCACTGTAATTCGCCTACAAATCGACTCATCTTACTCGGCTATCAAACCTTTAACACTTATCTCAAATCTTAATGCTCGACTTATCAAAAGTATCTACCAACGCACGACACTTTGCTATGATTTTATCCTTAGTACGTTCGATACCCAAATCAAATTCTTGAATTTACCGCTCAAGAACTCTAAAAACTCGTCGTACTATCCATTTAATCCTAATATACAATAAAAGTCCTTCCAACTATCAACTTTCATTGTCTTAGTATTCTTACTAACGGACTCCTTTTCTACTCAAACACGACATTCTTAGAAAATATCCAAAAATTCTCGTCCATAACTTGAATTATTTAAAACTTGCCTACCTCGACTCTCATGGTATCATAAATTCAAGATGCCACATAGTCCTTCAACCCTCTTGGTCGATCAAAATTGTTAACTTAAACTCACATCCACACAGGATCTCTACTCAAATCTTGGCTAATCTCCTCAACTACTCAATAATTCTTGACTAATCCCCAAGATTTTCTCAAAATGTTTACTTTCTCCTATGGTTTACCTACCAATAACTGACAATTTTAGCTTACACTACTACAATTCTCTAGGTATTTCCATACTATACGCCTCTAGTATCACCTATCAGTGATATGCAACTCAATTTTCATAGTTGAACTCCTCGTTCTTTACCTTAATATCTCTCAAAATACACACTTATCCAACAATCGTTTACCTAACATTGTATCTCACATCGATATCTATACTTACTATCTCTCGAACTACGTATAGATTGTCAATTATCAACGTGATAATTAGTCTCCCACCTTCAATCATCACTTGATTTATCCTTAATGATCTTATTTCAGAATCTAATATACCTCAAACACTCAACTTAAACCCTTATGGTATTCCACCATTGGTATAATCCTCATCTAACAACACTAGGTCCGCTGACCCTTGACGCGCGACACACTTTAACTCCAATATGAATCGCCCAAATGATTATCCAATCATCGTAATTAAATCCAACTGACATCTCTGCATGCTCCGCCATTCGACAGTGGCCGCATCTTTTGACAACAAAAGACTTCATCAAGTCTCGTCCTAACTCACCAGGACGAACATCCGATATCACCTTCAAATGATCATCCCAATCCGATCCTTACTTACAATTCTTTATCAATTGACGTTCACTCGTCCATAACCAACACCTCTGAGTGGCAACATCCAACGCCACTTTCCATCCATTATATTGCTTCCAGGAATCCCTTGTAGTTCTCGTTCGCCTCAAGTCCATCCTCTCCGGACCACTCCGTCCAAGAAATTCAGAGACACTTGTCGACTAAATTCGACCAATGCTCGGGGGTTTCAACTATTCTACTCACTGAAGCATCGCTCCCGATAGTACTTCAGTAAGAAACAATCCAGTGGCTAAGCGTATCTCATGCTAGACTCAAAACAACCAACCACATAACCCACAACACAACAAAAACAACCGCTAGAACTAACACAACTCTAGCTATGTTCTAACCGACTCTGGACTAACGACTCAAGTATACACTTTCCCTTTGAAGATTTAAAGCCGTGCTCTGATACCAATTGTAACAGCCCGTTTTTCCAGGGCCAGAAAAGTCAATATTTTTTTTTTCTTTTCAACTAACACTCAGAGTGCGCATAGAATATTTTTCAATGAGCCGGCATTCAAATATACAAAAGAACTCATTACCATAAGGTGCTTCGACAAGCAAAGTGTATTCCTGAATAATTACAATCCAAGTCTAAGTATTCAAATACTTACAACAAAACAAGTTAGAATCCTATGCCTAAACCCAAAAAGCACGGTGTACGACCCACACCGGCGCATAGTCTAACTAAGCCAAAGCTCCAACCTCTCACTGGGGCCTGGAACCACCACTGTCGTCACCACACCTAACCCATCATCTGGGTGGGATGAACCCGCAAATGAAAGAAAGGGTCACCACAAAATATAAAGTATGTATATATATAACCGGTGCGAAAGATTGTACACATAACAATAATTCCACAAACACAAGAGAAAGCTCTTAACCACCAAAGCAAATCCCCACCAACGGGTTTATATATATAATGCACACCAAACCTAATGCAGACTTCTACAATGCGTGGTACTAACCCTAGCTACCACAATGCATGAGCTCCAGAATCGTAGGTCCAACCCACTAAAGCCACAAGGGCAGGTGATGCCACACAGACGCTATCACCAGGTGAAAATAGCCACACAGATGCTACCAGCCACACAGATGCTGTCAGCCACACAGATGCTGTCACCAGGCGAAAATAGCCACACAGATGCTACCAGCCACACAGATGCTGTCGCCCAACCCACTAAAACCACAAGGGCAGGTGATGCCACACAGACGCTATCACCAGGTGAAAATAGCCACACAGATGCTACCAGCCACACAGATGCTGTCAGCCACACAGATGCTGTCACCAGGCGAAAATAGCCACACAGATGCTACCGCCAACTAAGAAACGCATACACATAGGGCAGTCACACAGACACAGCCCCGGCGGAGTCACACAGACACATCCGCCCGTGCAGTCCCAACTGACATACACGTTCCATCCATGCTCATGCAACAATTTCATATCACACAGATATATGTAAATCAAACACAACGACATACATACATTTCCAACCATATGTATTCCAAAAACCTGTTCATACATACATTCTCATAATCATATGTAAACAGCGCAAGTATTGTAAACACTTTCTCATCACGAGAATACATAATACAAACATGCCAAAGCACACAACAATTGCATACACAGCAAAACAAAGCATGTCGTAACCGTTTTAAAGACGGAAATAAAGTGGAGCCCTTACCTCGGCAAGCTTTCCCTAACTTTTTCTCGTCAAATCTACGATACGCGCTACCTAAAAGTTAAGCAGCGTACAATCAATAAAATATTCCTCATTTATCCTATCGAAACGAAACTTGCTCTCAAAGCTCCAGAGGGGTCTAAAGTACTTCCTAAAGCTATCCCTCAATGATTTCAGGTTATTCTCATAGTGTTCAAAAATTCACGAAGTTAATTGTACTATTTTTATAACACGAAAATCATTTTGTTTTCAACTCATAAACTAAAACCATTTTGGATTTTCCACTTCAAGAACTTGTTTCACACCCAACAAAACCATTTGAAACACAACTAAAACTTTTCAAAAATATTTTTATGAAAAATCGAAGTTTTCTTGCGTCACAAGTTACACATTTTTTTTTCTTCCTAACAACCTTTCCTATACTCATTTTTTTTCAAAACTAAGATTATCCAACACATACAAAATTTTCACACAAAATTTTCTCCCCCACCCTTTAAAAGGCCACGGCCATTTTTCAAGAAAACACACTCCCACACAAAATTTTTCACTTCTAAATGCATGGTAATATCCCATAATACCTAACTAGCACTTATCAAAACGATTTAGAAATTATAGAGTTGAATCGCAAATTTTCGAGAAATCTCAAATAAGGTTTTTCTTAAGGCAAGTGATCATTTTCTTTTCAAAACATCCCATAACCAATCAAACAATTAAACAATGATTATGGGAAGCTATTTGCCTCTAAACAATTTTCGAAATTCGATTCCTCGAACCCTATATGGGTGCCACGGCCAAATGAGACAAAAAGGCAACCCTACACATTTTTTTTCATTTGAAACCCTAGTCCACATTCTTTAGTTCGTAATGATATTCGATCGTGTATCCGACTCCTTTCGAAACTCGAAATAAATTTTTCTAAATTGTGTTCTTCGAGTCGCTCAAGAACACGAGAATAATTTTTTCTCATTTTTCGAAACTAATTTCATATTCACCGATCCATTTTGTCACAAAGCTTGAAACTAACTTCAAAAACCAAAATCATACAACACACCCAAAGTTATGATCATTTCAAGAAATTTTCTTCAAAACTCTTCACCAAAATTTGTGAAATTTAAAATCACCATGAGAATCACTTACATGCTTCACTAATATATCCTACATAACACTCTTAAACACTACTATGGAATCAAAACTAATTGAAACTAAATTCTCAAAATTTTTCTCTCAAGAACATAATCATGAAACTCTAAATTCAAGAGGTTTTCATGGAGAATAAGGAAGAGAAGTGTTAGTTACCTTAAGAGGAGATGATTCCTAGCAACTTCTATGATCCAACAAAACAAAAATCCAAAGCTTTGGTGATGGAATGAAGTTTCTCTCAAGGTTGGAAGAGAGAAAGAAGCTCACGGCAAAGCAAGGAGAAGAATGAGTGAAATTGTGATTTTTCTTAAGTCTTTTTAATGACCAAAAGTCATGGTCTTGTTGCCTAATCCACCCTTGGATCAAATAGTGTAAAGCTAACAAGATTAAACCCTAGCCATTGGATCATTTCAAGCTTATCCGCACAAGATATTTTCTTTCTCATGAGAAACTTACGCCTCACATACGAGTCGCGCCTCGCTAACGGACGGAAATCACGAAAACAGAAAACCTACGGAAAGAACGTCTATCGTTTTTCCATTCCAAAACTTATCGCCGAATCTTTTTCCGCGACTGTAATTTTCTTCCATACCTTAGAAAATTAATCTCAGGACATATCCTAACTCGCGCAGATATATAAAACTTCCACCCGAAACCTCACTTAAAACAGACGCAGTAAGATTTTCCATCAGCGGGTAAAATCCTGCTCGTTTTTCCAAAAACAAGAATAATCCAAAACTCGTCATTCTGACTTCACAGAAATCTCCTCATACTTAAAAGAAGACTACAACCCAAAAGTCTGTGCCTTTCCAGCGCACGAGCACAAAACAGGCTCCGTTTCAGCAAAAACCTCATTTATGCGACGATACTCACAAAAACAGCTTCACCAAAAACCCTAAAACTTGTAGCCATTACTTATTCTATTCACCAAAAGGTACAGTGGAATTACGGGTCTTACACTCCTCACATCAGTCACTGTTTGAGGTTGCTTCCATGAAAGTACCGTATCAATCTTGGCTGGATCCACGGCTATTCCCTCTTTTGATATAACATGGCCAAGGAAATTCACCTCTTCCAACCAAAAGTCACACTTTGACGGGTTTGCATACAACTTACTTTCCCGCAAAACTTGCAATACCAAGCGAAGATGCTCTCCATGTTCCTCTTCACTCTTCGAATACACCAAAATGTCATCAATGAACACCACCACAAACTTGTCCAAAAATGAGTTGAATATCCGATTCATGTACGCCATAAAGATAGCAGGTGCATTCGTCACTCCAAACGGCATCACTACGAACTCATAATGCCCATAACGCGTCCTAAACGCCGTTTTCTGAATATCCTCATCTCGTACCCTTATCTGGTGATAACCAGACTTCAAGTCAATCTTGGAAAACACTGAGGCTCCCCTCAATTGATCCATCAAATCATCAATACGTGGCAATGGATATCGGTTCTTGATAGTCACCTTATTAAGCTTCTGATAATCCACACACAAACGAGATTTACCATCCTTCTTCTTAACCAATAAGACCGGTGCTCCCCAAGGCGACACACTAGGCCTTATGAAACCCTTCTCTAACAAGTCCTCAATCTGACCTTTCAACTCTACCAACTCGGCTGGAGCCATCCGATAAGCTGATTCCGAAATCGGACCCGTACCCGGTTGCAAATCTATAAAGAATTCCACCTCTCTACACGGAGGAAAAGCTGGAATCTCCGATGGAAACACATCTTGGAAATCCTGAACCACTCGAATTTCCTCAATTCGGATCTCTGACGTCACTCCTAAGCTAGCAAGTGAAACTATCTCCGGTTCTCCGTTACACATAACCACAGAAAGCCGATTTGCAGACAAGTACCTTCGCACACCTGGCTCGGGAAAGAAAACCAATTTCCGAGCACAGTCTAGAATTACATAATGATAAGACAGCCAATCCATCCCGAGGATGATCTCGAGAGATAAAAGCGGTAGACAAACCAAATTGACCAGAAAATCCCTATTCTGGATTACTACCAAACAATGCAAACATGCAGTATTCACTACCAAATCCTTAGCAGGAGTCAAAACATTCAAATCAAACGGAAGCACAGAAACATTCAAACTCAAACGATTTGCACATGCCAAAGATATGAATGAGTGGGTTGCCCCCGTGTCAATCAAAGCAGTTAAAGAATTACCTGCGATGTGACAGCTCTCGTGGATGGCATTGCTAGCCTGCCCACTCAACTCAGTGCCCATACAGTAAGCACGTGCCTTTGCCGCAGGTCTGACACCCTGTGAGCCTTGTGCCACATTCGCCGACGGCCCGGCCTTCGGGGCTCTGCAATCTCTAGCAAAGTGTCCCGGCTTCTTGCAGTTGAAGCAAGCGTTTCCCCCTTTTGGTTGCGTGCACTCATTTGAAAAATGCCCCGCTTCTCCACAGTTGTAGCAAGCCCCCTTGCCACCATCAGATTTTCCCCGGGTTCCCTGATTCATCGATCGGCCCGGTCCTTTACTACGTTGAGGACGGTTATAAGGCTTACTCCCTTGCCTCCCACTATTCTGAGTCGAACCACGATCATTGGTACGATTTGGTCCTCCAGCACTAGAATTCCCTTGGCGGTTCACCCGCTTATTCCTCATGTCTTCCACCTCTTGGCACTTTTCAACCAAGACCTGGAATTGTCGAATACCCAACGGCACAACCGCATCCTGCAGCTCGTACCTCAGCCCATCCTGAAACCGACGGCACATATAATCCTCATCTATCCCATCCCTAAAGAAGCGGAAGAAACGGGATAGTGATTCAAATTTCTTGGCATATGCCTCAACATTCATGCCCCCCTGACGCAACCTCAGAAATTCCTCCCCATACCTTTCCCTAGCTGTCTCGGGAAAGTACTTGGCTAGGAACCTCCTCTTGAAGTTCTCCCAATTTAACTCTTCATGGCCATTCTCCATGATAATACGGGTGTTCCTCCACCAATACTCAGAACCTCCCAATAACTGATAGGTAGCTAAGACTACCTTCTCCCCTTCTGGACAATGGATTGCCCCGAAAATTCTCTCCACAGATTGGAGCCACAAGTCAGCAGTTTCCGGACCTCCCTCCCCATTAAACTTTGGAGGAGTTTGGTGGTTGAAGTTTGAGAGAAGTCTAGATCCAACAGCGAGTATTTCTCTTTCGCGCTTTTCCAGATCTCTCTGCGCCTTAGCATGGCTCTGAGCAGTCACAGCCGCTGCCATCGTATGCATGGCATAAGCCATCTGATTTATATCAACCTCGGGTACCATAGGAGCTGGATTCGCCCTTCTTGGCGGCATTCTATTCTGCACAATACCAATTCTGATTAGATTCCTTATCCAAACATTTCTGAGTCTCAACAGAAAGTCTCAACCAACGGTTACTAACACATAACCCGACACAGAACAAACACTCTAGAACTAACTCTACACTAGTTACGTTCTAACCGACTCTGGACTAACGACTCAAGTATACACTTTCCCTTTGAAGATTTAAAGCCGTGCTCTGATACCAAATTGTAACACCCCGTTTTTCAAAAGCCAAAAAGGGCATTATTTTTTTTTCTTTTTTCAACTAACATTCAAAGTGCGCATAATAGTTTTTAAATGAACCGGCATTCAAATATACAAAAGAACTCATTACCAAAAGGTGCTTCGACAAGCAAAGTGTATTTCCTGAATAATTACAATCCAAGTCTAAGTACCAAAACAAGTTAGAAATCCTATGCTAACCAAAAAGCACGGTGCACAAAACACACCGGCGCATAGTCTAACTATCCTAGGCTACAGCTCCAACCGCTCACTGGGGCCTGGAACAGCCACCGTCGTCACCACGACCTAACCCATCATCTGGGTGGGATGAGCCCGCAAATGAAAGAAAGGGTCACCACAAAATATATAGTATGTATATATAAACGGTGCGAAAGATTGTACACATAACAAATATTTCCACAAAACACAAGAGAAAGCTCTTAATCTCAAGGGTAATTCCCACCAACGGGCTTATATAAATAAATCACCAAGCCTAATGCAGACTTCTACAATGGGTGTGACAACCGATCTCTGGTTAGCCACATGCATGATTTAATTCCGGAATTCAACCTCTCTATAGAAGGCGTAGGTCTCTGGTGGAATAACACCTCCTACTATTGGTGGGATAACACCAGGTAGAGTCACACAAGACAATACCAAAACAATCACGGTGGGATAACACCGGGTGAGTCACACAAGACAACCACCAACTCAAATAAATCCAGTAGGATTTGGCGAAGTCGCACAGACAATCGCCCGGTACGAAGGCAAGTCACACAAGACATACACCTAGGCACGCAACTATGAGATGCATGGCATATATTCTCTTCGGCATATACGGGATAGTCACACAAGACGAAATCCTCGCGTAGTCCTATCTGACGCACGCATTCATATATGCTCATGCAAACAATCACATAGCCTAAAGCCTATGTACAAAACATCTCAACATACATACATTTTCTCAATCATATGTAATTTGCACACATCTTTATAAACACGTTCTCATCAACGAGAATACATAAGTACAAACATGCCAAAGCACACAGCAATTTCATACACAGCAAAACAAAGCATGTCGTAACCATTTCGAAAGACGGAAATAAAGTGGAGCCCTTACCTCGACAAGCTTTCGTTTACTAAAACTCGTCCAAACAACACAACGCGCTTCCTAAAACAAGCAGCGTACCATCAATACATTGTTTCCCAACCAATCGTATTGAAACTAAACCAAAAACCCCAAAAACCTAAAGGTTCCGAAGGAAAAATCCCTATTTCGGATATCATACCAAAAACTACCGTATTGATCAATCACCATGAGTTATTTATACTATTTTTAGGACCCAAAACAATTGTCAAAAGTCTTAAATAATTTGAAATGCAAAAATGCCGTTTTCTTGCGTTACAAGCTACGCACTTTCCGAGTACCCGAAAAACTCGTTTCCAATCCCAACCACTTCCATAAATTAATAAAAAGGGATTAGAAAGTTAAAAACCAAGTTTTGAAATCAGAATCCAAAATTTTAGGTCCCAGAACTCGCCCTGGCGAGTTGATGGCGAGTGAAGGCAGAGAGGACTGGTCTAGCTCGCTCTGGAGCTCGCCCTGGCGTGTTGTCAGGACCTGTGACACTCGCCCTGGCGAGTAACCACTCGCTCAGCGAGTTGCACCTGTCATGACAGCAAAAGACAGCAACTCACACCACCTTTTTCCACCCAAGCCTAGTTTGATTCTATTAGTTCCCAACACTTTTTCAAGTCATAAAAGCAAACCATTTTCATAAGCAAGCAATTCATTTCCGAAAGCTTGTAGGTTGCTTCGAGTGCAAGTTATTTGGTTTTCACTTCCAAAATCAAAACCAAATCCAAACACAAGTTTTATTACGGGCCTCAACCGTCCGGTAATCCTCTTCTAACATGTTTTCAAGGTAAAAAGCGACACCACATGTCACAAGAGTTTTAAACCACTTTGACCTCAAAAACACCACACAAAAACACTTAGTAAATATTTTCATAAACCCCAAAATATTTTTCATCGGATTTTCTAAAACAAAACCATACAACGCATTTCCCTTTTGCCCAAAGGTTCAAAGACAACTTTTCTTTTCAAAACCTTACAACCTAACCACATGTTATTGATCAATACTCTAAACTTTCAAAACCCTAACTTTTCTCATGAGATTTTCACCAACTCATGGAAAACAAAGATAACAAAGCCTACACATGCTTCTATAGACCTCATGAACAACATTCATGAAACAAAAACCATGTAAGGTAACCTTTTCTAACAAACCCTCATGAGAACATAAACTCAAAAACTCTTAAACTCTATAAGTCTACCAACCTAAGAGATGAGAAGAGAGGGTTACCTTTAGAAAGTGATTCTCTACACTTTTCCTCAAAGCTTCCAAGCTTGAAATGGAGTGAAATGGTGAAGAATGGAAAATTTAGTGAAGGTTAGAAAAAGAAATGGAGTTTCACGTGGAAGAGAGAAAGAAAGGAGTGAAGTTTATGATTTTCTTAAGTCCACAATCAACAAACCTCCTTACTATGCCAATGCTCTTGCTCACTCATGGCCATTGGATCAAAAGACAAAATGCCAAGACAAAACCCTAGCCATTGGATCAAACCAAACCAAAACCACTTGAGATAAAACTCAATACCTCTTAGAAACACTCATACGTTCAGCTCTCGCGCGTCGCGACGAACGAAACTCACAAAAACATAAAACCTACGGAAAGAACGTCTAACGTTTAACATTTCCAAAACTTATCGCCGAATCTTTTTCCGCGACTGTAATTTTCTTCCATACCTTAGAAAATTAATCTCAGAATATATCCTAACTCGCGCAGATATATAAAACTTCCATCCGAAATCTCACTCAAAACAGACGCAGTAAGATTTTCCATCCGCGGGTAAAATCCTACTCGTTTTTCCAAAAACAAGAATAATCCAAAACTCGTTATTCTGAAACCACAAATAACTTCTTATACAAGAAACAGGATCACAAGACAAAGTCTGTACAATTACAGTGCACGAGCACAAAACAAACTCGATTACAGCAAAAACCTATAATTACACGATGTTTCACCACATGAACACATCGAAACCCTAATATTCCTTAAACCAACTATACAATGAAATCTTGGGTCTTACACTGATCATAATCCTTAATAAAGAGCATTCTCCGCATCCTTGATTATGTTGTTTCTCCAAGATACAAAACGTATGTTTGATTTTGTACTGATATCTGCATTTACAAATATTGACAAAAACAAAATACCATAAAAGATATAATACATTAATGTGCTCGAGTGAGCTAAGATATGATACTTTAGAACCAATTCAAGTTGTTCAACATTTTCTTGACCAGGACATGATCTATATTAACATAAAGTGACATCTCTAGTACACAATCAACTAGATTTGCCCATATCAAATTATATGAATACATTTTCTATATAAGTTTCAAATTCTCATTTAAATAATAAATTTGGAAATTCAAACAAACCTTTCGCATGCGACATATGAATTCAAATTTTTCTATAATCAACATATTTTAGGATATCTTTTAGAGTCCTACTAATATTTATATCATCGTAAAATCGATTATAATAAATGCACTTCTAAATTTTTAGAACATATGATGTCATTTTTTCAATGCATCAATAAATTAACTCCTTTAGAGAGTTTCATATATTCATCAATTCAAGTGAGCCATACAAATATATTTTAACATATATTTCATATTAATTTAGCCTTACAAGTGCTATTAAACTTAATCAAGCATGAAAATTTTCTTGAATCCACTTCAGGTGAATATGTCTCATCAAAATAAATTGTAGACATTTACCATCCATTTTGGTGAACATATCAAACTCTATAAGTATGTATTTTATCAATGTAATTCTCTTTCGCGTAAAAAATTATATATAACTAACTAACTTCACATCTTCAGGTGTGCGAGCTACAAGTCCAAACAGTTCAGCTATATAAATAGAGTTTGATTTCACTGAAATTGTCTATTTCGATTTGCAGATATTTTCTTTATCTATAATCGTTAATAGACTTTGATTCATGATCCTCGTTATCACTTATCACATATAGCGCTATAGAAAAACATCGTCAACGTTGACTTTCATTTTTGGTTCCATCTCATTTCGTTCGTAACTTATCGAGATCTCTTTATTTTCATAAATTTCAGGTACCTGATCAGTTCTTCTGGAACTAAAAAAATCAATTATATCAGACAACTCTTTAAGAGTTTCTACATCCTCATTCGGGTTATCTTTCCTTTTAGCTCCTTTTCTTATTTGAGGATTTTTATATTTGGAACCAATTGGTCTACCACGCTTCATGCGCGGTTGAGACTCATTTGCAATATTCTTTTATCCGACAAGGATATCTATTTTCTTTGGAGCATTAGCAGCTTCTATTTTAATTTCTTAACTTTGCAAATGAGTTATATTTTGAGGATCAAGATGAGACAATAATATTTATTTTCAAATAATTCATTTGAACTTCAAGTTCATATTTTTCAGCTGCTTCTTCTCTCCCCCTAATATTGGGAAAACTAATTCATCACTTGATAATCAGCCTTCTGGGCTGCAAAGAAGTCTCCAATTTTTAACTCAATATACTTTATAATATGGAGATTTATATCAAATATATTTTCCCAATATTTTTTAATAATTCATCTTAGTGCATTACATTGGAGCAATTGGAACATACCAACACATCCAAAAATGCTTTTATGAAAAATATTAGGTTATAAACCTAAACTTAATTGAATTGCAAATTAAGGGGAGAACGTCCATATAATAACTTATTGGCTTGATGCGAAGCAAAAACTCAATATAAATGATCTCATGTTCCCAAAATAGAATTTTGAAGTTATGATTTCATAAGTACCAATCACACATTTAACTTTAGACGTCTAAAGAGTGAATCTTCAGGTCCATATTTTTAATGAGCATATGCTACAAGATATTCAAATCAATTTTTTTTTATTTTTTTTTATTTTTTTTTTAGAGATAGAGAGAATGAAAGCTTTCTATTATTCTCTTCACTTGTGTATCTTACATCATAACAAGAGTCCTATTTATAGATCCACTAGTGGGAGTTATGGATAATGGAAGGGATAGAGATGGACATCCACTAAAGCTTATATTTTAACTATTCATAACACATTTTCTTTATTTTATATACTTTTAACATTTTAAATATAAAAGTGTGATAGGAGTATTAAATGAAGTCAAATATTTTTTGTATATTCAAAAAATTTAAAAATTTTAATAATAGAATAAATGGAAACAATTGAAAATAGAGAAGATTCAAACCTCACTAACAAATTGTTAATATTATTATATAAAAAAGGAAAATGCTAATTAGTGATCATGAGTCACTAGTTAAGGAACTAAATATGTAAAGTCTTTTTGGAACCTGTGTAATCAACTTCTAAAAAGTGTAAAAAATATTACTCTCTCCGGTCCTTTTTATTATGAACATTTTGTAAGTGCACAAGTTCATTCCCTTGTTTTAATAATTGTCAAAACACATGAAAATAGAGTGGAACATATTTTGGCAACATTAGAAATGACTTGACAGTGAAAAACTATTTTTAAACTTTGAAAAATTGATTTTAAGGTATTTTGTATCGATACATAATCACTTGTATCGATACAAATGTCCTGAAACTACTTCAGACTGATTTTGTGCATTTTGTATCGATACATACTTCGTTTGTATCGATACAAAACTGGTGTCTCAGGGGCAGAGAGTCTCTTGTGTATCGAATCATGCTTGCATGTATCGATACACACCTATATCTCTCAGAAAACCAGAGAGTGCATGATGTATCGAATCATGCTTGCATGCTTCGATACATATCAGTCAAGATTTCAAGAAACTGGTGTATGTATCGATACACACACGTGTTTGTATCGATACATAGGTCAAATTTTCACATTTGAACGCTGGTCAAAGGGTTTGTATCGATACAAACCTTCATATGTATCGATACAAGTCTGTTCTGTTTTGCCTAAATTTGCTCAATTCTATTTTCTCTATAAATCGCAATATGAGTTTTTGTTGTAAGCATGAGAATCCATCTGAAAAACACATTTGATCAAAATTTGAGAGAGATTTTGGATCAAAGACTTATTCAACACAAGTTCATCATCTTCTATCAAATCACTTCCAATTTGAGATTGAGTATGGGATCAATCAAGGGTTCTTAGTTGATTTGGTGGATAACGTTCGGTGCAATTCGCGGTGAATCAGAATTGCGATCGGGTTGAATTGCGTTGGAGGTTTGGGTTCTCATCAAGGGTTCAAGATTGTGCGATATCTTGAAGGTTCAACATCGAGGAAGCGAGGTAATCAGCTGGACGTTCGTTGCGGGGGTTTTCGGTTCGAAGACGGCGCAAGATTGGAACGTTGGAATCAGAGGTAGAAGCTTCGCGAGGTGTTGAGGTTGCATCGCTCAATTTGCATTAGATTCAATATAGGATTATTCGAGTCTTTGTAAATTGTGCACTAAAGCGTTTTTAATAAAATCGCTCAAATCGTCCGTTTGACGATTTGGGGGGAGACGTACCCGGCCGACCGCGAGGACGACACGAAAGCTGTGGGAACTCCCTAATCAACTGTTTGCGTTCTTCTTTCCTTACACTCTTTACTTTTCGAATTATCATTATTTGATCAATTGAATTTTGTGATCGTAAGTGTTCATCAAAATTCAATTGAATTTGTCTTGAATTGTGATTGTGTATAACTTGAATTGTTGGAACTTGTGTGGTTTATCTTAGTAATTTGATTGCAATACATAACCTAATTCAATTTATCATTAAACGCTCCAAGGCTTATACTACCTTTCCTTTGATC
Organism: Trifolium repens; assembly: GCA_030408175.1. Lineage (NCBI taxonomy): Eukaryota > Viridiplantae > Streptophyta > Magnoliopsida > Fabales > Fabaceae > Trifolium > Trifolium repens. The sequence goes on from CP125851.1 coordinate 37,041,025, forward strand.
GAATGGTGCAAAGTAGACTACCGATCCAGTGGGCTTCCGCGTACTCAAAAATATTTTGAAAAACTCATTGTGTAGAAAGAGTCACTTATTCACCCCCCCTCTAAGTGATCGCCAAGTAGTCTAACACATTTTAGAAAAAAATTTGGTCCTTTTTATAAAAAACATTGACCAATTTTTAAATGTATTAGATGTTTAATTTCATTTGTGCCCTTATTTATTACTGAGAGATAATATTAAAAGTAAACAAGTTAGTGGAATTAAGAGTGATTAAATAGAGGTATTCATGAAATAACTTTAAATCTATATGAGTATCAAATAAAGATAACTATTTACAGTATATTTCTTTGATTTTTGTAATTTTGTGTTTTGTTTCTTATAAAAAGCATCGGAGAAAGTATTTTCTATAAAAAAATTTCTATTTTTAGTTTCCTTAACTAGTATCTTGAGACTTAACTTGTGTTCTGATGCATTAGTTAGCATGAACTTATAAAAACTGGTGAGATGTGAAATGTTAGCATAGCATGTGTCCAACAAGTGAATGCTAACAAGTGTTTTCGAAACACTCCTTAATAATTCTATTTAAAGAAATTATTTATTCAAAATATTAAAATTTTAATCCTTAATACATTAACTTCACATATTTTCATTTAAATTTTATAAAAATTTACTACTATCTAACTATTAATTTTTTAGGTTCATTAAATAATTAATAGAGTATATTTAATTTATTTATCTTATAAATTAAATATTTCAATTATTTAATAAATTTGAAATTTTTTTTATTTTTTATAAAGTGTATCCTGGAAAACACTCATTTTAGTGAGACCCTTGAAAAAAATATAGAAAATGTTCATCATGCTGGCTGTATTCTCTTTCCATTAAACAAAGGCAAAACCTTGAACCTTCTTCAATACTTACTCACACTCTCACTACTTCACTCCACTCCTCCCCATTTCTCTCTCCCAAAATGCTCCCTCTTCTCTCATACCTCATTTTCTTCCTCCTCCTTACATTCAACTCAGTTTCCACAACTCACATAATCTCAGAATACCACACATTACTCTCATTCAAATCATCTTCCATAACTAACGACCCAACAAACATCCTCTCCTCATGGAACCCAAAAACACCCTACTGTTCCTGGCACGGCATAACATGTGGCCAACACCGCCACGTCATCTCCATCAACCTCTCTTCTCTCACTCTCACCGGAACACTTTCCGACGACATTTCCAATCTCCCTTTTCTCACTAACCTTTCTCTCGCCGACAACAAATTCTCTGGCCCAATTCCCTCTTCTTTCTCCTCTCTCATTTCTCTTCGTTACCTTAACCTCTCCAACAATGTCTTCAATGGTACTTTTCCTTCTCAACTATCTAATCTCTTCAATCTTCAAGTTCTTGATCTTTACAATAACAACATGACTGGTACTCTTCCGTTATCTGTTACTAAAATGAGTTTTCTTCGTCATTTGCATCTGGGTGGGAATTTTTTCACCGGAAAAATTCCGCCGGAGTATGGTCTTTGGACTCATCTTGAATATCTTGCTGTTTCTGGTAATGAGCTTTCTGGACCCATTCCGCCGGAGATCGGTAACCTTACTTCGCTTAAAGAGCTTTACATTGGTTACTATAATACATACGACGGTGATATTCCGCCGGAGATTGGTAACTTATCGGAGCTGGTGAGGTTGGATGCTGCTTACTGTGGTTTGACCGGTGAAGTTCCGGCGGAGTTGGGTAAGCTTCAGAAGTTAGATACTTTGTTTCTTCAAGTGAATGCACTTTCTGGGTCACTTACGCCGGAGCTCGGAAACTTGAAAAGCTTGAAATCTATGGATTTGTCTAACAACGCTTTCTCCGGTGAAGTTCCGGCGAGTTTTGCTGAGCTTAAAAATCTTACCCTTTTGAACCTTTTTAGAAATAAACTTCATGGTGCTATACCGGAGTTTATCGGCGAGATGCCGGCGCTTGAAGTGTTGCAGATTTGGGAGAATAACTTCACAGGAAGTATTCCTCAGAATTTAGGGAAGAATGGAAAACTTACACTTGTTGATGTTTCTTCAAACAAGTTAACTGGTTCACTTCCTCCTAATATGTGTTTTGGGAATAAGCTTCAAACTTTAATAGCTTTAGGGAATTTTCTTTTTGGTCCTATTCCAGATTCACTTGGAAAGTGTAAATCTTTAAGTAGAATTAGAATGGGTGAGAATTTTCTAAATGGGTCAATTCCAAAAGGACTTTTTGGTCTTCCAGAGCTTACACAAGTTGAACTTCAAGATAATCTTTTATCAGGAAACTTTCCTCAACCTGTTTCAATGTCTCCAAATCTTGGTCAAGTTACTCTTTCCAACAATAAACTTTCTGGTCCATTACCACCTTCCGTTGGGAACTTCACAAGTGTTCAAAAGCTTCTTCTTGATGGGAATCAGTTTTCAGGTAAAATCCCTTCTGAGATTGGAAAGTTGCAACAGCTTTCAAAGATTGATTTTAGTCATAATAAATTCTCTGGTCCTATTGCTCCTGAGATTAGTCATTGTAAGCTTTTAACTTTTGTTGATCTTAGCCGAAACGATCTTTTGGGTGAGATTCCAAAGGAAATTACTAGCATGAGGATATTGAATTACTTGAACCTTTCTAGGAATCATCTTGTTGGTACTATTCCAGGTTCTATTGCTTCAATGCAAAGCTTAACTTCTGTTGATTTTTCATATAATAATCTAACTGGTTTGGTTCCTGGTACTGGTCAATTTAGTTACTTTAACTACACTTCTTTCCTTGGTAACCCTGAACTTTGTGGACCTTATTTGGGTCCTTGCAAAGATGGTGTTGCTAATGGTCCTCACAAACCTCATGTTAAAGGACCATTATCTTCTACTGTGAAGCTTTTGCTTGTTATTGGATTGCTTGTGTGTTCTGCTGTGTTTGCTGTTGCTACAATTTTCAAAGCCCGGTCTTTGAAAAAGGCTAGCGAAGCTCGTGCGTGGAAACTAACCGCATTCCAGCGTTTGGACTTCACGGTTGATGATGTTCTTGATTCCTTGAAAGAGGATAATATCATAGGAAAAGGTGGTGCTGGCATTGTTTACAAAGGCGCAATGCCTAATGGTGATCTTGTTGCGGTGAAAAGATTACCGGCTATGAGTAGAGGCTCTTCACATGATCATGGTTTTAATGCTGAGATTCAAACTTTGGGCCGGATTCGACACCGACACATTGTTAGATTATTGGGATTTTGTTCAAACCATGAGACAAATCTTTTGGTTTACGAGTACATGCCTAATGGAAGTTTAGGTGAAGTTCTTCATGGTAAGAAAGGTGGTCATTTGCATTGGGATACAAGGTACAAAATTGCTGTGGAATCTGCAAAGGGACTTTGTTATCTTCATCATGATTGTTCACCACTTATCGTTCATCGTGACGTAAAATCAAACAATATCTTACTTGATTCAAGTTTTGAAGCTCATGTTGCTGATTTTGGACTTGCTAAGTTCTTGCAAGATTCTGGAACTTCTGAATGCATGTCTGCTATTGCTGGTTCTTATGGATACATAGCTCCAGGTAACATATTTGAAATTCAATATAATTCATGATTTTGTTTGTTGAACTTGTGCAATTAATTGTCTTTTCCTTAACAAAATTGTCTCTTTTGACTCAACAACACTGGTTTAGGTGTGTGTAGAAGGGAACTGTATAAGATATTGTTCTGATTCACCTAATTAATTAATTAATTTAATGATGCTAGCATACTATACCTTAACTTGTTTTTTCCTACCAAGCACTAATGATCTCCTTTGAGTTGTCCACTAAATTAGTATGCTTCCAATTATTTTTACTACTTAAAGCAAATAGTAGTAGATGATTGAAATTCTTCTGTAGATGCCTTGTTTTATTCTTGATTACTGGCCCCTCAATTCTTTAATTGGATTAATTAATCCTGTAGTTATGATTATATAAATATTTTCTTGGTCCCTATAAAATTTCAATTTTTAGTCCCTCGGCCTTTTTTAAAAAGCTGGGACTAAAAATGGTCAATTTTTTTACAGGGACTAAACATGAAAGATCCATAATTTTTATTTGTTGCAAAATGATGTTGATTTCCTTTGAAAATTTGATTGCAGAGTATGCATACACATTGAAAGTCGATGAAAAAAGCGATGTCTACAGCTTCGGTGTGGTACTCTTAGAACTCGTAGCAGGGCGAAAACCAGTTGGAGAATTCGGCGATGGAGTAGACATTGTACAATGGGTGAGAAAAATGACAGATTCAAACAAAGAAGGTGTTCTAAAAGTTCTTGATCCTAGACTTCCTTCGGTTCCGCTTCATGATGAGGTGATGCATGTGTTCTATGTAGCCATGTTATGTGTTGAAGAACAAGCCGTAGAAAGACCAACAATGCGCGAAGTCGTTCAAATGCTTACTGAACTTCCAAAACCATCACCTAGCTCAAAACATGTTGAAGAAGACTTAACAATGTTAACAATCACTGAATCTTCTTTGTCTTCATCAAACAGTTTAGAGTCTCCAGAAAAAGATCCTAAAGATCTTCTTAGTATATGAAGTGTGTGATTTGTTTGTTTGTTTTTATTTCCTTTAAGGTTATGTAGTAACTTGTGGCTTTGTTCTATTATCTTTTATGGGGTGGGGTTTTAATCAATGTTTGGATATTTATTTTGTTAATGGTTTTTGTAATTTGTACAGTTGAATTATTGGTAGGAATGGAAGTATTTGGTTATATTATTTATCTTTGTGAACATGATCTGAAAAGTTTTGTTTCTAAGTTTTGTTTCTTTTTGTGGATACCATTGACAGAGAGAGTGAAAAAGACAAGCAATATAACACAATGGGGTTAGGTATTAAGCAGGGTGATATGGTCATATGGTTTATAACACTATTTATTTTATTTATTTGTGAGTAAAATATTATTTTCAGGTTTATACTACATATAAGAAAATTAAGATGTAGGGTATGCATTAGTATTACTCAAGACTATTGAGGACATCTTTAACCTCAAAATGAAGGCATATACATACAAAGCATTAATTATATGTAGGGTACTGTGTTTTACTTAAAACTAAAGTATAAATTTTGTCTTTCTAGGATTATTATTATTATTATTATTATTATTGGTGTTTCTTTTGTTGAGAAAATATTTTATGAACAAACATAAAATATTTGATTGATACATGTGTAAAAAATTTATCAGCAGTGCATAACAATTAATCTATAATATTAACTAGCTTATAAGCAAGCAAAACAATGCAAAGAATAAAATGTAAAGAACAAGAAAATGAACGAAGTAAAGAGGGAAAAAAAAAAAAGGGAGATTGACATATTTAAGTCGCATGAGAATTAAGATTGACTGCAGTCAATTATTTTCTGCATTTATAGCATCAATTCAATTGTAATTGTTCAATCTCAATCCATGGTTGAAATGATGCATAAATTCAGCGAATAATTGATCGCATGAAACACTATTTCAAATTTTTTCGTACTTATATATATTGTCGAGTGCATTACACAAGAGGAGGAAACAAATGATACTTTTTTTTGGTAGAAGGAAACAATGATACTTTAAAGATTTAATTATTATAAGACCTTTTTTCTTTATTGATAAGAGTCAAATGTATTCTTTTCAATTATTTTTTCTTTGATTCATTCATGTCTTAAATGGGTGATTTTATCACTTACCTATTTCTTTTTCTGTTTTCATTCTTTTCATGGTCATATAAACAATTGCAAAGGTACGTCTGATCCACGTTACTACGTTAAGGATACCACAAGCAGAAAAATATAGGACTTTATTTTGTGGTTATCCATGCACTATTATTTAAACATTTCGCTTGAGTTTTACAATAATGCCCACTTGTTGTTATAGTTTTAAAATCCGGTTCGGACTGTCGGGAACGGTAATGTGAGCGGTTCGGATAAGCCATAAGATCAATCTGCAAGTAGGGATGGCAAGTATACCTGTTTACACTGAAAAGTGGTAAACAAGCGCTAGTCTAAGTATTTAAACTTGCGAGATTGACTAGAAATCTCAGGACAATTCTATGCTTGTGTTTTATGAGAAAATGGTTTCAATGTTCATCAGTTTTTTAACAAACATTTACGTTTTGGATTCGTTTAAATAAACGGAAAGAAATAAGTTGATTTGAATCGCCTCAAGATCAACAAACTTCATGCAATATCAAAAGGAAATACAAAAAATAGCTGTAAAGTAAATTTGCATTAAATGTAAAGTGCAAATACAATAAAATGGTTCACAAACCGTACATGTTTTCTCTGTCGAATTCCTTTCTTTCTACGCTGAGTACTCAGAATTTCAGAGAAAGTTATGTAAAACAGTTTTGCGACCTCGATTCCTTCTAAGGAATTTCTATTTATACTTCGATGAAACTTCAACTGCTTTAGATCATCTTGACGGTCCAGATTTGATCTTCGAACCCACGTTCTCCACCTCATATCCTTGCTTGGCGCGTTTGCATTTTGGGCTCAACTCTGAATCCTTTTGGGCCATTATCATTTGGCCCACAATCCACTCGTTTCGTTTCGAATCTTATATCAAGCTCCTGCTTTCGATGGGCGTTATCACAAAGACTTAGCAATCGAACTTGTTTGCAACGATTCGAATCCACTTACATCGAATCAACCATTTTGAGGCTATCTTCAGCAATTGTGAAATGACACCTGTCACTTTAGAATTAATTCATTATTTTGTTGGACCAACATTTTATATTAAAAACATTAAATCAAAAATTCAGTCCAACAAATTGCCCCCCAAAAATGCCAATTTCGAATGAGCATTCGAAAGAGAAAATGGCATTTTTGGAGAGATTCTGAATCAATCCTTCACACTTCTCAATGACGGCTATGACGTCAGATCATCATTACTTTTCTTCCATAACCGTCACCTCGTTTCCCACAACCATCGTGACTTCCACCTTTTTAGCAATCATAGGCCACGTGTCAGTGTGAGAAGTCGAAACGGAAAAGACTTTTTTCTGAGTTTTTTCAGTTTTTCCAGAATTTCTTCAAACCCTATAAATAGGATTTCCCAAAATCTATTTCATTTTTTACACTCTTGAACTCTCAAACTTCTTCTTCTTCGTCTCTTTCACCATTCTCAGATTTCTTCACTCTCCTTCACAATCTTCTCTCCGAATCTTTAAACCTTCACTCCAAAATCCATTCTTCATTCTGAAACAATGGCTTCTAGTTCAGTACAGAAACGTCAACTTCCTTTGGCTGGAAAATGGAGCGAATCTATTCTCCGAAGTTATGATCCCAAGACGGTTCCAGAACTGATGATGAACACTGAGAGGCGAAAGATCTGGGAATCCCAGGTAATGTTCCCCTACTCTATTGCTGATAGGACTTATGCTTTTGGTGGCCCTTTGCCAGATGCAAGTAGCCAATCTGCTGCCATTTTAAACATATTTCCTGTATACAAGCCTTGCGAGCCTAGAGCTTTTTTAGATTCCCCTTATAGTTTCAACTTTTTGAAACCTCCGAATAAGGTTTTTAGGTCTTCTCCTTACTATGGCAATGAAGATTACATTAAGTGGTTAGATAGAGTCCAAGTAGGCTATGAGGAGTTTTGGAAAGACTCTGGTATCTATGAGTTAATCCAACTTTCTAGAGTAGGCCCTAAATATCACCAAGAAATGTTGATCGCTGCTCTCCATTTCTTCGATAGCTCTACAAACACTTTTCACTTCCCATGTGGGATGATGACGCCTACTCTTTTCGATGTGGCCGCAATCACGGGGCTCAGCCCCATTGGTGATACTTATGACCCAGCCAGGGTAAGCCCTAACATTGTTTTCGACCCCAAGGAAAAAACCTTTCAAAAATATATTCAGGAGAACCATGAGGCTGGTGACGAAGAGGTCTCTGATGTTGAACACGTAGCATTTCTCACCTTGTGGCTTTCCCATTATATTTTCTGTTCGAAATCGTTACAAGTCGCTAAAAAATTCATTCCTATGGCCATCCAACTCCATGAAGGCCAACAATTTGGACTTGGACGCTTGATTCTAGGCTGTTTGTATGAGTCAATGCAGTCCTTAAGTGAGAACCTTAAGAAAACTGGAGATGGCTCCGCTTTCTTAGCTGCTGGGCCTTTCTGGCTTTTACAACTGTGGCTTAACGCCACATTCGAAACAGAGCTCGAACTATTCTTGCCTGAAGACTATGAAGCTGAAGTAAGAAGGCGCCAAGTCGAAGGCACCAGACTAGTAAGATTACTTCCCTTGCCCAGGGGACTGAACTACGAACAGCAATTCTTGAAATACTTCAATGTATTTTTGGGCTTGAAAATTTTCAAAGAAGAATATGCCCCGTTTGTCAAACGTGAGGTTGGACCTTCTTGGTTTGTGCAACCATTTCCTCCTATCGAAGGATACAAAGAATCCGTATCTGAGCAATGGTTGACCTATCTTGATCCTACTGTCCTTTCATGTCGAATAGGTACCACTGCGAAGGATTTTGGGTTAGTGGGGTATTTCCCTAACTTTGTATCTCGCCAATTTGGCTTTACCCAACTCATTCCAAAGAGTTTTTATGAGCATGAACGAGGTATCTGCCTAGGTTATAAAAGCGTGACAGAGGGGTACTTCAGATCCTATTTGAAGAACACTGAAAAGCACAAGTATGAGATCACGCCCTTCTCCTATCAAAACTCATTTTCTTCCACAAAGGAATTCCAAGAATGGTGGGAAAGGCATTATTCCTCTTCGATCCCCAGCGAGGGAGTTTTGCTTACTCGAATTTCCAATGGATTCGAGTCTTCGCCTTTGGAACAAGTTAAGGCCAGAATAATCAAAGGTATTATTCTCCTTTATCTATAATCTTTTCCTCTCTATTTCTATGCCCTTTGATTGTGATTAATTGAACTTGCCTTAAACTCAGGGACTAAGTCCAGGACTGCTTCAACATCGTCTCACACTCTACCAGTTAGAGAAGAAAAGAAGGCAACCTATCTTTCTCTTATCTATTTCTCAATCTTTTATTTACCTTTGCAACCATTTGTTGACGAGGCATTTAACAATCCCCCTTTTTCTCTTTTTGCAGAATTCGAAGCGAGTAAGCAGCTCTGTTGCTGAGAAGCCTCCTAAGAAACCTCGAAAGGAAACTATTGATCTGACGGTCGCTGACAAGCAGGTATATTTTTCTTCACGCACCTCTTCTTTCTTCTGTGCTCCTTTTACTAACTTTGAAATTTGGTTTTGACAGAACATCGAAGCGGATCTTGGCAGGGTTATTGCCAAAATTTCGAGCCAAACACACCCAAACACCTCTGTAAAGGCCACAGAGAAGAAAAGGGAAAAGAAAACAAGTCCAGTTATACCAACGGAACAGAGAGATGATGATACTACAGATGCTCCCGTTGAAGTTCCAAATGCTGAGAAACCCAAAGACAAGAAAAAGAAGAAGAAATTGAAGAAAGCTCGTTCTGCTTCTACTACCAACATCCCAGAGCCTCCAGTAATTAACGAACAAATTGACAACCCAAGCGATGCCAACACTGACAAGCTGCAAAATCCTCCTCACAGGAAAACATCTGAGCAAAACAATGAGAGTTCAAACTCTTGCGTACAAACTCCTCCTGTCAAGGTATTTTTGAACACACTCTCTCTTGCATTCGAAGCTATTTCGCTTAGATTCGTTTCTTATAACTTCGTATTCTTTTTAAATCTTTCAGGTGCCTGCTTCGACAATTCCTAACATTCCTGAGGAAACTCAAGGTCAAGAAACCCCAGTCACTGAGAATGTGACAAAGGAGGCTGCTCAGGAAGAAAGGTCTACTGCCGATTCGCCTCCTAAAGGCAGCCCTAAAAGACTTCAACGAAACCTCCCTCGCGTCGAAGTGAATGACAAGGCAGATGAGGGTCCACAAGAGAGTGATGGCATCATTGATGAACAAGGCCCTGTTGCGCAGGATCAAGCCTTCCGTGAAGAAGAACAACTTCATCCTCGACAGGACCAAAATCCCACAAACAATGAAGAGCCCTCAAATCGAAGATCTCCAACTTCTGATCATGTTGACATGAGTCACTATTTTGAATCCAGCAATGAAGAAGACATTTCTGCACAACCTGGGGGTTCGAGTATTGACCCTCAATCTTCTACTTCCAAGATCTCAGCTGCAGCAGGAATTCCAGAATCTCTCTTGCAAGGACTGGATGTTTCTACCCCAGAAGAGGCACTCGAAAAAGTGTTATCTGGGGGTAATTTCAACACCAACAGTGAGGGGACCTCAGCTCCTGCAGAGAATGATGAAGCTGCTAGGCTCGAGCAAGCACATTTGGAAGCTAGATTCGTTGAAGAGTTTCTTCATCAAGATGTGCTGGATATTATTGACACTGACCCCAATGCCTTCTTTAGCCTCAAGGCTTTGCTCCAACAGCTGCAGACAGATCGCACTAAGGAAGCTATGTTATTCTTGGTTAACCAAGCAGAGGCCCACATTGACCAATTTGCCAAGAATCAACAACTGCTCATCAATGCTCAGAAGTCCTATCAAGCCCAAATGCAGGCTCATGCCTCTATGCTAGCTGACGCAAATGCTTGCAAAGTCGAGGTGAACAACCTAAGGTCTGGGTAACCGCTGCTTATCTGAAAGCTGCAGCTTGTGAAGACAACATTGCTAGCTGGAAAGCATAAATTAGGGAACTGGAAGCCAAAATCGCTGAAGAGGAACAGCTGCAGAAACACTACGTTGAGCTTGCTACTGAAGTGTCTCCTGCACAGATCGAAGCAAAAGCAAACGAAGGCCTAAGACTTTGCAGCAACGCTGCAGTGCTCCAAGCTACGGCTCAACGTATTGATAAGGACAGCAACCTGCTAAAGCTCAAATTGTCACAACTCAAAGAACTTTACCGAGCTTTCCAGCGTTCCTCCCTTGGCCATGTTTAAGCTTTCTTTCGTTTGTTGTTTTATTTGCTCATTTCAATGTAATTTTGTTATGTTCTTTCGAACATGTCGTAAGGATTCGAAATCATTTGACTGCTCTGGATAACGACTTATGATTTTTAGTCATTTTGGTTACCTTTCTATGGCAAATTCCTTCTTTACCATTTAGATGTTATCATGCTTCGAATTACTCTGTGCTTATATTTATTTCTTGCAATGATGGTCTATATTTCTTCAAGTATTTGCCGTTCATATTTACTGTGCGCTGCTCAGGAGTTAACTCTTGAATTTCATATGCACCATTAGACAACACTTGAGAAATTTCGAATGGTCCTTCCCAATGTGGTGACCATTTTCCAAAGACTCTATCTCTCCTATCCATATGCAAGATTACTTTCCAAACCAAATCCCCTAAGTTAAAGGCTTTATACTTAACCTTTTTATTGTAAGCTTTAGCAACTCTTTCTTTTTGGCTAATTAAAACATCTAAAGCTTGCAATCTTTCTTCATCTAAATCAACTAATTCATCCATCATCAGATTTTCATAGTGTTCACTAGGAATCTCCATTTGCCTTTGCACTCTTATAGATTGCACCATGATTTCGACAGGCAATACATCATCATGACCATAGGTCAATCGAAATGGAGTTGAATTTGTAGATTCCTTAGGAGAATTTCTACAAGCCCACAATACTTGATCTAAAGTGTTGTGCCAATTCTTTGGCTTCTAGGCAATGTGTTTCTTGATCAAACCAATTATAATTTTGTTGGCTGCCTCAACTTGACCATTTGCTTGGGCATAATATGGTGTTGATGTTAATAACTTGAAACCTACCTCATTAGCAAAATTTTGCATCTTTTGTCCAACAAACACTATTCCTTGATCAGTAGTTATAGTTTCAGGCAATCCAAATCTATAAATAATGTGATTTTGGATGAAACTAATCACAGTTTCCTGATCAACTTTTGGCAAAGCAACAGCTTCGATCCATTTTGTAAAATAATCAATTCCAACTAAGATGAAACGTTGGTTTTTGGACGATGCAGGCCTAATTTCACCAATCAAATCTAAAGCCCAACCTCTAAAAGGCCAAGGTTTGATTATTGAATGTAATTCACTTGCAGGAACATGTTGAATACCTGCATGCCTTTGGCATTCTTGGCAGCTTTTAGCAAATTCTATACAATCCTTAAGCATTGAAGGCCAATAAAGACCTCTTCGAAATAACAACCATTTCATTTTGTGGCCTGCTTGATGAGCGCCACATGAACCACTATGTACATTGGTAATGGCTAAGAATGCCTCATTTTCACTAAGACATTTTAACAAAATTCCCTCAGGAGTTTTCTTAAATAACTCATTTCCAATGATGGTATAGCTTAAGGCTTTATATTTTACCTTCCTATCAGTGATTCCTGATGGATTCTCCAAATATTTAACAATTGGCTTTCTCCAATCAGTATCACTTAAATTGTCAATGACAAAAATTTCTGTTACAAAACTTTCGAAGTGCATATCAACATCTTGGAGGTTAGAACTTTCAAGATTTTCAAAATTTTCAAAATTTTCCTGAAAACTATGTTCATCTGCCCCCAAATGTTTTGGCATTGACAATTCTTCACTTAAAGATGCGTTCGAAATTAGTTTATCTTTAACTTCGATAAGCGCTTCGAACTTGTCTTTCGACATTTTGTAACCAGAGGCGATTTGTGCTAAGTCATTTGCCTCTTGATTCTCAATCCGAGGCACATGCTGAAAATCATAAGATTCGAATTGTTTTAGCAAAGAAAGAGCAATAACAAAATATTTCATTAAGTGTTCTTGAATACATTTGTATTCTTTTGTCAATTGCTTTATTACCAACTCAGAATCACCTCTTATTTTAACATGTCTTGCCCCCAAGTCTAGAAGAATTTCTAAACCTGTAATTAAAGCTTCATATTCTGCTTCATTATTCGAACAAGACCCATTAATTTTGTACTTAAACTTTGTGGGAATTTTACATGGTGAGAGTATAAAAATCCCAATTCCTGTACTATGTTTATGCCTAGATCCATCGAAATATAGATTCCAAGGCTCAATATCGATGGACTCTATTGGTGCTTCACTTACTGAATGCTCAACAAGAAAATCAGCCACTATTTGGCCTTTAACAGCTCTCAAGGGTTTATAAGTTAATGAATACTCTGTTAAGGCTAATGCCCATTTTCCAATTCTACTATGCAAAATTGGTTTCAACAACATATGTTTAATAATATCAAAATGGGAATAGACATAAACATCAACTGGTTTTATATAATGCTTGAGTTTAGTACAAGAAAAATACAAGCAAAGACAAAGCTTTTCAATTACAGAATATCTAGTTTCAGCATCATTCAAAACTCTACTTAAATAATAAATAGCCTTTTCGATGCCATTTTCATCCTCTTGGGCAAGCATGCTCCCAATGGTTGTGTCTGATGCTGAAATGTACAACTTCATTTCTTTGCTTCGAATTGGAGGCATCAGAGTAGGGGGGTTTGATAAGTAAGCCTTGATGTCATCAAATGCTTTCTGTTGATCAATTCCCCAGTGAAATACCTCATCTTTCTTGAGTTTTAGGAGTGGAGAAAAAGGGTGAGCTTTTCCACTTAGATTCGAAATAAACCTCCTAAAGAAATTTATTTTGCCAAGCAATGATTGAAGCTGTTTCTTTGTTGCTGGAGATTTTGTCTCCATGATAGCTTTTGTCTTATTCTGGTTGATTTCTATGCCCTTTTTATGCACAACAAAATCAAGGAAATCGCCTGCACGTACACAAAAAGCACATTTTAGTGGATTCATCTTTAATCCACATTTCCTCATTCTTTTGAATGATCTTTTAAGATGACTTAAATGATCAACAGAAGATGAAGATTTGACAACTATGTCATCAATGTAAATTTGCATAAATATTTCAATAAAATCATGAAAGATCGAATTCATTTCCCTTTGGTATGTTGCCCCTGCATTTTTTAATCCAAAGGGCATCACTACCCATTCATAAGTTCCTAATGCACCAGGGCAACGAAAGGCAGTTTTTGCAATATCATCATCAGCTATAAAAATTTGATTATAGCCAGAATAGCCATCTAGCATGCTTAAATATTCATGGCCTGCTGCTGAATCAACTAACATTTCTGCTACAGGCATTGAATACTCATCCTTTGGTGTAGCATTATTTAAATCCCTAAAATCTATACAGACTCTAAGTGACCCATTCTTTTTCATAACAGGAACAATGTTAGCTAACCATTCTACATACCTGGCTGTTCTGATAAATTTGCACTTGAGCAACCTTTCGATTTCTATCTTGATCTTTGTCATGATCTCTGGAGCAAACCTCCTAGGAAGCTGCTTCACAGGCTTTTTGTCTGGTCGAAGGGGTAACCTATGTTCCACCAGATCTTTGCTTAGTCCTGGCATTTCATTGTAGTCCCAGGCAAAGCAATCCTTGTACTCTTTCAGTAACTGAATTACCTTTAACTTCAAGCTTGGATCAATATTGGTACTGATGTAAGTTGGCCTTTTGATTGAGCCATCTCCAATATCAATCTCCTGTAAAGGATCTTGGGCTTGCATTCTTTGATTCGAACTGATTGGATCTTTTTCAAAACCCAGGGGCTCATCATCGTAAATGCAATCCAACCTTTGATCATTACCAGTTTTAAAAGCATTGGCACTTGTGGCCAATTCATGTTGGATATCACTAGTGGCTTCGAAAGCCATATCTTCTTGAGATTCTATGGCCCCTATAGCCATTTTTATTCTGTTTTCGGCTGCATAAGCCGTAATCCTGCTCCATTCTGGGGATTCAATCATCATTATCTTCAAGCTCACCCCACCCAGAAGCTGGTGGATAAACATCCCTAACATAGGGTCCATCAACAGGTTCCCTCTCCCAACAAAAACCATGGGTAGGATGGAACTTAACAGAATGGTAAACACCATCTGGGTTTGCCATGTTTGGATCGAAGGCAGCATCTTGCTCACCACAAGGAGCAATATTTGCCAAGTTTTTGTCAAAATTTTGAAGGGTCACAGTACTCGAATCCGCTAAATAAGCACTCTGATCAGCCTCCACATTTTCAACAAGGCCATCACCTCTCCACAGAATCAGCCTTTGGTGTAAGGAAGAAGGGACAACCCCAACTCCATGAATCCACTCCCTGCCTAATAGCAAGTTGTAGTTTGGCCTAGCAGCAATAACCATAAATAGGGTTTTCCGGACTGTGCTGCCTACACAAACTTCTAGTTGTATAGCACCAAGTGAGTGGCCAGTCTTGCCTTCATAATTGGCTAGAACCACATTGTGGGAGTGTAAGTCAGTGTCAAATAAACCTAACTTTTTAAGCATGAAGTGGGGCATGATGTTGACCACAGCACCACCATCTACCAAGATCTTATTTACTCCTACGTTATTTACCTTGGCTCTTATGAACAAGGCCTTTAGATGGTTCTTCATTCCAATGTCTGGCTTCTCGAACACAGCATTCTGTGCTTCGATGCAGCCATTCTCCATGACATAATAACACACTGGCTTACGATCAGCCAATTCTAATGCACCAAATTCCTCTTCTACCTCAGTAACCTCAGTTGGAATGTCATATTCCACAGGTAGAACAGAAACCACGTTCACAAGTACATCGAAGTCAGGCTCGTCATCCAGAAGATCATCATCCTCCATGAAATCTTCTTCATCCTCAGCCTCTTTGTTATTTTCAGCACTTGATTCTTTTATGGGAGTCAATCTCTCCTTCACTGGCCCCTTAGCCAATTCGACTTTCTCCAAATTGCTTGTGTTGCCCCCAGCCTTAGCCTGTTGAGCAGCAAGCTTCTGTTTGCGCTGAAATCTGCGCCATTGAGTGCGAGTCATGGGGTTCTTCCCCTTGTAATTGTTTCTGTAGCCATATTTGTTGGCTTCTTTTGCAGATCGAGCATTCGGTGGCTCAGCAACCACTTTCGACCCAACAGTTGGTTTCGATCCAGCAACAACCTTGGACTCAGCAACCATTTTCGAGTTTGAAGTTCCAGAAATAAACTTCACATTGACATTGCTGGAGCTCCCTTTCTCCATCCATTTCTTATCAAAGGCCACATATTGGCCACTGACCCATTGATTAACAGGTGCTTTGTTGGATGGTTTGAAGGTCTTTTGAGGCCCTAGCCTCTGGTGAACAGAAAGCCCTTTGTTATAGGACTTACCCCAATCAATTCTTCGATGTGGCCAACCCCTTTGATTTGGTTTGGAACTTGGCCATTTTCTCTTATTATCAGCATAAGGCAGCACATTTTTCAGATTTGTGACCGCCTCTTTATCACATACAGCACTGCATCTGGGGCATAACATGACTTCAGCATTGTTCAACTTACACCTGTTGAGGAAATCTACTAATTCCTCTTCAGCAGCAGGGTATGCCTCCTGAGCCTTCTTCTCGTACTCGGCTTCAGGTATAACCTTGACTGCAGCAGCAACATCTGCTTCAGTAACTTCGACCATGTTGCAATCCATGATTTCGACATAGGTTGCATCCGCAGCTGGCAATGGATTAGTATCCACTTTCATTGGAGGCTTAGTTTTTTCAGCAAACTTGAGCCTTCCTTCATTCAGAGCACGTTGAACCAGATCCCTGAAAAGAACACATTGGTAAGTTTTATGGCCTAAATAGTTATGAAATTTACAATAACCTCTTTTCTTTCTTTGTTCTATTGGAGGTATTTTCAAATCTTTTTGAACAACTATTTGACCATCAGAGACTAACAAATCAAAAATTTCATCACATTTAGTAATATCAAACGTATAAGTTTTGGTAGCATATTTTTCATTCTTTGGTTCGACTGGATTCTTTCCATTCGAAGGCCTCAATAATTTACAAGTATAAGGAGGCCCTGGTTTTAGTTCTGCCACATTGATATCACTATCATCAACATCTACATATTCATCTTCAGTTTCATATCCAAAATCATTATCAAAAGAATCTAAAAAAGGAACATCTTTCTTTTTATGAAACTTAGAATTTCTGGCTTTTTCGGCTTTCAATCTTTCGATTTGCCTAACTCTATCAGCCAATTGAGACATGTCTCGAAGATATTGAGTATCTAGTTTTTTCCTAATCGAATAGTCTAGGCCACCTGCAGCCATTTCAACTAGTTCATGTTCAGGCACTGATGTAAAACATCTAGCCTTTAGTAATCTGAACCTATTCAGATAATCATCAACAGACTCTTGTGTTTTTCTCTTAACACTAGCCAATTCCTTAAGACTTATCTTAGTTTGGCCCATATAAAACTGTTCATGGAACAATCTTTCTAACTGAGTCCAGTTATGAATCGAATTGGGAGGCAGAGTCGTAAACCAAGTAAAAGCATTTTTGGTTAGAGAATTAGGAAAATATTTCATTCTCAAATTCTCATTGTTTGCCAAATTCCCAGATTCTGCTAAGTATCTAGCAATATGCTCAACAGTCGACTCATTGGTATCCCCTGCAAACTTAGTATATTTAGGGACTTTCCAACCTCTAGGTAACTCTGTTTGTAGCACATATTCAGATAGCGCAGAAACAAAGTTTGGCCTTCGAGTACCAGTATTAAGGCCATTTTGGTTCAAAATGGTTTCGACTAAATTTGCCAAGTTATTAGGCACAGCGAAATTGTTATTGTTCTGTACATTTCGAACCACTTCATCAGCATCTTGGTTCCTTTGAACCATAACTATTGGAGGTTGTTGATTAACCTCATTTTGGTACTGGTATTCCTCTTGAGCCATTTGTATTGGCTCTTGGTTTGGTGTAAACTGTGGAGCCACATATGTTGGCCTTGGGTTAACAGGAGTGGCAGACATAGCAGGTAAAATCATTTGTGGTACCACATGATTAACTCTAGGCTGAGTCTGATGTGCAGGAGTACCAAAAAAGTCAGCAATTCGACCCATTTGATAAGCTAGCATTTGGTAACTGTCATTGGTATTTTGGATCAAGGGATTAAAAACGTTACCAATTTGTTGTGTTAAAAGATTAACCATATCATGGTTACTTTCATCCATTTGTTGTCTTAATGATAAAACAGATGCGGTAGTTAATGGTGTTGGAGTAACCCTAGGTGAAGTATATCTCTCAGGTTCAGAAACTGGTAAAGACTGGAAACCTGTTGTGGGTGTTGGTACATAACCATATAAAGGGTTCGAAGCCATAGGCGGTGGCCTCACTGCCCTAAAACCTGAAGACACCGAATGAAATGCCATAGTTGTTATGGGCATTGTGGAACCTGGTACATACCCAGAGTCATGAAGGCTAGTAACGGGCGAAGTAGAAGTTATACTCGCCACGTTCGAATTGGGGGGAGGGCTAGATCCTGAATCTGGACTCCCTTCACTACTCGTCGAACTCGAAGGTTGACTAGTAGTAGACCCATGCATTTGAGGAGTTCTAGCCATAACCGCAAACGACAGTTACTAACACAGAAAATTTTTCAACAAAACAAAAGCACAAAACCAGTCCCACTGGGCGTGCCAATTTGTTTACACTGAAAAGTGGTAAACAAGCGCTAGTCTAAGTATTTAAACTTGCGAGATTGACTAGAAATCTCAGGACAATTCTATGCTTGTGTTTTATGAGAAAATGGTTTCAATGTTCATCAGTTTTTTAACAAACATTTACATTTTGGATTCGTTTAAATAAACGGAAAGAAATAAGTTGATTTGAATCGCCTCAAGATCAACAAACTTCATGCAATATCAAAAGGAAATACAAAAAATTGCTGTAAAGTAAATTTGCATTAAATGTAAAGTGCAAATACAATAAAATGGTTCACAAACCGTACATGTTTTCTCTGTCGAATTCCTTTCTTTCTACGCTGAGTACTCAGAATTTCAGAGAAAGTTATGTAAAACAGTTTTGCGACCTCGATTCCTTCTAAGGAATTTCTATTTATACTTCGATGAAACTTCAACTGCTTTAGATCATCTTGACGGTCCAGATTTGATCTTCGAACCCACGTTCTCCACCTCATATCCTTGCTTGGCGCGTTTGCATTTTGGGCTCAACTCTGAATCCTTTTGGGCCATTATCATTTGGCCCACAATCCACTCGTTTCGTTTCGAATCTTATATCAAGCTCCTGCTTTCGATGGGCGTTATCACAAAGACTTAGCAATCGAACTTGTTTGCAACGATTCGAATCCACTTACATCGAATCAACCATTTTGAGGCTATCTTCAGCAATTGTGAAATGACACCTGTCACTTTAGAATTAATTCATTATTTTGTTGGACCAACATTTTATATTAAAAACATTAAATCAAAAATTCAGTCCAACAATACCCAAACCCGTGGGACCCACCCGCACCCGCACCCGAGTCAACGGGTGAAACCCGAGTTGACTGGGTTTGGGTTCGGGTTCGGGTGGCACCCGATATTTTGGGTGCGGGTTTGAGGATCTCAAACCCGCACCCGAAACCCGAAATTACACCCGCTTAAATATTAAATTACCTAATTATCCCTTTGTATATATAATTGTAATTTAATTTCTTAAAATTATATGTTGAATATTATGTTACCAAACTATGTTATTGTTGTATTTTAATGTAATTACTTGTAATTTAACATTACTCAATTTTATTGTTGTATTTTCTCGAAAATTTGAACTATGCTTGTTACCAAACGATGTTGCTATTGTATTTTTTTATGTACTTGCTACGGGTTCGGGTTTGGGTGAAAAAACCCGAACCCAACGGGTGTGGGTGCGGGTGTTATTTTACCATCCGAATATTATTTGGGTTCGGGTTCGGGTGGTGATTTCGGGTGCGGGTTTGGGTAGTGTGAAACCCGCACCCGTGGGCACCCGTTGCCATCCCTATCTGCAAGTAACATAGAGTAACCCGTTTTGAACCGATTGAGTCATTTGTTTAATTGGAAATCGATAAAAAAAGAAAAGTGTAACACCCCGATTTTTTTAAAGCCGAAAAAGGGGCATTATTTTTTTTTTTTTTTTTTTTAAAAACCACACGCCAAATAAAATGAGCACGCGTGAATGCTCGTGACTAGCTCAACATTTCATCACACAATGGGAATTAAATACAATATCAAAATATCATATCATAGGGCTTCCGAGAAGCAAAGTGTGCACCTGAATAATTACAAACCAAGGGATACACTGAGTTCATAAACCAAAAGACAAGAGTTGTGAACGAAATGTATCGCACGGCCAAAAGGCACTAATAGTCTGAGTATAAAAGTATAAGACATACAGTCATCCAAAAGATACTAGACACCAAGTCTAATCAAAAGTGTAGTCTAACAAAGCCACCCATCTACTCCCCGGGATACTCTACGAAATCTTCGCCGTCCCCACGACCGACGGCCTCGGGCAACACTCCATCGTCTAGGGGTGGGAGGAGCCCGCGATATTTACATGCAAAAGTAAGGGTCACCAACTGGAAACAAGTATACAAATAACAAATACCCAAACGAAAGACGAATAACATTTCACATTTCCTCATAACAAGCATAATATGTAAAATGCGCACAAAGCCTAATGCAACCTCTAATGAATGGTGAAGCCAATCACTGGCCTTCACTGTGACACCAATCACTGATCGTCACATGCATGAATTCCGGAATTTAACGGTGGGATAACACCGGGTACGATCACCTAGATCAAGCACCGACTCAATTTGGTGGAATACCCCGAGTACAATCACCCAGATCGAATACTGACTCAATTAACGGCGGGTACAATCACCTAGATCAAATACCGGCTCAATTAAAGGCGGGATATCACCTGGTACAATCACCTAGATCAAATACCAACTATGAGTGCATGAGCATACGATACCTCTTATCTATGCTAATGCACCAATTACATACCATCTAGCATATGTAATCACCACCACATGTCAACACATATATTTCGCAAAATCATATGTAAGACAATCACACAACATACATAGATTCTCAATCATATGAAATCGGCGCATGTATTATAAACACTTTCTCATCCCGAGAATACATCACACATACATGCCAAGCACTCAAAACATACCACAAACAAAGCATACACACATGCCATTACGGAAAGTAAGACAGAAATAAAAGGTGCCCTTACCTCGGCAAGATTTCCCTAACTTTTTCTCGTCAAATCTACGATACGCGCTACCTAAAAGTTAAGCAGCGTACAATCAATAAAATATTCCTCGTTTATCCTATCGAAACGAAACTTGCTCTCAAAGCTCCAGAGGGGTCTAAGGTACTTTCTAAAGCTATCCCTCAATGATCTCAGGTTATTCTCATAGTGTTCAAAAATTCCCAAAGTTAATTGCACTATTTCTCGCCACGCGAAAATATTTTCGTTTCAAAACAAACTAAGAAACACTTTGATTCCTAACTCCAAGGCAATCAATTTTCACATACTAAAACCATTTGAAAACAACCCAAAAACTCTTAGAAAATTTTCACAAAAATAAAAGTTTACTTGCGCCACAAGTTACAAGTTTTTCCTTTCAAATAAAATGGCCATAACTCGTTCATTCTTTATCCGATCGAGACGAGCCATACACCGAAATCTTCGTCTCGAAAAGACGGATCAAATAGTTAATTTTCCAGGTCACAAAAACAATTTTAAAAGGACCTAATTACCCTTTTCAATTTCGGCCAGTATTGAGATCACACCTAAAACATTGTTTTCAAAAATCAAACATAGTTTAAAATACTTAAACCATTATTAATTTCTCAAAAGTGATCAAGCTCTTTCAAAACAAAGCATAACACTTTTCAAAACTTTACCAATTAACTTGTTTACTTAGAACACAAGTTACTAGTTTTCTTTCAAAACAAAACCACATTAATTCTTCATTTTAAAACCATGATCATGCCTTCCCATAGGGCTTAAAAATTTGAAAGCCAAGTGCTCACACACACACATTGTGCCACGGCCAAGAACAACAAAGCATGGCTAGTTCCTAAAATTTTCCATTTCAAAACCATAGCATAAATCATTTAGCTCACAAAATCATTTAATTGAACATACAAAACATTTTCAAAACACAATCCACAATCCATAGAAATTTTCTCAAAATTTCTCATGAACACACAAAAATAAATTTCTTGTTTTTCAATACAAAACCATTTTCATATATCCATTTCCCTAACAAGTCTTAAAACAACATCGTTAATGCAAGCATCAAACAAAATTTCATGTTCTTGATCAATTTAGAATTTTTCATCAAAACCCTATCTCAAAATCTCATGAGAATCTCATCAACCCATGGAAATCAAAACAACTAAGCTTAAACATCCTAGATATTCACTCATGAACAACTTTCATAGAACAAAAACCATTCAAAACCAATTCCTAAAATATTCCATCTCATGAACATCAACTAATAATCCATCAAACTCCAAGAGTTTGGCTAGCAAAGAGAAGGGAAGAGGTTCTAGTTACCTTAGAAGAAGAATCTCACAACTCCAAGCTTTCCAACAAGCTTAAGATCAAGTGCTTTGGTGAAGGAATGCAAAACTTCACAAGTTGGGAATGTGTAAAAGAAAGCCACGGCCAAATGAGAGAAAGAAGTGAAGTTTTGTGATTTTTTTCTTAAGTCCACCAAATAGCAAACCTCCTTACTATGCTAAAGTCTTGCTCACTCATGGCCATTGGATCAAAGATAAAGTCCAACTTAAAACCCTAGCCATTGGATCAAATTGCTTTATGACTAATCACAAGATTTTTCTCCAATCTTCCATAACAAGTCACGTAATCAGCTCTCGCGCGTCGCGACGAACGAAACTCACAAAAACAGAAAACTTACGGAAAGAACGTCTATCATTAAACATTTCCAAAATTTATCGTCGAATCTTTTTTCCGCGACTGTAATTTTCTTCCATACCTTAGAAAATTAATCTCAGGACATATCCTAACTCGCGCAGATATATAAAACTTCCACCCGAAACCTCACTTAAAACAGACGCAGTAAGATTTTCCATCAGCGGGTAAAATCCTACTCGTTTTTCCAAAAACAAGAATAATCCAAATCTCGTCATTCTGACTTCACAGAAATCTCCTCATACTTAAAAGAGGACCACGACCCGAAAGTCTGTGCCTTTCCAGCGCACGAGCACAAAACAGGCTCCGTTTCAGCAAAAATCTCATTAATACGACGATACTCACAAAACCACTTAACAAAAACCCTAAATTTCTTAGTCATTACTTATTCTCCTCACACAAAAGTACAGTGGAATTACGGGTCTTACATTACTACCCTCCAAAAAGAAGTTTCGTCCTCGAAACTAAAAATAAGAGTAACAACTCAACTAGTTATTACCATCACCAACACAACAAAATCCCTCGGATTAGGTGTAGCCGCACCATAGTTAACACTAACACACAGGCATACCCGTGCCCTATCCCGCAACCCTTAACAAGGTCGCCACTCCAAAAAGAAACACAGCACTCTTTGTGCACCACTAAAGTTTAGCAAAACTAGTCAATTCCAATCAACACGACTTACATAAAACAATCCCAACCTCCAGTTGGTGATTACACTCCTCATAGTCTTGACACATGCCAAACTATACCAATTCTGATTAGATTCCTTATCCAAACATTTCTGAGTCTCAACAGAAAAAATCCTCTCAACGGTTACTAACTCATAACCCGACACAGAACAAACACTAGAACTGTCACTACTCTAGCTATGTTCTAACCGACTCTGGACTAACGACTCAAGTATACACTTTCCCTTTGAAGATTTAAAGCCGTGCTCTGATACCACAATGTAACACCCCGATTTTTTTTAAAGCCGAAAAAGGGGCATTTTTTTTTTTTTTTTTTTTTAAAAACCACACGCCAAATAAAATGAGCACGCGTGAATGCTCGTGACTAGCTCAACATTTCATCACACAATGGGAATTAAATACAATATCAAAATATCATATCATAGGGCTTCCGAGAAGCAAAGTGTGCACCTGAATAATTACAAACCAAGGGATACACTGAGTTCATAAACCAAAAGACAAGAGTTGTGAACGAAATGTATCGCACGGCCAAAAGGCACTAATAGTCTGAGTATAAAAGTATAAGACATACAGTCATCCAAAAGATACTAGACACCAAGTCTAATCAAAAGTGTAGTCTAACAAAGCCACCCATCTACTCCCCGGGATACTCTACGAAATCTTCGCCGTCCCCACGACCGACGGCCTCGGGCAACACCCCATCGTCTAGGGGTGGGAGGAGCCCGCGATATTTACATGCAAAAGTAAGGGTCACCAACTGGAAACAAGTATACAAATAACAAATACCCAAACGAAAGACGAATAACATTTCACATTTCCTCATAACAAGCATAATATGTAAAATGCGCACAAAGCCTAATGCAACCTCTAATGAATGGTGAAGCCAATCACTGGCCTTCACTGTGACACCAATCACTGATCGTCACATGCATGAATTCCGGAATTTAACGGTGGGATAACACCGGGTACGATCACCTAGATCAAGCACCGACTCAATTTGGTGGAATACCCCGAGTACAATCACCCAGATCGAATACTGACTCAATTAACGGCGGGTACAATCACCTAGATCAAATACCGGCTCAATTAAAGGCGGGATATCACCTGGTATAATCACCTAGATCAAATACCAACTATGAGTGCATGAGCATACGATACCTCTTATCTATGCTAATGCACCAATTACATACCATCTAGCATATGTAATCACCACCACATGTCAACACATATATTTCGCAAAATCATATGTAAGACAATCACACAACATACATAGATTCTCAATCATATGAAATCGGCGCATGTATTATAAACACTTTCTCATCCCGAGAATACATCACACATACATGCCAAGCACTCAAAACATACCACAAACAAAGCATACACACATGCCATTACGGAAAGTAAGACAGAAATAAAAGGTGCCCTTACCTCGGCAAGATTTCCCTAACTTTTTCTCGTCAAATCTACGATACGCGCTACCTGAAAGTTAAGCAGCGTACAATCAATAAAATATTCCTCGTTTATCCTATCGAAACGAAACTTGCTCTCAAAGCTCCAGAGGGGTCTAAGGTACTTTCTAAAGCTATCCCTCAATGATCTCAGGTTATTCTCATAGTGTTCAAAAATTCCCAAAGTTAATTGCACTATTTCTCGCCACGCGAAAATATTTTCGTTTCAAAACAAACTAAGAAACACTTTGATTCCTAACTCCAAGGCAATCAATTTTCACATACTAAAACCATTTGAAAACAACCCAAAAACTCTTTGAAAATTTTCACAAAAATAAAAGTTTACTTGCGCCACAAGTTACAAGTTTTTCCTTTCAAATAAAATGGCCATAACTCGTTCATTCTTTATCCGATCGAGACGAGCCATACACCGAAATCTTCGTCTCGAAAAGACGGATCAAATAGTTAATTTTCCAGGTCACAAAAACAATTTTAAAAGGACCTAATTACCCTTTTCAATTTCGGCCAGTATTGAGATCACACCTAAAACATTGTTTTCAAAAATCAAACATAGTTTAAAATACTTAAACCATTATTAATTTCTCAAAAGTGATCAAGCTCTTACACCAAAACCATTTCAAATCAAAGCATAACACTTTTCAAAACTTTACCAATTAACTTGTTTACTTAGAACACAAGTTACTAGTTTTCTTTCAAAACAAAACCACATTAATTCTTCATTTTAAAACCATGATCATGCCTTCCCATAGGGCTTAAAAATTTGAAAGCCAAGTGCTCACACACACACATTGTGCCACGGCCAAGAACAACAAAGCATGGCTAGTTCCTAAAATTTTCCATTTCAAAACCATAGCATAAATCATTTAGCTCACAAAATCATTTAATTGAACATACAAAACATTTTCAAAACACAATCCACAATCCATAGAAATTTTCTCAAAATTTCTCATGAACACACAAAAATAAATTTCTTGTTTTTCAATACAAAACCATTTTCATATATCCATTTCCCTAACAAGTCTTAAAACAACATCGTTAATGCAAGCATCAAACAAAATTTCATGTTCTTGATCAATTTAGAATTTTTCATCAAAACCCTATCTCAAAATCTCATGAGAATCTCATCAACCCATGGAAATCAAAACAACTAAGCTTAAACATCCTAGATATTCACTCATGAACAACTTTCATAGAACAAAAACCATTCAAAACCAATTCCTAAAATATTCCATCTCATGAACATCAACTAATAATCCATCAAACTCCAAGAGTTTGGCTAGCAAAGAGAAGGGAAGAGGTTCTAGTTACCTTAGAAGAAGAATCTCACAACTCCAAGCTTTCCAACAAGCTTAAGATCAAGTGCTTTGGTGAAGGAATGCAAAACTTCACAAGTTGGGAATGTGTAAAAGAAAGCCACGGCCAAATGAGAGAAAGAAGTGAAGTTTTGTGATTTTTTTCTTAAGTCCACCAAATAGCAAACCTCCTTACTATGCTAAAGTCTTGCTCACTCATGGCCATTGGATCAAAGATAAAGTCCAACTTAAAACCCTAGCCATTGGATCAAATTGCTTTATGACTAATCACAAGATTTTTCTCCAATCTTCCATAACAAGTCACGTAATCAGCTCTCGCGCGTCGCGACGAACGAAACTCACAAAAACAGAAAACTTACGGAAAGAACGTCTATCATTAAACATTTCCAAAATTTATCGTCGAATCTTTTTTCCGCGACTGTAATTTTCTTCAATACCTTAGAAAATTAATCTCAGGACATATCCTAACTCGCGCAGATATATAAAACTTCCACCCGAAACCTCACTTAAAACAGACGCAGTAAGATTTTCCATCAGCGGGTAAAATCCTACTCGTTTTTCCAAAAACAAGAATAATCCAAATCTCGTCATTCTGACTTCACAGAAATCTCCTCATACTTAAAAGAGGACCACGACCCGAAAGTCTGTGCCTTTCCAGCGCACGAGCACAAAACAGGCTCCGTTTCAGCAAAAATCTCATTAATACGACGATACTCACAAAACCACTTAACAAAAACCCTAAATTTCTTAGTCATTACTTATTCTCCTCACACAAAAGTACAGTGGAATTACGGGTCTTACATTACTACCCTCCAAAAAGAAGTTTCGTCCTCGAAACTAAAAATAAGAGTAACAACTCAACTAGTTATTACCATCACCAACACAACAAAATCCCTCAGGATTAGGTGTAGCCGCACCATAGTTAACACTAACACACAGGCATACCCGTGCCCTATCCCGCAACCCTTAACAAGGTCGCCACTCCAAAAAGAAACACAGCACTCTTTGTGCACCACTAAAGTTTAGCAAAACTAGTCAATTCCAATCAACACGACTTACATAAAACAATCCCAACCTCCAGTTGGTGATTACACTCCTCATAGTCTTGACACTTGCCAAACTATACCAATTCTGATTAGATTCCTTATCCAAACATTTCTGAGTCTCAACAGAAAAAATCCTCTCAACGGTTACTAACTCATAACCCGACACAGAACAAACACTAGAACTGTCACTACTCTAGCTATGTTCTAACCGACTCTGGACTAACGACTCAAGTATACACTTTCCCTTTGAAGATTTAAAGCCGTGCTCTGATACCACAATGTAACACCCCGATTTTTTTTAAAGCCGAAAAAGGGGCATTATTTTTATTTTTATTTTTTTTTAAAAAACCACACGCCAAATAAAATGAGCACGCGTGAATGCTCGTGACTAGCTCAACATTTCATCACACAATGGGAATTAAATACAATATCAAAATATCATATCATAGGGCTTCCGAGAAGCAAAGTGTGCACCTGAATAATTACAAACCAAGGGATACACTGAGTTCATAAACCAAAAGACAAGAGTTGTGAACGAAATGTATCGCACGGCCAAAAGGCACTAATAGTCTGAGTATAAAAGTATAAGACATACAGTCATCCAAAAGATACTAGACACCAAGTCTAATCAAAAGTGTAGTCTAACAAAGCCACCCATCTACTCCCCGGGATACTCTACGAAATCTTCGCCGTCCCCACGACCGACGGCCTCGGGCAACACTCCATCGTCTAGGGGTGGGAGGAGCCCGCGATATTTACATGCAAAAGTAAGGGTCACCAACTGGAAACAAGTATACAAATAACAAATACCCAAACGAAAGATGAATAACATTTCACATTTCCTCATAACAAGCATAATATGTAAAATGCGCACAAAGCCTAATGCAACCTCTAATGAATGGTGAAGCCAATCACTGGCCTTCACTGTGACACCAATCACTGATCGTCACATGCATGAATTCCGGAATTTAACGGTGGGATAACACCGGGTACGATCACCTAGATCAAGCACCGACTCAATTTGGTGGAATACCCCGAGTACAATCACCCAGATCGAATACTGACTCAATTAACGGCGGGTACAATCACCTAGATCAAATACCGGCTCAATTAAAGGCGGGATATCACCTGGTACAATCACCTAGATCAAATACCAACTATGAGTGCATGAGCATACGATACCTCTTATCTATGCTAATGCACCAATTACATACCATCTAGCATATGTAATCACCACCACATGTCAACACATAT
This sequence comes from Trifolium repens, assembly GCA_030408175.1. Lineage (NCBI taxonomy): Eukaryota > Viridiplantae > Streptophyta > Magnoliopsida > Fabales > Fabaceae > Trifolium > Trifolium repens. The sequence goes on from CP125851.1 coordinate 37,069,548, forward strand.
ATTTCGCAAAATCATATGTAAGACAATCACACAACATACATAGATTCTCAATCATATGAAATCGGCGCATGTATTATAAACACTTTCTCATCCCGAGAATACATCACACATACATGCCAAGCACTCAAAACATACCACAAACAAAGCATACACACATGCCATTACGGAAAGTAAGACAGAAATAAAAGGTGCCCTTACCTCGGCAAGATTTCCCTAACTTTTTCTCGTCAAATCTACGATACGCGCTACCTAAAAGTTAAGCAGCGTACAATCAATAAAATATTCCTCGTTTATCCTATCGAAACGAAACTTGCTCTCAAAGCTCCAGAGGGGTCTAAGGTACTTTCTAAAGCTATCCCTCAATGATCTCAGATTATTCTCATAGTGTTCAAAAATTCCCAAAGTTAATTGCACTATTTCTCGCCACGCGAAAATATTTTCGTTTCAAAACAAACTAAGAAACACTTTGATTCCTAACTCCAAGGCAATCAATTTTCACATACTAAAACCATTTGAAAACAACCCAAAAACTCTTTGAAAATTTTCACAAAAATAAAAGTTTACTTGCGCCACAAGTTACAAGTTTTTCCTTTCAAATAAAATGGCCATAACTCGTTCATTCTTTATCCGATCGAGACGAGCCATACACCGAAATCTTCGTCTCGAAAAGACGGATCAAATAGTTAATTTTCCAGGTCACAAAAACAATTTTAAAAGGACCTAATTACCCTTTTCAATTTCGGCCAGTATTGAGATCACACCTAAAACATTGTTTTCAAAAATCAAACATAGTTTAAAATACTTAAACCATTATTAATTTCTCAAAAGTGATCAAGCTCTTACACCAAAACCATTTCAAATCAAAGCATAACACTTTTCAAAACTTTACCAATTAACTTGTTTACTTAGAACACAAGTTACTAGTTTTCTTTCAAAACAAAACCACATTAATTCTTCATTTTAAAACCATGATCATGCCTTCCCATAGGGCTTAAAAATTTGAAAGCCAAGTGCTCACACACACACATTGTGCCACGGCCAAGAACAACAAAGCATGGCTAGTTCCTAAAATTTTCCATTTCAAAACCATAGCATAAATCATTTAGCTCACAAAATCATTTAATTGAACATACAAAACATTTTCAAAACACAATCCACAATCCATAGAAATTTTCTCAAAATTTCTCATGAACACACAAAAATAAATTTCTTGTTTTTCAATACAAAACCATTTTCATATATCAATTTCCCTAACAAGTCTTAAAACAACATCGTTAATGCAAGCATCAAACAAAATTTCATGTTCTTGATCAATTTAGAATTTTTCATCAAAACCCTATCTCAAAATCTCATGAGAATCTCATCAACCCATGGAAATCAAAACAACTAAGCTTAAACATCCTAGATATTAACTCATGAACAACTTTCATAGAACAAAAACCATTCAAAACCAATTCCTAAAATATTCCATCTCATGAACATCAACTAATAATCCATCAAACTCCAAGAGTTTGGCTAGCAAAGAGAAGGGAAGAGGTTCTAGTTACCTTAGAAGAAGAATCTCACAACTCCAAGCTTTCCAACAAGCTTAAGATCAAGTGCTTTGGTGAAGGAATGCAAAACTTCACAAGTTGGGAATGTGTAAAAGAAAGCCACGGCCAAATGAGAGAAAGAAGTGAAGTTTTGTGATTTTTTTCTTAAGTCCACCAAATAGCAAACCTCCTTACTATGCTAAAGTCTTGCTCACTCATGGCCATTGGATCAAAGATAAAGTCCAACTTAAAACCCTAGCCATTGGATCAAATTGCTTTATGACTAATCACAAGATTTTTCTCCAATCTTCCATTACAAGTCACGTAATCAGCTCTCGCGCGTCGCGACGAACGAAACTCACAAAAACAGAAAACTTACGGAAAGAACGTCTATCATTAAACATTTCCAAAATTTATCGTCGAATCTTTTTTCCGCGACTGTAATTTTCTTCCATACCTTAGAAAATTAATCTCAGGACATATCCTAACTCGCGCAGATATATAAAACTTCCACCCGAAACCTCACTTAAAACAGACGCAGTAAGATTTTCCATCAGCGGGTAAAATCCTACTCGTTTTTCCAAAAACAAGAATAATCCAAATCTCGTCATTCTGACTTCACAGAAATCTCCTCATACTTAAAAGAGGACCACGACCCGAAAGTCTGTGCCTTTCCAGCGCACGAGCACAAAACAGGCTCCGTTTCAGCAAAAATCTCATTAATACGACGATACTCACAAAACCACTTAACAAAAACCCTAAATTTCTTAGTCATTACTTATTCTCCTCACACAAAAGTACAGTGGAATTACGGGTCTTACAAAAAGCAGCAATGAACTAGACCGGAATGAGCTTGAATCAATATTTCTAAAAAATAACAATATTTCGACTACGAGGTAAATAAAATATGCCAAAATGTTTAATTTAATTTAAAATAACATAATTATATTTTTATAATACAAAACATCTCATGTATCGTATATTTAAAGTACATGGAGACATTCTCTTACCTCTCCTTGTTTCATCTCTTGAGCCTCCTACATTTCTTTTGCTATATACTTCAATTAATTATTATTTGTAGGATTTAAGTGATTTGTGTTTTTTTTTTACCTTTTGCTAGTGGTCATGTACACTTTGACGTGTAATATACATTACATTAAAATAAAGATAAATTTAAAATAAAATGTAAGCATATAATAATTGATTTATTGATATTATATAAAAGATACATTACATTAATAAATTTAAATTACTATTTTAAATATAAATTTGATATAAATTTTATCAATAATTAAGAATGCCATTTTATGTTATTTACATTTATCAGCTAATTGAAGTGGTAATTTTATAAAATACTTCAATTAATTTATTAATTATAAATTATAAGCTATCAACTATTAATTATAAACTATGAACTATCAGCTAATTTATCATTTGATATTTTTATGAAACAATAGTTAACATGATCCATTTAATAAAAACAATTACTTATTAAATAAGTTCAATTATTTAGAGAAATATTTAATATATACTACTATTCTACTCAATTATATCTATTCATTGGAATTGATGACCTTAATTTTGATCACAATACCATTTTATTGTCTTATGATCACATTTTAGTCTGCATGCCTTTGTTGGAAATAGCGGAGCTTGAGTGGATTTCTTTTTAGGGGACTAAATTGTTACACTGCACTATATCATAATTTGAATTGTTACACTGCACTAATATATTAAGTTCAATAAATATTTAAAGAATTTGAATTGGTAAGATTAAGGTGTTTCTGTTATCATGATATTTTCATTGTTCAATCTCTATAGTCATTCTTCTTCTATTAGCAAACTAATATCATAATTAAATAATTCCTAAATTCCAATAGAAACAAAGAAGGTGTACCTAATTTCACCGAGTGATGGGATTTATATGGGAGAAACACCTTACGTTGCATATGGGGATATATAACATTCTTTTTTTATAGAAGAGCAAAGAAATTTAAATCGTGATTTGTCCCAAAGCCAACTAAAAGAACCTAAGCTTGTGAGATAATTAAGAGTAAACGTCTCGACTTATGCTATATTGTTAAAAAAAAATCAATATGAATGTGACAAATATTTAATACTCCCTCGGTTTCTTTTTAATTGTCTTTTTAGAATGATAACACCAAATTAAGGAAGTGTATTTTGACACGTTATCTTCCTATTATACCCCCGTTTTAATCCACCAATAAATTCCTATTTTTTTGCCCACACTTTTTCTTTCCAATAAGTTTAATATATTATGTACAAAAAAAAACAAAATTTAATATGTTATGTACCAACAACAAAAATTTTTAAAAAAAAATTTAGTTTTCCAAATATATAGCATTAATTGGTTTTATGGAAAAAGATAAGAGCAATTGACAAATGGTATAATTGACAAATCATACTCATAAAATACAAAAAGGACAATTAAATAGAAACGCTAAATATGATAATAAAAGACAATTAAAAAGAAACGGAGGGAGTAACATTTTATTAATTTAAACTTTTCTTAAGTGGATAATTTATTAGGAACAAGGAGTACCCCAATTTTATTTCTTGTACAAATTTTACTTATTGTTTCATCGAATTCTAAAGTATCAAAATCCTTTATTTCTGTTGAACTGAAAGATTAAAACCAAAATGAATTATATTACAAAAGAAGATTCTACGACAAGGCCAAGTCTAGAATGGGAAAGACATGTAGGTCTTCCATGGTGGGAGATTAATTTCTACCTTTAGATTATAAAAGTTACTCCCTCCGTTTCTTTTTAATTGTCTTTTTAGAATGATAACACCAAATTAAGGAAGTGTATTTTGACACGTTATCTTCCTATTATACCCCGTTTTAATCCACCAATAAATTCCTATTTTTTTGCCCACACTTTTTCTTTCCAATAAGTTTAATATATTATGTACAAAAAAAAAAACAAAATTTAATATGTTATGTACCAACAACAAAAATTTAAAAAAAAAAATTTAGTTTTCCAAATATATAGCATTAATTGGTTTTATGGAAAAAGATAAGAGCAATTGACAAATGGTATAATTGACAAATCATACTCATAAAATACAAAAAGGACAATTAAATAGAAACGCTAAATATGATAATAAAAGACAATTAAAAAGAAACAGAGGGAGTACAATAGACTATAATAAATTGTCTACACTATATGCCAAAATTTTATTTTAATGTAATATATATTTCTCGTCAAAGTGTACATGTACAATAACAAAGGTGGAAAAAAAATCTGAAAATTGAACGTAAAAATAGAGAAGGTCGAGAAATGAAACACAAATAAGAGGAAGTCACATTGTACTAAATATCTCATTTTATTAATTTAATACATCTTTTTTATACTATTATAAACTCGTCAAATATGTTATAAGCTCATGGTGAAATGGTCGTTATGTCACTGGTCTTTTATAGTTATATGAGCTTATAAGCTGTAAGCTAAAAGCTAATTTATTGGTTTTTCCAATTAGATGCTAAATCAGATTTTTGGTCTTGCCAAATAGACCCTGAGTAAAAGAGGAGAGAAAATGAATACAAAAAAAGAGCCCAGTAAATGCACACAAGATTATAGCGCACTTGCAAAATTATACAACTAAAATGAAAATAAAATTAAAGTAAATAAAAATTAATTTAATAATAGTATAAAAAATACAGTATATATTAAATTAATAAAATGATATATTTAGTACAATGAGACTTCTCTATTTCTATGTTAAAAATATATTATTTGTGTTTCATCTCTTGACCTTCTCTATTTCTACGTTCAATTTTCAGATTTTTTTCCCACATTTAATTTGTTATTGTACATGTACACTTTGACGAGAAATATATATTACATTAAAATAAAATTTTGACATATAAAAATTAATTTAATAATAACATATAATTACTTTTCCAAAAAAATAAATAATAACATATAATTAATTTAATAATAATATATTAATTAAAGATGATTTTGGTGAAAGAAGATAGAATATAATGTAGACACTTTATTATAATCTATTGTACACTTTTATAATTTAAAGGTGAAAATTAGTCTCCCACCATGGGAGACATACATGTTTTTCCCATGCTAGACTTAGCCCTAAGACAACTCTAATTCTCTCATTAAAGTCGAACTTATGGTTTAAGCTTAGGTATGCACTTCTCCAACCCTAAAATCTCAAACCACGGCGTCTACTGACTTAATCATCAAATTGTTTGAGAGTTGCTGGTCAACAGTCCGCCATCAAAAAATCAAAACTTGCCTTTTTCAGACTAAAGATCGTATGTCTGAAAGGATCACTAATCACCCTAATTTTGAGCTTTCTTATGGTTAATTTAAATCAACATCTCAATGTTACTTGTGGAATGAGAATTCTCACCAAGTTTTGGTATAAGAATAAGATCAACTTAAATAATGAGACTATCTCTATTAATTGAAGATAATGTCACTGAAAATGAATTTACTATCACTACCTGTAAATCACAAAAATATCATCAGAAGCACATAAAAGCATCTCTAAAAGCATAGCACATAAAACAATTTCTTTCTTTAAAATAGAAACCTCAAGATGGATTCTCAGCTTCACATCTCAGCAGTAACCCGTCATAACTTTGGTTGTGAAATGTGGACCGTGCTCTGTCTATGCATAGCATATTATGGTTGAGAGTTTGGTATAATCCAAAACAGAAATTCTGACAAGTGACATATATTTTTTTTCACTGTAGTAATCTTAGAAAAGACTGAACTGAAAGGTACACACGTTACATAATCAAAATTGGTTTGTTTTGTTATGAGTTAAGTGAAACTTTTGGTAAAATATTCATCTTCATCTTAATAGGTAAGTATCCAAACCTATTTCCATAGATGGTGTAGCTATCTAGCTACCAAAACTACAATAAGCAAAGGCCAAATTTGGTTAAAGTTAGAGTGTAATTATGGTGGCATTTTGATTTATGGTTGGTGCGTCATAACTGAGAAGAAAAAGAGAGGCATGTGGAATTCAAAATTTTGGGACCAGTTTGTCCCCTGCCATTTCCTATAGGTAAAACCATGACAATATTTGTACTCTTTCTTTGGTTGGGTTTATTTTAGAATTTGCAACAAGAAAAAGGAATAAATATGCATTTTATTCACTTAAATTTGTTAAATGACATACAGTATATTCTAAAATTTGTGAAAATAACAATCTTTTGTCATTTAAATTTAAAAATATAAATCAAGTTAATTAGTTACTTCTATCTCATGATAATTGTTATATTTGCAACAAAAATTTGTCTAGCAAATAATCACTTTTTTTTGAAGCATAGCAAATAATCACACTTCACATTTATGACATTTGAAATACTTAATGTCAGTAAAATCACATTATCTTTTTTTCATTTATTATATTTTTTTAATTTGTGTAAAATAGTCAAATGGAACAATTCATGAGGGAATATTTTGATTTATTTTTGGTATTAGTTCTAGGAGAATTAAAAAGGCTTTGGTAATCCTAAATTCGATCAAAATAAATAAAATCTGATTAAAAATTATTCCAAACATAAATCAAATTCAAGTCCACACCAACAAATTAGCTATTTATTAATTATGTATGTCTTTTGGTGATTTTAATCGATATTTTACTTAGAAAACATTTATGAGGGACTATTTTTTCTTGTGAATTTTGCATAGAAACTAAATATAAAGAACAACCGACCAATATATATAATTAATCCATAAACTAAATATATTGGTTATTTAATAAATCTAAAAAATAAATTTGTTCGAGAATTATAATAGAAAATAGAGAGAGTAGTTAATCTCTTATGACTCTTTCATCTTTAGTTCAAACATGTTGAACTACCTAATCCCCTAAATATTGATTAAATTTTTACTTTTCAAAGTACTAAAATATGAGGTACTAACCTTATAATTTCAAAGACCGGCTAAAATATCTATTCATGACAATTTAAGAAAAAATCTAGTATTTATTCTATAAAGTTATAAGAATATTTATTTAAAATAATAGTTTCTCTGATCCTTAATATAGAAAAAATATTTTCTAAATTTATTACAAAATTAATGTACTGTATATAAATCAGATACATCGGTTTTTTAATTAGTTATTATGGTAAGCTGAACCAAAACGACATTGCATGGAGACATTGATTTCGCTTGCTATGATTTTGATGATAAGATGTGATATCATATTATTCAATAGGAGTGGAACAATTGGGCCACTGGTTAGTAAAAAGAAGACTTTGTGGCATACGAATCATAGGTTCTTTAACTATAGTTAGTTTTGAAGATTAATGGAATCTAGAGAAATTGATTCCATACTGGAGTACAATTTTACTACTAGTGTTTTACTAAATCAAATCAAACCACTTTTAAAAATTAGAAATGTTGATATTGGGGTGCTTTTTGTATGGGACCATCATGGTACTATAAAATTAATCAGTACATGCAAGCATGGAGAGAAAGTTACCTTTAAATTTAAAGACATGAGAACATACTGCTGGTCATTATTATAATTATAAATGAAAAAATCTATGTCGGTCTTTATATGGGCACAAGTTATTACACATAAGCCTAATCCTTATGCACGGTGCATAAGTGAACCTCAGCCATCAGATCCCGTGACACATGTAATAATCCTATGCAACCCCTCAGCTTACACTCTCTCCCCTCTACGCTGACTGTCGCAATCGTTCGCGATTCAGACGAAATCCACACGAACTCATCATCATCAACACGATCCCTCCGATTCGGATTTCGAATGCGATTATCACGATTCTAATCCCTCCGTAGCCAACCTCATCTCCGACGAAATCCTTCTTTTCCGTCGAAGCCTCTTCTCTGACGAACTTGATGAACCTAACGAACCCAATTTTAACGCAGAGTTTGTTGAACCCTAAAACCCAAATTAAAAATTGATTGAAGGACCTTTGTCACCATTGTTGACAGCTAGAAGGAGGTAAACGGTTTTCTCAACAACAAGTCTTTCTTTCCTTTATTTTTCTTTTCATATGTAGGTAATGTATGATGTATGATTGTGTTAATTGAAGTTCATTTTTTCTCTTCTCTTTATTTGGAGAGGTGAATATTTAGATGACACTAATTTGGAGTGATCAATTTAGCTTAAGTTGTACCAATTAGATACGGATCAATTTAGCTTCGGTTGTGAAATGTAAGAGACTTAAAACTCTTGTTTTAGGTAGAAACAATTTTACTGGTTTTTTGCCTGCTGGATTTGGTACTGGTTTGTCTTAGTTCTTCATTTAATTCTTCATCTTATCCATTTTGCCTTGTTCCAGGTATTTCATAAAAAAAGAACAAATATTTATGAAACCATTAGTATTGTGAACCAAAATTATCTACTAAAAAGAACAAAAAAAATGGGTAATGAAAATTGGAAAGGGTCGTGTGAAATAAAAAACATTCCGCAGCAAAAATGATTTCAAGATGTTATACACTGAAACCATTAATATTGTTAAATGGTTTTAATATACTATACACCGAAACCATTAGTATTGTTAAATGGTTTCCAGATGTTATACACTGGAACCATTAGTATTGTTAAATGGTTTCCATATGTTATACACTGAAACCATTAGCATTGTTAAATGGGTTCAAGATGTAATACACTGAAACCATTAATATTATTAAATGATGAAATCATTAGTATTCTCTCTCCTTTTCTCAATAAATAATAACCAATAAAAAATGCTGAAACTATAACGCCCCAACTAAAATATCTAGAATATTTAGCCAAGACATAAATAAATCGATCTGAGTACAGTAGATTAAACGAAATAAACAAACATAATCCTTTAACATCAGTTGACGAACTTAACAAATACAGCGGAAATTAGAATAGAATCCAAGGTATACAGATAAACTAAAACAAGGGAAGACTAAAATCGTCTAATGCGATGATCCAAGCTCAGCTCCAATCATCAGCTTCATCCTGGTCCTTGCTCCAGTTAACCTGTCTACCTAAAAAAATTGGTTTGGAGTGGGGTGAGACTACTAAGCCTCAGTGAGTCCTACTACCCTCCTAAGGTGACTACACCGGGGGATCCTAAACAGTCATAACATACTAACATATACATAATCATAACTTAATACTGAATTTAAAGGTGTAACACAGATAAAACTCTTATTCATTTTAACACAAGGACACTCTGAGGTGAGCATGTCTCAGAGGCCTGCCATATCCGACAACCGATTCGGTCACGGCATGCAGCTCACATAATCATAACCTAATGGATTATCCCATTGGGAGTCCATCAAGCGACATCACAAATCGCTCATAATTGACTGTTACTAAATTAGATTTTACTACCATAATTATCCCAAACCCAGGGAGCATACAAGCTAAATTTCCTATGTCATACCCTAGGATTACACTGTGATTAACATGCTGTACATAGTTTATATTAATTTATAATTGCAAAATAACTGACATATTTGGAGGATATAAAACGAGTGATAAGTTTTTAGAAAAATATTAAAAATAGGGTCATTCTGTCTTCGTTCGCTACGGCGAGATAGCCTGCTCGCCATGGCGAGAAATCATGATCAGACCTGAACAGCTCGCTCGGCAAGCAGATGCTCGCCAAGGCGAGCTCAACGTGCCCAGATCATGAGTGCTCGCCGTGATACTCGCCAGCATGCTCGCCATGATACTCGTCAGCATGCTCGACATGATACTCGTCAGCATGCTCGACATGATACTCGCCAGCATGCTCGACATGATACTTGCCAGCATGCTCGACATGACGAGCTCAAGCAGAACAGCCCCTGTTTGCAGAAATTCGTATTTTTACCAAGGAATCACCTACAATCCTCAAATATAACCAGTGCAATCATTTAATATACATAAAATATGACAGTATGGAGGGGAATTTGGGAGCTAATTCCTCTCACACATAATTTCCCTAATTTTCCTAATGTTAACATGCAAATTTGATTTCTGGGAAACTAACTAAATTAACCTAAGAACCCACCTGGAATGAAGCTTTAACTGATACATAAGCTCTGCTACAGCCACCAACAAGCTCACACCAGAAATGATTCTTTATGCAATCTTTCCCAAAGTCATGCATTTGTTCAATTCTTGGCTTCAACATAGAACTTGCAGTACCCAAGGCTCACAACACAACATGCAAGACAGAAATAGTGGCTAAGAGCACGAATTTGAGGCTTAAGAAAAGGATTAGGACATGGAACTTACCCCTTCATGCCTCTAATGGGTCGAATGATGAACTAAACCCATTGTATGTTGATTTTGGGCAAGGGTTGGATGAGAATGATGGTGATGGTGCTGAGATTCAGATTGACAGAAGTTGGAAGAAGGAGTTAGGCTTGTTCACTAATATGGTTGCTTAGGTGTAAGGTTGATTCTCACATGCAAACTTCAAAGATGATGAAAATGGATGATTTGATTAAGAGAATAGAGTAGTATTGTTGTTGTTGCTGTTTTGGGCGTGTAAGAGAGAGAAGAGGAAAGTAATTTTGCTGATTTTCTTGGCTTTGCATGTGTATTTAAAGAATTTACAAAGTAATGGGGGGTATGGGAGAAGTGAGAGGGAGGCGTGAGAGAGGGAAGGAGTGGGGAGTTCAATTTGATTTCTTTCCCTTAAATCTTGGTAATATATATTGTAGTTGGTAAAAGATTTGGCTTGGTTAGTTTAAAGAAATTCCCTTAAGTTCCAACTATCCACTTAATTAAATAAGTACTACTCTATTTAATTGTGTGGAATGTTACAATCTATCCCTCTTAAAGAATTTCGTCCTCGAAATTCAAAACTTCTCTATTCCACATCGGGGTAGGTTGTTTATATCCGCATCCAATTCTACACTTTGCTTATTCTCCAGTTAATTGCATTCAATCCCTTGGAATAAAACTTTCCTCTCTTAGGGGTTACTGGCTGAAGGTTACTCTCACATTCTCAATTGACCTAGTGCTGCGCACTCTGATTCAAATTCGTACTATCATTCCTTTGACAGCGTCACTACAATCTTGGTATTAGGATTCTTGAACATTGTCGTATATCATCTCACTTAATCTGATTCTACTCCCACTACTACCTCACTTTATAGGGTAGAGCATTATAAAGTAATACTCGTTCCACTTCGTGACGTTAGATATACGGCTACATTTTCAACTCTTTACCACTATTGGTATGCTTGTGACATAACAATTTATGTTTCTTCCCCACTTGGTACTTCTTGTGCAACTTAGTTGGTTCAAGAACGATCGTTACTTACTCTACTAAGGTTCGCAACTGGTTGTGCTCAACTCTCAGTTGTACTGACCTAAGGTATGGTTACTCTCCTTCAATTATTATTGGCAAATTCAAAATCTTCATTCCCATAGTCGTTCTCCTTTCCGAGCACTTTTATGCATAACGTGTCAATTGTACCCCTGTACCACGTGTTGTCTAAATACTCCAGAATCTTCTGCCAACACTACTGAATCTTCTGCCAACGAGTGAGGATCGTCCGCAGACAAACCTATAGTTATCCGATAAAATCCCACCTACAATTTTAATCCATTCTGGCACGACACGATGATCGAGTTGTACATTCAACCTGTGGATGCACTTAGGTTCGGATTATTTCTTAGGGTTAATGGTTAATCTTGCTTGAATCCTTCACCGATACTAAAGTATGGAAACTTGGCTAAAGCAATCAGATTCTAAACTTAGCTAATTGAATACGTAAGGTTTGAACTTGTAATGCTGAGGCTGAATCGAATTGTTTGTCTTAGGTTGGCTTACGGAATTATCTTAACGGATCACTAAGGATAGGAAAGGGGTTTCCAAATGAGAATGGTATATTACTCCAAGTGAGTCATTAACTCTTACACTTATACTAACTAGTTACTGGTAACTAGACTTGAAATTGGAAAATTCTAGTTCAGGCGTTCAGGTTTCAGCACTTGATCTCACAAGGTTACAGGAAGTGAACTTTGGAAGGTTGAAACGTTCGGGCAGAGATACTCAAGGTCAACACACTGAATCTCACATGATTTAGAACACGGAGCTGAAAGGTTCGAATTCCCAACACTGATTTCACTTGTAAATCTTAATTCCACTGAATTGGGAATGTTCCGAGCTTATTTCTGAGTTCGGCTGATAAGGCTACGAAAAGATAGATAACTAATTATATTGAAGAACTGATTACCAGGTTCGAGTGTACGAAGTTTAACTGATTTACTGATACTGAGCTAAGTCATTTGTATCGGAACAGCTGAGGAGGTTCATTAACAGATCAACCAACGAGCGAGGGAATGAATTCGAAACTATCTGTGGTTTCTCAAGAGTGTCTGACTCCCACGAATATGATGGAGTTACTAACGACATAACTGAAAGACTGAAGGCATTGAGTAAGGTTACTTAGGAGGGTCGTTCTAACCATCCATCGGACTGACTGACGTCGATGAATTTGGAAAGTTGCATAAGAATTGAATTTGTGCTTAGCACCAGACGGACAAGTATTTCAAATACAGGAAGGATTTACTCATCTGAGGCAAAATCAGACAAGTTAGAGAGTACACATGTTCTGGGTGTTCCAAGACTTGTGAACGTTAAATTGTACATTGCTCGGTACGACGAATCGGCTGAATGAAGATCCTTATGAATGAGAAGCTAATGAAACTTTTGTCTTCTACTGGATTCAGGCTTACGTTCCATAACTCTATTCCTTCTGCCAATTCTCTCGAGTTAGGGCAACTAGGTTTTCACTCAAGTTTCTGTTGGAACAAAGTGGGTCTGACATGAACCTCTAAGATTTTAAGTGGTTTTGATGATAACAAAGTATTAAAATTGCAATTGGTATTACTAATGATTATTCTAGTGTGCAGAATTACAAGTTAAAAATCATTCAGAAGCACTATGAATAGTAGCAGAGAAGCCAGTCAAAACAAGCTCTGAAAGAGTATCGCTGTTCATCAGAAGCTTAAATTTTGCGTGCTGAAGATAGCACTTCTGAGGACCAAAAGCTAGACTCTGATGAAGGTCAGAAGCTGAAGATCTTAAGAAGCTATGACAAGAGCATCAGAAGCAAAAAGAATTTACATCACTCAAGAACTGACAGAATCAGAATCAATGATTGAAGAACTATCTACTTCAAGGCTCTGTCACATCCACAGGAAGGAATATTCGTTGGTACAACGTTAACCTTATCCATAAGTGGAGCGCATTTGAGGATTGTACGATCGTACTATTATTACTCAAAATGGATGAGTGATAAATTGAATAGCTAGGTAGTGGAATTGGAATTCCTTACCAAAGAAGGCAATATACAGCTATCAATTGTACGAGTAAATTCCAGCTGGCACAAATCTCTCTGCAACGGTCATCATCTTCCTCCAAGTATAAATAGAAGACTCAAATGGAAGAAATGACAACTGTTCTATTACTGCGTTTAAGGCTCTGAAGAATTCTGACATTAGTGTTCTATTAGTCATTCAAAGTCTTAAAGCAAATTTGCGTTGCATTTTGTAAACACCTCTGATAGTATATCAAGTGTTCCTTAACTTTCATTCTTATTCTTAAGTTTGATTGAGAAGTCTCTTGTTAAGTTTAACTTGAGCATTTGAGAAGTCTCTTGTTTAGTGAAACTTGAGCACTTGAGAAGTCTCTTGCAAGTGTGCTTGAGCAATTTGTAATCTTAAGTAGATTATAGTGAAAATCTCTTGTTAGTAACAAGGGGACTGGAGTACTCTCGATTTGTGAGAGGAACCAGGATAAATCTTGTGTCTTTCTCTCCTTCTCTCATCACCTCTTAGTTTTTGTGTTTAATCCGCTGCATTTCTTTCGTTAAAGAGCAAAAAGTTTTATTTTTTAAAACACAATTCAACCCCCCCTTCTTGTGTTTTTCCACCTTCAATTGGTATCAGGAGCTAGGTCTGTTGCCTAACTCACCTTACAGTGAAACAGTAAAGATCCAGGAGGAAAAACATGTCTGCTGAGAAGAATCTCAATGAAGTTCCTTTTGACTATGATTCAAACTCTCGTCAAAGAAGGGCATCTGATAAGGTTCCTTTCTTCAATGGAACTGAAACCAGCTACCCTTTCTGGAAAACAAATATGTACCGCTATATCATGAGTATTGATTGTGATTTATGGGACATGGTAGAAGATGGAGTCAACTTTGAAAACATGGACTTAGAAGGTGTTGTCAGCTCTCAGAATAGGAAAGCCTTTACACCTACTCAAAAGCTAGAATACAAGAAGCATCACTCTGTAAAAGGAATGATGACTAATGCTATCTCACATGATGAGTACCTTAAAATTGGAGATAAAAAAACTGCAAAATCCATTTGGGATTCCTTAAAATCCAAGTATGAGGGCAACAAACAAGTTAAGGAGGCAAAGGCTAACTTGTTGGTGCATCAGTATGAGCTGTTTAAAATGAAGGATGGAGAGGACATTGAAACTATGTTTTCACGGTTTCAAATTCTTGTATCTGGACTTCAAGTATTAGACAAGAGTTATACTGAAGCTGATCATGTGAGAAAGGTACTCAGAAGCCTACCACCAAAATGGAGACCTAAGGTGACTGCTTTTCAAGAATCTAAGGATTTGGACACAGTATCCCTTGAAAGCTTGATTAGTTCATTAAAGAGTCATGAGATGGAACTAATGACTGATGAATCAACCAAGAAGATGAAAGGGATAGCCTTAAGCTCCAAAAGTTCATCAAAGGCTCTGAAAGCTAAAATTATAGAATCTGAAGATGAGGCTTCTGAAGAAGGTCAAGAAGATGGGTCTGATGATGAAGAAGAAATGGTACTGATGGCTGCTAAGGTTTCACAATGGGCAAAACGAAGCAAGAAATACGCAGGCAAATTTGGAGGATCTTCCAAGAGACTTAGTTCCGCTAAAGACAAGAAGGAAGATCAAAACAAGTGTTTCAAATGCAACAAGCCTGGTCATTTCATTGCTGATTGTCCAGAAAACAAAAGTAGATCATCAAAGCAAAGCTCTAGCAAGGAAAGATATAAGAGTAAAGTCAAGAAGAGCTTTCTGGCAACATGGGAAGATCTTGACAAAGACTCAGACTCAGATGGTGATGAGGAAGCAAATCTAGCACTGATGGCAACTACCTCTGACAGAGAAGACTCTGAAGCAGGTTCAGACTCTGAAGATGAGGAAGAGGTAATTGCTAAACTATCTAGAACTGAATTAGTTGATTCTCTTAAAGATGCCTTAAAAATGCTCACTAAAAAGGCAGGTGAATGTAAGGTCTTGAAAAAGGCTTACAATAACCTAACTGAGAAAATGAACATAATAGTTGAAGAAAATGAGTCTCTAAGTAGTAGAAACTCATTTATGGAAACTCATTATGTTTATGATGATAAGGTTCCTCCAGAGCATGAATTTGTTCTGCAAGAATTTCTTATCAATGGCATGAAGAGAAGTAAGATAGCTTCCTTAATATACCATGTTAGTAGAAACAGAGGTGAAGGTCTTGGATTTTCTCATTTTAAAGATAATCCATTATTTTCTAAACCCCCTAAAAGTGATAATTCAAAACCTAAGGCTGTATTTGTTAAAAGCCAATCAGAAGCAATAGGTATACCAGAACCTGAAAAAATAATTGTGTCAGAGGCCCAGAAGCCTCGAACTCTGAAACCTTCAGAGCCTAAGGTCTCCAAACCTCAGACCAATGTCAAAATAAATAAAACTCTGGTATATTCTAAAGCTAAGCACAAGAGTTATACAAAGCCTAAAAATTTTTCAAAATGCTTCAATAACTCTAGAGCTCCTAATAGGCCTTATAAACAAAAACAATCTAAGGTAGTGAGGACTAACTCTAAAGGACCCATAAAGGTATGGGTACCAAAATCTGAGATTGTCTTTGCAGCAGATCTGCACTCAAAGAAGGCCAGAGCAGCATTCTTGGTACCTGGACAGTGGCTGCTCGCGTCATATGACAGGAGACAAGCATATGTTCCAAACCCTGACTCTGAAAGAGGGAGGAACTGTGGGATTTGGAGGAAACCAAAAAGGGAAGATCACTGGTACTGGTACAGTTGGTAATTCTTCTCTGTCTATCAAAGATGTTTGGTTAGTTGATGGCCTCAAACATAATCTACTAAGCATTAGCCAATTTTGTGATAGTGGATTTGTTGTTAAGTTTAATAAAGATGCATGTACTGTAATTAGAGAGTCTGATGAGTCTGTAGTATTCAGAGGTTTAAGGAAAGGCAATGTCTATAAAATCAATCTGTCAGAACTCTCAGAGCAGAAAATAGTTTGTCTTCTATCTTTAAATGATGAGAAATGGGTCTGGCACCAACGATTAGGACATGCTAATTGGAGATTAATCTCTAAGCTCAGCAAACTAAGCTTGGTTAAAGGTCTACCCAATCTTAATTATCATTCAGATGCTCTGTGTGGTCCTTGTCAGATTGGAAAGATTTCAAAAACTTCGTTTAAACCTAAAAACATTGTCTCTACCTCAAGACCTCTTGAATTGCTTCACATTGATTTGTTTGGTCCTGTAAGTACAGCCTCAATCAATGGAAAGAAATATGGACTTGTTATTGTTGATGATTACAGTAGATGGACTTGGGTTAAATTTCTTAGAGTTAAGGATGATGCATATGATGTGTTTACCATCTTCTGCACACAAGTACAAAATGAGAAAAGTCTCAAGATCTTAAAGATCAGAAGTGATCATGGGGGTGAGTTTGAAAACGAACCCTTTGCAACCTACTGTGAAGACCATGGAATTATTCATGAGTTCTCAGCTCCTAGAACACCACAACAAAATGGTGTTGTAGAGAGAAAGAACAGGTCTTTACAAGAGATGGCAAGAACCATGATGCATGAGACAAAACTTGCTAAGTACTTCTGGGCAGAAGCTGTGAACACAGCTTGTTATATTCAAAATAGGATCTATATCAGACCTATATTATATAAAACAACATATGAACTTTTTAAAGGAAGAAAGCCCAACATCTCTTATTTTCATCAGTTTGGATGTACCTGTTACATTCTGAACAATAAGGCCTACAAAAGAAAATTTGATGCCAAAGCTTGTAAGGGAATCTTTATAGGTTACTCTGAACGCTCAAAGGCATACAGAGTGTATAATTCTGAAACCAATACAGTGGAAGAATCTATACATGTAAGGTTTGATGACAAAGAGCCTGACAATAAAATGTCAGAGCAAGACAATAGTTATGCAGGTACTCCATATCTATATAACAATTCAGAATCTGAGAAAGCATTAGAGGCAAATGAAACTTCAGACGAAGTATTGGAAGAAGCCTCTGAAGAAGCATCTCCAATAGGAGCATCTGAAGAACATGATGATATCTTAGAAGATAATACCCAAACAAGTGCTGAAACTAATGAAGCTCCAAAGAGAAAATTCAAATACAGATCATCACATCCAGAAGATCTTATCCTTGGAAACAAAGAGAGTCCAAGAAAAACAAGATCAGATTATCAACAACATGATTCACTTCTAGGACTCATATCTATGATAGAACCTAAGAATGTTGATGAAGCTCTTTCTGATGATGGATGGATTGTAGCAATGCAAGATGAGCTCAATCAGTTTCAAAGAAATGATGTGTGGGATTTAGTACCAAGACCAACACACAAGAACATCATTGGAACCAAGTGGGTATTTAGAAACAAACTAAATGAACAAGGTGAAGTGGTACGAAACAAGGCTAGACTAGTAGCACAAGGATATAGTCAGCAAGAAGGCATTGACTTCACTGAAACATTTGCTCCAGTAGCAAGACTGGAAGCAATCAGGTTATTGTTATCATATGCAGCAAATAATGGAATAACCTTATACCAAATGGATGTTAAGAGTGCCTTTCTTAATGGTGTAATTTCTGAAGAAGTATATGTCAAACAACCTCCAGGTTTTGAGGATTTGAAAAACCCTGAATATGTTTATAAACTTAAGAAATCACTCTATAGTCTCAAACAAGCTCCAAGAGCTTGGTATGAAAGACTAAGCAATTTTCTTTTAGAAAATGGATTTCAAAAAGGTCAGATTGACAATACATTATTCAGAAAGACAACTAAGAAAGACATCTTAATTATTCAAATTTATGTGGATGATATAATATTTGGTTCAACTAATGCTTCTCTTTGCAAGAATTTCTCCAAGCTTATGCAGGATGAATTTGAAATGAGTATGATGGGTGAGCTAAAATTCTTTCTCGGAATTCAAATCAACCAAGGAAAAGATGGCACTTACATTCATCAAAGCAAGTATACAAAAGAGCTTCTAAAGAAGTTTAATCGTGAAGACTGTAAGATAATGTCAACACCCATGCATCCTTCAAGCAGCCTAAGCAAGGAAGAAATTGGAAGCAAAGTGGATCAGAAGCTATATAGAGGTATGATTGGTTCTTTACTCTACCTAACAGCTTCTAGACCTGATATTTTATATAGTGTATGCTTGTGTGCAAGATTCCAGTCAGATCCTAGAGAATCTCACTTAACTGCAGTTAAGAGGATCTTTAGATATCTGAAAGGAACTACTAATCTAGGACTCCTTTATAAAAAATCCCTAGATAGTAAGCTAGTTGGATTCTGTGATGCTGACTATGCTTGAGACAAGATAGAGAGAAAATCCACTAGTGGAAACTGCCAATTTATTGGTGAGAATCTCATATCTTGGGCCAGCAAAAGACAAACAACTATTGCTTTGTCTACAGCAGAAGCAGAATACATTTCAGCTGCTAAATGTTGCACACAGCTTCTCTGGATGAAATATCAGTTAGAGGATTATAATATAGCTGAGAGTAGTATTCCACTATATTGTGACAATACTGCTGCTATTCATTTATCTAAGAACCCAATTTTGCATTCCAGAGCTAAACATATTGAAATAAAACATCATTTTATAAGAGATCATGTTCAAAAAGGCACAATAGATATTCAATTCATTGATACTGAACATCAATGGGCTGATATATTTACTAAGCCTTTAGCCATTGAAAGATTTGATTTTATTAAAAAGAATTTGAACATGCACTATATCTCTGAAGAAAATTAGCTCTGAGATGTAAATTAGATTTAGCATCTGAAGCTCTTTCAGAACCTCTGGTAATTTAGAGTCTCCTTTGGGAAGCTCTGAATAAAACGGGTTCTGAAAAGTAACAGATTCTGATGAGGTGAAAGATACAAATGAGTTTGGCTCTGAACTAAACGGAAATGAAACGTTTAGTACTAGTTAGTGTACAACAGTTGTTTGTACACGTGTCAGCTTGATTAAGCCTCTCCTGCACGTGTCTAGATCCTAATGGGTAGAGAACAGTTAATGATGAAAATGCAGTTATGCAATTTAAAATTAATTTTAAAACTACTCACGCTCCCTCCCAATGTTTGCTTTCTCTGTGTATGTGTGCTAGTTACTATTTATAAGTCACTTCACTCACAAAGCACAACTTTTTCACAATCACCACCTACACAACCCTAGACCTTACAGAAATTCCCAATCTTCTTCTTCTTAATTTTCTGAAACAATGGTTGCTCGTTCTTCAAACGAAATCGTTCAAGAACCCTTTAACCCTACGTTACCACCCATTATTGATCTCAACTCTGAAGGTAATCTCATCTACGAACATCATCAAACTGACGCTGGCCCAGACGCTTATGATTTTTACACTGAGAAGTTCGTTGATTTTGAAAGTTTGAAAGCAAATGGGATAGATATTCAAAACTTGTTCTACAATCAACAATGGCAAAACTACTTTGAGATGCTTAATGGTTTTGTTTACTATGACTTAGTTAAGTATTTCTGGCAAAAAGCTAAAGTGCATGATAGGGCAAGCGCTGATGAAGAATACAGAAATATGGTTGCGAAGAACAAGGCATTAAAAGGTAAAACAAGACAGGAACTAGGTTTGAAACCTTATAGAGGAAGAGAGATAAGGTCAAATATTCTGGGCATCAATGTTGTGATCACTCAAGCACACATTGCTAAGATTCTGGGTCTAGATAACAAAGGAGAAGACATAGAAGTGTATGATAAGAAAAGCAAACATCTGGATTCAATCAATCAGGACCTATTTAAGCCTGGGTGTTCCAACAAGGATTTTGGAAAAATAATGTGCTTGAGGCACACATTTGAGTTTGCTTTCAGAATATTTCTGTCTACAATTGTTACTAGAAAAGGAGGATTAGATACTATTTCTATTCCACACAAACACTTTATTTGGTTCTTATACAAGAAAGTGAAAGTGAATCTGGCCAAAATTCTGTTTGATCACATGTGTTTAACCATCTCTGAGAGTAGAAGAAAAATACCTTCAAACATTCATCACCCCAGGCTGATTTCAGAACTAATAAGGCACCAGACTAGTAAGATTACTTCCCTTGCCCAGGGGACTGAACTACGAACAGCAATTCTTGAAATACTTCAATGTATTTTTGGGCTTGAAAATTTTCAAAGAAGAATATGCCCCGTTTGTCAAACGTGAGGTTGGACCTTCTTGGTTTGTGCAACCATTTCCTCCTATCGAAGGATACAAAGAATCCGTATCTGAGCAATGGTTGACCTATCTTGATCCTACTGTCCTTTCATGTCGAATAGGTACCACTGCGAAGGATTTTGGGTTAGTGGGGTATTTCCCTAACTTTGTATCTCGCCAATTTGGCTTTACCCAACTCATTCCAAAGAGTTTTTATGAGCATGAACGAGGTATCTGCCTAGGTTATAAAAGCGTGACAGAGGGGTACTTCAGATCCTATTTGAAGAACACTGAAAAGCACAAGTATGAGATCACGCCCTTCTCCTATCAAAACTCATTTTCTTCCACAAAGGAATTCCAAGAATGGTGGGAAAGGCATTATTCCTCTTCGATCCCCAGCGAGGGAGTTTTGCTTACTCGAATTTCCAATGGATTCGAGTCTTCGCCTTTGGAACAAGTTAAGGCCAGAATAATCAAAGGTATTATTCTCCTTTATCTATAATCTTTTCCTCTCTATTTCTATGCCCTTTGATTGTGATTAATTGAACTTGCCTTAAACTCAGGGACTAAGTCCAGGACTGCTTCAACATCGTCTCACACTCTACCAGTTAGAGAAGAAAAGAAGGCAACCTATCTTTCTCTTATCTATTTCTCAATCTTTTATTTACCTTTGCAACCATTTGTTGACGAGGCATTTAACAATCCCCCTTTTTCTCTTTTTGCAGAATTCGAAGCGAGTAAGCAGCTCTGTTGCTGAGAAGCCTCCTAAGAAACCTCGAAAGGAAACTATTGATCTGACGGTCGCTGACAAGCAGGTATATTTTTCTTCACGCACCTCTTCTTTCTTCTGTGCTCCTTTTACTAACTTTGAAATTTGGTTTTGACAGAACATCGAAGCGGATCTTGGCAGGGTTATTGCCAAAATTTCGAGCCAAACACACCCAAACACCTCTGTAAAGGCCACAGAGAAGAAAAGGGAAAAGAAAACAAGTCCAGTTATACCAACGGAACAGAGAGATGATGATACTACAGATGCTCCCGTTGAAGTTCCAAATGCTGAGAAACCCAAAGACAAGAAAAAGAAGAAGAAATTGAAGAAAGCTCGTTCTGCTTCTACTACCAACATCCCAGAGCCTCCAGTAATTAACGAACAAATTGACAACCCAAGCGATGCCAACACTGACAAGCTGCAAAATCCTCCTCACAGGAAAACATCTGAGCAAAACAATGAGAGTTCAAACTCTTGCGTACAAACTCCTCCTGTCAAGGTATTTTTGAACACACTCTCTCTTGCATTCGAAGCTATTTCGCTTAGATTCGTTTCTTATAACTTCGTATTCTTTTTAAATCTTTCAGGTGCCTGCTTCGACAATTCCTAACATTCCTGAGGAAACTCAAGGTCAAGAAACCCCAGTCACTGAGAATGTGACAAAGGAGGCTGCTCAGGAAGAAAGGTCTACTGCCGATTCGCCTCCTAAAGGCAGCCCTAAAAGACTTCAACGAAACCTCCCTCGCGTCGAAGTGAATGACAAGGCAGATGAGGGTCCACAAGAGAGTGATGGCATCATTGATGAACAAGGCCCTGTTGCGCAGGATCAAGCCTTCCGTGAAGAAGAACAACTTCATCCTCGACAGGACCAAAATCCCACAAACAATGAAGAGCCCTCAAATCGAAGATCTCCAACTTCTGATCATGTTGACATGAGTCACTATTTTGAATCCAGCAATGAAGAAGACATTTCTGCACAACCTGGGGGTTCGAGTATTGACCCTCAATCTTCTACTTCCAAGATCTCAGCTGCAGCAGGAATTCCAGAATCTCTCTTGCAAGGACTGGATGTTTCTACCCCAGAAGAGGCACTCGAAAAAGTGTTATCTGGGGGTAATTTCAACACCAACAGTGAGGGGACCTCAGCTCCTGCAGAGAATGATGAAGCTGCTAGGCTCGAGCAAGCACATTTGGAAGCTAGATTCGTTGAAGAGTTTCTTCATCAAGATGTGCTGGATATTATTGACACTGACCCCAATGCCTTCTTTAGCCTCAAGGCTTTGCTCCAACAGCTGCAGACAGATCGCACTAAGGAAGCTATGTTATTCTTGGTTAACCAAGCAGAGGCCCACATTGACCAATTTGCCAAGAATCAACAACTGCTCATCAATGCTCAGAAGTCCTATCAAGCCCAAATGCAGGCTCATGCCTCTATGCTAGCTGACGCAAATGCTTGCAAAGTCGAGGTGAACAACCTAAGGTCTGGGTAACCGCTGCTTATCTGAAAGCTGCAGCTTGTGAAGACAACATTGCTAGCTGGAAAGCATAAATTAGGGAACTGGAAGCCAAAATCGCTGAAGAGGAACAGCTGCAGAAACACTACGTTGAGCTTGCTACTGAAGTGTCTCCTGCACAGATCGAAGCAAAAGCAAACGAAGGCCTAAGACTTTGCAGCAACGCTGCAGTGCTCCAAGCTACGGCTCAACGTATTGATAAGGACAGCAACCTGCTAAAGCTCAAATTGTCACAACTCAAAGAACTTTACCGAGCTTTCCAGCGTTCCTCCCTTGGCCATGTTTAAGCTTTCTTTCGTTTGTTGTTTTATTTGCTCATTTCAATGTAATTTTGTTATGTTCTTTCGAACATGTCGTAAGGATTCGAAATCATTTGACTGCTCTGGATAACGACTTATGATTTTTAGTCATTTTGGTTACCTTTCTATGGCAAATTCCTTCTTTACCATTTAGATGTTATCATGCTTCGAATTACTCTGTGCTTATATTTATTTCTTGCAATGATGGTCTATATTTCTTCAAGTATTTGCCGTTCATATTTACTGTGCGCTGCTCAGGAGTTAACTCTTGAATTTCATATGCACCATTAGACAACACTTGAGAAATTTCGAATGGTCCTTCCCAATGTGGTGACCATTTTCCAAAGACTCTATCTCTCCTATCCATATGCAAGATTACTTTCCAAACCAAATCCCCTAAGTTAAAGGCTTTATACTTAACCTTTTTATTGTAAGCTTTAGCAACTCTTTCTTTTTGGCTAATTAAAACATCTAAAGCTTGCAATCTTTCTTCATCTAAATCAACTAATTCATCCATCATCAGATTTTCATAGTGTTCACTAGGAATCTCCATTTGCCTTTGCACTCTTATAGATTGCACCATGATTTCGACAGGCAATACATCATCATGACCATAGGTCAATCGAAATGGAGTTGAATTTGTAGATTCCTTAGGAGAATTTCTACAAGCCCACAATACTTGATCTAAAGTGTTGTGCCAATTCTTTGGCTTCTAGGCAATGTGTTTCTTGATCAAACCAATTATAATTTTGTTGGCTGCCTCAACTTGACCATTTGCTTGGGCATAATATGGTGTTGATGTTAATAACTTGAAACCTACCTCATTAGCAAAATTTTGCATCTTTTGTCCAACAAACACTATTCCTTGATCAGTAGTTATAGTTTCAGGCAATCCAAATCTATAAATAATGTGATTTTGGATGAAACTAATCACAGTTTCCTGATCAACTTTTGGCAAAGCAACAGCTTCGATCCATTTTGTAAAATAATCAATTCCAACTAAGATGAAACGTTGGTTTTTGGACGATGCAGGCCTAATTTCACCAATCAAATCTAAAGCCCAACCTCTAAAAGGCCAAGGTTTGATTATTGAATGTAATTCACTTGCAGGAACATGTTGAATACCTGCATGCCTTTGGCATTCTTGGCAGCTTTTAGCAAATTCTATACAATCCTTAAGCATTGAAGGCCAATAAAGACCTCTTCGAAATAACAACCATTTCATTTTGTGGCCTGCTTGATGAGCGCCACATGAACCACTATGTACATTGGTAATGGCTAAGAATGCCTCATTTTCACTAAGACATTTTAACAAAATTCCCTCAGGAGTTTTCTTAAATAACTCATTTCCAATGATGGTATAGCTTAAGGCTTTATATTTTACCTTCCTATCAGTGATTCCTGATGGATTCTCCAAATATTTAACAATTGGCTTTCTCCAATCAGTATCACTTAAATTGTCAATGACAAAAATTTCTGTTACAAAACTTTCGAAGTGCATATCAACATCTTGGAGGTTAGAACTTTCAAGATTTTCAAAATTTTCAAAATTTTCCTGAAAACTATGTTCATCTGCCCCCAAATGTTTTGGCATTGACAATTCTTCACTTAAAGATGCGTTCGAAATTAGTTTATCTTTAACTTCGATAAGCGCTTCGAACTTGTCTTTCGACATTTTGTAACCAGAGGCGATTTGTGCTAAGTCATTTGCCTCTTGATTCTCAATCCGAGGCACATGCTGAAAATCATAAGATTCGAATTGTTTTAGCAAAGAAAGAGCAATAACAAAATATTTCATTAAGTGTTCTTGAATACATTTGTATTCTTTTGTCAATTGCTTTATTACCAACTCAGAATCACCTCTTATTTTAACATGTCTTGCCCCCAAGTCTAGAAGAATTTCTAAACCTGTAATTAAAGCTTCATATTCTGCTTCATTATTCGAACAAGACCCATTAATTTTGTACTTAAACTTTGTGGGAATTTTACATGGTGAGAGTATAAAAATCCCAATTCCTGTACTATGTTTATGCCTAGATCCATCGAAATATAGATTCCAAGGCTCAATATCGATGGACTCTATTGGTGCTTCACTTACTGAATGCTCAACAAGAAAATCAGCCACTATTTGGCCTTTAACAGCTCTCAAGGGTTTATAAGTTAATGAATACTCTGTTAAGGCTAATGCCCATTTTCCAATTCTACTATGCAAAATTGGTTTCAACAACATATGTTTAATAATATCAAAATGGGAATAGACATAAACATCAACTGGTTTTATATAATGCTTGAGTTTAGTACAAGAAAAATACAAGCAAAGACAAAGCTTTTCAATTACAGAATATCTAGTTTCAGCATCATTCAAAACTCTACTTAAATAATAAATAGCCTTTTCGATGCCATTTTCATCCTCTTGGGCAAGCATGCTCCCAATGGTTGTGTCTGATGCTGAAATGTACAACTTCATTTCTTTGCTTCGAATTGGAGGCATCAGAGTAGGGGGGTTTGATAAGTAAGCCTTGATGTCATCAAATGCTTTCTGTTGATCAATTCCCCAGTGAAATACCTCATCTTTCTTGAGTTTTAGGAGTGGAGAAAAAGGGTGAGCTTTTCCACTTAGATTCGAAATAAACCTCCTAAAGAAATTTATTTTGCCAAGCAATGATTGAAGCTGTTTCTTTGTTGCTGGAGATTTTGTCTCCATGATAGCTTTTGTCTTATTCTGGTTGATTTCTATGCCCTTTTTATGCACAACAAAATCAAGGAAATCGCCTGCACGTACACAAAAAGCACATTTTAGTGGATTCATCTTTAATCCACATTTCCTCATTCTTTTGAATGATCTTTTAAGATGACTTAAATGATCAACAGAAGATGAAGATTTGACAACTATGTCATCAATGTAAATTTGCATAAATATTTCAATAAAATCATGAAAGATCGAATTCATTTCCCTTTGGTATGTTGCCCCTGCATTTTTCAATCCAAAGGGCATCACTACCCATTCATAAGTTCCTAATGCACCAGGGCAACGAAAGGCAGTTTTTGCAATATCATCATCAGCTATAAAAATTTGATTATAGCCAGAATAGCCATCTAGCATGCTTAAATATTCATGGCCTGCTGCTGAATCAACTAACATTTCTGCTACAGGCATTGAATACTCATCCTTTGGTGTAGCATTATTTAAATCCCTAAAATCTATACAGACTCTAAGTGACCCATTCTTTTTCATAACAGGAACAATGTTAGCTAACCATTCTACATACCTGGCTGTTCTGATAAATTTGCACTTGAGCAACCTTTCGATTTCTATCTTGATCTTTGTCATGATCTCTGGAGCAAACCTCCTAGGAAGCTGCTTCACAGGCTTTTTGTCTGGTCGAAGGGGTAACCTATGTTCCACCAGATCTTTGCTTAGTCCTGGCATTTCATTGTAGTCCCAGGCAAAGCAATCCTTGTACTCTTTCAGTAACTGAATTACCTTTAACTTCAAGCTTGGATCAATATTGGTACTGATGTAAGTTGGCCTTTTGATTGAGCCATCTCCAATATCAATCTCCTGTAAAGGATCTTGGGCTTGCATTCTTTGATTCGAACTGATTGGATCTTTTTCAAAACCCAGGGGCTCATCATCGTAAATGCAATCCAACCTTTGATCATTACCAGTTTTAAAAGCATTGGCACTTGTGGCCAATTCATGTTGGATATCACTAGTGGCTTCGAAAGCCATATCTTCTTGAGATTCTATGGCCCCTATAGCCATTTTTATTCTGTTTTCGGCTGCATAAGCCGTAATCCTGCTCCATTCTGGGGATTCAATCATCATTATCTTCAAGCTCACCCCACCCAGAAGCTGGTGGATAAACATCCCTAACATAGGGTCCATCAACAGGTTCCCTCTCCCAACAAAAACCATGGGTAGGATGGAACTTAACAGAATGGTAAACACCATCTGGGTTTGCCATGTTTGGATCGAAGGCAGCATCTTGCTCACCACAAGGAGCAATATTTGCCAAGTTTTTGTCAAAATTTTGAAGGGTCACAGTACTCGAATCCGCTAAATAAGCACTCTGATCAGCCTCCACATTTTCAACAAGGCCATCACCTCTCCACAGAATCAGCCTTTGGTGTAAGGAAGAAGGGACAACCCCAACTCCATGAATCCACTCCCTGCCTAATAGCAAGTTGTAGTTTGGCCTAGCAGCAATAACCATAAATAGGGTTTTCCGGACTGTGCTGCCTACACAAACTTCTAGTTGTATAGCACCAAGTGAGTGGCCAGTCTTGCCTTCATAATTGGCTAGAACCACATTGTGGGAGTGTAAGTCAGTGTCAAATAAACCTAACTTTTTAAGCATGAAGTGGGGCATGATGTTGACCACAGCACCACCATCTACCAAGATCTTATTTACTCCTACGTTATTTACCTTGGCTCTTATGAACAAGGCCTTTAGATGGTTCTTCATTCCAATGTCTGGCTTCTCGAACACAGCATTCTGTGCTTCGATGCAGCCATTCTCCATGACATAATAACACACTGGCTTACGATCAGCCAATTCTAATGCACCAAATTCCTCTTCTACCTCAGTAACCTCAGTTGGAATGTCATATTCCACAGGTAGAACAGAAACCACGTTCACAAGTACATCGAAGTCAGGCTCGTCATCCAGAAGATCATCATCCTCCATGAAATCTTCTTCATCCTCAGCCTCTTTGTTATTTTCAGCACTTGATTCTTTTATGGGAGTCAATCTCTCCTTCACTGGCCCCTTAGCCAATTCGACTTTCTCCAAATTGCTTGTGTTGCCCCCAGCCTTAGCCTGTTGAGCAGCAAGCTTCTGTTTGCGCTGAAATCTGCGCCATTGAGTGCGAGTCATGGGGTTCTTCCCCTTGTAATTGTTTCTGTAGCCATATTTGTTGGCTTCTTTTGCAGATCGAGCATTCGGTGGCTCAGCAACCACTTTCGACCCAACAGTTGGTTTCGATCCAGCAACAACCTTGGACTCAGCAACCATTTTCGAGTTTGAAGTTCCAGAAATAAACTTCACATTGACATTGCTGGAGCTCCCTTTCTCCATCCATTTCTTATCAAAGGCCACATATTGGCCACTGACCCATTGATTAACAGGTGCTTTGTTGGATGGTTTGAAGGTCTTTTGAGGCCCTAGCCTCTGGTGAACAGAAAGCCCTTTGTTATAGGACTTACCCCAATCAATTCTTCGATGTGGCCAACCCCTTTGATTTGGTTTGGAACTTGGCCATTTTCTCTTATTATCAGCATAAGGCAGCACATTTTTCAGATTTGTGACCGCCTCTTTATCACATACAGCACTGCATCTGGGGCATAACATGACTTCAGCATTGTTCAACTTACACCTGTTGAGGAAATCTACTAATTCCTCTTCAGCAGCAGGGTATGCCTCCTGAGCCTTCTTCTCGTACTCGGCTTCAGGTATAACCTTGACTGCAGCAGCAACATCTGCTTCAGTAACTTCGACCATGTTGCAATCCATGATTTCGACATAGGTTGCATCCGCAGCTGGCAATGGATTAGTATCCACTTTCATTGGAGGCTTAGTTTTTTCAGCAAACTTGAGCCTTCCTTCATTCAGAGCACGTTGAACCAGATCCCTGAAAAGAACACATTGGTAAGTTTTATGGCCTAAATAGTTATGAAATTTACAATAACCTCTTTTCTTTCTTTGTTCTATTGGAGGTATTTTCAAATCTTTTTGAACAACTATTTGACCATCAGAGACTAACAAATCAAAAATTTCATCACATTTAGTAATATCAAACGTATAAGTTTTGGTAGCATATTTTTCATTCTTTGGTTCGACTGGATTCTTTCCATTCGAAGGCCTCAATAATTTACAAGTATAAGGAGGCCCTGGTTTTAGTTCTGCCACATTGATATCACTATCATCAACATCTACATATTCATCTTCAGTTTCATATCCAAAATCATTATCAAAAGAATCTAAAAAAGGAACATCTTTCTTTTTATGAAACTTAGAATTTCTGGCTTTTTCGGCTTTCAATCTTTCGATTTGCCTAACTCTATCAGCCAATTGAGACATGTCTCGAAGATATTGAGTATCTAGTTTTTTCCTAATCGAATAGTCTAGGCCACCTGCAGCCATTTCAACTAGTTCATGTTCAGGCACTGATGTAAAACATCTAGCCTTTAGTAATCTGAACCTATTCAGATAATCATCAACAGACTCTTGTGTTTTTCTCTTAACACTAGCCAATTCCTTAAGACTTATCTTAGTTTGGCCCATATAAAACTGTTCATGGAACAATCTTTCTAACTGAGTCCAGTTATGAATCGAATTGGGAGGCAGAGTCGTAAACCAAGTAAAAGCATTTTTGGTTAGAGAATTAGGAAAATATTTCATTCTCAAATTCTCATTGTTTGCCAAATTCCCAGATTCTGCTAAGTATCTAGCAATATGCTCAACAGTCGACTCATTGGTATCCCCTGCAAACTTAGTATATTTAGGGACTTTCCAACCTCTAGGTAACTCTGTTTGTAGCACATATTCAGATAGCGCAGAAACAAAGTTTGGCCTTCGAGTACCAGTATTAAGGCCATTTTGGTTCAAAATGGTTTCGACTAAATTTGCCAAGTTATTAGGCACAGCGAAATTGTTATTGTTCTGTACATTTCGAACCACTTCATCAGCATCTTGGTTCCTTTGAACCATAACTATTGGAGGTTGTTGATTAACCTCATTTTGGTACTGGTATTCCTCTTGAGCCATTTGTATTGGCTCTTGGTTTGGTGTAAACTGTGGAGCCACATATGTTGGCCTTGGGTTAACAGGAGTGGCAGACATAGCAGGTAAAATCATTTGTGGTACCACATGATTAACTCTAGGCTGAGTCTGATGTGCAGGAGTACCAAAAAAGTCAGCAATTCGACCCATTTGATAAGCTAGCATTTGGTAACTGTCATTGGTATTTTGGATCAAGGGATTAAAAACGTTACCAATTTGTTGTGTTAAAAGATTAACCATATCATGGTTACTTTCATCCATTTGTTGTCTTAATGATAAAACAGATGCGGTAGTTAATGGTGTTGGAGTAACCCTAGGTGAAGTATATCTCTCAGGTTCAGAAACTGGTAAAGACTGGAAACCTGTTGTGGGTGTTGGTACATAACCATATAAAGGGTTCGAAGCCATAGGCGGTGGCCTCACTGCCCTAAAACCTGAAGACACCGAATGAAATGCCATAGTTGTTATGGGCATTGTGGAACCTGGTACATACCCAGAGTCATGAAGGCTAGTAACGGGCGAAGTAGAAGTTATACTCGCCACGTTCGAATTGGGGGGAGGGCTAGATCCTGAATCTGGACTCCCTTCACTACTCGTCGAACTCGAAGGTTGACTAGTAGTAGACCCATGCATTTGAGGAGTTCTAGCCATAACCGCAAACGACAGTTACTAACACAGAAAATTTTTCAACAAAACAAAAGCACAAAACCAGTCCCACTGGGCGTGCCAATTTGTTTACACTGAAAAGTGGTAAACAAGCGCTAGTCTAAGTATTTAAACTTGCGAGATTGACTAGAAATCTCAGGACAATTCTATGCTTGTGTTTTATGAGAAAATGGTTTCAATGTTCATCAGTTTTTTAACAAACATTTACATTTTGGATTCGTTTAAATAAACGGAAAGAAATAAGTTGATTTGAATCGCCTCAAGATCAACAAACTTCATGCAATATCAAAAGGAAATACAAAAAATTGCTGTAAAGTAAATTTGCATTAAATGTAAAGTGCAAATACAATAAAATGGTTCACAAACCGTACATGTTTTCTCTGTCGAATTCCTTTCTTTCTACGCTGAGTACTCAGAATTTCAGAGAAAGTTATGTAAAACAGTTTTGCGACCTCGATTCCTTCTAAGGAATTTCTATTTATACTTCGATGAAACTTCAACTGCTTTAGATCATCTTGACGGTCCAGATTTGATCTTCGAACCCACGTTCTCCACCTCATATCCTTGCTTGGCGCGTTTGCATTTTGGGCTCAACTCTGAATCCTTTTGGGCCATTATCATTTGGCCCACAATCCACTCGTTTCGTTTCGAATCTTATATCAAGCTCCTGCTTTCGATGGGCGTTATCACAAAGACTTAGCAATCGAACTTGTTTGCAACGATTCGAATCCACTTACATCGAATCAACCATTTTGAGGCTATCTTCAGCAATTGTGAAATGACACCTGTCACTTTAGAATTAATTCATTATTTTGTTGGACCAACATTTTATATTAAAAACATTAAATCAAAAATTCAGTCCAACAATACCCAAACCCGTGGGACCCACCCGCACCCGCACCCGAGTCAACGGGTGAAACCCGAGTTGACTGGGTTTGGGTTCGGGTTCGGGTGGCACCCGATATTTTGGGTGCGGGTTTGAGGATCTCAAACCCGCACCCGAAACCCGAAATTACACCCGCTTAAATATTAAATTACCTAATTATCCCTTTGTATATATAATTGTAATTTAATTTCTTAAAATTATATGTTGAATATTATGTTACCAAACTATGTTATTGTTGTATTTTAATGTAATTACTTGTAATTTAACATTACTCAATTTTATTGTTGTATTTTCTCGAAAATTTGAACTATGCTTGTTACCAAACGATGTTGCTATTGTATTTTTTTATGTACTTGCTACGGGTTCGGGTTTGGGTGAAAAAACCCGAACCCAACGGGTGTGGGTGCGGGTGTTATTTTACCATCCGAATATTATTTGGGTTCGGGTTCGGGTGGTGATTTCGGGTGCGGGTTTGGGTAGTGTGAAACCCGCACCCGTGGGCACCCGTTGCCATCCCTATCTGCAAGTAACATAGAGTAACCCGTTTTGAACCGATTGAGTCATTTGTTTAATTGGAAATCGATAAAAAAAGAAAAGTGTAACACCCCGATTTTTTTAAAGCCGAAAAAGGGGCATTATTTTTTTTTTTTTTTTTTTTTAAAAACCACACGCCAAATAAAATGAGCACGCGTGAATGCTCGTGACTAGCTCAACATTTCATCACACAATGGGAATTAAATACAATATCAAAATATCATATCATAGGGCTTCCGAGAAGCAAAGTGTGCACCTGAATAATTACAAACCAAGGGATACACTGAGTTCATAAACCAAAAGACAAGAGTTGTGAACGAAATGTATCGCACGGCCAAAAGGCACTAATAGTCTGAGTATAAAAGTATAAGACATACAGTCATCCAAAAGATACTAGACACCAAGTCTAATCAAAAGTGTAGTCTAACAAAGCCACCCATCTACTCCCCGGGATACTCTACGAAATCTTCGCCGTCCCCACGACCGACGGCCTCGGGCAACACTCCATCGTCTAGGGGTGGGAGGAGCCCGCGATATTTACATGCAAAAGTAAGGGTCACCAACTGGAAACAAGTATACAAATAACAAATACCCAAACGAAAGACGAATAACATTTCACATTTCCTCATAACAAGCATAATATGTAAAATGCGCACAAAGCCTAATGCAACCTCTAATGAATGGTGAAGCCAATCACTGGCCTTCACTGTGACACCAATCACTGATCGTCACATGCATGAATTCCGGAATTTAACGGTGGGATAACACCGGGTACGATCACCTAGATCAAGCACCGACTCAATTTGGTGGAATACCCCGAGTACAATCACCCAGATCGAATACTGACTCAATTAACGGCGGGTACAATCACCTACATCAAATACCGGCTCAATTAAAGGCGGGATATCACCTGGTACAATCACCTAGATCAAATACCAACTATGAGTGCATGAGCATACGATACCTCTTATCTATGCTAATGCACCAATTACATACCATCTAGCATATGTAATCACCACCACATGTCAACACATATATTTCGCAAAATCATATGTAAGACAATCACACAACATACATAGATTCTCAATCATATGAAATCGGCGCATGTATTATAAACACTTTCTCATCCCGAGAATACATCACACATACATGCCAAGCACTCAAAACATACCACAAACAAAGCATACACACATGCCATTACGGAAAGTAAGACAGAAATAAAAGGTGCCCTTACCTCGGCAAGATTTCCCTAACTTTTTCTCGTCAAATCTACGATACGCGCTACCTAAAAGTTAAGCAGCGTACAATCAATAAAATATTCCTCGTTTATCCTATCGAAACGAAACTTGCTCTCAAAGCTCCAGAGGGGTCTAAGGTACTTTCTAAAGCTATCCCTCAATGATCTCAGGTTATTCTCATAGTGTTCAAAAATTCCCAAAGTTAATTGCACTATTTCTCGCCACGCGAAAATATTTTCGTTTCAAAACAAACTAAGAAACACTTTGATTCCTAACTCCAAGGCAATCAATTTTCACATACTAAAACCATTTGAAAACAACCCAAAAACTCTTAGAAAATTTTCACAAAAATAAAAGTTTACTTGCGCCACAAGTTACAAGTTTTTCCTTTCAAATAAAATGGCCATAACTCGTTCATTCTTTATCCGATCGAGACGAGCCATACACCGAAATCTTCGTCTCGAAAAGACGGATCAAATAGTTAATTTTCCAGGTCACAAAAACAATTTTAAAAGGACCTAATTACCCTTTTCAATTTCGGCCAGTATTGAGATCACACCTAAAACATTGTTTTCAAAAATCAAACATAGTTTAAAATACTTAAACCATTATTAATTTCTCAAAAGTGATCAAGCTCTTTCAAAACAAAGCATAACACTTTTCAAAACTTTACCAATTAACTTGTTTACTTAGAACACAAGTTACTAGTTTTCTTTCAAAACAAAACCACATTAATTCTTCATTTTAAAACCATGATCATGCCTTCCCATAGGGCTTAAAAATTTGAAAGCCAAGTGCTCACACACACACATTGTGCCACGGCCAAGAACAACAAAGCATGGCTAGTTCCTAAAATTTTCCATTTCAAAACCATAGCATAAATCATTTAGCTCACAAAATCATTTAATTGAACATACAAAACATTTTCAAAACACAATCCACAATCCATAGAAATTTTCTCAAAATTTCTCATGAACACACAAAAATAAATTTCTTGTTTTTCAATACAAAACCATTTTCATATATCCATTTCCCTAACAAGTCTTAAAACAACATCGTTAATGCAAGCATCAAACAAAATTTCATGTTCTTGATCAATTTAGAATTTTTCATCAAAACCCTATCTCAAAATCTCATGAGAATCTCATCAACCCATGGAAATCAAAACAACTAAGCTTAAACATCCTAGATATTCACTCATGAACAACTTTCATAGAACAAAAACCATTCAAAACCAATTCCTAAAATATTCCATCTCATGAACATCAACTAATAATCCATCAAACTCCAAGAGTTTGGCTAGCAAAGAGAAGGGAAGAGGTTCTAGTTACCTTAGAAGAAGAATCTCACAACTCCAAGCTTTCCAACAAGCTTAAGATCAAGTGCTTTGGTGAAGGAATGCAAAACTTCACAAGTTGGGAATGTGTAAAAGAAAGCCACGGCCAAATGAGAGAAAGAAGTGAAGTTTTGTGATTTTTTTCTTAAGTCCACCAAATAGCAAACCTCCTTACTATGCTAAAGTCTTGCTCACTCATGGCCATTGGATCAAAGATAAAGTCCAACTTAAAACCCTAGCCATTGGATCAAATTGCTTTATGACTAATCACAAGATTTTTCTCCAATCTTCCATAACAAGTCACGTAATCAGCTCTCGCGCGTCGCGACGAACGAAACTCACAAAAACAGAAAACTTACGGAAAGAACGTCTATCATTAAACATTTCCAAAATTTATCGTCGAATCTTTTTTCCGCGACTGTAATTTTCTTCCATACCTTAGAAAATTAATCTCAGGACATATCCTAACTCGCGCAGATATATAAAACTTCCACCCGAAACCTCACTTAAAACAGACGCAGTAAGATTTTCCATCAGCGGGTAAAATCCTACTCGTTTTTCCAAAAACAAGAATAATCCAAATCTCGTCATTCTGACTTCACAGAAATCTCCTCATACTTAAAAGAGGACCACGACCCGAAAGTCTGTGCCTTTCCAGCGCACGAGCACAAAACAGGCTCCGTTTCAGCAAAAATCTCATTAATACGACGATACTCACAAAACCACTTAACAAAAACCCTAAATTTCTTAGTCATTACTTATTCTCCTCACACAAAAGTACAGTGGAATTACGGGTCTTACATTACTACCCTCCAAAAAGAAGTTTCGTCCTCGAAACTAAAAATAAGAGTAACAACTCAACTAGTTATTACCATCACCAACACAACAAAATCCCTCGGATTAGGTGTAGCCGCACCATAGTTAACACTAACACACAGGCATACCCGTGCCCTATCCCGCAACCCTTAACAAGGTCGCCACTCCAAAAAGAAACACAGCACTCTTTGTGCACCACTAAAGTTTAGCAAAACTAGTCAATTCCAATCAACACGACTTACATAAAACAATCCCAACCTCCAGTTGGTGATTACACTCCTCATAGTCTTGACACATGCCAAACTATACCAATTCTGATTAGATTCCTTATCCAAACATTTCTGAGTCTCAACAGAAAAAATCCTCTCAACGGTTACTAACTCATAACCCGACACAGAACAAACACTAGAACTGTCACTACTCTAGCTATGTTCTAACCGACTCTGGACTAACGACTCAAGTATACACTTTCCCTTTGAAGATTTAAAGCCGTGCTCTGATACCACAATGTAACACCCCGATTTTTTTTAAAGCCGAAAAAGGGGCATTATTTTTTTTTTAAAAACCACACGCCAAATAAAATGAGCACGCGTGAATGCTCGTGACTAGCTCAACATTTCATCACACAATGGGAATTAAATACAATATCAAAATATCATATCATAGGGCTTCCGAGAAGCAAAGTGTGCACCTGAATAATTACAAACCAAGGGATACACTGAGTTCATAAACCAAAAGACAAGAGTTGTGAACGAAATGTATCGCACGGCCAAAAGGCACTAATAGTCTGAGTATAAAAGTATAAGACATACAGTCATCCAAAAGATACTAGACACCAAGTCTAATCAAAAGTGTAGTCTAACAAAGCCACCCATCTACTCCCCGGGATACTCTACGAAATCTTCGCCGTCCCCACGACCGACGGCCTCGGGCAACACCCCATCGTCTAGGGGTGGGAGGAGCCCGCGATATTTACATGCAAAAGTAAGGGTCACCAACTGGAAACAAGTATACAAATAACAAATACCCAAACGAAAGACGAATAACATTTCACATTTCCTCATAACAAGCATAATATGTAAAATGCGCACAAAGCCTAATGCAACCTCTAATGAATGGTGAAGCCAATCACTGGCCTTCACTGTGACACCAATCACTGATCGTCACATGCATGAATTCCGGAATTTAACGGTGGGATAACACCGGGTACGATCACCTAGATCAAGCACCGACTCAATTTGGTGGAATACCCCGAGTACAATCACCCAGATCGAATACTGACTCAATTAACGGCGGGTACAATCACCTAGATCAAATACCGGCTCAATTAAAGGCGGGATATCACCTGGTACAATCACCTAGATCAAATACCAACTATGAGTGCATGAGCATACGATACCTCTTATCTATGCTAATGCACCAATTACATACCATCTAGCATATGTAATCACCACCACATGTCAACACATATATTTCGCAAAATCATATGTAAGACAATCACACAACATACATAGATTCTCAATCATATGAAATCGGCGCATGTATTATAAACACTTTCTCATCCCGAGAATACATCACACATACATGCCAAGCACTCAAAACATACCACAAACAAAGCATACACACATGCCATTACGGAAAGTAAGACAGAAATAAAAGGTGCCCTTACCTCGGCAAGATTTCCCTAACTTTTTCTCGTCAAATCTACGATACGCGCTACCTAAAAGTTAAGCAGCGTACAATCAATAAAATATTCCTCGTTTATCCTATCGAAACGAAACTTGCTCTCAAAGCTCCAGAGGGGTCTAAGGTACTTTCTAAAGCTATCCCTCAATGATCTCAGGTTATTCTCATAGTGTTCAAAAATTCCCAAAGTTAATTGCACTATTTCTCGCCACGCGAAAATATTTTCGTTTCAAAACAAACTAAGAAACACTTTGATTCCTAACTCCAAGGCAATCAATTTTCACATACTAAAACCATTTGAAAACAACCCAAAAACTCTTTGAAAATTTTCACAAAAATAAAAGTTTACTTGCGCCACAAGTTACAAGTTTTTCCTTTCAAATAAAATGGCCATAACTCGTTCATTCTTTATCCGATCGAGACGAGCCATACACCGAAATCTTCGTCTCGAAAAGACGGATCAAATAGTTAATTTTCCAGGTCACAAAAACAATTTTAAAAGGACCTAATTACCCTTTTCAATTTCGGCCAGTATTGAGATCACACCTAAAACATTGTTTTCAAAAATCAAACATAGTTTAAAATACTTAAACCATTATTAATTTCTCAAAAGTGATCAAGCTCTTACACCAAAACCATTTCAAATCAAAGCATAACTCTTTTCAAAACTTTACCAATTAACTTGTTTACTTAGAACACAAGTTACTAGTTTTCTTTCAAAACAAAACCACATTAATTCTTCATTTTAAAACCATGATCATGCCTTCCCATAGGGCTTAAAAATTTGAAAGCCAAGTGCTCACACACACACATTGTGCCACGGCCAAGAACAACAAAGCATGGCTAGTTCCTAAAATTTTCCATTTCAAAACCATAGCATAAATCATTTAGCTCACAAAATCATTTAATTGAACATACAAAACATTTTCAAAACACAATCCACAATCCATAGAAATTTTCTCAAAATTTCTCATGAACACACAAAAATAAATTTCTTGTTTTTCAATACAAAACCATTTTCATATATCCATTTCCCTAACAAGTCTTAAAACAACATCGTTAATGCAAGCATCAAACAAAATTTCATGTTCTTGATCAATTTAGAATTTTTCATCAAAACCCTATCTCAAAATCTCATGAGAATCTCATCAACCCATGGAAATCAAAACAACTAAGCTTAAACATCCTAGATATTCACTCATGAACAACTTTCATAGAACAAAAACCATTCAAAACCAATTCCTAAAATATTCCATCTCATGAACATCAACTAATAATCCATCAAACTCCAAGAGTTTGGCTAGCAAAGAGAAGGGAAGAGGTTCTAGTTACCTTAGAAGAAGAATCTCACAACTCCAAGCTTTCCAACAAGCTTAAGATCAAGTGCTTTGGTGAAGGAATGCAAAACTTCACAAGTTGGGAATGTGTAAAAGAAAGCCACGGCCAAATGAGAGAAAGAAGTGAAGTTTTGTGATTTTTTTCTTAAGTCCACCAAATAGCAAACCTCCTTACTATGCTAAAGTCTTGCTCACTCATGGCCATTGGATCAAAGATAAAGTCCAACTTAAAACCCTAGCCATTGGATCAAATTGCTTTATGACTAATCACAAGATTTTTCTCCAATCTTCCATAACAAGTCACGTAATCAGCTCTCGCGCGTCGCGACGAACGAAACTCACAAAAACAGAAAACTTACGGAAAGAACGTCTATCATTAAACATTTCCAAAATTTATCGTCGAATCTTTTTTCCGCGACTGTAATTTTCTTCAATACCTTAGAAAATTAATCTCAGGACATATCCTAACTCGCGCAGATATATAAAACTTCCACCCGAAACCTCACTTAAAACAGACGCAGTAAGATTTTCCATCAGCGGGTAAAATCCTACTCGTTTTTCCAAAAACAAGAATAATCCAAATCTCGTCATTCTGACTTCACAGAAATCTCCTCATACTTAAAAGAGGACCACGACCCGAAAGTCTGTGCCTTTCCAGCGCACGAGCACAAAACAGGCTCCGTTTCAGCAAAAATCTCATTAATACGACGATACTCACAAAACCACTTAACAAAAACCCTAAATTTCTTAGTCATTACTTATTCTCCTCACACAAAAGTACAGTGGAATTACGGGTCTTACATTACTACCCTCCAAAAAGAAGTTTCGTCCTCGAAACTAAAAATAAGAGTAACAACTCAACTAGTTATTACCATCACCAACACAACAAAATCCCTCAGGATTAGGTGTAGCCGCACCATAGTTAACACTAACACACAGGCATACCCGTGCCCTATCCCGCAACCCTTAACAAGGTCGCCACTCCAAAAAGAAACACAGCACTCTTTGTGCACCACTAAAGTTTAGCAAAACTAGTCAATTCCAATCAACACGACTTACATAAAACAATCCCAACCTCCAGTTGGTGATTACACTCCTCATAGTCTTGACACTTGCCAAACTATACCAATTCTGATTAGATTCCTTATCCAAACATTTCTGAGTCTCAACAGAAAAAATCCTCTCAACGGTTACTAACTCATAACCCGACACAGAACAAACACTAGAACTGTCACTACTCTAGCTATGTTCTAACCGACTCTGGACTAACGACTCAAGTATACACTTTCCCTTTGAAGATTTAAAGCCGTGCTCTGATACCACAATGTAACACCCCGATTTTTTTTAAAGCCGAAAAAGGGGCATTATTTTTATTTTTATTTTTTTTTAAAAACCACACGCCAAATAAAATGAGCACGCGTGAATGCTCGTGACTAGCTCAACATTTCATCACACAATGGGAATTAAATACAATATCAAAATATCATATCATAGGGCTTCCGAGAAGCAAAGTGTGCACCTGAATAATTACAAACCAAGGGATACACTGAGTTCATAAACCAAAAGACAAGAGTTGTGAACGAAATGTATCGCACGGCCAAAAGGCACTAATAGTCTGAGTATAAAAGTATAAGACATACAGTCATCCAAAAGATACTAGACACCAAGTCTAATCAAAAGTGTAGTCTAACAAAGCCACCCATCTACTCCCCGGGATACTCTACGAAATCTTCGCCGTCCCCACGACCGACGGCCTCGGGCAACACTCCATCGTCTAGGGGTGGGAGGAGCCCGCGATATTTACATGCAAAAGTAAGGGTCACCAACTGGAAACAAGTATACAAATAACAAATACCCAAACGAAAGATGAATAACATTTCACATTTCCTCATAACAAGCATAATATGTAAAATGCGCACAAAGCCTAATGCAACCTCTAATGAATGGTGAAGCCAATCACTGGCCTTCACTGTGACACCAATCACTGATCGTCACATGCATGAATTCCGGAATTT
The DNA here is from genome assembly GCA_030408175.1 of Trifolium repens. Classification (NCBI taxonomy): domain Eukaryota; kingdom Viridiplantae; phylum Streptophyta; class Magnoliopsida; order Fabales; family Fabaceae; genus Trifolium; species Trifolium repens. The sequence continues at coordinate 37,110,425 of CP125851.1, forward strand.
AACGGTGGGATAACACCGGGTACGATCACCTAGATCAAGCACCGACTCAATTTGGTGGAATACCCCGAGTACAATCACCCAGATCGAATACTGACTCAATTAACGGCGGGTACAATCACCTAGATCAAATACCGGCTCAATTAAAGGCGGGATATCACCTGGTACAATCACCTAGATCAAATACCAACTATGAGTGCATGAGCATACGATACCTCTTATCTATGCTAATGCACCAATTACATACCATCTAGCATATGTAATCACCACCACATGTCAACACATATATTTCGCAAAATCATATGTAAGACAATCACACAACATACATAGATTCTCAATCATATGAAATCGGCGCATGTATTATAAACACTTTCTCATCCCGAGAATACATCACACATACATGCCAAGCACTCAAAACATACCACAAACAAAGCATACACACATGCCATTACGGAAAGTAAGACAGAAATAAAAGGTGCCCTTACCTCGGCAAGATTTCCCTAACTTTTTCTCGTCAAATCTACGATACGCGCTACCTAAAAGTTAAGCAGCGTACAATCAATAAAATATTCCTCGTTTATCCTATCGAAACGAAACTTGCTCTCAAAGCTCCAGAGGGGTCTAAGGTACTTTCTAAAGCTATCCCTCAATGATCTCAGATTATTCTCATAGTGTTCAAAAATTCCCAAAGTTAATTGCACTATTTCTCGCCACGCGAAAATATTTTCGTTTCAAAACAAACTAAGAAACACTTTGATTCCTAACTCCAAGGCAATCAATTTTCACATACTAAAACCATTTGAAAACAACCCAAAAACTCTTTGAAAATTTTCACAAAAATAAAAGTTTACTTGCGCCACAAGTTACAAGTTTTTCCTTTCAAATAAAATGGCCATAACTCGTTCATTCTTTATCCGATCGAGACGAGCCATACACCGAAATCTTCGTCTCGAAAAGACGGATCAAATAGTTAATTTTCCAGGTCACAAAAACAATTTTAAAAGGACCTAATTACCCTTTTCAATTTCGGCCAGTATTGAGATCACACCTAAAACATTGTTTTCAAAAATCAAACATAGTTTAAAATACTTAAACCATTATTAATTTCTCAAAAGTGATCAAGCTCTTACACCAAAACCATTTCAAATCAAAGCATAACACTTTTCAAAACTTTACCAATTAACTTGTTTACTTAGAACACAAGTTACTAGTTTTCTTTCAAAACAAAACCACATTAATTCTTCATTTTAAAACCATGATCATGCCTTCCCATAGGGCTTAAAAATTTGAAAGCCAAGTGCTCACACACACACATTGTGCCACGGCCAAGAACAACAAAGCATGGCTAGTTCCTAAAATTTTCCATTTCAAAACCATAGCATAAATCATTTAGCTCACAAAATCATTTAATTGAACATACAAAACATTTTCAAAACACAATCCACAATCCATAGAAATTTTCTCAAAATTTCTCATGAACACACAAAAATAAATTTCTTGTTTTTCAATACAAAACCATTTTCATATATCCATTTCCCTAACAAGTCTTAAAACAACATCGTTAATGCAAGCATCAAACAAAATTTCATGTTCTTGATCAATTTAGAATTTTTCATCAAAACCCTATCTCAAAATCTCATGAGAATCTCATCAACCCATGGAAATCAAAACAACTAAGCTTAAACATCCTAGATATTCACTCATGAACAACTTTCATAGAACAAAAACCATTCAAAACCAATTCCTAAAATATTCCATCTCATGAACATCAACTAATAATCCATCAAACTCCAAGAGTTTGGCTAGCAAAGAGAAGGGAAGAGGTTCTAGTTACCTTAGAAGAAGAATCTCACAACTCCAAGCTTTCCAACAAGCTTAAGATCAAGTGCTTTGGTGAAGGAATGCAAAACTTCACAAGTTGGGAATGTGTAAAAGAAAGCCACGGCCAAATGAGAGAAAGAAGTGAAGTTTTGTGATTTTTTTCTTAAGTCCACCAAATAGCAAACCTCCTTACTATGCTAAAGTCTTGCTCACTCATGGCCATTGGATCAAAGATAAAGTCCAACTTAAAACCCTAGCCATTGGATCAAATTGCTTTATGACTAATCACAAGATTTTTCTCCAATCTTCCATAACAAGTCACGTAATCAGCTCTCGCGCGTCGCGACGAACGAAACTCACAAAAACAGAAAACTTACGGAAAGAACGTCTATCATTAAACATTTCCAAAATTTATCGTCGAATCTTTTTTCCGCGACTGTAATTTTCTTCCATACCTTAGAAAATTAATCTCAGGACATATCCTAACTCGCGCAGATATATAAAACTTCCACCCGAAACCTCACTTAAAACAGACGCAGTAAGATTTTCCATCAGCGGGTAAAATCCTACTCGTTTTTCCAAAAACAAGAATAATCCAAATCTCGTCATTCTGACTTCACAGAAATCTCCTCATACTTAAAAGAGGACCACGACCCGAAAGTCTGTGCCTTTCCAGCGCACGAGCACAAAACAGGCTCCGTTTCAGCAAAAATCTCATTAATACGACGATACTCACAAAACCACTTAACAAAAACCCTAAATTTCTTAGTCATTACTTATTCTCCTCACACAAAAGTACAGTGGAATTACGGGTCTTACAAAAAGCAGCAATGAACTAGACCGGAATGAGCTTGAATCAATATTTCTAAAAAATAACAATATTTCGACTACGAGGTAAATAAAATATGCCAAAATGTTTAATTTAATTTAAAATAACATAATTATATTTTTATAATACAAAACATCTCATGTATCGTATATTTAAAGTACATGGAGACATTCTCTTACCTCTCCTTGTTTCATCTCTTGAGCCTCCTACATTTCTTTTGCTATATACTTCAATTAATTATTATTTGTAGGATTTAAGTGATTTGTGTTTTTTTTTTACCTTTTGCTAGTGGTCATGTACACTTTGACGTGTAATATACATTACATTAAAATAAAGATAAATTTAAAATAAAATGTAAGCATATAATAATTGATTTATTGATATTATATAAAAGATACATTACATTAATAAATTTAAATTACTATTTTAAATATAAATTTGATATAAATTTTATCAATAATTAAGAATGCCATTTTATGTTATTTACATTTATCAGCTAATTGAAGTGGTAATTTTATAAAATACTTCAATTAATTTATTAATTATAAATTATAAGCTATCAACTATTAATTATAAACTATGAACTATCAGCTAATTTATCATTTGATATTTTTATGAAACAATAGTTAACATGATCCATTTAATAAAAACAATTACTTATTAAATAAGTTCAATTATTTAGAGAAATATTTAATATATACTACTATTCTACTCAATTATATCTATTCATTGGAATTGATGACCTTAATTTTGATCACAATACCATTTTATTGTCTTATGATCACATTTTAGTCTGCATGCCTTTGTTGGAAATAGCGGAGCTTGAGTGGATTTCTTTTTAGGGGACTAAATTGTTACACTGCACTATATCATAATTTGAATTGTTACACTGCACTAATATATTAAGTTCAATAAATATTTAAAGAATTTGAATTGGTAAGATTAAGGTGTTTCTGTTATCATGATATTTTCATTGTTCAATCTCTATAGTCATTCTTCTTCTATTAGCAAACTAATATCATAATTAAATAATTCCTAAATTCCAATAGAAACAAAGAAGGTGTACCTAATTTCACCGAGTGATGGGATTTATATGGGAGAAACACCTTACGTTGCATATGGGGATAACATTCTTTTTTTATAGAAGAGCAAAGAAATTTAAATCGTGATTTGTCCCAAAGCCAACTAAAAGAACCTAAGCTTGTGAGATAATTAAGAGTAAACGTCTCGACTTATGCTATATTGTTAAAAAAAAATCAATATGAATGTGACAAATATTTAATACTCCCTCGGTTTCTTTTTAATTGTCTTTTTAGAATGATAACACCAAATTAAGGAAGTGTATTTTGACACGTTATCTTCCTATTATACCCCCGTTTTAATCCACCAATAAATTCCTATTTTTTTGCCCACACTTTTTCTTTCCAATAAGTTTAATATATTATGTACAAAAAAAAACAAAATTTAATATGTTATGTACCAACAACAAAAATTTTAAAAAAAAAATTTAGTTTTCCAAATATATAGCATTAATTGGTTTTATGGAAAAAGATAAGAGCAATTGACAAATGGTATAATTGACAAATCATACTCATAAAATACAAAAAGGACAATTAAATAGAAACGCTAAATATGATAATAAAAGACAATTAAAAAGAAACGGAGGGAGTAACATTTTATTAATTTAAACTTTTCTTAAGTGGATAATTTATTAGGAACAAGGAGTACCCCAATTTTATTTCTTGTACAAATTTTACTTATTGTTTCATCGAATTCTAAAGTATCAAAATCCTTTATTTCTGTTGAACTGAAAGATTAAAACCAAAATGAATTATATTACAAAAGAAGATTCTACGACAAGGCCAAGTCTAGAATGGGAAAGACATGTAGGTCTTCCATGGTGGGAGATTAATTTCTACCTTTAGATTATAAAAGTTACTCCCTCCGTTTCTTTTTAATTGTCTTTTTAGAATGATAACACCAAATTAAGGAAGTGTATTTTGACACGTTATCTTCCTATTATACCCCGTTTTAATCCACCAATAAATTCCTATTTTTTTGCCCACACTTTTTCTTTCCAATAAGTTTAATATATTATGTACAAAAAAAAAAAACAAAATTTAATATGTTATGTACCAACAACAAAAATTTAAAAAAAAAAATTTAGTTTTCCAAATATATAGCATTAATTGGTTTTATGGAAAAAGATAAGAGCAATTGACAAATGGTATAATTGACAAATCATACTCATAAAATACAAAAAGGACAATTAAATAGAAACGCTAAATATGATAATAAAAGACAATTAAAAAGAAACAGAGGGAGTACAATAGACTATAATAAATTGTCTACACTATATGCCAAAATTTTATTTTAATGTAATATATATTTCTCGTCAAAGTGTACATGTACAATAACAAAGGTGGAAAAAAAATCTGAAAATTGAACGTAAAAATAGAGAAGGTCGAGAAATGAAACACAAATAAGAGGAAGTCACATTGTACTAAATATCTCATTTTATTAATTTAATACATCTTTTTTATACTATTATAAACTCGTCAAATATGTTATAAGCTCATGGTGAAATGGTCGTTATGTCACTGGTCTTTTATAGTTATATGAGCTTATAAGCTGTAAGCTAAAAGCTAATTTATTGGTTTTTCCAATTAGATGCTAAATCAGATTTTTGGTCTTGCCAAATAGACCCTGAGTAAAAGAGGAGAGAAAATGAATACAAAAAAAGAGCCCAGTAAATGCACACAAGATTATAGCGCACTTGCAAAATTATACAACTAAAATGAAAATAAAATTAAAGTAAATAAAAATTAATTTAATAATAGTATAAAAAATACAGTATATATTAAATTAATAAAATGATATATTTAGTACAATGAGACTTCTCTATTTCTATGTTAAAAATATATTATTTGTGTTTCATCTCTTGACCTTCTCTATTTCTACGTTCAATTTTCAGATTTTTTTCCCACATTTAATTTGTTATTGTACATGTACACTTTGACGAGAAATATATATTACATTAAAATAAAATTTTGACATATAAAAATTAATTTAATAATAACATATAATTACTTTTCCAAAAAAATAAATAATAACATATAATTAATTTAATAATAATATATTAATTAAAGATGATTTTGGTGAAAGAAGATAGAATATAATGTAGACACTTTATTATAATCTATTGTACACTTTTATAATTTAAAGGTGAAAATTAGTCTCCCACCATGGGAGACATACATGTTTTTCCCATGCTAGACTTAGCCCTAAGACAACTCTAATTCTCTCATTAAAGTCGAACTTATGGTTTAAGCTTAGGTATGCACTTCTCCAACCCTAAAATCTCAAACCACGGCGTCTACTGACTTAATCATCAAATTGTTTGAGAGTTGCTGGTCAACAGTCCGCCATCAAAAAATCAAAACTTGCCTTTTTCAGACTAAAGATCGTATGTCTGAAAGGATCACTAATCACCCTAATTTTGAGCTTTCTTATGGTTAATTTAAATCAACATCTCAATGTTACTTGTGGAATGAGAATTCTCACCAAGTTTTGGTATAAGAATAAGATCAACTTAAATAATGAGACTATCTCTATTAATTGAAGATAATGTCACTGAAAATGAATTTACTATCACTACCTGTAAATCACAAAAATATCATCAGAAGCACATAAAAGCATCTCTAAAAGCATAGCACATAAAACAATTTCTTTCTTTAAAATAGAAACCTCAAGATGGATTCTCAGCTTCACATCTCAGCAGTAACCCGTCATAACTTTGGTTGTGAAATGTGGACCGTGCTCTGTCTATGCATAGCATATTATGGTTGAGAGTTTGGTATAATCCAAAACAGAAATTCTGACAAGTGACATATATTTTTTTTACTGTAGTAATTTTAGAAAAGACTGAACTGAAAGGTACACACGTTACATAATCAAAATTGGTTTGTTTTGTTATGAGTTAAGTCAAACTTTTGGTAAAATATTCATCTTCATCTTAATAGGTAAGTGTCCAAACCTATTTCCATAGATGGTGTAGCTATCTAGCTACCAAAACTACAATAAGCAAAGGCCAAATTTGGTTAAAGTTAGAGTGTAATTATGGTGGCATTTTGATCTATGGTTGGTGCGTCATAACTGAGAAGAAAAAGAGAGGCATGTGGAATTCAAAATTTTGGGACCAGTTTGTCCCCTGCCATTTTCTATAGGTAAAACCATGACAATATTTGTACTCTTTCTTTGGTTGGGTTTATTTTAGAATTTGCAACAAGAAAAAGGAATAAATATGCATTTTATTCACTTAAATTTGTTAAATGACATACAGTATATTCTAAAATTTGTGAAAATAACAATCTTTAGTCATTTAAATTTAAAAATATAAATCAAGTTAATTAGTTACTTCTATCTCATGATAATTGTTATATTTGCAACAAAAATTTGTCTAGCAAATAATCACTTTTTTTTTTAAGCATAGCAAATAATCACACTTCACATTTATGACATTTGAAATACTTAATGTCAGTAAAATCACATTATCTTTTTTTCATTTATTATATTTTTTTAATTTGTGTAAAATAGTCAAATGGAACAATTCATGAGGGAATATTTTTATTTATTTTTGGTATTAGTTCTAGGAGAATTAAAAAGGCTTTGGTAATCCTAAATTCGATCAAAAGATAAATAAAATCTAATTAAAAATTATTCCAAACATAAATCAAATTCAAGTCCACACCAACAAATTAGTTATTTATTAATTATGTATGTCTTTTGGTGATTTTAATCGATATTTTACTTAGAAAACATTTATGAGGGGCTATTTTTTCTTGTGAATTTTGCATAGAAACTAAATATACTGAACAACCGACCAATATATATAATTAATCCATAAACTAAATATATTGGTTATTTAATAAATCTAAAAAATAAATTTTTTCGAGAATTATAATAGAAAATAGAGAGAGTAGTTAATCTTTTATGACTCTTTCATCTTTAGTTCAAACATGTTGAACTACCTAATTTCCTAAATTGATTAAATTTTTATTTTTCAAAGTACTAAAATATGAGGTACTAACCTTATAATTTCAAAGACAGGCTAAAATATCTATTCATGAAAATTTAAGAAAAAATCTAGTATTTATTCTATAAAGTTATAAGAATATTTATTTAAAATAATATTTTCTTTAATCCTTAATATAGGAAAATTACTTTCTAAATTTATTACAAAATTAATGTAACTGTATATAAATCAGATATATCGGTTTTTTAATTAGTTATTATGGTAAGCTGAACCAAAACGACATTGCATGGAGACATTGATTTCGCTTGCTATGATTTTGATGATAAGATGTGATATCATATTATTCAATAGGAGTGGAACAATTGGGCCACTGGTTAGTAAAAAGAAGACTTTGTGGCATACGAATCATAGGTTCTTTAACTATAGTTAGTTTTGAAGATTAATGGAATCTAGAGAAATTGATTCCATCACCTTATATACTGGAGTACAATTTTACTACTAGTGTTTTACTAAATCAAATCAAACCACTTTTAAAAATTAGAAATGTTGATATTGGGGTGCTTTTTGTATGGGACCATCATGGTACTATAAAATTAATCAGTGCATGCAAGCATGGAGAGAAAGTTACCTTTAAACTTAAAGACATGAGAAGATACTGCTGGTCATTATTATAATTATAAATGAAAAAATCTATGTCGGTCTTTATATGATGATTTCTTATTCAATTTTGTGAAAGATAAAGATGAAATGGGATGGGCTCTAACTATCATTGATTAGTTCTAGTACAAGATCTGAATAGTGTTCCACAACTATATATGCCAAATTAGTTTAATTCTCAATAATCGTATATCTTTATTGTCCGAAAATAGGATGGGATAGAGCGGGTTAATTTAGATGGTTGAGTCTAAAATTTCATTTAAGATGTGCTTGGTTTGAAAGAGAAAAATGGGAAGAGAGAAAAACACGAAAATATAAAGAAGAAAAAAAAATGATTTCAAAAACTTATATTTGATTATGTGAGGAATTTGATAATGTGATACAAAATCAGTAAAATCCAACTTTCAATTATTATCAAACTCAATTTACTTAAAGAAAATATTATGGCACATGTTAAAGGATAGAAAAAAATTGAAAATTGTGCATTTAGCCTTTTAATCATTAATTTTTTTATATCATTGAATCGTACAAAATATTTTTTTAATGACAATTATATTATGTATTAATATATAAAAAATGAAATAAATACAAGAGAATGATCAAAAAATAAAGAGGTACAAAAAGTACACTCAACCAGAACGACACCTAACAATCTCTAAATAGATATAAAGGAAAATAAACAGACAAGTAGAACAACAAGAAATCAAGAAAATGTTGTTCTTGAAGAAAATGAATTGTATTCCCCCTGTAACTAAAACTTTTCAAAGATACCAACACGAGAATAAGAATACACCCTTACAAAAAGAGAGGCAAAAAAACAACCACAAGTAGGACAAAGCAACCAGAGAGCCTCTAATCCCTTGACCCATCGAGATTTAAAATGACACCCCAACAAACTCTACCGATTCCAAGACAAAATATCTATATTTAGCTACTTTAACATACCTCTTAAAATTGATTTTCACCACCATAATCAGGATCAATTATGTGGTACTAGTATGGAATATGTAAAACAGCTGGAATCCAAGTAACAGCTAGCCAATGGCAAAGATAACTGATAGAGACACTAATGTTTTTTTTTAAGAATCAAGGGAGAAAAAACACTCGGATGCATTATTACACTATGATCAACTGAAATTTGGAAGAACCTCACGTGAACAAGCCAAATATTGCATGTGACAAATTATTTGTTCTATACATTTTTTAATATACTAAGTATAGTATACGAAAAATAAATCTCCTATAGTCCTAGATATGACTTGAAAGTTGAATATATATGTTTGGTTTGAAAATGGGGGTACGAATTTGAGACCTGAAAGACAGAAAGTTGATTTGGTACCAAGATGACAAAAAACTTTGAAAGAAAATCTATCATAAGAAGTGGAAGTAGATGAGGGATTGGACCTATTAAATTGTCAATACATATAATATCAAATCAAGAATTCTCTTCTCTACTATTTTAATTTTGATATCACATTATCATGTACTGCTTTTACTGTTTTCTTTTGTCTAATGTTGCTTTTAAGATTTAGGTTGAAACTCACTTGAAAAATATGCAATATACTATGTTTCTTGTGTGAATTGGCATTTGAGGTTTTTATGTTTAATTTATATGATTTTCTCTTTTGGATTTTAACTTAGCATTGAAAAAAAATTAACCAGATAATTGCGACAATATTACATCTTCATCTATAACATTAAGAGATTAGATATACGGGACATCTTATTTATGATATTTTGATTTCTATGATTTTTACTTAGCATTATAAGCACAACGAAAATTTTGACTAGATAAAGATAATTGTGACATTATATCTTCACCTATAGCTATAAAATATTAGATATATAGGACATCTTATTTATATGATGTCAACTCAACATCAACTCTTGCTTAATAAAATTCTCCTTTGCTTATAAAACAAAAAGTTTTTTATTCAATGTTTAATTTTTACATTTGATACACTAACATATACTATAGTATTATGGAACTTTTATAGTGAGTATAATTCATCATTATAAAATCACTTTATGAGGTAAAAATGTCATTCTTTATACAATTTTTGAACTCTTATTTCAGTTTTTTTTTTTATCATGATGTTGATACAAAATATTCACTGTTAGTAATGTCTAATATTTATGGGTACATAAGTTGGGTTCTTCCTTTCAAACCGAATCTTCTTCATACAAATAAGTTAGAAATCGAACTCCTAACTACAAATTTAGGGGGACTAAAATTTGTATTCGTTACTTTTGAACTTTTCTCAATATTTCACTCACATTCAACAATATTGAATTTAATATTAAATAATACATAAAAGTAATATTTTTGGATAATAATTGTTTTTTGGCTTAGGTAGAATAATGAATTGATAGCCGAGTGTTTTTCATACCAAGAATAAGGTTCATATATTTATGTCGCCATGAGATGAGAGTTGAGGACTTTAGGTATCTGTAATAAAAGCAGATAGTGAAAAGTACAAATTCCACATTGTATTGTCCGTGTGGTAGCCCACGCTATTGACATTTCATCATTGCTCCATTTCATTACTCTCCTTTTGACTTCATTGATGATTGCAGAGAACTGCTACAAGTAATAATTTCTATAATGCAAAAATTAATGGAGTACTAGTAGTATTGGATAAGGTGGGGAAACTCTGTTTGAAACGAATTAAATTCAATTTATCAAAATATGCACACAAAAAAGTCTTGAATATGTGAATTTAAAAACAATAAGCACTCGAATGACGATAAAATATACACGTACGTAATTGTTAGGTTAGTGTGCGACACTCTTATGGGATGCCATTAGGTTCAGAAAAATAAGGAATGTACTGCTGCATTTTTTGACACAGTTGGAGACCTAGCCAACAATGACATGGTGTTGTGTAATCCATTTGTATTAGGACTTGATATTGGGCTTTATGATTGGACTAGTTGCTTAGGCCCAATATTCATGTTGTGTGTCACTACAAGAAAATAACCATATACCAACGGACAGTTTTAGTGACAGTTTTTTTGCCGTAGGTATAGACGTCATGTACCTATGGCTATGCAATGCACGGCGTGGGTATAGGTATGCTCATAGTTTCCCAATTAAATAGACGTGGTCTCAAGGGAATTGAATTTCGTCCTCTTCTATTTCTCGCTTCTCCACATAAATAAAACCCTTCTCCGCCACCACCACAGTGATACCAACAATGAAGAAACCGCTCTCACTCTCAAAGGTCAGAAACCTATTCTTCTCCTCTTCTCTTCTCCTTCTTTTTCAATCTTTTACGTTCATACCGGGTTATTTATTGTCTTGTTGTATAGGGGAATTGCTTACTGCTTATTGATGTTTCCTAGAGTTTCTCTTTTCTGCTTCCACTATCGGCATCGTATTTCTAACTACTGTTATCCTCGATGCACCATGGCCAAACGAGTTTTGGAGAATAGGGAAAGAATTAGGGCTAAAAAATAATTTGGGTAGAAACCCAAAATCCCCAATTTTGAAAACCCTAACATTTTGTATTTTGTTCTAATCTGATATTAAATTCTTGTTTCTATTAAAGATTGTCTTCAGGGTTGTTTATTTGAAGTTTTTATCTCAGAAATTTTGTTATTAAATTGAAAGAATAAGAAGAAAAGGAAGCTACGGATGACTACGATAGTGGTGGCGGCATCACCGATAAAGCTCTAGGAGCCAAAGAAGAGGAAGCACAACTGAACCTCCTCAGTTCAATTTCTTTTTTATACTTTGTTGTTTGAATTCTGAAGAAATGCTAAAAGTGATATATAAATTTTTCATGTTAACTTATTGTTTCTATCTTCAGATGAGACTATAGATTATAGATTGTTTTTAGTTGTTAATAGATAGAGGAACTTAGGAGATAAAATTTCCTTGATTGTCTTATTATGAACTACAAGCTTTGTCTGCATATTCATAGATATTTTCTTTGCTAAAGAAAACAAATATTCTGGTTTTTGTCTTTCAGAGAAGAAAGATTTCCTCTACAATATACATAATTCATCAACTAGTGATATTGTTTGTTTGGAATGTTTTACAAATGGGTGGTGAGTTACCATGCTATTCATATTTGACTCTCCATACTTTTGTGAATGCTAATATCCAAATAAAGTAGTGACTGAGTATTAGGCCTCCTTGCTTATTCATGTGTAAGAGTGTTCCAACAAATATAATATTTAACTAAGGCATGATGATTGGAAAACATGTTTCACGTAGGCATGATCATTGGAAAAATGCAATGAAGGATAAGAGTTGCTTTTCATGTATTGACTGTAACATGGTAGAAGTATAATCCTTTATAATATTGCAGTCCTATACATGAGATAACTATGGTAATTGGTAAAAGCATTTGGATTGAATGGTGTTACACAACTAAAAAAAAGCAATTTAGTAACTATTTAGAGTGGGTGACTGCCCTGCCTTGAGGTGAATATAGGTTTGACTGCCCTGCCTCTATATGCCAATTCATTTATTTAATGTTCAACCCTTTGTTGCTTGCTTATGGTCTTCGCCAAAAAGTCTTGACATGGTTCCCGATCTTTCTTATATTCTTATATGTAGGAAAAATTATGTCTTTCTGGTCCACCAGCAGTGGGAAAAACGAGTATTGGTTGTTCAATTGCACGTGCCTTGAACCGTAAGTTCTTCCGATTCTCTGTTGGAGGATTAGCTGATGTGGATGAAATCAAGGTAAATAAAATATTGGTTTCCTTTACTAGGTTTAATTGATAGCAGTAATATAGTAATGTGTTGTGGTGTTTTGTATCATTAATATTGAATTTATATGTATTTATATGTATATAATTTATTCATCTGATGTGTATGGTGGCATTGCATAGTTTGTCTCTTATTTGTTTGAGCTGTGCTGGTTATTTATGTGGTTTCGTTGGGATTGAGTAGGCAACGGTGAGTGCTTCAGCAACTAGTGTGCAGACTGAGTTATCGACTTTTTAGGACTTGTTTATGCAGGTTTCTGTTGTTTGAAGGCCAGTGTTTGCAGCTACATAAGTGTCATTTGGAACCCCAGTTTATGGTTCTTATGTATTGTTAATTGTCTAAGGTTGTGTTTGGTTAATTAATGTTCAACCAGTCCTATGTCATTTACTAGTGCCTATGTTAGAAGATAAGCTCAACTAAGTCAAATCTAAACATACCCTTATAGTATCATTGTAATTTTGTGATAGGCTCAGGCAACATGGACACGTGATTCAGTTGGAGATAAGCAGAATGCTTCAAGATTTGATCCAATGGGAATAGTTTCTGCACCTTCTTTACTTCCAAGATCAGGTGGTAGCTCCTCAAAACAGAAAAGTGAGAAAACACGTTACTCCGATCGTGTAAGTAAAACTTTCTCCATCCTCTAGTAAAATCAAAAGGGAACATTCAAAATGCAGATATATGATATTCATTACTATGTCCACGTCAATTAATTAACAATCTTATTCTGATTCATTAACACAATTTAGCTTCTTTACACGAATTGCTTCCGAATCCAGAAGTGGTAATATGTTGTTTATGATTTAACATGGACCTTCAAAGGTATATTGAATATATTTGATATACTAGTACTTAAGCAGCGAATAGATACTGACTTTCACAACATTTATCTTAATGAACTGGATTTTAATTTGCAGGTTAGTCAAGCTTATATTCTAGATGACATCATTGACTATGTTAATTACTTGCAAATTCAAGTAAAGGTACCTTTTTAGTCCTAATGTTGACATCAATTGTAAATACACATTCTACTATAGCTAAGAAAATTGTTCCTTTGCAGAAAATAAGTGGAAGTAAATTGCAAGCTGATTCAAATGCTATACCACTAGTTTTTCATGGGGTACATATCTTTTCTTATATTCAGTAGATATATTATATATTGCTTCATTGCTAATTCATGTGCTTGACCAAACTCTTCTCTAAGCAAATAATTTTTTGAGTATGTCTCATAGTTACAAATACGTGGTTATTAGTACAATTCATGAGTAATTTTTGAAAAGGACGGTTGATAAGTAATATTGTAATTTAGACCATAGTATTTAAATACAAGTTGTATATCGTAAATTTTAAGCTTGAAATAATATAATAGAATTATAGTCGCTCTGCAGTCAGAGACATAGACACAATAGTTAAGTTGATGAATGTGTGAAATGACATCGGGTTAATTTAATTTAAGTGGATTTGATAGTTTTAATTTTATTGAAATTGAAGTGGGTGGGGATGTGACTCTGTTAACAAATGTCATAACTGATTTTGTTAGAGTGGCTGCCTTCTCAGGAAAAAACTTCAACTATGAACTTTTCTCTCCCTTATGAGCATATACATATTACATATGTATATTCTCTTGATTAATTGATTCAATTGATTTGTTATTATTTTTTATTTAATTTCATATAATCTCTATAAAAATAGGTTATAGTTGATTCTTGTACGTAATTGTTCTATGCAATTAAATGACAATACTAGCAGATAGAAAGGATAAGGCTGCACAAGATAATTTGAAAAAAAGTTTGGATGCATCTGGATTGATGGAGGTACACCTTCTGGACGTTGCCTATCCTTATTGTTTATCATGGTGAGGTTTAAAAATGTAAGACTTGTTATGTTGGATCCCTCATGTTTGGAGCTAAACTACAATAGCAAATTATTTCCTTTACTTGATCTGTATTTCATTTTATACCGAGATATAAGTTTTTTACTACATTAAGCGTTTTATTTGTAATGTATTTTGTATTTACAGATTCCTTCTGATAAAAGAATGGGGGCAACATGAAGATGTTTTCCTGAAAGAGTCAAATTTTACTCAGAAGACAAGTCATATGGGATGTTTTTGTTTGCTGAGATATAGGATCTACATACATTTTAGGATTTGAGATTGTTATGAATTTATATGTTATGTTTTTAATTATTTTGAAGTGTGACATTCTTTGTAAAGACTTGCTGAGAGTTTTTTGATATAATAATTATTAATGTTTTCTTTTATTTTATTTTAATAATATATTTATTATAATAGCTGCAACTACTTGAAAAGTTGCATGAAGAGGAAATTATGATATTTATAAAATGCATACAAAATGTAAATGGTTCTATACCAAAAATATTCCCAAACATATACCAACGGAAGAATGCTGTAAGTAAAAGTAATTTCATTAGCTTTCATTGGCCGTGGGTATAGCTCTGAGACTTTGTGCAACGGTTGAAAATACTGTAGCTATAGGCTATAGTGACGGAAATATTCCGTAGGTAAAGGCAACTCAAAGTCTACAGAACAAAATGTCCGTGGGTATAGGTTTTAAGTTCTATACCCACGATTTTTGGACTTATACCTACGGTTTTTTGCCGTCACTAAATGTCGGATTTCTTGTAGTGTGTACTCTTACTTTAGCCTATATAAGGCATTATCAATGAATTAGGAGGCACGGGACCTCATCTACAATAACAATTGGTATCAGTGAAGCCCCAAAACAGAAAACTGCAGTTTTGTCTGTTATAACCACCATAACCGTTTCAATCACCCTCATCGTTTTTCTCTCATCCCTTTCTTCTCCGGCAATAATCTCATCTATCATGGCTGAAACACCTAGCTTTGTTCAACCTGCAATTCCCAAATTTGATGGCTACTACGAGCACTGGTCCATGTTGATGGAAAACCTTCTCCGGTCCAAAGAATATTGGAGCTTGATCGAAAATGGAGTCACCATTGCTCCGGCGAATGCAACAGCTGAACAACGTCGAGTTGCGGAGGAAAGTAAGCTCAAAGACCTGAAGGTAAAGAACTATCTGTTTCAATCAATCGATCGATCGATCTTGGAGACGATCTTGACTAGGGATACTGCACGTGACATTTGGGAAGCGATGCGAAGAAAATATCAAGGCTCTACAAAGGTAAAGAGAGCTCAATTGCAATCTTTAAGGCGTGAATTTGAAGTTCTTGTGATGGGTGAATCGGAATCGGTGAATGAATTTTTTGCAAGAACACTTGCAATTGCGAATAAAATGACATCACATGGAGAAAGATTTGAACAGAGTTCTGTTGTTGAGAAGATCTTGCGATCTATGACTCCGAAGTTCAACTATGTGGTGTGCTCGATTGAAGAATCTAATGATGTTACTACTCTCTCAATAGATGAATTGCAGAGTAGTTTACTTGTTCATGAAGGAAGAATGAAAAGTCAACAAGATCATAGTGAAGAACAGGCCTTGAAAGTCTCTGCTGCAGGTAGAGAAAATGGGAGAGGTAGGGGTCGAAATGGAGGAAGAAATCCCTCAACAGGGAGAGGTAGAGGGAAGCAAAGCAAAGAAACAGTGCAATGCTACAAATGTCATAAATTTGGCCACTATCAAAATGAATGCCCAGAATGGGAAAATGCAAATTTCTGTGAAATCAATGACAATGAAGAAGTGTTGCTTATGGCTGATACAAAGATTGAATAATCTAATGTCTTCAAGGAGCAGGTATGGTATCTTGATTCAGGTTGTAGCAATCACATGATTGGCACAAAAGAATGGATGCATGGTTTTGATGAAAATTTTAAAGAATCTGTGAAATTAGGCAATGACTCAAAGATGGCTGTAATGGGAAGGGGTAATGTGAAATTGAGCATAGCACGAAGTGTATATGTTATCACTGATGTTTATTACATCCCTGGCTTGAGCAGCAATCTACTAAGTGTAGGTCAGTTACAACAAAGGAATCTAACTCTGATATTCAAAAATGACATTTGTCAAATCATTCATAATGAGAGGGGTTTGATTCTTACTATCCAGATATCAGCAAACATAATGTACATGATCTTTGCACCAGTGATTTTGCCTAAGTATCTGCAAGTCAGTAAAGTAGATACAACTCAGCTATGGGATCACAAATATGCACACCTCCACATCAATGGCTTGAAGACCCTAAGCAAGAAGCAAATGGTAAAAGGATTGCCTGAATTAAAAGAAGCAGAAGAAAAATGTGTAGATTGCTTGACTGGCAAGCAATCCAGAGAAAGCATTCCTAAACAAGCAGTATGGAGGGCATCTCATAAGCTTGAACTCATTCATTCAGACATTTGTGGGCCCATCACACCTCAATCTAATGGAGGAAACAGGTATTTCATCACCTTTACTGATGATTTGAGTAGAAAGACATGGACTTATTTCCTAAAAGAAAAATCTGAAGCATTTGGAGTTTTCAAAAAATTCAAGTCATTAGTTGAAAATGAATCTAAATGTACTATTCAATGCCTCAGAACAGATAGGGGAGGAGAATTTACATCTAGTGACTTTAATGATTTTTGTAGCTCTCAAGGTATTAAGAGGCAGTTAACTGCAGCTTACACTCCTCAGCAAAATGGAGTTTCTGAGAGGAAAAATAGAACTTTACTCAACATGGTAAGAAGTATGATGTCTGCTAGAGGTGTTCCTAAGAGATTTTGGCCTGAAGTTGTAAATTGGGCAACATATGTCATGAACAAGAGTCCAACTTTTGCTGTACAAGACATAACTCCAGAAGAAGCTTGGAGTGGAAGTAAGCCATATGTTCACCACTTTAGAGTATTTGGTTGTTTAGCTCATGTGCATATCCCTGATGTACATAGAAAGAAGTTAGATGGGAAAAGCATCAAGTGTATTCTTTTGGGTCTTAGTGAGGAATCAAAAGCATACAAACTGTATAATCCTTTAGAAAAGAAAATTCTGATAAGCAGGGATGTTGTGTTTGAAGAAATGAAGTGCTGGAATTGGAATGACAATAACAAAAGGGTTAATTACTCAAATGATCACATGGTTGGTTCTGATAATAGTGATAATGAAAGTGACAACCAACCAGTTACTGATGCTGAGATAGAACAAGAAGAAGATGATGAGATTCCTGATGATGACACAGCAGAGCTGCCTACTAGAACAAGACAACCACCAACATATCTCAGAGACTATGTTACTAATCTTGACAGTGCTGATGAAAATCAAAACTTGGCTAACTACTTAGCCTTGTTTAGCTCCAAAGAAGATCATGACTCTTATGAAGAAGCGGTTAAGCATGATGTATGGAGAAAAGCCATGGAATCAGAGATTGAATCAATCAAAGAAAACAACACTTGGGAGCTAACTGACCTTCCACATGGTGTAAGACCAATTGGTGTAAAGTGGATATTCAAAACTAAGTATAATGAGGCCGGAAAAATTGAAAAAAAAAACTAGATTGGTGGCAAAGGGGTATGCTCAGAGACAAGGTGTTGACTATAGTGAAGTATTTGCACCAGTAGCTAGGTGGGATACCATAAGAACTATACTCTCATTAGCTGCATCTAAGCAATGGTGTGTGTTTCAACTAGATGTAAAGTCAGCTTTCCTGCATGGTGACTTAGTGGAGGATGTGTATGTGAGTCAACCTTTGGGATATCAGGTTGGTAAAAAGAATCAAGTTTACAAACTGAAGAAGGCCTTGTATGGTCTAAAGAAAGCTCCAAGAGCTTGGTATAGCAAGATAGAATCCTATTTTGCTACTGAGAAGTTCATAAAATGCCCTCATGAGCACACACTCTTTGTCAAATATGGTGAAAAAGATAGAATTCTTATAGTCAGTTTGTATGTAGATGATCTTATCTATACTGGGAATAATGGTGACATGATAGAAAAATTTAAAAATTCCATGAAAGATAAATTTTCTATGACTGATCTAGGCAAAATGAAATACTTCTTGGGCATTGAAGTTAGTCAAACCAATCAAGGAATATTCATTCATCAGCAGAAGTATGCATCAGAGATACTAAGCAGGTTTGGAATGGAAGATTGCAATAAAGTTTGTAGTCCAATTGTGCCTGGATGCAAGCTTGTTAGAGATGAAGCAGGGAAAACCACTGATGATACCAGCTATAAGCAGATGATTGGTTGTTTGATGTACTTATTGGCTACCAGACCAGATATGACATTTGCAGTTTACTTAGCTGCAAGATACATGGAAAAACCTATTGAGTTGCATGTCACTGCTATAAAAAGGATTTTAAGGTATCTGAAGGGTACTATGAGCTATGGAATCTGGTATAGAAGCAATCATGAAGATGATGCATCACTAATTGGATGGATAGATTCAGATTATGCTGGTGATTATGATGATAGAAAAAGCACCTCAGGTTATGTTTTCACTTTGGGAGCTAGTGCTATTTCATGTTCCTCTAAGAAGCAGCCAATTGTTACACTATCAACCACTGAGGCTGAGTTTGTCTCTGCTGCTGCCTGTGCCTGTCAAGGAATATGGTTGAAGTGTATCTTGAAACATTTGAATGAAGACAAGATAAGGTGTACTACCATTTATTGTGACAATAACTCCTCCATCAAGCTATCTAAGAATCCTGTCATGCATGGTAGATCAAAACATATTGATGTTCGATACCATTTCCTTAGAGATTTGAATAATGATGGTGTTATGGAACTCAAGCATTGCAGGTCAGAGAAGCAACTTGCTGATATTATGACCAAGGCACTAAAATTTGATACATTCTGTAGACTAAGGGAGGGTCTAGGAGTTTATGATTTCAATTGTATTAGTTGATATCTTGTGTGATAATCAACTTTAAGGGAGGGTTTGTTGTGTAATCCATTTGTATTAGGACTTGATATTGGGCTTTATGATTGGACTAGTTGCTTAGGCTCAATATTCATGTTGTGTGTACTCTTACTTTAGCCTATATAGTTGGTTTAAGGAACATTAGGGTTTCGATGTGTTCGTATGGTGAAACATCGTGTAATTATAGGTTTTTGCTGTAATCGAGTCTGTTTTGTGCTCGTGCACTGTAATTGTACAGACTTTTGTCTTGTGATCATGTTGCTTGAATAAGAAGTTATATGTGGATTCAGAATAACGAGTTTTGGATTATTCTTGGTTTTGGAAAAACGAGTAGGATTTTACCCGCGGATGTAAAATCTTATTGCGTCTGTTTTAAGTGAGGTTTCGGATGGGAGTTTTATATATCTGCGTGAGTGAGGTTATGTTCTGAGAATAATTTTCTAAGGTATGGAAGAAAATTACAGTCGCGGAAAAAGATTCGACGATAAGTTTTGGAAATGGTTAACAATAGATGTTCTTTCCGTAGGTTTTCTGTTTTTGTGATTTACGTTCGTCGCGACGCGCGAGAGCTGAATACGAGACTTGTTATGGAAGAGTGGATAATATCTTGTGACTTATTCATAAAGCAAATTGATCCAATGGCTAGGGTTTAAGCTTGGACTTTTGACTTTGATCCAAGGGTGGATTGGCTATCAAGAGCCTTTGTCATAGTAAGGAGGTTTGGTGACTTGTGGACTTAGAAAAATCACAAACTTCACTCCATTCTTTCTCTCTTTCACGTGAACTCCATTACTTACTTTCTAACCTTCACAAATTTTCCATTCCTCACCTTTTGTGTCCATTTCAAGCTTTGGAGCTTAGAAGAAAGTTGTAAAGAATCACTTTCTAAAGGTAACCCTCTCTTCTCATCTCCTAGGTTGGTAGACTTATAGAGTTTAGGAGTTTTTGGGTTTATGTTCTCATGAGGGTTTGTTAGGAAATGTTACTTTACATGGTTTTTGTTTCATGAATGTTGTTCATGAGGTTTAGAGAAGCATGTGTAGGCTTTGTTATTTTTGTTTTCCATGAGTTGGTGAAAAATCTCATGAGAAAAGTTAGGGTTTTGGGTTGGTTATGTATTGATCAATAACATGTGGTTAGGTTGTAAGGTTTTGAAAAGAAACGTTGTTTTTGAACCTTTGGGTGAAAGGGAATGGCGTTGCATGGTTTTGTTTTAGAAAATCCGATGAAAAATATTTTGGAGTTTATGAAAATATTTACTAAGTGTTTTGTGTGGTGTTTTTGGGGTTCAAGTGGTTTAAAACTCTTGTGACATGTGGTGTTGCTTTTCGCTTTGAAAACATGTTTGAAAATGATTACTGGTAAGTTGAGGCCCGTAATAAAACTTGTGCTTGGGTTTGGTTTTGATTTTGGGAATGAAAATCAAATAACTTGCACTCGAAGCAACCAACATGCTTCCGGAGATGTATTGCTTGCTTATGAAAATAGTTTGCTTTTGTGCCTTGAAAAGATGTTGGGAACTAATAGAATCAAACTAGGCTTGGTTGGAAAAAGGTGGTGTGAGTTGCTGTTTTTGCTGTCATGACAGGTGCAACTCGCTGAGCGAGTGTTTACTCGCTGGGGCGAGTGTCACAGGCCATGAACACGCCAGGGCGAGCTCCACAGCGAGTGAGACTTTGCAAACGAGTTTTTCGGGTACTCGGAAAGTACATAACTTATAACGCAAGAAAACGGCCATTTTGCATTTCAAATTATTTAAGACTTTGGCCTATTGTTTTGGGTCCTAAAAATAGTACAAATAACTCATGGGGGTTGATCAATACGGTAGTTTTTAGTATGGTATCCGAAAGAGTGAATTTTCCTTAGGAACCTTTAGGTTTTTGGGGTTTTTGGTTTAGTTTCAATACGATTGGTTGGGAAACAATGTATTGATGGTACGCTGCTTGTTTTAGGAAGCGCGTTGTGTTGTTTGGACGAGTTGTAGTAAACCGAAGCTTGCCGAGGTAAGGGCTCCACTTTATTTCCGTCTTTTAAAACGGTTACGACATGCTTTGTTTTGCTGTGTATGCAATTGCTGTGTGCTTTGGCATGTTTGTACTTATGTATTCTCGTTGATGAGAACGTGGTTATAAATATGTGTGCAATTTACATATGATTGAGAAAATGTATGTATGTTGTGATGCTTTGTACATAGGCTTTAGGCTATGTGAATGTTTGCATGAGCATATATGAATGCGTGCGTCGGATAGGACTACGCGAGGATTTTGTCTGTGTGACTATCCTGTATATGCCAAAGAGAATATATGCCATGCATTTCATAGTTGCGTGCCTAGGTGTATGTCTGTGTGACTTTGCCTACGTACCGGGCGTTTGTCTGTGCGACTTCGCCAAATCCTACTGGATTTTATTGAGTTGGTGGTTGTCTTGTGTGACTCACCCGGTGTTATCCCACCGTGATTGTTTTGGTATTGTCTGTGCGACTCTACCTGGTGTTATCCCACCAATAGTAGGAGGTGTTATCCCACCAGAGACCTACGCCTTCTATAGAGAGGTTGAATTCCGGAATTGAAATCATGCATGTGGCGAACCAGAGATCGGTTGTCACACCCATTGTTGAAGTCTGCATTAGGCTTGGTGATTTATTTATATAAACCCGTTGGTGGGAACTACTTTTGAGATTAAGAGCTTTCTCTTGTGTTTGTGGAATTATTGTTATGTGTACAATCTTTCGCACCGGTTATATATATATATATATATACTTTTATTTTGTGGTGGCCCTTTCTTTCATTTGCGGGCTCATCCCACCCAGATGATGGGTTAGGTCGTGGTGACGACGGTGGCTGTTCCAGGCCCCAGTGAGAGGTTGGAGTTTTGGCTTAGTATAGTTAGACTATGCACCGGTGTGTTTTGTACACCGTGCTTTTTGGGTTTAGGCATAGGATTCTAACTTGTTTTGTTGTAAGTATTTGAATACTTAGACTTGAGTTGTAATTATTCAGGAATACACTTTGCTTGTCGAAGCACCTTTTGGTAATGAGTTCTTTTGTAATATTTGAATGCCGGCTCATTTAATATCTTTTATGCATAACTCTGATGTGTACAAAAAAAAAATATAATGCCTTTTCTGGCCTTTGAAAAATGGGTTGTTACAATTGGTATCAGAGCACGGCTTTAAATCTTCAAAGGGAAAGTGTATACTTGAGTCGTTAGTTCAGAGTCGGTTAGAACATAGCTAGTATCGTGTCAGTTCTAGTGTTTGTTCTGTGTCGGGTTTGAGTTAGTGTCCGTTGAATGAGATTTTCTGTTGAGACTCAGAAATGTTTGGATAAGGAATCTAATCAGAATTGGTATTGTGCAGAATAGAATGCCTCCAAGAAGGGTACCTACAGCACCTATGGCGGACAATGCTGATATAAATCAGATGGCTTATGCCATGCATACGATGGCAGCGGCTGTGACTGCTTAGAGCCATGCTAAGGCGCAGAGGGATCTGTAAAAGCGCGAAAGAGAAATACTCGCTGTTGGATCTAGACTTCTTTCAAATTTCAACCACCAAACTCCTCCAAAGTTTAATGGGGAGGGAGGTCCGGAAACTGCTGACTTATGGCTCCAATCTGTGGAGAGAATATTCGGGGCAATTCATTGTCCGGAAGGGGAAAAGGTAGTCTTAGCTACCTATCAGTTACTAGGGGGTTCTGAGTATTGGTGGAGGAACACCCGTATTATCATGGAGAATGGTCATGAAGCATTGAATTGGGAGAACTTCAAGAGGAGGTTTTAGCCAAGTACTTTCCTGAGACTGCAAGGGAAAGATATGGGGAGGAATTCCTGAGGTTGCGTCAGGGGGGCATGAATGTTGAAACATATGCCAAGAAGTTTGAATCACTATCCCGTTTCTTCCGCTTCTTTAGGGATGGGATAGATGAGGATTATATGTGCCGTCGTTTCCAAGATGGGCTGAGGTACGAACAGCAGGATGCGGTTGTGCCATTGGGTATCCGACAGTTCCAAGTGTTGGTGGAAAAATGTCAGGAGGTGGAAGACATGAGGAATAAGCGGGTGAACCGCCAAGGAGGGTCTAGTGCCGGAGGACCAAGTCGTACCAATGATCGTGGTTCGACTCAGAACAGTGGGTGGCAAGGGAGTAAGCCGTATAACCGTCCTCAACATAGTAAAGGACCGGGCCGATCGGTGAATCAAGTGACCCGGGGAAAATCAGATGGTAGTAAGGGGGCTTGCTACAACTGTGGAGAAGCGGGGCATTTTTCAAATGAGTGCACGCAACCGAAGGGGGGAAGCGCTTGCTTCAATTGCAAGAAGCCGGGACACTTTGCTAGAGATTGCAGAGCCCCGAAGGCCGGGCCGTCGGCAAATGTGGCACAAGGCTCACAGGGTGTCAGACCTGCGGCGAAGGCACGTGCTTACTGTATGGGCACTGAGTTGAGTGGGCAGGCTAGCAATGCCATCCACGAGAGCTGTCACATCGCAGGTAATTCTTTAACTGCTTTGATTGACACGGGGGCAACCCACTCATTCATATCTTTGGCTTGTGCAAATCGTTTGTGTTTGAATGTTTCTGTTCTTCCGTTTGATTTGAATGTTTTGACTCCTGCTAAGGATCTGGTAGTGAATACTGCATGTTTGCATTGTTTGGTAGTAATCCAGAATAGGGATTTTCTGGTCAATTTGGTGTGTCTACCGCTGTTATCTCTCGAGATCATCCTCGGGATGGATTGGTTGTCCTATCATTATGTGATTCTAGACTGTGCTCGGAAATTGGTTTTCTTTCCCGAGCCAGGTGTGCGGAGGTACTTATCTGCAAATCGGCTTTCTGTGGTTATGTGTAATGGAGAGCCGGAGATAGTTTCACTTGCTGGCTTAAGAGTGACGTCGGAGATCCGAATTGAGGAAATTCGAGTGGTTCAGGATTTCCAAGATGTGTTTCCATCAGAGATTCCAGCTTTTCCTCTGTGTAAAGAGGTGGAATTCTTTATTGATTTGCAACCGGGTACAGGTCCGATTTCGGAATCAGCTTATCGGATGGCTCCAGCTGAGTTGGTAGAGTTAAAAAGTCAGATTGAGGACTTGTTAGTTAAGGGTTTCATAAGGCTTAGTGTGTCGCCTTGGGGAGCACCGGTCTTATTGGTTAAGAAGAAGGATGGGAAATCTCGTCTGTGTGTGGATTATCGGAAGCTTAATAAGGTGACTATCAAGAACCGATATCCATTGCCACGAATTGATGATTGGATGGATCAGTTGAGGGGAGCCTCAGTGTTTTCAAAGATTGACTAGAAATCTGGTTATCACCAGATAAGAGTACGAGATGAGGATGTTCAGAAAACGGCGTTTAGGACGCGGTATGGGCATTATGAGTTCTTAGTGATGCCGTTTGGAGTGACGAATGCACCTGCTATCTTTATGGCCTACATGAATCGGATATTTCACTCATTTTTGGACAAGTTCGTGGTGGTGTTCATTGATGACATCCTAGTGTATTCGAAGAGTGAAGAGGAACATGTAGAGCATCTTCGTTTAGTATTGCAAGTTTTGCGGGAAAGTAAGCTGTATGCAAACCTGTCAAAGTGTGACTTTTGGTTGGAAGAGGTGAATTTCCTTGGCCATATTATATCAAGAGAGGGAATAGCCGTGGATCCAGCCAAGATTGATACGGTACTTTCATGGAAGCAGCCTCAAACAGTGACTGATGTGAGGAGTTTTGTGGGTTTGGCCGGTTATTACCGGAGGTTTATAGAAGGTTTTGCTAAGATTGTGGCACCAATGACACAACTTACGCGAAAAGATCAATCTTTTGCTTGGACTGAGAAGTGTGAGTCGAGTTTCCAGTTGTTGAAAGAACGGTTGACGACTTCACCAGTCTTGGTGTTACCACAGTCGGATGAACCGTATGAGGTTTATTGTGATGCTTCTCATCAAGGGTTGGGTTGTGTGTTGATGCAACACAAGAGAGCAGTAGCTTATGCGTCAAGACAGCTGAAAGTGCATGAAAAGAATTATCCTACGCACGATTTAGAGCTTGCGGCCGTTGTTTTTGCATTGAAGATTTGGAGACATCATCTTTATGGTTGCACTTTTGTCGTGTTTAGTGACCATAAAAGTCTCAAGTACTTGTTTGATCAGAAAGAGCTTAATATGCGACAGAGGAGATGGATGGAAACTTTGAAAGACTTCGACTTTACGTTGGAATACCATCCTGGAAAGGCTAATGTGGTAGCCGATGCTTTGAGTAGGAAGAGTGTGTCGGCTTGTTCGGCACAAATGGCTAGTCAACAAGAGTTGTTGAGAGAGTTTCGTGACCTGCACCTAGAGGTAGAGTTTGCTTTAGGGAATATGAGACTGGGTATGATTACCATCTCAAGCGGGTTGTTGGAGGACATTGCAAATTGTCAAGATGACAAGTTTCTCATGGAGAAAAGAGCTTTGATTGTTCGAGGAACCAACCGAGATTTCAAGGTGGGATCGGACAACATTTTGAGGTGTCAAGGGAGAGTGTGTGTACCCGATGCTATGGACTTGAGAAACACCATTCTGGGGGAGGCACACAAGAGTAAACTTAGTATACATCCCGGAGCAACAAAGATGTATCAAGACCTGAGGCATGATTTCTGGTGGCCGGGTACGAAAAAGGATGTGGCTGAGTATGTGGCATCGTGTCTGACTTGTCAGAAGGCGAAGATTTAGCATCAGAGACCAGCAGGGATGCTGCAGTCATTAGATATCCCCGAGTGGAAGTGGGATAGCATTTCTATGGATTTCATCACTGGTTTACCTAAGACCAGGAGGAAGCATGATTCCATTTGGGTGATAGTGGATCGTTTGACAAAGTCCGCTCATTTTCTACCGGTAAGGACTACGGATACAGCAGCAAAGTTGACCGATATTTACATTGCTGAGATTGTGAGGTTACATGGGATTCCGTCAAGTATAGTGTCAGATCGAGACCCAAAGTTTACTTCACACTTTTGGAAGACTTTGCATGAGGCGTTGGGGATGAAACTGAGATTGAGTTCCGCCTATCATCCTCAGACAGATGGGCAGACGGAGAGAACAAATCAATCATTGGAAGATTTGTTGAGAGCATGTGTATTGGATAATCGTGGAAGTTGGGATGATGTATTACCGTTGATAGAATTCACATACAACAACAGTTTCCACGCGAGTATTGGAATGGCACCATACGAGGCTTTGTATGGGAGGAGATGTCAGACTCCTTTGTGTTGGTACCAAGATGGGAAGAGTATGATAATAGGACCGGAAATGGTACAACAGACGACGGACAAGGTCCGAAAGATAAGGGCAATGATGAAAGTTGCTCAAGATCTCCAGAAGAGTTATGCGGATAGGCGTCGGAGGCCTTTAGAGTTTGAGGAGGGAGATCACGTATTTCTCCGAGTTACACCAACGACTGGCGTTGGAAGGGCTTTGAAAGCGAGGAAGTTGACTCCAAAGTTTATAGGGCCTTATCAGATTTTGGAACGGATTGGGAAGGTAGCATACCGGATCGCGCTGCCACCGGTACTATCTTTGATACATGACGTGTTCCATGTGTCGCAATTGCGGAAATATACACCGGATCCGTCACATGTGATCACACCAGATGACATCCAGTTGAGGGATAACTTGTCATTTGAAGTTCCGCCGATCAAGATTGCGGATAGGAAGATGAAGCGTCTGAGAACGAAAGAGATACCTTTGGTGAAGGTAATATGGAACGAAGCTACAGGAGATACCACCTGGGAGCTCGAGAGTAAGATGAAAGAGTCGTACCCCAGATTGTTTGATGACGTCTAAGTTTCGAGGACGAAACTTCTTTTAGGGGGGTAGTATTGTAAGACCCAAGATTTCATTGTATAGTTGGTTTAAGGAACATTAGGGTTTCGATGTGTTCGTATGGTGAAACATCGTGTAATTATAGGTTTTTGCTGTAATCGAGTCTGTTTTGTGCTCGTGCACTGTAATTGTACAGACTTTTGTCTTGTGATCATGTTGCTTGAATAAGAAGTTATATGTGGATTCAGAATAACGAGTTTTGGATTATTCTTGTTTTTGGAAAAACGAGTAGGATTTTACCCGCGGATGTAAAATCTTATTGCGTCTGTTTTAAGTGAGGTTTCGGATGGGAGTTTTATATATCTGCCTGAGTGAGGTTATGTTTTGAGAATAATTTTCTAAGGTATGGAAGAAAATTACAGTCGCGGAAAAAGATTCGACGATAAGTTTTGGAAATGGTTAACGATAGACGTTCTTTCCGTAGGTTTTCTGTTTTTGTGATTTACGTTCGTCGCGACGCGCGAGAGCTGAATACGAGACTTGTTATGGAAGAGTGGATAATATCTTGTGACTTATTCATAAAGCAAATTGATCCAATGGCTAGGGTTTAAGCTTGGACTTTTGACTTTGATCCAAGGGTGGATTGGCTATCAAGAGCCTTTGTCATAGTAAGGAGGTTTGGTGACTTGTGGACTTAGAAAAATCACAAACTTCACTCCATTCTTTCTCTCTTTCACGTGAACTCCATTACTTACTTTCTAACCTTCACAAATTTTCCATTCCTCACCTTTTGTGTCCATTTCAAGCTTTGGAGCTTAGAAGAAAGTTGTAAAGAATCACTTTCTAAAGGTAACCCTCTCTTCTCATCTCCTAGGTTGGTAGACTTATAGAGTTTAGGAGTTTTTGGGTTTATGTTCTCATGAGGGTTTGTTAGGAAATGTTACTTTACATGGTTTTTGTTTCATGAATGTTGTTCATGAGGTTTAGAGAAGCATGTGTAGGCTTTGTTATTTTTGTTTTCCATGAGTTGGTGAAAAATCTCATGAGAAAAGTTAGGGTTTTGGGTTGGTTATGTATTGATCAATAACATGTGGTTAGGTTGTAAGGTTTTGAAAAGAAACGTTGTTTTTGAACCTTTGGGTGAAAGGGAATGGCGTTGCATGGTTTTGTTTTAGAAAATCCGATGAAAAATATTTTGGAGTTTATGAAAATATTTACTAAGTGTTTTGTGTGGTGTTTTTGGGGTCCAAGTGGTTTAAAACTCTTGTGACATGTGGTGTTGCTTTTCGCTTTGAAAACATGTTTGAAAATGATTACCGGTCAGTTGAGGCCCGTAATAAAACTTGTGCTTGGGTTTGGTTTTGATTTTGGAAATGAAAATCAAATAACTTGCACTCGAAGCAACCAACATGCTTCCGGAGATGTATTGCTTGCTTATGAAAATAGTTTGCTTTTGTGCCTTGAAAAGATGTTGGGAACTAATAGAATCAAACTAGGCTTGGTTGGAAAAAGGTGGTGTGAGTTGCTGTTTTTGCTGTCATGACAGGTGCAACTCGCTGAGCGAGTGTTTACTCGCTGGGGCGAGTGTCACAGGCCATGAACACGCCAGGACGAGCTCCACAGCGAGTGAGACTTTGCAAACGAGTTTTTCGGGTACTCGGAAAGTACATAACTTATAACGCAAGAAAACGGCCATTTTGCATTTCAAATTATTTAAGACTTTGGCCTATTGTTTTGGGTCCTAAAAATAGTACAAATAACTCATGGGGGTTGATCAATACGGTAGTTTTTAGTATGGTATCCGAAAGAGTGAATTTTCCTTAGGAACCTTTAGGTTTTTGGGGTTTTTGGTTTAGTTTCAATACGATTGGTTGGGAAACAATGTATTGATGGTACGCTGCTTGTTTTAGGAAGCGCGTTGTGTTGTTTGGACGAGTTGTAGTAAACGGAAGCTTGCCGAGGTAAGGGCTCCACTTTATTTCCGTCTTTTAAAACGGTTACGACATGCTTTGTTTTGCTGTGTATGCAATTGCTGTGTGCTTTGGCATGTTTGTACTTATGTATTCTCGTTGATGAGAACGTGGTTATAAATATGTGTGCAATTTACATATGATTGAGAAAATGTATGTATGTTGTGATGCTTTGTACATAGGCTTTAGGCTATGTGAATGTTTGCATGAGCATATATGAATGCGTGCGTCGGATAGGACTACGCGAGGATTTTGTCTGTGTGACTATCCTGTATATGCCAAAGAGAATATATGCCATGCATTTCATAGTTGCGTGCCTAGGTGTATGTCTGTGTGACTTTGCCTACGTACCGGGCGTTTGTCTGTGCGACTTCGCCAAATCCTACTGGATTTTATTGAGTTGGTGGTTGTCTTGTGTGACTCACCCGGTGTTATCCCACCGTGATTGTTTTGGTATTGTCTGTGCGACTCTACCTGGTGTTATCCCACCAATAGTAGGAGGTGTTATCCCACCAGAGACCTACGCCTTCTATAGAGAGGTTGAATTCCGGAATTGAAATCATGCATGTGGCGAACCAGAGATCGGTTGTCACACCCATTGTAGAAGTCTGCATTAGGCTTGGTGATTTATTTATATAAACCCGTTGGTGGGAACTACTTTTGAGATTAAGAGCTTTCTCTTGTGTTTGTGGAATTATTGTTATGTGTACAATCTTTCGCACCGGTTATATATATATATATACTTTTATTTTGTGGTGACCCTTTCTTTCATTTGCGGGCTCATCCCACCCAGATGATGGGTTAGGTCGTGGTGACGACGGTGGCTGTTCCAGGCCCCAGTGAGAGGTTGGAGCTTTGGCTTAGTATAGTTAGACTATGCGCCGGTGTGTTTTGTACACCATGCTTTTTGGGTTTAGGCATAGGATTCTAACTTGTTTTGTTGTAAGTATTTGAATACTTAGACTTGAGTTGTAATTATTCAGGAATACACTTTGCTTGTCGAAGCACCTTTTGGTAATGAGTTCTTTTGTAATATTTGAATGCCGGCTCATTTAAAATCTTTTATGCATAACTCTGATGTGTACAAAAAAAAAATATAATGCCTTTTCTGGCCTTTGAAAAATGGGTTGTTACAGATTTGAATAATGATGGTGTTATGGAACTCAAGCATTGCAGGTCAGAGAAGCAACTTGCTGATATTATGACCAAGGCACTAAAATTTGATACATTCTGTAGACTAAGGGAGGGTCTAGGAGTTTATGATTTCAATTGTATTAGTTGATATCTTGTGTGATAATCAACTTTAAGGGAGGGTTTGTTGTGTAATCCATTTGTATTAGGACTTGATATTGGGCTTTATGATTGGACTAGTTGCTTAGGCTCAATATTCATGTTGTGTGTACTCTTACTTTGGCCTATATAAGGCATTATCAATGAATTAGGATGCATGGGACCTCATTTACAATAACACATGGTTCGGTGGATGAGGCCGGAAGCTTGAGGCTTAATATTGTTGTACTGTCGGGGAGGATTCACTGGACATGCTCCTCGCCAGAGGACGTGCTCCTCGACAACCTCACCTCTCATCACATTTCCCACGTGCTCCCCAATAGGTGGGACACGTGTCCTTTTGAGCTTACCCACTCTCCCCTCATTGTGGAACCGCTCACCCAGGCTGAGGACTTGTAACAGTCTCTCCTGCATCCACGCAGACACCTGGCAGTTATCCCGACTTGGGCTGCACGACACCGGCCCAATAAGGATAACCGTTGGCCACGCGCTGGGGGTCTATATATACTCCTCTTCACGGAGGAGTCAGGTAGGTTGTTCTAACACTTTAACCTCTTCTCTTTGTACTTGTACTGACTTGAGCGTCGGAGCACATGCAGGTACAAACCCCCCTCCATTGACCTCCACCGTCCACGACGTGAAACTGGCCATCAATCCAACCTTCTGATCAAGGTAAAGATCAGTGGCGCCGTCTGTGGGAACGATAAAATTCGTTCTCGAACCCTTCAGCCCCTTAGCCTCGACTGGGGAGCTTCTGTTCTAGATACACCAAAATAGTCCCACATCGCTTGGTACTCGAGGCAAAGGGTAGTTTATATACAACACCCACACCTTTCAAACAAACCGAGGCGCCTTTTCGACAAAGGACAAAACCGTGACGGGTCAACCCCAAAGCGGACAATCTCTCGGAGATGTGGACTTGAGGTCGAATCTGAACAGTGGCGCCGTCTGTGGGAAACGACTCCCCTTAGCCTCGACTGGGGGGCTTCTGTTCTGGATACACCAAAATAGTCCCACATCGCTTGGTACTCGAGGCAAAGGGTAGTTTATATACAACACTCACACCTTTCAAACCAACTGAGACGCCTTTTCTACAAAGGACAAAACCGTGATGGGTCAACCCCAAAGCGAACAATTTCTCGGAGATGTGGACTTGAGGTCGGATCTGAACAGTGGCGCCGTCTGTGGGGACGATAAAATTCGTTCTCGAACCCTTCAGCCCCTTAGCCTTGCCTGGGGGGCTTCTGTTCTGGATACACCAAAATAGTCCCACATCGCTTGGTACTCGAGTCAAAGGGTAGTTTATATACAACACCCACATAGGGGGAGTGGTTATGGTGCATAAACTTTTTCCTTATGCACCATGCATAAATAATGAAAATTGCTTAGCGCGCCCCCAAAATTTCTAGCGCACCCCTAGATTTCTATCGCGCCCCCCAAATTTCTTAGCGCGCCCCCAGTTTTTTCCTCCCTTAGATTTCTAGCGCGCCCCCATATTTCTAGCGCGCCCCCATTATCAATTAAATGATTGCTTTTGTTTCTTTGAAGTACATACTATAAGAACTCGTTTTCAATTAATTGTGTTGGATGATTATATAACCATATTTTAATTTAAAATTACATACTAAAACATGTACTATAAGTATGGTTTAATTTATCACAGTTAACATAAAAACTATTAAGTACATATAATGGTTTTAGAATACAACCCTCTGAAACCATTCCACAGCAAAATGATTTTGACATGATTAAGTACATCTACTGGTTTTCGAGTACATATCTCTGAAACCATTGCACAGCAAAATGGTTTTGGAGTACAAATCTCTGAAACCATTCCACAACAAAATGGTTTAAACATGATTTTAGATTAAAACTAACTACAAAAACATTTAACCATACATAATACTCTGAAAATTATCCCTAATCAATAAACTAAAATTGAATTAGTCAAAATTAATAAAAAAAATTTAAAAAAAAAATGGGGGGCATGCTAGAAATCTAGGGGTGCGATAGAAACCTGGGGGCGCGCTAGAAATTTGGGGGGTGCACTAAGCAATCTCGAGTATTTATGCATGGTGCATAAGCAAGACTTATTCATCATAATATTACTTAATATTCTTAACTAGTGCCTCGACACTCAGAGCACTAATTAACATTTTCCTAATACCAAAACACAACCATAAACAAACTAATATTACTTATTCATTAACCCAAAGTATTTAACATTATTTAAAAATGAGTTAAATATTTATTAAATATGTCAAATTTCATTTTAAGTCCTTTGAAAATTTCCTTCGAATTTTGCAAGTCCCTCCAAATTTTCAATTTCAGTTTTAGTCTCTCAATTTTTACAAAAGTTCATGTATCATAAATTAAATAATTAAACTACCTATCAAAACTTAAAAATATCAATCTACCAAAAAAACCTTTAAAATATAGTAATGATGTTCACCTAATTTTAAATTAATTTTTTCGCAATTCTACTTACAATATATTAAAAGAAACTACTATTAAAAATCCAACTTTGTCCTTATTACTTTTAACGATGTTCCATGTTTTACGCCCTTAAATGTAATTTTAACTTTAAACTAATAAAAAAAATATAAAAAAAAGAAAGATAAGCATAAAAGAAATCTTCCCATAAAAATAGCATCAGAAACCACATCTCTAAAATAAATAAAAAAACACAAAACAATAATAGAAAAAAAAGAAGATAAGCATCAAATAAATCTTCCCGTAAAAATTTAATTAAAATAATTTTACACATAAAAATATGAATAAAAATCACTAAAAGATACACTTCAAAAATAGTAACTTTTTTTTATGAAAAAATAGTAACTCAATCTAACATATAAAAACTTATATATAAAATATAAAAATAGAATAACCTAATAAAAGAAGATACTTATTTATCTACTTACAATATATTAAAAGAAATTACTACTAAAATACCAAATTTGTCCAATCAAGTTTAATAATATTTAAGAGTTTATGCCCTTAAATGTAATTTTAACTCTAAACTAACAAAAAAATAAAAACAAAAATAGGAAGAATAAAAAAAGATAAGCATAAAATAAAAATCTTCCCTTAAAAATAGCATCTGAAACTACCTCTAAAAAAAGATATTAATCCAATATATTTAACAAAAAAAATTTACGCATAAAAATAAGAACAAAAATAAATATAAAAGATACACATAAAAAATAGTACTAACTTTTTTTTGAATGAAAAAATAGTAACTTAAAAATAAAAGAACATTAAAATAGAAACAAAAACATAGTGAGTCCGTATGGATTGACTTATTATAAGTTTAATAATGTAGTTTATGAAAACAGATTATAAAGATATAATATTTGTGAATAATACTTATGAATTAACATGCATAAAGGAAAAACTTACGAATTAACACAGGACAATTGTTTTAATAAAAAAATTAAATCATACACGGGACAATTGTTTTAATAAAAAAAGGAATTGAATAATAACTATTTATTAACTAACGACCAGACGGGCACTCTCGTGCCCGTCAGGCCGCTCTTTTCATAGCGGGCCAAACAGGTTTTATCCAATATTGAATTGAATACAAATTGGATTTTATTCCCTTTACGTATACAATATTGAATTGAATACTGAAAAGGTTTTATCCAAATTGGATTTTATTCCCTTTAAGATTTTGGGTGTTTGTTTAAACTTAAAAAAAATGTGATTTTAGGTTGAAAAAATTTAGAGATGTCGAAAGATTTAGAGATTTTAGTTTGATAAAATTGTGAGATCCAATCAAGTGTGACTACCACATAATATGATCCGATGAGTTGTTTCATCCAATGGCTTTTAATCATGATCCACCCATATTTTAGGTGAGGGACTTAGTCGAGCCCTGTAACAGCCCGTTTTTTTCAAGGGCCAGAAAAGACATTATATTTTTTTTTTGTACACATCAGAGTTACGCATAAAAGATTTTAAATGAGCCGGCATTCAAATATACAAAAGAACTCATTACCATAAGGTGCTTCGACAAGCAAAGTGTATTCCTGAATAATTACAATCCAAGTCTAAGTATTCAAATACTTACAACAAAACAAGTTAGCATCCTGGGGCCTGGAACACGGTGTACAACCCACACCGGCGCATAGTCTAACTAAGCTAAAATTCCAACATCTCACTGGGGCCTGGAACAGCCACCGTCGTCACCACGACCTAACCCATCATCTGGGTGGGATGAGCCCGCAAATGAAAGAAAGGGTCACCACAAAATAAAAGTATGTATATATATAACCGGTGCGAGAGAGTATACAAATACCAAACATACAAATACCAACAGAGAAAGCTCTTTAAACACATAGTCATTCCCACCAACGGGCTCATATAAACCAATGCACATATAGCTTATCAATGCAGACTCTACATGATCGTGACACCAATCACTGGCTGCCACATGCATGAATTCCGGAACTGTAGGTCCAACCCCTACCAAAACACCAACGAAATCACAAGGTTAAGGTGGATCCACTCCCGCAATCACACCCCATGGTCCACTCCCGCAACCATGTATCGAACTCAACAAAATCACAAAGGATTAAGGTGGATCCACTCCCGCAATCACACCCCATGGTCCACTCCCGCAACCATGTATTGAACTCAATAAAACCCTATAAGAATCAGGTGGGTCCACTCCCGCAACCACACCTCGTAGTCCACTCCCGCCACTACGCACTAACAATGCATGAGCATACGATTCCCCATGTATACTAATGCAACAAATACATACCTCCCTAGCATATGTAAACCATCCCAACAACATACATACATATCCAATCATATGTAACAAACCACAACAAACATACATACATCTCCAATCATATGTAAAACAACGCACGTATTGTAAACACTTTCTCATCACGAGAATACATAACACATACATGCCAAACACACAAACACGCATCACCGAAAATAACCAACAAACATGTTATAACTCAGTGAAAAGACAGAAATAAAGTGATGCCCTTACCTCGGCAAGCTTCCACAATTAAAACTCGCTCAACTCCACAATTCTACAATTCGCGCTTCCTAAAATATAAGCAGCGTAATATCAATAAAATACTCCCAACGTATCCTATTGAAACGAAACTTGTTCTCTAAAAACTAGGGGGGTTTAAGGCACTTTCTAACACTCTCACTTTGTGATTCCGAGTTCTTCCCATGGTGATAAAAATTCACGAAGTTAAAGACACTATTTTCGCTACACGAGATTCATTTTGTTTTCAAAGCATACCAAGAACTACTATTGTTTTCAACCTCAAAGAAATCATTTTCACACTACAAAAACATTTGAAAACAAACCAAAAACTCTTCAAAAATAATTTAAAGAAAACCAGAGTTTACTTGCGTCGCAAGTTACAAGTTTTCTCTCCAACTAAAAATTCTATAATCATTCTTTTAAAGCCTATGATCATTCACCAATACAAGGATCATTTTCTTATCAATGTGGACTTAGAAAATTTTGAAATCCCATAACCATTTTCTCTTAATGTGCCTCAGCCAAAAAATAAACAAAACATGCTACCACTCAATTTTTTTCATTTTCAAAAGCATAGTAATATCCCACAATCTCCCGAAATCAATTATCCTAGCAATCAAAACCAATTCAAACAAACCCACACTTTTGACAATTTTTAAACTTGTTTTCTTAAGACATAATCAATTAATTTCCTTCCCCAACCAAGACCATAATTGATCATTCTTCTAAACCATGATTAAGTCCTCCTAAATAATGACTCAACAAAATTTGAAAACTCTTCCTCCTCCCTTTATATGGTGCCACGGCCAAACTAGGAAACATAAGGCCAACATCTAAAATTTTTCATTACAAAACCCTAGTAATCATCTACTAGTTCTTAAAGTCATTGAATTGATCAATCACACTACTTTAAGAATCAAATCAAAAGTTTCTAAAATTTGTTCATCAATTCCTCAAGAACACACAAAATATTTTTTTCTTGTTTTCTCAAATAGATTCATTATCCACGTATCCATTTTACCTCAAAGCTCATAAACAACTTCAAAAATAAAATCACAAAACAAACACTCATGCTTATGATCATTTTAAAATTTCACAACAAAACCCTAACTCAAAATTTTGTGAGAACTCAATCACCATGGAAATCAACACATACTTAACTTAAACAAGTTAGTCTACTACTCATGAACCCTTCTATGAAACCAAAAACTAATTAAAACTAAATTCTAGAATTTTTTGTGCTCAAGAATACCATGATCATATATTTAATCTAAAAGGAATTTAAGCAACAACAAGAAATAAGCTAGTTACCTTAAGAGAAGAGATGATCCTTGGCAAATTCTATGATCCAATCACAAGAAAATCTAAAGCTTGGTGATGAAAGAATGAAAATTTGAATGGAGAGTGAAGGGGTGGAAGAGTCGGCCGAGTGAGAGAGAGAGAAGAGAGAGTTTTTGATTTTTTTGTTTCCCTTGATGCCATGAGACATAAGCCCCCTATATTTTGGTCTTGGAAAATTAGTAGCCCTTGGATCAACTAGTAAAACTTTCTAGACTAATCCCTAGCCTTTGGATCAAAAACTCATGATTGCTTTCTTTGTGAAAATATCTAGATATTTTTACTTTATGCCACCCAGCTCTCGCGTTCGCTCGCAGACGAGTCGTACCTCGCTAATGGTCTAACGTACGAAAAAATAGAAAAACTACGAGGTAAAAGTCCATCGTAAACTATTTCCAAAAATTATCGCTAAACTTGATTCTCCGACTGAAATTTTCATCCTAAGCTTTCAAAAATATTCTGAAACCAGATTCTAACTCTCGCCGATATATAAAACTCCCATCCGAAACCTCACTTAAAACAGACGCAGTAAGGTTTTTCCATCAGCGGGTAAAATCCTACTCGTTTTTTCAAAAACAAGAATAATCCAAAACTCGTCATTCTGACTTCACAGAAATCTCCTCATACTTACAAGAGGACTACGACCCAAAAGTCTGTGCCTTTCCAGCGCACGAGCACAAAACAAGCTCATTTTCAGCAAAAATTCCATTAATGCGACGATACTCACAAAACCGCTTCACCAAAAACCCTAAAACTTAGCCGACGCTAAAGTTCCTTAGGAAAACCGCACAGTAAAATCTTGGGTCTTACAAGCCCTCACCTTAAAATCCACCCACCTCTTAAAGCGACATATAATTGTGCTCATTTATATGTTGAAAATAATTATAAATTTTTGGCATATCAATTTTTTTTCCAATGTGTTAGTTTTATAAAATATATTAATATCTAAATTCTTCAAAAGATATTTAGGCATTTTAATATCAAAACTCATCCTTGACTAAATATCTTTTGTGCGTATCAAGCTTCTTGGAATTTTTATCTTCTTGGAATTTTTATCTTCTTTTTATTTTGATTATATTTCTTATCAATATCTGTTTTGGATGAGGTTGCATCTAGATTTGATTTGAATACTGAAAAGGTTGGCAACTTAAAGAAAATTACAATCCTTCATTTCCTTTAATTAATGTCCCACAACACACACATTCTACATATAAATCAACAAAATGTGATAAAGGGAAAATAGTGATGTAGGAAAAAACAAAAATATGGAAATTGGAGAGAATAGTCATGGTAGCAAAAAATGATATAGCAGGAAGAGGAAGAATGAATTAACCTGATTAAATAACTTCTTCACCATTTTAATGGTCTTTTTTCATCCATCTTACTGTTGCTTCTTGTTCGTTCCATTTGTATCTACCGATTCTTTGTTTTGTTTTGTTTTTGGTAATTCAAATCACTGCTTCTTTGTTCGTAATGTAAGTATTTTGGCCCTGTTTTTGGTTAATTGAAACTTTATGCATGATATTGGAACATTCATATTAACTTGTATTCGATGCACTTGCGTGAGATACTATTGTCTTTTGCAAATTTACCACGCAAGAGAGTTAGTCTGAAGTAAGACCCAAGTCATTCGATTATTAATTTGTGTCGTGTACGTTGCTTAACTTGTGAAAGTAATTTTGATTTTTGTGTGTGTAAAAAATCAAACAAAAATGGTGTATCCCTCTATATAGTGTTATAGATTCAATATGATGTATTACCATTGTAATTGAGTAAATGAAAATTAACTTCATAAAAGCACAAAAAATATTATTCATTGATCAAACAAATGCCTTGATTTCATCTTGAAAAACAAAGAGTGATATCTTGTTATTATGGAATTTAAAACACATGAAAGAAAAAGAAAAAAAAGCAATCAAAATAGTAAGAAAAATAATCAATCAAGAATAGAGCAATGTACAAAAATGTGCCGCAATGGTATCTTGTTCTCTATTTCCTTCATACTTCTCTATTTCCATGTTCAAGCCATTACATAAATGTATTTTAATTTCGTTTTGTAGTTACTTTCTGTTTTTGAAATATATGTAACCAACTCCAACTTCCACCTCTTAGATGTAGATTTTTTTAGGAATAACCATTAGTATAGAAGATTAGATCGATATACAAACCACTAATCAATAGATGAAAATTAGTATGAGTACGTTCCTATAAATCTTTTTATTAAGCAGGTCCTTTTATTATTGTTCCTGCATGCAAACAAAAAAAAGGAATAAAATTACAAAGGATAAAATAACATAAAAAATTAGTTAGAAAGAAAGAAGCAATTTTTGCACCAAAAACAAAATGAAACAATTATATTACAAAACATAGGATCTTTAGGAGCAGAAGATAAGGAATAAAGGTTGAATAGGAAATTGATTTCTAATAGATTGGTGCAGTTTAATTTCGCTTGAGTATATATATCATTGGCACCCTGCAATAACAGTTGATTTTTTAAAAAAACCGGAAAAAAAAGTGAGGTATATTATGCAGTTTAAATTTGAATTTTAAATTATTACACAGTTGGTTAAACCAAGTTTTGTAGTCATTCTAACTTATGGCAGTTATTGTAAGGACAATATAGGAATTAAAAAAAATCCACACCATAAAAATTATGAGTCCTCTTTATCTATAGTTATAGATATTAATTATAATTTATTACACAAAAATCATATACGGGACAATTGTTTTAATCAAAAAATTATTAATTCAATAAATTTTACAAGAAAGAACACAATGATGTCACTTATGTTTAAAAAATATTTTTTCTGTCAAAAAAACTTTTTAAAAATATTTTCTAACATATTTCTAAATATTTTATTCTAAATAAATTTGATACTTTAGTATAATATATTAATATCAATAAA
This sequence comes from Trifolium repens, assembly GCA_030408175.1. Classification (NCBI taxonomy): domain Eukaryota; kingdom Viridiplantae; phylum Streptophyta; class Magnoliopsida; order Fabales; family Fabaceae; genus Trifolium; species Trifolium repens. The sequence goes on from CP125851.1 coordinate 37,150,625, forward strand.
CATGAGCTTTTACAAGTAGTTTTTTTAAACAACAGAAGAATAAATTCTCATCAATAATAAATATATATAAAAAAAAAACCCAAGACAAAATATTTATCACTAATACATAAAAGGAATTGAATAAAAAATTCATACACGGGACAATTGCTTTAATCAAAAAAAATTTAATCATACACGAGACAATTACTTTAATCAAAAAATTATTAATTTAATAAATTTTAAAAAAATAATACAATAACATCACTTATATTTTAACAATATTTTATAAATAAAAGTCAATAGATCCGTCTTAAAACTAGTTTTTATTAAAAAAAAAGTAACCGCAATTAAACGGTTTCCTTCCGTTTCTTTCCTCCGCTCAATCTCATTACATTACAAATAAACAAAAAACCAATTTCAAACACAACCACCACACTTTTCTCTTCTTCTAATCAAATCACATCAACAACAACAAACAAGAGAGGCGTCTTAATAAACGTCAATCTCTCAATCTTTTTTCATTTCGATCTTAATTTTTTTTTCTTCAACTTCTGCAAAAATGAGAGAATGCATTTCGATCCACATTGGTCAAGCCGGAATTCAGGTCGGAAATGCTTGTTGGGAACTTTACTGCCTCGAACACGGCATTGAGGTAACAATCATCGATCTCCCCTAATCTCAACAGATTTATTGATTTCGTTCCTCATTTTTGAATCGTATCTTCAATTTTTGTTTATATTGTTATTAATATTGATAGATCAATGTTGATTCCTGTGGCATTGTTTCTTTGAGAAATTTGTATTTCATTTTGCTTGCTTGAAATGATTTACCGTTCTATATATATGTAGTGTGTGTTTGGTTTAGCTTTTGGAAGAGTCAAAAGCAATTCTAGAGGTATAGAATTGATTTTAGATTGGTTTTAGATGTTTGGTTACTTTAAAGCAGAATTGATTCTGTCTCCAGAATTGATTCTGCTAGAAGCTATGATTTGTAGCTTCTGGCTTTAAGTATGATTTTGACACTGAAATTTATTGTTCAACTCACTTTTACATAACTGTATTCAAACATAAATCAATTATGCTAAAATCAATTCTGATAAAATCAATTCTACCATAATCAATTCTATCAAAATCAATTCTATCTAAAGCTAAACCAAACACACACGTAATGTTCAACGCAAATTATGATTTGCATTTAATTTTGTATTTCTTGATTGATGAGAAATGTAATTCTAATTGCATTTAACTTTGATTTACAATTCTTCATTTGTATATATTTATTTTTCAATTTAGTGTTGATCTTTTGAAAAGAGTTCAAAAAATCATGCATAGCAATGTTGTCCCTCTTAGGTCTATGATTTTAGTTTTCACGAGGATTGGTTTCGCCATCTAGAAATGATTAACGACGCAACTTCTTGCTTGTTTGCCTTTCATTCTGGTATCTTTTGATAAATAAAATGTGTTGATCATAGATACAAATATCTTTAAATTATACTGGTTTTCAATTGGATAATACTTTCTAGAATAATCTAGTTCCATCATTCAATTTACTCTAGTAGTTTCGTTTTTTTTTTGTAATCTTAAACTCAAGTAAGAATTTATTTTTGTAATTTGTGGAAATGTGTAAAATTTTTATAATTCGTTCGTTCTTCGAATCATGTTTAGATTCCATATTGATAATTCTCTTGGTTTATGAATTGTTTAATTATCTCATTTGTTAATATACCAAGTGCCATTCTATAATTTTCTAATAATAACAAAAACAATTTATAACCTAAGTGTGCGTCCATTTACAATATATGTGTGTGTAAGGAGGACGTTGAAAAAAATGGTTGTGTTGTTGACATAGTTGTAAATAGCAGTCTTGAGCTGCAATTGTGGCCGTCACATAAATGGAAATTGCAGTCCTATTTGCCCACATTTTGTTGTAATATCGAAGTTTGTAGCGTAACTGCAATTTGGAACCGTACTTTCTATTTGTTATATTTATTCCACATGCTTTGGAGTTAATATTTGTTTGTAGCATAACCGTAATTTGGAACCGCGATTTGGAACTGTACTTTCTATTTGTTATATTTACTCCATATGCTTTGGAGTTAATATTTGTTTCTTGTATGTCGTGTCTTAGGCTGATGGGCAGATGCCAAGCGATAAGACTGTAGGTGGAGGTGACGATGCTTTCAACACCTTTTTCAGTGAAACAGGAGCTGGAAAGCATGTACCTCGTGCAGTTTTTGTAGATCTTGAGCCTACTGTGATTGATGAGGTGAGGACTGGAACATACCGCCAGCTATTCCATCCTGAGCAGCTCATTAGCGGAAAGGAGGATGCAGCTAACAACTTTGCTCGTGGACACTACACCAGTAATTAGTCATATATTTCAAATAAGACATTTTCCTTGTTTAATATCGAACTATAATAACGTCATCTTTTGTTTTTAATTGCTTCAGTTGGAAAAGAAATTGTTGATGTATGCTTGGACCGCATCAGAAAACTTGCGGACAATTGCACTGGTCTCCAAGGCTTTCTGGTTTTCAATGCTGTGGGTGGGGGTACTGGTTCGGGTCTTGGTTCCCTTTTGCTGGAACGTCTTTCAGTGGACTATGGCAAAAAGTCCAAGCTGGGCTTCACTGTCTATCCTTCCCCTCAAGTTTCAACCTCTGTTGTTGAGCCTTACAATAGTGTCCTCTCCACTCATTCCCTTCTCGAACATACTGATGTGGCTGTCTTGCTTGACAATGAAGCCATCTATGATATTTGCAGGCGCTCCCTTGACATTGAGCGGCCCACCTACACCAACCTTAATCGCTTAGTTTCCCAGGTATATATGAATAAGATTTAATTTCACTTTTGATTCTGTACATTGCAATTCTGCAATTTGTTCCCTGAATTTTAATTGATTCTAATATTTGTCTTGTTATAATTCATATCCTCTCAGTTTTCCGGTATTTTGAAACACCAATATTTAGATTGTAATGTTTGTGTTGTATTGTGCCCCTTTAACATTTTGTTGGTTTATTCAGGTGATATCATCACTAACTGCTTCCTTGAGATTTGATGGTGCCTTGAATGTTGATGTTACTGAATTCCAGACTAACCTAGTACCATATCCTAGGATTCACTTTATGCTTTCATCTTATGCTCCTGTGATTTCAGCTGAGAAAGCATACCATGAGCAGCTATCAGTTGCTGAAATCACGAACAGCGCATTTGAGCCTTCGTCCATGATGGCAAAGTGTGACCCACGCCATGGAAAATACATGGCCTGTTGTCTCATGTACAGAGGTGACGTGGTTCCCAAAGATGTCAATGCAGCTGTTGCAACTATCAAGACCAAGCGCACTATTCAATTTGTTGACTGGTGCCCCACTGGATTCAAGTGTGGAATCAATTATCAGCCTCCAACTGTTGTTCCTGGAGGTGATCTTGCCAAGGTGCAGAGGGCTGTGTGCATGATCTCCAACTCCACCAGTGTTGCTGAGGTTTTCTCGCGTATTGACCACAAATTTGACCTCATGTATGCCAAGAGGGCATTTGTACACTGGTATGTTGGTGAAGGTATGGAAGAGGGCGAGTTCTCTGAGGCCCGTGAAGATCTTGCTGCCCTGGAAAAGGATTATGAGGAAGTCGGTGCAGAGGCTACTGAAGGTGAAGATGGTGATGATGGAGAGGAATATTGATTAATATTAGATGTTTGCACCTTCTATTTGTTGCTTTTCATGCCCATTTTTTTATGCATTCAGTGTGCTATCTTCTTATACCTGTCCTTTATGTGGAGCTTGCCTTGTTTCTGTTCTAAATAACATCAATAACTCATAAGGTTGTGGCTTTTTGCTTTTGGAACAAGTAATAATATACTAAATAAACTTCAGTCATAAGGTTGTGGTTGTTATATATAAAAGAAGAGAAATGCTAGGAATACACTCTCTAACACACTCATTTAACACACTCCAATAATATTTAGCCACATCATCCTATTTTTATTTTCCGTTACCTGTTACCGATTCATCATGTTAACCATTTATTTTATAATTATTTTATTGTTAAATTTTACTTCATCTTCAACATTCAACTCCTGCAAAACCGTCTCTTCATGTTCTTAAATTATCATCTGTCAAAACTAAATCGTTGTTTCTAACACTCAACTCCTTCTTTCTAATTCATCGATGACTACAAAAGAAATTAACGACCACCGGAGCATGAAACGGAGATGATATGGTGGCAACAGAAATGAGACGCAGATAAAAAGAGAAAGGAACCGACAATTTGCAGTTGCAATTTAAAAAAAAAAAAAAAAAATAGAAGAAAGAAATGTTCAGAACTTGATCTATCCGTTAACAGATAAAGGAAAATAAAAATAGGATGATGTGGCTGAATATTAGTTGAGTGTGTTAAAAGAGTGTGTAAAAAGGTGTGACCATAGCATTTCTCATAAAAGAATGACTCTTACAAGTGATTGTCTGCTATATTGCCTTAATAGCTATACTCTGTTAGAACTTGTTCTTAAGTTTTGAAGTCTCCTAAGCAATTCATAAATAAGAAAACTTTTAACCCAAGAGGGTTTGTATATAGCAGCAACATCTCTTGAGAGACAAAGACCTTTGCTATCATGTTTGTTGTCTAATGTTTGTTGTCTAATCTTTAGAAAAATGGAAAGTGCACAATGAAAGAGTAGAATATGGTGAGTGATGCACTTATTTTTTTTCACAGCTAATTTGACAATATTCTAAATAGGTTGGTAAACATTTTATTAAGAAGAAAAGTAACAATGTGAATGAAAACCAGTAGAATCTAACAAAAGAGATGTCTAAAATATCAATTAGAGCTTAGTGAGTGAGATATTGGAGAAGGACAAGGTCAAATCTGAAATTAAAATAAGCATGCTAGCCTATCTTATTCTTAGGTAGTCAATTACTCCAAGAACTTGAAATCATCAATGTGCAAATATTAGTTTATTTTAAGTACGTTAACGTTACTCTCTCAAAGTGTGATGCAGCATGAAAAAATGTTATTAAGGGTCGTCAACAAATCTGATTGAACAACAACCTTTACATGTCCCTCTTTCCAAACAAGAATTATCACATATAAAAATAGCCATGAGTTCTGCATATACTATAATAGAAGCAACTCCACTAGACCATGCAAAACCAATAATCAATTTTCGTATAACCACAATGCTTAGATTACTGGTAGAGCTGCCATCAACAGCTAATTTGACTATTACATTTTGAGTGAGAGTCAATACTTTATGTTTGATGGCACATCTACTATTGTTCAATTTATTTGAAATTTAATATTTATGAAATATCACAAAATTTAATGGTGGGATTGATAAATATAATTTTTTAATTAAAATTATTAATTGATGTAAGTCTCAAAGCATGACCCTTGGTGAATTATAAAAAAAAAAAAGACCCTTGGTGTCATTTAACTTTATCTCTTATTTGTTCTATTTAATTATATCTCAAATTTTAACACTTGGTTGAAGTTGAACCGATCAATCCAATTCAATTTTCAGAGAAGGGAACTTTTTCCACCCCATATATCTTTTTCACCTCGAAAAAGTTTGGTAAATATAAATCGAACTGTTTTTTTAGTGTAAATTTTACTCAAATTTGCACTAAAAAAAGTTCGGATTACGTTTACCGAACTTTTTTTGCCTTAAGGGGGTGAAAAAGATACATGAGAAGTGGGATGAGAAATCATCATTTTCAGAACCTTGTTAATTTTTTTGGTACATAATTTATAACATCTAAAGTGATGACAATACATTCTTAGAGTTGTACCTAGGCATGGCAATAAAATTCATACCCGCGGGTACCCGCCCAAATCATATCCGCTTTGACGGGGAAAATCCGAGTTGACTGGGTTTGGGTACGGGTTTGGGTTTTCCCCGATTTCAAAAGACGGGGTTGGGGCGGGTAATGGGGACATTGATACCCACCCCGAACCCGTCCCCGAACCCGCCCCGCTTATATTAAAATTAGATTTTACCCTTTTTAAATTTGAAATCCTTAAACAATCTCTTAAATTACATTCATATGTTTATTTTTTATCCTTAATTTAAGTATTAAACAAACTATTTTCTCTATTTCTTTTCTATATTTAAAAAAATATCGTTGAAACAAAAGAATTTTTGGGCCTTTAACTTCTTTTTTTTATAAAAAAATATTAAAATTCAATCCAAATTTATGTTGCCATGCCTAGTTGTAACCAAAAAAAAAAAAAACACTCTCAGTACTTTTTTATTTTAAAGCAAGTACATTTCTTTTTTAACATATACTGTTTTATGGGTTAAACATTATTTATATGGAACTGAAATTTTTAAAATTTAACCAATAAAAAAATTGTGTTTTTTTTTTAACAAATAAAAAAAGTGTTTGTTGGAGAATGTATAGCTCACTAGCTTATATAAATGGCTTAATTACTAATTTGGTCCCTTATTTTTAATTTAGTTCTCAATTTGGTCCCTTATCTTTTAAACGTCTCAATTTGGTCCCTTATTTTTTTTGAAGTTCTCAATTTGGTCCCTCTCGTCAAATTTTTCACTATTACCATTAAATTTGGACACGTGTCATCTGTCCAAGTGTGCCACGTGTCCAAAATTTTAAAAGACAATGGACCAAATTGAGAACTGCAGAAAAGATAAGGGACCAAATTGAGACTTGCAGAAAAGATAATGGACCAAATTGAGACTTTTAAAAGATAAGGGACCAAATTGAGACGTTTAAAAGATAAGGGACCAAATTGAGCGCTAAAATAAACATAAGGGACCAAAGTATGAATTAAGCCTATATAAATAAAAAATTACATTTTAAAATTTATTGAGTAATAAATTAATCTGGTCTATATTATAGACCAAATTAATTAATTATTCAATGAATCTAAAATATAAAAATTTATTTATATTTGAAATTGAAGAGAGTATTTAGTTTACATTTTTTACTTAAAGTTATTTTGTGTTTAAATGGATAAATTTGAAAATAAGTCATTTTTTACTTGTTCGGGTTGATAGATAAATCCGGATGGAAATGGATTTTAATAATAATAGATGTGAGACAGTGCAGTAATTGACAGAGCACAACTCAGTGTACAGGAGTTCCAATTAGCCCTCGTCAACGACCACTCAAATCATTCTACTCTACCTCAACAAGCTAAAACGAAGTCGAAAAGATCTAGCAGTCATGCTAAGCTACATAAACGCTGGACTAAACCGGAAAATAACATTGTTAAAGTTAATAGTGATGCTAACCTGGCGATCGACGAAAGATGGGGTCTGGGAGCGATTTGTCACAACTCTTAGGGAGCTCACCTAGCTTCAGCCACATGGGAAATTCCTGGAAGCAACGACCCAACCCTAGCTGAAGCGTGTGCTGTCTATAAAGCGGTTCTGCTGGCGATCAACTGCGGATTCGAAGAGATTGTGTTTGAAAGTGATAGCGCTTCTGTTATCTCTTACATCAACAAAGAGAGTAGGAACCCTAGATCCTATTTGGGGAATTTTGTAAACGGTATCTTAGGAAACAAAGAGAGATTTAAGACTTGTACCTTTAGATTCATAAGTCGTGAGGCCAACAAGGTAGCCTATTGCCTTGCAGCTTTGGCCCACCAAGAGCCCAACAAGGAGTGGTTAAATGAACCCCACCCTAACACTGTACCTCTTATTCTCATGGACTTGATCCACTAATAATATCTTTTTACATTCAAAAAAAAAGTTATCTTTTTATTATAAAAAAATAATGTTAGTTGCTCTTCGTTCTCCTAAATCGATCAAAATTTTTTTATGTCCTCCATCTTTCGGGAGATATTTCCTGGTAGTACAAATCTTACCGGGAGATATCTTCCGATGGTGCAAATCTTATTAGAAAATATCTTTCAGTAGTGCAAATCTTATTGAAAGATATAGTATATTTTCTAGTGAACAATTCAAGTCAACCATAAAAAATAAGAAGCTCTCTTTTTAGTTTGACCAAATAAAAGTTATTGGTCCAGTTGGGCCGGTCCAATATTGGCCGGTGAAGATTTCTTTTCCCACCCCCCGTGTATCTTTTTAACCTCCCAAAAATCTAATTTTATCCCTAATTTACAAAAGCAAAACTTCGGTAAATGCGAACCGAATTTTTAAAAAATTCGAAAAACATTTACCGAAGTTTTGCAATATAAAAATAATTGTTTCAACCGTTTATTTTTCAAAAAATCCAATAAAAAAACTTCGGTTTCTATTTACTGGAGTTTTCTTTCATAGGCATGCATTAGTAGGGGTGTAAGCGGATCAAAACTTCGATTTGTATTTACCGAAGTTTTTGTTCGGGGCATAAATGAAAACCCGGGGGATGAAAAAGAAACGTGGGGGTGGGAAATGAAATCTTATTGGTCGAATGGTCGGTTAGTTTGTTGAATTCTTCTTTTCACGCCCTTTGGATGTTCTTGTTCGTCCCCTGAAATTTCAAAAATATCCTTCGCTATTTAAGTAGCGAATTCAAGGGGAGTAAAATCTAAAAAAAAGTTCGCATCCTATAATGCGAATTCGGTTCGCATACATGATGCGAACTTTATAAAATATAATATTTTTATATCTTTCACCATTCCTTCAACCCTATTTTATAAGGTTCGCATTATAGGATACAAATTGTATTCACATTCTAAAAAACAAACTATTTTTTCTCTTAATTTTTACTATTTACGTACTCACATTCTACATTGACAGGGTAGAAATAAAAGACTCAGGTGCATGAAAGACTCAGGTGCGAAAAGAAGAAGTCTAGTTTGTAAAAAAAAGAAATATTATTCACACGTGCCACAGTGCCCCTAGTATAATAAGTTTTCAGAGTGTTCCTGTTAAAACACAAAAAGCTAAACATATTGAGAAGAGAGTAAAATGGCGACAACGCTTGCGCGATCTGGTTTTCTTCGCAACGTCCTACGACGAGGAGGCTCCGGTGTCTCTCCCGCTCCCAAGCGAAACTTTTCTGCTTCCTCTGGTCATCACGATGACGCATGTCAGTACCTTATTCCTTTCCCTCTCTCTCTCATAATTTAACCCCTTTTCTATTGTTTTAGGGTTTCGATGAATAGCTCTTGTTCAATAGATGTAATTCAAATATTCCTATGATTTTCGTTGATGCATATCATTTGTTATGTTAATTTTGGTTTCCTTATTTTAATTTATGAATGTGGGAAATGATATGTGGATTATTTAGATTTTAGATTGATCCGGTTTTATTTGATTTGCGCTTTGATTTGGCTTTTTAGCCTATTTTGTTTGTTTGAATGTTTATGCATGATGTTTGTGATTATGATGAAGAAATGATTAATTATATCTCAAATCTTATTATTGATTCAATTAAGTTTGCATTTGAATTGATAGATTTTATTTTACCTCAATTGATTTGTATTTGCAATGCTATGTATCATCACAAGTATTATATAGATTTCAATTTTGAATGTATGCCAATTTTGGTTAGAGTTTGGTTCGCCATCTCAAAAATGAAGACTGCAATTTTGATCCATTTTTCCAAATTGTGAATTTCTGGTTCAAATATCATGTAACTGTCCCAGGTTGAGATTAAAAGATTTTATCATGAATCTATTTAAATATTGTTTTTTGTATTCAATTTTTTATAATCTTATCCTTTGTATCAGATGAAACGAAAAAATGGGAGAAGATTACATATCTAGGCATTGCTTCATGCACTCTTTTAGCTGCTTATATTCTATCTAAAGGCCACCACCACTATGACGAACCTCCTGTAAGCTTTCCTTCACTATATGGAATTTGATCTTTTAATTTCTTTCATGTTAAAAATTTTCTGTGAACATTTTGTTTCTTGTTTTTTTTTCCCATGAACATTTTTGAAATTTTGAAGAGCATTTGAGATGAGAGAGACACAGAGTTTTCTACTCGTTTCTGTTTTTATGATTGTTACTTTGATATGTTTTAATTTTATCTTTGCCCCATTTCAAATGGATGTTTGAGTAAATAAAGGATCAAATGACTTATTGACCCCTCTGCTCATAAAAACAATTTAATCTATAGCTTATTTGACTTCTACAGAAGTATTGGTGCATAGTGCTCCAGCTTAAGACAACAAATGACACTGTCAAACAACTTTTTATTCTTTGTTTTTTCACCACCAGTTGAATCTGGTTCGGGGGTCAGTTCTGGCATCAAGTGGTTCCAGCCCCCTCCCGATCGTACAGAAGTGTAACAAATCATTAATATTTATGGGAACTTTTTGATCTATATAATAACTATTCAAGAAATTAACATCCCTCTATTTCTAGAACAAGTAAGGAAATGAAAGGCTTAAAATGAGGCACTCCATGTATCCCCAAGTTTATATTTGTCTATGTGAGAATGTTAATACAAAATAAATTATATAATACAGAGAGAAGCAAGGGGTGTATGCACCCAAAAAATAAATACAATAGATTCTAGCTCATAAGTTTTTCTATGACTGAAGTTCTTGATGTATAGTCACTGTTTCCCTTCAATACACCCTTCAGATCAAAGTTTGCGTGACATTTCACAATTCCTTTGTGTTCATATGATTCATCTTTTATTTTTTGTACTCGCTTTGATTTTTTTAAGTGAGAAAAATTCTAATTCTTTTGTTTCTCTTGCAGGCATACCCATATTTGCATATCCGCAATAAGGAGTTCCCATGGGGTATGTGTCTTTCATCTTATTCCTTGTGATTTTTTTTTATTCTTTTTGCCTTGTGTTATTACATTTTCCTTCACCAGCCACAAGTTACCCAAAAACCATTCCACTAAAATAGTTGGATTGATTCAATTTTTTCAGTTCATGACTTCATTCATTGCTGGAATTTTGGAAAGTCTCATAATTCTAGTATTTTGGTGCATTAATAATTTGCAGCATTCTTTGACGTTTATTATGTGAAGAACACCCATATCTAGCTTATTACAGTAGCTAGGTAGAGTTTGCATGCACTTCATATTATATATTTCCAGTAGTATTGTCAAATAAGGCTACATACAGTTAATTGTGATAAGCTTTGTTTAATGCATTTATTGGTAATGGTATATTGCAAACTCTATTTTTTAGATTTACGAGGTGGATCTCGTATTTTTTTTTCTATTTCTTTAACCACAATTTAAGAAAATGTTATTACTTTTAGTTTATGCTTTTTTTCTGTTCACATGATACTTTCCAAGGCCTTCCTGCCTCTAACTCAGGATTTATTTGAACATGGCGTTCATTTTTTGAGGAATAACCATTAATCATTCATGCAAATACCAATAGTTCTTTATGTATAAATTTTGATAGACAAGTCATTCTTACAGACAAACCTCGACCTATTAAATGAGTTACTGAGTTGACTATATGCTTTATACCCAGCCAAATTTCGGTTATGCGTTTTGTATGTTTTCATCCGTGTATGTATTAATTAAATCATTCTCTGAGCTTAATTGCCATATGTTTTTTTGTTTATGATAGTTTGTAGACAATACATTTTTTTTTTGTCTATTTTGCATTGCCAGAACTGCTGCTATTTATCCATCCATTGATAACCTGTCCGCCTTTGTTTTCAAATAATCTTGTTGATCTGAAATTCCAGGCTGTATAACATTTCTCTTTAATGATAAACAGGTCCTGATGGGCTCTTTGAAGTGAAGGAGGAGCACCACTAGGAATATCGGTGGTTTCATGAAGGTGTTTTGTGGGCACTGATGTCTTTCTTCCTTTGGTTGTAACCTCATAAAAAGTTATTATTGCTGTTTCATATTGTTTATTGAATTGAGATCTAGAACTTGCACTTGGCATGATATTTTTCATGTTGTCTTCTTTCTAATGGTTGAAGCAAAATAAAATTGCCGTTATGCGTGTTTTTACTTCGAGTTTTGTTTAGTTGTTTCAATTTTGACAGAAAATGATCCAATATGACAAGAAAGACTTGTGTTTTTATAATGGATGTTTTATGCAATTTAGCATAAAATATAACTAGGTAACGACTTGGTGGATACTAATAAAATGGAATAACTCATTGACTCATTTTGTAAAAATAACTCATTGACGCTCCAGTCCCTCTTGACGCTCCAGTCATTCCTTTTATATCTAATTCTATGGTGAGCTTGGTGTCTCAGTGTTTTCTTTATAAGCAAATGTTGTATAATAGTGGTTCTGTTTTTTTTTTTCTTCTTAATTTGAACTGTTGACTTTTTTTATTAGAATTTAGCTCATCATTTTATATCGTTGACTGCTACTATAAATTGAAATCAATGACTGAAATTTGCGTAGCACCCTCTAGTGGCTGGAGAGGATAAAGTTCCCCCCATCGTGCACATTTTCTTTGACCTTTTCGAATTTGATAGGTAAGTCACATTTTATTGTGCAACAGTTTATGTAGACTCTGCTATCTTTCTATTCTGTTAGCTGCAGAGGCACTATCTCCCTAGTGAAAGACCAACTACCTTGCTTGTTCTATTTTCCAATATTCTTTTCAATTGAACTCTATCTGATTTTTGACTCAAATATCACCTCATCATTATTACTTTCAAATACTCAAATGGGCTCAGCTAAACCATGCCATGGAGTCCAGAAAAAGTAACTCCAAAATGGAAGTAAAGATGTTCAAACTCAGCATGTGATTTGATGTCTAGTTGAGATAAAATTTTCATCAAACACGTATAGAAGAAATTAAAACAATTTTATTATAAATAATAACTTTCGGCATAAGTTAAATAAACACTTTCTGAGATAAAATAAAAATAAAAAAAATAAACACTTTCTGACTATTAACTTATTCACAGATATCTTCTCCGCAATTGCTAATTTGCTAAAATCTTCTAAGAGTTTGTTTTGTAAGTTAACTTTCAAATACTTACTCAATTCTCAAATAAGAACTTCCAAAAGTTAAAAATTAATTCAGACTTGAAGTTAAGGGAAAGTCTTCGAGGTCAAGGACATTTTTTTTTCTCTTCAAATTAATGTCTTTTGGGAACTGTTTTGGAGGCTGCAAAAAGTAGAGTGAGTTTATAATTTAAGGAATGATTAGCTCGAAGTCTATAACAAGAAAGATCTCAAAATTAAAGAGAATAACTTATCTTTGATGACAATTTAAAGTGATTATTATTCTTCTACGAAATGGTGCGGTTTACATATAAGACAGAAAAGGATTTTTTACTAATACAACTTTTATATCTTTCTAAATTCTTATTCTGACCCTGTGAAAACAAAAATATGATAACAATATTTGCTAAGTAAAGAACAATACATGGCTCAACAAAAAAAGAAACAAATAAGAAAATAGGATCAGAAGCGGCAGCAGAATACAACTGATTCATTTGTATTATCATTCTGCAGAAGAAACATCTTTTTTATTGCTTTCTCCATTGCTTTCTGGCAAAGTTCCCAAATCTACGCGGGATTCTTTGTCATCCTGAGTTTCTTTATCATCATGAGTGATTGAAGGATCGGAACTTCCTTGATCATTCGAGTTAGAATTGCTATCTCCATCGCTATGAGTAGATTCCTCATTCTCTTTTTTTGACTCAGCTGACTCATTTTGAGCACCACCTTCGTTTTCACTAGTTTTGCTCTGAGCAGTGTTCTCGTTCTGATTCACATTCTCATTGGCATCATGAGAAGTGTTTCCGTTGTCATTAGCATTTTCATTGTTGTTTGAGTCATTCTGATTAGCATCGCTAGAATCTTTGTTGTCATTAGCACTTTCACCACTGTTTGTGTTGCTTTGAACCGAGTTTGCATTGTCATTCTGTGAAGATTCAGAATTACTTTCTGCACTCGAGGATTCATCTTTCTTTTGTTCTGATGAAGTATCTGAGGTAGTGAGTTGAACCTCATTGCTAGTAGCATCTTTGTTGTCAGATGTGTTGGATGATGAACCACTCTGTTGTGTTCCTTCTTGACTGGTATTTTTCTCCGGGTTTTCATTAGTGGTGTCCTTGTATTCATCATGATTTGTATTGCTGTCTTGAGTTTCTGAGGAAGATGTGGTAGTGGAATCTGTCTGATCACCAGCAGCGTTTGATTTAGAATCTTCGGTGTTTGGCATTGTATTTTGCGTGCCGGAGTCCTCTTCCTTAGAGTTTGCATCTTCCGATATTTCCTTCTGTTTGTCAGTTGCGTCGTTTTGATTTTGTGACGATGAATCCGATGTTTGTACATCGTCCTTGGCGGTGTTATTCTGCTCTTGCTCTTGCTTCTGGTCACTTGACTCTGACACAGAACTCTTCTGTGAATCATTCTCTGTCTGTGCCTGATCATTCTCATTTTCTTGCTTGTTTTCTGTAACAGTAGAATCAGTGGCTTCAGTAGTTTCATCACTATTTTTCTGAGACTCCGACTCAGACTCATTTTTTTCCTTTTTGTCAAATTGTTCTTCTGTCTTGTTAGAACTTTCTTGTGAGACGTCTTGCGATTTATGATCTACTACAGCACTGGAGGCATTATCTCCAGCATAATTTTCCTCCCTAGACTCGTTCTTTTCACCATCCTGAACCTGATTTTCAGATGAAGTCTCCTCCTGAATCTTACTTTGCTCTTCTTTCTCTCCCCCTCCTGTTCCATTGCTCTCCTCTGTCCCTTTACTATCTTGCTCATGATTTCCCTCCACTTGATCTTTCGCGTCGGTCTCGTTCTGGTTGTTTTCTTCCTTCTCCTTATCTTTAGTGTCTGTTTCACTTGTCTTTTCATTCTCTTGCTGACTCTTTTCCTCTCCTTCATTTTTGTTTTCTTCATTTTCTTGCTGACTCTTTTCTCCATCTTTGTTCTCTTGATTCTCTAGCTGACTCTTTTCTTCATCATTTTTCTCTTCATTCTCTTGCTGACTTTTTTCTTCATCTTTGTTCTCTTGATTCTCTAGCTGACTCTTTTCTTCATCTTTTTTCTCTTCATTCTCTTGCTGACTTTTTTCTTCATCTTTTTTCTCTTCATTCTCTTGCTGACTTTTTTCTTCATCTTTTTTCTCTTCATTCTCTACCTGACTCTTCTCTTCATCTTTGTTCTCTTCATTCTCTTGCTGACTCTTTTCTTCATCTTTGTTCTCTTCATTCTCTAACTGACTCTTTTCATCACTAGTTTCTCCAGTTTCTGTGTCCTCTAATTCCTTTTTTATTTCCTCATTCTCTTTCGCTACACTTTCACTCTCCTTGTTGTCTACATTGTCATTCTCTTCATCAAGTTTCTCCACATGCTGTTCACCTTCAATGTCGGTTTTAACATTTTGCGAAGTCTCCTCACTCTCTTGATCCACCGAATCCTCTTTATGCTCAGAACTATCTTCCACGCCATTAACATCATCCAATTTTGTTTGATCTTCATGCTTGTTGTCTTGTTCATCTGCTTCATCATCGTCTTCCTTGTGTCTTGCATCTATAACAGTAGTATCCTCCACAAGAGGATTGAGGTTCTTCCTCCCTAACTTAATAACCTCATTTCCAGATTTCGTGGTTTCTCCATAAGCCGCTTTTTTCTGGCGTGAGTGTCCAATTTGGTAAACCAACCAAATACAAACACCAACTAGAACACATATTTGTAGAGCATGCTTCACCTTGAAGCCTTTGGATCTTTGACTCCTCCTGGGAGATAACCTAAACATGCCTAATATTCCTCAGCCACAAATTTTACTTCCTTTCAAAACAAAGACCTGCACATATGATGAATTTTATTTTTTTTCCACCGAAACTCGGAAAATCACAAATAGAGGCAAATAATAAAAAAATAAAAAATGAAAACCAAATTCATGATTCACATACGATACTAAGGTTGATCTACTTATCTACATATATTTTTATGTTTCAACGAGCCTAGCGGCAAAACTTACATACTCTGTGTATGTTTGGTTTCAAGGTTTCAATTATGGAGCAGCCAGAATTGATTCTGGACGTGTATAATTGATTCAGGTTTGTTTGGTTTCTCAAAAGTAGAATTGATTCCGCCTCCATAATTGATTCTACTTGAAGCTAGAAATCGTAGCTTCTGATTCTAGAATTGATTTTTACACTTAAGTTTTTTGTTCAACTCACTTTTGCATGAATATATCCAAACATAAACCACTTTAACTTAAAATCAATTTTGGCCAAAATCAAATTTACAGAATCAATTCTGTCAAAATCAATTTTTCTCACTGCAAAACCAAACATACAAATGTTTCTAAGCCTATTATCGTCTAAGTTGTACTTAGAAGAGGCATTAATCTACATATTACTTATGTTATGTTATGAAAAATAATTAAAGTAATGTTTTTATTAGTTAAACTAACAATAAAACAAGGACATACCATATATACAACCTACTAATTAGTAAAGAATAAAACACCTTCATTTATCATAAATGTCATAAGATTATGCATTTCATATATGATATATCCAAATTTCAAATCAATCATAGCAAATCAAATTATAACAAGCATCATATCATACTAATTAATAGCAGCCAAATGCAGATCAAGAAAAGAACATTAAAAATATTAGAATGCTCAAAAGCATTGATATATCTACTACATAGATCTAAAAACGAGAAATGGTTACATACGTGGCAAATTGAACGCGCACAAGAGAAAACAGATGGTGCGTTCTTCTTCTTCTTCTTCTTCTTCTTCTTCTTCCTCTGAACTAAGAATTAGAGGAATGAATGAAAGTCTCAGAAAGTGGTTTTGGAGTTTTTTGTGAGTGGAAATTCTCTGGATCTGAAATGAAATGTGAGAATAATTAATCACTCAAAGTCGCAAATGCGAATGGCTGTAATGTATCTCTCTTTTATTTATAGCAACTGCTTAACAACAGATCTCAAGCAGAGATTTTATAATTAATAAGTAATCATCAATTAATTAATTATTATATTATGTGTGTTGTGTACTTGGTTAATTTAATTAATGTAATTTAACTGTTTTCTCACTTATGATCCGTTTGGTTTGAGGGAAAGAAAGAAGGAGGAAAGAAAATTGCAGAAACCGATGCATGAACTTAGACTAACATTAGTCCAAGTTCATACATTGGTTTTCGCAATTTTCTTTCCTCCCTCTTTCTTTCCTTCCAATCAAACGGACCATTAAAGTTAAAATCGACTTAAGCTACTAGATTTGATCTAATATTGAAAGATTTGGGTAATATCCATGAGATTCTAGATTCGATCCTCATTGGCAACATTATAACAAAAAGAAATCGACTTAGTGTAAAAACGACGTTGTTTGTTATGAGGGAAAATAATGAAGCACCGTCAATTGGAAGATTGGTGCATTGGTGGATATCAAACTTGACACGTGGAATTTTCTATAAATCTCAGCCCTTGAATATGTCGGTTACACTCTACCACCGTTGATACATGAAAATAAAACCTTTTCTCATTTTTTAAGTATGAAAAAGAATTCTATTGAAAGAAACGAATAGAGAGAGAAGTGTGATGAATATGACATCTCCCTATAGCAATGGGTAGAGCGTGTTGTCTTTTTCATCTCACACTATGTTTGGATGTTAATAGAAATAAGAAAGAGAGAAATAGTGAATAGAGAAATAAAAGAGAGAGAAATAGTGAATAGAGAAATAAAAGAGAGAGAAATAAAAGAGAAGTGGAGTAGAAATTCTACATTGTTTGAATGAATAGAAGTAGAGAAGAAAAGTAGATAGATAGAAATTAATAAAAATGATAAAAGACAAATTTATCCTTCAAATTTAAAGTTCAAAAAATAAGGAGAAGGACATTGTGGGAAAATTGCATCTTTCCACTCTTTCAACTCACAAATCTTGCATATTCAGGAGAGATTTGTTTTTGTATGGGGCCCACCTAAAAAACTTCTCTCTCTCCTTATTTCTCTCATCATCCAAACTAAAGAAATACTTAATTTCTTTGATATCTCTCTCTTATTTATTTCTCTCTCTCATAAATCTATCAAAACAAACATAGTGTTAAATTTGATGGAGTTTTAGTATAGTTTGATAAAAGGTGAAATATACTCCCTCTGTCCCAATTTAATTGACACAGTTAACTGTTTCACGTATGTTGATGTATAATTTTGATGATTAATATTTTTAATTATATAATAGTAAAAATTATAAAAATTTAATATTTTGAAAATACTCATCGAGACAAATCTAACAACATCTTATACGCTAATATTTATTTTTATTTATTAGTAGAAAAATAAAGTCAAAGCAACATATGTGAATAGTGAACAACAGTCAACTGTGTCAATTAAATTGGGACGGAGGGAGTATCAGTTAACAACTAACATCCTCTCATTTGTTTTTTCCGATGACCTTTGCTATTATAAAGAATACAGATTTTATAAAATTCTCGTTTAATTGAAACTTTATATATTCATTATTTTAATTTTTTTAGTTTTTGAAAAAGAAAAACAAAGAAACATGTTTTATCCTTAAAATTCTCAAACAACATATTTCTAATAAAAAAACATAAAATTGTTTTATAAAAGTTGGTGTAAATTAGCAAATGGCTGCATAATATATAATAAAATTTACCCAACTAATCCTTAATTTTCTAATGAAAAATAACTAAATGTCAAGGGTTTTTTGTCCAAAGTGAAAGGTGCACCTTGCTAATTTAGACCCTTATATTTTAAAAGTTTCAATTTGGTCTCTTATGTATATTTTACGATTCAATTTAGTCATTTCCGCCAGTTTTGTCATTAACACCGTTTAATTTGGACATGTGTCCAAGTGTCTGTCCACGTAAGCAAACCGTCTGCCACATGTGACAAAACTGACGGAAAGGACCAAATTGAAACCTAAAATAAACATAAGGGACCAAATTGAAACTTTTAAAACATAAGGGACCAAATTAAAACCTAAAATAAACATAAGGGATCAAATTGAAACTTTTAAAACATAAGGGACCAAATTGAAACCAAAAACTAACATAAGGGACCAAATGTTGAATTAAGCCTATTATTAACCATGTTTTTATAAAGTTAATATTTAACAAAAAAATTAAATTTGTAATTTAGATATCCAAAAATCAATCCAAATAAAATCGCACAAAATTGGATTGGATATCTTAAAATGAAAGAATGATTTAAGATATCTTAAAAGGACATAAAAATGACAAATAATGTTATTGGGGTTTAAACTTTTTAAGATATCTTAAAATAACAAAAAATAATAATTTAATAAAAGTTGGTCAAAGCTGATTCAAAAAAAAAAAGTTGGTCAAAGTAAATAATTTGATACCAATAATAATCATTTTATATAAAGAAAATATAAACACATTAATTAGATTTGTTGACCATACAATCATAATGTACATTCGATTCAATGTATCGAAGATTAGAAATTAAAAATCTAAAATTTATTTTTGAATTTTTACAAATGTTCAAAAGATTCTTTCCTCTCACAAACACTCTTTCTAGTTTTGCCCATTTTCTATATTCTCTCCAAATTTTTACATTGCATTCTAATTTCTACTTGTTTTCCTCTAATATATATATGCTTCATTTCATTATATTTCTCACAATTCTTCTTCATTTTATTCACTGAATTCTCAATTCCTCTTTTCATTTTGACTCAAAACATGGTACTCAATTCATAATCAAACAACCCTACACCAGTCAATCCCACCACAAACCCTCCACCTCCATCGTTGTTGTCACGAACAATGGTGACATCCGCTCCATTTTACCCTAATGTAAACAACGTAGAGAAAGATCAAATTAGTGAAAAATTGGTTTACAAAAACCAAAATCAATTGGATCAGATTCAGAAGGGGAAATCGAAAGTATATGTTGGATCTCCCGTGAAGGCCAAAGGTTATGGAGAGAACAACGATGATGGAGAAAGTGACAGAGAAGCAGAAGACGAAGTGGGGACGAAATGTTCAGATGAAGAATCAAACACCCAGTTCGTAAAAACATGGAACCTGAGGCCTAGGAAGCCGCGCGTGAACCCTGAGAAACAAGGAAACAATGGAAGTGGCAAAGGAGGAAGATCAAGGAAGAACGTGACACCAACGAGTTCAAGCAAGCACCGATCTGCTACAAATACCGGACCTCAGCCTAAGGTTGAGAGGCCAGTGATGAAGAAGCGTGAGTTGGTGATATCTCTTACTAAGGAAGAGATTGAACTTGACTTCAATTTAATGACTGGAGAAAAGCCTTCAAAGAAACTTAATAAGAGATCAAGGGTTGTGCAGAAAAACCTTGATGTAATTTTCCCACTCTTAAACTTTTATTTTGATTGAATTTGTTAGTCGTACTTATTTTTATTTTATTTAATTCATATTATTTGTTTATTTTGATGATGATGAATCAGTGATGATACAAAGAGACATATGATTAGCGCTACTAGATGTTCCTCTGATGTCTACTAGGCACTATGATGTCTTATAATGCTCTTAATTTACCTAAAAATGATCAATGATGATAATGGTGATGATTAGTTTTTGTGTAGTTTTTTTTATGATGTTAATAATGCTTGTAAGTTGTAGTTGTTTTTTTTTTGGGTAAGCTTGTAGTTGTTATTTGTTGTGTCTTTCTGATCCTATGTTGTGCTAAAATTGTTAGATATAATTAATATACAATTTGACTAGGAAGTAGTAAATGAGTTTTCTTTTGTTACAAGAATTTGGACTTTTAGTCTTCCGTGTTTGATTGTTGAGTTGAACATATTTTTTTCAATTTTTTTCTTGTGTTGATTACATGATTACGTTGATTAGATTTTAGAGAATGTTGTGCAAGTATTATTAATTGTGTTGTTCTAAGCATAAAAAAGGATTTTTTATAAAATTGCTAGATGTGATATAGAATATGATTAGGAATACATTTTTTATTGTCACCTTAATCTTTTTTAATTAGTTGTCGTATTGAAGTGGATTTTATATTATTTTTTTTGTAGAATGCTGATGCATGTATTTTGTTGTTGAATAATTATGTTTGACAGGATCTTTTTCCAGGCATGCATTTAACCAAGATAAGACCTAAACGATACAATGTTCATGATAATGCACACTTTTGAAGGTTTCTCTTTAACCTTATTTTCATGTCTTGTTAGTTTTTTTTTGTATGTTTCGATACTTGGTTGACAAACAAGGAAAAAATAATACTCGTTCCATATATATGATAAAATGTTGTTAAATTTCCTTGGCTATGATTAAGCGCTCCTTTGTGCTTTGATTTCATGAGCTTATTTATAGAATAATATGGTAGTTTACTTAAAGTTCTTTATGTTTTTTGCAGAGTTAGGGGTTCCAGTTGCTAGCTTGAGATTTGGAATGTTTCTTGGAATAATGATGTCTTCTGAAGATGGGAGAATAAAATTTATCTTGTTTCTGTGTCCAATACTTGTGGATTGGGGTACTTAGTAAATTGTTGAATTTTAAAATATTTTAGTTATTTTGGCTTTACTTTTTGTGGTTAATGTTTTTCTATTGGTTTATCGAATAATTGTTGAACTATTATTTAATGACATTTTTTAGTTGTTTTCATAAATAATTGTGGAAGTATCAATTTTTACCTACATTTTATTCTACGGTTGTTTCTATTGGCAACCATATATAGTTTCCGATTTTTTCTTGTGATCAAAGGGTATTTATAACATTTCATTAACTAAAATATGTTTAGTATAATTTAGTACATTAACCAAAACATGAAAACTAACTTACAATTTGTTTTATTGAATGTATTAATGGTATTGGTTTACAAGTAAATATTTAATATGACTATATTCTCTATTTGAATGTTAATTTTCTCTTTGAATTTATGAAATCTTGAAATTGAATATAAATACTGAATCTGATCAGTATTTTTCGTTAAATATCTGAGTATAAGGTTTAAATGTCATCATTGTTCATGTCTTCGTAAAACCTAAGTGCTTTAATTACTGCTAGCCATTTTTTTTATAAGCAAAAAATGCAATTATAAGGAGTACAAGATGTACTCGGCCCTTACAATTCAAATAGGATCACTTTAGATGCGATGAAAGCATTCTAAAGGATTGTTACACCAATTTTGGAAAGAAAAATCAACTATACTCCTTAGTCTATACCACAACCAAGCAATATACAAAATTTGGTTCACTAAGGAATTAACATTAGCATAATCTCCTCTAAAAAGAATGTTATTACGAGTACGCTAAATACACCTAGTTGTTGCAAGCCAAATAATATGTCGAAACCTCTTAGTATTCTTTCCTTTGATAATACCACCAAATGATAAAAGGTGATCGGGAACAAAAGTAAATACCAGGAAATTAACTCCCAGCCACTTGAATATGTAGCTCCACACTTGAACAATCACGTCACACTTGAAGAACACATGTTGAATGTCTTCCACTTCTTTGAGACAATACACACAACACCTTTTTAAATTGCTTGTGATAATACCTTTATTAATTAAAGCCGCTTTAGTAGGCAATTTATCAAGCAACAACCGCCACCCAAAAATACTAGCTTTCGACGGAGCATTGGTAATCCAAAGTTTGTGAGACTTCAACTCCTATCCACTAATGGTGGGCAGCAACTCTGAAGTGTTGGAACAAAGTGAGTCTGACATAAATCTCTAAGTTTTCAATGAGTTTTGATGATAACAAAGTATTAAAATTACAATTGGTATTACTAATGAGTTTTCTAGTGTGCAGAATTATAAGTTAAAATTCATTCAGAAGCACTACGAACAAAAGCAGAGAAGCCAAGTTTAGAAGCTCTGAAAGCGCATCGCTGATCATCAGAAGCTTAAAATCCAAGTTCTGAAGTTAGTGGCTCTGAGGACAAAGGCTAGACTCTGAGAAGCTCAGAAGCTGAAGACCTTAAGAAGCTACGACAACAGACACTGAAGCAAAAGGAATTTACGTCACTCAAGAACTGACAGAATCAGAATCAATGATTGAAGAATAATCTACTTAAGGACTCTATCATATCCACAGGAAGGAATATTCATTGGTATAACGTTAACCTTATCCATAAGTGGAGCGCATTTGAGGATTGTACAATCGTACTATTATTACTCAAAATGGTTGAGTGATATTTCAAATTGCAAGGTAGTGGAATTGGATTTCTTTACTAAAGAAGGCAATATACAGCTATCAATTGTACGAGCAAATTCCAGCTGGCACCTTATCTCTCTGCAACGGTCATTACCATTCCATTCAAGTATAAATAGAAGACTCAAATGGAAGAAATGACTACCGTTCTATTACTGCGTTTAAGACTCTAAAACATTCTGACATTACAGCTTCTATCTGTCATTCTTAGTCCTAAGGCAAATCTGTGTTGTATTTTGTAAACACCTCTGATAGTATATCAAGTGTTCATTAACATTCATTCTTATTCTTAAGTTTGTTTGAGAAGTCTCTTGTTAGTTGTAACTTGAGCATTTGAGAAGTCTCTTGTTAGTTGTAACTTGAGCATTTGAGAAGTCTCTTGTTAGTTGTAACTTGAGCATTAGAGAAGTCTCTTGCTATTGTGCTTGAGCATCTTGTAATCTTGTGAGATTTTAGTGAGAAGCCCTTGGAAGTGCAAGGGGACTGGACGTACTCTCGATTTGTGAGAGGAACCAGTATAAATTCTGTGTCTTTCTTTCTCTCTCTCTGTTTCATTATTGTTTTGTGTTTAATCCGCTGCAAACTTAGTTTTTATTTGAGAAAAAGTTTTAACTTTTAAAACACAATTCAAACCCCCCCCTTCTTGTGTTTTTCCACCTTCAATTGGTATCAAGAGCTAGGTCTGTTGCCGAACTCACCTTACAGTGAAACAGTAAAAGATCCAAAGGAAAAACATGACTGACGCTGCTGGAAATGATGGAGGAAAGAAAAGTAATGAGATTCCATTTGATTATGACACAAGCTCAAACGATAGGAAGTCTTCTGACAGGATTCCATTTTTCAATGGAAATCCTACTTCTTACCCATTATGGAAAACAAAGATGTATAGTTATATCATAGGTATTGATGTTGATTTATGGGATTTGGTAGAAGAAGGTGTTGTCTTTGACAACATGGATAAAGAAGGAGTGGTTAGCCATCAACATAGAAAATCTTTCGCACCTTCTCAGAAGCTAGAGTACAAGAAGCATCACAATGTAAAAGGTGTGATGACTAATGCGATTTCGCATGATGAGTATCTCAAAATTGTGGACAAAAGAACTGCTAAGTCTATTTGGGAGTCTCTGAAATCTAAATATGAAGGAAACAAACAAGTTAGAGAGGCTAAAGCAAACTTGTTAGTTCATCAGTATGAGTTGT
The DNA here is from genome assembly GCA_030408175.1 of Trifolium repens. Taxonomy (NCBI): domain Eukaryota; kingdom Viridiplantae; phylum Streptophyta; class Magnoliopsida; order Fabales; family Fabaceae; genus Trifolium; species Trifolium repens. The sequence goes on from CP125851.1 coordinate 37,174,774, forward strand.
TCAAGATGAAGGATGGAGAGGATATTGAAGCTATGTTTTCTAGGTTTCAAATTTTGGTCTCTCGACTTCATGTACTGGACAAGAGTTATACTACTACTGATCATGTTAGAAAGATTCTCAGAAGCCTACCCCCAAAGTGGAGACCTAAGGTGATTGCTTTTCAAGAAGCCAAGGATTTGGATCTAGTATCTCTTGAAGATCTGATTAGTTCATTGAAGACTCGTGAAATGGAGTTAATGACTGACGAGTCTGAAATTTTGTTCCTAGGCAGGACATATGTCGTACACAATGTCTAGGACAATGTGTCTGTAGTCCATATGTCTCAGTCAACTGGTTCGACAATTGGTTATGAGGATCACAGATATTATTGCAGTACTGAAGTAAATAAAAGCAATAAAGAACACCAGTAATTGTTAACCCAGTTCGGCGCAAACCAGCCCTACTCTGGGGGATACCAATCCAGGAAGTGAACACTACTAATCTGAATTAATACTTAGTCTTACAACCATACCAAAAACCCTATTGGCATGTATGCCTTTTCTTAATCCTAGCAATCTTCTACTCAAGGGCTAACTCCCCCTGAATATGAGAACCTACCCAACTCCCTCTAATCACTAATCCCAAGTGACGACAACTTTAAACTCTAAAGTTTAAAGACTTAGTTGAATGACAACATTCAACAACAAAGCTACAAAGTATCAAAACCAATACTAAGAGCCACAAAGCTGCAAAGTATCAAACAACGATACTCAGAGCCACTAATGCTTTGCACAGTAGGCACAAAGTTTTGAACTCACAATCTTCAGTTCTTGTGGGTTAAGTTTTAAGCTCTATGTTGAGTTCTATTTATAGGCGTGCAGATCTTCAGATCGTCTTTAGTCTTTCAGATGCACTACAATTAAGAGTTAGTTTTAAAACAAACTTGTTTAAAAACAAACTCCAAAAGATAAAGAAATTAATCTTTATCCACAAATTAAATATGAATCCTAATCGTATCTAACACTTAAGATTAATAACAAACTTTATTATTAGTCCTAATCTCAGCTTGTTACTTAAAGATTCGCGCTTCATTCAAATACGCGTGCTTAATGGATAAACATTATCTTTTAAGCTGATCTGGGTTCAGATGTCCTACCCATATGTCTTGGGACATCTTGTTCGACATGTTGCTTTAACATGCTCTGAACCCAGTGACAAGATGTCTAGGACATCTTGTTCAACATGTTGCATCTGCACATCTTCAATATGCACAAGTGGTTTAGACTTAATTACTTTAGCATTGGTGCTTCAGTTAAGTCACTATGACCAAGTTGTTTTAGCCTTATGATGCAGCCAATCTCAGAAGAACTACAATCCCCCCCTTTGGCAAATTATGGCTAAAACAACCACAAACCACTTTGTTGAGTGTGCACTCTTCAGTCTTCAATCTTCAAATTGATCTCTGTTGATGCAATCTTCTGTTATGAGATCTTTAGGTCTTCAAGGTCTTTGATCTTCAGAATCTTGTGTGTCTTCAATATTCAAGGCTTCTTTTATTCTTGAATGTGTGATGAACCTATTCTAGTATGAGACAGTCTTAGTCTTGTCTTCATATGATCCATTACAATAATTTTCTAAGTCTAGAGATGAGATACCTAGTGACTTAGTGAACCAAAGTCTTGAGTTGCAGCGGAAAGTACTTAATCAGAGTGATCAAGACTTACTAGACCTTTTAGAGGTTCAAATTGAGCATTTAAATTATGCTCCTGGACACACTTATTAAGCATAGCTTTTAGTTTTTTTTAATTTTTCTAAAGCTTGCCATATTCATCCGTAAAGCAAGAGAGTGATTCTACTTGCCAAAAAGCTGTTCTTAGCATCAATTATTTCTCCCCCTTTCACTACAAGAAAAGACATTTTTCGCAACGAAAAAAGTCGTTGCCAAATGTATAAAGTTGCTGCAAAATTGCTTTACCCCAACAACAAAAAAGTCGCTGCTGGTTGTTGCGATAAGTTCCGTTGCGATAAGTTTTGCAGCGAAATTTAATATTGTTGTTGTTAGTAATTATGCCAACGACATTTTTTGTTGGGACAAGTTAATATTTTCAACCAAGATTGTTGTTATATCTAACTTATCTTAACGACTAAAGTCGCTGCCATAATATATATTAAAAAAATTATAATTTTTTGTTATATAATTTTTTTTTACAAATGTCTTAGCCATATTTTGATATTTTAATATATTTAAAATTAATCATTCATGTTAAATTTTATATTAATTAAATTCTAACTAAAATATATTTATTAAAATTATGTCACTATATTCATAAAGTAAAAAATATCAACAAAATTTACTTAACATAAACACAATAAACTACTATAAAAGAATATTTTTATTCAAAAAAATCATAATAATATTTACAAGATGAAAGTTGTTTCCTTTAAAAGAAACAAACGAACATATATCATCATGAAGAAATAAAAAATGTGATTACAATATCAATTATTTCTAGTAACTTTATCTTCATCATCTCATCTCTCTCTTCTTAGACTAATTAAAGTGGTCATGCTTCCTTGCAACTTCTCTCCAATCAAACTTTACAAGTTTAGTATGTCAACTCCTATCCTACATTCAATAATAAAAATGAAAATCACTATTAACCCAAGAAACAAAATATAATATGTATGAGATGAAAATTGCCCGAGTTTTTGATACCATCAGATTCATAAATTATGACATTCCACTTCCTAACATTCGAGGGACATCCTTTTCGGTAGGAGTAGAGTAAAATAAAAAGATGTAATATAATTTTCCTCTTTGTTCCTAAACCTGCAATTTTATCTCGACTTAGTTTGAGAATTGGTATGAGACTGAAGAAAAAAGAAAAACTTATTAAAAATAAAAAGAAAATTAAAAATCAATTAAGAAGAAAAATTAAAATCAAATTTGTGTACCTTCTTGAAATAAAACAATATCAGCACTTGAAAAGTTCGAATATATTGAATTTGTATTATGATTTAAGAATTCCACTATGAGATGGCTGTTTATATGATGAATGATAGCAAGTGCAGTTTATCTTTTAAGGTTTATAAAAATGGTTTTTCATATATATAGATAGTTTCAAGAAAATTCAGCCTATAATTAGCGGGAACTTGTGTTAAATTTTTAAAAATATAAAACTGCACTTTGCTGTGTACTCTGACCAATCAATCGTGATCATCATTCATCTCCCACTAAGCCACTACTCAATTTGTTTATTATTTAAACTCAAGAAAGTTTTTTTTTAAAAAAAAACAAGAAAGAAAAGCAAGTATATAAAATGGGTATATATGTATTGATTTTTTTTTGAAGCAATATATTTTTTTTATACTTAATTAAATGTAACTTTTTTTTGACAGAATTAATTAAATGTAACTTAAAAATTTCAATTCACTCATCTCAAAATAATAAAAACTAGTACTATTTTTCTTTTAAAAAAATGTTCATGTGAGTTTAACTTAATTAGTAAAAACATTGTATTATATATGTAAAATTAAGATTCAAGTTTTGAGCACTTCACTTATTCAATTTAAGAGTAAAATTATTATATGTAGGAGTTAAAGTTCAAACTCCGATAAATTTTTACCATTAAATTACTTAAAAACTTCGGCAACAAAATTGCTGTATAAACTACCAATTGTTAGTTGGTTCAGTGGTGATTGGCGCTGAACTTGGTAGGGAGAACCACGGTTCGATCCCCCGCAACTGCGATCGGGAGGGGGCTGGAACCACTTGATGCCAGAACTGACCCCCGAACCAGATTCAACTGGTGGTGAAAACAAAAAAAAAAAATTTGCTGTATAAACTAGTATTAATATCTCTAAATAAAATTTAAAAATAAACTATCATTAAATAAATATATTTTTTTGACAAACCATTAAATTTTTTTTTTTTATAAACCATTAAATAAATAATTAACAAGCAAGGAAGTTGCTAAAAATAAGGTGACATTTTCTTATTAAAAAAAATGAGGTGATCCTCATAAAGAAAAAACATACAAGTTGAATGAGTATGTACTTTAATTGATCCAACCGTCCAACGTGCACGTTCATGCAAGTTATAAACCACTTCATTATTTTATTTTTATTTTACATTATGTTAAGAGTTTAATTGTTATGCACTGTCAGTGTAAAGTTATTTTACACATGCAATCAATAAAAGTGATCTAAACTTCCATGTCATATAAAGATAGTGGGATGAAGTGGAGTGATGTGACGGAATACATGGTTGTTATTGGTTGACAGTATAAAATTATTTTAGATTGTCAGTGCATACAAATTAAATCCTTATATTAAATATTAAGAAAAGATAATTGGCAGCGACTCAGAAAATCACTCATATGTATTGTTACTAAATCATTATCTTTACTAACAACATTTAAATTGTTGTAAAAAAGTCGCAGCAAAAACTTCCAATTCTTGTAGTGTTTTTACCATAATTTGACAAAGGTTAAAGGAAAATATTCATTGATTTAAGAGAACAAAACAGCTTACAAAATGCACTAACACAAGTGCCGGATGTCAAAGCCTCCAATGTCTAGGACATTTTGGTAGGCCACAAGAAGTAGAACAGAAAGGAAAAATACAAAAGTACTTATTTTCCTACATTACTCAGGGTCTGTTCTTCAAACTTCTTCTTCTTCTTCTTGTTGCTCTGCTTCAGCTTGAGTAGCTCCAACTTCTTCTTCACCTTCCTCCTCCATGATGGACTTGATCAGATTGTCCACATGGTTTTTCCTTGCTGTGCTGGTCTTGATGGTTTGTTCCAAGGTCTTGGATATTTGCATCAGTTCAGCAAGTACATCCTCCTTGTTTGCTCTAGGCATAGAGCCTGATGCTTCAGCAGCTTCCTTCATCTTTGGGAACACAATGTCTGGGACATGTGTACCAACAAAGAGCTTGTAGTCAAAACTCAGAACTTGAGGCTTCTTGGTTGGAGCTTCATCAGGGTACAGGATGTTTGGATATTGCCTTAAAATCATTCCAGTTATTAGGCAGGGAAAGGCAATGGGCAGCTTTACTGCATATGTTTCAGCATGCTTCATGGTTTGATTGAAAACGTGATCACCAAAATTGATGTTCTTCTTGGCCCCTATGAGATAGATCATCTTTGCCAGCATAGGGGTGATTCCAGAACCATGATTGGTAGGTGCCCAGTTTGCAGCTCCAATTCTGTTAAGAATGGCATACTTGACACTAAGGCATCCTGTAGACAATAATCCTTTCTTAGGCCATTCATTTACCTGTCCTCCAGTAATCTCCTTAATCACCTCCTTGATTAAATCAGCTTCATCACCTTCCATAGTTGGATCCCTTCCAAGATACTCATTGATGGTTGTTGGAGAGAACTTCACATCTTTGCCTCTGACTCGGACCTTTCTGAATTCCTCATTTCCTTCACTGCAAGCACTGGTGATGTTTACCATGAATTCTTTTACCAGCATCTCATAGCAGTTGCCTAAGTCTTTTACAGTTTTCATCAGCTCAGCAGCATCTAAGAGCTCGATGATTTCTTTGCACTCTAGAGCTTCTTGATTAAGCTCTCTTTCTTGAGCAACTCTTCTCTGGTAAACAAACCTCCACCTTTGGGCACTTTCTTCAGAATGGAAGGAAACCCTATCCATTGGTGCTGGTGGGATGTTTGCAGGAATTCTTCTTCCTCCAATCCTCTTTTTCCCAGAAGTCGTGATGTCTAGGACATTGACTTCGACATCAGTGTGTCATACCCTAATTTTGCCCCACTTGATTTTCACATTTTTTTTACCCTTATCTTTTTTTATTATTTACCTTTTTTTCGTTTATTTTAATTTTGTTACTTGCAATCCAAGAAACCTCATTCAATTATCAAATGCACTTCATTTTTCAATTCAAATCCAATTCTATTTCATTTTCACTTCATTTCAAAATTATTGCATCATTTAAAAATTCAAAATTTGCATTGTTGCATCATGGTTAATTATTTATCTTTTTGGTCCAAACACACTTTTTTTGTTAGCCCAAATCCAAACAACAAAAATCATCCAAAAATGACACCACATCATCACCTCACTAGAAGCTTCTATTCTCCTCCACCTCACCACAAAAAAATGCTAACCAAAGCACAATAAAAAACCTCATAAAAATATCCCAAATCAATTTCTCTAAAATGCCCTTTCTTCTTCACCAATCCATGATCCACCTTACCCTAATTCCCATCTATAAATAAAGGCTCACATCAGAGCAAAACGGGGCATCAATCATAGTAAAGAAACTCTGCCAAAATCACAACTCAACAATACCCATTTTTCACCATTTTCATCAAAAATCAAAAACTCACAAAACCTCATCAAAACTCAAAAAAAAACTATCAAACACCTCCAAATACCTTCCAGAAACACAAATCCATCAAAAGATCATCAAAAACCGTGGTCCATAGCTCAAGATCAAGCTCGAGATAGCTAGAAAGAAAACGAGGCTCTCTGGACCAAATCCAAGCTCTCTGAACGTAAATAACCTTGAATTCTTACTTCTGGACACGATTTAGTGCTTTCTAGCAGTTTAGTTTATTTAATTTCATCCTGTTTTGCGTTTTCATATTTTTTTATTCAAAGTTGCTGTTGTTGTTTTTCACGATCTTGGTTGTTTTAGAAAAAACTAAGGGTGGATTTGAGTTCTACGCGAAAAATCGTGCAACTTAGTATATTGGAACGTTAATTTTGAGGTCCGATCGTGTTTTTGGGTGTGAAACCCGTGGAGCTTGAAGCTCCATCCATGGCTGCGTGTTCTTGTTGATGCAGGTGAAGGGAGGTTGACGACGATGACGTGGCGACGCGTCATTGGCTCCCTCCCAGTTTAAATCGCGTGCGCTAGATTGATCGCGCGATCCAGATTTTTAAGTGCTTATCGTGTACCGTTTTCTTGTGCCGTACAAGATCTGTTTTTGATTGACTTTTTGTTTTTGTTGTTGACTGCACGCGGACTGGGCTTTCCAGCCCAGATCTGCTATTCGCACCACCTCCCTTACTTTTTGCACCCCCCTGTTTGAATTAATTTTGTTTGATTCTTAGCTTATTTCCAAAAGCACTTAAGTGATTAATAGCTTATTTAAGCTACTTTAATCACTTTGTTATGCTTAAATTTTTGTTTCCAATTATTTTAGCATTATGTTATCTTTTAGTTTATTTTCTAGCTTTTTAGCTTAATTAATCACTTTTTAGCTTATTTTCATAAGCACTTATTTGGTGCTTAAGCTTTTTAGCTTACTGGACCATTCTGTTATGCTTAGACCATGTTTGATCTCTGATTGTCTCATTTGAGCTTTTATTTTTGCCTTCTAGCATTTATTTTAGCTTTTTAGCTTAATTAATCACTTTTTAGCTTATTTTCGTAAGCACTTATTTGGAGCTTGAGCTTTTTAGCTTACTGAACCATTTTGCTTTGCTTACATCTTAGTAATTTCCAGATTTGATTATTCATTCTTTTAGCTTATTCATTTAATCACTTCTAGCTTTTTAGCTTATTTGTTTAATTACTTAGTTGAGATTAACTTGCTTCTTTGAATTCCTTTACTTATCTTTGTTTATGACCAGTACCCCTAATATTTATAACTCCTTTCATCTTGCATTGATTTAATTTAGCATGTTTATGTTATTTAATTCATTGTACGCTACTTTAGCTTATGCATTTTATTTAATTGTGCATCGTATCTACTCATGCTTGTTGCATTCATGCATTATTCAATTATGTCATATTAATTCATGCATTTTTATTTAATTGTTTGCACTCATGCATACTTGATTTAATTGCCATCTTATTATTTCAATTATTATTGTTGTAATGTTGCGCTCCTTATCTTTCTCGCTTTTCCTTTTGGACCTTTTTTCTTAATCAAACTTAATTAACTTTTTGCAATAAATAAAGATTGAAAAAGGGGGAATCTGTCATTTGATTCTTTCCCCCCGGGTTAGCTTGGTCGCTAGACATTTGACTAGTGCTCGTGAGCTGCTCTCAATCTAAACAAACGTTAAAATTAATCAACACTCGTCTTTTCCTTTTGGACTTTATTTTCTTTAATCAAATTAATCAAGACTTTCAGAATAAAGATTGAAAAAGGGGGAATCTGTCATTTGATTCTTTCCCCCCGGGTTAGCTTGGTCGCTAGACATTTGACTAGTGCTCGTGAGCTGCTCTCAATCCAATTAAGCACTAAAATAAACCCAACACACTTAAACCTTTTTTTTCAGAAAACATGGATATACGCTTTATCCATTCCTCTGACACATACGAGCTTAAGCCTCTCTTTAGAGCATACAAGCACCGTTGTATCAGCGGAATGCGACATAAGCAACATCCGTTAATTCAATTCTTTTTACAAGGGATACATGCTTTATCTACTCCTCTGATACATACACAGCTTAAGCTTCTTTTTTAGAACATACAAGCAATGTTGTGTCAGCGGAATACGAAATAAACATTACCCGTTAAAATCAACCAACCAAACAAACTTTTTTTATCAGAACTACGTGAGTTTTGAATTTCCCATTGCACCCGGGAATACGTAGGAGCGGGCTCCTACAACCGTCAAACTCAACTAATAAAACCCTTTTTTTGGAAAACGAAGTAGAAACTAGCCAGCGATAGAGCAATTTAACCCGGACTTATGTAAACAAACCCTAAACCACCTAAACGGTTCCCATCGAGTACGATGGATGCGAGGGGTGCTAATACCTTCCCCTCGCGTAACCAACTCCCGAACCCACCATGGTTCTCCAACCATGTAAATAAAGGTTTTCGTGATATTTCCCTTTCCCCTTCCGGGATAAATAAACGTCAATGGCGACTTCATTGCATGGAAATTTTCCAGCCCGCTACAGCTGGCGACTTCACTGGGGAATCTTGAGAGTTAAACCTAGTTTATGTGGTTTTTATTTTTGTTTGCTATTTCCAGGTTTGCAATTTTTTTGCTCTATCTTTTATTTTTTTTTACGTCATTATATGCTGGCTGCTTGGTTCTCTGCTTCTACTCCTTCTTCTTTTTTTTCTTTTTTGCCTTCATGGCGTGGTTACGTTGAGAAGCTCTACACCCGAGCTTGAGAAAAGCATAGGATAAGTTAGGGGTCGTTGTGTTGGGTCGCTAGACATTTGACTAGTGCTCATCAGCATAATCACCCCGCCTAGAGTAGATCCTCTTTGAAATGTCGGGTCGCTGGACATTTGACCAGTGCTCGTCGATGTTTCCTTGTTGGATCCGTGACTCTAGGGACCTTTTGATTGACCGGTCTAGAACCTAGACTTGTATCTAGGGACCTCCGTTTAGAACCCGAGTCAAGGTTGCTTTGTGACCTTACCTAAAGGAGATTTCCTTTTGGACGCGTTTGCCGTGAGCTTTTGCAACAGCGACATCGTTTCCAAAGGGGCGATCCGTGATCTTTGGGCACTTTATCAAACTTAGAACAACATGTGAGAGGGTTGGTTGCAGGTAACTTTGAGCCTTTTGACCTCAGAAATAATGTTTAAACCTCTGCTTCGCTGTGACAGAATCTGCTACAAAAGTACATATATGCATCCATGCATTCATTCATAAATTCATACAAAAACCTTTTTGCATGACATTTGCATAAAAATTGATAAAGCATAAAAAAACCTTTCGCATGCATTAGCATACAAAAAATCATTGTCTCATCCTCACTCGTTCACATATTCAGCTTCATTCCCGACACTGATACCGAACTCAAAGCATTTCAAGGAAATCATGGAAAATTGGCAGAAACAGATTGACGACTTAAGAGGTGATGTGGACCAACTGACCGACAAGTTAGACCGTGTTTTGGAAATACTAGCTAATCTCAGTCTGCCTTCAAGAGTCGATGCTGCAACAGTAGGGGAAAATCCTCCAATTGATTCCCCATTGTCAAATGTGGTATGGCCTTCATCCGGCTCATCATCCGGATATACTTCTGCAACTGCTCAAGTCATCCAAGAGCCAATGGGTACCGACACTGAATTCATGGTTGTCCAGCCAAGAACTCATCAAGTCCAACCCAGGTTCGCTATGCCTCAAAATCCAGAGGATCCCAAGAATGTTCACCAAGGTGATGGCTTTAAGGGAAAATTTGTTGCATCCCCAAGTGAGAAGACTCGTCAAAGGTTCAAGGCAATAGAGGATAAGTTAAGGATGATGGAATCGTTCTTGCCCAACAATATCTGCCCACCTCACTCTCACTCAGCAGTACATGTTCGCACCCCATGCTCCAAGCATCAGTATCCAGTAACTGTTCAACCTCAACAATCCCAAGGGTTTCCAAAGCAGGCAATACAGACGCCTTTGAATCATTCCCAGTCAGGACAGTTCGCACAGAACCCGGGACAATAACTGAATCAGCCAAAGGCCACTCGGGAAAAGAAAGTCATTGATCCAATCCCAATGCCATGCAGTCAGCTCTTATCATATTTGGTGCACAATGGAATGTTAACCCCAAGAGCTTTAAAGCCAATGATTGCGCCATTCCCAATTGGTATAATCCAAAAGCGAAATGTGAGTTCTATCTTGGGGCAGAAGGACATACTATTGACAACTGCAAGGTTTTCAAGTACAAGGTTCAAGAGCTTTTTGATCAGAAGTTGTTGATTTTCAAAAAGGAAGAAACTAATTATGTTACTTCCAAGAAGGGGCCGGCAGTACCAACTCAAATCTCGTACTTTCAGTATCCCTATGTGGTGACAACATCCCAAGGGCAGTATCCTCAACCATTGTTCATGGCACCTCAACAAAATCAACAACAGCAGCATAACGGATATCCGCCAAAGAACCAACACGGGCCCCGAAAGGAAAGGAGAAATGTGCACTATGATCGTATACCCATGCCATATGGGCAAATCTTACCACACTTACTCTAAAAAGGGTTGGTCCAGCTAAAGCCCCTTGACCCCGTGTCACCACCATATCCACCTGGTTTCGATGAGAATGCTAGATGTGACTATCATAATGGGTCACCCGGACACAACATCGAGAATTGTAAGGCTTTCAAGTACAAGGTTCAAGAGCTCATTGACCAGAAACTGTTAACTTTTCAAGAGGGAGAGCCTAACTGTGAAGGATAGTCTGTTGTCCGGTCGTGCAGACCCATCTGTAGTGCTAGTTGAAGAGTTCAAGGATTGAGTCAAGCCATGAAACTATCCTTAGGCTGTCCTGTTTTAATTTCCTTGTTTGCTAAGTTTTATTAGCATTTAAACTTTGTTGGCTTGTAATAGTAAACTTAATGAAATAATAATGCATGTTTTGAATCCATTCATTCATGTCCATTCACTTTTCTCTCTTCTACTTCACAAAAGCAAAAAAAATGTATCAATACTTCTCATTTCATTTCTTCCATTATCAATTCTGTTTGAACAAAGATTGGAGAGAGGATGATGAAAAACGAAATAACCAAGTTGCTACAGTATGCTTTCGGATAAAACTTTACTGATGATGTAAGGCATTGTTTCAAATCCCCAAACACCGGAGAAATAAGGAAGATAATCCGTAGTCACCCCCTTTGAGCCTAGAAGTTGGTGTTTCTTTCTATACGAAAAAACCCGTGATCTTAACCTGGGGCAGGGTAGTGTTCAATTAATTCGACCATGCGTTCGAGTTTCAAGAGAAAAGCAAAAAATCAATAAGGTGTTCCTCATCCCCCATTACCAAGGCAGTCACAATTCGCCGAACAAAATACAAAAAAAAAAAAAGAAGATGAAAATAAGGAAAAGCCCGCTAAGTCCAAACCTCAAAATGGCTTAGGCAAAAATTAGGGTATCCCGCTAGACTAAAAACACAAAAGTGTACTCTAGGCAAAAGTTAGGGATTGAAAAATGAAAAGAAATGCAAAAAGCGAATGTCACCAAGATTCACGATAAAACAAAATCATGTGACCAAAACAAAAGGGCCAATGTGACTGCCATACCAAAAGGGACACACATCCTTGGTTCCCGAGCCATCATAACCTCACCATCAAAATTCCAAAAAAAAAAACTCTTGGGACTTGAATTCGTGAGTTGAGTTAATTGAACGTAGGGCTGAAGATCATCACGAAGAATGGGATGGGTTAAAATTAAACTTTGAGCCTTATATCCTTTTATTCAGAAACCGTGAACCAGGCCACGTTACAATCCTCGAAAGACCTAATTAAAGCAAGGTTTATCTTGAAAGCATACGGTAGCAAAGTTGCGTTAACCTGACTCCCAAAAATCTTTTGTTAATATCTTACTCTCACATCATCTTCCACAAAATACATCCAATGTACATAAATACCATCTCAATTTCAATTTCAAAACTTGCATTAAAATTGTATTAGAATTACTATTTCAAGCAAACAGATTTATCTGCAAGTCTGCACTTAACAATAAGGAAGTTCCAACTCTGAGCTGTTACCGAGCAATCAAGAAGAACCTTGGACTAATCTGGGGCAGCTATCTCATGGCTTCATTTAACCATGGGGCCCATCCCTTAGAAAGGTCATTCAGCATGGACAGAGTGCCTTAAGATCACATCATGTAAAGCGGTATCAAAACCAAGGACCTAACGAGTCAGATAAAGACACTCTTGTTTATGGGCAAATCACTTTGGGGATTCAGCCAATCAAGAACAAACTCTTATGACTAGGGGGCAGATCACCTGGACATCCTACTGGCCCAATCAAACATGTTTCAAGAATGGGTCAATCTAGGGGCAAACCCCTCAGAGAGGGAGAACCAATATCAGTAAGTTGGCCGAAAGTCAAGGCAAAGCACTTCCAATGCCCAACAGACTGGGGCAAGATAAGATACACATGGGCAGTTTCTCCATACGCCTACAAGCTACTCAAGCAAAGTCTGATAAATATCTGCAACCGTTGGGTCCGGAACTGGTGTCGGGGATCAACATCAACCATCATTCCACAAAAGACCTTGATACCAGAAACACTCATTACCCACCATAGGGGCATTAATCATCGTCATGCATTAGTCATGTCATTTCATTCATGCAAATAAACATCATGCCTTGGTCATGTCATATCACTCATGTAAATCATCAGCATGCATTCATCATGTCATTTCATTCCAGCATCTGGTATGCCCCATACCACAAAACCAATAACCCAGAAAAACCAAGTAGCCAAATCAAACATCCGCAATCAAGAACCTAACCTTGTATTGACAATCCACTCAAAGTCCAATCATTATTGGCACACTGTCCAAGTCCAATCATTATTGGCACACCACTCAAAGTCCAATGATTATTGGCACACCCTCAAAGACCAGTCATTATTGGCACCCACTCAAAACCCAATATTCAATGGAACCCAAATAAAACCTAGTGTTCATTAACACCCATGTTGAAACTCGACTTCCAATAGCACACAATCATTTCATGTCATCATGTACATTAATCATGCATTTCATGCATAAACCATCAGGGTGAACATGCATTCATAAAGCAGGTTTAAAGCAAGTCGGTAGGTAAAACCGTCTCCTCAGCAAAATTGGTTAATTAACCACATCCACAACAAACTTATCAAGAAAAGATGGGGTATCCAATCTCCTCCCCAGTGAATTGCAAATTTTCTGGAAAAATTCTTCTACATGATAATCACAACAGCTTATATAAGCACATCATCACAACAACTTTTGATTGAGTTCGGTGCGAGTGGCTAGATAAGGTTTACTCAACTCCACTAATGACAACGTGTATCTTCAACTATGTCCGGTTCCCCAATAGGAATGACAACAGTAAATCCTGAAATAAGGATATTCAGCAGAATCCGAAGGCCTGCGGGTGGTGATTCTTCTTCAAGATGCAGCATTGAGGTGTTACATCTATCTTTCTCAAGGACATACAACTCCTAGTTTAGGCGTTAGTTCCTACAGAAACAGCATTTCCTGAAATAAGGAAAAATCCTGAAATAAGGATATTCAGCAGAATCCGAAGGCCTGCGGGTGGTGATTCTTCTTCAAGATGCAGCATTGAGGTGTTACATCTATCTTTCTCAAGGACATACAACTCCTGGTTTAGGCGTTAGTTCCTCCAGAAACAGCATTTCCTGAAATAAGGAAAAATCCTGAAATAAGGATATTCAGCAGAATCCGAAGGCCTGCGGGTGGTGATTCTTCTTCAAGATGCAGCATTGAGGTGTTACATCTATCTTTCTCAAGGACATACAACTCCTGGTTTAGGCGTTAGTTCCTCCAGAAACAGCATTTCCTGAAATAAGGAAAAAATCCTGAAATAAGGATATTCAGCAGAATCCGAAGGCCTGCGGGTGGTGATTCTTCTTCAAGATGCGGCATTGAGGTGTTACATCTATCTTTCTCAAGGACATACAACTCCTGGTTTAGGCGTTAGTTCCTCCAGAAACAGCATTTCCGGAAATAAGGAAAAAATCCTGAAATAAGGATACCCAAAGATACCAGACAGGTATACTCGTTCCTTCTATCATTCATGCTTCTGCAAAATTAGGGCATTCTATATTTAATTATCTTTTACCAAAAGAATACGAATACCGAGGTCATTCGCATTCTTAAGGTTCAAGCTAATTAAATAGGGGCAGCTGTCATACCCTAATTTTGCCCCACTTGATTTTCACATTTTTTTTACCCTTATCTTTTTTTATTATTTACCTTTTTTCATTTATTTTAATTTTGTTACTTGCAATCCAAGAAACCTCATTCAATTATCAAATGCACTTCATTTTTCAATTCAAATCCAATTCTATTTCATTTTCACTTCATTTTGAAATTATTGCATCATTTAAAAATTCAAAATTTGCATTGTTGCATCATGGTTAATTATTTATCTTTTTGGTCCAAACACACTTTTTTAGTTAGCCCAAATCCAAACAACAAAAATCATCCAAAAATGACACCACATCATCACCTCACTAGAAGCTTCTATTCTCCTCCACCTCACCACAAAAAAATGCTAACCAAAGCACAATAAAAAACCTCATAAAAATATCCCAAATCAATTTCTCTAAAATGCCCTTTCTTCTTCACCAATCCATGATCCACCTTACCCTAATTCCCATCTATAAATAAAGGCTCACATCAGAGCAAAACGGGGCATCAATCATAGTAAAGAAACTCTGCCAAAATCACAACTCAACAATACCCATTTTTCACCATTTTCATCAAAAATCAAAAACTCACAACCTCATCAAAACTAAAAAAAAAACCATCAAACACCTCCAAATACCTTCCAGAAACACAAATCCATCAAAAGATCATAAAAAACCGTGGTCCATAGCTCAAGATCAAGCTCGAGATAGCTAGAAAGAAAACGAGGCTCTCTGGACCAAATCCAAGCTCTCTGAACGTAAATAACCTTGAATTCTTACTTCTGGACACGATGTAGTGCTTTCTAGCAGTTTAGTTTATTTAATTTCATCCTGTTTTGCGTTTTCATATTTTTTTATTCAAAGTTTCTGTTGTTGTTTTTCACGATCTAGGTTGTTTTAGCAAAAAATAAGGGTGGATTTGAGTTCTACGCGAAAAATCGTGCAACTTAGTATATTGGAACGTTAATTTTGAGGTCCGATCGTGTTTTTGGGTGTGAAACCCGTGAGCTTGAAGCTCCATCCATGGCTGCGTGTTCTTGTTGATGCAGGTGAAGGGAGGTTGAAGACGATGACGTGGCGACGCGTCATTGGCTCCCTCCCAGTTTAAATCGCGTGCGCTAGATTGATCGCGCGATCCAGATTTTTAAGTGCTTATCGTGTACCGTTTTCTTGCGCCGTACCAGATCTGTTTTTGATTGACTTTTTGTTTTTGTTGTTGACTGCACGCGGACTGGGCTTTCCAGCCCAGATCTGCTATTCGCACCACCTCCCTTACATTTTGCACCCCCCTGTTTGAATTAATTTTGTTTGATTCTTAGCTTATTTCCAAAAGCACTTAAGTGATTAATAGCTTATTTAAGCTACTTTAATCACTTTGTTATGCTTAAATTTTTGTTTCCAATTATTTTAGCATTATGTTATCTTTTAGTTTATTTTCTAGCTTTTTAGCTTAATTAATCACTTTTTAGCTTATTTTCATAAGCACTTATTTGGTGCTTAAGCTTTTTAGCTTACTGGACCATTCTTTTATGCTTAGACCATGTTTGATCTCTGATTGTCTCATTTGAGCTTTTATTTTTGCCTTCTAGCATTTATTTTAGCTTTTTAGCTTAATTAATCACTTTTTAGCTTATTTTCGTAAGCACTTATTTGGAGCTTGAGCTTTTTAGCTTACTGAACCATTTTGCTTTGCTTACATCTTAGTAATTTCCAGATTTGATTATTCATTCTTTTAGCTTATTCATTTAATCACTTCTAGCTTTTTAGCTTATTTGTTTAATTACTTAGTTGAGATTAACTTGCTTCTTTGAATTCCTTTACTTATCTTTGTTTATGACCAGTACCCCTAATATTTATAACTCCTTTCATCTTGCATTGATTTAATTTAGCATGTTTATGTTATTTAATTCATTGTACGCTACTTTAGCTTATGCATTTTATTTAATTGTGCATCGTATCTACTCATGTTTGTTGCATTCATGCATTATTCAATTATGTCATATTAATTCATGCATTTTTATTTAATTGTTTGCACTCATGCATACTTGATTTAATTGCCATCTTATTATTTCAATTATTATTGTTGTAATGTTGCGCTCCTTATCTTTCTCGCTTTTCCTTTTGGACCTTTTTTCTTAATCAAACTTAATTAACTTTTTGCAATAAATAAAGATTGAAAAAGGGGGAATCTGTCATTTGATTCTTTCCCCCCGGGTTAGCTTGGTCGCTAGACATTTGACTAGTGCTCGTGAGCTGCTCTCAATCTAAACAAACGTTAAAATTAATCAACACTCGTCTTTTCCTTTTGGACTTTATTTTCTTTAATCAAATTAATCAAGACTTTCAGAATAAAGATTGAAAAAGGGGGAATCTGTCATTTGATTCTTTCCCCCCGGGTTAGCTTGGTCGCTAGACATTTGACTAGTGCTCGTGAGCTGCTCTCAATCCAATTAAGCAATAAAATAAACCCAACACACTTAAACCTTTTTTTCAGAAAACATGGATATACGCTTTATCCATTCCTCTGACACATACGAGCTTAAGCCTCTCTTTAGAGCATACAAACACCGTTGTATCAGCGGAATGCGACATAAGCAACATCCGTTAATTCAATTCTTTTTACAAGGGATACATGCTTTATCTACTCCTCTGATACATACACAGCTTAAGCTTCTTTTTTAGAACATACAAGCAATGTTGTGTCAGCGGAATACGAAATAAACATTACCCGTTAAAATCAACCAACCAAACAAACTTTTTTTATCAGAACTACGTGAGTTTTGAATTTCCCATTGCACCCGGGAATACGTAGGAGCAGGCTCCTACAACCGTCAAACTCAACTAATAAAACCCTTTTTTTGGAAAACGAAGTAGAAACTAGCCAGCGATAGAGCAATTTAACCCGGACTTATGTAAACAAACCCTAAACCACCTAAACGGTTCCCATCGAGTGCGATGGATGCGAGGGGTGCTAATACCTTCCCCTCGCGTAACCAACTCCCGAACCCACCATGGTTCTCCAACCATGTAAATAAAGGTTTTCGTGATATTTCCCTTTCCCCTTCCGGGATAAATAAACGTCAATGGCGACTTCATTGCATGGAAATTTTCCAGCCCGCTACACAGTGTCAGAGTCACTTTCAGCCACGACCTGTTTCTTCTTCTTTGAACCTTTCTCACCAACAACTTTCTTCTCCGTCTTTCTTTTTCATTTCTTCTCAGTGATGGATGTCTCCACTTGCTTAGACCTATACGTCTTAGCTATTCCTTTGACTGGAATGCTAATGCGTATCCCTTCACTTTCCTCTGAGCTTTCTTCTTCCATGCTTTGATGTGGTTTACCACTTTCCTTCATCCCTTGAAGAATCTTGGCCAGAGGGAACTCATCTTCATCATCTTGATCATCTTGTCCTAAGTCTTGAACCTTTTCTTGTTCAGAAATCGGGGCAGAACCAGATGTCGGGACATTGGGTTCAACATCCTATGTAATGACTTCTTCTGAAAGAAGAGTTTGAGTTAGATCAACTCTTTCTTCTTGAGGTCCTGATGGAATGTTGACGAAGTCTTCTGTTGATCTAGTTGCGTTGGAGGTTGGATCAGCTGACTCTGAGGTCTTGTTTTGATGTTCATCAAGCGATGTTGTTGTGAGTGCTTCACCGGATGTCTTGACATCTTGCTTAGGTTCCTCAGAAGGCTTTGGCTCAGAGTTCACGTTTTCTTGATCAATGCCTGTTGGTTTTTCATGATCATCTTCTTTATACTGAACCAGAGATTTTTCTGAGGACTTACCCTTCTTCGTCTTCTTTGTTGATCTTTTGGACTTTTTCTTCTTGATTTCGCCTTCAGTTGGAGGAATCATGCTGATTGGTACAACGTTGATGATAACCCCTTGTTGATCAACACATAGGTCTGAAACCCTAGGTATTTGAGATGATGCTTCTTCTGTTTGCGTCTTTGAATCATCTGGATTTGAGTTGTTGTTCTTAGATGATTGTTGAGACATTGTTGAAGAGGGTTCTTGAGAAGAATGAGTTTCTGATTCTTGAGAAGGATGTTAGACAAGATGTTGAGACGTTTGGTAGTGTCACATATGAGGTCCTAGTAACCTTTTATAGATTTGATTGAGAACTTAGGGCTACCTCTTTTTACGTGCAGATGTTTAATGTTTCTTTACTCTGCACGTTACCTCTATAATGCCTATGACACGTTTTTGAGCGTGTGAATACCCAGAGGCACTCTTACACTCCCAACCAAAATCTCTTCAGTTTCTTGTCCGTTGTACAGATGTTGGGACATCTTGTCAATATCTTCCATGGCAGACAAGCAAGCTATTTCTGGACCATTGTTTTGAGGTGTCCAAGTATAGCACTTATCACTTGACTTTGTCCCCTTCATCACTACCTCTTGATCATTAGCAATGGTGCATTCATGGTTGTTGAAGTGCACTTTTAGTCCTTGTTCACATAGTTGACTAATGCTAATCAAGTTTGCAGTGAGACCTTCTACTAGTAGAACATCATCTAGGCATGGAGTATTTGGACCAGCTAGTTTTCCAATGCCTATGACTCTACCCTTGACTCCATCACCAAAAGTAACACTTCCTTTTAAGTGAGACTTTAGTTCTCTAAGATATTTCTTATCTTCAGTCATGTGTTTAGAACACCCACTGTCAAAATACCAATTTTTGGATGGAGATATTTCTAGAGAAGTATGAGCCTTTTGGGGTGGTGTTGGCTTCCATACTTTAGTCAGAACTTCTTTGTATTTCATCCTTGGTGGTAGGATCTTCCTTTTGTTCTGTCTTGGTGGCTTAGGCTTCTGAGGGTAGCCATGGAGATAGAAGCATTCTGAGATTAGATGCCCAGTTTTTCCACAATGTTTACATCTTTTTAGTGGTCCCTTATATTCTTTGTATTGAGGGGACACATGTTGAACATGATGTTGGGACATGTGGTCTGGCATGTGCTTCTTCTGTTGAGCTGGAGGCTGAATCCTCTGTTCAAACCTTTTCTGCTTGTGTTGAGTCAGATGATGAGTCTTTGTCACCTGTTTCTTTTGTCTAGCAGGTTGTTGAGGTTTGGATTCTGTCTTCTTATGCTTGTGCTGAGAAGGATGTTGTGACATGTGGTTTGACATATGGTCCTGAGAGTTGATCTTTGGGGGAATTTTCTTCTCAGGAGCGTTGCTATAGTTGTCATACCCTAATCCCTTCTTGTCATTTGGGTTTCTACCAAGCTCAAGGACTTCTTCAAGCATGTCAGTTCCCTTGTTTAACATTCTCACAGATTTTGTCATCTCAGTGAGTTTTGAGTTTGACAAGGTGACTTGTTCTTTCAACACAGCTGTTGATGCTTCTAATGCCTCATTTTCTTGTGAAAGCAAGGTGACTTGTTTTCTCAATTCAGCTGTTGATGCCTCCTTTTCTTGTGCAAGTAGTGTGACTTGTTCTTTTAAGTCAGCTGTAGAAGCCTCTAGTGCTTTCTTTTCATGAGCTAGTTTCTCCATCTCCTTATCTTGTCTTCTTAAAAGTTCACAAGATTGTTCCCATTTAATGGTGAGATTGTTGTATTTCTCATCCAATTCTTCTTGTAGGAGATCTTCATTACTGATGCTGCTGCTAGTTTCAAATGTTCCAGCAAAGGCTTTATTTGTTGGTTCTTCTTCCTTTTCTTCCTCAGAATTAGATAAAGTAGCTGTCATTTCCTTTTTCTGTTTCCTGAGAAAGTTTGGACATTCTGGTCTGATGTGTCCAATTCCTTCACATTCAAAACATCTTACTTCTTTGTTTTGCTCAGAAGTATTCTCCTCCTTGGTATTGACCTGTGACTTGATGTTGGACCTTTTGTCTGGGACATTTGGCTTATACCTGGCTTGTAGCTGACTCAAAGATTTATTGAAATTCTTTGTAAGGTAAGCTAATGCTTCTGATAGCTCATCATTAGTTTGACTTTCCTCAGATTTAAAAGCCAGGTTCTTCATCTTCTTCTCTGGTTTATCATCCAGAGACATCTCAAAAGTTTGTAATGGGCCAATAAGTTCATCAACTTTCATTGTGCTAAAGTCTTGAGATTCTTCGATTGCAGTCACCTTCATGTTAAATCTCTTAGGCAGTGATCTAAGGATTTTTCTGGCTAGCTTTTCTTCAGGTATCTTCTCACCTAGGGCAAAGGTTGAATTTGCTATATCTCGTATTCTAGTGTTGAACTCGGATATAGTTTCTTCATCCTCCATCCTTAAGTTCTCAAATTTTGTGGCGAGAAGTTGCAGCTTTGACATTCGAACTTTAGAGGTTCCTTCATGTGCTGTTTGAAGAATTTCCCAGGCTTGTTTGGCTTCAGTACAAGTGTTGATTAAATTGAACATGTTTTCATCAACACCATTGAATATGGCATTGAGTGCTTTAGAGTTGCCACTGGCCTCAGTTTCTTCTTCTGGACTCCAATCTGCTACTCCTTTTAGACTTGTAGAGCCATCTGCTGCTGTGATTATTGGATGATTCCACCCAGTGATAATTGCCCTCCATGCTTTTTGATCCATGGATTTGAGAAAGGCAACCATTCTTGCTTTCCAATAATCATAATTTGATCCATCCAAGACTGGTGGTCTGTTGATTGATCCTCTCTTGTCCATCTTGAACAAAATATATCTCCCTGGAGCTCACCCAGCAGGTTAGGGTGCCTGCTCTGATGCCAATTGAAATTCTGTTCCTAGGCAGGACAGATGTCGTACACAATGTCTAGGACAATGTGTCTGTAGTCCAGATGTCTCAGTCAACTGGTTCGACAATTGGTTATGAGGATCACAGATATTATTGCAGTACTAAAGTAAATAAAAGCAATAAAGAACACCAGTAATTGTTAACTCAGTTTGGCGCAAACCAGCCCTACTCTGGGGGATACCAATCCAGGAAGTGAACACTACTAATCCGAATTAATGCTTAGTCTTACAACCATACCAAAAACTCTATTGGCATATATGCCTTTTCTTAATCCTAGCAATCTTCTACTCAAGGGCTAACTCCCCCTGAATATGAGAACCTACCCAACTCCCTCTAATCACTAATCCCAAGTGACGACAACTTTAAACTCCAAAGTTTAAAGACTTAGTTGAATGACAACATTCAACAACAAAGCTACAAAGTATCAAAACCAATACTAAGAGCCACAAAGCTGCAAAGTATCAAACAACGATACTCAGAGCCACTAATGCTTTGCATAGTAGGCACAAAGCTTTGAACTCACAATCTTCAGTTCTTGTGGGTTAAGTTTTAAGCTCTATGTTGAGTTCTATTTATAGGCGTGCAGATCTTCAGATCGTCTTCAGTCTTTCAGATGCACTACAATTAAGAGTTAGTTTTAAAACAAACTTGTTTAAAAACAAACTCCAAAAGATAAAGAAATTAATCTTTATCCACAAATTAAATACGAATCCTAATCGTATCTAACACTTAAGATTAATAACAAACTTTATTATTAATCCTAATCTCAGCTTGTTACTTAAAGATTCGCGCTTCATTCAAATACGCGTGCTTAATGGATAAGCATTATCTTTTAAGCTGATCTGGGTTCAGATGTCCTACCCACATGTCTTGGGACATCTTGTTCGACATGTTGCTTTAACATGCTCTGAATCCAGTGACAAGATGTCTAGGACATCTTGTTCAACATGTTGCATCTGCACATCTTCAATATGCACAAGTGGTTTAGACTTAATTACTTTAGCATTGGTGCTTCAGTTAAGTCACTCTGACCAAGTTGTTTTAGCCTTATGATGCAGCCAATCTCAGAAGAACTACAGAGTCAACCAAGAAAATAAAAGGGATAGCCTTAAGCTCTAAGAGTTCATCAAAGGCTCTGAAAGCTAAGGTTATAGAATCTGAAGACGAAGCTTCTGAAGAAGGTCGTGAGGTTGAGTCTGAAGATGAAGAAGAAATGGTGCTGATGGCTGCTAAAGTATCTCAATGGGCAAAACGAAGCAAGAAATATGCAGGAAAGTTTGGAGGTTCTTCCAAGAAAGTTGGTGCTACCAAAGAGATAAAGGAAGAACAAAACAAGTGCTTTAAATGCAACAAGCCTGGGCATTTCATTGCTGACTGCCCAGAAAATCAGAGTAGATCATCCAAGAGAACTTCTAGCAAGGAAAAATATAAAAGTAAACTCAAAAAGGGGTTTCTTGCAACTTGGGAAGATCTAGATAAAGACTCAGACTCTGATGGAGATGAAGAAGCCAATCTGGCTCTGATGGCAACTACCTCTGATAAAGAAAACTCTGAGCATGAAGCAGATTCAGACTCAGAAGATGAAGATGAGGTACTTGCTCAACTCTCTAGAACTGAATTAATAGATTCTTTAAAAGATGCCTTAAAACTTGTTACAAAAAAGGCAGGGGAATGTATGGTCCTTAAAAAGACCTATAACAACCTTACTGAAAAAGCAAACATAATAGTTGAAGAAAATGAGTCTCTTAAAAGTAGAAACACATTTCTTGAAACTCATTATGTTTATGATGATAAAGTTCCTCCAGGGCATGAATTTGATCTTCAAGAACTTCTTATCAATGGCATGCAAAGAAGTAAGATAGCATCTTTAATTTATCATGTAAGTAGAAATAGAGGTGAAGGTCTTGGATTTTCGCGTTTTAAAGATAATCCATTATTTTCTAAACCCTCTAACATTGATAAAACTAAACCTAAGGCTGTCTTTGTTAAAAGTCAATCAGAAGTCAAGAGTGTATCAGACACTGAAAGGACATCTAAGTCAGAAGTAAAGAAGTCAGAGGTTCTGAATGTTAAAATCTCAGAACCAAAGACTTCCAAACCTCAGACTAATGTCAGACCAAAAGAGACTCTGATACACACCAGAGCTAAGTCGAAGAGTTATCCAAAGCCCAAAACATTTTCAAAAAGACTTGATAATTCTAGAACTTCTGAAAGATATTTCAAACAATGATCACCTAAGGTAAGTAAGACTAACTCCAAAGGACCCATAAAAGTATGGGTACCAAAGTCTGAGATTGTATTTGCTTCAGATCTGCACTCCAAGAAAGCAAAAGCAACAGTCCTGGTACCTGGACAGTGGTTGCTCACGACTGTCAGAACTCACAGAGCAAAAGATAGTATGTCTACTATCTCTGAGTGATGAGAAATGGGTCTGGCACCAACGCTTAGGTCATGCTAACTGGAGATTAATCTCCAAGCTCAGCAAACTGAGCTTGGTTAAAGGTCTACCCAATCTCAACTATCACTCAGATGCTCTGTGTGGTCCTTGTCAAATTGGGAACATTTCTAAAACTTCTTTTAAACCCAAAAACATTGTCTCCACCTCAAGACCTCTTGAATTGCTTCTCATTGATTTGTTTGGCCCTGTTAGTACAGCCTCAATCAATGGGAAGAAATATGGACTTGTCATAGTTGATGATTACAGTAGATGGACAAGGGTTAAATTCTTGCGAGTAAAAGATGATGCATATGATGTGTTCAACATCTTCTGCACACAAGTACAGAGTGAGAAAAGTCTTAAGATCCTAAGGATCAGAAGTGATCATGGTGGTGAGTTTGAAACCGAACCATTTGCAACTTTCTGTGAAGATCATGGAATTATCCATGAGTTCTCTGCTCCTAGAACACCACAACAAAATGGTGTTGTAGAGAGAAAGAACAGGTCTTTACAAGAGATGACAAGAACCATGATGCATGAGACTAAGCTTGCTAAGTACTTCTGGGCAGAAGCTGGGAATACAGCTTGTTATATTCAAAATAGGATCTACATCAGACCTATATTGAATAAAACAACATATGAACTCTTCAAAGGAAGAAAACCTAACATCTCTTACTTTCATCAGTTTGGATGTACTTGTTACATCTTAAACAATAAGGTCTATAAAAAGAAATTTGATGCCAAAGCTTGTAAGGGAATCTTTATAGGTTACTCTGAACGCTCAAAGGCATACAGAGTGTATAATTCTGAAACTAACACAGTGGAGGAATCTATACATGTAAGATTTGATGACAAAGAGCCTGACAATAAAATGTCAGAGCAAGAGGATAGTTATGCAGGAGTTCCATATCAATACAACTATCCAGAAGCTGAGAAAACATCAGAAGCTAGTGAAACTTCAGAAGCTGAAATGGAAGTAATCTCTGAAGGAGCATCTCCCATAGAAGCATCTGAAGAACATGATGATATCTCAGAAGATGAAATGCAAGAAAATGCTGAAGCTCCAAAAAGGAAATTCAAATATAAATCATCTCATCCAGAGGATCTCATACTTGGAAACAAAGAAAGTCCAAGAAAAACAAGATCAGCTTATCAACAAAGTGATTCATTATTAGGACTTATATCTATGATTGAACCTAAGAATATTGATGAAGCCTTAACTGATGATGGATGGATTGTGGCAATGCAAGATGAGCTCAACCAATTCCAATGAAATGATGTGTAGGATCTAGTGCCAAGACCAATACATAAGAACATTATTGGAACCAAGTGGGTATTCAGAAATAAACTCAATGAACAAGGTGAAGTTGTGAGAAACAAAGCCAGACTTGTAGCACAAGGCTATAGTCAGCAAGAAGGCATTGACTTCACTGAAACTTTTGCTCCAGTAGCAAGACTGGAAGCAATCAGGTTATTGCTATCTTATGCCGTGAATAATGGAATAACTTTATATCAAATGGATGTTAAGAGTGCTTTTCTAAATGGTGTTATTTCTGAAGAAGTGTATGTCAAACAACCCCAGGATTTGAGGACTTAAAAAATCCAGAACATGTTTTTAAACTTAAGAAATCACTCTATGGTCTCAAACAAGCTCCAAGAGCTTGGTATGAAAGACTGAGTAGTTTCCTTTTAGAAAATGGTTTTCAAAAAGGTCAAATTGACAATACACTATTCAGAAAGACAACTAAGAAAGACATCTTAATTATTCAAATATATGTGGATGATATAATTTTTGGTTCAACTAATGCTTCTCTATGCAAGAATTTCTCCAAGCTTATGCAGGATGAATTTGAAATGAGTATGATGGGTGAGCTTAAATTCTTTCTTTGAATCCAAATCAACCAAGGAAAAGATGGAACTTAGATTCATCAAAGCAAGTATACAAAAGAGCTTCCGAAGAAATTTAATCTTGAAGATTGTAAGATAATGTCAACACCCATGCATCCTACAAGCAGCTTAAGCAAGGAAGAAATTGGTAGCAAAGTGGATCAGAAGCTATATAGAGGTATGATTGGTTCTTTACTCTATCTAACAGCTTCTAGACCTGACATTTTATACAGTGTATGTCTATGTGCAAGATTTCAATCAGATCCTAGAGAACCTCATCTAACTGCTGTTAAGAGGATCTTTAGATATTTGAAAGGAACAACTAATCTAGGACTTCTTTATAAAAAATCCCTAGATAGTAAGCTAGTTGGATTATGTGATGCTGACTATGCTGGGGACAAGATTGAGAGAAAATCCACTAGTGGAAATTGCCAATTTATTGGTGAGAATCTCATATCTTGGGCCAACAAGAGACAAACAACTATTGCTTTGTCTACAGCAGAAGCAGAATACATCTCAGCTGCTAAATGTTGCACACAGCTTCTCTGGATGAAATATCAGTTAGAAGATTATAACATAACTAAAAGTAGTATTCCACTCTATTGTGATAATACTGCTGTCATTCATTTATCTAAGAATCCAATTTTACAATCCAGAGCTAAGCATATTGAAATTAAGCATCATTTTATAAGAGATCATGTTCAAAAAGGTACAATAGATATTCAATTCATTGATACTGACCATCAATGGGCTGATATATTTACTAAACCTTTAGCTATTGAACGATTTGATTTTATTAAAAAGAATTTGAACATGCATTTTATCTCTGAAGAAAACTAGCTCTGAGATGTAAAATAAAATCAGGGTCTGAAACTTCTTCAGTGTCTCTAACGCTCAGAGCATCTAATGTGAAACTCTTAGTGAAGGAAGTTCTGAAGAATAACAGGTTCTGATGAGGTGTAAGATACTAATGAGTCAGGCACTGAATTAAGCGAAAGTGAAACGTTTTGTACTAGTAAGTGTAAAACAGTTGTCCTTACGCGTGTCAGTTTGTTATCTTCTCTCTAGCACGTGTCTAGATTCTGATTGGATGGAGAACAGTTAATGATGAATTTACAGTTAATGCAATTTAAATTTAATTTTAAAATTGTTCGCGCTCCCTCCTTTAGTTTGTTTTCTCTGTGTATGTGTGCTACTTGCTATATATAGTCACTTCACTCACATAGCACAACTTTTACACAAACCCTAAAACTCAGAATCCCAAATTCCCTCAACTTTCTCAATACTTCTGCAACAATGGCTGTTCAACCTCGCAATATAGTTCAACAACCTTTCAACCCTGTGTTACCACCTGTGATCGACTTAAACTCTCAAGCGTCTTTTGTCGAAGCTCCGAACACAAACGATTGTGGTAGAGAAGGAATGGAATTCATCACTGAGAAGTTCGTTGATTTTGAAAGTTTAAAGGTAAACGATATTGACATCAAGGACCTATTCTATGATCAACAATGGGGTAACTACTTCGACATGCTTAATGGATTCGTTTACTACGATATAGTAAAGAATATCTGGAATAAAGCATATGTATTTGACAAATTTGCTGCTGATGAGGAGGTTAAAAAGTTGGTGGCTGAAGATAAATCCTTAAAAGGAAAGACCATAGCTCAACTAGGGTTAAGACCTTTTAAAGGAAAGGAAATAAGGTCTAACCTTCTTGGAATCAATGTTCTGATCACTCAAGAGCATATTGCTAAGATGCTTGGTCTGGATAATGAAGGTCAGAAAGTAGGTTCTTACAAAGCAAATAGCAAGTATGTTGAATCTATCAAAGTAGATCTTTTTCCTCCTGGAACAAGGGAATCTGATTTTGGCAAGGCTAAGTGTTTGAAAAATGAATACCACTTTGCCTTCAAAGTAGTACTTGCTTCTATGGTGACAAGAGAAGGAGGAAAAGATTCAATTTCATGGCCTCATAGGCATCTTATCTGGTTTATGCAGCAAAGAGTAAAGATCAACTTGGCTGATATTTTATTTGAGCATCTCTGCTGGTGCATCAATGAGAGTCATCACAAAGCAACAACAACAATTCATCACCCAAGATTGATCTTAGAGCTTATCCGTCAAACAAAGCTGATAGAGATTCTGAGGACCAAGGAAAAGCTAAGAGTCTTATGTACTGCAAAATTTGATGCAACCATCTTAGTGAATATGCAGCTGGTTAAGAAAGAAGATATAAAGAAGCCAAAACATCCTCTCCAGAAGATCTGGGAGAAGTACTTCTGGTGTGATGGATTTCCAACCATCTCAGAACATGACAATGATGAGGTCATTGAAAATTTTCTGGAAATGGTTAGAGAAGACAGTGGAGAATATGTTGATAGAAGCATGGTAGTTGGAGTACCAGATTGGGATATTTTCAATGGTCCTAGGGATATTACAAGGTCAAAGAAAAAGCCAATAATATTTGAGCAAGCTATGATTGAGGAAGATGCTGAGAATGCTAATGTAGAGCTAGGTGAAATCAATGAAAATGATAGCATTGATGAGATGGTAGACAATGCTACAAATGCAACAGCTGCTGAGGAATATGTTAGAATACCTGAGAATCAAGAGGTTAGAGCTGAGGTTAAAGCTGCTGAAAAGGCTGATGCTACTAAGAAGGAAAGGAGAAGCAAGAAGAGGAATGAGAGGCCTCCAGCTTCTGAAGAAGACAAGCCTGTCAGAGCTACTAAGAGGATAAAATCTGTGGCTCCCAGACCTCCTTTGAAAGCTGCTAGCATCTCCAAAGGTAATGTTTCTGAGCCTAATATTAGTAGCAACTCTGAAGCTCAAGCTCAAAACCAACCCCCTCCTAGCACTTCAATAGATTTCACCAAACCCCTCAGAATGATTGTACCTACCCCAATATCATCTGATTCATCATCATCTGACTCATCATCTGAAGGTACACTCACTGACTCTAGCAGTGAAACCTTATCAGAAATCATCAAAAACGCACCAAAACCAAAACCAAAACCTAAGCCTAAACAAAAAACCAAAACTCAAACTCCTCCCCCAAAGAAACAGTCACTAAAGATAATGTTTTCTTAGACCATCTCACACCACATCTTTCAGGTGATGCTTTTACCACCTCAAACCTCAACTCCCCAAATCACCCTATAAACAAATTTGTGAATTCTACCACTGAAACATTTCAAGAACCACCCATAATCACTGT
Source organism: Trifolium repens (assembly GCA_030408175.1). NCBI lineage: Eukaryota > Viridiplantae > Streptophyta > Magnoliopsida > Fabales > Fabaceae > Trifolium > Trifolium repens. The sequence continues at coordinate 37,203,597 of CP125851.1, forward strand.
TCAAACACCACCCTTGCACTTTGCTGCTCCTGGACAAGAAAATCCAAACACAACCATCACTTCTGAACCTGACAAACAACCACCCCCTCATAATGATAAAATATCACAACCTGAACCTCACACTCCTCAACCAGAACAAAACATTTCTGAATTACAAAATCCACCCTCAGAACAATGTGATGACATCTCCTCTGACAATCAAGAGCATCACATTCCTACACCACCAGCACACACTGAAACCATTGACAATAACTCACTGCCATCTTCACCCCTCATTTTTGGTCCAAATTATAAACCTTTGACCATAGATGAATTAAGCCTACCTGTTGATTTTGCTCTACCCATTCTTGAGGCTCTGTTAAAAGCAGATATAAATATTGATGATGATATAATAATAACCTCTAAGAACCCTTTCGATGAACTGAGAAAAATCAAAATTATTCCTCTAAAGAGAAAGAAACCTGAACCTACCATTCCCTTCAACAGAAATCATCCCTTCTTCAATCCCAATTCTGAACCAAACCTTGAGATTTTAGATAATGCTATTACTATTAGTCTTAAGAAATTCAAAGGAATGGAGGAAGAAGTTCTGATTTTCCCTTCAGATGTTGATGCTAAGATCAGGGAATTGGAAGATAAGTTCAGTCAGTCTCTGAGGCTCTTGGGAGGTTATGTAAAGAGCAAAATTCAAGGAAGAGGAATGAACGTTGTGAGTCAGATAATGGTTGCTGCTGAACAATCCCATGCTCCTAGGCTTACACACTTTAATCATGAAGAGGAATGTCAACGTCTAGAGAAGCTGGCTGCTGAGAGATTAGCAGAGGAGGAAGCAAAATATGTTAGAAGAGTGTTTGATGCTGAGCAAGCTAGGATAGCTGCTGAAGCTAAACTTAAGAGAAGAGCTGATGAAGAGGCTCTTAAAGTGTTAGTTGAAAGAGCTGCTAGAATTGCAGAAGTCGAAACTCAGAAGCTACTTGAAGCTCAAGCAATGAGTCCACATCAGGGTGAGGACACCACAATGCATGATCAGATTTTAGATGAGCAAGCTTCTGATAGGGGCAAACATGTAGTTGTTGACACTACCCCTCCAAACTCTCCAGTCAGACTCTTCAGAGACTCTGGATCTCCATCTTGTGCTATACCTCCAGCAGTACAAATAGCATTAGATGAGATGAAAACTGAGATGAAGAATGAACTGGATGAACTAAGGGCTGATATGAGAACTGATATGAATGCATCTACTGAAGCTACCAACAAGAAGCTTGATGAGATGATGGAGTTTCTGAAAAATCTTTCCAGTCAAATGCACAAACCTTAACCTTTATGTTTGAGCACAAATCTTGTCTGTCTTGTTAATGTTTTGATTATGTAATTCTTGGATAATTCTTCTTTTGATTAATTAACTTTTGTTTATCCATGTTTAATTGCTTGCGTATCTGAATGTGTGTTAATTTTAGTTTGTTTTCGAAAAATTAAAATTTATATTCACTTATTATGTCTGATACTCTTGTGGCTTCTGAACCTAGCGTAAGGTGTTGAAGAACATCTTGTTTTTAAACTTATGTAGGCTTTTGAAAACCTAAGGTTCCCCCACATCAGTATTCCTGTTTACTCATGAAATAGCTTCTTAGTATTATCGCCTGTTTATAAGCGGGGCACCAATACCGAATGAGGCGTGTCTGGTAACTGGTGTTCTGACATTTTTAAGTAGAATATAAGAAACATGCAAATAAAATAAACAATAAACAACAAGAATTTTTTTTATTATTGATGCAAAGTTTTATTACATGGATAGTGAGAGAACTACTCAGACTCTTCTTTCTTGGGCACCTCTGGCTTCTCAGCAGTGCTTGCATCAGAAAGAAAGTCAAGAATGGCTTTATGGAACTCAGAGTCTAAGTATTCTTCCTCAGGATCATATGTTCTAAGAAACTCTGCATAATCAGAATCTATTTAATCAGAATCTGATATCTCAATCACTTGCTTGGTTGTTTCCTTTGGCTGCTTGTTTCTTCTCGAGCGTGAAGATGTTGCTTCCTTCTTGATCTCCTTCTTGGATCCTGAAGCTTTCTTCATTGCTTGACTTTCCCTTTTATGATTGATATTATATTCTTTGATTATTCGTGGCGAATAAAATTAGAAGAATCATATTCTTTTTATAATGCTCTCAAACACTCTTGTTTGTATGGATATCATCATAGTTCATTTAATTGGACATAGTTGTAACCAATCCTTGACTTGACTGTATTGAGATATGCGTTATTTGACTTATTTATTTCGTTTATCGTTACTTTTTGAATAATGACAAAAGGGGGAGTAAGAATAGCATTAAAATTAATGTTAATTGATTTCTTAACTGCTCAAAGACCTGAAACTGTTATACTCATATATTATGAATCAATTTCTATCCCTTCTGAACTAACGATTAAATGATTCATTCATTATAGACTTTATTGAAAGGGGAGAAAATTTAAGATTTGAAAAACATTTTCATAGATAAAATGAGAGAAGATTGCAAACCTTCTCTGAATATTATCAGACTCTGAAGGAAGAGCCTACAAACCTCTGCCTCTGAGAGTTAAATATGAAAATTTATTTCAAGTTAATAAATTAACTCTTAAACTGTTTTAATTAATTATGGATAAGACTTAGGGGGAGCTTACAAACCTAACCCTATGGATTATCAGACTCAGGGGGAGATTGCAAACCTCTGAAACCTGAAGTCAACATAAATAATTAAATCAACAACAATTGAATTTTAATGCTTTAGTTTGTCATCATCAAAAATGGGGAGATTGTTGGAACAAAGTGGGTCTGACATAAATCTCTAAGTTTTCAATGAGTTTTGATGATAACAAAGTATTAAAATTACAATTGGTATTACTAATGAGTGTTCTAGTGTGCAGAATTATAAATTAAAATTCATTCAGAAGCACTACGTACAAAAGCAGAGAAGCCAAGTTTAGAAGCTCTGAAAGCGTATCGCTGATCATCAGAAGCTTAAAATCCAAGTTCTGAAGTTAGTGGCTATGAGGACAAAGGCTAGACTCTGAGAAGCTGAAGACCATAAGAAGCTACGACAACAGACTCTGAAGCAAAAGGAATTTACGTCACTCAAGAATTGACATAATCAGAATCAATGATTGAAGAATAATCTACTTAAGGACTCTGTCATATCCACAAGAAGGAATATTCGTTGGTATAACGTTAACCTTATCCATAAGTGGAGCGCATTTGAGGATTGTACAATTGTACTATTATTACTCAAAATGGTTGAGTGATATTTCAAATTGCAAGGTAGTGGAATTGGATTTCTTTACTAAAGAAGGCAATATACAGCTATCAATTGTACGAGCAAATTCCAGCTGGCACCTTATCTCTCTGCAACGGTCATTACCATTCCATTCAAGTATAAATAGAGACTCAAATGGAAGAAATGACTACCGTTCTATTACTGCGTTTAAGACTCTGAAACATTCTGACATTACAGCTTCTATCTGTCATTCTTAGTCTTAAGGCAAATCTGTGTTGTATTTTGTAAACACCTCTGATAGTATATCAAGTGTTCATTAACATTCATTCTTATTCTTAAGTTTGTTTGAGAAGTCTCTTGTTAGTTGTAACTTGAGCATTTGAGAAGTCTCTTGTTAGTTGTAACTTGAGCATTTGAGAAGTCTCTTGTTAGTTGTAACTTGAGCATTAGAGAAGTCTCTTGCTATTGTGCTTGAGCATCTTGTAATCTTGTGAGATTTTAGTGAGAATCCCTTGGAAGTGCAAGGGGACTGGACGTACTCTCGATTTGTGAGAGGAACCAATATAAATTCTGTGTCTTTCTTTCTCTCTCTCTGTTTCATTATTGTTTTGTGTTTAATCCGCTGCAAACTTAGTTTTTATTTGAGAAAAAGTTTTAACTTTTAAAACACAATTCAACCCCCCCTTCTTGTGTTTTTCCACCTTCATGAAGATCCGGCCAACCTGGGAGGACGAAGCTTCAGGTGGACTGGGGGACTGCTCTCCTTCGGGAGCAGCGGGATATATATATATATATATATATGAGAGATTTACTAATTAGACTCATCTAAAAATATAAAGGTCTAAATTAGTAAGGTATTTTTTCTATTAGGACTAAAAATACCCTTCTTCCACGATTTCAAATAAGTTCAAAATAAAGGGCAATTTCGGAGTTTTATAAAAAAAAAAACAACAAAACATGTTTTATCCTTAAAATTCTCAAACAACATATTTCTAATAAAAAAACATAAAATTGTTTTATAAAAGTTGGTGTAAATTAGCAAATGGCTGCATTACATTTAATAAAATTTACCCAACTAACCCTTAATTTTCTAATGTAAAATAACTAAATGTCAAAGGTTTTTTGTCCAAAGTGAAAGGTGCACCTTGCTAATTTAGACCCTTATATTTTAAAAGTTTCAATTTGGTCTCTTATGTATATTTTACGATTCAATTTAGTCATTTCCGTCAGTTTTGTCATTAACACCGTTTAATTTGGATACGTGTCTAAGTGTCTGTCCACGTAAGCAAACCGTCTGCCACATGTGACAAAACTGACGGAAAGGACCAAATTGAAACCTAAAATAAACATAAGGGACCAAATTGAAACTTTTATAACATAAGGGACCAAATTTAAACCTAAAATAAACATAAGGGATAAAATTGAAACTTTTAAAACATAAGAGACCAAATTGAAACCTAAAATTAACATAAGGGACCAAATGTTGAATTAAGCCTATTATTTACCATGTTTTTATAAAGTTAATATTTAATAAAAATAATTCAATTTGTAATTTAGATATCCAAAAATCAATCCAAATAAAATCACACAAAATTGGATTGGATATCTTAAATTGAAAGAATAATTTAAGATATCTTAAAAGGACATAAAAATGACAAATAATGTTATTGAGGTTTAAACTTTTTAAGATATGTTAAAATAACAAAAAATAATAATTTAATAAAAGTTGGTCAAAGCTGATTCAAAAAAAAAAGTTGGTCAAAGTAAATAATTTGATACCAATAATAATCATTTTATATAAAGAAAATATAAACACATTAATTAGATTTGTTGACCATACAATCATAATGTACATTCGATTCAATGTATCGAAGATTAGAAATTAAAAATCTAAAATTTATTTTTGAATTTTTACAAATGTTCAAAAGATTCTTTTCTCTCACAAACACTCTTTCTAGTTTTGCCCATTTTCTATATTCTCTCCAAATTTTTACATTGCATTCTAATTTCTACTTGTTTTCCTCTAATATATATATGCTTCATTTCATTATATTTCTCACAATTCTTCTTCATTTTATTCACTGAATTCTCAATTCCTCTTTTCATTTTGACTCAAAACATGGTACTCAATTCAGAATCAAACAACCCTACACCAGTCAATCCCACCACAAACCCTCCACCTCCATCGTTGTTGTCACGAACAATGGTGACATCCGCTCCATTTTACCCTAATGTAAACAACGTAGAGAAAGATCAAATTAGTGAAAAATTGGTTTACAAAAACCAAAATCAAATGGATCAGATTCAGAAGGGGAAATCGAAAGTATATGTTGGATCTCCTGTGAAGGCCAAAGGTTCTGGCGAGAACAACGATGATGGAGAAAGTGACAGAGAAGCAGAAGACGAAGTGGGGACGAAATGTTCAGATGAAGAATCAAACACCCAGTTCGTAAAAACATGGAACCTGAGGCCTAGGAAGCCGCGCGTGAACCCTGAGAAACAAGGAAACAATGGAAGTGGCAAAGGAGGAAGATCAAGGAAGAATGTGATACCAACGAGTTCAAGCAAGCACCGATCTGCTACAAATACCGGACCTCAGCCTAAGGTTGAGAGGCCAGTGATGGAGAAGCGTGAGTTGGTGATATCTCTTACTAAGGAAGAGATTGAACTTGACTTCAATTTAATGACTGGAGAAAAGCCTTCAAAGAAACTTAATAAGAGATCAAGGGTTGTGCAGAAAAACCTTGATGTAATTTTCCCACTCTTAAACTTTTATTTTGATTGAATTTGTTAGTCGTACTTATTTTTATTTTATTTAATTCATATTATTTGTTTATTTTGATGATGATGAATCAGTGATGATACAAAGAGACATATGATTAGCGCTACTAGATGTTCCTCTAATGTCTACTAGGCACTATGATGTCTTATAATGCTCTTAATTTACCTAAAAATGATCAATGATGATAATGGTGATGATTAGTTTTTGTGTAGTTTTTTTATGATGTTAATAATGCTTGTAAGTTGTAGTTGTTTTTTTTTTGGGTAAGCTTGTAGTTGTTATTTGTTGTGTCTTTCTGATCATATGTTGGGCTAAAATTGTTAGATATAATTAATGTACAATTTGACTAGGAAGTAGTAAATGAGTTTTCTTTTGTTACAAGAATTTGGTTTTTTAGTCTTCCGTGTTTGATTGTTGAGTTGAACATATTTTTTTCAATTTTTTTCTTGTGTTGATTACATGATTACGTTGATTAGATTTTAGAGAATGTTGTGCAAGTATTATTAATTGTGTTGTTCTAAGCATAAAAAAGGATTTTTATAAAATTGCTAGATGTGATGTAGAATATGATTAGGAATACAATTTTTATTGTCACCTTAATCTTTTTTATTTAGTTGTCGTATTGAGGTGGATTTTATATTTTTTTTTTTAGAATGCTGATGCATGTATTTTGTTGTTAAATAATTATGTTTGACAGGATCTTTTTCCAGGCATGCATTTAACCAAGATAAGACCTGAACGATACAATGTTCATGATAATGCACACTTTTGAAGGTTTTTCTTTAACCTTATTTTCATGTCTTGTTAGTTTTTTTTGTATGTTTCGATACTTGGTTGACAAACAAGGAAAAAATAATACTCGTTCCACATATATGATAAAATGTTGTTAAATTTCCTTGGCTATGATTAAGCATTCCTTTGTGCTTTGATTTCATGAGCTTATTTATAGAATAATATGGTAGTTTACTTAAAGTTCTTTATGTTTTTTGCAGAGTTAGGGGTTCCAGTTGCTAGCTTGAGATTTGGAATGTTTCTTGGAATAATGATGTCTTTTGAAGATGGGAGAATAAAATTTATCTTGTTTTTGTGTCCAATACTTGTGGATTGGGGTACTTAGTAAATTGTTGAATTTTAAAATATTTTAGTTATTTTGGCTTTACTTTTTGTGGTTAATGTTTTTCGATTGGTTTATCGAATAATTGTTGAACTATTATTTAATGACATTTTTTAGTTGTTTTCATAAATAATTGTGGAAGTATCAATTATTACCTACATTTTATTCTACGGTTGTTTCTATTGGCAACCATATATAGTTTCCAATTATTTCTTGTGATCAAAGGGTATTTATAACATTTCATTAACTAAAATATGTTTAGTATAATTTAGTACATTAACCAAAACATGAAAACTAACTTACAATTTGTTTTGTTGAATGTAGGCTTAAATAGTGTTTTAGTCCCTGCAATTGTCCCTCGTTTTGAAAAGAGCCCCTGTTAAAAAAAAAATTGATTTTAATCCCTGAAAAATGTAAAAGTTTTGAAAAGAGCCCCTGAACAGGAATCATTGTTGCCATGTGTAAAAAAAAATAGTGTTTTAGTCCCTGCAATTGTCCCTTGTTTTGAAAAGAGACCTTGTTAAATTTTTTTGTTTTGATTTTAGTCCCTGCAAAAGTCATTAAAATGGTGACATGTCATCAATGATTCCTGTTCAGGGGCTCTTTTCAAAACTTTTAAATTTTGCAGGGACTAAAATCAATTTTTTTTTTAACAAGGGCTCTTTTCAAAATGAGGGACAATTGCAGGGACTAAAACACTATTTAAACCTTGAATGTATTAATGGTATTGGTTTACAAGTAATTTTTTAATATGACTATATTCTCTATTTGAATGTTAATTTTCTCTTTGAATTTATGAAATCTTAAACTTGAATATAAATACTGAATCTGATTAGTATTTTTCGTTAAATATCTGAGTATAAGGTTTAAATGTCATCATTGTTCATGTCTTCGTAAAACCTAAGTGCTTTAGTTACTGCTAGCCATTTTTTTTATAAGCAAAAAATGGAATTATAAGGAGTACAAGATGTACTCGGCCCTTACAATTCAAATAGGATCACTTTAGATGCGATGAAAGCATTCTAAAGGATTATTACACCAATTTTGGAAAGAAAAATCAACTATACTCCTTAGTCTACCTATGAACCACAACCAAGCAATATACAAAATTTGGTTCACTAAGGAATTAACATTAGCATAATCTCCTCTAAAAAGAATGTTATTACGAGTACGCTAAATACACCAAGTTGTTGCAAGCCAAATAATATGTCGAAGCCTCTTAGTATTCTTTCCCTTGATAATACCACCAAATGATAAAAGGTGATCGGGAACAGAAGTAAAAACCAGGAAATTAACTCCCAGCCACTTGAATATGTAGCTCCACACTTGAACAATCACGTCACACTTGAAGAACACATGTTGAATGTCTTCCACTTCTTTGAGACAATACACACAACACCTTTTTAAATTGCTTGTGATAATACCTTTATTAATCAAAGCCGCTCTAGTAGGCAATTTATCAAGCAACAGTCGCCACCCAAAAATACTAGCTTTCGACGGAGCATTGGTAATCCAAAGTTTGTTCAACGCAAGCACCGTGTTAGGATCGAGAGCATCCGTCACATACTTGTTCAGCAAACATACATACGCAGAATTAACCGAGAATAAACCAGCCGCATGAGGAGGCCACTTCCACCTATCGCTAGGATCCCTTCTTGGCCGAATGTGATCTAACAACATCAAAAGATCGTGAGCTGAAACTGTTTCAGCAGCAGACAACTTAGTTGTCCAATCAAACTTCCATCTCCACTTGTTACTCTCCCAATTACCCATTGCTGAAGTACGACAATCCTGCTGCAAATATTTGTTGAAAAGCTTTGAAAAGGAATCACGCAACGGTACTGTTCCTATCCATTTTTCCTTCCAAAAACCAATGTCTTTACCATCACCTAGCCAACTACTAATGTTACTACCAAACCAGCCCCCATCCTCTTCGCTTCATAATCTCCAAATATCCTTCCACCAAATAGAAGCTTGTTTGAGACCGAGTCTACCCTCCCCATATACAAAAATTTGCAATTCAGGACCCATATCTAAACCTCAAGAGATCATGCCACGGCGCCTCACGATCATTCAAGTTTCTCCACTTCCCTTTGCATAAAAGTGACGAATTAAAAAGAGCTAGATTTTTTATGCCCAAACCTCCTTTCTCTTTAGGTTGACAAATGCGATCCCAACTAACCCAACACATTTTACTACTATCCAAACTGCCCCCCCCCCACAAGAATCTTCTTTGAATATATGCTCACCAACTCTTTTAAAACACAAACCGGAGCCTTGAAAAAAGAGAAATAAAGCGGAAGACTAGATAAAATAGATTTAGTGAGAGTAACTCTACCTCCAATAGAGAGGTTGCGCCCATTCCAAGCACAAAGTCTCTTCTTCAAAGAATCAAGAATCGGAGACCAGGTTGCTCTTCGCCTCAGATTAGCTCCAACCGGAATACCAAGAAAACGAAAAGGTGTTGAATCCACTTCAGAGTGTAAAAAGGACGACGAGGCACGTAGAAAACTATCATCGAGATTAACACCATAGAGTTTACTCTTGTGAAAATTAACCTTCAGTGCAAACACAATCTTGAAGCTCCTCAACACAGTTTTTATAGTCCAAAGATTATTCCAATTACCCTCCCCCAAAATAATAGTATCATCTGCAAATTGAAGTGTATGGGACAAGATGTTATTACCAACCTTATAACCATGAAGGACTTTATTATCAACTGCCTTGCACATGAGACCTGTGAGGCCCTCCGCAACGATCAAGAAAAGGAATGGTGATAATGGATCTCCCTTTCTCAGCCCTTTGTCGACCATAAAATCATCAGTTGGGCTCCCATTCACCAACACAGACATAGAACTTTGGAAAATGCAGGCTCTAATCCAGCGATGCCAGCCGACCGCAAAACCCATTCTATCCATCATATAATCCAAAAAATTCCAATTTACAGTGTCGTAGGCCCTTTCAAAATCGACTTTAAAAAAGAGACATTTACCTTTCCTCCTTTTGGCCAAATCAAGCAGTTCATTAACCACTAAAACCCCATCCAATATTTGCCTATTAGGAAGAAAAGCCGATTGAATTTTCGAAATTACTTTGCCCAAAACCATTTTCAATCTTGCGGCTAAAACTTTTGACAAAAGCTTGTATAAACTTGACACCAAACAAATAGGACGGTAATCTGAAAGAGCTTGCGGATGATCTTTTTTAGAAACGAGAGTAAAAAAAGATGCAGTAATAGCCTTTGGGAGAACGACATTGTTATAAAATTCAGAAAAGAAATCCATAATATCACCTTTTATAATCTCCCAACACGTCTTTAGAAAATTAAAATTGAAACCGTCGGGGCCTGGGCATCTGTTCCCGTCACTGTTCCAAATCACCTCTTTCACTTCTTCACAAGAAAAAGGCGTTGTCAGCAGAATGTTGTCCTCCGCGGAAAGAGATTGAAATTGGATGCCGTTGAGGTTTGGTCTACTTTCCCATCTTTCCTTGAAATTATTCTCAAAATAATTCTTCACAAAGCCCTTGACCTCATCAACTCCCTGCACCCAATGGTCACTGTCATTTAAAGCCACCAACTGATTCCTTTTTCTCCTACTTTTAATGGATTCATGGAAGTATTTTGTAATATCCCAAATCCTAAATTACCTAATTAATTTTAATTAGAGCTTTTACCTAATTTTCTAAGTTAATTAGTGGTGTTTAATTAATTAATCTTGTGAACTAAGTGGTTTAATTGACACAAGAAAGATTCAAATCTCCCTCCTATGACTCATCCTTATGACTCATAATTCCACTCATGATCAAGTGATCTCTTAAACCAACACCTCATGCTCAAGTGATTAGTCACTAATCCACCCACATTTTGTAACAACATCACATGCAAGCTAGACTTCACATTCATTCCCTCTATACTGAAAATTCAGCAAGAAATCTTCCTCCTATTCTCTCCCCCTCACGAGAACAACAACAACAATACATGTGAAACAAACTTCCAAAATCTTCCCTCTCTTGACACAAAAACTTGTCCTCTCTATCACAAGCCTTAGTACCACAGAAAATGCAGAGAATCCCATCACATTACCACAGCAAGAACCTCTGCAAAACCACTCCCAATACCTCACATGATGCTACACAACAAACACTTCAATTCCACCATTTTTACTAACCAATAGAAATACATGCAACCCATTAACTAGCAATTTCGTGGACCATGCATACACCTCAGAAAACTACTATAAATACCCCTTCATCTGTGCTGAAACAATCATCTAACACAACACCAATTCTAAGAGCAAAGGAAAAGGGGTTTTCTTGTGTCAAAGTTCCAAATCGTGCTCTGGGGTTCGTGGGGCTTATTAGGAAGTTGCAGTACCTGTTTCTGGAAGCTCAGAAGTTAGATTGAAAGCTTCAAACAGGTGGGTTCTTAGGCTAATTTAGTTAGTTTCCCAAAAATATGAATTTTGCATGTTAACTTAGGATTTAAGAAAAATGTTGTGTGAGAGGAATTAATCCCCAAATTTCCTCTCCATTCTGTCCTATATTATATATGTTGTGTAATGGCATGACTTAGAATGAGGATTGTAGGTGTTAAACTTGTAAAAATATGATTTTTCGTGAAACAGGGCAGGTTCTGAGTGAACTCGCCACAGCGTGTTCAGGGCGAGTCTTCATGGCGAGTTGGGTTCTTCATACTGATGAACCTCGCCCTGGCGAGTTACAATTCGCCGGGCGAGTGGATTTGGTTCAGAACCTGTAATCTCGCCATGGCGTGCTCCCCTGCGCTGCAGCGAGTTTATACAGGACATGACCTGTAACAACTCGCCCTGGCGAGTGATAACACGCCGAGCGAGTTTGACAGGAAACAGAATTTTATTTTCAAAACGTTTGAAAAACTATGACACTCGTTTTATATCCTCATCTGAGTTAGGTACACTTGCAGTAACACAAATATATAATGTTATACAGTATGTTAATCACAGATAACCTTAGGGTATAACTTAGGGAATTTTAGAAATGCATGTTCCCCGGGACTTTGGTAAATTATGGTAGACTTCAACTAAATTAGTATCAGTCAGTTTGCTGCGATTTATGTCGCTTATGGATTCCCAATGGGATAATCCATCAGGATATGTATTGTGAGCTGTATGCCGTGATCGGTCCGATCGACGGATAAGGCAGGCCTCCGAGATATGCTCACCTCGGAGAATCCTTGCGGTTAAAATGAATAAGATTAATTTCTGTGACACACCTTTATTTTATGCTTATATATTATGTCATGTTATGATTATATGTTATGACTGATTAGGTTTCCCCCGGTGTAGTCACCTTAGGAGGGTAGTAGGACTCACTGAGGCTTAGTAGTCTCACCCCACTCCAAACAATTTTTTTTTCAGATAAACAGGTTGGCTAAGGTATGCTTGTTGGTGTGCTGGTAGCTGTGCTTGGAGGATTTGCATTTGTTCTTGCTTTCCTTTATTCCGTATCTTGTTGTATTTCAATAATCCTTTGTTGTACCGTTGAACTTATGTTTTGCTTCCGTTGTATCTTTATCCGTGTTGTACTTAGCACCTGCGTGTGCTTGAATTTCTCATGTAATAATAATGCACTCGTTATCAATAATAATAATCCACTGATATTCTAGATATTTCATGTGGGGTGTTATAATTGGTATCAGAGCAGGTCGATTCAGACCGTGCCAGAGTTCATTAGTATTACTAATCCGAATCCCAGTATTTGTCTGGATTTCTAACATCTGCTCTAGATGTCATGTCACTTTAAGCCTAGCTAACTTGACTTGATATTGGCAGTTAGAGCATTATGTCAGGAGCAAGACGAGGACCTGGAAGGCCTAGAAGGAACGTTGCTGATGACGTTGACGAACCTGAAATGTACGGTGATGCTAATGCTAACATGTGGGCTGAGATGATGCAACAGCAGCAGCAGTTTCAGGCCCAGCAAGCCCAGCAGCATCAAGAGTTCATGGCTATGTTTCAACAGCACATGAACAATCCTCCCCATCCGCAGCAAGGATCAAGTGCTGCTTTCAGAGAGTTCTGCCGCATGAGTCCACCAGAATTTTATGGAGAATACAATCCAGCTAAGGCCCGTGAATGGATCCAAAGGATGAGTGGGATCCTGGAATCAATGGATTGCTCAGAAGCTGACAAGGTGGTGTTCGTCTCCCGCTTCTTTAGGGGCGACGCTTGTAACTGGTGGGATGGTACGAAGGCGTACATGGAAGCTAGTCAGATGGAAGTAACTTGGGATAATTTCCGGCGCCTCTTTGTCGGACATTATATACCAGAAAGTTACCAGTTTCAGATGGAACGGGAATTGACTGAACTGAAGCAGGGAAGTATGTCCGTGTCAGAGTATACTATGAAGTTCAATGATCTGGTTCGCTATGTGGCGGACGGCATTGATGCCCCAACTGAGACATGGAAGATGAAGAAGTACCGGTTTGGTTTAAGGGCTGACATAGCGCATGACGTCTCTATGCAGCATATCACTACCTTTGGTGATTTGGTGCAGAAGAGCTATCATGCTGAGGCAGATCTTAACAATATTAATAAGGAGCGTGGTGAAGCTGTTCAGAAGAGGAGAGACTCTGGAAAGTTCAATTTGCAAGTGAGAACCAAGGGCACCACCAGTAAGGGGAAGCAGAGTTATTCCCAGCGCTCACCAAGGAATTGTGCCGAATGTGGTTTCCCTCACAGTGGGGAATGCATGAAGGGGAAGAACATGTGTTACTATTGTAAGCAGCCAGGCCATTACAAGCACGAGTGTCCTAAGCTGAAGAGACAGGGCGATTCCAGCGGCGCTTCTAAAAGCAAAGGTCGGGTATTTTCACTTGATGGTGAGAAAGTCAAATCTAATAATGCTTTGATTATGGATGTATGCATGTTAGGACAGTCTGAAGTGTTAATTTTGTTTGATTGTGGAGCTACTAATTCCTTTATAGCCGTTGACTGTGTTCAGCGACTTCAACTACCCTCTGTGCCTTTAATTCCCCCAATGACTGTGGCTGTTGCCACAGGAGGCAAGGTTACTTCTAAGCATGTTTGTCAGAATTGTCCTGTTCTTGTGGGCAGTAAAGTCTATAACATAGATTTGATCTGTCTACCCTTGAAAGATTTTGACGTAGTCCTAGGCATGGACTGGCTTTCTGCCAATACTGTGTACATTGGATGTGCTGAAAAGAATCTCTTCATTCCAACCGAAACTTCACCAGAAAGTAGAGCTCTTACCGCTTTACTCCAGAATACTCATCAGATGATTCAGTACTTAGGTGCCAGTACTAAGTGTTTCAGTGTCTTGTTCACCATTGATCCGGAGCCCAGTTTGTATCCTAGTGATATTCCAGTTGTTAGTGAGTTCTTAGATGTTTTTCCAGATGATATTATGAATTTACCACCCGAAAGGGAAGTGGAGTTCTCCATCGATCTAGTTCCTGGCTCCCAGCCAATCTCAGTTGCCCCGTATAGGATGTCTCCTTTAGAGCTTCATGAACTGAAATCTCAGCTTGAAGAGTTGCTTCAGAAACACTTTATCCGACCCAGTGTCTCACCTTGGGGAGCACCGGTGTTACTCGTGAAGAAGAAGGATGGTACGATGCGTCTGTGCATTGATTATCGTCAACTCAACAAGGTCACAATTAAGAACAAGTATCCCTTACCTAGAATTGATGACCTTCTGGATCAACTTAGAGGTGCTACTGTCTTTTCCAAGATTGATCTTCGTTCTGGATATCATCAGATCCGTATCAAGTCCTCGGATGTTTCTAAGACAGCATTCAGGACTCGCTATGGACATTATGAATTCTTGGTCATGCCTTTCGGTTTGACAAATGCTCCAGCCATCTTTATGGACTATATGAATCGGATTTTCCAGCCGTACCTTGACCAGTTTGTTGTTATCTTCATTGATGACATTCTGATCTATTCAAAGAATTCGCAGGAGCATGCGGAACACCTGAGAATCGTGTTGAGCATCCTTAGAGAGAAGCAATTGTATGCCAAGTTCAGCAAGTGTGAATTTTGGCTATCTGAAGTTAAGTTCTTGGGTCATGTCATATCGCAAGGCGGTGTGTCTGTTGATCCATCCAAGGTAGAAGCAGTGTTGAATTGGGAAAGACCCAGAAGTGTTACCGAAGTCAGAAGTTTCCTCGGTTTGGCAGGTTACTACCGGAGATTCATCTTAGGATTTTCGGAGATTGCCTTACCGTTAACCCGTCTGACCAGGAAGGATGCAACCTTTGATTGGGATGCTGCTTGTGAATGGAGTTTCAGAACTTTAAAGGAAAAGCTAACCACAGCACCAGTGTTAGTAATTCCTGACCCAACCCACAAGTATGTAGTGTACTGTGATGCGTCCAACAAGGGACTTGGATGTGTACTGATGCAAGATGGTGCAGTTGTAGCGTATGCATCCAGGCAGCTAAAACCTCATGAGCAGAATTATCCTACCCATGATCTGGAATTAGCAGCCATTATCTTTGCCCTCAAAATCTGGAGACATCATCTGTATGGAGTGCAGTTTGATCTGTTCAGTGATCACAAAAGTCTGAAGTACTTGTTTGATCAGAAGGAGTTGAATATGAGGCAGCGACGTTGGATGGAATATCTTAAGGATTTTGACTTCAACCTCAATTACCACCCTGGAAAGGCCAATGTTGTAGCAGACGCTCTGAGCAGAAAGACATTGTATGCATCAGAGTTGTTGATGCAACAGTGCGGTCTGTATGAGAAGTTCAGAGACCTTAACCTGAATGTGGTGTATCGCAAGAGCGGTATTCGTATCAACAGAATTGAAGTGTCCTGTGAGTTACGCCCAAGGATTGTGCAGGCTCAGCAGGATGATGTAGTGTTGCAGAAGAGGATAAACCATCCGGAGTTCTCAGTAGCCACGGACGGTGCTATTCTCTATGAAGGCAGACTTTGTGTACCTCAGAATGATGAGTTGAAGCGGTTGATTCTAGAAGAGGCACACAAGAGTGGATTTTCAATTCACCCTGGATCCACCAAGATGTATCATGATTTGAAGGAGAACTATTGGTGGCCTAACATGAAGGCAGAGATTGCTGAATTCGTGTCCAGGTGTATTGTTTGTCAACAAGTGAAGATTGAACACCAGAAACCTGGAGGACCGTTGCAACCGTTAGATATACCTGAATGGAAGTGGGAACATATCACCATGGACTTTGTAGGAGGACTGCCACGTAACCAGAAAGGTCAAGATTCGATCTGGGTAATCGTGGACAGGTTGACGAAGTCAGCTCATTTCATTCCAGTGAAATCCACCTACAAGGCCCCGCAATATGCAGCCATCTTCATGGAGCAGATTGTAAGGCTGCATGGTGTACCTTTGAGTATCGTGTCAGATAGAGACCCGATTTTCACGTCAAGGTTTTGGAAAGCCTTTCAGAATGCGATGGGGACTCGGCTGAAGATGAGTACATCGCATCATCCTCAGACTGATGGTCAGTTCGAAAGGACTATTCAGACCCTTGAGGATATGCTTCGAGCTTGTGTATTAGAAGATGGTGGTTCGTGGAGTAATCACTTGCACCTGATTGAATTTGCCTACAATAACAGTTACCATGCCAGTATCGGTATGGCACCTTTTGAAGCTTTGTATGGCAGGAAGTGTAGAACTCCGTTGTGTTGGACAGAAGTTGGTGATCGTAGTTTCTTGGGACCAGATATTGTCCAAGAGACCACGTTAAAGATTAAGTCTATTCGGGATAAGCTGAAAGTTGCTCAGAGTCGGCAGAAGAGTTATGCCGACAAAAGAAGGAGATTTTTGGAATTCCAGGAAGGTGACCATGTGTTCTTGAGAGTTACTCCTAAGTTGGGTTTGCGAGGTGTATTCAAAACTAAGAAGCTCTGTCCAAGATTCATTGGACCTTATCAGATTCTTCGACGCGTCGGTCCTGTAGCCTATCAGTTAGCTCTTCCTCCATCTATGTCAGGGTTACACGACGTGTTTCATGTGTCTCAGCTACGCAAATACATTCCTGATCCTTATCGTCCAGTGGAATTGGAACAGATCGACCTTCAGCCAGATCTAACCTATCAGCCGGATCCTGTTCGGATTGTTGAACGTGATGCCAAAATCCTTCGAAACAAGAGGATTCCTATTGTCAAAGTTGAATGGGCTCAGTCTCCTGACGGTGAATTCACGTGGGAACTGGAGTCAGACATGCGGAAGAGTTATCCTTATCTGTTTTCGAGGTAAATTTCTTAATTTCGAGGACGAAATTTCTTTAAGGGGGGGTAGGTTGTAATATCCCAAATCCTAAATTACCTAATTAATTTTAATTAGAGCTTTTACCTAATTTTCTAAGTTAATTAGTGGTGTTTAATTAATTAATCTTGTGAACTAAGTGGTTTAATTGACACAAGAAAGATTCAAATCTCCCTCCTATGACTCATCCTTATGACTCATAATTCCACTCATGATCAAGTGATCTCTTAAACCAACACCTCATGCTCAAGTGATTAGTCACTAATCCACCCACATTTTGTAACAACATCACATGCAAGCTAGACTTCACATTCATTCCCTCTATACTGAAAATTCAGCAAGAAATCTTCCTCCTATTCTCTCCCCCTCACGAGAACAACAACAACAATACATGTGAAACAAACTTCCAAAATCTTCCCTCTCTTGACACAAAAACTTGTCCTCTCTATCACAAGCCTTAGTACCACAGAAAATGCAGAGAATCCCATCACATTACCACAGCAAGAACCTCTGCAAAACCACTCCCAATACCTCACATGATGCTACACAACAAACACTTCAATTCCACCATTTTTACTAACCAATAGAAATACATGCAACCCATTAACTAGCAATTTCGTGGACCATGCATACACCTCAGAAAACTACTATAAATACCCCTTCATCTGTGCTGAAACAATCATCTAACACAACACCAATTCTAAGAGCAAAGGAAAAGGGGTTTTCTTGTGTCAAAGTTCCAAATCGTGCTCTGGGGTTCGTGGGGCTTATTAGGAAGTTGCAGTACCTGTTTCTGGAAGCTCAGAAGTTAGATTGAAAGCTTCAAACAGGTGGGTTCTTAGGCTAATTTAGTTAGTTTCCCAAAAATATGAATTTTGCATGTTAACTTAGGATTTAAGAAAAATGTTGTGTGAGAGGAATTAATCCCCAAATTTCCTCTCCATTCTGTCCTATATTATATATGTTGTGTAATGGCATGACTTAGAATGAGGATTGTAGGTGTTAAACTTGTAAAAATATGATTTTTCGTGAAACAGGGCAGGTTCTGAGTGAACTCGCCACAGCGTGTTCAGGGCGAGTCTTCATGGCGAGTTGGGTTCTTCATACTGATGAACCTCGCCCTGGCGAGTTACAATTCGCCGGGCGAGTGGATTTGGTTCAGAACCTGTAATCTCGCCATGGCGTGCTCCCCTGCGCTGCAGCGAGTTTATACAGGACATGACCTGTAACAACTCGCCCTGGCGAGTGATAACACGCCGAGCGAGTTTGACAGGAAACAGAATTTTATTTTCAAAACGTTTGAAAAACTATGACACTCGTTTTATATCCTCATCTAAGTTAGGTACACTTGCAGTAACACAAATATATAATGTTATACAGTATGTTAATCACAGATAACCTTAGGGTATAACTTAGGGAATTTTAGAAATGCATGTTCCCCGGGACTTTGGTAAATTATGGTAGACTTCAACTAAATTAGTATCAGTCAGTTTGCTGCGATTTATGTCGCTTATGGATTCCCAATGGGATAATCCATCAGGATATGTATTGTGAGCTGTATGCCGTGATCGGTCCGATCGACGGATAAGGCAGGCCTCCGAGATATGCTCACCTCGGAGAATCCTTGCGGTTAAAATGAATAAGATTAATTTCTGTGACACACCTTTATTTTATGCTTATATATTATGTCATGTTATGATTATATGTTATGACTGATTAGGTTTCCCCCGGTGTAGTCACCTTAGGAGGGTAGTAGGACTCACTGAGGCTTAGTAGTCTCACCCCACTCCAAACAATTTTTTTTTCAGATAAACAGGTTGGCTAAGGTATGCTTGTTGGTGTGCTGGTAGCTGTGCTTGGAGGATTTGCATTTGTTCTTGCTTTCCTTTATTCCGTATCTTGTTGTATTTCAATAATCCTTTGTTGTACCGTTGAACTTATGTTTTGCTTCCGTTGTATCTTTATCCGTGTTGTACTTAGCACCTGCGTGTGCTTGAATTTCTCATGTAATAATAATGCACTCGTTATCAATAATAATAATCCACTGATATTCTAGATATTTCATGTGGGGTGTTATATATTTTGAATTTGAATCACCTTCCTTTACCCACCGCAATCTAGACTTTTGTTTTAGGAGGCTTTCCTTGAAGTGAAGTTGTATCCAAAACTCTTTGTTCAACCCTTCTCTTCTAGTCATCTCCACATCGGCTACATCCCTTGCAAAATAAGCCTTCGATATCATTTAAGTCTTTCACCGTCTTCTCGATGTTTAAGTCAAGAATGCCAAAAACTTCTTTATTCCACTTTCTTAAACAATCTCTTAGAAGCTTAAATTTCTCCTTAAAAACATAAGCCTTCTTACCGTGAACATCGAAACCCTTCCAAGCCTTCTCAACAAAGGAATAAAACTCAGGATGCTCCAACCAACCATTAATCACCCTAAACGGTTTAGGACCCCAATTGTTAGGAGAGGCCGTTAACCAAATCAGACAATGATTAGAAATATCTCGGTCTCCTATCCACTGCCCTGATATACCTTGAGAGATGATAAATCCATCGGACAACAAAAATCTATCTATCCGACTCATGGATTTACCGTCACCACTGAACCAGGAAAATTTCTTACCTAAGACCGGAACATCAATCACCTCCATGTCTTCCACAAAACGATTAAAGAGAATTATTTCCCCTGGTCTACCATTAGCACTACTACCAATTCTTTCAGAAGCCAAAAGAACGGCATTAAAATCACCTCCCACACACCACTCCCCCGCATCACTTTGCTGTTTGACAGTCAACAATTCTTCCCACAGTCTTTTCTTTCCGGATAAATTACACGGGGAATAAACATTAACAATATGCAGCACATTACCATCCATCTCTACCTTAATTCCCAAAAAGCCATGGCCAGAGAAACTACTCATAAATTTGAAATAACCAGAATTCCAAATAATAAGCATACCTCCTGATAAAGCTGTAGATTCTTGGACAACCCAATCCACACCCTGATGCACCCATAAATTATGGATTAGATGATCTTCAAAGGATGTTTTTTTTTTCGTTTCTTGAAGTAGACAAACATCAAACACCTCCTGCTGAATAAAAGAGCTCAACCTCCTCCTCTTAGCACTCCCATCCCACCCTCTTAGATTAAGAGAGACTATCTTCATCGACGAACGGATTTTTTGTGCATCCTTCTAACACTCTCTACCTCATCTCTTTTTTCATTTTCCTGTATTTCTTTTAAACATACTACCTCCATGCCACTTTTAACCCCTTTCACAACACCACCCTTATCACCAATAGAATTACATTCAACCCCCAATTCTAAAGCACCATGCCACACTTTAGAATTTGTATTTTGTAGCCTATTTGGAATTTGTATTTTGTATTCAATTACAAAATCTAACATTCTGGATGTTAGGTTAAATGTCAACATTATGTCTATGTTTGTCTTTATAAAACCAAATATTTTGGCAAATAAGTTAGACTAGAATAAAACATATTATGTGCTTTTGTATCGTATTTGGTGTTTCCAAAAAATATAATAGAACCAAGCATGAGGCTTAAACAAGTGCCCTTATTAGAGGATGAGGATGCTTTAGCAGTGCCATCATTGAACCGGTGAAAATATTACACTAACATGATACATGTTCTTCATAAAATATTTTTTTAATAAGATTTCATTTAATGTTTTTTTTACTGTAAAATTTCATTTAATATTGTACATTTATGCATTGAATAAACAGGTAACTAGTGAGAATATTACAGTAACATACTAATACATATTTTTATATCAAATCTTTGTTTTTGGTAAAATATAAAATCTTTACCATTAGCATATATATGATATGATATTTTAGCTAATAAGATTTCATCTTGCGATTTGGTTTTGTTTTTACACAATCTTGTGATTTGGTTGATTTGTGTCTTTCTAAAGTGGTTAATAATAGTTTCTCGAAATGAAAAAAAATGGCTAAGTCTTCAAATAAGAGTAAAATAGCTTGACCAAACCAAATTTGACCTTAACTAATTCTTCGGTTCGAGTTCGTTCCGGCTATTACCTGCAGTTTAGGCCAATAATGGTCTGAGATGCCAAGCCCAATAATAATACCCTGATGGCCTGATCCAAACCAAATTTGACCTTTGCTAGCTTGAAACTCTACTTAATTCCTTCCATTCCAATATCTTCCCTAACTCTGTTGGGAAGATAACTTATGAATTGAGATTTGGAGATAACGTTCAAACTAAAACATAGTTCGAAACGTAATTTCAGAACTATATTTAAGGGTAAAAGTGAAATTTTGGAGGACCTATGAGCAAAAAAAACAATTGGAAAAAATATTAGGCCCAACTATTAAAATAAGCCACTAGTGATCCAAACTGCATAACCGAACCGAAACCAGCCCGACCTAAAAACCAGTTGCAGTGAGGCTCTTTGTGGCTCACAACCTGGAAAAAAAAACACCAGTTTGGATATATTTGGTTTAAAACTGGTTTAAAACCAATTTTTCAAAAATTTACCAGTTTTATTAGAAAACGGGTTTTAAACCAGTTATCTGAAATTAAATCGGTTCAAAGATATAAACTGTTTCTAAACTAGTTCTGAACCGAACTAAAACTGAATTTTACTAAAGTTGGTTTTATGAACTGAATTTTTTTCACTACAGAACAAAACATAAATCTGTTTTAAAACCAGGTTTTCAAAAATAAACCAGTTTGATTAGAAAACGAGTTTTAAACCAGTTATCAGAAACTAAATCGGTTCGAAGATATAAACTGATTTTAGCTAAACTGGTTCTGAACCGAACTAAAACTGAATTTTACTAAAGTTGGATTTATGAACTGAATTTTTTTCACTGCAAAACAAAACATAGTCACAATCAACCATTGCATGTTTGCTAATGCACAACTTTGACTTTTAATATTTTTAGTTATCTATTATTAAAATTTATAAAAAATTGATTTTTAAAAATATTTATTGAGATAAATCAAAGAAACTTTTATATACTACAACATTTATCTTTATATATTATAAAAAAAAATATGATTGAAACTATGTCACTTAGTATCAATTATTACTCCCTCCGTACTAAAATATAAGTTATTTTGAGAAAAAAAGTTGTACGATATTATAAGTCGCTTTACATTTCCAATAGAGCATTTAATGTTTTTTTCCATTATACCCTTAACTATTTATTTCTCTTTCTTCTTTTAATTCTTCAGTTTATCTTCCTCATTCAATTAATGAAGGACAATTTTTTAAATTAACTCATAATTTCTCTTTTTCATACAACATTAATTATATTTTTTAATTGTGTAATATAGCAAAATCGATGGCAAGTAAGCCCAAACCCGTGGGGCCACCCGCACTCGCACCTGAGTCAACGAGTGAAAACTTGAGCTGACTGGGTTTGGGTTCGGGTGACATCCGATATTTCGTGTGCGGATTTGGGATTACTCAAACCCGCACCCTAAACCACACCCGCTTAGATATTAAATTACCTAATTATTCTTATATATATAATTTTAATTTAATTTCTTAAAAGTCTATGTTGAATACTATGTTACCAAACTATGTTATTGTTGTATTTTAATGTAATTTCTTGTAATTTAACATAACTCAGTTTTATTGTTGTATTTTCTTGAAAATTTGAACTATGCTTGTTACCAAACTATATTGCTATTGTATTTTTGCGGGTTTTTTCTACGAGTTCGGATTTGGGTGGAAAAACCCGAATCCAACGGGTATGGACGTGAGTGTTATTTTGCCACCCGAATAATCATTGAGTTTGGGTTCGAGTTCGGATGCAAATTTAGATAGTGTGAAACCCGCACCCGTGGGTACCTATTGCCATCCCTAATAGAGTGGAGGGAGTGAAGAACCGTTCAAACCAAAAACAAAATGTGATACAAATAAAAAAAGTCAAAATTGAAAGTCATGATATTAATGTTACTTAAGGGAAAATTCTAATACGGACCACTTCTTCAAGTGATCTATGGTGGACCAATCATGAATAACCGTTTAAACCAAAAAGAAAATGTGATACAAATACAAAAAGTCAAAATTGAAAGCCATGATATTAATGTTTACTTAAGGGAAAATTCTAATACGAATCACTTCTTCAAGTGGTCCATGGTGGACCAGTCATGAATAACCTTATAACGAATACAAATTCTAACCGTTGAATCGAAAGTTTATATCATTTAGATCACCCATAAAAACTTTCAGAAAAATTGAAAATCATTTGATATATTAATGAGACCTATCAAGATTAACGGTATTAATTTTTTTTCTCCATAAATCGTTAATCTTAATGGGTCTTAATAACATATCAAATGATTTTTCATTTTTCTAAAAAAATTTATAGATGATCTATATGATTTTCAATTTTATAAAATTCATATTCATTATTATAGTAGTATTGATCACTTATCCACGGTGGACCACTTGTTAAGATGGTCCACCGTAGAATTAGCCAAACTAGCTACTACTATACTGTACTGTACATCACCCCACAAAGAGCCTCACAACATTTTCAAAGGAAGTGAAATTGTATTATGCATTAGCCTATACTTTCCATCACAGGTATTTAACAATTGCATAAATCTATATTCTTTTAGAACCAAGAGCTTATAAGTTCTTTTTATTTATTTATTTTATTTAAATTTTGTGTCATGCAACTACTTTAATGTTTGATTAATATAAGAAAGAAAAGGGGTGTCATGCAACTACTTTAATTTTGTGTCATCAAAAAAAAAATTGCAATGAAAGTGCTTAAGATTTATATCAATAATAACAAGTAACTTGCTGTATTGAGTATTGACCAGGTTCTTCTTTGTTGACTTTTCAATGGGTTCTTCACCTATTAGTTACACTCCAATATTACCTGAAACAGAACACTACTAGAATTTTATTTATTACCTGCGGATTTTCCTGCGGTTTTAGACCAAAAATCCGCAGGAAACACGTTTCCTTCGGATTTTGGTTCCCAGCTAAAACCTTCGTAGGTAATTGTTTCCTGCGGATATTAGAATCCTCAGGAAATTTTCTTGCGGAATTTTCTGCCGAAAATGAGAAAAAATCTGCAACATCTTTCCTGCAAACAATCCGCAGGTAACTCTGCAGTAATATCCACAGGAAAATCCGCAGGAAACCTATTTTCGCAGGTAAATGTGCAGAAAAATCCGCTGAAAACATTTTTTCTGCAGATAAATCCGCAGGAACATCCCCTTGTTTTTGTAGCAATAATTTTTTATTAAATACCAAAAAAATTATTAAAAAAGCATTAAATTTAACTAAATATTTTAGTACATTAAATTGAACTAAATAATTAATTGAATTGCTATAAGTGTCATGACATTAAATCAAAACAAAAAAGAGGAATTACATGATCTTCTTATGAATACATTCCATGAACTACACAATAATGCAAAAAAACAAAAAAAATACACATCAGTTGCTTTTCATAAGAAAGATACACAATAATCTTTGTAAATGAAGCCAATATTTTGCCCTCAAGACTTGCTGCTGCTGCTGCTGATTTCCTCAATATTTTGCATCTATTTCCTCAACCTCCATGTTAAACAAAATGCAAAAAATATTAGCTAGCTTAATAACAAAAATTGGCTAGTATATATGAGCAAGACTTCTCCAAATTGCACTTTAGAGCATAAATACATACCATGGTCTCTAAACCTTTAAAAGATTAACATACCATGAGCAGTTTCAAAGATTAACATAGCAGTGATCAATAAATTTACCTTTAAATTAAAGCATGAAAGGATGTGCATCTTCCTGACTCTCTAACCCTCCAATTGCTCTAATCTTATACTAATCAGCTTCATGTTGTGATACATTTTCACAAACATATTATTATGATCATTAGTGCACAATTTGACCATCAAACCAAATTCAAAAGCAATAGATGAATAAATTCCAGAACAACTTACGACCCAAATATAAATAACAGTACCATCCTAAAGAAGCAAGAACTAAATATTATTTCATGGATCAAACAAACCAAACGGGACTTCCTCAACCTTCATCGGCTCAGTCATACAGGCCATCCTGTTCCCAAATGTCCACAAGAAAATCTAACATTTCCTATTTACCAATTTTGATATAAGCAAACAATCAGATCATCATTTTCAATCAAAATTGCATACATGGTTGTTCAGAACTGAATAAACTATCAATTACTCTTTTCAATTTAGTCCTTCAAGTATTCATCCATCAATTTAGTCTTTAAAGTATATGAAAATCTGTCATGTTAGTCCCTAAGATTTTAATTGCATGGACTAGATTGATGGATTTTATATACTTAAGGACTAAATTGGAGAGAGTGATAATTGAGGGCCTAAATTGATGGTTTACTCTTTAAAAGTTGATGCTTACAGCGAGAGGGATAGGCTGACGGAATGGCTTGTTGCTTGTCATTAAACTTTCATATGTTGCATTCCAACTGCAAAGCCAAAAAAAATTGGCAAGGCACGGAGAATAAGTTCTGACAAGATAGAGATAGACACACAAGTTCACATCTTATCGACTAATTAGATTAGTTTCATAACATGCCGCACTAACATACAAATTACTTAAAGAAAATGTATAACAGCCTAACCACAAGTCCACAATGTCTACGATACAAAATTCAGACATGAGAAAGAGAGTAGTAAAAGCATATAGAAAAATGGATTTGCAGTAATCTCAGCACAAACAAAATTACATAAATAAGAAGCTTCCAATAGAATTAATCCAGCAGCAAGGATGTTATTCACCTCAATTTAGGTTCTCACAATTGTTGTGTTCGACTCTCGGGCTTTTTATTTCCAACCCAACGCTGCCGGGTCTGATTCCATAAAATTAGACCTGCAGCCAGAATTATGTCGCATAACTTAATATTAGGACATCAACATCAACAATCAAGAGGATATAAATGAGTCAACAATATGCAAAACAGGGCGAGCAATTTCCATGAAACTTAGTACGTAATACAAAGATAACCAACATGACATCAGAAAGAAGATTCAATGGGAAAATTCACATGAATAGGAAAAGAAATGACAATTAGCCACATTTCACAAATGCGTGTGTGAGTCAAAAGACATTAGGAGCTACAGCTTGGTTATTTGGACCAAATATATGGAGAAATACCATGCAAGGACCAGTATGATAATAGTTCCACAGTTACAGGTAGAACTATATAACCTATATTTGGACTAAATATATAACAGGACATTTTTATGAATGTAAATAAACACTAACTAGCCTATGTTTTGCATAGAAAAAAATAGGCAAAATTACACATGAAGTCCTTTATCTTATTTATTTGTAACACTTTAGTCCTTTATCTTTTTATTTTCCCATTTAGGTCCTTTATTTATCAAAATCTGTACAAGTTAGTCCTTTTTCTTATATTTTTATTAAAAAATACTGGAATAATACTTTTTTATAATAATTTTAATTTTTAAATTACTTTTTTATTAAAAATAAAGAAATTGATGAACATTCATCCTTATGTTCATCTTCTTCATCACATCTTCATCATTTTATTCTTTAAATTAAAAAGAAAAATATTCACCCAAAATGATTTTCATCCTCATCTATCATCTTCTTCTAAAATCAAAATTTAAAATCTCCAAATTTCAATGAACCCTAAATTTACTAAACTTAATAAATTTCCCAAAATCCAATTAAAAGAGAAAGGGTTAAACTCCCCCATTCTCACTGTCTTCTCCTTCATGTTTCATATATACCCTACTACATCATCATCACTTGCATCTATGGTGTTTTGGAACCTTTTTCTCTCTCCGTCGGACTCATTCTTTTGATGGACCCAATCTCACCCCACCACTACCACCACAACAGATCAGTTACCATATTTATGTTCCAAAATAGCTTAGATCTACAATGTGATTTTTTTATGCTTTTAGATTCCATTTATATGTAATTAATTCCGGTAACCAAATTGGATGTGTACCAAAACACCTTGTAGTAATTTGATTGAGATTGAATCAACGTTTTGTATCATAATCATAAATAAAAAATAGAATTAGGTGTATGGAGTTGGAGTTGGAGTTGACAAGGAAGAAGATGAAGATATTAATAAAGTTGAAGAACATCATCTAAATTTTGGGTTTATTTAGTTTTAATAAACAAAATTATTTTAAAAGTTAAAATTATTAATAAAAGTATTATTTCAGTATTTTTTTAATAAAAAGGATTAATTTGTACATATTTTGATAGATAAAGGACTAAAATGGGAAAATAAAAAGATAAAGGACCAAAACGTTACAAATAAATAAGATAAAGGACCTTAGGTGTAATTTTGCCAAAAAAATATCTATCAGGTACTCAATATGTTGATATGATGTAAAATCACATTTTAATCTTAAAGAGAGGGAGTAGTTTAGAATGCTTGCAACAAAAATTCAAAAATACCTTAGGGTAGCCTCCAGGGTCATGTGTATCTATACCAAGTAAATGCCCCTTTCTTCTATCAGGATGCTAGTTTGGCTCTAGAAATGATAAAACAAAATATTATTTTCCGGTCCATCTACTCAGTTATATAGTCAGGATTCAGGAAACTTCTATGGAGTTAAGTCATGATATAGTTAGAAACTATACAGTTCCTAACTGTTATCATTTGAAACCAAGCATGTAACATAACATTTTAGCAAACCTAAAAGCAATAATGATGATGCTCGATCATACATGTGCATATCAACCCAGCTTACTCCAGGTTTCATTGAAGAGATAACACATTGTGAGCATCAAGGACAGCCTGCAGAACATGGAAAGTAAAAATAAAGAAATGATGGGAAACAAACTACTATAAAAACCACGTCATTGAGCTATATGAAAAACACGCTAACTCAGCCATTCCTAACAAACTACTTATTTTGGAACAATTTTTAATAGAAACATGAAAAAATGAATACTTTTCCAAAATCAGAACTCTTTTCCATCTGTTAAGTTTTATACTTTAGCAACTTGAAAAATTAAACTATCAAAATCAAACTATTTTCCTTAGTTTTATACATTAGCCTCATCTTATAAAGATAATAAAAAATAAACTAACACAAAATGAAAAACTTAAAAACTTAAAAATAAACAAGAAATACAGATCTACAGCAAAAACGTAAAAATGAAAAACGTTTACCTTAAATTGTTGATGGAGGATTGCAGAATTTTACCTAAAAGCCATTCAATCTAGCATATAAGAATGAAACAGAACCCTATATACAACAACATGATGATCATAGGAATCTGTGAGAGAAATCCGAACCCTAACAAGAATGAAATTAGAGAGATCTGTGAAGAAATCTACCTCTCTGAAATTTTTTCCGAGTTAACCTTATCAAAAGCGCCGAATCTGCGAACACATGAATTTGTTCAGAGTTAATTTGTTTTGAAGATAGGAATCTAAGAATGAGAACGAAAATCGATTACGAAAAACACATAAAACTATTCTCATTGGAAGCTCGAAAATGGAAACAAATGGAAGGTCATTGAACGATGGCGGGAATAGTGAAACGAGAAAGGAGAACAACGGCGGCGACAAAACGTCTCCGATCATAAGAGGTGATGAGATCGAAAAATTGCGATCGAACAGAGTTTGGATTAGGGTTCACAGGATTAGAGAAGAACAGAGTTGCAGTTATGAGTTTGGATTCATGCCATTTGGGAGAGATGCGATTTGGGAGAGAAGCTGATTAGGGTTCATGCGATTTTAAAATGTGATTTTGGTTGAGTTTGGTTTTTATTTTCTGATATTTTAGATTATTAATTTTTTTTGAAGTATTTGATAAATTGGAAAAAACAAACTTACAAAAAAATTTAAAAAAAAAAAATTAACCAAAATCCGCAGGAAAATCTTTAGGAGTACCTGCGGATTTTCCTGAAAGCTCCAGATTCGCAGGAAATGTCATCTTAATTACGAAATCCGCAGGAAAATGCGTAGAAATACCTGCGGATTTTCCAGAACACAACAGATCCGCAGGAAATAACTCCTTAATGTAATATCCGCAGGAAAATCCTTAGGAATACCTGCGGATTTTTTTCCGCAAAAAATTCCCTAATTACTAAGTGAGTTGTTTATAAACATGCATTATTATCTTCACCAATTAACCTCTAGATCCTAGTATCGGGTTATTCATCATCTAAGTGCTCAGTTCACACCTAGTTCATGATTCCTCCTCTAACCGCTCATTCACGACTAGTTCAGGACGTTACCGTCTCTATACACCTAGCATTATTTACTACTAGTTTCGGACCATATTAAGTTAAAAACCTAATATCAATTCTATGGGCGCTCCCGCTTATCCGGCTAGATTACGATAAACGTTATTAAAGTGCATGAAAGTAAATAACAAACATAATACTTAAATATCATTTATTATAACTTAGACTCAGTCACAGACTCCAAATATTCATTGGGGAGTTCATCTTCTCCACCACAACCTAAGGCATCTATTACAAAAGACTACATATTTAAATTACAATAAAGAAATTATAACCTAAACATAAAAGCCTAAAGAAAACATACCTTGCTGAGTTAGTTTTCCCGTAAGGGGAGAAAACTATGCCCAATAGAGCTCCTCTGAACCTCTCCTTATAGTAGAGAGTGTTCTACTATTTATGAATGAATAAAACAATGAAAGGGAGGCTCTATTTATATTTTTCGTAATGGGCCTCAGCAAGGCATCGCACCACGATGGAGCCATCGTACTGCGATGTGAAGATTCAGTTCAATTTTATAACTGATCATGTGCATTTCATCAGCTTGGGCGCCAAGTTAAGTCATCGTGCTGCGATATACTCCATCGTGCTGCGATGAACAGATTTTCTTCAGATTTATTCTTCTGTTTTCTTGGCCAGCAAGCAGCTTCCATCGTGGCACGATGGAAGTTATCGTGCTGCGATGGAATGCTCAATTTCTTCACTTTTTGGGCTTTTTCTTGTCTTTTGGCATCTTGGACCTTGTCTTGATGCTTTTTCCTGCTTTTGTAGGTTTTCCTTCGTATTTGGGTCTGTCTTGGTCATTTTACTACTAATACTAATACTAAAAATACCATAGAAATTCCTGTCATCACAACTCCAAACTTAAAATGTTGCTTGTCCTCAAGTAACATGCTGTCAGACAAGATCGTTAGAGAAATAAGAGATAAATAAAGATGATAGGAATTTCACAACCTTGCTTTATATTTCAGCAATGGTACCGCTGATTTCTTACCGCAGCGATCATGCTCAGTCCTGCTAGGCTCAGGTGACGTCAATAGTAGCAAATCGGACAAATGCCCGCAAGAGTCCATGTTCAACTTTTTCTCTTTGTCACATTTGTGTTTTTCGCTCATAATTGAAAGGGTTATCTCTCAATCATCGCACAACCTGCCATTTTACCATAGGCTTGCAAGAATTCTAAGCAACCAGTCAAAATTTAATATACATTCATTTTTGGAGGTCTTTTAAGGGTTATAACGTGGCTTAGGTCAAGGTAGCAACGTTTAAGTTTGAGTTATAACCCTTAAAAGACCTCCAAAAATGCATGTATATTAAATTTTGGGTTATAACGTGCCACGATGGGAGCTGCTTGTTCGCCAAGAAATCAGAAGGAATAAATCTGAAGAAAATCTTTGCATCGCAGCATGATGGAGCATATCGCAGCACGATGACATAACTTGGCGCCCAAGCTGATGAAATGCACAGGATCAGTTATAAAGTTGAACTGAATCTTCACATCACAGCACGATGGCTTCATCGTGGTGTGATGCCTTGCTGAGGCCCATTACGAAAACTATAAATAGAGCCTCCCATTCATTGTTTTATTCATTCAGAAATAGTAGAACATTCTCTACTATAAGGAGAGGTTCAGAGGAGCTCTATTGGGCATAGTTTTCTCCCCTTACGGGAAAACTAACTCAGCAAGGTATGTTTTCTTTAGGCTTTTATGTTTAGATTATAGTTTCTTTATTGTAATTTAAATATGTAGTCTTTTGTAATAGATGCCTTAGGTTGTGGTGGAGAAGATGAACTCCCCAATGAATATTTGGAGTCTGTGACTGAGTCAAAGTTATAATAAATGATATTTAAGTATTATGTTTGTTATTTACTTTCATGCACTTTAATAACGTATCTCGTAATCTGGCCGGATAAGCGGGAGCGCCCATAGAATTGATATTAGGTTTCTAACTTAATATGGTCCGGAACTAGTAGTAAATAGCGCTAGGTGTATAGAGACGGTAACGTCCTGAACTAGTCGTGAATGAGCGGTTAGAGGAGGAATCATGAACTAGGTGTGAACTGAGCACTTAGATGATGAATAGCCCGATACTAGGATCTAGAGGTTAATTGGTGAAGATAATAATGCATGTTTATAAACAACTCACTTAGTAATTAGGGTATGTGACACATCGAGGTTAGGCTCTCGTAGGTACCTTAGTTATGAAAGTAGGGAAACTTTAATAGACATAGTGTAACAGTAAGGTGTTACTACAACAAGGAAAAGTCACCGCCGAACATTAATCTAATTAACTATGTTATACACCGGTCATGCCAAATATGAAGAAGGGAGAGAGTCCAACCACCATACATATCCTCTATGTTTCTGAATCTATTATTATTTATTTATTTATTTATGCAAGCATTACGTTAATTTTATAAAACCTTTTTCCAAAAACCAAAGCGAATGCAAACTATCCAAACTTAAATAATGCTAGTGAAGCTTCGGCACGATCCCTGTGGATACGAACTCATTCTAGACACCTAGAGTGTGAATTATTACTCGACGACAGACTGGTGCACTTGCCAGACCGTAGTCAATGGGGATGGGGCGGGTAATGGGGATATTGATACCCACCCCGAACCCGCCCCACTTATATTAAAATTAGATTTTACCTCTTTTAAATTAGAAATCCTTAAACAATCTCTTAAATTACATTCATATGTTTATTTTTTATCTTTAATTTGAGTATTAAACAAACTATTTTCTCTATTTCTTTTATTTATTTAAAGATATATCGTTGAAACAAATAATTTTGGGCTTTTAGCTTCTTTTTTTTAATAAAAAAAATACTAAAATGCAATCCAAATTCATGTAGGAAGAGGCGTAACGGGGATACCCAAACCCCGTTGGGATACCCGATCCCCGTTGGGTTTGGGGTTATACTTTTTATCCCCGCTCGAAATTGGGACGGGTTTGGGGAAACCCGAAATAATATGGGTTTGGGTTTGGGGAGGGCAAAATCCGTCCCCGCCCCGCCCCGTTGCCATGCCTACCCACTATTGTGTGAGGTTGTTAGCTCTCTTTTTATTAGTTTCACCGTAGGTGGTGATTATTGTTGCTTTGTCAGTTCCTAGAGAAATTAGGAAGACATTGTCTGTACTCATTATTTGATAATAGAGGAGTTTTTGATTGGTCTGCACGACCCGTGGTTTTTTACTCTCATGTTGAGGGTTTTCCACGTTAAAATTGCGGTGTCCTTATTTACAGTTTTTACTCCTTTTATTGCTATTATTGTTGATGTTGGTTGTGCTGGATAATTTTGGTTGTTCAGGTTCCACTAAAAGAGACTAATCAAACGCTTCCGTATATTTTGTTGTGCACTCTGGTCCGAACAAATGGCATCAGAGCTTCGGTTCTTTTGTGGAATTAATTTGTGTTGAACAATGGAAGTCAACACAACTCGTATGGTGACCTTGAATGGGTCAAATTATGCCCTTTGGAAAGGTAAGATGGAGGATCTGCTTTATGTGAAGAATTTTCACGAACCTGTGTTCACTATAGAGAAGCCAGATAACAAGACCAAAGATCAGTGGACTTTTCTACACAGACAAGTGTGTGGTTACATTCGTTAGTGGGTTAATGACAATGTTTTGAACCACATTAGTGGGGAGAAACATGCAAAATCTTTATGGGATAAGCTTGAGCAGCTGTATGCGAAGAAATCAGGTAATAACAAGATGTATCTTATAAAGATGCTGAGTTTGAAGCTCCAAGAAGGGACTTCGTGTGCAAATCATTTGAATATTTTCCAAGGAATTATGAATCGGCTATCTGCTATGGGTATTAAATTTGATGATGAAATTCAAGAGTTATTTCTTCTTGGTTCATTGCGTGACTCGTGGGAAACGTTTAGAATGTCGTTGTCCAATTTTGTTGTTGATGGTGTGCTGTCAATGGACCTTGTGAAGAGCAGTATTTTGAATGAGGAGATAAGAAGAATGTCTCAAGACTCTCCTTCGCAGTCAGAGGTAATTGTTGCTGAATCAAGGGGGAGAAACAACAACCGATATTCGAGTAATAAAGGTAAAGGCAGAAGCTATTCGAAGAACAGGTACACAAATGATGAGTGTTACAACTGTGGTAAAAAAGGGTATTTTCAGAAAGATTGTCGATCTTTGAAAAAGGAGGATAAGGACAAAGATAAAGATGATGGTTCAGAAGGGGAGAGTACTCATCTGCTATTAGATGACTTGCTTCTTGTTGAAGAGCATTGTATGTCAAATGTAATTGCTTTTGCATCTAGTTGGGTGATTGATAGTGGTAATTCAGTACATGTCACTTCCAGAAGAGATATTTTCAGCACATATACTTCAGCTCATATGTGTTTATTGCCTATGGCCTAGATGAAGTTGATTACAGGTTTTATGATCCTGTTATGAAGAAACTTATCAGATGTTGTGATGCTGAGTTTAGAGAAGACCAACGGTTGAAAGACATTGATAGAGTTAAAGAGAATGATCCAACTCATGATGAAGACCGTGAAAGTTGTCACGAAGTAGAGATGTAGTCAGATATTGAAGCTGATGCACATGTAAAAACCACCCAAGAAAGAAAGCTTTTGAAGAGGTGCACTGTTGAAGAACTTGTTGTTACAAGTGATGTTGAAAACTTGTGGCATAGTTGTTGGAAGATGCAGATGACATGATGATTGAGACTTGTGGCATAGTTGTTGGAATGACAACTGATTACTCCACTTGAGTCGTGAGGGGGGAATGTTGGATGGATCCCTCCTCAAGTGGGAACCACACACAAATAAAAAGAAAAAAAAAAGAATGAAAACAAAAAAAAAGGTTTGTTTTTGGGTGATGGGTTTTAGCCCATACGTGTATGCGTGAGGTGTCACGTGTTGTGTGTGTGTTGTTATACAAAGGGAAGAAATCAAGAAATCCCTAGTTTGAAGTTAGAGTGAAAATTGCAATTGGCAATTAATAGGTGCGTGAAACAAAAGCTGCAGCGTCGCACCGAGAGAAAGTACAGAGAGCTTCGACGACAGAGAGAAAGAATTGGATTTCGGTGACAAAAGTGTGTTCAGCAAACGTTCTCCGTTTTGACTGAAATTTGAGTATGTTGTTTTTGTCACTTTGTTCATTACTTAATAATTTTTCTAAGTAATTTTGTCTTCTCTTTGTGTCAGTTTGTGAGACCCACTAGTTTGTGAGGTTGTTAGCTCTCTTGTTATTAGTTTCACCATAGGTGGTGATTATTGTTGCTTTGTCAGTTACTAGAGAAATTAGGAAGACATTGTCTGTACTCATTATTTGATAATAGAGGAGTTTTTTTATTGGTCTGCACGATCCGTGGTTTTTTAATCTCACGTTGAGGGTTTTCCACGTTAAAATTGCGGTGTCATTTACAATTTTTACTCCTTTTATTGTTGTTATTGTTGGTATTGGTTGTGCTGCATAATTTTGGTTGTTCAGGTTCCACTAAAATAGACTAATCAAACGCTTTCATATATTCTGTTGTGCACTCTGGTCCCAACACTATCAACACTCACTCTCTCTCTCTCTCTCTCCATGTTGCTTCACCTTCTTTCACTTTGTGAACTCTACTAATTCTTCCAATGTACATACTTTGGTTCTTGTGCAATTTTTTCAACTATTATCCATTGCCCTCTTTAATTTTGTTTACCATTTATTTGATTGAAAGCTTGATTCTTTAGTTGGATGTTTAATAGAGACATTGAAATCAAAGATACAATTATATGGCATAAATTACAATGTCATAAAACATTAGATTTTGTACCTTGTATGATTGGCGGTGATTGTGCAATCTTGAGAAAAGCCTTGGGAGAAGTTGTGTGAGAGCTTAATAAATGACATTAATAAATATTGTATTGGGCTGTAATTAAAAACAATCTGCTATGGGTTAGGCCGTTCTTTTTTAGTTAGCCCGTTGAGAGGTAGCCTCAACTAATATACACACACTAATTATCTCGTTAGTTAAGATAAACTTATAAAAGTAATTGCACATCTGTGAGAGGTAGAAAATCCTCACGCTCTACATTAGAAAAAGTTAGAGTGTGAGAGCTTTCTGCCTCTCTCGGATACACAACCTCTTATATAATTGTATCATAATCTAATAGAATGATATATATATATATATGTGTGTTGGAGTAAGCCCTAAGAGCCAATCTATTTTCATAGTATTTGCTTTAGGAGTTTGAATATAAATATGGCATTTCTTTATTATGTTTGTAAGGTTGCAAAATAATGAAGTCCCTAGAATAGAAAGTCCATTTAATAATTAAGTGTGACTTAATCATGAGATAATATTAAACATAAGGACACTATTCTCAAAGTATCCGTAGTCGAGCTTTAAGGTAAAGGGGATAACCTTAAAGCATAAAGACTATTATGAAGATAGACTGATGATCACATCTCATGGATCATGGGATAAGGAGTTATCAAGTCTTGACGTAGGTATAAATATTAGGAGTAATATTTATACTGGATTGACCCGCTATGAGAGTACTACATGCAAAGTTATGCAAAGTGTCATAAGTTACTGTTATGGTGATAATGGTGTAGACCACCCTTAGACCTGAAACCACTTTGTACCCTAGATGGGGAGTGAAGTACTTTGTTGCTGATCTAACGTTATCCGTAACAGGATAATTATAAAGGCAGTTGATGGGTACTTTACGAAGCATGCTGAGGGACAGTAGTGACCTAGATGGAATTTGCCAATCCTGCATAACAGGATAAATGTCACGGGCCCAATATTGAACTGGACAAGGATGACACTGTGTATGCCTTGTGTTCAATATAGACATAAGGGCAAAGGGATAATTATACACACTGGTATTATCACAAGAGGTTATGTTTAGATCACATGTTAATTTCTCGTAACTTGAGTAGCAGTGATGTGTTGCTAGATACCGCTCACTGTTTATTATAATAAATAGTGATTTATTATAATTGTCAACGTTACGGAAACCTACAGGGTCACACACATAAGAACAATCTAGTGAGATTGGAACACCGTAAGGCACGGTGCACCTTGGAGAAATAAGGAAATATGATAAGGGTATTATGGTAATTAAAATGAGCATTACATCATATGGTATGATGTAGCAAGAAGGGGGTGCAAATATGTACTAGACATATTTACATGAGAATGGCGCCCACTATAGCCCATTTAGTTAAAAGGGCTTTAGTGTAATTTTGCCATGGCAAGTGGTTCTATAAATAGAACCCTTGTGGTAAGGAGAAAAAGTTACACACTTTTGTTACTCATTCTCATGAGCCTTTGTTCTCTCCTCTCTTGAGAAACCCTAATCACCTTTCTAGAGTTTTTGTGAAAAACCCTAATCCTTATTTTGTGCCTCCTTTCTCCTAACCCTTCAAACCATTGGAGCTAGCACTCCATTGAAGGTTGTTGTTCGTGTGGACTGGCTAGAGGCGTTATACCTTTAACGCTTGTGATCAAATTCGTTGGTGACTTGGTGGTGACCTTGTCCGTGACGGTTCGAGGTTCTTGTTCGTGACCTTGTTCGTGATTCGAAGTGTTCGATAGCCGTTCGTGATTTAAAGGGAGTTTTCGAATCAAAAGGTAAAACTCTAAACACAATTCATGACCATTCGTAAGGATCACAAAAGGAAAATTTTAAAATTCCGCTGCTTTTATCGTATCAATTTTCCTTCAGTGGTATCAGAGCCACTTACGAAACCATGAATTGATGTTTGTTTAAATTCATGAATTCAGTTTTAATATGATTAAAACGGTTAATAAAAGATTAAAATCGAGTAATTAAAATTTGACGGTTGTTTGTGTAGAAATTGGATGATTAACATTGAAACGGCTCCGGAATCCGACACTTGTATGGTGGAGCATGCGATATGTTGATTGTCCTAAGGTTACACGAACAAGAACGGTCAATACTTACATGTGATGTAAGTTTTGTGTATGAATTGGGTAATTAACATTGAAACGGCTTCGGAATCCGACACTTGTATGGTGAAGCATGCGATATGTTAATTGTCCTAAGGTTACACAATCAAGAACGGCCATAAACTTATATATGATATAAGTAACCGTAATGCAAAATGGTGTATGTGATATACCGTTAGTAATTTCGTTAAAATTATTATGAAAGTTATTCAATTAAAGCGAGCCGTGTTCATTTGTTTCGGAATCCGACATTTGTATGGTGAAACAATGACATGTTGATCAATTGGATTGAATTTCGGTCATAAGGAATTTTGACGGCATGAAAGGGTTGCACAAATGTTGTGTCATTAAAATTAGGATTTGCAAAACGTATCAAGTGTTGATACGAAAAGTAGATGATAAATATATTTAATTTTGAAATCGTTTCAAAATTCTAGAAATATCTTTTAAAATTGTTTTAAAAGATAATATCATCAATTTTGGAAATATTTTATTCAAAAGGGTTATGATTAAATAATTTTCCATATTTGACAAATATATTTAATTATGAAATCGTTTCAAATCTCTAGAAATATCTTTTAAAATTGTTTTAAAAGATAATATTACCAATTTTGGAAATATTTTATTCAAAAGGTTTTGATTAAATAATTTTCCATATTTGGAGAATTGTCAAAAGATTTAATTCTACTTTAAAATAATGTTATTTATTTTAGTAAATTTTGATTCGAAATATTTAATTGTGAATTAAATATTTGAATCAAACTTACCTGATTTGATCAATTGCCGGATTTAATTAATTATGAGACTTTAATAATAATAAAGTTTGTTTGTTATAATTATATTTGATGATCGGTTATGGCCTTAGTTTATTTATTTTATTGCATTTGGTTTTTAAATACGGCCTGCGTGTCGTGCCTTATCTCTATTCTCTATATTCTCTTCTCATCCACTCCCTCGTATGTAAAACAAGTATTCTTTTATATTATTATGTAATATTATGAAGAAGAAGAACAATGGAGGTCAACCTTGGAGATCATGCTTGGAGAAGTATAGATCGTTTTAGGTTAGATTAGGTTCTCTCATTGGCTTGGGAGAACAAATGCGCTAGGGGCCATAACTGTTTCATTTTATTTATTTATGTATGTTGATGCATGTGAGTGACGATTTATATGATAAATAAGCCGGTGAGATCAAATTAAATAAAATCCCTCAAGAGACACATAAGAGATTAATAAAGAAAATGTAGGTTCGCCCACCGCGGAGTGCATTCTCTTTAATAATAAAATATGTGAATATTAAGTTTACGCTTTCCAAGCTTTAGAACTCATCAAGACTAGTATCGAACTATGTAGGTTCGCCCACCGCGAAGTGCATACTCTATATTGGTAAGGTGCGATGGGATAATTGTAATATCCAACTTCTAAAGTAAGGGTCAAACTTAACTTAACAAATATAATGAGATTACATGAGTTTAAGAAGCAATGGTTGGGAATAATTCATAAGATGAATTAGAATAAGGAGTTATTCACCCAATTGATATATTCAAGAATTGTATGAGATACAATTGGAAGGAGTTCCTACCTAAATAACTAAGTCTTGTGTAATCCGCCCACTGCGGACTTAAGACAAGGTGAAATATGGATCTCGACCCACTAGAAAGTCTTCCAACGGGATTTTCCGAATCAAATGATGAGGGTAATTTGTTTTGAGTAAAATAGTGGGAGCGTATTTAATTAAAGACCAAATTAAATATGATTTAGTCATAATATCTTACATATCTTTGTAATTAGAATTTCGAAATACAATACATATTAAGTTGTCCTTATGAAGGACAAGATTTTCAGAAAGGAGTTTCTGTATTGGTACAAATTGAGAATTGTTCTCAAATGCGAGAAAACTATAAGTCTTGAACTATAAACTGTGAACAACAAACTATAACTAGATTGGAAAAGGGATACTTGTCAGAAGCATCAAGTTGACGTCTAGATATAGAATATATAATAAATGATGTGATCATTTAATCTCAAGTAAGATCCTTTTGAAAGAACTTTAGAGTATGATAAATTTCTCAATGGATCAAAAAGTTGGTCATAGGATCAATCTAACAAATTATAATGGAATAGATATAGACAAAATTGTTTTGAATATCTACCGGAATTTGTTGAGTTGAATGAGAATTAATTTGCACTATCAAAGATTTGAGATATAATATAAATAAGATTTATATTCCTCTTATTTGAATAGTACAAAATGGTTGTCAAAGTAGAACGGCTATGGTTAGACCATTAAATAAAAATGACGTAAATAGTTCTTGGAAGAGTCAAACCAAAAGTATGAAGTGAGACTTCAATAATGCACATATTGTTATAGAAAGTCAAAATTTCTATTTCTACATCAAAAGTATATGATACAAGATGTTGAATCTCAATTTTTCGAAAATAGAGATGCTTAAAGAATTAGAACATTGGCTATAATTTTAAGTCAACCCATATCTAGAATGAAAATTGTTTCATTGATAATGAGAGCTTATGCAATGACTTAAAATCGAGTTTGAAATGGAACACAATAATTGTTATTGAATTCCATCTAGTAATAGAAGTAGCAATTGTATATCTTGTATTGACAATATATGAATTGTAGCCTTAAATGATAAGACAAGTAATGGTCCTATCATTTAAGCAAAGTCTTCTATACTATTACTCCAAGTCAAGTAATGGACTAGGGTTCCATGGTCTTGATAGGGTTATCTATAACAATCGTGATAAGAGCCAAATATGATTTGGACCTTAAATATATCAAGAGCATTGTTGTTTAGTACAAATATTCGTTGTGTCAATAAAATAACGCATGACCTATTTGAACAATATACATGAGATGTATGTCGACCACTAAACATATTTGGTATATTGAGTTTATTTTACTTCATTAACATTGATGATTAAAATCATTAGATGTTGGTAGGTGTATGACACCAATTAGAAATCTTTGAATTTGTCAAAGAAATTCAACAATGAAGAAAATAGAACTCGACAAAAGTATTTAAGTTATATGAATGAGTCATATCAGTAAATACTTAATTAAAGGACTATAATAACTATTTTATCACATCATGTTTGACATGATTTAAGGATAGTTTAATTATATATTGACTCTTTCTATAAATCTCTTTACTTATAATTAATCTTCACCCACAATTAGTTCCCTTTTAAAATGATCATAAAGACACCATATGCGATATGGAGGTAAGAGTACCAAGTTTGTCTTTATGAGAATTTTGGATTAAAATTTATTAGATAAATCTAATTCCAAATGAATGAATGAATAAGTGGAAATATCCTAAAGAAAGGGATATTGGTCCTATATCACTCTTAAGGACAAAAGGTTGTTTTGTTGCTAGGTTTGAAACATTCCTCTAGTGGGAGTGTGTCTCTGAAAGAGACAGTGGGAGTGATATAGAACTTGAATAAATTCAAGTACCACAAAACGTATTTATTTAAAAGGGAATGCAAACCGGTTCCTCAAGGTTGTTGAAGAACCATTGTTTTAAAGTTGCACAAATCCAAGATAAGTCTAACATATCACATATGGCTACAAGGTATGATTTTATCATGACTCAGCAATGTGATATGATTCTCATGGAAGATGAGTCTTTGACTTTCTAAAAGGTCGTAAGACGATCTAGATTATGAGAAGTGGCTGAATGCCATGGAATCTCATACATAATCCATATACACTAACCTTATGTAGATAATGGTTATGTCTTCAAGATGAGTAAGACTCATACGATGAAAGTGAGTATTCCTTTTAAACACTGATTGCTTCTGCTAAATGTTGTACTACATGTTTTGGTAGATGGATAACAAAGTTGCATTCCTTAATTGGAATGACCTCATATATATGTGTTGGACATATACGTAAGGGTTTTGTTGATCCAAATGATTCTAGAAAGGTATATAACTTGTAGCTATCTAATTTTGATTAGATAGAGTTCTCAGAAAATTAAATTGTTGTTTGTTCCTTTTATGAAGTTTTATGAAAACAAATTAACAAGGACAAACCTATCTAATTTTGATTAGATCGAATAAATTTGAATATTTGTTCCTTTTGAAAGTTTTGTGGAAAACAAATGAAGGACAAATATAAATCTTGTGCATAAAAGTTTTAGTGGGAGTGATAATATCTGATATCATATTAATCATCAAGACATTTTTCTTATACATGTGAGACATGACTAGGAAAATAACTTTTGATGAAACACTTAGGCAAGAATTCCTAAAGAGTTAGGAATAACCTATGTACCAAAATTGAAATTAGTGTTTGACACTAACTTACCTTCAAGAATATCC
Organism: Trifolium repens; assembly: GCA_030408175.1. Classification (NCBI taxonomy): domain Eukaryota; kingdom Viridiplantae; phylum Streptophyta; class Magnoliopsida; order Fabales; family Fabaceae; genus Trifolium; species Trifolium repens. The sequence goes on from CP125851.1 coordinate 37,245,517, forward strand.
CTAAGAACCTTAAAGGAACTAAGGCCTATTTCTTGAAATAGATAGGTATGGGAAGGATCATTATAAGGAAGTTATAATGAAGGAAGTTTCCATACCAATGTATTGTATATCATGGCTGAATACAAGCATTGAAAGCTATAAGATAAGCTTCGTAATATGTTTGTTTCAGTTAAATAAGTTGAGTATTTAAGATTGGATCGTTTGGCTCATGCACTAGTACAAAATAGGGATTCCACTTCGGTCCTGAAGGACTTTTCACGTCGGTTGGGGACCCGACGTTAAGACAGCTGACGTTGTAAGTTGAAGACATTTCACGTCGGTTGGTGACCCGACGTGAAACGTCATATTTAACGTCCGTTTATTTGTTCAACAGACGTGAAAACGTATTTTTATTATTTATATTTTAATCAAACTGCACGTTTCACGTCGGTTTTCTTTTAAATTCGATGTGAAATATTTCTATTTGACTTCGGTTACTTTATTCAACTGACGTGAAATCTCTTTTTTAATTTAAAAAAAAAATTAATTTTTCTCCCAGGAGTTAGCTAGCTAACCAGAATTTAATAAATAACCATATACCAAAATTGTACTTAAGTAATGATATATACACAACCATAAAACTATATACTATATTAAATAATTGCACCAACTTTAATGAAATCTTACACATTAGCTTTCTATCAATTTTAAAGACTATAATAGACCACTTAAACAGTCCTAGAAATTAGAATGGTACAAAACTAAACTTTTTGACCACTAGGACCGACTTCCTAATCGCACTTGTTAGCCAGCATGATTCGTATTCCCAGCATAATCAACACCTAGTTAGTATCTATCTGTAAAACAATAGTAAATGATATTATAAGACCTGTGTCCAAAAAAATCACAATCACACTTATTAGGCAATGGTGGCAGAACGACACTGGTTTTAGAGCATATATAATAGAAATCAACACACGTAGTAGCCATACACCATGATAAAATATCAAAGTAACACAGAAGCATTTGTAGCACCATTAATATGCAGATTTGTGTAACAAGCTTCAAAGGATTCCAACAAATAACAGAAAATTAAAATCAACCAAAATCATAAAAAATCAAAATCAGCGAAAGATTATGGTTTTACCTCAGAGGAAATGGTCGTCAACGAGAACTTTGGATACTCAAAAGCCTACACAAATAAAGTGAAATAAGCATACTTCATAGATTGTAAGGTGAAATAAGCATACTTAATGTCTATCTGCATATTACACTTTCTAACTAACATTGAATATGGACCATAAAAGAGTAAGATTGATCCTTACAATGTTTACTGCAATAGTTAATTATCCATCAACCTTTCTTATTGAATGAAGGAAACCAGTATCCTACGAATAAAGGAAATCTCATCCTCAAAAACAAAGTCTCCAGTATCCTAAAAACAAGCAAACAAATCACATTGAATTTTTATGACATGTCTATAAACAAGCAAACCTTGTCATTAAAAATAACTAAACAATACACTTAAAGCTTATGACATATAATCTATGTTGATAGATGTTAAAATTGCACAGACCCAAAAAAGTAGCACCAATTAAATAAACTAGAGTCTCATTACCCCATTATAAAACTTCAACTAAAGTTTAGCAAATTCATCTCAGTACCTACCTAGTTTTAAGACAAAAATTCAATGCATAATTGAAAAAATGATTTTTGAACATTCAGAGCCTTCTCATGATATTTCAAACACATATCACATTGAATTGCAAGCATCCCACATTGAATCAAAATCATTCCAAACATATCCATCAAGTACTCACATGCACTCATTTCACACAAAAAATCTCAGAATACACACAACTTCATACTCAAAACACACAAGTTCATGACATGACTAGCTTCCATCAAAATTAACATATTGTCACTATAATCATTTGGTAATAAGAACATGTACCACTTACCAACCTAGCAATGGAAATAAACTGCATGTCTATAGAACATTGCAATGGAAAAGTCAGCACCCTTTCCATTTAGAACAATCTAGCAATACCATTTACTAATCAAAGGTCAGCCAAACATAAAAGTTATAATAAGGAATAGAAAAACACCATCTGAATTTGTGATTTACCATCAGGATAAAGAAAAGAAATTCATAAAATTAGTCCAAGAGACAAGACAACCATGAAAAAAAAAAATGAAAGTTATGTACTAAATTAAAAGAATGAAAGTTACACACAATCATAATGCAATGAAACATGAACTTATGTACTAAATTAAATACAACATGAACTTATGTACTAAATCCAGTCAATTAATCACTTTAAATCAAAAAACTTGTGGTTCAATGAAACATTTGATATCAGGCAAATCAGCATAATGTGAGCATGTGATAACATCAACAATCTAGTAATAAGCAATTTTAATTGAACAAACAAAAAATTGATTACACCAAAACTTAACCAATATGTGAGCTGCAATCTCATAACTCATTTTCTCATGCTCAAAATGTAATAATAAACAAAGGTCACATACCAGGCCTCATCCAGAAGAGCAATAACACCACCAGGTTTCTAAAGCTTACTAGAGAAGGTCATTATTGACCATAACAGTGTGCTGAGTAGCCAATGCAACTGATTGTTTCTGTTACCACTTAACGATCTCCTCGAGATAAAGTCCTTCAAAATCATAAAAGAAAACAAATGAGAAAAAGAAAATAAAGCAACATTAAAGTGAATCAAGTTATTGATCAATTGGCCCTCTAAGTTTCACATGATTATGGATTAATATTGAAACTTAAGCACCTAATAATTACAACAACACAGCTCTGGTCTTTGATGAGGTATGGCCTTGCATTCCAAGTTTAGTCAACTACAAATGAAAAACAATAGCCTACAAATACCCAAACAGCATCACATACACAATACAAACCTTTGTATTGTGACCGGACTTCTTCTTGCTGCTTATTCTCGACCATGATATAGAAAATCAATAAGAATCCATTCCCAAATCCTTCATCAAGTTTATGTCATTCTGCATAGGATATGAAATTAGATATATGCTTCAATGATTGCTTACAGTAATATGTCAAGAAGAATAAAGAAACTCAAAACCCTAAATCATCATAATCGAAGTATCAACAAATTAAAAAGAGACCAACACAATAGAAGGAAAAATCAATTGCAAAGGAAAAAGCTTCAATAGAGAGAGAATAACATAAAGAAGAACAAAAACCCTAGATCTAATAGAAAGAGATAATGAAAATTGGTGTTACCTTGAAAGCTATATAGTTATCTGGTTCTTCAACTCAACCATGAACGCTGTCATGAACACAAATGCATAACACAAACGCGAACGAGAGGATTCAGTTGCAAAAAGCGTGAACAACAAACACATTCAAACACAAAAACGATAACAAAGAAAGGATTCAGTGGAGAACAAAGAAGAAGATCAGAACATGATTTAGATTTAGTGGCAATTGAAAACAAGAACGCACAATGAAGAACGAAGAATGAAGAACAAACACCAGATAGATTCAATGAGAACGAAAACAGAATCTGAACGAAGAATGAAGAACAAACATAACACGATTTGGCAGTGATTTAGGGTTTCAATCGCGAAAATGAAGAGATTATGGACGAAGGTGAAAGAATGAGAGGACAAAGTTGAGAAAAGCGTTTAAGGTTGTAAGAACGCGAGAACGAGAAGAGGGTTTTTTGGTGTACGCGTATATTGTGGTTTTGTTATTTTGTTAAAACTAAAAGGGAAAGGTTTTCACTTCGGTGGGGAAGATGGACTGAAGTGAATACTTTACACATATTTTCTACATATTTACATGATTGCCACCGCGTGTATATTTACTTCAGTTATTCTAAAACCTGAAGTGAAAACCCTAAACCAAAAGTCTTTTTTCTAGTAGTGATGATTGAGCTAAAGCTATGTTTCCGGTGTTACAAGTCACATTAATCACATTAGTGATGGTAATAGTTTAATCTTGCAAGAACACTTGAGAATAGATCTCACCGACGATTCATGAATATACTTAGACACTTATATATTTCGATAGAGATCGAAATAGAACGTTGGAAGATACGTAAGATACCAACATAGGAAATAGTTCCTTATCCACTAACAAAGCCTCTTGCACAGTTGAAGCGTGATGGGCATACTAAGTCTATAGGTATTGAGAGTAACCTAGATTGGCTTTAGTGCTAGTGGGAGATTGTTGGAGTAAGCCCTAAGAGCCAATCTATTTTCATAGTATTTGCTTTAGGAGTTTGAATATAAATATGGCATTTCTTTATTATGTTTGTAAGGTTGCAAAATAATGAAGTCCCTAGAATAGAAAGTCCATTTAATAATTAAGTGTGACTTAATCATGAGATAATATTAAACATAAGGACACTATTCTTAAAGTATCCGTAGTCGAGCTTTAAGGTAAAGGGGATAACCTTAAAGCATAAAGACTATTATGAAGATAGACTGATGATCACATCTCATGGATCATGGGATAAGGAGATATCAAGTCTTGACGTAGGTATAACTATTAGGAGTAATATTTATACTGGATTGACCCGCTATGAGACTACTACATGCAAAGTTATGCAAAGTGTCATAAGTTACTCTCATGGTGATAATGGTGTAGACCACCCTTAGACCTGAAACCACTTTGTACCCTAGATGGGGAGTGAAGTACTTTGTTGCTGATCTAACGTTATCCGTAACAGGATAATTATAAAGGCAGTTGATGGGTACTTTACGAAGCATGCTGAAGGACAGTAGTGACCTAGATGGAATTTGCCAATCCTGCATAACAGGATAAATGTCACGGGCCCAATATTGAACTGGACAAGGATGACACTGTGTATGCCTTGTGTTCAATATAGACATAAGGGCAAAGGGGTAATTATACACACTGGTATTATCACAAGAGGTTATGTTTAGATCATATGTTAATTTCTCGTAACTTGAGTAGCAGTGATGTGTTGCTAGATACCGCTCACTGTTTATTATAATAAATAGTGATTTATTATAATTGTCAACGTTACGGAAACCTACAGGGTCACACACATAAGAACAATCTAGTGAGATTGGAACACCGTAAGGTACGGTGCACCTTGGAGAAATAAGGAAATATGATAAGGGTATTATGGTAATTAAAATGAGCATTACATCATATGGTATGATGTAGCAAGAAGGGGGTGCAAATATGTACTAGACATATTTACATGAGAATGGCGCCCACTATAGCCCATTTAGTTAAAAGGGCTTTAGTGTAATTTTGCCATGGCAAGTGGTTCTATAAATAGAACCCTTGTGGTAAGGAGAAAAAGTTACACACTTTTGTTACTCATTCTCATGAGCCTTTGTTCTCTCCTCTCTTGAGAAACCCTAATCACCTTTCTAGAGTTTTTGTGAAAAACCCTAATCCTTATTTTGTGCCTCCTTTCTCCTAACCCTTCAAACCATTGGAGCTAGCACTCCATTGAAGGTTGTTGTTCGTGTGGACTGGCTAGAGGCGTTATACCTTTAACGCTTGTGATCAAATTCGTTGGTGATTTGGTGGTGACCTTGTCCGTGACGGTTCGAGGTTCTTGTTCGTGACCTTGTTCGTGATTCGAAGTGTTCGATAGCCGTTCGTGATTTAAAGGGAGTTTTCGAATCAAAAGGTAAAACTCTAAACACAATTCATGACCATTCGTAAGGATCACAAAAGGAAAATTTTAAAATTCCGCTGCTTTTATCGTATCAATTTTCCTTCAATATATATATATATATATATAAGCATTAGTTGAGGTGGAGAGACCTCTTAATGGGCTAACTGAAAAAGAACAACCAAACCCAGTTGTCTCTAATTATAGCTCAATACAATATTCATTCATGCCATATAGTAAGCTCTCACACTCAAACATCTCTCGAGGCTTCTCTCAGAATCGCACAATCACCATCAATTGATCCATCCATATACAATCTACTATTTTATGATATTTTAATTTATACCATATAGTTGTATATCTTATTTTGTATCTATGTCAAATATCGAACAAAAGAATCAAACCTTAAATCCAACAAATTGTAAATAAAATAATGCGATGGATAAAAATGAAAAAAAGTCTGGTAAAAAAAATGAAAAAAATTGCACGAAAATTAAAGTAAACTCATCTTGGAAGAATCCTTTAGTAGGTTGTGAAGTATCAAGGAGGGAGGGAGGGGGAGAGAGAGAGAGAGAGAGAGAGAGAGAGAGAGAGGTGGAGGGAGGACACAATCTTGATAGTATATTGTTCGAGACAAATTGAGTATATTGGAGATGTTTAGACCGTTTGGTCTATTCCAATTGCGAATAGACTATATTATAATGGGTTTTTAAGTATAATAATGGGGTTAACAAGTGGGGTAATGTTTTCTGATTATTACGGATTAAGTACCAAGTTTTGTAGGGTTGAACCCTTGCGGGTTCGGTGGAATTCAAGTCCAAAAACTCCATATAATGACTCACACCTAAAATTCTTGTCATTTTTGAAGTCCATAACTCATATTAGGCTGAAACAAAAGATACAGATGAAGAAATATTAACACTTAAAAATAATTTACACAAGAGATGAAGAAACAAAAAGGAAAAAACATAAAAAATTGTTAAGAAAAGGGAGGTGGAGAAAAAGATATGTTTAACAACAAAAACACTGAACTAGAGCAACAAACCCTAAATCTTAATTTTACCATTACAGTTGAAACAAAAAGAAAGAAAAAAAGATAAGGGTGATACAAATTTAAACAAAATCGGGCAAGCACAATAGAAGAATATAAGTGATAAGTGTATACACAACATAAATCAACCAGATATGAGAAAGGGATGAGAATTGAAACAAAACAAAAAGATAAAACAATATGAGGAAAAACGCATTCCAACAAACATCTATGAAACTAAAACTCCTAAGTAGTCACTTCCTTCAAAACATAATGCAAAACCTGGCAGCCGCAAAAACCTATTCAGGTTCTAGCCATTACATCTATGGAATCTATGTAATGGTGGAATTTGAATAACTTTGTGCGTCTGCCAGGTTATGCATTATGTTTTGAAGGAAGTGACATATCAAGAGTTTTAGTTCCATGGATGTATGTTGGAATATGTTTTCCTCATATTGTTTTATCTTTTGTTTTGGCATCAATCAATCCCAAAACTTATCTATGGAAGTTTTGAGATTGAAGTGGAGAAGAAGATATGTTTAACAACAGAAACACTGAATTAAAACAGCAAACCCTAAATCTTTCAATTTTATCATTGCAGTTGAAACAAAAAGAAAAATTAAAAAATATGAGGGTGATGCAAATTGAAACATAATCGGAAAAAAGAAATAGAGAAGAAGATAAGAGATAAGTTTTACAAAACAAAAATACAACCGGACATGAGAAAGATGAGGGTGATGCAACTTGAAACAAAATCGAACTTAAAATTGAAACAAACCTTGAAGAGGCGAAGAAGATGATAATGTTGATTAGCTATGTTTTAGAGAAAACAATGGATTGGAAATTGGAGAGTAGACAAATCTAGGATTTAATTGTCTGAGTGAAACAATAGGGTTTGTTGTATAGTTTAGAGAACTAGGCGGCCACAAAGTGGAATAACGATCTAGGGTTTGGAAAATAGGAAGATGAGTTTTATATAAGGTAATTAATTGGGCCGGATCAATTTTGGGCCTTAGTATATTGGGTAATGGCTATATGGCTTTTAGTTTAGGTTAAGTATGCAGTCGGGTTCAGGAAATTTTCTCTTCTCCCCTTCCATATTTCTTCCAACACCCATATTTTTTCCAACACCCTTGAAATTTTACCTTCATAATTTTCGGAAAATGTTTTCCTAAATCCATATTTTTTCGGAATCTATTTTCCAAAATAGACTTAAAGGTAGTTTTTATATTTATTTGTTTCCATCCAAAATAAATATTTTTTTTCGGATTCTATTTTCCACAAAGTTAACTTTTTCGAAAAACGTTTTCCAAAAATTCAAATATTTCGGAACGCAAAATCCGAAATTGCTTTGGAAAATATTCTTCAAAGTGATTTTGGAAAACGTTTCTTGAATTTCTATTATATGTGATCAAAACCGTGAATTTGTTATTATAACCTAATTTTTCACCAGTTTCAATCATTTTTTACATTGTTTTTTACACTAATCAGTATCCAAGTATAATAAAATATAATTGCGTTGATGGATGTGAGATATAAACATAATCTGAACAATTTTTCTGAAATAACTTTCCAATTGCTATGAAAAGTCAGGGTAAAACTATTTTAGATTATGCTTGGATATTGATTAGTGTTAAAAATAGGGTAAAAATCATTTAGAATATGAAAAATCAGGTTAGAACAACAAATATGCGGATATGATCATATAATAGAATTTCGGAAAACGTTTTCCAAAATCACTTTGGAAAATATTTTCCAAAGTAATTTCGGATTCTTCTTTCCGAAATATTTGAGTATTCGGAAAATGTTTTCCAAAAAAGTTAACTTTTTGGAAAATAGAATCCGAAATACTGGAATATGAATGAAAAAAAATAAATCTAAAAATTATGTTTAGTCTATTTCGGAAAATAGAATCCGAAAAAATATGAATTTTGAAAAATATTTTGCGAAAACTATATATGAGGGCAAAATTGGAATTTCAGAGGGGTTGGATGAAACATTGGGGGGGAGAAGAGAAAAAATCCGGGTTCAGACTAAGCAACTTGGAGTATATAAGAATCGGTCTCATATGTGTGCGCCCAGTTGAAACTAAAATTTCTTACCCTGTGACCCAGCTCAACCGCAATGACCCAACCGCTTTTCTTTTCCTTCCTCCAGTTCACACGGGTTCATGCAGGTCTGGTTTGTTTGCCCAACCCTAATATTATCGAAATGAAAGAAAAAATTGAAAATTCGGTACAAAAATGAAGAGGAAGTTCGAGAAATATAATAAAATGAAGCATGTATTTATATTAGAGGAAAAAGAGAGAGATAATTAACAATGCAATTTAAAAATATGGGGAGAATTAAGCAATACTAAAAAGTGAGTTACAAATTTAGCATGTTTGAAAAAAAAAGATTTTATATTTATTTAATCTTATATTTACCACAAGATTAAAGGATATCGTGTGCAATTAATATATTTATGAATTAAGAATTTACCATGTTTAAAAAATACAAATATGGAATTTAGATTTTTTATTTATTTTTCTTTGTTAATATTTTTTAATATTTATTTATACATTGAATCTAATGTGTATTATGTGATTATATGATAATATATGCAATTATTATATTTATGAGTTAAGAATTTAACATGTTTGAAAAATACAACAATGAGTTTTAGACATTTTTTTAAAATTTATTTTCTAATCTTCAATACATTAAATCTAATATATATTATGAGATTATACAACATTGTATGCAATTAATATGTTTATGTGAGTTAAGAATTTAACATGTTTGAGAAAATACAAAAAAAATAAAATTGGAATTTATATTTAAAAAATAAAATACTTGTTGGTTTTTATACAAGAAAATACACCGAATCTAATATGTATAATGACATTATAGGATATAGTATACAAGTAATATATTTGAGTTAAGAATTTACCACGTTTGAAAAAAAAATACAAAAATAGAACTTAGATTTGTTACTTAATTTTTTAATCAATACATTGAATCTAATGTGTATTATGAGATTATAGGATAACATATGCAATTGATATATTTATACGATTTAAAAATTTAGCATGTTTGAAAACTATAAAAAAATGAATTTTGAATTTTTATTTATTATATTTTTCTCTTTTTAAGCAAATTTGGAGAGGATGACATCATCATAATATATTGACATCCTGACTATGTTGCCATCTCCAATGTAAACCACTCTTCTACAATCCTTCCAAAAAAAGGGTGGGGTGGGGTGGAGCATAACCCAAACCCGCTATAAGAAGATTAATGAAAGTGATAGTTGGACAAACTAATTATGTCTTTAGAGAAACTTTCTTTAGAATTGTTTGGTAATTGATCCAACTAGACTAACTTATCAACAAATCAAACAGGCGACCAAACCACTCACACAAATAATGACATCTCGGCCACCGTACACCGTTTGGTCTCCGCCAAATCAAACAGGCGGCCAAACCGCTCACACAAAGGTATCCCATCCACCCAGGGATCGGTTCAGAAGAATGTATCTAACCCGTCCCCCACCCTCCTCATAACATGCTCCTCAAACCATCTGCCCCTACCTCACATCCCTCCTGAATGCGCGTTATCGCCCTCCACCACCAAGACCCTCTCCGCCCTCCATCACGCAACCTGCCTCCCTCCACCCATACCGAGTTGCCAACACTCTAAACCACAACCCCTCCCTGTCCACTAGCATCCTCCAACACCATTTACCTAAAAGAGCCAAGTTAAACTCCCTCAACTGTCTCACCCCCAAACCTCCGTGCTCCTTTCGTAAGCAAATAGATTTCCATGTAACCCAAGCTATTTTCCTAGAGTCTTCACACCCTCCTCAAAAAAGTTTAATTAAAAGAGATTCGATAGAGGAAATGATACCTGAGGGAGCTCTATAGAAGGAAAGAGCATAGACAAGGAGAGAAGTCAAGACAGATTTAAGCAGAACCAGACGACCACCAAAAGACAAGAAGCGACTCTTTCACCCAGATAATCTATTCTTCAACCGGGTCACCACCGGGTCCCAGAGAGCCAAACGTGTCGGATCACCCCCAATAGGAAGTCCCAAATAAAGAAAAGGAATATTTCCCACTCTACAGCCCAGAACAGAAGCAACTTCGCCTAACCAGGAATCAGGGATATTAACCCCAATCAACATACTCTTATTAAAGTTAACCTTCATACCCGACATAGTCTCAAACAACACAAGAACAGTCCGCAGAGCACGGACATTCGCCCAACTCTTGACCCCCAGCAGGAGCGTATCATCAGCGAACTGAAGATGAGATACCACCACCGGATCCTGTTCGTCAATCCTATACCGCAAGAACAAGCTTCGCTCTACCAAGACCTCCATTAGAACATTCAAAACCTCAACTGACCAATTAAAAACATAAAAATTCATTCTTATACCAAAATTTTGGAACAAGCCCAAATGTTTAACAACCTGTTATATATTAGGACACCATAGTGACTTCAGAACAGTGACAGAGACAAAAAAATACTAATGATAATAAATTAACATCACTAATACTAAGTTAAGTATTTGGGCTTTATTAATATTGTCCCAGAAAATAATGATCACCAATACATCTTAAGTTAAGTATTATACAAAAAGGACATCATTAGTACTATCCCAAAAACCATCACCTGTACTATCCAAAAAAAAAAAAAAAAACAGTTAGTTATCCGTGTAACAACATAATAGTTTGACATTCACTAGGAAACACATATTGTATCAGATATTATTTTTTTATTTAAAAATAAAGATTTGACTGATACTTTTCCGATACGAGTATCGGAACGTATCGGACGCATATCGGATATTATTTTTTTATTTATAAATAAAGATTGAACCGATACTTTTTCGATACGAGTATCGGAGCGTATCGGACAAGTATCGGTATCGAGTATGTATCGGACACGATACTTTACCATTTTTAGATTATCGGGGCTAGCTTTAGACCTCTCGAAAACTAATTGTTTTTTAATGCCCACAAATGAAATGATATTGCTATTCATAGACCTCAAAGTTCAAAACTAACAAAACCTTTACCAAGCTCTCAATTGGCATGCTATGTGTTTTTGTTTGACACGGCCACACGCACGAGAATCAAAATTTGTTTTTTAGAAGGAACAAATCGGAGATTAACACAAAAACATAGTGTAAGTTGGTATATTTTGAAAATTGATATACAAAATGTGCTTCGTGATACATTTTTGCAAATAAAATCTTCGCTATATATAGCATTGATATACAAAAAGTATTCTAGAGAACTTTTACAAATAAATTACGATGACGATATTTTTTAGAGAAAAAGGTATATGCACCGACAGTGTAAAATAATTTTACATAGTCAACCAATACCAACCATGTTTTCCGCCACGTCACCCCACGACACCCCACCTTCTTCATATGACATGGCAAATGATGATTTTTTATTGGCTAATCGTGTAAAACTATTTTATACCGTTAGTGCATCTCCATTAAACTCTATTTTTTATTGGACAAATGAGACAACATTTCTATATAAAAACATGAAAAGTAAACGGGCCTAGCTGTTTCTAAATTATTGCACTCTGTGTGTGTGTCTGTAGCGTCCTATACATTATTTGCAAATTGCAATGATAGATAGATAGATAGATAGATAATGTAAGAGGTAAATCGAGGATGTAATAAGGTAAAATCCATTGATTATTCTACCACATTTTATCACTAGCAATATTAACCTTTAGGCCTAGTGTGACTACTTCAGGCAAATTCATCCAAATTAACGACAACGAGGCAGGGCCGTCCATTGGGCCAAGCTAACAAAGCTAGGGCTTTAGGCCCCATCAATATTTTTTTTTATCATAGCAAAAAAGGCCTCAAAATTATTTGTACGTATGTTCTATATAGGCCTCGCGTGAAAAATTAACAGAAGGATTGTACAGCTCGGTTGGTGTGGAAGCATAACTCTTAAGGAGAGGTCACGTGTTCAAATCCTCTCTGCACTGAAATTGTCTTTTTTTTCTTATTTTATCCAGTTTTATTTGTTGAGGATAATTATACAATGCTAAATGCTTTACTAGTTACTAGTTTTATATTGTAGTAGTATACTATACAGAGTAGTTTTTGGTCATACAATTATTATTTATATAAATTTGCTCTTAAAATAAAATAGTTTTCTAACTTAAATTTAATTTCTGTCAGGAAAAAAACTTAAATTTAATTTAGTTATATATAATTTTGATATCGATTGCTAAAATTTAATTAAATTTTGATAATATTGATATTTTGAAATAGAAACAAACAAATTAAAATTACATTTATGCAATAAAACATGTATAAAATAAAGTGCAATCATATTTGTTTTTTCTAGTTTATATTATAGTAATTTTTCCATTGTTATGTTTACTTATCTAAAAAAATGAAAATAAAAATTATTTTAATAAATATAGATATTCTATAGTTTTTTACCCGGAAAAGTATTTTAATGTTTTTTTGTAAAATCAATATTTTATTTTATTTAAAAAAAAAACAAAAGGCCTTATTTTAATGTTTGCTTTAGGCCACACAACATGTTGGGCCGGCCCTGCAACGAGGATATGCGTGGGCGAAAAAACACCCGACAAAAATTATCAAGATGATGAATTTATTTAGATGATAAGAAATTTTAGTTTTTTAAGTAGATGATAAGAATTCAATCTTTGACTCTTATGTATACAAAAGATTTGGTTGAAAGATAAAACCTCATTTTATAAATCTCACAGATTTTTTTAATAGAGATTAATCACCGCTAAACAATGATAAAAATTGCATATCTTTATAACACCCCCTTTTGGGGCCATCACCATCTGATTGGAACTAGAGAATGCTTTATGTTATTATTATGATCACTTTTCTACGTAGTGCAATTTTCCCACGTCAAAGGGATGGACAAACTTCAATAATCAATAATCAAAACCTTTTCTGAAATTTACAGCACAAAAAACTCTCAATGAGAAAAAGCAATCAGAATCCCTTTCTTGTTAGTGTTGTCCCTTCAATCTCACACAGCTTTTCAGTTGAATCTGTCAACCCTTTTGATCCAACATTCTTTTTTATCTTATTGTGTCTATAGCAAGGATAGATAATAACATTATCATAGGGGGCTCCCACTCCCTTTTGTTTTCTAAAGTCTCATGTTACTCATTCTGTCACACCCACCTAGTACTATGTACTCTCATATTCTTCCTTCATCTAAACTTTGTGTTGAGTCTTTGGTTGTTGGCTGCATTTTTGGTAAAATAAACCTTGTAGCAGGATGTGTGATAAGATGCCTCAACATCGTATCATGTACTGGAAGTGTTACTTGCGGACCAAGCATGCGCGCTTCCTATTTATGGAATTTATGTTTCTCTCTCATGAATCATATCTTGTGCTTTAAGAAAGGTTTTATTTTCTAAACAGATCTTTTGTTTAAAGATTGTTTTAGAAATTATTGTGAAGATTTATTTTCAAAACATATCTAATCTTTTAAGATATGATTTATTTTTACTTTGTGAGCTGGATCTTCTCTTTTGAATCTTTGTGTGAGCATTTATGTGGAGATTATCCTGAAGATATTCTATTATTTTAAGGAAGATTTATAATAGGAATTCGTGTGAAGACTATTTTTAAATCATATCTCATCTTTTAAGGAAAGTCTTGGTGTGATTCTATTTTATTTTAAGCTGGATATATTCTTGGATCAGATCTTCTAAAGCCCATGTTACCAGCTATATATATGGAAGGACGTAAAACCTAAAAGAGGAGTTGTTCACGCCGTCTTTGTGACTGAGTCTAGAACTTAGGTTTGCGTGTGTTTTTGTTGTGAGTCTTTCTTGTGTCTCCTTGATGCAAGTTTAGGACGTTGTTATTTTGAGTTGTAATTTCTGTGATCCTCTCCTAAGCTTTGAAGTACGGAGTAAGGACTTTTAGTGGTTGCAACACTCTAAGCCTTTAGGTACGAGTGTGTAGTTTTTAGGAGTGTGTCTCCAAAACTTATTTGTATTGTGTTTTAGAAATCCTTGCTGTCTGTAAGGTTGTAGGAAAGTGAGATGGGATCTCTGATCTAGGAGTTCCTAGGTTGAAGAATCATTGGTAGTGCCTAGGTTGTAAGTTGTAAACGGGGCGTTTGCTGGTAACTTAGAACTAGGGCTATTATATTAATATTCCTTCCTGGATTGGTATCCCCCAGACGTAGGTTCGCCGAACTGGGTTAACAAATACTCTGTTTCCTTTATTTGTTTTATGCTTCTTTGTTTTATTATTACGCGATAGATCTGTTAAGGTGCTTAGCACATCGTATCGCACATCGTGCATAGCGTGCCAGGAATTTCAATTGGCATCAGAGCAAACACCCTGCCTGTTTTAGGGTGAGATTCAGGACCTAAAATTTCTGGCATCATGGAAAAGGATGGAGGATACATGAATAGACCACCTTTGCTCAATGGATCCAACAACTATGATCATTGGAAATCTAAAATGACTGCTTTCCTGAAATCCATTGATAGCAAAGTTTGGAAGGTTGTTCTGACTGGATGGGATCATCCCACTGTCACTAGCAAGGAAGGTACCTCAACGGGGGTGCTGAAACCTGAAGTAGAATGGACTCCAGACGAGGAAACTGCAGCTCACTATAACAACAAGGCTATCTATGCTTTGTTTAATGGAGTGGACACCAACGTTTTCAAACTCATTAAAAATTGTGTGACAGCCAAAGAAGCGTGGGAGATATTGAAAACCTGTTATGAAGGCACTACTAAAGTGAAACAGTCAAAGATTCAACACCTCACATCCAAGTTTGAAACCCCGAGAATGAAGGATGATGAGAGCATCCAAGAGTTTCATTTGAGCCTCCTAGACATTGCAAATTCTTTTGAAGCCTTGGGAGAAAAAATGCCTGATGAGAAATTGTCAAAAAAACTTCTTAGATCTCTTCCCAAAAGGTTTGATATGAAGGTAACTGCAATTGAGGAAGCACATGACATCTCCACCATGAAAATGAATGAGCTGGTTGGATCTCTCCAAACTTTTGAAACTGTTTTAAACGAACGTGGTGACAAAAAGAACAAGAGCATTGCTTTTGTTACAAATACTGACGATGGTAATGTTCAAAGTGAGGATGAAGATGAAGAAAGCATAGCAGATGCTATTGCCATGCTTGGTAGACAGTTCAACAAAGTGCTTAAAAGATCTGATCGTAGGAATCGACAGAATGGGCAGAGCATCAGATTCGACATCAACAAGTAACCAAACAGTTTGAAGAAAACCAAAACTGAGGAAAAGAACAGTCAAAGCCAGGGTGTTCAATGTCATGAGTGTGAAGGATATGGACACATAAGGTCAGAATGTGGTACTTATCAGAAAAGACAAAAGAAAGGTTTAACAGTTTCTTGGTCAGATGAAGACTCTGAGGAAGAGAATGAATCAGCCAGACACGTGACTGCCTTAACTAGAACCTGCGTCTCAGATTGTGACTCAGATGAAGATGGTGATGTATCTTATGAGGAACTTGCTTGCACCTACAAAGAGTTACTTACTAGATATGAAGAAATGTGTAGAATTCTTGAGAAGCAGAAGAAGACCATTAACAGGCTCCAGGCTGAAGTGAACATACATATTGAAAAGGCGTCAAAAGCCCAGGATGAAGTCACCCAAGTCAATACTCAAATGGAAGACTTAAGGAAACGTGTGGCAAGGCAAAGTCAATTGGGTACAACTACTCAAGTCTGAATCAGTATCAACAGGACACTGAAACCAAGTTTACAACTGCTGAAGATGTTTTTGATCCTTGCACTGGGAAGGTGATGTTGAAGCATCATACTCAACATTCTAAAGCCTATCCAGTCCCAAAGTTTGCTCTTTATCCAAAACTTCGTGTTCACCAAAGACCCAAAAATCAGAGGAGATATCGTGGATGGGTGTGTCATCACTGTGGAAAACGAGGACACATTAGACCTTTTTGCTACAGGCTGTATGGGTATCCTGACCAGAAACCTCAACCAAATGTTGTGCAGAAAGAGGAAGTTATCAAGAAGGAGTGGAAGCCTAAAGGAGAAAATGTTGGTTTAATTGCTCACACATCTCTTAGAGCATCATCAAGGGAAGATTGGTATTTTGATAGTGGATGCTCTAGACACATGACTGGTGTAGAGAAGTATCTTACAAATATGAGACCCTACAAGTCCAGCTTTGTAACTTTTGGAGATGGTGCTAAAGGAGAAATATTAGGAATTGGGGATCTAATCAATCATGGTTTGCCCAACTTGGAGAATGTGCTGTTGGTTAAAGGGCTCACAGCTAATCTGATTAGTATAAGCCAACTATGTGATCAAGGCATGAAAGTTAATTTCACCAAATCTGAATGTCTGGTCAATAATGAAGAAGGACAATTGCTGTTGAAAGGAACTAGATCTAAAGACAACTGCTACCTATGGACGCCTCAGGAAGAAGCTCACACATCCACTTGTCTTATCACCACAGAAGATGAAGTACAATTGTGGCACCAAAAGTTAAGTCATCTCAACCTGAAAGGGATGAAGAAAGCAATGTCAGCTGAAGCTATTAGGGGATTGCCCAAACTCAAGATCATTGAAGGAAATGTATGTGGAGAATGTCAAATTGGAAAGCAAACAAAAATGTCGCATCCAATGTTGGAGCATCAGACAACTTCCAAGGTTCTTGAATTACTACACATGGATCTCATGGGACCCATGCAGGTTGAAAGCTTGGGAGGCAAAAGGTATGTTCTTGTGGTTGTAGATGACTACTCTAGATACACATGGGTGAATTTCATTAGAGAGAAGTCAGATGTTTTTGATGTCTTCAAGGAACTATGTGTTCAGATTCAAAGGGAGAAATGAAATAATGTGGTAAGAATAAGAAGTGACCATGGAAGAGAATTTGAGAACTCCAAGTTCAATGAATTCTGCTCTACTGAAGGGATCAAGCATGAATATTCATCTCCTATAACTCCACAACAGAATGGTGTAGTAGAAAGGAAAAATAGAATGATCCAAGAATCAGCTAGAGTCATGCTTCATGCCAAAAACATTCCATATCACTTTTGGGCTGAAGCCATGAACACTGCATGTTACATACACAATAGAGTTACGCTGAGAAAAGGTACCTCTTCTACTTTATATGAACTATGGAAAGAAAGGAAGCCAACAGTCAAACACTTTCATGTTTTTGGGAGTAAGTGCTACATTCTAGCTGATAGAGAACAAATAAGGAAACTTGACCCTAAAAGTGATGAGGGAATCTTCCTTGGATACTCTACAAACAGTAGAGCATACAGAGTTTACAACTCCAAGACTCAAGTTGTGATGGAATTTGTGAATGTTGTTGTAAAAGACACCCCCTTAGAGAAGAATGATGACATTGATCAAGGTACACCTGTTATTGACAATGTTGAACAAGATGTTGGAGCATTAGAACATCCCAGTAAAGAAAAATCTGATGAAAAGACTCTTGAAAAAGATGCTGAGACAAGTACTGAACCTTAAGTCCAAAACAAAGGTCCCTCAGTTCGTGTTCAGAAAAATCATCCCAAAGATCTCATTATTGGGAATCCTGAACAAGGAATAACCACCAGGAGGACAAATGATGTAATTGCAAACCCTTGCTTTGTATCTATGTTCGAGCCAAAGAATGTCAAAGAAGCTCTCACTGATGAAGCTTGGATTGAGGCTATGCAAGAGGAATTAAACCAATTCAAAAGAAGTGAAGTGTGGGACCTGGTTCCGAGACCAGAAAATGTGAATGACATTGGAACGAAGTGGATCTATAAGAACAAGTCAGATGAGAATGGTACTATTACCAGAAATAAAGCAAGACTTGTAGCACAAGGATACACTCAGATTGAAGGACTTAACTTTGATGAAACTTTTGCACTTGTTGCCAGACTAGAATCCATCAGACTTCTCTTAGGAGTAGCTTGCATTCTCAAGTTCAAACTGTATCAAATGGACGTGAAGAGTGCATTTCTTAATGGATACCTACAGGAAGAAGTGTATGTTGTGCAACCCAAAGGTTTTGTAGACTCAGAACATCCTAATTATGTCTACAAACTAAAGAAAGCTCTATATGGATTGAAATTCCTGGCACGCTATGCACGATGTGCGATACGATGTGCTAAGCACCTTAACAGATCTATCGCGTAATAATAAAACAAAGAAGCATAAAACAAATAAAAGAGACAGAGTATTTGTTAACCCAGTTCGGCGAACCTACGTCTGGGGATACCAATCCAGGAAGAAATATCACTATAATAGCCCTAGTTCTAAGTTACCAGCAAACGCACCGTTTACAACTTACAACCTAGGCACTACCAATGATTCTTCAACCTAGGAACTCCTAGATCAGAGATCCCATCTCACTTCCCTACAACCTTACAGACAGCAAGGATTTCTAAAACACAATACAAATAAGTTTTGGAGACACACTCCTAAAAACTACACACTCGTACCTAAAGGCTTAGAGTGTTGCAACCACTAAAAGTCCTTACTCCGTACTTCAAAGCTTAGGAGAGGATCACAGAAATTACAACTCAAAATAACAACGTCCTAAACTTGCATCAAGGAGACACAAGAAAGGCTCACAACAAAAACACACGCAAACCTAAGTTCTAGACTCAGTCACAAAGACGGCGTGAACAACTCCTCTTTTAGGTTTTACGTCCTTCCATATATATAGCTGGTAACATGGGCTTTAGAAGATCTGATCCAAGAATAAAATAAAATAGAATCACACCAAGACTTTCCTTAAAAGATGAGATATGATGGTGTATTTTTGGTAAAATAAACCTTGTAGCCGGATGTGTGATAAGATGCCTCAACATCGTATCATGTACTGGAAGTGTTACTTGCGGACCAAGCATGCGCGCTTCCTATTTATGGAATTTATGTTTCTCTCTCATGAATCATATCTTGTGCTTTAAGAAATGTTTTATTTTCTAAACAGATCTTTTGTTTAAAGATTGTTTTAGAAATTATTGTGAAGATTTATTTTCAAAACATATCTAATCTTTTAAGATATGATTTATTTTTACTTTGTGAGCTGGATCTTCTCTTTTGAATCTTTGCGTGAGCATTTATGTGGAGATTATTTCCTGAAGATATTCTATTATTTTAAGGAAGATTTATAATAGGAATTCGTGTGAAGACTATTTTTAAATCATATCTCATCTTTTAAGGAAAGTCTTGGTGTGATTCTATTTTATTTTAAGCTGGATATATTCTTGGATCAGATCTTCTAAAGCCCATGTTACCAGCTATATATATGGAAGGACGTAAAACCTAAAAGAGGAGTTGTTCACGCCGTCTTTGTGACTGAGTCTAGAACTTAGGTTTGCGTGTGTTTTTGTTGTGAGCCTTTCTTGTGTCTCCTTGATGCAAGTTTAGGACGTTGTTATTTTGAGTTGTAATTTCTGTGATCCTCTCCTAAGCTTTGAAGTACGGAGTAAGGACTTTTAGTGGTTGCAACACTCTAAGCCTTTAGGTACGAGTGTGTAGTTTTTAGGAGTGTGTCTCCAAAACTTATTTGTATTGTGTTTTAGAAATCCTTGCTGTCTGTAAGGTTGTAGGAAAGTGAGATGGGATCTCTGATCTAGGAGTTCCTAGGTTGAAGAATCATTGGTAGTGCCTAGGTTGTAAGTTGTAAACGGGGCGTTTGCTGGTAACTTAGAACTAGGGCTATTATAGTGATATTCCTTCCTGGATTGGTATCCCCCAGACGTAGGTTCGCCGAACTGGGTTAACAAATACTCTGTCTCCTTTATTTGTTTTATGCTTCTTTGTTTTATTATTACGCGATAGATCTGTTAAGGTGCTTAGCACATCGTATCGCACATCGTGCATAGCGTGCCAGGAATTTCACTTTGTTACCAATACATCATGGTTATGGTTATAATGCTTTAAGCTTTCAACTCAAATATGATAGAAAATAAGTTTTTTCTATTTGCATTCATCAATTGCTTCACAATAGATATTGAAGATTTGAAGTTATATATATGTCGCAATAAATTGAGCCTCTTTTCAAGTTGATAGAGTCTCTCAATCAAATCAGGCCTATTATAGTGACATAAATATAGCATTGACCTGTGTGTGTCCATGTTTCATCTTTGTTCTTCCTTATTAGTAGTATTATGTTGTGTGCACATGGGATCTAGTATTCAACTTCATGACAAATGGATTTTCCAATTACAATACTGTTGCGGCTTGTATTTGTGCAAAAAGCAAAAAGGCCTCTGCATAAATTAATAATCCTTATCATTATCAATTTAAAGGAGCATATACAATAGTACCAACTATTGGAATTTGTTAGAGATATGGATTCCATAAATTGATTCTCCGTCTGATTAGAAACGAACGACTGAGATAAAATTGAATCAAATTGGGCACATTGTATTGCATGAAGTCAGAACCGTGGGATTGTTCTTCTCTAGCAAAAAGCAATTATAGCATGCGTTCCGAATCCAACTTGTTAGGGATAGACAAAATAACGAGGACTGAAATTGGCAAACCATGAATTTCAAAAAATTTATTTTTAAATTTATACTTATTTAAATTGACTTCTATTGTAAAAAAAAAAAAAATTGACTTCTTTTTTTAAGGCATATGTGTTCAAACAATATCTCATTTATTAGGAGTTTGGATGATAACAATCTTTTAACATAATAAACGAAACAATACATCTAACTGGATGATAGGAATGAGATGCAAGTCTAAACATTATTCAAAAAGTCTCATGATCCACTACACAAAAGGTTTAGATCACCAGATCCTCTGGATCCAAGAAAGACAAGTTTCAATTAGTATGCTTTGTGTCTGTCATCTAGACAATCAACTGAAGACAAAAAGACATATGGAACGTTGTATTTATCTAGAATCTGCACTATCATCATCTGTACACCAAATGATCAATCATCCTTTAGACAACACAAAAGATCATAAAGTCCAGTCAACATCCTACTCCATCTCCTGGACAACAATTGAAAACTTTTAACCTTGATCTCAGGTCAACCTCTACACATCTGGCAACGAGATATTTTATGTACTATACACACGTAAACAATATCCAAAAGTATTGTGTGTCTCTAAGCAACGATCAAATGACAGCTCAGCATAGTACGATTGCACAATGTTAGGATAGTACAACACTGCGTGGAAGGAAACCACTAGTGAAATCACCAAGGTCAACATAGTTTGTACTACATCGAACTCCATTGAAGGAAACCACCAATAAAATCGCCAAGGTCATAAAATGGTCTATTGTCTGTTCCTTAGAGAGAATGCATCCATCCAATGCACCAAGAACTTCAATGCATCAAAGATGCGTGTAATCATCAGTACTCAACAAATTAGTATTACGATCTTTTGTGCAAATAAAAATGTGCCAAATAGGATTTCTCAGACATCTTATGCTTTGAGGTTTTCAAGTGTGACATATATATTTGAGCATATGATGGCATATCAAAGGCACTAAGAAGAATACAAGAGGTATTGGAATGAATTGTAATGAATTTATAATGCTAAACTTAATCATTCAACCTCTCGATATGAAAAAGGCAATGTTCTTAGTTCTATTGGGGAACTGTAAAAGCCAAGAACTTATGATCTATATTGAAAATCCTAGCACGCTAAGCACAATGTGCAACACGATGCTCTAAGCACCGTGACAGTTCTACCACGTAATAATGCAAAGCATATTAAAGAAAACAAATAAAGAACACAAAGTATTTGTTAACCCAGTTCAGCGCAACGCACCTAATCTGGGGGATACCAATCCAGGAAGGAAATCCACTAAGTAAAGCTAGTTCAAAGCTAAACGCCCCGTTTACAACTTATCACCTAGCAACTACCCGTCTAGACTTCTACCTAGGAACTCCTAGATACGAGAACCTCTGCTCACCTCCTCTCAGTTTGAAGACTTCCTGCATAAACAACCTCCGGTTTACTAATCTTCGCACTGGCTCAATATAATTAAAACGGAGACACACTCCTAGAAAACTAAACACTCGTACCTAAAGGCTTAGAGTGATGTAAACCTATGCTCCTTGCTTAAAAGCTTCAGAGCGCAAATACTTGAGATTACAACTCAATAAAAACGCAGTCCTTATACGTGCATCAAAGTGATACAAGCAAAGGCTCACAATTAACAAGACTCAAACCCTAAAAACTCTATTCTTCAATAACGGCTTAAGTAAGTAAAACTAGGTCTGGAGTCATCCTTATATAACCACGAGTAGCATGGGCTTCCTGAGTAAATCGGGTTTAAATAATACAGCTGGTGTAGAGAATATCCAGCTACAATCTTCTTGAAGATATATTTGAAATAAATCTTTTTCCAATCTTCACAATAATTTCCAAAGCAATCTTTTAAACAAAAGATATGTTTAGAAAATAAAACCTTTCTTAAAGCACAAGATATGATTCATGAGAGAGAAACGCGCATAAATAGGAAATGCGCATGCTTGGCGCGCAAGTAACACTTCCAGTAACATGATACGATGCTTGAGGCATCATGTCGCCCATCCTGCTTCAAGGTTTATTTTACCAAAAATGCAGCCAACAACCAGAGACTCAACAAACTCCCCCTTTGGCAAATTTTTGGCTAAAACAAATTATGACCATACAGATACTACTTAAACAGATACTTCAACTACACTTCTTTATCTCAACATAAACACACAAGCATAAAGATGAATAGTAGCTATCCTTCAAAACAGTTTCCATACTACTCCTTCATGGAGAACAGTAGAAAAGAATAAGATGTATCTTTTATGTTTATCACAGAGGCATGCAACAACGGAAAACAAAACAACTACTTCGCCTTAAATGGTCAGGAAAATAAACACTGATAGGATGTTGAATAGAATGCTTCAACATTTCACAAAACATCTCCCCCTGCCCATATGCATAGGATGTTGGAACATCGTATCCAACATCTCCCCCTGCAAAACACAAATCACCTCCCCCTGAACACCTGCATATCTCATCACATACATACACCACCATCCAGAGCACACATACCAGAACAGACACATTTCACAGTCACAACACATATCAGAAGCTCATACCAGAAACAAGAGCAGGTAACCAAACCAAATCACAAATTAAATTAAACACTTACTCCCCCTTTTTGGCCACAAATTTGACAAACACACACCAGCAGAGAGAACAGAAGTTCAGGACCAGATATAAGCAAGGAGCAGATACAAGAGTAGGTGCAGGACCTTAATACACACCAGCAGACGCATGTCAGACCATAACATCTTGGAACAGAAGCATCAGACTATACCTCATAGTGCACAAAACTACTGCACTTGAAGATAACACCATAGGATACATAACTCACCAGATATAGATCAATACGCTCCCCCTTACTACCAGTATGCAGAAAAAAATAGATTCTCGTACATATAAGAATAATAGTAACCACCACCAACTACCACAAGAGTTACTCCTCCCCCTCACTACTCAGTCTCATGCACATAGGCCAGACAGGCTATATGCAAACACACCACAACTACAAATGCAGATGGGGCAGACAAGCCATGTGTAAACATCATAACATACGCATGCTTTTATAGGCAAACATGCTACAACTGATCTACAACTACAAACATCAGAACAATTATGCATCAGTAGATAAATGCAAACATACAGATAACACACACCAGTTGTAAAGTCATCTGATAGCACATACCATGTGTAATGGGAAGAAGGAATTTGATTTGATTCTCCTAGGATAGCGTGCACACATAAGTTGGAGAGGGAAAAAATGACAGTTGCACGCCTCAAGCTCATTAACTGCTATAACTCCTCATAGAGGCAAATTCCTAGCTTGCCCGTTAACTTCTCAAATTGAACTGCATCTAGTGCCTTAGTGAAAATATCTGCAACTTGTTCCTTTGTGCCTACATGTTCCAGAGTTACAACCTTGTTCTCAACAAGATCTCTTATGTAGTGATGTCGGATGTCAATATGCTTTGTCTTGCTATGCTGAACTTGATTCTTTGAGCTGTTTATGGCATTCATGTTGTCACAATACAATGTTAGAGCATCTTGTTCAACATCGTATTCCTTCAGCATTTGTTTCATCCATAAAAGTTGTGAGCAGCTACTCCCAGCTGCTATGTATTCTGCCTCAGCAGTAGATAGTGCCACACAATTCTGCTTTTTACTAAACCAAGATATTAAATTGTTTCCTAGGAAGAAGCAACCTCCTGAAGTACTCTTTCTATCATCTGCACTCCCATCCCAATCAGCATCACAGTATACACATAGGGCAGAGTCTTCACAATGGGAGTACATTATTCCATAGTCACAGGTTCCATTCACATACTTCAAAATTCTCTTAACTTGAGTCAAGTGACTTACCTTAGGGTCTGCCTGATATTTAGCACACACTCCAACAGCATAAGTGATGTCAGGTCTACTTGCAGTCAAGTACAACAAGCTACCAATCATGCTTCCATAGAGGCTTTGATCAACACTTATTCCCTTTTCTCTTTGAATCTGGATACACAACTCCTTGAAAACATCAAAGGCATCTGATTTTTCTCTAATGAAATTCACCCATGTGTATCTAGAATAATCATCTACTGCCACAAAAGCATACCTTTTGCCTCCCAAGCTTTCAACCGACATGGGTCCCATGAGATCTATGTGTAGCAATTCAAGAACCTTGGAAGTTGTCTGATGCTCAAACATTGGATGCGACATTCTGGTTTGCTTCCCAATTTGACATTCTCCACATACATTGCCTTCAGTGATCTTGAGTTTGGGCAATCCCCTAATAGCTTCAGCTGACATTGCTTTCTTCATCCCTTTCAGGTTGAGATGACCTAACTTTTGGTGCCACAATTGTACTTCATCTTCTGTGGTGATAAAACAAGTGGATGTGTGAGCTTCTTCCTGAGGCGTCCATAGGTAGCAGTTGTCTTTAGATCTAGTTCCCTTCAACAACAATTGTCCTCCTTCATTATTGACCAGACATTCAGATTTGGTGAAATTAACTTTCATGCCTTAATCACATAGTTGGCTTATACTGATCAGATTAGCTGTGAGCCCTTTAACCAACAGCACATTCTCCAAGTTAGGTAATCCATGGTTGATCAGATCCCCAATTCCTAATATTTCTCCTTTTGCGCCATCTCCAAAAGTTACAAAGCTAGATTTGTAGGGTTTCACATTTATAAGATACTTCTCAACACCAGTCATGTGTCTAGAGCATCCACTATCAAAATACCAATCTTCCCTAGAGGAAGCTCTGAGAGATGTGTGAGCAATTAACCCAACATTTTCTCCTTTAGGCTTCCACTCCTTCTTAGTAGCTTCATCTTCCTGCACCACATTTGATTTAGGTTTCTGGTCAGGATACCCATGCAGACTGTAGCAAAAAGGTCTAATGTGTCCTCGTTTCCCACAATGATGACATACCCACCTACGATATCTCCTCTGATTCTTGGGTCTTTGGTGAACACGAGGTGTTGGATCAAGCGCAAATTTTGGAACAGGGTAAGCTTTAGAATGTTGAGTATGATGCTTCAACATCTTCTTTCCAGTACAGGGGTCAAATACATCTTCACTGGATGTAAACTTGGTTTCAGGATTCTGTTGATACTGATTGAGACTTGAGTAGTTGTACCCAACAAACTTTAACTTTCCACTTGGTACATTATCAAGAATTTCTTCGAGGAGATTTGTTCCCGAGTTCAGCTGGCTTACACGTTTCCTTAGATCATCCATTTGAACATTAAATTGGATGACTTTTTCTTCTGCTTGTGTTGCCTTTTCAACCTGTATGTTTACTTCAGCTTGAAGTTTGTTGATAGTCTTCTTCTGCTTCTCAATGATTCTACACATCTCTCCATACCTCGTGGGTAATTCTCTATAGGTGCTAACAAGCTCCTCATAAGATATGTCCTCATTTTCATCAGAATCACCATCACCATCACCATCTGAGATGCAGGTTCCGGTTAAGGCAGTCACGTGCCTAGCTGACTCATTTTCTTCCTCAGAATCTTCATCTGAACAGGAAAAGGTGAACCCTTTCTTTTGTCTTTTCTGAAAGGTTCCACATTCTGTCCTTATGTGGCCATAACCTTCACACTCATGACACTGACCTCCCTTGCTTTGACTGTTCTTTTCTTCAGGCTTGGTTTTCTTCAGACTGTTTGGCTGCTTGTTGATGTCGAATCTGATGCTCTGCCCATTCTGTTGATTCCTACTGTCAAACCTTTTCAGCACTTAGTTGAATTGTCTTCCAAGCATGGCAACAACATCTGCTATACTTTCTTCCTCTTCACCATCGCTTTGAGCAACATCATCATCTGTATTTGTGACAAATGCAATACTCTTATTCTTTTTGTCACCACGTTCGTTCAAGACAATTCCAAATGTTTGAAGAGATCCAACCAGCTCATCCATTTTCATGGTGGAGATGTCATGTGCTTCCTCAATTGCCGTTACCTTCATATCAAACCTTTTGGGAAGAGATCTAAGAAGTTTTCTTGACAATTTCTCATCGGGCATTTTTTCTCCCAAGGCTTCAAAAGAATTTGCAATGTCTAGGAGGCTCAAATGAAACTCTTGGATGCTCTCATCATCCTTCATTCTCAGGGCTTCAAACTTGGATGTGAGGTGTTGAATTTTTGACTGTTTCACTTTAGTAGTGCCTTCATAACAGGTTTTCAATATCTCCCACGTTTCTTTGGCTGACACACAATTTTTAATGAGTTTGAAAATGTTGGTGTCCACTCCATTAAACAAAGCATAGATAGCCTTGTGGTTATAGTGAGCTGCAGTTTCCTCTTCTGGAGTCCATTCTACTTCAGGTTTCTGCACCCCCGTTGAGGTACCTTCCTTGCTAGCATAAGTGGGATGATCCCATCCAGTTAACACAGCTTTCCAAACTTTGCTATCAATAGATCTCAGAAAAGCAGTCATTTTAGATTTCCAATGGTCATAGTTGTTGGATCCATTGAGCAAAGGTGGTCTATTCATGTATCCTCCGTCCGTTTCCATGCTGCCAGAGATTTTAGGTCCTGAATCCTGGCACGCTAAGCACAATGTGCAACACGATGCTCTAAGTGTAAGACCCAAGATTTCATTGTATAGTTGGCTTAAGGAAAGATTAGGGTTTCGATGTGTTCGTGTGGTGAAACATCGTGTAATTATTAGGTTTTGCTGAAAGTTAGTCTGTTTTGTGCTCGTGCACTGTAATTGTACAGACTTTTGTCTTGTGATCCTGTTGCTTGAATAAGAAGTTATATTGGAATTCAGAATAGCGAGTTTTGGATTATTCTTGTTTTTGGAAAAACGAGTAGGATTTTACCCGCGGATGTAAAATATTACTGCGTCTGTTTTAAGTGAGGTTTCGGATGGGAGTTTTATATATCTGCGTGAGTTAGGATATGTTCTGAGAATAATTTTCCAAGGTATGGAAGAAAATTACAGTCGCGGAAAAAGATTCGACGATAAGTTTTGGAAATGTTTAACGTTAGACGTTCTTTCCGTAGGTTTTATGTTTTTGTGATTTACGTTCGTCGCGACGCGCGAGAGCTGATTACGTGACTTGTTATGGAAGAGTTGATAAAATCTTGTGATTTATTCATAAAGCAAATTGATCCAAAGGCTAGGGTTTAAGCTTGGACTTTTGACTTTGATCAAAGGGTGGATTGGCTATCAAGAGCTTTTGTCATAGTAAGGAGGTTTGATGACTTTGGTAACTTAGAAAAACATCACAAATCTCTCTTTTCTTTCTCTCTTTCACGTGAGACTCCATTACTTTCTTAACACTTCACCAAATTTTTCATTCCTCACCATTTCAATCCTTTTCAAGCTTTGGAGCTTAGAAGAAAGTTGTAGAGAATCACTTTCTAAAGGTAACCCTCTCTTCTCATCTCCTAGGTTGGTAGACTTATAGAGTTTAAGAGTTTTTGGGTTTATGTTCTCATGAGGGTTTGTTAGGAAATGTTACTTTACATGGTTTTTGTTTCATGAATGTTGTTCATGAGGTTTAGAGAAGCATGTGTAGGCTTTATTATTTTTGTTTTTCATGAGTTGGTGAAAAATCTCATGAGAAAAGTTAGGGTTTTGGGTTGGTTATGTATTGATCAATAACATGTGGTTAGGTTGTAAGGTTTTGAAAAGAAACGTTGTCTTTGAACCTTTGGGCAAAAGGGAAATGTGTTGTATGGTTTTGTTTTAGAAAATCCGATGAAAAATATTTTGGGGTTTATGAAAATATTTCCTAAGTGTTTTGTGTGGTGTTTTTGGGGTCCAAGTGGTTTAAAACTCTTGTGACATGTGGTGTTGCTTTTCGCTTTGAAAACATGTTTGAAAATGATTACCGGTCGGTTAAGGCCCGTAATAAAACTTGTGCTTGGGTTTGGTTTTGATTTTGGAAATGAAAACCAAATAACTTGTACTCGAAGCAACCAACCTGCTTTCGGAAATGTAATGCTTTGTTGTGAAAACGGTTGTTGGGAACCAATACTATGCGTATGTGGTGTGTTGCGTGAAAAGTTGTTTTGGGTGAAAATTGAGTAAACCAAGTTTTGCTGCTGCTGTCATGAAGAAAACCAGTTCTGTTCTGGTGTGGTCGCCCATCGACCAGATGGTAGCTCAGCGACCAGTTGGTCGCCAGCCTTCGCCCTGGGCGTGGAAGTTCTGACTTGCCATCGCCAGGTGGTCGCCCAGCGACCTCTAGCGACCCCTGGGACCTAAAATTTTGGATTCTGATGTCCTAACTTGGTTATTAACTTTCTAATCCCTTTTTATTAATTTATGGAAGTGGTTGGGATTGGAAACGGGTTTTTCGGGTACTCGGAAAGTACGTAACTTATAACGCAAGAAAACGGCCATTTTGCATTTCAAATTATTTAAGACTTTTGCCTATTGTTTTGGGTCCTAAAAATAGTACATATAACTCATGTGGGTTGATCAATACGGTAGTTTTTGGTATGGTATCCGAAAGAGTGAATTTTCCTTAGGAACCTTTAGGTTTTTGGGGTTTTGGTATAGTTTCAATACTATTGGTTAGAAAACAATGTATTGATAATACGCTGCTTGTTTTAGGAAGCGCGTTTTGTTGTTTGGGCGAGTTTTTGTAAACGGAAGCTTGCCGAGGTAAGGGCTCCACTTTAATTCCGTCTTTCAAAACGGTTACGACATGCTTTGTTTTGCTGTTATGCATTTGTTGTGTGCTTTGGCATGTTTGTACTTATGTATTCTCGTTGATGAGAACGTGGTTATAAATACGTGTGCAATTTACATATGATTAAGAAAATGTATGTATGTTGTGATGCTTTGTACATAGGCTTTAGGCTATGTGATTGTTTGCATGAGCATATATGAATGCGTGCGTCGGATAGGACTACGCGGGGATTTTGTCTGTGTGACTATTCTGTATATGCCAAAGAGAATATATGCCATGCATTTCATAGTTGCGTGCCTAGGTGTATGTCTGTGTGACTTTGCCTTCGTACCGGGCGTTTGACTGTGTGGCTTCGCCAAATCCTACTGGATTTTATTGAGTTGGTGTTGTCTGTGCGACTCACCCGGTGTTATCCCACAGTGATTGTTTTGGTATTGTCTGTGTGACTCTACCTGGTGTTATCCTACCAATAGTAGGAGGTGTTATCCCACCTGAGACCTACGCCTTCTATAGAGAGGTTGAATTCCGGAATTAAAATCATGCATGTGCCGAACCAGTGATTGGTTGTCACACCCATTGTAGAAGTCTGCATTAGGCTTGGTGATTTATTTATATAAGCCCGTTGGTGGGAACTACTTTTGAGATTAAGAGCTTTCTCTTGTGTTTGTGGAATTATTGTTATGTGTACAATCTTTCGCACCGATTATATATATACATACTTTTATTTTGTGGTGACCCGTTCTTTCATTTGCGGGCTCATCCCACCCAGATGATGGGTTAGGTCGTGGTGACGACGGTGGCTGTTCTAGGCCCCAGTGAGATGTTGAAGCTTTAGCTTAGTTAGACTATGCGCCGGTGTGGGTTGTATACCGTGCCTTTTGGGTTTAGGCATAGGATTCTAACTTGTTTTGTTGTAAGTATTTGAATACTTAGACTTGGATTGTAATTATTCAGGAATACACTTTGCTTGTCGAAGCACCTTATGGTAATGAGTTCTTTTGTATATTTGAATGCCGGCTCATTTAAAATCTTTTATGCGTAACTCTGATGTGTACAAAAAAAATAAATTTAAGTGCCTTTTCTGGCCTTTGAAAAACGAGTTGTTACACTAAGCACCGTGGCAGTTCTACCACGTAATAATGCAAAGCAAATTAAAGAAAACAAATAAAGAATACAAAGTATTTGTTAACCCAGTTCAGCGTAACGCACCTAATCTGGGGGATACCAATCCAGGAAGGAAATCCACTAAGTAAAGCTAGTTCAAAGCTAAACGCCCCGTTTACAACTTATCACCTAGCAACTACCCGTCTAGACTTCTACCTAGGAACTCCTAGATACGAGAACCTCTGCTCACCTCCTCACAGTTTGAAGACTTCCTGCATAAACAACCTCCGGTTTACTAATCTTCGCACTGGCTCAATATAATTAAAACGGAGACACACTCCTAG
The DNA here is from genome assembly GCA_030408175.1 of Trifolium repens. NCBI lineage: Eukaryota > Viridiplantae > Streptophyta > Magnoliopsida > Fabales > Fabaceae > Trifolium > Trifolium repens. Next base: position 37,276,804 of record CP125851.1, read on the forward strand.
AAAACTAAACACTCGTACCTAAAGGCTTAGAGTGATGTAAACCTATACTCCTTGCTTAAAAGCTTCAGAGCGCAAATACTTGAGATTACAACTCAATAAAAACGCAGTCCTTATACGTGCATCAAAGTGATACAAGCAAAGGCTCACAATTAACAAGACTCAAACCCTAAAAACTCTATTCTTCAATAACGGCTTAAGTAAGTAAAACTAGGTCTGTAGTCATCCTTATATAGCCACGAGTAGCATGGGCTTCCTGAGTAAATCGGGTTTAAATAATACAGCTGGTGTAGAGAATATCCAGCTACAATCTTCTTGAAGATATATTTGAAATAAATCTTTTTCCAATCTTCACAATAATTTCCAAAGCAATCTTTTAAACAAAAGATATGTTTAGAAAATAAAACCTTTCTTAAAGCACAAGATATGATTCATGAGAGAGAAACGCGCATAAATAGGAAACGCGCATGCTTGGCGCGCAAGTAACACTTCCAGTAACATGATACGATGCTTGAGGTATCATGTCGCCCATCCTGCTTCAATGTTTATTTTATCAAAAATGCAGCCAACAACCAAAGACTCAACATATATGATGTGAGTTCAATCCTCTCGGTTGAAAGTTAGTTAGATCATTTTTTAAAATAATAATTTAAATTAGAAAATTAATTAAAAATCAAAATATTTTTTTTATAAACTGAAGTTGTGATTTTTTTTTTTTTAAAACATTTATCATATCTTAAATTGAAGTTATTAAATGAAGTATTATCAAATGATTATCTATCATAATGAAGTATCATAATAGTATTATCAAATAGTTAGTTGGATTATTTTATTAAATGAAGTATTATCAATTAGAAAAATTTAATTAAATCTTTTAATTCAATTTTTGGATTGTCTATCATAATAGATCAATACTCCTTATGTCCGCTTATAAAAAAAATACTTCTTCTGTCGGAAAACAAATAACCTAGTTGACCAGTTCACGTTTATTTTTTTTAACAAACCAAAATGATATATATATATATATATATATATATATATATATATATATATATATATATATATATATATATAAACAGTCTTCCTAGCGCAAGATATGCCAAGGTAAACTACCAAAGATTACAAAGAGTCACAGAACGTTAACCAGAAAGTTCATACAAGGCTCAAGCAGAGCAAAGGACTAGACCACCAGCTATGGCAGTTAGAAGTTAAAGTAGCACTCGTCGCCTTCAACCACCTAAAAGAAAAGAGCTTGATCTCCTCCAATAACTGAGGAGTAGTGCGTGCTGAAGCTCGGAACAACCTGTGATTTCTCTCCGTCCACACAACACAAACGCAAGCAAGTTAGATGAGCTGCAGGAAAGATCGACGTACCCGAGAACCACCTGCCGAATATGTAAATTGGACAAAGTGATCGTGTAAAGATGTATACTCCACCACCGAGATGTCAACCCACAAACGCACTAATTCCCAATGAGAACCAAAAGTACCACATGAGATAAAAAGATGATGAGCAGACTCCGCCTCCCCACAACCATAAACGCACTGATGGGATGCATTAGATAAGATGCCTCGAATGATCATGTTTGCTTTTTTGGGCAACCTGTCACGCAATAGACGTCAAGCAAAGATGGAGACCTTCAACGAAACCTGAGGGTGCCAAATGAATTTTTCCGCGTCATTCATGGATGCCGAAACCTGAGAAGTCAAAAGCTGATACGCACCTCGGACGGTGTAGACTTTGTCAGGGTCAGGCTGCCACTGCCAACTATTAGAAGACTGATCTTGCAATGAAAGGGTCAGAAGTAAAGACTAACACTCCCTCAACTCCTCCTCCTCCCACCCCTCAATTGCCTCCGCCACACTCAGGTTGTCCCCTCTACTCCCCACCCTAAAGAAAACATCTTTGCCGCCGTACAACGTTTGGTCTCTTCCAAAGCAAACAGGCGGTCAATCCACTCACACAAAGGAACCACATCCACCGAGGGATCGGTCCAGAAAAAAGTATCTGACCCGTCCCCCACCCTCTTCGACACATGCTCCTCAAACCATCTGCCCCCTAGCTCACCTCCCTCCCTAACACGCGCTATCTCCCTCCACCATGAAGACCCTCTCCACCCTCCAGCTCGGAGCCTGCCTCCTTCTAACCCATATCGGGCTGGCAACACTCTAAACCACAGTCCCTCTCTATCCACTAGCATCCCCCAACACCATTTACCTAGAAGAGCCAAGTTAAACTCCCTCAACTGCCTGACCCCAAAACCTCCACACTCCTTTCATAAGCAGATATATTTCCAAGTAACCGAAGAAAGTTTCCTAGAGTCCTCACAACCCCCCCCCCCCCCCAAAAAAAAATTAATTAAAATATATTCAATAGAGGAAATGATACCTTAGGGAGCTTTGAAGAAGGAAAGAGCATAGACAGGAAACGACTCTTCCACCCAAACAATCTATTCTTCAAACGAGCCACCGCCGGTTCCCAGAAAACCAAACGTCTCGGATCACCCCCAATAAGGAGTCCTAGATAAAGAAAAGGAATTTTTCCCACTCTACAGCACAGAACAGATGCAGCTTCGCCTAACCAGGAATCAGGTATATTAACCTCAACCAGCATGCTTTTGTTAAAATTAACCTTCAGGCCTGAGATAGTCTCAAACAACACTAGAACAGCTTGAAGAGCACAGACTTTCGCCCTACTTTTGACCTCCAATAGGAGCGTATCATCAGCAAACTGGAGATGAGACACCTTAACAGGATCCTGCACACCAATACTATATCTCGTGAACAGATTACTCGCTACCACAGCCTCCATCAAAATATTCAGACCATCGGCTGCCAAAAGAAAAAGAAAAGGGGATAATATTCAGACCCTCCCCCTGTCTAAGGCCCCGCTCGAGGGGGAATTCCTCTGTTGGACTACCATTGACTAAAACCGATGCATTATTGATGCACAATTTTAATCATTATTCCTTCTCATCCTTAATATAAGAAAAATTGACTTTTAGATACATTGAAAGATTAATGTATCTAAACTATATCATAGACTTGATACATTAATCTTTCAATGTATCTAAAAAGTGAAAAGATTTGCATTTATATATTAGTAATAAAATAGGCAAATTCTAAAATAGACCTCTTCTTGGTCCATGGAGGACAATAACACTATAACAAATACAAATTTTACAAAATCCACCATTGGATTGAAAGTTTGTATCATATAGATCATCCATAAATTTTTTGTAGAGAAATTGAAAACGATTTGATATGTTATTGAGACTGTTGAGTCTTTGGTTGTTGGCTGCATTTTTGGTAAAACAAACCTTGAAGCAGGATGGGCGACATGATGCCTCAAGCATCGGATCATGTTACTGGAAGTGTTACTTGCGCGCCAAGCATGCGCGTTTCCTATTTATGCGCGTTTCTCTCTCATGAATTATATCTTGTGCTTTAAGAAAGGTTTTATTTTCTAAACATATCTTTTGTTTAAAAGATTGCTTTGGAAATTATTGTGAAGATTGGAAAAAGATTTATTTCAAATATATCTTCAAGAAGATTGTAGCTGGATATTCTCTACACCAGCTGTATTATTTAAACCCGATTCACTCAAGCCGTTATTGAAGAATAGAATTTTTAGGGTTTGAGTCTTGTTATTTGTGAGCCTTTGCTTGTATCACTTTGATGCACGTATAAGGACTGCGTTTTTATTGAGTTGTAATCTCAAGTATTTGCGCTCTGAAGCTTTTAAGCAAGGAGCATAGGTTTACATCACTCTAAGCCTTTAGGTACGAGTGTTTAGTTTTCTAGGAGTGTGTCTCCGTTTTAATTATATTGAGCCAGTGCGAAGATTAGTAAACCGGAGGTTGTTTATGCAGGAAGTCTTCAAACTGAGAGGAGGTGAGCAGAGGTTCTCGTATCTAGGAGTTCCTAGGTAGAAGTCTAGACGGGTAGTTGCTAGGTGATAAGTTGTAAACGGGGCGTTTAGCTTTGAACTAGCTTTACTTAGTGGATTTCCTTCCTGGATTGGTATCCCCCAGATTAGGTGCGTTGCGCTGAACTGGGTTAACAAATACTCTGTGTTCTTTATTTGTTTTCTTTAATTTGCTTTGCGTTATTACGTGGTAGAACTGTCACAGTGCTTAGAGCATCGTGTTGCACATTGTGCTTAGCGTGCCAGGAATTTCAATTGGCATCAGAGCAGGTACCCTGCCTGTTTCTAGGGTGAGATTCAGGACCTAAAATCTCTGGCAGACGGAGGATACATGAATAGACCACCTTTGCTCAATGGATCCAACAATTATGACCATTGGAAATCTAAAATGACTGCTTTTCTAAGATCTATTGATAGCAAAGTTTGGAAAGCCGTGTTAACTGGATGGGATCATCCCACTTATGCTAGCAAGGAAGGTACCTCAACGGGGGTGCAGAAACCTGAAGTAGAATGGACTCCAGAAGAGGAAACCGCAGCCCACTATAACCACAAAGCTATCTATGCTTTGTTTAATGGAGTAGACACTAGTGTTTTAAAATTATCAAAAATTGTGTGTCAGCCAAAGAAGCGTGGGAAATATTGAAAACATGCTATGAAGGAACTACCAAAGTGAAACAGTCAAAGATTCAACATCTCACATCCAAGTTCGAAGCCCTGAGAATGAAAGATGATGAGAGCATTCAGGACTTTCACTTGAGTCTCCTAGACATTGCAAACTCCTTTGAAGCCTTGGGAGAAAAAATATCTGACGAGAAACTGTCAAGAAAGCTCCTTAGATCTCTTCCCAAGAGATTTGATATGAAGGTTACTGCTATTGAGGAAGCACACGATATCTCCACCATGAAAATGGATGAATTGGTTGGATCTCTTCAAACCTTTGAAATTGTTCTCAATGACCGAGGTGACAAAAAGAACAAGAGCATTGCCTTTGTCACAAACACTGAAGATGATGTTGCTGAAAGTGATGATGAAGAGGGAGATAACATAGCAGATGCTATTGCCATGCTTGGAAGACAGTTCAACAAAGTGTTGAAAAGAGTTGATCATAGGAATCGACAGAATGGGCAAAGCATCAGATTCGACATCAACAAGCAGCCAAATAATTTCAAGAAAAACAAGCCTGAAGAAGAGAGCAGTCAAAGCAAGGGTGTTCAGTGTCATGAGTGTGAAGGTTATGGACACATAAGGTCAGAATGTGGTACTTATCAAAAAAGACAAAAGAAAGGGCTAACTGTTTCTTGGTCAGATGAAGACAGTGATGAACAAGGTGAATCAGCAAGACATATGGCTGCCTTTACTGGAACATGTGTCACGGATTGGGATTCTGATGAAGATGGGGATGTATCTTATGAGGAACTTGCTAGCACTTACAAAGAATTACTCACTAGATATGAAGAGATGTGTAGGATTCTTGAGAAGCAAAAGAAGACTATCAACAAACTTCAAGCTGAAGTAAACATACAGGTTGAAAAGGCAACACAAGCAGAAGAAAAAGTCATCAAAGTTAATGTTCAAATGGATGATCTAAGGAAACGTGTAAGCTAGCTGAACTCAGGAACAAATCTCCTCGAAGAAATTCTTGATAATGTACCAAGTGGAAAGTTAAAGTTTGTTGGGTACAACTACTCAAGTCTCAATCAGTATCAACAGAATCCTGAAACCAAGTTTACATCCAGTGAGGATGTATTTGACCCCTGTACTGGAAAGAAGATGTTGAAGCATCATACTCAACATTCTAAAGCTTATCCTGTTCCAAAATTTGCGCTTGATCCAACACCTCGTGTTCACCAAAGACCCAAGAATCAGAGGAGATATCATAGGTGGGTATGTCATCATTGTGGGAAAAGATGACACATTAGACCTTTTTGCTACAGGCTGTAAGGATATCCTGACCAGAAACCTGAACCAAATGTGGTGCAGGAAGATAATGTTACTAAGAAGGAGTGGAGGCCTAAAGAAGAAAATGTTGGGTTAATTGCTCACACATCTCTCAGAGCCTCCTCTAGGGAAGATTGGTATTTTGATAGTGGATGCTCTAGACACATGACTGGTGAAGAGAAGTATCTCATAAATATGAGATCCTACAAATCTAGTTTTGTAACTTTTGGAGACGGTGCAAAAGGAGAAATAGTAGGAATTGGGGATCTGATCAGCCATGGATTGCCCAACCTGGAGAATGTGCTCTTAGTCAAAGGCCTCACAGCAAATCTGATTAGCATCAGCCAGCTATGTGATCAAGGCATGAAAGTTAACTTCACCAAATCTGAATGTTTAGTCAACAATGAAGAAGGACAACTAATGCTGAAAGGCACTAGATCTAAAGACAACTGCTATTTGTGGATGCCTCAGGAAGAAGCCTTCACATCCACTTGTCTTGTCACCACTGAAGATGAAGTCCAACTATGGCACCAGAAATTGGGACATCTCAATCTGAAAGGAATGAAGAAAGCCATGTCAGCTGAAGCCATCAGAGGCCTTCCCAGACTCAAGATCATTGAGGGTAAAGTGTGTGGAGAATGCCAAATTGGAAAGCAAATCAGAATGTCGCATCCAATGTTGGAGCATCAGACAACCTCCAAGATTTTTGAATTGTTACACATGGATCTCATGGGACCCATACAGGTTGAAAGCTTGGAAGGAAAGAGGTATGTTCTTGTGGTAGTAGATGATTATTCTGGATACACGTGGGTGAATTTCATTAGAGAAAAATCAGATGCCTTTGATGTTTTCAAGGAGTTGTGTATCCAGATTCAGAGAGAAAAGGGAATAAGTGTTGATCAAAGCCTCTATAGAAGCATGATTGGTAGCTTGTTGTACTTGACTGCAAGTAGACCTGACATCACTTATGTTGTTGGAGTGTGTGCTAGATATCAGGCAGACCCTAAGGTAAGTCACTTGACTCAAGTTAAGAGAATTTTGAAGTATGTGAATGGAACCTGTGACTATGGAATAATGTACTCCCATTGTGAAGACTCTACCCTATATGGGTATTGTGATGCTGATTGGGCTGGAAGTGCAAATGATAGAAAAAGCACTTCAGGAGGATGTTTCTTCTTAGGCACTAATTTGATATCTTGGATCAGCAAAAAGCAAAATTGTGTGGCCCTATCTACAGCTGAGGCTGAGTATATAGCAGCTGAGGCTGAGTATATAGCAGCTGGGAGTAGTTGCTCACAACTGGTGTGGATGAAACAAATGCTGAAGGAATACGATGTTGAACAGGATGCTCTAACATTGTACTGTGACAACATGAGCGCCATAAACATCTCAAAGAATCCAGTTCAGCACAGCAAGACAAAGCATATTGATATTCGCCATCATTTCATCAGAGATCTTGTTGAGAATAAAATTGTAACATTGGAGCATGTGGGTACAAAAGAGCAAGTGGCAGATATTTTCACTAAGGCTCTTGATGCTGTGCAATTTGAGAAGCTAAGGGGCAAGTTAGGAATTTGCCTCTATGAGGAGTTATAGCAGTCAATGAGCTTGAGGCGTGCAACTGTCATTTTTTCCCTCTCCAACTTATGTGTGCACGCTATTCTAGGAGAATCAAATCAAATTCCTTCTTCCCATTACATATGGTGTGTGCTATCAGATGTCCTAACAACTGGTGTGTGTTATCTGTATGTTTGCATTTATCTACTGATGTATGTGTTGGAACAAAGTGGGTCTGACATGAACCTCTAAGATTTTAAGTAGTTTTGATGATAACAAAGTATTAAAATTGCAATTGGTATTACTAATGATTATTCTAGTGTGCAGAATTATAAGTTAAAATTCATTCAGAAGCATTATGAATAGTAGCAGAGAAGCCAGTCAAAACAAGCTCTGAAAGCACGACACTGTTCATCAGAAGCTTGAATTTTGAATGCTGAAGAAAGTGACTCTGAGGATAAAACAAGGCTCTGAAGGACTCAGAAGCTAAAAGACCTCAAGAAGTTATGTCAACAGCATCTGAAGCAAAAGGAATTTACGTCACTCAAGAACTGACATAATCAGAACCAATGATTGAAGAACAATCTATTTCAAGGCTCTGTCAAGTCCACAGGAAGGAATATTCGTTGGTACAACGTTAATCTTATCCACAAGTGGAGCGCATTTGAGGATCGTACTATTGTACTATTATTACTCAAAATGGATGAGTGATAATTTGAATTGCAAGGTAGTGGAATTGGATATCTTTGTCAAAGAAGGCAACTACAGCTATCACAATTGTACGAGTAAATTCCAGCTGGCACAAAGCTCTCTGCAACGGTCATCATCTTCCTCCAAGTATAAATAGAAGACTCAAATGGAAGAAATGACTACTGTTCTATCATTGCGTTTAAGGCTCTGAAGCATTCTGACATTATTGTTCTATCTGTCATTCAAAGTCTTAAAGCAATTTGCGTTGTATTTTGTAAACACCTCTGATAGTATATCAAGTGTTCCTTAACATTCATTCTTATTCTTAAGTTTGTTTGAGAAGTCTCTTGTTAAGTTTAACTTGAGCATTTGAGAAGTCTCTTGTTTAGTGAAACTTGAGCACCTGAGAAGTCTCTTGCAAGTGTGCTTGAGCAATTTGTAATCTTAAGTAGATTATAGTGAAAATCTCTTGTTAGTAACAAGGGGACTGGAGTACTCTCGATTTGTGAGAGGAACCAGGATAAATTTTGTGTCTTTCTCTCTTTCTCTCAGCACCCTTTTTATTTTTGTGTTTATATCCGCTGCAAACTTAGTTTTATTTGGTAAAAAGTTTTAATTTTTAAAACACAATTCAACCCCCCCTTCTTGTGTTTTTCCACCTTCAATTGGTATCATGAGCTAGGTCTGTTGCCTAACTCACCTTACAGTGAAACAGTAAAGATCCAGGAGGAAAAACATGTCTGCTGAGAAGAATCTCAATGAAGTTCCTTTTGACTATGACTCAAACTCTCGACAAAGAAGGTCATCTGATAAAGTTCCTTTCTTCAATGGAACTGAGACTAGCTACCCGTTCTGGAAAACAAATATGTACAGCTATATCATGAGTATTGATTGTGATTTATGGGACATGGTAGAAGATGGAGTTAACTTTGAAAACATGGACTTAGAAGGTGTTGTCAGCTCTCAGAACAGGAAAGCCTTTACACCTACTCAAAAGCTAGAGTACAAGAAGCATCACTCTGTAAAAGGAATGATGACCAATGCTATCTCACATGATGAGTACCTTAAAATTGGAGATAAAAGAACTGCAAAATCTATTTGGGACTCCTTAAAATCCAAGTATGAGGGCAACAAACAAGTTAAGGAGGCAAAGGCTAACTTGTTGGTGCATCAGTATGAGCTGTTTAAGATGAAGGACGGAGAGGACATTGAAACTATGTTTTCACGGTTTCAAATTCTAGTATCTGGACTTCAAGTATTAGACAAGAGTTATACTGAAGCTGATCATGTGAGAAAGGTACTCAGAAGCCTACCACCAAAATGGAGACCCAAGGTGACTGCTTTTCAAGAGTCTAAGGATTTGGATACGGTATCCCTTGAAAGCTTGATTAGTTCATTAAAGAGTCATGAGATGGAACTAATGACTGATGAATCAACCAAGAAGATGAAAGGGATAGCCTTAAGCTCTAAAAGTTCATCAAAGGCTCTGAAAGCTAAAATTATAGAATCTGAAGATGAGGCTTCTGAAGAGGGTCAAGAAGTTGGGTCTGATGATGAAGAAGAAATGGTACTGATGGCTGCTAAGGTTTCACAATGGGCAAAACGAAGCAAGAAATATGGAGGCAAATTTGGAGGATCTTCCAAGAGACTTAGTACTGCTAAAGACAAGAAGGAAGATCAAAACAAGTGTTTCAAATGCAACAAGCCTGGTCATTTCATTGCTGATTGTCCAGAAAACAAAAGTAGATCATCAAAGCAAAGCTCTAGCAAGGAAAGATATAAGAGTAAAGTCAAGAAGAGCTTTCTGGCAACATGGGAAGATCTTGACAAAGACTCAGACTCAGATGGTGATGAGGAAGCAAATCTAGCACTGATGGCAACTACCTCTGACAGAGAAGACTCTGAAGCAGGTTCAGACTCTGAAGATGAGGAAGAGGTAATTGCTAAACTATCTAGAACTGAATTAGTAGATTCTCTTAAAGATGCCTTAAAAATGCTCACTAAAAAGGCAGGTGAATGTAAGGTCCTGAAAAAGGCTTACAATAACCTAACTGAGAAAATGAACATAATAGTTGAAGAAAATGAGTCTCTAAGTAGTAGAAACTCATTTATGGAAACTCATTATGTTTATGATGATAAGGTTCCTCCAGAGCATGAATTTGCTCTGCAAGAATTTCTTATCAATGGCATGAAGAGAAGTAAGATAGCTTCCTTAATATACCATGTTAGTAGAAACAGAGGTGAAGGTCTTGGATTTTCACGTTTTAAAGATAATCCATTATTTTCTAAACCCTCTAAAAGTGATAATTCAAAACCTAAGGCTGTATTTGTTAAAAGCCAATCAGAAGCAATAGGTATACCAGAACCTGAAAAAATAATTGTGTCAGAGGCCAAGAAGCCTCAGACTCTGAAACCTTCAGAGCCAAAGGTTTCCAAACCTCAGACCAATGTCAAAATAAATAAAACTCTGGTATATTCTAAAGCTAAGCACAAGAGTTATACAAAGCCTAAAAGTTTTTCAAAATGCTTCAATAACTCTAGAGCTCCTGATAGGCCTTATAAACAAAAACAATCTAAGGTAATGAGGACTAACTCTAAAGGACCCATAAAGGTATGGGTACCAAAGTCTGAGATTGTCTTTGCAGCAGATCTGCACTCTAAGAAGGCCAGAGCAGCATTCTTGGTACCTGGACAGTGGCTGCTCGCGTCATATGACAGGAGACAAGCATATGTTCCAAACCCTGACTCTGAAAGAGGGAGGAACTGTGGGATTTGGAGGAAACCAAAAAGGGAAGATCACTGGTACTGGTACAGTTGGTAATTCTTCTCTTTCTATTAAAGATGTTTGGTTAGTTGATGGCCTCAAACATAATCTACTAAGCATTAGCCAATTTTGTGATAGTGGATTTGTTGTTAAGTTTAATAAAGATGCATGTACTGTAATCAGAGAGTCTGATGAGTCTGTAGTGTTCAGAGGCTTAAGGAAAGACAATGTTTATAAAATCAATTTGTCAGAACTCTCAGAGCAAAAGATAGTTTGTCTTCTATCTTTGAATGATGAGAAATGGGTCTGGCACCAACGCTTAGGTCATGCTAACTGGAGATTAATCTCTAAGCTTAGCAAACTAAGCTTGGTTAAAGGACTACCCAATCTTAACTATCATTCAGATGCTCTGTGTGGTCCTTGTCAGATTGGAAAAATTTCAAAAACCTCTTTTAAACCTAAAAACATTGTCTCTACCTCAAGACCTCTTGAATTGCTTCACATTGATTTGTTTGGTCCTGTAAGTACAGCCTCAATCAATGGAAAGAAATATGGACTTGTTATTGTTGATGATTACAGTAGATGGATTTGGGTTAAATTTCTTAGAGTGAAAGATGATGCATATGATGTGTTTACCATCTTCTGCACACAAGTGCAAAGTGAGAAGAGTCTCAAGATCTTAAAGATCAGAAGTGATCATGGGGGTGAATTTGAAAACGAACCCTTTGCAACCTATTGTGAAGACCATGTAATTATTCATGAGTTCTCAGCTCCTAGAACACCACAGCAAAATGGTGTTGTAGAGAGAAAGAACAGGTCTTTACAAGAGATGGCAAGAACCATGATGCATGAGACCAAACTTGCCAAGTACTTCTGGGCAGAAGCTGTGAACACAGCTTGTTATATTTAAAATAGGATCTATATCAGACCTATATTGAATAAAACAACATATGAACTATTTAAAGGAAGAAAGCCCAACATCTCTTATTTTCATCAGTTTGGATGTACCTGTTACATTCTGAACAATAAGGCCTACAAAAGAAAATTTGATGCCAAAGCTTGTAAGGGAATCTTTATAGGTTACTCTAAACGCTCAAAGGCATACAGAGTGTATAATTCTGAAACTAACACAGTGGAAGAATCTATACATGTTAGATTTGATGACAAAGAGCCTGACAGTAAAATGTCAGAGCAAGATGATAGCTATGCAGGTATTCCTTATCAATATAACAATCCAGAACCTGAGAGAGCATCAGATGCAAATGAAACTTCAGAAGCTGTATTGGAAGAAGTCTCTGAAGAAGCATCCCCAATAGAAGCATCTGAAGAGCATGATGATATCTCAGAAGATGATACCCAAACAAGTGCTGAAACTAATGAAGCTCCAAAGAGAAAATTCAAATACAGATCATCACATCCAGAAGATCTTATCCTTGGAAACAAAGAGAGTCCAAGAAAAACAAGATCAGATTATCAACAACATGATTCACTTCTAGGACTCATATCTATGATAGAACCTAAGAATGTTGATGAAGCTCTTTCTGATGATGGATGGATTGTAGCAATGCAAGATGAGCTCAATCAGTTTCAAAGAAATGATGTGTGGGATTTGGTACCAAGACCAACACACAAGAACATCATTGGAACCAAGTGGGTATTTAGGAACAAACTGAATGAACAAGGTGAAGTGGTAAGAAACAAAGCTAGACTAGTAGCACAAGGCTACAGTCAGCAAGAAGGCATTGACTTCACTGAAACATTTGCTCCAGTGGCAAGACTGGAAGCAATCAGGTTATTATTATCATATGCAGTTAATAATGGAATAACCTTATACCAAATGGATGTTAAGAGTGCCTTTCTAAACGGTGTCATTTCTGAAGAAGTATATGTCAAACAACCCCCAGGTTTTGAGGATTTGAAAAACCCTGATTATGTTTATAAACTTAAGAAATCACTATACGGTCTCAAACAAGCTCCAAGAGCTTGGTATGAAAGACTGAGTAATTTCCTTTTAGAAAATGGTTTTCAAAAAGGTCAAATTGACAATACACTATTCAGAAAGACAACTAAGAAAGACATCTTAATTATTCAAATCTATGTTGATGATATAATATTTGGTTCTACTAATGCTTCCTTGTGCAAGAGTTTTTCAAAGCTGATGCAGGATGAATTTGAAATGAGCATGATGGGTGAACTAAAGTTTTTCCTTGGAATTCAAATTAATCAAGGAAAAGATGGCACTTACATTCATCAAAGCAAGTATACAAAAGAGCTTCTGAAGAAGTTCAATCTTGAAGACTGTAAGATAATGTCAACTCTCATGCATCCTTCAAGCAGCCTAAGCAAGGAAGAAATTGGAAGCAAAGTAGATCAGAAGCTGTATAGAGGTATGATTGGTTCTTTGCTCTATCTAACAGCTTCTAGACCTGATATTTTATATAGTGTATGCTTGTGTGCAAGATTCCAGTCAGATCCTAGAGAACCTCACTTAACTGCAGTTAAGAGGATCTTTAGATATCTGAAAGGAACTACTAATCTAGGACTTCTTTATAAAAAATCCCTAGATAGTAAGCTAGTTGGATTCTGTGATGCTGACTATGCTGGAGACAAGATAGAGAGAAAATCCACTAGTGGAAATTGCCAATTTATTGGTGAGAATCTCATATCTTGGGCCAGCAAGAGACAAACAACTATTGCTTTGTCTACAGCAGAAGCAGAATACATTTCAGCTGCTAAATGTTGCACACAGCTTCTCTGGATGAAATATCAGTTAGAGGACTATAACATAGCTGAAAGTAGTATCCCACTATATTGTGATAATACTGCTGCTATTCATTTATCTAAGAATCCAATTTTGCATTCCAGAGCTAAGCATATTGAAATTAAGCATCATTTTATAAGAGATCATGTTCAAAAAGGGACAATAAATATTCAATTCATTGATACGGATCATCAATGGGCTGATATATTTTCTAAGCCTTTAGCTATTGAAAGATTTGACTTTATTAAAAAGAATTTGAACATGCATTTTATCTCTGAAGAAAACTAGCTCTGAGATGCAAAATAGAATTAGGATCTGAAGGTCTATCAGAACCACTAATAATTCAGAGTCTTCTGTGGGGAGTTCTGAATAAATGGGTTCTGAAGAGTAACAGGTTCTGATGAGGTGACAGATATTAATGAGTTTGGCTCTGAACTAGACGGGAATGAAACGTTTAGTACTAGTTAGTGTACAACAGTTGTCTGTACACGCGTCAGCTTGATTAAGCCTCTCCTGCACGTGTCTAGATCCTGATGGGTAGAGAACAGTTAATGATGAAAATGCAGTTATGCAATTTAAAATTAATTTTAAACTGTTCGCGCTCCCTCCTTTGTGCCTATTTTCTGAGTGTTTATTCTATTTGATATAAATTGTCACTTCACTCACAAAGCACAACTTTTTCACATAATCACTTCCTACACAAACCCTAAACCTCAGATATTCCCAAATCTCCCTGCTTCTTAATCTTTTGCAATCATGGCTGCTCGTCCTTCAAACGAAATTGTTCAACGGCCGTTCAACCCTGTTCTACCACCAGTTATTAATCTTCTGTCTCAAGAAAAACTAGTCTTCAAAGATAATGTAACCGACGCTGGTCCAGAATCTTTTGAGTTCGTTACAGAAAAATTTGTTGATTTTGAGAGTTTTAAAGTGAATGGAATTGACATTCAAAGTTTATTCTACGATCAACAATGGAAGAATTACTTTGAGATGCTAAACGGATTTGTCTACTATGATATTGTCAAGTACTTCTGGCAGAAAGCTACCATCTTTGACAAGTTCAATGCTGATGAAGAGGTTAGAAAGATGGTAGAAAAGGATGGTTCTCTGAAAGGTAAAACAAGGAGTCAACTTGGCTTAAGACCCTATAAAGGAAAGGAGATTAGGTCAAATATCATGGGTATCAATGTTCTTATTACTCAAGAACATATTGCCAAAATTTTGGGTCTGGACAATGAAGGTGAGAATGTGGATGAATATGGTGAGAAGAGCAAACATATTGAATCCATTAAGAATGATTTATTCCTGCCTGGTTGTGCCAACAATGATTTTGGTAAAGCTAAATTCATGAAGCAAAACTTCAGCTTTGCTTTCAAAGTGTTTCTGGCCTCCATCATCACTAGAGAAGGAGGATATGATACTATTTCACTACCACATCGGCACTTCATCTGGTTTTTGTACAAGAAAGTGAAGATAAATTTGGCAAAGCTTCTGTTTGATCACCTATGCTTTACTATATCCAAAAGCAGAACCAAATCACCTTCAATGATTCATCATCCAAGGTTGATCTCAGATATCATTCGACAAACAAAGCTTATTCAAATTGTCAGTACCAAGGAGAAACTGAGAGTCTTCAATACTGCTAAGTATGATGCAAGCGTTCTGGTAAATATGCATCTGAAGACAAAAGAGGAGCTGAAAACAGCCAAGAGCCCTCTGGAGCAGGTTTATGAGAAGTACTTCTGGTGTGACGGTTTCCCAACCATATCAGAATTTGATAATGATGATGTTATCAAGAACTTCTTGGAGTTGGTCAGATTAGATTCTGGGGTAAGTGTGCCCAGGAGTATGGTAGTTGGTGTACCAAACTGGGACATCTTCAAAGGACCAAAGCAGATCACCAGGTCTAAAAGAAAACCTCAACCAATTGAACAAGAAATTGTTGAGGAGGAACAATCTGAAGATAAGAATGATGCTGCTGAGGTTAGTGATGCTGAAAGGATAGCCACTGAAGAAAAAGAAGAAGTCACTAAGGAACAAGTGGCTAAGGTTGCTCAGAGGAAGGCTGTTCAAAAGGAAAGAAGAACAAAGAAAAGGAATGATAGGCCTGTAGATGCTGAAGAGGATCAACCTGTCAGAGCCACAAAAAGAAAGAAGACAGTTGTTTCCAAACAAAAGGCTGCTGACTCAGGTAAAAATTCTAAGCCTAATATTGATAGTGTATCTAGTGCTCATCCCTCTACCCAATCATCTCCTATAGACTATACAAAGCCTATACGAATGATCCAACCTTCCCCTCAACCCTCATCATCCTCCTCATCATCATCTGAAGGGACCTCTTCTGATACAAGCACTGATTCTTCAGAGCTTATAGAAAAACTTGACAAAATTCAGAAGGAACAAAATAAGAAAAAGATCCCTGTCAAAAGAACCCTCAAGAAACCTAAAATCAACCCACCAGCAGAAGAAAATATCACCATTGATACTTCCATTCTTGACCAACCTACCAACACAACAAGAAAATCACCCACCATTCTTGATCATCTCTCCACTCACCTATCTGGTGATGCCTTTACCCACTCCAACACAAACTCACCTAATCAATTTCACTTTGTGAATACATCCTCTGACTTACCTATTGATCCACCAATTCCAGAACCACCAATTCAAACATCACCATCCTCTCTTGCTGACATTGAACAAGAAGATCCACCCACCTTCACACCAGCTCAGGATGAAGTTATGACTCATCCTGAACATACCACTGCTAAACCACCTACACCACAACCTGAACCTTCCACTCCTGAACCCACACCTGAACCACAAACTCAACCATCAGAACCCATCTATGGTCCATCTTACAAACCCTTAACCATAGATGAACTCAGTCTACCTACTGACTTTGCCCTACCCATTTTGGAGGATCTGCTAAAAGCAGAAATTAATGTTAATGATGATTTAATAACAACCCTCAAAGACCCCTTTGATGAAAT
This sequence comes from Trifolium repens, assembly GCA_030408175.1. Taxonomy (NCBI): domain Eukaryota; kingdom Viridiplantae; phylum Streptophyta; class Magnoliopsida; order Fabales; family Fabaceae; genus Trifolium; species Trifolium repens. The sequence continues at coordinate 37,293,432 of CP125851.1, forward strand.
CAGAAAAATCAAAATCATCCCTCTTAAAAGAAAAAGACCTGAACCCACCATTCCCTTCAACAAAAACCAACCCTTCTTCAATCACAACTCTGAACCAAACCTTGAGCTGCTAGATAATGCTATTAGTATTAGTCTAAAGAAATTTAAGAGCATGGAAGAAGAAATACTGATATTTCCCTCAGATGTTGATGCTAAGATCAGGGAATTGGAACAGAAATTCAGTCAGTCTTTAAGGCTCTTAGGAGGTTATGTGAAAAGAAAGATTGAAGGAAGAGGAATGGAAGTCTTATCTCAAATAATGAGTGCTGCTGATCGCTCTCATGCTCTGAGACTTACTTTTTTCAACCATGAAGAAGAATGTCAGAGGTTAGCATTTTTAGCTGCTGTGAATGAAAGTATAAGAAGATCTCTGGATGATGAGCAGGCTAGGATAGCTGCTGAAATGGAACGTCAGAGGCTTGCTGAACAAGAAGCCTTCAAGTTATTGGTTGATAGAGCTGTTCACATTGCTGTTATTGAGACTAATAAGATTATTGAGAATCAAGGAGCTGCAGAAGATATTGTTATGAATAATCAGAACCTCAGTGAACCAGATTCTGATAAAGGTAAAGCTCCCATTGTTGCTTCATCTCCTCCTAGATCTCCACCAGTACTTGTCCAAGGCTCTTCTTCATCTGCTATACCTTCTGTTATGCAAGAAGCTCTGGATGTAATCAAGAATGACTTAAGAGAGGAACTAAGAAATGAAATGGATGAGTTCAGGGCCGATATAAGAGAAGACTTGAACAGATCTGGTGAAGCTACTAACAAGAAGATAGATGCAATGATGGAACTTCTTCTGAAGCTTACTCAACAGCAACCCAAACCTTAACCCTTATGTCTGAGCACTTATTTGAAATAATGTTTATGTAATTCTTTTGGATAATATTCTTTTGGTTAATTAAGCTTCTTATTATCCTTATATATGTGCTTGTGCTGGTGTGTTTATTTTATTTTGTTTTTCAAAATGAAAATCATATACTCTGATAATGTCTGATACTCTTGTGGATTCTGAACCTAGTGTAAGATGTTGGAGAACATCTTGTTTTTAAACTTATATAGGATTTTGAAAACCTAAGGTTCCCCCACATCAGTATTCCTGTTTACTCATGAAATAGCTTCTTAGTATTATAGCCTGTTTATAAGCGGGGCAACAATACCGTATGAGGCGTGTCTGGTAACTGGTTTTCTGACGTTTGACAAGAGTATATAAAAGAAACATGCTCAAAAAGAAAGAAATTTATAGCAGAAACTCTTTATTAAATTTATTGAAGAAATTCTTTATTACATAAGATAATAAGATCCTACTTAGAATCAACATCAGCAGCCTCTGGCTTACTTATCTTATGCTTCTCTTCAACATAAGAAAGTAGGTCACGCAGGGCTTGCTGAGCTTCAGCTTGATACTCTTCGTATGGCTTGTCATCATCATATGTCCATAAGAATTCTTCCAGGTCAGAGCCTATTTCTTCAAGCTCTGACTCTGTCAGAACCAATTCTCGCTTGTTTCTTTCATAACGATGCCTGTTTTCTTCGCAGCGCCAGGGCTCTGCTTCCTTTTTGATCACCTCTTTAGATCCTGAAGCATCCTTCGTAGCTTGCTTTTCCATTGTGTGTTTCTTATAATGCTCTTTGATTATTCTGTATGAATAAAATGAGAAGAATCATCTCCTTTTATAGTACTCTCAAGCTTTCTTGTCTACCTGGGAATCAACACAATTCATTTAATGAATATAGTTGTAACCATCTTTTTTTGACTTGAATGTCTTGTTTTCTGAGCTTTTTGACTGATGACAAAAGGGGGAGTAAGAACAGCGTTAAAATTAATGATAATTGATTGATTCTAATGCTGCTCAAAAGATCTGAAACTGTTATGTTATATACTTTTTGAATCAATCTTTATCCCTTTTGATTCCTTCTCATTCTGAACGTTATTGAAAGAGGAGAAAATTTAAGAACCTAAAATAAATCTCATAGACAATGTCAGAAGAGCTTGCAAACCTCTTCTGAGCATTATCAGACTCTGAGAAGAAGAGCTTACAAACCTCTGCTTCTGAGAGACAAATATGAAAATTTATTTTAAGTTAATAAGTTGGCTCTTAAACTGTTTTAATTAATTATGGATAAGACTTAGGGGGAGCTTACAAACCTAACCCTATGGATTATCAGACTCAGGGGGAGATTGCAAACCTTTGAAACCTGAAGTCAACTTAATTAAATTAAATCAACAACAATTGAATTTTAATGCTTTAGTTTGTCATCATCAAAAAGGGGGAGATTGTTGGAACAAAGTGGGTCTGACATGAACCTCTAAGATTTTAAGTAGTTTTGATGATAACAAAGTATTAAAATTGCAATTGGTATTACTAATGATTATTCTAGTGTGCAGAATTATAAGTTAAAATTCATTCAGAAGCACTATGAATAGTAGCAGAGAAGCCAGTCAAAACAAGCTCTGAAAGCACGACATTGTTCATCAGAAGCTTGAATTTTGAATGCTGAAGAAAGTGACTCTGAGGATAAAACAAGGCTCTGAAGGACTCAGAAGCTAAAAGACCTCAAGAAGCTATGTCAACAGCATCTGAAGCAAAAGGAATTTACGTCACTCAAGAACTGACATAATCAGAACCAATGATTGAAGAACAATCTATTTCAAGGCTCTGTCAAGTCCACAGGAAGGAATATTCGTTGGTACAACGTTAATCTTATCCACAAGTGGAGCGCATTTGAGGATCGTACTATTGTACTATTATTACTCAAAATGGATGAGTGATAATTTGAATTGCAAGGTAGTGGAATTGGATATCTTTGTCAAAGAAGGCAACTACAGCTATCACAATTGTACGAGTAAATTCCAGCTGGCACAAAGCTCTCTGCAACGGTCATCATCTTCCTCCAAGTATAAATAGAAGACTCAAATGGAAGAAATGACTACTGTTCTATTACTGCGTTTAAGGCTCTGAAGCATTCTGACATTATTGTTCTATCTGTCATTCAAAGTCTTAAAGCAATTTGCGTTGTATTTTGTAAACACCTCTGATAGTATATCAAGTGTTCCTTAACATTCATTCTTATTCTTAAGTTTGTTTGAGAAGTCTCTTGTTAAGTTTAACTTGAGCATTTGAGAAGTCTCTTGTTTAGTGAAACTTGAGCACCTGAGAAGTCTCTTGCAAGTGTGCTTGAGCAATTTGTAATCTTAAGTAGATTATAGTGAAAATCTCTTGTTAGTAACAAGGGGACTGGAGTACTCTCGATTTGTGAGAGGAACCAGGATAAATTTTGTGTCTTTCTCTCTTTCTCTCAGCACCCCTTTTATTTTTGTGTTTATATCCGCTGCAAACTTAGTTTTATTTGGTAAAAAGTTTTAATTTTTAAAACACAATTCAACCCCCCCCCCCTTCTTGTGTTTTTCCACCTTCAGTATGATCGTTCTGATGTTGGTAGTTGTAGATCAGTTGTAGCATGTTTGCTTATAGAAGCATGCGTATGTTATGATGTTTACACATGGCTTGTCTGCCCCATGTGCATTTGTAGTTGTGGTGTGTTTGCATATATCCTGTCTGGCCTATGTGCATGAGATTGAGTAGTGAAGGGGAGGAGTAACTCTTGTGGTAGTTGGTGGTGGTTACTACTATTCTTGTTTGTGCTCCTTATGTGCGAGAATCTATTTTTTTCTGCATGCTGGTAGTAAGGGGGAGCGTAGTGATGATATGTGTGTGCTAGTTGTATGATAGCTAGCCTGTTGATAATCTTGCAACTTATGCTCTGATTAGAAGTGTGCTAGTTTCTATGCTTGATGAATGTGGATGTGTTGTGATATGATGTGCTATCAAATGTTGAAACATCATGGTGACTGAGAATTTATTTTTCCTAACGGACTCGTTTGTGAGAGTTTACTTCTCTCTGTTATTGTGCTCTGTGAGGGTGGGTGAACCCAATTCCGCTGCTGCATGCCTCTGGTGTTTTTGGTATGTATTTGTACTGAAGTGAAAGAAGGGTCACAGTCATAGAAGATAGAAGATAGAAGATCAAGATCCACTATTGATCTATATCTGGTGTTTTTGTTCCAAGATGTTATGGTATGACATGCGTCTGCTGGTGTGTATTAAGGTCCTGAACTTCTGTTCTCTCTGCTGGTGTGTGTTTGTCAAATTTGTGGCAAAAAAGGGGGAGTAAGTGTTTAATTTGTTGGTTTGGTTACCTGCTCTTGTTTCTGGTATGTGCTTCTGATATGTGTTGTGATTGTGAACTGTGTCTGTTCTGGTATGTGTGCTATGGATGGTGGTGTATGTATGTGCTGAGATATGCAGGTGTTCAGGGGGAGCTGGTTTGTGTTTTGCAGGGGGAGATGTTGTGTGAAATGTTGAAGCATTCTATTCAACATCCTATCAGTGTTTATTTTCCTGACCATTTAAGGCGAAGTAGTTGTTTTGTTTTCCGTTGTTGCATGCCTCTCTGATAATCTTAAAAAGATACATCTTATTCTTTTCTATTGTTCTCCATGAAGGAGTAGTATGGAAACTGTTTTGAAGGATAGCTACTATTCATCTTTATGCTTGTGTGTTTATGTTGAGAAAAAGAAGTGTAGTTGAAGTATCTGTTTAAGTAGTATCTATATGTTCATAATTTGTTTTAGCCAAAAATTTGCCAAAGGGGGAGTTTGTTGAGTCTTTGGTTGTTGGCTGCATTTTTGGTAAAACAAACCTTGAAGCAGGATGGACGACATGATGCCTTAAGCATCGGATCATGTTACTGGAAGTGTTACTTGCGCGCCAAGCATGCGCGTTTCCTATTTATGCGCGTTTCTCTCTCATGAATCATATCTTGTGCTTTAAGAAAGGTTTTATTTTCTAAACATATCTTTTGTTTAAAAGATTGCTTTGGAAATTATTGTGAAGATTGGAAAAAGATTTATTTCAAATATATCTTCAAGAAGATTGTAGCTGAATATTCTCTACACCAGCTGTATTATTTAAACCCGATTTACTCAGGAAGCCCATGCTACTCGTGGCTATATAAGGATGACTCCAGACCTAGTTTTATTCACTCAAGCCGTTATTGAAGAATAGAGTTTTTAGGGTTTGAGTCTTGTTATTTGTGAGCCTTTGCTTGTATCACTTTGATGCACGTATAAGGACTGTGTTTTTATTGAGTTGTAATCTCAAGTATTTGCGCTCTGAAGCTTTTAAGCAAGGAGCATAGGTTTACATCACTCTAAGCCTTTAGGTACGAGTGTTTAGTTTTCCAGGAGTGTGTCTCCGTTTTAATTATATTGAGTCAGTGCGAAGATTAGTAAACCGGAGGTTGTTTATGCAGGAAGTCTTCAAACTGAGAGGAGGTGAGCAGAGGTTCTCGTATCTAGGAGTTCCTAGGTAGAAGTCTAGACGGGTAGTTGCTAGGTGATAAGTTGTAAACGGGGCGTTTAGCTTTGAACTAGCTTTACTTAGTGGATTTCCTTCCTGGATTGGTATCCCCCAGATTAGGTGCGTTGCGCTGAATTGGGTTAACAAATACTCTGTGTTCTTTATTTGTTTTCTTTAATTTGCTTTGCATTATTACGTGGTAGAACTGTCACAGTGCTTAGAGCATCGTGTTGCACATTGTGCTTAGCGTGCCAGGAATTTCAGAGACTCGTTCACTACAAGAAATATTATTTTTTGCAACAACTTTTTTTGTTACAAGTCATTGGAAAAACTATCTTTGAAAGTTTTGCCAACGACTTGTAACACTTTTAACAAAAAAATTGTTGCAAAAAAATAATATTTCTTGTAGTGATTAAGATTAATGGTTTATGAGTTTTTCTTAAATACCGTTAATCTTGATAGGTTTCAATAATATATCAAATGATTTTCAATTTTTTTAACTTTTTTTATGAATGATCTACATGATACAAACTTTTAATTCAACGGTGAACTTTATAAAATGCGTATTTGATAGAAGAGGAATCAACATTAAATAATTTAGGAATTTAAGTTAGAGTAGTATTTATATTAGTTGGTATTTTTATTATAATTGTTTTATAGTTGGACTTTCCTTAGGCCTTAAGCCCATTGAGTTTATTATCCATTAGTAATAGTCTATATATAGTGCTCTTGTGACACTAAGAGAATTATGCAAAATGAAATGAAGTATTTATTTTATTTATCTTTAATGTCATTTATTTTATGCTTTATTTATGTTTTCCATTAGGTTAGCTCTAGCTTGCTAACATTGGTGCTTTCATTGAGACGGAGAGAATACATAATAAATAGTATCAGTTCGGGGGTCACTATAGTAGTATTGATCACCTGTTCACGATATATATACATAATAAACCTAGATTATTTACTTTAAGACGGAGAAAGTATATATTAAACAAGGTTGTCAAAACCGGACCGGACCGGCCGGTCGGACCGGTCGAAACGGGAACCGGTCATGTATCTGGTCCGATCAGGTCAGAAAACCGGGGCGGAAGTGAACCGGGAAAAAACGGGGTGAACCGGTGCAGAACCGAAAAAAACCGGTAAATCGGCCGGTCCAGGCGGTTTGGCGGTTCTGTTTTTTTAAATACCAGAGCAAAACGACGTTGTTTTTCTTCTTTTATTAAATTTTTTTTATAAAGAAAAACACCAAAAGAAGTGTTTGGTTTGTTTTGAAAAAAAAAAAAACAAAAGAGAAAACATTCAGGCTCTGTATCTTTTATCTGTTTAATAAGATGAAGGTTTTAATCCATATGATTAATTTTCAATATCAACACAATAAGATGGAAGATTGATAAAATAGTGTGATCTGTTTTCATTTTGTTGAACTTGGAATCAGGTTGTAAATGATGATGGGAGTGGATTAGTGGAATATGAGTGCTAGATGGAGAATTAATAGAATAAGGTTATTCAATTTTGAAGGAGTTGATAATAAGATCTATTGTTCCTCACCACTATAAAGATATATGGAAAATAAAAGAGATAAAAAGGCGGGAGAAGAAGAAGAGAGACACATATTAGAGAGACAGAATTTGAGGAGGATACTGGTTTTATCTCATGAAATTTTGAGATATAAACACTATAATAGTGTTTATTGTGAATTAGGCTTATAGGAGATGTTAAAGAAAATGTGGAATCTAAGGTGAACCATTAAACAAGTGATTCACCGGTGGACCACTTCTATATACCAATAGATTAATTACAAAGATAATTAAAGACTCAGATGAGTTAAAAATAAAAGTGAGAACAAATGTTTTTTCCACACACGATCGCTATCCCTATCCTCTCTCCCATTCCCATCTCTGGCGAACATTACCATTCCTTCTTGTGGAGTTTCACGTCAACTTATCCTTTCTTAGAATCACTCGTTTATTTAATCCAATATCTACCAATGATTTGTTAATTAAGAAAAAGGAAATTTCCAACTTCATAGTTTCAATGGTAAAGAATAGGAAGCACAAATATTCATTTCTTAAAGGAAACTTGAAAACCCCTCTCTCTCTCCAACAATTTCATACATGCATGCCCACTTTTTGTTGTTGTTGTTGTTGTTTGAAAAAGAGAGAAACTAAAAATTACTTTATGTAAAATCAATATGTTTGTAAAGAATTGAAAATCATTTTTTTTTGTTAGATCTTATGTTTGAAGTTTGAGAGTGGGGAATCAAATTTAGGATTTAACAGAGATTATGGTCTGTTTTCCTTCAATTTTGAGGAAAATTGGAAGTGATCATTATAAACATGAATTTCAAGGGCCTATGGAATAAGCCGGGATTGTACGTCAGCACCAGCGGTGGAGGTTGGAGGACAACGGCTGCGAACATTTCTCCGGCCCTACAGGAACCGTCGTACATGGTTGATGAGTTTCGTGAACAAAAAATGGAAGGAAGAGTAAAGAGTAGTTTATTCAAAATAAATAAAGTGTGATCTAGTGTGTAATCACTATAATGGTATATGTGTAATCGATCAATCCAATGGTTGTTGTGAGTGGTCCACCGGTGAGGGACTTGATAGAGCCCTCACCCTAGAAGCAAGTTAAAGAAAAACCCATAAAGACTTTATTTAATATTTATTATAGTTTAACATGTTCTTTTATTTTTTTTCAAGTCAAGAATTTTTTCTTCTTTGTTACTAAATATTGTTATGATAAAACTTTTTTTATGACATTTTATTTTATTTTTGTGAAACTAGGGAATAATGTGTCATTATTTATTTTTATTTATATATTAATTAAAATATATATTTAATTAAAATCGGTCCGATCCAGTCTGACAATTTGAACCTTGAATCGGTAAGCTCACCGGTTCGATGACCGGTCCAGTTCTAACAACCTTGATATTAAACAGATCCATCTTCTAAATTTTAAATATTATTTTTTATAATTCATATAAACATTACTTTTTTGGGTTTGGATTCTCTTCTTCATTTATTTCTCTCCACTCTCTTTTAAATTTTTTCACACATCTTCTCTTTATTACTCCCTCTGATCCTATATATAAGAAAAAGTTAAATTTTTAGATTTTTTTTTAAAATTGATGTATCTAGACTATAATGTTGTTTAAATACATCAATTTTACAATGAATTAAAAAGTAAATTTCTTCTTATATACCTAAGGGAGTGTCTTTTTATTAATTTTCTCTTGGAATAGGAGAAGAACAGGATCTAACCTCCTATTTTGTTGATAAAATCATGTACACACATTGGCGGATGCTACAGTGAGAGATCAAGTCATGTCTCTCACCAGTGGGTTGATGCTATAAATCATGATAACCGTTGGATTGATATTTTGCATGTGTTCTTTCATACACTTGATTTTTTTTCTCTAAAGAGTTAACACAACCACACACCCAAAACTTTGGTCTCTTTTTACAGTTTGTTCTTTGTCAAAGAAATACAAATTTTTACCGTTCAACCAAATCAATTTTTTTTTAAAAAGATCGGAAACTTTTTTCCGGAAAAATATCCGAAACTTTTATTTCGAATAAAATATCGGAACATTTTTCTTGAAAAAAGATAGGAAACTTTCTTTCCAGAAAAAACTCCGGAATTGTTTTTATCTGAAGTCGAAACTTTTTTTCCCGAAATAATCGGGAACATTTTTTTCGATAAAAAATCGAAAAACTTTTCCCAAAAATATTCGGTTCCAGAAAAATTGGGAACTTTTTTCCAAATAAAATATCAAAAAAAATTTCCGACAAAAGATCAGAAACTTTTTTTTTCTAATAAAATATCAGAGCTTTTTTCCCCAAAAAAGATCGGAAATTTTTTTTCGGAAAAAACTCCAAATTTTTTTTTATCTGAAATCAAAACTTTATTCCCAAAAATAATCGGGAACATTTTTTTGAAAAAAATCGAAAACTTTTTCGCAAAAAAACATAAAAAAAACATTTTTCCGAAAAAAAATAGGAATTTTTTTCTGAATAAAATATCTTAATTTTTTTCCAAAAAAAGACCGAATAATTTTTTTCCATGATTAAAGAACTATGTATCTTAATTTAAATTGAGTGGTAATTTGTCACAGAAAAATAATTTGGGAGAAAGCTGGAGAGAGAAAGAGAAAAAAAATTAGCAACAAAAAATAATTATGTGTGAATAACACAAAATTTGATCTATGTAACCTCATCATCAAACGGTTATAACATCCAACCCACTGGTGAGAAACATGAGTTGCTCTCTCATCGTAGCATGCACGACAAACATTAGTGTAGTTTGAACAATAAAATTGGTATATGATGCTTACAGCTTAGGCCGTTTACACCAGTCCAAACGGACTAGACAAGACCGAACTGATGTAACTTGTATTTATGTTTTTGAATAATTAAAAAATGAAAAGAAGATTTCGTGCATGAGTAACATTGTAAACAAACAATCCTATCCTGTTGTGTTGAGTCATGTCTGCAGATAAGAAAAATAATGAATATTTGATTCGGTATAAAAACTAGGAATACGAGACGATGTTGTATCCCATCCATTCATTTTAAACTAAAAATAATTATTATTTTAATAAATTATCCCGTTCTCTTCCATCATTCATTTCCACCCCAAAATGTGAAATAAAAACCTTTGGTTTTTAACCTTACACATTTGCTTACACTCAAAAATAGGATGAGTTGATCACATTCTTTTTTTTCGATTAATGCACAAATGATCAACACGGCATACAATATGGAAAGTATGTTACATCATGTGACTTATTATTGTCTTGTCATTTTTTGTGTGGTAGAAATCACTTTAACCAATTGTGATTTGATTTGATGCTGATTAATGTAGAAGTTGATAGAAATGACCACGATTCGATCTCTTACAATTGCAATTGAGCAGAGGCTGAAACTATTTAATGTCAGAATTGACCCCCGAACTAGATTAAAATGGTGGTGAAAGTAAAAAAAGAAAAATCACCTTAATTATACCATAATACCCATCATTTATTTAAAAATTTCACTACTAAATATCTAAAATGAATCGGTGACGGATTTAGAGATTGAACTCTAACTAATCTCCAAGGGCATTAGCTAAGATAGTAAAAATAGAAATATATTGTTGAAAAATAGGTATGTACTCCATCCGTCCCAAAATGTAAGAAAAAATGAGTCAAACAAACTTGATGTATTTGGTTAAAGATTTGGACAAAAAACATTCACTTTTGTTGACCAACTTTTGCTTATATTTTGGGACGGAGGAAGTAACTACTAAAGTCAAAAATTTGTTAATATTAATGTAAAGTTACTTCTTTTAGGTTTCTTGACTAGTGTCCAAGACTCTTACTATAATAAAATATTATTATGAATTGAATTAAATTCACAAAAACTATACCCATCATTTATTAAATTTATTGGAAAAAGTTGCGGGCAATTTTCAATGTGATTTTAAAAAAATTAGCCAAGAATATCATCTGTGTTAGATCCTCTGTTTCACTTTCACACCTAAGTGACTAGTAATATTTTAGTGCCTGTAAACCTATATTGCAAATTTCAAATTTGTCATGTAACCAAGTCTAGGATATAGCGATTGCCATGTCAAATTGAAATGGTGAAATTTTTTAAAGACGTACTGCTAGTATTAAAGGACATGTTAATCATGTTAATCATTATCCTATATTCCAATTAAAGGGTCATTAAGTTAGTGCACCTAAGAAATCTAAATGAAAGCAACTCAATATATACTCTGGTCAGAACAAGTAGTAATCAATCTCTTTCATGTTTTGGAGGGAAGTATACAAAAGAAGAAAATAGATGACATTCAAAAGTTAGCGTGTCAATTATTTTTGTTTTGCTTTCTCTGAATGCATATTGCAGCCAGAAAGTACTGACAACAAATTATTATTATTATTTTTTTATAATACAAAAAATTATTTTATCAATAATAAAAGTTTATAGGTAAATTATTTTCAGCTTATAATAATAATAATTTTTTTTACAATATGAAGAATAACTTGGAGTACTAACAAATGAACCATAATATATTCCATTAGATTAAAGTGATGTAGCATACAATAATAGCTATGAAGGATAGCATATAGGGACAATGAATTGATTACATAATACAATTGATAAAGGAATATAGTTAAGATAATAAAAAGTCTATATCCCAAAAAATTAATTTTAAAAAGGTGTATAATCAATAATCATGTACAAAATTGACAAATTGGTATCCTTGATTATATAGAAGAGCTAAATTGTTATGCAATTAATTGGAATTTTTCAAGGGTTGAAAATGAGGTTTCCACATTTGCATTTCCAACTCATGGGTTTGTAATTGGTATTGACATTTCCTCTTGAATAAGCAATTGAAGAGAACTTTGAAGAGGTTATCTTTGTATTCTGCACTTGAGGATTTGTAGGCACCTGAATAGCCTCACAGTGTCCACATGTCCTACACCTTCTATCACATTTTGGAGGCCTTGACCCTATTTGTGCCCTTAGAAACATCTTCTCCTCATTTACTATCTACAAAAATATATATCATCATTTAAGTTCAAATTAGTACTTCCAATACAAACCAAAAAAAATAGTGCTACAAACTCTTAAAAATATTTTTGGTTTATGTATTTTTGGGTTGATAATAAATTTGATAAAATTACAGTGACACTATAATAAATGATATGAACCTTCTTAACCTATGTTAAGAGTTTGTTTAATTTGATGGTGAGTTTGACAAAATCGGAAAAAAATCTAAAGTGTAGTTTGTCTAAATCATACACCGTAATTCTGACAATTTCACCGTCAATTTGAACATAGAAAGACAAAATAACAATTTAGATGGAAGACAAAAAAAAATTACCTTGTGAAAACCACTTTGTTTGTGAATATTTCTACCTTCAGTAACTAACCCTTGTAGGATCCAGCTTGAAATTACCAAAAAGAAAAGAGAAATGCAAATGACATGATGATCAAACACCATATTTTTTTTAGGAGAAATTTATAATAGAGGTTGTAGAAAGAAACTAAAGAGAAATAATATGAAATATGAAAATTCTTAGTTCCTATAAAGATGGAAAAAAAAAAGAGAGTAAATCTAAATTAATGAGAGTGAGAGTATAGGAAATAATAAGAAGAAAGAAATATATAGTTGAGAATTAAGATGATGAGATGTGTGAATAAGGTTGAAGTGATGGAACATAGAAAGACAAATGAGAAAAATGAGGAGCACTGAAAAGGAAAACACTAGTACTTTGGTTACTGAGCCATAAAACAAAGATTTATTTACTTATTTATATAAAAATACTAGTAATAATTGTTTGAAATAAGAATAAGAACCCTGAGTAGAAGCGAGTAGATAAAATGAAAGACAAAGAGAACCAGAAACAGCAAAACGCCACAAATTTTATCAGATGAGAGGGACATGTTTTCACTAACGGATGTGTTTACAGCTGGAGATTTTCACTCCATTTTATTTTTATCAGTTACAGGTAACAAATACTCCCGAGTCCCGGTCCTTGTTATAAAAAAAAAAATTTACTTTTTAAATTCATTATATGTTTGATGTATAATATTTTTATTTTAGACTAGATATATTAAACATTATATATATAAATCTAAAATATAATTTTTTCTTATAATAAAAGACCAGTGGGAATAACAATTAAACTGAGACATGCTAGGAAATTTTAGATTTTAACATTTAATGAAACCTTAAAGCTACTACTACTTGCGATCCTTATTATAAGAAGAAATTTACTTTTTAGATTCGTAACATATTTGATGTATCCGGTCGTTATTATACAAATATATTAAATATTTTATGAATCTATAAAGTAAATTTTTTCTTATAATAAAGACCGCAGGGAGACACAATTAAACTCAGACATGCTCGAAAATTTTGGGTTTTAACATTTAATGAAATCTTAAAGTTACTACTCCGTTTAATCTTTATTAAAAAAAGAAATTTACTTTTTAAATTCATAACATGTTTGATATATTTGGACCTTATTATAAACTAGATATATTAAACATTCTATAAATCTGAAAAGTATATTTTTTTCTTATAATAAATATTGAAGGGAGTATTTTTAGTCCCTATAAAAAATGACATGTTTTGTTCCCTACTAATTTTTTTTATGTATGTAGCTTTAGTCCATTCTATTTTTTAAAATTCCTAAAATTGTTTTATCAGCCATAAACTCTTAACTTTTGAATAATTTTTTTTAGAATACTATAAACTTTTTTTTTTATAAATTTTTTGAATTCTTTAAAATGAGAAAAAAAAATGAATTTTAAAAATTTCAAAAGATAAAGATAAAAGTAATGAAAATCTCTACTTAAAATATAAATTTTGAGTTCATTCTTTTCGAGGAACTTTTTATAATTTTCTAAATATTTATGTAAAATAATCATTCAAAAATACACATTAGTTTAACAACATGAATTAAAATTACGTACATAATAAATTTGTATGGATCAAAACATATCACATACTTTATAGTGTAGACACACACAATGTGGCGGTCTAGGGGAGGGCTGAGGGTGGACATGGCCCTCCCCCACTTCAAAGAATTTTTTTATAGGTAGAGTATTAATTTAATTAAACTATAAATTATTTTAAATAATTTTCTATATGTATTTGTAGGAATTTTAATGTAAATATTAATTTAGAGTCTATTATTAATGACTATAAAGCACTCGGTACATATATTAGTTCAAGTATTAGTGCAAATATTAGTTTATAATCCATTGTTGATAATTTTAAGTCACTCGGTATGTCTACGTAGAATATTATTTTAAATTATACAGTCTAATTTAATAATAATGAATTTTGACTTTGTTTGTCAAAAAATAACAGATAACTAATTGAATTTATAGTAATGGATAAAATGAATAAGTGAACTAGCATATATAAATATATATGAAATGATATAAAAAAATATATGTTTATTAATATTTAATTTTTTAAGAGAGATAATAGAAGGAAAATTAGAATAAAAAATAATAAGTCATGCTAGTATAAATAAGCTATAAACTAATGGAAAAAATTTACTAAATAGGTTTTTTTTTCTTAATTTATGAACTTATAAGCTATAAGTTTAAAATTTGAAATTGTTGAATAGTATTTTTGTGCTTTTCATTACTTATATTTTTATGTATATATAATATCATTTTTTTTTGTTACCATGATATTGGTACGAAGTTCCACCGCCGTTAGCGATGACTAATCTCCTTCGGCGAACTTGTGGGGCACACAAGGTGGATTCTCCCCTCCCAACCGAATTTTCCCCATATATATATAAATTAATTCTTAATCTTTAATTTGAAGTTCTAGATAAATAAAAAAATTAAAAATTAAATTATTAAACAAATGATATTTTAAGATCCTAAAATGATATTTTCCAAATAAGTTATTTCGAACATGATAACATGAACTTTTGAAAAAAAAAACAGGACTGCAAATGAAAACAAAAAATTTAGGACTAAAATTTGAAGAATTTTTTTAGAAGAATTAGAAATAATATTTACTATTATTTTTTCCAAAATACAATTTTTAAACTTTTTTATTTTCAAAATAACATTTCAAAAAATGAAAATTCGAGAATTTTTTCAAAAAAATTTTCCCGGAAAATTTTCGAAAAAATTATGTACGTTTTTACCTAAAAAACTCTAGAACTTTTTTATGGAAAAGCTTACCAGAAAAACTCTAATAAAATTCAGTACGTTCTCAAAAAATTTCTTAAAACATTACGAGAAAAACTTTAGAACTTTATTGTAATTTTTTTCTTCAGGATTTTTTTCTCAAAAAACTCTAAACTATTTTTTTTCGGATAAAATTGAGAACATGGGGCACATTTTGGGCCTTAGGGCCTATTTTATTTATTTATGGGGCCTAATGGATTTAAGGTTTATATAAATGGGGGTCCATTTATAGTTATCATATTAAGGCCCTTCATATTAGGGCTAGGTCCAAATTTGTTTGGTTCCTTAAATTGACACATCTTGTGTGATTATTATTTAATAGGTAAATAAGCTTATACCTCCCTTGCAATGTATGCGAGTTTTGTTTTTCTCCCCTGTAATTTTTTTTTTTGTGACTCGCCTCTTGCAATAATGAATTTATTTTTTTACCTAGTTCATTTTACCCCCCGCACCCCCTGCAATGTTGGCCTTTACCCCATGCAGGGGGAAAATGAACTATAAAAATAAAATTCAACATTGCAAGAGACGAGTCACAAGAAAAAAATTATAGGCAAAACACGCCTACATTGTAGGGGATAAAGACTCATTTAACCTTATTTAATTTGAATATCAATATATTAATGATTTTTAGACTAAGTTAGAAATTAGAGTAAATAATAGATGGGAAATCATTTGTCGGGCTTTAAGTTAAATTGGGTTTAGAGTATGTGGAAGGGAATATGTTTGAGAGTTAGTAAAAGAAGGGTGTGATTTGGAAAAGAGTAGAGAACCTTAGGTATTTAAGCCAAACCTTGAGTGAAAGAAGAGAGAAGAGCTCTAGAGGAGCAAAGAAAAGCCATTGTTGAACTTAGAGGGGAAGGAGATGAGGACCAAAGATTTCAACTTGTTTAAGGTGTGATGGTAGTGATGTTAATCTATAGTGACTAATAGAAAGGAGAGAAAAACTATTTCTCTAACCCAAACTTTCTACACTCTATTTCTTCGGGGTTTTGATGATTTCTTAATAAAATTAGTAACTTTATGTGTTGATAATATTCCTTATAATTATAACTAATTGAAAGTACGAATCTTTGGGGTAAAAGTTGAAAATTTGTAGATGTTTGTACTCATTTTTTGTTATATGAAAAACAATGAATAATCATGATGATACTACGTGTTTAAGTGTTGATTGATGTTAATTTCCGTACTTCCATGATTGTTATAATGTTAAATGCTTAAAGTTATGAACTTCATGTTTTATAAACTCTGAAAGGATGATTTTTGGGGGTTTCTAAGTGAGCTTCTGTTTTTGGGTTAGCGAGCTTTTCAAGCTTTGAAGCTTCGCTAAGCGAGAGGCTTGTTCTTGAGAGTTCATCTGTAACACACAAACCCGTTAATTAAATTATTAATATCTTTATAAATTTTTTTTCAAAATAAGCAGCGGAAAATAAGATTGAGTTGTAAAATAATGGTTCGAGTATTACATCTTTATACAAACGCTACTAATAACTTAATTAGTAAAATATCACTTATAAAAAATCCTTTTGAAAATGATACAACCTTAATAAATTAAAATAAGAAATAAAAGATTCTATGTATACACATATATAAACACCCTTTCCCGTGTCCTAATCAGAGCGGAACTTCACCGACAACTTGAACATAAACATAACCTGAGAACCTAGACCCCCAAAAGTTCAGCAAGTACACAAAACAGAGGGTTAGATAATATAACCAAAAAGAATGTAAGCGTAAGAATACACTTACATTTAATAATCATACATTAAGATTAGATAGACATATACATCATCTTATATCATCTAACAAACATAGATTTGACATCTTAAGGCATTTACGCAAGCACTTGAATACATAAACACAATCCTCAAGTTATTACAACATTTAGAATAAACATTTACAATAGCTATTAATGTCAAGTATCATTTACCACATAGTAACGCACAACTTCATAATGCAACTAATGTCACAATTTCATGTCATGTCATTCTAGATGCTACTAAATGCATGTGGTACCATGACACAATATCAACATGGATAATCTTAATCCAAGTGTTCTAGATCAACTACTCATAGAACATTCTAGGCCACCACCATCTAGAATTGATACCCCTAGATCATCTCTCATATGGACTAACATACAAGCATGAATGCATGAATGTTCATATACCAAACATATGGTTTATCTCAATTATACATCATCATTTATGGATACAATCCAAAATATTTTAAATCATCATCTTTAGAATAGATAACATAACTCAAGTGTTCTAGATCATCAACTCATAGAACAACCATCCTAGATCATCGTATCTAGGATAAACACATAACATATGTATAACATAATTCAAATCATCAACTTTAATTCATCATCATAATACATCAACAATTAAGTCATCAAAAACCATCATAAAGTCAACGGTCAATGCTGACGTGGCACGATCAACAATCAACGCTGACTGTAAGTTGACGAGGCAGCTGACATGGCATGACGGTCAGCCAATCAAAGCCATGACGGCTGTCATCGTTAGCATCGGCTGTAGCGTTGGCGAGACGCGTCGCAGTACCTTGTTTTGCATGATTTTCCAGAAAACGCGTTAGCGACGACCGTAGCATCAACTTTTGCGTTGCCATGACCTGTTCACCTGCACATTCGTAGAAAGCATGTTTTTTGGCTCGGTTTTGGCTCCAAATACACTAATAAGCCATGAAAATCACTTATTTAAACCCAAAAATTCATATCAAAATATTATTACACTTATATCATGATATAAACAACTTAAATCAACTTAAAATATCAAATCATAAGCACTTATTCATGAATTTTCATTATTTTCATAAAAAACCCATTTTTATCTCATTCAATCAAAATCATAATACGGAGCTAGTCGAAATGAGAGATATATAATAACTGACTAGTCTCAACATGAAAAACAAAGCTAGTCGATTCCCAAACAAGTAAATGGACTCGACCACCTTCTATGGTAGTTTGAAACAAGAGTAATGTTTGTTTCCTTCAACCACTTGTAGGATTAGAGTTTGACCTTTTCCACCAATTTAGGTAGGGACATTACTGAATTTCAAAAACGAGTATGACTCAGTGGATTGGGGTTTATTTGGAGTCAATTATGGTTAAAATGAGGTTTATTGCCAAATGGCGCAAGTGGATTATGGAATGTGTTGGTTCTGCATGTGCTTCTATTCTGGCGCATGGTAGACCGACATATGCGTTCATGTTTGGTAGAGGAATCAAGCAGGGTTAAATGTGATGACGAATTCTTCTGTTGAGGAAAATCTTTTCACATGCTTTATACTCGGTGACAATTCAGGATTTCATGTCTGCATTTCTTATTAGTTGGTATCAGGATTAAAAGTTAAATTTCACAAGAGCTTGTTGGTGAGGCTTAATGTTGATGAAAGTTGGTTACTTGATGTATCCTTGGTGGTGAATTGTAAGATCGAAAATATCCATTTCTTTTGTTTAGGTTTGCCTATTGGTGGAAATCATCATCGCTGGTCTTTTTAGTTGCCATTGATTAAGAGGATTTAGAAGAGGTTGTTTAGGTGGAATAGTTGACATTTAAGGCTTCAAAAGAATGCGAGAAAGATAAATTGGGGTTGGTGGGGAGTATGGATGTGAGAAATATAAATTGGAGGATTTTGAGTGTGTGGGATTAGAGAGTTTAATTAAGCTCTGTTAGAGAAATGGATTCGGCAAGTATTGATTGATTAAGAGGGGATGTTGCTTAAGGATTTAATTGCTAAATATCAGATTGAGGATGATAGAATTTTGGAGGGGGAGGAAAGCTTCGTTGTGGTGGAAGGACATTTCAGGGGTTAAGGAGTTGGTATGAGTGTAGGTAGGTGGTTGGAAGGGCAACCTTTTTTATTTTGCTTTGCTCGTTTTTTTTCCTATGTTAATTGTGGGTACTTCAGTAGTGTTATGCACAATTTTGTGCTTAACCGATTTTTAATATATTCATTTAGCATCTTAAAAGAATAATAAATAGTTACTGCAAAAATTATTGAAACTCAAACACTAATAGACATTTTTATTCAATCAAACTTAAAATGTCGAACACAATAACAATTTAAAAGCACCAAAATAATCATGTTAAGGCTAAGCCACACATGATAACTAACACCCACATAAGAAATAAAGATATATGAAGATTACACCATAATCAGTTACAATTGTGTCTTCACCTAAACCCAAATAACATATAAAACCAAATTATCACCAAATTTAAAACTGAGATAGATCTACCTCTAAAGATACGCAAAATACACACACACAACACACACAACACACACACACACACAAACACGACTTCATTAATTTAAGGAAACATATTAGGCCAAAATCCATTTTGAAGATTTGCATCATGAAGATGACCAAATGAAATTGTATCATCCCCATTTCCAATCAGCATCAAGTCCATATCCAACTGCCTTTGCAGGATGTCAGCATCATTCATAGTCATCCCAGTATGACCATGATCCACCCTCATAGTTAGTTCATCATTGATCGATGTTGTTGTCGGTGCAGCTGGCGGTGGTGGTGCCATTTGAAGTTGGCCTTGAGTTGGAGCAGACATGATTTCACTTTGCCCAATATTATTATTGCCAGCTTCCAATCTTCTACCTATGTCCTTTAAATTTTGGTCAATCAACCGACAAAGAACATTTGATTCATCTATTGATATAGTTTCGCGCATAATTCTACTATGTCCAATAGAATGATACAGGAGCACTCTCATCTCGTTCTCCATATTTTCTCTCCTCAGTTTCATAAGTTGTTCTTGGGCCTTCGAAATTCTTTGTTTCAAAAAATCCTCTTGATTCAATTTGTTCCTATTCTGCTCAAATTCAGTCAGTGATCTGAATTTTGAGAGCACATTTTGGACTTCCAAAGGGGATGGCCAAATATCAGGTTGTGGCTCAAAAGGACCATATACTATGGCACACGCTTCAATTCCGCACAGAGTGCTTATTTCATCAACCTTCTTCAATAGATTCGTTTTTCTTTTGTTAAATGATGCTTTTCTAGCAGCATCATTAACAATGAAAGCAAGCTTCACCTTTTTTCTAGCCATGGTGTAGTTACTAGAGTAAAGGTTAAAGAAAAATAAAAGAAGAATGGGTTATTGTTGTGAATAATGTCTGTTATTTTGTGTGTATATATAGACTATGCGATGCTTGCGTTGATCTATAGATGGTATTCGATGTATGCGTGAATAATATCCAACTGGAATACTTAGCTGTAAAATATCATTTTATTGTCATTCCATATATGTAAGATCTAAAAAATCAAGTGCTTTTATGACATTTAATGTGTAAAATTTTATATATTTATCACTTTATAGTAAATAATTTAATTGACTTTTTATGATAATATAAATAATTTAATTAAGGTAGTTGTGAAATGGTTTGAATATGTACCAAAACTATTATCTTGTATGGATGCATGAACATAGACATATATACTGTAAATATGAATTAAGTTTATCGTTAATTCTTAGATATTTATCACATTATAGTAAATAATTTAATTGATGTAGTTGTGAGAGGGTTTGAATATGTACCAAAACTATTATCCTTTATGGATGCATGAACATAGACAGATATACTGTTAATATGAATTAAAGTTATCATTAATTTTTAGACATTTATCATTTTATAGTAAATAATTTAATTGATGTGTCCGTGAGAGAAGTTGGATTTCTATAAAAACTATTTATCCCTTTATAGTATATAATTTAATTGATGTCATTGTGAGATGGTTTGAATATGTACCAAAACTATTATCATCTATGGATGGATGAACATAGACAAATATACTGATAATATGAAATAAGTTTAGCATTAAATTTAAATATTTATCACTTTATAGTAAATATCTTAATTGATGTGGCTACGAGAGAGTTGGAATTTCTATAAAAAAATATATTTTCTATAGATGCATCATGCATGAACATAGATAGATAGATATAATTTTAAGGGTTAATAGGCTTTTACCCCCAGCAAAGTAGGCGAGTTTTGTTTTACCCCTGTAATTTTTTTCGTTGAGATTACCCCCTGTAATGTTCAAGAATTTTTTTCTAGTTCATTTTTACCGCCCTAAAAAAAACAAAAAATGGTAGGGGGGGTAAAAATGAACTAGAAAAAATTTCTTGAACATTACGGGGGGTAATCTCAACAAAAAAAATTACAGGGGGGTAAAACAAAACTCGCTTATTTTGCATGGGGTAAAAGCCTATTAACCCTAATTTTAATATGATTTTAGTTTACCATTAATTTTTAGATATTTATCAATATATTGTCATTCCATCCATGTAGATATAGAACATTAAGTTCTTTTATGATATTTTACATATAGTTTACATTAACTAAAGGGAAATACTAAATCTCGCGACACAAACCTCACGAATTATATGTGTATGAGTTGTAAAACTAACATTTCCGTTTCACTTAACTACCATAGTCACAATCCTATAAAAATTGGCAAATTTGAAAGAATAAAACAAATTGACTTTTATATATTTTTAGTCCTTTAAATTAATTTTAGGTTTTCGTCCACTAATCCTAGCTCAACTAACCGAAATTGTTAGTGTTGGACGTTATAAATGGGATTCGAACCCGGTTTACCCATTTTGTGAGTGTGAGTTTTCAATAACTTGTCATTTCGTCTATCTACAAAAAAATTAAGTTTCTCTTAAAGATATTTTTGTTTTCATATTGGTCCATAAAAAAAAGTTATATTTTGGTCATTTAAAGATATCTCCGTTTGCCACCTTGTTTCCTTCTATTAACTTTTTGCAACAAACGTTAACTTTGTTTCATACTGGTTCCTTATCTAGTTTAATATGTTTTATATTAATCCATTATCTAATTTTATATTGGTCTTTTATCTAGTTTAATAAATTTTATATTAGTCCTAAAGTTAATGATTTTTGCCAAAAACTAATGGAATGGATCAAAATGACAAACAAAAATATCTATAAAAGACCAAAGCGGAACATTTTTTTGATGGACGAACAAACTAATTAAACCTTTGTAATTTAAGAGATAAAAAAAAACCGAACAAAAAAAATTATCCTCTTATTTGTGTATCATACTTTCTTTAATAGTCCTATGTCTTAACATGAATATACCCATCCTAAAATCAAGTGTCCATGTAAGCAGTAAGTTGGCCTAGTCTCTTGCCCAGCCTTCGCCTTCTTCAGTGGCCAAGTAGCAGCTAAATAAGTAACTAATGTTCACTTCAAATAGAAAAGTAAATTGATTGGTGAACATTAATTTCTTCGTGATGCTTTCGTGATGCTTTCCTTCGCTGGATATAGCATTGCTTTTAACTAAATAATGTAAGGAGAAAATTCGGTTAGAAGGGGAGAACCTACCTTGTGTGCCCCACAAGTTCTCAAATGGATATTAGTCATCACTAACGGCGGTGGAAACATTGTACTAATATCATGGTAACCCAAAAAATAAAACTAAATAATGTAAGGAATAAATTATTCTTTTTTTTAAAAGAATCTTGAATTACACCCGCCTTCCCTCTTATGTTAAAAAACATACATCTTAATCCATTTATGCTCAAATAAAGGTGTAAATTACACTCCCACTTTTTGAGCGAAGCTTGAATTTTATTCTCCTCTCTTCTCTTATTAAAACCTACATTTCTCTTTCAATAATAAATACTCCATTTTAATATATTAAACTTTTAATTGATATATGTTTTTTATTCACATTATTTACATTAATTTTAAATGGTGTGTAAACTTTGAAGTTATAAAAAATAAAATAAAATTATTGGAAAACTTACTAAAGGCAATTAAAAAGTTATTTTAAATCAAAATTTATATCCTAAAATAATGAAATTAATAATACATTTTGAAGAAAGGAAAATTAATTTCTCAAATTAAAATAATGTTTTAAAGATAATTGTTATCCCCAAAAAATGCTAAAATGGATTTTTGTATATTTTAACATAAGAGAGGAATGGAGTATAATTCAAACTTTTTTCAATAGACTACAATTTAATCTTAATAAATATTTTAAGAAATTAATAATATGCTGAAAATTACATAATCATTTAAGAAATTAATATTTCTTTCTTTAGAAATTTATTATTATTAATATTATGATTTTTGAATATAAAAATTAATTGAAAACATTTTCTTTAATCGCCTATTGTAACAGCCCGTTTTTCAAAAGCCAGAAAAGGCATTATATTTTTTTTTTTTTTATACACATCAGAGTTACGCATAAAAGATTTTAAATGAGCCGGCATTCAAATATACAAAGAACTCATTACCATAGGTGCTTCGACAAGCAAAGTGTATTCAGGAATAATTACAATCCAAGTCAAAGTATTCAAATACTTACAACAAAACAAGTTGGAATTCTATGCCTAACTCAAAAAGCACGGTGTACAACCCACACCGGCGCATAGTCTAACTAAGCTAAGGCTCCAACATCTCACTGGGGCCTGGAACAGCCACCGTCGTCACCACGACCTAGCCCAACATCTGGGTGGGATGAGCCCGCAAATGAAAGAAAGGGTCACCACAAAATAAAAGTATATATATATATATATATATCCGGTGCGAAAGATGTACACATAACAAATTTCCACAAATACCAACAGAGAAAGCTCTTTAAACACAAAGTAATTCCCACCAACGGCTTATATAAATAATGCACACAAAGCCTAATGCAGACTTCTACAATGGGCGTGACAACCAATCACTGGTTCGCCACATGCATGAATTCCGGAATCGTAGGTCCAACCCACTAAAACCACGAGGGCAGGTGATGCCACACAGACACTATCACCGGGTGAAAATAGCCACACAGATGCTACCAGCCACACTGATGCTGTCACCCACTCAAAAAAAAGCCACAAGGATCAGGTGATGCCACACAGACGCTATCACCAGGTGAAAATAGCCACACAGATGCTACCAGCCACACAGATGCTGTCAGCCACACAGATGCTGTCACCAGGCGAAAATAGCCACACAGATGCTACCAGCCACACAGATGCTGTCGCCCAACCCACTAAAGCCACAAGGGCAGGTGATGCCACACAGATGCTATCACCAGGTGAAAATAGCCACACAGATGCTACCAGCCACACAGATGCTGTCAGCCACACAGATGCTGTCACCAGCTATGAAATGCATGAGCATACTTTCTAATTAAGCATATATAGGGCAGTCACACAGACACAGCCCCGGCGGAGTCACACAGACACATCCACCCGTGTAGTCCCAGCTGACTTACACGTTCCATACATGCTCATGCAACAATTACATATCACACAGATATATGTAAACCAAACACAACGACATACATACATTTCCATTCATATGTATTCCAACAACCTGTTCATACATATATTCTCATAATCATATGTAAACAGCGCAAGTATTTTAAACACGTTCTCATCACGAGAATACATCAACCAGACATGCCAAACACACAGCAAAGCATTACAGCAGAAATCCAAGCATGTCATAACCAGTTGAAAAGACGGAAATAAAGTGGAGCCCTTACCTCGGCAAGCTTCCGTTTACTAAAACTCGTCCAAACAACACAACGCGCTTCCTAAAACAAGCAGCGTACAATCAATAAAATACTCCCAACGTATCCTATCGAAACAAAACTTGTTCTCTAAAAACTAGGGGGTTTTAAGGTACTTTCTCACACTCTCACTTAGTGATTCCAAGTCCTCCCCATAACGATTAAAAATTCACGAAGTTAAATGCACTATTTCTCGCTACGCGAATATAATTTCGTTTCCAAAACAAACTAAGAAACACTTTGATTCCTAACTCCAAGGCAATCAATTTTCACATACTAAAACCATTTGAAAACAAACCAAAAACTCTTTGAAAATTTTCACAAAAATAAAAGTTTACTTGCGCCACAAGTTACAAGTTTTTCCTTTCAAATAAAATGGTCATAACTCGCTCATTCTTTATCCAATCGAGACGAGCCATACGCCGAAATCTTCGTCTCGAAAAGACGAATCAAATAGTTAAGTTTCCAGGTCACAAAACAATTTTAAAAGGACCTAAATACCCTTTTCAATTTCGTCCAGAATTGAAATCACACCTAAAACATAGTTTTCAAAAATCAAACATAGTTAAAATACTTAAACCATTATTAATTTCTCAAAAGAAACTCAAAAGTGATTGATCTCATTCATCAAAACCATTTTCAATCAAAGCATAAAAGATTTCCAAAACTTTACTAATTAACTTGTTTACTTAAATCACAGGTTACTAGTTTTCATTTCCAAACAAAACCACATTAATCATTCTATTGAAATCATGATTCTTTGCCTTCCAATTTAGGACTTAAATATTTGAAAACCCCATGACCACACACACAATGTGCCACGGCCTAGAACAATAAAACAAGTTAGTTCCCAAAAATATTCCATTTCAACACTATAGAATAAATCATCTAATTCCCAATTTCATTAAATTGATCAAACAAAACATTTCCAAACATAATCCACAAATCACATGATTTCTCAAGAACACACACAAAATAATTTTTCTTGTTTCTCAAAACAAAATCATTTATCACACATCCATTTCCATAAAAAGCCTTAAAACAACATCATGAACACAATCTCTAAACAAAAATTCATGTTCATGATCAAGAGAAATTTTTCTCTCAAAACCCTAACTCAAAATCTCATGAAAATCTCATCACTCCATGGAAATCAACCATACTAAGCTTAAACATGCTAATCTAACACTCATGAATAACTTCTATGGGACAAAAGAATTTATGAATCATTTTCTAACATTTTCATCTCAAGAACATAAACCTATCAATCCATAAAACTCTAAGAGTTTGGCTAACTAAAAGAAAAGAATAGGTTTAGTTACCTTAGAAGATGATCCTTGCAAATTTCCAATGATCCAACAAGCTTTTAATCAAGAGAAATGGTGAAGAGTTGAAATTTTGGTCCATGGTTGGGAGAGAAAGAAAGCTCACGGCCAAACCAAGAAGAATGAAGTTGTGTTACTTTTCTCTAAGTCTCCTTACATACATGTCTTGCTAACTTATGGCCTTTGGATCAAATAGTAAAAAGTTGCAAGACTAAATCCTAGCCCTTGGATCAATACAAGTCTATCCTCACAAGATATTTCCCACGACCTCTTACAACGAAACGCACGCTCAGTTCTCGCGCATCGCGACAAACGAAAAACACAAAAACAGGAAACCTACGGAAAGAACGTCTACGTTTTTCCATTCCAAAACTTATCGTCGAATCTTTTTCCGCGACTGTAATTTTCTTCCACACCTTGGAAAATTATTCTCAGAACATATCCTAACTCGCGCAGATATATAAAACTTCCACCCGAAATCCTACTGAATTCAGAACCAGTAAAATTTCACAACAGCGGGTAAAATCTTGCTCGTTTTTCCAAAGACGAGAATAACCCAAAACTCGGATTTCTGGCTTCACAGAAATCTCCTCATACTTAAAAGAGGATCACGACCCGAAAGTCTGTGCCTTTCCAGCGCACGAGCACAAAACAGGCTCCGTTTCAGCAAAAATCTCATTAATGCGACGATACTCACAAAACCGCTTCACCAAAAACCCTAAAACTCGTAGCCGACACTAGAGTTCCTTAGAAAAACCGCACAGTGAAATCTTGGGTCTTACACCTATAGTAATATATCCAATTTTTTTTATTTTGTTTTGTATTATTTCAAATTTTATGCAACATTTAAAGTTGTATGTTAATGATGTGAACAAAAAATAATGAAAACATATGCATTAAAGTTTTGATTATATTGAAATGAAGTGTTTATTAAAGGAGGAAAATGTAAGTTTTAAAATAAGAGGGACAAAGGAATGAAATTCAAGCTTCTCTCAAGACAAATGTAAATCTTAATAAATATTTTTTAACATAAGAGTGTAATTTCAGCATCTGTCAAAATAGATGAGTGTAATTTACTCTAAGTTAATTGATTATCTTTTTGGTAATATAAATAATAAAATTGAGGTATCTATTATAAGAAAGTTATTTTTATGGAAAAATAATTTAAATTAAAAAATGAATACAAGACCGGGGGACAAAGAATCTGACCAAGTTCAATCACATAAATAATCAAAGCTGATCAAATGGTGATACAAACAATGTCAACACAAAAGTGGAACAAAATAGCTAGAGAAACTACATTAAACGGTAAAACGGTTATTGAGCGCAAAACCCAAAACAAATACTATCATGGACAAGTCGCCGGACCCGCATATGGGAACAAAACCGAATTGCGAAAAAAAAAAAAACGAAGTGATCGTTCAGAACAAGGTAATTAGAATTAGACTTACCATTGAATCTACGTGTTTATTGATTCAAAGTTCAACAGGTTAGACTGATATACAATCGGGTTGGTCCATTTATAATTTTTCTAATATATAAATCAACATATAAAATAATATTAATACATGTAAAATGTTGATCGAAATCGAATCTACTAAAGTATTAGTGTGACACGTTAAAGTTAAACTGACTAAACAATATTGAGCTTACAAGATTTAATAAGTATTGGGAAATGACTAATTTTTCTTATTGAAATTTAAAAACATAACCCACACATATTAACCACATAACCTCATCTTTGCTGGGAAATGGCGTCGAACATCATTGTCTTGTTCATTTTTTTTTTTTGTATATAAGGCTAGAAATTAAAAACCGAAATCCCACAAATATTAACATCATCACCTCATCCTTGCTGGGAAATGCGTCGCACAACACTGCCTCACTCATTTTCTGTAACACCATTCTTCATTCTTCGTCTTTCTGACCTCTTTAACCAAATTGTCTTCTCTCACACTATTTTTATTTTGATTTCTCTACTACTATAATTAAGAAGATGAATTGAGAAGGAAAAATATCACGCAACTTACTTTATTTCAAACTACTCTTTTTCTTTAAAAAATGCAAATGTTTGCCCAATGAATATAACCGGCCAAACCGCCAATTTTTCATAGAGTCTTTTTCATAGTCTAGTCCGATTTTAATTACTTTGTCAAACAGAAGGAGAGACACGATTAAAACAGCGACAAATGTAACACCCCAAAACCAAATACTTTAATATTCTAGTTTAGAAAAGTTTGATAACCACGCAACGGATAAAAGAAACGACTTTTAAGTCTTGAAATAAACAATATTGGTTTAAAGTGTTACTATGTACACCATACACTGGTAAAGTAATTTAATTGACATAAACAATAAGTATAAAAATTATTTTCTAAAGCAATATATTTTAAATCCAAAATTGTAACACATAATAAAAGACTCTATGAAGCCTTCTCACATGTCACAATCAGAGCGGAACTTCACTAAGACGGAAATATCGAGACTCATAACCTGAAAACCTAGACTCCCAAGAGCCCAACACATAACACATAATCAGAGGGTTAAGAATGAAATCATAACAATGACTAAATATAAGGAAATTACTCTGACATTTGATAATAAGTAACACATTTGAATAAATACAACTCAGACACATTCATTCATAATTAAATAACTCGTCCTAGTTAAATAAATAACATTACTTCATTTTGAAAATCTAGTTTGTCAGGGAACAAATGTCGTATATGTTGTCGGGGACAATTGTTCCCTTTGTATGATGTCTGGGACAATGTGTGTGACAATTGTGATGCAGGATATTAATGATGAAAGCAAGTAAAGATCACAGATAATTGTTAACCCAATGTATATACTTTGGGGGATACCAATCAAGGAAAGAAATACTACTACATCGAATTAATACTTAGTCTTACAACGCACAAGAAAACCCCTATTATTTTGTATGCCTTTTCTTAATCCTAATGCACCTTCTACTTAGAGATTCTCTCTGCCTAAATATGAGAGTCTACCCACTTTACCATAATCACCCAGCCTGAGTCATCATAACTCTTTCCGTATGAAGTGATGTTGAATAATTTATTCAACCAAAAACTCTACCTAACTTTAATCCTTAGCACCTAAGTTCTAGAGAGAGTAAGATTGATCTTACACAGTGGACACAAGATCTTTGACTCATAAATTCTAGCTATGATATAAAGATTCTTCAATATTTGTTCGTACTTGAATCTGCTGCTCGAGTCTTCTATTTATAAATGTTTCATCTCTTTGGATTTGCGTTTTATTTGAGTTGAATCACAATAGGAATTAGTTTTAAAACCAACTCTATAAGATAAAGATTCAAGTAAATATTTTCTTAAGTTAGTTTATGACTTCCATTCATATCTAACACATAAGTTTGTTAACAATTTTCTATAACAAATATTTAAATAATAGGTAATCTTTAATTAATTCGCGCTTTATAAAAAATGTAATAGTCCAGGCCCCATCAACTTAGGTGGTCCCACAACTGCCACCTCACGATCTTCTCCACCCCCTCTCTAGTAGAGTTTTTGCCTTCCGTGGGAATCGAACCATGTACCATGTGGTTCAAGTACATGTTCAATCCATTCAAGTACATGTGCTTGAGCATAGGAAGTCTCTTGTAAGGATTACTTGAGCATAGGAAGTCTCTTGCCTGTGTGCTTGAACAAGTGTGATCTTTTGTGATTATAGTGAACTCCATTGGAAGTGCAAGGGGACTGGAGTACTCTCGGTTTGTGAGGGGAACCAGTATAAATCTTTGTCTCTCTCTTTCTCTAGCTCTTTCGTTTGTGTGTGTGAATTGTGTTATATTTTATCCGCTGCAAAATCTGATAAGTTGTCAAACTTAGAAGAAATTTTTAAACTACCTAAAACACAATTCAACCCCCCCTTCTTCTGTTTTTCACACCTTCAAAAACTTCCACTAGTGAAGGGGGTGGAGAAGATCATGAGGTGGCAGTGTCGGGACCACCTATGTTGGTGGGATCTGGGCTGTTACACAAAAGGTTAGGGATGTCCTACTCAAGCTGTGACATCTTGTTCAACATGTTGTTCCTGAACATATGTCCTTAACATGTTAACAGTGTTGGGCAAGATGTCCTAGTTGTGATGAGACATCTTATTCAATATGCTGCACTTAACTACACATTTCATTAATCAAGTTATAGCAAATCAAACATTATTACATTACTATAGAAAGTATTCATGCAAAAGGTATCAAGGAAGCAACACACCAATAAATCACCAATTATCACCAAATCAATTTATCACACCAATTGAACATCTCAAGTAATATCACATAACACCTAGAAACACATAATGGACTTGAATGCTATTTAATTATGTTATGCATTCATGGACCATTTACATGCATGTGGTACCAAACCTACACACCCAATACCACATATAAACAAAGTTCTTGTATATTATCCGATCTCCAATTCACCAATCGATTCAACAATGTAAGCATGAATGCATTTAACACATATCAACACCTTGACATGATACCGAATAACATGCACAATAATATTTAGATAATAGAAGTATTTCACCGAATCTAATTCACCAATCATACCCAATTTAATCACCAATATATTCATTGACCAACTATATTCATGTATTATTACGCCCAATAACATACACCATAGTTTTAGATCACATAATTATATTACCGGGTCTAACTCACCAATTATACTCAATTCAACCATCAATATAATTCACTCATCAATTATATTCATTTAATGTCACACCCAATAGCACTAAATAATTGTTATTCTAACAATCGTACAACAATTCATCTATTAACTAACTTAAATGAACTTATCACATAAGTCACATAATTACATCATATCAATGGTAAGTTATGTGTATACTACCAATTTATAATTAAATCCTAATTAACATTTCATTCCATTTTATCATGCAAAAGTTACCAACATTATGGGTTCATTTCCTGACTCATGCGTATAGAGAAATGGGTGACATGCAAGAATCCACCTTTTGTGCCCTACAAATTCTTGACAGAGAGATTAGTTCACTAACAGCGGTGGAAACTATGTACCTATATTATGGTTACCAAAAAAAAAAAATAGATAAAAGACATACAAATCAACTCCTTAAAAAAATGATTCGACTTTACAGTGGTTATAGTTTTAAAAAATATTCTATACTCATAGGAAGTTGGTTTAATTTTTTTTTTTATAACAAAAACAGTATAGTATATATTGGATGGGTAAAAAATTACAAATAGCACTACACCCACAGTTTGGAAAAAAAGTACAAGGGGTACTAGACCCAAACCGCAAAAAGAGATACAAAAGTGAAGAGACCGGGCATGAGCTTAGAATGACAATAAGCCTTATCTTAATATACAATCCAATGTTCCATTCATAATAAGTACACATCCCTGTTGGAACAAGATTGATTCTGCAACTATTAACCTCAAGAGTGTTGATAATAACAAAGTTGTGAAGAGAACAATTTTATGCACTAACTGTTTGTTAAGTGTGCAGAAAATATGAAAGAAAGCTGAATATAAAAAGGCTAGATGTATGATACCGTGAACCATCTTCAGTAACTCTTTTGTATTCGAATGCAAATTTACATTTCAAGTCATTTTTTGTTAGAACAAGGTTGGGTCTGCATCTATAACCTTAGGAGTTTTGATGATAACAAAACTTAAGAAAATAATTTTATGCATTAACTATTTTATTAAGTGTGCATAAAATAAGTAAGTAAAAAGCTAATTTTGAGATAAGACAAGAAATAGATTTTGGACTCTCAAGCAACATTGAACTCTGAACATCAAGACTCTGGACTATGGACTAGGTGAAAACTCTTCACGAGTGAAGTTCTGGTTTTTGTCACTAGCTTTGAAACACAGACTCTGAGCAGCAGTTCAACAAATACAAATACATAATCTCAAATCTTAGATATTGGAGGAGTTAATCAAAGAATGATTCGATCAAGCTTCAAGTCATAAATACATATACGAAGTCAAAGATCAAGAAATAGACGTTGGAAGAAGATCTCATATAATCAATGCTCAAGAAAATATATCTTTATGAAAAGCAGACAAGGAAAACATATATGGAAAGCATTGCAACGGTAGCGCTGAATTAGTCTTAGCAATCAAGCAATGAAGAGACAACAATCCTGATGAAATCTCCAATGGTACAATTCCTCAATCAGCTATAAAAGGAGTACAAAGAAGTTGAAGAGAAGAGAGACAAATATGCTAAAAATATATAGAACTACATAGATACAAATTATACTTGTACATACATATTCTTCATTCGTTTTTAAATCTTTGTACAAAACACTTAGAATTGTAAATTGTCGAAGTTTCCGAGCTCAAACATCATTTGTGTAATATGCTTACAAGAAGCAACATTGTAAATACAAATAAAGTGTAATCAACAGTTGGTTGAATTCCTTGAGGGACTAAAATGTCTAGAATATTTAGTTAAGACATGCATAACTGATACTGAGTACATTAAAATTACCAAATGATAATGGAATTACAATTCAATGGAGAACAACACGCTAATTCCAATACAACACAGCGGAAGGAGAATTTAAGATACTAAATAAACATGGCAAAAGAACAAGAAGAAGACAAATAATCTTCTAAATCCGACGATCCAAGCTCAGCTTCGATCATCAGTTCCCACCTGGTCTTTGCTCCGGTAAACCTGTCTATCTGAAGAAAAAAAATGGAGTGGGTTGAGACTACTGAGCCTTAGTGAGCTCCTACTACCCAACTACTGGTGACTACACTAGAGCAACTGAAACAAATAGTTTCTATTCAGGTCCTAATCCTGACTTAATCCTGATGCATAATGCTGATCATATATTCTCATAATACATAATGCATAAAAGCAGTAAAGTGTAACACAAAGTTATTATCTTGTCAATTTTATCCTTCGAAGGTCGCTCTGGGTAAGCCGGTCCCGAAGTGCTTGAAACTGCGTAATGCCGATAATAATGTACGTCGGGTTCCGCCATGGGCTTACAATTCTTAATACATAACTTGGATTCTAAAATGAATCACCTGACATGGTACTAAAGACCAAGCATCCTGATAAATTCCTGAATAACATGATCATGAGTTGTTATCCTACCCATGCATATCTCGAACCGGGGAACTTATTCTTTACTTAAATAACACTATGTTATTGTATAATTCCACCTAAGGTTCATGGTGCGCAATCACTCGGGGAACTCTTCACTATTCATATTGTTCTCAATCATTAAACATTTGGCTTAATAATCTTTAAGTATACTGAAAGTTAAAATTATGTTCAAAAGGATTGCTATATTATGTAATAATTTCTTTGGTAATCATGTTATTTTGTAATTAAAAATAGTAAGAATCCATTCCCAAATCATATTCAAAAACCGACTCGCGAACGGATCCATAACCGTTGAAAATCAATTTTGATGCATTTTTCAGTCTAAAATAAAGTTCAAGACAACACCTACAATCCCAATTCATTACATACATATATTGCAACCTTTAATCATAATTTTAACAAATAGATGAACTTTGGGCTTAAGCATCATCACATAAATTAATCCAATTTACATAGTAAGCGAGGGGAAAGGGTTAAGCTTGTCTATGCATAAAACATATTCACCAAACATTATTGATGAACACAAGAGTATAATTGGATTGCTAATACTCCAAATTGCATGTATCTATGACTTAATTACTAGTGTTTCTACTTAATGGCCATTTAATTAATGTATTGCTAATAACTAAAGGAACCCACCTAGACATGACGTCTGAAACGTGTTAATGACAATTTCGGAGCTCGCCAAAAACCCAAATTTGAATTGGTGTTAATGTATTGCTAGTGTTTCCACTTTTTTAGAAGAATTAGAAATAATATTTACTATTTTTTTTTTCCAAAATACAATTATTAAACTTTTTTATTTTCAAAATAACATTTCAAAAAAAGAAAATTCGAGAATTTTTTCCCGGAAAATTTTCGCAAAAATTCTGTACGTTTTTACCTAAAAAACTCTAGAACTTTTTATGGAAAAGATTACCAGAAAAACTCTAATAAAATTCAGTACGTTCTCCAAAAATTTCTTAAAACATTTCGAGAAAAACTTTAGAACTTTATTGTAATTTTTTTCTTCAGGAATTTGTTTCTCAAAAAACTCTAAACTATTTTTTTTCGGATAAAATTGAGAACATGTGGCACATTTTGGGCCTTAGGGCCTATTTTTTTATTTATTGGGCCTAATGGATTTAAGGTTTATATAAATGGGGGTCCATTTATAGTTATCATATTAAGGCCCTTCATATTAGGGCTAGGTCCAAATGTGTTTGGCTCCTTAAATTGACACCTCTTGTGTGATTATTATTTAATGGGTAAATAAGCTTATACCTCCCTTGCAATGTAGGCGAGTTTTGTTTTTCTCCCCTGTAATTTTTTTTCTGGTGACTCGCCTCTTGCAATAATGAATTTATTTTTTTACCTAGTTCATTTTACCCCCCGCACCCCCCTGCAATGTTGGCCTTTACCCCATGCAGGGGGGAAATGAACTAGAAAAATAAAATTCAACATTGCAAGAGACGAGTCACAAAACAATTATAGGCAAAACACGCCTACATTGCAGGGGATAAAGACTCATTTACCCTTATTTAATTTGAATATGAATATATTAATGATTTTTAGACTAAGTTAGAAATTAGAGTAAATAATAGATGGGAAATCATTTGTCGGGCTTTAAGTTAAATTGGGTTTAGAGTAAGTGGAAGGGAATATGTTTGAGAGTTAGTAAAAGAAGGGTGTGATTTGGAAAAGAGTAGAGAACCTTAGGTATTTCAGCCAAACCTAGAGGAGAGAGAAGAGCTCTAGAGGAGCAAAGAAAAGCCATTGTTGAACATAGAGGGGAAGGAGATGAGGACCAAAGATTTCAACTTGTTTAAGGTGTGATGGTAGTGATGTTAATCTATAGTGACTAATAGAAAGGAGAGAAAAACTATTTCTCTAACCCAAACTTTCTACACTCTATTTCTTTGGGGTTTTGATGATTTCTTAATAAAATTAGTAACTTTATGTGTTGATAATATTCCTTATAATTATAACTAATTGAAAGTACGAATCTTTGGGGTAAAAGTTGAAAATTTGTAGATGTATGTACCCATTTTTTGGTATATGAAAAACAATGAATAATCATGATGATACTACGTGTTTAAGTGTTGATTGATGTTAATTTCCGTACTTCCATGATTGTTATAATGTTAAATGCTTAAAGTTATGAACTTCATGTTTTATAAACTCTGAAATGATGATTTTTGGGGGTTTCTAAGTGAGCTTCTGTTTTTGGGTTAGCGAGCTTAGCAAGCTTTGAAGCTTCGCTAAGCGAGAGGCTTGTTCTTGGAGTTCATTTGTAACACCTGTAACACCCCAAATTTTATATTTAATATATTTAATTAATTGATGTTATTTAATTAATTGTGTATGATAATTGGTATGTTTTATATGTATTAATTAGTTGTTACATTTACATTTGTTAATAATGGGCTTTTATGAGTATTGAGCTTAATTAGAATGAATAAGAGTTTGTGGTAGAATTAAGGGTAATATAGTAATCTAGTGTGAGTTAGTGGATTGTGTAGAGATAAGAGTGACATTTTGGTTATTATCTTAAAGGATAGAGTGTCTTGGAGAGAAAGTAGTGACAATTGTGTAAATAAGTACGAGAATTCGTGGTAAGAGTAAAGTTGAGATTGTGAGTGGAATTTGTAACAGCCGTAATTAAATAAATAGGATTTTTATGTGATTATTTATTTATTTACTTAATTATTTGAATATGTGTGCTTTCATGATTTTTATGAATAGTTATGTGGTATCTAAGTAAAGGGGTATCTTAGTAATCCATTAGAATTATTAACTTGAGGGTCTTTAATTAAGATTAGATAGATTAATTGGTTAATTATGAGAAGTAGTAGGATAGTAGTCTATGTTACTTATTAGAATAGTAAGTATTTGGACTTATGGTAAGAATGGGCTAAGCGCAATAGAAAATAAGAAGATAAGAAGGGTATTAGAGACTTTCTAATATTAACTAGGGTTTAAGTTAGAAAGATAGAAAGATAGAAATCATATTTTGAGAAGAGAAAAGGAGGTAGAAAGAGAATAACAAGAGAACCCATTTTTGATGAAGAAGAGAGCAAGAGGAGAACCTAGAGATTGAAGGAAGGACTAAAGAATCCAGAAATTCACAAGGTATGAGAGTAGTATGTGTATCCTAGAGTGATCAAGAGAGGGGGAGAAAGTTTATCTCTCTCCATCCCAATCCTCTCTCACTCTTTTTCTTTGGGTTGGGTTTGATTCTTAAAAATGAATGATTTTTATGTTATAGATAGATTGCTCATGTAATTTGATGAAAGAAATTACAAACTTTGGGGTTCAATTGTGGGAATTTGTTAGATGTTTGTAGTTTATGAGTTTTCATGAAAAATGATAAGATTGATGATTTCTATTATGAAATGTTGTTAATACTTGTTATAGATTGTACTTCTATGTTTAACATGCTTATATATGCCTAAAGTTATCATCTTTATGAATTGGTATGTTGGAATTTTGAGATTTGAGAGTTTTTCACCAAAAACCCGAGAATGAGGTTTTACTGTCCTGAGCAACTCGCCAGAGCGAGTGATTGCGCGCCAGGGCCAGTTGTGCTGTCATGAGCAACTCGCCAGGGCGAGTGATTGCGCGCCAGGGCGAGTTGGACCTGATGCTGTCTGGTTTTACTCGCTCTGAGCTCGCCCTGAGCTCGCCGGGCGAGCTTATCAGTGCAGAAAAATGTGATTTTGTTGAATAAATGATATGTATGCTTATATTATGATTGGATTATGATCTTATGAATGTATGATGGTGTATTTGACTGTAAATTGGGTCTTGAATGATGAATTGAATTATGATATTGTATATGTCAATTAACTATGATTATGTACATATATTGAAATGAAGTGATGATTCATGATATCCTATATGTGGATGAATTATGATAATGAATTATGATTATAATATTCTTGTATATGTGAGATAACTTGAGAAGATTAATTAATGTGATTAATTGATAGAGAAGATGTATTTCTAACTATGTTGTTGAAATATATATATATATATATATATGAATTATGTTATTCTTTTATGATGAGCAGATACTTTAGATGAGCCCTAAAGTATAGTATATATTTTAGTAGCTGCGGTTGACTAAAATATATTTAGACCATATGTTTGGTAATTATGCATTCATATATGTATGTTGAGCAGATACTTTAGATGAACCCTAAAGTATAGCAGATATTTTAGTAGCTGCGGTTGACTAGAATATATAAACCATATGTTAGGTAATTTGACATTCATGCATCCATATTGTATGATGAGCAGATACTTTGGATGAGCCCCAAAGTATAGCAGATGTTTTAGTAGCTGCGGTTGACTAAAACATAATTGGAATAAGTTTTCCAATGGTTGGATAAGGTACCTCATGCATTAGTAAATGCTAGGGAGCATTTCATGAATATTTGGCATTAGATTGCATTAGGAGATGAAGGTGAAATCATTATGTGAACTACTTGGTAATTGATACTATTGGTGTGCATTAATTGCTAATTGTGTATCAATTGTAAATAATTTAATGTTGTTGATACGTGATTACTAGTTGTATGTCAATTATGAGTAACTTGAGGATATGTGGATTATATGATTTACTTGATACTTGATTTATGAATTATAAGTATATCTTAATTGTATAATCTTGCATCTTTATGGTGCGAATGTTAGTAGGATTTATTATGTTATTATTAAATGTATAGTATTCGATATACTTGCATTATTTTGCGGGATTCCTTACTAACTCTCTGTTTTGTGTACTTGCTGGACCTTTGGGGGTCCAGGTTCTCAGGTGTTGGTTACGGCCAACTGTCGGTGATGCTCTGCTCTGATCAGGACACGGGAAAGGGGTTTATATTTTCATGTATACATAGAGTCTTCTATTTCCTAATTTGATTTATTGAGATTGTATTATTCTCAAAAAAGATTTTGTATGGATGTTATCTTACTAATAAAGTTAGTTAGTAATGTTTGAAAGTAAATGTGATACTCGAACCATTGTTTTATAATATCAAACTTTATTTTCCGTTGCGTATTTTGAAAAAGATTTCATAAAACTAGAAATAGTAAATTAACGGGTTTGAGTGTTACAAAATTTGTAGTGTAATTAAGGGTAGAGTGAGAATTTAATATAACCTAAGTTGAGAGATATATAAAGCAGTGGTTTTTATGAGAGGTAGTGTTGTTGTTGTTTGTCATAAAATTGAGAGATAGAGAGGTCGAGAGAGAGCTCATAAAAGAGAAAAGAAGAGAAAAAGTGTTTGAGAAAGAAGATAGAAAAGAAAGAAGAGAAAGAAGCTTAGAGAGATGAAGAGAGAAAGAGAAGAAAAGTCATAGATAGAATTGAAGATTGAGAATTCTAGAAGAGCTTAAGCTTAAGGATTGGAGCTAGGAGTGGAGGAGTAAAGAATCCAACTAATCCAAGGTAAGAGGCTTAGATAATATAATTTTGAGTGATCAAAGAGAGGGGAGTTTGTCTATGATTCCACACCCAAACTCTCCACTCTTTTTGGGTTTTTCGGAAGAAATGGGTTTTGAGAATGTGTTTATAATTGAAGCTTGATAATGATTCATGTATGATATGCTTCTATTTATGATTTGATGTGATCCTAATATGGTGTCCCTTTGCAAGAAGAATTGATCTAATATTGGAATAAAAAGAACCAATTAATTTTGGTTCAATGTTTTATTTTATTAGCCAATGATACCTTTGTCTTGTTTTATCTATATCTTGAGTTCTAGATGTCTGATTGAGGTGATCTCTAATCTGTTGGAAAGCTGAGAAAATTATCTATAATTCTTATGTTGAAAGCAAGATCCAGTTCGGCTTCGTTCAAGGTCTAAAAAAGTGATGGAGCTTTATTACGTGGTAAACAAATTAATGGCCTGGAGTGTTACAAATTCAATTGTCATGGAATTGGTATTTAATTGGAGGAAATTCTTAATTCTTGTTGGCAAATGGAATGTGAATGATACTTAATGCACTAACTATATGCATGTCTTACGTTGCCTTTTTGGATTACCAGATAATCACGTTGGAATTGGAGAAGCTCAAAGATTTAAATCTTAAAGTTTTCTTTGATAATCATGATAAAGTTAATTACTTGAACTTTGATTTTGATTGATTATGAGATAAATGGGTTTTATGAGTTAATACATGAAAATCATTACTTTTGGCTTGAAATGATGTTTGATGATGTTAAAGTTTGTACTTCTAAGTTTATACATGATATATATGCTTAAAGTTGATAGCTTTAGGAGTTTATAACTTGAAAAATGCGATCTTTGTGCAATTTCGTGTGGAACCTGTGAGCTGAGCTTCAGTTTCTGGGCATACTCGCTGGAGTGAGTGACCCCTCGCCGAGCGAGAACTCACGTTCTTGCTCAGCTACCCAGAAATTGATAGCTCGCTCAACGAGCGTTGGCGAGCGTTGTCGAGCGATCCTTCGCTAGGTCTCGTTGGGAGCGAGGACAACTTTGTGATTCCTCGCTGTACTTTGCTGGATCTCGCTAAGCGAGCGTGATCTGATTGAGAATTATTTTTAAGGCTTGTATAATGAGTATAAGGTTATAACATGATTAGTTTTAATCTTGTAACATGCTATAGGATTGAATTGATTGGATCTTGAGATATTATGAGAATGATGTACTTATATATGTATAGTGAATTGAAATTGAGGATGTTAACTTATAATTGACTTAGATGTTAAGTGTTATTGTACATGTTAATTAACTATGATTTATGAGTATGTTGAGATGAGATTATGTTTATGATGATGATAGATAATTAGTAATGATGTGTGATGATTAATGATCTATGAGGATTAGTTAATAATGTATGTTGATTAGCTAAGGATGTGTGATGATTAGAAGTTAATTAATGATGATGAATTATGATGTTCATGTGTTATGATGAGTGTGTTGTTGTATCTTGCTTGAATGTATACCTTAATGATGATATGATGATGTGAATTGATGCGAATTGAGAAGGAATAATAGGGATGAGTGACCTATTATTCATAAGTAGATGTGTAGTGTTATTATCATTATTTGGTATGTGTACATTCATGCATTCATGAGTCAACTTGAGAAGAGTCCCCCATGACTTAAAACTGACTTGAGCGATGGATATATATATATATATATATATATATATATATATATATATATATATATATATATATCCAGAACATTGAGACTCCAAGGGTTGCGGTTACTTGGAGGGTGTTCATTTTGAGCGATGGATATATATATCCAGAACATTGAGACTCCAAGGGCTGCGGTTACTTGGGGGTGTTCAGAACATTGAGACTCCAAGGGCTGCAGTTACTTGGGGGTGTTCATTAATTTGATGCGGGTACCACATGCATTTAGTTATGTCTAGGGTGACATGACAAGAGATTTGTGATATTAGTTTGCATTAGGGTAATTGTGCACTCTAATTGGTATTTGGTAATTGTCATTGTTTTACATTATGTTTTGTGAATGGTTGAATAATGTGATACTTATGATTGAGCGTATTATGAGATATGTGATAATGATTGATAATTGATGATGATGTGCATACTTGTCAATTGATTGAGGATATGATATTATTATGATACATTATATTTTATGATTATGAAATATGAATAATATGAGATTGATATTTGTTTATGGAATGAATTGTGAGACATGACCATGCTATGTCCTAAGTATTAAGTGTGTTCTTATACTTTGGGGGTTCAGGTTCCCAGGTTATGTTTGTGACCGAGTTGTCAGTGAAGCTCCGCTCTGATGTGATACGGGGATGAGATTATTTCCATAATGTATATTTAGAGTCTTGTTTCTTATTTCCAATGTATTTAAAGATGTATTTTTCTTATAAACTTATTTTGTACAATAACTGTTTTACTAATTAAGGTATTGGTAAGCTTTTATGTGTACGATGTAATACTCGAACCATTCATTTTATAAACCCAACTTTTATTTTCCGCTGTGTATTATGAGAAGTATTTTATTAAGGTAGTATTTTATTAAATACGGGTTTGGGTGTTACAACACCCAAACCCG
Organism: Trifolium repens; assembly: GCA_030408175.1. Lineage (NCBI taxonomy): Eukaryota > Viridiplantae > Streptophyta > Magnoliopsida > Fabales > Fabaceae > Trifolium > Trifolium repens. The sequence goes on from CP125851.1 coordinate 37,334,675, forward strand.
TTAATTAAATTATTAATACTTTTATAAAATATTTTTCAAAATAAGCAGCAGAAAATAAGATTGGGTTGTAAAATAATGGTTCGAGTATTACATCTTTATACAAACGCTACTAATAACTTAATTAGTAAAATATCACTTATACAAAATCGTTTTGAAAATGATACAACCTTAATAAATTAAAATAAGAAATAAAAGATTCTATGTATACACATATATAAACACCCTTTCCCGTGTCCTAATCAGAGCGGAACTTCACCGACAATTTGAGCATAAACATAACCTGAGAACCTAGACCCCCAAAAGTTCAGCAAATACACAAAACAGAGGGTTAGATAATATAACCAAAAAGAATGTAAGCATAAGAATACACTTACATTTAATAATCATACATTAAGATTAGATAGACATATACATCATCTTATATCATCTAACAAACATAGATTTGACATCTTAAGGCATTTATGAAAGCACTTGAATACATAAACACATTCCTCAAGTTATTACAACATTTAGAATAAACATTTACAATAGCTATTAATGTCTAGTATCATTTACCACATAGTAATGCACAACTTCCTAATGCAACTAATGTCACAATTTAATGTCATGTCGTTCTAGACGCTACTAAATGCATGTGGTACCATGACACAATATTAACATGGATAATCTTAATCCAAGTGTTCTAGATCAACTACTCATAGAACATTCTAGGCCACCACCATCTAGAATTGATACCCCTAGATCATCTCTCATATGGACTAACATACAAGCATGAATGCATGAATGTTCATATACCAAACATATGGTTCATCTCAATTATACATCATCATTTATGGATACAATCAAAAATATTTTAAATCATCATCTTTAGAATAGATAACATAACTCAAGTGTTCTAGATCATCAACTCATAGAACAACCATCCTAGATCATCGTCTCTAGGATAAAGACATAACATATGTATAACATAATTCAAGTCATCAACTTTAATTCATCATCATAATACATCAACAATTAAGTCATTAAAAACCATCATCATATAAATCATTATATATCATCATCATAGACATCATTTAATGAGTATTAAACTCTTCATTCATCCAATCATTCCTCACAAGACCATAGAGTTATAATTAAATCATACAAGTCAAATTCAACATAATTAAGCATCAGCATTTTTCACATTACAACATATTCCAAGCATAATCCTACAAAGCTAATCTCGGAATCGGAATCTAAGCGAAAACTGGACAAAATAGGTTCCGAGTGCATAAGGCAACATAAAGTTAACGGTCAATGCTGACGTGGCACGGTCAACAATCAACGCTGACTGTAAGTTGACGTGGCAGCTGACATGGCATGACGGTCAGCCAATTAAAGCCATGACGGCTGTCATCGTTAGCATCGGCTGTAGCATTGGCGAGACGCGTCGCAGTACCCTGTTTTGCATGATTTTCCAGAAAACGCGTTAGCGACGGCCGTAGCATCACCTTTTGCGTCGCCATGACCTGTTCACCTGCAGATTCGCAGAAAGCATGTTTTTTGGCTCGGTTTTGGCTCCAAATACACTAATAAGCCATGAAAATCACTTATTTAAACCCAAAAATTCATATCAAAATATTATTACACTTATATCATGATATAAACAACTTAAGTCAACTTAAAATATCAAATCATAAGCACTTATTCATGAATTTTCATAAAAACCCATTTTTATCTCATTCAATCACAATTATAATACAGAGCTAGTCGAAATGAGAGATATATAATAACTAACTAGTCTCCTCAGTACAAGGTGTGCCAAAACAGCCGATAAGAATCAACATGAAAAACAGAGCTAGTCGATTCCCAAACAAGTAAATGGACTCGACCACCTTCTATGGTAGTTTGTAACAAGAGTAATGTTTGTTTCCTTCAACCACTTGTAGGAGTAGAGTTTGACCATTTCCACCAATTTAGGTAGGGACATTACTGAATTTCAAAAAAGAGTACGACTCAGTGGATTGGGGTTTATTTGGAGTCAATTATGGTTAAAATGAGGTTTATTGCTAAATGGCGCAAGTGGATTATGGAATGTGTTGGTTCTGCATGTGCTTCTATTCTGGCGCATGGAAGACCGACATATGCGTTCAGGTTTGGTAGAGGAATCAAGCAGGGTTAAATGTGATGACGAATTCTTCTGTTGAGGAAAATCTTTTCACATGCTTTATACTCGGTGACAGTTCAGGATTTCATGTCTGCATTTCTTATTAGTTGGTATCAGGATTAAAAGTTAAATTTCACAAGAGCTTGTTGGTGAGGCTTAATGTTGATGAAAGTTGGTTACTTGATGTGTCCTTGGTGGTGAATTGTAAGATCGAAAATATCCATTTATTTTGTTTAGGTTTGCCTATTGGTGGTAATCATCATCGCTGGTCTTTTTAGTTGCCATTGATTAAGAGGATTTAGAAGAGGTTGTTTAGGTGGAATAGTTGACATTTATCTTATCATCATTGTAGATTTACTTTCTTTCCTTCTTTAAGGCTTCAAAAGAATGCGAGAAAGATAAATTGGGGTTGGTGGGGAGTATGGATGTGAGAAATATAAATTGGAGGATTTTGAGTGTGTGGGATTAGAGAGTTTAATTAAGCTCTGTTAGAGAAATGGAGTTGGCAATTATTGATTAATTAAGAGGGGATATTGCTTAATGATTTACTTGCTAAATATCAGATTGAGGATGATAGAATTTTGGAGGGGGAGGAAAGCTTCGTTGTGTTGGAAGGACATTTCAAGAGTTAAGGAGTTGGCATGAGTGTAGGTAGGTGGTTGGAAGGGTAACCTTTTTGATTTTTCTTTGCTCGTTTTTTTTCCTATGTTAATTGTGTGTACTTCAGTAGTGTTATGCACAATTTTGTGCTTAACCGATTTTTAATATATTCATTTAGCATCTTAAAAGAATAATAAATAGTTACTGCAAAAATTATTGAAACTCAAACACTAATAGACGTTTTTATTCGATCAAACTTAAAATATCGAACACAATAACAATTTAAAAGCACCAAAATAATCATGTTAAGGCTAAGCCACACATGATAACTAACACGCACATAAGAAATAAAGATATGTGAAGATTACACCATAATCAGTTACAATTGTGTCTTCACCTATACCTAAATAACATATAAAACCAAATTATCACCAAAGTAAAAACTGAGATAGATCTACCTCAAAAGATGCGCAAAATACACACACACAACACACACACACACACACACAAACACGACTTCATTAATTTAAGGAAACATATTAGGCCAAAATCCATTTTGAAGATTTGCATCATGAAGATGACCAAATGAAATTGTATCATCCCCATTTCCAATCAGCATCAAGTCCATATCCAACTGCCTTTGCAGGATGTCAGCATCATTCATAGTCATCCCAGTATGACCATGATCCACCCTCATAGTTAGTTCATCATTGATCGATGTTGTTGTCGGTGCAGCCGGCGGTGGTGGTGCCATTTGAAGTTGGCCTTGAGTTGGAGCAGACATGATTTCACTTTGCCCAATATTATTATTGCCAGCTTCCAATCTTCTACCTATGTCCTTTAAATTTTGGTCAATCAACTGACAAAGAACATTTGATTCATCTATTGATATAGTTTCGCGCATAATTCTACTATGTCCAATAGAATGATACAGGAGCACTCTCATCTCGTTCTCCATATTTTCTCTCCTCAGTTTCATAAGTTGTTCTTGGGCCTTCGAAATTCTTTGTTTCAAAAAATCCTCTTGATTCAATTTGTTCCTATTCTGCTCAAATTCAGTCAGTGATCTGAATTTTGAGAGCACATTTTGGACTTCCAAAGGGGTTGGCCAAATATCAGGTTGTGGCTCAAAAGGACCATATACTATGGCACACGCTTCAATTCCGCACAGAGTGCTTATTTCATCAACCTTCTTCAATAGATTCGTTTTTCTTTTGTTAAATGATGCTTTTCTAGCAGCATCATTAACAATGAAAGCAAGCTTCACCTTTTTTCTAGCCATGGTGTAGTTACTAGAGTAAAGGTTAAAGAAAAATAAAAGAAGAATGGGTTATTGTTGTGAATAATGTCTGTTATTTTGTGTGTATATATAGACTATGCGATGCTTGCGTTGATCTATAGATGGTATTTGATGTATGCGTGAATAATATCCAACTGGAATACTTAGCTGTAAAATATCATTTTATTGTCATTCCATATATGTAAGATCTAAAAAATCAAGTGCTTTTATGACATTTAATGTGTAAAATTTTATATATTTATCACTTTATAGTAAATAATTTAATTGACTTTTTATGATAATATAAATAATTTAATTAAGGTAGTTGTGAAATGGTTTGAATATGTACCAAAACTATTATCTTGTATGGATGCATGAACATAGACATATATACTGTAAATATGAATTAAGTTTATCGTTAATTCTTAGATATTTATCACATTATAGTAAATAATTTAATTGATGTAGTTGTGAGAGGGTTTGAATATGTACCAAAACTATTATCCTTTATGGATGCATGAACATAGACAGATATACTGTTAATATGAATTAAAGTTATCATTAATTTTTAGACATTTATCATTTTATAGTAAATAATTTAATTGATGTGTCCGTGAGAGAAGTTGGATTTCTATAAAAACTATTTATCCCTTTATAGTATATAATTTAATTGATGTCATTGTGAGATGGTTTGAATATGTACCAAAACTATTATCCTCTATGGATGGATGAACATAGACAAATATACTGATAATATGAAATAAGTTTAGCATTAAATTTAAATATTTATCACTTTATAGTAAATATTTTAATTGATGTGGCTATGAGAGAGTTGGAATTTCTATAAAAAAATATATTTTCTATAGATGCATCATGTATGAACATAGATAGATAGATATAATTTTAAGGGTTAATAGGCTTTTACCCCCTGCAAAGTAGGCGAGTTTTGTTTTACCCCTGTAATTTTTTTCGTTGAGATTACCCCCTGTAATGTTCAAGAATTTTTTTCTAGTTCATTTTTACCGCTCTAAAAAAACAAAAAATGGTAGGGGGGGTAAAAATGAACTAGAAAAAATTTCTTGAACATTACGGGGGGTAATCTCAACAAAAAAAGTTACGGGGGGTAAAACAAAACTCGCTTATTTTGCATGGAGTAAAAGCCTATTAACCCTAATTTTAATATGATTTTAGTTTACCATTAATTTTTAGATATTTATCAATATATTGTCATTCCATCCATGTAGATATAGAACATTAAGTTCTTTTATGATATTTTACATATAGTTTACATTAACTAAAGGGAAATACTAAATCTCGCGACACAAACCTCACGAATTATATGTGTATGAGTTGTAAAACTAACATTTCCGTTTCACTTAACTACCATAGTCACAATCCTATAAAAATTGGCAAATTTGAAAGAATAAAACAAATTGACTTTTATATATTTTTAGTCCTTTAAATTAATTTTAGGTTTTCGTCCACTAATCCTAGCTCAACTAACCGAAATTGTTAGTGTTGGACGTTATAAATGGGATTCGAACCCTGTTTACCCATTTTGTGAGTGTGAGTTTTCAATAACTTGTCATTTCGTCTATCTACAAAAAAATTAAGTTTCTCTTAAAGATATTTTTGGTTTCATATTGGTCCATAAAAAAAAGTTATATTTTGGTCATTTAAAGATATCTCCGTTTGCCACCTTGTTTCCTTCTATTAACTTTTTGCAAAAAACGTTAACTTTGTTTTCATACTGGTTCCTTATCTAGTTTAATAGGTTTTATATTAATCCATTATCTAATTTTATATTGGTCTTTTATCTAGTTTAATAAATTTTATATTAGTCCTAAAGTTAATGATTTTTGCCAAAAACTAATGGAATGGATCAAAATGACAAACAAAAATATCTATAAAAGACCAAAGCGGAACATTTTTTTGATGGACGAACAAACTAATTAAACCTTTGTAATTTAAGAGATAAAAAAAAACCGAACAAAAAAAATTATCCTCTTATTTGTGTATCATACTTTCTTTAATAGTCCTATGTCTTAACATGAATATACCCATCCTAAAATCAAGTGTCCATGTAAGCAGTAAGTTGGCCTAGTCTCTTGCCCAGCCTTCGCCTTCTTCAGTGGCCAAGTAGCAGCTAAATAAGTAACTAATGTTCACTTCAAATAGAAAAGTAAATTGATTGGTGAACATTAATTTCTTCGTGATGCTTTTGTGATGCTTTCCTTCGCTGGATATAGCATTGCTCTTAACTAAATAATGTAAGGAGAAAATTCGGTTAGAAGGGGAGAACCTACCTTGTGTGCCCCACAAGTTCTCAAATGGATATTAGTCATCACTAACAGCGGTGGAAACATTGTACTAATATCATGGTAACCCAAAAAATAAAACTAAATAATGTAAGGAATAAATTATTCTTTTTTTTTAAAAGAATCTTGAATTACACCCGCCTTCCCTCTTATTGTTAGACTAATTGGCTATCACTTAGAAGGGGGGGTTGAATAAGTGAACCTTGAAACAATTGCGTTTTTAAAAAATTATTTGTTTCAATCGAGCGCAAGCGGAAAACCACCGGATCGGTAGTCTATGCACCGATTGACCAAAAGAAAAGTAGTATAAGCCTTTGAATGTTTGATGAAAAGATTCGAAACGATAGCGTTCAAAATTCGAATACAAACTATGAATTAATTTCAGTCCCAAGCAAGTTACAATATCAAATTAAACACAATCACAATCAAGCACAACAATTGAATTTTTGGTGAATCAATACGAACACTCAAAATTCAATCGACTCAAAATTAAATGAAATTATGACAAGTAAAATATTGAGAGAGAGAGAGAAACACACAACGATTTGATTAGGGAGTTCCCCGGATTTCGCGTCGTCCACGCATTTGTCCGAGTACGTCTCCCCCCAAATAACAAAATGGGTTATTTGAGAGTGTATAGATCAAAAATGATTAACAACACGTACACAGTTTACAATTGAATCTTATAAACCTATAACGAGACAAAAGGTAAACTATGCAACAAAACCTCGACACACAACGAAACTTCGCCCTCTGATTCCAACGATCCGACCCGTGCCAAACCGCACTCGATCGTCCGGCTGAGTCCTTCGTTTCTTGTTGTCGATCCTTCAAGACAAGCACGATCTTGAATCCTTTGAGAGAAACTAGAACCTTCAACACACAATCCAACCCGACTACGATTCCGATTCACCGCGAACCGTATCGAACGTTATCACACAAAAATGCAACCTCTATTGAATTGATCCCATACTCAAACTTCAATTTTGATTGCAACCTTTGATGAAGATGATGAATTTGTGTTGAATGAAACCTTTGATTCAAATTCTCACTCAATTTGCAACCCAAAGCGTTTTCTGATCTTTCACACTAGTTTCCTCTCATTACAATGACACATCACATTGCTATTTAAAGAGAGAATAGAATTGAGCAAATTTGGGCAAAATTCAACATACGTGTATCGATACAAATGATGGTTTGTATCGATACAAACCCTTTGACCAGCGTTCAAATTGAAAATTTTGACCTATGTATCGATACAAAGATGTATATGTATCGATACATATATCAGTTTCTTGAAATCTTGAATGATATGTATCAAATCATGCAAGCATGATTCGATACATCATGCACTCTCTGATTTTTGAGAGAAGTAAGTGTGTATCGATACATGCAAGCATGATTCGATACACAGGTGACTCTCTGCCTCTGAGAGATCACTTTTGTATCGATACAAGTGATAGATGTATCGATACAAATTGCACAAAATCAGTCTGAAGTAATTTCAGGACATTTGTATCGATACACATGTTTATGTATCGATACATAATACCTAAAACTCAGTTTTTCAAAGTTTAAAAATAGTTTTTCGCTGTCAAGTCATTTGTAATGTTGCCAAAATGTGTTCTACTCTATTTTCATGTGTTTTGACAATTATTAAAACATGAGGATGAACTGGTGCACTTACACTTATGTTAAAAAACATACATCTTAATCCATTTATGCTCAAATAAAGGTGTAAATTACACTCCCACTTTTTGAGCGAAGCTTGAATTTTATTCTCCTCTCTTCTCTTATTAAAACCTACATTTCTCTTTCAATAATAAATACTCCATTTTAATATATTAAACTTTTAATTGATATATGTTTTTTATTCACATTATTTACATTAATTTTAAATGGTGTGTAAACTTTGAAGTTATAAAAAATAAAATAAAATTATTGGAAAACTTACTAAAGCCAATTAAAAAGTTATTTTAAATCAAAATTTATATCCTAAAATAATGAAATTAATAATACATTTTGAAGAAAGGAAAATTAATTTCTCAAATTAAAATAATGTTTTAAAGATATTTGTTATCCCCAAAAAATGCTAAAATGGATTTTTGTATATTTTAACATAAGAGAGGAATGGAGTATAATTCAAACTTTTTTCAATAGACTACAATTTAATCTTAATAAATATTTTAAGAAATTAATAATATGCTGAAAATTACATAATCATTTAAGAAATTAATTTTTCTTTCTTTAGAAATTTATTATTATTAATATTATGATTTTTGAATATAAAAATTAATTGAAAACATTTTCTTTAATCGCCTATAGTAATATATCCAATTTTTTTTATTTTGTTTTGTATTATTTCAAATTTTATGCAACATTTAAAGTTGTATGTTAATGATGTGAACAAAAAATAATGAAAACACATGCATTAAAGTTTTGATTATATTGAAATGAAGTGTTTATTAAAGGAGGAAAATGTAAGTTTTAAAATAAGAGGGACAAAGGAATGAAATTCAAGCTTCTTTCAAGACAAATGTAAATCTTAATAAATATTTTTTAACATAAGAGTGTAATTTCAGCATCTGTCAAAATAGATGAGTGTAATTTACTCTAAGTTAATTGATTATCTTTTTGGTAATATAAATAATAAAATTGTGTTGGAACAAAGTGGGTCCGACATGAACCTCTAATGTTTTAAGTGGTTTTGATGATAACAAAGTATTAAAATTACAATTGGTATTACTAATGATTATTCTAGTGTGCAGAATTACAAGTTAAAATTCATTCAGAAGCACTATGAATAGTAGCAGAGAAGCCAGTCAAAACAAGCTCTGAAAGAATATCGCTGTTCATCAGAAGCTTAATTTTGCGTGCTGAAGATAGCACTTCTGAAGACCAAAAGCTAGGCTCTGATGAAGTTCAGAAGCTGAAGATCTTAAGAAGCCATGACAAGAACATCAGAAGCAAAAGGAATTTACGTCACTCAAGAGCTGACCTATACAGAACCAATGATTGAAGAACAATCCACTTCAAGGCTCTGTCACATCCACAGGAAGGAATATTCGTTGGTACAACGTTAACCTTATCCATAAGTGGAGCGCATTTGAGGATTGTACTATCGTACTATTATTACTCAAAATGGATGAGTGATAAATTGAATAGCTAGGTAGTGCAATTGGAATTCCTTACCAAAGAAGGCAATATACAGCTATCAATTGTACGAGTAAATTCCAGCTGGCACCTCTCTCTCTGCAACGGTCATCATCTTCCTCCAAGTATAAATAGAAGACTCAAATGGAAGAAATGACTACTGTTACTACTACTGTTACTACAACTGTTACCACTACTGTTCTAACGACTGTTCTACGTTAAAAGACTAAGAAGCATTCTGACATCATAATTTAAATCTGTCATTCTAAGTCTTAGAACAATTTGAGTTGTATTTTGTAAACACCTCTGATAGTATATCAAGTGTTCCTTAACATTCATTCTTATTCTTAAGTTTGTTTGAGAAGTCTCTTGTTAAGATTAACTTGAGCATTTGAGAAGTCTCTTGTTTAGTGAAACTTGAGCACCTGAGAAGTCTCTTGCAAGTGTGCTTGAGCAATTTGTAATCTTTAGTAGATTATAGTGAAAATCTCTTGTTAGTAACAAGGGGACTGGAGTACTCTCGATTTGTGAGGGGAACCAGGATAAATTCTGTGTCCTTCTTTCTCTCTTTCTCTCAGCATCTCTTTTAGTTTGTGTTTTATCCGCTGCAAACTTGGTTTTATTTTGAAAAAGTTTTAATTCTAAAAACACAATTCAACCCCCCCTTCTTGTGTTTTTCCACCTTCAATTGGTATCAGGAGCTGGGCTGTTGCCTAACTCTCACCTATCAGTGAAACAGTTAAGATTCAGGGAGGAAAAACATGTCTGCTGAGAAGAATCTCAATGAAGTTCCATTTGACTATGATTCTAATTCTAAAGACAGAAGGTCTTCTGACAAAATTCCCTTTTTCAATGGAACTGAGACTGGTTATCCATTCTGGAAAACCAAGATGTACAGTCACATCATGGCGATTGATTGTGATCTGTGGGACTTGGTAGAAGATGGAGTGAACTTTGAAAATATGGACTTAGAAGGCGTTGTTAGCTCTAAAGACAGAAAGGCTTTTACACCCACTCAAAAGCTGGAATATAAGAAGCACCACAGTGTAAAAGGGATGATGACAAATGCCATCTCTCATGATGAGTACTTGAAAATTGGAGATAAGAGAATGGCTAAGTCTATCTGGGATTCTCTTAAATCCAAGTATGAAGGAAATAAACAAGTTAAGGAGGCTAAGGCCAACTTGTTAGTACATCAGTATGAATTATTTAAAATGAAGGACGGAGAGGACATTGAGACAATGTTCTCTAGGTTTCAAATTCTTGTTTCGGGACTTCAAGTTTTAGATAAGAGCTATACTGAGGCTGATCATGTAAGGAAAGTACTCAGAAGCTTGCCGCCAAAGTGGAGACCAAAAGTGACAGCGTTTCAGGAATCTAAGGATTTAGATACTGTGTCTCTTGAAAGCTTGGTTAGTTCTCTAAAGAGTCATGAGATGGAACTTATGACTGATGAATCGACTATGAAGCTAAAAGGGATAGCCCTGAGCACCAAGAGTTCCTCTAAGGCTCTGAAGGCGAAGGTTATAGTATTTGATGAAGAAGCTTCTGAAGAAGGTCACGAGATGGACTCTGATGAAGAAGAAGAAATGGTTCTGATGGCTGCAAGAGTATCGCAATGGGCTAAGAGAAGCAAGAAGTATGCTGGTAAATTTGGAGGTTCTTCCAAGAAGGTTGGTGCTTCTAAGGATAAAAAGGAAGAACAAAACAAATGCTTTAAGTGCAACAAACCAGGACACTTCATTGCTGACTGCCCAGAGAACCTGAGTAAAACATCCAAGAGAACCTCTAACAAAGAAAGATACAAAAGTAAGCTCAAGAAGGGGTTCCTTGCCACTTGGGATGATTTGGATCAGGAATCAGATTCTGATGGGGAAGAAGAAGCAAACCTAGCCTTGATGGCAACCACTTCTGACCAAGAGAACTCTGAGCACGAAGCTGACTCAGATTCAGAAGATGAAGATGAGGTACTTGCGAAACTTTCTCGTTCTGAATTAATAGATTCCTTAAAAGATGCCTTAAAACTTTTAACCAAAAAGGCAGGTGAGTGTAAGGTCCTTAAAAAGGCCTATAACAACCTGACCGAAAAGGCAAATGAAATAATTGAACAAAATGAGTCTCTAAAATCAAGAAATGAATTTATGGAAACTCATTATGTTCTTGATGATAAGGTTCCTCCAGAACATGAATTTGCTCTTCAGGAATTCCTTATCAATGGAATGAAAAGAAGTAAAATAGCCTCTTTGATTTATCATGTAAGTAGAAATAGAGGAGAAGGTCTTGGATTCTCACGTTTTAAAGATAATCCATTATCTTCAAATTCCTCTAATATAGATAAATCAAAACCTAAGGTTGTCTTTGTAAAGAGTCAATCAGAAGTTCTAAATGAGTCAACTTCTAATAGAGCATCAAAGCCAGAGGCTCAAAAGTCAAAGACTCTGAAGGATAAAACCTCAAAACCTAAGATTTTTAAGCCTCAAGCTAATGTTAAATCTAAAGAAGCTCTGACACATTCAAGAACAAAGCTCAAGAGCTATACTAAACCCAAAAACTTTTCAACAAGGGTGGTTAACTCTAGAGGCTCTGATAGGTCTTTCAAACAAAGACCACCTGGACCTGTAAAGACTAACACAAAAGGACCCATAAAGATATGGGTACCAAAATCTCAAATAATATTTGCTTCAGGTTTGCACACCAAGAAGGCCAAAGCAGCAATGCTGGTACCTGGACAGTGGCTGCTCACGACATATGACGGGAGAAAGGCATATGTTCCAAACCCTGACTCTGAAAGAGGGAGGTACTGTGGGGTTTGGAGGAAACCAAAAAGGGAAGATCATTGGTACAGGTATAGTTGGTAACTCTTCTCTTTCAATTAAAAATGTTTGGTTAGTTGATGGCCTCAAACATAATCTGCTTAGCATTAGTCAATTTTGTGATAGCGAATTTATTGTTAAATTTGATAAAAAGGCATGTACAGTAATCAATGATTCTGACAAGTCCATATTGTTTAAAGGATTAAGAAGAGGTAATGTTTATAAGGTGAATCTGTCAGAACTCTCTGAGCAGAAGATAGTTTGTCTTCTATCTCTGAATGATGAAAAGTGGGTCTGGCACCAACGCTTAGGTCATGCTAACTGGAGATTAATCTCTAAGCTTAGCAAACTAAAGTTGGTTAAAGGCCTGCCAAATCTTAAATATCATTCAGATGCTCTGTGTGGTCCTTGTCAGATTGGCAAAATTTCAAAAACTTCTTTTAAACCTAAAAACATTGTCTCTACCTCAAGACCCTTAGAACTACTTCACATTGATTTGTTTGGTCCAGTAAGTACTGCCTCAATCAATGGGAAGAAATATGGATTAGTCATTGTTGATGATTACAGTAGATGGACTTGGGTAAAGTTTCTAAGAGTGAAAGATGATGCATATGATGTGTTCAGCATCTTCTGCACTCAAGTGCAAAATGAGAAAGGTCTCAAAATCTTAAAGGTTAGAAGTGATCATGGTGGTGAATTTGAAAATGAACCATTTGCAACTTTTTGTGAAGATCATGGCATTGTCCATGAGTTCTCTGCTCCTAGAACACCACAACAAAATGGTGTTGTAGAGAGAAAGAACAGGTCTTTACAAGAAATGGCAAGAACCATGATGCATGAGACAAAACTTGCTAAGCACTTCTGGGCAGAAGCTGTAAACACAGCTTGTTACATTCAAAATAGGATCTATATAAGACCTCTATTGAATCTAACAACATATGAACTCTTCAAAGGAAGAAAGCCCAACATCTCTTACTTTCATCAGTTTGGATGTACATGTTACATTCTAAACAACAAGGCCTACAAAAGAAAATTTGATGCCAAAGCTTGTAAGGGAATCTTTATAGGTTACTCTGAACGCTCAAAGGCATACAGAGTGTATAATTCTGAAACTAACACAGTGGAAGAATCTATACATGTTAGATTTGATGATAAAGAGCCTGACAGTAAAATGTCAGAGCAAGATAATAGTTATGCAGGTGTTCCATACCAATACATCGATTCAGAACCTGAAAAAGCATCAGAAGCTGTTGAAGCTTCAGAAGCTGTACTGGAAGAAGATGCTGAAGAAGCATCTCAATTAGAAGCATCACAAGAACATGATGACACTTCAGAAGAAGACACTCAACCAAGTGCTGATGGTGATGAAGCTCCAAGAAGGAAGTTCAAATATAGATCATCACATCCAGAAGATTTAATTCTTGGAAACAAAGAAAGTCCAAGAAAAACAAGATCAGACTATCAACAACTTAATTCACTTCTGGGACTAATCTCAATGATAGAACCAAAGAATGTTGATGAAGCACTTACTGACGATGGATGGATTGTAGCTATGCAAGATGAGCTCAATCAGTTTCAAAGAAATGATGTATGGGATTTAGTGCCAAGACCAGCACATAAGAACATCATTGGAACTAAGTGGGTATTTAGAAACAAGATGAATGAATAAGGTGAAGTGGTAAGAAATAAAGCTAGACTGGTAGCACAAGGCTACAGTCAGCAAGAAGGTATAGACTTCACTGAAACATTTGCTCCAGTAGCAAGACTGGAAGCAATCAGGTTACTTCTTTCATATGCTGTTAACAATGGAATCACATTGTACCAAATGGATGTTAAGAGCGCCTTTCTTAATGGTGTTATTTCTGAAGAAGTATATGTCAAACAACCCCCAGGTTTTGAGGATTTGAAAAATCCTAATTATGTTTATAAACTTAAGAAATCACTCTATGGTCTCAAACAAGCTCCAAGAGCTTGGTATGAAAGACTGAGTAATTTCCTTTTAGAAAATGGTTTTCAAAAAGGTCAAATTGACAATACATTATTCAGAAAGACATCTAAGAAAGATATCTTAATCATTCAAATATACGTTGATGATATTATTTTTGGTTCTACTAATGCTTCCTTGTGCAAGAGTTTTTCAAAGCTGATGCAGGATGAATTCGAGATGAGTATGATGGGTGAATTGAAGTTCTTCCTTGGAATCCAAATTAATCAAGGAAAAGATGGCACTTACATTCATCAAAGCAAGTATACAAAAGAGCTTCTGAAGAAGTTCAACCTTGATGACTGCAAGATAATGTCTACACCCATGCATCCTACCAGCAGCTTAAGCAAAGAAGAGATAGGAAGCAAAGTAGATCAGAAGCTGTATCGAGGTATGATTGGTTCTTTACTCTACCTTACAGCATCTAGACCTGATATTCTATATAGTGTATGCTTGTGTGCAAGATTCCAGTCAGATCCTAGAGAACCTCACTTAACTGCTGTTAAGAGGATCTTTAGATATCTGAAAGGAACTACTAATCTAGGACTTCTTTATAAAAAATCCCTAGATAGTAAGCTAGTTGGATTCTGTGATGCTGACTATGCTGGTGATAAGATTGAGAGGAAATCCACTAGTGGAAATTGCCAATTCATTGGTGAGAATCTCATATCTTGGGCCAGCAAGAGACAAACAACTATTGCTTTGTCTACAGCAGAAGCAGAATACATCTCAGCTGCTAAATGCTGCACACAGCTTCTCTGGATGAAATATCAGTTGGAAGATTATAACATAGCTGAAAGCAGTATTCCACTATATTGTGACAATACTGCTGCTATTCATTTGTCTAAGAACCCTATTCTACACTCAAGAGCTAAACATATTGAAATAAAACATCATTTTATAAGGGATCATGTTCAGAAAGGTACAATAGATATTCAATTCATTGATACTGAACATCAATGGGCTGACATATTTACTAAACCTTTAGCTATTGAAAGATTTGATTTTATCAAAAAGAATTTGAACATGCACTATATCTCTGAAGAAAATTAGCTCTGAGAAGTAGAATAGAATTAGCATCTGAAGCTCTATCAGAACCTCTTATAATTTAGAGTATCCCTTGGGAAGCTCTGAATAATTTAGGCTCTGAAGAGTAACAGGTTCTGATGAGGTGTCAGATACAAATGAGTGAGGCTCTGAACCTTTTGGAAATGAAACGTTCAGTACGAGTAAGTGTACAACAGTTGTCTATACACGCGTCAGCTATGTTTAAACTTTTTCAACACGTGTCTAGATCCTGACGGGCAGAGAACAGTTAATGATGATTATGGCAGTTAAGAATATTATTTAATTTTTAAAAAAACTGCTCGCGCTCCCTCCCAATGTTTATTTTCTCTGTGTATGTGTGCTAGTTACTATTTATAAGTCACTTCACTCACTTGCACAACTTTTTACACAAAATCACTACCTACACAACCCTAGACCTTACAGAAATTCCCAACCTTCATCTTCTTAATTCTCTGCAACTATGGCTGCTCGTTCATCAAACGAAATCGTTCAAGAACCCTTTAACCCTACGTTACCACCCATCATCGATCTTAATTCAAAAGATAATCTAGTCTACGAACATCATCAAACTGACGCTGGACCAGATGCTTATGATTTCTTCACTGAGAAGTTCGTGGATTTTGAAAGTTTGAAAGCGAATGGGATTGACTTTCAATACTTGTTCTACAACCAACAATGGCAAAATTATTTTGAGATGCTTAATGGCTTCGTATACTACGACATAGTGAAGTACTTCTGGCAGAAGGCTAAAGTGTACGATAGAGCAAGTGCTGATAAAGAATACAAGGATATGGTTGAGAAGAACAAGGAATTACGAGGGAAAACAAGAAAAGAACTTGGTCTTAAACCTTATAGAGAAAGGGAAATTAGGTCAAATATTTTGGGAATAAATGTTGTGATAACCCAGGCACACATTGCTAAGATTCTGGGTTTAGACAACAAAGGAGAAGATATAGAAGTGTATGATAAGAAAAGCAAGCATTTGGATTCAATTCATCAGGACCTCTTTAAATCTGGATGCACCCAAAAGGATTTTGGAAAAGTAATGCACATGAAGCACACATTTGAATTTGCTTTCAGAATGTGTTTGTCTACCATCTTCACCAGAAAAGGTGGATTGGATACCATCTCCATTCCACACAAACATCTCATCTGGTTCTTATACAAGAGGGTGAAAGTTAATTTGGCTAAGATTCTTTTTGATCACATGTGCCTTACCATCAATGAGGGTAGAACCAAAATACCATCAGTCATTCATCACCCTAGGTTAATTTCTGAACTGATAAGGCAAACCAAACTCACAGATATTGTGAGTGCCAAAGAAAAACTTAGAGTTTTCCAAACCTCTAAGTATGATGCTTCAGTGCTGGTCAATATGAAGAGAAAAACCAAGGAAGAAATCATTCAAGTGAAAACACCTCTACAGCAAGTGTACGAAAAGTACTTCTGGTGTGATGGGTTTCCCACCATATCAGAACATGATAATGAGGAGGTCATCAAGAACTTTCTTGAATCAGTAAGAAGAGAAACTGGGGTTAGTGTGCCCAGGAAAATGGTTGTAAGTGTTCCTAATTGGGATATCTTCAAAGGACCAAGAGATATAACAAGGAACAAAAGAAAGCCAAGAACTACTGAGCTAGAAATGATCGATGAAGGCTCTGATGATCAAGGACATGCTAGTGCTGATGAGATTGAGGAAGGTGCTGAAAATATGATGACTGAAGCTGTTCAGAAGGAAAAACGGACAAAGAAAAGGCATGATAGGCCTTCAGCTTCTGAGGAAGATCAGAACCCTGCTAAACCTGCAAAGAGATCAAAGACCAGAGCTTCTAAACCAAAAGGTAAGATCTCTGAATCTAATACTTCTAGCATTCCTGTAGCTCAGGTTATTGGTTCTGAACCTCAACCCTTTATTACTAAACCATCTATTTCTCAACCTCCATCATCTACAAATCAACCTCAACCCATAGACTTCACTGTACCTATTAGTGTAGTCTTACCTGATCATAAAGCTATACCATCATCATCTTCATCAGATACCAGCACTGCCTCAGATGAGTTAATTGCTACACTCATCAGAGAATCCAACCCAAAACAAAAGAAAACTCTTACACCAAAGAGAACCTCTTTCAAGAAAACCACAAAGAAAACCACCATAAAGCCCATTCATCTCTCTTCTGATGAAGAACCTACTATTAATGTAGACACCACCATTCTCAATCAAACCACAAATCAAGATTCTGTCATAGAACATCTTGAACAACACATGTGTGGTGTTGCATTTACCAACTCAAATCCAAATTCACCACATCAATTTCCATCCATGAATCTCACAAATGATTCACCCGTCCATAAAACACAAAACACACAGGTCATTCACACACCCCCTCCCTCACTTGATCACATCTCACGAGTGAATCCACCTACATTCACCCCTGTTCAGAATGAGCCAATTGCCCATTCTGAAGAACAACAAAATTCACCTCACTCATCACCAATCAATGTCATGACTGAACAACAACACCAATCACCACAACCTGTCTCTGACCCACTCAACAAACCTCTAGTTTTAGAAGAGGTTCTTGAGCTTTACCAACACCTAACTAAAGCTGAACATCAAATATTCAAGGATTCCATCAATCTTGATGATGATATCATACCTCTAAATCTCAGCAAAATCAAAATCATTGAACTCAAAAGAAAGATTCTTTATTACATATGATTGCATCTAGCCTAAGGCTTAGATTTAGAAGCCTCTGATTCTATACTCTTCAGTTTCTCTTTGAGAAGAGATAGTGCTTCATCAGCAAGCTTCTGAACCTCAGCTGGATAATCTGCTAGATTATCTTCATATGTCCATAAGAACTCTTCCAGATCAGAGCCCAATTCTTCCTCCTCTGACTCTGTTAAAATAAGTTCTTCCTTGTTTCTCTCATATCGTAGCCTGTTTTCTTCGCAGCGCCAGGGCTCTGCTCCCTTCTTGCTCTCTTCTTTTGAGCTTGAAGCATCCTTGGTAACCTGTCTTTCCATTGTATGTTTTTCTTTTGATGTCACTTGATTACTCTGGATGAGTAAAATGAGAGGAATCATCCCTTTTTATAGTGTCATCAAGCTCTCTTGACAGGACGGTTTTCAACACAATTCATTAAATGAATTTAGTTGTCATCACTTTTTGACTTGACTACCTTGTTATGACGAGTTTGACTGCTTGGTTTTCTGTGTCTTTTTGACTGATGCCAAAAGGGGGAGTAAGAGTAGCGTTAAAATTAATGTTGATTCATTCATGTACTGCTCAATCTGAAACTGTAATGTTAAAAGCATTATGAATCAATATTTATCTCTTATGATTCTTTCTCATTCTGAACGATTATTGAAAGGGGAGAAAATTTAAGAACCTAAAATAAAATTCATAGACAATGTCAGAAGAGCTTGCAAACCGCTTCTGAGCATTATCAAACTCTAAGAAGCAAAGCTTGCAAAACTATGCTTCTGAGAGTTAAACATGAAAATTTATTTTAAGTTAATAAATCAACTCTTAAACTGTTTTAATTAATTATGGATAAAACTTAGGGGGAGCTTACAAACCTACCCTTATGGATTATCAGACTCAGGGGGAGATTGCAAACCTTTGAAACCTGAAGTCATCATAATTAAATTAAATCAACAACAATTGAATTTTAATGCTTTGGTTTGTCATCATCAAAAAGGGGGAGATTGTTGGAACAAAGTGGGTCCGACATGAACCTCTAATGTTTTAAGTGGTTTTGATGATAACAAAGTATTAAAATTACAATTGGTATTACTAATGATTATTCTAGTGTGCAGAATTACAAGTTAAAATTCATTCAGAAGCACTATGAATAGTAGCAGAGAAGCCAGTCAAAACAAGCTCTGAAAGAATATCGCTGTTCATCAGAAGCTTAATTTTGCGTGCTGAAGATAGCACTTCTGAAGACCAAAAGCTAGGCTCTGATGAAGTTCAGAAGCTGAAGATCTTAAGAAGCCATGACAAGAACATCAGAAGCAAAAGGAATTTACGTCACTCAAGAGCTGACCTATACAGAACCAATGATTGAAGAACAATCCACTTCAAGGCTCTGTCACATCCACAGGAAGGAATATTCGTTGGTACAACGTTAACCTTATCCATAAGTGGAGCGCATTTGAGGATTGTACTATCGTACTATTATTACTCAAAATGGATGAGTGATAAATTGAATAGCTAGGTAGTGGAATTGGAATTCCTTACCAAAGAAGGCAATATACAGCTATCAATTGTACGAGTAAATTCCAGCTGGCACCTCTCTCTCTGCAACGGTCATCATCTTCCTCCAAGTATAAATAGAAGACTCAAATGGAAGAAATGACTACTGTTACTACTACTGTTACTACAACTGTTACCACTACTGTTCTAACGACTGTTCTACGTTAAAAGACTAAGAAGCATTCTGACATCATAATTTAAATCTGTCATTCTAAGTCTTAGAACAATTTGAGTTGTATTTTGTAAACACCTCTGATAGTATATCAAGTGTTCCTTAACATTCATTCTTATTCTTAAGTTTGTTTGAGAAGTCTCTTGTTAAGATTAACTTGAGCATTTGAGAAGTCTCTTGTTTAGTGAAACTTGAGCACCTGAGAAGTCTCTTGCAAGTGTGCTTGAGCAATTTGTAATCTTTAGTAGATTATAGTGAAAATCTCTTGTTAGTAACAAGGGGACTGGAGTACTCTCGATTTGTGAGGGGAACCAGGATAAATTCTGTGTCCTTCTTTCTCTCTTTCTCTCAGCATCTCTTTTAGTTTGTGTTTTATCCGCTGCAAACTTGGTTTTATTTTGAAAAAGTTTTAATTCTAAAAACACAATTCAACCCCCCCTTCTTGTGTTTTTCCACCTTCAAATTGATGTATCTATTATAAGAAAGTTATTTTTATGGAAAAATAATTTAAATTAAAAAATGAATACAAGACCGGAGGACAAAGAATCTGACCAAGTTCAACCACATAAATAATCAAAGCTGATCAAATGGTGATACAAACAATGTCAACACAAAAGTGGAACAAAATAGCTAGAGAAACTACCTTAAATGGTAAAACAGTTATTGAGCAAAACCCAAAACAAATACTATCATGGACAAGTCGCCAGACCCGCATACGGGAACAAAACCGAATTGCGAAAAGATAAAAAAAACAAAGTGATCGTTCAGAGCAAGGTAATTAGAATTAGACTTACCATTGAATCTACGTGTTTATTGATTCAAAGTTCAACAGGTTAGACTGATATACAATCAGGTTGGTCCATTTATAATTTTTCTAATATATAAATCAACATATAAAATAATATTAATACATGTAAAATGTTGATCGAAATCGAATCTACTAAAGTATTTGTAAGACCCGTAATTCCACTGTACCTTTTGGTGAATAAAATAAGTAATGGCTACGAGTTTTAGGGTTTTTGGTGAAGCTGTTATTGTGAGTATCGTTGCATTAATGGAATTTTTGCTGAAATGGAGCCTGTTTTGTGCTCGTGCGCTGGAAAGGCACAGACTTTTGGGTCGTAGTCTTCTTTTGAGTATAAGAAGGTTTGTGTGTAGTCAGAATAACGAGTTTTGGATTATTCTCGCTTTTGGAAAAACGAGTAGGAATTTTACCCGCTGTTGGAAATTTTTACGAGGTCTGAATTCCGTAGAAATTTAGATGGGAGTTTTATATATCGGCGCAAGTTGGAATCTAGATTCAGAATATTTTTGGGAGCTAAGGAAATAAATTTCAGTCGGAGAATAAAGTTTAGCGATAATATTTGGAAACGGTTTACGACGGACGTTTATTGGTTAGATTTTATATTTTTGAGATTTCCGTCCGTTAGCGAGGTGCGACTCGCCGAGAGCAAACGCGATGAGCTGAGAAGCGTAAAGTGGATATTTGTTCAAAAAACAATCATGAGATTATTTTGATCCAAAGGCTAGGGTTTAGTCTTGCAAGTCTTGCTTTGATCCAAGGGCTTAGATGGAGCAAGACCCTTTTAAATAGTGAGGAGGTTTAGCACTTTGGAGACTTAGAAGAAAAATCACAAAAACTACTCCCTCCTTTCCTCTTCTTGGCCGTGAGGCCTTTTGTTAGGTGTAGGGTGAGTTTTAATTTTCTTACTTCCTTTAAAAGCTTGAATCTTGCTCTTGTTGGATCATAGAAGTTGCTAGGAATCATCTCCTCAAGGTAACTAACACTTCTCTTCCTTATTCTCCATGAAAAACCTCATGAATTCTTGAGTTTTTTGATTATGTTCTTGAGAGAAAAATTTGAGAATTTAGTTTTAATTAGTTTTGATTCCATAGTATTGTTTAAGAGTGTTATGTAGGAAACATTAGTGAAGCATCTAAGTGATTCTCATGGTGATTTCAAATTTCACAATTTTGTTGGTGAGGTTTTGAAGAAAATTCCTTAAAATGATCATATCTTTGAGTGTGTTGTATGATTTTGGTTTTTGAAGTTAGTTTCAAGCTTTGTGACAAAATGGATTGGTGAATATGAAATTAGTTTCGAAAAATGAGAAAAAAATTATTCTCGTGTTCTTGAGCGACTCGAAGAACACAATTTAGAAAAAATTTATTTCGAGTTTCAAATGGAGTCGAATACACGATCGAATAGCATTACGAACTAATGAGTATGGACTAGGGTTTCAAATGAAAAAAAATGTGTAGGGTTGCCCTTTTTGCCTCAAATGGCCGTGGCACACATATAGGGTTCGAGGAATCGAATTTCGAAAAATTGTTTAGAGGCAAATAGCTTCCCATGATCATTGTTTAATTGTTTGATGGGTTATGGGATGTTTTGAAAAGAAAATGATCACTTGCCTTAAGAAAAACCTTATTTGAGATTTCTCGAAAATTTGCGATTCGACTCTATAATTTCTAAATCGTTTTGATAAGTGCTAGTTAGGTATTATGGGATATTACCATGCTTTTAGAAGTGAAAAATTTTGTGTGGAAGGGTGTTTTTCCAAAATTTGGCCGTGGCCTTCTTTGTGGGGAGGGAGAAATTCCAAAAAATTTTCTAAGTCCACAATTGTGTGAAAATTGTGTATGTGTTGGATAATCCTAGTTTTGAAGAAAAAATGAGTATAGGAAAGTTTGTTAGGAAGAAAAAAATGTGTAACTTGTAACGCAAGAAAACTTTGATTTTTCATAAAAATATTTTTGAAAAGTTTTAGTTGTGTTTCAAATGGTTTTGTTGTGTGTGGGACAAGTCCTTGAAGTGGAAAATTCCAAAATGGTTTTAGTTTATGATTTGAAAACAAAATGATTTTCGTGTTATAAAAATAGTACAATTAACTTCGTGAATTTTGAACACTATGAGAATAACCTGAAAACATTGAGGGATAGCTTTAGAAAGTACTTTAAGCCTCTCTAGAGCTTTGAGAACAAGTTTCGTTTCGATAGGATAAACGAGGAATATCTTATTGATGTTACGCTACATTTATTTTAGGTAGCGTGTGTTGTAGATTTTCGCGAAATTAAAGTAACGGAAGCTTGCTAAGGTAAGGGCTCCACTTTATTTCCGTCTTTTCAACTGGTTATGACATGCTTGTATTTCTGCTGTAATGCTTTGCTGTGTGTTTGGCATGTCAGGTTGATGTATTCTCGTGATGAGAACGTGTTTAAAATACTTGCGCTGTTTACATATGATTATGAGAATATATGTATGAACAGGTTGTTGGAATACATATGATTGGAAATGTATGTATGTTGTTGTGTTTGGTTTACATATATCTGTGTGATATGTAATTGTTGCATGAGCATGTATGGAACGTGTAAGTCAGCGGGGACTACACGGGTGGATGTGTCTGTGTGACCCCGCCGGGGCTGTGTCTGTGTGACTGCCCTATATATGCTTAATTAGAAAGTATGCTCATGCACTCATAGTTGGTATTTGATCTAGGTGATTGTACCAGGTGATATCCCGCCTTTAATTGAGCCGGTATTTGATCTAGGTGATTGTACCCGCCGTTAATTGAGTTGGTATTTGATCTAGGTGATTGTACTCGGGGTATTCCACCAAATTGAGTCGGTACTTGATCTAGGTGATCGTACCCGGTGTTATCCCACCGTTAAATTCCGGAATTCATGCATGTGGCAGCCAGTGATTGGTGTCACGATCATGTAGAGTCTGCATTGGTAGGCTATGTGTGCATTATATATATAAGCCCGTTGGTGGGAATTGTTTTTGTGTTAAAGAGTTTTCCCTTGTGTATGTGGAAATTTGTTATGTGTACATCTTTCGCACCGGTTATATATATATATACTTTTATTTTGTGGTGACCCTTTCTTTCATTTGCGGGCTCATCCCACCCAGATGATGGGTTAGGTCGTGGTGACGACGGTGGCTATTCCAGGCCCCAGTGAGCGGCTGGAGTTTTAGTTTAGTTAGACTATGCGCCGGTGTGTTTTGTGCACCGTGCTTTTTGGTTAGCATAGGGTTGTCTAACTTGTTTTGTTGTAAGTATTTGAATACTTAGACTTGGATTGTAATTATTCAGGAATACACTTTGCTTGTCGAAGCACCTTATGGTAATGAGTCTTTTTGTATATTTGAATGCCGGCTCATTGGAAAATATTCTATGCGCACTCTGAGTGTTAGTTGAAAAAGAAAAAAAAAAAAATATACTGCCTTTTCAGGCCTTTGAAAAACGGGTTGTCACAATTGGTATCAGAGCACGGCTTTAAATCTTCAAAGGGAAAGTGTATACTTGAGTCGTTAGTCCAGAGTCGGTTAGAACGTAACTAGTGTTGAGTTAGTTCTAGTGTTTGTTCTGTGTCGGGTTATGAGTTAGTAATCCGTTGAGTGAGATATTCTGTTAGGATTCAGAATTGGTTGATTAAGGATCTAATCAAAAGGAGTTGGTATATGCAGAAAAAAGGATGCCTCCAAGAAGGGCACCTGCAGCCCCTAGGGCAGATGACAACGAGATGTATCAGATGGCTCATGCCATGAATACGATGGCAGTTGCTGTGACTGCCCAGACCCATGCGAAGACGCAGAGGGATGTAGAGAAACGTGAGAGGGAGATCGTTGCCGCTGGATCTAGACTTCTCACCAGTTTCAACCATCAGGCTCCTCCTAAGTTTAGTGGGGAGGGAGCTCCTGATACCGCGGATTTGTGGCTCCAGGCGATGGAGAGGATATTCGGAGCAATTCATTGTCCGGAAGGGGAAAAGGTAGTCTTAGCTACCTATCAGTTGCAGGGTAGTTCTGAATACTGGTGGAGGAACACCAGGCTCATAATGGAAAGGTATGGGGAGAACTTCAAGAGGAGGTTTTTAGCCAAGTACTTTCCCGAGACTGCTAGGGAAAGGTATGGGGAGGAATTCCTGCAACTACGTCAGGGGGGGGCATGAATGTGGAAGCCTATGCGAAGAAGTTTGAATCTCTGTCAAGGTTCTTTCGTTTCTTCAGGGATGGCATAGATGAGAATTATATGTGCCGCCGTTTCCAAGATGGTTTGAGGTACGAGCTGCAAGACGCAGTGGTGCCGTTAGGAATTCGACACTTTCAAGTGCTGGTTGAGAAGTGTCAAGAGGTTGAGGATATGAGAAACAAGCGGGTGAACCGCCAAAGTGGTTTTAGTGCAGGAGGACCTAGCAATTCAAGTGGTCAGACTCAGAGTACGAGTCAGAATCAGAGGAGGCAGCGGAATAAGCCTTATAACCGTCCCCAAGATAATCAAGGACCAACTCGCTCTGTGAACACAGGGACTCGGGGAAGTCAGAGTGGGGGAAATCTGACATGCCGCAGATGTGGTCAAGAGGGTCATTATGTGAATGATTGTAAGAGCTCAGGAACTGTTTGTTACAACTGCCAGAGGCCGGGTCATTTTGCTAGAGATTGCAAAGCCCCAAGGGCAGAGTCGTCGACGGATGTGGCACAAGGAACTCGACCCGCTGCTAGAGGAGGTGCCTACAGTATGAGCACTGGAGTGAGCAGTCAGACCGGTAATGCCATGCATGAGGATTGCCAGATTACAGGTAACACCTTACTGCTTTGATCGATGTTAGGGCAACCCATTCTTACGTATCTTGGTGTGTGCTGTTGCCTGTGATTGTTTGTTTTGTCACTACTTTTGTTTTGAATGTTATACTATGTAAAGGACTTAGTAGTAGCTATAGCAGGTTGCGCTGTTAGTGGTAAGTTGGAATTACGTCTGTCACGCATCAAGGGTCAGTGGACCTAGTGTCGTTTGATAACGAGTATGCAAATAGTGGATACCTTTAAGGTGGAGGTAAGCGTGTGGGATCTAGTAGATTGATGAGTTAGCCGCGAAGGAATGTGAGTCGTTGGGAAAGAGTCGCTGAGAATGAGTAAGAGAAAAGCACATGATGATGTGGCTTATGTTAATGGAGGATTTGCGAAAAAAATTGCCTCACACCTAGTTAAAAAAAAATCATGGTTGTGCGGGTATAGTACGGATTCAAAAGCACCACCTGAATGGATGTCATGACGGTGCGTGTGTTGTATGTAGAAATAAGAAGGATAAGAATTTGTCTAATGACAAGTTGATGGGGGTTAGTAGAGCTTTGGTTCATTGTAGTGGTTACAATGGAGAGAGACGTGGTATGATGGAGATCGGTATTGAGTAAGTGTAAGGGATTCGGATGTTGTCAACAAGGATGGTTGGACAATAGTAATGCGAGGAAATACCCTAAGAGTCATTTTGAAGGTAGGTACCTCGACGAGAGTGGTGATGTCGAAGCAATTAAGAATGGTCATAGTGACCAACTCTGTTGAGTAAGAGAGGATTTAATTGCAAGAGGAAAGGAACCCAAGAGAGAGTTCGGAATTAGAATGGAAATACGATGTGAAGCGGATGTGCGCCGACGATGGTAGTCGACGAGGATAAGCGTTTTGTTTAAAGCACACGAGATTTATCTAAGTGTCGTTTGGAAGTAATATGAACGTATAGGGAACCGATTCTGAGGAATTGGGGATTTGGATAAAAGGAGTCCAAGAGAAATAGATGGTATAGTTTGGCAAGTGTCAAGACTATGAGGAGTGTAATCACCAACTGGAGGATGGGATTGTTTTATGTAAGACGTGTTTGGAATGAGATTCGTGGGTGAGCATGCGGTTTCGGCGTATTCATTGAGTTGCGGACTCATGGATATTGGTAAGGTGCGAAGTTCTTCCTGAGAGGAGATAACTTGCTCGATATGTAATGGTTTGGGTGGTACTTGCCGTAGTGGCACTGTACTACTATTGGATGATACTCCACGGATGCTTCAAGAGTGGAAGCATGAGAGCTTATGCGACGTGTGTTGAGCGTCGTGTCTTACGACTTTGATCTTGTATTCGTAAGAGATCGAGGGAAACGTATGGGAAAACCTCGAAGGAAGTGTTGGACCATTGTGCCTCGGAGGACCTTGAGCACAAGTGGAATGAAGTATCACTTAAGTTGGGTAAAGAGGGTCTAAACCACCATCAGGATTGTCGACTGTCTATTGACAAATTGAGGGACTGGCCGTCCTTAATTTATTGTTGATGGTAGACGGGAATCGTGTTGATTGGAATTGACTAGTTTTTACTAGCTTTGGTGATGCACAGAGAACTTCAGTGTTTCTTTTTGGAGGGTAGCCACTCACAACTTCGTGTGAAACTAATGGAGTGGGCTATGCCGCGGAGGCGAAAGAGGTGACTTTGGAAAATTTTTGTTTGTGGGCACGAGGATCTTTGGGAACTAGAGGTTGTGAACCTCTGTTGTAAGGTTAATTTATGAGTGGTGAACTCGTTGAGAGTTGCGGTTGGTGCACGGTTGTGCCAGTGGGTTGGTGAGAGTACCTGTGTGACTTCACCCGGTGTTAGCATCTGTGTGGCTGCACCTAATCCTGAGGGATTTTGTTGTGTTGGTGATGGTAATAATTAGTTGAGTTGTTACTCTTACCTTTAGTTTCGAGGACGAAACTTCTTTTTGGAGGGTAGTAATGTAAGACCCGTAATTCCACTGTACCTTTTGGTGAATAAAATAAGTAATTGTAAGACCCATAACTCTACTGTATCGTACGCAAGTTATAAGCGTAAGTAGTGGCTAAGAGTTTTTTAGGGTTTCTGTAAGTTAATTTCGTAAGTATCGTGTAATAACAGCGTTATTGCTGAGTTGGAACTGGTTTTGGATTCGTGTACTATTTAAGCCCAGACTTTTGGTTCTTGGTCCTCTTTTATATACGAGAACGTTCCTGTGCTTTCAGAATTTTGAGTTTCGACTTTCTCCGTTTATTGGAAAAACGAGTAGAAAACAGTACCCGCTGCTTAAAATTTTACGGTTTCTGTTTTCCGTCGAATTTTAATTGGAGACTTTATATATCGACGCGAGTTGGAATATGTCTTCAGAATAATTTTCAAGAGCGAGGAAGAAAATTGCAGTCGGGGAAAAAGATTTAGCGATAATATTTGGAAACGGTTTACGACGGACGTTTAATTGGTAGATTTTATATTTTTGAGATTTTCGTCCGTTCGCGAGGTGCGACTCGCCGAGAGCAAACGCGATGAGCTGAGTAGCGTAAAGTGGATATTTGTTCAAAAAGTAATCATGAGTGAATTGGATCCAAGGGCTAGGGTTTAGCCTTGCAAAAGTTAGTTTGATCCAATGGCCTAGATTGCACAAGAGTGTTTAGAATAGTAAGGAGGTTTATGTTTTGTCTTAGAAGCAAAAAAAATCACAAAACTCTTCCTCTTTCTCCTCACTCTCTCGGCCGAACTCTCTCTCACTCTCATCATCCATTCAAATTTCATTTCTCATCTTCTCAAAGCTTGGATCTTTGGCTTACTAAGGGATCACTTGCAATTAAGGTAACTAACCTCCTCTTTCCCTCATTATGTTCATGAACCTCTTGGATTTTTAAAGTTGTAAGTTTTGTGTTCTTGAGAAAATTCATGAGAAAAGTGGTTATTAATTCATAGGAGGTTTTATTTAGTAGTAGTATAACCTATTCAAGCCTAGCATGGATGATTCTCATGGTTGTTTTAAAAATTCTTCACAAAATTTTTGTGAGGGTTTTAAGAAAATTTTGAAAGAGATCATAAACTTGGATTGTGTTGGATGATTTTGGTTTTGAAGTTAGTTTTGAGCTTTTTGACAAAATGGATTGGTGAATATGAATTTTGTTTCGAAAAATAAGAAAAAAAAATTTCTCGTGTTCTTGAGCGACTCGAAGAACACAATTCAGAAAAAATTTATTTCGAGTTTCAAAAAGAGTCGGGTATACGATCGAATATCGTTACGAGCTAACACATGTGGGCTAGGGTTTCAAATGAAAAAAATGTGTAGGGTTGCCCTTTTTGCCTCATTTGGCCGTGGCACCCATATAGGGTTCGAGGAATCGAATTTCGAAAATTGTTTAGAGGCAAATAGCTTCCCATGATCATTGTTTAATTGTTTGATTGGTTATGGGATGTTTTGAAAAGAAAATGATCACTTGCCTTAAGAAAAACCTTATTTGAGATTTTTCGAAAATTTGCGATTCGACTCTATAATTTCTAAATCGTTTTGATAAGTGCTAGTTAGGTATTATGGGATATTACCATGCATTTAGAAGTGAAAAATTTTGAGTAGAAGGGTGTTTTTAAGAATTTTGGCCGTGGCCTTTCCTTGTGTGGGGGAAGAAATTCCAAAATTTTTCTAAGTCCACAATTGGGTGAAAATTTTGTATGTGTTGGATAATCTTAGTTTTGAAGAAAAATGAGTATAGGAAAGGTTGTTAGGAAGAAAAAAATGTGTAACTTGTGACGCAAGAAAACTTCGATTTTTCATAAAAATATTTTTGAAAAGTTTTAGTTGTGTTTCAAATGGTTTGGTTGTGTGAGAAACAAGTTCTTGAAGTGGAAAATCCAAAATGGTTTTAGTTTTTGATTTGAAAACAAAATGATTTTCGTGTTATAAAAATAGTACAATTAACTTCGTGAATTTTTAAACACTATGAGAATAACCTGAAATCATTGAGGGATGGCTTTAGAAAGTACCTTAGACCCCTCTAGAGCTTTGAGAGCAAGTTTCGTTTCGATAGGATAAACGAGGAATATTTTATTGATTGTACGCTGCTTAACTTTTAGGTAGCGCGTATCGTAGATTTGACGAGAAAAAGTAACGGAAGCTTGCTAAGGTAAGGGCTCCACTTTATTTCCGTCTTTTAAAACGGTTACGACATGCTTGGTTTGCTGTTTATGCATTGCTGTGTGCTGTGGCATGTTTGTACTTATGTATTCTCGTTGATGAGAAGGTGGTTATATTCACATATGTTTTGTTACCTATGCTATTAGGTTATGTGAATGTTTGCATGAGCATATATGAATGCGTGCGTCGGATGGGACTACGCGAGGATTTTGTCTGTGTGACTATCCTGTATATGCCAAAGAGAATATATGCCATGCATTTCATAGTTGCGTGCCTAGGTATTGTCTGTGTGACTTTGCCTACGTACCGGGCGTTGACTGTGTGACTTCGCCAAATCCTACTGGATTTTATTGAGTCGGTGGTTGTCTGTGTGACTCACCCGGTGTTATCCCACCGTGATTGTTTTGGTATTGTCTGGTGTGACTCTACCTGGTGTTATCCCACCAATAGTAGGAGGTGTTATCCCACCTGAGACCTACGCCTTCTATAGAGAGGTTGATTCCGGAATTCATGCATGTGAAAAAGACCCGGCTAGGGTGATCACAATCATTTAGGGTCTGCATTGATAGGCTTGGTGTGCATTATATTTATAAAGAGCTTTCTATGTTGGTATTTGTATGTCTGGTAATTGTACACTCTCTCGCACCGGTTATATATACACATACCTTTTATTTTGTGGTGACCCTTTCTTTCATTTGCGGGCTCATCCCACCCAGACGATGGATCACCCTTTATTACCGATGCTCGTGAGGGAGACGGTGACGAGGTGGGACTTCCTTGATCGCCTGCTGTTGCCTGCCTGGAGCCTCGACCCAGCTTCCGGTACGGCTAGTTACCATGGGCACGTTAGGATTACTACTTATCTCGGTACCCATCAGGTTCACCAGTGTCTGATATGGCAGACTCCACCTTTCACCATACCTCTACCGGTACTGCTCGGTGCACTGTGGACGGTTCCTGTGGCACCCCTGTCAGGGGCGCTAGACACATCAGAGGATGATGGATCGGTCGTTGGAGAGACCTCCACGGATGGACCAGCTACTTCCTCCTCTATGGGTAGTTGGGGTGATGGGGCTTTACCCGACTTCTTAGGGGAGCCGGATGTTGTCTTTCCGGAGGCAGCGACTGCTGCAGGGGATGGATCCATTGGAGGATCCGGAGTACCTCACTTGGTATCTCCCACTTCTACCTTGAGTTTGGTACTGTTATCGAGTGATACGGACGACACCTGATGCCGATGTGCATGATAGGACTAGGACACTGACTTTAGAGTAGTAGGTTCTAACGTTTTTGGATGACTGTACTCTATACTCTTACACTTTGGATGAGCCTCTTTTGGTATCGGCTGTAGTATTTTCCTAGTCACGACTACCTTGTATATTTGTCGTGAACTAGATGTTATGTTTTGGATATGTAATTAAACAGGTACACACTTTGCTTATGAGAAGCACTATCGATGCACATAGTACTATTTCAGTCACCTCGTTGGTCGTACTATTACATGCTTTAGTTCTGTTGTATGAATAATGCCGGCTCTTGTAAAATATTTTCCGCGCACTCTGTCTCGTGTTTTTTTTTAAAAAAAAAAAAAAAAAGTGCCTACTTTTGGGCCATGAAAATCGGGGTGTTACAGTAATGGCTACGAGTTTTAGGGTTTTTGGTGAAGCTGTTATTGTGAGTATCGTCGCATTAATGGAATTTTTGCTGAAATGGAGCCTGTTTTGTGCTCGTGCGCTGGAAAGGCACAGACTTTTGGGTCGTAGTCTTCTTTTGAGTATAAGAAGGTTTGTGTGTAGTCAGAATAACGAGTTTTGGATTATTCTCGCTTTTGGAAAAACGAGTAGGAATTTTACCCGCTGTTGGAAATTTTTACGATGTCTGAATTCCGTAGAAATTTAGATGGGAGTTTTATATATCGGCGCAAGTTGGAATCTAGATTCAGAATATTTTTGGGAGCTAAGGAAATAAATTTCAGTCGGAGAATAAAGTTTAGCGATAATATTTGGAAACGGTTTACGATGGACGTTTATTGGTTAGATTTTATATTTTTGAGATTTCCGTCCGTTAGCGAGGTGCGACTCGCCGAGAGCAAACGCGATGAGCTGAGAAGCGTAAAGTGGATATTTGTTCAAAAAACAATCATGAGATTATTTTGATCCAAAGGCTAGGGTTTAGTCTTGCAAGTCTTGCTTTGATCCAAGGGCTTAGATGGAGCAAGACCCTTTTAAATAGTAAGGAGGTTTAGCACTTTGGAGACTTAGAAGAAAAATCACAAAAACTACTCCCTCCTTTCCTCTTCTTGGCCGTGAGGCCTTTTGTTAGGTGTAGGGTGAGTTTTAATTTTCTTACTTCCTTTAAAAGCTTGAATCTTGCTCTTGTTGGATCATAGAAGTTGCTAGGAATCATCTCCTCAAGGTAACTAACACTTCTCTTCCTTATTCTCCATGAAAAACCTCATGAATTCTTGAGTTTTATGATTATGTTCTTGAGAGAAAAATTTGAGAATTTAGTTTTAATTAGTTTTGATTCCATAGTAGTGTTTAAGAGTGTTATGTAGGAAACATTAGTGAAGCATCTAAGTGATTCTCATGGTGATTTCAAATTTCACAATTTTGTTGGTGAGGTTTTGAAGAAAATTCCTTAAAATGATCATATCTTTGAGTGTGTTGTATGATTTTGGTTTTTGAAGTTAGTTTCAAGCTTTGTGACAAAATGGATTGGTGAATATGAAATTAGTTTCGAAAAATGAGAAAAAAATTATTCTCGTGTTCTTGAGCGACTCGAAGAACACAATTTAGAAAAAATTTATTTCGAGTTTCAAAAGGAGTCGAATACACGATCGAATAGCATTACGAACTAATGAGTATGGACTAGGGTTTCAAATGAAAAAAAATGTGTAGGGTTGCCCTTTTTGCCTCAAATGGCCGTGGCACACATATAGGGTTCGAGGAATCGAATTTCGAAAAATTGTTTAGAGGCAAATAGCTTCCCATGATCATTGTTTAATTGTTTGATGGGTTATGGGATGTTTTGAAAAGAAAATGATCACTTGCCTTAAGAAAAACCTTATTTGAGATTTCTCGAAAATTTGCGATTCGACTCTATAATTTCTAAATCGTTTTGATAAGTGCTAGTTAGGTATTATGGGATATTACCATGCTTTTAGAAGTGAAAAATTTTGTGTGGAAGGGTGTTTTTCCAAAATTTGGCCGTGGCCTTCTTTGTGGGGAGGGAGAAATTCCAAAAAATTTTCTAAGTCCACAATTGTGTGAAAATTGTGTATGTGTTGGATAATCCTAGTTTTGAAGAAAAAATGAGTATAGGAAAGTTTGTTAGGAAGAAAAAAATGTGTAACTTGTAACGCAAGAAAACTTTGATTTTTCATAAAAATATTTTTGAAAAGTTTTAGTTGTGTTTCAAATGGTTTTGTTGTGTGTGGGACAAGTCCTTGAAGTGGAAAATTCCAAAATGGTTTTAGTTTATGATTTGAAAACAAAATGATTTTCGTGTTATAAAAATAGTACAATTAACTTCGTGAATTTTGAACACTATGAGAATAACCTGAAAACATTGAGGGATAGCTTTAGAAAGTACTTTAAGCCTCTCTAGAGCTTTGAGAACAAGTTTCGTTTCGATAGGATAAACGAGGAATATCTTATTGATGTTACGCTACATTTATTTTAGGTAGCGTGTGTTGTAGATTTTCGCGAAATTAAAGTAACGGAAGCTTGCTAAGGTAAGGGCTCCACTTTATTTCCGTCTTTTCAACTGGTTATGACATGCTTGTATTTCTGCTGTAATGCTTTGCTGTGTGTTTGGCATGTCAGGTTGATGTATTCTCGTGATGAGAACGTGTTTAAAATACTTGCGCTGTTTACATATGATTATGAGAATATATGTATGAACAGGTTGTTGGAATACATATGATTGGAAATGTATGTATGTTGTTGTGTTTGGTTTACATATATCTGTGTGATATGTAATTGTTGCATGAGCATGTATGGAACGTGTAAGTCAGCGGGGACTACACGGGTGGATGTGTCTGTGTGACCCCGCCGGGGCTGTGTCTGTGTGACTGCCCTATATATGCTTAATTAGAAAGTATGCTCATGCACTCATAGTTGGTATTTGATCTAGGTGATTGTACCAGGTGATATCCCGCCTTTAATTGAGCCGGTATTTGATCTAGGTGATTGTACCCGCCATTAATTGAGTTGGTATTTGATCTAGGTGATTGTACTCGGGGTATTCCACCAAATTGAGTCGGTACTTGATCTAGGTGATCGTACCCGTTGTTATCCCACCGTTAAATTCCAGAATTCATGCATGTGGCAGCCAGTGATTGGTGTCACGATCATGTAGAGTCTGCATTGGTAGGCTATGTGTGCATTATATATATAAGCCCGTTGGTGGGAATTGCTTTTGTGTTAAAGAGTTTTCCCTTGTGTATGTGGAAATTTGTTATGTGTACATCTTTCGCACCGGTTATATATATATATATATACTTTTATTTTGTGGTGACCCTTTCTTTCATTTGCGGGCTCATCCCACCCAGATGATGGGTTAGGTCGTGGTGACGACGGTGGCTATTCCAGGCCCCAGTGAGCGGCTGGAGTTTTAGTTTAGTTAGACTATGCGCCGGTGTGTTTTGTGCACCGTGCTTTTTGGTTAGCATAGGGTTGTCTAACTTGTTTTGTTGTAAGTATTTGAATACTTAGACTTGGATTGTAATTATTCAGGAATACACTTTGCTTGTCGAAGCACCTTATGGTAATGAGTCTTTTTGTATATTTGAATGCCGGCTCATTGGAAAATATTCTATGCGCACTCTGAGTGTTAGTTGAAAAAGAAAAAAAAAAAATATATACTGCCTTTTCAGGCCTTTGAAAAACGGGTTGTCACAGTATTAGTGTGACATGTTAAAGGTAAACTGACTAAATAATATTGAGCTTACAAGATTTAATAAGTATTGGGAAATGACTAATTTTTCTTATTGAAATTTAAAAACATAATCCCACACATATTAACCACATAACCTCATCTTTGCTAGGAAATGGGGTCGAACATCATTGTCTTGTTCATTTTTTTTTTTGTATATAAGGCTAAAAATTAAAAACCGTAATCCCACAAATATTAACATCATCACCTCATTGTCTTGTCGCACAACACTGCCTCACTCATTTTCTGTAACACCATTCTTCATTCTTCGTCTTTCTG
Organism: Trifolium repens; assembly: GCA_030408175.1. Taxonomy (NCBI): domain Eukaryota; kingdom Viridiplantae; phylum Streptophyta; class Magnoliopsida; order Fabales; family Fabaceae; genus Trifolium; species Trifolium repens. Next base: position 37,369,408 of record CP125851.1, read on the forward strand.
ACCTCTTTAACCAAATTGTCTTCTCTCACACTATTTTTATTTTGATTTCTCTACTACTATAATTAAGAAGATGAATTGAGAAGGAAAAATATCACGCAACTTACTTTATTTCAAACTACTCTTTTTCTTTAAAAAATGCAAATGCTTGCCCAATGTATATAACCGGCCAAACCGCCAATTTTTCATAGAGTCTTTTTCTTAGTCTAGAACGATTTTAATTACTTTGTCAAACAGAAGGAGAGACATGATTAAAACAGCGACAAATGTAACACCCCAAAACCAAATACTTTAATATTCTAGTTTAGAAAAGTTTGATAACCACACAACGGATAAAAGAAATGACTTTTAATTCTTGAAATAAACAATATTGGTTTAAAGTGTTACTATGTACACCATACACTGGTAAAGTAATTTAATTGACATAAACAATAAGTATAAAAATTATTTTCTAAAACGATATATTTTAAATCCAAAGTTGTAACACATAATAAAAGACTCTATGAAGCCTTCTCACATGTCGCAATCAGAGCGGAACTTCACCAAGACGGAAATATCGAGACTCATAACCTGAAAACCTATACTCCCAAGAGCCCAACACATAACACATAATCAGAGGGTTAAGAATGAAATCATAACAGTGACTAAATATAAGGAAATTACTCAGACATTTGATAATAAGTAACACATTTGAATAAATACAACTCAGACACATTCATTCATAATTAAATAACTCGTCCTAGTTAAATAAATAACATTACTTCATTTTGAAAATCTAGTTTGTCAGGGAACAATTGTCGTATATGTTGTCGGGGACAATTGTTCCCTTTGTATGATGTCTGGGACAACATGTGTGACAATTGTGATGCAGGATATTAATGATGAAAGCAAGTAAAGATCACAGATAATTGTTAACCCAATGTAAATGCATATACTTTGGGGGATACGAATCAAGGAAAGAAATACCACTACATCGAATTAATACTTAGTCTTACAACGCACAAGAAAACCCCTATTATTTTGTATGCCTTTTCTTAATCCTAATGCACCTTCTACTTAGAGATTCACTCTGCCTAAATATGAGAGTCTACCCACTTTACCTTAATCACCCAGCCTGAGTCATCATAACTCTTTCCTTATGAAGTGATGTTGAATAATTTATTCAACCAAAAACTCTACCTAACTTTAATCCTTAGCACCTAAGTTCTAGAGAGAGTAAGCTTGATCTTACACAGTGGACACAAGATCTTTGACTCATAAATTCTAGCTATGATATAAAGATTCTTCAATATTTGTTCGTACTTGAATCTGCTGCTCTAGTCTTCTATTTATAAATGTTTCAGCTCTTTGGATTTGCGTTGTATTTGAGTTGAATCATAATAGGAATTAGTTTTAAAACCAACTCTATAAGATAATGATTCAAGTAAATATTTTCTTAAGTTAGTTATGACTTCCATTCATATCTAACACATAAGATTGTTAACAATTTTCAGTAACAAATATTTAAATAACAGGTAATCTTTAATTAATTCGCGCTTTATAAAAAATGTAATAGTCCGGGCCCCACCAACTTAGGTGGTCCCGCAACTGCCACCTCACGATCTTCTCCACCCCCCTCTCTAGTGGAGTTTTTGTCTTCCATGAGAATTGAACCATGTACCATGTGGTTCAAGTACATGTTCAATCCATTCCCACTACCAATTGAGCTCATTTTGTAGTGGGAATGGATTGAACATGTACTTATCCCTATGGTACATGGTTTGATTCCCACGGAAGGCAAAACTGTTGGAACAAAAGAGGTTCTGACATGACCTAATTGAGTTTTGATGATAACAATAATATTAATATACAATAGGGTACACTAATAATTTACTCTAAGTGTGCAGGTATATAAGCTAAAATTTTATATACACTATGAGTACAACAGAAGCTCTGAAATGTCTAAGCAAGTTGTAATGGAAGCACAAGAAGATGCAAACCATCAGAAGCTACAAGTCAAGGGCACATCAGAAGCTACATTTCAGAAGCTACGCATCAGAAGCTGTGTAAGAAGACACCAGATTCTGATAAGAGCAGTGTTAGCCATTTTGTCAGAAGAACATTCTCTGCTACAATGATTGAAATTCATCATCCTCTGACAATTCAAATTGGAGAATCAACCTTATCGTCAGAGATAATGATGTTAGTACTATTGTACGAACCTATTACCTGATATGGGCGAATCTTTCCTCACAAGAATGGAATTGTACAATCGTTACCTGATTTGGTTAAAATACCATGTGAAGGAAGTGTACTATCTCCAGCTGGCTATTTCTCACTGCAACAGAATCAATTCATACGCTCCACCCTCTACTATAAATAGGAGATGAATTGAAATTTTTGTGCACAACAATTGAACGATTTAAAACGAGCTGTTACTCTGTAAAAAATCATCTAAAGAACAAAAACAACTTGAATACAACTTGAACTCATTTGAACATCCAAGACTCAAGCTTCAGCTTCTGATTATTACAGTAGTTGAGCCTTAGTTTTCTTTCACTAGAATTCTAAGTTAAGTCTTTTTTTGGAGTTGTATTTATCTTCTTTGAACATTGATTTTTGTATCAAGTGTCCATACACTTTGTTATTCTTTTTGTAAGTTGTTTGAAGTCTCTTGCTTGTGTGCTTGAGCATAGGAAGTCTCTTGTAAGGATTACTTGAGCATAGGAAGTCTCTTGCCTGTGTGCTTGAGCAAGTGTAATCTTTTGTGATTATAGTGAACTCCATTGGAAGTACAAGGGGACTGGAGTACTCTCGATTTGTGAGGGGAACCAGTATAAATCTTTGTCTCTCTCTCTCTCTAGCTCTTTCGTTTGTGTGTGTGAATTGTCTTATCTTTTATCCGCTGCAAAATTTGATAAGTTGTCAAACTTAGAAGAAATTTTTAAACTACCTAAAACACAATTCAACCCCCCCCCCCCCCCCCCCTTCTTGTGTTTTTCACACCTTTAATTGGCATCTAGAGCCCGGTTCTGTTTTATCACTTAACAGTGAGACAGTTTTTCTTTGAAAAACACTATGGCTGATCAAAGTTTGAAAGCAGTTCCTCACAACTATGATGTTGAAGAAAAATCAAACAACAAAGCACCAAAGTTCAATGGAGATAGTTCTATGTTTTCTTGGTGGAAAGATAGAATTATACAATCATCTTATTGGTATAGATGATGAGCTTTGGGACTTGGTTGAAGAAGGGGTAACTTTCCAAGGTCTAGATGAAAGAGGAAAGTTATCTGTTGAAGCAAGAAAGAAGTTTACTGATACGAAGAAGAAGGCTTACAAGAAACATTGAAGGTGGAAAAACACAAGAAGGGGGGGGGGGGGGGGGGGGGGGGGGGGTTGAATTGTAAAATTAAAACTTTTTACCAATTAAAACTAAGTTTGCAGCGGATATAAACACAAGAATAAAAGGGGTGCTGAGAGAAAGAGAGAAAGACACAAAATTTATCCTGGTTCCTCTCACAAAACGAGAGTACTCCAGTCCCCTTGTTACTAACAAGAGATTTCCACTATAATCTACTTAAGATTACAAATTGCTCAAGCACACTTGCAAGAGACTTCTCAGATGCTCAAGTTTCACTAAACAAGAGACTTCTCAAATGCTCAAGTTAAAACTTAACAAGAGACTTCTCAAACAAACTTAAGAATAAGAATGAATGTTAAGGAACACATGATATACTATCAGAGGTGTTTACAAAATACAACGCAAATTGTTTTTAAGACTTTGAATGGCTGATAGAACAATAACGTCAGAATGCTTCAGAGCCTTAAAACACAGTAATAGAATTAGTGGTCATTTCTTCCATTTGAGTCTTCTATTTATACTTGGAGGAAGATGATGACTGTTGCAGAGAGCTTTGTGCCAGCTGGAATTTACTCGTACAATTGATAGCTGTATATTGCCTTCTTTGGCAAGGAATTCCAATTCCACTACCTAGCTATTCAATTTATCACTCATCCAATTTGAGTAATAATAGTACGATCGTACAATCCTCAAATGCGCTCCACTTATGGATAAGGTTAACGTTGTACCAACGAATATTCCTTCCTGTGGATGTGACAGAGCCTTGAAGTAGATAGTTCTTCAATCATTGATTCTGATTCTGTCAGTTCTTGAGTGATGTAAATTCTTTTTGCTTCTGATGCTCTTGTCATAGCTTCTTAAGATCTTCAGCTTCTGAATTCCATCAGAGTCTATCTTTTGATCCTCAGAAGTGCTATCTTCAGCACGCAAAATTTAAGCTTCTGATGAACAGCGATACTCTATCAGAGCTTGTTTTGACTGGCTTCTCTGCTACTATTCATAGTGCTTCTGAATGAATTTTAACTTTAATTCTGCACACTAGAATAATCATTAGTAATACCAATTGCAATTTTAATACTTTGTTATCATCAAAACCACTTAAAATCTTAGAGGTTCATGTCAGACCCACTTTGTTCCAACAAACATCACAAGGTCAAGGATATTCTCATTGGTTGCATAACTCACGATGAATATCTAAAGATTACAAACAAGTCTACTGCAAAGAGTATATATGACTCCTTATGTTCCACATATGAAGGGAACAAAAAGGTTCAAGAAGAAAAGGCTACACTTTTGATCCAACAATATGAACTCTTTAGAATGAAGGATGATGAGAACATTGAATCTATGTATTCTAGGTTCAAAGTTCTAGTGGTTGGTCTCCAAGTTCTAAAGAAAAGTTATACTACTTCTGATCATGTAAAGAAGATTCTTAGGAGTTTACCTTCAAGGTGGAGGCCTAAGGTAACTGCCATACAGGAAGCAAAAGATTTGGACACTCTTGGCTTAGAGGAATTGATAAGTTCACTCATGAGTCATGAGATTGAACTATCTTCTAATGAGCCTCAGAAGAAATTAAAGTTAGTGGCTCTGCCATCCACTTCGATTTCCTCTAAGGCTCTGAAAGCTAAGGTTGTAGAATCTAATGCTGAGGAATCTGTAGATGACCAAGAAGATGGATCAGATGATGATGTTTTTGCACCCTTGTCCAAGAAGTTCCATAAGTGGCCAAGAAGGGGCAAGAACTACTCAAGCAGAGGATTTGGCTCAAGAAATTTTGGTAGCAAAGAGAAGAAGGATGATACAAAGAATTGTTTTAATTGCCACAAGCCTGGACACTTCATAGCTGATTGCCCTGAACTCAACACCAAGGGTAAAGGAAAGAAAAGCACATTCAAAAATAAGGCTAAGAAGAGTCTGATGGCTACCTGGGAAGATATCAATGAATTATCTGATGATGAAGAAGCTGAAGAAGCAAATATGGCACTCATGGCCACTGGTTCACCAGATAATGAAAGTGATTCAGAGTCAGACACTGATGATATTGAAGAGGTAATTTCTCAAATGTCTAGTACTCCAGTCACTAAAGCTCTGAAAGATGTTATGATGAAATACATGGAAAAATCAAATGAGCTAGATCTTTTCAAACAAAAATTTAACTTGCTCAATGAAAAAGTCAACCATATTCAAGCAGATTATCAAAAATCTCTTAAAACTATTAAAGTGCTTGAATCTGGTTGTAGATCATGTCAAAAACCCTATGATGAGCATGAAATTGCTCTTCAAGAGTTTGTCCATCATAACATTGACAAAACTAAGATATCTTCTATGATTTATGGTGGAAGTAATTATTATAAGAGACAAGGACTTGGTTCCCTTACATCTTCTGATAAAGGGAACACAAGCAAATCTGTCTGTTTAAGCAAACCACCTTCTGGACTTTATTCTAATCTTACCAAAGGTAGTTCAGAACCTCTGACTGTGTCTGATACTCTGGTGACCTCTGAACCGCAAGATAACGTACCAGAAGATCACTCATCTTCTGATCCTCAGTCTTCTAAAACTAAGGTTCCACTCACTTCAGTATTCATGTCTACTCAAGTTAAAGCTATAAGAGTACCAAAGCCTGTTAATAAGCGGGGCACCAGTACTTCTAGAGCAAACTTGGTAACTGGTTCTCTGACACACTCAAGAGGAGAATCTCAGAGACAACATAAGCGTAAATCTTTTCTTAAAGGCTCAGTTGACTCTAGATCTTCTGAACATCCTAAGAAGAAGAATAAATTTCATAAAACTAACCAAAATGGACCCATCAGAATATGGGTACCAAAGTCTGAAATAGTGTATACTGCAGGTATGCACCCAAAGAAGAAGAGAAAGCTCATGGTATCTAGACAGTGGTTGCTCACGTCACATGATAGGAGACAAGCTCTTATTCCACACCCTGAGTCAGCAAGAGGGTGGAACAGTAGGGTTTGGTGGCAACCAGAAAGGAAACATCATTGGTATAGGTATAATTGGTAATTCTTCTTTGTCAATTTCTGATGTTTGGTTAGTAGATGGACTACATCATAATTTACTTAGCATAAGTCAATTTTATGATAGTAATTATGATGTCATGTTTAATAAGGATTCATGTACTGTAATTAGAAACTCTGATCAATCCATTGTGTTTAAAGTCAATAGAAAAGACAATGTTTATAAGGTCAATCTTTCTGATTTAAAAGGACAACAAGTGTTTTGTCTTCTGACACTGAGTGATGAAAAATGGGTCTGGCATAAAAGATTAGGACATGCTAACTGGAGATTGATCTCCAAACTTAGTAAGGACAATCTTGTCAGAGGCCTTCCTAAAATCAAATATCACTCAGACTCACTTTGTGGTTCTTGTCAAAAGTTCTTTCAAGAATAAAAACATCGTCTCTACCTCTAGGCCTTTAGAACTCTTACACATTGATCTATTTGGACCAGTTAGCACTGCTTGAATCAATGGTAAGAAATATGGATTAGTCATAGTTGATGATTATAGTAGATGGACTTGGGTTAAATTTCTGAGAACTAAAGATGACACATATGAAGTGTTTAGCATCTTCTGCACCCAAATTCAAAATGAAAAGGATTCCAAATTTTTAAAGTAAGAAGTGATCATGGTGGTGAATTTGAAAATGAACCTTTTGAAAATTTTGGTGAAGAACATGGGATTCTCAATGAATTCTCTTCTCCTAGAACTCCACAACAAAATGGAGTTGTAGAAAGAAAGAATAGATCTTTACAAGAAATGGCTCGTACCATGATGCATGAAAATGATTTAGCAAAATTCTTTCGGGCAGAAGCTGTTAACACTGCTTGTTATATTCAAAACAGAATCTATATAAGACCTATTTTGAATAAAACAACATATGAACTCTTTAGAGGAAGAAAACCAAATATTTCTTATTTTCATCAATTTGGTTGTACCTGTTACATTCTAAATAATAAAGTCCATCTCAAGAAATTTGACTCTAAAGCCTGTAAAGGTATCTTCATTGGATACTCTGAACGCTCTAAGTCATACAGAGTGTATAATTCTGAAACTAAGACAGTGGAAGAATCTATGCACGTAAGGTTTGATGATAAAGAGCCTGACAATGAAAAGTCAGAGCCTGTTAAAGATATTTCAGGTTCTTATGTTTCAGAAGATGAAGCTTCAGATTATGATGACTACTCAGAGCCTGCAGAAAACTCCGAGTCTTCAGAAGCTACAACTTCTGATGCTCTTCAAGAACATCAAACAGATGATGATAACTCTGAAGCAACTACTATTCCAAGAAATACTTTCAAGTACAAATCTTCACATCCTGAAGAGCTCATCCTTGGAAACAAGAATAGTCCTAGAAAAACAAGATCAAACTTCAGAGATGAAGAATCATTATTTGGACTAGTATCCTTGATTGAACCAAAGACAACAAATGAAGCTCTCTCTGATGATGCTTGGATCGTTGCTATGGAAGAAGAGTTAAATCAATTCAAAAGGAATGATGTATGGGATCTGGTACCCAAACCCAAACACAAGAACATTATTGGAACAAAATGGGTATATAGGAACAAGTTAAATGAGCAAGGTGAAGTAACCAGAAACAATGCAAGACTTGTTGCACAAGGGTATAGTCAACAAGAAGGAATTGACTGGAAGCAATCAAGTTACTTTTATCTTTTGCAATTACTAATAATATCACTCTATATCAAATGGATGTAAAAAGTGCATTTCTTAATGGTGTCACTCTATGGACTCAAGAAGTATATGTCAAACAACCTCCTGGATTTGAAGATATAACAAATCCAGATCATGTGTTCAGACTCAAGAAGTCACTCTATGGACTCAAACAAGCTCCCAGATCTTGGTATGAGAGATTAAGTACGGACTACGGTCTGGCAAGTGCACCAGTCTTTCGTCGAGTAATAATTCACACTCTAGGTGTCTAGAATGAGTTCGTATCCACAGGGATCATGCCGCAACTTTACTAGCGTTATTTAAGTTTGTGATAGTTTGCATTCGCTTTGGTTTTTGAAAAAGGTTTTTATAAAAAGAGCGTAATGCTTTGCAGAAATATAAATTGCAGAATGTATAAATATAGATTCAAGAAATATAGAGGCTAGGTATGGTGGTTGGACTCCCTCCCTTCTTCATATTTTGAATGACCGGTGTATAACATAGTTACTTAGATTATGTTCGGCCGTGAATTATCCTTGTTGTAGTAATACCTTACTATTACACTATGTCTATTAAAGTTTCCCTACGTTAACAACTAAGGTACCTACGAGAGCCTAACCTCGACGTGTCACATACCTTAATTACTAAGTGAGTTGTTTATAAACACGCATTATAACCTTCACCAACTAACCTCTAGGTCCTAGTATCGGGCTGTTCATCTTCTAAGTGCTCAGATCACACCTAGTGCATGATTCCTCCTCTAACCGCTCAGATCACGACTAGTTCAAGATGTTACCGTCTCTATACACCTAGCATTATTTACTACGAGTTCCGGACTATACCAAGTCAAAACCTGATATTAATTCTATGGGCGCTCCCGCTTATCCGGCCAGATTACGAGAATACGTTATTAAAGTGCACAAAAGTAAATAACAAACATAATTACTAAATATCATTTATTATAACTTAGACTCAATCATAGACTCCAAATATTCATAGGGGAGTTCATCTTCTCCACCACAACCTAAGGCATAAATAATAAAGACTACATATTTAAATTACAATAAATCATAACCTAAATACAAAAGCCTAAAGAAATCATACCTTGCTGAGTTAGTTTTCCCGTAAAGGGAGAAAACTATGCCCAATAAAGCTCCTCTGAACCTCTCCTTATAGTAGAGAGTGTTCTACTATTTCTGAATGATTTTAACAATGAATGGGAGACTCTATTTATAGTTTTCGTAATGGGCCTCAGCAAGGTCATCGCAGTACGATGAGGCCATCGTGCTGCGATGTGAAGATTCAGTTTATTTTTATAACTGTTCCTGTGCATTTCATCAGCTTGGGCACCAAGTTACTCCATCATGCTGCGATAGCACACATCGTACTGCGATGGAAGATTTTCTTCAGATTTATTGCTTCTGATTTCTTGGCGAACAAGCAGCTCCCATCGTGGCACGATGGGAGCCATCGTGCTGCGATGGAATGCTGATTTTCTTCTCTTTTTGGGCTTTTTCTTGTCTTTTCACATCTTGGACTCTGTCTTGATGCTTTTTCTTGCTTTTGTAGGTTTTCCTTCGTATTTGGGCCTGTCTTGGTCATTTTACTACTAATAATAATATTAAAAATGACGTAGAAATTCCTGTCATCACAACCCCAAACTTAAACTGTTGCTTGTCCTCAAGTAACATGCTGTCAGTCAAGATCGTTAGAGAAATAAGAGATAAATAAAGATGATAGGAATTTCACAACCTTGCTTAATATTTCAGCAATGGTACCGCTGATTTATTACCGCAGCGATCATGCTCAGTCCCGCTAGGCTCAGGAGACGTCAATGGTAGCAAATCGGACAAATGTCTGCAAGAGTCCATGTTCAACTTTTTCTCTCTCTCACATTTGTGTTTTTCGCTCATAATTGAAAGGGTTAGCTCTCAATCATCGCACAACCTGCCATTTTACCATAGGCTTGCAAGAATTCTAAGCAACCAGTCAAAATTTAATATACATGCATTATTGGAGGTCTTTTCAGGGTTATAACGTGGCTTAGGTCAAGATAGGACATTTTTGGGAATAGTAGGCTAAACATTGGAGTTAAGTTCTACTTTATTGTTCCTTTTTGTGTGCGCAACCTTTGTTCCTTAGGGTGCCTTTTTGGGTTGGTATCGGAAAATAAGAACCGGATGTGTCTTTGTGTGGTTCTTTTCTATCACTGTTTTTGCCCTTCGGCTCTTTCTTTTGCCCTTTGGCTCTTTCTTTTGCCTTTTGGCTTTTTCATTTTTTTGAAGAGACTATTTTTTAGGGAATTTTTTGATGTTTTTCCCGTCTCTTTTTCATTTATTTTTCTTTTTTTGTAGTGATAGTTCTCCGTATACCCACCCCAAACTTAGACGTTGCTAGTTCCATGAGCAACCCCAAACTTATTTTGTTGCCAAGACTTTGAGAACTATTACCTAACTCCAAAGAGGGTAAATCATTGTTTTTCTGGTCTATAGGCTTGTATCGTGGTTTGTTACCGAAACAAAAGGGATAATTATTTTTTTACGGCTCAAAATTGGCTAGCAAAGGATATAATATAATAAGGGTGGCTTGAAAAGGCTCTGGGTTATAACAAACAATTGCCTCAATGCATATAATATTAAATCAACTAGTCAGCAGAGAATTAGAGCAAGTTCTAGAAAATAAACAAGTGCACGGTACTCTCATAGTAATTCGAAAGAAAGTGGTAATACCGTTTGGAAATATTTGGCTCAAATCCTCACATGGCTTAGGTATCTGAAAGTTGAACACTTGTCCCACAGACACCAGCTTCATCACTCGTCTCTCTGTCTCCCGAACTTCGCACTTCGGAGCAATCACCTTTGGTTTCTGTGTGAAGGCGTGAAATTCGGCTCATCAGAATTTATAACTTACTTCGCCGCAATCTTACCTATAACAGTGTATCATGCACTAGATAATAAACAGCAAACAGTTATTTAATTTTTTTGTAAGTTTGAATAAGGGTTGCTTACAGATGAAGATGACATGCAGAATTCTAGTCATATTTTATTGAATTGAAAAACTGAAATGAAAATACTGAAATTGAAATACTGAATTGAAAATACTGAAATTAAAATACTCATCCTTGGGTTGCCTCCCAAGCAGTGCTTGTTTAGCCTCTCATTAGCTTGAGGCATTTCCTCCATTACAGAGGATAGGTTCACATGTCTCTTTCCTGTGCTCCTTCGTTCCAGCTTGAAGCACTGGCCATCTTTAAACTCTTGCAATCTTTTGGTCTGATCAGATCTGTTTCATCATGCCCTCAACTATCCCTGTTGACGACTTATTTTCCGGGTGCAGTTTTGTAGAGCATGGTGATTTCACCCCAAACTTGTACCTGTGCAGGTCTTTCTGTTTTACGTTTTTCCTCCTGAGGAAGAATCTGTTCTTTTGAGATGATTTTGCAGATTGATTCACCTGACCGCAGTTGTTTATCCCTGATGGCCTCTCTATTCTCATACTCGCCAATTGTTAGACTACTTGGCTATCACTTAGAAGGGGGGGTTGAATAAGTGAACCTTGAAACAATTGCGTTTTTAAAAAATTATTTGTTTCAATCGAGCGCAAGCGGAAAACCACCGGATCGGTAGTCTATGCACCGATTGACCAAAAGAAAAGTAGTATAAGCCTTTGAATGTTTGATGAAAAGATTCGAAACGATAGCGTTCAAAATTCGAATACAAACTATGAATTAATTTCAGTCCCAAGCAAGTTACAATATCAAATTAAACACAATCACAATCAAGCACAACAATTGAATTTTTGGTGAATCAATACGAACACTCAAAATTCAATCGACTCAAAATTAAATGAAATTATGACAAGTAAAATATTGAGAGAGAGAGAGAAACACACAACGATTTGATTAGGGAGTTCCCCGGATTTCGCGTCGTCCACGCGTTTGTCCGAGTACGTCTCCCCCCAAATAACCAAACGGGTTATTTGAGAGTGTATAGATAAAAAATGATTAACAACACGTGCACAGTTTACAATTGAATCTTATAAACCTATAACGAGACAAAAAGTAAACTATGCAACAAAACCTCGACACACAACGAAACTTCGCCCTCTGATTCCAACGATCCGACCCGTGCCAAACCGCACTCGATCGTCCAGCTGAGTCCTTCGTTTCTTGTTGTCGATCCTTCAAGACAAGCACGATCTTGAATCCTTTGAGAGAAACTAGAACCTTCAACACACAATCCAACCCGACTACGATTCTGATTCACCGCGAACCGTATCGAACGTTATCACACAAAAATGCAACCTCTATTGAATTGATCCCATACTCAAACTTCAATTTTGATTGCAACCTTTGATGAAGATGATGAATTTGTGTTGAATGAAACCTTTGATTCAAATTCTCACTCAATTTGCAACCCAAAGCATTTTCTGATCTTTCACACTAGTTTCCTCTGATTACAATGACACATCACATTGCTATTTAAAGAGAGAATAGAATTGAGCAAATTTGGGCAAAATTCAACATACGTGTATCGATACAAATGATGGTTTGTATCGATACAAACCCTTTGACCAGTGTTCAAATTGAAAATTTTGACCTATGTATCGATACAAAGATGTATATGTATCGATACATATATCAGTTTCTTGAAATCTTGACTGATATGTATCAAATCATGCAAGCATGATTCGATACATCATGCACTCTCTGATTTTTGAGAGAAGTAAGTGTGTATCGATACATGCAAGCATGATTCGATACACAGGTGACTCTCTGCCTCTGAGAGATCACTTTTGTATCGATACAAGTGATAGATGTATCGATACAAATTGCACAAAATCAGTCTAAAGTAATTTCAGGACATTTGTATCGATACACATGTTTATGTATCGATACATAATACCTAAAACTCAGTTTTTCAAAGTTTAAAAATAGTTTTTCGCTGTCAAGTCATTTGTAATGTTGCCAAAATGTGTTCTACTTTATTTTCATGTGTTTTGACAATTATTAAAACATGAGGATGAACTGGTGCACTTACATTCTCCCCCTTTTTGATAATTGTCAAAACTTTGCATAAGCTAGCTAAGCCTATACCTAATATGCAATAAAATAGCAATATGTATACAGACGCAAATACACCAAGGCTAACAATAAGCACGCTCCCCCTGAGTTGATGCCATAATGCGATTGTCATAGTAGATAATGTTCAAGATTCTTTTAGCTATTCATCCTTAGCTTGTGCATCCAAATCTCTCCCCCTTTGACAATATCAAAAAGAAGAAGAGAGTCTATTAGAAGTATCGTGTTCAAACAATTTTAATCCAAAGTCATATAGTGCACTTACATTTGTTGAAATGCACTTATATGGTAAAAGTTCCTAACCAATATAAATACATACAAAGATATGCCAAAATGTATCAATGACGAATACCAAATTTCATGACAAATATGGAATGTAGAATAACAAACCAAAACCAACGCATGAATATTGTAACACATCGACATTTTAAATCAATCAACATATCAAAATATGGGACGAAATAAACAAAACAATGCAACCAATGCATAATCATAAGAAATTATCCATACATAAATAATCCAACAAAGTCATACATAAACCAAAATGAATGTTGTCCAAACATGACAACATTAAAAATAATCCGTACAACCAAATTGAAATAGGCAGAGTCATAAGAAATAACACGGTAAAATAGTTCATGCGGTACGAGAAAAAGAAATGCGATAAAACAAATTCAAGTATTGTTCTCATCATTCATGCCATTCGGGTTAGAAGGAGGGGAGTTGAAGTATTGATCAATGGGAGCTTGTTGCTTGATGCATTCATCCAATTGGTTTTGTAGATGATCAAACCTTGAAACATTATAGGCATGCATATCATTAAGTCTAATGGTGACCTCATTTTGGAAATTCACTTGTCTTAAATTCATTTCTTTCAACATCTCCATGATTGCACCATTGCTAATTTCCGAGCCATCACTCTCCATGTTCTCACTTTCATTATTTTCAACCCTTTGTCTCTTACCCCTTTCTTCATTACCAAGACTTGGTTCTTCCTCTTCATCGTCCTTTCCACAAAACTCATAGTCTTCCTTCTCATCATTCCACTTATAATCCATCTTTTTCATTTGAGTGATGCTAAAAATTTGATCTCTATTTGGAATAATCCAAGCTCCCGCCACTTTGTAGGTTATTTTGAAGTGGTCTAAGATAGTGATGATCCAACTTGAATATCCAAAACAATAATCCTTCTTAGAATCTCTCAAAGTAAACAAGCGATTCACAATGTAGTGTGGCCAATCCATTTTCTTCCTTTCCATCATAAGGTACATGAGATCAATGTCCTTCCAATCAAGTCGAGAGTAAGATCCACCTCTAGGTCTTAGAATATGATTCACAATCCAAAGTAAGACTCTTGGACCTTTATTGAGTCTACCGGCCTTCCCATTTGGGCTTTTACCGTTCCTAGTTAGAGTACTTGCAAACTCATTCATGTTGTACTTAGGACCATCAACATCGGTGAACCTTTGTAAATTTTTACCGGTTTCCAACCCAAAAAGTTTCAACCAAAGATTGTTAGAAAATTTGAAAATTTTCTTTCCTATACAAAATTCAAATTCAGCACCATCTCTCTCTTGTAATCCGGAATAGAAAATCCTAACCAAATCTTCTATGTAAGCTCTCTTCAAGTTACAAAAGGTAGAGAGATTTTCTCTCTTAATGATCTCAGCAACCTCACTTAAGTGCAATCCCTCAAGGTTTTCAACATCAACAGCATTTTGAGGGATTACCTTCTTTTCCTTACAATTTCTAATGTAGAAGTTTAGGTAATTCTCATGAACAAAATTCTCTTGCCTAAAGTTTTCTTCATGATCACTATCCCTTATGATCTTAGTCCTAGCATTATTCTTACTTCTATTGCTAGTAGCCATTATCAAAGTAAGGAATAGAGTAATGTTACCTTGTTGAGAGTTGAGATAAAGAAGAATCCACCCACACCAAAAATGAAAACCCTTGTCTTTGAATGTGAAGATTTTGAAGGCTTGAACCTCAATATTGATGAAGGAATATGAATGAGCAAGGAATTTGAAGTAGTTTAGTATCAAGTTTTGTGAGTTTTGGTTGAGTTTTGAGGGAGATTGAGAATTTGGGAATGAGGGTTTTTGATGAGATTTTCGTGGAGAAGAAGAAGTATTGGGTGTTTTGTAAGACCCGTAATTCCACTGTACCTTTTGGTGAATAAAATAAGTAATGGCTACGAGTTTTAGGGTTTTTGGTGAAGCTGTTATTGTGAGTATCGTCGCATTAATGGAATTTTTGCTGAAATGGAGCCTGTTTTGTGCTCGTGCGCTGGAAAGGCACAGACTTTTGGGTCGTAGTCTTCTTTTGAGTATAAGAAGGTTTGTGTGTAGTCAGAATAACGAGTTTTGGATTATTCTCGCTTTTGGAAAAACGAGTAGGAATTTTACCCGCTGTTGGAAATTTTTACGATGTCTGAATTCCGTAGAAATTTAGATGGGAGTTTTATATATCGGCGCAAGTTGGAATCTAGATTCAGAATATTTTTGGGAGCTAAGGAAATAAATTTCAGTCGGAGAATAAAGTTTAGCGATAATATTTGGAAACGGTTTACGACAGACGTTTATTGGTTAGATTTTATATTTTTGAGATTTCCGTCCGTTAGCGAGGTGCGACTCGCCGAGAGCAAACGCGATGAGCTGAGAAGCGTAAAGTGGATATTTGTTCAAAAAACAATCATGAGATTATTTTGATCCAAAGGCAAGGGTTTAGTCTTGCAAGTCTTGCTTTGATCCAAGGGCTTAGATGGAGCAAGACCCTTTTAAATAGTAAGGAGGTTTAGCACTTTGGAGACTTAGAAGAAAAATCACAAAAACTACTCCCTCCTTTCCTCTTCTTGGCCGTGAGGCCTTTTGTTAGGTGTAGGGTGAGTTTTAATTTTCTTACTTCCTTTAAAAGCTTGAATCTTGCTCTTGTTGGATCATAGAAGTTGCTAGGAATCATCTCCTCAAGGTAACTAACACTTCTCTTCCTTATTCTCCATGAAAAACCTCATGAATTCTTGAGTTTTATGATTATGTTCTTGAGAGAAAAATTTGAGAATTTAGTTTTAATTAGTTTTGATTCCAGAGTAGTGTTTAAGAGTGTTATGTAGGAAACATTAGTGAAGCATCTAAGTGATTCTCATGGTGATTTCAAATTTCACAATTTTGTTGGTGAGGTTTTGAAGAAAATTCCTTAAAATGATCATATCTTTGAGTGTGTTGTATGATTTTGGTTTTTGAAGTTAGTTTCAAGCTTTGTGACAAAATGGATTGGTGAATATGAAATTAGTTTCGAAAAATGAGAAAAAAATTATTCTCGTGTTCTTGAGCGACTCGAAGAACACAATTTAGAAAAAATTTATTTCGAGTTTCAAAAGGAGTCGAATACACGATCGAATAGCATTACGAACTAATGAGTATGGACTAGGGTTTCAAATGAAAAAAAATGTGTAGGGTTGCCCTTTTTGCCTCAAATGGCCGTGGCACACATATAGGGTTCGAGGAATCGAATTTCGAAAAATTGTTTAGAGGCAAATAGCTTCCCATGATCATTGTTTAATTGTTTGATGGGTTATGGGATGTTTTGAAAAGAAAATGATCACTTGCCTTAAGAAAAACCTTATTTGAGATTTCTCGAAAATTTGCGATTCGACTCTATAATTTCTAAATCGTTTTGATAAGTGCTAGTTAGGTATTATGGGATATTACCATGCTTTTAGAAGTGAAAAATTTTGTGTGGAAGGGTGTTTTTCCAAAATTTGGCCGTGGCCTTCTTTGTGGGGAGGGAGAAATTCCAAAAAATTTCTAAGTCCACAATTGTGTGAAAATTGTGTATGTGTTGGATAATCCTAGTTTTGAAGAAAAAATGAGTATAGGAAAGTTTGTTAGGAAGAAAAAAATGTGTAACTTGTAACGCAAGAAAACTTCGATTTTTCATAAAAATATTTTTGAAAAGTTTTAGTTGTGTTTCAAATGGTTTTGTTGTGTGTGGGACAAGTCCTTGAAGTGGAAAAATCCAAAATGGTTTTAGTTTATGATTTGAAAACAAAATGATTTTCGTGTAATAAAAATAGTACAATTAACTTCGTGAATTTTGAACACTATGAGAATAACCTGAAAACATTGAGGGATAGCTTTAGAAAGTACTTTAAGCCTCTCTAGAGCTTTGAGAACAAGTTTCGTTTCGATAGGATAAACGAGGAATATCTTATTGATGTTACGCTACATTTATTTTAGGTAGCGTGTGTTGTAGATTTTCGCGAAATTAAAGTAACGGAAGCTTGCTAAGGTAAGGGCTCCACTTTATTTCCGTCTTTTCAACTGGTTATGACATGCTTGGATTTCTGCTGTAATGCTTTGCTGTGTGTTTGGCATGTCTGGTTGATGTATTCTCGTGATGAGAACGTGTTTAAAATACTTGCGCTGTTTACATATGATTATGAGAATATATGTATGAACAGGTTGTTGGAATACATATGATTGGAAATGTATGTATGTTGCTGTGTTTGGTTTACATATATCTGTGTGATATGTAATTGTTGCATGAGCATGTATGGAACGTGTAAGTCAGCGGGGACTACACGGGTGGATGTGTCTGTGTGACCCCGCCGGGGCTGTGTCTGTGTGACTGCCCTATATATGCTTAATTAGAAAGTATGCTCATGCACTCATAGTTGGTATTTGATCTAGGTGATTGTACCAGGTGATATCCCGCCTTTAATTGAGCCGGTATTTGATCTAGGTGATTGTACTCGGGGTATTCCACCAAATTGAGTCGGTACTTGATCTAGGTGATCGTACCCGGTGTTATCCCACCGTTAAATTCCGGAATTCATGCATGTGGCAGCCAGTGATTGGTGTCACGATCATGTAGAGTCTGCATTGGTAGGCTATGTGTGCATTATATATATAAGCCCGTTGGTGGGAATTGCTTTTGTGTTAAAGAGTTTTCCCTTGTGTATGTGGAAATTTGTTATGTGTACATCTTTCGCACCGGTTATATATATATACTTTTATTTTGTGGTGACCCTTTCTTTCATTTGCGGGCTCATCCCACCCAGATGATGGGTTAGGTCGTGGTGACGACGGTGGCTATTCCAGGCCCCAGTGAGCGGCTGGAGTTTTAGTTTAGTTAGACTATGCGCCGGTGTGTTTTGTGCACCGTGCTTTTTGGTTAGCATAGGGTTGTCTAACTTGTTTTGTTGTAAGTATTTGAATACTTAGACTTGGATTGTAATTATTCAGGAATACACTTTGCTTGTCGAAGCACCTTATGGTAATGAGTCTTTTTGTATATTTGAATGCCGGCTCATTGGAAAATATTCTATGCGCACTCTGAGTGTTAGTTGAAAAAGAAAAAAAAAATATATACTACCTTTTCAGGCCTTTGAAAAACGGGTTGTCACAATTGGTATCAGAGCACGGCTTTAAATCTTCAAAGGGAAAGTGTATACTTGAGTCGTTAGTCCAGAGTCGGTTAGAACGTAACTAGTGTTGAGTTAGTTCTTGTGTTTGTTCTGTGTCGGGTTATGAGTTAGTAATCCGTTGAGTGAGATATTCTGTTAGGATTCAGAATTGGTTGATTAAGGATCTAATCAAAAGGAGTTGGTATATGCAGAAAAAAGGATGCCTCCAAGAAGGGCACCTGCAGCCCCTAGGGCAGATGACAACGAGATGTATCAGATGGCTCATGCCATGAATACGATGGCAGTTGCTGTGACTGCCCAGACCCATGCGAAGACGCAGAGGGATGTAGAGAAACGTGAGAGGGAGATCGTTGCCGCTGGATCTAGACTTCTCACCAGTTTCAACCATCAGGATCCTCCTAAGTTTAGTGGGGAGGGAGGTCCTGATACCGCGGATTTGTGGCTCCAGGCGATGGAGAGGATATTCTGAGCAATTCATTGTCCGGAAGGGGAAAAGGTAGTCTTAGCTACCTATCAGTTGCAGGGTAGTTCTGAATACTGGTGGAGGAACACCAGGCTCATAATGGAAGCCGCCTATGAGGAAGTGAGTTGGGAGAACTTCAAGAGGAGGTTTTTAGCCAAGTACTTTCCCGAGACTGCTAGGGAAAGGTATGGGGAGGAATTCCTGCAGCTACGTCAGGGGGGGGCATGAATGTGGAAGCCTATGCGAAGAAGTTTGAATCTCTGTCAAGGTTCTTTCGTTTCTTCGGGGATGGCATAGATGAGAATTATATGTGCCGCCGTTTCCAAGATGGTTTGAGGTACGAGCTGCAAGACGCAGTGGTGCCGTTAGGAATTCGACACTTTCAAGTGCTGGTTGAGAAGTGTCAAGAGGTTGAGGATATGAGAAACAAGCGGGTGAACCGCCAAAGTGGTTTTAGTGCAGGAGGACCTAGCAATTCAAGTGGTCAGACTCAGAGTACGAGTCAGAATCAGAGGAGGCAGGGGAATAAGCCTTATAACCGTCCCCAAGATAATCAAGGACCAACTCGCTCTGTGAACACAGGGACTCAGGGAAGTCAGAGTGGAGGAAATCTGACATGCCGCAGATGTGGTCAAGAGGGTCATTATGTGAATGATTGTAAGAGCTCAGGAACTGTTTGTTACAACTGTCAGAGGCCGGGTCATTTTGCTAGAGATTGCAAAGCCCCAAGGGCAGAGTCGTCGACGAATGTGGCACAAGGAACTCGACCCGCTGCTAGAGGAGGTGCCTACAGTATGAGCACTGGAGTGAGCAGTCAGACCGGTAATGCCATGCATGAGGATTGCCAGATTACAGGTAACACCTTACTGCTTTGATCGATGTTAGGGCAACCCATTCTTACGTATCTTGGTGTGTGCTGTTGCCTGTGATTGTTTGTTTTGTCACTACTTTTGTTTTGAATGTTCTACTATGCAAAGGACTTAGTAGTAGCTATAGCAGGTTGCGCTGTTAGTGGTAAGTGGGAATTACGTGTGTCACGCATCAAGGGTCAGTGGACCTAGTGTCGTTTGATAACGAGTATGCAAATAGTGGATACCTTTAAGATGGAGGTAAGCGTGTGGGATCTAGTAGATCGATGAGTTAGCCGCGAAGGAATGTGAGTCGTTGGGAAAGAGTCGCTGAGAATGAGTAAGAGAAAAGCACATGATGATGTGGCTTATGTTAATGGAGGATTTGCGAAAAAAATTGCCTCACACCTAGTTAAAAAAAAAATCATGGTTGTGCGGGTATAGTACGGATTCAAAAGCACCACCTGAATGGATGTCATGATGGTGCGTGTGTTGTATGTAGAAATAAGAAGGATAACAATTTGTCTAATGACAAGTTGATGGGGGTTAGTAGAGCTTTGGTTCATTGTAGTGGTTACAATGGAGAGAGACGTGGTATGATGGAGATCGGTATTGAGTAAGTGTAAGGGATTCGGATGTTGTCAACAAGGATGGTTGGACAATAGTAATGCGAGGAAATACCCTAAGAGTCATTTTGAAGGTAGGTACCTCGACGAGAGTGGTGATGTCGAAGCAATTAAGAATGGTCATAGTGACCAACTCTGTTGAGTAAGAGAGGATTTAATTTCAAGAGGAAAGGAACCCAAGAGAGAGTTCGGAATTAGAATGGAAATACGATGTGAAGCGGATGTGCGCCGACGATGGTAGTCGACGAGGATAAGCGTTTTGTTTAAAGCACACGAGATTTATCTAAGTGTCGTTTGGAAGTAATATGAACGTATAGGGAACCGATTCTGAGGAATTGGGGATTTGGATAAAAGGAGTCCAAGAGAAATAGATGGTATAGTTTGGCAAGTGTCAAGAATATGAGGAGTGTAATCACCAACTGGAGGATGGGATTGTTTTATGTAAGACGTGTTTGGAATGAGATTCGTGGGTGAGCATGCGGTTTCGGCGTATTCATTGAGTTGCGGACTCAGGGATATTGGTAAGGTGCGAAGTTCTTCCTGAGAGGAGATAACTTGCTCGATATGTAATGGTTTGGGTGGTACTTGCCGTAGTGGCACTGTACTACTATTGGATGATACTCCACGGATGCTTCAAGAGTGGAAGCATGAGAGCTTATGCGACGTGTGTTGAGCGTCGTATCTTACGACTTTGATCTTGTATTCGTAAGAGATCGAGGGAAACGTATGGGAAAACCTCGAAGGAAGTGTTGGACCATTGTGCCTCGGAGGACCTTGAGCACAAGTGGAATGAAGTATCACTTAAGTTGGGTAAAGAGGGTCTAAACCACCATCAGGATTGTCGACTGTCTATTGACAAATTGAGGGACTGGCCGTCCTTAATTTATTGTTGATGGTAGACGGGAATCGTGTTGATTGGAATTGACTAGTTTTTACTAGCTTTGGTGATGCACAGAGAACTTCAGTGTTTCTTTTTGGAGGGTAGCCACTCACAACTTCGTGTGAAACTAATGGAGTGGGCTATGCCGCGGAGGCGAAAGAGGTGACTTTGGAAAAATTTTGTTTGTGGGCACGAGGATCTTTGGGAACTAGAGGTTGTGAACCTCTGTTGTAAGGTTAATTTATGAGTGGTGAACTCGTTGAGAGTTGCGGTTGGTGCACGGTTGTGCCAGTGGGTTGGTGAGAGTACCTGTGTGACTTCACCCGGTGTTAGCATCTGTGTGGCTGCACCTAATCCTGAGGGATTTTGTTGTGTTGGTGATGGTAATAATTAGTTGAGTTGTTACTCTTACCTTTAGTTTCGAGGACGAAACTTCTTTTTGGAGGGTAGTAATGTAAGACCCGTAATTCCACTGTACCTTTTGGTGAATAAAATAAATAATGGCTACGAGTTTTAGGGTTTTTGGTGAAACTGTTATTGTGAGTATCGTCGCATTAATGGAATTTTTGCTGAAATGGAGCCTGTTTTGTGCTCGTGCGCTGGAAAGGCACAGACTTTTGGGTCGTAGTCTTCTTTTGAGTATAAGAAGGTTTGTGTGTAGTCAGAATAACGAGTTTTGGATTATTCTCGCTTTTGGAAAAACGAGTAGGAAGTTTACCCGCTGTTGGAAATTTTTACGATGTCTGAATTCCGTAGAAATTTAGATGGGAGTTTTATATATCGGCGCAAGTTGGAATCTAGATTCAGAATATTTTTGGGAGCTAAGGAAATAAATTTCAGTCGGAGAATAAAGTTTAGCGATAATATTTGGAAACGGTTTACGACGGACGTTTATTGGTTAGATTTTATATTTTTGAGATTTCCGTCCGTTAGCGAGGTGCGACTCGCCGAGAGCAAACGCGATGAGCTGAGAAGCGTAAAGTGGATATTTGTTCAAAAAACAATCATGAGATTATTTTGATCCAAAGGCTAGGGTTTAGTCTTGCAAGTCTTGCTTTGATCCAAGGGCTTAGATGGAGCAAGACCCTTTTAAATAGTAAGGAGGTTTAGCACTTTGGAGACTTAGAAGAAAAATCACAAAAACTACTCCCTCCTTTCCTCTTCTTGGCCGTGAGGCCTTTTGTTAGGTGTAGGGTGAGTTTTAATTTTCTTACTTCCTTTAAAAGCTTGAATCTTGCTCTTGTTGGATCATAGAAGTTGCTAGGAATCATCTCCTCAAGGTAACTAACACTTCTCTTCCTTATTCTCCATGAAAAACCTCATGAATTCTTGAGTTTTATGATTATGTTCTTGAGAGAAAAATTTGAGAATTTAGTTTTAATTAGTTTTGATTCCATAGTAGTGTTTAAGAGTGTTATGTAGGAAACATTAGTGAAGCATCTAAGTGATTCTCATGGAGATTTCAAATTTCACAATTTTGTTGGTGAGGTTTTGAAGAAAATTCCTTAAAATGATCATATCTTTGAGTGTGTTGTATGATTTTGGTTTTTGAAGTTAGTTTCAAGCTTTGTGAC
Source organism: Trifolium repens (assembly GCA_030408175.1). Classification (NCBI taxonomy): domain Eukaryota; kingdom Viridiplantae; phylum Streptophyta; class Magnoliopsida; order Fabales; family Fabaceae; genus Trifolium; species Trifolium repens. The sequence continues at coordinate 37,392,334 of CP125851.1, forward strand.
AAAATGGATTGGTGAATATGAAATTAGTTTCGAAAAATGAGAAAAAAATTATTCTCGTGTTCTTGAGCGACTCGAAGAACACAATTTAGAAAAAATTTATTTCGAGTTTCAAAAGGAGTCGAATACACGATCGAATAGCATTACGAACTAATGAGTATGGACTAGGGTTTCAAATGAAAAAAAATGTGTAGGGTTGCCCTTTTTGCCTCAAATGGCCGTGGCACACATATAGGGTTCGAGGAATCGAATTTCGAAAAATTGTTTAGAGGCAAATAGCTTCCCATGATCATTGTTTAATTGTTTGATGGGTTATGGGATGTTTTGAAAAGAAAATGATCACTTGCCTTAAGAAAAACCTTATTTGAGATTTCTCGAAAATTTGCGATTCGACTCTATAATTTCTAAATCGTTTTGATAAGTGCTAGTTAGGTATTATGGGATATTACCATGCTTTTAGAAGTGAAAAATTTTGTGTGGAAGGGTGTTTTTCCAAAATTTGGCCGTGGCCTTCTTTGTGGGGAGGGAGAAATTCCAAAATTTTTTCTAAGTCCACAATTGTGTGAAAATTGTGTATGTGTTGGATAATCCTAGTTTTGAAGAAAAAATGAGTATAGGAAAGTTTGTTAGGAAGAAAAATATGTGTAACTTGTAACGCAAGAAAACTTCGATTTTTCATAAAAATATTTTTGAAAAGTTTTAGTTGTGTTTCAAATGGTTTTGTTGTGTGTGGGACAAGTCCTTGAAGTGGAAAAATCCAAAATGGTTTTAGTTTATGATTTGAAAACAAAATGATTTTCGTGTTATAAAAATAGTACAATTAACTTCGTGAATTTTGAACACTATGAGAATAACCTGAAAACATTGAGGGATAGCTTTAGAAAGTACTTTAAGCCTCTCTAGAGCTTTGAGAACAAGTTTCGTTTCGATAGGATAAACGAGGAATATCTTATTGATGTTACGCTACATTTATTTTAGGTAGCGTGTGTTGTAGATTTTCGCGAAATTAAAGTAACGGAAGCTTGCTAAGGTAAGGGCTCCACTTTATTTCCGTCTTTTCAACTGGTTATGACGTGCTTGGATTTCTGCTGTAATGCTTTGCTGTGTGTTTGGCATGTCTGGTTGATGTATTCTCGTGATGAGAACGTGTTTAAAATACTTGCGCTGTTTACATATGATTATGAGAATATATGTATGAACAGGTTGTTGGAATACATATGATTGGAAATGTATGTATGTTGTTGTGTTTGGTTTACATATATCTGTGTGATATGTAATTGTTGCATGAGCATGTATGGAACGTGTAAGTCAGCGGGGACTACACGGGTGGATGTGTCTGTGTGACCCCGCCGGGGCTGTGTCTGTGTGACTGCCCTATATATGCTTAATTAGAAAGTATGCTCATGCACTCATAGTTGGTATTTGATCTAGGTGATTGTACCAGGTGATAACCCGCCTTTAATTGAGCCGGTATTTGATCTAGGTGATTGTACCCGCCGTTAATTGAGTTGGTATTTGATCTAGGTGATTGTACTCGGGGTATTCCACCAAATTGAGTCGGTACTTGATCTAGGTGATCGTACCCGGTGTTATCCCACCGTTAAATTCCGGAATTCATGCATGTGGCAGCCAGTGATTGGTGTCACGATCATGTAGAGTCTGCATTGGTAGGCTATGTGTGCATTATATATATAAGCCCGTTGGTGGGAATTGCTTTTGTGTTAAAGAGTTTTCCCTTGTGTATGTGGAAATTTGTTATGTGTACATCTTTCGCACCGGTTATATATATATATACTTTTATTTTGTGGTGACCCTTTCTTTCATTTGCGGGCTCATCCCACCCAGATGATGGGTTAGGTCGTGGTGACGACGGTGGCTATTCCAGGCCCCAGTGAGCGGCTGGAGTTTTAGTTTAGTTAGACTATGCGCCGGTGTGTTTTGTGCACCGTGCTTTTTGGTTAGCATAGGGTTGTCTAACTTGTTTTGTTGTAAGTATTTGAATACTTAGACTTGGATTGTAATTATTCAGGAATACACTTTGCTTGTCGAAGCACCTTATGGTAATGAGTCTTTTTGTATATTTGAATGCCGGCTCATTGGAAAATATTCTATGCGCACTCTGAGTGTTAGTTGAAAAAGAAAAAAAAAATATATACTGCCTTTTCAGGCCTTTGAAAAACGGGTTGTCACATGTTTGATGAATGAATGAGTCAAAATTGATACATAAATCTGTTTTTACGCGTTTGTATCGATACAAATGTATGTTTGTATCGATACAAGTTGGTTTTTCTGAAGCATGTATCGAAGCATGCAAGCATGTATCGATACATGAGACTGTGTCTGTCCAAACTGAAGAGTTATGTATCGATACAAGCATAAATGTATCGATACATATCAGTTCATTTTTGAAATTTTGAAAAATAACCAACATGTATCCATGCAATATTTATTTGTATCGATCCAAAATGCATTATTTTCAAGTTTTCTCAAAATACATGAACATATAAGTTTTTAAAAATAATTTTTATGACTTCCAAATAACATGCATGTATGAAACGCATATAACAAATAAGGTACATTCTTGTATATGTGAGCAAAATAAGATACCAAAGCACATTATAACATGAGAACACATGTTAAACCATATATGCATGATAAAGCATCCACATAAATGAATCAAGGTACCAAAATTAATCATATGAAAAATATATGTCTATCTATGCACACAAAGTCACATATATAAGAACAAAACAAACATATACAAACCTAAGTATAAACTTAATATGGTAATTGTAATGATTTTTGTCAAATCCCCATTTAAAACGTATGAGTCTCAAAAATTTATCAATATCTTTGAGCAAAATTCTTGGAAACGAAGGATGAGACAACTATCAAGACAAGTATCATATTAATATATAAGTTGTGTATATGAATCAAAGTACAAATGCTAAGTAAAGTAAAAGTATAAAGGCAAAGGTAGAGAGTAGAATCTTCCCTTGAGTGTTAGGTGGAGAAGTGATCAATTTCCACACCATTGTAAATGTTGAGTTGAAGTTTTACTCATTCCTTTCCTTGTTGGTAAGTCTTGAACTCCATTGTTGTCGGTGTCTTTTGTCAATGGCTTCAAGACGCTTCCCTACATACTTAGACATTTGAAATAGGTCCCCAACTCATGTTGGGTCCTAGTTGGTTAGTAGAGACATTATTGTCTAACTTAGGTAACCATTGCAATTTGCCTTTGTAAGTGCACCAGTTCATCCTCATGTTTTAATAATTGTCAAAACACATGAAAATAGGATTGAACATATGTTGGCAACATTACAAATGACTTGACAACAAAGAACTATTTTCTAAAACTTGAAAAACTGACTTTTAGGTATTTTGTATCGATACATACATTGGTGTATCGATACAAATGTCCTGAAATTACTTCTATCTGGTTTTGGGTATTTTGTATCGATACATGCATAGTCTGTATCGATACAAAAGTGGTCTCTCAGAGGCAGAGAGTCACCTGTGTATCGAATCATGCTTGCATGTATCGATACACATCTGTATGTCCTCAAAATCCAGAGAGATGATGATGTATCGAATCATGCTTGCATGCTTTGATACATATCAGTCAAGAGTTTCAAGATTCTGATATTTGTATCGATAAACACCCGTGTTTGTATCGATACAAAGGTCAAAAATTTCATTTTTAACGTTGGTCAAAGCATTTGTATCGATACAAATGATCATTTGTATCGATACATGTTTGAAAAATTATGCCCAAATTTGCTCATTCTATTTTCACTTTAAATAGCAATGTGTGTGATCCTTTGTTTGTAACACAACTGAGAAAAATCTAGTGAGAACCAGTGAGAAAGCAAGAGTGCTTTGAGAGAAACACTTTGGATACAATTTGGGTGAAAAATTGGGATCAAAGTGTATCCTTCACAAGATCATCATCTTCCATCAAGTTGCAACAATTGAAGATTGAGTATGGGATCAATCCAATAGAAGTTGTACGCTTGGTCGATAACGTTCGGTACGATTCGTGGTGAATCAGAATCGTGATCGGGTTGATTTGCGAAGGAGGTTTGGTTGCTCGCTAGGGATTCAAGATTGTTCGATATCTTGAAGGATCAATCGAGAAGAATTGAAGGACTCAGCTGGACGATTGTTGCAAGGAGTTGCACGGGTAAAATCGTTGGAATCAGAGGGTGAAGATTCGTTCGTCGATTGAGGTTTAGCATAGTTTTACTTTTGAGTCAATATAGGTTTATTGGATTCATTGTAAATTGTGCACTTGTGTTCAAACTGTTTTTTAATCAATAATACTCTCAAATAACCCGTTTGGTTATTTGGGGGGAGACGTACCCGGCCGACCGCGAGGACGACACGAAAGCCGGGGAACTCCCTAATCATCTCTTGTGTGTCGATTCGCTTTAAATTCTTACTTTACGCAATTCGCTTATATTTTTAGTCAATTGAAGTTTTGTGTTCGTAAGTGTGCACAAGTGCGTTCTTCGATTAAATTTGGATATTTCGCATTAAGCGTTCCGATAATTATCCTAGTTCGTTCAAGGCTATACTATCTTTCCTTTGGTCAAAAGGTGCAAAGTAGACTACCGATCTGGTGGTGCTTCCGCGCATTGTTTTTTAATCAAATAATTTTTTAAATTGACATTGATTAACGAAGCCACTTATTCAACCCCCCTTCTAAGTGGTAGCCTAGTAGTCTAACAAGTAGCATCAAGAGCCCGGTTCGATTTTAAACGATTAAACCGAGTAATTTGTGCCAATTATTAGAAAACATGGCTTTTGCACCTAAAGGGGTGTATAATAGGGCTCCGATATTCAATGGAGATCATTTTGACTATTGGAAAAGTAGTATGCGCATTTACATCAATTCTTTTGATGGTGAAGTGTGGAATGCCATTGAGAATGGTCCGTTTGTTCCATGTAAGACCCAAGATTCCACTGTACAGTTTTTCTAAGGAACTTTAGTGTCGGCTAAGTTTTAGGGTTTTTGGTGAAGCGGGTTTTGTGAGTATCGTCGCATTAATGAGATTTTTGCTGAAACGGAGCCTGTTTTGTGCTCGTGCGCTGGAAAGGCACAGACTTTCGGGTCGTGGTCCTCTTTTAAGTATGAGGAGATTTCTGTGAAGTCAGAATGACGAGTTTTGGATTATTCTTGTTTTTGGAAAAACGAGTAGGATTTTACCCGCTGATGGAAAATCTTACTGCGTCTGTTTTAAGTGAGGTTTCGGGTGGAAGTTTTATATATCTGCGCGAGTTAGGATATGTCCTGAGATTAATTTTCTAAGGTATGGAAGAAAATTACAGTCGCGGAAAAAGATTCGGCGATAAGTTTTGGAATGGAAAAACGATAGACGTTCTTTCCGTAGGTTTTCTGTTTTTGTGTTTTACGTTCGTCGCAACGCGCGAGAGCTGTGAGGCGAGGTGGCTTCTTGAAGCATAGAAAATATCATGTGAGGATAAGCTTAGAATTGATCCAATGGCTAGATTTGAATCTTAGCAAATTAACACTATTTGATCCAAGGGTGGATTAGGCAACAAGACCATGACTTTTGGTCATTAAAAAGACTTAATTAAGAAAAATCACAATTTCACTCATTTTCCTTCTTGCTTTGCCGTGGCTTTCCACCCTTGTTCTTCATCCAAGAACTTTTCCATTTGCTCACCAAAAGCTTGGATTTCAAGCTTGATTGATCACAGGAAACTTGTTTAGAATCATCTTCTCAAGGTAACTAACCCTTCTCTTCCTTATTTCTCCATGGAAACCTCTTGGATTTTGAGTTTTTATGATTATGTTCTTGAGAGAAAAATTTTAGAATTTAGTTTTAATTAGTTTTGGTTCCATAGAAGTGTTCTTGAGAGTTTATTAGTACACTTGAGTGAAGCATGAGAAGTTTCCCATGGTTGATTTATGTTTTCACAAATTTTTAGTTAGGGTTTTAAGAAAATTTTTTGAAAAGATCATAAACTTGGATTTTGTTTTGTGATTTGATTTTTGATGTTAGTTTTAAGCTTTGTGGCAAAATGGATGTTTGAATATAAACTTTGTTTGGAAAAATAAGAAAAAATTTATTTTGGTGTTCTTGAGCGACTCGAAGAACATAATTTAGAAAAAGTTTATTTCGAGTTTCAAAAGGAGTCGGGTACACGATCGAATATCATTACGAACTAATGAATGTGGGCTAGGGTTTCAAATGGAAAAAAATGTGTAGGGTTGCCTTTTTGCCTCATTTGGCCGTGGCACCCATATAGGGTTCGAGGAATCGAATTTCGAAAATTGTTTAGAGGCAAATAGCTTCCCATGATCATTGTTTAATTGTTTGATGGGTTATGGGATGTTTTTGAAAAGAAAAATGATCACTTGCCTTAAGAAAAACCTTATTTGAGATTTCTCGAATTTTGCGATTCGACTCTATAATTTCTAAATCGTTTTAATAAGTGCTAGTTAGGTATTATGGGATATTACCATGCATTTAGAAGTGAAAAATTTTGTGTGGGAGGGTGCTTTTCAAAAAAATGGCCGTGGCCTTTTTAGTGTGGAGGGAGAAGTTCCAAAAAATTTTCTAAGTCCACAATTGTGTGAAAATTGTGTATATGTTGGATAATCTTAGTTTTGAAGAAAAATGAGTGTAGGAATGGTTGTTAGGAAGAAAAAAACGTGTAACTTGTAACGCAAGAAAACTTCGATTTTTCATAAAAATATTTTTGAAAAGTTTTAGTTGTGTTTCAAATGGTTTTGTTGTGTGTGAAACAAGTCCTTGAAGTGGAAACTCCAAAATGGTTTTGGTTTATGATTTGAAAACAAAATGATTTTCGTGTTATAAAAATAGTACAATTTACTTCGTGAATTTTTAAACACTATGAGAATAACCTGAAATCATTGAGGGACAGCTTTAGAAAGTACTTTAGACCCCTCTGGAGCTTTGAGAGCGAGTTTCGTTTCGATAGGATAAACGAGGAGTATTTTATTGATGTTACGCTACATTTATTTTAGGTAGCGTGTATTGTAGATTGTTCGCGAAATTAAAGTAACGGAAGCTTGCTGAGGTAAGGGCTCCACTTTATTTCCGTCTTTTAAAACGGTTACGACATGCTTGGTTTGCTGGTATGCATGCTTGTGTGTTTGGCATGTATGTGTTATGTATTCTCTTGATGAGAAAGTGTTTACAATACGTGCGTTGTTTACATATGATTATGAGAATATATGTATGAACAGGTGTTTGGAATACATATGATGAGAAATGTATGTATGTTGTTATGTTTGGTTTACATATGCTAGAGTGGTATGTATTCATTGCATTAGCATATATGGGGAAGCGTATGCTCATGCATTCGGTAGTTGCGTGCCCGGTGTGGTGATTGGGAGAGCCCACCCTAATGGTTCGTAGTGATCGGGAGAGCTACGAGACTTTTTGTTGAGATCGATACGTAGTGATCGGGAGAGCTACGGGGTGTGGTGATCGGGAGAGCCCACTCTAATCCTTGTAGTGATCGGGAGAGCTACGGGATTTTATTGATACTTATGGTAGGGGTGTGGTGATCGGGAGAGCCCACTCTAATCCTTGTAGTGATCGGGAGAGCTACGGGATTTTATTGATATTGTTAGTAGGGGATGGACCTACGATTCCGGAACTCATGCATTGTGGTAGCTAGGGTTAGTACCACGCATTGTAGAGGTTGCATTATAGGCTATGTGCGCATTGCTTATATAAACCCGTTGGTGGGAATTGCTTTGGTGGTTAAGAGCTTTCTCTTGTGTTTGTGGAATTATTGTTATGTGTACAATCTTTCGCACCGGTTATATATATATATATACCTTTTATTTTGTGGTGACCCTTTCTTTCATTTGCGGGCTCATCCCACCCAGATGATGGGTTAGGTCGTGGTGACGACGGTGGCAGTTCTAGGCCATAGTGAGCACGTGGCGAAGCTTAGTATAGTTAGACTATGCGCCGGTGTGTTTTGTGCACCGTGCTTTTTGGTTAGCATAGGGTTTCCTAACTTGTTTCGTTGTAAGTATTTGAATACTTAGACTTGGACTGTAATTATTCAGGAATACACTTTGCTTGTCGAAGCACCTTATGGTAATGAGTTCTTTTGCATATTTGAATGCCGGCTCATTGAAAAATATTCTATGCGCACTCTGAGTGTTAGTTGAAAAAAAAATATATATATATATACTGCCTTTTCAGGCCTTTGAAAAACGGGCTGTTACAATTGGTATCAGAGCACGGCTTTAAATCTTCAAAGGGAAAGTGTATACTTGAGTTGTTAGTCCAGAGTCGGTTAGAACATAGCTTGAGTTGTGTTAGTTCTAGCGGTTGTTTTTGTTGTGTTGTGGGTTATGTGGTTGGTTGTTTTGAGTCTAGCATGAGATATGCTTAGACACTGGTTTGTGTCTTACTGAAGTAATGCAGGGAGTGAGGCTTCAGTAAGTGGAATTGTGAAACCCCGAGCCTTGGTCGAATTTAGTCGACGAGTGTCTCTGAATTCCTTAGACAGAGTGGTCCGAGGAGGATGGACTCGCGGTGAACAAGAACTACAAGTGATTCTTGGAAGTAAATCAATGGAAGTATTATGGGTCGTTGTCACCCGGAGGTGTTGAGTACGGACGTGTGGACGTCGACTGATAAAGGATTGCAAGTAAGGATCAGATTGGGACGACCTTTTGAAGAAGGTATTGGATGTTCGTCGGGTGAGTTAGGGCGGGACTTGATGAAGTGTGTCGGTTGCCAAGGGGATGCGGCCACTGTGGAATTGTGGACCAGGCAGAGATGTCAGTTGGATTTAAGTACGATGTTTGGATAATCATTTATTCGTATTGGAATTAAAGTGCGTCGCGCGCCAAGGGTCAGCGGACCTAGTGTTGTTAGGTGAGGATTATACCAATGGTGGAATACCTTAAGGGTTAAGTTAAGTGTTTGAGGTATATTAGATTCGAAACTGAGATTATTATGGATTAATCTCGTGATGATTGAAGGTAGGAGACCAAGTATCACGTTGATAAGCGACAATCTATACATAGTTCGGGAGATAGTAAGTATAGATGTCGGTGTGAGATACAACGATAGGTAATCGATTGTTAAATAAAGATGGATGTGGAGAGGTATTCAGGTAAAGAACGAGGAGTTCAACCTTTGAAAGTGAGTTGCATATCACTGATAAGTGATAATAGAGGTGTTTAATATGGAAATGTCCAGATAATTGTAGCAGTGTAAGCTAGAATTGTTAACTATTGGCAAGTAAACCATAAGAGGAAGTAAACTGGTTTAGCAGTTTGAGGGTATTAGTCAAGAGTTGAGTAGAGATCCTGTGTGGATGTGCATATAAGTTAACGATTTTGATCAACCAAAATGGTTGAAGGACTAAGTAGTACCTTGAATTTATGATACCATATGAGTTGAGGTAGGGAAGTTTTAAATAATTCAAGTTATGGACGAGAATTTTTGGAGATATTCTAGAAATGTCGTGTATGAGCAGGAAAGGAGTTCGTTAGTAAGAATACTAAGACAATGAAAGTTGACAGTTGGAAGGACTTTTATTGTATATTAGGATTAAATGGATGGTACGACGAGTTTTTAGAGTTCATGAAGATTAGATTCAAGAGTTTGATTTGGATATCGAACTTACTAAGAATAAAATCATAGCAAAGTGTTGTGCGTTGGTAGCTGTCTTGATAGGCCAAGCATTAAGATTTGAGATAAGTGTTTCATGGCTTGATGTATGAGTAAGGTATGTTGATTTGAAAGTAAATTATAGTGACATGACGATGGTAAGACTAGAGATAGTTATGCATAGAGAAATACTTAATAGGAACTTGAGGAATTAATTTATTGGGGCGTTCGATTATGAAGAGTACAATTGATGATCGTTAGTAAAAGTTAGAAGTGAATAAGAAAACGATGAGTGACTAGATGTAAGAGCAAGATTAGCTGAACTTGAGATCTAGAAATTGATTCCCCGGAGGGAACAGACTTTATAACTTTAGAATAGTCACGATGATGAAGGACCAATCGAACGGAGAAGAGTGTGCTTGATTGGAAACAAGTTGATGTGGAACGAGCGTAATTGGATTGTGTGTGGAAAATTAAAGATGTTGTTTGGAACCAATAAGTTATGTGTCATGGTGGTTTGGGAACCAACTTTAGGTTGTTGTTGAACTGAAAAATTGCAAATTAGTAGATCGATGAGATTAGTCGCAGAGGATGTTAGCCATTGGAAAGCCGTGTTGAGAATGAGTAAGAGAGAAGCACATGAGAATATGGCTTATGTCAATGGAGGATTGGCGAATGGAAATTCCCTCCCACATAATTTGGAAAATTATGATTGTGCGTGTATATTAAGGATTCGAAAGCACCACCTGAATGGATGTCATGGCGGTGCATGTGTTGTATGCAGTAATAATAAAGGGTAAGCAATTGTCTAGTGGCAAAGTTTGGTGGAAGCTGGTAGAGCTTCGTTTCATTGTAGTGGTTACAATGAAGAGGGACGTAGCATAATGGAAATCTGTATTGAGTAAGTAAAGGAATGCGGATATGGTCTACATGGACAGTGGAACAATAGGGATGTGATGAGTACCTTAAGATTTATTTTGGGAGTAGGTATCTCGACAGAAAGGGTGATGTTGGGAATAAAATAAGAATGGTTAGGGTGACAAGCTCTTTTGAGTAAGAGAGGATTTAATTGTAAGAGAAAAAGGAACTCAGGAGAGTTCAGGAATAGAATGAGAATACGTTGTAAAGAGGATGTGCGCCGACGATGGCCGTCGACGAGGATAAACGTTTGTTCAAGGCACGCGAGATTCATCTAAGTGTCGTTTTGGAAGTAATGTGAACATATAAGGGACCGATTCTGGGGAATTGGGGATTTGGATAAAAGGAGTCCAAGAGAAGTAGATGGTTTAGTTTGGCAGGTGCCAAAACTGTGGGGAGTGTAATCACCAACCGGGGGTTGGGGTTGTATTATTTAAGTCGTGATTGGAAAAAGATTTATATGTGAGCAGACGGTTCGGCATATTCATTGAGTCACGGACTGATGGATATTGGTAAAGTGGGAAAATCTTCTATAGAGAAGACAACTTGTTTGGAATGTAATGGTTTGGTGGTACCTGCCGTGGTGGCATTGTATTACTGTTGAATGATGTTCAACGGATGTTTCATGAGTGGAATCATGAGAGCTTGAACGATGTGTTTTGAGTGTTGTGTCTTACGACTTCGACCTTGTATTCGTAAGAGATCGAGGGAAACATTAAGAAAAACCTCGAAAGATTGGTGGAACCCTTGTGACTCGGAGGACCTTGAGCACAAGTGGAATGAAGTATCACTTAAGTTGGGTAAAGAGGGTCTAAACCACCATCAGGATTGTCGACTGTCTATTGACAAATTGAGGGACTGGCCGTCCTTAATTTATTGTTGATGATAGCCGGGAATCGTGTTGATTGGAATTGACTAGTTTTGCTAGCTTTGGTGGTGCGTAAAGAGTTTTTGATGTTTCTTTTTGGAGGGAAGCCACTCACAACTTCGTGTGAAACTAATGGAGTGGGCTATGCCGCGGAGGCGAAAGAGGTGACTTTGAAAATTTTGTGTGTGGACCCTAGGAAATTTGAGGAACTCGAGGTTGTGAACCTCTGTTGTGAGGTTAATTTTGAGTGGTGAACTCGTTGAGAGTTGCGGTTGGTGCACGGTTGTGCCAGTGTGTTGGTGAGAGTATCTGTGTGACTTCACCCGGTGTTAGCATCTGTGTGGCTGCACCTAATCCTGTGGGATTTTGTTGTGTTGGTGATGGTAAAGACTGGTTGAGTCGTTATCCTTAACTTTAGTTTCGAGGACGAAACTTCTTTTTGGAGGGTAGTAATGTAAGACCAAAGATTCCACTGTACAGTTTTTCTAAGGAACTTTAGTGTCGGCTAAGTTTTAGGGTTTTTGGTGAAGCGGGTTTTGTGAGTATCGTCGCATTAATGAGATTTTTGCTGAAACGGAGCCTGTTTTGTGCTCGTGCGCTGGAAAGGCACAGACTTTCGGGTCGTGGTCCTCTTTTAAGTATGAGGAGATTTCTGTGAAGTCAGAATGACGAGTTTTGGATTATTCTTGTTTTTGGAAAAACGAGTAGGATTTTACCCGCTGATGGAAAATCTTACTGCGTCTGTTTTAAGTGAGGTTTCGGGTGGAAGTTTTATATATCTGCGCGAGTTAGGATATGTCCTGAGATTAATTTTCTAAGGTATGGAAGAAAATTACAGTCGCGGAAAAAGATTCGGCGATAAGTTTTGGAATGGAAAAACGATAGACGTTCTTTCCGTAGGTTTTCTGTTTTTGTGTTTTACGTTCATCGCAACGCGCGAGAGCTGTGAGGCGAGGTGGCTTCTTGAAGCATAGGAAATATCTTGTGAGGATAAGCTTAGAATTGATCCAATGGCTAGATTTGAATCTTAGCAAATTAACACTATTTGATCCAAGGGTGGATTAGGCAACAAGACCATGACTTTTGGTCATTAAAAAGACTTAAGAAAAATCACAATTTCACTCATTTTCCTTCTTGCTTTGCCGTGGCTTTCCACCCTTGTTCTTCATCCAAGAACTTTTCCATTTGCTCACCAAAAGCTTGGATTTCAAGCTTGATTGATCATAGGAAACTTGTTTAGAATCATCTTCTCAAGGTAACTAACCCTTCTCTTCCTTATTTCTCCATGGAAACCTCTTGGATTTTGAGTTTTTATGATTATGTTCTTGAGAGAAAAATTTTAGAATTTAGTTTTAATTAGTTTTGGTTCCATAGAAGTGTTCTTGAGAGTTTATTAGTACACTTGAGTGAAGCATGAGAAGTTTCCCATGGTTGATTTATGTTTTCACAAATTTTTAGTTAGGGTTTTAAGAAATTTTTTTGAAAAGATCATAAACTTGGATTTTGTTTTGTGATTTGATTTTTGATGTTAGTTTTAATCTTTGTGGCAAAATGGATGTTTGAATATAAACTTTGTTTTGAAAAATAAGAAAAAATTTATTTTGGTGTTCTTGAGCGACTCGAAGAACATAATTTAGAAAAAGTTTATTTCGAGTTTCAAAAGGAGTCGGGTACACGATCGAATATCATTACGAACTAATGAATGTGGGCTAGGGTTTCAAATGGAAAAAAATGTGTAGGGTTGCCTTTTTGCCTCATTTGGCCGTGGCACCCATATAGGGTTCGAGGAATCGAATTTCGAAAATTGTTTAGAGGCAAATAGCTTCCCATGATCATTGTTTAATTGTTTGATGGGTTATGGGATGTTTTTGAAAAGAAAAATGATCACTTGCCTTAAGAAAAACCTTATTTGAGATTTCTCGAATTTTGCGATTCGACTCTATAATTTCTAAATCGTTTTAATAAGTGCTAGTTAGGTATTATGGGATATTACCATGCATTTAGAAGTGAAAAATTTTGTGTGGGAGGGTGCTTTTCAAAAAAATGGCCGTGGCCTTTTTAGTGTGGAGGGAGAAGTTCCAAAAAAATTTCTAAGTCCACAATTGTGTGAAAATTGTGTATGTGTTGGATAATCTTAGTTTTGAAGAAAAATGAGTGTAGGAAAGGTTGTTAGGAAGAAAAAAACGTGTAACTTGTAACGCAAGAAAACTTCGATTTTTCATAAAAATATTTTTGAAAAGTTTTAGTTGTGTTTCAAATGGTTTTGTTGTGTGTGAAACAAGTCCTTGAAGTGGAAAATCCAAAATGGTTTTGGTTTATGATTTGAAAACAAAATGATTTTCGTGTTATAAAAATAGTACAATTTACTTCGTGAATTTTTAAACACTATGAGAATAACCTGAAATCATTGAGGGACAGCTTTAGAAAGTACTTTAGACCCCTCTGGAGCTTTGAGAGCGAGTTTCGTTTCAATAGGATAAACGAGGTGTATTTTATTGATGTTACGCTACATTTATTTTAGGTAGCGTGTGTTGTAGATTGTTCGCGAAATTAAAGTAACGGAAGCTTGCTGAGGTAAGGGCTCCACTTTATTTCCGTCTTTTAAAACGGTTACGACATGCTTGGTTTGCTGGTATGCATGCTTGTGTGTTTGGCATGTATGTGTTATGTATTCTCGTGATAAGAAAGTGTTTACAATACGTGCGTTGTTTACATATGATTATGAGAATATATGTATGAACAGGTGTTTGGAATACATATGATGAGAAATGTATGTATGTTGTTATGTTTGGTTTACATATGCTAGAGTGGTATGTATTCATTGCATTAGCATATATGGGGAAGCGTATGCTCATGCATTCGGTAGTTGCGTGCCCGGTGTGGTGATTGGGAGAGCCCACCCTAATGGTTCGTAGTGATCGGGAGAGCTACGAGACTTTTTGTTGAGATCGATACGTAGTGATCGGGAGAGCTACGGGGTGTGGTGATCGGGAGAGCCCACTCTAATCCTTGTAGTGATCGGGAGAGCTACGGGATTTTATTGATACTTATGGTAGGGGTGTGGTGATCGGGAGAGCCCACTCTAATCCTTGTAGTGATCGGGAGAGCTACGGGATTTTATTGATATTGTTAGTAGGGGATGGACCTACGATTCCGGAACTCATGCATTGTGGTAGCTAGGGTTAGTACCACGCATTGTAGAGGTTGCATTATAGGCTATGTGCGCATTGCTTATATAAACCCGTTGGTGGGAATTGCTTTGGTGGTTAAGAGCTTTCTCTTGTGTTTGTGGAATTATTGTTATGTGTACAATCTTTCGCACCGGTTATATATATATATATATACCTTTTATTTTGTGGTGACCCTTTCTTTCATTTGCGGGCTCATCCCACCCAGATGATGGGTTAGGTCGTGGTGACGACGGTGGCAGTTCTAGGCCATAGTGAGCACGTGGCGAAGCTTAGTATAGTTAGACTATGCGCCGGTGTGTTTTGTGCACCGTGCTTTTTGGTTAGCATAGGGTTTCCTAACTTGTTTCGTTGTAAGTATTTGAATACTTAGACTTGGACTGTAATTATTCAGGAATACACTTTGCTTGTCGAAGCACCTTATGGTAATGAGTTCTTTTGCATATTTGAATGCCGGCTCATTGAAAAATATTCTATGCGCACTCTGAGTGTTAGTTGAAAAAAAAAAAAAAAAATATACTGCCTATGGCACAATGGACGGAAGAGGAAAAGAAAAAGGTCAATTACGATGCAAAGGCACAAAATATTTTAATATCATCCCTTGGGATTGATCAATTCTATCATGTGTCACATTGTCAATCGGCTAAGGAAATGTGGGACACATTGGTTACTCACTTTGAGGGTACCAATGATGTAAAGATATCCAAAATTAATACATTGACACAAGAATTTGAGTTGTTCCATATGCTAGATTGTGAAACCATCGAGGATATGCAACAACGATTTATCAAAATAACCAACAAGTTACACGGTTTGGGAAAGCCAATCACAAATCAAGACGCCACTAACAAAATTTTAAGATGTCTTAGTAGGAGTTGGCAACCGAAGGTCACCGCGATTAAGGAGGCTAATGATCTAACAACTTTAAGTCTTACAACTCTATTTGGCAAGCTTACGGAACATGAACAAGTACTAAACTTGTTAGAAAAGCATGAGAAAAGTGAGAAAAAGGGAAAGCATAATGACAAGGAGAAGGAAAAGGAAAAAGATAAGAGGTCCATTGCTCTAAAGACCTCCACATCCAAGTCCACCAAGTCTAAAAAGGTAGAGCAAAAGGAAAATAGCTTAAGTGATAAAGAGTGGGAAGACTATGAAATGGAAATATTTCTTCGAAGATTTTACAAGTATGCAAAGGTACATGGTATAAAGTTTTCAAAGGAAAATGGTCCCAAGTCACGAAAGCAATCAAGGGATGATATAGAGAATGAGAAGAGCAAGCCTAGTAGAAAGTGTTATGAATGTGGCAAATCCGATCATTTAAAACCGGAATGTCCATTCTATAACAAAAGAAAGGGAAAGTCCTCCGAGAAAAATCACAAAGGTAAAAGAGCTTATGTTGCTTGGGATAGTGCAAGCGAAGATGGATCTAGGTCCAAGAGCTCAAGTGAAGAGGATGAAGAACGCGCTCATGTGGTACTCATGACCGGTTCACCTAGTAAAGGCAAGAAACATCACAAACGTCAAGTAAGTGATTCTAGCTCTATCTCTAATGATAGTCCCTCATATGATGAACTTCAAAACGCTTTTGAAAAACTATATGGTGAAGCCACTAATGCATTTAAGAAATTGGCTAAAAGGAAGAAAGTGATTTCCCTTTTAGAGTCACAAATTGTAAAATTACAAGATGAATTAGAGGCATTAAAACTTACCATGGTTAATTCAAAAGATAATTTTGAAGATGATAATTCATCAAAGCATGATTGTGATTCTTGTTGTATTTGGCAACGAGAAGTGAAAAACCTTCAAGCCAAATTAGATAAGGCTCATAAGTCATCTAGGAATGATTGTTATGCTTGTTGTGTTTGGCAAGGAGAGGTGAAAACCCTTCAAGCCAAACTAGATGAAGCCCTTGTATCAAAAGTTACTTTTGTGGATATACCAAAGAATTTTAACAAGCCTAAGATTAGGCCTTCTAAAAATGACAAATTTGGTAAAAAGAAATTGAATCCCAAAAGTAAAATTTCGGGTCACACGAATCATTCCAATGTTATATGTCATTATTGTTGTACTAAGGGACATACTATTGCAAAATGTCATGCTCGAAAAGTTTTGGTACCAAAAGGCAAATTGCAATGGTTACCTAAGTTAGACAATAATGTCTCTACTAACCAACTAGGACCCAACATGAGTTGGGGACCTATTTCAAATGTCTAAGTATGTAGGGAAGACGTCTTGAACCATTGACAAGAGACATCGACAACAATGGAGTTCAAGACTTATGAACAAGGATAGTGACAAGATAAGATTCAACTCAACACAAAATGGTGTGGAAATTGATCACTTCCTTCACCTAACACTTAAGGGAAGATTCTATTCTTTAACTTTACCTTTATATGTTTCTCTTAGCATTTGTATCTTGGTTCATATACATACTATTTCTATCTTAATATGAAGTTGGTATTGATAGTTGTCTAATCCTCCATTTCCAAGAATTTTGCTCAAAGATATTGATAAGTTTTTGAGACTCATACGTTTTTAAATGGGGATTTGACAAAAATCATTACAATTGTCGTATTAGGTTCATATTTGGTTCGTATATGTGTGTTTTTTTTGTTCTTATATATGTGACTTTGTGTGCATACATAAATATACTCTTTCATATGATTGATCTTGGTACTTTGATTCAACTATGTGGATGCTTTATCATGCATATATGGGTTTAACATGTGTTCTCATGTAATAATGTGCTTTGGTATCTTGTTTTGCTCACATACATAAGAATGTACCTTATTTGGTTTTATGTTTATGCATTTGTTGCATTGTTTTGTTTATTTCGTCTCATATTTTGGTATGCTACTTGTTTACAAATGACGATGTGTTTCAATACTCATGAGTTGGTTTATGGATTGTTGTTCTACATTCCATGTTTTTATCATGATATTTTGGTATTCGTCATTGATATATTTTGGCATATCTTTGTATGTATTTATATTGATTAGGAAACTATATCATAAAGTGCTTTTCGACAAATGTAAGTGCACGATGTGATCAATTGATTAAAAAAAATTGCTTGGACTTGTTACTTCTAATGTGCTCTCTTCTTCTTTTTGATATTGTCAAAGGGGGGGAGATTAGATGCACAAGTTAAAGGATGATCAAAACGCATTATGGCATCAACTCAGGGGGAGCGTGCTTATTTGTGTAGCCTTGGTGTTTTTAATTGCGTCTGTATTACATTGCTCTTTTTATTTTTGCATAATAGGTATAGGCTTAGTTAGCTTATGCATAGTTTTGACAATTATCAAAAAGGGGGAGAATGTAAGTGCACCAGTTCATCCTCATGTTTTAATAATTGTCAAAACACATGAAAATAGGATTGAACATATGTTGGCAACATTACAAATGACTTGACAACAAAGAACTATTTTCTAAAACTTGAAAAACTGACTTTTAGGTATTTTGTATCGATACATACATTGGTGTATCGATACAAATGTCCTAAAATTACTTCTATCTGGTTTTGGGTATTTTGTATCGATACATGCATAGTCTGTATCGATACAAAAGTGGTCTCTCAGAGGCAGAGAGTCACCTGTGTATCGAATCATGCTTGCATGTATCGATACACATCTGTATGTCCTCAAAATCCAGAGAGATGATGATGTATCGAATCATGCTTGCATGCTTTGATACATATCAGTCAAGAGTTTCAAGATTCTGATATTTGTATCGATAAACACCCGTGTTTGTATCGATACAAAGGTCAAAAATTTCATTTTTAACGTTGGTCAAAGCATTTGTATCGATACAAATGATCATTTGTATCGATACATGTTTGAAAAATTATGCCCAAATTTGCTCATTCTATTTTCACTTTAAATAGCAATGTGTGTGATCCTTTGTTTGTAACACAACTGAGAAAAATCTAGTGAGAACCAGTGAGAAAGCAAGAGTGCTTTGAGAGAAACACTTTGGATACAATTTGGGTGAAAAATTGGGATCAAAGTGTATCCTTCACAAGATCATCATCTTCCATCAAGTTGCAACAATTGAAGATTGAGTATGGGATCAATCCAATAGAAGTTGTACGCTTGGTCGATAACGTTCGGTACGATTCGTGGTGAATCAGAATCGTGATCGGGTTGATTTGCGAAGGAGGTTTGGTTGCTCGCTAGGGATTCAAGATTGTTCGATATCTTGAAGGATCAATCGAGAAGAATTGAAGGACTCAGCTGGACGATTGTTGCAAGGAGTTGCACGGGTAAAATCGTTGGAATCAGAGGGTGAAGATTCGTTCGTCGATTGAGGTTTAGCATAGTTTTACTTTTGAGTCAATATAGGTTTATTGGATTCATTGTAAATTGTGCACTTGTGTTCAAACTGTTTTTTAATCAATAATACTCTCAAATAACCCGTTTGGTTATTTGGAGGGAGACGTACCCGGCCGACCGCGAGGACGACACGAAAGCCGGGGAACTCCCTAATCATCTCTTGTGTGTCGATTCGCTTTAAATTCTTACTTTACGCAATTCGCTTATATTTTGAGTCAATTGAAGTTTTGTGTTCGTAAGTGTGCACAAAGGTTCAATTGCAATTATCTTGATTGTGATTGAATTTGAATATCGAATCGTATAACTTGCTTGGGACTGTTTTTGTTAATCGATTAAATTTGGATATTTCGCATTAAGCGTTCCGATAATTTTCCTAGTTCGTTCAAGGCTATACTATCTTTCCTTTGGTCAAAAGGTGAAAAGTAGACTACCGATCCGGTGGTGCTTCCGCGCATTGTTTTTTAATCAAATAATTTTTTAAATTGACATTGATTAACAAAGCCAGTTATTCAACCCCCCTTCTAAGTGGTAGCCTAGTAGTCTAACAGCCTTTTGGTACCAAAACATTTCGAGCATGACATTTTGCAATAGTATGACCCTTGTCACAACAATAATGACAAACGATATGAGGATTACTTTTCTTAGGATCCTTTTCAACAAATTTATACTTCTTATTTCTAGGTTTCAATGATTTGTTGAATTTAGATGGATCAATTGCAAAAGTAATCTCCGGTTTGGATGGTTCTTTTAGCTTATCTTGTAACTTTCGTAAATCTCTACGTAAGTAAAAGCATCCATCACATCCGGTATTATCGTTACCACAACTATCATAAGTCACAAGAGGTTTTTGAATCAAAGACTCTTTGAGGACTTTTAACTCAAGCTCCGTTTCCGAAACTTTTGCCTCAAGGTATTTATTAACTTCCATTAAACCTTTTAGTCGTTGAAAAGCCTCTTTAGTTTCTTTGTGTAACTTTTCAAAAGCGACTTGTAACTCATGATATTCTAAAAGCGTATATGAGCTAGAGGGATTTTGGTTTACCTTTTTAGGAGCAAGTTTCTTGCGATCATGGGATGATAGGCACACATTTGCCATTACATCTTCATCACTTGAGCTAGAGCTTGATGATGAAGAGGAAGATGAGCTTCCGCTTTCCCATGCAACATATGCTTTCTTTCCTTTGTCCTTACTTCCCTTTTTGAATGAAGGTGACTCCTTCTCTTTTCTCTTGAGCTTGGGGCAATCCGGCTTGAAATGACCAACTTGGCCACATTCATAGCATGCTCCCTTTTTGGAGTACCTAGCATCTTCATTCTTCCGGCGGTAACCACTATCTTTCCGAAACTTCTTAAGATTGTCATCGGAATGTCTTATCCCATTCTTTCTCACATATCTATTGTAGCATCGAACGAAGAGTCCCATTTCCTCATCATCGGAATCGTCTTCGCTTGAGCTACTTTCCACTTGCTCAACCTTTTTGGACTTGGACTTGGAGGCCTTTAGAGCAATGGACCTCTTATCCTTTTCTTTTTCCTTTTCGTTATGTTTTTCCTTTTTCTCACCTTTCTCATGCTTTTCCAACAAATTAAGCACTTGTTCATGTTCCGTTAGCTTACCAAATAAGGTTGTGAGACTCAAAGTTGTGAGATCATTCGCTTCTTTGATTGCGGTGACCTTTGGTTGCCATGACCTATTAAGACATCTCAAAATCTTATTAGTAGCATCTTGATTTGTGATTGGTTTACCTAGACCATGTAACTTGTTGGTGATTTTTACAAATCTTTGTTGCATATCCGCAATGGTTTCACCATCTTGCATATGAAACAATTCGAATTCTTGAGTTAAGGTGTTTATTTTCGAAATTTTGACCTCATTAGTTCCCTCAAAATGAGTAACTAATGTATCCCACATTTCTTTGGCCGTAGAGCAATGCGACACATGATAAAATTGTTCAATCCCAAGGGATGAAATAAGTATGTTTTGTGCCTTTGCATCATAATTGACCTTTTTCTTTTCATCATCCGTCCATTGTGCCATAGGCTTATTTTCGACAATGCCATGAGGATCCGTGATAGTTGGAACAAACGGACCATTCTCAATAGCATTCCATACTTCACCATCAAAAGAATTGATGTGAATACGCATACTACTTTTCCAATAGTCAAAGTGATCGCCATTGAATATAGGAGCCCTATTATACGCCCCTTTCGGTGCAAAAGCCATGTTTTCTAATAATTGGCACAAATTACTCGGTTAAATCGTTTAAAATCGAACCGGGCTCTTGATGCCACTTGTTAGACTACTTGGCTATCACTTATAAGGGGGGTTGAATAAGTGAACCTTGAAACAATTGCGTTTTTAAAAAAATTATTTGTTTCAATCGAGCGCAAGCGGAAAACCACCGGATCGGTAGTCTATGCACCGATTGACCAAAAGAAAAGTAGTATAAGCCTTTGAATGTTTGATGAAAAGATTCGAAACGATAGCGTTCAAAATTCGAATACAAACTATGAATTAATTTCAGTCCCAAGCAAGTTACAATATCAAATTAAACACAATCCCAATCAAGCACAACAATTGAATTTTTGGTGAATCAATACGAACACTCAAAATTCAATCGACTCAAAATTAAATGAAATTATGACAAGTAAAATATTGAGAGAGAGAGAAACACACAACGATTTGATTAGGGAGTTCCCCGGATTTCGCGTCGTCCACGCGTTTGTCCGAGTACGTCTCCCCCCAAATAACCAAACGGGTTATTTGAGAGTGTATAGATCAAAAATGATTAACAACACGTGCACAGTTTACAATTGAATCTTATAAACCTATAACGAGACAAAAAGTAAACTATGCAACAAAACCTCGACACACAACGAAACTTCGCCCTCTGATTCCAACGATCCGACCCGTGCCAAACCGCACTCGATCGTCCAGCTGAGTCCTTCGTTTCTTGTTGTCGATCCTTCAAGACAAGCACGATCTTGAATCCTTTGAGAGGAACTAGAACCTTCAACACACAATCCAACTCGACTACGATTCTGATTCACCGCGAACCGTATCGAACGTTATCACACAAAAATGCAACCTCTATTGAATTGATCCCATACTCAAACTTCAATTTTGATTGCAACCTTTGATGAAGATGATGAATTTGTGTTGAATGAAACCTTTGATTCAAATTCTTACTCAATTTGCAACCCAAAGCGTTTTCTGATCTTTCACACTAGTTTTCTCTGATTACAATGACACATCACATTGCTATTTAAAGAGAGAATAAAATTGAGCAAATTTGGGCAAAATTCAACATACGTGTATCGATACAAATGATGGTTTGTATCGATACAAACCCTTTGACCAGCGTTCAAATTGAAAATTTTGACCTATGTATCGATACAAAGATGTTTATGTATCGATACATATATCAGTTTCTTGAAATCTTGACTGATATGTATCAAATCATGCAAGCATGATTCGATACATCATGCACTCTCTGATTTTTGAGAGAAGTAAGTGTGTATCGATACATGCAAGCATGATTCGATACACAGGTGACTCTCTGCCTCTGAGAGATCACTTTTGTATCGATACAAGTGATAGATGTATCGATACAAATTGCACAAAATCAGTCTGAAGTAATTTTAGGACATTTGTATCGATACACATGTTTATGTATCGATACATAATACCTAAAACTCAGTTTTTCAAAGTTTAAAAATAGTTTTTCGCTGTCAAGTCATTTGTAATGTTGCCAAAATGTGTTCTACTCTATTTTCATGTGTTTTGACAATTATTAAAACATGAGGATGAACTGGTGCACTTACACCAATGGTTCATGTGTCTCCGAACCATTTGTGTTTCTTTACTTCTTGTGGAAGCTCTGGTCAAATGATCCTCCTGATCCTTGACTTTCTGCTGGAACTTTCTCTTTTATATTTTGTTACATCTCCTATCAGTTTAGGAGTTTTCCTGCGAGAATGCTGTCTTTAGTCGGTTGTTTCCAGCCTCTGTGATCCCTAGTGACTTGAGTACTTGTCTGCATGCACTTTAAACAAATACCTTAGTAGCACTGGAATTTAATATTTTTTTCTGAAACTATTTTTGGTTTGTTTTATGTGTCTTCGTCACTATGAAAATTCCCAGGTAAGTGAGGTGGATCACAACGGATCGCTTAAATACCAAGACTTATCCTTAGCCAGAACTTTCACAGATCAAAATCCACAATCATCAACAAGATTTTTTTGATTTTTTAATTTTTTTTTATTTTTGAAAATTTTTTGACAAGCTTAAATAAATCTAGTAAGGCTTTGTAAACACAATCCCCGGCAACGGCGCCAAAAACTTGACTACGGTCTAGCAAGTGCACCAGTCTGTCATCGAGTAATAATTCACACTCTAGGTGTCTAGAATGAGTTCGTATCCACAGGGTTCGTGCCGCAGCTTTACTAGCGTTATTTAAGTTTGTGATAGTTTGCATTCGCTTTGGTTTTTGAAAAAGGTTTTTATAAAAAGAGCGTAATGCTTTGCAGAAATATAAATTGCAGAATGTATAAATATAGATTCAAGAAATATAGAGGCTAGGTATGGTGGTTGGACTCCCTCCCTTCTTCATATTTGGAATGACCGGTGTATAACATAGTTACTTAGATTATGTTCGGCCGTGAATTATCCTTGTTGTAGTAATACCTTACTATTACACTATGTCTATTAAAGTTTCCCTAAGTTAACAACTAAGGTACCTACGAGAGCCTAACCTCGACGTGTCACATACCTTAATTACTAAGTAAGTTGTTTATAAACACGCATTATAACCTTCACCAATTAACCTCTAGGTCCTAGTATCGGGTTGTTCATCTTCTAAGTGCTCAGATCACACCTAGTGCATGATTCCTCCTCTAACCGCTCAGATCACGACTAGTTCAGGATGTTACCGTCTCTATACACCTAGCATTATTTACTACGAGTTCCGGACTATACCAAGTCAAAACCTGATATTAATTCTATGGGCGCTCCCGCTTATCCGGCCAGATTACGAGAATACGTTATTAAAGTGCACGAAAGTAAATAACAAACATAATTACTAAATATCATTTATTATAACTTAGACTCAATCACAGACTCCAAATATTCATAGGGGAGTTCATCTTCTCCACCACAACCTAAGGCATAAATAATAAAGACTACATATTTAAATTACAATAAATCATAACCTAAATACAAAAGCCTAAAGAAATCATACCTTAGTGAGTTAGTTTTCCCGTAAGGGGAGAAAACTATGCCCAATAGAGCTCCTCTGAACCCCTCCTTAAAGTAGAGAGTGTTCTACTATTTCTGAATGATTTTAACAATGAATGGGAGGCTCTATTTATAGTTTTCGTAATGGGCCTCAGCAAGGTCATCGCAGTACGATGAGGCTATTGTGCTGCGATGTGAAGATTCAGTTTATTTTTATAACTGATCCTGTGCATTTCATCAGCTTGGGCGCCAAGTTACTCCATCGTGCTGCGATAGCACACATCGTACTGCGATGGAAGATTTTCTTCAGATTTATTGCTTCTGATTTCTTGGCGAACAAGCAGCTCCCATCGTGGCACGATGGGAGCCATCGTGCTGCGATGGAATGCTGATTTTCTTCTCTTTTTGGGCTTTTTCTTGTCTTTTCGCATCTTGGACTCTGTCTTGATGCTTTTTCTTGCTTTTGTAGGTTTTCCTTCGTATTTGGGTCTGTCTTGGTCATTTTACTACTAATAATAATACTAAAAATGACGTAGAAATTCCTGTCATCAAGTACCTTCTTAGTCGACAATGGTTTTGAAAAAGGTCAAGTTGACAATACGTTATTCAGAAAAACACTAAAGAAAGACATTTTGATCATCCAAATTTATGTTGATGATATTATTTTTGGATCAACTAATGCCACTCTGTGCAAGAATTTCTCTAAGCTTATGCAGGATGATTTTGAGATGAGCATGATGGGAGAATTGAAGTTCTTTCTTGGAATTCAAATAAATCAAACAAAGAAAGGAACATTCATTCATCAATCAAAATATATAAAAGATTTTCTGAAGAAATTCAACTTGGAAGATTGCAAACACATGAACACTCCAATGCATCCTACATCAAGCTTAGGCAAAGAAGATTCTGAAGGCAAAGTTGATCAGAAGCTCCATAGAGGTATGATTGGATCTCTTCTTTATCTAACTGCCTCAAGACCTGATATTTTATTCAGTGTATGCTTGTGTGCAAGATTTCAGTCAGATCCTAGAGAATCTCATCTCACTGCTGTGAAGAGAATCTTTAGGTATTTGAAAGCTACTTGTAACATTGGATTACTGTATCAGAAATCCAATGACTACAAGCTGATTGGATTATGTGATGCTGACTATGCTGGTGATAAAATTGAAAGAAAATCCACCGGTGGCAATTGTCAGTTCATAGGTGAGAATTTAATTTCATGGGCTAGTAAAAGGCAAACCGCCATTGCTATGTCAACAGCAGAAGCAGAATACATATCAGCAGCAAAATGTTGTACACAACTACTTTGGATGAAATATCAATTAGAAGATTATCAAATAAGCAGTCATAATATTCCTTTATATTGTGATAACACTACAGCCATTCATCTTTCTAAAAATC
Organism: Trifolium repens; assembly: GCA_030408175.1. Classification (NCBI taxonomy): domain Eukaryota; kingdom Viridiplantae; phylum Streptophyta; class Magnoliopsida; order Fabales; family Fabaceae; genus Trifolium; species Trifolium repens. Next base: position 37,417,911 of record CP125851.1, read on the forward strand.
CTATTTTACATTCAAGAGCTAAGCATATCGAGATTAACCATCATTTCATAAGAGACTGTGTTCAAAAGGGTGTAATTGATCTCAAGTTCATTGAAACTGAAAATTAATGGGCTGATATCTTTACTAAACCCTTAGTTGTTGAACGTTTTAATTTTATCAAAAAGAATTTGAATATGATGGAAATCTCTGATTAGCTAAGACTCTGGAGTAAAATTTGATTATAAGAATCTAATAGTAATCAGAAGCTGAAAACGTCAGAACATTCTGTATTAGAAGTTGTGATGAGAACATCTTCTGATGTACTATAAGAATCTACTAAAGGAATGGTTCTGGCGCGTGGTGGAAGTTTTAACAAAAACCCTTTTCAACTGCCTTCCGCTTACGTGTCAGTTATTTAAATAAACTTCTAATACACGCGTCCTGTCGCAATTGGGTTAAGAAGTTGGTTAGTGAATATTAGTGTTTTAATCCCTATTTTGATAGGTAAAAGACTCTGCTACCCCTATGTGTCTGTACTAGTTTTTGCGTGAAACTTTCTATTTAAACACAAGAACTGTTCACATTCACACTTTTGCACTCTCACTACCTACACTTTCTCTCTTCTAAAACTCAGAGCAAAATTTCTTTCTCTCCCAAATTAGCAAACCCTAACCCTAACTTCATCATGGATACTTCTTCTTCACCAAGAAGAGTTAATGCCTGCATGATCGATATCGAGAACTCCATATCAAATCAGTTTGCAAAAGATCAACGTCCTTTCAAATTCGAAGAACTTCAATTCGCTGTTGAAAAGCCGGTTGATTTTGAAAGTCTTAAAGTAAATGGTTTTCCAGGTTTAAGAGAAGCTTTTGAGAAGCAAGATTTACTATATTACTTTGACATTCTGAATGGTCCTATCTACACTGAGTTGGTTAAGGATTTCTGGATGAAAGCGAATATCATCACTAGAAGATCCTACAATGAGTCTATTGCGAAGTTGATTAAGGAGAAACCAGAGTTAAAAGGCAGCAACCATATTGAAATGGGTGTTCGACCGTTTTTAGGAGTTGAAATCGAATCCTATGTGGCTGGTTTAAGAGTTTCTATTAGAATGGAACATATCTATGAGGCTCTGAAACTATCTTCTGATGGACTGGTTCTAAAAACAACAGATTTTGTTGACCCAGAGGTTCAACTAGCGTTATATGGGAAAGAAACTCAGTCAAAATCAAACGTTGATTTGACCAAGTTCAACAAGGTTGTCTACAAGATTTTCATTGAGAGTATTGTACCTAAGTTGGGAGGTACTGATCAAATTTTCGTGGTTCAAAAGTTGTTCATGTTTCATGTTGCCAGAGGAAATTTGATTAATGTTGGAAGACTTATCTTTGTCCATCTTCTGGAAGCTATAAATTTAGGGAAAGTGATGACAGTAATTTATGTGATGTTTTTAGTATTATTTATTATTAGTTTAGTATTAGTTTTAGACCAATTACAAGGCAAAAACCTAAAGAAGTGAAGTTACTTGTCCAAGAAGTCAAGAATTGAAGAAAGTGCATAAAAAGAGGCTAAAAGGAAGAAAATGCGCAACCTTCAGTCTGCGGACCATAACTTGAGCTACGAGTATCGGAATGAGGTCCGTGACCATGCGTTGGAAATCTAAGACAAAAATCTACAACTTTTGTTTTGAAGTAAAAACGTAATTTTGCAGTCTCATCTCAGTACGATGGCATTCATCGCAGTACAATGGAGCTGCTTGTTGGCCAAGACAGCACAAGTTATATTTTTGAAGTAAATCTGTCCATCATACCACGATGACATGTATCGTGGTACGATGGCATAACTTGGTGGCTAAGTCAGCTTAGAAAATAAGCAACTAAATCCTATGGCCATCGTGCCACGATGGGATCCATCGCGCCACGATGAGCCTTGCTGCCCAAGTCATAAAAACTATAAATAGAGCCTCCCTCCTTCACAATTATTCATTCAGAAATTTAGAGAACTATTTCTCTATAAGGAGCAAAGGAGGAGGAGCTCTAGGGAAGGAACTTTCCCCCTTCAACGGGAAAGGTAACTTCCTCCGCAAGGTAGCAAGGTTATTGGTATGCATTTATTTAATTCTTATAATTTAATTATGTCTATTAGTAGCTAAACTCCTTTAGGTTAGGTGGAGAAGATGAACTCCCTTATGAATGCTGGTATTATGTAATGTGGTTTAAAAGTTATATTATTGTTTATTCAGTTTTATTATTCTTTTGTCTATGTTTTAACTACGTAACCCAATTGATAGCTACAATTAGGGAACGCTTTTAGGGATGGTGATATCTAGCATTGCGCCTAGGGCTAGGGTTTATCACTGGCCGGCAGCTAACCTCAATAGGGTTAGTGATATTTAATATTGTGCCTCAAGGTTAGGATTACCCAAGGCTCGGCAACTAACCTATAGGGTTAGTGATCTAGTATTGTGCCTCAAAACCGGCAGCCAACCCCGATCAATAGATGATAGCTTAACAAGTTAAGGGTAAAAGAACTAATGAAACCATGCTTAATTGACTACATATTTAGAGTCTAATCACTAGGTTAGGGACGTGACAACGTGGCAAACACGGGTTCCCTGTCTAATAATTGAGATTCTCTATACTCGTAATTAGGATAATTATCGTACGCGGTTATTACTAATTATATTAGTTCACCAATAATAAAAAGGATTAGTCAACGATATAGCACCAACTACCCAGCAGGAATAAGGGAGGGATTCCAACTACTTGACCTATCTTCTTAAATTGTCTTTCTTTCTAGTTATATTCTCTGTTTCTTGAATCTAAAATTATCCCAACTTATAAAGCGGAGGCAATCTCAACAAATCCTAGAATAAGCTTAGTAATCGAGGCGTTGTCCCTGTGGATACGAACTCATTCTACTCAGTAGAGTGTGAATTATTACTCGACGACGACTGGTACACTTGCCAGACCGTAGTCAGAAAGCAACTATTCATCATGGATGAGCATCTGACTGTTAGGCAGAAGAGTTTGTTAGGAGAAGCTTTGAAAGTCACCTCCAAGAGGAAAGCTACCAAGAGCTCCTCAGAATCTCGTCAAAAGAAAGCTGCAAAGGTAACCACTGGTAAGAGGAAGCCTAGGAAATAGAGGTTGTTGCTTTTGGATGCAACGGAAGAAGAAAAGGCAAAAGCTGAGGAGGAAGATTTATTGAAAGAGGTAGCTGATTATGACGCTAAAGAGAAGGAAAAAGAAAAGGAGATTGAAAACAGCTGGGAGTGTGATATTGATCCACAAGTTTTTTATTCTATGTATGATAAACTTCCACAAAAAGATGCAGCACAGACTCTGGCGCTTCAAAAGATATATAAGTCAATAGACAATGGTAAGTATCCTAATTATATTGTTAATGGCTCAGTACATGCTAGTGTCCTTGAGAAATCTACCTCTAAACAACCACCTTTGGTCCTAGTAAAATGTGTCTTTGAAACTCTGATTGGTGATGTTGATCCTCCTAAAGGTTACCAAAAGAATCTTTCTTATGCAGAAATTCAATCTTTAAGAGGAATACAACCCACATCCAATCCACTAGAGTCTCAAACTAAACGCCAGAATCTCCAAGAGATTTCTAGAACCTTGGATTTGGAACAAGCTGACAAATCACCTCCTCACTCTTCTGATCTCAATAATCTCATGGATGATCTTTCCAAAGAGTGTATCTATGTTCCCCCTCATCTACCTGCCAAAATCCTAAACCAACCCATTAGCACCACTGAAGATGACATTGAGTTATTACTACAAGCTGTTAACAACAATATTAGGAGACTTAATATTGTTATTCCTAATATGTCTGTTGATTCTGCTCATATTGATCAAGAATGTGACCTTATGCAAAAGGGTTTTTATCATATGATTGAGGCTGTCAGAGAAGCTTATAAGAAGGATCTTGAGTTTAGGAAGGAACTGGCAAGGTTGGAAGCTGAGAGACTTGAAAAAGAGAAGAGAGAAGCTGAAGAGCGTGAAAGGAATAGACTGAAAGATGAAAGGATTGAGAAGGAAAGGAAGGAAGCTATGGAGAAAGAGCAAGCTCAACTAGCAGAATTTGCTCGGAATGCTCCAGCGTTTGCTTTGAAAATGAGGGAAGATCAGGATGATCTTAAGAAAATTGTCTCTGAGCATACTCCTCTGTTTGCCAGGATGTTTGCTACTCTTCAGAACATTGAAGCAAGATTACCTCTTCCTCCTCCTGCTAAGAAAATTGTCTCTGAGCATACTAATTTGCATTTTATTTGTTTCATTTTGTATCTTCCTATTGATTAATATTGACTATGTTTTACTGAATCCTTGTTATTAATAATTAATGAAGTATTTTGTTCTATGTGTGTTTAATTTCTGCAATTTATTTATTCATTACGTTTGCACAAATGTTTTAGAGTCACATATCAAACCAAGATATCAAACAAAATAAAGAGTTTTATTCAAAAGGAATTGTTGATTACATAATTTCTGACCAACTTTTCACTTGGATTCTACATCAGAAACTGCTAGTTCTAAATCTAGCTGATTAGAATCAGAGGAAGAAGATGAGATATCTTCTCTACGTGGAACATATGTACTTAAGAATTCTTTCCAGTCAGAATCTCAATCAGATTCTGACTCAGATAAGGACTCTGCTTGTTTTGTCTTGGATCTTGTTTGATAGTTGCCTCTGACAGGAGCAGAAGTTGACGCTTTCATCTTCTAAGGATTCTTCTTAGGTTCTGAACCGTGTTGAATCTTCTCTTTCTTCTTCTTCTTCTCCTGTGACTTATTACTTTTGATCACTCTTCTATCCTTATCCATCTCTGTATTTTAACATACAATGGAAGTGTTGAGTGAAATGACAAAGTTCTATGGTCCTTATATAGTACTTCAACACAGACAACTTATGGTTTTACGACAAATCATTTAATTGATGTAGTTGTAACCATACTTCTTTTGACCTGACTGTTTTGAAACTCTATATTTTGACTATTGTCTTTCAAACATGTCATTTATTATTGTTCTGTTTTTACTCTTTTTTGTATAATGACTATAGGGGGAGTAAGAGTAAATTAATTTATAGAACACGAAACTGAAGCCAAAAGCCAAATATTTTGAATCTCTCTATTTCATCTTTATTGATCTACTTACTGAGGAAAATTTCTATTTGAAATTTGAACTTCTTATACATGATACATATAAGAAAAGAGTGCAATTTTCCCTTATGAGTATCAGACTTAGGGGGAGAGCTTGCAAACCTAGCCTCTGGGAGTCTAGTGTATAAGGTAAGTTCAGAATTCAAATAATAATTTTTAAACTGTTTTAATTAATCATTGTTGAAGCCAGGGGGAGCTTGCAAACCTCATAAACCTGAGAGAAGCATGATAAATTAAATCAACAACCATTGTAAATTAATACTTGGTTTGTCATCAATCAAAAAGGGGGAGATTGTTGGAACAAAAGAGGTTCTGACATGACCTAATTGAGTTTTGATGATAACAATAGTATTAATATACAATAGGGTACACTGATAATTTGCTCTAAGTGTGCATGTATATAAGCTAAAATTTTATATACACTATGAATACAACAGAAGCTCTGAAATGTCTAAGAAAGTTCTAATGGAAGCACAAGAAGATGCAAACCATCAGAAGCTACAAGTCAAGGGCACATCAGAAGCTACATTTCAGAAGCTACGCATCAGAAGCTGTGTAAGAAGACACCAGATTCTGATAAGAGCAGTGATAGCCGTTTTGTCAGAAGAACATTCTCTGCTACAATGATTGAAATTCATCATCCTCTGACAATTCAAATTGGAGAATCAACCTTATCCTCAGAGATAATGACGTTAGTACTATTGTACGAACCTATTACCTGATATGGGCGAATCTTTCCTCACAAGAATGGAATTGTACAATCGTTACCTGATTTGGTTAAAATACCATGTGAAGGAAGTGTACTATCTCCGGTTGGCTATTTCTCACTGCAAAGGAATCAATTCATACGCTCCACCCTCTACTATAAATAGGAGATGAATGGAAGTTTTTGTGCACAACAATTGAACGATTTAAAACGAGTTGTTACTCTGTCAAAAATCATCTAAAGCACAAAAACAACTTGAATACAACTTGAACTCATTTGAACATCCAAGACTCAAGCTTCAGCTTCTGATTATTACAGTAGTTGAGCCTTAGTTTTCTTTCACTAGAATTCTAATTTAAGTCTTGTTTTAGAGTTGTATTTATCTTCTTTGAACATTGATTTTTGTATCAAGTGTTCATACACTTTGTTATTCTTTTTGTAAGTTGTTTGAAGTCTCTTGCTTGTGTGCTTGAGCATAGGAAGTCTCTTGTAAGGATTACTTGAGCATAGGAAGTCTCTTGCCTATGTGCTTGAGCAAGTGTAATCTTTTGTGATTATAGTGAACTCCCTTAGAAGTGCAAGGGGACTAGAGTACTCTCGATTTGTAAGGGGAACCAGTATAAATCTCTCTCTCTCTAGCTCTTTCGTTTGTGTGTGTTAATTGTGTTATCTTTTATCCGCTGCAAAATCTGATAAATTGTCAAACTTAGAAGAAATTTTTAAACTACCTAAAACACAATTCAACCCCCCCCCCCCCCCCCCCCCTCTTGTGTTTTTCACACCTTCAAAAACTTCCACTAATGAAGGGGGTGGAGAAGATCGTGAGGTGGCAGTGCCGGGACCACCTATGTTGGTGGGATCCGGGCTGTTACACAAAAGGTTAGGGATGTTCTACTCAAGCTGAGACATCTTGTTCAACATGTTGTTCCAGAACATATGTCCTTAACATGTTAACAGTGTTGGGCAAGATGTCCTAGTTGTGATGAGACATCTTATTCAATATGCTGCACTTAACTACACATTTCATTAATCAAGTTATAGCAAATCAAACATTATTACATTACTATAGAAAGTATTCATGCAAAAGGTATCAAGGAAACAACACACCAATAAATCACCAATTATCACCAAATCAATTTATCACACCAATTGAACATCTCAAGTAATATCACATAACACCTAGAAACACATAATGGACTTGAATGCTATTTAATTATGTTATGCATTCATGGACCATTTACATGCATGTGGTACCAAACCTACACACCCAATACCACATATAAACAAAGTTCTTGTATATTATCCGATCTCCAATTCACCAATCGATTCAACAATGTATGCATGAATGCATTTAACACATATCAACACCTTGACATGATACTGAATAACATGCACAATAATATTTAGATAATAGAAGTATTTCACCGAATCTAATTCACCAATCATACCCAATTTAATCACCAATATATTCATTGACCAACTATATTCATGTATTATTATGCCCAATAACATACACCATAGTTTTAGATCACATAATTATATTACCGGGTCGAACTCACCAATTATACTCAATTCAACCATCAATATAATTCACTCATCAATTATATTCATTTAATGTCACACCCAATAGCACCAAATAATTGTTATTCTAACAATCGTACAACAATTCATCTATTAACTAACTTAAATGAACTTATAACATAAGTCACATAATTACATCATATCAATGGTAAGTTATGTGTATACTACCAATTTATAATTAAAAACTAATTAACATTTCATTCCATTTTATCATGCAAAAGTTACCAACATTATGGGTTCGTTTCCTGACTCATGCGTATAGAGAAATGGGTGACATGCAAGAATCCACTTTTTGTGCCCTACAAATTCTTGACAGAGAGATTAATTATCACTAACAACGGTGGAAACTGTGTACCTATATTATGGTTACCAAAAAAAAATACACAAAAGACATAGGAAGTTGGTTATAGTTTTAAAAAATAGTCAACTCCTTAAAAAAATGATTCGACTTTATAGTGGTTATAGTTTTAAAAAATATTCTATACTCATAGGAAGTTGGTTTAAATTTGTTTTTTAACAAAAAAAGTACAGTATATATTGGATGAGTAAAAAATTACAAATAGCACTACACCCACAGTTTGGAAAAAAAGTACCAGGGGTACTAGACCCAAACCGCAAAAAGAGATACAAAAGTGAAGAGACCGAGCATGAGCTTAGAATGACAATAAGCCTTATCTTAATATACAATCCAATGTTCCATTAATAATAAGTACACATCCATGTTGGAACAAGGTTGATTCTGCAACTATTAACCTCAAGAGTGTTGATAATAACAAAGTTGTGAAGAGAACAATTTTATTCACTAACTGTTTGTTAAGTGTGTAGAAAATATGAAAGAAAGCTGACTCTGAGAAAAGAAATGAAACGAAGATTCTGGACTCTGAAAATTACTTGGACTCTCAAAAGCCAGACTCTGGACTAGGTGAAAACTCTGAACGAGTGAAGTTCTGATTACTGTCACTAGCAACGACTTACAGACTCTGAAGCAGAAATTCAACATACTAACTACAAAATCACAATCTCAGAAGTAAAGAGGAAACTATCAAGATAAAATCAAAGGCTTCAACTCAAATATATATGAAGTCAAAGATCAACAAAGAGATGTTGGAAGAAGATCAAAGTAATTAATACAAGGATTTCCTTTGGACTCAACAAACAAGAAAAACAAATAAGGAATTGGTGAGAATATGAATTCATTCCACGCTCTCCAAATTGTTAACAACATTGCATGCCACACCGTTAACAACCCCTTAAGCCCTTTCATGCATCTCACTGCCAAACTAAACTAAACATTCCCATTGATACACAGGGGTCCGGCTGTACCAACGAGATAAATCCAAGCCAGTTGTACATTTTATACCACAATCCACAAGCAAAGGGGCATGTTCCAAATAAACGACTCTATGATTCTGTAATCGATAGACACCACAAGAAATCCATTTGTTGTGTCTCTATTATCCTATATCTTCGACATGATATATTTAATGTAGGAATGTTGAGCTCACAATGCATTAAATGACATGAATGCATTTAATGAGAGGATATGTGAAACATGTTTCCTAAGGAAGAGTATTCACAAGTTCAGATGTAGACTATTCACAAGTCAAATACTTTAATAAGATCGCTCATTAGAGGATATTCATAAGTCCAAGGTTGAAAAGGCAAGAGAGAAGACCTTATTTGACCATTGTGATATTTGTCACAAGTGTTTCTCTTTGTTTTTCAGAATATTCGACATAATGACATAAGATGTCGAAGCCAATGCCTTTGCTCTTGGAGAAGGTTGTTACTTCCCTTGAATGCTTTGACATCCCTGTGGACTTAGAATATTTTCCAAGTATTTCAAGAGAACTTCGACGAGATATGTGTGTTGCACAAATTGTTGGAGGCAAATTCAACTGTTGTAAAGTCACGTAACATGACACGCGTCAAAGCTTTAGTATTAGGATGTAGATGGCAGTTATTTGTATTTTAGGCTGCATATAGTAGGTTTTCGTGTGAAAAAAGGGTACAAAATCTCATACTGAAATTCCTTTGTCAAAATATTCAAAGTATTTGCGCTATATAGAGAACTGAATATAAAAAGGCTAGATGTATGATACCTTGAACCATCTTCAGTAACTCTTTTGTATTCGAATGCAAATTTACATTTCAAGTCATTTGTTGTTGGAACGAGGTTGGGTCTGCATCTATAACCTTAGGAGTTTTGATGATAACAAAACATAAGCAAATTATTTTATGCATTAACTATTTTATTAAGTGTGCATAAAATAAGTAAGTAAAAAGTTAATTCTGAGATAAGACAAGAAATAGATTTTGGACTCTCAAGCAACATTGAACTCTGAACATCAAGACTCTGGACTATGGACTAGGTGAAAACTCTTCACGAGTGAAGTTCTGGTTTCTGTCACTAGCTTTGAAACACAGACTCTGAGAAGCAGTTCAACAAATACAAACAATTGCATCAATGCATATAATATCAAATCAACTAGTCAGCAGAGAATTAGAGCAAGTTCTAGAAAATAAACAAGTGCACGGTACTCTCATAGTAGATCGAAAGAAAGTGGTAATACCGTTTGGAGATATTTGGCTCAAATCCTCACATGGCTTAGGTATCTGAAGGCATGAACATTTATCTCACAGACACCAGCTTCATCACTCGTCTCATTGTCTCCCAAACTTCGCACTTCGGAGCAATCACCTTTGGTCTTTTGTGTGAAGGCGTGAAACTCGTCTCATCAGAATTTATAACTCACTTCGCTGCAATCTTACCTATAACAGTTTCTCATGCACAAGATAATAAACAGCAAACAGTTATTTAATTTTTTCGTAAGTTTGAAAAGGGGTTAAAATAGATGAAGTGATATATCAGGAAATCCAAAAGTACAATAGTTCATAAAAGAAAAATACACGAAATAAAAAGTACATAAAAATAAGAAGGACTAAAAATAAATGCGGATCTAGTGCTCGCCCTCATCATCACTAGCCAGCTCATCCTCTAGCTCGGCTGCCAACTCCTCAGCAGCTGCCTGATCCCATTTGTCCTGAACCTGCTGCTGATGCTACAGCAAGTTCTGGGTCTGCCTCGTGAAATGTCCTGTCAAATCCGGCTGCTCCGGATACTGCTGGCGGTAGGAAGGCAGAGGGTGCTGGGCTCTGTACCCCTGAACATCGGCCATCATCTGGGGGAGTATCTGCATCAGGACATGCTGATCATACTGTGTGGACGCCATCCCCAGCTCAAAATCTGTGAACTGGTGCTGCTGCCCCTGCTGGGCTGCCACTGCTCGGTCCAGATCCCGCTGTGCCCGGGAAAGAAACCTCGCTCCCAGCGGATCTTGGGCCCCGATAATATGGTCCTCGTCATCCTCTGGCACACCGGCAAGGGAGCAGAGGTGGGAGATCACGAAGGGGTGACCTATGATAGTGTCGGTGGAAGTGATCATGCGCTTGATACTCTGCGCAATCATCCTCCCAACCTCGATGGGTTCCCCCATCAAGATGCTGTAGACAGCTAGGCACCTCGCCGTGATAATCTCCGTTTGGTTGGAGCATGCCTCAAAGTTATGGATCCACCATCAGGACCATAACTTTGCCAAAGGCAACATCTCCGTAGCCTGAATCCGCTGACGCGCTCCCTGCCTGGAGTAGCGCCAGTCCTTGCCCGGCATAGCCAGGGCCTCCCGTATTTGTCCAAACTCAGCGTCAGTAATGGCGCCATCTCTCCAAGAACCGCGCCTCATATGGACTCCGCAATAAGCCTCCTGGCGGAATCCAAAGGTAGCATCAATCACGTCCGGGGCAAAGCTGATGGTGACCCCCCGGACGTATAATCTGTAATCTCCAACGCTATATGCCAAAGCATTAGCGTAAAACTCCTCCACAATAGTAGTGTTGCAATCCCCCAACATGTTATTGAAGGGCAACCAACCGTAACCTGTAGCAATCCGTACATGAGGTTCAGGGTAAATTTGGGCAGAGTAACGGCGTGAATTTTTTATGTAAAAAGTGAAAATCCGTACATGTATATATAGGCAAACATCCTGCATCGTAGCACGATGAGATCCATCGTACTACGATGGTTTGCTGTTGATTTTTTGAAAATCTGGCCGTTCACATCGTAGCACGATGCGATGCATCGTACTACGATGGAATACCGTTTTAGTTTAAAAATGGACGTTTGTCCATCGGAGCACCATGGGCTTCATCGTGCTGCGATGGGCTGCCTGTTTTTGTTAAAAATTTGATTTTTCACCCTTTCTCTTCAAAAATTATTTTTCTCGGTCTTCCTTTGAAAAGTGTGGTACTTTTATTTTTTTCTAAACTTAAAAATTGAAAAGTGTGGAAAATTAAAATAAAGCAGTAAATTATACCTTGGGTTGCCTCCCAAGCAACGCTTGTTTAGCCTCTCATTAGCTTGAGGCATTTCCTCCATTACAGAGGATAGGTTCGCATGTTTCTCTTCTGTGCTCCTTTGTTCTAGCTTGAAGCACTGGCCATCTTTCTTAAACTTTTACAATCTTTGGTAGGACCAGATCTGTTTCACCATACCCTCAACTATCCCTGTTGACGACTTATTTTCCGGGTGCAGTTTCATAGAGCATGGTGATTTCACCCCAAACTTGTACCTGTGCATGTCTTTCTGTTTTGCGCTTTTCCTCCCGAGGAAGAAATTGTTCTTCTGAGATGATTTTGCAGATTGATTCACCTGATCGTAGTTGTTCATCCCTGATGGCCTTTCTCTTCTCTCGTCATCTTCGCCAATGGTTCCTGTGTATTTGAACCATTTCTGTTAACAACCCTACTTTACCTTTCTTCCTGTGTTTCCAGAAGTTTTGGGTCAAATGATCCTCCTGATCATTGACTTCCTGTTGCAGCTTTCTCTTTTGCAATTCGTTATATCTCCCATCTTCTTCCTTGGGAGTTTTCCTGTGAGAATGCTGTCTTTAATTGGCTGTTGCCAGCCTCTGTGATCCCTAGTGTCTTGAGTACATGTCTGCATGCACCTTAAACAAATACCTCAGTAGCACTGGAAAAGATTTTTTTGGTAAAACTATTTTTGGTTTGTCTCAGGTGTCTTTGTCACTATGAAAATTCTCAGGTAAGTGAGGTGGATCACAACGGATCGCTTAAATACCAAGACTTTGCCTTAGCCAAAACTTTCACATATCAAAATTCACAATCATCAACAAGATTTTTTAATTTTTTAATTTTTTTGTATTTTTGAAATTTTTTGACAACTTAAATAAATCTATCGACGCTTTGTAGACACAATCTCCGGCAACGGCGCCAAAAACTTGACTGCATCCTGGCAAGTGTGCCAGTCTGTCGTCGAGTAATAATTCACACTCTAGGTGTCTAGAATGAGTTCGTATCCACAGGGATCGTGCCAAAGCTTCGTTAGCGTTATTTAAGTTGTTGGTTTTGCATTCGCTTTGGTTTTTTTAAAAAGGGTTTTATGAAAATAGCGTAATGCTTGCAGAAAATAAAGATAAATTGTTTCAAGAAATATAGAGGCTAGGTATGGTGGTTGGACTCACTCCCTTCTTCCTATTTGGAATGAAGGGTGTATAACATAGTTATTAAGATTATTGTTCGGCGGTGACTTTTCCTTCATTGTAGTAACACCTTACTGTTACACTATTTATATTGAAGTTTCCCTATGCTAACAACTAAGGTACCTACAAGAGCCTAACCTCGATGTGTCACATACTCTAATTACTAGGTGAGTTATTCATTACACATGCATTGTTATCTTTACCAATTGCCTCTAGGTCCTAGTATCGGGCTGTTCAGCTTCTAAGTGCTCAGTTCACACCTAGTTCCTGATTGCTCCTCTAACCGCTCAGTTCACGACTAGTTCAGGATGTTATCGTCTCTATACACCTAGCATTATTTACTACTAGTTCCGGACCATATTAAGTTAAGACATAATATCGATTATATGGGCGCTTCCGCTTATCCGGCCAGATTACGAGATACATTATTAAAGTGCAAGAAAGTAAATAACAAACATAATACTGAATAACATTTATTATAACTTTGACTCAATCACAGACTCCAAATATTCATAGGGGAGTTCACCTTCTCCACCACAACCTAAGGCATCTAATACAAAAGACTACATATTTAAATTACAAAAGAATAACCTAAATACAAAAGCCTAAAGAAAACATACCTTGCTGAGTTAGTTTTCCCATAAGGGGAGACAACTATGCCCTTAGAGCTCCTCCGAACACCTCCTTTATAGTAGAGAGTGTTCTACTATTTATGAATGAAAAATAATGAGGAATTGGAGCTCTATTTATAGTTTTCGTAATGGGCATCAGCAAGCCATCGTGGCACGATAGGTCCATCGTGACACGATGGGAAGATACAGTTCAAAATTATAACTGATCATGTGCATTTCATCAGCTTGGTCGCCAAGTAAGGTCATCGTACCACGATGAGGTGCATCGTAGCACGATGAAGAGATATTTTTCAGATTTTCTTCTGTTGTGGTCTTGGCGAGCAAGTAGCCTCCATCGTGGTACGATGGAAGCCATCGTGGCACGATGAACAACACTTTTCTTCATTTTTTGGCTTTTTCTTGTCTTTTTGTATTCTTTGCTTTACTTTGATGCGTTTCTCTGATTCTGTAGGTTTTCCTTCGTATTTGGGCCTGTCTTGGTCATTTTATTACTAATAATACTACTAAAAATACCATATAAATTCCTGGCAGAGGAAGTGACAAGCGGAGATGTGACTTTGCCTGCGGGAGACCCCGAGCTCGCAGCTGCTGTCCCCGAATTACTGACCACGGCAGACACAGCAGACCGAGCAACACCTTTCTTCCACTTCTTCTTCCCCTCCTCGGCAGCATGCTGTTGAGACAAAATCCACTTTTGATGTTTTAAAGATAACAAACATCTTTAACTAAATTCCAAATTGATTCTGAACATTTTGTTGTCTAACAAGTGCTTTTGAGTGGTTAAAAGCTAAAACAGATCCATAGAAACAAATGCTAAAAGTTTGGGAGGAAATCATGAAGCAAGATCAATCTGAGATCATTCTGACAAACAGTCAGCCACTATTCAACTTAATTAAATTACTTGTCAATAAGTCCAGAACAAATAAGCACTTTTCTATGGGATATAAAATCAAATCTATACAGGACTTCATCTACTTTGAGCAAGGAATTTATTATCAATCATAAGGCTTTAAATCATAAGACTTACCACTTTGAGCTTTTGGGAAAAGCCAAAGATTTGCAAAGCACATGGCCTTATAAATTGAAACTGATATTATGGTTATATCTCAAAATACCTAGACCAATCACAACATCACAGCAAGGCTTTAACTCATGGTTAAGGATGTACTTGAAAGCCAAGACAAAAGAAAAACATTCTTTAAAGAAACTAGGTGTTAGTGTTTTCAACCTGCAAGGTTGTTTTTTTTTAGGGTGTTGGCTTCATTTGCTAAAATAAGCCTTTGGTCCAGATGTGGTGACTGATGTGCACACATATGGGACCTGACCTGAACTCCCTAGAATAACGCGCTTTCATTATTTTGCGTGTGATCTTTGAAAAAGATTTGTTTTGAAACAAACACATCCACGCTAGCTTGCGCGCCAAGGAACGAGCTGAAAGATTGAAAAAGATTCAGAAAGTTTTAAAAGATGGTCGGTTTAACTAGAAGATTTAAAAAGATTTAAAACAAATAAATCTTTTCAAAAGATTGAGTTTGTTTCTTGGAGATCACGATGGCCAGCTATCAAATCAGGGATCCAAGCCCATGAAGCTCGTTCTATATAAAGGAAGACTGAAGACATGTTTTATTCACTGAAATCGAAATCAATATTTCTAGTCATTAGGATTTTCAGTCTTTGTCCCTTTTGTTTCTTGTTTCCATTGAGACTTGAACTAGGGCTGTATTTAGCTGTTAAGCTTTTAAGCACAGAGCTGTTGTCACTCTTAAGCTTTTAAGCAAAGAGTTGTTTTGAATCACTCAAAGCTTTGAAACACGAGTTGGTTCTTTAGGATAGGAGTGCGTCTCCATTATTGAGTTTGTTATTTAAATCCTTACGGTGTTGTAAGGTAGTTATAGGAAGTGACCAGAGGTTGTCATATCTAGGGAGGACCTAGGTAGAATTAGCACGGGTAGTGTCTAACTGATAAGTTGTAAACTGGGATTGTTTAGCTTAGAATTGGAACTATCATAGTGGATTCATTCCTGGATTGGTATCCCCCAGAGTAGGTTGCGAGTTGTGCTGAACTGGGTTAACAAACTCATTGTGTTATTTATCTTCTGCACTTTATTTTCCTTGTTCATCAAGTTATTGCATGTCTATGATGTTAGCACATTAGGCACCACATCGTATATCATAACCCTAACGTGCTCCACATCACGCTGCACATCTGTGACTTGCTACCAGAATTTCACTAGGCAAGTACAAGACTAGGCCTTCACACCTAAGTACTTATCCAGCTGCTAATTAACAGCTCACCACAGCTGTACACAACTCTGATCACAGCTTTTAGTGGATAAGAATCAAGAGGAAAACACAGGCCATGCTCCACCTCATTTTTAAGAATGATTCAAGACTGATTCAAGAATGAACAGTAACAGCTTAGCACACAGTTTTTGCAAAACTACTCCAACTGTCAAATGTACTTTCTGAACAGACAAACGGCTATTTTGTGTACTTCAAGCTTGGGAAACAAGCATACTACAGCAATGAACAACTCACATAGCTACAAGCTGTTGGAACAAAGTGGGTCTGACATGAACCTCTAATGTTTTAAGTAGTTTTGATGATAACAAAGTATTAAAATTGCAATTGGTATTACTAATGATTATTCTAGTGTGCAGAATTATAAGTCAAAATTCATTCAGAAGCACTATGAATAGTAGCAGAGAAGCCAGTCAAAACAAGCTCTGAAAGCACGACACTGTTCGTCAGAAGCTTAAATTTTGAATGCTGAAGAAAGTGACTCTGAGGATAAATCAAGGCTCTGAAGGACTCAGAAGCTAAAAGACCTCAAGAAGCTATGGCAACAGCATCAGAAGCAAAAGGAATTTACGTCACTTAAGAGCTGACCTATATAGAACCAATGATTGAAGAACAATCCACTTCAAGGCTCTGTCACATCCACAGGAAGGAATATTCGTTGGTACAACGTTAACCTTGTCCATAAGTGGAGCGCATTTGAGGATTGTACTATCGTACTATTATTACTCAAAATGGAGGAGTGATAAATTGAATAGCTAGGTAGTGGAATTGGAATTCCTTACCAAAGAAGGCAATATACAGCTATCAATTGTACGAGTAAATTCCAGCTGGCACCTCTCTCTCTGCAACGGTCATCATCTTCCTCCAAGTATAAATAGAAGACTCAAATGGAAGAAATGACTACTGTTCCTACTACTGTTCCTACTACTGTTCTATTACTGCGTTCAAAGACTAAGAAGCATTCTGACATCATATTTTAAATCTGTCATTCTAAGTCTTAGAACAAATTGAGTTGTATTTTGTAAACACCTCTGATAGTATATCAAGTGTTCCTTAACATTCATTCTTATTCTTAAGTTTGTTTGAGAAGTCTCTTGTTAAGTTTAACTTGAGCATTTGAGAAGTCTCTTGTTTAGTGAAACTTGAGCACCTGAGAAGCCTCTTGCAAGTGTGCTTGAGCAATTTGTAATCTTTAGTAGATTATAGTGAAAATCTCTTGTTAGTAACAAGGGGACTGGAGTACTCTCGATTTGTGAGGGGAACCAGGATAAATTCTGTGTCTTTCTTTCTCTCTCTCAGCACCCTCTCGTTAATTTGTGTTTTTATCCGCTGCATACTTAGTCGCTATTAGGCAAAAAGTTTTAATTTTTAAAACACAATTCAACCCCCCCCTTCTTGTGTTTTTCCACCTTCAATTGGTATCAGGAGCTGGGCTGTTGCCTAACTCTCACCTATCAGTGAAACAGTTAAGATTCAGGGAGGAAAAACATGTCTGCTGAGAAGAATCTCAATGAAGTTCCATTTGACTATGATTCTAATTCTAAAGACAGAAGGTCTTCTGACAAAATTCCCTTTTTCAATGGAACTGAGACTGGTTATCCATTCTGGAAAACCAAGATGTACAGTCACATCATGGCGATTGATTGTGATCTGTGGGATTTGGTAGAAGATGGAGTGAACTTTGAAAATATGGACTTAGAAGGCGTTGTTAGCTCTAAAGACAGGAAGGCTTTTACACCCACTCAAAAGCTGGAATATAAGAAGCACCACAGTGTAAAAGGGATGATGACAAATGCCATCTCTCATGATGAGTACTTGAAAATTGGAGATAAGAGAACGGCTAAGTCTATCTGGGATTCTCTTAAATCCAAGTATGAAGGAAATAAACAAGTTAAGGAGGCTAAGGCCAACTTGTTAGTACATCAGTATGAATTATTTAAAATGAAGGACGGAGAGGACATTGAGACAATGTTCTCTAGGTTTCAAATTCTTGTTTCTGGACTTCAAGTTTTAGATAAGAGCTATACTGAGGCTGATCATGTAAGGAAAGTACTCAGAAGCTTGCCGCCAAAGTGGAGACCAAAAGTGACAGCGTTTCAGGAATCTAAGGATTTAGATACTGTGTCTCTTGAAAGCTTGGTTAGTTCTCTAAAGAGTCATGAGATGGAACTCATGACTGATGAATCGACTAAGAAGCTAAAAGGGATAGCACTAAGCACCAAGAGTTCCTCTAAGGCTCTGAAGGCAAAGGTTATAGTATCTGATGAAGAAGCTTCTGAAGAAGGTCACGAGATGGACTCTGATGAAGAAGAAGAAATGGTTCTGATGGCTGCAAGAGTATCGCAATGGGCTAAGAGAAGCAAGAAGTATGCTGGTAAGTTTGGAGGTTCTTCCAAGAAGGTTGGTACTTCTAAGGATAAAAAGGAAGAACAAAACAAATGTTTTAAGTGCAACAAACCAGGACACTTCATTGCTGACTGCCCAGAGAACCTGAGTAAATCATCCAAGAGAACCTCTAACAAAGAAAGATACAAAAGTAAGCTCAAAAAGGGGTTCCTTGCCACTTGGGATGATTTGGATCAGGAATCAGATTCTGATGGGGAAGAAGAAGCAAACCTAGCCTTGATGGCAACCGCTTCTGACCAAGAGAACTCTGAGCACGAAGATGACTCAGATTCAGAAGATGAAGATGAGGTACTTGCTAAACTTTCTCGTTCTGAATTAATAGATTCATTAAAAGATGCCTTAAAACTTTTAACCAAAAAGGCAGGTGAGTGTAAGGTCCTTAAAAAGGCTTATAACAACCTGACCGAAAAGGCAAATGAAATAATTGAACAAAATGAGTCTCTAAAATCAAGAAATGAATTTATGGAAACTCATTATGTTCTTGATGATAAGGTTCCTCCAGAACATGAATTTGCCCTTCAGGAATTCCTTATCAATGGAATGAAAAGAAGTAAAATAGCCTCTTTGATTTATCATGTAAGTAGAAATAGAGGAGAAGGTCTTGGATTCTCACGTTTTAAAGATAATCCATTATCTTCAAAGTCCTCCAATATAGATAAATCAAAACCTAAGGTCGTCTTTGTAAAGAGTCAATCAGAAGTTCTAAATGAGTCAGCTTCTAATAGAACATCAAAGCCAGAGGCTCAAAAGTCAAAGACTCTGAAGGATAAAACCTCAGAACCTAAGATTGTTAAGCCTCAAGCTAATGTTAAATCTAAAGAAGCTCTGACACATTCAAGAACAAAGCTCAAGAGCTATACTAAACCCAAAAACTTTTCAACAAGGGTGGTTAACTCTAGAAGCTCTGATAGGTCCTTCAAACAAAGACCACCTGGACCTGTAAAGACTAACACAAAAGGACCCATAAAGATATGGGTACCAAAATCTCAAATAATATTTGCTTCAGGTTTGCACACTAAGAAGGCCAAAGCAGCAATGCTGGTACCTGGACAGTGGCTGCTCACGACATATGACGGGAGAAAGGCATATGTTCCAAACCCTGACTCTGAAAGAGGGAGGTACTGTGGGGTTTGGAGGAAACCAAAAAGGGAAGATCATTGGTACAGGTATAGTTGGTAACTCTTCTCTTTCAATTAAAAATATTTGGTTAGTTGATGGCCTCAAACATAATCTGCTTAGCATTAGTCAATTTTGTGACAGCGGATTTATTGTTAAATTCGATAAAGAGGCATGTACAGTAATCAATGATTCTGACAAGTCCATATTGTTTAAAGGATTAAGAAGAGGTAATGTTTATAAGGTGAATCTGTCAGAACTCACTGAGCAGAAGATAGTTTGCCTTCTATCTCTGAATGATGAAAAGTGGGTCTGGCATCAACGCTTAGGTCATGCTAACTGGAGATTAATCTCTAAGCTTAGCAAACTAAAGTTGGTTAAAGGCCTGCCAAATCTTAAATATCATTCAGATGCTCTGTGTGGTCCTTGTCAGATCGGCAAAATTTCAAAAACTTCTTTTAAGCCTAAAAACATTGTCTCTACCTCAAGACCCTTAGAACTACTTCACATTGATTTATTTGGTCCAGTAAGTACTGCCTCAATCAATGGGAAGAAATATGGATTAGTCATTGTTGATGATTACAGTAGATGGACTTGGGTAAAGTTTCTAAGAGTGAAAGATGATGCATATGATGTGTTCAGCATCTTCTGCACTCAAGTGCAAAATGAGAAAAGTCTCAAAATCTTAAAGGTTAGAAGTGATCATGGTGGTGAATTTGAAAATGAACCATTTGCATCTTTTTGTGAAGATCATGGCATTGTCCATGAGTTCTCTGCTCCTAGAACACCACAACAAAATGGTGTTGTAGAGAGAAAGAACAGGTCTTTACAAGAAATGGCAAGAACCATGATGCATGAGGCAAAACTTGCTAAGCACTTCTGGGCAGAAGCTGTAAACACAGCTTGTTACATTCAAAATAGGATCTACATAAGACCTCTATTGAATCTAACAACATATGAACTCTTCAAAGGAAGAAAGCCCAACATCTCTTACTTTCATCAGTTTGGATGTACATGTTACATTCTAAACAACAAGGCCTACAAAAGAAAATTTGATGCCAAAGCTTGTAAGGGAATCTTTATAGGTTACTCTGAACGCTCAAAGGCATACAGAGTGTATAATTCTGAAACCAACACAGTGGAAGAATCTATACATGTTAGATTTGATGATAAAGAGCCTGACAGTAAAATGTCAGAGCAAGATAATAGTTATGCAGGTGTTCCATACCAATACATCGATTCAGAACCTGAAAAAGCATCAGAAGCTGTTGAAGCTTCAGAAGCTGAATTGGAAGAAGATGCTGAAGAAGCATCTCAATTAGAAGCATCACAAGAACATGATGACACTTCAGAAGAAGACACTCAACCAAGTGCTGATGTTGATGAAGCTCCAAGAAGGAAGTTCAAATATAGATCATCACATCCAGAAGACTTAATTCTTGGAAACAAAGAAAGTCCAAGAAAGACAAGATCAGACTATCAACAACTTGATTCTCTTCTGGGACTAATCTCAATGATAGAACCAAAGAATGTTGATGAAGCACTTACGGACGATGGATGGATTGTAGCTATGCAGGATGAGCTCAATCAGTTTCAAAGAAATGATGTATGGGACTTAGTGCCAAGACCAGCACATAAGAACATCATTGGAACTAAGTGGGTATTTAGAAACAAGATGAATGAACAAGGTGAAGTGGTAAGAAATAAAGCTAGACTGGTAGCACAAGGCTACAGTCAGCAAGAAGGTATAGACTTCACTGAAACATTTGCTCCAGTAGCAAGACTGGAAGCAATCAGGTTACTTCTTTCATATGCTGTTAACAATGGAATCACATTGTACCAAATGGATGTTAAGAGCGCTTTTCTTAATGGTGTTATTTCTGAAGAAGTATATGTCAAACAACCCCCAGGTTTTGAGGATTTGAAAAATCCTAATTATGTTTATAAACTTAAGAAATCACTCTATGGTCTCAAACAAGCTCCAAGAGCTTGGTATGAAAGACTGAGTAATTTCCTTTTAGAAAATGGTTTTCAAAAAGGTCAAATTGACAATACATTATTCAGAAAGACATCTAAGAAGGATATCTTAATCATTCAAATTTATGTAGATGATATAATTTTTGGTTCAACTAATGCTTCTCTTTGCAAGAATTTCTCTAAGCTTATGCAGGATGAATTTGAAATGAGTATGATGGGTGAATTGAAGTTCTTTCTTGGAATCCAAATTAATCAAGGAAAAGATGGCACTTACATTCATCAAAGCAAGTATACAAAAGAGCTTCTGAAGAAGTTCAACCTTGATGACTGCAAGATAATGTCTACACCCATGCATCCTACCAGCAGCTTAAGCAAAGAAGAGATAGGAAGCAAAGTAGATCAGAAGCTGTATCGAGGTATGATTGGTTCTTTACTCTACCTTACAGCATCTAGACCTGATATTCTATATAGTGTATGCCTGTGTGCAAGATTCCAGTCAGATCCTAGAGAACCTCACTTAACTGCTGTTAAGAGGATCTTTAGATATCTGAAAGGAACTACTAATCTAGGACTTCTTTATAAAAAATCCCTAGATAGTAAGCTAGTTGGATTCTGTGATGCTGACTATGCTGGTGATAAGATTGAGAGGAAATCCACTAGTGGAAATTGCCAATTCATTGGTGAGAATCTCATATCTTGGGCCAGTAAGAGACAAACAACTATTGCTTTGTCTACAGCAGAAGCAGAATACATCTCAGCTGCTAAATGCTGCACACAGCTTCTCTGGATGAAGTATCAGTTGGAAGATTATAACATAGCTGAAAGGAGTATTCCACTATATTGTGACAATACTGCTGCTATTCATTTGTCTAAGAACCCCATTCTACACTCAAGAGCTAAACATATTGAAATAAAACATCATTTTATAAGGGATCATGTTCAGAAAGGTACAATAGATATTCAATTCATTGATACTGAACATCAATGGGCTGATATATTTACTAAACCTTTAGCTATTGAAAGATTTGATTTTATCAAAAAGAATTTGAACATGCACTATATCTCTGAAGAAAATTAGCTCTGAGAAGTAGAATAAAATTAGCATCTGAAGCTCTATCAGAACCTCTTATAATTTAGAGTATCCCTTGGGAAGCTCTGAATAATTTAGGCTCTGAAGAGTAACAGGTTCTGATGAGGTGTCAGATACAAATGAGTGAGGCTCTGAACCTTTTAGAAATGAAACGTTCAGTACGTGTAAGTGTACAACAGTTGTCTATACACGCGTCAGCTTTGTTTAAACTTTTTCAACACGTGTCTAGATCCTGACGGGCAGAGAACAGTTAATGATGATTATGGCAGTTAAGTATATTATTTAATTTTTAAAACTGCTCGCGCTCCCTCCCAATGTTTACTTTCTCTGTGTATGTGTGCTAGTTACTATTTATAAGTCACTTCACTCACTTGCACAACTTTTTACACAAAATCACTACCTACACAACCCTAGGCTTTACAGAAAATTCCCAATCTTCATCTTCTCAATTTTCTGAAACAATGGCTGCTCGTTCATCAAACGAAATCGTTCAAGAACCCTTTAACCCTACGTTACCACCCATCATCGATCTTAATTCAAAAGATAACCTAGTCTACGAACATCATCAAACTGACGTTGGACCAGATGCTTATGATTTCTTCACTGAGAAGTTCGTGGATTTTGAAAGTTTGAAAGCGAATGGGATTGACATTCAATACTTGTTCTACAACCAACAATGGCAAAATTACTTTGAGATGCTTAATGGCTTCGTATACTACGACATAGTGAAGTATTTCTGGCAGAAGGCTAAAGTGTACGATAGAGCAAGTGCTGATAAAGAATACAAGGATATGGTTGAGAAGAACCAGGAATTACGAGGGAAAACAAGAAAGGAACTTGGTCTTAAACCTTATAGAGAAAGGGAAATTAGGTCAAATATTTTGGGAATCAATGTTGTGATAACTCAGGCACACATTGCTAAGATTCTGGGTTTAGACAACAAAGGAGAAGATATAGAAGTGTATGATAAGAGAAGCAAGCATTTGGATTCAATTCATCAGGACCTCTTTAAATCTGGTTGCACACAAAAGGATTTTGGAAAAGTAATGCACATGAAGAACACATTTGAATTTGCTTTCAGAATGTGTTTGTCCACTATCTTCACCAGAAAAGGTGGATTGGATACCATCTCCATTCCACACAAACATCTCATCTGGTTCTTATACAAGAGGGTAAAAGTTAATTTGGCTAAGATTCTTTTTGATCACATGTGCCTTACCATCAATGAGGGTAGAACTAAAATACCATCGGTCATTCATCACCCAAGATTAATTTCAGAACTGATAAGGCAAACCAAACTTACAGACATTGTGAGTGCCAAAGAAAAACTTAGAGTTTTCCAAACTGCTAAGTATGATGCATCAGTTCTGGTCAACATGAAGAGAAAAACCAAGGAAGAAATCATTCAAGTGAAAACACCTCTACAGCAAGTGTACGAAAAGTACTTCTGGTGTGATGGGTTTCCCACCATATCAGAACATGATAATGATGAGGTCATCAAAAACTTTCTTGAATCAGTAAGAAGAGAAACTGGGGTCAGTGTGCCCAGGAAAATGGTTGTAAGTGTTCCTAATTGGGATATCTTCAAGGGACCAAGAGATATTACAAGGAGCAGAAGAAAGCCAAGAACTACTGAGCAAGAAATGATTGATGAAGGCTCTGATGATCAAGGACATGCTAGTGCTGATGAGATTGAGGAAGGTGCTGAAAATATGATGACTGAAGCTGTTCAGAAGGAAAAACGGACAAAGAAAAGGCATGATAGGCCTTCAGCTTCTGAGGAAGATCAGAACCCTGCTAAACCTGCAAAGAGATCAAAGACCAGAGCTTCTAAACCAAAAGGTAAGATCTCTGAATCTAATACTTCTAGCATTCCTGTAGCTCAGGTTATTGGTTCTGAACCTCAACCCTTTATTACTAAACCATCTATTTCTCAACCTCCATCATCTACAAATCAACCTCAACCCATAGACTTCACTGTACCTATTAGTGTAGTCTTACCTGATCATAAAACTATACCATCATCATCTTCATCAGATACCAGCACTGCCTCAGATGAGTTAATTGCTACACTCATCAGAGAATCCAACCCAAAACAAAAGAAAACTCTTACACCAAAGAGAACCTCTTTCAAGAAAACCACAAAGAAAACCACCATAAAGCCCATTCATCTCTCTTCTGATGAAGAACCTACTATTAATGTAGACACCACCATTCTCAATCAAATCACAAATCAAGGTTCTGTCATAGAACATCTTGAACAACACATGTGTGGTGTTGCATTTACCAACTCAAATCCAAATTCACCAAATCAATTTCCATCCATGAATCTCACAAATGATTCACCCGTCCATAAAACACAAAACACACAGGTCATTCACACACCCCCTCCCTCACTTGATCACATCTCACGAGTAAATCCACCTACATTCACCCCTGTTCAGAATGAGCCAATTGCTCATTCTGAAGAACAACAAAATTCACCTCACTCATTACCAATCAATGTCATGACTGAACAACAACATCAATCACCACAACCTGTCCCTGACCCACTCAACAGACCTCTAGTTTTAGAAGAGGTTCTTGAGCTTTACCAACACCTAACTAAAGCTGAACATCAAATATTCAAGGATTCCATCAATCTTGATGATGATATCATACCTCCAAATCTCAGCAAAATCAAAATTATTGAACTCAAAAGAAAGAAACCTGAACCAACCATTCCCTTTGACTCATCCTTACCTTTTTTCAATTCTGACTCTGAACCAAATCTTGAGCTGCTAAATAATGCTATAGGTATTAGACTTAAGAGGTTCAAACAAAGAGAGGAAGAAGCTCTTATCTTTCCCTCTGATTTGGATGCTGATGTCAGGAAATTAGAGTACTTATTTGGTGAATCTTTAAGGATTCTCAGTACTCATCTGAAGGGTAAGATTAAGGGTAGAGGAGCAAACACTGTACGGGAACTATTTGAGATTGCTGAGAGGACATGTGCTCCAAGGCTCACATTCTTCAACCATGAAGAAGAATGTCAGAGGTTAGCCTTTTTAGCTGCTGTTGATGAAAGTATGAGAAGATCTTTGGATGAAGAGCAGGCTAGGATAGCTGCTGAAATGGAACGTCAGAGGCTTGCTGAACAAGAAGCCTTAAACTTATTGGTTGATAGAGCTGTTCACATTGCTGTCATTGAGACTAATAAGATTCTTGAGAATCAAGGAGCTACAGAAGATACTGTTATGAATGATCAGAACCTTAGTAAACCAGATTCTGATAA
The DNA here is from genome assembly GCA_030408175.1 of Trifolium repens. Taxonomy (NCBI): domain Eukaryota; kingdom Viridiplantae; phylum Streptophyta; class Magnoliopsida; order Fabales; family Fabaceae; genus Trifolium; species Trifolium repens. Next base: position 37,443,704 of record CP125851.1, read on the forward strand.
AGGAAAAGCTCCCATTGTTGCTTCATCTCCTCCAAGACCTCCACCAGTACTTGTCCAAGGCTCTTCTTCATCTGCTATACCCTCTGTTATGCAAGAAGCTCTGGATGTAATCAAGCATGACATAAGAGAGGAACTAAGAAATGAAATGGATGAATTCAGGGTCGATATAAGAGAAGACATGAACAGATCTGGTGAAGCTACAAACAAGAAGATAGATGCAATGATGGAACTTCTTCTGAAGCTTACTCAACAGCAACCCAAACCTTAACCCTTATGTTTGAGCACTTGTTTTATTGTTAAGTTCTTATGTAATTTTTGGATAATTTTCTTTTAATTCATCTCTATATTATTCATATTTGTGTGTTTGTTATTTGCTTATATGTTTGTTTTATCTTTGTTTTTCAAAATTTAACTTTTCTATATACCATAATATTGTCTGGTACTCTTGAGAATTCTGACTCTAGTGAAAGATGCTGAAGAGCATCTTAGTATTTAAACTAATAAGCCTAGGATTTTAAAAACCTAAGAGTCCCTCTCATCAGTACTCCTGTTTACTCATGAAATAGCTTCTTAGTATTAAAGCCTGTTTAACAACGGGGCACCAATACCGAATGAGGCGTGTCTGGTAACTGGTGTTCTGACAATACTTATGTGGTATATAAAAAGAAAGCAAGCTTAAAAGAGAGAGAGATAGGTAGAGGAACAACTTTTATTATTAATAGAAAAGATTCTTTATTACATATGATTGAATCTAGCCTAAGGCTTAGATTTAGAAGCCTCTGATTCTATACTCTTCAGTTTCTCTTTGAGAAGAGCTAGTGCTTCATCAGCAAGCTTCTGAACCTCAGCTGGATAATCTGCTAGATTATCTTCATATGTCCATAAGAACTCTTCCAGATCAGAGCCCAATTCTTCCTCCTCTGACTCTGTTAAAATAAGTTCTTCCTTGTTTCTCTCATATCGTAGCCTGTTTTCTTCGCAGCGCCAGGGCTCTGCTCCCTTCTTGCTCTCTCCTTTTGAGCCTGAAGCATCCTTGGTAACCTGCCTTTCCATTGTATGTTTTTCTTTTGACGTTACTTGATTACTCTGGATGAGTAAAATGAGAGGAATCATCCCTTTTTATAGTGTCATCAAGCTCTCTTGTCAGGACGGTTTTCAACACAATTCATTAAATGAATTTAGTTGTCATCACTTTTTGACTTGACTGCCTTGTTATGACGCATTTTGACTGCTTGGTTTTCTGTGTCTTTTTGACTGATGCCAAAAGGGGGAGTAAGAGTAGCGTTAAAATTAATGTTGATTCATTCATATACTGCTCAATCTGAAACTGTTATGTTAAATACATTATGAATCAATATTTATCTCTTATGATTCTTTCTCATTCTGTACGATTATTGAAAGGGGAGAAAATTTAAGAACCTAAAATAAAATTCATAGACAATGTCAGAAGAGCTTGCAAACCGCTTCTGAGCATTATCAAACTCTAAGAAGCAAAGCTTGCAAAACTATGCTTCTGAGAGTTAAATATGAAAATTTATTTTAAGTTAATAAATCAACTCTTAAACTGTTTTAATTAATTATGGATAAAACTTAGGGGGAGCTTACAAACCTACCCTTATGGATTATCAGACTCAGGGGGAGATTGCAAACCTTTGAAACCTGAAGTCATCATAATTAAATTAAATCAACAACAATTGAATTTTAATGCTTTGGTTTGTCATCATCAAAAAGGGGGAGATTGTTGGAACAAAGTGGGTCTGACATGAACCTCTAATGTTTTAAGTAGTTTTGATGATAACAAAGTATTAAAATTGCAATTGGTATTACTAATGATTATTCTAGTGTGCAGAATTATAAGTCAAAATTCATTCAGAAGCACTATGAATAGTAGCAGAGAAGCCAGTCAAAACAAGCTCTGAAAGCACGACACTGTTCGTCAGAAGCTTAAATTTTGAATGCTGAAGAAAGTGACTCTGAGGATAAATCAAGGCTCTGAAGGACTCAGAAGCTAAAAGACCTCAAGAAGCTATGGCAACAGCATCAGAAGCAAAAGGAATTTACGTCACTTAAGAGCTGACCTATATAGAACCAATGATTGAAGAACAATCCACTTCAAGGCTCTGTCACATCCACAGGAAGGAATATTCGTTGGTACAACGTTAACCTTATCCATAAGTGGAGCGCATTTGAGGATTGTACTATCGTACTATTATTACTCAAAATGGAGGAGTGATAAATTGAATAGCTAGGTAGTGGAATTGGAATTCCTTACCAAAGAAGGCAATATACAGCTATCAATTGTACGAGTAAATTCCAGCTGGCACCTCTCTCTCTGCAACGGTCATCATCTTCCTCCAAGTATAAATAGAAGACTCAAATGGAAGAAATGACTACTGTTCCTACTACTGTTCCTACTACTGTTCTATTACTGCGTTCAAAGACTAAGAAGCATTCTGACATCATATTTTAAATCTGTCATTCTAAGTCTTAGAACAAATTGAGTTGTATTTTGTAAACACCTCTGATAGTATATCAAGTGTTCCTTAACATTCATTCTTATTCTTAAGTTTGTTTGAGAAGTCTCTTGTTAAGTTTAACTTGAGCATTTGAGAAGTCTCTTGTTTAGTGAAACTTGAGCACCTGAGAAGCCTCTTGCAAGTGTGCTTGAGCAATTTGTAATCTTTAGTAGATTATAGTGAAAATCTCTTGTTAGTAACAAGGGGACTGGAGTACTCTCGATTTGTGAGGGGAACCAGGATAAATTCTGTGTCTTTCTTTCTCTCTCTCAGCACCCTCTCGTTAATTTGTGTTTTTATCCGCTGCATACTTAGTCGCTATTAGGCAAAAAGTTTTAATTTTTAAAACACAATTCAACCCCCCCCCTTCTTGTGTTTTTCCACCTTCACAAGCCAAAACTCAGATCTACACTTTGCATTTTTGAAGCAAGAATGAATTAAGATTATGCAGAGATTATTAGACCTATGCTAAGGGTCTAGCTTGAAGAATTAAACTGAGTGTAACGGCTATTTTTAGGCTCCAACGGATATATCCTCTACTCAATGCCAAACACCAATTTGCCTCTATAAAAGGAACAAGGAATCAAGTTTTGAATCATCAGTTCTGTCAAGCAATCACAAAAGCAATTAAAAATTCTCTCATATAGATTTGATTATTTAGATTTAATCATTCTCATTCTCTGTTAAGTATTTCAAAAAGGATTAAGAAAATCCAACTCTTAGAATAGAGAACTCACTGTTTTAAGCTTCTCACTTTGTGTTGAGATTTGAAAAAGCTTATAACCAAATCTTTACTAAATCTGTGATCTCAAGTCAATAGGTATTTATTGATTGAGTGCTTAGTCAAGTGTGACTAAGGTAATATCAAGCTGTAAGTGCTTGGGAGAATTTGGTCTTAGGTCTAGATCAAGGTTTGAAATCTGTGTAGTCTTGGATCTGTAAAATCAAGAGATTATAGTGGATAAACTCACAGGTGGTGGGGACTGGACGTAACCCAAGATTTAAGGGTGAACCAGTATAAAATTCTTGGTGTTAAATATCTTACTCTCTTACTCCTTAATTTCAAACTGTTTTTAATCAAAACTGTTTTTTAAAGATCATTCTCAGATTGATCTTAAAACTCTGCTATTCTTTCTTTTCTTTCATTAACATAGTCTGATCTATTATTAAAGTAAAATTTTTAAAAGGTACACAATTCAAACCCCCCCCCCTTTCTTGTGTAAAACTTTGCTACTTCAATTGGCATCAGAGCTCTGGCTCTAAAAGCAAGCATTTAACAAGTGCTAGAGAAAAAGATTCAGGAAGGAAGTAATGGCTAAAGTTGCAAAGTTTATCTCAGAAGGTGGATCCTCAAATAGGCCACCACTATTTGAAGGAGATGACTACTACTACTGGAAAGACAAAATGGAATTATTTCTAAGGTCACAAGACAACAATATGTGGTTTGTAATAGAGATTGGAGAATACACACCTTTGAAAGATGCAACTACTGATGCAAAACCTCAAGCTGAATGGACCACCACAGAAGCTGACAGGGTACTCTTAAACACTAAAGCTAAATTGTTTATTAAGTGTGCTTTATGCAGGGAAGAATATGATAGGATCATGGAATGCAAAACTGCCAAAGAAATGTGGGAAAGTCTCAAAACTCATCATGAAGGAACAAACCATGTCAAAGAAACAAGAATTGATATTGGTGTAAGAAAATTTGAACTCTTTGAAATGAAGGAGGATGAATCTGTAGACCAAATGTATGGAAGGTTCACAATAATCATAAATGAACTAATATCTCTTGGAAAAACTTACACTGCTCATGAAAGAGTAAGGAAGATACTCAGATGTCTCCCAAAAACCTGGAGACATATTGTCACTGCTATTACTGAGTCCAAGGATCTTACCAAACTCAAATTAGAAGATTCCAAACGAACACCCTCAAGGTCTCCATACCAGCTCTCTCCTCCTCGGTTAATTTCTCGTCCTTTATAAGGTAGGAGTCAGTAGATTTCTTAAAATGCTCATACGACCAGGCCAGGGGGAATCGAGGTCGACGCTTACTCACTTGCACCCCATTCTCGGTCTCGTCGACCATATGATAAAGCGACTCACGAGCAGCGTCTGTCATGGGCTTGATGACGTAGTACCTCTCCTTAAACCCCCGAACAAAATCAACATATATCTCAAACAACTTGACTTGTTGTTTGAAAGACACCCAACCTTGTCGACCATCCTTCGGTTGTCGTTGAAGTTTAAAAATTCTAAAGAACAGATGGACGGTGGGCGTAATCTGCAGATACTCGCACACGAACTCAAAAGCTCGGAGAAATGCCAGCGAGTTCGGATTAAACTGCGAGGGGGCTAACTTCAAATGCCCAAAAACACCCAAAGCGAAGTCGCTGAACGGTAATCGAAGCCCCAGCTCCTCGAAGGCATACTCATACATGGCAAAGCCATCCTCGGAGAACGTCGAGCACACCCGTTTCCCCTCCATTGGGCTCCATGCTCGCCACTGACACGGGCCACCTTATTCTCGATCCTCGACAATTGTGAATACCCCCAATGCCGAGGACGTAATTACTGACGTTGTCTCTCGAGGACCTGGGGCCACCCATCCTAATGGATCCTGGTCGGCATCCTCCCAGGGCATGTCGCCACGTACCACACCTGCCTCCCCCATTTGTAAACCTGAAAAGCAGTGAAGAGAAGTGAATTCGACGATCAAAATCAACTTCACCCTTCCACCGCAAATCAAGTGAAAGGGCGAAGTGTATGGCGAGGACGTTGTCCCCAACCAAAGCCCTTATCAAATTGCAATTAACGAGGAGAAGAAGCTAAGGGTGTGACGAAGACATCTTCCCTGACGAAATATCTACAAACTGGCTACGTGCATGAATATGCCGAGCAAAGGGGGGCTGAAGGTCCCCGACACTAACTAGCAGTTCTACGAGGAGCGAAAAGGCAAACATTTATGCTCGCCACATTCAAAAATCCTCCTCGGGACATTCATAGTCCTCCTCGGGACATTCATCTTCAACCTAGAACGTTCATCGCGAAATCCCAGAAACCACCGCGTAACTCACTCAAACTCATTCAAAATTGCAACTTTCTACTCTAAAAACGCAAAACGGGTGTTTAGTAGTAAAACAACTACCACTAAACGCTCTAAAACGCGTTAGAAACTCTGTGAATCAGCGGCTTAGCCACCATTCACCACCAACATTCTTCAACCAAACCCAAAAAAAATCAAACAGCAGCAACAAAAACTAGAAATGGCAAAAGAAAAAGCAAAACTTACCAGTAAGTGGGATTTGGAGAATGGTGTTGGTGAAGTAGATTAGAATTAAGCAACGATCATAAGAGCTTCCAGTTTGGATTGCAGCAAAACACAGAGAAAAAGAGAGACTTGAGACTGAAAATTGGGTGAAAAACGAAACCTTTTTCTCATTCCTCCTATTTATAGACTATCCCAACGTCTATTCACTGCAGAGGCAAAGAGTCGCTCCCTTCCAATTTGAAGTGTTGATTCAATCCAACAGATGCGATTGAAACGATCCATCGCTCCAGATCTCATCTTGCGCGAAATGAAACGCCGTCTCCATCCAACGGCCATCGTGTTTCCTCGTGAAACGAAGCCACTCAAATGCCCTACTCATAGCCATCATAACACCTATTCATAGCAGTGACATGTGGCGCGATCAGACGAAGCATATGTCGACTCAAACGTCGCGTCACTTGCTCGTAAATTTCTTGAGCTCCGCAACAGCATCTGTCAACTGACACGCCTATAATGCCATGGACAAAACTAATTCACGCGCATAAATAGCTCCCCGTTCTCACGAGTAAGATTCAGAGAGAAATAGATGAACACACACGAGCACAAATTAATGAGCTTAGTTCTCCTCGTATCAGCGCCCCTGTTACGCATTGTTCACACGAGCACAAGTTAACGAGATTGGTTCTCCTCGTATCAGCGCTCCGGTGATACATTCTCCATACGAGCACAAAATACGTGATTACGAGCAAGATCTCCAACATGCGTCAAGCACGACACTTCGAGGAAACTTGTTAATATCTCCTCCTCGACATACGGGTTAGGACTTAAGTCATTACTCCTATGACTAGGAGCAACAACTTGGGGGGCTTCTGTTCTGGATTGGTCCTAGCAGGGCCAGCTCTCCTCTTGCCCGCACTGTCGGGGATGATAAAGCAAGGGCATGCTCCTTGGCGGAGGACTTGCTCCACGAAGAGCATCCTCCTCGACACACGCAGTTGATCACGACTACCACGTGCTCCTAAACGATAGGACATGTGTCCTCTTGAGCCTATTTGTTATCCCTGCATCGCGGAACAGTTCAACCAGGCTGGGGACCTGTAACGGTTTCTCCTGCATCCACGCAGATACCTGGCTGTTATCCGGGTTGGGCTGCTCAACACGGCCCAATAGAATAACCGTTGGCCACGCGCTGAGGGTCTCTAGATACTCATCTTCACTGAGGAGTCAGGTATTCTATTCTCTATCTTCACCTCTTCTTCTTTGTACTTGTACTGACTCAAGCGTCGAAGCACTTGTAACACCCAAACCCGTATTTAATAAAATACCATTTAAATATGCGCAACGGAAATAAAGTTTGATTCATGAAAGACTTGGTTCGAGTATTACATCGTACACATAAAGGTTTACCAATAACTTAACTAGTAAAACAATTATTGTACAAATAAGTTTCTAAGAAAAAGATACATTGGAAATAAGAAACAAGACTCTAAATGTACATTATAGAAATAATCCCATCCCCGTGTCACATCAGAGCGGAGCTTCACCGACTACTCGGACATCAATAACATATAACCTGAGGATCTGGAACCCAAATCCAGCACATACACAAAACAGAGGGTTAGATAATATAACCATAAAAGAAACTAAGTATAAGAACACACTTAATACTTAGGACATAGCATGGTCATGTCTAACAACTCATTCCATAAACAAATATCAATCTCATGTCGTTCATATTTCATATTCATATAAAGTACAATGCATCATAATAACATCACATTCTCAATCAATTGACATGTATGCACATCATCATCAATTATCAATTATTATTACACATGTTCAATCATGTTAATAAGGATTATCAATCAATGTCAAGTATCAAGTATCACATTATTCAACCATTCACAATCATAATGGAAAACAATGACAATTATCAAATACCAATTAGAGTGCACAATTACCCTAATGCAAACTAATGTCACCAATCTCATGTCATGTCACCCTAGACATAACTAAATGCATGTGGTACCATCGTCTTTATTAGAGTATCCACTAGTGCAGAAAACACTTTTTACTACTGTCCAAATGCACCTTTTACATCTGGCTCCGGTCAGTCATAAACGCACGAGTCATAGTAAGTTGGACATTTTTTACTACTGGCTCTGTCAGATGTAAAAGGTGCACGTTTTACATCTGTTTCTTATTTCCGTCAGATGTAAAAGGTGCAAGTTTCAATTTTTTTTAAAATTAAATTGGGCTTTTTACTACTGACGTGCCATTTTCTCAGATGTAAAAGCGTCCGTTTTCACATCCGTCCAAATTATCCACAGATGTAAAAGCTCCACGTTTTTTTTTTATAAAAATCCTGCATTTTTTTTTAAATCCTGCATATTTTTTTTTTCAAATCCTGAATTTTTTTTTACTCATATGCTAGCATCGAAAGTATAACTTGCAAATAAACATACTAATTTCACAATAAACACCATCTAAAATTAAAAATCAAGAACATGCATGATGCTATAAATTCCACATCCGAATTAAGTAAAATAGTAATGTCATTAGTTAATACAAATAGAAAATATTTACAACTTACAAATAAGCTGTTGTTACATGGCTATAAAGCAAAAGACAGGATAGCAGATTTACAAATTCAAAATTACAGACATAAAAAGGTAGGATAGCAGAAACCTTAGAAACTGAATCCAGCTGCATAACTGTGCAGCATCATTTGGAGAGGGTATAGGAATCTTGTTGACTTGTAGTGCAAACTATTTGGAGAGGTCTTTCCAGCTCTATACACATTCACATTTGGTGCTTAGCTAAAGTAAGCAATCATCCAAAACTGATCAAGAAAACTAATTTCTATGTTTCATGTAGCATAGGAATTCAAATTAAAACATTTTAGATGCCTAAAGTAAGTAGCAAAGGCCATCAAAGCTTCAGATGTGTGTAAGACCATAAAAAATGTGCCTTGGAAATTGGAAGATGTTAGTTCTTGCATTGACAAATAAATGGAAAATATATATAGTGTATTGACCTCAACGGTTTCAAAACAATTACGAGAAAAATGATCTTTATACCTCACTACCATGGTAAAATACATCGACTAGAGTACCTTTGATCCAAGAAAAAAAAGACTAATAAACAAGGCATTGTAAATATGAGAAAACTTAACAAACTTAACAAATTGAGAACTCCCAAGGGTTCTGTCAAAGTGAAATTCAGCAACCTTTTCCCTTGAACAACTATAACTTTTAGTATCCCTAATTGTTCACTTATTATACTCCTACAAACAAATTAAATAATTAATCAACTAGAATCCAAACCTTAACTCAAAAAATGTAGCTAACATATTTAAGAAAATCAAATGAACAAATAGAATATATTCCATATACCAAGAAAATCAAATGAGAATAGAATATACTTGTACTTGTAAACTAAAGTAAAACAAAAATTGAGCTTCTTAAAGTAACAAAAAATCACAAAGTAGAGAAGGACAAAAAAATCATTGATAATTAAATATTTTCCTAAGTGAATCAACATTAAAGAGAACAAATGAATCACAAGTAAGATCTGAACTCAACAATATGAACAAGTTTTGGCAACATTGATTCAAGTTCAACTAAATAAATAAATAAAAATTAAATTAAGGAAGAAGAACTCACCAATGAATGAAAAATATGTGTTGGTTGGTTTGTGATCATTTATGTGATTGAGTTGAGAAATCAGTATGAGAATTTATGGAAGGAGAAATATTAATTTTTACTATAGTGAAAAATATTGAATGTGTGAATGTGAATATGTGATGATGATGATGATGATATTGCAGATAGATGAGGAATATATATTGTGAAATAACAGGGCAGCAAAGAGGTTCCATGGTATACAATAACCCAAAACAGAGGGACACAAATAAAAGGGCAGCAAACATAATGAAAAGTCCGTGAGATTATTGTAACAACATAAAAGTTTTCATTTCCAATTAAGTCAGTATGTAATATATAAACCACTTATATTTAGTTTGTCTGCATATATATGACATTGGTTGCCAAGTATTGTGGTCATAAGGTACTGAAAAATTTAAAGTAAATCATTAATTACGGTTACCTACCCTATATATTAATATGAAAACAAGCGAAGCTGAAATAGTTAAGAGCTTGACCTCTGTCGACAAGGAAACTTTCATAGTTTGACAACTGGTTCCGTTCAATTACTCCTAATTAACTAATGTTTCTATCCAATGCCATATGAGTTGAGAGGCTCATGCTTGAATGAAAATTATTCTCTTTGGGTCCCTAGCCATATTAATCCAGCCCATTACCAAGCAATATACCAAGATAAATAGTGCATGAAGACAAAGAACAAAAGATAATAAAAACACAGCCTGCAATAAAATACCTCAATAGGATCACATACCTTGGCATAGATATGCACAGCAGAACTCCCACCACCAAGGCTCCTTTTCAAAGTGTTGGGTTGCAGTTACAAAAGCTGCATCCTCAATTTCCTTTGCATCCACCTCAGCCTCTTCTTTGCTAAGAAGTCCACAATTTGCAGCGATTGATTCACAGCCACAATTTGAACAGGAATATGAAGACTTTTCTATATCTAAGCGGCCGCATCACCCTATTTGACTACAATTATATGCAATAACAAAGATAGTGCGTCACAACTTATATGCAACCCTTCAGAACGTGACTAATTTGGTGTTAGTATATGATAATGAACAACATATCAGTAACCACACATCTAATAGTAAGCCTTTTTAAGAAATATACTATGCAAATGACATTTGTTGCGTCAAAAATCGAAACCACATTCACAAATTCCACATATATAACTGACAACTAGATTAACCTAAAGTCAATTTTACAAATTCTAATCCAAACACAACAGATTTTCCCATCGTTTAATTTTCCCATAAAATTTTCCCATTGTTTAATTTTCCCATAAAATTAAAAGAAATGCTATCGGACAAAAAACTACAACAAATTTTAAACAACAGATTTCCACTATACCAGACAAAAAAAACACTGAAACTTTAAATGAAATAAAAACTAAGAAATCATAAACAAATTTGAGAATAGAATTGGTACCTGTTTGCGTTTTCAGTCGGAGGGAGAGGAACGAGCAGAGAGAGCTTCGATTCGTTACACTGAATGTATAGAGGCTAGGGTTCGCGATTATGAGTGAGAGAGGCTAGAGTTCGAGAGATGACGAGTGTGACAGAGGCTAGGGTTTGCGATTCTGAGTGAGAGATTGAGAGGGAACGATCGATTGAGTGAGATTGAGAGTGGGAGATGAGAACGAACGATCGAGAGAGATGTGAGGGAACGATTCTGTTTCTATTTGTGGGCTAGGGTTCGCGTGAGAGAGAGAGATGTGAGGGAAAGATCTGTTTGTGTTATGTTTGTTTTTTACTTGCTGACCTAATTAATTTCCATTCAAATAAAAAAAATTCATTAGAAGACCTTTTACATCTGAGATATTATGGTCAGTTGTAAATTTATTTTAGACAACTTTCACTATAATTACAGGATTGCCACCGCATATATTTTTTACTACTGATAAGGTCAAAACTAGATGTAAAACGTTATGTATATGTATTTTTCACTACTAGTAAAATTAAAACCAGTTGTATAAAGTACTTCATGCTCCTTTTTACATCTGTTATCTTTTCCACTGATATAAAAACCTTATTAATAAGTCGTATTTGTACTAGTGATCTCACCTCTAATATCCTTCTTTATCAAATAACATAATTTGATATCCTTCTTTATTAGAATCAACATAATTCTAATATCCGACTCAATCATGTATGCATGTATACTCATGATTCTTTATCAAACTTATGATAACAACTAACATCAACTCATCATCAATATGGACAACATAATCCAATATTCTTCTTTATTAGATAACATAATCTAATATCCTTCTTTATTAGATAACACAATCTAATATCCTTCTTTATTAGATAACACAATCTAATATTCTTCTTTATTAGGATAGTACAATCCTAATATCCTATATTCATAAGCTTCAACATTATAATCACCAATCAACAACACACTCATCATCATAAAACATCATCTTAATTTATCATCATAAAACATGAACATCATAACTCATCATCATTAATTAACTCCTAATCATCACACATCATTAGCTAATCAACATACATTATTAACTAATCCTCATACATCATTAATCATCACACATCATTACTAATTATCTATCATCATCATAAACATAGCCTCATTTAATTTAGATATATCAACTTCACTTAACACATTAAGTAACATCAAAATTGGGTATACATCACTAACTAAACACAATCTCAGAAAAAGAACTCCGGAATTGGAATCTACACGAAAAATTATTGAAAATAGGTTCCGGGTGCATAAACCGTCAACAAGTCAAAAGTCAACAAAAAGTCAACAGTCAACGCTGTTGACCATTGACCTGCGCCACTGCGCAGGGAGCCGAGAGGGTTGCGCCATTGCGCAGAATAGCTGCGCCATGGCGCAGGGACCTGATGAAAAATTGGTTTTTACGCGTTTTGAACCAAAAATCACTTATTTGAACACTCAAAATCACTTATCATAATTCAAATTTGAGAATCTATACCCATTTTAACAAAAACCCATTTATCACATAATCAACCAAAATCAAGGTTCAAGTAATCAACTTTATCATGGATTTTACACAACAATCATCAATAGAAGCATATTATACATGAATCATTATCAAGCTTCAATTATAAACACATTCCCAAAACCCTTTCTTTCCAAAACCCATAAAGAGTGAAGAGAGTTTGGGTGTGGAGTTATAGACAAACTCTCCTCTCTTTGATCACTCAAAATTATATTATCTAAGCCTCTTACCTCAATAAAGTTGGAATCTCTACTCCACCACTTGATTTCCTTTAATCTACCATGGCTTATTCTTTATTTGATCTTCTCCTTCATCTCTTTCTCTACTCTCTCAACTCTCTCTTCCTCTTAACTTCTCTCTACCTCTCTTTCTCTACTATTTTATGATAATAAAATCACACCACTACTCTTCACAAAACCTCCTATATATATAACCCCAACTTAGGTTATATGAAATCCCTCAAATACTCTTAATTCCACTACTAATTCCACTCATAATCTCAACTTTACTATTACCACAAATTCTTGTACTATTTACACCACTGCCACTACTTTCTCTCCAAGACACTCTATCCTTTTTAAGATAATAACCAAAGTGCCACTCTTATCTCTACACAACCCACTAACTCACACTAGATTATTATATTACCCTTAATCCTACCATAAACTCTTATTCATTCTAATTAAGCCCAATACTCATAAAAGCCCATCATCAACAAACATAAATGTAAAAATTAATTAATTAAATAACATCAATTAATCAAATATAATAAAATATAAGATTTGGGGTGTTACAACTCTACCCCCCTTAAAGAATTTTCGTCCTCGAAAATTTCACGCAAAAGTTACAACTTTCAAGTTCAAGAATCAAAGATCAATCAATAATAATCAATGGTTATAAACATACCAAATAAATGTAATATTCATCACCAATTGCATACAATACCAAAATGGACAAGACCTAATCATGGCACTACCTCATATTGTTACAAATTATATACACAAAATGATATGATATTTCAATCAACAAGATAACATGTCTCACACTTCAAGTTATAGCTTCAACATAATTTAAAACTAAGATTAACTCCACATAATACAAATTCACATGCCATTGATGCGCACATAATAAAGTTATACAAAATTACGAAATTAGCATAACCCTAAACATATCATGGAGTACCAAATAACTCAATCTCATAAAATCATATATAATCATCACATATACATATTCATCGCAAAATTTCAAGTTCACAAAACACGGTCAATACATTCTCTAAAAGAAATCATTTTTCTCATCTCTTAGCAAACTCTAGACGCTATCAAAGTTTGACAAGATTAGTATCATCCAATCAACACAATCATGTATATCCATTAACAAGAGATCAAGGACGGCCAGTTCCTTAATTTGTTAATAAATGGACAACAATCATGATGGTGGTTCAACCATCCTTACCAAGCTACGATAGTGTTTTATTAATCACGAAACACATAAGCATTTATGAGTAAGAAAACATAATATTTGTAACACCCCGATTTTCATGGCCCAAAAGTAGGCACTTTTTTTTTTTTAAAAAAAAAAAAACACGAGACAGAGTGCGCGGAAAATATTTTACAAGAGCCGGCATTATTCATACAACAGAACTAAAGCATGTAATAGTACGACCAACGAGGTGACTGAAATAGTACTATGTGCATCGATAGTGCTTCTCATAAGCAAAGTGTGTACCTGTTTAATTACATATCCAAAACATAACATCTAGTTCACGACAAATATACAAGGTAGTCGTGACTAGGAAAATACTACAGCCGATACCAAAAAAGGCTCATCCAAAGTGTAAGAGTATAGAGTACAGTCATCCAAAAACGTTAGAACCTACTACTCTAAAGTCAGTGTCCTAGTCCTATCATGCACATCGGCATCAGGTGTCGTCCATATCACTCGATAACAGTACCAAACTCAAGGTAGAAGTGGGAGATACCAAGTGAGGTACTCCGGATCCTCCAATGGATCCATCCCCTGCAGCAGTCGCTGCCTCCGGAAAAACAACTTCCGGCTCCCCTAAGAAGTCGGGTAAAGCCCCATCACCCCAACTACCCATAGAAGAGGAAGTAGCTGGTCCATCCGTGGAGGTCTCTCCAACGACCGATCCATCATCCTCTGATGTTTCTAGCGCCCCTGACAGGGGTGCCACAGGAACCGTCCACAGTGCACCGAGCAGTACCGGTAGAGGTATGGTGAAAGGTGGAGTCTGCCATATCAGACACTGGTGAACCTGATGGGTACCGAGATAAGTAGTAATCCTAACGCGCCCATGGTAACTAGCCGTACCGGAAGCTGGGTCGAGGCTCCAGGCAGGCAACAGCAGGCGATCAAGGAAGTCCCACCTCGTCACCGTCTCCCTCACGAGCATCGGTAACAAAGGGTGATCCATCGTCTGGGTGGGATGAGCCCGCAAATGAAAGAAAGGGTCACCACAAAATAAAAGGTATGTGTATATATAACCGGTGCGAGAGAGTATACAATTACCAGACATACAAATACCAATATAGAAAACTCTTTATAAATATAATGCACACCAAGCCTATCAATGCAGACCCTAAATGATTGTGATCACCCTAGCCGGGTCTTTTTCACATGCATGAATTCCGGAATCAACCTCTCTATAGAAGGCGTAGGTCTCAGGTGGGATAACACCTCCTACTATTGGTGGGATAACACCAGGTAGAGTCACACCAGACAATACCAAAACAATCACGGTGGGATAACACCGGGTGAGTCACACAGACAACCACCGACTCAATAAAATCCAGTAGGATTTGGCGAAGTCACACAGTCAACGCCCGGTACGTAGGCAAAGTCACACAGACAATACCTAGGCACGCAACTATGAAATGCATGGCATATATTCTCTTTGGCATATACAGGATAGTCACACAGACAAAATCCTCGCGTAGTCCCATCCGACGCACGCATTCATATATGCTCATGCAAACATTCACATAACCTAATAGCATAGGTAACAAAACATATGTGAATATAACCACCTTCTCATCAACGAGAATACATAAGTACAAACATGCCACAGCACACAGCAATGCATAAACAGCAAACCAAGCATGTCGTAACCGTTTTAAAAGACGGAAATAAAGTGGAGCCCTTACCTTAGCAAGCTTCCGTTACTCTTTCTCGTCAAATCTACGATACGCGCTACCTAAAAGTTAAGCAGCGTACAATCAATAAAATATTCCTCGTTTATCCTATCGAAACGAAACTTGCTCTCAAAGCTCCAGAGGGGTCTAAGGTACTTTCTAAAGCTATCCCTCAATGATTTCAGGTTATTCTCATAGTGTTTAAAAATTCACGAAGTTAATTGTACTATTTTTATAACACGAAAATCATTTTGTTTTCAAATCATAAACTAAAACCATTTTGGATTTTCCACTTCAAGAACTTGTTTCTCACACAACCAAAACATTTGAAACACAACTAAAACTTTTCAAAAATATTTTTATGAAAAATCGAAGTTTTCTTGCGTCACAAGTTACACATTTTTTTCTTCCTAACAACCTTTCCTATACTCATTTTTCTTCAAAACTAAGATTATCCAACACATACAAAATTTTCACCCAATTGTGGACTTAGAAAAATTTTGGAATTTCTTCCCCCACACAAGGAAAGGCCACGGCGAAAATTCTTAAAAACACCCTTCTACTCAAAATTTTTCACTTCTAAATGCATGGTAATATCCCATAATACCTAACTAGCACTTATCAAAACGATTTAGAAATTATAGAGTCGAATCGCAAATTTTCGAAAAATCTCAAATAAGGTTTTTCTTAAGGCAAGTGATCATTTTCTTTTCAAAACATCCCATAACCAATCAAACAATTAAACAATGATCATGGGAAGCTATTTGCCTCTAAACAATTTTCGAAATTCGATTCCTCGAACCCTATATGGGTGCCACGGCCAAATGAGGCAAAAAGGGCAACCCTACACATTTTTTTCATTTGAAACCCTAGCCCACATGTGTTAGCTCGTAACGATATTCGATCGTATACCCGACTCTTTTTGAAACTCGAAATAAATTTTTTCTGAATTGTGTTCTTCGAGTCGCTCAAGAACACGAGAAATTTTTTTTTTCTTATTTTTCGAAACAAAATTCATATTCACCAATCCATTTTGTCAAAAAGCTCAAAACTAACTTCAAAACCAAAATCATCCAACACAATCCAAGTTTATGATCTCTTTCAAAATTTTCTTAAAACCCTCACAAAAATTTTGTGAAGAATTTTTAAAACAACCATGAGAATCATCCATGCTAGGCTTGAATAGGTTATACTACTACTAAATAAAACCTCCTATGAATTAATAACCACTTTTCTCATGAATTTTCTCAAGAACACAAAACTTACAACTTTAAAAATCCAAGAGGTTCATGAACATAATGAGGGAAAGAGGAGGTTAGTTACCTTAATTGCAAGTGATCCCTTAGTAAGCCAAAGATCCAAGCTTTGAGAAGATGAGAAATGAAATTTGAATGGATGATGAGAGTGAGAGAGAGTTCGGCCGAGAGAGTGAGGAGAAAGAGGAAGAGTTTTGTGATTTTTTTGCTTCTAAGACAAAACATAAACCTCCTTACTATTCTAAACACTCTTGTGCAATCTAGGCCATTGGATCAAACTAACTTTTGCAAGGCTAAACCCTAGCCCTTGGATCCAATTCACTCATGATTACTTTTTGAACAAATATCCACTTTACGCTACTCAGCTCATCGCGTTTGCTCTCGGCGAGTCGCACCTCGCGAACGGACGGAAATCTCAAAAATATAAAATCTACCAATTAAACGTCCGTCGTAAACCGTTACCAAATATTATCGCTAAATCTTTTTCCCCGACTGCAATTTTCTTCCTCGCTCTTGAAAATTATTCTGAAGACATATTCCAACTCGCGCCGATATATAAAGTCTCCAATTAAAATTCGACGGAAAACAGAAACCGTAAAATTTTAAGCAGCGGGTACTGTTTTCTACTCGTTTTTCCAATAAACGGAGAAAGTCGAAACTCAAAGTTCTGAAAGCACAGGAACGTTCTCGTATATAAAAGAGGACCAAGAACCAAAAGCCTGGGCTTAAATAGTACACGAATCCAAAACCAGTTCCAACTCAGCAATAACGCTGTTATTACACGATACTTACGAAATTAACTTACAGAAACCCTAAAAAACTCTTAGCCACTACTTACGCTTATAACTTGCGTACGATACAGTAGAGTTATGGGTCTTACAATATTGAGGTAGCATAATTGAATAAATATGTAAAACATTTACACATGAGCATACAAAAGCATATCACATTATCTCGCATAAACATTTAATTAGCATACATTGCCTCTAAACTTAAAAGTCAAGAATCAACTTAAAACAAGAAAGATAGATATTCTACAACAATAAATCTTAAGAATTCAACTATTCTTACCAAACAAGGACATTCTCACCAAAACATCACATTTAAAATCGTATAACGACTAATAAGAGAACAATTATGGAGACATAGATCATTCACACATAGGTTCATACATGTCTTCTCCAAATTTTAGAAAGTTAAAATCACATTAAAACAAGAAGGATAAATATTCCATGGTAACAAATTCCAAAACTCGACGAATCATACTCACATAATTATATTCATGCAAGAGAAATAATCTAGCTTAATCATATAAGGCAAAACATATGTCAAACATATCCTAGAATTCATTAATATTCTACTCTTCCATTTTCATGAAAAAACTAGTTTCATTCACTCAAAAGAGAATAATATAGATTTTCAACATCATTCACATCATTTCATAATCTAAGCAATTAAGTTATATCAAACATAGAAGCATAATAGTAAACATGAATTAACTCCCAACATGTGAAATTATACAATTATCACATTTCTCATAAGCCTCATAGTAATTCAAGTATTAACAAATCATGCATAATCAAGAAGCTATCACAATACATGTAATTCACCAATAATCATCATGTTAAAACATTCAAATAATCTCACTAATTCATTCATATTCATAAATTCGCAAGCAATCACATGAATACATACATATCATCATAAATAAATTATCACACATTCATTCACGACATATGTATAAACAATCACACTTATTTCATATAACATAGATTTTTCACTAACGAAAGGATCTATACTCATATACGCTTTACGCCCAATCATTCCGGATAACGCTTGCATCCTCTGTCTTACCGCGGCTGCTGGCACAGAGTTAGCCGATGCTTATTCCCCGGATACCGTCATTGTTTCTTCTCCGGGAAAAGAAGTTCATGACCCGTAGGCCTTTTACCTCCACGCGGCATTGCTCCGTCAGGCTTTCGCCCATTGCGGAAAATTCCCCACTGCTGCCTCCCGTAGGAGTCTGGGCCTTGTCTCAGTCCCAGTGTGGCTGATCATCCTCTCGGACCAGCTACTGATCATCGCCTTGGTAAGCTATTACCTCACCAACTAGCTAATCAGACGCGAGCCCCTCCTTGGGCGGATTCCTCCTTTCGCTCCTCAGCCTACGGGGTATTAGCAGCCGTTTCCAGCTGTTGTCCCCCTCCCAAGGGCAGGTTCTTACGCGTTACTCACCCGTCCGCCACTGGAAACACCACTTCCCGTCCGACTTGCATGTGTAAAGCATGCCGCCAGCGTTCATTCATATTCATAAATTCGCAAGCAATCACATGAATACATACATATCATCATAAATAAATTATCACACATTCATTCACGACATATGTATAAACAATCACACTTATTTCATATAACATAGATTTTTCACTAACGAAAGGATCTATACTCATATACGAATATAATCATTTAAATTATTATCTTGAAATAAAAACAACAATCATGGATGCATATTCATCATCAATTATGCACAATTATATCATGTTATAATCACTCATTCATCATGAAATCATAAATAAATAAAATCATATCAAAACTACGCAAGATTATAGCTTTAAGCACATACAACTATTATAATCATAAAAGAATAACATTCATCATGAATCAACATCAAAGAATACATGCTCATTACTTGACTCGATAACTTACAACTAAGATAATTATCAATCTCATCAAATACTCACCAAAAGAATGAATAACATAATTCAATTCATATTACTCATAGTTCATGAATAAACAATCACCAAGTATATTCATAAAATAAGCACATCACCACTTATCAACATTTATGAAACTATAGATTCGTAAGTCAACACCAATTAAAACACAAGTCTCAAGAATTAAGTAAAACACATGCCAATAAGCAATAAAAACAAGATTCAATAAACTCATCATACATCCGCAAAATGATTAATAGTGACTAAGGTGCAAGTGTAGCTACGACAATTAAATCACAAAAGACACAACAACTACACAAGACACTATGCCCACTTAGTCTGAACGCACAGACCTGCTCTGATACCAAATTGTAACACCCAAACCCGTATTTAATAAAATACCATTTAAATATGCGCAACGGAAATAAAGTTTGATTCATGAAAGACTTGGTTCGAGTATTACGTCGTACACATAAAGGTTTACCAATAACTTAACTAGTAAAACAATTATTGTACAAATAAGTTTCTAAGAAAAAGATACATTGGAAATAAGAAACAAGACTCTAAATGTACATTATAGAAATAATCTCATCCCCGTGTCACATCAGAGCGGAGCTTCACCGACTACTCGGACATCAATAACATATAACCTGAGGATCTGGAACCCAAATCCAGCACATACACAAAACAGAGGGTTAGATAATATAACCATAAAAGAAACTAAGTATAAGAACACACTTAATACTTAGGACATAGCATGGTCATGTCTAACAACTCATTCCATAAACAAATATCAATCTCATGTCGTTCATATTTCATATTCATATAAAGTACAATGCATCATAATAACATCACATTCTCAATCAATTGACATGTATGCACATCATCATCAATTATCAATTATTATTACACATGCTCAATCATGTTAACAAGGA
Organism: Trifolium repens; assembly: GCA_030408175.1. Lineage (NCBI taxonomy): Eukaryota > Viridiplantae > Streptophyta > Magnoliopsida > Fabales > Fabaceae > Trifolium > Trifolium repens. The sequence goes on from CP125851.1 coordinate 37,464,205, forward strand.
TTATCAATCAACGTCAAGTATCAAGTATCACATTATTCAACCATTCACAATCATAATGGAAAACAATGACAATTACCAAATACCAATTAGAGTGCACAATTACCCTAATGCAAACTAATGTCACCAATCTCATGTCATGTCACCCTAGACATAACTAAATGCATGTAGTACCATCGTCTTTATTAGAGTATCTCACCTCTAATATCCTTCTTTATCAAATAACATAATTTGATATCCTTCTTTATTAGAATCAACATAATTCTAATATCCGACTCAATCATGTATGCATGTATACTCATGATTCTTTATCAAACTTATGATAACAACTAACATCAACTCATCATCAATATGGATAACATAATCCAATATTCTTCTTTATTAGATAACATAATCTAATATCCTTCTTTATTAGATAACACAATCTAATATCCTTCTTTATTAGATAACACAATCTAATATTCTTCTTTATTAGGGTAGTACAATCCTAATATCCTATATTCATAAGCTTCAACATTATAATCACCAATCAACAACACACTCATCATCATAAAACATCATCTTAATTTATCATCATAAAACATGAACATCATAACTCATCATCATTAATTAACTCCTAATCATCACACATCATTAGCTAATCAACATATATTATTAACTAATCCTCATACATCATTAATCATCACACATCATTACTAATTATCTATCATCATCATAAACATAGCCTCATTTAATTTAGATATATCAACTTCACTTAACACATTAAGTAACATCAAAATTGGGTATACATCACTAACTAAACACAATCTCAGAAAACGAACTCCGGAATTGGAATCTACACGAAAAATTATTGAAAATAGGTTCCGGGTGCATAAACCGTCAAAAGTCAACGAAAAGTCAACAGTCAACGCTGTTGACCATTGACCTGCGCCACTGCGCAGCAGGGCTGCGTCACTGCGCAGGGAGCCGAGAGGGCTGCACCATTGCGCAGGATAGCTGCGCCATGGCGCAGGGACCTGATGAAAAATTGGTTTTTACGCGTTTTGAACCAAAAATCACTTATTTGAACACTCAAAATCACTTATCATAATTCAAATTTGAGAATCTATACCCATTTTAACAAAAACCCATTTATCACATAATCAATCAAAATCAAGGTTCAAGTAATCAACTTTATCATGGATTTTACACAACAATCATCAATAGAAGCATATTATACATGAATCATTATCAAGCTTCAATTATAAACACATTCCCAAAACCCTTTCTTTCCAAACCCCAAAAAGAGTGAAGAGAGTTTGGGTGTGGAGTTATAGACAAACTCCCCTCTCTTTGATCACTCAAAATTATATTATCTAAGCCTCTTACCTCAATAAAGTTGGAATCTCTACTCCACCACTTGATTTCCTTTAATCTACCATGGCTTATTCTTTATTTGATCTTCTCCTTCATCTCTTTCTCTACTCTCTCAACTCTCTCTTCCTCTTAACTTCTCTCTACCTCTCTTTCTCTACTATTTTATGATAATAAAATCACACCACTACTCTTCACAAAACCTCCTATATATATAACCCCAACTTAGGTTATATGAAATCCCTCAAATACCCTTAATTCCACTACTAATTCCACTCATAATCTCAACTTTACTATTACCACAAATTCTTGTACTATTTACACCACTGCCACTACTTTCTCTCCAAGACACTCTATCCTTTTTAAGATAATAACCAAAGTGCCACTCTTATCTCTACACAACCCACTAACTCACACTAGATTATTATATTACCCTTAATCCTACCATAAACTCTTATTCATTCTAATTAAGCCCAATACTCATAAAAGCCCATCATCAACAAACATAAATGTAAAAATTAATTAATACATATAAAACATATCAATTAACATACACAATTAATTAAATAACATCAATTAATCAAATATAATAAAATATAAGATTTGGGGTGTTACAGCACTTGTAGGTACAAACCCCCCTCTGTTGATTTCCACCGTCCACAACGTGCAGCTGGCCATCGATTCAACCTTCTGATCAAGGTAAAGATCAAGGTAAAGATCAAGAAGGAAAAATATACATAATATTAGGAAGGTTGGAAGAATGGGGCAACCCAAATGCTCTATTACTGCTTCTTTGGTACTACGTACGTACTATGGTCAAGTTTTATTTATTTTGGACCAAACTAGGGTCAAGTTTTATTTCCTCTGAACATTTCTAAGAGCATAATCATCCAAAGTACAAAAATTTAGCTTTTGACTTGGGACCCCTATCATTATTTTATATCGGATGTAAAGAAAAAAAAAATCTAATATATATATTATACAACTGACACATTATCAAAATTTTGATTTAATACGGATACAGATTTACTACAATTATTATTTACAAAACTTTATACTGTATTGAATTAGATCCATTATGTTTAAATTAAACGGTTGACACAAAAATATCACCGATTAGTTTCAACCATTGATTTAGATCGAACTGCTCTGATTGATAAATCAATTTCAACCTTAACTTTGTAATAAAAGCTTATAATACAAAAACCTTAACTTTATAATATAACATGAGATTTTTCTCGGACATTTCGACACAAGAAGATAATGAAGTTTGTAATTCCACAAGTGCAAACAAATTACATAATAGAAAATTGAATATCAAAGATTCCAAATGGATTAGATTTGAACCAAACCGATCCAAGCTTCAACTTTTGAGTTGGATTTTTCGACGATCATTATCCTCATGGTCTTACACACTTTGGAACCTTGCGTAGGGGTCCAAATATGTAAGGGCTCAATTTAGCCATAGTTGAACCATGATAAAATTAGAGGTTTTATATTATAGCTCAACTTGTGTAAGTTCAAAGCCGGTCCTAAATCCTAAATATTCTAAAAAGTTTCATAAAAATTATTTTATGGGCACATCAAATTCAATATTTGGTGTTTATATATGCACACAATTTGTAATGATCAGGCAATTACTAGGGTGCTTTTTTAATTTGCTAAAACATAGGAGACTAGCTATAGACTAGAAAATTTTTATTTTACTCTACTAATTGATTCAGAAATCGGTTATGATACTGGATTAAATAGGCAGTAAGGTATATGATAAAAACAAAAATTTTTGTTTCGCACTAAAGCACATGACAACTTTTTTTCCACAGTACAACTATAAAAAATACGAAAATACTCATTTTATTTTCGAATATAAAAATATTATCTCGCTATCTCTTATCAGTGCAATTTTGTTTTATCTTGTTTTATCTTGTTCTGTCCAGTATTTATTGTTTTGGGAATCAAATACACCCTTACTAGCCTCCCATGGCATAGAAGTCGTTATATATAGTTCAAAAAGGTTTAATAGAAACCAAATATCCTTTAAAAAAATATATAAATCAACAACTTTTTTTTAAGAAAAGATGGATTAAAAAAGCAACGAAGACCAGAGTATGTATTATTTGTGGTGGTGGTGGTGTGAAATCCAACACTGCACTTAAAAGATAAACCAATATTTTTGTCGGCACAAGTGAAGTCTAACAAAAAAAAAATTAAAAACAACATACAATTGTTGAAAGAAAAAGACCAGAGATCCAATAATTAATTCCATACTTAGAGTTATTATTAAAAAAAGAGTGAAATGTCAAATACTTCATTAAAATTTTAAAATTTATCAAATATTTCTCTGAAATTTGAAAATAGGCAAATAGCCCTTTAAAATTATAAAACATCAACCAAATACCCTTTTCACCTGTTAACTCCATCTATATCTATATTAATGATATAAACTTTAACAACAACACTCAATACAACTTCAGCAGAAAAAAATCCAAAACATGTGATGTCACTTGTTTTACTTACCGGCCTAATATGTTGAACACGATAGTTTTTTCCGTAATATGAAATTCTTTTAATGTGAAGGAATAAAAAAATTGCATTGGAGAATTTTATAGTGTTTGGATAAGTTCACCAAATCATTTTATATTGTTATAGTCAGATGGGCTATGCCCTCTTTTTGTAACAAAAAAAAATGAGCTAGTCAGAATGGATTAGTCCAAATAGTTTGATTTTTTTTCAAACTTGGACCTTAAAATTTCAGCTCGAATTTTTTCCGGGTTTTTAGCACGGTTCAATAAAGCCCGTAAAATATATGGGCTAACCCGAATGAGCCACAAATAGCCCGATGTCCAAATAAATTTTAGTAAAAAAAATGATATCTTTGTATGGATTTCAAACTATGCTTATTAAAGTTTATTATTTTCAAATGTTTAATTAACCTAAAAGTATCTTTTTTATTTTTAACAACCAATTTTTTATTTTTATTTTGTAGAACTAGATGATGACAATAATATTGATAATGATGACAGAAATTTGTGAACATTGACTAAGTCACCGAGATTATTTTTTTTAAAAATTAGAATTTGAACTTTGCTTTAAAGAATTTAAACTCGATTTATGTTATTTTGGTGGATTTGTAGAAATTTCGACAATTTGAACTTCGTTTGTATTATTAGCCAAGTAACTTTTATTTTTTTCTTGTCGTTGATTGATCATATCACAGTTTGGTTGGTTTTTTTCCATGTGCTTTGCCTTCAAGATAAAAAAAACGACCGGTTGTTTAATAATTTCTTATGTGCTTCGCACTTGCAATGATTTACATTAATTTGAATGTCCAATTATAGTATGCATAGCAATAGAGCAAAAGTTAAAAAAAAAAAGGGGAAAAAATCATGCCGCCACAAAAGCCCGAATCGGGCCGGGCTCTATAGTTGGAGGCCTGTTTTCCAACCCGAGCTTTTCAACCTGGTCCAATGTAGCCCGCGGCCGGCCCGGGCTGGCCTGAAACAGGCTGGGCCGCCCCGTTTTGACAACTCTAATATTCTCAATATCTCTATTATATACATTATGAAATTCCCACGGAGCTTTCTCGTGCATTGTCAATAGTAATTGCTTATGTGGCATTCAATTAGAGCTTCTCTTGCTTAGGTGTCATTCAGAGTTTTTAGCTTAAGGAATGTTGTTCGAATCCCACTGGCAACAATAATTGAATTTTTATAATATTTTATTGAAAACTACATTTCTTTTTGAAGAAAAAATTACCTTATAATTACTAACAAATGTATGTTGTTCGAATCCCATTGACAACGATAATTGAATTTTTATAATTTTTTTTTGTAAAAACTCTTTCAAATATTATTTTTTTTGTTTTCTTTTTGTAGAAATTTTTTTCAAATATTATATATTTTTTTTTTACTCTCAGATTTATTTATTTTTTCTGAAAACTCTCTCAAATATTATATACTATATTTTTTTTAGAAACTTTTTTTTTAGAAACTCTCATAAATATTATATTTTTTTATATAAACTTTCAAATATTATATATATATATATACACACACATTTTTTTTAATTTTTTTTAAACCAAATGTATCATCTGTGCGCAACTGCAGAGATTAATCCCCTCGATTTAAGTGAGATATCTTTAAGAGATTGACCTCTCCTAAGAAATGATTCTCCATATGCACCGGTCAGGATCGATCTCAAGACCAAATGCTTGAGGAGCCCAAGTATCTACCACTTGTGCGACACTATCTTGGTACATTTTTAATTTTTACTTTTGTAAAATGAAGGAACACTTATATTTAGATTACTTTGAAACAAATTAAAATAAGAAAGCACATTATTTTTTTCATAGATAAGATCACTGAAGAACTGAAGTTTTGAACCCAAAAAATAGTTTATGACATATTTGTAAACTTTTTTTTTTACGTAAAAATATTTTATTTTATTTTGAAAAAAAAATTATGTTCATTAGAGACAAAAATAAAATAGAAGATTTTGAGAGAATGAGAAACGACAAGTACTTCCCACCCCACAATTAAAAATACACATTGACCAATTAAAATTTGAATTCCAATTTTGAGAATTATCCTTATTTTCATATTTCATATTTTATCATGAAGAAAACTTATTCAAAAAATTTTCTAGCACCAAGAAACGTGATCCCCATGATGAAAAGTGTATGTAGATCATAGTGAGAACTAAACACGAAAATTTAATTGATATTCATTAAAAAAAATAAAGAATTAACAACTATTTTTTGTTGATGAAGCCTCTATAGAATCATGTAATGGAGACGGAGGAGAGATAGAAATAGAGAGAGAGAGAGAGAGAGAGAGAGAGAGAGAAATCTCTTAGTGGTGTAAAATAGAAAATGGGGAGCACTTTCCACCCGACTATTAAAAATACATATTGACTAATTAAATTTTGAATTCCGACTGCGGGTGTTATCCATATTTTCATATTAAATATTTTATCACGGAAATCATTTATTCAAAAATTTATTTAGCACGATAAAAAGTGATCCCCCATGATGAAAAGTGTATGTAGAAGATAGTGATAACTTAACATGAGAATTTTATTGATATTCATTAAAAATAATAATATAGAATTAGCAACTATTTTATTGTTTATGGATCTCATATAGAGTCATGCGACGGAGACGAGAGAGAGAGAGAGAGAGAGAATCTCTCAGTGGTTTATAATAGGAAACGAGTAACACTTCCCACCCCATTATCAAAAATACACATTGACTAATTAAAATTTGAATTTCGACTAAGGGGATTTTTCAATATTATGTGTCCATCGCACTTTCAATAGATTACATATGACTTATGAAATCTATGGAAAATCTAAAATAAATTAATATAATTTTGATTTTTTTATAATTTATGCTATTTTAAACTTTCCATAACCTTCGTTCGAACTTTTCAAACTTTCCATAACCTTCGTTCGAACTTTTTTAAGAACCTTAATTTATTAATGTGAGTGGAGAGATTCACACATTGGTTTTCCCATTTGACGGTCACGCGTGAAGATTGCTTCTTTGTGGTACGGTGACAAGAAAAAAATTTGAGAATAGAAACAAGGTCAAAGTATGTTAATATTTATTTAAAAAATAGTATAAAATTTACAATTATTTTTTGTTGATGAAGTCCTACAGAGTTCTGTGTTAAAGATATATCGTATTTTCATACTCAAATAATCTAAAAGAAATCAATCTTATAGACAATTGAAAAAACGTCTATAACCTTCTAAATAATATAAAATGAAAAAAAGACATAGATAACCTTCAAAAGAAAAAATAACATATGAAATTAAATATTATTGAAAAAAATAAAAATTTGCCCGTGTTTGACAATGAACCTAATGTAAATTTTCTATAAAGAGTGGGCTCAAGATGAAAAATAAAATAAAAAATCATGGTATATTTTAATTTTATGGGTACAGTCCCAAAAAATCTCAAGGCCATGAAAAATCAAAGCATATTTTCCTTTGAGAATGAAGTTTATAATTATTTTATATTTATAGGATCACTATATATTTTCGGGGATGAAGATGAGATAAAGAATCTAATTCATAATAGTGTAAAATGGGAAGCGTAATAATCCTATTAATCTCGCTTTATTCTGTAACATCGTTAAATTTATATCATGCAAAATCTTTCTCAATTTTACCATTGAATTTTAAACCAAATTAATCAAATAATATATGAAAATAATCATATAAATAGTATTAAAAAAGAAAATAATCCCGTGCACGGGCAAACATACTAGTTAAAATATATTCTCCTTGATTCTTTTATAAGATACAACTCTTCTTTCTAAATTTATTGAATAATTAAGCATATAATATATATTATAGATCAAATACATCAATTATTTAATAAATATATTTTAAAAGGTGAATTGTCTCTTTTAAAAGGGGTTAAAGGAGTATTGATAACAATCTCGTAAGTACAACTCAATTGGTAGTTGTGAGAACACCAATTTTTGGTAACCCAATTTTGAACTCAAGAGTCCACATTTGATATTGTAAGACCCAAGATTTCTTTGTATAGTTGGTTTATGGAATATTAGGGTTTCGATGTGTTCGTGTGACGAAACATCGTGTAATTATTAGCTTTTGCTGTAATTGAGCCTGTTTAGTGCTCGTGCACTGTATTTGTACAGACTTTTGTCTTGTGATCCTGTTGCTTGAATAAGAAGTTACTTGTGGTTACAGAATAATAAGTTTTGGATTATTCTTGTTTTTGGAAAAACGAGTAGGATTTTACCCGTCGTTGTAAAATCTTATTGCGTCTGTTTTGAGTGAGGTTTCGGATGGAAGTTTTATATATCTGCGCGAGTTAGGATATATTCTGAGATTAATTTTCTGAGGTATGGAAGAAAATTACAGTCGCGGAAAAAGATTCGGCGATAAGTTTTGGAAATGGTAGACGATAGACGTTCTGTCTGTAGGTTTTCTGTTTTGGTGAGTTTCGTTCGTCGCGGCGCGCGAGAGCTGAACGTGTGAGTGTTTCTATGAGGTTTTGAGTTTTATCTCAAGTGGATTTGGTTTGGTTTGATCCAATGGCTAGGGTTTTGTCTTGGCATTTTGTTTTTGATCCAATGGCCATGTGTGAGCAAGAGCCTTGTAATAGTAAGGAGGTTGAGTGGCTTGGTCACTTAGAAAAACATCACCAAATCATCTCATTCTTTCTCTCTTTCACGTAGACTCCATTACTTTCTTTCCAACCTTCACAAATTTTCCATTCTTCACCATTTCACTCCATTTCAAGCTTTGGAGCTTTGAAGAAAGTTGTAGAGAATCACTTTCTAAAGGTAACCCTCTCTTCTCATCTCTTAGGTTGGTAGACTTATAGAGTTTAAGAGCTTTTGGGTTTATGTTCTCATGAGGGTTTGTTAGAAAATGTTACTTTACATGGTTTTTGTTCCATGAATGTTGTTCATGAGGTCTAGAGAAGCATGTGTAGGCTTTGTTGTTTTGTTTTCCATGAGTTGGTGAAAAATCTCATGAGAAAAGTTAGGGTTTTGGTTGGTTTATGTATTGATCAATTACATGAGGTTATGTTGTAAGGTTTTGAAAAGAAAAGTTGTCTTTGAACCTTTGGGCGAAAGGGAAATGCGTTGTATGGTTTTGTTTTAGAAAAATCCGATGAAAAATATTTTGTGGTTTATGAAAATATTTTCTAAGTGTTTTTGGGGAGTATTTTGGGGTCAAAATGGTTTAAAACTATTGTGACATGTGGTGTCGCTTTTTACTTTGAAAACATGTTTGAAAATGATTACCGGACGGTTAAGGCCCGTAATAAAACTTGTGCTTGGATTTGGTTTTGATTTTGGAAATGAAAATCAAATAACTTGCACTCGAAGCAACCCACATGCTTTCGGAAATGTGTTGCTTGCTTATGGAAATGGTTTGCTTTTATGCCTTGAAAAGATGTTGGGAACTAATAGAATCAAACTAGGCTTGGGGTGGAAAAAGGTGGTGTGAGTTGCTGTCTTTTGCTGTCATGACAGGTGCAACTCGCTGAGCGAGTGGTTACTCGCCAGGGCGAGTGTCACAGGTCCTGACAACACGCCAGGGCGAGCTCCAGAGCGAGTAAGACTAGTACTCTCTGCCTCCACTCGCCACCAACTCGCCAGGGCGAGCTCTGGAAACTAAAATTTTGGATTCTGATTTCTAAACTTGGTTTTTTAACTTTCTAATCCCTTTTTATTAATTTATGGAAGTGGTTGGGATTGGAAACGAGTTTTTCGGGTACTCGGAAAGTACGTAGCTTATAACGCAAGGAAACGGCCATTTTGCATTTCAAATTATTTAAGACTTTTGACTATTGTTTTGGGTCCTAAAAATAGTACATATAACTCATGAGTGTTGATCAATACGATAGTTTTTGGTATGGTATCCGAAAGAACGATTTTTCCTTAGAAAACCTTTGGTTGTTGGGGTTTTAGAGTTCAATTCATTAAGGATTGATTGGTTATGGTTTTGATTGAATACTTTGCTTGTTTTAGGAAGCAAGTAAGTGTTGTGCGATCGTGTGATAGTTGAGTGCTTGACGAGGTAAGGGCTCCACTTTATTTCTGTCTTTAAATGGTTACGACATGCTTTGTTTTGCTGTGTGTGCAATTGCTGTGTGCTTTGGCATGTTTGTATTTATGTATTCTCGTTGATGAGAACGTGGTTATAAATATGTGTGCAATTTACATATGATTGAGAAAATGTATGTATGTTGTGATGCTTGTGCATAGGCTTTAGGCTATGTGAATGTTTGCATGAGCATATATGAATGCGTGCGTCAGATAGGACTACGCGAGGATTTTGTCTTGTGTGACTATCCCGTATATGCCGAAGAGAATATATGCCATGCATTTCATAGTTGCGTGCCTAGGTGTATGTCTGTGTGACTTTGCCTACGTACCGGGCGTTTGACTGTGTGGCTTCGCCAAATCCCTCTGGATTTATATTGAGTTGGTGTTTGTCTGTGTGACTTCGCCTGGTGTTTGTCTGTGTGACTTCACCTGCCTTGTGTGGCATTTTTAGTGCGGGTACGTATATTTCTGTGTGGCTTTGCCTACCCCACGACTCTTCGAGGAGAGGTTAATATTCCGGAAAATCATGCATGTGACGAACCAGTAATCGGTTGTCACACCCATTGTAGAAGTCTGCATTAGGCTTGGTGATTTATTTATATAAACCCGTTGGTGGGAATTACTTTTGAGTTAAAGAGCTTTCTCTTGTGTTTCGTGGAAATTTGTTATGTGTACATCTTTCGCACCGGTTATATATATACATACTATATATTTTGTGGTGACCCTTTCTTTCATTTGCGGGCTCATCCCACCCAGATGATGGGTTAGGTCGTGGTGACGACGGTGGCTGTTCCAGGCCCCAGTGAGCGGTTGGAGCTGTAGCCTAGAATAGTTAGACTATGCGCCGGTGTGTTTTGTGCACCGTGCTTTTTGGTTAGCATAGGATTTCTAACTTGTTTTGGTACTTAGACTTGGATTGTAATTATTCAGGAAATACACTTTGCTTGTCGAAGCACCTTTTGGTAATGAGTTCTTTGTATATTTGAATGCCAGCTCATTGAAAATCTTTTATGCGTGTATGCGTATCTCTGATGTGTTATTTGAAAAAAAAATAATGCCCTTTTTGGCTTTCGAAAAACGGGGTGTTACAGATATGTTCGAATCTAGTAACTTTTGGTGCAAGCAGACGGCCCGCCCCATTTAGGCCTAACCCGCCTAAAGTCAGTCCAAAAACAGGGGCTAAACGGAGCTGACCGACTTAGACATTGGAGTTCAAAAGTCAAGCCTGCCCCGTATATTAACGAATTGGTGGATTGGAGAGCCGTCATGCCAAACAACATTTTTATTATTATTTTTTTATTTTCTACTTATAAATTTACTATATAGTTTACTATTTTTTATCTTTTTTTAACTAATTTTCAACAATGCATAATAGAAAATCACTCAAAAAATTAACAAACTAAAATCATGTAGTAAACAGTAATAATAATTAATAATTCAACATGAAATCAAATTGGTTTATGTAAACTATTAATATAGTTAACTTAGTTTTAATTCGTTACATTCTCGCAATATTAATATTTTTATTTAAATTAAAGAAGTCTAAATAAAATAAAGAACCACCATTCCACCAAAAACCCAACATTAAAAAGTCTCGAAATAAATTCAATCACCTAAATAAGTGTCAAAATCAAAATAAATAGGATTGGGAATTGAAACAATGCAAATAAGTTTAACTCCTTTTTTTGGGTCTAAAAATGTTAAAAAATAAAATAGGATTGCGGAAAAATGATAAAAAAAAACTAAAATATCCATTGGCCAACTCGACCCACCCCACTTTCTTAGAGGGTTAGACGTAGCGGACTCAACTTAAGAAATCGAGCCAAAAACTTAAACTCTATTTGCAAAAAAGCCGGTTGAAATTGGCCGATCCGACCCCTTACTTATTTTATGTATTTTTTGAATGGATTGGACTTTATTTTTTAACTTTGCGATTTGTGTTGTACGACAGCTTTGGACCGGACCATTTTTCTCTAACTTTTTGGCGTCAAAGGTAGGTAACTTTCAATTCTTATGAACCTTTAGATCAATCATACACTTTATATCATGCCACCTGTCTCTTGTTTTAAAAAACTGGAAATTGCCATGTCTATCAACACACCAGGAAAACTCACCGGACCACTACAATAACTCCAACCGCCGCGCCGCCACCATTGAGCAATACCACTCAGGTGGGTAACAAAGTCGACCGGAGCAGAGATCGGCGACCGGAGCAAAGTTCTAAACTATAAAGTTGAGTCTAGAGACTAGTAAGTTTGTCTTCTGCTGAAAAGTTACTGAAATACAAAATCCCAGTTGGAAAAGTCTTTAGCACTATTGAGAATCAAATCAAATTATTCAATAGTAGTTCTTACTTTCTTATTCTGACTTCGACCATGAGCAGGTCCCACGTTGGTTGTATTGTATAGCTGCTAATCAAATTCATTCGTGATCAATCAAACTCTATCAGCTGTCCACAGTACATGGCTCATCAAATGTTAACCGGTGCTCTTGAATTAAGTAATTAATTATGATAAAAAGTTTTAAAATTTGTATAACTTACTTTGTAAAAATATTTAAAAAATAGTCTTCTTCTTTTCTTTATTTCCTTAACGAATTCTTAGTTAACCTGACCCAATAATTAGTAGTATGAATTAATGGCCTCGCCTTAAATTATATAGGACCATCAAATTAAATTATTAGAGATAGTTTATGAAAATTAAAGATAACAGCAAAGCTGATAAGTAACATTGTTAGGCCTGTGAGCTGTATTGTACGATTTATTAATACGATTAAGTGTATGTTTGGTTCTGCGGTGACGAGAAATGATTTTGATAGAATTGATTCTGTAAAATTGATTCTGACAAAATTTTATTTTAAGTTAAAGTGGTTTATATTTGGATATATTCATGTAAAAGTGAGTTGAACAAAAATTTTGAGTGTAAAAATCAATTCTAGAATCAGAAGCTACGATTTCTAGCTTCAAGTATAATCAATTCTGGAGGCAGAATCAATTATACTTTTGAGAAACCAAACAAGTCAGAATCAATTCTACACGTTCAGAATCAATTCTGGCTACTCCAGAAGTGGAACCAAATATACACTAAGTTCATCGCCAACCAACGCTCCCTTCCTCACCAATTTTCAAAATAGTGAATTTAAAGTTACAAAAACTAACATTGAGAATTTGAGATTGAATATGTATTGAGAGTGAGTGGGATAGTTCCAGTTACACATTGTCAGGAATAAATTAAATTTTGGATATATATAAAAGATAAAACACATATATCTACTGTATGATGCTAGGCTGCTAGCACTATTCAGTGTGCTGCTGATGGGGGCTCTCCTTCTAGAGCAGCGGGATTACAACTACCGAATTCACCCACTCTGAGGGGCTTACCTACACTAGCGATATGGTGGAGGATTCGGTAGGTTCCAGACATAGTGCAAGTAAATAAGTTTTTATATATTATTATAAATTTTTGAAGATAGTTTATGAAAATATAGCTTATAAAAATACAGTTTTCATTAGTGAAAATTTATAAATTAGCATAAAACCTTATTTATTTGCATAAGTTTAAAAATAAGCTAATCCAACAGGACCTTAATGTCATAAGATTTTAATTAGGATTTCATAAAAAAATAAATTAATTGGGATGGAGATTTAGTTTTTTTAACTCTTTTGTGGTTTTTGCAAATTGGGCTTTGTTGCTCTTGGACTCCTAAACAAGTGATCGTCGGCGTAATAGTGAGAAAATGTGTTTCATTTGTAAGAGAGTTACATAATGCATTAAAATTTTGAATGGAAATATAACATCTCTTTTATAGACCTAAAACATCACTCATTATTTCTTCCGCTGCTCTCTCGGTGTTCCTAACAAATGGATCAGGCTTAACCGCTTAATGGAGGGTGGGATTGTTGGATATTAACTGAGCACAATGTTGACTATTTGACTCATATACCTAATTTCTTAAAATTTATTTTTGTAGAGATGTAATATCTCCTTTTAGGATCATATTTGCGACTATCTCCAACATTTACCTATAAAAAATTAGGAAAAAGTAATGTAGTCGAATGAGTTTAACAATAGTTGTCCCATCAATACATTAAATGCTTTTCATTTTTATCAAAAAATTATTTTATATATAAAAAAAATATGAAGCACACGCTCAGAAAATGATTAGGCGTAGAGAGGATTAAAGGACCCAAGCAAGAGGACAAACTGTTTAGGTAGGTCCTATGACGGCAAGCCCTTAGCTGTATAGAAAGCAATGTTGTTATGTTTTAACATCTTCCCTTTCAATGTGACAATGAAACTAATTGATCATTCTTTTTCTTTTTTCAATATTTCTTTAATTAATTTCCTTCCATAATCTCATGTATAAATATAACCCACTTCCCTCATTGCCATTCCACAATCAAATATTTCTTCATCTAACACATCCATCATAATAATTATAACCATGGTTATAATTTATCCTTTTAAAAACAATGGTGTATTTTTTATATTAATGTTGATTCTTGTATCTTGTGTTTGTGTTTCGGCACGACCCGCAACTTTTGGGCAAGATTTTCATGTCACGTGGTCTGAGCCCCATATCAAGCAAATTGATCAAGGCAGGACAATCCAACTCACCCTAGACAGAGGCTCTGGTAAGTAACATAAAATATATTATGTCAAAAAATGTTCAAAATTTACAGATCGATAGTTGGTTTAGTGGTGATTGACGCTGAATTTAGTAAGGAGGGTTTGATCCCCTGCAACTGTGATCGGGAAGGGGCTGAAACCACTTATGCCAGAATTGACTACCTAACCAGATTAAACTGGTAGTGAAAAAAAAAAATGTTCTAAACTTTATTATATATTTTATTATTCAATAACCAAAATACTATATACTATACTATAGCAATATAATTTGGATAAGTTATGTTACCTATTTATCTATCACAAATACTTAATTATATTTTCATAGGTTGTGGATTTGCTTCAAAAGTGAAGTACATGTTTGGTCGTGTTAGCATGAAGATCAAACTTGTTCCTGGAGATTCTGCTGGTACAGTAACTGCATTTTATGTAAGTTCAAATTAATTTCACTAATCTTTGTTTGAAAGTTAATTAAGTGATGCAAAAACTGAATTAATGGTTGGTTTGTGGTAGATGAACTCTGACACTGACAATATTCGTGATGAGTTGGATTTTGAGTTCTTGGGAAACCGTACTGGACAACCTTATACAGTTCAAACAAATATTTATGCTCATGGAAAGGGTGATAGAGAACAAAGGGTTAATCTTTGGTTTGATCCTTCTGCTGATTTCCACACTTATTCAATTCTTTGGAATCATCACCATATTGTGTAAGTAAATTAAGATTAGTATAATGGTTTTAATTACACTCAAGTTGCATTTTGTGGTATTAGATATTGCAGTTCAAGTAATTTGTTAATTGTGTTTAATTAGTAGATGATGAATGAATATATTAAATGTCAAACAGTCAATAATGTTAACTAAATCAACCACAAATTTGGATACGATTAATGACAATTTTCAAGTGTTTTTTAATCTGCATGTAGTTAAACACTTAAAAATAATGATTATATCATGTGTCTGAATTTGTTGTAAATAAAATTACATTGATTGTAAATGAATTTCATGTCTAATATATTTATTAACCATGTATTAAACATAAGGGGTGAGCAAAAAATATTGTAACAGATCGAAATCATTATAATCGAGATTAAGTTGGGTGTATCAGACATGTTTAAACGGGTTGTCGGATCTACGAGTGGCAAATAACAATAAATACGGTTACAAATGGTCGGGTTCGGTTTTAAAAATTTAAATATGCCGTTAACCGAACCCGAGTACCCGACCGAGGTTGTAAAATTACGAGTCTTTCGTATTGTAAGTATTGATGCCTCATTTATTTTTTTAAAAAGTACTACATGTTATTTACACATAAGACTCAAGATAGACTGTATTATTACAAAGTTAAATTATGTTTTTGTTATGTCGTTGATCTAATCTTTGGATGGTCACTAACAAGTTAACTTAAAATGCAAATATTTTATTATCTATATGTGTGGGTCTAATTTTATCAATGCGCTAACCCATATATATAATCTGAACCGATCAACCTCTAACCCTATAAACCAACATCTGACAAAATCGAAACATAAAAAAAAACTTTGATGATACGGTCAAAATCGCATTCTAAGACATATTTTCAAACCTTGTATACACATATGCAGGTTCTATGTTGATGAAGTTCCCATAAGAGTATACAAAAACAATGAAGCAAAGGGAATCCCATACCCAAAGATGCAAGCAATGGGAGTATTTTCAACATTATGGGAAGCTGATAATTGGGCAACAAGAGGTGGATTAGAGAAAATCAATTGGAGTAAAGCACCATTCTATGCTTATTACAAAGATTTTGACATTGAAGGATGTGCAATTCCAGGACCAGTTACATGTGCTTCTAACCCAACAAATTGGTGGGAAGGTGTTGCATATCAATCTCTTAATGCAATTGAAGCTAGAAGGTATAGGTGGGTTCGTATGAACCATGTGATATATGACTATTGTCAAGATAAATCAAGGTACTCTATGACCCCACCAGAGTGTCTTTCAGGCATTTAAATACTCAAAACTATATAGTTATACATATATTTAATTCGTCGGCAAAAATTAGTGTGGTTTGTAGCATTGTGCCACACACTTTTACGTACATGTGATAATCATGTACATATTGTTTTTGTTGTCTTATACAAAATTTGTGTATATGTCATAAATTTTAATTTATACTATATACCAATTATCATATATGGAAGTTGTATATGTCAAAAGGTTGTTCTGGCTCTTTGGGAGGATTGTTTGTGGTATGAAATAGTTTGTAAGCATTATTGTGATCAATTCATGAATAATATTTATTTATTTAATTGGTGTTATTTAGCAACTTGCAAGTGTCAATTTATGTGGAATAAAGTTTTCCTCTGTTTCTAGTTAAGGAAAATGACAACAAAAAAATGGTTGGCCTATAAGATAGCCTTTAGTTTAGGGTGGTCTTGGCCTGTTTCGTTACTTTTGAAACAAAAATTCAGCATTTTGAAAAAAAAAATATTCAGCTAACTAATAAAGTACTCCCTCATATGTGTGAACAAAAGCAAAAATAATTAACTTTATATTTATTGGAAAATTAGTTAAATGTAAATAATTTTCGAACTCATAAAAAAATAAGTGTATTTTAATGCTTTAATAAAAAAATAAAAAATGTAATCTTTGGGTACATCCGAACATGTTAAGGTGTCAGATGTACAAATTAAACATTATATTATAACTTGTGCATTTGATATTTTAAAAATGATATTACAATTATTATTTAATTCAAAATTTATATTTTAAAATATTTGTAACTAATATATTGAGTTTGATTTCTAAGTGAAACATAATGAAATTTCTCTTTAGGAGAAGAGATAAAGAAAGACAGATACACGATAAAATAATAAGTGAAACTTTTAGTAATTTAATTCAAAGAAATGGAGAAAAAGACTCTCCATATATTATAGCCATCTATTTGTTGCAGGCTATAAAAACATATTTTGTTTCATTTATAAAATCATTGGAGGTGAAAAGTGTAACGCACTATTTTTATTATTTAGCTATTTATTTATTAATAATTATTTAATTATGTGGCGCGGAACTTTCATATTTGAATATTTATGAGTTTTAGACTTTTAGCTAGTTTTAACTAATTAGTGGAATTTAAAGTATTAATGGGTTTTAAAAGAAATTAGGCCTTTGTGAGTGAGTGTGTGATAGAAGCCCATTTAGATGGGGTGTGAATAATATGAAGTGTAGTGATTTAACCTAGGTATAAAAGAATAAATCTAGGGAGAGAATTTATTTTATCATAACTTGGAGAAGAGGAGAAAGAAGCTCTAGAGGAGAAAGAAGGAAAAGAGAAGAAAAGCCAAGTGAGAACTAGAGAGAAAGAGGAGAAGCTAAGCAAGGATTGTTCGCCAATTTAAGGTATGAGGGGAGGGTTAATTCATTATGAGACTACCAATGAAAATGAGAGTAGTGCGATTCTACTCTCAATCCCAAGCTTTTCAAATCTCATGTGTGGGTATGGTTTTATGTGGATTTTGAGAATTTTAGTTGTATTAATCTTTAAGCTTATTTATGTGGCTATATATGTTTATACATGCTTAGAGGTAGATTTGCCATGATAAAAACATGTGCTTGTGGTGTTGTTATTGTTATTTTGGATATTTTTGAATATTGATAAAAATGGTGAAATCATAATGAATCCATCCGTGACTTTTGATGTTGTTATATGCTAAATTTTGTGCAGTTGAGCATGTTATAGTCGTAGATACTTAAAGGTATGATTTTATGTATTTTTAATCATGATTTTGAGTGATTCTATTTGGAAACTCGATGTTTAAAACCATATTTTTCGGGTTCTGGATGGGTGTTCGCTTAGCCGGCCAGTCTGGATGAGTGCTCCCTTAGCCATATTGAAGGCTCGCTTAGCCAGCCTGTCTAGACGAGTGCTAGCTTTGAGCCCGCTTAGCCAGCTTGGCAAGACAACATTTTACTGTTCTGGTTCGATTTTAATTTTAATTCAAATGTTGTGTCAAATTTTTTTTATTTCAAATGTTAAATAAAAAATGAAAAGGTAAAAGCCACGTCAGCATTTTGGTACAGTCAACATTTGTCAAATCATCAAAAATTGGACATGTCAACAAAAATTCTAGCTTGGGGATTATATTAAAAATTTGGAGATTTTGCAGGGACATAAATCAAAGTTTTTTTTACGGGGACCAAAATCAAAACTGGCCATATTTGCATGACCGATTTTATATTTAAGTCTATTCTTATTCATTTACAAAGAAGATATTGTTGTTGTTCCATTGTTATTAATTATTATTTGTTGGAAATTATGATCGTGAAATAATCATTCGTCAGCCTTGTATTAGGTGTTTTCAATCATGTATATGAGATAAATCATACAAAAAAAATAAAATAAATTTTGTAAATGAGATAAATCATACAAGATTGATTTTCTCTAATTTTCATGTATTTAATGTGACTCTTGGAGTCATGCATATCAATAACCGAAAACACCACCACTATATGCATCACAATCATCAAAAACACCTACACCATAGCCATATGCATGTATGAAGTTTGAATACACTCTTCCTAATTTTTCATGTATTAAATATGTAACAACCCGTTTTTCAAAGGCCTGAAAAGGCAGTATATTTTTTTTTCTTTTTATACACATCAGAGTTACGCATAAAAGATTTTAAATGAGCCGGCATTCAAATATACAAAAGAACTCATTACCATAAGGTGCTTCGACAAGCAAAGTGTATTCCTGAATAATTACAATCCAAGTCTAAGTATTCAAATACTTACAACAACACAAGTTAGAATCCTATGCCTAAACCCAAAAAGCACGGTGTACAACCCACACCGGCGCATAGTCTAACTAAGCTAAAGCTCCAACATCTCACTGGGGCCTAGAACAGCCACCGTCGTCACCACGACCTAACCCATCATCTGGGTGGGATGAGCCCGCAAATGAAAGAAAGGGTCACCACAAAATATAGGTATGTATATATATAACCGGTGCGAAAGATGTACACATAACAAATTTCCACATACACAAGAGAAAGCTCTTTAACACAAAAGCAATTCCCACCAACGGGCTTATATATATAATGCACACATAGCCTACCAATGCAGACTCTACATGATCGTGACACCAATCACTGGCTGCCACATGCATGAATTTCCGGAATTTACCTCTCCGCAGAGAGTCGTAGGTCCAACCCCTACTAAACCCCGTAGGGCAGGTGAAGCCACACAGACTATAACACCAAGGTGAAGCCACACAGACTCTAACACCAACTCAATAAAATCCCGCAGGATTAGGTGAAGCCACGCAGACTCTAACACCCGGTGCTTAGGTGAAGCCACACATACTCTAACACCCGTACACGCAACTATGAAATACATGAGCATATTTTATATTTCAGCATATATAGGGCAGTCACACAAACAAATCCCTGGTGAAGTCACACAGACACACACCCGTGTAGTCTCCACTGACATACACGTTCCATACATGCTCATGCAACAATCAATATACATACACATATGTAATCATCCCCATATACCAATACATATATTCGCAAATCATATGTAAAGCATACACATGTAATTTAAACACGTTCTCGTCTCGAGAATACATAAGTACAAACATGCCAAAGCACACAGCAATGCATAAATAGCAAACCAAACATGTCGTAACCATTTTGAAAGACGGAAATAAAGTGGAGCCCTTACCTCGGCAAGCTTCCGTTAACTTTTCTCGCGAAATTCTACAATTCACGCTACCTAAAATGTAAGCAGCGTACAATCAATAAAATACTCCCAACGTATCATATTGAAACGAAACTCATTCTCTAGGTTCTAGAGAGGCTTAAGGTACTTTCTAACACTCTCGGATAGTGATTACGAGTCCTCCCCATAGCGATTAAAAATTCACGAAGTTAATTGCACTATTTCTCGCTACGCGGAAATATTTTCGTTTCAAAACAAACTAAGAAACACTTTGATTCCTAACTCCAAGGCAATCAATTTTCACATACTAAAACCATTTGAAAACAACCCAAAAACTCTTTGAAAATTTTCACAAATATAAAAGTTTACTTGCGCCACAAGTTACAAGTTTTTCCTTTCAAATAAAATGGCCATAACTCGCTCATTCTTTATCCAATCGAGACGAGCCATACGCCAAAATCTTCGTCTCGAAAAGACGAATCAAATAGTTAAGTTTCCAGGTCACAAAACAATTTTAAAAGGACGAAAATACCCCTGTCCATTTCGGCCAGAATCCAAAAACAAAGGTAGTTCAAACATTTTTCATTGCACAACCATGGCATTGATCACTTAGTTCCCAAAACCATTTATTTGAACAACAAATACTTTTCAAAACACAAACTAAAATTCATAAAAGTTTTCTCTTGAACTCTCAAGAACAAATTTCTTGTTTTTCAAAACAAAACTATTTTTCACACATCCATTTTCTCTAAAAGCTCAAAAACAACTTCATAAACAAAATCATCATACAAAAGTTCATGTCTATGATCAATTTAAGTTTTTCTTATCAAACTCTAACAAGAATTTTCATGAGATTCTCATCCAACCATGGAAATCAAAATAACTAAGCTTAAACATCCTAGATATTCACTCATGAACAACTTTCAAGCAAGAGAAATCATTCATCAACAATTTCTCACAAAATCCTCTCAAGAACATAATCTAACAATCCATCAAACTCTATGATTTTAGCTAGCTAAGAGATGAAAGAAGTCTAGTTACCTTAGAGGAGATGATCCTTGCAATTTTTCCTAGTTCTAACAAGCTTGAAATTGATGAAAATGGTGAAGGATTGAAATTTGTGAAGACTAGGCAAATGAAGAAGAAGGAGCACGGTCAAGAGAGAGCAAGAGGAGTGAAATTTCTGATTTTTTCTTTCTAAGTCCACAATGAGTTAATCCTCCTTACTATACAAAAGGTCTTGGTCAATCTTAACCCTTGGATCAAATAGCAAAAGCTTACAAGACTAATCCCTAGCCATTGGATCAATTCTAAGCTTATCCTCACAAGATATTTTCTTTCTCATGAGAAACTTACGCCTCACAGACGAGTCGCGCCTCGCTAACGGACGAAAATCACAAAAATATAAATTCTACCAAATAAACGTCCGTCGTAAACCGTTTCCAAATATTATCGCTAAATCTTTTTCCTCGACTGTAATTTTCTTCCTCACCCTCGAAAATGATTCTCGGGACATATCCTAACTCGCGCAGATATATAAAACTTCCATCTAAATTTCTACGGAATTCAGAAGCTGTAAAATTTTACATCAGCGGGTAAAATTCCTACTCGTTTTTCCAAAAGCGAGAATAATCCAAAACTCCTTATTCTGACTACACATAAACCTTCTTATACTCAAAAGAAGACTACAACCCAAAAGTCTGTGCCTTTCCAGCGCACGAGCACAAAACAGGCTCCATTTCAGCAAACAACCGTTATGGCGACAATACTCACAAAACCACTTAACAAAAGCCCTAACATTCTTAGTCATTACTTATTTTATTCACGCAAAAGGTACAGTGGAATTACGGGTCTTACATTACTACCCTCCAAAAAGAAGTTTCGTCCTCGAAACTAAAGTTAAGGATAACGACTCAACCAGTCATTACCATCACCAACACAACAAAATCCAACAGGATTAGGTGTAGCCACAAAGATGCTAACACCAACACACTGGCACAACCGTGCACCAACCGCAACCCTCAACAAGATCGCACTGGTTTCAAACTCTAGTCACAAGCTAGACATCACACAATGAGTTCACCACCCAAAAATTTTCTTTACCACGAAGGTTCAAACACTCTAGTTCCCCAAGGATCCTAGGTCAACATGACAAATTCACAAGGTCACCTTTTTCCGCCTCCGCGGCATAGCCCACTCCATTAGTTTCACACGAAGTTGTGAGTGGCTACCCTCCAAAGAGAAACATCAAAAAACTCTTTACGCACCACCAAAGCTAGCAAAACTAGTCAATTCCAGTCAACATGATTCCGTCTATTATTAACAATAAATTAAGGACGGCCAGTCCCTCAATTTGTCAATAGATAGTCGACAATCATGATGGTGGTTTAGACCCTCTTTACCCAACTTAAGTGATACTTCATTCCACTTGTGCTCAAGGTCCTCCGAGGCACAATGGTCCAACACTTCCTTCGAGGTTTTCCCACACGTTTCCCTCGATCTCTTACGAATACAAGATCAAAGTCGTAAGACACAACGCTCAACACATGTCGCATAAGCTCTCATGCTTCCACTCTTGAAGTATCCGTGGAGTATCATCCAATAGTAGTACAGTGCCACCACGGCAATTACCACCAAAACTATTTCATTCCAAACAAGTTGTCTTCTCTTCAAGAAGATTTTCCCACCTTACCACTATCCATCAGTCCGCGACTCAATGAATATGCCGAACCGTCTACTCACATACGGATCTATTTCCAATCACGACTTAAATAATACCACCCCCACCTCCGGTTGGTAATTACACTCCTCATAGTCTTGGCACTTGCCAAACTAAACCATCTACTTCTCTTGGACTCCCTTATCCAAATCTCCAATTCCCCAGAATCGGTTCCTTATACGTTAACATTACTTCCAAAATGGCACTTAGACGCATCTCGCGTGCCTTAAACAAACGTTTATCCCCGTCGACGGCCATCGTCGGCGCACATCCTCTTCACAACGTATTCTCATTCTATTCCTGAACTCTCCTGGGTTCCTTTTTCTCTTACAATAACATCCTCTCTTACTCAAAAGAGTTGGTCACCCTGACCATTCTTCAACACTCCGAACTTCACCACTCTCGTCGAGGTACCTACCTTCAAAATAATTCTTAGGGCATTCCTCACATTACTATTGTCTAACCATCCTTGTTGACAACATCCGAATCCCTTATACTTACTCACTACCGATTTCCATCATACCACGTCTCTCTTCATTGTAACCACTACAATGAACCAAAGCTCTACAAGCTTCCATCAACTTGCCATTAGACAATTTCTTATCCTTCTTATTTCCAAAATTAGGTGTGAGACAAATCCCTTCGCCAATCTTCAATTGGCATAAGCCACATCTTCATGGGCTTCTCTCTAAATCCTCATTCTTTTCTAGTCCCAGAAACAGATCCACAAATCATTTCATCTCCATCACTCTTTCTCCTCTTTGAAGATGAATCATCGAGTGAAAGATAACCAAACAATGGAACATTTTCTCTACGAGTTCGGCTAGAAACACCACTAGCCACACTTATTGTTAACACATTCTTTCCATGACTAACCTCCCTTTACGACTAACTCATCGATGTCATAACCTCTACAAAACTCCAATCAGGCCCGTATCATCAATCTACTACTTTGCAACTTTCTAGTTCAACAACTGACTAGAGTTGGTTCCCAAACCACCATGACCAATAACTTGTTAAATCAAAACAACATCTTTCATTCGCCGCACACAATCCAAATACTCTCATTGTCTTAGTACTCTTACTAACGAACTCTTTTCTACTCATACACGACATTTCTAGAAAATCTCCAACAATTATCGTCCATAACTTGAATTATTTAAAACTTGCCAACCTCAACTCTTATGGTATCATAAATTCAAGCTGCTACTTAGTTCTTCAACCCTCTAGGTCGATCGAAATGGTTAACTTAAATGCGCATTCACACAGGATCTCTACTCAACTCTTGACTAATACCCTCAAACTGCTAAACCAGTTTACTTCCTCTTATGGTTTACTTGCCAATAGTTAACAATTCTAGCTTACACTGCTACAATTATCTGGACATTTCCATATTAAACACCTCTATTATCACTTATCAGTGATATGCAACTCACTTTCAAAGGTTGAACTCCTCGTTCTTTACCTAAATATCTCTCCACATCCATCTTTATTGAACAATCGATTACCTATCGTTGTATCTCACACCGACATCTATACTTACTATCTCCCGAACTATGTATAGATTGTCACTTATCAACGTGATACTTGGTCTCCTACCTTCAATCATCACAAGATTCATCCTTACCAATCTTAGTTTCGAATCTAATTATCTTACACACTTGAATTAAACACTTATGGTACCCATCGTTCGCATAAATGCCGTATAACACCACCAGGTTTCCTCACTCTGGACGTACAACGTCCTTTAATTCCAATTCAAGTTGCCTCAATTATAATCCAATCATTGTAATTAAATCCAACTGACATCTCTGCATGTTCCACCATATCTACAGTGGTTGCATCCTCTTGACAACTGAACAACTTCATCAAGTCTCGTCTGAACTCACCAGACGGACATCCAATATCATCTTCAGAAGGTCGTCCCAATCTGATCCTTACTTAAAATCCTTTATCAATTGACGTTCACTCGTCCATAACCAGCACCTCTGAGTGGCAACATCTAACGCCACTTCCCATCCATTATATTACTTTCAAGAATCACTTGTAGTTCTTGTTCGCTCAAGTCCGTCATCTTCGGACTGCCACATCTAAGGAATTTAGAGACACTTGTCGACTAAATTCGACCAAGGCTTGGGGGTTTCACAATTCCACTTACTGAAGCCTCACTCCCTGCATTACCTCAGTAAGACACAAACCAGTGTCTAGGCATATCCCATGCTAAACACAAGATAACCTACCACATAACCCATAACACAACAAAAACAACCGCTAGAACTAACACAACTCTAGCTATGTTCTAACCGACTCTGGACTAACGACTCAAGTGCACACTTTCCCTTTGAAGATTTAAAGTCGGGCTCTGATACCAATTGTAACAACCCGTTTTTCAAAGGCCTGAAAAGGCAGTATATATTTTTTTTCTTTTTATACACATCAGAGTTACGCATAAAAGATTTTAAATGAGCCGGCATACAAATATACAAAAGAACTCATTACCATAAGGTGCTTCGACAAACAAAGTGTATTCCTGAATAATTACAATCCAAGTCTAAGTATTCAAATACTAACAACAACACAAGTTAGAATCCTATGCCTAAACCCAAAAAGCACGGTGTACAACCCACACCGGCGCATAGTCTAACTAAGCTAAAGCTCCAACATCTCACTGGGGCCTAGAACAGCCACCGTCGTCACCACGACCTAACCCATCATCTGGGTGGGATGAGCCCGCAAATGAAAGAAAGGGTCACCACAAAATATAGGTATGTATATATATAACCGGTGCGAAAGATGTACACATAACAAATTTCCACATACACAAGAGAAAGCTCTTTAACACAAAAGCAATTCCCACCAACGGGCTTATATATATAATGCACACATAGCCTACCAATTCAGACTATACATGATCGTGACACCAATCACTGGCTGCCACATGCATGAATTTCCGGAATTTACCTCTCCGCAGAGAGTCGTAGGTCCAACCCCTACTAAACCCCGTAGGGCAGGTGAAGCCACACAGACTATAACACCAAGGTGAAGCCACACAGACTCTAACACCCGGTGCTTAGGTGAAGCCACACAGACTCTAACACCCGTACACGCAACTATGAAATGCATGAGCATATTTTATATTTCAGCATATATAGGGCAGTCACACAGACAAATCCCTGGTGAAGTCACACAGACACACACCCGTGTAGTCTCCACTGACATACACGTTCCATACATGCTCATGCAACAATCAATAGACATACACATATGTAATCATCCCCATATACCAATACATATATTCGCAAATCATATGTAAAGCATACACATGTAATTTAAACATGTTCTCGTCTCGAGAATACATAAGTACAAACATGCCAAAGCACACAGCAATGCATAAATAGCAAACCAAACATGTCGTAACCGTTTTGAAAGACGGAAATAAAGTGGAGCCCTTACCTCGGCAAGCTTCCGTTAACTTTTCTCGCGAAATTCTACAATTCACGCTACCTAAAATGTAAGCAGCGTACAATCAATAAAATACTCCCAACGTATCATATTGAAACGAAACTCATTCTCTAAGTTCTAGAGAGGCTTAAGGTACTTTCTAACACTCTCGGATAGTGATTACGAGTCCTCCCCATAGCGATTAAAAATTCACGAAGTTAATTGCACTATTTCTCGCTACGCGGAAATATTTTCGTTTCAAAACAAACTAAGAAACACTTTGATTCCTAACTCCAAGGCAATCAATTTTCACATACTAAAACCATTTGAAAACAACCCAAAAACTCTTTGAAAATTTTCACAAATATAAAAGTTTACTTGCGCCACAAGTTACAAGTTTTTCCTTTCAAATAAAATGGCCATAACTCGCTCATTCTTTATCCAATCGAGACGAGCCATACGCCAAAATCTTCGTCTCGAAAAGACGAATCAAATAGTTAAGTTTCCAGGTCACAAAACAATTTTAAAAGGACGAAAATACCCCTGTCCATTTCGGCCAGAATCCAAAAACAAAGGTAGTTCAAACATTTTTCATTGCACAACCATGGCATTGATCACTTAGTTCCCAAAACCATTTATTTGAACAACAAATACTTTTCAAAACACAAACTAAAATTCATAAAAGTTTTCTCTTGAACTCTCAAGAACAAATTTCTTGTTTTTCAAAACAAAACTATTTTTCACACATCCATTTTCTCTAAAAGCTCAAAAACAACTTCATAAACAAAATCATCATACAAAAGTTCATGTCTATGATCAATTTAAGTTTTTCTTATCAAATTCTAACAAGAATTTTCATGAGATTCTCATCCAACCATGGAAATCAAAATAACTAAGCTTAAACATCCTAGATATTCACTCATGAACAACTTTCAAGCAAGAGAAATCATTCATCAACAATTTCTCACAAAATCCTCTCAAGAACATAATCTAACAATCCATCAAACTCTATGATTTTAGCTAGCTAAGAGATGAAAGAAGTCTAGTTACCTTAGAGGAGATGATCCTTGTAATTTTTCCAAGTTCTAACAAGCTTGAAATGGATGAAAATGGTGAAGGATTGAAATTTGTGAAGACTAGGCAAATGAAGAAGAAGGAGCACGGTCAAGAGAGAGCAAGAGGAGTGAAATTTCTGATTTTTTCTTTCTAAGTCCACAATGAGTTAAACCTCCTTACTATACAAAAGGTCTTGGTCAATCTTAACCCTTGGATCAAATAGCAAAAGATTACAAGACTAATCCCTAGCCATTGGATCAATTCTAAGCTTATCCTCACAAGATATTTTCTTTCTCATGAGAAACTTACGCCTCACAGACGAGTCGCGCCTCGCTAACGGACGGAAATCACAAAAATATAAATTCTACCAAATAAACGTCCGTCGTAAACCGTTTCCAAATATTATCGCTAAATCTTTTTCCTCGACTGTAATTTTCTTCCTCACCCTCGAAAATGATTCTCGGGACATATCCTAACTCGCGCAGATATATAAAACTTCCATCTAAATTTCTACGGAATTCAGAAGCCGTAAAATTTTACATCAGCGAGTAAAATTCCTACTCGTTTTTCCAAAAGCGAGAATAATCCAAAACTCCTTATTCTGACTACACATAAACCTTCTTATACTCAAAAGAAGACTACAACCCAAAAGTCTGTGCCTTTCCAGCGCACGAGCACAAAACATGCTCCATTTCAGCAAACAGCCGTTATGGCGACAATACTCACAAAACCACTTAACAAAAGCCCTAACATTCTTAGTCATTACTTATTTTATTCACGCAAAAGGTACAGTGGAATTACGGATCTTACAAAATATGCCATATATGTCATGTGATAAAGAATATTATATATGTTAGTTAGAAATATAAAAGGATAGACAAATATTAGTTCTTGCACTTACAAGTTGGAGCACAAGCGTTAATTATTTATTTAATATCATATTTCTCTTCATCTATTTGTGTATATTTTTCTCTTTTTGTTTCTTTATCTTTTTTACACACTATTAAATATTCTTACACACACACACACACACACATGTATTTGATATCATATTTCTCTTCATCTATTTGTGGTTCGCATGCCGAAACGAAAAGCTCCATTTCGACAACCATGGCCACCACACCATGCCAACATTTCTCTTCGTCAAAATTTTCCGCCACTATTTCTGAATGGGAAGTCACATGTGTGGTTGATGATGTTGTTTTATGTCTCTCATTTGCTTCATTATTTGGGATACTCTTGTATTTATTCGTATGAGAAGTCATAGAAGTCGTTCCATTATTGGACTTGAGTTTGGCTTGACAGTAGTCACAAATAGTCATCTCAATCAAGTCCGGATAAGGAGTGAAGTGATTTCATACATTAGTTTTGTTTCTACGATGGATTGGTGCTCGAGTAACACTTCTTCAGCTTCAACATCTTATAAACTTTGTCTGTCCTAAAACTTCTTCATCTCCGGCCCTCACAACAACATAAGTTTCTTTGCCCAGAATATAAATTTTAAAAATTAGAAAATAAAAAATTCAACCAGAAATTCATCTTAACTCAAAAAACATCACAACCCATAATCACTCACAACATCACTCAACAATATTCCTCTTCTTCTTATGGAACAGTGGAACAACTTGAATAACCCCAAACCCAGAAACACCGAACAACAACAACACACACATAAATAAAACCCATAAATTTCTTCTAACACAGATCAAGATCGAGAGAGAGATAGAGATAGAGATCAATTTTGCGTTCAAAATCTCGGTATCAATTTTTCATTGGATCCCTTTTCATCGAAATTCTCAAATTTCCATCAAATCCAAAACAACAAAGTTCTGTTTTTAGAACACAATCTGTGAAAAAACAATCCAATCTCAAGAACATTTGAGAAATTTGAGAGGAATTTGAACAAGTTTTAGGAGAAATTTGAGCAATTGCAACCCCTTTGAATTCTACAACCGAACGTTGTTTTGTCAAATTTCCAACCAAAACATTGTTTCTTCATTTCATTATAATCAAATTTATCCCCCTATTTTAAATTTTTGGTTTGATGGATTGAACTTGTTTAAAATTATGTGTTTTTGAATTTTAATTTTAATGGTTGAAGTGTATTTTTTGAGTTTGTTTGAAGATTTGAGAAATTTTTTTGTTGAAGTTTATAAGATGTTGAAGATGAAGAACAAATGAATGGAGAAGATGAGCAAAAATAAAATATAATTAATTGTTGATGGTTCATCATTAGATACAATAGACCTTCAGATCCAATGGTTTCACATAGTTAAACTTAGTTGGGGGACCAAAATTTAGAAAAAATTAAAAAGAGGGATTAAAAAGCTGGCTTTTAAAATAGGGGGACCAAAAGTTCAAGTTTTTCAAAATAGGGGGACCAAAACTGCATTAAAGCCTAAAATTAATGATATTCATTTCAACTTGGTGTTAGACTTCAAAAAGAGAGAAAAAGCTCATTTCGACGGACCATATGTTAAGGAACATGCAAGACAAAGTGGAAACAACACATCAAGCAAACAACTCCTACAAAGAAGTTATCGGAAGTTATTAAATATGACATTTGTCAAAATTTTAGATGTAAGTTATTTTCTTGCTCTATAAATAATTGTAATTTCTTTGTAATAAGGGTTGGATCATATTTTCTAAAAATTCTACAATCCCCATGTCGCGTGTGCAAACGGATTGAAGAGTGCATAGAGATGGATTTCATCCACCATTTACATTTCATGCAATTTAATGTTCATTTGTCCTTGATTTATTTTCCTTTTTCTTTTGTAATTATGCATTCCTTTTCATCTTCTTTTATTTTCTTTCTTTTCAATACTCACTTGAGTAAAAAAAAAAATGTTGTCATGAGACAACTTGTTATTAAAAGTTGTTGGATACGATTCTGACACTAAAAAAGAACAATGATTTTGTTTTTAAAGACGCATGAAGTACATCGTAAATCCCGAGACTTGAATGAACCCTTTAAAAAAGGAATTTACTAGTTGTTCCTACAAGTAATTTTCAAACTAGCGTTTGTTTACCAAAAATCAGTGTAAACAAATTGGCACGCCCAGTGGGACGTTTCAAGTTTAGGGTTGATCATTGCTTTATGCGTTTGAAGATTGTGATTTAATTTTCATGGCTAACAATGATTCTGAAATATGGATATTTCTAGATAAATTTCGAATCAATTTTAGGCCACGAGAAATGGTTTTTGAAACCGTCCATGAAATGGTTTTCAGCCATATTTGAAAAAATATATATTTGTTGTCGAAGCCATAGTAGGAGAAGACAAATTAAATTGGAGAATCTTATCAAAATGATTTTGAAAACCGAAAAGTTTTGGACTTTGAGAGCCCTATAATGATTGATCACGGTGATTTAATCTCTATGGCTAAAATTATTCCCAAAATATCGATATTTCTAGGCAAATTGCAAATCAAATAGTGCCAATGAGA
This sequence comes from Trifolium repens, assembly GCA_030408175.1. Lineage (NCBI taxonomy): Eukaryota > Viridiplantae > Streptophyta > Magnoliopsida > Fabales > Fabaceae > Trifolium > Trifolium repens. The sequence goes on from CP125851.1 coordinate 37,495,151, forward strand.
TACGATTTTTCAACTGTGGTGAAAATGATTTTCGAAACTGGACTGGGCTGAGGCCCAAAAATGAGGGTATAGGCTCAATGATCAAATGGCCCAATTGTACCAACCCATTAAATTCAAATAAACAACTTGGCGGGTGACCACGGTCTGGCAAGTGCATCAGTCTGTCGTCGAGTAATAATTCACACTCTAGTGTATAGAATGAGTTCGTATCCATAGGGATCGTTCCGAAGCTTCACTAGCGTTATTTAAGTTTGTGATAGTTTGCATTCGCTTTGGTTTTTGAAAAGGTTTTTATAAAATATAGCGTAATGCTTTGCAGAAAGATAAATGCGGAATGTATAAATAAATAGATTCAAGAAATATAGAGGCTAGGTATGGTGGTTGGACTCCCTCCCTTCTTCATATTTGACATGACCGGTGTATAACATAGTTACTTAGATTGTGTTCGGCGGTGAATTATCCTTGTTGTAGTAATACCTTACTATTACACTATGTTTATTAAAGTTTCCCTACATTATTAACTAAGGTACCTACGAGAGCCTAACCTCGATGTGTCACATACCCTAATTACTAAGTGAGTTGTTTATAAACATGCATTATGCTCTTCACCAATTAACCTCTAGGTCCTAGTATCGGGTTGTTCATCTTCTAAGTGCTCAGATCACACCTAATGCATGATTCCTCCTCTAACCGCTCAGTTCACGACTAGTTCAGGATGTTACCGTCTCTATACACCTAGCATTATTTACTACGAGTTCCGGACCATATCAAGTCAAAACCTGATATCAATTCTATGGGCGCTCCCGCTTATCCGGCCAGATTACGAGAATACGTTATTAAAGTGCACGAAAGTAAATAACAAACATAATTACTAAATATCATTTATTATAACTTAGACTCAATCACAGACTCCAAATATTCATAGGGGAGTTCATCTTCTCCACCACAACCTAAGGCATAAATAATAAATACTACATATTTAAATTACAAGAAATTATAACCTAAATACAAAAGCCTAAAGAAATCATATCTTGCTGAGTTAGTTTTCCCGTAAGGGGAGAAAACTATGCCCAATAGAGCTCCTCTGAACCTCTCCTTATAGTAGAGAGTGTTCTACTATTTCTGAATGAATAAAACAATGAAAGGGAGGCTCTATTTATAGTTTTCGTAATGGGCCTCAGCAAGGCATCGTACTGCGATGAGCTCATCGCAGTGAGATGTAAAGATTCAGTTCAATTTTATAATTGATCCTATGCATTTCATCAGCTTGGGCGCCAAGTTAAGTCATCGTGCTGCGATATAGTCCATCGTGCTGCGATGCAAAGATTTTCTTCAGATTTATTGCTTCTGATTTCTTAGCGAACAAGCAGCTCCCATCGTGGCACGATGGGAGCCATCGTGCTGCAATGGAATGCTGATTTTCTTCACTTTTTGGGTTTTTTCTTGTCTTTTTGCATCTTGGACTCTGTCTTGATGCTTTTTCTTGCTTTTGTAGGTTTTCCTTCGTATTTGGGCCTCTCTTGGTCATTTTACTACTAATAATAATACTAAAAATACCGTAGAAATTCCTGTCATCATAACCCCAAACTTAAACTGTTGCTTGTCCTCAAGTAACATGCTGTCAGACAAGATCGTTAGAAAACAAGAGATAAATAATAATGATAGGAATTTCACAACCTTGCTTATATTTCAGCAATGGTACCGCTGATTTCTTACCGCCGCGATCATGCTCAGTCCTGCTAGGCTCTGGAGACGTCAATAGTAGCAAATCGGACAAATGCCCGCAAGAGTCCATGTCCAACTTTTTTCTCTCTCATATTTGTATTTTTCGCTCATTAATTGAAAGGGTTATCTCTCAATCATCGTACAACCTGCCATTTTACCATAGGCTTGCAAGAACTCTAAGCCACCGGTCAAAATTCAATTTTCATGCATTATTGGAGGTCTTTTCAAGGTTATAACGTGGCTTAGGTCAAGGTAGGACATTTTTGGGAATAGTAGGCTAAACATTGGAGTTAAGTTCTACTTTGTTGTTCCTTTTTGTGTACGCAACCTTTGTTCCTTAGGGTGTCTTTTTGTGTTGGTATCGGAGATGAAGAACCGGATGTGTCTTTGTGTGGTTCTTTTCTATCACTTTTTGTGCCCTTTGGCTCTTTCTTTTGCCCTTTGGCTCTTTCTTTTTCATTTATTTTTTTGAAGAGACTATTTTTTTTTGGAATTTTTTTTTGATGTTTTCCCGTCTCTTTTCTTTTATTTTTTTCTTTTTGTAGTGATAGTTCTCCGTATACCCACCCCAAACTTAGACGTTGCTAGTTCCATGAGCAACCCCAAACTTATTTTGTTGCCAAGACTTTGAGAACTATTACCTAACTCCAAAGAGGGTAATTTCATTGTTTTTCTGGTCTATGGGCTTGTAATGTGGTTTGTCACCGAAACAAAAGCGATATTATTTTTTTACGGCTCAAATTTGGCTAACAAAGGATATAATTATATAAAGGGTGGCTTGAAAAAGGCTCTGGGTTATAACAAACAATTGCCTCAATGTATATAATATCAAACTAACCAGTCAGCAGAGAATTAGAGCAAGTTCTAGAAAATAAACAAGTGCACGGTACTCTCATAGTAATTCGAAAGAAAGTGGTAATACCGTTTGGAAATATTTGGCTCAAATCCTCACATGGCTTAGGTATCTGAAGTTGAACACTTGTCTCACAGACATCAACTTCATCACTCGTCTCTCTGTCTCCCGAACTTCGCACTTTGGAGCAATCACCTTTGGTTTTCTGTATGAAGGTGTGAAATTCGTCTCATCAAGATTTATAACTTATTTCGCCGCAATCTTACCTATAACAGTTAGTCATGCACTAGATAATAAACATCAAAGCAGTTATTTAATTTTTTGTAAGTTTGAATAAGGGTTAAATAGATGAAATGATAATCAGGAAATTCAAAGTACATTAGATAATAAGAAAAATAAAAAGTACATAAAACAAAAGTACTAAAATAAAAGCGGATCTAGTGCCCGCCCTCATCACCACTGTCCATCTCCTCCTTAATCTCAGCTGCCAACTCCTCAGCAACTGCTTGATCCCAGCTATCTTGAACTTGCTGCTGATGGTGCTGCAAGTTCTGGTTCTGCCTGTTGAAGTGCCTCGTCAAATCCGGCTGCTCCGGATACTGCTGGCGGTAGGAAGGCAGGGGATGCTGTGCGATGTATCCCTGAACAGCGTCCATCATGTGGGGGGAGTATCTGGGTAACCCCCAGTCCATCAGGACGTGCATATCATACTGAGTGGCCGCCATGCCCAGCTCATACTCTGAGAACTGGTACTGCTGGGCTGGCGGCTGGTGTACCTGCTGCTGCTGCTGTGGTGGCTGTGGCTGCTGCCCCTGCTGGGCTCGGGAAAGGAATCTCGCTCCCAGGGGAATCTCTGCTCTGATGATGTCGTCATCATCCTCCTCTGGTACCCCAGCCTGGGCACAGAGATGGGAGATGACGAAAGGGTGGCCAATGGTGGCCTCTGAAGATGTGACCATGCGCTTGATGCTCCGCGCAATCACACCGCCAACCTGGATGGGCTCCCCCATCATGATGGTGTAGATGCCCAAGCACCTAGAAATGATGATCTTCGTCTCGTTAGAGCATGCCTCAAAGTTGTGGGTCCACCATTTGGCCCACAACTTTGCCAGAGGCAGCATGCTTGTACCCTGTAGTCTCTGCCTACCCCCTGTATCGAGTAGCGCCAGTCCTTGCCTGGCATAGCCAGGGCTTCTCGGATCTGGTCGTACTCGGCGTCGGTAATGGCTCCCTCTCTCCAGGCAGCACGCCTCATCTGGACCCCGCACTGACCCTCAGGGCGGAATCCGAAAGTAGAATCAATATCCTCCGGGGAGAAGCTGATATAAACCCCCCGGACGTAGGACCTGTAATCTCCAGCGCCGAATTCAAAAGCATTGGCGTAAAACTCCTGCACGATGGTCTTGTTGCACTCCCCCAACATGTTGTTGAAGGGCACCCATCCATAACCTGTAAGAATCTCCCGAACTCGTGGCAGCGAGTCGAAAGCAGGGATCTCGATACCGACCTCCTGAACTAGCCCCTTCTCCTCGACTAGACCAAACTGCCTCGTAGTAACACTACACAGGAAGCGAGGAGGGGCAGCCTGTGAAGTGGATCCCGATGCTCTTGATCGTTTTGGTGCCATGATGAAAGTGAAAAAGGTTTGATTTTTATGAAAAAGTTTGGTTTTTTTTTTGTTGGGAAATTTGGTTGATGGAAGGTTTAGAAAGTGTAGAAGAAGAAGAAAATATGAGTTTTGGAGTTTTCTAAGAGGTAGGGATGTTGTGAAGTTTCTGGGTAAATTTGAGCAGAGTAACGACGTGAAATTTTGATGTAAAAAGTGAAAAATTCGTGCTTTATTTATAGGCAACGTTCAGTCATCGCAGTGTCATACCCTAATTTTGCCCCACTTCATTTTCACATTTTTTTCCATCTAGCCATTATTTTGCATTTTTTAGAAAAAGTCAACTTTTGCATAAAGACTTACAAAAACATTTTTCTTTGCATAATTTGCATGACATGATTTTACCCTTTTGCCCTTATCTCTTTTAATTAATTACTTTTTTCATTTATTTTGATCTTGTTACTTGTAATCCAAGAAACCCCATTTCATTATCAAATGCACTCCATTTTTCAATTCAAATCCAATTCTATTTCATTCTCACTTCATTTCAAAATTATTGCATCATTTAAAAATTCAAAATTGCATTGTTGCATCATGGTTAATTATTTATTTTTTGGTCCAAACACTTTTTTGTTAGCCCAAATCCAAACAACAAAAATCATCCAAAAATGACACCACATCATCACCTCACTAGAAGCTTCTATTCTCCTCCACCTCATCACAAAAAAATGCTAACCAAAGCACAATCGAAAACCTCATAAAAATATCCCAAATCAATTTCTCTAAAATACCCTTTCTTCTTCACCAATCCATGATACACCTTACCCTAATTCCCATCTATAAATAAAGCCTCATATCAGAGCAAAAAGGAGAAAATCATAGTAAAGAAACTCTGTCCAAATCACTACTGAAATACCCATTTTTCTCCATCTTCATCAAAAAACCAAAAACCTCAAAACTTCATCAAAACTCAAAAACAAACCATCAATCATCTTCAATTAAGTTCCAGAAGCTTGAATCCACACAAGAACGAACGAATTTCAACTCCCAAGCTCACATTGAGGCCACGGTGGCCAAGAGAAACTCAAGGAGATCTGGACCTAAAACAAGCTTAAACAATGTAATTAATCTAACATTCTAACTCATTAACATCTAATCTTACTTTCTGGTTACTCTTTTTTGTTTAATTTGCGTTTAATTTCATTTTGCCATTTTTTATTTTTTGAGTTCCTCACTTGGGTGTTTCGAAATAAAGAAGATGAAGATCATGGTTTGCTACGAAATTCTGTAGCTAACGCATGAACTCGTAGCTAAATTTCGTAATAAACTATGAAGGTTGTAGCGCTGCCCAGATTCATTGTCACGCGTTCGATTTGCCTTTTGTTTTGGTCCGTCCGATTGTGGTTTGAACGGAGCCGTCAGATCTAATCTAATGAGATCTGACGGCGATGACGTCCGAGGTTGCATGATACGCAAGTTACGCGTAGCACTGGATTATTTTTTTGGTTGACCCCTCTATTTTTGTTTGACTGGACGCGTGGACTGGGCCTTCCGGCCCAGATTTGCTTTTCGCACCCCCAGCTGTTACTTCTTGCACCCCCCTGCTTAAATTAATTTTAATTGATTCTTAGCTTATTTCCAAAAGCACTTAAGTGGTTAATAGCTTATTTAAGCAATTTTAATCACTTTGTTATGCTTAAATTTAGTCTTTCATTATTTTAGCATTATATTTGCTTTTTAGTCTATTTTCTAGCGTTTTAGCTTATTTAATCACTTTCTAGCTTATTTTCTTAAGCACTTATTTGGATTCAAAGCTTATTATAGCTTCTGGAACCATTTTGTTATGCTTAGATCTTGATTGTTCTCTGACTTTCTTATTTTGGCATTTATTTCGCTTTTTAGCTTTTTCTTTTTAGCTTTTTAGCTTAGTTAATCACTTTTTAGCTTATTTTTATAAGCACTTATTTGGTACTTGAGCTTTTTAGCTTACTGGACCATTTTTCTTTGCTTACATCTTAGTAATTTCCAGATTTGATTATTTCTTCTTTTAGCTTGTTCATTTAATCACTTTTAGCTCTTTAGCTTATTGGTTTAATTGCTTAATTGAGATTAACTTGCTTCTTTAAGTTTCTTTAATCATTTTGCTTATGCTAGTAGCTCATGAACAGTACCTCAAATATTTCTAACTCCTTTTATCTTGCATTGATTTAATTTAGCATGTTCATGTTATTTAATTCATTGTACGCTACTTTATCTTATGCATTTTCATTTAATTTTGCATCATATCTATTCACTTTTGTTGCATTCATGCACTTTATTTACCTAATTGCATTCATGCATATTTATCATTATTTATTCATTTGTCATGCTTTATATTTATTATGTCATTTATATTGATGTAATCTCTCAACTTCTATACCTCTCATCTATTCTTCTATTATTGGACTGTTTCGTTTAAATTAGAAACTTGCTTTCATAACAAACATAGTGAAAAAGGGTTGATCTGACGTATGGCTTTTCACACCCGGATAATCCCTATCCCTGACGTATGGCTCGTGATCTTGGGATTATCCTCACTATTGACCTAATTAATATTTTCACAATAAAAAAGGATGAAAAGGGGTTGATCTGACGTATGGCTTTTCACACCCCGGATGGTTCCTATCCCTGACGTATGGCTCGCGATCTTGGGACCATCCTCATCCTAAAGCGCTAAAACGAACTCAACACACTTAAACCTTTTTTTCAGAAAACATGCATATACGCTTTATTCATTCCTCTGACGCATACACGCTTAAGTCTCTCTTAAGAGCATACAAGCATTGTTGTGTCAGCGGAATGCGAAATAAGCAACATCCATTAATCAACTCTTTTCTGCAATGGATACACGTTTTATCTACTCCTCTGACACATACACAGCTTAAACTTCTTTTTAGAACATACAAGCAATGTTGTATCAGTGGAATACGAAATAAACGTTACCCGTTAAAATAAACCAACCACATAAACTTTTTTAGCAGAACTACGTGAGCTTTGAATTTCCCATTGCACTCTTGGGAATACGTAGGAGCGGGCTCCTACAACTGTCAAGCTCGTTAATAAAAAACCTTTTTTTCTAAATTGGAAACGAAGTAGAAGCTAGCCGACTGTAGAGCATTTTAAAAAAGTTATTTTGTGATCTAGTGTTATCTCATCTCGCTCAGTTCCCACGTTCGCTCTTAAACGAGTCGCACCTCACTAAAGGACGAAAAATCGCAAAAATAGAAAAACTACGGAATAAACGTCCGTCGTAAACCGCTTCTAAAAATTATCGCTAAAACTTTTTCCTCGACTGTGATTTTCTTCCATACCTTAGAAAAATAATCTGAAGATATATCCTAACTCACGCCGATATATAAAACTCCCATCCGAAACCTCACTTAAAACAGACGCAGTAAGATTTTCCATCAGCGGGTAAAATCCTACTCGTTTTTCCAAAAACAAGAATAATCCAAAACTCGTCACTCTGACTTCACAGAAATCTCCTCATACTTAAAAGAGGATCACAACCCGAAAGTCTGTGCCTTTCCAGCGCACGAGCACAAAACAGGCTCCTTTTCAGCAAAAATCCTAATATCGCGACAATACTTGTAAGACCCGTAATTCCACCGTACCTTTTGCGTGAATAAAATAAGTAATGACTACGAGTTTTAGGGTTTTTGGTGAAGCGGTTTTGTGAGTATCGTCGCATTAATGAGATTTTTGCTGAAAAGGAGCCTGTTTTGTGCTGGTGCGCTGGAAAGGCACAGACTTTCGGGCCGTGATCCTCTTTTGAGTATAAGAAGGTTTATGTGTAGTCAGAATAACGAGATTTGGATTATTCTTGTTTTTGGAAAAACGAGTAGGATTTTACCCGCTGATGGAAAATCTTACTGCGTCTGTTTTAAGTGAGGTTTCGGATGGAAGTTTCATATATCTGCGTGAGTTAGGATATGTCCTGAGATTAATTTTCCAAGGTATGGAAGAAAATTACAGTCGCGGAAAAAGATTTGACGAGAAAAAGTAACGGAAGCTTGCTGAGGTAAGGGCTCCACTTTATTTCCGTCTTTTAAAACGGTTACGACATGCTTGGTTTTGCTGTTATCCGTGTTTGTGTGTTTGGCATGTATGTGTTATGTATTCTCGTGATGAGAAAGTGTTTACAATATGTGTGTTGTTTTACATATGATTGGAGATGTATGTACGAACATGTGGATGAATACATATGATTGGAAATGTATGTATGTTTGTTGTGGTTTGTTACATATGATTGGATATGTATGTATGTTGTTATGTTTGGTTTACATATGCTAGAGAGGTATGTATTCATTGCATTAGCATATATGGGCAAGCGTATGCTCATGCATTTGGTAGTTGCAGGCCCGGTGTGGTGATCGGGAGAGAGCCCACCCTAATGGTTTGTAGTGATCGGGAGAGCTACGAGATTTTTGTTGAGATCAATACGTAGTGATCGGGAGAGCTACGAGGTGTGGTGATCGGGAGAGCCCACTCTAATCCTTGTAGTGATCGGGAGAGCTACGGGATTCTATTGATACTTATGGTAGGGGTGTGGTGATCGGGAGAGCCCACTCTAATCCTTGTAGTGATCGGGAGAGCTACGGGATTTTATTGATATTGTTAGTAGGGGATGGACCTACGATTCCGGAATTCATATGCATGTGGTAATGGGGAATCTACCACACTCATTGTAGAAGTCTGCATTAGGTCGTGGTGACGACGGTGGCTGTTCCAGGCCCCAGTGAGCGGCTGGAGCTTTAGTTTAGTTAGACTATGCGCCGGTGTGTTTTGTGCACCGTGCTTTTTGGTTAGCATAGGGTTTCTAACTTGTTTTGTTGTAAGTATTTGAATACTTAGACTTGGATTGTAATTATTCAGGAATACACTTTGCTTGTCGAAGCACCTTATGGTAATGAGTTCTTTTGCATATTTGAATGCCGGCTCATTGAAAAATATTCTATGCGCACTCTGAGTGTTATTTGGAAAAAAAAAAAAAATACTGCCTTTTCAGGCCTTTGAAAAACGGGTTGTTACAATACTCATGAAATCGCTTCGCCAAAAACCCTAAAAACTTAGCCGACACTAAGGTTCCTTAGGAAAACTGTACAGTGAAATCTTGGGTCTTACATTACTACCCTCCAAAAAGAAGTTTCGTCATCGAAACTAAAGGTAAGAGTAACAACTCAACTAATTATTACCATCACCAACACAACAAAATCCCTCAGGATTAGGTGTATCCACAAAGATGCTAACACTGGGTGAAGCCACACAGATGCTCTCACCATCACACTGGCACGACCGTGCACCGACCGTAACTCTCAACGAGTTCAGCACTCAAAACTTAACCTCACTACCAAGGTTCACAACCTCTAGTTCCTCAAAAGTCCTAAGGTCAACATGACAAATTCACGAGGTCACCTTTTTCCGCCTCCGCGGCATAGCCCACTCCATTAGTTTCACACGAAGTTGTGAGTGGCTACCCTCCAAAAAGAAACACTGAAGTTCTCTGTGCACCACCAAAGCTAGCAAAACTAGTCAATTCCCATCAACGCGATTCCCGTCTACCATCAACAATAAATTAAGGACGGCCAATCCCTCAATTTGTCAATAGACAGTCGACAATCATGTTGGTGGTTTAGACCATCTTTACCCCACTTAAGTGATACTTCATTCAACTTGTGCCCAAGGTCTTCCGAGGCACAATGGTCCAACACTTCCTCCGAAGTTTTTCCTTAATGTTTCCCTCGATCTCTTACGATTACACGTCGAAATCGCAAGACACAACGCTCAAGACACGTAGCATAAGCTATCATGCTTCCTTTCTTGAAACACCCGTGGAGTATCATCCACTAGTAGTACCGTGCCACTACGGCAAGTACCACCCCAACCATTACATTCCGAGCAAGTTATCTTCTCTTAGGAAGAACTTCACACCTTACCAATATCCATGAGTCCACAACTCAATGAATATGCCGAAACCGCATGCTCACCCACGAATCTCATTCTAACCACGACTTACATATAACAATCCCAACCTCCAGTTGGTGATTACACTCCTCATAGTCTTGACACTTGCCAAACTATACCATCTACTTCTCTTGGACTCCTTTTATCCAAGTCCCCAATTCCCAGAATCGGCTTCTTATGCGTTCATATTACTTCCAAACGACACTAGGCCCACGGACCCTTGACGTGTGACACACGTAATTCCTCTTGGTTAGATCCTTAACCAAACAATTCTGAATCCTAACAGCATATCACACTCCACGGATTACTAACTCATGACCTGACACCAAACAAACACTAGAACTAACTCAACACTAGTTACATTCTAACCGACTCTGGACTAACGACTCAAGTATACACTTTCCCTTTGAAGATTTAAAGCCGTGCTCTGATACCAATTGTAACAACCCGTTTTTCTAAAGCCAGAAAAGGCATATTTTTTTTTTTCTTTTTCAACTAACACTCAGAGTGCGCATAGAATATTTTAAATGAGCCGGCATTCAAATATACAAAAGAACTCATTACCAAAAGGTGCTTCGACAAGCAAAGTGTATTCCTGAATAATTACAATCCAAGTCTAAGTATTCAAATACTTACAACAAAACAAGTTAGAATCCTATGCCTAAACCCAAAAAGCACGGTGTACAACCCACACCGGCGCATAGTCTAACTAAGCCAAAGCTCCAACATCTCACTGGGGCCTGGAACAGCCACCGTCGTCACCACGACCTAACCCATCATCTAGGTGGGATGAGCCCGCAAATGAAAGAAAGGGTCACCACAAAATAAAAGTATGTATATATATAACCGGTGCGAAAGATTGTACACATAACAATAATTCCACAAACACAAGAGAAAGCTCTTAATCACCAAAGCAATTCCCACCAACGGGTTTATATATATAATACACACCAAGCCTAATGCAGACTTCTACAATGGATGTGGTACTATCCAAGCTACCACATGCATGAATTCCGGAATCGTAGGTCCAACCCACTAAAGCCACAAGGGCAGGTGAAGCCACACAGACGCTATCACCAGGTGAAAATAGCCACACAGATGCTACCAGCCACACATATGCTGTCAGCCACACAGATGCTGTCACCAGGCGAAAATAGCCACACAGATGCTACCAGCCACACAGATGCTGTCGCCCAACCCACTAAAGCCACAAGGGCAGGTGATGCCACACAGACGCTATCACCAGGTGAAAATAGCCACACAGATGCTACCAGCCACACAGATGCTGTCAGCCACACAGATGCTGTCACCAGGCGAAAATAGCCAGACAGATGCTACCAGCCACACAGATGCTGTCGCCCAACCCACTAAAGCCACAAGGGCAGGTGATGCCACACAGATGCTATCACCAGGTGAAAATAGCCACACAGATGCTACCAGCCACACAGATGCTGTCAGCCACACAGATGCTGTCACCAGGCGAAAATAGCCACACAGATGCTACCAGCCACACAGATGCTGTCGCCAACTATGAAATGCATGAGCATACTTTCTAATTAAGCATATATAGGACAGTCACACAGACACAGCCCCGGCGGAGTCACACAGACACATCCACCCGTGTAGTCCCAGCTGACTTACACGTTCCATACATGCTCATGCAACAATTACATATCACACAGATATATGTAAACCAAACACAACGACATACATACATTTCCATTCATATGTATTCCAACAACCTGTTCATACATATATTCTCATAATCATATGTAAACAGCGCAAGTATTTTAAACACGTTCTCATCACGAGAATACATCAACCAGATATGCCAAACACACAGCAAAGCATTACAGCAGAAATCCAAGCATGTCATAACCAGTTGAAAAGACGGAAATAAAGTGGAGCCCTTACCTCAGCAAGCTTCCGTTAACTTTTCTCGCATAATTCTACAACTCGCGCTTCCTAAAATTAAGCAGCGTACAATCAATAAAATACTCCCAACGTATCCTATTGAAACGAAACTTGTTCTCTAAAATCTAGGGGGGTTTAAGGTACTTTCTCACACTCTCGGATAGTGATTACGAGTCCTCCCCATAGTGATTAAAAATTCACGAAGTTAATTGCACTATTTCTCGCTACGCGAAAATATTTTCGTTTCAAAACAAACTAAGAAACACTTTGATTCCTAACTCCAAGGCAATCAATTTTCACATACTAAAACCATTTGAAAACAACCCAAAGCATTACAGCAGAAATCCAAGCATGTCATAACCAGTTGAAAAGACGGAAATAAAGTGGAGCCCTTACCTCAGCAAGCTTCCGTTAACTTTTCTCGCATAATTCTACAACTCGCGCTTCCTAAAATTAAGCAGCGTACAATCAATAAAATACTCCCAACGTATCCTATTGAAACGAAACTTGTTCTCTAAAATCTAGGGGGGTTTAAGGTACTTTCTCACACTCTCGGATAGTGATTACGAGTCCTCCCCATAGTGATTAAAAATTCACGAAGTTAATTGCACTATTTCTCGCTACGCGAAAATATTTTCGTTTCAAAACAAACTAAGAAACACTTTGATTCCTAACTCCAAGGCAATCAATTTTCACATACTAAAACCATTTGAAAACAACCCAAAAACTCTTTGAAAATTTTCACAAAAATAAAAGTTTACTTGCGCCACAAGTTACAAGTTTTTCCTTTCAAATAAAATGGTCATAACTCATTCAATCTTTATCCAATCGAGACGAGCCATACGCCGAAATCTTCGTCTCGAAAAGACGGATCAAATGGTCCAGTTTCTAGGTCACCAAAACAATTTTATAATGACCTAAATGCCATTCCAAATTCGACCAGAATTGGAATCACACCAAAAATATTTCAAAACAAGCATAAAACTCTTCAAAACATCACAAGTTACTAGCTTTTATCTTCAAACAAAAACAACTTAAATCATTCTTTCAAAAACCATGATCATTCACTTTAAACCAATGATTCATTGCCTTCCAATAGGACTTAAATAATTTGAAAACCACATGGTCACACACACACATGGTGCCACGGCCAAGAACACAAAACCCTAGCTAGTTCCAAAAATTTTCCATTTCACTACCCTAGCATAAATCAACTAGCTCATAAAATCATTTAATTGAACACACAAAATATTTCTAAAACACAATCCACAAATCAAAAGCTTTTTCCTAAATTTCTTATGAACACCAACAAAATGATTTTCTTGTTTTTTCAAAACAAAACCATTTTTCTCATATCCAATTCACTTAAAAGTCTAAAAACAACATCTTAAACACAATCACTAACAAAAATTCATGTTCTTGATCAATAGAAATTTCTCATCAAAACCCTAACAAAGAAATTCATGAAATGATCATCCAACCATGGAAATCCTCACAACTAAGCTCAAACTTCCTAGATATTCACTCAAAAGAACTTTCGTGGAATAAAAAAGTATTTATCAATAAGTTCTAACTAAAACTCTATGAACATAATCCAAAATTTCTTCTCATGAGAATCTACTTCCACATACACAATTTTCTTAACAACTCTAAAGCTAATTAGCAATGATCCATAACATTAACAAAGGAAAATTAAAACTCCCCCCCACACTAGCAAAAAGGTTCACGGCCAAAGAAGAGAAAAAGAGGAGGAAAATTTTCTTACCATAAAACTTAGCTCATAATCACCATCATGATGAGATGATCAACTTTGATTCTAAGCTTTTCTTCTAATTCCATCTAGGTTTCTCTTAAGTTGAAGATGTGTGTTCTATCCACACTTGGAAAAATAAATGAAAGAAGAGGGAGGAAGAGAGTCTACGTGAGAGAGAGAAGAGGAAGAGTGAAAATCCCTTCCAATTTTTCCTAAGTCTTCCTACTTATTAAAGTCATGGATTAATCTAGGCCAATGGATCAAATAGTGTAAAGTTCTATGAGCAAATCCTAGCCCTCCATTCATTTACTCACAATAATATTATAATAATAATATCCTAGATAAATATCAAGATATTTTGTGATCTAGTGTTATCTCATCTCGCTCAGTTCCCACGTTCGCTCTTAAACGAGTCGCACCTCGCTAAAGGACGAAAAATCGCAAAAATAGAAAAACTACGGAATAAACGTCTGTCGTAAACCGCTTCTAAAAATTATCGCTAAAACTTTTTCCTCGACTGTGATTTTCTTCCATACCTTAGAAAAATAATCTGAAGATATATCCTAACTCACGCCGATATATAAAACTCCCATCCGAAACCTCACTTAAAACAGACGCAGTAAGATTTTCCATCAGCGGGTAAAATCCTACTCGTTTTTCCAAAAACAAGAATAATCCAAAACTCGTCACTCTGACTTCACAGAAATCTCCTCATACTTAAAAGAGGATCACAACCCGAAAGTCTGTGCCTTTCCAGCGCACGAGCACAAAACAGGCTCCTTTTCAGCAAAAATCCTAATATCGCGACAATACTCATGAAATCGCTTCGCCAAAAATCCTAAAAACTTAGCCGACACTAAGGTTCCTTAGGAAAACTGTACAGTGAAATCTTGGGTCTTACAACTAAAAACACAAAAGGGTAGTCTAGGCAAAAGTTAGGGATTGAAAAATGAAAAAAAATGCAAAAAGCGAATGTCACCAAGATTCACGACAAAACAAAATCATGTGACCAAAACAAAAAGGCCAATGTGACTGCCATACAAAAAGGGAAACATATCCTCAGCCCCCGAGCCATCATAACCTCACCATCAAAATTCCAAAAACCTCTTGGGACTTGAATACATGAGTAGAGTTAATTGAACGTAGGACTGAAGATCATCACGAAGAATGGGATGGGTTAAAATTAAACTTTGAGCCTTATATCCTTTTATTCATAAACCGTGAACCAGGCCACGTTACAATCCTCAAAAGACCTAATTGAAGCAAGGTTTATTTTGAAAGCATACGGTAGCAAGGTTGCGTTAACCTGACTCCCAAAAATCTTTTGTTACTATCATACTCTCACACCATCTTCCACAAAATACATCCAATGTACATAAATACCATCTCAATTTCAATTTCAAAGCTTGCATTAAAATTGCATTAGAATTACTATTTCAAGCAAACAGGTTTATTTGCAAGCCAGCACTTAACAATAAGGAAGTTCCAATTATGAACAGCCATCAAGAAGAACTTTGGACCAATCTGGGGCAATTATCTCAGGACTTCATTTAACCATGGGGCACATTCCCTAGAAAAGCCATTCAACACGGACAAAGTGTCCCAGGATCGGATCATGGCAAAGGGTATCAAAATCAAGGACCTAATAAATCAGTTCAAGACGCTCCTAATCAAGGGCAGATCACCTGAAGATCCTGTTGGCCCAGCCAAACATGTTTCAAGAATGAGTCAATCTAGGGGCATACCTCTCACAGAGAGAGAACCGATATCAGGAAGTTGGCCAAAAGTCAAGGAAAAGAGGCAAAACACTTCAAATGCCTAACAGACTGGGGCAAGACATGATACACCAGGTCAGGTTCTCCCTACACCTTCAAGATAATCAAGCAAAGCCTGATAAATATCTGCAACCGCTGGGTCCGGAATTTGTGTCGGGGATTACCTTCAAGCCACCATTCCACAAAAGGCCGTGATACCATCTCCAATTATTCACCACCCACCATAGGGGCATTAATCATCGTCATGCATTAATCATGTCATTTTACTCATGTAAATCATCATCATGCATTAATCATGTCATTTCATTCCAATATCCGGTATGCCCCATACCACAAATCCAATAACCTCAAAATCAAGTAGCCAAATCAAAACATCCACAATCAAGAACCTAACCTTGCATTGCCACCCTCAAAGTCCAATCATTATTGGCAAACCCACTCAAAGTCCAATCATTATTGGCACACCCTCAAAGTCCAATCATTATTGGCGAACCCCCTCAAAGTCCAATCATTATTGGCAAACCCACTCAAAGTCCAATCATTATTGGCACACCTTCAAAGTCCAATGATTATTGGCACACCCTCAAAGTTCAATCATTATTGGCATACCCTCAAAGTCCAATCATTATTGGCATACCCTCAAAGTCCAATCATTATTGGCACACCTTCAAAGTCCAATCATTATTGGCAGACCCTCAAAGTCCAATCATTATTGGCACCTCCTCAAAATCCAATATTCAATGAAACTCAAATAAAACCCAGTGTTCATTAACACCCATGTTGAAACTCGACTTCCAATAGCACACAGTCATTTCATGTCATCATATACATTAATCATGCATGTCATGGTAAACATGCATTCATAAAGCAGGTTTAAAGGTAACTCCTCGCATAATACAACTTTTGGCCACTTAATCATGAGAAAGCCAGTTGGCCCTTTTACCCAGAAAGTCGGTTGGTAAAACCGTCTCCTCAGCAAAATTGGTTGATTAACCGTGTTTACAGCAAACTTGTCACTAAAAGACGGGGCATTCGTTTTCCTTCCCCAGTGAATTGCAAATGTTTGGAAAAGTCCTTCTACAAATGATCAGAACGGCTTATATAAGCACATCATCACAACAACTTCAGATTGATCTTCAGTGAGAGCGGCTGGATAAAATCTCCTCAATATCAGATTGATTTTCAGTGAGAGCGGCTGGATAAAATCTCCTCAACTATAGATTGATTTTCAGTGAGAGCGGCTGGATAAAATCTACTCAACTACAGATTGATTTTCAGTGAGAGCGGCTGGATAAAATCTCCTCAACTACAGATTGATCTTCAGTGAGAGCGGCTGGATAAAATCTACTCAACTTCAGATTGATCTTCAGTGCAAGCGGCTGAATAAAGTCTACTCAATATCAGATCGATTTTCGGTGCAAGCGGCTGAATAAGGTCTACTCATCTTCAGAATAATCTTCAGTGCAAGCGGCTGGATAAGGTCTACTTAATTTCACCAAGTGATTTTCAGTATAAACGACTGGATAAGGTTGGTTTCATTCATCTTACTTTTAAGTTTGTCCGGTTCCCCAAAAGGAATGACAACAGGTATACTCGTTCCTCTCATTATTATCATTCATGCTTCTGCAAAATTAGGGCATTCTATATTTAATTATCTTTTACCAAAAGAATACGAATACTGAGGTCATTCGCATTCTTAAGGTCTAAGCTAATTAAATAGGGGCAGCTGTCATACCCTAATTTTGCCCCACTTCATTTTCACATTTTTTTCCATCTAGCCATTATTTTGCATTTTTTAGAAAAAGTCAACTTTTGCATAAAGACTTATAAAAACATTTTTCTTTGCATAATTTGCATGACATGATTTTACCCTTTTGCCCTTATCTCTTTTAATTAATTACTTTTTTCATTTATTTTGATTTTGTTACTTGTAATCCAAGAAACCTCATTTCATTATCAAATGCACTCCATTTTTCAATTCAAATCCAATTCTATTTCATTCTCACTTCATTTCAAAATTATTGCATCATTTAAAAATTCAAAATTGCATTGTTGCATTATGGTTAATTATTTATTTTTTGGTCCAAACACTTTTTTGTTAGCCCAAATCCAAACAACAAAAATTATCCAAAAATGACACCACATCATCACCTCACTAGAAGCTTCTATTCTCCTCCATCTCATCACAAAAAAATGCTAACCAAAGCACAATCATAAACCTCATAAAAATATCTCAAATCAATTTCTCTAAAATACCATTTCTTCTTCACCAATCCATGATCCACCTTATCCTAATTCCCATCTATAAATAAAGCCTCATATCAGAGCAAAAAGGAGAAAATCATAGTAAAGAAACTCTGCCCAAATCACTACTCAAATACCCATTTTTCTCCATCTTCATCAAAAAACCAAAAACCTCAAAACTTCATCAAAACTCAAAAACAAACCATCAATCATCTTCAATTAAGTTCCAGAAGCTTGAATCCACACAAGAACGAACGAATTTCAACTCCCTAAGCTCACATTGAGGCCACGGTGGTCAAGAGAAACTCAAGGAGATCTGGACCTAAAACAAGCTTAAACAATGTAATTAATCTAACATTCTAACTCATTAACATCTAATCTTACTTTATGGTTACTTGTTTTTGTTTAATTTGAGTTTAATTTCATTTTGCTATTTTTTATTTTTTGAGTTCCTCACTTGGGTGTTTCGAAACCCCATTTTTAAGACCTCAAATGTGAAATCCGAGCTCGGATTCATGATCAGGAGGCAAAAACAAGTGGGTTTGAGTTTCGTTTCGTTTAATTTGAGCTTGATTTGAGAAATCCGGAAAAATTTCAAAATAAAGAAGATGAAGATCATGGTTTGCTACGAAATTCTGTAGCTAACGCATGAACTCGTAGCTAAATTTCGTAACAAACTATGAAGGTTGTAGCGCTGCCCAGATTCATTTTCACGCGTTCGATTTGCCTTTTGTTTTGGTCCGTCCGATTGTGGTTTGAACGGATCCGTCAGATCTAATCTAATGAGCTCTGACGGCGATGACGTCCGAGGGTGCATGATACGCAAGTTACGCCTAGCACTGGATTATTTTTTTGGTTGACCCCTCTATTTTTGTTTGACTGGACGCGTGGACTGGGCCTTCCGGCCCAGATTTGCTTTTCGCACCCCCAGCTGTTACTTCTTGCACCCCCCTGCTTAAATTAATTTTAATTGATTCTTAGCTTATTTCCAAAAGCACTTAAGTGGTTAATAGCTTATTTAAGCAATTTTAATCACTTTGTTATGCTTAAATTTAGTCTTTCATTATTTTAGCATTATATTTGCTTTTTAGTCTATTTTCTAGCGTTTTAGCTTATTTAATCACTTTCTAGCTTATTTTCTTAAGCACTTATTTGGATTCAAAGCTTATTATAGCTTCTGGAACCATTTTGTTATGCTTAGATCTTGATTGTTCTCTGAATTTCTTATTTTGGCATTTATTTCGCTTTTTAGCTTTTTCTTTTTAGTTTTTTAGCTTAGTTAATCACTTTTTAGCTTATTTTTATAAGCACTTATTTGGTACTTGAGCTTTTTAGCTTACTGGACCATTTTTCTTTGCTTACATCTTAGTAATTTCCAGATTTGATTATTTCTTCTTTTAGCTTGTTCATTTAATCACTTTTAGCTCTTTAGCTATTGGTTTAATTGCTTAATTGAGATTAACTTGCTTCTTTAAGTTTCTTTAATCATTTTGCTTATGCTAGTAGCTCATGAACAGTACCTCAAATATTTCTAACTCCTTTTATCTTGCATTGATTTAATTTAGCATGTTCATGTTATTTAATTCATTGTACGCTACTTTATCTTATGCATTTTCATTTAATTTTGCATCATATCTATTCACTTTTGTTGCATTCATGCACTTTATTTACCTAATTGCATTCATGCATATTTATCATTATTTATTCATTTGTCATGCTTTATATTTATTATGTCATTTATATTGATGTAATCTCTCAACTTCTATACCTCTCATCTATTCTTCTATTATTGGACTGTTTGGTTTAAATTAGAAACTTGCTTTCATAACAAACATAGTGAAAAAGGGTTGATCTGACGTATGGCTTTTCACACCCGGATAATCCATATCCCTAACGTATGGCTCGTGATCTTGGGATTATCCTCACTATTGACCGAATTAATATTTTCACAATAAAAAATGATGAAAAGGGGTTGATCTGACGTATGACTTTTCACACCCCGGATGGTTCCTATCCCTGACGTATGGCTCGCGATCTTGGGACCATCCTCATCCTAAAGCGCTAAAACGAACTCAACACACTTAAACCTTTTTTTCAAAAAATATGGATATACGCTTTATTCATTCCTCTGACGCATACACGCTTAAGCCTCTGTTAAGAGCATACAAGCACTGTAGTGGCAGCGGAATGCGAAATAAGCAACATCCATTAATCAACTCTTTTCTGCAATGGATACACGTTTTATCTACTCCTCTGACACATACACAGCTTAAACTTCTTTTTAGAACATACAAGCAATGTTGTATCAGTGGAATACGAAATAAACGTTACCCGTTAAAATCAACCAACCACATAAACTTTTTTAGCAGAACTACGTGAGCTTTGAATTTTCCATTGCACTGTTGGGAATACGTAGGAGCGGGCTCCTACAACCGTCAAGCTCGTTAATAAAAAATCTTTTTTTCTAAATTGGAAACGAAGTAGAAGCTAGCCGGCTGTAGAGCATTTTAATTCAAACGCGCAGACAAACTTAAGCCACCTAAATGGTTCCCATCGAGTACGATGGATGCGAGGGGTGCTAACACCTTCCTCTCGCATAACCAACTCCCGAACCCGCCATGGTTCTTTAACCATGTCAACCTCAAGGTTTTTTTCGATATTTTCCTTTCCCTCTCTTTGGGATAAATAAAAATCGGTGGCGACTTCATTGTTATATATGAAATTTTCCCGCCCGCTACACGCAGCACGATGGAATCACGTCGTGCTGCGATAGTTTGCTGTTGGATTTGAAAATTTTCCGTTCACATCGCAGCACGATACGATACATCGTACTGCGATGGACGTCCGTTTTATTTGAAAATTTGAACGTTGTTCATCGTAGCACGATGGGATGCATCGTGCTGTGATGGACTGCCTGATTTTGCTAAAAATTTGATTTTTCAACTTTTTTCTCAAAAATTTGTTTTTCTAGGTCTTTCTTTGAAAAATGTAGTACTTTTATTTTTTTCTAAACTAAAATTAAAATAAAAACAGTAAATTGTACCTTGGGTTGCCTCCCAAGCAGCGCTTGTTTAGCCTCTCATTAGCTTGAGGCATTTCCTCCATTACAGAGGATAGGTTCGCATGTCTCTCTATTTGTGCTTCTTCGTTCCAGAGCCTGAAGCACTGGCCATCTACTTTATTAATTACTGTCAGGCAAAACTAGGTCTGTTTCTCCATATCCTCAACTATCCGGTTGGCGACTAATTTACCGGTGCAGTGTCATAGAACGCAGTGATCTCACCCCAAACTTATATTCGTGCATGTCTTTCTTTTTTGCGCTTTCTTCCTGAGGAAGAAATTGGTCTTCAGAGGTGATTTTACAGCTTGATTCTCCAGATTGACGCTTTTCCTGATGGCCTTTCTCTCTTTTCTTTGTCATCTTCGCCAATGGTTCCTGTGTTTCCGAACCATTCCTGTTAACAGCCCTTTTACTCTTTTACTTCCTGTGGAAGCTCTTTAGTCAAATGATCCTCCTGACCATTGACTTTTTGTTGCAGCTTTCTCTTTTGCAATGTATTCCGTCTCCCATGACCTTGAGAGTTTTCCTGTGAGAATGCTGTCTTTGTTTGGCTGTTGCCAGCCTTCCTAGTGCCTTGAGTACCTGTCTGCATGCACTTTAAACAAAATACCTCAGTAGCACTGGGATAATATTTTCTGTGGAACTATTTTTGGTTTGTCTCATGTGTCTTTGTCACCATGAAAATTCTCAGGTAAGTGAGGTGGATCACAACGGATCGCTTAAATACCAAGACTTATCCTTAACCAGAATTTCCACAGATCAAATTCCACAATCATCAACAAGATTTTTGAATTTTTGAATTTTTTTTGTATTTTTGAATTTTTTTGACAAACTTAAATAAATCTAGTAAGGCTTTGTAAACACAATCCCCGGCAACGGCGCCAAAAACTTGACTACGGTCTGGCAAGTGCACCAGTTTGTCGTCGAGTAATAATTCACACTCTAGTGTATAGAATGAGTTCGTATCCACAGGGATCGTGCCGAAGCTTCACTAGCGTTATTTAAGTTTGTGATAGTTTGCATTCGCTTTGGTTTTTGAAAAGGTTTTTATAAAATATAGCGTAATGCTTTGCAGAAAGATAAATGCGGAATGTATAAATAAATAAATTCAAGAAATATAGAGGCTAGGTATGGTGGTTGGACTCCCTCCCTTCTTCATATTTGGCATGACCGGTGTATAACATAGTTACTTAGATTATGTTCGGCGGTGAATTATCCTTGTTGTAGTAATACCTTACTATTACACTATGTTTATTAAAGTTTCCCTACATTATTAACTAAGGTACCTACGAGAGCCTAACCTCGATGTGTCACATACCCTAATTAATAAGTGAGTTGTTTATAAACATGCATTATGCTCTTCACCAATTAACCTCTAGGTCCTAGTATCGGGCCGTTCATCTTCTAAGTGCTCAGATCACACCTAGTGCATGATTCCTCCTCTAACCGCTCAGTTCACGACTAGTTCAGGATGTTACCGTCTCTACACACCTAGCATTATTTACTACGAGTTCCGGACCATATCAAGTCAAAACCGGATATCAATTCTATGGGAGCTCCCGCTTATCCGGCCAGATTACGAGAATACGTTATTAAAGTGCACGAAAGTAAATAACAAACATAATTACTAAATATCATTTATTATAACTTAGACTCCATCACAGACTCCAAATATTCATAGGGGAGTTCATCTTCTCCACCACAACCTAAGGCATAAATAATAAAGACTACATATTTAAATTACAATAAATCATAACCTAAATACAAAAGCCTAAAGAAATCATACCTTGCTGAGTTAGGTTTCCCGTAAGGGGAGAAAACTATGCCCAATAAAGCTCCTCTGGACCTCTCCTTATAGTAGAGTGTGTTCTACTATTTCTGAATGAATAAAACAATGAATGGGAGGCTCTATTTATAGTTTTCGTAATGGGCCTCAGCAAGGTCATCGCAAAAGCCTAAAGAAATCATACCTTGCTGAGTTAGTTTTCCCGTAAGGGGAGAAAACTATGCCCAATAGAGCTCCTCTGGACCTCTCCTTATAGTAGAGAGTGTTCTACTATTTCTGAATGAATAAAACAATGAATGGGAGGCTCTATTTATAGTTTTCGTAATGGGCCTCAGCAAGGTCATCGCAGTACGATGAGGCCATCGTGCTGCGATGTGAAGATTCAGTTTATTTTTATAACTGATCCTGTGCATTTCATCAGCTTGGGCGCCAAGTTACTCCATCGTGCTGCGATAGCACACATCGTACTGCGATGGAAGATTTTCTTCAGATTTATTGCTTCTGATTTCTTGGCGAACAAGCAGCTCCCATCGTGGCACGATGGGAGCCATCGTGCTGCGATGGAATGCTGATTTTCTTCACTTTTTGGGCTTTTTCTTGTCTTTTTGCATCTTGGACTCTGTCTTGATGCTTTTTCTTGCTTTTGTAGGTTTTCCTTCGTATTTGGGCCTGTCTTGGTCATTTTACTACTAATAATAATACTAAAAATACCATAGAAATTCCTGTCATCAGTGGGAAAGCAAGGCGGAGGCGACACACCCTATAGACGGCGCCCTCGCCCCAAACACAACTGCTCCTATGAAGACCCAGCCTGCAAATTAGTACGTGGAAGGAGATAACCACCCTCTACCACCACGATCACCACCGAAACGGGAAGAAACCACCCATCACCGCCACATGGGAGACGGAGGAGGAAGAAGAAACCGCCACGATCATGGGGTATCCATGATCGTGGTACCTCATAACTGATATTTTTAGAAATCTATAAATAGGAGCTTATGCTTCGTTGTAAAAGGTTCACAATTTTTTGATAATGAAGGAATTACTCATTTCTTAGACACGACCCCATTATTTATCACCCCCCTTATTTGTTCACCAGATCATTTTGGCGCCCACCGTGGGGCTGCGGTAAAACGATTCCCAGCCTACCACCTTTAACAGACAGAGATCTCCCAACATGACGGGAGGCACACCCAATCATGGCATTGGTTCAGGCCCCAACATGACCTAAACGGATGCCGTCAATGAACTGAGGCGGCTTCAGGCTAAGGTAACGGCCATGGATCAGGAAAAGGTCGACAAAGGAAACGATAATGACGAGGACGAAATCAACGATTCTCAACCCTTAGCACAAACCTTATGGGACGGCAGAGTCCCAGAAAACTTCAAGATGCCACATCTCCCAGTGTTTGATGGAAAAACTGACCCCTCGGAGCACCTGATGGCAGTGGGAACACAAACCGCTATCATAGGCGCCGCAGACCATCTGAAGTGCAAATTACTCTCAGGCACCCTGAAAGAGGCAGCTTTGAGATGGTATATGAATTTACCAAAGAACTCCATAGAAAGTTGTGTCATTTCCAGCGTAAATTCATCCAACAGTTCTCAGGATCAAAACATATCAAGGTCACCGCCACAGCCTCTTCACCACTCGCCAGAACCACGCTGAGACTGTGCGTGAATACTTGGCCAGATTCTGTGAAGCAACCATCAAAGTATCTAATCCTAACCAAGAAATGTTCGTAGCAGCATTCCATAACGGTTTAAAAGCCGGTCATTTCAACGAGTCTCTAGCACAAAAGTCAGCAACCTCGATTCAAGAGGGCTGAATGTTACATCAAGGGCGAAGAAAGTAACGCCGAGAAAAGATCAAGAGACGCGAGAGAAAGAGAGCCACTTAACAAGGGTAACAGAGCCCCAGATTTTTACCCACAAATACGAAGTCAACCAGATCACAGAGGGCATGAACCCCAAAGAAAACCATATCACCAGCAAATAAGGCGAGACGTGGACAGATTCCCAGAGAAAGAATACACGCCCTTGAACAGAGCAAGGGTCTATATTCTGGACGAACTGCTAGAAACAGGACTCACCAGGTTGCCTCCTCAGAGAGGAAAGGAATACCAGTTAGGACAGAACACGAATGCATGGTGCGCATATCACAGGTGCAAGGGACACGACACCGAAAAATGCTTCAGGTTAAGAGACCTCATCGAAGAATTGATAAAGAGTGGCCATCTAAGGAAGTTTCTGGATGACGCCGCCAATGGAAAAGTCGTAGTTCCAAAAGTACGAAGAGACCCAAAAAGGGATCAAGGAGAAAATCCAGAAGGAGAAAAGGTGAGAATAGCAGTCAACACTATTGCAGGAGGTTTCGCTGGAGGAGGCGAATCGAGTAACACCCGCAAACGTTATGTGAGGCGAGCAGACTTTGAAGCAAAGTTTATGGGACACACGTCTATCTCATCCACCCCGGACTTGTCCTTCACCAAAGAAGACAAAAGGGAAGTCATGCCACACGATGACGACCCATTAGTGATTCAAGTCCAAATCCTGAATTGCGATGTGAAGAGAGTACTTATCGACTCAGGAAGTTCAGCGGACATAATGTACTGGGAAGCCTTCAAAGCCATGCAACTATCCAACGAGCACTTAATGCCTTACAACGGCACGCTAGTAGGCTTTGCAGGCGTGCAGGTAGAAGTAATGGGTTACACCATGTTGCTTGCAACATTTGGGGAAAAAGACCAAGCCAAGACCATCAAAGTCCGATATTTGGTGGTGAAGACCCCTTTCACATCATACAACATCATCATAGGAAGACCAGCTTTCAATACACTAGAGGCGGCCATGTCAACACTGTACCTATCTATAAAATATCCACTAGAGGATGGGAGAGTAGGAACCATAAAGGGGGACCAAGCGCTGGCGAGACGTTGATATGAGTCCAGTCTGAAGATAAAGCACAGAGCCTTCAACACTTCAGACTCTACTCGCCCTGTTCCTAAGAAAGGTGGAGAATTTCAAGACAGAAGAGTAAGTTCCATCGAAGAATTAGAGAAGGTCCAAATTGGCGAAGAAACACACCAAACAACCAACATTGGCACATCTCTGCAGCCAGAAGAGAGAGAAAAGATCCTGGCGACATTGAAGAAAAACATAGACCTATTCGCATGGCATCCCTCAGACATGCCAGGAATAGACGAGACAATCATTACACACAAACTATCCATCTCCCCCGAGACAAAACCCGTCTCACAAAAGAAGAGGAAAGTCGGCGAGGAAAGAAGAGCAGCCATCATTGAAGAAGTAACAAAGTTAAAGGAAGCAGGGTTCATAGAAGAGATCAAGTACCCATCTTGGCTAGCAAACGTCGTAATGGTGAAGAAGGCGAACGGAAAATGGAGAATGTGTGTAGATTTCACAGACCTGAACAAAGCATGCCCAAAGGATCCCTATCCTTTGCCCAACATTGACAGACTGATAGATGGAGCGTCAGGATACAAGATGCTCAGCTTCATGGATGCATATTCAGGGTACAATCAGATCAAGATGAATCCCGCCGACGCTCCCCATACAACATTTATGACCAATACCTGCAACTATTTCTACAATGGCATGCCGTTTGGCTTAAAGAATGCAGGAGCCACATATCAGAGATTGATGGATAGGGTATTTTCAGAGCAGATAGGAAAAAATCTGGAGGTTTACATTGATGATATGGTAGTGAAGACTACGGAAGCATGCGAACATGACCAAGACTTGAGTGACATCCTCGCCTCAGTGAGAAAATACAACATGAGGTTAAACCCTACCAAGTGTTCATTTGGAGTACAGTCAGGCAAATTCCTTGGGTTCATGTTAACTAACAGAGGAATAGAGGCGAACCCAGATAAGTGCCAGGCGATCATTGACATGAGGAGCCCTACATCAGTCAAAGAAGTACAGCAGTTAACAGGAAGGATCGCAGCATTATTAAGGTTTTTATCTTGTGCAGGAGAGAAAGCATTTCACTTCTTCTCCACACTCAGGAAAAGTGAAAGATTCGTATGGAGCACTCAGTGCGAGGAGGCTTTCCAAAATTTAAAAACATTCCTCGCCTCGCCTCCAATCCTGACTCGCCCTGAGAAAGGTAACACCCTGTATCTATACCTCGCCGTTTCAGACAAAGCCCTCAGTTCTGCATTGGTACAAGAGATAAAGGGAGAAGAAAAGCCGATCTACTTTGTCAGCAGAACATTCAAAGGAGCAGAGGCTAAGTACCAAAATATCAAAAAACTCTCATTAGCAATAATAGTAACGGCGAGGAAACTAAGGCAGTACTTTCAAAGCCACAAAATCGTGGTAAAAACAGATTATCCTATCAAGAACGTGTTAAGAAAACCGGACCTAGCAGGAAGGATGGTAGCATGGTTAGTAGAATTGTCAGAATTTGACATAACTTTCTCTCCAAGAGGCGCAATCAAGTCACAAATACTAGCAGACTTTTTGCTGGAGCTTACGACGCCCGCAGAAGAGAATAGTGAACAACCTTGGACTCTATCAGTTGACGGAGCCTCCAACATCAGAGGAAGTGAGGCTGGAGTAGTGTTAGAAGGACCAGATGGAGTCCTCATTGAACAGTCGTTGAGGTTCGCTTTCAAGGCGAGCAATAACCAGGCAGAATATGAAGCTTTGCTCGCCGGAATGAAGTTAGCAAAGGAGATGGACATAACAGATCTCAAAGCGAAGAGCGATTCGCAGTTGGTAACAAACCAAGTATCAGGAGAGTTTCAGGCCAAGGATCCCCAGTTAATCAAGTACTTGGAGAAAGTGCGCAACTTGGCCAATCATTTCAAATCGTTCGAGTTGGTTTACGTACCACGAGAGCAGAACGCAAGAGCAGACTTGTTATCAAAGTTAACAAGCACCAAAAAGCCTGGAAGCAACATAACTTTCATTCAAGAAACCATTGCAAGTCCTAGTATCACTGAAGAGACAGTCATGATGATTGTAGAAGCAGAAGATTGGAGAGCGCTAATCATAAGATATCTCCAAGAAGACGTACTACCAGCAACAAAAGAAGAAGCATATAAGTTAAAGAGAGCAGCAGCATGGTACTCCATGCTAGGAGACAAACTCTACAAGAGAGGATTTTCAGGACCCCTCATGCTTTGCGTAAGTCAAGAAGAAGCCAAGGGAATATTGGAAGAGATACATGGGGGATCATGTGGAAGTCACATTGGGGCGAGATCCCTGGCAGGAAAAATACTCAGAGCAGGTTTCTATTGGCCAGAATTACACAGCGATGCAGCCAGGTACGTAAACACGTGTGACAAATGTCAGAGGTTTGTGAACTTACACTACGCCCCAGGAAAACTGTTGAAATCCGTGTTGTCCCCATGGCCTTTCTTCATGTGGGGAACAGACATCCTAGGACCTTTCCCCGCCTCGATTGGACAAGCAAAGTGGATCATAGTGGCAATTGACTACTTCACCAAATGGATAGAGGCGGAGGCCCTGTCAAGCATTTCAGCCGATTAAGTCAAGAAGTTCTATTGGAGAAAAATCATCTGCAGATTCAGACTACCCAAATACATCGTCTCAGACAATGGAACTCAGTTCGCAAGTGAGAAAGTAGTTGAATTTTGCAAAGGGAAGGGTATTCAGAACACTTTCATATCCGTAGAACACCCACAGGCCAATGGACAAGCAGAGTCCGCCAACAAAGTGATCTTAAGAGCAATCAAAAGGAGAATTACAAGCAAGGGCGAGGGTTGGGCCGCACACCTTTTACCAATCCTCTGGTCATATCACACCACGCCCCAATCCTCAACGGGCGAGGCACCCTTCACTATGGTGTATGGAATGGACGCAATGATTCCAGCAGAAATAAACCCCCCAAGTTGGCGTAGAGATACCCTCACGCTTGAGGAAAATTCAGAAGCATTGGAAGAGAATCTAGATTTGATGCAGGAACTAAGAGACAAAGCCCACTTTAGGGAATTCGTTTCAAAACAACGAGCAGCTAGAAGGTACAATACTAGAGTGATAGCAAGGATATTCAGAGAAGGAAACTTAGTTCTCAAAAGACCTATGGGAAAGGATAAGGGAGGAAAGTTAGCAGCAAACCGGGAAGGCCCCTTCAGAATCAACGAAGCATTCGAAGGAGGAGCTTACAGACTTGAAACGGTGGAAGGAGAAGTCCTACACAGAACATGGAACATGGCAAATCTCAGGTTTTACTACAGTTAACTGCCACATAAAGCAAGAAAAGCAACGCCATGGCGTGCAACATTCTAATGTTATTTTATGATTAAGTTACTGCATGTGTATGATCAAATGTACTAAAATCTTTCATTCCAATTAATAAATAGCGGCGGGACACTCTTTTCTCCTATGAAAATAGGAGTTTTTATTGAGGCCCACCGTTTTAAATTCTTGGTTTTGTGAAGAACTGACACATACGTTTCAGACACGACTGAAAAAGAAAAGAAAAAACGAGTTGAAACACCATGGCGTTATCCGTAAATCTTACGAGTAGGAAACGTCAGAAATAGAAATGGCGATATCCTTAAATCTTACGAGTTGGATACGACGGAAACGAGTTGAAACACCATGGCGTTATCCGTAAATCTTACGAGTAGGAAACGTCAGAAATAGAAACGGCGATATCCTTAAATCTTACGAGTTGGATACGACGGAAATGGGTTGAAATACCTAGGCGTTACCCTTTAAACTTTTTAGTGGGGGGCGTCCAAAAAATTAAAATCAGGTTGAAAATCCTAGGCGTTACCCTTTAAACTTATAAGTGGGGGACGTCCAAAAAATTAAAATCAGGTTGAAAATCCTAGGCGTTACCCTTTAAACTTACAAGTGGGGGGCGTCCAAAAAATCAAAGCGTGGTTGAAAGTCCAAAATGTTACCCGTAAATCTTACGAGTTGGGAACGGAGAAAAGAAAAAGAAAAACATATCAAAATATCAAGGCGCAACCTATTAAATGGGAGACGCCCAGAGAAAACATTGCAGAAAACAAGTAAAGGTAATTCAATATATATTACTTTGGTTATTTAATTCGTCTTAAAGACAGGTAGGGCTATTACCCAAAAGATCACAAAGGAAGTTCGCAAAACAAATATACTCAAAGGCGATAAGAGCAGTAACAAAGTCATTCAAAATCTGATTTCATTCATTGAAGATAGGATACAAATTCAAAGAAAACTACATCAAATTTGAATACAAATTCAAAGAAAACTACATCAAATTCAAAAGGATGTGCGAAGTGTTAATACAATAAAGTCCTACAACTACTACAATAAGCATCAACACTCGCATTATTCAAGAGGATTCCCCAGTTCCTGGCATTATATTTCCACTTTTGCCCGGGTGAACCAGGGGATCCTGATCCATCATCCTCATCCACAAGGCGTATCACTTAGAGGCTTTCACCTTCGATGGTTTTGGCGCCTTCGCCGCGGATTCCACAGTAATCTGGGAACCTTCTTCCTCTTTGGGAGGAGATCCATAAACTTAAAACTCCTCAGGAACGTAAGTCTTCAAGAACTCAGCATAATCTTCATCAATATCATCAGAGCTTGAAGAACTTGGCGAAACAGGGACGTTTTTCGCCTCAACCTTTCTAGGCGCATTGGTACATTGAGGTTTGGAAGCAGATGCATCAGATTTCTTCTTCCCCCTCTGGGATTTAGATTTCCCAACAACGTTTTTCTTGGTTGTGTTTCTATCCATCTCAAAATATTAAACAAAGAAGAAAAGAGGCGATGGTATTGAGATGATAGTTACGAAAAGAAAGTGTGAGAACAGAAGGAGAAAAGGATCGATATTTATAGGCAAGAGTTACAAAAAACCTAGCATGAATAACCGCAATCCGCAAATAAATGAGAAGGCAGTTACAACTACCGCAATTAAAGGGATTGGCCAAGTCTCAGGCGTTTGCGAAAACCAAGGAAGACTCAACAGAAAGATTTGACTGGAGCATAGGAATTCACGCCAAGTAAATCTGGGCGTGACCCAATATCTCGCCACACAGCAAATTAATATACAGGCAAAGTTAATCTGGGCGTGACCTCAAGACTACAACGCCACCTAATCTCGCCACACAGCAAAGTTTAGGAAAAATATACAGGCAATCGAGACGACAGAATATAGCAGTTAACATCGAATCGAGACGAAGTGGAAGACATGGAAATAAAGAGAATATTAATAAAAATCAAAGGCCTCAGAAGGGCACCCAAGTACTGTCATTACAAAACATATCAAGCCCACGCAGGGGCGATCATCAAAACATATCAAGCCCACGCAGGGGCGATCATCAAGACAAGTTATCAAAACAATAAAGTCAATACAATGGAAGAGAAGGAGGAAGCCTATTCTTGGGCAGGCGATTCTTGAGCTGGTGGTTCCTTGGTTGATGACTCCTTGGCTGGCGAATCCTGGACCGTCTCAGCAGGAGCATGAGGCACCAATTTATCGCCCTCAATAACCAACATAGCATCAGCCTTACCAAGGAAGTTTTGATCAATACCAGGGAAAAGAACCTTCACTTGATCCAGCGCAAACTGGAAGCCTTCTTCATATTGCTCCCCAATGGCAGCTTCCAGATTGTCCTTCTCGGACGCCCACTTCGCTTTCTCCTGCCTCAAGACCGCCAACTCAGCAAGAGCCGCCTCATTATCCTTGGCTAAGGCCTTAATGCGCTCATCCTTGGCGTTAAGGCTGCCCTGAACGGTGTTCATGGTTTTGATCGCAGACTCACGATCCCTCTTGGCATTCGCCAGCTCCTCTTCATGCTTCTTGGTCAATCTGGCGACCTCCTCCTCATTCTTTTCCTTCAGGGCCTTCACATCGCCCTCACACTTCTCCTTAGCAGTCTTCACATCTCCCTCAAGAGTGCCCAAGTTCTTCTCCACCAGATCCTCTTTCTCCTTGGCAATAGCAAGTTCAGCCCTTTGGCGAGACGCAAGGGCGTAATTTAGGAGAAGACCCATGAGCTCGTAGCCGAGAGCCATCCTCGCCAATTCATCAGACCCCGTAGTGTTGAAACGAGCAAAATTCCCCGCCATGTCCACCATCCTCGCCAGAAACACCTTAGGATCAAAGAGAGGATCCCAAGGCGAAGCCCCTCCAGCTTGGCTCGCCCCAGCAACTATCTGCTCAACCACAGGAGAAGCCTCTATCGTCTGATCTTCAACCTCAACCAGGTCCTTATCTACATCCACCACATCCTTATCCCTCTTGGGCTTCCGAGACAAGGTCCTCGACTTCTTCTTTGATGGAGTCTTAACTTCCCCTTCAACATTAATGGCTTGCTCGCTGACTACGGTCTGGCAAGTGCACCAGTTCGTATCCACAGGGATCGTGCCGCAGCTTTACTAGCGTTATTTAAGTTTGTGATAGTTTGCATTCGCTTTGGTTTTTGGAAAAAGGTTTTAATAAAATAAGCGTAATGCTTTGCAGAAATATAAATGCAGAATGTATAAATATAGATTCAAGAAATATAGAGGCTAGGTATGGTGGTTGGACTCCCTCCCTTCTTCATATTTGGCATGACCGGTGTATAACATAGTTACTTAGATTATGTTCGGCGGTGAATTATCCTTGTTGTAGTAATACCTTACTATTACACTATGTCTATTAAAGTTTCCCTACATTAACAACTAAGGTACCTACGAGAGCCTATCCTCGATGTGTCACATACCCTAATTACTAAGTGAATTGTTTATAAACACGCATTATAACCTTCACCAATTAACCTCTAGGTCCTAGTATCGGGCTGTTCATCTTCTAAGTGCTCAGATCACACCTAGTGCATGATTCCTCCTCTAACCGCTCAGTTCACGACTAGTTCAGGATGTTACCGTCTCTATACACCTAGCATTATTTACTACGAGTTCCGGACTAATACCAAGTCAAAACCTGATATCAATTCTATGGGCGCTCCCGCTTATCCGGCCAGATTACGAGAATACGTTATTAAAGTGCACGAAAGTAAATAACAAACATAATTACTAAATATCATTTATTATAACTTAGACTCAATCACATACTCCAAATATTCATAGGGGAGTTCATCTTCTCCACCACAACCTAAGGCATAAATTATAAAGACTACATATTTAAATTACAAGAAATTAGAACCTAAATACAAAAGCCTAAAGATATCATACCTTGCTGAGTTAGTTTTCCCGTAAGGGGAGAAAACTATGCCCAATAGAGCTCCTCTGAACCTCTCCTTATAGTAGAGAGTGTTCTACTATTTCTGAATGAATAAAACAATGAATGGGAGGCTCTATTTATAGTTTTCGTAATGGGCCTCAGCAAGGCATCGCAACACGATAAGGCCATCGTACTGCGATGTGAAGATTCAGTTCAAAATTATAACTGATCCTGTGCATTTCATCAGCTTAGGCGCCAAGTAACATCATCGTACTGCGTTGTAGGGCATCGTACTGCGATGGAAGATTTTCTCAAGATTTATTTCTTCTGATTGCTTGGCGTGCAAGGAGCTTTCATCGTGGCACGATAGCACACATCGTGCTGCGATGGAATGCTGTATTTCTTCACTTTTTGGGTTTTTTCTTGTCTTTTTGCATCTTGGACTCTGTCTTGATGCTTTTTCTTGCTTTTGTAGGTTTTCCTTCGTATTTGGGTCTGTCTTGGTCATTTTACTACTAATAATAATACTAAAAATTACGTAGAAATTCCTGTCATCACAACCTCAAACTTAAATTGTTGCTTGTCCTCAAGTAACATGCTGTCAGACAAGATCGTTAGAGAAATAAGAGATAAATAAGATGATAGGAATTTCACAAACTTGCTTAATATTTCAGCAATGGTACCGCTGATTTCTTACCGCAGCGATCATGCTCCGTCCTGCTAGGCTCAGGAGACGTCAATGGTAGCAAATCGGACAAATGTCTGCAAGAGTCCATGTTCAACTTTTTCTCTCTCTCACATTTGTGTTTTTCGCTCATAATTGAAAGGGTTAGCTCTCAATCATCGTACAACCTACCATTTTACCATAGGCTTGCAAGAATTCTAAGCAACCAGTCAAAATTTAATATACATGCATTATTGGAGGTCTTTTCAGGGTTATAACGTGGCTTAGGTCAAGGTAGGACATTTTTGGGAATAGTAGGCTAAACATTGGAGTTAAGTTTTACTTTCTTGTTCCTTTTTGTGTACGCAACCTTTGTTCCTTAGGGTGCCTTTTTGTGTTGGTATCGGAAAATAAGAACCGGATGTGTCTTTGTATGGTTCTTTTCTATCACTATTTTTGCCCTTTGGCTCTTTCTTTTGCCTTTTGGCTTTTTCATTTTTTTGAAGAGACTGTTTTTTTTTTAGGGAATTTTT
Source organism: Trifolium repens (assembly GCA_030408175.1). Lineage (NCBI taxonomy): Eukaryota > Viridiplantae > Streptophyta > Magnoliopsida > Fabales > Fabaceae > Trifolium > Trifolium repens. The sequence goes on from CP125851.1 coordinate 37,529,224, forward strand.
TGATGTTTTCCCGTCTCTTTTTCATTTATTTTTCATTTTTTGTAGTGATAGTTCTCCGTATACCCACCCCAAACTTAGATGTTGCTAGTTCCATGAGCAACCCCAAACTTGTTTTGTTGCCAATACTTTGAGAACTAGTACCTAACTCCAAAGAGGGTAAATCATTGTTTTTCTGGTCTATAGGCTTATATCGTGGTTTGTCACCGAAACAAAAGGGATAATTATTTTTTTTACGGCTCAAATTTGGCTAGCAAAGGATAATAATATATAAAGGGTGGCTTGAAAAGGCTCTGGGTTATAACAAACAATTGCCTCAATGCATATAATATCAAATCAACTAGTCAGCAGAGAATTAAAGCAAGTTCTAGAAAATAAACAAGTGCACGGTACTCTCATAGTAATTCGAAAGAAAGTGGTAATACCGTTTGGAAATATTTGGCTCAAATCCTCACATGGCTTAGGTATCTGAAAGTTGAACACTTGTCCCACAGACACCAGCTTCATCACTCGTCTCTCTGTCTCCCGAACTTCGCACTTCGGAGCAATCACCTTTGGTTTCTTTATGAAGGCGTGAAATTCGGCTCATCAGAATTTATAACTTACTTCGCCGCAATCTTACCTATAACAGTGTATCATGCACTAGATAATAAACAGCAAACAGTTATTTAATTTTTTGTAAGTTTGAATAAGGGTTAAAATAGATGAAAATGACATGCGGAATTCTAGGCATACTTTATTGAATTGAAAAACAATACTGAAATGAAATTGCTGAATTGAAATACTGAAAATAAATACTGATCCTTGGGTTGCCTCCCAAGCAGCGCTTGTTTAGCCTCTCATTAGCTTGAGGCATTTCCTCCATTACAAAGGATAGGTTCACATGTCTCTCTATTGTGCTTCTTTGTTCCAGCTGGAAGCACTGGCCATCTTCCATTCATATTGATTACAATCTGGGCAGGACCAGGTCTGTTTCACCATACCCTCAACTATCCGGTTGGCGACTTATTTACCGGTGCAGTTTCATAGAACGTAGTGATTTTACCCCAAACTTATATTTGTGCATGTCTTTCTTTTTTATGCTTTCTTCTCAAGCAAGAAGTTGTTCTTTAGAGGTGACTTTACAGCTTGATTCTCCAGATTGAATTATTTCTTTCCTGATGGCCTTTTTCTCCTTACTTTGTCATCTTCGCCAATGGTTCCTGTGTTTCTGAACCATTTTTGTAAACAGCCCTTTTAATCTTTTACTTCCTGTGGAAGCTTTAGTCAAATGATCCTCCTGACCATTGACTTTTTGTTGCAGCTTCTCTTTCTCAATTTGCTCCATCTCTCATCATTTTGAGAGTTTTCCTGCGAGAACGCTGTCTTTGATTTTTGCTGTTGCCAGCCTTTGTAATCCTTAGCTCTTGAGTACCTGTCTGCATGCACTTTAAACAAATACCTCAGTAGCACTGCATAAATATTTTTCTGTGGAACTTTTTTTTGTTTGTCTCATGTGTCTTTGTTACTATGAAAATTCACAGGTAAATGAGGTGGATCACAACGGATCGCTTAAATACCAAGACTTATCCTTAGCCAGAACTTTCACAGATCAAATTCCACAATCATCAACAAGATTTTTTGATTTTTTAATTTTTTTTGTATTTTTGAAATTTTTTTGACAAACTTAAATAAATCTAGTAAGGCTTTGTAAACACAATCCCCGGCAACGGCGCCAAAAACTTGACTACGGTCTGGCAAGTGCACCAGTCTGTCGTCGAGTAATAATTCACACTCTAGGTGTCTAGAATGAGTTCGTATCCACAGGGATCGTGCCGCAGCTTTACTAGCGTTATTTAAGTTTGTGATAGTTTGCATTCGCTTTGGTTTTTGGAAAAAGGTTTTAATAAAATAAGCGTATTGCTTTGCAGAAATATAAATGCAGAATGTATAAATATAGATTCAAGAAATATAGAGGCTAGGTATGGTGGTTGGACTCCCTCCCTTCTTCATATTTGGCATGACCGGTGTATAACATAGTTACTTAGAATATGTTCGGCGGTGAATTATCCTTGTTGTAGTAATACCTTACTATTACACTATGTCTATTAAAGTTTCCCTACATTAACAACTAAGGTACCTACGAGAGCCTATCCTCGATGTGTCACATACCCTAATTACTAAGTGAGTTGTTTATAAACACGCATTATAACCTTCACCAATTAACCTCTAGGTCCTAGTATCGGGCTGTTCATCTTCTAAGTGCTCAGATCACACCTAGTGCATGATTCCTCCTCTAACCGCTCAGTTCACGACTAGTTCAGGATGTTACCGTCTCTATACACCTAGCATTATTTACTACGAGTTCCGGGCTATTACCAAGTCAAAACCTGATATCAATTCTATGGGCGCTCCCGCTTATCCGGCCAGATTACGAGAATACGTTATTAAAGTGCACGAAAGTAAATAACAAACATAATTACTAAATATCATTTATTATAACTTAGACTCAATCACAGACTCCAAATATTCATTGGGGAGTTCATCTTCTCCACCACAACCTAAGGCATAAATTATAAAGACTACATATTTAAATTACAAGAAATTAGAACCTAAATACAAAAGCCTAAAGAAAGCATACCTTGCTGAGTTAGTTTTCCCGTAAGGGGAGAAAACTATGCCCAATAGAGCTCCTCTGAACCTCTCCTTATAGTAGAGAGTGTTCTACTATTTCTGAATGAATAAAACAATGAATGGGAGGCTCTATTTATAGTTTTCATAATGGGCCTCAGCAAGGCATCGCAGCACGATAAGGCCATCGTACTGCGATGTGAAGATTCAGTTCAAAATTATAACTGATCCTGTGCATTTCATCAGCTTGGGCGCCAAGTAACATCATCGTACTGCGTTGTAGGGCATCGTACTGCGATGGAAGATTTTCTCAAGATTTATTTCTTCTGATTGCTTGGCATGCAAGGAGCTTTCATCATGGCACGATAGCACACATCGTGCTGCAATGGAATGCTGTATTTCTTCACTTTTTGGGCTTTTTTTTGTCTTTTTGCATCTTGGACTCTGTCTTGATGCTTTTTCTTGCTTTTGTAGGTTTTCCTTCGTATTTGGGCCTGTCTTGGTCATTTTACTACTAATAATAATACTAAAAATGACGTAGAAATTCCTGTCATCACAACCCCAAACTTAAACTGTTGCTTGTCCACAAGTAACATGCTGTCAGATGTAACAGCCCGTTTTTCCAAGGCCAAAAAGTCAATATTTTTTTTTTCTTTTTCAACTAACACTCAGAGTGCGCATAGAATATTTTTCAATGAGCCGGCATTCAAATATACAAAAAGACTCATTACCATAAGGTGCTTCGACAAGCAAAGTGTATTCCTGAATAATTACAATCCAAGTCTAAGTATACAAATACTTACAACAAAACAAGTTGGAAAACCCTATGCTAACCAAAAAGCACGGTGCACAAAACACACCGGCGCATAGTCTAACTATACTAAGCTTCACCACACTATGGCCCAGAACTGCCACCGTCGTCACCACGACCTAACCCAACATCTGGGTGGGATGAGCCCGCAAATGAAAGAAAGGGTCACCACAAAATATATAGTATGTATATATATAACCGGTGCGAAAGATTGTACACATAACAATAATTCCACAAAACACAAGAGAAAGCTCTTAACCAACAAAGCAATTCCCACCAACAGGTTCATATAAGCAATGCACACATAGCCTATAATGCAACCTCTACAATGCGTGGTACTAATCCTAGCTACCACGATGCATGAATTCCGGAATCGTAGGTCCATCCCCTACTAACAATATCAATAAAATCCCGTAGCTCTCCCGATCACTACAAGGATTAGAGTGGGCTCTCCCGATCACCGCACCCCGTGGCTCTCCCGATCACCGCACCCCGTGGCTCTCCCGATCACCACGTATCGAACTAAATAAAATCCCGTAGCTCTCCCGATCACTACAAGGATTAGAGTGGGCTCTCCCGATCACCACACCCCTACCATAAGTGTCAATAAAATCCCGTAGCTCTCCCGATCACTACAAGGATTAGAGTGGGCTCTCCCGATCACCACACCCCGTAGCTCTCCCGATCACTACGTATCGATCTCAACAAAAATCTCGTAGCTCTCCCGATCACTACTAATAAAAAGGTGGGCTCTCCCGATCACCACACCGTACACGCAACTACCAAATGCATGAGCATACGCTTCCCCATATATGCTAATGCAATGAATACATACCTCTCTAGCATATGCAAACCAAACATAACAACATACATACATTTCTCATCATATGTATTCCAACCACCTGTTCATACATATATTCTCATAATCATATGTAAACAGCGCAAGTATTGTAAACACTTTCTCATCACGAGAATACATAATACAAACATGCCAAAGCACACAGCAATTGCATACACAGCAAAACAAAGCATGTCGTAACCGTTTTATAGACGGAAATAAAGTGGAGCCCTTACCTCGGCAAGCTTCCGTTACTTCTTTTTCGCGAAAATCTACAATTCACGCTACCTAAAATATATGTAGCGTAACATTAATAAAATACTCATCGTACATCCTATCGGAACGAAACTTGTTCTCAAAAGTCTAGGGGGGTTTAAGGCACTTTCTAACTCTCTCACCTAGCGATTCCAAGTTCTCCCCAATCCGATAAAAATTCACGAAGTTAAAGACATTATTTTTTGCTACAAGAAATTCATTTTGTTCTCAAAGCATACCAAGAACCATTATTGTTTTCAACCTCAAGGAACCCATTTTCACTCTACAAAAACATTTGAAAACAAACCAAAAACTCTTCAAAAATAAATCAACAAAAAAATCAGAGTTTTCTTGCGTTACAAGTTACCCATCTTTTTTCTTCCTAACAACCTTTCCTATACTCATTTTTCTTCAAAACTAAGATTATCCAACACATACAAAATTTCCACACAATTGTGGACTTAGAAAATTTTTTGGAACTTCTCCCTCCACACTAAAAAGGCCACGGCCATTTTTTTGAAAAGCACCCTTCCACACAAAATTTTTCACTTCTAAAAGCATGGTAATATCCCATAATACCTAACTAGCACTTATCAAAACGATTTAGAAATTATAGAGTCGAATCTCAAATTTTCGAGAAATCTCAAATAAGGTTTTTCTTAAGGCAAGTGATCATTTTCTTTTCAAAACATCCCATAACCAATCAAACAATTAAACAATGATCATGGGAAGCTATTTGCCTCTAAACAATTTTCGAAATTCGATTCCTCGAACCCTATATGGGTGCCACGGCCAAATGAGGCAAAAGGCAACCCTACACACATTTTTTTTTCATTTGAAACCCTAGCCCACATTCATTAGTTCGTAATGATATTCGATCGTGTATCCGACTCCTTTTGAAACTCGAAATAAATTTTTTCTAAATTGTGTTCTTCGAGTCGCTCAAGAACACGAGAATAATTTTTTTCTTATTTTTCAAAACAAAGTTTATATTCAAACATCCATTTTGCCACAAAGCTTAAAACTAACATCAAAAATCAAATCACAAAACAAAATCCAAGTTTATGATCTTTTCAAAAAATTTCTTAAAACCCTAACTAAAAATTTTTGTGAAAACATAAACCAACCATGGAAACTTCTCATGCTTCACTCAAGTGTACTAAGGAACTCTCAAGAACACTTCTATGGAACCAAAACTAATTAAAACTAAATTCTCAAATTTTTCTCTCAAGAACATAATCATAAAACTCAAGAATTCAAGAGGTTTTTCATGGAGAATAAGGAAGAGAAGTGTTACTTACCTTGAGAGGAGATGATTCCTAGCAACTTCTATGATCCAACAAAACAAAAATCCAAAGCTTTGGTGATGGAATGAAGGATTTATGATGGTGGACACAAAGGGTGGAAAGCCACGGCAATGAGAAGAGAAGAATGAGTCTTGTGCAATTTTTTTTTTAAGTCTCCAAAGTGTTAAACCTCCTTACAATTTAAAAAACTCTTGTGCAATCTAGGCCATTGGATCAAAATAACTTTTGCAAGACTGAACCCTAGCCTTTGGATCCAATTAACTCATGATTGCTTTTGGAACAAATATCCACTTTACGCTACTCAGCTCATCGCGTTTGCTCTCGGCGAGTCGCACCTCGCTAACGGACGGAAATCTCAAAAACAGAAAACCTACGGAAAGAACGTCTATCGTTTTTCCATTCCAAAACTTATCGCCGAATCTTTTTCCGCGACTGTAATTTTCTTCCATACCTTAGAAAATTAATCTCAGGACATATCCTAACTCACGCAGATATATGAAACTTCCATCCGAAACCTCACTTAAAACAGACGCATTAAGATTTTCCATCAGCGGGTAAAATCCTACTCGTTTTTCCAAAAACAAGAATAATCCAAATCTCGTCATTCTGACTTCACAGAATTCTCCTCATACTTAAAAGAGGACCACCACCCGAAAGTCTGTGCCTTTCCAGCGCACGAGCACAAAACAGGCTCCGTTTCAGCAAAAATCTCATTAATGCGACGATACTCACAAACCGCTTCACCAAAAACCCTAAAACTCGTAGCCATTACTTATTTTATTCACCAAAAGGTACAGTGGAATTACGGGTCTTACATCAGACAAGATCGTTAGAGAAATAAGAGATAAATAAGATGATAGGAATTTCACAACCTTGCTTAATATTTCAGCAATGGTACCGCTGATTTCTTACCGCAGCGATCATGCTCCGTCCTGCTAGGCTCAGGAGACGTCTGTAACATCCCAGAATTTAATTAATAGATGGATATTAATTAAATTAGCATTATTTGTAACTTATTTGGGAATTAAGTGACCAAATCAATATCTTCACCAAAACTTAAGTAGACAATGTAATTTTTCCACTCACTGTTTCTCTTAAGCCTCCCTCTTTTCTCCTCAAGCCCCCCCATTACTCACCAAAAGACTCTATATAAGAAACAAGGCAAAGACAAGTCAGTAACTCCCTCCTCCTCATCTCTCTCTCACGCAAAAGTCATCAACAACACCACCTTCCCCAATCTCATCTTTATCACCCAAAAATTGTCCACCCACAACATGCATGTATGATTTCCACTTAGCCCATGATTATCTAAGCCACTAGTAGACAATTTCAAACTCCAATTCCTCTCCTCCTCTTTGTTTCGGCCAAACAACCCAAACATTCAATCTCCAATGATTCTTCAAGATTTCTTCAATGCATGGGTATACTGTACTTGAGTTCAAGCTTCTGAATGCTAAAGAAGTAAAGGTGAGACCCATGAAATCAATTCTTTGGAGCACTAGTAAACTAAGGTAAGAATGAGATTCTATTTCTCTTCCATTTCTTTTGATTCTAAGTGAACCCCAAACCTAATTCCTTTCCTTTCATTATCTGAGTTTACATGTGATGGACTGAAGTATTTCAATTTGGTGATTGTTGGAGAAAACAACAAAAATTGAATTAGGTTCCCAAACCCGTATTCTTGGACAGGGTCTCAATAAAACGGTAATTACTCTCTCCTCGTAACTCCGTTTGGAACGATTCCTTTTTCTATGGATAGATAACAAAATTCCCTTCGTTTTGAGTACAAACTTCGTAGGTTTTGGCTTAAAATCGAAGTCTGTAGAGCATTTTGAAGTTGGAGATCTGATGCTGAGTTGTGCTGAATTTCTGGTGTACTCGCTGTAGCGAGTAAGAGCTCGCCCGGCGAGTTTCTCAGGGCTGAAATGCTCCATAAGTGTGAAAATTTGATGCTAGGGTGTTGGAGGCATTATTGGGGACTCCTTGAAGCAACCGGGATTGATCTCAAAGTCGTAGGGAACACGCAGAGTCAGAATTAAGCTTCGTTTTCCAGGTGGGTTCTTTAGGATAGTTTAGTTAGCTTCCCAAAATCATGAAATTGCATGTTAACATAGGAATTTAGGGAAATGTTGTGTGAGGAGAATTAATCCCCAAATTCACCTCCATTCTGTTTTATGTTATACAATTTATATTGCTGCACTGGTTTTAAATGAGGTTTGTAGGTGTTTCTTTGAAAACTATGATTTCTGACAAAACAGGGTAATTTCTGCTTGAACTCGCCGTAGCGAGTAGTCAGCGAGTATTCTTGGCGAGCTGGGTTCTGGGCTGATGATACTCGCCGTAGCGAGTTTCTGCTCGCCACAGCAAGTTGATTTAGGTCAGGACCTATAATCTCGCCATGGCGAGCTGGTGACTCGCCACAGCGAGCTTGTACAGAACTTGTTTATATTTTCTATTTTTCTAACGAACTGCACACACACTCGTTTTATATCCTCATAAGAGCCAGATAGTTTGCAGTACTATAATTAATATAATGTCGAACAGAATGTTAATCACAGATAATTGTTAGGGCATAACTTAGAATATTATTAGGATTGTATGCTCCCCGGGTCTTGGGAAATTATGGTAGTAATAACTAAATTAGTATCAGTCACTTAGGAGCGATTCTGAATTGTCGCATATGGATTTTCCCAATGGGATTATTCATCAGGTTATGTATTGTGAGCTGTATGTCGTGATCGGTCCGATCGACGGACAAGGCAGGCCTCCGAGATATGCTCACCTCGGAGAATCCTTGCGGTTAAAATGAATAAGAGTTAATTTCTGTGTTACACCTATATTATGCTATTATGTTATGATTATGTAAATGTTAGTATGATACGACTGATTAGGTACCTCGGTGTAGTCACCAATAGGAGGGTAGTAGGACCCACTGAGGCTTAGTAGTCTCACCCCACTCCAAACCAATTTTTTTTAGGTAGACAGGTTAACTGGAGCAAGGACCAGGATGGAGCTGATGATTGGAGCGAGGCTTGGATCATCACATTAGACGATTTTAGTCTTTCCTTGTTTTAGTTTATTTGTATATCTTGGAATTCTATTCTTTTCCGCTGTATTTCTTAAATTCATTAACTGATGTAAAGAATTATTTTCTGTTTATCTCGTTTAATTTATTGTACTCAGATCCATTTATTTATGTCTTGACTAAATATTCTAGATATTTTAGTTGAGGCGTTATAATTGGTATCAGAGCAGGTCGATCCAGTATCGGACCTTGCCATGAGTCATTCCAATCCTTCCTAATAATACAGACCCTTTGGATCTGGACTGTTTACGCTGAAACCATCGCATGCTGAGCCTGATCAACTCAGTATTGTATATGGTCGGCAGGGTATTATGGTTTAGAACTGAAGTGAACTCTGGAATTCCAGCGGTAAATCCGTAGCGAAGCTGCAATCGAAGAACAGTCGCCGAAGAAGGTCCTTATAAGTGAATTTTTGGAGCGATGGCAAATGGTGCCACCAGAGTAAGCGCAGTCTGATGGGTATACTAATTTTGTGAAGTAACAAGTCAGGAGTAGAACTGTAGTTGGAGATATGCCAGTGAATCCTTATACTGAAGTGTGTGGTACACAACAGTATACAACTGACACTGTATGTCAGGTAAACTTCCTGAACCTATAAGTAACTTTATCCTAGTGAGAGTCTAAATTCAGCTAAGTTCGTGGATCAAATTAACACCCAATGACAGTAGGCAGTAAACCAAAACTCATCCTAAATTCAAGTTAGTATTTGACTGGGAGTTACGAGTGTTGTGCAAAGTAGAGAATTGGGCGAACCACAAAGTTATTCCTCTACACTCTGTCAAACTCGCTTAGCGAGTAAACGCACGCTGCAGCGAGCTTAGCAGGCTGCTGCTACTGCTTGTTGTTGCCTTACTCCCTGTTCAGTTGTTTTGATCATGGTGAGTAGCTTCCAGCCCTCTTCCATAATCTCATCATTCTACCTTTCTAGTTTTAGTGTAGGAGATTCTAAACTACCCAGTGTGCATAAGAATTGTTGAGGAGATGCAGTGGAGATGATATTGGAAGTTGGATGCAACCAGAAATTAGATTACGTATACCTTTCCTATTAGAAGCCAATGACTCTGTTGAATTATCAGGAACTTAACCATAACCAATCGACAATTAGAATCCTTGTGAGCCGTACCTGAGAAAGCATATTTAAGTCCAATCACCTATAGGACTCCGAACCAGTAAACCAACATAGTGAACCTGATGGATATAATCGAAATTCAACGGAACCGTTCGTATTAGAGAAACCAAATTAGAGACAAATCACATTCCTATATTCCCTCAAGCTACCTTATTAAGCACCCGTTTAGAATGCCTTCCCTAAGTTACTTCGACCTTTCACCTCGCGTTAGTGTTCCTAATTCACCAGTAAGAGCTGAACTTCATTTAGTACAACAATTAGGAAATTCCTTTCCAACCACACCAGCCTTTATCAATAAATCCGACAAGCTTTTAGGGACCCAATAAGGACTAGATTAACAATTAGGAAACATTATGACACCATTAATCATCTAAGGCAGTTGGGGAACAGTAGCACATAATAGATTGGAAGCCAATAGTAATACCATGACACATAAACTAGATCAATAGTTAGGAATCCTTATAACCTCATGGGAACCCTTCGGTCAAAATTCCTGGAACGTTACCATCGGGTAGTTTAGCAACCAAACCCATAACATGACCTTGTCTCACATCAAAACTAAATTCTTCCTTAGCGACACCGTCACTCAAATAGGATTGTTTAAGACCGTTAAATTAAGTATCCGAGAGCTTGAAACTCAGCACTTCTGACCAGTTAATTACCTCGATAAGAATAGTGGAATTCTAGCACCTATGCCTTAATGCTTCCTTATCGCAAAACCTATTGGGTGAATGCCTAAGATAACTACCTTTAGATGTCAGTAAAAAGGACCGGCCTATCAGAGTATACCAGTAGTCGCGCCAGACCCTTGTAGATTAAGTTTTAACTAGTGTAACAGTTAAGGTTTACCGTTAGCACAGTCAGACGTTAAAGTCAATCCGTAGTGGCCTTGCCGATAGATGGCTTAGAGACCGGAAACTCAGTTCCCTGATTAGGTTGACCATTCAAAGTACGAATACATACATCTGAACCATTTAGTTAAGGAATCCTTAGGATTAGTCAACCATCCGTTGAGAGTTACCGTTCTGTCATTATCAGACTAGAAACTTAGTAATAAGGACCAATTAGCAACCCGGTTTGAAGGTTAGAATTGACCAACCGTATTTGATCACTACCTAAATACCAGTCAGTTAGAATACCATTTTAGAGATTTACATCAAACACCAAAGATGTAGAGACAACAGTTTAGTACAAAACAAATATTAATACCAGACAATAGAGGACACAACTAGTTAAGGTTGACAAAATAAGAGACTGTGCCAATATCACCAATTCTTGGAACATTCCTTTAGGTATATGTGTTAATTATCCAAACTTAAGTAACTAAGTTTGACCTTAGGTCTAGCCACCGACATTCCTCAGTATATTCGGACCTTTCCGCTAGGAGACTGTTAGAAATCAGTTAGACATACCGGTGAGAAATCGTCAGTAGGAAATTGAGCGAAATCCAGTAGTCCTAACCTGAGAGCTCTGGCAGCAGGGATGGAGATGTAGAACATTAGCCTGAATCCAATAGGAAACCAATCTTCAATTACATTTCATTCATTCTGAAAACCTCTTTCAGCCAGCTCATTGAACCAAACCGTGTTCTAATCTGCGTTCATAAGTCCTGGGACACTATGTACGTGTGTACTATATAACTTGTCTGATTACGTGTCAGATGAGAAAATTCTCCTCGTGCCTTAACTGACTAGTCAATCACATGTTATGCCTAAATTCAAGTAGGATTCAAACTTTTCAAATTCCTTGAAGCCAGTTAGTTACATTAATAGGGATTATTGTCACACTTAAGTAACCGCATTAAGTGTTTACCAATTTTCCAGTTGTGTTTTTATTAACAAGGATCTATCTATAGAAGTTAATTATTCTTGAGAAGGTCAAGAATAATTTCAGTTCCATTTCTTACTCGCTCGGTTGATCTGTCAATCAACGTACTTCAAACCACCTCGGTAAAACTTATCTAACCCAGTATCCACAAATCGGTTAAACTTCGTGCACTCGAATCCAGTAATCTGCTCTTCAATAAAGTTAGTTATCTATCCTTCGTAGCCTTATCTGTCAAATTCAAAATTTAGTTTGAATCAATTCCAAGTTCAGTGGAATTAAGTTATACCAGTGAAAGCATGTATTGAGGATACAACCTACCAACTCCGTGCGCCTAACCATGTAAGATCAGTGTGTTAACCTTGAGTGTCTCTGCCGAACATTTCAACCCTCAAAGATTCGATTCCTGGAAATCCCGAGAGATCAAGTACTGAAGTCTGAACACCTGAACCAGAATACTCCAATTCCAAGTCGAGTGCCAGTAATTAGTTAGTATAAGTGTAAGAGTTAACCACTCGTTTGAAGTAATTTATCAATTCCTTTTTGGAAACCCTTTTCCCATCATTAGTAATCTGTTAAGATAATTCAGTCAACCGTTCTAAGCCAAGTCATTCAAATCAGCCTTAGCGTTACCAAATCGGACCTTATGTTTCCAGCTAACCAAGTTTCATACCTTAGTTACCAGTGAAGGGCTTCAAACAAGTTTGACCTGTAACCCTGAGAAATGATCTGAACCTAAGTGCGTCAGCGTGTTAAAAGTGCAACTTGATCAACGTGTCGTGTCGGGCTAGATAGAGATTGTAGGTGGGATTTTATCGGATAACTATAAGTTCGTCTACGGATGAGTCCAATTCGTTGGTAGAAGAACCCGTAGTGTTTAGACAATTTTCCACTCGTTTTATATTTCGATCGATTCCAGAGTAATTGTACAACACGTGATACAGAAGTACATATAACATGTTAAGCATGGTGGTGTTCAGAAAGGAGAACGACAAATGACTGAGAGAGTGTGGATATGGCAATATCAATACCAGGCCAGATACCGACCCTCTAAGCCAGTTAGAACTGGAACTGATTCCTTTGGGAATGGAAGAAGTGTTATGGTAGCAAAAAGTTGAATCAGAGTGCGCAGCACTGCAACTTTTGAGAGTGTGAGGATGACCTTTAGCCAGTAATCTTAAGAGATGAAAGTTTTATTCCAAGGGATTGAATGCTATAAACTGAAGGATAGACGAAGTACAGATTTGGATGCAGACGCAAACAACCTACCATGATGTGGAATGGAGAAGTTGAATTTCGAGGACGAAATTCTTTTAAGGAGGGTAGATTGTAACATCCCAGAATTTAATTAATAGATGGATATTAATTAAATTAGCATTATTTGTAACTTATTTGGGAATTAAGTGACCAAATCAATTTCTTCACCAAAACTTAAGTAGACAATGTAATTTTTCCACTCACTGTTTCTCTTAAGCAACCCTCTTTTCTCCTCAAGCCCCCCCATTACTCACCAAAAGACTCTATATAAGAAACAAGGCAAAGACAAGTCAGTAACTCCCTCCTCCTCATCTCTCTCTCACGCAAAAGTCATCAACAACACCACCTTCCCCAATCTCATCTTTATCACCCAAAAATTGTCCACCCACAACATGCATGTATGATTTCCACTTAGCCCATGATTATCTAAGCCACTAGTAGACAATTTCAAACTCCAATTCCTCTCCTCCTCTTTGTTTCGGCCAAACAACCCAAACATTCAATCTCCAATGATTCTTCAAGATTTCTTCAATGCATGGGTATACTGTACTTGAGTTCAAGCTTCTGAATGCTAAAGAAGTAAAGGTGAGACCCATGAAATCAATTCTTTGGAGCACTAGTAAACTAAGGTAAGAATGAGATTCTATTTCTCTTCCATTTCTTTTGATTCTAAGTGAACCCCAAACCTAATTCCTTTCCTTTCATTATCTGAGTTTACATGTGATGGACTGAAGTATTTCAATTTGGTGATTGTTGGAGAAAACAACAAAAATTGAATTAGGTTCCCAAACCCGTATTCTTGGACAGGGTCTCAATAAAACGGTAATTACTCTCTCCTCGTAACTCCGTTTGGAACGATTCCTTTTTCTATGGATAGATAACAAAATTCCCTTCGTTTTGAGTACAAACTTCGTAGGTTTTGGCTTAAAATCGAAGTCTGTAGAGCATTTTGAAGTTGGAGATCTGATGCTGAGTTGTGCTGAATTTCTGGTGTACTCGCTGTAGCGAGTAAGAGCTCGCCCGGCGAGTTTCTCAGGGCTGAAATGCTCCATAAGTGTGAAAATTTGATGCTAGGGTGTTGGAGGCATTATTGGGGACTCCTTGAAGCAACCGGGATTGATCTCAAAGTCGTAGGGAACACGCAGAGTCAGAATTAAGCTTCGTTTTCCAGGTGGGTTCTTTAGGATAGTTTAGTTAGCTTCCCAAAATCATGAAATTGCATGCTAACATAGGAATTTAGGAAAATGTTGTGTGAGGAGAATTAATCCCCAAATTCACCTCCATTCTGTTTTATGTTATACAATTTATATTGCTGCACTGGTTTTAAATGAGGTTTGTAGGTGTTTCTTTGAAAACTATGATTTCTGACAAAACAGGGTAATTTCTGCTTGAACTCGCCGTAGCGAGTAGTCAGCGAGTATTCATGGCGAGCTGGGTTCTGGGCTGATGATACTCGCCGTAGCGAGTTTCTGCTCGCCACAGCAAGTTGATTTAGGTCAGGACCTATAATCTCGCCATGGCGAGCTGGTGACTCGCCACAGCGAGCTTGTACAGAACTTGTTTATATTTTCTATTTTTCTAACGAACTGCACACACACTCGTTTTATATCCTCATAAGAGCCAGATAGTTTGCAGTACTATAATTAATATAATGTCGAACAGAATGTTAATCACAGATAATTGTTAGGGCATAACTTAGAATATTATTAGGATTGTATGCTCCCCGGGTCTTGGGAAATTATGGTAGTAATAACTAAATTAGTATCAGTCACTTAGGAGCGATTCTGAATTGTCGCATATGGATTTTCCCAATGGGATTATTCATCAGGTTATGTATTGTGAGCTGTATGCCGTGATCGGTCCGATCGACGGACAAGGCAGGCCTCTGAGATATGCTCACCTCGGAGAATCCTTGCGGTTAAAATGAATAAGAGTTAATTTCTGTGTTACACCTATATTTATGCTATTATGTTATGATTATGTAAATGTTAGTATGATACGACTGATTAGGTACCCCGGTGTAGTCACCAATAGGAGGGTAGTAGGACCCACTGAGGCTTAGTAGTCTCACCCCACTCCAAACCAATTTTTTTTAGGTAGACAGGTTAACTGGAGCAAGGACCAGGATGGAGCTGATGATTGGAGCGAGGCTTGGATCATCACATTAGACGATTTTAGTCTTTCCTTGTTTTAGTTTATTTGTATATCTTGGAATTCTATTCTTTTCCGCTGTATTTCTTAAATTCATTAACTGATGTAAAGAATTATTTTCTGTTTATCTCGTTTAATTTATTGTACTCAGATCCATTTATTTATGTCTTGACTAAATATTCTAGATATTTTAGTTGAGGCGTTATAACGTCAATGGTAGCAAATCGGACAAATGTCTGCAAGAGTCCATGTTCAACTTTTTCTCTCTCTCACATTTGTGTTTTTCGCTCATAATTGAAATGGTTAACTCTCAATCATCGTACAACCTGCCATTTTACCATAGGCTTGCAAGAATTCTAAGCAACCAGTCAAAATTTAAAATACATGCATTATTGGAGGTCTTTTCAGGGTTATAACGTGGCTTAGGTCAAGGTAGGACATTTTTGGGAATAATAGGCTAAACATTGGAGTTAAGTTCTACTTTGTTGTTCCTTTTCGTGTACGCAACCTTTGTTCCTTAGGGTGCCATTTTGTGTTGGTATCGGAAAATAAGAACCGGATGTGTCTTTGTATGGTTCTTTTCTATCACTATTTTTGCCCTTTGGCTCTTTCTTTTGCCCTTTGGCTCTTTCTTTTGCCTTTTGGCTTTTTCATTTTTTTGAAGAGACTGTTTTTTTTTAGGGAATTTTTTGATGTTTTCCCGTCTCTTTTTCATTTATTTTTCTTTTTTTGTAGTGATAGTTCTCCGTATACCCACCCCAAACTTAGATGTTGCTAGTTCCATGAGCAACCCCAAACTTGTTTTGTTGCCAAGACTTTGAGAACTATTACCTAACTCCAAAGAGGGTAAATCATTGTTTTTCTGGTCTATAGGCTTATATCGTGGTTTGTCACCGAAACAAAAGGGATAATTATTTTTTTTACGGCTCAAATTTGGCTAGCAAAGGATAATAATATATAAAGGGTGGCTTGAAAAGGCTCTGGGTTATAACAAACAATTGCCTCAATGCATATAATATCAAATCAACTAGTCAGCAGAGAATTAAAGCAAGTTCTAGAAAATAAACAAGTGCACGGTACTCTCATAGTAATTCGAAAGAAAGTGGTAATACCGTTTGGAAATATTTGGCTTAAATCCTCACATGGCTTAGGTATCTGAAAGTTGAACACTTGTCCCACAGACACCAGTTTCATCAATCGTCTCTTTGTCTCCCGAACTTCGCACTTCGGAGCAATCACCTTTGGTTTCTTTATGAAGGCGTGAAATTCGGCTCATCAGAATTTATAACTTACTTCGCCGCAATCTTATCTATAACAGTGTATCATGCACTAGATAATAAACAGCAAACAGTTATTTAATTTTTTGTAAGTTTGAATAAGGGTTAAAATAGATGAAAATGACATGCGGAATTCTAGGCATACTTTATTGAATTGAAAAACAATACTGAAATGAAATTGCAGAATTGAAATACTGAAAATAAATACTTATCCTTGGGTTTCCTCCCAAGCAGCGCTTGTTTAGCCTCTCATTAGCTGGAGGCATTTCCTCCATTACAAAGGATAGGTTCGCATGTCTCTCTATTGTGCTTCTTTGTTCCAGCTGGAAGCACTGGCCATTTTCCATTCATATTGATTACAATCTGGGCAGGACCAGGTCTGTTTCACCATACCCTCAACTATCCGGTTGGCGACTTATTTACCGGTGCAGTTTCATAGAACGTAGTGATTTCACCCCAAACTTATATTTGTGCATGTCTTTCTTTTTTATGCTTTCTTCTCAAGCAAGAAGTTGTTCTTTAGAGGTGACTTTACAGCTTGATTCTCCAGATTGAATTATTTCTTTCCTGATGGCCTTTTTCTCCTTACTTTGTCATCTTCGCCAATGGTTCCTGTGTTTTTGAACCATTTCTGTAAACAGCCCTTTTAATCTTTTACTTCCTGTGGAAGCTTTAGTCAAATGATCCTCCTGACCATTGACTTTTTGTTGCAGCTTCTCTTTCTCAATTTGCTCCATCTCTCATCATTTTTAGAGTTTTCCTGCGAGAACGCTGTCTTTGATTTTTGCTGTTGCCAGCCTTTGTAATCCTTAGCTATTGAGTACCTGTCTGCATGCACTTTAAACAAATACCTCAGTAGCACTGCATAAATATTTTTCTGTGGAACTTTTTTTGGTTTGTCTCATGTGTCTTTGTTACTATGAAAATTCACAGGTAAGTGAGGTGGATCACAACGGATCGCTTAAATACCAAGACTTATCCTTAGCCAGAACTTTCACAGATCAAATTCCACAATCATCAACAAGATTTTATGATTTTTTAATTTTTTTTGTATTTTTGAAATTTTTTTGACAAACTTAAATAAATCTAGTAAGGCTTTGTAAACACAATCCCCGGCAACGGCTCCAAAAACTTGACTACGGTCTGGCAAGTGCATCAGTCTGTCGTCGAGTAATAATTCACACTCTAGGTGTCTAGAATGAGTTCGTATCCACAGGGATCGTGCCGCAGCTTTACTAGCGTTAGTTAAGTTTGTGATAGTTTGCATTCGCTTTGGTTTTTGGAAAAAGGTTTTAATAAAATAAGCGTAATGCTTTGCAGAAATATAAATGCAGAATGTATAAATATAGATTCAAGAAATATAGAGGCTAGGTATGGTGGTTGGACTCCCTCCCTTCTTCATATTTGGCATGACCGGTGTATAACATAGTTACTTAGATTATGTTCGGCGGTGAATTATCCTTGTTGTAGTAATACCTTACTATTACACTATGTCTATTAAAGTTTCCCTACATGAACAACTAAGGTACCTACGAGAGCCTATCCTCGATGTGTCACATACCCTAATTACTAAGTGAGTTGTTTATAAACACGCATTATAACCTTTACCAATTAACCTCTAGGTTCTAGTATCGGGCTGTTCATCTTCTAAGTGCTCAGATCACACCTAGTGCATGATTCCTCCTCTAACCGCTCAGTTCACGACTAGTTCAGGATGTTACCGTCTCTATACACCTAGCATTATTTACTACGAGTTCCGGACTATTACCAAGTCAAAACCTGATATCAATTCTATGGGCGCTCCCGCTTATCCGGCCAGATTACGAGAATACGTTATTAAAGTGCATGAAAGTAAAAAACAAACATAATTATTAAATATCATTTATTATAACTTAGACTCGATCACAGATTCCAAATATTCATAGGGGAGTTCATCTTCTCCACCACAACCTAAGGCATAAATTATAAAGACTAGATATTTAAATTACAAGAAATTAGAACCTAAATACAAAAGCCTAAAGAAATCATACCTTGCTGAGTTAGTTTTCCCGTAAGGGGAGAAAACTATGCCCAATGGAGCTCCTCTGAACCTCTCCTTATAGTAGAGAGTGTTATACTATTTCTGAATGAATAAAACAATGAATGGGAGGCTCTATTTATAGTTTTCATAATGGGCCTCAGCAAGGCATCGCAGCACGATAAGGCCATCGTACTGCGATGTGAAGATTCAGTTCAAAATTATAACTGATCCTGTGCATTTCATCAGCTTGGGCGCCAAGTAACATCATCGTACTGCATTGTAGGGCATCGTACTGCGATGGAAGATTTTCTCAAGATTTATTTCTTCTGATTGCTTGGCGTGCAAGGAGCTTTCATCGTGGCACGATAGCACACATCGTGCTGCAATGGAATGCTGTATTTCTTCACTTTTTGGGCTTTTTCTTGTCTTTTTGCATCTTGGACTCTGTCTTGATGCTTTTTCTTGCTTTTGTAGGTTTTCCTTCGTATTTGGGCCTGTCTTGGTCATTTTACTACTAATAATAATACTAAAAATGGCGTAGAAATTATTGTCATCACAACCCCAAACTTAAACTGTTGCTTGTCCACAAGTAACATGCTGTCAGACAAGATCGTTAGAGAAATAAGAGATAAATAAGATGATAGGAATTTCACAACCTTGCTTAATATTTCAGCAATGGTACCGCTGATTTCTTACCGCAGCGATCATGCTCCGTCCTGCTAGGCTCAGGAGACGTCAATGGTAGAAAATCGGACAAATGTCTGCAAGAGTCCATGTTCAACTTTTTCTCTCTCTCACATTTGTGTTTTTCGCTCATAATTGAAAGGGTTAACTCTCAATCATCGTACAACCTGCCATTTTACCATAGGCTAGCAAGAATTCTAAGCAACCAGTCAAAATTTAATATACATGCATTATTGGAGGTCTTTTCAGGGTTATAACGTGGCTTAGGTCAAGGTAGGACATTTTTGGGAATAGTAGGCTAAACATTGGAGTTAAGTTCTACTTTGTTGTTCCTTTTCGTGTACGCAACCTTTGTTCCTTAGGGTGCCTTTTTGTGTTGGTATCAGAAAATAAGAACCGGATGTGTCTTTGTATGGTTCTTTTCTATCACTATTTTTGCCCTTTGGCTCTTTCTTTTGCCCTTTGGCTCTTTCTTTTGCCTTTTGGCTTTTTCTTTTGCCTTTTGGTTTTTTCATTTTTTTGAAGAGACTGTTTTTTTTTAGGGAATTTTTTGATGTTTTCCCGTCTCTTTTTCATTTATTTTTCTTTTTTTGTAGTGATAGTTCTCCGTATACCCACCCCAAACTTAGATGTTGCTAGTTCCATGAGCAACCCCAAACTTGTTTTGTTGCCAAGACTTTGAGAACTATTACCTAACTCCAAAGAGGGTAAATCATTGTTTTTCTGGTCTATAGGCTTATATCGTGGTTTGTCACCGAAACAAAAGGGATAATTATTTTTTTTACGGCTCAAATTTGGCTAGCAAAGGATAATAATATATAAAGGGTGGCTTGAAAAGGCTCTGGGTTATAACAAACAATTGCCTCAATGCATATAATATCAAATCAACTAGTCAGCAGAGAATTAAAGCAAGTTCTAGAAAATAAACAAGTGCACGGTACTCTCATAGTAATTCGAAAGAAAGTGGTAATACCGTTTGGAAATATTTGGCTCAAATCCTCACATGGCTTAGGTATCTGAAAGTTGAACACTTGTCACACAGACACCAGCTTCATCACTCGTCTCTCTGTCTCCCGAACTTCGCACTTCGGAGCAATCACCTTTGGTTTCTTTATGAAGGCGTGAAATTCGGCTCATCAGAATTTGTAACTTACTTCGCCGCAATCTTACCTATAACAGTGTATCATGCACTAGATAATAAACAGCAAACAGTTATTTAATTTTTTGTAAGTTTGAATAAGGGTTAAAATAGATGAAAATGACATGCGGAATTCTAGGCATACTTTATTGAATTGAAAAACAATACTGAAATGAAATTGCTGAATTGAAATACTGAAAATAAATACTTATCCTTGGGTTGCCTCCCAAGCAGCGCTTGTTTAGCCTCTCATTAGCTTGAGGCATTTCCTCCATTACAAAGGATAAGTTCGCATGTCTCTCTATTGTGCTTCTTTGTTCCAGCTGGAAGCACTGGCCATCTTCCATTCATATTGATTACAATCTGGGCAGGACCAGGTCTGTTTCACCATACCCTCAACTATCCGGTTGGCGACTTATTTACCGGTGCAGTTTCATAGAACGTAGTGATTTCACCCCAAACTTATATTTGTGCATGTCTTTCTTTTTTATGTTTTCTTCTCAAGCAAGAAGTTGTTCTTTAGAGGTGATTTTACAGCTTGATTCTCCAGATTGAATTATTTCTTTCCTGATGGCCTTTTTATCCTTACTTTGTCATCTTCGCCAATGGTTCCTGTGTTTCTGAACCATTTCTGTAAACAACCCTTTTAATCTTTTGCTTCCTGTGGAAGCTTTTGTAAGACCCAAGATTTTACTGTGCGGTTTTTCTAAGGAACTCTAGTGTCGGCTACGAGTTTTAGGGTTTTTGGTGAAGCGGTTTTGTGAGTATCGTCGCATTATTGAGATTTTTGCTGAAACGGAGCCTGTTTTGTGCTGGTGCGCTGGAAAGGCACAAACTTTCGGGTCGTGATCCTCTTTTAAGTATGAGGAGATTTCTGTGAAGCCAGAAATCCGAGTTTTGAATTATTCTTGTTTTTGGAAAAACGAGTAAGATTTTACCCGCTGTTGTGAAATTTTACTGGTTCTGAATTCAGTAGGATTTCGGGTGGAAGTTTTTTATATCTGCGCGAGTTAGGATATATTCTGATAATAATTTTCTAAGGTATGGAAGAAAATTACAGTCGCGGAAAAAGGATTCGGCGATAAGTTTTGGAAATGTTAAGCGTTAGACGTTCTTTCCGTAGGTTTTAGGTTTTTGTGTTTTACGTTCGTCGCGACGTGCGAGAGCTGATCGTGTGAGTGTTTCTATGAGGTGTTGAGTTTTATCTCAAGTGGGTTTGTTTTGGTTTGATCCAATGGCTAGGGTTTAAGCTTGGACTTTTGACTTTGATCCAATGGTGGATTGGCTATCAAGAGGCTTTAACATAGTAAGGAGGTTTGGTGACTTTGGTCACTTAGAAACATCACATATTCACTCCATTCTTTCTCTCTTCCACGTGAGAACTCCATTACTTTCTCAACTTCACAAATTTTCCATTCCTCACCAATTGTGTCCATTTCAAGCTTGGGAGCTTTGTGGAATTGTTATAGAGAATCACTTGCCTAAGGTAACCACCCTTTTTCCTTTTCATTTTGGTTGGTTAAAACTCTTGGAGTTATGAGTTTTAGTTTATGTTCATGAGATGAAAATGTTAGGAATTGATTCTTGTTTCATGAAAGTTGTTCATGAGAGTTTAGGAAGCATGCTAGGCTTTGTTATTTCAATTTTCCATGAGTTGGTGAAAAATCTCATGAGAAAAGTTAGGCTTTTGGTTATGTATTGATCAATAATATGTGGTTAAGTTGTAAGGTTTTGAAAAGAAAAGTTGTCTTTGAACCTTTGGGCAAAAGGGAAATGTGTTGTATGGTTTTGTTTTAGAAAATCCGATGAAAAATATTTTGGAGTTTATGAAAATATTTACTAAGTGTTTTGTGTGGTATTTTGGGGTCCAAGTGGTTTAAAACTCTTGTGACACGTGGTGTTGTTTTTCGCCTAGAAAACATGTTTGAAAATGATTTCAAGTCGGTTGAGGCCGTAATAAAACTTGTGCTTGGATTTGGTTTGATTTTGGAAATGAAAACCAAATAACTTGCACTCGAAGCAACCAACATACTTTCGAAAATGTAATGCTTTGTTGTGAAAACGGTTGTTGGGAACCAATACTATGCGTATGTCGTGTGTTGCGTGAAAAGTTGTTTTGGGTAAAAATTGAATAAAACAAGTTTTGTTGCTTATGTCATGAAGAAAACCAATCCTGTCCTGGTGTGGTAGCTTAGCGACCAGATGGTAGCTTAGCGACCGTTGGTCGCCAGAATTCGCCCTGGGCGTGGAAGTTCTGACTTGCCATCGCCAGGTGGTCGCCCAGCGACCTCTAGCGACCCCTGGGACCTAAAATTTTTTATTCTGATGTCCTAACTTGGTTTTTAACTTACTAATCCCTTTTTATTAATTTATGGAAGTGGCGGGGATTGGAAACGAGTTTTTCGGGTACTCGGAAAGTGTGTGGCTTATAACGCAAGAAAACGGCCATTTTGCATTTCAAATTATTTAAGACTTTTGACAATTGTTTTGGGTCCTAAAAATAGTATAAATAACTCATGGGTGTTGATCAATATGGTGGTTTTTGGTATAGTATCCGAAAGAGTGAATTTTCCTTAGGAACCTTTAGGTTTTTGGGGTTTTGGTGTAGTTTCAATACGATTGGTTAGAGAACAATGTATTGATTGTTGCGCTGCTTGTTTTAGGAAGCGCGTTGTGTTGTTTGAGCGTGTGTTGTTGACGGAAGCTTGCCGAGGTAAGGGCTCCACTTTATTTCCGTCTTTTGAAACGGTTACGACATGTTTGGTTTGCTATTTATGCATTGCTGTGTGCTTTGGCATGTTTGTACTTATGTATTCTCGTGATGAGAACGTGTTTAAAATACTTGCGCTGTTTACATATGATTATGAGAATATATGTATGAACAGGTGTTTGGAATACATATGATGAGAAATGTATGTATGTTGTTATGTTTGGTTTACATATGCTAGAGAGGTATGTATTCATTGCATTAGCATATATGAGGAAGCGTATGCTCATGCATTTGGTAGTTGCGTGCTCGGTGTGGTGATCGGGAGAGCACACCCTAGTGGTTCGTAGTGATCGGGAGAGCTACGAGGTTTTTGTTGAGATCGATACGTAGTGATCGGGAGAGCTACAGGGTGTGGTGATCGGGAGAGCCCACTCTAATCCTTGTAGTGATCGGGAGAGCTACGGGATTCTATTGATACTTATGGTAGGGGTGTGGTGATCGGGAGAGCCCACTCTAATGGTTCGTAGTGATCGGGAGAGCTACGAGACTGTATTGATATTGTTGGTAGGGGATGGACCTACGATACCGGAACTCATGCATTGTGGTAGCTAGGGTTAGTACCACACATTGTAGAGGTTGCATTATAGGCTATGTGTGCATTGCTTATATGAACCCGTTGGTGGGAATTGCTTTGTTGGTTAAGAGCTTTCTCTTGTGTTTGTGGAATTATTGTTATGTGTACAATCTTTCGCACCGGTTATATATATACATACTATATATTTTGTGGTGACCCTTTCTTTCATTTGCGGGCTCATCCCACCCAGGTGATGGGTTAGGTCGTGGTGACGACGATGGCTATTCCAAGTCCTAGTGAGTGGTTGGAGCATTAGCTTAGTATAGTTAAACTATGCGCCGGTGTGTTTTGTGCACCGTGCTTTTTGGGTTTAAGCATAGGATTCTAACTTGTTTTGGTTGTAAGTATTTGAATACTTAGACTTGGATTGTAATTATTCAGGAGTACACTTTGCTTGTCGAAGCACCTTATGGTAATGAGTTCTTTTGTATATTTGAATGCCGGCTCATTGAAAAATATTCTATGCGCACTCTGAGTGTTAGTTGAAAAAGAAAAAAAAAATATTGCCCTTTTAGCCTTTGAAAAACGGGCTGTTACAGCTTTAGTCAAATGATCCTCCTGACCATTGACTTTTTGTTGCAGCTTCTTTTTCTCAATTTGCTCAATCTCTCATCATTTTGAGAGTTTTCCTGCGAGAACGCTGTCTTTGATTTTTGTTGTTGCCAGCCTTTGTAATCCTTAGCTCTTGAGTACCTGTCTGCATGCACTTTAAACAAATACCTCAGTAGCACTGGATAAATATTTTTCTGTGGAACTTTTTTTGGTTTGTCTCATGTGTCTTTGTTACTATGAAAATTCTCAGGTAAGTGAGGTGGATCACAACGGATCGCTTAAATACCAAAACTTATCCTTAGCCAGAAATTTCACAGATCAAATTCCACAATCATCAACAAGATTTTTTTATTTTTTAATTTTTTAATTTTTTTTGTATTTTTGAAATTTTTTTGACAAACTTAAATAAATCTAGTAAGGCTTTGTAAACACAATCCCCGGCAACGGCGCCAAAAACTTGACTACGGTCTGGCAAGTGCACCAGTCTGTCGTCGAGTAATAATTCACACTCTAGGTGTCTAGAATGAGTTCGTATCCACAGGGATCGTGCCGCAGCTTTACTAGCGTTATTTAAGTTTGTGATAGTTTGCATTCGCTTTGGTTTTTGGAAAAAGGTTTTAATAAAATAAGCGTAATGCTTTGCAGAAATATAAATGCAGAATGTATAAATATAGATTCAAGAAATATAGAGGATAGGTATGGTGGTTGGACTCCCTCCCTTCTTCATATTTGGCATGACCGGTGTATAACATAGTTACTTAGATTTTGTTCGGCGGTGAATTATCCTTGTTGTAGTAATACCTTACTATTACACTATGTTTATTGAAGTTTCCCTACATTAACAACTAAGGTACCTACGAGAGCCTATCCTCGATGTGTCACATACCCTAATTACTAAGTGAGTTGTTTATAAACACGCATTATAACCTTCACCAATTAACCTCTAGGTCCTAGTATCGGGCTGTTCATCTTCTAAGTGCTCAGATCACACCTAGTGCATGATTCCTCCTCTAACCGCTCAGTTCATGACTAGTTCAGGATGTTACCGTCTCTATACACCTAGCATTATTTACTACGAATTCCGGACTAATACCAAGTCAAAACCTGATATCAATTCTATGGGCGCTCCCGCTTATCCGGCCAGATTACGAGAATACGTTATTAAAGTGCACGAAAGTAAATAACAAACATAATTACTAAATATCATTTATTATAACTTAGACTCAATCACAGACTCCAAATATTCATAGGGGAGTTCATCTTCTCCACCACAACCTAAGGCATAAATTATAAAGACTACATATTTAAATTACAAGAAATTAGAACCTAAATACAAAAGCCTAAAGAAATCATACCTTGCTGAGTTAGTTTTCCCGTAAGGGGAGAAAACTATGCCCAATAGAGCTCCTCTGAACCTCTCCTTATAGTAGAGAGTGTTCTACTATTTCTGAATGAATAAAACAATGAATGGGAGGCTCTATTTATAGTTTTCGTAATGGGCCTCAGCAAGGCATCGCAGCACGATAAGGCCATCGTACTGCGATGTGAAGATTCAGTTCAAAATTATAACTGATCCTGTGCATTTCATCAGCTTGGGCGCCAAGTAACATAATCGTACTGCGTTGTAGGGCATCGTACTGCGATGGAAGATTTTCTCAAGATTTATTTCTTCTGATTGCTTGGCGTGCAAGGAGCTTTCATCGTGGCACGATAGCACACATCGTGCTGCGATGGAATGCTGTATTTCTTCACTTTTTGGGCTTTTTCTTGTCTTTTTGCATCTTGGACTCTGTCTTGATGCTTTTTCTTGCTTTTGTAGGTTTTCCTTCGTATTTGGGCCTCTCTTGGTCATTTTACTACTAATAATAATACTAAAAATGACGTAGAAATTCCTGTCATCACTCGCCAACAGTAGGGCTAGGGCCGGAAGTTTTCACCGGGATGCTGATTCGAGAATCACCACCCTTCCTTTTCTTTCTGTCCCCCTCGCCTACATCCAGCTGGCTGAGGACATCAACCTTCCGTTCAGGCTGCTCTATCTTCTTCCTCGCCTTTTCCAGAAATTGCAATCTTTGAGCGGGAGTAAAATTTGACATGTCTTGTGCAAAGAAAAACAAAGAGTCAGCCACAAAGAATTAACCACAAGCAATAAGAGACATATCATTCAAGAGGGCGTAGAAATTCGTAAAGCAACTTACTGAGATACTTTTCTAGAACAGCAGGAGCATGCTCGGCGTCTAGAAGGTCCCTAGGGCTCATCTGGTTCAGAGATTCCAGATAAGCCACCGTATCCCTCTCAAACTCACTCAGCCTCTCGTATACGGCGCCCCTAATCAATCTGGGGTTGGTCGTCCAATGAAAGGGAAAAAGGGGAGTATCATCATCATCAAACATTACGCCTCGGCAGTTTTCCCCACCACAAACACGCACAAAGGCGTCCTTATAGTTCTTATAGTTAGAGCTATACAGACTAAACAAACCCCTATTGGGCTGAGCACTCAAGGAAACAACATTATTGGGAAACAGACTTTTTATATGATAGAAAGAAAAGAAGACGGCCACAGAAGGCTCAGAAATGTCAAGACCAAAGCAGACTAATTCAAAGGCTTTAATAAAAGACCAACTATTAGGGCTAAGTTGAGTGGGAGCAACATTAAGGACCCTAAGCATGGACTTTTGGAACTCAGTGAAAGGAAAATATAGGTGAAAGTCTTCTATGAACCTAGTATACATGTAGAAAGAAGTTGGTTCGGAACTAGGCACACCGGTCACATACTCGCCCTCCTCCACCAGTTCTAATATGACGTCATTTTCGTCAAAGGTCCCAGAAACATCGTACAACCCTCTGTACTTCGCCACGCCCTCAGCACTTTGATAGGTTGAAGAAACCTCCATTGCCATAACTTCTGATCTTACAGCAACTAGGGCAAGCGACTCATCTCTTCGTTTTCCTGTGAAAGACGAAGGAGAAATTATAACACAATCACTACTGTGTCCACTACTACTACCAGTACTATCATCGCCACTACTACTCTCAAGTTCTCTAGGACTAATGGGTTCCCCCAGAACTTCAGAAAAATAGCCACTATAGTTAAAGGAACCATCAGGCCTAGTGAAATGTTCACGGGTTTGACGCTCTAAAGGAGAACCAACGATGAGAGGACGAGAAGGATCCCTCTCATCCTCGTCACTAAGATCTCTCAAAATAACCATTTTTTGGAAACCCTAGAAATCTGATCGCGAAATCAAAAATAGAAAAAGAGAAAAGAGAAATAGCAGTTATACCTGGCTAATAAAGAGCGGTTACCACTTGAAGAATCAAAGAGAACGTGGTTGGTGGGAAACTCGCGAAGGAAGTGGGGAGCGGTTACTAGAAAGATACGAAGGTTTTTCCGGTAACGCAGGAAAATGAAGAACAAGAGAAAAGTTGCTTTAAGTGTTTGATCGAAATAGAGAAAATAATGAAGGAGAAACAACGTATATATAAGATCAAAGCATCGGTTGAAAAGAAAATTTTGAAGAGTCGAAACGTTTCGAAAAAGTAAAGCAGCGCGATGACTGACGCGTGTCCTGAGGCGAGGTGTGATCTCGACCGCACCTATGGTCACGCCCAAAGGCGAGGTAAAATATAAAAGATTCGGTTTTTCTTCAGAAACAAAAGCTTCATTAATTGCGGAACAAGGAATACAATATTAAAGGAAATGGAAAATACAGAATACAAAGGTGCCAATGCACGATACAACTAAAAAAGCAGGAAATCCTAAGTACTAGGAAAAGAAACTACTTAGGCGACAACGTATGCCGCCGCAACGGTATCAGCCTGCAGATCTTCAATCTCACTTTTGTATTTCTTGGCGACATCAAGGTCAGGGCTGATTTTGTCTTGATCATCATGCAACCTATCCATTTTCTCCCTAAGACGAGCCAGGGAAGAGCGGGTCCTAATGAGTCTAGCAACGTCGTACTCAATGTCCAATTGAAGGTTCCTTTTCCTTTTCATCAAGGGACGAAGTTCCTTCTCCAATATTTCGATACGATTCTCAACGGCCTCTTCAGCAGATAGGTTGAGATACAACGACTCTTCCTGCAGATCAATGTTATCCTTAGTGACAGATATTTTCTTATCCAGCGTATCCTCAAGTGCGGTGTAGCAATCAAAAACAGCATTGGTGGTTTCAATAAAAGCAGCGTCCTTCTCCAACCTCTTCGATAGCTCCAAAGCCAGTTCCAAAAAGACTTTCTGCTCATCAGTCAGGCGCCATTTATAATCATTAAGTTCCTCAACATAGGTCTGGAACTCCCCCACATTGTCCAAGAGTTCATCAATGTCTTCCTCAACTTTGTTTCTCACTCGCCTAATAGCAGGCATAACAGGCGACTCTAACACAGGGATAGTGTTATCCATATTTTGAAAATAGCAAGAACACTGAGGTTAAAGGAATATGGAAGATATGAACAAGACTTAGTATCATATTGGAGGTTATTTATAATGAAATGGCGAGGCGCACGAAGAAAAGAAGTGGGCGGTTATCCCCCACGATCACCACGATCATAGCGACCATCACTATCACCACTTCGCCTCTTTGAGCCTCGTGCTTGGGGGGCTGTGGACTGGGCTGAGGCCCAAAAATGAGGGTATAGGCCCAATGATCAAATGGCCCAATTGTACCAACCCATTAAATTCAAGTAAACAACTTGGCGGGAAAGCAAGGCGGAGGCGACACGCCCTATAGACGGCGCCCTCGCCCCAAACACAACTGCTCCTATGAAGACTCAGCCTGCAAATTAGTACGTGGAAGGAGATAACCACCCTCTACCACCACGATCACCACCGAAACGGGAAGAAACCACCCATCACCACCACGTGGGAGACGGAGGAGGAAGAAGAAACCGCCACGATCTTGGGGTATCCATGATCGTGGTACCTCATAACTGATATTTTTAGAAATCTATAAATAGGAGCTTATGCTTCGTTGTAAAAGGTTCACAACTTTTTGATAATGAAGGAATTACTCATTTCTTAGACATGATCCCATTATTTATCACCCCCCTTATTTGTTCACCAGAACAGAAACCATAGTATTTTTTTAGAGGCCAATATCTTAGCAATTTGAATTGTTTACATGCATTGTGTAAAGATTGAATTGCTTTTAACTCCAAAGTGGGAGAAGTTTTTAATAAAATGAAAAATTAAGAAAACAATGATCGAAATTGTTTTCTATTAATTTAATATATGGTATGTACTTGATTTCATGAATCAAATTTGGTTGGGTACTTTAAAGAAATATTTAGAAGATTCAAATTAAATTTTGATGAAACACACCATGCATGATGCTAAGATGGAAGTTGTTTTTAAAATTGATAAAGTGATCAAAATTTTGTTGATCAAGTATGAAAGATAATAAAAATATTGGTCAAACATGGTTTGAGAGATGTTGTAAAACTAGTCGAAACCATAATTAAGATGCTATAAAACTGGTCGAATTTTCATATTGTTTATCTCATTATAAAAATGATGTTTCGACCAAGCATTTTATTAAAATGTAGACTCTAATTTTGACCAAAATATTGGTAAAGTCTTACCATGTTTCTTTCGACATAAAAAAAATGTGATGATGAAGTCGGAATCATCTTCTCTAAAATTTGGCTATGTTTCTTTCAAGAGAGGTCATCAAGTGGTTTCTCTATAAATAATTGTAATTTCTTTGTAATAAGGGTTGAATCCTATTTTCTAAAAACTCTACAATACCCACGCCGCGTGTGCAAACAGATTGAAGAGTGCATAGAGATGGATTTCATCCACCATTTACATTTCATTTCATTTCATGCAGTTTAATGTTGATTTGTCCTTCCTTTATTTTCCTTTTTCTTTTGCAATTATGCATTTCTTTTCATCTTCTTTTATTTTCAATACTCACTTGAGTAAAAAAAAAATTATGTTGTCATGAGACAACTTGTTATTAAAAGTTGTTGGATACGATTCTGACACTAAAAAAGAACAATGCTTTTGTTCTTAAAGACACATGAAGTACATCGTAAATCCCGAGACTTGAACGAACCCTTCAAAAAAAGAATTTACTAGTTGTTCCTGCAAATAATTTTCAAACTAACGTTTGTTTACCAAAAATCAGTGTAAACCGGGATATAGTATATTAGTGTCCTTAAACCTAGTTAAATTATAAGTAGTTAAATGAAACTTGTCAATACATTTGATACTTAACTATTCAGTAATCAATTATGCTCCTGATGTATGTATGAACATAACCATCGTTCAATATATAAATGAAACTTGTATTCAGGTTAGAAAATGAACAAAGTCACCCCAGGTTCATAAGAAAAACTATTGCCAAACTAATACCATAATGAATGCCTATATGTGCAACGAACTTATTTTATACGAAGTACAACTTAGAAATAACTAACAATTCATGTAAAGAAATAGTACCTCAAAAAGCAGCATATAACAATTTGAATTTGCAACAACCTTTCACATAGTTCTAGAATTGTAAGAATCTTGAAAATCTATTAGACAACTCAACACCGAGCTAGACAATTCTATGAATTCATAGGACAAAATACCTAAATCTTAGACGTGAATCTATTTGTTCGAACCCCTATTTAATGCTTCCTTTTTCTACTTAAATATAACTCATCTATCTTTAAAACTATATGTTCAAGTAGATACTACAAAATGATATAAAATGTAAGGTGATTGGTAGACTTTAAGCTTGAAATCGAAAACATAAACAAGAAAATTTTGCAAATTACATCAAAATTAACTTCACGCTGGATTTTGAGTATGGATTTTTGGATTAGGGTTCATGGATTAACATGGAAGAAAAATCAGAAAAATTGATTTGGATTTGGACTTTGAGGAATTTGGGCCTAAAAATTGGTATTGGGCATCCACCAATTAGTTATGGATATGCAAATAAAATAAAAAATGGATTTGGTTATAAAATCCAAATATAATTAATCAATTTTTTAAAATCGGATATGGATTTGGTTATGGTTAATCTATGAAATTGGTTAAAATGAGCCACCTTAAATGAGACTCCTAACATTGTCACGCCATTTTAAGAGTAGACGTCCACGACGACTTGCACTCCATTGGCACTGACCAAATGGTAGTGCCCTTTCCTTTTCGGCAGCTTCACTCACCTATCAGTATTCGGTGGAGCACCTTAATCCAGCCTATAGGTAGTCTTTCTGTTGCCCGGGTCTCAATGAAAAGCACCAAGTGTTAGGACTTAAGCACATGAAGAGAGTCCAACCCAAAAAATTAGTCCAAAAGGTGGGAGAGCCTCATGGCATAAATAACACATTGAGCACTTTGAAATATTCTATACCGTTAGATAATCGTATTGCAAAATCTACCGTTAGATTGAAAGATATTATAACATGTATCGTATATATAAAATATAATACCAATCGGAAATTATTTGATATTTCAACATGATACATCAAAATTAACGTCTTCACAAGGTGCTTGTGTAAATCTAATATCACTACTGATGATTGATAGTATATCAATCGATCTCTAAATATAGACCCCAAAAATTTACTAAGATAAATTATTTTTGTTTTCATGCTTCAATGTTTAAATTCGGGATTTTTAGAATCTTCACCGTAGAATTCTTAGAAAATTGCCTTTAAGGTCCTTCATATTACTCACAGACTCTTCAAAAATTCAAAAATCCAAAAATATACCCTCTATTTTGGTTTACTATGAATGAAATTGTACAATCCGAAATGAGTGTTAATTTTGGAAGATAGGTTCCCATTGAGTGGTAATGAAAAAAGGTACAACAAAAGGAACGTTTCGTACACAGGTTCGGCAGGTTGAACAATGTCGGGTTCATCAATGTCGGGTTCATCAATGTCAAGTTCATCAATATCAGGTTCATCAATGTCGGGTTTTAATTCTACTGGATGTTCAACCATGTGTATAGAAACCAACAACACGACACCAAAATTGAAAAAATTAGGAAATTATATGACAATAAAATATTAATAGAATATGGGAACGATCTTCCCATCATGTTTCAGAAGATATCTTTTCATCACATTTCGGAAAATATCTTATGCAGTGATACAAACATCCTCAAAAAATTAAATGGTTTAAAACACTCGTTATAATAGCAACTCAAATTTCGGCACAAGAAATATCAAACAGCCCAGTTGGTTCCAGGACTTTTATCAATACTAGGGGGTGCATTTAGTATACTGCTCTATAACTATCTTATTAATTCAGTCTTTGTTATATTCCTCCAAGAGGCCCATGGCCCATAGTTGTTAAAAACCCTAGCTATATGTTTGTACTGTTGCTACTTGTTTGAGGCAATGAAAAATCTGATGCAGTTTTATGTTTTCTCTTCTTTAGCAATCTTAATTTTATGTTAGCTAGTAATGTAGTCTATCACATTACCTGTTATTTGAAGACAAGTGAGTGTAAAATCCTTGTATGTGTGAATAAATATTGCTTTCATTCCTCCAACACGTGAAAAAATTGAATCTTTTTGCGTAGTTTTGGAGTTGATTGTCGGAGACGATATGAAAGTATAGTTGTTGCAATTGTTATTTAAAAAAGCCCAATTCAAAAGATAACTTTTGAAATCTTATCTTTTCGGCTCATATCTTCCGCCACATGTAATTTTTCCCAAAAAAAAAAACCCTAAAACTTTGAGAAATTTCGAATTGTAGGATCCCATAGAAACTGTAATTTCGGATCCTATCTTTCCATCGTACACAAAAGTTATTTTCGTCAATTTGGAGGATCTGTAAGCAATTCGGGGGCGTTAAGAGCAATTTTTGAATGCTTATTAGGCTTGTTTCATAATTTAACAAGCGCATAATATGACCGATTTATTCGTCCACCACCAAAAAAATAAACAACGTGTGTGTTGTTGACTTTAATTAGGGAATGATTATTTGTTTGAAAAAAAAGGGAATAACTTTTTGCACCCCATATATTTATTCTATTACACTTTATTTTCTTTTTCGATTTTTTCCTTGATCACAAATATATTTCCCCTTTTTAAGCCAAACAATTGAGCTCAAGTACTTATCGAGCTCTTTTTAGTTTTTTTTTGTAAAACCCAAAATCTATTTAAAAATAATAATTTATTTTATTAAACTTTCTTTATATTGACACCGAACTTCAGATTACCACCCTTTTTTCAAATAATCAAAGGGTTGAAAAATAATATATATATATATATATATATATATATATATATATATATATATATATATATATATATAGAGTCAGGATCCGTTGACACCAAATAGTTTGACACCAAATCTTACACCTCTCAATAATGTTTTAACCGATATAAATTTTATAAAATCCACCGTTAGATTGAAAGTTTATATCATATAGATCATTTACGTAAAATTTCAGAAAAATCCAAAATCATTTTATATGTTATTGAGGTACATCAAAGTTAACGGTTTGCGTCATTTTTTAAATGCTGTTGATCTTTATATGTCTCAATAGCACATCAAATGATTTTGGATTTTTCTGAAACTTTACATAAATGATCTATATGATATAAACTTTCAATCCAACGGTGGATTTTATAAAATTTATATCGGTTAAAACGTTATTGAGAGATGTAAGATTTGGTGTCAAACTAGTTGGTGTCAACGGATCCTGACTCATATATATATATATATATATATATATATATATATATATGGGTTGTTAATTTCAACGCACTTAAAAACATATGAGTTTAAATTAGCAAGGTGCACATTTTGTAATGGACAAAAATTACTCTTGATATTTACTTATTTAACACTAAGAATTGAGGGTTAGTTAGGAAAAATTTATTAAATGATGTGCACCTACTTTGCTAATTTAAACCCACTTATTTATAAATATATATAACTTAAAAAAACACATGAAAACCTAGGAAAACAAGGTAGCAAAAAATGATTAAAGCCTTAACCCCTTAATGTTTTGTTACATTGATTAATGTCTTTTTACTTTTTAACCATTTGTAACCTCCAAAAATAAAAAATAAACTATTGAAATTTAAAGCCCCTGAAACTTTTTAAATTTCTAAGACGAAAGTTTTTTTCTTAAATATTATTTTTAATTTTTTGGCCTGTAATCTTAAAAAATCTATTAGAATATAAAATATTCTTTGTATCTCATATTTTTAGTGGGTGATTGTAAGGCAAGCTTTTTGTTAGGGAGTATGTTGAGAAGGTATGTGGCCATTTGTAGTGCATGATGCCAAAAATGAGGTGGGAGAGAGGCATGAGCAAGAAGGGTACGAATGATATTATTGATGGTGCGAATTTTTCTTTCGGCTTTTCCATTTTGAGAAGATGTGTAGGGACAAGAAAATCGAAAGGTCATTCCATTGAGGTCACAAAATTTGTGAAAATGTGCATTGTCATATTCTTTTCCATTATCACATTGAAAACTTTTGATTTCTCTTTCAAATTGTGTTGTAATATGAGTGCGAAACTGAATAAAGATGGAATATACTTGAGATTTATTTGCTATTGGAAAAGTCCACAAAAAATTCGTAAAATCATCTAGAAATAAAGCATAATAACGATGTCCACCTGAGCTAAGAACAGGGGACGTCCAAATATCACTGTGAACAATATCAAAAGGCATCATAGTATGAGAGGAAGAATCATAAAAAGGTAACTTTATGTGTTTTCCAAGAGGACAAGAATGACAAAAGAAAGGCTTTTGAAGCTTATTACATAAAATTAAATTGTTTCTTTGTAGAGAATTAAAAACTGGAGTGCCTGGATGTCCTAAACGGTTGTGCCATAATTCTTAACACACCCCCTCACGCCCAGCACTATTGGGCTTGGTGCGTGGATATAAACGGTAGGTGGCCCGATAACGGGTGGCCCAACGGATCTTGGAGAGGCTCTGATACCATAATGGAAGGTAATTGTATGAATATTTGCCTTGATTATTTCATAGTCTCAAATGTGTTTATATACAAGAGTCTTGAATCATTTTGATTCTACAAAATTAAATGCTATTTAATTTACATAAAGCTATTACTAAAAATATGAGATACAAAGAATATTTTATATTCTAATAAAATCAATTTTAAATTGTTGGTGAAAAAGCAAGAACATAAAATGCTACTTGAAACATGTAACCTAAGAAACTACAAAAAATAGAAAGATAGTTCAATACTTAAAAGATGTTTATAATTAAGTGGATCTAAATTAGCAAATGAGTGCACAACACTTAATAAAATTTACCAAAATAACCTTCAATCTACAAGTTTATAATACTAAGGATTAAGGATTTTTTTGTCCAAAGTGAAAAGGTGCACCTTGCTAATTTAGACCCACATATTTTTAATTGGGTCTAAATTAGAAATATTGATGAGTCACATATTTCCTAAAAGAATCTGAAATTGTGGTAATAATTGACAGATGATTAATTTTTATTAATTTCTTGGCTGGGTAATTGAAATTGAGGTCTCCAATATTTTTATTTTTTTAAAAGGCAAATAATTTTTTTATTTAAATAAAAGAAATACTACTCAAAAGGAAAAGACATATTTTGAGCACTCCAGTATTGATTGTAGTTTTTAAGAATGAGAAGGAGATTAGTAGGATATATAGGGTGAATATATCTCAATGGTGTGTGAATGTAATATTCAGATTTGTGGGTTTTTAGGTTTCATAAGTAGACGCGCTTTTTTTTTGGATCGATTTGGACATGGAAACTATTATTATCGTATTTTTACTGCTGAACCTCATACAAATTTTGGGAATAATTTGAGAGATGCTCACAATATTTTTTAAGAAGTCAAATAATATATTACTCCTTTCGTTCTTTTTTATAAGAAACAAAAGTGAAATTTTTTTTGTTCTTTTTTATAAAAAATTTTGACTAATTTTCAAATCTTTTAAATGTTGAATTTCACTTATGCCCTTATTTATTATGAAAGAGAATATTAAAAATAAGTAAGTTAATTGAATTTAGAGTAATTAAATAGGGGTATAGATAAAATAAATTTAAATTTATAAGAGCATTAAATCAAAAGAACTATTTACAACATGTTTCCTTGGTATGTGTAATGTTTTCAAACTGTTTCTTATAAAAATGAAAGGATGAAGTATAAACTTTCTAAGCACAAGGTGTGCTAAAAAAGAAAATAGATATATATCCTAAACAATTTGTCGGACTTTTCATTTAAACATTTAAGTCATAACCAAAGTCCTATCGTTTTTAAAGAATATGATTAATTTAAGTGGTGAAACATCCCATTAGAAAAAAAAAGGTTTAATTGCGTTTTTTTCACCCTATTTTACCTATTTTGTGATATTAGTCCCCCTATTTAACACTAAGAGTTAGGTAATTATTATCTAGCACAAAAAATATTTTATAAAAAAAAATTCTAAATAATATCTTCCTTTTTTATTTATAGATATATATAAAATAATTACAAATTAATAAATAGTAGACAAACAACAAGCTGTTAACCCTAAAAAAAATCG
Organism: Trifolium repens; assembly: GCA_030408175.1. Lineage (NCBI taxonomy): Eukaryota > Viridiplantae > Streptophyta > Magnoliopsida > Fabales > Fabaceae > Trifolium > Trifolium repens. The sequence continues at coordinate 37,565,998 of CP125851.1, forward strand.
AACTTAAATTTTCTAACAAAACAACACAACTTTTAGGGGAGTATTAATTAACAATATGAGCATAATTTCTTAATATCTTTTCTTTTTCTTTATGAATTGGGATATTGTTGCATCTAGCATAAAATGGTTGTTGAGGGTGTGGCTGAATTTGGGGAAACGTCTATGATATAATTAATGGACGATATTTGTAAGTTAGGTAATCCATTTGATCATGCTTCAGTTGGTCGTTCTTGTCTTCCAGCTGCGTTTCTGTTATACACCTACGTCTTTGTTAATTTCTGTATTAATTGGTTTGTTTGTTTATGAATTTTGTCTTTTATTTCCATTGCTTTCAGATTTTGTAAGGTGTAACTAATTTGTTTGCCTTGATTGCCTCAAGTGCCCAAATCATGCCATGACACGATAATATAATAACAATTAATTAACAATTATTATTCTTTTTTAAGACAAAATATTATACCCTATATAGTTTTTAAAGATTAATACAATTAGAGTCCGACAAAGTAGCCAACACAAAACATATGTCTTTCGCTTATCCTTATTTAGACTCAGCAAGGACTATTACCTATGCCCACACGTATCATATAGTCATATAATACCAAAATCAACTGAAAACCATCCCATGACAAGAGATGAAATTAACATCGAATATACAAAGATGTTTTATTTTGATCCTTTCCCAGTTGTACATCAACAAAATAATATCCCTTTTATGATATCACTCTTTGCAAACTTTTCTTGTAAACAAAAGATTAGGTGAATTGCAATATTCTAGGCCATATAAGATTCAAAGAATTACTTAGAAATATTTTTATATAATATTCACAACATGTTTCTCGCAAGAGTGAAAAAAAAAACACACATGCACACACACACTATTGTGAGATAATGAGCTAAATATTTATCAAACTTAGTGAAACTAGACTCTTTAACCATGCATTTGCAACGGAGCACCATCATTCAATTATATAATAGATATTAATTGAATATGATTAATTATATTATGTTACGATTTACGAATATAGCTTATGTCTTATAGGTTATAACATAAAAGACCTGTTTGGTAAGAATATTTTCAACACGGACTTATCTGCTATAAACTATAAATTATCAGTCATCAATCATCAAATATAAGATAGTTTATCAGCTACCCGCTATATTTACCCAATAGAACTTTGTTATTTATTATTTTGTTCATAGTTGTATCAATTGATTTTTTTAAAACTATATAATAATACTGTAATAAGTTTGTTTACTCAATATAAATTCTTTAGATAAATATAGAGATTGTTTAAGATAGTTTATCAGCTATCCGCTATTTTTATCAAACAGAGTTTTGATATTAATTTTTTTGTTCATAGTTGTATCAATTTAATTTTTTAAACTATATAATAATATTGTAATAAGTTTGTGTGGCTCAATATAATTTTTTTAGATAAGTATAGAGATTGTTTTTTATGTATACACGTGACACTATGGTGTGCCCTTAATTGTTGAGTTTTCCAACTATATTAGCTAATTATATGGTGATAATTTTTTTTTGAGTTATCCAAGCATTAAATTCACACTTTCACGTCGAAGTGATTAGCTAATTAGGATTTTCTAAATTGCACATTAGAGAAATTAGAAATAAGTAAGATTAATCATGTTTCGCTTACAATTTCATTTTTTTATAAGTTAGGGCAAATTGCATCTAGGTGATTTATAATGTTGAAATTGTTTGGAATCACATATTGCTTAAGTTTTCAGGTTATTGAGTGTATAATTGTTTTGGACAATAGCTTTTGGGTTCAGATTCAAACTCATTTAATATGATATCATAGTTGGATTAAGAATTGCAATTGCAATGTACAAATTTGATTCAACACCTAGGCATTGAAAGTTGTTTGGAATCTCACATTGCTCAAATTCTCAAACCGTTGAGTTTTCAAATATATTTGGTCATCCTCATTCTATGAACTAGCTTTTGGGATGAGTTCAAAACTTATTTTACATATAATGTTCTATAGGTAAATTCTAATATGGATCACCTCATCAAGTGGTCCATGGTGGACCATTTATGAATAATATTACAACGAATACAAATTCTATAAAATCCACCGTTGGATTGAAAGTTTATATCATATAGATCATCTATAGAAAATTTTAGAAACATTCAAAATCATTTGATATGTTATTGAGACCCATCAAGATTAATTAACGGTTTATTAAATACTGTAAATCTTGATAAATCTCAATAAAATATCAAATAATTTTTAATTTTTCTAAATTTTTTTATGAATGATCTATATGATATAAACTTTCTATCTACCGGTAAATTTTATAAAATTCGTATTCGATAGATCACTTGTCCACGGTGGACCACTTGTGAAGGTGGTCCACCGTAGCATTAGCCATGTTCTATATAGTTTATTACTAGCAAATATATATCATGGTAAATTCTAAAATGGACCACTTGACGAACACAAATTTTACAAAATCCACCGTTGGATTGAAAGTTTGTTTCATTTAGATCATTCATAAAAAAATTTAGAAAAATTGAAAATCATTTGATATATTATTATAACCCATTAAGATTAACGGTTTATGAGTTTTTATTCAATACCGTTAAACTTGATAGATTTCAATAACATATCAAATGATTTCCAATTTTTCTAAAAATTTGTATGAATGATCTATATGATACAAACTTTCAATCCAACGGTGGATTTTGTAAAATTTGTATTCGTTATAGTAGTAATGATCACTTGTCCACGGTGGATCACTTGTGAAGGTGGTCCACCGTAGCATTAGCCATATATCATATATGAACTAGTATTGTTTATATATTCACGTGTTAATTTCCAATTGGATAAGGAGGTTTTAGCAAACTATTAAGCTCGTTTATACCATTCCATCAAATTTAACTAGATATTATAAACAAATCCGATTAAATAAGGACGTAGGTTTAATAAAATATTATTTTTAAAAATTGTCTTGGTCGGATTGACGATTGATGAAACAAACACATGCATTGACTTAAGACTAATTCTCTAATTCTAACATGAATATTTGGTTTACAAGTTACACCTACAAGAAAAAATACCCAAGTGGGTATATTTCTTTATTTGTTACTTAGTTTTCACACTATTTTGGTCTTATGCTAAGCTAATCACATATTTGTTGAGTTGGAGCATAGAGGAGGGTGTTTTTAGTGATTATGATTGTGATGGACGTTAAAAATGGTGTACGAAAGTAATGAGAATGACTCAGATTAGTAGTAGTTTCCAGGAAGTTGTCCCCTTATTAGAAAGTCACACTCATGATATATATTTATTGGTCCAACCCATTATGATTGATGAGTGGAATTCAATCCTTAATTATCTATAAATAATTATATATATACTCCAATTTGTATTGTATTATTATTTTTTTGTTGTATTAGGATGTAACGGTCCCATTTAATTTTTTTCAATCATGGAAGCGTGGATAAAACGTATGTATACAGAAACATGAGACACGAGATCTTTGCCATTCGTTTTGAGCAGTTGGGAAACACAAATGATATGTGAGGTGGAAAATGATGGTTTTTTGGATTAGATGATAAAGTAATAAATTGACTCAATGAAAATTTTAATTATTACGAAACTGATTTCGTCAAACCAGCACCAACCCGTGTTTTCCGCAAAAAATACTATATACTACTAAATGTACTTTGCCATTTGGTGCAGTAGAAAAATCAAACAGTTACACGTTGTAGCTAATCTTAGCCATTGAATACACATCAGACGGTTTATATTAAATGTACTTTGGTTTAATCCTGGTCGTTAGTTCTGATCGGACGATTGCTGTTGTAACTGCATTGATGCAATTACGGTAGGAAATCTGTTTCTGAATATGTCCCATATACAAGCTTCAATTCATAGTGTATAGGATTATCGTGGATTTGAATCTCATGGTTAGTTAGAGGTTAATTAATTTGTTAGTTTGTTATTAGGTAGTTAGTAAAGTTTAGATAATTAGTTAATTTTCTTTTTTTGACAAAAGAGAATTAGTTAATTAAACTTCTAATAACTTTATATAAGAGAACCAATTATACCAAGTTTCACCATTTTTTTCAATTAAATTCAATATTATATCACATGAATATTCATATGTTATCTACCTCTATTATGTGCAAAATCTTTGATCCTCTCATCACATGGTTCTCAACTAGTGCCGTTCCTGACATTTGACGGGCCTTAGGCCAAAAAATAATTTCTTCTATTTAATATAATAGCATTAATACATATTTTTTGAGTATTTATCTTTTTGAAAATAAATTTTTCAAGACCTCCTTGTTGTGATTTTATTTGCTCTTCTTTTCATTTTTTTTTTTTCGTTTTCATTACCACATAAATGTTTCTTAGGCAACATCTTCTAAGCTTCAGATTGAAATAAAAAAAAAAACTCAAGTAGAGAACAATAGCACATGGAAGTAGAATGCTGACTTCAAATAACAATTGAAAAATAATAAGATTCAAATGGTTGAAATTGAATGCAAAAAATAACATGTTAAGTATTAACAATTTGTAGAAAATAAATTAAATAACTTGTTAATAAAATTAGGAACACAAAAAATAAAACAACGTCAAAACCTAAACAAGAAAAACCTATAACATTTTTACATACTACCTTACAAGAATGCAAGAATTAGAAAGAAAAAAATAACAAAACAAACTCAATAGAAATTATCCTTTTGTTGTTCTGCAGGGTTCTATTTCAATCCTACCATTATGTCTAATTATTTACTAGGTATAAAACGAAATTGGACCTCAATTGCATTTTAAATAACACTTAGTTCCCAGGCATAATCATATTTTCTTTCCTTAAATATAATTGATTTTTTTATATAATAGTATGTTTTCTTTCTTTAAATATAATTGATTTTTTATTTTCAATAATAGTAGGTAGGTATAATAAAATATTTTGGGCCCCTAAAAATAATGGGCCTTAGGCCATGAAACTCATTGCCTACCCTCAGGGCCGGGCCAACAAATCCGAAACTCAACGCTCAAATATTTCTGTAATTTTTTACTATTTGTAATTGGAGAACACTTATCATACATATTAACCCAACTTCACATTAAAACCATCATTTCTTTATTCAATCTTATATAAATCTTCGCACTAAGTTTATGACTTCGGATGTAAGACTTTAAATTGGATTTGTTTGTATATTCACTTTACACATGAAAATCATTAACAAATTATGGAACTTTAGTTGATTTTTATTGTGTGATATATATAATATCAAATACATGTGTACGAAAATTTTATGCAAAAAACATTATACTATTAAATCATTTTTTTTAAGGAATTATACAATTAAATCTTGTTTTGTTAATAATTATGTATACGAATATCTGTGTGTAACAACTAACAACCATACAAATCAATTAACTGTATTGCGGTACGGATTTTGGGCAATTAATTCAGGCAGAAAAGAATGGGAAAAGGAAAGATATATAGAAGGGATGATGACTTTCAAGGAAAATCCCATGTTAAGATTTTGAGAGAGACCCCGCCATAGCCATTGGGTCTTCACGTGGGGGTGTGACCTACCTCCAAATGCCTTAAAGGTATATCACATAATCAACTTACAAAATAATTTTTCATAAGAAAAATGTTGAAATTATTTTTTTGACAAGTTATATTTTATGGTGTGGATATTAAGTCTCAATTTAAGACATATTTCAAAATTTAAAGAACATTTATAAAAAGATTTATATTTTCTTCAGTCTTTGTTATTAGATGGATAAATTACAATTAATATTAATATATTTTTGGTAAATTTTTAGACGAAGTGACGAACACCACAAAGATCCAAACAATTGTGAGATTTTAGATTTGAATCGGCATGAAAAGGATCTGGCTTAATATTATTAATAATTGTCAATTGAATTTGAGACTTTATGAACATATATTTTCGTTAAACTGTTAGTAAAAAATATATGTTTAGTAAATTATAGTTATAATTGTGTATGTATGTATGTATGTATGTATGTATGTATGTATGTATTTAAGGAATAATTACAACTAAAATCAAATACTTTTAACAATTAAACTATTATAATGAGTTATAATGTAAAAAATATTTGCATGATAATAACTTGAGGAAAAAGAAATGTTAATTACCATGTTGTTTGTTTTCTAATCTTCCATTGATTATTTCTTTTCACACAAGCTCAGTCATCGCTTTCTCTAACTACTCTCTCTAATTCAGTTACTCCTTTAGCAACTGATTTGCAGACACAAGCACGTGAGCTAACCTCCTTCTTCACACCTTTGAACCTTTCTATTACTTAATAATTGCCTCTAATTATGTATGTTTGACTATATACTTTTTTAATAATACTCATTAATTTATGCATCCTTTTAAGGATGCCACAATATTATTATTAGAGTGAAAAGACTAATGAAAATAAATAATGTTTTTCAAAATATAATAGAAATAAATTTTGAAAAAAAATTTAAAATATGTTTAGTTTGTGAGAATATTTCTTTGTTACTTTTTATTAGAATATATGTTTATTTAATGTAAGTCGGTGCAATAAGAAAAGATAAAATATTAACTGTTTTTATTTAATAAAAAATTAATAAAAATAACTCTTTTACATAATTACTCTAAAAAAATGCAAGAACAAGGAAATAAAAAATAAATAATTAATCTCGAGAGGTTAGCTTATTTGGCAAAACATTAATTACATGTGTAGGGAACTAGGCTAATTGAAAAAAAAACATACATATAATTATGTTTTTAGTCGGTAGATCCTTTCATTGCTTGAAAAAAGAGCGCTTCATATAACACAAATTTTTTAGAATAACTCTATAACTAAATAAATAGAGTTTATTCAAGAGTTTTAGATGAGATAGTAAGTTTTAAAGCTTAACTAGATATTCTCTTCTTTAGAGAATATCAGTTAAGAAAAATTCAGTTTTTCTTTTGGTAAAGAATATATGGAACCATAGATAAAATTTTGTAGTACATAATTCTGCTTAGCTCAAGATTTAAGATACACTATTATTGACAAAAAAAAAATACTAACCATAAAATACTAACTATAAAAATGAACAATCAATTGATAAAAAATAGTTATACCTTCATATATAGATCGATGTCTACTATAAGAATTTACAAACATAAAACAAAGGAAAATAAAATAACATAAATAAAAAAAAGTAATATTGATCATCAATTACTAATTAATTTCTACAGTATTAATTAATTACACCCTTTAACAAAGCTAGCTGTATAGTGTATAGTTCACATACCTTTCCCCTGCAACCAAAAAAATACAAAGGTTGTGTGGGAAAGTACACTAATTGTTTTCTTCTTTTATCTTTTATCTTTTCTTTTTTCCTTTTTCCATTTTTTCTTAGTAACAAATCAACATGCTGCAGAAGAATTGGTAAAGGGGTTGTAAAAGTGAGGCTTAGGAGCCATTGAGAAATTGTTCTTATTGGAAGAACCACCATTAACACCACCGCCGCCACCACCACCTAATCTCTCACAAGAAGGGCACATACTAAGGGTAGCAGCTGGCATAGGCATATACAAAGGTTGTCCTAATTTTAGTGCCTTCAATTCTTGTACCTCTTTTTGTAGCCTCCTATTCTCATCTGATAATGTTTCACAACATTTCTTTAGAAACTCACAATCTACCTCTGTTTGCTTCAGCTTTGTTCTGTTACACCCAAAAATCAAACCAAAAAATACATGTTTATCAGCATAATTTTTTTCAAAATATGAATGATTAAATTTAATTTCAATTAAACTTAATTAATCTTGACCACCCATTTATAATTGTATGTACTATGTAGTAGGTGATTTACGATATTTATGTGATACCCTTAATTAATATGAAGATAATATTTCATTGGCTATAATTTTATATCAATTGCAATTGCAAATATAACAGTTTTTTGAAATCTATGCAAGAACTGTTTCACAACTGCAATTGTGGCCGCTTGCAGTTGCCAGCAACATAAAAAAAAATTGCTGGATAGTCATAACTGCGATGCGACCACAATTTAAAAATTATAGTCGAATTTAATTTAATAAATTAAAAATTATTATGTATGTACGTTCGTATGTATGTATATATGTACATACCTAGCTCTCCGGTTCTGGAACCAAACTTCAACTTGTCGAGGTGTTAGATTTAACTCTCTAGCTAAAGCTTGCTTTTGTTTCTATAAATCCATATGAAATTAATAAAAGTTAATAAATTGAAAGTATGCATTAAAATCCATAATAAGAGAGTGATTATGAATTATGATTACAGGATTGAGAGTGCTGTGTTGTTTGAAGCTTTCTTCAAGCATAGCAGATTGATCTTTGGTAAGTCTAAGCTTTTTTCTAGCTGCAGTAGCACCATCTTCTTCTTCATCACTGATTCTTGAAGAAACTCTCTCAATTTCAGTTGTTTCCATTTCTAATTCACTGCTAACATCTCTTTCTCTCTTCACTCTTCCACTAGAGAAAGAAGAAACAACGCTATGATGAGGTGAATTTGTTTGTGTAGAAAAATCAAGAGGTTCTTCATAGTAACTTTTATTGGATAAACCCAACGTTAAAGATGGTTCTGTTTCATTATTACTTGATGAATATGGTTTTGTGACAACGTTGTTGTTGGATGATGTAGGTGTGTCTTGTTTGGTAAGAGTGAGAGCTAAGCCTAGAATAAGTTGAAGGCTTGGATTGTTACTAGCATCTTGGTTATTAAGACCCATTAAGAGAGATAGAGAGATTTGTGTGTTTGTTGTATGAAAGGAAGAGAATTGAGGTATGAAGGGAAGAGTGGGATGATTAGATGATGGTGTGGTTATATAAAGTTTTTTTGTGGGAGTAAATTGGGGGAAAGAGAATGAATGAGACTTTTTGTGGGGTATTTGGGTGGGTGGTTGGGTGGGTGTGGATATGATTATTAGGAGTATTATTATCAATAATCAAAGGGTCGAATGAGTACATAAACCAAGAATAAACTACTAATAATTAATAATTTGGTTTATATAGTAAAAGATTTTGACCTCTTAAGGAAGTGTGATTCGATCATTTACTTCAGAAAATTCAATTGAGAGGAAAAGATACACTTTATGTGTTTGTCGAATTTTTTGACAGAAATTAGTTATCAATAAATGATAGCAGAAATTTCTTAACTATAACATGATAACTCAAAAAACAAAGAATGAGACTTTTTTTATTTAAATAAAGATATTGGTTATATACTCCATTCGATCCTTTTATAAGAAATAGCCCTCTTGTTTACCAAAAAAAATTATCAAATTTATAATATAAACTAAATTCATCTGTTATTGATCAATAAATCCAAAAGAAATGAACAATTTTACAAAAAAATTGAAAAGAGTAGTCCTAAGATCTAATAATCACAGAATAAATGCTTGGAAAAAAATCCTTTGACTCAAGTTGCCCCTTGCACAAGACACAATGAGAAACAATTCCAACCTTAATAACGCTCTTAATTAAGATGTTTATGCGGGTAGGTGGCCTATGGGTAGGGATGAGCATTTTAACCGGTTATCATGGATTATCCATAACCAAATCCATATCCAATTTTAAAAATCAGTTATTTATATTTGGGTTTTATAACCAAACCAATTAGTTTTTTATTTAGATATCCATAACCATGACCACAACCAAACTTTATGATTAAATTACTCAATTTCCAAAATTTATCCATAACCAAATTTTTTATTTCTCCCAAATTGAAAAGATGAACCCTAATCCCCAAACTCAAAAATCGTCCGAAAAACCGAAAATCGGCCGAAAACTCAAAAATCGGCCGAAAAACTGAAAATCGGCCGAAAACTCAAAAAATCTGTCGAAAACACAAAAAACGGCCGAAAAACCAAAAATCGGCAAAAAAACCGAAAATCGGCCGAAAACTCAAAAAATCGGCCGAAAACACAAAAATCGGCCGAAAAACCGAAAATCGGCCGAAAACTCAAAAATCGGCCGAAAAATTGAAAATCGGCCGAAAACTCAAAAAATCCGTCGAAAACACAAAAAACGGCCGAAAACACAAAAATCGGCCGAAAAACTCAAAAATCGGCAGAAAAATCAAAAATCGGCCGAAAAACCGAAAATCGGCCGAAAACTCAAAAAATCGGCCGAAAACACAAAAATCGGCCAAAAACTCAAAAAATCGGTCGAAAACACAAAAAACGGCCGAAAACCCAAAAATCGGCCGAAAACCCAAAAATCGGCCGAAAACTCAAAAAATCGGCCGAAAACACAAAAATCGGCCGAAAAACTGAAAATCGGCCGAAAACTCAAAAAATCGGTCGAAACACAAAAAACGGCAGAAAACCCAAAAATCGGCCGAAAACCCAAAAAATCGGCCGAAAATCCAAAAAACAGCCGAAAACAAAAAAACGGCCGAAAACACAAAAAATCGGCCAACAAACCTAAAAACGGCCGAAAAACAGATTTTAGGTTTTTCGGCCGATTTTTGCGTTTTCGGGTGTTTTTTGGGTTTTCGGCCGATTTTCAGTTTGTTCGGCCAATTTTTGGGTTTTCGTCCAATTTTCGGTTTTTCGGCCGATTTTTGGGTTTTCAGCCGTTTTTTGTGTTTTCGACAGATTTTTTGAGTTTTCGGCCGATTTTTGTGTTTTCGGCCGATTTTCGGTTGTTTTGCCGATTTTTGGGTTTTCGGCCGTTTTTTGTGTTTTCGACAGATTTTTTGAGTTTTCGGCCGATTTTCAGTTTTTCGGCTGATTTTTGGGTTTTCGGCCGATTTTCGGTTTTTCGGACGATTTTTGTGTTTTCGGCTGATTTTCGATTTTTCGGCCGATTTTTGAGTTTTCGGCCGATTTTCGGTTTTTCGGCCGATTTTTGTGTTTTCGGCCGATTTTTTGAGTTTTCGGCCGATTTTCGGTTTTTCGGCCGATTTTTTGAGTTTTTGGCTGATTTTTCGGTTTTTGTGTTTTCGGCCGATTTTCGGTTTTTCGGCTGATTTTTTGGTTTTTCGGCCGATTTTTGGGTTTTCGGCCGATTTTTTGTGTTTTCGATTTTCGGCTGTTTTTTGGATTTTTGGCCGATTGTTTGTTTTTTATTTATTTTAGTGTTATTATTATTATTATTTATTTTTTGGAAAAAAAAACCAGTTATTAAACCAAAAACCGGTTTTTAAAAGTAAAAACCGGTTATAAAAGTGGTTATGAATATAACCAGTTTTATAACCGGTTATGACATTTGGTTTTAATGTCCAATTATAACAAATGGTTATGGATTGGTTATGGACGGTTATTTTATGGGGTATAGGGGTATTTGAAATTATGTCAAAGGGTAGTTGAAATTATGAAATTTCCCTCTCAAATACTCAAAGATAGCTAGGTTGACCATTGAGTCCACACTGTTACTTCCATTATAATAACAGACAGACTCGGATAATCTTTCTCTCTTGGTCGGATGCTAATATAGAATTCACATGGTGTAGTAGTGCATAACACACCAAGACGGTGGGTGATTTGATTTACATTCATACTAAATCTATCAATAGTAATCAATTATCATTTAAATAAGCACTTATATTCTTTTATCCCTTATGTATGCTTCCTTGCGTAATGCATTTGTGTAGTTGTTCCACTTTACATATTATTGTCCCAATTATTGGCGCTTTTGGTCATGCTTTACTCTTTTCATGGCAATTTTTTTGTCAAATAATATAATAAATATAAAGGTCGTGCTAATTCTAAATATTAGTTAAGAATTTAAAAATATTAATTTTTTATTAAAAATAATATTATTAATATTTCAAAAATATTGACTATATATTTTTTGAAATGATTGTATTATATTTAATTTTCTTAACTAATATTTCTGAAGCATTACTTAGCATTCTTCTAATAAAAATTTCTTCAGTTAAAATATCAAGATAAATAAATTGAACCACCTTCAAACTCTAAAACCTAAATGTTATAATGTCTCATAAATCTTTAATGCTAACATTTTCTTAGCACTTCAATACCTCAAAATTTAGTTGAGTATATGTAGTATGTATATCATATTGACATTTTATATCAATTTATTTTAAAATAAATTTAAATTTTGAATAAATATTTCTTATGGAATATGATGACTTCACGTCATTACTATGTTTCTAACCACATTACAGGGCATTTTAGTTAGTATTTGCTATGTTTTCCGTAAGAAATAAGGAGAAAAAGAATCATGACAAGTTTGCTCTAAACACAAGGATTTGAAGAGAAAACAGGAGAAAAAGCTGAAGAATGGCGCACCGGCGCAGACAGCACGCGCGCGGCGCCCAGAAGCAGCTAGAATGGCCTGTACATTCTGTTCAGTCGCGCCCGGCGCCGACGGGGTGGCGCGCGGCGCCACTTCGTAACCTAACTCTATAAATTGAATTTTCACTCACAATAAGGGTTACAGAATTTTGACGGCGAAAAAGGGCAACTTTTGAGATCAAGTCCAGAACTAGTTTTCCTTCTTGTAATGAATTCTTTCACTCTTATTATTGTTTATGCTTTAATTATGAGTAACTAAACTCTTTGATTGGATCCTAGGGGATTCTAATTGTTATTGTCTTGAACTATGTATTTCATATGATTTGTTAATCGAATTACGAAGTTAGTATTCATTCCATTGTCTCTTAATCTTAATGCTTTATACAAAGTCGCGAATTGTGTGATGATTATAATTGTTTGTTTACTAAGACATTAGAAATAAATTGATCGACCTAGGGATAATTGTTCAATTAACTCGTACTTTAGACATATCGGTTTGTTAATTGAGAATTCAAGGATTAAAGGGCAAAACCTAAATTGATATCCTAAGACATTAGGGATTGATAATCAAGTTAGAGGATTATGTACCAAGACATTGGACATAGTTATTTAATTTAATCGAATCATGAAACTAAGTTCGTAGTTTGTTAACACGCGAGGAATACCGAGACAATAGTAATTAGATGAACCGAGAAGGTCCAATCGCCTTCGCATCTTGAAAAAAAACCATATTTTCTTGCCGTTTATTTTCTTAAGTCTGAAACCTACAAACTCCCCCCAATTTATTTTAGGCTTAAATGTAGTTTTACCCCCCATATTTTGAGTGAATCGGAATATTACCCCCCCTATTTTTAAATCCGGAATTTTACCCCCCCTATTTTATAATTCTTTGGATTTTTGCCCCGCTAAAGCTCAAATGCAACATGTCATGTTTGGTTTAATTGAATGATCCGAGGAATTGTGAAGCAGTATGCATAAATATTGGATTATGGCATACAAAAGTTAAATAGATTATACATATTACTTCCTGATATGAATACAAACGGTGTTGAATTTCTATCCTATATATCTTGACTTTACTTTGCCTTTTCATTATTGGGTGCTGCTATATAGTATTGTTATTGTTATTAAACAACTTACTATCAGAGAAAGAAAGAAAGTAGTAGTGTTGTTTTACTAGTTGTGTTCATCAATCAATCATTCATATCGAGAACACGCTTGAGCCTTTGAGAAATGATGAGTGGTGCTGGATTGTATCAACAATGTTTGTATATTTCAAGCTTAAGCCTATAATCAACACAGTATAATATTTTTCTATAACTGCAAAATTTTAATTTATATGAGCTAGTTAACCAAGCACAAGAAGTGGCAAAAAACCAACCATGAGGTCAACCATGGCAAAAACAAAACACACGCAAAGACTGGAAGCAAAAAAAAAACAACAACAACAAAAACAGCATAACAGTACAAAGACAAGTTGCATTTGTGCTTAGTGCCTCACAATTTCTTGGATCATTCAATTAAACCAAACATGACATGTTGCATTTGTGCTTTAGGGGGTAAAATCCAAAAAATTATAAAATAAGAGGGGTAAAATTCCGGATTTTAAAATAAGGGGGGTGAAATTCCGATTCACTCAAAATAGGGGGGGGTAAAACTACATTTAAGCCTTTATTTTATTGCAAGTTTACTTTCGTATGATACCAATTACTCGCATTTGATTCAGAACAATCCCTGCGGATACGATAATTTACATACTTACTTTGATAATTCATCAGAATACTCAACCAAACCCGAATATAATTAAGAATTTATCTTTTTTTCTTTCTCCCTTCCCACGTAAATTTAATTAATAATAGGGATAGGCTAGTCAATATGTTTGACATGAAAATGAAATTAATTATTAATCATTCTTAATTGTGTTAAAGTATGTATTTTTTTTCTTATACTTAAGTTTAAATAGAGTAACCAACAAATATGGTATCGCATAAGTGATATAGTTTAGGTCATGATCGATGAGTATAAATGATATTATCACATTGAATTTTGAGTAATCACACCAGCAAAATTAGTTAGATATCACATTTTAACTTAAAACTTTAATATATTAAATTTATGAATCATCTTACATATATGTTGTTTAATATCCATTTTTTATCTAACATGGGATTTTTATTCACATTTTGATCATATACAAATAGTATATGCTTTGTGTTGGAACAAAGTGGGTCTGACATGAACCTCTAAGATTTTAAGTGGTTTTGATGATAACAAAGTATTAAAATTGCAATTGGTATTAATAATGATTATTCTAGTGTGCAGAATTATAAGTTAAAATTCATTCAGAAGCACTATGAATAACAAGAGAGAAGCCAAGCTATGAAGCTCTGAAAGCGTATCGCTGTTCATCAGAAGCTTAAAATTTGCGTGCTGAAGATAGTGCTTCTGAGGACCAAAAGCTAGACTCTGAGAAGTTCAGAAGCTGAAAACCTTAAGAAGCTATGACAACAGCATCTGAAGCAAAAGGAATTTACGTCACTCAAGAACTAACAGAATCAGAACCAATGATTGAAGAACAATCTACTTCAAGGCTCTGTCACATCCACAGGAAGGAATATTCGTTGGTACAACATTAATCTTATCCATAAGTGGAGCACATTTGAGGATCGTACTATTATTACTCAAAATAGATGAGTGATAATTCAAATAGCAAGGTAGTGGAATTGGATTTCTTTACCAAAGATGGAAGATTACAGCTATCACAATTGTACGATGAATTCCAAGCTGGCACCTTATCTCTCTGCAACGGTCATCATCTTCCTTCAAGTATAAATAGAAGACTCAAATGGAAGAAATGACTACTATTCTATTACTGCATTTAAGGCTCTGAAATATTCTGACATTATTTGTTCAATCTGAAATAGTCTTAAAGCAATTTGCGTTGTATTTTGTAAACACCTCTGATAGTATATCAAGTGTCCATTAACAATCATTCTTAGATTTTAAGTTTGTTTGTGAAGTCTCTTGTTTAGTGAAACTTGAGCACCTGAGAAGCCTCTTGCAAGAGTGCTTGAGCAATTTGTAATCTTGTGAAGATTATAGTGAAAAGCTCTTGTTAGTAACAAGGGGACTGGACATACTCTCAATTTGTGAGAGGAACCAGGATAAATTTTGTGTCTTTCTTTCTTTCTCTCAGCACCCTTCTTTAACTTTATGTTTATATCCGCTGCAAACGTGTTTAAATCTCGAAAAAGTTTTAACTCTCAAAACACAATTCAACCCCCCCCCTTCTTGTGTTTTTCCACCTTCAATTGGTATCAGGAGCTAGGTCTGTTGCCTAACTCACCTTACAATGAAACAGTAAAGATCCAGGAGGAAAAACATGTCTGCTGAGAAGAACAACAATGAGGTTCATTTCGACTATGACTCAAACTCACGACAAAGGAGGTCATCTGATAAGGTTCCTTTCTTCAACGGAACTGAGACTAGTTACCCTTTCTGGAAAACCAATATGTATAGTCACATCATGAGTATTGATTGTGATTTATGGGACTTGGTAGAAGATGGAGTTAACTTTGAAAATATGGACTTAGAAGGAGTAGTCAGTTCTCAGAACAGGAAATCTTTTACACCTACTCAAAAGCTAGAGTACAAGAAGCATCACTCTGTAAAAGGAATGATGACTAATGCAATCTCACATGATGAGTACCTTAAAATTGGAGATAAAAGAACTGCAAAGTCTATTTGGGATTCCTTAAAATCCAAGTATGAGGGCAACAAACAGGTTAAGGAGGCAAAGGCTAACTTGTTGGTACATCAGTATGAGTTGTTTAAGATGAAGGATGGAGAGGACATTGAAACTATGTTTTCACGGTTTCAAATTCTAGTCTCTGGACTTCAAGTATTAGACAAGAGTTATACTGAAGCTGATCATGTGAGAAAGGTACTCAGAAGCCTACCACCAAAATGGAGACCCAAGGTGACTGCTTTTCAAGAGTCTAAGGATTTGGATACTGTATCCCTTGAAAGCTTAATTAGTTCATTGAAGAGTCATGAGATGGAACTAATGACTGATGAATCAACCAAGAAGATGAAAGGGATAACCTTAAGCTCTAAGAGCTCATCAAAGGCTCTGAAAGCTAAGATTATAGAATCTGAAGATGAGGCTTCTGAAGAGGGTCAAGAAGTTGGGTCTGATGATGAAGAAGAGATGGTGCTGATGGCTGCTAAGGTTTCACAATGGGCAAAACGAAGCAAGAAATATGCAGGCAAGTTTGGAGGATCTTCCAAGAGACTTAGTGTTGCTAAAGATAAGAAGGAAGATCAAAGCAAGTGTTTCAAATGCAACAAGCCTGGTCATTTCATTGCTGATTGTCCATAAAACAAAAGTAGGTCATCAAAGCAAAGCTCTAGCAAGGAAAGATATAAGAGTAAAGTCAAGAAGAGCTTTCTGGCAACATGGGAAGATCTTGACAAAGACTCAGACTCAGATGGTGATGAGGAAGCAAATCTAGCACTAATGGCAACTACCTCTGACAGAGAAGACTCTGAAGCAGGTTCAGACTCTGAAGATGAGGAAGAGGTAATTGCTAAACTATCTAGAACCGAATTAGTAGATTCTCTTAAAGATGCCTTAAAAATGCTCACTAAAAAGGCAGGTGAATGTAAGGTTTTGAAAAAGGCTTACAATAACCTAACTGAGAAAATGAACATAATAGTTGAAGAAAATGAGTCTCTAAAAAGTAGAAACTCATTTATGGAAACTCATTATGTTTATGATGATAAGGTTCCTCCAGAGCATGAATTTGCTCTGCAAGAATTTCTTATCAATGGCATGAAGAAAAGTAAGATAGCTTCCTTAATATACCATGTTAGTAGAAACAGAGGTGAAGGTCTTGGATTTTCACGTTTTAAAGATAATCCATTATTTTCTAAACCCTCTAAAAGTGATAATTCAAAACCTAAGGCTGTATTTGTTAAAAGTCAATCAGAAGCAATAGTTATACCAGAACCTGAAAAAATAATTGTGTCAGAGGCTAAGAAGTCTCAGACTCTGAAACCTTCAGAGCCTAAGATCTCCAAACCTCAGACCAATATTAAAATAAATAAAACTCTGGTATATTCTAAAGCTAAGCCCAAGAGTTATACAAAGCCTAAAAGTTTTTCAAAATGCTTCAATAACTCTAGAGCTCCTGATAGGCCATATAAACAAAAACAATCTAAGGTAATGAGGACTAACTCTAAAGGACCCATAAAGGTATGGGTACCAAAGTCTGAGATTGTCTTTGCAGCAGATCTGCACTCAAAAAAGGCCAGAGCAGCATTCTTGGTACCTGGACAGTGGCTGCTCGCGTCACATGACAGGAGACAAGCATATGTTCCAAACCCTGACTCTGAAAGAGGGAGGAACTGTGGGATTTGGAGGAAACCAAAAAGGGAAGATCACTGGTACGGGTACAGTTGGTAACTCTTCTCTCTCTCTATTAAAGATGTTTGGTTAGTTGATGGCCTTAAACATAATCTACTTAGCATCAGTCAATTTTGTGATAGTGGATTTGTTGTTAAGTTTAATAAAGATGCATGTACTGTAATTAGAGAGTCTGATGAGTCTGTAGTGTTCAGAGGCTTAAGGAAAGACAATGTTTATAAAATTAATCTGTCAGAACTCTCAGAGCAAAAGATAGTATGTCTTCTATCTTTGAATGATGAGAAATGGGTCTGGCACCAACGCTTAGGACATGCAAACTGGAGATTAATCTCTAAGCTTAGCAAACTAAGCTTGGTTAAAGGCCTACCCAATCTTAACTATCATTCAGATGCTCTGTGTGGTCCTTGTCAGATTGGAAAGATTTCAAAAACCTCTTTTAAACCTAAAAACATTGTCTCTACCTCAAGACCTCTTGAACTGCTTCACATTGATTTGTTTGGCCCTGTAAGTACAGCCTCAATCAATGGAAAGAAATATGGACTTGTTATTGTTGATGATTACAGTAGATGGACTTGGGTTAAATTTCTTAGAGTGAAAGATGATGCATATGATGTGTTTACCATCTTCTGCACACAAGTGCAAAGTGAGAAGAGTCTTAAGATCTTAAAGATCAGAAGTGATCATGGGGGTGAGTTTGAAAACGAACCCTTTGCAACTTATTGTGAAGACCATGGAATTGTCCATGAGTTCTCAGCTCCTAGAACACCACAGCAAAATGGTGTTGTAGAGAGAAAGAACAGGTCTTTACAAGAAATGGCAAGAACCATGATGCATGAGACTAAACTTGCTAAGCACTTCTGGGCAGAAGCTGTGAACACAGCTTGTTATATTCAAAATAGGATCTATATCAGACCTATATTGAATAAAACAACATATGAACTCTTTAAAGGAAGAAAGCCCAACATCTCTTATTTTCATCAGTTTGGATGTACCTGTTACATTCTGAACAATAAGGCCTACAAAAGAAAATTTGATGCCAAAGCTTGTAAGGGAATCTTTATAGGTTACTCTGAACGCTCAAAGGCATACATAGTGTATAATTCTGAAACTAACACAGTGGAAGAATCTATACATGTTAGATTTGATGACAAAGAGCCTGACAGTAAAATGTCAGAGCAAGATGATAGCTATGCAGGTGTTCCTTATCAATATAACAATCCAGAACCTGAGAAAGCATCAGATGCCAATGAAACTTCAGAAGCTGAATTGGAGGAAGTCTCTGAAGAAGCATCTCCAATAGAAGCATCTGAAGGACATGATGATATATCAAAAGACGATACCCAAACAAGTGCTGAAACTAATGAAGCTCCAAAGAGAAAATTCAAATACAGATCATCACATCCAGAAGATCTTATTCTTGGAAACAAAGCGAGTCCAAGAAAAACAAGATCAGATTATCAACAACATGATTCACTTCTAGGACTCATATCTATGATAGAACCCAAGAATGTTGATGAAGCTCTTTCTGATGATGGATGGATTATAGCAATGCAAGATGAGCTCAATCAGTTTCAAAGAAATGATGTGTGGGATTTGGTACCAAGACCAACACACAAGAACATCATTGGAACCAAGTGGGTATTTAGGAACAAACTGAATGAACAAGGTGAAGTGGTACGAAACAAAGCTAGACTAGTAGCACAAGGCTACAATCAGCAAGAAGGCATTGACTTCACTGAAACATTTGCTCCAGTGGCAAGACTGGAAGCAATCAGGTTATTGTTATCATATGCAGTTAATAATGGAATAACCTTATACCAAATGGATGTTAAGAGTGCCTTTCTAAATGGTGTCATTTCTGAAGAAGTATATGTCAAACAACCTCCAGGTTTTGAGGATTTGAAAAACCCTGATTATGTCTATAAACTTAAGAAATCACTCTATGGTCTCAAACAAGCTCCAAGAGCTTGGTATGAAAGACTGAGTAATTTCCTTTTAGAAAATGGTTTTCAAAAAGGTCAAATTGACAATACACTATTCAGAAAGACAACTAAGAAAGACATCTTAATTATTCAAATCTATGTTGATGATATAATATTTGGTTCTACTAATGCTTCCTTGTGCAAGAGTTTTTCAAAGCTGATGCAGGATGAATTTGAGATGAGCATGATGGGTGAACTAAAGTTTTTCCTTGGAATTCAAATCAATCAAGGAAAATATGGCACTTACATTCATCAAAGCAAGTATACAAAAGAGCTTCTGAAGAAGTTTAATCTTGAAGACTGTAAGATAATGTCAACTCCCATGCATCCTACAAGCAGCCTAAGCAAGGAAGAAATTGGAAGCAAAGTAGATCAGAAGCTGTATAGAGGTATGATTGGTTCTTTACTCTATCTAACAGCTTCTAGACCTGATATTTTATATAGTGTATGCTTGTGTGCAAGATTCCAGTCAGATCCTAGAGAACCTCACTTAACTGCAGTTAAGAGGATCTTTAGATATCTGAAAGGAACTACTAATCTAGGACTTCTTTATAAAAAATCCCTAAATAGTAAGCTAGTTGGATTCTGTGATGCTGACTATGCTGGAGACAAGATAGAGAGAAAATCCACTAGTGGAAATTGTCAATTTATTGGTGAAAATCTCATATCTTGGGCCAGCAAGAGACAAACAACTATCGCGTTGTCTACAGCAGAAGCAGAATACATTTCAGCTGCTAAATGCTGCACACAGCTTCTCTGGATGAAATATCAGTTAGAGGACTATAACATAGCTGAAAGTAGTATTCCACTATATTGTGATAATACTGCTGCTATTCATTTATCTAAGAATCCAATTTTGCATTCCAGAGCTAAGCATATTGAAATTAAACATCATTTTATAAGAGATCATGTTCAAAAAGGGACAATAGACATTCAATTCATTGATACTGATCATCAATGGTCTGATATATTTACCAAACTTTTGGCTATTGAACGTTTTGATTTTATTAAAAAGAATTTGAACATGCACTTTATCTCTGAAGAAAACTAGCTCTAAGATGTAAAATAGAATTAGGATCTGAAGCTCCTTCAGAGCCTCTAATAATTCAGAGTCTCCCTTGGGAAGTTCTGAATAAAATAGGTTCTGAAGGGTAACAGGTTCTGATGAGGTGTTAGATATAAATGAGTGTGGCTCTGAACTAGACGGAAATGAACCGTTTTGCACTAGTAAGTGTAAAACAATTGTCATTACACATGTCAGATTGTTATATTTCTCCTTGCACGTGTCTAGTTTCTGATTGGATGGAGAACAGTTAATGATGAATTTACAGTTATTTCAATTTAAAATTTAATTTTAAAGTGTTCGCGCTCCCTCCTTTGGCTTGCTTTTTCTGTGTATGTGTGCTACTTGCTACTTATATGTCACTTCACTCACATTGCACAACTTTTACACATAATCACTTCCTACACAACCCTAAACCTCAAAAAATTCCCAAATTCTCTCTGCTTCTCAAAATTGTCTGTGATCATGACTGCTCAACCCTCTCGCAACATTGTTCAACGTGCTTTCAACCCTGAATTACCTCCTGTGATTGATCTCTCTTCTCAAGCAAAACTCGTTGTTAAAGATAATACAACCGATGCTGGTCCAGAAGCGTTTGAGTTTGTGACAGAGAAGTTTGTTGATTTTGATAGTTTGAAAGAAAACGGTATTGATATTCAGAGTTTATTCTATGATCAACAATGGAGAAACTACTTTGAGATGCTGAATGGCTTCGTCTACTATGATATTGTGAAGTATTTCTGGCAAAAAGCTACAATCTTTGATAAGTTTAACGCTGATGAAGAAGTTAGAAAGATGGTAGAAAAGGACAGTTCTTTGAAAGGAAAAACAAGAGTTCAACTGGGTTTAAGACCTTTCAAAGGAAAAGAGATTAGGTCTAATATTATGGGAATCAATGTTCTGATCACTCAAGAACATGTAGCAAAAATATTAGGTTTGGATAATGAGGGGGAGAATGTGGATGACTATGATGACAAGAGCAAGCATCTGGAATCTATTAAGAAGGATTTATTCTTTCCTGATATTTCAAAAGCTGATTTTGGTAGAGCAAAATTCATGAAGCAGAAGTTCAACTTTGCTTTTAGAGTATTCCTTGCCTCTATCATCACAAGAGAAGGAGGATTTGATACAATCTCAGTACCTCACAGACACTTCATTTGGTTCTTGTATAAGAAGGTCAAGATCAATCTAGCAGAGCTTCTGTTTGACCATCTCTGCTTTACAATCTCCAAGAGCAGAACCAAATCACCTTCTGTGATCCATCACCCAAGGTTGATTTCTGAAATCATTCGTCAGACGAGGTTGACTGATATTCTGAGCTCTAAAGAGAAATTAAGAGTCTTTCAAACTGCCAAGTATGATGCTAGTGTCTTGGTGAACATGAAGCTAGTCAAGAAAGAAGATCTGAAGAAGCCTAAAAATCCTCTAGAGACAATATATGAAAACTACTTCTAGTGTGATGGTTTTCCAACCATATCAGAACATGATAATGAGGAAGTTATCAAGAATTTTTTAGAAATTGTGAAAAGAGATACTGGAGTAAGAATGCCCAGGAGCATGGTAGTCAGTGTACCAAACTGGGATATTTTCAAAGGACCTAAGGAGATTACTAGGTCAAGAAGGAAACCTCAACCAGTAGAGCAAGACTTAGTTGAGGAGGGATCTCAAGAACAACACAAGGATCAATCTGAGGATAACAGTGCTACTGAGGATGATGAAAGAGTCACTGAGGAACAAGTCGCTAAGATTGTTCAAAGAAAAGCTGTTGAAAAGGAAAGGAGATCAAAGAAGAGGAATGAGAGGCCTGTAGATGCTGAAGAGGATCAACCTGTCAGAGCTCCTAAAAGGAAAAAGACTGTTGTTTCTAAAACGAAAGCTGCTGATACTTCAAAAGGTAATATCTCTAAGCCTAATGCTGATAGCACTTCTGTAGCTCAACCCTTGAATCCATCACCTCCTATAGACTATACCAAACCTCTTAATGTGATTCGACCCTCTCCAAAACCCTTATCATCATCATCTTCATCAGAAGGCACCTCTTCTGATTACAGTACTGACTCATCTGAGCTTCTTAGAAAATCTGCTAAGTACCTAAAGAAAGCTCAGAAATAAACCCCCAAGAAAACCAAAAACAAACAACCCGAGGAAACTATTATCATTGACACTACAATCCTTGACCACATCTCCACACACTTGACTGGTGATGCTTTTACTCACTCTAACAAAAATTCACCAAATCACTTTCAATTTCTAAATACTACTTCTGAACTACCTCAAGATCCATCAGTTCAAGAACCACCAATAATCCCTGTTCAAACACCACCTCCAACTTTTGTTGCCCCTGAACAAGAAAATCCACCCACCTCTACACCAGTTATTCAGAATGATACCATTCCACACTCTGAACCTCATACTCTCTCACCTATTCAAGAATCACCCTCCACATCACAACCTGAACCTTTCACACCTGAACCTGAACCACAAACACTACAACCAGAACCCATCTATGGTCCATCTTATAAACCTTTGACTGTAGAAGAACTAATTCTACCTGTTGACTTTGCTCTACCCATTTTTTAAGACTATCTTAAGAAGCAAATCAACATAGATGATGAACCTGAACTACCCCCTAACCTTAGCAAAATCAAAATTATTCCTCTGAAAAGAAAGAAACCTGAACCAACTATTCCTTTTGACCCAACAAAACCATTCTTCAATCCCCTATCTGAACCCAATGTTGAGCTATTAGGTACTGCTATCAGTCTTAGTCTCAAGAGATTTAAGAAAATGGATGAAGAGGTTCTGATATTTCCATCTGATATAGATGCTGAGATAAGGGAAATGGAATAATTGTTCAGCCAATCCTTGAGGATTTTGGGTAATCACTTGAAGTCCAAGATTCAGGATAGAGGTGTGACTGCTGTTAGGGAACTGATGGATATAGTTGAAAGATCATGTGCTCCTCGACTCACCTTCTACAATCATGAAAAGGAACTTCAAAGATTAGAAGCACTAGATGCTGAGAATAAGAGGCTCTTAAGGATTGCATGTGAAGCAGCTGACAGGTTGGTTAGGGAAGAAGCTGCTTATGAGAGTATGGTCTTAACTGCTGAGCAGGCTAGGATAGCTGCTGAAGTAGAGCGTAAGAGGCTTGCTGATCAAGAAGCTCTCAAGTTGTTGGTGGATAGAGCTGTTCACATTGCTGTGATTGAGACTAACAAGATTTATGAGAATCAAGCAACTGAAGAGGATTGCATTATGCATGATCAGAACCTCAGTGAGCCAGATTCTGACAAGGTGTAAGACCCAAGATTCCACTGTACAATTTTCCTAATGAACTTTAGTGTCGGCTAAGTTTTTAGGGTTTTTGGCGAAGCGTTTTCATGAGTATTGTCGCGATTATAGGATTTTGCTGTAATTGAGCCTATTTTGTGCTCGTGCGCTGTAAAGGCACAGACTTTTGTCTTGTAATCCTCTTTTGTGAATAAGAAGGTTGATGTGGATTCAGAATAACGAGATTTGGATTATTCTTGTTTTTGGAAAAACGAGTAGGATTTTACCCGTCGTTGTAAAATTTTACTGCGTCTGTTTTAAGTGAGATTTCGGATGGGAGTTTTATATATCTGTGCGAGTTAGGATATGTCCTGAGAATAATTTTCCAAGGTGTGGAAGAAAATTACAGTCGCAGAAAAAAGATTCGACGATAAGTTTTGGAAATGTTTAATGATAGACGTTCTTTCCGTAAGTTTTCTGTTTTTGTGAGTTTCGTTCGTCGCGACGCGCGAGAGCTGATTACGTGACTTGTTATGGAAGATTGGAGAAAAATCTTGTGATTAGTCATAAAGCAATTTGATCCAATGGCTAGGGTTTTAAGTTGGACTTTATCTTTGATCCAATGGCCATGAGTGAGCAAGACTTTAGCATAGTAAGGAGGTTTGCTATTTGGTGGACTTAAGAAAAAAATCACACAATTCACTCCTTCTTTCTCTCTTTGGCCGTGGACTCCATTACTTTCATACCTTCATCTCAAAATTTCATTTCTACACCAAATCACTTCATTTCAAGCTTGATTGATCATAGGAAACTTGCTTAGAATCATCTCCTAAGGTAACTAATCACTTCTTTTCTTTTAGATAGCTTGAATCCTATGAGTTCTATGGATTTGGAAAGTATGTTCATATGAGAAAAATGCTAGAAAAGTTGTATGCTTGGTTATAAGTGATTATCTAGTATGTTTAAGCTTAGTTGTGAGGATTTCCATGGATGGATGAACATATATGAAAATTTCTTGTTAGGGTTGTGATGAAAAAATTTCTCTTGATCATGAACATGAACTTTTAGTTAGTGATTTGTGTTAATGATGTTGTTTTTAGACTTTTAAGTGAATTGGATATGAGAAAAATGGTTTTGTTTTGAAAAAACAAGAAAATCATTTTGTTGGTGTTCATGAGAAATTTAGGAAAAAGCTTTTGATTTGTGGATTGTGTTTTAGAAATATTTTGGGTGTTCAATTAAATGATTTTATGAGCTAGTTGATTTATGCTAGGGTTTTGAAATGGAAAATTTTTGGAACTAGCTAGGGTTTTGTGTTTTTGGCCGTGGCACCATGTGTGTGTGTGAGCACTTGGCTTTCAAATTTTTAAGCCCTATGGGAAGGCATGATCATGGTTTTAAAATGAAGAATTAATGTGGTTTTGTTTTGAAAGAAAACTAGTAACTTGTGTTCTAAGTAAACAAGTTAATTTGTAAAGTTTTGAAGAAGAAAATGGTATTCTTTGATTCAAATGAATTGGTGTGTGTACTTGATCGTTTTGAGAAAACTAGTGATGATTGGAGTGCTTAAACTATGTTTGTTTGTGAAAAAACAATATTTTGGTGTGATTCCAATTTTGGTCGAAATCTTTAAGGGCATTTAGGTCTTTTTAAAATTGTTTTTGTGACCTGAAAACTTAACTATTTGATCCGTCTTTTCGAGACGAAGATTTCGGCGTATGGCTCGTCTCGATCGGATAAAGAATGAGCGAGTTATGGCCATTTTATTTGAGAGGAAAAACTTGTAACTTGTGGCGCAAGTAAACTTTTATTTTTGTGAAAATTTTCAAAGAGTTTTTGGGTTGTTTTCAAATGGTTTTAGTATGTGAAAATTGATTGCCTTGGAGTTAGGAATCAAAGTGTTTCTTAGTTTGTTTTGAAACGAAAATATTTTCGCGTAGCGAGAAATAGTGCAATTAACTTCGTGAATTTTAATCGCTATAAGGGGGACTCGTAATCACTATCCGAGAGTGTTAGAAAGTACCTTAAGCCTCTCTAGAACTTAGAGAACAAGTTTCGTTTCGATAGGATACGTTGGGAGTATTTTATTGATTGTACGCTGCTTATATTTTAGGTAGCGAATTGTAGAATTATGCGAGAAAAGTTAACGGAAGCTTGCCGAGGTAAGGGCTCCACTTTATTTCTGTCTTTTCACTGAGTTATAACATGTTTGGTTATTTTCGGTGATGTGTGTTGGTATGCTTTGTGCTTGGCATGTACGTGTTATGTATTCTCGTGATGAGAAAGTGTTTACAATACTTGCGTTGTTTACATATGATTATGAGAATATATGTATGAACAGGTGTTTGGAATACATATGATGAGAAATGTATGTATGTTGTTATGTTTGGTTTACATATGCTAGAGTGGTATGTATTCATTGCATTAGCATATATGGGGAAGCGTATGCTCATGCATTCGGTAGTTGCGTGCCGGTGTGGTGATCGGGAGAGCCCACCCTAATGGTCCGTAGTGATCGGGAGAGCTACGAGATTTTTGTTGAGATCGATACGTAGTGATCGGGAGAGCTACGGGGTGTGGTGATCGGGAGAGCCCACTCTAATCCTTGTAGTGATCGGGAGAGCTACGGGATTCTATTGATACTTATGGTAGGGGTGTGGTGATCGGGAGAGCCCACTCTAATCCTTGTAGTGATCGGGAGAGCTACGGGATGTTATTGATATTGTTAGTAGGGGATGAACCTACGATTCCGGAACTCATGCATTGTGGTAGCTAGGGTTAGTACCACGCATTGTAGATGTCTGCATTAGGCTTGGTGTGCATTATATATATAAACCCGTTGGTGGGAATTGCTTTTGTGTTAAAGAGCTTTCTCTTGTGTATGTGGAATTATTGTTATGTGTACAATCTTTCGCACCGGTTATATATATATATATATATACTTTTATTTTGTGGTGACCCTTTCTTTCATTTGCGGGCTCATCCCACCAAGATGATGGGTTAGGTCGTGGTGACGACGGTGGCAGTTCTAGGCCATAGTGAGCACGTGGTGAAGCTTAGTATAGTTAGACTATGCACCGGTGTGTTTTGTGCACCGTGCTTTTTGGTTAGCATAGGGTTTTCTAACTTGCTTTGTTGTAAGTATTTGAATACTTAGACTTGGATTGTAATTATTCAGGAATACACTTTGCTTGTCGAAGCACCTTATGGTAATGAGTTCTTTTGTATATTTGAATGCCGGCTCATTTAAAATCTTTTATGCGTAACTCTGATGTGTACACAAAAAAAAAAAGTAATGCCTTTTCGGGCCTTTGAAAAACGGGTTGTTACACAAGGGTAAAGCTGCTATTGTTGATTCATCTCCTCCTAGATCTCCACCAAGACTTGTTCAAGGCTCTTCCTCATCAGCCATACCTTCAGCTATGCAACTGGCTCTGGATGAGATCAAGAGTGACTTAAGAGAAGAGCTGAGAAATGAAATGGATGAATTTAGGGCTGATATAAGAGAAGATATGAACAAATCTGGTGAAGCCACTAATAAAAAGATAGATGCAATGATGGAGCTCCTGCTGAAGCTTACTCAACAACAACCCAAACCTTAACTTTTATGTTTGAGCACTTGTTTGTATTCATGTTATGTAATTTGTTTGGATAATTTCTTCTTGTTTAATTAAACTTCTTATTATCCTTAATTGTGTGTTTGCGTATCTGAATGTGTGTTATTTTTTTTTACTTTTGTTTTTCAAAATTAAAAATATATTCACTTATTATGTCTGATACTCTTGTGGATTCTGAACCTAGAGTAAGGTGCTGGAGAACATCTTGTTTTTTTTTAACTTATATAGGTTTTTGAAAACCTAAGGTTCCCCCACATCAGATTCAGCCTCTGACTCTTCTTTCTTGAGCACTTCTGGCTTCTCAGCAGAGCTTGCATCAGAAAGAGAGTCAAGAATGGCTCTGTGGATCTCAGGGTCTGAGTACTCTTCCTCAGGATCATATGTTTTAAGGAACTCTGCATAATCAGAATCTATTTCATCAGAATCTGATATCTCAATCACTTGCTTGGTTGTTTCTTTTGGCTGCTTGTTTCTTCTTGAGCGTGAAGATGTTGCTTCCTTCTTGATCTCCTTCTTTGATCCCGAAGCTTTCTTCATTGCTTGATGTTCAATTGTATGCTTGAAAATATATTCTTTGATCATTCGTTGTGAATAAAATGAGAAGAATCATCTCCTTTTATAATGCTTTCAAGCTCTCATGTCTACTTGGTAATCAGCAAAGTTCATTCAATTGAACATGGTTGTAACCACCCATTGACTTGACTGTCTTGAGGAATGAGTTATTTTTGACCTGATTCTCTTGTTTTCTGTTACTTTTTGATTAATGACAAAAGGGGGAGTAAGAACAGCGTTAAAATTAATATTAATTGATTTTTTTTAACTGCTAAAGAACTGAAACTGTTATACTCATATCAATTTCTATCCCTTCTGAACTGTCGTTATGTGATTCATTCTGAACCTTATTGAAAGGGGAGAAAATTTTAGATTTGAAATACATTTTCGTAGATAAAATGAGAGAAGCTTGCAAACCTTCTCTGAATATTATCAGACTATGAAGGAAGAGCTTACAAACCTCTGCCTCTGAGAGTCAAATATGAAAATTTATTTCAAATTAATAAATTAACTCTTAAACTGTTTTAATTAGTTATGGATAAGACTTAGGGGGAGCTTACAAACCTAACCCTATAAGATTATCAGACTCAGGGGGAGATTGCAAACCTTTGAAACCTGAAGTCAACATAAATAATTAAATCAACAACAATTGAATTTTAATGCTTTAGTTTGTCATCATCAAAAAGGGGGAGATTGTTGGAACAAAGTGGGTTTGACATGAACCTCTAAGATTTTAAGTGGTTTTGATGATAACAAAGTATTAAAATTGCAATTGGCATTACTAATGATTATTCTAGTGTGCAGAATTATAAGTTAAAATTCATTCAGAAGCACTATGAATAACAAGAGAGAAGCCAAGCTATGAAGCTCTGAAAGCGTATCGCTGTTCATCAGAAGCTTAAAATTTGTGTGCTGAAGATAGTGCTTCTGAGGACCAAAAGCTAGACTCTGAGAAGTTCAGAAGCTGAAAACCTTAAGAAGCTATGACAACAGCATCTGAAGCAAAAGGAATTTACGTCACTCAAGAACTAACAGAATCAGAACCAATGATTGAAGAACAATCTACTTCAAGGCTCTGTCACATCCACAGGAAGGAATATTCGTTGGTACAACATTAATCTTATCCATAAGTGGAGCGCATTTGAGGATCGTACTATCGTACTATTATTACTCAAAATGGATGAGTGATAATTCAAATAGCAAGGTAGTGGAATTGGATTTCTTTACCAAAGATGGAAGATTACAGCTATCACAATTGTACGATGAATTCCAAGCTGGCACCTTATCTCTCTGCAATGGTCATCATCTTCCTTCAAGTATAAATAGAAGACTCAAATGGAAGAAATGACTACTGTTCTATTACTGCATTTAAGGCTCTGAAATATTCTGACATTATTTGTTCAATCTGTCATTCAAGTCTTAAAGCAATTTGCGTTGTATTTTGTAAACACTCCTGATAGTATATCAAGTGTCCATCAACAATCATTCTTAGATTTTAAGTTTGTTTGTGAAGTCTCTTGTTTAGTGAAACTTGAGCACCTGAGAAGCCTCTTGCAAGAGTGCTTGAGCAATTTGTAATCTTGTGAAGATTATAGTGAAAAGCTCTTGTTAGTAACAAGGGGACTGGACGTACTCTCAATTTGTGAGAGGAACCAGGATAAATTTTGTGTCTTTCTTTCTTTCTCTCAGCACCCTTCTTTAACTTTGTGTTTATATCCGCTGCAAACGTGTTTAAATCTCGAAAAAGTTTTAACTCTCAAAACACAATTCAACCCCCCCCCCCTTGTGTTTTTCCACCTTCACTTTGGCCCATTAATCACTTGGCATGGTTGATCCTTCTCTAGTGCGAATTAAAAAATATATATTGTATGAAGTTAATTTCTTAAATAAATCTCAATTATCTTAAGAACATATTATATTTGCCAAAATATAGAAAATTAATGGTAACCTCCATTTTTCTCCAATTTCACTTCCTTTTGATTTTCCACTAAATTAAGCAAAACACATGCACATATGAATGGTGTATATTATAACACGTTCAAAATCCACTCATGAAAAGATTGCTTCATAAGTAATTTCCAAAAATCAATACTACCACAAAACAATTAAGAAAAAAAAATACCATGATTGGAAATTAGACTAGTACATGTGTGTGTGAGTGTGTTTTCTATAATAACAACAGACCCACATGAACTGTCTCCCACTCCATGCTTAGCTTAACTAGTTAGAGATATGGGTACCATGTCACCATGTTTACCAATCTTGCATACTTTTTAATGATGGAAGAATGTGAGAGATTGGTTGGACGGTTTTCTCTTGCTAATTATGAATGTGAAGATTAGAAAAGGATGTGCACTATTAGTTTATTTTTTTCCTCCAATAGGAAAAAAAGAAAATAAGTTAAAATTAAAGTAGGTAAAAAACACAATTGGAGTTTCAAAGAGTTATAATGGCGCCAGAATATGATTCATCAACGAGAATCCGGATTTTTGCTTAAATAGAAAGTTGATGTAGAGTGTTCCGGACCTACTTTTCTGTATTAGTACAATAAGCACTTCCAATAATGCATTGTCGGCCATGGGGACAGAAGTTAGGTCACCCATAATTGATGATCAACCAAAAACTAAAATAAATAAGGATGTATCGATTGATCTGCTAAAAAATAAGGAAACGAAAATGACATCTTCATTTAAAACTATTTAGTCGGATTAGATTAATTAGAAGGTAAGAAACCGAACAAAACTGTAACTTTTATTCATCAGAAAGTTACAATTATAAGCTATTTAAATTTTTGTCTAACTAATTAAATACTTTCTCATTTTTTTTATAAGAAACAGTTGACTTTTTAGATTCATTTAATAATAAATGTTTTTAAACTAAAATATAATATAGACATAATACAATAATTATTGAATGAGTTTAAAAAAGTGAATTGTTATAAAAAGGATAGGAGGGAATATGAATGAGTTTCAAATTTTGGTTGTATTATTCTTCTTTGTATTGTTTTATTCGGTACTTACATTTTTTTTAAAGAGTATTCTTAAAATACTAGAAGTTGAGGAACCTAGAAATTAAAATTAATAATTTTTTAAAATTTTCTATAATTGAATACAGGATCATCCCAACACTAAATGAAACTTAAAGCGAATACTAGCGAAGATAAAAATAATTGCTTAAATATTTGAAGAGTTGCAAAATTGTTATCTCATTTTTATAATTTATTTTCTTAGATGTCTTTATATATATATATATATATATATATATATATATATATATATGTTGTTTTTGGATGTCTTTTTCTACCATAAACTAATAATCTTATGATTTATAAAGAACCTTTTTCTTTAGTAATTTTTTTTGACCTAAAACCTTTGTTTGGGATGCTATTGAATAGGCCCTGCCTGAGTAGGGCTGATCGTATCCTAATTAATCCAAAAGTAAAACATTAAATAGAACCAAATCAAACCGAAAATTACAAAAATCGTATATTGGTTTGGATGTATTTGGGTGATTTTTTTATTGAACTGCAAACCACAAAAAAAGTATTAAGTTTCTATTATATTCCAATATACATAGCTCAATTACCAAGTCATCCCACCAAATTATTGGAACTTCAAATTGTTCTTTTTTTTTTATTGTAATGTTACTTTAGTGTTGTAATGTTATTTTAGATAAACAACTTTTATTGGTATTATGATGTTATTTTGGAATTTCAAGTTTTTTTTTTATATATTTAAAATTGTAAGGTACTGTAATGTAATTTTGGATAAACAATTTTTATTGGTACTATAATAATGTTATTTAGGAAATTCAAGTTTTTTTTTTATTTTTAAAATTGTTTGGTACTGAAATGTTATGATATAACCCGCAACAACCGAACCAATCCTAACTGCATTGGTTTGGTTTGATTTAGATGACTTTTTAAAAACCAATCGAACCAAATCAAACCGCATGCATTTTTATATCTCGCAATTAGGATAATTTTTATGCTCAAAACCGAAGTAAACCGCATCACGAACACCCCTATTTCTGAGCATCGATTTCCTATACAACATTTATATTGGTTTTCTTAACTTTTTTATTTTATTTTTACTTTTAGATCATTCGTTAGCATTTTCTAATAAATAATGATAAAAAATAACACAACACTACCAGCTCTTATATTTGTTGAGGAATCGCTTATTTTATTAAATCGTTCAATCTTTTGACAGAATTAATTATATATTAGTTCGTTCATGTTATTAAACAAATCTTCATTTTTGACAAAATTAAACAAATTTAATTATTCACCTAATTTTTTGTCATGAACATACGCGTTAGTGCACGCTTGCTTGGTTAGCATGCATGTCTTGACTATTTTATTTGGTCCGAATTAATTAGTAATTTCATATGATAAGACCGCACATATTGATTAAGATTATCTGGGAATACAGTTGCAATTTCTTTTGGCGTTAATAAATTTGTTTAATTTTTGGCTGGTAAAAAGAAAAATTCTTGGCGTTGATGTGATGTCAATGTTGACGGCAATCTTTGAATGGAAATTTTATTGGAAGTAATTTGAAGAAGATTAATTATATGATTGATTAAATGTGGCTAGGTTTCTTTTACAAATCCTTTGGTTCCTAGAGAAAAAGGTCTTAATAATTCAGAATCTAGCCGCAACGTAAGTAAAATTTGTTCCTTAAATTCTTTCAAATGATTTTTAGTAAGAAGAACTAATTTATTTGTAAAAAAAAAAAACTAATTTATTACTTGAGTTCAATTACTTTTGTTGGGCAGTTTTGTTTTATCAAGAATGACTATAATGGGATGTGCATTATTGGTGCACCTGAATTTGAATTAATTCCATGGATCACAAGGTCAAAGAAGAAATGAGCTCAAACAAAATCTTTGTAATCATGATCTCGTGTTTTTTAACTTTTTTGTGTTAGGTGTGAAACACAATTTATACATCTTTGCGCATACAAAATAGTAGGTGATTATTAAATATAATCTGGTTTAGTCTTCTTTATTAATCTCTCAGTCCTAAAATGTGGCTCGTAAAAGTCCTAATTCATGAGCAATTGAGACAAATTTTGTCTTCGAATAGTCAATTTTTTGAAAAAGAAAATGTTGTTTATGCGAAATGTTGTAAGTTAAAATTGTAACTACAGGGGACACATTCAATTCGTATAATTTTTATCAACCATTCATATAATTTTCAAAATATGTGGACCAATAAAATTGGGATTACTATAATTTTCAAAATATGTGGACCAATTTTTTTTTTTAACGTGGACCAATTAGAGTGAGCAATGCTTTTTTGAGAAACCGAAAAGAAAAATTAATCAATTTATTTTGAAGACTAAAAACATTACCTTGTTCAAAGTTATATGCATATATGGAAGCAAGTTCGATTAATGTTTACCAAAAAAAAAATCAATGGTAATGTCTTTTTTATTTTTATTTTTTTTTTGTCAAGTAGCCTAATTAGAAATTTCACCCTTAAAGCGGATAAATGAAATAATTGGAGTTCGAACTTCAACCGTCTGCATATATAATACAATATTCCTGCCAACTGGGTTTGAACTGAGTTTTTTTTTTCAATTTTAAAATATTTAATCTATATTCAATTAATAACATATTAATTTCAATTTAAAATCTTACGGTTGTATCTATGTTTTAATAAATTTTAATTTACAAAAAAAAAAAAATATCAATTCTAAAACTACGCATCCAAGAAGAGATGAGTTTGATTTTATGATTTCACATAACTATAAGGGTCCGTTTGGTTCGGGAGTTTTGGAGGGGAGGGGAGGTGAGGTAATATTTTAATTTTTTATGTTTGGTTCAATTTTTTATGAAGGGGAGGGGAGGGGAGGGGAGGAGAGGGAATATTGAGCAATTTTTGCGGATTTGGAGGGGAGGGGAGGGGAATCAAAAGATAATTTAATATATTGACATAATTATCCTCTATTAGTTTGTTTTTTTTTTTTATACACCCTCAATTAATTTGTTAAAATCCTAGATTATCTTTATTTGAATATTATATATATTTTCTTTGCTCTTATAATTTGTTGAACTTATATCATATATCGTATTCTCCTTCTTTATCTTTGGTTTATGCTAGCTTGTCTTCTTCCTTCAGGTACGTGTCTTGTTTACGTTATATATAACCGATCAAACATATGTGAAACTAGTATCAAACATAACGTTTTCTATCAATTGACTATATATATAGATGCCTGCCATGTTCTATCAATTCGTGTTTTATCAATGGACTATCAAATATCACGTTTTATATAATCAAACTGCCTTGCCATGTTATATTATATATATATATATATATATATATATATGGTACTTGCTGATCACGTTTTCTCTTACTATTCATGTGTGTTGGTGTATTGATATTATTGCAACTTTTTCCTATTGCTTTTCATAGTATTGATCTTATTTATTTATTTATTTGTTTGTTTCTTGTTTGTTTTATAAGTTGTTGCATTGCATATTTTCTAGTATTTAATTTTATAAATATTTTATGGGATTAGATGGATCAACAAGATCGGGAAATTATTATTAATAGATGGTTTGATTTGCGCCGAAGAGCTGTAGCTCAACTTATGTGTGCTATTGCTTTTTGTTATGTTCGGATGTCTCGTAAGAAAAAAATAAGTTATAGTATGAGCTCTGAGAGAGAAAGGGTGCGTGAAGAAGTAATGTATCGAATTAGTAATTGTAAAACTAGTAAAAGTATATTGAGAATGAACCCTCAAACTTTTTTAAGGTTATGTGATATGTTAGAAAGAGAGGGGGGTTTACGAGCTACACGGTGGTCAAGTGTTGAAGAACAGGTTGCAAAAACAATTTACATATTAACCCATAATGTTAAGAATCGTGAAATCAATTTTTGGTTTCGGCGTTCGGGTGAGACAATTAGCCGTCATTTTCATCAAGTTTTAAAAGCTATTCTTGAATTGGAAGACAAATTTATTGTACAACCTGACGGCTCAACAGTCCCTCTGGAAATTTTTAATAGCAATAGATTCTACCCATATTTTAAGGTAATATTTTTATTAATAACTTATCTACAATAAAATTATAAACAAAACTTGAATAGATAATAAAAAAAAATTGTGTCAGGATTGTGTTGGTGCTATAGATGGAACACATATACGAGTCAAAGTATCTGCAAAAGATGCCCCTCGATATCGCGGTAGGAAAGATTATCCAACACAAAATGTTTTAGCAGCGTGCACTTTTGATTTAAAGTTCACTTATGTGCTTGCGGGATGGGAAGGTTCTGCCTCTGACTCGAGAATAATAAAGAATGCTTTAACACGAGAAGATAGACTTAAAATTCCTCAAGGTAATATAAGAATCACTATACACCTATAATTTATATATATATATATTTCAAACTATCACATTTATTTTTTACCTTTACTATAGGAAAATACTATCTTGTTGACGCGGGCTTCATGCTGACAAGTGGACTTATTACACCTTATAGAGGAGTTCGGTATCACTTGAAAGAATATTCGGCAAGAAATCCA
The DNA here is from genome assembly GCA_030408175.1 of Trifolium repens. NCBI lineage: Eukaryota > Viridiplantae > Streptophyta > Magnoliopsida > Fabales > Fabaceae > Trifolium > Trifolium repens. Next base: position 37,601,736 of record CP125851.1, read on the forward strand.
CCCCAAAATTATAAAGAATTGTTTAATCTTCGGCATGCATCTTTACGCAATGCAATTGAAAGAGCGTTTGGTGTATTGAAAAAAAGATTTGAGATTTTATCTAATTCAACAGAGCCCACTTATGGAGTTAAAGCTCAAAAATTAATCATTTTTGCATGTTGCATTCTTCACAATTATCTAATGAGTGTCGACCCAGATGAAGATCTTATAGCTGAAGTAGATGATGAACTTGCAAATCAAAATGTATCTCATGAAAATTCTCAAACTACACAAAGCGATAGGGATGAAGTTGCCTTGGGTGGGGTTATAAAAAATAATGTAGCACATCAAATGTGGTCAAATTATGAAAATGATGTTTTAACCTAACTGATTTATCTTGTATGTTATATCATTATTTTGATGTTTGTTTTTTTTTGTTGAAGTAAAATTGAGTTTATTATGATGTTTAATGAATGATATTGAGACTTCATGTTAATTATATTTATTAATTTTGTTATGTTATAATTGATCATTTTTTATAGCTTATGGCATCGAAAAAGCAATTACCAACCAACAATGGTAATTATGGGACTTTGAGTTGGACTAAAACCATGGATAATGCTCTTGTTGATGCTTTCATGCATGAATTTGAAAAAGGTTACAAAGTTAATGGTACCTTCACTACAACAGCGTATGAAAATATTACAGCTGAATTAAGTGCAATGTTTGGAAGCAAAATTGACAAGGTTAAGATAAAAAACCGTTGGAAAACTTTGAAAAAAAACTTCACCGAATATTACGACATTTTTAAAGGTGGTATGAGTGGGTTTTCTTGGAATTCAACTACACAATTATGGGATGCTGAGCCAGAAGTTTGGGATGCTTTAATTGAGGTAAGTTTTATAAATCTTGTATTTTGCAATATTTTATTAATTAATAGTTGTATAACTTTTGCCAAACTTATTTTGTAGTCAAAACCAAAAGCGGCAAATTGGAAAAATGTCCCACTTCCAAATTATGAGAAGATGTTGCTACTTCATGGACCCAACCGAGCTGATGGAGATGAATCTGGGACTGCAAAAGATACCAGAAAACGAAGTTCATCGGTCACTGATGAAGACTTTTTTGAAACTATTCAAGACATTGATGGCCATGTTGCTCGAAATGAGGTGAATTTAGAGAGTTTTGATACTCCTCATTTTGATTTTACTGTACCTGAAACACAATCACCGGATCCTTCTCCTATAGCAAGTGGTGGTAAAAAGAAGAAGATGAAAGTGGTTAAGAATAAAAACAATGAAGTCATTGAAATGAAAGAGTCAATGAATATGGTTGCTGAGGCACTACGAGAAGGAAATGAAATAATGAGAGAACGTCAAAAATATGAGTTGCCTCTAATTTCTGGTGAAGAAACGTGGAATTTAATTAAGGATTGTGGATGTGATGCAGCATCATTGCCTAGGATATATTGTGAGATCATGAAAGATGCTAACAAACTTAGAATTATTCTCCAATGTCCACTTGAAGCTCGCAAAGATGTGATAATGCAACTGGTCTTTGGTTCATCTAATTAATCATCCTATAATGGTGTTATGATATTTATGAATATTTATTTTCATTTTAATATGTTTTTGAAAATTTGGAACACCGGATATTTTTGTGTTTGACTATTTTTGTTGTATATGAATATTTTGTGTTTGACTATTTATGTTGTTTATGAGTGAAAATTTGGAAAACTAGATTGCTGAGATTGAATATTTTCTTCCCTATTTAATTCTATCAGGAGAGCTTCAGCACACATCACTGTTTTGGCTTCATATACAACATGTGATATTGTTAAATATTTCATCCGTACTAAAATAAATGATTTGTTTGACTTCGTTTATATTTATTAATGTATAATTTTGATCGTTAATATCTTTAATTATCTATTATTAAAAATTATATAATTTGAAAATATTCTTCGAAACAAATCAAACAATATTTCATATGATAATATTTGTATGTATATATTAATAAAAAGATATGGTCAAAGTAGGTCAAATAAATAATATACCAAGAAATAATTAAGTCATTTAATTTGCAAATGTGCAAATTAGTTTGTTTATATCACTATTCCTATAGTTTGGGTGGGGTTGTTGTATAGGATTGTACTTTGGGGTTGTAGCTTATTTACGTCTAGGGGTGGGGTTATTGTATAGGGTTGTACTTTGGGGTTGTAGCTTATTTACGTCACAATTAGATTTCTCACACTGAGTTTATTGGTGAATCTTAGTTTGTTGTTTTTAAAATGAGTATTATAGATATAAAAATAAAAAAAGAGGATTATAAAATTTTAAGGGTAAAAAAGTAAATTAGTTTTAAAATATCTCTTCTCTCTTGTGAACGAAACATATATTTAATTAAAATACATCACCTCCCCTCCCCTCCCCTCGGTTGAACCAAACACATGTTTAATTAAAATACCTCCCCTCCCCTCCCCTCCATTAAAATTTCTTCCCTCCCCTCCCCTCCCCTCCCCTCCGTTGAACCAAACAGACCCTAAGTTAATCGTAGTTCTGAATATTTTTACTAGAGTATGTATTTTTGAACCTACTAAAAAAATTTAATTACCAATAAAAAAGTATATATTGAAACAGAAAATAATATATATACTTGACCCAAAAAAAAAGTAAAAAAATAATATATATAATATTTTTCTCCAATTTTGTCCCAAAGTTTTATTCTCTAATTTTACGATTTACTTTTCAAACAGTGATATTATGCTATCGTTTACTTAAATACAGTCCATTGTTAACTACACTAACTCCATAAAATTATGGTGTCCCAAGAAACTTAAGTTTTGGTCTCGCTTAAATGTTGATTTTGGTTGAAATCATACATATTTTTGGTTTACAATTGAGCTAGTATAAGGGTCGAAATTATGATTTCATGCATATTACTCAAACATCTTACCACTAGACTAAATTCAGTGACTTTGAAATCATACATATATTATGTTGGTGGAAAAAATACAACATTATTTAATATTGTAATGAAAAATAAGAAGAAGAAGATTATAATTACATAGGAATTTAATTCTTTGTTACAAGATACCTGACTTATTTTTTCTCTATACTCTTGTCTTTGATTATATTGTGAGATGTAGTTAGATATTAGTTTTCCTAAGATTCTTTGAGAAAAGAGTCTATTTGTTATAATAATTTTAATATAGTATTATTTTTTTATTACTGTTATTAGAACTATGAATATATGTGAGGACAATGTACAAATTCTTATAAAGGGTTAACATTAAATGAGTATACTTTCTATGGTGGAGTATAATAGATCTTTTGAACTATAATCGTCCGTAGAAAATTGAAGCAAATGTATCTCTTTGAATCAAGGTGAAAAACATTGGCATTGGTTGGCACCATACATTTTTATCTTTATTATAATAAAACGAGAGTAACTAGAGGCACCCTAAACCCTAACTCTAATATGAATATCTAGATTTTGACACGTGGAAAAAATATATTATATCAACGGCTACAATAAAAACTTGAATAATTAAATTTTTATCTTTATAACTACAAATCCCTAATTAATTGTTTTCCTAAATTCCCTATAAAACCACTTAATTATCCCACTTATGGTTTGTTTAATCTAAATTTATGGTTTGTTTTAATAGGATTTATGATTTTTTTTACCTAAATTTTGTTGCTCTCTTTCATCCCTCACTCTCTCAGTTCTGAATTTATTTTTTCTTTCTCTTTATTTTTTCTCTCAACCTTTTTCTCTGAATTTAGCATGATTTTCGAGGGAATTTCTATGAAGATTGATTTAATATCAAGTTTAACATCGTATGGTTTGTTTTTATCTAAATTTATGGTTTGTTTTAATAGGATTTATGATTTATTTTTACCTAAATTTTCTTGCTCTCTCTTTCATCTCTCACTCTCTCAGTTATGAATTTATTTTTTCTTTCTCTTTATTATTTTCTCTCAACCTTTTTCTCTGAATTTAGCATGGTTTTGCAGGAAATTTCTATGAAGATTGATTTAATGTCAAGTTTAACATCGTATGCATTTCCTATCGATGTTCAGGTACTATAAAGATTACCGGTGTTGTTTCTCACGTATACAACAAGTTTTCTTAATTTATTTGTTTTCTAGAGTTTTTGTTATGACTATCTATGTTCAGGTATTATAAGATGATTTGTCAAAAAAAAAAAGGTACTATAAGATGTTGCTTAAAACTTCAATATTAATTTTGTTTTTACTTCTTAATTAGTTTAATTTATCTATATTTTCTTAACTTTTTTATTTGCAATTTTTTACTATAAGAAATTAAATTATACACATTATATTCTACATAATCCGTGCATCGCACGGGTAGTAGTCTAGTGTTAAAAATCTTATGTTGCTTATTATATATATGAATAGGGAGACTAAGGTTATATATCTGATATTCAGTTCTTCATTAAGGATGCATTACTTGGAAGCATTTTAAACGTGAATGCACATAAACACACACATATATACTCTTTGCAGTGTATTATAGTCTTTTGAGATATGGGCTCTGTTTAGTATGATCAAATTTTGAGCTTATAGCTTATAAATATATACGATCAAAAAAACCCTGTTTTATCAATGTTCTTCAAAATATCTTGTAGCTTATTTTCAAATGTTATTTCAGTAGCTTATGAGCTTATAGCTTATTATTTTTTCTTCTTATTTTACTCCTACCATCTTACTTGAAAAAAAATTAAATATTAGTTAAACATATCTTCTTTATGACATTTCAGCTAGTTCAACCGCTAATTTTACAAACACTGCAAATTCAATCAGCTAATTTATTAGCTATAAGCTAGCTAATAAGCTAAAAGCTATCTTATAAGTTATTCGCTATAAGCTCATCTGCGCTATATAAGATAACTTATCAGCTATCTACTATATATTATTTATCAAACAGAGTCGTAGTTAGGTATTTGTTTTGGGGTGTGTGTAGGTGTACCGTAAATGTTTGAGAGAAGAGTCTATGGCTTTGTTTGGTAAAATTAAGTTATAAGCTAGCTGATAGCTGAAAGCTGAAAAGCAAGCTTATAGCTGAAAAGTTATAGCTGATAGCTGATAACTGATAGCTTATAGCTAAAAAGCTAGTTTATTAAATTTCTCATCTCAGTCCGGTCTTACACTCGCGACTGGTTGGACTCTTTCTTCGGGCTATATGTTATATTGAAGTGGACTGGCTATTGTAGTATTCGATAGAAAGCAAGAATCAACAACATTTGACTCGCTTGCAAGAGCTGATTCTCTGTAGACAGCTCGAGTGTTTGATAAATTTAGCTGATAAAAATATAAAATGACCAAAAAGTACATAATAATTTATGGTAGTTTTTTTTTTTAACAAAGATTTTATGGTAGTTAAACAACCTAGAATTAGTTTCTAAACAAAATTATCATTATTATTATTAGGGTTAATAGACTTTTACCCATTACAAATATGCGAGTTTTATGTTACCCCTGTAATTTTTTTTAGATTACCCCTTTGTAATGTTGCAGAATTTTTTTCTAGTTCATTTTACCCCCGGGGTAAAACAAAACAACATTACAAGGGGGTCAAATGAACTAGAAAAAAAAATCTGCAACATTACAATGAGGTAATCTCAAAATAAAAAAATTACAGGGCGTAACGCAAAACTCGCCTACTTTGTAGGAGATAAAAGCTTATTAACCCTTATTATTATTATTATTATTATTATTATTATTATTATTATTATTATTATTATTATTATTATTATTATTATTATTATTATTATTATTATTATCACGATGTCCCACCATGCAGGAATTATTTTTTTAAAAGGCAATCATCCAACATACAACAGCAAGCACCCCTTTACCATTGTATCAGTAGCGGCAAAGAAGAAAACACGAGTAGTGGAGATGTAGCAGTTTTCTTTTAAAGTTAGTTTTCCTAATTTACATAAGGGTAATAAAGTAATAAAATAAATATAATAAGGATACAAATGGAATAAATTATAAAAAGCTACAAGCTATAGCTCAAACGCTACTTTTATTAGCATCTCGCTATAAGCTATTTTAAAAAGCTCTTTACCAAACACATCATTTTTATTTTCAAACAAGCTTATAAGTGTAAGACCCAAGATTTCACTGTACAGTTTTCTAAGGAACTCTAGTGTCGGCTACGAGTTTTAGGGTTTTTGGTGAAGGGGTTTTGTGAGTATCGTCGCATTAATGAGATTTTTGCTGAAACGGAGCCTGTTTTGTACTCGTGCGCTGGAAAGGCACAGACTTTCGGGTCGTGATCCTCTTTTAAGCATGAGGAGATTTCTGTGGATTCAGAATAGCGAGTTTTGGATTATTCTTGTTTTTGGAAAAACGAGTAGGATTTTACCCGCGGATGGAAAATCTTATTGCGTCTGTTTTAAGTGAGGTTTCGGATGGAAGTTTCATATATCTGCGTGAGTTAGGAAATGTCCTGAGATTAATTTTCTAAGGTATGGAAGAAAATTACAGTCGCGGAAAAAGATTCGGCGATAAGTTTTGGAAATGGTTAACGATAGACGTTCTTTCCGTAGGTTTTCTGTTTTTGCGATTTACGTTCGTCACGTTGCGCGAGAGCTGAGTACGTGACTTGTTATGGGAGATTGGATTAAATCTTGTGATTATCCATAAAGAAAATTGATCCAATGGCTAGGGTTTAAGCTTGGACTTTTGACTTTGATCCAAGGGTGGATTGGCTATCAAGAGCCTTTGTCATAGTAAGGAGGTTTGGTGACTTTGTGGACTTAAGAAAATCACAAAACTTCCTCACTCTTTTCTCTCTTGGCCGTGGCTTTCTTTTCCACCTTCCATCTTGAGAAAAATTCCATTTCTTCACCAAAGCACATGATCTTAAGCTTGTTGGAAAGCTTGGAGTTGTGAGATTCTTCTTCCTAAGGTAACTAAACCTATTCCCTATCCTTGTTTGGCTAAGATTCTTAGGGAGTTAGGATTTTTTATGATTATGTTCTTGGGAGAAATTTCATAAGGATTGGTTTTGAATGGTTTTTGTTCCATGAAGGTTGTTCATGAGGGTTTTGTAAGCATGCTAGGCTTTGTTATTTCAATTTCTCATGAGTTTGTGAAGAATCTCATGAGAAAAGTTAGGGTTTTGAAAGTTTAGTGTATTGATCAATTACATGAGCTTATGTTGTTTGGTTTTGGAAAACAAAGTTGTTTTTGAGCCTTTGGCCAAAAGGGAAATGCGTTGTATGGTTTTGTTTTAGAAAATCCGATGAAAAATATTTTGGGGTTTATGAAAATATTTACTAAGTGTTTTGTGTGGTATTTTGGGGTCCAAGTGTTTGAAACTCTTGTGACATGTGGTGTTGCTTTTTACTTTGAAAACATGTTTGAAAATGATTACCGGACGGTTAAGGCCCGTAATAAAACTTGTGCTTGAGTTTGGTTTTGATTTTGGAAATGAAAATCAAATAACTTGCACACGAAGCAACCAACATGCTTTCGGAGATGTATTGCTTGCTTATGAAAATGGTTTGCTTTTGTGCCTTGAAAAGATGTTGGGAACTAATAGAATCAAACTAGGTTTGGTTGGGGAAAAAGGTGGTGTGAGTTGCTGTTTTTGCTGTCATGACAGGTGCAACTCGCCGGGCGAGTGTTTACTCGCCAGGGCGAGTGTCACAGGTCATGACAACACGCCAGGGCGAGCTCCAGAGCGAGCTAGACCTGTCCTCACTGCCTTCACTCGCCACCAACTCGCCAGGGCGAGCTCTGAGACCTAAAATTTTGGATTCTGATTTCTAAACTTGGTTTTTAGCTTTCTAATCCATTTTTATTAATTTATGGAAGTGGTTGGGATTGGAAACGAGTTTTTCGGGTACTCGGAAAGTATGTAACTTATAACGCAAGAAAACGGCCATTTTGCATTTCAAATTATTTAAGACTTTTGACAATTGTTTTGGGTCCTAAAAGTAGTACAAATAACTCATGGTGGTTGATCAATACGATAGATTTTGGTATGGTATCCGAAAGAGTGAATTTTCCTTAGAAACCTTTAGGTTTTTGGGGCTTTGGTGTAGTTTCAATACTATTGGTTAGAGAACAATGTATTGATTGTTGCGCTGCTTGTTTTAGGAAGCGCGTTGTGTTGTTTCGAGCGTGTGTTGTTGACGGAAGCTTGCCGAGGTAAGGGCTCCACTTTATTTCCGTCTTTAAAACGGTTACGACATGCTTTGTTTTGCTGTGTATGCAATTGCTGTGTGTTTGGCATGTTTGTACTTATGTATTCTCGTGATGAGAACGTGTTTAAAATACTTGCGCTGTTTACATATGATTATGAGAATATATGTATGAACAGGTTGTTGGAATACATATGATTGGAAATGTATGTATGTCGCTGTGTTTGGTTTACATATATCTGTGTGATATGTAATTGTTGCATGAGCATGTATGGAACGTGTAAGTCAGCTGGGACTACACGCGTGGATGTGTCTGTGTGATGTAACAACCCGTTTTTCAAAGGCCTGAAAGGCAGTATATTTTTTTTTTCTTTTTCAACTAACACTCAGAGTGCGCATAGAATATTTTTCAATGAGCCGGCATTCAAATATACAAAAGAACTCATTACCATAAGGTGCTTCGACAAGCAAAGTGTATTCCTGAATAATTACAATCCAAGTCTAAGTATTCAAATACTTACAACAAAACAAGTTAGAAAACCCTATGCTAACCAAAAAACACGGTGCACAAAACACACCGGCGCATAGTCTAACTATACTAAGCTTCACCACGTTCTCACTATGGCCTAGAACTGCCACCGTCGTCACCACGACCTAACCCATCATCTGGGTGGGATGAGCCCGCAAATGAAAGAAAGGGTCACCACAAAATAAAAGTATGTGTATATATAACCGGTGCGAGAGAGTATACAAATACCAAACATACAAATACCAACAGAGAAAGCTCTTTAAACACATAGCCATTCCCACCAACGGGCTCATATAAGCAATGCACACATAGCCTATCAATGCAGATTCTACATGATCGTGACACCAATCATTGGCTGCCACATGCATGAATTCCAGAATTTAACCTCTCCGCAGAGAGTCGTAGGCCCAGCCTACCAAACCCCGCAGGGCATCAATAAAATCCTGTGGCCCATCACGGTCACCACGTAGGATTAGAGTGGATCCAATCACTGTCAATCACACCCCATGGCCCATCACGGTCACCACGTATTGGACTCAATAAAAATCCCGCAGGATTAAGGTGGACCCAATCACTGTCAGTCGCACCCCGTGGCCCATCACGGTCACCACGTACTATGAATGCATGAGCATACGATACCTCGTATCTATGCTAATGCACCGATTACATACCATCTAGCATATGTAATCCCATATCATATTCATACATATATTTTCACAATCATATGTAACAACGCATGTATTGTAAACACTTTCTCATCACGAGAATACATAACACATACATGCCAAACACACAAACACGCATCACCGAAAATAACCAACAAACATGTTATAACTCAGTGAAAAGACAGAAATAAAGTGGAGCCCTTACCTCAGCAAGCTTCCGTTAACTTTTCTCGCATAATTCTACAATTCACGCTACCTAAAATATAAGCAGCGTACAATCAATAAAATACTCCCAACGTATCATATTGAAACGAAACTCATTCTCTAAGTTCTAGAGAGGCTTAAGGTACTTTCTAACACTCTCGGATAGTGATTACGAGTCCCCCTTATAGCGATTAAAAATTTCCAAAGTTAATTGCACTATTTCTCGCTACGCGAAAATATTTTCGTTTCAAAACAAACTAAGAAACACTTTGATTCCTAACTCCAAGGCAATCAATTTTCACATACTAAAACCATTTGAAAACAACCCAAAAACTCTTTGAAAATTTTCACAAAAATAAAAGTTTACTTGCGCCACAAGTTACAAGTTTTTTCCTCTCAAATAAAATGGCCATAACTCGCTCATTCTTTATCCGATCGAGACGAGCCATACGCCGAAATCATCGTCTCGAAACGACGGATCAAATGTTTAAGTTTCCAGGTCACAAAACAATTTTAAAATGACCTAAATGTCCTTCAAGATTTTCGACCAGATTTGGAATCAAACCAAAATATTGTTTTTCACAAAACAAACATAGTTTAAAACACTCCAATCATCACTAGTTTTCTCAAATTGATCAAGCACTCACACCAATTTCATTTGAATCAAAAATGCCAATTTTCTACAAGACTTTGCAAAAATTTCACTTGTTCAATCAAGCCACAAGCTACTAGTTTTCTTTCCAAACAAAACCTCTAAATTATTCCAAAGAAAACCATGATCATGCCTTCCCAATTAGGGCTTAAAATTTAGAAATCTCATGGACATATACATAATATGCCACGGCCAAATTCCAAAACAAGGCTAGTTCCCATTTTTTTTTCATTTCAAAAGCATAGGATTAATCCTTTAGTTACCAAAATCACTTAATTGAATGAACAAAACATTTTCATAACACAATCCACAATTCAAAATAGTTTTTCCTAGTTTCTCATGAACACAAAATATTTTTTTCTTGTTTCTCAAAAACAAAATCATTTATCACACATCCATTTTACTTAAAAGCTCAAAAACAACTTCACTAACACAAACAACAAGTAAAGATTCATGTTCTTGATCAATATAAATTTTTCTTATCAAACACTAACAAGAATTTTCATGAGATTCTCATCCAACCATGGAAATCAAAATAACTAAGCTTAAACATCCTAGATATTCACTCATGAACAACTTTCAAGCAAGAGAAATCATTCATCAACAATTTCTCACAAAATCCTCTCAAGAACATAATCTAACAATCCATCAAACTCTATGATTTTAGCTAGCTAAGAGATGAAAGAAGTCTAGTTACCTTAGAGGAGATGATTTCCTTTCCAACTCTATGATCCAACTCACTAAAAATCCAAGCTTTTGGTGAAGAAATGAAGGATTTGGATGAAGAACACAAGGGTGGGGAGAAGCCACGGCAAAGAGAAGAAGAGTGAAGTGAATTTGTGATTTTTCCAAGTCCACCACTTATAAAAGTCTTGCTAGTTTATGGCCATTGGATCAAATAGGATAAAGTTCTAAGATTCAAATCTAGCCATTGGATCAATCCAAGTCTATCCTCACAAGATATTTCCCATAACCTCATACAACGAAACGCACGCTCAGTTCTCGCGCATCGCGACGAACGAAACTCGCAAAAACAGAAAACCTACAGAAAGAACGTCTAACGTTTTTCCATTCCAAAACTTATCGCCGAATCTTTTTCCGCGACTGTAATTTTCTTCCATACCTTAGAAAATTAATCTCAGGACATATACTAACTCACGCAGATATATGAAACTTCCATCCGAAACCTCACTTAAAACAGACGCAGTAAGATTTTCCATCGGCGGGTAAAATCCTACTCGTTTTTCCAAAAACAAGAATAATCCAAATCTCGTCATTCTGACTTCACAGAAATCTCCTCATACTTAAAAGTGGATCACGACCCGAAAGTCTGTGCCTTTCCAGCGCTCGAGCACAAAACAGGCTCCGTTTCAGCAAAAATCTCATTTATGCGACGATACACACAAAACCGTTCTACTAAAAAACCCTAAAACTCGTAGCCATTACTAGAGTTCCTTAGAAAAACTGTACAGTGGAATCTTGGGTCTTACATTACTACCGTCCAAAAAGAAGTTTCGTCCTCGAAACTAAAGGTAAGAGTAATAACTCAACTAATTATTACCATCACCAACACAACTAAATCCCTCAGGATTAGGTGCAGCCACACAGATGCTAACACCGGGTGAAGTCACACAGATACTCTCACCAACACACTGGCACAACCGTGCACCAACCGCAACTCTCAACGAGTCCACCACTCAGAATAAACCTCACAACAGAGGTTCACAACTTCGAGTTCCTCAAATTTCCTAGGGTCCACACACAAAATTTCCAAAGTCACTTCTTTTGCCTCCGCGACATAGCCTAAACCACTAGGTTCACGCGCAGTAGTGACTGGCTACCCTCCAAAAAGAAACACCGAAACTTTCTGCGCACCACCAAAGTTTGCAAAACTAGTCAATTCCAATCAACACGATTCCCGTCTACCATCAACAATAAATTAAGGACGGCCAGTCCCTCAATTTGTCAATAGACAGTCGACAATCATGATGGTGGTTTAGACCATCTTTACCCAACTTAAGTGATACTTCATTCCACTTGTGCTCAAGGTCCTCCGAGGCACAATGGTCCAACACTTCCTTCGAGGTTTTCCCATACGTTTCCCTCGATCTCTTACGAATACAAGATCAAAGTCGTAAGACACGACGCTCAACACACGTCGCATAAGCTCTCATGCTTCCACTCTTGAAGCATTCGTGGAGTATCATCCAATAGTAGTACCGTGCCACTGCGGCAAGTACCACCCAAAACCATTACATTCCACAAAAGTTGTCCTTTCTATCGAAGAACTTCACACTATATCCCTGAGTCTGCAACTCAATGAATATGCCGAACCGTATGTTCACATTCGAATCTCGTTCCAAACACGACTTAAATAATACCATCCCAACCTCTGGTTGGTGATTACAGCTCCTCATAGTCTTGTCACTTGCCAAACTATACCATCTATTTCTCTTGTACTCCCTTTATCCAAATCCCCAATTCCCCAGAATCGGTCCCTTATATGTTCACATTACTTCTAAAACGACACTTAGATGAATCTCGCGTGCCTTAAACAAACGTTTATCCTCGTCGACGGCCATCGTCGGCGCACATCCTCTTTACAACGTATTCTCATTCTATTCCTGAACTCTCCTGAGTTCCTTTTTCTCTTACAATTAAATCCTCTCTTACTCAAAAGAGCTTGTCACCCTGACCATTCTTAATTATTCCCAACATCACCCTTTTTGTCGAGATACCTACTTCCAAAATAAATCTTAAGGTACTCATCACATTACTATTGTTCCACTGTCCATGTAGTCCATATCCCCATTCCTTTACTTACTCAATACAGATTTTCCATTATGCTACGTCTCTCTTCATTGTAACCACTACAATGAATCGAAGCTCTACCAGCTTCCACCAAACTTTGCCACTAGACAATTGCTTACCCTTTATTATTACCGCATACAACACATGCACCGCCATGACATCCATTCAGGTGGAGCTTTCGAATCCTTAATATACACGCACAATCATAATTTTTCCAAATTATGTGGGAGGGAATTTCCATTCGCCAATCCTCCATTGACATAAGCCACATTCTCATGTGCTTCTCTCTTACTCATTCTCAACACAGCTTTCCAATGGCTAACATCCTCTTCGACTAATCTCATCGATCTACTAATTTGCAATTTTTCAGTTCAACAACAACCTAAAGTTGGTTCCCAAACCACCATGACACATAACTTATTGGTTCCAAACAACATCTTTAATTTCCCACACACAATCCAATTACGCTCGTTCCACATCAACTTGTTTCCAATCAAGCATACTCTTCTCCATTCGATTGGTCCTTCATCATCGTGACTATTCTAAAGTTATAAAGTCTGTTCCCTCCGGGGAATCAATTTCCAGATCTCAAGTTCCAGCTAATCTGGCTCTTACATCTAGTCACTCATCGTTTTCTTATTCACTTCTAACTTTTACTAACGATCATCAATTGTACTCTTCATAATCGAACGCCCCAATAAATTAATTCCTCAAGTTCCTATTAAGTATTTCTCTATGCATAACTATCTCTAGTCTTACCATCGTCATGTCACTATAATTTACTTTCAAATCAACATACCTTACTCATACATCAAGCCATGAAACACTTATCTCAAATCTTAATGCTTGGCCTATCAAGACAGCTACCAACGCACAACACTTTGCTATGATTTTATTCTTAGTAAGTTCGATATCCAAATCAAACTCTTGAATCTAATCTTCAAGAACTCTAAAAACTCGTCGTACCATCCATTTAATCCTAATACACAATAAAAGTCCTTCCAACTATCGACTTTCATTGTCTTAGTATTCTTACTAACGAACTCCTTTTCTACTCAACCACGACATTCTTAGAAAATATCCAAAAATTCTCGTCCATAACTTGAATTTATTCACAACTTGCCCACCTCAACTCTCATGGTATCATAAATTCAAGCTGCTACTTAGTCCTTCAACCATTTTGGTTGATCAAAATCGTTAACTTATATGCACATCCACACAGGATCTCTACTCAATCTTGACTAATCTTTTCAAACTACTCAATAAGTTTACTTTCTCTTATGGTTTACCTGCCAATAATTAATAATTCTAACTTACACTACTAAAATTCTCAAGGTATTTCCATACTATACACCTCCAGCATCACCTATTAGCGATGTGTAAATCACTTTCTAAGGTTGAACTCCCCGTTCTTACCATGGAAATCACTCCAAAAAATACCTTTATCCAACAATCCATTACCTGTATTTTATCTCACCTAGACATCTATACTTACTATCTCCTGAACTAAGTATAGATTGTCACTTATCCACGTGGTATTTGGTCTCTTACCATTAATCATCACGAGATTCATCCTTAATAATCTCATTTTCAAATCTAATATATCTTACACACTTAACTTAAACCCTTAAGATATCTACCATTCGTATAAATGTCGTCTAACGCCACCATGTTTTGCTCCCTCTTGACGTACAACGTCCTTTAATTCCAATACATGTCGCTCCAATGATTATCCAAACATCTTACTTGATTCCAATTGACATCGCTGCATGCTCCACTCTTCCATCGTGGCCGCATCCTCATCAAGTCCCGCCCTAACTCAGCGGACGAACATCCAATATTATCTTCAAAAGATCTTCTCAATTCGATCCTTACTTCCAATCCTTTATCAGTCGACGTCCACATGTCCGTACTCAACACCTCCGGGTGACAACGACCCATGCCACTTCCAAGAATCCTTTGTGGTTCTCGTTCGCCTCAAGTCCATCCTCCTCGGACCACTCTGTCTAAGGAATTCAGAGACACTCGTCGACTAAATTCGACCAAGGCTCGGGGTTTCACAATTCCACTTACTGAAGCCTCACTCCCTGCATTACTTCAGTAAGACACAAACCAGTGTCTAAGCATATCTCATGCTAGACTCAAAACAACCAACCACATAACCCACAACACAACAAAAACAACCGCTAGAACTAACACAACTCTAGCTATGTTCTAACCGACTCTGGACTAACGACTCAAGTGTACACTTTCCCTTTGAAGATTTAAAGCCGGGCTCTGATACCAATTGTAACAACCCGTTTTTCAAAGGCCTGAAAGGCAGTATATTTTTTTTTTTCTTTTTCAACTAACACTCAGAGTGCGCATAGAATATTTTTCAATGAGCCGGCATTCAAATATACAAAAGAACTCATTACCATAAGGTGCTTCGACAAGCAAAGTGTATTCCTGAATAATTACAATCCAAGTCTAAGTATTCAAATACTTACAACAAAACAAGTTAGAAAACCCTATGCTAACCAAAAAACACGGTGCACAAAACACACCGGCGCATAGTCTAACTATACTAAGCTTCACCACGTGCTCACTATGGCCTAGAACTGCCACCGTCGTCACCACGACCTAACCCATCATCTGGGTGGGATGAGCCCGCAAATGAAAGAAAGGGTCACCACAAAATAAAAGTATGTGTATATATAACCGGTGCGAGAGAGTATACAAATACCAAACATACAAATAACAACAGAGAAAGCTCTTTAAACACATAGCCATTCCCACCAACGGGCTCATATAAGCAATGCACACATAGCCTATCAATGCAGACTCTACATGATCGTGACACCAATCACTGGCTGCCACATGCATGAATTCCGGAATTTAACCTCTCCGCAGAGAGTCGTAGGCCCAGCCTACCAAACCCCGCAGGGCATCAATAAAATCCTGTGGCCCATCACGGTCACCACGTAGGATTAGAGTGGATCCAATCACTGTCAATCACACCCCGTGGCCCATCACGGTCACCACGTATTGGACTCAATAAAAATCCCGCAGGATTAAGGTGGACCCAATCACTGTCAGTCGCACCCCGTGGCCCATCACGGTCACCACGTACTATGAATGCATGAGCATACGATACCTCTTATCTATGCTAATGCACCGATTACATACCATCTAGCATATGTAATCCCATATCATATTCACACATATATTTTCACAATCATATGTAACAACGCATGTATTGTAAACACTTTCTCATCACGAGAATACATAACACATACATGCCAAACACACAAACACGCATCACCGAAAATAACCAACAAACATGTTATAACTCAGTGAAAAGACAGAAATAAAGTGGAGCCCTTACCTCAGCAAGCTTTCGTTAACTTTTCTCGCATAATTCTACAATTCACGCTACCTAAAATATAAGCAGCGTACAATCAATAAAATACTCCCAACGTATCATATTGAAACGAAACTCATTCTCTAAGTTCTAGAGAGGCTTAAGGTACTTTCTAACACTCTCGGATAGTGATTACGAGTCCCCCTTATAGCGATTAAAAATTCCCAAAGTTAATTGCACTATTTCTCGCTACGCGAAAATATTTTTGTTTCAAAACAAACTAAGAAACACTTTGATTCCTAACTCCAAGGCAATCAATTTTCACATACTAAAACCATTTGAAAACAACCCAAAAACTCTTTGAAAATTTTCACAAAAATAAAAGTTTACTTGCGCCACAAGTTACAAGTTTTTTCCTCTCAAATAAAATGGCCATAACTCGCTCATTCTTTATCCGATCGAGACGAGCCATACGCCGAAATCATCGTCTCGAAACGACGGATCAAATGTTTAAGTTTCCAGGTCACAAAACAATTTTAAAATGACCTAAATGTCCTTTAAGATTTTCGACCAGAATTGGAATCAAACCAAAATATTGTTTTTCACAAAACAAACATAGTTTAAAACACTCCAATCATCACTAGTTTTCTCAAATTGATCAAGCACTCACACCAATTTCATTTGAATCAAAAATGCCAATTTTCTACAAGACTTTGCAAAAATTTCACTTGTTCAATCAAGCCACAAGCTACTAGTTTTCTTTCCAAACAAAACCTCTAAATTATTCCAAAGAAAACCATGATCATGTCTTCCCAATTAGGGCTTAAAATTTAGAAATCTCATGGACATATACATAATATGCCACGGCCAAATTCCAAAACAAGGCTAGTTCCCATTTTTTTTTCATTTCAAAAGCATAGGATTAATCCTTTAGTTACCAAAATCACTTAATTGAATGAACAAAACATTTTCATAACACAATCCACAATTCAAAATAGTTTCTCCTAGTTTCTCATGAACACAAAATATTTTTTTCTTGTTTCTCAAAAACAAAATCATTTATCACACATCCATTTTACTTAAAAGCTCAAAAACAACTTCACTAACACAAACAACAAGTAAAGATTCATGTTCTTGATCAATATAAATTTTTCTTATCAAACACTAACAAGAATTTTCATGAGATTCTCATCCAACCATGGAAATCAAAATAACTAAGCTTAGACATCCTAGATATTCACTCATGAACAACTTTCAAGCAAGAGAAATCATTCATCAACAATTTCTCACAAAATCCTCTCAAGAACATAATCTAACAATCCATCAAACTCTATGATTTTAGCTAGCTAAGAGATGAAAGAAGTCTAGTTACCTTAGAGGAGATGATTTCCTTTCCAACTCTATGATCCAACTCACTAAAAATCGAAGCTTTTGGTGAAGAAATGAAGGATTTGGATGAAGAACACAAGGGTGGGGAGAAGCCACGGCAAAGAGAAGAAGAGTGAAGTGAATTTGTGATTTTTCCAAGTCCACCACTTATAAAAGTCTTGCTAGTTTATGGCCATTGGATCAAATAGGATAAAGTTCTAAGATTCAAATCTAGCCATTGGATCAATCCAAGTCTATCCTCACAAGATATTTCCCATAACCTCATACAACGAAACGCACGCTCAGTTCTCGCGCATCGCGACGAACGAAACTCGCAAAAACAGAAAACCTACAGAAAGAACGTCTAACGTTTTTCCATTCCAAAACTTATCGCCGAATCTTTTTCCGCGACTGTAATTTTCTTCCATACCTTAGAAAATTAATCTCAGGACATATCCTAACTCACGCAGATATATGAAACTTCCATCCGAAACCTCACTTAAAACAGACGCAGTAAGATTTTCCATCAGCGGGTAAAATCCTACTCGTTTTTCCAAAAACAAGAATAATCCAAATCTCGTCATTCTGACTTCACAGAAATCTCCTCATACTTAAAAGAGGATCACGACCCGAAAGTCTGTGCCTTTCCAGCGCTCGAGCACAAAACAGGCTCCGTTTCAGCAAAAATCTCATTTATGCGACGATACACACAAAACCGTTCTACTAAAAAACCCTAAAACTCGTAGCCATTACTAGAGTTCCTTAGAAAAACTGTACAATGGAATCTTGGGTCTTACATGTGACTCCGTCGGGGTTGTGTCTGTGTGACTGCCCTATATATGCTTGATTAGAAAGTATGCTCATGCATTTCATGGTTGGTGACAGCATCTGTGTGGCTGGTAGCATCTGTGTGGCTATTTTCGCCTGGTGACAGCATCTGTGTGGCTGACAGCATCTGTGTGGCTGGTAGCATCTGTGTGGCTATTTTCACCTGGTGATAGCGTCTGTGTGGCATCACCTGCCCTTTGTGGCTTTAGTGGGTTGGACCTACGATTCCGGAACTCATGCATTTGGTGGTAGCTAGGGTTAGTACCACGCATTGTAGAGGTTGCATTATAGGCTATGTGTGCATTGCTTATATGAACCCGTTGGTGGGAGTTGTTTTGGTGGTTAAGAGCTTTCTCTTGTGTTTGTGGAATTATTGTTATGTGTACAATCTTTCGCACCGGTTATATATATACATACTTTTATTTTGTGGTGACCCTTTCTTTCATTTGCGGGCTCATCCCACCCAGATGCTGGGTTAGGTCGTGGTGACGACGGTGGCTGTTCCAGGCCCCAGTGAGCGGCTGGAGCTTTAGCTTAGAGTAGTTAGACTATGCGCCGGTGTGGGTTGTACACCGTGCTTTTTGATTAGCACAGGGTTTCTAACTTGTTTTGTTGTAAGTATTTGAATACTTAGACTTGGATTGTAATTATTCAGGAATACACTTTGCTTGTCGAAGCACCTTTTGGTAATGAGTTCTTTTGTATATTTGAATGCCGGCTCATTGAAAAATATTCTATGCGCACTCTGAGTGTTAGTTGAAAAAGAAAAAAAAAATATAGTGCCTTTTCTGGCCTTTGAAAAACGGGTTGTTACAATAAGCTAGTCCAATAAGCTATAAGCTAGCTTATTGGACTTACCAAACAAGCTTATATGTTATAGCAATTGTCACAATTGTGTTAATTACTCTCTTATTGTTATTAGATTTTTGTCATAATTTTTACTCCAATTTTAAATTTTCACCTTATATTTTTTTATTGTGCTCTTTATTTTCCCTATACGTGATTTTCCCAACATCAAGCTAACAAATGGTTTAGAGTGTTAAATCTTGATATGGTTGATTGAACTGGATTTATAAACTGATTGATACAGTATTTTATGCCAATCCAATTACCAAAATGAATTTGGTCTTACCTTAAATTATAGTATAAAGCCTCTCTTATTCTTTATCTAAATTTGGTGTACATTTTATCTGGAGCAAAGTTAACTATGTTGCTCATAATCTTGCACTTGTGCTACTCTATATGTTTTTTATTCGATTCTATTATGTATTGACAATTTTATCTTAAATGAAAAGATTTAATTTTGTGAGTTTATAATTCAACTCCACAAACTTTTAATTTTAAATCAGATGGGACTGTTGGATCAAAAAGAGGTTATTTGGAACACTTTTCTTTTCTTGAATGTGTCTATCTTTATGTGGAGGTTTTTTCAAAATAAAAATAAATTACTTATAAAAGACAATTTGATTAAATGTGATGTGATTCAAATGGACTGTTTTCTTTGTGTGATGCGGTATCGATGAATCGGTAGGTCGTATATTTTTTTTTTTTAAGTTTAAATGTAGTTTTGACCTCTTAAGTTTCATAATTGTGCGATTTTGGCCCTCCAATTTCAATTGCTTGATTTTAACCCCCTAAATTTCACAATTGCTCGATTTTAGCCCTTCAAATTTCAATTGCTCGAATTTATCCCTCAATTTTACCCCGTTTGCATTTACTAGCCCCTGTTGACTTCTTTGATTTAAAATTGGTTATGAGGCATTTTAAAATTAAATAAATATTTAAAAAAATTAAATTAAAAAAAAATTAATTTAAATTTTTTTTAAAAAATAACTTATAAAATATTTTTTTTATTATATGTAGTTTATAAAATAATTTTATTATAAAAAATGTAAAAAAAAAAATTCATGAATTAATTTTCTAAAATTTTGTAAACATTTTTTTAAAAAAAAATTATTAAATCTTTTATTAAAAAAACAATTTTTAATACATTTTTATAAAAGCATATATTATTATTTTATAACATTTTAAATTTTAATATATTACACTACAAGAAAACATGGATTTTCTGGCGAATTTAAATAATTGTTAGTGGCGGCCCAAGCCCTCTGTAAGTTGCTGGCGGCCCAAGCCGTCACAAAATCACACACAAAAGCCACAAAATTAAATAATTAATATTTTCGGAAAAAAAATCCGTCCAATAGTTTGTGACGGTCTGAACCGCCAATACCAATGTGCGTATCGACGGCTGTGTCCGTCAGTAATTACTGTCGAAGTTTGTGACGGTTTTGACCGTCAGTAATTGAGGGTGAATTTAAAAAACGAACAGCTGTAATGGCTGTGTCAGGTGACAAAATTAGTGACGATCTGGGCCGTCGGTAACAGCCTCGAGCGAATAAAAAAAAATAGCCGTTCCTGCATGTGTGTAACAGACAGTTTTTTTATTGACTCTCCATAAAACTACTTTCTTCATTAACACAATTCACATTTACACAATTCATTCATCTCTCTAAATTTTTCTAACATCTCACTAAATTTCTCCAACATCTTTCTCTCTAATTAACTTTTGTTCTTCATCAATCTTTGACGTCTTAATAAAATGTAAGTGTTTTCTACTACTTGATCAAGTTTCAAAGTTTATTATTTTATGTTATTATTTAAATTATATTACGAATTTATATTAATAGTTTTTTTTAATGCAGAAAATGTTGTTTTGTTTCTCTTGTTGTGTTTGTGAGTTTAATATATAGACATTGCTTGACATAACAAGTAAGTTCCTCTTGCTGTATTCCTCTAGCTGTGTTTGTGTCTGTCAGTAATTGTATTTTTTTGCTAATAGTTGTTTTTAAAATTTTGATTTAGAGGATGTCGTTTGATTCATCGGTTGGTATTATTGGGAGCTTAGTTTTGAAAGCTTGAAGTCTGACACTACTCCGCACAACAAGTAAGTAATATAACTTAGATTATATAATATTTTTATATAAATTAATTTTTAACTTATGATATTTTAAAAATAACATGATTACAATAAAATAAAAATAATTAATTTGAGAAATGATTAAGGATTAGTTACGTATTTAGGTTATTATTATTGTGGCTAACTTGATATTTTCACTGTTTGTTATAAGAAAAAAAAATAATTTTAATAAAAATATTTGTATGTGATTTAATTAAAATATTAGTAACATAGTCTCTTTGTATGTGATTTAATTAAAAGTCAATATTTATTCTTTTATACTGTCAATAAATAAACTTGTTAATATTAAAGTAATATGTGCCATATTGTAAAAAAAAAAAAAAATTAGTATGTCATTTTGTTATTTTATAATTTTATAGTTTGATGTTGTTCTTTTGTTTAACTAATTTTGCATGCATGATTAAAATAAATAAAATTATTGCTTAAAAATTATTGTTTAATATGATTTAAAGAAAAAATTATTGTTTGAGGATATAATATTTTTTTTGTTAACTAATTTTAATTGACTAATTTTTTTATTTATATATAAAGAACATAATTTAGATTATACATTTATTGTTAGTTTTACGAAAAATACTTAATTATTATATTTTTATGTAAGACCCAAGATTTCATTGTATAGTTGGTTTAAGGAATATTAGGGTTTCGATGTGTTCGTGTGATGAAACATCGTGTAATTATAGGAGTTGCTGTAATTGAGTCTGTTTTGTGCTCGTGCACTGTAATGGTACAGACTTTTGTCTTGTGATCCTGTTGCTTGAATAAGAAGTTATTTGTGGTTTTAGAATAATAAGTTTTGGATTATTCTTGTTTTTGGAAAAACGAGTAGGATTTTACCCGTCGTTGTAAAATCTTATTGCGTCTGTTTTGAGTGAGGTTTCGGATGGAAGTTTTATATATCTGCGCGAGTTAGGATATATTCTGAGATTAATTTTCTAAGGTATGGAAGAAAATTACAGTCGCGGAAAAAGATTCGGCGATAAGTTTTGGAATGGAAAAACGTTAGACGTTCTTTCCGTAGGTTTTATGTTTTTGTGATTTACGTTCGTCGCGGCGCGCGAGAACTGAACGTGTGAGCGTTTCTATGAGGTATTGAGTTTTATCTCAAGTGGATTTGGTTTGGTTTGATCCAATGGCTAGGGTTTTGTCTTGGCATTTTATTTTTGATCCAAAGGCCATGAGTTAGCAAGAGCTAGGGCATAGTAAGGAGGTTTGGTCACTTGGTCACTTAGAAACATCACATATTTCACTCCATTCTTTCTCTCTTGTACGTGGAACTCCATTACTCATTTCCAACCTTCACAAATTTCATTTTCTCACCATTTCACTCCATTTCAAGCTTGGAAGCTTAGTGGAAAGTTGTAGAGAATCACTTTCTTGAGGTAACCCTCTCTTCTCATCTCCTAGGTTGGTAGATTTTTAGAGTTGTGAGGTTTTTGGGTTTATGTTCTTATGAGGGTTTGGTGAGAAAGGTTGTTCTTGCTAGTTCTTGTTTCATGATAGTTGTTCATGAGAGTTTAGTAAGCATGCTAGGCTTTGTTGTTTCAATTTTTCCTTGAGTTTGTGAGAATCTCATGAGAAAAGTTAGGGTTTAGAGTTGTTTATGTATTGATCAATTACATGAGGTTATGTTGTAAGGTTTTGAAAAGAAAAGTTGTCTTTGAACCTTTGGGCGAAAGGGAAATGCGTTGTATGGTTTTGTTTTGGAAAATCCGATGAAAAATATTTTGAGGTTTATGAAAATATTTTCCTAAGTGTTTTTGGGTAGTGTTTTGGGGTCAAAGTGGTTTAAAACTCTTGTGACATGTGGTGTCGCTATTTACCTTGAAAACATGTTTGAAAATGATTACCGGACGGTTAAGGCCCGTAATAAAACTTGTGCTTGGATTTGGTTTTGATTTTGGAAATGAAAATCAAATAACTTGCACTCGAAGCAACCCACAAGCTTTCGGAAAATGAATTGCTTGCTTATGAAAATGGTTTGCTTTTATGCTTTGAAAAAGTGTTGGGAACTAATAGAATCAAACTAGGTTTGGGTGGAAAAAGGTGGTGTGAGTTGCTGTCTTGTGCTGTCATGACAGGTGCAACTCGCCGGGCGAGTGGTTACTCGCCAGGGCGAGTGTCACAGGTCATGACAACACGCCAGGGCGAGCTCCAGGGCGAGTAAGACCAGTACTCCCTGCCTTCACTCGCCACCAACTCGCCAGGGCGAGCTCTGGGAGTTGAGATTTTGGATTTTGATTTCTAAACTTGGTTTTTAACATTCTAATCCCTTTTTATTAATTTATGGAAGTGGTGGGGATTGGAAACGAGTTTTTCGGGTACTCGGAAAGTACGTAACTTATAACGCAAGGAAATAGCCATTTTGCAATTCAAATTAATTAAGACTTTTGACAATTGTTTTGGGTCCTAAAAATAGTACAAATAACTCATGGGGGTTGATCAATACGGTAGTTTTTGGTTCGATGTCCGAAAGAGTGGTTTTTCCTTAGGAACCATTAGGTTTTTGGGGTTTTGGTGTAGTTTCAATACGATTGGTTAGAGAACAATGTATTGATTGTTACGCTGCTTGTTTTAGGAAGCACGTTGTGTTGTTTGAGCGTGTGTTATTGACGGAAGCTTGCCGAGGTAAGGGCTCCACTTTATTTCCGTCTTTTCAAACGGTTTTTGGTAAACATGCTTTGTTTTGCTGTGTATGCAATTGTTTGTGTGTTGACATGGTTGTGTTATGTATGCTCGTTGATGAGAACGTGTTTACATTACTTGTGCAATTTACATATGATTTGGAAAATATATGTATGAATTGCTATGATTTAGTTACATATGCTTGAGAGGTATGTATGTGTTGCATTAGCATATAAGGGGAATCGTATGCTCATGCATTCATTGTGCGTAGTTGCGTGAGTGGACTACGGGGTGTTGGTTGCGTGAGTGGACCCACCCAAAATCCTACGGGATCTTTTTGAGTACAATAAGTGGTTGCGTGAGTGGACCACGGGGTGTGATTGCGTGAGTGGATCCACCTTAACCCTTTGCGGTTTTATTGGTTATAATTAGTAATTCCGGAATTCATTTGCATGTGGTAGCTCTGGTAGTACCACACTCATTGTAGAAGTTTGCATTAGGCTTGTTGTGCATTATATATATAAGCCCGTTGGTGGGTGCTGTTGAATGTCCTAAGAGCTTTCTCCTGTGCTTTGTGGAAATATCTGTTATGTGTAAAATTCTCTTGCACCGGTTATATATATATATACTTCTATTTTGTGGTGACCCTTTCTTTCATTTGCGGGCTCATCCCACCCCAGATGACGATGTAGGTCGAGAGGATGGTGTTGGCAGCTCTAGGCCATAGTGAGCTTGTGTTGGAGCTGATGTAGTAGTTTTAGTTAGACTATGCGCCGGTGTGTTTGTGCACCGTGCTTTTTGTTTAGCATAGGACATTCTAACTTCTTTTGGTTAGTTGGTGCTTGTAAGCACATAGACTTATGGATTGTAATTATTCAGGTTTACACTTAGCATTTTTCGAATACAATATATATATGGTGTGATATATATATGGTTCGTTTGTAATATTTAATGTCGGCTCAAATAAAAATGTTTTGCGCACTCTGAGTGTTTGTTAAAAAAAAAAAAAAAAAAAAAAAAATAATGCCCTTTTTGCGTTATGAAAACGGGGTGTTACAATTGTGGTATCAGAGCCCGGCTTTAAATCTTCAAAGGGAAAGTGTATACTTGAGTCGTTAGTCCAGAGTCGGTTAGAACGTAACTAGTGTGGAGATAGTTCTAGTGTTTGTTCTGTGTCGGGTTTCGAGTTAGTAATCCGTGGAGTGAGATATTCTGTTAGGATTCAGAATTGTAGGACTAAGGATCTAATCAGAATTGGTATTGTGCAGAAATCGAATGCCTCCAAGAAGGGCACCTACTGTACCTATGGCGGACAATGTGGATGTGAATCAGATGGCTTATGCCATGCATACAATGGCAGCGGCTGTGACTGCTCAGAGCCATGCTAAGGCGCAGAGAGATCTGGAGAAGCGCGATAGGGAAATACTTGCTGCTGGTTCTAGACTTCTTTCAAATTTCAACCACCAGACTCCTCCAAAGTTTAATGGGGAGGGAGGTCCGGAAACGGCTGATTTGTGGCTCCAATCTGTGGAGAGGATATTCGGGGCAATTCATTGTCCAGAAGGAGAGAAGGTGGTCTTAGCTACCTATCAATTACTCGGGGGTTCTGAGTATTGGTGGAGGAACACCCGACTGATCATGGAGAATGGCCATGAGGAATTGAATTGGGAGAACTTCAAGAGGAGGTTTTTGGCCAAGTACTTTCCTGAGACTGCAAGGGAAAGGTATGGTGAGGAGTTTCTGAGACTACGACAGGGGAGTATGAATGTGGAGGCATATTCCAAGAAGTTTGAATCATTATCCCGTTTCTTCCGCTTCTTTAGGGATGGGATAGATGAGGTCTATATGTGTCGTCGCTTTCAAGATGGGCTTAGGTACGAACTGCAGGATGCGGTTGTGCCATTGGGTATTCGGCAATTTCAAGTCTTGGTTGAAAAGTGCCAAGAGGTTGAAGATATGAGAAACAAAACGGTGAACCGTCAGGGTGGTTTTAGTGCTGGGGGACCAAGTCGTTCTAGTGGTCCGAATCAAAGTCAGAACCGTGGAAAACAAGGCAGTAAGCCATATGACCGTCCACAGTATAACAAGGGACAGGGTCGATCGGTGAATCAGAACAGTCAGAATACCGGGAAGCAGGGCTGTTTTAAGTGTGGTGAAGTGGGCCACTATGCGAATGAATGCCGGAATCAGGGGCATGTTTGTTTTAATTGCAAGAAGCCGGGACACTTTGCTAGAGATTGCAAAGCCCCGAAGGCCGGGCCGTCGGCTAATGTGGCACAAGGCTCACAAGGTACCAGACCTGCGGCTAAGGCACGTGCTTACTGTATGGGCACAGAAGTGAGTGGGCAGGCTAGCAATGCCATTCACGAGAGCTGTCACATTGCAGGTAATTCTTTAACTGCTTTGATTGACACGGGGGCGACCCACTCATTCATATCTTTGGCATGTGCAAATCGTTTAAACTTGAATGTTTCTGTTCTTCCGTTTGATTTGAATGTCTTGACTCCTGCTAAGGATTTGGTGGTAAATACTGCATGTTTGCATTGTTTAGTAGTAATTCAGAATAGAGAGTTTCTGGTCAACTTGGTGTGTTTACCGCTTACATCTCTCGAGATCATCCTTGGGATGGATTGGCTATCTTATCATTATGTGATTCTAGACTGTGCTCGGAAATTGGTTTTCTTTCCCGAGCCAGGTGTGCGAAGGTACTTGTCTGCAAATCGACTTTCTGTGGTTATGTGTAATGGAGAACCGGAGATAGTTTCACTTGCTAGTTTAGGAGTGACGTCGGAGATCCGAATTGAGGAAATTCGTGTGGTTCAGGATTTCCATGATGTGTTTCCATCGGAGATTCCAACTTTTCCTCCGTGTAGAGAGGTGGAATTCTTTATTGATTTGCAACCGGGTACGGGTCCGATTTCAGAATCAGCTTATCGGATGGCTCCGGCCGAGTTGGTAGAGTTGAAAGGTCAGATTGAGGACTTGTTAGGTAAAGGTTTCATAAGGCCTAGTGTGTCGCCTTGGGGAGCACCAGTCTTATTGGTGAAAAAGAAGGATGGTAGATCCCGTCTGTGTGTGGATTATCGGAAGCTTAATAAGGTGACTATCAAGAACCGATATCCATTGCCGCGTATTGATGATTTGATGGATCAGTTGAGGGGAGCCTCAGTGTTTTCAAAGATTGACTTGAAATCTGGTTATCACCAGATAAGAGTACGAGATGAGGATATTCAGAAAACGGCGTTTAGGACGCGGTATGGGCATTATGAGTACTTGGTGATGCCGTTTGGAGTGACGAATGCACCTGCGATCTTCATGGCCTACATGAATCGGATATTCCATTCGTTTTTGGACAAGTTCGTGGTTGTGTTCATTGATGATATTCTCGTGTATTCGAAGAGCGGGGAGGAGCATGAAGAGCACCTTCGTATGGTTTTGCAAGTGTTGCGGGAAAGAAAGTTGTATGCGAATCCGTCGAAGTGTGACTTTTGGTTGGAAGAGGTGAATTTCCTTGGCCATATAATATCAAAAGAGGGAATTGCCGTGGATCCGGCCAAGATTGACACAGTACTTGCATGGAAGCAACCGCAGACGGTGACGGACGTGAGGAGTTTTGTTGGTTTGGCCGGTTATTACCGGAGGTTCATAGAAGGATTCGCTAAGATTGTGGCACCAATGACGCAACTTACGCGAAAAGATCAACCGTTTGCGTGGACTGAGCAGTGTGAACTTAGTTTTCAATTGTTGAAGGAGCGGTTGACGACTTCACCGGTGTTGGTGTTACCTCAATCAGATGAACCTTATGAGGTTTATTGTGATGCGTCTCATCAGGGTTTGGGTTGTGGGTTGATGCAGCACAAGAGAGCAGTGGCTTATGCATCACGGCAGTTGAAGGTGCATGAGAAGAATTATCCGACGCACGATTTGGAGCTTGCGGCCGTGGTTTTTGCATTGAAGATTTGGAGACACTATCTTTATGGTTGCACTTTCGTTGTGTTTAGTGATCATAAAAGCCTCAGGTATCTGTTCGACCAGAAGGAGTTGAATATGAGGCAAAGGAGGTGGATGGAAACTTTGAAAGACTTCGACTTTACCTTAGAATACCATCCGGGGAAGGCTAATGTGGTAGCCGATGCTTTGAGTAGGAAGAGTGTGTCGGTTTGTTCGGCACAAATGGCTAGTCAACAAGAGTTGTTGAAAGAATTTCGAGATTTGCACCTAGAGGTAGAGTTTGCTTTAGGGAATATGAGACTGGGTATGATTACCATCTCAAGCGGTTTGTTGGAGGATATTGCTAATTGTCAAGATGACAAGTTTCTTATGGAGAAGAGAGCTTTGATAGTTCGAGGAACCAACCGAGATTTCAAGGTGGGACCGGACAACATTTTGAGATGTAATGGTAGGGTGTGTGTGCCCGATGCGATGGACTTGAGAAACACCATTCTAAGGGAGGCACACAAGAGTAAGCTTAGTATGCATCCCGGGGCAACAAAAATGTATCAGGACCTGAGGCAAGATTTCTGGTGGCCAGGTATGAAGAAGGATGTGGCTGAGTATGTGGCGTCGTGTCTGACTTGTCAGAAGGCGAAGATTGAGCATCAGAGACCAGCAGGGATGCTGCAGTCGTTAGATATTCCCGAGTGGAAGTGGGATAGCATTTCTATGGATTTCATCACTGGGCTACCTAAGACCAGGAGGAAGCATGATTCCATTTGGGTGATAGTGGATCGTTTGACGAAGTCCGCTCATTTTCTACCGGTAAGGATTACAGATACAGCGGCAAGGTTGACCGATATTTATATTGCTGAGATTGTGAGGTTACATGGGATTCCGTCAAGTATAGTGTCGGATAGAGATCCAAAGTTCACTTCACATTTTTGGAAGACTTTGCATGAGGCGTTGGGGACGAAGTTGAGATTGAGTTCCGCCTATCATCCCCAGACCGATGGGCAAACTGAGAGAACAAATCAGTCACTAGAGGATCTATTGAGAGCATGTGTGCTGGATGATCGTGGGAGTTGGGACGACGTGTTGCCGTTGATAGAGTTCACGTACAACAATAGTTACCATTCGACTATCGGAATGGCACCATATGAGGCTTTGTATGGGAGGAGATGTCAGACTCCTTTGTGTTGGTACCAAGATGGGGAGAGTATGTTAGTAGGACCGGAAATGGTACAACAGACGACGGACAAGGTCCGAAAGATAAGGGCAATGATGAAGGTTGCTCAAGATCGCCAGAAAAGTTATGCGGATAGACGTCGGAGGCCTCTCGAGTTTGAAGAGGGAGATCACGTATTTCTCCGTGTTACTCCAACGACTGGTGTTGGAAGGGCTTTGAAAGCAAAGAAGTTGACTCCGAAGTTTATAGGGCCTTATCAGATTACGGAGCGGATTGGGAAGGTAGCATACCGGATCGCGTTGCCACCGGTACTATCTTTGATTCATGACGTGTTCCATGTGTCGCAATTGCGGAAGTATACACCGGATCCATCACATGTGATCACACCGGATGATATCCAGTTGAGGGATAACTTGTCGTTTGAGGTTTCGCCAATCAAGATTGCGGATAGGAGATACCTTTAGTGAAGGTAATATGGAACGAAGCTACTGGAGATACCACCTGGGAGCTCGAGAGTAAGATGAAAGAGTTATACCCCAGTTTGTTTGACGACGTCTAAGTTTCGAGGACGAAACTTCTTTTAGGGGGGTAGTATTGTAAGACCCAAGATTTCATTGTATAGTTGGTTTAAGGAATATTAGGGTTTCGATGTGTTCGTGTGATGAAACATCGTGTAATTATAGGAGTTGCTGTAATTGAGTCTGTTTTGTGCTCGTGCACTGTAATGGTACAGACTTTTGTCTTGTGATCCTGTTGCTTGAATAAGAAGTTATTTGTGGTTTTAGAATAATAAGTTTTGGATTATTCTTGTTTTTGGAAAAACGAGTAGGATTTTACCCGTCGTTGTAAAATCTTATTGCGTCTGTTTTGAGTGAGGTTTCGGATGGAAGTTTTATATATCTGCGCGAGTTAGGATATATTCTGAGATTAATTTTCTAAGGTATGGAAGAAAATTACAGTCGCGGAAAAAGATTCGGCGATAAGTTTTGGAATGGAAAAACGTTAGACGTTCTTTCCGTAGGTTTTATGTTTTTGTGATTTACGTTCGTCGCGGCGCGCGAGAACTGAACGTGTGAGCGTTTCTATGAGGTATTGAGTTTTATCTCAAGTGGATTTGGTTTGGTTTGATCCAATGGCTAGGGTTTTGTCTTGGCATTTTATTTTTGATCCAAAGGCCATGAGTTAGCAAGAGCTAGGGCATAGTAAGGAGGTTTGGTCACTTGGTCACTTAGAAACATCACATATTTCACTCCATTCTTTCTCTCTTGTACGTGGAACTCCATTACTCATTTCCAACCTTCACAAATTTCATTTTCTCACCATTTAACTCCATTTCAAGCTTGGAAGCTTAGTGGAAAGTTGTAGAGAATCACTTTCTTGAGGTAACCCTCTCTTCTCATCTCCTAGGTTGGTAGATTTTTAGAGTTGTGAGGTTTTTGGGTTTATGTTCTTATGAGGGTTTGGTGAGAAAGGTTGTTCTTGCTAGTTCTTGTTTCATGATAGTTGTTCATGAGAGTTTAGTAAGCATGCTAGGCTTTGTTGTTTCAATTTTTCCTTGAGTTTGTGAGAATCTCATGAGAAAAGTTAGGGTTTAGAGTTGTTTATGTATTGATCAATTACATGAGGTTATGTTGTAAGGTTTTGAAAAGAAAAGTTGTCTTTGAACCTTTGGGCGAAAGGGAAATGCGTTGTATGGTTTTGTTTTGGAAAATCCGATGAAAAATATTTTGAGGTTTATGAAAATATTTTCCTAAGTGTTTTTGGGTAGTGTTTTGGGGTCAAAGTGGTTTAAAACTCTTGTGACATGTGGTGTCGCTATTTACCTTGAAAACATGTTTGAAAATGATTACCGGACGGTTAAGGCCCGTAATAAAACTTGTGCTTGGATTTGGTTTTGATTTTGGAAATGAAAATCAAATAACTTGCACTCGAAGCAACCCACAAGCTTTCGGAAAATGAATTGCTTGCTTATGAAAATGGTTTGCTTTTATGCTTTGAAAAAGTGTTGGGAACTAATAGAATCAAACTAGGTTTGGGTGGAAAAAGGTGGTGTGAGTTGCTGTCTTGTGCTGTCATGACAGGTGCAACTCGCCGGGCGAGTGGTTACTCGCCAGGGCGAGTGTCACAGGTCATGACAACACGCCAGGGCGAGCTCCAGGGCGAGTAAGACCAGTACTCCCTGCCTTCACTCGCCACCAACTCGCCAGGGCGAGCTCTGGGAGTTGAGATTTTGGATTTTGATTTCTAAACTTGGTTTTTAACATTCTAATCCCTTTTTATTAATTTATGGAAGTGGTGGGGATTGGAAACGAGTTTTTCGGGTACTCGGAAAGTACGTAACTTATAACGCAAGGAAATAGCCATTTTGCAATTCAAATTAATTAAGACTTTTGACAATTGTTTTGGGTCCTAAAAATAGTACAAATAACTCATGGGGGTTGATCAATACGGTAGTTTTTGGTTCGATGTCCGAAAGAGTGGTTTTTCCTTAGGAACCATTAGGTTTTTGGGGTTTTGGTGTAGTTTCAATACGATTGGTTAGAGAACAATGTATTGATTGTTACGCTGCTTGTTTTAGGAAGCACGTTGTGTTGTTTGAGCGTGTGTTATTGACGGAAGCTTGCCGAGGTAAGGGCTCCACTTTATTTCCGTCTTTTCAAACGGTTTTTGGTAAACATGCTTTGTTTTGCTGTGTATGCAATTGTTTGTGTGTTGACATGGTTGTGTTATGTATGCTCGTTGATGAGAACGTGTTTACATTACTTGTGCAATTTACATATGATTTGGAAAATATATGTATGAATTGCTATGATTTAGTTACATATGCTTGAGAGGTATGTATGTGTTGCATTAGCATATAAGGGGAATCGTATGCTCATGCATTCATTGTGCGTAGTTGCGTGAGTGGACTACGGGGTGTTGGTTGCGTGAGTGGACCCACCCAAAATCCTACGGGATCTTTTTGAGTACAATAAGTGGTTGCGTGAGTGGACCACGGGGTGTGATTGCGTGAGTGGATCCACCTTAACCCTTTGCGGTTTTATTGGTTATAATTAGTAATTCCGGAATTCATTTGCATGTGGTAGCTCTGGTAGTACCACACTCATTGTAGAAGTTTGCATTAGGCTTGTTGTGCATTATATATATAAGCCCGTTGGTGGGTGCTGTTGAATGTCCTAAGAGCTCTCTCCTGTGCTTTGTGGAAATATCTGTTATGTGTAAAATTCTCTTGCACCGGTTATATATATATATACTTCTATTTTGTGGTGACCCTTTCTTTCATTTGCGGGCTCATCCCACCCCAGATGACGATGTAGGTCGAGAGGATGGTGTTGGCAGCTCTAGGCCATAGTGAGCTTGTGTTGGAGCTGATGTAGTAGTTTTAGTTAGACTATGCGCCGGTGTGTTTGTGCACCGTGCTTTTTGTTTAGCATAGGACATTCTAACTTCTTTTGGTTAGTTGGTGCTTGTAAGCACATAGACTTATGGATTGTAATTATTCAGGTTTACACTTAGCATTTTTCGAATACAATATATATATGGTGTGATATATATATGGTTCGTTTGTAATATTTAATGTCGGCTCAAATAAAAATGTTTTGCGCACTCTGAGTGTTTGTTAAAAAAAAAAAAAAAAAAAAAAAAAATAATGCCCTTTTTGCGTTATGAAAACGGGGTGTTACATTTTACTTGGCTCAAGTAACCATATTTTTAATTTTTATCATATATTACTTAAAAGAAAAGTAATCCATTATATTTATAACACTTGTCATATATTGTACTTTTTATTATAAAGAAAAAATATTGTTCAAGGATATAATAACTTTTTTGTTAACTAATTTTTTACTTTGAATATAAATTAAGAACATAATTTAGACTATAGATAAATATTTAATTACATATTTTTTCTCGGCTCAAGTAACCATATTTTTATTTTTTTAATCCTATTTTACTTTAAAGAAAAGTAATGATCAATTATATATAATATATGTACTTTTTTTTATAAAGTTGTTAAATGTATATTTTTATCCATGAATTTTTTTAACGTAGGCTTTTTTAAATAAAATCATATATTTACCCATGACTATACATGATATATCTATATTATGATAGTTGATACCCCTTGCTTTTGAAAAAAAAAGCAAATATTAATAGATAAATTAATTGTCGCACGTCGATATATAATATCTATTTATTTATGTCCATAAATGGATCATAGGTGAATGTATGATAGATATGACGATGGAAAGATAGGGCAAGTTAAAGAAATGTTTAAATTAGGGGTGAAGTTATTTATTGATAGCGTAAAACGGAGGGCCCGTTGTATTGAGTGAAGGGGGAATTAGATGTCCGTGTGTGAAATTTCAATGTACACGATTCCGCAGTGAAGATGAGATTAAGATTCATTTGTTCAAACATGGATTCCAACCTAATTATTGGATTTGGACAAGTCACAGAGAATCATTTCCCTCAGATCAAGGTGGTTCAAGCAGTACTGCTGCACCAGTGCTATTAGCTCCACAAAATTATAATAAGCATTACCCCTTTGCCGCTATGAATGATATGATAGATGATGCTCTTGGGTTTAATGTGGTGAACAATGGGTCGGAAGATGAATATGAACTTCCAAATGCTAAAGCCCAAAGATTTTTTAAACTTTTAAAAGATACAAATGCACCGTTGTTTGAAGATTCTACAGAGTCGAAGTTGACAGTGTGTATTAAATTTTTGGGTTTAATGTCTAAGTAACTAGTTCCAGAATTAGCCATGGATTTGATTGCGAAATTATGCTTGGAAACAACATCCATCTCCGCCCGCAGTGATTTGCCACAAACTTATTATGAGACAAAACAGCTAGTTTCGAAGCTAGGACTAGGAGTGAAGAGAATTGACTGTTGCATCAATGGTTGTATGTTGTTCTATGACAACGAATTTGCTGTAAGTGATGGTGACTTAGTTGAATGTAAATTTTGTCAAGAACCAAGATACTGTGGAACAAGAAATTCGCGGTCAAGTAGGAGAAAACATGTACCAAGAAAGTCTATGTTCTATTTATCCATAGAATCGAGGTTGCAAAGGTTGTATGCATAATTGCAAACTGCAAGAAAAATGACATGGCATTCTGAAAATGTTGAAAAAAGAAGAAGTTCAGGTGAGTTGTGACATCCTTCTGATGGTCTTGCATGGAAGTATTTTGATCAAGTTAATCCTGGTTTTGCTTCAGATCCACGAAATGTTCGATTGGGTTTATGCTCTGATGGGTTTACTCCGTGTACTCAAGTATCAGCCACTCCATACTCATGTTGGCCTGTTATTGTTACCCCATAAAATCTTCCGCCCGAAATGTGTATGTCAAAACCTTACATGTTTTTAGCTACTGTAATACCTGGGCCATCTAGTCCGACTGTTGGTATTGATATCTATTTTCAACCATTGATTGATGATTTGAAGAGATTGTGGGAAGGTGTTGTGAGATGGTGGGAAAGCTACGTGGTTTGATTGTCATCGTCGATTCCTTACTCTGAATCATCAATTTCGAAGAAATAAAAATGCATTTGTTAAGGGCGAGGTTGAAACCCGATTACCACCTCAATATTTGACTGGGGAACAAGTTTGAGATAAAGTTAAAGATAAGCCAAAGGTACAAGTAGTTGGTGGTGTTGCTTTAAAACCGCGAGGTTACGGGCAAACACACAATTGGACAAAGAAGAGTATTTTTTGGGATTTGCCGTATTGGAAAGACAACCTTTTGCGTTACAACCTTGATGTTATGCATACTGAAAAAAATGTTTTCGAAAATGTTTTCAACACTGTAACGAATGTCAAAGGAAAAACCAAAGATAATGATAAAGTTAGAAAAGACATTGCGATTTATTGTAAACGTAATGACTTGTTGAAGACCGCACCCAATGGCAAAATCCTAAAACCTCGTGCGAACTATAATTTATCTGTTGATGAAGCAAAATTAGTTTATCGATGGGTAAAAGAGCTCAAGATGCCCGATGGTTATTCGTCAAATTTGGCAAGATGTGCTGATGTTGACAATGGAAGAATGTGTGGGATGAAGAGTCATGATTGTCATGTTTTTTTCAGTCTTTACTCCCTATTGCATTTAGTTCTTTACCACAACATGCATTGAATCCCCTTATTGAACTCAGTCAATTTTTTAAGAATTTGTATTCAGCAACACTAAGAGATGGTGATTTGATCAAGATGGAAAATGACATTCCAATGATATTGTCCAAGTTGGAGAGAATATTTCCTCCTGGATTCTTTGATTCTCTCGAGCACCTTGTAGTGCATCTTGCATATGAAGCTATACTTGGTGGACCTGTTCAATATAGATGGATGTATCCATTTGAAAGGTTCATGGGAGGTTCTAAACGTTTAGTGAGAAATAAAGCTAAAGTTGAAGGCTCCATTTGTGCATCTTATTTACACCATGAAACCATCCACTTTTGTTCTCATTATTTTAAAGACACGTTGTTTGAAAGATCTTGTTGGAACGAACATGGCAATGTAAGTTTTGTCTATCCATTAAACTTATCAGTTTTCAATTTGCCTGGGCGTCATGGTGGCATGGAGAAAGTTTATTTTCCTGGTGAAAGGGTATTAAAATCGGCACATGTTCATGTGTTGAATAATTGTACTGAAGTTCAGCCCTACTTAGAGTTATTTTTGACATCTGAGGGGATAACTCCGGAACAATCTTCATCAAAACTACCAACAACCATGGTTGACGTGGGGAGAGATTAAGACATCTAAAATTGGAGATGTTCCAGTGTGGAATAGATTTTTTAATGCTTTCAAAGTAAGTTATAGTTTTATCGTTAAAGTTGAATTAATAAATTAATTTTTTTTCATATGTAGAATGTATGCACCTGGCCAAAGAACCGTGAGGGTGATGTTATCAAGATTTTTGACACCAAGTGCTCGAAGAAGTTGTCCTCGTTTCTCTCGGATGCACGAAAGCTTTACCATCCTGGTAAGGGTCCACCTGGATGGATTGGCCCAGGCGATACATGGACGGAGTTGTGTCGTAAATGGAATGATCCAACTTACATTAAAAAGTGCAACAAAAATAAACAAAATAGAGCTAAGACGCCTGAAGCGAGCATCCACATTGGTGGTTCCACATCATCTGGCACCATGCGCATAAGGTTAATGAAGAAATTTGGTCGTGTCCCAACCTTATATGATATGAATGAAATGCTGCATAAAAGACAGGATGGTTCTTGGGATAATGATAAAGCTAAAAAACCAATGTGAGTTTTTTTTTTTATGGATCAATCAATAAATAATTGGTTTTTTTAGAAAGTAATAATTGATTATTATTTATGTTAATTAATTACTTTTTTTGTAGGACAAGATTCAGGTGTATATAGCGGAGCTCAAAGCTACTAAGGCTCCCTTCCACCTTCTCATCGGAAAAGTGAAGAGGTAATCCACAATATGATAATAGACAAATTTGTGGAGTTTTCTGGGGGAAAGCATCATGTTTGTATCCAGGGTCAAGGGAGTACATCTTCGTTCATTCAGAAGACGTCGGCAGGATTTATTGATACTTCAAGTGACTCGTATAACAGTACTGCTAGCATAGCTACATCCTGATGTCAACGTGGGGAAACTTTTGAAGAAATGGAACAGCGAATGACAGCTAAACAAGAACGACTGATTGCTAAACATGAACGTGAAATAAGAGAAATGGAAGAGCGGCTAAGAGCCGAATTTCAATCAGGATCATCAGGAAACCTGTCTCGACAGCAGGCAGAGGAAGAGCACGAGTATCGACCTGATAATGTTCCTCTCAACCAACCATCGACTGAGCCAGATGATCTTTTTAATGGTCTCCAGAATGAACCTATGTTGCAGCAGTTACTAGGAGATGACCTTCACATTTCCGGTTTTTCAAATGCTGAATTTCAAAACACGGGTTCTTGGAATCAAGCTGGAGGGAATCCAAATTTTCAAGGCGGTTGGAATCAAAACTTTCAAGGCGGAGGGAATCAAACTTTTCAAGGCGGAGGGAATCCAAATTTTCAAGGCGGTGGAAATTATCAAGGCGGAGGGAATCCAAATTTTCAAGGCGGTGGGTATGTTCAAGGCGGGCTCAATTTTCAAGGTAATGGAAATTTTCAAGGCAATGGGTATGTTCAAGCGGGTGTAAATTTTCAAAGCGGACAAAATGTTCAAGGCGGTGGTAGAAATGAATTTCATATGAGCGGGGGTAGGAATCAAAACATGATGAACAATGGAAGTGTCGGAAGGACAAGCGGCGGAAGATAAAGTGGTGGAAGAACAAGGGGAAGAAGCGGTTAATGCACACTACAAGAAATATCGTTTTTCGCAACGACTTATTCGCAACGACATTTAAATTGTTGACAAAAACATACATATAGCAATGATGACTGGAATTTCTGCAGTATTTTAGGTAGTTATATTAGTAATAAATTGACCAAGACAGACCCAAATACGAAGAATAACCTACAGAATCGAAGAAAAGCATCAAGACAAAGCGAAGAATACAAAAAGACAAGAAAAAGCCAAAAAATGAAGACTTTGTGCTGTTCATCGTAGCACGATGGCTTCCATCGTGCCAAGATGGAAGCCGGTTGCTGGCCAAGACATCAACAGAAATAAATCTGAAGAAAATCTGTTCATCGTAGCACGATACATGTCATTGTAGCACGATGACCTTACTTGGCGACCAAGCTGATGAAATGCACAGGATCAGTTATATTTTTCAACTGAATCCTGCCATTGTAGCACGAGGGGCTTATCGTGGCTACGATGCCTTGCTGAAGCCCATTTAGAAAAATATAAATAGAGCTCCCAAAACATTATTTTATTCATTCAGAAATAGTAGAACACTCTCTACTATTAAGGAGGTGTTCAGAGGAGCTCTAAGGGCATAGCTTCCTCCCCCTTACGGGAAAGTTATCTCAGCAAGGTATGTTTTCTTTAGGCTTTTATATTTAGGTTCTTGTAATTTAGGTTGTGGTGGAGAAGATAAACTCCCCTATGAATATTTGGAGTCTGTAATTGAGTCAAAGTTATAATAAATCGTATTTCAGTATTATGTTTGTTATTTACTTTCTCGCACTTTAACAACGCATTCTCGTAATCTGGCCGGATAAGCGGGAGCGCCCATAGAATAAATATTTGGGTTTACTTTAATATTTGTCCGGAACTAGTAGTAAATATGCTAGGTGAATAGAGACGGTAACATCCTGAACTAGTTGTGAACTGAGCAATTAGAGGAGGAATCAGGAACTAGGTGTGAACTAAGCACTTAGAAGCTGAATAGCCCGAAACTAGGACCTAGAGGCATTGGATGGGTGAAGGATATAATGCATGTATAATGAACAACTCACCTAGTAATTAGGGTATGTGACACATCGATGTTAGGCTCTCGTAGGTACCTTAGTTATTAACGTAGGGAAACTTCATATACATAGGGTAATAGTAAGGTATTACCATAACAAGAATAAAGTCACCGCCGAATAATAATCTGAAACACTATGTTATACACCGGTTATGCCAAATAAGAAGAAGAGAGCGAGTCCAACCACCATACCAATCCTCTATGTTTCTGAATCATTTATCTTTACTTTTCTGCAAGCATTTCGCTATTTTTATAAAACCTTTTTCAAAAACCAAGAGAATGCAAAACCACGAGATTAAATAACGCTAACGATAATTTGGCACGATCCATGTGGATACGAACTCATTCTAGACACCTAGAGTGTGAATTATTACTCGACGACAGACTGGTGCACTTGCCAGAATGCAGTCAAGTTTTTGGCGCCGCTGCCAGGGATTGTGTTTACAAAGTATTGTTAGATAAATTTAAGTTCGTCAAAAAAATTAAAAAATACAAAAAAAAGTAAAAAATCAAATAACTTTGTTGATGATTGTGAATTTTGATCTGTGAAAGTTCTGGCTAAGGCAAAGTCTTGGTATTTAAGCGATCCTTGTGATCCACCTCTCTTACCTGGGAATATTGGACACATGAGACAAACCAAAAAAAAAGTTTTATCACTATCTTTTCCAGTGCTACTGAAGGTATTCATTTGTTGTGCTTGATAACAGGTACCCTAGATTTTAAGTACGATCAGGAACCAGAAAGAACACTAAAGAAAAGACTGCGAGCACTAAACACTACAACATTTTTGACTTTAGGCAACGAACTTATAGGCAACGGCTGGAAAACAGTTGCTATAAGGGGTCAAAGACAACACTTTTATACATGTTGCCAAGTTTCTATACTTTATTCCCTGGTATGGTAAAAACCGTTGCCTATTTATTTTAGTCCACGGTTTTATACGTGTTGAAGAAAGTAAACCGTTGCCTATTTATTTTAGTCCACGGTTTTGTACGTGTTGGAAGAAAGTAAACCGTTGCCTTTACATATTCCATAGGGAACACGTATGAACCGTAGACTAAACCCACTTTGGCGACGGTTTTTTACTATTTTAGGCCACACTTGTAAAACCGTTGCTGCTAAACTTACAAAACCGTTGACTAAAGTCACATATTTCAATTCCCCCAAATTCAATTGGGCGCTAAACTCAATTCAATCTCCCTATCTTTTTTTCTCAAATTCCCTCTTTTTTATTTGTCTAGAGATTCAGTCTTTTTTCATTGGACAAAAAAATTAAAAAATAAAAACCACACTTTGTTTTTCTTTCAGACAAAACTCAAACAAAAACACGCACTTCTCTCTCACACACAAACGCAGACAAAATCCACTTCTTCAGTAGCAATGGAGACAAAATCCCAACTAAGCTTCTTTCTCCTTCGTGTGAACTAAGCTTCTTCCATATCAATTTCTTTGTCTTCTTCCATCGATTCCTTCAACCGATCGAAACCACAACCCCTAATCTTAACCCCTTTCATCGATTCCTTCACCTTCTTTCTCCATCGTGTGAACTAACCCTAACCCCTTTCATCGATTTACTCGGGTTTGTAATCAAAACGAAGATTGAAACTCTCAGCTGGTTGTGATAGAAGCTCTCCGCTGGTTGTGATTGGAGCTCAGGTTTGTAATATTTTGTTTCTGTCAAGTGAATAATACAATCGTTTTCTTTGTTAGGGTTCTCTTGGTAGAGGAAAACATGAAAAACTTCATTATTGTTATTCTCTGTATCTGGGGTTTTCTAAAGCATTTTCATTCTCATTGTTGTGGCTCTTAAATATTTCACACATATGCCTTCAAGTCTTCAACAAGTTTATGCGTTTTTTGTTTTTGTTTTTATAGAGAAATAGATTGTGATAATATTCACTGATATACAATACATGTAAATATACAGTTCAATATACATACAGGAAATAGAAAATAATAATTGCAAATAATGATATGAGATATTCTAGTACTAATTGTGAGGTATATTGTTCAATATGTAAGTTGACTGATATGAGTAAGATATGGCTCCTTTAGCTTCACTTCAAAGAATAGATTACGGTATATTTACAATGGGCTAAAATTGTCCCTGTTATGCTATATTTACTTAATATTCCTTGCCACATGGTCTGGATGTTAAAAACGACCACACCACATGCCTATAAATTATTGCAAATTGATACTAAAGAATAGCCTCAAAATAGAAGCAACAAGTCACATTTACTGATAGATTATTAGAGTGGTTTTAGTCCAGTGTTATTTATGAAATAAGAGTAGTGTTGTTCATGCAATAAGTGGATCTCAATCTTAAAGACAATAGTGTGTTTGTGTGTTGTTGTGCATTAGTTAGTGCCTCCCTAATGGTGTTTTTATTTTCTAGTGTTTGTCTGGTGTTGCTAAGGTGTATATTTCTAGTGGTCTCTTGGCTTTTGGAGTTATTTTATTTTGAACTTGGTGTATTTTCTATCCATCTTTGGAGCACATGATTTTTGCCGAACCTTTTTGATACCATATTCATAGAATACATATGGAAACTTAATTTGGTGATGCATCTGCACATCCTTCAGTTTTGTGACTCTAATTTATTTTATTAGATTGTAGGAGATTTTTATGGATTACCAAATTATTATGTGTTTGCGCTTCCTTTTGATTGTTAGTAGTGCATTATGTGTTTGGTTAGTGCATTTTGTGTTTGGTTGTAGCCATATGATTTCCTAATCTGTTTCTCTAATTTTCTATTGGTGTTTAAATAATTTCAGAACAAATGAAAAAGGAAGCAAACAACAAGGAAAATATGAAATGTCATGTCAAGAGTCAAAGGGGTGCTTCCAGTTTTGATCTTCCACAGGTCAGGTCAAGCGCTGAATTGGCCAAGCGTTACCAAATCAAGCGTGAGGAAGGAATGGCCAACCTTCAACTAAAGAATGCAAAAGTTTAGGCATCGTGTGGGACCAACAAATTTTGCTAGCATTCGTTCGAAAATGGTATGATAATTTTCTGTTTTTCTTTTAGAGGAACTGTTTGGATTAATTGTTTATATCATGTGCAGCTTCCTTTTATTCATATCATACGAAAAGTAGAAACAGTTTGGTTTAACTAGTTTGGTTTAGAAACTGATTGGTTTAATTTTCTGTTTGGTTTAGATTATATCATTGTTTCGAAAAGTAGACACTGTTTGGTTTAATTGATTATATCATGTGCAGCTTCCTTTTATTCATATCATACGAAAAGTAGAAACAGTTTGGTTTGACTAGTATTTGTTTTCTCAATCTATGATTACTAATGTAGCGGGAAAAGAAGGGTGGAGAAGTCTCCCAAGCTGAGGTGTTTGTTGAAACTCGCAAAAAAAGTTGCAAAGGAAAAGAGGTCGATGGAGAAACACAAGTTGCTATAGTAAGTTACAAAATTCTAATACTCATTTGGATTACATACATAGCTGTTTATTGTATTTTTATACTGAGTTTTTTATAATTAGGATAAACTTCAAGAGTCAATTGAAAAATCAGATGAAGCTGCAAAAGAAACATTTCACTCACTGTTTGGGAAAGAAAGGTCCGGTAGAATTCGTTGTCATGGAAGAACTGCTACACCATCATCATTAAGGAAAAAAGAAGAAATTGCTTTAGTGAAAAAGCAATATGATGGTAAAATTGCTGACATGTCGCAGAAGATGTGTAACGCCCCAACTAAAATATCTAGAATATATAGTCAAGACATAAATAACTGGATCTGAGTACAATAAATTAAACGATATAAACAAAAGTAATCCATTACATCAGTTGATGAACTTAAACAAATACAGCGGAAAATAGAATAGAATCCAAGGACTACAGATAAACTAAAACAAGGGAAGACTAAATTCGTCTAATGCGATGATCCAAGCTCAGCTCCAATCATCAGCTCCAACCTGGTCCTTGCTCCAGTTAACCTGTCTACCTAAAAAAATTGATTTGGAGTGGGGTGAGACTACTAAGCCTCAGTGAGTCCTACTACCCTCCTAATGGTGACTACACCAGGGGCTCCTAAATCAGTCGTAACGTAACTAATCATATCATAACATAAATAGCATAATATAAAGGTGTATCACAGATTAGCAAACTCTTATTCATTTTAACACAAGGGCACTCTGAGGTGAGCAGGTCTCAGAGGCCTGCCATATCCGTCAACCGATTCGGTCACGGCATGCAGCTCACAATAACAGATCCTAATGGATTATCCCATTGGGAGTCCATAGCGCGACATCACAAATCGCTCATAATGACTGACACTAAATTAGTTCTTACTACCATAATTTCCCAAAACCCGGGGAGCATACAAACCTATTTAATTGCTAAGTTATGCCCTAACGATAATCTGTGATTAACATTCTGTTCGACATTATATTAATTATATTAATGCAAACTATCTGACTCTGATGAGGATATAAAACGAGTGTGTGAAACTTTGTTAGAAAATGGAAAATGCAGGTCAGTTCTGTACAAGCTCGCTATGGCGAGTCGCCAGCTCGCCATGGCGAGATTATAGGTCCTGACCTAAATCAACTCGCTGTGGCGATCAGAAGCTCGCCATGGCGAGTATCATCAGCCCAGAGCCCAGCTCGCCATGAATGCTCGCCAGCTACTCGCTATGGCGAGTCCATACAGAAAATACCCTGTTTTACTAAAGTCATAATTTTTCAAGAGAAACACC
Source organism: Trifolium repens (assembly GCA_030408175.1). Classification (NCBI taxonomy): domain Eukaryota; kingdom Viridiplantae; phylum Streptophyta; class Magnoliopsida; order Fabales; family Fabaceae; genus Trifolium; species Trifolium repens. Next base: position 37,645,116 of record CP125851.1, read on the forward strand.
TACAATCCTCATCTAAGCTAGTGCAGTAATGTAAAACACATAATATAAAACAGAATGGAGGGAAATTTGGGAGTTAATTCCCCTCACACAACTTTTCCTAATTTTTCCTAAGTTAACATGCAAATTTATTGAATTGGGGAAACTAGCTAAACTATCCTAAGAACCCACCTGCATGAGATTAATCTCAGAAGCTTTACACTGATACTAATGCTCAGCAGCAGCCACGAACTCTTCTATACCAGAACTCACTTGAACCCCAATTGTGCTCTTGAGCAAAACTAGAAAAGAATGGAATTATGAGTATTTTAGAGCTTGCTAAGGTTATGAGAATGAAGTTGTCCTAACAATACCAGAGAATGAGTCAAAAGGGTTAGAAATAACTTACCCGTGGTTTAGAAAAATGGTAGCAAGGATAAGAAAGCACATGCAGCAGTAAGTGCTGCCCTGCTGCACTCGCTGCGGCGAGTGGTTTTGCTCGCTCGGCGAGCTGCGCGATTTGACAGAGAAATTGTTCTGTTGCTTGCTGCTGCAGTACCCACTTCCATCACTTGGTTCTAAACGTTCATCCAGTCATCCACGATGGTTTCTCTCATGCATGCAACAACAATACAGTGGGGATGAGAATTTGGGGTTTTTGGAATTGATTTAAGAAAGAAAGAGTAAGATCCTCAATCATACCTTTATTCTAATATCCAAGACTTAATTCTTGGTCTTTGAGGCTCTAAACTTCAGCTTGACAGAATCCCCACACAATCACATTCCAATTGTGAAAACAATCCTACTAAGGTGGAGAGGATAGTGCACGACCAACTAAGGAGGAAGGGAGAAACTTGATGAGATTAACTTCCTTGTGGTTTCAAATGAGATGTTGTTGTTGTTGTTTGTTTGATGAGAAAGAGAAACAGAGGTGTGGGGCGTGAGAGAGATAAGAGAAGAGGGTGGAGTTCATCTGATGAATTTGAAAGGAATGAGAAACAAGGGCCTTGGTTTAGTCTTATAGGCAAAATAATGCTTAATTACCAACTTGTCATTCTCAACTTTCACCAATTGCCACAAAATGTAGTTTGTGATCCTTAATTACTTTTCCATGCTTGATCACTTAATATCTCAATTAGGCTCTAAAATTAACTCTTATTTAATTTCTTCTATTAAATAAAAATTGGGATGTTACAAGATGGGAGCAATGGAAGTACTTTTAAAAAGCATGTACATTCAACAAAATCCACATTTAAGTGAAGAAGATGTAAATAATATGATTAGTAATGCTTTACTTGGTGATGATAATAGTCCAACACCACGTTCATCGACATCGACCTATGCTCCTGCTCATCTAAAGGTATAACTTTATTGCACTAGTCAACATTGTTCTTATAGCTGGTTTTTTTTGTGAAACAAAGTTTCTGCCTCTCAGCTGGTTTCATTCTCTTAGGCTCATATTGAGCTTATTGCCTGAATGTAGTGAAACAATTTTTGTTTTACCAACTTGAATATTAGTTTTTGTGGGCTATTGTTGTTTGTGAATTGTTTATGTTACTGTGATACCAATCTATTTGGATACTAGGGAGATGAATCCGGTAATATCCTAATTCTATACCAATCTATTTACCTACTGCTATAGTCGCTATATAAGTGCAAACAGTTTACAAGAATCCTATGACATTGTTTGTGAACTTTAGTTTTGTGATCGTCTTTGTATTTTTTTTCATATTTTTAGGTTAGAAATGAAAATGATCTTTACGGTGATCAAGATGATGATGATCTTCAAGATGATCAAGATGATGATGACCAAGAAGATGTTCAAGATGTCGATGATCTTCAAGAAGATGATTTTCATGATCATGATCCTGAACATGATGAATATTATGATGACCAACATTGATTCAAGATTAGAATCATGTTTTGCTTTTTGTAATTACATATAGTTAACCTCTAGTTTATATTGCTTGGATCTTATTTGAAAAGTTAACTTGTAGTTTATATCGTTTGGATGTATTTTGAAAAATACTTGTTAGAACTTTGAAAATACCTATTGAACAATTTATTATGAAATTATTGTGTTTACTATAATTTTATTGTGAATGTTGCATAGATCATCATGACAACTACAATTGTATCAACATATAATCATATATATATAACAGGGAATTAATCGATAAAATCATTTTATTTAGTGCATTTGACTTTATAGGCAACGAATTTAGACTGTTGCTTATTGTAAACCGTTGTCTTTACAAAGGTTTCAGGCAACGGTTACGTTCCTGTTGCTACACCAAAACCGTTGCCTCTTCTTGTTTTAGCAACGGCTATATCCTGTTGCATGTTGGAAACCGTTGCCTAAAACAAGTGCATAAACCGTCGCCTTTTCATATGTAAAGCAACGGTTTCAAGAATGTGTTGCTAAAAAGCAAAAAACTGTTGCCTATTTGAAAAGGCAACAGTCGTATATCCCACGCCTAGAAAACCGTCGCTTAAAGGCTTGGGCAACGGTTTTTGCACCTTTGGCCACGGTTTTCTGCTGTTGCTGAAAGTCAAAAATGTTGTAGTGTTTAAAGCTAGCATAATCCAGTAATCTCAACAAAGAAGAAGAGCCTACCACCAAAGCCATGGGGGACGAGCAAAAAGAAACAATGAGGGATTACTGCGGGAAGGTCAGCATTAAGCAGGAACCAGAATGGTCAACACCAAGCAACCAGAACAGTTCTGAAGGGATACTCTAGGATGACCTGGAAGGGATAGATGTTGAATCTCAAGGAGACAACTTTTCTGATGTCTCGGAAACATCACCCATCTACGAGAACACCACAGGAGAACAATCCATGGGGGGAAGCTTGCCACCCATGATACCTTCAAACGCTAACAAGTGGAAAGATCACGTAAAGTGGCTCAAGAATTGGATGTGGTTGGAACCAAAATCCAAGTTCTATGCGAAAAGACCATTCTCAGCCAAAATGCGCCGGAAGATAGAGTACCAACAAAAATTCGTCCGTGAATGGCTGTATAGGTCCGACACCGTTTTTGTAGAAGACTACACTAACGTCGGGTATGACGACTACGATAGGCAAGCAATGGATGCACTAATGAAAGAACTGGTGGACGAACGTAAAGAAGAGTGCAAAGCGTTGAAAGATCAGAAGACAGAGCGCGAGCACAATGAAGAGGAGTTGATGGAGTTCAAAGAGTGGTTCAAAGCGCTAGGAATGACATTAGAAGAAGCCTATGACGAGTTCATAGGTGAGCTGGAAGAATACAGAGAAAGCCTAGCAAGGAGACCACAACTGCCACCCAAGAAGAAAGATCCTAGAAGCGTCACCATATTCTGTCAAATTGGGGAAGCAGGAGTCAATGCATTATGTGATGTGGGCTCAAGTGTGAATGTAATGCCATTATCTCTGGCAGACAAGTTCAAGCTCAAAGCACCTACTGCAGGGACAGCACGAGAACTCATATTAGCAAATCAGTCAACCTTTCACTCAGTGGGCACAGTAGAGGATGTCTTGGTGAAAGTCAAAGACCTGAAATTTCCAGTAGACTTCATGATCCTGGACATCGAAGAAGACGAAGACCATCCCATCATTCTTGGAAGACCCTTCTTAGCAACCAGCAGGGCACTCATTGATATGGACCTTGCTGAGATGACACTAAGGAGTGGTGGAAAAGCAACAACCATCAAGACTTCCACGACAAAGAAGGATGATTGCTACAAGCTCGAGTGGAGGGAGAGAGAAGCTACACCATCGACTCCAGCTCAAGAAGTACATGTGAGGATAGAGATAGAGGAGTTGGAGGATGAAATTGCGCAGCTACAGATAGAGTCAGCTCAGGAAGAGGAGGTACCCGAGGGGCTAACTGATAAATTGAAGAGGCTAACTATTGAAGTGGATATCTGATGACAGGAATTTATATGGTATTTTTAGTATTAGTTTTAGTAATAAATTGACCAAGACAGGCCCAAATACGAAGGAAAACCTAAAGAATCGAAGAAAAGCATCAAGACAAAGCAAAGAATACAAAAAGACAAGAAAAAGCCAAAAATGTGAAGATTTGTGCTGTTCATCGTAGCACGATGACTTCCATCGTGCCACGATGGAAGCTGCTTGTTGGCTAAGAAAACAGAAGAAGAAAATCTGGAGAAAATCTGTTTATCGTGCTACGATACATGCCATCGTGGTACGATGACTTTACTTGGCGACCAAGCTGATGAAACGCACAAGATTAGTTATAATTCTGAACTAATTCTTCCGATCGTGCTACGATGGACCCATCGCAGCACGATGGCTTGCTGAGGCCCATTATGAAAACTATAAATAGATCTCCAATTCCTCATTATTTTTCATTCAGAAATAGTAGAACATTCTCTACTATACTAGAGGTGTTCATAGGAGCTCTAAGGGCATAGCTTTTTCCGCTTACGGGAAAGTTATCTCAGCAAGGTATGTTTTCTTTAGGCTTTTATATTTAGGTTCTTGTAATTTAAATTATGTAAATCTTTTGTAATAGATGCCTTAGGTTGTGGTGGAGAAAATGAACTCCCCTATGAATATTTGGAGTCTGTGATTGAGTCAAAGTTATAATAAATCGTTATTCAGTATTATGTTTGTTATTTACTTTCTTGCACTTTAATAACGCATTCTCGTAATCTGGCCGGATAAGCGGGAGTGCCCATGGAATAGATGTTAGGGTTAGCTTTAGTATTCATATTAGAGTGAGCTTTAATATTTGTCCGGAACTAGTAGTAAATATGCTAGGTGAATAGAGACGGTAACATCCTGAACTAGTTATGAACTGAGCAATTAGAGGAGGAATCAGGAACTAGGTGTGAACTGAGCACTTAGAAGCTGAATAGCCCGAAACTAGGACCTAGAGGCATTGGATGGGTGAAGGATATAATGCATGTATAATGAACAACTCACCTAGTAATTAGGGTATGTGACACATCGAGGTTAGGCTCTCATAGGTACCTTAGTTATTAACGTAGGGAAACTTCGTATACATAGGGTAATAGTAAGGTATTACCATAACAAGAATAAAGTCACCGCCGAATAATAATCTGAAACACTATGTTATACACCGATTATGCCAAATAAGAAGAATGGAGCGAGTCCAACCACCATACCTATCCTCTATGTTTCTGAATCATTTATCTTTACTTTTCTGCAAGCATTCCGCTATTTTTATAAAACCTTTTTCAAAAACCAAGCGAATGCAAAACCACGAGCTTAAATAACGCTAACGATTCTTTGGCACGATCCCTGTGGATACGAACTCATTCTAGACACCTAGAGTGTGAATTATTACTCGACGACAGACTGGTGCACTTGCCAGAATGCAGTCAAGCAACAACTTATTTAAGTTGTTGTTATAAGTTAGTTTTTTCTCAACAACTACGTTATCGTTGGGAAAAGTTAGTTATCCCAACAATAATTATTGTTGCCGCTAATAGTTTAGCTTTTTTACAATAACCTTGTAAAGTCGCTGGGAAACCACTCAATAACTTTTTTTTATGCGTATCTTTTATCATGATTTCTGTTCCTATTTTTATGCGTAGATTTCTCTGAATTTTTTTTCTTTCTATTTTTATGTTTTGTATCTTTTTTTTTTCTTTAGAGCTAAAATTACAATTAAGGGTAGAAGATTTGCAATATTATTAAACTCTTTGAGGACAAATTAGATTTTTTAGTAATTGTTCCTTCTATATATTTTTAGTAGATTATTATTGCCGCTAATCGTATAGTTTTTTTTGCAACAACCTTGTAAAGTCGTTGGGAAACTACACAATTACTATTTTTTATGCGTATTTTTTGTAGGGTCCGCCCAACACATTGTGTGGCCTAAAGCAAACATTAAAATAAGGTTTTTTATTTTTGTAAAAATAAAATAAAAAATTAATATTACAAAAATAAATAAAAATAATTTTTGGGTAAAAAGCTACTAAATATCTTCATTTATTAAAATAAATTATATTATTTTTAGACAAGTAAACATAATAATAGAAAATAATTGATAAAAAATTAGGAATAGAAAATAAATTGTATAATAGTGTAGATGATCTTTTTTTTCTTTTTTGTTTTGGTACAGGCATAGATGATTTTTTTTTCAAATAGATATTTTTTTTTTGGTACAACCGTAGATGATATTTTTTTATTTAAGATAAAAAAAAATCTACAACAAGTAGAGTACAATTTTTTTTTTTTTGAGGTAAAGTAGAGTACAATATATTTTTTTTAAACAAGGTAGAGTACAATATAAAAGTAAAGTTCTCCACAATAAATATAAATGGATAAAATAAGAAGGCAAAAAAACCATAAGAAAAATAATTTGGTTTTAAAAAAATTAAGTTTAAAACATACGAAAAATAATTTAAATTAATTTTTTTTCTGAGTCCTAAACCGGCCTTGATCTTTTATCGTAGTTTCCTTTCGTATTTTTATGTGTAAATTTCTTTTAACTTAAAATTAATATCTTTTTTATTTATTTTTATTTATATATATTATTATACTTGAGAAGGACAAATTAAGTTTTTTTACGGTAGTTCCGTTTAATATATTATTAGTAGATATACTTTAATTGAATTATTTATAGTTGGTTGAGAGATATATGCAAAATAGAAATAAAAAGATAAGAAAAAATAAAACTTAGTTAAAGATATGGAGAACAAGAATTTCAGTTTCTCCGCACAAAAATATATCCCACTAAATTCTGCAATACAAAAACCACAAAAACTTAGTTAAAGATATTTAAGTCAAATTAACATTCATAGTAACCACACACAATTACTTAGTTAAAGAGACATTGAGATCCAAACCAATACATTGACAAACTACTATCATGTTTGCTAGCTTCATCGTATACTTTAATTGCATAAGAAAATTTAAATTTTTTAATATTTTTCAGATCCTTTTTGCTTCAAGTTCAATAGCTAGAGGATTGATTCAAGATCGTCATGTTTCCTCTGAGGTCAATGTTTCTTTGTAGGTTTATTCTTGTTGGAGATGTTCACAAACTTTATCCCTTATCTATTCCACTTGTTATCTCTCAATTTTCAATTTTTTATATAGTCAATTTATTTTTCTTTCTTTAATGTCTAATAGTCAAGGTTTTAATTAAATCACAATTCTTGTTGTGCAGCAGAGTGAGAGAAAGAGGTAAAATTGTAGAAGGAAGACAAATCTAAAAGTATGCATTTGATTCACTAAACAAGTGAGAGATTGATTCAAGATCGTCATGTTTCCTCTGAGGTCAATGTTTCTTTGTAGGTTTAATCTTGTTGGAGATGTTCACAAACTTTATCCCTTATCTATTCCACTTGTTATCTCTCAATTTTCAATTTTTTATATAGTCAATTTATTTTTCTTTCTTTAATGTCTAATAGTCAAGGTTTTAATTAAATCACAATTCTTGTTGTGCAGCAGAGTGAGAGAAAGAGGTAAAATTGTAGAAGGAAGACAAATCTAAAAGTATGCATTTGATTCACTAAACAAGTGAGAGATATTCCAATTGTACAGCGATTGTAGTATTATACAATGCACCACAAAAGGAAGGAAAAAGATTTTTATTGTTCACCGAATGGATGGTTTGACAGAGTTACAAACGATTATTGATGACAGAAATTTATATGGTATTTTTAGTAGTATTATTAGTAGTAAAATGACCAAGACAGGCCCAAATACGAAGGAAAACCTACAGAATAAGATAAAAGCATCAAAGCAAAGCAAAGAATACAAAAAGACAAGAAAAAAGCCAAAAAAATGAAGAAAAGTGTTGTTCATCGTGCCACGATGGCTTCCATCGTGCCACGATGGAGGCTACTTGCTCGCCAAGACAACAACAGAAAAAATCTGAAGAATATCTGTTCATCGTGCTACGATGCAGCTCATCGTGGTACGATGACATTACTTGGCGACCAAGCTGATGAAATGCACAAGATCAGTTATAATTTTGAACTGTATCTTCCCATCGTGTCACGATGGACCTATCGTGCCACGATGGCTTGCTGAGGCCCATTACGAAAACTATAAATAGAGCTCCAATTCCTCATTATTTTTCATTCAGAAATAGTAGAACACTTTCTACTATAAGGAGGTGTTCAGAGGAGTTCTAAGGGCATAGTTTTCTCCCCTTACGGGAAAACTAACTCAGCAAGGTATGTTTTCTTTAGGCTTTCGTATTTAGGTTATTCTTTTGTAATTTAAATATGTAGTCTTTTGTATTAGATGCCTTAGGTTGTGGTGGAGACGATGAACTCCCCTATGAATATTTGGAGTCTGTGATTGAGTCAAAGTTATAATAAATTGTTATTCAGTATTATGTTTGTTATTTACTTTCTTGCACTTTAATAACGCATTCTCGTAATCTGGCCGGATAAGCGGGAGCGCCCATAGATTAGATGTTAGGGTACGCTTTAGTATTTATATTAGAGTAAGCTTTAATATTTGTCCGGATCTAGTAGTAAATATGCAAGGTGAATAGAGACGGTAACATCCTGAACTAGTTGTGAACTGAGCAATTAGAGGAGGAATCAGGAACTAGGTGTGAACTGAGCACTTAGAAGCAGAAAAGCCCGATACTAGGACCTAGAGGCATTGGATGGGTGAATGTAATAATGCATGTATAATGAACAACTCACTTAGTAATTAGGGTATGTGACACATCGAGGTTAGGCTCTCGTAGGTACCTTAGTTATTAACGTAGGGAAACTTCAATATACATAGGGTAATAGTAAGGTATTACCACAACAAGGATAAAGTCACCGCCGAATAATAATCTGAATAACTATGTTATACACCGTTCATGCCAAATATGAAGAAGGGAGTGAGTCCAACCACCATACCTATCATCTATGTTTCTGAATCATTATCTTTATTTTCTGCAAGCATTACGCTACTTTTATAAAAACCTTTTTCCAAAACCAAAGCGAATGCAAAACCAACAACTTAAATAACGCTAACGAAGCTTTGGCACGATCCCTGTGGATACGAACTCATTCTAGACACCTAGAGTGTGAATTATTACTCGACGACAGACTGGTACACTTGCCAGGATGCAGTCAAGTTTTTGGCGCCGTTGCCGGGGATTGTGTCTACAAAGCGTCGATAGATTTATTTAACTTACCTTTTCCAGTGCTATTGAGGTATTTGTTTAAGTGCATGCTGATGACAGAAATTTCTATGTCATTTTTAGTATTATTATTAGTAGTAAATTACCAAGACAGACCCAAATACGAAGGAAAACCTACAAAAGCAAGAAAAAGCATCAAGACAGAGTCCAAGATGCGAAAAGACAAGAAAAAGGCCAAAAAGTGAAGAAAATCAGCATTCCATCGCAGCACGATGGCTCCCATCGTGCCACGATGGGAGCTGCTTGCGCGCCAAGCAACCTGAAGAAATAAATCTTGAGAAAATCTTTCATCGCAGTACGATGTGTGCTATCGCAACACGATGGAGTAACTTGGCGACCAAGCTGATGAAATGCACATGATCAGTTATAATTTTGAACTGAATCTTCACATCGCAGCACGATGGCCTTATCGTGCTGCGATGCCTTGTTGAGGCCCATTACGAAAACTATAAATAGAGCCTCCCATTCATTGTTTTATTCATTCAGAAATAGTAGAACACTCTCTACTATAAGGAGAGGTTCAGAGGAGCTCTATTGGCATAGTTTTCTCCCCTTACGTATCAATTTTTTATAGGAGAACGAGACAATTGTATTTAGGGTAATATACATAAGTTTTATCCTTTAATTATATTGTTTGTAGATACTTTAATTGAATTATTTATAGTTTGTTGAAAATGATATATGCAAAATAGAAAGAATAAGATAAGGAGAAACAAAACTTAGTTAAAGAGTTTAAATTATGACAATTTAAATTAAGTGATTGATACTAAATTTTTATAAAAAATAACAAAAATATATAATTACATTTATAGTCGGAAAGTCTAATTTATTCCAATAATTTTGTTGTTGAGATATAAAAGATATAACAACAATTTATATCGTTCACAAAAATACCTTTTTCGCTGCGAAAAATACATTTTTTGCCAGCGACAATAATTGTTGTTGCAAAAAACACCAGCTATGCCAGCGACAATAATTTTTGTTGCAAAAAAACGATAGTTGTGTCAGCGACAATAATTGTTGTTGCCAAATAACACTAATTATGCCAGCGACATTAGTTGTTGCTAAACACATTATTTATGTCAGCAACATTAATTGTTGTTGCAAAACACTAGTTATGGAAGCGATATTAATTGTCCTTGCAAAACTTTTTGCAACGACACTTATGCCAGCGACATGCAGCAACAATTTTTTCGCTGCGAAAAACACTTTTTGCAGCAACTTTGTATTTTTGGTAGCGACATTTGTCGCTGCCAAAAACGATATTTGTTGTAGTGGCATGTTTGTAATTTGCTAGAGTTGATCTATTTTATTTTGCTAGAGTTGTGGAACTATTTTAATTATTTTGTAATTTGAGGACAATTATCGTACTATGTTTGTCATTTCAATACAATTATTGTACTATGTTTGTAACTTTATGACAATTATCGTACTTTGTTTGTAATTCGTGACAATTATCGTATTTCGCTATTGAATCTTTAATTTCTATTTATGTGTTAATGGTGACAGTAATTTCTATGATGTATTTAGTATTAATTATTATTAGTTTAGTATTAGTTTTAGACCATTTACAAGGCAAAAACCTAAAGAAGTAAAGCTACTTGTCCAAGATGTCAAGAATTGAAGAAAATGCATAAAAAGAGGTTAAAAGGAAGAAAATGCGCAGCTTTCAGTCTGCGGACCATAACTTGAGCTACGAGTATCAGATTGAGGCGCGGTCAGTTGCGTTGGAAAGCTAAGACGAAGAGCTACAACTTTCGTGTTGGAGAAAAAATCTAATTTTGCCATCGTACCACGATGGCACCCATTGTAGCACGATTGGAGGAAAACTTCTCGCATAAGAAAAGAACAGAATCTGCAGATATATTTTTGAAGAAAATCCACACATCGTAGTACGATGTGCCTTGCAGCCAAGTCCGAAAAACTATAAATAAAGCTTTTTTCCTCATTTTTATTCATTCAGAAACTTAGAGAAACACTTCTCTCTAAGAGCAAAGGAGGAGGAGCTCTATGGAAGGAACTTTCCCTCTTCAACGGGAAAGGTAACTTCCTCTGCAAGGTAGCAAGGTTATTGGTATGCATTTATTTAATTCTTGTAATTTAATTATGTTTATTAGTAGCTAAACTCCTTTAGGTTAGGTGGAGAAGATGAACTCCCTTAGGAATGCTGGAATCATGTAAATTTGTACTAAGTTTATATAATTTTCTATTCAGTTTTATTTATTCTATTGTCTATGTTTTAATTATGTAACCAGATTGATAGCTACAATTAGGGGAACGCTCTTAGGGTTAGTGATACCTAGTATTGTGCCTCAAAGCCGGCAGCTAACCCCGATCAATAGATAATAGCTTAGTCATTCAAAATTTGTTCTTGCAATATTGAACTTACAGACGATTCTGGCTAAGGAAAAGGCTTGGTATTTAAGCGATCAATTGTGATCCACCTCCCTTACCTGGGAATCCCTGTGGTGATAGACTTGCAAAAACAACAAAAAAATAAAACTTTTTGTAAATCTTGTCTTGATCTCCGATTATTATCATTATTATTGTGATTTACTACTAATCAAATTCTTTGAGTTTAAGCAATGACACTCAGATGGGAGGACTTTCTAGAGGAATTAAATGAAATTGGTGACTACATCTTTCAAGCATGTGAAAGCCGCAATATTCATTTTTGTGAAGCCTGTAAAATTTTCACGGAATTCATCAAAAGACCTAAAAGACACTTACTCTTTGAGGACGACTGAATTGAATTCATAGAAGTAAGGGAGTCTAAAGCACAAGAAGGAACGTCAACTGAATCAGTTACAACCCAAAGTGAGCTAGATTCCAAGGGCGACACAAGGAAAGACTCTGAAGCCGATGAAGTAGTAGAAACAATTGAAACCCCAAAAGGTGATGAAGTAGTACACATGGAAGATGAGGAACTGGAGAGATTTAAGGAAACATTAAAGGAGCTAGATTCAAGATCACCAGAAGAGGAGCAACAATGGGATAACTGCATACTCCTAACCGAAGAATGCAGTGAGATTCTCACAATGGAGCCTCAACAAAAGCGGGACGACTCGAGAAGTCTCCCAATACCTTGTTCTATTGCGGAGGCAAATATTGAAGGAGCACTGTGTGATTTTAACTCTAACATAAATTTGATGTCTCTATCTCTTCCAGATGACCATTGGGAGCCAGAATACCAGAACATGGAACTTATTCTAACGAATCTCAACGTAATCTATCCATGGGGTATCTTCAAAGATGTGCCTATCAAAGTCAATGACCTGGTTATTCCGATAGACTTCGTTGTTTTAGAAGAAGAAATTCCTCTAATCTTTGGAAAACCATTCTTAGCAGCATGACGCGTATTGATTAATAATCAACAAAAGGAACTTGAACTAAGAATGAATGACAAGAAAGAAGCACATAATAAAGAAGAAGATCAAAAGGAACAATTGGTTGAAGTAGAAACGGACCAACGCGACGCGTCAAGTGTTCGGGATGAAGATTTCTTTAAGGGAGTTGAACCCCAACCAATGAAGTCTCAAGAGCAAGATCTCCAACAAAAAGAACAACCTAGCAACAAAGCCGAAGAAAAAGCAGAAATTGATAAAGTCATAGATATGATTTGTTCTTTGTTTGCTACGGTCAAGCTGAAGAGGGTATGGAAGCAATATCCTCTATATCTCAAATTTTTGGGATTCTTAACAAAGAACAGGAAGAAGACGGATGATATATTCCATCTCTCATATAAGACGCCCTAACAGTCTTCTGATGTCTAGCTAATGACTTTCAAGAAGCGCTTCCTGGGAGGCAACCCAAGGTATTTTTCTTGCATTTTAAATTTCTTTTCAAATTAGGTAATTTTCAAAACTACAAGATATGTTTTCAAAAGGGAAGGAATGCAAAAATTTAATGTCCAAAAAAAAAGAATTTTAAAAGAACTGTTCCAAACCCATTGTGCAACAAATTTCCTATTGTGTCACGATGAAAATAAAAACTTTTGAAAAATATGGCATTGGAACAGTCATCGTGCAATGAAACTGCTCATGACACGATGAAAGTTTGGAAGTTACAAAAAGAAACACCGGTTGCAACACTTACACTATCCACCCAATTAACCCTACACTTCTAAACCTTCAAATTCACCACCATCATATCATCTCTTTTCTATTCATTCATCCATCACCACAAAAATCAAACCTCAACATTTTCCTACCCCTCCATTCCCAAAACTTCTATACAACCATTAGACCACAAAATTCATCACCATTGCACCAAAGAAAAATAAAAATAACCTCCATATTCTTATCCAGTCAAGATGGAAGGATGAATGAACGTCTCAAGTCCCAAGTAAAGGAGAGACGATCTCTTGGGACAGAGACGCAGACATTCTTAACCGAGCAAAAAGGATTACCACCAAATTGAGCAACAGAAGACAAAGTCAACTATCAAACATGATCAGTCACGGTGCACAGTGGGTGAAAAGGTGAATTAGCTATGACAACGTTACAAAAGTTCAAAGTTTGGGTTAACAAACCCATAGCAGCAACATGCTGCATATCAGACTCAGAGCAGGCACAAGCAGGTCAATACTCAGATAACATCATGGACCTGTTGAATAGGGAGCTGAACCCTATATTCTTTACACCTGGTGTATCATCAACCAGGGCGGGCAGTAAGTCATGGAGCATTTCCGATGTTCCCCTCTATCTTTTTATCTTAGTGGTTTATCATCTATGTAATGAATGTCATTTGCTGTCAGCCCCCTATGCTTACTAAAAAATGCAATAATTGTTTGCTTGTTTATCATCTAGTGCATGTTAAAAGTTATAGGCAAAGTTCCACTGATGTAACGACTAGATTTGGATGATTTGAATTCCACGCCTTTATACAAAGAACACCGAAGGTGATTGCTCAGAAAGCGCAGAAGTTTGAGAGACAACGAGACGAGTGACGAGGGTAATGTTCGCAAGATAAATGTTCAATCTTCAGATACCTAAGCCAAGTGAGGATTTGAGCCAAATATTTCCAAACGGTATTATTACTTTCTTTCGATCTACTATGAGAGTCCCGTTTACTTGTTTATTTTCTAGAACTTGCTTTGATTCTCTGCTGACTGATTGGTTTGACTTATACACATGAGGCAATTGTTTATTATAACCCAGATCCTTTTCAAGCCACCCTTATGATTATTATTATCCTTCGCTAGCCAACTTTGAGGCGTAAAAAAATAATATCCCTTTTCTTTCGGTGACAAACCACGTTACAAGCCCATAGACCAGAAAAACAATATCTTACCCTCTCATGGAGTTAGGTAGAAATAGTTCTCTAGTCCTGGCAACAACCTAAGTTTGGGTTGCTCATGGAACTAGCAACATCTTAAGTTTGGGGTGGGTATATAGAGAACTATCACTACACAAAAGAAAAAATAAAAAAGAGACGGGAAAACATAAAAAATTCCCTTAAAAAAAGAGTCTCTTAAAAAAAAATGAAAAAAAAGAAGAGCCAAAGGGCAAAAATAGTGATAGAAAAGAACCACACAAAGACACATCCGGTTCTAAATCTCTGATACCAAAGGAAAAAGGTACCCTAAGGAATAAGGTTGCGTACACAAAAAGGAAACAAAGTAGAACTTAACTCCAAGTTTAGCCTACTTATCCCAAAAATGTCTCACCTTTACCTAAGCCACGTTATAACCCTTAAAGACCTCCAAAATGTGTATTTGTTTAAACTTTGACCGGTCGCTTAGAGTTCTTGCAAGCCTATGGTAAAATGGCAAGTTATACGATGATTGAGAGATAACCCTTTCAATTTCAAGTGAAAATGTGAGAGAGAGAAAAGGTTGTACATGGACTGTTTGTGAACATTTGTCTGACTTGCTACTATTGACGTCTTTTGAGCCCAAGTGTTGACTGAGCATGATCACTGAGGTGAAGTTCAGTGGTTCCATTGCTGACAAATACATAAGGTTGTGAAATTCCCGTCATCTATATCTACTTGTTGTTTCGCTGATGATTTTGCTTGGTAGGCATGTTACTTGAGGACAAGCAACGATTTACGTTTGGGGTTGTGATGACAGTAATTTCTATGATGTATTTAGTATTAATTATTATTAGTTTAATATTAGTTTTAGACAATTTACAAGGCAAAAACCAAAAGAAGTAAAGCTACTTGTCCAAGAAGTCAAGAATTGAAGAAAATGCATAAAAAGAGGTTAAAAGGAAGAAAATGCGCAGCTTTCAGTCTGCGGACCATAACTTGAGCTACGAGTATCGGATTGAGGTACGGTCAGTTGCTTTAGAAATCTAAGACGAAGAGCTACAACTTTCGTGTTGGAGCAAAAACCTAATTTTGCAATCGTAGCACGATGGCACCCATCGTAGCACGATGGGAGGAAAACTTCGCGCACAAGAAAAGAACAAAATCTGCAGATATATTTTTGAAGAAAATCCACACATCGTAGTACGATGTGCCTTGCAGCCCAAGTCCGAAAAACTATAAATAGAACTCTTTTCCTCATTTTTATTCATTCAGAAACTTAGAGAAACACTTCTCTCTAAGAGAAAAGGAGGAGGAGCTCTAGGGAAGGAACTTTCCCCCTTCAACGGGAAAGCTAACTTCCTCCGTAAGGTAGCAAGGTTATTGGTATGCATTTATTTAATTCTTGTAATTTAATTATGTCTATTAGTAGCTAAACTCCTTTAGGTTAGGTGGAGAAGATGAACTCCCTTAGGAATGCTGGAATCATGTAAATTGGTACTAAGTTTATATAATTTTCTATTCAGTTTTATTTATTCTATTGTCTATGTTTTAATTACGTAACCCGATTGATAGCTATAATTAGGGGAACGCTCTTAGGGTTAGTGATACCTAGTATTGTGCCTCAAAGCCGGCAGCTAACCCCGATCAATAGATAATAGCTTAGTCATTCACGTGGTTAAGGTCTAAAGAACTACTGAAACCAATCTTAATTGACTACATATTTAGAGTCTAATTGCTAGCGTGGGGACGTGACAACGTGTCTAACACGGGTTCCATGTTCTATTAATTAATGCTTTTTATACTCGTAATTAGGGTAATTCTCGTACGCGGTTATTACTACTTATATTAGTTCGTCAATAATAAAAAGGAATAGTCAACGATATAGCACCATTTACCCAGCAGGAATAAGGGAGGGATTCTAACTACTTAACATATCCTCTTAAATTGTCTCTTTTCTAGTCTATATTCTCCGTTTCTTGAATCTAAAACTATCCCAACTTATAAAGCGGAGGCAACTCATAGTTCCTAAAGTAAATTAGTTGCTTTGGAACAATCCCTGTGGATACGAACTCATTCTACTCAGTAGAGTGTGAATTATTACTCGACGACAGACTGGTGCACTTGCCAGACCGTAGTCAGTTAATATAAATTCAATTATCGTATTTTTATTTTTCAAAATGATTAATAAATTTGTTTTTAAAAAATAGTAAATAAATCGGTTTTTAAAATAAATTAAGAAAACAATTTAAATAATTAATTTTTTTTAAAAAAAAATACGCCAAAGTTTGTGACGGCCCAAGCCGTCGCTATCTTAGTCAAAGCGTGTCCGACACGCACGTTTGTCAACCGTTTGTGACGGCATGATCTGTCACTAATTCAAATTTACTGACGGCCTGAGTCATCACTATCCAAAAAGGAACATTTCAACCGTTGATGCGTATTGACGGACATGGCCGCCAGAAAATCCGTCTGTTCCATTTCCGACGGCCTTATCCGTCACAAAATTTACCTACGGACGTTTTCCTCACGTCCTGTGGCCGCCAGAAAGTATATAGTTAGCGACCGCTTTGGCTTTTAGTGAGGGCCTCTGGCCGCCACAAAAAGCATGTTTTCTTGTAGAGTTAGTTATGGAGCATGTATTGGAGCAATAGATTGTTGGAACAAAGTTGGTCTGACATAAACCTCTGAGGAGTAATGAATTTTGATGATAACAAAGTGTTAAAATTGCAATTGGTGTTACTAATGATTGTTCTAGTGTGCAGAATTATAAGTTAAAATTCATTCAAAAGCACTACGGACAAAAGCAGAGAAGCCCAGCTAAGAAGCTCTGAAAGTCTATCGCTAATCATCAGAAACACAAAATTCAAGTTCTGAAGGCAATAGTTCTGAAGACTTAAGCAAGACTCTGAAGAGTTTCAGAAGCTGAAGATCAATTAGAAGCTACAACATCAAAAGCTGAAGCAAAAGGAATATACGTCACTCAAGAACTGACAAGATCAGAGCAAATGATTGGAAATTATCTACTTAAGGTCTCTGTCATATCCATGGAAAGGTATATTCGTTTGGACAACGTTTAACCTTATCCATAAGTGGAGCGTTTTTGAGGATTGTACAATTGTACTATTATTACCCAAAATGGTTGAGTAATATTCAAACGCGCAAGGTAGTGGAATTGTATTTCTTCCCATAGAAGGCAATTCACAACTATCAATTGTACGATTATACCAGCTGGCGTCCTATCTCTCTGCAACGGTCATTCTCATTCCTTCAATATAAATAGAAGAAATCAATGGAGGAAATGACTACTGTTCTTTAACTGCTCCAAGACTCTGAAAGCTCTGACATTCAAGACTTTATTTGTCATTCATTGTCTTAAGCATTTGCGTTGTATTTTGTAAACACCTCTGATAGTATATCAAGTGTCTGATAACTTTCATTCTTAATTGTAAGTTTGAGAAGTCTCTTGTTAGTTGTAACTTGAGCATTTGAGAAGTCTCTTGCTAGTGAGCTTGAGCAAGTGTAATCGTGTAAGATTATAGTGAAATCCCTTGGAAGTGCAAGGGGACTGGACTACTCTCGATTTGTGAGAGGAACAAGTATAAATTCTTGTGTCTCTCTTCTCTCTCTCTCTCTTCTCAACTTGTCTTGTGTTCCTTAATCCGCTGCAAATTAGTTTTTATTAAGAAAAAGTTTTAATTTTTAAAACACAATTCAGCCCCCCTTCTCGTGTTTTTCCACACCTTCATAGACTGCGCTCCGTGCTCATTTAGGCAAGCTTGTATTGTTTACCTATTTGGTATTGGACTTTTAATATATTAATCTTTAGCCAATCCAGAACAATTTATTTTTGTCTTTTGATTATAATCTTTTCTAGGAGTGTTTTCTTTAGCTTCCTTAACACTATGTATTTTTCTAATTAAGTATGTCTTTTACTTAATTCGGATTATTTTTCAATATATTACTATTTGGTTTCTTAAAAAAAATCTAAGACTCTTATTAAATTAATTTTAGAGGAAGAAACTACAAATTTTAATTTTAAATATAAATTAATTTTAGAAACAATATAAATTTTAACCGATAAAATTAAATATACCAAAATCAATTCTAAATCTCCATGATCATTTTATTTACCGCAAAAATGAAATTTAACATACACTTAACTTAATAAGTGAACATTTCAATACTTGTTGCTGCTGTAGCGAGTTGTCAGTTGTTGTTTCTGTTTCCATGTTATAAGAGATAGATTGATTTTTTAGTCTGTCTTTACTTGTAATGGTTGAATCGTTTACACATCTCTTTTTTGCAATTTAGTTTCGGGTCCCGCGTTGGACTTGGTGGATTGTGTTTGTTGTGTCTTTGATTGATTCACATTTGGATCTTTTACTGGATTTGGTCCGGTTGGATTTGTTTTACCCTTTTTAGGTTGTATATATGTTTTTTGTGTGGTTGCTGGGTTAGGTTCTTGCCCCCTAACTTTCTTAGTACTTCCTTTTTATTTTAATATATTGTTGTTTGCTTAAAAAAAAGTGAATATTTCAATACACATTATATATATAAATCTTTTGAGATAAATAATTCTAATAGGTTTAAAAATTAGTTAACACTATTTATAAATATGTTAAGATTATCTATCTCAACAGTAAATCAATATATATTTAAATAAGATGCAAAGAACTCGTCTAATTTTTATTATTATAGTAAAGAAAATCCATATAGTATAATAATTGATAGGCTTAAATGCAGTTTTACCCCCCCTATTTTGAATAAATCGGAATTTTACCCCCCTATTTCACTAAAACGGTAATTAATTTCTCTATGTAACTCCAAATTTAGTAGAATTTGATTATGTGGAAAGTTAACTCGATTACGGTCATGTTGGTACCAGTTTGGTGAATTATTGATTAAAATTGAGTTATCAAAATTGATGTATCAGTTTGCTTCTGAGCCTCAACCTCAAAGCTTGTCACATAACTCAATTTTGATCAATAGTTCACCAAACAGGTACCAAAATGACCGTAATCGGGTTAACTTTCCACAGAATCAAACTCCACTAAATTTGGAGTTACATAGAGAGAGTAATTGCCGCTTTAGTGAAATAGGGGGTAAAATTCCGATTTATTCAAAATAGGGGGGTAATAATGCATTTAAGCCTAATTGATAAATTATCATCAACGTCATCAATTGCAACCATATATCCATTTGTTCAATAAAATATAATATTTTGGGGTGGCTTTGGCTACCTCATGGTAAGCCTTAGCTTCGCCCCTGTGTAAGAGTATTTGTGGCAACATACAAAGTGCATCCTTAGATAATCAAAATCAAAATATATTACAAAATAGTTAACTTCTTGGCCTAAGCCCCTTGAGCACTTGATTCGGCATACAAATATATCTTCTCTACTTCCGAGTATTTGTGGGCTTACTTTAAAAAAATGGGTTAGCCCGAAATGTTTTTTTTTAACTAAAAACTCGTTTTTTTTTTAATTTTAAACGGGGCAGCCCAAAGCCCGGTGGGCAAGCCCAGCCCGATCCATTTTTTAATTGGGCTAGTTGGGCTGGGCTAAAAAAGGCCCGGATATTTTTTAACGACTTTTTAAATAGCCCGGCCCGACCCAAATCCATGGGCTAATGCCCATTTTGACATCTCTAATCATTTGTCATGAACCACTATATACTTTAGAAAGAGGGATTATATATCCGGGACTTTTGTCATTAAGTGGCTGCATACCAAAACTAAAAGCAGATAGGCAACCTATGTTTTGTTTTCGAACTCCAACCCACCCAAAGTGGATGGAATTTGACTTTGACACTTTGAAGGAATTGATTCTGGACATGCAGAATTGATTCTGATTTGTTTGGTTTATTAAAAGTAGATTTGATTCTGCCTCCAGAATTGATTCTACTTGAAGCTAGAAATCATAGCTTCTAATTCTAGAATTGATTTTTACACTCAATTTTTTTGTTCAACTCACTTTTGCATGAATATATACAAACATAAACCACTTTAATTTAAAATCAATTTTGCACAGAATCAATTTTACAGAATCAATTCTGTCAAAATCAATTCTCGCCACCGCAGAACCAAACATACACTTAATGTATAGTCATAAACAGTATTATTCTCCCAATTGATTGGCCTTAATCAAAATATTCATATATCAGATACTACATCTTCCTAACTTTTAGTCACAAAAAAATAAAAATTCCTAACTTATAAGTCACGTCAACAATTATATCAAAAGGAAATTTATGGTTATCTTAATTTTAATTAATAGTATGAGAATTAAAATGAAAAATATAAAATAAGAGATCAATCAATAATATCATAAATTAAAAAAGTTTTATTAATATTTTAAATGACTTATAATTTATTGTAAAATAATTTCTTATAAAGTAATTTATAATTTAAGACAAATAAAATATATATTTTGGCTTTTAATATAATAACCTAGCTTGCTAGAAATCAATTCCACATCACATACACGCAATATAATGACATCAAACCCAAAAATTAGTGGTTGTGTTCTGTAACTTGTGTCGTGGTTATCATGTCATTCTAAACATATTTTTTCCTATATCATTATATTGAGTATAATTTCATATACACATTGATAAAATCAGCGTTATCATTGTACAAAAAAAATAATAAATTGCTTACTGTTATTATTTTTTATTTTTATATCTTTTTTATAAAGAATACAAGGGATATTCAACACCCTTACAATTCAAAGACAAATGGGATATATATAAAAACATACAAAAATGATCATAATTATCATAATTTATAAATAAATTAAAAATGGGTGAGAAGTAGACACATGGGATATGAAGCCATTTATTTGTACACCGCATATATATATATCACCCTTCAACGATTGGTATAAATTATTGATGATTATTATTATTATTATTATTAATATTATTATTATTATTATTATTATTATTATTATTATTATTATTATTATGAGAAAAAAGAATATCACAGAGAACCCATTGTTACAACTTATAAGTTGGTTTAGTGGTGATTGACACTTAACTTGGTAGAGAGGATCATATTTGTAACAACCCGTTTTTCAAAGGCCAGAAAAGGCATTATTTTTTTTTTTTTGTACACATCAGAGTTACGCAAAGAAGATTTTAAATGAGCCGGCATTCAAATGTACAAAAGAACTCATTATCATAAGGTGCTTCGACAAGCAAAGTGTATTCCTGAATAATTACAGTCCAAGTCTAAGTATTCAAATACTTACAACAAAACAAGTTAGAATCATATGCCTAAACCCAAAAAGCACGGTGTACAACCCACACCGGCGCATAGTCTAACTAAGCTAAAGCTCCAACCTCTCACTGGGGCCTGGAATAGCCACCGTCGTCACCACGACCTAACCCATCATCTGGGTTGGATGAGCCCGCAAATGAAAGAAAGGGTCACCACAAAATAAAAGTATGTATATATATATTCGGTGCGAAAGATTGTACACATAACAATAATTCCACAAACACAAGAGAAAGCTCTTAATCTCAAAGTAATTCCCACCAACGGGCTTATATAAATAAATCACCAAGCCTAATGCAGACTTCTACAATGGGTGTGACAGCCGATCTCTGGTTCGCCACATGCATGATTTAATTCCGGAATCCAACCTCTCTATAGAAGGCGTAGGTCTCTGGTGGGATAACAGCTCCTACTATTGGTGGGATAACACCAGGTAGAGTCACACAAGACAATACCAAAACAATCACGGTGGGATAACACCGGGTGAGTCACACAAGACAACCACCAACTCAATAAAATCCAGTAGGATTTGGCGAAGTCGCACAGACAAACGCCCGGTACGAAGGCAAGTCACACAAGACATACACCTAGGCACGCAACTATGAAATGCATGGCATATATTCTATTCGGCATATACGGGATAGTCACACAAGACAAAATCCTCGCGTAGTCCTATCTGACGCACGCATTCATATATGCTTAGGCAAACAATCACATAGCCTAAAGCCTATATAACTTCTTATAACTTCTTATACTAAAAACAAGAATAATCCAAAACTCGTTATACTAAAACCACATATAACTTCTTATACAAGAAACAGGATCACAAGACAAAAGTCTGTACAATTACAGTGCACGAGCACAAAACAGACTCGATTACAGCAAAAACCTATAATTACACGATGTTTCACCATATGAACACATCGAAACCCTAATATTCCTTAAACCAACTATACAATGAAATCTTGGGTCTTACAATACTACCCCCCTAAAAGAAGTTTCGTCCTCGAAACTTAGACATCGTCAAACAAACTGGGGTATAATTCTTTCATCTTACTCTCGAGCTCCCAGGTGGTATCTCCTGTAGCTTCGTTCCATATTACCTTCACCAAAGGTATCTCTTTCGTTCTCAGACGCTTCATCTTTCTATCCGCAATCTTGATCGGCGGAACTTCAAATGACAAGTTATCCCTCAACTGGATGTCATCTGGTGTGATCACATGTGATGGATCCGGTGTATATTTCCGCAATTGCGACACATGGAACACGTCATGAATCAAAGATAGTACCGGTGGCAACGCGATCCGGTATGCTACCTTCCCAACCCGTTCCAAAATCTGATAAGGCCCTATAAACTTTGGAGTCAACTTCTTCGCTTTCAAAGCCCTTCCAACGCCAGTCGTTGGTGTAACTCGGAGAAATATGTGATCCCCCTCCTCAAACTCTAAAGGCCTCCGACGCCTATCTGCATAACTTTTCTGTCGATCTTGAGCAACCTTCATCATTGCCCTTATCTTTCGGACCTTGTCCGTCGTCTGTTGTACCATTTCCGGTCCTACTATCATACTCTCCCCATCTTGGTACCAACACAAAGGAGTCTGACATCTTCTCCCATACAATGCCTCGTATGGTGCCATTCCAATACTAGCGTGGAAACTGTTGTTGTATGTGAATTCTATCAAAGGTAACACATCATCCCAACTTCCACGATCATCCAATACACAAGCTCTCAACAAATCTTCCAAAGATTGATTTGTTCTCTCGGTCTGCCCATCTGTCTGAGGATGATAGGCGGAACTCAACCTCAGTTTCGTCCCTAACGCCTCATGCAAAGTCTTCCAAAAGTGTGAAGTAAACTTTGGGTCTCGATCCGACACTATACTTGACGGAATCCCATGTAATCTCACAATCTCAGCAATGTAAATATCGGTCAACCTTGCCGCTGTATCCGTAGTCCTGACCGGTAGAAAATGAGCGGACTTCGTCAAACGATCCACAATCACCCAAATGGAATCATGCTTCCTCCTGGTCTTAGGTAACCCAGTGATGAAATCCATAGAAATGCTATCCCACTTCCACTCGGGGATATCTAATGACTGCAGCATCCCTACTGGTCTCTGATGCTCAACCTTCGCCTTCTGACAAGTCAGACACGATGCCACATACTCAGCCACATCCTTCTTCATACCCGGCCACCAGAAATCATGCCTCAGGTCTTGATACATCTTTGTTGCTCCGGGATGTATACTAAGTTTACTCTTGTGTGCCTCCCCTAGAATGATGTTTCTCAAGTCCATAGCTTCGGGCACACACACCCTACCTTGACACCTCAAAATGTTGTCCGATCCCACCTTGAAATCTCGGTTGGTTTCCCGAACAATCAAAGCCCTTTTCTCCATGAGAAACTTGTCATCTTGACAATTTGCAATGTCCTCCAATAACCCGCTTGAGATGGTAATCATACCCAGTCTCATATTCCCTAAAGCAAACTCTACTTCTAAGTGCAAGTCACGGAACTCTCTCAACAACTCTTGTTGACTAGCCATTTGTGCCGAGCAAACCGACACACTCTTCCTACTCAAAGCATCGGCTACCACATTAGCCTTTCCAGGATGGTATTCTAAGGTGAAATCAAAATCCTTTAAAGTTTCCATCCATCTCCTCTGCCTCATATTAAACTCTTTCTGATCGAACAGATACTTAAGACTTTTATGGTCACTAAACACGACAAAAGTGCAACCATAAAGATGATGTCTCCAAATCTTCAATGCGAAAACAACGGCCGCAAGCTCTAGATCGTGCGTAGGATAATTCTTTTCATGCACTTTCAGTTGCCTTGACGCATAAGCCACTGCTCTCTTGTGTTGCATCAACACACAACCCAACCCTTGATGAGAAGCATCACAATAAACCTCATATGGTTCATCCGACTGTGGTAACATCAAAACTGGTGAAGTCGTCAACCGTTCTTTCAACAACTGAAAACTCAACTCACACTTCTCTGTCCAAGCAAAAGGTTGATCTTTTCACGTAAGTTGTGTCATAGGCGCCACAATCTTAGCGAAACCTTCAATGAATCTCCGGTAATAACCGGCCAAACCCACAAAACTCCTTACATCAGTCACTGTTTGAGGCTGCTTCCATGAAAGTACCGTATCAATCTTGGTTGGATCCACGGCTATTCCCTCCTTTGATATAACATGGCCAAGGAAATTCACCTCTTCCAACCAAAAGTCACACTTTGACGGGTTTGCATACAGCTTACTTTCCCGCAAAACTTGTAAAACTAGACGAAGATGCTCTACATGTTCCTCTTCACTCTTCGAATACACCAAGATGTCATCAATAAAAACCACCACAAACTTGTCCAAGAATGAGTGGAATATCCGATTCATGTAGGCCATAAAGATAGCCGGTGCATTCGTCACTCCGAACGGCATCACTAAGAACTCATAATGCCCATATCGCGTCCTAAACGCCGTTTTCTGAACATCCTCATCTCGCACTCTTATCTGGTGAAAACCAGATTTCAAGTCAATCTTTGAAAACACTGAGGCTCCCCTCAACTGATCCATCAGATCATCAATTCGTGGCAATGGATATCGGTTCTTGATAGTCACCTTATTAAGTTTCCGATAATCCACACACAAACGAGACTTACCATCCTTCTTTTTAACCAATAAGACTGGTGCTCCCCAAGGCGACACACTAGGCCTTATGAAACCTTTAACTAACAAGTCCTCAATCTGACTCTTCAACTCTACTAACTCAGCTAGAGCCATCCGATAAGCTGATTCCGAAATCGGACCCGTACCCGGTTGCAAATCAATAAAGAATTCCACCTCTCTACACGGAGGAAAAGTTGGAATCTCCGATGGAAATACATCTTGGAAATCTTGAACCACTCGAATTTCCTCAATTCGGATCTCCGACGTCACTCCTAAGCTAGCAAGTGAAACTATCTCCGGCTCTCCATTACACATAGCCACAGCAAGCCGATTTGCAGACAAGTACCTTCGCACCCCTGGCTCGGGAAAGAAAACCAATTTCCGAGCACAGTCTAGAATAACATAATGATAAGACAACCAATCCATCCCGAGGATGATCTCGAGAGATAAAAGCGGTAGACAAACCAAATTGACCAGAAAATCCCTATTCTGGATTACTACCAAACAATGCAAACATGCAGTATTCACTACCAAATCCTTAGCAGGAGTCAAAACATTCAAATCAAACGGAAGCACAGAAACATTCAAACTCAAACGATTTGCACATGCCAAAGATATGAATGAGTGGGTTGCCCCCGTGTCAATCAAAGCAGTTAAAGAATTACCTGCGATGTGACAGCTCTCATGGATGGCATTGCTAGCCTGCCCACTCAACTCAGTGCCCATACAGTAAGCACGTGCCTTTGCCACAGGTCTGGCACCCTGTGAGCCTTGCCGACGGCCCGGCCTTCGGGGCTCTGCAATCTCTAGCAAAGTGTCCCGGCTTCTTGCAGTTGAAGCAAGCGCTTCCCCCCTTCGGTTGCGTGCACTCATTTGAAAAATGCCCCGCTTCTCCACAGTTGTAGCAAGCCCCCTTACTACCATCTGATTTTCCCCGGGTCACTTGATTCACCGATCGGCCCGGTCCTTTACTATGTTGAGGACGGTTATACGGCTTACTCCCTTGCCTCCCACTATTCTGAGTCGAACCGCGATCATTGGTACGACTTGGTCCTCCGGCACTAGACCCTCCTTGGCGGTTCACCCGCTTATTCCTCATGTCTTCCACCTCCTGACATTTTTCCATTAACACTTGGAACTGTCGGATACCCAATGGCACAACCGAATCCTGCAGTTCGTACCTCAGCCCATCTTGGAAACGACGGCACATATAGTCCTCATCTATCCCATCCCTAAAGAAGCGGAAGAAACGGGATAGTGATTCAAACTTCTTGGCATATGTTTCCACATTCATGCCCCCCTGACGCAACCTCAGAAATTCCTCTCCATACCTTTCCCTTGCAGTCTCGGGAAAGTACTTGGCTAAAAACCTCCTCTTGAAGTTCTCCCAATTCAATTCTTCATGGCCATTCTCCATGATAATACGGGTGTTCCTCCACCAATACTCAGAACCCCCTAGTAACTGATAGGTAGCTAAGACTACCTTTTCCCCTTCCGGACAATGAATTGCCCCGAATATTCTCTCCACAGATTGGAGCCACAAATCAGCAGTTTCCGGACCTCCCTCCCCATTAAACTTTGGAGGAGTCTGGTGATTGAAATTTGAAAGTAGTCTGGACCCAGCAGTAAGTATTTCCTTATCGCGCTTTTCCAGATCCCTCTGCGCCTTAGCATGGCTCTGAGCAGTCACAGCCGCTGCCATCGTATGCATGGCATAAGCCATCTGATTTATATCAGCATTGTCCGCCATAGGTGCTGTAGGTGCCCTTCTTGGAGGCATTATATTCTGCACAATACCAATTCTGATTAGATTCCTTATCCAAACATTTCTGCGTCTCAACAGAAAATCTCATCCAACGGTTACTAACTCATAACCCGACACAGAACAACCACTAGAACTAACACGACTCTAGTTATGTTCTAACCGACTCTGGACTAACGACTCAAGTATACACTTTCCCTTTGAAGATTTAAAGCCGTGCTCTGATACCAATTGTAACAACCCGTTTTTCAAAGGCCCGAAAAGGCATTATTTTTTTTTTGTACACATCAGAGTTACGCATAAACGATTTTAAATGAGCTGGCATTCAAATATACAAAAGAACTCATTACCAAAAGGTGCTTCGACAAGCAAAGTGTATTCCTGAATAATTACAGTCCAAGTCTAAGAATTCAAAACAAGTTAGAAACCCTATGCTAACCCAAAAGCACGGTGCACAAAACACACCGGCGCATAGTCTAACTACTCTAAGCTTCAACACAAGCCCACTGTGGCCTAGAGCTGCCAACACCATCCTCTCGACCTACATCGTCA
This sequence comes from Trifolium repens, assembly GCA_030408175.1. Taxonomy (NCBI): domain Eukaryota; kingdom Viridiplantae; phylum Streptophyta; class Magnoliopsida; order Fabales; family Fabaceae; genus Trifolium; species Trifolium repens. Next base: position 37,672,743 of record CP125851.1, read on the forward strand.
TCTGGAGTGGGATGAGCCCGCAAATGAAAGAAAGGGTCACCACAAAATAAAAGTATATATATATATATAACCGGTGCGAAAGATTGTACACATAACAAATATTTCCACAAACACAAGAGAAAGCTCTTAATCTAAAGAGTAATTCCCACCAACGGGCTTATATAAATAAATCACCAAGCCTAATGCAGACTTCTACAATGAGTGTGACAACCGATCTCTGGTTCGCCACATGCATGATTCAATTCCGGAATTCAACCTCTCTATAGAAGGCGTAGGTCTCTGGTGGGATAACACCTCCTACTATTGGTGGGATAACACCAGGTAGAGTCACACAAGACAATACCAAAACAATCACGGTGGGATAACACCGGGTGAGTCACACAAGACAACCACCAACTCAATAAAATCCAGTAGGATTTGGCGAAGTCGCACAGACAAACGCCCGGTACGAAGGCAAGTCACACAAGACATACACCTAGGCACGCAACTATGAAATGCATGGCATATATTCTATTCGGCATATACGGGATAGTCACACAAGACAAAATCCTCGCGTAGTCCTATCTGACGCACGCATTCATATATGCTCATGCAAACAATCACATAGCCGAAAGCCTATGTACAAAGCATCACAACATACATACATTTTCTCAATCATATGTAAATTGCACACGTATTTATAACCACGTTCTCATCAACGAGAATACATAAGTACAACATGCCAAAGCACACAGCAATTGCATACACAACAAAACAAAGCATGTCGTAACCATTTAAAGACAGAAATAAAGTGGAGCCCTTACCTCGGCAAGCTTCCGTTTATTAAAACTCGTCCAAACAACACAACGCGCTTCCTAAAACAAGCAGCGTACCATCAATACATTGTTCTTCATCCAATAGTATTGAAACTAAACCAAAAACCCCAAAAACCTAAAGGTTCCTAAGGAAAAATCCCTCTTTCGGATATCATACCAAAAACTACCGTATTGATCAACCCCCATGAGTTATTTGTACTATTTGTAGGACTCAAAACAATAGGCCAAAGTCTTAAAAAATTTGAAATGCAAAATGGCCGTTTTCTTGCGTTATAAGTTACGTACTTTCCGAGTACCCGAAAAACCCGTTTCCAATCCCTACCACTTCCATAAATTAATAAAAAGGGATTAGAAAGTTAAAAACCAAGTTTAGAAATCAGAATCCAAAATCTCAACTCCCAGAGCTCGCCCTGGCGAGTTGGCAGCGAGTGAAGGCAGTGAGGACTGGTCTTACTCGCTCTGGAGCTCGCCCTGGCGTGTTGTCAAGACCTGTGACACTCGCCCTGGCGAGTAAACACTCGCTCAGCGAGTTGCACCTGTCATGACAGCAAAAGACAGCAACTCACACCACCTTTTTCCAACCAAGCCTAGTTTGATTCTATTAGTTCCCAACACTTTTTCAAGGCACAAAAGCAAACCATTTTCATAAGCAAGCAATTCATTTCCGAAAGCTTGTTGGTTGCTTCGAGTGCAAGTTATTTGATTTTCATTTCCAAAATCAAAACCAAACTCAAGCACAAGTTTTATTACGGGCCTTAACCGTCCGGTAATCATTTTCAAACATGTTTTCAAAGTAAAAAGCAACTCCACATGTCACAAGAGTTTTAAACCACTTTGACCCCAAAAACACTACTCAAAACACTTAGGAAATATTTTCATAAACCCCAAAATATTTTTCATCGGATTTTCTAAAACAAAAGCATACAACGCATTTCCCTTTTGCCCAAAGGTTCAAAGACAACTTTTCTTTTCAAAACCTTACAACTTAACCTCATGTTATTGATCAATACATAAACAAACCAAAACCCTAACTTTTCTCATGAGATTCTCACAAACTCATGGAAAAATTTCAATAACAAAGCCTAGCATGCTTACTAAACTCTCATGAACAACTTTCATGAAACAAGAATCAATTCCTAACATTTTCATCTCATGAACATAATCTACCACTCAAAACCCCAAGAGTTTTAACCAACCAAAAAGGGAAGGAAAAGAGTGGTTACCTTAAGAAAGTGATTCTCTATAACAATTCCACAAAGCTCCCAAGCTTGAAATGGTGAAGAATGGAAAATTTGGTGAAGGTTAGGAAAGAAAGTAATGGAGTTCACGTGAAAGAGAGAAAGAAAAGGAGTGAAGTTTGTGATTTTACTCAGTCCACAATGTCATCAAACCTCCTTACTATGTCAAGCCTCTTGATAGCCAATCCACCATTGGATCAAAGTCAAAAGTCCGAGCTTAAACCCTAGCCATTGGATCAATTTGCTTTATGAGAAATCATAAGATATCATCAACTCATCCATAACAAGTCTCGTACTCAGCTCTCGCGCGACGCGACGAACGTAAACCACAAAAACATAAAACCTACGGAAAGAACGTCTAATGTTTAACATTTCCAAAACTTATCGCCGGATCTTTTTCCGCGACTGTAATTTTCTTCCATACCTTAGAAAATTAATCTCAGAATATATCCTAACTCACGCAGATATATAAAACTCCCATCCGAAACCTCACTCAAAACAGACGTAGTAAGATTTTCCATCCGCGGGTAAAATCCTACTCGTTTTTCCAAAAACAAGAATAATCCAAAACTCGTTATACTAAAACCACATATAACTTCTTATACAAGAAACAGGATCACAAGACAAAAGTCTGTACAATTACAGTGCACGAGCACAAAACAGACTCGATTACAGCAAAAACCTATAATTACACGATGTTTCACCATATGAACACATCGAAACCCTAATATTCCTTAAACCAACTATACAATGAAATCTTGGGTCTTACATATGTTGTCGTGAGACAACTTGTTATTAAAAGTTGTTGGATGTGATTCTAACACTAATAAGAACAATGATTTTGTTCTTAAAGAACACATGAAATGATATCGTAAATCGCGAGAATTAAACAAATACTACAAAAAAAGTTTTATCCAATTCTAACAGTTTTGATGGATAATGGTTGTTTATAACACCAAGAATCGGTGTAAAGATAAAATAGCCATTTCCTTGGATTCAAGTAGCTAATACTTTTTCTTTGTAAAAAGATAGTGCCTAAGAATATTTCCTCTTGTTCCACAATGATGACAACATTATATGATGAGCTACAAATTGAAGATTTGACAGCTACCTAAGTTTTGATGTCTTAATTTTAGTTCCACATACACATTCATATGAACACACACATGTTTTACCAATTGTTCAGGATACATATTTAATCAGTGTATAAAGAAATCGGTAACTCTTTTTGTACGCGACTATGATGCCATAAAGTGAATATAGAAAAGCTCATGTAATTAAAATAAATAAAAAAGAGTGAAAAAGAAAAGTTGCCTTTAATTAATATGATCAACTTAATTAACAAGCTTGTTGAAGAAATTTAATCAGGAGAGTGGCATGCGTGACAATTAGAAATTTAGAATCATTCAATGGAAAAAGGACAATAAAAGCCTAGTCACAGTTATACACAATACACAAGTATTTTGTTTGTTTGATATTACAAATTGTGAATGTATGTGTGACTGTGTGAGAGAGAGCTTCAGTCTATTATTAGGTCTTTGTATGAAAACTAACTATTTTTTATAAAAGTGGACTTAAAAATCGAGGTGATACTCTATGTATTTATTTATATTAAATCTTATTTTTATTTACTTGAAATTCAAATTTTTTAAGGTGAATTTTTTTATACACATCTTTTTAAATATGTATCGATATCTGCTGTTATGAATAATTATAATAAATTCATAAATAATAGTTATTAATTTTTAAATTTATCAAAATTATTCACTTAAGCAATGTACTAAACTGTTCACCTTTTTTCAATACGACATCTGCATTATTGGATTTGATATGTAAGTAAATAATTGGTGATTAATTTAGTTTATAAACTATAATATTATATCAAATTTTTATATTGAATTTAACTCATTCTTACGATATTCATCTATTCAAACAAGCGCGCCGACTAAGAATAAATGAATGAATGAATAAAGCAAAAGGCTTTTGGCTTACCCCACATGAACTCTCTTTTCACACATAACAATCATGCTTGCGTTTAAAAGTAGTGAAATCAGAGTGAAGTACCCATGTCACTCCCCACTTTTGGTGACTTCTCACGCAGCAGTGTATGTGTAGTGTATATATCATGAAGAGCTGAGAATTAAGGAATGATAGTGTAACTGGGTCCCAGATGTGTAGTGGAGGATGAGATGATCCTCAAATGAAAATAAACCCAAAAAGTATATTGACTTCTTTAATTAATAATTGATATTCTAAGATATGGTGGTAAGGGGCAGAAAAACAATTGGAAAAGGCTTTACTCTTGCATTGTGGTACAAAGTTAAGGCATTGGGGTCCCACAGGGCTGATTCAAAGGTTAAGCAAGCTAGGTCTCAATTTTTTTTGGATTAAAAAAGGCTAATTTTTTTTAATTTAGTTATAAATTATTAACATTATAAAATATTTACATATATTTGTCTAGCTCAATTGGTTAAAAAAGACGCAACAAATCCTCCATTACCAAGGTTCAAATCTCAAAATTCATAAATAATTCTTCATACATTAAAAAAAATTATTTTTTTATGGGATAACGGATAGATATTCATAAATAATTCCTCATATTTGCTAAAATTTATTTTTTTATAAGGAAATGTTAACGAGTGTCTTTGGGATACTTTGGGACATTCTTTAAAGATCTTAATGGTAAATTTTTATGAAAATGTGTGAATAATGCATTGAAAATTGAAATTTTTAATTTTTTAAATAAATAATTTCTTTAAATATAATCTTTAAAGTGTGTCTCAAAGACACTTGTTAGCAAGACTTTTTTTATATAGTAAAATAAGTTTTTGGTCCCTATAAATATCTCAAATTTTATTTTTAGTTCCTATAAAAAATTTCAGCAACTTTTAGTCCTCCAAATATTTTTTATCACAATTTTTAATTTTTTTGCTAAAAATAAATCGATCAATTATAAAATATCATATTATTGTAATAGAATTGAAAAAAAACTTCAAAGATATTAATGTTGAGTCATAAAAATTATAAACAAAATTATTACTAACATCATGCTAAAGTTTATATTTCTATTGACTTATTCGCACTGCGTTTGCATTGTATTATAAATAAATTTTTTTTATTAAAAATGTATAATAGTTTAATAGTGTTGTAATTTTTTTAATTGATATACATATATTATGTGGGTATATGAGACGGATGAGTACTAATTAAGGTACCCACCCGTGCACCCATACCCGCTCATTTTTGCGGGTAACTATCCATACCCATGGCTGTACCCAAAATGTGAGATTTTACCCTATTCCTTAAAGGTATTTTTGCGAGTACCCACTAGATATATGTCAAATTATCATCCCTAGCTACCAACAAAGGTATTATATAGGAGTTTTTTTTCGGTCAAAGAAGTAGCAAATACCACATATTCAGCTGTATATATTTAGCCTAATAATATTGTAATTGCCACTTAAAATATGTCTTTCCGACAATTCTATTATCAGACTCAAATCAAATATAAAAAAATAAAATAAAAAATCGAATATCTATACCGGATAACGGAAATGAGTGAATGCATAGGGAAATATTATAATTGATTGATTTATTTTTAACAAAAATGCGGATAACGTATACTGGTAGGAATACTTAAATATCCATCAAATATGAGCACGAGTACAAATATTATCCACGCACAATATAAAAATAAGTACAAATATATTTTCAAACTACCGATATAAATATTAGTATTATAATATTCTATCCATACTTTACCATTGTCTTGTGATCCCTATATGTTGGTGTGGTTTGCATAACTCAACAAACAACCTGCATGTACCAAGCATCGTTCTGATCCCAATGAATTGGATACACATAATAAGTTTTAAAATTGAATTCTCTGACGCCATATATATATATTAGAGAATGTTCGCAATGTGAAAGAATATTACTTCTTATGGCTGATGCTACGGTGGACTACCTTCACAAATGGTCCACTGTGGACAAATGATCATTACTACTATAACAAATACAAATTTTATAAAATTTATCGTTGGATTGAAAGTTTATATCATATAGATCATCCATACAAATTTTTAGAAAAATTGGAAATCATTTGATATGTTAATGAAATCTATCAAGTTTGACGGTATTTAATAAAACCTCATAAACCGTTAATCTTAATGAGTCTCAATAACATATCAAATGCTTTTCAATTTTTCTAAAATATTTTATAGATGATCTATATGAAACAAACTTTCAATCCAACAGTTAATTTTGTAAAATTCGTATTCGTTATAGTGTTATTCATAACTGGTCCACCATAAACCACTTGATGAAATGATCCATTTTAGAATTTGCATACCTCTTATATGTCCGATTTAAAAGCTATTAGAACTTTCAGAAGTGATTCAATTTCTTTTTTAAAAAAAAAAGAAAGAAAAGCAATTACGTAAGGAATTATACATCCTTTTGCACTAATTATATACCATGCATAATTAATGGAACATGAAAGCATCTGATTGTTCCCCCTCTTAATTAATTTAGAAATACTCTTCACATAATTGACATTGCAACTTTGAGAAAACATTGACAACACAGTGTTGTTAGGGTTTATAGGGAATATGTAGGACCTTGTTGAGATGACTCAGAAGAGTGGAAAGAAGGGCTTGTGTGCCCCTATTGGATTGCAAATTGTACAAAAGAATATATGAATTACAATACAAGAGAATCCTTCTATCATGGGTACTCATATTAATTACTTGTGGAAAGTGGCTAAATGAGCTTCACTAGAATAAATTATTTGGAAGAATTCGAATTCTATTTATAGTAGGAACAATTTTTAACTAAACTTTACTTACCTCACGGCCGAACTTTAGATTGTCGAAGTTCCATTTCTCTAAAATCCAGAAGTTAATAGAAAAAAAAAGGCATAAATGTTGACCGTGATTATTCTCATGTATATCATATTCTTAGTAGAGAATATGTTATAATTGAGTGTATTTTCCACTACAAGAAATATCGTTTTTTGCAGCGACAAATGTCGCTGCCAAAAACGCAAAGTTGCTGCAAAAAGTATTTTTCGCAGCAAAAAAATTGTTGCTGCATGTCGCTGCCATAAGTGCTGTTGCGAAAAGTTTTGCAAGGACAATTAATGTCGCTGCCATAACTAGTATTTTGCAGTAACAATTAATGTCGCTGCCATAACTAGTGTTTTTTAGCAACAACTATTGTCGCTGTCATAACTAGTATTTTTTGCGACAACTATTATTATCGCTGGCAAAAAATGTATTTTTCGCAGCAATTTTTTTTTCCGCTGCATATCGTTGGCATAAGTGCCGTTGCGAAAAGTTTTAGAAGGACAATTAATGTCGCTGCCATAGCTAGTATTTTGCAGCAACAATTAATGTCGCTGACATAAATAGTGTTTTTCAACAACAATTAATGTCGCTGATATAACTAGTGTTTTTTCGCAGCGAAAAAATTATTTTTGTCAACGATATAAATTGTTGTTATATCTTTTATACATCAACAACAAAAGTTGTTGGAATAAATTAAATTTCCCAACTATAAATATCATAATATAGTTTTATTATTATTTTTATCAGAAATTAGCATCAATCACTGAATTTCAATTGTCATAACTATGCATAAATAAATTCTTTTACATTGTAATGTTTTAATCAAGAAACATAAACACAAATTATTATAAACACAAAATTTACAGCTCCTGGTCCAACAGCTACAATTTTATCGATTGAAATATCAACATGCAATTTTCCGGTAGCACTGTTTTTTTCTTTTTTTCGACACCTAAGTCAATAGTTCTTCATCTTCCCTTTTTCCTTGTATTTGTACATTATTTTTGCATTTTGACCTAAATGAGAAATTTATGAGAATTATATATAAACTGAAATATTAAGATGAAAATATAAGAACAAATAGTATATGTGTAAGAAAAATTAAAGTTAAGCGAATCAAATAAGTACCTTCTTGTTGTTGTTGCTTTATAGTATTTGAAGAATTTGAAAGTTGTAAACTTGAACTATGATTTGATGCTGCCATAACTATTAAAAGGGAAAAAAAAATATAAAAGAAGTATGTTAGAAAAAAGAGGTACTAGCATTGAGTTGAAGTATGTTCGAAAAAAGAGCTTTGTCAAAATAAAATAAAAAGAGAAAGAAAAAGAATCAAATATAGAAGAAGAGATGAGAAAATAATTCTATTAAAAAAAAATAAAATCAACTCATGGTACCGTTGGTTATTATCACACTGAATCCAGTCTACTTCTTCTATCCATAAGAAAAATCAATTAGAACTAACAACATAAAGAAATAAAAATCAACAGTTATTGAAATAAAAATTAACATTATGCTTGTATCCAAATACGGTGATTAAATGAAAAGGTCCTGGCAAATGCTTCTTTACTTCGACCAAGCCACAACTACAGATCATTAAATTTATAATTGTTTGTTATATTACGTCGATGACCTCAAGCATTGAAATTGACTAAGAAGTAAGAAACACACATACAACTAGGAAAGTTTGTGATTGAGATGGATTCAATTTCCATATTAGAGATTATATATTTTAACTTGATTGCTCCACCGATTTAAAATTATCCATTGAAAGAGAATTTTTTGTTATTTCTTTTAAAAAAAATCGGTTACAAAAAGAAAAATAAGGACATCAACAAAGTACCATCTATGTAACTCTAGGCACGGCAACTATCCAAAGAGTCGGTTTGAAAACAAAGAAATAAGACAAATTCAATTTTGCCAAGGTTTTGTTGATTATTATATTTTTCTAATAAGGTTTTGTTAGTTATCGATGAGATTTGATTTAAGAAATTATTCGTAACATAAACTCTAACCTTGTGAATTTAGTTTACGTGTGATTCCTAGAAATCTAGAACCCATAAAAAAATTGAAAACATAGAAATTATTTAGAAAATATAGAAATCCACTTACTTGTTCAATGAAGTATTATAGAACAATTTGTGATTTAACCTGTAATCTTTGATCATAGGCGATTTAAAGCGAGAGAGAGGAGTTAAAGATTTAAAGTGGGTGAGATGAAAAAACAGTTTTTTTTTTTATTTAAGGTTTAATCTTATCTACTTGTTTGTTTTCCTAAAATCAAGGTCAGTGTTGTTTGAGTTGCTATTAAACTTTTTTATTGGATGTTATTTTGTTGAGTTATTTCTACCTTATCACTTTTTTTTTTTCTTTTTCTATATAGAATCTACTTAATTTCCTATTTTAATTAGAGTTTTTGTTTTTTTAATTTTTTGGCCAAAAAAAACTAGAGTTTTGTTTCTTATTTACACGTTCCGATGTGCCGAGATGTGAGGTGCAGGTGGTGATGATCACCCCGGGGTATGCGCTAGCGCCCTTGACAGGCACTCCAGGACCCGCCAACGCTCATGGAGTTAAAAGTTTAATCTATTTGAGAGTTAAATGTTTTTTTTAAAATAAATAAAATTGTTTTCTTGTTAAAATTATTAATCATATATATCGCGACTCAAAAACCTGCTCCATGTAACCTTGTTTCCTGCTATGAATAAATACTCTCATTCAATTTGTAAAATGTAACGATTTTGAATCCCCGTCATCTCATGCTATAGTCAAAGAGGGTTTAATTTTGCAGGAAAATACGAAGCGTGTTCACTTCTCTTTTTTTAAAAAATTATAATTAATTAAACAAATAAAATTAGTTATTATTGTAAAAAAAAATTTGTTATTATAAACAAAATTAAAAAATTAAAGATATCAAAAAAAGATACAAACATAAAAATAGGATGAAAAAACAAAAAAGATAATAATTTTAAGTTAAAAGAAATCTACACATAAATATAGGAACAAAAACCACAATAAAAGATACGCATAAAAAAATAGTAATAGTTGGTTTCCCAGCGATTTTACAAGGTTTGTTGCAAAAAAACTATACGATTAGTGGCAAAAATAATTATTGTTGGGATAAATAATTTTTCCCAGCGATAACGTAATTGTTGCGAAAAAACTAACTTATAACAACAACTTAAATAAGTTGCTGCCATATATATGTTTTTGTCAACAATTTGAATGTCACTGCAAAAAAGTCGCTGCAAAAAATCATATTTCTTGTAGTGTTCATTGTAAGAAGGATATGTATAATCATGTAGATTCTGATTTTAAAAGTTGTGATCAATTGTATATACCTATTTATCATCGCTGAATCATTTATTATAAATTTAGTACTACTTCGATTCTTTTTATACAAGACAACTAAGTCAATAAAAATTAACGTATATGATTCATAATATAATTCAGACATATCAATTTTTATTGACTCAACTGACCAAAAACTATGTAGATCGAGCACCTAAAAATTTAGTTTTATCATTTCAGGTGTTCAGTTGAGAGTTTAATTAGCATTAATGTAACTTCAAAATTTTGAATTAAAATTTAAAGTTGTAAAATTGTGTGCCCCTTTAATTTATGAAAAAATTTCCTTCATCACAATTTCAGAAGGAAAAATAAAACTGCTTTAGTGTATATTTATTTTCCGCATAAAAATGTTATTTAAGCTGCTTCAAGTAAAGTGACCAAACATGTTCTAACAATCAACATGTTTTTATACTATTTACATTTGGCACTTTTAGTTTTCTAGCACCAGAGATTGTGAGTCTTCTACAAAGAGTTTAAAAGGTGGTCAATAACAATGTTGTTCCCCCCCGTCAAAAAGAAAACAATGTTGTTCCCCTAGAGCTATAATTTTTTTTTTACCAACCCGGCCTAGAGCTATAAATATTGTTTTTCAAAGAATTGGTTTTACCATTCAAAAAGAGTTAGCGGCGCAAGTTGTTGCTCGTTTGTCTTTCATTCATATATAATTATACTATATTCATTGATGGAATTAGAGTAGATTCTAACTTTGAAAAAAATAAATATATTAAAAGTTAACACCACACTTAACAATTTTTTTTTAAATTATTCTCTCTCTTTCAATTAAATCAACCCTTACATGAACACTTAACGATTTACGTAACAAAATAAACATATAATTTCTCTATCTATTATGAAAAGTACAAAGAATAATGTGAGGTTGCTTGAAAGTCAAGATAACAAGTTGTAAATTTTTGAACAAGAAAATTTCTTCTAAATTATTAAACACACACGTGAAATTATATTTTTTTGATATAATAAGTGAAATATTTTTAAGAAGTATGTGAACGTAAAAAATAAATTTTGTATACAAAACAAAAAAATTATAATATATTTCTTTTGTATTATTCTTTTTACATAAAAAGTTTAATAAAGTAGTACTTTTTTAAATATTTAAGAAACATAAAAAGAAATGTAGATAAGAAAAATATATTATTTTTTTGTGTGTAATTGTGAATAAGGTTTCTTTTATAATAATAATAACCGGAAAAAAATGGTAGCATATATTATCAACAAAAAAAAATGATAACACGTGATTGGAAAATAAACAATTCAACGTGGCATGTCAAACAGTTAGAAAAAAAAAATATGCATGGAATTAGTGGGAATCGAAGAGGGAGTTGTCGAGAAGCTGGTATATGCAAAATAAAAGTTGGTTTTATCTTTTTTCTCTTTTAAGTCACTTTTATTGTATTTTCTTCATTATAAAATATTTTTTATTTTAAGAACTTTATCAAAATTATATTTGGCCATATTTCTCCTTAAAAGAAGTAGTAAAGTAGAAAATAAGTAGGGCCAAACATTTATCAATTCAGCATGAGCAAAGGAAACACCAATATTGAAAATATAATAACCTAAAAAAATTGATTGATAGGTTACACGTCTAAATACTGAATAACATGTACAATATGACTCTGTTTGGTAAAATTAAGCTATAAACTAGTTGATAGCTGAAAAGCTAGTAGAATAAAATTAAAGTGTTTGGTAAATTTAGCTGTTGTAATTATAAAATGACCTAAAAGTATTATGTGAGTGGGTATTTAATGTTTTGAATGGGTAGTTTTTGTATTAAATAATAATAAGGTTAAAATTGGAATAAAAGGTAAAAAGCTATAAGCTATAACCTATAAGCTCAAATGCTACTTGAATTAACATCTGGAAAAAAGTTATAAGCTAGTAAAAAAAGCTTGTTATTGATGTAGTATCAAAAGTAAGTATGTTTTTGTATCGTCTCCACAGGGACTGGTGCGATATCAATGTCGTTCAACAATTAATATAATTTTAAGTAAAGTGTTTTAAAGATATTTGTTATGAAAACTTGTGAAAATAATATAACGAAAGTACGATAAAAGATAATAAAATATAAGAGAGATGAGTTTGCTGAGATTAGATTTTATTAACTTGTTCGTATGTATTCGCCTAATCAGTTATACAGGTTTTAGCAAGGTTGTGAAAATCAGACCGGGCCGGCCGGTTCGACCGGTTGGACCGGGAACCGGACCTGCATCCGGTCCGAGTAGGCTGCAAAACCGGTCTGCGATTGAACCGGTCATTGAACCGGAAAACCGGAAAAAACCGGCGGTTCAAAACCTGAACCGATTTTAAAAAATTACTTATTTTTTTAATTGAAAAAATTAAAAAAAATCCACAAATTAAGTGGGGTCAATCTCATACCACTAAAAGTCACATTAAATGATGATCAATCAAATGAGAGACTTCAAATGCACTAAGAAACATCCTAACAAAGACTTATTTATAACCAAGTGGGAGACTTCAAGTATGAGATTTCTCCAATGTGGGACTTCATAGAGTAGTTCATATACAAAGACACTTTATTTTTATTTACAAAACACATTTAACTTTATTTTTTATTAATAATTTGTAATGAGATTAAAAAAGGCATATTTATTTTATTTTATAAAACATACTTAAATTTATATTTGTTGTAAATTACCAACAAATTTAAAATAAATATAAAGAAAAAAGCAACCAACTTTCTCAAGAACTATTTTTTTTAATTTAAATTATACAATTATAAGCTTTTATATGGACTTCAATTTTTAATAGTGTAAAATTATATATATTGTCTAACTTTTAATTTATTATTATTATTATATATTATTTAAAATATAAAAATTATATATTTAATTAAAAACGGTCTGACCTCGGTCCGACCATTGAACCTTGAACCGGTAAGCTCACCGGTTCGATGACCGGTCCGGTTCTGACAACCTTGGGTTTTAGCCATTTATCAATATTATCACGTATCGTCCGTCGTACGTTTTCGTGTCCAGATAACGTCGAGATATCTATTACACCTATTAAACTCTGATGTCTCAGATGATCAATCAATACAATAACTTTAAGATTCGATACTCTATGTAAATATTAAACTTAAATCTATCTCTAGAGTTTAGAATTTAATAGATAATTATCCTAGTTCTTGGATTCAAAAGGTATATGTCTATAACAATTTAAACCCTAAGATTAAAACATTAAAACCAAGGATAATATCAATATGATAAATAATCTAAAACCATATATAACATCATGATCAAAATAAATACATACTAATATAGTTAATTACATCTAACTCCAACAAACGTGTCTTTAGCTACTCATTATCATAGTAGCTGTATACAAGTGAGAAGAAAAGAGATGAAATAACATCACCGTCGATGTCTCAAACAGTTGGTGTGTATCCACTCTTATCTTGCTCTGTTCTGATCTTCCTCTCGTCTTCCACTCTCTCCTGCGTTCGCTTGCTTTCTTTGTTCTGTTCTTTTTTCTTGCGTTGTGAGAGAGTCTATCACCATGGAATGGCTTGCATGCCTTTTATAAGCTTTGGAGGTGCACATTACTTTGATATTAAGAAACATAAAAAAAAAAAAAAAAAACGGTGGTTACTACTTCGACAACTTGACCGCCTCTTCACTTCTACTTTCTTCTTGTTTTCTTTCTTTTTCTTTTACACCCTGTTATAAAATATAAATATGTATAAAAACAATAATAAATATAACTAATATATAACATCTATTATAAACTAGGAGATATATCATTATATTTAAGTTAATAAGTAACTTTAATTTAAATCATAAAATTGACACTTATCTTTTAAACTCATAAAAGCTAATAAAAGTGATGGGAACTATGTGAAAATAACTAAAATACTAATTTGCTAGTGAGGACCGATATTTACAAATAGTTGGGGTTTTTACTTAAAATGACTTATAAAACAAGTCAATAAGTGATTAAAATGTATAGGTAAAATCACTATTTTTTGGCACTTATCAGTTACCAAACACTTCAAATTTTATGAAACAAGTTTATAAGCTAATACAATAAATTATAAACTAATTTATTTGTGTTACCAAACACACCTTATATCTAATCATTTCATATTTTTTTGATTAAAAAAATAAACAACTCAAAATTGTTTTTACCACCAGTTAAATCTGGTTCGGGAATCAGTTATGACATCAAGTGATTTCAGCCCCCTGCCGATCGCAGATGCGGAGGATCAAACCGTGGTCCTCCCTACCAAATTCAACGCAAATCACCACTGAACTAACTAACAATTGGTAAAACAACTCAAATTTTAATTGCAATAAGAAAAGATAAAGCAATACAGTAAGATATTGGACTCAAATTTAACACTAGGCCCAAGAAAAAACAAAGTGATGTTTGCTATTTAGGCCCCCTACTATTACTCGAATGTCCCCCGTCGTAACCTAAATGCTCTTATAAGCATTTATATCCTAGTAAAGGAAGGAAACAAATTTCGTCACCTAGAAACCAAAATTATGTTAAAACATAGTACGTCTGCATTGTCGCGCACATTTGAGCACAAAACACGCAATTTCGTCTCGTAGTTACCGAAACGCCGATTTTTTGAAATTTTGTCACCTAGAAGACGAAATTGTGTGTTTTGTCACCTAGAAGACGAAATTTTGGTTAAACGTAGCAGGTCTGCCTTGTCGTGCACATATGGGTACATAACACACAATTTCGTCTCATAGTTACCGAAAAATCTATTTTTTTAAATTTTGTCACATAGAAGACGAAATTTTGATTTTCTGCGATTTCGTTTCCTAGAAACCAAAATATCCTGAGTGCAAAAGTGAGGGTATTTTGAGATTTTTAGGGGGCCTAAGATCAACATGGGAGGCCTAAATAGCAATTTTCAAACGGTGTCCATTACTTGATCAATGTTGGCCCGACCCTCCAAGCCCAACGTAGTATTAATTGTTTTTTTATTAATGAATTATCAGAAATGAGCCATGAAATGTATTCTTTAGAGCAAATTATTTCGAGTTTAATTTTTAAAGGAACAATTTTTAATTAAAGTTTATTTCTAAATTCTGTTTACTAAGATTCATCTAAAAATTTAAAGTAGGAAGGACCACGGTTCGATCCCCACAACTGCGATCGGGAGGGGGCTGAAACCATTTAATGTCAAAACTGACCCCAAAACTAGATTAAACTGGTGGTGAAATCAAAAAAATCTAAAAATTTAAGAGTTAAAATTTTAATTTTTTTTGACAAAATATAAAAATTGTTTTCAAACACATAAAAATAAATAAATAAATAAATAAATAAATAAGAATGAGAAGCTTAAATATTTCCAATGCATGACCCAGCTTGACTGAGAGAGCTTGTCAACAATGGCAACAAACAGTTTCAGCAGAACACTAACTTTCACTCTCACCATTATCATCATCATCTCTTCTTCACATCAACCACTAGCATTGAATCACACTCCAGGATTCTTTGGCAAATTCGCAGCTTCAACTTCAACCATCCCCTCCAACTCACAGCCACAATTTGATTTCCACTACGAAACCAAATTCTTCCAACAACAACTCGATCACTTCAGCTTTTCCAATCTCCCCACTTTCCCTCAACGCTACCTTATCAACACCCAAAACTGGGTTGTTGGATCGGGTCCCATTTTCCTCTACTGCGGTAATGAAGGTGACATTGTTTGGTTCGCTCAAAACACCGGTTTCGTTTGGGAAATCGCTCCCAAATTCGGAGCTATGGTTGTTTTTCCTGAAGTAAGGGTTATTACTTATTCTTCACTCTGTAACTGTTTAAAAGATGAAGACTATGGTAATTTGTTAATTGGTTTGGTTTGGTTTGGTTTCTGTTTTGTAGCATCGATATTATGGTGAGTCTGTTCCTTTTGGAAGCAAGGAAGAAGCGTATAAGAATGCTAGTACGTTAGCATTTCTTAATGCTGAACAAGCTCTTGCTGATTTCGCTGTTCTTGTTACTGATTTGAAGCGAAATTTGTCTGCCATTGATTGTCCCGTTGTTTTGTTTGGAGGATCCTACGGTGGAAGTAATATACTCTTTTCTTTGTTTACATTAATTTGAGTAAATAAGCGATCAGTCTCTAGATGTGTGAGATATTGTCAGTGTAGTTAGTTAGTTCATGAATGTGTCGAAATCGTAAAAACATGTAACCGTTTTTTGTTAGTAATTTTATGGACCAAGTTGACTTACTGATATTCCATGGCAAAATTAATTAATAAGACACTTTTAAGAGCCAAATTGACTATCAAAAGACACATTTATGTCTGTTTTTGATACATCCAGAGACTATATATTATGACTGCATCTCACACATTTAAGGATCAAAATGATTGTTTACTCTACTTAGTTATTGTATGTCCAAACAGATTATGATGAATCTATGATCAACATATTGCTACAATACAACTTTCAATAAGAAAACAAAATTTGCATATCTATACATGCTATTATGGTTTTGAATTGGTACTATGAAATGTTCATAAGAACCGCAAAATTTTCATAAGGGTAGTTAGTTAATATTTAATGTGAGGTGCTGGTGCAAAGAGAGAAAAACAGTAAGATAGGGAAGCTCATAAGGTGTTTGTTCTATCTTTAATTTGATGAGAATTTGGTTACTGTTATGTTGATGTGGTTTTGTTGGTTTATTATCTCTGAACATGATATGAAACAGTGTTAGCAGCATGGATGAGACTCAAGTATCCTCATATTGCTGTTGGGGCACTGGCATCTTCAGCTCCGATTCTTCAGTTTGAGGACATTGTGCCACTGGAAACTTTCTATGACATTGTTTCCAATGATTTTAAGGTAAGTGAGATTGTCTTCCTTCCTTGTTTCGGTATTTGTCCATGCTATAAATATAATAAGTGCACTAACGATTTTACTCTCTTTGTTTGTATCAATAGCGGGAAAGTTCCACTTGCTTTAACTATATAAAACAGTCATGGGATGAAATAGAATCTAAGGGTCAAACAAGTGATGGCCTCGAACTTCTAACCAAAACATTCAAATTTTGTCAGTAAGACATTTTTTTCTAAGAAATGCGTGTCTATTTTTGCATTACACAATTGCGAATGATAATATCTATATTTGTATTATTTCTATTGTGTTGATTTAGTTAAACTGCTTGAAGGAAATTAAAGAGCACTGAAGAACTATCGGATTGGTTGGAGTCTGCGTTAACTACCCATACCCTTCTGAGTTTATGATGCCTTTGCCTGGACACCCTATCAAGGAGGTTAGTTTGGTTTCATTACATTTTCCTTGACTGATTTTTCTGATGCTGCTGGAAAATTGACTTGACTAGTGGATTTTTATAGGATTATGTTTGGTATCATAGCTAGGTTGAAGTAATAAAATTGTGTTATGGACCTTTGCATCAACTACAGGTCTAGACAGTAGACACAGTAGAATATTTCTTTCGGCTTTTTGTGAGAGCAAGAAGTAGATTCGTCCTTGACAAAGCTCTCTAAGACTAACTCAGATTTTCCTTTTAGAGGCCATAGATACTGAAGTGATCCTAATCAAACTACTAATGATAAGTATTTTGTTGTGCAAAATTTTATCTAGATAATCAAGATAATGAAATTAAAATCAAAACTTCTAGTGATAAGGATTCTTTTATGCATAATTTTATGAAGATAAAGAAAAAAAGATGATAAAGAAATAAAAGTCAAAACTAGAACTGATAAAGATTCTGTAATGCAGAATCTTATCAAGATAATGAAACTTTAAATTCAAAATTTGAAAGAGAAAAGTAATACTTATAATTACAAGAGACGTTGGATCAAATAGTTTGAAGAGACGTTGGATCAAATAGTTTGAGTCTCTTTCAGCTTAACCAAAGACCTTGGGTTCGAATCTAGTCATGAGAATGCAGCAACGTTAAACTCTTGAGGGAAAGCTATGGATCCATTGTGGTCCTACTTGACTCGAGGAATTAGTCTCTGCAATTGAGGATACCCAATTTACACCCAAAAAATTAATCCTTATAAGCAAATCTTAATTAACAAAAATTTGAAAAGATGAAATAATCCTAACCCATTATTCAAATTTAAGTTGTTCTCTTATTCTCTTACAGGTTTGCAGAAGGATAGATGGAGGCCCTGTCGGGACTAGTATTCTGGATCGCATATATGAAGGAGCAAATGTCTACTACAATTATACCGGAGGAGCTAAATGTTTTGAACTGGATGATGATCCTCATGGCCTGGATGGTTGGAACTGGCAGGTTTACAATTGTTAAAAAATGCTGTTTCCTCCACAGCATAAAATGCTTTGACCTATATCTTCTTATTATATTAATCTTTGGTTCATTCCATCTTTTCTTGTCCATGATGGTGTAGGCATGTACGGAAATTGTTATGCCAATGTCTTGCAGCAAGGAGTCCAGCATGTTTCCACCATATGAGTATAATTATTCTTCTTTCAAAGAGGATTGCTTCAAGAATTTTGGAGTGAAGCCAAGGCCGAAATGGATTACTACAGAATTTGGAGGGCATGTAAGATAATATTTACAGTTTCATCTTACTTCCATTTCCATCGTTGTGATATTATGCTCGTTTTACCTGGTTATTTATATGTCTGAAAATGTTGTTTTGAAGAATATCCATGCCACATTGAAGAACTTTGGAAGCAATATAATTTTCTCAAATGGATTATTGGATCCATGGAGTGGGGGAAGGTGATATATTATACTTATTAGTTATTATCCAACAAGCTATAATCTTTGACAATTGATGTCAAATTCTGATATTCAAATTGTTTCGGCCCGTTGCAGTGTTTTGCAGAATATTTCCTAAAGTATTGTTTCTTTGGTCACTGAAGAAGGTAAAAGCATTTAATAATTTTGAATTTGTTACATGTTTGCTGCATGGATTGTATATTGAGTTTTTCTTCTTCTTATTCTCAGGTGCACACCACATAGATTTACGCGCTTCAACTGAAAATGACCCTGATTGGTTGGTAGAGCAAAGGGCCACAGAGATCAAGCTAATACAAGGATGGATCAGTGACTATCACCAGACATATAAAGCTGTTTTTGATATGTGATAGTAAACTTAGTCTGAACAATTATCATGAAGTTAAAATCTCACCTGTTGTTTCTCTTAATAGCTGTTCCATTCTACTAATTAATCCGGTTTCTTCAATGTTTGGTGTAATACTTGCAGGGGATGTAACAACTAACAAGTAACAAATGTTGATGTTTGGTGTATATATAATTTCCTGGCATTTTAATTTAGTTAATATTTTTTTAACTTGGATTAAGAATCCCTATAGTTATAATTCTGAGATTGAGAAAATTGGTAAATAATGAGAAAAACCAACAAGCCGTGTTAGTTAGGGACTTGGCAGAAGCAGACCCTGCCTCCATCCAACAAATTTTTAGGTTCTTCAAATTTTGAGACCTATAATAGCTGTATATTGTCAATAATGTAGTACCTAAAATATCAAATGTGTATTAATAAATTAGTAGTAGATTATGATGTTATTGTGTGCAAGGTATTTGGTTTAATCTTCAATCCGTCATTTTTTTGCAAATTTTAGTTCTAATCCTTTTAAATTAAATTAAAACGGATAAAAATCTTCAAGTGGTCGAAATCGACCCTCAACAAAAGGAGAATGAGAATCTAGATAACTAAAGAAGGTGGTGAATTACCGCTAACAAACAAGCATACCTTTTTATTTCCACTTGTATTAATCTATTTTGTGTCCATGTTAACTTTTTTTTTTTTTTACGGTTAACTAGTTTTGAGACCCGTGCGAATGACTTTTATTTATAAAATATTGTTAAAATATTTTATTTTTTTTGACTAAAAAATATTGTTAAAATATAAGTGACGTTATTGTGTTATTTTTTATAAAATTTATTACATTAGTAATTTTTTTGATTAAAGTAATTGTTCCGTGTATGATTAATTTTTTTTTATTAAAGCAATTGTCCCGTGTATGAATTTTTTATTCAATTCCTTTTATGTATTAGTGATAAATATTTTGTCTTGTGTTTTTTTTATATTTATTATTGATGAGAATTTCTTCTTTTGTTGTTTAAAAAAAACTATTTGTAAAAGCTCATGTTCATTGATTTTTATTTTGTTTATATTTAAGATTGATATTACTAATATATTATACTAAAGTATCAAATTTATTTAGAATAAAATATTTAGAAATATGTTAGAAAATATTTTTTAAATAGAAGTGACGTCATTGTGTTCTTTCTTGTAAAATTTATTGAATTAATATTTTTTTTACTAAAACAATTGTCCCGTGCATGATTTTGGTGTAATAATAATTAATATTAATAAATATTTATTATTCAAAAAAAAGTTAGTACTATTTTTTATGCGTATCTTTTATATTTATTTTTGTTCATATTTTTATGCGTAAATTTTTTTTGTTAAATATATTGGATTAATATCTTTTTTTAGAGGTAGTTTCAGATGTTATTTTTAAGTGGAGATTTTTCTTTTATACTTATCTTTTTTTATTCTTCCTATTTTTTTTTGTATATTTTTTTAGTTTAGAGTTAAAATTACATTTAAGGGCATAAATTCTGAAATATTATTAAACTTGATTGGACAAATTTGGTATTTTAGTAGTAGTTTCTTTTAATATATTGTAAGTAGACTTAAGGTTTAAATGCAGTTTTAGCCTCTCAAGTTTCACAATTGCTTGATTTTGGACTCCCGCGTTTCAATTGCTTGATTTTAACCCCCTAAATTTCATAATTGCTCGATTTTAGCCCCTCATGTTTCAATTGCTCAATTTTGGTCCCTCAAGTTTATTCTCCTTTGCATTTCTTAGCCCCCTGTTGATTTTTTTAATTAAAAATTGGTTAAGTGACATTTTAAAAGTAAATAACAATAAATAAAAATGTTTATAAATTTTTAAAAAAATAACAAATTGCTTTTTTAAAAATAACTTATAAAATTTTT
The DNA here is from genome assembly GCA_030408175.1 of Trifolium repens. Taxonomy (NCBI): domain Eukaryota; kingdom Viridiplantae; phylum Streptophyta; class Magnoliopsida; order Fabales; family Fabaceae; genus Trifolium; species Trifolium repens. The sequence goes on from CP125851.1 coordinate 37,693,958, forward strand.
TTAAATTTTTTAAAAAATTACAAATTGTTTTTTTAAAAATAACTTATAAAATATTTTTCTTATTTCATGTAGATTATAAAATGATTTTGTTATAAAAAGTAAAAAATTATGAACTACTTTTTTAAAATTTTGTAAATACTTTTTTGAAAAAGAATAATTAATAAATCTTTTAACAAAAACCAATTTTAATACATTTTTATAAAAGCAAATATTATTATTTTATAAAAAAATTAATTTAAACATTATTTTTAATTTTAAAAACATATTTTAATTATTTTTTTAATATATTTTAGATTTTTAACATGCCACATAAGGAATTTTTAGTCAAAAAGGTTAATGGGAGGCTAGCAAATACAAAAGGGGATAAATTTAGGGGGTGGAAATCGAACAATTCAAACTTGGGGGCTAAAATCGAGCAATTGTGAAACTTAGAGAGTTAAAATCAAACAATCGAAACTTGGAGAGCCAAAATCAAGCAATTGTGAAACTTGGAGGGCCAAAATTGCATTTAAACCTTAACTTAATTATTATTGTCTCTAACCATTATTTTTTCTGCTGCATGGCTGCACTGCAGTAGAGAATTCACACACATTTTATACCTCTTTCTTTTCATCCTAATCATTCATAAATTAAAGAGTAATTAATTTAACTTCTACCAAAAAGTACACACAAAAGAATACTTTTTTCAAATCAAGTGGCTAGACTCAAACACTTTAAATCTAAATAAATAAAAACTAATAATTTATTTAACTTTTCATTATTAATAAGAGAGGTTAAAGAGAAGATGTGTTAGGATATGGCATATCAATAGTTTTATATTATTGTTAAATAACTGATTATCCCAAAAACTTAAGCTGTTAGGATATGACATATCAATGGTTTTATATTATTCTAATGCGCTCCCTCACGCAAGAGTCCAGTTGGGCTTGAAGCGTGGATAATGCATAAGTCCACCAACTATATGCTTAAATTCCACTTTTTAATTAGAAAGTGAGGGGAGCGGGGATCGAACTCTAGACCACTTAGTCATAGAGGCTCTGATACCATCTTAGAATTGGGCATAACTCATTCTTACAAAGGCTTGTAAGGTGAGGATTGCCTCTAGTTTATAAACACATATTCAGGCCTTCTCCTAATCGATGTGGGACTTCTTAACACACCCCCTCACGCCAGCACTATTGGGATTGGTGCGTGGATATAAATGGTGGATGGCCTGATCGGAAACCCGTTAGCAGGCAGCCTAACGGATCTTTGAGAAGCTCTGATACCATGTTAAATATGCTTGGAATCTTGGATCTCAACCCCAAAAACTAGCTCAAAGGGTGAGGTTGCCCTCACATAATTATACACTCAACAACCCAAAAACCTAAGCAATGTGGGACTTCAAACACACTTCAACACCCACCCTCACGCCAAGCGCGATACTGGGTCAAACGCTCACATTGCAGTCCTTAACCCGGTTCTGATACCATGTCAAATAACTGATTATCCCAAAAGCTTAAGCGGTTATGATAAGGCATAACAATAGATTTATATTATTCTAACAAGATGAATCTTAAATTTTATCTCTGCACAACATTTTCTATTTTACCATTTTTCATTTAAAGGTATTTTTTTATTTTTTATTTTTTAATTTTAAAAACTTTAAACATTTTAAAGTTCTCAATATATAATAATAAAAACCGCCGAATTTTCTAAAGCATTTAATTATTTCTTATCAAAAAATTCAAATATAAATTTTGTCAAATAAATATTTCAAAAAATCTAATTTGGAACTCTATTCTATGTTTGAAAATTGAAAAACTCAAACATAATGGAGACTACTCGAGATGGAAAACTGTGTCAACCTCGCATTGCCTTGTCACTAACACGTCTAAAAAGGGACATAGAAGGCCAATTAGTAGTGTAGGGTTAATAATAGAGTAGTGATATTTGCAAGGTTGTCAAAAACGGACCGGCCGGTCGAACCGGAAACCTAACCTGCCTCCAGTCCGGTTGGTGTGGAAAACCGTTCCGCGAGGGAACCGAGATCAAACCGGGATAAAACCGGTGACCCGGCCGGTTTGGAGGTCTAGATTTTTTTTTTTCGTTTTCAGTATTTTTTTAAAAAATAAAAACATCAAAAAAGCCAAAAATAGAAACAAACCGGAAAAAGGAAAGAAATTGCCAACATATATGTTCTTAGTTTGGCAACTAAGTAATTCCATATAATTACAAAATAATAACAAATGATATTGCAATTATTACAAAAGATATTTTATTGATTGATAATAATAGTGTGAGATTTCGTCAAAAAAAATAATAATAGTCTGAGATATTTAAAATATTTGTGATTAATGTTAGCTAAGATATTGTTCTTTATTTAATAGTATAAAACTTTGAAAAATGAGTCAACCTCGCATTGCCTTGTCACTAACACGTCTAAAAAGGGACACAGAAGGCCAATTAGCAGTGTAGGGTTAATAATAGAGTAGTGATATTTGCAAGGTTGTCAAAAACGGACCGGACCAGCCGGTCGAACCGGAAACCTAACCTGCCTCCAGTCCGGTTGGTGTGGAAAACCGTTCCGCGAGGGAACCGAGATCAAACCGGGATAAAACCGGAAAAAACCGGTGACCCGGCCAGTCCGGCCGGTTTGGAGGTCTAGATTTTTTTTTTCGTTTTCAGTATTTTTAAAAAAAATAAAAACATCAAAAAAGCCAAAATTAGAAACAAACCGGAAAAATGAAAGAAATTGCCAACATATATGTTCTTAGTTTGGCAACTAAGTAATTACATATAATTACAAAATAATAACAAATGATATTGCAATTATTACAAAAGATATTCTATTGATTGATAATAATAGTGTGAGATTTCGTCAAAAATAATAATAATAGTCTGAGATATTTAAAATATTTGTGATTAATGTTGGCTAAGATATTGTTCTTTATTTAATAGTATAAAACTTTGAATATTATACAATTTTTTTTTTAAGAAGCAAAATTAGCTCACCCAAATTGGAATATTATCCTTACCAAAAAAATAAAATTGGAATATTATGCATTTTTTTTGTTTAATATGTTTTACTTACATATTATAAAAAATATATATTTAATTAAAAATGGGTCGAGCCCGGTCCGACCCCGATCCGACCATTGAACCTTGAACTGGTAAACTTACTGGTTCGATGACCGATCCGATTCTAACAACCTTGGATATTTGTACAACCAAAATAGTTGTCAAAGTAGACAACTTAGGCAAAATAGATGAAACAATAAAATAATAAAAAATTAAGTTGTACTAGGATAGTATAAAAATAGTTATTGAACAACTAAAATAATGTTAAAATAATATTTCTCTTAATAATATCACCTTACCTTTGTTATAACGGGATGAGGATTGCCCAGTCAAAAAATTTCTTTTTAAAATATTAGTTAAATTATTCACATAGATAATGTAAAAAAATAAAGATGAAGACAATAAAGAAAATCAAAATCTGTACTAATAAATCCACTAAAAAAAATATCATTCAAACTTTAATATTGATCATTTAAAAACCTATAATAAGTTAATAAACATCTAAAAAAAAGTTTGACTAATTATTAGAAACTAATTTGTCACATATAAATAAAAAGAATAGCATGACCAAAAAATAAATAAAAAGAATTTCTAAAAAAAAAAATTTATTTTATTTTAACCTATCAGGTTAGATACATTGCTCCTATTTTTAGTAGCGCGTTCAAAATCTCAATTTGTCACAAACTAAATGGTTTGATCCGATACGAATCATTAGTTGTTTCAGTGGTGATTGACGCTGAATTTGGTATGGAGAATTACAGTTTGATCCCCCGCATCTACAATTAGGGTTGAGAATAGGCTAGGCCGGCCTACAAAGCCTTAAGGCCTAGTCTACATAGGCTCAGGTCAGGCTGACCTATTTTTTAAATTGAGTAGCTAAGGCTCTTTTATAAGCCTATGAATCTAAGGTCACGCTCCATACCATTAAAAAAAGTCTATTAGACATACTAGACTGACCTATTTAAGTCAATATGAATAATATTTTTACTATACTATTATTATTATATACATTAATAAAATTGATACTTTGATTAAATTATAAATCTATTAATTTTTTCAATAGTTTATTAATTTATATTAATTGTTCACATTTATAAATGTATAATTATTAACTAGAATTGAAATATGATGTCATATATTGTCAAATTCTCTAAAGTATCATGTTAAATATCAAAAAGAAGTTTAGTATCATTGATTTATTAGTTCATTAATATTTAAAAATAAATATAATTATTTATTTAAATATGTTCATGTGAAATAAGCTTTTAAGCAGGCTAACAGGCCATATCAGGCTTTTAGAAGGTCAGACTTAGGCCTTAAAATAAGTCTATGATAGGCCACATGTCATGCTCAGACCTTCAATTTTTTGACAGACCAGGCTCAGACTTGGCAAAGCCTAGCTCGGGCTAACCTATTCCAACCCTAATTGCGATCGGGAGGGGGCTGAAACCACTTGATGTCAAAACTGACCCCCGAACCAGATTAAACCGATGGTGAAAGCAAAAAAAAAAAGTTTGGTCCGATGAGTCTAATTTATTTGAGAAAAAAGAATTTGCATTGACAGTATAAAATTTTATACTGTAAATCAATAACAACCATATTTTCTACCACATCACCTCACTTTTTAATATAATACTCCCTCCGGTCTCGAATATAAGCAACAAAACAAAAAAAATGAAAAGTCTCAAATATAAGCAAAAATTACTACATTTATTACAACTTTTTATAAATCTATAATAATTATACTGTTTTTTTTTGTTTCCAACACAACTTTACTCCACTCCACCAATCCATACAACTTCTAATGTCATAAACAAATTAAAAAACAAGGGTAAAATTAGGGATGACAATTTACCCATACCCAGAGGGTACCCACAAAAAATACCCACAATGGGTAGGGTAAAAACCCGCATTTTGGGTATGGGCAAGGGTATGAGTAATTACCCGCAAAATTGAATGGGTATGAGTGCGGGTACGGGTACCTTAGTACCCACCCCATATACCCACATAATATATATTTATTTATTTTAATTATATTATTATATAATAATATATGTAAATCAATTTTAAAAAATACAACATTATTATACTATTACATATTTTTAATAAAAATGTTTATTTATAACATAATCCAAATATGTCAATATATAGATAAATGAACTTTAGTATGATATTATTAATAATTTTGTTCATAATTTTCATGAGTCAACATTAAAATCTTTAATTTTTTTTATTATATTAAAATAATATGATATTTTATAATTGATCAAATTATTTTTTTAGCAAAAATGCGGGTAACGGGTACGGGTATGGGTACTTAAGTACCCATAGGGTATGGGGACGAGGACAAAGAGTATCACCCACACGGGTATGGGGATGGGGAATATAGTACCCTACCTATACCCTACCCATTGCCATTCTTAGGTAATATTGAAAATGAAATAATTTTTGTCATTACTTAATGCACTTTATCCATTTTCTTAAAGGATGTACTTTTTTATTTTATTTTTGCTTACATACAAGACTAAAGGGAGTATAGAAAATTGATATATTTTTAGTAGACAATGGTGTAAAACTATGTAAATCTCCATTAAATTCAATCTATTTTATTGTCTCTACAACTCATTGGATCAAATAGTTTAAGAATGTTGAATATTTGGTACCAATAATATTTGAATCTTGCTCTTTAGACCCATCTATTTTACTCTCAGGCCCCCTTTATGACCAAAATGCACCTTAAAACCGATTTCGCTTCCTATAGGAAACGAAATAACCATGTTTCGTAACGCAGGATACGAAATCTTGTGAAAGCGTAGTAAGCCTGGCCTTGGTAGCACACATGCGCACAAATTTTCATGATTTCGTTTCGTAGGTGGGGAAACTTACTTGTTTGAAATTTCGTTTCGTAGGTGGGGAAATTTACGTTTTTTGAAATTTTGTTTCATATATATCTGTCATCTGCCCTAATTGTACCTTCATTATCCCTTTAACACTTAATCACCAAAAATGCGACCAGAGCTTATTTTCACATTTGGAAGGCTTAAAATCAACGATTCTTCACTCATATAGGATTCCCACACTCGTTTGAAGTCATAAAACAGGTAATGTACACGTTAAACCTTTTATTTTTTGATTTTTTATGATTTTGCTGTCAAAGAAGATTTTGCAACCTAGGTCAAAGAAGATTTTTTATATACCTTTGTTTTCTATTATTTTTGTGATTGTTTTTGTATTATGTTTGTGAAGGTGTTGACATGAAATTGTGAAAATAAAGAGAAATCTTACTTTTGCAACTTCGTTTCCTACGACCTGAAATCCCTTACCACGTTACTGAGAATAGAGAAAACGATTTCTGTATGATTGATTAAATTGATCGAATGGTTGGATATGATGCTTGTTCAAATCGTCCCCTTTCGAACCCTATAACTCGCCCCTTTCATCTCACTTAATGTTTTATTGAAACTAATCAATGTATTCTCTTTGTTTAGAAATATGGAAGTATCTCGTTTTATGAGAAACAAAATTGAGCGCTTTTAGATCGTACGAAACGAAGTTAAGCTTTCGTTGTGTAGAAAACAAAATCATCGTTTTTTAAGGGAAAGAAGTGACTAAACCTACGCGTGTTCGCTGTTTTTGGGTTAAAATATTATTTCGTTTCCTACGAAGCAAAAAAATATAGATTTCGTTTCCTAGAAATCAAATTAACATGATGCAAAAGTAGATGTATTTTGGGATTTATGGGGGCCCAAGAGCATGTAGGGGGGCAAAAAGCAAAATTCATAATTGAATTTTAACAAAAAAAAAAACAACTTATTTTTCATTAGGCGCTTCAACTATTCAAGTCAAATTAGACTAAAACCTTACCAAAAATTAGAGTGAAAAAGGATCCAAATACTATCCAATAAGATTTGATTTTTTTTTTCTCCATAAATAAATCCATAAACCTAATTTAATTTGTAAGAGTCAAAACGAGGTCGTCACGTCGCAAAGATAGAAAAGTATAACTAACAGTGTGACTGTGTGAGTAGTAAATTGCGTTTTCTTCAACTTTCAATTCCAAATTTCCAATCTGTCAAACAACCCACTCACCGCACCGTACGTTAATATTCCCCCATTCCCAAAAAGCAAAAGCAAAAGCAAAAGTAAAGAACAGAAGAAGCGTTTCTAATAAGCTAATCAAAACAACGCTAAAAGTTAGGAAAATCGCGTCTGGAGTTGGAGATGGAGATTTCGACACCTAGCTCTTCCAAACCTCTGTCCATTACGCCCAGTTCTAGGGTTTTGAGAAGTCCTCTCTCTGATGAACAGATCTGGAAGCGCCTTAAAGATGCTGGCTTTGATGAAGAATCGATTAAGCACAAAGATAAAGCTGCACTGGTTGCTTACATCGTTAAGCTTGAAGCTGAGGTTCGTAAATTTCTTCCTCTCGTTCTCTATGCGTTTCTTTTTTACTGTAAGTTATCATCTGATTTTAGGGCTTTTGAGTTAATTGAATTGGGAAATAGGGTTTTCAGAATGGATAATTGAAGTGATTATTCTTTAATCATATTTTTATATGCTTTTAAATTAGTGTTTTTTCTGTAAGATATAATTATTGAGATGGTTTAGTGGGCACTCTATTAACGATAGATAGGTCTAAAACACTGACATTTTTTATCGAAAGCGAGTACGGTGTCTCCGACACTGACACTGACACAATACTCACTCACACGATGCATGTGAAATTAATCCGTTTTCTAGATTATTACCGGGGTCGATGTGTCTATGTCAATGTCGTGTCCAGTATCCGTGTCAATGCTTCATACATAGATGGTGATTATCATCTAGTGATAAGTGATGACATGATTGAATGAAAAGCAAGCAAAATTCTTTGCTTTAACCTCTAGAGTATTGATGATGGGAGCTTGTGGATCCGCTTCCATTTGCCCTTTTATAGAATGCTTAGAATTGTTTGTTTGAAGTTTTAATTGGCAGTGCAGTGGATAAAATTACACTTTAAACTGCTAGTGGTTGACTGTAGTGGAAGTGGACTACAACTGTAGGGTTTTTGGGTCATGAAGCCAGCACTTTGAGTGGGACTTTTCCTAAGCTTCACTTCCAGCCTAGGGATTTAGTCCCATCATTATGCTTATTACTTTATTCAATTAAAAACCAAAATATGTTAACTCTTAGTTTATTGTGTTTTGTGTTGTTAGATTTTTTTAATTTTCCTAGTCATTTGGGCAATGATCACAATGATGTTTCTGAGACGAATTAACATGTTAGTGTTAATTGTAACTTGTATTTACAAATTTAAGTAGTTCAAATTGGCAACTACATAGATTCCTCTCATGGCACACACACATTTGCGGAAGCTTGATTTTGATTAGATTTAGAACTTGATTTTAATTGTCGATTTGTTTACTTTTAGAACTTTATTTTGCCATTTTGACGGGTTGTCATTTTGAATACTTTGTCATTTTGATTACATTTAGAACTTATTTTGACGGGAAATGACACAATTAGTTGATTATAATTATTAAGTATGATTGTCTCTTTAATTTTGTGTTTCTTAACTGCTATACCTCTATAGCAGTTTTTGGGGTTCGGTGCTAGTGCTACGCCCCGCTATCTGGGATTATATAGTTAAGCTTGGTTGTCTACTAATATTGTTTTATAGTCAAATTATGATTCATGCGACGAGTTAAGGTTTATTCTGTTCATGCTACAAGTTTTTCTAAAGTAGATATGTGCCCTGTGATTTGTGTTTATTCGTCTTAATTTTGTTGTGAATCGAGATATGACTCAAATCAATGTATAGTAAAAATAACCATGCTTTGTGGTCAGCTACTTTGCAAACTCAATTGAGTTGAAACTGAATTTGTTAGAATTGTAAAATAGTTTGTTATCATTCAAACTAATAATTTTCTTTAACCAGCTAAATTGTGTTTTTACTTTTTAAGTGAAAACTTTGAAATATTTATAAGGTATTCCAATTTTATAAGAAATGTGATGACCATTCATGTAATTGGTGCTAGTAAAATATATTTTTTCTTTCTTGCTTTTACTTTGCATCTGACCTGTACATTTTATGTAGATATATGATCATCAACATCACATGGGCCTTCTCATATTGGAGAAAAATGAATTGGCCTCCAAGTATGAACAAGTTAAAGCCACGGTTGAATCATTTGAGTTAGTGCATAACCATGATTCATCCAGGAATAAATCTGCATTAGCTGAATCAAGAAAACGGGAAGAATGTTTGAAGAAGACAATAGGCGTCAAAGATGCATGCATAGGAAGTGTAAGCTTTTTGAATAATCTCCCCTTACCAAACCATATATTCTATTTTTTCCATCCCAAATATTTTTTTTTTCTCAAACTGAGATTTTTTATTTCTTTGTGAAGCTTGAGAAAGCCTTGCATGAAATGCGCACGGAATGTGCTGAAACAAAGGTTGCAGCCGAGAGTAAATTAGCTGAAGCACACCAATTGATAGATGAAGCACAAAAAAAGTTTACAGAGGCTGAAGCCAAAGTGTGTGCTGCAGAATCTTTGCGAGCAGATGCTAATCGATATAACAGTGTTGCAGAAAGAAAGCTTCGTGATATTGAAGCGCGTGAAGATAACCTCAGGCGGCAAATTATATCTTTCAAATCAGAGTATGTTATTATTCTTATAATATAATTAATAAGTGAATTTATGTAATCTTGAGTGAGCAGGTGATCTTAATCCACCTATAATAATATAACATTTTGATAGATTAATTTTTCAGAAAGTATTTTGATTTCTTTCTTTTTCTATTCTCTCATAGTTGTGATGAGAAAGATAAGAAGATGGATCTTGAGAGGCAATCTCTCTCTGAAAGGCAAAAGGTTTTGCAGCAAGAACAGGAAAGCTTACTTCAATCGCAAACCTTGCTCAACCAAAGAGAGGATCATCTTTTTAGTAGATCTCAGGAACTAATTCGTCTTCAAAAAGAGTTGGAGGACACAAAATTTAAAATTGAAAAGGAACATGAAGCCCTCAATGACAAGAAAACCAACCTGAAACTATTGGAGGCCACCCTTATACAGCAAGAGGAGGTTTGTATTTTAAAATTCTCATTTGGGTCAAAGATTAAACTGATATTAAGTAGTATTTAATTTCTCTCTTGTTCACCTGTGGATATTTGCTGTGTAAAACAGGCACTCGCTAAATGGAAAACTGAGCTTAACAAGAAAGAGCAAGAGTTGCTTGAATTTGAAGTGAAACTTTCTAATAGAGAATCTGTATGTTTACTTACTTTGGTCTGATGGTTCATTTTAATTTCTCAGACTTTCTCTGTATCGTCATTATTTTAATTTTGTTGGATGGAAAATGTAGGATGAAACTCAGAAACTTATAGCAGAACAGGAAGCTGCATTGAGAACAAGAAAACATGATTTGGAAGTTGAGCTACAAATGCAGTGCAAATCCGTTGAAAATGAAATTGAGACAAAGAGACGGGCTTGGGAATTGAAGGAAGTTGATCTTAAACAACAGGAGGACCAAATCCTGGAAAGGGAACATGAGTTGGAAATTCTGTCAAGATCACTGAGTGAGAAGGAGAAAGACCTAGGGGAATTGTCAACGGCTCTTAAAGATAAAGATCAAAGCCTTAGAGCTGCTGAGAAAGAGTTAGAATTAAACAAAACCCTTTTGCAAAAGGAGAAAGATGATATCGAACAAGCCAAGAAAGATCTGCAGGAGTCTTTGGCTTCTTTAGAAAATGAAAAAAGACAAGTTGATAACGCAAAGGACAGATTGGAGGTCATCCAAAGTGAAACCGGCGACTTGTCAATTTTTGAAGTGAAACTAAAGGAAGAGATTGATCTTGTAAGATCTCAAAATTTGGAGCTTTTGGCTGAGGCTGATAAGTTGAAGGCTGAGAAGGCCAAGTTTGAAGCTGAGTGGGAGCTTCTTGATGAAAAAAAAGAAGAGTTGCGGAAAGAAGCAGAATTCATAGAAAATGAAAGGAAGACAGTTTCCAGTTTTATTAAGAATGAGCGCGACAAGCTAAGAGAAGAAAAAGAAAATTTGCGTAAACAATACACCCATGACTTGGAGTCACTTTCTAGTGAACGTGAAAATTTCATGAAGAAGATGGCACATGAACATGCTGAGTGGTTTGGCAAGATGCAGCAGGAGCGAGCGGATTTTCAGAGGGATATTGAGATGCAAAAAAGGGAGTTGAGTAACCTTATTGAGAAGAGACGGGAAGAAGTGGAAAGTTATTTGAAGGAAAGAGAAAATGCTTTTGAGGAAGAGAAGAATAGGGAGCTCCAGAGTATTGGGGTTCTTAAGGAGAAAGCAGCAAAAGAATTGGAACAAGTTTCCTTGGAAATGAAAAGGCTTCAAACTGAGAGGACTGAGATAAATTTGGATCGTGAGCTAAGAAATAAAGAATGGGCTGAACTAACGGATTGCATCAAGGAACTTGAAGTTCAAAGGAGTAAACTACAAAATCAGAGAGAATTATTGCATGCTGATAGAATTGACATCTATTCCCAAACAGAAGAATTAAAAAAGTTAGAAGATTTGAAAGTTGTCTCCGATGACCTTGCGATTGTTGAAATGCTTAAGTCCGATATGGAATATAACCAACAAAAATTATCTTCTAGGAAAAATTTCAAACATCAGAGTTCATCCAAGAACGTGGATGTTGATGACATCAACAATGGATTTGATACTCCATTTGTGCAGAAGTCATCAGGGGTTTCTCCTCATCATAGTGCGGCTCGATTCTCATGGATAAAACGATGCAAAGAACTAATATTCCGAAATTCTTCTGATACGCCAGTCGTGAAAAAAGAAAACTTGTCTCTGAGTTCTAATACAAATAATGCTAGCAATGGGCAAAAGCACTTGGAAAATGACAAACCACTTGGTAACTTTAGCAATGGGCAGCAACTGGGATTTTCTTTTGGAGAACCAAAAGAAATTGTTGAAGTACCCTCTCAAGATAGAAATGCCAGCAGAATAAGTGAGTTCGAATCTGTGACTAAAGATGTTAATGGGAAAACTACGTTTTCAGATGAACGCCAAGTGGGCAGAGGGAAAAGAGGCAGGGGAAACTTGATTACTGAAGTAGGTGATTCACTTGTAGATCCGGCCCAGAATAAGAAACCAAGAGCAGAAGAAAGAATGGTTTCAGATCTAGCCACTACCTACCGGTATAAATTTGACCTACTGAAACACATTATTTTTTAGCATATTTTTTATGGATTTAGTTCATATGCATGGACAGGTGGAAAGTTTTTTTACACTCTGTCAATCATAATTGTTTGATCATTAAACAAATTCGACTTTCATCATATCCAATCTAAAAGTCATACAAATGATGCATCAATATCATTAATATTTATTTATTTATTGAATGGCATACTTTATTGATATAAAGCCAATGAAGGCACAAATCGTGCTACATTTGATCCCAAAGACATGCAAATTTATTTTTGAGCATATATCAAAAAAATTTAATAAGTAGTCTAGGTGCAGTATGTGACTCAAATTTTTTGTTGATATTGTTTTCAGTGTGATTTCCACCCAGTCAGATATATCAGAGATCCAGCAGGTGTCAATGGCTTCAAATCATAAGCAAGGGAAAACGGAAGAAGCTCGTGTAGTAATTGTTGACAAGGTTATTCATGTTTCAGAAGTGACTTCTGAGAAAGTTGATACTCACATCATCCCCAATAAAGACTTGGGAGATAATTTGCCGAGTCCTTCGTTGGGAGTGTGTCAACATAATCTTCACAAAGAAACAATTGATCAGTCAAATTCTAAAACTAGATCTGAAGAAATTTTACCTTGTGGTTCTAGTGTATTGGAAAACACCGAAGGAATATGCAAAGAAAACAATGAACGTGTTTCTTTCTGAGTACTGTTAGTGTGAGGCGTGTCGTTACTAAATCATGTCTAGCTGTAAATTCCTCTAAACTTTATCCGCCATTCAATTTTACTTTGATAATGTTGCATTTTTAAAATATCGCGCATTGATTTAATTCACTTCTTCTTGCAATGCAGGATGTCATTTGTTGGTGTGTTGGAGCTGGTTATTTTTGTATAGATAATTGATGTTTGCTTTGTACATACACCTCATGGATGAAGTTGCAAATTACAATTAGGATGAGGGTAGAGTGCTGATATAATGTTTCATGAAATCAAGTTGTTTCGTACTTCAAAAAGAATGAAGAGAGATAGTTAGATACAAACATATTGGTTTTCTGATTTGATGATTTTTTTTTCATGGTATTTTGTTGTCGCATTCAAATCCAGATTTGTTTGACACAGTGGTGATAGTTAGATAGATAGTAATTTTGCGTCTCCGAACACATGGTGATCGGAATCACAAGTGTTTGATTGTTTTTCGTCTGAGTTATGAGTATCTGGTTCTCTTATTAAATATCTTGCTGGTTCTTACTATTCGTTTGTACTATTTGGTACTGTGCTGGGGTAGGTTGGACTTTTTTTTTTATCTTGACAACTATTCAAGAGTTTGTACATTTTAATATTTTATAGCCTCAAGGTGGGAAGATAGTTTTTAGAAGAAATAAAATCGATCAATTTTAATTATCTTATTCATAAATCAGTTTAATTGTTTGATCATGTAATGTTAATATGACAGTTTTTAAACTCTAAATAATACTAAGATATACTTGAGTATGAAATTCAGCAACAGCTTTATATTTTTGTCATGTTAAGGGTTAAATCTACGTTTAGTATGTGTGAAATCTCTTGTTTAAGATGCATTGATGAATATGGGTCCTTCCAAACTTCAAAACGGTAAATTGTATTTTGATTAAAAAACCTTAAACTGTTTGGAGCCTCCAAACATATATAATATCTTTTTTATACATAATTTAATTTAACAAAACGAAAATAAACGGGCGGGTTCGGGGACGGGTTCAGGTTGGTATCAATGTCTCCATTACCCACTCTATTTCCATCTTTTAAAATCGGGAAAAATCCAAACCCAATCAACTCGGGTTTTCTCCGTTAAAACGGGGATGGTACGGGCGGGTATCTGTGGGTATGAGTTTTATTGCCGTGCCTAATTGGATGCCTTAGAAATGTTAGGATTTTCATGATTTGAGCCAAGATAATTACGGGGAGAGTTAAATGAGAAAGAGTGTGAAGCAGCTTTTCAATTAAAAAAATTAAGGAAAAGAAATGGCAAACATAATATCATTTTGGCATTGACAATAAACGCAGAATTCTACGGTTGGTGTGAATAGAATTAAGTTTTCATAACTTTTTCTATGTATTTAAAAAAATGATATCTGGAACTTTCGTCGACCCTATCCTTAACTTTTTGACCTTTCCTCTCCGTTTTGGTTTTAACTCTACTATAATTAAGAACTAATGAATCAGGACTTTGGCAAAAAAGTGGGATTTGTATTCCCTGCGATTAGGAAGCCATGCAATCAGAGTGTTGTAGACCTTATGTTTGAGATCGAAGAATAAAGATTAATAATTCAGAAAATAAGTAAAAACTATATAGTATATTGGACGATTGAGATCATCATGCGGTCACTATTTGACTTCAAAGTGTCTATTTGCGAAATCGCACGGGAGATTTTTAAGAAAGAGTTGCGAAATCGCACGGGAGATCAATGATTGTTTAGTTACGTAAATATGTTTTTTGTTTTTTTTTTTTTTATCTTTTTTCAAGCAGTCCAATAGCTAGAATTTCATCCCTTAAGGTGAATAGTTGGGGGTGTCCGTTCATACGATTCTTGTATACTGCAATGTTCTTATCAACTAAGTTCTGCTCATGGAAAGAGAGGAATATTTTTATTGAGATTGAAAAATGAGAAAATCATTCAAAATTTCCAAAATATGACAATAGAGAACACAATGATGTATTTTTATGTTTTCAAAAAATGAATTGTGATTTTGTCAAAAAAAAAGAAAAAGAAATGTGATATATATTGCTACAAAGTTATATATATATATAGTGCCCCCTCTAATAAAAATTTATAACTCCGTCACTGGGTGTAATTATTGTGTTTTGATACACAATAATAAGTCAATATAATATCATAATTTAACCATATATTTGACCTCTTCAAAAAGAGAGTCAATAATGTAATACACAAAATTTATATCATTTAATCTTAATTCAAATATATTAACTGCATGAAACATGGGATTTGTCAATACAGCAAACTTAACTCCTACTAGTATTTTCCAATTGTTGACAATTTCGTTTCTTAATGAATTTAGAGTTGATGTGATCGTTGACTAGGAAGAGTAAAGAGTGACGTGATTTAAGATTTGTGCAACAAACAAGGTCTTCAAGTTCAAACATCAAAGGTTTCGATCATACAAAACAGAGATATTCTAGAAACTTAAATGAAAAAAAAAAAAAACTTACATATACATATATACATGCATATATGTGTGTATAAGGGTATATTGGTGAAAAAATAATGAATGTCTTTAGAAATTATGAAAAGAAATAAAAAAATATTAAAATATATAGTCTTAATTATATTTAAATACGGATGTAGTATATATATATATAACCAACCGAGTAGCTATCTCAGCATATGATGTACCGAGATAGTCTACGAGAGTTTACATAAGTGTCGATCGAGAAAAACAACAAAGCTAACTGTTGGATATTGCCTTGAAAATGATGTTGTTGTTGCAGGAAGCTGGTGTGTCCTGGTGAGGGCTCAACAGGCAGCAGACAACAGGCAGCAGGAAGCAGGCAGCAGGCAGGCTGCGCCTGGGCGCAGGCAAAGGCTGCGCCTGGGTGCAATTGAGCCCTGGTGAGGGCGTGGCTACTGCCTGCTGGCGCTGGGGCGCGGGCAGGCTGCGCCCGGGCGCGCGCTTAAATAGTGTTGTTTTGCATTTTTTGAGGTTTTAAGATGTTTTTTAGGGTTTCTAAGGCCAACATACATACTAGGGTTAATAGATAACATCTTGGGAAGACTCTAGGGTTGGGGAAACATTCTATCACCTTGGAAATACTTGTTGATTGAATCTCTTGGTCACGGGGAGAGATTCGGGACTAGGGTAGAATTAGGAAAACTCTAATTCTTGTAACTCTTGTGGAGAATCTCATTGTAATCAAGGTTTCTATCGATAGTGGAACGGAGAGGCTGCTCTCTCCCCAGATTAGGTTCATTAACACCAAACTGGGTAAACAATCGTTTGTGTTCTTTACCGCTTTCGTTGTTTTATTCTTGTTCGTGATTATTATTGTCGGTTCTCAATTTATGGTTGCTTTAATCGTTTGCTCCACACACTAAAGGTTATTGGTGTGATATCAATTGAATTCACAACACTAACAAAACTAGTCAATACCCAAACAGATTTACAATTATATATTAAACAATATTATATTCCAACAAGGGAGGTTAACACGTGAATGGATCTTCCGTAATTGTTCGGCGGCAATATTGGATAGTTTTGCTAAATATTTAGGTGTCTTATACATTTTTCAGGCAGAGAATATAGATGTGATGATTGCTATTTAAATTGCATACTCTCGTGGGTGGCATCAACTCTGGTTGGAAACATATTCTCTTATGGTGACTTTGACATTTTAATTAATAAACTATATATTTTGATTGACAAGTGCATTTAACAATGTTTAAAATTCTCATACTATATATATTGATCGATTACAATTTCAAATAACAATTCACTTTTTATTTTTTTATACTTAAAATATCAATTTACTTATTCATTTAAATTAACTTATTATATCTTATCGTCTCATCAAATATTAAAATATAGATCATGCTAACATGTGCCCTAAGAACATATGTTAAGATATTTAAATAAAAAAATTACATTAAATAATTCTAAAAATTTAATTTCAAAATAGTTGATTACAAAAAATAAAAAAAAAAATGTCTATATTTGACTGCACATGTTAATATTTTTCTTAAAATATTATAAAATACTTTTTTAACCTAACAATCAAATGTGTCTTTCAAATTTTTTAACCTCGGTTGTCTTGAGCTGTAATCGTTCGAACGTACTATACTAGTACTTCACATGTTAGCATTTTTTCTACTAAACTTTACATAGTTGCCTTGAGCTGTATATTGTTACATAAAATACTCTTTCTAACCTTGTTATTAGTTTGGTCCACGATTAGGCACGCAAAGTTTAGTAAAGAAAATCGTTCACTCCATTTTTTCTTCTTTTTGACAAAAAGATAAATTAACAATGGTTACTTAGTTTAGTATATGTTAAGACGACGGGTGAACAAAGGAGAGATGGTGACCTACTACAAAGACTATTTCATTCCCTTGTGGGGTGACCTTTGTTTAAGTTGGAGTAATGTGTTTTATAAGATCAATTCATTCATAGTATAAAACATAAGTGACAATTCAAACTGGATTATAAATACTTTATGAAACATTTACAATAACCAATAACAACATTTACATTAAGGATCGATTTATTTTGTTAGATTTCAAGTGTGAGTGTGAAGTCTTATATCAATTATGAATGGACAAAATGTTGGGTATATAAAAGAGGTGACCTTTGCTCAAAAAAGAAAAAAGAGATGTGACATACATATTTAATTCTTAAGATTTTTTATAGAGCATTGATTCGTTGTTCCTTCTCATATTAATTTTTCACACTCTCCAACAATTTTGATAAATATTAATATATGAAAGAAAGTCTTATTAAATTTTTGTAAGTAAACTAATTTTGCATGCATAAATGTGTTTTGATTATTGGATCAAAAAATTAATTTATTGGATAAAAAAAACTAATAGTAAAATTAAGTTATCTATAATATAAAATTTATTTACATTCATAAAATTGACCACGAAAGAGACCTAAGAAGAAAATGGGTGTATATATAAATGATATTTGATTATATATAGATCTAGTAAAAAAAAGACAATGAGGAAAACATACCCATTCGCTGCATGTCATCTCCAAATCCATTAATCAAAGCATATATATAGAAAGCTTCAACTTTATTCACTTTTTAAGGACTCAAGTCTTCGGTTCTCTTTCTTGATATTTTTTGTTTTTTATCAAATCACTGCTTAAATACAGTTTTTAATCTTTCAAATTTCACAATTGTAAAATTTTGAGTGGTTAAAATAGCACAATTGAAATTTGAGAGGCTAAAATTGAACAATTTTAAAATTTAGGAGGTTAAAATCGGACAATTGAAATTTTCAGACTAAAATTGCACAATTGTAAAATTTAAGAGGTCAAAATTGCATTTAAGTCTTTTAATGATTATTTTATCTATTAAATTTTAAATAAATTAACTTCTTTTGGTTAGATGTATATACAATATTCATATTCATATTCATATTATACAAAAGTTTTTTCAAAACTACCCATTCATAATTTGAGCTATTTATCAATCAATTAATAAGAATAAGCCGCATAAGTGGATTTACATGTGAAATAAAAGTTTGTTATAAATTAATGGGTCATGCTAAACAATGCACCTGAGCATACCAAAAATAGAAATAAAATATAAAGTTAATGTTGATAAATACACTTTTTACACTTTCAATGCATTGAATGCACGAATTTCAAAACATAATTTCCTTATTTAAGTGCTTAACTAGTGCACCGAGTACACTATTTAAGTGCTTAAATTAATTATGGGTACCACATACAAATCCACTTATGCAGCTTATTCTCATTAGTTGATGGGTAAATATCTCAAATTATGAAGAGATTGAGTATGTCTCACCTAAATTATATTATTAGATGGAGAAAATAATTGGAAAAAAAGAGAGTAAAATATGGGGTAAATATATTGACTTCCTTTTTCAAACCTCACCCCATCCAGTGTTTCATTCTTTCTCTAGGTAATTTAGTATCTTACTCTATTTGTTTATATATCCTTCTCTCCCTTCCTCTCCCTTTATATAATTAATCATCATTACCAACTTATATAGTTAAACATTGGCTTAACTTGATAATCATACATAATCAAACCAATTAACACAAAGAAAGGCATATAGGAAAAACAACATGGGGAGAGCTCCTTGTTGTGACAAAGCCAATGTCAAGAGAGGTCCATGGTCACCTGAAGAAGACTCCAAACTCAAATCTTATATCCAACAACATGGCACTGGTGGCAACTGGATTGCCCTTCCAAACAAAATAGGTAGGTATTTCTATTATTGTAAAAAATTAATACAATTATATGAAAGATTTGATTAAAATTGTAGATACAAAATTATAGCATATTATTTATATTAGAATGGATCATGAATTGTGTATCTTTAGAATTACGGAGATATCTTTATTTGGTTTCAGAACTCAAAATTCTTTCATGTTGAAACGTTAATTAATTTATTTTTTGTTGTAGGTCTCAAAAGGTGTGGAAAAAGTTGTCGTCTTAGATGGCTAAATTATCTTCGTCCAAATCTTAAACATGGAAGTTTCTCCGAAGAAGAAGAGAACATTATTTGCAGCCTCTATACCAATATCGGAAGCAGGTAATTAAATTTGTAATTGATTAGCAAATAGTCAAATACTAAATTAAAATTGCAATTGTAGCCACATTGGCCGCATTTTACTGCAATATCAAATTTTACAACGTAAGCGCAACCGTAATTGCAACCACGACTTAGAATCATAACTTAAAAGGAA
Source organism: Trifolium repens (assembly GCA_030408175.1). NCBI lineage: Eukaryota > Viridiplantae > Streptophyta > Magnoliopsida > Fabales > Fabaceae > Trifolium > Trifolium repens. The sequence continues at coordinate 37,713,626 of CP125851.1, forward strand.
AATCGTTAATAATCCATATGTTCTCTTTCATATGTGCAGGTGGTCCGTTATAGCAGCACAATTACCAGGACGAACAGATAATGATATAAAGAATTACTGGAACACAAAGTTAAAGAAGAAACTTCTAACAAAGCAAAGGAAGGATCAACAATCTCAAGCTCGCCGAGCTTTTAGACTAAACCAAGAGATCAAGAGAGAAAATGGAAATTTGGTATTGCCTAATGAAGTTATCAATATCAGCCAAACTCCAAATTATTTGCAAACAGAGCACTTTTCCTTTCCAAATCCTTCTTTCATCCAAAATTATAATCTCAACGAAAATGAATTCTCTGATAATCATCAACTACAGCCAATCAATTCAAACATCAATACTCAATACCCATGTGACATTTATTTCCAACAAGACCAACTATGTTATCAATCCACAATCAACAACATAAACTCTGCAGGGATGGTCTATATGAACCACCAACAAACAGATGGATCAATGAAGATCGGTAGTGGCGCTAACTCGACGTTAATAGAAAGCAGTAGTTGGGGAGATATGAGTTTGTTGATTTCTGATTATGAAGGTTGCCATCAACAAACAATGATTCAAGAAGATATTACTTTTGATGAGTCTATGTTCTATGGAATGATCCAAACACAATAACATTTCTTTGCTTGCATTACTGTTTAATTAGTTTTAACTTTTGATTAGGTTTTATCCCTTCCGTTTACATGTTTTAATTAGTTAGAAATTATTGTACTTTTTCATTTACTTGGGCATAAATTAATTAATAAGTACTTTTTGATATTTTGGTTATGAATTTTTTATTTTTATTATTGGTCATGAATTTCTTTGCTAATTTAGTAGTCTTGAGTTTTAGATTTGAAGTAGTAATATTCATCTTTTCAAAACTAACCTATAAGGTAAAGGTTCTCACCATTTTTCAGGAAAGAATGTCCTGCAGTAACTAGTAAATGCAGGATACACTAATCTATCAGAGTCGTATGATCTAAATCAATAGTTGAGATTGATTCGTGATATTTTTATGTCAATCGTTTGATCTAAAATGAATGGATCTGATTCAATACAGTGTGAAACTTTGTAAAAAATAATCGTAGCAAATATGGATCCCCATTTTTCAACATCTAGCATGTGTTTTTTCCATTATAACATTTCTTTTTAATCAAGAGGGCCTAAGCCCAGAAAGAAAAATTACACAACAACTACACGGGAAAAGTTAACCCTAGAAATTACTAACTTGAGACGCAAGACTCATAAAAATCAACATGGACCTATCATGCAACCTAAATTAGCTAAAGCATCAGCACACATGTTTGCTTTGCAATACGAATAATGTATTTTCACCTCCCATTCCTATTAGAATAACCGACGAATTTGCTTCAAAAACTCTATTAAGAATAACTACTCTTATTATGACGAAGGAGAGTATTAACCACTATTTTAGAATATATCATAAGCTCAACCTTTTTAAACACCAATCATATCTCCAAGCATATCGTAATCCTTCTAACACTCCATTATAACATTTTATTTTATTTTTGAAAAGACATTATAACATTTATTATTACTTTTTTAATCGCTTCGTTTCAGTTTTATAATAATGTAAAGATTTTTATTAAATTGTTTTGAGGAACACTTTTAGTTTGTCTAGAAAACTCTAAATCTATAGAATGAAAAGAGAAAAATATTGTGGACTAAACATCCAGCATTTTGTCTTTTTATGTGTGGAAAAAATTAAAAAGTAGTATTACTGATTAAACATATATAATCCCCAAAGTTTTGTTTATCCGATGAAATTGACACTCACTACCATTAGAGTCTATACGTGTTTAATCTAATATATATATTCATTTTCAACAATAAACTTTCCATTTCTGAGTATATATAAAAAGTTTTTCAACCAAATCAACCTCAATATTTTTTTTTGTCGGTTAGGATTTAAGCACATGAGAAGAGTCTAACCTAAAAAATTGTTCCAATAGATGAGAAAATTTATTGATTTAAGTACTATATTGAACACTTTGAAATACTCGACGTGAGACTCTTAATATCATTATGTCTTTTAAGAGCTAACATCCACGAAGACTTTCACTGTATCGGCATTGACCCGATGATAGCCTATTCTTTTTCAGCAGCTTCACTCACCTATCAATTTTGGTGGGGCACCTAATTAATCCGGCCTATAGATAGCCATTTTAGTAGCCTATCTCTCAATGAAAGCACCAAATTGATATAGTGCTAACCCTGTCAAACTATGAAACTATGGAAAAACTACACTATCCTAAGAAATGCAATAAAGAAAGACAAGTAAAATAAAAGAGAAATTCATTTGATTTTATTCATTAGGTTAAAATATGTAAAACACTACAAATATAATACTCCTAATTGACCTAAAGCATAAAACCCAATTAAACAATCCAATAACATAAAAGTCCAACTAATAATATAAATATTATATCTTATTAAAAATTGAAATTAGGGGTCAATTTGTAAATTTGTAAATTGAAATTGTTTGGATGGAGTAATAAAAAATTCATTGTCATAATTTTTGGACAACTTTTATAAATTTTAATTTTTTTGGGTCAAATTTAAAAATTGAAATTAGGGGTCAATTTGTAAATTTCACAGGGTCAACTTATAATTTTGGAAAATTTGAGGGGTCAATTTGCAATTTTTTGAAAATTTATTGGGGTCAATTTTATTTTTTTTGAAAATTTGAGGACCAAAATGAAAAATTTGAAAAAATATAACAAATTAACAATAAAGAAATTTAAAATTCTTAGCTTTTAGATGTCAATTGAAATTCTCTAAATTTAACTTGAACAAAATACTTCATAAATTTCCATTATTTTGAAAATTCATCAAATTATTAGCTAAACAATGAAATTCACCTCAAATTATTTTAATTTCCTGAAAACATTTCCTCATCCAAACACCAACAGATATCCAAATTACAAATTGAATTTTTTTAATTAAATAATAATATTATAATGACACGATAAAATAATATATTTGATGTAAAACACAATATATAATATGTTAAAAATTAATATTTTGCAAAGAAAATTATCAATTATATATGAAATGTATGAAATAGTAAAAAGAAATACATTAAATTGAACTAATAAGTATTATTGAGAAAATAAAAATCAATAATTAACATATTAAATTAATATATCATACTAATAAAAGTTAAATAAATATTAAAAAATATATATGCGGTTTGGTTCGGTTTGGATCGGTTTTGAAAAATCAATCCAAAATCCGATTCGATCCAGCGGTTTTCACAAAAAGAATATCCAGACACATAAAAAAAATATTCGGTTTTTTGCGGTTTTCGGTTTTTTTGGATCGGTTTGCGGTTTTTATTTGGATTGGTTTGGATTTGAGCATCCCTACTGCTGGTTCTGGTGGTTATTGATAAGTTTCACCTTTGTAAATTTAGTTTAGAACCTTTGGAAATTTTTTTATTTTTTTTTTGTTTTCACCACCAGTTGAATCTGATTCGGGGGTCAGTTCTGGCATCAAGTGGTTCCAGCCCCCTCCCGATCGTAGTTGCGGGGGATCGAACCGTGGTCCTCCCTACCAAGTTCAGCGCCAATCACCACTGAACCAACTAACGATTGATAACCTTTGGAAAATTTAGTTTAGTTACAAAGCATGTGTGGTAAATTTTTTTTTTTTTAGATAGACGAAATGACAAATTAAAGTCATTATAAACTCACACATATAAGTGAAGGAGTCGGAGTTTGAACAATAATGATGACATCCAATCTAACAATTTTAACATTTTTTACCAGTTATACTAGAAGTTGTGAACGCATAGTAAATTCATTTTATTCCCCTGTATACATGGTTATTGTGTCTGTGTATTATGCACCCCGGTTTTATTATAAGTGTCATCTTTATAAATTTTCAGTTTTTTTCTACTGGTATACTATCTACTTGAATTTCAACCAATTGTAGAATATATGTACATAAAACTGGATATTTTTGCCACAGCGCAGAAAAGAGTGGGGATTTCAATACAGATGTGGGGTGTGGATAATAATTCCCCATATTTTGGAGATGTCATTCCGTGGAAATCCATAACAAAACCAAAATCACAGGTCCGATTACAAACTGAAATAATTTCCCACTCACCCCTATATTTATACCTTCACCCATACAAATAAAAATAATTTTCAACTTTATCCTTTTTATCCCGGTTAACATTCCTGTATACATCTTATTTTGATATGTACCGATTCATTGATGAGTTGTACAATTTTAATAAATTTACAAATAGTATTTAATATACAAAAATCAATTAGCACTATTTATAAACCTATCACAATTGTCCACATCAACAAATGTACCGGTACATATTAAATAAAATGTGTACCGAAAAATTCACCATTTATCATTTGACTTCACCCTCCAGTGCACAAAGTTTTTCAATAGAGAAAATTACAAATTGGAACGCTTGGTAAAACATTTTGGTAGCCAAAATTACAAAGCGAAACACTTGGTAAAACATTACTGGCAGTAGCAAAAAAATTTCTGCATATATTTGGTTTAGCCACAATGATATTCAGTTTAACCACAGTAAACCGTAGGCTAATAAAATAAAAAATAAAAAATAGGATTATATTAGTCATAGTGTCACCGTGGCAAACATCAATATTTAGCCACAGTTACACAGCTGTGGCAGATCGGTTGTGGCTAATGACCAAAATTTTTGTAGTGTGTGGCTAATAGTTTCCGTTTAACAAAATTAATCTTGTAGACAAAAGTTTCCTGCAATTTTTTAATTTAGCCATAGTCATATTTTGTTGTTATTATTATTATTATTATTATTATTATTATTATTATTATTATTATCTCTTATCTCTTATCTCTTATATTATAAGTTTCTTACGTTGGTTATCATTAACCTAATCTCTTCCCTCTCATTTTCTTTCCCATTTTAACCCCAAATCAATTCAAATAAAATGTTAAAAAATAGTTCACCAAGAATCGAACTCATGTCCTTTAAAAATTATGTGGTGCATTTACTACATCAATCAATTTGATAAAATTTTGTATCTATCATGTAATAAGTATGCAATCAATGCCTTGTTAATATAATTTTTTCCCTCTATCAAATATTAAAAATTTATATGGTCGTTTTTTCCCTCAATCAATATCTAATTGATATAATTTAGAAGTTCATTAATATTTTTAATGTAATATGATTTTTCCATATTCACAATTCCATTTACGTATTTTTTAATTTAAATTCAAAACTTTTTACTATTTATTAATTTTAATACCATTAATGTAGTATGATATTTAGAAATTCATTAATACCTTTAATGTAGTATGATTTTTCTGTATTCACCAATTCATTTAGTTCAACTTTTTACTTACCATTATAAAATACTTTTTTAATATTTTTTAATTTTAATAATTCACCTACACGTGCACGCAATGTAGATGGTGATGCAGTGGATGATGTTGACACTCCCGAATTTTTGAACACGATTTCTGCGTCGAATCTTCCAAATCACAAGTTGAGACTTAAAGTGTTGGAGTTTCAGTTATGCTATTAAGGAATTTGGATCAAAAATTAGGATTATGCAATGGAACAAGACTTATTATTACAAGAATGAGAAAATATGTTCTTGAAGGAAAAATTATTTCAGGAAGTAATATTTGTGATAAGGTTTTTATATCTAGACTGTCACGTACACCATCTGACGTAAGAATTCCTTTTAAATTTCAACAGAGACAATTTCCTTTAATGGTTTCTCTTGCAATGACTATTAATAAGAGTCGAGGACAATCTCTCAAGCATGTTGGGATATATCTTCCATCGCCAGTGTTTTTACATGGTCAATTGTATGTTGCAATTTCAAGAGTTACTTCTAGAGAATAATTAAAAATATTGATTACTGACGAAGACAGTGAAGATACGAAAAAAATTTCCAATGTTGTTTATGAGGAAGTATTTCGTAATATACCATAATTTCTGTTGTTTGAACGTTTATCCAAATTTATCATTGAACTAATGTTTAATGTTATTCGACTTTTTTTATATGTATGTTAGTATTAAAAATTTTATATTGTATTTTTATTGTAAAATATTACGGCTAATTAGACCCGTGCGGTGATGTTCTAGTTATTATACAAGACATATACTCTGAACTTTTATAGTAACAACAAAATTATTTAAGTGTTTGAATTTTATTTACAATAATTACTTGTGTGTTTTAATTTGTATGATATATTTTATGTTAATTTGTTACTTAATGAATTTGACACAATATTAGTCTAGTTTAATTATTAGACATCAACCATTTTTATATATAATTGATATATCTGGTTCGCCATTCATTAAAAAAAGAAAAAGAAGATATATCCGGTTCAATATTCTTTTCCAAAAGTCTTATTTTAATTTTATACACGTTATGAAAGCTTTTCTCAAGGGAATTTATATGTGCAAAATCTGCGTTGTTGGAGACATGTTTCAGTTTTAGGATTGGCATTAACAGTCAATTGTAGAACTTTTACCGAACGGAAGATGGGTTTCTTATTAAGTTATTTGTAAAAAAAAGTAAATTAAAGAGGGGGTATGTCTTATATGACTATTGTTTACTTTCAGATTTTCACACTGAAAGAATGCGGAAGTCTACATGCACAAACTAGCTACAGAAGTACATAAATAGATACACACAAAAATTTATTTTTTTATCAATAAATTTATCAATAATATGCATGGTGGTTGGTAATTTTTTTGGTCAAATGGAAGGTATAGCTCATACTTATCAATTAGTCCATATTGTTAAGCATAGAATGGTTCACCTCATTGTATTCACTTAGAGTACGTAATGCTCTTATATAGGAGAGCTACATAACAACCAAGGCACATAAGCCTGGCGCGCGCGTTTTGCTAGCACCCGTATAGCACTTGCTAGCATACACACAACATTTTGCTAGCATACACACACACAACACTAATCACATATTCAGATTACACACTAACATCCTCTCCTAATCTGAAAATAACCAAAAACAATAAAAAACAACATTTAATCCTTCTGTTGAAGATCACACACACCAAGTAGTTTTCTAAACTTGCAAAAAGATTCGAGCTTCAATGGCTTGGTCATAACATCAGCTATTTGATCTTCTGTTCTGCAGTGCTTTAATTCAAAGACTTCATCTTTGACAAGATCTCTAAGGAAGAAATATCTTACATCTATATGCTCACATCTCCCATGCATGATGGGATTCTTGGACAATTTTATTGAGGAGCTGTTATCACAGAAAATAACATTTCCTTTGCCTTGATCCTCTCCTAAATGAAATAGGATTCTTCTTAGCCATAGTCCTTGACATGCACATGAAGCTGCAACAACAAATTCAGCTTCTGTGGTTGATAGAGTCACAATAGGTTGCTTCTTTGAAGACCAGGAAATAGCACTGGACGCATATGAATACACATAACCTGAGGTACTTTTTCTATCCTCAACATCACCAGCATAGTCTGAATCTGTCCACCCTTGCAGAGCTTGCTTGATACCCCTTTTATACAGAATGCCAAGACTTTCAGTTCCTTTGAGATACCTAAGTATTCTTTTTGCAGCAATAAGATGAGTTTCAGTAGGTTTCTCCATGAATCTAGCTATAAGACACACTGAATATGCTAGATCAGGTCTTGTGGCTAAAAGATACATCAGGCTTCCTACTATCTGTTTGTAGTAAGTAGCATCTACACATTGTCCATGTTGATCTTTAGTGAGTTTATTGCCTGGCACAATTGGACTACACACTGTATTGCACATTTCCATTCCAAACCTGGACAGTATATCCTTGCTATATTTCTGCTGACAAATGAATATACCATGACTTCCTTGGTTAACTTCTACTCCAAGAAAGTATCTCATTCTCCCCAAATCTGTCATATCAAACATACTCTTCATTGATTCTTTAAAGATCTCAAACATGTTAGAATCATTTCCAGTAAATATGAGATCATCAACATATAAGCTCACAATAAGAATTTTTTTACCATATCTTTTTACAAACAAAGTATGCTCATGAGGACATTTGATGAAGTTTTCTTTATTAAAGTAGGACTCAATCTTGCTGTACCATGCTCTAGGTGCTTGCTTAAGCCCATATAGAGCCTTTTTGAGCTTGTACACTTTATTTTCAACTATCTTGTATCCTGGAGGTTGATCAACATACACATTTTCTGTCAAATCTCCATGAAGGAATGCACTCTTTACATCTAACTGATATACAGACCATTCATGGCTTGCTGCAAGAGATAAAATAGTTCTAATAGTGTCCCACCTTGCTACTGGTGCAAACACTTCATTGTAGTCTACTCCTTGCTGTTGAGAGTAACCTTTTGCCACAAGTCTTGCCTTATGCTTTTCTACTTCACCTTTTTCATTAAGCTTGGTTTTGTAAATCCATTTAACTCCAACTTTTCTAGCTCCTTCTGGTAGTGTGACTAGTTCCCAAGTGTTGTTTTTCTCTATGGATTCAATCTCTTGATCCATAGCTCTCTGCCATACATCACTTTTTGCTGCTTCATCATAAGTAATAGGATCATCATTGGTGCTAAACATTGCTAGATTCTGCAGATCATCATCATCTAATTCTTCACCTGTCACATAATCATCCAAGTAACTAGGCCTCTTAGTGACTCTAGGGGTCAATTCATCACTACTGTAAGTGATAGTGTCTTCACTCACTTGAGAATTATGATCTGGGTCATTGTGCAATAGATTTTCATCAGCATTATTCTCTACTTCAATATCTTCTATGTTAGCATCTTGTTCACCAGAGCTACTTGTACTATCTGACTCTGTTTGTTTCTTTGATTTGTCATTTTCCCACTGCCAGCTTTTAGATTCTTCAAAAGCAACATCTTTACTGATAATGACTCTTTTGTTGGATGGATCATAGAGCTTGTACCCCTTTGATTCTTCACTAATGCCCAGTAGAAAGCATGGAATGCTTTTATCATCAAGTTTTTTCCTGTGAGCATCATGAATGTGAACATAAGCCAAGCAACCAAATACTCTAAAATGATGAACTGTTGGTTTTCTTCCTGTCCAAGCTTCCTCTGGTGTCATGTCTTTCATAGATAGAGTTGGACTTCTGTTAAGTACATATGTGGCCCACTTCAATGCCTCTGGCCAGAATGATTTAGGTACATTTCTTCCACTTAACATGCTCCTAACCATATTCAACAAGGTTCTATTCTTTCTCTCAGAAACTCCATTCTGCTGTGGAGTATAAGCAGTAGTTAACTGCCTCTTAATTCCATTGCTGCTGCAATATTCATTAAACTCATTAGATGTGAACTCTCCACCCCTATCAGTTCTTAAGCACAACATTTTGCAGTTTGACTCATTTTCAACCATGTTTTAAATTTTTTGAATTCAGTAAATGCAGTAGCATTATCTACCAATAGATGAATCCATGTTTTCCTACTAAAATCATCAGTGAAGGTCATAAAATACCTGCACCCTCCATTTGATTGAGGAGTTATAGGTCCACATATGTCAGAGTGAACAAGCTCAAGAGGTTTAGTAGCTCTCCACTGTGCTTCTCTAGGAATTGCTTCTCTATGCTGCTTGCCTTTCATACAATCAGAGCATTTTTCTTCTTTCTCTTGTAGCTTAGGTAGACCCTGTACCATGTCTTTCTTCACAAAAGTATTGAGCCCTTTAAAACTAAGATGGGCATATCTATTATGCCACAATTCAGTGTTGTCCATTTGAGTAATTTTGAAGCACATTGGCATTATCACAGGTGCATAGATAATGAACATACGATTTGATGACATTTTGGTGGTCATTAACGATAATTCTCTTTGTTTATGATAAACTTTGCAGTAATTATCCTCAATATGAATGGACAAACCCTTTTCTTGTAGTTGACCAATGCTGAGCAAATTGTTCTTCAACCCAGGGATATAATACACTTCAGTAATCACTTGAGTTAAGCCATTGATGCATAGTTTTAAGTTCCCTTTTCCCTTAATTTGCATTCTAGAATCATCCCCCAATTTCACAGATTCTCTAACACTATCATCAAAATCAAATAACCATTCTTTGGTTCCTATCATATGATTACTACATCCACTATCTAAGAACCATACCTCATCTCTAGCACTGGTGTTGGTGGTTTGTTGAGCCATGAGCAAGACTTCACCAGTTTCTGCATAGTTGATATCATTCTCCTCCCAGCTCGGGCATTCATTGCGAAAATGTCCTTTCTTGTGGCACTTATAACATTCAATATCTTCTTTATTTATTCTTCCTCTCCCCCTGCCACGAGAACCACCACGACCCCTGCCACGAGAGCCCTCACCACGTCCACCATGAGTAATCTTTAAAGCTTGTTCTTCCTCTCTATCAGATTGAGCTTTCAATCTTTGTTCTTGCACCAAAAGAGAACTTTGTAATTCATCAACAGAGAGCGTGGTAACATCATTAGATTCCTCTATAGAACACACAACGTTAATTGTATTTCGGAATTAAAGATCGCAATATCTGTTCAACAATGTGAACTTGTTGCATCGTTTCACCATTAGCAGTCATGCGATTTGCAATCGCCAGAGTACGAGCAAAGTACTCATCAATAGATTCACTTTCTTTCATGCCAAGAACCTCAAATTCTCGTCGTAATGCTTGTAATTGAGCTCGTTTCACCTTCGTATAACCTTGGTATTTGCTGCGCATCGAATCCCAAATTTCTTTTGCAGTGTTGCGTGTGAGAATCGTCTCCAAGATTGTACGATCTATAGATTGAAAGAGGTAGTTCTTGACCTTCAAATCTTTCAATCTACTAGCTGCTGCTGATTGTAGCTGCTCTGCCGTAGCATCTGCCGGTGCCACCGTGACTCCCGTTTCGATTAAATCCCACAGCTCTTTGGATCGGAGAAGATTCTCCATTAGTAATGACCAGTGATCGTAATATCCATCGAATTTGGGAATTGATGGACGGGGAAAGTCGTTTGAATCCGCCATGAAAGGAACAGAAAGATCGAAGAAAGGTGAGGAAGAAACAAGGTTGATGATGAAGAAAACGGTTATAACGGTTTTTCGCGCCAAAAAGAAGTGTAACAATTTTGCAAATTTTACAGGTCCTTTCAGGTGTGATACCACTTGTTAAGCATAGAATGGTTCACCTCATTGTATTCACTTAGAGTAATGCTCTTATATAGGAGAGCTACATAACAACCAAGGCACATAGGCCTGGCGCGCGCGTTTTGCTAGCACCCGTATAGCACTTGCTAGCATACACACAACATTTTGCTAGCATACACACACAACACTAATCACATATTCAGATTACACACTAACACACATATATATATATAAATCATAACTCTGAAGGTGGAAAAACACAAGAAGGGGGGGTTGAATTGTGTTTTTAGAATTAAAACTTTTTCGAAATAAAACCAAGTTTGCAGCGGATAAAACACAAAATAAAAGAGGATGCTGAGAGAGAGAAAGAAAGACACAGAATTTATCCTGGTTCCCCTCACAAATCGAGAGTACTCCAGTCCCCTTGTTACTAACAAGAGATTTTCACTATAATCTACTAAAGATTACAAATTGCTCAAGCACACTTGCAAGAGACTTCTCAGGTGCTCAAGTTTCACTAAACAAGAGACTTCTCAAATGCTCAAGTTAAACTTAACAAGAGACTTCTCAAACAAACTTAAGAATAAGAATGAATGTTAAGGAACACTTGATATACTATCAGAGGTGTTTACAAAATACAACTCAAATTGTTCTAAGACTTAGAATGACAGATTTAAATTATGATGTCAGAATGCTTCTTAGTCTTTGAACGTAGTAATAGAACAGTCGTTAGAACAGTAGTCATTTCTTCCATTTGAGTCTTCTATTTATACTTGGAGGAAGATGATGACCGTTGCAGAGAGAGAGGTGCCAGCTGGAATTTACTCGTACAATTGATAGCTGTATATTGCCTTCTTTGGTAAGGAATTCCAATTCCACTACCTAGCTATTCAATTTATCACTCATCCATTTTGAGTAATAATAGTACGATAGTACAATCCTCAAATGCGCTCCACTTATGGATAAGGTTAACGTTGTACCAACGAATATTCCTTCCTGTGGATGTGACAGAGTCTTGAAGTGGATTGTTCTTCAATCATTGGTTCTGTATATGTCAGCTCTTGAGTGACGTAAATTCCTTTTGCTTCTGATGCTCTTGTCATAGCTTCTTAAGATCTTTAGCTTCTGAACTTTATCAGAGCCTAGCTTTTGGTCTTCAGAAGTGCTATCTTCAGCTCGCAAAAATTAAGCTTCTGATGAACAGCGATACTCTTTCAGAGCTTGTTTTGACTGGCTTCTCTGCTACTATTCATAGTGCTTCTGAATGAATTTTAACTTGTAATTCTGCACACTAGAATAATCATTAGTAATACCAATTGTAATTTTAATACTTTGTTATCATCAAAACCACTTAAAACGTTAGAGGTTCATGTCAGACCCACTTTGTTCCAACAAACTCAACTAACAAATTAATATGTTCATTATTGAGCCGGACACCATTGTTTAGATTCGCTCGAGACTTTACAATTGTGTTTGTAAATTTTATTGATGGTACGTTGCGTCTAAGAAAAAAAAAAACCATACTTACTAACTCATTAAATATTGAAGTTAGAAAAATTAACATATTAACTCCGACAAAAATCTTCCGTGAAAGAAAATTTTAAATATTTTGAATTAGATTTTAGAGATTATAGAGAGGAACATTGGGGATAGCTCCACCACTTTGCTAGACATAGGAAAAGTTTTGTTCCATAAAAGGCAAAACATGCAGACCAAAAGATTGTCAAAAGTTAAAATAGTTCTAAACTTGACTACTAGTACGTGTCTATACTATACTACTATATTTAGAATATTGATACTTCAATAAATATGGTACCCAACTTATCCTTTTTCATTGTGCATTAGTAATTGGAAAAATATACTAGTACTATAAATTAATGTGAAACGTTGAAATATAACCTAAATAAAGCTGAGCAAGTTAAAATCAAAGAAGAAGACCAAAATGAATTTCTCAACTAGACAAAAGATTCCATAATTTGAAATTCTTGTCCTCATGTGAACTTGGATTATATTGTGTTGGATAAGATTGTATTGTGTTGTTGATGATTAATGCATTGATCCTTCGGGTTGGTTGCCGAGTAAGACCATGTACAATGGCAAAAAACATTCAACACCCTATTTTTTCACTTTTTACACTCCACATCATCTTCTCTCTCTTCCACCTAATAATTCAACACCCCATTCAATTTTTACCCTCTCCAATACCAATAGTTTTTTCATTCAACACTCTACCCCACCACCTTCTCTACCCCACCACCTTCTCTACCCCACCATTTTTGAGTGTTGAAATTATTATTGAGATCCATTTCACACAAAAAAAAAGGACTAAAACTTCAAATTAAACACTAATTGAAAGATAAACAAGATTAAGATAGTGAAAAAATTGGTTTTTTTTTCTGTGTCCAAATCAAATGAACCAAGTCTCTATTTATAGAGAAAAAAATATTACGAATTTTGGTGAAAAAAAAAAAAAATTAATTTGCATTGAAATAATTGAGTTTAAAGATAAGATGATGTAAAAATCTCGTGAGCCAATCAGAAGCTGCCACCTGTCCCCCTGCGTATCAATTATACATGTTAACTGGATTCATCTTCTCTTTAAATTCAACATGTTACTCCAATAGTCCATTTTCATTCAACAGACAATCAACACCCATTAAATACCCTCATTGCACTTGGTCTAACTTGGAAAACAAGTTCATGGAGAAATATTTGCATGCATGCGTGGCTAAAGTCAAAATCATTGATCCTAAAAAAGATTGTCACTAAAAAGTTATACACAATAGTCTAATATTACTCTTAATTGGTTTAAATACGTATGCGAAATAATATTTTTAGAGGTGTTTCTGTTACTATCTTTCTTAGTGGATGAATTATTTATAATTTATGATTTTAGTTTATAGGCTGATTAAAAAGTAATATCAATTAACTTTTAAGAAAATACCGTTAATTTTGGTAGGTCTCAATAATATATATCAAATGATTTTCAATTTTTTTAAATTTTTTTATGGATGATCCATATGATATAAATTTTCAATCCAGTGGTGGATTTTATAAAATTCGTATTCGTTATAGTAGTATCAATTATTTATCCACGATGCACCAGTTGTGAAGTTGGTCCACTGAACCCTTATGTACACTCCTTATAATTCAACTTTTACTTATAAAAAAAAGGTTAATTTGTGAGAATAGGAGAAAAGATATAAAATTTTGGTATCTAGATGCATGTCAACATATATATAAATAGTTTTTTTTTTTTTTTACAATTAGCATTACACAAAAAAGAAAATAAAGAGTAACCAACAATTAATTAATACAAATGATAAGAGATTTGGAGACACAAGTTATAGTACATAAGTCTTGTTTATGCAACGTGCATAAATACCCCATATTGTTTAGCGCGCCCCTCAGATTTCTAGTGTGCCCCCCAGATTGCTTAGCACACCCTCCAGATTTCTTGTGCACCCCCCAGTTTTTTTTTTCTAATTTTGATTAATTGAATTTTAATTTATTGATTAGGGGTAATTTTCAGAGTATTATGTATGGTTAAAAGTTTAAGTAGTTAGTTTTAAACTAAAATCATGCCAAAACTATTTTGCTGTGGAATGGTTTCAGAGATTTGTACTCTAAAACCATTTTGCTGTGGAATGGTTTCAGAGATATGTACTCCAAAACCATTAGATGTACTTAAACATGCCAAAACTATTTTGCTGTGGAATGGTTTCAGAGATTTGTACTCCAAAACTATTTTGCTGTGGAATGGTTTCAGAGATATGTACTCCAAAACCATTAGATATACTTAATCATGCCAAAATCATTTTGCTGTTGAATGGTTTTAGAGAGTTGTACTCCAAAACCATTAAATATACTAAATAGTTTTTATGTTAATTGTGATAAATTAAACCATAATTATAGTACATATTTTAGTATGTAATTTTAAATTAAAATATGACTATATAATCATCCAACACAATTAATTGAAAATAGGTTCTTATAATATGTATTTAAAGGAACAAAAGTAATTATTTAATTGAAAATGGGGGCGCGCTAGAAATTTGAGGGATACGCTAAAAATATGTGGGGTGCGTTAGAAATATGGGGGGTGCACTTGAAATTTGGAGGGTGCACTAAGCAATTTTCATTATTTATGCATAGTGCATAAGGAAAAAGTTTATGCACCATAACCACTCCCAGATTTAGACATCTAAGCATATGTACAAGAGATTAAATTGTAACTAATATTGATTCTTTAACCGTACGATGCATAGGTTCACCATTCTAATATTTATTTATATTTTAAACCATTTAAGGGGTTTTAGCACAATCAAGCTACTAATTTAGATTAGGGATTTTAGGAAAGAGGATTCACATTAATAATTTTTAATGTATATGACTGTCATATGAAAGTTATTAGACTATTTTACAAAAAGAAAAGTGTCATGAAAAACTTAACAGTTAAGTTACGTTGATGTTGCACCGGATGTTTATATTAATGAATTCATATCTATAAAGAAAAATGAAAAACTTAACAATTTTAGGTCAACTTACATTTAACGAAAATAAACAAATATGTTAGAATAAAGAACAATAAAGAAATGTTTTTAAAAATTAAAAAAAAAACCTAAAATAAATTTTAATTGAAAGATTAAAAAATAGCTGATAAGAAAAAGAAAAATGAATTCTAATAAGAAATTAAAGTATAGAATTTTTTTAATATTAATCATCTCTTTATAATTGGTCCTTCGTAGGCCAATAATTAAAAAATATTTAAAAATTCAACGACAACATACGCCGTTATCTAGACACGTTCTTATTTTAACAATTGAGATAATGGCTCAATTGGCATCGGTTTATTAAAACAACGAAAAATAAAGATGTAATTCTTGTTAAATTGACATCAATCATATAACTGTTTTAACCGCGAAAACAAGATAAGTTATTGGTGTTGATGGTGGTTCGGTTTTAAGTGAATTTGTTGTCCAAACTTATCAATATATAATATATACAAATTGGTTTGAGTTGGATTTAAATGTTTATAGGGTAAAGTCCAAACCAAACCAAATTGATCAACAATTGACTGAGTTGGGCCAGATTGATCGGGTACACTAAAAACACATGTACATAAATATTTGAGAATTTTATCATGTTAAATATAATTTTCTATTTTTTTGAAA
The DNA here is from genome assembly GCA_030408175.1 of Trifolium repens. Classification (NCBI taxonomy): domain Eukaryota; kingdom Viridiplantae; phylum Streptophyta; class Magnoliopsida; order Fabales; family Fabaceae; genus Trifolium; species Trifolium repens. The sequence continues at coordinate 37,729,945 of CP125851.1, forward strand.
AAATATCAAAGACATTATTAATAACATAAGGTTGAACAAACTTACGAAGACTAGGTTGAACAATCGGACATACGAGTAAAAATGTCAAAATATGATACTGAAAACGAACTAGATCGAGTTTAAACGGTTTGGTTCCATTTTGTGTGTGGTCAACAAAATGTCAAACCCAAATACTACAAATTAATTTGTCTGAATTATGGTTTAATTAGTTTGATTTTACGTACCCAAATCAATAAACACCTTAATTTTCTTACATCTAAAGAATATTAACCGAACATTATTTGAATTTTTGATAATTTTTTTAAGAAATCATCCACAGCGAACTATTTATATCACTCACCAAAAATATACCCTATATATATCTATATACCTCAAATAATATTCGTAACATGGAACACGACAAGGTAATTAATGTGATAATCAAAAGCCAATGGGTGTAGGTACCTCAAAATCGCATCATACCATAGACAAGTCTGTAATTGATCAATCATTTAGTTGAAAAATCTCTAGGCACGGATCATCAAAATAAAACTCCATGGGACCCAAAAATTAGAATACTAAAATTTTTGTATGGCTAATAGGAGAAAGAGCATTATTATGAGAAGCAAAAGACCACGTTCATTTGACCCTTGATGTCGCTATTAACAGAGGGAGGTCTTTACTTGCAGATATTGCTTGCATAGTTGAGAGAACAAATTAAACAAGAGAACTATTTCCCCCTTCAACCGCAATACGCATTATTCGAATATTTGGGCAGGTGTTCTATGTTCCCTTACTTGTTCTCTATATCATGTGAAACCCACATGTCACCCATACCATGTAAATTAATTATAATCCTTCCCAAATCTCAATTATTAAGATTAAATAGGCATTATCATCAACTAGGTTTAGTCTATTTTTTTGTTTTCTTAATACTAAAAAAGTGTCAATAGACATTTTAATCTTTGAAATTACTTCATATTAAAATAATATTTTATTCACCTACAATATCTTAAAAGTTTATATTGTGTTGTTTTGTCTTGTACTATTTCGTTCAATATTTATATTTTGTAGTTAACATATGACAAATAAATAGTGAGATGTCTAATATTTTGTAAATACGATCAAGTTGGTAGTTGAAAGGAAGTTGAAATGCAGGAAGTTGAGTTCAATTAAAATCAAGATCAATTTGTCATTTCTTCATACATAAGGCCTGTAACAATTAGACTACTTAACAAAAGAAACTGCGGAAACTAAATAACAACATTATTTTTACTAGTACTTATCTTTTTCAAGGATATATTTGCTAATTTGCAAAACTTAATATTTGTGTTTTGATCGATACTTAATGACGAATTTACCAATTAATCTACCCATCTACAAAATTTCAATTAATTAATATTCAATATTAATATGGAAAAAAAAAGTCAATTATCAACATTCTTAGTCGTTACTATCATTTCCCATTTCCTTTTCAAAAATGATCTTTGGATTTTTGGTTTGGATTGTTTACACTAATGATTAATGCAATAATTTTCAGTTGATCAATCATGACAAGAAGCGCAAAAGTATGATCAAACTAGATAGTAAAGAAGAAAAAAAATATTATTAAGTTGAAACTTGAACCCCTATTTAATGTGAAGATAACTAAAAAATCGTTCAACAAGCTTTTATTGATTTTTTTGGTCTTATAGATGATATAGGGTGCGTTTGTTTTAGATTTAAGAAAATAGATTTTTTCTTTGTATTTTTGAAAATGGATTTTGTAAAATCGTTTTTCAAAATATTACAAGTTTTTTTATATTCATTTTTTCTAAATTGAAACACTAATTTTGACATCATATAACATAAACATATATTATTGAAGAACAAAACATAGTCAAAATCACAATTTTGATATAGCTTCAAATCTATATGAAAATCTATTTGAAATAGCTTCAAATTAAATGATTTTTTTGAAATTTTGATATCCAAAAAAAATTTCAATAAAATGACGAAATGCCTAAAATGACGTTTTAAGAATAACTATTTAAACCAAATTTTGATTTGAAACTTTTATAAAAATATTCTTTGTAATTTTTTTTTCACAAAATTATATAACACTAGAAAATCTATTTTTAAAAAAATCCAAAACAAACGGACCCATATTATATAGTAAGATTAGGATTTGCAAATGTAATTAGGTGTTCTGTATGCATTAGCTGCCGTCCAAAATCTGAGACGCGTTCAACAAATCCTAACAGAAAACCGTGTTGACATGTTTTCTGTTTTGAGTTCTAAGGGAACTTAATTATTTTATAAGATAAATATTATTTATTATACTTTATAATATTCATTCATATTTAAACTATGTATCAGAAACGAAGCTCATGATATGTTAGTTAGTAGTAGTCTATAGTCTTTAGCTTCTATGTCACATGCATATGTTGTTGACAATAATTTGAAAATCGACCGAAATTCCCATACCTAATCGTTGAATAAACTCAATGATCCAAAATTCTTTCTTAAAGAAGTAGCATTACATTACTCACTCATGAGTCTTTGATTAATAATAACAATAATTATTGAAGCAAAGCTTGTGATGGGAAATTTGTATAATTGTTTTTATGAGCAATTTTTTTTAATAGCTTCTCTCCACTTAGGGGCGGCTTCTTGACTGTGCAAGCAAACTAACACATTCTCAACATTTTTTTAAAGTAGATAATTGACTAAAAATTTCACCGGTGAATAAGTGGAATGTTCGGAGTTTGAATTCAAATTTTGCATATATAATGCGATATTCCTACCAATTAAGCAAAGCTTCTTCTGGCAAGAAAGTGATGTGAAATTTGTATAATTATTTTTATGAGCAAATATTTTTTAATAGATTCTCTCCACTTAGGGCCGGCTTCTTGACAGTGCAAGCAAACTAATATTCTCAACATTTTTTTTAAGTTGTCTAGCGGCTAAAACTTTCATCAGTGAATAAGTGGAATGTTCGGAGTTCGAATTCATTCCTACATATATAATGCGGTATCCCTACCAATTGAGTTAAGCTGAAGGGGACAACACATTCTCAATATTTAACCAAGTTATTATAAATTTTTTGGTCTTCATTTGATAAAAATATAATCTTTCAAAATAATTAATGGACTATTTATTTTTCCAAATAATTAATATTAAAATAGGACAACTAAAAATATTTAAGACGACCTTGTTTCCATTGAATATGTAAAGTGTCCCGAGATCAATCCACAACTCTTACGTATAAATTATAATGTTCCTACCAATTGAACTATGATTACGAAAACCCATTAAAGATAATTTTAACCGAGATATATTGAACATTAAATATTAATACCTCTAATAACTATATAGCTAGGATTTAATAACAAACAAAATTTATATAAAGACTATAATAAGAGGTATTCCGACCCATCTTCAGTATGTTTGATCAAATAAACTAATCAACATCAATTTTTGGTTGTGAACTATGTATATTGTTGTAAAATTGTAGAGATAAATCCCTTGAGTTTGGTAGGATTAGACGATAACAAAATTCTTTTTGAAAAGACTTAATAGTTGTATTTTCAATACTGAAATCAAATTTAAAATATCTAGTTAAAGTAGGAAAGCGAGATCAAAACTAAATTGAGTTTTTATATTATAAAATAAGTGTTTAAGATTTACAACATAATCTTTGTCAAAAAAAAACAAGATTTACAACATAATTCATGCTGTTCACTCATTTTACTTCCGTTATCAAATCAATTATCTTAAGGGAACCACTTATTCAGAATCACTATCATACTACACTGGTTGTTAAATTATTTTCAGCCACCGTATATCATATTACATTTCAATTGAGAATGACCATTGACTTGCATAAAAAATCTCTCTCTATATCACTTTATAAATATAGCAACATATACTTATAATTTTGGTAACATGCCATCAAATATTCAAATCCTTCAAGTTCTTTCTAATTTGCTTGTAAATTGTAATAATCTTAAAATAGATAATAATAAACCCATCAACTTGCACATAAGTTATATAGAGCCATGATCAATCAAAATCATATGGTTAGTTATATCCATGTGCTTCACTATAAAAAATAATCATGACCTATTAGAGACGGAATCATGAAAACAGAATTATCTAACATTATACACTTTTGTTATTAAATTAATATGAGTTTGATTTGGTATATGAAATCATCTAACTATAATATTTTTGGATAAATTTTATAAGCATATTATTCTCAATCTTTTAGGTCAAAGCATATATTATTCTCAACTGTATGATGTGCAGGTTTGTGATCGGGTGGTGCTTTAACAATTGTACGAGTCTTAGAAAAGAAGTAATTAATATATATTATATTATGTAAGTAAGTGGGAAAGCAATCCGGATCCTCGACAGCTTTAATCCCTGCTGCAATCTATGCTGCAACGTCTCCACCCTTGGATTGAATTGGCTTGTGTAATGTAATTGTGCAATGAAGTTTTTGATTACTGTCTCGCTTCATTTACTTCAACCGCACACTTTTATTTTGCCACTTTAAATTTGTATTTTTTTATACACATACTTTAGAGGTTGTGCAATATTTTATTTTTATTACAAATACTTGATCATTTTAAATTTTAACAACTCAAGCAAACTTCTGCTTAACAATATGATTTTTTAAAAAATTTAGGGTCCGTATGATTTTTTTAAAAATTTAAGGTTCGTTTGAATTGACTTATTTTTAAACTAATGCGAAACAATTTTTGCAAATAAATAAACGTTATGTATTATTATAAGGTTTTTTAAGACATTTTATGATAAAACAATTTATAAAGATATAATTTTTTTAGTAAAATTCATAAATTAACATCAAAATTTATTTATTCACATAAATTATTTTTATAAGCTCACAAAAAAGTCAGGTACAGGGATGTCAATTTCATCCGTAAATAGGAATCTCCGCGGAGATTGCCCCGTTTGGAGATCTGAAGTTGGAGAACTTTTTCCCGTGGAGATGGGAATGGAGGAGAAAGTTTCCCCGATAGGGGTTTGGGGATGGAGACAATATTTCATCTTTCGCTTCCGCGGAGACTCCGTCCCTGAAAACTATTAAAATAACATTTATAAATTTATATTTAAGTACTTTATAAAAAAAATTAATTATATTTTCACACATTATGTGTATACATTTATTTATATATGATGCTTATAACCTATAAAGCACGGACACTTCTCGGATGAGGCGTGTCAGACACGTGTCCGTGTCCGACACTGACACCGACACTTACGATTACACTAAATTATGTCATTTTCCTAAATTATTATCGGTGTCCCCGTGTCAGTGTCTGTATCGTGTCCGATGTCTGTGTTCGGTGTCTGTGTCGGTGTCCGTGCTTCATAGCTTATAAATGTCACAAGACTCACAACAATATTTTAATATATTTTTTTTGTTTTTTATTTAAACTCGAATATGTTTTTACAACTAGTTTGATTGAAAATAATCGAAATTTAATACTTTTGTTAAAGTTGATGGATATCCGCGGGGATGAGGTTGGAGCAAGAATACTTCCCGAAGCGGGGAATGAGGACGGGGATGAGGAATATTTTAGTTGGTGGGGCAAAGAGTGGTAAATTATCCTCCGGTCAATCCCCGCCTCGTTGACATCCTTAGGTCCAAACGGGCTCTTAGTATTTACATAAATGATTTTTATGAGCTCAAAAATAGCTCAAAAATGTATAGACTAAAGGTCCGTTTTTAGTCCGTTTGAACCTGACTTATTTTTGAGCTTATAAAAATAATTTATATAAATAAATTTTGATGTGAATTTATGAATTTTTACTAAAATAAATTATATCTTTATAAATTGTTTTTTCATAAACTGTCTTAAAAAAACTTATAATAATACATACATGTTTTTCTATTTGCAAAAATTGTTTCACATTAACTCAAAAATAAGTCAATTCAAACGAACTCTAAATCAATAAGTTAAAAAAAATCATATTGTTAAGCAGAAGTTTGTTTGAGTTGTTAAAATTTAAAATGATCAAGTATTTGTAATAAAAATAAAATATTGCACAACCTCTAAAGTATGTGTATAAAAAAATACAAATTTAAAGTGGCAAAATAAAAGTGTGCGGTTGAAGTAAATGAAGCGAGGCAGTAATCAAAAACTTCATTGCACAATTACATTACACAAGCCAATTCAATCCAAGGGTGGAGACGTTGCAGCATAGATTGCAGCAGGGATTAAAGCTGCCGAGGATCCGGATTGGTGTGAAAGCGTGACCAAATCGTTATTAACTTATTACTTTATTAGTTATAACTTACTATAAGGCAAGATCTTCGGTGCTCGATGATATATATTAAAAATGAGATTACTCACATAAATATATTGTTGAGGTAAAGAATTCTGATAGATTCACAAATAATATTTAATATAAAGAATTTAATAAATACTATTTATCATAATTGTTCACCTTAATAAATGTACCAATATATATTTAAATATTAAAATCATCTATCTCAAAAAATATATTGGTATAGAACACGTATACAGTACCGCGTAGTTTGTTTGAGACAAAACAACTTTTTGATGGTGATGAGTGATGACTATACTATACTTAAAAGAATGAAATTTTTGTAAGTAACTTGCGCACTTTTTGATTAAGTTGTTGTTTACGGTTACATGATTAGAAAAAGGTTTTCATTTTACAAGTTCAAACTTCAACATCTCATCTCTCCCCCACAGATTTAACTTAGTATACTGTTTACCACAGCCATTTCTTACAATTTAAGGGAAAAATGCGGTCCCCCTCAACCTAATAGGCTAATATGACTATAATAAATATGGTTATACTAACAAGCAAGGCTAAAAAGCAGTTTTGGCAGATGTCGATACCGTTACCGTTATCACCGTTTTTTATATTAAAGAACAAATTGTGATTAATTCACACCGCGATGACCGCAATTAGTATCGTAACACCTGTACCGACCGAAATCACGAAAATCTTTACGTAACCGAGACGTGACCGCGACCGTTTTTTAAAATCTTGCTAACAAGTATTTCAAGAAACCACATTGGAAATTTTAAACATTCATCAAAATGAGAAATACACATTTTATATAAAATTCATCTCTTTTAGTTTCTTAAATACTTCTTCCATCCCTTTTTATGAGACGTAGTTTGACAAAACACGTGTATTAAGAATGTGAATTTCAATATTAAATTGATTGATAAATTATATTGATTTTACATGTTTACCCTTATAATTAATTGTAGTGTTTGTATCAAACAAAAATGAATTTAATGTTATTAAGAAAAACTATGTAAAGTAAATAAGGGTAAGTTTGGAAAAAAAATAATTAATGGTATTGATAATTGCAAAAGAGTTTTATGAAAATAGACAACTTTTATTGTCAAACTAACTCTTATAAAAAGTGACGGAGGGAGTAATTTTTTATAGTAAGTACACAAAATAACAAGCCGTTAAATACTCACGCATTGATTATAAAAAATATAAAGTAAAGAGATCAGAGTTTGAATCCCAATCTAAATATTTAATCTAACAATTTTAACATTTTTACTCTTTTATAGACTCCATAGTCCTTACCTCCTATTCAAAGAATAGTTGTTAGTATATTTTAAAATAAAATATATATGTTCTCAACAACAAAATATTACCAATATTTTGTCAAAACATTAGAAATTTACTTTATTGACTTTTTGTCCTCTGAGCCACAGACTAGAAATTTTCCTTGTTACACGCCTTTGAAGATGTATGCATGGTTGAAAACAGTGATATGGTTTTGAAGGACGGTTTGTAATTGCAGAAGAAGCACACCTCAATCCATCTTCTACACCGCTTATCTCGCAAAAGCAATTAATACATGGCACTCGTACTATTCTTACTAATTAATACAAGCATTTGATCAATGATAATTGCCTTCATATCTAATCTAATTCACTTTCTAATCATATTAATTTATAGGTACTACGTACTAGTAATTATTGAATCATCCATTTTCATGAGAGTAATAAGTAATTAAAACAAAACAAGTTGTTTGGGCTCTAGTGGTATGTTACTCCTTCCAAGAACGTACCCATAGAATACCGGATTCGATTCTCTGGAGAAACAACGCTTGATCACGGTTCATGTCTCTACGCACGAACATGATTAGTCGCCCACCTTTTATGAGACAGAAACCGGTGCGAAAGCAAAAAATAATAATAATTAAAATAAGTAATTAAGAAATTTTCTTTATTGTGAAGAGTTCAAACTACATATATCATCGTGACAAAGTTATAAAATGGCTATTTTTCTTAAATGGTTATAAAAAGGTTAGTAGTGTTATTGTTACTATTCACAATTTCATATTAATTTTTTATTATTCACTTTAATTTTTTTATGAAAAAATTAATAAACCATCAAGCCATCAATAATCAATCTTCACATTGTTGATACCAATAAGATTTTGATGGTCGGGAATCATAAATAATAGTAACACAAGTATATATCATAAATAAATCAACTTTTTTTATTAATCATTAATATATAAGCATATCATTTTCATGGTAAAACAATAACTGTTGAAATCAAACTTATACAGACCGGACTAACTAAAAATATGCTCACACTTCACATCCATGTGGACAGAGTGCTTTCTCTCTCTTTCTACAATTTTATGACGTAAAAAAATATAGTAATTAAAATAAACATTTTTTGAACTACTCCACCACAAAATAATTGGGGAGACCAAAAAAAGAAGAAAATAAAATGTAATATTGTGCATGGCCAGCTTCTTCAACCTTCACACACATCGGATCAACCAGACCAGACCAAACCAAACCAAGTTACCGTTCCTCTTGATGATCACGATGATCACGAGATGATAACCGAAAAACCCACTTAGTGAGTACTGATTTTGTCTTCTGAATTGTGGTTCGACTAGTAACACCGTTAACATTGCCGGTGGACTCAACAACGAAAGCTTTTAACCTTTTCATTGCTTGTTTAAGAGTCTCTTCCGACATGTTAGCGAAACACACACGAAACCAACCCGGTTCATTACAATGACAAGATGAACCGGGTGAAATATTCAAACCAACTTGGTACACTATCTTCTTCCATAAGTCCATTTCGCCTTCAAATGTGTTGGAATGGAGAAGATGCCTCATATCAACCCAACAAAATAATGCAGCATTGCTTTCCAAGCAGTTAATACCGGCTTTTTGTAACCCGGAAACGAGCTTTCCATGTCGTTTTTTAAGTCTCTTTAAGTTTTCAGCTAAGTAATTTTTGGTGAATTTTTTGTCACCAAGCATGGAGGAAAGAAGATATTGTGTTTGTGATGAGATCAAGCCGAAGCTAGACATCTTGGTTGCAGCTGCGACAACTTCATCGTTTTCGGAGTAAAGTGCACCAACACGGAAACCTGGCAAACCCAAGTCTTTTGAAAGACTATAGACAACATGAACTCTCTCGCAAATATTATCAGTGTGTTTGAAATCCTGAAGGTCATTTCTTTCCTTAAGGATTTCCATAACACTGATAAAATTTGGAGAGGAAAAAACAGTCCCGGAATAAATCTCGTCGCTTATCAAATGCATGTTTTTGTTTTCTTCAATAAAGTCAACGAGAAGATTTAATTCACTCCTTGACAATGTGGTGCCTAACGGGTTTGACGGGTTTGTAACCATTACTCCTTTGACTTTAAGGTTGCGGTCTTGTGCATCTTTGTATGCTTGTTGCAGTGCTTGTTCAGTTATTTGAAAGTTGTTGGAGCTATTGCATTGTATTGGTACAATCTCAACACCGGTTCTCCATTTAAGATCTCTATCAAATCTGAAAAATTTCAAATAAAATGAAAACATCATTAGTTGTGAACTTTTATATTGCGGTAAAGTGCAGATAAATTATAAATTTTGTTAGAAATTATACTTACCCTGGATAGTAAGGAGTAGGAAGGAGAAATGCTTCTCCTTTCTCAGCGAGACAAAACATAAGAGTCTCGTTTGCGGAAGTAGAGCCAGCGGTGAGAACTATATGGTTGGGATCAAAGGAAACTCGGTTTCCTCTGATCTCGGCCATGAAATCTACCAATGCTTGTTTGAATGAAGGGAGACCATGGTAATCTTGGAAGAGAGCAAGTTCTCTGAAGATGGATTTTCCACCTTGTTTGAATCCAGATGCGTCTGGATTCTTAGCTAGCCATGATTCCAAGAGATCAAAAGAGAGCTGCAAAACACAAATTTCATAAGCTAAGTACAAAATATAAAATTTTAAGGTTGTTACTTTTATTATAAAAAAATATAAGAGTGAATTAATTACTTGATTCTCAGCTAGACCCATTTGAATAATTCCTTTGGGATTGTGAACATCATCGTACGGATTTTTCTCATATTCTTCCCATCCTAAGAAGTATGAAGAATCTTGGCCATGACTATTACAAGTGGCTTTTGTAGACAAGAGCTTCATTTTTGTGTATTATTTGAGGTGGTTGTGAAGTGATATAAGGAAAAGAAGAAAGAATGTTTGGGAGAGAAAGATGGTTATAGTTTTTTAGATGAATGAAATGTTTTGAAGATGAATTGGTGTGAAGAAGTAGTGAGGTGGGTGTGATATATTTATAGAAGAAAAATAAATGCTAATGAGATAGAGGGCCACGTGGTTTTGCAGAAACATTTTGACTAAAGTATGTAATATTTTTCTTCTAGAGATGAAGAATGAGAGAGAGAAAAAGAAAGAGAAAGAGACATAACCAACCATATAATAGAATCATATTTTGAATTAAAAAATGTGATACTAGTATATAATAGTGATATGTTGCTTATGAAAAAAATTGATATGTCCACCGTCCCAACCATATCACGAGAAGTCCACGCTCCCTAGTATTACTCAATAATGAGGAGTATATTTATTTAATTTAAGTCTATATAAATATAAATAAATAAAAAATTTGAAGACCAATTTGTGGAAAGTGTCTCCCACAGGGTTTAATCTCGCGTGGGAATTCAGGTGGATTCTTGGGCAACAAGGAAACAAAGCATATTCTTCATCCCCGTGTTATTGAATATGACCGCAAGGAGTTTTGGTGTATGTTTCTTTGGATTTACTAGCTATTCAAAATTAACATGGATTTTAGATTATTTAATTTCTAAGTTTTTAATTACTTAAAGAAAATTGTTTATCTAAGAGATTCTTTAGAATAAGTTCTCCAAATATGAGGTAATGTTACTCTATAGTTCTCAAATATATTGAAAATTAAATTACACAAATATCAATCTCGTCAGGCCATAATGTATGTGTCGGGTGTATGATTCGGGTCTCAAAAATTTGTGATAAATTTTAAGGCATCAAAATTGTGCCCTATAATAATATTTATATTATCAATATACTCAAAATATAAAATGTGCATTAATAGATTAATGATTGATTATGATATTTGTGTATGTAAGATTTTAGGTTTAAGTCAACACTATCACTTTTTATTTTACAATTATAATTATCGTTTATACATTTCTTATGTTACTTACAAATTTACAATTTAAATATAAAATCATTTTTTTATTAAGGACCCATTTCATTTGAGTTTCAATTAGTTGGGGCCGGTAATTCATATTTCAAACAAAATATTCACCATAGAAACGTTGAAAAAGGCCTAAAACCACCGTTTGAATACAAATATTAAAGGTCAAATCTCTGACTATTTTCAAAAAAAAGTTAATTAATTCATTGTGAACAACAAATTTATACTTATTTTTACCTCTAAATTTTTGTTATACTTACACATTAAATTAAACACATTAATTCTAATAGAAGCACATATACATAACGTAGTGAAAAAACAGGAAGAAACATAAGGGATATAACTTAGGAGAAAGGTCATATGGCATGCGTACTAAATTAGAGGGCGCCGAGAACGCCATACCGACAGCAAATCTCATGAGAATGTGACCCACAAATTCCATAAGGCCTTATATATATATTTTGGACCTTTATAGCTTAAGACCATATGGCATATATGGTCCATATGCTCCCTTGTTATATTAACCTCTTTCAATTTGTGTCTGCCACTTTCTCCAATCAACTTTTAACCTCTCCAAACATGTCCCTTATAATGTTTCTTTATTTTATTTTTTTTCTTGATCTTAGTCTTTAAATAGTATAGTGGCAATATAACAAACCAAATTTGTTGGTTTGGAGTCAAAATCTTAGGATCTCTTTATTGGGTATCATGACAAATTGACAATATTATCGATATAATATTTGTTACATATGTATATACTTTTTGATTGTATAATCTTTTAGTTAGAGATTGCATGACGTTAGCATATCGGTTATGGAATATCGAATTGAACCATATATATAACAAGCTTGAAATTAAAATTAATCCATAAAATTGTGATAGCGAGGTTGGCATGTGTTAATGTCTGGCTTATGTGTCTTTCTATCAATTCTTTATTTTGTTTTAATTTTTTATAAAATTCCTCTCCTTTTCTTGCCCTTTATTACGTATTCATAAAATATGTTTTGACTGAAATATACTCCGTCACCTTCTCAAAAAAATAAGACCAAAGATTTGGATTTGCTGCCGTCAATAGTTTGATAATTGTTGGATGGAAAGATGATTAGCAAAATTTCAAATATATATAAATATGCTTTAAATATATATATATATATATATATATATATATATAAATGAATAAAGATATTAAAAGAGAAATAATTTAGTCATATTATTTGACATTGCTTAATCAATTTTCTATTAATTTATAATTTTTTTAATTTAATTTTACTTATAAAAAATAAAACTGGTGTACATTACATTCTTATAATAAAACACTCATTTAATTATCAACTTTAAAAATTTAATATACAATACATTCAAATTTTTAAATCTATACCAATATATAAAGAGAATATCTCATTTGATGTAAACTTTTTTTATTGTCATTTTTACCCTTCACTCTATTCAATTTTTTTTGACATAGATTCAAATTTTTTTTGAAAGTAGATTCAAATATTTGTATATGTTGAAAAATAACTTCTACATAAAAGTTGGTTTTCAGTATTTTTTTGTTTTAGTAAAAAAAAAGATTTTTTTTCTTAATAACTAAGCACAACAAAAAGAGAGATTAAATAGTTATCAGTTAACTAAGTACAATAAAAAAATAAGGTTAAATAATTATCTATATTAACACATTAGAGAACACCGATCATACAAATGGCGGCCGCCGGTGTATCATAAAAATGGTCACTAATTCTAAATGTGGTTTTGGCGCAAGGTTTTGGTTGGCTCAATGTAAATATATAGTTTAATACTAAAAGAGAATATTAATAGTATCTTTTAAAATATTGACGCTTTTTGTCATTAACCAAAAATCTTGTAGATACTGTTGTGTAATTATCTCTCGGGAGTTAGAGAGGTGATAAAGTTGTCCATTCTAGGGACATATTTCACTTTCATTCTAACAAACAATAGTTGAGTATTTAAAATATTTTGATTAAAATAAATAAAAAAGATATATGTACTTTAATAAAGAGTATTGCAAATGAAATAGAAATAGAAATATATCCAATTTATTGTTTTAAAGTATTGTTAATTAGTAAAATCCTTTAATAAAAGAAATAGTAATAGCTAGAGCAATTGTTGAAAATTCTTCTTTGAGTTTGGAATATTTTTTAAGATATTGATTAGTTATGTTGATTTCAAAGATTAAAGGAGTTTTATTTACTAAAATATTTTTATTAAACCGAAAAATTAGTACTGTAATTAGTTGTTAAAGTTATAATTTTGTCGTCGACATGACTTAAAAATAATTAAGTGGGTTGAAATATAATAACTAATGAAGAAAATTTTTTGTCATCTATTTGTAATCTCTTTGGCGAGGAGGACTGCGAGTTGCATTTAGATGGTGTTCGTTTAGGGGTGAGTAGCGACGATGATAGGTATCAGTTTCAGTAGTCGTTTTTGTGAAGGAGTCTGTTTTAGATAGTGATGATTATTTATGGCTAGGTGTTGTGCATGTGTAGAGGGGTTTCTTTTTTTTATGTTTATTTTCGGGTGTTCCGCCTATATACGGCGTCTTTAGTTTGTATTTTCTAAATTATCGATGTCTGCTTGTGTTGAGCAGGGATCTAATTATTAAATAAAATTTGTTGTTCAAAAATAATAAATCTATTTTTAATATCTTGAGGCTCCTTAGATGTTTCTTGTATGGGAGCTTTTTGTACTCATGATATCTTTTATTTTGGAGTTTTCAGTACATTTTATGCCTTTTTTTTTGCTCTATTTGTATCTTGTTATTTTATATTTATATAATTTTCCATTTAATAAAAAGATTCATTTCTACAATTGTGTGCAGAAAATATCAACTTAAACTCAAACAAGATTCTTGCAAACTGTCACCCGCCCTTAGTTTTTAGCTACCTGATTTGTTTAGTATTCTACTTGATAGGGTCACATAAAATAATCTGATTTTAGTAGTAACATCCCTATTATGACTGTTAAACACAGAGACAATGATAAAAACCTTTGATCAGTTTTAAGGTATAGTACTATAGTTGACTGTGACTACGACTTTGATCCATGAGCTAAAATTATTTCCACCACGCTCACTGATTTGCATTACCTTTTAGCTTTTCTTTTGTCTTTGTTTTGTTGTTTTGATGGTTTTTCTTTGATTTTCTTCTTTGTTGCGAAGAACTATGAACGACAGCTAGCTACACCTGCCGTTTGGAGGTTGAGGTGGGTCGTTTGTGGTATGTGGGAGAAAACAACCGTGAAAAGCATAATATATCATATTAGAATTACAAGTGACACAATATTGGTGTAGGGGTGGATTGGGGTGTTTGTTTTGGTGTCGATTCTTTGACTACCGGGGTCCCTCAACCTTTGACTTTCGGGGCTACTTTCTGGGTCTAATGGGCCGAGTAATTTTAATTCGAGTTCGGAAGTTGGTGCTTAGTGGTGTCTCCTAGGGTTGGGTAGGGGTTTTCTCTGGTGGGTTTAGTGAATCAATATTGGTGTAGGGGTGGATTGGGGTGTTTGTTTTGGTGTTGGTAATTGTGTTATATCACGTTACCTTTTGTTTGTATGTTTCCTCGATAACTCATTTCACTTCTTGTGGAGGAGCTGTCTTTTTAATAAATTTTGCCGATTCAAAAAAAAAGAATTACAAGTGAAATATGACTTTTTTTAGAATGACCAACGCTGCTAGCTACTTTAAAATACAAATGAAAATAGAAAATTTAGACTGACCAAAATTCGGAGAATTTTTTAAAAAATAAAATAAATGAACACATTCTCATTTTATAAAATTTTAAGACGGTTCCTAGGAAAAAGAGACTCTAGTAATCCAGATTTTGGGACAAGTTTTGGCATCAAGTGGTTTCAATCTCCTTTTAAATGCAGTTGTAGGGGATTGAACCGTGGTCCTCCCTACCAAGTCCAACGTCAATCACCACTGGACCAACTATCATTTGGTACTCTATTATATTAGCTTGTGCTCTTATAGAGCTTAGCTTCGTGCATGACAATGATAGGGGCATTGTTTTAGTCAATCATCAGCTCTATCCACTGGATGCTCTAAACTGCAACTTCTTTGCACCAATGAAATATTAGAAATCAGTCGAAATGAGTTAAGATTTTCTCAATTTTTTATAAAAATGGAAAACTAGGTGGACACAATTAAGATATTAGTATAATCAATTTTAGTAAGTTGTCTCCTAAATTGACAAATCTCTCGAGTCTCTTAGTTGTACATGTCCATCTCTCATAAATTAAACCCTCTATATTATTTTGAAAAAATAAAGAATATCACCTCTCAATTGAAATGTATACTCTTCTAGGATTGTCTAACAACAATTAATTTTTTTTCTATTAACTCTTTGGTTTCTGAGAGAAGGGAGTTTCGATGATTCAGATTTCAGCTGTGAAATAAGTAAAATCTTACTAAAAATTATTTCTACCAAGAATTGAATTTAAGTTCTCTCAGGAACTTATTAACCACTTGATTTCAATGTATTGGTTAACAAAAATTTATTTTTAATTGGTAGGGATCAAATCCCACTCATTAATTAGGAAAGTGAGTTTTTTTTGTGAATGATTAGGAAGGTGTGTTAAGCTATAAATCCTTAACTACTTTTTTTGACAAATCCTTAACTACTTGATAATAATTGTAATGTCCTTAACTACTCATTATATTATTTTATTTCATTAGTCATATGATTTTTATTGCCTATATTTGTCCTTATTATTTTTAATAATTTGAGCTTTAATAAGTATTACGTTAAGGATCACCAACAATGAATTGGTCCAAGTGGTAAGGGACTTGGTCCCCTTAAGCATATGGTTAGGGATCAATTTTTAACTCATGCCTATGGAGAAAATTTGGTTGGAAAGGGAAAACCCACCTTGTGTGCCCCACAGATTCCCCGACGGAGATTAGTCATCACTATCAGCGATTGAAACTTCATACCAATATAATCCAAAAAAAAAAGTATTATGTTAAGGATCATATGAGGGCACATATTAATAATTTTAAAAATAATAATTTTATATTGTAGAAATCAATATTTAAACTTAATTTTGAAAAACAAAATTTAATATTTCAATATATATCTTTAGAGCGCATATTAACATTTTTTAATATGTTTATATAAATGCCATTAGTTTTTGTCATGAGTACTCTTTTGAGCATTGTGTTGATTTGAAATTTCGAATGCTTATGTACAGTTTAGATCAATCACCAATATTTCAAGTCTAAGTGTGATTTTAAACAAAGGTATTAACTGGTATCATTGTTTTGTTTTGCTTCTCATACCCCTTCCCCCACCCCCCACCTACTCTATTTTCACCCCAACATTTTCAAAAGGTGATTTTGATTCTTGACACCAAAATATAATCATTTTCGGCACAACGTCTCACCATTCTAGTTGGAGCTTCCTTTCCAGCTAATATTTCCTCAATTTTACAGAGTACTAATTGTATTAACAAATTAGGCATTGTCTAAGGTGTACGCATAAAATAGTTTTGCATCATGTGCAAGTATATTTTTCGTCATTAAATTAATAAATCGCATCGTATTTCATATTGATATAATAAAAACTAAAAATTATTTTTGTGTATGATCGATGCAGTCCTTGTTTCACTTGTGCAACGTAGAATTCGTCAACAATTTATTGTTATCATCATCAAAACTTTATATATAATATTATTGTTAACCAAATTAAATGAGTACAATATCAATCTTTTAGTATGACCTTGAATAACCCAATGAGTTAAATTTAGAAGTGTTTTGAAGAAAGGGAGGCAAATAAAACAAAAGAGCATGTGGATTGTAGTAATATAGTGTTATTAGAGCATGTGAAACCCTCATTTAAATGCCCCCATTACACCCCCTAAAGCATACATATACATATAGGTCACCTGGACCATGACAACAACCAACATGAAGCTCACGTTGGTTAGTTTTTAGTTCACACTCACAACGACGAAACAATGCATTAATGGCCCATTGGATCATATTTGTCCCTTCCTTCATCAATATTGTATGTCCCACAATGGTCCCACTACATTTTTTCCCCATCTTTTCCTAAAGGTTATAAAAAGTGAATCAACATTTCAATGTGCTATAAGGTATTGGAATGATCATGTGGCAAGACATGATGTGGTATGTGAATCACTCGATTGTTTACGTGTGTGTTGATTTGGTTAAAATTAATATTTTGCAGAAGATATTAAAGTTAGAGGGCTAAAAATGTTATTATAAAAATTAGAAGACCAAAATTGCAAATACATAAAAATTATGAGACTAAAAGCAAATAATTTTTCATATTAATATGGTAAAAACTAATATAATGAGCAAGAGGTTGCTCATAAAACATAAAAATAAAAAATCTCCATCACTTTCTAAGGAAAGCTTTCAATGGTAAGCTAATAAAATGGATTTGAAACTTAATTTGGAATGATATTAAAGATATAGAGCTTGGTTCTAAAACCCGTGGATAGTGACTTTGAATGAAAATTGAATCTTTGAATGAAAGCGTTGATAGTCTTTCAATTGAAATATTTTTTATAAGTAAATCAAGTTATTAAAATTCACTATAGCTCAACATGTAATCACTATCCCCAACCTTCTATGAGTAGTTGAAGAGGACACTTTGAACTTTATTTTGTGTTCCATAAAACACACCTCATTTCAGTTGTTTATGTTGTCTCATTCTTGTTTTTGTTGTCTAACAACATGGATCATGGGTTACTATCATATCAACACGACAATTACATGTAGAGTTGGCCTATCAAAGGGTTTCACTTGCAAGTTGCAAACAAGCCTCTTTTGGAGGATTGTTTTGCGGGCACTAGTCCAATTTAAGCACGAGGAAGCCCACATCACATTTTGACTTGTTGTTTTCTAACTTTAGTGCGAGTTTTGGGTGGTCACAAAGATTTAGTCACTTAATTAAATCACATGTATAATAAAAAGTAGAAAGAGAAAATAATTAAATTATATATACTTTTAAATTGATTAAATTAAGTGATCAAATATGTTTGACTATATAAATATCTTTCACTGATTAATTAGATTTAATTGATAACATGTGTACTTTAATTTAAGACACCATAAAAATTAAAAAATCATTATAGGGCCGTATACTTATCATCAATTCAACAGTCATTTTAATTCTTAAATATGTGAGAAATTATCACTTATCATTGTAGTTCTTACATGTATTAAAATTACAAACATAGTAGTTGATATTGCAGGGGTAGCTACTATGTGTCTAATCTCTTTGTAGTCGGGTCTTTTGGCTCTCTATTTTACCAAAAAAAATACTCCCTCCATTTTTTTTTGTTTGTTGTTTGAGAAAAAATAGGCCAAATTAAGAAAGTGTATTTTTATACTTTATTTTCCTATTATACCCTTTTTTTGGGATATATATTATACTCTAATTTTAATCCACAAAAAAAATTCCTATTTTTTTGCACACACTTTCTCTTTCCAAAAAATTAAAACCACCAAAAAAAGATTACATGAAGAAGTTTAGTAAAAAAAAAAAGATACAATAAAAAGATTATACGAAGAAGTTTGGTAAAAAAAAATGATACAATAAAAAAATTATATAAAATTTAGTCAATAAAAAAAATTAAAAAGGAGGGTATAATATACAACATATAACCTCAAATTATCAAAACAACAAACAATTTGAAATAAATTTGTTTTTCTAAAACAACAAACATTTTTAAGTGTCTTTTTGTTAATAATTTTATGGATTAAAAATTTGACTAACATAAGAGTATTTGAGAACTAAACTATCTAATAAAAGACACATTTGAGATATTATGGGTGCGTTTGTTTAAGCTTTAAAAAAAATGATTTTTTTAAAAAAAAAATCTCGAGATTTTTTTGTAGAGATTTTGAAGAAAATCTAAAGTTACTTTGTGTTTGTTTACAATCATAAAAATCTATTTTGTTTAATAAAGAAGTTCATATATTTAGATTCCTTAGTTTTAAAAAAATAGATTCTTGAAAAGCTATTAGAAATAGCTTTTCATTTTGGGGCTAAAAATGATTTTTTTAAGAAAATGATTTTTTAAAAAATCTATAACAAACACTATCAACATTACAAAATGGATTTTTTTAAGGAAAAAATAGATTTTTTCTTAAAAAAATCCCAAACAAACGCACCCAAAGTGACTAACAATAAATACATTTAAATGTTTTTTGAATTCAATACATTAAAAGATTATTGTGACAACGCTCCACACATTTTTTTTTATACAAACGTCTCACATTTAAAAATCAAAATAACTTGGGCTTCGGCCCTCATTATCATCACAAAAAAAAAATTCAAAATAACTTAATATTCTGAAAATCTTGCTAAAATAATTTGTAGTTGGTGGGTGAACAAGTCGGAATTAAATAGAGATACACAAGAGAAATAGATTATAGTTTGAAAAAACTATTTTTATGAAATTATTATAGTGCTGCTTCAACAAGCAATTAAGAAATTGATACTTGCATCTGTCCAAAAAAAACTTGCATCCGTATGGCTCATATAATTTAGGCTTAATTAGTCTGCAAGTCTCTTAAAGATTTTTTTTATTTCACTTTGGTTCCTTAAAGAAAATAAGTTCAACTTTGATCCCTTATTGATATCTCCAGCTGTCAATATGGTCATTTTCGTCAATTTTTTCTCAGAAACCGTTAACTTTTGTACATGTGGCAAAATAGGTTGTTATGTGGCATCTGCACAGAAGTTAACAGTTTTTGGAAAAAATGGATGAAAATGACCATATTGACTGATGGAGATATCAATAAGGACCAAAGTGGAACTTATTTTCTTTAAGGGACCAAAGTGAAACCAAAAAAGTTTTTAAGGGACCTGCAGACTAATTAAGCCTATAATTTATCTATTAACTGTTTTTTAAAATTTGTATAGCAAATAAAGAACATGCATTTCTATAACTAAAATTAAAAACAGAAACTAATTTTCAAGCCAAACAAACATCCCCAATGGATTGTTAGTTCTATAATTTGTAGGTTGGATATACAGATAAAATTGTTAACCATGTTGGCATGTAAATGAAGAGATGTACTTTTCGCACCCTCCAGATTTCCTTTTTCATCCCCCCTAAAATAATCATAGTACTTCCCTCCTCATCTAGAAAGCGAACACTTTTAACATTCTAAGTAGGGAGTGTTAATATTTTATACTCAAACTGAACACCGGCACCCCCCATGGATGAAAAAATTATGAAAAAAAGAGTTCGCATCCTGGGGAGTGAACTCTTTTTTTCATGATTTTTCATCCATGGGGTGCCGACATTCAGTTTAAGTATAAAATATTGACACTCACTACTTAGAGTGCGAACTCGCTACTTAGAGAGCGAACTCAGTTTACACTTTAGGGTGAAGAGGACAAAAAAAATTGACTTTTATAAGGTTCGCATCCTAGGATGCGAACAGTGGTGTTCCTGTTTTTGCAATTTTACACACTCGCTTCCTAAGTAGCGAGAGGGTAAAAACGGAATGCCGAGGATGCTTGTGAGACTCGAGGGGTGCGAAAAGCAAATCTCGTAAATGAATGAATTTTTATGACTCATTAGATTTCAGGTTGAGCCAGAAATTGATGGACCAAAATGACATCGTCTAGCCTTTTTAAGGACAAAATTCCTCTTTACACCCCCACATTACCCTCCAAAATCTGAAAATACCTCTGATTTTGGACACAGTTTGATTCGGAAAGTACTTCCGAAATCTCTTTGTATTTCGAAAGATAGGATCTAAAATGACCTTATATACAGAAAACATAGTTCAATTGCGTTTTGCAAAAGCTTGATCAAAGGAAAACAATTTTTTCCATTCCAATTTCATTCATCAACTTCAATCATTCTTTTTATATCCAACTTCATCAATCAAACTTCAACACAATAAGTGTTTTTTCCGCATCTAATTTTTAATTTGTGAAATTATAGTATATGTTTTGGAAATTGGTGGTTATGTATGGACAAATAATATGTTTTAAATTGTGTATGTTTGGATTTGAGATGGATTTTGATTGCTTTAAGTTGAATGGTATATGACATGGAAAATTCATGGTGCATTTTCTAAATTTATTCGTTCTAATCAAGGTTAGAGATTTTTTGAAGATACACACAAAATCCCAGTTAGCTTTGGAAGATTGGATCTAAAACAAGTCAATAGAAGCGTTTTGAAAGATATATTCCAAAATCTCAGTTAGTTTTGGAAGAAAGGATCCGAAACAAATCAATAGAAGAATTTTGGAAGATAAGTTCCAATATCTCAGATAGTTTTGAAAGATAAGATCCGAAACAAGTCAAAAGAAGCATTTTTAGAAGATACGTTCTGAAATTGTCGAGCTATTTTCATAAGTTTGGGGGGCCTAAGAGCAATTGAAGCCTTTGAAGGGGCCGAAAGAGCAGCTTTCTTTTTGGACACGTGTTTGTGGACAGCGGTTGCAAAAAAAAAATGCGGAATCGTCAACAACGGAGGTCAATAGGGTGGCGCATGTACAACACGCGCTAGTGACGGCGATGAGAGTGGTTCTCACACGCCGATGAAGAAGCCGCACGTGAGGGTGCATGCGGAAGTTTTAGGCGGTGCTTTTTACGGCGTTGGACTCAGAATTTGGAGGTGATTACGATGGTGTTGATAAAGTTTTGATATGTTCACTGGCAGAATGAAAAACAATACGGACAGATTGATGGATGTTGACCATGGAAAGAGTTTCGAAGGAATATTCTGCAAACAAACGTTGCAAAGAAAGAATGAAAGAAAAAATTTCAACTATGGCGGCTAGGGTTTATGCGGAAGTGTGTCCCAAAAATCAGGGGTTCATGATACCATGTGAAACTGTAGAATAAAAATATAATATGTGTAATATTAGAAACTTTTATTTGAGTACAATCACTAAATAGTTTAAATAGACTATGCTATATATAATAGACCTAACTAATTAAAATCTAAGTAAACCTGAATAAAATCTATAATAATAATTATACAATATTTACAACAGGCTTCATGACAAAATATTTTATGCTGCTAAAATCATTGATATTATCAACTAATCAAGCTCACAACAGGAGGGAAATGTGATTCTAAAATTGAAGGTATACCTTTTTGTTTTGAATAGTATAGTTTGATCATATAAATTAATTCTAAGTTTTCCTATTCTTTTAGCAAGCAAGCATCTTAATGCTTGTCCATAAATAGTGGTAAAAACAAAATTGCTTGTGATTGATGACATTATACTAACATGTTTATAGGAATACAAAATGTACCAAATGGAGAATAATTAATTACTAAAATTTCAAGATATATCAGTTGTATGATTTGATGTGGAAAATTTGACAGCTTGGATTGTAAGACATTTTAGATGCAGCTTGTTCAAACTTCTTGACAGCAGCTTCATTTTCCTCTAAATTTGTTTCACTAAAAAATTCTTTCCACCAAGATGAACTCCGCATTTTCGCCTTCACAATCAGAGCAGAATTGTTTGTCAGCAGCAATGATAAGAAAAAACCTTCTAAAACAACTCAATAAAATTGGTATTTTTGTAAGAAAATCTATTATCATTGTTCTGTTTCTATTGCTACCTCAATATTAGAGATTTAGGTTATAAAGGCAAAATCACCATGAACAAAGATTATAGAGGTATTCCAACTAGCTCAAAAGCATTTCTCATTAATAGTTAATAGTAAATAATCATATGCAGCAGCGTTAAAACTCTTGGGGAGAGTTTGCCGCCCATTTGGGTCCCACATCGGGCAGAGGATACCTGGTTTACGCCAAAAAGAAAATAATGCATATGTTTTGTCTAGCTCTAATATCATGTTTAATATTAACTAAAGTGGCACTAATGACCATTAACCAACAAAAGAAAACCACTCACCGGGCGTCCAAACTTGGATAATTGCGCTACTTTAGCTCTCTGTTGTCCAGGGTAACCTTAAAAGACAAGAAAGCACCAAAATTACCACAAGAGTAAGTTAAATTGAAATGCATGTTCAGAAAACTGCTATTCTTCAATGGACTATTGTTAAAAGCTGCATTCGTGTTTATCAATGTGTGAGATAGATCGCATTTACTTTCCAAATGAAGTACCTGTTAAAATAATAACACCATCAGCCGATACCCTTACGAGTTCAGGAAGAGTTTTCTTTAAATATTTTGGAGACATGTAATCCAAAGCATCTGATATTATAACGTGCGAAAAAGACTTTGGCCTGTATGGTAGAGGGAATTTTATATCCGCAACACGTATGATGCCTTTATGTACTAGAGCTTTGCAATTCCTATCAGCATCTTCTATGTCATATGGCTCTACACCCCAAGCTTCAACTTCTCCTTCTTTTAAAAATTTGGATACCACTGAACAACTCTCGGGGCCGACATGCAAGACATTTTTCATGGTGTCGCCATATACATTCTTCAAAGTAGGAATTGCATTTTGAACTTCATATGTGCACGAAAAGTCACCACCTATAAGATAGAACAAAATTTATATTTGTTCATTTAAGCATATGGTTTTCTAAGACAATATATGTAAAAGAGCAATTTTGTTGAGGCGCATAACTGATTTAATGACCGATTTTTCAAATAGGTCGTTAAATCGATCACTTCGAAGACCAAAACATTACAGTCACTTACTCAGTCCCTATATTCCGAATTTTTAGTCACAGATTACCATAATGTATCTCTCTGAACTTAAACTTTTTACTTACAGAAATACTACTCTTGCAACAATTTTAATACAAACGCGCACAACTGCTAAGGTGCAAACAGAGGAACCCTCTCTTACACGTCTTTTGGTTAAACAATACTACTTACAGAAATACTACTCTTGCAACTGCATCACCAGATGCAAGAGACAATACTGTGAGTAACTTGTGAAGCATGAACACTCCTAGAATTAGGCGTGTCCTGGTGTCGGACACGCGTAGGTGTCGGACACCGACAAACCACCTGAGAATTAGAAAGATGAAAATTCTACATAGAGAAATCAGTTACTTGTTCCACAAGCTAACTGATTTCACCTGCTTAGCTATATGGTTATAACTAATAACTGTTTGTATTCACAATGAGTCAATGACACACTTCTCAAGTAATCAAAGCTCTTAACTCATTGGATTCATTTCTTGTGAAGAATTCTGAATGTTCCATAGGTGTATCTAGATTTAAAGAGTAAGGAGTGTGACCAATCATTGTACTACATCTCAATATTCATTCTGGAAACATGGTCACATTACCTTCAAGTCTGCTAACCATACCATTCCTTCCTCCAAATAAACCTGTTCACTTAAAAATTTGAGATCAGTCAGTCCATAATACACATGGAAACAGAAAAATTTATATTTGGACAATTAGACGAAAATAATTGTGTACCGATCAAGCCACACTATGCTGGTAAATTTGAGTGTATAAAATTAAGTTATTTATATTTGGGGTAAGTTTAATACACCATAAAAAAAAGGGTTAAAAATAATTTAGTGTTAGAACAATAAACCCAGTTAAAAAGAATAAAGATGCCTAGAATGCAAACAATGAACACACAATGTTTGATAATGATGTTCGGCCAATTGTACCTACGTCACCAAGACACCAACTGCAGAACAGTTGCAGTTTCTTTATATTATTTCAAATTTATGGTTTACAATGTACAACTTATTTTAAATATTACGGTCTAGATTATACACTACCCCAAAGGATTGTCATAGTCGCTCTCGCTTTACTCGAGCAACTTGTCCACATATCAGTAGCTATGAATCCTGCTTAACATTTAGAAATATGTGTTCATTATAATATTTACATATAAATCTCATCATCCATTGGTTTTTCACCCGGATTTTTAGGATATGCCGCATTGGCCATTGAAGACAAACATATTGTGTAATGAGAAAGGCCTTAATAATGTTACCTCCTGATCTACCAAAAGCATAAAAGATGAGAAGGAAAGCACCCTGAGATTATAAACCAAAATTAAAAAGATTAATTATTACATAATTCATAATTGTATTATTAAAAAATAAAAAATGAATATATGAAATTACCAAAAGCACAAGAACTATGGACAATAAGGGAGAAGAATTTGATTTGGAATTCAAAACTCCTGAAAAAGGAAAGGTTCCACCACTGCGTCTTGTGGAACTTGCTTGTCTCCTTGTCATTACTTCTTATCAAAATGTGATTCCTATAACAAAAAAAGTAATGGTAAAAATATAATAATGATTAGAATCTTAACATATGATATTAAAATTGAAGAAATGAGTAAACATGGTGAATGAAAATTGAAGAAAGACAGAATGGAAAGTGAAGTACCTTAGATCACATTCATAACTGTTTCTGAAATGGAATAGAGTTTTGTTAGATCTATAAGTGGAACATAAATGAATGAGACAAATTAGAGACACAAAAATATTACACCGACATATTTAAGGAAGATCTAAAACGAGATAAAACAATGTAAATAACTTAATTTTTGTTTTACAAAATAAATAAATTGATATCACCAAAACAATAATTTGATGTTAATTGAATTTGAATTTAAAAGACGTGTACTGTTATATGAATTAATTTTATACCGACAATTAATAAGAATGATTTAACAATTTCTTGTTTTTTTGTTTAGGGAATTGTTCATTAATAAAATTTAGCTGATTCAAAAAAAAATGTTAAGTGGGACGACGTGAGAGAAAACATGGTTGTGTTTAATTGATAGTGTAAAATTATTTTACACTTTCTGTACATATTCTTTTTTCTCATTGAATTTTACTAGTTGATTTTTTTTTTGTGTAAATTGTATGTCATTGCAAAGATTAATCTTTCAAGTTTTTTTTTAAAGAGCTAAAAATACAATGCATATATTAATAAAAATCCTTTGTGCCAAAAAAACCCCAAACAATTCATAGTGTCAAAAAAACAGTAAGAACATGAATGGCTAGACAATGTCCAAACAGTTAATCTTTCAAGTCTTGTAAATTTAAATGAAAGGAAATTTTTTCTTAGATTGTTAATATTTTCGCGTGCCAAGAATAGATATTAATTATATCAAAAAAAAAAAAATAGATATTAATGGATAACCCTCGGAAATAAGTTCTCTTCATGGGATCATTTTCTATTACTACTGGTCTCTCAAAATAAATGTGGCGTTAGAAATAAAATTTGTTTCAAAATAAATGTCAGTTTTACTTTTTAAAGCAATATTTTTCAATTCTGCTCCCTAATTATATTATTACTATATGTATTATCCCTAAGAAAATTAACTAATAACTTATACAAATACTTTATAAAATTATTACTTTTTCTATAACATAAATATATCTTTTAATATGTATGCAAAAATCTTAAACGATACAAAGAGAGTAGATAAAAGAACAGTTTAACAAAATCTACTTCCAAGTAATTGTTCTATAGATCATGTAAATGTATATATCCATATGAAGAATAAATCATGTATTGAGGAGTTGGGATGGGAGAAAAAAACCGAATCGAACCGAACCAAAAAAAACTGAACTATAATCAACAGTTTTAAAA
Source organism: Trifolium repens (assembly GCA_030408175.1). NCBI lineage: Eukaryota > Viridiplantae > Streptophyta > Magnoliopsida > Fabales > Fabaceae > Trifolium > Trifolium repens. Next base: position 37,756,965 of record CP125851.1, read on the forward strand.
CCAAACTGAAATAGTTCGGTTTATGATTAACAGTTCGGTTAGGTTGGGTTCAGTTTAATGGTTCGGTTTTCTTTAGTGAAAAATTAGATATGATTTAGTTTAAAACCATAAAACTGAATCACTTTAACAGTTCGGTTTTAAAGACAAACAGTTTAGATACCATTTGGCCCGACTTTTTTATTACTTATCTTATTACTTTAAGAAAAAGTCAGGCCAAACACAAATTTTAAAAAGTTCTAAAAAAAATAAGTACTTTATTTTAGTGAAGAAAATTAATGTATAAGTAGCATTAGAAAAAGTTGAAAATATCAACTTTATTTCAACTTGTGCGCCTACTTTTGTTGAGGTCTTCCCATCGAACCCACACAGCGCCAGTTTTTCTTTTTTACTGTTTATATTTTTGTTTTTTGTATCGTTTCTCATCATGATTTTTGTGTGCTCGTGAGTCTTTTTCTTTTTGTTGATAATATGTGCTCAACTGCTCATGAGTCATATTGTTCACCTGGCTTGCCAATTTTATATTAGTTTTTTACTCAAATTTTATATTAAAGTTGGATAAATTAAACTACATAAGCATATTATTAGTTTTGTTTTCTGATTCCTTATTTTTTTTATAATTGTTATTTAATTCCTTGTTTTCTGTTTAGTTTGTTTGGAAACATTTATTTAATTTAATTTGCATGTATAAAATCTTTTACATATATATTCAATTAAATTATAGTTAGTAAATATTTTTTAAAGACATTTTAGAAATTAGCATGTAAAAGTGGCACCATGATATAATTTTTTGGTACATCAACTTTGTTTTTTGGTACATACGCCATGATAAAATTTAATTAGATGTGCGTGAAAAACAAATTTGTATGTTTGTATTCATTTTTTATTAACGTCTTTTATTTGTTTTATTTCATCCGGTAGTTTACTAGTAATATTTATTATATTAGTACGGCTTTTTTTTTGCTTTCACCACCAGTTTAATCTAGTTCGGGGGTCAGTTCTAGTATCAAATGGTTTCAGCCCCCTTCCGATCGCAGTTGCGGAGTAGTATTAGTTTTTCTTAATAGTTTATGAATTTTGTTTAAAATAAAAAAATTTATATAGTTTGATGAATGGGTCCATCTATTTTTTTAAACAAAAAAAGAAGTTAAAATCAAAGCTTTTATATAAAAAAATATATGAAATAGATTACCACTTAAAAATCCCCTATAAGTTGAAAAAAATAATAAATTCCAAACAACTTTAACTTTATTTTTAAAGTTCTTATTTTCAACTTTACTTATAAAGTTACTTTTAGACCTTAAATAAGTCGGGCCAAACGCACCCTTAGTTCGGTTATTATATATGAATTTTGAAAATAGTTTGGTTCAGTTTAGTTTGGTTTTCCTCCAGAACCAAATCATGCCCATCCCTACTAAGGAGATTCTTATATGTATAAATGGAAATTCGAACTTGAAAACATCATCTTTAATATTTAAGAAGAATGTTTAGATTGAAAATGAAAAAAAAAATTAAAATTAAATATTATATTTGGTGTATATTTATATTTTAAAATGTTGGGGAGTCTTAGGAAGTTCGGAAGAAACATCGGGTTAAATGCTTTAGGACTGCAATAGAGGGAGACATCACATCTTCACCTAAAATCTTAAAGCATAGATTAATTGATCACCGTTCTTATAAATCCAATATTTAATCATTTATAGTCGATGTAAAATTTAACCACTCACATTTGAAACCCTACTTAGACAAAATTGAAAATATATAAGTTATCTTATATATTTGAAATGTATACGATGCAATAACCATATGTTATTAAAAATAAAATAAATATCATTACCTCAATTTTGTCATGAAGTGCAAGACTGCAAGTGCGAGAATAAGAAATGTTTCTCTTCCAAGTTTTTTGTGTTATTAACCTTCTAATTAACCCTCCAAGTTTTCTTGGCCAGCATTGAAAGTTTTTGGTGATTCAAGTGCAAGCAGTAACACCAACAATTTGAACATCAGCAGGTTAAATCAGGAAAGTTCTAATATAAAATTCTATACATTTCATGGGGGCTGAGTTTTTCACTGCCGACAGGTGCTATGTAGAAAGCGAAAGCCATCATCAGATTATTCGCTACGTATGAAGTGAATTGCAATGTCCATGTTTTTACAAATTATACACTCGCTTCCTAGATAGCAAGGAGTAAATTGACAACGTCAGGGGTGCGTGAGTGTTACGGAATGCGAAAAGTAAATCTCAAATATAAAAGTGTTACTTTAATTTGATTGTTAAATTCTGCGTACAAGAGCTAGCTTAGCTTGGTTGTGTTCAAATCCCATCAATGCATCTTTTGGATTTTATTTTGTACGCTTTATCTAATCTAATAAATAAAACGAAAAACGACAGCAACAAATGTTGAAGATTTGAGAAACAAAGGATTTTTTTATAATGATAAAAATTTAATTAATTTTTTTAATTTAAAATTAGGTAAAGTACCAATGGGTGGCTGGGCTGCATTGGAAAAAAGGAGGGTACGGATAGAATTCCGTAATTTACCATGATTACACCATGTGCAATCAATTCATGTGCAATCAATTTACCATGATTGGGCTGTAGTTTAGTATAAGCTGAGTCCTACTTTTCGCACCCCCGAGTCCCACACGTACCCCCTGACATAGCGAGAGTGACAATATCATAACTCAAATCCAACATCTACGCCCCCCTAAATGAAAAATTTTATGAAAAAAAAAAGTTCGCTTTCTAGAATGCAAACAGAGTTCGCTTACTAGGATGCAAATTCTTTTTTTTTCATACATTTTTTCATTCTGGGGGGGCGCAGATGATGAATATGAGTTCACTTCATAGAAAGCAAGGAGGTTAATTTGGTGTTTTCAAGGGGTACGTGAGAATTTTTAGGGGGTGCGATACATAACACTCAAATAAGATTATGGTTTCCATGGGCCTCTTTTGACAAGTTGTGGATCCTTTAACATAGATGAAGTAGAATTAATCATTTTTTTTTTGTTACAGCAGAATTTTATTCGAACCAATATGATTAAGAACCAGTTAATAAATTGTTTTTTCTATCATGTTAACTTGTATCCTGGATATTAGTTAAGAAAATTAAAAAATAAAAATAAAAAAATTTATAACTTTTTCATTAAAAATAACATTTTGGTATTTTTGAAAGGTTGATTGCACAAGTTCTACTTTTTTTAAAATGTTTTTGTAAATGTAAGAAATCTTACATCACTTAATTTTTCTTCAAAAAATTTAACAGAAAATCTTACAAACACTAAATGCAAAAGAAGAAAATTAATAATTCAAAATGCATATTAATATATCAAATGTTCCTGTGATTCTTTATCATTTGAGCTGTATTTACAAGATAATCTTACAATACCTTTAAAATATAAAGATATATAGAGACACAATTATAATTCTTCGATATTAATGTTTTCGATTTTTGGGATAAATAAATAATGGTTTTTTTTAATCTTCCATATTGTTTGTAATTCTAACTTTTGTCAAAAAAATAAATTATTCTGTCATTCAAAATTTCTAGATCCCGTCGTTGCAGCAATGTAAGTTGAGTATGAAATTTTTTAACAATATTTTGGCTTCAAATTTATAAAAGCTGCTTTCTTTTCTCTCTGTTAGGGTTAGCCTAGCTTCACCCTTCTCTCAACTTTCTCTCTATTCATTCTTTCATTATAGGAGGCGGTTTTTGGTCATTTCTGGCCTGAAATCATCACTCAACATTGTTTTTTCTCTTTTTAATTAAATAAGTGGTTATCCACATAAGTTAAGTTCTTCGTTTTTTTAATTTTTCGTTGTCCTAGAGCGACATTGTGTTTGTTCGTCGTTTTGTGCGGCAATTGTTGGTTTTTCTTCTTAGTACGGATTCGTTGGTTCAAATTGACATATTTATTTCATCTCATTATAGATCTGATGAAGATCTGAACGTCAATGTAAACACTTTTATTTTATTATATTTGTAAGCACTTTTTTGTTGCCGTTGTATGCTGTTAACTTAGGTGTTGCAAGATTGTTTGCAGATTCATCTTTTTCAGTTTTTAGCAATTTGAATTTATAATGATCTATGTTTTTTTCAATTTGAATGAATGAATTTTTTTTGTGTCAATTTTTTTTTATCAAAGCTTGACAACAACCCCAAACAAAATATTAGCTTTTAGTAAAATTTATTACTTCAATTTTATTTTTTTAGAAAGAAATATATGTGGATTAGAAAAGTCACATTTGTTGTCTTATCCGACTCAAGATATATTATTCTTTGAATTAAAAAAAACACAGTTTGAAACCACACTGAAATTCTGCATAATATTTCTGATTTTCTGTGTGACACTGACAGTGCATGATGAGCATGAATTATATTCAACTTTTTCCAAACCCCTTCCCCACGAAGCAGAGCATTGCAAATGTGAAATGTCTCAATATTCTTATGCATGCTGATATTTTTTGACCTCATAGACAATAATGTTTCATTCTTTTGATATTTGTCACGTTAATCTTGCCGTTGGCATGTTACCTTTTACATGTAAATTCAGTTGTTGCTTTTGCCTTGTAAGGATATTTGGCTACCATATGACATATGTTAATGTTACACACTTTATCTTTTTAAATTTGGGAGGGCACGCCCCACTTAGTTAAAGGATAAAGAGAATAAAATAAAGGGATCCTTGCTTAGGAGTGGATATACTATTTTTGTCACCACGAATGAGATAGTGTTGTAGTCTTCACATTTGGTACGCGTGACCAAATTGATACTTTGTTGACAACTTAAGTGTATGTTTGACACTTATAATCAGGCAATTCATCGTGATCTTACAAAAGCTATTTAGTCTATGTTTGGTATCATGCGTATGTCAGAATCACGACAATTCATCATGATCTTGCAAAAGCTATTTAGTCTATGTTTGGTATTACGGTGGGTATATCCAGGGACGGAACTAGGTATATATAAAAAGGGGCGACAGCCACCCTTGTAATCAGCATAAATATACCATCCATATGTATGTATATATGTTTCGCCACCCCACTCATATGGTCCTATGAAATAAGTAGTTGCATTAGATACACTTTATATGTGTCAAAGAAATAAACTAGTAAGTGTACAATACTTTTTCAATTTGATTACATAACAAGCAGTATATAGTAGTACTGTTGTATGATATATCATACTAATATTTTGTTGGAGAATGCTATGTATTTTGTTTGGATTAACCATTAATTTATTCTTGAAGAATGTACTCCCTCATTTTAAATCTTTGGTCATTTTACCTTGTTAGTTTTGTCACAAAATTTTGGCTCTTTTAAGAAACCATAACACAATTAATGATGTTTTTTGATTTGTACCCTTACAAAAACTAATACATTTCTCGGGGAATACCGGGTTCGATTCCCAGGGGAACAACTCTTGGCCAGTGCGCATGCCTCTACGCACGAGCCGGATTAGTCGCTCACCTTTGGTGGGTCGGAACCGGTGCGAAAGCAAAAAAAAAAAAAAAAACTAATACATTTATTAAATGAATTTTTTTCTTTCTTAATAAACTAAGGATAAAAATGTCTTAACTTATCGATATTTATTATTTTTTAACCTATATACATACAAAAATCTAGAAGGACTAAATTCAATATCACAATATTGGTTTTTAAATGTATAGAAATTGTAAAAGCATCTGAAAATATCTCTTTTATTTAGTTTGTACGTCGATTTGTTGGGATGTTATTAAGTAATGAATTTTCTCCGTTGTATTTTTCACTATCTTTTAATTTAGTTTAAATCACAGCTATTAAAATTTCTCTTATTTTTTTTGTAGTTTTTAGAACTCCCATTTGAAGGTCAGAATTTCATCAAAGAAACTCTTACAAAAAAATCTAATTTTTTGGGTCTCAAGAGAATCAAAATTTTTTAGTTAATAATGTGTTAATAATTTCGCCACCCTCAATAATATTTTCTGGTTCCGTCCCTGAGTATATCAGACCCACCGTGATTTTAAAGAAGCTGCAAAGTATAGCTTTTGGAAAAAGGCGGATATCGTGATTTTGGGGATATTAACCGTGATACTAAACATACACTGAGTGTGTACATAGTTCTTGGAAAATTAGGATGGGTCACCGTGATGTAATCAAATTAAATTTATTTAACTACTCGTTGATTACATTTGTTTTGACGTCTTTTTACCCTCGATGATGTGTTGAAGCAACACAAAAAAAGGTTAGAAGTTTCACGATGAAGTACGAAAATTGTGGTCGAAACCGTTAGGCAATGATACTCCACGGCTGAAATCTTTAGGTAACAGTTTTTGTACTTCTGGCCACGATTTTCCGTTGTAACCTAAACTCATTTTGGTTCTAGTGTGAGCTACAAACAGGTGAGAAGATTTGCGTGAGATTTTAAGTGAAAATGTGGTGTCAAAATTCACTTGTTTGGTTGCTTTTAGTACAATGCAATATCCACCCTAGTCTTTTAAGGCTCCCTCAAAAGATCAAACATATTTGAATTCTCGAACATGTGTCTATATATAATACATTGGACACAGACACACGCATAATCTTAGAGGTGTTTGTCTTTCATAGAAAGAATCAACTCATATAGTCAATTTCATGTCTGTACACTTAATGTCATGCAGGTGTTATATGTTCATCATGTGAATGTGAATTACTGCATATGTCCATTAAGTTGCAGGATTCCCCTAGTACATTTTCTGTCATAAATAAAACTTCAGTAACTATATATGCATTATCCAATCTTTTGAGGAGAATTCACATGTTATTTTATTCCCTATTGCCATGTTACCAAGTGAGTTTAGTAACTAATTAAGGTAGTTTTCCTACAATACAATGAACACAAGCATGATTGCACTTCAGAGCCAATATCATTAGAATGTTTATAAAAATTGAAGAAAGGTTTTCCTTAATGCAGCAAAAAAATTTCAATATGATAATGGTATTAAGTCATCAATTAGATAACATAAAGTTATTCATTCTGTAAGAATCTAATTTTGCACCCCCACTGCTTTTTTGTTTCAATTAGGTATAGTAAGGGAATATCTACTACCTTTAGACAAAGTTAACAAGAAAAGGAGGTATTAAGCAATGATGACTTTGGACTTGGAAAATCAGTATCAATGACATCACCAATATAATTATTATGGTCAAAAGGATAAACTTAAATAGATATTTCAGACCCAACTATGCATAATTGGGACATGCAATGCTGAAAATAATGATGAATGGTGTTTCCTCCATTACCATATTGCCTTAATCATTTCATTCTCTCAATCATCACCTTTTCAAAGCCTTCTAGTCTTTTTCTATCATGGATTTAATCTTTATTACATCATCAATATAAAGGATTTTGAGGTCTTCGCAATGCATATATCGGTTACATTTTCCTGAATTTGGCTATAATATGAATGTTTGCAACGTAATTGCACTCGCAATTTAAAATCATGGTTTGAATCATTAAATCGAAAATATTAGGCGATAATGACATGATGTAATTACTTAAAGTTTAAAGTGGAGTTTTGAGTCTCGAAGCTGCCTTGACATTAGTAGTCGTATGAGATTTAACTAACCTAAACTTTTTTGTATCAAAAAAGTTTAAACATGAGAATAATTAATTAAACTCTCATTCTACTAGCTCCTATCACCCTTTTCTTTAATATTGTCCCTCCATGCAAAAAGTAAAAAATAAAATAAAATAGAAATTTTACTTGAAAGTTTTCGACAAAGAAAGGGACTATGCATCAGTCCAAGCAGCAAAAACTGGCATCTGAGTCCTAAGATGATGTGAAGGGTCCCATGAATTCACATTACTATTTGGAGAAGTAGTAGCCAATAGTTTAGAAGCTGTTGAAGGCATTATTCCAGAGAGATTTTGCAAGCTTGTTTTATCAGGACTACCTTCCCTTGAACTGCTCAAACTTGTAGCCAATGAAGAAGCATTTGATACATGTGTTCTCATCTTACTTGCTTCCTCTACTACTATTTCTTGATGGAACATGTTATCGAAAGATACCGATGAAAAAGATTGATGAGTTCTTTCATTGTCAATTCTTGGTTGATTCTGTTGTTGAGAGGATTGATACAGAACCATATTCTTCTGCATTAAAATTGCTTCTTGAGTGTTATTGTCATATGCAGATGATGAATTAGGCTTGTTTTGATCAATGCATTGAGTTGTACTAATATCTACTACTTTGTTCCTTCTTGCTAGATCAATGCTAAGAAGGTTACTACTTGCCATGATTTTTTCAACATCATATTTTATGATATCAAAGTTTGTTACTGCATTAGCTCCTCTAAATTTTATAGCCGCTATGTCGTAGGCTTCAGCCGCTTCCTCTTGTGTACCTAAAAGTTTCATTTCAATGAGAATTAAACTTTTATTTTCAAACATTGTAGCAGACCATTTTGATCAAAAAAAAGTTTTAGTTTTTTAGATAAAACATTTAATCATATTTAAGCGAACAACTAGTAATGAGGAATCCGCGTAAATGGCACGTTTTTTAAACAATAACACAAACACAGACACTAGGTATATGACATTGATACTGACATGTAAACACGATAATATTTTAAGAAAATGAATCTGACACGTATCAGACACCAGACACATCTTGATTAAGCTAAGGGTTTGAAAGAACTTACTGAAGGTTCCAAGATATAGATCTTTGTTACCAGCAACCCTACCAATTCTAGCTTGCCATCTTCCATGTTGGTGGTGTCTGCTACCAAGTGAACATGAATTTGAAAAAAAATAAAATTATTTTCTTTTATTCGAATAAAAATATTATTAATTAAATTTTAATGGTATGTACTAAGTAATTGATAGCCTATAAGACCTTGTTACTCCTCTATACATGGAAGCTCCTCTTGAGAATCCACTGCTTTTTCTGATAAAGCAAAAGTTAAAAATGTTATGAACAAAGTAACATAATAAGATTATAGAAAGAACTAGCAAAGTTTTTTTTTACCTTCTTAAATGAGCAACATATTCCTGTCTTGTCATATTCTTCATTTCCTCAAGTTGATTTTGATAATTTTCCAACTGTTATAAAAAATTAAATTATTAGAACTTATAAATGGAATATGAAAAAAAAAAGCTATTAATTAATCATTGTTAATACTAACAGGGAAGTTTATGTGAGTGGATGGTCCCCAATACTTGAGTGCTGCTTGATCATAAGCTCTAGCAGCTTTTTCTTCCATATCATAACCACCTAAAATCAAAATTTTGGAATGACTCTAATTAATAAACATTAATTTTCTTTTTTTGTTATAAAATAATACTAAAATATTAAATTAAATGATATCTAAGTTCAAGGAATTTCACAAAAGATAAGTTTGGTAACCTTACCAAGATAAACTATGTTTCATCAAATATTTTGAGTAGAATAAGCATTCCCCACCAAACAAAGAAAACAAAAACCAAAAACAAGAGTGAGAAATGAATAATGAATAAATGAAAATCTTTTAGAAATAGATATGTTTTATGTCTGACCAAAAAGATACACTAGAAAAAACAAAATAAAAAAGTGACAAGGAATATATTAGATTCACGGTGAATTTAACAAAATCACGATAAAAGTTACATGTTGAAAGTTCAACAAATCATCGTAATTTTGCCAAACTCACCGTAAATTCAAACGTGAACATTGTCATATTCTTACCTTGTCTTCCTTTTCTGCTTTGGCCTTCTTTCTTGCAACTGTTGTCCCATAGATGAGCTTCATATCTCCCGGTCCACCTATGCCTAATAAAAAAAAAATTAAAATACCCTTTAAAAATAAATAAAATTAAAAAACAAAAACACAAAAAAAAAAGGATAATCTTTAAACATCATAAGCACTAGTAACATTAAAACTAAAAAAACAAAAACACACCTTGTTACACCTCTATATTGAGATGTTCTTTGACCAAAAGTATCAATAGATTTCCTATGAACAATTTGTTTCTGCTCAATCTTTTCATTTCCTCTTTTCTTAGTATCCAAAGCAACAGAATTATCAATAACAGTTGAAGACATATTCTGAGAAGTTGTAACACAGCTAGACTGTGAGCTAGGACTCATTGATAAGCTCAAAGAATGCAAATCACCATAAGTCATTGATCCAATATTGGAACAAGATTCACCTACATTTTCATCTACAACAACAGGAACAATCATTTTTGACTGATCATGTCCATGATTAGTTGGAAAATTCCTTAAAACCCAATTCTTTAAACCACTAAGTCCATGATCTTCACCCATGTTTGAAACATTGAAATTTCCACTTGAATTTTGGTTTTGCTTTGACCCTTCTAACATTAAATCATAATATGATAATTGTTGTTGATTGTTCATGTGTTGAACTTGATTTTGGAACATACTGTCTAAACTCAAAGGCATTGTTTCTGTGACAGTAGTACTAGTACATGCATAATGAGGGGTCCCCATAGTTTCATTACCTAAGAAATTCTCTAGTTTTGGTTCTGAAGTAGTAGCCATTGCTACACAAAAATAGAAAGAAAAAAAAAATTGGTCAAGACAAAAAGGAAAAAAAATTATTACAAAATTACAAAAATGTAACAAAAAATATTTGAACTAACTAACCTTGTGTTTGTGACCTGCTAAGAGATTCCATTTCATAAAGAGATCCATCAGATTTGAGGGGCATAATGGGAAGTAAAGAATACAAACCAACATTTTCATGTTCAAGTCCATAAGAGGAGAAACAATAGTTACTAAGAGGGGTAGAATTGTAAAAGCTTGATGGAAGTGGAACTACTTGAGAAACAGAAGAAGAATTTTGTGACTGATGAGTATGTGAAGGAATATCAACATTATTCATTTGAGGAGAGAGTGAAAAACCCAACCAGTTATTTTCATTGTTAATGTCAACACCATCATCATCATCATTTTCCATCATTCTCTTCATTTTTCTCTCACAAAATGATCTAACAAAATATGTCTAGAAACAAAACAATGCAACTCAATCATATACTAATCATGCCATTTATAAGTAGTACATTTTTATTTTTTATTTTTTGCATAATCTAAACATCAATGTAAATAAATGTATCTATAATAAACTCTCAATTTGGTTTGTATATAAGGGTGTGTGTGTGTGTATCTAAAGGGAACAAAGCAAGTTCCTTTAAACTAAACAAAAAGAATGTATTCCAGCAAGCAATGCTAGGTCTTCATTCTATGGGGATCCGTGTATGAGAAAGACCTTAACTTTTGCTTTATTCTAAGCTCCTTTCACTCCCTTTTTTTTATTTTGCTTTTTTTCTTTTTCTCTTTTATGTAAGAGTGTGTTCTCACTTAATAATAATAATAATAATAAATGAAAATCCTATTGAAAAATAGTTGTTGTCATCTAAAAAAAGACCTGTGTGTTTTTACCCAAAAATGGTGAAGGCAGAGTCCTCATTCTTGTATAGTGGATGCAACTAGTCACTCTCATAATTTATTGGTCAAGCTAGGTGATGCATATTGCACTAAAATGTAACATAAAATTCATTTAATGTAGTTAAACTTGCCTATTCTATTTTACTTGCTTGGTTGCTTTTCTTAGAGTTTAGTTTCAAGTAACTCGATTTTATAAAATCGGATTCTAAGGTAAAAACTCTTCACTACTTATAAATACTTTGTCAAATTACATTGTGTTCAATTTGAGACTTTAACAAACCATTTGACACCCAACCCAATATTAAATATTTGGTGTGACATGATGGTGGGATAAATAAACATTTAAAAATGAAAAGGTGATGATGAGCGAGATAGAGATATAAAATGGGAGAAGAGAGTATATTAGATGATCTAGATCCTCAATAGTCTCTATCTCGCTCATCATCACCTTTTCATTTTTAAATGTTTATTTATCTCTCCTAGCACGCACAAAACCATAGAATAGTGGTGCTTCCGCAAAAAGTGATCCACTCCCCTAAATAAATTAACGATGAATTTTGATGGAACTTCGGCCAGTGGCGGGAGAGTATATGCACCACTCACTCAAAAAGACCCAAACGGACATCACTTCACTTATTTTTTGAATCCTCTGAACCGGAGTCCTGGATACGAAAATGACTGCGGCGTGTCAAGTTATTTTAACAGAAATTACAGTTATGTTTGAACAAAATGACAGTGTATTATAAAGATTCAAAGAATCACGGGGCTTGATCCATCCAGCTCCCTTGAGTCACTTCAAAACAGTTTCACAGATACTGCAATATTGGACCCCTACAATACTTCCTAACTAGAGGACATGTATCTGCCACACCACAGTTATAGGAGCTGGCTTTTACGACGTCGTTTCTATAACACCAATTTTGTACTCCTTCACATGCTAATGCGGTGTGTGGGCTAGTCTTTCCTTTTGGCCACAGATTTGGAAACATCAGAATTACCATTAGGTATAAAAGTACCAATAACATTATAAAACATTCACATTTCATGGTTAAAACATTGCCTTTTGTTTTCTACTTTTGTCGCTTTCTTTTATTTTTATATCATGATGGGGTCATCACAAATTTGTTAAATAACAATATATTTTCAGGATAAACTGCAATATTATTACAATTGATTTTAAAATATAATTGTCAAGAGTGAAATTAAATATATCAATATGTACTATATAAATTGTGAATGTGTTCTTATACCCAAAAAAAAATTGCGAATGTGTTAAGATTAGGATCTGGATTGGTTGTTGTGATAACTAAGTATATCGCGTGGTTTCCAATTACAATCTTTGATTAAATATCAAACGGTTCATATAGCATATTATTAAAATTAATTATATTCAATCTCAATCATCGATTATCGATCATGCGACTCTAACTACGCAGTTACTTCATCAAACTCAAGTCCTTAAGAATGGTAACAATTTAATTTTAAGTCAACAATTATAATATCTCCGCTTAATTTTAGATTTTTAAAATAAAAAATACGATACTAAAATATGGATAGTGTAATCGTGATAAAATAATCACTTACATGTTTTTTTTGTCACTTACATATATGATAGTGTGAATTGTTGACCGGAACAAATCCAAATAAGATACCAAAGATTTTGTGATGGTCCATATTCAATATTTGCTCAAGACAAAAGGTGTAATAGGTGAAGTCATCAACATTCTTCAACAGGGAAACTAGTAAGTGGATAATCACACTCTCTTTATATCACTTTAATTATTTCTCCTTCACATTAAATTTGTCATGATTCAGCTTCAAATTTATTTATTTTTGTTTCCTAGAGATATAGAGGATGAATATTAATAGAGGGACAAAGAGAACTTATTAAAAAAAATTGAAGATTCAATAATTTGAAAAGTGTGCTGATGTATTTTGGCTATGTACATTTTGTTGAGGCAAATAGGTAACGACCAACCACTTTTTTGATGGATATGAAAGAAAAAATAAAATACGACTAAACTTACCATAAAGTATACACTATTGAACAAGTATATATGTTCCCTTAATAAAGATAGGTGGATTTTTATTTATTCTATGTAGTGGGAATGTGGGACAACCAAGTTTACCCTCAACAAGCTTACTTTTATGTGAAGCATGATGAATGAATTAACTAAAGCCTTACAATTAATTTTTATGTTCACCGAACCACATTAACTCCGTATGATATGAACTGCGATAGAATAGCTATTACAATCATAACATATACTCCATCCGTCCCTATTTATAAAGCTAGTTTGACAAAACACGGATATTAAGAAAGTTTGTTTTAGTATTAAATTGATTGACAAATTATATTGATTTTACATGTTTACCCTTACAATTAATTGTAGTGCTTTTTATCGATCAAAAGCGAATTTAATGCTATTAAAAAAATTATGCAAAGTAAATAAGGGTAAGTTTGGAAAAAAATAATTAATGTCAATGATAATTGTAAAATGGTCTTATAAAAAGGGACAAATTTTTTATCAAACTAGCTCTTATAAAAAGGGACGGAGGGAGTATATATACAATATTTGAAATTTTAGTTGAATATTTAATTAGTTTGATTTAGGGCTTGTTTGGATTAACTTAATTTTGAGCTTATGCAAAATAACTTATTCAAATAAATATATTTTTATGTATTAGTATTTTATATCAAGGTACTTTATTATAAAATAATTTATGAAAATACAATTTTTGCTAGTAGAATCTTATAAATTAACATAAAATCTTATTTATTTGCATAAGTTATTATGCATAAGCTTAAAACTAAACTAATCCAAACGGGGTATTAAACCTTTCTTTTTAAAACAAATGTTAGTTGACAGTATATATTACATTATTAGTCGGAGCCTGAATTTTATATTTTTTCAAACTACTTTTAGGGTGTCTCGTCAGCGGTAACTTTGACAACGGTTGAGATAAGTGAATGTTATAGTAAAGATGAAATTGAAAAAAATGTTATAACATCTTTAATGAAGTGTAATTTGTTGGACCATTAATTATTTAGAAGATTGTCTTTAAACTTGATACTACTTCAAGTTTTACTTGTGATATGGAGTGCAATAAAGTTCAATGGAAGATGCTTATAGAAAGAAAAAAAAAAGTTCAATAGAAGATTTATCCTATTGAAAATGTTGTAATTTATCCATTTTAGTTAGACTCAATTTGATCAATGCAACACTTTAAATATAGATAGATTCCATTTGATCATCGTAATCATTAGTTTGCATGCAAATTTGCATGACCAATTTCATGGAGACAGGAATTCTAGAGTGTATGATTTTGTTTGAGAAAAGAGATTAAAAATTGGAGTTTTTAGCAGTGAAATAAAAGATGAAGTGCAGGACCAGACCAGGAGGAATGTTGAGAAATAGGAAAAAAAAATATTAAAAGAAAAAATACCCTCTTTTTGATTGTTGTAATCATGACTATATCCACCAAACAAGCACTAGAGACAATTAACATTTTGCTCCAAAATTGAAGTATATTTCGTGAAAGATAAATAAAGGAGCTCTTATTCACTGCCTTGGTCAAATTTGCTTTCTTTCCATTCACCATGCTTTTTTCCTTATGATCTTTTAAACAATATTGGACTAGATACTAGTAACTAATACAAATCCTTGTTAGCAACCTATTAGCTAGGTTTTCTATAGTTCTTAATTACTTTAACTAGAAACATGCATGGCCTATATACAGTTTATAAGTCTAAATAGTTCTTACCTTTTTTTTTAGGACCACCTTATATAGTTGGTTTTTGTGGGTTTTATTATTATAAAAATAAAATAAAGTTCCACATTTAGAGCTTAAATATAATGAACGATATCTGACATAAATGGTAGATATATAAATCTCTTAACTATTTTATAAGAAGATACCTTGGTTTACTTAAAAAGTTTAACGATAATGTCTGAATAAGTAAAAAAAAAGTTATGTCTAAATAAATCTTACGGCTGAGGCAATTGAATAATTATCACTATCCTAAAATTTATAAGATCATTAGATGCATATAAATTTTTTTAGATGCATATTAATTGTTTAGCTAAAATTGTCACATGTAATCAACATTGGTAGGACTAAAAAAATTGCTCTATAACTATTAGCATAATTTCTTTTTATAACTCAAATAAATAGCTATAGTAACATGAAGACATTGTCACATCACATTATAAAACAGTATATATATCATTTGACCTAAATAGTGAAAAATGAAACAAGAATTTTTATCATAAAGAAAATGAGGGCGCGACACATCCCCTGCGTCACTCACCGGAATCCCTACCGAAATCTATCTTTCGATGAACCTTTTTGCTAATTTTAGGCAATGCAGAAGGAGAATAGAAGAAAATGATACATATGACAAACATTCAAATCAAACCTTTCTCTTAAGCCCAAAACGTGATGAGAAAAACATGTCTCTAACCCAAAGAGGAGACCAAGAAAGCAAAGCAAACAAACCAGTCATGTGACCAAAAACAATTTGCTTAGGTGGTTTAGTTGCCAAAACTTTATTAACAACATGTCTAGCAAAAACTCTACCATCCGTTGCTTTTTCACCTTGAGAAGCTCTAGCCCTCTCAGCTATAACTTCCTTAAAATCCTTATAAAGTTTCCAATCATAATCACTTAATTTTTCTAAATTAGCTTTCCCCAAATTTGATCTAACAGAACCAGGCAAAACCAAAACAACATTGATCCCAAATGGCTTCAATTCTAAGCGCAAACTATTTGTCATTGCATGAACTCCACTTTTACTAGCACAATATGATCCTGCCCATGGTGTTGAAATATTTCCAACTACACTTCCAACATTAACTATGGTTCCACTTTTTTTCATAGCCATGTGAGGGACCACTTGTTGCACCATTCTTAGTTGTCCTAAAGTGTTAATCTCCCATGTTTTTCTAATTGTATCGAGTGGTAATTCGGCTAATGGACCCGTGTTGCCTATTCCAGCGTTATTAATTAGAATATCAATACGACCATGTTTTGATATAATAGCATCTACGACTGAAGTAGCGCTTTGATGAGATGACACGTCGAGTTCAAGTGTCTCTATGTTATCATCTGACTCCAAATCTGACATGTCTTTCATCCGCGTTGAAATGTCTGAGGCTATGACGCGGCAATTTTTCTCGGCAAATGCTTTGCAGTATTCATAGCCAATGCCACCGATGGCACAACCGGTCACTAGTACAATTTTTTTGTCACTCATTGTTCTTTTATTAGATTTAGATTTCTTCAATTGAATGCTTATAATTATATATGGATGTGTACTAATTTAAAATTTACATCAAATTAACTATCCTCTATGTTAATGTTACTAATTATTAATTTGATGTTTTTTGTCACATTATTAGTTAAACGAATATTCTTTGTAACATATGCTTCTTTGATCTTGGATTGGCCGTCTGGCCGGCTATATAACGTTGGAATTGATTTCTTTATGGTTGCAGTGTGATGGGGATGTTATATTCCTGTCACTATCTGCTGGACAATTTTGCAACAAAACATGGCACCATAGATACAAGACATTTTCAGCTTTTAATGACAGCCACTGGGAAGAATTTGACAATGTGAGAAGCTCTAGCCTCTAATTGTACAAATTTTATTCTCATTGTTTTACAAAATTCAAACTGTTGGGATTTTTATTCTAGTGTTCTTCTCATTTTGATTTTTTCAAACTCACGACTAAACCAAACATAAATATATTTAACTTTTGAAATTATTTGGGAGGTTCTTAACTTCTTATAACAAGTCTTTTTAGAAATTTCAAGGTTGGCCTAAGCATAGTCAAATAAATAAATGGCACAATACATAATTAGTTTTTATGGGGTAAAAATGGTACCATTACTTGGTTAGTCGGTAACAATTGGGTTTAGATTATGTGCACTCAAATCTTGTGATTTTATGCGGTCAACTACACTGACAGTCATTTATTCAAAGATCAGACGATCAAAATTTCAATGCATATTTTGAATTTTAAATTTGAATAGTCCAATTTTAATTGAATAACCATTGATGTAGTTGACTACACGCGGACACAGATTTGGGACTGCAAACAACCTAAATCCTTAAAAACAATAACTTAATTTGTCAAATAAACCATTTCAGGTGTGAAATTGATTTAGTACTTACATGACTACATAAACATGAATGATGTATGAAATGAACCTAGTATTGGTTAGTCACAACTCACAAGTGTAAAAAATTCCACATTAATAATGTGAACAAAGGAAATTAAATTGCATTTTGGCATCATCACAACCTTTTCAAGTAAATTTGATTGTAAAAAAAAACTCTGTTAACATCCCATGGGAAAATGGAATGAAAACAAATGGAAATGGGTAGATAGAATTTGCCTAAACAGGCATATGGAGTAAACAGAAAAAAGTGAAATTAGATAGCAACTAATCTGATTACCAACCAACCCTGTTAATATTACAGTGTATTATGCAATGCATGAGAAGAAAAAGGTGTTTTGTGCACTTTCTCTTTCTGAGTATTTAAGTAAACCTTTCATTGAACCCAATGGCATTTTACTCTGTACCCCCTTAGCCCCATTACTTGTGACTTTACCCCACGCCCAGTCCATTTCCTCTGTCTCTATTGCATTAATGTTACATGTCCTACTCTTGGATGAGAATCTCTTTTATGACTACTTTGCTGACCACAACATTCAGCATTCCCTTTTCCTTTTTACCTTCATCTTACTTCCAATTATCCAACTAAATATTGTACTATTGTCTGAATATCATAAGGGGTCTAACCAAAAATGAACAGGTCTAAGTGATAATTTTTTTTTTGATGTTTTAAGCAAGTGATTATGGGTTCAATATCTGACTATGGAAAAGAAATCGATTGGGAGAGATGAATTCACCTTGTGTGTTCCACAGGATTTTCGACACAGATTAGTCACTGTTAAACAATGGTTAAAACTTCGTATTTGTATCATGGTAAAAAAAAGGGGTTAATAGGCTTTTACCCCTTCAAAGTATGCGAGTTTTGCGTTACCCCCCTATAATTATTTTTTTTTATATTACCCTCTTGCAATGTGTTTTTTTTTTCGCAGTTCATTTGACCCCCCGGGGGTAAACCAAAACAACATTACAGGGGGTCAAATGAACTGCGGAAAAAAAAAAACACATTGCAAGGGGGTAATCTCAAAATATAATTATAGGGGGGTAACGCAAAACTCACCTACTTTGCAGGGAGTAAACGCCTATTAACCATAAAAAAATAAAAAAACCATAGTGACTCTAGGGTGAAAAATAGTGTCATATAAAATATGGCGTATTCATACTTAAAAATCTTTTGAAACTTCAACAATGGTCATGGTTCTTCTCGTAAATAGAAGTTCATGGAATTACTTATCTTCATGACTAAGACAGTGATTCAATCGGTGTATGTTTGTCAAAAATAAGAAAAATAAATATTAGTGTCTCAAAAATCAAATTATACTATATTTTCTCTCATTTGTGTTAAATTAACACCTATTAAATCAACATCTTAACTACAAATAAGGACGTGATGATCATGAAAAACATCTCTTCTCTACTTTAAAGCCAGCCATGTCAATAATAGTCATTAAAATTTTGGATGATTTTCAAATATTAGTATCATGTGACACTTAGGTATAATATCTATTCAAAGATCCAACACATTTTTACTTTAGTTTTGATACAGGCAAAACGACTACCTAGTCTAGATATTAGTTTTAGGCCTGCAGCGATGACCTACTAGATTTTCTTTCGCAATGAAACAGAAGCCACAAGATACTATGTGAAATTTGTGGAAAAAAAAAAGATTAATAGCTGAGCCATTTGCAGCCTAATTTGTTAAAGCCTATCCAAACCAAACTATTCACATTCCTAGGACTATGAAAGAGACCAATGAAGAGAAAAATAGGGTGGACTCACCTTGGATATTTGTTGGGATGGATGGTTGAGATGCTACAGATTTCTCTTCAATTAAAAAAAACAGGAAAAAGCCAAAGCTTTTGTCCCACATTGGACTCATTCATAGGTTGCTATCATATATCCGCTACAGGTCTATAACAAGAAACCAGCATGGCACCTCTTTTAGGAAATCACCAAATTGGTCATTAAAAATTGTAAGTTAGTAAATTAAAAACAAAATTCTGGAATTGCAAATAGCTGGTCATTTTATTTTAGAGAATACTCCCTCCGGTCTTGAATATAAGCAAAAAACAACTTTTTAGATTTATTGAATAAAGCATGTATCTAGACTATAAAACAGTTCAGATTGTATTTTACTCAATGAACCAAAAAATTAAAACCGGAGTAGTACCATACATTTTTACGCTTCAGGTAGTTATTGGAAAATAAATGCTGCATATTCAAAATATATGACTTTGTATGGTAATAAAAAAAAATTGTAAGTCATGTTTGATAGAGTTTCATATCACTCTGGTATGCAAATTATCTTTTCATCTTGTCATCTCATATGATTATTTTGATAAAAACAAGTTTAATTTACAGCAATTCAATCATTTACAAATAAAATTGTATTGTTCTATTTAAGAAAGGGAAAAAAGCATTGGATATTCTTTCTTTACTTATACATTTTTACTTTTACTTTTTCCTCAAAACACTTCAAAGAAGGATGTGATAGGTTAAGGGCATGTGTATGTTTGCTTGGGCCGACCAATTAAACATGCATTTAAACTGAAGATCCAGTTAGTAGCTTCATTCCAAACGTGCAATTAGATCATCCCAAATGCGGTTCCAAACATACACTATGTCTGGCTGTACTTTGCAGTCACAAATATTTGGGTTCAAAGTATATTTGTAATTTTAAAACAGCAAACCAAATAAATTTAGTGAAGTGTATTCAAAAGTGGGTGCATCTAACTGGCACAAACACGTAAATTTGTGCAGAATGCACAAACACATAAATTTGAATAGGACTTTCATAGTATAGACCCTAGTCAAACCACACCATATAATAAAAGTCAAATAAACCATTTTATCAAGTTGGATTATTATAACCCATAACATGTGCAATGAAATTTTTTGAAGTTGGATCCTTACTATCCATTTCAACTTTTCAAAATCAAAATAGAACCATCAATATTCGTATGGCATGACAGTTGCATCATTATTGTCATCTTATTCAACACACCCACTTCATCTCCATTTCATGCATCTGTGTTCATCTTCATCTTCTTCAACATTCCTCTTTGAAAACAAGGAGATCTATTAAAGCCTTAAGTTGTCATCTTAAGCTCTCCTCTTTGAAAACAAGGTATGAGATCTAGATATGTCTTCAAAATTATTAACTCATTTTGTGTTCTTAACTTTATTATGAACATATTTTTCTTTATAATTAAATTGAGTATATATTGTTAATAAAAATGAAGGAAAGATTTTGTTAAGATGTGTTCTTAATTTTTATTAACAAAATCTGATTTTATCCACTGTGTTGGTTGTGTGCTTCGTTATTTCTTTGCATTTTCGTAGTTATTTTTTATGTTTTTCAGATACTATATGTGTGGAACTTATCACAAATAGTTGAAACAAAAAAAATGGAAAATTGAAAAGAAAACAAAACCAAGAACAACAAAGGTGGCCAGTGCCACACAAAATAAGTTGGTGCCTGCCACAAGAACCAGGCACCTGCCACATAGTTATTTACTTACTCACTAAAGCATCCCCACTCCCTTTCATAGCAACGCTAGCCAAGACAATGGCACCTGCCACATAGTTATTTATTTACTCAATTCAAAAAAAATTAACAATATCTACTCAAATTAATTCAAAATTAAAAAAGAAAAATTGTCCTCATAGTTTTTTATTTATCTTTTATGTGGTATAGTTAATTTTGTGTAGTTGTAAAATGGTTTAGGAGTTGTTCAATTATTGTTATTGATAAGTTGTGTTATTTTATCTGAATTTTGATTGTGTAGAAAGGAGCAAAAAGATGGTGGTTATAAATTCAGAATCCAGTAGCAACATGGATACTTCAAGTGAATCGATTGAGGTTTGTCTGGGTGTTATTGACATGGATATGGTTGATGATATGGTTGCCGATTATGTTGACACTGTGAGTTAAAATAAATTTATTGTTTACTTTTTAAAATTTGTTAATAATTCTAAAATTGGTGTTATTGACAAATATTTAATTTGTCCATTTTGCAGAATATGTTTTGAGGTAGATTACCTTGTGGAGACATATGTTGCTTTGATTGGTTTGGTTGGTAATAATTTAATTATTTTGTGCCAAAACTTGATTTGTATTCGATAGTGGTACTGCCAATGGCTCCTGCCACACAATCAAGGGCTCCTACCACCACTAGTTTAATATTTAAATTCTAGGCATTTATTTTATTTATCGTTGAACTCAGATTGTTTACTTATTTATTTTCGGTCTATGTTTTATTATTCTTATCATTTGTGTTGTTGGGTTTTTAATGTTTAATATAATAATTGATTATTTATCTACTAGATATTGAAATTTTATTTATCGTATTCTTAACATTTCTTAATTCATTACACTTACGACAATTAATTCGCTAATTAGATAATTCAATTTTTTTATCCTATTGTTAACATTTTTTAATTCATTACACTTACATTTCTTCAAGTTTCGGAGAATTTGATAACACCGAAAAATGCACTATTTATTTAATGAAATTAGCTTAGTATTTGATAATTTGTTTGCATTTTATAGTGCTATTATATTATTTTTTATGTATTTCAGATACTTAGGTGTGGAACTTATCACAAATAGAGTTGAAACAAAATAAATGCAAAATTGAAAGAAAAAAAAAAACCAAGACAACAAAGGTGGCACGAGCCACGCAATAACTTGGCACCTACCACAAGAACCAAGAGTGGCACCAGCCACTCCATCTCAAAGCGCCTACCACAAGGAACCACGAGTGGCACCCGCCACTCCCTCTCAATGGCGCCTGCCACACAACCAATGGCACCAGCCACTACTCTCCCTCCGAAATTTCAATCTCCCTCCCAAATTTCGTTCAGTCTAATCACCATTTTCTTTATATAATTTTTATTATATATCTTGTGACCCATACTTCTTTAAGATGTGATAGACAAAGGAGACATTTAATGATCCTAGGAGTATCAGGTCTAGGTTGCATATTTTGTGAATATTTTTACAAAAAGGGACAGATGTCATAACATGTCATTGCCGTCGTTTTATTTGGATGCATTAGTTTCGTTTCAACACACAAACTGCTTCAAAAAAACACACACCAGGAATAAAAAAATAAAACATTTAAAATTGTGCACTTACTTATATAAGCTTAAAATAACATTAATCCAATTTTAATCAACGTTTTTGGAATCATCAGTTCTAGAAGAACTCAAATACTTATTTTCCGCCATCAAAGTTGCATTTTTCAATTATAAGTCAAACACCAACCAACATTTAATTACTACCATCATTATTTATTTATTTTTTAAATTTAATAAAATTCAAAAGCTAAATTATTTCTGTTACCTTTATTTTTTAGAAGAAAGCAAAAAGTTAAAGTGTATTTCACTTAAGTACTGCACAAACGTGCCAATGAAATACAAAGGACACTTAAAATACTGCTATGAAAAGGACATGTCCCAATACAAAGGACACAATCTAGAGCTGTCACTGTAGCGTGTAATGGACTATTGTTGAGTCTGGTCACAACAACCCTGCATGAGCTCTGTTGCTACATGCCTACTCTACATTTCATTTGTCAGCCTTGCAATTAATTAAATTGACAAAAAGACATCATTTAACTTAATTAAATCTTAACTTAACTTACTAAATTAAACAACTAATACATTTATTCTTTAAACCTCCATATGAGAAATTCTAATATAGGCACAAATATAAATGACATGTGTTAGGCACACTCACATAAACTAAAAAAAATTAAAGAGAAAAGAAATAAAATGATGTTGATTGATGTGACTTTATTATTTTTGTTTTAAATTTTTGGATTTATGTGTGTGTGCCCAAATATAATTTATTTGGGTTTGTGCCTATAGAAGTCTTTCTCCATCCATATCTAGGTTTCCTTTTCCATGTTCATCTTCTACATCTTGACTTCATATGCGGTAGCTAATGAACACGACAACCATGGCATTTATTATCCTGACATGAATAATACAAGCGGCCTGGGTTTTGATGACTCTGAGAAACCTTGATATCTGAAACTAAACGACATTGACAATTCTTGTTTCTGTAGCGGATCCAACTTCCTCTTGAAGCACTAGCACTGTTGTGAGACGATGCCATTTTCGATTACTGTAAAAGTTAACAATCAGAAACTTTTAATTAGATGCAAAACTAATAATAAAGACGAATTGGAAGATTGGTAACGCCATAGATAGAGTTTAAGGAAGCTGGAACTATTGTGGGATTGGAAGTGAAACTTACACAGTTTAGACTTGTTTGTGAACTTGCATCTATTAAAGGCTGCTCTATTATATAAAGAAAGAAAAATAAATGCAAGCCTTGAGAGTGGTAGCGGGCAGCACAAATGCTGTCGGGGGGTACAAATGCTTTGAGATTGAGTGGCTGGTGCCACTCTTATGTGGCGCGGGCGAGTAGTTGTCATGTTTTTTTTTTCCCAATTTAACATTTATTTTATTTCAACTCTATTTTATTTTAACTCTATTCAATAAATAAAATTCCAATGGATCAAAGAATATTAATAATTAGGTGAACTTAGTATAATGGATCAAAGAATATTAGTTCGATAAATAAATTTAAATTATCTAACTAGCGAATTATGTGAACTAAGTGTAATGGATCAAACAATATTAAGAATCTTAGTTCAATAAATAAAATTTCAATTTTCTAACTAGCGAATTAGGTGAACTAAGTGTGATGGATGAGAGAATATTAAGAATCTTAGTTCGATAAATAAAATTTCAATTTTCTAACTAGCGAATTAGGTGAACTAAGTGTGATGGATCAGAGACCGAAATCAAGATATTCCCTAATTAGAGAATTCAAATTTGACCTCTCTAACTCTTTTTATTGTAACTTCTTAACCGATTAGACCGAAATCAAGATATTCACTAATCTCTAAGGTTTTGTTTGGGAGTTTTGAGAGGAAGGAAAGGAAAGGTTAAGGAGGGGAGGGGAAGGAAAGGGAGGGAATGGATAAAGGAGGGAAATCCTTCCCCTTGTTTGGGAGTTGAAAAACCAATAAGGAATGACATAGGGGGCTTATGTGATGATTTTACTATTTTACCCTTTTTTCCCTTAAAATTAATACATTGTGTTATATTATTTTGTCCTTTTTGAGAATAAGTTTCGATTTCAGATAAAAAACAATTTCGGAACAAAAGTTTGCGATCTTTTATTCGAAAAAAAAGTTCCCAAATTTTTTTCCAGAAAAAGTTCCCGATTTTTTCCAGAAAAAAGTTTCCGATTTTTTGTCGAGAAAATATGTTCCCGATTTTTCCCAAAAAAAGTTTCTGATTTTACCGGAAAAAAGTTTCCGATTTTTTTCCGAAAAAAAAAGTTCTCGATTGTAACTTCTTAACCGATTAGACCGAAATCAAGATATTCGCTAATTAGAGAATTCAAATTTGACCTCTCTAACTATTTTATTGTAACTTCTTAACCGATTACACCGAAATCAAAATATTCCCCATTTAGAGAATTCAAATTTCAGTTCTCTAACTATTTTTATTGTAACTTCTTAACCGATTAGACCGAAATCAAGATATTCGCTAATCGCTAACTATTTTTATTGTAACTTCTTAACCGATTAGACCGAAATCAAAATATTCCCTAATTAGAGAATTCAAATTTCACTTCTCTAACTATTTTTATTGTAACTTCTTAAACGATTAGACCGAAATCAAGATATTCCCTATTTAGAGAATTCAAATTTGACTAATGCGATGAATTTACTCCCAATAAAATTATTTTTTATTTCAAAAATATTGTTTTTAATCTTTTTTGAATAAATTGGCTATATTAATTATTTAATGGTAGATTATTTCCTTTTTGGAAACTTCTATTTAATGGTAGATTAATCTTTGTTGATAATTTTCAAAGACACCAGCAACCTCCCCATGATTAGGGGAGGAGATTTACTATTATGTGTGAGTTGACACAAAATAAATTGGAGAAAAAAATAGAAGTAAAAGCAAAAAGAAGCAAACACAACAATGTGGCATGTGCCACACAACCAACATGGCGCCTACCAACAACAAAGAGTGGCACACCACTCCATCTCAAAGCACCCGCCATGTGCATAGTGGCACCTGCCACTTGTTTATTTATTTACTTTCAGTCTCTGTTTTATATTATTATTATCATAGCAGAAATATGAATTTTTAATGTTTAATATAATAATTGATTATTTATCTACTATCTCTTTACTTATTGAATATAATAAATATGCCACCAATTATCAATAAATGATTAATTAAATATTAAATATTTTATGGGCCAGCAATTTTTTTAGTAATTCACTGTCCATCATTAATGACTCACTCCACATTAATGACCAGCCCATGACCCAGTTGACCATATAATTGTATCCGTTCCAGGTATTAAAAAAACACAACCAACTGGGTTGCAAGTAAAACCGCTCCAACATTACTCAAACCAAGTTTTTATATGGTGTGGGGAAATGTACACGCCTAACATCAATTTCAACTATTGATATACTACCAGTTTGGACTGTAGCTACCAAAAAGGTGTTTGTGCATTCTGCACAAATTAATTTGCTTGTGCCGGTTAGAATTTTCCTTCAAAAGTATGTTCCTAATATTTTTCTCAATAGAATCAACTTCTTAAGTAAAAATGTCATAATAGAATGAATAATCCTTACCAAATCCTTTAGTATAGTTGTTACTCTACTCCACTCCAACTGCTACAGCTAGTTCAACCCGGTTTCTAAGAAATTTTTAACTAAAGCAATTGAAAAAGTCAAATTAGTACATGATGGCCCAAAATAAAATAATTTGGACCAAACTTTTCTCACCCCTAAATATCACTTCAGAAGTATACATCAGGAAAAAAACACAGATTGCATGCCGTCCGGGAGTATATTTCCGGAGGAGAATTACTTTTGCTGCCCTATCATTTTTGGGGCGCGTCCTACAAAATTACAAAAATACCCCTCGTCTGTGACTTAAGTCACGGACACCCCTTAAAACACCTACCCGGGTTTTATTTTAATAACGTCCGCTACTTAAGTCACGGATGACATTTTTCAAAATTTCTCATTTTTCCTACATCCGTGACTTAAGCCACAAAAGGGTATTTTGGTCATTTCGTAGGACGCGCGATCAACCCATAGGGCGGCAAAAGTAATTCTTTTCCGGAGTTATGTGTAGATTTTTAGAAACTGGATGGATAAAGTTGAGCCCAAATAATCCAACATGGGGATAAGGGAAATAATATAGGGCCAAACACAACTACCACCATGACAAGGCCCCATATGCCTCACCAGAAAGCAGAGTTTTATTGTTGTAGTTACAACATACAATCATATTACAGTTACTGTTATTTTCAGAATTTCAGTCTTTAAGTATAAACAACAATTTGTCAAAAAAAAAGTATAAACAACAATTTACAGCTACATTATAATCATTCATAATGATCAAAATAAGAAAAGCTTACATGTGTGACAATTGCCATTTCTAACTCAAGGTTTGTTGCAATATAGTTAAGTTCACAATGAAGTAATGAACTGTATAAATTACAAAATATTTATAGATTGAATTATATAAAAATGATATTTAACCATATATGTTGCCTTTTGTATGATTCACAGTGAATCCTATTCTAATAGCACAACTCTTCTTAAACTAAACATTCCTAATGCTATGTGATTTTACAATTTATACAGTACAGTTAAGCGACAGGAGCTTTGCAGCAAACATCAAAAACATCATCTAAGGGGGCATGATCACCTGTCCCTTCGTCTTTCCTTGCATATAATAGCTCTTTCCCTCTAAACACAAACATCCCTCCCTGGCAAAAAGCAAATATAATGTAGGAAGCCCAAGTTGTAAAAGTAAAACATTAAGTTTGTATTCATCCTTTTGCCACCAGATTAAAATATCAAACCTGCTGCAAAACACCACTCCTATTATCTGGAGTGGCTTCTATTGTATAATTCTTGACCGCTTTTTGTAAAGCATCAAATCTCGATAACACCTTTGCCTGAAAACGCATATTTATCAGCATGTGAAATGGAAAACGTCTAACAAAATATATAGAAATCCAAGTAAAAGCTTACACTGGCTGGGTTGAAGAAAGTACGGCCAAACCCATAGTAGAGGTCTAGAAAATCATATGCCTGAATAACAGCAAAATTGGTTAAAATAGATATTTATAAGATGAGTTCTAGTGGGTGAATATTGAACATGCTATCCAAGCATTACCTTGCGGTCAGGATCGGCATAAAGGCAATCCATTGGAAATGGTAACTGGACATGCAAAATATCAATTGGAAAAAAAGAAAAAAAATATCAGGTTTGAGTCTTGACATCAAGAATACATGTTCGTACCAATATTATATAAATAAGTAATTAAAATAAAAGTCTTCAAATTGCATATATGTTAAAAGTATAGAGATCCTTGGAAAATTTGTAACACTGATGGTACCTTCAACGAAATGGATTTAAAATTACAATCGCAAACCATTGAGCCAAAATATACTTGAGAGTTGAGACTAGTAACTCAATACTTTTCACAAGCATAACAAATGACCTAAAATCCTTTATAGAAAACTAATGGCCATGGATTCCTACCTTTTACCAAAACAGGGTAAGTTGTGCATGGTATAAATATCTCTATCTATATAATCTATAATTAAAGCTCACAAATGACAAAACTCATCGATAATCCACATTATCTGATAACTCTTCAAAAATTAATCAAATAAGGAATAATACAGCTCATGGTGAGTGAGGTGAAGAGGAATAAAGCAAAGGAAAGGATGCTGGGTTACACACTTTGCAGACCCATCACGAACTACATCAGTAACAATAAGTTCTTCAACTTTTCACATCTGTTATTTTCGGATCATACTCAAAATTTATCATGCTGGAGCAAATAAGGTGAACCCAAGTCTGAATCATAGCATCTCTTATTCTTTGCATCACTATTGGCATACTTATATTTTTTATGTGGAAAAAGTGTTTCTTACCAAAAGTTATTGACATTAATTTCATCCTTTACTCTTTCTCTTTGAGCCTAATTTTTATGTTGGCACCATATTGATCTTATTGGCATAGCTTGGATCTATTATATATACTCGTGTTTGCTTTTTAAAGGTTATACTGAAGTTTCTATAAGGATTATGAACCAAAAGAACAAACATATCTGAAAATAGGGAGTGGAATTTGTTATAATTACTCAAGTGCTTGATATGTGTATTGCATTGTTTGATATAGCTAACTCATTATCTTTTTCTATTATTACATTTTAAAATGTGGTGTGGTTCCTACATTCAGTTATCCTGCTAAGGAGCCTTTGAAAAACTTTGGCTCATCAGTTGAAGATTACTTGAAAAACTTTGGCTCATCAAACAAATGTTCTTCAACATTTTCATGTTTTGCATTGGGTTAATGGTTATGTTTTGGTCCAATTAAGTATAATTCGGTAACATACTGATTGGGAATAAAGCGAGTGTCATTATTTGTATAATCTTAGCAAGGTTAAAATCTAAAGCATAGCTGAAATATCTTAATTGATACCAATTTGCTTGGATTTGCTATGATACAGCTTCAAGATGCAACAATGAGATTTTTTATGTTTGAACTTGTGTCAAAATTGTATAAATAAAAATTAAACATTATAGCGATCTGTGCATTGAAGAACCATGAAGTTTTCAATGATAAGAGATAAAACAATTAGCTTGATTGCCATTTATGAACGACTTTCTTGAAACCCTAGTGATTGAGACTGAAGTTGTACATGAGAAGTACAGATTTACTTCGGACTTCAATGTGCGTGAATTTTGCATACAATACAAATTAGTCATGGAAAGTATGATTTCCTATTAAGTCAAACATACCAGGTTACAACTTACCCTGTTTTAGTAATATTTTTTCAGCAATAATAGATTGGTAATTTCCATCTGAAACTACTCTAGAGAGGTAAAAGAACCCTAAACTATTCAAAGACAAAGACTTTTAGATGTTGCTTGGATTTGATTTTACTCTTTTAAAGCCTCGTAATTTGTTAAGAAAACAGTCAAATACTGAAATGACAAAGGAGGACAAAGAAACATTACTCGCTCAGCTAGCATACGGGCTTTGTTCGGTTCACCAACACCTACTGCAATTAGCTTGACACCAGCAGAATCAAACCTTGATTTGGTTTCTTTCAAGGTTGAAGCTAATTCCCAACTAAGAACAAGAAAAGACAATCCACAGTAAGAATAATCATCATTCAAACAAGTCCTAGAAAATGATAACCAATGCCTAAAAGTGAAGATCATTTCTTTACCAGCATGGGCATCCAAAGTGCCTCAAAAGTGCCACCACAGCTATTCCCTGCAAGAATTAACTCCAATCACTAACCACAAATTAACATCAACCTATTAATTCAACTAATTAATCTAATACTACTTCAAATATTATTTTTCTCAGACTCGGAATCCGGCCCAAGGACCGACTAATCTGAGGAACACCAATCCTATTGTCCCCTAGTTGGGGCCCATTTGAAGTTTTGGATGACCCAACACCGAAAGTGGTGAGGATTCGAACCTGAGACCTTGAGAAGCGGACACTCCAGAGTCTCAAGCCTTCACCACCAAGCCAACCCATGTGGGTAATACTAGTACTACTTCAAATTAACTTCAACTAATACATCAACCTCAAATTAATTTCAAGTTTTCAAATTTCAACTAATACATCAACCTCAAATTAATTTCAACTAATTAATTCATACTACTTCAAATTAAACCCAGCATTAACAAACACAACAGAAAATTAATATAATATTCCACAAAGTAGAAACTAGAAACCACAATCTTAGGTTAAAAAAATTAAAATTGCGCCAAAAAGACCAAAACATATAAGAAATTCTACAAAGATTAAAGCTTTTGCATATGAACATAACCATGCTGACCTGATTCTGGTCCCAAAGATCTTTGAACATGACAGGATCACCGGCGGCGGTGAAAATGCTAACATCACCGAGATTTTCCGCAACAGTAGGACTGTACTGAGAACTCGAAGCTTTGGAAGAAAAACCTCGTTTGTTTCGAGTGACGAGAAATGAATCCTTGAAGGTAATCGATTTGGGGGAGCAATGAAGGGTAGCGGAGGGGAAAGAGTGAGAATTTGGGGGTTTGATAGATGGATGAAAAGGAAATCGTAGAGATTGTAGGGTTGTAGCCATTGGTTTGTTGGAATTGGAAATGAAGATGAACCCTAGAATTGATGAATTGGTGATGATGTGATTGTAGATTGATGAGAATATGAATCGAAGCTAATTGGCCAGCCACAGAAATTTTCAGTGGCGGGAGAGGTTTTCTTTTCTCCACGCCATAATCAAATGTGATGATTTTAGTTTTCCAAAATTTTTTGGTATATTATTTCTTTTTTGTTTTAAAATTTATTTATTTATATATCAATTTATTAAAAAAATTACTATTTTTTTAGGGAAGCTAAAAAGAAAGAAAAAATAAAACTAGAAATAAAAACTATTAACGAGGAAAGAAGGTTCATACTGCGTCATTTCTAAGAAGATCATGAACGCCTTCTCAAAGAAAAACATGAGTCAAGAAGTCGACATATGAGAGGCTCCAAGTTTAACGAAGAAATCTGCACATTGATTCACCTCTCTAAGTGTATGATGGAGATAAATATTGGTTTGAGATAGCAGATTCTTTATATTTTTGGTCAACACATGTATATGATACTTAATTTTGGGATCTTTGATGAAGTTGACACGGTAAAAAGAATCAGAGTAGCAGACAATTTCATCAATACTCATGTCTTTGGCCAGCAAGAGGTCCTTATAGATAGCATACAGATCAGCGAGCAAAATGTCAAATGACCCTTTTCTTTTTGAACGACAATACAAACAAAGGCGTCGTATATAAGCGGAACACCAATGAAAATACTAAAACAAACATCACCTAATAGAGGTCCACTTCTAATCTCATTCTTAAAAAGAACACTCTTCAGTTTTCAGACCACCGGAGAACAGCAACCTAACTCATAGAGATGCCACTAGATACTAATACTAACTCCCGATCTCGAATCAAAAGTGATCGACCCATCAGAATCCAAAAAACAGCTCATTGAATCAAATTTGACGATAGAACGACAACCTAGGTAGATGAGTCTCAGCTCGCAGACCGCCTCCAAATAGTCAACACCGACGCAATATGGTTCATCAAGATACAGAGACCTGCAAATCTCAACAGATTTGGAAACCTTCAGCGACTCAAAAAGAGTCCTGCAAATCTTAACAGATTTGACAACGATCAGAGAATCTGTATCAAAGAAAAACCAACTACACAACCCGACAATCCCCGATCCAACACCAGCAACACAACACCTCACCAACATACCATGCACCTCATCACCTCCAAACCCCACCATCATCTCAACAGCAAGCAAGCAAAACAACAAATAAAATAAAAATACGCCATAACACACCCTCCTTTCAAAGCAAACACGAACATGATGATGGAAAAGCACCACCACAACCCATGAAACTACTCCACCAATGGGACAAAACGCAACCTCCAGAATCGCCACTAAAGACAACACCACCGGCGTATGTCGTCGTCTGAGTCCACCCACTGTTCGGCGAACCTCCACCAAACCCACCATAACCACCACACCAGAGCTCCATATCCACAAAACCAAACTTCGAAAACCAAAACCAAACCTGCAGATCCACAGAAAACGGAATCAGAGCCGGAGAAGAAGAACGAAAACGAACGGAGCTCTACCCATCGCCGTTCTGGACACGGTGGTGCGGAGGGCAGACCGCCGGCCTCCTCGTCGCACAACCACCATCGCCTTGTCTACATGATGAAAAAGAAGGTTTGGATTTGAGGGAGAGAAACAGATCTGGTTTTAGAGAGTTTGCGCATAAAGAGAAAGGTTTTAGAGAGAGAAAGTTTTTTGTTCTGTGGTTGTTTCTAATGTCAAATGACCCTTGAATGGAGCTTGGGAAGCCTACAAGATAGTGGCCGATGGTGTTTCTAATAATGGTGCAAAATCCAGATCGAACGGGAGAGTAATGGGCAAGCCATGCAAAAATGAAGTAATTAGCATAATAAACAAATGATAGTTGAGAGTTTAATAGATTATTGACTACGGCCTGACAAGTGCACCAGTCTGTCGTCGAGTAATAATTCACATTCTACTGAGTAGAATGAGTTTGAATCCACAGGGATCGCGCCGCAGCTTCGTTAGCGTTATTTAAGTTCGTATATTTGCATTCGCTTTGGTTTTGGAAAAGGGTTTTATAAAAAGAGCGTAATGCGTTGCAGAAAATATAAATAAATAAATAAATAAATAAATAGATTCAGAAACATAGAGGATTGGTATGGTGGTTGGACTTACTCCATTCTTCCTATTTGGCATGATCGGTGTATAACATAGCTAATCAGATTATTGTCCGGCGGTGACTTTTCCTTGTTGTAGTAACACCTTACTCTTACTCTATGTATATTAAAGTTTCCCTACGATAATAACCAAGGTACCTACGAGAGCCTAACCTCGCTGTGTCACATACCCTAATTACTATGTGAGTTATTTATTACACATGCATTATTACCTTCACCCATCCAATGCCTCTAGGTCCTAGTATCGGGCTGTTCATCTTCTAAGTGCTCAGTTCACACCTAGTTCATGATTCCTCCTCTAATTGCTCAGTTCACAGCTAGTTCAGGACGTTACCGTCTCTATACACCTAGCATTATTTACTACTAGTTCCGGACGAATATTAGTTTTATTCCTAATATAGATTCTATGAGCGCTCCCGCTTATCCGGCCAAATTACGAGAATAAGTTATTAAAGTGCAAGAAAGTAAATAACAAACATAATACTGAATAACATTTATTATAACTTGAGACTCAACCACACACTCCAGATATTCATAGGGGAGTTCATCGTCTCCACCACAACCTAAGGCATCTATTACAAAAGACTACATATTTAAATTACAATAAAAGAATTATAACCTAAACATGAAAGTCTAAAGAAAACATACCTTGCTGAGTTAGTTTTCCCGTAAGGGGAGAAAACTATGCCCAATAGAGCTCCTCTGAACCTCTCCTATGAATAAAACAATGACAGGAGGGCTCTATTTATAGTTTTCGTAATGGGCCTCAACAAGGCATCGTACTGCGATAGGTCCATCGCAGTACGATGTGAAGATTCAGTTCAATTTTATAACTGATCCTGTGCATTTCATCAGCTTGGTCGCCAAGTAAGGTCATCGTGCTGCGATGGCACTCATCGTGCTGCGATGAACAGATATTCTTCAAATTTATTTCTTCTATTTTCTTGGCCAACAAGCAGCTCCCATCGTGGCAGGATGGGAGCCATCGTGCTGCGATGGAATGCTCAATTTCTTCACTTTTTGGGCTTTTTCTTGTCTTTTGGCATCTTGGACCTTGTCTTGATACTTTTCTCTGCTTTTGTAGGTTTTCCTTCGTATTTGGGCTTGTGTTGGTTATTTTACTACTAATAATACTACTAAAAATACCATAGAAATTCCTGTCATCACAACCCCAAACTTAAACTGTTGCTTGTCCTCAAGTAACATGCTGTCAGACAAGATCGTTAGAAAAATAAGAGATCAATAAAGATGATAGGAATTTCACAACCTTGCATAATATTTCAGCAATGGTACCGTTGATTCTTACCGCATCGATCATGCTCAGTCCTGCTAGGCTCAGGAGACTTTGATAGTAGCAAATCAGAAAAATGCCCGCAAGAGTCCATGTTCAACTTTTTCTCTCTCACATTTGTATTTTTCGCTCATAATTTAAAAGGTTATCTCTCAATCATCGTACAACCTGCCATTTTTCCATAGGCTTGCAAGAACTCTAACCAACCAGTCAAAATTTAATATTCATGCATTATTGGAGGTCTTTTCAGGGTTATAACGTGGCTTAGGTCAATGTAGGACATTTTTGGGAATAGTAGGCTAAACATTGGAGTTAAGATCTACTTTGTTGTTCCTTTTTGTGCACGCAACCTTGTTTCCTTAGGGTGCCTTTTTGTATTGGTATCAGAGATTAAGAACCAGATGTGTCTTTGTATGGTTCTTTTCTACCACTATCTTTGCCCTTTGACTCTTTTCTTTTTTCTTTATTATTCACTTTTTTTTTTTAAGAGACTATTTTTTTAGGGAATTTTTGATGTTTTCCCGTCTCTTTTTTATTTTTTTTTTTCTTTTGTAGTGATAGTTCTATGTACACCCACCCCAAACTTGAAATGTTGCTAGTTCCATGAGCAACCCCAAACTTATTTTGTTGCCAAGACTTGAGAACTATTACCTTAACTCCAAAGAGGGTAATTTCATTGTTTTTCTGGTCTATAGGCTTGTATCGTGGTTTTTCACCGAAACAAAAAGGGATAATTATTTTTTTTACGGCTCAAAATTGGCTAGCAAAGGATATAATATAATAAAGGGTGGCTTGAAAAGGCTCTGGGTTATAACAAACAATTGCCTCAATGCATATAATATCAAATTAACCAGTCAGCAGAGATTTAGAGCAAGTTCTAGAAAATAAACAAGTGCACGGTACTTTCATAGTAATTCGAAAGAAAGTGGTAATACCGTTTTGGAAATATTTGGCTCAAATTCTCACATGGCTTAGGTATAACTGAAAGTTGATCATTTGTCTCACAAACACCAGCATCATCACTCGTCTCTCTGTCTCCCGAACTTCGCACTTCGGAGCAATCACCTTTGGTTTTTTGTGTGAAGGTGTGAAATTCGTCTCATCAGAATTTATAACTCACTTCGCCGCAATCTTACCTATAACAGTTTATCATGCACTAGATAATAAACAGCAAACAGTTATTTAATTTTTTGTAAGTTTGAAAAAGGTTGTTTACAGATGAAAATGACATGCGGAATTCTTGGCATACTTTATTGAATTGAAAATACTGAATTGAAATTACTGAATTGAAATTACTGAATTGAAATACTGAAATTATAAATACTTATCCTTGGGTTGCCTCCCAAGCAGCGCTTGTTTAGCCTCTCATTAGCTTGAGGCATTTCCTCCATTACAGAGGATAGGTTCGCATGTCTCTCTCTTCTGTAGGAGCTTTCGCCTTAGCTCTTCCCTCTTTCTTGTTGCTCTTTCCATACTTTTCTGGGTTCTGTTGTTCTTTGAAGGTAGCAAAACAGAGTCATCCATCATCTTCTGAAGATGCTGTTTTTATGATGGACTTCCCTTTGCCTTTTGGTGGATGTTCCTTCTTTTGTTCTTTTGGTGTATCAACCCAGCTGTTCTTCTTTGTTTCCTTTCTCTCAGCAGCAGGCTTCTTCAGAGGTGGCGTATTAACTCCAAACTTAGATCTTCTTGCCACTTTTCGGTTTCTTCCCCATGCTTTAACCCATGTTGCTCGGACGTCCACTTAAATAGTTAGCCTCTTTAATTTATCAGTTAGTTCTTCAGGTACCTCCTCTTCCTGAGCTGTATCTATCTCTAGCTGCGCCATTTCATTCTCCAGCTCCTCTATCTCTATCTTCACATGTACTTCTTGTTCTGGAGTCGGTGGTGTAGCTTTCCTATCTTTCCACTCGAGCATGTAGCACTTATCCTTCGTTGCATTGGAAGTTCTAATGGTTGTTGCTTTTACTCCACTCCTTAGTGTTATCTCCGCAAGGTCCATATCAATGAGTGCTCTGTTGGTTGCTAAGAAGGGTCTTCCAAGAATGATATGATGTTCTTCATCTTCTCCGATATCTAGGATCATGAAGTCTACTAGAAATTCTAGGTCTTTGACTTTCACCAAGACGTCTCTAACTGTGCCTACCGAATGAATGGATGACTGATTAGCTAATACGAGTTCCCGAGCTGTTCCTACAATAGGTAATGCGAGCTTGAACTTATCTGCCAAAGATAATGGTATTACGTTCACACTTGAGCCTACATCACATAGTGCATTGACTCCTGATTTCCCAATCTGACAGATGATGGTGACGCTTCCAGGATCCTCCTTCTTGGGTGGCAGCCGTGTTCTTTTTGCTAGTCTTTCTCGGAACTCGCTATCAGCTTCTTTCTTGTAGTGTTTGCGCTTTTTGTCTTTAAGTGCCATACACTTTTCATTTTGGTTGCCTACTAGTTCTTCCATCATTGCATTGACTTCTTCGTCGTTGCACCCGACGTTAGTGTAGTCTTCCACAAAAACTGTGCCGGACCTGTGCAACCATTCACGGACCACGTGTTTCTGGTACTCTATCTTTCGGATCATTTTGGCTGAGTACGGTCTTTTTGCATAGAACTTGGATTTTGGTGCCAACCTCATCCACTTCTTCATCCATTTAAAATGTTCTTTCCACTTGTTATCTAATGGTATCATGGGTTTCCAACTGTCTTCCTTGCATGGTTTTGAGATATCAGAAAAATTGTCCCCTTGAGATTCCATTCCTATATCTGCCAGGTCATCCCAAAATATTCCTTCAGAACTGTTGTTGTTGTGAGGTGGTGTCCATTCTGGTTCTTGCTTAATGCTGACCTTCCTGCAGTAATCCCTCATCGATTCTTTTTGCTCGTTCCCCATGGCTTCGGTGGTAGGCTCTTCTTTTGTGTTGAGATTACTGGATTCTGCAAGCTGTTGTGCTCGCCTTCTTTTCCAGAGCGTTCTTTCTGGTTCAGGATCGTACTTAAACTCCAGGATACCTGTTATCAAGCACAACAAATGAATACCTTCAGTAGCACTGAAAAATTAATGGTAAAACTATTTTTGGTTTGTCTCATGTGTCTTTGTCACTATGAAAATTCTCAGGTAAGTGAGGTGGATCAAAACGGATCGCTCGGAGACCTTGACTTATCCTTAGCCAGAATTTTCACAGATCAAAATTCACAATCATCAACAAGATTTTTTATTTTTTTAATTTTTTTGTATTTTTGAAAATTTTGACAAACTTAAATAAATCTAACGATGCTTTATAAACGCAATCCCCGGCAACGGCGCCAAAAACTTGACTACGGCCTGGCAAGTGCACCAGTCTGTCGTCGAGTAATAATTCATACTCTACTGAGTAGAATGAGTTCGAATCCACAGGGATCGCGCCGCAGCTTCGTTAGCATTATTTAAGTTCGTATATTTGCATTCGCTTTTGTTTTGGAAAAGGGTTTTATAAAAAGAGCGTAATGCGTTGCAGAAAATATAAATAAATAAATAAATAAATAGATAGATTCAGAAACATAGAGGATAGGTATGGTGGTTGGACTTTCTCCCTTCTTCCTATTTGGCATGATCGGTGTATAACATAGCTAATCTGATTATTGTTCGGCGGTGACTTTTCCTTGTTGTAGTAACACCTTACTGTTACTCTATGTATATTAAAGTTTCCCTACGATAATAATCAAGGTACCTACGAGAGCCTAACCTCGCTGTGTCACATACTCTAATTACAATGTGAGTTATTTATTACACATGCATTATTACCTTCACCCATCCAATGCTTCTAGGGTTTTATAAAAAGAGCGTAATGCGTTGCAGAAAATAGGGTTAATAGGCTTTTACCCCCTGCAAAGTAGGCGAGTTTTGCGTTACCCCCCTGTAATTTTTTTTTTAGATTACCCCCCTGCAAAATTTATTTTTTTGATTTACCCCCCTTTTGCTGACGTGGCAGACCAAAAAACACAATAACCGATTTAAAAACAACACTTTTTAAATCGGTTGAACAAAATAACCGATTTAAAAAGTACATCCAAGGGGGTAAATCAAAAAAATAAATCTTACAGGGGGGTAATCTCAAAAGAAATAATTACTGGGGGTAAAGCAAAACTCACCTACTTTGCAGGGGGGTAAAGACCTATTAACCCCAGAAAATATAAATAAATAAATAAATAGATTCAGAAACATAGAGGATAGGTATGGTGGTTGGACTTACTCCATTCTTCCTATTTGGCATGATCGGTGTATAACATAGCTAATCAGATTATTGTTCGGCGGTGACTTTTCCTTGTTGTAGTAACACCTTATTGTTACTCTATGTATATTAAAGTTTCTTGATGACAGAAATTTCTATGGTATTTTTAGTAGTATTATTAGTAGTAAAATGACCAAGACAGGCTCAAATACGAAGGAAAACCTATAAAAGCAGGAAAAAGCATTAAGACAGAGTCCAAGATGCAAAAAGACAAGAAAAAGCCCAAAAAGTGAAGAAAATGAGCATTCCATCGCAGCACGATGTGTGCCATCGTGCCACGATGGGAGCTGCTTGCTCGCCAAGAAACCAGAAGAATTAAATCTGCAAAAAATTTTCCATCGCAGTACGATGCATCACAACGCAGCACGATGGAGTAACTGGGCACCCAAGTTGATGTAATGCACAGGATCAGTTATTAAAATAAACTGAATCTTCACATCGCAGCACGAGGCTTCATCGTACTGCGATGCCTTGTTGAGGCTCATTACGAAAACTATAAATAGAGCCTCCCATTCATTGTTAAAATCATTCAGAAATAGTAGAACACTCTCTACTATAAGGAGAGGTTCAGAGGAGCTCTATTGGGCATAGTTTTCTCCCCTTACGGGAAAACTAACTCAGCAAGGTATGATTTCTTTAGGCTTTTGTATTTAGGTTATAATTCTTGTAATTTAAATATGTAGTCTTTTGTATTTTTGCCTTAGGTTGTGGTGGAGAAGATGAACTCCCCTATGAATATTTGGAGTCTGTGGTTGAGTCTAAGTTATAATAAATGATATTTAGTAATTGTGTTTGTTATTTACTTTCTTGCACTGTAATAACGTATTCTCGTAATCTGGCCGGATAAGCGGGAGCGCCCATAGAATTGATATTAGGTTTTGACTTAATATGGTCCGGAACTAGTAGTAAATAATGCTAGGTGTATAGAGACGGTAACATCCTGAACTAGTCGTGAATGAGCGGTTAGAGGAGGAATCATGAACTAGGTGTGAGTTGAGCACTTAGAAGATGAATAGCCCGATACTAGGATCTAGAGGTTAATTGGTGAAGATTATAATGCATGTTTATAAACAACTCACTTAGTAATTAGGGTAATGTGACACATCGAAGTTAGGCTCTCGTAGGTACCTTAGTTATGAATGTAGGGAAACTTTAATAAACATAGTGTAATAGTAAGGTATTACTACAACAAGGAGAATTCACCGCCGAACATAATCTAAGTAACTATGTTATACACCGATCATGCCAAATATGAAGAAGGGAGGGAGTCCAACCACCATGCCTAGCCTCTATATTTCTTGAATCTATTATTTATACATTATGTTATTTATATTTCTGCAAGGCATTACGCTATTTTTATAAAACCCTTTTCAAAAACCAAAGCAAATGCAAACTATCACAAACTTAAATAACGCTAGTGAAGCTTCGGCACGATCCCTGTGGATTCGAACTCATTCTACTCGTAGAGTGTGAATTATTACTCGACGACAGACTGATGCACTTGCCAGACCGTAGTCAAGTTTTTGGCGCCGCTGCCGGGGATTGTGTTTACAAAGCATTACTAGATTTATTTAAGTTTGTCAAAAAAAATTAAAAAATACAAAAAAATTAAAAAATCAAAAATCTTGTTGATGATTGTGGATTTTAATCTGTGAAAATTCTGGCTAAGGATAAGTCTTGGTATTTAAGCGATCTGTTGTGATCCACCTCACTTACCTGGAAATTTTCATGGTGACAAAGACACATGAGACAAACCAAAAATAGTTTCACAAAAATATTTATCTAGTACTACTGAGGTATTTGTTTAAAGTGCATGCAGACAGGTACTTAAGAGCTAAGGATTACAAGGAGCTGGCAACAACAAAAAAATTAAAGACAGCACTCTCACAGGAAAACTCTCAAAATGATGAGAGATGGAGCACAAAATTGAAAAAGAGAAGCTGCAACCAAAAAGTCAATAATCAGGAGGATCATTTGACTGAGAGTTCCACAGGAAGCAAGGAAAATGGCTGTTTACAAAAATGGTTCGGAAACACAGGAACCATTGGCAAAGATGACAAAGAAAGAAGAGAAGGGCCATCAGGAAAGAAATAATTCAATCGGGAGAATCAAGCTGTAAAATCATCTCTAAAGAACAATTTCTTCCTCAGGAAGAAAAGCGCAAAAGAGAAAGACATGCACAAAAATAAGTTTGGGGTGAAATTACTGTGTTTTATGAAACTGCACCGGTAAATAAGTCGCCAACCGGATAGTTGAGAATATGGTGAAACAGACCTGGTTCTGCCAAGATTGTAATCAATATGAAGGAAGGATGGCTAGTGCTTCAAAGCTGGAACGAAGAATAGAGAGACATGCGAACCTATCCTCTGTAATGGAGGAAATGCCTCAAGCTAATGAGAGGCTAAACAAGCGCTGCTTGGGAGGCAACCCAAGGTACAATTTACTGTTTTATTTTAATTTTTCGCAATTTTAATTTTTAATTTTTAGAAAAATAAAAGTACCACATTTTTAGAGAAAGACCTATAAAAATAAATTTTGAGAAAAAAAGTGAAAAATCAAATTTTTTACAAAAATCAGGCAGCCCATCGCAGCACGATGCATCCCATCGTACTACGATGAAAAACGTTCAAATTTTTCAAAACAAACGGACTTCCATCGCAGTACGATGTATCGTATCGTGCTGCGATGTGAACGGCCAAATTTTCAAAATCCAACAGCAAACCATCGCAGTACGATACGATCCATCGTGCTGCGATGAGTGAACGTTGCCTATAAATAAAGCACGAATTTTTCACTTTTTACATCAAAATTTCACGCTATTACTCTGCTCAAATTTACCCAGAGACTTACCAATAATCCTAATTCTCAGAAAACTCCAAAACTCATATTCTTCTTCTTCTTCTAGACTTTCTAAACCTTCCATCAACCAAATTTCCAAACAAAAAACCAAACTTTTTCTTAAAAATCAAACCTTTTTTCACTTTCACAACTATGGCACCAAAACGATCCACAGCATCAGGTTCCGCTTCACAATCTGCCCCTCCCCGCTTCTTGAGTAGAGTTACTCAGAAGCAGCATGGTATTGTTGGGGAGAAGGGGCTTGTTCAAGAGATTGGTATCGAGGTCCATGCTTTCGACTCAGATCCACGAGTTCGGGAGATTCTTACGGGATACGGATGGTTGCCCTTCAACAACATGTTGGGGGAGTGCAATAGGACCATCGTGCAGGAGTTTTATGGCAATGGTATGACATTTGCCAATGGAGATTACAGGTCTTATGTCCGGGGGGTTTATGTCAGCTACTCTCCGGACGTTATTGATTCTACTTTTAGATTCTGCCCGGAGAATCAGTGCGGGGTCCAGGCTAGGCGCACTTCCTGGAGAGAGGGATCTATTACCGACGCCGAGTACGACTAGATCCGAGAAGCCCTGGCTATACCAGGCAAGGATTGGCATTACTCGAGACAGGGAGCGAGACATAGACTGCAGGGCACGAATATGATGCCTCTGGCAAAGTTGTGGGCCAAATGGTGGATCCACAACTTTGAGGCGTGCTCCAACGAGACGGAGATCATCACTTCCAGGTGCTTGGGCATCTACTCTATCATGATAGGGGAGCCCATCCAGGTTGGCCGTGTGATTGCGCAGAGTATCAGGCGCATGATCACATCATCTGAGGCCACCATCGGCCACCCCTTTGTCATCTCACACCTC
Organism: Trifolium repens; assembly: GCA_030408175.1. Classification (NCBI taxonomy): domain Eukaryota; kingdom Viridiplantae; phylum Streptophyta; class Magnoliopsida; order Fabales; family Fabaceae; genus Trifolium; species Trifolium repens. The sequence continues at coordinate 37,799,229 of CP125851.1, forward strand.
TGTGCCCTAGTTGGGGTACCAGAGGAGGATGATGACGACATCATTGGTGCAGAGATTCCTCTGGGAGCGCGGTTCCTTTCCCGAGCCCAGCGGGACTTTGAGAGAGCCCAGCAGGGGCAACAGCCACAGCAGCCACCACAGCCGCAGCAGGTACACCAGCCGCCACCTCAGCAACACCAGTTCTCAGAGTATGAGCTGGGGATGACGGCCACTCAGTATGATCAGCATGTCCTGATGGACTGGGGGTTACCCAGATACTCCCCCCACATGATGGACGCAGTTCAGGGGTACAGAGCACAACATCCCCTACCTTCCTACCGCCAGCAGTATCCGGAGCAGCCAGATTTGACGAGGCACTTCAACAGGCAGACCCAGAACATGCTGCAGCATTAGCAGCAGGTTCAGGACAGATGGGATCAGGCAGTTGCTGAGGAGTTGGCAGCTGAGATAGAGGAGGAGATGGCCAGGGATGATGAGGGCATACAGTAGATCCGCATTTATTTTTTAGTCTTTCTATTATTTATGTACTTTTGTTTTATGTACTTTTTTATTTTTAACTATTTTACTCTGAATTTCCTGTTTAATCATTTCATCCATTTAACCCCTTATTCAAACTTATAAAAAATTAAATAACTGTTTGCTGTTTATTATCTAGTGCATGACAAACTGTTATAGGTAAGATTGCGGCGAAGTAAGTTATAAATCTTGATGAGACGAATTTCACACCTTCATACAGAAAACCAAAGGTGATTGCTCCGAAGTGCGAAGTTCGGGGGACAGAGATACGAGTGATGAAGCTGGTGTCTGTGAGACAAGTGTTCAATTTTCAGATACCTAAGCCATGTGAGGATTTGAGCCAAATATTTCCAAACGGTATTAAGACTTTCTTTCAAATTACTATGAGAGTACCGTGCACTTGTTTATTTTCTAGAACTTGCTCTAATTCTCTGCTGACTGGTTAATTTGATATTATATGCATTGAGGCAATTGTTTGTTATAACCCAGAGCCTTTTCAAGCCACCCTTTATTATATATTATATCCTTTGATAACCACTTTTGAGCCGTAAAAAAAATATCCCTTTTGTTTCGGTGACAAACCACGATACAAGCCTATAGACCAGAAAAACAAAGAAATTACCCTCTTTTGGAGTTAAGGTAATAGTTCTCAAGTCTTGGCAACAAAATAAGTTTGGGGTTTGACTACGGTCTGGCAAGTGCACCAGTCTGTCGTCGAGTAATAATTCATACTCTACGAGTAGAATGAGTTCGAATCCACATGGATCGTGCCGAAGCTTCACTAGCGTTATTTAAGTTTGTGATAGTTTGCATTCGCTTTGGTTTTTGAAAAGGTTTTTATAAAATAAGCGTAATGCTTTGCAGAAATATAAATAACAGAATGTATAAATAATAGATTCAAGAAATATAGAGGCTAGGTATGGCGGTTGGACTCCCTCCCTTCTTCATATTTGGCATGATCGGTGTATAACATAGTTACTTAGATTATGTTCGGCGGTGAATTCTCCTTGTTGTAGTAATACCTTACTATTACACTATGTTTATTAAAGCTTCCCTACATTCATAACTAAGGTACCTACGAGAGTCTAACCTCGCTGTGTCACATACCCTAATTACTAAGTGAGTTGTTTATAAACATGCATTATAATCTTCACCAATTAACCTCTAGATCCTAGTATCGGGCTGTTCATCTTCTAAGTGCTCAACTCACACCTAGTTCATGATTCCTCCTCTAACCGCTCATTCACGACTAGTTCAGGATGTTACCGTCTCTATACATCTAGCATTATTTACTACTAGTTTCGGACCATATTAAGTCAAAACCTAATATCAATTCTAAGAGCGCTCCCGCTTATCCGTCCAGATTACGAGAATACGTTATTAAAGTGCAAGAAAGTAAATAACAAACACAATTACTAAATATCATTTATTATAACTTAGACTCAACCACAGACTCCAAATATTCATAGGGGAGTTCATCTTCTCCACCACAACCTAAGGCATAAATATAAAGACTACATATTTAAATTACAAGAATTATAACCTAAATACAAAAGCCTAAACAAACATACCTTGTTGAGTTAGTTTTCCCGTAAGGGGAGAAAAATATGTCCAATAGAGCTCCTCTGAACCTCTCCTTATAGTAGAGAGTGTTCTACTATTTCTAAATGAATTAAACAATGAATGGGAGGCTCTATTTATAGTTTTTGTAATGGGCCTCAGCAAGGCATCGCAGTACAATGAAGCCATCGTGCTGCAATGTGAAGATTCAGTTTATTTTTATAACTGATCCTGTGCATTTCATCAGCTTGGGCGCCAAGTTACTCCATCGTGCTGCGATGGCACACATCGTGCTGCGATGAACAGATTTTCTCCAGATTTATTCTTCTGTTTTCTTGGCCAACAAGCAGCTTCCATCGTGGCACGATGGAAGACATCGTGCTGCGATGGAATGCTCATTTTCTTCACTTTTTGGGCTTTTTCTTGTCTTTTTGCATCTTGGACTCTGTCTTGATGCTTTTTCCTGCTTTTGTAGGTTTTCCTTCGTATTTGGGTCTGTCTTGGTCATTTTACTACTAATAATACTACTAAAAATACCATAGAAATTCCTGTCATCATGATCCGCTGTCGCACACGGGTCAAAAACGAGTTTTAAACGTAGTTTAGGAAAGCGACACTCGAGTATCGTCTCACAAGGACTCACGATTAGTTTAGCAATATTAGAATCAATAAAAAACCTGTAAATTATGGGGGGGGGGGGTTGTTTCAAATTAGATAAAGAGATTAAAAAAAAAGTGATTATGAAATAAGCTAAAACGATTAATTTACTGTTTCGGTTTCCAAACTTATCATTGAATCATATAATTTCCAAGCCCTAAGCGGATTCTATTCCCCTTTCGAGTATAGTATCAATTAAACAAGCGCAATTGACACTACAATATATATGTTCCTAAAGTCCGAATTAAGCAAACGGATTTAAACCTATGATCATGAATTAAGCAAACACAATCAAACACACGCGAATTAAGCAAACGCGAGCAAGGTAAAGGAACATATAACATCGAAATTAATCAATACTTATTCTATAGAACTTGAATAAAGCAAACAAGAAATATAGCATAATATTGAAAGGGAAAGGCAATTTGATTGGAAATTATAGAACCTCAAAGTGTAGTGGAAACCAAGTACAGCAAATTAATCCTTGGTGATTAGTTCTCCATGAGGAATGGTGATTGTCTTATTTTCTACTCAATTTCGTGGATGATAGTATGTTATATCCCCATACATTCTGATTTCGAGTTTAAGTAAAGAGTAAAAAATAAATCCAAAGGTCATAAGCCAAAATTAAGTCTCCACCAAGTAGAATTAAGTCTGCCACTTTCCACGAATTATTAAGGACTGATGCATTCCGAAACAGCTCTTCCACTCAACATTAAACTTGTAGCTCTGTCTCTTAGCTTTCCAACGCATATTCCCGTGCCTCAATCCGATACCCGGAGCTCAAGTTATGATCTGCACAGCGAACATGTATTAAATAGCTACTAGTGCTGAAAATTAAATACGAAAATAAAATAAATGCAAAAATAAACTTAAATCTAAAAACACAATAAAATAGTAAAAATAATAAAACAAACTAGAGAAATGCCTAAGTACAATAGTAGAAGAATGTGCATCAAAATGCACTGATCACATCACAACCCCAAACTTAAACTGTTGCTTGTCCTCAAGTAACATGCTGTCAGACAAGATCGTTAGAGAAATAAGAGATAAATAAAGATGATAGGAATTTCACAACCTTGCTTGTATTTCAGCAATGGTACCGCTGATTTCTTACCGCCGCGATCATGCTCAGTCCTGCTAGGCTCAGGAGACGTCAATAGTAGCAAATCGGACAAATGCCCGCAAGAGTCCATGTTCAACTTTTTCTCTCTCTCACATTTGTTTTTTTCGCTCATAATTGAAAGGGGTATCTCCCAATCATCGTGCAACCTGCCATTTTACCATAGGCTTGCAAGAACTCTAAGCAACCAGTCAAAATTCAATACACATGCATTATTGGAGGTCTTTTCAGGGTTATAACGTGGCTTAGGTCAAGGTAGGACATTTTTGGGAATAGTAGGCTAAACATTTGGAGTTAAGTTCTACTTTGTTGTTCCTTTTTGTGTACGCAACCTTTGTTCCTTAGGGTGCCTTTTTGTGTTGGTATCGGAGATTTAGAACTGGATGTGTCTTTGTATGGTTCTTTTCTATCACTTTCTTTTGCCCTTTGGCTCTTTCTTTTGCCCTTTGGCTCTTTCTTTTTCCCTTTGGCTCTTTCTTTTTCATTTCTTATTTTTTTTAAGAGACTTATTTTTTAGGGAAATTTTTGATTGTTTTCCCGTCTCTTTTTCATTTTTTTTCTTTTTGTAGTGATAGTTCTCTGTATACCCACCCCAAACTTAAACGTTGCTAGTTCCATGAGCAACCCCAAACTTGTTTTGTTGCCAATACTTAGAGAACTATTACCTTAACTCCAAAGAGGGTAATTTCATTGTTTTCCTGATCTATAGGCTTGTATCGTGGTTTGTCACCGAAACAAAAGGGATAATTATTTTTTTACGGCTCAAATTTGGTTAGCAAAGGATATAATATAATAAAGGGGTGGCTTGAAAAGGCTCTGGGTTATAACAAACAATTGCCTCAATGCACATAATATCAAATTAACCAGTCAGCAGAGAATTAGAGAAAGTTCTAGAAAATAAACAAGTGCACGGTACTCTCATAGTAGATCGAAAGAAAGTGGTAATACCGTTTGGAAATATTTGGCTCAAATCCTCACATGGCTTAGGTATCTGAAAGTTGAACACTTGTCTCACAGAAATCAGCTTCATCACTCGTCTCTCTGTCCCCCGAACTTCGCACTTCGGAGCAATCACCTTTGGTTTTCTGTATGAAGGTGTGAAATTCGTCTCATCAAGATTTATAACTTACTTCGCCGCAATCTTACCTATAACAGTTTATCATGCACTAGATAATAAACAGCAAACAGTTATTTAATTTTTTTATAAGTTTGAATAAGGGCTGCTTACAGATGAAAATGACATGCGGAATTCTAGGCATACTTTATTGAATTGAAAATACTGAAATGAAAATACTGAATTGAAAATTACTGAAGTTAAAATACTCATCCTTGGGTTGCCTCCCAAGCAGCGCTTGTTTAGCCTCTCATTAGCTTGAGGCATTTCCTCCATTACAGAGGATAGGTTCGCATGTGACTACGGTCTGACAAGGGCACCAGTCTGTCGTCGAGTAATAATTCACACTCTAGGTGTCTAGAATGAGTTCGTATCCACAGGGATCGTGCCGCAGCTTTACTAGCGTTATTTAAATTTGTGATAGTTTGCATTCGTTTTGGTTTTTGAAAAGGTTTTTATAAAATAAGCGTAATGCTTTGCAGAAATATAAATGCAGAATGTATAAATAATAGATTCAAGAAATATAGAGGCTAGGTATGGTGGTTGGATTCCCTCCCTTCTTCATATTTGGCATGACCGGTGTATAACATAGTTACTTAGATTATGTTCGGCGGTGAATTATCCTTGTTGTAGTAATACCTTACTATTACACTATGTCTATTAAAGTTTCCCTACGTTAACAACTAAGGTACCTACGAGAGCCTAACCTCGATGTGTCACATACCTTAATTACTAAGTGAGTTGTTTATAAACACGCATTATAACCTTCACCAATTTACCTCTAGGTCCTAGTATCGGGCTGTTCATCTTCTAAGTGCTTAGATCACACCTAGTGCATGATTCCTCCTCTAACCGCTCAGATCACGACTAGTTCAGGATGTTACCGTCTCTATACACCTAGCATTAATTACTACGAGTTCCGGACTATACCAAGTCAAAACCTGATATTAATTCTATGGGCGCTCCCGCTTATCCGGCCAGATTACGAGAATACGTTATTAAAGTGCACGAAAGTAAATAACAAACATAATTACTAAATATCATTTATTATATCTTAGACTCAATCACAGACTCCAAATATTCATAGGGGAGTTCATCTTCTCCACCACAACCTAAGGCATAAATAATAAAGACTACATATTTAAATTACAATAAATTATAACCTAAATACAAAAGCCTAAAGAAATCATACCTTGCTGAGTTAGTTTTCCCGTAAGGGGAGAAAACTATGCCCAATAGAGCTCCTCTGAACCTCTCTTTATAGTAGAGAGTGTTCTACTATTTCTGAATGAATTTAACAATGAATGGGAGGCTCTATTTATAGTTTTCGTAATGAGCCTCAGCAAGGTCATCGCAGTACGATGAGGCCATCGTGCTGCGATGTGAAGATTCAGTTTATTTTTATAACTGATCCTGTGCATTTCATCAGCTTGGGCGCCAAGTTACTCCATCGTGCTGCGATAGCACACATCGTACTGCGATGGAAGATTTTCTTCAGATTTATTGCTTCTGATTTCTTGGCGAACAAGCAGCTCCCATCGTGGCACGATGGGAGCCATCGTGCTGCGATGGAATGCTGATTTTCTTCACTTTTTAGGCTTTTTCTTGTCTTTTCGCATCTTGGACTCTGTCTTGATGCTTTTTCTTGCTTTTGTAGGTTTTCCTTCGTATTTGAGCCTGTCCTGGTCATTTTACTACTAATAATAATACTAAAAATGACGTAGAAATTCCTGTCATCTCGGCGCCGGAGTTGCTAGCTATTATCGACTCTTCGGGGTTTCTTACTGCCGTCCTGCTTGCTCTTTACCTCCTCCGTCTGTGGTTTCTTTCTATTCCTTTGACTGGACCCAATCTCACATTTGGCGTTGGTTTCTCAAAACCCGGTTTTGGTTTTTCCATCTCATGGGTCGGTTTGGTTGATTTTAATCCTTTTCCGTTTGCCCCCCATCTTTTTTTCTGTCGCGACTGGTGGTTGTGCTTTTGGTTCTTTCTCCGGCGGTTCTGCTTGTTTGCTTTTCTAAAATTTGGTTCTTTGTTTCAATACAGATTTGTTGAGATCTACAGGGACCATATATTTTAGTTCTGCTTCTGCGATACTAGGAAATTTTGGGATGGCCGACCGATTTGGGTTTGAATTTTCTGTTCTGCCGGTAGGCGTTTTTTTAGCGCTCTATGGTGGAGGTTGTTTCATCACTAATATGGGTTGTTTTTTCCTGGATATGTTCCTGATTAAGACCTTGTGTTGCGATTTGGGTTCTTTCGGATCTAGCTTGCTACAATCTTGGTTTGTTTGGCTCGAAAGGACCGTTTATGTCTGTTGTGTTCTGTCATAGGGGTCTGTTGTACGTGAATTTGTCCGTGTAGGCGGTTCATTCGTCATTTCCTACCTTAGTAAATGCTCACTCAACACTTTTTTTGCTATGCGGGTTCACTGGGTAGTGCCCGTTAAGTTTGTGTTTACTTTGGTTTTCTTTCACCTTTTAAGGTTGGATACATAACCACTTGACTTGTAGTTGATTTTAATTGTTTTATCTTTATTTGCTAGATTTTTGTGTGGTATACTGGGTAAGGTTGATGTCCACCCAGTTTTCTTTGTAATCTATTTTCTTTTATGTTTAATCTATTTGGGATTGGGTAGAGGGTTTCCTCTACTCTCCTTTTGCTTTAAAAAAAAGATAGTTTAGAGTTTAAAAATTATTAATTAAAGATTAAATTGTTAAAATTCAGTGTTTTCTTTAAAAAATAGAAGAGAATGTTAGAAAATATTGAGAAAATAGACTTAGGGTTCGTTTGGCCTTGTTTTTTTAGGTCTTAGAAGCTATCTGAAAGCTAAAAGTGAAAATAATAACTTTTCAGAAAAAAGATAAAGTTGTTTGGTAAATTGTTTTATTTAACTTCAAAGTTATTTGGTAAAATATATATATATATATTTTTTTAAAAAAGATAATAACAAACTAAAGATTAATATAAAACTTAAGAAAAGATGATAACAAACTAGATTAAACTAAATTTACTAAAGAAAAACTGTTTTGATTCAATTTTACACATTAAAGAAAAACTGTTTTTATGGCTAAGAGCTTTATTAAAATTGTGTTTGGTCCAACTTCTCATTTTTGAGAAAATAAAAAGCTAAAAAAAACTGGGTCAAACGGAGCTTTACAATGCATATCTAAGGTATATACGAAGATCCATTTATGATGATGATTTCTTCCAACAAGTTCTTCCATAAGCACCGAACACCGGTAGAATATCAAACTAATGAGCACATTCTTAAGGAGCCTATTTATTTGTTAATCTTGTTACACCAAATCTCAACTAGCCTAACTAACATTAGATTGATATTCTTTTGTCTTTGTAGAGTTTTTACACAAATACATGCATATCAAGACAATCAATAAATTTTGTTATTATTTTATATAACTATATTAACTTTTTTTTCTATAACACCTTTCATTTTTTTGTCATTGCATTTACTTTTGTATTAAATAATTAAAAGCAAAATTGACAAAATAATAATACTCGTTGCATTAAACTTTGAAAATAACAAATAAATAAATAAAAACTCATAATTTTTCCGCGAATACAACAATTAAAAAGAAACAAAAAAATACTAGTTAATTACTTGTGGAATATACCACTAATTTCTAAGAAAATGACCTATAGAGAGAAAGTGAGAGGAAAGAAAATTACGCAAACCAATAAATGAATTTGAATTATTTTATCATTCAAATTCATTCATCGATTTTCATAATTTTCTTTCCTCTCACTTTCTTTCCATCATATCAAACCTACCCTAAGAGTTTCTAAGAAAAGGACCTAAGAGTAGAGGAGGTATGTATTACTTTATCTTGCTAAATTTTAATGATATAGTAACATTTGGCCTTTAAATTACACCTAAAATACAAGGTGCAAATGGTAGAAACATCACTATTGAGTATTGACACATCAGTTACTAAATACACCACCCACTCCACCTACCAAGAAATCAACAATTGAAATGTCATAGCAACTTGCAATATATATTATGAATGAAAAATGTTCAATCTCTCAATTTAATTCCTATTTCACCACAATTATAGAAAATTAAAACTTTTTAGATTAAAATTTGATTCATATTTTTCTTCTTCGGTTACATACTCACATGTGCTTTATTTGATTCATTTATAAGCAATAATAATAAGCTTCCATTTTACGTTCTATTTGCTTGCCCTTTAGTTATATCATTAACCGTTATAGAATACAAACAAAAATGAAAAATAGCTTTAAAACTCAATGCTCTACACCTCCTCCTATAACCTATGAACCATATTTCTTCTTATTCTTATTTGATTTGATTATTTTGGTCATGCTAAAATGATGACTCATAGAAAATCTCATTCGCATGGAAGCATACCATTTTCATGGGAGGACAAACCAGGAATTTGTAAGACACCCAACAATGAGTGTCCTCTAAATTCCATCTATCAAAAATCATCTTCCAAAATATTACTACCTAGTCATAATTTTGACAATATTTCTAAGAAGAATACTCAAGAATTTCAAGACAAGAAAATTCCTATACCTTTGCCTCCATATCAAACACAACCTCCTCCTCCTCATCAAAGAAGCACTTCTATGAAGGGAATCAAATTACAAAAAGACCCTTTTCTTGTGGCTTACAAGGAATGTACTAAAAGTGATAAAAGTTGCAAGATGCAAAGCAAGAACAAAAAAGGTGTTGGATTTAATTTTTTAAGTTTAAGGAGAAACTGTTGTATTTTTTCATGTAGAAGTGCCATTGATGTTAAGGATGATAGTTACATTAAACTATCTAAGCTCCCTCGTCTTCCTAAACATCGAGATCCCTCGCGAACGTTAGAGGATGAAGCTCACCGAGGCTTCAATTATCATGAATCATGGTTGTAATTTATTTGATTTCATATTTTACTAATTTTCTGCTTCACAAGTGGTATGTAAATTTATTTAGTGTTGTTTGAATTGAGCATATGTGTGAGATATCATATCCGGAATATGTTTTGTGTATAAAAAATATATTAATAATTATTTTATTTCTATTTTATTTTCTTTATGATCATTGCATTGCATTGCTTAAGAAGTTAGGAAGGTGAATACTTAATATTAAGCGGACAAATCCGTATGTGCAGTTTGTAAGATTAATGCATGTATTTGTGGTGCTTTTTAGGGTTTGTTCGGTAAAAAAATAACAGATACCTAATAATTTGTTTATAAAAATATAACTATTTGAAGCAGGCCACATGGATTGGCCAGGGTCTTCTTCGGCTAAAGATATCTCGATCCCGAAGCCTTCAGAGTATCTTTTTTATAGGCACCTCTATTTGTATGGAAAATTCGTTGCTATAGATCCCACCATGTGTCCTCCTCCTTCCCCCGCCGCCAATATTGATAATTAAAAAATAAAATTGATAGTTACATTATACTGATGTTTGTTCTTTAAAAATAAAACCGAGTTTATCTTTTTTTCTTTGGTATAAGTCCTTTATGTAGCATATCCATAAATTGTGTATCCTTCAAGAAACCCATCTTTATCTAAGGTCAATCTTCCATGAAAAAATTGAACACTTTTACTTTTATAAATAAAAAAATATGAATGAAGAAATATAAAATATAAAGAATGATACATAAATTATAGGAACAATGAGTGTTTAAGGATTAGTTCCAATGTCAAATCCCTTGGCTGGCCATGGCCCAATAAGGTCCCAGATGTAGGGGTGGGTATATTAGAGAAGTCATGAGAAAGAAAAAAGAAAAAAAAACTTTTTCTACTCATCAATGAAGTTTGAACATACACGTTCAAAAGAAGCATATCATTTGCAAGTACACTTTTAGAAAGATGGAGGATATATTTTTCTTTTTACAAAAACACGAGGAGTTAATTAGAAGCGAAGATTGTTGGACAACTGCAAAGAATGAAATATAGTAGAAAAAGATTATTGCGCGTTTATTCTAAAATGTGTGTTTTTTAATATTTTGAAGTTTTGGTTTTTAAGTTGTTTGATAGATTGTACATATAATATTAAACATATAATTCAATGATAGTTTACGAAATAATAGTTCTCGAATTTTAATCGGTGTAGAGAGAATGATTTAGAATGTGTTTGGATGAAGGAATGTTTTGAGGTAAAGTATATTTTTTAAGGGAATTCAAATTCTTCTTTAAAAATTCTATTGTTTGGATGATTAATTTAGAGAATTATCAAAATCATGGAAATTTATTAGTATTTTATTCAATCTAAATTTAAAGAATTTCAAATGACATCTAAAAGCAAAGAATTTGAAATTCGTTCTTCCCATATGTTTCAAAATTTTCAAATTGACCCCTATAAACTTTTTTAAAATTCCAAATTGACACCAAAAAATTCAAATTGCAAATTGGCCACTAAAATTTTCCAAATTGGTCCTTCAAATTTTTAAAAATTGAAAATTGGTCCCTAATTTTCAATTTATAAATTTGACCCAAAACTTTTCAAATTTATAAAAGTGACCCAAAAATGTTCACAATGAATATATTCTATTTTTCTATCCAAACACACACATTTTGAAATGAAGGTAATTCAAATAAAATCATTTGAATTGCTTAGAATTCAAAATCCTCTAAATTTTTTAATTACTTCAACTAAACACACAAGGAAAAAATAGAGGGTGAAATAGAGAAGGTATAAGGGAAAAATCATTTTTCACGTTTTAATAGAAGTGCAGATATTCACATTAAAAATAATAAAAAAAAAACTAATTAATTTTATGTTGTTCAAAACTCAAAAGTGTATAGAAGTAAATAGGCAAAATGCATCTATAGGTCATTTAAGTTTTACGTTTGTATCAGATAGGTCCTTCAAGTTTTTTAAGTATCAGATAGGTCCTTTAAATTTTTTATGTATCAGATAGGTCATTTAAAACTTATAAGTACTGTAAAAATAACATACATTTATAGAAAGTTAAATTGTTTGAAAATGTACTTTTTAAAAAATTAGAACTGAAAACTCAATAATAAATTCAAGGAAGTACACTTTGTAGATTGCATATCACCCCACTATTTGGATTTCCACCATTCCTAAATGTAAACAACCAAATTTTATATTATTCATATATCCAACTTCTTATTGTTTTTTTATAAGATAAGTTGAATCTTGAGAATAGTTAAACTCACGAATATATGAGTCAACTAATTGACTCTCCTTTTACTAAAATTGTTCCTCCGCATAGTTAAACATCTCTTTTATTAGTGTTTTTAGGAATCTGGATTCACTACTGTTAATAAATGACACAGTTTTACGTTGTTATCAATCATTACCATTGATTAGATTTAAAATACAATTTTATAAAATAAAACTATCTCAACTGCCGATTAAAGATTGAACGGTCCAAATCAGTTACAACACCTTATTGTAACTGTGGAAAATCTAATTTGGTGTTTTTAGTCATTGTTTGCTTATCATTTTCTTGGGCTTGTAGCTTCAACCACCATTTCAATATTTTTTTAGTTTATGTTTCTATTTTCAATCTTTTACTTATACAGGTGTATTTTGCAATAAATTGTAGATTGGGTCAATTAGAATGTGATGGTGGCCCATCATTTGTGTCCGAGTAGTGGAAAGTTTCTCTTCCACCCCCAAAATTCTTTTTCTATTCAGAAAAAATTCGGGAAATATTTTTCGAAATTTTTTAGTGTAAACTGAAATTTACACTAGAGAAAAACTTCAGAATGTATTTCTCGAAATTTTTTACATATTAGAGAGTGAAAAAGAAATGTGAGGGGTAAGAAGAGAAATTATCCTAATAGTGATGCTTCGTTTCGAACGGTTTTGAAATGTAACTAAATAAGCCCAATTCCCTATCTTGAACATATGCCTTTAAAACATTAGAGTGGTCTCAAGTCTAATATACTTATCTACCCATGCATAAAAAAAGTGTCTAATCTACTCATCTACCTTTCACTTCATAGCCTATATTTTTTGTCCAAATCGGTACTCCAACTTTAATTAAAAATAAATCTTTTTTTTTATAGATTTGTTAAATAATTGATGTATCTGATATTTAATAGAGATTAAATACGTGATTTATTTAATGATTTTGAAAAGAAAATATTTGTTTATAATTAAGACCATATGGAATATAATATCTATTTCTTTTAAGTTTAACGGTGAAACTGAAACCCACACACTCTATTACAAAAAGTTGAGAATTATAAATTTAAATGTGTCTCGACATATCAAATATTTTTGCTGTGAAGAATATTTCCTTTTTGAACTTGGCTGAGTTTTGATGATTACAAACTCATATCACAAAAGAAGAAAACTTATGGAGTTTCAAGATTGGAAAACAAGATGAAGACCAAGACTTAGGCATATTATTTAAATTAATTGTAAGTACGGTCTTTATCTTTGAATTACCACTTTTAATATTTATATATCTTAGAATGCTCAAAAATAAATTCAAACTTAATCACAAATGATTTTTTAAGTTAAATATAAAAATCCATATGAAACAAGCTTTTAAAATTATAAAAGAAACAATTTTGTCTTCACTTTTTAAACCAGTGGTTCCGTCCAACTGATTTAAAAAGTTTGTTGCTGTTTGCAGTTTGAAAACAGTGTAACGTTTAAAATTTGAAAACAGGACTCTTTAAATTGCATGTCCGTGGAAACCGTTTTAATAAGTCCTGGGCAGAATGATTTTTTATGAACCATTGTTATTATAAAACATAGCTTTTTCATTATGAGACCTTTTCAAAAAGTTGCCTTGCTTCATGGACATTTTCTAAAGCCTCTATAAATATGTTTGTGATCATTAGAATTAATACCAACTTTCTCACAAAAAAATTTCAAACATCATTTTGTAAAACCTTGATTATATTTTCATATCCAAAAATGTTTCTGAGCATTAAGTTATATTTATTTGAAAGTGATATTGATTTGATACAACCATACATTATTTTTCTTCAACACTTGTTTCTCATCATAATTTTGTGGAGAATTGTTGTTAAAATAGTGGGGTGCTATCTTGTGTTGTATGAGAATTTCATCATAGGGTTTGGTGAAGATTCTCATTGTTTAAGATAGTGGGTTGCTATCTTGTGTATGTTAGAAAAATTGTTAGGGGATCTTGGGGTAAGATTGCTCGTAACAAAGATTCTAACGTAGTGAAATCCTTCGTGGGGGTGTGAAGGGACTGGAGTACCCTTAAGTTAGAAGGGGAACCAGTATAACTTTTTTGTGTCTTTTTCTTCTTTCCCTTCTCTCTTTATTTTTCTGCCTAACATTCATATATTCATCATAAAATTTCCAGAAAAATAAAAAGAACCACAACATCTCTAAAATAACTGGGGAAAAAAAATTTAAAACTTAATTCACCCCCTCCTAGGTTGCACTTTTAAACTTACATTTGCAGTCTTTTCTTATATATTGTACTTATTGATTGATGCCATTTTTTTTCCGGTTAATTATAGTTTTAGTCCTCCTATTTTTACTCACTCACAACATTGATCTCTCAATTTTAAAATTACTCCATTTTGGTCCCTCATTAGATTTTTGCACTTAAATATAGTGATTTAATATATTTTGAATGATGTTACGTACAATCTAATAATATTAAAATGATCAAAATTCATGATATTAAAAGAAAACTAAAAAAAAACTTTATGTTTCAATTTAAAAAATTATTAATTTTTTAGTTACCGAAATGTAAATAACTAACCCACCTGGATGATTCTAGATCAGCAGATTGTATATCATATCATTTAAAATATATTAAATCATTATTTTCGAATATAAAGATCTGATGGAGGGACTAAAATTAAGTGATCTTAAAATAGAGAGAACAATTTCGTGAGTGCTTGTTCAAAAATTTCGTAAGTGAGTGTAAATAGAGGGATCAAAGCAATAATTAAACTTCTATTTTTTCTTCCAAAAGTTACATTTTCCAAATATCATCTTTATATAGTATTATTTAACTTATTGCTATAAAATTATAGGTTTTACGAGCACTCATCATTTTTCTTTCAAGTAGTTTAGTGGCTAGAAAATTTCAAACTTAAAGGTGGATAAGTGGAATGACCGGGATTCGAACTTCGGCCTCCTATATATAATGCAATGTCCTACCAACTGAATTAAGCTTGCGTAACATGATTTTTATCTACCCCAAACACAGAGTTTTCAAAAAATGGGTAATAGGTCTCCAAAATCGTAGTAAATCTTTCATTAATAAACTATGGCTTCTAATTGATTTAAAAACTACCTACAAAATTTGAAATTCAGGATCTTGTAGCTTCTAATTGGTTTCAAGAGATACTTCAATGATCCATTATGTAATAATGTCAATTTTCAAAATATCCAATTTACAATAATAAAATATGCATTTCAAGCTGTCGTAATTATATTGTTTGATTTAAATAACGATTGTAGATACTAATTCTTAGAGGCTTGCCGATACTTTAGCATTTATAATTTTTGAGATATGCAATCTTTGAATTTGGCTTGTCCCAAATTTGGAACCAATAATATCCTTCCATAACGCACCATTGACAATGGTGGTAAGTGGTAACCAATGGAACAAAAAAAATGGTTGGCAAAAATTGCCTCGTAAGAGCTTTATATAAAAGCAAAAGGTTTGCACTTATTGTCTAAGTTTTTTTTTTCTCATAGTCTTCCATTATTAGGACTTAAGCTCATGTGGAGAGCCCAACCCAAAATATTGGTCCAATAGATGGGAAAACCACATGGCTTAAGTACTATATTGAACATTTTGGAATACTCAATGTGAGACTCCTAACATTGTCACGTCCTTTAAGAACCGACATCCACGGCGGCTTTCACTCTATCGGCACTGACTCGGTGGTAGCCCTTTCCTTTTCGGCGGCTTCACTCACCTATCAGTATTCGATGGAGCACCTTAATCCAGGTAGCCCTTTCCGTGGCTCAACTCTCAATCAAAGCACCAATTATTAGGACTTAAGCTCATGTGGAGAGTCCAACACAAAAGACTAGTCCAATAAATAAGAGAATCACATAGCTTAAGTACCACATTGAGCACTTTGGAATACTCAATGTGGAACTCCTAATATCCATATAACTAGAGTTAAAAATATACCTAGTTAATTTGACAAGAATGTGAAACTAGCTAGAATCACCAAAAGCACGTTCCTCAAATTAAGGAGATTATCTCAAAACTTTAGGGTAAGAAGAAAGAAAATACTATTAACAAATTAGTAACCAAAAATAATCATTAACAAATCACAAATATATATATATATATATATATATATGGGAACTTTCAAATGAGAGGACTCTTAAAATAAGAGGATGAGAGGGACAAACCACAACCCTTAGATCAAATCAAATGCTCATAATGTTTTACAGCTGCACACACAATTATGTTTCACTTTTTCTGTCTTCTCTCTCACTGTCATTAAAAAAAAAAACTTTTCCACTTCTTCCTGGGCAGCCATAGCCATGGTTGTATCAGTTTTGATTTTATGAAAACTCAACCGCTTTTTTTTTCCTACAACCTTGTTCTTCTTTATTCTCTCTGGGAAACGCCGCAAGATTTTCCGATTACTTGATTTTTCCATGTAATTCCTCTTATGTTTCCAACTCCAGATCTGGCCAAAAAGATAACTCAGAATCTATAAAGTCATGGCCTTTTTTTTAATCGAGCGTATCAATGATTATTGTTTTCAAGCTTAAGCTCATCCTTATCTTCTGAAAAATAGCAAATCATATCTCCTACGCGTGCCTTTGTTTATCTCTCACACTATACTTTCCTGCATCGCATAACCCTTCATCTTCCTCATTCTCAACTCAATATTAATGATAGATATGCAGATTTTTTCAATAGTATGGGAAAACATAAACAAAGCTTGAGGTGTAAAACATAAATTGATTCATTGCAACAAGTAGAAATTGGTTTGCAATCCCGTAAACACCCTTTTAATATTTGACATGAATCCAATATGGGCATGTTCTTTGTTAATGCATTCACAACACTGTCACTATTTTTTCTTCCAGTTCTATTCTATGTCAAGATTTTAGTTAACAAAAGAATAAAACTTAAATTATAATTGATAAATTGGGTATTTTACCCTTCCAGTTTCAAACAAAAAATAAAATTAGAAAGAAAACAAAAAGCTGGGGAATTAAAAATATGATTGTGTTTGATTTACCATGAACCACAAGTGCATATAATAGATCCATGGTATTCACATTCACCCATCGAAAAAGAAGAGCACGCTAGAGAGAAAGAAAAAAGGGTACAATATTGGTGGTCATGTGTAGAGAAAAGATGAATAGTTGCCAAGAAACCAAGCGGTGATGAAAAATACAGAGTGGAATGTGCAACTTAAGAATAATAAGATGTCAACCGTGAATTTTGATCATGTGGCCATTATTTAACCCTCTCATTTAAACACTCCTCCCCCCTATATGGGGAACTTTCAAATGAGAGGACTCTTAAAATAAGAGGATGAGAGGGACAAACCACAACCCTTAGATCAAATCAAATGCTCATAATGTTTTACAGCTGCACACACACAATTATGTTTCACTTTTTCTGTTAAATTTAGTATCTCACAATTTTCTTGCAGCCAATTCAGTCTTTGACAAAAAATAATATCAAATTAGTTTGTGTTATTTTCATATGAAAATAAACTAATTCCTCTCTATTAATATTAACTCATTACAACCAAAGAGACTAATTTTTTTTTTGAATCAAGAAATTTATTCCATTCAAAAACAAAGTCTGTACAAGGTGATCAAAGATCCAACCCACAAAAGAGACTAACAGAACAAAAGAAGGCTAAGCTAGATAAGCATAAGGGCAATGTGCTTCCTAAGCTTAGTACATCTCCAACCTCTATAAACTATGGTGTTGATTTTATCTTCATCTATATTTGTGTTGTGTATGTTGTTATCAAAACATGTGTCATTCCTATGTTTCCATAGCATATATATTGTTTCAGCAGCAGCTTTAAGGAGTTGGACTCTCCATCCCTTCCCCTTGCTATGCCTCGTGATCCATTGACTAATTAATTTGTCACATATTAAAAATGTCCTAAACTAATTTTAATAAAAATGTCATCTGTTATTTTATTGACTAAAAATTACATGTAACCCTTTATAAAAAATAGTACTAACTACTAAGTAATTGAACGGTCGAAGTATTTCATTGGTGCTATAACTTTTCATTTGTGATGGTTTCCATACATAACATAACACACTATATAAAAATATGAAGGGTTAATAGGCTTATACCCCCCTGCAATGTAAGCGAGTTTTGCGATACCCCCCTGAAATTTTTTTTTAAGGAGATTCCCCCTTGCAATATTTAGATTCTTTGCGTTATCCCCCTGAGTGGCCAACTAGACATGGAATATTCTATGTCTAGTTTCCCCCTTCCACATATGCATGCCACGTCAGCAAAATAGAATATTCTATGTCTAGTTTGCCACTCAGGGGGTAACGCAAAGAATCTAAATATTGCAAGGGGAAATCTCCTTAAAAAAAATTTCCAGGGGGTATCGCAAAACTCGCTGTAACACCCCGTTTTCATAACGCAAAAAGGGCATTATTTTTTTTTTTTCTTTTTCAACAAACGCTCAGAGTGCGCAAAACATTTTTAATTGAGCCGACATTAAATATTACAAACGAACCATATATATATCACACCATATATATATTGCATTCGAAAATGCTAAGTGTAAACCTGAATAATTACAATCCATAAGTCTATGTGCTTACAAGCACTAACTAACCAAAAGAAGTTAGAATGTCCTATGCTAATCAAAAAGCACAGTGCACAAACACACCGGCGCATAGTCTAACTAAAACTACCACTCCAGCTTCAACACGAGCTCACTAAGGCCTAGAGCTGCCAACACCATCCTCTCGACCTACATCGTCATCTGGGGTGGGATGAGCCCGCAAATGAAAGAAATGGTCACCACAAAAATAAAAGTATATATATATAACCGGTGCGAAAGATTGTACACTTAACAAAATTTCCACAAAACACAAGAGAAAGCTCTTAAAACATTCAACAATTCCCGCCAACGGGCTTATATATATAATGCACAACAAGCCTAATGCAGACTTCTACAATGGGTGTGGTACTACCAGAGCTACCACATGCAAATGAATTCCGGAATTACTAATCATAACCAATAAAACCGCAAAGGGTTAAGGTGGATCCACTCACGCAATCACACCCCGTGGTCCACTCACGCAACCACTTATTGTACTCAAAAGGATCCCGTAGGATTTTGGGTGGGTCCACTCACGCAACCAACACCCCGTAGTCCACTCACGCAACTACGCACAATGAATGCATGAGCATACGATTCCCTACATATGCTAATGCCACACATACATACCTCTCAAGCATATGTAACTAAATCATAGCAATTCATACATATATTTTCCAAATCATATGTAAATTGCACAAGTAATGTAAACACGTTCTCATCAACGAGCATACATAACACAAACATGTCAACACACAAACAATTGCATACACAGCAAAACAAAGCATGTTTACCAAAACCGTTTGAAAAGACGGAAATAAAGTGGAGCCCTTACCTCGGCAAGCTTCCGTCAACAACACACGCTCAAATAACACAACGCGCTTCCTAAAACAAGCAGCGTAACAATCAATACATTGTTCTCTAACCAATCGTATTGAAACTACACCAAAACCCCAAAAACCTAAAGGTTCCTAAGGAAAAACCACTCTTTCGGACATCGAACCAAAAACTACCGTATTGATCAACCACCATGAGTTATTTGTACTATTTTTAGGACCCAAAACAATTGTCAAAAGTCTTAAATAATTTGAAATGCAAAATGGCCGTTTTCTTGCGTTATAAGCTACGTACTTTCCGAGTACCCGAAAAACTCGTTTCCAATCCCAACCTCTTCCATAAATTAATAAAAAGGGATTAGAAGTTAAAAACCAAGTTTTAGAAATCAGAATCCAAAATCTCAACTCCCAGAGCTCGCCCTGGCGAGTTGGTGGCGAGTGAAGGCAGGGAGTACTGGTCTTACTCGCCCTGGAGCTCGCCCTGGCGTGTTGTCAGGACCTGTGACACTCGCCCTGGCGAGTAACCACTCGCTCAGCGAGTTTCAACTGTCATGACAGCAAAAGACAGCAACTCACACCACCTTTTTCCACCCAAGCCTAGTTTGATTCTATTAGTTCCCAACATCTTTTCAAGGCATAAAAGCAAACCATTTTCATAAGCAAGCAACACATTTCCGAAAGCATGTTGGTTGCTTCGAGTGCAAGTTATTTGATTTTCATTTCCAAAATCAAAACCAAATCCAAGCACAAGTTTTATTACGGGCCTTAACCGTCCGGTAATCATTTTCAAACATGTTTTCAAGGTAAATAGCGACACCACATGTCACAATAGTTTTAAACCATTTTGACCCCAAAACACTACCCAAAACACTTAGGAAATATTTTCATAAACCTCAAAATATTTTTCATCGGATTTTCTAAAACAAAACCATACAACGCATTTCCCTTTCGCCCAAAGGTTCAAAGACAACTTTTCTTTTCAAAACCTTACAACATAGCCTCATGTTATTGATCAATACATAATCAAACCAAAACCCTAACTTTTCTCATGAGATTTTTCACCAACTCATGGAAAACAAAAACAACAAAGCCTAGCATGCTTACTAAACTCTCATGAACAACTTTCATGAAACAAGAACTAGCAAGAACAACCTTTCTCACCAAACCCTCTTAAGAACATAAACCCAAAAACCTCAAAACTCTAAAAATCTACCAACCTAGGAGATGAGAAGAGAGGGTTACCTTTAGAAAGTGATTCTCTACAACTTTCCTCAAAGTTCCCAAGCTTGAGATGGAGTGAAATGGTGAGGAAATGAAATTTGTGAAGGTTAGAAAGTGAAATGGAGTTTCACGTACAAGAGAGAAAGAATGGAGATGTTTTGTGATGTTTTTCTAAGTGCCAAGGTCATCAAACCTCCTTACTATGACAAAGCTCTTGCTAACTCATGGCCATTGGATCAAAAACACAATGCCAAGACCAAACCATAGCCATTGGATCAAACCAATTCAACCCACTTGAGATAAAACTCAAAACCTCATAGAAACACTCACACGTTCAGCTCTCGCGCGCCGCGACGAACGAAACTCACCAAAACAGAAAACCTACAGACAGAACGTCTATCGTCTAACATTTCCAAAACTTATCGCCGAATCTTTTTCCGCGACTGTAATTTTCTTCCATACTTCAGAAAATTATTCTCAGAATATATCTTAACTCGTGCAGATATATAAAACTCCCATCCGAAACCTCACTCAAAACAGACGCAGTAAGATTTTACAACAACGGGTAAAATCCTACTCGTTTTTCCAAAAACAAGAATAATCCAAAACTCGTTATTCTGAAACCACAAATAACTTCTTATACAAGAAACAGGATCACAAGACAAAAGTCTGTACAATTACAGTGCACGAGCACAAAACAGACTCAATTACAGCAAAACCTCATAATACACGATGTTTCATCACATGAACACATCGAAACCCTAATATTCCTTAAACCAACTATACAATGAAATCTTGGGTCTTACAATACTACCCCCCTAAAAGAAGTTTCGTCCTCGAAACTTAGACGTCGTCAAACAAACCGGGGTATAATTCCTTCATCTTACTCTCGAGCTCCCAGGTGGTATCTCCCGTAGCTTCATTCCATATTACCTTCACTAAAGGTATCTCTTTCGTTCTCAACCGCTTCATCTTCCTATCCGCAATCTTGATCGGCGGAACCTCAAATGACAAGTTATCCCTCAGCTGGATGTCATCTGGTGTGATCACATGTGATGGATCCGGTGTATACTTCCGCAATTGCGACACATGGAACACGTCATGAATCAAAGATAGTACCGGTGGCAACGCGATCCGATATGCTACCTTCCCAACCCGTTCTAAAATCTGATAAGGCCCTATAAACTTCGGAGTCAACTTTTTCGCTTTCAAAGCCCTTCCAACGCCAGTTGTTGGAGTAACACGGAGAAATACGTGATCTCCCTCCTCAAACTCTAAAGGCCTCCGACGCCTATCCGCATAACTTTTTTGGCGATCTTGAGCAACCTTCATCATTGCCCTTATCTTTCGGACCTTGTCCGTCGTCTGTTGTACCATTTCCGGTCCTACTATCAAACTTTCCCCATCTTGGTACCAACACAAAGGAGTCTGACATCTCCTCCCATACAAAGCCTCATATGGTGCCATTCCGATAGTCGAATGGTAACTATTGTTGTACGTGAACTCTATCAACGGCAACACGTCGTCCCAACTCCCACGATCATCCAGCACACATGCTCTCAATAAATCCTCTAGTGACTGATTTGTTCTCTCAGTTTGCCCATCGGTCTGGGGATGATAGGCAGAACTCAACCTCAGTTTCGTCCCCAACGCCTCATGCAAAGTCTTCCAAAAATGTGAAGTGAACTTTGGATCTCTATCCGACACTATACTTGACGGAATCCCATGTAACCTCACAATCTCGGCAATATACACATCGGTCAACTTTGCCGCCGTATCCGTAATCCTTACCGGTAGAAAATGAGCGGACTTCGTCAAACGATCCACTATCACCCAAATGGAATCATGCTTCCTCCTGGTCTTGGGTAAACCAGTGATGAAATCCATAGAAATGCTATCCCACTTCCACTCGGGGATATCTAAAGACTGCAACATCCCTGCTGGTCTCTGATGTTCAATCTTCGCCTTCTGACAAGTCAAACACGACGCCACAAACTCGGCCACATCCCTCTTCATACCCGGCCACCAGAAATCTTGCTTCAGGTCCTGATACATTTTTGTTGCCCCGGGATGCATACTAAGCTTACTCTTGTGTGCCTCCCCTAGAATGGTGTTTCTCAAGTCCATCGCATCGGGCACACACATCCTACCATTACATCTCAGAATGTTGTCCGGTCCCACCTTGAAATCTCGGTTGGTTCCTCGAACAATCAAAGCCCTTTTCTCCATGAGAAACTCGTCACCTTGACAATTAACAATGTCCTCTAACAAACCATTCGAGATGGTGATCATACCCAATCTCATATTCCCTAACGCAAACTCCACTTCCAGGTGCAAGTCTCGAAATTCTTTCAACAACTCTTGTTGACTAGCCATTTGTGCCGAACACGCTGACACACTCTTTCTACTCAAAGCATCGGCTACCACATTAGCCTTCCCCGGATGGTATTCTAAGGTAAAGTCAAAGTCTTTCAATGTTTTCATCCACCTCCTTTGCCTCATATTCAACTCCTTCTGGTCGAACAGATACTTGAGGCTTTTATGGTCACTAAACACAACGAAAGTGCAACCATAAAGATAGTGTCTCCAAATCTTCAATGCAAAAACCACGGCCGCAAGCTCCAAATCGTGCGTCGGATAATTCTTCTCATGCACCTTCAACTGCCGTGATGCATAAGCCACTGCTTTCTTGTGCTGCATCAACACACAACCCAAACCCTGATGAGACGCATCACAATAAACCTCATAAGGTTCATCTGACTGAGGTAACACTAACACCGGTGAAGTCGTCAACCGCTCCTTCAACAATTTAAAACTAAGTTCACACTGCTCAGTCCACGCAAACGGTTGATCTTTTCTCGTAAGTTGCGTCATTGGTGCCACAATCTTAGCGAATCCTTCTATGAACCTCCGGTAATAACCGGCCAAACCAACAAAACTCCTCACGTCCGTCACCGTCTGCGGTTGTTTCCATGCAAGTACTGTGTCAATCTTGGCTGGATCCACGGCAATTCCCTCTTTTGATATTATATGGCCAAGGAAATTCACATCTTCCAACCAAAAATCACACTTCGACGGATTCGCATACAACTTTCTTTCCCGCAACACTTGCAAAACCATACGAAGATGCTCTTCATGCTCCTCTTCGCTCTTCGAATACACGAGAATATCATCAATGAACACAACCACGAACTTGTCCAAAAACGAATGGAATATCCGATTCATGTAGGCCATGAAGATCGCAGGTGCATTCGTCACTCCAAACGGCATCACCAAGTACTCATAATGCCCATACCGCGTCCTAAACGCCGTTTTCTGAATATCCTCATCTCGTACTCTTATCTGGTGATAACCAGATTTCAAGTCAATCTTTGAAAACACCGAGGCTCCCCTCAACTGATCCATCAAATCATCAATCCGTGGCAATGGATATCGGTTCTTGATAGTCACCTTATTAAGCTTCCGATAATCCACACATAGACGAGATTTCCCATCCTTCTTCTTAACCAATAAGACCGGTGCTCCCCACGGCGACACACTAGGCCTTATGAAGCCCTTCTCTAACAAGTCCTCAATTTGACTTTTCAACTCTACTAACTCGGCTGGAGCCATCCGATAAGCTGATTCTGAAATCGGACCCGTACCCGGTTGCAAATCAATAAAGAATTCCACCTCTCTACACGGAGGAAAAGCTGGAATCTCCGACGGAAACACGTCTTGGAAATTTTGAACTACTCGAATTTCCTCAATTCGGATCTCCGACGTCACTCCTAAGCTAGCAAGTGAAACAATCTCTGGCTCTCCGTTACACATAACCACCGAAAGTCGATTTGCGGACAAGTACCTTCGCACACCTGGCTCGGGAAAGAACACCAATTTCCGAGCACAGTCTAGAATCACATAATGATAAGATAGCCAATCCATCCCGAGAATGATCTCGAGAGATGAAAGCGGTAAACACACCAAGTTGACTAGAAACTCCCTATTCTGAATTACTACTAAACAATGCAAACATGCAGTATTCACTACCAAATCCTTAGCAGGAGTCAAGACATTCAAATCAAATGGAAGAACAGAAACATTCAAACTCAACCGATTTGCACAAGCCAAAGAAATGAATTAGTGGGTTGCCCCCGTGTCAATCAAAGCAGTTAAAGAATTACCTGCAATGTGACAGCTCTCGTGAATGGCATTGCTAGCCTGCCCACTCACTTCTGTGCCCATACAGTAAGCACGTGCCTTTGCCGCAGGTCTGGTACCTTGTGAGCCTTGTGCCACATTAGCCGACGGCCCGGCCTTCGGGGCTTTGCAATCTCTAGCAAAGTGTCCCGGCTTCTTGCAATTAAAACAAACATGCCCCTGATTCCGGCATTCATTCGCATAGTGGCCCACTTCACCACACTTAAAACAGCCCTGCTTCCCGGTATTCTGACTGTCCTGATTCACCGATCGACCCTGTCCCTTGTTATACTGTGGACGGTCATATGGCTTACTGCCTTGTTTTCCACGGTTCTGACTTTGATTCGGACCACCAGAACGACTTGGTCCCCCAGCACTAAAACCACCCTGACGGTTCACCCTTTTGTTTCTCATATCTTCAACCTCTTGGCACTTTTCAACCAAGACTTGAAATTGCCGAATACCCAATGGCACAACCGCATCCTGCAGTTCGTACCTAAGCCCATCTTGGAAGCGACGACACATATAGACCTCATCTATCCCATCCCTAAAGAAGCGGAAGAAACGGGATAATGATTCAAACTTCTTGGAATATGCCTCCACATTCATACTCCCCTGACGTAGTCTCAGAAACTCCTCACCATACCTTTCCCTTGCAGTCTCAGGGAAATACTTAGCCAGGAACCTCCTCTTGAAGTTCTCCCAGTTAATCTCCTCATATGCATTTTCCATAATCAGACGGGTGTTCCTCCACCAAAATTCGGAACCTCCAAGCAGCTGATAGGTAGCTAGAACTACCTTCTCCCCCTCCGGACAATGAATTGCCCCAAATATTCTTTCCATAGCATGGAGCCATAAATCCGCTGTTTCTGGACCTCCCTCCCCATTAAACTTTGGAGGGGCCTGCTGATTAAAACTTGCGAGAACCCTAGACCCAGCGGCCAGGATCTCCCTGTCGCGCTTTTCAAGGTCTCTCTGCGCCTTAGCATGAGTTTGCGCAGTTACCGCTGCTGCCATTGTATTCATGGCATAAGCCATCTGATGGATGTCCACATCATCATCATCTCTAGCAGGTGCCCTTCTTGGAGGCATCGTTTCCTGCACATACCAATTCTCTTCGATTAGACCCTTATCCAAACATTTCTGAATTCCAACAGAAAACCTCACTCAACGGATTATTAACCCATAACCCGACACAGAACAAACACTAGAACTAACCCAACACTAGTTACGTTCTAACCGACTCTGAACTAACGACTCAAGTATACACTTTCCCTTTGAAGATTTAAAGCCGGGCTCTGATACCACAATTGTAACACCCCGTTTTCATAACGCAAAAAGGGCATTATTTTTTTTTTCTTTTTCAACAAACGCTCAGAGTGCGCAAAACATTTTTAATTGAGCCGACATTAAATATTACAAACGAACCATATATATATCACACCATATATATATTGCATTCGAAAATGCTAAGTGTAAACCTGAATAATTACAATCCATAAGTTTATGTGCTTACAAGCACTAACTAACCAAAAGAAGTTAGAATGTCCTATGCTAATCAAAAAGCACAGTGCACAAACACACCGGCGCATAGTCTAACTAAAACTACCACTCCAGCTTCAACACGAGCTCACTAAGGCCTAGAGCTGCCAACACCATCCTCTCGACCTACATCGTCATCTGGGGTGGGATGAGCCCGCAAATGAAAGAAAGGGTCACCACAAAAATAAAAGTATATATATATAACCGGTGCGAAAGATTGTACACTTAACAAAATTTCCACAAAACACAAGAGAAAGCTCTTAAAACATTCAACAATTCCCGCCAACGGGCTTATATATATAATGCACAACAAGCCTAATGCAGACTTCTACAATGGGTGTGGTACTACCAGAGCTACCACATGCAAATGAATTCCGGAATTACTAATCATAACCAATAAAACCGCAAAGGGTTAAGGTGGATCCACTCACGCAATCACACCCCGTGGTCCACTCACGCAACCACTTATTGTACTCAAAAGGATCCCGTAGGATTTTGGGTGGGTCCACTCACGCAACCAACACCCCGTAGTCCACTCACGCAACTACGCACAATGAATGCATGAGCATACGATTCCCTACATATGCTAATGCCACACATACATACCTCTCAAGCATATGTAACTAAATCATAGCAATTCATACATATATTTTCCAAATCATATGTAAATTGCACAAGTAATGTAAACACGTTCTCATCAACGAGCATACATAACACAAACATGTCAACACACAAACAATTGCATACACAGCAAAACAAAGCATGTTTACCAAAACCGTTTGAAAAGACGGAAATAAAGTGGAGCCCTTACCTCGGCAAGCTTCCGTCAACAACACACGCTCAAATAACACAACGCGCTTCCTAAAACAAGCAGCGTAACAATCAATACATTGTTCTCTAACCAATCGTATTGAAACTACACCAAAACCCCAAAAACCTAAAGGTTCCTAAGGAAAAACCACTCTTTCGGACATCGAACCAAAAACTACCGTATTGATCAACCACCATGAGTTATTTGTACTATTTTTAGGACCCAAAACAATTGTCAAAAGTCTTAAATAATTTGAAATGCAAAATGGCCGTTTTCTTGCGTTATAAGCTACGTACTTTCCGAGTACCCGAAAAACTCGTTTCCAATCCCAACCTCTTCCATAAATTAATAAAAAGAGATTAGAAGTTAAAAACCAAGTTTTAGAAATCAGAATCCAAAATCTCAACTCCCAGAGCTCGCCCTGGCGAGTTGGTGGCGAGTGAAGGCAGGGAGTACTGGTCTTACTCGCCCTGGGGCTCGCCCTGGCGTGTTGTCAGGACCTGTGACACTCGCCCTGGCGAGTAACCACTCGCTCAGCGAGTTTCAACTGTCATGACAGCAAAAGACAGCAACTCACACCACCTTTTTCCACCCAAGCCTAGTTTGATTCTATTAGTTCCCAACATCTTTTCAAGGCATAAAAGCAAACCATTTTCATAAGCAAGCAACACATTTCCGAAAGCATGTTGGTTGCTTCGAGTGCAAGTTATTTGATTTTCATTTCCAAAATCAAAACCAAATCCAAGCACAAGTTTTATTACGGGCCTTAACCGTCCGGTAATCATTTTCAAACATGTTTTCAAGGTAAATAGCGACACCACATGTCACAATAGTTTTAAACCATTTTGACCCCAAAACACTACCCAAAATACTTAGGAAATATTTTCATAAACCTCAAAATATTTTTCATCGGATTTTCTAAAACAAAACCATACAACGCATTTCCCTTTCGCCCAAAGGTTCAAAGACAACTTTTCTTTTCAAAACCTTACAACATAGCCTCATGTTATTGATCAATACATAATCAAACCAAAACCCTAACTTTTCTCATGAGATTTTTCACCAACTCATGGAAAACAAAAACAACAAAGCCTAGCATGCTTACTAAACTCTCATGAACAACTTTCATGAAACAAGAACTAGCAAGAACAACCTTTCTCACCAAACCCTCTTAAGAACATAAACCCAAAAACCTCAAAACTCTAAAAATCTACCAACCTAGGAGATGAGAAGAGAGGGTTACCTTTAGAAAGTGATTCTCTACAACTTTCCTCAAAGTTCCCAAGCTTGAGATGGAGTGAAATGGTGAGGAAATGAAATTTGTGAAGGTTAGAAAGTGAAATGGAGTTTCACGTACAAGAGAGAAAGAATGGAGATGTTTTGTGATGTTTTTCTAAGTGCCAAGGTCATCAAACCTCCTTACTATGACAAAGCTCTTGCTAACTCATGGCCATTGGATCAAAAACACAATGCCAAGACCAAACCATAGCCATTGGATCAAACCAATTCAACCCACTTGAGATAAAACTCAAAACCTCATAGAAACACTCACACGTTCAGCTCTCGCGCGCCGCGACGAACGAAACTCACCAAAACAGAAAACCTACAGACAGAACGTCTATCGTCTAACATTTCCAAAACTTATCGCCGAATCTTTTTCCGCGACTGTAATTTTCTTCCATACTTCAGAAAATTATTCTCAGAATATATCTTAACTCGTGCAGATATATAAAACTCCCATCCGAAACCTCACTCAAAACAGACGCAGTAAGATTTTACAACAACGGGTAAAATCCTACTCGTTTTTCCAAAAACAAGAATAATCCAAAACTCGTTATTCTGAAACCACAAATAACTTCTTATACAAGAAACAGGATCACAAGACAAAAGTCTGTACAATTACAGTGCACGAGCACAAAACAGACTCAATTACAGCAAAACCTCATAATACACGATGTTTCATCACATGAACACATCGAAACCCTAATATTCCTTAAACCAACTATACAATGAAATCTTGGGTCTTACACTCGCAAACATTGCAAGGGAGTATAAGCCTATTAACCCTATTATCACAAAATAAACACAATTTTTTTATAAAAATAAAATAAAATTGATTCTCTTTGTTTTCATGTTATATGATTTAAATTTGACTTAAATATGTAATTGATCCTTGCAGTTACACCTACTTTTAGTATTAGTCCATATAGTTTTTTTTTTGTTGGCTTTTGACCCTTGCAATTTCAAAGAATTTTGTTGCCCTTTTGAAATGAGTCCCTATAATTTTTGTTGGTATCATAACAGATAGAGCTGTTAAAGGGGCCGGCCCGGTCTGGCCCGCCTCGACCCGGGGGCCAGTACTTATAAAGGGGCTTCAGTGGGCCGACCCGTTAAACTTTATGGTCCGGCCCACCTAGCCCGGCTCGATAAGCAATGGCCTATATGGCGCGATGGAGCGGCCCGACTAATTTTCATATTTTTTTTTATAAAAAACATATTCAACTAAATCTATGTTATATTTCTCAACTTAATCTCCAAAAATATAATCTGTATCCCTATATTTTCTCACATAATTCCCCAAACAACAATATTTTCCTTTTTATCCTCATTAAACAAACAAACAAATCTCTAACAAGTAATCTCATCCTAATCCAATAAGTTTTTTTGTCATATTATTATTATTAATATTATTTCCACCTCATATCTCAGTATTAAATTTATATCTACTTCTAATATAATAAAATTAATTAATTACTACCAAAGTTACTAATATATCCTCATTCAAAAAAAAAAAAAGTTACTAATATATCCTTAATTTATCCTTAGTAGGTTTAACCATATTCCAAGTTTTATATCCTTCATTGTAATTTAACCAAAAAAAATATAAAAATATTTATAGAAAGAATATAAAATAAATACAATAAAAAGATGATATGCTTAAAATAACCATATTCCAAATTTTATATCATTCATTGTAACTTCACTAGAAAATAATATAGAAAGAATATAAAATAAATACAATAAAAAATTTTGTACAAAAAAAATGATATGCTTAAGGGGCCGGCCCAAAAGCTCATGGGGCTAGCCCATGATGGCCCATGAAAAAGATAGGTCTGGGGGCCAGCCCGATAAAGCCCGGTCATTTTTTTAAGCCCGGTCTGTATAAAAATATAGGGTTAATAAGCCGGCCCGTGTAAAAATATAGGGCTAATTGGCCGGCCAACCCATTTTTACAACTCTAATAACAGAGGATCTAAAATCAAAATTCTTTCAAATATGCCTTTTTTTTAGTTAGTTTTAATACATTTTTGGTAAATCTTTAATTCGATCTATTTTTTCTCTGGCCTTCTGTTGACAATATTTGACTTAGCTAGCTAATCCCACCTTTAGGTCATAAACTCACAATTATATACTTTGATTTCATACGTGATTATTTTTAATAAAGCATGCTATATATGATGTGCTACTACATGCTCGTTTGATATATGTATTATTTTATTTCTTTTCCGAAGTAATTTATTATGCCTCTAATGTTAGCACACTCCATGCCACAATCAGTTTAGAAAGCGAGTTTATCGGTTTATTTATTAATCAACACTCATTGCGATTGACTTGTAAGGGCATCTCCAATGCAAGTATCTTATTGAGTTCTTAAGGCTTAGCAACCATGTCTTATTTTATTTTACCATTGGAGTTGGATGACATGACATTGGAAGTTGCTTAAAAATAAGGGATGGAACTTCATATTGCAACTCTCACCTTGGGTGGCTTATCAATAAAATTCATTATTTTAATAGGTACTAGTGGGTCCCATACTTATTATTTTAATTGAAAAATTGGAGGATTGGAATTTATGTGTCAAACCCAAAACATTGTTTTATTTTTTAAAAACAATTTAAAGCTAGTAACACATATTTTCTTATTATAAATATCAATCAAAGGCTTTTCAACGGGTTGTTTCAAAAAATCCATATGCTTTGAACAAAGCACATCAACAACATCTATCTGTACCAATTTTTTTTCATATAAAGCCAGAATTTTGTATTCAATGGATCCATCTCAATATCATTACCAATCTTATATGAATCTTTTGCAAAATCAACCACCAACACCAGCACCTAGTAACACATCTCATAATCCCCAATATTTATTATATCCAGCACCACCAAATTCCAATATGTTGTATAGGCCTCCAATGGGTTCTAGCAGTGGTATGGATGTGCCACAATACTCCACTCAAATTGGTCCAGAACCACAACTCTCTGCTCCAATTGGTTTAGAAACTATTATGATCAATGAAGAAAAAAAATCTACTAAGAAAAAGCCTCGTGCAGGATTTACACAAGAGGAAGACACACTTCTAGTTCAATCATGGCTCAATGTCTCGAAGGACTCAGTTGTAGGAAACGACCAAAAAGCTGAAGGTTTTTGGTTAAGAATCACACAAAGGTACAACAATTACCGCGATAAACTTCGGCCGAGGGAAATGGGTCAACTAAAATCTCGATATCATCGGTTGAATGGTCGTATCCAACAATTTTCGGGTTGCTACAAAGCAGCTGCTAATCTAAATAAAAGCGGACAATCTGAGAATGATATTTTAATTGAGGCACATAGGATTTATGCACAAGATGCAAAAAGGAAATTTGTTGAGGTGCAAGCCTGGCGATTATTGAAAGATGAACCAAAATGGAAGGGATCCGCAATTGAAAGTTGTTCAAAAAGATCAAAGGTTTCTAGTTGTGGGGGATACACGTCATCTAATTCGGGAACACCAACCACATCATCTAATCCGGGAACACCAATTGATTGTTCAGACTATGAACAAGTATCACCAATTGCCCGCCCAATGGGACAAAAGGCTGCAAAAAGGAAGAGTGTAACGCCCCGAAATTTAGAAGGAAGTTATTTAGATATTAATTAATTAATTCCGTTAGAATTATACGTTGAACCAATTAATTAAAGAATATTTTTAGTAGAATAATTAAGTGGAGAAAAAATAGAGATATTTATTTTAGTATAATTTTGGAGAGATATACTTAGAAAATAAAAGTAGAACCAAATTATTGAGAGATATGATCATAATTTTAAATTGAAACAAATCTCATGAGATATACTCTTTCTTAAGGAAAAAGAAACCTAGAGCCCTTTCCTTTTATAAATAGATGAAACATAAGACCAAGAAAGAATTAGGATTGCCACTTTTCATAAAATTGAAAATAAAAAGTAGAGGGAGTGCTCGGAGGGGAAAGCGGCGAGGGAGAAGGAGATTAAGGGAAGGAGAACAACTTCATCGCAATAGGAAAAGAGATCACTGTTACTAACAAGTAAGGGGGTTTTAACCAACTCATTTAAAGATTCTGATTGTAGATAGCGTTACATATATGGCCTTTTTCCCTTTTTCATTCCCTTTTCCTTTTGATGTTCTTGAGTTATCTATGATTTTTCTTGTGATTGTTATTTTTCAATATTAAATATGTTATTTGTCTAACCTATTTATATAATGGCATATTTATGACTATATGTGTGCGTCTGATTAAATTATTTCAATCGCATGATTCGTTTAATCCATGAAATCGTATATATGCCTTTAAGTGACTCACCTGTCTTGCACAATATTGTTACTGAATTATGAATACATTGAAATATAAATCAATGTCAACTATATGAATTTTTGTTAATATGTTTATTTTGCAATTCGGTGCACTTATCAATTAAATTAATATTTTATTTTAATCACATGACATGTTTTGGAAATTGTACAGTGTCTATGTTATAATTGAGCAAGAATTTCTATTAGAACAAACTAGTTGAATTAAAGGATTTCTATTAGAATTTTATTAGTGTCTATGTCTTTAACTCTTACGTTTTAAAGGACTTCTATTAGAACAAACTAGTTGAATTAACTTTATGGCAATTTTGGTTATCCTGATCTAATTCTAATTTATTAATATTGTGATTATGCTTTTCAATTTAATCAAGCCTGTTCCCAGGAAGTTTTAGAGAAGTTTCAGGTTGACCTTAATTTAGTTTTCCACATTAATTCTGTTAGTTTGTTCCCAACTTTCTTGTTAATAGTTAATTGGTGTCGTGGTGTTGAATTAATTTGGTGTTGAGTTTAATGGGTGTCGAGTTTACTTTGTGCTGAGTTTAATTGGTGTCGAGCTTATTTGGTGTTAAGTTTCTTTAAGAACTAAATATTGTAGTATGTCGAACAATGACGTTGATTTAATATTGTAGCCAGATACGGCAATGAAGTTGTAATACTGTAGCCAGATATGGCAATGAAGTAGTAACATTGTAGCCAAATATGGCAATGAAGTTGTAATATTGTAGCCAGATATGACAATGAAGGAGCAATACTGTAGCCAGATATGGCAATGAAGGAGTAAATATGTAGCCAGATATGGCAATGAAGTTGCAATGATGTTGTTAGCTACGATGTAGCAATGAAGTTGTTAATGATGCTGTGATAGTGGTTACATTTATAAGTTGTGTTTGTTTATGTGTTTGATCGTCCCAAAGGATGATATTTTATTTATTGCTGCTATTGAATTCAGTTATTCTATATGATGTTCGTTACTCACCCCTTCTGGTTTGACCCTGCGACGTAAAACTCGTAGACTTCTCTGTAGGTAATGAGTCTTAGTTGCTGTGTTCGGAGAGCTCTTCCTTGCTCTGTTCTGTGGAGTCGCTCTGTTAAGATACCATGGGGAAACTCTAAGCTATTTTAGCCATTACCTTCATTAAGGATTGTCAGACTGTATTATGAGTTTCTTTTTAGATTTTGTGTTCAAGAATCTTGGATATTGATATGTATTAATTTTTTTTAAAACACGATGTAACATTTATTTACATATTTAATAAATCAGTTGAGTTAAGTTTGAGTAACACTCCTTTTGGAATAAAATAACTAATGATTTCACCAATAAAGCCTATGGGAATCTGGGGTGTTACAATTGGTATCAGAGCAGGTCGGTCCAATCCGGCCGTGTGGGTTGTGTGTCAATCAGAGCAGGTCTGCCTAGTCAGACCATGTGGGCATAGTGTCAGTGTCGTGTCTACTTTGTGTTTTCTCTATTTAGTCACACTTGCACCTTAGTCACATTTTAAATATCTTGTCACATGATTTATAACATGTTTGATTGTGTTTTATGAATTTTGCTGTTATTGTTTCTTGACATGTTAATTTGCTTGATTTTTCTTATATTGTCTTTAATTTTTATTTAGTGGTGTGAGTAAACTAGTTTGGCTTTTGGAAAACCTTAGGCAATTTTCGAGGGCGAAAATTCTTAAAGGGGGGGAGAATTGTAACGCCCCGAAATTTAGAAGGAAGTTATTTAGATATTAATTAATTAATTCCGTTAGAATTATACGTTGAACCAATTAATTAAAGAATATTTTTAGTAGAATAATTAAGTGGAGAAAAAATAGAGATATTTATTTTAGTATAATTTTGGAGAGATATACTTAGAAAATAAAAGTAGAACCAAATTATTGAGAGATATGATCATAATTTTAAATTGAAACAAATCTCATGAGATATACTCTTTCTTAAGGAAAAAGAAACCTAGAGCCCTTTCCTTTTATAAATAGATGAAACATAAGACCAAGAAAGAATTAGGATTGCCACTTTTCATAAAATTGAAAATAAAAAGTAGAGGGAGTGCTCGGAGGGGAAAGCGGCGAGGGAGAAGGAGATTAAGGGAAGGAGAACAACTTCATCGCAATAGGAAAAGAGATCACTGTTACTAACAAGTAAGGGAGTTTTAACCAACTCATTTAAAGATTCTGATTGTAGATAGCGTTACATATGTGGCCTTTTTCCCTTTTTCATTCCCTTTTCCTTTTGATGTTCTTGAGTTATCTATGATTTTTCTTGTGATTGTTATTTTTCAATATTAAATATGTTATTTGTCTAACCTATTTATATAATGGCATATTTATGACTATATGTGTGCGTCTGATTAAATTATTTCAATCGCATGATTCGTTTAATCCATGAAATCGTATATATGCCTTTAAGTGACTCACCTGTCTTGCACAATATTGTTACTGAATTATGAATACATTGAAATATAAATCAATGTCAACTATATGAATTTTTGTTAATATGTTTATTTTGCAATTCGGTGCACTTATCAATTAAATTAATATTTTATTTTAATCACATGACATGTTTTGGAAATTGTACAGTGTCTATGTTATAATTGAGCAAGAATTTCTATTAGAACAAACTAGTTGAATTAAAGGATTTCTATTAGAATTTTATTAGTGTCTATGTCTTTAACTCTTACGTTTTAAAGGACTTCTATTAGAACAAACTAGTTGAATTAACTTTATGGCAATTTTGGTTATCCTGATCTAATTCTAATTTATTAATATTGTGATTATGCTTTTCAATTTAATCAAGCCTGTTCCCAGGAAGTTTTAGAGAAGTTTCAGGTTGACCTTAATTTAGTTTTCCACATTAATTCTGTTAGTTTGTTCCCAACTTTCTTGTTAATAGTTAATTGGTGTCGTGGTGTTGAATTAATTTGGTGTTGAGTTTAATGGGTGTCGAGTTTACTTTGTGCTGAGTTTAATTGGTGTCGAGCTTATTTGGTGTTAAGTTTCTTTAAGAACTAAATATTGTAGTATGTCGAACAATGACGTTGATTTAATATTGTAGCCAGATACGGCAATGAAGTTGTAATACTGTAGCCAGATATGGCAATGAAGTAGTAACATTGTAGCCAAATATGGCAATGAAGTTGTAATATTGTAGCCAGATATGACAATGAAGGAGCAATACTGTAGCCAGATATGGCAATGAAGGAGTAAATATGTAGCCAGATATGGCAATGAAGGAGTAATAATGTAGCCAGATATGGCAATGAAGTTGCAATGATGTTGTTAGCTACGATGTAGCAATGAAGTTGTTAATGATGCTGTGATAGTGGTTACATTTATAAGTTGTGTTTGTTTATGTGTTTGATCGTCCCAAAGGATGATATTTTATTTATTGCTGCTATTGAATTCAGTTATTCTATATGATGTTCGTTACTCACCCCTTCTGGTTTGACCCTGCGACGTAAAACTCGTAGACTTCTCTGTAGGTAATGAGTCTTAGTTGCTGTGTTCGGAGAGCTCTTCCTTGCTCTGTTCTGTGGAGTCGCTCTGTTAAGATACCATGGGGAAACTCTAAGCTATTTTAGCCATTACCTTCATTAAGGATTGTCAGACTGTATTATGAGTTTCTTTTTAGATTTTGTGTTCAAGAATCTTGGATATTGATATGTATTAATTTTTTTTAAAACACGATGTAACATTTATTTACATATTTAATAAATCAGTTGAGTTAAGTTTGAGTAACACTCCTTTTGGAATAAAATAACTAATGATTTCACCAATAAAGCCTATGGGAATCTGGGGTGTTACAATTGGTATCAGAGCAGGTCGGTCCAATCCGGCCGTGTGGGTTGTGTGTCAATCAGAGCAGGTCTGCCTAGTCAGACCATGTGGGCATAGTGTGAGTGTCGTGTCTACTTTGTGTTTTCTCTATTTAGTCACACTTGCACCTTAGTCACATTTTAAATATCTTGTCACATGATTTATAACATGTTTGATTGTGTTTTATGAATTTTGCTGTTATTGTTTCTTGACATGTTAATTTGCTTGATTTTTCTTATATTGTCTTTAATTTTTATTTAGTGGTGTGAGTAAACTAGTTTGGCTTTTGGAAAACCTTAGGCAATTTTCGAGGGCGAAAATTCTTAAAGGGGGGAGAATTGTAACGCCCCGAAATTTAGAAGGAAGTTATTTAGATATTAATTAATTAATTCCGTTAGAATTATACGTTGAACCAATTAATTAAAGAATATTTTTAGTAGAATAATTAAGTGGAGAAAAAATAGAGATATTTATTTTAGTATAATTTTGGAGAGATATACTTAGAAAATAAAAGTAGAACCAAATTATTGAGAGATATGATCATAATTTTAAATTGAAACAAATCTCATGAGATATACTCTTTCTTAAGGAAAAAGAAACCTAGAGCCCTTTCCTTTTATAAATAGATGAAACATAAGACCAAGAAAGAATTAGGATTGCCACTTTTCATAAAATTGAAAATAAAAAGTAGAGGGAGTGCTCGGAGGGAAAAGCGGCGAGGGAGAAGGAGATTAAGGGAAGGAGAACAACTTCATCGCAATAGGAAAAGAGATCACTGTTACTAACAAGTAAGGGGGTTTTAACCAACTCATTTAAAGATTCTGATTGTAGATAGCGTTACATATGTGGCCTTTTTCCCTTTTTCATTCCCTTTTCCTTTTGATGTTCTTGAGTTATCTATGATTTTTCTTGTGATTGTTATTTTTCAATATTAAATATGTTATTTGTCTAACCTATTTATATAATGGCATATTTATGACTATATGTGTGCGTCTGATTAAATTATTTCAATCGCATGATTCGTTTAATCCATGAAATCGTATATATGCCTTTAAGTGACTCACCTGTCTTGCACAATATTGTTACTGAATTATGAATACATTGAAATATAAATCAATGTCAACTATATGAATTTTTGTTAATATGTTTATTTTGCAATTCGGTGCACTTATCAATTAAATTAATATTTTATTTTAATCACATGACATGTTTTGGAAATTGTACAGTGTCTATGTTATAATTGAGCAAGAATTTCTATTAGAACAAACTAGTTGAATTAAAGGATTTCTATTAGAATTTTATTAGTGTCTATGTCTTTAACTCTTACGTTTTAAAGGACTTCTATTAGAACAAACTAGTTGAATTAACTTTATGGCAATTTTGGTTATCCTGATCTAATTCTAATTTATTAATATTGTGATTATGCTTTTCAATTTAATCAAGCCTGTTCCCAGGAAGTTTTAGAGAAGTTTCAGGTTGACCTTAATTTAGTTTTCCACATTAATTCTGTTAGTTTGTTCCCAACTTTCTTGTTAATAGTTAATTGGTGTCGTGGTGTTGAATTAATTTGGTGTTGAGTTTAATGGGTGTCGAGTTTACTTTGTGCTGAGTTTAATTGGTGTCGAGCTTATTTGGTGTTAAGTTTCTTTAAGAACTAAATATTGTAGTATGTCGAACAATGACGTTGATTTAATATTGTAGCCAGATACGGCAATGAAGTTGTAATACTGTAGCCAGATATGGCAATGAAGTAGTAACATTGTAGCCAAATATGGCAATGAAGTTGTAATATTGTAGCCAGATATGACAATGAAGGAGCAATACTGTAGCCAGATATGGCAATGAAGGAGTAAATATGTAGCCAGATATGGCAATGAAGGAGTAATAATGTAGCCAGATATGGCAATGAAGTTGCAATGATGTTGTTAGCTACGATGTAGCAATGAAGTTGTTAATGATGCTGTGATAGTGGTTACATTTATAAGTTGTGTTTGTTTATGTGTTTGATCGTCCCAAAGGATGATATTTTATTTATTGCTGCTATTGAATTCAGTTATTCTATATGATGTTCGTTACTCACCCCTTCTGGTTTGACCCTGCGACGTAAAACTCGTAGACTTCTCTGTAGGTAATGAGTCTTAGTTGCTGTGTTCGGAGAGCTCTTCCTTGCTCTGTTCTGTGGAGTCGCTCTGTTAAGATACCATGGGGAAACTCTAAGCTATTTTAGCCATTACCTTCATTAAGGATTGTCAGACTGTATTATGAGTTTCTTTTTAGATTTTGTGTTCAAGAATCTTGGATATTGATATGTATTAATTTTTTTTAAAACACGATGTAACATTTATTTACATATTTAATAAATCAGTTGAGTTAAGTTTGAGTAACACTCCTTTTGGAATAAAATAACTAATGATTTCACCAATAAAGCCTATGGGAATCTGGGGTGTTACAAAGAGCGTGTTAAAAGAAACTTCATCATCAATTAATGTTGATTTAACTACTATGGAAAATGTTGCAACAGAAAGAAATGCTATCATGTTAAGGATAGCTGAGGCAAGGGAAAAGGAAGCCATCGTAAGGGAGAAGGAAGCTGATGCAAGGGAGAAGGAAGCCACTGCAAGGGAATTAGAGGCAAAAGCAAGGGCGGCAGAAGCAAAGGCAAGGGAAGATGAGACTGAGGCAAAGTGGTATGAAATCCTCTTCAAGGATACATCTACTATGAATGAAATTGGAGTGCTCCAATCTTGATTTGCAATTGTACGTGGTCCGGCGCGTTCTTGGCATATGAATACAATGAAACATATCATGTATGCATGCATCATAATGCATAACATGATTGTCGAAGACGAACGTGACATACATGATGGTAATTTTGATTACGATCATGTCGATAATGACACTCCATCGGCTGAAGTATCTCATGGTCCTCATCCACTCTTTTTAGAAACATACATGCAAAGGAGAGCACATATGCGTGAAAAACAAATTCATCATCAACTTCAAGCAGATTTGGTGGAGCATATTTGGGAACACTTCAGGCATGAGAACAACGAAAATTAATTTATATAATTTATTGTTATGTATTTTATTTTATTATGTATTTCTTATTTTTGCGTATTTTTCGTCACTTGCTAGTTATTGTCGCTATGTATTTCTCATCGTTTAAAATAAATTTATTATATTTTTATGTATTTATTATATATTTTTAATATATTTTTAATATTTTGTAAACATTTATTAGATTTAAGCATATATATTAATAAAATAACTGATATAAAATAATATAAATCAAAATTAAATGAAAATAAAAAATATATATAAATTGGTGGGGTCAAGTATGAGTTGCTTATTTTATTGCCATTGGAGTAAAATTGGTTAAAGTTGCTTATCAAATGCTTAGATCCTACATGGCAATTTGGGTCCACAAAAAGTAACTTAAGCCACCCATTTAAGTTCCTCCCATTGGAGATGCCCTAAGGACAAAGTGAACCGCCAACTTTAGGATTAATTTAAAGCAAAATTCCATAATAGTGATTAGTGAGTGACCCATCCAAAACCAAAACCTACTTGACTAGTAGATAGAGATATGACCATTATTGAGCTTCATAGTTGGCTTCCAACCCGTGACGCACTGTCTCCGGGCATATATTTACCCTAACTAAGCTAGTTTTTATACATATATTATTGTTCTTTATCCACTTCTTAATTGAACTAGGTACTTGTATCTGAATTAAGTTATTGATAATTCATCCAAGAATGTTTAGAAAAGATGATGCATATCTTTTTTAATTTAATTAAAGTTATGAGTTCGATTTGTTACTTAAATATGCAACATTGTTAAAATTATTGGAGAAAATTTACGGCCTATTCGGGGCTGACAAGGCTCGATGAATTAGTTTCTACATTTGTGCTCAGATGATACTTGATCATAATAACTTGGAAGAACTAGTCTCAAATACAATTTATATAATAAAAAGTTATAGTAACATTTGATATGTTGAAGTACAGATTTAAAATTATAATTTTTTACTTTTCAATATTTAATCCATCTATGTTTGAACCCAAGAAACAAACTTGATAATAGTATCATGTAACTATAAACAACTCATTTTAGGTCTTAAACCAACAAACCCAACCAATGGTAACCTCTTTCTTTTTTTTGTGTGGGTTAACATTTGATCTTCCGAACAAAGGAGATTGAATAATTTAGAGTCGGCGAGAAGATATAAGTAAAGTGTGATGAATAGTTTCAGTCTAAGTAAAGTGTGGTTAATTTTTATGGTTATTAGGTAAACTACCTACAAAATTTTTTTGAAGTGTAATTGAAAGTTAGACACTTTACAGGATTTAAAATTTTAAACAATTCAAGAGTTTCTATTTGAATTATCTTTATTTTTAAATATGTGTATTTGGATAGACAGGGGCGTCTCTAACTATTTAGAGGCCCTGTTCAAATATTAATAATAGACCCTATTTTAAAACAATTTTAAAATAAAAATATTAACTTTATATTATTAGACAAAAATGAATCGTATGGAATAAAAATAAAGCTTCATGCATTACTATATATAGGCACTATAGCAGATTAAAACTTCAAGTGATATACTCCTTCCGGTCTCGAAATAATACACTTTATTCATTTTCTTAAAGAGTGTATTTTTTTTTCTTACATACAAGACTAGAGGGAATAGTACCAATAAAACATTATTATACAAAAAAGTACTAATAAAATATAACGTAGGTGTATTTAAATAAATCTGAGGCCCTTAAAAATGGGAGGCCCTATGCAATAGCACATCTTGCACTTGCATAGGAGCCGCCCCTGTGGATAGAGTAATAACAAAAATTTAGTTTGAACAATTTGGAACACTTTTTATTAATTTGAAAAGTTTTGGTCGAATTTAAAATTTGAAAAAATAGAGACCAATTTGCAATTTTAAAAAATTTGAATGACCAAATTGAAAATTTTTGGAAAAAAATAGGGGTCAATTTGTAATTTTTAATAAATGTATAGGGATCAATTTGAAAATTTTGAAACATATGGGAGAAAAGAATTTCAAATTCCTAACTTTTAGGTGTTACTTGAAATTCTTCAAATTAACTTGGACAAAATACTTCATAAATTCTAAAAATAATCTAGAAAAAGAAAATCTTTATGTATAGTAGTGTGCATATCGACTTTTCTTCTCTATTTTTCTTATACATTTTTTCTCTTTGATTGTGTGATAAAGATGGGGCGAATTAAAAATAAAACAGTTTAAATTGAGGGTGAAATTTGAAGAAAAAGAATTATATCAAAAGTTTGCATCTCCATTATTAATTATATGAATATAAAAATTTAGTTATTGGATAGGATAGAAAGAGAAAAATTACAACTAAAATCAAAATACACTGCAATTATAGAAATTAATTTTTTTTTTTTGGTTGGCAGCAATTATAGAAATTAATATCAACATTATATTTACACGATGGTGGGCCGAGTGGGTCGTCATGGTGGAGGGAGATTGTGCGTATCAGGGAGGGAGGTGAGCTAGGGGGCAGATAGTTTGAGGAGCATGTTACGAGGAGGGTGGCTGAGATGGCACTGTTAGGCTAGGGAGCTGAGGGGGAGGCCTGGGTGTGGCGGCGACAGTTGAGGGGGTGGGAGGAGGATGAACTGAGGGAGTGTCGGTCTTTACTTCTAACCCGTTCATTGCAGGTTCACTCTTCAGATAGGTGGCAGTGGCAACCTGACCCTGACGAAGGCTACACGGTCTGTGGAGCGTATCAGCTTCTGACTTTTCAGGTCACGACTTCCATGGATGACGCAGAGAAACTTATATGGCATCCTCAGGTTCCGCTGAAGGTCTCCATTTTTGCCTGGCGTCTTTTGCGGGATTGCCCACGAAAGCAAACCTAGTTACTCGAGGCATCTTACCTACTGCAGCTCATTTGTGTGTTTCTGATTGCGGCGAGGTGGATTCGGCTCATCACCTATTTCTATCATGTGGTACTTTTGGTCCTCTTTGGGCTTTAGTGTGCTCGTGGATTGGCATCCCGGAGGTGGAGCGTACTTCCCACTACTAGAAAACACGCTTTTGGCAACCGATTTAGAGACCGAAAAATTTCAGTCACTATAGAGACCGATTTAGAGACTGATATTTTGAACGTAAACTTAAAAAAAAATCGGTCGCTATATCAGTTGCTACATAATTATAGAGACTGAATTAGAGACCAAATTAGAGACTATTATTTGTAGTTCAAAGCCAAAAAAATTCAGTGGCTATATCAGTTGCTATAGAGACCGAATTAGAGACCAATAATTAGCGTTCAACAAAATCCTTCGCTATTGTTTTTATATATCCTATTTTCTTAAAGCTAAAATATTGTATAATTCAATATTTAAAAAAAAAACAAAATTCGCATACCCAAAATCCTTATTTTGTTTTTATTACGCGAACCCAAAAACCTCTCTTCTTCACTCAGTTTCTTCTCTCACACCCAAAACCTCTTTATCACTCAATCAATTTTTTTTTCAAACCTTCCAAACCAAGAACTCTCTTCTTCTCACTCAATCGAAATTTGTTTAAGTCTTCCAGACCCAGTACCCTCTTCTTCTCACTCAATCGATTGAAACCATAAACCCTTCCTCTTCCATCGTCACTCAATCTCACTTATTCAAACCCTAAAATCCAGAAGCTCAACTCGTTGGAACTAGAACCCAGAACTCGTTGGAACTAGAACCCAGAACTCGTTAAAACCCTAAAAGCATCTTCCCCATCGTTCTATAGTTCGATCGTTGAATCCAGAAACTGTTCATTGTGTCTCCATCGTTCACCATCATTCATCGCAATTGAACAACTCGTTCTTTAGGTATTTGGATTTCTCTTATTCTTCTTTGATTTCTAATTTCAAATTTGCACTCTAGGCTTTTGGGTTTCTTTTACATTAAAAGATGTTAGCATGCTTTGTGTTCTATAATTTCTTCACTAATCTTATGCATTTGGGGAACATTTCTAATTTGTTCAAGTATCTATGCATTTGCGTTTTTTGTTTCCGTTTGTCTGCTTGGATCTTTTTTTGGTTTTTAGGTGGGGGTGGTATTGCTTAGGGGTGTGGCTTATATGTGTTTTTGTGTTTGTGGGATAGTGGGTGTTGATTTTCAACCTAAATCATAAATAGTTGTAGCAGTCGGTAAAATAGTTGGGACAAAATTGATGTTTGTGGGATAATGGTATTGGTGTAGAATATAATGCAATGTAATATGGTAGAAATATAATAGTGATTTTGGTCAAAAAAAGAAAAGAAAAGAAAGGGTAGAAATATAATAGTGATATATCC
The DNA here is from genome assembly GCA_030408175.1 of Trifolium repens. Classification (NCBI taxonomy): domain Eukaryota; kingdom Viridiplantae; phylum Streptophyta; class Magnoliopsida; order Fabales; family Fabaceae; genus Trifolium; species Trifolium repens. The sequence continues at coordinate 37,843,290 of CP125851.1, forward strand.
TCATAAGAGATGAATCTATACTAATGCATATATGTCAGAGTATGATTATCTACACATGTTGGCAAGAGCTTTAAACCTACCTATAGATGTCACAGTGCTTTTTAAAATGATATAAGCTGAAAGCTGCTTTCATAAGCTATTATGAAGAGCTTGTGGAATTAAGATGAAATAGGTTATAGACATGTCATACATTGTTTCCACAAGCTCTCTGAAATAGCATCACAAGTGCTTATGCTAGTAGAAAAGCTCAAATAAGCCTCTATCGAAACAGGCTCCTAGTAGATATTTTTCTTGTCAAACACTCACTGGATGTAATTATTTCTCTTTCCCTGCTTTTATTCAACAAATGCTCTTTGATTACAATTCATATTAAATTTTATGTCACAGTGCTTTTTTTCAAATGTAATATTCAATGGATATTTTTTATGAGAAGGTTAACTGTTGTTTTATTTTATACAGTTAATAATAGTCCAAAACAAATAGGGATGGTCCACCGGAAGCCTGGTCGTTGGTGATACAACCTTATCAGTTAGTTGTTCTGACAAGATAGCTCGTTGGAATGTCGTTGGTGTTCAAGGTTTGATATTCTTAAATTGAGGTCGTTCGTGTATTGTTAGTAGTTCTTGCATCGAAATTATATGCCATGATATTTTTGCAAAAGTTGCTAATATATAGTAATCGTGTAAATACGGCACATAAAACACTATTGTCACTCAAGATCATATTGGTGTTTGCTTGAATGTAGGATTTTCTATGAACTATATTTATGGTTATATCATTCTGAGATATGTTGATTTGATTATTACAAAGCTTATTCATTGTTGTGTTACTTTTTCATTGATTTGATTATTACAAAGCCTATTCATTGTTATATTACTTTTACATAAATGTTTATAGATGTGAAGTTTGAGAAATAGTCATATTTGCAATCATTAATTAGAGTTTTTTCTTGATCTGGTAAATGTCTATATGTTGATTCAAATGTGAATTTAATTAGTGTGATCAATTACATTTTTTGGTTAATAGTTCATCTTATACCAGGAGCTTTGCTTTCCTACTTTCTCCAACCGATTTACCTTTCGTCAATTACTGTTGGTCTGCCTCATATCAGTCCTGAAAATTTTAATTTTGAGGATAACTTGAAATGTGCATTGTATGATCGTATTCGACACTTGGAGAACGAGCTAACATCTCCATTTCCAGTGAATCAGGTCTGTGGACCATTAAGTTTATCTGTGACTGAGATAAAGAATGAATTGTAGGATGCTGATTTTTATTTGGTTTTCATTTCATATGTAGCCATTATTTCTCGCTGCCCCCGTACCACTAAAGGATTTTCAGCAATCGGAGAGTTCTGCTAACACTTTGACATGCGGGAATTGCATAAAAAGGTTCATATTACTGCATGGTTTTTTGTCGCATCGCATTCAGCTGAATGCTTAAAATTTGCAGGTATTCTATATGTTGGAATGAATGTGGCTTACATGATTCAATGAACGTATAGTCATATTTTATGCGTTGCTTTCTTTGAGTGAGTGACTCTACTTACTCATATCTATTCTACATTTGTTTGTCTTTGTTTGCTGTCATTTGAGTTAGTGACTAGTACTATGTAAATCATGTGTTTGTGGGTGAGTGAACTATTTTAAACAGTCGTTCTTCACCGTCTTTTACAAATTTGTCCCTTCCTGAAACTTTTGGTACATTTCTTTTTTAGACAAGTTTCTGTTTGTGTTGATTTCATCATACTATGGTGTTGTTTGTGTTTATTATTCATCATACTATGGTGATGTTTGTGTTGTTACGGTGCAAAGTATTTATTCACACAATCAAGGTAGTATAAAATCAACTCTCTTTTGAGATGTCCTACTTTATTATGGCATAGGACAATATGAGTACAGTAGAAACAACACCATAAGAATAGTAAACAAATATTGCCCATTTTTTATAACCATTATTTGTATTTCAAACCTGAAATTGTTCTCAATTCTTGTATGATTTCATTTTGGTTGCAGCTAAGGACCTAAGGTGGTGGGCACATAGTAGGAGTTGGTTCAGTGGCTTGGAACAGTCATATTCTTATAGGAGGAATGGATAGTAAACAATGATGTTAGAGTGATATCTCACATCTAATGAGCTCTTTGCTAATTTTCCTGCCGATACTTAAAGTTTAATGGATAGTAAACATTTAATGTAATAGCCGATACTTAAAGTTTTAATTTATTTTCTATAGGAGATTTATTTTCCATATAATCTTTGATTAAACATATATTTATAAGAATATAATTTACTAATGTATTTTGTTATATTTGTGTGTGTGTGTGTGTGTGTGTATATATATATATATATATATATATATATATATATATATATATATATGGGCTACAATTTTTTTATTTAAAAAATCAAAATTAGCAACCGAATTAGCGACCGATTTGTTTTAAAATTAAATAAAGTGGTCACTAAATTAGTTGCTAATAGCGTCGACAATGCGTCGAACAATTTGTCTCTAAGTTGTTCTTTCAATTCAGTCTCTTAATTGGTTGCTGATATTGGTTGCTAATTCGGTCTCAAAATTCATGTAACAACCCGTTTTTCAAAGGCCAGAAAAGGCATTATATATTTTATTTTTTTTGTACACATCAGAGTTACGCATAAAAGATTTTAAATGAGCCGGCATTCAAATATACAAAAGAACTCATTACCATAAGGTGCTTCGACAAGCAAAGTGTATTCCGGAATAATTACAATCCAAGTCTAAGTATTTAAATACTTACAACAAAACAAGTTAGAATCCTATGCCTAAACCCAAAAAGCACGGTGTACAACCCACACCGGCGCATAGTCTAACTAAGCTAGAACTCCAACCTCTCACTGAGGTCTGGAACAGCCACCGTCGTCACCACGACCTAACCCATCATCTGGGTGGGATGAGCCCGCAAATGAAAGAAAGGGTCACCACAAAATAAAAGTATGTATATATATAATCAGTGCGAAAGATTGTACACATAACAATAATTCCACAAACACAAGAGAAAGCTCTTAAACTCAAGAGTAGTTCCCACCAACGGGCATATGTAAATAAATCACCAAGCCTAATGCAGACTTCTACAATGGGGGTGACAACCGATCTCTGGTTCGCCACATGCATGATTTCAATTCCGGAATTCAACCTCTCTATAGAAGGCGTAGGTCTCTGGTGGGATAACACCTCCTACTATTGGTGGGATAACACCAGGTAGAGTCGCACAGACAATACCAAAATAATCACGGTGGGATAACACCGGGTGAGTCACACAAGACAACCACCAACTCAATAAAATCCAGTAGGATTTGGCGAAGTCGCACAGACAAACGCCCGGTACGTAGGCAAAGTCACACAGACATACACCTAGGCACGCAACTATGAAATGCATGGCATATATTCTCTTTGGCATATACGGGATAGTCACACAGACAAAATCCTCGCGTAGTCCTATCCGACGCACGCATTCATATATGCTCATGCAAACATTCACATAGCCTAAAGCCTATGTACAAAGCATCACAACATACATACATTTTCTTACTCATATGTAAATTGCACACTTAGTTATAACCACGTTCTCATCAACGAGAATACATAAATACAAACATGCTAAAGCACACAGCAATTGCATACACAGCAAAACAAAGCATGTCGTAACCGTTTGAAAGACGGAAATAAAGTGGAGCCCTTACCTTGGCAAGCTTCCGTTTACTACAACTCGTCCAAACAACACAACGCGCTTCCTATAACAAGCAGCGTACCATCAATACATTGTTTTCCAACCAATCGTATTGAAACTAAACCAAAAACCCCAAAAACCTAAAGGTTCCTAAGGAAAATTCACTCTTTCGGATACCATACCAAAAACTACCGTATTGATCAACCCCCATGAGTTATTTGTACTATTTTTAGGACCCAAAACAATAGGCCAAAGTCTTAAATAATTTGAAATGCAAAATGGCCGTTTTCTTGCGTTACAAGTTACGTACTTTCCGAGTACCCGAAAAACTCGTTTCCAATCCCCACCACATCCATAAATTAATAAAAAAGGGATTAGAAAGTTAAAAACCAAGTTAGGACATCAGAATCCAAAATTTTAGGTCTCAGAGCTCGCCCTGGCGAGTTGGCAGCGAGTGAAGGCAGTGAAGACAGGTCTCACTCGCTGTGGAGCTCGCCCTGGCGTGTTCATGGCCTGTGATACTCGCCCCAGCGAGTTAACACTCGCCCGGCGAGTTGCACCTGTCATGACAGCAAAACAGCAACTCACACCACCTTTTTCCAACCAAGCCTAGTTTGATTCTATTAGTTCCCAACACCTTTTCAAGTCACAAAAGCAAACCATTTTCCAAAATTTCTCGTCGAATCTTTTTCCGCGACTGTAATTTTCTTCCATACCTTAGAAAATTAATCTCATAACATAACCTCACTCACGCAGATATATAAAACTCCCATCCGAAACCTCACTTAAAACAGACGCAATAAGATTTTACATCCGCGGGTAAAATCCTACTCGTTTTTCCAAAAACAAGAATAATCCAAAACTCGTTATACTAAATCCACATCAACCTTCTTATTCACAAAAGAGGATTACAAGACAAAAGTCTGTGTCTTTTCAGCGCACGAGCCCAAAACAGACTCAATTACAGCAAAACCTAATAAAATACACGATGTTTCACAACACGAACACATCGGAACCCTAATCTTCCCTAAACCAACTATACAATGAAATCTTGGGTCTTACAATGCTACCCCCCTAAAAGAAGTTTCGTCCTCGAAACTTAGACGTCGTCAAACAATCTGGGGTACAACTCTTTCATCTTACTCTCGAGCTCCCAGGTGGTGTCTCCTGTAGCTTCGTTCCATATTACCTTCACCAAAGGTATCTCTTTCGTTCTCAGACGCTTCATCTTCCTATCCGCAATCTTGATCGGCGGAACTTCAAATGACAAGTTATCCCTCAACTGGATGTCATCTGGTGTGATCACATGTGACGGATCCGGTGTATACTTCCGCAATTGCGACACATGGAACACGTCATGTATCAAAGATAGTACCGGTGGTAACGCTATCCGGTATGCTACCTTCCCAATCCGTTCCAAAATCTGATAAGGCCCTATAAACTTTGGAGTCAACTTCTTCGCTTTCAAAGCCCTTCCAACGCAAGTCGTTGGTGTAACTCGGAGAAATACGTGATCTCCCTCCTCAAACTCTAAAGGCCTCCGACGCCTATCCGCATAACTTTTCTGGCGATCTTGAGCAACCTTCATCATTGCCCTTATCTTTCGGACCTTGTCCGTCGTCTGTTGTACCATTTCCGGTCCTACTATCATACTCTCCCCATCTTGGTACCAACACAAAGGAGTCTGACATCTTCTCCCATACAAAGCCTCGTATGGTGCCATTCCAATACTCGCGTGGAAACTGTTGTTGTATGTGAATTCTATCAACGGTAAAACATCATCCCAACTTCCACGATCATCCAATACACATGCTCTCAACAAATCTTCCAATGATTGATTTGTTCTCTCCGTCTGCCCATCTGTCTGAGGATGATAGGCGGAACTCAATCTTAGTTTCGTCCCCAACGCCTCATGCAAAGTCTTCCAAAAGTGTGAAGTAAACTTTGGGTCTCGATCCGACACTATACTTGACGGAATCCCATGTAACCTCACAATCTCAGCAATGTAAATATCGGTCAACTTTGCCGCTGTATCCGTAGTCCTTACCGGTAGAAAATGAGCGGACTTTGTCAAACGATCCACTATCACCCAAATGGAATCATGCTTCCTCCTGGTCTTAGGTAAACCAGTGATGAAATCCATAGAAATGCTATCCCACTTCCACTCGGGAATATCTAATGACTGCAGCATCCCTGCTGGTCTCTGATGTTCAATCTGCGCCTTCTGACAAGTCAGACACGATGCCACATACCCAGCCACATCCTTCTTTATACCCGGCCACCAGAAATCATGCCTCAGGTCTTGATACATCTTTGTTGCTCCGGGATGTATACTAAGTTTACTCTTGTGTGCCTCCCCTAGAATGGTGTTTCTCAAGTCCATAGCTTCGGGTACACACACTCTCCCTTGACACCTCAAAATGTTGTCCGATCCCACCTTGAAATCTCGGTTGGTTTCTCGAACAATCAAAGCCCTTTTCTCCATGAGGAACTTGTCATCTTGACAATTTGCAATGTCCTCCAATAACCCGCTTGAGATGGTAATCATACCCAGTCTCATATTCCCTAAGGCAAACTATACCTCTAGGTGCAAGTCACGAAACTCTCTCAACAACTCTTGTTGACTAGCCATTTGTGCCGAACAAACCGACACACTCTTCCTACTCAAAGCATCGGCTACCACATTAGCCTTTCCAGGATGGTATTCTAAGGTGAAATCAAAATCTTTGAATGTTTCCATCCATCTCCTCTGCCTCATATTAAGCTCTTTCTGATCAAACAAGTACTTGAGACTTTTATGGTCACTAAACACGACAAAAGTGCAACCATAAAGATGATGTCTCCAAATCTTCAATGCAAAAACAACGGCCGCAAGCTCCAAATCGTGCGTAGGATAATTCTTTTCATGCACTTTCAGCTGTCTTGACGCATAAGCTACTGCTCTCTTGTGTTGCATCAACACACAACCCAACCCTTAATGAGAAGCATCACAATAAACCTCATACGGTTCCTCCGACTGTGGTAACACCAAAACTGGTGAAGTCGTCAACCGTTCTTTCAACAACTGGAAACTCGACTCACACTTCTCAGTCCAAGCAAAAGGTTGATCTTTTCGCGTAAGTTGTGTCATAGGCGCCACAATCTTAGCAAAACCTTCTATAAACCTCCGGTAATAACCGGCCAAACCCACAAAACTCCTCACATCAGTCACTGTTTGAGGCTGCTTCCATGAAAGTACCGTATCAATCTTGGCTGGATCCACGACTATTCCCTCTTTTGATATAACATGCCCAAGGAAATTCACCTCTTCCAACCAAAAGTCACACTTTGACGGGTTTGCATACAGCTTACTTTCCCGCAAAACTTGCAATACTAAACGAAGATGCTCTACATGTTCCTCTTCATTCTTTGAATACACTAGAATGTCATCAATGAACACCACCACGAACGTGTCCAAAAATGAGTGGAATATCCGATTCATGTAGGCCATAAAGATAGTAGGTGCATTCGTCACTCCGAACGGCATCACTAAGAACTCATAATGCCCATACCGCGTCCGAAACGCCGTTTTCTGAATATCCTCATCTCGTACTCTTATCTGGTGATAACCAGATTTCAGGTCAATCTTAGAAAACACTGAGGCTCCTCTCAACTGATCCATCAAATCATCAATTCGTGGCAATGGATATCGGTTCTTGATAGTCACCTTATTAAGCTTCCGATAATCCACACACAGACGAGATTTCCCATCATTCTTCTTAACCAATAAGACCGGTGCTCCCCAAGGCGACACACTAGGCCTTATAAAACCCTTCTCTAACAAGTCCTCAATCTGACTTTTCAACTCTACCAACTCGGCTGGAGCCATCCGATAAGCTGATTCCGAAATCGGACCCGTACCTGGTTGCAAATCAATAAAGAATTCCACCTCTCTACACGGAGGAAAAGCTGGAATCTCCGATGGAAATACATCTTGGAAATCTTGAACCACTCGAATTTCCTCAATTCGGATCTCCGACGTCACTCTTAAACTAGCAAGTGAAACTATCTCCGGTTCTCCATTACACATAACCACAGAAAGCCGATTTGCAGATAAGTACCTCCGCACACCTGGCTCGGGAAAGAAAACCAATTTCCGAGCACAGTCTAGAATCACATAATGATAGGACAACCAATCCATCCCGAGGATGATCTCGAGAGATAAAAGCGGTAGACAAACCAAATTGACCAGAAAATCCCATTCAACGGACACTAACTCAAACCCGACACAGAACAAACACTAGAACTGACACTACTCTAGCTATGTTCTAACCGACTCTGGACTAACGACTCAAGTATACACTTTCCCTTTGAAGATTTAAAGCCGTGCTCTGATACCAATTGTAACAACCCGTTTTTCAAAGGCCAGAAAAGGCATTATATATTTTTTTTGTACACATCAGAGTTACGCATAAAAGATTTTAAATGAGCCGGCATTCAAATATACAAAAGAACTCATTACCATAAGGTGCTTCGACAAGCAAAGTGTATTCCGGAATAATTACAATCCAAGTCTAAGTATTTAAATACTTACAACAAAACAAGTTAGAATCCTATGCCTAAACCCAAAAAGCACGGTGTACAACCCACACCGGCGCATAGTCTAACTAAGCTAGAACTCCAACCTCTCACTGAGGCCTGGAACAACCACCGTCGTCACCACGACCTAACCCATCATCTGGGTGGGATGAGCCCGCAAATGAAAGAAAGGGTCACCACAAAATAAAAGTATGTATATATATAATCAGTGCGAAAGATTGTACACATAACAATAATTCCACAAACACAAGAGAAAGCTCTTAAACTCAAGAGTAGTTCCCACCAACGGGCATATGTAAATAAATCACCAAGCCTAATGCAGACTTCTACAATGGGGGTGACAACCGATCTCTGGTTCGCCACATGCATGATTTCAATTCCGGAATTCAACCTCTCTATAGAAGGCGTAGGTCTCTGGTGGGATAACACCTCCTACTATTGGTGGGATAACACCAGGTAGAGTCGCACAGACAATACCAAAACAATCACGGTGGGATAACACCGGGTGAGTCACATAAGACAACCACCAACTCAATAAAATCCAGTAGGATTTGGCGAAGTCGCACAGACAAACGCCCGGTACGTAGGCAAAGTCACACAGACATACACCTAGGCACGCAACTATGAAATGCATGGCATATATTCTCTTTGGCATATACGGGATAGTCACACAGACAAAATCCTCGTGTAGTCCTATCCGACGCACGCATTCATATATGCTCATGCAAACAATCACATAGCCTAAAGCCTATGTACAAAGCATCACAACATACATACATTTTCTTACTCATATGTAAATTGCACACTTAGTTATAACCACGTTCTCATCAATGAGAATACATAAATACAAACATGCCAAAGCACACAGCAATTGCATACACAGCAAAACAAAGCATGTCGTGACCGTTTGAAAGACGGAAATAAAGTGGAACCCTTACCTTGGCAAGCTTCCGTTTACTACAACTCGTCCAAACAACACAACGCGCTTCCTATAACAAGCAGCGTACCATCAATACATTGTTTTCAAACCAATCATATTGAAACTAAACCAAAAACCCCAAAAACCTAAAGGTTCCTAAGGAAAATTCACTCTTTCGGATACCATACCAAAAACTACCGTATTGATCAACCCCCATGAGTTATTTGTACTATTTTTAGGACCCAAAACAATAGGCCAATGTCTTAAATAATTTGAAATGCAAAATGGCCGTTTTCTTGCGTTACAAGTTACGTACTTTCCGAGTACCCGAAAAACTCGTTTCCAATCCCCACCACTTCCATAAATTAATAAAAAGGGATTAGAAAGTTAAAAACCAAGTTAGGACATCAGAATCCAAAATTTTAGGTCTCAGAGCTCGCCCTGGCGAGTTGGCAGCGAGTGAAGGCAGTGAAGACAGGTCTCACTCGCTGTGGAGCTCGCCCTGGCGTGTTCATGGCCTGTGATACTCGCCCCAGCGAGTTAACACTCGCCCGGCGAGTTGCACCTGTCATGACAGCAAAACAGCAACTCACACCACCTTTTTCCAACCAAGCCTAGTTTGATTCTATTAGTTCCCAACACCTTTTCAAGTCACAAAAGCAAACCATTTTCCAAAATTTCTCATCGAATCTTTTTCCGCGACTGTAATTTTCTTCCATACCTTAGAAAATTAATCTCAGAACATAACCTCACTCACGCAGATATATAAAACTCCCATCCGAAACCTCACTTAAAACAGACGCAATAAGATTTTACATCCGCGGGTAAAATCCTACTCGTTTTTCCAAAAACAAGAATAATCCAAAACTCGTTATACTAAATCCACATCAACCTTCTTATTCACAAAAGAGGATTACAAGACAAAAGTCTGTGCCTTTTCAGCGCACGAGCCCAAAACAGACTCAATTACAGCAAAACCTAATAAAATACACGATGTTTCACAACACGAACACATCGGAACCCTAATCTTCCCTAAACCAACTATACAATGAAATCTTGGGTCTTACAATTCAGTTGCTAATCGGTCGCTATAAAATGGTTGCTAATTTGGTCACTACGGATCAGCAACCAAGGTTTTTGCTACTGATTTTAATTGGTTGCTAAATTGGTTGCTAAACGCATGTTTTTAGTAGTGTCCCTTCGTGACCATTTTGTTCAGTTTGCGACTTCTGCAGGTGGTTCTCGGGCTCGACGCTCTTTTCTGCAGCTTGTCTGGCTTGCTTGCGTTTGGGTTGTGTGGAAGGAGAGGAATCACAGGTTGTTTCGAGGCTCGGCAAGCACTATTCCTCAATTGTTGGACAGGATCAAGCTTTTCTCATTTCGGTGGTTGAAGGCGACGAGTGTAACTTTAGTCTCCAATCGCCATAGCTGGTGGTCTAGTCATTTTATGTGCTTAGGCCTTGTATGATGTGTATTGTGACACTTTGTAAACTTTGATAGTCTTCTCTAACACATCTTATGCTCGGGAGGCTGTTTTATATATATCATTTGGGCTTGTTAAAAAAAAAACATCTCTATTATATACATTACGAGATTCCCACGGAGCTTTCTCGTGCATTCTCAATAGTAATTGCTTATGTGACATTCAATTAGAGCTTCTCTTGCTTAAGTGTCATTCAGAGTTTTTAATTTAAGGTATGTTGTTCGAATCCCAGTGGCAACAATAATTGAATTTTTATAATATTTTATGGAAAACTACACTTCTTTTTGTAAAGAAAATTACCTTATAATTACTAACAAATGTATGTTGTTCGAATCCCATTGACAACAATAATTGAATTTTTATAAATTTTTTTTGTAAAAACTCTTTCAATTTCAAATATTATATATTTTTTTGTTTTCTTTTTGTAGAAACTTTTTCAAATATTATATCTTTTTTAAACTCTCAAATTTTATTTTATTTTTTGTGAAAACTCTCTCAAATATTATATACTATATTTTTAGAAACTCTCACAAATATTATATTTTTTTTATAGAAACTCTCAAATATTATATATATATATATATATATATATATATATATATATATATATATATATACACACACACACACATACACACACACATTTTTTATTATTTTTTTTGGTAAACCAAAGGTATCAATCGTGCGCAACTGCAGAGATTAATCCTCTCGATTTAACTGAGATCTATTTAAGGGATTAACCTCTCCTAAGAAATGATTATCCATATTCACCAGTCAGGATCGATCTCAAGACCAAATGGTTAAGGGCCCCAAGTATCTACCACTTGTGCGACACTATCTTGGTACATTTTTAATATTTTAATTTTGTAAAATGAAGGAACACTTAGATTTAGATTACTTTGAAACAAATTGAAATAAAAAAGTACAATATTTTTTTCATGGATCTTGACTCGAAAAATTGAAGTCTTGAACCCAAAAAATAGCTTATGACATATCTGTAAACTTTTTTTTCACGTAAAAACATTTTATTTTATTTTGAATAAAAAATTATGTCATTAGATACAAAAACAAAATAGAAGATTTTGAGAGAGAGAGAGAACTCTCAGTGTTGGAGAATGAGAAACGACAAGTACTTCCCACCTAATATTAAAAATACACATTGACGAATTAAAATTTGAATTCCAACTGTGAGAATTATCCTTATTTTTATATTTCATATTTTATCATGGGGAAAACTTATTCAAAATTTTATCTAGCACGAAGAAGCGTGATCTCTGTGATGAAAAGTGTATGTAGATCATATAGTGAGAATTAAGCACGAAAACTTAATTGATATTCATTAAAAAAATATAGAATTAACAACTATTTTGTTTATCGATGAAGCCTCTATAGAATCACTGACTAATTAAATTTTGAATTCTGACTGCGGGGGTTATCCATATTTTCATATTTAATATTTTATCACGGGGATCATTTATTCAAAATTTTATTTAGCACGATAAAAAGTGATCCTCCATGATGAAAAGTGTATGAGGAAGATAGTGAAACTTAACACGAGAATTTTATTGATATTCATTAAAAAAATAATATAGAATTAGCAACTATTTTATCGTTGATGAAGCCCCTATAGAGTCCTGCGACGGAGACGTGAGAGAGAGAGAGAGAGAGAGAATCTCAGTGGTATATAATAGGAAACGAGTAACACTTCCCACCCCACTATTAAAATACACATGTACTAATTAAAATTTGAATTTCGACTAAGGAGTTTTTTCCATATTATGTGTCCATCGCACTTTCATTAGATTACATATGGCTGACGAAATCTATGGAAAATCTAAAATAAATTAATATAATTTTAATTTTTTATAATTTATGCTATTTTAAACTTTCCATAACCTTCGTTCGAACTTTTTAAACTTTTCATAACCTTCGTTCGAACTTTTTAAGAACCTTAATTTATTAATGTGAGTGGAGAGATTCACACATAGGTTTTTCCCATTTGACGCTCACGCGTGAAGATTGCTTCTTTGTGGTATGGTGAAAAGAAAAAAAACTGAGAATAGAAACAGGGTTAAAGTATGTTAATATTCAATTAAAAAATAGTATAAAATTTACAATTATTTTTTGTTAATGAAGTCCTACAGAGTTATATGTTAAAGATATATCGTATTTTCATACTCAAATAAACTTAAAGAAATCAATCTCATAGACAATTGAAAAAATATTATAACCTTCTAAATAATATAAAATGAAAAATAGACATAGACAACATTCAAAAGAAAAAATAACACGAAAATAAATATTGTTGAAAAAAATAAAAATTATCCCGTGTTTGACAATGAACCTAATGTAAATTTTCTATAAAGAGTCGGCTCGAGATGAAAAAAAAGATGGTATATTTTAATTTTATGATACAGTCCCAAAAAATTTAAGACCATGAAAAATCAAAGCATGCATATTTTCCTTTGAGAATGAAGTTTATAATTATTTTATATTTATAGGATCACTATATAGTTTCGGGAATGAAGATGAGATAAAGAATCTATCTCATAATAGTGTAAAATGGGAAACAATGTAATACTTTTAATCTCGCTTTTTCTGTAACATCGTTAAATCTATATCATGCAAAACTTATCTCAATTTTACCTTAGAGTTTTAAACCAAATTAATCAAATAATATATCAAAATAAACATATAAATAATATTAAAAAGAAAAATAATCCCGTACACGGCACGGGCTAACATACTAGTTATATTTAAACCTATTTACTAGTATTTACCTATGGATGCTCCTATTTGTAGAAATCAAACGTTTCTTTTATTTTTTGGTGAAAAACCAAACGTGTCTTTCTCAAAATATTGCTTTTGAGTTTTGATAGTTGCACCTAAAAAAATATTGCTTTTGAGAGTGATGTATTGATGTATTGATGATTTGAAATGGGTGCGACCAATACCTAACCCCAGTGACGGTGGCCGGCTTAAAATGTATATTCCTAATTGGAAGAAGTATATACGTAGTTTTAGCATCAAGTTTTTTTTTTTTTCCATCAAATAGCACAGTGGCTAGAACATCTCTGATATTTATCATTTCAATATGGAAAAATGTAAAATTTGGAGTTCGAATCTCGGTCATTTCAATAATATCTTTGATAGCTATCATTTGAGCTACACTTATGGAGATTAATATCAAGTTTTAAGATTAAGAATAAAATTAAATTAAAACTTGGATGAGTCTTTCGTGGATAACTATGGTATTTCTGTTTGTGGAGGGGGAGGGGTCATTAGAGAATATAAGAGTCAAAAATTATAATTTGGGTGTTCTAATTTTATTTTTGTTGAGCTTTGGAGAGTTAATTTTGTATTGAGATTTGCTGCCGTAAATAAGAATGTAGTTTTTATGCAGTTTTCAATTTTGACTATTAATTATTGATTGGACAATTTAAATTGATAAGGTTATAAATTTTTTAAAATAATCTCAGTTGTACCTGTTAGGTCAAAAGGTTCAAATTTGAGTTTCTTAACTAGTTAGCAATACAAGTGTCAAATAATCAATTATCCTAAAAGTTTAAGTTGTTAGGAAGGGTTACATCAATGGTTTTATATTATTTCTAACAATAAGAATTATTTGGTTAGAGAGAAATTGAAAGCAAAACACATAGTAGTTGGATTGAGAACTACAGAATCAATAATTTGTAGTTACGCATTTTTTCCCCTCTATATTTATATATATAAAAAAAAATTGACAAAAAGGAAAAGTGTAGGAAAGTGACGGTAATGGTTTATTTGAGGTAATCTTATAAGAAATATGAATGTTTATTTTGATGATAATTGATATCCGAATTTTAATTTGCTACATAATCTTTTCTAGTAGAGATCAATTTGCATCGATATAACATTTGAATCATATTACATCATTTATAGATAATACTTTAATAAACACAAATTTTACAAAATTTATTGTTGGATTGAAGTTTTAAAGATAGATCTTTCATATTGAGTTTTAAATAAATTAAAAATCAATTGGTATGTTTTCTAGAGTAACAATGTTCAATAAAAAATAGGAGAATATTAACATGTGTCCTTATTGAACTTGGTGTGTATTTAAAATTATTAAATTTTTTGTATCATTAAATGTTATATTTTTCTTACAAAAAAAAACAAAATGTTATATTTCTATTTTTATGTATCTTAATATGTGCCCTTAAGACACAAATTAACATAACCCTAAAAAAAAACTAAATCATCTCAAGAACATTAAATGATTTTAGATCTCCTTACAACTTAACCTGAATAATTTATACGATATAAATTTTTAATGTAAGAATAAATTTTATAAAATTTGCAATTTATCTCTTCCATTAAATATTAAATTCCATTAAATATTAAATGCCACACTATAAAATAATTGAATTTGGAGTGACGAATGTCCTCTTTATAGTCCATTGATGATTAGGCTACGTCTTTGATTATAACTGGTGGCCCCTCATTTTAACCAAAAATCTTGAACATATATAAAGTCATCAATCACTTTATATTATGATATACGTTAAAGTGTCCATCCTAATTGCACTTAATCCAAAACCAATCAGCTGGATTCTCTTAAAGTAGAGGGATTAAGTTCATAACTTTGTTTGATTAAAGAAAGTGACGTACGCGTTTCTCATTAAAAGTTATTGATCGATAGATTTTCATAGTTTATGTATATATTATATTCTATAAAATATTCAATTATATTTAATGTTATACCGTCAATAACATTTTAACGAAGGGAGCTTCTACGGTACACTTGAATAATTCAAGTGTACCGGTACATGACATCGCAAATTAATAAATTAAAGATTATTTTTATGGATTAAAAATACTATTAGTTAATTATTGTATTTTAGATATAATAACAGCACAAGGAAAAATACAATTTTATTGTTTATAATAATTACACTAATATTTTAACATTTTTTCAATAAAAAATTGAATATTGACTATTATGAAGAATAAAAATATCAAAATTTATATTTTTGACAACTTTGGTTAATGATATTTGATTATTATAATGTTTTTAATGATAGAAAAATAATTTCTCTTAAAAAAAATATTCATTTTATTTATTAATTTGATAATCATGTACCGGTACATTAGAAATTGTTTAATGTACCATAGAACTTGTCTTTAACGAATATAAATTTTATAAAATATATCGTTAAATTAAAAGTTGGTAAAAATATTCAATTACTGAGGTTCGTTGGTAAAGACCCAGATTGGATGAAATTGAATTACCAACACTATCAAAAGCACAAGTTATGAAGTTGACCAAGCCTTTTTGTGTGGAGGAAATTGGTGAAGTGGTTGTATCATCGGATGGGAATTAAAGCCCAGGACTGGATGTGTTTAACTTTGGGTTCTTTAAGGAACTTTGGGAGGAATTCAAAGGCGAAGTAACGGTAATGTTTGCACAACCCTATACCCGACACAACACAACAGATGATGATCTTGCCGGATGAAGATTTTGATGATGTGGTCAGAGCAGATCTTAAATTGATTAAACAAGTTTGGGCTGAAATGGCAACAGGTGAAAAGTCTTTCACTCCTGTTGTTAGTAAAAGTCAAAGGAAGAAAATCAAACAATTGGCTAGGAACCGCGGGCAGCCATATAACACTCGGTCTATGGGTGCCACATCTCACATATCACCATGAAATGGAACGGGATTTAGCAAACCGATAATTAGAGCTCTTTACGATTTTCTTTGTAGGAATGGTTTATTTTTTGTACTACATTTATTTTGGTTGCTTTTGGGGTAAGGTCTAGTCCCCCTCATGTACATATTTTTTTTCCTATTTCTATTTATATTATTATGAGCTATAGGTATACGATGGGAGTGTTTAAATATACCAACTTAGTTGGATGTCTACTCACTCCTTGATGCCTAGATACTCTTAGCTTATCAAAAAAAAAAAATTACCGAAAGCTTTCCACTCTTATTGCATTGTGCTTATCCCGAAAGTTCAGAATCCACATTCTTTGGGAGAATTCCGCCCTATTTCGCTTTTGGGGAGTATGTACAAGTTGGTGCAAAGGTGTTGGCTAAGAGAATGGGGGCGGTGATGGATAAGATTATTTCAAAAAATCAATCCGTGTTTATCAAAGGAAGAATGTTAGTAGATGGGGTATTGGTGGTGAACGAGGTATAGTTGATCTTGCCCAAAAGTCAAAAAAATAATGCATGATATTCAAGGTGGATTTTGAAAAGGCCTACGACTCGGTGAGTTGGAGTTTCTTGGATTATCTTTTGGGGAGGTTTGGCTTTGGTAGTTAATGGCGAGATTGGATGAAAGCATACCTTTTTTCGGGAAGCCTTTCCGTGTTGGTGAATGGATCTCCTACGGAATAAGTAAACATTACTAAAGGGCTAAAGCAAGGAGATCCTTTGACAGCATTCCTTTTTCTTATAGTTGCGGAGGGGTTGAGTGCTTTAATGAGGAAGGCATGTGGGTTGGGTTTTTTCAAATGCTTTTGTATTTTAGACTCCAATGAGGTAGTGTCACATCTTCAATATGTCGATGATACACTTCTCATTTGGGAGGCTTGTGTGGAAACCTTTGGTGTATGAAGGTCATTCTACGATGGGTTGTATTAATGTTGAGGCTAAAGGTGAATTTCAAGAAAAGTTTTTTAATGGGAGTGAATGTCTCTTCTTCGTTCTTGGGTTTTGCGGCTACATTCTTGCATTGTTTGAGGGGTAAGTTGTCATTCATATATTTTGGGTTGTCGGTAAGGGCCAATCCAAGAAAAGAGGCTACTTGGAAACCAGTGATACTTGATAGACACGATGAAGAGGAGACTGAGCTCATCGAAGATTCGATATATTAGCTTGGGAGGGAGGGTGGTGTTAATTAATTCGATATTGGGAGAAATTCCAATATTTTACTTATCCCTATTTAAGCTTACAACGATGGTTTGGAAATTATTGTTGAGAATACAAAGAGTGGGGTTGAAGGGAAGGGGGAGATTAATTGGGTAAGTTGGGAGGAGGTATGTAAGCCAAAGGATAGAGGGGGTTGTTGTGAAAGATCTAAGACTTTTGAACAAGGCTCTTCTTGCAAAGTGGAGATAGTGTATTGTTAATGTGGTAAGTTCAAAGTGGGTGGTAGTGCTAAACAAAAAATATGGGTATGGGATTGTAGAGAATTCAGACTTTGATGTATTCAGGAAGGCAAAATTTGTGTTGGTTTGGTGGAAGGATTTGGTATCTTTGGGGGTGGCTAGAGGGGTCGAGAGAGAATTACCACTTGAGGTGATGGAAAAACTATATCTTTTTGGCATTATGTATGGGTAGGTCATGCTAAGTTGAAAACCTTATTCTCAAGACTCTTTCGGATGACAATATATCTGAATGCAAAGGTTCATCAAATGGTGGGTGGTTGGACGGTGTTTGGGTTTGGAATATGGCGTGGAGGAGGCGGATGTTTGTATGGGAAGAGGAACTAAGTCAACAATTTATGGAAGTGATTGCACCAATGATTATTACACAAAGGCCCGATTCATGGTGGTGCGCGGTTAATTCTCAAGGTATCTTTACCGTTAAATCTTTGAGTCATTTTTTTATGAGCGTGTAGTTCCCCCAATGTGATGGATGCAATACTCCAAAGAGGCATGAGAGAAATTTGGGAAAGTCTTGCGCCGTCAAAGATGACTATGTTCTCTTGGAAAATGCTTCCTCAACGGTTACCAACGAGAAGGAACCTTACAAAGAGGAGGACTCTTGGAATTGGGGCCGAACCACCGTGTATCTTTTGCTCGAAGTTGTTGGAAACGGAGTGACTACGGTCTGGCAAGTGCATCAGTCTGTCGTCGAGTAATAATTCACACTCTAGGTGTCTAGAATGAGTTCGTATCCACAGGGATCGTGTCGAAGCTTCACTAGCGTTATTTAAGTTCGTATAGTTTGCATTCGCTTTGGGTTTTGAAAAAGTTTTTTAATAAAATAGCGTAATGCGTTGCAGAAATATAAATATAAATATAAATATAAATATAGATTCAAGAAATATAGAGGCTAGTGTTTACTGGGAAATTTAGTAAACAACGCTAGTTTGATTATTACAAGAGAGATCAACTAGTAAATCTCGGGACATAGTGCTTTTGTTCGTATCTCCAAAGTAATTAGTGGTCATTATTGTTCTTATGTATTTAATGTTGTTTTTATGTTTTTTGTGTTACTTGAAATGCAAGAAAGAATGTTTATTCTAATGAACAAACAGAATGGAAGAAAGAGTCGAAATAAAGATTGACTTGGATAGAAAGGAAAAGACTGTAAATTTGCATTCAAATGTAAATGATTACAGAAAAAATAATGGTGCACATAACATACATTTTCCTTTTCGAACTCGTTTCTCTCGTTAGCATGGGTACTTTGAGTTTTGTAAGGATTTTGTATAAATGATTGTGACCCTTTGCTCGATCACAGAACTAGATTATTTATAGACACTAATTCCTAACTGCTAATAACGCCTAAATAATTACAGAGAGGACGCGTGTCTTTGACACGTATTTTGAATTTGAATTCCTTCTTATCCTCTGATTTAGCCGTTGTATCCATCGAGATCGAACTAGCAATGCTTTCCTTGAATATTTTGCTAAGTCCACGTTTTTCTTCTGCACAAGGGACACTTCGACCCCACTGATGTTTCGACCAAATCGAAAGGAAACCTGAAGAATCATAAAGTTGAGAAATAATGCTCTAACTAGAACATTTATTATACGTTCATGCATGATTGATCATTAAATTCATTGGCTCTGAAAACCAAACATATTTAATGACTATAAAAATAATCATATAATTAAATGAAATCATATTTATTATTTTTGTTCATGCATTTAGAACATATTTTAACTTAGTAAAAATATGGGCTAACAAATTGCCTCCAAATGCCTGTTTCGATCGAGTTGGTCGAACGAGAAAGGAATAGGCATTTTTGAAACCCACGTGTTTGACACTGTTACCAATAACGGCGCTTATGTCACGTACAGAAGTAATTGTCATTTTGATCCCCACAATCCATCATTGCTCCTAGATTTTAGGCGTAGTGGGTGACGTGGCGTAGTGGAGAAGTTGAAAGGAAAATGTGTTGAATTTCTTTTTATTTAATTTTTTAAAATCCAAACACGTTTCCCTATAAATAGTAACAAAGGAACAAAGAAGCACTTTTTACCAACTTTCATTTCAGAGCTTTCTTGCGAAAAAACCACTGTTCATCTTTGATTTTCTGCAAAATCAAGCTCTAAATCTCCATTACTTTGTGATTTCAAACCGTTCAAACAAATCTCCACTAGGTTCCGCGTTGATTCGTCACTGATTCAACTTAAAACAAACTATTTTTCACAGATTTCAACAAAAACCCTTTCCTTCTCTTGAACCTTCAAACGCTGTTCATCAAATGGCTTTGAATCAGGATCTTGAAATTCCTACTGCTGGAAAATGGAAAGATTTGCTAACGCTCGAAGATGGCGAGGAAGTAGTGCATGAGCCAGCTGGTAGCAAAACTGAGAGGGAAATTTGGGCAGCTCAACTCATGATTCCTTTTTCCTTGAAGAAGAAGAACTATGCCTTCTGTGGTCCCTATCCAACACATTCAGAAGTTATATCGAAAGAGGTAAACGCTATTTTCCCCAAATACGTAACCTGTGAGCCTAGGATATTCGAGGCAAGTCCATACAATTTCGAATACCTTAAAAACTCCATTAAGTTATTTCGAGCTGCCCCCTACGTTGCCCATAAAGACTATATTCCTTGGTTAAATAGGGTGGAAAGGGAATATAAGGGATATTGGGTGAACTATGGCATCTACCAATTGATCCAATTTAGTCGAACCGGCCCAAAATACAAACCTGAATTACTCATAGCTGCCCTTCATTTCTATGAAAAATCCACAAACACTTTCCAATTTAGGTGTGGAATGTTAACTCCAACTCTCTTAGATGTAGCTGCAATCACAGGCCTTAGGCCCACTGGAGACCATTTCGACCCCACAAAAACTGGTGATAAAGTTGCACTCAACTACAAAGAAAATACCTTTTCCAAGTATATAGCTGAGAACATGGACAAAGAAGGGGATGAAGTATCACATGAGGAGCATGTGGCCTTCTTGACTTTGTGGCTATCTCACTTCGTTTTCTGTTCGAAGTCGTTGCAAGTAGCGAGGATGTTTATCCCCATGGCCCAGCAGATACATGAAGGCAGGATTTTCAGCTTAGGGCATCAACTGTTGGCAACTTTGTATGAAGCTATGGGCACGGCGAGTGATGCAATCAAAGCGTCAAAGGATGGGTCGAAGTTTTCTGTTGCCGGACCCATGTGGCTTCTACAACTGTGGTTAAACGCCACATTTGAAACTGAATTGGGATTGATAGTTCCTTCTGACTATCACGAAGAGGTGGATGAAAGAGAGGTCGAAGCACAAAGATTGGTTCGACTAACTCCTGGATCTCTGGATCAAGATAGCAGAAGGCTTTTCTTGAGGCATATGCAGATGTTTTTAGACTTCGCACAATTTTTACCACGCCACGCTCCCTTCGTTGAGCGTAAGTACGGTGCTGCGTGGTTCACCGAAGAATTTCCTGTATTCAATCCTGACAATGAAGAGGAGGTAAACGAGGTATGGAGAGCTTACCTAGAACAGACTGTTTTGTCCTGCAGGATTGGTGGTAATTCGAACCAGTTTGGTTTAGTTAGTTATCATCCTAATTGTGTTGCTAGACAGTTTGGCATGTCTCAAATCAGGCCAAGAGGTTTTTTTGAGAACGTAGATCGAATAGTGCTTGGGACTGGGATCACTGAGAAGACCTACAAGAAATATTTGAGAATGATAGAGAATTACGAATACACCTTGAAACCATTCGAGTTCGATCCATCTTTTCACTGTACTGATGGTTTTAGTAAATGGTGGCAAGATTATTATTCGGGCTCATCTGTGGGCAACAAAGAGCATATGCTAGGCATGGTGGAGAGTGGCTTCGTTGTACCTACTCTAGGAAAGAAAATTTCTGTCTCAGGTCGAGGTAAAAAGCTTTACTTTCCATTTTCTTTTATAACACCATATGTTCTATGTCTTATATAATAATTCATGTAATATTTCTTCAGACAAAGCTCTGAAAAAAGATGATGGGTCTTCAAAGGCTTCGACTGAAGTGAAGAAGCCCACAGGGGTGAAGATAAAGGCTGAGGTCGAACCCTCCAAGCCAAAGGTAGCTTAGATTTTTACTTTGAAATCCTTCTTGATTTTTATCTCTGAACAATTGTACTTAGCTTGTTATTATTTTCTCAGAGTGGAAAAAGGAAAGGCAGCAACGAAACTGTGTCGACCAGTTCGAAAAGGTCAAAAGACACCATCTTTGTGGATGTAGAGGTAAACCAGATATTTTTTACATCCATTATTTTTTGGCTCTTTCACATGTTAGCCAAATTCTAACATCTTTCATTATTTACAATGTTGTTATTACAGGAAGATGATGATGAAGGGGAAGAGGTTCCTCTTGTTAGGAAAAGGAAGAAACCTTCTACTTCGATTTCCCAAAAGGGTGATGAGGAAATGCCTGATCATCAAGCTAAAGAAGCTAAGAAGAAGAAGAAGGTCGAAGAGCCTAAGGCTCAACAAATCCCAACTAAAGTTCAGAGTGATGAAGGGAGAAAGAAAAAGAAGAAAGAAGAGAAGGAGGTTAGGGCGAGTTTGAGGGAGAAGACAGTGATCAAAAAGACCAAAGTGCTTCGTGCACTTAAAATTCACACTCCCAGTGACAGTGAAGAAAGCCCTAAGCCCAAGGAAACTCCTGCGCCAGATAAAGAAAATGTGGTCGAAAAGGGCCAAAATACCAATATTAATAAAGACGCTCCTGGGCCTAAGGAAACTCTATCACCCCAACCAGAACCAATGGTCGAAGACCCAATGACAACCAACCAAGGGAAGCAAGATAATGTGCAAGATGATGGCACAATTCTCATGCATGATGCCCCCAATGCTGAGGAAAGGGACGATGCCCTCAATGACCCTGGAGTCGAGGGAAAAAGGGTATCACTCCATTTATTTTCCTATCTCCATTTTTCTCCAATTCTTTACTGTTTTAATTGACTTCTCTTATTGTTTGCAGAATAACTCGAAAGAGGAAACTCTTGAGGGAGATGGGCAACCAAAATCTGACGAGGGACCAAATCAAGACCAAAATGATGACAACCAAGATCCCTCAGATGATAACAAACAAGATGATAAAAAGGTTGCCCAAGAGAAGACTAATGGGGAGTCTAGAGAAGAAGAGGAGACCGAAACTGTCAATGCCAATGATGATACTCAACAAAATGAGTCAAGCATCAAGTACACTGCTCCCAGTACTTCGACTGCCTCAGGGAAAGCTAGCTCGACCCAGGAATCTATCCATGGATCTGATGAAATTCCTGAAGCTGAAGCAGGAGGACCAGGAATAGTCTCTGTTTCTTCGACCTCTAGACTTTCTGCTAGTCTTGGCGTACAAGAGGAGGAGTTCACTACCATGCAGAAATCTGACCCTGCTGGTACTCTTAGGTTATTGCTCTCAAAGAAACAAACTCAAACAACCTCTTCGAGCGAGCGCACAACCACTGATTCTGCCCCTTCCAATTCTGAGATCGATCTCAAGGTGCGCCAGGACTCCTTGATGCTGAAACTCACAACCACCTTTGTTCATAAGGACGTATTGACGCAGATCGAGGTTAATCCAGCTTGTGCTTACAGCCATTTGGCCTTTTTAAAGAAGCTGCATAATCCTGTGACTGATGAAGAAACTTTAGGAAAGGTTATTCAGCTTAGCTCGACCATAGACCAATATGCTAAAGCTGTGCAGAAGAAGTTGGACAATGATACAAGGCTAAGTACTCAACAACAAGCTCAGGCCATGTTTTTTGAGAGAGCTCAGAAGGCGCAAGCTGAGGTCGACAGGCTTTCATCACAATTGAAAGAAGGTAACCCCGGGATCGAAAGTTGTGATAAGAATATTGCTCATTATAAGCAACAAATCAAAGTCCTGGAGGAGCAAATTGTGAGCTATAGGTGCAAAATCATTGAGGAAGAGACTGCGAAAGCTCGACTCGAACAGGAGGCTAAGGCTACTACTCAAGAGCAAATTGATGCATATGGCAGGGAAGGAGTTCAAGCCTTCAGTTCAGCAGAGGTTGTTGCTGAAGAAATCAAGGCTCTTGAGAATTCGAACCTTGTGGTTGAGAAGGAATTGACCACTTTGAAGAAAATTTATGCTGAGTGCACTAGGAACTTGTAATTTTCTTAGTTTATTGTCCTTTCGAACAATTTGATGTCTTTTTGTTATAAGTTTGGATTTGATTTGTATCTTTTGAACAAAGCCCATATTTTGTGGCAACTTATAATTTCTTATCGCCATTTTGCTTTAATGTTTAAGTATTATCCTGCACTTATTTTTACTTCGAGTAAAGTAGGTTTATATTCTTTCAAATATTTTCCATTAATACCCAAAGTCCTTTTTTCAGGAGTTAATTCCTCAATTTCATAAGCACCATTAGAATATACTTGAACAACTTTAAATGGTCCTTCCCAATTTGGGGACCATTTGCCTAAGACTCTATCTTTCTTGTCCATAGGCAAAATTACTTTCCAAACTAAATCTCCTATGTTGAAAGACTTGGACTTAACCTTTTTATTATATGCTCTAGCAACTTTTTCTTTTTGTCTTGCTAAAATTTCTAAAGCACTAAGTCTTTCTTCATCCAAATCAACTAATTCATCTGACATCATTTGGTAGTATTGGTCTAAAGGTATTTCCATTTGTCTTTGAACCCTTGCTGATTGCAAGTGTATTTCGACTGGTAACACAGCATCATGCCCATAAGTTAGTCGAAAAGGGGTGGTGTTAGTTGATTCCCTAGGAGAATTTCTACAAGCCCACAACACTTGATCCAAAGTTTTATGCCAATTCCTTGGTTTTTGGGCTATGTGTTTCCTTATTAAATTAATAATAATTTTATTGGCTGCTTCGACCTGTCCATTTGCTTGTGCATAATATGGTGTTGAAGTTAGAAGTCTAAAGCCAATTTCTTGGGCAAATTCCTGCATCTTTCGTCCAGTAAAAACTGAACCTTGATCAGTTGTAATTGTTTCAGGAATTCCAAATCTATAAATTATATGATTTTGTATGAAACTAATTACTGCCTCTTGATCAACATTTGGCAAAGGAATGGCTTCTATCCATTTTGTGAAATAATCTATTCCCACTAAAATATAACGTTGATTTTTTGATGAAGCAGGCTTAATTTCACCAATAAGGTCTAGAGCCCAACCCCTAAAGGGCCATGGTTTCACTATTGAATGTAGTTCACTTGCAGGCACATGTTGAATTCCTGAATGCCTTTGGCATTCTTGGCAACCTTTGGCATATTCTATGCAGTCTTTTAGCATAGAAGGCCAATACAGGCCTTGTCGAAACAAAAGCCATTTCATTTTATGTCCCGCTTGATGGGAACCACAGGTACCACTATGAACATCAGAGATTGCTATATATGCTTATGTTTCATTTAGGCATTTTAACAAAATTCCTTCAGAAGTCTTTTTGAAAAGATCATTTTCAAAAACTATATAGCTTAAGGCTCTATATTTTATCTTTCGATCCACATTTCCTGTTGGATTCCTAAGATATTCCACAATAGGCTTTCTCCAATCATTATCTGACAGATTGTCAATGGCAAAAATTTCAAAATTTTCCTGGGGAATTTTCACTTCATCATTAATTTGTGGTATAATATCTGCCCCCACAAGTTTTGGCATTGACAATTGCTCAGAAATTGGTTCTTGTAAAACCATTTTTTCTTTGATTTCGATTAATTGTGCCAACTTTTCTTTTGACACTTTGTATCCTGAAGCAATTTGAGCTAAGTCATTTGCTTCTTGATTTTCTAATCGAGGTACATGTTCAATATCTATATGATCGAAACAATTCAATAAAGAACTAGCTATCACAAAGTATTTTGCTAAGTGTTCTTTAACACATTTATATTCTTGAGTTAATTGTTTCAATACTAATTCAGAATCACCTCTTATCCTAATGTTCTTTGCCCCCAAGTCTTTTAATATTTCTAAACCTGTGATTAAAGCTTCATACTCAGCTTCATTATTTGAGCAAAGTCCATTGATCTTATATTTAAACTTAGTTGGAACTTTAGTTGGTGAAATAATTAGGATCCCAATCCCAGTTCCATGTTTATGTTTGGATCCATCAAAATAAAGGATCCATGGCTGGATATCCACATACTCTTGTGGCATTTCGACCAAAGAATGATCTACTATGAAATCAACCACAATTTGTCCTTTGACAGCTTTCAAAGGTTTGTACGTGAGTGAATACTCAGTTAATGCTAAAGCCCATTTTCCAATTCTACTGTTAAGTATTGGTTTAGTTAACATATGTTTAATGACATCAAAGTGAGAATAGACATAAACATCAACAGGCTTTATATAATGCTTAAGTTTAGTACAAGAGAAATATAAACAAAGACAGAGTTTCTCTATGGCAGTGTATCTAGTTTCTGCATCATTTAAAACTCTACTAAGGTAATAAACTGCATTTTCTATGCCATTATCATCTTCTTGAGCCAACATGCTTCCTATTGTCTTTTCAGACGCAGCAATATACAACTTCATAGCTTTGTTTCTGCTAGGAGGCATTAAGACTGGAGGCTTTATCAAGTAATCTTTAATATCATCAAAAGCCTTCTGATGCTCCTCATTCCATTTGAATGGATCATCTTTCTTGAGTCGAAGTAGTGGAGAGAATGCTTGAGCTTTTCCACTTAGATTCGAAATGAATCTCCTCAAAAAGTTGACCTTACCTAATAGAGATTGAAGTTGCTTTTTGGTCGAAGGAGGCTTTGTCTCTAAGATAGCCTTTGTCTTGTTTTGGTTTATTTCAATGCCTTTTTTATGCACCACAAAACCAAGGAAATCTCCTGCATGCACACAAAAAGCACATTTTAATGGATTCATTTTTAATCCATGTTTCCTCATTCTTTCAAAAGATTGCCTAAGATATAGCAAATGACTATCTTCAGAAGAGGATTTAATGATGATATCATCAATATAAACTTGCATGAAGGTATCTATAAAATCATGAAACATAGAATTCATGGCCCTTTGATAAGTGGCACCAGCATTTTTTAAACCAAAAGGCATAACAACTCATTCATAAGTGCCTAAAGCACCAGGGAATCTAAATGTTGTTTTAGATACATCTTCTTCAGCAATAAATATTTGGTTATATCCAGAATAACCATCTAACATGCTTAAAAACTCGAAACCTGCTGTTGAATCTACTAACATTTCTGCCACAGGCATGGCATACTCATCTTTAGGCGTATCACTATTTAAATCCCTAAAATCTATGCATACTCTAAGTGTACCATTCTTTTTAATGACAGGAACTATATTTGCTAACCATTCAACATACCTGGCAGTTCTGATGAATTTACTCTTCAGCAGCCTTTCGATCTCTTCCTTGATCTTGGACATAATTTCTGGTGCAAACCTTCTTGGCAATTGTTTCACTGGTCTTTTACCTGCCTTGATTGGTAGTTTTAGTTCGACCATTTCTCTACTGAGCCCAGGCATTTCACTATAATCCCAAGCAAAACAATCACTGAATTCCTTGAGAAGTTGCACCAATTTTTCTTTCAAATCAGGACTAATGTTGGCACTAATGTAAGTTTGCCTTTTCACTGAGCCATTTCCAATGTCAATTTCCTCCAAAGGATCTTGAGCCTGCATCTTAGGAGTTTCATTTAGAGGATCTCTTTCGAACCCCAGGGGTTCATCATCATAAATGCAGTCAAGCCTTTGAATTGGTGACATATTGGTGCCATCCTTTCCGACCTTGGCTTCAACAGCCAAATTTTGTTGAACCTCAGCTTCCAAAGCCGTATTTAATCTACTTTCGGCCATATAAGCCGTTATTCTGGCCCATGCATTGGACTCAGTCATAGTAATCTTCGTAGATATTCCACCCAGATGGGCGTATGACTCCATCTTCTGAGGATGCAGCATCTATTTCCTCTCTTTCCCATATAAAACCTTGGGTTGGGTGGAGTTTGACAGAATGAATCACCTTATCAGAAGGTGTGAATGCATTCTCTCTATCATAGCATGGCGCAATGTTCGCCAAATTTTTGTCGAAGGTTTGTTGATTTATAGTATCTACCTCTGACATATAGAAACTCTGATCAGCTTCTATGTTTTCTACACAACCATCTTCCCTCCAAAGTATTAACTTTTGGTGAAGGGTAGAAGGAACAGCTCCCACTCCATGAATCCACTCCCTTCCTAGAAGCAAATTGAAGTTTGCCTTGGATTCCACTACCAAGAACAACGTGGGTCGAACTATGCTGCCTACTGCAACATCCACTTGAATTGCCCCCCTAGAATATCCTGTCTTGCCTTCATAGTTCGACAAAACAATATTGTGGGCTGACAAATCACAGTCATATTTGCCGATCTTTGGCAGCATGGATAAGGGCATTAGGTTAACAGCAGCACCCCCATCTATCAGCACTTTATTAATTCCAACCCCTTCCACTTTTGCCCTGATGAAGAGTGGTTTGAGGTGGTTTTTCATGCCTAAATCTGGCCTTTCGAACGTAGCTTGTTGCTCTTCGATGCAGCCATTATTCAAGACATAGTAACATTTTGGCTTTGGATCAGCCATGTCTAACTGGTCGAAGTCAGTTTCGAGCTCAGTTACTTCTGATTGAACGTCATACTCTGATGGTAATATGGAAACCACACATATTACATCAAAGTCTGGTTCAGAATCCAACAAATCATCATCCTCCATTTTATTCTCATCTATTGGTGGAAGGATTCTTTCTTTTGCTGGTCTTCTAGCCACTTCTTTATATTGGCTTGCTTGAGAATTTTCTGCAGCCAGTTTCTTTTGGCGTTGAAACCTACGCCATTGAGTCCTAGTCATTGGATGTTTACCCTTATAGTTGTTTTTGTAAGAGTATTTGTTAACATCCTCTGCATAATTCAGTTTGGTACCACTGGAGCCACCAATTTCCATTGCACCTTTATTGAACCTCATTTTTCCTTGGTGCACCCAACGCTCTATTGGGATCGAACCAGATGGTCGAAAGGTAGGCCTTCGATCGAATTGAGCAGGATTGTTTGGTCGAGTCAGGATACCTTTTCCTTTTCCTTGGTAAGGCTTTGGGTTTGCCCCCAGCTTATTTACCATAGGTTGAAACTTCATGAGGCCTGCAGTAGCCTCTTTGTCGCATACAACACTGCAACGGGCACAAAGCATTACTCCTTTATTTTCTAGCTTGCACCTGTTCAGAAAGTCGATTAAATCCTCTTCAGCACGAGGGTAAACCACTTTCATTTTCTCCATGTACTCTTCTTCAGAGATCTTTTCTGTCTGGCCTTCTGTAACCTCCATAGCTTCGACCATCATGATTTCTTGTGGTTCAGCATAGAGAGTATCAGCATTTTGCAGAGGCTCAGCATCAATCTGCATGGCTTTGGGTTTTTAACCAAACTTGAGTCTTCCCTCGTTCAAAGCCTTCTGGACTAAATCCCTGAAAAGTACACATTGTGAGGTTCTATGTCCAAGGAAATTATGATACTTACAATAACCTCTTTTCTTTCTCATGTCTAATGGGGCTATTTTAACTGTTGGAGTAAGCCCTAAGAGCCAATCTATTTTCATAGTATTTGCTTTAGGAGTTTGAATAGAAATATGGCATTTCTTTATTATGTTTGTAAGGTTGCAAAATAATAAAGTCCCTAGAATAGAAAGTCCGTTTAATAATTAAGTATGACTTAATCATGAGATAATATTAAACATAAGGACACTATTCTTAAAGTATCCGTAGTCGAGTTTTATCATGAATTGGGATAATGATAAAACATAGAGACTATTATGAAGATAGACTGATGATCGCATCTCATGGATCATAGGATAAGGAGTTATCAAGTCTTGACATAGGTATAAGAAATATTAGGAGTAATATTTATACCGGATTGACCCGCTATGAGAGTACTACATGCAAAGTTATGCAAAGTGTCATAAGTTACTCTCATGGTGATAATGGTGTAAGCCGCCCTTAGACCTGAAACCACTATGTACCCTAGATGTGGAGTCAAGTGCTTTGTTACTGATCTAACGTTGTCCGTAACAGGATGACCATAAAGGCAGTTAATGGGTACTTCACAAAGCATGCTGAGGGACAGTAGTGTCCTAGATGGAATTTGCCAATCCTGCATAACAGGATAAATGTCATGGGCCCAATATTGAACTGGACAAAGATGACACCAAGTATGCTTTGTGTTCAATATAGACATAAGGGGCAAAGGGGTAATTGTACACGCATATATTATCACTAAGGTTATGTTATGATCACATGTCAATTTCTCATAACTTGGGTAGCAATGATGTGTTGCTAGATACCGCTCATTGTTTATTATATTAAATAGAGGATTTAATATAATTGCCAACGTTATGGAAACCTACAAGGGTCACACACATAAGAACAGTATAATGTGAGATTGGAACACCGTAAGGTACGATGCACCTCAGAGAAATAAGGAAATATGATAAGGGTATCATCGTAATTAAATAAGCGTATCATAATTTGTTATGAAAAAAGAAAGCACTCATGTGTACATGGCACATGGGGGGTGCGTTTCTTAAAAGATTTATTTAATTAAAAGGGTTTAGAAAATTGTGGCCCAATGACAAATAGTTTGTCTTGGTGCACAAGACAAGAGGTTCTATAAATAGAACCCTTGTGAATGAGAAAAATACACTTGTGTATTTCTTGAGAAATAGAAAAACCTAAATCCTTATTTTCTTGCCTCCACTCACAAAAGACCTTCATCCTCTTGAGCTAGCACTCTCTTGAAGGTTCCTGTTCGTGTGGACTAGTTAGAGGCGTCACAACTTTGACGCTCGTGATCAAATCGGTGGTGACTTGTACGTGACTAGTTCGTGACTTGTTCGTGACTTGTACGTGACTTGCTCGTGATTCAAAGCCTCATCACCAGCTGTTCGTGAAAAGAAAGGGATTTTCTACAAGAGGTAAAAATCCTAAACACAAACTCATGCCCATTCGTAAGGATCTCTAAAGGAAAATTTTTAAATTCCGCTGCTTTATCGTTACTATTTTCCTTCAGTGGTATCAGAGCCACTTACGAATCCATGAGATTGATGTTTGTTTAAAATTCATGAATTCAGTTTTAATATGATTAAAACGGTTAATAAAGGATTAAAATTGAGCAATTAAAATTTGGCATCTATTTGTATGAAAATTGATGGTTAACATTGAAACGGCTTCGGAATCCGACAATTGTATGGTGAAGCAGCGATATGTTAATTGTCATAGGTTTATACAAATAAGATTGATCAATACTTATATATGATATAAGTGATCTTGATGCAAAACGATGTATTGGATACATCGTTCATGATTTCGTTCAATAAAACAAATTATGAAAGATATTTGATATTATATTGATTCGTGATCATTTGCTTTGGAATCCGACATTAGTATGGTGAAGCAATGACATGTTAATCAATCGTATCGAATTTCGGTCATAAAAGGTTTTGACGGCACGAAATTCTGCATTAGGATTCGCGAAAAACTAGGTTTTTCGCACGGGCCTGCGCGGGGCGCAGGGCATCTGCGCGGGGCGCAGATGGCAGAACCAAAATTGGCTCTCTGCTGTGTACCTGCGCGGGGCGCAGGACATCTGCGCGGGGCGCAGATCGCAGCTCCAATTTTGCCCGTTCGCCAAAATTTTAATTTTAATTAATTCACTCGACCCGAATTGATAATAATAATAAATATGTTTATTGTTATGATTAATGATGATGATCAATTAAGGGTGGCACAAATGTTGTGTCATTAAAATTAGGATTTGCAAAACGTATCAAGTGTTGATACGAAAAGTAGATGATAAATATATTTAATTTTGAAATCGTTTCAAAATTATAGAAATATCTTTTAAAATTGTTTTAAAAGATAATATCATAAATTTGGAAATATTTTATTCAAAAATGTTTTGATTAAATAATTTTCCATATTTAGAGAGTTGTCAAAAGATTTGATTCTACTTTAAAATAATGTTGTTTATTTTAGCAAGTTTTTGATTCGAAATATTTAATTGCGAATTAAATATTTGAATCAAACTTACCTGATTTGATCAATCGCCGGATTTAATTAATTATGAGACTTTAATAATAATAAAGTTTGTTTGTTATTATTATATTTGATGATCGGTTATGGCCTTAGTTTATTTATTTTATTGCATTTGGTTTTTAAATACGGCCTGCGTGTCGTGCCTTATCTCTATTCTCTATATTCTCTTCTCATCCACTCCCTCGTATGTAAAACGAGTATTCTTTTGTATTATTATGTAATATTATGAAGAAGGAGAACAATGGAGGTCAACCTTGGAGATCATGCTTGGAGAAGTATAGATCGTTTTAGGTTAGATTAGGTTCTCTCATTGGCTTGGGAGAACAAATGCGCTAGGGGCCATAACTGTTTCATTTTATTTATTTATGTATGTTGATGCATGTTTATTTGTATGTATGTTGATGCATGTGAGAGCGTTTAATATGTTAAACAAGCCGGTGAGATCAAACTAATTAAAATCCCTCAAGAGACACATAAGAGATTAATAAAGAAGATATGGGTTCGCCCACCGCGAAGTATATCTTTCTTTAATAATAAAATATGTGGATATTAAGTTTATGCTTTCCAAATTTTAGAACTCATCAAGACCAGTATCGAACAATGTAGGTTCGCCCACCGCGAAGTGCTTGTTTTACATTGGTAAGGTGCGATGGGATAATTGTAATGTCCAACTTCTAAAATTAGGGTCAAACTTAACTAAACTAAATATAATAAGATTATATGAATTTAGAAGCAAGAGTTGGGAACGATTCATAAGATGAATTAGAATAAGGAGTTATTCACCCAACTGAGATATTCGAGAATTGTATGAGATACAATTGGAAGGAGTTCCTACCTAAATAACTGAGTTTTGTGTAATCCGCCCACCGCGGACTTAGAACAAAGTAAAATATGGATCTCGACCCACTAGAAAATCTTCCAACGGGAATTTCCGAATCAAGTGATGAGGGTCATTTGTTTTGAATAAAATAGTGGGAGCGTATTTAATTAAAGACCAAATTAAATATGATTTAGTCATAATATTTTACATATCTTTGTAATTAGAAATACAATACATATTAAGTTGTCCTTATGAAGGACAAGATTTTCAGAAAGGAGTTTCTGTATTGGTACAAATTGAGAATTGTTCTCAAATGCGAGAAAACTATAAGTCTTGAACTATAAACTATGAACAACCTACTATAACTAGATTGAAAATGGATACTTGTTAGAAGCATCAAGTTGACATCTAGATATAGAATATATAATAAATGATGTGATCATTCAATCTCAAGAAAGATCTTTTTGAAAGAACTTTAAAAGTATAATAAATTTCTCAACGGATCAAAGAGTTGATCATAGGTTCAATCCAACAAATTATAATGGAATAGATATAGACAAAATTGTTTTGAATATCTACCAGAATTTGTTGAGTTGAATGAGAATAAATTTGCACTATCAAAGATTTGAGATATAAATGAGATTTATATTCCTCTTATTTGAATAGTACAAAATGGTTGTCAAAGTAGAACGGCTATGGTTAGACCATGCTTGGAAGAGTCACACCAAAAGTATGAAGTAAGACTTCAATAATGCACATATTGTTGTAGAAAGTCAGAATTTCTATTTCTACATCAAAAGGTATATGATACAAGATGTTGAATCTCAATTTTTCGAAAATAGAGATGCTTAAAGAATTAGAACATTGGCTATAATTTTAAGTCAACCCATATCTAGAATGAAAATTGTTTCATTGATAATGAGAGCTTATGCAATGACTTAAAATCAAGTTTGAAATGGAACACAATAATTGTTATTGAATTCCATCTAGTAATAGAAATAGCAATTGTATATCTTGTATTGACAATATATGAATTGTAGCCTTAAATGATAAGACAAGTAATGGTCCTATCATTTAAGCAAAGTCTTCTATACTATTACTCTAAGTCAAGAGATGGATTAGGGTTCCATGGTCTTGACAGGGTTATCTATAACAATCATGATAAGAGCCAAATATGATTTGGACCTTAAATATATCAAGAGCATTGTTGTTTAGTGCAAATATACGATGTGTCAATAAAATAACACATGACCTATTTGAACAATATACATGAGATGTATGTCGACCACTAAACATATTTGATATATTGAGTTTATTTTACTTCATTAACATTGATGATTAAAATCATTAGATGTTGGTAGGTGTATGACACCAATTAGAAATTTTTGAATTTGTCAAAGAAATTCAACAATGAAGAAAATAGAACTCGACAAAAGTATTTAAGTTATATGAATGAGTCATATCAGTAAATACTTAATTAAAGGACTATAATAAACTATTTCATCACATCATGTTTGACATGATTCAAGGATAGTTTAATTATATATTGACTCTTTCTATAAATCTCTTTACTTATAATTAATCTTCACCCACAATTAGTTTCCTTTTAAAATGATCATAAAGACACCATATACGATATGGAGGTAAGAGTACCAAGTTTGTCTTTATGAGAATTTTGGATTAAAATTTATTAGATAAATTTAATTCCAAATGAATGAATAAATAAGTGTTAGTATCCTAAAGAAAGGGACATTGGTCCTATATCACTCTTAAGGACAAAAGTTGTTTTGTTGCTAGGTTTGAAACATTCCTCTAGTGGGAGTGTGTCTCTAAAAGAGACAGTGGGAGTGATATAGAACTTGGATAATTTCAAGTACCACAAAACGTATTTATTTAAAAGGGAATACAAACCGGTTCCTCAATGGTGTTGAAGAACCATTGTTTTAAAGTTGCACAAATCCAAGATAAGTCTAACATATCACACATGGCTGCAAGGCATGGTTTTATCATAACTCAGCAATGTGATATGATTCTCATGGAAGATGAGTCTTTGACTTTCTAAAAGGTCGTAAGACGATCTAGATTATGAGAAGTGGCTAAATGCCATGAAATCTCATACAGAATCCATATACACTAACCTTATTTGAATAATGGTTATTTCTTCAAGATGAGTAAGACTCATACGATGAAAGTGAGTATTCTTTTCGAACACTGATATGGATGGTATTAAGAATACCTTATAATATTTGATCTCTTCTGCTAAATGTTGTACTACATGCTTTGGTAGATGGATAACAAAGTTGCATTCCTTAATTGGAATGACCTCATATATGTGTTGGACATATACGTAAGAGTTTTGTTGATCCAAATGATGCTAGAAAGGTATATAACTTGTAGCTATCTAATTTTGATTAGATAGAGTTTTCAGAAAAATTAAATTATTGTTTGTTCCTTTTATGAAGTTTTATGAAAACAAATTAACAAGGACAAAGCTATCTAATTTTGATTAGATCGAATAAATTTGAATATTTGTTCCTTTTGAAAGTTTTATGGAAAACAAATGAAGGATAAATATAAATCTTGTGCATACAAAGTTTTAGTGGGAGTGATGATATCTGATATCATATTAATCATCAAGACAATTTTCTTATACATGTGAGACATGACTAGGAAAATAACTCTTGATGAAACACTTAGGCAAAAATTCCTAAAGAGTTAGGAATAACCTATGTACCAAAATTGAAATTAGTGTTTGACACTAACTTTCCTTCAAGAATATCCCAAAGGACCTTAAAAGAACTAAGGCCTATTTCTTGAAATAGAGAGGTATGGGAAGGATCATTATAAGGAAGTTATAATGAAGGAAGTTTCCATACCAATGTATTGTATATCATGGCTGAAGACGAGCATTGAAAGCTATAAGATAAGCTTCGTAATATGTTTGTTTCAGTTAAATAAGTTGAGTATTTAAAGATTGGATCGTTTGGCTCATGATTGAGCTAAAGCTATATTTCCGGTGTTACAAGAACACTTGAGAATAGATCTCACCGACGATTCATGAATATACTTAGACACTTATATATTTTGATAGAGATCGAAATAGAACGTTGGAAGATACGTAAGATACCAACATAGGAAATTGTTCCTTATCCACTAACAAAGCCTCTTGCGCAGTTGAAGCGTGATGGGCATACTAAGTCTATAGGTATTGAGAGTAACCTAGATTGGCTTTAGTGCTAGTGGGAGATTGTTGGAGTAAGCCCTAAGAGCCAATCTATTTTCATAGTATTTGCTTTAGGAGTTTGAATAGAAATATGACATTTCTTTATTATGTTTGTAAGGTTGCAAAATAATAAAGTCCCTAGAATAGAAAGTCCGTTTAATAATTAAGTATGACTTAATCATGAGATAATATTAAACATAAGGACACTATTCTTAAAGTATCCGTAGTCGAGTTTTATCATGAATTGGGATAATGATAAAACATAGAGACTATTATGAAGATAGACTGATGATCGCATCTCATGGATCATAGGATAAGGAGTTATCAAGTCTTGACATAGGTATAAGAAATATTAGGAGTAATATTTATACCGGATTGACCCGCTATGAGAGTACTACATGCAAAGTTATGCAAAGTGTCATAAGTTACTCTCATGGTGATAATGGTGTAAGCCGCCCTTAGACCTGAAACCACTATGTACCCTAGATGTGGAGTCAAGTGCTTTGTTACTGATCTAACGTTGTCCGTAACAGGATGACCATAAAGGCAGTTAATGGGTACTTCACAAAGCATGCTGAGGGACAGTAGTGTCCTAGATGGAATTTGCCAATCCTGCATAACAGGATAAATGTCATGGGCCCAATATTGAACTGGACAAAGATGACACCAAGTATGCTTTGTGTTCAATATAGACATAAGGGGCAAAGGGGTAATTGTACACGCATATATTATCACTAAGGTTATGTTATGATCACATGTCAATTTCTCATAACTTGGGTAGCAATGATGTGTTGCTAGATACCGCTCATTGTTTATTATATTAAATAGAGGATTTAATATAATTGCCAACGTTATGGAAACCTACAAGGGTCACACACATAAGAACAGTATAATGTGAGATTGGAACACCGTAAGGTACGATGCACCTCAGAGAAATAAGGAAATATGATAAGGGTATCATCGTAATTAAATAAGCGTATCATAATTTGTTATGAAAAAAGAAAGCACTCATGTGTACATGGCACATGGGGGGTGCGTTTCTTAAAAGATTTATTTAATTAAAAGGGTTTAGAAAATTGTGGCCCAATGACAAATAGTTTGTCTTGGTGCACAAGACAAGAGGTTCTATAAATAGAACCCTTGTGAATGAGAAAAATACACTTGTGTATTTCTTGAGAAATAGAAAAACCTAAATCCTTATTTTCTTGCCTCCACTCACAAAAGACCTTCATCCTCTTGAGCTAGCACTCTCTTGAAGGTTCCTGTTCGTGTGGACTAGTTAGAGGCGTCACAACTTTGACGCTCGTGATCAAATCGGTGGTGACTTGTACGTGACTAGTTCGTGACTTGTTCGTGACTTGTACGTGACTTGCTCGTGATTCAAAGCCTCATCACCAGCTGTTCGTGAAAAGAAAGGGATTTTCTACAAGAGGTAAAAATCCTAAACACAAACTCATGCCCATTCGTAAGGATCTCTAAAGGAAAATTTTTAAATTCCGCTGCTTTATCGTTACTATTTTCCTTCATTAACACCTTTTGGAACCACAATTTGGCCATCAGTAACCAATAAATCAAAAATCTCATCACATTTTGTTATATCAAAAGTGTAAGTTTTTGACACAAATCTATCATTCTTTGGTTCAACAGGGTTTTTTCCATTAGATGGTTTCAGAAGTTTACAAGTATAAGGGGGACCAGGTTTCAATTCTGTTAGGTCTATCTCCCCTTGCTCAACATCTTCATAAGATATTTCATACTCTTGGTCACTATCCTGTGTTTCCACATAAGCAACCTTTTCTTTCTTATGATATTTAGAATTTCTGGCCTTTTCTGCTTTCAAGCGTTCGACCTGTCGAACTCTATCAGCCAATTGGGCCATATCCCTTAGATGTTGAGTGTCTAATTTCTTTCTAATCGAATAATCAAGGCCACCAGTAGCCATTTCGACCAATTCATGTTCAGGCACCTGAGTAAAACATCTAGCTTTGAGTAAACGGAATCTATTCAAATAATCATCCACAGACTCAGGAGTTTTGCGCCTAACGCTTGCCAATTCTTTGAGACTTATTTTAGATTGTCCCATATAGAATTGTTCATGGAAAACCCTCTCCAATTGATTCCAATTAAAGATTGAATGTGGAGGGAGAGTAGTAAACCAAGTGAAGGCATTTTTGGTTAGAGAATTAGGGAAATGTTTCATCCTTAAATTCTCATTGTTTGCTAAATCCCCCGCCTCAGTTAGATATCTTGCTATGTGTTCGACTGTTGATTCACTGGTATCACCAGCAAACTTAGTGAATTTTGGGATCTTCCATCCCCTAGGTAATTCAGTTTGAAGCACATATTCTGACAAGGCAGAGACAAAATGAGGCCTATGCATGCCTATGTTTAAACCATTTTGTGCCAAAATTGTTTCGACCAAATTTGCTATGTTATTTTGCCCAGCAAAATTATTGTTCTGGACATTTCTAACTACATCATCAGCATTTTGGTTCCTATTTACCAAGACAATTCCAGGATTTTGTTCAATCTGAGGCAAAACCTGTGGCTGAGCCTGCAATTGTATTTGTGGTTCGACCACTGGTACAGGTTGTTGGACTTGGTTTATGGGATTTGCCACATTGTTTTGTGCAGGCACAATGGCATTATTTGGTGCTTGTGCAATTTGCAAAGGCACAACATTTTGGATTTGGGGAACTTGTTGATTAGGGACTTGAGGAGCCCCAAAGAAATCGGCGATTCTACCCATTTGATTGGCCAATAATTGGTAACTTTGATTAGTATTTTGTATCAATGGATTAAACACTGTACCAATTTGTTGTGTTAACATATTGACCATATCATGATTACTCTCATCCATTTGTTGCCTCAAGGAATTCAAGGCAGTGTTAGTTAATGAAGGAAAGGTATTTCGAGTAGCAGAACCAGAGACTATTTGATTGTTAGGAACAAACACGCCTGGTGCTGCCTCTGTGAACAATGATGCACTAGTCTGCAAACCTTGCATCATACTGGTAGGCATGCCATAAGGGTAATTCCTACTAGTGCCTTGACCCATGTATTGGGAAAAAGGTAATGAAAACGTGGACGAACTAGCGCCACCCCCATTAGTATTTGACCTATTTGGGGAAAAATTTTCCTCCATAGCATGAGACAAAGTCAAAATGGGTTCTGTAGTGGTCGAAGGCATTGTAGTAGATATTGGCATTGCCATGGTTGCAGTTACTACAGAAGATGTTGGGGCAGAAACTGTTGTCCCTGTCACATTAGGCATAACCTCACTGATTACAGGAGAGATTATGGATTCTGAAGCACTTGTAGCGGTTGATGGATTCGAACCGCTGTTAGGATTGTTTCCATTAGGATTTTCCATGTTTTGTCTAGGGTTAATTCTGGGTGGTGGTCTAACCATTTCAGGGAGTGATTTCCCGTTTCTCAGAAGCATACACTATACACAAAACATTGGAAACAAAATTACACAAAGAACAAATTAAAAATACTAAAATTTGAGAAAATTTAAACACAAAGCACACGGTCCCACTGGGCGTGCCAATTTGTTTACTGGGAAATTTAGTAAACAACGCTAGTTTGACTATTACAAGAGAGATCAACTAGTAAATCTCGGGACATAGTGCTTTTGTTCGTATCTCCAAAGTAATTAGTGTTCATTATTGTTCTTATGTATTTAATGTTGTTTTTATGTTTTTTGTGTTACTTGAAATGCAAGAAAGAATGTTTATTCTAATGAACAAACAGAATGGAAGAAAGAGTCGAAATAAAGATTGACTTGGATAGAAAGGAGAAGACTGTAAATTTGCATTCAAATGTAAATGATTACAGAAAAAATAATGGTGCACATAACATACATTTTCCTTTTCGAACTCGTTTCTCTCGTTAGCATGGGTACTTTGAGTTTTGTAAGGATTTTGTATAAATGATTGTGACCCTTTGCTCGATCACAGAACTAGATTATTTATAGACACTAATTCCTAACTGCTAATAACGCCTAAATAATTACAGAGAGGACGCGTGTCTTTGACACGTATTTTGAATTTGAATTCCTTCTTATCCTCTGATTTAGCCGTTGTATCCATCGAGATCGAACTAGCAATGCTTTCCTTGAATATTTTGCTAAGTCCACGTTTTTCTTCTGCACAAGGGACACTTCGACCCCACTGATGTTTCGACCAAATCGAAAGGAAACCTGAAGAATCATAAAGTTGAGAAATAATGCTCTAACTAGAACATTTATTATACGTTCATGCATGATTGATCATTAAATTCATTGGCTCTGAAAACCAAACATATTTAATGACTATAAAAATAATCATATAATTAAATGAAATCATATTTATTATTTTTGTTCATGCATTTAGAACATATTTTAACTTAGTAAAAATATGGGCTAACAGCTAGGTATGGTGGTTGGACTTACTCCCTTCTTCCTATTTGGCATGATCGGTGTATAACATAGTTACTCAGATTATTGTTCGGCGGTGACTTTTCCTTGTTGTAGTAATACCTTTACTATTACACTATGTATATTAAAGTTTCCCTACGTTATTAACTAAGGTACCTACGAGAGCCTAACCTCGAGTGTCACAAACCCTAATTACTAAGTGAGTTGTTTATTACACATGCATTATTACCTTCACCCATCCAATGCCTCTAGATCCTAGTATCGGGCTGTTCATCTTCTAAGTGTTCAGTTCACACCTAGTGCATGATTCCTCCTCTAACCGCTCAGTTCGCGACTAGTTCAGGACGTTACCGTCTCTATACACCTAGCGTTATTTACTACTAGTTCCGGACCACATCAGGTTAATACCCAACATCAATTCTATTAGCGCTCCCGCTTATCCGGCCAGATTACGAGATACGCCGTTTAAGTGCAAGAAAGTAAATAACAAGCATAATACTGAATAACAATTTATTATAACTTGGGACTCAATCACAGACTCCAAATATTCATAGGGGAGTTCATCTTCTCCACCACAACCTAAGGCAACTATTACAAAAGACTACATATTTAAATTACAATAAAGAAATTATAACCTAAACATAAAAGCCTAAAGAAAACATACCTTGCTGAGTTAGTTTTCTCGTAAGGGGAGAAAACTATGCCCAATAGAGCTCCTCTGAACCTCTCCTTATAGTAGAGAGTGTTCTACTATTTCTGAATGATTTAAACAATGAAAGGGAGGCTCTATTTATAGTTTTCGTAATGGGCCTCAGCAAGGCATCGTGCTGCGATAGCTCCATCGCAGTACGATGTGAAGATTCAGTTCAATTTTATAACTGATCCTGTGCATTTCATCAGCTTGGGCGCCAAGTCAAGTCATCGTGCTGCGATGGCACACATCGTGCTGCGATGAACAGATTTTCTTCAGATTTTATTCTTCTGTTTTCTTGGCAAACAAGCAGCTTCCATCGTGGCACGATGGAAGTCATCGTGCTGCGATGGAATGCTTAATTTCTTCACTTTTTGGGCTTTTTCTTGTCTTTTGGCATCTTGGACCTTGTCTTGATGCTTTTTCCTGCTTTTGTAGGTTTTCCTTCGTATTTGGGCCTGTCTTGGTCATTTTACTACTAATAATAATACTAAAAATACCATAGAAATTTCTGTCATCACGGAGGCACATTTATTCATTAATTGTCATTATGCTTGGAATGTGTGGTGTAAAATCCTTATGTGGTTTGGTGTGGAGCTAGTGTAGTCGGGCGACTTGCCATCCTTGCTGCAAAGCTTCTTGGGTCGAATTGTTTATACAAAAGTGAAAAAAGGTTTATCGTTGTTGTGGCATATGGTATTATGGTCTTTTTGTTAGCTAGAAATGATACATTTTTTTGTAACAAATATCATAGTATTGACGATTTGATATGTTAAATGACAGAGGGTTAAATATGTTTTTGTCTCTTTAAATATTTCAAATTTTATTTTTAGTCCCTATATAAAACTTCATCAGGTTTTGGTCGTTCAAATATTTTCTTTTATGATTTTTGGTCTTTGTTTTTTAGTCAACTCGTGTATATCATTTAATATTTTAAAATTTTTTTACGGTCATGTTTAGTACATTATATAAATCTCTCTTGTGAAAGTTTATTTAAAAAAAAAATGAATTAAATATTTTTTAATTTTTTGCGCTGAAAAAATAATAAATAATTCATGTTATGTTAAAAAACTCTTTTTTTTTGGGAAATATTCTTATAATATTATTAATATGATTATAAAAAATTATTAAAAAATGCCAAAGTACACAAAACTTTAAGTAAAAGAAGGAGATTAAAATTGTGATAGAAAATATTTAAGGGACTAAAAGTTGTCGAATTTCTTATAGAGACTAAAAATAAAATTTGATATATTTATAGGGACCAAAAACTTATTTAACCCTTAAAAATTTATATCACATAGATTATTCATGTAAATTTTAATAGAAATCTAAAATTATTTTATATGTTATTATAATAACCATCAAAATTAACGACTAATGTATTTTATTGAACATTGTTAATTTTGATAACTCCCAAAAATATATCATTTTTAATAGAGACACGTTGCTCTCTTTTTCTTTGCATAAATAAGAAACATGTTTCTTCCTCTCTCTATGTCATATGTATGATCAGAGTACGTTTTCTCATGTTTGACCATTTTATTTAAAGTGACTTTCAGAGTTCCATAATTCACAATAAAATCTTAGGTCCCTAGTCCCATAAGTGGAGAGACTCAGGTCAAATCGACACAAACATGTTTTTCTTCTACCCATCCATGCACCAAAACATCCAACGAACGAAGTGTCGATCTCTCATCTTGTGGGTCAGTCAAGAAATTCATAGGTGCCTCTTTCTTCGCAGATATTCCCGCATGCACAAAAAATATATAAAAAAAAAAAACATCTCTTACCAGTCATGCCCGTATTTAAATCATGAAAACTTCCTACAATGATCTACATGCTCTCCAAAGGTATCTAGCCACACCTTACGACAAACCTCACCATAGAAAATAATGAAATCTTGAGGCGGTACCTAAGGATAGTACGATATTCTACTGGAAACATGTGTTGGTCTAATACGTCGATGTGGATAAATTGGAGAAAATCATGAGCATATACTGCTTTTAAACATCCAAAAATTGTTTTTTGTCTTGTAGTCATATTAAATTAATTTTTATATATATTTTGAACAATTTTACCAAAAAGAGCATTCAACAAATTCTAAATAAAATAAAATTAAAGACATAAGAATTGACACTTGTCTATTAAAAAAGAGGATTGATACGACTCGTTAGCTTCTTATAAAAAAATAAAGGATTAATAGGTCTTTACCCCCTGCAAAGTAGGTGAGTTTTGCTTTACCCCCTATAATTATTTTTTTTGAGATTACCCCCTGCAAATTTTTTTTTTGATTTACCCCCTTTAATGCACTTTTTAAATCGGTTATTTTGTTCAACCGATTTAAAAAGTGTTGTTTTTTAATTCAGTTATTATGTTTTTTTTCCTGCCACGTCAGCAAAAGGGAGGTAAATCAAAAAAATAAATTTTGCAGGGGGTAATCTCAAAAAAATAAATTACAAGGGGGTAACGCAAAACTCGCTTACTTTGCAGGGTGGTAAAAGCCTATTAACCCAAAAATAAAATAGGAAACTCTCAATTTTTTATTATTATTTGGACTTGGATCATACTACTTAGATGGTAATAATGTGGTAGTATTTTAGTATTCCCCTACATTTTCTACTTTAATTTATTTTTATTCTTTTTAGAATTAAATGTGTTTTTTTTATCCCTCTAAGTATATTAAATTTTATATTTTATATCTATAAAAAATTTCTTCGAATTTTAGACCTTCAAAATTTTATTTTTCAAATTTAGTCCCTGTTTTTTTTTTTCTTTCAAAATTTCATGTATCATGTTCTAAATGATTTTTTTTTTCAAACATATCATTATTAATATCTTAAAATATCATTAGATTAATTATTTAATAATTTAAGAGTAAAAAGGTCTTTACTCCCCTGCAAAGTAGGCGAGTTTTGCAATACGCCCTGCAAATTTTTTTTTAAGAGTGTCCCATTGCAATGTTAAAGATTTTTTTTTTAGTTCATTTTACCCCCCTGCAGGGGGTGATGGCCAACATTGCAATGGGGCATTTTAAAAAAAATGATATGTCTTAAATCAAAAGTCATTAAGAACATGATAAGCAGACTTTTGAAAAAAAAATGGAGAGTGAAAT
Source organism: Trifolium repens (assembly GCA_030408175.1). NCBI lineage: Eukaryota > Viridiplantae > Streptophyta > Magnoliopsida > Fabales > Fabaceae > Trifolium > Trifolium repens. The sequence goes on from CP125851.1 coordinate 37,887,476, forward strand.
TTAAAATTTAGAGTAACTAAAATTTGAAGAAAGTCTTTAGAGAAACTAAAAATCAAATTTGATATATTTAGAGTAATCAAAAACATATTTTAACTCAAATCTCTTAGGCTTTGTTTGCGAGTTTGAAGCGGATGAGAGGAAATGATTTTGAAAAAAATGAAGAAACAAGTGGAAGGAATAGAGAAGTTTGGGAGGGAAGGAGTTTGGAGGGTTATTTTTTCTTCATAACACAAAACCCCCCTGATTTGGTGGAACTCAAAAATTGTATTTGATGGGGGTTTGGAGGGGGTTTGGAGGGTTTATATGAATTCTTCAACTTTAATTAATGTTGTTATAATATTCTTAAATTCATAATATATTAATCATAAATATTTATTTGTCATTCTCTATAAAAAATACTTTCTCAAAAAATGTAAAAGATTTCTTTAATTTTCTCTATATTTCCCTCCCTCCAAAGCCCTCCCCTCCCCTCCAAACTCACAAACAAAGCCTTAATATATTTCTTTAGGCGTAAGAATTCTTTTTCATTAGCAATCACATATATTTTGTCATCTGTAATATCATTGATTGTTCTTTTATTCCTATTTTCCGCGCAAGCAAGAATATCATTTACTAACTACGTTCGATACTCTCTTCTTACTAAAATATAAGTCGTTTTGAGAAAAAAAATTGTACCAATTTATAAGCTGCATTCATTACAAATGAAACATTTATTGCTTTTTTTTCTATTATACTCTTAACTATTTATTTTTCTTCTTTCCATTCTTCAATTTATTTTTCTCATACAATTAATGAAAGACAATTTTTAAACTAACTCATAAATTTTCTTTTCCATACAAAATTAATTACATATTCTTAATTTGTGTAATATAGTTAAAACAACTTATATTTTAACACGGAATGAGTATTAGATAACGTCGGTAATTATAGTTCAGAACGGTAGCTATAAAAACATTTATTTAGAGAGTTGAGTTTAAATCTAAGATATCAAACTTTTCTATATTTAATGAATGTGAGTCCAATCCCTTAACTATTTGGCCGAAAAATTACTACTAATTGGATCGAATTATTTGGTGGTTTAATTATATGAGATTTCTTTTGACTTTGAATTCTACAACACGAGTTATGAGACATGGATGACTCGCGGTTACATAAACAGTTGTTACTTGGACGACATATAAAATCCAACATTAGTATATTCTAATATTGTATATGAATGAGTGTGAACTATGGAAAAAGAAAAAAGATCAAGGAAAAAATAATACAAAAATAAAAAATTGTATAAGTTTACAGATTAATTTTGTGAAAAATAAATAAAAAATTCCCATTTTGATAAATAACTAACTAGGTAAGCAAAACAATCAATATAGAATTTAAACCAAAAAGTGGCAAATATTTATTCCAAAAAAAGGGAAAAATATTATACATAAATATATAATTTTAATCAAAATATTACCCTTATGGCTTTGAAAAAATCAACAATATTTTCCAAAACCAGTCCTAGCTTTTCCCCCAAAAAATAGCATGGAAAATCCCCAGACTTTTTTTTTAATCATTTTTATCTAATTTTAATAATTTACACAGACAAATTACTACTCTGTCTTAGAATTTTAATCGAGATTATATTATCATTAATTTACTTGATTAATTGATTAATCAAGATGGTTTATTCCACCGTAGTAGTATTACACGTCCACGCAGGAGAAAAAGGTTGAAATTGTTGGTAAACCAAAATTTGAGTATAGTTGTTGATTTTTTGGTTCAGCACGGTTCGCTCAGACCGGAGCCATTCATTTTCGGTTCTTATCCGGTTCAAGTGATACAAAATGAATTGCAACCGGTTTTTCATTTCCCGGTTTTCAAGTCTACACTTGTTCAACTGGTTCCTTAGATTCTCTACATGTCTCTGTTTACGCATCCGTGATCTTTGGGCCGATTCCCGGTTCGATATCATTCGTCTCCTCTTTCGCTCGTCAATGACCCGGTCTGAATCCGGTTTACGTTTCTCATGGGGTTGGTTCGGTTCATCTGAACCGGAGCTTGAAGTGATGAGTAAGGGAGTGATGGGTTTGATCTCGTCTAAGAAAAGGTCGTGGAAATCCCATGGCGGGAAACCGGCGGAGAAGGCGGAGAATGGGTTGTCGAGAAAAGGGTCGGAGGGAGGGAGGGTGGAGAGCATGGTGGCAGCAGAGGGACAGAGTTTTTGGTAATTAGAGAGTGGTGAGAGAGAGGAGGGAGAAAGGGAAGAAAGGTAGAGGAGGGTACCCTTATTTATTGAGAAATTGTGGGGTAAAATTGTGTAATTAAGGTGAGTTAGTAAGGGTATTTTTGTCCGAAAATTATTTACAGTGCATGACTTTTGAGTCATTTGGCACTATGGTTGTGACTTGTGACTTGTGCCTTGTGCCTTGTGGGGGCAATGGAGCAATGCGTCACATCTCTTTTTAAAATTGGGACTATTTAATGGGTCCTCTAAAGTTTGATTTTTAAGCTTAGTTACAAAGTAGAATTCAACAATGTCTTGATTATAGTTTGTAGAGTTTTACATACATCACTATTTATTTATTATTATTATGGAGATTAGTTATTTTTTTAAGGAAGATTCTCGAGATTAGTTATTAAATGCTCAGTTTCGAGTATTTTGATATTTTATAGATTTTTAGATATATAACTTGTGGAGATTAGTTATTAAAGAGGTCGTTGAAATTACATATATTTAGATAAAATTTTCTTATTAACATAATTAATAGTGCTATAAAGCTGCTATTTAGCATTTCCTTTGTTCCAAATATAATTATAAAGTGAAAAATCTTCAATATTATTCTTATTCTTCGTCATGTTGTAAACATCTCGAACAATATAAGCGTCTCCCAAAGCTTGATTTCACTTCCAATAATCGACCACATTCATATGCAATAAGCATTAATCAACAAAGTAACACTCCGTCAATCAATAGTTAGTTGGTTCAGTGGTAATTACTGCTGAATTTGGTAGGAAGGACCACGGTTCGATCATCCGCAACTGCAATCGAGAAGGGACTGAAATCACTTAATGCTATAACTGACCTCCGAACTAGATTAAACTGATGATGAAAAAAAAAAACACTCCGTCACTATTTTTTCTTTCCATTGAATCAACTCATCCTCCACCTGGTCAACCCCCACCTATATCAATAGCCCTAGAAAACATGTTTGCCACCATTCTTCTACTATTTTATTAATTAAAAACTCAGTTTTTCATTGGCAATATTTTTAATAAAAACTGCTTTTTATCTAAAGTTTAAATTTTTTCACATTAAAAAAATAAGCAAATGCTACTTATAGCAAACCATTTTTTTTTATCAAAAGGTGGTAACAAAAGAGCTAGCCACACCAAAACATATTAAAGAGAGAAAAGATAAAACAAATGGAGGGGGCCAAACCAAACTCCATTAAGAAGAGACAAGTCTAAAACAATAGAATTATACCGTAGTAACATATGTTATACTCCATTCGTCCCAAAAGATTGACCCATTTGGAATATATGCACTATTCATATATCTTGCTTTGACCATATTATTCTCTCAATACATAAAAATAAATATTAGCATATAAGTTGTAGTTGGATTCGTCTCGATGAGTACTTTCCAAATATCAAATTTTTATATTTTTTACTATTATACAATAAAAATATTAATCGTCAAAGTTATACATTGGCATGCGTGAAACAGTCAACTGTATCAATCTTTTTGGGATGAAAGGAGTAATATATTTATCCAATTCTGTATTTTGCCAAAAGAATATCAAACGACAGTGATACATTTGTTGATACTGTCATTCGCGATGAATATGAATGCTCTTAAAAAAAAAACAATATGACATATTGACTCTATTTTTTTTAAGAATTAAACAGCGGTAATATAATGAACAAATGCTAAAAATCCTTGTTCTACATTTAGCATAAACCTAATTGACGCTTTAGTCAGAATATTGCTATGGTCGATACAATTTTCTGTTTTTAAAAAGGTAAAAACATACTAATTTTTTCATGTTCCATCTTTATTAAAATGTAAAAATTGTGGATTTTGAACTTTACAGTTTTTGAAATTTATAGAAATTATTTTTATTCCGAATATTAATTGTAAAAATTGTAGAGACAAAAATGAGATTAGAGAAAATGAGAAGTAACTAGATATCTTTTAAGATACCCATGTGGCCTGGCCTCCCACGCACGTATACATAGACATAGCTAGTTGCTTTTTTGACATACATAACTTTGAGCATTTGAGGCATGCAATAATCGGTGAAAATAAAGTCTTCATAGTTGTATCTAGAGAATCCATAGGTTACTAGAATTGTCATAGGAGTTGGGGACTTGGTGAAGGAAATTGAGAAAGAGCAATAAATTGGTTGTATTGATAAGAAAAAAAGGAAAACATAAAAGTTGTTTACCCTACTTTTAAGTTTTAACTTTTAACACTCTTCTTGATGATATATAAGCAAAATTGTAGTTTTTAGAATTAGGTTCCGTTTAGATTAGTTTATTTTTGAGCTTATGCAAACAACTTATGCAATATAAATTAGGTTTTATGATATTTTTTAAGTTCAAACTAGTGAAAATTGTATATTTATAAATTATTTTATCATAAACTACGTTGATAAACTTATAATAATACATAAAAATTGCACAAGATGTTTGCATAAGCTCAAAAATAAGCTAATTCAAACGGGACCTTATTATATATTAATTTAATGTATTTCATCTATAAAGTGCGTAGAAGAAGTATTTGGAGAAAAGGAAAGATACTGTTAAAAGATTTAAATACAATTTTATAAAAATATGTAGTGTGAATGTATTGAAAATTAAAATATTTAACTTTTTAAATAAATAACAAGTGTCAAAAATAATAATAAACAACAACTTTAAATGGAGTAGCAGTGTCCCTTAAAAAATACTCTATGTTAGAAGTTATGCATGTTAGATATATTAGAATTTAAGTATTGTGATTTATATGTTAGTAGTCTAGTAGTCCATTAAGTATTATTATAAATTGTCTCTGTAATCCTTATTTTGTTAAGCAATGCAATTCTGATATTATTGAAACCCTAGCCGATATCTCTTTTATATTTTGTATCTCTGCTTCTAACATGGTATCGAGAGCTTGTTTTGATTCGCCTTAGATTGTTCGTCTTCCGCCGTAGAATTCCCAAGAGACTGGGAATGTGTTTGTTTGTTTTTGTATTGTGGTTGGTTTGTTCTTTGAAGTTTGGTGCCTCCGCTGTTTGAAGTTTGTGATTTGATCTTGTGTCGCTGTGCTATGTATTGTTTTGAAGAAATTGATTGAAGGAATAATTTGGTTATCCTTTGTTGTTCTTCCACGCAAGTGATGTTTATGTTTGTTGCTGTTACTTTTAAGTGCCACCGTTTGTTCTACTTTGGAATTATTGGTTATTTAGAGCCATTGATTATGTGTCTTGTTTACAGTTTGGAAAAAGATGCATTTTGGTTTAATTCTGTTTTATTCGGTTTAATTTGTTTCGGTTTGCTTTGGTTTTGTTAGTTTGGCTCTAGCTTGATTTGATTTGGTTCGAGTATGTTTGGTTTCGTTTTGTTTGGTTCGATTTGGTTTTGTTTGAATCTGTCTGGTGAGCGAAAGCTCGCAGTCTGTCTAGTGAGCGTATGTTCGCAATCTGTCTAGTACTCTAGTGAGTGAATACTCACATTTGAAAATCTGAATCTGGTGAGGGAATACTCACATCTGAAAATCTGAATCCGGTGAGAGAATACTCACAATCTGAAAATCTGAATTCGGTGAGGGAATACTCACAATCTGAATCCGGTAAGGGAATACTCACAATCTGAAAATCTGAATCCGGTGAGGGAATACTCACAATCTGAAATTTGAAGTCTGAAATCGGAAGCTGAAACCTTAAGCTTGAAGTTTGAAGCTTGAAGTTGAATTTGGTATTAGTTTACTTTCAGTGCTGATTTTGTGACAAGCTCAAAGCTTAGTAAGCTTTAGCTTGATGGGTAGTATTAGAAGTTTATTTTATTTGATATATGTTTTTCGTATTTTGTTTGACAAACTTATAATGCTTCTTGTTGATGCATCATGAGTTTGAGGGGAAATGTTAGATATATTAGAATTTAAGTATTGTGCTTTATATGTTAGTAGTCTAGTAGTCCATTAGGTATTATTATAAATTGTCTATGTAATCCTTATTTTGTTAAGCAATGCCATTATGATATTATTGAAACCCTAGCCGATATCTCTTTTATATTTTTCAAACCAATAACACGAAGGACAAATTGTTGCTTTCAATCCAATAATTCATGCTTTGACCAACCAAGGGAGTTGTGCGGATTACCTTCCAACACCAACTTGCAGTTCTTCAAAGCCAATCAATTTTCCAAATCAGCGACCTTGAATGATATCGACCCCAACAAAAAAACGAAATTAAATTCAAAACATCTTATTCTAATACCAAACACAAGCTCTTTTATATTTTGGTATCTCTGCTTCTAACAATGCAAACATATATTGGTACAATTTTTTTTTTTTTGTGATTATTAATTTGTTAGCGATAAATTTTTTATGGTTACTTATGTTTGAACTCAAAATTTTCATTTATATCAATATATGTATAAATTTCCAGGTGATATGGACAAAAACATATTAGTTCCCTTCTTTTTTATATACGGACAAAGAGATTTGTCTTAGACCATCTACAATGGGGGTGTTGAAACTCATTTCAACACATCAAATCACATGCAATGAGGGTGTTGGAAATTAGCACACAATGTAGTGGCATTGATGTGAGGAAGTTGAAATAATACTTGGTATAGAAGTAAACACAAGCTAAGAACTAAGAAGTAGTGTGAATTGAAAAAAGCAATTTTAAGTCCCACATAGGAGGGAATATACTTCCTAGTAGTGTTTATATATGGAAAAGTGACCATAGGGTATGGGCCCCAAGGGGTACCCACTTTTGTGCGACGAAGGAGTACACACCCAACGCTAAATATCACACGCGAGCCGCCGTCCGGCTCGGCTTGGGCCGGGCTTGGGCTTGGTGATGCTTAATTTTTTGGTCACAGAAATTAATTAATTTTGTTAATTAATTAAACGGAATTAATGAGTCATTAATGCTAATCCGTTTTCCCACAAAAGCACACGTTTTACACGTGTTAAATACCAAGTCCTGAATCGGATATATCCGTTCCGTCAAAAGCTTCAGCTCCAAGTTTCCGTTCCAGATTTTGCTTGCATATATCCGTTTGCGAAACAGCTCCAACGTGCCCCCTTTCTCTCGTTTTCTGGTGCCAACATCGCCTATATATATATATATATCAGACCTCATTCATCAGTTTTCTTCACTTCAGAATTCCGAAAATACTGAATTCTCTCTTCTTTCTCTTTTTCTCTTCATCTCAAAATATTTTCTTTCTTTTCTTTTGTTTCAGAAATACGAAACAATATTGTAGTACTGTTATAGATCGATATTGTTGTATCGATTCGAGTTATATTGTCATATAACTCAAGAGGTGTTGTTCTCGAACAATTACTGCAGTGCAGTTGTAATTGTTACAGTTTTCTGGGCTGTTTTATCCTGGGGATGGCGTGGTTTATAGTCTGTCTTGCACGAATTTCGGCAGTACCACGAAACGTCTTAAAGAGAGCGTGTTGTTCCGCGACTCAGCCAATAAAATCTTCAGTGATACTTTTCAAAACTAATTTTCGTAAAACCGAAAAATAACAATTTTAAGACGTTTTCTAAACTGCAATGGACACTGAAGAGGTTATTGGTACTTCGGCTGTTGGTGCAACCGAAAGACCGTCCAGGTTTGAAGGTCTTCATTATAAATGTTGGCAACAAAAAATGTATTTTTTTCTTAACTTTGAAAAAGGTTGTCCACGTTTTGAAAGAGTCGCTGCCTACTGCTCCTACTTGTTCTAGTTCAGGAACAAAGCCTGTCACTATTGACAACGGTGATAAACCGGATGCTGATAAGGACAAGGATAAGGAACAACCTGATCCTGCTGCCCAAGCTAAAGCCCAGGAGCTTCAATTGCTCAAGGAACAACATATCTGGCTGAATAATGATTACCTGTGTAAAGGTTATATCCTTAATGGTCTGTGTGATGACCTGTATGACTATTATAGCTCATACAAAGATGCTAAGGATGTTTGGGAGGCACTGAAGAAAAAGTATGACACCGAAGAAGCAGGTGTAAAAAAGTATGTTGTTAGCTGATATCTTAAATATCAGATGGTTGACGACAAGTCTGTGGAGGCACAATCTCATGAGCTGCAAAAAATTGCTCATGAAATAATAACAGAAGGTATGTGTAAGTGCACCAGTTCATCCTCATGTTTTAATAATTGTCAAAACACATGAAAATAGAGTAGAACATATTTTGGCAATGATACAAATGACTTGACAAGCGAAAAACTATTTTTAAACTTTGAAAAACCGAGTTTTAGGTATTATGTATCGATACATAAACATGTGTATCGATACAAATGTCCTGAAATTACTTCAGACTGATTTTGTGCAATTTGTATCGATACATCTATCACTTGTATCGATACAAAAGTGATCTCTCAGAGGCAGAGAGTCACCTGTGTATCGAATCATGCTTGCATGTATCGATACACACTCACTTCTCTAAAAAATCAGAGAGTGCATGATGTATCGAATCATGCTTGCATGATTTGATACATATCAGTCAAGATTTCAAGAAACTGATATATGTATCGATACATATACATCTTTGTATCGATACATAGGTCAATATTTTCAATTTGAACGCTGGTCAAAGGGTTTGTATCGATACAAACCATCATTTGTATCGACACACGTATGTTGAATTTTGCCCAAATTTGCTCAATTCTATTCTCTCTTTAAATAGCAATGTGATGTGTCATTGTAACAGAGAGGAAACTAGTGTGAAAGATCAGAAAACGCTTTGGGTTGCAAATTGAGTGAGAATTTGAATCAAAGGTTTCATTCAACACAAATTCATCATCTTCATCAAAGATTGCAATCAAAATTGAAGCTTGAGTTTGGGATCAACTCAATAGAGGTTGCATTTTTGTGTGATAACGTTCGATACGGATCGCGGTGAATTAGAATCGTAGTCGGGTTGGATTGTGTGTTGAAGGTTCTAGTTTCTCTCAAAGGATTCAAGATCGTGCGTGTCTTGAAGGATCGACAACAAGAAACGAAGGACTCAGCTGGACGATCGAGTGCGATTTGGCACGGGTCGGATCGTTGGAATCAGAGGGCGAAGTTTCGTTGTGTGTCGAGGTTTTGTTGCATAGTTTACTTTTTGTCTCGTTATAGGTTTATAAGATTCAATTGTAAAACTGTGCACGTGTTGTTAATCATTTTTGATCTATACACTCTCAAATAACCCGTTTGGTTATTTGGGGGGAGACGTACTCGGACAAACGCGTGGACGACGCGAAATCCGGGGAACTCCCTAATCAAATCGTTATGTGTTTCTCTCTCTCTCTCTCAATATTTTACTTGTTATAATTTCATTGATTTCTTGAATCGATTGAATTTTTCATGTTCATATTGGAACATCAAAAATTCAATTGTTATGCTTGATTGTGATTGTGTTTAATTCGATATTGTAACTTGCTTGGGTCTGAATTTGATTCATTGTTTAAATTCAAATTTTGAACTCTATCATTTCAAATCTTTTCATAAAACGTTCAAAGGATTATACTACGTTTCCTTTGGTCAATCGGTGCATAGACTACCGATCCGGTGGTTTTCCGCTTGCGCTTGATTGAAACAAATAATTTTTTAAAAACGACATTGTTTCAAGGTTCACTTATTCAACCCCCCTTCTAAGTGATAGCCAAGTAGTCTAACAAGTGGCATCAAGAGCCCGGTTCGATTTTAAACGATTAAACCGAGTAATTTGTGCCAATTATTAGAAAACATGGCTTTTGCACCGAAAGGGGCGTATAATAGGGCTCCTATATTCAATGGCGATCACTTTGACTATTGGAAAAGTAGTATGCGTATTCACATCAATTCTTCTGATGGTGAAGTGTGGAATGCTATTGAGAATGATCCGTTTGTTCCAACTATCACGGATCCTCATGGCATTGTCGAAAATAAGCCTATGGCACAATGGACGGATGATGAAAAGAAAAAGGTCAATTACGATGCAAAGGCACAAAACATACTTATTTCATCCCTTGGGATTGAACAATTTTATCATGTGTCGCATTGTTCTACGACCAAAGAAATGTGGGATACAATAGTTACTCACTTTGAGGGAACTAATGAGGTCAAAATTTCGAAAATAAACACCTTAACTCAAGAATTCGAATTGTTTCATATGCAAGATGATGAAACCATTGCGGATATGCAACAAAGATTTGTAAAAATCACCAACAAGTTACATGGTCTAGGTAAACCAATCACAAATCAAGATGCTACTAATAAGATTTTTAGATGTCTTAATAGGTCATGGCAACCAAAGGTCACCGCAATCAAAGAAGCGAATGATCTCACAACTTTGAGTCTCACAACCTTATTTGGTAAGCTAACGGAACATGAACAAGTGCTTAATTTGTTGGAAAAGCATGAGAAAGGTGAGAAAAAGGAAAAACATAACGAAAAGGAAAAAGAAAAGGATAAGAGGTCCATTGCTCTAAAGGCCTCCAAGTCCAAGTCCAAAAAGGTTGAGCAAGTGAAGAGTAGCTCAAGCGAAGACGATTCCGATGATGAGGAAATGGGACTCTTCGTTCGACACTATAATAGATATGTGAGAAAGAATGGGATAAGACATTCCGATGACAATCTTAAGAAGTTTCGGAAAGATAGTGGTTACCGCCGGAAGAATGAAGATGCTAGGTACTCCAAAAAGGGGATTTGCTATGAGTGCGGCCAAGTTGGTCACTACAAGCCGGATTGTCCTAAACTCAAGAAAAAGGAGAAGGAGTCATCTTCAAACAAAAGGAGGAGCAAAGAAAATAAAGCTTATGTTGCATGGGAAAGTAATAGCTCATCATCCCATTCATCATCTAGCTCTAGCTCAAGTGATGAAAGCGAAGTGGCTAATGTATGTTTCACATCTCATCATCACAAAAAGAAAGATAAAGCTCCCAAAAAGGTAAACCAAAATCCCTCTAGCTCATATACCTCGTTAGAATATCATGATTTGCAAAGTGCTTTTGAGGACCTATGTAGTGAAACTAGGAAAGCTTTCAAACGATTAAAAGAGATTATAAAAGTTAACAAAGCTCTTGAAAAGAAAGTTTCCGAAACGGAAGAAGAATTGAAAGCTTTCAAGGTATCGTTACTAGAAAGGTCAAATGCAAGTCATAATAATAATGATATAGTTGGTTGTGATAAATGTGCCACTTTGTCAAAAAATATTAAAATTATCAAAGACAAAGTGGAAAATTCATCAAAACATAAAGTCTCTCATCAAGTTGATCCAAAATACTTTCAAAACACTTTGAAAAACAAAAACAAAAGTTCCAAGAATTTCAAAAAGGATCAAAAGAAGAGAGACTCACATATCACTTGTCACTATTGTTGTTGTGAAGGCCATACCATTGCAAAATGTAAAGCTAGGAAATTGTTGGTACCTAAGGGAGTATTGCAATGGATGCCAAAACTCAACAAAACTTATTTGCCTCACCAATTAGGACCCAATGAAAATTGGGTACCTCCTTCTTATGTTTAAATGTTGTAGGAAAAGTGCCTTGATAATCTAGAAAGGAGATGGTTTCTAGATAGTGGATGTTCAAGGCACATTACGGGTGATGCCTCGCTTTTCATTAAGTTCAAAGCAAAGGAGAAAGGCTACGTCACCTATGGAGACAACAATAAGGGTACTATTCTTGGTGTAGGTACTATTGGTAATCCCTCTACTATAACCATATCTAATGTTGTACTTGTGGATAACCTTAAGCACAACTTGTTGAGTGTTGCTAAGCTTTGTGATAAAGGGTTTATAATCAATTTCAAACCAACCTTTTGCACAATCGAAAGTAACAAAGACAAGAATGTGATTCTTAAGGCTATTAGGCATGGAAATGTATACATGTTGGACCTAGATGATAATTGCCTAAGTGGTGCTAAATGTCTCATCACCAAGAATGATGAATCTTGGTTGTGGCATAGAAGAATGGCACATCTTAATTTCGATTTACTAAATAAGATGGCTTCCAAAGATCTTGTAATCGGTCTACCTAAAATACGTTTTTCAAAAGATCACTTATGTGACGCATGCCAAATGGGTAAACAAACCAAGGCTTCTTTCAAATCTAAAAAGTTTATTTCAACTACTAAGCCTTTAGAGTTAATCCATATGGATCTTTTTGGACCATCAAGGACCAAAAGCCTTGGTGGTAATTACTATGGACTTGTGATTGTAGACGATTACTCAAGATTTTGTTGGACATTATTCTTATCTAGTAAAAGCGATACTTTGTCCGCCTTTAAACAATTTGCTAAGATGATTCAAAATAAACTAGACCTTAAAATCATTTCCATTAGGAGTGATCAAGGAGGCGAATTTGAAAACAATAACTTTGAAAAGTTTTGCTCCAAACATGGCATTGAACACAATTTTTCGGCTCCACGAACACCACAACAAAATGGGGTAGTGGAAAGGAAAAATCGTATTCTAGAAGAGTTAGCTAGGACTATGTTAAGTGGCCTTCCTAAGTATTTTTGGGCCGATGCTATAAGCACCGCAAGTTATGTTCTAAATAGGGCGATCATTTGACCTATTTTGGACAAAACTCCCTATGAAATACTTAAGGGAAGAAAACCTAATCTTAGTCATTTGCGCTCGTTTGGATGCAAATGCTTTATTTTAAATAATGGAAAGGAGAATCTTGGCAAATTTGATCCAAAAGCGGATGAAGGCATTTTCTTAGGTTATTCATTATCTAGCAATGCATATAGAGTATACAATAAAAGGTTACAAATTGTTGAAGAATCGGTTCATGTAAACTTTGATGAGACTTTTTCGGAAGAAAACGGGAAAGGTGATTTTATTGGTACAGGTGTCGACACAATGGATATTTTGAAGGATCAAGAAGTTGATGGAAGTGATCAACCCTCAACAGAAGTTCCTAAAGGAAAAGACGATGACCCGTCACCATCCAATAAAGATAAAGATGATGGAGGATCTTCTTCATCAAAGAATCATCACAAGCAAAGAGGAGCCAGTCTTGCAAAGGAATGGCGTACTCTAAAAGACCATCCCATTGACAAAGTCTTAGGTGATATCTCAAAGGGAGTGGCTACTCGATTTCAAATAAGTAACCTTTGCTCTCACTATGCTTTTGTTTCACAAGTTGAACCTAAAAACTCAAAGACCGCATTACTTGATGAACATTGGATTCTTGCTATGCAAGAAGAACTAAATCAATTTAAAAGAAATGATGTGTGGGATTTAGTACCACCTCCTCCAAGTCATCAAGTAATTGGAACACATTGGGTTTTTAGAAATAAACTCGATGAAAACGGTATTATTATTAGGAACAAGGCACGGTTGGTAGCTCAAGGCTATAACCAAGAGGAGGGCATTGACTATGAAGAGACATATGCTCTGGTAGCTCGTCTAGAGGCTATCAGACTTTTACTAGCTTACGCATGCAATATGAATTTCAAATTATATCAAATGGATGTTAAGAGTGCTTTCCTAAATGGATACATAAATGAAGAAGTGTATGTCAAACAACCACCCGGTTTTGAAAATCATGAACATCCGGACTATGTTTTCAAATTAAAGAGAGCTTTGTATGGTCTTAAACAAGCTCCTAGAGCTTGGTATGATAGACTTAGCAAGTTCTTAATTAAAAATGGATATTCAAGGGGAAAGGTTGACACTACACTCTTCATTAAACGTAAAGGAAAGGACGTTTTATTGGTTCAAATTTATGTTGATGATATTATTTTTGGTTCCACTAACCCATCTCTTGTCAAGAGTTTCTCTAGTCTTATGCAAGGTGAATTTGAGATGAGTATGATGGGTGAGCTTACCTACTTCTTGGGATTACAAATCAAGCAACTAGAAGAAGGAACTTTTATATATCAAACTAAATATTGCTTTGAGTTGCTTAAGAAGTTTGGGATGACGGACTCAAAACATATGGAAACTCCTATGGCATCAACATGTGCGTTAAGCAAAGATGAAGAAGGTAAAGATGTGGAGATCACAAAATATAGAGGTATAATCGGATCCCTACTCTACCTAACGGCATCTAGGCCGGATATTATGTTTAGTGTTTGCATGTGCGCACGATATCAATCATGCCCCAAAGAATCACACCTAAAAGCCGTGAAAAGAATTTTAAAATATTTAAAAGGTACATCAAATTTTGGCTTATGGTACTCTAAGGGGAATGATTGTTCTTTAGTAGGTTATTCCGATTCCGACTTTGCCGGTTGCAAGTTGGATAGGAAGAGTACTAGTGGAACATGTCACCTATTTTGTAATAGCTTGGTAAGTTGGCATAGCAAGAAACAAGTATCGGTTGCTTTGTCAACCGCCGAGGCGGAATACGTTGCGGCCGGAAGTTGTTGTTCCCAAATACTTTGGCTAAAACAACAACTTCTCGACTATGATTTAAAACTACAACGTGTTCCAATCTTGTGTGACAACACTAGTGCCATAAACCTCACAAAGAACCCCGTGTTGCATTCAAGGACTAAGCATATAGAGATTAGACATCACTTTCTTCGCGATCATGTAGAAAAAGGGGATGTTGTCTTTGAGCATGTGGACTCGAAAAACTAACTTACGGACATATTTACAAAGCCACTTGCAACGGACCCCTTTATCTTCATTCGCGGAGAATTAGGGATCCTAGATATCTCTAACCTAGAATAAGTATCATCAAACATGAACTTTATATACATATCATACTTCTTGGCAACTTGGAGTTTTTATACTATGGAAAGTGCATCAACATCCTACGGTACAAGGTTAAAAAGTATCATTTCTATCCTTCTCTTCTTAAAATTTACTCTCTTATGTCTATGAGAATGCCTTTCAATTATCAATCTCACATATTAGTGCTTTTCAATACATTCATACGTTTGCTCATTTCCAAAAAATTTTGCTTTAAGATAAGTAATAATTCTTAAAGTCCATATGTATCAAATGGCAATGTGTGAAATTTTGATTACTTAATATGTCTATAGCTTGCCTTGTTGCATAAATACTATTCATGTATTTCATTTCTTCATGAACATCATTATATGATATGGCAACATGAGATTATGCATTTAGTTGCATTGTTTTGTTTATTTCGTCCCATATTTTGATATGCTGATTGAGTTAAAATGTCGATGTGTTACAATATTCATGCGTTGGTTTTGGTTTGTTATTCTACATTCCATATTTGTCATGAAATTTTGGTATTCGTCATTGATATATTTTGGCATATCTTTGTATGTATTTATATTGGTTAGGAACTTCTATCATATAAGTGCATTTCGATAAATGTAAGTGCACTATATGACTTTGGATTAAAATTGTTTGAACACGATACTTCTAATAGACTCTCTTCTTCTTTTTGATATTGTCAAAGGGGGAGAGATTTGGATGCACAAGCTAAGGATGAATAGCTAAAAGATTCTTGAACATTATCTACTATGACAATCGCATTATGGCATCAACTCAGGGGGAGCGTGCTTTGTTAGCCTTGGTGTTTATTTGCGTCTGTGAACATATTGCTATTTTATTGCATATTAGGTATAGGCTTAGTTAGCTTATGCATAGTTTTGACAATTATCAAAAAAGGGGGAGAATGTAAGTGCACCAGTTCATCCTCATGTTTTAATAATTGTCAAAACACATGAAAATAGCGTAGAACATATTTTGGCAATGATACAAATGACTTGACAAGCGAAAAACTATTTTTAAACTTTGAAAAACTGAGTTTTAGGTATTATGTATCGATACATAAACATGTGTATCGAAACAAATGTCCTGAAATTACTTCAGACTGATTTTGTGCAATTTGTATCGATACATCTATCACTTGTATCGATACAAAAGTGATCTCTCAGAGGCAGAGAGTCACCTGTGTATCGAATCATGCTTGCATGTATCGATACACACTCACTTCTCTCAAAAATCAGAGAGTGCATGATGTATCGAATCATGCTTGCATGATTTGATACATATCAGTCAAGATTTCAAGAAACTGATATATGTATCGATACATATACATCTTTGTATCGATACATAGGTCAATATTTTCAATTTGAACGCTGGTCAAAGGGTTTGTATCGATACAAACCATCATTTGTATCGATACACGTATGTTGAATTTTGCCCAAATTTGCTCAATTCTATTCTCTCTTTAAATAGCAATGTGATGTGTCATTGTAACTGAGAGGAAACTAGTGTGAAAGATCAGAAAACGCTTTGGGTTGCAAATTGAGTGAGAATTTGAATCAAATGTTTCATTCAACACAAATTCATCATCTTCATCAAAGATTGCAATCAAAATTGAAGCTTGAGTATGGGATCAACTCAATAGAGGTTGCATTTTTGTGTGATAACGTTCGATACGGTTCGCGGTGAATCAGAATCATAGTCGGGTTGGATTGTGTGTTGAAGGTTCTAGTTTCTCTCAAAGGATTCAAGATCGTGCGTGTCTTGAAGGATCGACAACAAGAAACGAAGGACTCAGCTGGACGATCGAGTGCGGTTTGGCACGGGTCGGATCGTTGGAATCAGAGGGCGAAGTTTCGTTGTGTGTCGAGGTTTTGTTGCATAGTTTACTTTTTGTCTCGTTATAGGTTTATAAGATTCAATTGTAAAACTGTGCACGTGTTGTTAATCATTTTTGATCTATACACCCTCAAATAACCCGTTTGGTTATTTGGGGGGAGACGTACTCGGACAAACGCGTGGACGACGCGAAATCCGGGGAACTCCCTAATCAAATCGTTGTGTGTTTCCCTCTCTCTCTCTCTCTCAATATTTTACTTGTTATAATTTCATTGATTTCTTGAATCGATTGAATTTTTCATGTTCATATTGGAACATCAAAAATTCAATTGTTATGCTTGATTGTGATTGTGTTTAATTCGATATTGTAACTTGCTTGGGACTGAATTTGATTCATTGTTTAAATTCAAATTTTGAACTCTATCATTTCAAATCTTTTCATAAAACGTTCAAAGGCTTATACTACGTTTCCTTTGGTCAATCAGTGCATAGACTACCGATCCGGTGGTTTTCCGCTTGCGCTTGATTGAAACAAATAATTTTTTAAAAATGACATTGTTTCAAGGTTCACTTATTCAACCCCCCTTCTAAGTGATAGCCAAGTAGTCTAACAGTATGCCTCTCGATGAACAATTCCAAATTGCTGTTATCATTGACAAACTGCCCCCTGGATGGAAAGATTTTAAAAACCAACTTCGTCATAAAACTAAAGAATTTTCCATCGAGAGTCTGATTACCTGTCTTTGAATTGAAGAAGAATCTCGTAGACAGGATCAGAAAGAAGAAGAAAAGACCTATGCGGTCAATGGCAACAAAAAGAAATTCGGTGCGGTTCTGAAGCCTACGGACAAACCTTTAAAGAATCAGAACCGCAGTCAAATGAACCGAATTAAGAATGGCAACCCTTCACGGGCCCATAATGCTAAACAGAATCCACCACCTCAAAGGAATGACTCTGGTACTACACTGAACTGCTTTAATTGTGGTAAACTGGGTCACTTTGCTAAAAAATGTAGAAACAAGAATAAACCTGGTGCGACTTCCAATGCACAGGATAACCTGGCTGAAGAGACCTTTGCTGCCATGATAACTGAAATCAACATGGTTGGTGGCAATGATGGGTGGTGGATAGACACTGGCGCCACTCGCCACGTCTGTTATGATCGTGCTATATTTAAAACATACACGCCTGCTGAAAACAAAAAGGTGCAGATGGGCAATGCTCACACCTCAGAAGTTGCTGGAATTGGAGATATTGAATTGAAGTTCACCTCTGGAAAGATTCTGATCCTGAAAGAAGTCATGCATGTTCCAGACATGACAAAGAACTTAGTTTCTGGTTCACTTCTCAATAAGGCTGGGTTTAGTTAGACTATAGGGGCTGATTTGTACACCATCTCTAAGAATGGTATTTTTGTTGGGAAAGGGTACGCCACTGATGGCATGTTCAAATTGAATGTTGAATTGAATAAAATTTCTCCTTCTGTTTACTCTGTTTGTGATTTTAATATTTGGCATGCTAGACTCTGTCATGTTAGTAAACGATCCATGATTAGTTTGAGTAACTTAGGATTAATTCCAAAATTAAATTCAGATAACTTAAATAAATGTGAATTTTGTAGTCAAGCAAAGATAACTAAAACTTTACATAAATCAGTAATTAGAGAATCTGAACCATTGGCATTAATTCATTCTGATATATGTGAACTTGATGGAACTTTAACTAGAAACGGCAAACGTTATTTTATCACTTTTATTGACGATTATTCTGATTACACTGTTGTATACTTAATGAAGAATAAAAGTGAAGCGCTTGATATGTTTAAGATCTATGTGAATGAAATTGAAAATCAATTTGATAAGAAAATCAAGAGACTTCGTAGTGATAGGGGAACTGAATATGATTCTGGTTTATCTAATGAATTTTATAAGCAACATAGAATCATACATGAAATGACTGCACCATATTCTCCTGAAATGAATGGTAAAGAAGAAAGAAAAAATAGAACTCTTACAGAACTAGTTGTAGCTAGTATGCTCTACTCCGGTGCCGCTCCTCACTGGTGGGGGGAAATTTTATTGACAGTTTGCTACGTCCTGAATAAAGTCCCCAAGGTTAAAAACACAGTCTCTCCTTATGAGATATTAAAGAAAAGACAACCAAATTTGTCTTATTTAAGAATCTGGGGATGTCTAGCCTATGTCAGGATACCAGATCCAAAGCGAGTGAAACTCGCTAGCAGAGCCTATGAATGTGCGTTCATAGGTTATGCGTCAAACAGTAAGGCATATAGATTCTACGATCTAAATGCAAAAGTGATTATCGAATTAGTAGATGCTGATTTCTTTGAAGATAAATTTCCTTTTAAATCAAGAAATAGTGGGGGCACCGAATCAAGTCACATTCCTGTGATAAGAAACTCTGAGAGTAACATCGAAGTAGAAACTGAACTTTGACGAAGTAAAAGAGTAAGAGTAGCTAAAGATTATGGTCTGAATTATTCGGCATATACTTTAGAAGAAGATCCTACAAATCTTCAAGAAGCCTTGTCATCTCTGAATGCAGACCTATGGCAAGAAGCTATTAATGATGAGATGGATTCTCTGGAATCTAACAGGACCTGACACTTAGTTGAGTTGCCTCCAGGCTGTAAGCCTATTGGTTGTAAATGGATTTTGAAAAAGAAGCTAAAACCAGATGGTACTGTTGATAAGTACAAGGCCCGCCTTGTGGCCAAAGGTTTTAGACAAAGAGAAAATATAGATTTCTTCGACACATTTTCTCCTATCACTCGAATAACATCCATAAGGGTACTGATTTCTATTGCCGCTATTTATAACTTAACAATACACCAAATGGACGTTAAAACAACTTTTCTAAATGGTGACCTTGAA
The DNA here is from genome assembly GCA_030408175.1 of Trifolium repens. Lineage (NCBI taxonomy): Eukaryota > Viridiplantae > Streptophyta > Magnoliopsida > Fabales > Fabaceae > Trifolium > Trifolium repens. The sequence continues at coordinate 37,907,085 of CP125851.1, forward strand.
GAAGAAATCTATATGGAACAACCTGAAGGGTTTGCAATCCATAGCTAAGAACATAAGGTCTGTAAGTTAGATAAGTCTCTGTATGGTCTAAAACAAGCTCCTAAGCAATGACATGATAAGTTTGATAATCTAATGATATTGAATGGGTACAAAGTGAATGAGAGTGACAAATGCATATATTATAAATTCGAAAAGGGCATTTGCACTATCATATGTCTTTATGTAGACGACTTACTCATATTTGGATCAAACCTCTCTGCTGTGAATGTTGTGAAATCATTGTTGGGTAACAACTTTGATATGAAAGACCTCGGAGAAGCAAATGTGATTCTTGGAATCAAGATCACCAGGTCTGAGAAAGGTATATCCTTAGATCAATCACATTATGTGGAAAAGATCTTAAAGAAATATGGCTACTTTGACTGTAAAGAAAAGAACACAGCATATGACGCCAGTGTAAAACTCTTTAAGAACACCGGTGAAAGTGTTAGACAGTCTGAGTATGCAAGCATCATGGGTAGTCTCAGATATGCCACTGATTGCACGACCCGACATTGCATATGTCGTAGGATTTCTATGCAGGTTTACCAGCAGACCTAGCAATGAGCATTGGGATGCTATTAAGAGAGTCATGGGATATCTTAAAAAGACCATGAATCTCGGACTACATTATCGACGATTTCCTGATGTACTTGAGGGATACAGTGACGCTGATTGGAATACCCTGTCTGATGATTCCAAAGCGACTAGTGGCTTTATATTCAGTATAGCCGGAGGAGCTATATCTTGGAAATCAAAGAAACAGACTATTTTGGCTCAGTCCACTATGGAGTCTGAAATGATAGCGCTAGCAACTGCTAGTGAAGAAGCGAGTTGGTTGAGATGCTTGCAATCTGAGATTCCCTTGTGGGAAAAACCTATGCCAGCTGTGTTGATCCACTGCGATAGTACTACAGCTATTGCTAAAATTGAGAACCGATATTATAACGGTAAAAGACGTCAAATTAGAAGAAAGCACAACACAATGAGAAATCTGATCTCTAAAGGAGCTATGAGAGTGGATCATGTACGCACTGATGAAAACTTAGCGGATCCTTTGACGAAAGGACTAGCTAGAAAGAAAGTCTTCAATACATCTCGTAGGATGGGACTAATGCCGATATGAATTTCTCATGATGGGAACCCAACCTAAAAGACTGGAGATCCCACGAATTAGGTTCAACGGGTAATAACAAGTTGTGAGGAGTTAAAGATGATCATGCAAAGTACAATAAGTGAAGCATGAATCCTGAAAGCGAAAGGATGAGATAATTAGAACTCTTAATGAGATCTATACTCTGTATGAGTGGAGTACCAAGCTTCAGGAGTACTCTTGATAGACTCACCTATGTGAATGTGGAACTTAGGCCGGTTCCTATGGAATTTTGAGGCAGAATTTCTAGAGCGTTCATGAAACTGGGATTAACGTGTAGGGCTGATTACATGAATTTCTATGGTATTTTTAGTAGTATTATTAGTAAAATGACCAAGACATGCCCAAATACGAAGGAAAACCTACAGAATCCAAGAAAAGCATCAAGACAGAGTCAAGAATGCAAAAAGACAAGAAAAAGCCAAAAAATGAAGAAAAGTGTTGTTCATCGTGCCACGATGGCTTCCATCGTGCCACGATGGAGGCTACTTGCTCGCCAAGACAACAACAAAAGAAAATCTGAAGAATATCTGTTCATCGTGCTACGATGCACCTCATCGTGCTACGATGCACCTCATCGTGCTACGATGACCTTACTTGGCGACCAAGCTGATGAAATGCACAGGATCAGTTATAATTTTGAACTGTATCTTCCCATCGTGTCACGATGGCTTGCTGAGGCCCATTACGGAAACTATAAATAGAGCTCTCCTCCCATTGTTTAAATCATTCAGAAATAGTAGAACACTCTCTACTATAAATGAGGTGTTCGGAGGAGCTCTAAGGGCATAGTTTTCTCCCCTTACGAGAAAACTAACTCAGCAAGGTATGTTTTCTTTAGGCTTTTATGTTTAGGTTATAATTCTTGTAATTTAAATATGTAGTCTTTTGTATAGATGCCTTAGGTTGTGGTGGAGACGATGAACTCCCCTATGAATATTTGGAGTCTCTAATTGAGTCAAAGTTATAATAAATCGTTATTCAGTATTATGTTTGTTATTTATTTTCTTGCACTTTAATAACGTATCTCGTAATCTGGCCGGATAAGCGGGAGCGCTCATAGAATTGGTATTAGGGACACCTAATATTAGTCCGGATATAGTAGTAAATATGCTAGGTGAATAGAGACGGTAATATCCTGAACTAGTTGTGAACGGAACAATTAGAGGAGGAATCAGGAACTAGGTGTGAACTAAACACTTAGAAGCTGAATAGCCCGATACTAGGACCTAGAGGCTTTTGATGGGTGAAGGTAATAATGCATGTGTAATGAACAACTCACCTAGTAATTAGGGTATGTGACACAACGAGGTTAGACTCTCGTAGGTACCTTAGTTATTATTGTAGCAAAACTTCAATATACATAGTGTAACAGTAAGGGGTTACTACAAATAAGGAAAAGTCACCGCCGAACAATAATCTGATTAACTATTTTATACACCGTTCATGCCAAATAGGAAGAAGGGAGTAAGTCCAACCACCATACCTATCCTCTATATTTCTTGAATCATTTATCTTTATTTTTCTGCAATCATATCGCTATTTTTATAAAACCTTTTTCCAAAACCAAAGCGAATGCAAATTATACAAACTTAAATAACGCTATCGAAGCTTTGGCACGATCCCTGTGGATACGAACTCATTCTAGACACCTAGAGTGTGAATTATTACTCAACGACAGACTGATGCACTTGCCAGACCGTAGTCAAGGGCCAATAATGCATGGGCTATTGAGACACACCTTAAGAAAATGTTGTGTGCGGGTTTGAGAAAAATCTGAGATAGAGTTCAAGACATGTGTGTCACTCTTATTAAATCGGGCTCTTACTCGCTATTCAAATGTTCAAGTCGTAGACACCTTTGCTTATACACAATCTTTAGAAACTTCTGAAACACTTTTTTAAATTCAAGTGGGGGATTGTTGGAAATTAGCACACAATGTAGTGGCATTGATGTGAGGAAGTTGAAATAATACTTGGTATAGAAGTAAACACAAGCTAAGAACTAAGAAGTAGTGTGAATTGAAAAAAGCAATTTTAAGTCCCACATAGGAGGGAACACACTTCCTAGTAGTGTTTATATATGGAAAAGTGACCATAGGGTTTGGGCCCCAAGGGGTACCCACTTTTGTGCGACGGAGGAGCACACACCCAATGCTAAATATCACACACGCGCGTGCGCACCGCCGCCGTCCGGCTCGGGCTTGGTGATGCTTAATTTTTTGGTCACAGAAATTAATTAATTGTTGTTAATTAATTAAATGGAATTAATGAGTCATTAATGCAAATCCGTTTTTTCCACAAAAGCACACGTTTTACACGTGTTAAATACCAAGTCCTGAATCGGATATATCCGTTCCGTCAAAAGCTTCAGCTCCAAGTTTCCGTTCCGGATTTTGCTTGCATATATCCGTTTGCTTAACAGCTCCAACGTGCTCCCCTTTCTCTCGTTTTCTGGTGCCAACATCGCCTATATATATCAGACCTCATTCATCAGTTTTCTACACTCCATAATTCCGAAAATACTGAATTCTCTCTTCTCTCTCTTTTTCTCTTCATCTCAAAATATTTTCTTTCTTTTCTTTTGTTTCATATTGTTGTATTGATTCGAGTTATATTGTCGTATAACTCAAGAGGTGTTGTTCTCGAACAATTACCATAGTGCAGTAGTAATTGTTACAGTTTTCTGGGCTGTTTTATCTTGGGGACGGCGTGGTTTATAGTCTGTCTTGCACGAATTTCGGCAGTACCACGAAACGTCTTAAAGAGAGCGTATTGTTCCGCGACTCAGCCAATAAAATCTTCAGTGATACTTTTCAAAACTAATTTTTGTAAAACCGAAAAATAACAGAGGATGTTGAAGATGAGCTGGCGGAGAGAGGTGTTGAAAACTTTCAAAAGAGTTGAAACCTGCGCAATGGGACACGCGGCCGCATTTTATTTGCTGGCAACAGGCGCGTGTGCAGCACGCGCAGACAAGGCGTGTGGGAGTTGCTCCACGCGAAGAGAGAAAGATAAGCAGGAGGCGTGGCAGCCTCTGATTGGCCAGCGAGATTTTTATCTCATTTTATCTTTAAACTCAATTATTTCATTGCAAATTATTTTTTTATTTTTTTATTTTTATACCAAAATTCATGATTTTTTTTCCTCTATAAATAGAGATTTGGTTCATTTGATTTGGACACAAAAAAAAACCATATTTTTCACTCTCTTAATCTTATTATTGTCTTTCTATTAGCCGTTTGGCCCGACTTATTTTTTACTTTTTATTTCAGCTTAAACGAAATAGAGAAGTATAAAATTATATTTGACACTATTTCTCCTTAAAAGTATTAGAGAAATAAAGTAAAGAAGTAAAAAATAAAGAAAAGTGAAGTCAAACCCAATTTTTTCCTTCTTTACTATTTTTAAGGAGAAGAAAAAAAGTAGAAAATAAGCCGAAATGGATCCCAATAATCATTTCAACACCCAAAATTCTTCTAATACTACGTTACTTGTGTGTCGTATTTTAAATTAAGTTTTATTATAATTGTAATCGGGAGTTTAATTTAATTTTAATCGATAATTGTAATTTTAATTTTAATCGATGATTTGTATCGTATAATTTTAATTTAATTTTAATCGATAATAGTATTTTTATGTACTCATAAAAATAAAAATAAAAATTTAAATAAGAATATGAAATAAAAAGTGGTGGGGTAAGGTGTTGAATGAAAAATCATTGAAGACGTAAAAGTTGAATGAGTAGGTGGAAGAAAGAGAAAATGATGTGGAAGGTGTTGAATGTAAAAACCATTGTAGATGGTCTTATGTGTAGTTAAGTGAGATCATATGATGCCTAGGTGCGGGTATGGTACCGGTATCCGATACCGATACTGGTACGGGGTACGACAATTTTAGAAAAATTAAGGTACGGGTACGTCTGTATATTTTTTTTTAATATAATTATATAAATAAAATAATAGAACTATATTATTAAAATAAATAATTAAACAAGTAAAAAACAATTAGCTAAAAAAAGTCAAATTGTTTCCCTCTCAATCATCATTAAAAAAAATGGCATTTAACTCATGTTCTTCGCGAGAAAGACTTGCAACTTCAAGAAAATCATCTACATACCAATATAGCATGTTTTTGTTGTTCTTCATTATAAGTATTACTATTTCTCTCTCTCGAGAGCATATGAAGATTTGTTTGAATAAAATCAGATTGAGCCTATTCATTTTCAATGAATGAGTGAATAAATTCAGTTACTAGTTTGTTATTGCTTTAGTAGAGCTACTACTTTTATATGATAGACAAATAAAAAACATAAATGTTCCTATAAATAAAAAGAGCGAATAAAAGAAAAAGGAAATTTTTTTGTGTTTTTTAGGATTTGTGTACCACGCGCGTACCACAGGAGTACCACACGTGTACCCATTGTAAAAAAAATAAAAATAAAACAGGTACGTCATCGGTGCGTACCCAAGGAGTACCATAAGAGTATCGGGTACCGTAACGTACCCGGTATCGGTACTCTCCCTAAAATGGAGTACCCGTGCTTTATAGATGAGATCTAACATTCTAATTTAAATTTAAATATAAAATGCTTGGTAGGACAGAAAATCATTTTCTTAATTTAAATTTTAAATATAAAATGGAGTACCCGTGTTTTATTTTCTCTCTTCTCATTTTCTCTCCTACCAAGCAAGGCCTAATCTGAAGCGTCTGAAAATCATAAGCTTAAGTATCTTAAGAATACTTTTAATCTTGGATAAAAAGAACACAAACAAAAGATTGATGGTTTATTTCCTTTCCTTATCCATCTTTAGTTCTGTAGCCATACATCATTTATCACACTTCAGACCTACCTCTGTTTTATCTACCCTTTGTTGTGCACGAAAGGTCGATAATATATACAATTTTTTCTTCACTTTTGTTGAGCAAATAGAAATCAAATAATATTTTTCATCACTAACACACGCTCTTTCATTATATATAGTATTCTTACATTAAAGAAATACTTTATCTCTTTCTAAAGAAGTATCTTTAAAGTTTTTCTTTTACAAATCAAAATGTAATTTTAATTACTAAAAAATTTCACATATAGTTTTTTCTTCATTTTTTTGGGTTTTGTACTTTTATCTTTTATTGATCCACTCATTTATTTACTTTAATTTCTCTTCGTTTATTAAATATGATAATTAATAACAAAACAATATATTAGTTAGCTTAAAGTTAGGAATAAATATTTTAATTTCAAGTGTCATAACTCATAAGTGGTGGTCGAATTCAACTGATTGTCTGGGTACCTATTAGTTGGCTTATAGTCTGTTGGGGAGGGATGATAACATTTCGGGAAATTTCTATCTTTTATGCTCTTGATGCATGCGAAAAAATTATTGTATTTTTTTGTTCAAAAATCAAAGTACTTTGTAGCATCGCTAAAGATTTCTCATATATCTTACAATCTTCTTTCTACCATAAGCTTGTATGTTATTTCAACTTATGATTTGGTTTGGATTAAAGTCTTTGTAATTTCTTTTAGGCATATCTTGTAATCTGGTTTGGATTAAAGTCTTTATTGATCATAGATCCGACGATATGTTTTAATGTTAGTCTTTGTAATTTTAGTGTTGAAGTTTATATTCACACATGTGAATTCTAAGTACACTATATAGATCTTCATATTAATTAAGCTACTAAAAATTATCTTTACTAAAAATCATAAGCTTCTACACCAAAATAATCTTTCTTGGTCATTCTTGTATCTCTACCACTCCCAGTCCCATGTAAACCTATTTTATTTGAAGTTAATAGCTTTGTGGACTTTTGGTGTTGAATGTGGAAGTTTTATACTTCCTCCTCCGTCCCTTTTTATAAGAGCTAGTTTGACAAAAAATTTATCCCTTTTTATAAGACCCTTTTACAATTATCAATTAAATTAATTTTTTTTTCTTCCAAACTTACTCTTATTTACTTTGCATAATTTTTTTAATAGCATTAAATTCTTTTGTTTGATACAAAGCACTATAATTAATGGTAAGAGTAAACATGTAAAATTAATATAATTTCTTAATCAATTTAATACTAAAATCCACTTTTTAATACTAGTGTTTTCTTATAAATAGGAACGGAGGGAGTATATTTTTGGTGTTAACCTCTAATTTTTAAGAAAAGTGATTTGATGATAATTTAAAATTCGGTTGTAAGTAATACAGTATTTGGTAAAAAACACTACATCTTTTTTTACAAAAAATCATAAAGTTAATATTGAATACATGGTCCCACATTTTAAATTCACATGTGCCAACCATGTTTTCTTTTTCATCTAATCCTTCTTCACATGTTCTTTTTAATCTGATCCCTCCATATAGAATATAAAATGAAAAATGTGACTCCTTAAATATTTAGATTAAAAAAGATACTGTAATTAAATTAGAACAATTTTTTTCTTTCAAAAGTGACAATTTAAAAAGTGGGATTATACATTATCACATCACTTAATAACTTGTCAACTTAAAATTTTAAATAACACATCAATGAAAATAAGTTTAAAGTTTCGTGGTTGAAATTACTAATGAAACTTAAAAGTTTAGAGACTATCAAAATCATCAAAATACGATAAAAATAAAATAATAATTAAAAGTTCATTTATACCTATTTTTAATTGTTGTGAAGGTGGTCTATAAGTATAAGTATAACTATACATCAAATATGACAAGGCCCACAATATTAATATGTGGATTTTAAAATTGTTGATTGGTAAGGTGACATCTAGTCTAACAAAATAATCTTAATTCAAGACCCCTAAATTTTGCAGTCTTTGTTAACTCTTCACAGTGGCTCGATTTATGGCGGTCGTGGTACAATAATTGATGAAAAACGATAAGAAGACAAACATGGTATGAAAAGTGAAAACCATGTGAATTGTTGATTAGATTATAAAGAAATACATGTGAAGGGGGGAAGGGTGACATAAAGTAAAAACTATGTTGTCTTTAATATATTTTCGATTTCGATTCCATGTTTATTTATCATTTGTCTAAGTGTGTGTTTAGTTATCGGGTGGTAGAATTTTAATTTTAATTGAATTAATCTGACTTAGTTAATAGCAAGTTAGATGTAAATAATTTATGTTTGAATATATTAAATGAAAGTGCTTTTTATCGCTACAAGTTGTTTGAATAGTTTAAATTAAAATTAATTTTTAGTGTATAATTTTTAATTATCACAATGGGTTTTAATATGTAATTAAAATTTGATTTGATTTTTATTTTATATATAATTATTTAAATATGTTTGTTAGCATACATCCACTTATTTTTTAGAAGATGTACCGTTTTTAAAAAATTATTTAGAATATGTGTATTAGCAAGTTATAATGAAAAAATAGTTAAATATACCTTGAGATATTGTTAAAACACTCATTTAAAAAAAAAGTGGATGTAAGTTAGCAACTCTTATTTGCTATATAATACACTCACTTATTTTATATGAGATGTGTGTTAGCAAATAATAAATAAAAAAATAATTAAATATACCTTAAAATACATGTTACTAATGGTACACCTTCATAAAAAAAGTAAGTGTGCATTAATATTCCCTTAATTTTAATTACATGGTAAAATGCATGTTACTAACATTGACTTATATATACTTTTGGCCGTGACAGTGTCTGCCCCTCCAAATGCGTTGGAAGAGCGGAATTGGGGGTACAAAGCCATTACATTCCCCTTACCTTATGGAAAAATTGAACAAAGCCACTAAAGGCATTGCATTTTCTTGTAGGAGACACATGAAGTGTCTACATTAGAGAAGCACATAAAATGGAAATGCACTATTTTTGATAAATGCTTTTTATCGGTTGCCTAGCACACGTATGGACGGTAGAAATTTATAGGGTAAATAACTATTTTGATATATGAATGTGTTAAACTCGATCATTATTATATAATTTATGGATGTATTAAAATTAAAAATATATTTCAAATGTTTGCATATGAAATTATAATTCGAAAGTGAATTAATAATAAATAAATTAATATTCATTGTTAAAATATAAAGTGAAACTATATGTATTTTCAAATGACATATATATATATATAGTGGCGGAGCCAGGAAAGTTACAAAGTCTGGGCACAATTTCAACCGCAAATAGCAATTCACATGTGACATAATAAATTATATAAAGTCATGAATCAAAGTAAAAGGTTGTTAAAAGCCCGATTAAAAACGTAACAACTATAGATTTTACGTTTCCAGGTAACGATTTCGAGTCAAATCGCGGGTAGAATCGTTTTCTTGTAAAATTGTGATCTGGAACGATTTTAAACGTAGTAAAATCTCTGAAATTGTGTAAAATCGTTGGTTTTAACTCTTTGAGACGATTTTACATTTTTTTTTAAAAAAAATGACAATTTTTTTAAAAAAAGTCCAATTTTTATGAATATTTTTTGAAGAAGCTAAATTAATCCACCCAAATTGGCATCAGATAGAATCGAATCTGAGACCTTAAAATTAAAAATGACAATTTTTTAAAAAAAAAAGTCCAATTTTTATGAATATTTTTTGAAGAAGCTAAATTAACCCACCCAAATTGGCACCAGAGAGAATCGAATCTGAGACCATAAAAGAAGCACACTCCCAGATCCCAAGTCAATACCACCGGACCAACTCAAATGAGTTCAATTTTTATGAATATTACATTTTATTGTGGTGATTTAGTTTATTTTAGCTTTGAAATTAAGTTGAAATTTTAAATTATTAATACATTATAGTATTATATAAGTATATATACATGTCATGTATATAAAATTAATATTATTTTAATATGAGGTAAAATCGACGATTTTACGTTTTGATTTTACCTAGACAAAAAGAATCAAGGTCAAATCTCGATTCTAACAGCCTTATACAAAAGTACAATTTGAAATAAGAGAGATGAAATATAACATATCAATAGTATAATGTTAAATAAAACTACGAGGTAAACTCCCATTCCGACTCTTTGCTGAGGTGAATGTTCGTATAATATCAACATCATCAAGTGACTTGAATATCTTCCGTTGATTTTGTTGCGCAATTTAGACTTAATAATCTTCATTGCAGAAAAAGCTCTTTCAACGGATGCCGTCGACACCGGCAAGATCAAAGGCAACTCAATAAGTTTATAAACCAATGACAATACCAAATGTTTATCAGTTTTAATCATCTTGATAGTCAAACTTTGAACATTTTCACAAGAAAAAAATGAAACATGTCTTTTCATGTAAATTACATAAGTCTCAAGTTGCTTCCTTATTGTTCTATGATCAACATCATAAAAGTTTTAAAAAACGCATATTTTTTTATTGCTTTTTTTTCATTCATAAAAAAAAAAGATCGCGCCGAGCCTAGGCGCATGCCCATGCTGGCCGGGCTCTAGCTTCGCCCATATATATATATATATATATATATATATATATATATATATATATATATATATATATATTAATATAGAAGGCTAGTGAAACTTAAAGAGTACAAGTAGTACTCAATATCCCAAAAGAAAACCCAAAAACAACACAACAAAAGAGAAAAACAAAGAACAAAAGCTTAAAGCACCATCTCCTACGAACTAGACGAACTCCAAAGCATTAAGAAGCTCCAATCACAAGAGTGTGAGAAAAAGGCCAAACCGGGAGGGGCGTCCGAGAGCAAACAATCAAACCAACCAAAATTGATATGCCGATGCTATCTCTCCCACACAACATTGTTGATTTCAATATACAAAACAAGTTAACCTTCCACGAATTTTAGATCTTAGGAATGACCCGAGTTGGCACCCTATGATATATTCTTACACTTAAAAATGTTGCCCTAAATTAAAAATGACTTATACAATATATTAATTAATGTAATTATACAAATTTACAACAACTAATCAATTATAAATATAATAACGTTTTCGTGCATACACTAATATAATATACACACCTTGATAAGAGAGGTGAACAAACAATACTTTTTTATATGCCATATACCGTTTCAATTTCAACAATTCAATTATGCTTCAAGATTTGGCTACTATTATAGTCCTCTTTTTCAGCATAAGGAATAAGATTGAATTGCACAATGGAATCATCTTCGGGACCATCTCTTGTTTCAATATACACACAACAACACAATTCTAAGGAAGCAAAAAAGGTAGCTGCAACACTTTGACATAGCCACGCTGCCACTCCAACACCATCGTGTTTTTTGCATGTGTTCAATGAATTCTTCACCTTTCTACCTTTGTAAAAGCATGTCTTGGTGCAGCTCATCGTATACTAGGAATTGTAGTACTTCTTTTGACTGATTTATTTAACGAGGTTGATTGATTGAACAAAGAGGTTATGAGATTGTGATAATTAATTATCTGATTAATTTTAAGTTGTAGGAAGTTAGTAACTAATAAGCTCCCTAATCCTATCTCACAAGTTTACTAGAAAAAAGGTATTGATGCTGCAAGTAATTTAAAGGGGTTTGAAAAATGAAATTCCTTGCCTTGTCTCTAGTTTTGGCACGGAAAAGATGCTCATTAATGGTTAAGTTTTTTTTCTTCTTTAAATAGTAAAGTTTAGATGAGTTAGATTTCGAAAAGACATTATGGTTATGGTACATCAACATTTAGAGAGTCGATGAGTGTGACAGATTGTCCATCAAAGATGTTTTCATACCGATAGTGATCGGATCGAGAGTTCAATCCACCCAATATGGACATACTCCTTTGACATTAATTATTGGTTAAGCTTTGACAAAAAGAATTTTTTTTTTTTTTTTGAAGAAGCAGAAATATGTGTATATTAATTATAAGAGTTTGATCTAGTGATAAAATATAATTTGAGCTCCGTTACCGTTAGTATTCGAATATAAATAGAAATATATTTGTAAATGCTTTTTGAGCTATAAGAAAATGAGAAATCTAAAGTTCAAACTGCATATATCTTGCGAGTAACAACACAATTCTAATACTCTACAAAAATAAATAAACTTATTAATGTATTGGAAACGTACTGCACAGTTGATAGCACCAACTATAATTAATTAATTGTATGAGGTGCGGAGATTCTGTCTTTGCTCATGGTACCTAGCTAAAAATCAAACTACAGTTCTATATTATTTTCAAGGACTGATTATTGACGGATATTTTAAGGATTCATATAAGATAAGTACTTTTGCCATCCTATGAGTTACTTGCGCGCCCTACTAAATGACCAAAATATCTTTCCGTGGCTTAAGTCACGGATGTAGGAAAAATGAGAAATTTCGAAAAATGTCGTCCGTGACTTAAGCAGTGGACGTTATAAAAATAAAACCCGGTAGGGTGTTTTAAGAGGGTGTCCGTGACTTAAATAACGGACGGGGGTATTTTTGTAATTTCGAAGGGCGCGCCCCAAAAACAGTAGGGCGCCAAAAGTAATTGCCTCATATAATAGATATTCCTCCCTCTTTGGGCCGTTTGTGTTTGGCTGATCTGGGTCCAATTGGTGCTTGGTCTTTTTACAATCTATTGGTAAGTTATTATTGAGATAGTATTACTTTTTCGCATTCACTTTCTTTCCCTTATTTGAACTGTTCACTGAAGAGATAAAATCCTCCAAAAATCCTCTCAAAACTACAAAACTCGAAAACCTCACCAAAATCAACGGTTTGTTGCTCATTGTTGATCGAAATCGCCTAACACGAAATCTAGAGGCGAACGTGTTTGAAACTGTTGTTTTGTTGGTTTTTGTCTGATTCATTTGATTATATATGTTATGCAATTGTATTGAGTTATTGTAATGTTATTGTGCATACATGGATCGTTTAAATAATTTAGTTAGACGTGTTAGAGAGAATAACTCCTCCGCTAGGAGAGACAAGGATGCATAGCGTCATTCTATATTAGATATATATCTTTTTTTTTTTTATGAAATATAATCTCTAGCAGTAATATTATTGTGCTTGGCTGGGATCATTGTAAATTTTTTGTTATATTGCAATAAAATACTACTAGTAGTAGTAGCTAGTATCTTTGATTAAATTTCTCAGACATATGCAATTTAGCAGATTTAAATGCATACTGATATCTGCCACCAATTTCGAGCCATGTTTGTATTTAGCTGGGCCTAGTGGTGGCATTATCCTTCTCCAGGTTTGTCTATGGCTCTTATTACATTTAACAGGATCTGGGTTCTTCTAGTTCTACTTGTTTCTTTCTTATTTTTCTCTACACAAAAGAAAAAGAAAAAACAGACATTAATTAGTATCATGTTTACCAAATGATGAAAGGATAACGGGGAACTAATGGAATGTAGAGAGTTAGTTAGATCAAATTTTATGGAAGTATCATATTAGTTGGATAGGCTGAGGAAGTTGTAAGTTTAACTTGGTGGTTAGATTGTGATAGGTAAGGCGTGGAGTGATAATGATATTGGGAACTCAAACCCCACCCCCAACAAAATACTACTAACACTACTTATTAAACTAAAAATTGTACTGCCCGAGTCCTCAACCACAGTACAGTGGATTATGTTCGGCCCGAGTCCTTGGACAGAATGTGTCCACACCAGTGTTATACAAACAAGATGGTAGATATAAATAGTCAGTGTTCTATAAATAATGAATTATGGCGCCCAGCCCAAAACCCGCCATAAGAACACGATGTTTTATCCTATAGCAAAAACATGGTAGATATAATAGGGTTTTTGCCCTGTGGTGACTGCCACAAAATCCATTGTGCCATAATGCTATGTCACCACTACGGTGGAAATTTGTCAACATTGCTCCACACCAAGTTGAAATGCTACGAACCTCTATGCATGCGAGATTTAGATACATTGGGAGCTGAAAATGGGAAATTGACGGGAATGGAATTTGTTGTCGGATTTGTTCCTTCCAAAGTGAGGAATGTGCTTTAGTTAGGGAATGAAGATTTCATTTCAACCACTTCACAATTATAATTTGTTGTATATTTGTTTAACTTTTAAGGAGATAAATTAATCATATGCTAGGAAAACTTGAAAAGATGAATTGGTATCTGTGTTGAGAGAAGGGTATTTTATTGTAAATGAATCTTCTTCCTCATGACTTCTGTTTTCTACTCTTCTTAGATTTCTGTTTCTGAACTGATTCCTTCTATTCAATAAAATTCATAAATCTAGCAGTCTTCTTAGATTTCCTCTGTAGTGTACACCCAGTCAGTTCAATCATGAAGCACAGTTATGTATGACGGTTAGGCTTTGTTTGCGAGTTTGGAGGGGAGGGGAGGGGAGGGCTTTGGAGGGAGGAAAATAGAGAGAAAATTAGAGAAATCTTTTACATTTTTTGAGAAAGTATCTTTTATAGAGAATGACAAATAAATACTTATGATTAATATATTATGAATTTAAGAATATTATAACAACATTAATTAAATTTCAAGAATTCATATAAACCCTCCAAACCCCCTCCAAACCCCATCTAATACAATTTTTGAGTTCCCCCAAATTGGGGGCTTTTTGTGTTATGAAGAAAAAATAACCCTTCAAACTCCTTCCCTCCCAAACTTCTCTACTCCTTCCACTTGTTCCTTCCTTTTTAGTCTTTCCTTCCCTTCCCTTCCCCTCCAAACTCGCAAACAAAGCCTTAAGGTTGCGACTCACCCCTCAAGAAAAATAATTAATATTGTAGATTTTAAACCGACACTGCTGGATTTTTTTTGCTATAAATCCGTATCAAAACTGATTAGATTAATACATATCAATCACTATCCAATGCGCAGAATAAGATAGGGCGTATATTTGGTATAAACAGTGGATTCATCTAGCATTTTAGATAGTTAGAATCAATTAACATGTGTTTGGACTTTGGAATCACTAGCTACTACTTGGAGCTTCATGTTGACAAACTATTAGCTGCATGGAAGATACCAGTTATAATATCTGGTTTTCTCTTCAATTAGCTTGATTCATGTATGATCATGGTTTACAATAGCTGTCAATTTTGGTTTGTCTCGGCAGATCGGGTTAGTGGGCCTGTGCTTTGGGAAAGGTTGGGCTCGCCAATTACAAATCCAAAAAAATTGGTCCATTTTGACCCGGCTTTGTTTAGCTAGTTGGGCCATATTGGCCCATATTTTATGCATTTTTTTAAAATGTTTTGCTTCTTGTGTATGCAATTGCAAAGGCAAATTGGTTTCTTTCTTGGTTACAAATACTTTGGTATAGAATGCAGTAGTCATCCATTTAGGTTATACCTTCCTTGCCCACTATTTTCAATTCACATTCATCACTCATAAATTCATTCAGCACATGCTCATTTTCATAGTTTTAAAAGGTTGTTATCTCTTGATAGAAATAGAAATAATTTCTAATAAAATGTTTTTTGACAAATGGATAATTAATACTATATATTTTGTTTTGGTAATGAAAGAACCTTTATACACTCAATTTACGTGTTCTAGTATAATATGATCATCAACCATGCACATTAGGAGAATCAATTATTTAGTAACTTTATTAACATGGAGTTATGAATGTTTAGGTAAGCTCAAGAAAAATTTCAGTTCCCTTCAACTTCCCTCTTCAACTCTATCCCTCTTATGGGTTCACTATAGCAGATTAGTTCGGTTCTAGCAACAAACAGAAACGTAGCCATTTCTTTTTAGGTAACACAGGTTTTTGGCTTTTTGTTATGTATTTTAATCTTTCATGGATTTTTTGTCCATGCCAGAATGCCTGCATGAAAACACATTTCTATGTTGGGATTTTTTTTTTAATCCCTATGATTCTTAAAAATCACTTTTGTCTAGATTTATTCATTTCGACAGAAGTTATTTTCTCGCGTCTAGATGACTAAATCTCATCTGGGGTAGGAATGTGATTTTCAACACTTGGGGATGGTGTAAAAGTAGCTTTCCTCTATGTTTAGTTGTGAAGCCCATCTGATTAAGTATGATTAAGAGGTTCAAAATTACAATTAAACCTCACATTAATAAACTTACTTTTGATATGAGTAAACTGGAGATTGACAGAAAGATAATCGGTTGGTAACTTGAGCAATTTTTGGTTTTCTCAAACAAAAAACAAAAAGAGAATTAAAAAGCATGAATGAAAACACTTGTAATGATTTTGAAATCAATTTTTCTTTTACAAATAGACTGATACATTTTATCCGCACACTTTTCGTTGTCGTTGTCGATGAACTACGTGGTTGAATTTAAACCACTAATAAATTATATTTCCATGCTTAATTAATTTTTTTATACAATTATATATCAGGATTGCCGTCTTAAAAATCAATTAACATAAATTCTGAAATTGTTAGATCAGATGTTATAATTGGAGTTCAAACCCCGTCCCTTCATTTTGTGTGAGACTTTTCACTAATTTATCATTTCATCTATCTATAAAAGAAAATACTCCTATATAAGGACCGCCACAATCGCATCAATTGACACGTGGCACTATACTGGTAAGGTGAAGTCACGGTTCTCGACCCTACTCGATTAACATTAAACCCATGAATGAATACTCAATTCCAATACATACAAAGTTGTCACTATTTTTTCATCTGGAAATTCTTCTAAATTGAATGCCAACAAAGAAAAGGTGAAAGGACTTGCAGTTTGTGTAAAAGTAGTATTTATATTTAGGGAGCTTCTATGGTGAAGTTACCCTTATGACTTTTTTGGTGAAGTTGGCTTACGTGGTCCAATAGGATTAAAATATTTCTTTGTCCCCACCAAATCATTATTATATCATTATTATATGATGTGTATTTTTTATTATGATACATGGTACACCTTCATAGATCAATGGTGTATATTTAAACTTCTTTATTCTAAGATCGAGTTATGCTCTGATACCAGAGTTTGAAACCGACTTTGAAACAAAATGCGGAAGATGTTTCATAGTCAAATTTAGATTCTTTTGTCTAATTTTTCGAGCTGTAAGGACAACTCTGCTACTGAGCTTTGTAGCTTATTTAATCCTTTTGATTCTGAGATTTCAAAATCTCTTTTTGGGGGTGCTACCCGAAGGCTTTGGCTTCTAATTAATGGTTTTTCATCTGTTTCTTCAAACATATTCTTGTCATCTTCTATTAAAGAACAACTCTTTCTTGCCAGGGTTTTAAATATAGGTGACTCTAATGTCACTATAGGGGTAAATAATTCATCAATATGAATTACATCTTTTCCTGTAAATTCTATGCTATGATGTGAATTACTTAGAGCATAATTAATTCTATAGCATATTGTAAAGGGATGGTTTCCTTTTTTCATAAATTTTGAATCTTCTAATTTGTAGTTAAAAATTATGGATCTGTCAAGATCTTTATCTTTTAGGGATAACCCTATTTGTAAGTTTATATCAAACTTAATTTTTCCATATTTTAAATTGCATCTTCCTTGTGCAATTATTGATTGTCTATCATTCGTAATTCTAGAGTCTCTTAGAATTATATTTAACGGTGTATCAATACCTTTCATGAAAGTACTTTTGATTAAAACTTGAATGGTTGATATGTGAATATAACCAATTTTATTTCTTTCTTTTTCAGAAAGACTTGAAATTCTTTTTTGAATTTGTGTTCTATCTATGGTAGATATAAAAATATTTCCAGATGTAGAATCAATTGAAATTGCTTCTTCTCCAACCATTATTCCAAATTTCAAAATATTCTTTCTTGAGAAATATTCCTTGAATTTATTAAACTTTCTTTTAAAGTTTTCTTCTGCAGTTAAGGATAAATCTGCTTCTTCTATTTTAGGATCTAGTATGCTATCAGCACAATAACTAGATGTTTCTTCAAAAAGTGATATTTCAGACATTTTTTTTCCTAATCTTAAACTAAGATCTGGATCTAGACCTTAATTAATAGGTTCAGTTCGCATTAATTTATGAGAACGAGAATTTCTCATTTTATAATATATACTAGCCTCTCTTCCATAGAACTGTCCGTCAAAACCTGCTATATATCTTGAATCTTGAATAAAATTATACAAATCATGAACTAAACATTGTAATTCATGTTCTTCAAAATCTGTTTCAATTGTTTCTTTAAGTTTTTTAAGAAAAGTTGTTTCTTGGTAATGATTAAATTTAAATTTGTCTAAGATTATTTTAGCCAAATCTGGATAAGGAAACTCTTTCAATAAATAAGTTGCCTTTTTATCATAGTCCTTTATAAAGACTAATTCTAAAAGGGACCCTCTTGAATTTCTTTCTTTTATAAGGTTTTTGTGGCCTTATCTTTCTGGTTTTCTTTCTAGAGTTACAACCATAGTTTCCTACTTTGTCTTGTAGTTTGTTACAACAAAGGGATACTTGAGCTTCTCTTTTGGCTATCTTTTGGCTACACATTTCTTGAAGCCAAATTTTTAAGGAAGTTATTCTTCCTCCTAAAGTATCGTCTACCTTTCCTTCTGCTAATGCTGAGGTGAAGAACACCTTAACTTGAGCTGATACTTTTTCTGGTAACTTGTCATAAAAAAGTTCTAACAAGTTTCTAGAGATTCTTGTATTATTATCTATATTATAGTAATAATCCTGAAATTCACAAATAAAATTATCTACATAGCACATATTGCAGATTCTCAGGTTGGTGATTTTCCAAAGGTTTTGGTCAGAAAATGCTATTTTTGATTGAATGGAATTTTTCCATCCTTTGAATTCTTTTATTAGTAGACTATAGACCCAGTCTACTACTAAGGTTCCTGTTAGAGGTAATTCTCCCATAACTTCTGATGGTAGAGTAGAAATGTATTTGTAAGCATTTCCTCTAGTTTTATATTGAAGATAGTTGAAAACTTCAACTGCTCCTAAGTGTTTAAGATCTTCATTTAACTGGATTAACACACTATTTGTATTATACCAATCTCTAAGGTCTTTTGCTGCATCAACACTGCAGTCTATATCTAAAATTCCTTGTCCTTGGAATGGATTTTGTGAAGGTACATAATAATGAGGTACTTTCTGGAATTTTTGTTTGATGAATTCTCTTTCGAAATCTGCAGGTCTTTTAGTTCCTGAAGTTTCACCTTGTTCTTCTATTTTTACATAATGAGGATTTTCTTTCTCATTTTCGTTAGCCTCTTCTTCTGAGCTAAAATCATAAATAATCTGATTATTATCCTCTGATTTGTCATCATAAGTTTCCTGACTTTTACCACTAATATCTAGAGAGACCATTAGCCTTTCTAAATTTTCCAGTTGCCTGTTAAGGGCTTCTTCTGTATCATCCATGTCTAAAAGTAATTAGATGGTGGTTTAATTCTTAATTGTGTGGACTCAGAAGTTTCTTCGAATTTAGAAGTCTTTTCTTGAGGTTGGATTTGTAGGTTTTCTATTTGTTTTCCCTTATCTTCCTCCCTCTTAAGACGTTGAGATAACTCGTCTAAAGTTTCTAATTTAATGTAGATATTTTCTACATTTTTTATTATATAGGTTAGCATACATGCCATATTGTTGAGTTGGGGATTTGTGGTATGAAATATGTGAGGATATTTATCCTTTTCATAACAAGCGAATTTTTCTTCATGAAAGTTCCATGTTTCATGAGGTTTATATCTACTTTCTTCAGATTGTAAATTTTCTAAATATAAAGTTTGTTTTTCTAAGTTATCTACAACTTTTTGTAGAACACTGGTTATACTTTCTTCATTCATCTTGCCATAAACTGTAATTTTTTTCTGAAGACTTTCAGCTAATTCTTTATATTTTTTGGCTAAGAAACTATCTCCAGAATTTCTAAACCAATAGTGAAGACGTATAAACCATCTAATTTGAACTTTATAAAGACTTAAATTATTAAATCTTGGTCTCAGGGTGATTACTGGATAAAGTAGTTTCCCAGAGGGGCTTCTTAAGAACTTTTTTCCGTATCGTTCTACTTCCATTAATTTAGCTACCAAATTTTTGCTACTAAATTTGTGCTAATGGGCTGTTTGGTTTCTGGCCATTAGATTTGAGATTTGCACATAGAAATTTTTGTGCCTATGTCACACTAGATTTTGATTTTTTTGGGTGAAGTCATTTTAATGACTGCATGTTAGAATTCCCTTTATATTTATTATTAAGTCACAAATTGGAGTTCATATAAATTCAATAACGCCAGCTGTCAGGCTGTACAGCAGTGCAAGTATTGTGGTTTTGAAAATTGGCACACTTTGTTTTATTATGTGCGGTAGAGCAGCTTATGCATGATCGGTTCACCGCATCTGTTTTTTTGGCTCCATACTGAACTAAATACTGTGTACACAGCTAGTATTTTCTTAATATATACGTAACCTATACGTAGAATATCACAAGAATTTCCCCACTCTTGCTACACCTCTACACGACTCCACATCTATAACAAAATAGGAGAATTAAATTTCTCTCTAAAATTTGGCGTCTTTTGTTAATAGTCCCTGCATTGACACGGTCCAAAATCATATTTATAAGTGGGCATTGCCATCACCTTATAAATCGATTTCATAAAGTTTATTTAAGATCCATTTAACCACCTTATACTGGATTACCGTTATCGAATTACTCGGGTCACGCTCTTGATGTCTAGTCCTGGAAATGTGGAGGTGTGTTAAAATTCCAATATTAGATGATATATGACTTGTAAATGTATTAAAGCGGAGACAATCTTTATCTTACAAGCCGGTTTTATAACTGTTGAGTTAAGTCGAAACCCAAATTGTAAGATTTCTAACGGTACTTGGTAATATAAATGATAGACAGAAGTATGAGTACTAAACCCATCAAACGGGAAAAATACAAGGGGTGCTCGATCCAAGGGAAACCAACTCAAAAGGACGAAATTATAGGCGGATTTTGTATTTTGTGTCTCTAAATTTTTGTCCCTATTTCAACTTTTTATTGTATTTATGCTTTTGAAGCCTACTGTATTTATAAGCAAGTTCATCCTTCTCTATACCATATCTTTGCCATTAAGGTTCCAATCATTATTAATTAATGGTTATCTTATCTTATCAATCATTATTATTATTTTTTCCATTCATATGTGTGCAATCATTATATTTCACTTAATTTTATATGTAGCTATTTCCTTTCCTCGTGTGTTTTGAAAATGTTTCTGAACTATGCAGCTATGGAATCTCCGTAGATACATATGCATGCATCAGTTATCAGGCAACAAAACTCAAATTCAACCATTGTTTCATTGAGGATATGGAGATTATTTACCAGCCTCACATCGATAGAGAGATTGAATCACACATAGAAAGAATTCATCCACCTAGGTACTATCTATGTCTGTTATTTTCTTTGTCCAATACTCCTCCCCTGGTCCTAAATATAAAAAAAAATTACATCAACAAAAGTTGATGTATTTGGTCCAAAATTTAAACCAAATAAACACACAAACTTTTGTTGAGTCACTTTTTCCTGTATTTAGTACCGGATGTAGTATATATCTCGTTGTTATTTAGTGATCCGTTGGAGTTCAATATATGGATTAATTAAAGAATTCATTCTGTGTTTCTTGTTCGATATGTGCAGGGTTTGCATAGACAATGATTCCTGCAGATACTGCACTGTGGTGAAGGTTTATATAAGCAAATAACCTGAATTTGAGTACCTAATTATTATCTTTTCATTTGAATCATATTAATTTCTACAGTTTATTTGTGTTTGCAGATTGATAGAGCAAACAAGCATGGGATACTATTGGAGATGATCCAGGCGTTGATAGATCTTGACCTTATAATTTCCAAATCATACATTTCTTCTGATGGCGGATGGTTAATGGATGGTCTGTAATCAGTATGCCTTCCTCGATATGAATGATCAATGTGTAAATATTATTACTGTAAACAATAATTAAGAACAAATTTAAAACTTAATAAGGATAACAGTAGCAAATTAACAATAATTACTTTTGCATTTGATTTGTATAAATCAATTGCTCTCCCATTCGTGGGTCTAAGATTATTTTTGGACATGGCAGTGTTCCACGTGAAGGATCAGATTGGGAACAAGCTCACGGACAAAAACCTCGTGCATCACATTCAACAGGTATATTTTGTCTGTCTCATCTTTGTGTCGCGTTTTTAGATCCTCTACCGATGTAGTTGTAGGCACCGTTAAATTTAGATAGATAATCATACTTCAGCAGGTCAGCTGTAGATGATCCAAGTCTCTCTGTGTCATGTCACATGTGTAATGTACAAACACAATGAGGTAATTCATAATTTCATTTTCATATGATAAAATCTAAAAAAATCAGCGATTCTCAGGCACTTTGTGACTGCAAAACAAGAAACAACAGAGAAATTTTAAGCGAAACAGTGCAACACTGTTGCGAGGGACCACAACATGCAAAAGTTGCTATAGAGGTGATAGGAACTGATCGACCAGGCTTGTTCTCAGAGATATCGGCGGTACTGATGAACCTGGGATTCAACATCACCTCAGCAACAGCCTGGGCCCACAATTGTAAAGTAGCCTGCATTATCTATGTGGAGGATGCATCAAAACCCGGGCCCATCAACGATACAGAGCGATTGGCCCAAGTTGAGGATGATATCCAGAACGTGATAGAGGCCAGTGACAGTGGAGGAGAAAAAGATAGGAGGAGTGTGAGGTTGACGAGCTCCACCGTTGTGCGCAGCCATACTGAACGACGGCTTCACCAGATGATGTACGATGGTGGTGACTATGAGACTTGTTGTGCCTGCCACGGGGATAATGACGGAGAGCACAAAAGGCGGTGTGACAAGACCCATGTCTCGGTGGATCGATACGAGGGGCGTGGTTACTGGGTGGTAAATATAAAAAGCAGGGACCGTCCTAAGTTGCTGTTTGATATTGTGTGCGTGCTCACAGACATGCAATATGAGGTGTTTCATGCAGCTGTTACCTCAAACATCCCCATGGCAGAACAGGTACTCTTAAATATTGCAATGAATTATTTGCAAGAAACAAACATTTATTATATAGATGCAATTTTTTATGTGGTGTTTTTTCTGTTCTCTGATTACGATTCGACATAAATAAACTGTGTTTCAATTAATACCATATATATTAGTTTCCCCTGTCTTGAATTGGAGGTATTGATGTCAATGTATTTGTTACACAGGAGTACTTTATCAGAAACAAGGGTAGTTCTAATCTTGACAATGAAACCGAAAAGCAAAGGCTCACCCTATGTTTAATCGCTGCTGTAGAGCGCAGAGCTTCACATGTATGTCCCATGATTCCTAGCTTGAAGACTTCTGTTTTCGGTTTTTATTATCTGCATTTACATTGGTTGATATATATCTTAATAAATATTTCAATTTTATATGGCCAACCTTAATATAATAATCAACGCTGCACGATCTCGCATGAGTATTTTTCTAGTGACAATGAAAGTAGTAAAGTTGGATCTTATTCCATTGTATTGATGCAGGGATTAAAGATAGATATTCGCACTCAAGACAAAACAGGCCTATTATCGAAGGCTACACGTGTAATTCGTGAGAATGGACTATCGATAACAAGAGTTGAGTTTGCAGTAGAGGGTGAGACAGCAATAGGATCATTGTACGTTTCAGATTGTTCAGGTCAAGATGCGAACGAAAATATAGCAGAGTTGATGAAAAGAGAAATTGGTGAGTCAATTGTTTTGGTTCACAATTCTCCCTATAGTGTGTCTGAATCCTCATCAACCAGTAACAATAATAGAGATGTTATACCAAGATTTTCTATTGGAAGCATGATTTGGTCTCACCTTGAGCGTCTCTCCAACAATTTCAGCCCAATTAGATATTGAGAAGCTCAAATTACATGCATTGTAGTTAAACTTCAAGAAATATCTGAATTGTAAATACTGCACTAGTTGTATATATGAAATATGATAAGAAATTGTTTAAAATTTGCATTTCTAGCTTCAATGTGCGGTCATAGACTCGTAGCCAATTTAACATATTAGTCACAAAAATCATTGACCAATGAGTTACTCAACAATCAAATTCAAAATGAAAGGGAATATGTATATACTAAAAACTCTATTAGAAGTCATAGACCAGACATCCACAACTTTTATAACCAAACTCAAATTATGAATGCGCTCTAGGTGACCAATTCGGCTTAAATATTTGGTACCGAACACAACCTCTGACCATCGATTTAGGAGTTGGTAGTCGTGATGTAATCATATATATTTTTAGACTTTTTTCCTCTTTTTGTGTCTTTCATCATAATCAATTTACTATATTATTGCATCAAGTCTTTATATAGGCTAACCAGTACCAATCTATATTATTTACTACTATATTGTTTCAATGAACATGAATTCTAAGGATTAATAACTGACTAATTAAGAAATATAACACTACAACAACATGAAATTCTCCACTAGGAACATAATAAGTATCAACTCATCAGTATTGGGTTTGACATACATATATATATATACTGCAACAACATGAAAATTAAACGAGTAGCATAGCTATTGTCAAACTCTTGGGGTCATGATGGGAGGAACAAAACACCAGTTACCAAAAGAATTTGGTGAGAACAAATTCATTTCCAACAAACCAGGAGTATTTACCTCAGAATTCTTTCCAAAATATTCATTTTGGAAGTACTGATACCAGCTGTTAGTAGTATTCACCGCGGCTAGCGGAGGTTGAGGGGTCGACACTTCTAAAGTGTCGACTGTGTTCGATAAATTTTTCACTGGGAGAGATGGAACAGTGTCTGTGGCAGTGACAGTGTTGTGGTTCTGGTCTGTGATTTGAAGAAGTTGTTGATGAGACTGTGGAGTCAAGAACTCAGGTGCACAAGTAAGAGACTGAACAAGTTCTTTGAAGTTTATACGATCGACTCTGTATACTTTGGGAGGTGTTGGTGCCATTGGTGCTATTGGTGCTTTCTTATTCCATGTCTTTGTTGGTGATTTTCTTACTGTGTGAAGCCAAGAATACTTATTTGATTGAAAAGGGTATTGATCATTTTTCATTGATCCATGTTCTTTCTTAGTATTTTGTGATATGTATGAAGATTTAGTAGATGAAGAATAAGATTCCATTGTTTTGCTTTATAATTATAAGTTTCTGTTTTTTTATTGAATAGGTGATACAATAGACTATATATATATATATACTTACTCTTATGTTGTTATCTCAAGTTAGCAATTTATAGATATTATTATTATTGTGAGTGTATGAGCAATAAATATGTAGGAAATAAATAATGTTGAATTGAGAATTTCAATAATGGCTAACGACCTTAAGTTAAGGGGTGTGACTGTGAGTGAGGCAGCTGAGGAATGAGAAGAATTTAGAAGTTTCATATTTTTGTCTTAACCGTCGGCGGATATATGCATCATGCAATGCAAATAGTGACATAAGCAAATTAAACCAATACTCCATAATGGTCAAAATAATTTGATTACTCTAAAGAATGAATGAAATTGATATGGCAAGATAATGTGGGCGTGGCTAGGCTATATGATTTGTTGATATTCTATCTAGTAGTAGTTAGCTATAGTGGTAGAAATATTAAAGTATTGGTTCCAAATTTGTCTTTGTTGGAAGGGTCACTAGCAGCATTAATTAGATTGTGGATGGAGATAATTAAAACTTCTTGAAGATGAGAGTTGAGTCATGGATGGTCATGATGATTCATAGATTATTGGAGGACTTGAGAATAGCAGCCTCTGAGTGCCCCATCCCACGTGGTTATTTCTATCAGTCTTATTCGGAGAGAATTAGTAAGAGTACGAGTATATGACTCTATCATGCTATCCATAGATATCAAATTAAGCAACTCTCAAGACCGAGTCAAACTTTATTAATGACGTGTTTTTTTAATGGAAGCCAAAGAAAAAAGAAAACTAAACAGAAAAACTATTAACGAAAAAAGAAGATTTCCGTTGCATCATTCTTAAGAAGATTGCGAACGCCTTCTGGAGAAGAAACATGAGTCAAGAAGTCGGCATTTGATGAGACTCCAAGTTTGACTAAGAAATCTGAACATTGATTTCCTTCTTTAAATGTGTGTAGAGAGAAACATTGATTTGAGAGAGCAGCTCCTTAATATCTTGGATCAATACAACATAAATATGATACTTAACTTGGGACCTTTTATGAGGTTGACACAGTGTAAATAATCAGAATAGCATATTAATTCATCAATACTCATGTCTCTGGCCAGCAAAAGACCCTTGTAGATTGTAAGACCCGAGATTTCACTGTACAGTTTTACTAAGGAACTCTAGTAATGGCTACGAGTTTTAGGGTTTTTGGTGAGGCGGTTCTGTGAATATCGTCACATTAATGAGATTTTTGCTGAAACGGAGCCTGTTTTGTGCTCGTGCGCTGGAAAGGCACAGACTTTTGGGTCGTAGTCCTCTTTTAAGTATGAGGAGATTTCTGTGGTCTTAGAATAACGAGTTTTGGATTATTCTTGTTTTTGGAAAAACGAGTAGGATTTTACCCGTCGTTGTAAAATCTTATTGCGTCTGTTTTGAGTGAGGTTTCGGATGGAAGTTTTATATATCTGCGCGAGTTAGGATATATTCTGAGATTAATTTTCTGATGTATGGAAGAAAATTACAGTCGCGGAAAAAGATTCGGCGATAAGTTTTGGAATGGAAAAACGTTAGACGTTCTTTCCGTAAGTTTTATGTTTTTGTGTTTTACGTTCGTCGCGTCGCGCGAGAACTGAGCGTGCGTTTCGTTTTATGAGGTTATGGGAAATATCTTGGGAAGATAGACTCGGATTGACCAAGGGCTAGGATTGTGTCTTGAAGCTTTATCCTGTTTGATCCAAAGGCTATTATGGAACAAGACTAAGTCTTAAGGGAGACTTTTAGTCACTTGTTGTCATAAGATAAATCACAAAACTTCTTCACTCTTCTTCTCTTTAGCCGTGGCTTCTTTTCCACCTTCCCAACTTGTGAAGTTTTGCATTCCTTCACCATATCACTTGTTTAGAAGCTTGGTTGAAAGCTTGGAGTTGTGAGATTCTTCTTCCTAAGGTAACTAGAACTTCTTTCATCCCTTAGTTGGCTAAACTCTTAGAGATTCATGAGATTTTATGATTATGTTCTTGGGAGAAATTTCATAAAATTTGGTGTTGGTTGATTCTTGCTTCATGAATGTTGTTCATGAGAGTTTAGCAAGCATGCTAGGCTTTGTTGTTTTTGTTTTCCATGAGTTGGTGAAAAATCTCATGAGAAAAGTTAGGGTTTTGGTTTGGTTATGTATTGATCAATAACATGAGGTTATGTTGTAAGGTTTTGAAAAGAAAAGTTGTCTTTGAACCTTTGAGCAAAAGGGAAATGCGTTGTATGGTTTTGTTTTAGAAAATCCGATGAAAAATATTTTGAGGTTTATGAAAATATTTTCTAAGAGTTTTTGGGTAGTATTTTGGGGTCAAAGTGGTTTAAAACTATTGTGACATGTGGTGTTACTTTTTACCTTGAAAACACGTTTGAAAATGATTATCGGACGGTTAAGGCCCGTAATAAAACTTGTGCTTGGATTTGGTTTTGATTTTGGAAATGAAAATCAAATAACTTGCACTCGAAGCAACCAACATGCTTTCGGAAATGTGTTGCTTGCTTATGAAAATGGTTTGTTTTTATACCTTGAAAAGATGTTGGGAACTAATAGAATCAAACTAGGCTTGGGGTGGAAAAAGGTGGTGTGAGTTGCTGTCTTTTGCTGTCATGACAGTTGAAACTCGCTGGGCGAGTGGTTACTCGCCAGGGCGAGTGTCACAGGTCTTGACAACTCGCCAGGGCGAGCTCCAGAGCGAGTAAGACCAGTACTCTCTGCCTTCACTCGCCACCAACTCGCCAGGGCGAGCTCTGGGAGTTGAGATTTTGGATTCTGATTTCCAAACTTGGTTTTTAGCTTTCTAATCCCTTTTTATTAATTTATGGAAGTGGTTGGGATTGGAAACGAGTTTTTCGGGTACTCGGAAAGTACGTAGCTTATAACGCAAGAAAACGGCCATTTTGCATTTCAAATTATTTAAGACTTTTGGCAATTGTTTTGGGTCCTAAAAATAGTACGAATAACTCATGGGGGTTGATCAATGCGATAGATTTTGGTATGATATCCGAAAGAGTGGATTTTCCTTAGGAACCTTTAAGTTTTTGGGGGATTGGTGTAGTTTCAATACTATTGGTTAGAGAACAATGTATTGATTGTTGCGCTGCTTGTTTTAGGAAGCGCGTTGTGTTGTTTGAGCGTGTGTTGTTGACGGAAGCTTGCTAACGTAAGGGCATCACTTTATTTCTGTCTTTTCACTGAGTTATAACATGTTTGTTGGTTATTTTCGGTGATGCGTGTTTGTGTGTTTGGCATGTATGTGTTATGTATTCTCGTGATGAGAAAGTGTTTACAATACGTGCGTTGTTTTACATATGATTGGAGATGTATGTATGAACATGTGGGTGAATACATATGATTGGAAATGTATGTATGTTTGTTGTGGTTTGTTACATATGATTGGATATGTATGTATGTTGTTGGGATGGTTTACATATGCTAGGGAGGTATGTATTTGTTGCATTAGTATACATGGGGAATCGTATGCTCATGCATTGTTAATGCGTAGTTGCGGGAGTGGACTACGAAGTGTAGTTGCGGGAGTGGACTACGAGGTGTGGTTGCAGGAGTGGACCCACCTGATTCTTATAGGGTTTTATTGAGTTCAACACATGGTTGCGGGAGTGGACCATGGGGTGTGATTGCGGGAGTGGATCCACCTAAATCTTGTGTGATTTAGTTGAGTTCGATACATGGTTGCGGGAGTGGACCATGGGGTGTGATTGCGGGAGTGGATCCACCTTAACCTTTGTGACTTTGTTGAGTTTGATACATGGTTGCGGGAGTGGACCATGGGGTGTGATTGCGGGAGTGGATCCACCTTAACCTTGTGATTTCATTGGTGATTTAGTAGGGGTTGGACCTACAGTTCTGGAGCTCATGCATTGTCGTAGCTAGGGTTAGTACCACGCATTGTAGAGGTTGCATTATAGGCTATGTGTGCATTGCTTATATGAACCCGTTGGTGGGAATTGCTTTGTTGGTTAAGAGCTTTCTCTTGTGTTTTGTGGAATTATTGTTATGTGTACAATCTTTCGCACCGGTTATATATATATATATACTATATATTTTGTGGTGACCCTTTCTTTCATTTGCGGGCTCATCCCACCCAGGTGATGGGTTAGGTCGTGATGACGACGATGGCAGTTCTAGGCTATAGTAAGCATTTGGTGAAGCTTAGTATAGATAGACTATGCGCCGGTGTGTTTTGTGCACCGTGCTTTTGGTTAGCATAGGATTTCTAACTTGTTTTGGCATTTAGACTTGGATTGTAATTATTCAGGAAATACACTTTGCTTGTCGAAGCACCTATTGTAATGAGTCTTTTGTATATTTGAATGCCGGCTCATTGAAAAATATTATATGCGCACTCTGAGTGTTAGTTGAAAAAGAAAAAAAAAATAATGCCCTTTTTTGGCTTATGAAAAACGGGGTGTTACATAGATAGTATATGGTTCAACGAACAAAATGTCAGATGACTCTGGAATGAAGCTTGAGAAGTCTGCAAAATAATAGAAAAATATATAGTTAATTCAATTTATTTTGAAAATTGTGATAATTTATTAACTATAATATTTATATGTGAATTAAATTAATCATGTTTATAATCCAGCAAATTTCGAATCACATCCTTTTCATTATGTGGTTAATATCACTCGAACATAATCAACCCTTCTCTCTAAAACACCTTCTCTGTCTTCTCACTAGAACCCATCACCGCCTCCTTCTTTTCCCCTTAAATCCAAACCCTTCTTTAAAGATGTAATAGTTTTGAATGGTGGTGCGATGAGTAACTCCTTCCTCCACATCACCTCTTCCCTCATTGAGGGTTTGTAGCCGTCGTTTCTGGTTCCGTCGCTGTTCCAGGAGTTGACGTTTTCTCTTCAAAAACCGTTGGAGTGGTTATCTCAGTTTGGGATCTTACACTCTTTTGGTCTGTTTCATCACAGTCTCTATCTTTGCCTCCGTCGACGGTTGCGACCTCTATTGGTTTTGGTCGTTGATGGACTCAGCTTGGGATCTTTGGCTGTCTTAAAATGTGGATTTTGCGATCTGGATCTGGTTCTCCCTTTAACCCCTTACGGGTTGTTTTTATGGCCGCCGACGGGTGGGTTATTTCCATCAACATCAACCGCCGTCAGAGGTAGTCTTTTCTTCTCTGATCGCGCTTTGGGGAATAGGTTATGTTGAAAGCTGTGTATCTGTTGGTGGTGTTCCGGTGCTCGTCCTGTTCGCGGTGGTGGCTGGATATGCTCGGTTTTCACCTTTCGGCGGCTTGTGGTTTGATTTTCTAGACTTTGATTTTCTGATTTGTTTCCGGTTCTGTTGAGAGCTGCAGTGATCAAGGTTCTCAGATCTTCATCCGCAACGCCACACAGACGGCTTTGGATTTTATCTCAGGTTCTGCTGGTCGGAGTTTTCTTCTCTGTTCCATTGCAGATAAGGCTAGAAATGGCCTAGTATTTGTTGCTGCTGCTGTAGCGAGTTGTCGGTTGTTGTCTCTGTTGCCGTGTTGACGGTCAGATTCGGCCACCGTGTCTTAAGAGATAGTTTTATGTCTCTAGTTTACATGGTTGCATCTTTTACACATTTTTTTTTTTGCAATTTGGTTTCGGGTCCCGTGTTGGACTTGCTGGATTGTGTTGATGTGTCTTTGTTTGCTTCACATTTGGTTCTATCACTGGATTTGATCCGGTTGGACTTTGTATTACCCTCTTTGGGTTGTATATATGTTTTTTTGTATAATTGCCGGGTTAGGTTCTTGCCCCCCCGGTTTTCTTTGTACTTCTTTTTATTTAATGTTATTGTTGTTTGCTTAAAAAAAATGCTTAAATGCATTTTTGGTCCCCCTATTTACATATTTTTGAACTTTTGATCCCCCTATTTCTAAATCCAACTTTTTGGTCCCCCTATTTACAAACTCAACGTATTTTTTTTAGTCCCCCTCACATTTTGATGATATGGCCTTCTTATTTATGATGTGGCACTTAAGTGGCATCGGTGAGTTGGAAAAATTATTTTCCATGTAATTATTATAACTAATTTTATTATTTATTTTATGAATAAAAAAAAACTTTATTCTTCTTCATCATCATTCATCAAGAATACCATATTCATCATCATCATGGAATCATCAACATCAAATCTAAAAACAAAATTCCAAATTTAAAAACACATAAACCCCAAATTGCAAATCCCAAATCAAAAAACACATTGAAACCCAAATCCAAAAAATAAATAAATTGAAATTATGAAGAATGTCTCCAAATACTCACACTTGTGTTGTTCATCCTAATCAAACAAATCCAAAAGTTGTAAAGCAAATGATGCCGTTCAAAAATAAAGCAAACACATGATCAACAACAACTTATGGCTTTTTTGCAGTACCATCACAAGTCACAACTCTTATGGTTTATATTTATTTCCTATTCAACAATGAACATGTGTATGGAAAATCACAGAGAACTATGAAGTCGAATTTTTCAAAAGAAAAATGTGGCCTGCTAAAACCTCAATTTCTTTGAATGGCAGTAGTGATTCGATTTTGAATTGGTGGCGCCGTCGCATTTGGAGGTTGGTTTTGTGTTGATGGTGGTTCAAAGAAGAATAGAGAAGAAAGTGCTTCTATTTTGCGTTTTAATTTTAAACTCGGATCTGGTTAATTGATTTGAAATTTGGGGTTTGTGTTTTTAGAATTTAAACCCAGATCTGATTGATTATAATGATGATTTGGGATTTGGGGTTGAAAGAAGAAAAGAGAAGGAATTGCTTCTGTTTTTTGGATTTAGATTTGAGATTTGGGAATTGTGTTTATAGATTTGTGATTTTGTTAGTAGATTTTATGATGATGTTGCCACATTTTTTTTTGTTAAAGACCATTGTTGATAGTCTGGTGTTGTTGATGCAAGAAGAAAGAAACTTTTTTCTTAAATTTATTTTTAATATTTTAATTTGTAAATAAAATTAGTTATAATAATCACATGGAAAATAGTTTTTCCAACTCACCAATGCCACCTAAGTGCCACATCATAAATGAGAAAGCCACATCATCAAAATGTGAGGGGGACTAAAAAAATATGTTGACTTTATAAATTGGGGGACCAAAAAGTTGGTTTTAGAAATAGGGGGACCAAAAGTTCAAAAATATATAAATAGGGGACCAAAAGTGCATTTAAGCCAAAAAAAAATTATATGATTAATATGATAACATCAAATTAGCATGTTGGAAAACATGAACAATATCAACTCTACCTATTTTCAATAATGAAAGAAACCTAAAATCAATTCTATAATGGGCGATCACATATTTTGCGGCCCTCACCTAGACGAGCCAAAATTTAAAAAATGAATCTTTGGAGGATCAACTGCCTCGCCTGGGTGACCAATGAGACGAGCTAGAAATTAAATTTGACTTTTTGGAATGAAAGCTTGCCTAGGTTACCAATGAGGCGAGTTTGATAGAAATTAGAGCTTTTTTGAAATGCAAAGCTCGCCTTGGCGAAGCTTGACAACTTTCACCTACACTTGGTGCTCTTTGATCACCATCAGTTTACATGTCCTTGAAACTGTTGCATTTTCCCACTCCAAAATCTCTAGTTAGGAAAAAATTGTCAGTATAAAACCTCAAAGTCTAAATTATTAACTAAAATTAATCAACAGCAAAACTGATACTAGTTATTAGTATTGGTGAATATCTTTTACCATCTAAATCTCAATTAGGCAAATTTTTTCTCATTATTTGTTGCATATTTGATCTTGAATTTATTTTTCATAACTCAAGATGTTTTGTTACTTAGAGCATCTCCAGTAAGGGTATCATAGAAAATTTCATAGACTAATGATCCGTATGTTACTTTTATTTATCATTGGAGTTTCATGACATAGCACAGAGAATATCAAAATTGATGATACGGTACCTTAACCGTATCATCAATTTAATGTTACCATTTTTTATGTATAAAATTAAATAGAATTGATCACTTGTTAATAATGTATGTGTTTACCCCGATTTTTAGTAAACAACCGCTAGTTTAATTATTACAAGAAGGATCAACTAGTAAATCCTGGGACATATGGATTGTGCAAAGGATAATGAAAACACTTTCATATTTTCTGGGTTAAATCGGATAAATTGATAAAACGGTAAAAACATTCGACACAGTCAAATGATAGGTTTAAAGTAAATTGTTTCAAAGTTAAATTTGCAGAAAACTTGTAAATGAATTGCAGAATAAAGTTTAAAGAAAACTTTGAAATGTAAAGACATGCAATGAAATAAATTGCAGAATGCTTAAAATGCTTGAACTTTAAAGGAAAAGCAAGTAATCAGTACTTGAAAATGTAAATTGCATTTGACAAATGTAAAATGTTTACAAAGGGTGGTACACAGATTCATACATGTTCCTGTTTGCATTCATTTCGCTCGTTGACATGGGTACTCTGAATATTTAAGGAATTTGCATGCGTTATGAATTGTGGACCCGTTTCTCCTATGAAAAACTAATATTTATAGACAAACAGAATAACTGCCAAAAACTACAAAACGTCTAACTAGACTCCACGTGTCTTTGACAATTTGAATTCCTTTTGACACCTGGTGAGGCTTTTGAACGTTATCCACTTTTTGAATATTTCACTAAGTCCAGAGTATGCTTTCTCCGTACTGCACAATACGTTATACAAGTAAACACACATATATATACATATAAATATGAATTCGACAGGCATATAGTTGTCGAACCAAATGCTCTTATTTAAATAAATAAGGTTCTGTCGAATTCGACAGGTTCAACCAGGATTCGACGAAACAGCTTTATGCATTAAAAGCTTTTGATGTCAAATACCTTGATCTTCTCTTGATTTATGACTAAGATCAATTCCCAAGAGAATATTAAAATGCAATAATATACATTAAATGAGATTTCATCACCTCACTCCAATTCATTAATGCCTGTCAAAAAAATGAGATTTCATCACCTCACTGCAATAATTTATTTTTGATTTCTATCAACTCTTCTAATTTTTCTTTGGAAATCTTATAACCGGAAGCGATTTGAGCCAAATCATTGGCTTCTTGATTTTCAATACGAGGCACATGTTCAAAGATAACTTGGTCAAAACGTTTTAACAAATAAATTGCTATGACAAAATATTTCATCAAGTGTTCTTTTATGCACTTGTATTCCTTTGTCAATTGTTTCAAAACCAATTCTGAATCACCTCTGATCAAAATATTTTTTGCCCCCAAGTCCAATAAAATTTCTAAACCTGTTATCAAGGCCTCATATTCTGCTTCATTATTTGAGCAGAACCCATTAATTTTATATTTGAACTTGGTGGGAATTTTGGAGGGAGAAATGATTAAAATCCCAATTCCAACTCCATGTTTATGTTTAGAACCATCGAAATATAATTTCCAGGGTTCTGATTCTACATAATTTTGTGGAGTTTCTAATGCAGAATGATCCACTATAAAATCAGCCACAATTTGGCCTTTAACTGCCTTTAAAGGTTTATAAGTTAGTGAATATTCTGTCAAGGCTAAAGCCCATTTTCCAATTCGACTATGCAGAATTGGTTTAGATAACATATGCTTGATGATATCACAATGAGAATAAACCAAAACGTCAACAGGCTTTATATAATGCTTGAGTTTCATACAAGAAAAATACAAACATAACCATAATTTTTCAATACTACTATATCTAGTCTCAGCATCATTTAATACTCTACTTAAGTAATAGATGGCTCTTTCTTCACCATTTTCATCTTCCTGGGCAAGCATACTACCCAGTGTCAAATCTGATGCTAATATATACAACTTCATGAACTTGTTCCTTATTGGAGGCATTAACATTGGTGGCTTTGACAAATAACTCTTGATTTCGTCAAAAGCTTGTTGTTGATCTTGCCCCCAAGTGAAAGTACTTTCTTTCTTGAGTCGAAGTAGTGGTGAAAATGGTTGAGCTTTACCACTTAAATTTGAAATAAATCTTCTCAATAAATTGATCTTCCCCAGTAAGGACTGAAGTTGCTTTTTTGTAGTTGGAGATTTGGTCTCCATAATAGCCTTTGTTTTGTTTTGATTTATCTCAATGCCCTTTTTGTGCACAACAAACCCAAGGAAATCTCCTGCATTAACACAGAAAGCACACTTTAATGGATTCATTTTTAATCCATATTTCCTCATCTTTTCAAGAGATTTTTTCAAATGATCTAAATGATCATCTTTTGACGAGGATTTGACAACTATGTCGTCAATATACACTTGCATGAAAGTGTCTATGTATTCATGAAAAAATTAAATTCATTGCTCTTTGATAAGTAGCCCCAGCATTTTTTAGACCAAAGGGCATCACTACCCATTCATATGTGCCTAATGCTCCTGGGCATCTAAAGGCAGTTTTGGGTACATCATTCTCAGCAATGAAAATTTGGTTATAATCAGAATAACCATCTAACATACTTAAATATTCAAACCCAGCTGCTGAATCAATTAACATTTCTGCCACAGGCATAGGATATTCATCTTTTGGTGTAGCATTATTTAAGTCTCTAAAGTCTATGCATACTCTAAGAGAACCATTTTTCTTAATCACAGGCACTATATTTGCTAACCATTCGACATACCTTGCAGTTCTGATAAATTTGCTCCTCAGCAGCCTTTCAATTTCTTCTTTAATCTTTGACATTATTTCTGGTGCGAATCTTCTAGGTAATTGTTTCACTGGCTTTTTATCTAGTCGAACTGGTAGTTCATGTTCTACCAACTTTCTGCTCAAACCTGGCATTTCGTTGTAATCCCAAGCAAAACAATCTTTGAATTCCAACAGAAGCTGCACCACTTTTGCCTTCAGATCTGGAGGAATGTTTGCACTAATGTATGTTGGTCTTTTCGTCAGACCATCTCCAAGGTCAATTTCTTGCAAAGGATCCTGTGCTTGCATCTTGTGACTTTGACTGATTGGATCTTTTTCAAATCCTAAGGGTTCGTCATCATAAATGCAATCCAGTTTTTGCACTTCTGGCTTGTGTTTGCCAAATTTTATGTCATTGGCTGCAACGACCATATTCTCTGACAACGAATTGGCTTCCAAAGCCATATTGATTCTATTTTCAGCCATGTAGGCCGTAATCTTTGCCCAAGTTTGGGACTCAGACATAGTAGTTATCTTTAATATCCCACCCAGTTGGGTAGTTGTGGCCTTCATACTCGCCATCCTCACTGTTTCCATCTTCTCTTTCCCACAAGAAACCATGTGTGGGGTCCAGTTTGATTGCATGGTGAACATTTCCTGCTGAACGATATGCAAAGTCTCTTTCAGTGCATGGTGAGATTGTTGCCAGTTTCTTGTCGAATGAGTGCTTTGTCAGATGATGGACTTCAGTCTTGAAGTAACTTTGATCTGCTTCAACATTTTCCACTATACCATCATCTCGCCAGATAATAAGGCGCTGGTGCAGGGTAGATGGAACTGCCCCCACTCCATGAATCCACTCTCGTCCTAGGAGCAGATTGTAATTTGCCTTAGAGGCCACAACCAAGAACAATGTTGGCCTTATAGTACTTCCAACAACGACATCCAACTGGATTGCTCCTAAAGAAAAACCAGTTTCACCCTCATAGTTTGAGAGCACTATGTTGTGAGGATGAAGATCCACCAAAGATTTGCCAATCTTTCTCAACAGAAATTCTGGCATGAGGTTAACAGCAGCACCACCATCAATTAGTACTTTGTTGATCCCTACATTATTCACTTTAGCCTGTATAAAGAGAGGCTTCAAGTGACTTTTCATGCCTTCATCTGGCCTCTCAAATGTAGCCATTTGGTCTTCCAAAGCACCATTGCTCATTACATACTAACAGACTGGCCTGTGAAGAGCCATTTGCATCCCAGATTCTTCTTCGTCATCTGTTATTTCAGAACAGACGTCGAACTCTCTTGGCAGTATTGACACAACATTCACTATTATGTCGAGATCAGGTTCAGAATCCAGAAAATCATCTGCTTCCATGTGTTCGTCTTCGACATTACCAGCAACTGAAGACTCAACTTTTGGTTCAACTAACCTTTCTTTCATTGGCCTTTTAGCCAATTCTATAGGCTTCTTCTCTTTACTATCAGCAGTAATTTGGGATTTTTGAGCAGCCACCTTCTTCTGGCGTTGATATCTACGTCATTGAGATCTTGTCATGGGATTTTTCCCTTTGTAATTATTCCTGTAATCATACTTCTTTGACTCAGGATCCTTTTTGGGATTGAAGTTACTGGAGTTTCCTTTCTCAACGTTCCTTTGACCATAGCCCATGTTTCTTCCATGAACCCATTGATTGACAGGTGTCCTGTTTGAAGGGACAAATGACTTTTGCGGTCCCAGCCTCTGATGCACAGGTGCCTGTTGGCTATTCAGAACATTAGAGTGAGTTGGCTTTTGATTTGGCCAATTGTTTCTGCCTTGACTATGAGGCAAAAATTTGTTGAGGCCTGCAGCAGCCTTTTTGTCGAACATGGCACTACAATGAGGACATAATGTAGCCTCGCCATCGTTCTCCTTACAGCGTTGAAGGAAATCTAGTAAAGTCTCCCCAGCCTGTGGATATACTTCTTCCACTTTGTTTTCGTATTCTTCCTCAGGAATGGAAACTAATTGCCCCCCTTCAGTGAGGTTCAATGCCTCCAACATCAGGCACTCGAATGGTTCTGTGTATGCAGCATCAGCAATCTGCAATGGATCCTCATCCACCTGCTGTTTGGATTTTGGCTTTTCGCCAAATTTGAGTCTTCCCTCCTGCAAGGCTTTCTGGACCAGATCCCTGAAAAGAACACATTGTGAGGTTTTATGACCCAAGAAATTATGGTATTTACAAAAACCTCTTTTCTTACGTTGTTCCAAAGGTGGAACTTTTAAACCCTTTGGTACAATTATTTGGCCATCAGCGACCAGCAAGTCAAAGATTTCATCACATTTAGTAATGTCGAACGTATATGTCTTAGAAACAAATCTATCATTTTTTGGTTCGACAGGATTATTCCCATTTGATGGTTTTAACATTTTGCAAGTATAAGGAGGACCTGGTTTCAATTCAGCAATATTAACCTCATTGTTTTCCATGTAATCCTGACCATCATCGAACTCATTTTCACTTTCATAAGTTTCTATATACGCCACTTTTTCTTTTTTATGGAATTTAGAATTTCTGACTTTTTCAGCCCTGAGGCGTTCGACCTGTCGAACACGATCTGCTAATTGGGCCATATCTCTTAAATGTTGAGTATCTAGCTTCTTTCTAATGGAATAATCAAGGCCACCAGCAGCCATCTCAACCAATTCATGTTCAGGCACTTGAGTAAAGCACCTTGCCTTAAGTGGCTTCTGCAGTTTTGCGTTTCATACTGGCTAATTCTTTGAGGCTAATCATAGATTGTCCCATGTAAAATTGTTCATGAAATAGCCTTTCTAATTGAGTCCAATTATGAATTGAATGAGGGGGAAGTGTGGTAAACCACGTAAAAGCATTTTTTGTAAGGGAATTAGGAAAAAAATTCATCCTTAGATCCTCATTATTTGCTAAATTCCCTGCCTCTGCCATATATCTGGCAATGTGTTCGACAGTAGATTCATTAGTATCACCAGCAAATTTTGTAAATTTGGGAATTTTACATCCCCTTGGTAGTTCTGCCTGTAATACATATTCAGACAATGCTGACACAAAATTTGGCCTATGTAATCCTATATTCAAACCATTTTGGACCAAGATATTCTCTACTAAGTTGGCCAAGTTATTCTGCCCTACTATGTTATCTTGTCGAACATGCCTAAGAACATCATCAGCGTTTTGGTTCCTATTAACCAATACCACTCCTTGTTCTGGCTGTTCTCTTTCAATGCGCAGTGGTTGGGCTTGAACTTCTGGTTGAATCTCTGGGTTTGCACGAGGCACCCTTTGGTTGTTTGGAGCATCAGGGGCACCAAAAAAGTCTGCCATCCTCCCCATTTGATTCGCTAATAATAAGTAATTATCATTGGCTGTTTGTAACACAGGATTAAAGACTGTGCCAATCTGTTGGGTCAACGCGTTCACCATATCATGGTTACTCTCATCCATTTGTTGCCTAAGTGCATTCATAGAATTATTTGTCAAATTGAGAGGATTTCCCCTATTTCCCATCGCAGAAGATGAGGGAGAACTTTCTATCGAAGGCCAATTATACAGGCTTGCCATCGTTGTCGTTGGCATTCCATATTGTGGGTTTCTAGGCAACCATGGAGGTCTTGACGGTGTTCCACCAACTTGACTACCGTCTGTGTATCCATGTGTGTGTGACACGTTCGTTGGCATGGATGATACATTCATTTGTGTCATTATTGCACCATTTGGATTTGGAGGAGGAAACCCTCCTGCCATACTTGAAGTGGTGGCAGGCATTGTTGATCCACTGGCGCTCACACCAATGGTTCCGGAACTTATTACAGGGTTCGAACTCCCTCCATTAACATTATTGCTTGGGATACTTTCAGAAGTTATAGAATTTAGGGCAGGGCTTGTTGGCCCAACAGTCGGATTGGCGCTAGGATTGCCAGATACTGGTTGATTAGGTTGCCCTATCACATTCTGGGGACTTACAACAGGATTTGTTTCTGCCCCATTATTACTATTATTATTGTTATTATTAGGAGGATTGTTTGGTGGTCTCACCATTCTGGAACGAGGACGAGTTGGTATACTTGAAAATTCTGGGAGAGATTTACCACTCCTCAAATGCATATAAAAATATACACACAATCAAAAGTACAACACCAAACAACGAATTTTGTAAGAAAATTTTCAAAAACACACTAAATAAACTACACAATCTAATGGTCCCACTGGGCGTGCCAATTTGTTTACCCCGATTTTTAGTAAACAACCGCTAGTTTAATTATTACAAGAAGGATCAACTAGTAAATCCTGGGACATATGGATTGTGCAAAGGATAATGAAAACACTTTCATATTTTCTGGGTTAAATCGGATAAATTGATAAAACGGTAAAAACATTCGACACAGTCAAATGATTGGTTTAAAGTAAATTGTTTCAAAGTTAAATTTGCAGAAAACTTGTAAATGAATTGCAGAATAAAGTTTAAAGAAAACTTTGAAATGTAAAGACATGCAATGAAATAAATTGCAGAATGCTTAAAGTGCTTGAACTTTAAAGGAAAAGCAAGTAATCAGTACTTGAAAATGTAAATTGCATTTGACAAATGTAAAATGTTTACAAAGGGTGGTACACAGATTCGTACATGTTCCTGTTTGCATTCATTTCGCTCGTTGACATGGGTACTCTGAATATCTAAGGAATTTGCATGCGTTATGAATTGTGGACCCGTTTCTCCAATGAAAAACTAATATTTATAGACAAACAGAATAACTGCCAAAAACTACAAAACGTCTAACTAGACTCCACGTGTCTTTGACAATTTGAATTCCTTTTGACACCTGGTGAGGCTTTTGAACGTTATCCACTTTTTGAATATTTCACTAAGTCCAGAGTATGCTTTCTCCGTACTGCACAATACGTTATACAAGTAAACACATATATATACATATAAATATGAATTCGACAGGCATATAGTTGTTGAACCAAATACTCTTATTTAAATAAATAAGGTTCTGTCGAATTCGACAGGTTCAACCAGGATTCGACGAAACAGCTTTATGCATTAAAAGCTTTTGATGTCAAATACCTTGATCTTCTCTTGATTTATGACTAAGATCAATTCCCAAGAGAATATTAAAATGCAATAATATACATTAAATGAGATTTCATCACCTCACTCCAATTCATTAATGCCTGTCAAAAATACAGGCTAACAGTATGATACCCAAAGTGGTATCACCATTAGAGCAAATTATATATGAGTTGCATAATTATTACATGACATTATAGGGACCATTTTTTAGTGTTGTATGATACCCAAGGTGATATCACCATTGGAGACGCTCTTAGAATCTTGACTATATCAATGTTTTATAAACTCAATTTTTTTAATTAAACGTAAAACATTTGGAAATACTTAAAATTAGCTATGTTAGAAATTATTAGAAAATAAATATGGGCATAACTCAACCTCACAAAACCGGCTTGTAAGGTGAGGACTACCACTTGCTTATAAACACTTGTCAATGTCATCTTATATCCGATGTGAGACTTTTTAAGACATCGAACAATAATGGGTTGCCCAAATAACGGGTAGTCCAATAGATCTTATAGAGAGGCTCTGATATCATGTTAGAAATTATTAGAAATAAACATGGGCCTAACTCACCCTCACAAAACCGGCTTGTAAGGTGAGGACTACCACTTGCTTATAAACAAAGCTTTTTTGGGTACATTATATCAAAGCTTTATTAATGGTCGTGATTGTGTATATTTACGCATTTGCATTTTATATTGGACCATTATAACCTCTTTTTATAAAGTAAATCTACTTCAATTCTTGAATAATCAAGGTTAAATTGAACAATTGATCCTTTAACTTATTTATTATTTTCATATTGGTCCCTTAACTAATTAAAGTTATAAATTGGTCGATTAACTTTAATTTTGTTTGTCATATTGGTCCTTTTTGTTAGTTTTCATGAAAAAAAAAATTAATTTTACTTTCTATTATTTATTATATGAACACATAAATGATTTATTTATGAGTAATATTGTTAGCGAATATTATTATAAGTTCAAACATCTTTCTTAGACGAGAGTTAAATACACTATCAACCTGTTAAAAAGGAACAATATGACAAACATAATTAAAATTAAGGGATCAATTTGTGACGTTAGTAAGTAATG
This sequence comes from Trifolium repens, assembly GCA_030408175.1. Taxonomy (NCBI): domain Eukaryota; kingdom Viridiplantae; phylum Streptophyta; class Magnoliopsida; order Fabales; family Fabaceae; genus Trifolium; species Trifolium repens. The sequence goes on from CP125851.1 coordinate 37,949,138, forward strand.
GACCAATTTGTAAAGTTAATTAGTTAAGGAACCGATATAAAATCAATAAATAAGTTAAGAAACCAATAGTGCAATTTAGCCAATAATCAATATAACTTATGTTTTGATTGGAACAAAAGATTATTTTTTATGTGAAAATGTTTTGGAATTTTAATTTTAGAATATCCCAGCGTATAATGTACCTGGCCAGTATTCTTGACCAAAAAACTTTGATACTGAACAGACAAAAAAGAGGAGTTTGGGTTTCCTCCATTTATTATTCCTCCATTTATTCTCCATTTGGAGAGAGATAGACACATTAAAAATTAATGGGATCCATCAAAAGTGAATCCTACTAATTTGTGGACCCCACTAATCTTCAATTGTGTCTATCTCTCTCCAAATGGAGAATAAATGGAGAAATAATAAATGGAGGAAATCCAAACTCAAAAAAGAGAGGGAAAGAGTGTATTTTCCCACTATCCGTTATGGCCGACAAAAATGCTCGATCCCTACCCTTGTCAATGTTCCTCACCTAGGGGAGTTTTTTTTTTTTATTGTCTCCGTCCCCATGGATCCACATGGTCTCCATTCCAAAGAGACCTCGTCAACTTAAAAAATAAACAAAAAACTTTTATTATTTTTCAATCAAGAGAAAAAGGAGATGCGTGATGTCCAATAAAAATTTAGTTATTATTTTTAAAAATGGTTATCATATGGGTTTATGTGACCATATGATGAATTTTTATTTGGTGAACAGATAAAAAATATAAAATTTAATCATAAAACAAATAAGGAAAATGCCAAAGAGTGCCCCGGGGCACTGGTTAAGCTTATTAATATAGAAATTCTATCTCAAAATGTATGTATTTAATGCCTTGAAAATGTAAAAAGTTGTTTTATCATCATTAATTTCATTTTTTATTTCCATTTTTGGTATTGGGATTGGTTTTACAACAATATATACTGTATAAAAAGATAAAAAAATATAAAACATCTACATGCTGCATCCACATATATTATATATATATATTTGAATGTTTACACAGCAGCTGAAAATTCCAAACGATGCCTGATTAATCAAATGGAATATTGAGCTGCTATCGGATGATACCATTACAGAAAGAAGAAGTAATCAATACATTCTAAAAGTCTTAGCTATAAAGAACTGCTTCCAAATAGGTCAAGCTCTTGGGGTCATGATGGGAGGAACAAAACACCAATTTCCAAAAGAATTTGGTGAGAACAAATTCATTTCCAACAAACCTGGAGTCGTCATTACTTCTTCCTCATCCTCTTGAGTATCATTCTTTCCAAAATATTCATTTTGGAAGTACTGATACCAGCTGTTAGTAGTATTCAGCGCGACTAGCGGAGGTTGAGGGGTCGACACTTCTAAAGTGTCGACTCTGTTCGATAAATTTTTCACGGGGAGAGATGGAACAGTGTCTGTGATTTGAACAAGTTGTTGATGAGACTGTGGAGGCAAGAACTCAGGTGCACAAGTAAGGGACTGAACAAGTTCTTTGAAGTTTATTGGATCCACTTTGTATACTTTGGGAGGTATTGGTGCCATTGGTGCTATTGGTGCTTTCTTATTCCATGTCTTTGTTGGTGTTTTTCTTACTGAGTGAAGCCAAGAATACTTATTTGATTGAAAAGGGTATTCATCATGTTTCATTGAGCCATTTGTTTTCTTAGTACTTTTGGATATGTATGAAGATTTATTAGATGAAGAATATGAGATAGAATAAGATTCCATGGTTCTGTTTTAAGTTTCTGTTTTCTTAATACTTACTTGATATGTTTAGGTATTTATATATAGTTGTAAGTGTATGAGCAATAAATATGAAGGAAATAATAATTGAAGAGTGGAATTGAATTAATTTCAATAATAAGGGCTTGGGCTTGATGTGAGCCTGGCAACTGATCAGGAAATGAGAAGAAAAATTGAATTTCAATAATAAGGGCATGGAATTGAATTTTGGAAACTTCATTTTGTCCTGTAGTTGGCGATTGAATAATGTAATGTAAGTAGTGACATAAGCAAACCAATCCGCAATGTTCAATACATTTTGATTCTAAAATTTGTTTATAATAAAGAATTATAAAGCAAACCGATCGTTAGTCGGTTTAGTGGTGGTTGGCGCTGAATTTAATAGGGAGGATTATAGGCGGAGCCAGGAATGTTAGAGAGTTTGGGCACAAATTTAATCGCAAGCTGCAAATTCACATGTGACATAATATATTAATAGTCATAAATCGAAACCAATATTTTAAAAACCGGACCGATGATTGAACTAGTGCAATCGGTTGGACCGATTCACATTCCAAACTTTTTTAATGCAAACTTCAGTAAAATTTACAATAAAAAAGTTTGAAAAACATTTCACAAACTTTTTCGAGGTGAAAAAGATTTTTTGGGGGTGAGATGAGAATTTTTCAAGAAAAATACATTAAGCCCACATTTCAGTAAAAAGAAAAACACAAGATGTCTATATCAAGCCCATTAAAACAACTCTAATATAAATAAGGTTATCAAAACCGGACCGGTCGTCGAACTAGTGAGCCTACCGATTCAAGGTTCAAGTGGTCGGACCGCGGTCGGATCGTTTTTAATTAAATATATATATTTTATAGTTTAAAGTAATACAAAAAATTAAATAAGAATAAACTAGAAATTACTAATATTCACCATTTTATACCATTAATTTTTTTTGATAATTTATGCTATTAAAAATTTAAATCTAAAAGATAGTTGTCGCAAAAGTTAATAATGATTTTATTTTTATATAAATTAAACTTTTTTTTTCCTTAAGATTCAAAGCATTGTAAAAAAAACAGGATAGTGGGCTTTGGCCCAAAACTTTTATGTTTGAATAAGGTAATAACGTAGAGAAAGCAACCCTAAAACCTATTTTATGTATTCAACATAGAGCAATACTATATGTTACGAGAAAAAAATATAAAAAAGCAAGAAATGTACTATATCTTTTTTAAAAAAATCAAAATTGCTATAAAATAAGAAGTTAGAGGAAATCATGGAAATGTTGGTTATGAAATTGTAGGGTCATGATTCATTCTTCTCTTTCTTACTTGTTAGTTTCTTGCAAACTAGCATTTCCCTTCAACATACTGTTAGCCCATATTTTCACCAAGTGAAAAATATGTTCTAAAAGACATGATTAAAATAATAAACATAATTGCATTTGATTATTTTACTATTTTAAAGAGTCATTAAATAAGTTTGGTTTTTAGAGCCAATGAATTTAATGAATATTCATGTATGAACATATCATCAAATGTTCTATCTGGAGCATTAATCTTAACGTTGTTTTCTTCAGGTTTCTTTCGACTTGGTCGAAACGTCCATACGGTCGAAGCGCTTGCTGTGAAGAAGAAAAGTGTGGACTTAGCAAATTATTCAGGAGAAGCATTGCTGTTTCGACTTCGATGGATACAACGGATAGATCAAAGGATAAAGGAGAATTCAAATTCAAAATACGTGTCAAGACACGCGTCCTCTCTTTAGTTAACGTAAACGTTATTAGCAGTTAGGAATTAGTGTCTATAAATAGTCTAGTTCTGTGATCGAGCAAAGGGTCACAATCATTATACAAAATCCTTACAAAACTCAAAGTACCCATGCTAACGAGAGAAACGAGTTCGAAAGGGAAAATGTATGTTATGTGCACCATTACTTTTTCTGTAATCATTTACCTTTGAATGCAAATTTACAGTCTTTTATTTCTATCCAAATCAATCTTTATTTCGACTCTTTCTTCCATTCTGTTTGTTCATTAGAATAAACATTCTTTCTTGCATTTCAAGTAACGTAAAAACAACTCTAAATACATGAGAACAATAATGAACACTAATTGCTTTGGAAATATGAACAAAAGCACTATGTCCCGAGATTTACTAGTTGATCTCTCTTGTAATAATCAAACTAGCGTTGTTTACTAAATTTCACAGTAAACAAATTGGCACACCCAGTGGGACCGTGTGCTTTGTGTTTAAATTTTCTCAAATTTTAGTATTTTTATTTCGTTCTTTGTGTGATTTTGTTTCCAAAAAAGTTTTGTGTATAGTGTATGCTTCTGAGAAACAGGAAATCACTCCCTGAAATGGTTAGACCACCACCCAGAATTAACCCTAGACAAAACATGGAAAATCCCAATGGAAGCAATCCTAACAACGGTTCGAATCCATCAACCGTTACAAGTGTCTCAGACACCATAATCTCTCCTGTAATTAGTGAGGTTATGCCTAATGTGACAGGGACAACAATTTCTGCCCCAACATCTTCTGTAGTAACCGCAACCATGGCAATGCCAATATCTACTACAATGCCTTCGACCACTACAGAACCCATTTTGACTTTGTCTCATGCTATGGAGGGAAATTTTTCCCCAAATAGGTCAAATACTAATGGGGGTGGCGCTAGTTCATCCACGTTTTCATTACCCTTTTCTCAATACATGGGTCAAGGCACTAGTAGGAATTACCCTTATGGCATGCCTACCAGCATGATGCAAGGTTTGCAGACTAGTGCATCATTGTTCACAGAGACAGCACCAGGCGTGTTTGTTCCTAACAATCAAATAGTCTCTGGTTCTGCTACTCGAAATGCCTTTCCTTCATTAACTAACACTGCCTTGAATTCCTTAAGGCAACAAATGGATGAAAGTAATCATGACATGGTCAATATGTTAACACAACAAATTGGTACGGTATTTAATCCATTGATACAAAATACTAATCAAAGTTACCAATTATTGGCCAATCAAATGGGTAGAATTGCTGATTTCTTTGGGGCTCCTCAAGTCCCTAATCAACAACGTCCCCAAATTCAAAATGTTGTGCCTTTGCAAATTGCACAAGCACCAAATAATGCCATTGTGCCTGCACAAAACAATGTGGCAAATCACATACACCAAGTCCAACAACCTGCACCAGTGGTCGAACCACAAATGCAATTGCAGGCTCAGCCACAGGTTTTGCCCCAGATCGAACAAGATCATGAAATTGTTTTAGTAAACAGGAACCAAAATGCTGATGATGTAGTTAGAAACGTCCAGAACAATAATTTTGCTGGGTAAAATAACATAGCAAATTTGGTCGAAACAATTTTGGCACAAAATGGTTTAAACGTAGGCATGCATAGGCCTCATTTTGTGTCTGCCTTGTCAGAATATGTGCTTCAAACTGAGTTACCTAGGGGATGGAAGATCCCAAAATTCACTAAGTTCGCTGGTGATACTAGTAAATCAACAGTCGAACACATAGCAAGATATCTAACTGAGGCAGGGGATTTAGCAAACAATGAGAATTTAAGGATGAAGTATTTCCCTAATTCTCTTACGAAAAATGCTTTCACTTGGTTTACCACTCTCCCTCCACATTCAATCTTTAATTGGAATCAATTGGAGAGGGTTTTCCATGAACAATTCTATATGGGACAATCTAAAATAAGTCTCAAAGAATTGGCAAGCGTTAGGCGCAAAACTCCTGAGTCTGTGGATGATTATTTGAATAGATTCCGTTTACTCAAAGCTAGATGTTTTACTCAGGTGCCTGAACATGAATTGGTCGAAATGGCTGCTGGTGGCCTTGATTATTCGATTAGAAAGAAATTAGACACTCAACATCTAAGGGATATGGCCCAATTGGCTGATAGAGTTCGACAGGTCGAACGCTTGAAAGCGGAAAAGGCCAGAAATTCTAAATATCATAAGAAAGAAAATGTTGCTTATGTGGAAACACATGATAGTGACCAAGAGTATGAAGTATCTTATGAAGATGTTGAACAAGGGGAGATAAACCTAGCAGAATTGAAGCCTGGTCCCCCTTATACTTGTAAACTTCTGAAACCATCTAATGGAAAAAACTCTGTTGAACCAAAGAATGACAGATTTGTGTCAAAAACTTATACTTATGATATAACAAAATGTGATGAGATTTTTGATTTATTGGTCACTGATGGCCAAATTGTGGTTCCAAAAGATGTTAAAATACCTCCATTAGATATGAGAAAGAAAAGAGGTTATTGTAAATATCATAATTTCCTTGGACATAAGACCTCACAATGTGTACTTTTCAGGGATTTAGTCCAAAAGGCTTTGAATGAGGGAAGACTCAAGTTCGGTGAAAAACCCAAAGCCATGAAGATTGATCCTGTGCCTCTGCAAAATGCTGATACTCTCTATGCTGAACCACAAGAAATCATGATGGTCGAAGCCATGGAGGTTACAGAGTGCCAGACAGAAAAGATCTCTAAAGAGGAGTACATGGAGAAAATGAAAGTGGTCTACCCTCGTGCTGAAGAGGATTTAATTGATTTTCTGAACAGGTGCAAGCTGGAAAATAAAAAAGTAATGCTTTGTGCCCGTTGTAGTGCTGTATGCGACAAAGAGGCTACTGCAGGCCTCATGAAGTTTCAACCTATGGCAAGTAGGCTGGGGGCAAACCCAAAGCCCCAACAAGAAAAAGGAAAGGGTATCCTGACTCGACCAAACAATCCTTCTCAATACGATCGAAGGCCTACTTTTCGACCATCTGGTTCGATCCCAATAGAGCGCTGGGTGCACAAAGGAACAATGAAGTTCAATAAAGGTGCAATCGAAGTTGGTGGTCCCTGTAAGACCCAAGATTTTACTGTACAGTTTTCCTAAGGAACTTTAGTGTCGGCTAAGTTTTTAGGGTTTTTGGTGAAGCTGTTTTTGTGAGTATCGTCGCATAAATGAGATTTTTGCTGAAACGGAGCCTGTTTTGTGCTCGAGCGCTGGAAAGGCACAGACTTTCGGGTCGTGATCCTCTTTTAAGTATGAGGAGATTTCTGTGAAGTCAGAAAAACGAGATTTGGATTATTCTTGTTTTTGGAAAAACGAGTAGGATTTTACCCGCTGATGGAAAATCTTACTGCGTCTTTTTTAAGTGAGGTTTCGGATGGAAGTTTCATATATCTGCGTGAGTTAGGATATGTCCTGAGATTAATTTTCTAAGGTATGGAAGAAAATTACAGTCGCGGAAAAAGATTCGGCGATAAGTTTTGGAATGGAAAAACGTTAGACGTTCTTTCTGTAGGTTTTCTGTTTTTGCGAGTTTCATTCGTCGCGATGCGCGAGAACTGAGCGTGCGTTTCGTTGTATGAGGTTATGGGAAATATCTTGTGAGGATAGACTTGGATTGATCCAATGGCTAGATTTGAATCTTAGAACTTTATCCTATTTGATCCAATGGCCATAAACTAGCAAGACTTTTATAAGTGGTGGACTTGGAAAAATCACAAATTCACTTCACTCTTCTTCTCTTTGCCGTGGCCTTCATCCACCCTTTTCATCCCATGTTGATTTTGCATTTCTTCACCAAATCCACTCATTTTTAGCTTGTTGGAATCATAGAGTTGGAAAGGAAATCATCTCCTCTAAGGTAACTAGACTTCTTTCATCTCTTAGCTAGCTAAAATCATAGAGTTTGATGGATTGTTAGATTATGTTCTTGAGAGGATTTTGTGAGAAATTGTTGATGAATGATTTCTCTTGCTTGAAAGTTGTTCATGAGTGAATATCTAGGATGTTTAAGCTTAGTTATTTTGATTTCCATGGTTGGATGAGAATATCATGAAATTTTTTGTTAGTGTTTGATAAGAAAAATTTATATTGATCAAGAACATGAATCTTTACTTGTTGTTTGTGTTAGTGAAGTTGTTTTTGAGCTTTTAAGTAAAATGGATGTGTGATAAATGATTTTGTTTTTGAGAAACAAGAAAAAAAATATTTTGTGTTCATGAGAAACTAGGAAAAACTATTTTGAATTGTGGATTGTGTTATGAAAATGTTTTGTTCATTCAATTAAGTGATTTTGGTAACTAAAGGATTAATCCTATGCTTTTGAAATGAAAAAAATGGGAACTAGCCTTGTTTTTGGAATTTGGCCGTGGCATATTATGTATATGTCCATGAGATTTCTAAATTTTAAGCCCTAATTGGGAAGGCATGATCATGGTTTTCTTTGGAATAATTTAGAGGTTTTGTTTGGAAAGAAAACTAGTAGCTTGTGGCTTGATTGAACAAGTGAAATTTTTTGCAAAGTCTTGTAGAAAATTGGCATTTTTGATTCAAAATGATTTAGTGTGTATACTTGATCATTGAGGAAAACTAGTGATAGTTTAAGTGTTTTAAACTATGTTTGATTTTGAAAAACAATGGTTTTAGAATAATTCCAATTCTGGCCGAAACTGGAAGGACATTTTCGTCCATTTTAAATGTTATATTTTGTCATAGTAATTTGATCATTCAATCCATTTTTTCGAGACGAAGATTTCGGCGTATGGCTCGTCTCGATCGGATAAAAATTGAATCAGCTATGACCATTTTATTTGGTAAGAAAAACTTGTAACTTGTGTTGCAAGAAAACTTTATTTTCTGTGAAATTTCTCGAAGAGTTGTTGGGTTGTTTTCAAATGGTTTTAGTGTGTGGAATTGATTGTTTTGGTGTTGGAAACAAAAGTATTTCATAGTATGTTTTGAAACGAAAATATTTTCGTGTAGCGAAAAATAGTGTATTTAATTTCGGAAATTTTTAATCTTTATGGGGAGGACTTGGAATCACTAAATGAGAGTGTTAGAAAGTACCTTAGACCCCTCTAGAGCTTTGAGAACAAGTTTCGTTTCGATAGGATACGTTGGGAGTATTTTATTGATTGTACGCTGCTTATATTTTAGGAAGCGCGAATTGTAGAATTATGCGAGAAAAGTTAACGGAAGCTTGCTAAGGTAAGGGCATCACTTTATTTCTGTCTTTTCACTGAGATACAACATGTTTGGTTATTTTTGGTGATGTGTGTTGGTGTGCTTGGCATGTATGTGTTATGTATTCTCGTGATGAGAAAGTGTTTAAAATACTTACGCTGTTTACATATGATTATGAGAATGTATGTATGAACAGGTTGTTGGAATACATATGATTGGAAATGTATGTATGTCGTTGTGTTTGATTTACATGTATCTGTGTGATATATAATTGTTGCATGAGCATGGAGGGAACGTGTATGTCAGTTGGGACTGCACGGGCGGATGTGTCTGTGTGACTCCGCCGGGGCTGTGTCTGTGTGACTGCCCTATGTGTATGCGTTTCTTAGTTGGCGATAGCATCTGTGTGGCTATGTTCGCCTGGTGTTAGCATCTGTGCGGCCACACTTCGAGGGGGTGACAGCATCTGTGTGGCTGACAGCATCTGTGTGGCTGGTAGCATCTGTGTGGCTATTTTCACCCGGTGATAGCGTCTGTGTGGCATCACCTGATCCTTGTGGCTTTTCTTTAGAGGGGGTGACAGCATCTGTGTGGCTGGTAGCATCTGTGTGGCTATTTTCACCCGGTGATAGCGTCTGTGTGGCATCACCTGATCCTTGTGGCTTTTCTTTAGAGGGGGTGACAGCATCTGTGTGGCTGACAGCATCTGTGTGGCTGGTAGCATCTGTGTGGCTATTTTCACCCGGTGATAGCGTCTGTGTGGCATCACCTGCCCTCGTGGTTTTAGTGGGTTGGACCTACGACTCTCTGCGGAGAGGTTAAATTCCGGAATTCATGCATGTGACAGCCAGTGATTGGTGTCACGATCATGTAGAGTCTGCATTGATAGGCTATGTGTGCATTGCTTATATGAGCCCGTTGGTGGGAATGGCTATGTGTTTAAAGAGCTTTCTCTGTTGGTATTTGTATGTTTGGTATTTGTATACTCTCTCGCACCGGTTATATATACACATACTTTTATTTTGTGGTGACCCTTTCTTTCATTTGCGGGCTCATCCCACCCAGATGATGGGTTAGGTCGTGGTGACGACGGTGGCAGTTCTAGGCCATAGTGAACACGTGGTGAAGCTTAGTATAGTTAGACTATGCGCCGGTGTGTTTTGTGCACCGTGCTTTTTGGTTAGCATAGGGTTTTCTAACTTGTTTTGTTGTAAGTATTTGAATACTTAGACTTGGACTGTAATTATTCAGGAATACACTTTGCTTGTCGAAGCACCTTATGGTAATGAGTTCTTTTGCATATTTGAATGCCGGCTCATTGAAAAATATTCTATGCGCACTCTGAGTGTTAGTTGAAAAAAAAAATATATACTGCCTTTTCAGGCCTTTGAAAAACGGGTTGTTACAGTCCCAGTAGCACCAAAATGAGCTATGCAGAGGATGTCAACAAGTACTCTTACAAAAACAACTATAAGGGTAAACATCCAATGACTAGGACTCAATGGCGTAGGTTTCAACGCCAAAAGAAAATGGCTGCAGTAAATTCTCAACCAAGCCAATACAAAGAAGTGGCTAGAAGGCCAGCAAAAGAAAGAATCCTTCCGCCAATAAATGAGAACAAAATGGAGGAAGATGATTTGCTAGACTCTGAACCAGACTTTGATGTGATATGTGTTGTTTCTATATTACCATCAGAGTATGATGTTCAATCAGAAGTAACTGAGCTCGAAACTGATTTCGACCAGTTAGGCATGGCTGATCCAAAGCCAAAATGTTATTATGTCTTGAATAATGGCTGCATCGAAGAGCAACAGGCTACATTCGAAAGGCCAGACTTGGGCATGAAAAACCACCTCAAACCACTCTTCATCAGGGCAAAGGTCGAAGGGGTTGGAATTAATAAAGTACTGATAGATAGGGGTGCTGCTGTGAACCTAATGCCCTTATCAATGCTGCCAAAGATTGGCAAATATGACTGTGATTTGTCAGCCCACAATATCGTTTTGTCGAACTATGAAGGCAAAACAGGATATTCCAGGGGGGCAATTCAAGTGGATGTTGCAGTAGGCAGCATGGTTCGACCCACCTTGTTCTTGGTAGTGGAATCCAAGGCAAACTTCAATTTGCTCCTAGGAAGGGAGTGGATTCATGGAGTGGGAGCTGTTCCTTCTACCCTTCACCAGAAGTTGATACTTTGGAGGGAAGATGGTTGTGTAGAAAATATAGAAGCTGATCAGAGTTTCTATATGTCAGAGGTAGATACTATAAACCAACAAACCTTTGACAAAAATTTGGCGAACATTGCGCCATGTTATGATAGAGAGAATGCATTCACACCTTCTGACAATGTAATTCATTCTGTCAAACTCCACCCAACCCATGGTTTTATATGGGAAAGAGAGGAAATAGATGCTGCATCCTCAGAAGATGGAGTCATACGCCCAACCGGGTGGAACATCTACGAAGATTACTATGACTGAGTCCAATGCATGGGCCAGAATAACGGCTTATATGGCCGAAAGTAGATTAAATACGGCTTTGGAAGCTGAGGTTCAACAAAATTTGGCTGTTGAAGCCAAGGTCGAAAAAGATGGCACCAATATGTTACCAACTCAAAGGCTTGACTGCATTTATGATGATGAACCCTTGGGGTTCGAAAGAGATCCTATAAATGAAACTCCTAAGATGCAGGCTCAAGATCCTCCGGAGGAAATTGACATTGGAAATGGCTCAGTAAAAAGGCCAACTTACATTAGTGCCAATATTAGTCCTGATCTGAAAGAAAAATTGGTGCAGCTGCTCAAGGAATTCAGTGATTGTTTTGCTTGGGATTATAATGAAATGCCTGGGCTCAGTAGAGAAATGGTCGAACTCAAACTACCAATCAAGGCAGGTAAGAAACCAGTGAAACAATTACCAAGAAGGTTTGCACCAGAAATTATGTCCAAGATCAAGGAAGAGATCGAAAGGCTACTGAAGAGTAAATTCATCAGAACTGCCAGGTATGTCGAATGGTTAGCAAATATAGTTCCTGTCATTAAAAAGAATGGTACACTTAGAGTATGCATAGATTTTAGGGATTTAAATAATGCTACGCCTAAAGATGAATATGCCATGCCTGTGGCAGAAATGTTAGTGGATTCAGCAACAGGTTTCGAGTTTTTAAGCATGTTAGATGGTTATTCTGGATATAACCAAATATTCATTGCTGAAGAAGACGTATCTAAAACAGCATTTAGATGCCCTGGTGCTTTGGGCACTTATGAATGGGTAGTTATGCCTTTTGATTTAAAAAATGCTGGTGCCACTTATCAAAGGGCCATGAATTCTATGTTTCATGATTTTATAGATACCTTCATGCAAGTTTATATTGATGATATCATCATTAAATCCTCTTCTGAAGATAGCCATTTGCTATATCTCAGGCAATCTTTTGAAAGAATGAGGAGACATGGATTAAAAATGAATCCATTAAAATGTGCTTTTTGTGTGCATGCAGGAGATTTCCTTGGTTTTGTGGTGCATAAAAAAGGCATTGAAATAAACCAAAACAAGACAAAGGCCATTTTAGAGACAAAACCTCCTTCGACTAAAAAGCAACTTCAATCTCTGTTAGGTAAGATCAACTTTTTGAGGAGATTCATTTCGAATCTAAGTGGAAAAGCTCAAGCATTCTCTCCACTACTTCGACTCAAGAAAGATGATCCATTCAACTGGAATGAAGAGCATCAAAAGGCTTTTGACGATATTAAAGATTACTTGATAAAGCCTCCAGTTTTAATGCCTCCTAGCAGAAACAAAGCCATGAAGTTGTATATTGCTGCGTCTGAAAAGACAATAGGAAGCATGTTGGCTCAAGAAGATGATAATGGCATAGAAAATGCAGTTTATTACCTTAGCAGGGTTCTAAATGATGCGGAAACTAGATATACTGCCATAGAAAAACTTTGTCTTTGTTTATATTTCTCTTGTACTAAACTTAAGCATTATATAAAGCCTGTTGATGTTTATGTCTATTCTCACTTTGATGTCATTAAACATATGCTAACTAAACCCATACTTCATAGTAGAATTGGAAAATGGGCTTTAGCATTAACTGAGTATTCACTCACATACAAACCTTTGAAAGCTGTTAAAGGTCAAATTGTGGCTGATTTCATAGTGGATCATTCTTTGGTCGAAATGCCACAAGAGTATGTGGATATCCAGCCATGGATCCTTTATTTTGATGGATCCAAGCATAAACATGGAACTGGGATTGGGATTCTAATCATTTCACCAACTAAAGTTCCAACTAAGTTTAAATATAAGATCAAGGGACTTTGCTCGAATAATGAAGCTGAATATGAAGCTTTAATCACAGGTTTGGAAATATTAAAAGACTTGGGGGCAAAGAACATTAAGATAAGAGGTGATTCTGAATTAGTATTGAAACAACTAACTCAAGAGTATAAATGTGTTAGAGAACACTTAGCAAAATACTTTGTGATAGCTAGTTCTTTATTAAATGGTTTCGATCATATAGATATTGAACATGTACCTCGATTAGAAAACCAAGAGGCAAATGACTTAGCTCAAATTGCTTCAGGATACAAAGTGTCGAAAGAAAAGTTGACACAATTAATCGAAATCAAAGAAAAAAGGGTTTTGCAAGAACCAATTTCTGAGCAATTGTCAATGCCAAAACTTGTGGGGGCAGATAGTGATGAAGTGAAAATTCCCCAGAAAAATTTTGAAATTTTTGCCATTGACAATCTGTCAGATAATGATTGGAGAAAGCCCATTGTGGAATATCTTAGGAACCCAACAAGAAATGTGGATCGAAAGATAAAATATAGAGCCTTAAGCTATATAATTTTTGAAAATGACCTGTTCAAAAAGACTTCTGAAGAAATCTTATTAAAATGTCTAAATGAAACAGAAGCATATATAGCAATCTCTGATGTTCATAGTGGCACCTGTGGTTCCCATCAAGCAGGGCACAAAATGAAATGGCTTTTGTTTCGACAAGGCTTGTATTGGCCTTCTATGCTAAAAGGCTGCATAGAATATGCCAAAGGCTGCCAAGAATGCCAAAGGCATTCAGGAATTCAGCATGTGCCTGCAAGTGAGCTTCATTCAATAGTGAAACCATGACCCTTTAGGGGTTGGGCTCTAGACCTTATTGGTGAAATTAAGCCTGCTTCATCAAAAAATCAACGTTATATTCTAGTGGGAATATATTATTTCACAAAATGGATAGAAGCTATTCCTTTGCCAAATGTTGATCAAGAGGCAGTAATTAGTTTCATACAAAATCATATAATTTATAGATTTGGAATTCCTGAAACAATTACAACTGATCAAGGTTCAGTTTTCACTGGACGAAAGATGCAGGAATTTGCTCAAGAAATTGGCTTTAGACTTCTAACTTCAACACCATATTATGCACAAGCAAATGGACAGGTTGAAGCAGCCAATAAAATTATTATTAATTTAATAAAGAAACACATAGCCCAAAAACCAAGGAATTGACATAAAACCTTGGATCAAGTGTTATGGGCTTGTAGAAATTCTCCTAAGGAATCAACTAACACCACCCCTTTTCGACTAACTTATGGGCATGATGCTGTGTTGCCAGTTGAAATACATTTGCAATCAGCGAGGGTTCAAAGACAAATGGAAATACCTTTAGACCATTACTACCAAATGATGTCAGATGAATTAGTTGATCTGGATGAGGAAAGACTTGGTGCTTTAGAAGTTTTAGCAAGGCAAAAAGAAAAGGTTGCTAGAGCATATAATAAAAAGGTTAAGTCCAGGTCTTTCAACCTAGGAGATTTGGTTTGGAAAGTGATCCTGCCTATGGACAAGAAAGATAGAGTCTTAGGCAAATGGTCCCCAAATTGGGAAGGACCATTCAAAGTTGTCCAGGTATATTCTAATGGTGCTTATGAAATCGAGGAATTAACTCCTGAAAAACGTGCTTTGGGTATTAATGGAAAGTATTTGAAAAAATATAAACCTGCTTTACTCGAAGTAAACATAAGTGCAGAATAATACTTGAACATGAAATCAAAATGGCAGTAATGGAAACTTGCCATAAATTATGGACTTTGTTCAAAACCAAGTCTAAACTAATGACAAAATAGAAATTGCTCGAAAAGAAGGCAAGTTTAAAAAGAGGAATAGGTAGTAGGAACAACTTTATTTTTATAAGAAAAGTTCTCTATTACGTATGATAACATAATTCTGCCTAGACTAAGGCGTAGATTTAGAGGCTTCTGATTCTCCACTCTTCAGTTTCTCCTTGAGAAGAGATAGTGCTTCATCAGCAAGCTTCTGAACTTCAGTTGGATAATCTGCTAGATTATCTTCATATGTCCATAAGAACTCCTCCAGATCAGAGCCTAATTCTTCCTCTTCTGACTCTATTAAAATTAGTTCTTCTTTGTTTCTCTCATAGCGTAACCTGTTTTCTTCACAGCGCCAGGGTTCTGTTCCTTTCTTGCTCTTTTCTGTTGAGCTTGAAGCATCCTTGGTAACCTGTCTTTCCATTGTATGATTTTCTGTTTTGATGTCACTTGATTACTCTAAATGAGTAAAATGAGAAGAATTATCCCTATTTTATGGTGCCATCAAGCCTTTTTGTCAGAATGGTCAATAGATACACCTCATTTAATGAATTTAGTTGTCATCACCTTTTGACTTGACTACCTTGATATGGAGCTTTGACTGTTTGGTTTTCTGTGTCTTAGCCCATTGTTTCACTAAATACTTGATGGCACGTGCTTTGGGTATTGATGAAAATATTTGAAAAAATATAAGCCTACTTTACTCGAAGTGAAAATAAGTGCAGGATGATACTTAAAACATTAAAGTAAAATGGCAATCAAAGATTATAAGTTGCCACAAAATGTGGATTTTGTTCAAAAGATACAAGTCAAATCCAAACCAGAGAAAAAAAATAAAATCAAATTGTTCGAAAGGACAATAAGCTAGGAAAATTACAAATTCTTAGTGCACTCAGCATAAATTTTCTTTAAGGTGGTCAACACCTTATCGACCACAAGCTTCGAACTCTCAAGAGCCGTAATTTCTTCAGCAATAACCTCTGCTGAACTAAAAGCTTGAATTCCTTCCCTGCCATATGCATCAATCTGCTCTTGAGTTGCAGCCTTGGCCTCCCGTTCGAGTCGAGCTTTCTCGGTCTCTTCTTCAATGATTTTGCGCCTATAACTCACAATTTGCTCCTCCAGGACTTTGATTTGCTGCTTATAATGAGCAATATTCTTATCACAACTTTCGACCCCTGGGTTACCTCCCTTCAACTGTAAGGAGAGCCTGTCGACCTCAGCTTGTGCTTTCCGAGCTCTCTCAAAAAACATAGCTTGAGCTTGTTGTTGAGTAGCTAACCTTGTGTCGTTATCATTCCTTTTCTGCACAGCTTTGGCAAATTGATCAATGATCGAACCAAGCTGGATGACTTTACCCAAAGTGATTTCATCAGTCAAAGGATTGTGTAACTTCTTCAAAAAGGCCAAATGACTGTAGGCACAAGCAGGATTCGTTTCGAGTTGTGCCAACACATCCCGCTGCGTGAAATCAGTGGTAAGTCTCAGGAGCAACGAATCTTGGCGCACTTGTGAACTTACATCAGCAGTTGAAGGAGCAGAATCACTGGTTGTGCGCTCACTAGAGGTGGCAGTTTGGCTCTGTTTCTTAGAAAGCAGAAGTCGAAGGGTTCCTGCAGGATCAGACTTGTGCATATTGGCAAATTCTTCTTCTTGCACTCCAAGACTTGCAGAGAGCATTGAGGTCGAAGAAACTGATGCTAAATCTGGACCACCAGCCTCAGCTTCAGGCATGTATTCAGAATCATGCTGAGATTCCTGGGTCGAACTGGCTTGTCCAGATTTCGAGGAAGTGCTGGGGATAGTGTAGTGGGTGCTTGAATTGGTTGGCAAAACCTTAGTGCTATCACCATCAGCACCCATGTTGGGACCCTCCCCGTCTTTTGGTCCACCATTGGAGTTTCCGGGTTCGACCTTATCAGCATCAGTTTTATCTTCGTTTGGTACTTCCCGTGGACTTTGTTGGTTGTGTTTTTGTGGAGTATCCTCTTTTGATTTGTCCTACAAGTACAAAGGAAAGGTCAAATAAAGCAAAACGAAAATTCAAAGAGAAGATGGAGTGTTTGTTTTAGAAGAAAATAAAATTTACCTCTGTATCTTTAACCTCAGGGTCAGCAAGGGAATCATGTTGCCCAACATTGGGTGTATCTTGCATAAGAGTTGTGCCATCCTGCTGCACATTATCTTGCATCCCCTTGTTTGCAGCATTTTGGTCTTCGACCAATATTTCCTTCTCTTGCGCAGGAGTTTCAGTGGGTGTAGGAGCTTCGCCAGAGTCACTGGAGGTGTGAATCTTTAGTGCCTTGGGCACTTTGGTTTTCTTGATGGCTGACTTTTCCCTCACAGTGACTTCAGGCCTTTTTCCTTCATTTTTCTTTTTCTTCTTCCTCTCATCTTTTTTACCCTGATCCTTCGATGGGTTTCCTTGAATCTTAAGCTCTGCCTTATCCTTCTTCTTTTTAGCAAGTGGGATTTCCTGGTCCTCATTGGACTCTGGTTCCTCCCTTTTCTCCTCTGATGCGTCATCAGTAGTATTTTCCCTTTGACATCCATGTGAAGTCGAAACAGCTGCCTGTTTCCTTTTTCTTTCAAAAGGGATTGCCTCTTCTTCTTCATCATCCTGAAAAGTAAAGGAAAATAAAAGACGAGTGATTGGGATTTATATGCTCGAACTAAAAGATGTGCGTCAGGACATTAATACTTACCTCGGTATTTATCTCAACAGTCTGCCTCGATCTCTTCGAAGCAGTAGACGCAGTTTCAGCACCTGCATGTCTTTTCCGGCTCTGAAAATAAAACAACAAGTTAAAATTCTATTGTTGTTAATATGGGTCGAAAAGAAATTTGAAGGTGAAAAGTTTTACCTTAGGTTCTGAGGTTTCAACCTCAGCCTTGATATTTGACCCAGCGGGTTTCTGCACTTCAGTCGAAGTCTTAGAAGACCCAGCATCCTTTTTTATGGCCTTGCCTGAAGATAATATGAAGTAAGGATCTGGTGGTTATTTCATTAATACAAATTATCGTAATAACCTAAAGAAATGGAAGTTAAGTTTTCTTTTACCTCGACCTGAGACACCAGCCTTCTTTGTAAGAGATGGCATGATGAAACCACTATCCACCATGCCCAACACATGCTCCGCGCTGCCAACAGAAAAGCGTGAGTAATATTCATTCCACCAAGCGCTGAAGCCATCAGTGCAATAGAATGAGGGTTTGAACTCGAATGGTTTGAAGGCATACTCATAGTTGGCGATCATCCTCATGTACTTGTAAATCTTCTCAGTGATCCCTGTGCCCAATACCATTCGATCTGGCGTCTCAAACAAGCTTTTGGGTCTAATTTGAGACATGCCAAATTGCCTAGCAACACAGTTAGGCTGATACCCCACCAAACTAAACTGGCTCGACTTATCCCCAATCCTGCAGGATAGCACAGTTTGTTCCAAGTAAGCCCGCCACACTTCATCAACTTCGTCCTCATCATCTGGATTGAATGCAGGAAATTCTTCAATGAACCATGCAGCGCCATATTTACGCTCAACAAAAGGAGCATGACGTGGTAGGAATTTATCAAAGGTCAAGAACATTTTCATGTGCCTCATGAAAAGTCTCCTGGTGTCCTGATCTAATGAACGAGGGGCTAACCTTACTAACCTTTGTCCCTCGATCTCTCTTTCATCTACTTCTTTCTGATAGTCAGAAGGGACTATCAATCCAAGTTCAGTCTCAAAAGTGGCATTTAACCACAATTGTAGTAGCCACATTGGTCCAGAAATCCCAACTATGGATCCATCCTTCAATGCTTTAATAGCATCACTTGCATTTCCCATGGCTTCATAAAGGGTTGCCAGCAACAGACGCCCCAAGCTAAAGATTCTACCCTCATGAATCTGTTGAGCCATTGGAATGAACATCTTTGCAACTTGAAGGGACTTCGAACAGAAGACAAAATGGGATAACCATAGTGTCAAGAAGGCCACATGTTCCTCATGTGACACCTCTTCTCCCTCTTTACCCATATTCTCAGCAATGTATTTGGAGAAAGTGTTCTCCTTATAGGTAAGTTCGATCTTATCTCCGGTTTTGGTTGGATCGAAGTGATCACCAGTAGGCCTAAGGCCTGTGATAGCAGCAACATCCAGAAGAGTGGGAGTTAACATTCCACACTTAAATTGGAAAGTATTAGTAGACTTCTCATAAAAGTGAAGGGCTGCTACTAGAAGTTCAGGTTTGTATTTGGGACCAGTTCGACTAAATTGAATCAGAGGGTAAATCCCATAATTCTCCCAAAAACCTTTAAAATCTTTTTCCACCCTATCCAACCAAGGGATATAATCCTTATGTGCAGTATAAGGGGCCGCTCGAAACACTTTGAGGGGATTCTTAAGATACCCAAAATTGTAAGGTTCTACTTCGAATATCCTAGGTCCACAGGTCACAAATTTAGGAAAGAGACCGTTTACCTCGTTCGAAAGAATTTCTGTGCGTGGTGGATAAGGGCCACAAAAAGCATAGTTCTCCTTCTTCAATGAAAAAGGAAACATCAGCTGAGTAGTCCAGATCTTCCTTTCTTGTTCACTCCCAACTGGTTCAGGAATAACTTCCTCACCGTCCTTTAAGACCAGCAAATCTTTCCACTTCCCAACAGATGGTATTTCAAAATCTTGATTTGAAGCCATTGATGAACAACGATGAACTTGAAAAGGTTTAAAGAGCGATTTCTGGGTAAAACCTAAGGAAAATTTGAAAATTTTCTGGGAAAATCAGTGAAGGATCAAAGCGCAATCACTGTAAGAATCGTTTAAACGATGCGGAATCACTGGTTTTTGAGGATTGAAGGGTAATGTCGCAGAAAATCAAAGCTGTTGCTTTCGCAAAAGAAGCTCAGAGAATGGAAGTTGGTAAAAAGTGTTTCTTTGTTTTCCACTGCTATTTATAGGGAAACGTGTCCAGGTTTAAAAAATAAATCAAAAAGAAATTCAAGCAGTTTCTTTTCAACTTCTATGAGCGCCACGTCATCCACTATGTCTAAAATCTAGGAGAAATGATGGATTGTGGGAATCAAGGTGACAGTTACTACTGTACATTACGCCAGCGCCGTCATTATTAAGAGTGCCAAGCACGTGGGATTAAAATGCCTTTTTCTATTCTCGTTCGAACCACTCGATCGAAACAGGCATTTTGGGGGCAATTTGTTAGCCCATATTTTCACCAAGTGAAAAATATGTTCTAAAAGACATGATTAAAATAATAAACATAATTGCATTTGATTATTTTACTATTTTAAAGAGTCATTAAATAAGTTTGGTTTTTAGAGCCAATGAATTTAATGAATATTCATGTATGAACATATCATCAAATGTTCTATCTGGAGCATTAATCTTAACGTTGTTTTCTTCAGGTTTCTTTCGACTTGGTCGAAACGTCCATACGGTCGAAGCGCTTGCTGTGAAGAAGAAAAGTGTGGACTTAGCAAATTATTCAGGAGAAGCATTGCTGTTTCGACTTCGATGGATACAACGGATAGATCAAAGGATAAAGGAGAATTCAAATTCAAAATACGTGTCAAGACACGCGTCCTCTCTTTAGTTAACGTAAACGTTATTAGCAGTTAGGAATTAGTGTCTATAAATAGTCTAGTTCTGTGATCGAGCAAAGGGTCACAATCATTATACAAAATCCTTACAAAACTCAAAGTACCCATGCTAACGAGAGAAACGAGTTCGAAAGGGAAAATGTATGTTATGTGCACCATTACTTTTTCTGTAATCATTTACCTTTGAATGCAAATTTACAGTCTTTTATTTCTATCCAAATCAATCTTTATTTCGACTCTTTCTTCCATTCTGTTTGTTCATTAGAATAAACATTCTTTCTTGCATTTCAAGTAACGTAAAAACAACTCTAAATACATGAGAACAATAATGAACACTAATTGCTTTGGAAATATGAACAAAAGCACTATGTCCCGAGATTTACTAGTTGATCTCTCTTGTAATAATCAAACTAGCGTTGTTTACTAAATTTCACAGTAAACGCATACTGCCTTTCTTTTTTCACCGAGCGCCGCACACCTTATAATCTTTTGTCATATGTGCTACACAATGTAGCAACATCAACTTCATCCTTTCATAGTTGCCTCTCACATGTTGTTTCTTTCTTCTCTAACATTGTTTCTTTGATCTAGCCTACACTTCTACTTCATCAATTTCTTTTCTCTTCACTTTTCTTTCTCTTTCTTTCTCTCTAGCAGTATCACGTTATACAAACCAAAGAAAGCTGATGACGCGGAGCCCGGGCACGTGCCAAGGTTGGCCGGGCGTTAGCTCCGTCCATGGGGATGACCACGGTTCGATCCCCGTAACTGCAATCTGTAGGGAGTTGGAATCACTTAAAGCCAGAACTGACATCCGAATCAAATTAAACTGGTGGTAAAAGAAAAAAAAAGAATTATAAAGCAAATTGATACTTCTTCCGTCCAAATATATATGACTCACTTTACTATTCATTTATCTTATTTGACCGTATATTTTTATAATATATAAATATAAATATTAGCATATAGAATCTTGTTTGAGTTTTTTAATGAGTATTTTTAAAATTTCAAATTTTTATAATTTTTACTAATAGAAAATTTAAAATATTGGTGATTGTACATTGGTATATGTGTAGTGGTCAACTAAGTTTATATTTTGGGACATAAATAGTAATATGCTTATAAAAAAAAGCGGCCCGCTTGTGAAGTTGTGATGGGAGAGTTGTGCGTTGTTTCCTTTTTACTAGTACAAAAATTGCACTCTTTAAATGGTCACCTATGTTTGTCAAAAAAAAAAAAAAATGGTCACCTATGTTTTTATAAACATACCAACACACACATTAAAAAGAAAGGTAACCATTTTCGCAAGGTAAATGTTCATTTGATCTACAAAATATAAGCAGTGGATAAAATAGTATAGGACAGTATAAGACAGAACAATATATGACAAACGTTCTTAAACGAATTTTGTGTTGTACGATGTTTAGTGGACAAAATGTTATTTTGGTATTTTAAACAACTTGCGCAAAGGACAAAAAATTGTTCCGTGGTTTAATGGAGGACAAAAATTTCAGTTTTGGTTTCGTCCCTTAACCTCCAACTAGTCGATTGCCCGTGCGGTGCACGGGTTTCGCGGAACGACATACATATACTAATCAAAAAGTTAAAATATGAAATTAAAATAATTATTTTTAGACATAGCAAATTAAACACAATCGTTCAAGTAATTTAGATTCTAAAATTCAAATTCTAAATGTTGTCATCACACACAATAAAATAGTACAAAATACAAATCCAAATAAGTTTTAAACAAAATTTAATTGCAACATAAACGGAATAACAAAGTGTCTAATAAATTAAAATCCAAGGAGACATAGTTATTTCAATGTTGGACTCTCTTTTATTTCTTTTGGTTCTTCTATTTAAAAAAAATATACAAAATGACGTCGTTTTAAGACTTTTGGCTGAAAAAAAAAGTGCGTGCAATCCAACCGGCGGTTTGAAAAAACCGCCGGTTCACCGGTTTTGAGCGGTTCCCACCGGTTTAACTGCATGGTCGATCCAACATTCAAACCAGACCGGTCACCCCTCCGGTTCGCGGTCTGACCGGTCCGACCGGCCGGTTCGGTCCGGTTTTTAAAACACTGGTTGTCATAACCGGACCGGTCATCGAACCGGTGACCTTACCGGTTCAAGGTTCAAGTGGTCGGATCGAGGTCGGACCGTTTTTAATTACATATATATTTTAATTAATATATAAATAAAAATAAATAAATAATAACTCAATATTCTTTAGTTTCACATCTTAAAAAGATGAAATGTCATAAAGTCAATATAAAATTAAAAATTTAGTACATTAGACATAAATTTTTTAATTCAAACCAAATTAGAAATTAGAATAAAATATAGGCAAAATTACATTTTTGATCCTTTATCTTATTTTTTTGTAACACTTTGGTCCTTTATCTTTTATTTGTAACACTTTGGTCCTTTATTTTATTTATTTGTAACACTTTGGTCTTCTATCTTTTATTTGTAACATTTTGGTCCTTTATCTTTTATAATATTCACATATAAACCCTTTTTTCATATTTTTTTTATTAAAAAAATGCTGAATTTTATTTTTTTTAAATAACTTTTAATTAAAATTAAATAAGACTCATAATTTTGATGAATATGTTCATCATCTTCATCAATTCTTTCATATTTTCATATTTTTTAAAGGACCAAAGTGTTACAAAAAAAATAAGATAAAGGACCAAACTGTTACAAATAAAATATAAAGGACCAAAGTGTTACAAAAATAAGATAAAGGACCAAAGTGTTACAAATAAAAGATAAAAGACCAAAATGTTACAAAAAAAATAAGATAAAGGACCAATAATGTAATTTTGCCTAAAATATATTAGAAAAGAAATTATGGTGAATACTGATCATTCAAGTCAGAATATTTGATATTCATTGTATTGATGATAATTGTAATATATTAGGAAGTTTTGCTACCTTAGTTAGAATATTGATCATTCAATTCATAATATTTATTATTTATTGTATTGATGATAATTGTAATATATTATGAAATTTTGTTTATTTCCTACCTAATTAGAATATTGACTCAATTAGTTTTCCTACCTTAATTAGAATACTGACTCAATATTTGAAAATTTTGACCTTTTTTTTAATTAAAAAAAAAACTGAACCACCGAACCGTTTAAACCGGCCGGTTTACCGGAACCGAGCCGGTTCGACCGGTTTTTTACCGCTTCGCTTGCTGCCCGGTTTTCAGGCCTAACCGGACTGGATATATGACCGGTTCACGGTTCGACCGGCCCGACCGGCCGGTCCGATCCGGTTTTGACAACCTTGATTTAGAGATAACACAAAGTTAAGATAACAAAGTTTAAATTCATACAAACCAAAGATAGCATAGAAGAAGAAATAAAGCATTAAAGTTTATGTTAAAATGTGTGTTGCACGGGTTTAGCATAACGTCGTATATATTTTCCACAAACTTCTATTGGCGATAAAATTATCATCTCTCTGTGAATTATAAATTTGTATCAGTAATAACATATAATAGTGATTTTAAAACTTTTATTAGCGATAAAAAATAGTCATCTGCCCGTGAATTCAAATTTTATTAGTAATAACTTATAATAGTTATTTTAAATTTTTTACCAGAGATTAAAAATGTCATCACCCCGTAAATTAAAATTTTGTATCAATAATAGTTTGTAATAGTGATTTTAAATTTTTTATCCGCAATAAAAATTATTGGATTGGACTACGGCCCAAAAATTAATGGCATAGGCCCAATAACAAGATGGCCCAATCTTCCAACCCATTAAATTCAAAAAGATAACTTGGCGGGAAAGGCATCAAAAGGCGGGACAATACAAAGGTGGCGCCCTCGCCCAAGAATAACTGCTGATCCCTCACTCAGCGCACATCTCTCACGTGAAAGAAGATAACCACCCCTCACTTCCATGATTAGCACCGCAACAGGGATAAAACCACCCACTACCTCCACGATGAGACGGTGGGGAGAGAGAAAACCGCCACGATCATGGGGTATCCATGATGTGGACGGCGGCAACCGCTATATCTAAATCTCTATAAATAGGAATTTGTAATTCTTTGTAAAGGGTACACATTTTTTCATATTCAGAGAAATACATATTAAACTTATACGATCCACATAATTACTACCCCCATTATTTGTTCACTAGAACATTTTGGCGCCCACCGTGGGGCTGCGGTAAAACGATTCCCAGCCTACCACTTATGAACAAGAGAAACTTCTTCACATGGCTGGAGACAGGGAAAACCATGGCACCCCTATGACCTTAACTGAAGCTGTCAATGAGATTAGGCGGCTTCAGGCCAAGGTGATAGCCATAGACAATGAAAAAGCCAACAAAGAAGACATCCATGATGAGGATGAAATCAACGATTCTCAACCCCTAGCACAGACCTTATGGGACGCCAGAGTCCCTGAGAACTTCAAAACCCCACACCTTCCGACGTTCGATGGAAAAACCGACCCATCTGAACATTTATTGGCAGTGGGAACTCCAACCGCCATCATAGGCGTTGCCGAACACCTGAAATGCAAATTGCTTTCAGGAACTTTGAAGGAAGCAACACTAAGATGGTACATGAACTTACCCAAGAATTCCATAGAAAGTTGGTTAGATTTCCAACGCAAGTTCATGCAACAATTTTCTGGTTTAAAGCATATCAAGGTAACCGCCACTAGCCTCTTCGCCACACGTTAAAACCATGCAGAAACTCTGCGTGAGTATCTTGCCAGATTCTGTGAAGCCACAATCAAGGTGTCTAATCCTAACCAGGAGATGTTCGTCTCAACGTTTCACAATGGCCTAAAAGCTGGGCATTTCAATGAATCACTGGCACAAAAAACCGGCGACCTCGATGCAAGAAATAATAAAGAGAGCGGAATGCTACATCAAAGGCGAAGAAAGCAACGCCGAGAAGAGATCGAGAGACGCAAGGGAGAGAGACCCAATTAACATGCACCACAAAACCCCGAAGTTTTATCCACCAAGACGGCGCCAACCGGACCACAGAGGGCATGAACCACAAAGAAAGCCTTATAACCAACAATTCAGGCGGGACGTGCAAAGATTCCCACAGAGAGAGTATACCCCTCTAAACTGTGCCAGAGTCTATATCCTCGGCGAGATATTAGAAACGGGACTCACCCAACTACCCCCACCCCCCACCCCCACAGAGGAAAAGACCACACTCTGGGTGGAAATATGAACGCATGGTGTGCGTATCATAGATGCAAAGGCCACGACACCGAAAAATGTTTCAGGTTGAGAGATCTCATTGAAGAACTAATCAAGAGTGGTGATGATAGGGATTTCTATGGTATTTTAGTTAGTATATTTAGTAGTAAAATGACCAAGACATGCCCAAATACGAAGGAAAACCTACAGAATCCAAGAAAAGCATCAAGACAAAGTCAAGAATGTAAAAAGACAAGAAAAAGCCAAAAATATGAAGATTTGTGCTGTTCATCGTGCCACGATGGCTTCCATCGTGCCACGATGGAAGCTGCTTGTTGGCCAAGAAATCAACAGAAGAAAATCTGAAGAAAATCTGTTCATCGTGCTACGATGCCCCTCATCTTGGTACGATGACCTTACTTGGCGACCAAGCTGATGAAACACACAGGATTAGTTATAATTCTGAACTAAATCTTCCCATCGTGCTTCGATGGACCTATCGCAGCACGATGGCTTGCTGAGGCCCATTACGAAAACTATAAATAGAGCCCTCCACTCATTGTTTAATTCATTCAGGAATAGTAGAACACTCTCTACTATAAAGAAGGTGTTCGGAGGAGCTCTAAGGGCATAGTTTTCTCCCCTTACGGGAAAACTAACTCAGCAAGGTATGTTTTCTTTAGCCTTTATGTTTAGGTTATAATTCTTGTAATTTAAATATGTAGTCTTTTGTATAGATGCCTTAGGTTGTGGTGGAGACGATGAACTCCCCTATGAATATTTGGAGTCTGTGATTGAGTCAAAGTTATAATAAATGTTATTCAGTATTATGTTTGTTATTTACTTTCTTGCACTTTAATAACGTATCTCGTAATCTGGCCGGATAAGCGGGAGCGCTCATAGAATTGATATTAGGTATTTACTTAATATAGTCCGGAACTAGTAGTAAATAATGCTAGGGGTATAGAGACGGTAACATCCTGAACTAGCCCGATACTAGGACCTAGAGGCAATTGGTGAAGGTAATAATGCATGTGTAATGAATAACTCACCTAGTAATTAGGGTATGTGACACATCGAGGTTAGGCTCTCGTAGGTACCTTAGTTATTAGCGTAGGGAAACTTCAATATACATAGTGTAACAGTAAGGTGTTACTACAATGAAGGAAAAGCCACTGCCGAATAATAATCTGAATAACTATGTTATACACCCTTCATGCCAAATAGGAAGAAGGGAGTGAATCCAACCACCATACCTATCCTCTATATTTCTTGAATCATTTATCTTTATTTTCTGCAAGTATTACACTATTTTTATAAAACCCTTTTCAAAAACCAAAGCGAATGCAAAACCAACAACTTAAATAACGCTAACGAAGCTTTGGCACGATCCCTATGGATACGAACTCATTCTAGACACCTAGAGTGTGAATTATTACTCGACGACAGACTGGTACACTTGCCAGGATGCAGTCAAGTTTTTGGCGCCGTTGCCGGGGATTGTGTCTACAAAGCGTCGATAGAATTATTTAAGTTGTCAAAAAATTTTCAAAATTACAAAAAAATTGAAAAATAAAAAAAATCTTGTTGATGATTGTGAATTTTGATCTGTGAAAGTTCTGGCTAAGGCAAAGTCTTGGTATTTAAGCGATCCGTTGTGATCCACCTCACTTACCTGGGAATTTTCATAGTGACAAAGACACATGAGACAAACCAAAAAAAAATAGGAAGAAGGGATGAAGGAAAAGCCACTGCCGAACAATAATCTGAATAACTATGTTATACACCCTTCATGCCAAATAGGAAGAAGAGAGTGAATCCAACCACCATACCTATCCTCTATATTTCTTGAATCATTTATCTTTATTTTCTGCAAGTATTACACTATTTTTATAAAACCCTTTTCAAAAACCAAAGCGAATGCAAAACCAACAACTTAAATAACGCTAACGAAGCTTTGGCACGATCCCTATGGATACGAACTCATTCTAGACACCTAGAGTGTGAATTATTACTCGACGACAGACTGGTACACTTGCTAGGATGCAGTCAAGTTTTTGGCGCCGTTGCCGGGGATTGTGTTTACAAAGCGTTGATAGAATTATTTAAGTTGTCAAAAAATTTTCAAAAATACAAAAAAATTGAAAAATCAAAAAAATCTTGTTGATGATTGTGAATTTTGATCTGTGAAAGTTCTGGCTAAGGCAAAGTCTTGGTATTTAAGCGATCCGTTGTGATCCACCTCACTTACCTGGGAATTTTCATAGTGACAAAGACACATGAGACAAACCAAAAAAAAATGTAAGTTTCACCATTACCTTTTCCAATGCTACTAAGGTATTCATTTGTTGTGCTTGATAACAGGTAACCTGGATTTTGAGTACGACCCTGAACCAGAAAGAACATTTAGGAAAAGGCGGCAAGCACTAAAGCTAGCAGAATCCAGTAATCTCAAAGAGCCTACCACCAAAGCAATGGGGGACGAGCAAAGAATTACAATGGGAGATTACTGCAAGAGGACTGACAATGATCAGATCTCACTGGGGTTCCAACCGGCGAACCCAGCTGATGACAGGAATTTCTATGGTATTTTTAGTATTAGTTTTAGTAGTAAAATGACCAAGACAGGCCCAAATACGAAGAAAAACCTACAGAATCAAAGAAAAGCATCAAGACAGAGTCAAGAATGCAAAAAGACAAGAAAAAGCCAGAAATATGAAGAAAATGAGCATTTCATCGTAGCACGGTGGCTTCCATCGTGCCACGATGGAAGCTGCTTGCTGGCCAAGAAAACAGAAGAAATAAATCTGGAGAATATCTGTTCATCGCAGCACGATGGCACTCATCGCAGCACGATGACATTACTTGGCGACCAAGCTGATGAAATGCACAGGATCAGTTATAAAATTAAACTGAATCTTCCCATCATACTGCGATGGACCTATCGCAGCACGATGGCTTGCTGAGGCCCATTACGAAAACTATAAATAGAGCCCTCCACTCATTGTTTAAATCATTCAGAAATAGTAGAACACTCTCTACTATAAAGGAGGTGTTCGGAGGAGCTCTAAGGGCATAGTTTTCTCCCCTTACGGGAAAACTAACTCAGCAAGGTATGTTTTCTTTAGGCTTTTGTATTTAGGTTATGATTTCTTTTGTAATTTAAACATGAAATCTTTTGTATTAGATGCCTTAGGTTGTGGTGGAGAAGATGAACTCCCCTATGAATATTTGGAGTTTGTGATTGAGTCAAAGTTATAATAAATGATATTCAGTATTATGTTTGTTATTTACTTTATTGCACTTTAATAACGTATCTCGTAATCTGGCCGGATAAGCGGGAGCGCCCATAGAATTGATATTAGGTCTTAACTTAATATGGTCCAGAACTAGTAGTAAATAATGCTTGGTGTATAGAGACGGTAACATCCTGAACTAGTCGTGAACTGAGCGGTTAGAGGAGGAATCAGGAACTAGGCGTGAACTGAGCACTTAGAAGCTGAACAACCCGATACTAGGACCTAGAGGCAATTGGTGAAGGTTATAATGCATGTGTAATGAACAACTCACCTAGTAATTAGGGTATGTGACACATCGAGGTTAGGCTCTCGTAGGTACCTTAGTTGTTAGCGTAGGGAAACTTCAATATACATAGTGTAACAGTAAGGTGTTACTACAATGAAGGAAAAGTCACTGCCGAACAATAATCTGAATAACTATGTTATACACCCTTCATGCCAAATAGGAAGAAGGGAGTGAGTCCAACCACCATACCTAGCCTCTGTTGGGGAATCATGAGGTAGACTTTTAAAACTCTTTTAAAATTCAATCTCAAGAGCGGAAAATCCCCTTTGCCTAGAACACTTAGAAGAATAAGAATCACTATGAGTTCATATGTTTACCTCTTGAAGCGTCGAGGAGTTTGATCACGAGCGTTGCACGAACGACAAGCGCCTCTACTCAGTCCACACGAACAGCCCTCTGTCTACAGTGCTAGTTGTGAATGATCGGAAGTAGAGAGATTGAGAGAACCAGAAATCCTAGTGCGGCTAGGTTTTCTGAAATTGTTTTCGTGAATGAAATAAGTCACCCAAGGATTCTATTTATAGAACTACTTGTGTGTGCCATACCTTATGGTGTACTGTATTTCTCACTTAAACATATTGTACCTTACGGTGTACCAAATTATAAATGAATCTCATCCATTTAATTAATCTCTCTTCTATCTGTTCTTATGTGTGTGACCATGTAGGTTCTCGCAACGTTGGCAATAATATTAAATCACTATTTAATATTATAAACAGTGAGCGGTATCTAGCAACACATCACTGTTACCCAAGTGACGAGAATGTCATGTGATCTGACGTAACCTTTTTGTGATAATAATTATGTATAATTACCCTTTTGCCCTTATATCTAAATTGAACTCAAGGCATAGTATGTGTCATCCTTGTATAGTCCAATTATTATATTCCTTGATACCCGAGTATACTTAATCAAAGTCCAATATCTCATATTGACTTATTCTGGTGTGGCCACACACTTTTAGTCATACTCGATCAAGGGGCCTACAGATATTACTCATATTATGCAGGAGGGGCAAATCCCATCTAGGCCACTCATGTCCCTCAGCATGATTCGCAGAGTACCCATCAACCGACTTTATAGTTGTCCTGTTACAGACAATGTTTGAATGACAACAAAGTACTCGACTCCACATCTAGGGTCCATAGCGGTTTCAGGTCAAAGGGTGATATACACCACTATCACGATGAGAATAACTTATGACACTTACATAACACACTATGTAGTATTCTCATGGCGGGTCAATCCAATATAAATATTACTCCTAATATTTATATCTATGTGAAGACTTGATATCTCATATCCATGACTCGTGAGATGCGGTCATCAGTCTACTCACATAATAGTCTCTATGTTTTACTATTATCCCAATTCATAGTAAAGCTTGACTACAGATAGTTTAAGAATAACGTCCTTATATTTAATGGAGTCTCACGATTAAGTCACACTTAATGTTCCATTAAATGGACCAACTATTCTAGGGACTTTATTATTTTGGAAAACAAACATAATAAAGAAATGCCTTATCATATATATATTAAATATATAATTCAAAGTCACAATACAAAAGCAAATACTATCAAAATAGATTGGCGTTTAGGGCTTACTCCAACAATCTCCCACTAGCACTAAAGACAATCAAATGGTCATCTAACATTTATCGGTTTAGCGTTAGCATCAAGCAACTTCTGAGCAAGACGATTTATTAGTGGATAAGGAACTATTTCCTTTGTTGGTATCTTACATATCTCCCAAACTTCTCTTCCGATCTCTATCGAAATATAAAAGTGTTTGAGTATATATTTGAATCGTTGGTGAGATCTATTCTCCATTGCTTGCAAGATTTAAACCATTATCATCACTTATGTGATTAATGTGATCTGCAATACCGAAACCATAGTTTTAGCTCAATCATAAGCTAAACGATCCAAATTAAATACTTAACATCTGTAATAGAAATAAACACTTTACGAAGCATATTGTTTTATAACTTACAGTGCTTATAACTAGACATACAATGCATTGGTCTGGAAACTAGCATCATTGTAACTTCTTTACAATGATCTTTCCCATACCTACCTATTTCAAGAGATATTCCTTAGTTCCTTTAAGGTTCTTAGGGATATTCTTGTAGGTCAGGTAGTGTCAAACACTAGTTTCAATTTTGGTACATACTGAATATGCTACAAGCATATGGTGTATTTGGTCTTGTACATATTATGGTATTAATTGATTGATCCATCTACCAAAGTATATGGATTATTTTCATGTATTTCGTTCTCATCCAATGAGATACAATATTGTCCTTTGGACAAAACCAACCATTTTACACATGCAACAATTTCAACATGAAATTATGCACATTAAATGTTTGAACACTTCGTCAATATATGTACATAAGCTATTCCTAACTCTTTAGGAAGCCTCACCTAAGTATTTCATCAAGAGTCATTTCCTTATTCATGTCTTACATGTATAAGGAAAATATTTTCATAATTAATATGTCATCCACATATAATACCAGATGAATATAATTACTCCCACTAACCTCCTTGTGTGCACAAGATTTATATTTGTCCTTAATTAATTCGTTTTCATAAAACTTCATAAATAAGAACAAATAATTAAACTTCTGAGAACTTGATCTAATCAAAATTAGATTGCTTATGAATCTTACTCATCTTGATGACATAACCATTATCCACATAAGGTATGTGTACATGGATTATGTATAAGATTCTATGGCATTTAGCCACCTCTCAGAATTTAGGTCGTTCACGATCTTTTAACAAGTCAAATATTCATCTTCCATGAAAACCATATCACCTTGTTGAGTCATGATAAAATCATACTTCTCAGCCTTGTGATATGTTAGACTTGTCTAGTCTTTTGTGCAACTCAAACCGTTGGTCCTACAACAATCTTGAGGAACCGGTTCATGTTCCCTTTTAAACGGATATTAATTTTGTGGTACTTGAATTATTCAAGTTCTATATCACTCCCACTGACTCTTTTAGAGATGCATTCCCACTTGAGGAATGCTTCAGTTCTAGCAACAAAACAACTTTTGTCCTAAAGAGTGATGTAGAACAAGAATCCCTTAGTTTCCTTAGGGTACTTCCACATTCATCCAATTTGGAACTAAATTTATTTGATAAATTTTTCAATTCAAACTCCGATAAAGACAAACTAGGTATTCTTACCTCCATATCATATATGGGGTCTTTATGATCACTTTTTAAAGGGGAACTAGTTATGGGTGAAGAATAACTATAAACGGGTGAATTTCTAGAAAGAGTCAATGACATATAATTAAACTATCTAAATCAAATCATGTCAAACATGATGCGATAAAATAGTCATTATATTCCTTGATTAATTATTTACCATTATGACTTATTCATATGATTTTAATACTTTTGTCAAGTTATTTTCTTTACTTCATTGTTGAACTCTTTTATAAATTCAAAGATTTCTAATTTGTGTCACACACATATCCACATCTACTAATTTTATCAGTAATGTAAATGAAGTAAAATAAATTTAATATATCAAATAAGTTTGTTTAGTTGTGGACATACATCTCATGTATATTGATCAAATATATCGTGTGTCATTTTCTTTCAGTTAGTAATTGACACACCGAATATTTGCACTAAACAACAACGCTCTTGATATATATACAAGGTCCAAATCTTATTTGGTCCTTATCACAACTGTTATAGATAATCTTATCAAGATCATGAACTCAAGTACATTACTTGATTTAGAGCACTAGTATAGAAGAATTTGTTTAAACGTTATGACCAATTATTGTCTTAGCATTCAAAACTACAATCCATCTCTTGTCAATACAAGATGTAGAACTGATACTTCTATTACTAGATGGAACTTAATAATGATTATTTGGTTCCATTTCAAGCTCAAATTTAAGTCATAGCATAAGCTCTCATTGTCAATGAAACAATTTGTTTCATTCTAGACACATGTTGACTTAACTCATAGTCAATGTTCTAATTCTTAAAGCCTCTATATTTTGATAAATATGATATTCAACATCTTGTATCATATACATTTGATGCAAAATAGAAACTTTGATTTTCTATAACTCGATGTACAA
This sequence comes from Trifolium repens, assembly GCA_030408175.1. NCBI lineage: Eukaryota > Viridiplantae > Streptophyta > Magnoliopsida > Fabales > Fabaceae > Trifolium > Trifolium repens. Next base: position 37,982,479 of record CP125851.1, read on the forward strand.
AATTGAAGTCTTACTTCATTCTTTTATTTTGATTCTTTCAAGAACTATTAACAACATTTCAATCAATGGTTTAATCATCTTGAAATAATTGTTCTCCTTTAGCAATCATGGTTGTTCTATACAAATAAGTGGAACATAATATAAATCTCATTTATATTACAGCTCAATTTCTATAAATTATTTCTTATTCAATTCAACAAGTTCTAGTAGATATAGAAAATTCATGTTAAATAAATTTTACTATATCTATCCATTAAATTTATTTGATAGAACAGATGACCAACTCTTTGGTCTATTAAGAAATCTATTATTTTCATACTTTGCAGCCCTTTTGAAAGAACTCCTTTGAGATCAATGATCACATCATTTCTTCTTCAAAATTACAAGTATGAAATATTCTATATCTAGACGTTTGATTTGATACTTCTGATAAGCATCCTTCTCGAATCTAGTTATAGTAGGTTGCTAGAGTATAGTTCAAGAACTTATAGTTTTTCTCGCATTTGAGAACAATTCTCAATTGTGTACCAATTCAGAAACTCTTGTCTGAAATTTTTGTCCTTCATAAGGACAATATAATTTGTATTGTATTCCAAAATTATAGTTATAGAGATATGTAAAATATTTGTATTATGATTAAATCATTTTAATAAGGACTTTTACTAAAATGCTTCCACTATTTTATTCAAACAAAATGACCCTCTAACATTTGATTCGGAAAATCCCACTGAAATTTTCTAGTAGGCCGAGATCCATATTTCACTACGTCTTGAGTCAACGTGGGCTGATCCCCAATACATAGTTATTTAGGTAGGAACTCCTTCCAATTGTATCTCATACAATTCTCGGATCAATTGAGCGAATAACTCCTTATTCAAATTCATCATATGAATTATACCCAATCACTGCTTCTAAACTCCTTTTAACCTTTTAAAATTAGTTTAGTTAAGTTAGACCCAAAGAATAGCAATAGGATAAACGAGTTACCGCACCGCAACTTACTAATGTAGAAAAGTGCACTTCGCGTTGGCAGAACCCACACTTTTCGATACTAGTGTTGAGGGGTGCTATCCTTTGGAAAGCATTTAAACTTAATATTAACACATCTTACTAGTATAGAAAATGCACCTTGCGTTGGCAAAACCTACACTTTCTATATTAGTCTTTATGAGTATTAGAGGGATTTTAATTAAATTTGATCTCACTGCATTTTGTATCTCATACAAACGTTTCTCAACATGCATATAATAATACACTCATAAATTAAAGCGTATAAATAAAACATGCTAACATACATATCCTACATATCATGCATCACATACAAAATATATAAGACTAGGTACTATAGTTATGGCCACCTAACGTGAAAGACAAAAATTAACTAAATAAAATTACAAGTCTTCCGTCTTTGAGTTGACTTCTCAAGTCTCTCCTCCGGTGTCTTTGTTTGGTATTGTCTCCCGTCATCACGAGCAATTACAATTATTTAAAATGAATAAATAAAATATATTGTCACGACACACAGGCCGTATTTAAAATAAACCACGACACACACATCGTATTTAAAATAAACCACGACACGCAGGTCGTATTTAAACCAAATAAAATAAACGCCAAACACGCTAAGGCCATAACTATATACCTCTAATAATTACTCCCTCCGTTCCTTTTTGTTTGTTGTTTGAGAAAAAATAGGCTAAATTAAGAAAGTGTATGTTTGTACTTTATTTTCCTATTATACCCTTTTTTTGGAATATATTATACTATAATTTTAATCCGCCAAAAAATTCCTATTTTTTTGCACACACTTTCTCTTATCAAAAAATTTAAACCACCAAAAAACAGATTATATGAAGAAGTTTAGTAAAAAAAAGATACAATAAAAAAATTATATAAACTTTAATCAATAAAAAAATTAGGAAGGAGGATATAATAGAGAACATATACCTCAAATTATCAAAACAACAAACAATTTAAAATAAAATTATTTTTCTAAAACAACAAACAAAAAAGAACGGAGGGAGTAATTACTTAATTAACATCACACATGATATAAGGCACGTTTCAATCGAAAAAGAGTCTGGAATCGGATTACGAACTAAAATAGTCAAACTAAATCAGCGTAAAAGACTCACACCATTTGATGCTCATAAATTTGAATCAAATCCCGCAATGATGATATATCAATATATAACAAAATAAATATAGCAAGTTATTTAAGACTCTTTATTTTGAATTAAACAAAAGTCAAAATTGATAAACATCACACGGGTTCTGATATCCAAGATTTTGAATCAAATAGTAACATCAATACAAGATTAGTTTGTAAACTAGAATCATCTATGCGTATGGACAAAATCAAAATAAAGACAAAACAACATGCCTATATATGAAACTGAAACATACTCATTCACGCAATCCAATAATAAAAGATTAACAAACCACATATATATCTCATATATATACAAATGACATGCCAATAAAATGGAATCATATTCAGAAGCATAAAAGCATGTATTCATGTTAATCAAAATCAAAATGCATCAAACACGATCCGAGACCGAATCGAGTCAAGTAAAATTATATATAACACATCACATGTATTGGAATGAAACGTATAGCCAAAACGTAAAAACAATCGAATGAATCATATTCATATTATCAAAACAACAAACGAACAAATAGAATTCAAATTATCTAAGATAGCTCTGATACCACTGTTGGGAAATCATGAGGTAGACTTTTAAAATTCTTTTAAAATTCAATCTCAAGAGCGGAAAATCCCCTTTACCTAGAACACTTAGAAGAATAAGAATCACTATGAGTTCCTATGTTTACCTCTTGAAGCGTCGAGGAGTTTGATCACGAGCGTTGCACGAACGACAAGCGCCTCTACTCAGTCCACACGAACAGCCCTCCGTCTACAGTGCTAGTTGTGAATGATCGGAAGTAGAGAGATTGAGAGAACCAGAAATCCTAGTGCGGCTAGGTTTTCTGAAATTGTTTTCGTGAATGAAATAAGTCACCCAAGGATTCTATTTATAGAACCACTTGTGTGTGACATACCTTATGGTGTACTGTATTTCTCACTTAAACATATTGTACCTTACGGTGTACCAAATTATAAATGAATCTCATCCATTTAATTAATCTCTCTTCTATCTGTTCTTATGTGTGTGACCCTGTAGGTTCTCGCAACGTTGGCAATAATATTAAATCACTATTTAATATTATAAACAGTGAGCGGTATCTAGCAACACATCACTGTTACCCAAGTGACGAGAATGTCATGTGATCTGACGTAACCTTTTTGTGATAATAATTATGTATAATTACCCTTTTGCCCTTATATCTAAATTGAACTCAAGGCATAGTATGTGTCATCCTTGTATAGTCCAATTATTATATTCCTTGATACCCGAGTATACTTAATCCAAGTCCAATATCTCATATTGACTTATTCTGGTGTGGCCACACACTTTTAGTCATACTTGATCAAGGAGCCCATAGATATTACTCATATTATGCAGGAGGGGCAAATCTCATCTAGGCCACTCATGTCCCTCAGCATGATTCGCAGAGTACCCATCAACCGACTTTATAGTTGTCCTGTTACAGACAATGTTTGAATGACAACAAAGTACTCGACTCCACATCTAGGGTCCATAGCGGTTTCAGGTCAAAGGGTGATATACACCACTATCACGATGAGAATAACTTATGACACTTACATAATACACTATGTAGTATTCTCATGGCGGGTCAATCCAATATAAATATTACTCCTAATATTTATATCTATGTGATGACTTGATATCTCATATCCATGACTCGTGAGATGCGGTCATCAGTCTACTCACATAATAGTCTCTATATTTTACTATTATCCCAATTCATATTAAAGCTTGACTACAGATAGTTTAAGAATAACGTCCTTATATTTAATGGAGTCTCACGATTAAGTCACACTTAATGTTCCATTAAATGGACCAACTATTCTAGGGACTTTATTATTTTGGAAAACAAACATAATAAAGAAATGCCTTATCATATATATATTAAATATATAATTCAAAGTCACAATACAAAAGCAAATACTATCAAAATAGATTGGCGTTTAGTGCTTACTCCAACAGCCTCTATATTTCTTGAATCATTTATCTTTATTTTCTGCAAGCATTACGCTATTTTTATAAAACCCTTTTCAAAAACCAAAGCGAATGCAAAACGAACAACTTAAATAACGCTAACGAAGCTTTGGCACGATCCCTTTGGATATGAACTCATTCTAGACACCTAGAGTGTGAATTATTACTCGACGACAGACTGGTACACTTGCCAGGATGCAGTCAAGTTTTTGGAGAAAAAAAGTTGAAAAATCAAATTTTTAACAAAAACATGCAGCCCATCGTAGCACGATGAAGCCCATCGTGCTACGATGAACAAACGTCCATTTTCAAACTAAACAGTGTTGCATCGCAGTACGATGCATCGCATCGTGCTACGTTATGAACGGCCGTATTTTTAAACTTTAACAGCAAACCATCGTAGTACGATGGATCTCATCGTGCTACGATGAGGGACGTTTGCCTATATATAGAGCTCGGATTTTTCACTTTTTACATCGAAATTTCACGCCGTTACTCTGCTCAAATTTACCCTGAACCTCAAAAACGTCCAAACTCTCAGAAAACTCCAAAAACCTTTCTTTTTCTTCTTCTTCTTCTACACTTTCTAAACCTTCCACCAACCACATTTACCAACAAAAAACCAAAATTTTTATAAAAATCCTACCTTTTTCACTTTCTCACATATGGCACCCAAACGATCCAAACCCTCTGGAGCCGGTCAGACATCAGCCCCTCCTCGCTTTCTTAGTAGCCTTACTAAGAAGCATTATGATATTGTCAAGGAGAAGGGGCTGATATAGGAGATCGGCATTGATATCCCCGCTTTCGACTCACTTCCACGAGTTCGGGAGATTCTTGTGGGGTACGGTTGGATGCCCTTCAACAACATGTTGGGGGAGTGCAACACTACCATCGTGGAGGAGTTTTACGCCAATGCTTTGGCATTCGGCACTGGAGACTACAGGTCCTACGTCCGGGGGGTCCACATCAGTTTCTCCCCGGATGTGATTGATGCTACATTTGGATTCCGCCTGGAGGGCAATTGCGGAGTCCGTACGAGGTGTGCCTCCTGGAGAGAGGGGGCTGTTACAGACGCCGAGTACGATCAGATCAGGGAAGCCATGGCTATGCCAGGCAAGGACTGGCGCTACTCCACTCAGGGAGCGCGTCAGAGGTTACAGGCTACGGAGATGTTGCCCGTGGCAAAGTTATGGTCCAAATGGTGGATCCATAACTTCGAGGCATGCTCCAACCAGATGGAGATCATCACGGCGAGGTGCTTAGCCGTTTACATCATTCTGATGGGGGAGCCCATCTAGGTTGGAAGTGTGATTGCGCAAAGCATCAAGCGCATGATCACCTCCACCGATGCCTACATCGCGCATCCTTTTGTCATCTCCCACCTCTGTTCCCTGGCTGGGGTACCAGAGGAGGATGATGACAACATCATTGGGCCCCAGGTTCTGCTGGGAGAGAGGTTCCTATCCCGGGCTCAGCGGGATCTAGCGAGAGCGGTGGCAGCCCAGCAGCAGCAGCCACCACAGCAGTAGCAGCAGGTACACCAGCCACCACCCAGCAGAACCAGTTCATGGATTTTGAGCTGGGGATGGCGGCCACTCAGTATGATCAGCACGTCTCGATGGATTGGGGGTTACCCAGATACTCCCCCCAGATGATGGAGGCTGTTCAGGGCTATAGAGCCCATCATTCCCTGCCTTCCTACCGCCAGCAGTATCCGGAGCAGCCGAATTTGACAGGGCACTTCACTAGGCAGACCCAAAACTTGTTGCAGCATCAGCAGCAGGTTCAGGACAGATGGGATCAGGAGGGCATTGATGCACTGGCAGCGGAGCTGGATGATGAGCTGGCCAATGATGATGAGGGCGGGCACTAGATCCACATTTATTTTTAGTCTTTCTTATTTCTATGTACTTTTTATTTAATGTATTTTTCTTTTATTAGTGAACTATTGTACCTTTGGATTTCCTGATATATCACTTCATCTATTTTAACCCCTTTTCAAACTTACAAAATAATTAAATAACTGTTTGCTGTTTATTATCTTGTGCATGAGAAACTGTTATAGCTAAGATTGTAGCGAAGTGAGTTATAAATTCTGATGAGACGAAATTCACGCCTTTAAACAAATACCAAAGGTGATTGCTCCGAAGTGCGAAGTTCGGGAGACAATGAGACGAGTGATGAAGCTGGTGTCAGTGAGATAAATGTTCATGCCTTCAGATACCTAAGCCATGTGAGGATTTGAGCCAAATATTTCCAAACGGTATTACCACTTTCATTCGATTTACTATGAGAGTACCGTGCACTTGTTTATTTTCTAGAACTTGCTTTAATTCTCTGCTGACTAGTTGATTTAATATTATATGCATTGAGGCAATTGTTTGTTATAACCCAGAGCCTTTTCAAGCCACCCTTTATTATTATTATTATTATTATCCTTTGCTAGCCAATTTTGAGCCGTAAAAAAATTATCCCTTTTGTTTCGGTGACAAACCACAATACAAGCCTATAGACCAGAAAAACAAAAAAAATTACCCTTCTTTGGAGTTAAGGTAATAGTTCTCTAGTCTTGGCAACAACAAAGTTTGGGGTTGCTCATGGAACTAGCAACATCTAAGTTTGGGGTGGGTATTCAGAGAGCTATCACTACAAAAAAGAAAAAAAAATGAAAAAGAGACGGGAAAACATCAAAAATTCCCTAATAAAATAGTCTCTTCAAAAAAAAAAAAACCAAAAGGCAAAAGAAAGAGCCAAAGGGCAAAAGAAAAGAGCCAAAGGGAAAAAATAGTGATAGAAAAGAACCATACAAAGACACATCCGGTTCTTAATCTCTGACACCAACACACAAAAGGCACCCTAAGGAATAAGGTTGCGCACACAAAAAAGGAAACAAAGTAGAACTTAACTCCAATGTTTAGCCTACTTATCCCAAAAATGTCCTACCTTGACCCTAGCCACGTTATAACCCTGAAAAGACCTCCAAAAATGCATGTATATTAAATTTTGACTGGTTCCTTAGAGTTCTTGCAAGCCTATGGTAAAATGGCAGGTTGTACGATGATTGAGAGATAACCCTTTCAATTATAAGCGAAAACTACAATTGTGAGAGAGAGAAAAGGTTGAACATGGACTCTTGCAGACATTTGTCTGATTTGCTACTATCAACGTCTCCTGAGCCTAGCAGGACTGGGCATGATCGCGGCGGTAAGAATCAGCGGTACCGTTGCTGAAGTGCAGGGTTGTGAAATTCCTATCATCTTTATTTATCTCTTATTTCTCTAACGATCTTGTCTGACAGCATGTTACTTGAGGACAAGCAACAGTTTAAGTTTGGGGTTGTGATGACAGGAATTTCTATGGTATTTTTAGTATTAGTTTTAGTAGTAAAATGACCAAGACAGTGCCAAATACGAAGAAAAACCTACAGAATCCAAGAAAAGCATCAAGACAGAGTCAAGAATGCAAAAAGACAAGAAAAGCCAGAAATATGAAGAAAATGAGCATTTCATCGTAGCACGGTGGCTTCCATCGTGCCACGATGGAAGCTGCTTGCTGGCCAAGAAAACAGAAGAAATAAATCTGGAGAATATCTGTTCATCGCAGCACGATGGCACTCATTGCAGCACGATGACATTACTTGGCGACCAAGCTGATGAAATGCACAGGATCAGTTATAAAATTGAACTGAATCTTCCCATCGTACTGCGATGGACCTATCGCAGCACGATGGCTTGCTGAGGCCCATTACGAAAACTATAAATAGAGCCCTCCACTCATTGTTTAAATCATTCAGAAATAGTAGAACACTCTCTACTATAAAGGACGTGTTCGGAGGAGCTCTAAGGGCATAGTTTTCTCCCCTTACGGGAAAACTAACTCAGCAAGGTATGTTTTCTTTAGGCTTTTGTATTTAGGTTATGATTTCTTTTGTAATTTAAATATGTAGTCTTTTGTATTAGATGCCTTAGGTTGTGGTGGAGAAGATGAACTCCCCTATGAATATTTGGAGTCTGTGATTGAGTCAAAGTTATAATAAATGTTATTCAGTATTATGTTTGTTATTTACTTTCTTGCACTTTAATAACGTATCTCGTAATCTGGTCGAATAAGCGGGAGCGCCCATAGAATTGATATTAGGTCTTAACTTAATATGGTCCGGAACTAGTAGTAAATAATGCTAGGTGTATAGAGACGGTAACATCCTGAACTAGTCGTGAACTGAGCGGTTAGAGGAGGAATCAGGAACTAGGTGTGAACTGAGCACTTAGAAGCTGAACAGCCCGATACTAGGACCTAGAGGCAATTGGTGAAGGTTATAATGCATGTGTAATGAACAACTCACCTAGTAATTAGGGTATGTGACACATCGAGGTTAGGCTCTCGTAGGTACCTTAGTTGTTAGCGTAGGGAAACTTCAACATACATAGTGTAACAGTAAGGTGTTACTACAATGAAGGAAAAGTCACCGCCGAACAATAATCTGAATAACTATGTTATACACCCTTCATGCCAAATAGGAAGAAGGGAGTGAGTCCAACCACCAAACCTAGCCTCTATATTTCTTGAATCATTTATCTTTATTTTCTATAAGCATTACGCTATTTTTATAAAACCCTTTTCAAAAACCAAAGCGAATGCAAAACCAACAACTTAAATAACGCTAACGAAGCTTTGGCACGATCCCTGTGGATTGGAACTCATTCTAGACACCAAGAGTGTGAATTATTACTCGACGACAGACTGGTACACTTGCCAGGATGCCGTCACCAGCTAACTTCGATATCAAAGGCAATGTTCTTACAGGTTTGCGGGAGAACTAGTTCGACAGACGTGCCAACATTGATCCTTGGGATCATTTGTCTAAGTTTTCAGAGACATGTCAGATCCAGAAAGTGCCGGAAAACGTCACGGAGGACTAGAAGAGGCTGCGTTTGTTTGCTTTTTCTCTTACAGGTCCAGCTAAAGATTGGCTTCAATGTTTGCCAAGGGGATAAATTGCAACATGGAAGGAGCTCGAAGATAAGTTCATGGAAAGATTCTTCACTCATATACTATTCCAGAAGAGGAATTCTGAGATCCTAAGTTTCAAGCAGCATGAATCAGAGACGTTGTGCGAGGCTTATGAACGCTTCAAGCTGCTCATGAGGAGGTGTCCTAACCACAGCATTAGTGCCATGAAGCAGATGCAACTATTCACAGCTGGTATGAAGATGCAACATCGCATGATACTAGATTCCTCAGCTGATGGGTCTATCAAAGTTAAGACCTATGCAGAGACTAAGGATCTGGTGGAGCAGATGTGCCAGAATGAATACAACATGAGCCATGATCGGAATGAGAAGACACATGGAATTCTGAAGGTGGACCGGGAGATTGCCTACAAAGTAGAGATCGAGTTATTGAAGAGGTAACTTGCTGATAAAGAGAAAGCAATGAAGGAAGACAGTGTGAAACAGGTAGAAGGAGTTTGCGATTTCTGCTTAGAAGATCACCCTAATGGGCATTGTTTGCTAGAGGGGAGCGAAGAGGAGGCTAAGTATATGGGAAATGGCTACAACCCAGGTTGGAGCAAGCACCCAAATCTACGCTGGGACCAGATAGGGAACCAAGCTCAAGCTGCACCTCAACCTAGAAAGCCATCTCCGTTGGAAGAGTTACTCAATAAATTTTCTAACATGAGCAAGACGAACTTTGAAAACATCCAGACCACAGTAGCCAACCAGGGGGCGACGATCAAAAGTCTTGAAACCTAGATTGGTCAACTCTCAAAACTAGTAAGCACTCATGTTTCTAAAGATATTGCAGGTAACACGGTGGACAATCCAAAGGAGGAGTGCAAAGTGCTCAAAGATCAGAGATCAGGGCGCAAGTACAATGAAGATGAGCTAAAAGAGTTCGAAGAGTGGTTCAAAACGCTGGGGATGACATTAGAAGAAGCTTATGATGAGTTCATAAGTGAGCTGGAAGAATTCAGAATAAACCTAGTGGAAAAACCACGACTGCCAATCTAGAAGACAGATCCTGGAAGCGTCACCATACTCTGTCAGATTGAGGGAGCAGAAGTCAGAGCACTATGTGATGTGGGCTCAAGTGTGAATGTAATGCCATTATCTCTGGCAGAGAAGTTTAAGCTCCAAAAACAACTGCAAGTACAGAACGGGAACTTATTTTAGCTAATCAGTCAACCATTCACTCAGCAGGTACAATAGAGGATGTCTTGGTGAAAGTCGAAGACCTGGTATTCCCAGCAGACTTCATGATCCTGGATATCCAAGAAGATGAAGAACACCCGATCATTCTTGGAAGACCATTCTTAGAAACCAGCAGGTCACTCATTAATGTGGAGCTCGGTGAGATTGCTATAAGGAGTGGAGAGGAGGAAAGAACCATCAAAGCTTCTAGGACCGAGAGGGTGGACTGCTACATGCTCGAGTGGAAAGAGGAAAAAGCTACACCACCGACTTCAGCTCAAGAGGTTCATGTGAAGATAGAGATAGAGGAGCTGGAGAATGAAATGGCGCAGCTAGAGATAGAGACAGCTCAGGAAGAGGAGGTACCCGAGGGACTAACTGATAAATTGAAGAGGCTAACTATTGAAGTGGATATCTGGGCACCATGGGTCAAAGCATGGGGAAGAAACCGAAAAGTGGCTAGAAAATCTAAGTTTGGGGTTAACACGCCACCTCTGAAGAAGCCTGCTGCTGAAAGAAAGAGGAATAACTGGGTCAGAGCTCCAAAGGAAGAAAAGAAGGGACATCCACCAGAAAGCAAGGGGAAGTCCATCATAAAAACAGCATCTTTAGAAGATGATGGACGACTCTGTTTTGCTACCTTCAAAGAACAACAGGACCCAGAGAAGTATGGAAACAGCAACAAGAAGGGAGCAGCTAAGGCGAAAGCTCCTACAGGAGAGAGAGACATGCGAACCTATCCTCTGTAATGGAGGAAATGCCTCAAGCTAATGAGAGGCTAAACAAGCGCTGCTTGGGAGGCAACCCAAGGATAAGTATTTAATTTCAGTATTTTCAATTCAGTAATTTCTTTTCAGTATTATTTTTCAATTCAATAAAGTATACTATGAATTCCGCATGTCATCTTCATCTGTTAACAGCCCTTCAAAACTTACAAAAAAATTAAATAACTGTTTGCTGTTTATTATCTTGTGCATGAGAAACTGTTATAGGTAAGATTGCAGCGAAATGAGTTATAAATGCTGATGAGTCGAATTTCACGCCTTCACACAAATACCAAAGGTGATTGCTCCGAAGTGCGAAGTTCGGGAGACAATGTGACGAGTAATGAAGCTGGTGTCTGTGAGATAAGTGTTCATGCCTTCAGATACCTAAGCCATGTGAGGATTTGAGCCAAATATTTCCAAACGGTATTACCACTTTCTTTCGATTTACTATGAGAGTACCGTGCACTTGTTTATTTTCTAGAACTTGCTCTAATTCTCTGCTGACTAGTTGATTTGATATTATATGCATTGAGGCAATTGTTTGTTATAACCCAAAGTCTTTTTAAGCCACCCTTTATTATAAGTATATCCTTTGCTAGCCAATTTTGAGCCGTAAAAAAATATATCCCTTTTGTTTCGGTGACAAACCACATTACAAGCCTATAGACCAGAAAAACAATAAATTACCCTTCTTTGGAGTTAAGGTAATAGTTCTCTAGTCTTGGCAACAACAAAGTTTGGGGTTGCTCATGGAACTAGCAACATCTAAGTTTGGGGTGGGTATACAGAGAACTATCACTACAAAAAAAAAAATGAAAAAGCCAAAAGGCAAATGGAAAAGCCAAAAGGCAAAAGAAAGAGTCAAAGGGAAAAAATAGTGATAGAAAAGAACCATACAAAGATACATCCGGTTGTTAATCTCTGATACCAACACACAAAAAGGCACCCTAAGGAATAAGGTTGCGTACACAAAAAGGAAACAAAGTAGAACTTAACTCCAATGTTTATCCTACTTATCCCAAAAATGTCCTTCCTTGACCCTAGCCAAGTTATAACCCTGAAAAGACCTCCAAAAAGGCATGTATATTAAATTTTGACTGGTTGCTTAGAGTTCTTGCAAACCTATGGTAAAATGGCAGGTTGTACGATGATTGAGAGATAACCCTTTCAATTATGAGCGAAAAATACAAATGTGTGAGAGAGAAAAGGTTGAACACGAACTCTTGCAGACATTTGTCCGATTTATTACTATCAACGTCTCCTGAGCCTAGCAGGACTGAGCATGATCGCGACGGTAAGAATCAGCGGTACCATTGCTAAAATACAGGGTTGTGAAATTCCTATCATCTTTATTTATCTCTTATTTTGCTAACGATCTTGTCTTACAACATGTTACTTGAGGACAAGCAACAGTTTAAGTTTGGGGTTGTGATGACAGGAATTTCTAAGGATCTCCAAAGGTAATGTTTCTGAGCCTAATACTTATAGCAATTCTGAAGCTCAAACTCAAAACCAATTCCCTCCTAGCACTTCAATAGATTTTACCAAACCAATCAGAATGATTATACCTACCCCAATATCATCTGATTCATCATCATCATCATCATCTGAAGGTACCCTCTCTGACTCTAGCAGTGAAACAATTTCAGAAGTCATTAAGAGGGCACCAGAACCAAAACCAGAACCAAAACCAAAATCTCTGCACCCAAGGAAGTTGTTGCTGAAGACACTTCCTTCTTAGATCATCTCACACCACATCTTTCTGGTGATACCTTCACACATTCAAATCTCAATTCACCAAACCATCCCATTAACAAGTTCTTGAATGTGACTGCTGAAACTCCTAAACCAGTAGTTCCAGAACCACCAACTATCACTGTTCAAACACCACCCCCACACGTTGTTGCTCCTGAACAAGAAAATCCAAACACAATCATCACTTATGAACCTGAGATACTACCCCCTCAGAATGATGAAACATCACAACTTAAACCACACACTCCTTCACCCTCTGACCAATGTGATGACATTACCACTAATAATCAAGAGCATCACATTTCTACATCACCCACACTTTCTGAAAACCTTGACAATACACTCCCTTCATCACCCCTCTCATATGGTCCAAACTATAAACCTCTGACCATAGATGAACTAAACCTACCCATTGATTTTGCTCTACCCATTCTGGAGGATCTGCTAAAAGCAGAAATAAATGTTGATGATGATATAATAACAATCTCCAAGAACCCTTTTGATGAAATTAGAAAAATCAAAATCATCCCTCTTAAGAGAAAAAGACCTGAACCCACCATTCCCTTCAACAGAAATCAACCCTTCTTTAATCCCAATTCTGAACCAAACCTTGAGCTGTTAGATAATGCTATAAGTATTAGTCTTAAGAAATTCAAAGGAATGGAGGAAGAAGTTCTGATTTTTCCTTCAGATATTGATGCCAAGGTCAGAGAATTGGAAAATGAGTTCAGACAGTCTTTGAGGCTCTTGGGAGATTATGTAAAGAGCAAAATTCAAGGAAGAGGAATGAAGGCTCTGTCTCAGATAATGAATGCTGCTGAACGATCTCATGCTCTGAGACTTACATTCTTTAATCATGAAGAAGAGCGTCAAAGGTTAGAATTGCTAGCTGCTGTGAATGAAAGCATAATAATATCACTTGAAGCAGCTAAGAGATTAGCAGAAGAGGAAGCTGAATATAGTAGAAGAGTTTATGATGCTGAGCAGGCTAGGATAGCTGCTGAAGCTGAAACAAAGAGATTAGCTGAGCAAGAGGCTCTCAGAATGCTGGTAGAAAGAGCCACTAGAATAGCTGAAGTGGAGACTCAGAAGCTACGGGAAGCCCAAGAAATGGGTCCACATCAAGGTGAGGACACCATAATGCATGATCAGAACTTAGATGAGCAAGCTTCTGATAAAGGCAAAAATAGAGTGGTTGACACTACCCCTCCGAGCTCACCAGTCAGAACATTCAGAGACTCTGGATCTCCATCTTGTGCTATACCTCCAGCAGTACAAATATCATTAGATGAGATGAAATCTGAAGTGAAGAATGAATTATCGGAAATAAAGGAGGATATGAAGAATGAAATGGATGAACTACGAGCTGATATGAGAACTGATATGAATGCATCTACTGCAGCTACCAACAAGAAGCTCGATGAGATGATGGATTTCTTGAAGAGTCTGGCTAGCCAGATGAAGAAACCTTAACCCTTATGTTTGAGCACTTGATTGTATTCATGTTTTTATGTAATTTGTTTTGGATAATTTCTCCATGTTTAATTAAACTTCATATTATCCTTATTTGCGTGTTTGCGTATCTGAATGTGTGTTAATTTTACTTTTGTTTTTCAAAATTAAAAATATATTCACTTATTATGTCTGATACTCTTGTGGATTCTGAACCTAGAGTAAGGTGTTGGAGAACATCTTGTTTTTAAACTTATATAGGATTTTGAAAACCTAAGGTTCCCCCACATCAGTATTCCTGTTTACTCATGAAATAGCTTCTTAGTATTATAGGCTATTTATAAACGGGGCACCAATACCGAATGAGGCGTGTCTGGTAACTGGTGTTCTGACGTTTTAAGTTGAATATAAGAAATATGCAAGCAAAATAAACAATTTAAAAAGCAAGAATTTTTTTTATTAATTGATGCAAAGTCTTATTACATGGATAGTGAGAAAACTACGTAGACTCTACATCAGATTCAGCCTCTGACTCTTCTTTCTTGGGCACTTCTGGCTTCTCAGCAGAGCTTGCATCAGAAAGAGAGTCAAGAATGGCTCTGTGGATCTCAGGGTATGAGTACTCCTCCTCAGGATCATATGTTTTAAGGAACTCTGCATAACCAGAATCTATTTCATCAGAATCTGATATCTCAATCACTTGCTTGATTGTTTCTTTTGGCTGCTTGTTTCTTCTTGAGCGTGCAGATGTTGCTTCCTTCTTGATCTCCTTCTTTGATCCTGAAGCTTTCTTCATTGCTTGATGTTCAATTGTATGCTTAAAAATATATTCTTTGATTATTCGTTGTGAATAAAATGAGAAGAATCATCTTCTTTTATAATGCTTTCAAACTCTCATGTCTACTTGGTAATCAGCAAAGTTCATTCAATTGAACATAGTTGTAACCACCCATTGACTTGACTGTCTTGAGGAATGCGTTATTTTTGACTTGATTTTTTTTTTGTTTTTCGTTACTTTTTGATTAATGACAAAAGGGGGAGTAAGGATAAGCGTTAAAATTAATATTAATTGATTCTATAACTGCTCGAAGATCTGAAACTGTTATGTTTATGCATTCTGAATCAATTGTTATCCCTTCTGAATCCTTCTTATTCTGAACTTTATTGAAAGGGGAGAAAATTTAAGAACCTAAAATTAGTTTCATAGATAATATAAGAGAAGATTGCAAACCTCCTCTGAATATTATCAGACTCTAAGAAGAAGAGCTTACAAACCTCTGCCTCTGAGAGTCAAAATATGAAAATTTATTTTAAGTTAATAAATTAACTCTTAAAATGTTTTAATTAATTATGGATAAGACTTAGGGGGAGCTTACAAACCTAACCCTATGGATTATCAGACTCAGGGGGAGATTGCAAACCATTGAAACCTGAAGTCAACATAAATAATTAAATCAACAACAATTGAATTTTAATGCTTTAGTTTGTCATCATCAAAAAGGGGGAGATTGTTGGAACAAAGTGGGTCTGACATGAACCTCAAAGATTTTTATTGGTTTTGATGATAACAAAGTATTAAAATTGCAATTGGTATTACTAATGTTTATTCTAGTGTGCAGAATCACAAGTTAAAAATTCATTCAGAAGCACTATGAATAAAAGCAGAGAAGCCAAGCAAAGAAGCTCTGAAAGCTTATCGTTGATCATCAGAAGCTTAAAATTCAAGTCCTGTAGTTAGTGGCTCTGAGGAACTAAAGCCAGACTCTGAGGAGTTCAGAAGCTGAAGACCTTAAGAAGCTACAACAACAGACTCTGAAGCAAAAGGAATTTACGTCACTCAAGAACTGACAGAATCAGAATCAATGATTGAAGAACAATCTACTTAGAGACTCTGTCACATCCACAGGAAGGAATATTCGTTGGTACAACGTTAACCTTATCCATAAGTGGAGCGCATTTGAGAGTTGTACGACTGTACTATTATTACTCAAAATGGTTGAGTGATATTTCAAATTGCAAGGTAGTGGAATTGGATTTCCTTACCAAAGAAGGCAATGTACAGCTATCAATTGTACGAGCAAATTCCAGCTGGCACCATATCTCTCTGCAACGGTCATTACTCTCCATTGTAGTATAAATAGAAGACTCAAATGGAAGAAATGACCAACTGTTCTATTACTGCATTTAAGGCTCTGAAACATTCTGACGTTATTGTTCTATCTGTCATTCAAAGTCTTAAAGCAAATTTGCGTTGTATTTTGTAAACACCTCTGATAGTATATCAAGTGTCCATTAACACTCATTCTTATTTCTAAGTTTGTTTGTGAAGTCTCTCGTTAAGTGTAACTTGAGCAACTGAGAAGTCTCTTGCAAGTGTGCTTGAGCAATTTGTAATCTTGAGAAGATTATAGTGGAAAGCTCTTGTTAGTAACAAGGGGACTGGACGTACTCTCGATTTGTGAGGGGAACAAGGATAAATTTTGTGTCTTTCTTTCTCTCTCTCAGAATCCTTTTTACATTGTGTTTTTATCCGCTGCAAAATAGTTCTTAAGCTAAGAAAAAGTTTTAATTTTCAAAACACAATTCAACCCCCCCCCCCCTTCTTGTGTTTTTCCACCTTCAAATAATGCTAGGTGTATAAAGACGGTAACATCCTGAACTAGTCGTGAACTGAGCGGTTAGAGGAGGAATCAAGAACTAGGCGTGAACTGAGCACTTAGAAGCTGAACAACCCGATACTAGGACCTAGAGGCAATTGGTGAAGGTTATAATGCATGTGTAATGAACAACTCACCTAGTAATTAGGGTATGTGACACATCGAGTTTAGGCTCTCGTAGGTACCTTAGTTGTTAGCGTAGGGAAACTTCAATATACATAGTGTAACAGTAAGGTGTTACAACAATGAAGAAAAAGTCACCGCCGAACAATAATCTGAATAACTATGTTATACACCCTTCATGCCAAATAGGAAGAAGGGAGTGAATCCAACCACCATACCTATCCTCTATATTTCTTGAATCATTTATCTTTATTTTCTTCAAGCATTACGCTATTTTTATAAAACCCTTTTCAAAAACCAAAGCGAATGCAAAACCAACAACTGAAATAACGCTAACGAAGCTTTGGCATGATCCCTGTGGATAGGAACTCATTCTAGACAACTAGAGTGTGAATTATTACTCGACGACAGACTGGTACACTTGCCAGGATGCAGTCAAGTGGCCACCTAAGGAAATTTCTGGACGACGCTGCAAATGGCAAAGTTGTGGTTCCGAAAACTCAAAGGAATTCGCAAAGAGAACAAGGAGAGAAGTCAGGAGAAGAGAAGGTAAGAATAGCATTCAATACTATAGCAGGAGGATTCGCAGGAGGAGGTGAATCGAGCAACGCCCGCAAACGATATGTGAGGCGATTAGAATTTGAAGCAAAATTTGTAGGGCATACTTCCATCGCATCCACACCAGACCTATCTTTTATAAAAGAGGACAAGCGAGAGGTCATGCCGCATGATGATGATCCTTTGGTGATCCAAGTTCAGATCCTGAATTATGATGTGAAAAAAGTACTCATAGATTCAGGAAGTTCAACGGATATCATGTACTGGGAGGCCTTCAAGGCCATGCAGTTATCCAACGAGCACTTGATGCCTTACAATGGCACCCTGGTGGGCTTTGCAGGGGAGCAAGTGGAGGTCATGGGATACACCACATTACTCACAACCTTTGGCGAGAATGATAACGCCAAAACTATCAAGGTACGATACTTGGTTGTAAAAAACCCTTTCAGCTCATATAACATCATCATTGGAAGGCCAACCTTCAACGCCCTAGAAGCCGCCATGTCAACATTGTACCTCTCCATAAAGTACCCATTGGACGATGGAAGAGTAGGAACCGTCAGAGGAGACCAGGCACTAGTTAGGCATTGTTATGAGTCAAGCTTGAAGAGAAAACACCGAGCCTACAACGCCTCAGAAACATCACGCCCTAACACTCAAAAGGGCGGCGTCAACATGATCAGCCACTTGGATTTGGACCCAAGGGAAGAATTTCAGGACCGCAGGGTGAGCCCCATTGAGGAGCTTGAACAGGTGCAAATTGGCAAAGAAGCCCACCAAATAACCAACATCGGTACATCTTTACAGCCAGGAGAAAGAGAGAAAATCCTGGCAACGTTAAAGAAAAACATAGACTTATTCGCATGGTACCCTTCAGATATGCCCAGGATAGATGAGTCAATAAGCACCCACAAACTCTCTATCTCCCTAGAAACCAAACCCATATCACAGAAGAAAAGAAAGGTAGGCGAAGAAAGAAGAGCAGCAATCGTGGAGGAAGTAACGAAGTTAAAGGAAGTAAGTTTTATAGAGGAGATTAAATATCCATCATGGCTAGCGAATGTAGTGATGGTGAAGAAAGCAAATGGCAAATGGAGGATGTGCGTAGATTTCACAGATTTGAACAAAGCATGTCCAATGGATCCCTATCCTTTGCCGAACATAGACAGGTTGCAACACGTGCATGACCAACACGTGCAATTATTTTTACAATGTCATGCCTTTTGGTATGAAGAATGCTGGAGCCACGTACCAAAGACTGATGGATAGAGTGTTTTCAGAACAGATTGGAAAGAACTTGGAATTCTACATTGACAATATGGTAGTAAAGAACACAGAGACAGGCGAGCATGATCAAGACCTAAGTGACATCATCGCCTCTATAAGGAAATACAACATGAGGTTGAATCCTACCAAATGCTCATTTGGGGTGCAGAGGGATAGAGGCAAACCCGGATAAATACCAAGCAATTATTGACATGAGAAGTCCAACCTCAGTCAAAGAAGTACAACAACTAACAGGAAGGATAGCAGCGCTATCAAGGTTTCTATCATGTACGGGGGAGAAGGCTTTTCACTTCTTCTCCACACTCAGGAAGAGTGAAAGGTTCGTATGGAGCACTCAATGTGAGGAGGCCTTCCAAAAATTAAAAATGTTTCTAGCCTCGCCCAGAGAAAGGTAACACACTCTACCTGTACCTCTCCGTTTCAGACAAAGCCCTCAGTTCTGCACTAGTACAAGAGATCAAAGGCGAAGAAAAACCTATCTACTTCGTCAGCAGAACGTTCAAAGGAGCAGAGGCCAAATATCAGAAAATTGAAAAGCTCTCGCTAGCAGTGATAGTAACGGCGAGGAAGTTAAGACAGTACTTCCAAAGCCACAAAGTCGTGGTAAAAATTGATTACTCCATCAAGAACGTGCTAAAGAAGCCAGACCTAGCAGGACGAATGGTAGCATGGTCAGTGGAACTGTCAGAGTTCGACTTAACTTTCTCCCCAAGAGGCGCGATCAAATCGCAAATATTAGCATATTTTATGTTGGAGCTAACAGCGCCTCCAGAGCAACCTTGGACGCTATCGGTCGATAGGGCCTCCAATGTAAGAGGAAGTGGAGCAGGAGTAGTGTTAGAAGGACCAGATGGAGTCCTAATTGAACAGTCATTAAGGTTCGCTTTCAAGGCGAGCAACAACCAGGCGGAATATGAAGCTTTGCTCGCCGGTATGAAGTTAGCAAAGGAGATGGACATAACTGACCTCAAAGCCAAGAGTGATTCACAACTAGTAATGAATCAAGTTTCAGGGGAGTTTCAGACAAAGGATCCCCAATTAGTCAAATATCTGGAAAGGGTACGCAACTTGGCAAATCATTTCAATTATTTTGAGTTAGTTTACATCCCACGAGAGCAGAATGCAAGAGCGGACTTCTTGTCAAAACTGGCGACCTCAAAGAAACCAGGGAGCAACAAAACTTTCGTTCAAGAGACAATTGCAAATCCCAACATAACTGAAGAACCCGTCATGATGATCATCGAAGCAGAGGATTGGCGAGTACCGATCATAAGATATCTCCAGAAGGATGAACTCCCAACGGCAAGAGAGGAAGCATATAAGGTGAAAAAGATGTCAGCATGGTATTCAATGCTGGGAGATAAGCTCTACAAAAGAGGATTTTCTGGACCTCTTATGCTCTGTGTAAGCCCAGAGGAGGCGAAAGGAATATTGGAGGAGATACATGAAGGGTCATATGGAAGTCATATTGGGGCGAGGGCCCTAGCAGGAAAGATACTTAGAGCTGGTTTTTATTGGCCGGAAATACATAGAGACGCCACCAGGTACGTGAGAGCGTGTGACAAATGTCAGAGATTTGCAAACTTACACTATGCCCCGGGAGAACCATTGAAGTCGGTCCTATCACCATGGCCTTTCTCTATGTGGGGTACAGACATTCTAGGACCCTTTCCCGCATCAATAGGGCAGGCGAAATGGATCATAGTAGCAATAGACTATTTCACCAAGTGGATAGAAGCAGAAGCTCTTTCAAGCATCTTCGCAGATCAAGTCAAGAAATTCTATTGGAGAAAAATCATCTGCAGATTTGGGTTGCCCAAGTACATCGTATCTGACATTGGAACCCAATTCGCGAGTGAGAAAGTAGTTCAATTCTGCAAGGAGAAGGGAATTCATAACACTTTCATATCGGTTGAACACCCACAGGCCAACGGACAAGCAGAATCCGCCAATAAGGTAATTCTCAGAGCTATTAAAAGGAGAATAACAAGCAAGGGCGAGGGCTGGGCATCACATCTTCTGCCAATCTTATGGTCATATCACACCACGCCCCAATCTTCAACGGGCGAGGCTCCATTCACAATGGTATATGGGACAGATGCAATGATCCCAGCAGAAATAAACCCTCTAGGCTGGCGTAGAGACACCATCACGCCTCAAGAAAATTCAGAAGCATTGCAAGAAAACCTAGACCTGGTACAAGAATTAAGGGACAACGCCCACTTCAGAGAGTTTGTATCCAAACAAAGAGCAGCGCGAAGGTATAATACCAGAGTCATCGCAAGAAGATTCAAGGAAGGAGATTTAGTTCTCAAAAGACCCATGGGAAAGGATAAAGGAGGAAAGTTGGCAGCAAACTGGGAAGACCCCTTCAGAATTAACGAAGCATTTGAAGGAGGTGCATATAGATTGGAAACAATGGAAGGAGAAGTCCTACACAGGACATGGAACGTGGCCAACCTCAGGTTCTATTACAATTAACCGCCACAAGTAAAAGAGAGGCAATGCCCCAGCGTATGCCTAACTAGTTTAAAAAGCATTTTCATGATTTTTATACTTCATGTTCTATGATTAAATGTACTGAATCTTTCATTCCAATTAATAAAAAGCGGCGGAACACTCTTTTCTCCTATGAAAATAGGAGTTTTTATTGAGGCCCACCGTTCTAAATTTGGGTTTATGGAGAATTGATACATATACATGCGACATGACAAAAAAGAAAAATTGTGTTGAAATACCAAGGCGTTATCCCTAAATCTTACGAGTTGGAACGTCCAAAATAGAAAAATTGTGTTGAAATACCAAGGCGTTATCCCTAAATCTTACGAGTTGGAACGTCCAAAATAGAAAAATTGTGTTGAAATACCAAGGCGTTATCCCTAAATCTTACGAGTTGGAAACGTCTAAAAAAGATAAAAATGGAGTTGAAATACTTTGTCTCCTCGCCTGTGTGCTTGTATGATTGACTAAAAAAGTAAATTACGTTGAAATGCGAAGGCGTTAGCCCTAAATATTACGAGTTGGAAACGTCTAAAAAAGATAAAATTACGTTGAAATTCGGTGGCGTTATCTGTAAACCTTACGAGTCGGAAACGTCAGAAAAACAAAGACAAAACAAGGCGATAAAAAGAGACGTCAGAAAAACAAAGACAAAACAAGAGACGCCAAAGACAAACAAAAGGCTATAAAGAGCAGTTAAATGTAACTCTATGCATTACTTTCATCATTAACAGTTTTTTATCTTAAGTAGACAGGTTATTAAGATGTCATAAATAAAAAGATATGAGATGAGTCGCCCAAGGGCGATAGAGGCAAGGATAAGCTCTTTCAGAATCAAAGATTTCATTCATTGAAGTGAGGATACAAATTCAAAGAAAACTACATCAAATTCAAATACAAATTCAAAGAAAACTACAATAAAATCCTAGAGCTATCTTGGATTCCACAGTTCCTGGCATTATATTTCCACTTTTGTCTGACTCAACCACAGAAACCTGGTGATCCATCGACTTCGCCGGGGAGAGCAACCCATCATTCGGAACTCTTCGCCTTTAAAGAATTGGGCGGTTTCTTCTGCGACTCCACGGTAACCCGGGATCCTTCTTCTTCAGAGTCAGAATCATAAGGGTACGACTCCTCAGGGACATAGGTTTTCAGAAACTCCGCATAATCTTCATCAGTTTTGTCAGAACCGGAAGAACAAGATTCCTGAGGATTATATGTCTTCAAAAACACAGCATAGTCCTCATCAGTTTCAACAGAGCTAGAGGAATCCGATGAATCGGGGATATCCTCCGCATTAGCCCTTTTGGGACTATTGGTACGCCTAGACCTAGAAGTAGACACTTCAATTTTTTTTTCCCTTCTGGGATTTCGACCTCTCAACAACACTCTTCTTGGTGTTATTTCTATCCATCTTAAATTGTTTGAGCGAAGATATAAGAATGGAAGGAAGAAAGAACGAATTTTTATAGGCAGAGATTGTGAAAAGAAGATATGAGAATAGAAGGAAAAGAGAACAAGTATTTATAGGCAGAAGTTGTGAAAAACCTAGCGTGGATAACCGCAATCCGCAATAAAGGCAAAAAATAGTTACAACCACCACATTAAAAGGGCATTGGCCAGTTTTTCGGCAGTTACGAAAATCCAGGTCAACTCATTAGAAGAAAAGTTGGACTGGTCAAAGTTATTTGACGCGTAAGAATTCACGCCAGCTAATCCGGGCTTAATCCCATACGACGCCTCAGGGCCACGATGTCGCCCGTTCAACAGTTTCGCAAGGAAAAACATACAAGCAGTAAAAGGGACAAAGTACAGCTATCGCTATTAAAGCAAGACAAGATATAAGGAGTAAACATAAAGAGAATATTCATATAATACAAAAGCCTCAGAAGGGCACCAAAAATATTGTCATTACAAATTCTTCAAACCCTCGCAGGGGCGATCATCAAAACAACATAAACAAAGAAAAATTTGATACAAAAAGAACTGGGAAAAGAGGAGTCATTTTTCTAAGGGAGCAAAAGGAATCAGCTTTCCGCCATCAATCTTCAACATGGCATCAGCATCACCGAGGCGAGCCTGATCAATGTCAGGGAAAAGAACCTTCACTTGTTCTATGGCGTAGCTAAAGCTTTGGTCATATTGGGTCCCTATATTTTCCTCGAAGCTCTCCTTCTCGGACTCCCACTTCTCCTTTTCCTGCCTTAGAGAGGCCAACTCAGACAGTGCCGCCTCGTTATCCTTAGCGAGAGTGGCGAGACGCCCCTCCTTAGCAGTAAGATCTTCCTGAAGAGCCTTGGCAGTCTTCACCGCGGCGTCTTGGTCCTTCTTGGCCTTCGCCAACTCTTCCTCATGAGCTTTAGCCAACTTGCTCATCTCTTCCAGGTGCTGGGACTTCAACAACTCCACCTCGGCAAGGATAGTCTCCTTGGTGGCAGCTTACTGCTTCTCGATTGAGGCCAAATTCTTGTCCACCAGGGCCATCTTGTTATTAGCAATGGCCAACTCCTATTTTTGGTGAGTCGCCAAAGCATAGTTCAATAATAAACCCTTCAACTCATGCCCTAAGGACATCCTCATCAGCTCGTCAGTGGGGGTATTGTTGAAGCGGGAGGAGTTCCCCGTCATGTCCACCATTTTCTAAAGGAAGAGCGCTGGATCAAAGAGTGGATCCGAGGGCGAGCTACCTCCAGCCTGAGTGGCAACAGGGGGGTTAGTCTCCACCACCTCAACTTCTAGAGGAGCAGCCTCCGACATAACGACTTCCTTGTCATCTTTCCCTTTTTTGTTCAGGTGTCTTTTCTTCTTGAGGGGAGACTTGACCTTCATCTCGCCCCCATCATCAGCAGCAGCAGCGGCGCCAGGGCCGGACTCTTTGCCAGAGACCTCCATAGTGATGTGTCCCTGCTCTTTCTCCTTCCTCTTTCTTTTGTTATCGCCCTCTACAATATCCAGCTGGCTAAGGACGTCTACTTTAACAATAGGCTGAGCCCTCTTCGCCCTAGCCTTTTCCAGAAATCTTAATCTCTGCTCAGCGGTGAGAGTAGACATATCTTCTGCACAAAAAAGAAAAAGAGTTAGCCATGAAGGACAAGCGAAAATAGTAGACATGAAAATAAGTCATATAAAAGGGCGAGGAAGTTCATAATACAACTTACTAAGATAACGCTCAAGAACAGCGGGAGCGCCATCTGCATCAAGAAGGTCTCTAGTGCTCATCTAGTTAATAGATTCCAGATAAGCCACCGTCTCCCTCTCAAATTCACTCAGCCTCTCATATACGGCGCCCTTAATCACCCAAGGGTTGGCAGTCCAGTAGAAGGGGAAAAAGGGCTCATCACCAGTCATATACATCACGTCCCGACCTCCCTCTCTGCCGCGAACACGCACAAAGGAATCCTTATAATTTTTGTAATGGGGACTAAACAAGTCGAACAAACCCCTATTGGGCTGACTACTTAAAGAGATAGCGGAATTGGGAATCAATTTTTTGTTTTGGTAAAAGGAAAAGAAAACGGCGACTGAGGGTTGAGATATGTCAAGACCAAAGCAAACCAGTTCAAAGGCTTTAATAAAGGCCCAACTGTTAGGGTGAAGTTGGGTAGGAGCAATGTTATGGGCCCTAAGCATGGATCCCTCAAACTCAGTGAAAGGAAAGTGAAGATAAAAATCCTTACTGAAATTAGTATACATATAGAAAAATGGGGGCTCGGTGGTGTGTACAAAGATTACGTACTCGCCGGCTCTCACCGGCTCTAGAATGACCTCTTCCTCGTCAAAGTTCCCGGAGACGTCATATAACTCCCTAAACTCGGCTACACTTGCTTCACTTTGGTATGCTGATGAATCCTCCAATGTTGTTATCTGTGGTCCTACAGCAACTATGGCGAGCGACTCGTCTCTTCGTTTTCCTGTGAAAGACGAAGGAGAAATTATTACACAATCGCTACTAGCCCCACTACTACTACTATTACTATCATCGCTATCACTATCACTATCACTATCAAACTCATTAGAACCAACAGAAACCCCCAACATTTCGGAGAAATACCCGCTACAGTTCAAAGAGCTGTCGACCCTAGTATAGTGAGAGCAAATTTGGCGCTGTATAAGGGTACCAATCAAGGGAGTTTGCGAGAATTTCCCCTCAGAATAACCATTTTTTGAAAACCCTAGAAAAAAGATCGGTTGAAAAATTGGAAATAGAGAAAGAACGAGTGAAGAAACGCCAAAGACAAACAAAAGGCTATAAAGAGCAGTTAAAGGTAACTCTATGCATTACTTTCATCATTAACATATTTTTATCTTAAGTAGACAGGTTATTAAGATGTAATAAATAAAAAGATATGAGATGAGTCGCCCTAGGGCGATAGAGGCAAGGATAAGCTCGTTCAGAATCAAAGAATTCATTCATTGAAGTGAGGATACATATTCAAAGAAAACTACATCAAATTCAAAGAAAACTACAATAAAATCCTAGAGCTATCTTGGATTCCACAGTTCCTGGCATTATATTTCCACTTTTGTCTGACTCAACCGCAGAAACCCGGTGATCCATCGACTTCGCCGGGGAGAGCAACCCATCATTCGGAACTCTTCGCCTTTAAAGAATTGGGCGGTTTCTTCTGCGACTCCACGGTAACCCGGGATCCTTCTTCTTCTTCAGAGTCAGAATCATAAGGGTACGACTCCTCAGGGACATAGGTTTTCAGAAACTCCGCATACTCTTCATCAGTTTTGTCAGAACCGGAAGAACAAGATTCCTGAGGATTATAAGTCTTCAAAAACCCAGCATAGTCCTCATCAGTTTCAACAGAGCTCGAGGAATCCGATGAATCGGGGATATCCTCCGCCTTATCCCTTTTGGGACTATTGGTACGCCTAGACCTAGAAGTAGACACTTCAATTTTTTTTTCCCTTCTGGGATTTCGACCTCTCAACAACACTCTTCTTAGTGTTATTTCTATCCATCTTAAATTGTTTGAGCGAAGATATAAGAATGGAAGGAAGAAAGAACGAATTTTTATAGGCAGAGATTGTGAAAAGAAGATATGAGAATAGAAGGAAAAGAGAACAAGTATTTATAGGCAGAAGTTGTGAAAAACCAAGCGTGGATAACCGCAATCCGCAATAGAGGCAAAAAATAGTTACAACCACCACATTAAAAGGGCATTGGCCAGTTTTTCGGCAGTTACGAAAATCCAGGTCAACTCATTAGAAGAAAAGTTGGACTGGTCAAAGTTATTTGACGCGTAGGAACTCACGCCCGCTAATCCGGGCTTAATCCCATACGACGCCTCAGGGCCACGATGTCGCCCGTTCAACAGTTTCGCAAGGAAAAACATACAAGCAGTAAAAGGGACAAAGTACAGCTATCGCTATTAAAGCAAGACAAGATATAAGGAGTAAACATAAAGAGAATATTCATATAATACAAAAGCCTCAGAAGGGCACCAAAAATATTGTCATTACAAATTCTTCAAACCCTCGCAGGGGCGATCATCAAAACAACATAAACAAAGAAAAATTTGATACAAAAAGAACTGGGAAAAGAGGAGTCATTTTTCTAAGGGAGCAAAAGGAACCAGCTTTCCGCCATCAATCTTCAACATAGCGTCAGCCTCACTGAGGCGAGCCTGATCAATGTCAGGGAAGAGAACCTTCACTTGTTCTATGGCGTAGCTAAAGCCTTCGTCATATTGCGTCCCTATATTTTCCTCGAAGCTCTCCTTCTCGGACTCCCACTTCTCCTTTTCCTGCCTTAGAGAGACCAACTCAGTCAGTGCCGCCTCGCTATCCTTAGCGAGAGTGGCGAGACGCCCCTCCTTAGCAGTAAGATCTTCCTGAAGAGCCTTGGCAGTCTTCACCGCGGCGTCTTGGTCCTTCTTGGCCTTTGCCCACTCTTCCTCATGAGCTTTAGCCAACTTGCTCATCTCTTCCAGGTGCTGGGACTTCAACAACTCCACCTCGGCAAGGATAGTCTCCTTGGTGGCAGCATACTGCTTCTCGATTGAGGCCAAATTCTTGTCCACCAGGGCCATCTTGTCATTAGCAGTGGCCAACTCCTGTTTTTGGCGAGTCGCCAAAGCATAGTTCAATAATAAACCCTTCAACTCATGCCCTAAGGACATCCTCATCAGCTCGTCAGTGGGGGTATTGTTGAAGCGGGAGGAGTTCCCCGTCATGTCCACCATTTTCTCAAGGAAGAGCGCTGGCTCGAAGAGTGGATCCCAGGGCGAGCTACCTCCAGCCTGAGTGGCAACAGGGGAGTTAGTGTAACGCCCGTTTATTTTATTTTTTTGGTAGAGTTTAGAGTCCTATTTAATTGATTTATGTGATTATGTGATTTGTTTAGTTAATTAAATGGTTTTATTAATAGTTAGTAAGAATAAGATAGGAATTAGAATATTTTAGAATTAAGGGGGCAGAGGTGTAATTAAGAGGAAACAAAAGAAATTAGTGGGAATTAATAAAAATTAATTAGAATGAAGGAGGTTAAGAAAAGGATAGTTAGAGAAAAGAAAAATCATTTCACGTGAAAACAAAGAAGTTTGAGAAAAAGGGGAAAAACCAAGAGCAAGAGAGAAGAGGCAAGAGAAGCTAGGACCTTTGTAATTCAATCAAACCAGGTAAGGGTGGGGTTTCACTTCTCTAATTAAGGGCTTAATTCTTCGTGTTTGATTAGTGGTTCATGAGAAAATGGGTAGAAATGAGTTTAGGGTTTAATTTGATGAATTGTGTGTTGTTACTGTTAATTTTAATGTATGAAATGCTGCTTGATTATTCTATAATGATTGGTGTCAGAATTGTTGAGAATGATAGAGTTTAGAAAGAATAGGGTTGTTGGTAAAAAGAATAATTGATGATGAATAGAACTAATGAATTGTGCATGAATTGGAGTTGAATTATTGTGTTTGTGTTGTATTAAGTTAGGTTATGTAAGAGTGAACTATAGGGTCGAGTTTGGTGAAAATCGGAGTTAAAACGAAGTTTTTGGGTGAAGAATGTCACTTTCCCGAGGGCTGCACAGTGACAGCATCCCCTGTTTCATGTTCTTGCGCTTTTTCAGACGTTTTCTGTTTTGAACTGGGTTTTCGTGTAAACATGAAAGTTGTAGATAATTGTGTTAGCTTTTTAATGGCTTTGGTTTGACTTCAAAATCATTCTTATAACTTGAGTTACGGTCAGATTACTACACGTAGGTCACAGTGAAATTTCAGTTTATGTACCCGAATTTGAAATAAAAACTGGTATTGATCGGTACAGAATTAGCCTTAGTTGAAAACACGAAAGTTGTAGATAGTTGAATTGTCTTTCCAATGGCGTTGGTTTGACACAAAAATACCTTATGAGTAATTTTATATGAATTTATGAAGTTATGTGACGAATTGAGAATATTGTGGAGAGAAGTCATTGTCAACGTCAAGGTCATCGAGTCGTAAGACATTGTTGTCTATGTTGTAAACCACGTTGGCCTAGTTTTGGGCATTGAGATGTTGTTGTAAAGTTGTTGTTAGTCGTCGTGTTGCATATTGGACGTTGGGGGCTTGATGCTCCGTATTCTAAGATGGGGGCTTGATGCTCCGTTTTTAAGATGGGGGCTTGATGCCCTGTAGCCGAATTAAGGCATTGGAAGTTGGGGGCTTGATGCTCCGTTTGGTACCACATGCGTAAGAGTCTTGTATAGTCGAGTCGTGTCGTTGCATTTGTTGAGTCGAGTCGAGTCGTGTCATGAGACGAGAAGATGGATTTAATGAAGGATAAGATGATGAAGCTTAAAGCTAATTTTTTATGAATTTGTTGAATAATGAATTATGAATTATTTATGAGATGATGATTATGTTGTTAAGTTGATTTATATGTTGCATGATTTATTATGTTTTTAATTATTGAATTGTGATCTCACCCCTTCTGTTGGAATTGCCGCCTTGTGGGCAAGTGCAGATTTCCAGGACTAGCTGTTGATGTGAGTGGACTCCTCACGTGTCTAGGTGCTCTGATATGTAACGGGGCGGGCTTTGATTATTGGATTTTCCTTTTTACGTATTAGTTTTATGATTTTACGTTGAAAAACAATTATGTTGATTTTAATTACTACTATGAATCAAGTTGAGACCTTAGTGCCAAACTTTGATGGAACAATTGTTGAATAAATATTGTTATATTTCCGCTGCGATTTCAGTGAATATTGTTGACAGGATTGATTTAAATAAATAGAAATTTTCCTATTTATTACTTGAATGAAATAGTAGCGTAATACTCCGTTTTTCTTTTATGTTACTCTGATTTATCTTTCCGTTGCGTTTATTGGGAAACGGGGTGTTACAGTTAGTCTCCACCACCTCAACTTCCAGAGGAGCAGCCTCCGACATAACGACTTCCTTGTCATCTTTCCCTTTTTTGTTCAGGGATCTTTTCTTCTTGAGGGGAGACTTGACCTTCATCTCGCCCCCATCATCAGCAGCAGCAGCGGCGCCAGGGCCGGATTCTTTGCCAGGGACTTCCATAGTGATGCGTCCCTGCTCTTTCTCCTTCCTCTTTCTTTTGTTATCGCCCTCTACAATATCCAGCTGGCTAAGGACGTCTACTTTAACAACAGGCTGAGCCCTCTTCGCCCTAGCCTTTTCCAGAAATATTAATCTCTGCTCAGCGCTGAGAGTAGACATATCTTCTGCACAAAAAAGAAAAAGAGTTAGCCATGAAGGACAAGCGAGAATAGTAGACATGAAAATAAGTCATATAAAAGGGCGAGGAAGTTCATAATACAACTTACTAAGATAACGCTCAAGAACAGCGGGAGCGCCATCTGCATCAAGAAGGTCTCTAGTGCTCATCTGGTTAAGAGATTCCAGATATGCCACCGTCTCCCTCTCAAATTCACTCAGCCTCTCATATACGGCGCCCTTAATCACCCAAGGGTTGGCAGTCCAGTAGAAGGGGAAAAAGGGCTCATCACCAGCCATATACATCACGTCCCGGCCTCCCTCTCTGCCGCCAACACGCACAAAGGAATCCTTATAATTTTTGTAATGGGAACTAAACAAGTCGAACAAACCCCTATTGGGCTGACTACTTAAAGAAACAGCGGAATTGGGAAACAATTTTTTGATTTGGTAAAAGGAAAAGAAAACGGCGACTGAGGGTTGAGATATGTCAAGACCTAAGCAAACCAGTTCAAAGGCTTTAATAAAGGCCCAACTGTTAGGGTGAAGTTGGGTAGGAGCAATGTTAAGGGCCCTAAGCATGGTTCCCTCAAACTCAGTGAAAGGAGAGTGAAGATGAAAATCCTTAATAAAATTAGTATACATATAAAAAAATGGGGGCTCGGTGGGGTGTACAGAGTTTACGTACTCGCCCGCTCTCACCGGCTCTAGAATGACCTCTTCCTCGTCAAAGTTCCCGGAGACGTCATATAACTGCCTAAACTCGGCTACACTTGCTTTACTCTGGTATGCTGATGAAACCTCCATTGTTATCTGTGGTCCTACAACAACTATGGCGAGCGACTCGTCTCTTCGTTTTCCTGTGAAAGACGAAGGAGAAATTATTACACAATCGCTACAAGCCTCACTACTACTACTATTACTATCATCGCTATCACTATCACTATCAAACTCATTAGAACCAATGGAAACCCCCAACATTTTGGAGAAATACCCGCTACAGTTCAAAGAGTCGTCGTCCCTAGTATAGTGAGAGCGAATTTGGCTCTCTAAAGGGGTACCAATCAAGGGAGTTTGCGAGAAATTCCCCTCAGAATAACCATTTTTTGAAAACCCTAGAAAAAAGATCGGTTGAAAAATTGGAAATAGAGAAAGAACAAGTGAAGAAACGGTTTATATCTGGGAGTAAATGAGCGGTTATCAAAGAGAATTGTGGAGAACGTGGCTTGCTAGATTCCCGCGAAGAGGGGGTAACGGTTACGAAAAATAAGGGTTTTGTGAAAATTTCTTGAGATCGGACAAATAGAGAGCAAATGAGAAATTTGTGAGAAATTCAAAGTGAAAAATAAGAGGAAGGGAACAATGTATATATAGGGGAAAGAATTAACGGAAATAAAAAGAGGGAAGTTGAAACATTGCAACTTTTGAAATATTCATCGGACAAAGAACTGTGTCCTGACGCGTGTCCAAAGGCGAGCATAGGTCTCGGGTTCCTAACGGTTATGCGCATGGTCTCGCCCAAGGCGAGATATAAGATAATGAATAAGCAGAATACTTGATAAAAGTAAAATTTTCATTGACTAAATATGCGAGATTACAAGAAGGCGTAAATATGATATGCCAAGTACAAATTCAACAACAGAAAGCAAGAAATCCTAAGTACTAGAAAAAGAAAAGCTTCTTAAACAACGGTGTATGCCGCCTCAACAACACGAGCATGCAGTTCCTTAATCTCGCCTTTGTACCTCCTGGCGACATCGCAATCGAAGCTGATCTTGTGCTGGTCGTCACCCATCCTATCTTCCTTTTCCTTGAGACGAGCCAGGGAGGAGCGAGTCCTAATGAGCCTGGCAACATCATATTGAATCTCCAGTTGAAGACTCCTATTCCTTTTCATCA
This sequence comes from Trifolium repens, assembly GCA_030408175.1. NCBI lineage: Eukaryota > Viridiplantae > Streptophyta > Magnoliopsida > Fabales > Fabaceae > Trifolium > Trifolium repens. Next base: position 38,014,484 of record CP125851.1, read on the forward strand.
GAGGGCGATGTTCCTTCTCTAATACTTCGATGCGATTCTCAACGGCTTCTTCAGCGGACATGTTGAGGTATAGAGACTCTTCCTGCAGATCAATGCTCTCTTTGGTGACAGCAATCTTCTTCTCCAAAGCCTCTCCCATCTCAACGTAACATTCAGAGACCGTTTTTGTTGTTGTGATAAAGGCGGCATCCTTCTCCAACCTCTTGTGAAGCTCTAAAGCCAGTTCTAAGAAGGTTTTCTCCTTGTCTGTCAACCTCCAAGAGTAGTCTTTGAGTTCTTCTACGAAAATTTTGAAATCTTCGACCTGGTCCATGAGTTCTTCAGTGTTGAACTCTAACATATTTTTGATCCGCTTGATAGCGGGCATGGTAGGGGACTCTAGAACAGGAATGGTGGTCTCCATATTCTAAACTGCAGAAAACGCTAAAGCAAAGGAAATGAGAATGAAAGTTAACATTGCAAGGGAGGTTATTTATAGAAGACTGGCGACGTATATGGGGAAGAGTAGTGGACGGTTATTCCCCCACGACCTCCACTATCAGCACTTCGCCTCTTTGAGCCTCGTGCTTGGGGGGCTGTGGACTGGACTACGACCCAAAAATTAATGGCATAGGCCCAATAACAAGATGGCCCAATCTTCCAACCCATTAAATTCAAAAAGATAACTTGGCGGGAAAGGCATCAAAAGGCGGGACAATACGAAGGTGGCGCCCTCGCCCAAGAATAACTGTTGATCCCTCACTCAACGCACATCTCTCACGTGGAAGAAGATAACCACCCCTCACCTCCATGATTAGCACTGCAACAGGGATAAAACCACCCACTACCTCCACGATGAGACGGTGGGGAGAGAGAAAACCGCCACGATCATGGGGTATCCATGACGTGGACGGAAACCGCTATATATAAATCTCTATAAATAGGAATTTGTAATTCTTTGTAAAGGGTATACATTTTTTCATATTCAGAGAAATTCATATTAAACTTATACGATCCACATAATTACTACCCCATTATTTGTTCACTAGAACAATTATCATCTCCCGTGAATTTTAAAAAAAATTAGTAATAAGTTATAATAGTGATTTTAAAATTTTTATTAGAGAAAAAAATTATCAACTCCCCATGAATTATAAATTTTTGTCAATAATAACTTGTGATAGTTCACCGCTAGGTAGAACCCTTGCTTTTTAAGTTTAGTATGTTATAGCTTGATTTATAATTTTGTTGCATATGGTAAATAAAGTGTATCAAACACTATATACTAAATCCTATTAGAAACACAATTTGATAACAAAAACATATTATAACCATAATACACCAAGTTAACATTACATCACAACTTTAGTCATTGAAGTAAAACATAAATCAAGTGGATGCTACACAGCTCAAGAAAGGAGATAAAATAGGTATGAAATTAAATTAACATTGCTTCTTAACAAAAAAAACCCCACACATTTCTATGCGTTTTTGTTCCAATATGAGATGTGTTCCTTGTGTAATTTTTCTGGCTGCAAAAATGAGAAAGAAAAAAAAACATTCATAAGCTAAGAAGAAAATTAGTAAAATATAAGCATAAAATTTATATATTTTTTTAATCAAGCATGGCTTAGTTATGAACATCACAAATTAACATCAAATTAATGTCAAATCATTGTAAATAGAAAACTAATATTAAGAAATTCTCCATATTATTATCATTCCAAGTATTTAAGCAACTTTAGTGGTGTGCATATTAAATTTGGAAGTATTAACATCAAAGCAATACAACAAATCAAATTTACACAAAAAAAAACTATAAATTAAAAAGGTTGAAAGCATGGAAAATGAAATCTCTGTCTTATATTATTTTTTACATTTTTATACTAAGTTTGAATTAGACAAACAAAGAAAATTAATTAAATTAAATGAATAAGTTAAAAAAATTAAAGTGATCAAAGTGGATGTAAATTGAAATAAAGGGGGTGGAAATAGAAGAAACCGGACCCAACTCAAAGGGAAGGCCCAAAGACACACAAAACCAGGATAGAAACAAAAGAAAAGAGACACGGATGAAGCCTGTCCGTTTGATTGATGAGATGGTCCTGTTTTGATAATCGGCTAAATGCTACGGACAGTTTGATGGTGAATCAGGGGCCATGATAGAGCGGCTATGATGGGCGTGTGCGCACAGGATTACTGGGTATATAATTACTAGGGGTGATCGCGGTGCAGTTTGGTTCGGTTTTGAGCAAAAAAGTCATCCTAACCGCGAGATAAAAATGCATGCGATTCAGTTTAGTTCGATTGGTTTTTAAAATGTCATCCAAACCAAACCAAACCATTTTCATTTTTTCATTTTTTCACACTTCTTTTTCTCCCTTCTCTCTATGTTCTCTCTCTTTTCTCTCTCTTCTCTCATGAACTTCAAGAACATTCATTTAAATCATCAAATATTCATCCCTTAAACCTAGATTCCAGCGGCCGGACCACCGTACCACTAGAATTCCGGCGCCGGCACCCCCACGTCGGCCGCCAGCATATCCAAAAACCACTGTGCCGGAATTTCAAATTACCCAAAAACACATAAAAAAACCCAAATTCAACCCAAAATCACCTAAAACACTTCTAAAGACAAATCCAACCTCCAAAACACAAAATCATACCGAAAATCCAAATTCAAAAAATATAGATTTCAAACGATTAACAATTCTTTTTTACCCAAAACATTAGTCTATCATCGTCATAAACACATATACAAATATACAACAATAGGCAAGCACAAAAAATTTCAAACGAATCTGTTCTATTTTTTTTTCGTTTTTTTCTTCTCTTATGACTCTTCGTTCTCGTTGTTTTTTTTAAGGTGCTGATGAATGATAGAAGCTGATATTTTTTCTAGATTTTTGGGGTTTTTTTTTTTGGTACTGTCTGTATATTGTATTCAGAATTTCTTAAGATAATTTTTTTTGTCAAATCTCCTTCTCTAGTAAATCTCATGTTTTACCCTTTTTCAGTATATTTTGTGTTGTCTTCTTCTCAACTTCCCCCACACATGCAAGCAAAAATAGCAACAACAAGAAATCAGAGTTTGAATATTAATTGTGTATATTCTGTATGTATTTTTTGATAAAAAAATGATTTCTTTGAATGTGTTTATATTTTATGTTTGGATCTTAGTTTTTATTTTAGTTTGATTTTAGGCAGTCACTTCTCCTTTCCTCTTTCTACCTTCACAGACCTCTACTAATATTGTTCTTCTTACCTTTTTCTATGCAAAAAATAAGGTTGAATAATATAAAAATTTAGGACAAAATGAGCATATGAATAAAATAATATTTCATTTTTTGTTGTGGATCTGGAGATAGAAAAAAGAAGTTGATTTTGCAGCATCAATGTTTACTGAATTATTATAGTTTTTTTCTTTAAAAACAGTACGTATTGCTAAAAATAAATAGAAGTGAAAAATAAAAATTCAAACACACACAAACAAAACCCAGAATTTTTTTTTTTTTGGTACAAAACAAAACCCAGAATTAATCTCTGCAATTTTGTTTCGATCTCTAAAAATGGTATCTTTATTTTTCCTAAATATATATATTTTTTAAATCGTATCTATTTACTTATTTTTTAAAATAATAAGAAAATATTTTATGTGAAAGATCGATAAACTAAAAGAATTGTTTATTTATTTTATTGTGACTCCTTTTGTGATTTATCCCATTTATTCAATTATTTTATTTATTTAGTTTATTTATTTATTTATTCCTTAATCTACTTTATTTTAGTTCTAAATCTAAAGATATTATTTGGAAAATATATATCTTCTCCTATATAGTATTCATTTTTTACTGAATTATTGTTGATGATTACATGAAATATAGTTCAGAGATTTTTATAATTTTAGCTTAGTTAATTTGAATTAATTTTTCGGTAGGGCAACCATGTTTCACTGTTTTTATATCATGCCTTTGATTATATTTTGAATCAACTTTACATTTGAATCTTCAGTTTGTTGCTTGAAAGAAGTTGAATGCTTGAAGGATTTTTAACCAATAAGTATAAAAGGATCCTCCAATGCTTACAAGAATTGTTAAAGGATGAATTTATTTACTGTGTAAAGCTTTTAAAATCCTCCTATAATTATGATTTTTGGTCTCAATTTATAAATTCAAATGGATGAATTTAATCACTGTGTAAAGCTTAAACTTACCAATATTTTATGTTGCTTTTTGTAAATTGATTTTAGCATTTTACTCTTTCACATGTTTGTGTTATTCTCAAAGTTATGTCTTATAGTTTTTTTTCCTTGAAACTCTTGTGTTGATAGTTTTGGTTCAAAGCTATGAGAGATTGGAAAGTTTAGTGAGGTGGAGAGATGGAGAATCTTAGAGAGAAGTAGTGGTGAGGTGGAGAGATAGAGAGGGTTTATATAGGATGATTGGAAGTGGGGTGGAGAAATTTGGCCAATGCATGTGCCTCACTTAGCACATGAGTAATGAGGGATGTTACTTACTCATTGGGGACACATGTCGTATGAAGCAAGTAAGAATGTTTCATTGCTATGATAATGATAGCTAGTATGAGAGGTAATCATGATAGGAATATAATAGGGATAATCATGATAGAGAAGCAATGATGGCATTATGTGACCCATAGAAAGAAAAATAGGGTTGGCCACTTCTACTAAAAGTTACATGTAACTCAATGATTGGCCAAAGGAAAAATATGGCTTATGTGGATTCCACATGCAAGTTATGGCCAAGTTGGATTCCATGTGTGCCTAACATGAAAGATGTTGACATGCTGATGACAGGAATTTCTATGGTATTTTTAGTAGTATTATTAGTAGTAAAATGACCAAGAAAAGCCCAAATACGAAGGAAAACCTACAGAATCCAAGAAAAGCATCAAGACAACCCAGGTTGGAGCAAGCACCCAAATCTACGTTGGGACCAGACAGGGAGCCAAGCTCAAGCTGCACCTCAACCCAGAAAGCCATCTCCGTTGGAAGAGTTACTCAATAAGTTTGCTAACATGAGCAAGACAAATTTTGAAAACATCCAGACTACAGTAGCCAACCAGGGGGCGACAATAAAAAGTCTTGAAACCCAGATTAGTCAACTCTCAAAACTGGTAAGCACTCATGTTTCAAAAGATATTACAGGTAACACGGTGGACAATCCAAAGGAGGAGTGCAAAGTGCTGAAAGATCAGAGATCAGGGCGCGAGTACAATGAAAATGAGCTAAAGGAGTTCGAAGAGTGGTTCAAAATGCTATGGATGACATTAGAAGAAGCTTATGACGAGTTTATAAGTGAGCTGGAAGAATACAGATTAAGCCTAGCAACGAAACCACGACTGCCAATCAAGAAGACAAATCCTGGAAGCGTCACCATACTCTGTCAGATTGAGGAAGCAGAAGTCAGAGCACTATGTGATGTGGGCTCACGTGTGAAAGTAATGCCATTATCTCTGGCAGACAAGTTTAAACTCATAACACCAACTGCAGGTACAGAACGGGAACACATATTAGCTAATCAGCCAACCATTCACTCAGCTGGTACAATAGAGGATGTCTTGGTGAAAGTCGAAGACCTGGTATTTCCAGTAGACTTTATGATCCTGGATATCCAAGAAGATGAAGAACATCCAATCATTGTTGGAAGACCCTTCTTAGCAACCAGCAGGACACTCATTAATGTGGAGCTAGCTGAGATTGCTATAAGGAGTGGAGATGAAGTAAGAAACATCAAAGCTTTCGGGACCAAAAGGGAAGTGTGCTACATGCTCGAGTGGAAGGATAGAGAAGCTACACCACCGAATTCAGCTCAAGGAGTACATGTGAAGATAGAGATAGAGGAGCTGGAGAATGAAATGGCGCAGCTACATGTAGAGTCAGCTCAGGAAGAGGAGGTACCCGAGGGACTAACTGATAAATTAAGGAGGCTAACTATTGAAGTGGATATCCAGTCACCATGGGTCAAAGCATGGGGAAGAAACCGAAAAGTGGCCAGAAGATCTAAGTTTGGGGTTAATACAACACCTTTGAAGAAGCCTGCTGCTGAAAGAAAGAAGAACAACTGGGTCAGAGCTCAAAAGGAAGAAAAGAAGGAACATCCACCAGAAAGCAAGGGGAAATCCACCATAAAAACAACATCTTCAGAAGATAATGGACGACTCTGTTTTGCTACCTTCAAAGAACAACAGGACCTAGAGAAGTATGGAAAGAGCAACAAGAAGGGAGGAGCTAAGGCGAAAGCTCCTACAGAAGAGAGAGACATGCATGCGAACCTATCCTCTGTAATGGAGGAAACGTCTCAAGCTAATGAGAGGCTAAACAAGCGCTGCTTGGGAGGCAACCCGAGGATAAGTATTTTATTTCAGTATTTAAATTTCAGTAATTTCTTTTCTGTATTGTTTTTCAATTCAATAAAGTATACTAATGAATTCGAGCATGTCATCTTTCATCTGTAAACAGCCTTCAAAACTTATGAAAAAATTAAATAACGTTTTGTTGTTTATTATCTTGTGCATGAGAAACTGTTATAGGTAAGATTGCATCGAAATGAGTTATAAATTCTGATGAGCCGAATTTCACGCCTTCACACAAATACCAAAGGTGATTGCTCCGAAGTGCGAAGTTCGGGAGACAATGAGACGAGTGATGAAGCTGGTGTCTGTGAGACAAATGTTTAATTTTCAGATATACCTAAGCCATGTGAGGATTTGAGCCAAATATTTCAAAACGGTATTACCACTTTCTTTCGATTTACTATGAGAGTACCGTGCACTTGTTTATTTTCTAGAACTTGCTCTAATTCTCTGCTGACAAGTTGATTTGATATTATATGCATTGAGGCAATTGTTTGTTATAACCCAGAGCCTTTTCAAGCCACCCTTTATAATTATTATTATCCTTTGCTAGCCAATTTTGAGCCGTAAAAAAATAATTATCCCTTTTGTTTCGGTGACAAACCACGATACAAGCCTATAGACCAGAAAAACAATAAATTACCCTTCTTTGGAGTTAAGGTAATAGTTCTCTAGGCTTGGCAACAACAAAATTTGGGGTTGCTCATGGAACTAGCAACATCTAAGTTTGGGGTGGGTATACAGAGAACTATCACTACAAAAAGAAAAAAAATAAATGAAAAAGAGACGAGAAAAAATAAAAAATTCCCTAAAAATATAGTCTCTTCAAAAAAAAATGAAAGAAAGAAGAAAAAAGAAAGAGCCAAAGGGCAAAAATAGTGATAGAAAAGAACCATATAAAGATACATCCAGTTCTTAATCTCTGATACTTACTACGGTCTGGCAAGTGTACCAGTCTGTCATCTAGTAATAATCCGCACCCTAGTTAGGATGAGTTCGTATCCACAGGGACAGCGCCTAGGTTACTAAGCTTATTCTTGGATTTGTTGAGATTGCCTCCGCTTTGATTTTAGGTTTAATTGCTTTTAAGATGATAATTAAGAAAGTAAAGTTGCTCCAGATGAGAAAAGGTAGGTTAAGTGTGTTGAATCCCTCCCTAGTCATGTTGGGTAGTTGGTGCTATATCGTTGCCTATTCCTTTTTACTAATGGTGAACTAATATAAGTAGTAATAACCGCGTACGATCATTACCCTAATTACGAGTATCGAGAACCTTAATTATTAGACAGGGAACCCGTGTAGGACACGTTGTCACGTCCCTATACTAGTGATTAGACTCTAAATATGTAGTCAATTAAGCATGGTTGCATTAGTTCCTTTACCCTTAGTGAGACTAAGCTATTATCTATAGGTCGGGGGTGGTTGCCGGTTTTGAGGCACAATACTAGATCACTAACCCTATGAGTTAGTTGCCAGTCAGTGATAATCACTGGTCCTAAGGCACAATGTTAGATATCACCATCCCTAAAAGTGTTCCCTAATTTTGCGCAGTAATCAGGTTACGTAATTAAAACATAGACAATAGAATAAATAAAACTGAATAGACAATTATATAAACTTAGTACCAAATTATATGATTCCAGCATTCCTAAGGGAGTTCATCTCCCCACCTAACCCAAAAGGGGTTTAGCTACTAAAATGCATAATTAAATTACAAGAATATAAAAATGCATAAAAGAAAACCTAACCTTAGAGCTCTTCCTCCTTGTCCTCTGGAGAGTAGTAATTCTCTTGTTTCTGAATGAATATTTTGAGGAAAAGGGAGCTCTATTTATAGTTTTCGTAATGGGCTACAGAATCCCATCGTGCTGCGATAAGCCCATCGTTCTGCGATGGCAAGATTCAGTTCAAAATTATAACTGATCCTGTGCGTTCATCAGCTTGGTCGCCAAGTAAGGTCATCGTACCATGATGAGGAGCATTGCAGTACGATGAATGTATTACTTGTCTTGGCCAACAAGCATATCCCATCGTGCTACGATGGGAGTTGTCGTGCTGCGATGAACGCGCCCCTTTTTGCCCATTTTTGGCTTCTTTTAGCTTTTTCTTGAATTTCTTGACTTCTTGAGCAAGTAACTTCATTTCTCTAGGAATTTGCCATGTAATTGGTCTAAAGTGCTGTAATTTATTACTAAAACTATACTAATAATGCAGTACGAATTCCTGTCAGCACAACCCCAAACTTGAATCGTTGCTTGTCCTCACGTGTGAAAGTAATGCCATTATCTCTGGCAGACAAGTTTAAACTCATAACACCATCTGCAGGTACAGAACGGGAACACATATTAGCTAATCATCCAACCATTCACTCAACAGGTACAATAGAGGATGTCTTGGTGAAAGTCGAAGACCTGGTATTTCCAGTAGACTTTATGATCCTGGATATCCAAGAAGATGAAGAACATCCAATCATTGTTGGAAGACCCTTCTTAGCAACCAGCAGGACACTCATTAATGTGGAGCTAGCTGAGATTGCTATAAGGAGTGGAGATGAGGTAAGAAACATCAAAGCTTCCGGGACCAAAAGGGAAGTGTGCTACATGCTCGAGTGGAAGGATAGAGAAGCTACACCACCGAATTCAGCTCAAGGAGTACATGTGAAGATAGAGATAGAGGAGCTGGAGAATGAAATGGCGCAGCTACATGTAGAGTCAGCTCAGGAAGAGGAGGTACCCGAGGGACTAACTGATAAATTAAGGAGGCTAACTATTGAAGTGGATATCCAGTCACCATGGGTCAAAGCATGGGGAAGAAACCGAAAAGTGGCCAGAAGATCTAAGTTTGGGGTTAATACAACACCTTTGAAGAAGCCTGCTGCTGAAAGAAAGAAGAACAACTGGGTCAGAGCTCAAAAGGAAGAAAAGAAGGAACATCCACCAGAAAGCAAGGGGAAATCCACCATAAAAACAACATCTTCAGAAGATAATGGACGACTCTGTTTTGCTACCTTCAAAGAACAACAGGACCTAGAGAAGTATGGAAAGAGCAACAAGAAGGGAGGAGCTAAGGCGAAAGCTCCTACAGAAGAGAGAGACATGCATGCGAACCTATCCTCTGTAATGGAGGAAACGTCTCAAGCTAATGAGAGGCTAAACAAGCGCTGCTTGGGAGGCAACCCGAGGATAAGTATTTTATTTCAGTATTTACATTTCAGTAATTTCTTTTCTGTATTGTTTTTCAATTCAATAAAGTATACTAATGAATTCGAGCATGTCATCTTTCATCTGTAAACAGCCTTCAAAACTTATGAAAAAATTAAATAACGTTTTGTTGTTTATTATCTTGTGCATGAGAAACTGTTATAGGTAAGATTGCATCGAAATGAGTTATAAATTCTGATGAGCCGAATTTCACGCCTTCACACAAATACCAATGGTGATTGCTCCGAAGTGCGAAGTTCGGGAGACAATGAGACGAGTGATGAAGCTGGTGTCTGTGAGACAAATGTTTAACTTTCAGATATACCTAAGCCATGTGAGGATTTGAGCCAAATATTTCCAAACGGTAGTACCACTTTCTTTCGATTTACTATGAGAGTACCGTGCACTTGTTTATTTTCTAGAACTTGCTCAAATTCTCTGCTGACAAGTTGATTTGATATTATATGCATTGAGGCAATTGTTTGTTATAACCCAGAGCCTTTTCAAGCCACCCTTTATAGTTATTATTATCCTTTGCTAGCCAATTTTGAGCCGTAAAAAAATAATTATCCCTTTTGTTTCGGTGACAAACCACGATACAAGCCTATAGACCAGAAAAACAATAAATTACCCTTCTTTGGAGTTAAGGTAATAGTTCTCTAGTCTTGGCAACAACAAAGTTTGGGGTTGCTCATGGAACTAGCAACATCTAAGTTTGGGGTGGGTATACAGAGAACTATCACTACAAAAAGAAAAAAAATAAATGAAAAAGAGACGAGAAAAAATAAAAAATTCCCTAAAAATATAGTCTCTTCAAAAAAAAAATGAAAGAAAGAAGAAAAAAGAAAGAGCCAAAGGGCAAAAATAGTGATAGAAAAGAACCATATAAAGATACATCCGGTTCTTAATCTCTGATACTTACTACGGTCTGGCAAGTGTACCAGTCTGTCATCTAGTAATAATCCGCACCCTAGTTAGGATGAGTTCGTATCCACAGGGACAGCGCCTAGGTTACTAAGCTTATTCTAGGATTTGTTGAGATTGCCTCCGCTTTGATTTTAGGTTTAATTGCTTTTAAGATGATAATTAAGAAAGTAAAGTTGCTCCAGATGAGAAAAGGTAGGTTAAGTGTGTTGAATCCCTCCCTAGTCATGTTGGGTAGTTGGTGCTATATCGTTGCCTATTCCTTTTTACTAATGGTGAACTAATATAAGTAGTAATAACCGCGTACGATCATTACCCTAATTACGAGTATCGAGAACCTTAATTATTAGACAGGGAACCCGTGTAGGACACGTTGTCACGTCCCTATACTAGTGATTAGACTCTAAATATGTAGTCAATTAAGCATGGTTGCATTAGTTCCTTTACCCTTAGTGAGACTAAGCTATTATCTAGTTTTGAGGCACAATACTAGATCACTAACCCTATGAGTTAGTTGCCAGTCAGTGATAATCACTGGTCCTAAGGCACAATGCTAGATATCACCATCCCTAAAAGTGTTCCCTAATTTTGCGCAGTAATCAGGTTACGTAATTAAAACATAGACAATAGAATAAATAAAACTGAATAGACAATTATATAAACTTAGTACCAAATTACATGATTCCAGCATTCCTAAGGGAGTTCATCTCCCCACCTAACCCAAAAGGGGTTTAGCTACTAAAATGCATAATTAAATTACAAGAATATAAAAATGCATAAAAGAAAACCTAACCTTAGAGCTCTTCCTCCTTTTCCTCTGGAGAGTAGTAATTCTCTTATTTCTGAATGAATATTTTGAGGAAAAGGGAGCTCTATTTATAGTTTTCGTAATGGGCTACAGAATCCCATCGTGCTGCGATAAGCCCATCGTTCTGCGATGGCAAGATTCAGTTCAAAATTACAACTGATCCTGTGCGTTCATCAGCTTGGTCGCCAAGTAAGGTCATCGTACCATGATGAGGAGCATTGCAGTACGATGAATGTATTACTTGTCTTGGCCAACAAGCATATCCCATCGTGCTACGATGGGAGTTGTCGTGCTGCGATGAACGCGCCCCTTTTTGCCCATTTTTGGCTTCTTTTAGCTTTTTCTTGAATTTCTTGACTTCTTGAGCAAGTAACTTCATTTCTCTAGGAATTTGCCATGTAATTGGTCTAAAGTGCTGTAATTTATTACTAAAACTATACTAATAATGCAGTACGAATTCCTGTCATCACAACCCCAAACTTGAATCGTTGCTTGTCCTCACGTGTGAAAGTAATGCCATTATCTCTGGCAGACAAGTTTAAACTCATAACACCAACTGCAGGTACAGAACGGGAACACATATTAGCTAATCATCCAACCATTCACTCAGCAGGTACAATAGAGGATGTCTTGGTGAAAGTCGAAGACCTGGTATTTCCAGTAGACTTTATGATCCTGGATATCCAAGAAGATGAAGAACATCCAATCATTGTTGGAAGACCCTTCTTAGCAACCAGCAGGACACTCATTAATGTGGAGCTAGCTGAGATTGCTATAAGGAGTGGAGATGAGGTAAGAAACATCAAAGCTTCCGGGACCAAAAGGGAAGTGTGCTACATGCTCGAGTGGAAGGATAGAGAAGCTACACCACCGAATTCAGCTCAAGGAGTACATGTGAAGATAGAGATAGAGGAGTTGGAGAATGAAATGGCGCAGCTACATGTAGAGTCAGCTCAGGAAGAGGAGGTACCCGAGGGACTAACTGATAAATTAAGGAGGCTAACTATTGAAGTGGATATCCAGTCACCATGGGTCAAAGCATGGGGAAGAAACCGAAAAGTGGCCAGAAGATCTAAGTTTGGGGTTAATACAACACCTTTGAAGAAGCCTGCTGCTGAAAGAAAGAAGAACAACTGGGTCAGAGCTCAAAAGGAAGAAAAGAAGGAACATCCACCAGAAAGCAAGGGGAAGTCCACCATAAAAACAACATCTTCAGAAGATGATGGTCGACTCTGTTTTGCTACCTTCAAAGAACAACAGGACCTAGAGAAGTATGGAAAGAGCAACAAGAAGGGAGGAGCTAAGGCGAAAGCTCCTACAGAAGAGAGAGACATGCATGCGAACCTATCCTCTGTAATGGAGGAAACGTCTCAAGCTAATGAGAGGCTAAACAAGCGCTGCTTGGGAGGCAACCCGAGGATAAGTATTTTATTTCAGTATTTACATTTCAGTAATTTCTTTTCTGTATTGTTTTTCAATTCAATAAAGTATACTAATGAATTCGAGCATGTCATCTTTCATCTGTAAACAGCCTTCAAAACTTATGAAAAAATTAAATAACGTTTTGTTGTTTATTATCTTGTGCATGAGAAACTGTTATAGGTAAGATTGCATCGAAATGAGTTATAAATTCTGATGAGCCGAATTTCACGCCTTCACACAAATACCAAAGGTGATTGCTCCGAAGTGCGAAGTTCGGGAGACAATGAGACGAGTGATGAAGCTGGTGTCTGTGAGACAAATGTTTAACTTTCAGATATACCTAAGCCATGTGAGGATTTGAGCCAAATATTTCCAAACGGTATTACCACTTTCTTTCGATTTACTATGAGAGTACCGTGCACTTGTTTATTTTCTAGAACTTGCTCTAATTCTCTGCTGACAAGTTGATTTGATATTATATGCATTGAGGCAATTGTTTGTTATAACCCAGAGCCTTTTCAAGCCACCCTTTATAATTATTATTATCCTTTGCTAGCCAATTTTGAGCCGTAAAAAAATAATTATCCCTTTTGTTTCGGTGACAAACCACGATACAAGCCTATAGACCAGAAAAACAATAAATTACCCTTCTTTGGAGTTAAGGTAATAGTTCTCTAGTCTTGGCAACAACAAAGTTAGGGGTTGCTCATGGAACTAGCAACATCTAAGTTTGGGGTGGGTATACAGAGAACTATCACTACAAAAAGAAAAAAAATAAATGAAAAAGAGACGAGAAAAAATAAAAAATTCCCTAAAAATATAGTCTCTTCAAAAAAAAATGAAAGAAAGAAGAAAAAAGAAAGAGCCAAAGGGCAAAAATAGTGATAGAAAAGAACCATATAAAGATACATTCGGTTCTTAATCTCTGATACTTACTACGGTCTGGCAAGTGTACCAGTCTGTCGTCTAGTAATAATCCGCACCCTAGTTAGGATGAGTTCGTATCCACAGGGACAGCGCCTAGGTTACTAAGCTTATTCTAAGATTTGTTGAGATTGCCTCCGCTTTGATTTTAGGTTTAATTGCTTTTAAGATGATAATTAAGAAAGTAAAGTTGCTCCAGATGAGAAAAGGTAGGTTAAGTGTGTTGAATCCCTCCCTAGTCATGTTGGGTAGTTGGTGCTATATCGTTGCCTATTCCTTTTTACTAATGGTGAACTAATATAAGTAGTAATAACCGCGTACGATCATTACCCTAATTACGAGTATCGAGAACCTTAATTATTAGACAGGGAACCCGTGTAGGACACGTTGTCACGTCCCTATACTAGTGATTAGACTCTAAATATGTAGTCAATTAAGCATGGTTGCATTAGTTCCTTTACACTTAGTGAGACTAAGCTATTATCTATAGGTCGGGGGTGGTTGCCGGTTTTGAGGCACAATACTAGATCACTAACCCTATGAGTTAGTTGCCAGTCAGTGATAATCACTGGTCCTAAGGCACAATGCTAGATATCACCATCCCTAAAAGTGTTCCCTAATTTTGCGCAGTAATCAGGTTACGTAATTAAAACATAGACAATAGAATAAATAAAACTGAATAGACAATTATATAAACTTAGTACCAAATTACATGATTCCAGCATTCCTAAGGGAGTTCATCTCCCCACCTAACCCAAAAGGGGTTTAGCTACTAAAATGCATAATTAAATTACAAGAATATAAAAATGCATAAAAGAAAACCTAACCTTAGAGCTCTTCCTCCTTTTCCTCTGGAGAGTAGTAATTCTCTTGTTTCTGAATGAATATTTTGAGGAAAAGGGAGCTCTATTTATAGTTTTCGTAATGGGCTACAGAATCCCATCGTGCTGCGATAAGCCCATCGTTCTGCGATGGCAAGATTCAGTTCAAAATTATAACTGATCCTGTGCGTTCATCAGCTTGGTCGCCAAGTAAGGTCATCGTACCATGATGAGGAGCATTGCAGTACGATGAATGTATTACTTGTCTTGGCCAACAAGCATATCCCATCGTGCTACGATGGGAGTTGTCGTGTTGCGATGAACGCTCCCCTTTTTGCCCATTTTTGGCTTCTTTTAGCTTTTTCTTGAATTTCTTGACTTCTTGAGCAAGTAACTTCATTTCTCTAGGAATTTGCCATGTAATTGGTCTAAAGTGCTGTAATTTATTACTAAAACTATACTAAAAATGCAGTACGAATTCCTGTCATCACAACCCCAAACTTGAATCGTTGCTTGTCCTCAAGTAACATGCTGTGAAACGAGATTGTTAGCAAATAAGTAAACAAAATTATGACAAGAATTTTCACACCCCTTTTATATTTATCAGCAATGGTACCGCTGATTTTCTTTCCTCCGCGATCCTGCTCAGCAATTATGACGTTGATAGTAGCAAATCAGACAAATGTTTGCAAGAGTCCTTGTTCAACCTTTTCTCTCTCTCACATTTGTATTTTTCGCTCATAATTGAAAGGGTTATCTCTCAATCATCGTACAACCTACCATTTTACCATAGCCTTGCAAGAACTCTAAGCAGCCAGTCAAAATTTAATATACATGCATTTTTGGAGGTCTTTTCAGGGTTATAACGTGGCTAGGGTCAAGGTAGGACATTTTTGGGATAAGTGGGATAAACATTGGAGTTAAGTTCTACTTTGTTTCCTTTTTGTGTACGCAACCTTATTCCTTAGGGTGCCTTTTTGTGTTGGTGTCATAGATTAAGAACCGGATGTGTCTTTGTATGGTTCTTTTCTATCACTATTTTTGCCCTTTGGCTCTTTCTTTTGCCTTTTGGCTTTTTCTTCTTCTTTTTTTTTGAAGAGACTATTTTTTTTAGGGAATTTTTGATGTTTTCCCGTCTCTTTTTATTCATTTTTTTTCTTTTTGTAGTGATAGTTCTCTGTATACCCACCCCAAACTTAGATGTTGCTAGTTCCATGAGCAACCCCGAACTTTGTTGTTGCTAGGACTTTTGAGAACTATTACCTAACTCCAAAGAGGGTAAAACATTGTTTTTTGGTCTATAGGCTTATAATGTGGTTTGTCACCAAAACAAAAGGGATAATTATTTTTTACGACTCAAAATTGGTTAGCAAAGGATATAATAATAACAAGGGTGGCTTGAAAAGGCTCTGGGTTATAACAAACAATTGCCTCAATGCATATAATATTAAATCAACTAGTCAACAGAGAATTAGAGCAAGTTCTAGAAAATAAACAAGTGTACGGTACTCTCATAGTAAATCGAAAGAAAGTGGTAATACCGTTTGGAAATATTTGGCTCAAATCCTCACATGGCTTAGGTATCTGAAGGATGAACATTTATCTCACAGACATCAGCTTCATCACTCATCTCATTGTCTATCGAACTTCCGCGCTTTCTGAGCAATCACCTTTGGTGTTCTTTGTATAAAGGCGTGGAATTCAAATCATAACTCGTTACTCTTTTGCCGCAACCTGCCTAAAACAGTGAATCATGCACAAGATAATAAACAAGAACAATTATTGAATTTTTTTTAATTTTTTTAGATGTTATTGAGGTTGTCAGCAAATGACACAGCGGGAATTCGTTTATTGAGAATAAAATACTGGAAATGTAATTGGCCAAAGGTAGTAGTTTGAAGAGAAAGATTTCTGATCCATGTTGCTGATAGAGTTTGTTGATTGGTCTGATGCTTCCAATCCTAAACCCATGACTTCTTCTTTCTGCACCTCCTGCTTACGCCTTGACCTAAAACTAAAAATAATAGTAAATGCTTATTTGTAAATTTTTATTATGATGGGTTGCCTCCCATTAAACGCGTGTTTAACGTCTCGAGCCTGACGTTTGATGCCTAAGCATTCTTGAGGAAAAAGATTTCCTCTATGTCTGGTATCTCCCCTCCTTCGTATATCTTCAACCTGTGCCCGTTCACCTGGAAGGTTGTATCTGTCTTTTTGTCATACAATTCGACAGCTCCGTAAGGAGATACTCGAACTACCTCATATGGGCCTGTCCACTTGGATTTTAATTTTCCTGCTGTAAACTTGAATCTTGATTGAAACACCAGAACTCTTTGCCCTGGTTTGAATTCTCTGTGGCGGAGATTCTTGTCATGGAAACGCTTTGTTTTCTCTTTGTAAATTTATGCGTTTTCATAAGCTCGGAGCCGAATTTCCTCCAACTCATGCAACTTCATCATTCGTGCCTGTCCTGTAAGATCTTAGTCGAAGTTCATCTCTCTTGTTGCCCATAGTGCCTTGTGTTCTAATTCTACCGGGAGATGACATGCCTTTCCATAGACCAGGTGGTAAGGTGTCAGCCCCAAGTGTGTTTTAAAGGCTGTTATGTATGCCTAGAGAGCATCATCAAGCTTCCTAGCCCAATCTTTTCTGGAAGTCATTACTGTCTTTTCCAATATGCTTTTGAGTTGTCGGTTGGACACCTCTACCTGCCCACACGTCTGAGGGTGATACGGGGTTGATACTTTATGCTTCACCCCATATTTTTCTAACACCTTCTCTAAATACTTGTTCAGGAAATGTGTCCCTCCGTTGCTGATCAATACTTATGGGGTTCCAAACCTGCAAAAAATATTTCTTTGCAAAAATTGAATGACAGTTTTAGCATCGTTAGAATGACAGGCTAATGCTTCAACCCATTTAGTCACATAATCAACACACACTAAGATATACATTTTGTTATCAGATTCTGGGAATGGTCCCATGAAATCGATGCCCCAGCAGTCGAAAGGCTCTATCTCTAGGATCCCTTTCTGAGGCATCTCATTTCTTTTTGAGATGTTACCTGTTCTTTGACACCTGTCGCATTGTTTTACAAACCTTTCGCAGTCGTTGAATAAGGTAGGCCACCAAAATCCACACTGCAGGATCTTAGCTTTTGTACGTCCTGCATCATGATGTCCTCCATATCCTGAACTGTGGCAGTGCCACATGACTTTCCGGGCTTCATCTTGTGCTACACAGCGTCGTAGAACTCCGTCTATTCCTTCTTTGTACAAGTAGGGATCGTCCCACCAATAGGATTTTGCTTCGTGGTATAGCCTTTTCTTTTGCTGCCACGTGTATCCCGTTGGTATTATTTTCCCAGCATTGAAGTTTGCTATGTCTGCGAACCATGGTCTTTCTGAAATCGCGAATAATTTCTCATCCAAGAATTCTTCCTCGATATTTTTCTCTTTTGAAGTCACCTCTGAGTTTTCGAGTCTTGACAAATGATCTGCAACGACATTTTCAACTCCTTTCTTATCTCGGATCTCCAAGTCAAATTCCTGCAACAACAAAATCCAACGCAAAACTCGAGGCTTTGATTCCTCTTTGGTTAGTAAGTATTTTAGAGCAGCATGATCAGTGTAAACTACTACCTTAGAACCGACTAGATATGACCTAAACTTTTCTAAAGCAAAAACTACTGCTAATAACTCCTTTTCTGTGGTTGCATAATTCAACTGCCGTTCTGTCATCACCTTACTAACATAGTAGATGGCATGAAAGAACTTGTCATGTCTTTGTCCTAGGACTGCTCCGAATGCATAGTCGCTTGCGTCACACATGAGCTTAAATGGTAAGTTCCAATCTGGAGCTACAATGATCGGTGTTGTCATTAATATCTCTTTCAACGTGTTGAAAGATTGGAGGCACCCTTCGGTAAATGTGAAGGTGGTTTCTTTTTGTAGGAGATTACATAATGCTTTTGAAATTTTTGAAAAGTCTTTAATGAATCTCCTATAAAAACCTGCGTGTCCAAGAAAACTTCGGACGCTTTTCACATTTACTGGAGGTGGAAGTTTGGAAATTACCTCGATTTTTGCTTGATCGACCTCTATACCCTTCTTTGAAATCTTATGACCTAGGACTATTCCTTCGGTTACCATAAAGTTGCATTTCTCCCAATTTAAAACTAAGTTGGTTTCCACGCATCTTTTAAGAGCGGCATCAAGGTTATTCAGGCAATCGTCGAAGCTTTTACCAAACACTGAGAAATCATCCATAAATACCTCCATAGATTTTTCTATCATATCTGAGAAGATTGCAAACATGCATCTTTGAAAGGTTGCAGGTGCGTTGCACATGCCAAATGGCATTCTCCTATAAGCGTAGACTCCATATGTCCAAGTGAAAGCTGTTTTCTCCTGATCTGCTGGATCTACCGCAATCTGGTTGTATCCTGAGTATCCATCAAGGAAACAGTAATAAGCTTGGCCTGCCAGCCTTTCCAACATCTGATCCATGAATGGTAGTGGGAAGTGATCCTTTCTGGTAGCCTGGTTCAGTCTCCTGTAGTCGATACATATTCGCCATCCCATTACATTCATAGTGGGAATTAACTCATTCTTCTCATTTTTCATGACGGTGATGCCTCCTTTCTTTGGTACCATATGTACCGGGCTTATCCATGGGCTATCAGAAATTGGGTATATCATTCCTGCTGCTAGAAGTTTCTGGAGTTCCTTCTTTACCACCTCACTCATGGCTGGGTTCAACCTCCTTTGTGGTTGTACCACAGGCTTGTACTCTTCTTCCATCTTAATTTTATGCATGCAGTAGGCTGGACTTATTCCTTTTAGGTCGTCAATGCTCCATCCTATTGCCTCTTTGTTCCTTTTGAGCACTGTAATGAGTTTCTGCTCCTTTTCTGGGGTTAGGGCATTGCAAATGATTGATGGTTTAGTCTTGCCTTCCCCAAGGAAAACATATTTGAGGTGTCCTGGTAATTCTTTTAATTCCAAGGGCTTTGGTTTATCCTCAATACTCACCCCTAAGGGTTCGTATTTTTGCGGGAATATTTGCTCTTTGTTCATCCCTAGCCATCAGACATTCAGGTTTGTTTCTTCGTCCGTATCTTCCCCTTCTTCGTCCAGAGATTGGATGATGGCACGCTCAAGTCCAGGTGCTGCCTTTGCTAGTTCTTCCTCTACCAGTGTTTCCACTACGTCAACTTGATAATATTCAATCTTTTCCTTCTTTTGATTCATCATTTCTTTGACATTGAAGCTTACTTTGTTTCCGTCCACTCTGAAGGTGACATTACCTGTAGCCATATCTATAATTGCTTTTCATGTCGTTAGGAAAGGTCTCCCTAGCAGAATGGGTGCGTCTGGGTCGGCCTCGATATCCATGATAACGAAATCAGCTGGGAAGAGTTTATCATCTACTGTTACAAGCACATCTTCCAAGATTCCACAGGGATGAACTTTTGTTCAATCTGCAAGGATAGGGGTCATTCTGGTTGGTTTTACCTTCCCACAGTTGAGCTTTTTCAGTATTGAGAGTGGCATGAGGTTGACGCTTACTCCTAAGTCTAGAAATGCTTGGCCTATCTCTACCCCACCTATTGTGCATGGTATTGTAAAGCTCCCAGGGTCCTTGCATTTGTTGGGTAGGTTCTTTTGAAAGATTGTGCTGCATTCCTCAGTTAGCACAATTGCTTCTTCATCTTTCAATTTGATTTTACCAGCCACAAGATTCTTTACATACTTCTGGAATGGAGGTGATATTTGGATCATGTCATTGAACGGTACGTGGATCTCCATTTGCCTAACCAGTTGCCCCATCTTCTCGAGTTGCTCTTTTTGCTTTTCCTTCTTATTATCTTTGTTGGGGTATGGTATGTAAGTTTCTTGGTTTTTTGGTTTAGGGGGTGGTTTATCACTTCCGAACGTAGTCTTTGGTTTTTCTGGAGTTGGTACGGTTAGTGTTAGCTCATCAGATGTTTCTGCTTCGACTTCCATATCCTTTTCCAGGTCTACCATGTCTTGGCTGGTTGGTTCAGTTTTAGGAGGCTGGGTGTCTGGCATTTGGGAGTCAGGTAGCTGAGAGTCGGGTATTTCCTGTCTGGATGATTTTTTTCCCTTTTTAGTTGGCTCTACCGGCTCTAGTTGCTTGCTTCGCAAGGTTATTGCTTGCAGCTCCCCAATATCTTCTACCTTTTTAGCCCAAGTTTGCATCTGAAAACCTAGCTTTTCATTGGACTCCCTAATCTGATCCCCAAAGTTTTGCATGAATTCTTTGAGTGACTTGTTCTCCTCCTGAAGTTTTTCTACCTCAGTCTGTGAAGCTTCTAGTTGTCCTATTAGGACTTCTTCATCGTCTTTGTCTTCTTCCTTATTGTACTCATTTTGACACATCGTCTCAAT
Organism: Trifolium repens; assembly: GCA_030408175.1. Taxonomy (NCBI): domain Eukaryota; kingdom Viridiplantae; phylum Streptophyta; class Magnoliopsida; order Fabales; family Fabaceae; genus Trifolium; species Trifolium repens. The sequence continues at coordinate 38,035,350 of CP125851.1, forward strand.
CAATTGTTCCACCTCTGTTGGAGTTTTGCTTTTGATTGATCCTCCCGCGGATGCATCGAGTAGCATTATCTGCTTGGTCTTCATGCTGTTGACAAAGATGTGCATTAGTTCCGCTGCACAGTGTAACACCCTAATCCCATATATATATAAATTACTTAACTTAAAACAATTAAATATATAAAGAATCAAGGCATACAATCCCAATGAGACATACATGCATAATCATATGATAAATCATACATATAGCAGCGGATAATGAATTAAGTCCATACAACTTAAACCATAAATATCATACTTCAACTTAATTTCTAATAAATAAATAAAACAAGTCTCAACTTATCCATACACCAAATCATGGACACAATAAGTAGCATAGTTCAAACAACCATAAGAACAAATCATGCTCAAAACATTCGAATAAGGAAAACTGTCTACCCGACTCGATGTTACAAAATATCAGAGCATCTACTTAATACAAACCAACTAATAGATAAGTCTAACTAGGAGAAGCATAAAGCTTGACTCCTCGCCACTAGTAAGCAAAAGCGCAGACAACGCTAATCCGCCGAAGCTAAATCCTTATCCTGCACACCTGAACCCCCAAAGGTCCAGCATTTACACAAAATAGAGAGTTAGTAAGGAATCCCGCAAAATAATGCAAGTATATCGCATACTAAACATTTATAATAAATAATAAAGGAAATGCAACATCCGCATCATATAAGGAAATTGCATAATATTAGTTGTATATAAATCAAGTATCAAATACATTTAATACAATACAACTTCATCAATTAGCATAATCAATTCATACATCATTGGCACATAACAAATCGATGTACAATTTATAATGTCATTTACCAAGTATCACGCATAGATAAACAACTTCATCTCCTAATGCAAACTAATGCAAGAATCATGAATGCTCCCTAGCATTCTTCTAATGTATGAGGTACTTTGTCATTCGTTAGAAAACTTATTCTAACTATATTTTAACCACCTCGTTAAAATATTCCATATTTTAGTCACCTTACTAAAATACCTGCTCATCATGCATATATGGATGCATGAATGTAATTATCAACTCATGAATGTAATCAATTCACTTCAAAAGAATATCACAATTATGCACTTCAACCTTAAGTACAATATCTCCATCAAATCTAGTCAAATTACACATATAAATGATATAATATAACCATAGGATCATATCCTTAACATAGCATAAGCATAGGTCTCATATTTTCAAGAAAATCATAAGGTTCAGCCCTGAGTAACTCGTCGGGCGAGCTCCTAGTGCGCTGCAGCGAGCAAAACCAGAGAGCAACTGGTGAGCTCGCTGTCAACTCGCCCTGCACTCGCTGCAGCGAGTTAGACAGCACAGGTATACCCTGTTCTCGGGTTTTTGGTTCAAAAGCTCAAAATCTCATATTTTCAACATGCCAATTCGAAAAGGTATCAACTTTAAGCATATATAATCATGTTAAACATAGAAGTACAGCTCATTTCATGAATCAACAACATTTCATACATAAAAGTTATCATTTTTACCAAATCTTCATGAAAACTTAAGAACTACAAACATCTAGCAAATTCCCTCAATTGAACCCCAAAGTTTGTAAATTTCTTTCAGCAAAACATGTGAGCAATCTATCTTCAACATAAAAATCATTCATTTTTAAGAATCAAACCCAACCCAAAGAAAAAGAGTGAGAGAGGATTGGGTTGGAGAGAGTAAGACTTTCTCCTCCTCTCTTAGTCACTCTAGGAAATCAATACCACTCTCTTACCTTAGAAATTCTGAATTCTCTAGTCCTTCTTCTACCTCTAGCTTTCCCTTTTGCTCTTCCCTTCTTCAAAAATGGGTTCTTCTCTCCATTCTCTTTCTACCTCCTTTTTCTTTCTCAATCTTATGACTTCACTCTTTCTATCTTTTTCTTATCTTAACCTAATTAGTATTAGAATGTCTCTAATACCCTCCTTATCTCTTATTCCTTATTGGGCTTGGCCCATTCACACTATGAGTCCAACATAACTCTATCCAAATTAATAATTCTAACTCATATCTCATTAACTCTCATAATCAATCAATTAACCAATTAATTCATTCTATCTCAACCTAAGCTTCCTAATTAAATTAATAATTCTAGTGGATTACTAAAATACCCTTTAACTAACCAAAAGCAATAAACATTCATAAAATCTTGAAAGCACACATATTTAAATAGATAAGTAAATGAATAAATAATCACATAAAATCCTATCTATCTAATTACGGCTGTTACACACAGATCATATGATTCGGGCATCTTCTTTTGTAGAGCTTGAATCTTTCAAAACTCTGGTGTAGTGATTCTTTCTTCTCTTGCTGGAATTCAGTGATTGCCCGTCTACGTTCCTTGTGTTGCTCCTCAGTGAAGAAGCGGTCCAGGAACTTGTCTTCTAGTTCTCTCCATTTTCCAATTGTTCCACTTGGTAGACAGACTATCCAGTCTTTTGCAGTCTTCCCAAGCGAAAATTTGAACAAGTGTAACCTTACTTGGTCCCTAGTGACACCATCTGGGACTGGTTGGGACTCACACACCTCATAGAATTCCTGGAGATGTTCGAACGGGTCTTCATCTCTCCTTCCATTGAATGCGTTTTCCTTCAGCTCCCTTCGTACACTGGGTTTGGGGTTTATCTCTATTGGATTTGCTGGCACAAACCCTTGGATAATTCCCTCTCGGTCAGTCGGCCGAAAATAATCACACATTGTCTTTTGATCATCCATTTCCCTTGCAAAACAAAAGAATACCTTAGTAGCATTGTTTGGTTAAGAATGATTTAAATGTGTGTTATTTGTTTTTACAGTTGTTAGCCACAGAGATTCCCAGGTAAGGGAGGTGGATCACACGGGTCGCTTAAATACCAAGCCTTTGCCTTAGCCAGAACCTTTGCAGGGCGCAACAGTAAAAACAGATTATACTATATAAATTTAAAAACAGAAAAATAAAATTCCTAAAATTATCCTAATAACTTCGTCTACACCGTCCCCGGCAACGGCGCCAAAAACTTGACTACGGTCTGGCAAGTGTACCAGTCTGTCGTCTAGTAATAATCCGCACCCTAGTTAGGATGGGTTGTTGGTGCTATATCGTTGCCTATTCCTTTTTACTAATGGTGAACTAATATAAGTAGTAATAACCGCGTACGATCATTACCCTAATTACGAGTATCGAGAACCTTAATTATTAGACAGGGAACCCGTGTAGGACACGTTGTCACGTCCCTATACTAGTGATTAGACTCTAAATATGTAGTCAATTAAGCATGGTTGCATTAGTTCCTTTACCCTTAGTGAGACTAAGCTATTATCTATAGGTCGGGGGTGGTTGCCGGTTTTGAGGCACAATACTAGATCACTAACCCTATGAGTTAGTTGCCAGTCAGTGATAATCACTGGTCCTATGGCACAATGCTGGATATCACCATCCCTAAAAGCGTTCCCTAATTTTGCGCAGTAATCAGGTTACGTAATTAAAACATAGACAATAGAATAAATAAAACTGAATAGACAATTATATAAACTTAGTACCAAATTACATGATTCCAGCATTCCTAAGGGAGTTCATCTCCCCACCTAACCCAGAAGGGGTTTAGCTACTAAAATGCATAATTAAATTGCAAGAATATAAAAATACATAAAAGAAAACCTAACCTTAGAGCTCTTCCTCCTTTTCCTCTAGAGAGTAGTAATTCTCTTGTTTCTGAATGAATATGTTGAGGAAAAGGGAGCTCTATTTATAGTTTTCGTAATGGGCTACAGAATCCCATCGTGCTACGATAAGCCCATCATGCTGCGATGGCAAGATTCAGTTCAAAATTATAACTGATCTTGTGTGTTTCATCAGCTTGGTCGCCAAGTAAGGTCATCGTACCACGATGAGAGTTGTCGTGCTGCGATGAACGCGCCCCTTTTTGCCCATTTTTGGCTTCTTTTAGCTTTTTCTTGAATTTCTTGACTTCTTGAGCAAGTAACTTCATTTCTCTAGGAATTTGCCTTGTAATTGGTCTAAAGTGCTGTAATTTATTACTAAAACTATACTAAAAATGCAGTACGAATTCCTGTCATCAAATACCAACACACAAAAAGGCACCCTAAGGAATAAGTTTGCGTACACAAAAAGGAAACAAAGTAGAACTTAACTCCAATGTTTAGCCTACTTATCCCAAAAATGTCCTACCTTGACCCTAGCCATGTTATAACCCTAAAAAGACCTCCAATAATGCACGTGTATTAAATTTTGACTGGTTGCTTAGAGTTCTTGCAAGCCTATGGTAAAATGGCAGGTTGTACGATGATTGAGAGATAACCCTTTCAATTATGAGCGAAAAATACAAATGTGAGAGAGAGAAAAGGTTGAACACGGACTCTTGCAGACATTTGTCCGATTTGCTACTATCAACGTCTCCTGAGCCTAGCAGGAATGAGCATGATCGCGGCGGTAAGAATCAGCGGTACCATTGCTGAAATAATATGCAAGGTTGTGAAATTCCTATCATCTTTATTTATCTCTTATTTTGCTAACGATCTTGTCTGACAACATGTTACTTGAGGACAAGCAACAGTTTAAGTTTGGGGTTATGATGACAGGAATTTCTATGGTATTTTTAGTAGTATTATTAGTAGTAAAATGACCAAGACAGACCCAAATACAGAGGAAAACCTAAAGAATCCAAGAAAAGCATCAAGACAAAGTCAAGAATGCAAAAAGACAAGAAAAAGCCTAAAATATGAAGAAAATGAGCATTTCATCGTAGCACGATGACTTCCATCATGCCACGATGGGAGCTGCTTGCTAGCCAAGAAAACAGAAGAAATATATCAGGAAAATATATGTTCATCGCAGCACGATGGCACTCATCTTAGCACGATGACATTACTTGGCGACCAAGCTGATGAAATGCACAGGATCAATTATAAAATTGAACTGAATCTTCCCATCGTACTGCGATGGACCTATCGCAGTACGATGGCTTGCTGAGGCCCATTACGAAAACTATAAATAGAGCCCTCCTCTCATTGTTTAAATCATTCAGAAATAGTAGAACACTCTCTACTATAAAGGAGGTGTTCGGAGGAGCTCTAAGGGCATAGTTTTCTCCCCTTACGGGAAAACTAACTCAGCAAGGTATGTTTTCTTTAGGCTTTATGTTTAGGTTATAATTCTTGTAATTTAAATATGTAGTCTTTTGTATAGATGCCTTAGGTTGTGGTGGAGACGATGAACTCCCCTATGAATATTTGGAGTCTGTGATTGAGTCAAAGTTATAATAAATCGTTATTCAGTATTATGTTTGTTATTTACTTTCTTGCATTTTAATAATGTATCTCGTAATATGGCCAGATAAGCGGGAGCGCTCATAGAATCTATATTAGGGACACCTAATATTCGTCCGGAACTAGTAGTAAATATGCTAGGTGAATAGAGACGGTAACATCCTGAACTAGTTGTGAACTGAGCAATTAAAGGAGGAATCAGGAACTAGGTGTGAACTGAGCACTTAGAAGCTGAATAGCCCGATACTAGGACCTAGAGGCATTTGATGGGTGAAGGTAATAATGCATGTGTAATGAATAACTCACCTAGTAATTAGGGTATGTGACACAGCGAGGTTAGGCTCTCATAGGTACATTAGTTATTAATGTAGGGAAACTTCAATATACATAGAGTATCAGTAAGGTGTTACTACAATAAAGGAAAATTCACCGCCGAATAATAATCTGATAAACTATGTTATACACCGTTCATGCCAAATAGGAAGAAGGGAGTGAGTCCAACCACCATACTTATCCTCTACGTTTCTGAATCAATTTATCTTTATATTTTCTGCAAGCATATCGCTAATTTTATAAAAACCTTTTTCCAAAACCAAAGCGAATGCAAAACCAACAACTTAAATAACGCTAACGAAGCTTTGGCACGATCCCTGTGGATACGAACTCATTCTAGACACCTAGAGTGTGAATTATTACTCGACGACAGACTGGTACACTTGCCAGGATGCAGTCACATGCTATTGGTCCACATAAGATTATTGCATCAAGCTTGCATCATCGATTGCATAAGCCTTGGGTTTTGGGGTTGGAAGGATGAAATCGTGTTCTACTTTTAGTATAGTTAATAAATTTATCCAATGCCAAGACCAATTTTAAAATTAAACACAGTATAGTTGAAGTTGTCCTATAAAATTTTCTATATTTTAGCATATGAAAGTCATTGTTTATTTCTTACCAAATTTCTAAGACATTGTACATTCAAGTTCCATCACAGATTAGTCCCAATTTGTCTTTACTGGTAACGGTCACAACATTTATTTAGTCATATGGTATTGATTATGGATGGAGATTATTAAACTTTAAGATAAATTGAGTGAGTTGATAATAGCAGTCTTTGCCCCATCTCACGTGTTCTTTTTATCCATCTTAATCAGAGAGAAGTAGTAAGAGTACGAGCATGAGTTTATCATTGTTTGTATTCACAAATAGCAACGACATTTGACAAGGAAGGTTGCTTCCACGCCATTTGAGTTCGTTTAGATTTGCATAAAATCAGGTACAATAAAATGGCAAATAGCTAATAAGTTAGTTCATTGAGGATGAATTTATAGTGAATAGATCATAAGTTAGTTTTTAACTTATAACGAATAAACTAATAGTGTTGTTTACATTGATTTTTGGTAACATAAAATTCATTATCCATCAATATTTTAGAACCGGATAAAAGTAATTTTTCAGCGTGTTCAAGTCTCGAAATTTATGATATCACTTCATGCATTCTTTAAGAAGAAAATGATTGTTCTTATTAGTGTTAGAATTGCGTCCAACAACTTTTAATAACAAGTTGTCTCATGACAACAGAAAAGAAATACTGCTCAAGTGAACATTCAAAAGAAAGAAAAATAAAGAAGATGAAATGAAATGCAGAATTGCAAAAGAAAAAGGAAAATAAAGCAGGAACAAAACAATATTAAGGCCCCGTTTGGATTCAACTTATTTTTTAGCTTATGAAAATAACTTATTCAAATAAAAGTTTTAAGTTAGTTCATAAGATTTTACTGACAAAAATTGTATATTTATAAGTTGTTTTTTCATAAACTACCTTAAAAAGTTTATAATAATACAAAAAATCTTATTTATTTGCATAATTTGTTTGCCAAAAGCTCAAAAATAAGTTAATCCAAACGGGACCTAAATTGCATGGAATGTAAAGGGTGGTTAGAATCCATCTCTATCCGCCCCTGAACCTGTTTGCCAATGCGGCGTGGGTGTTACAAGGCTTTCAGAAAATAGCTATAGGATTCAGCCCATAATATATTGAAATTACAACTATTTATAGACAAAAGAAGATAACTTTCTACATCTAAGATTTTTACAAGTGTCTTATTTAATAACATCCTTAATCTAAGATTGACACATGTCCCTTGGAATAACTTCTGATAACTTCTTTGTAGGAGTTGTTTGCTTGATCATCGAACTGTGTCAATATTAATCTTTGAATGACTTCTGATGTCTTTTTCGAGTGTCTTTTTGAATGTCTTATAACATATGACGAATTTGAATCCTCTCCTTCCTCAGCTCTCTCCTTCTCCAAATCTCAGACATTAGATCAATCCAATGGATGAAGACTAAAAAACAAAAAATTCCTCACAAAAAATTGCCCCGTACAGTCAACTTTTTCTTCTTCCTTGCAGGGACGGAGCCACTTGTGGGCTGGGTAGGGCCATGGCCCGCCCCAAGTTTCAATATTTTCTTATAGCTATATATATAATTTTTTTATTAAAAGGATATATATTATATACGTGCAATTGCAATAATATAATAAATAGTGTGTTGTGGCGTAGTGGCAGAGGAGCTCACCTGTTGTCCAAAGGGCGCGAGTTTGATCCCCATTACCCATATTTTTACCATTTTAAACAAAATATATCAAAAAAATTAAGATGACCAAATCAGTACATTGTAAATGATATTTTTTCCTTTTAAAAAAATGATATATTTTTTTCAAAACATATATATTCATATTATAAATAAGACCTTATATAAAATATAAAAAAATTACGGTTCTCCCCAAAAAATAATTCTAACTTCGCAACGAGTCATCATGACCCTCCCCGAGATTTTATGCTAGCTCCGCCACTGCTTCCTCGTCTACAACAAAATTGTGTATCTCTCTTGCTCAGTTTGATTTCCTCTGTTCTCTCTTCACGGTAGATTTTTTTGTTCTGTCAATATGTTACACATCAGTGTTACTATTGTTCTTAAATATCTTCACTACTTCATTGTCAATGAATACAAAAGAATCAGATCAATATAGAAAAACAAAATTGTAACAAGAAAGGAAATAACTTTTAGTCATTTACATGTTGTCGCGTTTATTCTACACCACCGGTGCCGCGTGTCGTGCCGTTGTGTTGTTGGCTATCGAGTGTTCCGAATCTGCATCGTGTTGCGTCGGTTGCCGTTTTATTCTTTTTTAAATTTTGAACCATGTGATTGATCTAAAGGATAAGATGTGGAGAAGGAGAGTGAAGGAGACAAGTGGAGAAGGAGAGGATCCGAATCCAACATATGACACTTGTTGAAAATGAAGCTTTTGACTGCAAAATAGTTTAGTCGAATTCCACTTAAACTTGATAACTGTTGCACATGTTAGTCGAATATCACAAAATAGTTTAGTTAAATTCCACTTAATGTCACTAATTTCGACAAATCACATTCTATAGCGAGGTCTTTCCTCTTCTATTCATGTATAATGGTTAGACTTGGTGTTAGAATTTGATGGTAATGTGTTTTCTTCTTCAATTCAAATTCTAACACCAAGTCTTTCTCAATACCATCAATTTTATAATTTTGGTATCAACAAGTGTTTGATAAAATTAACGGTTGAGTTAACTTATAAGTATAAAATGACATAAATAATATATATATATATATATTATTAATATTTAATTTTTTTAATGTAAGATTGCAGGGGTGAAAATTAGAAGAAAAAATGATAAGGTATAAGTTCATAAGCCACTTAAAATAACGTTTGAAAATAAACTATAAGTTATAAGTTTTTTAAAAAAAAAAACGTTTATTAAACATGTCTTTTTCGGTCATATATACTATAAGTTCAAAATTTGACCTTAACAAACCGAACCTATATCAAAAACAAAAATATAAACTTAGAAATAAAATCCTGAATGAAATTTAGACATATTTAGAACTTTGCCATATTGATCCTCTAATATCACCTATGGGGGCCCTAGACTTGGATCCTATTCTTCAATCAATTTTCTCTCACTCTCTCCTTCACTATCTCTTTTATATTCTCTCTCTCTCTCTCTCTCTCTCTCTCTCTCTTATTCTTTTTAATATTTTTTTATTGATTTACTCTCCCTTCTTACACTTACATATTTGAAGGAGTGAGAAGGAGGAAAGGAGATGATCCAACCTTTGGACTTAGATCACTCCTTCAATCAATTTTCTCCCACTCTCTCATTCACTATTTTGTATCTATTCCTCTCTTTTATTTTCTCTCTCTTATTCTTTTTATTATTTTTTTTATTAATTTTCTCTCTCTTCTTACGATTACAACTTTGAAGGTGGGAGAATGAGGGAATGAGAGGATCCAATCAAACCTCCCAATAATTTACTCCCTCCGGTCTTTATTATAAGAAGAATTTTACTTTTTAGATTCATAGGATATTTAATGTATCTAGTCAATAATATGGACTAGATATATTTAACATTCTATGAATCTAAAAAGGCAATTTTGTTTTATATAAGGACCAAAGGGAATAGCATTGAACAGATATAAAATATTAAATTTGTACCGGATCTCGAACTGATTTCCTCTATGTTTGAAGAGAGTAACTCTCAATCAAGCGACCGCTCGAATGACCGGCAGACTTTAAGTTCTTTAGCTCAAACAAAATTAAACTAAGTATACAACAACATAAAAATTAAAAATAGTACCATAGCTATAAGTTTAAAACAATATCATTCTGCAATATCATTTAATGAGTTGACAATAATTATGGTAAAATATATATATATAGAAGAATTGTTTACACACAGCAGCTTAAAATTACATAAAATTAAATTTGAATTTGAATGTGATGGTAATAAAATTACATAAAGACAACATATATATATATATATATATATATATATATGTATATATATATAGAAGAAGAATTGTTTACACACAGCAGCTGAAAATTCCAAAAGATGCATGATTAATCAAATGGAAATAATGGGAGCAAAATCAATCCAATATTCCAAAAAGCCTAGCTATAAAGAACTGCTTCCAAACATATATATATATATATATATATATATATATATATATATATATATATCAAGCGCTTGGGGTCATAATAGGAGGAACATAACACCAGTTACCAAAAGAAGTTGGTGAGAACAAATTCATTTCCAATAAACCAGGAGTCATTACTTCCTCAACCTGATCTGAATTTTTCCCAAAATATTCATTTTGAAAGTACTGATACCAGCTATTAGTAGTATTCACCGGCTTTAGTGGAGGTTGAGGGGGAGGTTGAGGGGTCGACACTTCTAGAGTGTCGACTCTGTTCGATAAATTTTTCACTGGGAGAGATGGAACAGTGTCAGTGGCAGTGACAGTGTTGTGGTTCTGGTCTGTGATTTGAAGAAGTTGTTGATGAGACTGTGGAGTCAAGAACTCAGGTGCACAAGTAAGAGACTGAACAAGTTCTTTGAAGTTTATACGATCGACTCTGTATACTTTGGGAGGTGTTGGTGCCATTGGTGCTATTGGTGCTTTCTTATTCCATGTCTTTGTTGGTGATTTTCTTACTGTGTGAAGCCAAGAATATTTATTTGATTGAAAAGGGAATTGATCATTTTTCATTGATCCACTTGCTTTCTTAGTGTTTTGGGATATGTATGAAGATTTTGATGAAGAATATGAGGTAGAATATGATTCCATTATGTTTCTGTTTAATAAGGAAAATAAAATGAATGTATAGTATAAAGTATTTTTTAATCAGTAGCTGACTTTGAAGAAGTTATAATGATTATGAAGAGAGTACTTAATTTATTATTCTTATGGTGTGATGTACATTTAGGTATTTATAGATATATTGTTGTGAGTGTATGAGCAATAAATATGAAGGAAATTAAATAGTAATAATTGAGAGTGTGGAATTGAATTTCAATAATGGCTAACGACCTTAAGACCTTGCTTGGTGTGAGGGTGGCAGCTGGATCGATAATGAAACCTTATTTTTTGTCTTTACCGTCGGCTGATAGATCATCCATGCATCATGTAAATATAAATACAAATAGTAACCATATATATATATATATATATATAATGCTCATCAAGATTGACGCTTTATGCGTTTTTATTGAGCATTATCAATTTATAGAATAGATTGAGCAATTCCTTCAGAAATCTATTCTATGGATCGATAATGTTGATCAATAATGCTCATCAAGATTAATGGTTTATGCGTTTTTATTGAAGACCGTTAATCCTGACGAGTCTCAATAACATATCATCTGATTTTTTATTTTTATAAAACTTAACATAGATAATCTATATGATATAATCTTTCAATCTAAAGATGGATTTTGTAAAATTTGAATTCGTTAAAACGTTTTTAAGCGGTGTAACATTTGGTGTCAAACTAGTTGGGTGTGTGTGTGGACAATTCTCAAAAACCATTTTCTTGATAACAAGTAAATTTTGTATTAAATATAAATCAATTGTTTTGATTATCTTTTGAAGAAATAGATTTTTAATATTGAAAGGGAGAGAAATATCATAATTTATATTTGTTGGATATTTGGTTGTTGACATCATTTTATTAAAACAAATATACAAACAAGATGTTTGATACAATGTTTCAACATTGGATACGTGTTCAGTATGCCATATGATTGTGCGCCATGTGTACGCGCATTTTTCTTGAATCCTACTATTTTTGGTATCTTCAAATATTTTCTTGAGCACCAAGACGTTGGTTTCTCTCTCTGTTTACTGAAGATTTTATGAATATTATTTATTTCCTTAAGATGTGATATATTTAAGGAAAGATTGTATTTGTTTCAAGAATACTTTTGAGTAGGATCTTACACGTTTTTCCAGCTGTGTTTGAAGTCCGATTTGCTCAGGAAGCCCATGCTAACTCGTGGCTATATAAGGAAGACTCAAGACCTTGTTTTATTCACCGAAACCAATATATCAAAGATGTAGTCTTTTAGAGTTTCGTATCTTTGTAAGCCTTGTGCTTTGTTTTGTAAGTCTTTCTTGTGTCACTTTGATGCAAGCTTAGGACTGTGTGTTTTGAGTTGTAATTTTGTAATCATCTCCTAAGCCTTGAGGTACGGAGTACGGTTGTTACTTGTGCATCACTCTAAGCCTTTAGGTACAAGTGGTTTAGTTTTTAGGAGTGTGTCTCCAAATCTTTTGTGTTTGCTTGTAAAACAGTGCTGGTTGTACTGTTGCGTTAGGAAGTGACCAGAGGTTTTTATAACTAGGAGTTCCTAGGTAGAATTAGCACGAGTAGTGTTTAAGTGAGAAGTTGTAAACGGGGGAGTTTAGCTTTGAATTAAAACTATCATAGTGGATACATTCCTAGATTGGTATACCCAAGACGTAGGTGAGTTGCACCGAACTGGGTTAACAAATAACCTGTGTTATTTTCTGCCTGTTATTATTTATCCTGTCCATTATGTTTCGCTATAGACAGATGTTGTAACATTAGACTCAACATCCCATCGTGTTCCAGTGTTGGAACATCGTGCTCAACATCTACCCGCAATGCGCCGGAATTTCAATATAATCTATACTTTTTCAACTATATTAATGGAAAATTATGTTAACATGGTTTGTTTTGAACTTGAATAATTTTTCAACTGTTTATATCAAAAATTATTTATTGAGAATGATAAAAGTCGTATAAATTATCTCTATCAAAAATTAATTTTGTATAAATCAAACTGGGTCTAAATCAACAATAAGTGAATTTCAAATTATTTATTGAGAGTGATAAAAGTCGTATAAATTAAATTAAGAGTATAATTGAAAAAAGAAAAAAGTAATATAATTATTATTGCATTTAAAATAGTAATTCATTTTGAAAAATTTGTTTTACAAATAGATTAACTCATTGTAGGATGGAGAAAAGAGGTAAGACATATAAGGTTTACATACTCTAGAGTCTAGCCTCATATACTCCCTATAATAAGCAAAATCAATCCTCAATAATCAATATATAATTTTATAACAATAAAGTATATTTTTGATGTATAAGAACTAGAGTGTAAAGCAACTTGATAAAAAAATAATGTGGGAATAGAATCTCTTAGTTAAGATGGATTGCCCCATTTAATAAGTTAATTAACTATTGTTGAATAAATATATTAAAATATTGCCTCCAAATCTGTCTTTGTTCAAATGGTCAAAACATTTAGTTAAAGTCATTGTGTTGAAGAGTGAGAGACGACTTTCTGGATAGAGAGATTCAACTACAAGAGAGATTTAACAGAGGACTTTATAATAGCCGCCTCATCATGTTGTTCTGTCTCACTCACTGTTGTCATGTTGTGTATTTTGATGTAAGCATTATTATTAGTATATTAGTAATAGTAGTATACTGCATGTTTATTGAGGAATGGTAGAAGAAGTTAGAAGAACTAAAGATAATAAATTTAAGGCAAAATGCTCCATAAAGCCTTTAAGTTATTTAAATAATAAATAAGTTATTTAAGTTTTTAATTTGTAACATCTAAATCATATTTTTTAAGTAATTGAGGGACTTAGATATCACAAATTACAAATTTAAAAGACCTATTTGTTACTTAAAAAACTTAAAGGACTTATTTGTTACTTAAAAAACTTAGAAGACCAATCTATTACAAACGTAAAACTTAAAAGATCTATGAATGCATTTAACCTAAATTTATTTGGTTATCAATCTATATAGACTTAACTTAGTTCTTATGTTTATTTTAATTTTCAATTTGGTTCCTTACGTTTCCACTATTTACATTAGTTAGTCCTTTATGCTAGTTTTGTCACTAACTCCGTTTGAATTGTACACGTGTCCATGTTCCCAAGTATCCATGTATCTGTCCACATATACAAATTGTCTACCACATATATAACAAAATTTATTGAAATGACTAACTAATGTAAACGTAATGGATCAAATTAATACTTTTTAAACGTAAAAGATCAAATTAAAACCTAAAATAAATGAAAAATGACCAAATGTATACTTAAGCCATCTACATATGGTGTTATGGTTGGTACGAGGATTAAAGAGATTTTACCGTTGTTTAAGAGTGAAGATCTTTGTGGAAAATTTGTTAGGCATACAAGTAATTTATTTTTATTTTTTTAAAGGTTTAAATATCATTTTCGCTGTATGTTTGAGAATTTTTTATTTTAGTCCTTGTATGTTTTTTTGCTACAAATACATTCATGAATGTGCAAATCTTGTTGGTTTTAGTCCCTCCCGTTATTAGCTACCAATTAGCTACAAACGCTGTCGGGAGGGGCTAAAACCAACAATATTTGCACATTCAGTGATGTATTTGCAACAAAAAAATATATACAGGAACTAAAACAAAAAATTCACGAACATACATAAACAAAAATGATATTTAAACTTTTTTTAATTTTCAATTGAATTTTATTTTATAAAAGTTAGGATCGAACCCTTATTAACTATTTGTTCAAGAGACGTATAAATTATTTACTACTTAATCAAATTCATTAACCAGAGGAAATAAATGAAAATGAGAAAAAATATATAAAAAATAAATTGTCAAGAAAAAATGAAATAAATTGAATTTTTATATACTATGATTAACAGATTATAAAATAAACCAAAGGAAATTCTCTTCTCTCATATATAATAAAATTTAAAACTAATTGATTGAATAACTACTTTTTATTTTTGCTTATAAATATATAAGAAGAATGAGTGTATGTCAAAATGAAATATGATTTTATTGGCACACTGTTACTAATTTAAGGATTATATAGTAATCTACTTCGAAAGAAAAATCCTTTCATGTATCCAAACAAACTAAAATTTATTATATTTTTTTTGAATGATAACTAACTCATATGTCGTGTAGGTTCCAACATGTTAAAAGAAGAAAATTATTTTATAATTAAAAAAATTACTTTTACATGTATCCAAACAAACTAAAAATTATTTTAGTTAAAAAAGAGATTTTTATTACGACAAACAAACTCAAAGCAAATTATACTTTTCTACAAAATCTCTAAATTATTGAATATTAAAATTACTATTTTTTTAACCTGTAACAAACGGACACTAAATCAAACAATAATTTAAAAGACAAATTACACTAACCTCCCCTAAAGTCTATCTAAATAACACACACTTGCCCTCTATATTAGTAAAAGCAAAGACCTCCCCTCTATATATGAAGTGGTGAGTGGTAACAGGTTGGAGAAAGTGCAAAATTCTTTCATAGAGTAGATTGTCAATAAAAATATAACCCACTGGAACTGATGTTCTAATAATTATATTGTTTCATTACTTGATGGTTGAGATTTGTTTAAAAAAAATACGACAAACAAATTTATCAAAAGGAATACGCATGCATACACTACTAGAAATCTGCATATTACCTGCGGAAATGGGCAAAAAATCCGCAGGAAAGCGAAATTTCCTGCGGATTCAGGTTCCCAGCTAAAACCTTTGTAGGTAATTGTTTCCTGCGGTTTTTGGAATCCGCAGGAAACTTTCCTGCGGAATTTCCTGCCTAAAATGACAATGAAATTGTAACAAACGTTCCTGCGAATAATCCGCAGGTAATTCCGCATTAAAAACCGCAGAAAATTCCGCAGGAAACCTGTTTCCGCAGGTAAAACCACATGAAAATCTGCAGGAACTTCCACTTTTTTTTTTGTAGTAATGAATGTTTTTGCTAAATGAATTTTAAAAATTCCCAAAATTAATATTAAAATGTCCCAAAATGGATCTATTGTAATAAACCAAGACAATTCTATAAATATAATTACTGTCTCAATACAAAAATTCAATCAATAATAAGTAAGCCTTACATCTCTACAAATTCATCAAATATTGAAAGCATGTAACAAAATTACAATCTTTAACTTGGGCTAAAACTTGAAAAGCTTCAAGTTGTTGAGCTAACAGAGACTAGAATTTCCAGATAAGTACCCTGCTCATAGTACCCGGAGGAAAGCAATTGCACGTTCAATTGAGTCATCCGATGCAGCATTCTCGATCTCCATAACAAAATCAAATACTTTAGGCACTATTTCTTGTTGCTTTTCTCTCCATAACAAACTCAAATTTCCAGAACTCCGGTGTGAACGTTTCATTCCATAACCATACAAGGAAGCACAATCTGAAGCGCTTAGTACTCTGCGCAACTCTCCTGGTCATTTTGACTAGGAAGCACAATCTGAAGCGCTTAGTACTCTGCGCAACTCTCCTGGTCATTTTGACTAGGAAGGTTGGTGGAACCTGGTGAAGCAAAAGCAGAAGTCTGCCGGAGACATCTTATGCACCGCACCGCACCGCACAGAAGTAAAAGAATAATCAGAAAATAGAATAATATCCATGAGGATGCAGAAAATAAAATAAAATAGGAGTTTGGAAAGAAGAATAAGCAGAAGTGTCGTTTTACTAAGCATAATTGGTAGAATGACTTTATTTACAAATTTGATCCTGATTGAACAGATTAACAACTCTGACACAACTAAAATTTCAGTTATCATTAAAGCTTACATCTGTTGGTACTTAGCATTTTATCTTCTATTTACTGGTAGGTAAATAACAGAGAAAAACCTGGCTCTGAGGGTAGAGTTCTAGCTCGCGTAGTAGAAGATCAGCGGCATCAGCACTTCTAGGACGAGGCATGCCCTGCAGGCCATTTTACATTTAGTTTTGGTGCAGGCGCCACTCTTAGGACCATTAACCACTCAATCCAAGGAAAGACTCAGATCTTAATTCACCCAAATGAAAAAAATTAAAATTGTATTCTATCAAGAGTTCAATATCCAAACATATCATCTGCTCCTACTTGATCTAAAACAGTGTATGCTTTATCATTAAATGAGACCCATTCCTATCCTATTTCATTAACTTCTATCATTCTTACATCACATTTTCAAATCACAAATTGAATGGCATCATAAACTTGGAACAACAATAAATATAATACATCATTTTTGTGAAATAAAACTCATAACTAGCTCCATTTGTCTATCAGATACACTAACTTTGAAACGAGAAAACAGAAAGTTACCTTCATATGTGGGCCAAGGGATGCTTCCAGAACCTCTGGCAGTACACTGTAGTTCCCGTCAATATAATGAAGCCGGACGTGAATGTTACTACTCCCCACCTGAGAAACTGGCAAGGGATGTTGCAGTTTTGAAGTTCGGAAGCAGAGCTCCATAAGGACTAGAAAAAGAACCTTGACCTGCATTACAAGTGCTTTAAGACCTTAAATAAAACTAACATTTCAGTCATTGTAAGAAAAGGAAAGAATTGCCATGTTCCTAAACATTCATGTCAGTCACAAATGACCAAAAGTCCAAAATAAGAACTTTTGGGCAAGTTGTAACAAAATTATACCTCATCATAAGTATACCCTCGGCTTGCATTTCCAGTACCAAGTCTTGAATTCCCTAGAGACGGTTCTTCACCTCCTTTTGACCCAGTCATAACCTGACCAACTCGACCTGTCTGACCATCATCTGACTTAACCAAAGTGGGCACGAGTTTTGCAATTTCCTCCACCTTAACGAGAACAGAAGCATTAAGTTGTGGCTTCTGTGTATTTGTATCAGAAGCTCTCTGCGCACCACTCATGCGGAGAAATTGTGATCGTCGAAAGAATGCATATAAATCATAAGTGAAACTAGAGTGCATATAACAGAATGCATATAAATCATAACTGAAACTAGAGTGCATATAACAACACAGTGATGAGACGCTTCAGTTTTCCAAAACAATTTAACGCATCATCATCAACTATTAGTATTAGTATTAGTATTAGTATTGAATATGAATATAAAAGGAGCATTTTCCTTTGAAGTAAAGAGAGTTTCTTATGGAGTCTGACAAGAAGAAAAACTACAAGGTAAGTAAGACAATGCTTCTGATTTCATTTACTACTAGTACTATATAGTTTTTATTTGAGTGTTTTTTTCTAATATTATTTTGTTTATTTGAAAGATGATGGCGAAAAAATATGAAGGACATGCTGTGGGAATTGAAAGATGATTTCTAATCTTATTTTCTTATGCATATAACAGAATGCATATAAATAAATATGTTTACCAAGTTTTCCTCTTGTCCAGCCATTTGAAACACTTAATCCTCCATCCCTTTATTATTAAAAATCCAAATCAGCAAGTTAACTCCAATTGTATTTTCAGAATTCTGCAAAACACAAATGAAACTACACCTCAAAATAGTACTTATGTTTAATATCTAAATAGTTGAAATAAGAATGAATCCCACATTAACACATCAGAGCAACACTTTCAAATTCAAACACAGAGAAACTACACTTTCATAGAAGTGTCCATTAATCTATGTATGTATATTATCAAGGTCCAAAATAGCAACTATTTCTCTAACCTCTGTATACAAATCAAAATATTAATCCGCAACAAAAAGAATATCTGCTAATTAAATATAGTGACACAAGAATGTCACTAATAGTCAAAGAGAATCAATGAGTGAGAAACTAATTAATTGACAATGTCAAAAACTTTTTACATTGATAGTATATATGAATTAAATCCATAAACTAATCATTGCAAAAAAATAATATGCTGGTTTGCATTGGTGAAAAGAAGAAGGAATGATAAAGTATTTAGTCCAATCTATGAATGTCTACTGACTAAATTCATAATTTAAAAAAATAATGACAAAGAACTATGAAATACCTTTCAAATTCATATATCTCAATGGGCTTCTCTGGTCGAGCGCCTACCTTTGATGTTTCTTTTACTGTAAGGCATGAAACCGCACTACTAATGTTAACAAGGAAAAAGTAGCAAACATATAAATTAAGAGAAAGGGGGGAAAATATCGACAAATTGAGCATAAAAAATCCAAATTGTATATAACAAAGAACAAGTGCACAAATACTGTTACACATATAATTTCTTTGAGCTGCAGATACACTAAGAAGCCAAACCTTAAACTTTCAGCTTCCACTATCTAAGTAACTGTTTTGACTAAACCAAATTTTTAAAATCTATTTTACAAGTAACCGATTAACCTGGTATGCAATAGGAGTGATAAGGTACTTAGAAGATTGGAGAGATAATGGATTATTATGGGCTCAAATCCCGTCACTAACATTTCTAACAACTAATTACTATTATTGTTGTTAAAATAAACCTAGTATGCAAAAATGAGCAATGCCTATTGAAATAAAAGAACATAGTTGCAAATCAAACTTAAATACCTCCACTACAAACTTGAAAACACAAGCTACATTAGCATTGGTGCTGACAACAATCACAATGTAGACATTGTTGATTCTCATATAAAAGAAAGAACACCCACCAATCTACTTCACCGGACAAGTAATAACAGTTGGTAGATCTCGTCGCTCATCTACACGATCTACAAGAGAAAATGATTTATCAAAGATCCTAATTACGCATGTTAATTACAGGGAGCAAAATGGCATTATCATGAATAATTAACCGTCAAAGATCCTAATTATGGTGGCTTAGGAACCAAAATTAAACACATTAACAACATTAAAAAAATTAAAAAGCTCAAGAAACTGATTAATTTTGTTAAACTAAACACACATATTAGATCACAAAACCTAGGTTACAATAAGATCAATTTCAAGGTTTAATATGCTTATCAAAAAAAAAAAATTCAAGGTTTAATATCAATTTACACCATATGATTTCACTGAAATTGAACCAGATGAAGACAAAAAAAAATCAAGTATAGTTGAGAATTAAACATAATTAGTTGAAATTTTCCATCATAATTAAGCCGGATCTAAGATTGAGAATGTGTTAAACCTTTCAATAAGTAGTTCCATCTTCTTCAACGATCCAACCAGCTTCAAAATAGAAACAAGACGAAGCCACAACAACAGTCTGCAAATTGAAAATGCAAACATTCATAAAACCCTACGCACAAAAACATTAAACCAGAAACTCAGATCTGCAATTTGGACAAGAGAAAATAAAACATCCACCACCGCTTCCGTTAAAACCCTCGTCGTTGGATCCATATGCGGGATCTACTTAGGGTTCGCCGATTTCCACAACCATGAGTTTCAGATGTATGAGTTTCGTGTTGAGTTTGAGATCGCGATTCGTGTTCTCACTTGCAGATGTATAAGATTTGTTGAAAGAAGAAGAAGAATGAGTTTCTGAAGATCGATTGTGATTTTGATACTACGGTTGTGAACCAAAATATCAGATCGCCGGAAACGCCGAAGAACGGAGAATGAAGAATGAAGAATGGAGGTCGGCGATGATGGTGTCTCGTTAATTGGAAACAGTGATGAAGTTTCTGGATTTGGAATGTCGATAAAACATTTCATATATTAAAACTATTTGAATTTTTATTATGTTAATCATAATTTTATTTTAAAATTAAGTAAAAAAGTTAATGGATTTTTTTTATAAAAAAAATTAATTAATTAAAATCCGCAGGAAAATCCTTGAGAATTACCTGTGGATTTTCCTGAAAACACTAAATCCGCAGGAAATTATTTTAGTGGCAAAATTCGCAGGAAAATCCTTGAGAATACCTGCGGATTTTCCTGAAAAGAGCAAATCCGCAGGAAATGGTTCCTTAATGTGAAATTCGCAGGAAAATCCGCAGGAATACCTGCAGATTTTTTTCCGTAGAAAAATCCGCAGAAAATTGACAAATTTCTAGTAGTGATATATTATTAAACTTTTTTTGCTGTGTAATTCCTGCCTTGACAGTGGACGATAAATCATATATTGATTATTTGCTTAGTTTAAAGAACATGCACTTTAAATATGCATTGTCTTTATACCCACAATAAAAAAGAATATATCAATCTTTCATGTTATATTAAAAAAGTTGGGTTAAATTGAGTGACGTGGTGGAAAATATGGTTGTAACTGATTGACAATAAAAAAAAAAATTACACTAATTTTTTTTCTTTTATTTATTTCTCATTGTTTCGCCTTACTTTCTTTTTGTTGAAATGTCATTCATTTTTTGATGATTTGAAGGCAAATATACTTCATTTCTCCTTATCAAATTTATCTGATTCATGTTTTTGGTAACTTAATTTGGCTAGAGCAGAATCATTTTTCTTGTTTCTCATAAATATGTTCTAATGAAGAAAAGAAATACCATTGTCTCTCCTGGGGGCCAACCTTGTACAAGTACGGGGTTTCTTAAGGAGTCAGGTCTCCATTTTATAGGGGATTAAAAAAATTATATAATAATAGATCTCTAAAACATGAAGAGACTGATGTTGGAATAGAAAATATATCTTAAGATATGCTTAAGTTTTATGTTATAGTTTATTGAGAAAATATCTCAATGATTAGGTTTGTTTATTCTAAGCTCTAATTTAGGAATTTAGTTTAGATTTAAATATATTCACTTGGCTATAAATACCAAGTACTATCATACTATTTCGTATGTAAATATTCTATGTAAATATTCAATGTAAATATTGTATTTAGTTCATTCATACTATTAATCAATAATATTCTTATTTTCTTATATTTTCCCCTATTATTTCCCCTAAACACCACAAATTCAATATGGTATCAGAGTCATGGTATCCACCTTGAAACACAATTCTGCTGCAACTTCTTTCCGAGAAAAATTAACTCTCGGTTATTCTTCGCTTTACCTTTTTTTTCTTTATATAAACCCTAGCCGTCATTAGGATTTCCCGTTTGCGATGCTTTAATCCGCGGATTCCCGTTTGTGATGCTTTAATCCGCGGTTCCCGTTTGTGATGATTTAATCCACGAGTACTGTTTGTGATGCTTTAATCCGCGAGCTTCCCGTTTGTGATGCTTTAATCCGTGGCATCCGTTTGTGATGCTTTATCCGCGGATATTTTTACATAATTTGATACGGATTCATTACTTCGGTCGCTGCTCTACTACTTCTTTGGTTGCTACTCTTCGTTGGATATGCTATCAATGGATTTAATTTATTTTCAGGGTTAATTTTGTAACAAGCTTAAAGCTTAGTAAGCTTTAGCTTGAGGGGGAGTGTTGGAATAGAAAACAAAGACAATAAACAAGCATCATAAAGGTGAAACAAAATTAAATTGAAATCCTAACGACGGCATCAAGTGAATATATTTAAATCTAAACTAAATTCCTTAATTATAGGGCTTGAAATAAACAAACTAAAATATAAAATTAATGCATATCTTAAAAGATATTTTCCATTCCAACAACTGATTTAAAAATATAGTAGTATATATCAATTTGAAGTTTTACTTGTTGTCTATGTTACAGAAAAAGTTAATGGTTTAGTATTAATAATAATTGAGCATGATCACTAGAAAAATATATAATATGAAGACTTGAGTGACAAATTTGCTTTGAAAACAGCAAGAATGAAGGCTTTTTCTTAAATAGCTAGAATATATTTTGTTGTTATTGATTAGAATAATAATATTTTGTATGTTATTTACAATGATGACTATCTTTTATGTTATTTATTTTATTTACAATTTAAATGAGCATTATTCATTTAAATTTTTTTGCATTTTTTTAAATTAAGATATTTATTTTTAATTTTTAGATTAGATCTCGAAATAGTCCGAAAAACCGGTCTTAATCTCTCCATTGACAATAGCATAACCAATGAATTTGTTTTTGGTAGGGACATAAACAATGAAATTAACTTCTTTTTGGGTGTACTACAAAATTCTGCCACAACAAGTTGGCAGTTGCAGATGTGTTGCGTACATTTTTATGTCAAATTAATAAATGTAGGGTGTTCATGAAATGACTTTGTTCCATTAATATTGACCCAATTTTACCTAAGCCATTCGGCTTCGAGTTTGTTATGTTCGACAACAATTAGGAACAAATTAAGGTCATATTTTAATTTTATGACTTGGTATCAAGTTACAGACAACCAAATAGGCGGACCAGCATGCCACTTTGTGTGTGTGTATGTGTGTGTGTTAGAGGTCAGATTTTTATCATTTGAACCTAAGACAACTTCATTTGTGTTGTAGTTTAACAGCAACTCTAAAGCATCCGTAAGATTATTTATAATATTTTAAATCGTGATTGTCCCAAATAAGTCTTTTGTTGATTGGTATAATATTCTCAATCATTATCATCAAAGAATAACGACGAGAGCGTTATGACTAATGAAAATTTATAAACTTCAGCGAGGCATACAATTGACCAAAAAAATTGTAATGACTTTCCGGTCACCGTCCAAAATTATGTCCACCAACTGCGTTACAATATGAGCGGTACATTTTTGACAATCAAGAGAACGCGCGAGAAGACTAGAGGGCGGGAGACAAAGCACTCAAAATATACCGCTCGTATTGTAGGATTTGAGCTAAATTTTTTTGTTGGGCTTCGAGCAATCTTTAAGTTGGGCTTCCACCCCATTAGTTCCTTACATATGAAATAGTAAAGACTAATAGTAGTAAGATTAATAATATTGACAAAAAATAAAGAAGGGAGAAAAATATATAACACTATAATAATATATAACACCCTCGTAAAAAAAAGAATAAGATATTTTTTTATAATAAATAATATATAATTTCTTAAAGGAAAAAAAAAATCCCTGCTATATAATTTCATCAAACAAAATTCCCTAAAAGAAAAGCACAATATAAAGTATGAAAAAAAGATAAAAATCACAAGAAATATTTTATTACATTAGTTATAAATATTTTGTCATAAACTATATTCTTAATTTGGTGAATTTTTTTTATTGTAAATTAACCGGTTTTGAATTTTAAATTCGCCTTAATTAGACCTTTGGCGTGGATTGAGCCCATCATGGTAGTATCCCCACAATTTCATATCTTCATATGGGCTATGGGGCTAAATACCTTTTTCAAGGCAGATTCAATATGATTTTGATTTTTGCATCGTTTTCTTCCATTAATTAGTATTATTTTTATTTTATTTTTTGTCTAGTAGTTAGGTGACTAGTTTCTCACATTTTTAAATGTGAAAACATATAAAATTTTGAATTCAAATTCAACTCATTGTATATCAATGTTTCTGCAGCTATCAAGTGAATTGTATTTACGAAATTTCACATTAACCATTCATTTTATTTATTTGCTTTTAAGAATTATATTGGATTACTGTTTTTTCATAAATCTTGTAGTCTTGCCTTTTGTCTTAGAATTGACTTTGATTAACCCCAAAGATTTGGTCGAGTGAAAAATTTAAATTTGGGACAGCCTTTCTAAACCGCTATTATGATGAACCGCTAAATAAACCAGAAAACCGGTGAAAATTGGATGAACGGGCAAATCAGTCCGGATTTTATCTAACCGGCCGGTCCAATTTTTTTAATAAATAAATAGTTTTTTTTTCCTTCCTATCTGCCAGTTTCCAGTACACACCAAAATTTAAAAACAATTTATGCTTTTTTTTATCTTCATAGTTCTTGATTAGTTTAGGACCAACACAGTTCTTGATCTTTACAATGTTTAACAACAAAGAAGAGATTGAGCTTGAAGAAGATGTAGAGTTTGAGAAGAAAAGATAGGCAGAATTTGAGAAGGAAGAAAGTGACAAGTAGATAGATTTATGTGGTTATACATGGTATACGTGCATTTGCATAGTAGATAGTTGTGAAATTTAATTATATAGTAAAGTAAGGAAAATTCTAATATGGATCACTTCTTCAAGTGGTGCATGGTGGACCAGTCATGAATAACTCTATAACGAATATGAATTTTATAAAATCTACCGTTCGATTGAAATTTTATATCACATAAATCATCCATAAAAATTATCAGAAAAATTGAAAATCATTTGATATGTTATTGAGACATACCAAAATTAATGATATTAATTTGTTGTCCATAAACCGTTAATCTTAATGTGTCTCAATAACATATCAAATGATTTTCAATTTTTCTAAAAATGTTATGGATGATCTATATGATATAAACATTAAATCCAACGGTGAATTTTGTAAAATTCGTATTCGTTATAATTGTATTGATCACTTGTCTACAGTGGACTATTTGTGAAGGTAGTTGATTGTAGCATTAGCCAATAAAATAAACAGTAGTAGAAATTTAGAGAAGGAACTTAAGGTTAGTACATCTTATATAATGCCTTGTATTTTTTTGAACAATTATATTGGGCTTTTCTTTTTGAGACAAAAATGTGTATTGGGCCATACAATCCATTATGTTTTTGAAAAAATACTATTACAATTATTGTAGTGAATTATATTTATAGAATTATTATTCATCAAGTCTAATATTATATTTATTATTTATTATTTCAGTTCAATTGATTCAATAGCGGTCTAATTGGTCCAACCAATTGAACCATGAACCGGAGGTCACACCGGTTCGACTTCCGGTCGAATTTTTAAAACATTGACTTTAAGAGCCAGGGGTCTTTTGTGTCTTAGACTGATGCATTATCCATTTACCCTAAATTTTTCCAATAAAAAAAACAATTGACTTTGGTTAGACCCCAATCTTCCTATAAATATGCTTCATGTAAGCGGTGCAATTCAAATATCAACTATGACACAATAAAGAAAACTTCAAATGAAATTTACTTGTTCAACTGTTCCTAGAGATCATATTAGATTAAGTTTATTTATACCATTGTTGTAGGTTTCTCTATGAGCTTTTCAATCCACCAAGAACGCCTCAATGATATCAAACAATTATGTATGATTCAAGTTGTGGTCAAAACAATGTAGTGGTGTACTTGTGATAAATGTTACTTAATCGATTAGTGTTACATGATCAATTACAGCTATAACTTGATCAATTACATCTCTCCAAAATGCTTATTGAAATATCTTAGACCTGAATTAATCCCTATTCCCTAGCTTTTCCTAAAAAGCGGCCAAATATTATGATTTAACACCTGATAACCTCCGCGTATCAAACGTTGATGAAGGATATATAGGGGGTATGGACCGAGGTAGAAGAACTTTGGGGGAGACTTTGGAAAATTCATGTACCTTCAAAGACTAAGCATTTGTTATGGCGGATTTGTAAAGATTGTTTACCTTTTTGAGTACGTTTTAGAGGTCATTTTGTTCAATGTCGGGTAGACTGTCCCTTGTGTTGGAGTGTGATGTGATTGGATCATATTATACAACCATTAATGCAATTTTTCATAATATTAAAGATTTTAATTTTTATGTTTTTTTAATAGTCAAAAGGGTACAAAAGTGACAACTAAGACATCTCAACTATGTTGACACACCAAAAAGGTTACCTAAGAAGTACTTTAATGAAATATATTAAATAAAAAGGATACAAAAGAATCGTAGGGGGACTAGACCAAAATTCAAAGTGTAAGAAACACCCTGCCACATTAAAAATCTTACCAAGGAAAATCTAATGGAATAAAATATTGACGAAGGAATTTTTAATTTTTATTTTTTGTGTTTGTTTAAAAGAAAATATGAATATGATATAGCTAGCAAGATGAATGCCCTACAAGTTGGAGAGAAATTCTAATATAGACACAACCCCAAATAAAAATTATTTGGGCACACACACACAAATGAAAAAATTTAAATGTAAAATAATTTAGTCATATCATTTAACATCACATCATCATCTTTTCTATTAATTTTTTCAACTTTTTGTGTGTGTGTCTAAATGAAAATTATTTAGGGTTGTGCCCAACCAAGAATTCCTCCAAATTGGAATGCAAGCAATGCATATGTGGAATGAATGAGTGATGGTGTAAAGCCTTCTAGCGAACATGGATTATGGATACTTGAAATGTGTAAGGCCTTCTAGGGTGTAGTAGTATCGGTAACACCCCAACTCATGGATTATGGATACTTGAAATGTTATGTTGATGCAAGCTTCTACGACGCGGTGGGGGCAACAAGTTCAGGTTTGTACTTACGTAACCATCGCGGGAGATTTAGTCTTGGAGGTTCTAACATTATTCAAGGAAGACTCAACACAAATGAAGGTGAAGCTTTGGCATGCAAAGAGGCCTTTTCCATGTTACTTTTGAATGTGGTTCTAAAATTGTAGTTGATGCTATTTTCACTAGTAGGAATGGAACATCTTAATTTAGTGTTTTAAATTCTTATATTAAGTCGGTGCTATTGTTAGGTTCCTCCTTTGAGGTGATGTTCGTTAAGCGTAAAGAAAATATGATTGATCACACTCTAGTTGAGGCAGCATATTCTAGGACTAGCTGATGTCTTTTTTAGTCAATTCCTCCATGTAATGATAACCTTTTGATTAATGAAATGCATGAAATTTATTAGGGTTATGCAAAACAGTGCCCCCAGGGCACTTGTTAAGCATACCAAGAAAAGAAATAAAAGAGATATTTAATATTGGGAAAGCAACTTTTTACATTTCCAAAGTGTTGAATGCACGCTTTTCGAGATAAATTCTCTATTTTAATATGCTTAACCATTGCCCCGGGGCACTGTTTAGCATTTTCCAATTTATTACTGTCAAGACAAACACTCCCATAACCATTTTAATAGTCTCTTTGGTTATTATTTAGAAACCCTAGAGTTGCTCAAATCATTGATTGAATCTGTAATTGACTAAAGTTGATCTTTCAATAGGAATTTAAAGAACACCACAACAATACTGGAAATTTAATAGCGCTGCACAAGACGACAAACAACGCAACGCCGCATTCAGACGATGAAATCATGAAAAAAACCACAAAAGAAACAACTTGATCAATGTGAAAATTACTTATTTATATATATAGGGATGATTTTAGGCTAAAAATGACCTAAAACCAACCACTCTTCAGTGAACAAAGGAAAAAGAAGTTACCTTTCTCTTGTTGATATATTGAGTATTCATTATTTTTCTATTTTGATTCTTATCTTTTTGATAGAATTAAATTGAAGGACATTGGAACGACTTCTTCATATTTTTCTGATTCGTGAATCAATGATTTGTGTTAGTGTACTATTTCCATTAAAATTTAGAGAAGTGGTATTTTGACACAATTTTTCTTACACAATACATATACAAGAGAGAGAAATCAAAGGAAAAAGAAGTGATGAATAGGAAAAATATTACAAAACTGCTCCTGTGTATGTATTGTATAAGAAAAGTGTATCAAAATATCATTTCTCTAAAATTTATCCTTCATTTAAACTATTTCATTTACCTTTTATCTTTTTATATTTTTTTGGTAAATACCTTTTATCTTTCTTACCTAGTCAAATAATTTTATTTAATCCCCATTTCAAATTTAAATCATCTTTAATCTAATCATAATTTAAACTTTAAATCAAATCTAATTTGAAATTCCGGTAGCAAGTCATAGATGTGCAGCATGATGTGGTGCACGTTAGGGTTATGATATACGATGTGGTGCCTAATGTGCAAACATCATAGACATGCAATAACTTGATGAACAAGGAAAATAAAGTGCAGAAGATAAAGAACACAATGAGTTTATTAACCCAGTTCAGTGCAACTCACTTACGTCTGGGGGATACCAATCCAGGAATGAATCCACTATGATAGTTCCAATTCAAAGCTAAACAATCCCAGTTTACAATTTATCACTTAGACACTACCCGTGTTAATTCTACCTAGGTCCTCCCTAGATATGACAACCTCTGGTCACTTCCTATAACCTACCTTGCAACCCACAAGGATTTAAATAACAAACTCAATGATGGAGACGCACTCCTAACCTAAAGAACCAACTCGTGCTTCAAAGCTTTGAGTGATTCAAAGTCCAATTCTTGTTTCAAATTAGAACCAAGAAAGGAACAGCTCTGTGCTTAAAAGCTTAAGAGCTAAATACAACTCTAGTTCAAGTCTCAATGGAAACAAGAAACAAAAGGGACAAAGACTCGAAATCCTAAAGACTAGATTTATGAATATTGATTTCGGTGAATAAAACAAGTCTTCAGTCTTCCTTTATATAGAACGAGATTCTGAAAGCTGGCCATCGTAATTCCAAGAAACAAACTCAATCTTTTTACAAAGATATGTTTGTTTTAAATCTTTTTGAATCTTCTAGTAACAAACCGGCCTTTTTAAATCTTTTCTGAATCTTTTTCAATCTTTCAGCTCGTTCCTTGGCGTGCAAGCTAGCGTGGATGTGTTTGTTTCAAAACAAATCTTTTTCAAAAGATCACACGCAAATAATGAAAGCGCGTTATTTTAGGGCATTCAGTTCAGGTACCATATGTGTGCACATCAGTCACCACATCTGGACCAAAGACTTATTTTAACAAATGAAGCCAACCCTAAAACAAAATCAACCTCACAGGTTGAAAACACTAACAATCTCCCCCTTTGGCAATTTTTGGCTAAAATAACCTTTGGAGTCAGCCAACTAAACTTTGGAGAGAATCATTAGAACATCTGAGGCTTTGCAGCAGCGGAACCTTGCCTCATATCTTCTGAGAGAATAAAACTCCCAACATACAAGCATGGTGATGAATCATGCACACAATAAAGAGGGGAAGTGTCTTTGATAGCTTCAGTAGAATATTTTACTCCCCCTAAATTCAAGCACCATCTTCAGCAGTCTTCAAAGGATCAGTCTTTATTCGTCTGGTCTCTTCAAAGTCTTCAAAAGTTGTGCAGAATACAAGCACATGTTGTCTTCGACGATGTGCACACATCTGGTACCACATCATGTACCAGAGTAAACATATTGCACTTACCTTACCTCTTACTCCCCCTAGATATACTAAATTATCTTTTCTCCCCCTTTTTAGCCATAATATTGACAAAGAGTTAAGATCAGAAAGAGCAATCAAAAAGTACTGGGGCCATTAATTTGTGCAATTTACTGAGTAGATGGATCTATTGACAAATGATCTAAGCACCACACATAACCAAGGTCTTCAGAAAGAGATGCTTCAGTAGTCTTCAATTTCTTCAGTATTTGTCTTCACAGAATCCATATAGTCTAGCAATCCATAGCCTTGTAGTCTTCACTTTCCATGGTTGCTATATGTGCATTCATAGTTAAGCATGTACAAGTTACCCATATTTCTATGACTGTAACTAACTAAGTCACCCATATTGCTATGACTGTGACTAAGAATCACCTATATTTCTATGACTGTGATCCTAAGCATAAAGGTCATCCATATTTCTATGATCATGACTAAGCATAATGAATCATCCATATTGCAATGATTATGATTATGCCCTATGCTTACAAACTTAAATGCTTTTGAGATGCTTTGCACATATTCTACTCTCCCTATACCAGATACACCAAATGCTCTTGCAGATAGCATTATTTGTAACCTTCATCTCTGGATAGGATTCTTCACTTCTTCTCAGAGGCTCCAATGTGGACCACATTGAGCTCTACATCCGGATCTTCTACATAGTTCTTCATCACAGTATGAAAGGTAGAATAGTCTTGATGTATGAAATTGAGAAAAACCTGTGATGACTGCCTTTGGATAGCATGCATAAACAAACGGAAGTAATAGGCAGGTATCCGTTGCACGCTTCAATAGCAAAAGTTGCTATTGATCATCAAGAAGGCAAATACCAAGTTTGCCTCTTAATGTCTCAAACTTACTTGCATCCTAAGCCTTTGTGAAAATGTCAGCCAGTTGATTGTATGTGGCTACATGCTCTAAGGTCACAACCTTGTCTTCCACTAGATCCCTAATAAAATGGTGACGAATATCAATGTGCTTGGTCCTACTATGTTGGATAGGATTCTTGGAAATATTTATAGCACTCATATTGTCACAGTATAATGTGAGCACATCTTGCTCCACATTGTATTCACTCAGCATCTGCTTCATCCAAAGCAATTGAGAACAACTGCTTCCTGCTGTGCGATATACCCAGCTTCTGCTGTTGAAAGAGCTACACAATTTTGTTTCTTGCTGAACCATGAAATTAGGTTGTTGCCCAGAAAGAAACATTCACCTGAGGTACTCTTCCTATCATCTGCACTGCCTGCCCAATCAGCATCACAATATCCTGTCAACCTTGAGTCTTCACCATGAGAGTACATAATACCATAGTCACTTGTGACATTTACATACTTCAGAATTCTCTTGACTTGTGTGAGATGACTCATCTTAGGCTCAGCTTGGTATCTAGCACATACACCAACTGCAAAGGAGATATCAAGCCTACTTGCTGTGAGATAAAGTAGACTGCCAATGATGCTTCTGTATAAGCTTTGATCAACACTGACACCTTTCTCATCTTTGGTGAGTTTGATATGAGTTGTTGCAGGAGTTCTCTTTTGTGTTGCACTCTCCATTCCAAACTTCTTCACAATATTCTTGGCATATTTGCTTTGAGAGATGAATATTGTGTCCTCCATTTGCTTTACTTGTAGACCAAGAAAATAGGTTAATTCACCTACAAGGCTCATCTCAAATTCAGATTGCATTTGATGCACAAATTGTTTCACCAAAGCCTCTGTCATGCCACCAAACACAATATCATCTACATAGATTTGTGCTATCATGAACTTCCCTTTTTCTTGTCTTACAAACAAGGTCTTGTCTGTTTCACCTTTTCTATACCCTTGCTGTAAAAGAAACTTGGTTAGCCTTTCATACCAAGCCCTAGGAGCTTGCTTCAACCCATACAAAGCTTTCTTCAATCTGTAGACAGGTTCTGGGAGATTAGGATCAACAAATCCCTTTGGCTGTGCTACATAGACTTCTTCATTTAAGTACCAATTGAGGAAGACACTCTTCACATCCATTTGAAAAAGCTTGAACTTCAAAATACATGCCACTCCTAGAAGTAACCTTATAGACTCAAGACGAGCTACTGGAGCAAAGGTTTCATCAAAGTCTACTCCTTCAATCTGAGAGTATCCTTGTGCTACAAGCCTGGCCTTGTTTCTTGTGACAACACCACTTTCATCAAACTTGTTCCTATACACCCACTTGGTGCCTATGATGTTGACCTCTCAGGTCTTGGAACTAAGTCTCACACCTCATTCCTCTTGAACTCGTTCAACTCTTCTTGCATTGCGTTAATCCAACATTCATCTGTCAAGGCTTCCTTAACATTCTTTGGTTCTATGGTGGATACAAAGCATGCATTAGATATTACCTCCCTTGACCTAGTCATGACTGGTAATTCTGGATTTCCTATGATGAGTTCTTTAGGATGATTCTTCTGAACTCTGATGGAAGGTCCCTTGCTTGTCTGACCTTGATCTGGCTCTTCATCTGCTTTTTCAGAACTTTCTTCAACTTCAGAGTCTTTAGGTAGGGGGTCTGATGGGAGCACGTCTGGTACCACATCATGCACTTTCTCTTCAGGATAGTCATTGATAACAACATTGATTGATTCCATCATTGTTTTGGTCCTGTTGTTAAAGACTTTGTAGGCTCTGCTGTTTGTGGAGTAACCAAGAAAAATCCCTTCATCACTCTTGGGGTCCAGCTTTCTTCTTTGTTCTCTGTCAGCCAAGATGTAACACTTGCTTCAAAAGACATGGAAGTATTTGACACTGGGTTTTCTTCCTTTCCAGATCTCATACAGAGTGGTAGAGGTGCCTGCTCTTAGTGTAACACGATTATGAACATAGCATGCTGTGTTCATTGCCTCTGCCCAGAAGTAGTAAGGTAGTTTCTTTGCATGTAGCATGACCCTTGCTGCTTCTTGTATAGTTCTGTTCTTCCTTTCAACAACCCCATTTTGTTGTGGTGTGATTGGAGAGGAGAACTCATGAGCTATCCCTTAAGTTGAGCAAAACTCAGCAAATCTTGAGTTTTGAAATTCCTTGCCATGATCACTTCTAATTCTGATGATTGAGCTGTCTTTCTCCCTTTGAAGTCTAATGCACAGATCCTTGAACTCTTCAAATGTGTCTGATTTTTCTTTGAGGAAACTTATCCAAGTGTATCTTGAAAAATCATCCACAACAACAAAGGCATACCTTCTTCCACCAAGACTTTCAACTTGCATGGGTCCCATCAAGTCCATATGGAGGAGTTCTAAAACTCTAGATGTTCCCTGATGTGGCAACCTTGGGTGTGACATCTGGATCTGCTTGCCTATCTGACATTTTCCACAGATATTCTTTTCTTCAATGGTAAGATTTGGTAGACCTCTGATAACTTCTTTGGAGATGAGTTTTATCATTCCTCTCAAGTGCAGATGCCCAAATTTTTGGTGCCATAGGTTTGCTTCTTCTGTTTGACTAACATGGCATGTAGTGGAATGAGCTGTTTCTGGAGGAATCCATAAGTAGCAATTGTCTTTTGACCTTTCTTCTTTCATCAGCAGCTCTCCTTTGTTAGAGGTTACAAGGCATTCATTCTTTGTACAATCACCTTTAAGAACTTGATCATAGAGTTGACTTATGCTGATCAAGTTTGTCTTTAACCTTTCACAAGCAAAAAATTATCAAGTTTTGGTAAACCATTGTTGTGAAGTTTCTCAATTCCCTTGATTTCTCCTTTAGCTCCATCACCAAAGGTCACATAACTGGTGGTGTATGACTTTATATCTTTCATAAATTTTTCTACATCTGTCATATGCCTGGAGCAGCCACTGTCAAAGTACCAATCTTCTCTTGATGAGGCTCTGAGAGATGTATGAGCTATGTGAGCAGCAACTTTGGCTTTTGGCTTCCACTCCTTCTTGGTCCTGGTCTTTGCATGATAAGCTCTGTGTTGAGGTTGAGATTTCTTCTTTGGATAACCATAGAGCTTGTAGCAGGAGGATTTGCTATGACCATTCTTTCCACAATAGTGACACTTTACTGTAGTGAACTTCTTTTTGTGTGCATGTGTCTGATGTGGTGCCGGATGTGGTAACATCATCTCAGTGTCAAATCCTTTTTGAGCAGGAATAAAGTTTGACTGAAGAATTTCTTTGCTATAAGTTTTTCCATAGCCTACTCTAGTTGGGTCATTGAGAAGATTTATGATGCTGAGGATTTCATTAAGTTTCTTCGTTCCAGTGCCCATCATCCTAACAGATTTAGTCATGCTTTCAAGATTGAATGATAGATGTTTGATTTCATCTTGAAGGCTGATTACTTTAACCTGTAGCTCCTGCTTGTCATGCTTGAGTTGCTCAATGTGATTTTTCTGTTCTACAACAGTTCTGCATACTTCTTCACTTTTGAGGTACATATTTTTATATTTTTATAGAGTTATCTTCATCTGACCAAGTTACTGCTAAACCCTTCTTCTGTTTCTTCAAATATGTGGCACATTCAGTTCTGACATGACCACAGCCTTCACATTAATAGCATTGAACACCCTTGTCTTCATCTGTCTTGGATTTTGCTGAGGTGTTCCCTTGTTTGCTGATGTTAGGCTGGATGTGTTGCACATTTCTCCTTGGTCTTCTCTCCACCCTTTTAAGGATCTTGTTAAATTGTCTCCCAAGTAACACTATATCTTCTGAAAGGTCTTCACTTGGGTCACCATCAACTTTCTCACTTTCAGTGTTGGAAGCAAAGGCTATATTTTTCCCTTTCTTATCAACTTTATCAC
The DNA here is from genome assembly GCA_030408175.1 of Trifolium repens. NCBI lineage: Eukaryota > Viridiplantae > Streptophyta > Magnoliopsida > Fabales > Fabaceae > Trifolium > Trifolium repens. The sequence goes on from CP125851.1 coordinate 38,070,057, forward strand.
TGAAGTTCATCTCAAAGGTTTGAAGAGAGCCTACAACTTCTTCTACTTTCATGCTAGCAATGTCTTGAGCTTCTTCAATTGCTGTGACCTTCATGTCAAACCTCTTGGGTAGGGATCTGAGAATTTTCCTTACCAACTTCTCATCAAACAACCTTTCTCCCAAGGAATCAAAGGAGTTTGCTAGGTCAAGAACACTCATGTGAAAGTCATAGATGGTTTCTTCTTCCTTCATTCTGAGACTCTCAAATTTTGAGTGGAGAAGTTAAAGTCTTGAGCTTTTTACCTTGGAGGTCCCTTCATGGGTTGTCTTGAGTATCTCCCAAGCATCTTTGGCAACAGTACATTGTTTGATGAGTCTGAACATGTTCTTGTCCACTCCATTGAATAATGGATTTAAAGCTTTATTATTGCCAAGAGCAAGTGTATCTTTTGCTGGAGTCCAATCTTCTTCTGGTTTGAGCTCTTCAGTATCAACTCCATTAGCATCCTTGACTTTGGGATGTTCCCAACCTCTTAGCACTGCTTTCCAAGTTCTACTATCAATGGATTTCAAGAAAGCTGCCATGTGTGACTTCCAATAGTCATAGTTAGTGCCATCCAGAAGAGGTGGTTTGCTGACCAAAGTTCCATCCTTGTCCATGGTTCCAGAAAGTATCTTCCCTGGAGCTCACCCTAAAACAGAACAGGGTGCCTGCTCTGATGCCAATTGAAATTCCGGTAGCAAGTCACAGATGTGCAGCGTGATGTGGTGCACGTTAGGGTTATGATATACGATATGGTGCCTAATGTGCAAACATCATAGACATGCAATAACTTGATGAACAAGGAAAATAAAGTGCAGAAGATAAAGAACACAATGAGTTTGTTAACCCAGTTCAGTACAACTCACTTGCGTCTGGGGATACCAATCCAGGAATGAATCCACTATGATAGTTCCAATTCAAAGCTAAACAATCCCAGTTTACAACTTATCACTTAGACACTACCCGTGCTAATTCTACCTAGGTCCTCCCTAGATATGACAACCTCTGGTCACTTCCTATAACCTACCTTGCAACCCACAAGGATTTAAATAACAAACTCAATGATGGAGACGAACTCCTAATCTAAAGAACCAACTCGTGCTTCAAAGCTTTGAGTGATTCAAAGTCCAATTCTTGTTTCAAATTAGAACCAAGAAAGGAACAGCTCTGTGCTTAAAAGCTTAAGAGCTAAATACAACCCTAGTTCAAGTCTCAATGGAAACAAGAAACAAAAGGGACAAAGACTCGAAATCCTAAAGACTAGATTTATGAATATTGATTTCGGTGAATAAAACAAGTCTTCAGTCTTCCTTTATATAGAACGAGATTCTGAAAGCTGGCCATCGTAATTCTAAGAAACAAACTCAATCTTTTTACAAAGATATGTTTGTTTTAAATCTTTTTGATTCTTCTAGTAACAAACCGGCGTTTTTAAATCTTTTCTGAATCTTTTTCAATCTTTCAGCTCGTTCCTTGGCGCCCAAGCTAGCGTGGATGGGTTTATTTCAAAACAAATCTTTTTCAAAAGATCACACGCAAATAATGAAAGCGCATTATTTTAGGACATTCAGTTCAGGTACCATATGTGTGCACATCAGTCACCACATCTGGACCAATGACTTATTTTAACAAATGAAGCCAACCCTAAAATAAAATCAACCTCATAGGTTGAAAACACTAACATAATTTAATCTTTAAATCAATTTTAATAAAAAATTAAAAATAATATATAAGTGTGCGTTTTTTGGCACTTTATTAACCGTAAGTTATAACATTGAGGCACTATAATGATAATGTGTTGTAACACTAAAAGCAAATGAATGTGCTAAATAAACGTATGTTGTGACAATAATATTGATAAATGTCTAGCTAACCGACAAATATCTATATTTGTTAGACCAAACATATTTATTCAAATTTGAATCATGAATTTCATAGTTGTGTGTGTGAATTTTAATTTTTGTCTTTTTTATTCTATCTATTTTTAATTCATATTTATTCAAAAAATAAATAACCAAAATGGCCAATTGGAGTAAGATTTAAGGAAATTAAATCATTTATCTTCTTTAATGGCCATTTAATTTTGACACCACATGTCACTTTCAAGCATTAAAACGAGTGGTTACTTGTAAAAATATATAAATTGAAGATAGTGGTGTATTAGAGGTGCATAAGCTGTCTATTTTCTTTATCTATATACATAAGGGCCCTCTATAGTTAGTTTCCATCATTTGAAGTAATCTTGAAACATGACAAAGAAAGATAGCAGCAAAGGAAGCAAGCTCTCTAGGTACATGAAGGCACCATTAAGGATCCTAAAAAAGGTAAGGGACATGTACGTTCATGGCATGATCCAATGTTCTCATGACTTAGCCTATGTAGATCATGTAACCATGGGATGTCCTACCCAGTTTTACTCCCTTCCTAGGAGCTTCAGTGTTAACTCTACAACATCTACCACTAGCAATGATGATTTCAAGGAACTCGTGAGGGCTGCGTCGCTTAAGATAAGAGACGATAATCGTGATGAGATGGTCGCGGAAGCGATGAAGGTGTCTCGGAGTTGTAGTGTTGGAATTGGAAGGATTGAAGAAGACAAGGTGTGTGAGTTTGAAGATAATGATGATATCAAGGCCAAGCCCCTTCTTTATTCAAGAAGTAGAAGTTGTGCTATTCGCAGGGGAGCAAGTATGTTTTAATAGTAATATCATAAAATATTATTGTTTATTTTACTATTATTGTTTAATATAGAATTAAATTTTGTCTCCTAAAATTATAAAGTCAAACTCTTGTTATTGACTTCACATAACATGGACGTTAATAAGGTATGTTTTAATTTTAATTGATCATGTTTATAATAATAGAACTTAAAAAAGTGAAATTGCATTGGTGTTGTATATCCTTTTCTTTTGTTGATAAAATATTAATGTTATTATTATTGGTGTTATCTACAAATATCATACTTGTAAATTGTATTACTTTTTAATATATGTGTGTAAATTAATCATGACATATATTGTTTCTCTTTAGTTATGGGGCCTTGATCTAATTAGCTTTAAACATATGATGATTTCCTAGCTAGGTGTTGGTTGCTTTAAGCCAATTGTATGTGAGAAATTATAAAGCTAGAAAATCAAAACTGTTACATATTAACTTAAGTTTTACTGAATATATGTAATCCAATTACAAGAGTTTGGATCCTCAGCAGCAACACGCCTGCTGCCATCTCTACTGCCAATCCTAAACCGTTGGATTGCCCTTTAAATATAAAAAGATGTATACGCCTGCTTTAGTTTCATTAGCACATATAGTTTTTTTTTTTGTTTTTTTTATTATTTATATGTATATCTAGTTTTTTTTAGTTTTTCACCACCAGTTTAATCTGGTTCGGGGTCAGTTCTAACACCAAGTGGTTTCAGCCCCCTCCCGATCGCAGTTGCGGGGATCAAACCGTAGTCCTCCCTACCAAGTTCAGTGTCAACTATCACTGAACCAACTAACGATCGATATATGTATATCTAGTTTGGTTATGGTTTTACATAATTTAGCACATATAATTTATAAATAATGTTTATTAATATTTTTTTTTTACGCAAATTAATTTTTCTATATATAACATTATTTGTGGACATATTAGATTGTCCACATCAACAGTATACCGGTACATGTCGAAATAAGATATGTACCGGAGTGTTCATCGTTAATTTAAATATGTTTTATATTATCATTTTAATCCTAATAATATTGTAACTTGTAATAATAATCTTTATTTTGAATTTTTTTTTTTACAAAATGTAAATAGGTTTGTTTTCATTTAAACGTTATAAAATCAACTAAAAACTAAAAGTGAATAATTGTTTGAGGAATCAAACTTGAAAACTTGTCATTTTATAGGACTAAAGTTATATTTTATTTTTAAAATATTATCTTTTTTTATTTAAAAAATTTAACAACAATACAAAAAAACAAAACTCATATACAGTAGTGCCCAAAAGTTTATGGGAAGTGGACATATAAATTTTATCTCTTTTTTGTCAATTTTTTTCTATTAAATACAAAACATTTGACTATTGCACATCCAATGTTATATAAAAAATATATTTGGTAATAAAACTATAGAAAAAAAATATAAAATTGCCAGCTAGTGAATATATATGAAGGAAAAAGTAACAATGTGCATTAAAGAAATAATAATTAGAGCCGAGAGTCCAAAATAGTAAAACTTCTCTAGATCTATACATCCATGATTACATATACAACTATCAATCTAACGGATGGTCTTTTGCAGTAGAGATGGCAGCAGGTATAATTGCTGCCGACGATCCGAATCCAATTTACAAACCTTACAGTTTATTAATTTGTTAATTAAAATTTAACTACTACCACTAGTAAATCACATAGATGAGGAAAAATTGTCAACATTTACAATTATAATGAAATTCACATTTGCTTCTCGGGTGAATATTCTAAATTGATTTTTTTAACCAAATTCTAAATTGAATTTAAATCACAAATAATAAAACAAAATGTTTCGTGATACTGTATGTATAAATCCTCATTGATTGCCTTATCATATATTAATCACACGTTTAAAGCAAATTATAAAACTATGTGTTATAGACTAGATACCACTAAATTATATTTCTCTCGGTCCTTTTTATAAAAGACATTTTGTATTCTTAGATTTATTTAATAATTATTGCATTTGGCCTATATTATAGATCAAATATATTAATTATTCAATAAATCTGAAAATGTGTAGTGCCTCTTAAAAAAAGAAAAATGTGTTAAACTTTGGAGACCAAAATCATGCAATCGAAATTTGATGGGCTAAAAACGAACAATTGTGAAACTTGAAGGTTAAATTGAGCAATTGAAATTTAAGAGTCAAAACCAAGCAATTGTGAAACTTGGAAAGATAAAATCGAGCAATAGAAACTTGTAGGGCCAAAATCAAACAATCGTGAAACTTGGAAGTCAAAACTATATTTAAGCTTAATTTTAAGGAATTGAGTTTTTTTTTAATCAAAGGAATTGAGTTAAAATGCATTTTTAGACCCCCAACTTTTATAAACTTGCAATTTTGGACCATTACCTTAAAAATTAATATTTTTAGTCAGCTAAATTTTTTACCCCTACTAATTTTGACGAATCGACGCTTATGTTGGCACTAAATCAAGTGACTCACATACCACACATATGCATTTTATGTTAGGTTATAAATAAAATGTAATTAATTAAAAGAATAAAAAATCTATAGAAAGGCACCTTTTTAATCCAAAATTGATTTGCATCTTCATAAACTGATCCATCTTCAAGCTTCATCGTCTCTATATATCTTTAAGCTTAACAACTGCATATTTGTGTCTTTTCTCTTCGTGTCATTCTTCCCTGTCAGTTTCATATTTGTGTTTGTATCCTCTGTAAGCTCCGACTTCATCATGTAGCTGGGATGATGATGTTGGAGTGAGGTTTGTTTGAGTTTGGCATGTTATGTAAGTGGATGAAGAAAGGACTTTTAAAAATGAGATGACTCGTAAATATAATGCCTTAAAATTTGGATAAAAGTATGGTGTCCAACTCACATATATAGTTGTTTTCAGTGGCGGATCATGAGTGGTTTTATAGCGGGTGCCAAAAAATTATTAGTTGGATTAAAAAAATTTATATTTTTATAATATATTTTCTTAGTTGGTAATGCTTGTGTATATATAAATGTTTATAAATCAACTCTTTATCCACTAAATCAGATGTTAATATCACATTGATTGTTGTCTAATATAGTATATATAGTTATCTGAGTGTTCAAATACCATGTTAATATACACCTAGTACAATATATACAAGATATCTGAGGGGTGTCGTGGCTTCTATCGGCTCTAATGAAGATCCGTCCATGGTTGTTTTTAAACCCAATGGTGGATGATTCTCTGGTTGCCCCTTCTGTCCCGATGAGTGTAGCAACGACACTACAAGTGTATGGATGAAAAAAGCTTCCGCTTGAAGGGGAGCATAAAGAATTGAATGATTCACACTTGAGGGGAGATTGTTGTGGCAACTGTGAGGTGAACTAAGTCTCACATTGCTTAAAAAAGTGGAGGTTGGTCATTTTATAAATGAGCGGACCCATAAACTTAATGCCTTAAAGTTTTAGGTAAAAGTATGGTATCCAAATTACTTGTATAGTTGTTCTCAAGTTCAATATAGATGATCCTCTGGCTGCCCCTCTTGACCTTACAAGACCATCATTGGTTGGTATTTTGGTTTAGCTTATTGGTACTCATGTTGATTTCATGTTCTTTGAATTCAAGAATTTTTTGGGTTTGGATTGGATTTTATGGATTTAGATTTGAAGTTGCTTCTTGGATTTTGTTTGTAATCAGTGTTTTTGGTTTGGATATGATGTTTTCTGGGTTTTCTTTTTTAATTCTTTTATTTCATAATTATGTGGTTTTTTATTTCAAAATAAAAAAATTACATATATAATGTCTTACTCAGCAAAATGACTTGGTCAAAATTGAGTTTCTGCAAAAAGATGCTAAATTTAAGGGGTTAAAATTGCTATTTTTAAAGTTATAAGGTCAATATTGCAAGTTTATTAAATTTAGAGGGACAAAAGTGTATTTTAGCCTACTAATTACTATATACTCAATGTGGTAATTCAATTGATGTGAATTAAGAGTTAAAAGAGTTGAAAAATCGAGTTTAAAATTATTAATTATAGTGTTAATAATGGTTATTTTATAATGGTTCCTAGAGATTTAAACTTCATCACTTAAAATTACAAGATTATACTGTTATCACTGAGATGTACCAAATTACTTTTAAGCAAATGATCATGAATTTGATCTGTGGGCTCAAAAAATGTGAAAGCTTTGTTTGTGAGTTTGGAAAGGAGTGGAGGACTTTGGAGCGAAATAGAGGGAAAATTTGAGAAAACCTTTCACATTTTTTGAAAGAGTGTTTTATGGAAAATGATAAATAAATATTTAGGATAAATATATGTTTGATTTGGAGAATATAATAGTATAGATTAAATTTGACAAATTTATACAAACCGTCTAAAACCCTCCAAAATTCCTCTCCGATAAATTTTTTGAGTTCCATCAAATTAGAAGTTTGTATTATACGAAGAAAAACCAACCCTCTTAATTTGTCAACCTACAAATGTACTTCTCTGATACTTCCACTTGTCCCTTCATTTTTTTTAAAACCAGCTCCTCCCCTCCAAATTTACAAACAAAGCCGTAAGCAAGTGGTATGAAGAGAATCTAGTTGGGAGGGGAGAAGCACATATATATGTACTTCGGATTTTCGATAGAGATTAGTCATTGTTAAACAATGATAGAAACTTTATACCTATAATTATTTTAAGGAAAATGCTAACGAGTGCCTCAGGGACACTCTTTAAGTATTAAATTTCAATAAATTATTTATTCTAAAAGTTAAACATTTTAATTCTCAATGCATTGACTTCACACAATTTTATAAAAATTTCATAAAAACTTACTATTTAAAATGCTTCAAAAGTGTTCTGAGGGCACTCCTTAGCATGATCTTTACTTTAATTATTCGAATAAAAATTGAAAAATAAACAATGTTGATTGAGTAGGAATTTAGATGAATATACGGATAATTATCGCGTTAAAAATTTACTTTAGAGGATATAATAGATATAAACCAATATGACTGGGCTCAATGGAATGAGCTATACTCTCACAATATGCATGACTATATTTTTTGGTCTGTATATACATTACAACTTTAGTAAATTTATTTTAGTAAAAAATTTTGTATGGAAATATTTTAATAGAAAGGATAATCATGTATAATTTTCTTATTTTTAAAAGCTTTATTTTTATTTTTTGGTCAAGATATTTACTTAATTTACAATTATAATAGTAATTGTTTGACCCAAAAAAGATATAAAGGGGGTGCATAGTTCGATAATTTGAAGTATTATTGCAACATGACAAAGAAACAGAAAAGCAGAGGAAGCAAGTTTGGGAGCTACATGAAGGCACCTTTAAGGTTGTTGGTAAAGGTCAGGGATGTGTATGTTCGTGGCATGATCCAATGTTCTCATGACTTGGCCTGTGTGGATCATGCAACCATGGTCATGGGATCATATCCTAGAAGCTTCAGCGCTAATGCTGCAACTTCTAGGGTAAGTGACGATGATTTCAAGGAGCTCGTAAGGACTGCGTCAAGTAGGATCAGATCAGGTGGAAATGGTGTTGAATTGGATGCGGAGAAAGCAGTGAAAGTGCCTCCACGGAGGAGCCGCAGTCTTGGAATGGAAAGGATCGAAGAAGAAGATGAGGAACATGAGTTTGGGGATGATCGCGATGATATCACCATCAAGCCCCTTCTTTATTCGCAAAGTAGAAGTTGTACCATTCGCACAGGATCAACTATGTTTTAATTGATCATGTGTATATAGTAGAACTTCAAAAAAGGTGTAAGAAAATAAATTTGTGTTTGCTTAAAAAAAAATAAAAAATTGTGTTCTCTTTATTTGTATTTGGTGTTTACAATGTCAGGTTACTAGGTTAGTGTTATGCGTTTGACTTAATAAATTTAAGGACAAAGTTTAAATTTCATATATTATAGTTTGTAAAATCGTCTTTAGTTATTGTTACTAGTAATAATCATTTTTTTCTTCTCCATTTAGAATTAAAAAAAAAAGTGCAAATCATGACATTTTTCTCTTTAGTCAGGGACTGTGAAACCCCGATACTCAAAAAATGGTGACGAATTGTGTTTGATACGTACTCGATACTCGTATCGGAAAAGTATCGATTAAATCATTATTTTTAAACAAAAAATAATACCCGATACACGTGTCTGATACATCCCGATACGCGTATCAAAAAAGTATCGGTTATATCATTATTTTTAAATAAACAAATAATACCCGATATGTGTCCGATACGAAGATCAGTTTTTGGCTTGTCCCAAAATTTTGGTATAAGAATAGATATTTTCTGCTTTTAATTATTAATATTATTGATTTTAGGTATGTTTATATATTGTGTATTTATATAGTTAATTTTAACTTTAATTTTTAAATAACGTATCGCGACAGTATCGGATTGAGAATTTTAAAAAATTTCTCGAATCGGCGTATCGGTATCATATCGTATCGTATCCGTATCGTGTCCCGTATCGGGGTTTCATAGGTTAGGGGTCTCGATCAATCTTTGTCTCAAACATGTGATAAGTATTAGAAGTTTTGCTAACATTTTATGAGCTACAATCAATTGTGAGTTTTCCTTTTATAATAATGGGTTGCTATGCAGGACCCCAAATTTTTTATATCGGTCTATTAAATTTTTTATATATGTAAAAAAAAAAAGCCTTTGTTACTAGTAAAAATATTTTATTGCACAAAAAAAAGTTTAATAATTAAATTTAATAGATGTATTTTTAATTTTATAAGAATTTACTGTTGATTGTAAAAAAGAAGCAACATTACTAGAAAGTTGACAATAATATTGGTTTGAAGATGTATGTTATTAATTAAAATATATCTCTTTTAAATGTTATTTACTAGAATGACTAGTTTTTATGTTTTTTTTTTTTGTTATTTACAATTTGAATAGAGAATCGACTCTCCTAAATAACAAATTATTTTTTTATATTAAGAATTTATTCTTAATATTCAGACAGAGCTTCCAAAATACTTGGGACTGGCCCCGTGATGATATGTTGCGTATGTGATTCATTTGAAGATATTTTGACCCAATTGATCTGATCAATAATATACTTTAGAGACAGGCAAGGGTCCCTTTGCCATCACTCTGACATAAGCTCGTTTGAAGTTTGCCTCATCGAAAATCTCAAATCCCAAAACACGTGATTTGGAAAAGGAAAATTCGGTCTAACATATTAAATTATCAGTAATTCTGATATTGACGATTTCGATAAACATAATTGTTGCTTCAGCAAAGTAAATAATATTCTAATTTCATATAATATTTCAATTCATCGATTTTATCTTACAACAAGAGCAGTGTTATTGTTGCTTTTAGCCAAATGCGTGAGATGGCAAGAATTTAAAACAGTTACAATATTTTATTGAATTTCCGTTTCTCCTCCAGTGAATGAACTTTGCAAAAATAATATTCCGTAATAAGTTTTTTCTTTCAAAACCTCATCTCATTTTAATTTAGTTTTTCAAAATAAATTCTCATATAATTTTAATCTCATCTCACTTTAATATCATCTCAATTTTGTATTTTGTTTCGGGTTTTTGAGGAATTTCTTCCTCATGTTCTATTCAACCATTGTATCTTCACCTTTAATAAGGGATGGAGAAGATCGTGAGGTGGTAGTGTCGGGACAGCTTAAGATGGTGGGGTCTGGGCTGTAACACTGAATATTATGATTTTTTTTTCGTAAAATGGATTTCTTCTGCACGCAACTACAAATATTAATCCTTCGAGCATTGTGGGACGCAATTAGTTGACAAACTCTCGTTAAGATTAATCTCTCAAGCTTTGTGATTTTCGCAGCATTTGGGGTCGTGTAATGCTAGTTTTGTGGAGCTTTAGGGAGTTCTTGATGACCTTAAGTTTGCTTATGAAAGAGGTCTTAAAAAGATTGAGATGCATATTGATTTGGGTTAAATATGTTTTTGGTTCCTATAAATATTTTAAATTTTGTTTTTAGTCCCTATAAAAAATTTCAACAAATTTTGGTCCCTCAAATATTTCTATTCATGATTTTTGGTCCCTACTTTTCAGTCAACTCGTATATATAATTTTAATTTTAAATTTTTTTTCGTGGTCATGTTTAGTACATTATGTGAGTCTAAATATCTAAATACAACTTCCACATAAAAGTATGTTTTCAGTTTTTTTATAGTAAAAATATATATATATATATATATATATATATATATATATATATATATATATATATATATATATTTTCTTCTTAATAACTAGCCACAACAAAAAAGGATGTTAAGTAGTTATCAATTAACTAAGTCCAATAAAAAAGGAAATTAAGTAGTTATTTATATTTGCACAATAGAGAATTTCGATCATAGCAAATAAAAAAAAAATATCGATCACACAAACGGGCACGGAGGCGGCTAGTAATATTATAAACATAATTACAAAAAATCATTAAAAAATGTGAAAGTAAACACAAATTTGATTTAAAGTAAGGACCAAAAGTTATTATATAGGCTTAAATATGATTGTAGTCCCTGCAATTATGCCTTATTTTGAAAACAGCCCTCGTAAAAAAAAGTTTCATTTTAGTCCCTGCAAAATCTCAAAAAATTTAAAATAGCGTCTGAGCAGGATTCTCTGATGACCAATATTGTCAAAACCGGACGGCCAGTCGGACCGGAAACCGGACCTGCATCCGGGCCGGTTAGTGCAGGAAACCGGCCCGCAAGAGAACCAGAACAAAACCGCAAAAACTGGGTCTGAACCGGTAACCTGGCCGGTTCGCCGGTCTGCACTATTTTTTTTTCTAAAAAAAAATATTAAATCGCATTTATAAATATTAAAAATAAAATATTAAACTGAATTTGACTAGTGTTTATCTTTATGAAAAGAAAAAAACAAAGCATAAAAATGCATTTAATAAGTGTTTATCACTATGAAAAACAATAAAAAAAAACTAGCCCCACTACAAAAGTAGTGTATGCATTTGCTTGATGTTGAACATTAAAATTTATTGTACACTTATTTATAGTGTACTCATGTTCTCTAAACTTCAAAATCACTCGATATGGGACTATCTTCATATGTATTTTTTTTATCTTTTTTGAAGCACTCATATATTTGACAAAGCATATGTTTGTTGCATTTTTTTTTTAACAAAGTAAGTCTTAAATAGAATGAGATACTTTTTTATTTGTGTTGATAAATATAGAATGAAATTAATAAATAGGAGTAATTAGTATTACTAATATATGATAATAATTCTCCTGTTATCAAAAAAAATAAATTAAAATAATAATAATCCTCTTTGCGTCAAAAATAATAATATTCTTAATAATAATAATAATAATGAAGTACCGTTATTGCACTTACTTAGTTATTATGTAATTTCTAATTTGGTTTGTATTAAAAAAATTATGTCTAACTTACTAAATTTAAATTTTATATTGACTTTATGACATTTCATCTTTTTAAAGTGTGAAACTTGAGAATATTGAGTCATTCTTTATTTATTTTTATTTATACATTAATTAAAAAATATATTTAATTAAAAACGGTCCGGCCCGTTTGAACCCCAGTCCAACCACTTGAACCTTGAACCGATAAGCTCACTGGTTCGATGACCGGTCTGGTTCTGACAACCTTTGACATATCACAATTTTTTTGACGTGGCAGATGTTGACTACGATTTAGAGATGATGTGTCCAAATTTTGCTGACGTGGACTAAAATTTATAAAATTAAAATTACTTTTTCCTATTTTCAGAAAAATACTTACCCTTTTTACTGTAATGAAGCATGAAGGCGATAGTAATTGAACACGCCAACTCTAAATCCTAGTCAGCATCTGCCACGTCAAAAAAATCGTGAATGTCATCGGAGAATCCTGCCTGGGGGCTATTTTAAAAGTTTTGAGATTTTGCAGGGACTAAAATGTAACTTTTTTTTACGTGGGCTGTTTTCAAAATGAGGCATAATTGCAGGGACTAAAATCATATTTAATCCTATTATATAAAATATTTGAAGACCAAATGTTGATGAAATTTTTTATAAGAACTAAATTCAAAATTTGAAATATTTATAGGGATCAAAAGCTTATGGAAGTGTTGTTGGTTGGAGAAATGTTCAAGAAATTCGTCATTTACTTAAGATTGGAAAATCAAGAATTGTCATTCTTATCATGAGGCGAATCTTTGTGCCGATGCCTTTGCTAATTTTGGTTGTGACCATGATCCGGGATTGCGTGTGTATGATCGATGTCCGCCTAAAGTGAATTTATTGTTGTTAGCTGATGTTATGGGGATGATAGCCCCTAGAATCATCTCTTTGTAGTTATTTTTTTGGGCTTTGGCCCCTTTTATATAAAAAAAGAAAAAGAAAACAAAAAAAACCTGAACATCATAATTTGTAGATCATATTTATTTTGATGCATTATGAGACTATTCAATGTAAAATGTATTCGGTGGGCCAAGCAGATGACACCTCTCTTCCTTTAAGTTGTGGTCGGTTAGATGTTGGGCCGGTGCTGTTGGGCCCAACCCAAACAAATGATTATGAGGAGCGGGCGGGTGTTGGTTCGGGCCAGGAGGATCCGTCGGGTCAAGTTTTTTTAGTGAAGGATAGAAGTGTAATTAACAAACTGGATCTATTGGTTACAGCAGCACGTGACAAATTTGCTCACTCCTTTCCCATGGAGGATAGTAACTTATCTTCCTCTGCTTCTTCACAACCTGATGGTGGGAATTTAATGCATAAGGCGTCATCTTCTCATCGAAAGAATCTGAGTCGACTTCCATTTCCGAATATGGTTGGCCCCAAATGTCTTAGATTAATGGAAGTAGTTAATAGTGTGGGAGCTTCATGTAGGAGACGCAAGATTTCAAGGGAGGCCAGATCCAAGTCTGGGTCTGTCAATGATGATCAACTTGGTAATATTGACGAGACGGAAGAGGCTACGGAAGTTCAGCAACAACCTCCAACCAATTCGGGGTTAAATTTTATCTTGGGTGAAAATTCGGTGGAGGATGTGAAGGGTTTCCTAGCAAATCAAAAGGATCCAAATGTTAAAAAGTCAGAAGCAGCCCAGCTCTTGGAGATACAATCAGAGCTGGGTATTAATTTCGTTGAATCAAAAGAACAATCAGAAGCTCGCCTTGTTGAAATGGAAGTCAGGGACGGAGAAAAATTGGAAAGTTGTGTGGAGACGGTAGTTCCTCAATGATTCTGTGCTCTATTAACATTAGAGGTTTGGGGGGAAGGGTGAAGAAGAACATGATCAGGGATTTGGTAATTAAAGAGAAGGTGGATTTCCTAGCTATTCAAGAGACTAAGCTTGAGATGGTGACGGATTCGTTGTGCTACTTTTTATGGGGTGGTGAAGATTGCTCTTGGGCCTTCTTACCTTCGGAGGGCAGTAGTGGGGGTATTCTCTCCATTTGGCGTAAGTCTTCCTCTTCACTAATCTTCAGTTTTAGTGGGGAGGGTTTTGTTGGTGTTTGTTTGAATTGGGGTGTGTAGAATGATATTTGCTATGTGGTTAACATTTACTCTAAGTGTGACCTTCATGGTAAGAGAAGACTTTGGGAGAACTTATTGATGTCTAAAGGTGGGTTTGGTAGGGGAGCTTGGTGTGTTGTGGGAGATTGGAATGCGGTGTTGCATAGGGAGGAGAGGAGAGGCGTGAACGAAAGGCTTTTTTCCTCACTTCCTTCGGAGATTCTTGAATTTCAATCTTTTGTTGATGGAATGGAGTTAGTGGATCTTCCGGTGTTAGGGAGGAATTTCACGTGGTTTCACCCTAATGGAAGGACTATGAGCCGAATTGATAGAGCCTTGGTTTCGGAGGAGTGGATTACTTTGTGGGGAAATCCTTCGCTTTGGGTGCTTCTGCGGGTTGTTTCCGATCATTGCCCCCTTGTGATGCGGTATAATAATGTTGATTGGGGCCCCCGTCCTTTCCGATTTAACAACCATTGGCTCCTTCACAAGGATTTTAAAAACCTTGTTGAGGGTTTTTGGAGGTCTTTCAATCCAATGGGTTGGATGGGGTTTATTTTAAAATAAAAAATCAAGGGTCTTAAAGGTTGTATTAGAGCTTGGAATAGAGAGGTTTATGGCTCTCTTGATACGAAGATTCAACTTTTAGTGGAAGAGATTTATGAGGCCGATGTTCGAGGTGAGTTGATTGGGTTATCGGAGGAGGAGGTAGCCCTTAGAAAACAACATTTTGGGGATCTTTGGCATCTTTTAAAGAGTAAAGATTCGGTTATTGTTCAAAGGTCGCGTGCTCGGTGGTTGCGGGAAGGTGATGCCAACACGAGCTATTTTCATAGGTGTTTGAAGACTAGAGGGAGTGCAAATGCCATTAGAGCTATTCAAGTGGATGGTATTTGGATTGAGTCTCCGTTGTTGATTCGTCAAGCGACGGTGGATTTTTTTAAAGCCCAATTCCAAGTGGAGAGGTGGGATAGGCCTTCTTTGGACGGTGTTACTTTTCCTCGGTTGAACAATGAAGACAATTCTTTTTTAATTAGGCCTTTTTTGTTGGAAGAGATCGAAGATGTTGTTTTGGAGTGTGATGGTAATAAGAGCCCCGGACCGGACGGATTCAACTTTAATTTTGTGAAATCCTTTTGGCAGATTTTAAAAGGTGAAATAAGAATCCTTTTTGATCAATTCCATGGCAATGCGAGTATTCCGAAGAGTTTTCTTTCTTTTTTCGTGGCTCTCATCCCAAAAATTAATTCCCCTCATGCCTTGAGAGACTTTCGACCTATCTCTCTTTTGGGATGCTTTTACAAAATGTTGGCTAAGGTTTTGGCTCGTCGGCTTGTTAGTGTGATGGATGGGTTAATTGATTCGACCCAATCGACTTTCCTCAAGGGGAGATACTTAGTTGATGGAGTTATGGTCGTCAACGAGATAGTGGATTTTGCCAAGAAAACCGGGAAGGAGTGCTTAATTCTCAAGGTCGACTTTGAAAAGGCTTACGACTCGGTGGATTGGACTTTCTTGGATTATATGCTTCAAAGGTTTGGTTTTAATGACACTTGGAGGGGTTGGATCCGGGCTTGTATCTTCGGTGGGAGTATGTCTATTTTAGTGAATGGAAGCCCGACGGAAAAATTTAATATCCAACGTGGATTGAAGCAAGGAGACCCTTTGGCCCCATTTCTTTTTCTCTTGGTAGCGGAGGGTCTTGGTGGTCTCATGAGGAGGGCGGTGGAGTTGAATCATTTTAGAGGTTTCCGGGTTGGAAGGGGAGGGATGGCCATATCTCACCTTCAATACGCCGATGATACCATTTGTATCGGGGAGGCCACGGTGGAGAATTTATGGGCTTTAAAGGCTATCTTAAGGGGCTTTGAGATGGTTTCCGGTCTCAAGGTCAATTTTTGGAAGAGTAGTATTATGGGGGTGAATATTTCTCAAGCCTTTATGCGGTTGGCTACCGGGTTTCTAAATTGTAGGGAAGGAATTGTCCCTTTCTTGTATCTTGGATTGCCGGTGGGGGCGAATCATAAGCGGATTGCCACATGGGAACCTCTTATTAATTCTCTTCGTAAGCGGTTAGGTGGTTGGTCGAATAGATTTGTTAGCCTAGGGGGTCAGATTATTTTACTTAATTCGGTCCTTAATGCCATTCCGATTTTTTACCTTTCCTTCCTCAAAATTCTGATTCATGTGTGGAAAATTATTAAGCGGATTCAACGGGAGTTTTTATGGGGGGTTAGGGGTGGAGAGAAGCAGACAAATTGGGTGAAATGGGACGTGGTGTGTCAACTGAAGTGTAAAGGTGGCCTTGGAGTTCGGGACATTCGAACGGTGAATATTAGCCTTTTGTCAAAATGGCGTTGGCGGCTTCTTCATTCCGACAATTCCTTGTGGAAGGAGGTTATTAGGGGAAAATATGGGGATGCGGCGATTGGTAGGGTGGAGTTGGGTGAGGATTGCAAACCTTGGTTTTCATCTTCATGGTGGCGTGATATTTGTTTGATTGGGATTAATCAAGACCATAATTGGTTTTCCCAAAATGTTGTCAAATTGATGGGGAATGGAGAACAAACAAGCTTTTGGGAGGATAGTTGGGTGGGAGGTGTTCCTTTGCGTGTGGTGTTCCCTCGCCTTTTTTCTATCTCTACTCAAAAGGAGGCTTCGGTTGCGAGTATTCGTAATCATAATGGGGAAGCTACTTGGAATTTGGTGTGGCGGCGTAGATTGTTTGTTTGGGAACAAGTTTTGGTGGACGATTTATTGGAGCTTATTAACCCAATAGTTTTGTCAACTAGGGAGGACCGTTGGGGTTGGCGCCCGGAGAAGGAGGAAGACTTTACTGTTAAATCCACATATAATTTGGTCTCTAGTATGTTCATCGTTGGGGGTGATATTTCCCCTGTTCAACAATCAGCTTTCAAAGCTATTTGGAAAGGTGTGACTCCATCAAAAGTTTCAGCTCTAGCGTGGAGAGTGCTGCACGATCGTGTTCCAACTAGAGACAATTTAATTCGTCGTCGGATTATGCTTTCGGAGGTGGATAGCAGGTGCGTGTTTTGTGGGCATGAAATTGAAATGGCTGAGCATGTTTTTCTTTACTGATCGGTTACTCTGCAGGTGTGGAAAAGCATTTTTGATTGGCTGGGATTGGTATTTGTGCTACCCCATAATACTATGTCCCTGCTGAACTGTGTTGCTGCAACTCCTGGGCCAAAACAGGTGCGCTATGGTCTGGTTTTGATCTAGAACACGGTCATTTGGTCGGTGTGGAGCCATCGCAATAAGATTATTTTCGACAACGGTGTATTGGATCTTGTGGCTTTGGTGGATGCTATTAAGATTGCCTCGTGGAAGTGGTGGATTGGGAGATCAAAAGCCCCGTCGTGTTTGTTTTACGAATGGACAGTGGAGCCGGTGTTGTGTTTGAATCAGTGACGCGGTTGCTCTCTGTGTTGTGGTTCCTAGTTTTGTTGCTGCACTTTTTCCTTTTCTCTTCTAGGATTCTGCTGTTGCTGGTTGTATTTTTGTATTTAGCTTTGGTTTAGGAAAGGTTGTTTTTTGGGGCTGTTTCATAGTCCTCTCCTTCTCCTTTGCTTTTGTAATTTTTCTTAGGAGTTTCTGTGTACTTCTTGTACATAGACTCCCTTAATAAAATTTTGCTGAATTCAAAAAAAAAAATGTAAAATGTATGTCTTTCATCTGAGCAAATCGATGAACATTTATGTAATTTTGAAGGTTCTATATCTTTTATCATAAAAAGTAATCACATAAAAGCTAGATCACTTCAAAGGGAAATAAAAAATACATTTGGCTATTTGTCGTATGGTGTATATAAATTTGAGAAATGTTATTTTGACACCAACTTAGTTGTCCAATAACTATATTTACACTATCCAATTATAATTTATTTTTTTATTATTTTATTGATTCACCTCTATGTGAGATGGTTGTCTAATTGACAACTATTTTGGGTTGTACAAATATCACAACTCATAACAAATATCAGAAGAATCTCACTAAATATTTATGATGGACATTATGATCCAATGAAATAATCTAATAATTACTTTTATTACTTACTAATATCATCATCAAGTTCATCATTTTCATTATTATTACTAACAGAAGAATCATTGTCATTACAACGATTATTATTACTGATAGTACTTGCCTCTGCAAGTTATTATAATATAATTATAATTATGCTGGTGCAGCAGGGTATCCAAAGGGTAATGGAGAAACAGACTTATCCAACAGATTTGGATGAAAAAAACCAAATGTGCGCAACACTTGATTATCAGCAAAATTAAGAGCCCTCTCCATACCATCCCAACAATCATCAGCAGCATACATTGGATTATGGTGACCATTACAAGGTTGACACCCTGTAAAATGTGTAATAAAGGGTCTCCTCAAATCTCCTAAATTCTTAACATACTTTTCCCTCATTTCACCATAATGTTCACTAACCTTCTCTGCATGCCTCCTCCTTAATCCTTCAACCCTTTTTTCCACCTCGTCATATTTTTTGGTCATTTTATCGTACATTTTTGAAATCTCCAACCAATAACCTTCGAAATAAAATCCATCCTCTAAAAAGATCTTGCTCGTCCACTTGTCCTCTCCCATTGCGATTAAGTAAGCAAGTGCCGTCTGATCGTCTGAATCGGGTACCACCTTTGTCTTGAAAGTAGCCATTAACCTCTCCCCCCATTTCTCGTAATCAGGGCTATTTGGTCCCATACTGGCCCAAACATCCATAAAGTCCAACGACCACTGACAATTCCTCATCAAGAAAACACCAGCGTTTAGCCCCGTCCAACTATGATCTTTCTTAATCAAATCTTCCCAACCATGAATTATGAGATTGTGATCCTTGTAACGGTTTAATGGCAATTTAAACTCCATATCAGTGAATACTGCGTCCGAGTCAACCCACCATATCCACTCAACTTCTGGATGAGCCAACATTGCGGCCCGAACCATAGGATACTTAGCCCAATAAGAGTTCATTTTCGGGTGCAACAAAGCATTATTGTAGATTATGTCGTGGTTGTGTAAACGACAATAATCAACTTTATTTTTAAAGAACCGTAGTAACAGGTGATCGCCGATAGGGTTATCACACTTTGTCGGCTGCGAACCTGTTATTACGAGTATCTTTTGGCCAGCTCCGGCAACAAATGAAGGATGATGTAGTAGCCACTCTTTACGCTTCTCATCCCAATTTTTCATCGGTTTGTCCATGGTGTAACATGTTTCTGGATCATCATAGAAAGTTTTATCCAACGGATCATGTAACAAATTAGGGGTGAAGTTGTAGTTTGTGGTAAAGTTTAAGGATTTGAGATTGGTGGTGATGGAGTTAACTTTGATGTTGGAATTTGGGATTGGGGTGATGAAAGAAGAGAGACCCCATATTAAAAGAAGAGCTGACATTGCTCCTCCAAGGAAGATGCAACCGTTTGAAGCACATATGGAGGATTTGTTTTTGGAACCGAACTTCGCCATGGGTGAATTGTGATTGTGTGAATGTTAATGAGATCTTGTGGTGCCATTTTTAAGAGTGGTTTTTTTTGTTGGGTAGCGTATGCATATGTGCTAGCTATGTGCTTCTTGATCACTATAAAAAAAATGTCGTGTTCTTTGAACTGATTTTGTGTTTTTTGATAAATGTAAATTAGCATGATTGTTAATTGATTGAGGGGATTGAGTAAAGGTAGTTCTAAATTGGGAAATGAGAGACTTAGAGACACTGATTTTTTGTGGCAGTTGTGTTTTGTGTTGGGGAAGATTATAAGTAGGCAAAATGCATCTAGAGGTCCTTTAAGTTTTACGTTTGCCTTATAAGTAATATATGTGTCCCCTAATTCATTCAAATGTATCATGGACTCATAAGGATAGAGCCAAAGCAGAATCAGATTTAATGCAGTTACTGTGTGACACAGTAATGCATCTAAACCGTCCGATTATAATTTGACGGATGAAATTTTTCTATGTTATTTTTTTTTTGTATTTTATATGGAACATCCGATCAAATCCAGCCAAAGCTACGTATGCTCCCTCCAAGTTTTCTAATTCCTTCTGTATGTATATTATTTATTTGTTGAACCATTTTTCAAATAGGTTAGTATTGTTTTACTTTAATCATAACGCTGATTTTCCTATATTATGAACATATATTTCATGTTTCAAGTAACATATTACACAAGTAGGAAGCGGTGGTGCTTGTTTGGGTTTTGTGTATTCAACTTGAAGATGCTTATTTTTGCACGCATTTCAATTCTTTCAAAGACATAAAAGTAGATTATTCTATTAATTGAAATTATGTGAATTCGTACAAGAAACAATTTGCTTTGTGTGCACTATACCTGTTCTTTTTTTCTTCTTTTTTATAATATAGAAACTAATTATTCGATTTTTGCAGAATTAAGGACCATCTTTGATATTTTAGGTGTCATTTATAAATTTAGAAAATACCTAGTAATATTTTTAATTATTTTAATATTACTATCCATACTTTTTTTGTTGGTAAAATGATATGTTCAAAAAAATTTAGTCAAAAAACAATAGTTAAAAAATCAAAAAATTATCCATCCCGTTTTAAATTATTTTCAACGCTAACACATTCAATGTCTATCCTATTTTAAATTTTTTCAACACTAACATTTGCAAATTCATATTTCCAATTTTCTTCAAGTATAGTAAATGTGGAATTTTTTCACTAGATAAACCCCCTCATGTTTTTATGTAAATATGAGACTGTGTGCAGTCACACTCACACAACCTGAACATATTTAGACCACGCCAATACAAAAACTAACAAAGTTTTCTTAAAATTGTTCATGCTCCCGTATTCTCAAAATTAAATTCAAACTCAAAACTCTTAGGTAAGAAGGCTTAAATCATCTCATCCAAGAAACTTTAAATTGTGCATCATAAATATCATTTGAAGTTATAGAAATATAGATAGATATAAAATGAAAATTAATACTTCCCCCGTCCCAAAATATAAGCAAAAGTTGGTCAACAAAAGTGAATGTATTTGGTCCAAATTTTTAACCAAATACATCAAGTTTCTTTCACTCATTTTTGCTTATATTTTGGAACAGAGGAAGTATACTAGTTGATATCAATAAATAAATTACAGAAACTTAAAAATTATGTAATTATATGAAAATTCTTAACACTTTTTTATAAATGATGAAAAATAAAAGAAATGCTAAGGGTCGAACAAAGAAAATGGTGTGAAAGCAACAATTCGAAAGAGGAAATCTAAAATAACACCAATTTACTAAAATTTCCCCTTCTTGCTGCTGCTGAGGATCCAGATCGACCGTCTCATAATGCACATTGGAGATATAGTATTAGTATTAGAACTAACTTATTCTTACGATATCAATTTTTGTAATGTAAAATATCTGATTATTTTGATAGTATTATATGTGATTTCCAACTTTGTGGGAAGAAATCACAATATTGAAATTTGATTGATAACACTATTCAATTGTTGTGGATTAGTTTCAAAATCAATGATGAGTAATTCACCAAGATTTTACTTTTGAAATCTATGAAAAATACACTACAAGCGTTTTGTCAAACACTTGTCATGCGATAATCCAACAACTATCGAATTCGACGAATCAAAGCAATTTTTGATATGCAATTAATCAGTAAATCGAAAACAATAAAGAATGCAATAAAGAACACACAAGATTTGTTTAAGGAGTTCCCGAATTTCTCATCCTCACTTGTCCGAAATTTTGATAAACTCGCATAAAGAAGATAACACACCATCTAATACAAACTTTTGAAGAACCAAACCTCCTCCCATCATCAGAATAACTATAATATCATGAATTCTACAATGCATGAATTCTACAATGCACATCATTCATGACATTACCCACAATACATTTTTTGAGAAGATGCAGATTATCATTATGCACTTCAAAAATGAGATTTCGAGGAGGTGGAAAGGGCAGTTGAATTTCCTGAGTATCAGCAAAGAAATGAAAAAATCTCCAATACTCCCAAACGCACCAACAAGAGCCCTATGTAAACAGTTGTTGTTGATGAAGAACCAACGACAATAGCCCTAGATCCACTGAACGACTAAACAATACTACTCATTCCCCTTGAAGTAAGCATATTCACAAGAATAGACTCAAAATTTAAAAGCTCAATTTCATCATTATTAACCAGATGAACAACAACAAAAGCGTCAGGAGTAGGAGCACATGAATCTCAACAGCTGCCAAGATGTGTTCT
Organism: Trifolium repens; assembly: GCA_030408175.1. Classification (NCBI taxonomy): domain Eukaryota; kingdom Viridiplantae; phylum Streptophyta; class Magnoliopsida; order Fabales; family Fabaceae; genus Trifolium; species Trifolium repens. Next base: position 38,092,527 of record CP125851.1, read on the forward strand.
AGAATTGGACATCTAGGTTTTTGCCTTTGCACAATAGAACATAATCGCTTTTTTATCATAAGCTATAGCAGCTTCTAAAGCGGTATTGAAGGTGCCTAACCAAACACGAGCTTTTTTAAAGGATCTCTAATTTCGGCAGCGTATCGTCCCCACGGTTGCTTCCGAATGCAGCAATAGCGAACGTTTGTCTATGGAGTATGAGATTTATTCGACGGAATGAGAATGTCGTTCTTCGCCGGAGTTCGATTTTTGTTTGACAATGTGGGAATCGATGCTCGTAGCACCAGTCTCGATAATGGTAACCTCGGTTCTCGGGTTAATACTTGGCGAGCCATTAATGCCGTTACAAAAGAAAAAAATAAAAGGTCACTTTTTCATATCTCCAAACAAAAAAACTTAACCATTATTTTTTTTCTTCTTCTAGATTTTTTTGTAACGACATCAATGGCTCGCCAAAGATTTACCTGAGATCCGAGGTTACCACTATCGAGACTGGTGCTATGAGCACTGATTCCACCTTCGCCAAATGAAAATTGAACTCTGACGAAGAACGATATTCTCACTCCATCAAATGTAACTCCTACTTCGGAGACGAAAATTTGCTGCCGCTGCGTTAGAAAGCGATCATGGGGACGATATGCTGCAGAAATCAGATATCCTTCAAAAAAGACTCGTGTTTGGTTAGGAACCTTCAATACCCATGAAAAAATGATTCTATTCCGCGATGCAAAGACCAGTTTTGCAATTCCATAACACATCTTGGTTGCTGCTGAGATTTGGGTTGCTCCTACTCATGTCGCTCTTGCTGTTGTTCATCACTTTAATAATGATGAAATAAAGCTTTTGAATTTTGATTTTGTTCTGATGAATAGGCCTACTTCAAGCGGAATGAGTAGTACCGTTTAGTCAATCAGTGGACCTAGGGCTATTGTTGTTGGTTCTTCATCAACAACAACTGAAGAAAAGGGCATGGCCATCTATGTGTTGTTATGTGATAAGTGAAGGTTCATTTCTACTTGGATGGTCATATCATGGTTTTAAATAGCGGTCGCGGTCGCGTCAAGGTTTTCACGATTTCGGCTGTTACGGCTGTCGCGTTACAGATTGCGGTCGTCGCGATGTGAATTAATCACAAAATTCACAAATCTTATAAAATATAAATGATTTAGTTTTAAATTAAAAAAATTAATATAAACTAACCATAAGCATATTATAGTCTAATTTATATAACCATAGTATACTAGTATAATTTATAGTCTAATTTTTTAAAAAATAGAGAAATAAGTAAATTAATTAAGAAACCTAATTTTTAATATAATCAAAATCTTATTTAGCTTATAAAAAAAAGAATTTCTTATTTAACTTAATTAAAAATAATTTACCCAACCCAAATGTTCCCTCCCAACCCAAATGTTCCCTCCTATTTACCTAAAAAAAAAAAACAAAAACCCCTCTTAAAAATGAAAACCCCTCTCACGGACAAACCACACCCAATAATTTTTTTTAAAAAAAATAACAAAAGACCCCTCCCCCACTTTGTCTACCACACAATCATTTTTATTTTAAATAAAAGAAACCACATGGACACACAAAAGACCCCTCCCCCACTCAGTCACTCATCTTCTTCATCGAGCCACACCCACACCCCACCGTCCCATGCCATTTCATCATCGTTCATCACCGTGTTCACTCACCAGTCACCACCTTCTCCACACATAACAACACAATAGCTTTTATTTTCAATTTTTTCACCTCCCACATGGACACACAACGGTCAACAACACAAACAAAATTCCCAATTTTTTTCTTCTCATCTCACTCTACAATTTGCATACAAACACCACAAATCAACACAATAATTTACAAAATACCTGTTGATGGGAGGAATGGAGGATGATGCAGTTTGAAGCAAGGAAGAAAGAGGCTTGCGGCTACAGATCGGAACGCAAGAGAAGGAGATTAGAAATGAAAAATAAGAAACAGAGAGTCAGAGACTAGAGAAATTATTGAGTATTGTACTGAGTTAGATTCTGATTCTCCTGCTAAAAGGTAAGATTTTTATTCTCAATCTGACATAATAAGATTCTTCGTCCTCTTTTCTGCTTTTTGTGTCGGTAACAGATTTTTCGCGACCGTAACGGTGTTTCGCGGCCATAACGGTGTTTCACGGCTGTAACGGCGTTTCGTATCGGTCGTAACTGCGTTTCGGCTGCGATTTTGTTTCACACCGTGAAAACCATATAAAACGGAAACGGTGGCTGGCAAAACCGTTTTGTAACGTCCGTTTTTGCGGTAACGGGACGTTTTTTAAAACCTTGGGTCATATGTTGTTGATGTTGTAAGTTATTTGGATCCTGTCAAGTAACATTGGAATGGCAGTGGATATGAATTTCATTTGATAAAAAAAAGATAGATGTACCGATATATTTTATTTGGGGGTATGTCTAACAGAATTTTGTAAAGTAAGAAAATCAAGTGCCAAAATTGTAAAAATTCTAGAATTTGTTATAATGTACTTACTTTAGTTAGAGGAGTCTGATCCATCGAACATAATGTGAATTCGTGAACCAGTCTTAAGGAATAAACACCAAATCCAACATCAAGCCAACTCAAATAGTATTCAAGTCGGATAAAAATTAAAAGAAAATCAAACAATTCATGTCTATCTTATTTTCTGTTGTGCATTTGCATAAAATTGTATAGCACTTACTACAGAAGGAAATATCCAGCATTTGGAAAAGAGCCTGCAAGGATAATTAAACAATTCTCCTGTGAGTTTTAATAGTCTAAGAAAAATTAAAAGATTCATTTGAATACACGAAAAAACATCAATTTTAGCACACAATACTACAAATCTACAATATATATGCTCATATAATTTTAATTGAAATTTTTTTATAATTAGAAGAAAAAAAATTAAAGTTACGTTGAAATGAATCATGAAAGCAAGTCGACATATGTGAATACTTTTAGTGAAAAGGTAATAGTGTCGGGACAATAAACAATGAATACAAAAGTGAACAAGACAACTTCAATTTTTTATCATAAAAAGGATTTGAAAATTGATATAGTAAAATAATTATAAATCCTTGGAAAATGATAACAAACATATACCTTCTTTGATGTATTTTCACAATTGATGCCCTCATATTTATTGTAGATAATTTTGGTTGTATTTTCAAAATCGAATTGCTACTCATAGACGAGTTCAGATCCGCTCTAGTGTTTGTTACCTCTGCTACTCATAGGTGAGTCCAGATCCACTTAGGTCTTTTATATTCATTTGATAGTGAAATGTATTTGATATGATATTTGAATCAAATACATTTACTGCTATATTTTCTTTTTGCTTATACATTATTTGGGAAGGAGTAATTATCTGGCGGAGATTTCGAGAAAATTTATAATTATTTGACGGAGATTTCGAGGCTAGAAACATATATATATTTGCAATTTTGATATAATCAAAAACAAATGTGACAACAAGTTATATATTTAGAGATCAAAGTAGTAGTTTTTCCATAATATAAAAATATATTTTTTCTTTGTATTTTTTAAAATAGATTTTGTAAAACCGCCTTTCAAAATACTACAAGTTTTTTAAAATTTGTTTTTTCTAAATTGAAGCACTAATTTTGAAATCATATAACATAAACATACATTATTGAAGATCAAAACATAGTCAAAATCACAATTTTTCAAAAAGTTGTATTTCAAAAATGATTTTTATGAAAATCTATTTGAGATTGCTTCAAAATTAAGTGATTTTTTGAAATTTTGATATCCAAAAAAAGTTTCAATAAAATGATGAAATACCTAAAATAACATTTTAAGAATAACTATTCAAACCAAATTTTCATTTGAAGCTTTTATAAAGAGTTTTTTACTAAATTGTTTTTACACAAAATTATATAACACTATAAAATCCATTTTTAAAAAAAAAAAAAAAAAACAGACCCAATATTAGATTTTTTAATTCACATGTACCATGCAAGACATTTCTTATTTAAAATAATAGTTAAATGAGTTTAATTAACCACAATAGAATCATTGCGATCCGTTGTTAAAAAGTATTTATAAATTTATACTTTATCTTTTTCGATGCGAGATGTTCCCTGTGAATCTGTGATCCGTAGATAAGAGTTGTTAAGAAGTTTCAAGGGGTCGAGTTCAAATTCATTCGAGAACAGTTGTAAAAATAATTATTAGTGTTGCTTGAATTATTAAAAAAATTTGCTTCTGTGATTTATTTTCTTAAAAGAAAAAATAAGTTTTAAGGAACAAAATTAAGCTTAGAAGTGACCAAACTTAAAAGAAAAATTTAGTAAAAAAAAAAATTCTAAAAAAACAACATTTATACCAGAAATTAGAAAATAAATAGAGTTAATATTTTGAATCTGCATTTTACTTGGCTAAAATTTTAACAGTAGGACTTTAAGTGTGTAAGGTCCAATTAATATATTGAGTAAAAAAATGCTCATTATATCATATAACGTTTAACAAAAAAAAATTATGTATCTAATTAAAAAATAATTGGATTACACGTTGTTACTACTTTGGCAATGACACGGACACGGTAGTCATTTTAGACTATATGATCAACCATGAATGATTGAGATTAAAATTGTGTTTAAACTACCTTGATCAACTAGTATTGTCTTGCTTTTAGACGGCCAAGGTTGTTTAATGCGTGTAACTGCATAAAGCAATTATGAAATGCAATCCTAATCCCTACACCATTAGCAAGTAATTCATCGTACATTTATTTTATATTAACACAACATTAATATAGTATGGTTTAATATGAATATGTGATACTTGGTAAAAGTAAGATCAATTATGTATCCTTAATCATGACCAGATTTTATTTGAAATTATAAAAGTTTATATTGAATGAATAAGAGTAATGAACATTGAAATAACATTGCATTTCACTCTCTTATTCTAGCTCTAGTTAATAAATTAAGTCCTTTACAGCAACTAGCTAACTACTCCTCAACCCTTGGGTATCCGAACGGAACGTCATACACAGAAGATGTCATAAGATCCTTCCTCGCAAACCCATAATTACGAAGAATTTGATTGTCAGCAAAATTCAAAGTCCTCTGCATTTCTTTCCAACAAACATCCCCTTTATAATCAGGATTATGGTCCCCGCTACATGGTTGACACCCTGTGAAATGAGTAACAAACGGCCTCCTCTTAGTCCTCTCACTCTTTGTCAAAAAATGCTCTCTCATCTCACCATACCATACACTAACTTTCTCCGAATGCCTTCTCCTTAGAACATCTACTCCCTCCTCTATCTCATTATACTTATTTTTAAATCCCTCAAACTTCCCTAATGTAGCAATCCAATAACCTTCTAAATCATATGCTTCCTCCAAATATGTCTTCCCGCCCCATTTCCTTCTTTGCTTAGAAAGCAAATAAATTAAAGATGATTGATCATCAGGCAACGGAAAGGGTTTATCTTTAAATGTTGATGTTAAGATTTTCCCCCATTTTTCATAATTTGGCGTTGATGGACCCATTTGGGCCCAAACGTGTAACAAGTCCATGGACCATTGACAATTACGAATTAAAAGTGACCCGGCATTAAGCCCAGTCCAACTCATATTCTCATTGTCAGCATACACCATGTTGGACCAACCGTGAACTACGAGATTGTGATCCTTGTAACGCTCCAACGGAATCTTAAACTCCATATCTGTGAAAATTGCATCTGCATCCAACCACCAGATCCACTCGACTTCTGGGTGGGCCATCATTGCGGACCGAATAATTGGAAGTTTGGACCAATAAGAGTCCATCTTTGGGTGCAAGTGTAGGTTGCTATAGTACACCTCACAGTTATGGATTCTACAGTAATCCACCTTGTTCTTGAAACACCTTAACAACAAATGGTCGCCAATGGGGTTCTTGCATGGTGATGGTTGTGACCCCGTGACAAGAAGAATTCGGTCATGTGCACCGGCGGCGAAGGAAGGGTGAATTTGAAGCCACTCACTTCGCTTTTTGTCCCATTGCTTCAGTGGTTTTTCGATGGAGTAACTGAGTTGTGGATCGTCGTAGAAAGTTTTTTCGGGAGGGTCGAGGACAACCTCATATGTGGTTGTTGTGGGGCTTAAAAGGAGTGTAGTGAGTTGGTTTTTTTTGAACCACAATGCACAAAGCAGTAGTAGGAGAACCATGATGGGAAACCTACCAAAACCATTGTGGTTTGGAATTGAGAATTCTTTCTTTCTTTTTTCAATAGTCATTTGGAAAGTTTGTATTTTGAATTATGTTTAATTTAGAAGTAAGAATCAATTTATAAGAACAAAAAGTGCATGGTTTTAGTTTTTTTGTGTTTCTAGTATACGAAGGTGTGAATGCAAGCAAAAGTTTGTCAACAAAAGTGAATGTATTTGGTCTAAATTTTGAACCAAATACATCAAGTTTCTTTGACTCACTTTTACTTATATTTTGTAACGGATGGAGTATGTGCTTATTGATCATTTTGTATTTTTTCAATAAATGTAAATTAACACAGTTGTTATTTGAGGAAATATAGGAAAAGTTGTTGTACATTGAGAAAGAGAATAAATGCAATTTTACATTGGGAAAGTAAGTTTTCAAACTTATATTTGAATATATGTAAATATCATTTATATATAGCAAATATCTTTTATATTTGGTAACGTTTTGATTGTTAAGATACTCTTGTTCATTTAGTCAAGATATTTTTTTATATTTGCTAAATATACAAGAGTATATTGACTATCAAGATTTTATTAAATATAAAATATATATATTTTTTTTTTATGCAATAAAAGATATTTGCTACATATAAAAGATATTTATATTTTTTTTACATCATATTTACATGTTCAAATACAAACATATGTGTTGTTCCTAATTTGATTTTGGAAAATGCTAATTTGACCCCGGCTATGGCACTAGTTAATAAAATAAAATATGACAACAAGAAAATATGACTTTATCAAATTTGTTCCTAATTATGAAAATATCAAAATGTATTTTGCAATGCAATATATACTTGTTTTTAGTTGGTTCAAAAAAATATGAGTTTAATTGTTATGCACTCTTAGTGTAAACTTATTTTACACATGCAATTAATAAGAGTGATTTAAATTTCCATGTCATATAAAGATAGTGGGGTGATGTGGCGGAATACATGGTTGTTATTGGTTGACAGTGTAAAATTATTTTACACTGTCAGTGCATACAAATTAAATCCAAAATATATATACTTTTTTTAGTTTACTTATCTGGTACACTAGTTAGATGAACGTCAATTCTTAAAACTATTTTACAAATAGATTGATATTATATTCCTCTAATTATAACACTTATTTTTCAGCAGTTTTGATATTATGATTTTGGTATATTGTATTATAATTTTTATACATTTTTATACACGCCATTGGATTTGAATTTGGATATGGGAACATTAAAAAATTCATTGTTTTAGTTCTTAATCTGTGGATTTTAGATTTTTTATGTTTTGCTGCACAATTAGCAAGTTCTTTGTTGCCGGCAGAAATGTCGAACGTTATGAATTTTAAATACAACAGTGCTATATGGCACGACATGCCATTTTGTCGATTTGCACGAGCGCTTACATTTAGTAGCATTGCTATTCCACTTTGTTCATTGGTATTTTTTAAAACAAAAATAAGGATGTCCGAAAGGATTTAATTTGTGTGCACTGATAGTGCAATATTTTTTTACACGTGCATCCAATCAAATCACGATATGTAGGTATTTGTTGAGATATTTTATGAACAAACCTATTAAAGTAGTACTATGATATGATTTGATTGGATGCATGTGTAAAAATATTTTACACTGTCACTACATAGCAATTAATCTCTAACTAAAATACAATAAAAGTATTAAATATGTCAATTTTTTTTCTACATTTGTCTCTAAATATACAATTTCTTTATTAAAATTGCGGAGATTAAGAAAATTAATTGTGGTATTCAATTTATTGACAATCGGTATTATTTTTACAGTTTTATTTTATTCTTTAAAAGAGAAAATGCGTTAATGTTTCCTTTAGAATATTTATTCTGGAATGCAGAAAAAAATGCACTATAATTAAGGTATATTGGTAAATAAATAATTATTATTCTTAAAAATTTGAAAGAGGTCTAATGAAAATGGACAGAAAAATCTCAAAACCGTTTTCTATTTAGAGACGGAGATGGTAATTTACAATTAGTGGGTAGTTATTTTTTTGAGTGTGTAGTTTTTTTATTAAAAAAATAAAGAAACTAAAATAATAAGGATAAAGTTGGGATAAAAGGTAAAAATTTATAAGTTATAAACTCAAACACCACTTAAAATAGCATCTGAAAAAAAAGCTATAAGCTAATAAAAAAACTATAAGCTAGTAAAGAAAGCTTATTACCAAACACTTTTAATTTCATGAAACAAGCTTATAAACTAATATAATATAATAAGCTATAAGTAGTTTATTTGGATTACCTAATACACCCTAAATAAAATATTACACATACAGGATAATATATATTTTCTCTATATTTGTTTTCCTCAAAACAAAGAAGAATTGCTTTTATCAATGACTATATGCATATACATATTAATTATACTAATACCACAAGCGCTGCCAGGCACCAGCACAGCATGAAATGGGCGAAGATCCGAATTAAGAGGCACAAAATGAACGGTTATTAATCATTCGTCGGATTCAACGAATTTCTATATCATACCCACAAGCATTTTCCTTTTAAATAAGTAGGAGCAATCAAAAGGACAAAATAGCCTAAAAAAGGACAATTAATTATCTCTAGTAACTTAGGCTTTGTTTGGGAGTTTGGTTTTGGAGGGGAAGGGAGGGGAATGAGAGGCTTGGGAAGAGGTCAACCCTTGTTTGGGAGTTTTAAAAAAATAAGGAAAGGTTTTGGGGGGTTTTGGGAGGCTTATTTTATCCAATTTTAAAGTTCCCCCAAATTGGGGGGTTTTGGAGGGTTAACTATATAAATTGTCTATTTTACCCCTTACAATAATTCAAAATTCCAATTTTAGCCCTAGCCTAATTTCATTCCAAAAGATAAAAAACTTTTTTCCGGAAAAAATAGGAAACATTTTTTCCGGAAAAAATCCGAAAATTTTTTTTTTCCGAAAAAATCGGGAACTTTATTTCCCGGCAAAAATTCGGAAACTTTTTTCTGGAAAAAATCGGGAACTTTTTTCTGGAAAAATCGAGTACTTTTTTTCCCGGCAAAAAATCGGAAACTTCTTTCCGGAAAAATCGGGAACTTTATTTCCCGGCAAAAATTCGGAAACTTTTTTCTGGAAAAAATCGTAAACTTTTTTCCGGAAAAATCGAGTACTTTTTTTTCCGAAAAAAATCAGGAACTTTTTTTCCCGGCAAAAAATCGGAAACTTCTTTCCGGAAAAATCGGGAACTTTATTTCCCGGCAAAAATTCGGAAACTTTTTTTGGGAGAAAATCGGGAACTTTTTTCCGGAAAAATCGAGAACTTTTTTCCAGAAAAATCGAGAACTTTTTTTCGGGAAAAAAATCGGAAACTTTTTTTCTGGAAAATCGGGAACTCTTTTTCCCGGCAAAAAATCGGAAACTTTTTTCGGGAAAAAATCGGGAACTTTTTTTCCGGAAAAAAAAGAGAACTTTTTTTCCGGAAAAAATCGGAATATTTTTTTCCAGTACAATCGGAAACTTTTTTTCGGAAAAATCGGGAACGTTTTTTCCCGGCAAAAAATCAGAAACTTTTTTTGGGAAAAATCAAGAACGTTTTTTCCGGTAAAATCGGGAACATTTTTCCCGGCAAAAAATCAGAAACTTTTTTCTGGAAAAAATCGGGAACTTTTTTTTCGAATAAAATATTAGATCTTTTTTCCCGAAAAAATATCGTAAACTTTTGTTCCGAAATTATTTTTTATCTGAAATCGAAACTTATTCTCAAAAAGGGCAAAATAATATAACACAATGTATTAATTTTAAGGGAAAAAAGGGTAAAATAGTAAAATCATCACATAAGCTCCCTATGTCCTTCCTTGTTGGTTTTTCAACTCCCAAACAAGGGGAAGGATTTCCCTCCTTTATCCCTTCCCTCCCTTTCCTTCCCCTCCCCTCCTTAACCTTTCCTTTCCTTCCTCTCAAAACTCCCAAACAAAGCCTTAGGTAACACAAATCTGTAAGTGCAACCAATCGTTAGTTGGTTCAGTGGTGATTGGCGCTGAACTTGGTAGGGAGGACCGCGGTTCGATCCCCCGCAACTGTGATCGGGAGGGGGCTGGAACCGCTTGATGCCAGAACTGACCCCCAAACCAGATTAAACTGGTGGTGAAATGCCAAAAAAAAAATAAAATTTGTAAGTGCAAAACAACCACCTTAATTTGAGTTGCACGAGCATCAACATATATTTCATGTACAGCGGTGTTATTGTACACATTTCCAATAACAAAAATACTACTCCCTCCGGCTTTAATTATAAGCAAAAATTACTTTTTAGATACATTGAATAATTATTGTATCTAATCCACTTTTTAGACTAGATACATTAGTTATTCAATATATCTAAAAAATGACATTTGCTTATAATTAAAGCCGGAGAGAGTACACCATATTATGCCTACTTTGTGCACGGTTAACGAGACGTAAAAAATTAACAAAAAAATAAAAAAGTGTATATGCACCAAGGTTGTCAGAACCGGACCGGTCATCGAACCGGTGAGCTTACCGGTTCAAGGTTCAATGGTCGGACCGGGGTTGGATCGGGGTCGGACCGTTTTTAATTATATATAAATATTTTATAATTTTAAATAATAAATAAATCATGGGGAAACGGTCATTTTAGTCCCTCAATGTACAAGTGGCTGTCATTTTGGTCCCTCACTGAGCAAAAACTACGAAACAGTCCCTGACTGAACACTCCGTTAGTCAATTTAGTCCAATCCGTTAACTTTGGCCATTAAGTCAACAAAAACGCTGATTTGGCCTTTTTTTTTTTACACGTTAGCATGGTGAGGTGGCACGAGGGACCAAAGTGACTGATGATATGGCAAGAGGACCAAAATGACAGTGGAGACAAAATTTTACCAATTTAAATCCCTAAATCCCAAATCTCATTCTTCATCTTTCTTTTCTGTTGTTGTTGTTGTTGTTGTTAATCTTCTCTCTGTTTCAATCTTTATGTCTGTTGTTCTTCAATTTGTTGTTGGTTTCCATTAATAGAATCGATCTACATGATAGGGGTTGGTGTAAATTCGTCACAACACAGCAACACGCCGTCGTCGCGAGCTGGGTTTTCTTCTTCCATTAAGCTTTTTGTGGTTGTGGTAGAGTGGCAGTTCGACGTGTTGCACAAACTCAGGCGAACATGGGTAGGCCATTCTTCATCTGTGCAATTAACAAGGTAAATTTGCTTCTCTTTTGATATTAGTGAGTTTCCATTTTTAATTCTTCTAGTAAACAAAAATCTAGTCAGCCACCCATGACAAAAATCTTCGGGTTTTTCACACTTACATGCAAGGGTTGGAATGCCATGTTCACATGGAATTCCTAAACATAAAGTACAAACAATAGCCACTAAGCCATCAAAACAATCATTCTATATACTTAATAAGATGGGTGCCTAAGGAATCTATGGTGTACAATATAAAGGAAATATTCAATGTGACAGCATATTAGGATATAAGTCATATCAGTCTCTGACTGTTACCACTTACTATCATATCAGTCCCTGATTGTTATCACTTACTCTCATATCAGTCCATAGTATATGTCCCATGCCTTGGTTTAGAATGCTTACCTGTTAGCTGCCAGTTTCTGCATGTACATGTTAGAGCATATATGTCAACATCCACATGTGTGATCCAATTATTATTTGATACTTGAAATCTTCCATCACCAGACCACGATGGTGTCCAAAGATTGCTTTTAATCTTCAACTTCTCCAACCTAGACTACTGCATTGGGCAAAGTATTCCAGTTCTATTAGCCAACTTTAGTCTATTAGTGCTCATTGTCCTCATAATGTAACACCTTATCTCCTCAGCCATGGTAAGAATAGGCTTTCCTCTATACTTAAGAATACTTGAATTAAATCCTTCACAAGTATTATTAGTAATGTTATCCACTTTTGGCTCAGTACTGAAATAAGTTTTAGTCCATGCATCTTTAGGCCACTTATTTAGATATTCCCATGCCTTCTGACTTTTTCTCTTAATCCTTTCCATGACAGCATCAAACTGGGCTGGTGTAGTTGATCTGGCAGCTTGCCACACTGCACCTTTAAGTTCTTTGTCTTTCCAATGCTTTGTAAAATTCTTCCACAAATGCATCACACAGAATTAATCTATGGTGTGCTCCAGGCATTACCTCTTGCAAAGCAGGTATAAGTCCCTAAAAGTAATTGGTAAAAAGAGTGAATTACAGAAGGCCTGAAGCAAAAACATTCAATGAATAAAAAATTACTATATCATGTACACTTCTAAAAAATTACAGTTTTACAAGTAAAAAATAACAGTTTTAACAGGCATCATAAATCAGTCCCTAACAGTTTTAACAGCCATAAAAAATTACAGTTTTAAGCAGTTATAAATCATAGCAGTTTTAACAGTTACTAAAAATCAGTCTCTAACACTTACTGTCATATTAGTCCCTAACAGTATTCACTTACTATCATATCAGTCCCTAACAATTTTCATTAAATTATTTAGAATTGCACTACGTACCTTCTGCATGTCACTCATAAAATTCCACCCATGTTGTCTATAGTCTCCCAAATCTTCATGCAGCAAAGTGAGGAACCATTTCCAATTGTCCTTGTTCTCTGCATCCACAATAGCATATGCAATAACAAAATTCTGGTTGTTTGCATCTGTTCCAACATCAGTCAGCAACTGACCCCCATAATAGCCCTTTAGGAAACAACCATCCAACCCAATAAATGGTCTGCACCCAGCCTTAAAACCTCTCTTACATGCATCTAAACACACAGAATCTCTTAAAATGTGGAGGACCTTCAAGCACTGGAGTAACATTAATTTTAGTTGTTGTACCATCATTACTCCTTTTAAGTTCATTAGCATAGTCCCAAATTAAACCATATTGCTCTTTATAATTTCCCTCAACTTTTTCTCTTGCTTGCTTTAATGCTCTGAATAGCTTGGTTTCATTAATTTGAACTCCAAAATCCCTCTTGATGTATTCATAAGCCTCTAAATATGTGATTTTTGGTTGTATTTTAATCTTCTCTTCCAACTTACTTGCAACCCACTCTGTCTTTGCTTGACTGTTCACAAATCCACGAGGACAATCATGATTACTTTCGTAAGTCTTCACTTGAAAACTGTTTGTTAATTTATTCCAAGAACAAAATATCTCCCAATGACAGTTTTCAGCCGTGCATGCAGCTCTACATCTTACCTTATCATTTTTTTTCCACTTTATCTCCCTCATATGGTATATGTTGTACTCCCTCACTGCTTTTTTAAACACCTTCAAGGTTTCAAACTCCATCCCCAGTTCCAAGTGAACCTGCCCAAACTGTGCATTTGCATCAAATTGTGGGAAAATTTGCCTTCTATTACTATCAAATTCATCATCACTACTAACAGGGGTTTTTGGATCTTCAGAATGGTATGAGTCATTGTCACCAACAACTTCATCTTGATCAACATTTTGATCAAGTTCAATTCTTACGCCTTCATTTTGTCTTCTCCTTCTCCTACTACTTTCAGGTTCATCTCTTTCAATCTCATTCAAGTCACACTCAACATCCATAAATGACTCATCATCATCACTAACTAATAAGGAAGGCCAATAATCAGAATCTTCAGAACTTTCATCTTCATTCACATTATCAGTCCCCCTCACGTTAACCACCTCAGCCTCCTTCAAATTTCCATCATCTTCAGTCACATTGACATCCTCAGCCTCCTTTAAATTTCTCTCATCTTCAGTCACATTGACCTCCTTAGCCTCCTTTAAATATTCATCAACTTCAGTCACATTAACCTCTTCAACCACCTTCAAATTCTCATCACCAACAGCCACAGTAACCTCTTCATCCACCTTCAAGTTCTCATCACCAACAGCCACATTAACATTTGCTTGATTCACATTAACCTCTTCTTCTTCTTCATCGGCAACTTCAGCAGACACGATTGGCTCATCAACTGGATGTTCAGCATAGATGTGTACATCATAATTGTGGCGTATAGCAGTGGTGCACATATCATGGATGTCTTCACCCTCGAACAATTCAACATAACCACCCTTGTTAGGAATCAACCACCATATGTTCCCAATCCTAGAGTACTTTCCAACAGACTTTAACTTATTTTCAATGATCATCTTGTTAAGGTAACCACAATCATAATCTTTCCAAACAAAAAACTGACCATCTACATACTCCATATTACCATTACCATATCTTTTAAAATATCCACCATGATGCAAAAACATAGTAGCCATAGGTTCCATTCTAAAAAAACAACAACATAGAGATGTATTAACAACTATGAAACAAACCCTAATATTCAAAACTAACTTTAACCCTAAATCCTAAATACACAAAATGAACAACAAATAACCTAAACCATTACACAATCAGAACTATGAATATCAAATATTTGATTTTTGCATGCTTAAAACAAAAAGAAAACAAAGAAGAGCTTTTTACCTTGTCGTATTCAGTAGTGGTGATACTCAGAATGAAAAATAGTGAACAGTTTCAGGGAGTAAATGAGCAAACAGAGGCGACAGCGACAACGACGATGGTTGGGTGATTGGTGGTGGGGATGATTGGCGATGACGATTGTGAAAGTTTGAGAAGAGAAAGTGTAAAGGTGATGGAAAGGTGGTGTTGTGTGGAGGGAGTCAATTTGGTCCCCCACCTTCTATTTATAAAGAAACACATTAATTTAATTTTTTAATAATTTTAATTTTGTCTAATTCTTCACTTTGGTCCCTCATGCCACGTCATCATGTTGAATCAGCGTTTTTGTTGACTTAACGGCCAAAGTTAACGGATTGGACTAAATTGACTAACGGAGTGTTCAGTCAGGGACTGTTTCGTAGTTTTTGCTCAGTGAGGGACCAAAATGACAGCGACTTGTACATTGAGGGGCTAGAATGACCGTTTCCCCATAAATCATTAATAAATAAAAAAGTACATATAATATATATTATTTATTTATTTTTATAAATAATTATATAGGAATAAATTTATTAAAAAAATAGTTATTATATATATGAGTTAATATTTCTCAGTATTTATTAGTACCAAAAGGAACTTTTTTTAACGTGTAGTACCAACAAGATTTTATTGCTCATATAAACATTTTTTTTTATTTGTTGATTTTATTATTTGCTTTGATTTCATAAGCCCAAGCCCAATTGTATATTCTGGTACATTGTGAAGACATTAAAGGAATTCTTTTAACATAATGAAAATGAAAATAGTGAACCCTAATTCTCAATTTTTCATCACCAGCCGCCTCCCCCTCTATTTGCAATATATCATTCTCTTTTCATCTCATCCTTTTCATATCATCCCTAATTCTATGCATATCATGTGTAACAATAACACACCAAGTTTCATCTCATCTTTTTCATTCTTCAACAAGTTCTTTTAAGAATCACATAGAAGATATTATTTTTTCTTCTCCTCTTTCTTTTGAGATTCAAGAGACTATTATTTTGATTTGTTTTCTTCATATATTTATTTTGATCACGTTTTGTTGAAACAGGGCTGAAAACAGAGGTCGCCTAATTTGTTTCCTGTTTCTCAAAAACCAGATTGCGTTTTGTTTTGATCTTTTCTGTTTCCATATTACATTTTTCCTAAAAAAAAAACGTCAGAAAAAAAAAACCAGCGAACCATTGAACCGGCCGGATTACCGGTTTTTCCTGGTTCAGACCTGATTTTCATGGTTTTTTTCCGGTTCGCTTGCAAAACGGCTTTCTGCATCAATCGGACCGGATGCAGGTCCGGTTCATGGTTCGACAGACCTGCCGGTCCGGTCCGGTTTTAACAACCTTGATATGCACAACTATTTTTGTTTGAAGGCAAATACTAACTAGTACCCCGGGGCATTAGTTAAGGTAACCAAAGATAGTAATATTATTTTGGAACTTGTGAAGTCAATATCTTAAAGACTTAAATTTTTGTTTTTTCAATGCATATTTTTTCTTTTATTTCCCTTTTTAGTTCCTTAACTAGTGCTCCGGGGCATTAGTTAGAAAGACCCTTGTTTGAAAATTGTGTTGAAATAACAATTTTCTTTCATGTTTTAAATAACATACACAACAGGCGAATTTTCGGTTAAGTCTTGTTATACCGTGTTATTAGAATTCCGACAGGTTGAGGCTTTGGATGTGAATGTGTTGGAAGCCATTAAAAGTTTCTCGAAGAGTGATATTCCGTCTAAAGTTAATTTGTTCGGATGGCGATTATTGTTAAATAGACTTCCCACAAGGGCAGCCCTCAACAGAATAGGTATTTTGCTAAACTCTCATGATTTGCGGTGTGTCTTTTGTTTGTCACATAATGAGGATAATGCACACCTTTTCTTTTATTGCCCCTTTAGCAATGGGAAATGGAATGTTGTTTTCGGTTGGTTAGGAAAGACTTATCAAACAGGTGTCGAAGGCTGGAATCATTTTAAGTTGTTTGGTAATTTAGTAAGAGTTAAAGACAGTGGGCGTGTCCGTCACTTGATTTGGTTGGTGACGACGTGGAAATTATGGAATCTTAGAAACAGTGTGATTTTCAATGGGGTCATTCCAGATGCATCTTCACTTTTGGATGATATCAAGACAAGTTCTTGGGTGTGGTTCACTAGTCGCTACGGGCGTAAATTTTGTACTCCTTTTTCTAATTAGTGTTTAGATCCTATGACTTGTTTACAAAGCACCTCTTAATTTGCTTTCTTTTGTAAAGGATTGAGTACCTCTTGTACTCCCTTATAATAAATTTGCTTATAAAAAAAAAATAACATACACAATTATTTGGTTAAAAAAATTACATACACATCTACTAATCGGCAAATTTTATAAAAAGGTCGTTTGTTATTATAAATGTTGTTGCGACAAAATGTTAGTAGACAATTAATTTGGTTTGAAATGGAAAAAATCACATTGATAATCAAAACTTTATATTTATCTCTAATTTAAAGACAAAGATTTGTCTAATGTATTATTTTCACACGTTAGACAATCTCGACTGTAGAAACATAATCAAACAATTCTGATTAATCTATTTTTTTTACTATTTTTTCACATTTTTAATCTTAGTCATCGGATGGCTGTTGGTGGTTAATAATGTGTTAAGATAGTAACTACGTTAAATCTATTTTCCTAAGAAGAGAGGTCAAATTACACCGGTGTAACATTTGAGTAATGTTACACCGCTCAATAACGCTTTAAGAAATTCAAAATTTACAAAATTCACTGTTGGATTGAAAGTTTATATCGTATGGATCATCTATGTTGAGTTTTACAAAAATCTAAAATCGTTTTATATGTTATTGAGATACATCAAGATTAACGGTTTATGCATTTTTATTGAATGCCGTTAATCTTTATGTGTCTCAAAAACACGTCAAACGATTTTTGATTTTTGTAAAACTCAACATATATGATCCATACAATATAAACTTTCAATCCAACGGTGGATTTTGTAAAATTTGAATTCATTAAAGCGTTATTGAACAATGTAACATTACTCAAATGTTACACCGGTGTAATTCGATCCCTCTCATTTTCCTAATATATATGTTATTAGAGCATCTCCAGTGGTGATACCACTTTAAGTATCATACATTACTGATAAGTGGTCGCTTACAGTGTCATATAATACTTATGCACCTCGTACATATTTTGCTCCAGTAGTGATACCACTTTGAGTATCATACATTATTAACAAGTGGTCCCATATATATTTAATTATTTTTTTATTTTGTCTAAATAAAAATAAAAAATTGACCGAAAATATATAATAAAAAATATATTAATTTTTTTATTATTCTTTTGTCCGAAACGCTCCCAAATGCGTCTTTTGTGGCGAGAAAAGAACATGATGTTTTTTTCTGGGAAGTACATGCTTCTTCATCAAAGCTATTGATGTTTTTCTAGACCAGTTATAGTTGATAATTGTGGCACTTGAGGAGTTTCAACCAAGGTGATATTAGGTGATGATGATGGATAAATAAAATAAGAATGAGTTTGGAAGTTTTATCGGTAGGAGATTGATTTTGGAACAAATTCATGTAAACATGAATATTATTATTGTACATATTAGAATCCATTTAATAGAAAACAAATAAAATATAACTTTGAATATAGAAAAATATTTAATGATCAAACAAATATTTGCCATATGAATAATATAGAAAACAAATAGAAATTGTGTAAATAAAGAGAAATTGTGTAATATAGAAAAATATGAAATATGATTAAATGTTTGTAAAAAAAGAGATCAATTGGCCATTTAATGATCAAACAAAAAAAGGTAACATTAAATTGATGATACGGTACCTTATTTAAGGTACTGGTATCATCAATTTTGATACATTTTATGTCACGTCATGAAACTCCAGTGATAAAAATAATAAAGTACCGTATCATTAACCTATGAAATTCTCTTAGATATCTTTATTGGAGATGTTCTTATACATATATGATAGTACAAACGATTTTAATAAGATTTGTGCAATATTGTAATTAATCCACACCACGATGACTGCAACAATCCGTAACACCGAAATCGCAAAATTCTTAACGCGACCACAACCGATATTTAAAACTTTGCTAGTGGTGTTTGTCTGGTTTTCTGTCTTCAACTTGAAGAACACTTATTTTCATTCTTAATTTCAAGGACACAAAAGTGGAGTGTTCTATTAATTGAAATTAAGCCGGAATTTCATTTTGTTTATTCATTTTGGGTTTGTTTTGGTGGTTACTCTGTGATATACAGGGAGTATTTGTTAACCATTGTTGTTCATTGTTGCTTTTATAGTTAAGACAAACTATTTTCTGGTGTGGCTTGGTATGTGTGGCAGGTGATCCTCATCACTAGTTTTGAATAGTTAATGACTTGTGCATGCATTCAGAAAATAGTTATGAAATCTAATAGTTCTAAAGATGTTTGTAATCTAATTTTAGGTCATTGTCAATGCTAAATATCTCATCCAGACACTCTCAAGGTTTACATTCAAACTCTCAAGGTCATTTTCAGTGCTAATTTTAGGTCATTTTAAAATGAGAAATACAAGTATTTATAAATTATTTTCAGACATTATCCTTTTCAATATGAAACTTGATTTTTTTTTCAAATTTCAATATCTACACTTTTGAAGGAACAAGAGTTGTTAATTAGAAAAAGTTCTAAAGAATAGCATGATGAACAAAATGACTTCAACCAAGAGTAAGGATCCCTGTTAGATTGAGGTGTAATTCATAACTGTTTAGTTAGTTGATGTTAGTTGTGATTTGTTGGGAGTTAGTTACAACTAGATAAGTTTGTTAGTTAGTTACTATGTGTGTAACTTGCATAACAAAGCATTGTAACTAAGCCTATAAATAAGTGCTTACAATATGTAATTCATAACAATCATCTCAATAAAAATTTCATATTAGCACAATTTACTTTCTTTCTCTTTCTCTCTATTGCTTTCTGTTGTTAATTCATTTGTGTGTGTTTGTTATTCATCTTATCCAAATTCCTAGAACATTCTCAGATCGTTCTCACATTGTGTGTTTGTTAGAACAGTCTCAGAACGTTCTCCCGCTGCGCCAATAATTGGTATCAGAGCCTGGTTCAATCAAAGGGAAACACGAGTGATTGTGAGGGGAATCATATTAGGGAAACACTTGAGTGAGGTGTGAGTCTTGATTTCTATAAAGATGAATAACAACGGTTTTGGATCAAATATCTTGGTTCTTGATAACAAGAACTGGGATAGGTGGAGTGCATTGATGAAATCGCTTTTTGGAGCTCAAGAAGTGGGTGATCTGGTTCATAACGGATATGATGATTTGGGAGCAAATCCAACAGATGCGCAAAGGGTGGCATTCAAAGAATCAAAGAAGAAAGATTGTAAAGCTTTATTCTATATTCAACAGAATGTAGATTCTTATCATTTTGAGAAGATTGCCAAAGCAACAAGATCAAAGGATGCTTGAGATATTCTTGAAAAATATCATGATGGTGGTGATAAAGTCAAGCAAGTGAAGCTTCAGTCACTGAGAAGGAAATACGAGATGATGCAAATGGAGGATGAGCAAAAGATTGAAGATTATTTTTCAAAGCTATGTTCTCTGGTCAATCAAATGCAGACATGTGGTGAAGTCTTGACTGATCAGATGGTAGTTGAAAAGGTATTGAGATCTTTAACCCCAAAATTTGATTTCATAGTTGTTGCAATACAAGAAGCAAAGGATGTGAAAACTATGAAAATAGAGGAGTTGCAGAGTTCATTGGAGGCACATGAACTAATGGTGATTGATAGAGGTTCTGAAAGATCTAATCAACAAGCATTACAAGCACAATCTTTGAAGAAAGAGGGCAACAACAAGAATTCCAAGAAGAAGGGTAAAGGTAAAGCACCATGGTCTAACAGTGGAAAGACTAAACCTGATGACAGACCTGAATCTTCTAAAAGAGGAGGGTTTGGCAAAGGTAACAACAAAAGGAAGGAGGTTGATAAGAGCAAGGTGCAGTGTTATAATTGTGAGAAATATGGACATTTTGCTGATGAGTGTTGGTACAAGAAGGATCAACAAAATGAAGAAGAGGCAAATGTTGCTCAAGGGATAGAGCAAAATTCAGTGCTTATGATGGCTACCACATGTGATGAGAAGGTCAAGAATGAGGAGTGGTATCTTGACACAGGGTGTTCTAATCACATGACTGCACATAGAGAATGGTTGACAAGTTTTGATTCTAGCAGAACAAGCAGCATCAAACTAGCCAACAGCAGTAAGGTTGCAGCAGAAGGTACTGGAAATATAGTGATCAGAGGCAATAGTGGAGTTAAAGTGATAATTAAAGATGTGGTCTATGTTCCAGAGATGAATTGTAACCTGTTAAGCATTGGTCAATTAGCAGAAAAGGGATTCTCAGTGGCAATAGAAGGAGATTCATTGAAGCTATTTGATCCAGAGAAAGACTTAGTGATGAAGTCAACTCTATCTCCAAACAGAACTTACAAATGGAGCATGACAAGTGATGAGATGATGTGCATGACCGCTAGCATAAGTGAAGATGTTAATGAGTTGTGGCACCAAAGGTATGAGCATTTAAATTTTAGAGGTCTCAGTGATTTAAACTATAAGAATCTAGTGCATGGTCTACCTAAGATTAGTGTCAAGAATTCTATCTGTGAAGTTTGTGTGAAGAACAAGCAGATTAGATCACCATTTGTAGGAGAAGCACCTAAGAGAGCTACAGTTGCTTTACAAGTGGTACATTCTGACATTTATGGTTCTTTTGAAGTGTCTTCACTAAGTGAAAGTAAGTGCTTCATTATTTGTGTGGATGAGTTTACTAGAATGTTGTGGCTGTACACTATTAAGCTCAAAAGTGAAGTGTTTGATGTATTCAAAAAGTTCAAAATTTTAATTGAGGAGGAGAGTGACAAATCAATTAGAATTTTAAGAACTGATGGGAGTGGTGAATATACATCAAAGGAATTTGAGACTTTTTGTGTTAGTCAAGGTATTGTGCATAAAGTGACTGCACCATACACTCCACAACACAGTGGCAGTGCTGAGAGGATTCATATTAGCAGAGATGTTAGTGTGAATGAAGATGAATGCTGGAAGAGGGAAACTGTTCTTGTGTACAATAGTGGAAACCAGCGAAGCTATATCTACTCTGATTCAAGTGACGATTCAGAAGGAGCAGAGAATACTGAAGTGATTGATCATGCTCCACAAGTTGAAGCAACACCAGCTATACCTCAGAGAACAAAGAAAATTCCAAACAGATTGAGTGACTGTGAAGTTTTGCCAGACAGTGCAGTTAATGAAGAAAGTGATTTAATTCATACTGCATTATTAGCTGATGCTGAGCTAATTGATTTCAATGATGCTTTGAAGAGTAGTGTGTGGAAGAGGGCTATGGAAGAAGAGCTTCAGTCAATTGAGAAGAACCAAATCTAGGAGTTAGTGAAACTACCAAATGGTAAGAAGACAATTGATTTAAAGTGGGTGTTCAAAGTGAAATTGAACCCTGATGCTTATAATACATGTTCCATGGTTCATGTAGAACGTTCTCGAAACGTTCTCATAACATTCTCATGTTGCGCCAGTGTGGATTCAACTATGTTTAGACAAATGGTTGGTTCACTGAGATATTTGTGCAATACCAGACCTGGCATAGCTTATAGTGTTATTATAGTCAGCAGGTATATGGAGAAACCTAAGATATCTCATCTGATAGCTGCAAAGAGAATCTTAATGTATGTAAAAGGCACAGTGGATTTTGGTCTGTTATTCCCTATTGGAAGGAGCAGTGAAGCATGTGAGTTCATTGACTATTCTGATAGTGATTGGTGTGGTGATCTCACAGATAGAAGAAGCACTTCAGGATATGTTTTCATGTTCAATGGTGCTGCAATGTCATGGTGTACTAAGAAACAGGAAGTGACTGCTCTATCATCTTGTGAAGCAGAGTATATAGCAGGCACATTTGCAGCATGTCAAGCATTGTGGCTTGATTCAGTGATGAGAGAATTGAAGTGTGAAGCAGTGAAGCCTTTGACACTTATGATTGATAATAAGTCTGCCATAAGCCTTACTAAGAATCCTATATCTTATGGGAGGAGTAAGCATATTGACACAAAGTTTCATTTCATTAGAGAGCAGGTGACAAATGGAATGATTCAAGTTCAATATTGTCCTACAGAAGTGCAGCTAGCTGATGGATTCACCAAAGCAGTGAAGATTGACAGATTTGAGTTTCTTAAGAAACAACTTGGGATTGTTAGTCTCAAAACAATTTTGAATTAAGGAGGAGTGTTAGATTGAGGTGTAATTCATAACTGTTTAGTTAGTTGATGTTAGTTGTGATTTGTTGGGAGTTAGTTACAACTAGATAAGTTTGTTAGTTAGTTACTATGTGTGTAACTTGCATAACAAAGCATTGTAACTAAGCCTATAAATAAGTGCTTACAATATGTAATTCATAACAATCATCTCAATAAAAATTTCATATTAGCACAATTTACTTTCTTTCTCTTTCTCTCTATTGCTTTCTGTTGTTAATTCATTTGTGTGTGTTTGTTATTCATCTTCTCCAAATTCCTAGAACATTCTCAGATCGTTCTCACATTGTGTGTTTGTTAGAACAGTCTCAGAACGTTCTCTCGCTGCGCCAATAATCCCAAATTATGTCACCACTGACCACTTCCAAAAATATTGCTCTTTTGTACACTTAAAAGCCTTAATAATGTAACTCTCTATTTTCTTCCCCTGCACCCAACAATAAGACCAAGCATCCAGACATTAAAAAACAGAGAAAATGGGACATAGTAATTTAAAATGTGCAGAATTGGCAAAAAAAATATTGTAAGTGATAATCCATCATATACACACCTTTGTTTTTAACGAGCCATCATACATACTATTACAGTGACAACATTATATGGTTTGATATGCATATGTGATACTTAGTAAAAGTAATCATGGACCATATTTGATTTGGAATTATAGAAAATTATATTGAATGAATAAGAGTAAAGAACACTGAAATAAGTTATTTCAGTGTTCAAACAACATTACATTCCACTCTCCTATTCTAGTTCTAGTTAACAAATTGAGTCCTTCAACAAAACCAACCAGCTAGCTACACTTCAATCCTCGGGTATCCGAACGGAACTTCATACACAGAAGATGTCATAAGATCCTTCCTCACGAACCCATAATTACGAAGAACTTGATTGTCAGCAAAATTCAAAGCCCTCTCCATCTCTTTCCAACAAACATCTCCCTTATAATCAGGATTATGGTCTCCGCTACAAGGTTGACACCCCGTGAAATGCTTAACAAACGGCCTCCTCTCGGTCATCTTACTCTTTCTCAAATGACGCTCTCTCATCTCACCATACCAAACACTAACTTTCTCTGAATGTCTTCTCCTTAAAACTCTCGCTTCTTTCTCTATAGAGTCATACTTATTTTTTAATCCCTCAAGTTTTCCCGATGTGGCAATCCAATAACCTTCCAAATCATATGCTTCCTCCAAATATGTCTTTCCACCCCATTTCCTTCTTTGCCTCGAAAGCAAATAAATCAAAGATGATTGATCATCGGATGATGGAAAAAGTTTATCCTTGAATATTGATGTTAAGATCTTCCCCCATTTTGCATAGTTTGATGATAATGGGCCCATTTGGGCCCAAGCGTGTAACAAGTCCATGGACCATTGACAGTTTCGAATCAGAAGCGACCCAGCATTAAGCCCAGTCCAACTCTTGTTCTCACTTTCGGCATACACCATGTTCGACCAACCGTGAACTACGAGATTGTGATCCCTGTAACGCTCCAACGGAATCTTGAACTCCATATCTGTGAAAACTGCATCTGCATCCAACCACCAAATCCACTCGACTTCCGGGTGGGCCATCATAGCAGACCGAATAATTGGAAGTTTGGACCAATAAGAGTCCATCTTTGGGTGCAGGTGTAGGTTGTTATAGTACACCTCGCAGTTGTGAATCCTACAATAATCAACCTTGTTCTTGAAACACCTTAACAGCAAATGGTCTCCAATCGAGTTCTTGCACGGCGATGGCTGCGACCCCGTGAGGAGCAGAATCCTATCACGTGCACCGGAGGCGAATGAAGGGTGAAGTCGAAGCCAGTCACTTCGCTTTTTGTCCCATTCTTTCAAGGGTTCCTCAATAGAGTAACTAAGTTGTGGATCGTCGTAGAAGGTTTTTTCGGGTGGGTCGGGGACAACCTCGGAGGTAGTCGTGGTGGGCGACATAAGGAGTGTAGTGAGTTGGTTTCTTTTAAACCACAATACACAAAGTAGTAGTAGGAGAAGGATGATGCGAAACCCACCAAAACCATTGTTGTTTGGAATTGAGCATCCTCTCTTTCTTTTTGCAATTATCATTTGGGAAGTTTGTATTTGGCATTGAGTTCAATTTAGAAGTAAAAATCAAATTTATAGAACAAAAACGTTCACGATTTTTGGGGTTATTATTATTGTTGTTCATAAGTGCAAAATCTGATGCATTATTATGTTGAGCTAAGTTTGGAAATGGCGTTGACGTTAGGTGACTCTGCGGATTCGCATTTCATTTCCTATCTATAATTGCAATTAATCACGGCATTTCATTGATCACAGGCCACATCTTGATTATGGTATACCTCACTAAGTTAATATATAAAATCAGACTAATTAAAAATAATTAATGCAATGAATAATTACTATTCAATTTGGATCCAAAACAATAAACTATATACCAAAATAATTAACTAACATTCGGATCCTTTTTCTAGGAATCAGATGATTTATACAAAAAAAAAAAAAACTAATAATTAATGATCTCCATTTAATATGAATTATTTTGTTCGGAAAATCCGTTTTTTTTTTACTAAAAATAATAATATTCATTCATTTCAATAATCGATAGAGTATATCATATGCAAATACAAAACTCAACATCCCTAAAATAAAAAACGATGAATCTGTGAACAAATTCACAACATCC
This sequence comes from Trifolium repens, assembly GCA_030408175.1. Classification (NCBI taxonomy): domain Eukaryota; kingdom Viridiplantae; phylum Streptophyta; class Magnoliopsida; order Fabales; family Fabaceae; genus Trifolium; species Trifolium repens. The sequence goes on from CP125851.1 coordinate 38,118,257, forward strand.
AAGTTAATAGCATACAACGGAATGTCCAAGCTTTCGGATCTGCAATGTGGATGCTCAAATCATTTATTGAATCTACAATTGATTGAAGATGATCTTTTGATATGAACTAAAGGAACACCGCAATAAGACGGAAAATTAAACGTCGTACCAAGACGACGAACAACACAACGCCGCACTCAGACGACAAAATCGCAACAAAATAAAACAACTAAAAGACTCAATCCATGTGAAAAATCATTTATTTAGATTAAAAACAAGAAGAAGAAAAAAATATGCAGAGGGATAATTTTATGCCAAAAATAACCTAAAATCACCCCCTCACCGGCGGAGCAGGAAGAAACCTCAAAGCAAAAAGAAGAAGAAAATAGGGCCGGCAAGAAGAATAAAAAAAATTTGGTATATTATTTTTTGTATAAATCATGTGTGGTCATGTTTGGCCGGAAAGAAAAAAAGTAACCAACAATTTTTTGTCTCATTTGTGGTCATGTACGGGTGTTTACAAAATATTTTCTTTTAATTTTTGTGTTCCAAAGAAATATAATACTTTGCTTCGATTTTTTTATATTGTATTCTTTGTTTTTATTTAATCGTCTGGTTCTTAGAGAAAAGGGATGTAGGAATACAGAGTTCGGATGTGAGGTGAGTAAAGATTTATCAAGATTTGTTCTTATCAAAAAATAAACTTGAATTTCTCCTAAACAATTCGTCATACAGAAGCTCATTAATTATTTTAATCTTCAATGTCTTTTTATGTTAGAAGCAATTTTCTCACAAAAAATTGTTTGACGGCAATAGATCAATTGCATCGATATAACTTTTGAATATTGTTACACCATTCAATAACATTTTGACGATTATAAATTTTATAAAATTCACGATTAAATTGAAATTTTATATCATAAAGATCATTCACATAAATTTTTTATAAATCTAAAATCATTTTAAAACAACTTATGTCAGATTTTGAAATAGGAAAATGCGCAAAATAGGAAAATGCGCCGCCAACTGTGGGTGTGGGAGGAAGCAATGCTAGGGGAGTGTAGAAATCTACTTTATGATACTGTCTTGCAGCCTAACATTTTAGATCATTGGTTGTGGAGGCACGACACCGTTGGAGGTTATTCGGTGCGCGATGTGTACCAGGTACTCACCATTATGGATGATCCCGACCTGGAAGCTACTTCTATTTAATTTGGCATAAACAAGTACGTCTAAAGATCTCCATGTTGGCTTGGAGGCTATTCAGGAATAGGTTACCGACAAGAGACAATTTGGCAAGTTGCAACAACAAGATGTGGCATTTTGTGTGATTGTGTGTGGTGAAGCGGAATCAGCCAAGCACCTAGTCCTTTCTTGCCCTGTTTTTGCACCTTTGTGGAACTCGATTAAGTCTTGGATTGGTATCTCTTCAGCTGATCCGGACCGTTTACATGATCACTTTATCCAGTTTACCCATTCTTCTGGAGGATTGCGAGCTCGCGGATCTTTCTTGCAGCTTGTCTGGTTATGTTGTATTTCTGTTAATTGGAATGAACGGAATTGTAGAATCTTCAAGGCTAAAGAGATTACAGTTCACCATATGGTTGTTAAAGTTAAACTATATTCGTTGTGGTGGTTGAAAGCTTCTAATGTTACTCTTGGTTTAAATATCCACAAGTGGTGGTCGAGCCCTCTTGTTTGTATGGGTATCGACTAGAACTATTGTTTTTAGCATTCTTCGGTTGTCTGTAAACTTTAGAGGTTCTTGTTGGCACACCTTATGTTAGCACGGACTCTTCTTTAATGGTAATATATTCCATTTTTATTTGTTCAAAAAAAATGTGGAAAAATTAAAATAAACAATAAAATAGGAAAAACAATATTAAAATGAGTAGTTTTTTTTTTGTAATAAATAAGTATATAAATCTTAAAATAAAAAAAATAGATAAATAAATCACAATACAATTAGGCAGAAGGATATCAGCATGCATGTATATCAACATGTTTTTATTTTGCGCAAGATGTATATCATAATGTTAGAGAAACAATAAATACGTAAATATCATTAGAATATAATTTGTTTGTCTCATGTAGGATTCGAAGAGTGGGAAGTTGAATTTTCTAAGAAAAAGCTGCATATAACTTTGTTGAAAACTCCTTATTGGCATATTTTAATCACATAAAATAAGCTGCTTTTTTTATCAAGTGCTTTTAAAAATATTGTTTGGTCCAACCTTTTTTATTAAGGAGTAAAAAAGTTCAAAATAAATTGGATCTTTCATAGTTAACCTCATAAATATCTCCCACGGTTTTGGGTGATGAGTACAAGTACCATAATAAACCATAGTACACATCAACTGACATTCTAATTTTGGCAGAAATTTTTGAAATTTAATTTCAGTGGCAAAATACAGAAGAACGACATTAATTGACGTACCTTTTCTATTGACTATAAATTTGAATCTGTTAAGACATAAACACTGTGCCGCCACAGATACCTGAGTCTTTTAACCCCAATTCCATCAAATGCCCTGTCAAATACAATGGCAAACCATATTGATATGATTTCAGCTATCAAAGATGTTCCCCGCAATTGGAAGTTAATAGTAAGGGTTGTTAGGTTGTGGGGTGTTCCTGAGTTCAAAACACCAAACTAGTTTAGATCTCTTGAACTGGTCTTGATAGACTCTGGGTTATATTTAAAATACTTCTTTTACATCATTTCTATATTGGTATGTTGGTTTTTTGAACCATTAACTAATTGTTTTCATGCATGGAACTAGGATTCATTGCAATGTCAAGAAAACATTGATTTAAAGGTTCCAAAAACAGCTATCGGATGGTGTCGTTTACACCCTTCCCATGTTTGATGCAGGGGCGGAGCTGGGTTTGGGCCGGGTAGGGCCGCGACCCGCCCCAAAAATTTTACTTTTACCAGGGACATATACATATTTGTTAACTACGATGATATAAATATAAATGAACGCTACCCTATGACATAGTAATGCATGTGGCGGGGTGGTGAAGAAGTTGTTTAGGTCCCGTGTTCAAATCCTATCTTTACCATTTTGGCTTTTAATATCTTTTTTTTTTCCCTAAAGGCATGGTTTGGTCAGCCACTATATTTGTAAAATTTGTCTAAAATATTATTCAATTGTTAATGGTCCATGAATTTTTAGATTGAATTTATATATTTTTGTATAGAAAAATTCTCCAATTCAATGTTGTGGTAATTAGGAATGAAGTTTAACAAATAATTTTTTTTTGGTGTTTATATAGTTTCTTTATTTTGAATAATAGTGTGAACCGAAAATCTTATCTTACTTGAGTTTATCTCCCATTTAATATAATATTGAGATTAATCAAAATTAACGGTTTATATATTTTTAGCTTATCATTTTTCAAAAAAAAAATCATAGCGGCCCTCCCCAACATTTAGGTCTAGCTCCGTCACTGGTTTGATGTGGTCAAAATCACTGACGAATACCGTCCTACGAGTCACAAATATAAGTTAGACGCAACTTATAATACCAAATTCACAAGATCTGATAATAGTGTTTCCAGAGATTGTCTACTCTTTCACACCACCATCCAATGTTTTCAAAAATGATTTTAATAGATTTTTTTATTGGTTTGTAATTTTAAAATAATATATTATATGTAATGTAGTTACTACCTTTATGTACGCCATTTATTTACAAAATGTCTTTGTCTGTCAAATATGTTGACAAATATTGTAGGAGTTCTGATTGTGGTCGGTAAGGAAAGGGAGTATGTCAAAAATGGAAACAAGACCAAGGTAGGGTTGAACAATAATGGGTACGATGTTATGTTATATTTTACAAAACTGTTCTAATATTAGGGTTAACTGTATCTATAAAAAAAAACTTATATTTACTAAATATAAATTAATTGGCAAACTTAGATACTCTTATCATTTCACATTGTTTGGTCATTATGTTGATGAACTTAACTTTTTCCTTGCTGGTGAATCAACAAATGTTGTGATAATATAAGTCCAACAACAACATTTGTTGATTCGCTAGATGCAAGAAAAGAGTTAGGTTCATTAACATATTGACCAAACAGTGTGAACTTATAAGAGTACCTAAGTTAGCCAATTAAGTAATATTTAATAAATATAAGTTTAACCCTTATATTAAAACAATTTCGCCAAATGCAAGAAAAGAGTTAGGTTCATTAACATATTGACCAAACAGTGTGAACTTATAAGAGTACCTAAGTTAGCCAATTAAGTAATATTTAATAAATATAAGTTTAACCCTTATATTAAAACAATTTAATAAAATATAACCTAACATAACATCCTACCCATTATTGTTCAACCATGCAGTGATGACCTTGGTCTTGTTTCCATTTTTAATATACTCCATTTCCTTACAAACCGCAGTCAGAACTTCTACAACATCTATTAACATATTTGAAAGACAAAGAAATTTTGTAAATAAATGGCATATATAGAGGTAATAACTACGATACATATAATATATTGTTTTACAAAAACAAACCAATCAAAAAATCTCTATTAAAATCATTTTTGAAAACATTGACGGGTGGTGTGAAAGAGTGGACAATCTCTTGAAACACAATACTATAAATTCTTGTGAATTTGGTATTATAAGTTTCTTCCAACTTATATTTTTGACTTGTAGGACTATATTCGCTAGTGCTTTCGACCACATCAAACGTGGCAATGGTGTAAACGACACCCTCAGATAATTGTTTCTGGAACCTGTAAATCAATGTTTTCTTGACACTGCAATGAATCCTAGTTCCCTGCATGAAAACAATTAGTTAATGGTTCAAAAAATTAACATGCATGCCAGTATAGAAATGATGTAAAAGAAGTGTTTTAAATATAACTCGGAGTCCATCAAAACCAGTTCAAGAGATCTAAAATAGTATGATGTTTTGAACTCAGGAACTCCCCACAACCTAACAACACTTACTATTAACCTTCAATTGCGGGGAACATCATTGATAGCTGAAATCATATTAACGTGGTTTGCCATTGTATTTGACATTGAAAGATAATACTGTATTGCTAAAAACTTAAATGGTTTGAAAAGAGATGTGTGAATATTGAGATTGGATTGATATGTATTTATAGATGATCAATAGGCCAAGAAATTGGGCATTAAATTCAATTATGCTAAAACAGTGGGAGATATTTATGAGGTCAACTGTGAAAGAGCTAATATTCTACAGTACCACAATAAAAAATGATTGCATAATTTTCTTTACATTTTTACACACGTTTTTTAGTAAAAAAAAGAAAGAGAGCTAATTTCTATCACACAAAAAAAAAAAAACTGATTTTCTATATAAATCCATTCTAATTAGATAACTTTTTTTGGGTCAAATTATCATTTTTATGTAATTACTAATTGTCATTCAAATGCAATGATTTCGTATTATATATTTTGAATCACATAAAAGGAATATGCAATGATTTCATATTATTTTGTACAGACAACAAATAATATGAAGGCATTTAAAACAATTATACAATTATTGGCTAAATAATTACTCCTTCCGTCCCTTTTTATAAGAGCTAGTTTGACAAAACACGAGTATTAAGAAAGTGTGTTTTAGTATTAAATTGATTGACAAATTATATTGATTTTACATGTTTACCCTTACAATTTATTGTAGTGCTTTGTATCTTACAAAAGAGAATTTAATGCTATTAAAAAAACTATGCAAAGTAAATAAGGGTAAGTTTGGAAAATACATTATTAATGTCATTGATAATTGTAAAAGGGTCTTATAAAAAGGGACAAACTTTTTGTCAAACTAGCTTTTATAAAAAGGGACGGAGGGAGTACATTCCTTTTATATCTCTATTATATACATTTCGAGATTCCACGGAGCTCTCTGGTGCATTCTCAATAGAAATTGCTTAGGTGTCATTCAATTAGAGCTTCTATAATATTATACTTATACGGAGTTTCTAGCTTAAGGTATGCTGTTCGAATCCACCGAAGACAATAATTGAATTTTAATAATATTTTATGAAAAACTACCTTATTTTTTGTTTTTTTTTGTTTCTATCCCAATTAGAGCATCTCAAATATTATTTTTTTAGAAACTCTCTTTCAAATATATTTTTTGTTTGGAAACTCTCAATTTTATTTTTTTTGTGAAAACTCTCTCAAATATATATATTTTTGTAGAAACTCTTTTTTAAAAAAAAATTATTTTTGAAACTCTCACAAATATTATATTTTTTAAGAAACTCTCAAATATATATATATATATTTTTTAATTTTTTTTAAACCAAAAGTATCATCCGCGCGCAACTGCAAAGATTAATCCCATCGAGGTAATTGAGATCCATTTAAAGGGTTGACCTCTTCCAAGAAATGCTTCTCCATACGCACTGGTCAGGGATCCAACTTAGGACCAAATGGTTAAGGGGCCCAAATATCTACCACTTGTGCGACACTATCTTGGGACATTTTTAAAATATTAATTTTGTAAAATAAAGGAACACTCATACTTAGATTACTATGACATAAATTGAAATAAGAAAGTACACTAATATTTTCATGGATAAGATCACTTTAAGCATTGAACCCAAAAAATAGCTTATGACATATTTGTACACTTATATTTTCTTTTTACGTAAAAACATTTTATTTTATTTTATGTTGAAGAAAAAATTATGTTCATTAGGGACAAAAACAAAATAGAAGATTTTGAGAGAGAGAGAGAGAGTTATCCTTATTTTCATATTTCATATTTTATCATGGGGAAAACTTATTCAAAATTTTATCTAGCACGAAGAAAATGACCCCATGATGAAAAGTGTAAGTAGATCATAGTGAAAACTAAGCACGAAAATTTAATTAATATTCATTTAAAAAAATTATAGAATTAACAACTATTTTTTGTTGATGAAGCCCCTATAGAGCCATGTAACGGAGACGAGAGATAGAAATAGAGAGAGAGGGAGAGAGAGAAGGAAAAAATCTTTCAGTGGTGTAGAATGGAAAACGGTGAACACTTTTCACCCGACTATTAAAAATACATATTGACTAATTAAAATTTGAATTTAGACTATGGGGTTTATCCATATTTTCATATTTTATCACGGGGATCACTTAATCAAAATTTTATTTAGCACGATCATGAAAAGTGATCCCCCATGGTGAAAAATGTATGTAAAAGATAGTTATAACTTAACACGAGAATTTTATTGATATTCATTAAAAAAATAATATAGAATTGGTAACTATTTTATTGTTGGTGGAGCCCTTATAGAGTCCTGCAACGAAGATGGGAGAGAGAGAGAATCTCTCGGTAGTATATAATAGGAAACAGGTAACACTTTCCACCCAACTATTAGAAATACAGATTGACTAATTAAAATTTGAATTTTGACTACAACAGTTTTTCCATATTTTGTCTCATCACACTTTCATTAGATTACATTTGGCTGATGAAATTTATAGGAAATCTAAAATATATATATTTTTTATAATTTATGCTATTTTTTTATAATTCAAATTTTAAACTTTCCATAAACCTTCATTTGAAATTTTTTAGGAATATAAATTTATCAATGTTAGTGGAGATTCACACATAGGTTTTACCATTTGATGCTCACGCGTGAAGATTGCTTCTTTTTAGTACGGTGACAAGAAAAAATTTGAGAATAGGAACAAGGTCAAAATATGTTAATAATCACTTAAAAAATAGTATAGAATTTACAATTATTTTTTGTTGATAAAGTCCCTACAGAGTCTTGGGTTTAAATATATATCATACTTTCATACTCAAATAAACTAAAAGAAATCAATCTCATAGATAATTGAAAAAACATAGACAACCTTATAAATAATATATAATGAAAAATGACATAGATAACCTTAAAAAAAAATTACATATGAAAATAAATATTATTAAAAAATAAATATTATCCCGTGTTTGACAATGAACCTAATGTAGATTTTCGATAAAGAGTCAGCAGAAGATGAAAAATAAAAAAAATCATGGTATATTTTTATTTTATGAATACGCTCCCAAAAAATCTTAAGGGCGCCATGAAAAATCGGAGTATATTTTTATTTGAGAATGAAATTTATAATTATTTTATATTTATAGGATCACTATATAGTTTCGGGAATGAAGACGAGATAAAGAATTAATTTCATAATAGTGTAAAATGGGAAGTGAAATAATACTCTTCATCTTACTTTATTTGGTAACATCGTTAAATCTATATCATGCAAAATCTATCTCAATTTTATCGTAGAATTTTAAACCAAATTACTCAAATAATATATCAAAATAAACACAAAAATAATATTAAAAAAAATATATAATCCCGTGCACGGCACGGGCTTACTAATTGAAAGACCTTTATTGTTTTTTACGCAAATTGAAAGGTTTTTAACCAAATGACATCTAAGCAAATAATGTTTGAGAAGGTGCCACATAGGATTAAAGAAAATTTGGTTAGTTGAGAGAGTGACACATATAAAACTTTTTTTTGAGAAAAAGCTCATAAACATATAATATATAAATAAATTTTATATTTGATACTACTGTATGAATATTAGATTTTTCAAAATCAAAATCAAACACCGTGATCTGACCGATTCATTGTGATAGAGGTAATTATGTTAGTTTTTCAATTTAATATCTTATCTTCAATCAAATGCTAATAATGATAATGACACGAGACTTAACCCAAAAAAAAAGGAGCAACAAGAAAGTTTAATTGTCGTGGAATTTGAACTAGCGATTAATTTGACGTGAGTAATTTGTCTCGATCGTGATTCGTGGGTCATTGGGTTGCATCTGGCTATCATACCACTTATAATGACTTGTATGTTTGGTTCTGCGGTGACGAGAATTGATTTTGACAAAATTGATTATGTAAAATTGATTTTGACCAAAATTGATTTTAAGTTAAAGTGATTTATGTTTGGATATATTTATGTAAAAGTGAGTTGAACAAAAATTTTGAGTGTAAAAATCAATTATAGAATCAGAAGCTAAGATTTCTAGCTTCAAATAGAATCAATTCTGGAGGCAGAATCAATTCTAGTTTTGAGAAACCAAACAAGTTAGAATCAATTCTGTACGTCCAGAATCAATTTTGTCTGCTACAGAAGTGAAACCAAACATACACTTAATCTATTTCCTCTTGATTTTATTATCATTTATAGTTGTCATTTATTATAACAACGTCTCCTGCACGTTCAGTCGATTTGCTCACTCACAAAGTTACAAAACAATACTCAACTAATAATCCTAAGGAAAACACAAAATCTTAAAGATACTATAGAAACATGTTTTGCAAGTATTGTTTGGTTAGTAGATGTTAAAGACGTTATTTGCATGATTTTGGATTTGAATATGTGATTATTCATTTTTTTATAATTAAAGTGTATAAGTTAGGGGTGTAGATGGTCGAATTGAGTTGAATTTAGTCAAAACTAAAATTTAAATTATACAGGGTACTTCGGATTAAGTGTATGTTTGGTTTCAATTTTGTAGCATTCATAATTGATTCTGGACGTGTAAAATTCATTATGTCTTGTTTGCTTTCTCAAAACTAGAATTGATTCTGCCTCCAGAATTGATTCTACTTGAAGCTAGAAATCGTAGTTTCTGATTCTAGAATTGATTTTTACACTTAAAATTTTTGTTCAACTTACTTTTGCATGAATATATAAAAACATAAACCACTTTAACTTAAAATCAATTTTAGCCAGAATCAATTCTGTCAAAATCATTTTTTCTCACCGCAAAACCGAACATACACCAAGTTGAACAAAATAACCATTCACTTTAGTATTGGGTCGGGTTAGATAAACTCACTCATTTCTAGTGGGTTGGATCGGTTGTGTGGGGTACCCAATCATATTTTCTTTTATATAAATGACTCGACTTTTTTATTTTCTTAAAAAACAGTGTAACATATTTTCACTACTTTTTTAGCATAATAAAATAATAATATTATCACCATATTATTTTCATAAAAACAACCTATTTTCACTATTTTAAAAAAATGGAAGAGTAAAGATCACTCAATGGAGATGATAAAAAAAAAATGTTAAAACTGTGATGTACGGAAGAGTAATGCGTTTACCATTTGGAATAAACATGTGTACAACTTATTTTGAAAATTTGAGTATTGAACATGTGCCTTTCTCTTTTTATGATGGAAAATATTTAATATTAAAATTATTTTAAAAAATCATAGCACTACCAATTCAGTGAGTTTTTTGGATCTATGTTCGGTTTTGCCCGAAACCCGAGTTTTTTATGGACTTTTTTATTTTAATATCCATACTCACTCAATAACCCGGGTCAAACCATTTTTTTGGATTGAATTGAGTGGGTTTGATCGGATCAATTGAGTTTGCCCAACTCATGTACACTTCTAGTATAAGTTCAACTACTAGATTATTTGAAAGGAAAAAAAAAGTAAAAAGATAGTAGACAAATATTTGAGATTAGGAAAATGCTTGTGCATTTTAAGACTTTAAAAATGTTAAAATTATCTTCTCAATATTAATTTTATCTTTAATTTTTTTATTTTTATGATAATAAGTGTTTCAGGTCAAAACGAGTCAACTCACTCAATAATTAACACCTGCAATAAGTACAATTGTAAACATAATAATAGTACTACTAATATTTTTGTACAAACGTATATAAGCTCTTTTTATATTTTTAAGTTTTTTGGTACAACGTATAAGCAACTTTTATACTAAATACTATAAACAATTTATATTTATATTGTGGACCACTTTGATATATGACCCACTACATACTATATTGAATCTCACACAACTATGATGAATTGTGAGTAACAACGAACAATTGAATCAGAGAGAGTGAAGAAAGAGAGCATAGCTCAAAGCAATTCTGTTATTCAATGATAAAAATCAAAAAGTTAGTTACAAAATGGACTCTTCTATCCTATATATTCAACCAGTTTCTACAAGGCTAATACTTATCTACAAAACTAATGCACACATGTGCTTACAACTAGTTTTTTAAACCCGTGCCTATGCACGGACGATGGCTATTTGTTCAAATGGACTAAGTTAAGTAATAATTTTAAAAAAAATATGAATTTGTAAATAAGGTAAAAACTCCAACGATTTTTCCTCAAGAAACAAAGTATATAAATTCAATGAAAATTACCACAACCATAAAAGTGGTTATTTATTGCACAATAGGAACCACAAAAATTTAACACAAAATGAGAAAAGGATAAACATTATAACAACATATAACAATAATTGCTATTTAAATGTATTGGATAGTGACTATATAAATGTGGACATAAATTTACTATCAAATATTATGAGAGGATAAGATCAAGTAATTACCAACATTTTAGAACCAATAGTAGAAAGTTAAATAAAAATAAAACTATAGATTGCAAATTTGATTTAGAAAGGCTCGATTTAAATAACTTTGATCAAAGAAATGAAGCTATGTGAAGATAAACGGAGACAATATAATGAAAATAAAAGGCCAAGTGATATGCATACATATAAATAGCCATGGTAGATGCAGCGATAGACTGATAGAGCGATAGCAGATTATGTGGGCTGTGTATTATGTTAGGAACGCGCATGATATATGCCTAATAGTTTTCTTTTTTTTTAATAATTTCACATTCTAAAAACCAGATTTGTATTCTTGGGGGACATCAATATGGGAAAAAGATAGAACCAAAATTATATTCATCATGTTACATTTATAAACATCATGTTGCCTTATTTCTCATTGGCAAATTTCAATATATGCAAGCAAGGAATACAATGATATTCATCATGTTATACATTTATATTCAGGTTGCCTTATTCAGCACAGCACTGGTGAACAACAATACAACATGAAGTTGTTCAAATCACCATCACTTAGAACTAATAATAAAAAATATAATAGAACATAGATAGTAGGCAACACTAAAATTACATATAACAATATAAGTGGCACGATAACAAACAAACGTATACATGTTCATTCTTTCTCGATCTTAACTTGTTTGCAGCACTTGTTCCCCTGACGCTTAGTAGCAACATCAAATGCTTTGCACAAGAATTTCTCTCCAACCAAACTATCAATTTCAATTGGGTGCAGCCCAACATTTCTAGCCAACTAAATAAAGTATTTAAATTTCACTCACAGTAGGATAAGAAGTATTACTGATAAGACATACTGTTCAACAATATCACATTTGAAGGTTTTGGGAAACATGGAATTGGAAAATAAAATGAGTAAAGGAGAGGGTTGATAGGAAAATATACATCATCAACCCAAATTTGTAGATCCTTCACCAATCAAAATATAATTATAAAATTTAAAATTCAAATCAAAGAAGTTTGGATTGGGAGCTTATCTGTTTCAGAAAAGATATCAAGGTATGCAGAATGCTCAACAGGCTCTCCAAATTTAGAATTGACATACTCAATTTGAGGTTCCTCATTAAGCAGGGCTTCAAAATCGTCATTAGTATCAATAACACGTGCAACTGGGTGCTTCCTATATATGATACTCTCGTCGTATCTACACATACCACAAAACAATCAATGATTTTACACACACACACAAAGGATTCAAGCAAAACAATGAATATTTTAGAAACACTAAATATTATATTAGCACACAACTTCGTTTGGAGAGGACACTAATTATTAGTTTTGGAGTAGAGTTTCAATTTCACCTATGAGGGTAGAAACAAAAAAGCAACCAACTCCTGGAAAAAGAATCTCAGCTTTATTCATTTTGTCAACCAAAAAATAATTCAATGATGTTCCTGTCACATAAGCAAAACAAACAAAAAAAGTTCAATAAAATTCAATGTCAAAATATACATATGATAAGACTGAGATACCTATAACAACAATTATGCTTGATGTGATAACTCCAGCAACTGATAAACCAACAAAAGCCCAAACATATTGAGAGGACAAGTTTCCAATGCTGAGGACAACTCCACCAGCCATTGCAAACAGAACAGAAGGCAAGTTATCCTGTATTAAACACCAAACCACATTAAATTTAGTTGTCCTCTAATGTACATTAAGCTTTTGAACAAAGTACTAACATCTTAATACATGGCCAAGATCACATTGGATCTAATACAACTAATACATAAAATAGAGATACACACATTGACACAATCAACTTACCAAACATAACACCTGGTGATAGTTAACCAATACCAACTCAAACACAGAGAACAGTATCCATTATTCTTCACCAACAGCAAGACACCATAATCTTCATCCAACCACTTAATCACTCTTGCAATCCGAAATCATATTGATGGTCCAAAATCCCAATTGATGCTTCACCTCTTTGAGTCTATCATAGCGGGATTCAAACCACAGGTTTCAAATCCACCAAGCGCATGCTTTTATTAACTGAATATATGCAAAACATCATTAGGATTTAAATCAACCAGTTCATGTCTCAAAAATGGGGAAAAAATACAAAACCTCACATTAATCTCCTCAACACAAATCACAAAGGTTTTCATGTCATCTGCATTACAATTCAGAAGAAATCAATCATGCAAATTTCCAACATGTTATTGTCAAATACACAAACATTTTAATTTACAATGAATAAAAAAAAGCAATACCTCAAGGTTGTTTCTTGACCTATCAGATCTTCGTTGAGATTCATCATCATGCATGGCCCGGCTGGTAATATCCTACGAATCATCTTGACTGTCATCATTAACACTCACATCAAAATCTACTATCTCACCTTCTTCCAATTCATTCTCATCTTCACTTTCTCCACTAATGCTACAATTTTTACTCTCAATCCCAGTTTCGATCTCAGCAGTACTTTCACTTTCAATTTCATTAACATCATCAACTATATTGTTATCCATTTTCTTGAACACATACTTGCTCGGTCCCAAAAAATAAGAAAAATTTCGTCAAATAAAGTTAATGACCAAGTTTTGCTTATATTTTTGGACTAAGAGAGTATGTGAATTGAGGATTTAAGGGATGAACAAATGTGTGAGACAAACACAAGCTGGCGCCAAACAATAGAAATCCTTTCCTAATTTTCTTATTTGTTCCAAACTCAATTACGGCACCATAGCATACACGAGAAGAATTTGGGAGAAGAGAATTTGGTAATGATTGATAATCAACCATCATCCCCAATTTATAAATCCTCAACCCCAATTCAAAATTTAAATTAGGGTAGATTGAGGTGGGAGAGAAAATACTTACCGGGCCAGTTAAGCCTCCACCAGAAAAGCACCATCTCAAAAGGTATATCTGGGAATGGCAATGAACAGGAGAAGGTGTTATATGGTGAAGGAGTATTGAAATCGAGAACCAGACCAGATACAAAGAACAACTGCCTCCTAACCTAGGTAGATGAAAACGGCGTAGGGTAATGGCTATGGAAGAAGACAAAAAAAGAACGATACACCAAAACAATAATAAAAGCCACCAAATAAAAAACAATAAGAACAATTAAAATTAATTTAAAATTAAATCCAAACTTAGATGATGTGGCACCAGTTTTTGCATTCTACAGTGGCCAAAATACGTTTCATATTTGTCAAGTGTATTGATGAGTAATCACTTCTAGCTTATGTATGCACGTGTGATATACTACGTCAACACTCCCGCCGGTCTCATATATAAGAAACAAAACAAAAAAATTTAAAGTTTTAAATATAAGCAAAAGTCTACTTCAATTATTAAGTTTTATGACATTATTCCAATTTCAACCAATAAATGCAATGTTTTACATTTTCCAAGAAGATATAATGTATTTTTTCTCCTCGGTTAATGTATTTTAACTACTTTCTTAAAGGAAAAGCTTTTTTGAAAATTTTCTTATATACAAGACTAGAGGGAGTACTATGTAAAAATTGTTTAAAACATCAATGATGATCCATACCGCCTTTAAAATAAGACGTTTATTGTTTATTTTGATGAATATTTACTAATCGTGCTCCTAGATTCTAAAATGGTGATCTTGTCAATGTCAGTTTGATGAAAATCAAATATAAGTCGAGTTTACACAATCAAGACAGTGTCTCAAAGATCGAAATAAGGACAATAGTACTATTAAACTTCTACCAAATTTCAATTATACTATTTGACATTGCTACTAAGAATACCATGTGTGTCACAACAATTAAACTCACCATTTAGGCAAACAAACTTTTTTGAACAAAGGCAAACAAACTAATAGATTATAGAACAACAACTACTAGTACTCTCAAAAGAAACACAAATCACAAACAACTATAATCGCATGTTTATGCAATTTAACAAAATATGTCTACGTCTGTGATTACAAAGCAGCTTAAATTTTGTATTATTACTTGAATGATTCAAAATTTTCAATATCACACACCGTATATGTTATGAAACATGGCATCCATGGAAGAAATGAGAGAAAAGCTATAAACTCTTTGTATGGATCAAACTAAAATATTACAATATGAGAAAAGTTGAATACAAATGACTATAACAAAACCTATATATAGTCTAACTAACTAAACTAACTAACTAGAAGAACTAATAATATCTCAATAGTATATACAATATATAGTCCATATTATAAAAATATATTATTACTCGAATGATTCAAAATTTTCAATATCACACACCATATATACAATACATGGTCCATATTATAAAAATACCTCTAAATCATAGTACTATATAATCTGATGAACACTCGTTCAACTCACGTGTGTGTCCCTCTTTTGTATCTACGAGCCATACTTAACATAGACTTTTCTATTTTTATGATACAAATAATTTTGATGTCAATTATTATAATACCAATATTATTGATTTTTATTTATATTTTAGAAAGCTATTTTGTCTCTATTTTGATATTCACATAACCAATTTTATAATTAGTGTATAAACACAAGAAAGCAAAATTAGTTTCATTCCAAACCCAAACCTACATATGAATGAGTTTTGCATAACTATGCACACCTCAAAATAAACTCATTCACTTTCTCCTTTCCTTTCATCCCATACTTTTCTCTATTCACCCCTACTATTCTAACTACACCACCATGTTATAGTATTATTCCTCATTCATGGTTCAGTATTGGTCACATCTAGCGTGCGTCAGTGAATCTGTAAGAACTAGCTACCGTCACGTCATCTTCATTTATAAAGTACATACTAACCCATTCAAGAAACAGAGTACTCTGTTTTCTCCATCATCATCATCATCAATTTTCTTTTCCTTCTACACGTTTTTTATCACATCATTTACCAGAGTAACACAGTTTCCTTAATTCCTCATAAATCATTTCTCTAATACGTATCTTTCAAACTTCAAACGTCACTACCCAATTCAAAACGCAACAATTTATTTACTTCTATTTATCACAAACAAACCTACTTCACTTCTGACTTCACAAAACAATTGTTAGAAGAAGATGGGGAATTGTCAAGCGGCGGAAGCGGCGACGGTTTTGCTTCATCATCCGGGGAATAAGATTGAGAGGATTTACTGGTCTGTTAGTGCTAATGAGATTATGAACTCTAATCCTGGTCATTATGTTGCGCTTGTTGTTTCATCAACTACTCTGAAATCTGAAAATGGTGCGCCATTGAAACATCTCAAGCTTTTGAGACCTGATGATACTCTGCTTATTGGCCAGGTTTATCGCTTGATCAGTTTTGAAGGTACCTAATAATAATAATAATAATGCTTAATATTAATCTATTTCTAGCATTTTTTATACTAGTGTTTATAGTATGTTTTACTAATATGCCAAAATGATGCTCTACAATACTGATATATCATCACCAATAATAATTAAAGAAAAAAAGAGATAATTCAATTTAATCATACGCTTCAAATTATTATAGTTGGTGGTCGAACCCTTTGTTTGTTTGGGCATCGACTAATATGTTGTATTCTGATGTTTTTCTAGTATTGATACATTTGTAAAACTATTGTAGTTCTTCTTCACACACCTTATGCTAGGGCGACTACTTGTTTCTCTCTTCTTTATTTCATTTTGGCCTCTTAAAAAAAAAATCATATATGTGGATCGACATGAACAATTTTAAGGAGTGTATGTGGTGGTTAATTTTGGTGGGTTTTGTAGATGTATTGAAGGAGTTTGCTTCTAAGAAATGTGGTAAACTGGGGAAATTGCTGAAAGAGAGTGGTAACCATGGGATTCAGATGAAGCATAAAGATTCAAGACCTCTGAATCCAAGTCCCAGCTCCAAATCTGATCATTGTGGTCCTGCTAAGGTAAATTAGTTTCATTTTAATGCTATCTGTATTTCAAATTGGCTTCTTATATCTTGATTAGACATAAAATACCACTTGTTTAGCAAATTATTTTGTACCTACTTTCTTGTTTGTTTTTTTTTTTACAATCGACTGTTTGCAAAATAATTTTTATAAGAAACTAGCCGCAATTCCGTGCCCGTTTGTGTGATCGAATTTTTTTTTTAATTTGCTGTGATCGAAATTCTCTATTGTGCAAATATAAATAACTACTTAATCTCCTTTTTTTTTTTTTGACTTAGTTAATTGATAACTACTTAACATCCTTTTTTGTTGTGGCTAGTTATTAAGAAAAAAAAAATATATTTTTTTTTACTATAAAAAACTGAAAACATATTTTTATGTGGAAGTTGTGCTTAGTTATTAAGAAAAAAAAATTATTTACTAAAAAAAAACTGAAAATCTATTTTCATGTGGAAGTTATTTTTCAACATATACAAATATTAGTTTTTATTTTTTGTAGTTTTTTTTAAGGGTAAAATAGGTATAATGAAAAAGACATCCCAAAAATTTGTATCCTCTTTATATATAGTAATAGATAAATGAAATTCTAGTAAAAAATTGTTTGGTGAAGTTTAGGAACTATAAATTTAATCATTGTGGTGAATAAGTGGATCATATTAGAAATTTGTATGGATAAAAACAAATTATTTTATTTTATAGGGATAAAAACTAAAATTCATTATAAAAGTAGTACCAAAATATATTACACCTTTGATTTTAGAATTTTTGCACATGTTAAAAAGTTTAAAATAATAAATTTGTATTTGAATTTGTGCATTTCAATTAAATGTATAATATTTTAATAAATAATTATAACTTTTTAATAAAAATTTACTACTGATGTTAGATTAACCCTTTTTTATTAAACTGTTTTCCGCATAGTTATCCAAAAAAACTCATGATCATAATCTAGTTGACTATGAGAGGAAGATCAGGAAAGTACGTCAAACAATGCATGCTCCACAATCCAAACAATGATGTGGAGTATATTTGTTCAACTTTTATCACTTTTGTTTTATGTTTCTTTACTTTTCCACTTCTTAAAAGCACTACCAAATCATAAAAGTTACTACTACAGCTGATGAGCTAATAATCATAGGATCGTATATTTGGAGGATTTTAATTAAAGATATGACAGCAATAATTATAATCATAATGCTAACTAGTGCTCTAACTTTTTCCGGGAATACTAATTACGAATACTTAATATACTAGTAATAAAATTGTTTTGAAATTTGTATAGTTAATATTGAAATGTAATAGATATAATTTTTATTGCAAATTTCTTTTTTATTCTTTAGCTAATTCTCTAAAGTTTGTTGAAAAAAGCTAATGCCTCAAAGCACTGGTTAGTATTACCCAAATTATAAAAAGGAAAGGAGTAAGATATTGATTACTTCTACTTTTTTATACAGTACGGTAAATGTCACTATGTTGAGGAGTACTCCCTCGCGTTTCAAAATAAATAACTTAAATTTAACTTCGTGCACTATTCTTTGATCTATTTTGATCTTATTTTTCTACTAATATGTACGTGTAAATATTAGCAAATGAGATGTTTGATTTGTCTCGACGAGTACTTTTAAAATATATAATTTTTATAATTTTTAATAATAGATAATTAAAGATATTAATGGTTAAAGTTGTGCATTGACAAACGTGATGGTAGTCAACCATGTTATTTATTTTGGACAGAGGAAGTATTAATTTTTGTTGAAGTGAAATCAAATTCAAGACTGTATTTCACTTAACTTTTTTTACCTCGACCAATAAATCAATCTTGTAACTCTGTGATATGCATTGGGATGGTTTTCGTAGACCCAAATTCCGTGCAGCTATCACTATTTGATTTTTGGATTGTCATATTACATGTACTATTTATATATAGTTTAGTTTGACTATATTTTATTATTAAAATATAAAAATAAATATTAGTATATGAGATGTTATTAGATTCGTCTCGATAAGTACTTTTAAAATATCAAACAAAATTCGAATTTTTAATACTATTATACTAAAGATATTAATGGTCAAAGTCGTGCATCGGTATGTATGCAGTAGTCAAAAGAAACAATTATTTTGGGACGAATAAAATATACTTCCTTCGTCCCAACTTATAAGATCTAATTTAACAAAAAAAAAAAAGTTTTTTTATTTGATCTGTTTGCAATTATCATTCTAAACGGGCCCATAATCAATGATAAATCATTCTATGGATGGTGTGGTATAACCATATGGCCATTGTGATGCCTACCAAAAAAAATATGGCCATTGTGATTTTGTCATTTTCACTTTACCTCTTGGCGTGTGTGCATACCTATGCAGTGCCTTTTTTATCCTTTTTTTTTGGTGTTGTGTCAGGTGGAACAGGAAACTCAACGACTGGAGAACAATGGTGGTAGCAGCAGAAGCAACCACAAAAGTGTTGGAAGGCATTTTGTTGGTGGGAGTAGTGGGCAATGGAGGCCAGCCTTACAGAGCATTGAAGAACTTGGAACTTGAACTCTTTTAACCACTCACTCCTATAAATAAATCTTCTTTTAATTATGTTCCTTCCAATACAATTCATGTAATTGCCCCCCTTCTCAATTTGCAGTAGTCCATTATATACATAGGTTTTGTGTTAAATGTATGCTTCTGGACCTTAATATAATTAGTAATCCAACTGTTAATCCATTATATCATATGCTATTTTGTTTGTCAAAAAAAATATTCATTGAACCATTTTGCATGTCACCAGCTTGAAGTGTGAGTTGAAGTCTCACATTGAATAGAAGAGTTAATGTTAAACAATATATAAGTGAGATGATCAATGAACTTAATGTCTTAAAACTTTAGGCGAAGGTGTAATGTTCATATTAGACTATAAGGACTATTGTTATTCTCAATATAGTGATATGTCTATAATAGTATTTAGGGAGATTTCATCTCATGATCCAACAGTCGTATCAGAACCTCCACTCCAACGGTGATATCAAAGCTCGGTTTGATGGGAGAGCGACAGCTCAATATCTTACGATTTGGGTGAAGAAGTGATGTGCAATTCATTTATGGTCACTTATATAATAATTGTTCTTAGCCCAATGTCGTGACCCAATCTAATTAGGCTTTCCGCATGGTCCAACATTAGCAACTGCTTTTCATACTTTCTCTATTCTTCTCAAATTCATCGAGAACAAAACTTAGAAAATATGTTGATGTTGTGGTCCTTAATGTCCCATTTTGTTGAATTGGACACTTTTCTTGTATAAATTATGCAACCAACGTCTGTGATCAGTAACCATATGAGAAAGTTAATGTTATCAACAACCACATACAAACAGCAGATAATTTTGAGTCCAAGATAAAAACAAGAAAACATACATGCGCATTAACATTTAAAAGTAGTGCTAACTCCACTAAGCAATTTGTTAGATTATGGTTTGTTTGTTACCTCGGTTGTTTTGTTTTGTTTGAATCATAGGTCAATGGTGCAATCACTTTATCTCCTGTTGTTCATCATTCCGGCCTTTAATTCAAATTAAAGGTTATTGTTCTAAATATTGTCTATATGCTTTAATTTGTCAACATGCTATAGTACCTTAATTTTTGGTTTATTTTTACGAAAATGCTTATTATTACGATCTCAATCTCAGCCAACAAAAGAGAAGAATCAATCTCAGCCACTTAATTCATCACCAACTGTCCTGTGTATTCTGCCTAGGCATGGCAACTGGGCGGGGCCTCCCAAAACCGCACCCACCCCCACCCCCGCGGGGAACGGGTCCTCGCCCCGCCCCCACCCGTTGAAATTATCATTTTTAAAAAAAGACATTTTTTATTATTTCTTTAAAAAAATCTTGTTTTAAAGCACTTTTTTTAAAAATAAATAAGTGAAAATAAGCAATTCAACAACAAAAAATACAAGAGTTATGCAACACAATTTTGCACATGTTCAATTTCTTTTTATTTATGTTGCGTTACTATATTAAGAAGGATAAACTACTAGATATGTAGTTAAATATAAGGGTAATAAGGCAATTTAAGTAGTATGGGGCGGAGCGGGTGTAAGCACACCCCGTCCCCGCCCCCGCACCTGTATTTAAAATTTGGGTTTTCCCCATACCCGTCCCCACACCCATTAATTTATGAGTTGATTGTGTTTGTTGATGAAAAAAATGGGTTTTTGATGAAAATGAGTAAGAATCTCTAATTAAGTTGTTTTAAGTTGTGTATGAGTTAGAATAAGTGTTTTTATCCATGAACATGCTTGGGAACTGTTCTATAAAAGTTGTTAGGTTCAAATAAGTGCTTTTTTATTTTAAAAAGGTGATTTTGAGCTTAAAAACGTGAAAAACTCGATTTTGGGTCAGTAACTCGCGTCGTGCGCAGGTCCCCTCGCGCTGTGCGCCAGCACGATGTTTTTTAGTGCATAACTGGTCTGTTTCTGGTGCCGTGTGCAGCCTCCTGGCAGTAAAAACTGGTGATTATCATGATAAATGCATCTCTTCTTGATTTTGATGTGATCCTTAATTTTTAGAAAATATATGCTATGTTTAAATGAATACAAATTGTTGAGTTCTTAGGATTTATTGTTGTGGAATATCTATCTTTCTTGTTTTAATTTGATTCTTAACTTTTAAAGTTTAGAGACAATGTATGCTAATTAAATGTTTATGCGAGATATTGTGATATGCTTTGTATAATCATGTGTAAATACTTTATGTATTTATTCATTTAAGCTACTTCGATATTATGATTATTTATTGATGTTAATAAATGCATAGGTGTTATATTTTGTATTTCATAGTCTACCCTTTGTATGCGACATGTGTGTGGACGCTGTCGATACTAGTTTCCTTTTGGGGGGAATAAGTTTAGAATCGTAGAAGCCTACAGTTAGGTGTGAGAATCGATGAGTTTTTGTGTAGAAAGCCCCAAATAAGTTTGAGACAAGTGGGGGAGAAGATTATACTTCTCAAAGATGTTCGAGTATAGGAGAGCGTTTACGCGTTAGTGATATATGTTTTGGAGTTGGTTAAACGGAAGAAAAAATTGGGAGAATTGCAAGGAGTAGGTTTTATTAGCCACATAGCATCAAGTGGAGGAATTAACGTTAATCCGTCGGAAGATGTCGTGATTTAGTGAGAAGTTCATAAGTTAGTTGGTGAGACCAGTTGAACTTGGAGTATTAGTTGACCAAATAGAGATAAATAAGTGGCATAAAGAAGTAGTTGAAATTTTGAAGAATTAATGTTTTGGATTGAGTTACCACCCGAGTAAAGTTAATGTAGTAGCATATACTTAAGAGAAGGAAGCTTTGCAGATGTCAACAATTATGACGAAAAAGTTGGAGTTAAGTAAACCGTTCGAAAATCTGAGATTGATATAGGAGGTTACGCTTATAAGTGTGAATTTGAGGATAACGAAGTTAGCTAATTATGTTCTTGAAGCGGTTAGCAATGGTCGGAAAGTAGATTTGAATTTAATGTACATATTGATGTAAATCAGTCAAAGTTGAGAGATGGACCTTTAAATAGATGAGAATGGAATTATGAGATTCTAAGATAGAATATGTGAGTGGAATAATATTTCAAAGAGTTTTGTAATAGGCTTGTCAAGGCTAGAGTGATTTAATATGGATAATGGCCGGACAATTAGTGTCGAAGTTGAATGAAATTCTAGGGTAGAATTTGTGAGTTGGATTTATCAAGTTCAAGGGAAACTTTAAGATAAGGTCGCCATTGGAATCAAAACGATGAGATCGTTAAGTAGAAGAGTATGTTGGAAATGTTCATGTGAGATTTTGGAAGTCGAGATGAAGATAAGTGTAAGTGACATTAATGAAAGATATGGATAAGTAAGTTAACCATCGGAAGGACGTATTTTCCGGAATGAAGTTGGTTGGTTATTCTTGTTATAGTAGTATTGTTGGAACCTATGGTGAAAGATGAGCGTGAAGCGATAATATGGAGATTAGAGGATTGTGTTGGAATTCGGCATAAGTATGAGGACTAAGGATAGAAGATTTGAAATATTGTTAAAATTGTTGATGACAAATTAAGTTTTTTAGTAGTTCCTTTTATTGTTATTAGATATAAACTTAGCCATTTAAACTAGTGTTGATTCTTTTAGAGAAATAAATGTTGACGCTCACAGAAAAAATTATACAAAAAAAATAAAAATAAATTGGATTAGAGATAATTTTTATGCTATTTTCATGCGAATATTTTTTATGCTTATCTTTATTTCTTCATTTCTATTTTTGTTTTGAATTTCTTTTGTACCAGCATTACTACAGGGCTCCACACAACAAAAATTGCACCAACATTATTTTTTACTGTAGCATAATCAAAACTTTGTCAGTAACTTATCGACAATATAATGTTACTAATACAATTAGAAATGTTGCATACCTCTTGGAAAAAGTTCATGCCATTCATACTTTCTTACACCAATTTTCATGATTTGTCTAGTTGGTCCTATGAGTGGTTTTATCTGCATTTATTGATATGGAATTGGTCATTTAAGATTAAGTTGCTAATTAGAAAAATTCAATTAACATAATATATAATTGAAGATTGAAGAACAATTATTGTTTACCTCAAAACTGTATCTGAACACAAATTTACATAATAACACCAATATCCAAAACAATGTGTACCTACATTCAAAGGAAATTCAATATATATAGATTTCGATTCATATTCTAATGAAATTAAAATGAACAATAAGAACAAGTCAACAAGGTAATTATATAGGATATACTTTATAAAAGAAACTAGGTCTTCTTGCATCCATAGTCAAAAATACATGTGACACATAAGTTACAACATTTAATGACAGGAATGCTTATGACAGTAAATTGCACGCGCAGTGTATATTAGTTATTTTGTTAGTAGTATTTTTGAACTTCGGTCATTACTTTACTCATTCAAATCTTAGCTCAAACCATTTGAGCTAAGCTAAGACATCGTCCAAAAGTTTAGTAAAAATTATGACGAACTTACTTGAATCCACCAAGCCAAAACTTTGCATATCTTGTTATTGGAGACTTCAATATATTTTCCGATAGCAGGTACAAAAAATAACACAACTTCAGCTGCATTACTTGTCAAGTATATTGCAGCAGCAACCATATAAGAAGTAAAGCACCATTCTTGAATCAAATTTCCATACTTGGTGTAATAACAATATTTTCTTCTTGAATTAGCATAGCACACAGGAAGAATAATATTCCATGTAATGGCAAATGCCAACTTCACCAGAAGTTTCACTTTTTGTGAATGTTCCATTGTGTATCTTCCTTTCCAAGTAAAGGCAATGTCTGAAATTGCTGTAACAAATAGATGATAATTTTTTAGTGTAGTTTTTATATGGAAAGAGGTAAGAGAGGGAAAACACTATATCTTTTATACAATGATTATAATATTAATATAGAATCGGCATTTGCGCCATACCTTGAATAAATTTAAGAATTGCTGAGGTAATAAAGATGCTGATGACGTCCTCAAATACTGCGGCATCAAGCAACTGAAGTGGAGATCCCAAGTCAATTTGAGGATATTTATCACTAGTAAATTTGAAGCAAACGTGAAGGGATAGAATATAATAACTCCACATTCTATCAAGGATTCTAAAAATTTTCCAAAACAAATGAATCTCTACGAAATTTGTCTTTCCTAGCCATTGTCGTTCATTCTTTTCCTGATTTTCCTCTTCAGTTTCCTGTACAAGAAATAAACAGGTAAATCATGTCAGTATAGAGTGGTAGTTCCTTTTCTGCAGATATCCGAAACACGGAAAACAAGAGAATTGAAATAATACACTTAAATGCCAGAGACAATAATCAGTGTTCACATTATGTTAGAGAAAAAATGGTAGTATTTTCTACAGAACAGCAGCAAGGACCTCATGAATATATATATGGAAAGTGGGTCACATATAGCAACCGACACTTCAGATTCAAAGTGCGTTGATTGTAGATGTAAGTATCCAACACCAACATGACTTTGAGAACATGTGTTCACATTCAATGACTTTCATTTTCTTAAATTATTACCGGTGACCAGATGCCAATGTCATGTTTGGTGTCTGTGTCAGTTTTTCATAGGCCGCATCTAAACAACTTTAAAATATTAGACTAAAGTTTACACTGCTGACCTGAAGTACTCATTCAGATCACCATAGTTTCTCCATGCAGAATGGTGTGAAAACATTATTAAGGAAAGATTCTGGTTCGTTTCCATATGCTGGCATGACCTTTTCCCATGTTGTTAAGCTGATAGCACCACTTAAAACTCCATGCATTTCATATGACATCTTTAAAACACACATCAAAATTATTAGAAGATATAAGAGAATAATCATTTTAGGAAATGTTATTTGAAAATGGATTCCCTACATTAATGCGTCACGCAGTTTTCAATCTCAACCGTCCAATCTGAATCAATGACAAAAATTGTTTAAGTCTGTTTTTGTGAATTAGTTATCTAGGCAGTCTGACCTCAAATCAATGGTCGGTCGAGATTGTTAACTGCGTGTAAATGTGCGCTTCTCTTTTAGAAGCGAAACCAGATCCTCCAATTTTCAATTTTCACTTATTGGTAAATAAATAGAAGTTATAGGCTTAGATCAGATTTTATCTATCATTTATCAACCAAAATTTATCTTTGAAAATGAAATGCTGAATATTTCATATGGTATTACTAGTATCACTTAAAATGCAAAAGTTATTGAAATGGAAAATGATAAAAAGAATCTGTTATAGTTCCAACTTACATTGTGAAAGATATAGCAGAGACATTCTGGCATGAACCTCAAATTAGCTGCCTCCCCCCATATTGTTGTGCTTACAGTTGCACTTAGAGTTTATGTTAATAAAGGTACTCCATTAACGGATCTAAGATAGACTCTAATACCTTCTTAGATTTCCAGTCTAACTCAGACCTATAAAACCGACTTATAAACTTCATTTAATCCTAATCTTAGTGTGAGACTTGAATTTTCTCGACAAAGAAAGAGAGAAATATACTACTTTGTCTTTTTAATCAAATGAAAAAATATAAAATATTGAAAGCAACATGAGAATTAGATCAGCTAACATACCGGATATTGCTTTTTCTTTCCAAAAACTTGCACCAGGTTGTATAAATTTTGAAGAACTTTCTCATCAATTCATCCACACCTCCTTCTCCTAACTAATACGACAAGAATGATTTAGTTTACATAGTAAAAAATGTAATAAAAATAGCCATAAGAAACACGTTCGACAACAAATGCACCTTCATAACAGATGTCTTGTTGTGAGTTTGCCTAGTCTGCATGTTGGCTAGCAGTAGAATCAAATGTTCCCTTTGGTTTGCCACATTAGCATCCTAATGAAAGACAAATGATATAGAAAATGGTAAATATGAAGCAATGTTGACCATTAGTTACTATATTGTTGCCTTAAAACTAGACAAATATAGAGTTTCATTTTATGCAACAATAATTAGACGGCTTAATAGCGCTTTTGGCATCTATAATATGAATTCAATCTGATTTTAGTCCTTGAAGAAAAGAAAATATTTTGTAGCTACAATTTCAGATTCCTGCACTTTTAGTCTTCGGTATCATTAGCAGGAATAAAATCGTATTGGACGCGTACTATACATAAGTGAAGGAAAGTTCGAGTCCAATTTAAATGACCTGGAATCCAAAACAATGCTGAAGAAAATCAAACAAATCTACCAAGGCTCCATGTTTTTTGAAATTCTTGGGTTGGGGGTAAACCTCGAATGTTGCGAATAACTGCAATGGCAGCCTTAATCTGTACCAATTTAGTAGTATAATTAGTCCATCACATTGCAAATTGAATCTTCTGTGACATTTTCATAGAACCTCAGGCTGCTGCATGATTGCATGTTGAATACCCCCTTGATCAAACATACATAGCTCCTCACCATATGGTTGGTGAACTCTCCAAGTTCTAGTTTCGACCAATCATGCGGTGCCAACGTCAAAATTTTGATCAAAAAGTACACTAAGAGTGTAAGGACTATTCAGTGTAATGGTTATTCAATCAAATTTCGAAAAATATCTATTTGGTGATATCTGATTGAATGACTAAGTAAATTGTAAAAGAATTTTACATAGTCAATAGATAGTTATTCTTTGTTTAACCTTAGTTACATTTGTTCTAGATCAAATGCTTTGTTATTTCGAGCAAAATAATCTCTGTACACATGGTAAACACGCTTAAGTTCATGAATATCACCTATTACGCCTCTTAAGTTGTGATAACCACTTAAAAAGTTTTTAGAAATTGTACGAAAACATTTCTCCTTTTTTTATGACACATTATTTGGAAGCTATGCTTGTATATGTTTCTGAATCGATGAAGCCGTAAAGAGTTCTTACCTTCACCAAGAGGAAAATTCCAAGAATCACAAGCCATGAAAAGATATAACCAGCAAGTTTTTGCTTTGCTGAGTGATGTCAAGGTGATAGACCAAACCATGCTGATAGATAAAGAAACGAAGAGAAATTAATATCTCGGCAAACCTCGAACCAAGACTTGATTGACGAAGATGAGCTTGTTCATTATACCACCAAGAATGCCAAATTTTATCTTGATGGATTCCCAATCTACCTTGTTGCCTGATCCATTTATTCCACTCTTTCCAATCATCTACCGCCTTTGTCCAGCTGAATCCGACAGGGTTGAAAAGAAAAGGCGCAGACAACCAAGTCAAAGACATGAACCAAACCGCATAAGTTATCAACACATATATCATGTTACTTTAATAAAATTTCCTGAACATGTTATAAACAATCAATAGCAGCATTAGCTCGAACGCCTTTAAAAATTGACTTCTCGAATATAATCTATAGTTTTCAGTGAAGCGCATCGAAGACAATGTAAGGGTTCCAAAATTGAGAATGTGATAAAATGGATAATTAGCACTTTGATTATGAAATTAATGTAAAATTGATAGATGAGAACCCAATTTGAGTTGGTGTTCTTCGTACATAAAAGAAAGGGAAAGATAGAAGAAGACTTAGCCAAATACTTAAGCCATTACTCTACTAGAGAGTACCAAAGGGAGAGAGGAGAGACTTCATCAATTTTCTTCATATCCATTGTTGATTCTCCTTTCACTATTTATCCACAGCCCAACTAATTATATTACGCCATGTGTCAATTTACCTCAACTAATTATATTATGCCAAGTGTATCTTCTCATAATCTATTTTGAATCATAACATTACTCCCCCCATTAAAATCAACCTTGTCCTCAAGGTTGTGATCCAAAGTGGTATCTAAAATCAAGCTTACCTTGTCAAGTGATAATAAATTTTTCCCCGGATCCCACTGATTGAAATGTAAAATCTTGACCGGTGGAGGGTCTAGCATTTGTGCAGAAGATATTCCCCTAACAGTTTTGCCAATCAGCTGCATGATAGTCATAATACCCAGAGTGTGCAATCCAAGCTCCAACAAAATTGTTAATTGCACTATTTAACCAAGAGTCAAGAACCCCATAATTCATAAGTTTCTGGTTTAGTTGATTTAGTTGCTCAGGATAAAAATAGATAAACATATAAACAAGCACATCTTCATAGAAGCTCTTAGTGTGAGACTTGTCAGCAATAACAACATCAGCTTTGCACAAATTGATTGTTAGATCAATCAATTCCCATGGTCTAATTTCACACATGACAAGCATTTTGGAAAAATCATAGCAAGGAACTACCGCAACATGCTTTCTGAATTCACAGTAGATATCACCATCATAGGCCATGATAGAAATGAATATAGTATTATTACCATAAAAAATAGATGGAGTTATGCTTGTGATACTTAGCTTGAATGCCTTATATTGAATTCCAAAATGAGAAAACCTTTTACTAAAGACAAGGCTTAGTGTTATGGCTAAAACTAAACCTTCTACAGTAGCAACAACAACACAATTTGTAGCAGAAAAAGAAATTAGTCCAACAACTTCATGCATGTAGTAGCTCAAAAGGTGAACATGATGTGGTTCAGGTGCCAACTTTTGTAGTCGTTGTAGCATATCTTCCAATCCAAGCAAACTAAGAGTACAACCATTATATATTGGGCTAGCTCTGGATTGTGCAGCATAGTCACCAACAAGAAGTAAGTTCTTGTAGGTTACATGTCTATATCTCATATACAAGAAAACCTCAACAATTGCATGTAATTGAACTATATTGGTTAACAAGCTTTCCACCTCCATCATGACATCAACTAAAATCTCTAATTGAATTAGCCTCCAACAACTAGCATAAACTAATCCAATGAAAGAAACACGATTAACCAAATAAGTGTGAGGCACTGAATATTCCAACCTTGTTATGTGACCAACACTTAATGCCAAGGGTGTGAGATATTCATGGACACTTTTCTTAATCACACCCATTTGTTGGGTTTTGAGTAAACAAACCCATAAAGAAACACAAGGTAACACACAATCAGATAAAAACTCTTGTTGGTAATGCATAATTGGTTTGAAACAACTAATAATAAGGCTCATATTTCTCTCTATTTGTTGCTTATCAATCAACAATTCTATCAAAGCCACACCATAGCTATAAAGGGAAATCATATAGCCATATTGGGAATCAATACATCCAAAGGGGTTAATAACTAACGAGGAAGAGAGACCGAAATTACCATTATCAACAAGCTTAGCCAAGCCAAGAGCAACAATAGAAAGTTCAAATGCAGAGCTAATGAAATAGCCACAAGAAAATTCCTTGCATTCCAATGAGATTTCACTATGATTTTGTACCAAAGGTTCAAGGTTTGGTATCCCCAATAGCAAGCTTTCAAAACTTACACAAGAAAACAGAACACTGTCCAAAGAGAGCTTAAAACTCTCTAAAGAAGAAGTTTCAAGTTTTGTAACAAGTGTTTGCATGTCTCGAAACAGAACAATGTTACAAGAGAATGTGATATTTAGAGGCCTTTCTACAAACAGTTGGTAGGATGCACTTGTTCTAGAATCAATGAATCCACCGACACTAATTAAAGGAAATACCAAAGACAAAACACATGAGTAATTATGCTTTCATTGCTGATTGAGTTTTCCCTCAACATGTTAACCAATTGAAGTGCAATTGGGTCATCAAATTGAGATAGGGTACGAATTAATATCTTAAGTTGCAAAGAGTCACAACTATTACTTACTTTGTTCAGTGACGGTGGATCGAGAGGTCCTGGGTCATATGGGTATGTGTTTACAAGCGCCGCATCCACGGTGAAGGACTGTGTTGTATCACCACAAGGACGTAAACTGACGACATTACCTCCGAGAGGCGTCTCCCGTCGCGGTGATAAACGATGGATGATGTCGTCTTCGTTGATAACGATAGTTGAATCCACCATTTTGCTATTGAAATCATTGTTCAAATTCATTGATTCCACGTTGAACTTCTCGTTAACTAACGGCTGTGTTGGTGAAGGAAGCATCGCATCTGAAATTTGAACAGTGTCGTTCAACTTCTCTGTAGCATCAATCTCCTCTTGCAACAGTTCCAGAATTTTTGCACATGATTCTCTGATTTCTCGCGCATATTCAGCCATACGCAGAGAATATTGTCGTTCCGATTCAACCATACAAGAGTTACAGAAACACGGACATGGATGAGCTGCAATAATGTAGTTCTCAACACCATGGAGAGAGCACTCAAGGAGGGCTGCCATGGTGACAATGAAAGCACCAATGTAAGGGTTCCAAAATTGACAATACCATCAACCCAATTTCATACGAACCACAATACCGTCAATTCAATTTCATAAAAGTCACAATACCGTCAATTCAATTTCATATGAGCCACAATTACGTCACGGGCAACAATATATGTTAGGGTCCTCTTTCTTTCTTTTTCTTTAAGTTTTAATCAAGTTATATTTTCTTGATATCAACTGAGTTGCAGCAATATTGTTCGAAATTGAGATAGTTCAAAAGAATACTGACTGTCAGCTCCAGCTTTGATGAAATATGGCACCAGCTGGTCTGGTTCTACAATCATCTACAGCGCTTTAACTAGAGTTAGAAAAAGCAATTATCATTCAATATCAGATTAATCTAACACATGTATAAAGATGAATACCAAGTGAACATCCAAAGGTGAAAGCCAAAATACCGTCAATTCAATTTCCTAAAAGCCACAATTACATCAATTCAATTTCATATCAGCCACAATTCAATTTCAACGTTAATCAATTTCAAATGAACCACAATACCGTCAATTCAATTTCATATGAGTCACAATACCGTCAATTCAATTTCATATAAGCCATAATTCCTACAACTCAATTTCATGAGCCACAAAATCGTCAATTCAATTACAGTTACGACATCATTTCAATTTCACCGTCAATTCAATTTCAAATGAATCACAATACCGTCAATTAAATTTCATATAAGGCACAATACCGTCAATTCAATTTCATATGAGTCACAATGCCGTCAATTTAATTTCATATAAGCCACAATACAGTCAATTCAATTTCAGCAACAATATCGTCAATTCAATTTAACATAAGCAACAATACCGTCAATTCAATTTTCATATAAACGCAATACCGTCAATTCAATTTCATATAAACCACAATATTGTTAATTCAATTACATATAAGCCACAATACTGTCAATTCAATTTTATATATGCCACAATACCGTCAGTTCAATTTCATCATCAATTCAGTTTGAAATGAGTCACAATACCGTCAATTCAATTTAATATAACCCACAATACCGTTAATTCAATTCCATATAAGCCACAATACCATCAATACAATTTTATATAAGCCACAATACAGTCAATTCTATTTCACCGTCAATTCAATTTCAAATGAGCCACAATACTGTCAATTCAATTTCATATAAGTCACAATACCGTCAATTCAATTTCATATAAGCCACAATACCGTCAATTCAATTTTCATATAAGCGCAATACCATCAATTCAATTCCATATAAGCCACAATAGCGTCAATTCAAATTTATATGAGCTATAATATAGTCAATTCGATTTCAAATAAGCCACAATACCGTCAATTCAATTTTATATATGCCACAATATCGTCAATTCAATTTCACCGTCAATTCAGTTTCAAATGAGCCACAATACCATCAATTCAATTTCATATAACTCACAATACCGACAGTTTAATTTGATATGAGCCAAAATATTGTTAATTCAATATCATATGGGTCGCCATTTAAACACACAATATAGCCAATTCAATTTCACACGTCAAATCAATTTCAAGTAAGCTATCATTTAAACACACGATACCATCTTTTAATTTCATAAGAGTCATCACTTTAAGACACATTACTGTCAATTAAATTTCATTCGAAAAGAGAAATGAATAATTGATTAAAAAAATCATGTTAATACGATTCATTATTTGATGATAAAATATCGTCAATTAATTTCAAACGAGTTTTCATTTAAACACATTATACCGTCAATTCATTTTTATACAGGTCATCATTTAAAAACATGATACCGTCAATTTAATTTCATATGAGCCACAATACCGTCAATTTAATTTCATATGAGCCACAATACCGTCAATTCAGTTTAACCGTCAATTCAATTTCATACAAGCCACAATACCGTCAATTCAATTTCATATGAGCCACAGTACTATCAATTCTATTTCACCGTCAAATTCAATTTCATATGAGCCCCACAATACCGTCAATTCAATTTCGTATAAGCCATAATACCGTCAATTCAATTTCAAATGAGCCAAAATACCGTCAATTCAATTTTCATATCAGCACAATACCGTCAATTCAATTTCATGAGCCACAATACCGTCAATTCAATTCCATATAAGCCATAATACCGTCAATTCAGTTTCAAATGAGCCACAATACCGTCAATTCAATTTTATATGAGCCATAATACCGTTAATTCAATTTTATATGAGCCACAATACCGTCAATTCAATTTCAAATGAGCCACAATACCGTCAATTCAATTTAACATAAGTCACAATACCGTCAATTCAATTTTCATATAAGCCACAATACCGTCAATTCAATTTCATATAAGCCACAATACCGTCAATTCATTTTCATATAAGCCACAATACCGTCAATTCAATTTTCAAATAAGCCACAATACCGTCAATTCAATTTCATATAAGCCATAATACCGTTAATTTTTTCTTTATCCTTTACTTTGGGATAGTTGAGGGAGATGACTATAAAACTCAATTGCACAATTAGCACTATAGGTGGTCCAAGTTCACAAGTTCTTTTATCTATGGGTTTCTTTGTTTTTTGGCTGCCATACCATAACAAGTTATTTTTGTACTTTAAATCTATGGGTTCCAATTTTTTTTACTAATATATTAAGCACTCTCAAAGTGGATACTTGGCTTAGTGGGGCTGTCAACAAAGAGGGAAGGTCAATGTTTTTTACACATATAGATTATTGAATTATTCAATTTTCTGAGTTTGCAAACTTAAAATGTAGGACACATGATATTTTTGTAGAAGTGGTTCATATTTTGCTCTCCATAATATTTTTTTCTTTCCATTTTTGCAGATTTGGTTTGAAGAGACTGTTGTACTAACAAGTGTCTCTTATTTAGTGTTAATGTTGATTATCATCTTTGTGATGTATTAGAGAAAGAATTTGTTCTGGTTTGAAGGAATTCAAGATTCCAACTATTGAGTCTTGATCTCACTATTTTTTACATTGAAGATTAACTCTAAAAAGTTTAATATTTGTGGTTGATTGTGTAGGATTATCATTGTTTTTACAGATGATTCAGCCAAAATAGCACAAGTAGTGACCATAGTGTGTTTTAATTTTGATGGACAAGAAATGGAATAAATGTTGGGGCCACTAATGTTGGAACTAATATCACATGGGAGTGAAGGAAAGAAGTGGATGAAAATGTTCTAAGCACTTGGGCTCCTAAAATAAATTTGGAACATGGCAAATTTGTAGGAGCAGCTTTAGTATTTTTTTTAATATTAAGGACATGTCACTAGACATGCAAATTTTGAGTATTTTATTCCTACTTCTATGCAATTTTTGTTATTTGCCCACAATGCTGTTTGGCTATTTCACATAGCAGATTTTTGGGGTTATGCTATATTGATAACACTTTCTTCTCTCTGTCTTAATGATTTCCTTCTTTAATTTACAAATTTAATACAAACACAAAAAAAAAACAAAAAAACAAAGAAACAAAGAAAACCACAACATACTAAAAAGTCCAAACTAGTGCCAACACTTACCTCAGTCCCTGACTGCTTATTCAATGCTTCGTTCCACATGTTTGCAGAATAAGCTGGCTCACTAGATGCCAATACATGCCATGTGATATTAGTTTTTGGAATAAGGTAACTAATCACTCTTTTCCTTAGAATAAGCTTGATTCTTAAGATGTTTTTGGATTGGAAAGTTTATGATCTTGTGAGAAAATTTTAGAGTTTAGTTTTAATTAGTTTTGGTTCCATAGAAGTGTTCTTGAGAGTTTCTTAGTACACTTGAGTGAAGCATGAGAAGTTTCCTATGGTTGATTTATGTTTTCACAAATTTTTTAGTTAGGGTTTTAAGAAAATTTTTGAATAGATCATAAACTTGGATTTTGTTTTGTGATTTGATTCTTGATGTTAGTTTTGAGCTTTGTGGCAAAATGGATTCTTGATTATAAACTTTGTTTTGAAAAATAAGAAAAAATTTATTATGGTGTTCTTGAGCGATTCGATGAACATATTTTAAGAAATTTCGTTTCGATTCTCAAAGTAGTTGATTGAGCAATTAGATGCCTTTGCAAACTAATAGATGATTACTAGGGTTTTGTAATGGAAAAATTTTAGGTGTTGGCCTTGTTTTGTTGGTTTGGCCGTGGCACCCCTTTGCTAGGGAGGAAGAGTTTTCAAATTTTGTTAAGTCATTTTAGGAGGACTTAATCATGGTTTTAAAGAAATGATTGTGATATGGTTTGTTTGGAGAATAAAATGTGTTGATTTTGTCTTAAGGAAAATCCATTCAAAATTGTCAAAAAGTGTAGTTTGATTTAAAATGATTTGGATTGTTCGAATAAATGATTTTAGGGTATTATAGGATATTAACATGCCTTTGGAAGTGGAAAATTTTGAGTGTTGGTGTCATTTTCATTTTCTTGGCCGTGGCCTATGTGTAGTAAGGGACCATGAGCTTTCAAAATTTTCTAAGTCCACAATGATAAGAAAATGATCATGACATTGGTGAGTGATCATAGGTTTTAAAAGAATGAGTATAGAGATTTTATTTGAAAGGAAAAACTTGTAACTTGTGGCGCAAGTAAACTTTTATTTTTGTGAAAATTTTCAAAGAATTTTTGGTTTGTTTTCAAATGGTTTTAGTATGTGAAAATTGATTGCCTTGGAGTTAGGAATCAAAGTGTTTCTTAGTTTGTTTTGAAACGAAAATATTTTCGCGTGGCGAGAAATAGTGCAATTAACTTCGTGAATTTTTAATCACTATGGGGAGGACTCGAAATCACTAAGTGAGAGTGTTAGAAAGTGCCTTAAACCCCTCTAGATTTTAGAGAACAAGTTTTGTTTCGTTAGGATATACGATAAGTATTTTATTGATTGTACGCTGCTTAACTTTTAGGAAGCGCGAATTGTAGAATTTCGTGAGAAAAGTTAACGGAAGCTTGCCGAGGTAAGGGCATCACTTTATTTCTGTCTTTTCACTGAGTTATAACATGTTTGTTGATTATTTTCGGTGATGCGTGTTTGTGTGTTTGGCATGTATGTGTTATGTATTCTCGTGATGAGAAAGTGTTTACTATACGTGCGTTGTTATATATGATTGTGAAAATATATGTATGAATATGATATGGGATTACATATGCTAGATGGTATGTAATCGGTGCATTAGCATAGATAAGAGGTATCGTATGCTCATGCATTCATAGTACGTGGTGACCGTGATGGGCCACGGGGTGCGACTGACAGTGATTGGGTCCACCTTAATCCTGCGGGATTTTTATTGAGTCCAATACGTGGTGACCGTGATGGGCCGCGGGGTGTGATTGACAGTGATTGGATCCACTCTAATCCTACGTGGTGACCGTGATGGGCCGCAGGATTTTATTGATGCCCTGCGGGGTGTGGTAGGTTGGGCCTACGACTCTCTGCGGAGAGGTTAAATTCCGGAATTCATGCATGTGGCAGCCAGTGATTGGTGTCACGATCATGTAGAGTCTGCATTGGTAGGCTATGTGTGCATTATATATATAAACCCGTTGGTGGGAATTGCTTTGGTGGTTAAAAGCTTTCTCTTGTGTTTGTGGAATTATTGTTATGTGTACAATCTTTCGCACCGGTTATATATATACATACTATATATTTTGTGGTGACCCTTTCTTTCATTTGCGGGCTCATCCCACCCAGATGATGGGTTAGGTCGTGGTGACGACGGTGGCAGTTCTAGGCCATAGTGAGCACGTGGTGAAGCTTAGTATAGTTAGGCTATGCGCCGGTGTGTTTTGTGCACCGTGCTTTTTGGTTAGCATAGGGT
The DNA here is from genome assembly GCA_030408175.1 of Trifolium repens. Taxonomy (NCBI): domain Eukaryota; kingdom Viridiplantae; phylum Streptophyta; class Magnoliopsida; order Fabales; family Fabaceae; genus Trifolium; species Trifolium repens. The sequence continues at coordinate 38,155,097 of CP125851.1, forward strand.
TTTCTAACTTGTTTTGTTGTAAGTATTTGAATACTTAGACTTGGACTGTAATTATTCAGGAATACACTTTGCTTGTCGAAGCACCTTATGGTAATGAGTTCTTTTGTATATTTGAATGCCGGCACATTGAAAAATATTCTATGCGCACTCTGAGTGTTAGTTAAAAAAAATAAAAATATACTGCCTTTTTAGGCCTTTGAAAAAACGGGTTGTTACAATTGGTATCAGAGCACGGCTTTAAATCTTCAAAGGGAAAGTATATACTTGAGTCGTTAGTCCAGAGTCGGTTAGAACAAAGCTAGAGTTGTGTTAGTTCTAGCGGTTGTTTTTGTTGTGTTGTGGGTTATGTGGTTGGTTGTTTTGAGTCTAGCATGAGATACGCTTAGACACTGGTTTGTGTCTTACTGAAGTAATGCAGGGAGTGAGGCTTCAGTAAGTGGAATTGTGAAACCCCCGAGCATTGGTCGAATTTAGTCGACAAGTGTCTCTGAATTCCTTAGACAGAGTGGTCCGAGGAGGATGGACTTGAGGCGAACGAGAACCACAAAGGATTCTTGGAAGTGGCATGGGTCGTTGTCACCCGGAGGTGTTGAGTACGGACGTGTGGATGTCGACTGATAAATGATTGCAAGTAAGGATCAGATTGGGATACCTTTTGAAGAAGGTGCTGGATATCCGTTCTGGTGAGTTCGGACGAGACTTGATGAAGTCATTCAGTTGTCAAGAGGATGCAACCATTGTAGAATGGTGGAGCATGCAGAGATGTCAGTTGGATTTAATTACAATGATTGGATAATCATTGGGGCAACTTGTATTGGAAATAAAGTGCATTGCGCGCCAAGAGTAAATGAATTTGGTGGTGTTAGAAGACGGTTGCGCGAACGATGGGTACCTTAAGGGTTTAAATTAAGTGTGTAAGATATATTAGATTTGAAAATGAGATTATTAAGGATGAATCTCGTGATGATTAATGGTAAGAGACCAAATGCCACGTGGATAAGTGACAATCCATACTTAGTTCAGGAGATAGTAAGTATAGATGTCGAGGTGAGATAAAATACAGGTAATGGATTGCTGGATAAAAAGTGGATTTGGAGAAATATTATGGTAAAGAACGAGGAGTTCAACCTTGGAAATTGAGTTGCATATCACTGATAGGTAATACTGGAAGTGTAAAGTATGGAAATACCTAGAGAATTGTAGCAGTGTAAGCTAGAATTGTTAGTTATTGGCAGGTAAACCATAAGAGAAGGTAAACTTATTGAGTAGTTTGAAAAGATTAGTCAAGATTGAGTAGAGATCCTGTGTGGATGTGCATATAAGTTAACGATTTTGATCGACCAAGAGGGTTGAAGGACTAAGTGGCATCTTGAATTCATGATAACATGAGAGTCGAGGTAGGCAAGATTTGAATAAATTCAAGTTATGGACGAGAATTTTTGGATATTTTCTAAGAAGGTCGTGTTTGAGTAGAAAAGGAGTTCGTTAGTAAGAATACTAAGACAACGAAAGTTGACAGTTGGAAGGACTTTTATTGTGTATTAGGATTAAATGGATGGTGCGACGAGTTTTTTGAGTTCTTGAAGATTAGATTCAAGAGTTTGATTTGGATATCGAACGTACTAAGGATAAAGTCGTAGCAAAATGTTGTGCGTTGGTAGCTGTCTTGATAGGCCAAGCATTAAGATTTGAGATAAGTGTTTCATGGCTTGATGTATGAGTAAGATATGTTGATTTGAAAGTAAATTATAGTGACATGACGATGGTAAGACTAGAGATAGTTATGCATAGAGAAATACTTAATAGGAACTTGAGGAATTAATTTATTGGGGCGTTCGATTATGAAGAGTACAATTGATGATCGTTAGTAAAAGTTAGAAGTGAATAAGAAAACGAGGAGTGACTAGATGTAAGAGCAAGATTAGTTGGAACTTGAGACCTGGAAATTGATTCCCCGGAGGGAACAGACTTTATAACTTTAGAATAGTCACGATGATGAAGGACCAATCGAATGGAGAAGAGTGTGCTTGATTGGAAACAAGTTGATGTGGAACGAGCGTAATTGGATTGTGTGTGGAAAATTAAAGATGTTGTTTGGAACCAATAAGTTATGTGTCATGGTGGTTTGGGAACCAACTTTAGGTTGTTGTTGAACTGAAAAATTGCAAATTAGTAGATCGATGAGATTAGTCGCAGAGGATGTTAGCCATTGGAAAGCCGTGTTAAGAATGAGTAAGAGAGAAGCACGTGAGAATGTGGCTTATGTCAATGGAGGATTGGCGAATGGAAATTCCCTCCCACATAATTTGGAAAATTATGATTGTGCGTGTATATTAAGGATTCGAAAGCACCACCTGAATGGATGTCATGGCGGTGCATGTGTTGTATGCGGTGATAATAAAGGGTAAGCAATTGTCTAGTGGCAAAGTTTGGTGGAAGCTGGTAGAGCTTCGATTCATTGTAGTGGTTACAATGAAGAGAGACGTAGCATAATGGAAATCTGTATTGAGTAAGTAAAGGAATGCGGATATGGTCTACATGGACAGTGGAACAATAGTGATGTGATGAGTACCTTAAGATTTATTTTGGAAGTAGGTGTCTCGACAGAAAGGGTGATGTTGGGAATAATTAAGAATGGTCAGGGTGACATGCTCTTTTGAGTAAGAGAGGATGTAATTGTAAGAGAAAAAGGAACTCAGGAGAGTTCAGGAATATAATGAGAATACGATGTGAAGAGGATGTGCGCCGACGATGGTAGTCGACGAGGATAAGCGTTTTGTTTAAGACACGCGAGATTCATCTAAGGGTCGTTTTGGAAGTAATGTTAACGTATAAGGAACCGATTCTGGGGAATTGGGGATTTGGATAAAAGGAGTCCAAGAGAAGTAGATGGTATAGTTTGGCAAGTGTCAAGACTATGAGGAGTGTAATCACCAACCGGAGGTTGGGATGGTATTATTTAAGTCGTGTTTGGAAAGAGATTCGTATGTGAGTAGACGGTTCGGCGTATTCACTGAGTTGCGGACTTATGGATATTGTTAGAGCGGAAAATTCTTCTATAGAGAAGACAACTTGTTCGGAATGTGATGGTTTTGGTGGTACCTGCCGTGGTGGCATTGTATTACTGTTGAATGATGTTCAACGGATGTTTCATGAGTGGAATCATGAGAACATGAACGATGTGTTTTGAGTGTTGTGTCTTACGACTTCGACCTTGTATTCGTAAGAGATCGAGGGAAACATTAAGAAAAACCTCGAAAGATTTGTGGAACCCTTGTGACTCGGAGGACCTTGAGCACAAGTGGAATGAAGTATCACTTAAGTTGAGTAAAGATGGTCTAAGCCACCATCATGATTGTCGACTATCTATTGACAAATTGAGGGACTGACCGTCCTTAATTTATTGTTGATAGTAGACGGAATCGTGTTGGCTGGAATTGACTAGTTTTGCTAGCTTTGGTGATGCACAGAGAACTTCAGTGTTTCTTTTTGGAGGGTAGCCACTCACAACTTCGTGTGAAACTAATGGAGTGGGCTATGCCGCGGAGGCGAAAGAGGTGACTTTGGAAATTTTTGTTTGTGGGCACGAGGATCTTTGGGAACTAGAGGTTGTGAACCTCTGTTGGGAGGTTAATTTTTGAGTGGTGAACTCGTTGAGAGTTGCGGTTGGTGCACGGTTGTGCCAGTGTGTTGGTGAGAGTATCTGTGTGACTTCACCCGGTGTTAGCATCTGTGTGGCTGCACCTAATCTTGTGGGATTTTGTTGTGTTGGTGATGGTAATGACCGGTTGAGTCGTTATCCTTAACTTTAGTTTCGAGGACGAAACTTCTTTTTGGAGGGTAGTAATGTAAGACCCAAGATTCCACTGTACAATTTTTCTAAGGAACTTTAGTGTCGGCTAAGTTTTTAGGGTTTTTGGTGGAGCGGTTTTGTGAGTATCGTCGCATTAATGAGATTTTTGCTGAAACGGACCCTGTTTTGTGCTCGTACGCTGGAAAGGCACAGACTTTCGGGTCGTGGTCCTCTTTTAAGTATGAGGAGATTTCTGTGAAGTCAGAATGACGAGATTTGGATTATTCTTGTTTTTGGAAAAACGAGTAGGATTTTACCCGCTGATGGAAAATCTTACTGCGTCTGTTTTAAGTGAGGTTTCGGATGGAAGTTTCATATATCTGCGTGAGTTAGGTTATGTCCTGAGATTAATTTTCTAAGGTATGGAAGAAAATTACAGTCGCGGAAAAAGATTTGGCGATAATATTTGGAAACGGTTTACGACGGACGTTTATTTGGTAGATTTTATATTTTTGTGATTTCCGTCCGTTAACGAAGTACGACTCGCCGAGAGCGAACGCGAGAGCTGAGTAGCGTGAAGTAGATATTTGTTCAAAAAGCAATCATGAGTTTGTTTTGATCCAAAGGCTAGGGTTTAGTCTTGCAAGTTTTGCTTTGATCCAAAGGCTTAGATTGATCAAGAGTGAATTAAATAGTAAGGAGGTTAAGCAATTTGGACTTAGAAGCAAAATCACAAAACTCACTCCTCCTTCTCTATTTGGCCGTGGCTTCCTTCTCCACCTTTGCATCTTGTGAACTTTTGCATTTCTACACCAAATCACCTCATTTCAAGCTTGATTGATCATAGGAAACTTGTTTAGAATCATCTCCTAAGGTAACTAATCACTCTTTTCCTTAGAATAAGCTTGATTCTTAAGATGTTTTTGGATTGGAAAGTTTATGATCTTGTGAGAAAATTTTAGAGTTTAGTTTTAATTAGTTTTGGTTCCATAGAAGTGTTCTTGAGAGTTTCTTAGTACACTTGAGTGAAGCATGAGAAGTTTCCTATGGTTGATTTATGTTTTCACAAATTTTTTAGTTAGGGTTTTAAGAAATTTTTTGAAAAGATCATAAACTTGGATTTTGTTTTGTGATTTGATTCTTGATGTTAGTTTTGAGCTTTGTGGCAAAATGGATTCTTGATTATAAACTTTGTTTTGAAAAATAAGAAAAAATTTATTACGGTGTTCTTGAGCGATTCGATGAACATATTTTAAGAAATTTCGTTTCGATTCTCAAAGTAGTTGATTGAGCCATTAGATGCCTTTGCAAACTAATAGATGATTACTAGGGTTTTGTAATGGAAAAATTTTAGGTGTTGGCCTTGTTTTGTTGGTTTGGCCGTGGCACCCCTTTGCTAGGGAGGAAGAGTTTTCAAATTTTGTTAAGTCATTTTAGGAGGACTTAATCATGGTTTTAAAGAAATGATTGTGATATGGTTTGTTTGGAGAATAAAATGTGTTGATTTTGTCTTAAGGAAAATCCATTCAAAATTGTCAAAAAGTGTAGTTTGATTTAAAATGATTTGGATTGTTCGAATAAATGATTTTAGGGTATTATAGGATATTACCATGCCTTTGGAAGTGGAAAATTTTGAGTGTTGGTGTCATTTTCATTTTCTTGGCCGTGGCCTATGTGTAGTAAGGGACCATGAGCTTTCAAAATTTTCTAAGTCCACAATGATAAGAAAATGATCATGACATTGGTGAGTGATCATAGGTTTTAAAAGAATGAGTATAGAGATTTTATTTGAAAGGAAAAACTTGTAACTTGTGGCGCAAGTAAACTTTTATTTTTGTGAAAATTTTCAAAGAGTTTTTGGTTTGTTTTCAAATGGTTTTAGTATGTGAAAATTGATTGCCTTGGAGTTAGGAATCAAAGTGTTTCTTAGTTTGTTTTGAAACGAAAATATTTTCGCGTGGCGAGAAATAGTGCAATTAACTTCGTGAATTTTTAATCACTATGGGGAGGACTCGAAATCACTAAGTGAGAGTGTTAGAAAGTGCCTTAAACCCCTCTAGATTTTAGAGAACAAGTTTTGTTTCGTTAGGATATACGATGAGTATTTTATTGATTGTACGCTGCTTAACTTTTAGGAAGCACGAATTGTAGAATTTCGTGAGAAAAGTTAACGGAAGCTTGCCGAGGTAAGGGCATCACTTTATTTCTGTCTTTTCACTGAGTTATAACATGTTTGTTGATTATTTTCGGTGATGCGTGTTTGTGTGTTTGGCATGTATGTGTTATGTATTCTCGTGATGAGAAAGTGTTTACAATACGTGCGTTGTTATATATGATTGTGAAAATATATGTATAAATATGATATGGGATTACATATGCTAGATGGTATGTAATCGGTGCATTAGCATAGATAAGAGGTATCGTATGCTCATGCATTCATAGTACGTGGTGACCGTGATGGGCCACGGGGTGCGACTGACAGTGATTGGGTCCACCTTAATCCTGCGGGATTTTTATTGAGTCCAATACGTGGTGACCGTGATGGGCCGCGGGGTGTGATTGACAGTGATTGGATCCACTCTAATCCTACGTGGTGACCGTGATGGGCCGCAGGGTTTTATTGATGCCCTGCGGGGTGTGGTAGGTTGGGCCTACGACTCTCTGCGGAGAGGTTAAATTCCGGAATTCATGCATGTGGCAGCCAGTGATTGGTGTCACGATCATGTAGAGTCTGCATTGGTAGGCTATGTGTGCATTATATATATAAACCCGTTGGTGGGAATTGCTTTGGTGGTTAAAAGCTTTCTCTTGTGTTTGTGGAATTATTGTTATGTGTACAATCTTTCGCACCGGTTATATATATACATACTATATATTTTGTGGTGACCCTTTCTTTCATTTGCGGGCTCATCCCACCCAGATGATAGGTTAGGTCGTGGTGACGACGGTGGCAGTTCTAGGCCATAGTGAGCACGTGGTGAAGCTTAGTATAGTTAGGCTATGCGCCGGTGTGTTTTGTGCACCGTGCTTTTTGGTTAGCATAGGGTTTTCTAACTTGTTTTGTTGTAAGTATTTGAATACTTAGACTTGGACTGTAATTATTCAGGAATACACTTTGCTTGTCGAAGCACCTTATGGTAATGAGTTCTTTTGTATATTTGAATGCCGGCTCATTGAAAAATATTCTATGCGCACTCTGAGTGTTAGTTAAAAAAAAAATATACTGCCTTTTTAGGCCTTTGAAAAAACGGGTTGTTACAAATTCCAGACCACAGCTGAAGCAATCATTGTCATGCCTCGTCTCATTTTATAACTACCAGCCTCCAACAAACAGTGAAATAAAGAGAATACATTGTGAGGGAGGCCAAAGGGGACATCTAACCAATCAAAGATCTCTATCCAAACCAATAGAGCAATCTCACAGTACAAGAATAAGTGGAATTCAGTTTCCATCTCCTCACCACAGAGGGCACACGACACATCTCCTGTACCATCCAGAATCTGTCTAGTAATTAGGTTGTTCCGAGTCGGGATTTTACCAAGAAATAGCTTCCACACAAAACCACTCACTTTTGACGGTGCCGGACATTTCCAAATTGCATTAAAAACTGACATATTCCACTGGCCAGCTGCACTGTCAAGAACAGAAAACGCAGAGAGAATGCGATATGCAGATTTCACTGTAAACACAGCCCCCCCTTCAGGCATCCACACCCACCTGTCCTCTTCCTCCGAAGAAAAAATAGCCGTGTTAATTATCTCCAGCAGATCATTAAACAACAACTTCTCCCACTCGAAAAATCTTCGCCGCCATTCCAACCTCCAATCCCCCGAGACTGAAGTTTGATTTCGCACCTCCTCCACCGATGCCTCTTTTTGAGTTGAAATAGAAAAAAGACGAGGGAAGCGATCACATAAAGGAATCTCCCCAATCCATTTATCCCTCCAGAAGCTAGTAAAAGCCCCATTCCCCCATTTTTTGTTCACCGCTTGTGAAAACCAGTTAAGATCAAGATTGTAACCAATTGAGCAGATATCTCTCCACCAAAGAGAGGAAAACCAAGGTTTAAAATCATCGCCCAGCTCCGTTCGGCCAATTATACCAACACCGTACTTACTTTTCAACAAATCTTTCCACAACGAATCATCGTCGTGGAGAAGCCTCCATCGCCACTTCGTAAGCAAACTAATGTTAACCATCCGAACGTCTCTCACACCAAGACCACCCTTCTTCTTCGGAAGACACACTACCTCCCACTTAACCCAATTGATCTTCTTCCGACCCCCTCTACAGCCCCACAGGAATTCGCGTTGTATACGCCGCACTTGTTTCCAGACATGAACCGGAATTTTCATGTAAGAAAGATAAAAAATGGGTATCGAATTAAGCACGGAGTTAAGTAAAACAATATGACCTCCGAGGCTAACATATTTGTTAGCCCACAAACCAAGTCTTTTCCGAAGTGAGACAAGCAAGGGCTCCCAAGTTGAAGCACGCCGGGGATTTGCACCGACGGGGAGACCGAGGTATTTGAACGGTAAAGCACAAGTCCGACAGTTAAGGAATGCCGACGCCACCCTCAAAAAATCTTGAGATACATTCACACCAATTAAACTACTTTTCCATAAGTTGATTTTCAAACCGGAACACATCTCGAACCCCCTAAGAATGGCTTTTAGGGACCACAAATTCGCAACCGATGCTTCCCCGATACAAAGGGTATCGTCCGCGTATTGAAGATGAGAAACAACTAAATCACTATTCCCCACACGGAAACCGTTGAACCTCCTCATCTCAACCGTTCTCTTCATAATACCTCCCAAGCCTTCGGCCACAAGAAGAAACAAAAAAGGGGCAAGCGGATCGCCTTGTTTCAACCCCCTTTGAATGTTTATTTCTTCCGAAGGGCTCCCATTTACAAGCACCGACATACTACCCGAAAACACGCATGCCTGAATCCAATCCTTCCACTTAGAACAAAAACCGAATCTATCAAGCATATACTCCAAGAAGCTCCAATCAACCGAATCATAGGCTTTTTCAAAATCGACTTTAAAAATTAAGCAACTTTGACCGGTTCTTTTAGCCAAATCCACAACTTCGTTAATAATCACAACCCCATCGACAAGTTGTCTACCTTTCAAAAAGGCCGATTGAGTAGGAGCCACCAACCGATCCATCACCCTAGCAAGTCAGGCCGTTAACACCTTAGCGATAATTTTGTAGAGGCACCCAAGAAGCAAAATTGGGCGAAAATCACTTAAGGTAAACGGAGAATTAATCTTAGGGATCAACGCAACAAAATAGGATGAGAAACTCTTCGGCAAACTACCAATCCCATGAAATTGGTCAAACAAGATACGAATTTCTCCCTTAATCAAACTCCACATGGCTTTGATAAAAGCAAAATTAAACCCGTCGGGTCCCGGACTTTTATTCCTGTCACTTTCCATCACAACTGAAATTCTGTTCCTAGGCAGGACATATGTCGTACACAATGTCTAGGACAATGTGTCTGTAGTCCAGATGTCTCAGACAACTGGTTCGACAATTGGTTATGAGGATCACAGATATTATTGCAGTACTGAAGTAAATAAAAGCAATAAAGAACACCAGTAATTGTTAACCCAGTTCGGCGCAAACCAGCCCTACTCTGGGGGATACCAATCCAGGAAGTGAACACTACTAATCTGAATTAATACTTAGTCTTACAACCATACCAAAAACCCTATTGGCATGTATGTCTTTTCTTAATCCTAGCAATCTTCTACTCAAGGGCTAATTCCCCCTGAATATGAGAACCTACCCAACTCCCTCTAATTTCTAATCCCAAGTGACGACAACTTTAAACTACAAAGTTTAAAGACTTAGTTGAATGGCAACATTCAACAACAAAGCTACAAAGTATCAAAACCAATACTAAGAGCCACAAAGCTGCAAAGTATCAAACAACGATACTAAGAGCCACTAATGCTTTGCACAGTTGGCACAAAGCTTTGAACTCACAATCTTCAGTTCTTGTGGGTTAAGTTTTAAGCTCTATGTTGAGTTCTATTTATAGGCGTGCAAATCTTCAGATCGTCTTCAGTCTTTCAGATGCACTACAATTAAGAGTTAGTTTTAAAACAAACTTGTTTAAAAACAAACTCCAAAAGATAAAGAAATTAATCTTTATCCACAAATTAAATACGATTCCGATCGTATCTAACACATAGGATTAATAACAAACTTTATCATTAATCCTAATCTCAGCTTGTTACTTAAAGATTCGCGCTTCATTAAAATTAAAACAAACACGCGTGCTTAATGGATAAGCATTATCTTTTAAGCTGAACTGGGTTCAGATGTCCTACCCACATGTCTTGGGACATCTTGTTCGACATGTTGCCTTAACATGCTTTGAACCCAGTGACAAGATGTCTAGGACATCTTGTTCAACATGTTGCATCTGCACATGTTCAATATGCACAAGTGGTTTAGACTTAATTACTTTAGCATTGGTGCTTCAGTTAAGTCACTCTGACCAAGTTGTTTTAGCCTTATGATGCAGCCAATCTCAGAAGAACTACAATCTCCCCCTTTGGCAAATTATGGCTAAAACAACCACAAACCACTTTGTTGAGTGTGCACTCTTCAGTCTTCAATCTTCAAATTCTTCAATTTTCAAATTGATCTCTGTTGATGCAATCTTCTGTTCTGAGATCTTTAGGTCTTCAATGTCTTTGATCTTCAGAATCTTGTGTGTCTTCAATATTCAAGACTTCTTTTAATCTTGAATGTGTGATGAACCTATTCTAGTATGAGACAGCCTTAGTCTTGTCTTCATATGATCCATTACAAAATTTTCTAAGTCTAGAGATGAGATACCTAGTGACTTAGTGAACCAAAGTCTTGAGTTGCAGCGGAAAGTACTTTAATCAGAGTGATCAAGACTTACTAGACCTTTTAGAGGTTCAATTTGAGCATTTAAATTATGCTTCTGGACACACTTATTAAGCATAGCTTTTAGTTTATAAATTTTTCTAAAGCTTGCCATATACATCCGTAAGCAAGAGAAAATTCTACTTGCCAAAGAGCTGTTCTAAGCATCAATTTTTTCTCCCCCTTTTTACCATAATTTGACAAAGGTTAAAGAAAAATATTCATTGATTTAAAGAGAACGAACAACTTACAAAGGTGCACTAGCATAAGTGTCGGATGTCAAAGCCTCCAATGTCTAGGACATTTGGTAGGCCACAAATACAAGAAGTAGAACAGAACTAAAAGGAAAAATACAAAAGTACTTATTTTCCTAAATTACCCAGTTGCTGTTCTTCAAACTTCTTCTTCTTCTTCTTGCTCAGCCTCAGCTTGAGCATCTCCTTCATTCTCAGCAAGATTCTTTGTCAGTTGTAGTATCAAGTGATCCACACAGGTTTTTCTGATAGTACTTGATTTGATGGTTTCCTCCAGCCCTTTAGATACTTGAATAAGCTCAGCAAGCACCTTTTTCTGTGAGCTTTTGTCTAGTGGAGCTGAGGTCTCAACTGCTTCTTTTTCTTTGAACTCAATGTCTGGGACATGTGGTTCAGCAAACAGCTTGCGATTGAAGGATATTGGTGGAGGTCTTCTACTTTCATATTCCTCAGGAAGCAGGATGCTTGGTTGCTGACTATGAATTATCTCAGTGATCAAGCTTGGAAAGGCTATTGGCAGCTTTGTTGCATTGGTTTCCACATGTTTCATGGTTTGTTCGAAGACATGTTTACCAAAGTCCAATTTCTTTCCTGTTCCAATGAGATATATGAGTTTTGCTAGATTTGGAGTTATACCAGAGCTGTGATTTGTTGGGGCCCAATTAGCTGTGCCAATCCTGTTGAGAATTGCATATTTGACTGTTAATTTTGATGTTGGTAACAGTCCTTTCTTGGGCCATTGCTTAGCTTGACCAGAGGTAATTTCTTTAGCAATTTTGTCCATTGAGAGGATTCTGTTGCTTTCAGCTTCAACACTCCTTCCCAGAAACTTGTTGATTGTTGTTGGAGAGAAGTCAATGTTCTTTTCCCTTAGCTGTACCTTGTGATAGTCATCACTTTCCTTCTTAGTGCATTCTTTAGTGAGATTTGTGATGAACTCTCTCACAAGCTTCTCGTAGCACCTTCCAACCCCCATCACTGTCTTCATGACTTTTGCTTTTTCAAGAAGAGTGATAATCTCTTTGTAGGAAAGAGCTTTAGTGCTTAACTCCCTTTCAGTAGCAATCCTCCTCTGAACTACTATCTTCCATCATTGTCCTCTGTCTTCAGTATGGAAGGATGTTGAGGATGCAGCTTTCCTTTTCTTTGACATGATGTCTGGGACATCGTCTTCGACATCAGGTTCAAACTCACTTGAGGACTCTGGCTTCCTTTTCCTCTTCTGAGACTTCTCTTCTAAGTAGGCTTTGGGAATCTTCACCTTCTTTCCCATATTCCTCCTTATCCTATCAGCGATTGACTGAGGTCTTCTGGGAGCGATCTCTTCACTTTCTGTTTCTTCCCCAATCTCTATGACTTCTAGGGTCTCAGAGATTTCTTCTTCTTCTTCGGAGAGAGCTGTCTCTTGTGTATCCTTTGGATCATCTTTCATTGGATGTCCTTTGGATGTCGTGTCTTTTGATGTTGAGACATTTGCTTCGACATCCTTGATGTTGAGGTCGGATGTTGTGACATCTTCTTTACCATTCTTCTCTTTCTCTATTTGAGGCTCAAGATTCTGGTATTGAGTAGCCTCTTTCAGAGATGTTTCTTCAGGAATTTGATCTTCAGCATTCTTTGGTGACGTTTGACGTTCTGGAATGAGTGATTCCTTGGGTTCTTCATCTTGCATTTGATTCGTGAAGGGCCCAATCAGTTTGCTGCTTCTCTTTTTCCCTGTCGTAGTCCTCTTTCCTCTGGGAACAACTAGTTTGTCAAGATCAACCTCTTGTTGGTTGATGGTTGAGTCTGAAACCCTAGCTTGATCACTAGGTTCTTCGCCTTTTTTGATTGCTTGGTTGTTTGAGCTCATTGTGATTTCTTGACTCATGTTTGTTCAGAGTTTCTTTGAAGAAGATTTCTTTTGAGAAGGTTTGAGAGATGTTGTACCAGATGTTGAAGCGTGTGTGATAGCACAAGTGATGATCCTGGTGGCTTTTTATAGACGGAACTTAGGTAGTATGTTACCTTGTTTATTGTGCAGAAGTAATGATGATTAACGTTATAATCTTTGTGCACGCCACCCCGTCACTTAATGTTCTACACGCTTTTGGACGTGTGGAACTCTAGAGTTCCTTTTCCACGTTCAGGTTGAAGTGATTCAACTTCCTGACGAGTGTACAGATGTTGAGACATCTGGTAGAACATCTGGTCATTCTCTTCCTTGACTGTCAAGCAAGCTATTTTTGGACTATTGTTGGGAGGAGTCCACTTATAGCACTTGTCCCTTGCCTTGACACCTTTCATCACTACCTTTTGATTTTTAGCAATAATGCACTCAGAGTTGTTGAAGTACACATCTAGTCCTTGTTCACATAGTTGACTTATGCTTATCAAGTTTGTAGTGAGTCCTTCAACTAGTAGAACCTTGTCTAGGTATGGTAAGTTGGGATCTCTTAGCTTGCCTATACCTTTGATTCTACCTTTAGCGCCATCACCAAAAGTAACACTTCCTTTGGAGCAAGGCCTTAATTCCTTAAGGTACCAGTCATGTGTTTGGAGCATCCACTGTCAAAGTACCAGTCTTCATATGAGGATAGCCTGATACAAGTATGAGCTTTTAGTTTTGAATCTTCTTTTGGTCTCCATACTTTCTTGACTTGAGTCTCCTGGCACTTTTCTTGTTGAACAAGAATCTTCTTTTCATTCTTCCTTGGTGATCTTGATCTTTGAGGATAGCCATGAATTTTGAAGCATTCTTTCATAACATGCCCAGACCTACCACAATGATCACATCTATTGAAAGCTCTTCTATTTTGGGAGTATAGCTTCTTAAGATGTGGTCTAGGTATGTGCTTCCTCTGCTGCTTGTGGAGCTGACCCATGTTCTCGTTCCTTTTGTGTCGAACAGGAGGTTGAGACATGTGGCTTGACATCTTCCTTTTAGTTCGGACAGATTTTTGAGAACTGTTGTCTATGATCCTTTCTTTGTGCTTAACAGAATGTTGAGACTTTTGGCTTGACATCTGGTCCTTAGGCTTCTGTAGAGGAGGAGTTACCTTTTCTGGAGCAGATTCAGCCTTTTTGAAGGGATGATCAAATCCTAATCCAATCATGTCTTCAGCTATTTTCTCAGTTTCAAGGAACTCATCTTCTGAGTCTGATTCATAGTTTAGGCTCCTCAAGGTTTCAGTCATGCTTATGAGTTTATACTTTAAGAAGTAATATTCTTCTTCCAGAGACGCTCGTTCTTTGTAGAGAAGTTCTTCATTATCATCACTGTCTTCAGTGTCTGCAAAGCTTTTGCACATACCTGAGAATGCATTGTTTGTGTCTTCATCTTCACTTTCATTCTCAGAGTCAGAGTGAATTGCAGCTAATCCCTTTTTCTGTTTTCTGAGAAAGTTGGGACATTGTTTTCTGATATGCCCAAAACCTTCACATTCGTAGCACTGTACCTCTGTTTCTTCTTCAGAGTTTTCTTCTTTTGACATGCCTTGTGCCTTGTTGTTGGACATCTTGTCTGAGACATTTGTCCTCCACTTAGCACGGATCCTGTTCACAGATTCATTAAACTTCTTGGTCAATAGAGCTATTGCTTCTGATAGACAATCTTCACTTTGGCTTTCCTCAGATTTGAAAGCCAAATTCTTCATCTTCCTTTCAGGTTTATCTTCAAAGGTCATCTCAAAAGTTTGTAGTGAGCCAATGAGTTCATCAACCTTCATCGTGCTCAAATCTTGTGATTCTTCAATAGCAGTTACCTTCATAGAGAATCTCTTAGGCAGTGATCTAAGAATCTTTCTGGCTAGTTTCTCTTCAGGTATCTTTTCTCCTAGAGCAAAGCATGAATTTGCTATGTCTCGAACTCTAGTGTTGAATTCTGAGATGGTCTCATCATCCTCCATTCTTAGGTTTTCAAATTTTGATGTGAGAAGTTGTAGCTTTGACATTCTAACCTTGGAAGTTCCTTCATGCGCAATTTGCAGAATTTACCAGTCTTGCTTGGCTTCTGTGCATGTGTTGATCAATTTGAATATGTTTTCATCAACACCATTGAAGATAGCATTGAGTGCTTTAGAGTTGTTACTGGACTCAGTCTCCTCTTCTGGGGTCCAATCTCTTTCGTCTCTTAGTATTGAAGAACCATCTTCTGCTGAAACTATTGGGTGATTCCAACCTGTAACAATTGCCTTCCATGCTTTTGAATCCATGGATTTTATGAAGGCAATCATTCTTGCTTTCCAATACTCATAGTTTGATCCATCCAAGACTGGTGGTCTATTTATTGATCCTCCATTCCTGTCCATCTTGAACAAGATTTTGTCTCCCTGGAGCTCACCCAGCAGGTTAGGGTGCCTGCTCTGATGCCAATTGAAATTCTGTTCCTAGGTAGGACAAATGTCGTACACAATGTCTAGGACAATGTGTCTGTAGTCCAGATGTCTCAGACAACTGGTTGGACAATTGGTTATGAGGATCACAGATATTATTGCAGTACTGAAGTAAATAAAAGCAATAAAGAACACCAGTAATTGTTAACCCAGTTCGGCGCAAACCAGCCCTACTCTGGGGGATACCAATCCAGGAAGTGAACACTACTAATCTGAATTAATACTTAGTCTTACAACCATACCAAAAACCCTATTGGCATGTATGCATTTTCTTAATCCTAGCAATCTTCTACTCAAGGGCTAACTCCCCCTGAATATGAGAACCTACCCAACTCCCTCTAATCACTAATCCCAAGTGACGACAACTTTAAACTACAAAGTTTAAAGACTTAGTTGAATGGCAACATTCAACAACAAAGCTACAAAGTATCAAAACCAATACTAAGAGCCACTAATGCTTTGCACAGTAGGCACAAAGCTTTGAACTCACAATCTTCAGTTCTTGTGGGTTAAGATTTAAGCTCTATGTTGAGTTCTATTTATAGGCGTGCAAATCTTCAGATCGTCTTCAGTCTTTCAGATGCACTACAATTAAGAGTTAGTTTTAAAACAAACTTGTTTAAAAACAAACTCCAAAAGATAAAGAAATTAATCTTTATCCACAAATTAAATATGATTCCGATCGTATCTAACACATAGGATTAATAACAAACTTTATCATTAATCGTAATCTCAGCTTGTTACTTAAAGATTCGCGCTTCATTAAAATTAAAACAAACACGCGTGCTTAATGGATAAGCATTATCTTTTAAGCTGAACTGGGTTCAGATGTCCTACCCACATGTCTTGGGACATCTTGTTCGACATGTTGCCTTAACATGCTCTGAACCCAGTGACAAGATGTCTAGGACATCTTGTTCAACATGTTGCATCTGCACATCTTCAATATGCACAAGTGGTTTAGACTTAATTACTTTAGCATTGGTGCTTCAGTTAAGTCACTCTGACCAAGTTGTTTTAGCCTTATGATGCAGCCAATCTCAGAAGAACTACAACAACTATCTCAATTTCCTCCAAACTAAATGGTATAATAAGCTCTCTGTTTTCATCCTCCCCAAGGACTGGAACATCAAGCCTTGATCTATAAGTATATGCTAATGTTATGGATATAAGGTTATGGATGTAATTGTTGAATATTTTCCCTTAAAGATGTTTTTTTTTATGATTTTGTAGTTGTAAATTTACTATTCAAACCATAAAAAAGTTGTTGTGAGATTATATATCTTTGATTGATTTTGTTGCAGTGAAAGGGAGTATAATAAAGGAGACGAGATCGTGTGGTACGCCGTTGGAGATAAGATTGTTAGAAATGAGTATAATCCAGCTACTGCTTATGCATTTTGAAATTCCTGGCGCGTCAGCTATCAGATGTGCTATCGAATGTTTCAACACTTGAGACGTTGAGATCAATGTTGAAGCATTATGCTGACAGTGGACATAAACAAAAATAACTAATAAGGACAGAACGCAATAAAGAACACACGTGATTTGTTAACCCAGTTCGGTGCGTAACACAACCTACATCTGGGAGATACCAATCTAGGAAGGAAATCCACTATAATAGTTCTAGCTCAAAGCTAAACTCCACCGTTTACAACCTATCGCCTAGACACTACCGTATGACTTCACCTTAGGAACCTCCAAGAGCAGCGATCCCATCTCACTTCCACTCAATCATAGACCCTGTGATGATGTTTTATAAATAAGATTAGAAAACACTTTCAAAAACTAAAACTACCTCCGTGCTTCAAAGCTTTTGAGAAGTTAACAACTTACAACTCAAAAACAAAGTCCTAAGCTTGCATCAAGGAGATACAAGAAAGGCTCACAAAATAACAAGACTCAAAACCCTAAAATATTCTATGAATAATGACGGCTTCAGTGAGTAAATTAGGTTTCTCGTCCTTGCTTAAATAAGGTGAACTATTATGGGCTTGCATTCCATGCATAGGCTTCATTCACCAACAAATCCAGCTTACATATTTCAGAATCATATATCAAGTTTCCTTTAGCAAACGAACGTGATCAGGAAACTAATCAATGCGAGATTCTGAACAAAAATATATTCCTTGGACTTCAAGAATAAAGGCGTGGATTCCATAAATAGAAATGGCGCCAAGTCAGCGCGAAAACCCATCACCTGTACAGGTATCCAGATGTTGGAATATTGCCTCAAACATCTTGCTTTGTATATTTGTTTTTGCAAAAATGATGCCAACAACCAAATATCCAACAATCTCCCCCTTTTGCGAAATTTTTGGCTAAAACAATCTGAGACCATATAGATACTAGCAGAGAGATACATCACACAGATTTTTCTTCATCTCAACACAAGCACACAAAGTGAAGATAAAATAACACACCGTCAAAACTACCTTTAAGAGTACCTCAATTGAATGATAGTAGATAAGGGTCAGGTGAGATATCACATAAGCGTATCAGCGACATGCACATCGGAAATACAACACAACAGGCCTCATATAGCACATTAACAGAGAGAAGTAAACTCTCACAAGCGAATACCTTAAGAAAAATAAATTTCCAGTCAGGATGTTGAGATCAGGATGTCTAAACATTAGGTAAGACATCATAGCAGAACACATCCTCATACATCAAGCACGGAAACTAGCACACTACTAATCAGAGCATAAGCTCCAAGATTATCAACATGCTAGCTATCAGACAACTAGCACACGCATATCATCACTACGCTCCCCCTTACTACCAGCATGCAGAGAAAAATAAATTCTCGCACATAAGGAGCACATACAAGAATAATAGTAGCCACCACCAACTACCACAAGAGTTTCTACTCCCCCTCACCACCTGTAGCATGTGCAGCACATACTTCTACTCCCCCTCACTACTCAGTCTCATGCACATAGGACAGACAGGCTATATGCAAACACACCACACCTATCAATGCACATCGGCCAGACAAGCCATATGCAAACACGCATCCTCCTACCACACATGCCATCACACCATACGCATGCTTCTATATGCAAACATGCTACAATTGAACTACTACTACCACTACTCCCCCTTTTTAGCCATAATTTAGAGAAACCATTCTTTGAGGGAGCCAATAACAGTATCAACAACATATTTGGTGGGTGACACATTGGCATATTCAGTAGCGACATTCAAACTAGGTTGTCCTAGAGTTTCATCGAATATAGGCTTTACTAGTGACTTGGTTTCATTAACAAATTTACCAAATGTTTCAACATTTGTAGCTACAAACCCTTTTTGATAAGTATCGACATTTGGTTCAACAGTTTTGGGGTTAATAGGGTCAAGATTTAGACTTTTCATAGTGTGGGATTTCTTGACAACAATAGGAGAATCGCTATTCCCAACAGTACCAAAATTGACATTAATCGACGCAAAGGGAGAATTACTTACAGGCATATATGTTCCCTTCTTCACAGTAGAAGTTTCAGTTTTATTCTTCTGTGCGGAAATTGCTGGAACACTAGTAATGGCAGTTGCTTTGGTGATTTGAGCAGAGAAGCCCTCTTTGGGTTTCCATTCTTTCGTACCTTGAACAGGCTTACTACTGACCTTTGGTTGAGCAAGAGCCTGAGGATATCCATACAGCCTGTAACAGTATGGCCTTATGTGACCATGTCTACCACAATAGTGACATCTCCAAGATGATTTCTTTTTGTTTCCTGGTTGTGGGTTCAGATGTCGGACAGGATGTTGAGACATGTGTCTCGACATTGTGAGATCATACTTCCTTTGAGAAGTAATAAATTTTGTCACAGGGGTTTTTCCTTGTTTATTTGGAGATTGGTAGTTAAAACTTATTCCATTTACATCCCCAACATTTTTCCCAGCTTGAAGAGTTTCCTCAGTACCATTATTCAACATCCTAACAGATTTACTCATGTTATCAAGTTTGGATATTAACAGGCTTACCTCATCATTCAAACTACAGATAGTTGATAGAAGTTCACTCTTTTCAGCATGTAGTTGAGTTATGATTCTCTTCTGCTTTTTACACACCTCTTCACTTCTGACACAAAGCTCTCTGTAGGAATTAGCCACACTAGCCAATTCTTCATAAGAGACATCCTCATCACAAGATTCAGTATCAGACATACATATTCTTGTCAAAGCAGTCACATTATTTCCTTCTTCAATGTCCATTGTACCAGAAAATAACTTCCCTGGAGCTTAACCAAATATGTTAGGGTGCCTGCTCTGATGCCAATTGAAATTTCTGGCGCGTCAGCTATCAGATGTGTTATCGAATGTTTCAACACTTGAGATGTTGAGATCAATGTTGAAGCATTACGTTGAGAGTGGACATAAACAAAAATAACTAATAAGGACATAACGCAATAAAGAAAACACATGATTTGTTAACCCAGTTCGGTGCGTAACACAACCTACATCTGAGAGATACCATTCCAGGAAGGAAATCCACTATAATAGTTTTAGTTCAATGCTAAACTCCACCGTTTACAACCTATCGCCTAGACACTACCGTATGACTTCACCCTAAGAACCTCATAGAGAAAAGATCTCATCTCACTTTCACTCAATCATAGACCCTGTGATGATGTTTTATAAATAAGATTTGAAAACACTTTCAAAAACTAAAACTACCTCCGTGCTTCAAAGCTTTGGAGAAGTTAACAACTTGCAACTTGACTACGGTCTGGCAAGTGCACCAGTCTGTCGTCGAGTAATAATTCACACTCTAGGTGTCTAGAATGAGTTCGTATCCACAGGGATCGTGCCGCAGCTTCACTAGCGTTATTTAAGTTTGTGATAGTTTGCATTCGCTTTGGTTTTTGAAAAGGTTTTTATAAAATAAGCGTAATGCTTTGCAGAAATATAAATGCAGAATGTATAAATAATAGATTCAAGAAATATATAGGCTAGGTATGGTGGTTGGACTCCCTCCCTTCTTCATATTTGGCATGACCGGTGTATAACATAGTTATTTAGATTATGTTCGGCGGTGAATTATCCTTGTTGTAGTAATACCTTACTATTACACTATGTCTATTAAAGTTTCCCTACGTTAACAACTAAGGTACCTACGAGAGCCTAACCTCGATGTGTCACATACCTCAATTACTAAGTGAATTGTTTATAAACACGTATTATAACCTTCACCAATTAACCTCTAGGTCCTAGTATCGGGCTGTTCATCTTATAAGTGCTCAGATCACACCTAGTGCATGATTCCTCCTCTAACCGCTCAGTTCACGACTAGTTCATGATGTTACCGTCTCTATACACCTAGCATTATTTACTACGAGTTCCGGACTATATCAAGTCAAAACCTAATATCAATTCTATAGGCGCTCCCGCTTATCCGGCCATATTACGAGAATACTTTATTAAAGTGCACGAAAGTAAATAACAAACATAATTACTAAATATCATTTATTATAACTTAGACTCAATCACAGACTCCAAATATTCATTGGGGAGTTCATCTTCTCCACCACAACCTAAGGCATAAATAATAAAGACTACATATTTAAATTACAATAAATTATAACCTAAATACAAAAGCCTAAAGAAATCATACCTTGCTGAGTTAGTTTTCCCGTAAGGGGAGAAAACTATGCCCAATAGAGCTCCTCTGAACCTCTCCTTATAGTAGAGAGTGTTCTACTATTTCTGAATGAATAAAACAATGAATGAGAGGCTCTATTTATAGTTTTCGTAATGGGCCTCAGCAAGGCATCGCAGTACGATGAGGCCATTGTGCTGCGATGTGAAGATTTAGTTCAGTTTTATAACTGATCCTGTGCATTTCATCAGCTTGGGCGCCAATTTACTCCATCGTGCTGCGTTGTGGTGCATCGTACTGCGATGGAAGACTTTCGTGCGATGGAATGCTGATTTTCTTCACTTTTTGGGCTTTTTCTTGTCTTTTTGCATCTTGGACTCTGTCTTGATGCTTTTTCTTGCTTTTGTAGGTTTTCCTTCATATTTGGGCATGTCTTGGTCATTTTACTACTAATAATAATACTAAAAATGACGTAGAAATTCCTGTCATCACAACTCAAAAACAAAGTCCTAAGCTTGCATCAAGGAGATACAAGAAAGGCTCACAAAATAACAAGACTCAAAACCCTAAAATATTCTATGAATAATGACAACTTCAGTGAGTAAATTAGGTTTTTCGTCCTTGCTTAAATAAGGTGAACTAGCATGGGCTTCATTCACCAACAAATCCAGCTTACATATTTCAGAATCATATATCAAGTTTCCTTTAGCCAACGAACGTGATCAGGAAATTAATCAATGCGAGATTCTGAACAAAAATATATTCCTTGGACTTCAAGAATAAAGGCGTGGATTCCATAAATAGAAATGGCGCCAAGTCTGCGCGAAAACTCATCACCTGAACAGGTATCCAGATGTTGGAACATTGCATCAAACATCTTGCTTTGTATATTTTTTTTTGCAAAAATGATGCCAACAACCAAATATCCAACACATTTGGTAGTGTATCGAATCATATCATATTGTATTATTACTTTTGGTTGATTTTGTTGTGGTTTTGAGTTTTGTGTAGAAAAAATTGTGGATGGTAATTTTATAATTCTGATTTTTGATTACTGAAAGATAGAGTAATTTTATAATTCTAATTTTTGTATATGTAGTTTTAACTAAGGTTTAACTAAGAAATGCTTTATAAAATTATAATTCTCCCCTCCTCAACGAAACCAATAAATGCTTTATTGAAGGTTAGTGCCTTATGTTATTTTATTTGATCGTTTGCAGTTTTAACTAAGTTTTAAAATATGTAATTGTTGTTTGAATGGTATTCCTCCTATTGAAGTAAAGAACATCTGCAATTGTAGACCCCCACAATTAAAACCACGTCGTCAATGTTCTCGAGCTTTTTATATCTTTGTTTAAGCTCTCTTCCAATTTTCTTAAAGTTTCCACAATTTCATGGTAGGTTGAATAGTGTGCATTCAAGGCTTGACTCTGTAGCACCCCAATTTTGTCCCAACATTTTTCTTCGCAGTCAAACTGTGTTGTTTTAATTTTTGAAGTAGTAGAATTATATTTTTTTAAACTTCGTGTATTTTTTATGCATTTGATCAATCTTGTGAATTTTTTTAGAAAATCCAAAAAAATATGTTATAATGTTTATTATGTATAATTTGTTACCCTTTTTAAAATATCTTCATAAAATCCAAAATATGCATTTATTTCCAAAAATATCAAATTGCTTAAGTTTTTATTGTTTGTAACTTTATTTTATTTAAAAATCCAAAAAAAATATGTTATTCAGTTTTTATTGTTTATAATATCATTGTTGTTTTTACTAAAAAATATATATAAAGATTTGAGTCTATATTATAATATTCAGCTTATTGTGTATGATTTGATTAAATTTGTTACCTTTTTTTTTTCTTTTCTCCATATAACCCAAAAAATAGGCTTTTATTTTCATTATTCATCTTTAGCTTTTATTACTAATAATTAATATTAATATTATTTTTAATTAAACTTTTTGCCAATGAAATAAAAAAAATTTAAAAAAAAAAAGAAGATCAACACGTGGGGTTGTGTTGATTTCCTTCCCCCTTTCTTAGCTTTTTTTTGTTTCTTTATTTTATTTTAATTTATCATTTTATTAATAATAAAATAAAACAAAAATATAACAAAGAATAATAATAAAAAAGAAAAGAAGACACAAGAACAACAACAACAACAGATGCAGCGCCTCCTCCTCCCCTGTTTCAGTTTTGCTTTTTTTGACTTTTAACCAATGCAAAGTTTCAATCTTTCTTCAAATCTAAACTCCAAACAAATGTGAACCACCTCTTTCCAATCCTGTTTTTCTTCAAAGAAACAGTAATTGCATATATTGTGGGATTGTGTCAAGCCAAAAAGATTTTCTTTATGCAAATTGGAAGCTGTTTTTCTATGGTGCATTAAATGAATGTTGATTTTTTCTTCTAATTGCAAGGCTATGGCATGGCTTTTTGATGCAGAGAAATCAAATTTGAAAAGAGACAATTTGAAAAATTGATAACATGGTGCAGATTTCTCACACTGTAGAGTTTGACAATTGATGAAGAATTTGAAAACTCATTCAAAGTTGCAAACACATTCACACAGGCTCATTGCTACTACATTACTACTATAAATAGAGGTGGAGGTAGAATGAAAAGAGGACCAAAAAATAGAGAGAAAAATTGAGAACAAAGGTAGAGAAAGAAAGAAAACTAGAATAGATACAAATTATTCAGTAGCAAATTCATCTTCCATTTCATCATCTCTTTCAAACCAAACAACACCACCATTACCTTCAACCATAACCAACACTTCAACATTTTCCATTCAAACCCCACAACCCATTCCCACATCAAAATACCTAACAAAAAAAAGAACACAAGAAGAACAAACAGAATTAGAAATTAGAAAAAAAACACAAACATACCATCTTCTTCATACAACACAAACAAATCCACCACTCATAACCAAAAAATCAAAGAGAGAAAAAAGGGATCTGCCGCCGCCATACAACACCGGAACACCACCGTGAACTGCTCAAACAGAACCGACCACCACCACCGAAACCGTCGCCGCACACCACTTCTACTCCACCGTCGGTTTTCTCTCTCTCTCTCTCTCTCTCTCCCTTTCTCTTTCTCGTTTTCTCTTTCTCTGTTCTTCTTTTGTTTTGTTTCAAACAGAAGACTTGGTCTTCTTTTTCTTTTCTTCTTTTAGTTTTTTTAATTTAGTTTAGTTTTTATTTTCTTTAATCTTTTTTTTCATTTTGGGCTTTAGGCCCACTTTTTACTTTTGATTGTTTTTTCTTTTTACTCTTTAATAATTTAAGTGTTATAATATAATTTGTAATATCTTAACAAAATAAAGATATAATAAAACATTTTTTATGCGAGTGAAAAAGAGAAAAATCGGGTAGACATCCGATGCTTCTCCGAATATTCAGAAACGAAGTAGACACTTCGCTTTCGGTTGGATATTCGTCCTCCGTTTAAAATCAATCTCAACCCATCAAACAAGTCTTTTCACACCCGTGTGCTTTTACCTTTTTTTTCTCAAACGGACATCATCGCCCAAGTGCGAGTCCGCCTTTTTTTAAATCAACAAACCTTTTCGCCCAAGCGCGACCATACCATTTTTCATAAATAAAATCAATCAACACACAAATATTTTCTATCAAAGAACTACGTAGATTTGATTTCTCCATTGCACTGGGAGATACGTAGGAGCAAGATAAACTCTTGTCAAGCACACTAATAAAAAACCCATTTTTTGGTCTTTTTCTTTATTTTCTTTGCAAACAATTTTCATAATGATAAACAAACAAACATAAAACTAACACCTAATTAAGCACTAAACTAATTAATGGTTCCCGTTGGATACAACGGATGTGAGGGGTGCTAATACCTTCCCCTCGCATAACCGACTCCCGAACCCGAATTTTGGTCGCGATGACCTTGATCTTGTTCTCGAAGGGGTTTATCGACGCTCCCCTTTTCAAAAATAAAACTTCGGCGGCGACTTTACTGTCTAGCGAGTGTTTTACGCCCGCGCATTTTTCCCGCCGCTTCAGCTGGCGACTTCACTGGGGACCCATCTTAGTGAGTCAAACCTAGTTAGTTACTTTAGCTTTTAGTGTTAGTTCCTTTGTTTTCCATGTTTGTTTATCTTTTGTCTTATTTGCTTTATTTTATTTTCGCATTATTTTTTTGCCTTTATATGATTATGCTATTGTATTGGGGCAGTGCTGTTCAAAACACTTTTGAGTGGAGCTTTACACCCGAGCTTAAAAAACCCTAGGTTTAGGAATGGTGGTTCGCGTAGTGTTGGCTTTCGAGATAGACATCTCGTTTAGTCAACATGAAGACCCCGCTTAGAGATGGTCCTCTTCGTGAAAGGTTGTCATATAATGGTTAACCCGTTATAATGGCAAAATTCTGAATTGGACCCCTAACTCTAAGGACCTTATTCTTAGAACCTCTTCAAATTTTGGTGTTTGTATTGACTTTCGAGGTAGACATCTCGCTTTGTTGGTGCAAGCCCCGCCTAGAAGAGACGCACTCGTGAACGATTGTCGTATAATGGTTAACCCGTTATCATGGCAAAATTATGAGATGCATCTATGATTCTAGGTGCTCCTAATTCAAAAAAAACCTTAGAACTATCCTTGGTGAGAACACTGATATAGAAAGCACATAGAACTAAACCCCCATAGGTAGCCTTCCCTTTAAGTTTTGTTTTCCAATTATCCATACTCACACAAAGCATACATGCATTGCATCCACATACATAAAAATCATTCTTAGCATACAAGATTGTTTCAGGGAATTGCAAAGGCTAAATTTGTGTTGCAAGTGTCTAACAAATTGAACATGGACTCCGAGAAAAGAAGAACCCTTCCATTGAAAGTTAAGCTTCCGGATTTGAAAAGTCCTAGAGATTTGACCACCGAGTTAACATCAATTTCAAAGAGTGCTTTTATCTTCAAGTATGGTAACATCCTTGACCTCTTGTTCACCGATGTCCAATTTGAAGCTCTCACAGCATTAGCACAATTTTACGATCCCTCGATGAGATGTTTCTTATTCCAAGACTTCCAACTAGCACCCACACTTGAAGAGTTCGAAAGGATCATCGGTATTCCTCCGAAGGGCAAGGGTCCATTTGTGGAAATTGGCCATCCTCCAGCAGTTAAAAAATTGGCTGAAGCACTAAACATTGGAGTGCTTGAATTTGCTAACAATGTGACAACTAAAGGGAAAGTTTCTGGTTTCCTCAGGAGTTATCTAGAGGAAAAGGCACGTAAGTTTGCTATGTCCCGAGATATGAAGTCCTTCAACAACGTGTTAGCCCTCCTTGTTTATGGTTTGGTACTCTTTCCATCATCCGAAAACTTTGTTGATTTCTCCGCAATCAGTGTCTTTTGGGCTGTTCAAACAAAAGACAAAGATCCAGTTCCTGCACTCTTGGCCGATGTATACTACACTCTTCACATGCGTCATGATAAGAACGGCGGAAATATTATTTGTTGTTTCCCTTTACTCTATTGTTGGTTCACATCTCACATGTGCAAGGACCAATCACAGTTGAAGAAGATGGATAGGTATGAATGGTCTCAATTTTTGGCATCCCTTACCGAAAACGTGATCCGTTTGTATCCAAGAAAGCTAGACATCAAAGAAATCATCATCAGCTGTGGGGAATTCTCGAATGTACCACTCATAGGGTCCAAAGGGTGCATAAACTACAATCCAATTTTGGCTCTGAGACAATTGGGGCGTCCTATGTGGGAGAAGCCCGAGGAGAAATCCTTGGAACCTCTGGTGGTACATAACATGGGCGCCAATGATCCTGTGATTTTACAAAAGGTTATTCGAGCTTGGGGAACAATTAACAAGAAAGGAAGCGATTGGAAAAGCAGGGTTGGCGCTAGCAAAGAAACTTACCGACAATGGGTCAAAGAAAGAGTCCAAGAGGTGAAACTACCATTCATTGTCAAAGCCCCTATTCCACCTAAATCCCCCGAGCCCATTCCTACCTCAATAGAGGAAGCAGATGAGCTCAAAGCAACTATTGCGCAACTTAACAAAGAAAAAGAAGAGTTGCAAGCCAGTCTACTCAAAGTTACTCAAGAAAACTGCGAACTGAAGTGGGAAAGAGTCCAGAAGGATAAAGTCATTGAGGATAGAAACAAAAGGCTAAGGATTGAGGGGGACGAAGGACGCAAGGTGCGAGATTGTTTGGGAGGAGCAAATTCTCAACTCAAACATAAGAACAAAGAGCGAGACGAACTCTTGAGTATAGCCTACAAGTTGAAAGATCAATGGGAAAAATCTCAAGTGGATGTGAAAGAGCTAAAGGAAGAACTCGAAAATGCAAGACAACATCTCAATAACATGATGAATGAGTATGAGGGATATGTGTCGAGTGAGAGGCTGCAAAGGGAAGCGTTGGAAAGAACACTTGTGAGGAGTCAATTTGAGTTGAAGAAGGTACAAGAGAGTTTGGAAGATTTCAAGAAGTTCAATGATCGTCAAGGAGAAGCTTATGAAAATCTCAAAAAAGAAAGTGAAGAGTTGGAAAGTGGGACTCTTTTCCGAATACTCCGTCACGAGGGTGTGCATTGGAAGAGTATGTTCTCAAAACTAGCAAAGTTGGCCAATGATGTGATTGAAACCATGCCCACAAAGCTGGTAGCAGCTGATGCAACGATGCATCCCTTGAACACTCCTTCTGAAGTTATCACTTTTGTTGAATTCTGTAAAACTATGATGAGGGACTTTAGGGAGAAGATGAATAAAATCTAAAAAGTTTGTAACTTGCCTGTTTGTATGGCTCCAAATGAAAAATCCTTATTACTTTTCGGTTACTTCTACTTCTCTTTATCTCAATGCCTTTACAATTGGTAGATACTTGCGGTAACACTAAAAGCTTTGCAATTCCCAAAAATAATATATATATATATATATATATATATATATATATATATATAAATAATAATAAAAAAAAAACTTTTTTTCATGCATTTGCATTAACATCATCCATAATATGCATACATTCGTTTTCATACCCAAAACTCATTTCATTCCCCCTCAAAAATTCAGGGAGAATTTCATCATAGCCAGAAAACCAAGAAAGCAGTTGGTCCAAGAGCCCGTTCCTCAGCATTCGCATTACACTAGAAAAAACACGCGAAGGATCATGGAAGTGATTGAAGAGAACCAAGAAGTCATGAGGCAAGAAATTGACCAGCTGAACGGGAAGTTGGATCGAATGATGGAAACTCTCCAAGGAATCGCTAATAGAGAACAGAACCCGCAGCCTCCAGTAGTGGAGAATACTACCCCGGAGCCACAGCCAACCCCTGCAGCAGTTGTTGTTTGGCCTCCATTTGGTCTTCCTCAAGGCTACACACCCCCGCAATTGGAGAACCCTACTGAAAGTGGTCCGTCTCAGCCTCGTCCTACTCAAGCATCAGTACCTCGTCCAAATGGAACTCATGTGGTACAAGAGAATGCTGATATGGCTAATGGGTTTCCAATTCCCCAAGGTGCAGTAGAAAACCCATTATTGGTGTATCATTCTTCCAACCCATCAGGTCCTCCAAGGGAGCATACCGAACCTTCGTTAGATGGACGACAACCTGCAATGGGGGAGAATGAAGAAGCTAGAGGGAAGATTCTTGCTTTAGAAGAACGAGTCAAAGCAATGGAAGGGCATAGTGAATTTGGGTTGGACGCGCTCGATAAGTGTTTGGTCTCAAATGTGGTGCTTCCCCCTAAATTCAAAGTACCAGATTTTGAGAAGTACAGAGGATTGACTTGCCCTCGCAATCATTTGATCATGTATTGCAGAAAGATGGGTATAGCTGCTCAAGATGATAAGCTCCTCATCCATTTCTTCCAAGACAGTCTCAGTGGAGCTTCTTTGAATTGGTATATGCATCTCGAGAAAAGTCGGATCCGAACTTGGAAAGACTTGGCAGAAGCCTTTGTAAAACAGTACAAATACAACATGGGTATGACACCAGATAGGATGCAATTGCAGGATTTGACCAAGAAAGGAACGGAAACATTCAAAGAATATGCACAACGGTGGAGAGAGTTAGCATCACAAGTTGAACCACCTTTGTCTGAAAGAGAGCTAGTAAGAATTTTCTTAGGCACTCTACAAGCTCCATACTATGAAAAAGTGATAGGAAGCGCCTCCTCTGGTTTCTCTGATTTAGTCACCATTGGAGAGATGGTAGAGTTGGGTTTAAAGAATGGAAAGATCCCAAATGCTCAAAGTGGTCAAACTGTTGCAAGGAAATTTCCAACCTCTTTCCCCAAGAAGAAGGAAGAAGAAACCAATGCTGTAATGACCGATCCTTGGAATTCCTATCGCCCGCTTGCAAATGCCTATCATCCCTCCACTCTTCAAGTACCATATCAAGGTCAATATTATGTTGCCGCTGCAGCACCTATGCAATATCAGCAACCAGCACCTCAGAGGCCTCAGTATCAGCCTGTTCGCCCAAATCATTGGAGTCAAATCTCAGGTCAGAATCAATATCAACCTCCCTACATTCAAAGACAAAATCGGATTGACCCGATCCCTATCTCGTACAGCCAACTTTGGCCGCTCTTGATAAAGAATTCTTTGGTGGTGCCACGAGATGTTAGACCAATGGAACTGCCATATCCGCATTGGTATAATCCAAATGCCAAATGCGAGTTTCATGCTGGGGCAATTGGTCACTCCATTGAAGATTGTAAGGCACTCAAAGAGTGCAAGAGCTAGTCAACAACAAAAGTTTGTCCTTTAAAGAGAAGGGACCCGATGTGAAGAACAATCCTCTACCGGGTTATAATGGCCCAAATATCAATGCTATAGAGGAAAGTGCAGACTTTGATGAAATCAAGAGAATTGAAGACGTAAAAACTCCCTTGTTGATGATCCATGCCAAGTTAGTCAAATTTGGTTTGATCGAAGGAACTCATGACAATTGTGAGGAATGCGCCTTGAGTCCAAAAGGTTGTCAGATGGTCAAAAAACAAGTGCAAGAGTTGATGAATCAAGGCATATTGCAAATCAGTCGAGCAGGGAAGATGGAAGATGTCTTGGTCATTGAGCCACATTTTGAAAGCAATAAAGGAGTCTCGAAACCTGTCGAGATCATTTATAAAAAAGGAGACACTCAACCATTCATGAACCAGAAGAAGCCCGTTGTCATTTGGATTCCATCACCATTTCCTTACAAAAGCTCCAAAGCTGTACCCTGAAACTATGACGTGACCGCCTTTGTTCATGAATCAAAAGTTAGAGAGGAAGGTGAGCCCATGAAAGCAGTGGATGGTGTTTCCCATATTTCTGATGGCAGTGGAATGACCCGAAGTGGTCGAATCTTCGCTCCCGAAAAACTTAGAAGAGAAACCAATGAGGTAGTAGTTGAAGCCCAGAAAAGGAAAGAAGTGCTCAGTCAAGACAAGGGGCAAGAATTCGGCAATCAGTCTGCACCAAAGGAAGATGACGAGTTCTTAAAAATCATCAAAAGGAGTGAATACAAAATAGTTGATCAACTGAATCAAACTCCTTCCAAGATATCTATCCTTTCGCTATTGCTGAACTCCGAGGCGCATAGGAAGGCATTGTTGAAAGTGTTGAATCAGGCGCATGTAACCGAGGATGTTACAGTGGACCATTTTGGTGAGATAGTTGCCAATATCACCGCTAGTAGTTGCCTAAGTTTTAATGATGAAGACTTACCCATAGAGGGAAAAGCTCACAACAAGGCATTACACATATCCACAATGTGTCATGACACTGTCCTTGCAAGAGTATTGGTTGATACTGGCTCATCATTGAATGTCCTACCAAAAGTTACTCTCAACAAAATGTCTATTGATGAAGTCTATATGAAGCCCAGCTCTTTAATTGTGAAAGCTTTTGATGGGTCTAAGAGATCCGTCATTGGAGAGGTATGCCTACCGGTCCAAATAGGTCCGCACACCTTTAATATCATTTTCCAAGTGATGGATATCAACCCAGCCTATAGCTGCCTGTTGGGACGCCCATGGATCCATGCGGCCGGAGCTGTGACATCCACCTTGCATCAAAAATTGAAATTTGTGGTGGATGACAAATTGATCACTGTTGCTGGCGAAGAAGATATCTTTGTAAGCCATCTGTCTTCCTTCCAGTATGTGGAAGCAAATGAAGAGTCTCTGGAAACCGCTTTACAAGCTTTAGAGGTCGCCAACGCTGTGGCAATATTCGAGAAAAGTTGTGTTAAGAAACCTAAAGTCCCTACTATCTTTTGGAAGGATGATAAGTTGTTGGCTAAAGGAGGAGGCTCCAAGGGTTGTGAGCAGTTGTGGGATATGCCCATGAAAAGAGACAAGTATGGATTGGGCTACAAACCATCCATGGGAAGTAATAATGCTGCAAAGATACCCATTGGTAACATTCAAGAAACTTTCTGCAGTACGGCTTTTTCTGATAAAGATCAAGTATCTGCCATTGAAGATGTTTCAGATGATGAGGAGATACCTTGTTTGGTCTACCATTGCTCTTCGAATGCAAGACTCAACAACTGGACTACCGTTGAAATCCCAGAGATATTTTCTTTTTCAAAGTAATTTTTATCATGTTTTCCAAATCCTATTGCTCTGCCCAAGGCATAAGGATAGCTTTGTAGGGCACCCTTTTTATTTTTATTTCAGATGTTGAATCATCATCAATAAAAAGCATTTCATTTTCAATTACTCTTTATTCTTTCGTTTTTACATTTACTTTTAAGAAAATGGCATTTCTCTCTTTTGTTTATTTTTGTTTTGTTCATCATTCTAAAATAAAAATCATCATAAAAAAACATGCAGATCCATGAATAAACCCATTGAACATGATACCGCTACAATCCCACATAACTTGAACTCCCCATTAACCAAGCTGAAGAGGATTGTGAAGGCGATTGTGAACTTCCCGATGAGTTGGCAAGAATGCTGGAGAAAGAGTCTAAAGAGATACATCCGAATCAAGAGCCTGTGGAGATAATCAACTTGGGAACCGAACAAGACCGAAAAGAGGTGAAGATTGGGTCATCTTTAAAAGGAAAAGAGCGTGAGAAGTTAGTCGAACTCTTGAAGGAATACACAGATGTGTTCGCATGGTCATACCTAGACATGCCAGGCTTAGATACCAAGATAGTTGAGCACAAGCTACCGCTCCGGCCAGAATGTCCGCCGGTAAAATAGAAGTTGAGAAGAACAAGACCAGACATGTCACTCAAGATCAGGGAAAAGGTCAAAAGACAATTTGATGCAGGATTCCTAGCCGTAGCAAAATATCCACAATGGGTTGCTAATATAGTGCCAGTGCCGAAGAAAGATGGTAAAGTGAGAATGTGTGTCGACTACCGAGATCTGAACAAGGCAAGCCCCAAGGATGACTTCCCATTACCTCACATCGACGTGTTGGTAGACAATACAGCTCGGTTCGCGGTTTTCTCATTCATGGATGGATTTTCCGGTTATAATCAAATGAAGATGGCTCCAGAAGACATGGAAAAAACTACCTTCATCACCCCATGGGGAACATATTGTTATAAGGTAATGCCCTTCGGTTTGAAGAATGCTGGGGCAACCTATCAAAGGGCGATGGTGGCTCTCTTTCATGACATGATGCACAAAGAAATAGAGGTCTATGTGGATGACATGATCGCCAAGTCCAAGACTGAAGAAGACCACATCCTTCACTTGCAAAAGCTTTTCGTACGTCTAAGGAAATACAAATTGCGACTCAATCCAACTAAGTGCACCTTTGGCGTCAGATCCGGAAAGTTACTTGGTTTCATCGTCAGTCAACAAGGGATCGAGGTTGACCCTGACAAGGTGCGTGCAATCCAAGATATGCCTGCTCCTCGTACCGAAAAAGAAGTTTGTGGTTTTCTAGGGAGATTAAACTACATATCTAGGTTCATTTCTCATCTCACCGCTACTTGTGAGCCAATCTTCAAATTGCTACGCAAAGATCAAGCCATCGTGAAAAGATCAAACAATACTTGCAAGAACCACCCATCCTGATACCGCCCGTTCCTGGAAAACCTCTAATTATGTACTTAACAGTATTGGAAGAATCCATGGGATGTGTGCTGGGGCAACATGATGAAACTGGTAGGAAGGAGCATGCCATCTATTACTTGAGCAAGAAATTCACCGATTGTGAAACCAGATACACTTTGCTAGAAAAAACTTGTTGCGCATTGGCATGGGCTGCCCGTCGATTGAGACAATATATGATTTGTCACACAACATGGCTGGTATCAAAGATGGATCCAATCAAGTACATCTTTGAGAAACCCGCTCTCACCGGAAGAATTGCCCGTTGGCAGATGCTGCTATCCGAGTATGATATCCTGCATGTAACTCAGAAAGCTATCAAAGGAAGTGTGCTAGCAGATCACTTGGCTCACCAACCAGTGGAAGACTACCAGCCCATGCGCTTTGATTTCCCAGATGAAGATATTATGGTTGTAAATGACGATGAGGTCATAGGAGATGATGAAGGACCTGAACCAGGAGCTCGATGGAAGCTCGCATTCGATGGTGCATCTAATGTCATGGGGCATGGGATTGGAGCCGTTCTAATCTCTCCAAAGGATGGTTATACCCCCTTCACAACAAGGCTATGTTTTGACTGCACAAATAATATGGCTGAGTATGAAGCATGTATCCTGGGACTTGAGGCTGCCATCGATATGAGAATTGAGATCTTGGAAGTGTATGGAGATTCGGCTCTAGTCATTTACCAAGTAAAAGGAGAATGGGAAACCCGTCATCCCAAGCTTATCCTATACCGTGATCATGTTTTGGAGCTAATAAAGTACTTTGATGAAATCACCTTCCATCATATCCCTAGAGAAGAAAATCAAGTGGCATATGCTTTGGCTACATTATCATCAATGTACAAAGTGAAATTTCACAACGAAGCGCCACTTATAAAGGTGGAGCGCAGAGACGAGCTGGCATTCTGTTTATCAATTGAAGAGGCATCCGATGGCAAGCCATGGTACCATGACATCAAAGTATACCTCAAAAATCAAGAATATCCTGCAAACATATCAAACAGGGATAAGAAGACCTTGAGGCGGCTAGCAGCTAAGTTTTTCCTAAATGGTGATGTGCTCTACAAAAGAAACCACGACATGGTTCTTCTCAGATGTGTGGACAAACATGAAGCAGACTTGCTCATCGAGGAAATCCACGAAGGGTCCTTTGGTACTCATGCCAACGGACATGCAATGTCTAGAAAAATCTTAAGGGCTGGTTACTATTGGCTGACCATGGAATCTGATTGTTTCAGTTACGCAAGGAAGTGCCACAAGTGCCAAATCTATGCTGATAAGGTGCACGTTCCTCCAACTCCCTTGAATGTAATGGCATCACCTTGGCCATTCGCTATGTGGGGCATCGACGTGATTGGACTCATCGAACCTCGAGCTTCAAATGGACACCGGTTCATCCTAGTCGCCATTGACTACTTCACCAAATGGGTTGAAGCTGCTTCATATACCAATGTAACAAAGCAAGTGGTAGTTCGATTCATCAAAAAGGAGATAATTTGTCGCTACGGACTCCCTAACAAGATCATTACTGACAATGGCACCAACTTGAACAACAAAATGATGAAAGAGCTATGTGAAAATTTCAAAATCGAACATCACAACTCTTCACCATGTCGACCAAAGATGAACGGAGCCGTAGAAGCAGCAAACAAGAATATCAAGAAAATCCTTCAAAAGATGGTAAAAACTTATAAAGATTGGCATGAGATGCTCCCATTTGCCTTACATGGTTATAGGACCTCGGTTCGCACCTCGACAGGGGCAACCCCGTTCTCACTCGTATATGGCATGGAGGCAGTCCTTCCTATTGAGGTAGAAATCCCCTCAATGAGAGTCTTGATGGAGACCAAACTTGAAGAAGCAGAATGGGTTCAAGCAAGGTTTGACCAGCTAAATCTCATCGATGAGAAGCGGATGATAGCTTTATGTCATGGTCAGTTATATCAAAGCAGGCTCAAGAAGGCATTCGACAAAAAGGTCCGTCCTCGAGAGTTCCAAGAAGGCGACCTAGTGCTCAAAAAGATTTTACCCATGCATAAGGATTCACGTGGGAAGTGGACCCCGAACTATGAAGGCCCTTATGTAGTGAAGAAAGCTTTCTCCGGAGGAGCTTTGGTTCTCACAACAATGGACGGCGAGGACTTTCCACTCCCTGTGAACTCCGATGCAGTCAAGAAATACTATGCTTAATAACAAAAGAACGCCCGCTAAGTTGAAAACCCGAAAGGGCGACTTAGGCAAAAAAAAAAAAGGGGCATCCCGGTGGACTGAAAACTCGAAAGAGCGATCCAGGAAAAAGTTAGGGATATAAAAACAAAAGAAAACCCGCTATGTCGAAAACCTGAAAAGGCGACTTAGGAAAAAGTTGGGAAAAGGAAAAGGCAAGTAACTGCATCAGGACAATTTATTCCTAACATCAACTGAAGAACCAATTCCTTCGTTATCCTCAGAAGCAAGGTGTTGTGGACTTAGGGTTATTAAGAAAGTAGCCGTCATCATGACTCAATGGGAATTTCCAATGTTTTTCTTATTGCCATTTTCATTTCTTTTACTCATTTTGTGGAGTTACACCTTTAGTGTGCTACCATTCCATGTACTAAACTTGACGATCAATGAAATGCATCCTTCTATTTACCTTTGTCATGTTTTATCTCCAATAAATGCTATTTATTTATTTTTTATGATACAACTTTGAAATAAAAAAACACATAAAATCTTTTGAAATCATGATAACTTTGATTTGTAAATATCTAAAGGAAATTAACGATTCCAAAGAGATGTATCTCGCAAAATTCTCAAAGCAACCATGATTGGATCCCCTTTTGTAGCACAATCAACAACTACACGACATATCAATTGCCCATGCGCAAGATGTCAAAAACACCGCCAGCAGGCCATCCAATTGAAGCTTCAAGGGCGTTTAGTGTGGCGAATGTCGAAAGATCGAAAATCTCCCAAGTACCATATCTTAACCATCTCATCCATAAAATCCTAAAGCCCAACCATGCTCGACACCTAATCACAACCAAAGACCAACATGTCATTTGCTTATCTCAAAAGTCATCATACTACATGCATCATATTGTACACACTAATTAGCATGCATCGCATTTTGTATCATCCATGTCCCCATTGAAATCCATCTACCTATAAAGTTTCTTACACTCCTCAGCGAGTTATCTGTATTCCTCAATGTTAGACTACTAGGCTACCACTTAGAAGGGGGGTTGAATAAGTGGGTTCGTTAATCAACGACAATTTTAAAAAATTATTTGATTAAAAACATAGCGCGGAAGCACCACCGGATCGGTAGTCTACTTTGCACCTTTTGACCAAAGGAAAGATAGTATAGCCTTGAACGAACTAGGAAAATTATCGGAATGCTTAATGCACAATATCCAAATTTAATCGATTAACAAAAACAGTCCCAAGCAAGTTATACGATTCGATGTTCAAATTCAATCACAATCAAGATAATCGCAATTGAACCTTTGTGCACACTTACGAACACAAAACTTCAATTGACTCAAAATATAAGCGAATTGCGTAAAGTAAGAATTTAAAGCGAATCGACACACAAGAGATGATTAGGGAGTTCCCCGGCTTTCGTGTCGTCCTCGCGGTCGGCCGGGTACGTCTCCCCCCAAATAACCAAACGGGTTATTTGAGAGTATTATTGATTAAAAACAGTTTGAACACATGTGCACAAATTACAATGAATCCAATAAACCTATATTGACTCAAAAGTAAAACTATGCTAAACCTCAATCGACGAACGAATCTTCACCCTCTGATTCCAACGATTTTACCCGTGCAACTCCTTGCAACAATCGTCCAGCTGAGTCCTTCAATTCTTCTCGATTGATCCTTCAAGATATCGAACAATCTTGAATCCCTAGCGAGCAACCAAACCTCCTTCGCAAATCAACCCGATCACGATTCTGATTCACCACGAATCGTACCGAACGTTATCGACCAAGCGTACAACTTCTATTGGATTGATCCCATACTCAATCTTCAATTGTTGCAACTTGATGGAAGATGATGATCTTGTGAAGGATACACTTTGATCCCAATTTTTCACCCAAATTATATCCAAAGTGTTTCTCTCAAAGCACTCTTGCTTTCTCACTGGTTCTCACTAGATTTTTCTCAGTTGTGTTACAAACAAAGGATCACACACATTGCTATTTAAAGTGAAAATAGAATGAGCAAATTTGGGCATAATTTTTCAAACATGTATCGATACAAATGATCATTTGTATCGATACAAATGCTTTGACCAACGTTAAAAATGAAATTTTTGACCTTTGTATCGATACAAACACGGGTGTGTGTCGATACAAATATCAGAATCTTGAAACTCTTGACTGATATGTATCAAATCATGCAAGCATGATTCGATACATCATCAACTCTCTGGATTTTGAGGGCATTCACATGTGTATCGATACATGCAAGCATGATTCGATGCACAGGTGACTCTCTGCCTCTGAGAAACCACTTTTGTATCGATACAGACTATGTATGTATCGATACAAAATACCCAAAATCAGATAGAAGTAATTTCAGGACATTTGTATCGATACACCAATGTATGTATCGATACAAAATACCTAAAAGTCAGTTTTTCAAGTTTTTTAGAAAATAGTTCTTTGTTGTCAAGTCATTTGTAATGTTGCCAAAATATGTTCAATCATATTTTCATGTGTTTTGACAATTATTAAAACATGAGGATGAACTGGTGCACTTACATTCTCCCCCTTTTTGATAATTGTCAAAACTATGCATAAGCTAACTAAGCCTATACCTATTATGCAAAATAAAAATAGCAATGTAATACAGACGCAATTAAAAACACCAAGGCTACACAAATAAGCACGCTCCCCCTGAGTTGATGCCATAATGCGTTTTGATCATCCTTTAGCTTGTGCATCCAATCTCTCCCCCTTTGACAATATCAAAAAGAAGAAGAGAGCACATTAGAAGCAACAAGTCCAAGCAAAATTTTTAATCAATTGATCACATCGTGCACTTACATTTGTCGAAATGCACTTTATGATATAGTTTCCTAATCAATATAAATACATACAAAGATATGCCAAAATATATCAATGACGAATACCAAATATCATGATAAAACATGGAATGTAGAACAACAAACCATAAACCAACTCATGAGTATTGAAACACATCGACATTTGTGAACAAGTAACATACCAAAATATGGGACGAAATAAACAAACCAATGCAACAAATGCATAAACATAACATGATTATCCATACAAACAAAATTATCCAAAATAGCATGTATGTATGAAACACATATAATCAATAAGGTACATTCTTATGTATGTGAGCAAAACAAGATACCAAAACACATTATAACATGAGAACACATGTCAAACCATATATGCATGATAAAGCATCCACATAGTTGAATCAAAGTACCAAGATCAATCATATGAAAGAGTATATTTAAGTATGCACACTAAGTCACATATATAAGATCACAAGACACACATATACGAACAAAGTGTGAACCTAATATGACAATTGTAATGATTTTTGTCAAATCCCCATTTGACACGTATGAGTCTCAAAAACTTATCAATATCTTTGAGCAAAATTTTTGGAAATGGAGGATTAGACAACTATCAATACCAACTTCATATTAAGATAAAAATATATGTATATGAAACCAAAGTACAAATGCTAAGAAAGAAAATATAAAAGCAAAGATAGAGAATAGAATCTTCCCTTAAGTGTTAGATATAGGAAGTGATCAATTTCCATAACCTTGAAAATGTCGAGTTGAAGCTTTTCTCATCACTTTACTTCTTCATATGTCTTGAACTTCATTGTTGTCGGTGTCTCTTGTCAATGGTTCAAGACATCTTCCCTACATTCTTAGACATTTGAAATAGGTCCCCAACTCATGTTGGGTCCTAGTTGGTTAGTAGAAACGTTATTGTCCAACTTAGGTAACCATTGCAATTTGCCTTTTGGTACCAAAACTTTTCGAGCATGACATTTTGCAATCGTATGACCTTTGTTACAACAATAATGACATATAACATTGGAATGATCCTTGTGACCCGAAATTTTACTTTTGGGATTCAATTTCTTTTTAACAAATTTGTCATTTTTAGAAGGCCTAATCTTAGGCTTGTTAAAATTCTTTGGTATATCCACAAACGTAACTTTTGATACAAGGGCTTCATCTAGTTTGGCTTGAAGGGTTTTCACTTCTCCTTGCCAAACACAACAAGCATCACAATCATTCCTAGATGACTTATGAGCCTTATCTAATTTGGCTTGAAGGTTTTTCACTTCTCCTTGCCAAATACAACAAGAATCACAATCATGCTTTGATGAACTATCATCTTCAAAATCATCTTTTGAATTAACCATGGTAAGTTTTAATGCCTCTAATTCATCTTGTAATTTTGCAATTTGTGATTCTAAAAGGGAAATCACTTTCTTCCTTTTAGCCAATTTCTTAAATGCATTAGTGGCTTCACCATATAGTTTTTCAAAAGCGTTTTGAAGTTCATCATATGAGGGACTATCATTAGAGATAGAGCTAGAATCACTTACTTGACGTTTGTGATGTTTCTTGCCTTTACTAGGTGAACCGGTCATGAGTACCACATGAGCGCGTTCTTCATCCTCTTCACTTGAGCTCTTGGACCTAGATCCATCTTCGCTTGCACTATCCCAAGCAACATAAGCTCTTTTACCTTTGTGATTTTTCTCGGAGGACTTTCCCTTTCTTTTGTTATAGAATGGACATTCCGGTTTTAAATGATCGGATTTGCCACATTCATAACACTTTCTACTAGGCTTGCTCTTCTCATTCTCTATATCATCCCTTGATTGCTTTCGTGACTTGGGACCATTTTCCTTTGAAAATTTTATACCATGTACCTTTGCATACTTGTAAAATCTTCGAAGAAATATTTCCATTTCATAGTCTTCCCACTCTTTATCACTTAAGCTACTTTCCTTTTGCTCTACCTTTTTAGACTTGGTGGACTTGGATGTGGAGATCTTTAGAGCAATGGACCTCTTATCCTTTTCCTTTTCCTTCTCCTTGTCATTATGCTTTCCCTTTTTCTCACTTTTCTCATGCTTTTCTAACAAGTTTAGTACTTGTTCATGTTCCGTAAGCTTGCCAAATAAAGTTGTAAGACTCAAAGTAGTAAGATCATTAGCCTCCTTAATCGCGGTGACCTTCGGTTGCCAACTCCTACTAAGACATCTTAAAATTTTGTTAGTGGCGTCTTGATTTGTGATTGGCTTTCCCAAACCGTGTAACTTGTTGGTTATTTTGATAAATCGTTGTTGCATATCCTCGATGGTTTCACCATCTAGCATATGGAACAACTCAAATTCTTGTGTCAATGTATTAATTTTGGATATCTTTACATCATTGGTACCCTCGAAGTGAGTTACCAATGTGTCCCACATTTCCTTAGCCGATTGACAATGCGACACATGATAGAATTGATCAATCCCAAGGGATGATATTAAAATATTTTGTGCCTTTGCATCGTAACTGACCTTTTTCTTTTCCTCTTCCGTCCATTGTGCCATAGGCTTATTGTCTACAATGCCATGAGGATCCGTGATAGTTGGAACAAACGGACCATTCTCAATGGCATTCCAAACTTCACCATCAAAAGAATTGATGTGAATGCGCATACTACTTTTCCAATAGTCAAAATGATCTCCATTGAATATCGGAGCCCTATTATACGCCCCTTTAGGTGCAAAAGCCATGTTTTCTAATAATTGGCACAAATTACTCGGTTTAATCGTTTAAAATCGAACCAGGCTCTTGATGCCACTTGTTATACTACTAGGCTACCACTTAGAAGGGGGGTTGAATAAGTGGCTTCGTTAATCAACGACAATTTTAAAAAATTATTTGATTAAAAACAAAGCGCGGAAGCACCACCGGATCGGTAGTCTACTTTGCACCTTTTGACCAAAGGAAAGATAGTATAGCTTTGAACGAACTAGGAAAATTATCGGAACGCTTAATGCACAATATCCAAATTTAATCGATTAACAAAAACAGTCCCAAGCAAGTTATACGATTCGATGTTCAAATTCAATCACAATCAAGATAATCGCAATTGAACCTTTGTGCACACTTACGAACACAAAACTTCAATTGACTCAAAATATAAGCGAATTGCGTAAAGTAAGAATTTAAAGCGAATCGACACACAAGAGATGATTAGGGAGTTCCCCGGCTTTCGTGTCGTCCTCGCGGTCGGCCGGGTACGTCTCCCCCCAAATAACCAAACGGGTTATTTGAGAGTATTATTGATTAAAAACAGTTTGAACACAAGTGCACAAATTACAATGAATCCAATAAACCTATATTGACTCAAAAGTAAAACTATGCTAAACCTCAATCGACGAACGAATCTTCACCCTCTGATTCCAACGATTTTACCCGTGCAACTCCTTGCAACAATCGTCCAGCTGAGTCCTTCAATTCTTCTCGATTGATCCTTCAAGATATCGAACAATCTTGAATCCCTAGCGAGCAACCAAACCTCCTTCGCAAATCAACCCGATCACGATTCTGATTCACCACGAATCGTACCGAACGTTATCGACCAAGCGTACAACTTCTATTGGATTGATCCCATACTCAATCTTCAATTGTTGCAACTTGATGGAAGATGATGATCTTGTGAAGGATACACTTTGATCCCAATTTTTCACCCAAATTGTATCCAAAGTGTTTCTCTCAAAGCACTCTTGCTTTCTCACTGGTTCTCACTAGATTTTTCTCAGTTGTTTTACAAACAAAGGATCACACACATTGCTATTTAAAGTGAAAATAGAATGAGCAAATTTGGGCATAATTTTTCAAACATGTATCGATACAAATGATCATTTGTATCGATACAAATGCTTTGACCAACGTTAAAAATGAAATTTTTGACCTTTGTATCGATACAAACACGGGTGTGTATCAATACAAATATCAGAATCTTGAAACTCTTGACTGATATGTATCAAATCATGCAAGCATGATTCGATACATCATCAACTCTCTGGATTTTGAGGGCATTCACATGTGTATCGATACATGCAAGCATGATTCGATGCACAGGTGACTCTCTGCCTCTGAGAAACCACTTTTGTATCGATACAGACTATGTATGTATCGATACAAAATACCCAAAATCAGATAGAAGTAATTTCAGGACATTTGTATCGATACACCAATGTATGTATCGATACAAAATACCTAACAGTCAGTTTTTCAAGTTTTTTAGAAAATAGTTCTTTGTTGTCAAGTCATTTGTAATGTTGCCAAAATATGTTCAATCCTATTTTCATGTGTTTTGACAATTATTAAAACATGAGGATGAACTGGTGCACTTACACTCAATGAACCTCAAATCAAACATTCCTCAACAAGTTACACTTTAGTTCCCCCAGTGAACTTCATTTAAAATCCCCAAGCAGGTGATAAGCCATGTTCCCTAGTGAACCTCATTCAAGAACCTCCCAGTAAGTTTTTCTTGAAAGTTGCTCATGGAATCTCTTCTCAAAATCCCAGTGGATTTACTCACAACCACTAAAGTTCCCCAGTTAAAGCTCCCTCAGTGAGTCTACTCAATCAATCAGCTCATTTATCGTTTCACCAGCGGCAGACTGGCGATGATCATATCATAGCATTTATCGTTTCACCAGCGGCAGACTGGCGACGATCATATCATAGCATTCATCGTTTCACCAGCGGCAGACTGGCGACAATAATTTTATAGCATTTATCGTTTCACCAGCGGCAGACTGGCGACGATCATTTTATAGCATTTATCGTTTCACCAGCGGCAGACTGGCAACGATCATATCATAGCATTTATCGTTTCACCAGCGGCAGACTGGCGACGATCATTTTATAGCATTTATTGTTTCACCAGCGGCAGACTGGCAACGTCATATCATAACATTTATCGTTTCACCAGCGGCAGACTGGCGACGATCAGTTCATATCATTCATCGTTTCACCAGCGGCAGACTGGCAACGATCATATTATTGCATTTATCGTTTCACCAGCGGCAGACTGGTGACGATCATTTTACAACATTTATCGTTTCACCAGCGGCAGACTGGCGACGATCAGTTCATATCATTCATCGTTTCACCAGGTCAGACTGGCGACGATCATTTCACGTCATTTATCGTTTCACCAGCGTCAGACTGGCGACGATCATATCATAGCATTTATCGTTTCACCAGCGTCAGACTGGCGACGATCATACCTTATCATTCATCGTTTCACCAGCGTCAGACTGGCGACGATCATTTCATGACATTTATCGTTTCACCAGCGTCAGACTGGCGATGATCATTTCGTATCATTTTATCGTTTCACCAGCGTCAGACTGGCGGCGATCATTTCATGTCATTTATCGTTTCTCCAGCGTCAGACTGACGACGATCATATCACTTTTCCTAGAGAATCAACCTTCAGCATAAGCGACTGAAAAAGATCACCTTTATCCTAAAAAATCGAACTTCAGTGCAGATGACTGAATAAGACCACTTTTGTCCTCAGGGACCGACCTTCAGCGTAAGCGGCTGAATAAAATCACCTTCATCTTTAGAAACCTACCTCCAACATAAGCAGGCGAATATGATCAACCCTTCTCGAGTGAAGGCATCTCCTCCTTGTTTCATATCTTTTTTTCTCTACTCTCAAGGGACAAAATTTGAGTCCTTCATACTTAATTGCCCTTCACAAAAGAGTTCGTGAATGCCAATGGCATTCGCATCCTCTACGTCAAGGGACAATTAAGTAGGGGCAGCTGTAGCACCCCAATTTTGTCCCAACATTTTTAAATTACAATAAATTATAACCTAAATACAAAAGCCTAAAGAAATCATACCTTGCTGAGTTAGTTTTCCCATAAGGGGAGAAAACTATGCCCAATAGAGCTCCTCTGAACCTCTCCTTATAGTAGAGAGTGTTCTACTATTTCTGAATGAATTTAACAATGAATGGGAGGCTCTATTTATAGTTTTCATAATGGGCCTCAGCAAGGTCATCGCAGTACGATGAGGCCATCATGCTGCGGTGTGAAGATTTAGTTCAGTTTTATAACTGATCCTGTGCATTTCATCAGCTTGGGCGCCAAGTTACTCCATCGTGCTGCGATAGCACACATCGTGCTGCGATGGACAGATTCTCTTCAGATTTATTGCTTCTGATTTCTTGGCGAACAAGCAGCTCCCATCGTGGCACGATGGGAGCCATCGTGCTGCGATGGAATGCTGATTTTCTTCACTTTTTGGGCTTTTTCTTGTCTTTTTGCATCTTGGACTCTGTCTTGATGCTTTTTCTTGCTTTTGTAGGTTTTCCTTCATATTTGGGCATGTCTTGGTCATTTTACTACTAATAATAATACTAAAAATGACGTAGAAATTCCTGTCATCACAACTCAAAAACAAAGTCCTAAGCTTGCATCAAGGAGATACAAGAAAGGCTCACAAAATAACAAGACTCAAAACCCTAAAATATTCTATGAATAATGACAACTTCAGTGAGTAAATTAGGTTTTTCGTCCTTGCTTAAATAAGGTG
Organism: Trifolium repens; assembly: GCA_030408175.1. Classification (NCBI taxonomy): domain Eukaryota; kingdom Viridiplantae; phylum Streptophyta; class Magnoliopsida; order Fabales; family Fabaceae; genus Trifolium; species Trifolium repens. The sequence goes on from CP125851.1 coordinate 38,199,730, forward strand.
AACTAGCATGGGCTTCATTCACCAACAAATCCAGCTTACATATTTCAGAATCATATATCAAGTTTCCTTTAGCCAACGAACGTGATCAGGAAATTAATCAATGCGAGATTCTGAACAAAAATATATTCCTTGGACTTCAAGAATAAAGGCGTGGATTCCATAAATAGAAATGGCGCCAAGTCTGCGCGAAAACTCATCACCTGAACAGGTATCCAGATGTTGGAACATTGCATCAAACATCTTGCTTTGTATATTTTTTTTTGCAAAAATGATGCCAACAACCAAATATCCAACACATTTGGTAGTGTATCGAATCATATCATATTGTATTATTACTTTTGGTTGATTTTGTTGTGGTTTTGAGTTTTGTGTAGAAAAAATTGTGGATGGTAATTTTATAATTCTGATTTTTGATTACTGAAAGATAGAGTAATTTTATAATTCTAATTTTTGTATATGTAGTTTTAACTAAGGTTTAACTAAGAAATGCTTTATAAAATTATAATTCTCCCCTCCTCAACGAAACCAATAAATGCTTTATTGAAGGTTAGTGCCTTATGTTATTTTATTTGATCGTTTGCAGTTTTAACTAAGTTTTAAAATATGTAATTGTTGTTTGAATGGTATTCCTCCTATTGAAGTAAAGAACATCTGCAATTGTAGACCCCCACAATAAAAACCACGTCGTCAATGTTCTCGAGCTTTTTATATCTTTGTTTAAGCTCTCTTCCAATTTTCTTAAAGTTTCCACAATTTCATGGTAGGTTGAATAGTGTGCATTCAAGGCTTGACTCTGTAGCACCCCAATTTTGTCCCAACATTTTTCTTCGCAGTCAAACTGTGTTGTTTTAATTTTTGAAGTAGTAGAATTATATTTTTTTAAACTTCGTGTATTTTTTATGCATTTGATCAATCTTGTGAATTTTTTTAGAAAATCCAAAAAAATATGTTATAATGTTTATTATGTATAATTTGTTACCCTTTTTAAAATATCTTCATAAAATCCAAAATATGCATTTATTTCCAAAAATATCAAATTGCTTAAGTTTTTATTGTTTGTAACTTTATTTTATTTAAAAATCCAAAAAAAATATGTTATTCAGTTTTTATTGTTTATAATATCATTGTTGTTTTTACTAAAAAATATATATAAAGATTTGAGTCTATATTATAATATTCAGCTTATTGTGTATGATTTGATTAAATTTGTTACCTTTTTTTTTTTTCTTTTCTCCATATAACCCAAAAAATAGGCTTTTATTTTCATTATTCATCTTTAGCTTTTATTACTAATAATTAATATTAATATTATTTTTAATTAAACTTTTTGCCAATGAAATAAAAAAAATTAAAAAAAAAAAGAAGATCAACACGTGGGGTTGTGTTGATTTCCTTCCCCCTTTCTTAGCTTTTTTTTGTTTCTTTATTTTATTTTAATTTATCATTTTATTAATAATAAAATAAAACAAAAATATAACAAAGAATAATAATAAAAAAGAAAAGAAGACACAAGAACAACAACAACAACAGATGCAGCGCCTCCTCCTCCCCTGTTTCAGTTTTGCTTTTTTTGACTTTTAACCAAAGCAAAGTTTCAATCTTTCTTCAAATCTAAACTCCAAACAAATGTGAACCACCTCTTTCCAATCCTATTTTTCTTCAAAGAAACAGTAATTGCATATATTGTGGGATTGTGTCAAGCCAAAAAGATTTTCTTTATGCAAATTGGAAGCTGTTTTTCTATGGTGCATTAAATGAATGTTGATTTTTTCTTCTAATTGCAAGGCTATGACATAGCTTTTTGATGCAGAGAAATCAAATTTGAAAAGAGACAATTTGAAAAATTGATAACATGGTGCAGATTTCTCACACTGTAGAGTTTGACAATTGATGAAGAATTTGAAAACTCATACAAAGTTGCAAACACATTCACACAGGCTCATTGCTACTACATTATTACTATAAATAGAGGTGGAGGTAGAATGAAAAGAGGACCGAAAAATAGAGAGAAAAATTGAGTACAGAGGTAGAGAAAGAAAGAAAACTAGAATAGATACAAATTATTCAGTAGCAAATTCATCTTCCATTTCATCATCTCTTTCAAACCAAACAACACCACCATTACCTTCAACCATAACCAACACTTCAACATTTTCCATTCAAACCCCACAACCCATTCCCACATCAAAATACCTAACAAAAAAAAGAACACAAGAAGAACAAACAGAATTAGAAATTAGAAAAGAAACACAAACATACCATCTTCTTCATACAACACAAACAAATCCACCACTCATAACCAAAAAATCAAAGAGAGAAAAAAGGGATCTGCCGCCGCGATACAACACCGGAACACCACCGTGAACTGCTCAAACAGAACCGACCACCACCACCGAAACCGTCGCCGCACACCACTTCTACTCCACCGTCGGTTTTCTCTCTCTCTCTCTCTCCCTTTCTCTTTCTCTTTCTCTGTTCTTCTTTTGTTTTGTTTCAAACAAAAGACTTGGTCTTCTTTTTCTTTTCTTCTTTTAGTTTTTTTAATTTAATTTAGTTTTTATTTTCTTTAATCTTTTTTTTCATTTTGGGCTTTAGGCCCACTTTTTACTTTTGATTGTTTTTTCTTTTTACTCTTTAATAATTTAAGTGTTATAATATAATTTGTAATATCTTAACAAAATAAAGATATAATAAAACATTTTTTATGCGAGTGAAAAAGAGAAAAATCGGGTAGACATCCGATGCTTCTCCGAATATTCAGAAACGAAGTAGACACTTCGCTTTCGGTTGGATATTCGTCCTCCGTTTAAAATCAATCTCAACCCATCAAACAAGTCTTTTCACACCCGTGTGCTTTTACCTTTTTTTTCTCAAACGGACATCATCGCCCAAGTGCGAGTCCGCCTTTTTTTAAATCAACAAACCTTTTCGCCCAAGCGCGACCATACCATTTTTCATAAATAAAATCAATCAACACACAAATATTTTCTATCAAAGAACTACGTAGCTTTGATTTCTCCATTGCACTGGGAGATACGTAGGAGCAGGATAAACTCTTGTCAAGCACACTAATAAAAAACCCATTTTTTGTTCTTTTTCTTTATTTTCTTTGCAAACAATTTTCATAATGATAAACAAACAAACATAAAACTAACACCTAATTAAGCACTAAAGTAATTAATGGTTCCCGTTGGATACAACGGATGTGAGGGGTGCTAATACCTTTGTAACAACCCGTTTTTCAAAGGCCAGAAAAGGCATTTTTTTTTCTTTTTCAACTAACACTCAGAGTGCGCATAGAATATTTTAAATGAGCCGGCATTCAAATATACAAAAGAACTCATTACCAAAAGGTGCTTCGACAAGCAAAGTGTATTCCTGAATAATTACAATCCAAGTCTAAGTATTCAAATACTTACAACAAAACAAGTTAGAAACCCTATGCTAACCAAAAAGCACGGTGTACAACCCACACCGGCGCATAGTCTAACTAAGCTAAAGCTCCAACATCTCACTGGGGCCTGGAACAGCCACCGTCGTCACCACGACCTAACCCATCATCTGGGTGGGATGAGCCCGCAAATGAAAGAAAGGGTCACCACAAAATAAAAGTATGTATACATATAACCGGTGCGAAAGATTGTACACATAACAATAATTCCACAAACACAAGAGAAAGCTCTTAACCACCAAAGCAAATCCCCACCAACGGGTTTATATATATAATGCACACCAAGCCTAATGCAGACTTCTACAATGCGTGGTACTAACCCTAGCTACCACAATGCATGAGTTCCGGAATCGTAGGTCCAACCCCTACTAAAACACCAACGAAATCACAAGGTTAAGGTGGATCCACTCCCGCAATCACACCCCATGGTCCACTCCCGCAACCATGTATCGACTCAACAAAATCACAAAGGATTAAGGTGGATCCACTCCCGCAATCACACCCCATGGTCCACTCCCGCAACCATGTATTGAACTCAACAAAACCCTATAAGAATCAGGTGGGTCCACTCCCGCAACCACACCTCGTAGTCCACTCCCGCCACTACGCACTAACAATGCATGAGCGTACGATTCCCCATGTATACTAATGCAACAAATACATACCTCCCTAGCATATGTAAACCATCCCAACAACATACATACATATTCAATCATATGTAACAAACCACAACAAACATACATACATTTCCAATCATATGTATTCACCCACATGTTCATACATACATCTCCAATCATATGTAAAACAACGCACGTATTATAAACACTTTCTCATCACGAGAATACATAACATATACATGCCAAACACACAGTAAATCCAAGCATGTCGTAACCATTTAAAGACAGAAATAAAGTGGAGCCCTTACCTCGGCAAGCTTCTGTCAACAACACACGCTCAAAACAACACAACGCGCTTCCTAAAACAAGCAGCGCAACAATCAATACATTGTTCTCTAACCAATAGTATTGAAACTACACCAAAACCCCAAAAACCTAAAGGTTCCTAAGGAAAAATCCCTCTTTCGGATACCATACCAAATTCCACCATATTGATCAACCCTCATGAGTTATTTGAACTATTTTTAGGACCCAAAACAATAGGCAAAAGTCTTAAATAATTTGAAATGCAAAATGGCCGTTTTCTTGCGTTATAAGTTACGTACTTTCCGAGTACTCGAAAAACTCGTTTCCAATCCCAACCACTTCCATAAATTAATAAAAAGGGATTAGAAAGTTAAAAACCAAGTTAGGACATCAGAATCCAAAATTTTAGGTCTCAGAGCTCGCCCTGGCGAGTTGGCAGCGAGTGAAGTCAGGGAAGACAGGTCTCACTCGCTGTGGAGCTCGCCCTGGCGAGTTCATGGCCTGTGACACTCGCTCCAGCGAGTTAACACTCGCCTGACGAGTTGCACCTGTCATGACAGCAGTAGACAGCAACTCACACACAAATTTCTCAACCAAGCCTAGTTTGATTCTATTAGTTCCCAACACTTTTTCAAGGCACAAAAATAAACCATTTTCATAAGCAAGCATTACATTTCCGAAAGCATGTTAGTTGCTTCGAGTGCAAGTTATTTGGTTTTCATTTCCAAAATCAAAACCAAACCTAAGCACAAGTTTTATTACGGGCCTCAACCGACCGGTAACCATTTTCAAACATGTTTTCAAGGCAAAAGCAAGGCCACATAACTCAAGAGTTTTAAACCACTTGGAATACCAAAAACACCACACAAAACACTTAGTAAATATTTTCATGAACCCCCAAATATTTTTCATCGGATTTTCTAAAACAAAACCATACAACACATTTCCCTTTTGTCCAAAGGCTCAAAAGCAACTTCGTTTTCCAAAACCAAACAACATAACCTCATGTAATTGATCAATATAATTTATTTCCAAAACCCTATCTCTCACTCTCATGAGATTCTCACAAACTCATGGAAAATAGAAATAACAAAGCCTAGCATGCTTACTAAACTCTCATGAACAACTTCTATGGAACAAAAAACCATTTATGAACCATTCCTAAAATTTCCATCTCATGAACATCAAATAATAATCCATCAAACTCCAAGAGTTTGGCTAGCAAAGAGAAGGGAAGAGGTTCTAGTTACCTTAAAAGAAGAATCTCACAACTCCAAGCTTTCCAACAAGCTTATGATCAAGTGCTTTGGTTAAGGAAATGAAATTTTGTGAAGTTTAAGAAAGTAATGGAGTTCCACGGCAAAGAGAGAAAGAAGAGGAGGAATTTGTGATTTTTCTCAAGTCCACAAAACAACAAACCTCCTTACTATTTTAAAAGGTCTTGGTCACCTATCCACCCTTGGATCAAAGTCAAAAGTCCAAGCTTAAACCCTAGCCATTGGATCAAATCGCTTTATGGATAATCACAAGATTTAATCAAAACTTCCCTAACAAGTCACGTATTCAGCTCTCGCGCGTCGCGACGAACGAAACTCACAAAAACAGAAAACCTACGGAAAGAACGTCTATCGTTAAACATTTCCAAAACTTATCGTCGAATCTTTTTCCGCGACTGTAATTTTCTTCCACACCTTGGAAAATTAATCTCAGAATATATCCTAACTCGCGCAGATATATAAAACTTCCACCCGAAATCCTACTGAATTCAGAACCAGTAAAATTTCACAACAGCGGGTAAAATCTTACTCGTTTTTCCAAAGACGAGAATAACCCAAAACTCGGATTTCTGGCTTCACAGAAATCTCCTCATACTTAAAAGAGGATCACGACCCGAAAGTCTGTGCCTTTCCAGCGCACGAGCACAAAACAGGCCCCGTTTCAGCAAAAATTCCATTAATGCGACGATACTCACAAAACCGCTTCACCAAAAACCCTAGAACTCGTAGCCGACACTAGAGTTCCTTAGAAAAACTGTACAGTGGAATCTTGGGTCTTACATTACTACCCTCCAAAAAGAAGTTTTGTCCTCGAAACTAAAGGTAAGAGTAACAACTCAACTAGTTATTACCATCACCAACACAACAAAATCCCTCAGGATAGGTGTAGCCACGCGGATGCTAACACCGGGTGAAGTCACACAGATGCTCTCACCATCACACTGGCACAACCGTGCACCGACCGCAACTCTCAACGAGTTCACCACTCAAAACTTAACCTCACTACCAAGGTTCACAACCTCTAGTTCCTCAAAAGTCCTAAGGTCAACATGACAAATTCACGAGGTCACCTTTTTCCACCTCCGCGGCATAGCCCACTCCATTAGTTTCACACGAAGTTGTGAGTGGCTACCCTCCAAAAAGAAACACTGAAGTTCTCTGTGCACCACCAAAGCTAGCAAAAACTAGTCAATTCCAGTCAACACGACTCCCGTCTACCACCAACAATAAATTAAGGACGGCCAGTCCCTCAATTTGTCAATAGACAATTTCTTATCCTTCTTATTTCCACATACAACACACGCACCGTCATGACATCCATTCAGGTGGTGCTTTTGAATCCGTACTATACCCGCACAACCATGATTTTCCAACAGAAATCTCGCTCAACGGTTACTAACCCTTAACCCGATACAGAACCATCACTAGAACTAACTCAACACTAGTTACGTTCTAACCGACTCAGGACTAACGACTCAAGTATGCACTTTCCCTTTGAAGATTTAAAGCCGTGCTCTGATACCAATTGTAACAACCCGTTTTTCAAAGGCCAGAAAAGGCATTTTTTTTTTTCTTTTTCAACTAACACTCAGAGTGCGCATAGAATATTTTAAATGAGCCGGCATTCAAATATACAAAAGAACTCATTACCAAAAGGTGCTTCGACAAGCAAAGTGTATTCCTGAATAATTACAATCCAAGTCTAAGTATTCAAATACTTAACAAAACAAGTTAGAAACCCTATGCTAACCAAAAAGCACGGTGTACAACCCACACCGGCGCATAGTCTAACTAAGCTAAAGCTCCAACATCTCACTGGGGCCTGGAACAGCCACCGTCGTCACCACGACCTAACCCATCATCTGGGTGGGATGAGCCCGCAAATGAAAGAAAGGGTCACCACAAAATAAAAGTATGTATATATATAACCGGTGCGAAAGATTGTACACATAACAATAATTCCACAAACACAAGAGAAAGCTCTTAACCACCAAAGCAAATCCCCACCAACGGGTTTATATATATAATGCACACCAAGCCTAATGCAGACTTCTACAATGCGTGGTACTAACCCTAGCTACCACAATGCATGAGTTCCGGAATCGTAGGTCCAACCCCTACTAAAACACCAACGAAATCACAAGGTTAAGGTGGATCCAGTCCCGCAATCACACACCATGGTCCACTCCCGCAACCATGTATCGACTCAACAAAATCACAAAGGATTAAGGTGGATCCACTCCCGCAATAACACCCCATGGTCCACTCCCGCATCCATGTATTGAACTCAACAAAACCCTATAAGAATCAGGTGGGTCCACTCCCGCAACCACACCTCGTAGTCCACTCCCGCCACTACGCACTAACAATGCATGAGCGTACGATTCCCCATGTATACTAATGCAACAAATACATACCTCCCTAGCATATGTAAACCATCCCAACGACATACATACATATCCAATCATATGTAACAAACCACAACAAACATACATACATTTCCAATCATATGTATTCACCCACATGTTCATACATACATCTCCAATCATATGTAAAACAACGCACGTATTATAAACATTTTCTCATCACGAGAATACATAACATATACATGCCAAACACACAGTAAATCCAAGCATGTCGTAACCATTTAAAGACAGAAATAAAGTGGAGCCCTTACCTCGGCAAGCTTCCGTCAACAACACACGCTCAAAACAACACAACGCGCTTCCTAAAACAAGCAGCGCAACAATCAATACATTGTTCTCTAACCAATAGTATTGAAACTACACCAAAACCCCAAAAACCTAAAGGTTCCTAAGGAAAAATCCATCTTTCGGATACCATACCAAATTCCACCATATTGATCAACCCTCATGAGTTATTTGTACTGTTTTTAGGACCCAAAACAATAGGCAAAAGTCTTAAATAATTTGAAATGCAAAATGGCCGTTTTCTTGCGTTATAAGTTACGTACTTTCCGAGTACTCGAAAAACCCGTTTCCAATCCCAACCACTTCCATAAATTAATAAAAAGGGATTAGAAAGTTAAAAACCAAGTTAGGACATCAGAATCCAAAATTTTAGGTCTCAGAGCTCGCCCTGGCGAGTTGGCAGCGAGTGAAGTCAGGGAAGACAGGTCTCACTCGCTGTGGAGCTCGCCCTGGCGAGTTCATGGCCTGTGACACTCGCTCCAGCGAGTTAACACTCGCCTGGCGAGTTGCACCTGTCATGACAGCAGCAGACAGCAACTCACACACAAATTTCTCAACCAAGCCTAGTTTGATTCTGAAGGTGGAAAAACACAACAAGGGTGGGGTTGAATTGTGTTTTTAAAAATAAAACTTTTTACCAAATAAAACTAAGTTTGCAGCGGATATAAACACAAAATAAAAAGGGGTGCTGAGAGAAAGAGAGAAAGACACAAAATTTATCCTGGTTCCTCTCACAAATCGAGAGTACTCCAGTCCCCTTGTTACTAACAAGAGATTTTCACTATAATCTACTTAAGATTACAAATTGCTCAAGCACACTTGCAAGAGACTTCTCAGGTGCTCAAGTTTCACTAAACAAGAGACTTCTCAAATGCTCAAGTTAAAATTAACAAGAGACTTCTCAAACAAACTTAAGAATAAGAATGAATGTTAAGGAACACTTGATATACTATCAGAGGTGTTTACAAAATACAACGCAAATTGCTTTAAGACTTTGAATGACAGATAGAACAATAATGTCAGAATGCTTCAGAGCCTTAAACGCAGTAAAGGAATTGTAGAACAGTAGTCATTTCTTCCATTTGAGTCTTCTATTTATACTTGAAGGAAGATGATGACCGTTGTAGAGAGATAAGGTGCCAGCTGGAATTTGCTCGTACAATTGCTAGCTGTAGATTGCCTTCTTTAGCAAAGAAATCCAATTCCACTACCTTGCAATTCAAATTATCACTCATCCATTTTGAGTAATAATAGTACGATAGTACGATCCTCAAATGCGCTCCACTTATGGATAAGATTAACGTTGTACCAACGAATATTCCTTCCTGTGGATGTGACAGAGCCTTGAAGTAGATTGTTCTTCAAATAATGGTTCTGTTTCTGTCAGTTCTTGAGTGACGTAAATTCCTTTTACTTCAGATGCTGTTGTCGTAGCTTCTTAAGGTCTTCAGCTTCTGAACTCCTCAGAGTCTAGCTTTGGTCCTCAGAAGCATTATCTTCAGCACGCTAAATTTAAGCTTCTGATGAACAGCGATACGCTTTCAGAGCTTCATAGCTTGGCTTCTCTCTTGTTATTCATAGTGCTTCTGAATGAATTTTAACTTATAATTCTGCACACTAGAATAATCATTAGTAATACCAATTGTAATTTTAATACTTTGTTATCATCAAAACCACTTAAAATTTTAGAGGTTCATGTCAGACCCACTTTGTTCCAACAATCTCCCCCTTTTTGATGATGACAAACTAAAGCATTAAAATTCAATTGTTGTTGATTTAATTTAATTAAGTTGACTTCAGGTTTCAAAGGTTTGCAATCTCCCCCTGAGTCTGATAATCCATAGGGTTAGGTTTGTAAGCTCCCCCTAAGTCTTATCCATAATTAATTTAAACAGTTTAAGAGTCAACTTATTAACTTAAAATAAATTTTCATATTTGTCTCTCAGAAGCAGAGGTTTGTAAGCTCTCCTTCTCAGAGTCTGATAATGCTCGGAAGAGGTTTGCAAGCTCTTCTGACATTGTCTATGAGATTTATTTTAGGTTCTTAAATTTTCTCCCCTTTCAATAAGGTTCAGAATGAAACACATAACGATAGTTCAGAAGGGATAGAAATTGATATGAGTATAACAGTTTCAGTTTTTTTAGCAGTAAAAGAAATCAATTATCATCAATTTTAACGCTGTTCTTACTCCCCCTTTTGTCATCAGTCAAAAAGCTCAGAAAACAAGATATTCAAGTTAAAAAAAATGGTTATAACTACATTCATTAAATGAATTGTGTTGATTCCCAGGTAGACAAGAAAGTTTGAGAGCACTATAAAAAGAGATGATTCTTCTCATTTTATTCATACAGAATAATCAAAGAGCATCATAAGAAACACACAATGGAAAAGCAAGCTACGAAGGATGCTTCAGGATCTAAAGAAGTGATCAAAAAGGAAGCAGAGCCCTGGCGCTGCGAAGAAAACAGGCATCGTTATGAAAGAAACAAGCGAGAATTGGTTCTGACAGAGTCAGAGCTTGAAGAAATAGGCTCTGACCTGGAAGAATTCTTATGGACATATGATGATAACAAGCAATACGAAGAGTATCAAGCTGAAGCTCAGCAAGCCCTGCGTGACCTACTTTCTTATGTTGATGAGAAGCATAAGAAGAATAAGCCAGAGGCTGCTGACGTTGATTCTAAGTAGGATCTCATTATCTTATGTAATAAAGAATTTCTTCAATAAATTTAATAAAGAGTGTCTGCTATAAATTTCTTTCTTTTTGAGCATGTTTCTTTTATATACTCTTGTCAAAAGTCAGAAAACCAGTTACCAGACACGCCTCATACGGTATTGTTGCCCCGCTTATAAACAGGCTATAATACTAAGAAGCTATTTCATGAGTAAACAGGAATACTGATGTGGGGGAACCTTAGGTTTTCAAAAAAACTATATAAGTTTAAAAACAAGATGTTCTCCAACATCTTACACTAGGTTCAGAATCCACAAGAGTATCAGACATTATCAGAGTATATGATTTTCATTTTGAAAAACAAAATAAAATTAACACACTAGCACAAGCACATATATAAGGATAATAAGAAGCTTAATTAACCAAAAGAATATTATCCAAAAGAATTACATAAACATGATTACAAATAAGTGCTCAGACATAAGGGTTAAGGTTTGGGTTGCTGTTGAGTAAGCTTCAGAAGAAGTTCCATCATTGCATATATCTTCTTGTTAGTAGCTTCACCAGATCTGTTCATGTCTTCTCTTATATCGGCCCTGAACTCATCCATTTCATTTCTTAGTTCCTCTCTTAAGTCATTCTTGATTACATCCAGAGCTTCTTGCATAGCTGAAGGTATAGCAGATGAAGAAGAGCCTTGTACAAGTACTGGTGGAGATCTAAGAGGAGATGAAGCAACAATGGGAGCTTTACCTTTATCAGAATCTGGTTCACTGAGGTTCTGATCATTCATAACAAAATCTTCTGCAACTGCTTGATTCTCAATAATCTTATTAGTCTCAACAACAGCAATGTGAACAGCTCTATCAACCAATAACTTGAAGGCTTCTTGTTCAGCAAGCTTCTGACGTTCCATTTCAGCAGCTATCCTAGCCTGCTCAGCATCAAGAGATCTTCTTATATTTTCATTTACAGCATCTAAAAAGGCTAATCTCTGACATTCTTCTTCATGGTTGAAAAAAGTAAGTCTCAGAGCATGAGAGCGATCAGCAGCACTCATTATTTGAGACAACACTTCCATTCCTCTTCCTTCAATCTTCCTTTTCACATAACCTCCTAAGAGCCTTAGAGACTGACTGAATTTCTGTTCCAATTCCCTTATCTTAGCATCAACATCTGAGGGAAATATCAGTACTTCTTCTTCCATGCTCTTAAATTTCTTTAGACTAATACTAATAGCATTATCTAGCAGCTCAAGGTTTGGTTCAGAGTTGTGATTGAAGAAGGGTTGGTTTTTGTTGAAGGGAATGGTGGGTTCAGGTCTTTTTCTTTTAAGAGGGATGATTTTGATTTTTCTGATTTCATCAAAGGGGTCTTTGAGGGTTGTTATTAAATCATCATTAACATTAATTTCTGCTTTTAGCAGATCCTCCAGAATGGGTAGGGCAAAGTCAGTAGGTAGACTGAGTTCATCTATGGTTAAGGGTTTGTAAGATGGACCATAGATGTGTTCTGATGGTGGTGTTTGTGGTTCAAGTGTGGGTTCAGGAGTGGAAGGTTCAGGTTGTGGTGTGGGTGGTTTAGCAGTGGTATTTTCAGGATGAGTCATAACTTCATCCTGAGATGGTGTGAAGGTGGGTGGATCTTCTTGTTCAATGTCAACAAGGGAGGATGGTGGATTTTGACTTTGTGGTTCTGGAATTGGTGGATCAAAAGGTAAGTCAGAAGATGTATTCACAAAGTGAAATTGATCAGGTGAGTTTGTGTTGGAGTGGGTAAAGGCATCACCAGATAGGTGAGTGGAAAGATGTTCAAGAATGGTGGGTGATTTTCTTGTTGTGTTGGTAGGTTGGTCAAGAATGGAAGTATCAATGGTGATATTTTCTTCTGCTGGTGGGTCGTTTTTAGGTTTCTTGAGGGTTCTTTTGACAGGGATCTTTTTCTTATCTTGTTCCTTCTGAATTTTGTCAAGTTTTTCTATAAGCTCTGAAGAATCAGTGCTTGTATCAGAAGAAGTCCCTTCAGATGAGGATGATGAGGATGATGAGGGTTTTGGAGATGGTGGAATCATACGTATAGGCTGTGTATAGTCTATAGGAGGTGATTGGGTAGGAGGTTGAGCACTAGAAACGCTATCAGTATTAGGCTTAGAATTTTTACCTTTGGAAGAGTCAGCAGCTTTCTCTTTGGAAACAACTGTCTTTTTCCTTTTTGGGGCTCTGACAGGTTGATCCTCTTCTGCATCTACAGGCCTCTCATTCCTCTTCTTTGTTCTTCTTTCCTTCTGAACAGCCTTCCTCTGAGCAATCTTAGCCACTTGTTCCTTAGTGACTTCTTCTTTTTCTTCAGTGGCTATCCTTTCAGCACCACTAACCTCAGCAGCATCATTCTTATCTTCAGATTGTTCCTCCTCAACAATTTCTTGTTCAATTGGTTGAGGTTTTCTTTTAGACCTGGTGATCTGCTTTGGTCCTTTGAAGATGTCCCAGTTTGGTACACCAACTACCATACTCCTGGGCACACTTACCCCAGAATCTAATCTGACTAATTCCAAGAAGTTCTTGATAACATCATCATTATCAAATTCTGATATGGTTGGGAAACCGTCACACCAGAAGTACTTCTCATAAACCTGCTCCAGAGGGCTCTTGGCTGTTTTCAGCTCCTCTTTTGTCTTCAGATGCATATTTACCAAAACGCTTGCATCATACTTAGCAGTATTGAAGACTCTAAGTTTCTCCTTGGTACTGACAATTTGAATAAGCTTTGTTTGTCGGATGATTTCTGAGATCAACCTTGGATGATGAATCATTGAAGGTGATTTGGTTCTGCTTTTGGATATAGTAAAGCATAGGTGATCAAACAGAAGCTTTGCCAAATTTATCTTCACCTTCTTGTACAAAAACCAGATGAAGTGCCGGTGTGGTAGAGAAATAGTATCATATCCTCCTTCTCTAGTGATGATGGAGGCCAGAAACACTTTGAAAGCAAAGCTGAAGTTTTGCTTCATGAATTTAGCTTTACCAAAATCATTGTTGGCACTACCAGGCAGGAATAAATCCTTCTTAATGGATTCAATATGTTTGCTCTTCTCACCATATTCATCCACATTCTCTCCTTCATTGTCCAGACCCAAAATTTTGGCAATATGTTCTTGAGTAATAAGAACATTGATACCCATGATATTTGACCTAATCTCCTTTCCTTTATAGGGTCTTAAGCCAAGTTGACTCCTTGTTTTACCTTTCAGAGAACCATCCTTTTCTACCATCTTTCTAACCTTTTCATCAGCATTGAACTTGTCAAAGATGGTAGCTTTCTGCCATAAGTACTTGACAATATCATAGTAGACAAACCCGTTTAGCATCTCAAAGTAATTCTTCCATTGTTGATCGTAGAATAAACTTTGAATGTCAATTCCATTCACTTTAAAACTCTCAAAATCAACAAACTTTTCTGTAACGAACTCAAAAGATTCTGGACCAGCGTCGGTTACGTTATCTTTGAAGACTAGTTTTTCTTGAGACAGAAGATCAATAACTGGTGGTAGAACAGGGTTGAACGGCCGTTGAACAATTTCGTTTGAAGGACGAGCAGCCATGATTGCAAAAGATTAAGAAGCAGGGAGATTTGGGAATATCTGAGGTTTAGGGTTTGTGTAGGAAGTGATTATGTGAAAAAGTTGTGCTTTATGAGTGAAGTGACAATTTATATCAAATAGAGTAAACACTCAGAAAATAGGCACAAAGGAGGGAGCGCGAACAGTTTAAAATTAATTTTAAATTGCATAACTGCATTTTCATCATTAACTGTTCTCTACCCATCAGGATCTAGACACGTGCAGGAGAGGCTTAATCAAGCTGACGCGTGTACAGACAACTGTTGTACACTAACTAGTACTAAACGTTTCATTTCCGTCTAGTTCAGAGCCAAACTCAATAATATCTGTTACAACATCAGAACCTGTTATTTTTCAGATCCCATATTATTCAGAACTTCCAAAAAGAGACTCTGAATTAATGTAGGCTCTAAAAGAGCTTCAGATCCTAATTCTATTTTGCATCTCAGAGCTAGTTTTCTTCAGAGATAAAATGCATGTTCAGATTCTTTTTAATAAAGTCAAATCTTTCAATAGCTAAAGGCTTAGTAAATATATCAGCCCATTGATGATCAGTATCAATGAATTGAATATTTATTGTTCCTTTTTGAACATGATCTCTTATAAAATGATGCTTAATTTCAATATGCTTAGCTCTGGAATGCAAAATTGGATTCTTAGATAAATGAATAGCAGCAGTATTATCACAATATAGTGGAATACTACTTTCAGCTATATTATAATCCTCTAACTGATATTTCATCCAGAGAAGCTGTGTACAACATTTAGCAGCTGAAATGTATTCTGCTTCTGCTGTAGACAAAGCAATAGTTGTTTGTCTCTTGCTGGCCCAAGATATGAGATTCTCACCAATAAATTGGCAATTTCCACTAGTGGATTTTCTCTCTATCTTGTCTCCAGCATAGTCAGCATCACAGAATCCAACTAGCTTACTATCTAGGGATTTTTTATAAAGAAGTCCTAGATTAGTAGTTCCTTTCAGATATCTAAAGATCCTCTTAACTGCAGTTAAGTGAGGTTCTCTAGGATCTGACTGGAATCTTGCACACAAGCATACACTATATAAAATATCAGGTCTAGAAGCTGTTAGATAGAGCAAAGAACCAATCATACCTCTATACAACTTCTGATCTACTTTGCTTCCAATTTCTTCCTTGCTTAAGCTGCTTGAAGGATGCATGGGAGTTGACATTATCTTACAGTCTTCAAGATTAAACTTCTTCAGAAGCTCTTTTGTATATTTGCTTTGATGAATGTAAGTGCCATCTTTTCCTTGATTGATTTGAATTCCAAGGAAAAACTTTAGTTCACCCATCATGCTCATTTCAAATTCATCCTGCATCAGCTTTGAAAAACTCTTGCACAAGGAAGCATTAGTAGAACCAAATATTATATCATCGACAAAGATTTGAATAATTAAGATGTCTTTCTTAGTTGTCTTTCTGAATAGTGTATTGTCAATTTGACCTTTTTGAAAACCATTTTCTAAAAGGAAATTACTCAGTCTTTCATACCAAGCTCTTGGAGCTTGTTTGAGACCATAGAGTGATTTCTTAAGTTTATAAACATAATCAGGGTTTTTCAAATCCTCAAAACCTGGGGGTTGTTTGACATATACTTCTTCAGAAATGACACCGTTTAGAAAGGCACTCTTAACATCCATTTGGTATAAGGTTATTCCATTATTAACTGCATATGATAATAATAACCTGATTGCTTCCAGTCTTGCCACTGGAGCAAATGTTTCAGTGAAGTCAATGCCTTCTTGCTGACTGTAGCCTTGTGCTACTAGTCTAGCTTTGTTTCTTACCACTTCACCTTCTTCATTCAGTTTGTTCCTAAATACCCACTTGGTTCCAATGATGTTTTTGTGTGTTGGTCTTGGTACCAAATCCCACACATCATTTCTTTGAAACTGATTGAGCTCATCTTGCATTGCTACAATCCATCCATCATCAGAAAGAGCTTCATCAACATTCTTAGGTTCTATCATAGATATGAGTCCTAGGAGTGAATCTTGTTGTTGATAATCTGATCTTGTTTTTTTTGGACTCTCTTTGTTTCCAAGAATAAGATCTTCTGGATGTGATGATCTGTATTTGAATTTTCTCTTTGGAGCTTCATTAGTTTCAGCACTTGTTTGGGTATCATCTTCTGAGATATCATCATGTTCTTCAGATGCTTCTATTGGGGATGCTTCTTCAGAGACTTCTTCCAATACAGCTTCTGAAGATTCATTTGCATCTGATGCTTTCTCAGGTTCTGGATTGTTATATTGATAAGGAACACCTGCATAGCTATCATCTTGCTCTGACATTTTATTGTCATGCTCTTTGTCATCAAATCTAACATGTATAGATTCTTCCACTGTGTTAGTTTCAGAATTATACACTCTGTATGCCTTTGAGCGTTCAGAGTAACCTATAAAGATTCCCTTACAAGCTTTGGCATCAAATTTTCTTTTGTAGGCCTTATTGTTCAGAATGTAACAGGTACATCCAAACTGATGAAAATAAGAGATGTTGGGCTTTCTTCCTTTAAAGAGTTCATATGTTGTTTTATTCAATATAGGTCTGATATAGATCCTATTTTGAATATAACAAGCTGTGTTCACAGCTTCTGCCCAGAAGTGCTTAGCAAGTTTAGTCTCATGCATCATGGTTCTTGCCATCTCTTGTAAAGACCTGTTCTTTCTCTCTAAAACACCATTTTGCTGTGGTGTTCTAGGAGCTGAGAACTCATGGACAATTCCATGATCTTCACAAAAAGTTGCAAAGGGTTCGTTTTCAAACTCACCCCCATGATCACTTCTGATCTTTAAGATCTTGAGACTCTTCTCACTTTGCACTTGTGTGCAGAAGATGGTAAACACATCATATGCATCATCTTTCACTTTAAGAAATTTGACCCAAGTCCATCTACTGTAATCATCTACAATAACAAGCCCATATTTCTTTCCATTGATTGAGGCTGTACTTACAGGACCAAACAAATCAATGTGAAGCAATTCAAGAGGTCTTGAGGTAGAGACAATGTTTTTAGGTTTAAAAGAGGTTTTTGAAATCTTTCCAATCTGACAAGGACCACACAGAGCATCTGAATGATAGTTGAGATTGGGTAGTCCTTTAACCAAGCTTAGTTTGCTAAGCTTAGAGATTAATCTCCAGTTAGCATGACCTAAGCGTTGGTGCCAGACCCATTTCTCATCATTCAAAGATAGAAGACAAACTATCTTTTGCTCTGAGAGTTCTGACAAATTGATTTTATAAACATTGCCTTTCCTTAAGCCTCTGAACACTACAGACTCATCAGACTCTCTGATTACAGTACATGCATCTTTATTAAACTTAACAACAAATCCACTATCACAAAATTGGCTAATGCTTAGTAGATTATGTTTGAGGCCATCAACTAACCAAACATCTTTAATAGAGAGAGAAGAATTACCAACTGTACCAGTACCAGTGATCTTCCCTTTTTGGTTTCCTCCAAATCCCACAGTTCCTCCCTCTTTCAGAGTCAGGGTTTGGAACATATGCTTGTCTCCTGTCATATGACGCGAGCAGCCACTGTCCAGGTCCCAAGAATGCTGCTCTGGCCTGCTTAGAGTGCAGATCTGCTGCAAAGACAATCTCAGACTTTGGTACCCATACCTTTATGGGTCCTTTAGAGTTTGTCCTCATTACCTTAGATTGTTTTTGTTTATAAGGCCTATCAGGAGCTCTAGAGTTATTGAAGCATTTTGAAAAACTTTTAGGCTTTGTATAACTCTTGTGCTTTGCTTTAGAATATACCAGAGTTTTATTTATTTTGACATTGGTCTGAGGTTTGGAAACCTTAGGCTCTGAAGGTTTCAGAGTCTGAGGCTTCTTGGCCTCTGACACAATTATTTTTTCAGGTTCTGGTATACTTATTGCTTCTGATTGGCTTTTAACAAATACAGCCTTAGGTTTTGAATTATCACTTTTAGAGGGTTTAGAAAATAATGGATTATCCTTAAAACGTGAAAATCCAAGACCTTCACCTATGTTTCTACTAACATGGTATATTAAGGAAGCTATCTTACTTCTCTTCATGCCATTGATAAGAAATTCTTGCAGAGCAAATTCATGCTCTGGAGGAACCTTATCATCATAAACATAATGAGTTTCCATAAATGAGTTTCTACTACTTAGAGACTCATTTTCTTCAACTATTATGTTCATTTTCTCAGTTAGGTTATTGTAAGCCTTTTTCAGGACCTTACATTCACCTGCCTTTTTAGTGAGCATTTTTAAGGCATCTTTAAGAGAATCTACTAATTCAGTTCTAGATAGTTTAGCAATTACCTCTTCCTCATCTTCAGAGTCTGAACCTGCTTCAGAGTCTTCTCTATCAGAGGTAGTTGCCATCAGTGCTAGATTTGCTTCCTCATCACCATCTGAGTCTGAGTCTTTGTCAAGATCTTCCCATGTTGCCAGAAAGCTCTTCTTGACTTTACTCTTATATCTTTCCTTGCTAGAGCTTTGCTTTGATGATCTACTTTTGTTTTCTGGACAATCAGCAATGAAATGACCAGGCTTGTTGCATTTGAAACACTTGTTTTGATCTTTCTTCTTGTCTTTAGCAGTACTAAGTCTCTTGGAAGATCCTCCAAATTTGCCTGCATATTTCTTGCTTCGTTTTGCCCATTGTGAAACCTTAGCAGCCATCAGCACCATCTCTTCTTCATCATCAGACCCAACTTCTTGACCCTCTTCAGAAGCCTCATCTTCAGATTCTATAATTTTAGCTTTCAGAGCCTTTGATGAACTTTTAGAGCTTAAGGCTATCCCTTTCATTTTCTTGGTTGATTCATCAGTCATTAGTTCCATCTCATGACTCTTTAAAGAACTAATCAAGCTTTCAAGGGATACTGTATCCAAATCCTTAGACTCTTGAAAAGCAGTCACCTTGGGTCTCCATTTTGGTGGTAGGCTTCTGAGTACCTTTCTCACATGATCAGCTTCAGTATAACTCTTGTCTAATACTTGAAGTCCAGATACTAGAATTTGAAACCGTGAAAACATAGTTTCAATGTCCTCTCCGTCCTTCATCTTAAACAGCTCATACTGATGCACCAACAAGTTAGCCTTTGCCTCCTTAACTTGTTTGTTGCCCTCATACTTGGATTTTAAGGAGTCCCAAATAGATTTTGCAGTTCTTTTATCTCCAATTTTAAGGTACTCATCATGTGAGATAGCATTAGTCATCATTCCTTTTACAGAGTGATGCTTCTTGTACTCTAGCTTTTGAGTAGGTGTAAAGGCTTTCCTGTTCTGAGAGCTAACAACACCTTCTAAGTCCATGTTTTCAAAGTTAACTCCATCTTCTACCATGTCCCATAAATCACAGTCAATACTCATGATATAGCTGTACATATTTGTTTTCCAGAACGGGTAGCTAGTCTCAGTTCCATTGAAGAAAGGAACTTTATCAGATGACCTTCTTTGTCGAGAGTTTGAGTCAGAGTCAAAAGGAACTTCATTGAGATTCTTCTCAGCAGACATGTTTTTACTCCTGGATCTTTACTGTTTCACTGTAAGGTGAGTTAGGCAACAGACCTAGCTCTTGATACCAATTGAAGGTGGAAAAACACAAGAAGGGGGGGTTGAATTGTGTTTTTAAAAATAAAACTTTTTACCAAATAAAACTAAGTTTGCAGCGGATATAAACACAAAATAAAAAGGGGTGCTGAGAGAAAGAGAGAAAGACACAAAATTTATCCTGGTTCCTCTCACAAATCGAGAGTACTCCAGTCCCCTTGTTACTAACAAGAGATTTTCACTATAATCTACTTAAGATTACAAATTGCTCAAGCACACTTGCAAGAGACTTCTCAGGTGCTCAAGTTTCACTAAACAAGAGACTTCTCAAATGCTCAAGTTAAACTTAACAAGAGACTTCTCAAACAAACTTAAGAATAAGAATGAATGTTAAGGAACACTTGATATACTATCAGAGGTGTTTACAAAATACAACGCAAATTGCTTTAAGACTTTGAATGACAGATAGAACAATAATGTCAGAATGCTTCAGAGCCTTAAACGCAGTAAAGGAATTGTAGAACAGTAGTCATTTCTTCCATTTGAGTCTTCTATTTATACTTGAAGGAAGATGATGACCGTTGTAGAGAGATAAGGTACCAGCTGGAATTTGCTCATACAATTGCTAGCTGTAGATTGCCTTCTTTAGCAAAGAAATCCAATTCCACTACCTTGCAATTCAAATTATCACTCATCCATTTTGAGTAATAATAGTACGATAGTACGATCCTCAAATGCGCTCCACTTATGGATAAGATTAACGTTGTACCAACGAATATTCCTTCCTGTGGATGTGACAGAGCCTTGAAGTAGATTGTTCTTCAAACAATGGTTCAGTTTCTGTCAGTTCTTGAGTGACGTAAATTCCTTTTGCTTCAGATGCTGTTGTCGTAGCTTCTTAAGGTCTTCAGCTTCTGAACTCCTCAGAGTCTAGCTTTGGTCCTCAGAAGCATTATCTTCAGCACGCAAAATTTAAGCTTCTGATGAACAGCGATACGCTTTCAAAGCTTCATAGCTTGGCTTCTCTCTTGTTATTCATAGTGCTTCTGAATGAATTTTAACTTATAATTCTGCACACTAGAATAATCATTAGTAATACCAATTGTAATTTTAATACTTTGTTATCATCAAAACCACTTAAAATTTTAGAGGTTCATGTCAGACCCACTTTGTTCCAACAGATTCTATTAGTTCCCAACACTTTTTCAAGGCACAAAAATAAACCATTTTCATAAGCAAGCATTACATTTCCGAAAGCATGTTAGTTGCTTCGAGTGCAAGTTATTTGGTTTTCATTTCCAAAATCAAAACCAAACCCAAGCACAAGTTTTATTACGGGCCTCAACCGACCGGTAACCATTTTCAAACATGTTTTCAAGGCAAAAGCAAGGCCACATAACTCAAGAGTTTTAAACCACTTGGAATACCAAAAACACCACACAAAACACTTAGTAAATATTTTCATGAACCCCAAAATATTTTTCATCGGATTTTCTAAAACAAAACCATACAACACATTTCCCTTTTGCCCAAAGGCTCAAAAGCAACTTCGTTTTCCAAAACCAAACAACATAACCTCATGTAATTGATCAATATAATTTATTTCCAAAACCCTATCTCTCACTCTCATGAGATTCTCACAAACTCATGGAAAATAGAAATAACAAAGCCTAGCATGCTTACTAAACTCTCATGAACAACTTCTATGGAACAAAAAACCATTTATGAACCATTCCTAAAATTTCCATCTCATGAACATCAAATAATAATCCATCAAACTCCAAGAGTTTGGCTAGCAAAGAGAAGGGAAGAGGTTCTAGTTACCTTAGAAGAAGAATCTCACAACTCCAAGCTTTCCAACAAGCTTATGATCAAGTGCTTTGGTTAAGGAAATGAAATTTTGTGAAGTTTAAGAAAGTAATGGAGTTCCACGGCCAAAGAGAGAAAGAAGACGTGAATTTGTGATTTTTCTAAGTCCACAAAGCAACAAACCTCCTTACTATTTAAAAGGGTCTGGGTCACCTATCCACCCTTGGATCCAAGTCAAAAGTCCAAGCTTAAACCCTAGCCATTGGATCAAATCGCTTTATGGATAATCACAAGATTTAATCAAAACTTCCATAACAAGTCACGTATTCAGCTCTCGCGCGTCGCGACGAACGAAACTCACAAAAACAGAAAACCTACGGAAAGAACGTCTATCGTTAAACATTTCCAAAACTTATCGTCGAATCTTTTTCCGCGACTGTAGTTTTCTTCCACACCTCGGAAAATTATTCTCAGAACATCACCTCACTCACGCAGATATATAAAACTTCCACCCGAAATCCTACTGAATTCAGAACCAGTAAAATTTCGCAACAGCGGGTAAAATCTTACTCGTTTTTCCAAAGACGAAAATAACCCAAAACTCGGATTTCTGGCTTCACAGAAATCTCCTCATACTTAAAAGAGGATCACGACCCGAAAGTCTGTGTCTTTCCAGCGCACGAGCACAAAACAGGCCCCGTTTCAGCAAAAGTTCCATTAATGCGACGATACTCACAAAACCGCTTCACCAAAAACCCTAGAACTCGTAGCCGACACTAGAGTTCCTTAGAAAAACTGTACAGTGGAATCTTGGGTCTTACAACCTTCCCCTCGCATAACCGACTCCCGAACCCGAATTTTGGTCGCGATGACCTTGATCTTGTTCTCGAAGGGGTTTATCGACATTCCCCTTTTCAAAAATAAAACTTCGGTGGCGACTTTACTGTCTAGCGAGTGTTTTACGCCCGCGCATTTTTCCCGCCGCTTCAGACTCTAATCATAATGTTAACTGTGTTGAAGTGTGTTTGAAGTCTCACATTGCTTAGGTTCCCGGGTTGTTGAGTGTATAAACATGTGAGGGCAACCTCACCCTTTGAGCTAGCTTTTGGGGTTGAGATCCGAGCATATTTAACATGGTACCAGAGCCGGGTTAAGGACTGCAATGTGGGCGTTTGACCCAGGACCACGCTTGGCATGAGGGTGGGTGTTGAAGTGTGTTTGAAGTCCCACATTGCTTAGGTTCCCGGGTTGTTGAGTGTATAAATATGTGAGGGCAACCTCACCCTTTGAGCTAGCTTTTGCGGTTGAGATCCGAGCATATTTAACAAACTGAAAGCCACATAGACAGTAAATTGAGGTTCATTGCTATTTTTATGTTTATTGCAGCTACTTAACAATAAGGAATTGATGACCCTAGCTTAATTTTTTTTTATTGTATTTATGATTGAATTATGCAGGTCTAATAAATCTAATTGACATATCCTAATTGTTGTCTTTTTTAAGCTTAAAGTTTTTATTTTATAGAGGATATTGTTTTTATGATTGAATTATATGCAGGTCTGATAAGTCTAATTGAGATATATTATTTTTTTGAGTTCTTGATGACATGAGTGTTGTCATCAAGGGTGGTGAGCACCTTGGACCAAAAAATGTTATGAACCTGAATGTGAAGCTAGAGAGTCTACTAACTGAATTGTATTAGATGCAAAATGTAAACAAGGTATGTATCTACATTATTACTCTTAGATTTTGTTATTTTTGAAGTCATGTGAAGTCTTATCGAATAATTTTCCTCTTTATCATTGAGATACTTCTCTTTATTGCTTTACTTAAATAAGATTGGAGGAACTTTATTCACATACATATGAATGTTGCATGATGTGGTTGGATATATTAATCTTTTACCTTCTCATATCAGTGAAGATTTGGAGGTGGGAGAGTACAATATCATAGATAATTACTATAGCTTTATGGAATAACTTTTTATGCAGATCTGAAGTGACTGAATTTCCTCCCTTAAAGTTCTTCCCTATAAGGGCAATAAAGCCAGAGAAGATTACAGAGGTGGAAGAGACTTGAATGACTTTGTTGCTTTTATCAATAAGAAATTGAGGATGTTAGCATTGTTGTAACAGCCCGTTTTTCAAAGGCCAGAAAAGGCATTACTTTTTTTTTGTACACATCAGAGTTACGCATAAAAGAGCTTAAATGAGCCGGCATTCAAATATACAAAAGAACTCATTACCATAAGGTGCTTCGACAAGCAAAGTGTATTCCTGAATAATTACAATCCAAGTCTAACTATTCAAATACTTACAACAAAACAAGTTAGAATCCTATGCCTAAACCCAAAAAGCACGGTGTACAACCCACACCGGCGCATAGTCTAACTAAGCCAAAACTCCAACATCTCACTGGGGCCTGGAACAGCCACCGTCGTCACCACGACCTAACCCATCATCTGGGTGGGATGAGCCCGCAAATGAAAGAAAGGGTCACCACAAAATATATAGTATGTATATATATAACCGGTGCGAAAGATTGTACACATAACAATAATTCCACAAACACAAGAGAAAGCTTTTAACCACCAAAGCAATTCCCACCAACGGGTTTATGTATATAATGCACACCAAGCCTAATGCAGACTTCTAAAATGCGTGGTACTAACCCTAGCTACCACAATGCATGAGTTCCGGAACTGTAGGTCCAACCCCTACTAAAACACCAACGAAATCACAAGGTTAAGGTGGATCCACTCCCGCAATCACACCCCATGGTCCACTCCCGCAACCATGTATCGAACTCAACAAAATCACAAAGGATTAAGGTGTATCCACTCCCGCAATCACACCCCATGGTCCACTCCCGCAACCATGTATTGAACCCCATAAAACCCTATAAGAATCAGGTGGGTCCACTCCCGCAACCACACCTCGTAGTCCACTCCCGCCACTACGCACTAACAATGCATGAGCATACGATTCCCCATGTATACTAATGCAACAAATACATACCTCCCTAGCATATGTAAACCATCCCAACAACATACATATATATCCAATCATATGTAACAAACCACAACAAACATACATACATTTCCAATCATATGTATTCACCCACATGTTCATACATACATCTCCAATCATATGTAAAACAACGCACGTATTGTAAACACTTTCTCATCACGAGAATACATAACACATACATGCCAAACATACAAACACGCATCCCCGAAAATAACCAACAAACATGTTATAACTCAGTGAAAAGACAGAAATAAAGTGATGCCCTTACCTCGACAAGCTTCCGTCAACAACATACGCTCAAAACAACACAACGCGCTTCCTAAAACAAGCAGCGCAACAATCAATACATTGTTCTCTAACCAATAGTATTGAAACTACACCAAAACCCCAAAAACCTAAAGGTTCCTAAGGAAAATCCACTCTTTCGGATACCATACCAAATTCCACCATATTGATCAACACCCATGAGTTATTTGTACTATTTTTAGGACCCAAAACAATAGGCAAAAGTCTTAAATAATTTGAAATGCAAAATGGCCGTTTTCTTGCGTTACAAGTTACGTACTTTCCGAGTACCCGGAAAACCCGTTTCCAATCCCAACCACTTCCATAAATTAATAAAAAGGGATTAGAAAGCTAAAAACCAAGTTTAGAAATCAGAAACCAAAATATCAACTCTCAGGGCTCGCCCTGGCGAGTTGGTGGCGAGTGAAGTCAGGGAAGACAGGTCTCGCTCGCTGTGGCGCTCGCCCTGGCAAGTTCATGGCCTGTGACGCTCGCCCTGGCGAGTGAACTCTCGCCTGGCGAGTTGCACCTGTCATGACAGCAGAAGACAACAACTCACACATAAATTTCCCAACCAAGCCTAGTTTGATTCTATTAGTTCCCAACACTTTTTCAAGGCACAAAAGCAAACCATTTTCATAAGCAAGCAATACATTTCCGAAAGCATGTTGGTTGCTTCGAGTACAAGTTATTTGGTTTTCAGTTCCAAAATCAAAACCAAACCCAAGCACAAGTTTTATTACAGCCTTAACCGACTTGTAACCATTTTCAAACATGTTTTCAAAGCAAAAAGCAACACCACATGTCACAAGAGTTTTAAACCACTTGGCCTCCAAAAACACCACACAAAACACTTAGGAAATATTTTCATAAACACCAAAATATTTTCCATCGGATTTTTCTAAAACAAAACCATACAACACCATTCCCTTTCGCCTAAAGGTTCAAAAACAACGTTACTTTTCAAAACCATACAACCTAACAACATGTTATTGATCAATACATAACCAAACCAAAACCCTAACTTTTCTCATGAGATTTTTCACCAACTCATGGAAAACAAAAATAACAAAGCCTACACATGCTTCTCTAAAGCTCATGAACAACTTCTATGGAACAAAAAACCATTTATGAACCATTCCTAAAATTTCCATCTCATGAACATCAAATAATAATCCATCAAACTCCAAGAGTTTGGCTAGCAAAGAGAAGGGAAGAGGTTCTAGTTACCTTAGAAGAAGAATCTCACAACTCCAAGCTTTCAACCAAGCTTCTAATGGATGATTATGGTGAAGGAATGCAAAATTTCACAAGATGGAAAGGTGGAGAAGAAGGCCACGGCCAAAGAGAGAAAGAAGAAGTGAATTTGTGATTTTTCTAAGTCCACAAAGCAACAAACCTCCTTACTATTTAAAAGGGTCTGGGTCACCTATCCACCCTTGGATCCAAGTCAAAAGTCCAAGCTTAAACCCTAGCCATTGGATCAAATCGCTTTATGGATAATCACAAGATTTAATCAAAACTTCCATAACAAGTCACGTATTCAGCTCTCGCGCGTCGCGACGAACGAAACTCACAAAAACAGAAAACCTACGGAAAGAACGTCTATCGTTAAACATTTCCAAAACTTATCGTCGAATCTTTTTCCGCGACTGTAGTTTTCTTCCACACCTCAGAAAATTATTCTCAGAACATCACCTCACTCACGCAGATATATAAAACTTCCACCCGAAATCCTACTGAATTCAGAACCAGTAAAATTTCACAACAGCGGGTAAAATCTTACTCGTTTTTCCAAAGACGAGAATAACCCAAAACTCGGATTTCTGGCTTCACAGAAATCTCCTCATACTTAAAAGAGGATCACGACCCGAAAGTCTGTGCCTTTCCAGCGCACGAGCAAAAAACAGGCTCCATTTCAGCAAAAATTCCATTAATGCGACGATACTCACAAAACCGCTTCACCGAAAACCCTAAAACTCGTAGCCGACACTAGAGTTCCTTAGAAAAACTGTACAGTGGAATCTTGGGTCTTACATTACTACCCTCCAAAAAGAAGTTTCGTCCTCGAAACTAAAACAAGAGTAACAATCCAACCAGTTATTACCATTACCAACACGACAAAATCCCTCAGGATTAGGTGTAGCCGCACCATAGCTAACACTAACACACAGGCATACCCGTGCCCTAACCGCAACCCTTAACAAGGTCGCCACTCCAACAGAAACACAGCACTCTCTGTGCACCACCAAAGTTAGCAAAACTAGTCAATTCCAATCAACACGATTCCCGTCTACCATCAACAATAAATTAAGGACGGCCAGTCCATCAATTTGTCAATAGACAATTTCTTTACCTTCTTATTTCCACATACAACACACGCACCGTCATGACATCCATTCAGGTGGTGCTTTTGAATCCGTACTATACCCGCACAACCATGATTTTCCAACTACGTGTGAGGCAATTCTTTCCGCCAATCCTCCATTGACATAAGTCACATCATCATGTGCTTTTCTCTTACTCATTCTCAGCGACTCTTTCCAACGACTAACATTCCTTCGCGGCTAACTCATCGATCTACTAGATCCCACACGCTTACCTCAGCCCTTAAGGTATCCACTATTCGCATACTCGTTATCAACGACACTAGGTCCACTGACCCTTGACGTGTGACACACGTAATTCCAACTTACCACTAACAGCGCAACATGCTATAACTACTACTAAGTCCTTTACATAGTAGAACATTCAAAACAAAATAAAAGCAATGACAAACAAACAAAACCCAATCAAAACAGCATACATCCAGACATGCAAGAGTGGGTTGCCCCCAAACAATAATCAATGCAGTAAAGTGTTACCTGCAATTAGTAATCCTCATGCATGGCATTACCGGTCTGACCGCTCACTCCAGTGCCCATACAGTAGGCACCTCCTCTAGCAGCGGGTCGAGCTCCTTGTGCCACATCCGCCGACGACCCAGCCTTTGGGGCTTTGCAATCCCTAGCAAAATGACCCGGTTTCCGACAGTTGAAACAAATATTCCCCGGACTCGGACATTCGTTTGCATAATGCCCCGCTTGCCCACATCTGAAGCAACCTTGCTTCTCTCCACCCCGACTCCCCTGAGTCTCTTGATTCTCAGAGCGACCCGGTCCTCTATTATTTTGGGAGCGGTCACCAGACTTATTCCCTTGCTTCCTCTTATTTTGACCCGAACTCGGATTCTGACCACTTGAATTACTAGGTCCTCCAACACTAAAATCACCCTGGCGGTTCTCCCGCTTCTTCCTCATATCCTCCACCTCTTGGCACTTCTCTACCAAGACCTGAAACTGACGAATGCCCAACGGCACCACTGCATCTTGCAGTTCATACCTCAAACCATCCTGGAAGCGACGCCACATATAGGTCTCATCTATCCCGTCTCTAAAGAAACAGAAGTAACGGGATAGTGACTCAAACTTTTTGGCATAGGCTTCCACTTTCATGCCCCCCTGCCGCAGCTGCAGGAACTCCTCTCCGTACCTCTCCCTCGCAGTCTCGGGAAAGTACTTAGCTAAGAACCTCCTCTTGAAGTTCTCCCAATTTACCTCCTCATCAGCATTTCCCATAATGAGCCTGGTGTTCCCCCACCAATATTCAGAACTACCTGTTTACTGGGAAATTTAGTAAACAACGCTAGTTTGATTATTACAAGAGAGATCAACTAGTAAATCTCGGGACATAGTGCTTTTGTTCGTATCTCCAAAGTGATTAGTGTTCATTGTTGTTCTTATGTATTTAATGTTGTTTTTATGTTTTTTATGTTACTTGAAATGCAAGAAAGAATGTTTATTCTAATGAACAAACAGAATGGAAGAAAGAGTCGAAATAAAGATTGACTTGGATAGAAATGAAAAGACTGTAAATTTGCATTCAAATGTAAATGATTACAGAAAAAGTAATGGTGCACATAACATACATTTTCCATTTCAAACTCGTTTCTCTCGTTAGCATGGGTACTTTGAGTTTTGTAAGGATTTTGTATAAATGATTGTGACCCTTTGCTCGATCACAGAACTAGATTATTTATAGACACTAATTCCTAACTGCTAATAACGCCTAAATAATTACAGAGAGGACGCGTGTCTTTGACACGTATTTTGAATTTGAATCCTTCTTATCCTCTGATTTAGCCGTTGTATCCATCGAAATCGAACTAGCAATGCTTTCCTTGAATATTTTGCTAAGTCCACGTTTTTCTTCTGCACAAGGGACACTTCGACCCCACTGATGCTTCGACCAAATCGAAAGGAAACCTGAAGAATCATAAAGTTAAGAAATAATGCTCTAACTAGAACATTTATTATACGTTCATGCATGATTGATCATTAAATTCATTGGCTCTGAAAACCAAACATATTTAATGACTATATAAAAATAATCATATAATTAAATGGAATCATATTTATTATTTTTGTTCATGCATTTAGAACATATTTTAACTTAGTAAAAATATGGGCTAACAAATTGCCCCCAAATGCCTGTTTCGATCGAGTTGGTCGAACGAGAAAGGAATAGGCATTTTTGAACCCACGTGTTTGACACTGTTACCAATAACGGCGCTTATGTCACGCACAGAAGTAACTGTCATCTTGATTCCCACAATCCATCATTGCTCCTAGATTTTAGGCGTAGTGGGTGACGTGGCGTAGTGGAGAAGTTGAAAGGAAAATGTGTTGAATTTCTTTTTATTTAATTTTTTAAAATCCAAACACGTTTCCCTATAAATAGTAACAAAGGAACAAAGAAGCACTTTTTACCAACTTTCATTTCAGAGCTTTCTTGCGAAAAAACCACTGTTCATCTTTGATTTTCTGCAAAATCAAGCTCTAAATCTCCATTACTTTGTGATTTCAAACCGTTCAAACAAATCTCCACTAGATTCCGCGTTGATTCATCACTGATTTAACTTAAAACAAACTATTTTTCACAGATTTCAACAAAAACCCTTTCCTTTTCTTGAACCTTCAAACGCTGTTCATCAAATGGCTTCGAATTAGGATTTTGAAATTCCTTCTGCTGGAAAGTGGAAAGATTTGCTAGTGCTCGAAGATGGCGAGGAAGTAGTGCCTGAGCCAGCTGGTAGCAAAACTGAGAGAGAAATTTGGGCAGCTCAACTCATGATTCCTTTTTTCCTTGAAGAAGAAGAACTATGCCTTCTGTGGTCCCTATCCAACACATTCAGAAGTTATATCGAAAGAGGTAAACGCTATTTTCCCCAAATACGTAACCTGTGAGCCTAGGATATTCGAGGCAAGTCCATACAATTTCGAATACCTTAAAAACTCCATTAAGTTATTTCGAGTTGCCCCTTACGTTGCCCATAAAGACTATATTCCTTGGTTAAATAGGGTGGAAAGGGAATATAAGGGATATTGGGTGAACTATGGCATCTACCAATTGATCCAATTTAGTCGAACCGGCCCAAAATACAAACCTGAATTACTCATAGCTGCCCTTCATTTCTATGAAAAATCCACAAACACTTTCCAATTTAGGTGTGGAATGTTAACTCCCACTCTCTTAGATGTAGCTGCAATCACAGGCCTTAGGCCCACTGGAGACCATTTCGACCCCACAAAAACTGGTGATAAAGTTGCACTCAACTACAAAGAAAATACCTTCTCCAAGTATATAGCTGAGAACATGGGCAAAGAAGGGGAGGAAGTATCACATGAGGAGCATGTGGCCTTCTTGACTTTGTGGCTATCTCACTTCGTTTTTTGTTCGAAGTCGCTGCAAGTAGCGAGGATGTTTATCCCCATGGCCCAGCAGATACATGAAGGCAGGATTTTCAGCTTAGGGCGTCTACTGTTGGCAACTTTGTATGAAGCTATGGGTACGGCGAGTGATGCAATCAAAGCGTCAAAGGATGGGTCGAAGTTTTCTGTTGCTGGACCCATGTGGCTTCTACAACTGTGGTTAAACGCCACATTTGAAACTGAATTGGGATTGATAGTCCCTTCTGACTATCACGAAGAGGTGGGTGAAAGAGAGGTCGAAGGACAAAGATTGGTTCGACTAACTCCTGGATCTCTGGATCAAGATAGCAGAAGGCTTTTCTTGAGGCATATGCAGATGTTTTTAGACTTCGCATAATTTTTACCACGCCACGCTCCCTTCGTTGAGCGTAAGTATGGTGCTGCGTGGTTCACCGAAGAATTTCCTGTATTCAATCCTGACAATGAAGAGGACGTAAACGAGGTATGGAGAGCTTAGCTAGAACAGACTGTTTTGTCCTGCAGGATTGGGGGTAATTCGAACCAGTTTGGTTTAGTTAGTCATCATCCTAATTGTGTTGCTAGACAGTTTGGCATGTCTCAAATCAGGCCAAGAGGTTTCTTTGAGAACGTAGATCGAATATTGCTTGGGACTGGGATCACTGAGAAGACCTACAAGAAATATTTGAGAATGATAGAGAATTACGAATACACCTTGAAACCATTCGAGTTCGATCCATCTTTTCACTGTACTGATGGTTTTAGTAAATGGTGGCAAGATCATTATTCGCGCTCATCTGTGGGCAACAAAGAGCATATCCTAGGGATGGTGGAGAGTGGCTTCGTTGTACCTACCCTAGGAAAGAAAATTTCTGTCTCAGGTCGAGGTAAAAACTTTTCATTCCATTTTCTTTTATAACAACATATGTTCTATGTCTTATATAATAATTCATGTAATATTTCTTCAGGCAAAGCTGTGAAAAAAGATGATGGATCTTCAAAGGCTTCGACTGAAGTGAAGAAGCCCACAGGGGTGAAGATAAAGGCTGAGGTCGAACCCTCCAAGCCAAAGGTAGCTTAGATTTTTACTTTGAAATCCTTCTTGATTTTTATCTCTGAACAATTGTACTTAGCTTGTTATTATTTTCTCAGAGTGGAAAAAGGAAAGGCAGCAACGAAACTGTGTCGACCAGTTCGAAAAGGTCAAAAGACACCATCATTGTGGATGTAGAGGTAAACCAGCTATTTTTTTACATCAATTATTTTTGGCTCTTTCATATGTTAGCCAAATTCTAACATCTTTCATTATTTACAATGTTGTTATTTCAGGAAGATGATGATGAAGAGGAAGAGGTTCCTCTTGTTAGGAAAAGGAAGAAACCTTCTACATCGATTTCCCAAAAGAGTGATGAGGAAATGCCTGATCACCAAGCTAAAGAAGCTAAGAAGAAGAAGAAGGTCGAAGAGCCTAAGGCTCAACAAATCCCAACTAAAGTTCAGGGTGATGAAGGGAGAAAGAAAAAGAAGAAAGAAGAGAAGAAGGTTAGAACGAGTTTGAGGGAGAAGACAGTGATCAAAAAGACCAAAGTGCTTCGTGCACTTAAAATTCACACTCCCAGTGACAGTGAAGAAAGCCTTAAGCCCAAGGAAACTCCTGCGCCAGATAAAGAAAATGTGGTCGAAAAGGGCCAAAATACCAATATTAATAAAGACGCTCCTGGGCCTAAGGAAACTCTATCACCCCAACCAGAACCAATGGTCGAAGCCCCAATGACAGCCAACCAAGGGAAGCAAGACAATGTGCAAGATGATGGCACAATTCTCATGCATGATGCCCCCAATGCTGAGGAAAGGGACGATGCCTTCAAAGACCCTGGAGTCGAGGGAAAAAAGGTATAACTCCATTTATTTTCCTATCTCCATTTTTCTCCAATTCTTTACTGTTTTAATTGACTTCTCTTATTGTTTGCAGAATAACTCGAAAGAGGAAACTCCTGAGGGAGATGGGCAACCAAAATCTGACGAGGGACCAAATCAAGACCAAAATGATGACAATCAAGATCCCTCAGATAATAACAAACAAGATGATAAAAAGGTTGCCCAAGAGAAGACTAATGGGGAGTCTAGAGAAGAAGAGAAGACCGAAACTGTCAATGCCAATGATGATACTCAACAAAATGAGTCAAGCATCAAGTACACTGCTCCCAGTACTTCGACTGCCTCAGGGTAAGCTAGCTCGACCCAGGAATCTATCCATGGATATGATGAAATTCCTGAAGCTGAAGCAGGAGGACCAGGAATAGTCTCTGTTTCTTCGACCTCTAGACTTTCTGCTAGTCTTGGCGTACAAGAGGAGGAGTTCACTACCATGCAGAAATCTGACCCTGCTGGTACTCTTAGGTTATTGCTCTCAAAGAAACAAACTCAACCAACCTCTTCGAGCGAGCGCACAACCACTGATTCTGCTCCTTCCAATCCTGAGATCGATCTCATGGTGCGCCAGGACTCCTTGATGCTGAAGCTCACAACCACCTTCGTTCATAAGGACGTATTGACGCAGATCGAGGTTAATCCAGCTTGTGCTTACAGCCATTTGGCCTTTTTAAAGAAGCTGCATAATCCTGTGACTGATGAAGAAACTTTAGGAAAGGTTATTCAGCTTAGCTCGACCATAGACCAATATGCTAAAGCTGTGCAGAAGAAGTTGGACAATGATACAAGGCTAAGTACTCAACAACAAGCTCAGGCCATGTTTTTTGAGAGAGCTCAGAAAGCGCAAGCTGAGGTCGACAGGCTTTCCTCACAATTGAAAGAAGGCAACCCCGGGATCGAAAGCTGTGATAAGAATATTGCTCATTATAAGCAACAAATCAAAGTCCTGGAGGAGCAAATTGTGAGCTATAGGCGCAAAATCATTGAGGAAGAGACTGAGAAAGCTCGACTCGAACAGGAGGCCAAAGCTACTACTCAAGAGCAAATTGATGCATATGGCAGGGAAGGAATTCAAGCCTTCAGTTCAGCAGAGGTTGTTGCTGAAGAAATCAAGGCTCTTGAGAATTCGAACCTTGTGGTTGAGAAGGAGTTGACCACTTTGAAGAAAATTTATGCTGAGTGCACTAGGAACTTGTAATTTTCTTAGTTTATTGTCCTTTCGAACAATTTGATGTTTTTTTTTTTTTGTTATAAGTTTGGATTTGATTTGTATCGTTTGAACAAAGCCCATATTTTGTGGCAACTTATAATTTCTTATCGCCATTTTGCTTTAATGTTTAAGTATTACCCTGCACTTATTTTTACTTCGAGTAAAGTAGGTTTATATTCTTTCAAATATTTTCCATTAATACCCAAAGTCCTTTTTTCAGGAGTTAATTCCTCAATTTCATAAGCACCATTAGAATATACTTGAACAACTTTAAATGGTCCTTCCCAATTTGGGGACCATTTGCCTAAGACTCTATCTTTCTTGTCCATAGGCAAAATTACTTTCCAAACTAAATCTCCTATGTTGAAAGACTTGGACTTAACCTTTTTATTATATGCTCTAGCAACTTTTTCTTTTTGTCTTGCTAAAATTTCTAAAGCACTAAGTCTTTCTTCATCCAAATCAACTAATTCATCTGACATCATTTGGTAATAATGGTCTAAAGGTATTTCCATTTGTCTTTGAACCCTTGCTGATTGCAAGTGTATTTCGACTGGTAACACAGCATCATGCCCATAAGTTAGTCGAAAAGGGGTGGTGTTAGTTGATTCCCTAGGAGAATTTCTACAAGCCCACAACACTTGATCCAAAGTTTTATGCCAATTCCTTGGTTTTTGGGCTATGTGTTTCTTTATTAAATTAATAATAATTTTATTGGCTGCTTCGACCTGTCCATTTGCTTGTGCATAATATGGTGTTGAAGTTAGAAGTCTAAAGCCAATTTCTTGGGCAAATTCCTGCATCTTTCGTCCAGTAAAAACTGAACCTTGATCAGTTGTAATTGTTTCAGGAATTCCAAATCTATAAATTATATGATTTTGTATGAAACTAATTACTGCCTCTTGATCAACATTTGGAAAAGGAATGGCTTCTATCCATTTTGTGAAATAATCTATTCCCACTAAAATATAACGTTGATTTTTTGATGAAGCAGGCTTAATTTCACCAATAAGGTCTAGAGCCCAACCCCTAAAGGGCCATGGTTTCACTATTGAATGTAGTTCACTTGCAGGCACATGTTGAATTCCTGAATGCCTTTTGCATTCTTGGCAACCTTTGGCATATTCTATGCAGTCTTTTAGCATAGAAGGCCAATACAGGCCTTGTCGAAACAAAAGCCATTTCATTTTATGTCCCACTTGATGGGAACCACAGGTACCACTATGAACATCAGAGATTGCTATATATGCTTCTGTTTCATTTAGACATTTTAACAAAATTCCTTCAGAAGTCTTTTTGAAAGGATCATTTTCAAAAACTATATAGCTTAAGGCTCTATATTTTATCTTTCGATCCACATTTCCTGTTGGATTCCTAAGATATTCCACAATAGGCTTTCTCCAATCATTATCTGACAGATTGTCAATGGCAAAAATTTCAAAATTTTCCTGGGGAATTTTCACTTCATCATTAATTTGTGGTATAATATCTGCCCCCACAAGTTTTGGCATTGACAATTGCTCAGAAATTGGTTCTTGTAAAACCATTTTTTCTTTGATTTCGATTAATTGTGCCAACTTTTCTTTTGACACTTTGTATCCTGAAGCAATTTGAGCTAAGTCATTTGCTTCTTGATTTTCTAATCGAGGTACATGTTCAATATCTATATGATCGAAACAATTCAATAAAGAACTAGCTATCACAAAGTATTTTGCTAAGTGTTCTTTAACACATTTATATTCTTGAGTTAATTGTTTCAATACTAATTCAGAATCACCTCTTATCCTAATGTTCTTTGCCCCCAAGTCTTTTAATATTTCTAAACCTGTGATTAAAGCTTCATACTCAGCTTCATTATTTGAGCAAAGTCCATTGATCTTATATTTAAACTTAGTTGGAACTTTAGTTGGTGAAATAATTAGGATCCCAATCCCAGTTCCATGTTTATGTTTGGATCCATCAAAATAAAGGATCCATGGCTGGATATCCACATACTCTTGTGGCATTTCGACCAAAGAATGATCTACTATGAAATCAGCCACAATTTGTCCTTTGACAGCTTTCAAAGGTTTGTACGTGAGTGAATACTCAGTTAATGCTAAAGCCCATTTTCCAATTCTACTGTGAAGTATTGGTTTAGTTAACATATGTTTACTGATATCAAAGTGAGAATAGACATAAACATCA
The DNA here is from genome assembly GCA_030408175.1 of Trifolium repens. Taxonomy (NCBI): domain Eukaryota; kingdom Viridiplantae; phylum Streptophyta; class Magnoliopsida; order Fabales; family Fabaceae; genus Trifolium; species Trifolium repens. The sequence continues at coordinate 38,236,170 of CP125851.1, forward strand.
ACAGGCTTTATATAATGCTTAAGTTTAGTACAAGAGAAATATAAACAAAGACAAAGTTTCTCTATGGCAGTGTATCTAGTTTCTGCATCATTTAAAACTCTACTAAGGTAATAAACTGCATTTTCTATGCCATTATCATCTTCTTGAGCTAACATGCTTCCTATTGTCTTTTCAGACGCAGCAATATACAACTTCATAGCTTTGTTTCTGTTAGGAGGCATTAAGACTGGAGGCTTTATCAAGTAATCTTTAATATCATCAAAAGCCTTTTGATGCTCCTCATTCCATTTGAATGGATCATCTTTCTTGAGTCGAAGTAGTGGAGAGAATGCTTGAGCTTTTCCACTTAGATTCAAAATGAATCTCCTCAAAAAGTTGATCTTACCTAACAGAGATTGAAGTTGCTTTTTGGTCGAAGGAGGCTTTGTCTCTAAGATAGACTTTGTCTTGTTTTGGTTTATTTCAATGCCTTTTTTATGCACCACAAAACCAAGGAAATCTCCTGCATGCACACAAAAAGCACATTTTAATGGATTCATTTTTAATCCATGTTTCCTCATTCTTTCAAAAGATTGCCTGAGATATAGCAAATGGCTATCTTCAAAAGAGGATTTAATGAAGATATCATCAATATAAACTTGCATGAAGGTATCTATAAAATCATGAAACATAGAATTCATGGCCCTTTGATAAGTGGCACCAGCATTTTTTAAACCAAAAGGCATAACAACCCATTCATAAGTGCCTAAAGCACCAGGGCATCTAAATGCTGTTTTAGATACATCTTCTTCAGCAATAAATATTTGGTTATATCCAGAATAACCATCTAACATGCTTAAAAACTCGAAACCTGCTGCTGAATCCACTAACATTTCTACCACAGGCATGGCATACTCATCTTTAGGCGTAGCACTATTTAAATCCCTAAAATCTATGCATACTCTAAGTGTACCATTCTTTTTAATGACAGGAACTATATTTGCTAACCATTCAACATACCTGGCAGTTCTGATGAATTTACTCTTCAGCAGCCTTTCGATCTCTTCCTTGATCTTGGACATAATTTCTGGTGCAAACCTTCTTGGTAATTGTTTCACTGGTCTTTTACCTGCTTTGATTGGTAGTTTTAGTTCGACCATTTCTCTACTGAGCCCAGGCATTTCATTATAATCCCAAGCAAAACAATCACTGAATTCCTTGAGAAGTTGCACCAATTTTCCTTTCAAATCAGGACTAATGTTGGCACTAATGTAAGTTGGCCTTTTCACTGAGCCATTTCCAATGTCAATTTCCTCCAAAGGATCTTGAGCCTGCATCTTAGGAGTTTCATTTAGAGGATCTCTTTCGAACCCCAGGGGTTCATCATCATAAATGCAGTCAAACCTTTGAATTGGTGACATATTGGTGCCATCCTTTTCGACCTCGGCTTCAACAGCCAGATTTTGTTGAACCTCAGCTTCCAAAGCCGTATTTAATCTACTTTCGGCCATATAAGCCGTTATTCTGGCCCATGCATTGGACTCAGTCATAGTAATCTTCGTAGATATTCCACCCAGATGGGCGTATGACTCCATCTTCTGAGGATGCAGCATCTATTTCCTCTCTTTCCCATATAAAACCTTGGGTTGGGTGGAGTTTGACAGAATGAATCACATTGTCAGAAGGTATGAATGCATTCTCTCTATCATAGCATGGCGCAATGTTCGCCAAATTTTTGTCAAAGGTTTGTTGATTTATAGTATTTACCTCTGACATATAGAAACTCTGATCAGCTTCTATGTTTTCTACACAACCATCTTCCCTCCAAAGTATTAACTTTTGGTGAAGGGTAGAAGGAACAGCTCCCACTCCATGAATCCACTCCCTTCCTAGAAGCAAATTGAAGTTTGCCTTGGATTCCACTACCAAGAACAACGTGGGTCGAACTATGCTGCCTACTGCAACATCCACTTGAATTGCCCCCCTAGAATATCCGGTCTTGCCTTCATAGTTCGACAAAACAATATTGTGGGCTGACAAATCACAGTCATATTTGCCAATCTTTGGCAGCATGGATAAGGGCATTAGGTTAACAGCAGCACCCCCATCTATCAGCACTTTATTAATTCCAACCCCTTCAACTTTTGCCCTGATGAAGAGTGGTTTGAGGTGGTTTTTCAAGCCTAAATCTGGCCTTTCGAATGTAGCCTGTTGCTCTTCGATGCAGCCATTATTCAAGACATAGTAACATTTTGGCTTTGGATCAGCCATGTCTAACTGGTCGAAGTCAGTTTCGAGCTCAGTTACTTCTGATTGAACGTCATACTCTGATGGTAATATAGAAACCACACATATTACATCAAAGTCTGGTTCAGAATCCAACAAATCATCATCCTCCATTTTATTCTCATCTATTGGTGGAAGGATTCTTTCTTTTGCTGGTCTTCTAGCCACTTCTTTATATTGGCTTGCTTGAGAATTTTCTGCAGCCAGTTTCTTTTGGCGTTGAAACCTACGCCATTGAGTCCTAGTCATTGGATGTTTACCCTTATAGTTGTTTTTGTAAGAGTATTTCTAGCTTGCACCTGTTCAGAAAGTCGATTAAATCCTCCTCAGCACGAGGGTAAACCACTTTCATTTTCTCCATGTACTCTTCTTCAGAGATCTTTTCTGTCTGGCCTTCTGTAACCTCCATGGCTTCGACCATCATGATTTCTTGTGGTTCAGCATAGAGAGTATCAGCATTTTGCAGAGGCTCAGCATCAATCTGCATGGCTTTGGGTTTTTCACCAAACTTGAGTCTTCCCTCATTCAAAGCCTTCTGGACTAAATCCCTGAAAAGTACACATTGTGAGGTTCTATGTCCAAGGAAATTATGATACTTACAATAACCTCTTTTCTTTCTCATGTCTAATGGAGGTATTTTAACACCTTTTGGAACCACAATTTGGCCATCAGTAACCAATAAATCAAAAATCTCATCACATTTTGTTATATCAAAAGTGTAAGTTTTTGACACAAATCTATCATTCTTTGGTTCAACAGGGTTTTTTCCATTAGATGGTTTCAGAAGTTTACAAGTATAAGGGGGACCAGGTTTCAATTCTGCTAGGTCTATCTCCCCTTGCTCAACATCTTCATAAGATATTTCATACTCTTGGTCACTATCATGTGTTTCCACATAAGCAACCTTTTCTTTCTTATGATATTTAGAATTTCTGGCCTTTTCTGCTTTCAAGCGTTCGACCTGTCGAACTCTATCAGCCAATTGGGCCATATCCCTTAGATGTTGAGTGTCTAATTTCTTTCTGATCGAATAATCAAGGCCACCAGCAGCCATTTCGACCAATTCATGTTCAGGCACCTGAGTAAAACATCTAGCTTTGAGTAAACAGAATCTATTCAAATAATCATCCACAGACTCAGGAGTTTTGCGCCTAACGCTTGCCAATTCTTTGAGACTTATTTTAGATTGTCCCATATAGAATTGTTCATGGAAAACCCTCTCCAATTGATTCCAATTAAAGATTGAATGTGGAGGGAGAGTAGTAAACCAAGTGAAGGCATTTTTCGTTAAAGAATTAGGGAAATATTTCATCCTTAAATTCTCATTGTTTGCTAAATCCCCTGCCTCAGTGAGATATCTTGCTATGTGTTCGACTGTTGATTCACTGGTATCACCAGCAAACTTAGTGAATTTTGGGTTCTTCCATCCCCTAGGTAATTCAGTTTGAAGCACATATTCTGACAAGGCAGAGACAAAATGAGGCCTATGCATGCCTATGTTTAAACCATTTTGTGCCAAAATTGTTTCGACCAAATTTGCTATGTTATTTTGCCCAGCAAAATTATTGTTCTGGACATTTCTAACTACATCATCAGCATTTTGGTTCCTATTTACCAAGACAATTCCAGGATTTTGTTCAATCTGAGGCAAAACCTGTGGCTGAGCCTGCAATTGTAGTTGTGGTTCGACTACTGGTACAGGTTGTTGGGCTTGGTTTATGGGATTTGCCACATTGTTTTGTGCAGGCACAATGGCATTATTTGGTGCTTGTGCAATTTGCAAAGGCACAACATTTTGGATTTGGGGAACTTGTTGATTAGGGACTTGAGGAGCCCCAAAGAAATCAGCAATTCTACCCATTTGATTGGCCAATAATTGGTAACTTTGATTAGTATTTTGTATCAATGGATTAAACACTGTACCAATTTGTTGTGTTAACATATTGACCATATCATGATTACTCTCATCCATTTGTTGCCTCAAGGAATTCAAGGCAGTGTTAGTTAATGAAGGAAAGGTATTTCGAGTAGCACAACCAGAGACTATTTGATTGTTAGGAACAAACACGCCTGGTGCTGCCTCTGTGAACAATGATGCACTAGTCTGCAAACCTTGCATCATACTGGTAGGCATGCCATAAGGGTAATTCCTACTAGTGCCTTGACCCATGTATTGGGAAAAAGGTAATGAAAATGTGGACGAACTAGCGCCACCCCCATTAGTATTTGACCTATTTGGGGAAAAATTTCCCTCCATAGCATGAGACAAAGTCAAAATGGGTTCTGTAGTGGTCGAAGGCATTGTAGTAGATATTGGCATTGCCATGGTTGCAGTTACTACAGAAGATGTTGGGGCAGAAACTGTTGTCCCTGTCACATTAGGCATAACCTCACTGATTACAGGAGAGATTATGATTTCTGAAGCACTTGTAGCGGTTGATGGATTCGAACCGCTGTTAGGATTGTTTCCATTAGGATTTTCCATGTTTTGTCTAGGGTTAATTCTGGGTGGTGGTCTAACCATTTCAGGGAGTGATTTCCCGTTTCTCAGAAGCATACACTATACACAAAACTTTGGAAACAAAATTACACAAAGAACAAATTAAAAATACTAAAATTTGAGAAAATTTAAACACAAAGCACACGGTCCCACTGGGCGTGCCAATTTGTTTACTGGGAAATTTAGTAAACAACGCTAGTTTGATTATTACAAGAGAGATCAACTAGTAAATCTCGGGACATAGTGCTTTTGTTCGTATCTCCAAAGTGATTAGTGTTCATTGTTGTTCTTATGTATTTAATGTTGTTTTTATGTTTTTTATGTTACTTGAAATGCAAGAAAGAATGTTTATTCTAATGAACAAACAGAATGGAAGAAAGAGTCGAAATAAAGATTGACTTGGATAGAAATGAAAAGACTGTAAATTTGCATTCAAATGTAAATGATTACAGAAAAAGTAATGGTGCACATAACATACATTTTCCTTTTCGAACTCGTTTCTCTCGTTAGCATGGGTACTTTGAGTTTTGTAAGGATTTTGTATAAATGATTGTGACCCTTTGCTCGATCACAGAACTAGATTATTTATAGACACTAATTCCTAACTGCTAATAACGCCTAAATAATTACAGAGAGGACGCGTGTCTTTGACACGTATTTTGAATTTGAATTCCTTCTTATCCTCTGATTTAGCCGTTGTATCCATCGAAATCGAACTAGCAATGCTTTCCTTGAATATTTTGCTAAGTCCGCGTTTTTCTTCTGCACAAGGGACACTTCGACCCCACTGATGCTTCGACCAAATCGAAAGGAAACCTGAAGAATCATAAAGTTAAGAAATAATGCTCTAACTAGAACATTTATTATACGTTCATGCATGATTGATCATTAAATTCATTGGCTCTGAAAACCAAACATATTTAATGACTATATAAAAATAATCATATAATTAAATGGAATCATATTTATTATTTTTGTTCATGCATTTAGAACATATTTTAACTTAGTAAAAATATGGGCTAACACTACCCTGCAACTGATAGGTAGCTAACACCACCTTTTCTCCTTCCGGGCGATGGATTGCCCCAAAGATCCTCTCCATCGACTGGAGCCACGAATCCGCTGTATCAGGACCTCCCTCCCCACTAAACTTAGGAGGAGCCTGATGGTTGAAACTGGTGAGAAGTCTAGATCCAGCAGCAATGATCTCCCTCTCACGCTTCTCTACATCCCTCTGCGCCTTCGCATGGGTCTGGGCAGTCACAGCAACTGCCATTGTATTCATGGCATGAGCCATCTGATACATCTCGTTGTCATCTGCCCTAGGGGCTGCAGGTGCCCTTCTTGGAGGCATCTTTTTTTCCTGCACATACCAATTCCTTTTGATTAGATCCTTAATCAAACAATTCTGAAACCTAACAGAATATCTCACTCCACGGATTACTAACCCATAACCCGACACAGAACAAACACTAGAACTATCACTACTCTAGCTATGTTCTAACCGACTCTGGACTAACGACTCAAGTATACACTTTCCCTTTGACGATTTAAAGTCGTGCTCTGATACCAATTGTAACAGCCCGTTTTTCAAAGGCCAGAAAAGGCATTACTTTTTTTTTTGTACACATCAGAGTTACGCATAAAAGAGCTTAAATGAGCCGGCATTCAAATATACAAAAGAACTCATTACCATAAGGTGCTTCGACAAGCAAAGTGTATTCCTGAATAATTACAATCCAAGTCTAAGTATTCAAATACTTACAACAAAACAAGTTAGAATCTTATGCCTAAACCCAAAAAGCACGGTGTACAACCCACACCGGCGCATAGTCTAACTAAGCCAAAACTCCAACATCTCACTGGGGCCTGGAACAGCCACCGTCGTCACCACGACCTAACCCATCATCTGGGTGGGATGAGCCCGCAAATGAAAGAAAGGGTCACCACAAAATATATAGTATGTATATATATAACCGGTGCGAAAGATTGTACACATAACAATAATTCCACAAACACAAGAGAAATCTTTTAACCACCAAAGCAATTCCCACCAACGGGTTTATGTATATAATGCACACCAAGCCTAATGCAGACTTCTAAAATGCGTGGTACTAACCCTAGCTACCACAATGCATGAGTTCCGGAACTGTAGGTCCAACCCCTACTAAAACACCAACGAAATCACAAGGTTAAGGTGGATCCACTCCCGCAATCACACCCCATGGTCCACTCCCGCAACCATGTATCGAACTCAACAAAATCACAAAGGATTAAGGTGGATCCACTCCCGCAATCACACCCCATGGTCCACTCCCGCAACCATGTATTGAACCCCATAAAACCCTATAAGAATCAGGTGGATCCACTCCCGCAACCACACCTCGTAGTCCACTCCCGCCACTACGCACTAACAATGCATGAGCATACGATTCCCCATGTATACTAATGCAACAAATACATACCTCCCTAGCATATGTAAACCATCCCAACAACATACATATATATCCAATCATATGTAACAAACCACAACAAACATACATACATTTCCAATCATATGTATTCACCCACATGTTCATACATACATCTCCAATCATATGTAAAACAACGCACGTATTGTAAACACTTTCTCATCACGAGAATACATAACACATACATGCCAAACATACAAACACGCATCCCCGAAAATAACCAACAAACATGTTATAACTCAGTGAAAAGACAGAAATAAAGTGATGCCCTTACCTCGGCAAGCTTCCGTCAACAACACGCTCAAAACAACACAACGCGCTTCCTAAAACAAGCAGCGCAACAATCAATACATTGTTCTCTAACCAATAGTATTGAAACTACACCAAAACCCCAAAAACCTAAAGGTTCCTAAGGAAAATCCACTCTTTCGGATACCATACCAAATTCCACCATATTGATCAACACCCATGAGTTATTTGTACTATTTTTAGGACCCAAAACAATAGGCAAAAGTCTTAAATAATTTGAAATGCAAAATGGCCGTTTTCTTGCGTTACAAGTTACGTACTTTCCGAGTACCCGGAAAACCCGTTTCCAATCCCAACCACTTCCATAAATTAATAAAAAGGGATTAGAAAGCTAAAAACCAAGTTTAGAAATCAGAAACCAAAATATCAACTCTCAGGGCTCGCCCTGGCGAGTTGGTGGCGAGTGATGTCAGGGAAGACAGGTCTCGCTCGCTGTGGCGCTCGCCCTGGCGAGTTCATGGCCTGTGACGCTCGCCTTGGCGAGTGAACTCTCGCCTGGCGAGTTGCACCTGTCATGACAGCAGAAGACAGCAACTCACACATAAATTTCCCAACCAAGCCTAGTTTGATTCTATTAGTTCCCAACACTTTTTCAAGGCACAAAAGCAAACCATTTTCATAAGCAAGCAATACATTTCCGAAAGCATGTTGGTTGCTTCGAGTACAAGTTATTTGGTTTTCATTTCCAAAATCAAAACCAAACCCAAGCACAAGTTTTATTACGGCCTTAACCGACTTGTAACCATTTTCAAACATGTTTTCAAAGCAAAAAGCAACACCACATGTCACAAGAGTTTTAAACCACTTGGCCTCCAAAAACACCACACAAAACACTTAGGAAATATTTTCATAAACACCAAAATATTTTCCATCGGATTTTTCTAAAACAAAACTATACAACACCATTCCCTTTCGCCTAAAGGTTCAAAAACAACGTTACTTTTCAAAACCATACAACCTAACAACATGTTATTGATCAATACATAACCAAACCAAAACCCTAACTTTTCTCATGAGATTTTTCACCAACTCATGGAAAACAAAAATAACAAAGCCTACACATGCTTCTCTAAAGCTCATGAACAACTTCTATGGAACAAAAAAACCATTTATGAACCATTCCTAAAATTTCCATCTCATGAACATCAAATAATAATCCATCAAACTCCAAGAGTTTGGCTAGCAAAGAGAAGGGAAGAGGTTCTAGTTACCTTAGAAGAAGAATCTCACAACTCCAAGCTTTCAACCAAGCTTCTAATGGATGATTATGGTGAAGGAATGCAAAATTTCACAAGATGGAAAGGTGGAGAAGAAGGCCACGGCCAAAGAGAGAAAGAAGAAGTGAATTTGTGATTTTTCTAAGTCCACAAAGCAACAAACCTCCTTACTATTTAAAAGGGTCTTGGTCACCTATCCACCCTTGGATCCAAGTCAAAAGTCCAAGCTTAAACCCTAGCCATTGGATCAAATCGCTTTATGGATAATCACAAGATTTAATCAAAACTTCCATAACAAGTCACGTATTCAGCTCTCGCGCGTCGCGACGAACGAAACTCACAAAAACAGAAAACCTACGGAAAGAACGTCTATCGTTAAACATTTCCAAAACTTATCGTCGAATCTTTTTCCGCGACTGTAGTTTTCTTCCACACCTCGGAAAATTATTCTCAGAACATCACCTCACTCACGCAGATATATAAAACTTCCACCCGAAATCCTACTGAATTCAGAACCAGTAAAATTTCACAACAGCGGGTAAAATCTTACTCGTTTTTCCAAAGACGAGAATAACCCAAAACTCGGATTTCTGGCTTCACAGAAATCTCCTCATACTTAAAAGAGGATCACGACCCGAAAGTCTGTGCCTTTCCAGCGCACGAGCACAAAACAGGCTCCATTTCAGCAAAAATTCCATTAATGCGACGATACTCACAAAACCGCTTCACCGAAAACCCTAAAACTCATAGCCGACACTAGAGTTCCTTAGAAAAACTGTACAGTGGAATCTTGGGTCTTACAATTGTTTTGTAGTGAGAGAATCAACCCATAGCAGGAAGATAGTAGTACCAAGGGACTACAAAGTCTCTTTTCTTTTTTCTCTTTCCCTTCATATGTATATGTTAATTTGTAGTTTACATCTTCAGTCTCCATTCTCTTAAACCATGCATGATTGATTAAATAGGAGTTAATGATTAATTTGTTGTTTGTATCTTCAGACTCAGTTCTATGTATATGTCTTTTATTTTTTGGAGCATAGCTTGATTAAATCCAAACAGTATGCAAAATTACAATGAAAATTTCTCTTTTGATCAAATTGCATTGAAGTTGATGATGAACATGCACCCTTCTTATTCAATGAACTTTATATGTAATCCCACATGTTATATCTCATAAGTCTTTGACTCAATGTTGTTTATGAAAATTGTTCATGAATATGTTAATATGAGCTCTTGTATAGTTATTCAACCATTATCAAGTGATATTTTATATGATTGAAGTATATAGGTGTGCAGTGGCGGTGCTCGGACCCTAGCTTAGGGGGTGCAAAATTTTAATCAATATTTTAATAGTTATATATATATATATATATGTATATATATATATATATATATATATATATTCAAAAATTATATTGTAATAAAAACATTACATATATATGTTTTGCAACTATCCACTATGAAATTTCATATTTTTAATTCCTTAATAACTAACTAATTATTTATTTATTTATATGTATTGCATTTTTATAATAAAAAAAACATAAGTATTGATTACATGAGAAATATATCAAATAAAAAGAAATCTAACTATAAATTATAAAAGGTATGGGAGGCTGATGGGGGGTGTGGAGTTAGGAAGAAGGATCAACAAGTGTTGAATTTGGGCTCTACTATGAGTGAACATTTGGATTTATTGTTAAAAGGTAGTGGGCATCCACATCACCAACTAAACAAAGGTATTATTGGAAATGACAATAGTAATGTCACCTCTCAATTAGATCAGGAAGGGAGAAAGACTTGTATAGGCACAATCCCAAATAAAATATATTTGGGCACACACACATTAATTCAAAAATTTAAAACAAAAATAATATAGTCACATCAACAACTTTATTTTATTTTTATTTTTTTTAATTTTTTTAGTTTGTGTGAATGTGCCTAACATCTATTATTTGTATTTGTGCCTATTGAAGAATTTTCCTCATGAAGGTGTTGTAGCAAACTCAAAACCCATTCGTATAGAAGAGAGTTTGAAGATTAGAAAGGCTAGGCTTGGTTTCCAATCACTACCAACCTTAGGAGTTCCGAAGTGCCTCCGGCTTGTGGGGGCAATCCAAGCCTCTTCAAGACGAGGGAAACAACGAAAGGCTGCTAGTTTGGAGGAAGGAATGGTCTGGTCAGCAGGTAAGTTGTCAAAAGGTTCGAAGTCAGTGGTAGAAGCGGAGGGTCTTGGCGATGTGGTTACGGATGATATTAGCTCTACCTTGAGAGTTGGGTTCCCATCGCAATTGATTGGTTGATGAGTGAAGAGACACTAGAGAATGTTGACAGTTATGCGGAGGTGAAGAAGAAACCAGAGGCAATTGCGGCAGAGGCTCAAAAAATTATGGAAATTCAGAATGATTTGGGCCTTAACTACATGCAGAGGGAGATGAATCAAGATTATTCCAAAGATACATTTGGACTAAATTACAAACTATAAACAAGCAACTAACAAAGCATACAAATATGTTATTAGAACCCCAATTGAATAATCAATCAACCAATTTATCAATATTGAAGTTATATTAAACATCCCTAATTTTTAAAACGCTAAACCATAAATTTTCTATTGTTTACCTTAGTATTGTTTCAAGGATGTTGGAAGATTTATCACTATTGTACGTATTTAGTTTGATGTTTTGTTTGAGGGGATTTAATTTTAGAGAGAAGTTGGAAGAAAAGTATAAAAGCAAGAAAAAATGTTTTGAATTTTTGAGGAGTGGTGCAAAACAAAATAATTAGGAGGTGCAAAGTGCAAAATCATAGAGGTATTAGTAAAAAGTCCAGGGGGTGCACCTGCACCCCTCACTGGTGCACAGCACGCCCCTGTAGGTGTGCATGCATATACAATTTTAACCCCAAAAAACAGAAGAGATGGATTAGATAAAACAACCAAAATAGGTTCTTATATTGTAAAAATATAATTGTTAGAAAAAAGTTCATCCTAAATTAATTTGTTGCTCAATCTATCCCAAATACCCCTTTAATCAATTTCATACTTGAGACTTTCATAGAGTAGATTGTCCATAAAAATAAACACTCTCGAAAATCATATACATGTCTTGTACCAATGAACCCTTGCATGCTTCTATTTTGTACCATTTAGATAGTTGGCTCTGTTTTGGTACTTTTTTGTTTGCAATGTTTCTAAAACTGATATATCATATGATTGTGACATATACTTTTTGGAGCATAGATTAATTATACATGTTATATGATCGAAATATATATGCTTCCATCTAGAAAGAAAAATGTTGTAAGTGTAAGTTATAATTTGATAACCAGGTTGATTGATTGCAAGAGTCTATTTTTTCTTTAGATATCCATCTTGACATTCAACCCTGTTCAACCCTACTCCATGATGAAGAGGACATGCTACGTCGAATTTGATCTAATGAGTGTGATTTAGAAAGTTTTTATGGTGAACTAACTGTTCGAATTACTGTGTAGCCTCGAGCAAAAATTTATTATTGATAAAAATTTATAATTCACGGGTAGATGATAATTTTTATCGTTGATAAAAGTTTTATAATCACTATTCCAAGTTATTATGATAAAAATGTATAATTCACACAAAGATGATAATTAAATTTTATGTATATTAATTACGCAGAAAAAAGGGTAATAATTAAATTTTATACATGTCACGGGTCTTTGAATGCTCCATATAAAATTTGATATGTGGTTCACTTTTGTATTGTACTTATATTTTAAAATCACTACTATAAGTTATTACTAATGAAAAGTTATATTAAACGGGAAGATGAAATTTTGATCGTTGACAAAACTTTTTAAATCACTATTATAATTTCTTATTGATAAAAATTTGAAACTCGTGGGGAGATAATAATATTCATCACTGATAAAAATTTGCGCAAATATTCTCTTTAATTTCTTAAATTTTCAAAATATTTATGTTTATTTTTATATCACTACTTATAAAATTATAATTTGATACCCAGGTGGATTGATTGCAAGATTCTATTTTTTCTTTAGATATCCATTTTCACGTTCAGCCCTACTCCATGATGAAAAGGACATGCTATGTCGAATTTGATCTAATGAGCTAACTGTTCGAATTACTGTGTAGCCTTGAGCAAAAATTTATTATTGATAAAATATTATAATTCACGGATAGTTGATAATTTTTATCGTTGATAAAAGTTTTATAATCACTATTCCAAATTATTACTGATAAAAATTTATAATTCACACGAAGATGATAATTAAATTTTATACATATTAATTGCGCAGCAAAAAGGGTAAAATTTAATTTTATACATGTCACGGGTCTTTGAATGCCCCACTATAAAATTTGATGTGTGGCTCACTTTTGTATTGTACTTATTATGATAAAAGTTTTAAAATCACTACTATAAATTATTACTAATGAAAATTTATAGTAAACGGGAAGATAAAATTTTGATTGCTGACAAAACTTTTAAAATCACTATTATAATTTATAACTAATAAAAATTGAAACTCATGGGGAAATAATAATTTTTATCGCTGATAAAAATTTGCGCCAAAATTCTCTTTAATTTTTTATATTTACAAAATATTTATATTTCTGTTTAGATCACTTACTTATAATTACCTTATATCATACTCCTAATCTAAAACAACAACCATGATTGACATAATATGGTGTTCCGCCGAACCCATGCAACGCACGGGCCGGAGACTAGTTTCTCTAATTATGCATCATATTAAACCTAATTTGTTAATCAAAATGGCGGGCTAATCTTGCTTAAAGGATTAGCATCATCCTTATTAATTACTCCCTCCATTACAATATATAGGCAAAAATGCACTTTATAGGATCATTGTATAATCAAAGTATCTAGACAATTTAATATCTAGATACATTGATTATACAATGAACCTATAAAATAAATTTTTGCTTATATATTATAACAGATGGAGTAATTATTTAGAAAAAAGATTTGTCAACAAAAAAATATTTCCCTCTACAGATTTTTTAATTTTGTAGTGTAAATGATAAGAATGAAAAGGGTTAGTGTTGAGTCTTTGGTATTGGCTGCTGTAAGACCCAAGATTCCACTGTACAGTTTTTCTAAGGAACTCTAGTAATGGCTACGAGTTTTAGGGTTTTTGGTGAAGCGGTTTTGTGAGTATCGTCGCATTAATGAGATTTTTGCTGAAATGGAGCCTGTTTTGTGCTCGTGCGCTGGAAAGGCACAGACTTTTGGGTTGTAGTCCTCTTTTATGTGTGAGAAGGTTTCTGTGAAGTCAGAATAACGAGTTTTGGATTATTCTCGCTTTTGGAAAAACGAGTAGGAATTTTACCCGCTGTTGGAAATTTTTTTACAGTTTTTGAATTCCGTAGAAATTTAGATGGGAGTTTTATATATCGGCGTGAGTTAGGATATATCTTCGGATTATTTTTCGAGGGTGAGGAAGAAAACCACAGTCGGAGAATCAAGTTTAGCGATAATTTTTAGAAATGGTTTACGGCGAACTATTACTTCGTAGATTTTCTATTTTTCGCAAGTTAGACCGTTAGCGAAGTACGACTCGCCGAGAGCGAACGCGAGAGCTGAGTAGCGTAAAGTAGATATTTGTTCAAAAAGCAATCATGAGCTTATTTTGATCCGAAGGCTAGGGTTTAGTCTTGCAAGTTTGGCTTTGATCCAATGGCTTAGAGTGACCAAGAGCACTTTGCATAGTAAGGAGGTTTAAGCATTTGTGGACTTAGAGAAAAATCAAAAACTACTCCCTCCTTCCTCTCTCTCTCACGGCAAACTCTTTCTCTCATTCACTCATCCATTTCAAAATTTCATTTTCTCATCTTCTCAAGCTTGGATCATTTGCTTGTTTAGGAATCATCATCTTCTCAAGGTAACTAACCCTTCTTTTCATTATTCTCCATGAAAACCTCTTGAATTTTGAGTTCTTATGATTATGTTCTTGAGAGAAAAATTTTAGAGTTTAGTTTTAATTAGTTTTGGTTCCATAGTAGTGTTTAAGAGTGTTATGTAGGATACATTAGTGAAGCATGTAAGTGATTCTCATGGTGATTTCAAATTTCACAATTTTGTTGGTAAGGGTTTGAAGAAAATTTCTTAAAAAGATCATATCTATGATTGTGTTGTATGATTTTGGTTTTTGAAGTTAGTTTTAAGCTTTGTGACAAAATGGATTGGTGATTATGAAAATTGTTTTGAAAAATAAGAAAAAAATTATTCTCGTGTTCTTGAGCGACTCGAAGAACATGATTTAGAAAAAGTTTATTTCGAGTTTCAAAAGGAGTCGGGTACACGATCGAATATCGTTACAAACTAATGAATGTGGGCTAGGGTTTCAAATGAAAAATATGTGTAGGGTGCCCTTTTTGCCTCAAATGGCCGTGGCACCCATATAGGGTTCGAGGAATCAAATTTCGAAAATTGTTTAGAGGCAAATAGCTTCCCATGATCATTGTTTAATGGTTTGATTGGTTATGGGATGTTTTGAAAAGAAAATGATCACTTGCCTTAAGAAAAACCTTATTTGAGATTTCTCGAAATTTGCGATTCGACTCTATAATTTATAAATCGTTTTGATAAGTGCTAGTTAGGTATTATGGGATATTACCATGCTTTTAGAAGTGAAAAATTTTGTGTGGAAGGGTGCTTTTCAAAAAAATGGCCGTGGCCTTTTTAGTGTTGAGGGAGAAATTCCAAAATTTTTTCTAAGTCCACAATTGTGTGAAAATTGTGTATGTGTTGGATAATCTTAGTTTTGAAGAAAAATGAGTATAGGAAAGGTTGTTAGGAAGAAAAAAATGTGTAACTTATAACGCAAGAAAACTTCGATTTTTCATAAAAATATTTTTGAAAAGTTTTAGTTGTGTTTCAAATGGTTTTGTTGTGTGTGAAACAAGTCCTTGAAGTGGAAAATCCAAAATGGTTTTAGTTTATGATTTGAAAACAAAATGAATTTCGTGTGACTAAAATAATGTCTTTAATTTCGTGAATTTTTATCGCCATGGAAAGAACTTGGAATCGCTAGGTGGGAGAGTTAGAAAGTACCTTAAACCCCCCTAGACTTCTGAGAGCAAGTTTCGTTTCGATAGAATAAACGAGGAATATTTTATTGATGTTACGCTACATTTATTTTAGGTAGCGTGTGTTGTAGCTTTTCGCGAAATTAAAGTAACGGAAGCTTGCCGAGGTAAGGGCATCACTTTATTTCTGTCTTTTCACTGGTTAATAACATGCTTGGTTATTTTCTGTGACGTGTTTTGAATGCTTTGGGCATGTTTGTATTATGTATTCTCGTTGATGAGAAAGTGTTTATGATACATGCGTTAATTACATATGATTTGTGAGAATATATGTATGAGCATGTGGTACGTTATATATGATTGTTGGAATATATAATTGATTGCATTAGCATAGATTTGAAGATCGTATGCTCATGCATTCATGGTAGTGGTTAGAAGACCACCGGGTGCGATTAGCAGATCCACCTTGAATCCTGCGGGATTTTATTGAGTACAATATTGTGATTAGCATATCATGGGGTTTGATTAGAAGATCCACCCTAATCCTTCGATTAGCAGATCGTCGTGATTGTATTGATTTTAGTGATTAGCAGATCACGACTCTCTGCGGAGAGGTTAAATTCCGGAATTCATGCATGTGGCAGCCAGTGATTGGTGTCACGATCATGTAGAGTCTACATTGGTAGGCTATGTGTGCATTATATATATAAGCCCGTTGGTGGGAATTGTTTTTGTGTTAAAGAGCTTTCTCTTGTGTTTGTGGAATTATTGTTATGTGTACAATCTTTCGCACCGGTTATATATATACATACTTTTATTTTGTGGTGACTCTTTCTTTCATTTGCGGGCTCATCCCACCCAGATGATGGGTTAGGTCGTGGTGACGACGGTGGCTGTTCCAGGCCCCAGTGAGAGGTTGGAGCTTTAGCTTAGTTAGACTATGCTCCGGTGTGGGTTGTACACCGTGCTTTTTGGGTTAGGCATAGGATTCTAACTTGTTTTGTTGTAAGTATTCGAATACTTAGACTTGGATTGTAATTATTCAGGAATACACTTTGCTTGTCGAAGCACCTTATGGTAATGAGTTCTTTTGTATATTTGAATGCCGGCTCATTGAAAAATATTCTATGCGCACTCTGAGTGTTAGTTAAAAAAAAAAAAATATACTGCCTTTTCTGGCCCTGGAAAAACGGGCTGTTACAATTGGTATCAGAGCACGGCTTTAAATCTTCAAAGGGAAAGTGTATACTTGAGTCGTTAGTCCTGAGTCGGTTAGAATATAGCTAGAGTTGTGTTAGCTCTAGCGGTTGTTTTTGTTGTGTTGTGGGTTATGTGGTTGGTTGTTTTGAGTCTAGCATGAGATATGCTTAGACACTGGTTTGTGTCTTACTGAAGTAATGCAGGGAGTGAGGCTTCAGTAAGTAGAATTGTGAAACCCCGAGCCTTGGTCGAATTTAGTCGACGAGTGTCTCTGAATTCCTTAGACAGAGTGGTCCGAGGAGGATGGACTTGAGGCGAACGAGAACCACAAAGGATTCTTGGAATTGGCATGGGTCGTTGTCGCCCGGAGGTGTTGAGTACGGACGTGTGGACGTCGACTGATAAAGGATTGCAAGTAAGGATCAGTTTGGGATACCTTTTGAAGAAGGTGCTGGATATCCGTTCTGGTGAGTTCGGACGAGACTTGATGAAGTCATTCAGTTATCAAGAGGATGCAACCACTGTAGAATGGTGGAGCATACAGAGATGTCAGTTGGATTTAATTACAATGATTGGATTATCATTGGGGCAACTTGTATTGGAAATAAAGTGCATCGCGCGTCAAGAGTAAGTGAACTTGGTGGTGTTAGAAGACGGTTGCGCGAACGATGGGTACCTTAAGGGTTTAATTCAAGTGTGTGAGATAAATTAGATTCGAAACTAAGATTAGTGAGGATGGATCTTGTGATGATTGAAGGTAGGAGACCAAGTATCACGTTGATAAGTGACAATCTATACATAGTTTGGGAGATAGTAAGTATAAATGTCGGTGTGAAATGAAATTATAGGTGATTGATTATTGGATAAAAGGTGGATTTGGAGAGATGTTTAGGGGAGAATGAGGAGTTCAACCTTGGAAAGTGAGTTGTATGTCGATGACGGGTGATACCGGAGGTGTGTAGTATGGGAATACCTAGAGAATTGTAGCAGTATAAGCTGGAATTGTCTGTTATTGGCAGGTAAACCATAAGAGAAAGTAAACATTTTGAGAAAATCTTAGGGATTAGTCAAGAATTATTGAGTAGTTGAAGAGATTAGTCAAGATTGAGTAGAGATCTTGTGTGGATGTACATATAAGTTAACGATTTTGATCAACCAAAATGGTTGAAGGACTAAGTAGCAGCTTGAATTTATGATACCATGAGAGTTGAGGTGGGCAAGTTTTGAATAAATTCAAGTTATGGACAAGAATTTTTGGATATTTTCTAAGAATGTCGTGGTTGGTAGAAAAGGAGTTCGTTAGTAAGAATACTAAGACAATGAAAGTCGATAGTTGGAAGGACTTTTATTGTGTATTAGGATTAAATGGATGGTACGACGAGTTTTTAGAGTTCTTGAAGATTAGATTCAAGAGTTTGATTTGGATATCGAACTTACTAAGGATAAAATCATAGCAAAGTGTTGTGCGTTGGTAGCTGTCTTGATAGGCCAAGCATTAAGATTTGAGATAAGTGTTTCATGGCTTGATGTATGAGTAAGGTATGTTGATTTGAAAGTAAATTATAGTGACATGACGATGGTAAGACTAGAGATAGTTATGCATAGAAAAATACTTAATAGGAACTTGAGGGATTAATTTATTGGAGCGTTCGGTTACGAAGAGTACAATAGATGATCGTTAGTAAAAGTTAGAAGTGAATAAGAAAACGATGAGTGACTAGATGTAAGAGCAAGATTAGCTGGAACTTGAGATCTGGAAATTGATTCCCCGGAGGGAACAGACTTTATAACTTTAGAATAGTCACGATGATGAAGGACCAATCGAATGGAGAAGAGTGTGCTTGATTGGAAACAAGTTGATGTGGAACGAGCGTATTTGGATTGTGTGTGGGAAATTAAAGATGTTGTTTGGAACCAATAAGTTATGTGTCATGGTGGTTTGGGAACCAACTTTAGGTTGTTGTTGAACTGAAAAATTGCAAATTAGTAGATCGATGAGATTAGCCGCAGAGGATGTTAGCCATTGGAAAGCCGTGTTGAGAATGAGTAAGAGAGAAGCACATGAGAATGTGGCTTATGTCAATGGAGGATTGGCGAATGGAAATTCCCTCCCACATCATTTGGAAAATTATGATTGTGCGTGTATATTAAGGATTCGAAAGCACCACCTGAATGGATGTCATGGCGGTGCATGTGTTGTATGCGGGAATAATAAAGGGTAAGCAATTGTCTAGTGGCAAAGTTTGGTGGGAGCTGGTAGAGCTTCGATTCATTGTAGTGGTTACAATGAAGAGGGACGTAGCATAATGGAAATCTGTATTGAGTAAGTAAAGGAATGCGGATATGGTCTACATGGACAGTGGAACAATAGTGATGTGATGAGTACCTTAAGATTTATTTTGGAAGTAGGTATCTCGACAGAAAGGGTGATGTTGGGAATAATTAAGAATGGTCAGAGTGACCAACTCTTTTGAGTAAGAGAGGGTTTAATTGCAAGAGGAAAGGAACTCAAGAGAGAGTTCGGAATTAGAATGGAAATACGATGTGAAGAGGATGTGCGCCGACGATGGTAGTCGACGAGGATAAGCGTTTTGTTTAAGGCACGCGAGATTTATCTAAGTGTCGTTTGGAAGTAATATGAACGCATAAGAAGCCGATTCTGGGGAATTGGGGATTTGGATAAAAGGAGTCCAAGAGAAGTAGATGGTATAGTTTGGCAAGTGTCAAGACTATGAGGAGTGTAATCACCAACTGGAGGTTGGGATTGTTTTATGTAAGTCGTGTTTGGAATGAGATTCGTGGGCGAGCATGCGGTTTCGGCGTATTCATTGAGTTGCGGACTAATGGATATTGGTAAGGTGTGAAGTTCTTCCTAAGAGAAGATAACTTGCTCAGAATGTAGTGGTTTGGGTGGTACTTGCCGTAGTGGCACGGTACTACTAGTGGATGATACTCCACGGGTGCTTCAAGAAAGGAAGCATGATAGCTTAAGCTACGTGTCTTGAGCGTTGTGTCTTACGACTTCGACCTTGTATTCGTAAGAGATCGAGGGAAACATTAAGAAAAACCTCGAAAGATTTATGGAACCCTTGTGACTCGGAGGACATTGAGCATAAGCGGAATGAAGCATCGTTTAAGTTTGGTAAAGATGGTCTAAACCACCATCATGATTGTCGACTATCTATTGACAAATTGAGGGACTGGCCGTCCTTAATTTATTGTTGATAGTAGACGGAATCGTGTTGACTGGAATTGACTAGTTTTGCTAGCTTTGGTGATGCACAGAGAACTTCAGTGTTTCTTTTTGGAGGGTAGCCACTCACAACTTCGTGTGAAACTAATGGAGTGGGCTATGCCGCGGAGGCGAAAGAGGTGACTTTGGAAATTTTTTTGTTTGTGGGCACGAGGATCTTTGGGAACTAGAGGTTGTGCACCTCTGTTGTGAGGTTAAATTTTGAGTGGTGAACTCGTTGAGAGTTGCGGTTGGTGCACGGTTGTGCCAGTGTGTTGGTGAGAGTATCTGTGCGACTTCACCCAGTGTTAGCATCTGTGTGGCTGCACCTAATCATGAGGGGTTTTGTTGTGTTGGTGATGGTAATAATTAGTTGAGTTATTACTCTTACCTTTAGTTTCGGGGACGAAACTTCTTTTTGGAGGGTAGTAATGTAAGACCCAAGATTCCACTGTACAGTTTTTCTAAGGAACTCTAGTAATGGCTACGAGTTTTAGGGTTTTTGGTGAAGCGGTTTTGTGAGTATCGTCGCATTAATGAGATTTTTGCTGAAATGGAGCCTGTTTTGTGCTCGTGCGCTGGAAAGGCACAGACTTTTGGGTTGTAGTCCTCTTTTATGTGTGAGAAGGTTTCTGTGAAGTCAGAATAACGAGTTTTGGATTATTCTCGCTTTTGGAAAAACGAGTAGGAATTTTACCCGCTGTTGGAAATTTTTTTACAGTTTCTGAATTCCGTAGAAATTTAGATGGGAGTTTTATATATCGGCGTGAGTTAGGATATATCTTCGGATTATTTTTCGAGGGTGAGGAAGAAAACCCAGTCGGAGAATCAAGTTTAGCGATAATTTTTAGAAATGGTTTACGGCGAACTATTACTTCGTAGATTTTCTATTTTTCGCAAGTTAGACCGTTAGCGAAGTACGACTCGCCGAGAGCGAACGCGAGAGCTGAGTAGCGTAAAGTAGATATTTGTTCAAAAAGCAATCATGAGCTTATTTTGATCCGAAGGCTAGGGTTTAGTCTTGCAAGTTTGGCTTTGATCCAATGGCTTAGAGTGACCAAGAGCACTTTGCATAGTAAGGAGGTTTAAGCATTTGTGGACTTAGAGAAAAATCAAAAACTACTCCCTCCTTCCTCTCTCTCTCACGGCAAACTCTTTCTCTCATTCACTCATCCATTTCAAAATTTCATTTTCTCATCTTCTCAAGCTTGGATCATTTGCTTGTTTAGGAATCATCATCTTCTCAAGGTAACTAACCCTTCTTTTCATTATTCTCCATGAAAACCTCTTGAATTTTGAGTTCTTATGATTATGTTCTTGAGAGAAAAATTTTAGAGTTTAGTTTTAATTAGTTTTGGTTCCATAGTAGTGTTTAAGAGTGTTATGTAGGATACATTAGTGAAGCATGTAAGTGATTCTCATGGTGATTTCAAATTTCACAATTTTGTTGGTAAGGGTTTGAAGAAAATTTCTTAAAAAGATCATATCTATGATTGTGTTGTATGATTTTGGTTTTTGAAGTTAGTTTTAAGCTTTGTGACAAAATGGATTGGTGATTATGAAAATTGTTTTGAAAAATAAGAAAAAAATTATTCTCGTGTTCTTGAGCGACTCGAAGAACATGATTTAGAAAAAGTTTATTTCGAGTTTCAAAAGGAGTCGGGTACACGATCGAATATCGTTACAAACTAATGAATGTGGGCTAGGGTTTCAAATGAAAAAAATGTGTAGGGTGCCCTTTTTGCCTCAAATGGCCGTGGCACCCATATAGGGTTCGAGGAATCAAATTTCGAAAATTGTTTAGAGGCAAATAGCTTCCCATGATCATTGTTTAATGGTTTGATTGGTTATGGGATGTTTTGAAAAGAAAATGATCACTTGCCTTAAGAAAAACCTTATTTGAGATTTCTCGAAATTTGCGATTCGACTCTATAATTTCTAAATCGTTTTGATAAGTGCTAGTTAGGTATTATGGGATATTACCATGCTTTTAGAAGTGAAAAATTTTGTGTGGAAGGGTGCTTTTCAAAAAAATGGCCGTGGCCTTTTTAGTGTTGAGGGAGAAATTCCAAAATTTTTTCTAAGTCCACAATTGTGTGAAAATTGTGTATGTGTTGGATAATCTTAGTTTTGAAGAAAAATGAGTATAGGAAAGGTTGTTAGGAAGAAAAAAATGTGTAACTTATAACGCAAGAAAACTTCGATTTTTCATAAAAATATTTTTGAAAAGTTTTAGTTGTGTTTCAAATGGTTTTGTTGTGTGTGAAACAAGTCCTTGAAGTGGAAAATCCAAAATGGTTTAGTTTATGATTTGAAAACAAAATGAATTTCGTGTGACTAAAATAATGTCTTTAATTTCGTGAATTTTTATCGCCATGGAAAGAACTTGGAATCGCTAGGTGGGAGAGTTAGAAAGTACCTTAAACCCCCCTAGACTTCTGAGAGCAAGTTTCGTTTCGATAGAATAAACGAGGAATATTTTATTGATGTTACGCTACATTTATTTTAGGTAGCGTGTGTTGTAGCTTTTCGCGAAATTAAAGTAACGGAAGCTTGCCGAGGTAAGGGCATCACTTTATTTCTGTCTTTTCACTGGTTAATAACATGCTTGGTTATTTTCTGTGACGTGTTTTGAATGCTTTGGGCATGTTTGTATTATGTATTCTCGTTGATGAGAAAGTGTTTATGATACATGCGTTAATTACATATGATTTGTGAGAATATATGTATGAGCATGTGGTACGTTATATATGATTGTTGGAATATATAATTGATTGCATTAGCATAGATTTGAAGATCGTATGCTCATGCATTCATGGTAGTGGTTAGAAGACCACCGGGTGCGATTAGCAGATCCACCTTGAATCCTGCGGGATTTTATTGAGTACAATATTGTGATTAGCATATCATGGGGTTTGATTAGAAGATCCACCCTAATCCTTCGATTAGCAGATCGTCGTGATTGTATTGATTTTAGTGATTAGCAGATCACGACTCTCTGCGGAGAGGTTAAATTCCGGAATTCATGCATGTGGCAGCCAGTGATTGGTGTCACGATCATGTAGAGTCTGCATTGGTAGGCTATGTGTGCATTATATATATAAGCCCGTTGGTGGGAATTGTTTTTGTGTTAAAGAGCTTTCTCTTGTGTTTGTGGAATTATTGTTATGTGTACAATCTTTCGCACCGGTTATATATATACATACTTTTATTTTGTGGTGACTCTTTCTTTCATTTGCGGGCTCATCCCACCCAGATGATGGGTTAGGTCGTGGTGACGACGGTGGCTGTTCCAGGCCCCAGTGAGAGGTTGGAGCTTTAGCTTAGTTAGACTATGCGCCGGTGTGGGTTGTACACCGTGCTTTTTGGGTTAGGCATAGGATTCTAACTTGTTTTGTTGTAAGTATTCGAATACTTAGACTTGGATTGTAATTATTCAGGAATACACTTTGCTTGTCGAAGCACCTTATGGTAATGAGTTCTTTTGTATATTTGAATGCCGGCTCATTGAAAAATATTCTATGCGCACTCTGAGTGTTAGTTAAAAAAAAATATACTGCCTTTTCTGGCCCTGGAAAAACGGGCTGTTACAATTGGTATCAGAGCACGGCTTTAAATCTTCAAAGGGAAAGTGTATACTTGAGTCGTTAGTCCTGAGTCGGTTAGAATATAGCTAGAGTTGTGTTAGCTCTAGCGGTTGTTTTTGTTGTGTTGTGGGTTATGTGGTTGGTTGTTTTGAGTCTAGCATGAGATATGCTTAGACACTGGTTTGTGTCTTACTGAAGTAATGCAGGGAGTGAGGCTTCAGTAAGTGGAATTGTGAAACCCCGAGCCTTGATCGAATTTAGTCGACGAGTGTCTCTGAATTCCTTAGACAGAGTGGTCCGAGGAGGATGGACTTGAGGCGAACGAGAACCACAAAGGATTCTTGGAATTGGCATGGGTCGTTGTCGCCCGGAGGTGTTGAGTACGGACGTGTGGACGTCGACTGATAAAGGATTGCAAGTAAGGATCAGTTTGGGATACCTTTTGAAGAAGGTGCTGGATATCCATTCTGGTGAGTTCGGACGAGACTTGATGAAGTCATTCAGTTATCAAGAGGATGCAACCACTGTAGAATGGTGGAGCATACAGAGATGTCAGTTGGATTTAATTACAATGATTGGATTATCATTGGGGCAACTTGTATTGGAAATAAAGTGCATCGCGCGTCAAGAGTAAGTGAACTTGGTGGTGTTAGAAGACGGTTGCGCGAACGATGGGTACCTTAAGGGTTTAATTCAAGTGTGTGAGATAAATTAGATTCGAAACTAAGATTAGTGAGGATGGATCTTGTGATGATTGAAGGTAGGAGACCAAGTATCACGTTGATAAGTGACAATCTATACATAGTTCGGGAGATAGTAAGTATAATGTCGGTGTGAAATGAAATTATAGGTGATTGATTATTGGATAAAAGGTGGATTTGGAGAGATGTTTAGGTGAGAATGAAGAGTTCAACCTTGGAAAGTGAGTTGTATGTCGATGACGGGTGATACCGGAGGTGTGTAGTATGGGAATACCTAGAGAATTGTAGCAGTATAAGCTGGAATTGTCAGTTATTGGCAGGTAAACCATAAGAGAAAGTAAACATTTTGAGAAAATCTTAGGGATTAGTCAAGAATTATTGAGTAGTTGAAGAGATTAGTCAAGATTGAGTAGAGATCTTGTGTGGATGTACATATAAGTTAACGATTTTGATCAACCAAAATGGTTGAAGGACTAAGTAGCAGCTTGAATTTATGATACCATGAGAGTTGAGGTGGGCAAGTTTTGAATAAATTCAAGTTATGGACAAGAATTTTTAAATATTTTCTAAGAATGTCGTGGTTGAGTAGAAAAGGAGTTCGTTAGTAAGAATACTAAGACAATGAAAGTCGATAGTTGGAAGGACTTTTATTGTGTATTAGGATTAAATGGATGGTACGACGAGTTTTTAGAGTTCTTGAAGATTAGATTCAAGAGTTTGATTTGGATATCGAACTTACTAAGGATAAAATCATAGCAAAGTGTTGTGCGTTGGTAGCTGTCTTGATAGGCCAAGCATTAAGATTTGAGATAAGTGTTTCATGGCTTGATGTATGAGTAAGGTATGTTGATTTGAAAGTAAATTATAGTGACATGACAATGGTAAGACTAGAGATAGTTATGCATAGAAAAATACTTAATAGGAACTTGAGGGATTAATTTATTGGAGCGTTCGGTTACGAAGAGTACAATAGATGATCGTTAGTAAAAGTTAGAAGTGAATAAGAAAACGATGAGTGACTAGATGTAAGAGCAAGATTAGCTGGAACTTGAGATCTGGAAATTGATTCCCCGGAGGGAACAGACTTTATAACTTTAGAATAGTCACGATGATGAAGGACCAATCGAATGGAGAAGAGTGTGCTTGATTGGAAACAAGTTGATGTGGAACGAGCGTATTTGGATTGTGTGTGGGAAATTAAAGATGTTGTTTGGAACCAATAAGTTATGTGTCATGGTGGTTTGGGAACCAACTTTAGGTTGTTGTTGAACTGAAAAATTGCAAATTAGTAGATCGATGAGATTAGCCGCAGAGGATGTTAGCCATTGGAAAGCCGTGTTGAGAATGAGTAAGAGAGAAGCACATGAGAATGTGGCTTATGTCAATGGAGGATTGGCGAATGGAAATTCCCTCCCACATCATTTGGAAAATTATGATTGTGCGTGTATATTAAGGATTCGAAAGCACCACCTGAATGGATGTCATGGCGGTGCATGTGTTGTATGCGGGAATAATAAAGGGTAAGCAATTGTCTAGTGGCAAAGTTTGGTGGGAGCTGGTAGAGCTTCGATTCATTGTAGTGGTTACAATGAAGAGGGACGTAGCATAATGGAAATCTGTATTGAGTAAGTAAAGGAATGCGGATATGGTCTACATGGACAGTGGAACAATAGTGATGTGATGAGTACCTTAAGATTTATTTTGGAAGTAGGTATCTCGACAGAAAGGGTGATGTTGGGAATAATTAAGAATGGTCAGAGTGACCAACTCTTTTGAGTAAGAGAGGGTTTAATTGCAAGAGGAAAGGAACTCAAGAGAGAGTTCGGAATTAGAATGGAAATACGATGTGAAGAGGATGTGCGCCGACGATGGTAGTCGACGAGGATAAGCGTTTTGTTTAAGGCACGCGAGATTTATCTAAGTGTCGTTTGGAAGTAATATGAACGCATAAGAAGCCGATTCTGGGGAATTGGGGATTTGGATAAAAGGAGTCCAAGAGAAGTAGATGGTATAGTTTGGCAAGTGTCAAGACTATGAGGAGTGTAATCACCAACTGGAGGTTGGGATTGTTTTATGTAAGTCGTGTTTGGAATGAGATTCGTGGGCGAGCATGCGGTTTCGGCGTATTCATTGAGTTGCGGACTAATGGATATTGGTAAGGTGTGAAGTTCTTCCTAAGAGAAGATAACTTGCTCAGAATGTAGTGGTTTGGGTGGTACTTGCCGTAGTGGCACGGTACTACTAGTGGATGATACTCCACGGGTGCTTCAAGAAAGGAAGCATGATAGCTTAAGCTACGTGTCTTGAGCGTTGTGTCTTACGACTTCGACCTTGTATTCGTAAGAGATCGAGGGAAACATTAAGAAAAACCTCGAAAGATTTGTGGAACCCTTGTGACTCGGAGGACATTGAGCATAAGCGGAATGAAGCATCGTTTAAGTTGGGTAAAGATGGTCTAAACCACCATCATGATTGTCGACTATCTATTGACAAATTGAGGGACTGGCCGTCCTTAATTTATTGTTGATAGTAGACGGAATCGTGTTGACTGGAATTGACTAGTTTTGCTAGCTTTGGTGATGCACAGAGAACTTCAGTGTTTCTTTTTGGAGGGTAGCCACTCACAACTTCGTGTGAAACTAATGGAGTGGGCTATGCCGCGGAGGCGAAAGAGGTGACTTTGGAAATTTTTTTGTTTGTGGGCACGAGGATCTTTGGGAACTAGAGGTTGTGCACCTCTGTTGTGAGGTTAAATTTTGAGTGGTGAACTCGTTGAGAGTTGCGGTTGGTGCACGGTTGTGCCAGTGTGTTGGTGAGAGTATCTGTGCGACTTCACCCAGTGTTAGCATCTGTGTGGCTGCACCTAATCATGAGGGGTTTTGTTGTGTTGGTGATGGTAATAATTAGTTGAGTTATTACTCTTACCTTTAGTTTCGGGGACGAAACTTCTTTTTGGAGGGTAGTAATGTAAGACCCAAGATTCCACTGTACAGTTTTTCTAAGGAACTCTAGTAATGGCTACGAGTTTTAGGGTTTTTGGTGAAGCGGTTTTGTGAGTATCGTCGCATTAATGAGATTTTTGCTGAAATGGAGCCTGTTTTGTGCTCGTGCGCTGGAAAGGCACAGACTTTTGGGTTGTAGTCCTCTTTTATGTGTGAGAAGGTTTCTGTGAAGTCAGAATAACGAGTTTTGGATTATTCTCGCTTTTGGAAAAACGAGTAGGAATTTTACCCGCTGTTGGAAATTTTTTTACAGTTTCTGAATTCCGTAGAAATTTAGATGGGAGTTTTATATATCGGCGTGAGTTAGGATATATCTTCGGATTATTTTTCGAGGGTGAGGAAGAAAACCCAGTCGGAGAATCAAGTTTAGCGATAATTTTTAGAAATGGTTTACGGCGAACTATTACTTCGTAGATTTTCTATTTTTCGCAAGTTAGACCGTTAGCGAAGTACGACTCGCCGAGAGCGAACGCGAGAGCTGAGTAGCGTAAAGTAGATATTTGTTCAAAAAGCAATCATGAGCTTATTTTGATCCGAAGGCTAGGGTTTAGTCTTGCAAGTTTGGCTTTGATCCAATGGCTTAGAGTGACCAAGAGCACTTTGCATAGTAAGGAGGTTTAAGCATTTGTGGACTTAGAGAAAAATCAAAAACTACTCCCTCCTTCCTCTCTCTCTCACGGCAAACTCTTTCTCTCATTCACTCATCCATTTCAAAATTTCATTTTCTCATCTTCTCAAGCTTGGATCATTTGCTTGTTTAGGAATCATCATCTTCTCAAGGTAACTAACCCTTCTTTTCATTATTCTCCATGAAAACCTCTTGAATTTTGAGTTCTTATGATTATGTTCTTGAGAGAAAAATTTTAGAGTTTAGTTTTAATTAGTTTTGGTTCCATAGTAGTGTTTAAGAGTGTTATGTAGGATACATTAGTGAAGCATGTAAGTGATTCTCATGGTGATTTCAAATTTCACAATTTTGTTGGTAAGGGTTTGAAGAAAATTTCTTAAAAAGATCATATCTATGATTGTGTTGTATGATTTTGGTTTTTGAAGTTAGTTTTAAGCTTTGTGACAAAATGGATTGGTGATTATGAAAATTGTTTTGAAAAATAAGAAAAAAATTATTCTCGTGTTCTTGAGCGACTCGAAGAACATGATTTAGAAAAAGTTTATTTCGAGTTTCAAAAGGAGTCGGGTACACGATCGAATATCGTTACAAACTAATGAATGTGGGCTAGGGTTTCAAATGAAAAAAATGTGTAGGGTGCCCTTTTTGCCTCAAATGGCCGTGGCACCCATATAGGGTTCGAGGAATCAAATTTCGAAAATTGTTTAGAGGCAAATAGCTTCCCATGATCATTGTTTAATGGTTTGATTGGTTATGGGATGTTTTGAAAAGAAAATGATCACTTGCCTTAAGAAAAACCTTATTTGAGATTTCTCGAAATTTGCGATTCGACTCTATAATTTCTAAATCGTTTTGATAAGTGCTAGTTAGGTATTATGGGATATTACCATGCTTTTAGAAGTGAAAAATTTTGTGTGGAAGGGTGCTTTTCAAAAAAATGGCCGTGGCCTTTTTAGTGTTGAGGGAGAAATTCCAAAAATTTTTCTAAGTCCACAATTGTGTGAAAATTGTGTATGTGTTGGATAATCTTAGTTTTGAAGAAAAATGAGTATAGGAAAGGTTGTTAGGAAGAAAAAAATGTGTAACTTATAACGCAAGAAAACTTCGATTTTTCATAAAAATATTTTTGAAAAGTTTTAGTTGTGTTTCAAATGGTTTTGTTGTGTGTGAAACAAGTCCTTGAAGTGGAAAATCCAAAATGGTTTTAGTTTATGATTTGAAAACAAAATGAATTTCGTGTGACTAAAATAATGTCTTTAATTTCGTGAATTTTTATCGCCATGGAAAGAACTTGGAATCGCTAGGTGGGAGAGTTAGAAAGTACCTTAAACCCCCCTAGACTTCTGAGAGCAAGTTTCGTTTCGATAGAATAAACGAGGAATATTTTATTGATGTTACGCTACATTTATTTTAGGTAGCGTGTGTTGTAGCTTTTCGCGAAATTAAAGTAACGGAAGCTTGCCGAGGTAAGGGCATCACTTTATTTCTGTCTTTTCACTGGTTAATAACATGCTTGGTTATTTTCTGTGACGTGTTTTGAATGCTTTGGGCATGTTTGTATTATGTATTCTCGTTGATGAGAAAGTGTTTATGATACATGCGTTAATTACATATGATTTGTGAGAATATATGTATGAGCATGTGGTACGTTATATATGATTGTTGGAATATATAATTGATTGCATTAGCATAGATTTGAAGATCGTATGCTCATGCATTCATGGTAGTGGTTAGAAGACCACCGGGTGCGATTAGCAGATCCACCTTGAATCCTGCGGGATTTTATTGAGTACAATATTGTGATTAGCAGATCACGGGGTTTGATTAGAAGATCCACCCTAATCCTTCGATTAGCAGATCGTCGTGATTGTATTGATTTTAGTGATTAGCAGATCACGACTCTCTGCGGAGAGGTTAAATTCCGGAATTCATGCATGTGGCAGCCAGTGATTGGTGTCACGATCATGTAGAGTCTGCATTGGTAGGCTATGTGTGCATTATATATATAAGCCCGTTGGTGGGAATTGTTTTTGTGTTAAAGAGCTTTCTCTTGTGTTTGTGGAATTATTGTTATGTGTACAATCTTTCGCACCGGTTATATATATACATACTTTTATTTTGTGGTGACTCTTTCTTTCATTTGCGGGCTCATCCCACCCAGATGATGGGTTAGGTCGTGGTGACGACGGTGGCTGTTCCAGGCCCCAGTGAGAGGTTGGAGCTTTAGCTTAGTTAGACTATGCGCCGGTGTGGGTTGTACACCGTGCTTTTTGGGTTAGGCATAGGATTCTAACTTGTTTTGTTGTAAGTATTCGAATACTTAGACTTGGATTGTAATTATTCAGGAATACACTTTGCTTGTCGAAGCACCTTATGGTAATGAGTTCTTTTGTATATTTGAATGCCGGCTCATTGAAAAATATTCTATGCGCACTCTGAGTGTTAGTTAAAAAAAAAAAAATATACTTCCTTTTCTGGCCCTGGAAAAACGGGCTGTTACAATTGGTATCAGAGCACGGCTTTAAATCTTCAAAGGGAAAGTGTATACTTGAGTCGTTAGTCCTGAGTCGGTTAGAATATAGCTAGAGTTGTGTTAGCTCTAGCGGTTGTTTTTGTTGTGTTGTGGGTTATGTGGTTGGTTGTTTTGAGTCTAGCATGAGATATGCTTAGACACTGGTTTGTGTCTTACTGAAGTAATGCAGGGAGTGAGGCTTCAGTAAGTGGAATTGTGAAACCCCGAGCCTTGGTCGAATTTAGTCGACGAGTGTCTCTGAATTCCTTAGACAGAGTGGTCCGAGGAGGATGGACTTGAGGCGAACGAGAACCACAAAGGATTCTTGGAATTGGCATGGGTCGTTGTCGCCCGGAGGTGTTGAGTACGGACGTGTGGACGTCGACTGATAAAGGATTGCAAGTAAGGATCAGTTTGGGATACCTTTTGAAGAAGGTGCTGGATATCCGTTCTGGTGAGTTCGGACGAGACTTGATGAAGTCATTCAGTTATCAAGAGGATGCAACCACTGTAGAATGGTGGAGCATACAGAGATGTCAGTTGGATTTAATTACAATGATTGGATTATCATTGGGGCAACTTGTATTGGAAATAAAGTGCATCGCGCGTCAAGAGTAAGTGAACTTGGTGGTGTTAGAAGACGGTTGCGCGAACGATGGGTACCTTAAGGGTTTAATTCAAGTGTGTGAGATAAATTAGATTCGAAACTAAGATTAGTGAGGATGGATCTTGTGATGATTGAAGGTAGGAGACCAAGTATCACGTTGATAAGTGACAATCTATACATAGTTCGGGAGATAGTAAGTATAAATGTCGGTGTGAAATGAAATTATAGGTGATTGATTATTGGATAAAAGGTGGATTTGGAGAGATGTTTAGGGGAGAATGAGGAGTTCAACCTTGGAAAGTGAGTTGTATGTCGATGACGGGTGATACCGGAGGTGTGTAGTATGGGAATACCTAGAGAATTGTAGCAGTATAAGCTGGAATTGTCAGTTATTGGCAGGTAAACCATAAGAGAAAGTAAACATTTTGAGAAAATCTTAGGGATTAGTCAAGAATTATTGAGTAGTTGAAGAGATTAGTCAAGATTGAGTAGAGATCTTGTGTGGATGTACATATAAGTTAACGATTTTGATCAACC
The DNA here is from genome assembly GCA_030408175.1 of Trifolium repens. Taxonomy (NCBI): domain Eukaryota; kingdom Viridiplantae; phylum Streptophyta; class Magnoliopsida; order Fabales; family Fabaceae; genus Trifolium; species Trifolium repens. The sequence goes on from CP125851.1 coordinate 38,267,992, forward strand.
AAAATGGTTGAAGGACTAAGTAGCAGCTTGAATTTATGATACCATGAGAGTTGAGGTGGGCAAGTTTTGAATAAATTCAAGTTATGGACAAGAATTTTTGGATATTTTCTAAGAATGTCGTGGTTGGTAGAAAAGGAGTTCGTTAGTAAGAATACTAAGACAATGAAAGTCGATAGTTGGAAGGACTTTTATTGTGTATTAGGATTAAATGGATGGTACGACGAGTTTTTAGAGTTCTTGAAGATTAGATTCAAGAGTTTGATTTGGATATCGAACTTACTAAGGATAAAATCATAGCAAAGTGTTGTGCGTTGGTAGCTGTCTTGATAGGCCAAGCATTAAGATTTGAGATAAGTGTTTCATGGCTTGATGTATGAGTAAGGTATGTTGATTTGAAAGTAAATTATAGTGACATGACGATGGTAAGACTAGAGATAGTTATGCATAGAAAAATACTTAATAGGAACTTGAGGGATTAATTTATTGGAGCGTTCGGTTACGAAGAGTACAATAGATGATCGTTAGTAAAAGTTAGAAGTGAATAAGAAAACGATGAGTGACTAGATGTAAGAGCAAGATTAGCTGGAACTTGAGATCTGGAAATTGATTCCCCGGAGGGAACAGACTTTATAACTTTAGAATAGTCACGATGATGAAGGACCAATCGAATGGAGAAGAGTGTGCTTGATTGGAAACAAGTTGATGTGGAACGAGCGTATTTGGATTGTGTGTGGGAAATTAAAGATGTTGTTTGGAACCAATAAGTTATGTGTCATGGTGGTTTGGGAACCAACTTTAGGTTGTTGTTGAACTGAAAAATTGCAAATTAGTAGATCGATGAGATTAGCCGCAGAGGATGTTAGCCATTGGAAAGCCGTGTTGAGAATGAGTAAGAGAGAAGCACATGAGAATGTGGCTTATGTCAATGGAGGATTGGCGAATGGAAATTCCCTCCCACATCATTTGGAAAATTATGATTGTGCGTGTATATTAAGGATTCGAAAGCACCACCTGAATGGATGTCATGGCGGTGCATGTGTTGTATGCGGGAATAATAAAGGGTAAGCAATTGTCTAGTGGCAAAGTTTGGTGGGAGCTGGTAGAGCTTCGATTCATTGTAGTGGTTACAATGAAGAGGGACGTAGCATAATGGAAATCTGTATTGAGTAAGTAAAGGAATGCGGATATGGTCTACATGGACAGTGGAACAATAGTGATGTGATGAGTACCTTAAGATTTATTTTGGAAGTAGGTATCTCGACAGAAAGGGTGATGTTGGGAATAATTAAGAATGGTCAGAGTGACCAACTCTTTTGAGTAAGAGAGGGTTTAATTGCAAGAGGAAAGGAACTCAAGAGAGAGTTCGGAATTAGAATGGAAATACGATGTGAAGAGGATGTGCGCCGACGATGGTAGTCGACGAGGATAAGCGTTTTGTTTAAGGCACGCGAGATTTATCTAAGTGTCGTTTGGAAGTAATATGAACGCATAAGAAGCCGATTCTGGGGAATTGGGGATTTGGATAAAAGGAGTCCAAGAGAAGTAGATGGTATAGTTTGGCAAGTGTCAAGACTATGAGGAGTGTAATCACCAACTGGAGGTTGGGATTGTTTTATGTAAGTCGTGTTTGGAATGAGATTCGTGGGCGAGCATGCGGTTTCGGCGTATTCATTGAGTTGCGGACTAATGGATATTGGTAAGGTGTGAAGTTCTTCCTAAGAGAAGATAACTTGCTCAGAATGTAGTGGTTTGGGTGGTACTTGCCGTAGTGGCACGGTACTACTAGTGGATGATACTCCACGGGTGCTTCAAGAAAGGAAGCATGATAGCTTAAGCTACGTGTCTTGAGCGTTGTGTCTTACGACTTCGACCTTGTATTCGTAAGAGATCGAGGGAAACATTAAGAAAAACCTCGAAAGATTTGTGGAACCCTTGTGACTCGGAGGACATTGAGCATAAGCGGAATGAAGCATCGTTTAAGTTGGGTAAAGATGGTCTAAACCACCATCATGATTGTCGACTATCTATTGACAAATTGAGGGACTGGCCGTCCTTAATTTATTGTTGATAGTAGACGGAATCGTGTTGACTGGAATTGACTAGTTTTGCTAGCTTTGGTGATGCACAGAGAACTTCAGTGTTTCTTTTTGGAGGGTAGCCACTCACAACTTCGTGTGAAACTAATGGAGTGGGCTATGCCGCGGAGGCGAAAGAGGTGACTTTGGAAATTTTTTTGTTTGTGGGCACGAGGATCTTTGGGAACTAGAGGTTGTGCACCTCTGTTGTGAGGTTAAATTTTGAGTGGTGAACTCGTTGAGAGTTGCGGTTGGTGCACGGTTGTGCCAGTGTGTTGGTGAGAGTATCTATGCGACTTCACCCAGTGTTAGCATCTGTGTGGCTGCACCTAATCATGAGGGGTTTTGTTGTGTTGGTGATGGTAATAATTAGTTGAGTTATTACTCTTACCTTTAGTTTCGGGGACGAAACTTCTTTTTGGAGGGTAGTAATGTAAGACCCAAGATTCCACTGTACAGTTTTTCTAAGGAACTCTAGTAATGGCTACGAGTTTTAGGGTTTTTGGTGAAGCGGTTTTGTGAGTATCGTCGCATTAATGAGATTTTTGCTGAAATGGAGCCTGTTTTGTGCTCGTGCGCTGGAAAGGCACAGACTTTTGGGTTGTAGTCCTCTTTTATGTGTGAGAAGGTTTCTGTGAAGTCAGAATAACGAGTTTTGGATTATTCTCGCTTTTGGAAAAACGAGTAGGAATTTTACCCGCTGTTGGAAATTTTTTTACAGTTTCTGAATTCCGTAGAAATTTAGATGGGAGTTTTATATATCGGCGTGAGTTAGGATATATCTTCGGATTATTTTTCGAGGGTGAGGAAGAAAACCCAGTCGAAGAATCAAGTTTAGCGATAATTTTTAGAAATGGTTTACGGCGAACTATTACTTCGTAGATTTTCTATTTTTCGCAAGTAAGACCGTTAGCGAAGTACGACTCGCCGAGAGCGAACGCGAGAGCTGAGTAGCGTAAAGTAGATATTTGTTCAAAAAGCAATCATGAGCTTATTTTGATCCGAAGGCTAGGGTTTAGTCTTGCAAGTTTGGCTTTGATCCAATGGCTTAGAGTGACCAAGAGCACTTTGCATAGTAAGGAGGTTTAAGCATTTGTGGACTTAGAGAAAAATCAAAAACTACTCCCTCCTTCCTCTCTCTCTCACGGCAAATTCTTTCTCTCATTCACTCATCCATTTCAAAATTTCATTTTCTCATCTTCTCAAGCTTGGATCATTTGCTTGTTTAGGAATCATCATCTTCTCAAGGTAACTAACCCTTCTTTTCATTATTCTCCATGAAAACCTCTTGAATTTTGAGTTCTTATGATTATGTTCTTGAGAGAAAAATTTTAGAGTTTAGTTTTAATTAGTTTTGGTTCCATAGTAGTGTTTAAGAGTGTTATGTAGGATACATTAGTGAAGCATGTAAGTGATTCTCATGGTGATTTCAAATTTCACAATTTTGTTGGTAAGGGTTTGAAGAAAATTTCTTAAAAAGATCATATCTATGATTGTGTTGTATGATTTTGGTTTTTGAAGTTAGTTTTAAGCTTTGTGACAAAATGGATTGGTGATTATGAAAATTGTTTTGAAAAATAAGAAAAAAATTATTCTCGTGTTCTTGAGCGACTCGAAGAACATGATTTAGAAAAAGTTTATTTCGAGTTTCAAAAGGAGTCGGGTACACGATCGAATATCGTTACAAACTAATGAATGTGGGCTAGGGTTTCAAATGAAAAAAATGTGTAGGGTGCCCTTTTTGCCTCAAATGGCCGTGGCACCCATATAGGGTTCGAGGAATCAAATTTCGAAAATTGTTTAGAGGCAAATAGCTTCCCATGATCATTGTTTAATGGTTTGATTGGTTATGGGATGTTTTGAAAAGAAAATGATCACTTGCCTTAAGAAAAACCTTATTTGAGATTTCTCGAAATTTGCGATTCGACTCTATAATTTCTAAATCGTTTTGATAAGTGCTAGTTAGGTATTATGGGATATTACCATGCTTTTAGAAGTGAAAAATTTTGTGTGGAAGGGTGCTTTTCAAAAAAATGGCCGTGGCCTTTTTAGTGTTGAGGGAGAAATTCCAAAATTTTTTCTAAGTCCACAATTGTGTGAAAATTGTGTATGTGCTGGATAATCTTAGTTTTGAAGAAAAATGAGTATAGGAAAGGTTGTTAGGAAGAAAAAAATGTGTAACTTATAACGCAAGAAAACTTCGATTTTTCATAAAAATATTTTTGAAAAGTTTTAGTTGTGTTTCAAATGGTTTTGTTGTGTGTGAAACAAGTCCTTGAAGTGGAAAATCCAAAATGGTTTAGTTTATGATTTGAAAACAAAATGAATTTCGTGTGACTAAAATAATGTCTTTAATTTCGTGAATTTTTATCGCCATGGAAAGAACTTGGAATCGCTAGGTGGGAGAGTTAGAAAGTACCTTAAACCCCCCTAGACTTCTGAGAGCAAGTTTCGTTTCGATAGAATAAACGAGGAATATTTTATTGATGTTACGCTACATTTATTTTAGGTAGCGTGTGTTGTAGCTTTTCGCGAAATTAAAGTAACGGAAGCTTGCCGAGGTAAGGGCATCACTTTATTTCTGTCTTTTCACTGGTTAATAACATGCTTGGTTATTTTCTGTGACGTGTTTTGAATGCTTTGGGCATGTTTGTATTATGTATTCTCGTTGATGAGAAAGTGTTTATGATACATGCGTTAATTACATATGATTTGTGAGAATATATGTATGAGCATGTGGTACGTTATATATGATTGTTGGAATATATAATTGATTGCATTAGCATAGATTTGAAGATCGTATGCTCATGCATTCATGGTAGTGGTTAGAAGACCACCGGGTGCGATTAGCAGATCCACCTTGAATCCTGCGGGATTTTATTGAGTACAATATTGTGATTAGCAGATCACGGGGTTTGATTAGAAGATCCACCCTAATCCTTCGATTAGCAGATCGTCGTGATTGTATTGATTTTAGTGATTAGCAGATCACGACTCTCTGCGGAGAGGTTAAATTCCGGAATTCATGCATGTGGCAGCCAGTGATTGGTGTCACGATCATGTAGAGTCTGCATTGGTAGGCTATGTGTGCATTATATATATAAGCCCGTTGGTGGGAATTGTTTTTGTGTTAAAGAGCTTTCTCTTGTGTTTGTGGAATTATTGTTATGTGTACAATCTTTCGCACCGGTTATATATATACATACTTTTATTTTGTGGTGACTCTTTCTTTCATTTGCGGGCTCATCCCACCCAGATGATGGGTTAGGTCGTGGTGACGACGGTGGCTGTTCCAGGCCCCAGTGAGAGGTTGGAGCTTTAGCTTAGTTAGACTATGCGCCGGTGTGGGTTGTACACCGTGCTTTTTGGGTTAGGCATAGGATTCTAACTTGTTTTGTTGTAAGTATTCGAATACTTAGACTTGGATTGTAATTATTCAGGAATACACTTTGCTTGTCGAAGCACCTTATGGTAATGAGTTCTTTTGTATATTTGAATGCCGGCTCATTGAAAAATATTCTATGCGCACTCTGAGTGTTAGTTAAAAAAAAAAAATATATACTTCCTTTTCTGGCCCTGGAAAAACGGGCTGTTACAATTGGTATCAGAGCACGGCTTTAAATCTTCAAAGGGAAAGTGTATACTTGAGTCGTTAGTCCTGAGTCGGTTAGAATATAGCTAGAGTTGTGTTAGCTCTAGCGGTTGTTTTTGTTGTGTTGTGGGTTATGTGGTTGGTTGTTTTGAGTCTAGCATGAGATATGCTTAGACACTGGTTTGTGTCTTACTGAAGTAATGCAGGGAGTGAGGCTTCAGTAAGTGGAATTGTGAAACCCCGAGCCTTGGTCGAATTTAGTCGACGAGTGTCTCTGAATTCCTTAGACAGAGTGGTCCGAGGAGGATGGACTTGAGGCGAACGAGAACCACAAAGGATTCTTGGAATTGGCATGGGTCGTTGTCGCCCGGAGGTGTTGAGTACGGACGTGTGGACGTCGACTGATAAAGGATTGCAAGTAAGGATCAGTTTGGGATACCTTTTGAAGAAGGTGCTGGATATCCGTTCTGGTGAGTTCGGACGAGACTTGATGAAGTCATTCAGTTATCAAGAGGATGCAACCACTGTAGAATGGTGGAGCATACAGAGATGTCAGTTGGATTTAATTACAATGATTGGATTATCATTGGGGCAACTTGTATTGGAAATAAAGTGCATCGCGCGTCAAGAGTAAGTGAACTTGGTGGTGTTAGAAGACGGTTGCGCGAACGATGGGTACCTTAAGGGTTTAATTCAAGTGTGTGAGATAAATTAGATTCGAAACTAAGATTAGTGAGGATGGATCTTGTGATGATTGAAGGTAGGAGACCAAGTATCACGTTGATAAGTGACAATCTATACATAGTTCGGGAGATAGTAAGTATAAATGTCGGTGTGAAATGAAATTATAGGTGATTGATTATTGGATAAAAGGTGGATTTGGAGAGATGTTTAGGGGAGAATGAGGAGTTCAACCTTGGAAAGTGAGTTGTATGTCGATGACGGGTGATACCGGAGGTGTGTAGTATGGGAATACCTAGAGAATTGTAGCAGTATAAGCTGGAATTGTCAGTTATTGGCAGGTAAACCATAAGAGAAAGTAAACATTTTGAGAAAATCTTAGGGATTAGTCAAGAATTATTGAGTAGTTGAAGAGATTAGTCAAGATTGAGTAGAGATCTTGTGTGGATGTACATATAAGTTAACGATTTTGATCAACCAAAATGGTTGAAGGACTAAGTAGCAGCTTGAATTTATGATACCATGAGAGTTGAGGTGGGCAAGTTTTGAATAAATTCAAGTTATGGACAAGAATTTTTGGATATTTTCTAAGAATGTCGTGGTTGGTAGAAAAGGAGTTCGTTAGTAAGAATACTAAGACAATGAAAGTCGATAGTTGGAAGGACTTTTATTGTGTATTAGGATTAAATGGATGGTACGACGAGTTTTTAGAGTTCTTGAAGATTAGATTCAAGAGTTTGATTTGGATATCGAACTTACTAAGGATAAAATCATAGCAAAGTGTTGTGCGTTGGTAGCTGTCTTGATAGGCCAAGCATTAAGATTTGAGATAAGTGTTTCATGGCTTGATGTATGAGTAAGGTATGTTGATTTGAAAGTAAATTATAGTGACATGACGATGGTAAGACTAGAGATAGTTATGCATAGAAAAATACTTAATAGGAACTTGAGGGATTAATTTATTGGAGCGTTCGGTTACGAAGAGTACAATAGATGATCGTTAAGTTAGAAGTGAATAAGAAAACGATGAGTGACTAGATGTAAGAGCAAGATTAGCTGGAACTTGAGATCTGGAAATTGATTCCCCGGAGGGAACAGACTTTATAACTTTAGAATAGTCACGATGATGAAGGACCAATCGAATGGAGAAGAGTGTGCTTGATTGGAAACAAGTTGATGTGGAACGAGCGTATTTGGATTGTGTGTGGGAAATTAAAGATGTTGTTTGGAACCAATAAGTTATGTGTCATGGTGGTTTGGGAACCAACTTTAGGTTGTTGTTGAACTGAAAAATTGCAAATTAGTAGATCGATGAGATTAGCCGCAGAGGATGTTAGCCATTGGAAAGCCGTGTTGAGAATGAGTAAGAGAGAAGCACATGAGAATGTGGCTTATGTCAATGGAGGATTGGCGAATGGAAATTCCCTCCCACATCATTTGGAAAATTATGATTGTGCGTGTATATTAAGGATTCGAAAGCACCACCTGAATGGATGTCATGGCGGTGCATGTGTTGTATGCGGGAATAATAAAGGGTAAGCAATTGTCTAGTGGCAAAGTTTGGTGGGAGCTGGTAGAGCTTCGATTCATTGTAGTGGTTACAATGAAGAGGGACGTAGCATAATGGAAATCTGTATTGAGTAAGTAAAGGAATGCGGATATGGTCTACATGGACAGTGGAACAATAGTGATGTGATGAGTACCTTAAGATTTATTTTGGAAGTAGGTATCTCGACAGAAAGGGTGATGTTGGGAATAATTAAGAATGGTCAGAGTGACCAACTCTTTTGAGTAAGAGAGGGTTTAATTGCAAGAGGAAAGGAACTCAAGAGAGAGTTCGGAATTAGAATGGAAATACGATGTGAAGAGGATGTGCGCCGACGATGGTAGTCGACGAGGATAAGCGTTTTGTTTAAGGCACGCGAGATTTATCTAAGTGTCGTTTGGAAGTAATATGAACGCATAAGAAGCCGATTCTGGGGAATTGGGGATTTGGATAAAAGGAGTCCAAGAGAAGTAGATGGTATAGTTTGGCAAGTGTCAAGACTATGAGGAGTGTAATCACCAACTGGAGGTTGGGATTGTTTTATGTAAGTCGTGTTTGGAATGAGATTCGTGGGCGAGCATGCGGTTTCGGCGTATTCATTGAGTTGCGGACTAATGGATATTGGTAAGGTGTGAAGTTCTTCCTAAGAGAAGATAACTTGCTCAGAATGTAGTGGTTTGGGTGGTACTTGCCGTAGTGGCACGGTACTACTAGTGGATGATACTCCACGGGTGCTTCAAGAAAGGAAGCATGATAGCTTAAGCTACGTGTCTTGAGCGTTGTGTCTTACGACTTCGACCTTGTATTCGTAAGAGATCGAGGGAAACATTAAGAAAAACCTCGAAAGATTTATGGAACCCTTGTGACTCGGAGGACATTGAGCATAAGCGGAATGAAGCATCGTTTAAGTTGGGTAAAGATGGTCTAAACCACCATCATGATTGTCGACTATCTATTGACAAATTGAGGGACTGGCCGTCCTTAATTTATTGTTGATAGTAGACGGAATCGTGTTGACTGGAATTGACTAGTTTTGCTAGCTTTGGTGATGCACAGAGAACTTCAGTGTTTCTTTTTGGAGGGTAGCCACTCACAACTTCGTGTGAAACTAATGGAGTGGGCTATGCCGCGGAGGCGAAAGAGGTGACTTTGGAAATTTTTTTGTTTGTGGGCACGAGGATCTTTGGGAACTAGAGGTTGTGCACCTCTGTTGTGAGGTTAAATTTTGAGTGGTGAACTCGTTGAGAGTTGCGGTTGGTGCACGGTTGTGCCAGTGTGTTGGTGAGAGTATCTGTGCGACTTCACCCAGTGTTAGCATCTGTGTGGCTGCACCTAATCATGAGGGGTTTTGTTGTGTTGGTGATGGTAATAATTAGTTGAGTTATTACTCTTACCTTTAGTTTCGGGGACGAAACTTCTTTTTGGAGGGTAGTAATGTAAGACCCAAGATTCCACTGTACAGTTTTTCTAAGGAACTCTAGTAATGGCTACGAGTTTTAGGGTTTTTGGTGAAGCGGTTTTGTGAGTATCGTCGCATTAATGAGATTTTTGCTGAAATGGAGCCTGTTTTGTGCTCGTGCGCTGGAAAGGCACAGACTTTTGGGTTGTAGTCCTCTTTTATGTGTGAGAAGGTTTCTGTGAAGTCAGAATAACGAGTTTTGGATTATTCTCGCTTTTGGAAAAACGAGTAGGAATTTTACCCGCTGTTGGAAATTTTTTTACAGTTTCTGAATTCCGTAGAAATTTAGATGGGAGTTTTATATATCGGCGTGAGTTAGGATATATCTTCGGATTATTTTTCGAGGGTGAGGAAGAAAACCCAGTCGGAGAATCAAGTTTAGCGATAATTTTTAGAAATGGTTTACGGCGAACTATTACTTCGTAGATTTTCTATTTTTCGCAAGTAAGACCGTTAGCGAAGTACGACTCGCCGAGAGCGAACGCGAGAGCTGAGTAGCGTAAAGTAGATATTTGTTCAAAAAGCAATCATGAGCTTATTTTGATCCGAAGGCTAGGGTTTAGTCTTGCAAGTTTGGCTTTGATCCAATGGCTTAGAGTGACCAAGAGCACTTTGCATAGTAAGGAGGTTTAAGCATTTGTGGACTTAGAGAAAAATCAAAAACTACTCCCTCCTTCCTCTCTCTCTCACGGCAAATTCTTTCTCTCATTCACTCATCCATTTCAAAATTTCATTTTCTCATCTTCTCAAGCTTGGATCATTTGCTTGTTTAGGAATCATCATCTTCTCAAGGTAACTAACCCTTCTTTTCATTATTCTCCATGAAAACCTCTTGAATTTTGAGTTCTTATGATTATGTTCTTGAGAGAAAAATTTTAGAGTTTAGTTTTAATTAGTTTTGGTTCCATAGTAGTGTTTAAGAGTGTTATGTAGGATACATTAGTGAAGCATGTAAGTGATTCTCATGGTGATTTCAAATTTCACAATTTTGTTGGTAAGGGTTTGAAGAAAATTTCTTAAAAAGATCATATCTATGATTGTGTTGTATGATTTTGGTTTTTGAAGTTAGTTTTAAGCTTTGTGACAAAATGGATTGGTGATTATGAAAATTGTTTTGAAAAATAAGAAAAAAATTATTCTCGTGTTCTTGAGCGACTCGAAGAACATGATTTAGAAAAAGTTTATTTCGAGTTTCAAAAGGAGTCGGGTACACGATCGAATATCGTTACAAACTAATGAATGTGGGCTAGGGTTTCAAATGAAAAAAATGTGTAGGGTGCCCTTTTTGCCTCAAATGGCCGTGGCACCCATATAGGGTTCGAGGAATCAAATTTCGAAAATTGTTTAGAGGCAAATAGCTTCCCATGATCATTGTTTAATGGTTTGATTGGTTATGGGATGTTTTGAAAAGAAAATGATCACTTGCCTTAAGAAAAACCTTATTTGAGATTTCTCGAAATTTGCGATTCGACTCTATAATTTCTAAATCGTTTTGATAAGTGCTAGTTAGGTATTATGGGATATTACCATGCTTTTAGAAGTGAAAAATTTTGTGTGGAAGGGTGCTTTTCAAAAAAATGGCCGTGGCCTTTTTAGTGTTGAGGGAGAAATTCCAAAATTTTTTCTAAGTCCACAATTGTGTGAAAATTGTGTATGTGCTGGATAATCTTAGTTTTGAAGAAAAATGAGTATAGGAAAGGTTGTTAGGAAGAAAAAAATGTGTAACTTATAACGCAAGAAAACTTCGATTTTTCATAAAAATATTTTTGAAAAGTTTTAGTTGTGTTTCAAATGGTTTTGTTGTGTGTGAAACAAGTCCTTGAAGTGGAAAATCCAAAATGGTTTAGTTTATGATTTGAAAACAAAATGAATTTCGTGTGACTAAAATAATGTCTTTAATTTCGTGAATTTTTATCGCCATGGAAAGAACTTGGAATCGCTAGGTGGGAGAGTTAGAAAGTACCTTAAACCCCCCTAGACTTCTGAGAGCAAGTTTCGTTTCGATAGAATAAACGAGGAATATTTTATTGATGTTACGCTACATTTATTTTAGGTAGCGTGTGTTGTAGCTTTTCGCGAAATTAAAGTAACGGAAGCTTGCCGAGGTAAGGGCATCACTTTATTTCTGTCTTTTCACTGGTTAATAACATGCTTGGTTATTTTCTGTGACGTGTTTTGAATGCTTTGGGCATGTTTGTATTATGTATTCTCGTTGATGAGAAAGTGTTTATGATACATGCGTTAATTACATATGATTTGTGAGAATATATGTATGAGCATGTGGTACGTTATATATGATTGTTGGAATATATAATTGATTGCATTAGCATAGATTTGAAGATCGTATGCTCATGCATTCATGGTAGTGGTTAGAAGACCACCGGGTGCGATTAGCAGATCCACCTTGAATCCTGCGGGATTTTATTGAGTACAATATTGTGATTAGCAGATCACGGGGTTTGATTAGAAGATCCACCCTAATCCTTCGATTAGCAGATCGTCGTGATTGTATTGATTTTAGTGATTAGCAGATCACGACTCTCTGCGGAGAGGTTAAATTCCGGAATTCATGCATGTGGCAGCCAGTGATTGGTGTCACGATCATGTAGAGTCTGCATTGGTAGGCTATGTGTGCATTATATATATAAGCCCGTTGGTGGGAATTGTTTTTGTGTTAAAGAGCTTTCTCTTGTGTTTGTGGAATTATTGTTATGTGTACAATCTTTCGCACCGGTTATATATATACATACTTTTATTTTGTGGTGACTCTTTCTTTCATTTGCGGGCTCATCCCACCCAGATGATGGGTTAGGTCGTGGTGACGACGGTGGCTGTTCCAGGCCCCAGTGAGAGGTTGGAGCTTTAGCTTAGTTAGACTATGCGCCGGTGTGGGTTGTACACCGTGCTTTTTGGGTTAGGCATAGGATTCTAACTTGTTTTGTTGTAAGTATTCGAATACTTAGACTTGGATTGTAATTATTCAGGAATACACTTTGCTTGTCGAAGCACCTTATGGTAATGAGTTCTTTTGTATATTTGAATGCCGGCTCATTGAAAAATATTCTATGCGCACTCTGAGTGTTAGTAAAAAAAATATATATATACTGCCTTTTCTGGCCCTGGAAAAACGGGCTGTTACAGCTGCATTTTTTGTAAAATAAACCTTGTAGCAGAATGTGCGATATGATGCCTCAAGCATCGTATCATCTCACGAGAAGTGTTCACGACATGTTCTATTTATGGAATGATGGTTTCTCTCTCATGGATCTTGTATGGCGCATTTAATCAGAGAAATTATGAGGATCATCATTTAATGCTTCAGATCCTTGTCAAGAATATTTCTGAAGAGAATCTCCTTGAAGAATATATTTGTAGAGAATCTCTTTTAATAAATGTGGAGTAATTGTTTGGGTCAAACAAATCAAGCCCATGCTAACTCGTGGCTATATAAGGAAGACTCAAGACCTAGTTTTCCTCACCGAAACCAATATATCAAAATGTAGACTTTTAAGGTTTCGTGTCTTTGTAAGCCTCGTGCTTTATTTGTGAGTCTTTCTTGTGTCACTTTAATGCAAGCTTAGGACTGTCTTTTTGAGTTGTAACTCTGTATTTTCTCCAAAGCTTTTAAGCATGGAGTATGATTGTTTCTTGTGCATCACTCTAAGCCTTTAGGTATGAGTGTGTAGTTTTAGGAGTGTGTCTCCAACCATATGTGTGTTATTGATTGTAAACAGTGTTGTCTGTACTGTTATAGTAGGAAGTGACCAGAGGTTGTCATATCTAGGAGTTCCTAGGTAGAATTAGCACGGGTAGTGATTAAGTGAGAAGTTGTAAACGGGGGAGTTTAGCTTCGAATTGATACTATCATAGTGGATTCCTTCCTGGATTGGTATTCCCCAGAGTAGGTTGCTGTTTGCGCTGAACTGGGTTAACAAATACTTTGTCTTCTTTATTTGTTTTCTTTAATTTGCTTTGCATCATTACGTGCTAGAACTGTCACAGTGCTTAGAGCATCGTGTCGCACATTGTGCATACCGTGCCAGGAATTTCAATTGGAATCAGAGCAGGCACCCTAACATATTTGGGTGAGCTCCAGGGAAGTTATTTTCTAGTACTATGGACAAGGAAGAAGGTAATGAGTAATATGTTTCTTTTTGAAGATCTGTTGTTGAGGTGGAGCTGATATGTGATCTGCAGGGGGAGATGTTGGATACGATGCTCCAACATCCTATGCATATGTGCAGGGGGAGTAGTTGTGTGAAATGTTGAAGCATTCTATTCCACATCCTATCAATGTTTATTTTCCTGACCATTTAAGGCGACGTAGTTGTTTTTGTGTTCCGTTATTGCATGCCTCTCTGATAATCTTAAAAAGATACATCTTATGCTTGTCTTCTGTTCTCTATGAAGGAGTTGTATGGAAACTGTTTTTAAGGATAGCTACTACTCATCTTTATACTTGTGTGTTTATGTTGAGAAAAAGAAATGTAGTTGAAGTATCTGTTTAAGTAGTATCTGTATGGTCATAATTTGTTTTAGCCAAAAATTTGCAAAAGGGGGAGTTTGTTGAGTCTTTGGTATTGGCTGCATTTTTGGTAAAATAAATCTTGTAGCAGAATGTGCGATATGATGCCTCAAGCATCGTATCATCTCACGAGAAGTGTTCACGACATGTTCTATTTATGGAATGTTGGTTTCTCTCTCATGGATCTTGTATGGCGCATTTAATCAGAGAAATTATGAGGATCATCATTTAATGCTTCAGATCCTTGTCAAGAATATTTCTGAAGAGAATCTTCTTGAAGAATATATTTGTAGAGAATCTCTTTTAATAAATGTGGAGTAATTGCTTGGGTCAAACAAATCAAGCCCATGCTAACTCGTGGCTATATAAGGAAGACTCAAGACCTAGTTTTCCTCACCGAAACCAATATATCAAAATGTAGACTTTTAAGGTTTCGCGTCTTTGTAAGCCTCGTGCTTTATTTGTGAGTCTTTCTTGTGTCACTTTGATGCAAGCTTAGGACTGTCTTTTTGAGTTGTAACTCTGTATTTTCTCCAAAACTTTTAAGCATGGAGTATGATTGTTTCTTGTGCATCACTCTAAGCTTTTAGGTATGAGTGTGTAGTTTTAGGAGTGTGTCTCCAACCATATGTGTGTTATTGATTGTAAACAGTGTTGTCTGTACTGTTATAGTAGGAAGTGACCAGAGGTTGTCATATCTAGGAGTTCCTAGGTAGAATTAGCACGGGTAGTGATTAAGTGAGAAGTTGTAAACGGGGGAATTTAGCTTCGAAATGATACTATCATAGTGGATTCCTTCCTGGATTGGTATCCCCCAGAGTAGGTTGCTGTTTGCGCTGAACTGGGTTAACAAATACTTTGTCTTCTTTATTTGTTTTCTTTAATTTGCTTTGCATCATTACGTGCTAAAACTGTCACAGTACTTAGAGCATCGTGTCGCACATTGTGCATACCGTGCCAGGAATTTCAGTTAGGAAATGAGTAACAATATTAAACAATTAGCATCATGCCTATTAATTAATTATATTAAAAAAAATTCCATTTACAGATTTTTTTAATTTACGGTGCATATGATAAGAATGAGAAGATTAGGAAATTAGTAGCAATATTAAAGCATCATTGCGTATTAATTAATTATTTTAAAAAAAATTGTCAACAAAAAAAAATTGCCAACAAAAAAAATTCCCTTTACAGATTTCTTAAGTTTGCGGTTGGGACTGGGTTTTTTTTAAGCCAAAATAAAGGATAAAACTTAGAAACAGTACCCTATGTACTGGTCATACTATTGCCCACTAAGAATAAGACAAGTGGATTAAAAATCCACATCAGCCCCGAATCATTTTTATCACGTTAACTCTCGTTTCTACTCAGTTAAATATATGTGAACAAGAATTGCAACAACTCTGCGAGAGAAAGCCACCAAGATACTTTTTTGTCCCAAAAAAAATTCCCTTTAAATATATGGTTTTACAGATTTTTTAACTTTGCGGTTGGGATTTTTTTTTAAGCCAAAAAAATATTCTCTTTAAATATATGGTAGTATAACAAAAATTCATTTTGAAAAACAATAAATTTTTAGTTACTTATCATGCTTGGTCCATTTAGACCAAAGTTATAACTACATTTAGACCTTTATAACTTCATTTTGTTCCAAATAAGGCAGATATTCTCTTCATACGAATCTAACCAAAGTTGTGCACATCTTTGTCAAAGAAGTTTGCACAAATTTTCCGTTGATCCAAAAATGAGTCTAACTCTCTTCTAATATGATTATAACTACATTTAGACCTTTATAACATCATTATAGTCCAAAAAAGACAGATATTCTCTTCATACGAATCTAACCAAAGTTGTGCACATCTTTGCCAAGGTTGGTGTGTATCCAAAAATATCAATGTTCTTATCTCTCTCCTATTAATATTCCAAGATAAAATAGTTCAGCGGTCTTGCTCATCAGTTACACAGATTGTCCTATAACTACAAAAACATAGGGATTACTAATTTTAAATTGAGAGTTCGTTTGATTCACATGTGGCTCATTACTAATTATAAAAATCTGGGGAAGGCGTTTGATTGGCCAACAAGGTTTGCAACTGTTGAATGGTCGTTCGCTACTTAAGTAGCGGATGGACGGTGTTCAGAAATTTGGAAACAGTAACATGCAGTCAAGGACGGTGGTCAATGAGGAAGTGAATGTTACTTTGATCAACCAATGGGATTCACGCAAAGAATCTATAAATTGTAATCATTCCTTTCATTTTTTCATTCATCTCATTCTTCTCATTCTCCCATTTTTCATTTCTTCTCTCATTGCTTTATTTTAGAGTTTCTTTTTATTTTTAGGTTTTATAGTTTTTGTTAGTGTAGGCGTAAACGGCCTCAATGTCTGTCGCCTCGCCAATTAATCATAATGATTTTAGGCATGTTCTTTGATGATGGCGATTGAGATCATTATGTTAATCGGAGAGAGACTTTTTGAGACCTATTAAGATCATTATGATTAATCGAAATGAATCTGTCGTGATTTGTGTTTTCCCCTAAAGAGGAGGGGTGGTTATGGAGGTAGTAGAGGTGGTTATAGGGGATTGCCCAAAAGTGGCCTTTTACACCCCAAGAAGATTGATCACTATGATTTATTTTATTTTTTTTACTGTCTTTCAATGTAATTTTCCTTACATTATATTATAAGATTAGTTCTTGAATGTAACCCTCTTGAAATGTAATATTATAATAAATTGAATGGCTATTGCATTTTATGTTTCATTGTTGTTAAAGTTTTTATGTTGTGCCTTCTGTTACAAATTATTTTTTCTGTTTTCCTGTCAAATGGTCATTCACTACTTAAATAGCGGATGTAGAAAATAAAATAAAAATTCAAGTAGGGTACCTCTGTAGGGGTTAATTATGAGCCTTGGAAAAACCCTTTTTTTTTTGCACATTCGTCCCTTAAGTTACAGATTGACGTCTGTTACATAAGTAACAAATATGGGTATTTTGGTTATTTTGTAGGGCGCACATGAAAATATGTAGGGTGAGAAAAGTAATTTTCATGATTTAATACTATGATTGATTGTTTAAAACTTTACAAGAGCATTAGCGCAAGATTTATTTCTGAAGTATTACTTTTTGCGCCCCCGTATTTTCTCACGCACCCCTGAAACTACTATAATAACCTTCTCACTATATAAAAAGCGAGCAGTTGTCGCACTCTAAATAGCAAGTCATAATATTTTAAACTTAAACTCAACATTTGCGTCCCCATATAAAAAATTCTTGAAATTATATAATGCAACTCTATAAATAGTTATTTCGAATATAAAATTTATAATTTTTTATTTTATTAACTAGTACCTTAAAGATATTAGTTAGTACAATAATGCTAACTAGTGTACTAAGATAACACTAGTTAAAAATTTAACATAATAAAATTATTTTAAAATTTATACATTTCATTTTTTAAAAATATAAAAAATATTAATTTTAATATAAAATTTACCTCTTTTATTTTCGCCTTAACTAGTGTCCATAACCACATAGAAAAAAAGTTTAATTATTATGCACTGTCAGTGTAGAGTTATTTTACACATGCAACTAATAAAAGTGATTTAAACTTCCATGTCATATAAAGATAGTGAGTTAAAGTATGGTGATGTGCCGAAATACATGGTTGTTATTAATTGACGGTGTAAAATTAGTTTACACTGTCATTGCATACAAATTAAATCTTAGAAAAAAATAGTCAAAAAAAGTTAATGGAGTGATAAAGTAAGCTTTATAATTGAAAAAAGAAAATGTGTTTAGTCAGTGGAGGAGGAACAGCACGATAATCCAGCTATGGAATGTCCTTCCCAATACTACTAATAATGGAGTATATCAAAAATCGAATCTCCTCCGAAACTTTTTCCAAAAATTGTTGCAAAATTTAAACAAACGCGTATTCGTTTCCTTAGTCGGTTTCAGGTAGTATTTACTTCTCTTACCGAAGCTACAAAGAAACTTCCTCTCACACACTCTATAAATAGTAAACCCTACACTACACCTCTCTAATCACAATAATCACTTTTCTTCAATTCCATCAAAAACAACAATGAGTTACTACGATCATCAACAACAGCCTCCTGTTGGTGTTCCTCCCCCACAAGGTTTGTTTTCTTTTTTCTGTTCTTGGGTTTTTAAAGATTCTTTTTTTTGGCTATTGAATCTGATGAATCTTGTATTTTTTTTTAATTAAAGGGTATCCACCAAAAGATGCTTATCCTCCACCAGGTTATCCAGCACAAGGTTACCCTCAACAAGGGTATCCTCCTCAACAAGGGTACCCTCCTCAACAAGGCTATGGTTATCCTCCACCACAGTACACTCAACAGCCTCCTCCTCAGAGACAAGAAGTTGGTTTTCTTGAAGGATGGTATGTTACTATATTTTGCTCTCTTTCTTTTTTTTTTTTTTATAATTGCTACTGTAGTATGTGTTAGGTGAGAAAAGTGATTCTTTTTTTTATTTATTTATTTTGTTTTATTCAAATATTTTGAATTTTTAGTCATAGTAGGTGGACTGCAACGAATTTGATCTGGGAATGTTTCAACTTTTTTTATAATTTTTTTTTTTTTGCAAATTGTTTATTTATTATAATATTTTGCTAGTTAAATAAACATGATTTTTGTTCAATTAGCAAATAGGAGGTCAATAGATATAAATTATAATTGTTGAAATTAATTAATTAATCAGAGCATGTTTTCTCTTAATTGTCAACTAATAGTCATAACATAGTAATAAACATAAACATTAAGTACAAAACAAACATGAAATCTTGATAATCTTATTATGATTTATAAAATAAACTAGGAATATATGGATATATTGCTTGCTAATATTGATAGCATTAGGATCTGCTACATGTTGGTATGTGTATTTCTTTGCCTTTATGATCTTTGTTGATGTGTTTGTAGAAGAAAAGTGATAGAAATTTATGTTTTTGTATTGCAGTGCTGCTGCACTCTGCTGCTGTTGTATGCTAGATGCTTGCTTTTGAGTGAGAAGCTGCTGTTGGCACATTACTGACTGGATGTTAGGATGATTTCTTTAGGTTATTATTATTTAGAAAGTATGTCTTGTTTTGAGGATTTGTAATTCCTCCACTTTCTATGATTCTGTATCTAAACCAGTAAATTCATGAATTTGATTTCTTAACTTTGAATCTAAGTGTCTAAATTTGGTGATTTACGCAGCACCTTCTTATTATAATGATTATATTCAATTGAAACATAACATGTGTACCCTATATTTCATTTGATTGACGTCGAACTTAATTAACATTACCTTCTCTGCAATTCGTGTTACTCTTACTAGAAGATAGGAAAATCGATTTCTTCACTCCTATCTTGAGCTTCGATAGGTCTGTTGAGGGCCAACAAACTGTGATCTTTGTTGGGTTCTTCAAACTTAAGACTTAAGGACATTAAATATATACATGGCAAATTCTATAACGACCTTTAAAACTAGGGATGGCAATGGGTAGGGTATGGGTAGGGTACTATAGTCTCCATCCCCATACCCGCACTTTAAAAAAATACCCGTACCCATCCCCATACCCGTGTGAGTGACAATCTTTGTCTCCGTCCCCATACCCTGTGGGTACCTAAGTACCCATACCCGTACCCGTACCCGTTACCCGCATTTTTGCTAAAAATAAGTTGATCAATTATAAAATATCATATCATTTTAATATAGTTAAAAAAGTTCAAAGGTTTTAATGTTGATTCATGAAAATTATAAACAAAATTATTAGTAATATCATACTAAAGTTCATTTTCTGTTGATATATTTGCTTTATATTATAAATAAACATTTTTTTTATTAAAAATGTGTAATAGTATAATAGTGTTGTATTTTTTAAAATTGGTTTATATATATTATTATATAATTATTATATAATAATATAATTAAAATAAATATATATATATCATATGGGTATATGGGGTGGGTACTAAGGTACCCGTACCCGCACCCATACCCGTTCAATTTTGTGGGTAATTACCCATACCCATGTCCATACCCAAAATGCGGGTTTTTACCCTACCCATTATGGGTATTTTTTGTGGGTACCCACTGGGTATGGGTAAATTGCCATCCCTATTTAAAACCAGTGTGGCCTAACTAGGGCTAACACTGCAAGGTTCCAAAGTGACACCCCTTCTTCAAAGACAGTTGTGGCCCATTTCTCTTTGTATGTTGTGTACAGAGTTCCATCTACAACATTATGTGTGATAGGAAGCAGAGGGCAGTGATGTTCTCTTGCCGACAGAGATTTGTGCTGTAAGCGTAAAGCAACGCTTCCCATGATGCTACAAATGTTATTTTTGCTTGACATGCAATCAAAAAATGCTTATTGAATTTTCCGATCTTACACAACATGTGTCTTTTTCATGTAATTGTTATATTACGGAGCTCATAAACTTCAAAAGTAGAGACATCTTATATCTGATACCGATATTGTAACAGCCCGTTTTTCACAAGCCAAAAAGGGCATTATTTTTTTTTTTTTTTTTTTTTTTCCAACTAACACTCAGAGTGCGCATATAATAATTTTCAATGAGCCGGCATTCAAATATACAAAAGACTCATTACCATAGGTGCTTCGACAAGCAAAGTGTATTCCTGAATAATTACAATCCAAGTCTAAGTATCAAGTACTTACAACAAAACAAGTTAGAAACCCTATGCTAACCAAAAAGCACGGTGTACAAAACACACCGGCGCATAGTCTATCTATACTAAGCTTTACCAAATGCTTACTATAGCCTAGAACTGCCACCGTCGTCATCACGACCTAACCCATCACCTGGGTGGGATGAGCCCGCAAATGAAAGAAAGGGTCACCACAAAATATATAGTATGTATATATATATAACCGGTGCGAAAGATTGTACACATAACAATAATTCCACAAAACACAAGAGAAAGCTCTTAACCAACAAAGCAATTCCCACCAACGGGTTCATATAAGCAATGCACACACAGCCTATAATGCAACCTCTACAATGCGTGGCACTAACCCTAGCTACCACAATGCATGAGTTCCGGAAACTGTAGGTCCAACCCCTACTAAACACCAACGAAAACCCGTAGCCCATCACGGTCACTACGAAACCTGATAAAGCACCGTAGAATAATAATAAAATCCCGTAGCCCATCTCGGACACTACGAAGATTAGAGTGGACCCAATCTCTGTCAATCACACCCCGCAGCCCATCACGGACACTACGTATTATAAACCACATAAACACCGTGAAACATCAATAAAATCCCGTAGCCCATCACGGACACTACGAAGATTAGAGTGGACCCAATCTCTGTCAATCACACCCCGTAGCCCATCACGGACACCACGTATCGATCTCAACAAAAATATCGTAGCTCTCCCGATCACTACGAATAAAAAGGTGGGCTCTCCCGATCACCACACCGTACACGCAACTACCGAATGCACGAGCATACGCTTCCCCATATATGTTAATGCAATGAATACATACCTCTCTAGCATATGTAAACCAAACATAACAACATACATACATTTCTCATAATATGTATTCCAAATACCTGTTCATACATATATTCTCATGATCATATGTAAACAGCGCAAGTATTATAAACACTTTCTCATCACGAGAATACATAACACATACATGCCAAGCACACCACAGCACATCACAGAAAATAACCAAGCATGTTATTAACCAGTGAAAAGACAGAAATAAAGTGATGCCCTTACCTCGGCAAGCTTCCGTCAACACACACGCTCAAACAACACAACGCGCTTCCTAAAACAAGCAGCGCAACAA
This sequence comes from Trifolium repens, assembly GCA_030408175.1. Lineage (NCBI taxonomy): Eukaryota > Viridiplantae > Streptophyta > Magnoliopsida > Fabales > Fabaceae > Trifolium > Trifolium repens. The sequence goes on from CP125851.1 coordinate 38,289,712, forward strand.
TCAATACATTGTTCTCTAACCAATAGTATTGAAACTAAACCAAGAACCCCAAAAACCTAAAGGTTTCTAAGGAAAATTCACTCTTTCGGATACCATACCAAAAACTACCGTATTGATCAACCCCTATGAGTTATTTGTACTATTTTTAGGACCCAAAACAATTGCCAAACGTCTTAAATAATTTGAATTGCAAAATGGCTATTTTCTTGCGTTATAAGTTACGTACTTTCCGAGTACCCGAAAAACTCGTTTCCAATCCCCACCACTTCCATAAATTAATAAAAAGGGATTAGAATGTAAAAAACCAAGTTTAGAAATCAGAATCCAAAATTTCAACTCTCAGAGCTCGCCCTGGCGAGTTGATGGCGAGTGAAGGCAGAGAGTTCTGGTCTTACTCGCCCTGGAGCTCGCCCTGGCGAGTTGTCAAGACCTGTGACACTCGCCCTGGCGAGTAACCACTCGCCTGGCGAGTTGCACCTGTCATGACAGCACAAGACAGCAACTCACACCACCTTTCTCCACCCCAAACCTAGTTTGATTCTATTAGTTCCCAACACTTTTTCAAAGCATAAAAGCAAACCATTTTCATAAGCAAGCAACACATTTCCGAAAGCATGTTGGTTGCTTCGAGTGCAAGTTATTTGATTTTCATTTCCAAAATCAAAACCAAATCCAAGCACAAGTTTTATTACGGGCCTTAACCGTCCGGTAATCATTTTCAAACGTGTTTTCAAGGTAAATAGCGACACCACATGTCACAATAGTTTTAAACCACTTTGACCTCAAAACACTACTCAAAACTCTTAGAAAATATTTTCATAAACCTCAAAATATTTTTCATCGGATTTTCTAAAACAAAACCATACAACGCATTTCCCTTTCGCCCAAAGGTTCAAAGATAACTTTTCTTTTCAAAACCTTACAACATAACCTCATGTAATTGATCAATACATAAACAACTCCAAACCCTAACTTTTCTCATGAGATTTCCACTAACTCATGGAAAATTGAAATAACAAAGCCTACACATGCTTACTAAACCCTCATGAACAACTTTCATGGAACAAAAACCCTTCACAACCAATTCTTATGAAATTTCTCCCAAGAACATAATCATAAAAATCCTAACTAAGATGTTTTAAACCAACAAAGAAAGGAGAAGGTTTACTACCTCAAGTGGAGATGAATTCCTTTCAATCTCTATGATCCAACAAGCCAAAAATCCAAGCTTTTGGTGAAGAATTGCAAAATCTCTCAAGTTGGAAAGGTGAAAAGAAAGCCACGGCCAAGAGAAAAGAAGAGTGAAGTTTTGTGAATTTTTCTCATGACTACAAGTGACTAAAAGTCTCCCTTAAGACTTGGTCTTGTTCCATAATAGCCTTTGGATCAAATAGGATAAAGCTTCAAGACAAAATCCTAGCCCTTGGATCAATCCGAGTCTATCCTCCCAAGATATTTCTCACAACCTCTTACAACGAAACGCACGCTCAGTTCTCGCGCATCGCGACGAACGTAAATCACAAAAACGTAAAACCTACGGAAAGAACGTCTATCGTCTAACATTTCCAAAACTTATCGCCGAATCTTTTTCCGCGACTGTAATTTTCTTCCACACTCCTGAAAATTATTCTCAGGACATATCCTAACTCGCGCAGATATATAAAACTCCCATCCGAAACCTCATTCAAAACAGACGCAGTAAGATTTTCCATCCGCGGGTAAAATCCTACTCGTTTTTCCAAAAACAAGAATAATCCAAAACTCGTTATTCTAAGACCACAAAAATCTCCTCATACTTAAAAGAGTATCACGACCCGAAAGTCTGTGCCTTTCCAGCGCACGAGCACAAAACAGGCTCCGTTTCAGCAAAAATCTCATTAATGTGACGATCTTCACAAAACCGCCTCACCACAAACCCTAAAACTCGCAGCCGATACTAGAGTTCCTTAGAAAAACTGTACAGTGAAAACTTGGGTCTTACATTACTACCCTCCAAAAAGAAGTTTCGTCCTCGAAACTAAAGGTAAGAGTAACAACTCAACTAATCATTACCATCACCAACACAACAAAATCCCTCAGGATTAGGTGTATCCTCACATATGCTAACACCGGGTGAAGTCACACAGATACTCTCACCAACACACTGGCACAACCGTGCACCAACCGCAACTCTCAACGAGTTCACCACTCAAAATTTTACCGCACAACCAAGGTTTTCAACCTCGAGTTCCTCAAAAGTCCAAAGGTTCACACAAAAATTTTCCAAAGTCACCTCTTTCGCCTCTGCGACATAGCCCACTCCATTAGTTTCACACGAAGTTGTGAGTGGCTACCCCCCAAAAAGAAACACCGAAACTTTCTGCGCACCAGCAAAGCCGGCAAAATTAGTCATTTCCAGTCAACACGACTCCGTCTATTATCAACAAGGGATTAAGGATGATCAGTTCCTCAATTTGTCAATAAATAGTCGACAATCATGATGGTGGTCTAGACCATCTTTACCCAATCTTAAGTGATACTTCATTCCACTTGTGCTCAAGGTCCTCCGAGGCACAATGGTCTCACACGTCTCCCTCAAACTCTTACGAATACACGTCGAAATCGCAAGACACAACACTCAAAGAACGTCACTCAAGCTCTCATGATTCCACTCATGAAACCTCCGCTGAACATCATTCAACAGTAATACCATGCCACCACGGCATGTACTACCAAAACCATTACATTCCGAACAAGTCGTCTTTTCTATAGAAGAATTTTCCGCTCTACCAATATCCACAAGTCCGCAACTCAGTGAATATGCCGAACCGTATGTTCACATTACTTCCAAAACGACACTTAGATGAATCTCGCGTGCCTTAAACAAAACGCTTGTCCTCGTCGACGGCCATCGTCGGCGCACATCCTCTTCACATCGTATTCTCATTCTATTCCTGAACTCTCCTGAGTTCCTTTTTCTCTTACGATAACATCCACTCTTACTCAAAAGAGTTGGTCACCCTGACCATTCCTAAACACTCCGAACATCATCACTCTCGCCGAGATACCTACCTTCAAGAATAAATCTTAAGGTACCCCCTCACATCACGATTGCCCCACCTTCCGTGGTGACAATATTCAAATTCCCTCACTTTCCTAGAATCAGAAACAGATCTCAAACCCTTTCATCTTCATCACTTATGGAAGATGAACCATCAAGTAAAAACAACCCAACAATGGAATACCTTTGCTACGAGTTCGGCTAGAAACACCACTAGCCACACGTATTGTTAACACGTCCCTCCATGACTAACATTCTTCTACGACTAACTCATCGGCGTTATAACTCTACAACTTCCGATTGGGTCCTTGATTATCTTGGGGACGGTTATAAGGCTTATTCCCCTGCCTCCTCTGATTCTGACTCGATCTCTGAGTCTGACCACTTGAATTACTAGGTCCTCCTGCACTAAAACTTCCTTGGCGGTTCACCCGCTTGTTTCTCATATCCTCAACCTCTTGGCACTTCTCTACCAAGACTTGAAACTGACGAATACCCAACGGCACCACTGCATCTTGCAGTTCATACCTCAAACCATCCTGGAAGCGACGACACATATAGGCCTCATCTATCCCATCCCTAAAGAAGCGGAAGTAACGGGATAGTGATTCAAATTTCTTGGCATAAGCCTCAACATTCATGCCCCCCTGACGCAACTGAAGGAATTCCTCCCCATACCGTTCCCTAGCAGTCTCGGGGAAGTACTTGGCTAAAAACCTCCTCTTGAAGCTCTCCCAATTCATTTCCTCATAGGCGGCCCCCATAATGAGCCTGGTGTTTCCCCACCAGTATTCAGAACTACCCTGCAACTGATAGGTAGCCAAGGTTACCTTTTCTCCTTCCGGACAATGGATCGCCCCAAAGATCCTCTCAATCGACTGGAGCCACAAATCCGCGGTATCGGGACCTCCCTCCCCACTAAACTTAGGAGGAACCTGATGGTTGAAACTGGTGAGAAGTCTAGATCCAGCAGCAACGATCTCCCTCTCACGCTTCTCTACATCCCTCTGCGCCTTCGCATGGGTCTGAGCAGTCACAGCAACTGCCATCGTATTCATGGCATGAGCCATCTGATACATCTCGTTGTCATCTGCCCTATGGGCTGCAGGTGCCCTTCTCGGAGGCATTCTTTCTTTCCTGCACATACCAATTCCTCTTGGTTAGATCCTTAACCAAACATTCTGAATCCTAACAGAACATCTCACTCCACGGATTACTAACCCATAACCCGACACAGAACAACCACTAGACCTAACTCAACACAAGTTACGTTCTAACCGACTCTGAACTAACGACTCAAGTATACACTTTCCCTTTGAAGATTTAAAGCCGTGCTCTGATACCAATTGTAACAGCCCGTTTTTCACAAGCCAAAAAGGGCATTATTTTTTTTTTTTTTTTTTTTTTCCAACTAACACTCAGAGTGCGCATATAATAATTTTCAATGAGCCGGCATTCAAATATACAAAAGACTCATTACCATAGGTGCTTCGACAAGCAAAGTGTATTCCTGAATAATTACAATCCAAGTCTAAGTATCAAGTACTTACAACAAAACAAGTTAGAAACCCTATGCTAACCAAAAAGCACGGTGTACAAAACACACCGGCGCATAGTCTATCTATACTAAGCTTCACCAAATGCTTACTATAGCCTAGAACTGCCACCGTCGTCATCACGACCTAACCCATCACCTGGGTGGGATGAGCCCGCAAATGAAAGAAAGGGTCACCACAAAATATATAGTATGTATATATATATAACCGGTGCGAAAGATTGTACACATAACAATAATTCCACAAAACACAAGAGAAAGCTCTTAACCAACAAAGCAATTCCCACCAACGGGTTCATATAAGCAATGCACACACAGCCTATAATGCAACCTCTACAATGCGTGGCACTAACCCTAGCTACCACAATGCATGAGTTCCGGAAACTGTAGGTCCAACCCCTACTAAACACCAACGAAAACCCGTAGCCCATCACGGTCACTACGAAACCTGATAAAGCACCGTAGAATAATAATAAAATCCCGTAGCCCATCTCGGACACTACGAAGATTAGAGTGGACCCAATCTCTGTCAATCACACCCCGCAGCCCATCACGGACACTACGTATTATAAACCACATAAACACCGTGAAACATCAATAAAATCCCGTAGCCCATCACGGACACTACGAAGATTAGAGTGGACCCAATCTCTGTCAATCACACCCCGTAGCCCATCACGGACACCACGTATCGATCTCAACAAAAATATCGTAGCTCTCCCGATCACTACGAATAAAAAGGTGGGCTCTCCCGATCACCACACCGTACACGCAACTACCGAATGCACGAGCATACGCTTCCCCATATATGTTAATGCAATGAATACATACCTCTCTAGCATATGTAAACCAAACATAACAACATACATACATTTCTCATAATATGTATTCCAAATACCTGTTCATACATATATTCTCATGATCATATGTAAACAGCGCAAGTATTATAAACACTTTCTCATCACGAGAATACATAACACATACATGCCAAGCACACCACAGCACATCACAGAAAATAACCAAGCATGTTATTAACCAGTGAAAAGACAGAAATAAAGTGATGCCCTTACCTCGGCAAGCTTCCGTCAACACACACGCTCAAACAACACAACGCGCTTCCTAAAACAAGCAGCGCAACAATCAATACATTGTTCTCTAACCAATAGTATTGAAACTAAACCAAGAACCCCAAAAACCTAAAGGTTTCTAAGGAAAATTCACTCTTTCGGATACCATACCAAAAACTACCGTATTGATCAACCCCTATGAGTTATTTGTACTATTTTTAGGACCCAAAACAATTGCCAAACGTCTTAAATAATTTGAATTGCAAAATGGCTATTTTCTTGCGTTATAAGTTACGTACTTTCCGAGTACCCGAAAAACTCGTTTCCAATCCCCACCACTTCCATAAATTAATAAAAAGGGATTAGAATGTAAAAAACCAAGTTTAGAAATCAGAATCCAAAATTTCAACTCTCAGAGCTCGCCCTGGCGAGTTGATGGCGAGTGAAGGCAGAGAGTTCTGGTCTTACTCGCCCTGGAGCTCGCCCTGGCGAGTTGTCAAGACCTGTGACACTCGCCCTGGCGAGTAACCACTCGCCTGGCGAGTTGCACCTGTCATGACAGCACAAGACAGCAACTCACACCACCTTTCTCCACCCCAAACCTAGTTTGATTCTATTAGTTCCCAACACTTTTTCAAAGCATAAAAGCAAACCATTTTCATAAGCAAGCAACACATTTCCGAAAGCATGTTGGTTGCTTCGAGTGCAAGTTATTTGATTTTCATTTCCAAAATCAAAACCAAATCCAAGCACAAGTTTTATTACGGGCCTTAACCGTCCGGTAATCATTTTCAAACGTGTTTTCAAGGTAAATAGCGACACCACATGTCACAATAGTTTTAAACCACTTTGACCTCAAAACACTACTCAAAACTCTTAGAAAATATTTTCATAAACCTCAAAATATTTTTCATCGGATTTTCTAAAACAAAACCATACAACGCATTTCCCTTTCGCCCAAAGGTTCAAAGATAACTTTTCTTTTCAAAACCTTACAACATAACCTCATGTAATTGATCAATACATAAACAACTCCAAACCCTAACTTTTCTCATGAGATTTCCACTAACTCATGGAAAATTGAAATAACAAAGCCTACACATGCTTACTAAACCCTCATGAACAACTTTCATGGAACAAAAACCCTTCACAACCAATTCTTATGAAATTTCTCCCAAGAACATAATCATAAAAATCCTAACTAAGATGTTTTAAACCAACAAAGAAAGGAGAAGGTTTACTACCTCAAGTGGAGATGAATTCCTTTCAATCTCTATGATCCAACAAGCCAAAAATCCAAGCTTTTGGTGAAGAATTGCAAAATCTCTCAAGTTGGAAAGGTGAAAAGAAAGCCACGGCCAAGAGAAAAGAAGAGTGAAGTTTTGTGAATTTTTCTCATGACTACAAGTGACTAAAAGTCTCCCTTAAGACTTGGTCTTGTTCCATAATAGCCTTTGGATCAAATAGGATAAAGCTTCAAGACAAAATCCTAGCCCTTGGATCAATCCGAGTCTATCCTCCCAAGATATTTCTCACAACCTCTTACAACGAAACGCACGCTCAGTTCTCGCGCATCGCGACGAACGTAAATCACAAAAACGTAAAACCTACGGAAAGAACGTCTATCGTCTAACATTTCCAAAACTTATCGCCGAATCTTTTTCCGCGACTGTAATTTTCTTCCACACTCCTGAAAATTATTCTCAGGACATATCCTAACTCGCGCAGATATATAAAACTCCCATCCGAAACCTCATTCAAAACAGACGCAGTAAGATTTTCCATCCGCGGGTAAAATCCTACTCGTTTTTCCAAAAACAAGAATAATCCAAAACTCGTTATTCTAAGACCACAAAAATCTCCTCATACTTAAAAGAGTATCACGACCCGAAAGTCTGTGCCTTTCCAGCGCACGAGCACAAAACAGGCTCCGTTTCAGCAAAAATCTCATTAATGTGACGATCTTCACAAAACCGCCTCACCACAAACCCTAAAACTCGCAGCCGATACTAGAGTTCCTTAGAAAAACTGTACAGTGAAAACTTGGGTCTTACAGATATTCTGGAGTTATTCCTGAATAGTCGGAGTTATTCCTGAATAGTCGGATACGCAAAGTATCGAAATTCTTTTTTGAAATTTTCAATAATTATGTTATGGGACATTTATAAGATACTTTATAGATATACGCGGATTTGTATCCTAAATAAGAGAAAGTTGCACAAAAGGTTAGACAAGGTTGTGAAATTTCGGTGAAGATATACATAATTCAAATACAAGATTGCACTAAAGTTATTGAATCACAATCATTCTCCTGTTCTTTCTCTCTCTCTCTCTCCCTCTCAAACTTCAATCCTTTTCTTGCCTGTCATCTTTTCTCTCTATTGTAAGGTATTTTTTTTCTGTGCAGTGCAATGATTTAAATATTTATTGATATGATTGAAGTTGGATTCTTTTGTTCAATTGAATTGATTTTATTTTTAGGTTATCGATTATTGGATGGAATTAAGAGAGCTTAGAGATGTAGCGACACAATTGTTGTTGCGATTTTGTTTTTTGGTTGATTTGCCTTTGTTTTGTGGACTAGACTGTGTTGACTAATTATTATTTAGCACCCAATATTTATGTTGATTTATTATTGTTTTAGCACCTAATGTTGATTCATTTTATTGTTTTCTATTCGATTTATCGTTCTTTTCATGGGTAATGTCTTTCAAACGGCGTTGATTCATTGTGGATTTGTCTTTCTCTCATTTTTGCACCTAATTTTGTTTCACTGTTATGTTCTGGCTGATTTGCAATTTTTTGTGAAGCAAAACGTTGACATAACCAAACCAAGTAAAACTCAATCCGGAAGCTTACCCCTAGAGTGAATATTATGAACCTGAAAATCCTTTTGCATATTCTTTTTCTTTGCCTTAGACACCACCTCAGTAAAAGGCTCTTCACTAGCGGTAGCACAGTTAATATGTTAATGAAGAATAATCAATGCATATTAGTTTTAGTTGAGTGCTCAATTGTGTTGATAACCATTCTTCTGGCCGTGCATCTTGTGGAGGGTTGCTTTGCTTAGGAATAATACTAGGGCCTTCATTAAAGGCTTCAATGCGAACATTCGTTTTTGCACTATGTGGCATTTATCTGAATTTGAAGCTTTCTCGTCCGAGTTTTCTTTATATGATTATTAAAAATGACTCCCTTACCACTATTCATCTCAATTGTTAAATTTGCTCCTCAGTGGATCATCTTTTGTATCCACTAGTTTCTCGTATTTTATCTTTAGTAAATAGTGAAACTGAAACCCATAGCCATAGGTGCCATATATTTAAGGAAGCAAATCAAGAAACAGACACCTTGGCCAAGCATGAGTCTAGTCTTTTCGTTCATTTTCGTCATTTTGATGGTTGGCGTTGTTGCGATCAACTTTCCTAGGGACTTGGTTTTATTTTTCTTTTGGTGTTTTGCCCCTTTTGTTTATTAAAATAAAAAAGGTAAAATTTGCTTATACTACTCACTTTCTAGTTTATTGAAATCGGTTAATACTACGGTGAGGTGGTCCACTGTGGTGAAGTGATCATTATTATTATAACGAATACAAATTTTACAAAATTCACCATTGGATTAAAGTTTGTATATTATATATCATCCATACAAATTTTTTTGAAAAATTGAAAATCATATGATGTGTTATTGAAATGTATCAAATTTAACGGTATTTAATAAAAACTCATAAACCGTTAATCTTAATCTTAATGGGTCTCAATAACATATCAAATGATTTTCAATTTTTCTAAAAATTTGTATGGATGGGAGTGGTTATGGTGCATAAGCTTTTTCCTTATGCACCGTGCATAAATAATGAAATTTACTTAATGCACCCCCCAAATTACTTAGTGCACCCCCAGATTTCTAGCGCACCCCCCAAATTTCTAACGCACCCCATAAAAATTTGGAGATGCACTAAGTAATTTGGGGGGTGCACTAGAAATCTGGTGGATGTGCTAAGCAATTTTAGATATTTATGCACAGTGCATAAACATAACTTATGCACCATAACTTATGCCGTGCTAATAGTATTCAAGGAACATCTAAGTATAAAGTGAGAATTATTAGTACTCCTAGTTTAATTATACAGTTTTTGTTAAAAGTATAAGTTAAGTTTAATCAAGTGTAAGGACGTGTACTTTAACCAGGGTTTGTAGGGTGAATAGGTTCAATTAAGTGTCTCACTAACGGAACTTTAGTTATTTTCACAACATTCCGTCCTGGGAGCAATTATCAGATCTAAGAGTTTTAATTTATGAATGATACCAGCAGATCACCTTAAAAATCATCGTATCCAACACCTAATAGTTAATAAAAGAAGTGCACAACACAGTAGTATATCAAAAACACAAGTATAGAATGCATTTACAATTTTAAGAAAAACTTAATGGCCACTGAATATAATAACTATTAATTCGATTAATAAAATTAGCCATTTAAATTTAAATATTTCATAAAAAGATTTTTAGATGATCTCTTGGGCTCCTTCAAAAGAAATTTACTAGTTTTAAAAAAGTTATTCCAAACTCCAAACGAATATGCACAAAAGCTAGAAATACTAGATTAGATGGCAACAAATGGTTGTCCACAATACAAATCCAGAGTGGCTGCATACCCAGTAAAAACATAAACATTTAAAAGATCCGAAATCATTGAAAGCAAACACAACCCAAAATCTAAAATTAAGATAGCAGTATATTTCTATCATCACAATTAATCAGATCTACGAATAAACGGTATTTCCCTAAACAACTATTCATTTCAATAACAAAACACTATCAGCAGCCACCCATCTAAACAGCACCAAGAACAGCATCCTTAAGCACGCTCACCACGGATCCTACGAGCCAACTGGATATCCTTGGGCATTATAGTCACACGCTTGGCATGGATGGCACACAAGTTGGTGTCCTCAAAGAGTCCAACAAGGTATGCCTCAGCAGCTTCTTGCAATGCAAGCACAGCATGGCTCTGGAAACGAAGATCAGTCTGCAACCACAACAATCAAAATTATTAACTACACCATTCATAACAACCATGAAAACAATAAGACAAATCTCAAAACAATAATTTCACATTACCTTGAAATCCTGAGCAATTTCACGAACCAACCTCTGGAAGGGGAGCTTCCTGATCAAGAGCTCAGTACTCTTCTGGTACTTCCTAATCTCACTGTTATGATAACAATCCAAATATTAGACACTGACAATTCAATCAAAATACAAAACACAAAACCCATACACACAAAATAACCATTCAGATAAGAACACTCACCGAAGAGCAACAGTTCCAGGACGATAACGATGTGGCTTCTTAACTCCACCAGTAGTTGGGGCAGACTTACGTGCAGCCTAATCGAAAATAGAAAACAAGAAATCATTAACATAAGATTCTACAATAACATAAGATTCAATCACAATAATACAAATTAAAATCAATGTTGATAATCATGAAGTAAAAAGCATACCTTAGTTGCAAGTTGCTTCCTTGGTGCCTTTCCACCGGTTGACTTACGAGCAGTTTGCTTTGTACGTGCCATCTCTGCATAACCCAAACAGCAACAGATTAACACTTCGTAAATTAAAAGCAAAAAGCCAAACAAAACGAACACAAACACAATGATCAGAATATGTTTCCCCTATAATGATTACTAACCTAATATCAGAATCCGAATCCTAATCCTAATTTTCAACAATTACCAATCATGAATGCAAAATTAACCTGGAAAATAGAGAAATTATCCTAACAGATTTACAATTACTTGTTCTCCTTAACAAAACATAGATGAATGTGTGAAATTAACAAATAACAAATTATTCTGCTGCTTCTTCTCCTTAATCAAACATAGATATACAAAACCACAAAACAAATCATAATCAAATACTGAACCGAAAGCGCAAAACAATTGAACAGTATTATAGAAATATAAACCCTAATATCCTCAATTGATGAATAACATTTGAAATGTAACCTAAGACACATTCGAATTAACAAACGAAGACAAGTGGAAATCAAAATTCACGAAAGACAAAAACCCTAGATTCCTAAAAAAATTTGAAGAAGGAAGAAAAAAACTGACCTCTAAGCTTTTGCTTTTTTCTTCTCTGAAACTCGTCCGCTGAAGATTGGAGAAAAGAATCTAAAACTTTGAAAGGGGACGAGGTGAAGGCGTATATATATAGCGATTTGGTCAGAGATCCAACGGATATAAGACACTATCCGTGTGCTTTCTTAGTTAGGATCGGACGGTATGTGAAGTGGTTAGTTGTGTTTTCTCAATTTGAATTAACGGTTGTGATTCGATCTGAGACATAAGATGCGGATCGTGAAATCTAGTTGTTTCGTTTCTATTGGTTGTTTTTATTGTCACCTTTTATTTTTTTTGTTTATTCAGCGCTGCTATTCTTTACGGATGAAATAGAAGAAGAAATGCAAGAATGCATGCAGCAGTCACGTGCGCTACTAATTACCCACGATTTGGGTTACAAATTTATTTTAAAAATAAATAAATAAATAGATAAATAAGAATGGCTCCAATAAGAATTTCAGTGGTGAACACTCCTCTAAATTAGGATTTCTATAGTAACCGCCACCGCGCTAAATCTAACTCCCGCGTTACAAAGAAAAAAATTTCTGAGTGCCGGTACCAAGCTTCCATCAATAGTTATTTCTTCGTCGTCACCGTTTGCCACGTTGCGTTCTTATCCTTCTTGTTGCACCTACCACAGTTTGAATACTTGAAATTTATTGATGCCACAGGTACCTCACACCTCTGTGCCATTCGTAAGCTTTGCAACTATCTCTACAATTCATTGTCCCAAATCTTAGTCTAGGTTCTTATAATTTGTTTTGTGTTGATTTTATAGTTGCAACTGGAGTTATAATCAAATTGCAAGTAAGTATCTTGTTTATTTATTATTCTCATATGACACCATACAATTAATGCATCTTGTCAATTGACTGATTTATTTGATTAATTCTTTTTAATATGTATTGCATTAGTGGAGGAAATATTTGCATCTTTTGATAAAGGGGAAACAAGTGAAGGTAATAAACAGTCTGATGAATGTCAAAAATTGCTTATGAAAATGAAATACCTAGGCCTGGAATGACATTTAGCTCTGAAGATCAAGTTTTCGATTATTATGCCAACTATTCTCGAAGTATGGGTTTTGGAATGGGTAAAATCAGTTCAAAAAAGGGAGATGATGGGAAAAAATACTTTACTCTAGCATGTAGTCGTGCTAGAAAATATACTTCAAAGAATCTTTTGAAGCCAAATCCTATTACAAAAATAGGATGTAAGGCTAGATTGAATGCATGCATGTCTTTAGATGGAACAATTATAATTACAAGTGTGGTTCTTGAGCATAATCATCAGCTAAGCCCAACAAAAGCAAGATATTTCAGATGCAACAAGACTATGGGGCCTTACACGAAAAGGAGGTTAGAACTTAATGATCAAGCTGGGATTAGTGTAAGCAGGAACTTTCGATCTTTGGTGGTTGAAGCAGATGGGTATGAGAATCTCACTTTTGGAGAAAAAGATTGTAGGAATTATATAGATAAAGTAAGACGGTTACGACTTGGGTCTGGAGATGCAGAAGCCATTCAAAACTACTTTGGTAGAATGCAAAGACAAAATAGTCAGTTTTACTATGTAATGGATGTAGACGATGAAAGTCGTTTACAAAATGTTTTTTGGGCAGATGCGAGGTGTAGGGCTGCATATGAATATTTTGGTGAAGTCATAACATTTGACACCACTTATTTAACAAATAAATATGACATGCCGTTTGCCCCTTTTGTTGGAGTTAATCATCACGGCCAATCTATTTTGTTGGGTTGTGCTCTATTGTCGAACGAGGATACTAAAACTTTTACTTGGTTGTTCAAAACGTGGTTAGATTGTATGCATGGACATGCACCAAATGCCATAATTACCGATCAAGATAGAGCAATGAAAAATGCAATTGAGGTTGTCTTTCCAAAATCTCGTCATCGATGGTGTTTGTGGCATTTGATGAAAAAGGTTCCAGAAAAGTTGGGTAGACACTCTAATTATGAGTCTATCAAAACACTTTTGCATGGCATTGTATATGATTCTTTGAGTAAAAGTGATTTCATAGAGAATTGGGGGAAAATGATCGAATATTACGGGCTACAAGATAATGAATGGTTCACTACTAGAAAACTCGCTTTTAGCAACCGATTTAGAGACTGAAAAATTTCGGTCACTATAGAGACCGATTTAGAGACTGATATTTTAAACGTAAACTTAAAATAAAGTCGGTCACTATATCGGTTGCTACATAATTATAGAGACTGAATTAGAGACCAATAATTAGTGACCAAAAAATCGGTCGCTTTTAGAGACCGAATTAGAGACCAATATTTCGAGCTTCAAAGTGAAAAATTTATCGGTTGCTATATTAGTCGCTACCTAACTATAGAGACTAAATTGAAGACCGATAAATAGCGAGCAAAATTTTCTTCGCAAGCTTTTTTTTTTATTTACAAATCACTAGAAAAACAAATTAAAAAAAAAAGCTAAATACATAGGACACTGTCTTCGATCTCTCAGCTAGATTGTTCAAATTGCAAAAAACAAACTTTATTTAAAACCAAACATCAAATATTATATGCAACAAAAAAAAACAAACTTTGTTTAAAAAAAACTGTTTTGTTTTTGACAAAAAACACGTTTCAAAAACAAACAAACTTTGAATTAGAATTGAATATATCTTTTAACTTAGTTGAATTATTCCAAAACTCAGTTAGAGATATTAAAACAAAATCAAATCACAAAGTTCATTCAAAAAAAAAAAAACCAAATCACAAAGTTCAATTTTCGCCGTTCCACCGTCCGCCGTAGTTTTTCTCTTCGCCGGTGAGTGCTTCCTCTTCTTCCTCATTGAGCTGATCTTCATGTTTTGTTTATTGAGATTGTATGTGATATATTCGATCTTAACCGTATTGTATTTTCTGGTTCTTCTAATCTTTGTGTGAACCCTGTTAAGTTTGGTGCCGCATTAGGATTTCAATATAGCTTATTCAATTGTTTGCTGAAGTTTTATGTGGATTGAGAAACTTTGTCTTTCAATTGGTTGATGACTTGAAGCGCTTTAAGCCGGCAAATTTGTGTGTTTTATTCTTTGCAAATTGCACAGTATTATATTTGAGTGGGCAAATTTATTTTATTTTTTCCTTTACAAAAATTGAATGATTTAATTGATAAATTGAGTAGTTTTTCAATTCAATCTTTCGGTTTATATGCTAAATCAATTCAATCCTGAAATTTGTTGGCTTTTCAATTTGTCCTTTTCTTCTTTGGACCTCTTTTTTTTTTAAGATCAAATTTTGTAAGGTATATGGATTCAACAATTAAATTAAGATGCACATGCGTATTTTCTTGTAAACATATTATGTTGTGGATACTGTATGTGTTCGTTAACCTATGGTTGAAACTGAATGTAAATTTGGTTACTCATGAATGTCTATTGTGCTGCTTTAGTAAAATTTGGCAACTCTTGGTTTCGAAATGTTTTCGTTTTGGATTGCAATTGTGATTCCTTGTTGTTTTGTTACAAACTTCTTTATTTGCACTTTTCATCCTTCTATTTACTTGTTTGTCCCTTTACATTTGCCTATTAATATTATATATTTTGGCTTCTATTTTATTAATTTATGCTATAAACAATTCTATTTTATTTTTAATTAATTGCAGATGGCAGATAAAGTTAAAGAAAAGGCTTCCAAGAATCATAAATTAAAACTTCTCAAACGTTCAACTCCACAAATGCCACTCCCCCCGATCCAGTAGATTTGTTTGTTTACACACATCAACATCGCAAGAATAAGACTTCAATTGATCGAAAATCGGAACATATTTATGTAATTGAGTTCTCAACTTTAAATATTTTTTCCATGTTGATTTCATTTTATTTTACTTAATTTTAAAATATTAATTAGCCTTATATTTGTGTCAATAGGGAAAGTATAAACATATATAGATGGGAATAATTAATCCAACAAGCATCTTTGGAAGGTACTCCGCCACCAAGGGAACTAGATGTGTGGACTGAGGTTGCAGGAATAAGGAAAGGACATATATATGGTCTTGGGAGTGAATTTTGTTTATTTGCAAGCCGGCGAAATTACCGTGGTTCAAGTTCCTCTTCAACTGAATGGGTGCAAAGACATGAATTTGAAGAACTGAAACTTGAAAGGGATGAACTTCGTGATATGTAAAACAATTAATGGAAAGCTTGAACTTTCAGCCCAAGCCATATACTAGAGATCAAGTTCATGAAGATGATGTGGTTGATGATAATGAGGATGTGGCTGATAATAATGATGATAATTCTGATGATAACGACGACATGTCTGATGATGATAAAATAGAGTAAGAATGACAAGTTTAGTAGTGTGGCTTACTTTAGTAGTTTTCATTTGAATTAGGATATTGACTTTTTGTATCCAAGAATTGAAAGGAATTTGTATCTTTTGAATCCGATATTTTTTTATAAGTTTTTTTTTAACAGGTTTATTTATAAGTATTTGGTAATACTTAAATATATTATTCTTATATTGTTGTGTGAGATTATAAATTAGATTTTAAAAATTGCTTTCATGGGAATGTAAATTAATAATAATGATAATAATAATAATAATAATAATAATAATAATAATAATAATAATAATAATAATAATAATAATAAATCATTAAAGACCGAAATAAAAACCCAAATAGAGACCGAAATAGAGACTCAAAGAGAGACCGAAATAGAGACTCAAATAGAGACCGTAATAGAGACTGGCGTAGCGACCGAAATAGAGACTGAATTTACCATACAATATTTTTCATATCGGTCGCAAAATTGGTAGCAATGAATAGAGAAATTAATTCAAACTGGTCACTATATTAGTCGCTAATAGTGTCGCTCATAGCGTCGAAATATGTGTCGCAAAGTCAGTTTCTAAACTGGTTGCGAATTCAGTCGCTATTTCGGTCTCTAAATTTGGTTGCTCATTTGGTTGCTAGCAAATCGGTTGCTAATTTGGTCACAACAGATCAGCGACCAAGGTATTTGTTACCAATTTTCATCGGTTGCCATTTCGGTCGCTAACGCATTTAGCGACCGATTTTCATCAAAATCGGTTGCTAATTCGGTGGCTAAACACTGTTTTTCTAGTAGTGGTTGAAAGGACTATTTGGTGAACGGGATCATTGGGTTCCTGTGTATGTGAGAGACACATTTTGGGCCGGAATGTCAACTACACAACGAAGTGAAAGTATGAACTCATTTTTTGATGGGTATGTAAACTCAAAGACTGCATTGAAGCAATTTGTTGAACAATATGACAATGCATTGAAAGACAAAATTGAAAAGGAAAACTTGGCAGATTTTCATTCATTTAATGCAACAATTGCTTGTTTAAGTCATTATGGTTTTGAATCTCAATTCCAAAATGCATTTACTAATGCAAAATTCCAAGAATTTCAAGTTGAGGTTGGCTCTATGATGTATTGCACCGCCTCTGCAACCCATCGCCATAACCGTCAATCTTGATCTTTCAATATTGAATTTACTAATCCCAAATTGAGAGTCCGTCATACACAGGTGCAGAAAAAGATTATTCAACAATTGGAATTTGGAATACTGATTCTCTCAATTTGGGTTGTGTGAACAATAGAGTTGAGAGAAAAAAAAATTAAAAAAAGAAAAAAGAATAAGGTGAGAGAGTGACGCGATATTTTAAAGGAAAGTGCCATGTCATTCTTCGCTTTCTTGCCTTACTTTTTTCCGTAACAATTAGCATTTCCCGTTCAGAAAACTAGTTGAGCCATGTAACCATTTTGTTGAGAGTTAGATCACATTCTGCCGTTATGCGCGTACGGATCAAACAGTACTTAGTACTACCGTTTTCCTTCCAAAGTATCATTACTTGATTACTTCATTTAGACATTTTATTTTATTTTTATAAAAACTAGGTATGTACCCGTGCATACGCACGGGACGGCGCTTTCAGCGCCTTATTGCATTTTTTCTTACGGCGCCTTCGGCGCCTTATTGTATTCGCGCCTTCGGCGCGTTATTTTTTCGTATCATACATTTGACGCGCCTTCGGCGCGTGATATTAATTTTTTTTTGTATACAAAAGTTGAATAGTTTAGAAATATTGTTTTTAGTTTAATTAAGTCAGTATCTGTAGTTAAAAAAGATTGTAATATTATTACATATGCATTACGAATGTTTATTAAAAATATTAGGTATTTTACTATCAAATTGCTTGAGCTATTCAATTTTGGGAAAAAGGATGCGACAATATAATAGTAAAACAAATTGTAACAACCCGTTTTTCAAAGACCAGAAAAGGCATTATATTTTTTTTTTGTACACATCAGAGTTACGCATAAAAGAGTTTAAATGAGCCGGCATTCAAATACACAAAAGAACTCATTACCATAAGGTGCTTCGACAAGCAAAGTGTATTCCTGAATAATTACAATCCAAGTCTAAGTATTCAAATACTTACAACGAAACAAGTTAGAAACCCTATGCTATCCAAAAGCACGGTGCACAAAACACACCGGCGCATAGTCTAACTACTCTAAGCTTCAACACGAGCTCACTATGGCCTAGAGCTACCAACACCATCCTCTCGACCTACATCGTCATCTGGGGTGGGATGAGCCCGCAAATGAAAGAAAGGGTCACCATAAAATAAAAGTATGTATATATATAACCGGCGCGAAAGATGTACACATAACAAATTTCCACATACATAAGAGAAAGCTCTTTAACACGATAGCAATTCCCACCAACGGGTTCATATATATAGTGCACACCAAGCCTAATGCAGACTTCTACAATGGGTGTGGTATTATCCAAGCTACCACATGCATGAATTTAATTCCGGAATCAACCTCTCTATAGAAGGCGTAGGTCTCCGGTGGGATAACACCTCCTACTAGTGGTGGGATAACACCAGGTAGAGTCACTCGGACAATACCAAAACAATCACGGTGGGATAACACCGGGTGAGTCACACAGACAAACACCAACTCAATAAAATCCAGTAGGATTTGGCGAAGCCACACAGTCAAACGTCCGGTACGTAGGCAAAGTCACACAGACATACACCTAGGCACGCAACTATGAAATGCATGGCATATATTCTCTTTGGCATATACAGGATAGTCACACAGACAAAATCCTCGCGTAGTCCTATCCGACGCACGCATTCATATATGCTCATGCAAACATTCACATAGCCTAAAGCCTATGTACAAACCATCATAACATACATACATTTTATTAATCATATGTAAATTGCACACGTATTCATAACCACGTTCTCATCAATGAGAATACATAAGTACAAACATGCCAAAGCACACAACAAATGCATAAACAGCAAAACCAAGCATGTCGTAACCGTTTTAAAAGACGGAAATAAAGTGGAGCCCTTACCTCGGCAAGCTTCCGTTTACTAAAACTCGTTCAAAACACACAACGAGCTTCCTAAAACAAGCAGCATAACAATCAATACGTTGTTCTCAACCCAAAGTATTGAAACTAAACCAAAACCCCAAAAACCTAAAGGTTCCTAAGGAAAAATCCCTCTTTCGGATACCATACCAAATTCCACCATATTGATCAACCCTCATGAGTTATTTGTACTATTTTTAGGACCCAAAACAATAGGCAAAAGTCTTAAATAATTTGAAATACAAAATGGCCGTTTTCTTGCGTTACAAGTTACGTACTTTCCGAGTACTCAAAAAACCCGTTTCCAATCCCAACCACTTCCATAAATTAATAAAAAGGGATTAGAAAGCTAAAAACCAAGTTTAGAAATCAGAAACCAAAAATTCAACTCTCAGGGCTCGCCCTGGCGAGTTGGTGGCGAGTGAAGGCAGAGACAACATGTCTTGCTCGCTGTGGAGCTCGCCCTGGCGAGTTCATGGCCTGTGATGCTCGCCCTGGCGAGTTAACTCTCGCCTGGCGAGTTGCTCCTGTCATGACAGCAGAAGACAGCAACTCACACCACCTTTTTCCAACCAAGCCTAGTTTGATTCTATTAGTTACCAACACTTTTTCAAGGCACAAAAGCAAACCATTTTCATAAGCAAGTAATACATTTCCGAAAGCATGTTGGTTGCTTCGAGTGCAAGTTATTTGGTTTTCATTTCCAAAATCAAAACCAAACCCAAGCACAAGTTTTATTACGGGCCTTAACCGACCTGTAACCATTTTCAAAACATGTTTTCTAAGCAAAAAGCAACACCACATGACACAAGAGTTTTAAACCACTTTGACTCCAAAAACACCACACAAAACACTTAGGAAATATTTTCATAAACCCCAAAATATTTTTCATCGGATTTTCTAAAACCAAACCATACAACACATTTCCCTTTTGCCCAAAGGCTCAAAAGCAACCTCGTTTTCCAAAACCAAACAACATAACCTCATGTAATTGATCAATATAATTTATTTCCAAAACCCTATCTCTCACTCTCATGAGATTCTCACAACCTCATGAAAAATTGAAATAACAAGGCCTAGCATGCTTACTAAACTCTCATGAACAACTTTCATGAAACAAGAATCAATTCCTAACATTTTCATCTCATGAACATAATCTAAAACTCATAACCCCAAGAGTTTTAACCAACCAAAATGAAAAGGAAAAGAGTGGTTACCTTAGGCAAGTGATTCTCTACAACAATTCCACAAAGCTCCCAAGCTTGAAATGGACACAAATGGTGAAGAATGAATATTTTGGTGAAGTTTAGAAGAAAGTAATGGAGTCTCACGTGGAAGAGAGAAAGAAGAAGAGAGATTTGTGATGTTTTTCTAAGTTACAAAAGTCATCAAACCTCCTTACTACATTCTAAATTACCTAATTAATTTTAATTAGAGCCTTGCCTAATTTTATAAATTAATTAGAGGAGGTTAGTTAAATTAATTTGGGAACTAAGTGGATTATGTGCAAGAATTAGAGGTACTAATTAAACTTAGTCCACATATTAGTACACTATTATTCCTAAGTGATTTGATTAACACAAGAGAAATTCAAATTACCTCCCACTCTCATGTGACTCACCTTTCCACCCACACACACTTTCACTCTCAAGCCAACACCTAATCTATGGCAATGACTCACCACTCCACTAAGGCTTCAACCACCTACACCACATGCAAGACAACTCTTTTCCCTTCACTTCAGAAAATCAGTATCAAATTCACTCTCCTCCCCCTCACTCACGAGCAACAACAACAACAACTAACTCCCAAAATCTTCATTTTTCCATTTCACATGAGTTTGGCACTTTCTCACCATAAACCACTCACTAGATATCAGCCAAACTCAGAGATTCCTCACATGCCAATGTATCAGAACCAGAAATCTCTGATGACTTTACCTCCTTCAAGCTTTCAAGGCCTCACATGTCACAAAACAACAACCCACATTTTCATGACCAATTACACTACATGCAAAGAAACTAAGAGACAAACTCAGTGCTGTTACTACCCATCTCACAACCACTATAAATACCCCTTATACTCAGCTGAATTCATTCATCAAACAACATTCAAATTCGTAGAGCTAAGCATAAGGGTTTCAAAGGTTCAAATCTTCCAATCCTTGGTCTGGAGTTCGTGGGGCTTGTAGAGGGTTGCAGTAGCTGTTTCTAGGAACTCAGAAGCTAGGATTAAAGCTTCAATCAGGTGGGTTCTTAGGTTAGTTAGTTAGATTCCCCAAAATTATGAACTTTGCATGTTAACTTAGGATTTAAGAAAATTGTTGTGTGAGAGGAATTAACTCCCAAATTCCTCTCCATTCTGTCGTATATTATATGTATTGTATGATTGCATGCCTTAGGATGAGGATTGTAGGTGTTTAAAAGGTTAATTTTTGAAATTTCGCAAAACAGAGCAGGTTCTGAGTAAATTCGCTCTGGCGAGCTCAGGGCGAGCCTTCATGGCGAGCTGGGTCCTTCATGCTGATGAACCTCGCCCTGGCGAGTAACAACTCGCCGGGCGAGCGAATTTGGCACAGGACCTATAATCTCGCCATGGCGAGCTCCTCTTCGCCGTAGCGAGCTTACACAGGGCATGACCTGAACAACTCGCCGTGGCGAGTGACAACTCGCGGGGCGAGCTTGACAGGAACAGGAACTTTTCAGAATTTTCTAAACAGAACCGTAGCACTCGTTTTATGTCCTCATCTGAATTTGGTATATACAATAGTACAGTTATATAATGTAAAACAGCATGTTAATCACAGATAATCTTAGGGTATAACCTAGGGAATTTTAGAAAAGCATGCTCCCCTGGGACTTTGGTAAAATATGGTAGAATCAACTAATTTAGAACAGTCAGTCATGAGCGATCTTGAGTTATCGCGTTATGGACTCCCAATGGGATAATCCATTAGGTTATGACTATGTGAGCTGTATGCCGTGACCGAATCGGTTGACGGATATGTCAGGCCTCTGAGATATGCTCACCTCAGAGTGTCCTTGAGTTAAAATGAATAAGATTAATTGTGTGTTACACCATTATTATTATGCTTATGAGTTATGCTATATTAGAAATTTATGCTATGACTGTTAGGTTTCCCCGGTGTAGTCACCTCTAGGAGGGTAGTAGGACTCACTGAGGCTTAGTTGTCTCACCCCAATCCAAACAATTATTTTCAGATAAGCAGGTTGGTTAAGGTATGCTGGTCGGTGTGCTTGCAGCTGTGCTTGGAGATGGCATTTCTTTCATGCATTTCTAGTTGTCTTGTGTTGTTTATTCCTATTCAATAATGTTTTGTTGTACTAGTTTCTATCGTTTCCGCTGAACTTTGTATCTTTGTTGTAACCAGCACCTGCGTGTGCTTGAACTTTTCAATTTGTAATAATAATGTACTCAGTTACCGGTTATAATATTTCACTGATATTCTAGATATTTCATGTGGGGTGTTATAATTGGTATCAGAGCAGGTCGATTCATATCGTGCCAGAGTTCATTAGTATTACTATCCGAATCCCAGTATTTGTCTGGATTTCTAACATCTGTTCTAGGTGTCATGTCACTTTAAGCCTAGCTAACTTGACTTGATATTGGGAGTTAGAGCACTATGTCAGGAGCAAGACGAGGACCTGGAAGGCCTAGAAGGAACGTTGCTAATGATGATGATGATGAACCTGAGATGTACGGAGATGCTAATGCGAACATGTGGGCTGAAATGATGCATCAACAACAGCAGTTCCAAGCTCAGCAGGCCCAGCAGCATCAAGAATTCATGAATATGTTTCAACAGCATATGAACAATCCTCCCCCTCAGCAGCAAGGATCTAGCGCTGCATTCAGAGAGTTCTGCCGAATGAGTCCGCCGGAGTTCTACGGAGAATACAATCCAGCGAAAGCCAGGGAATGGATTCAACGAATGAGCGGAATCCTTGAATCAATGGATTGCACTGAAGTTGACAAAGTAACATTCGTCTCCCGCTTCTTTAGGGGCGACGCGTGTCACTGGTGGGATGGAACCAAGGCGTATATGGAGGCCAGTCAGATGGAGGTGAATTGGGAAAATTTCCGACGTCTCTTCGTTGGACATTATATCCCAGAGAGTTACCAATTCCAGATGGAACGTGAACTGACGGAGCTAAAGCAGGGAAGTATGTCAGTGGCGGAGTATACCATGAAGTTTAATGAGCTGGTCAGATATGTGATGGATGGGAATGATGCTCCCAGTGAATCATGGAAGATGAAGAAGTATAGGTTCGGGCTGAGAGCTGACATAGCCCACGATGTCTCTATGCAGCATATCACTACCTTTGGTGATTTGGTGCAAAAGAGCTATCATGCTGAAGCTGATTTGGGTAACATACACAAGGAGCGCAGTGAAGCTTTTCAGAAGAAGAAGGATTCTGGAAAGTTCAACCTGCAAGTGAGAACCAAGGGCACCACAAGCAAAGGGAAACAGAGCTATTCCCAGCGATCACCGAGGAACTGTGCTGAATGTGGTTTCCCTCACAGTGGAGAATGCATGAAAGGGAAGAACATGTGTTACTATTGTAAGCAGCCTGGCCATTACAAGCACGAGTGTCCTAAGCTGAAGAGGCAGGGCGATTCCAGCGGCGCTTCCAAAAGCAAAGGTCGGGTATTTTCACCTGATGGTGAGAAAGTCAAATCTAATAATGCCTTGATTATGGATGTATGCATGTTAGGACAGTCTGAAGTGTTAATTTTGTTTGATTGTGGAGCTACTAATTCCTTTATAGCCGTTGACTGTGTTCAGCGACTCCAACTACCTTCTGTGCCTTTAATTCCCCCAATGACTGTGGCTGTTGCCACAGGAGGCAAGGTTACTTCTAAACGTGTTTGTCAGAATTGTCCTGTTCTTGTGGGCAGTAAAGTCTATAACATAGATTTGATCTGTCTACCCTTGAAAGATTTTGACGTAGTCCTAGGCATGGATTGGCTTTCTGCCAATACTGTGTACATTGGATGTGCTGAAAGGAATCTCTTCATTCCAACCGAAGCTTCACCAGAAAGTAGAGCTCTTACCGCTTTACTCCAGAATACTCATCAGATGATTCAGTACTTAGGTGCCAGTACTAAGTGTTTCAGTGTCTTGTTCACCATTGATCCGGAACCCAGTTTGAGCCCTAGTGATATTCCAGTTGTTAGTGAGTTTTTAGACGTCTTTCCAGATGACATCATGAATTTACCTCCCGAAAGGGAAGTGGAGTTTTCCATCGATCTAGTTCCTGGTTCCCAGCCGATCTCAGTTGCCCCGTATAGGATGTCTCCCTTAGAGCTTCGTGAACTGAAATCTCAACTAGAAGAGTTGCTTCAGAAACACTTTATCAGACCCAGTGTCTCACCTTGGGGAGCACCGGTATTACTTGTAAAGAAGAAAGATGGTACGATGCGTCTGTGCATTGATTATCGTCAACTTAACAAGGTCACAATTAAGAACAAGTATCCCTTACCAAGGATTGACGACCTTTTGGATCAACTCAGAGGTGCTACTATCTTCTCCAAGATTGATCTTCGTTCCGGTTATCATCAGATCCGTATCAAGTCCTCGGATGTTTCCAAGACAGCATTCAGGACTCGCTATGGACACTATGAATTCTTGGTCATGCCGTTCGGTCTGACTAATGCTCCAGCCATTTTTATGGACTACATGAATCGGATTTTCCAGCCGTACCTTGATCAGTTTGTTGTTATCTTCATTGATGACATTCTGATCTATTCTAAAGATTCACAGGAGCATGCGGAGCACCTGAGAATTGTGTTGAATTTTGGCTAGTTCTGATCGTAGTTTCAGAGAGAAACAACTGTATGCCAAGTTCAGCAAGTGCGAATTTTGGCTATCTGAAGTTAAATTCTTGGGTCATGTCATATCGCAAGGCGGTGTGTCTGTTGATCCATCCAAGGTAGAAGCAGTTTTGAATTGGGAAAGACCCAGAAGTGTTACCGAAGTCCGAAGTTTCCTCGGATTGGCAGGCTATTACCGGAGATTCATCTTAGGATTTTCGGAGATCGCTTTGCCATTAACTCGTCTAACCAGAAAGGGTGCAGACTTTGATTGGGATGCTGCTTGTGATTGGAGTTTCAAAACCCTGAAGGAAAAGCTAACAACAGCACCAGTGTTAGTGATTCCTGACCCAACCCGCAAGTATGTGGTATACTGTGATGCGTCCAACAAGGGACTTGGATGTGTATTGATGCAAGATGGAGCAGTTGTAGCGTATGCATCCAGGCAGCTAAAACCTCATGAGCAGAATTATCCTACCCATGATCTGGAGTTAGCAGCCATTATCTTTGCACTCAAAATCTGGAGACATCATCTGTATGGAGTGCAGTTTGATCTGTTCAGTGATCACAAGAGTCTGAAGTACTTGTTTGATCAAAAGGAGTTGAACATGAGGCAGCGACGTTGGATGGAATACCTCAAAGATTTTGACTTCAATCTCAACTATCATCCAGGAAAGGCCAATGTTGTGGCAGATGCTCTAAGCAGAAAGACATTGTATGCATCGGAGTTACTAATGCAACAGTGCGGTCTGTATGAGAAGTTTAGAGATCTCAATCTAAATGTGATATATCGTAAGAGCGGTATTCGCATCAACAGAATCGAAGTGTCCTGTGAGTTACGCCCAAGTATTGTGCAGGCTCAGCAGGATGATGTAGAGTTACAGAAGAGGATAAACCATCCGGAGTTCTCAGTAGCCACGGACGGTGCTATTCTCTATGAAGGCAGACTTTGTGTACCTCAGAACGATGAGTTGAAGCGGTTGATTCTAGAAGAGGCACACAAGAGTGGATTTTCAATTCACCCTGGATCCACCAAGATGTATCATGATTTGAAGGAGAACTATTGGTGGCCTAACATGAAGGCAGAGATTGCTGAATTCGTGTCCAGGTGTATTGTTTGTCAACAGGTGAATATTGAACATCAGAAACCTGGAGGACCGTTGCAACCGTTGGATATTCCAGAGTGGAAATGGGAACATATCACTATGGATTTTGTAGGAGGACTGCCACGTAACCAGCGAGGTCAAGATTCGATCTGGGTAATCGTGGACAGGTTGACGAAGTCAGCTCATTTCATTCCAGTGAAATCCACCTACAAGGCCCCGCAATATGCAGCCATCTTCATGGAGCAGATTGTAAGGCTGCATGGTGTACCTTTGAGTATCGTGTCGGATAGAGACCCAATTTTCACGTCAAGGTTTTGGAAAGCATTCCAGAATGCGATGGGGACTCGGCTGAAGATGAGTACATCGCATCATCCTCAGACTGATGGTCAGTCAGAAAGGACTATTCAGACCCTTGAGGATATGCTTCGAGCTTGTGTATTAGAAGATGGTGGTACGTGGAGTAATCACTTACACCTAATAGAGTTTGCCTACAATAACAGTTACCATGCCAGTATCGGTATGGCACCTTATGAAGCTTTGTATGGCAGGAAGTGTAGAACCCCGCTGTGTTGGACAGAAGTTGGTGATCGTAGTTTCTTGGGACCAGATATTGTCCAAGAGACCACGTTAAAGATCAAGTCCATTCGGGATAAGCTGAAAGTTGCTCAGAGTCGGCAGAAGAGTTACGCCGACAAGAGAAGGAGATTTTTGGAATTTCAGGAAGGTGATCACGTGTTCTTGAGAGTTACTCCTAAGTTGGGTTTACGAGGTGTATTCAAAACTAAGAAGCTCTGTCCAAGATTCATTGGACCTTATCAGATTCTTCGACGCGTCGGTCCTGTAGCCTATCAGTTAGCTCTTCCTCCATCTATGTCAGGGTTACACGACGTGTTTCATGTATCTCAGTTACGGAAGTATATTCCTGATCCTTATCAGCCAGTGGGACTTGAACAAATCGATCTCCAGCCAGATCTAACTTATCAGCCGGATCCTGTTCGGATTGTTGAACGTGATGCCAAAATACTTCGAAACAAGAGGATTCCTATTGTTAAAGTTGAATGGGCTCAGTCTCCTGACGGTGAATTCACGTGGGAACTGGAGTCAGACATGCGGAAGAGTTATCCTTACCTGTTTTCGAGGTAATTTCTAAATTTCGAGGACGAAATTTCTTTAAGGGGGGTAGGTTGTAATATCCTACATTCTAAATTACCTAATTAATTTTAATTAGAGCCTTGCCTAATTTTATAAATTAATTAGAGGAGGTTAGTTAAATTAATTTGGGAACTAAGTGGATTATGTGCAAGAATTAGAGGTACTAATTAAACTTAGTCCACATATTAGTACACTATTATTCCTAAGTGATTTGATTAACACAAGAGAAATTCAAATTACCTCCCACTCTCATGTGACTCACCTTTCCACCCACACACACTTTCACTCTCAAGCCAACACCTAATCTATGGCAATGACTCACCACTCCACTAAGGCTTCAACCACCTACACCACATGCAAGACAACTCTTTTCCCTTCACTTCAGAAAATCAGTATCAAATTCACTCTCCTCCCCCTCACTCACGAGCAACAACAACAACAACTAACTCCCAAAATCTTCATTTTTCCATTTCACATGAGTTTGGCACTTTCTCACCATAAACCACTCACTAGATATCAGCCAAACTCAGAGATTCCTCACATGCCAATGTATCAGAACCAGAAATCTCTGATGACTTTACCTCCTTCAAGCTTTCAAGGCCTCACATGTCACAAAACAACAACCCACATTTTCATGACCAATTACACTACATGCAAAGAAACTAAGAGACAAACTCAGTGCTGTTACTACCCATCTCACAACCACTATAAATACCCCTTATACTCAGCTGAATTCATTCATCAAACAACATTCAAATTCGTAGAGCTAAGCATAAGGGTTTCAAAGGTTCAAATCTTCCAATCCTTGGTCTGGAGTTCGTGGGGCTTGTAGAGGGTTGCAGTAGCTGTTTCTAGGAACTCAGAAGCTAGGATTAAAGCTTCAATCAGGTGGGTTCTTAGGTTAGTTAGTTAGATTCCCCAAAATTATGAACTTTGCATGTTAACTTAGGATTTAAGAAAATTGTTGTGTGAGAGGAATTAACTCCCAAATTCCTCTCCATTCTGTCGTATATTATATGTATTGTATGATTGCATGCCTTAGGATGAGGATTGTAGGTGTTTAAAAGGTTAATTTTTGAAATTTCGCAAAACAGAGCAGGTTCTGAGTAAATTCGCTCTGGCGAGCTCAGGGCGAGCCTTCATGGCGAGCTGGGTCCTTCATGCTGATGAACCTCGCCCTGGCGAGTAACAACTCGCCGGGCGAGCGAATTTGGCACAGGACCTATAATCTCGCCATGGCGAGCTCCTCTTCGCCGTAGCGAGCTTACACAGGGCATGACCTGAACAACTCGCCGTGGCGAGTGACAACTCGCGGGGCGGGCTTGACAGGAACAGGAACTTTTCAGAATTTTCTAAACAGAACCGTAGCACTCGTTTTATGTCCTCATCTGAATTTGGTATATACAATAGTACAGTTATATAATGTAAAACAGCATGTTAATCACAGATAATCTTAGGGTATAACCTAGGGAATTTTAGAAAAGCATGCTCCCCTGGGACTTTGGTAAAATATGGTAGAATCAACTAATTTAGAACAGTCAGTCATGAGCGATCTTGAGTTATCGCGTTATGGACTCCCAATGGGATAATCCATTAGGTTATGACTATGTGAGCTGTATGCCGTGACCGAATCGGTTGACGGATATGTCAGGCCTCTGAGATATGCTCACCTCAGAGTGTCCTTGAGTTAAAATGAATAAGATTAATTGTGTGTTACACCATTATTATTATGCTTATGAGTTATGCTATATTAGAAATTTATGCTATGACTGTTAGGTTTCCCCGGTGTAGTCACCTCTAGGAGGGTAGTAGGACTCACTGAGGCTTAGTTGTCTCACCCCAATCCAAACAATTATTTTCAGATAAGCAGGTTGGTTAAGGTATGCTGGTCGGTGTGCTTGCAGCTGTGCTTGGAGATGGCATTTCTTTCATGCATTTCTAGTTGTCTTGTGTTGTTTATTCCTATTCAATAATGTTTTGTTGTACTAGTTTCTATCGTTTCCGCTGAACTTTGTATCTTTGTTGTAACCAGCACCTGCGTGTGCTTGAACTTTTCAATTTGTAATAATAATGTACTCAGTTACCGGTTATAATATTTCACTGATATTCTAGATATTTCATGTGGGGTGTTATACCTCACTTAAAACAGACGCCGTAAAATTTTACATCAGCGAGTAAAATCCTACTCGTTTTTCCAAAAACAAGAATAATCCAAATCTCGTTATTTCAAAACCACTTCCACCTTCTTATTCACAAAAGAGGATTACAAGACAAAAGTCTGTGCCTTTACAGCGCACGAGTCCAAAACAGACTCAATTACAGCAAAATCCTATAATTACACGATGTTTCACAACACGAACACATCGAAACCCTAATGTTCCTTAAACCAGCTATACAATGAAATCTTGGGTCTTACACAAATCTTATTTTGTTAATGCAAAACAATTTTTTTTTTTATTTGCTGTCGAACAATAATAGGTTGTGAATCTCCCCCATCCTTAGATTAAAAGTGGTTTGGTGTGGGAACCATTAAACTCAAGATTTGTTGGATCCCTATTCCATCAAATATTTCCCAATGAATTTGTATATTTTCAAAGAAGGATGCGACAAAAAAACATATAACTTTGATAAATTTGATTCATATGTCATTCTAAAGGACTTACATAATAGAAAAACGAATATAAATTAATGTTGTACATCCTAATTAGATTATTTCCACAATAATAACGTTGGTAAACATGAAGTCATGACATGTAAATTCAAGACGATTTCCTTCGACAATGTTATTTAGCATGCAAAATTTTCTCCATCCTTTTCCGAATATAACTTTAACTCCATTGTCGTTTTTGATGGATAATTTGCTACGGACAATGTTGTTTAAAGGGCCGGATAATTTAATATTGGAATACTCGCAAAGGTGTAGGAAATCTGCAAAAATATCCGAAAGTATCTGCATATTTTAAAAAAGATCAGTTAAAAAATTATAACATAAAATATTAAATAACGATACTAATAAATTCAAATATATATTATATAAAAAAAATAAAAAAATAGAAAATAACCAAATTAGAAGAAGTCACGTTCGATAAGTTCATAATCATCTCGAATGAACGATGATCGTCAGCATTAGAACTCAAGCTATGATATGAAGGAAAAGAAGATGGAGTAATATTTCGATTTGTTTCTAGTATAACCATTAGAAATGAATTTTCACCATAATAATGAAAGCAAAGTCGTATAATTCATGTCCATCCATAATAGTTTCTCATTCTTGGCCATCCAAAAGTTATTAGTGGGTTCCTAATGGATCTATTGAATATAATTTGGTGAGGAATTCCCTCTGGATCATATAGATTCCATCGATTGCCTAGTTCAGCATAATGCTGTCCTATAAAAATTGGATCAATTTCTCCAAATTCCTGAAAAAATAATGAATAAAGGTTAAAACAAAAAAAAAATATTGAATAAGGAAATTTTTGAAAAAAGAATGATGAATAAAATTTTACATGGTCAGGTAGATGAATTGTATAAAACCATCCTTTTGGACTCCCTTGTAAAATAGGTGGGAATCTGGATGACATTATTTGTTAATTGCTAAAAGGGCAATTTTTAGTTGTGAGACATTGGATAGATATTTATAACATTATGTTAACTGATTTACTAAAGATAGAGTGGTTGGTCATTATCAATTATGATTGGAAACAAAAATAAAAAAATATAAATTCAATATTTTATTAAGTAATTAAGTTATATTAAAATACATAATTATATTATAGATGATGTGGGTCTGCTTGAGAAAAAGTTTGTATTGATAAATTTTAAATTAGCATGTAGAAGGAAACGGTTTTCCATTATTATGAAATGACCATACTTGTATTGCTTTATGTTAAAAAGTAAGTTACTATGTTGAAAATTTTGAAGCAGACATCATTCCATTTGACGTTACAATGGGACTAAGTTAAGATAGTGTATTGCATAGTTTTAAGTACAAAAAATAGAATTGTTTTTTTGCTTCAACTTATGTAGTAGACATAATTGATTTTGGATGTGTAGAATTAATTTACACTTGAAAGTTTTGTTCCATCCACCTTTACATGATTATATCAAAACATAAATCACAGAAACATAAAAGCAATTATATGAAAATTCAATTATCATCACCGCAGTACCAAACATACACTTATTTAACTTGATGAATAAAAAATATTTTGCACTGAACATCAGTTTACTTTATGTGCATATTGATAAGTTGGAATATATTTGTACTTGTTTTTTTAATTAAATAATCTACTTTTTTTCAATTCAACAGCTTTATGAATTGTTTAGTTACATCATAGAATAAATAGGTGTACTAAGTTGCAGCAGGGAAAAGTTAAAATTGTAGGATTTGTGGTTGTATGAATTTAAATCATGTATTGAATGTGTTTGTATAGTAGTTAAGAATAATAAAAAAATTTATGAATAGTTGGTATGCAAATTTATTGAATGTATTGTCCTTTCAAATTTAGAAGAAAAATTTCAATATACATTATATAATTATTTGATCTCTTGTAAATTATGGTTTAATATGTTGAATCAAATTTATTTATTTTTCGGTACACAATAATGTTTTTTTTTTTGCAAAGCTGGAGTATATTAATTTTTTAAAAAAACGTTTTAAAATTAAAGAGTTTACTCTGACATATTTGATAGAATTTATCAATATTGGAACATAATTTTATTTGAAATTATTTTGTAGATTGAAAAAAAACTATAATAAACTAACCTTAGTCACATGTCAATAGTAACATAGTATATTATATACATATTTTTACTGACATTGTTGCAAAAAAAGATCAAAAATAAATATTAATTTTTAATAGATGTAGTAAAAGCCGATTCCAAACAAATATGATTTAATATAATGTCAGAATACAATTTGTCATTGTAAAGGTTGGTTTATTCATATTATTATTTTAATTATATATACATTTGATCACTGCTTGATATGTTGTTAAGTTGGAATGGAAGAAAAACAAAGTTTTCAAATAGAAGAAAATCAATTAACTTCAATGAATGATATAGATGTATCTTCTCCTAAGACAATATTAGAGGATATATCTGGAGTTGATCCTAAGACTCTCTTTCCAGTAATTCGTCTTTGGTTTCAGGTATGTTGTAAATTTATATTATTTGTTTAATTGTATTGTTGGTGTTAGTATTTGTTTTAATATTTGTTGTTAATAAGTTTTTTCAATATGTAGAATTATGCTGAGGTACATCCTGGTTTCTATGAAGAATTTGTGAATGAGTTAAGTGAAGAGTGGTATATTTTGAGTAGTAAAGGTGTATATCACAAGTGCATTTTCAAATCCAACACTAAATTTCCATTGATAACTCAAGGCTGGGATGAATGGAAAAAGTGTGAAGGTTTTGGTGACAACGTTCATCTTGACTTAGCTTACTATGGTGGTAATTTATTTAGCGTGGTATATGTGAAGCATATCAGTTCCTGTGTTGATATTTTTCCATTTCACAGTAGAAGTCTTATGCCAAAGCAAACTTTTGTCTTCTATGTTCCCCTAACCCTCGAAATGACAAAAAAGAAACGATTAGTTGAGTAATTCATTTTAATTTTTTGATATTAATTTAATTTTTATGAGATTAATTTTGGCCTTCATAAATCTAAAATGTTTTGCTATTGAATTGCAGACAATAGACAATGACTTTGCTTGCTTTTTGAGGGAAAAAAGAATTCAATATGTCAATTGTTGTACTGATGATGGAAATACTTGGGGATTAAATTTGCTTATGAAGACTGGAGTTAATTTGAAGGTCAAGTTAGGTTATGATTGGTCTTTGATGTGTGAAGCAAACAAATTTGTTGGAGGAGATGTTGTTCGTTTTAAATTTGACACAGATTTTAGGTGCCATGTTTTCAAAAGTGGGAGATGTTGAAGAATATCAATAAACTTTGTATTAGTCAAGGTTTTGTTATGATTGATGTATATTTTATCAGCTTAATGTTCGGAAGTTAAAATTAATTTATATTTGTGTTTGTTGATGAATGGGCTATAGAGATGTCATGTATTGATCTACTATTTATTGTTTAGTATTATCAATCTTTAGTTTTATATGATTATTTATTAAAAAAAAATAGTATTTATTTTTTTTAAGATATAATTAACGTAATAAATAAATGTAATTATGAATTTTGAATAAACTCCTCAAAAGGATAATGATATAACCGACAATCAGAAGAACTTTTCCTTAAACTTATAAGTAGATGTTACAAAATTAAATTTTAGAAGTAACATAAGTTAAACTAACATTTTATTCAATTTGAAATAGATCAGTGCCATTGTTGATGAGGAGCAATTAGGCTAAACATTAGATACTGATTAGTTTCTGAAGGAAAATAGTAATAGTAAAGCAGCGGAATATAAAATTTTCCTTTAATGATCCTTACGAATGAGCATGAGTTTGTGTTTAGGATTTTACCTCTTGTTGAATATCCTTTTCTTTTCTTTCACGAACGGTGGCTGATCAACACTTTAATCACGAACCGGACTGATCACGAGCGTTGATGACGAAGAACAACGCCTCTAGCTAGTCCACACGAACAATCACCTTCAATAGAGTGCTAGCCCTTTATGTTTGAAGGCTATGCAAGAATATTGAGAAAGAGAGAGAGAATTATTTTGGAATACCAATTCTAAAATATTCTTGTGCTTTTTGGTGTGTTTTGAGCAATGACAAGAGGTCTCTATTTATAGATATTTCTTGTCTTGTGCATTAAGACAACTCTTGTCTTGGGCACCAAGATATCTCTTATTGGGCAAAGCCCAATAAGAAACAAGGAACTAGGGCGCGCACCCCCCATGAGTAATATTACTCATGTGCACACCCTCCCACCATAACCTATGGTGTTCTTGCTCATTTAAATTACCGTGATACCCTTATCACATTGCACATACACCGTACCTTACGGTGTTCCCTTTTTATCTCAATATTAGATTGTCCTTATGTGTGTGACCCTTGTAGGTTTCCATAACGTTGGCAATTATATTAAATCCTTTATTTAATATAATAAACAATGAGCGGTATCTAGCAACACATCATTGCTACCCAAGTTATGAGAAATTAACATGTGATCATAACATAACCTTAGTGATAATATATGCGTGTATAATTACCCCTTTGCCCTTTATGTCTATATTGAACACAAAGCATACTTGGTGTCATCTTTGTCCAGTTCAATATTGGGCCCATGACATTTATCCTGTTATGCAGGATTGGCAAATTCCATCTAGGTCACTACTGTCCCTCAGCATGCTTTATGAAGTACCCATCAACTGCCTTTATGGTCATCCTGTTACGGACAACGTTAGATCAGCAACAAAGTACTTGACTCCACATCTAGGGTACAAAGTGGTTTCAGGTCTAAGGGCGGTTTACACCATTATCACCATGAGAGTAACTTATGACACTTTGCATAACTTTGCATGTAGTACTCTCATAGCGGGTCAATCCGGTATAAATATTACTCCTAATATTTCTTATACCTATGTCAAGACTTGATAACTCCTTATCCCATGATCCATGAGATGCGATCATCAGTCTATCTTCATAATAGTCTTTATGCTTTAAGGTTATCCCTTTTCACCTTAAAGCTCGACTATGGATACTTTAAGAATAGCGTCCTTTTTGTTTAATGTAATCTCATGATTAAGTCACACTTAATATTAAACGGACTTTCTATTCTAGGGACTTCATTATTTTGAACGTTACAAACATAATAAAGAAATGCCTATTATTATTAATAAATAAAGCACTAAAGTATTGGCCTCTAGGGCTTACTCCAACAATCTCCCACTAGCACTAGAGCCAATCAAGCATTACCTTAATACCCATAGACCTAGTATGCCCATCACGCTTCAACTGCGCAAGAGCCTTTGTTAGTGGATTAGGAACTATTTCCTATGTTGGTACCTTACGTATCTATCCAATTTTCTATTTCGATCTTTATCGAAATATAGAAGTGTCTAAGTATAAATATATATATATGAATCGTCGGTGAGATCTATTCTCCGTTTATTGTTTGCAAGATCAAACCATTACCATCACTAATGTGATTTAATGAAATTTGCAACACCGGAAATATAGCTTTAGCTCAATCATGAGCTAAACGATCCAGAATACTCCACCTCTGTAACTGAAATAAACATATTACTAAGCTATATAGCTTACAATGTCTATATTCAGGCATGATATACAATATATCAGTATGGAAACTACCATCAATATAACTTCCTTATAATGATATTTCCCACACCTACATATTTCAAGAAATGGTCCTTAGTTCCTTTTAAAGTCCTTAGGGATATTCTTGAAGATCAGTTAGTGTCCAACACTAGTCTCAATTTTGGTACTTATTGAATATGCTACAAGCATATAGTGTATCTGATTAAGTACATATTATGATGTGTATGATTAATCCATCTTCCAAAGCATATGGATTATTTTCACGTGTCTCTCTCTCATCCAATGAGATATGCTACTGTCCTTTAGACAAAGACCAATCTTCTGACACATGCGATGATTTTACACATCAAGTGTCTGAACACTTCATCAATATATGTACATGGGCTATTCCTAACTCTTTAGGAATCCTTGCCCAAATACATAGGATATTCCTAACTCTTTAGGAATTCTTGCCTAAGTATTTCATCAAGAGTTATTTCCTTAACCATGTCTCACATGTAAAAGGAAAAGGTTTTTGATGATTAATATGTCAGCCACATATAACACCAGATTAATATTATTACTCCCACTAACCTCCTTGTGTGCACAAGATTTATATTTGTCCTTCATTAATTTGTTTTCCATAAAACTTTCAAAAGGAACAAATATTCAAATTTATTCGATCTAATCAAAATTAGATAGGTTTGTCCTTGTTAATTTGTTTTCATAAAACTTCATAAAAGGAACAAATAATAATTTAAATTTCCGAGAACTCTATCTAATCAAAATTAGATAGTTACAAGTTATATACATTTCTAGCATCCTTTGGATCAACAAAACCCTTATGTATATGTCTAGTACATATATATGAGGTCATTCCAATTAAGGAATGCAACTTTGTTATCCATCTACCAAAACATGTAGTACAACATTTAGTGAAAACAATTAAACAGATTTTAAGCTCTATGATTATATTTAGGGTTTCATCATAATTTTCATTATGATTTTGCGTGAAACCTTTAATGATCAATCAAATATTAAAAGGTATTCTTAATACCATCCATATTAGTGTTCAACAAGAATACTTACTTTCATCGTATGAGTCTTACTCATCTTGATGACATAACCATTATCTACATAAGGTCAGTGTATATGGATTCTGCATAAGATTTCATGGCATTTAGCCACTTCTCAGAATTTAGACCGTCTTACGACCTTTTAGAAAGTCAAAGACTCATCTTCCATGAGAATCATATCACATTGCCGAGTCATGATAAAACCATACCTTTTTTTAGCCATATGTGATATGTTAGACTTATCTTGGATTTGTGCAACTTTAAAACGATGGTTCTTCAACAACCTTGAGGAGCCGGTTTGCGTTTCCTTTTAAATAAATATGTTTTGTGGTACTTGAATTTATTCAAGTTCTATATCACTCCCACTGTCTCTTTTAGAGACACACTCCCACTAGAGGAATGTTTCAAACCTAGCAACAAAACAACTTTTGTCATTAAGAGTGATATAGGACCAATATCCCTTTCTTTAGGATACTACCACCTATTTATTCATTCATTTGGAATTAAATTTATCTAATAAATTTTAATCCAAAATTCGCATAAAGACAAACTTGGTGCTCTTGCCTCCATATCGCATATAGTGTCTTTATGATCATTTTAAGAAGGGAAACTATTTGTGGGTGAAGATTAATTATAAGCAAATAAATTTCTAAGAGTCAATGACATAATTAAACCATCTTATATCATGTCAAACATGATGTGATAAAATTAGTTTATTATGCTCCTTTAATTAAGTATTTATTACTATGACTTATTCATATGACTTAAATACTTTTGTTGAGTCATATCCTTTTACTCCATTTATCGAACTCCTTGACAAATTCAAAGATTTTCTAATTTGTGTCACACACATATCCCAATCTAATGATTTTAATCATCAATGTAAATGAAGTAAAATATACTCAATATATCAAATAAATATGTTTAGTACTCGACATACATCTCATGTACATTGTTCAAATAGATCATGTGTCAATTTAATTTCAACAAGTAATTAACACATCAAATGTTTGTACTAAATAACAATGCTCTTGATATATACATATAAGGTCCAAATCTTATTTGGCTCTTATTACAACTGTTATAGATGTTCTTATCAAGATCATGGAGCCCTAGTCCATTACTTGATTTGGAGCACTAGTATAGAAGACTTTGCTCAAATGATGTGACCACTACTTGTCTTATCATTCAAAGCTACTTTTCATATCTTGTCAATACAAGGTATTTAATTAATACTTCTATTACCAAATAGAACTCAATAACAATTATTGTATTCTATTTCAAATTTGATTTTAAGTCATGGCATAGCTTTTATTGTCAATGAAACAACTTGTTTCATTCTAGACATAGCTTGACTTAAACTTATAGTCAATGTTCTAATTCTTTAAGCACCTCTTTAGAGATTCAACATCATGTATCATATACCCTTGATGTAGAAATAGAAACTTTGACTTTCTATAACTAGGTGTACAAAATTGAAGTCTCACTTCATTCTTTTATTTTGACTCTTTCATGAACTATCTACGGCACTCCCATTTCAACCAATTTGAAACATCCGTTCTCCTTTGGCAACCTTTATTGTTCTATTCAAATAAGAGGAGTATAAATCTCATTTATATCATATCTCTATTATTTGACAGTGCAAATTATTTCTCATCCAATTCAACAATTTTCCGATAGATATAATAATTTTGACCATATCTATCCACTAAAATTGATTTGATTGAACCTATGACCAACTCTTTGGTCTATTGAGAAATTCTATCATACTTTGTCGTTCTTTCAAAAGAACTCGTTTTAAATGATCTCATCATTTCTTTTTAAAAGTATGAAATATTCTATATCTAGATGTCAACTTGATGCTTCTGACAAGCATCTTTTTCCAATCTAGTTTATAGTAGGTACTTTTATATAGTTCAATAGCTTATAGCTCTTCTTGCGTTTGAGAACAATTCTCAATTTGTGTACCAATTCAGAAACTCTTTTCTGAGATTCTTGTCCTTCAAAAGGACAATATAATTTATATTGTATAAAGTTTTAATTACAAAGATATGTAAGATATTTGTATAATTTTTTAATAAGGACTTTTATTAAAAAAACTTCCACTATTTTATTCAAAACAAATGACCCTCATCATTTGATTCGGAAAATCCCGTTGGAAGATTTTCTAGTGGGTCAAGATCCATATTTCACTTTGTCTTAAGTCCGCGGTGGGCGGATTACACAAGACTTAGTTATTTAGGTAGGAACTCCATCCAATTGTATCTCATACAATTCTTGAATATATCAATTGGGTGAATAACTCCTTATTCTAATTCATCTTATGAATTATTCCCAACCATTGCTTCTTAAACTCATATAATCTCATTATATTTTTTAAGTTAAGTTTGACCCTTACTTTAGAAGTTGGATATTACAATTATCCCATCGCACCTTACCAATATAGAGTATGCACTTCGCGGTGGGCGAAACTACATAGTTCGATACTAGTCTTGATGAGTTCTAAAGCATGGAAAGCGTAAACTTAATATTCACATATTTTATTATTAAAGAGAATGCACTCCGCGGTGGGCGAACCTACATATTCTTTATTAATCTCTTATGTGTCTTTTGAGGGATATTTAATTGTTTGATCTCACCGGCTTGTTTAACATATTAAACGCTCTCACATGCATCAACATACATACAATAATATAAGATGATATGATTATGGCCTCCTAACGCAAGTGTTCTCTCAAGCCAACGAGAGAACCCTAAACTAGCCTAACGATGATCTACTTCTCCAAGCATCATCTTCATGGCTGTCCTCTTTTGTTCCTCTAATAATTCTATTTTAACATTACATCAAAGAATACTCGTTTTACATACGAGGGAGTGAGATGAGAAGAGAAGTTACATGAAGAAATTTAGAGAGAGGCACGACACGCAGGCCGTATTTAAAATCCCAAATTAAAACAAAAAGAGTAAACTAAGGTCATAATCAATCATCACAAAAACATAACAATAAACAAATAATTATTGTCATTATTATTCACCCAATTAATAAAATATCATGATTGATCACTTTATGCAGAATTAGCCGGGGGTTCCTTTTATTATTTAATTGATTCTGATATGTTTAAACAATTTAAACATAAGTGAATTGTTTAAACGGAAACAGTACCGAAACAATTTCGACTATGTTTTAAACGACTTTAAAACGAATTGTTTAAACATAAACAAATTTTCAATATGTTCAAACGATTTGAACAGAAACCCGATTTTAACAGAATGTTTAAACGATTTAAACATAAACGCGGTTTAAACAATTTAAACGATTTGCGATTTAAACAATTTTAAACAGATCGCGATTTAAACAGAATGTTTAAACGATTTAAACATAAACGCGGTTTAAACAATTTAAACAGATCGCGATTTAAACAATTTTAAACAGATCGCGATTTAAACAGAAACATGTTTAAACGATTTAAACTGATCGGATATGAACCCTAGCCGTATTCTGTTTCCATAACAATACAACACTTGTATTGTTATGAATCCTAATACAACGATCATACATCAAAACGTTTTAGGATTGTTTGTTCATCATGGACGATCGGATATATGATGCTTCACCAGTAACGGTTCCGAAGCTCACGCTCACAATCATCCACGTTCACGCCAATCACTTAAACATTCGAATGAATGATACGATCGGTATATCACATACACCGACGTTGTATTAGAATCGCATATCCCATATATTTTTAAAATTGATCAATCAAATTTTATTAATTCTTGTTATTATTATTATTAATACCGATTCATAATCATATTAATAAAACAGTAATAAACATCAAACCATGGATTCGTAAGTGGCTCTGATACCACTGAAGGAAAATAGTAATAGTAAAGCAGCGGAATATAAAATTTTCCTTTAATGATCCTTACGAATGAGCATGAGTTTGTGTTTAGGATTTTACCTCTTGTTGAATATCCTTTTCTTTTCTTTCACGAACGGTGGCTGATCAACACTTTAATCACGAACCGGACTGATCACGAGCGTTGATGACGAAGAACAACGCCTCTAGCTAGTCCACACGAACAATCACCTTCAATAGAGTGCTAGCCCTTTATGTTTGAAGGCTATGCAAGAATATTGAGAAAGAGAGAGAGAATTATTTTGGAATACCAATTCTAAAATATTCTTGTGCTTTTTGGTGTGTTTTGAGCAATGACAAGAGGTCTCTATTTAAAGATATTTCTTGTCTTGTGCATTAAGACAACTCTTGTCTTGGGCACCAAGATATCTCTTATTGGGCTTTGCCCAATAAGAAACAAGGAACTAGGGCGCGCACCCCCCATGAGTAATATTACTCATGTGCACACCCTCCCACCATAACCTATGGTGTTCTTGCTCATTTAAATTACCGTGATACCCTTATCACATTGCACATACACCGTACCTTACGGTGTTCCCTTTTTATCTCAATATTAGATTGTCCTTATGTGTGTGACCCTTGTAGGTTTCCATAACGTTGACAATTATATTAAATCCTTTATTTAATATAATAAACAATGAGCGGTATCTAGCAACACATCATTGCTACCCAAGTTATGAGAAATTAACATGTGATCATAACATAACCTTAGTGATAATATATGCGTGTATAATTACCCCTTTGCCCTTTATGTCTATATTGAACACAAAGCATACTTGGTGTCATCTTTGTCCAGTTCAATATTGGGCCCATGACATTTATCCTGTTATGCAGGATTGGCAAATTCCATCTAGGTCACTACTGTCCCTCAGCATGCTTTGTGAAGTACCCATCAACTGCCTTTATGGTCATCCTGTTACGGACAACGTTAGATCAGCAACAAAGTACTTGACTCCACATCTAGGGTACAAAGTGGTTTCAGGTCTAAGGGCGGTTTACACCATTATCACCATGAGAGTAACTTATGACACTTTGCATAACTTTGCATGTAGTACTCTCATAGCGGGTCAATCCGGTATAAATATTACTCCTAATATTTCTTATACTACTAGTACAAATATGACTTATTACTAAGGGTTTCACATCAGTGGAAGAGATGCCAGATGTAAAAAGGAATGTGGAGTACGTTTTACATCTGATTTTAATATCCACAGTAGTGAAACATACATAGAGATAACCTTTTACATCTGACTATAATATGCCCTGATGCAAAACTAAACGCGGTGGCAATACTGTAATTATTGTGAAAACTTTCTAAACTAATTTCACATCTGACCATAATATCCCCAGATGTAAAAAGTCTTAAAGTCATTTATTTTTATTTATTTTTAATTAATGGAAGAGTAAAAGAAAAACATAAATAAACTAAACGTGTAAACAAATCAGTATCTTCTACACGCGAACCCTAGCCTCACTCACTATCGTTTTCACTCACACTCGATCTTCCCTCTCGATCATCTCATCACTCAGTATCGTTTTCTCGAACTCGCCATCTCTCTCTCACAATCGTTCTCTCTCGATCGTTCCCTCTGATCCCTTTCACTGAATCGCATAACCTGTTCTCACTCTCACTCAATCGTTCACTGCTCGAAATTGTAATCCCTAATTGCAGAATCAAGGCTCACTGAACCTGAATTGAAGCTCGGTGAAACGAATCGAAGCTCTCTCGTCTCGTTCCTCTCCTTCAGACTGAAAATACAAACAGGTAAAATTTGTTTCTTTAATTGCAGTTAATAATTAAAAGAAACCTAATAAGAAAGAATCTGAACTTTAAGTTCGTATTGTTAACTATTCTTTGAATTTTATCAGTGTGTATATTAGGTTGTTATAGTCGTTGATTGTCGTCATTTGTGTCATGTATAAAAAAATAGAGGGGTAACAAGTTAATAATTACTGGTTCGGCTTAGATCTATGAAAATAGTATGTTGTTAACTGTGTTTTTCTTGATCGGTATATCTCTTTTAATCGGTACATTTATATATGGTTAATAGTTAATATCAGTACTTGTTTTGTGACATAATCCATGCTTGAGCTCTTTTTGTATGTGATAACTTAATCACTGAGTTGTTTTTCAAGCCGGTAAATTTATTTTGTTCGTAAATCGATAAAGTTAAAGGAGTCATGTTATGCTAATTTGTTGTGTTAAGTATAGAAGTTAATTATAGTTTGATCATGTTATATGTGTACATATTGTGATCCTGACCCAATTCGTGGAAAGCTTGTGATTGATTTCATAAAGTTAGGCACCTAACAATGAATTTGAATTTTTGTTAATATGAATGTATAATGTATATGCTCTTTCCTTAGTTAAGCTTAACAATCTTGAACTGAAATTACAGAGATTAAACTATTATATTTTTTGGTCAATACACATCTATGAATTTGGCTATAGTTACATGAATTTGGCTGTAGTGAGCTTTAAGGAAACAACATATACTTAACCATTTCATATTGTAACTATTCTGTTTTTGTTTATGACCTATGGTTAATAATTTTTTGTGTATCTTAAATATGCAGAGGGAGGTTTATGGAGGAGATATGACTGATTGGTTAGTTAAGTCAGGCTCTCGGTTTTCTGTTAAAACAGATTGGCTAACTCATAACTGTAACAGTTGCACTGCATGTCATGTACACAGAAATTTTTCATCTCATTCAACTTTCAATTTATGTATGTATTTGACAAACTTTGGCATCTAACAGGCATATGCTACTGAACTTTTTAGAGAAGAGCATCAAACTATAGGTCTTTCTACTGTAAGTCTC
Source organism: Trifolium repens (assembly GCA_030408175.1). NCBI lineage: Eukaryota > Viridiplantae > Streptophyta > Magnoliopsida > Fabales > Fabaceae > Trifolium > Trifolium repens. The sequence continues at coordinate 38,333,050 of CP125851.1, forward strand.
AACAATTCTTCGGTCTAATAACAGTTCTTATTTCTTAATACTGCATTTCCGTCATGGTAATTCAAAGTGCGATATAATTTCAGTATCCCTCGATATAATTCTTTAAACAATTTGCAGGAAACACTTCACAACCATAGTGGTAGTAATGCGTCTACAGATGATGCTGAAGCTTTAGAAAATGGAAGCAAAAGAGTAGACAAAGAAAAGAATGTCCAAAATAATGAAAACCTCTTCATGAAAAAACTTGTGGACCTATCGGGCGGCTTTGCCCGCATCACAGGGGTCAGTTATTGAACTTTCTGCATTTCCTTTCTTGTTATTTGAAATATGCCATTATAATTTTGGTTTCCATATGCAGATTTTTTCTAAACCACTTTTGCAAAGTTACCCTTTCATCGCAATGTTGTCGGGCATAAGCTTACATAGTCATTAATATTGCTTCCATGCTGAAGAATGTTATGTCTGTAAGTGCATCTTTTAATTTATTTAATTTAGAAAAGGTTCTTCGTGTTATCAATTTGACTGAGATTGTATTATTTTTTATGGACTTGATCAGGTGACAATTACAACATGACTATTAAAAGATTTGGTTACAACATGACTAGTAAAGATCTGCAATTGACAAGGCCAGTTGAAGCAAATATTAAGTTGATAATTTGAATTTTTCAGACAATTGTGCTAGTACCAGTTCTTCCACAAGGGGTATTGCAATTTGGTTCATCTAAAACGGTGCGTATATTTTTTATATTTAGATTGAGTTAAACAAGATGTGTGTTTTATGACATGATAGCACCCACCAATGAAAATATCTTTAAATCTTGTTACATGTTTTCCTTATACGTTTAGGTGCAAAAAATGGTTTTGTTATTAGTATGTTTTTTGGCACAATAGTGTTTGTAGAAAAGAAATTGTATTTCTGTAGCAAATATTTGCTTCATGCTTATTCATATTACATGTCATTTTAGGTTGCGAAAGACCTATAGAATTTGTTACCAATATCAAGGAGCAATTCAATTTCATTCAATGTGTGGAAGCTAATCCTACACCTTTGAATTTGGGAACTGATTCTCAAGATTGGTCATTCTTAGCTCTATCGCATTACTTGATGGATAGCTTCGACAAATCTTCATCAGCTAGTACTTCTCTCAATATGAATAAATCAACAAGATTTCCTCAGGATAAGTGGCTGAATTAATGTTAAATTTAGTTTTTTTCAGTGCAATTTGAAAATTCACTTAGTGCGGAATGCATAGTTTTGAAAATTCACTTAGTGCAGAATGATTTCATTTGATAGAAGCTTGTTTGATGATAGTAACATGTTGATAATAAATCTGCAGAATATGCATAGTTTAGAATGGCTTATGCCTTGTTAAATATAGTCTCTTTTGCTTTTAAAAACAAAGTACTATGTGTGTACTATAAGTGACTGAATTAAGTTATGTATCATGTTCTCGATTTATAATTTTGGATGGTGTTTGTTGTGAAGTTATGTCTATACATGCAAGTTATATTTTGGATGCTGACCTGTGGGTTAGATTTTTAAAGAAAATACAGGATTTTAAAAACTAAAATGCAGGATTTTTTTTTTTAAAAAAGTGAAGATTTCACATCTGTGGAAAGTTTTGGGCAGATGTGAAAAGGGACGATTTTACATCTGAGGAAAGCTTGCTCAGATGTAAAAAGTCCAATTTAATTTTAAAAAAACAATTGAAAAAATGGTTTTTGCATCTGCGGAATTATGAAACAGATGTAAAATGTGCACCTTTTACATCTGACAGAGCCAGTAGTAAAAAGTGTCCAACTTACTATGACTCGTGCGTTTATGACTGACCGGAGCCAGATGTAAAAGGTGCATTTGGACAGTAGTAAAAAGTGTTTTATGCACTAGTGTACCTATGTCAAGACTTGATAACTCCTTATCCCATGATCCATGAGATGCGATCATCAGTCTATCTTCATAATAGTCTTTATGCTTTAAGGTTATCCCTTTTCACCTTAAAGCTCGACTATGGATACTTTAAGAATAGCGTCCTTTTTGTTTAATGTAATCTCATGATTAAGTCACACTTAATATTAAACGGACTTTCTATTCTAGGGACTTCATTATTTTGAATGTTACAAACATAATAAAGAAATGCCTATTATTATTAATAAATAAAGCACTAAAGTATTGGCCTCTAGGGCTTACTCCAACAGTTTCGTCAAGCTGAAATTCTAGATGATCACCAACTTTTGGTAGTTTCCCATCAATGGAACGATTCCAAGCTTTTGAAATATGCTTCTCATTTGATTTTATAGGAGTAGTGATAATTTTGCAAAAGTATGTATAATTGTTGTTTTCTGAGAGCAAGACAACTTCAGATTTGTTTTGAACAATTATAGTAGCAACACCTCTTGGTATATGCTGCAAAAGAAAAAAATTATAAAATTCAATATGGTTTGTGAATCATAAAAACAAAGTTAATTAAAATGTTTTTTACCATAATCGATTGGTTGTTTTCTCTCAAGATGGATCTTGTTATTAATAAGTCCCATCCAATGCATTCCATTTCTTTATCATTCATATCAGCGGGTAAGACATTCTTATCCCTGTTCAGATCATAATTTAGAATTTTTTCAGTTTGTATACTTACATTTATGTTATAGGCTATTTAACATTGAAAATATTCATTGTTGTTTCTAAACTACATAATTTTCAATAATGAGTTATATAAATCTATAAAAGTTAAATATGACTTTATATATATTGACAATTAGTTAAATACCTGTTTGAAGAAGAATCAATATTGGAAAAAGAGGTGAATTTTGAAGAAGTTGACATGGATGAAGAAGGGACAATGAAATGGATGCTTAAACCAATAGATTATGTATAGTATATATATATATATATATATATATATATATATATATATATATATATATATATATATATAAATTTTCGATACCTTTTTTTAATATTTTTTTTTCAATTATTTTATTATATTTAATAATGTTATGTGATATATTTATATAAATTACGTTTTATATTATTATATATTTAAATATATTAAAATTGATTGAAAAATAAATGGATCTTATTTTTTCACAGTACAAAACATAGATTAATATATTATAGAATACTATTACATCATTGATCAAAAAACGATAACAACAAAGCGTAATTTAAAACAGAATTAATGGACAACAAAGATATAAAGACAAAATTTTAAAAAAATACATAATAATTAAAAATACATGAAATAGGCTGAACCAAATTTGATATCAAACAATTCGGACGAGAAGAATGTGAGAATAGTCGCTCTCAAGACAAGCTTCGAATTGGAGTACATTTCCTGTGGCAATTTGATTAATTTTGCAAAAACTTTTCCAACCTTCTCCGAATTTGAGACGTCTTCCATTTTCCAAATTCCTAATCAAATTCACAGTTACAACGTTGTTCAAAGGTCCGCATAAAATGAGTTGAAAATGTCCTGGTGTTGTGAGGAAAGTTTCCATGTCTTGACGAAGATTCTGTTAATAATTACAATAACTTGTTAAATAATATGACAAAATATATTAGTTTAAAATATTAAGAAAAGATTATTTTAATTTATTTTAGTAATTTTGAATTGAAATTATTGACTAACCAAGGTTGTTGCAGTTATGTCATCTTCACCAATTTGCATGATGAATTTTCTATTGGTTCCAACTTTTGTAGTCATGCTATGGAATGTAGGAAAAAAGCATGGTTTGTCATAATTTGAGTTGGTGTTGATCAGCATGAAGAATTTTGTTCCGCCGTAGTAAAAAAAAAAAAGTGCTTATCTCCAGTCAATGAGTAATAGTTCCGCAATGTGTCCCAACCGGTAGTAAAGAGTGGTTGAATTGCAGAACCATTAAACTCTACATTGTGTTTTTTCCCCTTTCCGTCATAAATTTCCCAATGATTTTCAAGTTGTTCGAAAAACTTGGCCACAAAAAATGGATCAACTTCACCAAAAGTCTGTATCATAATAATCAAATGTTATATATTTAAAATTATGGATATAAACAAAGCAAGAGTAAAAAACAATTTGACAAAAGTGTTGATATACCTTATTTGCAGTGCTAATGGTACAAAAACTTCCCCTTTGGGTTCCTGTTAACGTGTCAAGCAAATTGGATGGAATGCTAGTTGATGACATTATATCTTTTGATGTTATACACTTGAGATTTTGTTTGATAACCTTCAACACCATTGCTCAATATATAGAGGTAAACAAATATTAATTGATATTGTAATAAATGTTGTTCAATATGATAAAATTTGTTTTTTATAATAATCCATGTATAATTTATTTTTATTGGGTAAATAATATATATAATTATACAGATCTTAATAATTTTTATTAACTTGGAATTGGTTATTGAATGATTTTTAAATAATTTGGAACAAAATTGTAAAACAATTGTGTTGTTTAAAATTTTATATTTTAATACATTGAGAATTTAACTCTTTTGAAATATATTGTCGACACTAAATTAAATATTTAGTATAAATTGTTTTTGTTATTATTAAATAATAATCTTTATAAGATGTGATACCAAAAAGAATTGTTAATTAATTGGCTATATGGGACCTTTAGTTAATTTCATTAACTGTATAATAGTGATACAAAAGAGTTTAGGTACGTTTATTGTCATCTATGTGTTGTTCAAATCTGTAGTACAATGTCATATAGGTTTTTTTTGCAACGGACAATCACTGAGCGAATATAAATTATAATAGTCTTGGAAGTTGGTCATAGCTAATATACTCAATATGTCCCAAAATAAATGACATGTTTTACCATTGACACTTTTACAAATTCACAAATTGAATTGTTAGTATTTTTAATTATATATTATTTAAAATTATAAAAATGGTATATTTTAAAAGTTATTGTCGAGGCAAATAAAACTACATATAATATGATAATATTAATATGTATGTAGTAGTAGAAAACTAATTTAAAAGCAGGTCAAATAAATATTACAAAGAGTCAAAAATAGATAATTTAAAATTGTACCACCGGAGTAATTGAGAATATATTGTCAATGTTAAATCAAACTAATGAATATCTTTGATATAGAATCTCTGTCAAAGTTGAAATGTAAAATCTAGTTTATAGTTCCCATAAAAAAGAAATAATAAATGTAAAAGTGGAGATGTAAGATAGGTAGATATAATATATGTACTATATCTCTTCCAATTATTTGGTAAATAAATTTATTGGTTCTTTAATACTGCAAAAAAATAAATTATTTGTTGTTTAATACTGCATATTATTTATTGTGTATTGTCAAATCACATATAGCAATAACAGTCTAAATTGTAAGGTAACAAATAAGAAACGATTATTGACAGTCTCACTGAGCGAATATAAATTAGAATAGTCTTGGAAGATGGTCATAGCTAATATACTCAATATGTACCAAAATAAATGACATGTTTTACTATTGACACTTTTGCCAATTCACAATTTGAATTGTTAATATTTTTAATTAACTATTATTTAAAATTATAAAAATTGTATATTTTAAAAGTGTTTGTCGAGGCAAAAAAACCAACATATAATATGGTAATAATTATATGTATGTTGTAACAGCCCGGCGACCAGCCACACAGATGCTGAAGCCCCGCTGCTCGTTACCAGCTTAATCACTACCCCCCTTGTAGTGTTTTTGCCTCCGTAGTGATTCGAACCATGCACCCTGGGGATAAATACATGTTCAATGCAATCACTACTACCAATTGGTCGCCGGGCTGTTACATTAAAAGGCGCCTTTTTCTGTAACAGCCCTGGACCCCACCTCTCTGGTGGTCCCAGGCCTGGGTCACCCCCATAACTGTTACTCACGGCCTTCTCCACCCCCCTTGTGGAGTTTTTGCCCTCGTGGTGAATCGAACCATGTACCTGGAGCATAAGTACATGTTCAATGCATTCACCACTACCTGAACCTAGGGAAATTGGCTATGTCGCGGAGGCGAAAGAGGTGACTTTGGAAACTTTTGTTTATGGGCACGAGGATCTTTGGGAACTAGAGGTTGTGAACCTCTGTTGTGAGGTTAATTTTTGAGTGGTGAACTCGTTGAGAGTTGCGGTTGGTGCACGGTTGTGCCAGTGTGTTGGTGAGAGTATCTGTGTGACTTCACCTGGTGTTAGCATCTTTGTGGCTACACCTAATCCGAGGGATTTTGTTGAGTTGGTGATGGTAATAACTAGTTGAGTTGTTACTCTTACCTTTAGTTTCGAGGACGAAACTTCTTTTTGGAGGGTAGTAATGTAAGACCCGTAATTCCACTGTACCTTTTGGTGAATAAAATAAGTAATGGCTACGAGTTCTAGGGTTTCAAATGAAAAAAATGTGTAGGGTTGCCCTTTTTGCCTCATTTGGCCGTGGCACCCATATAGGGTTCGAGGAATCGAATTTCGAAAATTGTTTAGAGGCAAATAGCTTCCCATGATCATTGTTTAATTGTTTGATTGGTTATGGGATGTTTTGAAAAGAAAATGATCACTTGCCTTAAGAAAAACCTTATTTGAGATTTTTCGAAAATTTGCGATTCGACTCTATAATTTCTAAATCGTTTTGATAAGTGCTAGTTAGGTATTATGGGATATTACCATGCATTTAGAAGTGAAAAATTTTGAGTAGAAGGGTGTTTTTAAGAATTTTGGCCGTGGCCTTTCCTTGTGTGGGGGAAGAAATTCCAAAATTTTTCTAAGTCCACAATTGTGTGAAAATTGTGTATGTGTTGGATAATCTTAGTTTTGAAGAAAAATGAGTATAGGAAAGGTTGTTAGGAAGAAAAAAAAATGTGTAACTTGTAACGCAAGAAAACTTCGATTTTTCATAAAAATATTTTTGAAGAGTTTTAGTTGTGTTTCAAATGGTCTTGTGGTATGTGAAACAAGTCCTTGAAGTGGAAAAATCCAAAATGGTTTTAGTTTATGATTTGAAAACAAAATGATTTTCGTGTTATAAAAATAGTACAATTAACTTCGTGAATTTTTGAACACTATGAGAATAACCTGAAATCATTGAGGGATAGCTTTAGAAAGTACTTTAGACCCCTCTGGAGCTTTGAGAGCAAGTTTCGTTTCGATAGGATAAACGAGGAGTATTTTATTGATTGTACGCTGCTTAACTTTTAGGTAGCGCGTATCGTAGATTTGACGAGAAAAAGTTAACGGAAGCTTGCTAAGGTAAGGGCTCCACTTTATTTCCGTCTTTAAAACGGTTACGATATGCTTTGTTTTACTGTGTATGCAATTGCTGTGTGCTTTGGCATGTTTGTATTATGTATTCTCGTGATGAGAAAGTGTTTACAATACTTGCGCTGTTTACATATGATTATGAGAATATATGTATGAACAAGTGTTTGGAATACATATGATGAGAAATGTATGTATGTTGTTATGTTTGGTTTACATATGCTAGAGAGGTATGTATTCATTGCATTAGCATATATGGGGAAGCGTATGCTCATGCATTTGGTAGTTGCGTGTACGGTGTGGTGATCGGGAGAGCCCACCTTTTTATTCGTAGTGATCGGGAGAGCTACGAGATTTTTGTTGAGATCGATACGTGGTGATCGGGAGAGCCACGGGGTGCGGTGATCGGGAGAGCCCACTCTAATCCTTGTAGTGATCGGGAGAGCTACGGGATTTTATTGATACTTATGGTAGGGGTGTGGTGATCGGGAGAGCCCACTCTAATCCTTTGTAGTGATCGGGAGAGCTACGGGATTTTATTTAGTTCGATACGTGGTGATCGGGAGAGCCCACTCTAATCCTTGTAGTGATCGGGAGAGCTACGGGATTTTATTGATATTGTTAGTAGGGGATGGACCTACGATTCCGGAATTCATGCATCGTGGTAGCTAGGGTTAGTACCACGCATTGTAGAGGTTGCATTATAGGCTATGTGTGCATTGCTTATATGAACCCGTTGGTGGGAATTGCTTTGGTGGTTAAGAGCTTTCTCTTGTGTTTTGTGGAATTATTGTTATGTGTACAATCTTTCGCACCGGTTATATATATATATATACTTTTATTTTGTGGTGACCCTTTCTTTCATTTGCGGGCTCATCCCACCCAGATGATGGGTTAGGTCGTGGTGACGACGGTGGCAGTTCTGGGCCATAGTGTGGTGAAGCTTAGTATAGTTAGACTATGCGCCGGTGTGTTTTGTGCACCGTGCTTTTTGGTTAGCATAGGTGTAAGACCCAAGATTTTACTGTACTATTTTCTAAGGAACTCTAGTGTCGGCTACGAGTTTTAGGGTTTTTAGTAGAAGCGGATTTGTGATTATCGTCACATTAATGAGATTTTTGCTGAAACGGAGCCTGTTTTGTGCTCGTGCGCTGGAAAGGCACAGACTTTTGGGTCGTAGTCCTCTCTTAAGTATGAGGAGATTTCTGTGGTCTTAGAATAACGAGTTTTGGATTATTCTCGTTTTTGGAAAAACGAGTAGGATTTTACCCGCGGATGGAAAATCTTACTGCGTCTGTTTTGAGTGAGGTTTCGGATGGGAGTTTTATATATCTGCGCGAGTTAGGATATGTCCTGAGATTAATTTTCTGAAGTATGGAAGAAAATTACAGTCGCGGAAGAAGATTCGGCGATAAGTTTTAGAAATGTTAAACGTTAGACGTTCTTTCCGTAAGTTTTACGTTTTTGTGATTTACGTTCGTCGCGTTGCGCGAGAACTGAGCGTACGTTGTGTTGTAAGAGGTTGTGAGAAATATCTTGGGAGGATAGACTCGGATTGATCCAAGGGTTAGGATTTTGTCTTGAAGCTTTATCCTATTTGATCCAATGGTTCTCATGAAACATGACCATGACCTTTAGGGTGACTTAAGGAGACTTTATGGACTTAGCAAAATCAGATTTCATTCACTTCTTCTCTTCTCCTTGCCGTGGCTTCTTTCTTTTCCAACCTTGAGGAACAAAATTCAATCCTTCACCATTTGTCTTGATCTTGAGCTTGTTGGAAAGCTTGGAGTTGTGAGATTCTTCTTCCTAAGGTAACTAGACCTTCTTTCATCTCTTAGTTGGCTAAACTCTTAGAGATTCATGGGATTTTATGATTATGTTCTTGGGAGAAATTTCATAAGAATTGGTTGTGAAGGGTTTTTGTTCCATGAAAGTTGTTCATGAGGGTGTAGTAAGCATGTGTAGGCTTTGTTATTTTTGTTTTCCATGAGTTTGTGAGAATCTCATGAGAAAAGTTAGGATTTTGAAAGTTTAGAGTATTGATCAATAACATGAGGCTATGTTGTAAGGTTTTGAAAAGAAAAGTTGTCTTTGAACCTTTGGGCGAAAGGGAAATGCGTTGTATGGTTTTGTTTTAGAAAACCCGATGAAAAATATTTTGAGGTTTATGAAAATATTTTCTAAGAGTTTTTGGGTAGTATTTTGGGGTCAAAGTAGTTTAAAACTATTGTGACATGTGGTGTCGCTTTTTACCTTGAAAACATGTTTGAAAATGATTACCGGACGGTTGAGGCCCGTAATAAAACTTGTGCTTGGATTTGGTTTTGATTTTGGAAATGAAAATCAAATAACTTGCACTCGAAGCAACCAACATGCTTTCGGAAATGCGTTGCTTGCTTATGAAAATGGTTCGTTTTTATACCTTGAAAAGATGTTGGGAACTAATAGAATCAAACTAGGCTTGGGGTGGAAAAAGGTGGTGTGAGTTGCTGTCTTTTGCTGTCATGACAGTTGAAACTCGCTGAGCGAGTGGTTACTCGCCAGGGCGAGTGTCACAGGCCCTGACAACACGCCAGAGCGAGCTCCAGAGCGAGTAAGACCAGTACTCTCTGCCTTCACTCGCCACCAACTCGCCAGGGCGAGCTCTGGGAGTTGAGATTTTGGATTCTGATTTCCAAACTTGGTTTTTAGCTTTCTAATCCCTTTTTATTAATTTATGGAAGTGGTTGGGATTGGAAACGAGTTTTTCGGGTACTCGGAAAGTACGTAACTTATAACGCAAGAAAACGGCCATTTTGCATTTCAAATTATTTAAGACTTTTGACAATTGTTTTGGGTCCTAACAATAGTACAAATGACTCATGGGTGTTGATCAATACGATAGATTTTGGTATGGTATCCGAAAGAGCGGATTTTCCTTAGGAACCTTTAGGTTTTTGGGGGATTGGTGTAGTTTCAATACTATTGGTTAGAGAACAATGTATTGATTGTTGCGCTGCTTGTTCTAGGAAGCGCGTTGTGTTGTTTTGAACGTGTGTTGTTGACGGAAGCTTGCTGAGGTAAGGGCATCATTTTATTTCTGTCTTTTCACTGAGTTATAACATGTTTGTTGGTTATTTTCGGTGATGCGTGTTTGTGTGTTTGGCATGTATGTGTTATGTATTCTCGTAATGAGAAAGTGTTTACAATATGTGCGTTGTGTTACATATGATTGGAAATGTATGTATGAACGTGTGGGTGAATACATATGATTGGAAATGTATGTATGTTTGTTGTGGTTTGTTACATATGATTGGATATGTATGTATGTTGTTGGGATGGTTTACATATGCTAGGGAGGTATGTATTTGTTGCATTAGTATACATGGGGAATCGTATGCTCATGCATTGTCAGTGCGTAGTTGCGGGAGTGGACTACGAAGTGTAGTTGCGGGAGTGGACTACGAGGTGTGGTTGCAGGAGTGGACCCACCTGATTCTTATAGGGTTTTATTGAGTTCAACACATGGTTGCGGGAGTGGACCATGGGGTGTGATTGCGGGAGTGGATCCACCTAAATCTTGTGTGATTTAGTTGAGTTCGATACATGGTTGCGGGAGTGGACCATGGGGTGTGATTGCGGGAGTGGATCCACCTTAACCTTTGTGACTTGTTGAGTTTGATACATGGTTGCGGGAGTGGACCATGGGGTGTGATTGCGGGAGTGGATCCACCTTAACCTTGTGATTTCATTGGTGATTTAGTAGGGGTTGGACCTACAGTTCTGGAGCTCATGCATTGTGGTAGCTAGGGTTAGTACCACGCATTGTAGAGGTTGCATTATAGGCTATGTGTACATTGCTTATATGAACCCGTTGGTGGGAATTGCTTTGTTGGTTAAGAGCTTTCTCTTGTGTTTTGTGGAATTATTGTTATGTGTACAATCTTTCGCACCGGTTATATATATATACATACTATATATTTTGTGGTGACCCTTTCTTTCATTTGCGGGCTCATCCCACCCAGGTGATGGGTTAGGTCGTGATGACGACGGTGACAGTTCTAGGCTTTAGTAAGCATTTGGTGAAGCTTAGTATAGATAGACTATGCGCCGGTGTGTTTTGTGCACCGTGCTTTTGGTTAGCATAGGGTTGTCTAACTTGTTTTGTTGTAAGTACTTGATACTTAGACTTGGATTGTAATTATTCAGGAATACACTTTGCTTGTCGAAGCACCTATGGTAATGAGTCTTTTGTATATTTGAATGCCGGCTCATTGAAAAATATTATATGCGCACTCTGAGCGTTAGTTGAAAAAGAAAAAAAAAAAATATATGCTCTTTTCTAACCGTTGAAAAACGGGTCGTCACAATTGGTATCAGAGCACGGCTTTAAATCTTCAAAGGGGAAGTGTATACTTGAGTCGTTAGTCCAGAGTCGGTTGGAACATAGCTAGAGTAGTGTCAGTTCTAGTGGTTGTTCGGTGTCGGGTTATGTGCTAGTAACCGTTGTATGAGATTTCTGTTGAGACTCAGAAATGTTTGGATAAGGAATCTAATCAGAATTGGTATTGTGCAGAATAGAATGCCGCCAAGAAGGGCGAATCCAGTTCCTATCGTACCAGAGGTTGATGTGAATCAGATGGCTTACGCCATGCATACCATGGCAGCTGCTGTGACTGCGCAAACTCATGCTAAGGCGCAGAGGGATGCGGAGAAGCGTGAGAGGGAGATTATAGCTGCTGCATCTCGGGTTCTTACGAGTTTCAATCAGCAGACTCCTCCAAAGTTTAATGGGGAGGGAGGTTCGGAAACTGCTGACTTGTGGCTCCAAGCTGTGGAGAGAATATTCGGGGCAATTCATTGTCCAGAAAGAGAGAAGGTGGTGTTAGCTACCTATCAGTTGCAGGGTAGTTCTGAATATTGGTGGGGGAACACCAGGCTCCTTATGGGAAATGTTGAGGAGGAGGTAAATTGGGAGAACTTCAAGAGGAGGTTCTTAGCTAAGTACTTTCCCGAGACTGCGAGGGAAAGGTACGGAGAGGAGTTCCTGCAGCTGCGGCAGGGGGGCATTAAAGTGGAAGCCTATGCCAAAAAGTTTGAGTCACTATCCCGTTACTTCCGTTTCTTTAGGGATGGGATAGATGAGGCTTATATGTGTCGTCGCTTCCAGGATGGTTTGAGGTATGAACTGCAAGACGCAGTGGTGCCGTTGGGCATTCGTCAGTTTCAAGTCTTGGTAGAGAAGTGCCAAGAGGTGGAGGATATGAGGAAGAAGCGGGAGAACCGCCAGGGTGATTTTAGTGTTGGAGGACCTAGTAATTCAAGTGGTCAGAATCCGAGTTCGGGTCAAAATAAGAGGAAGCAAGGGGATGTATCTGGTAACCGTTCCCAAAATAATAGAGGATCAGGTCACTCTGAGAATCAAGAGACTCAGGGGAGTCGGGGTGGAGGGAAGCAAGGTTGCTTCAGATGTGGGCAAGCGGGGCATTATGCAAACGAATGTCCGAGTCCGGGGAATATTTGTTTCAACTGTCGGAAACCGGGTCATTTTGCTAGGGATTGCAAAGCCCCAAAGGCCGGAACGTCGGCAGATGTGGCACAAGGAGTTCGACCCGCTGCTAGAGGAGGTGCTTACTGTATGGGTACTGGAGTGAACGGTCAGACCGGTAATGCCATGCATGAGGATTACTAGTTGCAGGTAACACTTTACTGCATTGATTATTGTTTGAGGGCAACCCACTCTTGTATGTTTGGATGTATGCTGTTTGTTTGGGTTTTGTTTATAAGTCGTGTTGTTTGGAATTGACTGGTTTTGCTAACCTTAGTGGAGCACAAAGGGTGCTGTGTTTCTTTTTGGAGGGTAGCTAGTCACTGCTTCGCGTGAACCTAGTGGTTTAGGCTACGTCGCGGAGGCAAAAGAATGGATTTTGGAAAGATTGTGTGTGAACCTTTGGACTTTTGAGGAACTAGAGGTTGAGAACCTCTGTTGTGAGGTTAATTTTGAGCGGTGAACTCGTTGAGAGTTGCAGTTGCTGCACGGTTGTGCCAGTGTGTTAGCATCTGTGTGGCTACACCTAATCCTGAGGGATTTTGTTGTGTTGGTGATGGTAATAATTAGTTGAGTTGTTACTCTTACCTTTAGTTTCGAGGACGAAACTTCTTTTTGGAGGGTAGTAATGTAAGACCCAAGATTTTACTGTACTATTTTCTAAGGAACTCTAGTGTCGGCTACGAGTTTTAGGGTTTTTAGTAGAAGCGGATTTGTGATTATCGTCACATTAATGAGATTTTTGCTGAAACGGAGCCTGTTTTGTGCTCGTGCGCTGGAAAGGCACAGACTTTTGGGTCGTAGTCCTCTCTTAAGTATGAGGAGATTTCTGTGGTCTTAGAATAACGAGTTTTGGATTATTCTCGTTTTTGGAAAAACGAGTAGGATTTTACCCGCGGATGGAAAATCTTACTGCGTCTGTTTTGAGTGAGGTTTCGGGTGGGAGTTTTATATATCTGCGCGAGTTAGGATATGTTCTGAGATTAATTTTCTGAAGTATGGAAGAAAATTACAGTCGCGGAAGAAGATTCGGCGATAAGTTTTAGAAATGTTAAACGTTAGACGTTCTTTCCGTAAGTTTTACGTTTTTGTGATTTACGTTCGTCGCGTTGCGCGAGAACTGAGCGTACGTTGTGTTGTAAGAGGTTGTGAGAAATATCTTGGGAGGATAGACTCGGATTGATCCAAGGGTTAGGATTTTGTCTTGAAGCTTTATCCTATTTGATCCAATGGTTCTCATGAAACATGACCATGACCTTTAGGGTGACTTAAGGAGACTTTATGGACTTAGCAAAATCAGATTTCATTCACTTCTTCTCTTCTCCTTGCCGTGGCTTCTTTCTTTTCCAACCTTGAGGAACAAAATTCAATCCTTCACCATTTGTCTTGATCTTGAGCTTGTTGGAAAGCTTGGAGTTGTGAGATTCTTCTTCCTAAGGTAACTAGACCTTCTTTCATCTCTTAGTTGGCTAAACTCTTAGAGATTCATGGGATTTTATGATTATGTTCTTGGGAGAAATTTCATAAGAATTGGTTGTGAAGGGTTTTTGTTCCATGAAAGTTGTTCATGAGGGTGTAGTAAGCATGTGTAGGCTTTGTTATTTTTGTTTTCCATGAGTTTGTGAGAATCTCATGAGAAAAGTTAGGGTTTTGAAAGTTTAGAGTATTGATCAATAACATGAGGCTATATTGTAAGGTTTTGAAAAGAAAAGTTGTCTTTGAACCTTTGGGCGAAAGGGAAATGCGTTGTATGGTTTTGTTTTAGAAAACCCGATGAAAAATATTTTGAGGTTTATGAAAATATTTTCTAAGAGTTTTTGGGTAGTATTTTGGGGTCAAAGTAGTTTAAAACTATTGTGACATGTGGTGTCGCTTTTTACCTTGAAAACATGTTTGAAAATGATTACCGGACGGTTGAGGCCCGTAATAAAACTTGTGCTTGGATTTGGTTTTGATTTTGGAAATGAAAATCAAATAACTTGCACTCGAAGCAACCAACATGCTTTCGGAAATGCGTTGCTTGCTTATGAAAATGGTTCGTTTTTATACCTTGAAAAGATGTTGGGAACTAATAGAATCAAACTAGGCTTGGGGTGGAAAAAGGTGGTGTGAGTTGCTGTCTTTTGCTGTCATGACAGTTGAAACTCGCTGAGCGAGTGGTTACTCGCCAGGGCGAGTGTCACAGGTCCTGACAACACGCCAGAGCGAGCTCCAGAGCGAGTAAGACCAGTACTCTCTGCCTTCACTCGCCACCAACTCGCCAGGGCGAGCTCTGGGAGTTGAGATTTTGGATTCTGATTTCCAAACTTGGTTTTTAGCTTTCTAATCCCTTTTTATTAATTTATGGAAGTGGTTGGGATTGGAAACGAGTTTTTCGGGTACTCGGAAAGTACGTAACTTATAACGCAAGAAAACGGCCATTTTGCATTTCAAATTATTTAAGACTTTTGACAATTGTTTTGGGTCCTAACAATAGTACAAATGACTCATGGGTGTTGATCAATACGATAGATTTTGGTATGGTATCCGAAAGAGCGGATTTTCCTTAGGAACCTTTAGGTTTTTGGGGGATTGGTGTAGTTTCAATACTATTGGTTAGAGAACAATGTATTGATTGTTGCGCTGCTTGTTCTAGGAAGCGCGTTGTGTTGTTTTGAACGTGTGTTGTTGACGGAAGCTTGCTGAGGTAAGGGCATCATTTTATTTCTGTCTTTTCACTGAGTTATAACATGTTTTGTAAGACCCAAGATTTCATTGTATAGTTGGTCTAAGGTATATTAGGGTTTCGATGTGTTCGTGTGACGAAACATCGTGTAATTATGAGGTTTTGCTGTAATTGAGTCTGTTTTGTGCTCGTGCACTGTAATTGTACAGACTTTGGTTCTGTGATCCTGTTGCTTGTATAAGAAGTTATATGTGGTTTTAGAATAATAAGTTTTGGATTATTCGTGTTTTTGGAAAAACGAGTAGGATTTTACCCGTCGTTGTAAAATCTTATTGCGTCTGTTTTGAGTGAGGTTTCGGATGGAAGTTTTATATATCTGCGCGAGTTAGGATATATTCTGAGATTAATTTTCTGAAGTATGGAAGAAAATTACAGTCGCGGAAAAAGATTCGGCGATAAGTTTTGGAATGGAAAAACGTTAGACGTTCTTTCCGTAGTTTTTATGTTTTTGTGTTTTACGTTCGTCGCGTCGCGCGAGAACTGAACGTGTGAGTATTTCTATGAGATATTGAGTTTTGCCTCAAGTGGATTGGTTTTGGTTTGATCCAATGGCTATGGTTTGGTCTTGGCATTGTGTTTTTGATCCAATGGCCATGAGCTAGCAAGAGCTTTAGCATAGTAAGGAGGTTTGCTCATTTGTGGACTTAGAAAAACATCACCAAACATCTCATTCTTTCTCTCTTTCACGTGGAACTCCATTACATAACCTTAACCTACACAAATTTTCCATTCTTCACCATTTCACTCCATTTCAAGCTTGGAAGCTTTGAGGAAAGTTGTAGAGAATCACTTTCTTGAGGTAACCCTCTCTTCTTATCTCCTAGGTTGGTAGATTTTTAGAGTTGTGAGGATTTTGGGTTTATGTTCTTAAGAGGGTTTGGTGAGAAAAGTTGTTCTTGCTAGTTTTTGTTTCATGAATGTTGTTCATGAGGTCTAGAGAAGCATGTGTAGGCTTTGTTATGTTTGTTTTCCATGAGTTGGTGAAAATCTCATGAGAAAAGTTAGGGTTTTGGTTTGATTATGTGTTGATCAATAGCATGAGGCTATGTTGTAAGGTTTTGAAAAGAAAAGTTGTCTTTGAACCTTTGGACGAAAGGGAAGTGCGTTGTATGGTTTTGTTTTAGAAAATCCGATGAAAAATATTTTGAGGTTTATGAAAATATTTCCTAAGTGTTTTGGGTAGTGTTTTGGGGTCAAAATGGTTTAAAACTATTGTGACATGTGGTGTCGCTTTTTACCTTGAAAACATGTTTGAAAATGATTACCGGACGGTTAAGGCCCGTAATAAAACTTGTGCTTGGATTTGGTTTTGATTTTGGAAATGAAAATCAAATAACTTGCACTCGAAGCAACCAACAAGCTTTCGGAAATGTGTTGCTTGCTTATGAAAATGGTTTGCTTTTATGCTTTGAAAAAGTGTTGGGAACTAATAGAATCAAACTAGGCTTGGGTGGAAAAAGGTGGTGTGAGTTGCTGTCTTTTGCTGTCATGACAGTTGAAACTCGCCAGGCGAGTGGTTACTCGCCAGGGCGAGTGTCACAGGTCTTGACAACTCGCCAGGGCGAGCTCCAGGGCGAGTAAGACCAGAACTCTCTGCCTTCACTCGCCACCAACTCGCCAGGGCGAGCTCTGGGAGTTGAAATTTTGGATTCTGATTTCTAAACTTGGTTTTTAACTTTCTAATCCCTTTTTATTAATTTATGGAAGTGGTTGGGATTGGAAACGAGTTTTTCGGGTACTCGGAAAGTACGTAACTTGTAACGCAAGAAAACGGCCATTTTGCATTTCAAATTATTTAAGACTTTTGGCAATTGCTTTGGGTCCTAAAAATAGTACATATAACTCATGAGTGTTGATCAATACGATAGTTTTTGGTATGGTATCCGAAAGAAGGATTTTTCCTTAGAAAACCTTTGGTTGTTGGGGTTTTAGAGTTCAATTCATTAAGGATTGATTGGTTATGGTTTTGATTGAATACTTTGCTTGTTTTAGGAAGCAAGTAAGGGTTGTGAGATCGGTTGATTGTTTGAGTACTTGCCGAGGTAAGGGCTCCACTTTAATTCCGTCTTTCGAAATGGTTACAACATGCTTTGTTTTGCTGTGTGTGCAATTACTGTGTGCTTGGCATGTTTGTATTTATGTATTCTCGTTGATGAGAACGTGGTTATAAATTTGTGTGCAATTTACATAGGATTGAGAAAATGTATGTATGTTGTGATGCTTGTGCATAGGCTTTAGGCTATGTGAATGTTTGCATGAGCATATATGAATGCGTGCGTCAGATAGGACTACGCGAGGATTTTGTCTTGTGTGACTATCCTGTATATGCCGAAGAGAATATATGCCATGCATTTCATAGTTGCGTGCCTAGGTGTATGTCTTGTGTGACTTGCCTTCGTACCAGGCGGTTGTCTGTGCGACTTCGCCAAATCCCACTGGATTTTATTGAGTTGGTGGTTGTCTTGTGTGACTCACCCGGTGTTATCCCACCGTGATTGTTTTGGTATTGTCTTGTGTGACTTTACCTGGTGTTATCCCACCAATAGTAGGAGGTGTTATCCCACCAGAGACCTACGCCTTCTATAGAGAGGTTAAATTCCGGAATTCATGCATGTGGCGAACCAGTGATTGGTTGTCACGCTCATTGTAGAAGTCTGCATTAGGCTTGGTGTGCATTATATATATAAACCCGTTGGTGGGAATTACTCGTGAGTTTAAGAGCTTTCTCTTGTGTATGTGGAATTTGTTATGTGTACATCTTTCGCACCGGTCATATATATATATATACTTCTATTTTGTGGTGACCCTTTCTTTCATTTGCGGGCTCATCCCACCCCAGATGACGATGTAGGTCGAGAGGATGGTGTTGGCAGCTCTAGGCCATAATGAGCTTGTGGTGAAGCTTAGGGTAGTTAGACTATGCGCCGGTGTGTTTTGTGCACCGTGCTTTTGGGGTTAGCATAGTTAATTCTAACTTGTTTTGAATACTGAGACTTGGACTGTAATTATTCAGGAATACACTTTGCTTGTCGAAGCACCTTTTAGTAATGAGTTCCTTGTATATTTGAATGCCGGTTTATTTAAAATATTTTATGCGCACTCTGAGTGTTAGTTGAAAAAGAAAAAAAAAAAAAAATAATGCCCTTTTTGGCTTATGAAAAACGGGGTGTTACATTTTGGTATCAGAGCACGGCTTTAAATCTTCAAAGGGAAAGTGTATACTTGAGTCGTTGGTCCAGAGTCGGTTAGAACGTAACTAGTGTGGAGTTAGTTCTAGTGTTTGTTCTGTGTCGGGTTTCGAGTTAGTAATCCGTGGAGTGAGATATTCTGTTAGGATTCAGAATTGTTTGACTAAGGATCTAATCAGAATTGGTATTGTGCAGAAATCGAATGCCGCCAAGAAGGGCACCTACTGTACCTATGGCAGACAATGTGGATGTGAATCAGATGGCTTATGCCATGCATACAATGGCAGCGGCTGTGACTGCTCAGAGCCATGCTAAGGCGCAGAGGGACCTGGAAAAGCGCGAACGGGAAATACTTGCTGCTGGTTCTAGACTTCTTTCAAATTTCAACCACCAGACTCCTCCAAAGTTTAATGGGGAGGGAGGTCCGGAAACTGCTGATTTATGGCTTCAATCGGTGGAGAGGATATTCGGGGCAATTCATTGTCCAGAAGGGGAGAAGGTAGTCTTAGCTACCTATCAGTTGCTAGGGGGTTCAGAGTATTGGTGGAGGAACACCCGTATCATCATGGAGAATGGCCATGAAGATTTGAATTGGGAGAACTTCAAGAGGAGGTTTTTGGCCAAGTACTTTCCCGAGACCGCAAGGGAAAGGTATGGGGAGGAATTCCTGAGGTTGCGTCAGGGGGGCATGAATGTTGAAACATATGCCAAGAAGTTTGAATCCCTATCCCGTTTCTTCCGCTTCTTTAGGGATGGGATAGATGAGGATTATATGTGCCGTCGTTTTCAAGATGGGCTGAGGTACGAACTGCAGGATGCGGTGGTGCCATTGGGTATCCGACAGTTCCAGGTCTTGGTAGAGAAGTGCCAAGAGGTAGAGGACATGAGGAATAAGCGGGTGAACCGCCAAGGAGGGTCTAGTGCCGGAGGACCAAGCCGCACCAATGATCGTGGTTCGACTCAGAATAGTGGGAGGCAGGGGAGTAAGCCTTATAACCGTCCCCAACATAGTAAAGGACCGGGCCGATCGGTGAATCAGGGAACTCGGGGAAAATCTGATGGTGGCAAGGGGGCTTGCTACAACTGTGGAGAAGCGGGGCATTTTTCTAATGAGTGCACGCAACCGAAGGTGGGAAACACTTGCTTCAACTGCAAGAAGCCGGGACACTTTGCTAGAGATTGCAGAGCCCCGAAGGCTGGGCCGTCGGCAAATGTGGCACAAGGTTCACAGGGTGCCCGACCTGCGGCAAAAGCACGTGCTTACTGTATGGGCACTGAATTGAGTGGGCAGGCTAGCAATGCCATCCACGAGAGCTGTCACATCGCAGGTAATTCTTTAACTGCTTTGATTGACACGGGGGCAACCCACTCATTCATATCTTTGGCATGTGCAAATCGTTTGAGTTTGAATGTATCTGTGCTTCCGTTTGATTTGAATGTTTTGACTCCTGCTAAGGATTTGGTAGTGAATACTGCATGTTTGCATTGTTTGGTAGTAATCCAGAATAGGGATTTTCTGGTCAATTTGGTTTGTCTACCGCTTTTATCTCTCGAGATCATCCTCGGGATGGATTGGTTGTCGTATCATTATGTGATTCTAGACTGCGCTCGGAAATTGGTTTTCTTTCCCGAGCCAGGTGTGCGAAGGTACTTGTCTGCAAATCGTCTTTCTGTGGTTATGTGTAATGGAGAACCGGAGATAGTTTCACTTGCTAGCTTAGGAGTGACGTCGGAGATCCGAATTGAGGAAATTCGAGTGGTTCAGGATTTCCAAGATGTGTTTCCATCGGAGATTCCAGCTTTTCCTCCGTGTAGAGAGGTGGAATTCCTTATTGAGTTGCAACCGGGTACGGGTCCGATTTCGGAGTCAGCTTATCGGATGGCTCCAGCCGAGTTGGTAGAGTTGAAAGGTCAGATCGAGGACTTGTTAGGTAAAGGTTTCATAAGGCCTAGTGTGTCGCCTTGGGGAGCACCGGTCTTATTGGTTAAGAAGAAGGATGGTAGATCCCGTTTGTGTGTGGATTATCGGAAGCTTAATAAGGTGACTATCAAGAACCGATATCCATTGCCGCGTATTGATGATTTGATGGATCAGTTGGGGGGAGCCTCAGTGTTTTCCAAGATTGACTTGAAATCTGGATATCACCAGATAAGAGTACGAGACGAGGATATTCAGAAAACGGCGTTTAGGACGCGGTATGGGCATTATGAGTATTTGGTGATGCCGTTTGGAGTGACGAATGCACCTGCTATCTTCATGGCCTACATGAATCGGGTATTCAATTCATTTTTGGACAAGTTTGTGGTGGTGTTCATTGATGACATTTTGGTGTATTCAAAGAGCGAAGAGGAGCATGAAGAGCACCTTCGTATGGTTTTGCAAGTGTTGCGGGAAAGAAAGTTGTATGCGAATCCGTCGAAGTGTGACTTTTGGTTGGAAGAGGTGAATTTCCTTGGCCATATAATATCAAAAGAGGGAATAGCCGTGGATCCAGCCAAGATTGACACAGTACTTGCATGGAAGCAACCGCAGACGGTGACGGACGTGAGGAGTTTTGTTGGTTTGGCCGGTTATTACCGGAGGTTCATAGAAGGATTCGCTAAGATTGTGGCACCAATGACGCAACTTACGCGAAAAGATCAACCGTTTGCGTGGACTGAGCAGTGTGAACTTAGTTTTCAATTGTTGAAGGAGCGGTTGACGACTTCACCGGTGTTGGTGTTACCTCAGTCAGATGAACCTTATGAGGTTTATTGTGATGCGTCTCATCAGGGTTTGGGTTGTGTGTTGATGCAGCACAAGAGAGCAGTGGCTTATGCATCACGGCAGCTGAAGGTGCATGAGAAGAATTATCCGACGCACGATTTGGAGCTTGCGGCCGTGGTTTTTGCATTGAAGATTTGGAGACATTATCTTTATGGTTGCACTTTCGTTGTGTTTAGTGACCATAAAAGTCTTAAGTATCTGTTCGATCAGAAAGAGCTTAATATGAGGCAACGGAGGTGGATGGAAACTTTGAAAGATTTTGATTTTACGTTAGAATACCATCCGGGAAAGGCTAATGTGGTAGCCGATGCTTTGAGTAGGAAGAGTGTGTCGGTTTGTTCGGCACAAATGGCTAGTCAACAGGAGTTGTTGAGAGAGTTTCGTGATTTGCATCTCGAGGTAGAGTTTGCTTTAGGGAATATGAGGTTGGGTATGATTACCATCTCAAGCGGATTATTGGAGGACATTGCAAATTGTCAAGATGACAAGTTTCTCATGGAGAAAAGGGCGTTGATTGTTCGAGGAACCAACCGAGATTTCAAGGTGGGACCGGACAACATTTTGAGATGTAATGGTAGGGTGTGTGTTCCCGATGCGATGGACTTGAGAAACACCATTCTAAGGGAGGCACACAAGAGTAAGCTTAGTATGCATCCCGGGGCAACAAAAATGTATCAGGACCTGAGGCAAGATTTCTGGTGGCCGGGTATGAAGAAGGATGTGGCTGAGTATGTGGCGTCGTGTCTGACTTGTCAGAAGGCGAAGATTGAACATCAGAGACCGGCAGGGATGCTGCAGTCGTTAGATATTCCCGAGTGGAAGTGGGATAGCATTTCTATGGATTTCATCACTGGTTTACCTAAGACCAGGAGGAAGCATGATTCCATTTGGGTGATAGTGGATCGTTTGACGAAGTCCGCTCATTTTCTACCGGTAAGAACTACGGATACGGCGGCAAGGTTGACCGATGTGTATATTGCTGAGATTGTGAGGTTACATGGGATTCCGTCAAGTATAGTGTCGGATAGAGATCCAAAGTTCACTTCACATTTTTGGAAGACTTTGCATGAGGCGTTGGGGACGAAATTGAGATTGAGTTCCGCCTACCATCCTCAGACCGATGGGCAAACCGAGAGAACAAATCAATCTTTGGAAGATTTGTTGAGAGCTTGTGTATTGGATGACCGTGGAAGTTGGGATGATGTGTTACCTTTGATAGAATTCACGTACAACAACAGTTTCCACGCGAGTATTGGAATGGCACCATACGAGGCTTTGTATGGGAGGAGATGTCAGACTCCTTTGTGTTGGTACCAAGATGGGGAGAGTATGATAGTAGGACCGGAAATGGTACAACAGACGACGGACAAGGTCCGAAAGATAAGGGCAATGATGAAAGTTGCTCAAGATCGACAAAAGAGTTATGCGGATAGGCGTCGGAGGCCTTTAGAGTTTGAGGAGGGAGATCACGTATTTCTCCGTGTTACTCCAACAACGGGTGTTGGAAGGGCTTTGAAAGCAAAGAAGTTGACTCCGAAGTTTATAGGGCCTTATCAGATTTTGGAACGAGTTGGGAAGGTAGCATACCGAATCGCGTTGCCACCGGTACTATCTTTGATTCATGACGTGTTCCATGTGTCGCAATTGCGGAAGTATACGCCGGACCCATCACATGTGATCACACCAGATGACATCCAGTTGAGGGATAACTTGTCATTTGAGGTTCCGCCGATCAAGATTGCGGATAGGAAGATGAAACGTCTGAGGACAAAAGAGATACCTTTGGTGAAGGTAATATGGAACGAAGCTACAGGAGATACCACCTGGGAGCTCGAGAGTAAGATGAAGGAATTATACCCCGGTTTGTTCGACGATGTTTAAGTTTCGAGGACGAAACTTCTTTTAGGGGGGTAGTATTGTAAGACCCAAGATTTCATTGTATAGTTGGTCTAAGGTATATTAGGGTTTCGATGTGTTCGTGTGACGAAACATCGTGTAATTATGAGGTTTTGCTGTAATTGAGTCTGTTTTGTGCTCGTGCACTGTAATTGTACAGACTTTGGTTCTGTGATCCTGTTGCTTGTATAAGAAGTTATATGTGGTTTTAGAATAATAAGTTTTGGATTATTCGTGTTTTTGGAAAAACGAGTAGGATTTTACCCGTCGTTGTAAAATCTTATTGCGTCTGTTTTGAGTGAGGTTTCGGATGGAAGTTTTATATATCTGCGCGAGTTAGGATATATTCTGAGATTAATTTTCTGAAGTATGGAAGAAAATTACAGTCGCGGAAAAAGATTCGGCGATAAGTTTTGGAATGGAAAAACGTTAGACGTTCTTTCCGTAGTTTTTATGTTTTTGTGTTTTACGTTCGTCGCGTCGCGCGAGAACTGAACGTGTGAGTATTTCTATGAGATATTGAGTTTTGCCTCAAGTGGATTGGTTTTGGTTTGATCCAATGGCTATGGTTTGGTCTTGGCATTGTGTTTTTGATCCAATGGCCATGAGCTAGCAAGAGCTTTAGCATAGTAAGGAGGTTTGCTCATTTGTGGACTTAGAAAAACATCACCAAACATCTCATTCTTTCTCTCTTTCACGTGGAACTCCATTACATAACCTTAACCTACACAAATTTTCCATTCTTCACCATTTCACTCCATTTCAAGCTTGGAAGCTTTGAGGAAAGTTGTAGAGAATCACTTTCTTGAGGTAACCCTCTCTTCTTATCTCCTAGGTTGGTAGATTTTTAGAGTTGTGAGGATTTTGGGTTTATGTTCTTAAGAGGGTTTGGTGAGAAAAGTTGTTCTTGCTAGTTTTTGTTTCATGAATGTTGTTCATGAGGTCTAGAGAAGCATGTGTAGGCTTTGTTATGTTTGTTTTCCATGAGTTGGTGAAAATCTCATGAGAAAAGTTAGGGTTTTGGTTTGATTATGTGTTGATCAATAGCATGAGGCTATGTTGTAAGGTTTTGAAAAGAAAAGTTGTCTTTGAACCTTTGGACGAAAGGGAAGTGCGTTGTATGGTTTTGTTTTAGAAAATCCGATGAAAAATATTTTGAGGTTTATGAAAATATTTCCTAAGTGTTTTGGGTAGTGTTTTGGGGTCAAAATGGTTTAAAACTATTGTGACATGTGGTGTCGCTTTTTACCTTGAAAACATGTTTGAAAATGATTACCGGACGGTTAAGGCCCGTAATAAAACTTGTGCTTGGATTTGGTTTTGATTTTGGAAATGAAAATCAAATAACTTGCACTCGAAGCAACCAACAAGCTTTCGGAAATGTGTTGCTTGCTTATGAAAATGGTTTGCTTTTATGCTTTGAAAAAGTGTTGGGAACTAATAGAATCAAACTAGGCTTGGGTGGAAAAAGGTGGTGTGAGTTGCTGTCTTTTGCTGTCATGACAGTTGAAACTCGCCAGGCGAGTGGTTACTCGCCAGGGCGAGTGTCACAGGTCTTGACAACTCGCCAGGGCGAGCTCCAGGGCGAGTAAGACCAGAACTCTCTGCCTTCACTCGCCACCAACTCGCCAGGGCGAGCTCTGGGAGTTGAAATTTTGGATTCTGATTTCTAAACTTGGTTTTTAACTTTCTAATCCCTTTTTATTAATTTATGGAAGTGGTTGGGATTGGAAACGAGTTTTTCGGGTACTCGGAAAGTACGTAACTTGTAACGCAAGAAAACGGCCATTTTGCATTTCAAATTATTTAAGACTTTTGGCAATTGCTTTGGGTCCTAAAAATAGTACATATAACTCATGAGTGTTGATCAATACGATAGTTTTTGGTATGGTATCCGAAAGAAGGATTTTTCCTTAGAAAACCTTTGGTTGTTGGGGTTTTAGAGTTCAATTCATTAAGGATTGATTGGTTATGGTTTTGATTGAATACTTTGCTTGTTTTAGGAAGCAAGTAAGGGTTGTGAGATCGGTTGATTGTTTGAGTACTTGCCGAGGTAAGGGCTCCACTTTAATTCCGTCTTTCGAAATGGTTACAACATGCTTTGTTTTGCTGTGTGTGCAATTACTGTGTGCTTGGCATGTTTGTATTTATGTATTCTCGTTGATGAGAACGTGGTTATAAATTTGTGTGCAATTTACATAGGATTGAGAAAATGTATGTATGTTGTGATGCTTGTGCATAGGCTTTAGGCTATGTGAATGTTTGCATGAGCATATATGAATGCGTGCGTCAGATAGGACTACGCGAGGATTTTGTCTTGTGTGACTATCCTGTATATGCCGAAGAGAATATATGCCATGCATTTCATAGTTGCGTGCCTAGGTGTATGTCTTGTGTGACTTGCCTTCGTACCAGGCGGTTGTCTGTGCGACTTCGCCAAATCCCACTGGATTTTATTGAGTTGGTGGTTGTCTTGTGTGACTCACCCGGTGTTATCCCACCGTGATTGTTTTGGTATTGTCTTGTGTGACTTTACCTGGTGTTATCCCACCAATAGTAGGAGGTGTTATCCCACCAGAGACCTACGCCTTCTATAGAGAGGTTAAATTCCGGAATTCATGCATGTGGCGAACCAGTGATTGGTTGTCACGCTCATTGTAGAAGTCTGCATTAGGCTTGGTGTGCATTATATATATAAACCCGTTGGTGGGAATTACTCGTGAGTTTAAGAGCTTTCTCTTGTGTATGTGGAATTTGTTATGTGTACATCTTTCGCACCGGTCATATATATATATATACTTCTATTTTGTGGTGACCCTTTCTTTCATTTGCGGGCTCATCCCACCCCAGATGACGATGTAGGTCGAGAGGATGGTGTTGGCAGCTCTAGGCCATAATGAGCTTGTGGTGAAGCTTAGGGTAGTTAGACTATGCGCCGGTGTGTTTTGTGCACCGTGCTTTTGGGGTTAGCATAGTTAATTCTAACTTGTTTTGAATACTGAGACTTGGACTGTAATTATTCAGGAATACACTTTGCT
The DNA here is from genome assembly GCA_030408175.1 of Trifolium repens. Classification (NCBI taxonomy): domain Eukaryota; kingdom Viridiplantae; phylum Streptophyta; class Magnoliopsida; order Fabales; family Fabaceae; genus Trifolium; species Trifolium repens. Next base: position 38,359,411 of record CP125851.1, read on the forward strand.
TGTCGAAGCACCTTTTAGTAATGAGTTCCTTGTATATTTGAATGCCGGTTTATTTAAAATATTTTATGCGCACTCTGAGTGTTAGTTGAAAAAGAAAAAAAAAAAAAAATAATGCCCTTTTTGGCTTATGAAAAACGGGGTGTTACATGTTTGTTGGTTATTTTCGGTGATGCGTGTTTGTGTGTTTGGCATGTATGTGTTATGTATTCTCGTAATGAGAAAGTGTTTACAATATGTGCGTTGTGTTACATATGATTGGAAATGTATGTATGAACGTGTGGGTGAATACATATGATTGGAAATGTATGTATGTTTGTTGTGGTTTGTTACATATGATTGGATATGTATGTATGTTGTTGGGATGGTTTACATATGCTAGGGAGGTATGTATTTGTTGCATTAGTATACATGGGGAATCGTATGCTCATGCATTGTCAGTGCGTAGTTGCGGGAGTGGACTACGAAGTGTAGTTGCGGGAGTGGACTACGAGGTGTGGTTGCAGGAGTGGACCCACCTGATTCTTATAGGGTTTTATTGAGTTCAACACATGGTTGCGGGAGTGGACCATGGGGTGTGATTGCGGGAGTGGATCCACCTAAATCTTGTGTGATTTAGTTGAGTTCGATACATGGTTGCGGGAGTGGACCATGGGGTGTGATTGCGGGAGTGGATCCACCTTAACCTTTGTGACTTGTTGAGTTTGATACATGGTTGCGGGAGTGGACCATGGGGTGTGATTGCGGGAGTGGATCCACCTTAACCTTGTGATTTCATTGGTGATTTAGTAGGGGTTGGACCTACAGTTCTGGAGCTCATGCATTGTGGTAGCTAGGGTTAGTACCACGCATTGTAGAGGTTGCATTATAGGCTATGTGTACATTGCTTATATGAACCCGTTGGTGGGAATTGCTTTGTTGGTTAAGAGCTTTCTCTTGTGTTTTGTGGAATTATTGTTATGTGTACAATCTTTCGCACCGGTTATATATATATACATACTATATATTTTGTGGTGACCCTTTCTTTCATTTGCGGGCTCATCCCACCCAGGTGATGGGTTAGGTCGTGATGACGACGGTGACAGTTCTAGGCTATAGTAAGCATTTGGTGAAGCTTAGTATAGATAGACTATGCGCCGGTGTGTTTTGTGCACCGTGCTTTTGGTTAGCATAGGGTTGTCTAACTTGTTTTGTTGTAAGTACTTGATACTTAGACTTGGATTGTAATTATTCAGGAATACACTTTGCTTGTCGAAGCACCTATGGTAATGAGTCTTTTGTATATTTGAATGCCGGCTCATTGAAAAATATTATATGCGCACTCTGAGCGTTAGTTGAAAAAGAAAAAAAAAAAAATATATGCTCTTTTCTAACCGTTGAAAAACGGGTCGTCACAATAGGGTTTTCCAACTTGTTTTATTGTAAGTATTTGTATACTTAGACTTGGATTGTAATTATTCAGGAATACACTTTGCTTGTCGAAGCACCTTATGGTAATGAGTCTTTTTGTATATTTGAATGCCGGCTCATTGAAAAATATTCTATGCGCACTCTGAGTGTTAGTTGAAAAAGAAAAAAAAAATATAGACTTTTTGGCCTTGGAAAAACGGGCTGTTACATATGTAGTAGTTGAAAACTAATTTAAAAGCATGTCAAATAAATAGTACATTGATTAAAATACAGGTCATTTCAAATGGTACCAATGGAGTAGTTGAGAAGATATTGTCAATGTTAAATCAAACTAATCAATATCTTTTATCTAGAATCCCTGCCAAAGTTGAAAAATAAAATCTAGTTGTTAGTACCCATAAAAAAGAAACAATAAATGTAAAAGTTGAGATGTAACATAGGTAGATATAATATATGTACTATATCTCTTCCAATTTTTAAGTCAAAATTTGAAAATAAAATTAAATATATTTAGTTTAAATTTTCGACCAAAGACTTTAAGTGTATTTTACTATTTTTATTTATATTATTGTATTGATTATCTATTATATATTTTAGTTATATACATGATTTGTTGTATTAATTTGTAAAGATAATTTTGTTCAATATTTAATATTTATTTAGAAAAAATCTCTCCAAAAGATGAGATATAAGATAGAGTTGATAGTACCCAAAAAATAATAGATAATAACTTTAAAAGTTTAGATGTAAGTTAGTACATATAAGACCATGCTTTAATATTAGACCCACATAGCTTTAAACCACTTTTCATAGAAAACACTATTTTTTTAGATGGGATACTTGATAGGATGGGAAACGTGTTTGCTATAGCTTTGCTTTATTGGTTTATAATGTTTAAGACATTTGTATATTATATAAAGATGAATATTGATCTGACATTGTATGTATGAAAATAAAGTAGGTTTTGACATGTTAAATCAAATTGAAGTAAAGAAAAGTTTGAAAGTTAAATTAAATTGCCCAATCAAGTCTATAAGTAAAAAGCTATATATTATTATATATAAGGATATATATTTAAATCTGATATTTGTCAGGAATTTTTGTTTTTAAAAGAAGATAAAATTGTTTGAATTGTAGTCAATGTTGTAATTTAAAAACCATTTTTTTTTTTTAAAAAAATGTTAAAAAATTAGTGAGATATTTTTATAAATTAAATGTCATATATTGTAATGATTAAAGGTTAATTTTTTTTATATTTAACACAAATTATATATCACTTCTTTGTTTATATTAATTTAATTCCGTTATTACAGAAATTGCAAATGAAGTTTATTATTGTAAATTAGGGTGGTTAATTTGCATGAATGCTATAAACTTGAAGGAATACAAATAATATTTGTAACAGAAAAATAAAGAAAAATACATTTATAAAAGTATAAATGGACTATTTTTTGACCCTTACCTTTCTTAAGTATTTATAATGGATTGTTAAGTAATATTAGTAAAATTAGAGTATGTCGTAATAATCGATTTTTTTTTTAATTTTAAAAAAGACGTCTAAATTAAAATTGTATAACAATGTTTCTTTAGAGTAAAAACGTTAGAGTCCCAAAAAGATGCTTTTAACTCCATATTCATATACTGAATATTTGAATTATATTAGATATAATATATAAACAAATTATAATATATGAAGATCAACATAAATTATAAATATTAAAACATAATAAAACATTAGATAGTTAGATAGAACATAATAATAAAATACATAAACCGACCAAAGAAGTTAAAGAAATACTGAAATTAACATCAAAATAGAATTGGATACCAACCTAATTTGTCATAGCTAAAACATAAGTAAGATATTGGTGCTGTTACATAGCTAATATTTAAACAACATTAAGTTAACTTGAAAATATGGCATCTTGAACTAATAGAGGCTGAATACTTTTCAAACTTGAATCGAATAACATGTCCAGCTTTCAATTTTTGATTCTCGCAAACTTGGTTCCAATTCATCAATTTCATGCGGTTGATACTTCCATGGTGTTTTAATCGACATGAATACATATGACCATTTTCAGCACAAAGTACCAAATCCTCAAAATGCCATTGATTGAGAAAGGTTGCAAATGCGTATGGAATCTTCTGCAAACCCATGAATTAATCATTAATATTCAGAACTATAAAGTAAAATACTATTAATGTTATTATTTTTATCAAAAAAATATAAAACAAAACCTACAAATTCTGGTAACCCAATTTGGAGATCATTGAGTTCTATCTCGAAGAAGACAGTTTTCTCTGGTTCAATACTTCTACTGTGGAAAGCTGGGATTTCAGTGCAAGTTTCAAACTGGAAAGGTTGAATTTCATTATCTGTAATTAGCTGCTTGAATTGTAAAACTTCAAAAACATTGTTACCATGGTAAATCAATTCAATTTCCACACTTTCTGGCATTTCATGAAAATCTTTGAATTCATTCCAGCACTGGGCTATTAAAGGATTATCATAGTTATTGTTGAATTTCAGTTTGTGAAAATCAGTATCGTTGTTATGAACCTTCCAATATCCATTAAGTTGTCCTATATGGTCTCTAGCAAAGCTGGTCTCAACCTCAGCTAACTTCTACAAATTTATGAACCCAAAATTTGAAATGATAAGTTATAGCATAAATGAAACTGTGTTTAAAAATATTTTAAAAATAAATAATACTTACTTGGTTTTTTAAACGAACAACCTTAAATAAAGTGTAATCAGTATTTGGCCAAACTGGTCCTGTTATTGACATATTGTTACTGTCCACTAATTTGTATACGAAGGTTGGATGGTTTGGGTATAAATGTTTATGGTATAGTGAAGAATTAGGTCAAATATATAGATAGAAACTTTTGCAGAGATAGACTATACTATAATATATATTATATATTGAATCACGGGTATTGAATTCTATATGAAATTGAAAATGGGTCTAAATTTTAATCCATGGCAAAGTTATAAAAGACAAAAAATGCTGCTTTTTAAGGCAGAAATTTTTACATAATATTCAGCATGAATGTAAATTATTTTAACTAATATACAGGTGAGTATATGGTCCATCAATAATTGATAAATCTATACATACATTGAAATATTATCATTAATAAATTGAAGTTGAACACATTATGATTTGTGTTAAAATTTAAAATACTAAAACTATTGATGGACGAAAGGAAAAAAGTGTTATTATGTCATCTTGAATTGAAGCACTTAAAGTAAACAAAATATTTATAATAAGAGTCATAATAGTAAATAGAAATTTAACAACTTAATTAACCACAAAGAGATTGTTGGTTCAAAAGGATTAATACATATTCAATACTAAATATCAAACATTATAAATTTGAAAATTTGACTGCATATCCAATAAGCATAATGTTTTTTAGTTGGTAGATCTTCCACGAACAATGCTTACCTTGAGCTCAATTGGATAAATATAAAATTCGAATTGCAATTTGTCACCAGCTTTGAGCTTTTGGTCGGCGACAAAATCAAACCATCCTTTTGTAAGTGATTTTTTGTAGAATCCAAATTTGTTAGCAACTGTCGAAGTTTCAATGTTGCACATATAAGTAGACTTTGTCTTAGGGAATTTCAACATAATTTGATCAGTTTCATCAAGGATGTTTTTTGAAAAATAAGTTGGGATAACCTATCAAAATAATTGAAAACTAACACTTATAAGCATATTCAATGAACATAGATATAAAGAATAATTAACAATTTCATAGTTGCAAATATTACCAGTGGTTCCTTGTTTTCGGCATTAGCCATATAGTTTGTAACCCTTTTAGACCAGCGCATAATGTGAATAACTTCGTTGTTGTAAGACCCAAGATTTCATTGTATAGTTGGTTTAAGGAATATTAGGGTTTCGATGTGTTCGTGTTGTGAAACATCGTGTAATTATTAGGATTTTGCTGTAATTGAGTCTGTTTTGTGCTCGTGCGTTGTTAAGGCACAGACTTTTGTCTTGTAATCCTCTTTTGTGAATAAGAAGGTTGATATGGATTCAGAATAATGAGTTTTGGATTATTCTTGTTTTTGGAAAAACGAGTAGGATTTTACCCGCTGATGTAAAATTTTACTGCGTCTGTTTTAAGTGAGGTTTCGGATGGGAGTTTTATATATCTGCGGGAGTGAGATTATGTTCTGAGAATAATTTTCTAAGGTATGGAAGAAAATTACAGTCGCGGAAAAAGATTCGACGATAAGTTTTGGAAATGTTTAACGATAGACGTTCTTGCCGTAGTTTTTTCTGTTTTTGTGAGTTTCGTTCGTCGCGACGCGCGAGAGCTGAATACGTGACTTGTCATGGAAGATTTGATAAAATCTTGTGATTTTTCATAAAGCAAATTGATCCAATGGCTAGGGTTTAAGCTTGGACTTTTGACTTTGATCCAAGGGTGGTTTGGCTATCAAGAGCTTTTGTCATAGTAAGGAGGTTTGATGACTTTTGTCACTTAAGAAAATCACAAAATTCTCTCTTTTCTTTCTCTCTTCCACGTGAGACTCAATTACTTCTTTCTAATCTTCACAAATTTTCAATTCTTCACCATTTCACTCCATCACAAGCTTGTAGGATCAAAGGGAATTTGTAGAGAATCACTTGCTTAAGGTAACCACTCTTTTCCTTTCCTTTTTGTTGGTTCAAACTCTTAGGGTTATGAGTTTTAGATAATGTTCATGAGATGGAAAGGTTAGGAATTGATTCTTGTTTCATGAAGGTTGTTCATGAGGGTTTAGTAAGCATGCTAGGCTTTGTTATTGCAATCTTTCCATGAGTTTGTGAGAATCTCATGAGAAAAGTTAGGGTTTTGAAAGTTTAGTGTATTGATCAATAACATGTGGTTAAGTTGTAAGGTTTTGAAAAGAAACGTTGTTTTTGAACCTTTGGGCGAAAGGGAATGGCGTTGCATGGTTTCGTTTTAGAAAATCCGATGAAAAATATTTTTGGTGTTTATGAAAATATTTACTAAGTGTTTTGTGTGGTGTTTTTGGTATTCCAAGTGGTTTAAAACTCTTGAGTTATGTGGCGTTGCTTTTGCCTTGAAAACATGTTTGAAAATGGTTACCGGTCGGTTGAGGCCGTAATAAAACTTGTGCTTGGGTTTGGTTTTGATTTTGGAAAAGAAAACCAAATAACTTGCACTCGAAGCAACCAACATACTTTCGGAAATGTAATGCTTTGTTGTGAAAACGGTTGTTGGGAACCAATACTATGCGTATGTCGTGTGTTGCGTGAAAAGTTGTTTTGGGTGGAAATTGAGTAAAACAAGTTTTGCTGTTGCTGTCATGAAGAAAACCAGTTCTGTGCTGGTGTGGTCGCCCAGCGACCAGATGGTAGCTCAGCGACGAGTTGGTCGCCAGCCTTCGCCCTGGGCGTGGAAGTTCTGACTTGCCATCGCCAGGTGGTCGCCCAGCGACCTTTAGCGACCCCTGGGACCTAAAATTTTGGATTCTGATGTCCTAACTTGGTTTTTAACTTTCTAATCCCTTTTTATTAATTTTTGGAAGTGGTTGGGATTGGAAACGGGTTTTTCGAGTACTCGGAAAGTACGTAACTTATAACGCAAGAAAACGGCCATTTTGCATTTCAAATTATTTAAGACTTTTGCCTATTGTTTTGGGTCCTAAAAATAGTACATATAACTCATGGGGGTTGATCAATACGGTAGTTTTTGGTATAGTATCCGAAAGAGTCGTTTTACCTTAGAAAACATTAGGTTTTTGGGGTTTTGGTGTAGTTTCAATACTATTGGTTAGAAAACAATGTATTGATAATACGCTGCTTGTTTTAGGAAGCGCGTTGTGTTGTTTGGACGAGTTTTAGTAAACGGAAGCTTGCCGAGGTAAGGGCTCCACTTTATTTCCGTCTTTTAAAACGGTTACGACATGCTTGGTTTTGCTGTTTATGCATTTGCTGTGTGCTTTGGCATGTTTGTACTTATGTATTCTCGTTGATGAGAACGTGGTTATAATTACGTGTGCAATTTACATATGATTAGGAAAATGTATGTATGTTGTGATGGTTTGTACATAGGCTTTAGGCTATGTGATTGTTTGCATGAGCATATATGAATGCGTGCGTCGGATAGGACTACGCGGGGATTTTGTCTGTGTGGCTATCCTGTATATGCCAAAGAGAATATATGTCATGCATTTCATAGTTGCGTGCCTAGGTGTATGTCTGTGTGACTTTGCCTACGTACCGGGCGTTTGACTGTGTGGCTTCGCCAAATCCTACTGGATTTTATTGAGTTGGTGTTTGCCTGTGTGACTTCACCTGGTGTTTGTCTGTGTGGCTTCACCTGCCCTTTGTGGCTTTATAGTGCGGGTACGTATATTTCTGTGTGGCTTTGCCTACCCCACGACTCTTCGAGGAGAGGTTAATTTCCGGAAATCATGCATGTGGCGAACCAGTGATTGGTTGTCACACCCATTGTAGAAGTCTGCATTAGGATTGGTGATTTATTTATATAAGCCCGTTGGTGGGAACTACTTTTGAGATTAAGAGCTTTCTCTTGTGTATGTGGAAATTTGCTATGTGTACATCTTTCGCACCGATTATATATATACATACTTGTATTTTGTGGTGACCCTTTCTTTCATTTGCGGGCTCATCCCACCCAGATGATGGGTTAGGTCGTGGTGACGACGGTGGCTGTTCCAGGCCCCTATGAGATGTTGGAGCTTTAGCTTAGTTAGACTATGCGCCGGTGTGGGTTGTACACCGTGCTTTTTGGGTTTAGGCATAAGATTCTAACTTGTTTTGTTGTAAGTATTTGAATACTTAGACTTGGATTGTAATTATTCAGGAATACACTTTGCTTGTCGAAGCACCTTATGGTAATGAGTTCTTTGTATATTTGAATGCCGGCTCATTTAAAATCTTTTATGCGTAACTCTGATGTGTATAAAAAAAAAAAATAATGCCTTTTCTGGCCTTTGAAAAATGGGTTGTTACAATTGGTATCAGAGCACAGCTTTAAATCTTCAAAGGGAAAGTGTATACTTGAGTCGTTAGTCCAGAGTTGGTTAGAACATAGCTAGTATCGTGTCAGTTCTAGTGTTTGTTCTGTGTCGGGTTGTGAGTTAGTAGCCGTTGTATGAGATTTTCTGTTGAGACTCAAATGTTTGGATAAGGAATCTAATCAGAATTGGTATTGTGCAGAATAGAATGCCTCCAAGAAGGGCACCTACATCACCTATGGCGGACAATGCTGATATATATCAAATGGCTTATGCCATGAATACAATGGCAGCGGCTGTGACGGCTCAGAGCCATGCTAAGGCGCAGAGGGATCTGGAAAAGCGCGAAAGGGAAATACTTGCTGCTGGATCTAGACTTCTTTCAAGTTTCAACCACCAGACTCCTCCAAAGTTTAATGGGGAGGGAGGTCCGGAAACTGCTGACTTATGGCTCCAAGCTGTGGAGAGAATATTTGGGGCAATTCATTGTCCAGAAGGGGAGAAGGTAGTCTTAGCTACCTATCAGTTACTAGGGGGTTCGGAGTATTGGTGGAGGAACACCCGACTGATCATGGAGAATGTTCATGAAGAGTTAAGTTGGGAGAACTTCAAAAGGAGGTTCTTGGCCAAATATTTACCTGAGACAGCTAGGGAAAGGTATGGGGAAGAGTTTCTGAGGCTAAGGCAAGCGGGCATGAATGTTGAAGCATATACCAAGAAGTTTGAATCACTATCCCGTTTCTTCCGCTTCTTTAGGGATGGGATAGATGAGGATTATATGTGCCGTCGCTTCCAAGATGGGCTGAGGTACGAACTGCAGGATGCGGTTGTGCCATTGGGTATCCGACAGTTTCAAGTGTTGGTGGAGAAATGTCAAGAGGTGGAAGACATGAGGAATAAGCGGGTGAACCGGCAAGGAGGGGCTAGTGCCGGAGGACCAAGTCGTACCAATGATCGTGGTTCGACTCAGAATCATGGGAAACAAGGTAGCAAGCCTTACGACCGTCCTCAGAATAACAGGGGACCGGGCCGATCGGTGAATCAAGGGACCCGGGGAAAATCTGATGGTAGTAAGGGGACTTGCTTCAACTGTGGAGAAGCGGGGCATTTTGCTAATGAGTGCACGCAACCGAAGGGGGGAAACACCTGCTACAATTGCAAGAAGCTAGGACACTTTGCTAGAGATTGCAGAGCCCCGAAGACCGGGCCGTCGGCAAATGTAGCACAAGGCTCACAGGGTGCCAGACCTGCGGCAAAGGCACGTGCTTACTGTATGGGCACTGAGTTGAGTGGGCAGGCTAGCAATGCCATCCACGAGAGCTGTCACATCGCAGGTAATTCTTTAACTGCTTTGATTGACATGGGGGCAACCCACTCATTCATATCTTTGGCTTGTGCAAATCGTTTGAGTTTGAATGTTTCTATGCTTCCGTTTGATTTGAATGTCTTGACTCCTGCTAAGTATCTGGTAGTAAATACAGCATGCTTGCATTGTTTGGTAGTAATCCAGAATAGGGATTTTCTAGTCAATTTGGTGTGCTTACCACTCTTATCTCTCGAGATCATTCTCGGGATGGATTGGTTGTCCTATCATTATGTGATTCTAGACTGTGCTCGGAAATTGGTTTTCTTTCCCGAGCCAGGTGTGCGAAGGTACTTGTCTGCAAATCGGCTTTCTGTGGTTATGTGTAATGGAGAACCTGAGATAGTTTCACTTGCTAGTTTAGGAGTGACGACGGAGATCCGAACTGGGGAATTTCGAGTGGTTCAAGATTTCCAAGATGTATTTCCATCGGAGATTCCAGCTTTTCCTCCGTGTAGAGAGGTGGAATTCTTTATTGATTTGCAACCGGGTACGGGTCCGATTTCGGAATCAGCTTATCGGATGGCTCCAGCTGAATTGATTGAGTTGAAAAGTCAGATTGAGGACTTGCTAGAGAAGGGTTTCATAAGGCCTATTGTGTCGCCTTAGGGAGCACCGATCTTATTGGTTAAGAAGAAGGATGGGAAATCTCGTCTGTGTGTGGATTATCGGAAGCTTAATAAGGTGACTATCAAGAACCGATATCCATTGCCACGAATTGATGATTTGATGGATCAGTTGAGGGGAGCCTCAGTGTTTTCAAAGATTGACTTAAAATCTGGTTATCACCAGATAAGAGTACGAGATGAGGATATTCAGAAAACGGCGTTTAGGACGCGGTATGGGCATTATGAGTTCTTAGTGATGCCGTTTGGAGTGACGAATGCACCTGCTATCTTTATGGCCTACATGAATCGGATATTCCACTCATTCTTGGACAAGTTCGTAGTGGTATTTATTGATGACATTCTAGTGTATTCGAAGAGTGAAGAGGAACATGTAGAGCATCTTCGTCTAGTATTGCAAGTTTTGCGGGAAAGTAAGCTGTATGCAAACCCGTCAAAGTGTGACTTTTGGTTGGAAGAGGTGAATTTCCTTGGCCATGTTATATCAAAAGAGGGAATAGCCGTGGATCCAGCCAAGATTGATACGGTACTTTCATGGAATCAGCCTCAAACAGTGACTGATGTGAGGAGTTTTGTGGGTTTGGCCGGTTATTACCGAAGATTCATTGAAGGTTTCGCTAAGATTGTGGCGCCAATGACACAACTTACGCGAAAAGATCAACCTTTTGCTTGGACTGAGAAGTGTGAGTCGAGTTTCCAGTTGTTGAAGGAACGGTTGACGACTTCACCAGTCTTGGTGTTACCACAGTCGGATGAACCGTATGAGGTTTACTGTGATGCTTCTCATCAAGGGTTGGGTTGTGTATTGATGCAACACAAGAGAGCAGTGGCTTATGCGTCAAGACAGCTGAAAGTGCATGAAAAGAATTATCCGACGCACGATTTGGAGCTTGCGGCCGTTATTTTTGCATTGAAGATTTGGAGACATCATCTTTATGGTTGCACTTTCGTCGTGTTTAGTGACCATAAAAGTCTCAAGTACTTGTTTGATCAGAAAGAGCTAAATATGCGACAGAGGAGATGGATGGAAACCTTGAAGGATTTTGATTTCACCTTAGAATACCATCCGGGGAAGGCTAATGTGGTAGCCGATGCTTTGAGTAGAAAGAGTGTGTCGGTTTGTTCGGCACAAATGGCTAGTCAACAAGAGTTATTGAGAGAGTTTCGTGACCTGCACTTGGAGGTAGAGTTTGCTTTAGGGAATATGAGACTGGGTATGATTACCATCTCAAGCGGGTTATTGGAGGACATTGCAAATTGTCAAGATGACAAGTTCCTTATGGAGAAAAGGGCTTTGATTGTTCGAGAAACCAACCGAGATTTCAAGGTGGGATCGGACAACATCTTGAGGTGTCAAGGTAGGGTGTGTGTGCCCGAAGCTATGGACTTGAGAAACACCATTCTAGGGGAGGCACACAAGAGTAAACTTAGTATACATCCCGGAGCAACAAAGATGTACTAAGACCTGAAGCATGATTTCTGGTGGCCAGGTATGAAGAAGGATGTGGCTGAGTATGTGGCGTCGTGTCTGACTTGTCAGAAGGCGAAGATTGAACATCAGAGACCAGCAGGGATGCTGCAGTCATTAGATATCCCCGAGTGGAAGTGGGATAGCATTTCTATGGATTTCATCACTGGGTTACCTAAGACCAGGAGGAAGCATGATTCCATTTGGGTGATAGTGGATCGGTTGACAAAGTCCGCTCATTTTCTACCGGTAAGGACTACGGATACGGCGGCAAAGTTGACCGATATTTACTTTGCTGAGATTGTTAGGTTACATGGGATTCCGTCAAGTATAGTGTCGGATCGAGACCCGAAGTTTACTTCACACTTTTGGAAGACTTTGCATGAAGCGTTGGGGACGAAACTGAGATTGAGTTCCGCCTATCATCCTCAGACAGATGGGCAGACAGAGAGAACAAATCAATCTTTGGAAGATTTGTTGAGAGCATGTGTATTGGATGATCGTGGAAGCTGGGACGACGTGTTACCCTTGATAGAATTCACGTACAACAACAGTTTCCACGCGAGTATTGGAATGGCACCATACGAGGCTTTGTATGGGAGGAGATGTCAGACTCCTTTGTGTTGGTACCAAGATGGGGAGAGTATGATAGTAGGACCGGAAATGGTACAACAGACGACGGACAAGGTCCGAAAGATAAGGGCAATGATGAAAGTTGCTCAAGATCGCCAGAAAAGTTATGCGGATATGCGTCGGAGGCCTTTAGAGTTTGAGGAGGGGGATCATGTATTTCTTCGTGTTAATCCAACAACTGGCGTTGAAAGGGCTTTGAAAGCGAAGAAGTTAACTCCAAAGTTCATAGGGCCTTATCAGATTTTGGAACGGATTGGAAAGGTAGCTTACCGGATCGCGTTGCCTCCGGTACTATCTTTGATTCATGACGTGTTCCATGTGTCGCAGTTGCGGAAATATACACCGGATCCGTCACATGTGATCGTACCAGATGACATCCAGCTGAGGGATAACTTGTCATTTGAAGTTCCGCCGATCAAGATTGCGGATAGAAAGATGAAGCGTCTGAGAACGAAAGAGATACCTTTGGTGAAGGTAATATGGAACGAAGCTACAGGAGATACCACCTGGGAGCTCGAGAGTAAGATGAAAGAGTTGTACCCCAAATTGTTTGACGACGTCTAAGTTTCGAGGACGAAACTTCTTTTAGGGGGGTAGTATTGTAAGACCCAAGATTTCATTGTATAGTTGGTTTAAGGAATATTAGGGTTTCGATGTGTTCGTGTTGTGAAACATCGTGTAATTATTAGGATTTTGCTGTAATTGAGTCTGTTTTGTGCTCGTGCGCTGTTAAGGCACAGACTTTTGTCTTGTAATCCTCTTTTGTGAATAAGAAGGTTGATATGGATTCAGAATAATGAGTTTTGGATTATTCTTGTTTTTGGAAAAACGAGTAGGATTTTACCCGCTGATGTAAAATTTTACTGCGTCTGTTTTAAGTGAGGTTTCGGATGGGAGTTTTATATATCTGCAGGAGTGAGGTTATGTTCTGAGAATAATTTTCTAAGGTATGGAAGAAAATTACAGTCGCGGAAAAAGATTCGACGATAAGTTTTGGAAATGTTTAACGATAGACGTTCTTGCCGTAGTTTTTTCTGTTTTTGTGAGTTTCGTTCGTCGCGACGCGCGAGAGCTGAATACGTGACTTGTCATGGAAGATTTGATAAAATCTTGTGATTTTTCATAAAGCAAATTGATCCAATGGCTAGGGTTTAAGCTTGGACTTTTGACTTTGATCCAAGGGTGGTTTGGCTATCAAGAGCTTTTGTCATAGTAAGGAGGTTTGATGACTTTTGTCACTTAAGAAAATCACAAAATTCTCTCTTTTCTTTCTCTCTTCCACGTGAGACTCCATTACTTCTTTCTAATCTTCACAAATTTTCAATTCTTCACCATTTCACTCCATCACAAGCTTGTAGGATCAAAGGGAATTTGTAGAGAATCACTTGCTTAAGGTAACCACTCTTTTCCTTTCCTTTTTGTTGGTTCAAACTCTTAGGGTTATGAGTTTTAGATTATGTTCATGAGATGGAAAGGTTAGGAATCGATTCTTGTTTCATGAAGGTTGTTCATGAGGGTTTAGTAAGCATGCTAGGCTTTGTTATTGCAATCTTTCCATGAGTTTGTGAGAATCTCATGAGAAAAGTTAGGGTTTTGAAAGTTTAGTGTATTGATCAATAACATGTGGTTAAGTTGTAAGGTTTTGAAAAGAAACGTTGTTTTTGAACCTTTGGGCGAAAGGGAATGGCGTTGCATGGTTTCGTTTTAGAAAATCCGATGAAAAATATTTTTGGTGTTTATGAAAATATTTACTAAGTGTTTTGTGTGGTGTTTTTGGTATTCCAAGTGGTTTAAAACTCTTGAGTTATGTGGCGTTGCTTTTGCCTTGAAAACATGTTTGAAAATGGTTACCGGTCGGTTGAGGCCGTAATAAAACTTGTGCTTGGGTTTGGTTTTGATTTTGGAAATGAAAACCAAATAACTTGCACTCGAAGCAACCAACATACTTTCGGAAATGTAATGCTTTGTTGTGAAAACGGTTGTTGGGAACCAATACTATGCGTATGTCGTGTGTTGCGTGAAAAGTTGTTTTGGGTGGAAATTGAGTAAAACAAGTTTTGCTGTTGCTGTCATGAAGAAAACCAGTTCTGTGCTGGTGTGGTCGCCCAGCGACCAGATGGTAGCTCAGCGACGAGTTAGTCGCCAGCCTTCGCCCTGGGCGTGGAAGTTCTGACTTGCCATCGCCAGGTGGTCGCCCAGCAACCTCTAGCGACCCCTGGGACCTAAAATTTTGGATTCTGATGTCCTAACTTGGTTTTTAACTTTCTAATCCCTTTTTATTAATTTTTGGAAGTGGTTGGGATTGGAAACGGGTTTTTCGAGTACTCGGAAAGTACGTAACTTATAACGCAAGAAAACGGCCATTTTGCATTTCAAATTATTTAAGACTTTTGCCTATTGTTTTGGGTCCTAAAAATAGTACATATAACTCATGGGGGTTGATCAATACGGTAGTTTTTGGTATAGTATCCGAAAGAGTCGTTTTACCTTAGAAAACATTAGGTTTTTGGGGTTTTGGTGTAGTTTCAATACTATTGGTTAGAAAACAATGTATTGATAATACGCTGCTTGTTTTAGGAAGCGCGTTGTGTTGTTTGGACGAGTTTTAGTAAACGGAAGCTTGCCGAGGTAAGGGCTTCACTTTATTTCCGTCTTTTAAAACGGTTACGACATGCTTGGTTTTGCTGTTTATGCATTTGCTGTGTGCTTTGTCATGTTTGTACTTATGTATTCTCGTTGATGAGAACGTGGTTATAATTACGTGTGCAATTTACATATGATTAGGAAAATGTATGTATGTTGTGATGGTTTGTACATAGGCTTTAGGCTATGTGATTGTTTGCATGAGCATATATGAATGCGTGCGTCGGATAGGACTACGCGGGGATTTTGTCTGTGTGACTATCCTGTATATGCCAAAGAGAATATATGCCATGCATTTCATAGTTGCGTGCCTAGGTGTATGTCTGTGTGACTTTGCCTACGTACCGGGCGTTTGACTGTGTGGCTTCGCCAAATCCTACTGGATTTTATTGAGTTGGTGTTTGTCTGTGTGACTTCACCTGGTGTTTGTCTGTGTGGCTTCACCTGCCCTTTGTGGCTTTATAGTGCGGGTACGTATATTTCTGTGTGGCTTTGCCTACCCCACGACTCTTCGAGGAGAGGTTAATTTCCGGAAATCATGCATGTGGCGAACCAGTGATTGGTTGTCACACCCATTGTAGAAGTCTGCATTAGGATTGGTGATTTATTTATATAACCCCGTTGGTGGGAACTACTTTTGAGATTAAGAGCTTTCTCTTGTGTATGTGGAAATTTGCTATGTGTACATCTTTCGCACCGATTATATATATACATACTTGTATTTTGTGGTGACCCTTTCTTTCATTTGCGGGCTCATCCCACCCAGATGATGGGTTAGGTCGTGGTGACGACGGTGGCTGTTCCAGGCCCCAGTGAGATGTTGGAGCTTTAGCTTAGTTAGACTATGCGCCGGTGTGGGTTGTACACCGTGCTTTTTGGGTTTAGGCATAAGATTCTAACTTGTTTTGTTGTAAGTATTTGAATACTTAGACTTGGATTGTAATTATTCAGGAATACACTTTGCTTGTCGAAGCACCTTATGGTAATGAGTTCTTTGTATATTTGAATGCCGGCTCATTTAAAATCTTTTATGCGTAACTCTGATGTGTATAAAAAAAAAAATAATGCCTTTTCTGGCCTTTGAAAAACGGGTTGTTACAGTTGTAGTCATTAATAAATATCTGGAACTAAAATAATTTACAACAATGTCATTATTGGTCCTATTATCAATTGATATTTTTACTCTGCAAAAACCAATGAGTATATAATAATAGTAAAGTAATTTTTATCTAAATACTAATATAATTATCATACTCATTGTAGTGTAATTGTGATTACATGTTGCATTGATTATATTTCTGTAATGGACAAAATGTTATTAGAATTGTATAAATTGAATTGTAGTAGGATTTATTTGTCCCCTATTGTAATCTGAGTTGTGCAAATCCTATATTATATGCATTTGAAATCAAATTGATAAAGTGGATATATCATACAATCTATAAAATAGTCATGAAGATGTATATATTCTATATCCTTTTTTGCATATTACCCAGTTTAATAACTTATAGACAGTATTTAATTTGATACAGTTATCTAAAAAATACCTGACATGGATGAGGATGATCTTTTTCATCATCACTTGATTGAATTTCAATGATATCAGGATTTGTAGGGTTTGTTCCTGATTCTTCAGAATCAATATCACCAAGTGCCATAACTCTGAAGACGTTGTTTTGACTATTGAAATTTAGCAAAAGTCTTGTTGGATGCTTCAATCCGAAACAATTTGCAACTTGATGTCCATAAAACATAAAATTTTTATCAGCTAACTGTAATGTAACTGGTGCTGCGTTCTCGCCGTACAAAATAATTGAACGGTTGCTTTTGGCCCTATTCACAACGGTAGTATTCTTCCAAATTTCACCGAAATCTTTTGGAAGCATAATTTCTCCCTACAATGTATAATTATGTTAAAAGTCAACATTTGAACATATAATTATAACATGTATTATAGTACGACGAATTTCAATTTAAAGTTGTTACATTTTCAATTATAAAAGCGTGTAGAGTTCAAATATTTGATACGTACCTTCTCCGGATCGAGGACAGTTTCAAATTGGTTGTCCATTATTGTTATCTGTAAAAAATCCCAAAATGTGGTCAGTTGAAATATTTTATTCCACAGAAAAAAAAAAGAAGACAATACTATGAACAGGGTAAAAAATAGTTCTTCATAAAATTTGTAATCCATATGACTATGAATATTAGACCGGGAGATTAAAATTTAGATAGATAAACAAAATTACATCCAGTATTGGTTCAAAATAAGATATACATATATATCACGAAAATCATAAAAAATATAATGAGATATGAAATTAACCAAAATATGAACAAATAAACCCTAAATAATGAGCTAAACTGAGGGTATTAAATTTGAATATTAACAAACAAAATATGATCTATTTTAATCAGGAATATAATAACCTAGAAAATATTTGCTAATATAAACAAAGGCTACAGTATAAAAAAGATGGTAATATAACAATGACATTGAAAAAGAAATAACAAAGAAACAATTCATTTATGGGGTTACACATGGGTTATTTGAAAAAATACATTTGATTGACGCGAATGTTCATAATTTTTGAGAAAACCCCTATTTTAAAGTAGATCTGTAGACAGAATTTGAGCTTATTAACAGGAAGTTTATTAAGCACAGATGACTGATCTTCAATGAAATTTTGTTAAAAAAGAAAAGAGATTTTCGATTATATTTGTATGGAAAGTTTATGGAAAGTTTTCCCTAAAAATAGAGATTGTCAAAACGAATATGAGCATGCAAGGTTACAATCAGATCAAAACCCAAAGAAGATCCAGAAAGAACGAACCTTGTTGATTTATCAGGAAGTTTGATCTCTGCGAGTGACAAGTTTGAAGTTTAAGTTGGAAGTGGAAGGGAATTGAAAAGTCACTTTTGGTAAAGAAAGAATAATGGTTAGATTTTTGCAGAGTATAGAAGTGGTAACAACCAAATATGTTTGTCTTATTTATCTTTATAGTATATTTAAGATAACTGTATCTTAAGATTTTTTGTCTTATTTCTAATTTGTGGTCCCAGATTCGTACAATTAGCAACAAAATTTAGTCTAGCAGGGAACTGAAAAAAGTAGTTATTGTAAGACCCAAGATTTTACTGTGCGGTTTTCCTAAGGAACTTTAGCGTCGGCTAAGTTTTAGGGTTTTTAGTAGAAGCGGTTTTTGTGAGTATCGTCGCATTATTGAGATTTTTGCTGAACCGGAGCCTGTTTTGTGCTCGTGCGCTGGAAAGGCACAGACTTTCGGGTCGTGATCCTCTTTTAAGTATGAGGAGATTTCTGTGGTTTTAGAATAACGAGTTTTGGATTATTCTTGTTTTTGGAAAAACGAGTAGGATTTTACCCGTTGTTGTAAAATTTTACTGCGTCTGTTTTAAGTGAGGTTTCGGATGGGAGTTTTATATATCTGCGTGAGTGAGGTTATGTTCTGAGAATAATTTTCTAAGGTGTGGAAGAAAATTACAGTCGCGGAAAAAGATTTGGCGATAAGTTTTGGAAATGTTTAACGTTAGACGTTCTTTCCGTAGGTTTTCTGTTTTTGCGATTTACGTTCGTCGCGTTGCGCGAGAGCTGAGTACGTGACTTGTTATGGGAGATTGGATTAAATCTTGTGATTATCCATAAAGCAAATTGATCCAATGGCTAGGGTTTAA
The DNA here is from genome assembly GCA_030408175.1 of Trifolium repens. Classification (NCBI taxonomy): domain Eukaryota; kingdom Viridiplantae; phylum Streptophyta; class Magnoliopsida; order Fabales; family Fabaceae; genus Trifolium; species Trifolium repens. Next base: position 38,378,257 of record CP125851.1, read on the forward strand.
GCTTGGACTTTTGACTTTGATCCAAGGGTGGATTGGCTATCAAGAGCCTTTGTCATAGTAAGGAGGTTTGATGACTTTGTGGACTTAAGAAAATCACAAAACTTCCTCACTCTTTTCTCTCTTGGCCGTGGCTTCTCTTCCACCTTTCCATATTGAGAAAAATTCCATTCCTTCACCAAAGCACTTGATCTTAAGCTTGTTGGAAAGCTTGGAGTTGTGAGATTCTTCTTCTAAGGTAACTAGGACCTCTTCCTTTCTCTTTGCTAGCCAAACTCTTGGAGTTTGATGGATTATTAGTTGATGTTCATGAGGTGGAATATTTTAGGAATTGGTTTTGAATGGTTTTGTTCCATGAAAGTTGTTCATGAGGGTGTAGTAAGCATGCTAGGCTTTGTTGTTTTTGTTTTCCATGAGTTGGTGAGAAATCTCATGAGAAAAGTTAGGGTTTTGAGTTGGTTATGTATTGATCAATAACATGTGGTTAGGTTGTAAGGTTTTGAAAAGAAACGTTGTCTTTGAACCTTTGGGCAAAAGGGAAATGTGTTGTATGGTTTTGTTTTAGAAAATCCGATGAAAAATATTTTGGAGTTTATGAAAATATTTACTAAGTGTTTTGTGTGGTGTTTTTGGGGTCCAAGTGGTTTAAAACTCTTGTGACATGTGGTGTTGCTCTTCGCTTTGAAAACATGTTTGAAAATGATTACCGGTCGGTTAAGGCCCGTAATAAAACTTGTGCTTGGGTTTGGTTTTGATTTTGGAAATGAAAACCAAATAACTTGCACTCGAAGCAACCAACATGCTTTCGGAAATGTAATGCTTTGTTGTGAAAACGGTTGTTGGGAACCAATACTATGCGTATGTGGTGTGTTGCGTGAAAAGTTGTTTTGGGTGAAAATTGAATAAAACAAGTTTTGTTGCTTATGTCATGAAGAAAACCAGTTCTGTCCTGGTGTGGTCGCCCAGCGACCAGATGGTAGCTCAGCGACGAGTTGGTCGCCAGCCTTCGCCCTGGGCGTGGAAGTTCTGACTTGCCATCGCCAGGTGGTCGCCCAGCGACCTCTAGCGACCTAAAATTTTGGATTCTGATGTCCTAACTTAGGTTTTAACTTTCTAATCCCTTTTTATTAATTTTTGGAAGTGGTTGGGATTGGAAACGAGTTTTTCGGGTACTCGGAAAGTACGTAACTTATAACGCAAGAAAACGGCCATTTTGCATTTCAAATTATTTAAGACTTTTGACAATTGTTTTGGGTCCTAAAAATAGTATAAATAACTCATGGGTGTTGATCAATATGGTGGTTTTTGGTATGGTATCCGAAAGAGGGTTTTTCCTTAGGAACCTTTAGGTTTTTGGGGTTTTGGTGTAGTTTCAATACGATTGGTTAGAGAACAATGTATTGATTGTTGCGCTGCTTGTTTTAGGAAGCGCGTTGTGTTGTTTGAGCGTGTGTTGTTGACGGAAGCTTGCCGAGGTAAGGGCTCCACTTTATTTCTGTCTTTTCACTGAGTTATAACATGTTTGTTGGTTATTTTCGGTGATGCGTGTTTGTGTGTTTGGCATGTATGTGTTATGTATTCTCGTGATGAGAAAGTGTTTACAATACGTGCGTTGTTTTACATATGATTGGAGATGTATGTATGAACATGTGGGTGAATACATATGATGGTAAATGTATGTATGTTTGTTGTGGTTTGTTTACATATGCTAGAGAGGTATGTATTCATTGCATTAGCATATATGGAGAAGCGTATGCTCATGCATTCGGTAGTTGCGTGCCGGTGTGGTGATCGGGAGAGCCCACCCTAATGGTTTGTAGTGATCGGGAGAGCTACGAGATTTTTGTTGAGATCAATACGTAGTGATCGGGAGAGCTACGGGGTGTGGTGATCGGGAGAGCCCACTCTAATCCTTGTAGTGATCGGGAGAGCTACGGGATTCTATTGATACTTATGGTAGGGGTGTGGTGATCGGGAGAGCCCACTCTAATGGTTTGTAGTGATCGGGAGAGCTACGGTGTAACACCCCGTTTTTCATAAGCCAAAAAGGGCATTATTTTTTTTTTTTTTTTTTCAACTAACACTCAGAGTGCGCATAAAATATTTTAAATAAACCGGCATTCAAATATACAAGGAACTCATTACTAAAAGGTGCTTCGACAAGCAAAGTGTATTCCTGAATAATTACAGTCCAAGTCTAAGTATTCAAAACAAGTTAGAATTAACTATGCTAACCCCAAAAGCACGGTGCACAAAACACACCGGCGCATAGTCTAACTACCCTAAGCTTCACCACAAGCTCACTATGGCCTAGAGCTGCCAACACCATCCTCTCGACCTACATCGTCATCTGGGGTGGGATGAGCCCGCAAATGAAAGAAAGGGTCACCACAAAATAGAAGTATATATATATATATATGACCGGTGCGAAAGATGTACACATAACAAATTTCCACATACACAAGAGAAAGCTCTTAAACTCACGAGTAATTCCCACCAACGGGTTTATATATATAATGCACACCAGGCCTAATGCAGACTTCTACAATGAGCGTGACAACCAATCACTGGTTCGCCACATGCATGAATTTAATTCCGGAATTCAACCTCTCTATAGAAGGCGTAGGTCTCTGGTGGGATAACACCTCCTACTATTGGTGGGATAACACCAGGTAAAGTCACACAAGACAATACCAAAACAATCACGGTGGGATAACACCGGGTGAGTCACACAAGACAACCACCAACTCAATAAAATCCAGTGGGATTTGGCGAAGTCGCACAGACAACCGCCTGGTACGAAGGCAAGTCACACAAGACATACACCTAGGCACGCAACTATGAAATGCATGGCATATATTCTCTTCGGCATATACAGGATAGTCACACAAGACAAAATCCTCGCGTAGTCCTATCTGACGCACGCATTCATATATGCTCATGCAAACATTCACATAGCCTAAGCCTATGCACAAACATCACAACATACATACATTTTCTCAATCATATGTAAATTGCACACAAATTTATAACCACGTTCTCATCAACGAGAATACATAAATACAAACATGCCAAGCACACAGTAATTGCACACACAGCAAAACAAAGCATGTTGTAACCATTTCGAAAGACGGAAATAAAGTGGAGCCCTTACCTCGGCAAGTACTCAAACAATCAACCGATCTCACAACCCTTACTTGCTTCCTAAAACAAGCAAAGTATTCAATCAAAACCATAACCAATCAATCCTTAATGAATTGAACTCTAAAACCCCAACAACCAAAGGTTTTCTAAGGAAAAATCCTTCTTTCGGATACCATACCAAAACTATCGTATTGATCAACACTCATGAGTTATATGTACTATTTTTAGGACCCAAAACAATTGCCAAAAGTCTTAAATAATTTGAAATGCAAAATGGCCGTTTTCTTGCGTTACAAGTTACGTACTTTCCGAGTACCCGAAAAACTCGTTTCCAATCCCCACCACTTCCATAAATTAATAAAAAGGGATTAGAATGTTAAAAACCAAGTTTAGAAATCAAAATCCAAAATTTCAACTCCCAGAGCTCGCCCTGGCGAGTTGGTGGCGAGTGAAGGCAGAGAGTTCTGGTCTTACTCGCCCTGGAGCTCGCCCTGGCGAGTTGTCAAGACCTGTGACACTCGCCCTGGCGAGTAACCACTCGCCTGGCGAGTTTCAACTGTCATGACAGCAAAAGACAGCAACTCACACCACCTTTTTCCACCCAAGCCTAGTTTGATTCTATTAGTTCCCAACACTTTTTCAAGGCATAAAAGCAAACCATTTTCATAAATTAAGCAACACATTTCCGAAAGCATGTTGGTTGCTTCGAGTGCAAGTTATTTGATTTTCATTTCCAAAATCAAAACCAAATCCAAGCACAAGTTTTATTACGGGCCTTAACCGTCCGGTAATCATTTTCAAACATGTTTTCAAGGTAAATAGCGACACCACATGTCACAATAGGTTTAAACCATTTTGACCCCAAAACACTACCCAAAACACTTAGGAAATATTTTCATAAACCTCAAAATATTTTTCATCGGATTTTCTAAAACAAAACCATACAACGCATTTCCCTTTCGCCCAAAGGTTCAAGGACAACTTTTCTCTTCAAAACCTTACAACATAACCTCATGTAATTGATCAATACATAATCAAACCAAAACCCTAACTTTTCTCATGAGATTTTCACCAACTCATGGAAAACAAAGATAACAAAGCCTACACATGCTTCTCTAGACCTCATGAACAACATTCATGAAACAAAAACTAGCAAGAACAACTTTTCTCACCAAACCCTCTTAAGAACATAAACCCAAAAACCTCACAACTCTAAAAATCTACCAACTTAGGAGATAAGAAGAGAGGGTTACCTCAAGAAAGTGATTCTCTACAACTTTCCTCAAAGCTTCCAAGCTTGAAATGGAGTGAAATGGTGAAGAATGGAAAATTTGTGTAGGTTAAGGTTATGTAATGGAGTTCCACGTGAAAGAGAGAAAGAATGAGATGTTTGGTGATGTTTTTCTAAGTCCACAAATGAGCAAACCTCCTTACTATGCTAAAGCTCTTGCTAGCTCATGGCCATTGGATCAAAAACACAATGCCAAGACCAAACCATAGCCATTGGATCAAACCAAAACAAACCCACTTGAGATAACACTCAAAACCTCATAGAAACTCTTACACGTTCAGCTCTCGCGCGACGCGACGAACAAAACTCACCAAAACAGAAAACCTACGGAAAGAACGTCTAACGTTTTTCCATTCCAAAACTTATCGCCGAATCTTTTTCCGCGACTGTAATTTTCTTCCATACCTCAGAAAATTAATCTCAGGATATATCCTAACTCGCGCAGATATATAAAACTTCCATCCGAAACCTCACTTAAAACAGACGCAATAAGATTTTACAACGACGGGTAAAATCCTACTCGTTTTTCCAAAAACAAGAATAATCCAAAACTTATTATTCTAAAACCACATATAACTTCTTATTCAAGCAACAGGATCACAGAACCAAAGTCTGTACAATTACAGTGCACGAGCACAAAACAGACTCAATTACAGCAAAACCTCATAATTACACGATGTTTCGTCACACGAACACATCGAAACCCTAATATACCTTAGACCAACTATGCAATGAAATCTTGGGTCTTACAATACTACCCCCCTAAAAGAAGTTTCGTCCTCGAAACTTAGACGTCGTCAAACAAACCGGGGTATAATTCTTTCATCTTACTCTCAAGCTCCCAGGTCGTATCTCCTGTAGCTTCGTTCCATATTACCTTCACCAAAGGTATCTCTTTCGTTCTCAGACGCTTCATCTTCCTATCCGCAATCTTGATCGGCGGAACCTCAAATGACAAGTTATCCCTCAGCTGGATGTCATCTGGTGTGATCACATGTGAAGGATCCGGTGTATATTTCCGCAATTGCGACACATGGAACACGTCATGAATCAAAGATAGTACCGGTGGCAACGCGATCCGGTAAGCTACCTTCCCAATCCGCTCCGTAATCTGATAAGGCCCTATAAACTTCGGAGTCAACTTCTTTGCTTTCAAAGCCCTTCCAACACCCGTTGTTGGAGTAACACGGAGGAATACGTGATCTCCCTCCTCAAACTCTAAAGGCCTCCGACGCCTATCCGCATAACTCTTTTGTCGATCTTGAGCAACCTTCATCGTTGCCCTTATCTTTCGGACCTTGTCCGTCGTCTGCTGTACCATTTCCGGCCCTACTATCATACCTTCCCCGTCTTGGTACCAACACAAAGGAGTCTGACATCTTCTCCCATACAAAGCCTCATATGGTGCCATTCCAATACTCGCGTGGAAACTGTTGTTGTACGTGAACTCTATCAATGGCAACACGTCGTCCCAACTCCCACGATCATCCAACACACATGCTCTCAACAAATCCTCTAAAGACTGATTTGTTCTCTCAGTTTGCCCATCGGTCTGGGGATGATAGGCAGAACTCAACCTCAGTTTCGTTCCCAACGCCTCATGCAAAGTCTTCCAAAAATGTGAAGTGAACTTTGGATCTCTATCCGACACTATACTTGACGGAATCCCATGTAACCTCACAATCTCAGCAATATACACATCGGTCAACCTTGCCGCCGTATCCGTAGTTCTTACCGGTAGAAAATGAGCGGACTTCGTCAAACGATCCACTATCACCCAAATGGAATCATGCTTCCTCCTGGTCTTGGGTAAACCAGTGATGAAATCCATAGAAATGCTATCCCACTTCCACTCGGGGATATCTAAAGACTGCAACATCCCTGCTGGTCTCTGATGTTCAATCTTCGCCTTCTGACAAGTCAGACACGACGCCACATACTCAGCCACATCCTTTTTCATACCTGGCCACCAGAAATCTTGCCTCAGGTCCTGATACATTTTTGTTGCCCCGGGATGCATACTAAGCTTACTCTTGTGTGCCTCCCTTAGAATGGTGTTTCTCAAGTCCATCGCATCGGGCACACACACCCTACCATTACATCTCAAAATGTTGTCCGGTCCCACCTTGAAATCTCGGTTGGTTCCTCGAACAATCAACGCCCTTTTCTCCATGAGAAACTTGTCATCTTGACAATTTGCAATGTCCTCCAATAATCCGCTTGAGATGGTAATCATACCCAACCTCATATTCCCTAAAGCAAACTCTACCTCGAGATGCAAATCACGAAACTCTCTCAACAACTCCTGTTGACTAGCCATTTGTGCCGAACAAACCGACACACTCTTCCTACTCAAAGCATCGGCTACCACATTAGCCTTTCCCGGATGGTATTTTAACGTAAAATCAAAATCTTTCAAAGTTTCCATCCACCTCCGTTGCCTCATATTAAGCTCTTTCTGATCGAACAGATACTTAAGACTTTTATGGTCACTAAACACGACGAAAGTGCAACCATAAAGATGATGTCTCCAAATCTTCAATGCAAAAACCACGGCCGCAAGCTCCAAATCGTGCGTCGGATAATTCTTTTCATGCACCTTCAACTGCCGTGATGCATAAGCCACTGCTCTCTTGTGTTGCATCAACACACAACCCAAACCCTGATGAGACGCATCACAATAAACCTCATAAGGTTCATCTGACTGAGGTAACACCAACACCGGTGAAGTCGTCAACCGCTCCTTCAACAATTGAAAACTAAGTTCACACTGCTCAGTCCACGCAAACGGTTGATCTTTTCGCGTAAGTTGCGTCATTGGTGCCACAATCTTAGCGAATCCTTCTATGAACCTCCGGTAATAACCGGCCAAACCAACAAAACTCCTCACGTCCGTCACCGTCTGCGGTTGCTTCCATGCAAGTACCGTATCAATCTTGGCTGGATCCACGGCTATTCCCTCTTTTGATATTATATGGCCAAGGAAATTCACCTCTTCCAACCAAAAGTCACACTTCGACGGATTCGCATACAACTTTCTTTCCCGCAACACTTGCAAAACCATACGAAGGTGCTCTTCATGCTCCTCTTCGCTCTTTGAATACACCAAAATGTCATCAATGAACACCACCACAAACTTGTCCAAAAATGAATTGAATATCCGATTCATGTAGGCCATGAAGATAGCAGGTGCATTCGTCACTCCAAACGGCATCACCAAATACTCATAATGCCCATACCGCGTCCTAAACGCCGTTTTCTGAATATCCTCATCTCGTACCCTTATCTGGTGATATCCAGATTTCAAGTCAATCTTGGAAAACACTGAGGCTCCCCTCAACTGATCCATCAAATCATCAATACGCGGCAATGGATATCGGTTCTTGATAGTCACCTTATTAAGCTTCCGATAATCCACACAAAGGCGAGACCTACCATCCTTCTTTTTAACCAATAAGACCGGTGCTCCCCAAGGCGACACACTAGGCCTTATGAAACCCTTCTCTAACAGGTCCTCAATTTGACTTTTCAACTCTACCAACTCAGCTGGAGCCATCCGATAAGCTGATTCTGAAATCGGACCCGTACCCGGTTGCAAATCAATAAAGAATTCCACCTCTCTACACGGAGGAAAAGCTGGAATCTCCGATGGAAACATATCTTGGAAATCCTGAACCACACGAATTTCCTCAATTCGGATCTCCGACGTCACTCCTAAACTAGCAAGTGAAACTATCTCCGGCTCCCCATTACACATAACCACCGAAAGTCGATTTGCGGACAAGTACCTTCGCACACCTGGCTCGGGAAAGAAAACCAATTTCCGAGCGCAATCTAGAATCACATAGTGATAAGACAACCAATCCATCCCGAGGATGATCTCGAGAGATAAAAGCGGTAGACAAACCAAATTGACCAGAAAATCCCTATTCTGGATTACTACCAAACAATGCAAACATGCAGTATTCACTACCAAATCCTTAGCAGGAGTCAAAACATTCAAATCAAAAGGTAGCACAGATACATTCAAACTCAAACGATTTGCACATGCCAAAGATATGAATGAGTGGGTTGCCCCCGTGTCAATCAAAGCAGTTAAAGAATTACCTGCGATGTGACAGCTCTCGTGGATGGCATTGCTAGCCTGCCCACTCAATTCAGTGCCCATACAGTAAGCACGTGCTTTTGCCGCAGGTCGGGCACCCTGTGAACCTTGTGCCACATTTGCCGACGGCCCAGCCTTCGGGGCTCTGCAATCTCTAGCAAAGTGTCCCGGCTTCTTGCAGTTGAAGCAAGTGTTTCCCACCTTCGGTTGCGTGCACTCACTAGAAAAATGCCCCGCTTCTCCACAGTTGTAGCAAGCCCCCTTGCCACCATCAGATTTTCCCCGAGTTCCCTGATTCACCGATCGGCCCGGTCCTTTACTATGTTGGGGACGGTTATAAGGCTTACCCCCCTGCCTCCCACTATTCTGAGTCGAACCACGATCATTGGTGCGGCTTGGTCCTCCGGCACTAGACCCTCCTTGGCGGTTCACCCGCTTATTCCTCATGTCCTCTACCTCTTGGCACTTCTCTACTAAGACCTGGAACTGTCGGATACCCAATGGCACCACCGCATCCTGCAGTTCGTACCTCAGCCCATCTTGAAAACGACGGCACATATAATCCTCATCTATCCCATCCCTAAAGAAGCGGAAGAAACGGGATAGGGATTCAAACTTCTTGGCATATGTTTCAACGTTCATGCCCCCCTGACGCAACCTCAGGAATTCCTCCCCATACCTTTCCCTTGCGGTCTCGGGAAAGTACTTGGCCAAAAACCTCCTCTTGAAGTTCTCCCAATTCAAATCTTCATGGCCATTCTCCATGATGATACGGGTGTTCCTCCACCAATACTCTGAACCCCCTAGCAACTGATAGGTAGCTAAGACTACCTTCTCCCCTTCTGGACAATGAATTGCCCCGAATATCCTCTCCACCGATTGGAGCCATAAATCAGCAGTTTCCGGACCTCCCTCCCCATTAAACTTTGGAGGAGTCTGGTGGTTGAAACTGGTGAGAAGTCTAGATCCAGCAGCAATGATCTCCCTCTCACGCTTCTCTACATCCCTCTGCGCCTTCGCATGGGTCTGAGCAGTCACAGCAACTGCCATCGTATTCATGGCATGAGCCATCTGATACATCTCGTTGTCATCTGCCCTATGGGCTGCAGGTGCCCTTCTCGGAGGCATTCTTTCTTTCCTGCACATACCAATTCTGATTAGATCCTTAGTCATACAATTCTGAATCCTAACAGAATATCTCACACCACGGATTACTAACTCGAAACCCGACACAGAACAAACACTAGAACTAACTCCACACTAGTTACGTTCTAACCGACTCTGGACTAACGACTCAAGTATACACTTTCCCTTTGAAGATTTAAAGCCGTGCTCTGATACCAAAATTGTAACACCCCGTTTTTCATAAGCCAAAAAGGGCATTATTTTTTTATTTTTTTTTTCAACTAACACTCAGAGTGCGCATAAAATATTTTAAATAAACCGGCATTCAAATATACAAGGAACTCATTACTAAAAGGTGCTTCGACAAGCAAAGTGTATTCCTGAATAATTACAGTCCAAGTCTAAGTATTCAAAACAAGTTAGAATTAACTATGCTAACCCCAAAAGCACGGTGCACAAAACACACCGGCGCATAGTCTAACTACCCTAAGCTTCACCACAAGCTCACTATGGCCTAGAGCTGCCAACACCATCCTCTCGACCTACATCGTCATCTGGGGTGGGATGAGCCCGCAAATGAAAGAAAGGGTCACCACAAAATAGAAGTATATATATATATATATGACCGGTGCGAAAGATGTACACATAACAAATTTCCACATACACAAGAGAAAGCTCTTAAACTCACGAGTAATTCCCACCAACGGGTTTATATATATAATGCACACCAGGCCTAATGCAGACTTCTACAATGAGCGTGACAACCAATCACTGGTTCGCCACATGCATGAATTTAATTCCAGAATTCAACCTCTCTATAGAAGGCGTAGGTCTCTGGTGGGATAACACCTCCTACTATTGGTGGGATAACACCAGGTAAAGTCACACAAGACAATACCAAAACAATCACGGTGGGATAACACCGGGTGAGTCACACAAGACAACCACCAACTCAATAAAATCCAGTGGGATTTGGCGAAGTCGCACAGACAACCGCCTGGTACGAAGGCAAGTCACACAAGACATACACCTAGGCACGCAACTATGAAATGCATGGCATATATTCTCTTCGGCATATACAGGATAGTCACACAAGACAAAATCCTCGCGTAGTCCTATCTGACGCACGCATTCATATATGCTCATGCAAACATTCACATAGCCTAAGCCTATGCACAAACATCACAACATACATACATTTTCTCAATCATATGTAAATTGCACACAAATTTATAACCACGTTCTCATCAACGAGAATACATAAATACAAACATGCCAAGCACACAGTAATTGCACACACAGCAAAACAAAGCATGTTGTAACCATTTCGAAAGACGGAAATAAAGTGGAGCCCTTACCTCGGCAAGTACTCAAACAATCAACCGATCTCACAACCCTTACTTGCTTCCTAAAACAAGCAAAGTATTCAATCAAAACCATAACCAATCAATCCTTAATGAATTGAACTCTAAAACCCCAACAACCAAAGGTTTTCTAAGGAAAAATCCTTCTTTCGGATACCATACCAAAACTATCGTATTGATCAACACTCATGAGTTATATGTACTATTTTTAGGACCCAAAACAATTGCCAAAAGTCTTAAATAATTTGAAATGCAAAATGGCCGTTTTCTTGCGTTACAAGTTACGTACTTTCCGAGTACCCGAAAAACTCGTTTCCAATCCCCACCACTTCCATAAATTAATAAAAAGGGATTAGAATGTTAAAAACCAAGTTTAGAAATCAAAATCCAAAATTTCAACTCCCAGAGCTCGCCCTGGCGAGTTGGTGGCGAGTGAAGGCAGAGAGTTCTGGTCTTACTCGCCCTGGAGCTCGCCCTGGCGAGTTGTCAAGACCTGTGACACTCGCCCTGGCGAGTAACCACTCGCCTGGCGAGTTTCAACTGTCATGACAGCAAAAGACAGCAACTCACACCACCTTTTTCCACCCAAGCCTAGTTTGATTCTATTAGTTCCCAACACTTTTTCAAGGCATAAAAGCAAACCATTTTCATAAATTAAGCAACACATTTCCGAAAGCATGTTGGTTGCTTCGAGTGCAAGTTATTTGATTTTCATTTCCAAAATCAAAACCAAATCCAAGCACAAGTTTTATTACGGGCCTTAACCGTCCGGTAATCATTTTCAAACATGTTTTCAAGGTAAATAGCGACACCACATGTCACAATAGGTTTAAACCATTTTGACCCCAAAACACTACCCAAAACACTTAGGAAATATTTTCATAAACCTCAAAATATTTTTCATCGGATTTTCTAAAACAAAACCATACAACGCATTTCCCTTTCGCCCAAAGGTTCAAGGACAACTTTTCTCTTCAAAACCTTACAACATAACCTCATGTAATTGATCAATACATAATCAAACCAAAACCCTAACTTTTCTCATGAGATTTTCACCAACTCATGGAAAACAAAGATAACAAAGCCTACACATGCTTCTCTAGACCTCATGAACAACATTCATGAAACAAAAACTAGCAAGAACAACTTTTCTCACCAAACCCTCTTAAGAACATAAACCCAAAAACCTCACAACTCTAAAAATCTACCAACTTAGGAGATAAGAAGAGAGGGTTACCTCAAGAAAGTGATTCTCTACAACTTTCCTCAAAGCTTCCAAGCTTGAAATGGAGTGAAATGGTGAAGAATGGAAAATTTGTGTAGGTTAAGGTTATGTAATGGAGTTCCACGTGAAAGAGAGAAAGAATGAGATGTTTGGTGATGTTTTTCTAAGTCCACAAATGAGCAAACCTCCTTACTATGCTAAAGCTCTTGCTAGCTCATGGCCATTGGATCAAAAACACAATGCCAAGACCAAACCATAGCCATTGGATCAAACCAAAACAAACCCACTTGAGATAACACTCAAAACCTCATAGAAACTCTTACACGTTCAGCTCTCGCGCGACGCGACGAACAAAACTCACCAAAACAGAAAACCTACGGAAAGAACGTCTAACGTTTTTCCATTCCAAAACTTATCGCCGAATCTTTTTCCGCGACTGTAATTTTCTTCCATACCTCAGAAAATTAATCTCAGGATATATCCTAACTCGCGCAGATATATAAAACTTCCATCCGAAACCTCACTTAAAACAGACGCAATAAGATTTTACAACGACGGGTAAAATCCTACTCGTTTTTCCAAAAACAAGAATAATCCAAAACTTATTATTCTAAAACCACATATAACTTCTTATTCAAGCAACAGGATCACAGAACCAAAGTCTGTACAATTACAGTGCACGAGCACAAAACAGACTCAATTACAGCAAAACCTCATAATTACACGATGTTTCGTCACACGAACACATCGAAACCCTAATATACCTTAGACCAACTATGCAATGAAATCTTGGGTCTTACATACGGGGTTTTCATTGATATTGTTAGTGGGTTGGACCTACGATTCCGGAGCTCATGCATCGTGGTAGCTAGGGTTAGTACCACGCATTGTAGAGGTTGCATTATAGGCTATGTGTGCATTGCTTATATGAACCCGTTGGTGGGAATTGCTTTGGTGGTTAAGAGCTTTCTCTTGTGTTTGTGGAATTATTGTTATGTGTACAATCTTTCGCACCGGTTATATATATATACATACTTGTATTTTGTGGTGACCCTTTCTTTCATTTGCGGGCTCATCCCACCCAGATGACGATGTAGGTCGAGAGGATGGTGTTGGCAGCTCTAGGCCATAGTGAGCTTGTGTTGAAGCTTAGAGTAGTTAGACTATGCGCCGGTGTGGGTTGTACACCGTGCTTTTTGGGTTCAGGCATAGGATTCTAACTTGTTTTGTTGTAAGTATTAAATACTTAGACTTGGATTGTAATTATTCAGGAATACACTTTGCTTGTCGAAGCACCTTATGGTAATGAGTTCTTTTGTATATTTGAATGCCGGCTCATTGGAAAATATTCTATGCGCACTCTGGGTGTTAGTTGAAAAAGAAAAAAAAAATATTGACTTTTTGGCCTTTGAAAAACGGGCTGTTACAGTTATAGTTGACCTTTTGTATTTATGGAAATAAAGTAGAAATATAGATTTTTAAAAAATATATATTTTTAAACGAACAAAATTTAAGCAGAAGTTAGTGAAATAAACTTGCTCCGTATTTTTAAAAATAGATAAAAAATTTAATTATCAATTGATATTGATTTACTAAACAATGTCTTTGCAATTATAAATTTGTTGACTCAATAAAGACTAAATTGTAAAAATAGTTATCTACAAAAAGTTATTTTTGATTTTTCTTTAAATTATTAGATGTTTTAAGATATCTATATAAACTAATGTCTGGAAATTTAGCAAAAAAAAAATATTTGATAAATTATAATAAGATGAAATTGTAGATTTAATAAAATTAATTAGAGATAAAAGACATTATAGGTAAGGCCACAATTTAGAACATTGTCATTATAGAGTCCATGCATAATATAATTATTGGGAGCAAAATAAAAATGAACATAAGTAAGAGGTTTTGTTAAAATGTCATTTAATAATTATTAAATTGTTTAAAATAGTTAGATAAAATTTAAAATGAAAGATGTTCAATATGAAATAATTGAAAATTTAGAATTAATTATAAGAGGTAATAGAATTATTGTTTAAAATAAATGTAGGTAAAAGACAAAATATAAAAAAAATCATTATAGTAATCATAGGTAAGCAGTCTTAACTTGTAGAGTTAAAATAATTTATAAACATTGACAATACTAAACCATGAATAATTGAATTATTGTTTATAATAAAATTATTAAAATCAACATTAAATTATTTGACGGTTTAAAAAATGTAAATAAACTAAAAATATTAAATTTTCAATATGAAATATGATTCAAATTATTAATTTAATTTAAGATGTAATAGATTTAATAGAAAATTTTTATAAATATAATAGAGGTAACCAATATTATAGATGAAATCCATTATAGTAAAATTGGTAAGTAATTGAAACTTTTAAATTTACAAAATATTGAAACCAAAAGTGGTAGGGAAACATATAAAATTTAATTATTGTTGACAAAAAAAATAACTTTGATATATGAGGTTGGTTTAAAATCAACATTAAATCAACACTCTAATACATTTTTACTTTAAAAAAATGCATTAGGTTACTTTGTCAAAATATGTTTCTTAGGTTATTTATTTCCGATCGAGAAATTTTATGAAAAACATCTTAGAAGTGTTTAAAAAGTTTAGAAACCACTTTAGTAATTATTCATATAGTTAAAGTACTCAATATTTAAAATATGGTTTCAAAACAAAGTAATAGCAGTTAAATATTTGATGGCCGTATAAAGGGAGTAAAGAAGTGATTTTGTTTTTTTGTCTTGAAGAGTAAAACTTAAAACACAATACTTATAAGATGTATCCTGATACATCAATATCCAAAACACATACAAATTAGACAAAAAACATAATATGAATCCAATACATCGATATTCAAAATACAGTGACAATGACTGCTCAGTGGTTGTGCTTAGAGTTCGCGTGACATAAAATAACAAAAGACACGAGATAGTTTAATGTATCGAAGCATTAAAAGCACAAATAACTTTCATACATATCTTAAACTGCTAATAGAAAGTGTTAGGTTAAGGTTTAGAACCCCAAGTACATCTAATCAGAAACCGTTGCTGAAGCATCGATGGGGTTGCGGACAATATCAATAACTACGAAATAAGGAGGATCGGAAAGTTGGAATTACAATTTGTCTCCCTTTTGAAGATTGTTAGCTCTATGAAATTCATACCAACCTTTCGTCATGTACATTTCAATTGACCCATTTTCAATACGTTGGTAAGACTTTATTGTGCACTTTGTTTTATCTCCGTTATGTCGAGTCCGAATGGTGATTTCGGTCATGTCATCGATGACCCCTTCAACAGTTCTTGGTGGGAAATGCTACAACAGAATTAACATCTATTAGATAGTGCGTATTTATAACAAACCCAGTTTATAAAATAGTGAAATATCAACTTGACAACTTACACAAACTTGAAGTTTGGTGCTTTTCATAATCTTCTGCCAACCGAAAACATCATCATTTTTATGCGGGTGTAGACAGTAGTTCGGTGTATCAGAAACATATATGTCATTAGTAGGACAATTTATAAACTTAAATTCCAAATAATCTTCATATGCAATTTCAATTTGAACATTAACTTGAGTTGATTCTCTAAAGCCGTACAATAGTGCTGCACATTTCCCACCGTATATGAAACTGTTAACATCATCTACTTGTAGCCCAAGAAACACATGATTACCATTAGGATGTTTTAATATGGCAAAGGAATGTCTGCCTAACTCATAACGCCATGCAGCTTTGAACTTTTTTGGTATCTCAATCTTTTCCTATCATTATAATGATATATCTATTAAGTTAGAGTGATTTAAATGTCATGTATGATTTAAAAATTGTTCAGTGAAAATGTAGTTTGAAAAGTGAATACACCAGGTGTTTTAGCATATGTCAAAATGTAAATCCAGAAATAATGTAATACCTGATCTGGATAAACAACCGTGCGAAAAATGTTGGTCTTCTTCTGTTTCAGGGACTGATTTCTTCTAAATTTTAAAATAATCAGACAAAAGAAAATAAATATAATTACAATAAGACATAGGCGGATCAATAAGCATATATGTATAGGTTTTATATTGATACTATAGGTCAAGCACAACATATTTACTATAATTTGTATGAGAGAAATTGAACTCCAAATTTAATGTTTTCAAATGGGTCTAAAATGAACAACAATTTGAAAGATTCATATGCTTATTAAAAAGGTCTTCTTAAGTTTGTTATTATCAAGTGAAATATAGCTGACATGGTACATAAATCCAGTATGAATATATGAGAATAATATAAAGCCGAAATTAGTTGTTCAAATGGGCTAATATTACATACAAATTGAAAGTTCCAGTTTAGAAATTAATCAAATGTATCGTGTTAGCTGAAGTGTGGTATCGAAAGTGAGAAAATAAAACAATCTATCATGATGTTGAACAAAGCATTGATGTTGAGGTCTTAAATAAAGAGTTCCAAAGCAAAGTTTGTTATAGGATAATAGATTAAGATTACATAGATCAATAAAAGTACACAACCAAAAGATCTGAATATATAGAGTACTAATATAGGTAGTTCAACAACATACTTAACTTCAAACTTAACTGAAGGCTGGATGAGGAAGTTGTTATCAATTGTTGTGGCGAACAATGTTGATAAGAACAACTTCAGGTGGATCAGAAACCTTAAATTCCAGCTTGTCTCCCTTTTCAATTCTGTTAGCTTTCTTGAATGCATACCATCCTTCAGTGAAGTACATATCCTTCCTTCCATTTGGCCTTGTGTAAGTTGTGATGGTCAAATTGCTTCCATTCAAATTGTGCAGAGTTTTAATTTTAATATTCTTCATATCTCTAAGTACATACTGAGCAGTTTGTGGTGGAATGTGCTAAGATGTTTTAAAAATTGACCAAAAAATAAAAAGTTAAATAGTGGATAAAAATAGAAGTAAATTTTTGAAACTTGTTTATGTTAGGACAACTTACCAAAACCTGGTTTTTTTTGTCATTTGCAGCAGCTTCCGTCATAATCCTCTCCCAACCAAACACACCATCATTGTCAAAGTCATGTAAAATATAATTATGTGATTGAATTACATATTCATCATCTGATTCATCGTCACTTGAGATGTCAATAACACCTTGTTGGATAAATTTTAAATTAAAAAAATTGTCATGGATTTTATAGGTTAGAATGACCTCAGTAGGTTCTCTAATTCCAAATAAAATTGAAACAACTTTTCCTGGAGTCATGTAACAGTTTCCATTTTGTAGTTGTAGTTCAAGGAACACTGCATTTCCAGTAGGATGTACCAAATATCCACAGGGGTCACGAGTTAACTTATCATTCCAAGCCGCTCGGAATTTTGGACAAATTTCAATATTTTCCTATTATAAAAAAGGTATAAAAACAATCCTAAGTTATATTTGAATAATCAACTTATCTTAACATATAGGAATGACAATTTAATATGATACAGATATAGACTATTGTTGGTATATATATATATTGGCTATATTTATTTAATAGAAAGTAACACAACATAGTACAGATAAACATACAGATTATTCTAAGAAAATATATTACTGATGCATTTTAGAAAAAAAAAATTCTTATTAAATAAAATCTCAAACCTCGTTTGGGGAAATAACAGTCTTGAACGATTTGATTCTGTTACTCATTACTCCAGATCTCGTAAATCTACTCCAGAAAGGAAAAAAATAGAAACAACAATAAATGACTTATGTTGAAGAATAAGTTTAGGATACATGCAATGGTTGAAAAAGCAGTAATTGTAACAACCCGTTTTTCAAAGGCCCGAAAAGGCATTAAATTTTTTTTTTTTCTTTTTCAACTAACACTCAGAGTGCGCATAGAATATTTTTCAATGAGCCGGCATTCAAATATACAAAGGAACTCATTACCATAAGGTGCTTCGACAAGCAAAGTGTATTCCTGAATAATTACAATCCAAGTCTAAGTATTCAAATACTTACAACAAAACCAGTTAGAATGCTATGCCTAAACCCAAAATGCACGGTGTACAACCCACACCGGCGCATAGTCTAACTAAGCTAAAGCTTCACCACGTGCTCACTATGGCCTAGAACTGCCACCGTCGTCACCACGACCTAACCCATCATCTGGGTGGGATGAGCCCGCAAATGAAAGAAAGGGTCACCACAAAATAAAAGTATATATATATATAACCGGTGCGAAAGATTGTACACATAACAATAATTCCACATACACAAGAGAAAGCTCTTTAACACAACAGCAATTCCCACCAACGGGCTTATATATATAATGCACACATAGCCTACCAATGCAGACTCTACATGATCGTGACACCAATCACTGGCTGCCACATGCATGAATTCCGGAATTTAACCTCTCCGCAGAGAGTCGTAGGTCCAACCCCTACTATACCCCGCAGGGCAGGTTAAGTCTCCAACCGACAAACACCAACTCAATAAAATCCCGCAGGATCAGGTGGTCTCCAACCGACACACCCCGTGTAGTCTCCAACCGACATACACGACTATGAAATGCATGGCATATATTTCTATTTAGCATATATTGGGCAGTCTCCAACCGACAAACCCCGTGTAGTCTCTAACCGACATACACAATCATATATGCTCATGCAACACTTTACATATCATACAAGCATATGTAATCACACCACATGTCAACACATATATTTCGCTAAATCATATGTAAGACAATCACACACATACATATATTCTCAATCATATGTAATCAAATCACAGCATACATAGATTCTCAATCATATGTAAACAACGCACGTATTGTAAATACTTTCTCATCACGAGAATACATAACACATACATGCCAAACACACAAACACGCATCACCGAAAATAACCAACAAACATGTTATAACTCAGTGAAAAGACAGAAATAAAGTGATGCCCTTACCTCGGCAAGCTTCCACAATTAAAACTCGCTCAACTCCACAATTCTACAATTCGCGCTTCCTAAAATATAAGCAGCGTACAATCAATAAAATACTCCCAACGTATCATATTGAAACGAAACTCATTCTCTAAGTTCTAGAGAGGCTTAAGGTACTTTCTAACACTCTCGGATAGTGATTACGAGTCCTCCCCATAGTGATTTAAAATTCACGAAGTTAATTGCACTATTTCTCGCTATGCGAAAATATTTTCGTTTCAAAACAAACTAAGAAACACTTTGATTCCTAACTCCAAGGCAATCAATTTTCACATACTAAAGCCATTTGAAAACAACCCAAAAACTCTTTGAAAATTTTCACAAAAATAAAAGTTTACTTGCGCCACAAGTTACAAGTTTTTCCTTTCAAATAAAATCACCATAACTCATTCAATTCTAATCCGATCGAGACGTGCCATACGCCGAAATCTTCGTATCGAAAAGACGGATCGAATGATCAAATCTCTATGACAAAATATAACATTTAAAATGGACGAAAATGCCCTTCCAGTTTCGGCCAGAATTGGAATTATTCCAAAACCATTGTTTTTTTTTCAAAATCAAACATAGTGTAAAACACTTAAACCATTTCTAATTTCTCAAATTGATCCAACACTCACACCAAATCATTTCGAATCCAAGAATGTCATTTTTTTCTTCAAAACTTCGCAAATCTTTTCTTTTCACATAAAACCACATTAATCATCCCTTTTTAAAACCATGATCATTCACTTAAACCTATGATCATTGTCTTCCAATTTAGGACTTAAAAAATTTGAAGTCCCATTGTTATACACACATATAGGCCACGGCCAAAAACAACAAAACATGGTTAGCACCCAAAATTTTCCATTCTAAAACCATAGGATTTATCCTTTAGTTCCCAAAATCATTGTTTTGAACAACCAACACATTTTCATAACACAATCCACAAACAAGAAAATTGTCAAGAACACACACAAAATAAATTTTTCTTGTTTCTCAAAACAAAATGATTTCTCATATATCCATTTCACTTAAAAGCTCAAAAACAACATTTATTAAGCAATCACCCAACTAAAAAATCATGTTCTTGGTCACTCAAAAATTTTCCTAAAACCCTAGCAAGAACACTCACCAAATTATGATCCAACCATGGAACAAGCTTCTACTTATCATGAATAAGTTAGATAAACTCTTATAAACAACTTCCTAACAACCTTGATCAAGAAAAACTACTTTCTAAAATTTTTCTAACAAGATCATAAACAACAAATTCCATCAAACTCTATGAGTTTAGCAAGCTAAGAGAAAGGAAGAGGTTCTAGTTACCTTAGGAGATGATTCCTTGCAACTTTCCTTTGATCCCCCAAACTTAAAATGGCACAAAATGGTTAGGAATTGAAATTTGTGATGAAGAACAAGGGAAAGAATGGAGCACGGCTGAAGAGAGAAAAGAGAGAGTCTTTGGTCAATTTTTTTAAGTCCACAAAACCAACCTCCTTACTATTAACCATTTGTCTTGCTTGCCAAACAACCATTGGATCAAATAGTGCAAAGTTTCTAAGACTTAATCCTAGCCATTGGATCAATTCTAAGCTTATCCTTCCAAGATATTTTCTAAGCTTCCTCACATCTCAGCTCTCGCGTTCGCTCGTAAACGAGTCGCACCTCGCTAACGGACGGAAATCACAAAAATATAAAATCTACCAAATAAACGTCCGTCGTAAACCGTTTCCAAAAATTATCGCTAAAACTTTTTCCTAGACTGTGATTTTCTTCCTCACCCTCGAAAAATAATCTGAAGATATATCCTAACTCACGCCGATATATAAAACTCCCATCTAAATTTCTACGGAATTCAAAAACCGTAAAAATTCCTAACAGCGGGTAAGATTCCTACTCGTTTTTTCAAAAACAAGAGAAAACCAAAACTCGCATTTCTTACTTCACAGAAATCTTCTCATACTTAAAAGAGGATCACGACCCGAAAGTCTGTGCCTTTCCAGCGCACGAGCATAAAACAGGCTCCTTTTCAGCAAAAATCCTAATATCGCGACAATACTCATGAAATCGCTTCGCCAAAAACCCTAAAAACTTAGCCGACACTAAAGTTCCTTAGGAAAACTGTACAGTGAAATCTTGGGTCTTACATTACTATCCTCCAAAAAGAAGTTTCGTCCTCGAAACTAAAGGTAAGAGTAACAACTCAACTAGTTATTACCATCACCAACTCAACAAAATCCCTCGGATTAGGTGTAGCCACACAGACGCTAACACCAGGTGAAGTCACACAGATACTCTCACCAACACACTGGCACAACCGTGCTTCAACCGCCACTCTCACGAGTTCACCACTCAAAATTTAACCTCACAACAGAGGTTCACAACCTCGAGTTCCTCAAATGTTCAAAGGTCCACACAAATTTTTTTCCAAAATCACTTATTTTGCCTCCGCGGCATAGCCTAAACCACTAGGTTCACGCGAAGCAGTGACTGGCTACCCTCCAAAAGAAACACCGAAACTTTCTGCGCACCACCAAAGCTAGCAAAGCTAGTCAATTCCATTCAACACGATTCCGTCTACTATCAACAATAAATTAAGGACGGCCAGTCCCTCAATTTGTCAATAGATAGTCGACAATCATGATGGTGGTTTAGACCCTCTTTACCCAACTTAAGTGATACTTCATTCCACTTGTGCTCAAGGTCCTCCGAGGCACAATGGTCCAACACTTCCTTCGAGGTTTTCCCACACGTTTCCCTCGATCTCTTACGAATACAAGATCAAAGTCGTAAGACACAACGCTCAACACACGTCACTTAAACTCTCATGCTTCCACTCATGAGACATCCGTTGAGTATCATTCAACAGTAGTACAGTGCCACCACGGCAAGTACCACCCAAACCATCACATTCCGAAAGAAGTTGTCTTCTTTATAGAAGAACTTCACACTTTACCAATATCCATAAGTTCGCAACTCAATGAATACGTCGAACCGTATGCTCACATTCGAATCTCTTTCCAAACACGACTTAAATAATACCATCCCAACATCCGATTGATGATTACAACTCCTCAAATTTTTTTCTCGGCGCATGTCAGACTATGCCATTTACTTCTCTTGGACTCCCTTTATCCAAAATCTCAAATTTCCAAAAATCAATATCTTATGCATCCACATATTTTCCATAATACTACTTAGATTACTCTTGCGTGTCTTAAATAAAAATGTTTCTCCTCGTTGACTGCCACCGTTGGCACACACCATCTTACGTCATATCCCCAACCTATTTTTAAACTTTCTGGAGTTTCTTTCCTCTTACCATTAAATTTCCTTTTCCTCACAAGAGTTCGTCACACTATTCATTCTTAATCGTTCCAATCATCTTATCCTTAGTTTAAATTCCTACATCCAAAATATATCTAGAGGCATTTCTCACCTTGACTGACATAAGCCGCATCTCCATGTGCTAGTTCTTAACATAACTACCCAACAACTATCTTTTTGACTTCATTCCTTCGTCCAATAATGATACGTTATTCCCCACCTCATCTTGACTTTCGAACTCTTATGTGGAATTCTCCAACATGCTTTCCACTTAATAATTTAATTGTTCGGATTCGACCATAACATTTCTTCCAATTTAAAACTCTCTTTCTCATTTCTATTCTTTTGTACTTTTATCCAAATATGTCGAGCTCCACTTTCATTGACATACACTCCTCATGTGTTTCCTAACTCAACCTTAACTCCTTACGAGGTACATCACTGCAGTCCTTCTTACCATTCCTTTTAACTCTTCCAAGTTAACCAATGAGGTTGTCAGCCTCCCCTTGCAAATCATATTACCTTCTCACTTCCTTGCTAACGTACAACATTGCCCCTTCCTTTGCGACTATCTTGTCGATGTTATAAACTCCTACAAAATTTGGATCAAGTCCTCCTCAACGCTTTAGTAATTTGCAACTTCCTAGTCCGACAACCGCCTATAGTTGGTTCCCAAACCACCATGACCAATAACTTGTTAAATCAAAACAACATCTATAATTCGCCTTACACAATCCAAATATTCTCATTCCACATCACTTGTGTCCAATCAAGCATACCCTTCTCGGTTCGACCAAAAACCCTAATCATATCGCCGTAACTATCTAAAGTCATAATATTTCTTAATACCAAAAACCAACTTCACAAATACATTCTCGTTACCCATCTTGACACATCACTTAACTAGCGGAATTCTTATTCATCTCTAACTTCCACGAAGGTGTCAACTATTGTACCCCTCGTAATCAAATGCTCCAATTAATTAATTCCTCAAGTTCCTATTAAGTATCTCCTTATGCATAATTATCTATAGTCTTATCCTCATCATGTCACTATAATTTACTTTCCATCAAGCCATTGAATACTCACCTCAAATCATACTGCTACACTTTCCAAGAACAACTACCAACGCACAATGCTTCGCTATGATTTTAATACGTTTAATACCTAAATCAAACTCTTGAACCTATTCTTCAAGAACTCTAAATACTCGTCGTATCATCCATTTAATCCTAATATACAATAAAAGTCTTTTCAACTATCGGCTTTCATTGTCTTAGTATTCTTACTAACGAACTCCTTTTCTACTCAACCACGACATTCTTAGAAAATATCCAAAAATTCTCGTCCATAACTTGAATTTATTCAAAACTTGCCCACCTCAACTCTCATGGTATCCTAAATTCAAGCTGCTACTTAGTCCTTCAACCATTTTGGTTGATCAAAATCGTTAACTTATATGCACATCCACACAGGATCTCTACTCAATCTTGACTAATCTTTTCAAACTACTCAATAAGTTTACTTTCTCTTATGGTTTACCTGCCAATAATTAACAATTCTAGCTTACACTGCTACAATTTTCAAGGTATTTCCATACTATACACCTCTAGCATCACCTATTAGCGATGTATAAATCACTTTCTAAGGTTGAACTCCCCGTTCTTACCATGGAAATCACTCCAAAAAAAAATACCTTTATCCAACAGTCCACCACCTATAGTTTTGTCTCACATTGACATCTATACTTACTATCTCCCGAACTATGTATAGATTGTCACATATCAAAGTGATACTTGGTCTCCTACCTTTAATCATCACGAGATTCATCCTTACAAATTTTAGTTTCGAATCTAATTCATCTCGCACACTAAAATTAAACCCTTAAGGTACCCATCGTTCGCGCAACCGTCTTCTAACACCACCAAGTTCATTTACTCTTGACGCGCAATGCACTTTATTTCCAATACAAGTTGCCCCAATGATTATCCAATCATTGTAATTAAATCCAACTGACATCTCTGCATGCTCCACCATTCTACAATGGTTGCATCCTCTTGACAACTGAATGACTTCATCAAGTCTCGTCCGAACTCACCAGAACGGATATCCAGCACCTTCTTCAAAAGGTATCCCAATCTGATCCTTACTTGCAATCCTTTATCAGTCGACGTCCACACGTCCGTACTCAACACCTCCGAGTGACAACGACCCATGCCAATTCAAGTTCATCGAATTTCTTCCAAGAATCCTTCGTGGTTCCCGTTCGCCTCAAGTCCATCCTCCTCGGACCACTCTGTCTAAGGAATTCAGAGACACTTGTCGACTAAATTCGACCAATGCTCGGGGGTTTCACAATTCCACTTACTGAAGCCTCACTCCCTGCATTACTTCAGTAAGACACAAACCAGTGTCTAAGCGTATCTCATGCTAGACTCAAAACAACCAACCACATAACCCACAACACAACAAAAACAACCGCTAGAACTAACACAACTCTAGCTATGTTCTAACCGACTCTGGACTAACGACTCAAGTGTACACTTTCCCTTTGAAGATTTAAAGCCGGGCTCTGATACCAATTGTAACAACCCGTTTTTCAAAGGCCCGAAAAGGCATTAAATTTTTTTATTTTTTCTTTTTCAACTAACACTCAGAGTGCGCATAGAATATTTTTCAATGAGCCGGCATTCAAATATACAAAGGAACTCATTACCATAAGGTGCTTCGACAAGCAAAGTGTATTCCTGAATAATTACAATCCAAGTCTAAGTATTCAAATACTTACAACAAAACCAGTTAGAATGCTATGCCTAAACCCAAAATGCACGGTGTACAACCCACACCGGCGCATAGTCTAACTAAGCTAAAGCTTCACCACGTGCTCACTATGGCCTAGAACTGCCACCGTCGTCACCACGACCTAACCCATCATCTGGGTGGGATGAGCCCGCAAATGAAAGAAAGGGTCACCACAAAATAAAAGTATATATATATATATATAACCGGTGCGAAAGATTGTACACATAACAATAATTCCACATACACAAGAGAAAGCTCTTTAACACAACAGCAATTCCCACCAACGGGCTTATATATATAATGCACACATAGCCTACCAATGCAGACTCTACATGATCGTGACACCAATCACTGGCTGCCACTAGGGGTGAGCATCGGTCGGGTTCGGTCGGATTCGGGCCAAAAATCGTAAAACCGATAAAAACTGCGGCCTCTTAATTTGGACCCAATTCCGACCGTCTACATCTTCGGTTTGTTCGGGTTCGGGTCATACGGGTGACGGGTATAGCGGGTCGGTTTTAACGGGTTACATTGAAACTTTGTTGTTACATCTAAAATTTCATTGATCAAAAAAATATTATTCTTCAAATAGTTCAATATTTCGTACACACTGCAACAAATGATACAATAAAAATGATGAGATGCAATTATTTTGTTTCAAATTTGTTAATCCAACGACAATAATAGATAGTAGATGAGAAGTAAAAATTAATATAAATCTAGAATATTATCTTTCACATCTCCTTTATCAACCTATTACAAGCATAAACTTGTAAAATATAACATTTTTCTTCTCTATCAAAGATAGACAAAATTAACAAAGCGAAGAGTATAAGAGATTAAGAGGTGCTCAAAACTGAAAAAATAAATAAATTATATTTTAGTAATTGTTCGGTCGGATTCGGTTATGAAGAGATAAATTTTAGAGACCCGCACCCGCCCGTATACAACCGTTCATGACCGTTTTTTCACAATGGTTGACCCGAGACCCGACCCGCACCCGACCGAGTGCTTCCATATGTTGGCGGTTATGTCGGTTTCGAGTCGGGTTGCGGGTTCGTGCTCACCCCTAGCTGCCACATGCATGAATTCCGGAATTTAACCTCTCCGCAGAGAGTCGTAGGTCCAACCCCTACTATACCCCGCAGGGCAGGTGAAGTCTCCAACCGACAAACACCAACTCAATAAAATCCCGCAGGATCAGGTGGTCTCCAACCGACACACCCCGTGTAGTCTCCAACCGACATACACGACTATGAAATGCATGGCATATATTTCTATTTAGCATATATTGGGCAGTCTCCAACCGACAAACTCCGTGTAGTCTCTAACCGACATACACAATCATATATGCTCATGCAACACTTTACATATCATACAAGCATATGTAATCACACCACATGTCAACACATATATTTCGCTAAATCATATGTAAGACAATCACACACATACATATATTCTCAATCATATGTAATCAAATCACAGCATACATAGATTCTCAATCATATGTAAACAACGCACGTATTGTAAATACTTTCTCATCACGAGAATACATAACACATACATGCCAAACACACAAACACGCATCACCGAAAATAACCAACAAACATGTTATAACTCAGTGAAAAGACAGAAATAAAGTGATGCCCTTACCTCGGCAAGCTTCCACAATTAAAACTCGCTCAACTCCACAATTCTACAATTCGCGCTTCCTAAAATATAAGCAGCGTACAATCAATAAAATACTCCCAACGTATCATATTGAAACGAAACTCATTCTCTAAGTTCTAGAGAGGCTTAAGGTACTTTCTAACACTCTCGGATAGTGATTACGAGTCCTCCCCATAGTGATTTAAAATTCACGAAGTTAATTGCACTATTTCTCGCTATGCGAAAATATTTTCGTTTCAAAACAAACTAAGAAACACTTTGATTCCTAACTCCAAGGCAATCAATTTTCACATACTAAAGCCATTTGAAAACAACCCAAAAACTCTTTGAAAATTTTCACAAAAATAAAAGTTTACTTGCGCCACAAGTTACAAGTTTTTCATTTCAAATAAAATCACCATAACTCATTCAATTCTAATCCGATCGAGACGTGCCATACGCCGAAATCTTTGTATCGAAAAGACGGATCGAATGATCAAATCTCTATGACAAAATATAACATTTAAAATGGACGAAAATGCCCTTCCAGTTTCGGCCAGAATTGGAATTATTCCAAAACCATTGTTTTTTTTCAAAATCAAACATAGTGTAAAACACTTAAACCATTTCTAATTTCTCAAATTGATCCAACACTCACACCAAATCATTTCGAATCCAAGAATGTCATTTTTTTCTTCAAAACTTCGCAAATCTTTTCTTTTCACATAAAACCACATTAATCATCCCTTTTTAAAACCATGATCATTCACTTAAACCTATGATCATTGTCTTCCAATTTAGGACTTAAAAAATTTGAAGTCCCATTGTTATACACACATATAGGCCACGGCCAAAAACAACAAAACATGGTTAGCACCCAAAATTTTCCATTCTAAAACCATAGGATTTATCCTTTAGTTCCCAAAATCATTGTTTTGAACAACCAACACATTTTCATAACACAATCCACAAACAAGAAAATTGTCAAGAACACACACAAAATAAATTTTTCTTGTTTCTCAAAACAAAATGATTTCTCATATATCCATTTCACATAAAAGCTCAAAAACAACATTTATTAAGCAATCACCCAACTAAAAAATCATGTTCTTGGTCACTCAAAAATTTTCCTAAAACCCTAGCAAGAACACTCACCAAATTATGATCCAACCATGGAACAAGCTTCTACTTATCATGAATAAGTTAGATAAACTCTTATAAACAACTTCCTAACAACCTTGATCAAGAAAAACTACTTTCTAAAATTTTTCTAACAAGATCATAAACAACAAATTCCATCAAACTCTATGAGTTTAGCAAGCTAAGAGAAAGGAAGAGGTTCTAGTTACCTTAGGAGATGATTCCTTGCAACTTTCCTTTGATCCCCCAAACTTAAAATGGCACAAAATGGTTAGGAATTGAAATTTGTGATGAAGAACAAGGGAAAGAATGGAGCACGGCTGAAGAGAGAAAAGAGAGAGTCTTTGGTCAATTTTTTTAAGTCCACAAAACCAACCTCCTTACTATTAACCATTTGTCTTGCTTGCCAAACAACCATTGGATCAAATAGTGCAAAGTTTCTAAGACTTAATCCTAGCCATTGGATCAATTCTAAGCTTATCCTTCCAAGATATTTTCTAAGCTTCCTCACATCTCAGCTCTCGCGTTCGCTCGTAAACGAGTCGCACCTCGCTAACGGACGGAAATCACAAAAATATAAAATCTACCAAATAAACGTCCGTCGTAAACCGTTTCCAAAAATTATCGCTAAAACTTTTTCCTCGACTGTGATTTTCTTCCTCACCCTCAAAAAATAATCTGAAGATATATCCTAACTCACGCCGATATATAAAACTCCCATCTAAATTTCTACGGAATTCAAAAACCGTAAAAATTCCTAACAGCGGGTAAGATTCCTACTCGTTTTTTCAAAAACAAGAGAAAACCAAAACTCGCATTTCTTACTTCACAGAAATCTTCTCATACTTAAAAGAGGATCACGACCCGAAAGTCTGTGCCTTTCCAGCGCACGAGCATAAAACAGGCTCCTTTTCAGCAAAAATCCTAATATCGCGACAATACTCCTGAAATCGCTTCGCCAAAAACCCTAAAAACTTAGCCGACACTAAAGTTCCTTAGGAAAACTGTACAGTTAAATCTTGGGTCTTACAGTAATCGTAATGATAAACATACCTTTTTGAAGAAGATGCCATGGATCGTGCTGGGAGATTGTGAATCAAATTTTCTTATGATTGTGATGTTAGGGTTTTTTGAGTGTATGTTAATAAGTAAAGTTGAAGTATGGTGTGTTTGCAGGTTTTGTAATGTGTGCTGTGGAAGGAAAATTAAATTGGGTTGAAAAATTTGAATGGGTTATGGGCCGAAGCAAAAGATACTATTATATGACCCATACTGTAATTAATAGATAGATAAAGGTATCCTCACTTATGTTTTTAATGAATTAAGTTATTAAAAAAAAAAATTTTGGTTATTCATTTATAAATTTGTTTATTATAATGAGAAATTCTCAATTACTGAGAATCCTATATAATTAGAAGTTTTTTGCTGATTTTGTGGTTAATGGGGTAATCAACGAAAATGCAAAGTTTTATGATTTCAATTATTTTAAAAGTTTGATAACTTGTTTATGAATCGTTTTTGCTTCAATTTGTTATTATATAGGGTTTAAGAATAATTTTTGAGATATTAACCCAATGGTTTAGTATCATGTATGATTGTAGGATAGATTGTGGGTTAAAGGGATTTTATTATATGATTCATTTTGTGAACAAATTGGATATATTATGGAATCAAACTAATATAAAATTTAGTGAGATAATGAAGTAGAACATAAATAAAATATATAAATATAACAAAAACAATTTTAAATTGAAGGAAATATAATGTGATATGAGGTTACAAATTAATTTAGAAAGCAAGATATATTAATAAACAAAAAAACAATCGAAGAAATTACACTTGATTGACAATGATAAAATTAGTATCCATAATAGGATTACATTTGAATTCCAAGATGTCTCCTGTTTGAATTTGATTAAGTTGACAGAAGTTGGGCCATCCATTACCAAATTTTACTAAAACAGATAGTTGGGCTCTGTATGAAAAACTTATTTTAACATAGTGGCCCAATATTGTTTGTCTCAAATATCCATACTACGGTAATGGGCACGGGTAAAAATAATTGATTAACAAAGTTAACTAAAGTATTAATATATTGTAATTTGAAAAAAGTTTAAAGGAACTTTTTGGAAAAGATAGATAAAAAAAATGTTATTTAATTTAAAATACAACTCTAAAAAAAATACTATTCGCAATAAAATGGGAAATTTATAGTATAAAAGTGATACATTAAATTATATTCAGACCGCAATTTACTATTTTTTGCGTGTAATTGTTGAAACTGATATATTGACAAAGTAAGACGATTAAATGTATATACGTATAGAAGTTATTAAGAGAACGTAAAAGAATTTAAAATATACACTATTAATATTTATAAAGCCCATATTAGCAAGATTTAAATAAATTACTGCATGTTGTTCAAATATTGTAAATACACAACATGTATTTAAGAGTAGTATTTTTTTTTAAATGATTAATTCAACATGCATATCAATATTTATGATAATATTACTATTGATATATTACTTAGCTGATTTGTCCCAACATGTAACAACCCGTTTTTCAAAGGCCAGAAAAGGCATTATATATTTTTTTTTTTTATACACATCAGAGTTACGCATAAAAGATTTTAAATGAGCCGGCATTCAAATATACAAAAGAACTCATTACCACAAGGTGCTTCGACAAGCAAAGTGTATTCCTGAATAATTACAATCCAAGTCTAAGTATTCGAATACTTACAACAAAACAAGTTAGAATCCTATGCCTAAACCCAAAAAGCACGGTGTACAACCCACACCGGCGCATAGTCTAACTAAGCTAAAGCTCCAACATCTCACTGGGGCCTGGAACAGCCACTGTCGTCACCACGACCTAACCCATCATATGGGTGGGATGAGCCCGCAAATGAAAGAAAGGGGTCACCACAAAATACAAGTATGTATATATATAATCGGTGCGAAAGATGTACACATAGCAAATTTCCACATACACAAGAGAAAGCTCTTAATCTCAAAAGTAATTCCCACCAACGGGCTTATATAAATAAATCACCAAGCCTAATGCAGACTTCTACAATGGGTGTGACAACCAATCACTGGTACGCCACATGCATGATTTTAATTCCGGAATTCAACCTCTCTATAGAAGGCGTAGGTCTCAGGTGGGATAACACCTCCTACTATTGGTGGGATAACACCAGGTAGAGTCGCACAGACAATACCAAAACAATCACGGTGGGATAACACCGGGTGAGTCGCACAGACAACACCAACTCGATAAAATCCAGTAGGATTTGGCGAAGCCACACAGTCAAACGCCCGGTACGTAGGCAAAGTCACACAGACATACACCTAGGCACGCAACTATGAAATGCATGGCATATATTCTCTTTGGCATATACGGGATAGTCACACAGACAAAATCCTCGCGTAGTCCTATCCGACGCACGCATTCATATATGCTCATGCAAACAATCACATAGCCTAAAGCCTATGTACAAAGCATCACAACATACATACATTTTCTTAATCATATGTAAATTGCATACGTATTCATAACCACGTTCTCATCAACGAGAATACATAAGTACAAACATGCCAAAGCACACAGCAAATGCATAAACAACAAAACCAAGCATGTCGTAACCGTTTTAAAAGACGGAAATAAAGTGGAGCCCTTACCTCGGCAAGCTTCCGTTTACTAAAACTCGTCCAAACAACACAACGCGCTTCCTAAAACAAGCAACGTATTATCAATACATTGTTTCCCAACCAATCGTATTGAAACTAAACCAAAAACCCCAAAAACCTAAAGGTTCCTAAGGAAAATCCACTCTTTCGGATATCATACCCAAAACTACCGTATTGATCAACCCCCATGAGTTATTTGTACTATTTTTAGGACCCAAAACAATTGTCAAAAGTCTTAAATAATTTGAAATGCAAAATGACCTTTTTCTTGCGTTACAAGTTACGTACTTTCCGAGTACCCGAAAAACCCGTTTCCAATCCCCGCCACTTCCATAAATTAATAAAAAGGGATTAGAAAGTTAAAAACCAAGTTTAGAAATCAGAATCCAAAATTTTAGGTCTCAGAGCTCGCCCTGGCGAGTTGGCAGCGAGTGAAGGCAGTGAAGACAGGTCTCACTCGCTGTGGAGCTCGCCCTGGCGTGTTCATGACCCGTGACGCTCGCCCCAGCGAGTTAACACTCGCCCGGCGAGTTGCACCTGTCATGACAGCAAAAACAGCAACTCACACCACCTTTTTCCAACCAAGCCTAGTTTGATTCTATTAGTTCCCAACACCTTTTCAAGGCACAAAAGCAAACCATTTTCATAAGCAAGCAATACATCTCCGGAAGCATGTTGGTTGCTTCGAGTGCAAGTTATTTGATTTTCATTTCCAAAATCAAAACCAAACCCAAGCACAAGTTTTATTACGGGCCTCAACCGACCGGTAATCATTTTCAAACATGTTTTCAAAGCGAAAAGCAACACCACATGTCACAAGAGTTTTAAACCACTTGGACCCCAAAATCACCACACAAAACACTTAGGAAATATTTTCATAAACCCCAAAATATTTTTCATCGGATTTTCCAAAACAAAACCATGCAACACATTTCCCTTTTGCCCAAAGGTTCAAAGACAACGTTTCTTTTCAAAACCTTACAACTTAACCACATGTTATTGATCAATACATAACCAACCCAAAACCCTAACTTTTCTCATGAGATTTTTCACCAACTCATGGAAAACAAAAATAACAAAGCCTACACATGCTTCTCTAAACCTCATGAACAACATTCATGAAACAAAAACCATGTAAAGTAACATTTCCTAACAAACCCTCATGAGAACATAAACCCAAAAACTCCTAAACTCTATAAGTCTACCAACCTAGGAGATGAGAAGAGAGGGTTACCTTTAGAAAGTGATTCTCTACAAAATCCCGTTGATCCTACAAGCTTGAAATGGTGAAGAATGGAAAATTTGGTGAAGTGTTAAGAAAGTAATGGAGTCACACGTGAAAGAGAGAAAGAAAAGATAGATTTGTGATGTTTTTCTAAGTCCACAAAGTCACCAAACCTCCTTACTATGACAAAGGCTCTTGATAGCCAATCCACCCTTGGATCAAAGTCAAAAGTCCAAGCTTAAACCCTAGCCATTGGATCAATTTGCTTTATGGATAATCACAAGATTTAATCAAATCTTCCAAAACAAGACACGTACTCAGCTCTCGCGCGTCGCGACGAACGTAAAACACAAAAACATAAAACCTACGGAAAGAACGTCTAACGTTAAACATTTCCAAAACTTATCGTCGAATCTTTTTCCGCGACTGTAATTTTCTTCCATACCTTAGAAAATTATTCTCAGAACATAACCTCACTCACGCAGATATATAAAACTCCCATCCAAAACCTCACCTAAAACAGACGCAGTAAGATTTTCCATCCGCGGGTAAAATCCTACTCGTTTTTCCAAAAACAAGAATAATCCAAAACTCGTTATTCTAAATCCACATCAACCTTCTTATACAAGAAACAGGATCACAAGACAAAAGTCTGTACAATTACAGTGCACGAGCACAAAACAGACTAATTTTCAGCAAAACCTAATAATTACACGATGTTTCACAACACGAACACATCGAAAACCTAATCTTCCTTAAACCAATTATACAATGAAATCTTGGGTCTTACACAACAGCTGATACATAATATTGTAGTAGTTGAGAAAGACTTAATAATGTTACAATTGCTTTTACATAATAATTGAAATCACTTCTTAAAAAATTAATCTTTTTCAACAATGATACAATTATAACTCATATTATAAGGGCAGTGAAATGTAAGTATGTCTCCGTTTTCAATGTTGTTAGCAGCGCAATAAGTTGTCCAACCACGTCCAATAAGTAGATGACGGTCTGGACCATTTGTAATTTCCAACTTGCAAGGAATTTTTATATCTGATGGGCCACAAAGATAAACAAAATTCTGCTTTGCTTTAATGATGTAGTTAGCAAAATGATGAGGTAATGGCTGCAACAAAATGTTAAAGTAAGATTGTAAATAATCGAATGTTTAAAAAATGAATGTGATTAAATTATAATATGTATATTACCAGTGGTTTAAATAATAAATTAGTTCTTTGAAGATGTACTTTGAAAGTTGGGTGGAATTTTGGAGTTGAGCTTAAAGTGTGGAATGGAGGCAAAATTTTAGGAAATGAAACCATCTTATCAATTTTGATTTTGAAGAAATTGTCTCCCATGTAATGGAAAATAACTTTTTGAGATCCAGAGATTTGATAGTTAGACCGTAACTCATTCCAACCGTTTATGATCTTTGGTTGCAATATAGATTTGTTAAACTCCATAAAAACTACATCTTCATTGTTGACTTGGACTTGCCATTCTTTAGTCAATTCATCAAAGAACTCAGCTACAAAAAATGGTTCTATTTCACCAAAAAGCTTAAATTTTAAAAATAAAATTAGTTAGTCATGAACTAATATTTATTACCAATAATGTTGAAATATATACATTATTTGATACAAACCTGATTTTCTGCATGGATGGTAATGAAACTTGATTTAATATTGTAACTTTGACAATGAGACATTGTTGGTGAAAGGCAATAAAGGTGAGATAGTTAATTTTTAGTTTGATATCTGATGTGTGTAGTACTGGCTTTATAAAGAGACTATTCTAAAAGCGTCATTGTCATTATCTTAAAAAATTAATCATGAATTGTGAATATATTAAAAAAATCACCATTAAAAATGATTGGGTATAATATAAATTTTATTTATATACTTTGATCTTTTGGTATAATTCAAATTTATGACAGGATGTCTATTAAGAGATTGGTATATATTTTAGAGCTCGACGGTATAGTATTAAACCCTATTTCGTATTAATTAAATGCGGATAATTAGAATATCCATTTTATTTATGTATATCGATTAAGATATTTGTTCTGTAACCTTGGTGGATATTTTTCGCAGATATATGTGTTGTTATTCATTTTGTTGTCATATGTACATATATTGTATTTTAATAAATATTAATACAGTTTTTATAATTCAAATTAATGAATGAAATTGTTGACCACAACAATATTGTAGAACTTATGTAATAAAATTCCCTTCTAATACCATGTATAATATATGAATACATTAATTGGACTTTTGAATTTAAATGTCACAACAACATAGTAGAAACGATTTTAAAATATTTAAATTTAAAACATACATTCATATAGTAGTCTATTTCAGATATAAAATTGAGTTATTCAATGACATAGTATTAATTTAATTTAATCATTTAATTATTGAAAATTCCATAAGTATAATTGTTAGAAAATTAATCAAGTTCTTATTGCGTTGAAAACATTATGGAAATTATGTTAAATTTTTTAAGTTGTAAATGTAATTTAAATGTGTTGTTATGCTTGTGCTTTGCATTTGTACAACAAATCACTGATCTAGTCAAGCTTCAGACACTGCCAGATGATCTGAAGACAAAACTCAGCATAGAAGATGATTTGGTTTCAAGCCCCAAAAAAGCACTTTCCAGAGCGTCTGCAGATAGGAGAATGAAATATCTTAATCGGTACTTACTAATTTTCTTCACATATTTAATTTGCCTTATAAAGAAGTTGACATGTTGGTCTCCTGCAGTGGTGTTTCACAGTCATATTCAAATCAAAGGGACAAAATTCTACCTAAGTTGACTAAACTTGCTATAAATAACAGAAGTTTTAATGGGAGAGCTCTAGAATCACCTGCTCCGATGGCCAATCAAGTAAGATATATTTGTTATAAGTAGTCATACACTGACAATCAGTTTATCTACCTCATTCATTGATGTATTACCCATTTTTCTTATTTTATGGAACATAGAAAAGCTACTGCTGAGTCTGCAGTAAATAGAAATGTTTAAAGAAAAGAATATTGAGATGCAATTGCACTGCATATTGGCAATAAACTTAGAAAATGGGAGCATGTTTATATTCAACTTTCAAGGAAATTATATTAATGCATTATGTTGGCTTAGAGAAGGTGCTACGCAATTGATAGGTGTCTGACTAAAGTTTCATCTTCTGTTTATTTTCCTATAACTATTCATCTGAATGATTCATCCACTGATATTTGCTTTTAAGCTACCAGGGAGTTATCATTCAACTTTCTGATCAAATTTTCACACTAAATGAAAGAATGGATGAGTTCACCTCCCGTATTGAAGAGCTGAATTCAAAGTTTGACGTTAAAAAAGCTTCAGCGAGTCAACAAAACTTGGCTTTACAGGCTGAGGCCTGCAATGGCTCTGGCCCCACTTCTTTCTTTGTTACTGGATTAGGAAATGGTTCATTAACTGCTGGATCATTGCTTCCTCATTCTACATCATCCTCTCAACTGGTTAGAGAGTCTCCCCTGATGGAAGAGGTAGGTGATATATCCTCTCATTTTGAATTCACGTGACAATAAGTGTGGTATTGCCGTATTGAATTAAGTACATAATTGATCATTACTTTGATCATGACGCACTGTTCCTTCCCCCGTCCCCCAATAGGTATTGCTTGTTGCACGAGGACAGCGTCAAATCATGCATCAACTAGACACTCTGAGCAATCTTATGCACGAATACTTCGGAGAAAGATCACGGCCAGGAAGAACAGACCAGGCAGGCAGAGTGCGTGAAGTTGAATCTGTTGCTGTCCCCCTGGTTCTGACTTTGGCCATCGGTGCTGTTGGTGTGCTCTTGTTCAAGGGTTTGACATCTAAAAAATAATGTGCCTGTTTATTTTTTGTAATTACCATTTATGAGAATTTCTTATCAATATAGCTAAAAGGCTTCTGTAAACAGTTACCATTCTGCATAACATGAAGCAGTAGTGAACCACCTTTGGCATGCTGATGGTATATATTGACATTCACTAAGATGTAACATATAACTCATATCTTTGTGCTAATATAAGTAATAAGTGTCAACGAGCTAATAGGTTTGCCAAATATATAAGCTTTTTTTTTTTTGACAATAAAGATGTATAAGCTTGTTAACAGTAGGAATTTGTAGTTTCGGTATTTTGGTTTTTCAGGTTGTTGTATTTGACTAATGGATGTTTGTGTTCCCTATGGGCTATTGCTTTTTCATTTAATATTGCATAACCTTTGAAGGACAAAATGTTAGTTGTTGTTAGTGTTTCTAGAATTTTTCTGGTGTGGGCAGCATAGTTTTAAAACCCGGACCGCCGATCAATTTGGAGACACTATGTCACTGGGTTATTGATCAGACCAGTGGGTCGTCACTGGTTATTGATCAGACCAGTGGGTCGTCACTAGTCGGACACTCGGACCGCATAACTGTCGACTTGGACTATTGTTTACCGTGAAAGTTAGTAAACAACGCTAGTTTGATTATTACAAGAGAGATCAACTAGTAAATCTCGGGACATAGTGCTTTTGTTCATATTTCCAAAGTAATTAGTGTTCATTATTGTTCTTATGTATTTAAAGTTGTTTTTTACGTTACTTGAAATGCAAGAAAGAATGTTTATTCTAATGAACAAACAGAATGGAAGAAAGAGTCGAAATAAAGATTGATTGGGATAGAAATAAAAGACTGTAAATTTGCATTTAAAGGTAAATGATTACAGAAAAAGTAATGGTGCACATAACATACATTTTCCCTTTCGAACTCGTTTCTCTCGTTAGCATGGGTACTTTGAGTTTTGTAAGGATTTTGTATATTGATTGTGACCTTTTGCTCGATCACAGAACTAGACTATTTATAGACACTAATTCCTAACTGCTAATAACGTTTACGTTAACTGAAGAGAGGACGCGTGTCTTGACACGTATTTTGAATTTGAATTCTCCTTTATCCTTTGATCTAGCCGTTGTATCCATCGAAGTCGAAACAACAATGCTTCTCCTGAATAATTTGCTAAGTCCACACTTTTCTTCTTCACAGCCAGCGCTTCGACCGTATGGACGCTTCGACTAAGTCGAAAGAAACCTGAAGAAAACAACTTTAAGATTAATGCTCCAAATAGAGCATTTGATGACATGTTCATACATGAATATTCATTAAATTTATTGGCTCTAAAAACCAAACTTATTTAATGACTCTTTAAAATAGTGAAATAATCAAATGCAATTATGTTCATTATTTTAATCATGTCTTTTAGAACATATTTTTCACTTGGTGAAAATATGGGCTAACAAATTGCCCCCAAAATGCCTGTTTCGATCGAGTGATTCGAACGAGACTAGAAAAAGGCATTTTAATCCCACGTGCTTGGCACTCTTAATAATGACGGCGCTGGCGTAATGTACAGTAATAACTGTCACCTTGATTCCCACAATCCATCATTTCTCCTAGATTTTAGACATAGTGTATGACGTGGCGCTCATAGAAGTTGAAAAGAAACTGCTTGAATTTCTTTTTGATTTATTTTTTAAACCTGGACACGTTTCCCTATAAATAGCAGTGGAAAACAAAGAAACACTTTTTACCAACTTCCATTCTCTGAGCTTCTTTTGCGAAAGCAACAGCTTTGATTTTCTGCGACATTACCCTTCAATCCTAAAAAACCAGTGATTCCGCACCATTTAAACGATTCTTACAGTGATTGCGCTTTGATCCTTCACTGATTTCCCCAGAAAAATTTCAACTTTTCCTTAGGTTTTACCCAGAAATCGCTCTTTAAACCTTTTCAAGTTCATCGCTGTTCATCAATGGCTTCAAATCAAGATTTTGAAATACCATCTGCTGGGAAGTGGAAAGATTTGCTGGTCTTAAAGGACGGTGAGGAAGTTATTCCTGAGCCAGTTGGGAGTGAACAAGAAAGGAAGATCTGGACTACTCAGCTGATGTTTCCTTTCTCTTTGAAGAAGGAGAACTATGCCTTTTGTGGCCCTTATCCACCACGCACAAATTCTTTCGAACGAGGTAAACGGTCTCTTTCCTAAATATGTGACCTGTGGACCTAGGATATTCGAAGTAGAACCTTACAATTTTGGGTATCTTAAGAATCCCCTTAAAGTGTTTCGAGCGGCCCCTTATACTGCACATAAGGATTATATCCCTTGGTTGGATAGGGTGGAAAAAGATTTTAAAGGTTTTTGGGAGAATTATGGGATTTACCCTCTGATTCAATTTAGTCGAACTGGTCCCAAATACAAACCTGAACTTCTAGTAGCAGCCCTTCACTTTTATGAGAAGTCTACTAATACTTTCCAATTTAAGTGTGGAATGTTAACTCCTACTCTTCTGGATGTTGCTGCTATCACAGGCCTTAGGCCTACTGGTGATCACTTCGATCCAACCAAAACTGGAGATAAGATCGAACTTACCTATAGGGAGAACACTTTCTCCAAATACATTGCTGAGAATATGGGTAAAGAGGGAGAAGAGGTGTCACATGAGGAACATGTGGCCTTCTTGACACTATGGTTATCCCATTTTGTCTTCTGTTCGAAGTCCCTTCAAGTTGCAAGGATGTTCATTCCAATGGCTCAACAGATTCATGAGGGTAGAATCTTTAGCTTGGGGCGTCTGTTGCTGGCAACCCTTTATGAAGCCATGGGAAATGCAAGTGATGCTATTAAAGCATCGAAGGATGGATCCACAGTTGGGATTTCTGGACCAATGTGGCTACTACAATTGTGGTTAAATGCCACTTTTGAGACTGAACTTGGATTGATAGTCCCTTCTGACTATCAGAAAGAAGTAGATGAAAGAGAGATCGAGGGACAAAGGTTAGTAAGGTTAGCCCCTCGTTCATTAGATCAGGACACCAGGAGACTTTTCATGAGGCACATGAAAATGTTCTTGACCTTTGATAAATTCCTACCACGTCATGCTCCTTTTGTTGAGCGTAAATATGGCGCTGCATGGTTCATTGAAGAATTTCCTGCGTTCAATCCAGATGATGAGGAAGAAGTTGATGAAGTGTGGCGGGCTTACTTGGAACAAACCGTGCTATCCTGCAGGATTGGGGATAAGTCGAACCAGTTTGGCTTGGTCGGGTATCAGCCTAACTGCGTTGCTAGGCAATTTGGCATGTCTCAAATTAGACCCAAAAGCTTGTTTGAGACGCCAGATCGAATGGTATTGGGCACGGGGATCACTGAGAAGATTTACAAGAAGTACATGAGGATGATCGCCAACTACGAGTATACCTTCAAACCCTTCGAGTTCAAACCCTCCTTCTATTGCACTGATGGCTTCAGCGCTTGGTGGAATGAATATTACTCACGCTTTTCTGTTGGCAGCGCGGAGCATGTGTTGGGCATGGTGGATAGTGGTTTCATCATGCCATCTCTTACAAAGAAGGCTGGTGCCTCAGGTCGAGGTACAAGAAAACTTAACTTCCATTTCTTTAGGTTATTACGATAATTTGTATTAATGAAATAACCACCAGATCCTTACTTCATATCATCTTCAGGCAAGGCCATAAAAAAGGATGCTGGGTCTTCTAAGACTTCGACTGAAGTGCAGAAACCCGCTGGGTCAAATATCAAGGCTGAGGTTGAAACCTCAAAACTTAAGGTAAAACTTTTTACCTTCAAATTTCTTTTCAACCCTTATTAGAAACAACTGAATTTTAACTTGCTATTTTATTTTCAGAGCCGGAAAAGACATGCAGGTGCTGAAACTGCGTCTACTGCTTCGAAGAGATCGAGGCAGACTGTTGAGATAAATACCGAGGTAAGTATTAATGTCCTGACGCACATCTTTAGTTCGAGCATATAAATCTCAATCACTCATCTTTTATTTTCCTTTACTTTTCAGGATGATGAAGAAGAAGAGGCAATCCCTTTTGAAAGAAAAAGGAAACAGCCAGCTGTTTCGACTTCACATGAAGGTGAAAGGGAAAAAACCACTGATGACGCATCAGAGGAGAAAAGGGAGGAACCAGAGTCCAATGAGGACCGGGAAATCCCACTTGCTAAAAAGAAGAAGGATAAGGCAGGGCTTAAGATTCAA
This sequence comes from Trifolium repens, assembly GCA_030408175.1. Classification (NCBI taxonomy): domain Eukaryota; kingdom Viridiplantae; phylum Streptophyta; class Magnoliopsida; order Fabales; family Fabaceae; genus Trifolium; species Trifolium repens. The sequence continues at coordinate 38,419,394 of CP125851.1, forward strand.
GGAAATCCATCGAAGGATCAGGGTAAAAAAGATGAGAAGAAGAAGAAAAAGAAAAATGAAGGAAAAAGGCCTGAAGTTACTGTGAGGGAAAAGTCAGCCATCAAGAAAACCAAAGTGCCCAAGGCACTTAAGATTCACACCTCCAGTGACTCTGGTGAAGCTCCAAAACCCACTGAAACTCCTGCGCAAGAGAAGGAAATATTGGTCGAAGACCAAAATGCTGCAAACCAGGGGATGCAAGATAATGTGCAGCAGGATGGCACAACTCTTATGCAGGATACACCCAATGTTGGGCAACATGATTCCCTTGCTGACCCTGAGGTTAAAGATACAGAGGTAAATTTTATTTTCTTCTAAAAACGAAAACTCCATCTTCTCTTTGAATTTCCGTTTTGCTTTATTTAACCTTTCTTTTGTACTTGTAGGACAAATCAGAAGAAAATACTCCACAAGAACACAACCAACAAAGTTCACAGGAAGTACCAAACGAAGATAAAACTGATGCTGATAAGGTCGAACCCGGAAACTCCAATGGTGGACCAAAAGACGGGGAAGGTCCCAACATGGGTGCTGATGGTGATAGCACTAAGGTTTTGCCAACCAACTCAAGCACCCACTACACTATCCCCAGCACTTCCTCGAAATCTGGACAAGCCAGCTCGACCCAGGAATCTCAGCATGATTCTGAATACATGCCTGAAGCTGAGGCTGGTGGTCCAGATTTAGCATAAGTTTCTTCGACCTCAATGCTCTCTGCAAGTCTTGGAGTGCAAGAAGAAGAATTTGCCAATATGCACAAGTCTGACCCTGCAGGAACCCTTCGACTTCTGCTTTCTAAGAAACAGAGCCAAACTGCCACCTCCAGTGAGCGCACAACCAGTGATTCTGCTCCCTCAACTGCTGATGTAAGTTCACAAGTGCGCCAAGATTCATTGCTCCTGAGACTTACCACTGATTTCACGCAGCGGGATGTGTTAGCGCAACTCGAGGCGAATCCTGCTTGTGCCTACAGTCATTTGGCCTTTTTGAAAAAGTTACACAATCCTTTGACTGATGAAATCACTTTGGGTAAAGTCATCCAGCTTGGTTCGATCATTGATCAATTTGCCAAAGCTGTGCAGAAAAGGAATGATAACGACACAAGGTTAGCTACTCAACAACAAGCTCAAGCTATGTTTTTTGAGAGAGCTCAGAAAGCACAAGATGAGGTCGACAGGCTCTCCTTACAGTTGAAGGGAGGTAACCCAGGGGTCGAAAGTTGTGATAAGAATATTACTCATTATAAGCAGCAAATCAAAGTCCTGGAGGAGCAAATTGTGAGTTATAGGCGCAAAATCATTGAAGAAGAGACTGAGAAAGCTCGACTCGAACGGGAGGCCAAGGCTGCAACTCAAGAGCAGATTGATGCATATGGCAGGGAAGGAATTCAAGCTTTTAGTTCAGCAGAGGTTATTGCTGAAGAAATTACGGCTCTTGAGAGTTCGAAGCTTGTGGTCGATAAGGAGTTGACCACCTTAAAGAAAATTTAGGCACAATTTGTGGCAACCTATAACCTTAAAGAAAATTTGTAGTTTTCCTAGCTTATTGTCCTTTCGAACAATTTGATATTTTTTCTTAGGTTTGGATTTGACTTGTATCTTTTGAACAAAATCCACATTTTGTGGCAACCTATAATCTTTTATTGCCATTTTACTTTAATGTTTTAAGTATCATCCTGCACTTATTTTCACTTCGAATAAAGTAGGCTTATATTTTTTCAAATATTTTCATCAATACCCATAGCACGTGCCATCAAGTATTTAGTGAAGAAATGGGCTAAGACACAGAAAACCAAACAGTCAAAGCTTCATGTCAAGACAGTCAAGTCAAAAGGTGATGACAACTAAATTCATTAAATGAAGTGTATCTATTGACCATTCTGACAAAAAGGCTTGATGGCCCTATAAAATAGGGATAATTCTTCTCATTTTACTCATTTAGAGTGATCAAGTGACATCAAAACAGAAAATCATACCATGGAAAGACAGGTTACCAAGGATGCTTCGAGCTCAGAAGACAAAAGCAAGAAAGGAACGGAGCCCTGGCGTTGTGAAGAAAACAGGTTACGCTATGAGAGAAACAAGGAAGAACTAATTTTAACAGAGTCAGAAGAGGAAGAATTAGGCTCTGATCTGGAGGAGTTTTTATGGACATATGAAGATAATCTAGCAGATTATCCAACTGAAGTTCAGAAGCTTGCTGACGAAGCATTATCTCTTCTCAAGGAAAAACTGAAGAGTGGAGAATCAGAGGCCTCCAAATCTACGCCTTAGTCTAGGCAGAATTACGTTATCATACGTAATAAAGAACTTTCCTTATAAAAATAAAGTTGTTCCTACTACATATTCCTCTTTTCAAACTTGCCTTCTTTTCGAGCAATTTCAATTTTGTTATTAGTTTGGACTTGGTTTTGAACAAAGTCCATAATTTATGGCAAGTTTCCATTGCTGCCATTTTGATTTCATGTTCAAGTATTATTCTGCACTTATGTTTACTTCGAGTAAAGCAGGTTTATATTTTTTCAAATACTTTCCATTAATACCCAAAGCACGTTTTTCAGGAGTTAATTCCTCGATTTCATAAGCACCATTAGAATATACCTGGACAACTTTGAATGGTCCTTCCCAATTTGGGGACCATTTGCCTAAGACTCTATCTTTCTTGTCCATAGGCAGGATTACTTTCCAAACCAAATCTCCTAGGTTGAAAGACTTGGACTTAACCTTTTTATTATATGCTCTAGCAACTTTTTCTTTTTGCCTTGCTAAAACTTCTAAAGCACTAAGTCTTTCTTCATCCAGATCAACTAATTCATCTGACATCATTTGGTAGTAATGGTCTAAAGGTATTTCCATTTGTCTTTGAACTCTCGCTGATTGCAAATGTATTTCAACTGGCAACACAGCATCATGCCCATAAGTTAGTCGAAAAGGGGTGGTGTTAGTTGATTCCTTAGGAGAATTTCTACAAGCCCATAACACTTGATCCAAGGTTTTATGCCAATTCCTTGGTTTTTGGGCTATGTGTTTCTTTATTAAATTAATGATAATTTTATTGGCTGCTTCAACCTGTCCATTTGCTTGTGCATAATATGGTGTTGAAGTTAGAAGTCTAAAGCCAATTTCTTGAGCAAATTCCTGCATCTTTCGTCCAGTGAAAACTGAACCTTGATCAGTTGTAATTGTTTCAGGAATTCCCAATCTATAAATTATATGATTTTGTATGAAACTAATTACTGCCTCTTGATCAACATTTGGTAAAGGAATAGCTTCTATCCATTTTGTGAAATAATCTATTCCCACTAGAATATAACGTTGATTTTTTGATGAAGCAGGCTTAATTTCACCAATAAGGTCTAGAGCCCAACCCCTAAAGGGCCATGGTTTCACTATTGAATGAAGCTCACTTGCAGGCACATGCTGAATTCCTGAATGCCTTTGGCATTCTTGGCAGCCTTTGGCATATTCTATGCAGCCTTTTAGCATAGAAGGCCAATACAAGCCTTGTCGAAACAAAAGCCATTTCATTTTGTGTCCTGCTTGATGGGAACCACAGGTACCACTATGAACATCAGAGATTGCTACATATGCTTCTGTTTCATTTAGACATTTTAATAAGATTCCTTCAGAAGTCTTTTTGAAAAGGTCATTTTCAAAAATTATATAGCTTAAGGCTCTATATTTTATCTTTCGATCCACATTTCCTGTTGGGTTCCTAAGATATTCCACAATGGGCTTTCTCCAATCATTATCTGACAGATTGTCAATGGCAAAAATTTCAAAATTTTCCTCCTGGGGAATTTTCACCTCATCATTATCTGCCCCCACAAGTTTTGGCATTGACAATTGCTCAGAAATTGGTTCTTGCAAAACCCTTTTTTCTTTGATTTCGATTAATTGTGTCAACTTTTCTTTCGACACTTTGTATCCTGAAGCAATTTGAGCTAAGTCATTTGCCTCTTGGTTTTCTAATCGAGGTACATGTTCAATATCTATATGATCGAAACCATTTAATAAAGAACTAGCTATCACAAAGTATTTTGTTAAATGTTCTCTAACACATTTATACTCTCGAGTTAGTTGTTTCAATACTAATTCAGAATCACCTCTTATCTTAATGTTCTTTGCCCCCAAGTCTTTTAATATTTCCAAGCCTGTGATTAAAGCTTCATATTCAGCTTCATTATTCGAGCAAAGTCCCTTGATCTTATATTTAAACTTAGTTGGAACTTTAGTTGGTGAAATGATTAGAATCCCAATCCCAGTTCCATGTTTATGCTTGGATCCATCAAAATAAAGGATCCATGGCTGGATATCCACATACTCTTGTGGCATTTCGACCAAAGAATGATCCACTATGAAATCAGCCACAATTTGACCTTTAACAGCTTTCAAAGGTTTGTATGTGAGTGAATACTCAGTTAATGCTAAAGCCCATTTTCCAATTCTACTATGAAGTATTGGTTTAGTTAACATATGTTTAATGACATCAAAGTGAGAATAGACATAAACATCAACAGGCTTTATATAATGCTTAAGTTTAGTACAAGAGAAATATAAACAAAGACAAAGTTTTTCTATGGCAGTATATCTAGTTTCCGCATCATTTAGAACTCTGCTAAGGTAATAAACTGCATTTTCTATGCCATTATCATCTTCTTGAGCCAACATGCTCCCTATTGTCTTTTCAGACGCAGCAATATACAACTTCATAGCTTTGTTTCTGCTAGGAGGCATTAAAACTGGAGGCTTTATCAAGTAATCTTTAATATCGTCAAAAGCCTTTTGATGCTCTTCATTCCATTTGAATGGATCATCTTTCTTGAGTCGAAGTAGTGGAGAGAATGCTTGAGCTTTTCCACTTAGATTCGAAATGAATCTCCTCAAAAAGTTGATCTTACCTAACAGAGATTGAAGTTGCTTTTTAGTCGAAGGAGGTTTTGTCTCTAAAATGGCCTTTGTCTTGTTTTGGTTTATTTCAATGCCTTTTTTATGCACCACAAAACCAAGGAAATCTCCTGCATGCACACAAAAAGCACATTTTAATGGATTCATTTTTAATCCATGTCTCCTCATTCTTTCAAAAGATTGCCTAAGATATAGTAAATGGCTATCTTCAGAAGAGGATTTAATGATGATATCATCAATATAAACTTGCATGAAGGTATCTATAAAATCATGAAACATAGAATTCATGGCCCTTTGATAAGTGGCACCAGCATTTTTTAAACCAAAAGGCATAACAACCCATTCATACGTGCCCAAAGCACCAGGGCATCTAAATGCTGTTTTAGATACGTCTTCTTCAGCAATAAATATTTGGTTATATCCAGAATAACCATCTAACATGCTTAAAAACTCGAAACCTGCTGCTGAATCTACTAACATTTCTGCCACAGGCATGGCATATTCATCTTTAGGCGTAGCATTATTTAAAGCCCTAAAATCTATGCATACTCTAAGTGTACCATTCTTTTTAATGACAGGAACTATATTTGCTAACCATTCAACATACCTGGCAGTTCTGATGAATTTACTCTTCAGCAGCCTTTCGATCTCTTCCTTGATCTTGGACATAATTTCTGGTGCAAACCTTCTTGGTAATTGTTTCACTGGCTTCTTACCTGCCTTGATTGGTAGTTTGAGTTCGACCATTTCTCTACTGAGCCCAGGCATCTCATTATAATCCCAAGCAAAACAATCACTGAATTCCTTGAGCAGCTGCACCAATTTTTCTTTCAAATCAGGACTAATATTGGCACTAATGAAAGTTGGCCTTTTCACTGAGCCATTTCCAATGTCAATTTCCTCCAAAGGATCTTGAGCCTGCATCTTAGGAGTTTCATTTATAGGATCTCTTTCGAACCCCAAGGGTTCATCATCATAGATGCAGTCAAGCCTTTGAGTTGGTGACATATTGGTGCCATCTTTTTCGACCTTGGCTTCAACAGCCAAATTTTGTTGAACCTCAGCTTCCAAAGCCGTATTTAATCTACTTTCGGCCATATAAGCCGTTATTCTGGCCCATGCATTGGACTCAGTCATAGTAATCTTCGTAGATGTTCCACCCAGTTGGGCGTATGACTCCATCTTCTGAGGATGCAGCATCTATTTCCTCTCTTTCCCATATAAAACCATGGGTTGGGTGGAGTTTGACAGAATGAATCACATTGTCAGAAGGTGTGAATGCATTCTCTCTATCATAACATGGCGCAATGTTCGCCAAATTTTTGTCAAAGGTTTGTTGGTTTATAGTATCTACCTCCGACATATAGAAACTCTGATCAGTTTCTATATTTTCTACATAACCATCTTCCCTCCAAAGAATCAATTTTTGGTGAAGGGTAGAAGGAACAGCTCCCACTCCATGGATCCACTCCCTTCCTAGGAGCAAATTGAAGTTTGCCTTGGATTCCACTACCAAGAACAAGGTGGGTCGAACTATGCTGCCTACTGCAACATCCACTTGAATTGCCCCCCTGGAATATCCTGTTTTGCCTTCATAGTTCGACAAAACGATATTGTGGGCTGACAAATCACAGTCATATTTGCCAATCTTTGGCAGCATTGATAAGGGCATTAGGTTCACAGCAGCACCCCCATCTATCAGTACTTTATTAATTCCAACCCCTTCGACCTTTGCCCTGATGAAGAGTGGTTTGAGGTGGTTTTTCATGCCCAAGTCTGGCCTTTCGAATGTAGCCTGTTGCTCTTCGATGCAGCCATTATTCAAGACATAATAACATTTTGGCTTTGGATCAGCCATGCTTAACTGGTCGAAGTCAGTTTCGAGCTCAGTTACTTCTGATTGAACATCATACTCCGATGGTAATATGGAAACAACACATATCACATCAAAGTCTGGTTCAGAATCCAGCAAATCATCTTCCTCCATTTTGTTCTCATTTATTGGCGGAAGGATTCTTTCTTTTGCTGGCCTTCTAGCCACTTCTTTGTATTGGCTTGGTTGAGAATTTTCTGCAGCCATTCTCTTTTGGCGTTGAAACCTACGCCATTGAGTCCTAGTCATTGGATGTTTACCCTTATAGTTGTTTTTGTAAGAGTACTTGTTAACATCCTCTGCATAGCTCATTTTGGTACCACTGGGACCACCAACTTCGATTGCACCTTTATTGAACTTCATTGTTCCCTTGTGCACCCAGCGTTCTATTGGGATCGAACCAGATGGTCGAAAGGTAGGCCTTCGATCGTATTGAGCAGGATTGTTTGGTCGAGTCAGGATACCTTTTCCTTTTTCTTGGTGAGGCTTTGGGTTTGCCCCCAGCCTACTTGCCATAGGTTGAAACTTCATGAGGCCTGCAGTAGCCTCTTTGTCGCATACAGCACTACAACGGGCACAAAGCATTACTTTTTTATTCTCTAGCTTGCACCTGTTCAGAAAGTCGATTAAATCCTCTTCAGCACGAGGGTAAACCACTTTCATTTTCTCCATGTACTCTTCTTCAGAGATCTTTTCTGTCTGGCCCTCTGTAACCTCCATGGCTTCGACCATCATGATTTCTTGTGGTTCAGCATAGAGAGTATCAGCACTTTGCAGAGGCTCAGCATCAATCTGCATGGCTTTGGGTTTTTCACCAAACTTGAGTCTTCCCTCATTCAGCGCCTTCTGGACTAAATCCCTGAAAAGTACACATTGTGAGGTTCTATGTCCAAGGAAATTGTGATATTTACAATAACCTCTTTTCTTTCTCATGTCTAATGGAGGTATTTTAACACCTTTTGGAACCACAATTTGGCCATCAGTAACCAATAAATCAAAAATCCCATCACATTTTGTTATATCAAAAGTGTAAGTTTTTGACACAAATCTATCATTCTTTGGTTCAACAGGGTTTTTTCCATTAGATGGTTTCAAAAGTTTACAAGTATAAGGGGGACCAGGTTTCAATTCTGCGAGGTCTACCTCCCCTTGCTCAACATCTTCATAAGATATTTCATACTCTTGGTCACTATCCTGTGTTTCCACATAAGCAACCTTTTCCTTCTTATGATATTTAGAATTTCTGGCCTTTTCCGCTTTCAAGCGTTCGACCTGTCGAACTCTATCAGCCAATTGGGCCATATCCCTTAGATGTTGAGTGTCTAATTTCTTTCTAATCGAATAATCAAGGCCACCAGCAGCCATTTCGACCAATTCATGTTCAGGCACCTGAGTAAAACATCTAGCTTTGAGTAAACGGAATCTATTCAAATAATCATCCACAGACTCAGGAGTTTTGCGCCTAACGCTTGCCAATTCTTTGAGACTTATTTTAGATTGTCCCATATAGAATTGTTCATGGAAAACCCTCTCCAATTGATTCCAATTAAAGATTGAATGTGGAGGGAGAGTGGTAAACCAAGTGAAAGCATTTTTCGTTAGAGAATTAGGGAAATACTTCATCCTTAAATTCTCATTGTTTGCTAGGTCCCCTGCCTCAGTTAGATATCTTGCTATGTGTTCGACTGTTGATTCACTAGTATTACCAGCGAACTTAGTGAATTTTGGGATCTTCCATCCCCTAGGTAACTCAGTCTGAAGCACATATTCTGACAAGGCAGAAACAAAATGAGGCCTATGCATGCCTACGTTTAAACCATTTTGTGCCAAAATTGTTTCGACCAAATTTGCTATGTTATTTTGTCCAGCAAAATTATTGTTCTGGACATTTCTAACTACATCATCAGCATTTTGGTTCCTGTTTACCAAGACAATTCCAGGATTTTGTTCGATCTGAGGCAAACCCTGTGGCTGAGCCTGCAATTGTACTTGTGGTTCGACCACTGGTACAGGTTGTTGGACTTGGTTTATAGGATTTGCTACATGGTTTTGTGCGGGCACAATGGCGTTATTTGGTGCTTGTGCAACTTGCAAAGGCACAACGTTTTGGATTTGGGGAACTTGTTGATTAGGGACTTGAGGAGCCCTAAAGAAATCAGCAATTCTGCCCATTTGATTGGCCAGTAATTGGTAACTTTGATTAGTATTTTGTATCAATGGGTTAAACACTGTACCAATTTGTTGTGTTAACATATTGACCATATCATGATTACTCTCATCCATTTGTTGCCTCAAGGAATTCAAGGCAGCGTTAGTTAATGAAGGAAAGGTATTTCGAGTAGCAGAACCAGAGACTATTTGATTGTTAGGAACAAATACGCCTGGTGCTGTCTCTGTGAACAATGATGCACTAGTCTGCAAACCTTGCATCATGCTGGTAGGCATGCCATAAGGGTAATTCCTACTAGCGCCTTGACACATGTATTGGGAAAAGGGTAATGAAAACGTGGATGAACTAGCGCCACCCCCATTAGTATTTGATCTATTTGGGGAAAAATTTCCCTCCATAGCATGAGACAAAGTCAAAATGGGTTCTGTAGTGGTCGAAGGCATTGTAGTAGATATTGGCATTGCCATGGTTGCAGTTACTACGGAAGATGTTGGGGCAGAAACTGTTGTCCCTGTCACATTAGGCATAACCTCACTAATTACAGGAGAGATTATGGTGTCTGAGACACTCGTAACGGTTGATGGATTCGAACCGTTATTAGGATTGCTTCCATTAGGATTTTCCATGTTTTGTCTAGGGTTATTTCTGGGTGGTGGTCTAACCATTTCAGGGAGTGATTTCCCGTTTCTCAGAAGCATACACTATGCACAAAACTTTTTGGAAACAAAATCACACAAAGAACGAAATAAAAATACTAAAATTTGAGAAAATTTAAACACAAAGCACACTGTCCCACTGGGCGTGCCAATTTGTTTACCGTGAAATTTAGTAAACAACGCTAGTTTGATTATTACAAGAGAGATCAACTAGTAAATCTCGGGACATAGTGCTTTTGTTCATATTTCCAAAGTAATTAGTGTTCATTATTGTTCTTATGTATTTAAAGTTGTTTTTTACGTTACTTGAAATGCAAGAAAGAATGTTTATTCTAATGAACAAACAGAATGGAAGAAAGAGTCGAAATAAAGATTGATTGGGATAGAAATAAAAGTCTGTAAATTTGCATTTAAAGGTAAATGATTACAGAAAAAGTAATGGTGCACATAACATACATTTTCCCTTTCGAACTCGTTTCTCTCGTTAGCATGGGTACTTTGAGTTTTGTAAGGATTTTGTATATTGATTGTGACCTTTTGCTCGATCACAGAACTAGACTATTTATAGACACTAATTCCTAACTGCTAATAACGTTTACGTTAACTGAAGAGAGGACGCGTGTCTTGACACGTATTTTGAATTTGAATTCTCCTTTATCCTTTGATCTAGCCGTTGTATCCATCGAAGTCGAAACAGCAATGCTTCTCCTGAATAATTTGCTAAGTCCACACTTTTCTTCTTCACAGCCAGCGCTTCGACCGTATGGACGCTTCGACTAAGTCGAAAGAAACCTGAAGAAAACAACTTTAAGATTAATGCTCCAGATAGAGCATTTGATGACATGTTCATACATGAATATTCATTAAATTTATTGGCTCTAAAAACCAAACTTATTTAATGACTCTTTAAAATAGTGAAATAATCAAATGCAATTATGTTCATTATTTTAATCATGTCTTTTAGAACATATTTTTCACTTGGTGAAAATATGGGCTAACAACTATATAAAAAATTTAAAATATTTCATGACAATAAAAATTTTAATTTTTTTTTATAAAAATGTAATTTAAAGATATTATTATGTCATATTTTTAAATTTATATATTAAAATCAAGTTCATAATAACAAAGGAAAACAAAATTAACATTGTATTTGATCATCATACATTATTGATATATCCATATAGGAATACATAGTTCACCCAAAGATAAATAAACTGAGGTTACGATTTTAATGTACTGGCGATTCAAATGTTTAAGAAGTATATTTGGATACAATATATAAGTTATAACAAATAAGATGAGCTGGACGAGTGACAAAGTCTTGCACACATATGTGAAAGGAAGAAGGTTTGCGTGTTCGATTATGATGTACTTTTCCTCCGTATACTTTTTTTCTCAATATTTTTTATATATTCAAAACAATTATATATGAATTAAAGATAAATAAACAACAAACCTAGAGGAAAGAACGGTAATGTTATGCATGACATGACCCTTCTGTACATTATCTTGTTTAATATATAAATATATATTTTGCAGTTCAAAAAGAAAAAAATGTAACACAGGTTGGGTTGATAGAGAATTTTGATTATTTGAGTTAATTACAATTTTTAAAAGAATATATTTGGCATTCTCTTAGCTAGTCCGTATACCGCCACAAATTCAATAAAATATGTTCTTATTTATTTAAAAGTAAAAAAATCTGTAATCTCATACCACAACTTTACAAATCATAATTTTTGCTATTCCTTTTCATGTGGTTGTTTTGGAACACAAAAATATCGTGATAGATTTGTAAATTACTGAGTTGAATGAATATCATAATCTTTTAATAAAAATAAAAAAGGCTTCACATTTTTATCAATTTTTTTTGTCTCGCCTTAGCATAATTTTTTTTTTAACTCAAGCCTTGGCCATAGGCTATACAATACAGCAAAAGTTGCTAATATTAAATCCACATGCCACAAACTAAAGAATTGTCAAAGAAATACTAATTTTCTTTTAATACTCCAAACATAATTCCTAAGAATTGTCAAACAGCAGTGGACTCTCCAAAAGATAAGCAACAACCTTTATAATAAGGAAATAGAAAGATCACATTATCCATAGATCAAAATGATTGCAAGGTGTACATTGCCAATATGTTAATCCATTGTAGCCAACAACAGTACAGATACATTGTGTTTGTTTCAAAAAAGTGATGTTGTTAGCTCAGTGATTTCAGATGCAACTTGATCGTACTCTGACTTTAGTTTTTCTTGTGCCTCTTGAGCTAGTTCACCCTTTGAAGGTTTGGTCATCACTAAAACACAACATGTAGGCCTCTTTGTTGCTCCTGCAGATGCAAGGTCCTGGAAAAAAATATCTTAATAACTTAGTATGTGAAATTTCAAGTACTAGAGTAATTAATTATTAATTATTCTCAACATATATGAAACCAAATTATGGAATAACCGTCTTTTTTCAAGCGTAACAATTTCATTTAAAAAAAAGGTGATGCATGTGTAAGCTTGCAGAAGCAAAAATGAATTTTGTCTCTATAAATGAAGATGCATCTAGATTGAAGGTTTCTTAATCTCTTAAGGAATGACATACTCTAAATGAGTCAATCCATTATAGAAGGGAACACATTCAATTTTTTATTTTTTGAAAAATGAACAATCTATATGCACTTCATTTCCTGATAACTATTAGTCTTTTTATTAGAAATGTTGGCTGAATAAGTAAAGAAAAACACTCAAGTTCCACCAAAATGGTGCACCGCAACACAATTGCGGAATCATCTTAAAAAAAAACAACTATGACATCAAATTAAACTCAAGAAACAGGTGTAGACAGATAATAAAGAAACACTTAGTCTATAATATTAACTAAAAGGTACTCACTCACTACATTACAAAATAAGTGCCGCTTAAGCAAACACAATTGTTCCAATTTTTTTATTCGGATTAAAATTGTTCAAAAATTTAAAACAGATGAAGTAAAATGCATCAAGATTCAGGGCAAAATTGGTTACTTACTTCTTTAGATGGGACATAAACATATGGAATGTCAGCTTCTTCACATAGAACAGGAACGTGAGTGATGACATCAATTGGCGATATGTTCCCAGCTATAACACACACTCTACATAAACAAAAGCAAAAGAACATAAAAAATTTGGAATTCGCATAATCCTCGAGTATGTGCATTTTCTCAAAGAGGATAAATGATAACAAGAGCTTAGAAAACATTAATTAATTTTTTTCTAAAGCCCTTAGTAAACAAACTAATTTAAGCTCGATACTGACCCTTTTTGACCTCGCCTTATACTTTTGACCACTTCCTTAACCCCTCTCTTTATGCACTTGTTTTCAGCAGCTGAAAGAACACACATAAGTTATAGATTAATACAGTCACGTAAGATGCAGGTATGTGCAAAACAGTGGCAAAACAATTCATTCTCCTAGAGAAAAAAAAAATACATTTACAGAACCAACAAATAAACATCAGCAGCAAATAAGGCACTGTTTGGATAAACAACTTATTTGCAGCTTATAGCACAAGCGCTTCTCATGATAAGTGCTTACATAAGCTGTCTTGAAAAACTTAAGATTTAAGAAAATAAACTGAAAACAACTATTAAACAATGGCATATCCTAGATGTGTTATATACAAAGAACCTAATTCATTTATACATATTCATCTTTGAAGTAAAAGTGAAGTTTTGATTTTTCTTACTACGATCAACCAAAAAAAAAAAACTAAAATCCTAAGAGGCTATAATAAACTACAAGTTAACGATTTTCACTGATTGAAAGATTATATACAAACCTCTTTTAACAAGCTTGAGTGTTTTCTTGGAAAGTTTCTTCCCAGCAAGAGGTTTTGCAATGGGAGCTAACGCAAGAATCTTCTTCCTTTCAATCTCTTTCTGCGCCATCTCTGCATAACCCAAACAGCAACAGATTAACACTTCGTAAATTAAAAGCAAAAAGCCAAACAAAACGAACACAAACACAATGATCAGAATATGTTTCCCCTATAATGATTACTAACCTAATATCAGAATCCGAATCCTAATCCTAATTTTCAACAATTACCAATCATGAATGCAAAATTAACCTGGAAAATAGAGAAATTATCCTAACAGATTTACAATTACTTGTTCTCCTTAACAAAACATAGATGAATGTGTGAAATTAACAAATAACAAATTATTCTGCTGCTTCTTCTCCTTAATCAAACATAGATATACAAAACCACAAAACAAATCATAATCAAATACTGAACCGAAAGCGCAAAAAAATTGAACAGTATTATAGAAATATAAACCCTAATTTCCTCAATTGATGAATAACATTTGAAATGTAACCTAAGACACATTCGAATTAACAAACGAAGACAAGTGGAAATCAAAATTCACGAAAGACAAAAACCCTAGATTCCTAAAAAAATTTGAAGAAGGAAGAAAAAAACTGACCTCGAAGCTTTTGCTTTTTTCTTCTCTGAAACTCGTCCGCTGAAGATTGGAGAAAAGAATCTAAAACTTTGAAAGGGGAAGAGGTGAAGGCGTATATATATAGCGATTTGGTCAGAGATCCAACGGATATAAGACACTATCCGTGTGCTTTCTTAGTTAGGATCGGACGGTATGTGAAGTGGTTAGTTGTGTTTTCTCAATTTGAATTAACGGTTGTGATTCGATCTGAGACATAAGATGCGGATCGTATATATATAGCCAACAAAATGAAAAATTATTCTGATTAACCATTTTGATTTCATTTGATATAAGACAAATGAAAAACTAACATAGCCAATAAAATTACATGATTAACATAATAAGATGGACCATTTTGTTACTCTCTACACATGAACATGTTTCAAATCAGTTATATACATATGGAAAGCAAAAACTATAGAGTCAAATAAATTTCTCTCATGTGTCCTACATTTTAAGTCTGGAACTTCAAAATATTGAATAATTCAATGACCTGCACATATGAAAAAAAATATAATTAAAAAACCAAAAAAATATACTTATTAAACAATAGACAATACCCTTATTTCATAAAATAAGAAAAACAAAACTCTACATACCAAGCAATTTAAGTGAAAGAAGAGAAAAACAATGGTTAACAACTCCATACCAAATGAATCTATCTCAAAACATCTTCACTGTTTCTTAGCAACAACACCAAGCCAAACATCTATTTTATTAGAGCTTAATAGTAACTTTTTTCCTGATGTAAAGTGGAAGATTTAGTTGAAAACCATTAAATAGAAACTCAAAGATAGAAATGAAGTAGAAGAACTTGTGAGTGCAAACCCTTTTTCCAATTCATAACCTTGTGAAAATTGTGATATCCATCTTGACCCTGAGGAACAAATCTCTCCAAGCCAATGGATTTGACAGGAAAAAAAATGAAAGTGTAGAGAAGATAAGTGTGTACCTCATTGGATTGGAGAGATGGACATATGAAGAAGAAATTGCGTCTGTTATTTGTTACCTTAGTTTTTCACAATTTTAAACTTAAATAGAATTATGAGAATATGGGAGTGGTTTTTTTTTTTTTCCTTTTTTAAGGTGGTACTATGTTCTCTAATGGTGGAAATAATGAAGCCCTGGAAAAAGAAAAGATAATCAGATTGGAAAAAGAAGAAGAAAGTGAGTTGAAGAAGAGAGAATATCATTTGTAGTGTGCGTGACATGATTATTGGAGAAATAAAGATGTAGAGTGGACTGGGTAAGACCCAAAAATAAATAGCATAGGCCCAATAGCAAGATGGCTCAATCACTCAACCCATGGAATTCAAGAGATAACTTGGCGGCAAAGATACTCAGCGGCGACACAACATGTGGGAGACGCCCTCGCCTTAGGCGTAACCGCATTCGTAGAAACTTCACTAACAAGTCAACACGTGGAGAGGAATAACCACCTCATACCTCCAGGATCACCACCAAAACAGGGAGAAACCGCCCATCATCACCGTGTATGAGGCGGAGGAGAAGGAAGAAACCGCCACGATCATGGGGTTCCCATGATCGTAGAACTCCATAACTGCTACCTATTGAAATCTATAAATAGGAGAACATACTTCATTGTAAAGGGACCCCGGGATCATATTTTTTAATATACAGAAATGCTGCACAATTGTAGAGAATTACTCATTTCTTAGATACGATCCAATTATTTTAGCACCCCCCTTATTTGTTCACCAGAACATTTTGGCGCCCACCGTGGGGCTGCGGTAAAACGATTCCCAGCCTACCACTTCTTAGAGAGGGATATCTCCCAATATGACAGGAGGAACGCCCAACCACGGCACTGGTTCAGGCTCTGGTATGACCTTAACAGAGGCTGTCACCGAATTGAGGCGGCTTCAAGACAAGGTAACGACCATGGACCAAGAAAAAGCCAACAAAGAAAACGACAAGGATGAAGATGAAATCAACGATTCCCAACCCTTGTCACAAGTCCTATGGGACGCCAGAGTCCCAGAAAACTTCAAAACCCCACATCTCCCAGTATTCGATGGAAAAACCGACCCGTCGGAGCACCTGATGGCAGTGGGAACCCAAACCGCCATCATAGGCGCCGCTGACCACCTGAAATGTAAACTACTCTCAGGTACCCTGAAGGAAGCAGCATTAAGATGGTACATGAACTTACCAAAGAATTCCATCGAAAGTTGGACAGATTTCCAACGAAAGTTCATCCAACAGTTTTCAGGATCAAAACACATCAAGGTCACGGCCACTAGCCTCTTCACCACTCGCCAGAACCCCGCTGAAACTTTGCGCGAGTATCTGGCAAGGTTCTGCGAGGCTACCATCAAAGTATCCAACCCCAATCAGGAGATGTTCGTAGCAGCATTCCATAACGGCTTAAAAGCCGGTCATTTCAACGAATCCTTAGCACAAAAACCAGCAACTTCAATGTAGGAGATCATCAAGAGAGCAGAATGTTACATCAAGGGCGAAGAGAGCAACGCCGAGAAAAGATCTAGAGATGCGAGGGAAAGGGAACCACCCAACAGGAGTCACAAAGGCCCGGATTTTTATTCACAAAGGCGACGACAGCTAGATCACAGAGGACAAGAGCCCCACAGGAAACCATACCATCAGCAAGGAAGGCGAGACATGGTCAGGTTCCCAGAGAAAGAATACACGCCTTTGAACAGAGCACGAGTTTATATTCTAGACGAAATACTCGAAGCAGGACTCACCAGATTAACCCAAAGGAGAGGAAAAGAATATCAATTGGGACAAAACACGAATGCCTGGTGCGCATACCACAGATGCAAGGGACATGACACCGAGAAATGCTTCAGATTAAGAGACCTTATAGAGGAACTAATAAAAAGTGGCCATCTAAGGAAATTTTTAGAGGACGCCGCTGACGGGAAGGTCGTAGTCCCAAAAGTACGCAGAGACCCACAAGGAAACCAAGAGGAGAACCCAGAAGGAGAGAAAGTAAGAATAGCAGTTAATACCATTGCCGGAGGTTTCGCGGGTGGAGGCGAATCAAGTAACGCCCGTAAACGATATGTGCGTCGTTCAGTTTTCGAAGCAAAATTTGTAGGGCACACTTCTATCTCGCCCACTCCAGACCTATCTTTCACCAAAGAAGACAAAAGGGAAGTCATGCCCCATGACGACGACCCATTGGTAATTCAAGTCCAAATCCTAAACTGCGACATGAAAAGAGTGCTTATTGACTCAGGAAGTTCAGCGGACATAATGTACTGGGAAGCCTTCAAAGCCATGCAACTATCAAATGAACACCTACTACCCTACAACGGCACGCTAGTGGGCTTTGCAGGCGAACAGGTGGAAGTCATGGGCTATACCACGTTGCTTACAACGTTCGGAGAAAAAGACCAAGCCAAGACCATCAAAGTGCGGTACCTGGTAGTAAAAACACCTTTCACGTCATACAACATCATCATTGGACGACCAACTTTCAACACTTTAGAGGCAGCCATGTCAACGCTCTACCTATCAATAAAGTATCCACTTGAAGACGGGAGAGTAGGAACCATCAAGGGAGATCAAGCCTTGGCAAGGCGTTGTTACGAGTCAAGCTTGAAAATAAGGCACAGAGCAACCAACCCTCCAGATCCCGCTCGCCCTATTTCTCAAAAGGGCGGAGTCAATGTGATCAGCCCTCTAGATTTGGATACAAGAGAAGAATTCCAAGATAGGAGAGTGAGTCCCATAGAAGAACTAGAGAAAGTCCAAATTGGCGAGGCGACACACCAAACAACCAACATTGGCACATCTTTACAACCTGAAGAGAGAGAAAGGATCCTGGCGACACTCAAGAAGAACATCGATCTATTCGCATGGCACCCTTCAGATATGCCAGGGATAGACGAGACGATCATCACCCACAAACTATCCATCTCCCCCGAGACAAAACCCATCTCACAAAAGAAAAGGAAAGTCGTCGAGGAAAGAAGAGCGGCCATCACTGAGGAAGTAACAAAGCTAAAAGAAGCAGGATTCATAGAGGAAATTAAATATCCATCGTGGCTAGCGAACGTCGTGATGGTGAAAAAGGCAAATGGAAAAAGGAGAATGTGCGTCGACTTCACAGACTTGAACAAAGCATGTCCAAAAGATCCCTACCCCTTACCCAACATCGACATATTGAAAGACGGAGCATCAGGATACAAAACGCTCAGTTTCATGGACGCATACTCAGGATATAACCAGATCAAGATGAATCCCGCCGACGCTCCCCACACAGCAGTTATGACCAACACTTGTAACTACTTCTACAATGTCATGCCGTTTGGACTAAAAAATGCAGGAGCCACTTATCAGAGGTTAATGGATAGAGTATTTTCGGAACAGATAGGGAAAAACCAGGAGGTCTATATCGATGATATGGTAGTAAAGACAGCGGAAGCAGGCGAGCATGACCAAGATTTAAGTGACATCCTCGCCTCAGTAAGGAAATACAACATGTGTTTAAATCCTTCCAAATGCTCGTTCGGAGTACAATCTGGCAAGTTCTTAGGGTTCATGTTAACTAACAGAGGAATAGAGGCGAACCCGGATAAATGCCAAGCGATCATTGACATGAGGAGCCCTACATCAATCAAAGAAGTTCAGCAGCTGACAGGAAGGATTGCAGCGTTATCAAGGTTTTTATCCTGCGCAGGGGAAAAAGCATTTCATTTTTTCTCCACGCTTAGGAAAAGTGAAAGATTTGTTTGGAGCCCTCAGTGTGAGGAAGCTTTCCAAAACTTAAAAGTTTTCCTCGCCTCGCCTCCGATCTTGACTCGCCCGGAGAAGGATAACACCTTGTACCTATACCTCGCCGTTTCGGACAAATCCCTCAGTTCTGCGTTGGTACAGGAGTAAAGGGAGAGGAGAAACCCATATATTTTGTCAGCAGGACATTCAAAGGAGCGGAAGCTAAGTATCAAAAGATTGAAAAACTCTCATTGGCAGTAATAGTGACGGCAAGGAAGCTGAGACATTACTTTCAAAGCCACAAAATCGTGGTCAAAACTGATTACCCCATCAAAAATGTATCGAGAAAACCAGACCTGGCAGGAAGAATGGTGGCATGGTCAGTAGAATTGTCAGAATTTGACATAACTTTTTCTCAAAGAGGCGCGATCAAATCGCAAATACTAGCAGACTTTGTGCTGGAGCATACGACACCCGCAGAAGAAAGCACGGAACAACCTTGGACCTTATCGGTTGACGGAGCTTCAAACATTAGAGGAAACGGAGCAGGAATAGTGTTAGAAGACCCAGACGGAGTCCTCATTGAACAATCATTAAGATTCGCGTTCAAGGCGAGCAACAATCAGGCGGAATACGAAGCTTTACTCGCCGGAATGAAGCTGGCAAAGGAGATGGACATCACGGACCTTAAAGCAAAAAGCGACTCGCAGTTAGTAATGAACCAAGTATCAGGAGAGTTCCAGGCGAAAGACCCACAGTTAGTCAAATACTTTGAGAAAGTGCGCAACCTGGCGAACCATTTCAAATCATTTGAATTGGTGTACGTACCACGAGAGCAGAACGCAAGAGCAGATTTGTTGTCAAAGTTAGCAAGTACCAAAAAACCAGGAAGCAGCAGAACTTTCATTCAGGAAACGATTGCAAATCCCAGCATCACGGAAGGAGCAGTCATGATGGTCATTGAAGCGGAAGATTGGAGATCGCCAATCATAAGATACCTTCAAAAAGATGAACTACCAGCAGCAAAAGAAGAAGCGTATAAGCTAAAGAGAGCGGCGGCATGGTACTCCATGCTAGGCGACAAGCTCTACAAGAGAGGATTTTCAGGTCCAATCCTACTTTGCGTAAGTCAGGAGGAAGCCAAAGGAATATTGGAGGAAATACATGAAGGATCGTGTGGAAGCCACATCGGGGCGAGAGCCCTAGCAGGAAAAATTCTCAGGGCAGGTTTTTATTGGCCGGAATTACACAGTGACGCCGCCAGATACGTCAGGACGTGTGACAAATGTCAGAGGTTCGCAAACTTACACTACGCCTCAGGGGAACCACTGAAATCCGTTCTGTCACCATGGCCTTTCTTCATGTGGGGGACAGATATCCTAGGACCTTTCCCCGCCTCAGCAGGACAAGCAAAGTGGATCATAGTGGCAATCGACTATTTCACCAAATGGATAGAGGCAGAAGCTCTTTCAAACATCTCAGCGGACCAGGTGAAGAAGTTTTACTGGAGGAAAATCATCTGCAGATTCGGACTACCCAAATACATCGTATCCGATAACGGAACCCAGTTCGCCAGTGAAAAGGTAGTCCAATTCTGCAAAGGGAATGGTATACAAAACACTTTCATTTCAGTAGAGCACCCCCAGGCCAACGGACAAGCAGAGTCAGCTAACAAAGTAATCTTGAGAGCAATCAAGAGGAGAATCACAAGCAAAGGCGAAGGATGGGTCGCCCACCTTTTACCAATTTTATGGTCATACCACACCACGCCCCAATCTTCAACAGGCGAGCCACCCTTCACCATGGTATATGGCACAGATGCAATGATTCCCGCAGAGATTAATCCGCCAAGCTGGCGAAGAGACACCCTTACGCTAGAGGAGAATTCAGGAGCATTGAAAGAGAATCTAGATTTAATACAAGAACTAAGAGACAAAGCCCACTTTAGGGAGTTCGTATCAAAATAGAGAGCGGCAAGAAGATACAATACTAGAGTTATAGCAAGAAGATTCAAAGAAGGAGACTTAGTCCTCAAACGACCCATGGGAAAAGACAAAGGAGGAAAATTAGCAGCAAATTGGGAAGGCCCCTTCAGAATCAATGAAGCATTTGAAGGGGGAGCTTACAGGCTGGAAACAATGGAAGGAGAAGTCCTGCACAGAACTTGGAATGTGGCCAATCTCAGGTTCTACTACAATTAAAACTGTCACATGAGACGGGGAAAACAACACCACGGTGTATAACTTTCTAATATTATTTTTTACAAGTTATTGCATGTGTATCACAAAATGTACTGAAATCTTTCCCTTCCAATTAATAAATAGCGATGGGACACTCTTTTCTCCTATGAAAATAGGAGTTTTTATTGAGGCCCACCGTTTTAAATTCTTTGGTTTTGTGAAGAACTAACATATATGCTGGTGACACGTCCAAAAAGAAAGAAACGAGTTGAAATTCCAAGGCGTTACCTGTGAATCTTACGAGTAGGGAACGTGTAAAAAAGACATGGCGCTATCCTTAAATCTTACGAGTTGGATACGACGGAAACGAGTTGAAATTCCAAGGCGTTACCCGTGAATCTTACGAGTAGGGAACGTCTAAAAAAGACACGGCGCTATCCTTAAATCTTACGAGTTGGATACGACGGAAACGAGTTGAAATTCCGAGGCGTTACCCGTGAATCTTACGAGTAGGGAACGTCTAAAAAAGACACGGCGCTATCCTTAAATCTTACGAGTTGGATACGACGGAAACGAGTTGAAATTCCAAGGCGTTACCCGTGAATCTTACGAGTAGGGAACGTCTAAAAAAGACACGGCGCTATCCTTAAATCTTACGAGTTGGATACGACGGAAACGAGTTGAAATTCCGAGGCGTTACCCGTGTATCTTACGAGTAGGGAACGTCTAAAAAAGACACGGCGCTATCCTTAAAATCTTACGAGTCGGATACGACGGAAACGAGTTGAAACACTCTGCCTCCTCGCTTTTATGCTTGTGATTGACAAAAAAAAAAAGTAAAAATCAGGTTGAAATCCCTAGGCGTTACCCTTTAAACTTTTTAGTGGGGGGGCGTCCAGAGTATTAAAAATCAGGTTGAAATCCCTAGGCGTTACCCTTTAAACTTTTTAGTGGGGGGCGTCCAGAATACTAAAGCATGGTTGAAAGTCCAAAACGGTACCCATAAAACTTACGAGTCGGGAACGGAGAAAATACAAAAAGAAAAGCGTATCAAAGCATCAGGGCGCAACCTATCAAAGGGGTGACACCCAAAGCAAACATTATAAAGGAAGAATAAAGGTAACTTTAGCATATGTTATTATATTCAGTTATTTCACCATTAAAAAACAGGCAGAAGCATTACTCAGATGATCATTCAAAATAAAGATTGAAAGACAACGAAAGCAACAACAAAGTTATTCAAAATCTGATTTCATTCATTGAGGATAGGATACAAATTCAAAGAAAACTACATCAAAATCGCATACAAATTCAAAGAAAACTACATCAGATTTGGATACAAATTCAAAGGAAATTACATCAAATTCAAAAGGGTGTACGAAGTGTTAATACTACACTCATCAACACTCGCATAAACAACTTGTTTATCACCCGATTATTGAAAAGTGTACGAGTGCTTAACCTATTACTACAATAAGCATCAACACTCGCATAACTCTAAGAAGAATCGGAACCCCTGGCATTATATTTCCACTTTGACAAGCCAGAGCAGGGGATCCCGATCCATCATCCTCGTCCACAAGGGACGTCACTTGGAAGTTTTCACCTTCGAAGATTTCGGCGTTCTCGCCGCAGATTCCACAGTGATTTGGGAACCCCCATCTTCAGGTGGAGAAGGCCCATAAACGTAGAACTCATCAGGAACGTAGGTCTTCAAGAACTCAGCATAATCTTCGTCAATATCATCAGAACTCGAAGAACTTGGCGAAGCTGGAGGTTGTTTCGCCTTAACCTTTCAAGACACAGTGGTGCGTCTAGACAAGGAAGCAGAAGCCTCTAATGTCTTCTTCCCTTTCTGGGATTTAGACCTCTTAGCGACAGTTTTCTTAGAATTTTTTCTATCCATCTCAAATAGGTGAATAAGGAAGAAGAGAAATATCGATTGAAAGATGATGAATGGAAAGGAGAGAAGACAAACACTATTTATAAACAGGGGTGGTAGAAACTTAACCTAAGTAACTGCATCCGAAATTAATTGAGAAGATAGTTACAATCACCGCAATAAAGGGGATTGGCCGTTTCAATAGGCGCGCGAAAATCAAGGAAGACTTAACAGAAATTCCTGACCGGTCAAAACATAGGAAATCACGCCACATGGGGCGTCATATCATATGACGCCATAGAAATCACACCTCGTCTCGCCTCTCAGCAAAAAGTAGAAGATTCACACACATTTAAAACAACAAGGATAACAGTTAGCATCAAATCAAGACGAGACGGAAAATGACGAAGGCAAAGATAATATCCATCAAATTACAAAAAGCCTCAGAAGGGTACCAAAACATTGTCATTACAAAATATAATAAACCCACGCAGGGGCAACCACCAAAATATATCAAACCCTCGCAGGGGCGACCATAAAAGTCTAATCAACAAGATAACAAAACAACAAACGGCGAACAGTAGACAGCAAAGAGAAAAAGGAAAACTATCCAGCGACAGAGGACTCTTCATCAGGCGATGCCTTGGGTGACGCCTCCACATCCGGCGTGTCTTGAACCATATGATCAGCAGCAGAAGATACCAGCTTGTCGCCCTCAACCACCAACATGGCATCCGCCTTTCCAAGTTGGTCTCTGTCAATCTCAGGGAAGAGGACCTTCACCTGATCCAATGCAAGCTGGAAACCCTCCTCGAATTGCTCCCCAATGGTCGCCTCCAGGGTATCCTTGTCAGATTCCCACTCGACCTTTTCCTCCCTCAAAGAGGCCAACGCAGCAAGGGCCGCCTCATTATCCTTAGCCAAAATTCTGATGCGCTCATCCTTGGCGGTCACGGTCTTAAGGGCGGTCTCACGATCCTGTTGAGCTGTCGCCAACTTCTCTTCATACTCCTTGGTCAACCGAGCAATCTCCTCTTCATGTTTTTCCTTCAGGGCCTTCACATCACCCTCACACCTCAGCTTGGCAGCTCTGACGTCATCCTCAAGGGTAGCTAGGTTCTTTTCCACAAGAGCTTCCTTCTCCTTAGCACCGGCAAGCTCCGCCTTTTGACGAGACGCCAGGGCATAGTTCATAAGCAAACCCTTGAGCTCGTACCCAAGAGCCATCCTCATTAATTCCTCAGATCCGGTGTTATCAAAACGAGCAGAACTCCCCGCCATATCCACCGACCTCGCCAAGAAAGCCTCAGGATCAAAAAGGGGATCCCATGGCGAAGTCCCTCCAGTTTGACTCGCCCCAGCCATAGCCTTATCAGTCGCAGGAATGCATTCTTTGGGCGGATCCTCGATCTCGACCAAATCTTTGTGCTCCTCCGCCAAACTGTCATCTTTCTTGGACTTCCGAGACAGGGTCTTGGATCTCTTCTTGGCAGGAGACTTCACTTCCCCCTCAACCTTAGGGCTAGAAGTCTTCACTGCAACAGCAATGCGACCATCACCTCCTTTCCTCTTCTTCTTCTTCTTCTTCTTCTCTTCCACCTCACCAATCTCCAACTGGCTAAGGACCTCCACCTTGTCGTCAACCTGCCCCTTCTCAATCTGGGCCTTGCGCGCCCTCGCCTTTTCCAGGAACTGTGCTCTCTGGGTGGGAGTGAGCGTCGACATATCTTCTGTAAGGAAACAAAAAAGTTTTAGTCATGAAGATGAAAGAAAAACATACAAAAAGCGAATGGACTCAAAAGATAAACTTACTAAGATATTTATTCATAACGCCAGGGGCGCCATCAGCATCCATAAGGTCCCTTGGACTCATCTGGTTACAAGACTCCAGATAAGCCACGGTGTCCCTCTCAAACTCACTTAGGCTCTCGTAGATGGCGCCTTTAACTAACCTAGGGTTAGAGGTCCAGTGGAAAGGAAAGAGAGGTTCACCCTCAGGCGAGTACATAATGTTTTGAATCCCCTCAGCGCCACGAACACGCAAGAAGGTCTCCTTATAGTTCTTATAGTTAGAGCTATACAAACTAAACAAACCCTATTGGGCTGAGCACTCAGAGAGACAAGGGAATTGGGACTCAGGTTCTTTATATGATAAAAAGAGAAGAAAACGACCACTGAAGGGTCAAGGATATCTAGGCCAAAACAAATCAGTTCAAAGACCTTAATGAACGACCAACTGTTGACGCTAAGTTGAGTAGGAGCAACATTGAGAACCCTGAGCATGGATTGTTGGAACTCAGAGAAAGGGAAGTAAAGGTGAAAATCTTCTATGAACTTGGTATACATGTAAAAGGAGGTTGGGCCAGAAGGAGGCACGCCGGTCACGTACTCGTCCTCGCCCACCGGCTCTAGCACAACGTCATCTTCCTCAAAATCCCCAGAGACATCAAACTTCTCCCTGAACTCCGCCACTCTCTCAGCACTATCATACGATGAGGACACATTCATGGTTGCGACTTCGGAGCCTACAGCAACTAGGGCAAGCGATTCGTCTCTTCGTTTTCCTGTGAAAGACGAAGGAGAAATTATTACACAATCACTACCACAACTACTACTACCACTACTACTATCATCGCCACTACTGCTCTCAAGATCGCTATGAGTAATAGGAACCCCCAAAAGTTCGGTGAAATAACCAGAATAGTTCAACGATCCGTCAGGCCTAGTAAAATGATTATGAACTTGGCGTTCTAAAGGACAACCAACAGGGAGAGGACGAGAAAGACCTCCCTCATTAACATCACTAAGGTCTCTCAAAACGACCATTTTCACAGAAAAACCATAGAAACCCTAAATCGCGAAATAGAAACAAGAAGGAAAAAGGGTAGAAATAGCGGTTTGTACCTGGTTTAAAGGAGCGGTTACCACTTGAAATTTGAAGAACGTGGCTAGCGAAAATCGCGCGGGAAGTGTATGGAGAACGATTATGAACGTGCAATCTCGTCGGTAAACGAATCAGAAATCAGCGCAAAGAAAATAACCAAGAGTTTTCGATTGGAATGAAGAATGCAAGATGAAGGAAGTAACATATATATAGAACCAATGGCACCGGTCGAAGAAAACTATTTGAAAAGTTGAAACGTTTTGGAAAGAAAAAAGGTGAAGCGTTGCGATGATTGACGCATGTCCTGAGGCGAACTGTTATCTCGCCATTTATAAGGTCACGCCCAAAGGCGATGCGTGGAAAACAAAAAATGCAATATCACGAGGAAAACAAAAACTTCATTAATTACGAAACCAAAGAGTACAACACGAGGGAAATAGCAAACACCAAATACAGAGACATCAAAGCATATTACAAACAAGAAGTCCTAAGGTACTGAAAGGAAAACTACTTAAGCAACGACATAGGCGGCCGCGACAACATCGGCCTGCAATTCCTCAATTTCCTCCTTATATTTCTTAGCAACAGTGAGGTCAGGGCTAATTCTATTTTGATCATCCTGCAACCTCTTCATCTTCTCCTTGAGGCGAGTAAGTGAAGAACGAGTCCTGAT
Organism: Trifolium repens; assembly: GCA_030408175.1. Classification (NCBI taxonomy): domain Eukaryota; kingdom Viridiplantae; phylum Streptophyta; class Magnoliopsida; order Fabales; family Fabaceae; genus Trifolium; species Trifolium repens. The sequence continues at coordinate 38,445,848 of CP125851.1, forward strand.
GAGCCTCGCGACATCATATTCAATGTCCAGTTGAAGGTTCCTTTTCCTCTTCATCAGGGGGCGAAGTTCCTTCTCCAACACTTCGATGCGATTCTCAACGGCCTCCTCAGCAGACAGATTAAGATATAACGATTCCTGCTGCAGGTCAATACTGTCTTTGGTAACAGATATCTTTTGCTCCAACGTGTCTTCAAGTTCGTTGTAACATTTGAAAACCGCATTAGTGGTCTCAATGAAAGCGACATCCTTCTCCAAACGTCGAGACAACTCTAAAGCCAAATCCAAGAAGATCTTCTGGTCATTAGTCAGGCGCCACTTGTAATCATTGAGTTCCTCGACGTAAAGCTGAAATTCCCCCACATTGTCTATGAGTTCGTCTATATTTTCCTCCACTTTGTCCCTTACACGCCTAATAGCAGGCATAGCAGGCGACTCCAACGCAGGGATGGACTGATCCATGGCCATAAGAAATGAAAAAGAAAACAACGAGTTAGAAAGAAATCTGGAAAATGTGGGCAAAAAGCAAAACCCTCATAAGGTCTATTTATAGGAGAGGGGCGACGCATGCCAAGAGAAGCAAACAGGTAGTTACCCCCACGATCATCACGACTGGCCTAACTCCCACTATCACCACTTCGCCTCTTTGAGCCTCGTGCTTGGGGGGCTGTGGACTGGGGTAAGGCCCAAAAATAAATAGCATAGGCCCAATAGCAAGATGGCCAAATCACTCAACCCATGGAATTCAAGAGATAACTTGGCGGCAAAGATACTCAGCGGCGACACAACATGTGGGAGACGCCCTCGCCTTAGGCGTAACCACATTCGTAGAAATTTCACTAACAAGTCAACACGTGGAGAGGAATAACCACCCCATACCTCCAGGATCACCACCAAAACAGGGAGAAACCGCCCATCATCACCGTGTATGAGGCGGAGGAGAAGGAAGAAACCGCCACGATCATGGGGTTCCCATGATCGTAGAACTCCATAACTGCTACCTATTGAAATATATAAATAGGAGAACATACTTCGTTGTAAAGGGACCCCCGGATCATATTTTTTAATATACAGAAATGCTGCACAATTGTAGAGAATTACTCATTTCTTAGATACGATCCAATTATTTTAGCACCCCCCTTATTTGTTCACCAGAACATAGAGTAACTTTGAGTTTGAAGTCTGATATTGGAAATCAACAATATTTATTGTAGTAGAGTATGGCAGGTTCATGCCATTAATTACTATGCAGACTGCAGAGGGCTAATCAGTTTTCCAATGCAAATCTTTTGAGTATCAATATATCCACAATTAATGGGTAGTAGAGGGCGTGAAAAGAAAAGATTAATGGGTAATAGGTGGATGTGAATTAATGCGATTAGTTATGCTGGAAATCATTCATTTAATGTGTAAATAAATAAAGCAGCACAACATTTATTGCATTTATAAGAAGACATGGCGCCATATTAGGAGTAAGATTATGGTTAATTGGCTGCAAATTATTCCTATTATATTATAAGAAGATAAGAAGATAAGAAGATTGAATGCACCAGATTTTGCCACGTGTTAAACATTATAATTTTTTTTTTACTCATTTAATTAAAACGTGCGATCCTTAATATTTTATTAGTTCTTCTTTCTTCTTCAGGTGAAAGGTCCACCGCCAACACCGTTAATCCGTCGTACGCTCACCGGCAACCACTGTTGCTTCGTCGTACGCCCACCGGCCACCGCCAAACACTGTTTCTCCGTCGTACGCCGTCCACAGGCGGCCCACCGTCCATGTCTAACTGATTTCCGTCGCCGCTGCCAACGTCAAACAAAAAATTAAAATAAGCTTTGCAATCCACACTTCCGCCACCGCCGTAGAGCTATGTAACTTGGTCCTCTTTCAATCTCTAATATCATCTTACCTTTTTCCATCTCTGGATGCTGTTTTATGTCTTGGGCATAGAGAAGAAGATATTAAAAAATCAAACAAACAAGGATGCAACAATTGGATGGAAAATTTGCCCATAACTTAAATTTGTTCTGAATTGTGTTTAGAATGGTACTATTGTGTTGTCATATGCTGATTTGGTTCATGGTTGCTGTGAAATTAATTTTGGAAAGAATCAAGCATTTCATGGTTTTGGTAGTTACTGTATAATAATGCAATATATTGGGTGATTTGGAATTGGATTTAAAAGAGATATGAACACTCCAAGAGGTGTCATTAGACATGAAAGACAAAGCACAAAGTCAAGACTCTTTAAAGGCAAACTTTGAGGCTTATCATTTGAGACTGGTAGAAGTTCCATTAAGTAGTATTAGGACATAATGTATATTATGAATTGTAGTTCTACAAGAAAATATATTCTTCATATTAGTTTGTAACTATTTTAGAACATAAAGAATTGAGATTCTTTGTTTCATTACAATTTACGGTCATTCTTTGTCCATTTAATTAAACTATTCATTCTAAAGGTACATAATAATTAAAGGTAGTAAAATATTGGTTCATTGATATACCAAAAGTATTGTGATCAAAATACAAAGTGAATGCACAAAGGCAAAGACAATACTATCAGTATTGTGATCAAAATACAAAATACAAAATACACAACAGAACAAAAGCTGATAGCATATAGTTATGCCAGAGGCAATATTAAGTATACCCACTAACTCTTCACAACTAACCTCAGATAGCTTACCCCCAGTGCAAGTAACTGACAATATTGAGTCTAGCAGTGACATTGATCCTATAATTCAACCTCATACTACTGAATCTACTACTTCTGCCACTGACCAGAACCATCATCCTACTGAATCCACTACTTCTGTCACTGATCAGAACCCACCGGAACTAATTCAATCTTCAACTCAACCCACCAGAAAGTCAACTAGAGTTTCTGTCAAACCCAAACATCTAGCTGATTTCTTGTGCAATCTTTCATACAGTTCACCTGATCCTTCATCAACAGGTATACCTTATCCCATCACTGATTATCATTCCAATGCTAATGTCTCTAAATCTCTCAGTGATTTTTCACAAGCCATTGTAACTGACACTGAACCTAGAAGTTATAAGGAAGCTAGTCAAGTTCAGTGTTGGGTACAAGCTATGCAGTCAGAGATCAATGCATTAAATCATAACAAGACATGGATATTGGTGGATAAGGCACCTCACATGAAACCAATAGGTAACAAATGGGTTTACAAGATCAAACATAAAACTGATGGTTCAGTGGAAAGATACAAAGCCAGGTTGGTTGCAAAAGGGTACAATCAAGTTGAAGGACTGGATTTCTTTGATACTTTCTCTCCTGTGGCCAAGATCACTACAGTTCGAACACTTATAGCACTTGCCTCCATTAATTCATGGCATCTACACCAAATGGATGTCAATAATGCTTTTCTACATGGAGATTTACAAGAGGAAGTGTATATGGATGTTCCACAGGGAGTCACATGTTCAAAACCCAACCAAGTGTGTAAATTGATCAAATCTTTGTATGGCTTGAGACAAGCAAGCCGCAAGTGGTATGAGAAACTCACATCACTGCTCATAGACCAAGGTTACTCCCAATCCAGCTCTGACTATTCTCTGTTCATTCTTAGACATGGTTCTGAGTTCACTGCTCTATTAGTCTATGTCGATGACATCATTCTGGCAGGAAATTCCCTTAGTGAATTTGATAGAATCAAGAAGGTTATGGATAGAGAATTCAGAATAAAGGTCTTGGATCAGTTAAGGTATTTTCTTGGCATAGAGGTAGCACATTCCAAATCTGGAATCTCTATTTGTCAAAGGAAATACTGCCTTGATCTGTTGAAAGACACTGGTCTTATAGGTTCTAAGCCAGCTCCAACACCCTTAGATCACTCCATCAAACTGCATCAAGACACCAGTGCAGCTTATGAAGACATTGAGGGTTACATAAGACTAGTAGGCAAATTATTGTATTTGACTACTACCAGACCAGATATAGCTTTTGCTACTCAACAACTTAGCCAATTCCTCTCAGCTCCCACCATTCTCCATTATGAATCAGCATGCAGGGTAGTTAGATACCTCAAGGGTAGCCCTGGTAGAGGACTCTTCTTCTCAAGACAGTCCACTTTACAGCTCTTAGGATTTGCTGATGCTGACTGGGCTAATTGTGTTGACACTAGAAGATCAACTTCTGGTTATTGTTTCTTCATAGGCTCTTCCCTCATTTCATGGAGATCTAAGAAACAACAAACAGTCTCTAGAAGCTCTTCAGAAGCAGAATATCGATCTCTCTCCTTTGCTGCTTGTGAGCTCCAATGGATCCTTTACCTGCTTCATGATTTACAAGTCACTTGTGTTAGACCTGCAGTTCTGTATTGTGATAATCAGAGTGCAATTCACATTGCCTCTAATCCTGTTTTTCATGAACGCACGAAGCATCTAGAGATAGATTGTCACTTTGTTAGAGATAGAGTTCAACATGGAACTTTCAAGCTTCTTCCTATTTCTACCAAAGCACAGCTGGCTGACTTCTTCACCAAGGCACTCCCTCCAAAGACCTTTAACACTTTCATTTCCAAGCTGAACTTGCTCAACATTTATCACACTCCAGCTTGTGGGAGGGTAACAAACTTAATCACTAAAGTTAGTGATGCTCACTTGCTTGCAGAACAAGCTACATCAGATACAGATTAGCTTAAGTCTTGATTAAGCTTAGTTCTTGTACATAGATTAGTGTAGCTTCATGTTAGTTAGTTTGTAGTCAAAGACACGTGTCCTAATGCAGTTGGCAGAGGCTTAAACACGTGGCAAAGTTAGTTACAGAAGCTTAGAAGAGAAGCTTGGTATATAAGCTATCTCAGCTTCTTCTCTGTAACAGATTCATTCATTCTTTCATTTTCAGTTAATGAATCATGAACTCTATGAGTTCTTTTCTCTACTTGATTACCATCTTATGAGTGTCATTAGACATGAAAGACAAAGCACAAAGTCAAGACTCTTTAAAGGCAAAATTTGAGGCTTATCATTTGAGACTGGTAGAAGTTCCATTAAGTAGTATTAGGACATAATGTATATTATGAATTGTAGTTCTACAAGAAAATATATTCTTCATATTAGTTTGTAACTATTTTAGAACATAAAGAATTGAGATTCTTTGTTTCATTACAATTTACGGTCATTCTTTGTCCATTTAATTAAACTATTCATTCTAAAGGTACATAATAATGAAAGGTAGTAAAATATTGGTTCATTGATATACCAAAAGTATTGTGATCAAAATACAAAGTGAATGCACAAAGGCAAAAACAATACTATCAGTATTGTGATCAAAATACAAAATACACAACAGAACAAAAGCTGCTAGCATATAGTTATGCCAGAGGCAATATTAAGTATAATATATCTACAACACCCAAAATAACTACAGCTCCAATATTTCCAATTGTGCTCCAACAAATCTTCTACATTATCTCCAATTCTGCTCCAATTTTTGGCATGAAGTTGCAAAACATCTACTCCAAAAAACTTATCTTATGAGTATGAAGTTACAGAAGATCAACTCCAATATCTCCAATTCTTCCAATATATGTATCATTAAGGGGGGTCTGCATAATAACAAAAACTAATTAACATAACATGATAATTATAAAAGTAAGGATAGTTACTTAAAATATATGAAATTACCATCAAATATGCTGTGAAACTAAATTGACCATCTTATGTTTGTGGGGCCTCATAAGTTGGAGGTGCCGAACAGGATACTCCATCGAGCAATTGAGTTGGTAATTCTTTAGCCTAAAATGATTATGTAAATATAAAATAAGTGAAAGTACTTGCAAATTAAAACATGTGATCTACAAGGTCTTTGAGTTTAAATACCTCTGATACTTGATTGTGTGGTCCCTTGTATGGAGCTCTTTGAGTTTGAACTCTTTTTCCTCGTTTAGATTGACACTCAACCCAACTCTTAGGTCGCCTTTGTGGTCCTTTTCTGCAAGGTCGTACCTTGAAACCATTTGGTTGCATAACATCGGAACTATCCAATGTCGGGTTATCATTGATATGACAGTCATTGTCTCTGTCCTGTAAGCGAAATTCAATTATTTTTGCGCACATGTCATCTACACTATTATCAACAATCTCAAGGCATTCTTCACTAGACGATGCATCGGTCGCCGCTCTAATGAACTTAGAGACAACTTGTTTAAACATCCGTGTTCTAGATAACTTCGGATCCCCTTCAACCTCATTTCCCCTAAAATCTTTCACAAGGCCACAACGAGCTTCCCTTGTCCACCTTCTTAAAATATACTTCTCGGGAACAGCCTTAACATCATTCGCTTCAAACACTTTCAGGGCATGTGAACAAAGTATGCCAAATGTATCAAACTTTTTACAACTACAAGTAATGGAGGTTGAAGCACGATCAAATGACACTCTCCAAGATCCTTCATGGTTGACCATAGTAATAACATATTCACATAAAGAGTGAGACTCATTTCTCTCTGATATCGATAATGCTAAGAATAATTTAAACTCATTTTGAAACAATTCAAATACAGCGTGTGTGTATATTTTTCCCATTTGTATGAGTATTGGTGATGACTCATATATTAACCTAGCAAGCTTATATGAGGAGTCATACTCACAACTCAATTCCTTTGCTCTCTTCTCTTCAACAACTCGTTCAAAGTGTTTGAAGAATTGCGTGATATCCAAATTCGGTTTCATACAAGATTTAAAGTGAGCATTCAAACTATCACTGACTTGGGTACTTCGCATGCCAAGTGTGAATGCTTCCTTCATGTAACATGAAGCCCATTTCTTGTTAATAGCATAAACTGATTTGATCCAGTTACGATCATGAACTTTATACTCGTTGATCAAGTCGGTCCAAGCTTTCTCAAAAATTGCTTCATCATCAAATTCATACATGCATTTCTTGAAATCCCTTAAAAAATAACTTCCTCCCTTCATCAAGTTCCCAAGGCGTTTGATTCCGTTTTGCATCAAGTGCCAAGTACATAAACCATGGCGAGTCTCTGGCATCACTTCAGCAAGTGCTCTAGCCATTGCTGGATCTTGATCAGTAAAAACAGTCCTTGGTTTTTTGTTGTTGTGTGCTTGTAAGAATGTATCAAACAACCATTTAAATGACTCGATTGTCTCATCATACATCAGTGCTGCACCAAAAACGACTGAACCCCGATAGTGGTTGAAACCAGAAAATAGAGCTAGTGGTCTATTATATTCATTGGTACAATAGGTAGTGTCCAATGACAACACGTCACCAAAATAACCATAATCTAAAACCATATTTGCATCACACCAAAACACATTTGTGATTTTTTCTTCTGTATCCACCTGGTATGCATGGAAGAAAGATGGATTCTCTAACAATTGCCGCTGAAAATATTGCAAAAGACATACAGCCTCACCTCGTACCATACTTTTCTTTCTTTTAGCATTGATGTAATTGTTTACATCTAATTCTGTAAATCCAAGATTAGCTATATGCCCTGCATGTGTGCTCAAAAGTTGAAATGTTGATTTTTGCCTTAATCCCGAGTCTTCAGCCAAATCAATCTCATATGCCTGAACTTCAGTTATCTTTCTATGTGATGCAAGCATATGAGTTGTCTCTGGACATTGTAGAGAGTGGTTATGGTCCTCCACAAATTCATGAATGACAAACTTTCCATTCATATATGTAAGTGAAATCCTTGCTTTGCAATCCTTGCTTTCCACAAATTCATGCCTGCGAACTAAAGGATCTCTATGGTCTGATCTTCGCAGACCTTCCTTAGAACAAACAAACCTACACGATGATACAGTACCATCGTTCTTTTTCTTGTTTGTATAACGTTTTCTAACTCCAAAGCCGACTCGAGCACTATATGCAAGCCAAAATTGATAAGCCCCATTTAAGTTCTCAAATGACATACCAACCTTTGGCTTCAAATCAACATTTAAAGATGTTATGTGACTAGGGTCTGGCAAGTGCACCAGTCTGTCGTCGAGTAATAATTCACACTCTAGGTGTCTAGAATGAGTTCGTATCCACAGGGATCGTGCCGAAGCTTCACTAGCGTTATTTAAGTTTGTGATAGTTTGCATTCGCTTTGGTTTTTGAAAAGGTTTTTATAAAATAAGCGTAATGCTTGCAGAAATATAAATTGCAGAATGTATAAATAATAGATTCAAGAAATATAGAGGCTAGGTATGGTGGTTGAACTCCCTCCCTTCTTCATATTTGGCATGACCGGTGTATAACATAGTTACTTAGATTATGTTCGGCGGTGAATTATCCTTGTTGTAGTAATACCTTACTATTACACTATGTCTATTAAAGTTTCCCTACGTTAACAACTAAGGTACCTACGAGAGCTTAACCTCGATGTGTCACATACCTTAATTACTAAGTGAGTTGTTTATAAACACGCATTATAACCTTCACCAATTAACCTCTAGGTCCTAGTATCGGGCTGTTCATCTTCTAAGTGCACAGATCACACCTAGTGCATGATTCCTCCTCTAACCGCTCAGTTCACGACTAGTTCAGGATGTTACCGTCTCTATACACCTAGCATTATTTACTACGAGTTCCGGACTATATCAAGTCAAAACCTGATATCAATTCTATGGGCGCTCCCGCTTATCCGGCCAGATTACGAGAATACGTTATTAAAGTGCACGAAAGTAAATAACAAACATAATTACTAAATATCATTTATTATAACTTAGACTCAATCACAGACTCCAAATATTCATAGGGGAGTTCATCTTCTCCACCACAACCTAAGACATAAATATAAAGACTACATATTTAAATTACAAGAAATTATAACCTAAATACAAAAGCCTAAAGAAATCATACCTTGCTGAGTTAGTTTTCCCGTAAAGGGAGAAAACTATGCCCAATAGAGCTCCTCTGAACCTCTCCTTATAGTAAAGAGTGTTCTACTATTTCTGAATGAATAAAACAATGAATGGGAGGCTCTATTTATAGTTTTCGTAATTGGCCTCAGCAAGGCATCGCAGTACGATGAGGTCATCGTGCTGCGATGTGAAGATTTAGTTCAGTTTTATAACTGATCCTGTGCATTTCATCAGCTTGGGCGCCAAGTTACTCCATTGTGCTGCGATAGCACACATCGTGCTGCGATGGACAGATTCTCTTCAGATTTATTGCTTTTTGATTTCTTGGCGAACAAGCAGCTCCCATCGTGGCACGATGGGAGCCATCGTGCTGCGATGGAATGCTGATTTTCTTCACTTTTTGGGCTTTTTCTTGTCTTTTTGCATCTTGGACTCTGTCTTGATCCTTTTTCCTGTTTTTGTAGGTTTTCCTTCGTATTTGGGCCTGTCTTGGTCATTTTACTACTAATAATAATACTAAAAATACCGTAGAAATTCATGTCATCACAACCCCAAACTTAAACTGTTGCTTGTCCTCAAGTAACATGCTGTCAGACAAGATCGTTAGAGAAATAAGAGATAAATAAAGATGATAGGAATTTCACAACCTTGCTTAATATTTCAGCAATGGTACCGCTGATTTCTTACCGCAGCGATCATGCTCAGTCCTGCTAGGCTCAGGAGACGTCAATAGTAGCAAATCGGACAAATGTCTGCAAGAGTCCATGTTCAACTTTTTCTCTCTCTCACATTTGTGTTTTTCGCTCATAATTGAAAGGGATATCTCTCAATCATCGCACAACCTGCCATTTTACCATAGGCTTGCAAGAATTCTAAGCAACCAGTCAAAATTCAATATACATGCATTATTAGAGGTCTTTTTCAGGGTTATAAGGTGGCTTAGGTCAAGGTAGGACATTTTTGGGAATAGTAGTCTAAACATTGGAGTTAAGTTCTACTTTGTTGTTCCTTTTTGTGTACGCAACCTTTGTTCCTTAGGGTGCCTTTTGTGTTGGTATCGGAAAATAAGAACCGGATGTGTCTTTGTGTGGTTCTTTTCTATCACTGTTTTTGCCCTTTGGCTCTTTTCTTTTGCCCTTTGGCTCTTTCTTTTGCCTTTTGGCTTTAAAATTTTTTTGAAGAGACTATTTTTCTAGGGAATTTTTTTTTGATGTTTTCCCGTCTCTTTTTCATTCATTTTTTTTTTCTTTGTAGTGATAGTTCTCCGTATACCCACCCCAAACTTAGACGTTGCTAGTTCCATGAGCAACCCCAAACTTATTTCGTTGTCAAGACTTTGAGAACTATTACCTAACTCCAAAGAGGGTAAATCATTGTTTTTCTGGTCTATAGGCTTATATCGTGGTTTGTCACCGAAATAAAAGGGATAATAATTTTTTTTACGGCTCAAATTTGGCTAGTAAAGGATAATAATATAATAAAGGGTGACTTGAAAAGGCTCTGGGTTATAACAAACAATTGCCTCAATGCATATAATATCAAATCAACTAGTCAGCAGAGAATTAGAGCAAGTTCTAGAAAATAAACAAGTGCACGGTACTCTCATAGTAATTCAAAAGAAAGTGGTAATACCGTTTGGAAATATTTGGCTCAAATCCTCTCATGGCTTAGGTATCTGAAAGTTGAACACTTGTCCCACAGACACCAGCTTCATTACTCGTCTCTCTGTCTCCCGAACTTCGCACTTCGGAGCAATCACCTTTGGTTTCTGTATGAAGGCGTGAAATTCGGCTCATCAGAATTTATAACTTACTTCACCGCAATCTTACCTATAACAGTTTATCATGCACTAGATAATAAACAGCAAACAGTTATTTAATTTTTTTGTAAGTTTGAATAAGGGTTAAATAGATGAAATGATTAAACAGGAAATTCAAAGTACAATAGTTAAAAATGAAAAGTACATAAAATAAAAGTACATAAATAATAGAAAGACTAAAATATAAATGCGGAGCTACTGTCCGCTCTCATCCTCACTGGCCATCTCCTCCTCAAGCTCTGCTGCCAACTCCTCAGCCGCTGCCTGATCCCATCTATCCTGAACATGCTGCTGATGCTGCAGCATGTTCTGGGTCTGCCTGTTGAAGTGTTGCGTCAAATCCGGCTGCTCCGGATACTGCTGGAGGTAGGAAGGCAGAGGATGTTGTGCTCTGTAGCTCTGAACAGCGTCCATCATGCGGGGGGAGTATCTGGGTAATCCCCAATCCATCAGGACATGCATATCATACTGAGTGGCCGCCATCCCCAGCTCATACTCTGAGAACTGGTGGTGCTGAGGTGGCGACTGGTGTACCTGATGCTGCTGTGGTGGCTGCTGCCCCTGCTGGGCTCTCTCAAAGTCCCGTTGGGCTCGGGAAAGGAACCTCTCTCCCAACGGAATCTCTGCACCAATGATGTCGTCATCATCCTCCTCTGGTACCCCAGCTTGGGCACAGAGGTGGGAGATGACGAAGGGGTGGCCGATGGTGGCCTCAGAAGATGTGATCATGCGCCTGATACTCTGCGCAATCACACGGCCAACCTGGATGGGCTCCCCCATCAAGATAGAGTAGATGCCCAAGCACCTGGAAGTGATGATCTCTATCTCGTTGGAGCATGCCTCAAAGTTGTGGGTCCACCATTTGGCCCACAACTTTGCCAGAGGCAACATCTATGTAGCATGTAGTCTCTGCCGCGCTCCCTGTCTCGAGTAACGCCAATCCTTGCCTGGCATAGCCATGGCTCCCCGGATCTGGTCGTACTCGGCGTCTGTAATAGCTCCTTCTCTCCAGGAAGCGCGCCTCCTCTAGACCCCGCACTGATTCTCCGGGCGGAATCCAAAAGTAGAATCAATAACGTCCGGGGAGTAGCTGACATAAACTCCCCGGACATAAGACATGTAATCTCCATTGGAAAATGCCATACCATTGCCATAAAACTCCTCCACCGTGGCCCTGTTGCACTCCCCCAACATGTTGTTGAAGGGCATCCATCCGTATCCCAAAAGAATCTCCCGAACTCGAGGAACTGAGTCGAAAGCAGGGACATCTATGCCAACCTCCTGGACAAGCCTCTTCTCCCCAACAATACCATGTTGCTTTTGAGTAACACTACTCAAGAAGCGGGGGGGAGCAGACTGTGAAGCGGCTCCTGATGTTCTGGATCGTTTTGGTGCCATGGAAGTGATAAGGGTTTGATTTTTTTAAAAAAAGTTTGGATTTTTGTTTGGAAATTTGGTTGGTGGAAAGTTTAGAAAGTGTAGAAGAAGAAGAAGAATATGGGTTTTGGGTTGCCTCCCAAGCAGCGCTTGTTTAGCCTCTCATTAGCTTGAGGCATTTCCTCCATTACAGAGGATAGGTTCGCATGTCTCTCTCTTTGTGCTTCCTTGTTCCAGCTTGAAGCACTAGCCATCTTACCTTTACAATCTTGATAGGACCAGGTCTGTTTCACCATATTTTCAACTATCCGGTTGGCGACTTATTTACCAGTGCAGTTTCATAAAACACAGTGACTTCACCCCAAACTTATATTCGTGCATGTCTCTCTCTTTTGCGCTTTCTTCTTGAGGAAGAAATTGTTCTTTAGAGGTGATTTTACAGCTTGATTCTCCTGATTGAATTATTTCTTTCCTTGATGGCCTTTCTCTCCTTTCTTTGTCACCTTTGCCAATTGTTCCTGTGTTTCCGAACCATTTATGTAAACAGCCATTTTACTCTTTTTCTTCCTGTAGAAGCTTCAGTCAAATGATCCTCCCGACCATTGACTTTTTGGTTGCAGCGTCTCTTTTTCAATTTGCTCCATCTCTCATCACTTTAAGAGTTTTCCAGTGAGAATGTTGTCTTTGATTTTTGCTGTTGCCAGCCTTTGTAATCCTTAGCTCTTGAGTACCTGTCTGCATGCACTTTAAACAAATACCTCAGTAGCACTGGATAAATATTTTTCTTGTGGAACTATTTTTGGTTTGTCTCATGTGTCTTTGTCACTATGAAAATTCCCAGGTAAGTGAGGTGGATCACAACGGATCGCTTAAATACCAAGACTTATCCTTAGCCAGAACTTTCACAGATCAAAATCCACAGTCATCAACAAGATTTTTGATTTTTTAATTTTTTTGTATTTTTGAAATTTTTTTTGACAAACTTAAATAATTCTAGTAATGCTTTGTAAACACAATTCCCGGCAACGGCGCCAAAAACTTGACTAGGGTCTGGCAAGTGCACCAGTCTGTCGTCGAGTAATAATTCACACTCTAGGTGTCTAGAATGAGTTCGTATCCACAGGGATCGTGCCGAAGCTTCACTAGCATTATTTAAGTTTGTGATAGTTTGCATTCGCTTTGGTTTTTGAAAAGGTTTTTATAAAATAAGCGTAATGCTTGCAGAAATATAAATTGCAGAATGTATAAATAATAGATTCAAGAAATATAGAGGCTAGGTATGGTGGTTGGACTCCCTCCCTTCTTCATATTTGGCATGACCGGTGTATAACATAGTTACTTAGATTATGTTCGGCGGTGAATTATCCTTGTTGTAGTAATACCTTACTATTACACTATGTCTATTAAAGTTTCCCTACGTTAACAACTAAGGTACCTACGAGAGCCTAACCTCGATGTGTCACATACCTTAATTACTAAGTGAGTTGTTTATAAACACGCATTATAACCTTCACCAATTAACCTCTAGGTCCTAGTATCAGGCTGTTCATCTTCTAAGTGCTCAGATCACACCTAGTGCATGATTCCTCCTCTAACCGCTCAGTTCACGATTAGTTCAGGATGTTACCGTCTCTATACACCTAGCATTATTTACTACGAGTTCCGGACTATATCAAGTCAAAACCTGATATCAATTCTATGGGCGCTCCCGCTTATCCGGCCAGATTACGAGAATACGTTATTAAAGTGCACGAAAGTAAATAACAAACATAATTACTAAATATCATTTATTATAACTTAGACTCAATCACAGACTCCAAATATTCATAGGGGAGTTCATCTTCTCCACCACAACTTAAGACATAAATATAAAGACTACATATTTAAATTACAAGAAATTATAACCTAAATACAAAAGCCTAAAGAAATCATACCTTGCTGAGTTAGTTTTCCCGTAAGGGGAGAAAACTATGCCCAATAGAGCTCCTCTGAACCTCTCCTTATAGTAGAGAGTGTTCTACTATTTCTGAATGAATAAAACAATGAATGGGAGGCTCTATTTATAGTTTTCGTAATGGGCCTCAGCAAGGCATCGCAGTACGATGAGGCCATCGTGCTGCGATGTGAAGATTTAGTTCAGTTTTATAACTGATCCTGTGCATTTCATCAGCTTGAGCGCCAAGTTACTCCATCGTGCTGCGATAGCACACATGGTGCTGCGATGGACAGATTCTCTTCAGATTTATTGCTTCTTGATTTCTTGGCGAACAAGCAGCTCCCATCGTGGCACGATGGGAGCCATCGTGCTGCGATGGAATGCTGATTTTCTTCACTTTTTGGGCTTTTTCTTGTCTTTTTGCATCTTGGACTCTGTCTTGATGCTTTTTCCTGTTTTTGTAGGTTTTCCTTTGTATTTGGGCCTGTCTTGGTCATTTTACTACTAATAATAATACTAAAAATACCGTAGAAATTCCTGTCATCATCATGTTTGATCAAGTTTCTCAAATGAAGGAACCTGACAAATGCATAAAACAAATAAACAGGATTTCAAACAGTGGAAAACCATGTATTGTTGTATATACTTACACTTTAAAAAACAAAAATTGTACATATCATTATCTTCTTAACCATTCAACACATCCAAGACACAAATTTTAATAGGTATACTATGAACTCAGATCCTCTCCAGTCATAGGAGGGATTCAATGAGATCCTGACCATTCATTAAAAATTTAAAGCTTTAAAAAATTAAAAAAGTGATATTTTAATGGTTGGATGGTGGACTGCTCTTCCTGCAGTGGGAATAAAAATTTAGAGGATCTACTCTCGTATACTATTGTAACAACACAAGAAAGCCACATTAAAATCAATTTTAGATACATTTACATGGGGCAAATCTATTCACCAAAATCACAAATTAATTTTAAATAACTTATAAAACTTGTTTAAAACATCTCATATCCAAAACAAAACGTGGACCAAAACAAAGTAATCATGAATAAAAGTTAAACGAAAAAGGTAGCAAACAGAGGGTTAGAAGTTGTTGGGGAGATTGACGGCAGTAGACAGCGGCAGTTCAAGGTGGAGTGCGTGTTTCCGGTCGCCGGCGATCGATGGTGGACGATGGGTCAACGATGGGTCGACGATGACTCGATGTTACTGCTGACGATTAGAACTTGGCGGGATGGATGAAAATGTGTCGTGGAGAGGAAGCTTGCGTTTGTAGGATATATACAGAAGCCGTTTTTTAATTAAAAAATAAAACTTTAACATGTGGCAAGATCTGTTCCATTTAATTAATCAAATGGCTGTCATTAATTGAAAGTTACCGTAACTTTCCCGCCAAAAAGTTAGACAATATTGGTCCGCTGGGGAACAATAATGAGCACATACGAGAAATTAAAGAACACGTGTATTTTTAACAAATAAGTCTCATCAGAATTATAAATATTAATCTAATGGTTAAGATTTATCCGTCTCATCTCTCACGATACAAACTCCCTCTCACTTGACGTTATTCACAAGCTTCTTAATATATGACAAACAAATTGTTTATAAACATATTTGCACACATACATACATAAAATGAAAGTAACTGATGAAAGAACGCACAAGTCTCTTGCTGGTTAAATTAAAAATTATTACTCGTTTTGCTGGGACTGCATATAATCGCGGAATTACATCGGGTCCAAATTAATCATCAACGGATGCAGATGACATAACAAAGGAAAACTAAGGCAATGGCAGGTCAGCCCCATTTATTTTTAATCAGAAATTCACATTTTAACATTCCCTTTCACACGAAAATATGCAGAGAAAACTGCTTCACTGAGAAAACTTTCCCTTTCCTGGAGATAAAAGACATGAACAATACAAACAGTAAATCACTGTTCAGCAGCCTTGGGTGGACCCTTCCATTTAAAGTTGTCTGCATATAACTTAACCTACAATCACAATTTAAACGATTATCATTAGGGCACAAAGCAGGCACGAATAAAGTGGTGAGAGAAACTAATGCTATTATCATTCAAATTACTAAAAACGCAAGGAAAACAGCGAATGATGATCAAACCTTCAGCAATGGTGTGTGGTGCTTCTTGACCTGCAAGAAAAAGCATTTGTTAATAAAGAGCATAACAGAATAACAATAACCACTGTTAGCATATCTATAGATAATATCTTATGATCATATTTTTGAATAGTAGAGCATCTTAGATAATATTTTAGGAACGGTTTTCATATGTTTTTAATAATTTATAATTCTGTTATTAGTATTTAATTAGGATTAAGTATCTCCTACTACATTTTATCACAATTCACAACAAATCAATTGCATTTGCACCTAAATCCTTATAATTTCGATATGGTATCAATGCCTTACAATCCTCCATGAATTATTTCATTGCTATTTTTATTACAAACCAAGAGATATTGAATTGAAAGAAATATAGATGGAATCAAAAGAAAAGTGGTGTATTGAAAAACAAAATGAGAATAGTTTTTCCAAGTTCCCCTTCATAAAAGATGAGTCTCCTTTCAGTTGAAAATTGTCAAATGTTCTGAATGCCCTCCCCCAAATCTGATTTTCCTTTATTTATCAAACTAGACCCCCCTCTAATTCATTCTAACTAACCATCAAATCTAACTAATGGACTAAGTGACTAACCAAATAGTTTCCCTTATTGTATCCAGATGATAACAAT
Source organism: Trifolium repens (assembly GCA_030408175.1). Classification (NCBI taxonomy): domain Eukaryota; kingdom Viridiplantae; phylum Streptophyta; class Magnoliopsida; order Fabales; family Fabaceae; genus Trifolium; species Trifolium repens. The sequence goes on from CP125851.1 coordinate 38,462,598, forward strand.
ACCCCCCATTCCCCAAAAATATCCACCATGCCCCGAAGGTGGATATTTTCGTCGATCATCAAAGCACCACACTTACTTCTACCCTTTGAAAGTGAACGATCAGCAAATCCTCCACAATTAGTTCGTATAAGCATGCTATTTAGTACATGGTATAGTGAATAATATAGTTGCACGTTCCTATAACAACTATCCGGACATCCAACATTACTCTGTGTTCATCTTCTGCCAAGATAGTCACTACAAACTTTTCCCTAGACAATGCTGCATGGGACTAAATGATTGGCCTCCCCAGTGAAAACACCTCCCTTCTCGTCCCGTGGCATGGTTCTCATAGGATGGTTTTAATTGATGCTTTGTCTTGTCTTTACTATAATCTAATGCAAACCAACCGTGAACTTATGTTCTAGATGGATGCAACTTCAAATTACCAGTCCTAGTCGTGGATGCAGTCTAGACCCATCTAAACCATGTCTATATCTATTCCATATGCAGTCTGGCTTCATCTCATGCACAAATGCTTGAAAGTTGAAACAAAATTAAATGTCTGACAAGCATAGTTCAATGATAAATTCCCAATCATTTGAGAAACAACATATGCTGATTCTAGTTAGATTGCCCGAGAAGACAATATTGAAGCCCGCATTCCATACATTGTTATTTTAAGTTAATATCCTAGTTGAGCATGAGCAAAAAAAGGTGAACCAATCCACCTGATAATAATTTACGTACTTTAATAAGAACATGTATGGTTTATTACTAGAGCACTTTGAAGGCTTAGAAGACACAAAACAGTTCTGTGTGACCTATATTTGAATAGTAAGAACATACCACATATTCCCAACCATGTCTCTCTGCAAATTCCTTTGCAGCTTCTTCACTATCAAAATCCAAGGCAGAATCACCAACATGGGCGTATGGGTCTCCAGTGGATGTCCACCCCATCAGTGGATTTTCCCACCTATAGACATATTAGATGACAGTAACTATTAGTTGATCCACATTAAGGAGTATAAATTTCAACAACAAACCCTGGTTTCCAATAACATATGTAAAATAACATAGCGATTAAAACCCATGAAAATTTCCACAGGTGCAGGAAATGTAATATCAATGATATCATAAGTTTCGCTTTTACGAATAAATTTCAATACGAAATTTGTCAAAGCTCCCAGTATATGGACAACAGATATCCAGTGCAGACACATCAAACGCATTAGGGAAAAATAACGAAGAATTTGAGCTCTAAACTATGAAGCACGAACATTCCTTGGATTAGGCGTGTCCGTAGACAAGACACCTAACTTATGAATACATTGAATCATATCATTTTCTCAAATTATTATCGGTGTCGACATGTCAGTGTTCATGTCGTGTCCGGTGTCCATGTATGTGCTTCATACGTTCTAAAACTCATAATGTGATATCTACACAAGCAGCAAAAGAAACACGATAAAACGAGAGAAATTACTTTTGGGTCGATAAGAAGTTGATCCTCCATCTTCCAACATTTCCAGATCCTTGTTGACCAGCAGTTCTAGCAGGAGAGTAAATCAAAACCTGCCATCACATTGCAAATACAAACAAACACCTAATTGAGTTTTAATCCTTACCAAGAAAACAAACTAGGATCTAATGATGCATCAATTAATTTGCAAAATTTCAAGTTTTTACATAAATATTACCCTATAATAAAAATGAACTAAACAAAGCTTCAATTTAATCTATCTAAGCATAAACAAAAGTTAGGTTATTATGTGCATTATAGATGATTGAGAAAATGTGAATTGAAAATAAAAATATTTATATGGCATAATACCCTTCTGCGGAGGTGTTCCTGTGGGATTCCAGAAACCAATCCGATCTCGCCAGGTTTGGCTTCGACCAATGCGTCGGTGGAGAGCCGTCGGGTGAAGGTGGCGCGTAGGGAACCACCACGAGTCGCCGCGCGTAGCAGGGTGTTCGACATCGTTCCGATGAGAATTTAGATTCTGCGGAGGATGCTACCAAAGCCAAAATGAGAATTTACAATTGCTTGTTCTCCTTAACAAAACATAGATGAATGTGTGAAATTAACAAGTAACAAATTATTCTTCTGCTTCTTCTCCTTAATCAAACATAGATATACAAAACCACTTAACAAATCATAATCAAATACTGAACCGAAAGCGCAAAACAATTGAACAGTATTATAGAAATATAAACCCTAATTTCCTCAATTGATGAATAAAATTTGAAATGTGTAACCTAAGACACATTCGAATTAACAAACGAAGACAAGTGGAAATCAAAATTCACGAAAGACAAAAACCCTAGATTCCTAAAAAAAATTGAAGAAGGAAGAAAAAAACTGACCTCGAAGCTTTTGCTTTTTTCTTCTCTGAAACTCGTCCACTGAAGATTGGAGAAAAGAATCTAAAACTTTGAAAGGGGAAGAGGTGAAGGCTTAGAAATCTGCAATTTTAACTAGGGATGGTAATGCATATAAAAAAAAACTAGCGATGGTAATTTTTTATTTTTTTTTTATTTTTTTTTTTTGTAGAGAATTTTTTTTTTATTTTTACATAGAGGAGGGATGGTAATTAAATTCTTGTATTCACAAAAAAAAGTGGGATAAAAAACTTTAAATTGTTTGTTCGGTAATATAAAATTAGTTTATAGTTTATTAGATTATTTTATAAGTTTGTTTACTAACATAAAATGTGGTTGGCAAAAAACATTTCAGGTTTATACAAAATTTTTTTTAGATGTTATTATAAATAGTGTTTGAGTTTATAGCCTATAGTTTTTTATCTTTTATTTCAATTGTAACCTTATTCTTTTAATTTTATTATTTCTTTATTTTTTTTTAAAAAAAAAATAATAACTATCTACTAATCATGTACTTTTATATCATTTTGTACTTGCAACAATTAAATTTTTCAAACACTTTAATTCTAATAATTTTTCAGCTATAGGCTACCAATTATCAAATATAAACTATCTTTTCAGTTAATTATCAACTAGTTTTTAAACCATCAACTAACTTTTTAACCATAAACTAGCTTGTAGTTTAATTCTACCAAACAAGACCTAAATATTAGTATATTATTCACAAAATTAAGCGAACATAGATGCGCATATAGATACTTAGTATATGCATGCGTGTGTGTGTGTAAATTTATTAAATATTTAATTAAGTTTTTTTCTTACACGAAATATTTAATTAAGTTAAACTTAATTTAAATAGATTAATTTATACATAATGATAATATAAGACTTTTCATATTATTATATACTAACAATTTATCTCTTAAGGGAGTTATAAGGATAATTTGATGGTTAAGATGTATGAGATATGGAGTGGAGTTATAAAGAGGATTTTACCTTTATTATTGATAAACTAAATAGTAGATTGACGACTTGAAAGAATAAGCTACTTAACAAATTTAGCAAAATCAGTGACGAATTCCATTCATACGTACTGTATATGCAAATAATTTTGATAAAGCATAGTACTCTGCTTTATGTAACACCCCGTTTTTCATAAGCCAAAAAGGGCATTATTTTTTTTTTTTTTCTTTTTCAACTAACACTCAGAGTGCGCATAATAGTTTTTAAATGAACCGGCATTCAAATATGCAAAAGAACTCATTACCAAAAGGTGCTTCGACAAGCAAAGTGTATTTCCTGAATAATTACAATCCAAGTCTAAGTACCAAAACAAGTTAGAAATCCTATGCTAACCAAAAAGCACGGTGCACAAAACACACCGGCGCATAGTCTAACTATCCTAGGCTACAGCTCCAACCGCTCACTGAGGCCTGGAACAGCCACCGTCGTCACCACGACCTAACCCATCATCTGGGTGGGATGAGCCCGCAAATGAAAGAAAGGGTCACCACAAAATATAGGGTATGTATATATATAACCGGTGCGAAAGATGTACACATAACAAATTTCCACGAAACACAAGAGAAAGCTCTTTAACTTAAAAGTAATTCCCACCAACGGGTTTATATAAATAAATCACCAATCCTAATGCAGACTTCTACAATGGGTGTGACAACCGATTACTGGTTCGTCACATGCATGATTTTCCGGAAAATTAACCTCTCCTCGAAGAGTCGTGGGGTAGGCAAAGCCACACAGAAATATACGTACCCGCACTAAAAATGCCACACAAGGCAGGTGAAGTCACACAGACAAACACCAGGCGAAGTCACACAGACATACACCAACTCAATATAAATCCAGAGGGATTTGGCGAAGCCACACAGTCAAACGCCCGGTACGTAGGCAAAGTCACACAGACATACACCTAGGCACGCAACTATGAAATGCATGGCATATATTCTCTTTGGCATATACGGGATAGTCACACAAGACAAAATCCTCGCGTAGTCCTATCTGACGCACGCATTCATATATGCTCATGCAAACATTCACATAGCCTAAAGCCTATGTACAAAGCATCACGATATACATACATTTTTCCAATCATATGTAAATTGCACACATATTATAACCACGATCTCATCAACGAGAATACATAAATACAAACATGCCAAAGCACACAGCAATTGCACACACAGCAAAACAAAGCATGTCGTAACCATTTAAAGACAGAAATAAAGTGGAGCCCTTACCTCGTCAAGCACTCAACTATCACACGATCGCACAACACTTACTTGCTTCCTAAAACAAGCAAAGTATTCAATCAAAACTATAACCAATCAATCCTTAATGATTTGGACTCTAGAACCCCAAAACCCAAAGGTTCTCTAAGGTAAAATCCCTCTTTCGGATTCTCTACCAAAAACTACCGTATTGATCAACCCCCATGAGTTATTTGTATTATTTTTAGGACCCAAAACAATTGCCAAAAGTCTTAAATAATTTGAAATGCAAAATGGCTGTTTTCTTGCGTTATAAGCTACGTACTTTCCGAGTACCCGAAAAACTCGTTTCCAATCCCAACCACTTCCATAAATTAATAAAAAGGGATTAGACAGTTAAAAACCAAGTTTAGAAATCAGAATCCAAAATTTTAGTTTCCAGAGCTCGCCCTGGCGAGTTGGTGGCGAGTGAAGGCAGAGAGTACTGGTCTTACTCGCTCTGGAGCTCGCCCTGGCGTGTTGTCAGGACCTGTGACACTCGCCCTGGCGAGTAACCACTCGCTCAGCGAGTTTCAACTGTCATGACAGCAAAAGACAGCAACTCACACCACCTTTTTCCACCCAAGCCTAGTTTGATTCTATTAGTTCCCAACATCTTTTCAAGGCATAAAAGCAAACCATTTCCATAAGCAAGCAACACTTTTCCGAAAGCATGTTGGTTGCTTCGAGTGCAAGTTATTTAATTTTCATTTCCAAAATCAAAACCAAATCCAAGCACAAGTTTTATTACGGGCCTTAACCGTCCGGTAATCATTTTCAAACATGTTTTCAAGGTAAAAAGCGACACCACATGTCACAATAGTTTTAAACCACTTTGACCTCAAAATACTCCCCAAAAACTCTTAGGAAATATTTTCATAAACCCCAAAATATTTTTCATCGGATTTTCTAAAACAAAACCATACAACGCATTTCCCTTTTTCTCAAAGGTCCAAAGACAACGTTTCTTTTCAAAACCTTACAACTTAACCACATGTTATTGATCAATACTCTAAACTTTCAAAACCCTAACTTTTCTCATGAGATTCTCACAAACTCATGGAAAACAAAAACAACAAAGCCTACACATGCTTCTTTAAACCTCATGAACAACATTCATGAAACAAAAACTAGCAAGAACAACATTTCTCACCAAACCCTCTTAAGAACATAAACCCAAAAACCTCACAACTCAAAAAATCTACCAACCTAGGAGATGAGAAGAGAGGGTTACCTTAAGAAAGTGATTCTCTACAACTTTCCTCAAAGCTCCAAAGCTTGAAATGGAGTGAAATGGTGAAGAAATGAAAATCTAGTGAAGGTTGAAAATGAAAGTAATGGAGTCTACGTGAAAGAGAGAAAGAAAGGAGTGAAATATGTGATGTTTTCTAAGTGACCAAGTGACCAAACCTCCTTACTATGCCATAGCTCTTGCTCACTCATGGCCATTGGATCAAAAACAAAATGCCAAAACAAAACCCTAGCCATTGGATCAAACCAAATCAAACCCACTTGAGATAAAACTCAACACCTCTTGGAAACACTCACACGTTCAGTTCTCGCGCGCCGCGACGAACGTAAATCACAAAAACATAAAACCTACGGAAAGAACGTCTATCATTTTTCCATTCCAAAACTTATCGCCGAATCTTTTTTCCGCGACTGTAATTTTCTTCCATACCTCAGAAAAATAATCTCAGGATATATCCTAACCCGCGCAGATATATAAAACTTCCATCCGAAACCTCGCTTAAAACAGACGAAATAAGATTTTACAACGACGGGTAAAATCCTACTCGTTTTTCCAAAAACAAGAATAATCCAAAACTTATTATTCTACAACCACATATAACTTCTTATTCAAGCAACAGGATCACAGAACCAAAGTCTGTACAATTACAGTGCACGAGCACTAAACAGACTCGATTACAGCAAAACCTCAGAATTACACGATGTTTCATCACACGAACACATCGAAACCCTAATATTCCTTAAACCAACTACACAATAAAATCTTGGGTCTTACAATACTACCCCCCTAAAAGAAGTTTCGTCCTCGAAACTTAGACATCGTCGAACAAACTGGGGTATAATTCTTTCATCTTACTCTCGAGCTCCCAGGTGGTATCTCCTGTAGCTTCGTTCCATATTACCTTCACCAAAGGTATCTCTTTCGTCCTCAGACGTTTCATCTTCCTATCCGCAATCTTGATCGGCGGAACCTCGAATGACAAATTATCCCTCAACTGGATGTCATCTGGTGTGATCACATGTGATGGATCCGGTGTATATTTCCGCAATTGCGACACATGGAACACATCATGAATCAAAGATAGTACCGGTGGCAACGCGATCCGGTAAGCTACCTTCCCAATCCGTTCCAAAATCTGATAAGGCCCTATAAACTTCGGAGTCAACTTCTTCGCTTTCAAAGCCCTTCCAACACCCGTCGTTGGAGTAACACGGAGAAATACGTGATCTCCCTCCTCAAACTCTAAAGGCCTCCGACGCCTATCCGCATAACTCTTTTGGCGATCTTGAGCAACCTTCATCATTGCCCTTATCTTTCGGACCTTGTCCGTCGTCTGTTGTACCATTTCCGGTCCTACTATCATACTTTCCCCATCTTGGTACCAACACAAAGGAGTCTGACATCTCCTCCCATACAAAGCCTCGTATGGTGCCATTCCAATACTCGCGTGGAAACTGTTGTTGTATGTGAATTCTATCAAAGGTAACACATCATCCCAACTTCCATGATCATCCAATACACAAGCTCTCAACAAATCTTCCAAAGATTGATTTGTTCTCTCGGTCTGCCCATCTGTCTGAGGATGGTAGGCGGAACTCAATCTCAGTTTCGTCCCCAACGCCTCATGCAAAGTCTTCCAAAAGTGTGAAGTAAACTTTGGGTCTCGATCCGACACTATACTTGACGGAATCCCATGTAACCTCACAATCTCAGCAATGTAAATATCGGTCAACTTTGCTGCTGTATCCGTAATCCTTACCGGTAGAAAATGAGCGGACTTCGTCAAACGATCCACTATCACCCAAATGGAATCATGCTTCCTCCTGGTCTTAGGTAAACCAGTGATGAAATCCATAGAAATGCTATCCCACTTCCACTCGGGGATATCTAATGACTGCAGCATCCCTGCCGGTCTCTGATGTTCAATCTTCGCCTTCTGACAAGTCAGACACGACGCCACATACTCAGCCACATCCTTTTTCATACCCGGCCACCAGAAATCATGCCTCAGGTCTTGATACATCTTTGTTGCTCCGGGATGTATACTAAGTTTACTCTTGTGTGCCTCCCCTAGAATGGTGTTTCTCAAGTCCATGGCTTCGGGTACACACACTCTCCCTTGACACCTCAAAATGTTGTCCGATCCCACCTTGAAATCTCGGTTGGTTCCTCGAACAATCAAAGCTCTTTTCTCCATAAGGAACTTGTCATCTTGACAATTAGCAATATCCTCCAACAAACCGTTCGAGATGGTAATCATACCCAGTCTCATATTCCCTAAAGCAAACTATACCTCTAGGTGCAAGTCACGAAACTCTCTCAACAACTCTTGTTGACTAGCCATTTGTGCCGAACAAACAGACACACTTTTCCTACTCAAGGCATCGGCCACCACATTAGCCTTTCCAGGATGGTATTCTAAGGTGAAATCAAAATCTTTCAAAGTTTCCATCCACCTCCGTTGCCTCATATTAAGCTCTTTCTGATCGAACAGATACTTAAGACTTTTATGGTCACTAAACACGACAAAAGTGCAACCATACAGATGATGTCTCCAAATCTTCAATGCGAAAACAACGGCCGCAAGCTCTAAATCGTGCGTAGGATAATTCTTTTCATGCACTTTCAACTGTCTTGACGCATAAGCCACTGCTCTCTTGTGTTGCATCAACACACAACCCAACCCTTGATGAGAAGCATCACAATAAACCTCATACGGTTCCTCCGACTGTGGTAACATCAAAACTGGTGAAGTCGTCAACCGTTCTTTCAACAACTGGAAACTCAACTCACACTTCTCAGTCCACGCAAAAGGTTGATCTTTTCGCGTAAGTTGCGTCATTGGCGCCACAATCTTAGCGAAACCTTCAATGAATCTCCGGTAATAACCGGCCAAACCAACAAAACTCCTCACATCAGTCACTGTTTGAGGCTGCTTCCATGAAAGTACCGTATCAATCTTGGCTGGATCCACGGCTATTCCCTCTTTTGATATAACATGGCCAAGGAAATTCACCTCTTTCAACCAAAAATCACACTTTGACGGGTTAGCATACAACCTTTTCTCCCGCAAAACTTGCAAAACCAAGCGAAGATGCTCTTCATGCTCCTCTTCACTCTTCGAATACACCAAAATGTCGTCAATGAACACCACTACAAACTTGTCCAAAAATGAATTGAATATCCGATTCATGTAAGCCATAAAGATAGCAGGTGCATTCGTCACTCCAAACGGCATCACTAGAAACTCATAATGCCCATACCGCGTCCTAAACGCCGTTTTCTGAATATCCTCATCTCGTACCCTTATCTGGTGATAACCAGACTTCAAGTCAATCTTTGAAAACACTGAGGCTCCCCTCAACTGATCCATCAAATCATCGATTCGTGGCAATGGATATCGGTTCTTGATAGTCACCTTATTAAGCTTCCGATAATCCACACACAAACGAGACTTACCATCCTTCTTTTTAACCAATAAGACCGGTGCTCCCCAAGGCGACACACTAGGCCTTATGAAACCTTTACCTAACAAGTCCTCAATCTGACTTTTCAACTCTACCAACTCAGTTGGGGCCATCCGATAAGCTGATTCCGAAATCGGACCCGTACCCGGTTGCAAATCAATAAAGAATTCCACCTCTCTACACGGAGGAAAAGCTGGAATCTCCGATGGAAACATATCTTGGAAATCCTGGACCACTCGAATTTCCTCAATTCGGATCTCCGACGTCACTCCTAAACTTGCAAGTGAAACTATCTCCGGTTCCCCATTACACATAACCACAGAAAGCCGATTTGCAGACAAGTACCTTCGCACACCTGGCTCGGGAAAGAAAACCAATTTCCGAGCGCAGTCTAGAATCACATAATGATACGACAACCAATCCATCCCAAGAATGATCTCGAGAGATAAAAGCGGTAGACAAACCAAATTGACCAGAAAATCCCTATTCTGGATTACTACCAAACAATGCAAACATGCAATATTCACTACCAAAACCTTAGCAGGAGTCAAAACATTCAAATCAAACGGAAGCACAGAAACATTCAAACTCAAACGATTTGCACAAGCCAAAGATATGAATGAGTGGGTTGCCCCCGTGTCAATCAAAGCAGTTAAAGAATTACCTGCGATGTGACAGCTCTCATGGATGGCATTGCTAGCCTGCCCACTCAACTCAGTGCCCATACAGTAAGCACGTGCCTTTGCCGCAGGTCTGGCACCTTGTGAGCCTTGTGCCACATTTGCCGACGGCCCAGTCTTCGGGGCTCTGTAATCTCTAGCAAAGTGTCCCGGCTTCTTGCAATTGTAGCAGGTGTTTCCCACCTTCGGTTGCGTGCACTCATTAGAAAAATGCCCCGCTTCTCCACAGTTGTAGCAAGTCCCCTTACTACCCTCTGATTTTCCCCGGGTTCCCTGATTCACCGATCGGCTCGGTCCTTTACTGTGCTGAGGACGGTTATAAGGCTTACTCCCTTGCCTCCCACTATTCTGAGTCGAACCACGATCATTGGTACGACTTGGTCCTCCGGCACTAGACCCTCCTTGGCGGTTCACCCGCTTATTCCTCATGTCCTCTACTTCTTGACACTTCTCTACCAAGACCTGAAACTGTCGGATACCCAATGGCACAACCGAATCCTGCAGTTCGTACCTCAGCCCATCTTGGAAACGACGGCACATATAATCCTCATCTATCCCATCCCTAAAGAAGCGGAAGAAACGGGATAGTGATTCGAACTTCTTGGCATATGTTTCAACATTCATGCCCCCTGACGCAACCTCAGAAATTCCTCCCCATACCTTTCCCTTGCAGTCTCGGGAAAGTACTTGGCTAAAAACCTCCTCTTGAAGTTCTCCCAATTCAATTCCTCATGGCCATTCTCCATGATAATACGGGTGTTCCTCCACCAATACTCAGAACCCCCGAGTAACTGATAGGTAGCTAAGACTGCTTTCTCCCCTTCTGGACAATGAATTGCCCCGAATATCCTCTCCACAGATTGGAGCCACAAATCAGCAGTTTCCGGACCTCCATCCCCATTAAACTTTGGAGGAGTTTGGTGGTTGAAATTTGAAAGAAGTCTAGATCCAACAGCGAGTATTTCCCTTTCGCGCTTTTCCAGATCCCTCTGCGCCTTAGCATGGCTCTGGGCAGTCACAGCCGCTGCCATCGTATGCATGGCATAAGCCATCTGGTTTATATCAACATTATCCGTCATAGGTGCTGTAGGTGCCCTTCTTGGAGGCATTCTATTCTGCACAATACCAATTAGATTCCTTATCCAACATTTCTGAGTCTCAACAGAAAATCTCACCCAACGGTTACTAACTCAACCCGACACAGAACGAACACTAGAACTAACTCAACACTAGCTACGTTCTAACCGACTCTGGACTAACGACTCAAGTATACACTTTCCCTTTGAAGATTTAAAGCCGTGCTCTGATACCAAATTGTAACACCCCGTTTTTCATAAGCCAAAAAGGGCATTATTTTTTTTTTTTCTTTTTCAACTAACACTCAGAGTGCGCATAATAGTTTTTAAATGAACCGGCATTCAAATATGCAAAAGAACTCATTACCAAAAGGTGCTTCGACAAGCAAAGTGTATTTCCTGAATAATTACAATCCAAGTCTAAGTACCAAAACAAGTTAGAAATCCTATGCTAACCAAAAAGCACGGTGCACAAAACACACCGGCGCATAGTCTAACTATCCTAGGCTACAGCTCTAACCGCTCACTGGGGCCTGGAACAGCCACCGTCGTCACCACGACCTAACCCATCATCTGGGTGGGATGAGCCCGCAAATGAAAGAAAGGGTCACCACAAAATATAGGGTATGTATATATATAACCGGTGCGAAAGATGTACACATAACAAATTTCCACGAAACACAAGAGAAAGCTCTTTAACTTAAAAGTAATTCCCACCAACGGGTTTATATAAATAAATCACCAATCCTAATGCAGACTTCTACAATGGGTGTGACAACCGATTACTGGTTCGTCACATGCATGATTTTCCGGAAAATTAACCTCTCCTCGAAGAGTCGTGGGGTAGGCAAAGCCACACAGAAATATACGTACCCGCACTAAAAATGCCACACAAGGCAGGTGAAGTCACACAGACAAACACCAGGCGAAGTCACACAGACATACACCAACTCAATATAAATCCAGAGGGATTTGGCGAAGCCACACAGTCAAACGCCCGGTACGTAGGCAAAGTCACACAGACATACACCTAGGCACGCAACTATGAAATGCATGACATATATTCTCTTTGGCATATACGGGATAGTCACACAAGACAAAATCCTCGCGTAGTCCTATCTGACGCACGCATTCATATATGCTCATGCAAACATTCACATAGCCTAAAGCCTATGTACAAAGCATCACGATATACATACATTTTTCCAATCATATGTAAATTGCACACATATTATAACCACGATCTCATCAACGAGAATACATAAATACAAACATGCCAAAGCACACAGCAATTGCACACACAGCAAAACAAAGCATGTCGTAACCATTTAAAGACAGAAATAAAGTGGAGCCCTTACCTCGTCAAGCACTCAACTATCACACGATCGCACAACACTTACTTGCTTCCTAAAACAAGCAAAGTATTCAATCAAAACCATAACCAATCAATCCTTAATGATTTGGACTCTAGAACCCCAAAACCCAAAGGTTCTCTAAGGTAAAATCCCTCTTTCGGATTCTCTACCAAAAACTACCGTATTGATCAACCCCCATGAGTTATTTGTATTATTTTTAGGACCCAAAACAATTGCCAAAAGTCTTAAATAATTTGAAATGCAAAATGGCTGTTTTCTTGCGTTATAAGCTACGTACTTTCCGAGTACCCGAAAAACTCGTTTCCAATCCCAACCACTTCCATAAATTAATAAAAAGGGATTAGACAGTTAAAAACCAAGTTTAGAAATCAGAATCCAAAATTTTAGTTTCCAGAGCTCGCCCTGGCGAGTTGGTGGCGAGTGAAGGCGGAGAGTACTGGTCTTACTCGCTCTGGAGCTCGCCCTGGCGTGTTGTCAGGACCTGTGACACTCGCCCTGGCGAGTAACCACTCGCTCAGCGAGTTTCAACTGTCATGACAGCAAAAGACAGCAACTCACACCACCTTTTTCCACCCAAGCCTAGTTTGATTCTATTAGTTCCCAACATCTTTTCAAGGCATAAAAGCAAACCATTTCCATAAGCAAGCAACACTTTTCCGAAAGCATGTTGGTTGCTTCGAGTGCAAGTTATTTAATTTTCATTTCCAAAATCAAAACCAAATCCAAGCACAAGTTTTATTACGGGCCTTAACCGTCCGGTAATCATTTTCAAACATGTTTTCAAGGTAAAAAGCGACACCACATGTCACAATAGTTTTAAACCACTTTGACCTCAAAATACTCCCCAAAAACTCTTAGGAAATATTTTCATAAACCCCAAAATATTTTTCATCGGATTTTCTAAAACAAAACCATACAACGCATTTCCCTTTTTCTCAAAGGTCCAAAGACAATGTTTCTTTTCAAAACCTTACAACTTAACCACATGTTATTGATCAATACTCTAAACTTTCAAAACCCTAACTTTTCTCATGAGATTCTCACAAACTCATGGAAAACAAAAACAACAAAGCCTACACATGCTTCTTTAAACCTCATGAACAACATTCATGAAACAAAAACTAGCAAGAACAACATTTCTCACCAAACCCTCTTAAGAACATAAACCCAAAAACCTCACAACTCAAAAAATCTACCAACCTAGGAGATGAGAAGAGAGGGTTACCTTAAGAAAGTGATTCTCTACAACTTTCCTCAAAGCTCCAAAGCTTGAAATGGAGTGAAATGGTGAAGAAATGAAAATCTAGTGAAGGTTGGAAATGAAAGTAATGGAGTCTACGTGAAAGAGAGAAAGAAAGGAGTGAAATATGTGATGTTTTCTAAGTGACCAAGTGACCAAACCTCCTTACTATGCCATAGCTCTTGCTCACTCATGGCCATTGGATCAAAAACAAAATGCCAAAACAAAACCCTAGCCATTGGATCAAACCAAATCAAACCCACTTGAGATAAAACTCAACACCTCTTGGAAACACTCACACGTTCAGTTCTCGCGCGCCGCGACGAACGTAAATCACAAAAACATAAAACCTACGGAAAGAACGTCTATCGTTTTTCCATTCCAAAACTTATCGCCGAATCTTTTTTCCGCGACTGTAATTTTCTTCCATACCTCAGAAAAATAATCTCAGGATATATCCTAACCCGCGCAGATATATAAAACTTCCATCCGAAACCTCGCTTAAAACAGACGAAATAAGATTTTACAACGACGGGTAAAATCCTACTCGTTTTTCCAAAAACAAGAATAATCCAAAACTTATTATTCTACAACCACATATAACTTCTTATTCAAGCAACAGGATCACAGAACCAAAGTCTGTACAATTACAGTGCACGAGCACTAAACAGACTCGATTACAGCAAAACCTCAGAATTACACGATGTTTCATCACACGAACACATCGAAACCCTAATATTCCTTAAACCAACTACACAATGAAATCTTGGGTCTTACACTTTATAATTTTGATATGATGGTTATTAAACTTTGGTTCTTGGCTAAGATCATTGTTAGGTCCAAACTACTAAGAATTTTGAATTTGCAGCTTCATTTCTATTCTAGTGAGATTTAAGTTGAATAACCATTTGAATGAATAATATGTTTTCATTGTTCATCTTATGATCATTCTTATGCTAATTAAAGATGTTGGAGTATCTTATTGGTTGATGTGTTCAAATATTGGATGGTTGGTTAGGTTCACATTGCATACAATTGATGTTATAATGTCTTGGTTTATAAACAATCATGTAGTTATTTTATCTCAAAATCGCATATATATCCATTGTTATGACGACTGCATCATTTTGATTTGACTAGTATTTTTCTAGTTCATTGTGATTTACGAAATATGATGACATGAAGTGGGTTTTGGGAAAATAGTTGAATTTGATAAATGTTGGATATTTTGTGCTGAATCTTGATTTGATCATATCATTATAGGATATTCTTGAAGAGGTAGAAGAGGAATGACAAAAGCAAGGCATGTTAATGGAAAAAGTGTTGGCTGAAGGCGCAGACATCGACAATCTGCATTTTATTAGTGGGCATGTAACGATATGCGGCTGTGCTTCCCGCTTGAATAATGTGTCGCCAAGGTTTTGTTAATTTGTTTATGTAATAAGGAATTTGATATTTATGAATTGATAAGGCAATATAATAATAATTCGTATGTATTTTATGCTTGAGTATTTAAATGTTGTAGTTTTTTGTTTGTTTTTAATTATTTTTTGTTTTATGAATAAAATGCAGCCTATAAAAAAAAGCAAAAAAAGGAGTAATTTTTTTTTGAAAAAGTAAAGGCTTTTCACATCGGATGAGATAAACAACCGTTGTGACATACACATATTTCACATCGGGTATCATAACCGATGTGAAATGTCTTGGACTTACCACATTAACTGCGTTTACATCGGGCCTGAAATCGATGTAAAATGTCAAAATGGCCCGATGTGAAATCCCTTTTTTGTAGTAGTGTTGGCTTCTTTAATCTATTTGTTCTCAAATTGACCTTCTAACTAAAACATTTATTTGGAAGGACAACTATGATAAAAGAATTCATTTAGTTTGGCAGAATGTTGTTACTCAAGTGAAGAAAGATGATGACCTCGGTGTGAGAATTGTATTTGAACAAATTTCTTGCTGTAACTGCTGCGTCAACACAGTTACAACAACAACCGTTCGATTATAAATAATGATCAGGATTAAATCAAGGCATGTGTAATATAAATCGTCTGATGTGAAATCAACGACCGAGATCAATTACAGCGTGTAACTGTATGTTTTTTCTACAGCACCAAATCCGGATCCGAATTATACAAGATGTGAATACAACCATGTTGGGTAAGTTGGTTTGGGATATGCAGCAAAAGTCCAAGAAATCTTGGGTTCATATGTTTCACGATAAGTACCTAAATAACATGTTTTTTCTCTCGAGTGTTAGAAGTTTTGGCTCTCCCATTTGAAACTCTATTTCAAAAGCCAAATTGGCCCTTCTCAAAGGTTTTACCTACAAAGTTGGAGATGAAACTTTTTTCTTTTTGGTTTTCTTTTTTGTTGTCTAACGAACAGTTGTGCAAAAAGCAAAAAAGTGGAGCTTGTGGTTATCCAATCAACTTCAACTAAATGATTTCTTTTTCAATTTTTTTTTTATTTTTTTTTATTTTTTTTAACGGCAAATATATTATTAAAACAAAATCTCTGCACAAGACGTACAAAGACCGATAAAAGAGGAACTACAGAACAAAAGGTGCCGTATATAGGCGGAACACCAATGAACAAAACCAAAACTAACACCACCTAAAAGAGGTCAATTTCTAATCACATACTTAGAAAGACACTCCACTGCTTCCGCACCAGAGAAAACACCAGCCGACCCAAAAAGATATTATTAGACGCTAACTCCCGATCTCAAATCAAAAGTGACCGGCCCATCAGAATCCAAAAAGCGACTCAATGAGCCAAAAGTTAATGGACCACAGTAGAAAGCAGACCTAGGTAGATAAGTCTCAGCTTGCAGTCCTCCTCCAAACAATACAGTCAACACCGGCAAAGTAGAGGTCAACCAGATACAAAAAACTGCAAATCTCAACAGATTTGGAAACCAACAGAGACTCATAGAGAGTCCTGCAAACCTCAACAGATTTGAAAACGGTCAGAATCAAATATCCAGAAAACCAAATACTCACGACATTAACCACATAACATGTAAGCATCTCAACACCTCACCACCACAACATCACCTCATCACCTCACACCACCACCACACCAATAAGAACAACACCATCACCAAGAATCATCATTGTATTAGAAGACAGGATTTCTACACTTCTGTTCCAAATGATATAAAGACACTCAGCTTGAATCATCTCTACGCGTAAGGATTGCTATAGTTTGAATGTGGATGAGTGTTGTTTGGGTGTATCGGGTAGAACTGGATATGATGGCCTGTTTTGATGAGAATACAGGAGCTAAATCATTGGTTTTAGTGGGTATTTGGATTTGGGCATTATGGATAATACTTTCGCCGAGCTTATGGTAATTTATCATGGGTTGAGGCTTGCTAGAGACATACGATTGATGACAGTAATTTATGTGTTGAGGCCAAGACAGCACAAGTTATATTTTCGAAGTAAATCTGTCCATCGTACCACGATGACATGTATCGTGGTACGATGGCATAACATGGTGGCTAAGTCAACTTAGAAATTAAGCAACTAAATCCTATGGCCATCGTGCCACGATGGGATCCATCGCGCCACGATGAGCCTTGCTGCCCAAGTCATAAAAACTATAAATAGAGCCTTCCTCCTTCACAATTATTCATTCAGAAATTTAGAGAACTATTTCTCTATAAGGAGCAAAGGAGGAGGAGCTCTAGGGAAGGAACTTTCCCCCTTCAACGGGAAAGGTAACTTCCTCCGCAAGGTAGCAAGGTTATTGGTATGCATTTATTTAATTCTTGTAATTTAATTATGTCTATTAGTAGCTAAACTACTTTAGGTTAGGTGGAGAAGATGAACTCCCTTAGGAATGCTGGAATCATGTAAATTGGTACTAAGTTTATATAATTTTCTATTCAGTTTTATTTATTCTATTGTCTATGTTTTAATTACGTAACCCGATTGATAGCTACAATTAGGGAACGCTTTTAGGGATGGTGATATCTAGCATTGCGCCTAGGGTCAGGGTTTATCACTGGCCGACAGCTAACCTCAATAGGGTTAGTGATATTTAATATTGTGCCTTAAGTTAGGATTACCCAAGGCTCGGCAACTAACCTATAGGGTTAGTGATCTAGTATTGTGCCTCAAAACCGGCAGCCAACCCCGATCAATAGATGATAGCTTAACAAGTTAAGGGTAAAAGAACTAATGAAACCATGCTTAATTGACTACATATTTAGAGTCTAATCACTAGGTTAGGGACGTGACAACGTGGCTAACACTGGTTCCTTGTCTAATAATTGAGATTTTCTATACTCGTAATTAGGGTAATTATCGTACGCGGTTATTACTAATTATATTAGTTCACCAATAATAAAAAGGAATAGTCAATGATATAGCACCACTTACCCAGCAGGAATAAGGGAGGGATTCCAACTACTTAACCTATCTTCTTAATTTGTCTTTCTTTCTAGTTATATTCTCTGTTTCTTGAATCTAAAATTATCCCAACTTATAAAGCGGATCGAGGCAATCTCAACAAATCCTAGAATAAGCTTAGTAATCGAGGCGCTGTCCCTATGGATACGAACTCATTCTACTCAGTAGAGTGTGAATTATTACTCGACGACGACTGGTACACTTGCCAGACCGTAGTCAAGTTTTTGGCGCCGTTGCCGGGGACGGTGTAGACAGAGTTGTTGAGCTAATTTTAGGAATTTGTACATATATATATATATATATATATATATATATATATATATTAAAATAAATTAAAAATTAAAAACTTGTTCTTGCAATATTGAACTTACAGACGATTCTGGCTAAGGAAAAGGCTTGGTATTTAAGCGATCCATTGTGATCCACCTCCCTTACCTGGGAATCCCTGTGGTGATAGACTTGCAAAAACAACAAAAAAAATAAAAAATAAAACTTTTTGTGAATCTTGTGTTGATCTCTGTTTATTATCATTATTATTGTGCTTTACTACTAATCAAATTCTTTGAGTTTAAGCAATGACACTCAGATGGGAGGACTTTCCAGAGGAATTAAATGGAATTGGTGGCTACATCTTTCAAGAATGTGAAAGCCGCAATATTCATTTCTGTGAAGCCTGTGAAATTTTCACGGAATTCATCCAACGACCTAAAAGACACTTACTCTTTGAGGACGACTGGATTGAATTCATGGAAGAAAAGGAGTCTAAAGCACAAGAAGGAGCGTCAACTGAATCAGTTACAACCCAAATTGAGCCAGATTCCATGGGAGATACAGGAAAAGACTCTGAAGTCGAAAAAGTAGTAGATTGGGACAAAGATGAACAATTGCTTATCCTGGAGACTATCATCGAAGAGGGTGCAGAATACAATACACCCACAGAACTAGTCTATGAATTATTCAACGAGTTCATCCAAAGACCTCGAAGACATGAGTCCTTTTTGGACAATTGGGTTGAATTCAATGAAGAAAAGGAGTTTGAAGCACAAGGAGGAATGTCAACTGAATCAGTTGCCACCCAAAATGAGCTAGAGTCCATAGGCGATGAAAGTCGAGACTCTAAGGTTAATGAAGTACCATCTGAAACCTCAAGGAGTAAGGAGACAGAAACTCCAGAAGAGAAGCTAGAAGCAGGATCACCAAAAGAGGGGCAACCACAAAAGAAACCTCAACAACAGCGGGACGACCCAAGAAGTCTCCCAATACCTTGCTCTATTGGGGAGGTGAATTTTAAAGAAGCACCATGTGACCTTGATTCTAACATAAATTCAATGTCTTTGTATCATGTAGACAGGTTGAAAGAAGCACATGATGAACAAGAAGATCAACAAAAACAATTGGTTGAAATAGAAACGGACCAACGCGACGCGTCAAGTGTTCGGGATGAAGATTTCTATAAGGGAGCTGAACCCCAACCAATGAAGATTCAAGAGCAAGATCTCCAACAAAAAGAACAACCTAGCAACAAAGCCGAAGAAAAAGCAGAAATTGATAAAGTCATAGATATGATTTGTGCTTTGTTTGCTACGGTCAAGCTAAAGAGGGTATGGAAGCAATATCCTCTGTTTCTCAAATTCCTGGGATTCTTAACAAAGAAGAGGAAGAAGACGGATGATATATTCCATCTCTCATATAAGACGCCCTAACAATCTTCTGACGTCTAGCTAATGACTTTAAAGAAGCGCTTCCTGGGAGGCAACCCAATGTATTTTTTATTGCTTTCATTTATTTTTCTTGCATTTTAAATTTCTTTTCAAATTAGGTAATTTTTCAAAACTACAAGATATGTTTTCAAAAGGGAAGGAATGCAAAAATTTTATGTCCAAAAAGAATTTTAAAAGAACTGTTCCAAAGCCCATCATGCAACAAATTTCCTATTGTGTCACGATGAAAATAAAAACTTTTGAAAAACATGGCATTGGAACAGCCATCGAGCAATGAAACTGCTCATGACACGATGAAAGTTTGGAAGTTACAAAAAGAAACACCGGTTGCAACACTTACATCATCCACCCAATTAACCCTCCACTTCTAAACCTTCAAATTCACCATCATCATCTCTTTTCTATTCATTCATCCATCACCACAAAAATCAAACCTCAACATTTTCTTACCCCTCCATTCCCAAAACTTCTATAAAGCCATTAGACCACAAATTCATCACTATTGCACCAAAGAAAAAATAATAATAAATAAAAATAAACCTCCAGATTTTTATCCAGTCAAGATGGAAGGATGATTGAACGTCTCACGTCCCAAGTAAAGGAGAGACGATCTCTTGGGACAGAGACACAGACATTCTTAACCGAGTACAGAGGATTACCACCAAATTGAGCAACAAAAGTTCAAAGTTTGGGGTAACAAACCCATAGCAGCAACATGCTGCATATCATACTCAGAGCAGGCACGAGCAGGTCAATACTCAGATAACATCATGGGCCTGTTGAATAGGGAGCTGAACCCTATATTCTTTACACCTGGTGTATCATCAACCAGGGCGGGCAGTAAGTCATGGAGCATTCCCGCTGTTCCCTTCTATCTTTGTATCTTAGTCGTTTATCATCTATGTAATGAATGTCATTTGCTGACAGCCCCCTATGCTTACTAAAAAATGCAATAATTGTTTGCTTGTTTATTATCTAGTGCATGTTAAAAGTTATAGGCAAAGTTCCAGTGACGTAACGACTACATTTGGATGATTTGAATTCCACGCCTTTATACAAAGAACACCGAAGGTGATTGCTCAGAAAGCGCGGAAGTTTGGGAGACAGAGAGACGAGTGATGAAGCTGGTGTCTGTGAGACAAGTGTTCAACTTTCAGATATACCTAAGCCATGTGAGGATTTGAGCCAAATATTTCCAAACGGTATTACCACTTTCTTTTGAATTACTATGAGAGTACCGTGCACTTGTTTATTTTCTAGAACTTGCTCTAATTCTCTGCTGACTGGTTAATTTGATATTATATGCATTGAGGCAATTGTTTGTTATAACCCAGAGCCTTTTCAAGCCACCATTTATATATTATTATCCTTTGCTAGCCAAATTTGAGCCGTAAAAAAATTATCCCTTTTGTTTCGGTGACAAACCACGATACAAGCCTATAGACCAGAAAAACAATGATTTACCCTCTTTGGAGTTAGGTAATAGTTCTCAAAAGTCTTGGCAACAAAATAAGTTTGGGGTTGCTCATGGAACTAGCAACGTTTAAGTTTGGGGTGGGTATACATAGAACTATCACTACAAAAAGAAAAAAAATGAAAAAGAGACGGGAAAACATCAAAAAAATTCCCTAAAAAAATAGTCTCTTCAAAAAAATAATAAATGAAAAAGAAAGAGCCAAAGGGCAAAAACAGTGATAGAAAAGAACCACACAAAGATACATCCGGTTCTTAATCTCTGACAGCAACACAAAAAGGCACCCTAAGGAACAAAGGTTGCGTACACAAAAAGGAACAACAAAGTAGAACTTAACTCCAATGTTTAGCCTACTTATCCCAAAAATGTCCTGCCTTGACCTAAGCCACGTTATAACCCTAAAAAGACCTCCAATAATGCATGTATATTGAATTTTGACTGGTTGCTTAGAGTTCTTGCAAGCCTATGGTAAAATGGCAGGTTGTACGATGATTGAGAGATAACCCTTTCAATTATGAGCGAAAAATACAAATGTGAGAGAGAGAAAAGGTTGAACATGGACTCTTGCAGGCATTTGTCTGATTTGCTACTATTGACGTCTCTTGAGCCCAAGTGTTGACTGAGCAGGATCGCTGAGGTGAAGTTCAGTGGTTCCACTGCTGACAAATACATAAGGTTGTGAAATTTCTGTCATTTATATCTACTTGTTGTTTCACTGACGATTTTGCTTGGCAGACATGTTACTTGAGGACAAGCAACTGTTTAAGTTTGGGGTTGTGATGACAGTAATTTATGTGATGTTTTTAGTATTATTTATTATTAGTTTAGTATTAGTTTTAGACCAATTACACGGCAAAAGCCTAAAGAAGTGAAGTTACTTGTCCAAGAAGTCAAGAATTGAAGAAAGTGCATAAAAAGAGGCTAAAAGGAAGAAAATGCGCAACTTTCAGTCTGCGGACCATAACTTGAGCTACGAGTATCGGAATGAGGTCCGTGACCATGCGTTGGAAAGCTAAGACAAAAATCTACAACTTTCGTGTTAAAGCAAAAACGTAATTTTGCAGTCTCATCACAGTACAATGGCATTCATCGCAGTACGATGGAGCTGCTTGTTGGCCAAGACAGCACAAGTTATATTTTCGAAGTAAATCTGTCCATCGTACCACGATGACATGTATCGTGGTACGATGGCATAACTTGGTGGCTAAGTCAGCTTAGAAATTAAGCAACTAAATCCAATGGCCATCGTGCCACGATGGGATCCATCGCGCCGCGATGAGCCTTGCTGCCCAAGTCATAAAATCTATAAATAGAGCCTTCCTCCTTCACAATTATTCATTCAGAAATTTAGAGAACTATTTCTCTATAAGGAGCAAAGGAGGAGGAGCTCTAGGGAAGGAACTTTCCCCCGTCAACGGGAAAGGTAACTTCCTCCGCAAGGTAACAAGGTTATTGGTATGCATTTATTTAATTCTTGTAATTTAATTATGTCTATTAGTAGCTAAACTCCTTTAGGTTAGGTGGAGAAGATGAACTCCCTTAGGAATGCTGGAATCATGTAAATTGGTACTAAGTTTATATAATTTTCTATTCAGTTTTATTTATTCTATTGTCTATGTTTTAATTACGTAACCCGATTGATAGCTACAATTAGGGAACGCTTTTAGGGATGGTGATATCTAGCATTGCGCCTAGGGTCAGGGTTTATCACTGGCCGGCAGCTAACCTCAATAGGGTTAGTGATATTTAATATTGTGCCTTAAGTTAGGATTACCCAAGGCTCGGCAACTAACCTATAGGGTTAGTGATCTAGTATTGTGCCTCAAAACCGGCAGCCAACCCCGATCAATAGATGATAGCTTAACAAGTTAAGGGTAAAAGAACTAATGAAACCATGCTTAATTGAATACATATTTAGAGTCTAATCACTAGGTTAGGGACGTGACAACGTGGCTAACACGGGTTCCCTGTCTAATAATTGAGATTCTCTATACTCGTAATTAGGGTAATTATCGTACGCAGTTATTACTAATTATATTAGTTCACCAATAATAAAAAGAAATAGTCAACGATATAACACCACTTACCCAGCAGGAATAAGGGAGGGATTCCAACTACTTAACCTATCTTCTTAATTTGTCTTTCTTTCTAGTTATATTCTCTGTTTCTTGAATCTAAAATTATCCCAACTTATAAAGCGGAGACAATCTCAACAAATCCTAGGATAAGCTTAGTAACCGAGGCACTGTCCCTGTGGATACGAACTCATTCTACTCAGTAGAGTGTGAATTATTACTCGACGACGACTGGTACACTTGCCAGACCGTAGTCAACGATACACAAGAATTTTGTGATATTCAGATTCTCACTAGTACAAAAACACCTTTATAATTTAGCGCTTAAGTCGGTTAAACTTGCCACCCGTCTTAAGAAATCACGCGGTGGCAATTCCGTTAATATCTGTAACTTTGGTAGGTCGGTTGCTTGATTATCCTGACTTAACAAAAATTAAATAAAAAAATTAAATATCTTGTTTTGATTTTATTTTGACAAGTACTTAGTTGTTTCATCTAGGTAGTTTATCTTAGTGTAATTGATCTTAACCTAGTATTGAAGTGTTAGTTTATCTATTTTGATCACAATGGTATATTTTAAATTTGGAATGACATTATTGGTTGTTTAAATATCTTGATCACAATACTATGTTTTAATTTGTTATGACATTATATATTTTTACTTCTATTATTTTATTTTGAAATTTGGGTGAGACATGAAACATAATATGTTGTAATATATTTATTTTGATATACTGATGTTGCAGTAAATTAGGAGTATACAGGTAGGGAAAAAATGTAATATCATAAAATAAAATAAAACTGCAGAAAAAAAAAACTAGTTTCTTAGGACGGTTAAATATAGCCGTCTTAAGAAATAACCTTCTTAAGTCGGTTGCGTGTGCCAGCTGTGTTTTCTGAAAACTGAAATTGTTAAGACGGGTGCTTGTTAACCGACCTAACTTATAGTTTGTTAAGTCGGTCAAAAACCGACCTAAGAAGTCAAAACTTCTTACGTCGGCAACACTTAAGACGGGTGCGGAACCGTCTTAAGAGGTCGTTTTTAACCGACTTAAGAAGCATGTTTTGTACTAGTGATTCCAACTATTATCGGCCTCATTTTGAAGGCTCGCTCAATTACTAACCACTAACATTGGTTGTTTTTAAAAAAATCTTCGGATGTCTCGTAAGGGGATCAGTTGGTAGCTAGCTACTAGGAGGGGTTGGGGTTCGAATCTCGGATTCTCCACTTCTCTGCACCCATAGTGTGTGGATCTAATCATTAGGCTACTAGACAAGAAATATCTTATCTTTTGGTACGTGGGTCTTGAAATAAAAACGTAGAAAAAAAAATATAATTCTCTAGTTTTTATCGTTCATATTGTTTTCATCTATGTTGTAGTGAGTTTTTTCTTCTTTATTTGTCGGTTATTTCTACGTTGTGGATTTATACTCTATTTTTTATGGTTGAAATTTATGATGCAGCACGAGAATTTATTAAAACATACCAACCAATTATATATTGCTAACAAAAGTCAAACACACGCATAAAATAAAACATCGTTATAATATTAAGTGAACCAGTATGGATATTTTAGTTTGTAATTGATACATCGATGTTTTTTCAATGGAAAAAGAAAAATATTATGCATCTGCTAAAATATAAGTGACATAAATTGGAAAAAAAATATGATTACTTTGCTAAATAAAATAAGATAATGAAGCACAAACAATTTTATTCTTTGTATAATTAAAGTTCAGGTAACATGTATGGGCACTTAGTGGTAGGCATAAGATATGAACAATGAATTGGTTCAAGTGGTAAGAGACTTGTTCTCCTTAAGCATGTGGTCAGGGGTTCGATTCCTGGCTCATGCGTATGGAGAAAATTCGGTTGGGAGGGGAGAACCCACCTTGTGTGCCCCACAGGTTCCCCGACGGAGATTAGTCATCGCTGACGGCGGTGGAAACTTCGTACCAATATCATGGTAACCCAAAAAAAAAAAAATATGAACATTAAAATAGTTACAAAGACAAACACGCGTACGAGTATTAGTAACTTTTCAAATCTATCTATCTATCTATCTATCTATCTATCTATCTATCTATCTTCTATCTATATATATATATATATATATATATATATATATATACCATTATAAAGCAAACTATTTTTTGCTTATGTGTCAACTTAACAAAGCTCCTCACATTTTTCTCTTTTCTAAGCAAAAGTTGGTGCTTATGTGTCATCTCTCATTTTATTGTGATGATGTGTCATCTTTTAATAAGTTAGGCCAAACATGTCATCATATGGTAGGAAATGCTAAGAGACAAATTAAAACATTTGATTAAGAATAAAAAAATGTTATGAAAGGTGAAAGATCATCCCTTTTATTGGTGATTTTTTGTATACTTCTTTACAATATTTTGCCTACTAATTAATTGAATAATTTATTAAAAAATGTTATGAAAGGTGAAAGATCACCCCTTTTAATGATGATTTTTTGTATACTTGGTTTTTTACAATATCTTGCCACTTTGTTTCTTTTGCATCAATCAATTATAAATACCTTATGGTGCTCCCTTCAATTTCATATTTTGTCAATTTCTTATTCTAAACACCTACTCCAAATTTCCATTTTTTGTTTAACAATTCTTCTTTCTACTCACTCTCTATATATGAACCAACAATTTGTGTGATTTTTCTTTCCAAAGTAATACTACTATGAGAATTACCTTTGATTCATTTTCCAAATATTCTACATTGGTACAAGTTTTTTTGAATATTTCTCATTTGTTAGAAGTGGTGGAAATTATACGTAGATTTCTCTTTATTGTAATATATCGATAGAAGACTAGCGATGAAAATTATTAAAACTTATTTCTACAAATGGTGGAGATTATATGTATGATTTATCTTTATTATAAGAGGTTGATGTTTTTAGTCTCCTTTGACTATTTTTGCAATATATCTATGGAAGATTAGTAGTGAAAACTATCAAAACTTATCTATTATTCTATTTAATCGTTATGTCGCAGTATAAATATGTTATATATGATGAATGAGAAAATTGGCATAAAAAATATGTATTGTAATTTCATTTTGACTAATGCTATTTTTGGGTCGCAATATCATGATGATAAATGTAACAACCCGTTTTTCAAAGGCCAGAAAAAGGCCAGAAAAGGCATTATAATTTTTTTTTTTTGTACACATCAGAGTTACGCATAAAACATTTTTAATGAGCCGGCATTCAAATATACAAAAGAACTCATTACCATAAGGTGCTTCGACAAGCAAAGTGTATTCCTGAATAATTACAATCCAAGTCTAAGTATTCAAATACTTACAACAAAACAAGTTAGAATCCTATGCTTAATCCGAAAAGCACGGTGTACAACCCACACCGGCGCATAGTCTAACTAAGCCCAAGCTCCAACCACTCACTGGGGCCTGGAACAGCCACCGTCGTCACCACGACCTAACCCATCATCTGGGTGGGATGAGCCCGCAAATGAAAGAAAGGGTCACCACAAAATAAAAGTATGTATATATATAATCGGTGCGAGAGAGTATACAAATACCAAACATACAAATACCAACAGAGAAAGCTCTTTAAACACATAGCCATTCCCACCAACGGGCTCATATAAACCAATGCACACATAGCCTATCAATGCAGACTCTACATGATCGTGACACCAATCACTGGCTGCCACATGCATGAATTCCGGAACTGTAGGTCCAACCCCTACTAAAACACCAACAAAATCACAAGGTTAAGGTGGATCCACTCCCGCAATCACACCCCATGGTCCACTCTCGCAACCATGTATCGAACTCAACAAAATCACAAAGGATTAAGGTGGATCCACTCCCGCAATCACACCCCATGGTCCACTCCCGCAACCATGTATTGAACTCAATAAAACCCTATAAGAATCAGGTGGGTCCACTCCCGCAACCACACCTCGTAGTCCACTCCCGCCACTACGCACTAACAATGCATGAGCATACGATTCCCCATGTATACTAATGCAACAAATACATACCTCCCTAGCATATGTAAACCATCCCGACAACATACATACATATCCAATCATATGTAACAAACCACAACAAACATACATACATTTCCAATCATATGTATTCACCCACATGTTCATACATACATCTCCAATCATATGTAAAACAACGCACGTATTGTAAACACTTTCTCATCACGAGAATACATAACACATACATGCCAAACACACAAACACGCATCACCGAAAATAACCAACAAACATGTTATAACTCAGTGAAAAGACAGAAATAAAGTGATGCCCTTACCTCAGCAAGCTTCCGTTAACTAAAACTCGTCCAAACAACACAACGCGCTTCCTAAAACAAGCAGCGTACAATCAATAAAATACTCCCAACGTATCCTATCGAAACGAAACTTGTTCTCTAAAATCTAGAGGGGTTTACGGTACTTTCTAACACTCTCAAATAGTGATTTCGAGACTTCCCCATATTGATCAAAAATTCCCAAAGTTAATTGCACTATTTCTCGCCACGCGAAAATATTTTCGTTTCAAAACAAACTAAGAAACACTTTGATTCCTAACTCCAAGGCAATCAATTTTCACATACTAACACCATTTGAAAACAACCCAAAAACTCTTTGAAAATTTTCACAAAAATAAAAGTTTACTTGCGCCACAAGTTACAAGTTTTTCCTTTCAAATAAAATGGCCATAACTGGTTCATTCTTTATCTGATCGAGACGAGCCATACACCGAAATCTTCGTCTCGAAAAGACGGATCAAATTGTTAACTTTCTAGGACACAAAACAATTTTAAAGGGACGAAAATACCCCTGTCCATTTCGGCCAGAATCCAAAAACAAAGGTAGTTCAAACATTTTTCATTGCACAACCATGGCATTGATCACTTAGTTCCCAAAATCATTTATTTGAACAACAAATACTTTTCAAAACACAAACTAAAATTCATAAAAGTTTTCTCTTGAACTCTCAAGAACAAATTTCTTGTTTTTTAAAACAAAACTATTTTTCACACATTCATTTCTCTAAAAGTCTTGAAACAATTCATTAAACACAAAAGCTAAAACAATTTTCCATGTTCTTGATCAATTAGAATTTTTCTCCAAAACCCTAATCCAATTTCTTCATGAGATTCTCATCAAACTCATGGAATACAAACCATCTAGTTCTAAACAAACTAGTTAAACACTCATGAGCAACTCTCATGGAACAAAAATCATTTATGAGCATTTTCTAACAAAAATTTCTCAAGAACATAAACTAAAAATCCCACAAACTCCATGAGTTTGACCAACTAAGAGGAAAGGAGAAGTCTAGTTACCTTAGAGAAGATACTACTTGCAATTCCTATGGTTCCAACAAGCTTGAAATGGATCAATTTGGTGAAGGATTGAAATTTTGTGATGGAGGAGAATGAAGGGGAATGGTTCACGGCCAAAGAGAGAAAGAAGAGAAGTGTTTTGTGATTTTCTTAAGTCCACAAAGTGTGACTAAAAGTCTCCCTTTATGTTTGGTCTTGTTGCATGATCACCTTTGGATCAAATAGTGTAAAGTTTCTAAGACTTAATCCTAGCCATTGGATCAATTCTAAGCTTATCCTTCCAAGATATTTTCTAAGCTTCCTCACATCTCAGCTCTCGCGTTCGCTCGTAAACGAGTCGCACCTCGCTAACGGACGGAAATCACAAAAATATAAAATCTATCAAATAAACGTCCGTCGTAAACCGTTTCCAAATATTATCGCTAAATCTTTTTCCCCGACTGTAATTTTCTTTCACACCCTCGAAAATTATTCTGACAATATATCCTAACTCACGCCGATATATAAAACTCCCATCTAAATTTCTACGGAATTCAAAAACCGTAAAAATTCCTAACAGCGGGTAAGATTCCTACTCGTTTTTTCAAAAACAAGAGAAAACCAAAACTCGCATTTCTTACCTCACAGAAATCTTCTCATACTTAAAAGAGGACCACGACCCGAAAGTCTGTGCCTTTTCAGCGCTCGAGCACAAAACAGGCTCCGTTTCAGCAAAAACTCATTTATACGACGATACACACAAAACCGTTCTACTAAAAACCCTAAAACTTAGCCGACGCTAAAGTTCCTTAGGAAAACTGTACAGTGAAATCTTGGGTCTTATAATAAAAAAATGTTTTTTTTCTTCTATCTTCTATAGATACATTTATCGATCAATCTATCTATCTATACATATAAAGCAAGGTACACTAATGCATTAGTGTCATCCTAACAATATGCTTTCCATTTTTTTAAACTTTTTTTATAAGGTTTAGTTGTTGTATTTTGTTTATGTGTCATCTTATCAAAGTTTTTCATTTGTTTTCTAATATTCTCTACACTCATATATTTCCTTCCCAATTAACTCTCAAATAACTTTTGTAAATTATTTTTATCACCATTAACATAAAAACATTTTCCTTACTTCTATAATTTCTTTTGCCATTATTTTTAGGAGATATTCTTAAATTTGGTCATACTCACAAAAAAAAGTTACATCATTTAATAATTTAAAAAGTAAATATTATTTAATTATTTTTTAAAATATTTATTTCACTTTTTATGAGTGTGGCCAAATATAATTTTTTTTATCATGTGAACATTTAAGAATATCTCTATTTTTAACTACATTTTTGTATTCCCTAAATTATTTTCATTGTATGTAACTTTTAATGTACATGCACATCGAAGCATCAATATTAAAAAAATTAAATCAATTCTTATTAAAAAGCAATAGTGCATTATGTGTCTTTCGATCTTTGGTTTCTTTTACCCATATTCTCGGTCATAAAGATCACAAAAAAGACTATTGTGTGTCTCATTTAGTATACATACATGCACATCAAAGCATAAATACATCTAATCTATCTATATACTATTGTAAAGCAAACTTTCTTTTTGCTTATGTGTCAATCTAGCAAAGCTTCTCCCATTTTTTTTTCTAAGCAATATAGTTGGTGCTTATGTTTCATAGATTGTGATGATGTGTTGCCACTTGCTTCTAATCAATTTGTTTTAATAAAATTGATGATTGATGATTAAAAACAAAAAATGCATAATTGGTTAAATTGGAAAATTTAGAACGGCTGGCACATGAGAAGTTAATTTTAATATTAATCCAAAATATAAATGAAGTTAATTTTTTCATTAAAATATATACCACAAAAGGACCTCTTTTTCACCTAAATAATTCTCTCTATTGTAATGCAACTCTTAGTTAGCTTCTTAACCGATCGATTAATTAATAATTCACTCTATTTTAACTCCATGACTTCAAGGATTCTAACGCATATATGTTATACAATTCAAGAGTCTTCTTTTTAGTATGACAAATTATTGTCAATAAATTTTATTATATATAGAAAAATCGATCACATAGGTCTGTTATAAGTTTTGTTTGGTATGTTTGACAATATGTTGACTATCTCCAAGCTAAAACTAGAAAAACAAAAAGGTATGAAAGTCTAGAGGATTTCTATTAATTCAATATTATATTTTGTTGCATCTAACAATATTGAATTTCTTTTTTTAGAAATGGGAGATGGTATGGAACTATTGGAAATGACACAGGCTCAAGGATGGTTATATTAGCTTCATGACATTTTGGCGCATAAGCAAGTACATTGGGAGAAGAAGCGAATGGTAGCTATCATTGGGAGAAGTGATTTTTTTTTTATCAATTACTAATAATGAGGAAGGTATAAGAAATATGTTACATATCTTTTTCTTCTTCTACCTATAACACCACATTTCTACATTTATATATACCACCATATTTAATTGTATAAAATTTTTCGTATATTTATTTCATTTCAGGATGAAAGAAATTGTCAGATGATAGTGTGCATATTTTTTTTTAGAATCATACTTTTCTAAACAATTTTTCTAATGCTACATGGAATTATCGTAATGTGGGACACTTTAAAGACAACTCAAAATAAGATATTAATTGAGACCGGATTCTCTCCCATAGAATTATAACTGGAGGGAGTGCAGTTGTAATCCTCACCATTCATAATTATAAAATTTATTATAATTATTTGTAATGAAAAAAAATGAGTGGATATGATTCAACTGCAGGGTAATATTACGGAAGAGGATCTCCTCTCGATATTAAGAAAATTGCTCTTTAGGCCCCCCTACTTGCTACCCAGGCCCCCCTAAAATCCCAAAATACCCCTCATTTTGGTACAAGACATGTTTGGACCGTAAATTCCGAAATTAAAACTTGTTTGGAATACAAGTTCCGAAATACAATTCATTGTTGTTTCATAAGCTGTTTTGCTGAAACTAGGGTGAAATAAATTTTAGGCTTTCAATACACTATTTCAAGCAAGGATTTCGTTTCACAATCCCTTCCTTTGATTCGATTTCGTTTCATCAATACGTTCCCTTCTTTCAATCGTTCTCAATCCCTATCTTAGTAAAAAGGTTTTATTTTTCTCTGTGCGTGATTGTTGTTTGCGATTGTTGTTCGTTTTCATTTGATTTTAGGGTTTTATGTTGATTTTGTTCATGTTCTGTTCATGGAAAGTTTGTGATTGTAGTTGATTTTATGACTTCTAAGGATGATTATAGTTAGAAGTTTGTGATTTTAGGTGTTTTGCATTTCAGAAAATGTGGGAGATTTGTGTGATTGTTGTTGATTGTGTTCTTTTCTGTTCAGTCTATGCTTTTATCCATAAAACATGAATTTGGCATTTGTCCAACTATTGGATTATTAGAACTTCCTGATGAAATGTTAGGGACTAGGTAGATTGATTATATGTGAAAGGGGGCTTAAAATGTTAGGATCCATGTGTGAGTGGCATGAACATGTATGAATGATAATGAATTTTAGTTGTGGAAATTGCTGTCATGAACATGTATGTTAACATGAACCATAAGGGAAGACAAATTTAGTTATAGATGTTGCATGTGAATAGTGAGAATTATCTTTGATTATTTATGGCTTATGTCATATGTTTATTGATTATGTTTGGACAGGTTAAGATGGTTTAAAAGTTAATTTAATTGTTGAAATTTTGAACTGAAACAAGACAAAGTAGCAGGAAGTTTTACTCCAATGACTTTTCCCTTATAGTTGATTTAGTTAGATTGAATATATGTGAAAATGTTGTTTATCCTCATTGGTTTATTTTTGAACTTTTAGTGTGAATTTATGTCTTACTTTATCTTAACTTGTTTTTGTATGTTTTAGGAATGACAGATAAAGTTGGGAGAAAAAGAGGTGGAAGGGAAAGTGTAGCACATAGCTCTGCACGAAAAGAAAAAGAGCTTGCGGCACAAGCTGCAATCCCTAGACGCCGTAAGGGCAAAAAAGGTGTTGATTCACACTCGGAGGCTGAACTTGAGCGTGCACACGATATTGGATTAGAGCCTCAACACGTAGATGAAGTTGAGGCTGAATACGAGGCTCAATACGTGGATGAAGGGGAGGTTGAGCACGTGGATGAAATGGGGGATGAAATCCAATATGAAAAACTTTTTCCTTCGGTTAGAACCGTTATCTGATTTCTCAATCACAATAGTAAATCCAACTTTCAGCCATACGTTTACACCATTCGATCAAGTCATCTCGAACCTTATACTTTTCGGATGTAAAAAAATAATTAGCGGTGTTAACCTTAACTGCTTCAGGGGGTTCAACAATATGAGGTTGAGCAATTTCGGGGTCATCAATGTTTGGTTTAAATTCAACCGGAGGTTCCGCCATCCCAACACGTACCTATATCAAGGAATACAATAACTACATATCAGCAATGTACACTAGAGGCTAAGAAATCGAAAATCTGTCATGTTTGGAATGTGTATTCCAAAGTCGTTTCGGACAATATATTCCAAACTAGTTTCGGAATCCACCTTCCAAAATTGACGTTAACAGAAAACCCTTAAAACCCCAAAAAATAAACCGATTAAAAAGCATAGATAACCTGTTGTATGACTCAAAATGAGGTTAGGATCCCTCTATGAGTGAATCAAAGTTGAGTTGAAGCCTTCTAGATGTGAAAAAATCGTTCTAAAATCGCCCTAAAATTGCCCTAGAGAAGTTGAGTGTGTGAGAGTTATGGAGTGACAGGTGTGCAACTGCATATATAAAGCCTGATTTCGGTTCGTAAGTTCCGAAATGACTTAAATTTTAAGAAAAACAGGTTTTGGTAGATAGGTTCCAAAAGTGTTAAAACAATTAAGTTTGGAAGATAGGTTCCAAAATGATCAAAATCGTTTCTAAAAACAAGATTTTGGTTCGTATGTTCCAAAATATGCTTTTATAGGACTTGTTCACAAATCAAAAGTCTTTCTTCATATTACTTTGTTTCGGAATATAACTTCCAAAAATAATTAATTTTGGAATTTAAGTTCCAAAACGAGCGTTCAGGGCATTTTTGTCAATTCGGGGGGCCTGGGTAGCAAGTAGGGAGGCCTAAAAAGCAATTTTCCGATATTAATTGGTACAAGTACAACAGTGTCCATCTCCAAAAATGTATTTCTAATTTTTCTCATTTAACAAAGAGTCTTTATATTTGAATGTGACAAAAATGGATTCTTTGTGGTATAGATTACCTTTAGTGTAAATTTTAGTTTCGAGTCATAGTCACTTTCTTTAGAGGATATCCAAATAGATTATCTTCATGTCTTTATTGGCTACCTCTTAAACATGAATTGTTGAGTAAAGTTTACACATTTTAAATTTTTAACCGAGTTATAATTTGTTCCTCTAAAGAAATCTCTATGAATATTTAATTTAATTTTTCGATTTGTTAATGCTAAATTTTTTTACTATAAATTATTATTCAAATGCACTTCTATTAATTTCTATATAGAGTTGAAAGCCACAATATATTTTTCAAAAGCTATTTTTATATATTTAAAGTTCAAGTATGATTTTTTTTAAGGTATGATATATATTGTCCTACAGGTTAGTCTTAAAAAATTCTTCTATTTCATAGTGATAATTGACAAAGTATGATATATATTGTCCTAAAAAAAATTCTACGTAGTTAAAGTATGATATATATTGTCCTATAGGTTAACTTTAAAAAGTTCTTCTATTTCATAGAGATAAAAGATATTTAGAATTTTTAACCAATAAAAAAATATTATACCAAAAATTATATAAGTGCATTATAAAAAAAAAAACCATGCGTTCAAATATTTGAATTTTATTTACAGTTACTACATATCGATAATATACATTTGGATTTTGGGTCTTTCTCACTTTCTTCAAACAACTCTTGAGTAATATTTTTTCATTCATGTATGGTAGTTTATTCATCTCTTTCTTGCATGCCTTATGTCTTGACTCTTCATTGGTTACTATGACATGATATGATTGATCGGAACTTAAGTTACTCTATTTTATAAATTGGGCGAATATAATTAGTGATACATTTTTAGTTGCTATAATAAGAAAAATGGTTACATATTAATTACATTTTCAGTGACATGCAAGAAAATGGTGACATATTTTTAATAATTTTCAGTGGTATGATAACGCTTTTCATAATAATAATAATACCATAGTTTTTCGATGTATTGTATTGTTTATGACATGACGGTGTAGTCTATTATTTTCCTAAAAATAATAGTATAGCAAATCGGTTCATATGAAATTTTTTGTTGCGCTTCAAACAGATTTCACATGCTATACAAGATTTTATTGTAATAAAAAATTTGTTTTCAATTTAGCACTAAACACGCTCAAAATAATGTGCATCCTAAATGTATATTGAAGATTAAATAATGGAAATATAAGTAATTAAATTAAACTTTAATTAAAAAAAGGAATTAAGGGTAGTTTGTTTTACATTTAAAAAAAATATTTTTTCTTTGTATTTTTAAAAATAATTTTTATGATAACTTCATTAAAATTAGTAAATATTATTTCAAACTCTTCTTTTTATTAATTTTAGAGTTATTTTGACATTCAATAACTTAAATATTCATGTTAGAGATTTTAACTTAATAAAAAACACAATTTTTTTTTAAAAAATTTATCTCTAAAAAATGACTTTCCTGAAAAGCTATTTGAATTAGGTTTTTTTTTTAGAGATTTTTATGTATTCAATTTTTTAAAATTTAATATGTACATTGATAGATAATCATTTTTTCCCCTTAAATTTTGTAGTATAGTTTAAAATTATGTTTAATCCTACTTTTTTACTTTAAGAATAAATTTGACAATAAAAAATTCAAAGTCAAAGTTGTTTCGTATTTATAATTTTTTCAACTTAGTTTTGATATTTTATTTGAATTTTATTTACAGTTAATACATATCGATAATATACATTTGGATTTTGGGTCTTTCTCACTTTCTTCAAACAACTCTTGAGTAATACTTTTTCATTCATGTATGGTAGTTTATTCATCTCTTTCTTGCATGCCTTATGTCTTGACTCTTCATTGGTTACTATGACAAGATATGATTGATAAGAACTTAAGTTACTCTATTGTATAAATTGGGCAAATATAATTAGTGATACATTTTTAATTGCTATAATAAGAAAAATGGTGACATATTAATTACATTTTCAGTGGCATGCAAGAAAATGGTGACATATTTTTAATAATTTTCAGTGGTATGAAAGTGCTTTTCATAATAATAATAATACCATAGTTTTTCGATGTACTTTATTGTTTATGACATGACGGTGTAGTCTATTATTTGCCTAAAAATAATAGTATAGCAAATCGGTTCATATGAAAGTTTTTGTTGCGCTTCAAACTGATTTCACATGCTATACAAGATTTTATTGTAATAAAAAATTTGTTTTCAATTTAGCACTAAACATGCTCAAAATAATGTGCATCCTAAATGTATATTGAAGATTAAATAATGGAAATATAAGTAATCAAATTAAACTTTAATTAAAAAAAGGAATTAAGGGTAGTTTGTTTTACATTTAAAAAAAATATTTTTTCTTTGTATTTTTAAAAATAATTTTTATGATAACTTCATTAAAATTAGTAAATATTATTTCAAACTCTTCTTTTTATTAATTTTAGAGTTATTTTGACATTCAATAACTTAAATATTCATGTTAGAGATTTTAACTTAATAAAAACACATTTTTTTTAAAAAAATTTATCTCTAAAAAATGACTTTCCTGAAAAGCTATTTGAATTGGATTTTTTTTTTTAGAGATTTTTATGTGAGTTTATGATCCAATTTTTTTTTAACAAAATGATGAAATACTTAAAATAATATTTTAAGATAAGCTATTTAAACCGATTTTTCATTTGAAGTTTTTATAAAAAAAAATCTTTGTTAACATTTTTTTAACAAAAAAATAATACACTATAAAAATCTATTTTAAAAAAGGTTAAAACAAACGCACCCTAAGATGAATAATTACTAATTTTTTTACTAAAAATTGTGTTTGAATGATACATATGAAAATAGGAGTAGTTTGATTTTTTTTTTTAAAGTTTGTTATTAATTATCATTAATTTTTCTAAATTAAATAATTTCATTGACTCAAGTTACAATAAAATTTTAATAACCTCTATTTAGATTCCACTATTTTTATTTTTATATGTAAGTGAACGACACATTATCAATGTCAAAAACATTTTTTTTTATATATCTCTCTATATTATATATTTACTTTGTGAAATAACAGGTTTCAAAATATTTTTCTTAAAACCAAAAAATAATATAATACACCTATCAAAACTAAGTTGAAAAAAATTATAAATACCAAACAACTTCAACTTGAACTTGGAATTTTTTATTTTCAACTTTATTTTAACGTAGCTTTTAAATCTTAAAAAAGTAGGATTAAACACAACTTAAAACTATACTTCAAAAATTAAGAAAAAAATGATTATCTATCAATATACATATTAATTTTTTAAAAATTAAATATCATATTATTTTCTTCAATAAACAAATTATAAAATAAAAAATTTAATCAATCCCGTGCAACGCACGGGTTTAATACCTAGTAGCTAATATGAAGACAAATACAATAGTACTCCTTTAATTGTCATCCCTAATTGTAACATTTTTTATGGTATCTACAATTTTATTATATGTACTTTGCAAAAAAATTGTTCAAGTCCCTAACGTGGTTATATAATAAAAAATATTAATAATTGATTGTCATGTGGCTCAATCATTTTACGTCACGTGGAAAAGTAACGTGGGCGAGCCACAACCCAACTAAAGAAAAATAGAGATACAATTACTAAACTACCCTTATTTATAATAAAAATTTACGCTTCTACCACATAATTCACCGACCAATAAATTATCTATTTGTGAGACACTCTCCTCCCTCTCCTCTAGTCCTCTCTTGGTCCCATCGCCTCCTCTTCACTGTTGCGCTTCCATCTCTGTCGAGGGCGATTCACAAATTTCAATCCTTTCTCTGCCTCTTGTCTCTCTTGTTAGGTATATATTTTTTTTTTATGGTATGTACAATTTTAGTATTTGTGCTTTGCAAAAAAAATTGTTAATAAAAAATAATTGATTGTCATGTGGCTCAATCATTTTATGTCTTGTGGAAAAGTAACGTGGGCGAGCCACAACCGAACTAGGAAAAAATAGAGGTACAATTACTAAACTACCCTTATTTATGATAAAAATTTACGCTTCTACCACATAATTCACCGACCAATAAATGATCTATTTGTGTGACACTCTCCCCCCTCTCCTCTAGTCCTCTCTTGGTCCCACCGTCTCCTCTTCACTGTTGTGCTTCCATCTCTGGCGAGGGCGAGTCACGAATTTCAATCCTTTCGTTGCCTCTCGTCTCTCTTGCTAGATATTTTTTTTTCTATTGTTGAATGTAGTTACTTTTGAGATTGAATGTTAATCTTTGTGTAGTGCAATGATTTGAATATTTATTGATTCGATTAAAAATGGATTCTTTGTTCAATTGAGTTGATTTTATTTTTTGGTCCTTTTTTTATAGAATTAAGAGATCTTAGAGATTTAGTGACACAAGTGTTGTTGTTGCGATCTTGTTTTCTGGTTGATTTGCTTTTATTTTGTGAATCAAGTTACATTGATCTATCATCGTTTATCAACTAGTTGTGTTGATTCATTATTATTTTATGGCCCCTAAATGTTTGAGGTCCTGCGCGGTGGCTCACTTTGCACACCCACAAGGCCGACCTTGTTCATTATTGTTTTCGCTTCTTGTTGTTTTGCATTTTGTGAATGAAAAGTGAACTTATAAACTGTTGATTTATTTGTTAGATTGTTGTTGATTTCTTTATTCATTATTTTCTAATTGTGTTATTGACTTATAAATTGTTTAAATCTTGAAGAATAGAAAAGGTAAAGATCATGATAATCAAGTTACAATAACGCATTATTTTTTAGTTAAAATAATTTTTTACCATAATTGAAAAACAATCGCAAGAGTTGAATTAGGTAAACTTAACATAGGATTTGTTAACTCTAAATTGTGAGTTGGCTTTTAAGAATAGTTACAAAGTTTTTAAAATTGGTATTAGATGATATTAGACTATGTCTAATATGCACGAAGCACGAATGAGACAAGTCTTTACCGATAGTTTCTAAGAAAAAAAATAAAGCATCACTTATATCCCCCCTACCCCTACAAATACAACAGCATATGTTGAATCAAAGGGTTTAAACCTATGAAGCACGGACTCTGACACAGACACCGCGACACGACACGACACGACACGACACGGA
Source organism: Trifolium repens (assembly GCA_030408175.1). Lineage (NCBI taxonomy): Eukaryota > Viridiplantae > Streptophyta > Magnoliopsida > Fabales > Fabaceae > Trifolium > Trifolium repens. The sequence goes on from CP125851.1 coordinate 38,501,736, forward strand.
CACTCCGACACCGCTAATGTAAAAAATATACGACACCGACACCGCTACATATTTATAAAATATATAAGTTTAGAATTAAAAATACATACATATGCATCTAAGTTGAACAATTTTTTCAATAAAAAAAGTTTTAAAAGAATATATGATAGTACATTTGACATTTACTCATCCAACTACTATCGAAAAACTAAAAATAATGTAATCAAAATGTAATATCTTTAATCCCTCATTGATCAATATTATTATTTCGACACATCTTTAATCGTTGTATATATGTCTGAGAAAAGTAGAAGCAAATAAATAAAATAAAATTTGAACACTTACCCCGACACGTTTGTACGAGTGTCTTATAAGTGTCGGACACCGATTTAAGGAGTGTCAGAATAAAGGAAAAATTGTTTTTTTTTACACCTCTCCGACACGTTTGTACGAGTGTCGTACGGGTGTCATACGAGTGTCGGACACGGACACGTGTCAGATACGCGACACATCTAATTATAGAGGTGTCGGTGCTTCATAGGTTTAAACTACTTGAGCTCTGATATATAGTTGCTCGTCATACCTCATTTTTTGTAGGTTAACTTGCACGATAGATAAATGTGTGGATTTCTTGCCAAAATTTGCATACCTAGGAATATCCGTACATTTTTGTAATTTTCTTCTTCTTTTGTTGGACGTTAACCCTGTTTCTCTTTAAAAAAAAAGATAGTCTTCTTTTCCATCTCTACAAAATAACACTCCCTCTATTTCTTTTAGTCCTTTCGTTTTTTTTTTCCATATTGTAATTTTCAAAATTCAATATAACATACTGTATTGATTATTTTGATAAAGAGGTAAAAATAAAAAGAATGGAGATTAATAAAATGATAAAATGACAAGGGTAGAATATTTATTTTCACAGATTTTTTTAATAAAAGAAACAAAACGAAGAGACCCAACTTGGTTTCTTCCTCGGTCGAATAGAACACATGCGTCTCATTCTTTCTCTGGCGCTTAGCAAAATACTTTCTATTTCTGTAAATGCTTCATTTTTTCCCAATTCTCATCATCTCCAACTGATTAGGTACACCGATTCTTCTTTTTCTTTTGACCCTTTCTTTTTCTGTCAAACAAAGTTCAAATTTTTGCCATTTGTTAGAACTATAATCTGTTATTTGTCTTCCCACTTTAATGCATTTGACTATGTGAGTGATTCTATTTATGTTGTTACATTGGTTCTTTGTCGTGTTTGTGTTTTTCTTATACGATGTTGTTGTTTTTTGTTTCTAATAATGGATGAGGTTAAAGTGAAATTTTTTCCTTTTTGTTGTAATTTTGTTTGTTCATTGTGATTTTCCTTTAATAGTTTTAATGAAATTTAACAAATGATAAATTTAACATCTTTAGGTTTTGCATTTTCTTTTTGGTCCGTAGGTGAAACCGTAAATACCACTTAAAACTCACACACACACACACCTGTGAGGTCTCGGGGTTTAAAATGTTGTACATGTATATTTATTACAATGTTATATAATTTATATACTCTTTACCAATGTAGTCAGGGTCGAGTTTTTACGTAGGGTCGTTAGGCTGGTGACGGATCGTAAGCACGAGGGTCATAGCACGGTTCGTAAGACCCTACTCAAGGGAAAACTTGTAACTTCACATATATACACATACACACAAAAACAAAAAAATATAATACATGAACAAAATAAACTTAGTTAATTAATATTTCATATTCATCATTCCAATTGTTCATAATAACCAAGTATTATGTTCATAAAATAAGAAAAAAAAAACAGAGTGAGGTGAATGAAAATGAAAAAACAGAGAGTGAGAAAAGAACATAGACCCAGCCCTCTTGAAAAACAAACTAAGAGAACAAAAAGAAAAGAAAAAAAAGCTGAAGGTGAAGGTGAAAATGAAAATGAAAACAGAATCGTAGAAGACCATGGCTTAGGGTGCGGAAACAGAGAGTGAAATAAAAGTGAAGGTGACAAATCGTAGAAGACCATAACCGACCCGATTCGCTCCAGCCCAACCCGTTTGAAGTACCAAAACAGCCCAGCTCTACGACCCTGCAACAAGAACGGGATCCTGACCACGGCGAAGCACAAAAAAGACCCCGAACAGAGTCTAAGCACGGGTGTCCGGCCGGAGCACGTAAAGTCGTGGGATCCTAGGAACCGGGGCGAGACCCTGACTACATTGCTCTTTACCAGCCAAATAAAATGAGTTATCGGGTTCTGGAATTTGTGGAGTTGTTCTCTTCTCTTGTTTTAACATCTATGAAGCACTGACACATACATGATAACACGTACACCTGGCACGACATTGAGACATACACGTGATAACAATTTGAAAAAGTGGAAGTAATTGAAAGTAGCTACATGTGTCAGTGTCGTATCGGTGTTGGACACCAGTCACACCCTGGCTTGGTGCTATATAGTTTAACATTATTGGGTTGTTAGTGGATGAGATTGAAGTGAGTGTGGAACTAATGTCAATATTTAAGATGAGTTGTATTTCTTTAATTATGTTTTACCAGTTATTATAAACACAAAATAATCATATTTGACACTTTTTCTTTTCATTTTGATGTTGTTTGTTGGTCAACAATTAATAGTAAAGATTTTTTTTTATGCATAGATGCACATGTAGAAAAGGGAAGCACTGAAATTCCAAGATTTCCTCTATCGTAGAAGCAAACATTAAACTGTCACAAAAAAGGTCCTGGCTTTCCTTCCATGGGTGCTCCTAAGCAGAAATGGACTGCAGAAGAAGAAGCGGCGCTGAAAGCTGGAGTTGTCAAACACGGGTCAGGAAAATGGCGCACTATACTTACTGATCCCGAGTTCAGTTCCATTTTGCGTACGCGGTCCAATGTAGATCTCAAGGTAAGTCTTTTCAACACAGCGTAGCATGTTGTGGGACGGGAAATGTTAAATGTAGAAAGTCTTATTGTTCTTTCAGGATGGGAATGTTGAAATCTCACTCCCCAAAATATCATCTGTGTATTATATTATAGGAGAAACATGTTAAGATAGAACATTTTTCTTCGATAAAATTGATAAAGCTATTGCGTACCTTTGGTGTACTAGTTTGTATGCTTTGAACTGTGAACAGGATAAATGGAGGAATATAAATGTCACAGCAATATGGGGATCCCGGCAGAAGGCAAAGCTTGCCCTTAAAAAGAACCTTGCACTTCCAGCACCCAACAATAACCAATTGGCCGTGAGTAAAGTAGTTCAACGTGAAGACATTCTCGATGTTAAGCCCCTAGCAGTTTCTAGCGGAACATTGCAATCTCCGAATTCAAAAGAACAAGTATCAAGGTTCAAGAACTTTCAGTTAAATATATCCGCCATTTATTATCAATAGAAAAAAATTCTGTACATGACTGTGGTGCTTGGTTTGCGTAATTTTGTTCTTGAATAGCATTTAAACATTGTAAAGATGTAGATGTTACACCTCTTACAAGTAATTAGTTCTAGGATTGCATAAAGTTGCATGCTAGTTTACCAATTTTTCATAAATGAATAGATAAATAGCCTAATTTTTATCTGAAGTTTTGTTATTTTCTATGTAATTTGTCCAGTCACCCTTCATTTTTATAGTATCTATGAGGTATCCAGTGATATAATCCTTAATTTTTATAGTACCTCATAGCATTTTTTCTACAAGCATGTTATAGATATGAGAAAAAAAATCTTGTCTTATGCGACTTTGCATTAAATTTAAATTCAAAGTAATTGATATATACATAGATTACACTTGCAGTTATGAATAGTTGGTAATAGTTTTCTTTTCACCTGTCTTCTGATAAATGCATCCATCTTGAGCTGAAATGTTGAAATCATGCAGCAATACTTTTGAATTACAAAAGCAATATGTTTCTCAATGATGGCAGGTTGGGTGATAATCATGTACTAGAGGCTATTGTCAATATGAAGGAGTCAAAGGGTTCTGACAAGGCTGCCATTGCTACTTACATAGAGGTATTTCTACTTCACTTTGTGTGCGTGTGTTTAAGCTTTTATGTGCAGTCTCACTTGGCAGGTAACAACCTGTTATTTCCCCCCCACTACAATGTGGTACATCCAAAAAAGCATAATGCAATCAATCATACCATGCATATGCTGCAAATCTTGTCTTTAAAAGTTACCTGTGATTTAGGCTTGGAATACAATGCTTGTTTACATACTTAACTCCATCGTGTCATTGATGTTCATTCTGAAACTTTTCATCTCTTTAGGAAAAATATCAGTGTCCACCAAATCTTAGAAAGTTATTGTCAACAAAATTGCAGCAGATGGTCACAAGTGGCAAAATAATCCAGGTAACTTTATTACCAGTTACTGCTTTAGCTACGCGCATCAAACTCCACGTGTAAACCTTTGTAATAGACATAGTCAATGATCACTTTAATGTTAAAATATTGAAATGTAATATACAGAGTTATTGATAGATAATATAAAATTATTCGTGCAACCTATTTAGTAAAAAATTGAGGTGCTGGGTTGGAGTGATAGCGTGCTTGATTTTGGGTGAATTTATTTTAGTTAAACATTTTTCACAATGGTTGAACATGATTTGAATGTGTTAGAAGGGTGTTTGGGTTCTCTCTGTAGAATTGATTCTTCCTTTTAGAATTGATTCCAAATTCCAATCAAAGCAACATTTTGTAGCTTTTCAATTTTGTCCAAAATCAATTTTCCATAAAAACCTTTCATAAACAAAAGGTCAAGCATAATGTGTCCTGCATTCTCAATTTTGCCCTTCCTAGAACAAATTTGACTCTGAAAATTGAAATTTGTAACTAAGAGTAGAGAAAAAATTAACGATAAATGAAACTTACAAAGAGAAGTGAAATAGGTATTTTTCAATGATTTCAATCCAATGCACAACTTGTACATGAAGCAAAGAATTTTAATCTCACCTCTTGAATTTCCGCCTTTCTTGAAATAGGTATTTTTTTTGGGGGTAACCCACTAATCACTCAACCCGACTCAATGCTGAAATGGGTGGTTATTTTACTAAGCCCAATGCAGAGTACCTATGTGGTTTCGGGATTTGGTTTTGGCCCAACCCAATGGTCCATGTACACCCCTAGCAAAGAGAGATAACTTTTATTTCCATTGATAAACCCTAGTTGTAAATGGTATTTCAATTGATAAACAGGAAAAGCAGAAGTACAAAATTATGGCCAGTTCAACGGTCTCTGAGAAAAGTAGAAGCTCTTCCTTGATGCTCGTTGAAGCGAGGCCCAAAGATTCTCCAGAAGTGGATAAGAGTGGTGAGGTCAAGATGCTTTCAAAATTCCAAATTGATGAAGAGATATCAAAAACAAAAGGGATGTCAGCTCAAGAGGCGGCTGTTGCAGCTGCAAAAGCAGTTGCAGAGGCAGAAGTTGCCATTGCGCAGGCCGAGGAAGCAGCTAGGGAGGCAGAGGCTGCAGAAGCTGAAGCTGAGGCTGCTCGAGCCTTCGCAAAAGCAACGATGAAGGCGCTCAAATGCAAACTTCATATTTGGTACCTTTCTCAGTCAATCACTCCTTTAGAATCTTCACACACTTATGTATTTAGTTCTTTTAAAGCTTTAACCATTGCTGCATTTTTCTTATGTCTATACAGAAGGAATTTCTGTTTGTACTTCGTTTAGTTTAATTAGTTAGTGTCTAGAGAGGTGGTGGATCTAGGTGAAATGGTGAAATTAAAGTAATCACTTCAAGAGGGGGTCTGGGAAGAATTATATGTTTGGATTAATGGAATGGAAAGGGATGTAATAATAGAATAATGGTTGCATTTGTTATAGATTTTTACTAGAAAAAATCTATTTTTTCCTAAAAAAATCGCTTTTATCTTTTTAAAAGTTTGTTTTAGAAAATTATTTTGTTAAAAAATCATTTATAGTATTGAAATGAAAAGTTAATCCCAATAGATTTTCTAAAATCTATTTTTTTCAAAGAACAAGGAACTTAGGTGTAGGAGCTTCACATTTGAAAAATGATTTTTTAGATAGTAAACAGACAGAAAGCAGATTCAGATTTTTTTTTAAAATCCCTATAAAAAAATCTCTAGATTTTTAAGTTTAAACAAATGCACCCAGTGTTCCATTGTTTGGATTTCAAAAATAATAATGGAATAGGATGGAATGGATTCCACCCCATACCACCACTTAGCTTCAATTTTATTCCCCTCAATTTGAGAGGTAATGAATGGAATGCAAAATTTGTTCTTCATCATCGAATATCCAAATAATGGAATGAAAGGTTTATTCCATTGATTCCACTCTGTTCTATTCCACTCCACTCTATTCTGCTCCCCTCCGTCCCATTATATTCCATCAATCCAAACAGAGCCTAAAGTTTTAGTCTCGTTTATGAGTGGTTCTGGGACAAGAGGGTGAATGTCTTTCTCTTTGTGGAAGGTTAGTATTCGGTATTGGTGGTATTCTGGTGAGTTTTTGGGCTGTATTTTTTCTGGTGCGATTCATTGCTACTGAATTCTGGTATAGCAGAATTCCTTTTCTTTTAGGTAGTTTGTTGTTGCCTGTGGTTGTTGGAGGCTTCCTTGGTGGTTTGTGCTAGTTGCTCCATTTTTTTTGAGCTGGTTGCTGTTTTTTGGGAGCTTTGTGTTTTGTTTGTGTCTTTGTTTTTAGCTTTTGGTTGTGTAGTGTGGTTTTTAGTGTGAGGCTTTGTGTGCATCTTCTTCTGTTTAGTTTCTTAACTGCTAGTGCAGTGTTTGCATCTTTGTTCCGCTCCAGAGCATATCTTGTGCTGTCCGAGTGTGTTGTTTTAATAAGTTTTGCTAATTCAAAAAAAAAGTTAGTGCTGTTTTTCTCTGATGCTATGTCGTGGTAGTAATAACAGTGGTTATACTTGTACGTAACTTTTCTTAAACCTGTTTAATATTGGTGAATTATGCAGATGCTGTGGACTTTTGCTTGTTCATCATCGTCCGAGTTGGCTTGAGATAACAGTTGTACTGCTGCATTTACTGTCAGTTTTTTTTTTGTAGCTGTACATAACTTTCAGCTTGTAAATCTGAAATATGCGGGATGATTCATGAAACTTTTTGTCAGGAGTTAGTTACAGCTTTATTTTACTTTTATCCGTTTTATCATTTTTTGAGGAAGACAGTGAGGGAACGCTACAAAGTACTAAAGAAGAGTGTCGTGATGGAATGATTGCGATAGACGTTCCATTTGGACGACAATCTTTACCAGTGCTACAAAAGCGACATGGATTGTCATTGATATGCTGCTATATTTACATTGCTTGTTCTAAAACATTGTTTACATTACTTCGGCTATGCAATATATTGACTTCCTTTTGACTTTTGAGATTTGTCAAAATTGATGTTTATACACATAACATACCTCATTTTATTTTTGGCTTTTGCTTTGTGAAATGTTATAAAATGGTCACTACTTCATGAACAGGTTAGATATTGATGCAATTTATGAAAACCTTTGGACAAATAGTATTTTGTTCTATCAGTTACGTATCAGTACAGTAGATGAATCATTGCTCATCTCTGGTTTAGGGAAGGAAATTTATGACTATTTTCTGTAAATGTTACTTGGTTTGGTTTTTCTTGCTTGTGTTGTAAATATACCCGAAACGCTATAATCGAATATGCGCATGAGAACATGCTAAACACAAAAAGACATGTACAATGAATAGTTAAGAATATTTTCATAAAAAAAGAAGTTAATGTTGCATTGGAATTAAAAATTTAGGACAATAAATTATCTTTTTTTTTTAACATTTTGAACTTTACACAACATTTTTGTAGATATCACAATGTTGATCAAAATAAGTTTCTTGTTACAATTTCATTTCCTTGCTAAGCTAGGCAGCTATCATATTGAATACTAAGACTTTGTATAAGAATTTGGTGAGCAGAGAAGGAGAAAAAAGAGAGTGAAATCTTTTACACTTTTTTTAGTGTTTTCGTAGAGAATAATCATAAAATGTTTAGATTAATAAATTTTGTATTTGAGATTATTATAGAGATCAAAAGAATTTGTCCAACTCCTCCAAAATCATTCTACAATAGATTTTTTTTAGTTCCCACATATGTAAAGATTTTGTATAATTAATAAAACTAAACCCTCCATTCAAATTGGGGAATTATCTTTCCTTCACTTTCCCTTTTCTCATTCCTTTTTTCCAAATAACCCAATCCCGAACCCTCCTAAACTCGGAAACATAGTCTAAAACAATTTGCAATGGCTAGCCACTATCAATTTCAGCGTCTAACAAACTTCTATCCATCTCTCTCTTTTCCTTCCACGCTTCCAATATTTGATATGCCGAAGGCTTGTCGACCATTGCCTCAGAAACATCATCTTCGTCGATTTCATCATCCGAGAGCTCATCATCTGAATACTTATCTTCAATATCATAGTTTTGTGGCCTGAAAACCACTGCATCATTATTGTTTACTCTGTCAACTTGATCATGGTTAAAGGTAAATATATCTGATTCAGCTTGATCACCAAGAATGTCAATGTCATTCGCAGATTCAGCACCTTCAATCATCATTCTCGCTGAAATATTTGGTACTTTTCCATTTCCACCACCATCAATTGTCTCATTCAGACCATTGACATTTTCACTTCCAAAAGGGATGCTACTAGAGTTGTTTCTTGATGAACCTAATCCACAAAGAACATGCAGTGCCCTTGATAAATTTGAGACTGTTGCTTCTGATACAACATCACAATTACCAAGAGCATCAAACAACCGCTCCAGATTTTCATGATTGATTCTGTCTTCATTTTCTTTAAACAGCTCCGTCCATTGCTTTTCAGTCACTCGGTATGGTGCATAAGCCATGGTGCTGAGTAAGATGATTGCTCGCTCGTAATTATGCTGAGTTATAGCTTGAATCATCAACTCAAAAAAGAAAAGATGCTGAGGAATTTCTCCAGCTTCAAGAATCATGTCAAATGCATGCTCCAGTAAATGCAACTGCATTGAAGCCATAATATGCCGTCAAATTCAATATTTAGAAACCAGGATATAATACTATGAGCAGAAATATAAAATAAACTCAGAGAGCTTATATAAAGGACAAGTATATTGTCTACCTTTCCAGCTCTTGAAGCTTTAACAAGTAATGACAATTGTTTATTTTGATCCAAATGATAACCCGAGAGAATCATCTCTTTGTACACATGCTCAAAGTATTCCCACTGGTGCGCACAGGCAGACGCTTCCAACATAATGTTATATGTGTATGCATCTGGTCGTAAATTTGACTTTGTAACCTTAACTTCCTCAAATAAAACTTTAGCTTTAGAAAACATGTCATTCTGGCTGTATACTTTCAGCATGGTATTTACAGTCCCTACATTAGGAGCGCAATGGTCTTGCATATATTCAAATATAGATATGCAATCATCAATGTGCCCACCATCCATGGATGACCTAATCATGCCGGTGAATGTAACCTCCAAAGGTCTAGCATGAGGAAGTCTTCTTATCTTCTCAACCTGAAGCCATATTTCAAGGATTTTTTTTATTAGGATTTACGCGTACCTACATCAACATGTTCATCTAACCACATCCATACAAAATAAAGCGTAAACTACCAAATACACCCCTAAAATATTTGGCAATGGATATATTTGTTCTTGACCTGAGAACATCAGAGTGCAGCCTATTGTCCTCAAGAAACTACAGATGTTGGTCACTTCATTCCTCCTCACGATTTTTAATGTGTCATTTGTATATTGCATAACACAGCCAATATTTATAGTTCCATAGGGAACTTGGGTGGTTGACTGTCACAAAACTTCTTAAGCATCTCGCCGTTACAGGCCCATGCTTGGGGGGGATGTGGACTGTCAAAATATTTGCTATATCTCAGACTGGATAATAAGGTCCAAACCTCGTTAAGCCGAGTTATACTACATAGAGCTAGTACCTAGCCCACGTTCTTTTCCTCGGTCCAACCTCCTTTTACTCGGAACGGATCCTTGTAACAGGCAAAGAAGAATAACCCGAGGTAGTGACCTACCTGCGTACTCCTCAATAGCAGGGGGTAAGAACACATAACCGAGAATAATGGCCAAAAACCACTAGAAGTTATCACCCAAAACACTTTCCTAGCATAAAAAGACGAAGAGACGAAGAGAGAAGCTGAATTATTCATTACTCAGATACAAAGACCCAAACCTTGATCATGACACATCGTCAGCGAGGTCTAAAAATATTCCACTTCAGAATAGGTTATTTTTAAGTTCTCAGGAACTAATGAGTCCACCATCCAATTTCTCAAGACAAATTTGGCAGTTTAATTTGAAAAAGTAAGAAAAGTACCTCCGTAATAGCATCTTGCCATCTCCCGCAGTTGCAAAGGCAACATGCTAGTTCATAATATACACTGGCTAATCCCATGATGCCTCTTCTTTCCATGTCCCTGACAGATTTCACAGCTTCATCAATTTTACCTTCCTTCCAGAACGTTCTCACCAACACTAAGGAAGAAAGGAAGTTATGTATCAGGCCATCATCTGCCAAATATCAGTTGCAAATGATATGAAAGAAGTAAAACACTACCTTTATATGTAAGGGCTTCTGGAACTTCACCACTTGTCCTCATCTTTCCAAATAACTCATGGACAAGGTCATAGTTTCCCGATTGCAGCATTACCTTATAACAAGCATCACCTGTAAGACTTGAATACAAACGTGCTTTCAAAGGTAATAACTCTCCAATTTTTTAATTCATACCTAACTCTCAAATTGAATATAACATAAAAATAGCTTGTTAATTTGTGAATAAAACGAAAATCATAGCCACCATTCATGCATGACTACTTGATTCTGTATATAATGCAATCATAGAGAGCATATAACATTGATCACATTTTCAGAAAAGTATCACCATAACAAATCAGCCAAAAGATCTTTCGAGACAGTTTTCTCCAAAGCAACTGATATTGTAATTTGTAATACCTTTTAAATTTTTTGTTAGCAACATATACAGAGATGATAGCATAATAACTACCAGCTAAGAATAGCGGTTATCAATTTGATGATGCTTGTAGTGAAAAGTAAAAAGAGAAAAGTTATATAGCATCTAACTTTTTCAAGACAAATTACTTGATGTCAGATGTTGTAATCCTGAAATTACCTCCATCGCAAGCCCATAAGTTGCTCCATTAGGTTTCAGACCACTTTCCTGCAGTTGCTGAAAAACCCATGACACGCCTTTCCACTGCTTTGATGGAACACAAGCATTAAGTACCTAACAGTAATTGAAGAAATCCGATGGTTTAATCAATCTGCAAAATGGGATTCATTAGAAAGTTATACGATATATATTTAGTTGTTTTCTTACAGCATTATAGATAACCACATCAGGTTCAAGACGTGGATCCCAGTTCTTGCGATACATATAATTAAATGTTCCGGGTTTCTGCCTCATGTATTCGACGATATTCAGCAACTCTTTCAGAAGACCAGCTTGACCAAGTGTAACAGCTATGCTGCGATATGCAGCCATATCAGGATATACGTCAATATTTCCCTGAACAAGTTGAGAGTAAATCAATCCAGCGACGCACAACAACTAAAGACGAGTCGTCACATGGAAAAACAAACTAATCACTTGATTCTTACACGCATCAAATTAAAAATTTGAAGGGCTTCCGTTGGCCTTCTTGCCTTCCCCAGAACTGCTAGAAGTTTTGTGTACACAAATCTACATATATAACTCATTATTACTTTCATCATCAGAGAATATGTGATAAGTCCTAAAAGTAATGTGAATTATACACATAAAGAACAAGTAAGGAAACTTGTGTTTCTCAAACTCCCCAAATGTCAAAACCTAGCAAAATATGAAAAATTCGCTTATAAAGAGATAAGGAAGAAACGGCACCGTCTGTTGTAGATAAGCATCATGCCACCGGGCCTATCTCCTAACATAGGCACCACTAATTGACAACAATTTGTACCAAATAACGCATCGCAGAACAATAGTAATTTGTTCAAATTCCGCTATGCCATATCAAAATACCGATCAAGATACACAAGCACCATGTGTTATTCATTAAACACAATAACATATAGCCAAAAGCAGTTCCATACTGTCAATATATTTGCTTAAGTGGTTGTTTTCTCCAAAACTTAAAATCACATATAATAACAGATATCTAAAGCGTTACTAAACAATAGAAGTAGACCAAGTCAAATTTCTAAAAGTAATGCTATGTTTCAGAAACAACTCACTTGCTTTGAAACTTTTTGTGATCCTTATCACTGTACACCCATTGAACCACAGATAGAGCTTGCTTCCAACAACCCCTAACACCAAGCATTTCAAGAATCATCAACAACTGACCCTCTGTGAAAGGCAATCCCGACAGCTTCATACACCTCGAAAATTTCCAATCCTTAGCCCCAATTTCCCTATCACACAACCTACAAAAACATAAAACCCCTCCAATCCATAACTTGCAAACATCGTATATTTTCTTTTTGTCTAGTAGCCTAGTGGCTAGACTCATACACACTTTAAGTGAGAAGAAGTGAGGAATTCGGGGTTCGAACCCCAACCCCTCAAATAATGTCCCTGATAGCTACCAACTGAGCTACAATGACGGGACCAAACATCATATCATATATTGAATCAAAGCAATTCATGACAATTTAAAAAACAGAACACAAACCTATCAACAAGAAACCTAACAACCTTAACCTCGCTACGCTTACTCGTCTTTTTCTCATAACTATTTTCATCAAACCAAGCCTCATCAATTTCAAGGTCATCGTCAAAAACCCATTTCAATTCATCCATTTTTCTCTCACGAAACATTTCCTTCAACTCCATTAAACTCTCCCTCTTAAGTTTTCCTCCACCATTATCCTCACTCACCTTCATTCTCTCCAAAAACTCAACCTTTTCAACTCCTTCCCATGGCTTCCCAACCAAAGACAAACCCTTATTCCCTTCCAATGCTTTTGTGAATTGTTTGTACTCATGTTTGAGTTCATGAAAGTGTTGTTCTTCCTCTAACGTTTGTTTTTGTGTCTTGGAAAGTGGTGGGGATTGTTGGGCTTGACGGTTGAGTTTTCGATTGTGTTTTTGGATTTGTTTTTTGCGGAGAGTGTGGATAATTTTTGGTGTGGGAGTAACACCTTTTTTAATAAGGTTGCGTCGAATGTTGTCGGTGTCTGGTTGGAATTGTGCTAAGGGACGAAGTGTGTGTCCTTGCATGTGTAGAGCTTCCATGGCGAAAGAGAGGGATTTCAGAATTCAGTTATGCCATGGATTGGTGGTTTCAACTTCAAGATAATAATACCTTGGCTGGCGGCAATGAAAAGATATTTTTGTTACCAATACAACGAGTGAATAACCAAATAGCTCATGAAATTGCAAAAATCTCCAAATACTCTAATTTTTTTTTTTTTTTAAGATTGTCACTTATTTGTTACTCGCACCGTTTTCAATTTTACTATCCCACTTATTTGGTGTGGTATGACTAACCGAAACATAATCTACCCAACTTCCATTTAGGCTCATCAAAATGGGACCCCCCCAATGCTGTTGAATTGCTCGGTCGAAGTTGCCAAGTTTCTGTCAGTAGGCATCTTGGACAGTCATGTCCTGCAAAAATGGGTGGTGGCACTTGAAGGCCAAACTCTTCCATTTAACACGTGAAACTTTATAGGAAGAGAATCATAGTTCGACCTCATATTTATGTATTTGTTTTCTGTTGAAAATTTTTACTAAAATTTTTTTTTATAAATTTAATGTTTATATCGTTATTTAACCTGAAATGAAAACGTTGGATGTAATGTTTAAATTGATGTAATTTTTATGTCTAATAATTTAATAAAAAAATAGCATTAAATTTACATTCATCTTTTCCTGCTTCGTGTGTTTTATCTTCTGTCAGAGAGAGAGAGCATTTGGGAGCAACTCATTCCCTGCACGGCTGAAAATCCTCCACCCACCAGAATCTTACTATTGATAAGGCCGTTTCGTTAACTATCACATTTGTTTTACGAATGATAGTGAGTTTAACCTTTCATCATATATATGCTATAAGATTTTGGGATATTCCAAAATCAATTACACCGATGATAATGTCGCTTTCAAAATTTGCTCTCTCCATATAATGGGGCAAACCAATATAGTTCCATGATCTTGTGGTAAGGAGCTTTTATTTTTAGGGTAAATAGGTTAATACCCCCTGTAATGTGGGCGAGTTTTGTTTTTCCCCCCTATAATTTTTTTTCTTTTGATTCGCCCCTTGCAAAGTAAATTTTTTTGGTTTCCCCCCTTGGATGCAAGGAATTTGCACTTTTTAAATCGGTTGAACAGATTAACTGCTTTAAAAAGTAACACTTTTTAAATCGGTTTGAACAAAATAACCGATTTAAAAAGTGCACCCAAGGGGCGAGTCCAAAAAATTCAACATTGCAAGGGGCGAGTCAAAAGAAAAAAAATGACAGGGGGGAAAAACAAAACTCGCCCACATTACAGGGGGGTATCAACCTATTTACCCTTATTTTTATATATGTTTTTTTTTATTAGAAAAGATAGACACCACTTCATCATGGCCTACGATACCAATTTTATTAGTTTAAAAAAAATACAAATATAGGTCATTTTCAATTGAAAAAAAAAATAGTTTCTCCCCACCAGTCATTATATTAACTTCATCCTCTTATGACTCTGCAATAAATCTTCTAAAACTAAGTTTCTTTTGCTATGAGGTATTGTCGATAATGTTTTAAAAACATATGTACGCGCACGCACGTACGCAAACAAGCACTTGCCACTTGTTTCCGGCCGTTGTTGATATTGTATGGGTGTCCCGTGTACACTTGTGTCTCTTGAAGAATTTGTTTTAACAAGTCTTCTCCATAATAACTTTTATGATATCTCGCTTCAATTAGTTTTCTACAAAAAAATTAATATTTCAATAAGAGTTATAGTTGTCGCGATCACGGTAGAGTGAAGATTAGATTATTCATACTTCATTTTGTGTTTTAAACTATTTGATGATTGTATAGTATGTGTCTAAAAGAAGTCATAAGACACTTGTTGCAGGTAAAATAAATAGCTAGGCAAGTGCCTTTTCATTTACCAGGTGATGAGCTCAACCTTCATCATTTAAGTTGTAAGATTTTCGCAAATTCCAAAATCAATTACACCAATGATAATGTCACATTCATAATGTGCACTCTCCAGATATTGTGGCAAGACAATAAAATCTCATGATCATGTGGTAAGGAGTTTATTTTTTCCATTGGGAAAGATAGACACCACTCCATCATGACCTACAATACCAATTTTAATTAAAAAATATACTATGAAAAAAATAATTTCTTCCCACCGGTCATTATATTAGCTTCATCCTCTTATAACTCATCTTCTAAAACTACGTTTGTTTTGCTTGAGTATAACTACTATCGACAATGTTTTACAAACATACGTACGCATACACGCACGTACGCAAATAAGCACTTACCACTTGTTTAAGGGATACAAATCTCTTACCAATTGAACCAATCCATTGTTATTTTGGTAGACTTTTATTTTATGTATCTTAATAATAAACCTTTTGCGATTATAGCCTGATTTCTTATTTGGTGCATCTCCACTATAAATAATGGGATACAATTTTCCCTTCAAATCAAACGTATTTGGGGAAAATAGAAATAGTATAAAATAGAGTATAAAATATCGTGTTTGGGATACAATTTTCTAAATATAGTATAAAATAGAAATAGATAAACTCTAATAAAATATTCACATAAGCAAACCAAATTAGCTTGTCTTGCATATAAAAAATGTCAATATTGTGTGACTTTTTATATTTATGTAAAAAAGATGAAATAAGGGTGTTCTACTATAGGATAAAAATAGGGATTTACCTCAAAGATTATATTAATTCCTAATTTGACCTTTGTGACAAATTTTTTATCTATGGTGTTTACAACTACGGTTATCATCCAAGGTGAAAGATTTATTACGGATGCACTATCTAGACCCGAATTTCCTCCCGTAACTGCAGTTAGTACCCCATTTTGCATTGCATGGAATGCTCCAATGGATATTCCATCTTGAAATATATATTTTATTTAGTTTTCCTCCAATTGAAACCGATATTATGTCAACCCCATCTGCAATGGCATCATCAAATGCAGTGACCATGTCGATATCATCACATCCATCAGACCAACATACTTTATAAGTGGAAATCTGTGCTGATGAAGCTCTACCTCTTATTGTTCCTTGGCCCAGGCCTAACATATTTGCCATGCTAATTGGGTTGCTGGCCGCCGTTGATGTTGTATGGATTTCGTGCCCACTTGTGTCTCTTGGAGAATTTTTATGATATCTCGCTCCAATTAATTTACTACAAAAATAAATTAACATTTTAATAAGTTATAATTGTCGCAATCACGCTAGAGTGAAGATTAGATTACTCATACTTCATTTTGTGTTTTAAATCTATTTAATGATTGTAAAATATGTGTTTAAAAGAAGTCGTAACATGCTTATTGTAGGTGAAACAAATAGCTAGACAAGTGCCTTTCCATTTGTTAGGTTGTGAGCTCAACCCTTCATCATTAAGCCAAGATTCTGCCCAAGATAATTGCGATAATCAGATGCTTTCATAATAAGTATAAAACCATCATAGCAGGCCCGCCGACTGTTGAAAATGCTGAAGACACAAAGCAAAACCAGTCCCAGTTGAATGTTGAAATAAATATCTAGCGGTGCCGTTTGCCATATGTTGTTTTTTATTTAGCATCACTTGAAATAATTTTCCAGTAATATTTTTTAGGTTGCCTTTTAAGTAGCATAGGCAATTTGTCTTCTATGACGTATAGACACCACTCCATAATGGCCTACAATACCAATTTTCTTAATTAAAAAAAAGAGAGGTTATTTTACGATAGGAAAAAAAATAGTTTCTTCCCACTAGCCATTTTTTATTAGCTTCATTCTTTATTAACTCTGCAACAAATCCGCTAAAACAACATTTGTAGTGCTTAAGTATATGTATTGTTAATAATGTTTTACAAACATGTTGTGCACGCACGCACGTATGCACATATGCAAACAAACACTTACCACTTGATTTTAAATTTGAATCGATATATGTATGGCAGAGATGCACCAAATAAGAAAGCATGTTCCAAAATTCAGCAAACTTAATTATAAGCATCCTTATAACCAATCTTAATCTCAAATCTTACCTTAATCTTAAGTGACCCATTATAAATACCTTTGCATGTATCCCTCATTAGCCAACGGCAAGGACAATGCTATAACTTGTAAACCAAAAAAAAGAACAACTTAAGTTGCGAAGTTGGATGCCATCAAATTAAGTATACATTGTTAATTAATTTCATTAAAAGTTTTGCCTTAGGTCCCAAAATTCCTATACAGGGCCCCGTGTCGTTTAAAGAATACATGTTATAAAATGGAGTACATAATCAACAACAAAAGTGTAATTAAATTAATAAAGCTCAATTTCTTAAACTTATTATCACAATTGTTTTACCGATGAGAGCAAAATGCTTAAATATTTTTTTTTTAGTTCATAAAAATAAAGTAATTATTACTTTTAATCAAGAGGAGGCAATTGAGTCCATATTTTTTTGGGGTTACATATCAGATTTATAAAATCAAACATCTAACTATCTGTTTGTTATGATAGTTTCTCTTCCCACCATCATGTTTCTTTTTCACCTTTCTAGCGCGCAAAAAATTTCGGTAAATGTTTATCGAATTTATTTTAGTGTAAATTTTATTATAAATTTACACAAAAAAAATCGGTAAACATTTATCGAATTATTTTGCACGCTAGAGGGATGAAAAAAAAACGTGGGACTGAGAAGAGAAACTTTCGTTCGTTATTGGTGACAATCGAGTCCATTTATGTAACCATCCTTCCAATTTATTTATCCTTTGTATTTTATCATGTTATTAATTGATGGATAGTGCATTTTCTGATGAGGATTTTGTTAGACTACTTGGCTACCACTTAAAATGGGGGGTTGAATAAGTGGCCCTTTTAAACAATGTTGATTTTAAAAAATTTGGTTTAAAAGGTACGCGCGGAAGCACCACCGGATCGGTAGTCTCTTTGCACCTGATTGATCACTGAAAAAGTAGTATAGCCTTGAACGTATGATGATAAAGAACTAGAAACGATTGTGTGCAAAATATTCGAATTAAACGATCCAATAACACAGTCCAAGCAAGTTACAAAAATATAGAGCTAATCCAATCACAATCAAGATATATGTCAATTGAATTTTGGTGCACACGTACGAACACAAAAATTCAATCGAATCGAAAATTAAAGCAACTGCGTAAAGTAAAAGATTAAGGGAGAAAGACACAAACGATTGATTAGGGAGTTCCCCGGCTTTCGTGTCGTCCTCGCGGTCGGCCGGGTACGTCTCCCCCCAAATAACCAAACGGGTTATTTGAGCGTATATTGATTAAAAACGATTGAACTATAGTGCACAATTTACAAAAGACTCCAATAACCCTATATCGAATCTAATGCAAACTATGCGTAATAACCTCAACAAGTAATGAAGCTTCTCCCTCTGATTCCAACAATCCTAACCGTGCGCAAATCCTCGCACCGATCGTCCAGCTGAGTACCTCGCTTCTTCGTTGTTGATCCTTCAAGATATCGCACAATCTTGAATCCTTAAGAAAAACCCAAACCTTCTTCACAAATTAACTCGATCACGCCTCTGATTCACCGCAAGCCGTATCGAACGTTATCGACCAAATGTACAACCTTTATCCGAATGATCCCATACTCACTCTTCAATGAATTGCAATTTGATGGAAGATGATGATCTTGTGAAGAATAACCCTTTGATCCAAATTCTTCAACCAATTTGAATCCCAAAGAGTTTATCAAAGCTATTTCACTTTCTCACAGGTTTTTCTCTCTTTTTACACAATAACAAAGCACATTGCTATTTATAGAGAAAATAGAATTGAGCAAATTTAGGCAAAACTTAACATACATGTATCGATACAAATGATGGTTTGTATCGATACAAACCCTTTGACCAGCGTTCAAATATGAAAATTTGACCTATGTATCGATACAAACACGTATGTGTATCGATACATACATCAGTTTCTTGAAATCTTGACTGATATGTATCGAAGCATGCAAGCATGATTCGATACATCATGCACTCTCTGGTTTTCTGAGAGATATAGGTGTGTATCGATACATGCAAGCATGATTTGATACACATGTGACTCTCTGCCTCTGAGAGACCACTTTTGTATCGATACAAGTGATATATGTATCGATACAAATTGCACAAAATCAGTCTGAAGTAATTTCAGGACATT
This sequence comes from Trifolium repens, assembly GCA_030408175.1. NCBI lineage: Eukaryota > Viridiplantae > Streptophyta > Magnoliopsida > Fabales > Fabaceae > Trifolium > Trifolium repens. Next base: position 38,521,100 of record CP125851.1, read on the forward strand.
TGTATCGATACACATGTTTATGTATCGATACATAATACCTAAAAATCAATTTTTCAAAGTTTAAAAATAGTTTTTCGCTGTCAAGTCATTTGTAATATTGCCAAAATATGTTCTACTCTATTTTCATGTGTTTTGACAATTATTAAAACATGAGGATGAACTGGTGCACTTACATTCTCCCCCTTTTTGATAATTGTCAAAACTTTGCATAAGCTAGCTAAGCCTATACCTAATATGCAATAAAATAGCAATATGTATACAGACGCAATTACACCAAGGCTAACAATAAGCACGCTCCCCCTGAGTTGATGCCATAATGCGTTTGATATTGTTGATAATATTCAAGAATTCTTAGCTATTCATCCTTAGCTTGTGCAATCCAAATCTCTCCCCCTTTGACAATATCAAAAAGAAGAAGAGAGCTCATTAGAAGTATCAAGTTCAAACAATTTTAACCATAGTCATATCGTGCACTTACATTTGTCGAAATGCACTATATGATGAAAGTTCCTAATCAAAATAATTACATACAAAGATATGCCAAAATATATCAATGACGAATACCAAATATCATGATAAACATGGAATGTAGAATAACAAACCAAAAACCAACTCATGAATATTGTAACACTTCGACATTTTAATCAAGTAACATATCCAAATATGGGACGAAATAAACAAAGCAATGCAACAAATACATAATTTCATGTTGCCATATCATATTATAACGATGTTCATGAAGAAATGAAATACACGGATAGCATTTATGCAACATGTTAGGCTATAGACACATTAATTAATCAATATTTCAGACAATGCCATTTGATACATATGGACTTCAAAAATTATTATTTATCTTAAAGCAAAATTTTTGGAAATGAGCAAACATATGAAAGTATTGAAATGCACTAATATGTTATGTTGATAATTGAAAAGACTTCACATAGGCATAAGCTTGTAAGGTTTAAGAAGAGAAGATAGAGATGATACTATTTAACCTTGTACCGTAGGGTGTTGATGCACTTTCCTTTGTATAAAACTCCAAGGTGCCAAGAAGTGTGACATGTATATAAAGTGCATGCTTGATGTATGTTATTCTAGGTTAGAGATATCTAGGATCCCTAATTCCCCGCGAATATAGATAAAGGGATCCGTTGCAAGTGGCTTTGTAAAGATGTCCGCAAGTTGGTTTTTCGATTCCACATGCTCAAAAATAACATCCCCTTTTTCTACATGATCGCGAAGAAAGTGATGCCTAATCTCTATATGCTTAGTCCTTGAATGCAACACGGGGTTCTTTGTGAGGTTTATGGCGCTAGTGTTGTCACACATGATTGGAACACGTTGTAGTTTTAAATCGTAGTCGAGAAGTTGTTGTTTCAACCAAAGTATTTGGGAACAACAACTTCCGGCCGCAACGTATTCCGCCTCGGCGGTTGACAAAGCAACCGATACTTGTTTTTTGCTATGCCAACTTACCAAGCTATTACAAAATAGGTGACATGTTCCACTAGTACTCTTCCTATCCAACTTGCAACCAGCAAAGTCGGAATCGGAGTAACCTACCAAAGAACAATCATTCCCCTTAGAGTACCATAAGCCAAAGTTTGATGTTCCTTTCAAGTATTTTAAAATCCTTTTTTACGGCTTTTAGGTGTGATTCTTTGGGGCATGATTGATACCTTGCACACATGCAAACACTAAACATAATATCCGGCCTAGATGCCGTTATGTAGAGTAAGGATCCGATTATACCTCTATATTTTGTAATTTCCACATCTTTACCTTCTTCATCTTTGCTTAACGCACATGTTGATGCCATGGGAGTTTCCATATGTTTTGAATCCGTCATCCCAAACTTCTTAAGCAATTCAAGGCAATATTTAGTTTGATATATAAAAGTTCCTTCTTCTAGTTGCTTGATTTGTAATCCCAAGAAGTAGGTTAGTTCACCCATCATGCTCATCTCAAATTCACCTTGCATAAGACTAGAAAAGCTCTTGACAAGAAATGGGTTAGTGGAACCAAAAATGATATCATCAACATAAATTTGAACCAATAAGACGTCTTTGCCCTTACGTTTAATGAAGAGTGTAGTGTCAACCTTTCCCCTTGAATATCCGTTTTTAATTAAGAACTTGCTAAGTCTATCATACCAAGCTCTAGGAGCTTGCTTAAGGCCATATAGAGCTCTTTTTAATTTGAAAACATAGTCCGGATGTTCGTGATTTTCAAAACCGGGTGGTTGTTTGACATACACTTCTTCATTTATGTATCCATTTAGGAAGGCACTCTTAACGTCCATTTGGTATAACTTGAAGTTCATATTGCATGCATAAGCTAATAAAAGTCTAATGGCCTCGAGGCGAGCTACCGGAGCATAAGTCTCCTCATAATCAATGCCCTCCTCTTGGTTGTAGCCTTGAGCTACCAACCGTGCCTTGTTCCTAACAATAACACCGTTTTCATCGAGTTTATTTCTAAAAACCCAACGTGTCCCAATCACTTGATGACTTGGAGGAGGTGGTACTAAATCCCACACATCATTTCTTTTAAATTGATTTAGTTCTTCTTGCATTGCAAGAATCCAATGTTCATCAAGTAATGCGGTTTTTGAGTTTTTAGGTTCAACTTGTGAAACAAACGCATAATGAAAACAAAAGTTACTTATTTGAGATCGAGTAGCCACTCCCTTTGAGAGATCGCCTAAGACTTTGTCAATGGGATGGTTCTTTAGAGTACGCCATTCCTTTGCAAGACCGGCTCCTCTTTGCTTGTGATGATTCTTTGATGAAGAAGATCCTCCATCATCTTTGTCTTCATTGGATGGTGACGGCTTATCGTCCTTTTGTTTCGGAACTTCCGTTGAGAGTTGATCACTTCCAACAACTTTGTTATCCTTTAAAATGTCCGTTGTGTCGACACCTACACCAATAGAATCACCTTTCCCGTTTTCTTCCGGAAAAGTCTCATCAAAGTTTACATGAACCGATTCTTCAATAATTTGTAACCTCTTATTGTATACTCTATATGCCTTGCTAGATAATGAATAACCTAAGAAAATGCCTTCATCCGCTTTTGGATCAAATTTGCCAAGATTCTCCTTTCCATTATTTAAAATAAAGCATTTGCATCCGAAAGAGCGCAAATGACTAAGATTATGTTTTCTACCTTTAAGTATTTCATAGGGAGTTTTGTCCAAAATAGGTCGAATGATTGCCCTATTTAGAACATAACTCGCGGTGCCTATCGCATCGGCCCAAAAATACTTAGGAAGACCACTTAACATAGTCCTAGCTAACTCTTCTAGAGTACGATTTTTCCTCTCCACTACTCCATTTTGTTGTGGTGTACGTGGAGCCGAAAAATTGTGTTCAATGCCATGCTTAGAGCAAAACTTTTCAAACTTATGGTTTTCAAATTCGCCTCCATGATCACTCCTAATAGAAATGATCTTAAGGTCTAGCTTATTTTGAATCATCTTAGCAAATTGTTTAAAAGCGGACAAGGTATCGCTTTTACTAGATAAGAATAATGTCCAACAAAATCTCGAGTAATCGTCTACAATCACAAGTCCATAGTAATTACCACCAAAGCTTTTGGTCCTTGATGGTCCAAAAAGATCCATATGGATTAACTCTAAAGGCTTAGTAGTTGAAATGAACTTTTTAGATTTGAAAGAAGCCTTAGTTTGTTTACCCATTTGGCATGCGTTACACAAGTGATCTTTTGAAAAACATATTTTAGGTAGACCGATTACGAGATCTTTAGAAGCTATCTTATTTAGTAAATCGAAATTAAGATGTGCCATTCTTCTATGCCACAACCAAGATTCATCATTCTTGGTTATGAGACACTTAGCACCACTTAGGCAATTATCATCTAGGTCTAACATGTATACATTTCCATGCCTGATAGCCTTAAGAATCACATTCTTGTCTTTGTTACTTTCGATTGTGCAAAAGGTTGGTTTAAAATTGATTATGAACCCTTTATCACAAAGCTTAGCAACACTCAACAAGTTGTGCTTAAGGTTATCCACAAGTACAACATTAGATATGGTTATAGTAGAGGGATTACCGATAGTACCTACACCAAGAATAGTGCCCTTATTGTTGTCTCCATAGGTGACATAGCCTTTCTCCTTTGCTTTGAACTCAATAAAAAGCGAGGCATCACCCGTCATGTGCCTTGAACATCCACTATCTAGAAACCATCTCCTTTCTAGATTATCAAGGCACTTTTCCTACAACATTTAAACATATGAGGGAGGTACCCAATTTTCATTGGGTCCTAATTGGTGACGCAAATAAGTTTTGTTGAGTTTTGGCATCCATTGCAATACGCCCTTAGGTACCAACAATTTCCTAGCTTTACATTTTGCAATGGTATGACCTTCACAACAACAATAGTGACAAGTGATATGTGAGTCACTCTTCTTTTGATCCATTTTGAAACTTTTAGAATTTTTGCTTTTGACTTTCAAAGTGTTTTGAAAATGTTTTGGATCAACTTGATGAGAGACTCTAGGTTTTGATGAATTTTCCACTTTGTCCTTGAGAGTCTTAATATTTTTTGACAAAGTGATACAGTTATCACAACCAACTATATCACTATTATTATGACTTGCACTTGACCTCTCTAATAATGATACCTTGAAAGCTTTCAACTCTTCTTCCGTTTCGGAAACTTTCTTTTCAAGAGCTTTGTTAACTTTTATAATTTCTTTTAAACGTTTGAAAGCTTTCCTAGTTTCACTACATAGGTCCTCAAATGCATTTTGCAAATCATGATATTCTAACGAAGTATATGAGCTAGAGGGATTTTGGTTTACCTTTTTGGGAGCTTTATCCTTCTTTTTGTGGTGATGAGTTGTGAAGCATACATTAGCCACTTCGCCTTCATCACTTGAACTAGAGCTTGATGATGAATGAGATGAAGAGCTACTACTCTCCCATGCAACATAAGCTTTCTTTCCTTTGCTCTTCCTTTTGTTTGAAGATGACTCCTTTTCTTTTCTTTTGAGATTAAGACAATCCGGCTTGTAGTGACCAACTTGGCCGCACTCATAGCATATCCCTTTCTTGGAGTACCTAGCATCTTCATTCTTCCGGCGGTAACCACTATCTTTCCGAAACTTCTTAAGATTGTCATCGGAATGTCTTATCCCATTCTTTCTCACATATCTATTATAGCGTCGAACGAAGAGCCCCATTTCCTCATCATCAGAATCGTCTTCGCTTGAGCTACTCTCCACTTGCTCAACCTTTTTGGACTTGGATTTGGAGGCCTTTAGAGCAATGGACCTCTTATCCTTTTCTTTTTCCTTTTCGTTGTGTTTCTCCTTTTTCTCACCTTTCTCATGCTTTTCCAACAAATTAAGCACTTGTTCATGTTCCGTTAGCTTACCAAATAAGGTTGTGAGACTTAAAGTTGTATGATCATTCGCTTCTTTGATTGCGGTGACCTTTGGTTGCCATGACCTATTAAGACATCTCAAAATCTTATTAGTAGCATCTTGATTAGTGATTGGTTTACCTAGACCATGTAACTTGTTGGTAATTTTTACAAACCTTTGTTGCATATCCGCAATGGTTTCACCATCTTGCATATGAAACAATTCGAACTCTTGAGTTAAGATGTTTATTTTGGATATTTTGACTTCATTAGTACCCTCAAAATGAGTAACTAATGTATCCCACATTTCTTTGGCCGTTGAACAATGCGACACATGATAAAATTGTTCAATCCCAAGGGATGAAATAAGTATGTTTTGTGCCTTTGCATCGTAATTGACCTTTTTCTTATCATCATCCGTCCATTGTGCCATAGGCTTATTGGTGACAATGCCATTAGGATCGGTGTTTGTCGGAACAAACGGACCGTTCTCAATAGCATTCCACACTTCACCATCAAAAGAATTGATGTGTATACGCATACTACTTTTCCAATAATCAAAATGATCTCCATTGAATATAGGTGCCCGATTATAAGCCCCTTTAGGTGCAAAAGCCATGTTTTCTAATAATTGGCACAATCCACCGAATTTTGTGAACAAAATTTAACCGGGATCGTGATACCACTTGTTAGACTACTTGGCTACCACTTAGAAGGGGGGGGGGGGGGGGTTGAATAAGTGGCCCTTTTAAACAATGTTGATTTTAAAAAATTTGGTTTAAAAGGTACGCGCGGAAGCACCACCGGATCGGTAGTCTCTTTGCACCCGATTGATCACTGAAAAAGTAGTATAGCCTTGAACGTATGATGATAAAGAACTAGAAACGATTGTGTGCAAAATATTCGAATTAAACGATCCAATAACACAGTCCAAGCAAGTTACAAAAATATAGAGCTAATCCAATCACAATCAAGATATATGTCAATTGAATTTTGGTGCACACGTACGAACACAAAAATTCAATCGAATCGAAAATTAAAGCAATTGCGTAAAGTAAAAGATTAAGGGAGAAAGACACAGACGATTGATTAGGGAGTTCCCCGGCTTTTGTGTCATCCTCGCGGTCGGCCGGGTACGTCTCCCCCAAATAACCAAACGGGTTATTTGAGCGTATATTGATTAAAAACGATTGAACTATAGTGCACAATTTACAAAAGACTCCAATAACCCTATATCGAATCTAATGCAAACTATGCGTAATAACCTCAACAAGTAATGAAGCTTCTCCCTCTGATTCCAACAATCCTAACCGTGCGCAAATCCTCGCACCGATCGTCCAGCTGAGTACCTCGCTTCTTCGTTGTTGATCCTTCAAGATATCGCACAATCTTGAATCCTTAAGAAAAACCCAAACCTTCTTCACAAATCAACTCGATCACGCCTCTGATTCACCGCAAGCCGTATCGAACGTTATCGACCAAATGTACAACCTTTATCCGAATGATCCCATACTCACTCTTCAATGAATTGCAATTTGATGGAAGATGATGATCTTGTGAAGAATAACCCTTTGATCCAAATTCTTCAACCAATTTGAATCCCAAAGAGTTTATCAAAGCTATTTCACTTTCTGACAGGTTTTTCTCTCTTTTTACACAATAACAAAGCACATTGCTATTTATAGAGAAAATAGAATTGAGCAAATTTAGGCAAAACTTAACATACATGTATCGATACAAATGATGGTTTGTATCGATACAAACCCTTTGACCAGCGTTCAAATATGAAAATTTGACCTATGTATCGATACAAACACGTATGTGTATCGATACATACATCAGTTTCTTGAAATCTTGACGGATATGTATCGAAGCATGCAAGCATGATTCGATACATCATGCACTCTCTGGTTTTCTGAGAGATATAGGTGTGTATCGATACATGCAAGCATGATTTGATACACAGGTGACTCTCTGCCTCTGAGAGACCACTTTTGTATCGATACAAGTGATATATGTATCGATACAAATTGTACAAAATCAGTCTGAAGTAATTTCAGGACATTTGTATCGATACACATGTTTATGTATCGATACATAATACCTAAAAATCAATTTTTCAAAGTTTAAAAATAGTTTTTCGCTGTTTGTCGAAAAAAAAAAATAGTTTTTCGCTGTCAAGTCATTTGTATTGTTGCCAAAATATGTTCTACTCTATTTTCATGTGTTTTGACAATTATTAAAACATGAGGATGAACTGGTGCACTTACAGATTTCGTGTATTTGTGCAGCTTCATAGATCACTGAAATCAACAGGCAGAGGTATATAATATGTAACATTTGACTGGAGCATTATTTTAGCATACTATACTATAATAAAAGGAAAATGATTTATGGTGCGAAACAGCACCACGCGAAATTTCACGAATGAGATATCATATTCTCTCAAGTCATAGTTTCAAGTAAAATTGAACTCTATTGAATTCAGTATACAAAAAATTATCTATTTTTTCGTTCCCAAGTCTTTATATCTCATTATACATTTATATCAATGAATAAATCACCAAAGACAACAATTCAGTAAAATGATTTAACTCCTTTGGTCATTTTATATTTTTCTAAATTTTTTTGTGAAGAAACCTTACCAAATAGAAATGGAAAGAGTATCATATATGCACATCTGTACAAATTAAATGTCACAAAAAATACTAAAACCATTGAAAACTCCAGTAAGTCCACTTTGATTTTCAAAGCAGTTGATGTATTTCGGTCACAAATTCACAATGTTCTTCAAGCTTCCAATGGTTCTTCCATAACTATTGCAACATCAAACATATTAGTTAGTCAATTTCTTCTATACACTTTGTTTTTTGTTTTCTTTGGGAGAGAGGGTGGAGCGAGTTCAGAGGGATGAGGCAATACCTTTTCTTTTTATAGCTACTTCAGCATCGTTGGTAACTGGTGCCTTGGTTGGGACATCGGGAAGGTCCAACTTTTTGTCAGTCTCTTCAGGAACTGTGGTAGGAACTTCGGGAAGATCTTCGACTGCAAGTTGTTAGAAATAATACGAATTCAGTCAATTGGCATGCCATACGAATTTATGAGGGAAGGATGTATCTATTGCATATTTGCATTATTTATGTGGAAATCAGTTTTTAAAAGCAGAAGAGTAAGGATACGAGTGAACTCAAACTCACATCTTGATAAGCTTTAGCTTCAGCAGTTTCATCCATAAGTTTCTGAACATCCTCAATGTTTATCTCACTTTAAACTTTCAAACACAGCTTTCTGCTTGCGTGTCAGTTCAATATCTGCTAACTGAACCAAAAAACAAATGTAAGTATCTCTTTTAGGTGTATAATCATGTTGAAAGAGGGCAGTGTAGTCGCTCAATTATCTCTTCCAAACATGTATCACGACACCAGAAAAGGAAAATGACTGAATTGGATCCATAGAAATATGCTAACAGGTAGAGATTCAGTCCTTAATTAATGGTCAAAAACAAAACAAAGAAGCAAACTTTTTAAGAAGATGAAAGAGAATAGTAAAATATTACTTGTTGCTCAACATTTCTTTATAAGCCAGGCGTCAACTTGCTTCAACAATTCTTCTTGCGTCTTTTTTTTCTTCAATTCTAGCAAGGCCCTATCTTTCTTCTTTTCACGAATCAAGTCTCGTGCAGCTTGCTTTTCTGCTACAATAACAGCATCAAGCTGGAAAATAAAGGGCACAGAAAGGAAATAACACAAGTAAGGCAATGTATGCTCTTATGTACTTCAATACTTATGTTCTGTCTAAAATTCTACACTATCATCTAAAACCAGATATTTAAGAGCCAAAAGTTCAACCCCTCCCAGTTATAAAAAAATGCAAGCATCATCGACATTCAGCCAGTTCATTTTTCATACATCAGATACAGAAAATCAAAGACAAAAGTCTAATTTAACAAAATAACTAACTAATAGTCACTACAAACTTCTTAGCATTTTACATCACTTTACTTGCAAATCAGTTTGATGCATGTACCTAGAGGCAAGTCAGAATACTTGCTGAATTAGAAGGTGGCATATTATGCAGCGCCGACACCTTGAATTGAAAGTGTGTCAGGTGTCCGACTTCTGTCGGTGTCAAACACCTAACACTCACTTCAATCAATTCCGTTTATTACTTACCGCGTGTGCGTGTCATTATTGTGTTCATGGGTGTGCTTCGTAGGCGGCATGCCAATAAGGAATCCAATGGAAAGAGTAGAAAAATTAAAGCAATTCCTTTTTTATTTTTTTGTTTTCACCACCAGTTTAATCTGGTTCGGGAGTCAGTTCTGACATCAAGTGGTGTCAGTCCCCTCCCGATCGCAGTTGCGGGGATCGAACCGTGGTCATCCTTACCAAGTTCAGCGTCAATCACCACTGAACCAACTAACGATTTCTAAACTTCACCACAAAAGCTATATGCCTAAAAGTAAATGCAATAACATGGGAGTATAAAATTCCATTTTGACCAAGACCATGCTCTATAAAATACTTAGATAGTATAAAGCATATGGTAATGATTAAAAAAAAATGTATCCACCTAGCCTATAAACTTCAGTTCAATTTTTTGTTATCTAAACTTAAGTTAAATTCTTGAATTCCCTTTCAGCCCTAATAATATCTAATGAATGATGAGCAAATTAATTTGACGTTGAAGATAAAAATTGAAGAAGAGAAATGAAATAGAGGTAAGAGGGTGTTGATATTGGGCAAGTTTACGTCTCTGGGTCTTGAGTGCTAGAATTGCACGATCCACATCAGTTACTTTAGGTTTCTTCACAAATATATTCCCCATCTCATCATAGAGTGATGATGATCAAATTTCAAAGATGACAATTAATTGAAGGTACTGTAATTGGGTTTTTAGTTTTTTTTTTTAAGGGATTAACCTCTCCCAACAAATGGTTTTTAGTTTTTTCTGTTGGGATAAACTTCCATAGGGTAATTTGGTCCTTTCAAACAGCCGATGACTTGGTCAGTGGTCACTATCTCAAATCAATTCAAATATGCTTTCAAGTTTCGATTAACTCTCAAAACAGCCTCCGTTACTTTTTTTTTCCAAGTGCGGCTGTCGTTATGTTCATCGTTTCATGTGACGTTTTGTTGGTTTTCTTGTTTTGATACAGTGTTTATATTGTCCAGTGTGACAAATAAATTTCGACTCATAACAAATTCAAATAATAATATACAAATTTGGAGGTGTAATGGAGGCCATGGAAATTATCATTAAAGTCAATTTTCTCTCGACCTCGCTAATATTTTGTCAATATATAATGGAATCGGTCAAGATCACATATAGTCAATGTTTTGCGTGAATTCGTGCAATTTTTTTTATCGGAGTTAGGTGACCTTGAGTGTATGTTTGGTTTCAATTTTGGAGTAGTCAGAATTGATTCTGAACGTGTAGAATTGATTCTGACTTATTTGGTTTCTTAAAAGTAGAATTGATTCTGCCTCCAGAATTGAGAGGCCGTTTTTATTGATTATTTTAGAAAAAAATCACTTTTTTTATAAAAATAATCACTTTTCAAAATATTACATCTGTTTATTACAGATTTTTAAAAAAATCAGAATATAAAAATAATCAAAAAACAGCTAAAAATGAGAAGCTGCTAAGAGTAGCTTTTCAAATAATTGATTTTTTTTTCAGAGGAGAGAGAAAACAAGTGTGGTTAGTGGACTGGACTAAGGCCCAAAAATAAATAGCATAAGCCCAATAGCAAGATGGCCCAATTACACAACCCATATTATTCGAAAGATCAAACTTGGCGGGAAAGTAATATCAGCGGCGCCACCTACAAGCAGATGACGCCCTCGCCCCAGATATAACTATTATCTTGGAAACTCAGCATGTATATCACCACGTGGAAGGAAGTAACCACCCCTTCCCACCATGATCACCACCAAAGCCAGGAAGTAACCACCCATCACCACCACGTGGAAGCGGTGGAGGAAGGAAGAAACCACCGAGATCATGGGGTATCCATGATCATGGCCCTAGAACAACTGCTACTTGTAAAAATCTATAAATAGGAGCTTATGCTTCATTGTAAAGGGTTCACAATTTTTCAATAGACAAGGAATTATTGAAAATTTTGGCGCCCACCGTGGGGCTGCGGTAAAACGATTCCCAGCCTACCACTCATTGAAGACAAGAATCCCCCAAATGGTAGGGGAAACTCCAAATCATGGCACTCATGGCTCGGGGATGACCCTGACCGAAGCCGTCAATGAACTTAGGCGACTTCAAGCCCAGATAACAACCCTGAACCAAGAGAAAGCCAACAAAGATGACGATCACGATGAGGATCAAGTCAACAATTCTCAACCCCTCGCACAAGCCTTGTGGGACGCTAGAGTCCCAGAGAATTTCAAAACACCACATCTGCCGACGTTCGACGGAAAAACAGACTCTACCGAACACCTGATGGCAGTCGGAACACAAATCGCCATCATAAGCGCTGCAGAACACCTGAAGTGCAACCTACTCTCAGGAACTTTGAAGGAGGCAGCATTAAGATGGTACATGAACTTACCAAAAAACTCCATCGAGACTTGGTTAGACTTCCAACGTAAATTCATCCAACAGTTCTCAGGATCAAAACACATCAAGGTCACTGCCACTAGCCTCTTCACTACTCGCCAAAACCACGCTGAGACTCTGCGTGAATACTTGGCCAGATTCTGCGAAGCAACCATCAAAATATCTAATCCTAACCAGGAAATGTTCGTAGCAGCATTCCATAACGGTTTAAAAGCCGGCCATTTCAATGAATCCCTGGCACAGAAACCAGCAACCTCGATGCAGGAAATTATCAAAAGGGCTGAATGTTACATCAAAGGCGAAGAAAGTAATGCCGAGAAGAGATCTAGGGACACAAGAGAAAGAGAGCCACTTAACAAGGGTAACAGGGCCCCTGATTTTTATCCACAGAGACGACGTCAACCGGATCACAGAAGGCATAAACCCCAAAGGAAACCATATCACCAGCAAGTAAGGCGAGACGTTGACAGATTCCCGGAAAAGGAATACACGCCCCTAAACAGAGCCAGGGTCTATATTCTTGACGAAATTCTGGAGGCAGGACTCACCAGGTTGCCCCCTCAGAGAGGAAAGGAATACCAGTTAGGGCAAAACATGAATGCGTGGTGCGCATATCATAGGTGCAGAGGACACGACACCGAAAAATGTTTTAGATTAAGAGACCTCATCGGGGAATTGATAAAGAGCGGCCATCTAAGGAAGTTTCTAGACGACGCCGCCAATGGGAAAGTCGTGGTCCCAAAGGTGCAAAGAGATCCACAAAGAGACCAAGGACAGGGCTCGGGAGGAGAGAAAGCGAGAATAGCAGTTAATACTATAGTAGGAGGATTCGCAGGAGGAGGCGAGTCAAGTAACGCCCGAAAACGCTACGTGAGACGAGCGGAGTTTGAAGCGATATTTGTTGGGCATACTTCCATCTCAGCCACACCGGATCTTTCTTTCATAAAGGAGGACAAAAAAGAAGTCATGCCACATGATGATGACCCGCTGGTAATCCAAGTTCAAATTTTGAACTGTGATGTTAAAAGGGTATTAATAGACTCTGGCAGTTCAGCGAACATCATGTATTGGGAAGCATTCAAAGCCATGCAATTGTCCAATGAACATTTAATGCCTTACAATGGCACTCTGGTGGGCTTTGCAGGCGAACAAGTGGAGGTTATGGGATATACAACATTGCTCACAACCTTCGATGACAGCGACAACGCCAAAACCATAAAGGTACGATACTTGGTTGTAAAAACCCCCTTTACTTCCTACAACATCATCATTGGAAGACCAGCCTTCAACGCCTTAGAGGCTGCAATGTCAAAGCTGTATCTATCCATAAAATACCCATTGGAGGACGGAAGAGTAGGAACGATCAAGGGGGACCAAGCATTGGCGAGACGTTGCTATGAGTCAAGCCTGAAAATAAGACATCGAGCCCATACTACCTCAAACCCTACTCGCCCTGGCAACCAAAAGGGCGGAGTTAACATGATCAACCCCCTGGATCTTGATCCAAGGGAGGAGTTCCAAGACAGAAGAGTAAGTCCCATAGAGGAGCTTGAGCAGGTGCAAATTGGAACAGAAACGCACCAGACCACCAATATTGGCACTTCATTAAACCACGAGGAAAGGGCAAAAATCCTAGCGACACTAAAGAAAAACATAGATTTATTCGCATGGCATCCCTAAGACATGCTAGGGATTGACGAGTCAATAATCACCCATAAACTTTCGATCTCCCCAGAGACAAAACCAGTTTCGCAAAAGAAAAGGAAGGTTGGCGAGGAAAGAAGAGCGGCGATCGAGGAGGAGGTGACGAAGTTAAAGGAGGCAGGATTCATCGAGGAGATTAAATACCCAACCTGGCTGGCAAATGTAGTGATGGTAAAGAAGGCGAATGGGAAGTGGAGGATGTGCGTAGACTTTACGGACTTGAATAAAGCATGCCCAAAAGACCCCTATCCTCTGCCCAATATCGACAGATTGATAGATGGACCATCAGGATACAAAACTCTCAGCTTCATGGATGCTTACTCAGGATACAACCAGATCAAAATGAATCCAACAGACGCTCCCCACACCGCATTCATGACCAACACCTGCAACTATTTCTACAATGTCATGCCTTTCGGTCTAAAGAACGCAGGAGCCACATACCAAAGGTTGATGGACAGAGTATTCTCAGAGCAGATAGGAAAGAACCTGGAAGTCTACATTGACGACATGGTAGTGAAGACCACAGAGAACGGCGAGCATGACCAAGACCTGAGCGACATCCTCGCCTCTGTAAGGAAGTACAACATGAGATTGAATCCTACCAAATGCTCATTTGGAGTACAGGCAGGCAAATTTTTAGGGTTCATGTTAACCAACAGAGGAATAGAAGCCAACCCAGACAAGTGTCAAGCAATCATAGACATGAGGAGCCCCACTTCAGTCAAAGAGGTGCAACAACTGACCGGAAGGATAGCGGCTCTATCAAGATTCCTATCATGCGCAGGAGAAAAAGCCTTTCATTTCTTCTCCACACTTAGGAAAAGCGAAAGGTTCGCGTGGAGTACTCAATGCGAGGAAGCTTCTCAGAATCTGAAAACTTTTTTGGCCTTGCAACCGATTTTGACTCGCCCAGAGAAAGGTAACACACTATTTCTGTACCTCGCCGTCTCAGATAAAGCCCTAAGTTCCGCGCTAGTACAAGAGATCAAAGGAGAGGAAAAACCCATCTACTTCGTCAGCAGAACATTCAAGGGAGCAGAGGCCAAGTATCAGAAAATTGAAAAACTCTCTCTAGCAGTCATAGTAACGGCGAGGAAGTTAAGACAGTATTTCCAAAGCCACAAAATCGTGGTGAAGACGGATTACCCCATCAAAAACGTTCTGAGGAAGCCGGACCTTGCGGGAAGAATGGTAGCTTGGTCAGTAGAGCTATCAGAGTTTGACATAACCTTCTCCCCAAGAGGCGCGATCAAATCGCAAATATTAGCAGATTTTTTGCTGGAATTAACAACACCCCCAGAGGAAAGCAAAGAACAACCCTGGACGCTCTAAGTGGATGGAGCCTCCAATGTAAAAGGAAGTGGAGCAGGAGTAGTATTAGAAGGTCCAGATGGAGTCCTAATCGAACAGTCACTGAGGTTTGCCTTCAAGGCGAGCAATAACCAAGCAGAATATGAAGCTCTACTCGTCGGAATGAAGTTGGCAAAGGAAATGGATATAGCAGATCTCAAAGCTAAAAGCGACTCGCAACTAGTAACCAATCAAGTGTCAGGAGAATTCCAAGCAAAGGACCCCCAGCTGATCAAATATCTAGAAAGGGTACGTGCCATGTCAAGTCTTTTCAATTCCTTTGAGTTAGTTTATGTGCCCAGGGAGCAGAATGCAAGAGCAGACCTACTCTCAAAACTAGCAAGCACCAAGAAGCCAGGCAGCAACAGAACCTTCATTCAAGATACAATAGCTAACCCAAGCATAACAGAAGAGCCGGTCCTTATGATCGTTGAGTCGGAAGATTGGCGAGCGCCGATCATAAGATATCTACAAAAAGATGAACTCCCAACAGCAAGAGAAGAAGCCTATAAGATAAGAAGAATGTCAGCGTGGTATTCAATGTTGGGAGACAAGCTCTACAAAAGGGGTTTCTCAAGACCTCTCATGCTATGCGTCAGCCCAGAAGAGGCGAAGGGAATACTAGAAGAGGTTCATGAAGGTTCATGCGGGAGTCATATTGGGGCAAGGGCCCTAGCAGGGAAGATTCTCAGAGCAAGATTTTATTGGCCAGAAGTGCACCGAGACGCCACCAGATACGTTCAAACGTGTGACAAATGTCAAAGGTTTGCAAACTTACACTACGCCCCAGGAGAACCGTTGAAGTCAGTCCTATCACCATGTCCCTTCTTCATGTGGGGTACAGACATCCTGGGGCCTTTTCCCGCCTCGACGGGGCAAGCAAAGTGGATCATAGTGGCGATCGATTACTTCACCAAATGGATTGAGGCAGAAGCACTCTCAAACATATCAGCAGACCAAGTCAAAAAGTTTTACTGGAGAAAAATCATTTGTAGGTTTGGATTGCCTAAGTATATAGTATCAAATAATGGAACCCAATTTGCAAGCGAGAAAGTAGTCCAATTCTGCAAGGATAAGGGCATTCAGAACACGTTCATATCAGTTGAACATCCACAAGCCAATGGACAAGCAGAATCAGCCAACAAAGTAATCCTCAGAGCGATCAAGAGAAGAATAACAAGCAAAGGTGAAGGTTGGGTGGCTCACCTTCTACCAATTTTATGGTCATACCACACCACGCCCCAATCGTCAACAGGCGAAGCACCTTTCACAATGGTATATGGAACTAATGCAATGATCCCTGCTGAAATAAACCCTCCAAGCTGGCGTAGGGACACCCTCACACTTCAAGAAAATTCGGAGGCGTTGCAGGAGAATTTAGACTTGGTGCAAGAACTAAGGGATAACGCCCACTTTAGGGAGTTCATCTCAAAGCAAAGAGCAGCAAGGAGGTATAACACCCGAGTCATATCAAGGAGATTCAGAGAAGGTGACTTAGTCCTCAAAAGACCTATGGGTAAAGATAAAGGAGGAAAGTTGGCAGCAAACTGGGAAGGACCATTCTGAATCAACGAAGCCTTTGAAGGAGGTGCATACAGGTTGGAGACAATGGAAGGAGAAGTGCTGCATAGAACATGGAACGTGGCCAACCTCAGGTTTTATTACAGTTAAACTGCCACAAGTAACAGGAGAGGCGACGCCCAGGCGCACGTCCAACAAATTTATAAAATCATTTCTACAATTTTATTACTGCATGTTATTATCAAATGTACTAAATTTTTCATTCCAATTAATAAACAGCGGTGGGACACTCTTTTCTCCTATGAAAATAGGAGTTTTTAACGAGGCTCACCGTTCTAAATTTTGGGTTTGTGAAGAACTGATACATACGCATACGACATGACAGAAAAAGAAAAAATGAGGTTGCAACACCATGGCGTTACCCGTGAATCTTACGAGTAGGGAACGTCTAAAAGAGAAACGGCGCTATCCTTAAATCTTACGAGTCGGATACGACGGAAATGAGTTGAAACACCATGACGTTACCCGTGAATCTTACGAGTAGGGAACGTCTAAAAAAGAAACGGCACTATCCTTAAATCTTACGAGTCGGATACGACGGAAACGAGTTGAAACACCATGGCGTTACCCGTGAATCTTACGAGTAGGGAACGTCTAAAAAAGAAACGGCGCTATCCTTAAATCTTACGAGTCGGATACGATGGAAACGAGTTGAAATACTGCCTCCTCGCCTTTGTGCTTGTGATTGACAAAAAAAAAAGTAAAAATAAGGTTGAAATTCTGAGGCGCTACCCTTTAAACCTTTGAGTGGAGGGCGTCCAAAAAATTAAAATAAGGTTGAAATTCCGAGGCGCTACCCTTTAAACCTTTGAGTGGGGGGCGTCCAAAAAATTAAAATAAGGTTGAAATTCCGAGGCGCTACCCTTTAAACCTTTGAGTGGGGGGCGTCCAAAAAATTAAAATAAGGTTGAAATTCCGAGGCGTTACCCTTTAAACCTTTGAGTGGGGGGCGTCCAAAAAATTAAAGTAAGGTTGAAATTCCGAGGCGTTACCCTTTAAACCTTTGAGTGGGGGGCGTCCAAAAAAGAAAAGAAATACAGATCAAAAGATCAAGGCGCAACCTATAGAAGGGGAGACGCCCAGAAGAAGCAGTGTAAGTAAGGGTAATTCAATATATTACTTTTATTATTAACGAATTCATCTTAAAAAATAGGTGGGGTTATCACCCAAGAAATCGTCAGAGAAATTCACTCAGAAAAGGCAAAGCAATAATAAATTCATTCAGAATCTGAAGTTTCATTCATTGAAGATAGGATACAAATTCAAAGAAAACTACATCAAATTCAAAAGGATGTGCGAATGCCTAGTACGACAGAATCCTACAACTATCACAATAAGCATCAACACTCGCATTATTCAAAAGGATCCCGCAATTCCTGGCATTATATTTCCACTTCTGCCTGACTCAGCCAAGGAATTCTGATGATCCATCGTCTTCGCCGGGGAAGACAGCCCCTCACTTGGAATTCTCCGCCTTTGAAGAGTGGGACGATTTCTTAGGCGACTCCACAGTAACACGGGATCCTTCTTCTTCTCCGGAGCCTGACTCATAAGGGAATGACTCTTCAGGAACGTAAGTTTTCAAGAACTTCGCATAGTCCTCGTCAGTTTTGTCAGAATCAGAGGATTCTTGAGGATTATAAGTTTTCAAAAACTCAACGTAATCTTCATCAGCTTCAACAGAGCCGGAAGAATCCGACGAATTTGGAATACCTTCCGCCTTAACCCTTTTGGGGCCAGAAGTACGCTTGAGCCTAGAGGTAGAGGCCTTGGGTTTCTTTTTCCCCTTAAGGGATTTCGACCTCACAACAGGATTCATATTCTTTCTATCCATCTTTGATATGTAAGGGAAAGAGAAAAGAACGAATCTTTAAAAGAATAGAGAGAAGATGTGAAGAGCAAAGAAAGAATGAAGAACTATTTATAGGCAAAGATAATCAAAAACCTAATACGGATAACCATAAAAGCATTAAAAGCGCGAAGCAGTTACACGCATCACAAGGAAACTTTTGATCAGTTACCAGGCAGTTGCAAAAAATCAGGATGACTCACCACACACGAAGTTTGACCAGTCAAAATTGTCCGTTACATAGGAATTCACGCCCAGAGTAACCGAGTCGACACTCAATCTCGCCACTCAACAATATCACATGAGGAAAAGGCAAGTAGAAAAAGAGGCGAAATAGAAATATCAACATAAAGCCAAGACGAAAATCATAAAAGCAAAGAGAATATCCATACGATACAAACGGCCTCAGAAGGGCACAAAATATTGTCATTACAGAATATGTTGAGCCCACGCAGGGGCGATCATCAAAACAAGGCAACAATAAACAAAGTCAGTATAAAGGGAAGGAAGGCGAAGAGCTATTCCTTGGCTGGCGGTTCCTCGGTCGTCTCGATGGGGGCATAGAACACCAGCTTGTCACCATCAATCTTCAACATGGCGTCAGCTTTGCCCAGGAGGTCACGATCAATATCAGGGAAGAGGACTTTCACCTGGTCCAGGGCATAAATGAAGCCCTCATCATACTGCACGCCTATAGTCTCCTCCATCTGGTCCTTCTCAGACGCCCAAGTCTCCTTCTCCTTCCTCAAGGTAGCCAGTTCAGTCAAAGTCGCCTCATGATCCTTAGCCAAGGTGGCGATTCGCGCATCTCTAGCGATAAGACTCTGTCGAGTAAATTCCAATTCCTTCGCCAGGGATTCATGGTTCCTCTTCACCTTCGCCAACTCCTCATCATGAGCTTTCACCAACTTGGCGATCTCCGCCTCACACTTTTCCTTTAGGGCCTTCATCTCGCCCTCCAGCTTCACCTTGGTAGCTTTCAAATCCTCCTCCAGAGTAGCCAAGTTCTTGTCAACCAAGACCTCTTTTTCCCTGGCAGCAGCAATCTCAGCCCTTTAGCGAGCAGCCAAGGCATAATTAAGAAGAAGCCCTTTAAGCTCGTGGCCAAGAGCCATCTTCAGCAGCTCATCCGTGGAGGTGGCATTGAAACGAGAAGAATTCCCAGCCAAGTTCACCATCCTCTCCAAGAACAACTCAGGATTAAACATGGGATCCCAAGGTGAACTCCCCCCAGACTGATCGACCACAGCAGTAACATTCTCCCCAACGACAGGCGAGACCTCCTCCACAACGTCGTTCCCTTCCCTCACTTCCTCCTCCATCTCAGTATAGCAATCAAACACTGTCGTAGTAGTCTCAATGAAGGCTTCATCTTCTCCAACCTCTTTGAAAGTTCCAGGGCTAACTCCAAAAAAGCTTTCTCATCTTCTGTCAGGCGCCATTTGTAGTCTTTCAGTTCGTCAACAAAGGTTTTGAATTCTTCCACATTATCCATCAATTCCTCGATACCTTCCTCAAGTCGGCATTTCACTCGCCTAATGGCGGGCACAACAGGAGATTCCAGCATAGGGATGTTGGTATCCATACTTTGAACTGCAAAAATTGGGAGATAGAAAAAATGTGAATGAGAATGATCCAGGTATGAGGAGTTATTTATAGAAAACAGGCGAAGCCTCAGAGACTAGACTTGGCGAAGGTAGTGGGCGGTTATTCCCCACGATCTCCATGACCATCACCGCCATTTTCATCACCACTTCGCCTCTTTGAGCCTCGTGCTTGGGGGGCTGTGGACTGGACTAAGGCCCAAAAATAAATAGCATAAGCCCAATAGCAAGATGGCCCAATTACACAACCCATATTATTCGAAAGATCAAACTTGGCGGGAAAGTAATATCAGCGGCGCCACCTACAAGCAGATGACGCCCTCGCCCCAGATATAACTATTATCTTGGAAACTCAGCATGTATATCACCACGTGGAAGGAAGTAACCACCCCTTCCCACCATGATCACCACCGAAGCCAGGAAGTAACCATCCATCACCACCACGTGGAAGCGGTGAAGGAAGGAAGAAACCACCGAGATCATGGGGTATCCATGATCATGGCCCTAGAACAACTGCTACTTGTAAAAATCTATAAATAGGAGCTTATGCTTCATTGTAAAGGGTTCACAATTTTTCAATAGACAAGAAATTTTTCATTTCTTACCTATGATCCAGTAATTTATCACCCCCCTTATTTGTTCACCAGAACAGTTAGTTTATAACTAAAAAAATCACATTTACAGGTTGTATCCAAACAAGTTATAGATTATTTTATTAAAAAAACTGATTTTTATTACAATAAACAAACACAAAGTAAATTCTACTTTTCTATAAAATCTCTAAAAACTAATCTCTAAATTATTTAATATCAAAATCACTAATTTTTTAATCTGTAACAAACAGACCCTGATTCTACTTGAAGCTAGAAATCGTAGCATCTGATTTTAGAATTGATTTTTACACCAAATTTTTTGTTCAACTCACTTTTGCATTATATCAAAACATAAACCACATTAACTTAAAATCAATTTTGGCCACAATTAATTTTATAAAATCAATTCTATCAAAATCAATTATCGTCACCGCAGAACCAAATATATACTGAATTATCATCAATCTTTAGTTGTATGTGAAAAAATTAAGTTTCATAGTTAAGATTTAAGATTTTGGTTTTTTCTTTGCTGAAAGTTTTATTATGAATTTTTGGTGAATGTTTAATTATCTACACCATTTGTATTGTTGTAATTTTATATGAATTTTTAGTCAATGTTGTAATTTTTGGTGAATGTTTAATTAATCTCTAAATAAATTAAGTTTTTCTGATTAAAAAAAAAATTAATTTTTTATTTCATGGTAAAACAAAAATCCCTCTCCTCACATATAAATGAATTAAGTTTCTCGGGTTCGAACCCCGCTAATATTTTTGGAGGAAGGTAAATGTAATTAATTTTGTAAGTGTTTTTTAAGTCTTAAGATTTTCCTTATCTTATACTGAGGCACCCTTCTCTCACACTAAATTTTTTGTAAACAAAAAAAATTATAAAAGAATTAACTTATACTTACCTATCTAAATACCAAACTTTATCTATTTTATTTAACGTAAAAGACGAAACAGCCCCACCCTCAGCACATTTTTTTTTTCATTACAAAGTCAATGTCATCAACCCAGAGGCTAGATCAATAGCAGATCCAAATTGCAAACAAAAAAAATTTGACTTACCAACAACATCATAATCTTATTCATTTTCTCCTATGTAGTTCCAGGTCAGTGTGTCTTCTACTAATAATTATTTCATTTTTTCAATCAATTAATTCTACTACAATTAGCTTTACTTACATTTCAATTCATTAATTTCAATTTTCAGCATCATATCATATAATATTTTGAAGATATTTATACAGCAAGAAAAAAATGAGGATGAAGAATTTATACAAGAAACCAATTACTACTAATTTACATTACAATATTTGGAGTAGATATTGTTCTATGCAAATTGTAATAATATGGAGCTTATTAATCTTAGGATTTATATTTTTACTTCATCTATATTCCAATAACACCTCCTTGAATATGATTCATCCTCTTCATTCTTCTTCTCATTTCCATCAACTCCAAAATATTGAAAAAGAGAAATTCCAAATTCCACCACCAAACAAAAAAAGTTTACCTCAAAGTAAGTCAATAACACCATTAGTTGATGAGTTTTTGGATAAAGATTCAACACTTAGACATGTTTTTTTTCCTCATAAAACAAATGCTATTGATCCAATGAAAACTATAGGGAAAGGGATTAATGATAGTTATAGTTACTACTACCCTGGTAGAGTTTGGTTGGATACTGATGGAAATCCTATTCAAGCTCATGGAGGGTGCATTCTATATGATGAAATTTCAAGCACTTATTATTGGTATGGTGAATATAAAGATGGACCTACTTATCTTGCTCATGGTAACAAAGGACCTGCTCGTGTAAGTTACGTTTATTTAGATTGACTTATTTGAATTTATTTACTGTTATAAGTACTTGTGGGACTGTTTGAGAGAGTTTATTTATAAGTTGTTTTCAACTTATTTTCATAAGCTCTCGAGGATAACTTATGAAAATAGGTTAATTATTTTATATTTTGTTATAGAAATAGGTTATACATAAGCACTTATAGCATAAGCATTTAAGTAAGTTGTTTATCCAAACAGGAAGTTTCCTACTGGTTGGTTGCAGGAGTTTATTTAGCCTTTAAGCAATAATGAGATATTGAGATGATGATTTCATTCTTTATAAGAAAAAATCTACTAGTTAGAGATTCACAATTTTCTTTCTGGAATGTGTAATTCGCTGTCACATTAGTCATTTAAGGTATCAAAATTGCACCCAGATCCACAAATGTCTCTTTTATTTGTCATTTTGGTCTTTGAATATGTTTTTAGGTAGTCAATTTAGTCATCAAATGTATTTTTTGTTAGTCAATTTAGTCTATGGAATTATTATCAAATGAGATATTGAGGATGTATTTACAATTTTGATACATTCAGGGACCAATATGACAGCGAATTACATTTTCAATTTTTCAGGGGTAGTTTGCTCATTTTCTTTCTTATCTGCATTGATCCTTCTTTAACCCTAGGCTAGCAAGTTATTAGACATGTTTACCTCATCATTTTACTATTCCTGATGAGGGGACTTATGAGATGCTTCAAATCCACTAAAGTGAATTAAGTCATTCCTATATCTTAGGTTCTGATCTTTCTTAGCATCACTATTATCAATTGAAGTCTTTGGCAGAGAAATTGTATTTGTTTCTCTAAATGTTAACTTTGGCATATAACTTATTACTTTGAAAAGATAATTCAAATTATTGGGACAAAACTCTAATCTCTCTCTCACTCACTCTCTCCATCAGGTGGACATTATAGGAGTTGGTTGTTATTCTTCTAAGGATCTATGGACATGGAAAAAAGAGGGTATTGTATTAACAGCAGATAAAACAAATAAAGCACATGATCTACATAAGTCCAATGTACTTGAGAGACCAAAAGTTATTTACAATGAGAAAACAAGAAAGTATGTGATGTTTATGCATATCGATGATGCCAATTACGCAAAAGCTTCCATCGGTATAGCAGTCAGTGATACTCCTATTGGTCCATTCAAATATCTCGGTAGCCAAAGACCGCATGGATATCAAAGCCGAGACATGACAGTTTACAAAGACAAAGACAATGTTGCATATCTAATCTACTCTTCTGAAGAAAACAATGTAATGCACATTGGACCCTTGACAGATGATTATCTCAATGTGACATCTGTTATGAGAAGGATTTTTGTCGGACAGCAAAGAGAAGCACCGGCTATGTTCAAACACAAAGGAACATATTACATGGTTACATCAGGTTGTACTGGATGGGCTCCAAATGAAGCACTTGTTCATGCATCTGATTCAATTTTAGGGACATGGGAAACAATTGGAAATCCATGTGTTGGTGGAAACAAAATGTTTCGAGTTTCGACTTTTCTGGCACAAAGTACTTTTGTGGTTCCATTAAATAAGTTTCCTGGTTTGTTTATCTTCATGGCAGATAGATGGAATCCAAGTGAGTTAAGAGATTCAAGATATGTTTGGTTGCCTTTGATTGTTGATGGAAATGATGATCAAACAGTTGAGTATGGTTCAAGAGTTTCTATCTATTGGCATAGAAAATGGAAACTTCCTTTGGGTTGGAACAGATTGAAATGATGTAATGTTTCTTGTATCCATGCAACAGTGTAACAGTTGCATCAGAGACTTTATGGATAATAATGTAGATGTTCATAGATGTTCTTTGTCACTTTTAATTATTTATGTTTAACTTTTACATCAATACAAACAGAAATGTCACAACTCACAACAATTAGATAAATGATAATATACATTGTGAGTATAAAATTTTCTTACACATATTCAATAATAATATCACACTTTAATACTAGTTGATTAAATGCATGTGTAAATTTTTTAATAAGATGTATAATGTTTAAATTGTTATTATATTTAGGCTTAATTCATAATTTGGTTCCTTATGTTGATTTTAGCTCTCAATTTGGTCCCTTATGTTTTAAAATGTCTACTTTAGTCCCTTATGTTTTTAACGTTACCATTAATTGGTCCATTCCGTCAATCTTTTTTTTAACTCCGTTAATTTTTGACACGTGGCGTACACTTGTCAAAAATTAAAGATAGCCACGTGTCAAAAATTAATGGAGTTAAAAAAAATTGACGGAAGACACCAATTAATGGTAACGTTAAAACATAAGGGACTAACATAGACATTTTAAAACATAAGGGATCAAATTGAGAGCTAAAATAAACATAAGTACCAAATTATGAATTAAGCCTTATATTTATAATTTTTACATAACTTATTGTATTTTTCCCGACAAACGGAAAAAAAAATCTCAATCAAATTAGTTCTCATACATTTTATTTATGATGTCCACGTCTTATTTTGAATTCACCTCGATATAATTGTGTGTGGATAATCCAAACTCAATGGTCTTATGAATAACATATACTCTGTACACTTGAAATTTGGGAGATTGTACTCTTCGTCTTCGATTCGCCTGGCCAGCTGGCGGGCGGCGTGCTTATCTTTTGTGGACAACATTACAGAGCGAGTGGCTCTTCTAGGCGGGCAGCTGTGTGACTACACTAGAGAGAAAGCGACGCTTTCGTTTAACATGTTGTGGTCTCATCGCTCTTACGAGATAGTGATGAGTTTCACGCGCTCTAAGCCCGGTAGAGTAATCTATACATGTTAAGTGGTTAATGAGCTTCATTAAATAATAAATCATTTGGATGAATCCGAATTTAATTCTTATGTGGAACAATTTTTTGCAAGATTTTACTTACTTCCCGATAGAACTCCGACTCCTTCCCTTAAAAATTGGAAGGTTAACACAAAAAAGAAAAAAAGGAAAAATATTTTCTAGAAATGAGATTTCCTATAAGAGAAAGGATAATACCTCAACTAAATCATGTTCATTTAAAATAGATCCTCTACTATCCAACGTGTTAACTATTAGGCAATCGCTCATGTGCCTCATTCAACAACTGAGAGTTTATAATTGATAAAAAGATACATAAATAAATAAAAAAGAATCAATTTTGAATAGAGAAAAAAATATGGATGAATTGTCAAAAATTAGTGCAGAATGCACAATAGGAAAAACGCATAAGAAAGGATCCAAATACAAGCTGTCAAAATGGGCGCCCGCGGGCTGCATTGGGTTGGGATAAAAAGTTCGGGTGGAAAATTGGCCTTTAAAAATAGGAATTTTTCTCTTCCGACCCCCCATATATCTTTTATACCCCCCTAAGGTACGAATTTGCCCTTGCACGGTTTCGTGGTTAATAGAAACCGCGATTTTAGGGTTCCGCGGTTCGTAGAAACCGCGACCCCTTAATATAGTAACAGAAGTGAAGCACTTCTGTCAGTTACGAAATTTGCAAAAAAAAAAACACAACACTTCTCTTCACCTCTCTTGTGCGATTTTGGGGCTAAACATCAACTTCCAACTTCAAAACATACTTAATCAAGTAAGTTACATACATTTTTTATCATTCATTGTGTTTGTCTCAAAATTCATTACTCTAGGTTTTTTTTTTTCTCCATAAGAAAAGTTGTATATTTCAATTTTTGATTTTGTGGTTTGAAAGGTTGATTTAGTTGTTGGAATTGTTGATAATTTGTTATTTGTCAAATTAAATTTCATGTTTACATGATTGCATGTGTAGTTTGATGTTTTATTTGAATTTGATATTGTTTGTATTGTATTGTATCCTAAGTGTTTGACAAAATGTCTAAATGAAATGAAAATATTGATTTTGCTAATTTTTTTGTATGGTTAGGTATGGATCGAGATATTGGGAGAGGTAGACATGGTAGGGAAACTAGCAAGGCACATGCCTCTGCTCGTTTGAAGGGTACCGCTCCTGCACCAAAAAGAGGACGTGGTAGGCAAGGACAAGCATTGGTGCAAGGAACACACGATGTTGAAGCGGGTGCGTCAGTTGGTTCGCGTGGCAGATCACGTGGACGACGTGTTGAAGAGCCTGTCGCCCAGCCTGTTTTTGATGCAAACGAATATATTAATGACGATGCCGATTATGCTGAAGAAGAAGCACCACAACCTACGCAAGAAGCACCACCAGGTCCAAATGAAGTGCAAGTTTATGGAGGAGGACCCCATGATTTGTCATTGCTAACGGAATACTATAAGCACAGGGCAATTCCGATATGGGAGGCAAATTCTAATAACCACGAAGTAAGTTAATAATCATTGTTTTGTGATAATAAAGTTTAGATTACCATTGTGCTTAATTAATAATGGGTTATATTGTTTGAATTATTTCAGGTTTTAAAGAAAAAGTACCGTTGCATTGCTGGCGCGAAGAGGGTGACAGATATCGACAAACCGGCTGAAGATCAGGGTTGGTTTTGGGGTGTAGTTGAAGCAACCGGGTTGAGGCCGCTAGTGAAAACAAATTTCAGCGTGCTTGATTATGGACTTATCTGGGCTTTTGCTGAAAGATGGCATCCGGAGACGTGTACCTTCCATCTTCCTATAGGTGAGCTGGGCATCACATTGGACGATGTCCAATGTTTGTTGCATATTCCGATCGAGGGAAAGTTTTTGAATCATAGGAAGATGACAAGGGAAGAAGGGGCTGACATGTACAGTACTTATCTAGGAGTTTCCCCTGGGGTGGTGATGTCAATGTTTGAAAAACTTGGCGGTCCGTATTTGAAGCTTAAATTTTTGAGAGCTGTTTTCATAGACAATTGGGATGAAGCTGAAAAAGCGAGTGTTGAAAAAAGGCCAATGCATGAGATTAGGTTGTTAAGGGAGAGGTCGATACGAGCTTTTTTGCTATTTTTGGTCGGGTGTACCATATTTAGCAACAAAAGCAACTACTATGTGGAAGTTGTTTATCTTCAATTTTTTCAAGATTTGTCGACTGTCCATCAATGGAACTGGGGCGCCGCTGCTCTTTGTCACTTGCAAATGTATTTGGAACAGGCTTCTTGGGTAAGAACGACTCAGATGGCTGGCTACATGTCATTTCTTCAGGTACAAATATATGTGATTATAACGACCATGCTTTTTTTGTCATATTACGTTACTTATATACGATATTATTTGATTATAACGACCATGCTTTTTTTGTCATTATTTCAGGGATGGATAATTGTTCACTTCCCTCGTCTTAGTGTATGGGGTACTGAGCCTTTGTACGAAGACCATATGGGTTGGAATGCGTATTTTGTTCCTGGGCAAGGTCATAAGGAGTGTGATGGATATAGGTTAAGTTTGGATAACATCCAAATGTCCGACTGCGTGTTCAGTCCGTATGATGGCCGTAGACATGTTCGCCCGTTGATAAATGCATGTTGGTTTTCAGGATGGCTAAGGGATGGTGAAGTTAGAGGCAAACATTTTCCGGAACGTGTGCTGAGACAGTTTAAGTTTGTACAAGGCATTCCAAGACATCCGAGTACGTCTGCTACTCCGGGCATGAACTTATTTGAGATTGATCGAGTGTGGATGGAAGAGTTGGAGTTGCGCATGATTGATGAAGGTATGAGGGGTGCAGCTGTGGTTAACCCATGGGATCATGAACCTGGGTATATCAGATGGTTTTATCGAGTTTCGCATCCCATTATGCGTCCCCTGGATGGTGCTGAAGAACCACCAAGGCCGGCTAACTTAGAGGTTGTGATGGAGGAGCAGGAAGCAAGGCGTGACCCTAATGCATTGGAGGTATGTCGGAACGTCAGTAACGAGCTTCGAAGGGCACTTGACGCGGGTGAGGCGCAGGAAGGTTCTCCAATTTGGCATACGGTGCGGCGGGTCCTTGGAATGCTCAACCCGTGTATTACGTATCGACGACTTAGGCGGGGGAGACGACGTTCTAGTCAGCGCACTTGATGTTTATGTTTTACCTTTAGTTTCATGTATTTTGTTTCAGACAATATTTGTGTTGATGTTTCAGACAATAGTTTCATGTATTTTGTTTCAGCGCACTTGATGTATTTTGTTTCAGGCAATATTTGTGTTGATGTATTACGTATCGTTGACAATGTTGTTTCGTTTATGTTGGTTGTATTTTGATTAATGAATTTGTATTGAATTTGCCGTATTTTGTTATTATTATTATTGATAAGCTTTGGTATCTTTAAATTTGCTGACATATACTTAAAATTTGCGCACAAACACAGGTTTGCAGCTCACCAAAAGTGGTGTTGCTGGACAATACCTGAAGCAAATGGTTCCTGCCCTCTGTTAAATACATCGCGGTTTGTATAAACCATGGCAGTATTTTATGTGTCATGGTTCACAGAAACCATGGAAGTCATGGTTCACAGAAACCATGGTAGTCTTTTATGTGTCATGGTTCGCAGAAACCATGACGCTGGAAGTTGTACTTTGCAAATTTAGAAACATCATAAATTAAACTTGGTGAAAGTTGGAAGCATCTTCCTTGATTGAAACAATAAAAACAAACATTTAGAAACATCATTCTTACCGGAAACAAACTAAACAACGATTACATAACTGGTACTTAATGGAAACAAACTAAAAACCTTCTTAACGGAAACTAAATATGACGTTTCGATAGAACACATTTAACACTTTAAATGTGAACATAGTTTGGATCTTGAGGACCAACACAACTTGCAAGGATAGCCTCAACAGATCTTGTTAGTGTCGCATCTAGCTCGATAGGACCCTTTGTGCTAAACTGCTTGAAAGTTGAAAGCATAACGTCAATGTCATCGTTGTTTTCAAGCTTCATAGAGGTGAAACTTACGCTTCCATCAGAACCAATTGAAGGTTTTCGATACGCTAGATGCGATACTGTTCTGTTGTCGTTCCGATTGTTGACAATTTGATTCAGCTGCTGTTTGAGACCATCGAATGTTTCATCGTCGTTAATCCGAAACAAATTTGGTCTTCCGCCATTGAAGTAAACTGCTGCTAGGTGAGATCGCATTCGTTGAGTGAGTGAAACATCCATATCTTTTTTGTGATGAGAAATTACACAAGAGCACAAGTGAATTTAAACACCATTGAGTGTGGTTGTGAATTAAATTTGGTTGGTGTGTGTTAATGAGATAGGTGAACAAATTTATGGTGGTAGATGAAATTTATGGCGTTAGGTAAAATATGACTCACATAATAATAAAAAAAAAAACCTTTATTAAATTCCAGAGATTTTAAACGCGTACACTAACTGGAAATCACAATAACGTAATCGAAAATACAACAAATGCATAAAATCTTAATACAAACGTTAAATACTAGCTTGCAACAATCAAAGTAGCGTACAAACATGGATATTTGGGATCAATTAAAGCGGAGTTGAACATAGATTCCACATCTTCATCGGTTTTCAACTCTTTCCACTCGTACTTACGTGTTGCATCGTCGAAATCACCCACACGATCACAGGCTAGATCGATGAATGGTTCGTAATAACCAAGTTTGTCAATCTGGATATGTCTACCATATTTGAACTGGTACATAACTTGAATCTTGTCTTTGAGAGTAAAAAGACTCCTTAAATTGTCCTTCAATTCAACGCAGAACAGTTCATCGATACCGCGAAACCTAACAGTAAATTCATGAGATGTCACTGAACAATTACGATTGGAAGAATTCATTTTGTAAAATTGGAAATAATGTTTTTGGATGTATGAGAATATGGGTTAGGGTTATGTATTTATACACGAATCCGATTAATTATAGCCACATAAATTTTCTGACGTTATCTCAACCACAGAAAAAAAAGTTAGAGGGTGCAATTTAAACCACATGTGAGTTTCGATGCAATCTCGTCCACAAAAAACTGTCGGTGCAACCCCGAAAAAAAAATAAACGTGTCGATGTATTGCCGATATATTAAAAATATGCATTGAATAACTAACCTTCTTTTTTTCCCCCTCAGGTCTCTTTTTATACCCCCCAACGTTTAAAAACGTCGTGGTTTATATAAACCGCGAAAACCTGATATAACAACGTCATGGTTTTTATAAACCGCGACATATATAGGAAACTCGTGGTTAATATAAACCGCGGCAGACTGATATGCAAACAGAAGCAACAGCTTCTGACTTGCAGAACCACCTCATATAAAATGAGGTCAAAACCTGTTTTTTGACATTCCAAATAATCAGTTTAAGCTACCAAAACATTTCATTGAAATTTAACTATCATAATGTTCAATTAAAATACATCAATTTACCAAATATTACATAACCATAATGTTCACAAGTTTCATCAAGTCCATAACCATAATTACATCAAAATACCGCCTAACCAAAATATCGCAAATTTGGATCGTTACAACGCATAACCAAAAAATGATGCGACTGCCAACAAAATACCAAAATAATCAAATCACCTAAGTCAATTACATAATAAAATAACCTAGCACTCGATTGGCTCCTGTGAAGAGCTTCCTACACCACGTGGCTTCACCAACAAGTTTTCGCTTCTGTCAACTTCCAAGAGCTCTTTAAAACGTTGCTGCCTATCCACAAAAAGTGACTCCCATGCAGCAGCTTCTGGGGTACACACTTTCTTCCATCCAGGAGCCGTTGGAGGTATCGGCCATCCTTCCTTCAATGTGACCAGGAGAAAGTGATCCGGAATTGCGCCAATGCAAATTATCTTGGAAGTAAGTGTTGTGGGAATTTTGCCACGCAACGGGAAACATGTTTTTGAAGCTCCACATCTATCAATCTTGGACAACTGAACCACAACCTTTTCGCACATCAAAGCTACAACGAAGCCCATGTCTGGAAACGTAAACCACTTTTCTTTAAGTGCAACACCGTGCCTTGATGATTTTCTCTTAGGCGACACTAGTGCATCTTCAATATACTTCAACCGCTCTTGACCACCGAACAAGTTCAAATACATTTCCCTATGCAAGTTCAACTCCCTCTTCATGTGAAGTCTTACAAGCTCAAAGTCATCTTCGCAACCATTTATAAACAAACTTATAGCACGGTATCCACAAATACCATCACCGGATACGTCTTTGACATCTTCAATGTACGGACGCATAAACTTCGGCATATGCTCAAAGAGAGGATTTTGAGGTGCATAAGAAATAGGCATCGGAACCAAACTACCGACCACAACCTTTGTCGACACCGGAGGCTTTGCTTGTGAACTTGATGGTTTTTTTTGTGAACTTGATGGCTTAGATTGAGAAGATTGCGAATCGGCCACTCGTTTGTCAACATGTTCAAAACGGGATTTTGCTCTAGTTGTGCCACGAACCCGTTTTTTCTTCTTTGCACCTTTTGACTTCGCATCTTCCACCGGCGCTTGCAAATTGGTCGTTTCCGGGTACGCAATTAGACGGAGTTGATTTCTAATATCATTTTTCACACTGACATCAGATCTTGTCAACCGTTCCTACACAATAAACACGATAATTAAAATCAACAAATAATTAAATCCGCAAAATTTAAATAAACAAAAGAAAAAAATACAAAATTTAAATGTGTACGAACCTGAATTGCGTGCCACTCTGCCAAGCAAGCATAATCGTCAGCCACTTCTCCAGCAACAGCGTCTTCCTCAAAACATAGCTTCTTCCAATGACTGTATATCTCATCAAGTCGAATAGGAAGCTTGTTTTTCATCTTCTTAGCTATGAGACATGCACAAGGTAACCCGAAGGTTCTTCTGATAACACAGCCACATTTTTTGCTATCCATTCCAACATCTTCAACCCTTTTTGCTTCGTTGTAGATATGATCCATTGCGGCCCTTGAAATCTTGTAAAACAAAAATGAATAAAGAGGATTGTCCTCGTATCTATGCTCCGCAACGGACATACTTTGACTGAACTGGGTTTGCACATCAGTGAACTGAAGTATCAACATTTTATCAATCACTTCCCAACCCTTCACAAGATCGCTGTTCTCGTCCTTCAACAAGCCCTTATACACACCATGTGCTGATTCAGCTCTGTTCGTGGTATAATTGCCCACATGCATGAATTTGTCCACCCAATTGCGGACCACCTTCTCTTTGTCGGTATCCAACACCGTTTCTTCAACGTACTGGAGAAACCTTGGCCACCTATCACATAGTTTCCTAAACTCCATCACATAATCTATGTAGTCTTTTTCGGTAGGCGAGTCCAACAAATCCCTAAAAGCATTCATTATGTTATTCCACACCTCGGATTGTCTCACCCCCTCTCCACTTTTCACACAAACCAAGTCCTTCATCTTAGAAGACACATTCTTCTCCACATGCCAACGACATACCATCGAAGCCGAGGTTGGAAAAACCTGAGGCACAGCATTCACCAACGCTTGATCTCTGTCAGTCAAGATCACTTTCGGCATCTTGTCCTCACTTCTCAAGAGACTACGGCATTGTTGGAGAGCCCATACAAAGTTTTCTTCTCTTTCGTTACTAAGCCAAGCAAACCCGACGTTGAAGGTTCTTTGCGTTGATGTGAAACCAACAATCTCAAACAAAGGCATTTTGTATTTGTTGGTTTTGTACGTCGAATCCATGGCCAACACGGTAGGAAAGGAGTTGAAGAGACTTATAGACCTAGGATGTGCAAAGAAAATATCCTGAACCACCGGCGTTCCTTCTTGATCAACCGACCGCGTCTTGAAAAAATAATTTTTTTCGGCGAACTTCTTGAATAAGTGTTGCATTTCGGTCATTGAAGCCCGCATAGAAACTTTCAAACGATAACGAGCATTGTAAATTTGTCTTTGGTTGGTCTTGTTCTCCGGATCTCTCTCCTTCAAAGTGGCAAGTATATTTTTTGGCGCCACCAAATTCCGAGTCAATTCATCCATAGTCTCCTTCTCGTTCCGCTTCAATCGACCAACAATCAAATGCCCTTCAAGTCCTTTATCAAGCTCGTGGTTGTGTGTGCCGTTGACAACGGTCATGTACCATTTGTTATCGGTTACATGCAAATAACCACGGAGACGAAAGGGACATTGGCATTTTCTCGTCCCGGTTTTTTCCGTTTTCAACTTGCCTTTTGACACATAGGTACCGCTTCGCTCGCAAACCAACATGAAATACGGTTTCCGTCTATTATCACCAAAATCAGATTTGCCAATTATAATCCCAAAATTCAACTTCACGGCGACACTACGAGCCCATTCAATTAATACATTGCGGTCTTCATTTCCCTTGGTGGTCTGAAAGTGTGCTCTTGTGTCGATCTCAATGACAGGAGGCTTTGAACCCGAAGGTTTAAACTCAACAATGCCTGGTGCATTGATGCCCAACACAATTTGGCGATGTGGCTCGCCTTCGTCCGACATAACTGAAAATTATAAAAACGCATAAAAAAAAATTAGCAACATATAGCACACATATTCATACTAGTTTACTTGTTTTAATAATTCTAATCTAACATGTAAATTGTAACTAGTGCAAGGCAAGACTTAAAAAAAAATAAGGCAGCAGATATCATAAGTCAGTGAGCAGCAATTTTTTTTCCAAGTCCCAGGATTTCGCGATTTCTATAAACCATGGCCAGTCGCGGTTTATAGAAACCGTGCGATTCAGAAATCGCGACCTAGCTATACTAGGCCTATATGACAGCTTTAAAAGAAAATTTAAACCGATCATTACCTTAAGTTTGAGCTTCAATGCGTTTCCCAGACGTTAGTAGACCCTCCAATGTTGATTTTAAGCTACCAAAAGGGTGAGAAACGGATTTGGTTCTTGGAGCTCTTTTTGTAGTTTGGTGATGAAGTTTGAGAGTGATGAGAAGTGATGAGCTGGGTTTCAGCTTCATATACATATCAGGTCGCCATGGTTTATAGAAACCGCGGAAAAATGAATATAACCTGCGTCATGGTTCGCAGAAACCGCGGAAAAATTAATATATCCAGCGTCATGGTTTATAGAAACCGCGAGAATTGTTCACAAAAGTATACATTTTTGAGGGTCAAAATTGAATTTTAGGGGGGTATAAAAGAAACACGGGGGGTCGGAAGAGAAATTTTCTAAAAATAGTGTCTGGCCCGATTCAGACTTTCGTTAATATAAATCAAAATTCTTGCTCTACTACTATGCATGTCAAAATTGGACATCAAATTAATATAAATCAATGCAAGCGTCATGCACAGGAGAAATCGTTAAACAAACTGAGAAGTCAACAAACCAACAGAGCCGTGATATGATCAAATAACGGCAACAACAAAAATACAAGCCACTTGGCTAA
Organism: Trifolium repens; assembly: GCA_030408175.1. Lineage (NCBI taxonomy): Eukaryota > Viridiplantae > Streptophyta > Magnoliopsida > Fabales > Fabaceae > Trifolium > Trifolium repens. Next base: position 38,555,874 of record CP125851.1, read on the forward strand.
TAATATAAACGAAGTTCAAATTATCGAAATTCCTACCAATAAACTAAAATAACATAAACGTAGTTTAAATTCTTCAAAGCAGTTCAAATTCTAATTTTTTTAAAAAGTCGTCTCAGTGACTTATTTAATGTTCACAAATTTCCATCCTCTTTATCAATATTATTGTCATCATCTAGTTCTACAAATAAAATAAATTGGTTGTTAATAATAAAGATATAAATTTTTTGGTTAATTAAACATTTGAAAATTTGAAAAATAATAGAACATTTGAAGTTCAAACCCATAAAGATATAAATTATCTTTTTTTTTTGTAATTTATTCGGACCGCGGGCTGGCCATGGCCCATTCGGATTAGCACATATTTGTTATGGGCTTTATTGGGTCGGGCTAAAAGTCCGAAAAAATATTGGGCTGGAATTTTAAGGTGTAAGCCCGGAAAAATTCGAGCTATTCGAATCAGTCCATTCAGGTTAATCCATTTTGACAGTTCTACAAATACATATTCATTTTGTATAATAATATTAGTTTGTATTTTTATTTTAGTATGACATTTTTACTATGGTAGTTTTTTTTTTTTTTTTTCAACTAAACATCGTTTTATCTCTCTGTTTGGTTCATCCCTTCATTTTTTGGTCGATAATCCCTTCATTTTTAAAATGAAATTTGGGGCCAAAATTTATTAAACAGATACTTGCTTAGCTCAAATATTCCAATTTTGTCTTTGAACAAAAAACCCGGAATGTGTTTTTCGAAGTTATTTTAGTTCAAATTCGACAAAATTTCTGAAAATATGTTCCAAAGTTCGTATTCAAAGCAAAAAAATTCGAAAGAGTGGTGGGGGGGGGGGGGGGGGGGGGGGCGAATTCTAGCGTATTCGTGCAAGGCTTGATAGTGGGCCTTGATTTGGTAGCCAATGGGTTGTAATGGCCCTAGATCTGGTGTGTGTTCTCTTCAATGACACAAAGCCACAACATGCATGTGTGATCCAAAATGAGTAGATGTAATATCAATTTAGTTTTAATAATTTAAATAAAGTATTGCTTAAATTTCTATCATTAATTAAATTAACAAAATGAAACCATTCTATTATTGTTGGAAGGATGAACTGAGGATTTTGTTTAAAAATGGAAAAAATAGACATAGAGACAAAACCCTGAAGTACTTATGAGTTGGAAATTAAACACATCGAGTAAGCTTTTTTCCTACATGAATATGGTCCCATAGAAACATAAAAGGCATAAGCTGGTCATTGTCAATTTTATTGAAAAGAAGACTAAAGCTTACACATGTAGAAGGTATGGGCCAGCATGCATCAAACACACTTTAAAAATACATAAAGAAAAGCAATTATATTGTTTTATAACCAAAGGTGGGAAAAGGTGCAAAAGTAGAGAGAGTGTTGATGTGTTATGTTAGAGGAGGCAAATACCATCACATATTTTAGATATGCAACCCATTAAAAGATGTACCCACTATTAATAATTTCTTATACTTATGAGTTATAATTGTTTGGCTTTCATGGGCAAAAGAGACCTCTAATATATATAAAATTCTTGCTCCAATGAAACGTTGGGGGGCATGAAGAGAGTAACCTAGCTAAAACTATGGTCATCATATCATATATAAAAGATGGTAGGCTTTTAGACTTGGAGATGATGGGAAGAATGGAAAAGAAAGGAAAGAAAAGAAAAAAGAAGAGTGTTAGCTTTTTCTTGGATTGGCTTTGGGCACTATAACATATAACGTGCTGGCCACTAATGCCTTTTTTATGCATTCCCCACAATCATAAACCCACTCGATAGCCGTACTAAGATTCGTGAGGCCCAAATATCTCAAAATTTTATTTTCATCAAAACCTTATTAGTATTATTATTTATTTTTACACAAAACCTTATTATTTATTAAAACTCATAATAATCTTAAATGTAGGAGAATTTAGAGAACTCAAATGTAAAAAATGTATTTTTATCATTAGAAATTGGATACATAAATAAATTTGGTTCTTGTAAGCTTAAGAGATCAAATGAAAAAATTGAGAAAATTTGGTTTTAATATATTTCCCCATATTTATAAAGAGAGATATATTCGTGCAGACATATTAGCTATGATTTAGATTATCAATTTGTTCTAGAGCGATTTTGTTAATCTTGTTTTGGTGGATTTGGTTTATGCTTCCACCCTTTATTTTCATTTTCATATTAATAATACTTCCCTTCCAATTAAATTTAATAGTATTTTGTTTAAATTATTATACTTAATTTTATCACTGTATACCGGCTGTAGTTGTCATTTGAGACAAATGAAAAGGTTGGTGCTTAGCGTGCTCGTCTGGAAGCTAGTTGACAATAATGCGAGTTTAATTTCGAGTTTGAATGTGAGTGATATTGCAATATAACCTTGTTAATGACTAATACGATACAATTATATGTTTTAACCTTGGTGAGTATCAAATTCGCACTTAAGCTTTTCTTATTATTAGAAAAATAATAAACATGTTGACGGTATAATTTTTTTTTTATATTGATGTATTGAAAATTAAACTCCGAAAAAGATAAATTAATATTCATAACAAGAAACAATTGAGATGAAAAATTACTTTTATATATATAAGTCCATACAAATTTAGAAATATATCAAAGACAACAAATCATATTCTTTTGTAAATAAAAATAAAAATCAATCATAAATTACCAAAAAATTTACTTCCCCCCTTTTAATACAAGCAAACTCCTTTAATTAATCGAATCTTATGCTTGCCTACTTATACTTATATCAAACTTATATATTTTGATCAAAGAAAAAGAAGCCCCATTAATTAATTATAACAATATTGAAAATGAATCCCAACCGCATGTGCCAAAAAAACTCAGCACACGTGCGAATCATCCACCGTCATTGAACCTTCCATAGGTGGTCACTCATGGCCTCCACACACTGGCCCACACCACCGGCTTTTCCTTCCACGACAAGAATATTCCGTCATCGGAAGAAGAAGAACACTGTGTCATTGACCACCCTTCTCTATACCTTCTCAACAAAGCCCTAACATCATCACAAACTTCATCACTAAACGACACCGTATTAAACCCTCCACCATGCAACCTTCTCCTCCACCGTGACGCCGTTTCACGTCTCTCCACTGATTCAAATGCATCACAAGCAACTAAATCAACAATACTTCTCCCTGCTTCTCTTTCTAGCATCAACTTTTCGCAACTTGTTCTTGAAAAACTCTCTTCAAGTGCTTCAAAATAAACCCTAAACCACCTTAAACACTCTCCAAAACCTTCGACGAAATCCGAACCGAAACAAACCTCGAAATCGGCTTCTTCTTCAACCACCGTCATAACCCTAGGCTCTAATTCTCGAAGCAAAGATATAAATTTGTCGCGGTGGTTTCCCGCGCCGGATATTGAGTGCAAAGAGTTAACACAATTTATAGCCAAAGCTTCATCTTCTTTGATATCTAAATCACTTAAATTCAACTCTCTTAAATCGCTGAAAATGATTTTGAATTTAAACGGCACACCCATTAGCCTCGCGAATTTTTCCATTCTTGAACCAATTTCCTTCATGACTTTTTGAACTGAGCCACCGCTGACTGCGGTGACCACAGTGGTTAAACGAAGATGAGGTGTATCATCAGAGCGAGTGGCCAATGCTTCGAGAAGCGTTGGCCACTGAGTGCAATAAGTGTTGCTTATATCAATTATGTGAAGTTTAGGGTTACCTTCTAATGCTTCTAATATAGCTCCATTTGATGCCACGTGTCCAAACGTTGTCCATGGACTAACTTCTTGAAACTTCAACAACATCTTCCTTGTTGAATCAAAAGAACATGTTTTCTCCGACGCAAATGTTAAAGTTTTGTAGGTTCTATCACCTGCATCATTCATTCGACTAAACAAAGCTTGAAGAAAATAAGATGAAAGTTTTTGATCCGTGTCGCCATAAGGAGAACTTAGCTCATTTAGCATCCACATAAGTTGTTGGATTCGGTTTGTGTTGTTGTTGGAAATAGCACGTGCAGTTTCAAGGAGGATGTTTTGTGACCATGAGTTGTTACCGGAGAAATCGAAGTTGAAGTAGTCTTGAGAGGGTGAATAAGAGTAATTAATATCGGTGTTTGTGGGGGTGTTAATAGTATTAAAGGTGGTGTGTGTGTTTGTAGTAGTAGGAGAAACATGGTGGTGATGAGTTTGATCATAAGGATAATTATAGTAATGCTGTTTAGAAGAAGATGAAGATAAGTCTTCTTCATTATTGTTATTATGATCCATGTAATAAAAGTTGTTGAAGCATTCTTCGTCTTCTTCTTGTTGTTGTTGATGATTGTAGTAATATGTTGTTGTTGGTGTTGTTTGTCTTGAGGATCTAGAACTGCTTGATGTTGTTAAGGTGGTGGTGGAGTTGATGGAAGGATCAGGTTGATATTGTGGTTGTTGGTGAAAATTGACTAGCCTAAACAATGTATCCATTTAATCAAATAGATACATACACCAAATCCAATATAGTTGCTTCTCAACATAAGCAATATGGCCCTAGTAATGTGTTTTTAACTGTGTGAGAGTTGGGGGGTACTGTACGGTTGGAGATTATTGGATATTCAACTTTGGATAGATTTTATTTACTACCTTATAAAAAAAAATTATAAGGTTGGTTTGATCTACAAAATATAAGTACTGGACAGAACAGTACAAGATAGAATAATATATGACAAAATTTAAGGTGTTGAATAAATTTTGTATTTGTACAATGTTTGGTGGACAAAGTGTTATTTTAGTGTCTTATGAGGTCAGCTCAATTGGTGGGACATTACATTATATATGCAAGAGACCGATGTTTGAATTATAGTCATCCTACTTATTTATTTTAAATGTGAAATTTCTAACTACTATACGATTTGACAAAGAAAAGTTGGGATTTAGTACATCAAATAAGATTATTGCGCAAGGAGATATATCATTTGAATATAAAAAATTTGACAACATTTTTTATAATGTATATGTTTACCTCCATTGACAACAAATTTTCTATTCAAACATCATTTCTCTTAGGCAAGTATTTCATTAGATCAATTATACTGCATTAGATAGTTTTGAACAAAATTCAATACACTTTATTTTTTTTATTTTTTTTTAAACTTTTCGATTTCTAGAAAAAGGCTTTGATATTTTGAAATTTGGGAAGAGATAACCAGAGATTGTATTTTTCATCCAAAGTTTAAGTTTGGATTCTTCTAAGCAATACTAGTATGATTCTTTTTTAACTAATTGTATTATTTCCAACACTAATCAACAATTTAAGCTCAATCAGTTAGTTATGTCAAAAAAAAAGCTCAATCAGTTAGTTATAATACCTAATCAAGTTTTAAGAGTAAATAAGTTAATTTATCATTAAAATTGTAAAACCAATCAAAATAGTTTATCATTTTTCTAATTAGAAAATACATTCTTGAAATTGTTGATTTAAAAGAGTGCTTATGTTAACTTGTGTCGTGACATATTAACCGGATATGTCACATTGGACTTTGATCTCACACCAGTGTAATTTTTTTTTTTGTTTTTGAAATTCACATCAATGTAACTTTACTCATGGCACATTTGTAAAAAAATAAAACTATATATAAAATTCAAGTCATCTCATGTACACATTTGTCATTAATTATAATTGTGTAGAGACAATTTAATTTTGTGCTAATAATTACCCTATATTTTTTTTAATAGCAAATATATTATATCAAAATAAATAAATAAAAGTACAAAGAGTACCAAAAGTGCTTTAAAAAATGAAAACAAAAAGAGCATACGAAGATAAGGAGAAACTAACGGAAATTACTCTGATGTGGTGATATATAGATAGGAGCTTAACATGAAGGGGCCACTTATATATTGTCACATCTAGTGACACTTTACAATTTGTGGATATTTATCAATTTGCAAAAATCAGAAACTATATTTACTGATCGTTACAATTTGAAGGATAAATTTACCAATTAATTTAAAATTAATTATTGATGTAATTTTGACAAGAAAATTAATTAATTATTTTAAAATTTAAAATAACATACATATTCACTAGGATGTATACTTCTTCATCTCAAGCTCATATTCAATAGTTTTATTTACATTTCTTTTTGTGTAATCGATGATGTGGTGGGAATATGCAAGTGGGGTTTTCTTTTCTAGGTTAGTATATTCTTTTATTGGAAGAGGGCTTCTTTTTTGTAAAAAATAGGTTAATGGGGTTGGGAATTGACTGAGATAAGTACTTAATCTCGGTCAATAAAATCTTGAAAAAGAGAATAGGGTGCATGACCTAGCTATATATAGTTGATGCTTTTTATTTAAAAAAAATTATAGTACTATAAATAAAATAGAAATGTCTGACAAAAAGATGAAAAATAAAAAAGCATGAGAAAAAGCTAAGAAAAGGAAGAGATCTTAGTGGATTAGCTTTTTATTATTATTTTAGAGATAAATATAAAAATTACTACTACTAGTAAAAGAATGAAGAAAATAATGTAATAGTGGTTCGAGTGATTCGAAGAAATGGATGAGTGAGTGGGAGCAGGCGTGCCCAACTGGCAATTGAGTAAGTTTTGATGAGAAAAAGCTGCCGGCGTGAGTCATCATATCATCAAACAAACCAACCCACTATTCTCTCATCATTTCATAGCAGCAGCAGTAAGTAGCAATAGCATAACCCACTCACGTTCCTTGCCTCCTAATTGCTTTCCAAACTCTGCCATATTGTTGCTAACCAAACTTTTTTCAATTTATTTTAGTACATAATTAACATACCCCCTCCGGGTTCTATATAAGGGCTGTATTCGAGATAGGGCGAAGAGAGTGACCGTTCTAAATTTGAAAAAATAAATTTAGAATTGGAGCCACAAAATAATTTTGTGAAGGATCTATTAAGTAATAATATCGAAATTTTTATTTTGATACTTAACTTTTTGTTCTCTTGCGCATGTATTATTATATCAATTGAGATTTGATATGGTTGTTGTTAATTGAGGACTTGATAGAATGATACATAAGAACAAATGATCATATACTCTTGGTGTAAGTAACTCTCGTATCAAGTATCATATAGATATGCATATACATACAAATGAGTTTTTGGGATATATGGTTATCGAATGCTATGGAAGGTCTGACTTTTATTTATGCTCTCTACAATGATAATTGAGAAGTTGATAGAATGATATATAAGAACAAATGATCATATACACTTGGTGTATGTAACTCTCGTATCAAGTATCAAATAGATATGCATACATACAAATGAGTTTTCGGGATATATGGTTATCAAATGCTATGAAAAGTTTGACTTTTATTTATGCTCTCTGCAAGTTTGCAACTCATCGGTCATTCGTAGTTTATCTTGTTTTCTCTTGTATGCGATTTTCAATCCTTTTTCTTCTTATTCTTCAAGGTGTGTGATTTTCTGAATTTAAAGTGTTGTAAATGTCTTTGTCAAACTAGAAAATGCTCGTAAAAATTGATGTAAACACAACTATTAGTGAGTTGGTATCTAGAAATGCTCTCGTACTAAAGTTTGTGCGAGTATTTGGATATTAAATAAATAAAATATTAATTTTTCTTAGAATTCAAATTTTCTAAACAACTGTTAGGGCCCAAATTGTATGTTCGTCCCTAGGTCACCAAAATTTCAGAAGCGGTTCTGTCTATATATAAACAATTTTTTTTTATTGAAAAAATAATGTATTTAGTATATATTATTGATTAGATATAGTATATATAAACAAAGTTCGACTTTTTAGATTAATTGAAAATGTAATGTATTTAAACAATAATATATACTAAATACACACTACAAGAAATGTTCCATATACCCACGGACACTTTTAGCTACATTAGTTGTAGCCGTAGGTATAGATGTCTCTTATACGTTGGTATAGATCTTGCGAAAAATTTTATATTTCCCGCTGTGAACTTGGTGAAAATTGAACGCTGGGTTATTGCTCTCCTTAATTTATTATTTATTTTGATTTCCCAAAATAAAAAACAAAGAACTCAAAAGATCTGAAACCTAACATCATCGCAATCTCTGCTCCTTCTACCACCACCGCCGCCGCCATATCATCTATGATAGAGTCATAGCACCCAAATCTAATACCAATACAACCATGTCGATAAAAAAATTGGGGATGAAAGAAGCGAAGAAGGATACCAGAGGAACAACAAAAAGAGTATTGCACCGTGACAACAGATCTGTGTGCATCGAACGAATAGGGAAGAGGATGCTCGTTGGAAGGGTCATGCTTGGTGGTGGCTGCAATTTGGAAAATGGGTAAAAACCCTTGCTTTCATCTCTCTCTCTCTCTTTCTAATTTATGTCATTTGATGATGAACAATATTTCCTCTCTCCATCTCTAGTTGCTAACCCTTCAACAATCTTGTTCTTATTTGGTTTTATGTCACAGGATTACCTTAAATAATTTTGGAATGGGGCTCCAATCTAGTTGTGGTCTACCCAGGTATACAAAAAATCCACTTTTGTGCAAAAACCCCAAATTCCAAATTTATGAAAACCCTAATCCCTATCTAATTAAGTTAATGTTTGGAAAATCAGTTTTGTTTGGGTATAGGTGTATGTTAATGTTTGGAAAATTAGTCATTGTACATGTGATTTGTTGATTATTAAGTGATTAAGCTATTGTTATGGTGATGATAGATGTGTATTGGAATGGGATTATGGTGATGACCCTATACGGGTGTACTGGTGATGGTCTATTAATTAGTAGGTAGCATGTTGTTGATATGAGTTGTGTGTGGAAGGGAATCTATTACCAATCAAAATAAAAAATAAGAATATTTTTCTTGATCCAAACATCAAGATCTATTACCAATTTTAGTCATCTTCTACTTACCACTATCTTGAAGAATTTCATAGTGTGCTTCTAGTGAACATTTACATCAGCATTCCTGTCAGGTTGCTAACCTTTTCAGATGAGATGTTCGATTTAGTGGACATGGTTCCTACAAACTAAGCCATTCACACCGAAAGGGTAAGAAAATCAATGTTTGGTATTAGTGTTTTCTAGGTATTCCATGGTTCTAGTTCACTCTTTTTATGTTTATTGCTGAAATCTATGTCTGAATAATGTAAGTATGTGACATGCCACTGTTGAAGATTTGTGAAGAGCATTAACAAATTAATGATGGGTAGATTATGGATCATGTATAGATGCAAGAAGGTGAGAATGTGACTCTCTTGTACATCCATTATGAATTAGAGTTACATGTAATACTGTTCACCTGGAGGTATGTAAAACTATTCATCCGAAGGTTTAATAACAATACTTTCACGGTTTAATCGTTTCTTAAAATTTGCCTACTATATTAAGAAGAAAGGCTATAGAGAAAAAAAATAATATTTGATTCAACTCTTTCTTTAACTATGCTATGGCTAACTTTCTTTCATGACACTTTATGAATACCTGCAGGGAGGAGGATGGTGTAACACTCTCAGAAACTGTGTCTACAGAAAAAAGACTCCTCGTGGTTCCTCAATATACATGGAAAATCGAATACCATTCACAGGAATATTGAGCAATAAACCCGAAGAAAACCCTAGTTAGTATTTCCCTTTATTCTACACTTTTTTTTTTTTGCATTTGTTCCATGTAGTTCAATTAAACTCTGCCCTCATTTCTGGACATAATCTTTCATTCCATTTCACAGATTTCTTTAACTGGAATAGAGTCAAATTAAGGTACTATGATGGAGCGTCTTTTAGTGGAGATAGTGAAAACAAGGTCAGTGAAATTGCTGATAATAAACAAGTTTCTCTTAAATTTTTATTGAAAGATTGATAATTTAGAATTTATGATTGAGTGACATATGTGTGAATCTGTTTTTCTTTTTCAGGCTGTGGGGCTTCAATTCCGTGGACAAAGAATATGACTAGCTGCAATGGAGGAATTAATGTCTCAAGGAATGCAGAATGCAGAACAGGTTTCTCATTTTTCTTTCTGTTGTTATTCGATCTTAATATGCATGGATTCTAATCAATGTATATCAGGCCCTTCTCTCCGGATGCTCCGCAGGTGGTCTAGCATCCATAATACATTGTGATGAGTTCCAGAGCTTGTTACCAAAACCTTCCAAAGTGAAGTGTATTAGTGATGCAGGATTTTTTCTCGAGTAAGTTCAATATTTTTATTTACATTCCTTCTCCTAGCATGTTCTGTCAACTAGAAACTTATATATAGTCGATGATTATCCGTTCAATCATGTAGAATTGATGTATCTGGAGGACGGTCACTGAGGGATCTGTTTGGAGGCGTTGTTCAGTTACAGGTAACATTTAATGTAGCTTCATAGTAATATAGTGAACTATTTAGTCGAGTACGGAATTAATAGATTTATATTGTAACGCTTTTCATTAGTAGATTAGCAAGATTCAAACCTTTAACCACATTGATCACATAGAAAATGAAAATAGTTCACATGTGAAGGCACATTGCAATTGATGTCACAACAATTGATGTAAGGTTAAGAAAGCCTGTATAAATATTTAATATGGCTATTGTTTTGAAATTGTAGGAAGTTTACAAAAATCTGCCGAAAAATTGTATAAGCCGACTGGACCCAACTTCGGTAATTCTTATTCTAGATTTCATGCTATATTCATAACTTTCAAAATTACTTTAGACAGCCAAATTTTGAATATTTGGACTTTCATTTCTTCAGTGCTTCTTTCCTCAAAATTTGGTAGAACATGTGGAGACACCACTGTTTCTACTCAACGCGGCTTATGATGTTGTGGCAGGTAACATAATATCGATTGATATTCCTTTAATTTGTGTGTGTTTGTGTGGATCCATTTGTCTTCTACATCTCTTCTTTCCTTAGTTTCAATTATTTGTTCAATTTTATTGTTTTATGTCTTTATCTAATGCTTATCATAATTCATAATATGTTTTGTTTCTTTATAATGAATTGATGTACTCAAAATTTTAATTGATGTGATCTTCATTTGATCCTAACATAATTCTGTCCTGCTCTGAATTTTGCAGCTGAACATTGTTTGATAGGCAGCTTAGTTAACAAAATTTGACTACAAAGAAAGGTGGCCTAGAAGAGAGGTTGCTAACCATTATTACTCCAAGTATCATGAGAGTCATATTGTGATAGGAAGGTATCTATCCTTTATCCTAAACAATTTATACAAATTCCATGATTTGGTGCCTTACCTTGGTCTGTACTATGATAGTTATTTAATGATATTCATTTTATTAGAGTATATTTTTGCTTTTGATACAATGTATTTTGGTCAAGTAATATATACATGTTTTTTCTCATAGAATTTGCAACTCAAACTCTTTTCATTGATCTATATACTTTGTGGACTATTCTCATTGTGATATTTATCTTTATGGTTTAGAGCTATTTTGTTACACCAAGATTATAGTTGATTTGAGAGAATATTTTACAATTATATATATACTTTAACTTCTAACAATTGAAAATATTTGATAAATTCATTGTTTTGCAGGTATTTGTTACCTATACGAGAGCTAGCTTTTGTCTCAAACGCAACTAGGTGGAGTAAAATTGAAAATTAAGAGAAGACCATTCTATTTTGTAACTATTGAGATGATTATGACTTTTCATGTTTTTTACATATAGTACTTATAGGTTGTAATATTTAACTATTTGAAGTTTTGACATTGTTGTAAAGCTTGAAAATAATTTTTAAATATGAATGAAGAGGTTCATTTGATTTTGTTTCATAAATGTATTTATTTAATCATAAGCATTAACATAAAAATAATAATTTAAGTGATAATTATGATATTTTGAAAGTAATATGAATTGAATATAAGAAGTAAATTCTGTAAAAATAGCTGCCATTAAAAATTACATAGTAACAGAAAAGAGCCGTAGGTAAAGACTTTAAAAGTTCTCATTAAGCTCTGTACCTACGGTCAAAATCTGTAGGTATAACAAAATGTTTTATTTGATGGCCGAAAATTCGTCACTATAGCCTATAGTGACGGAGATAAATCCGTAGGTAAAGGCATCTCAAAGTCTACGTAACATAATGCCCGTGGGTATAGGTTTTAAGTTCTATACCCACGGTTTTTGGACTTATACCTACGGTTTTTTGCCGTCACTAAATGTCAAGTTTCTTGTACTTTTTCAATGAATCTTAAAAATCGAACTTTATTTATATATACCGTAGAACCGGATGGAGTCTATATATGACAAGTAGATGAGAACGGATTCAGAAACATTCCGCAGAGTGTTTAATTTATTGGAAAATGCTAACTAATTGTGTAGTCAATGTTTGAAAAGTGAGAAAATGTCGTTTCTAGTGCAAATATTTTTTTATTTTTTTTTATATTCTTAACTAGTACCCCGAACACTAATTAGCATGACCCTAATTTATTTTACATAACAAAAATTAATAGTCAGGATTTTACTGGATTACTCATGTCACTAAAGCGAGTTTAGTCTCCCAAATATACTAACTTTTTTGTTTTCCATACTAGACTATTGGTTTGCAAAATAAGTGCAAAAGTTGCATTATTATAAATGTAAAATAAAAAATAATAATTTGATATTGACGTAAATAATATTAGTTAGCTAGTACAATTAAAATTGATAAATATCTTTTTTCTGAGCTCCAATAGGTAGTGTCTCTAAACTAGCTTGAATATATTCTAAAACAACTTTTACAAAGGAAAATGAGAAGAGTAAATTGGATTAAGGTTATACTAATTAGGGATCTGAATTCTTTGCAGTGTGACTTCATATAGTCAGTAGATCTGAATCATTCGATCAAGATCAGACAATTCAGATTTTAAAATTATATTTTATAATTAAAATATGATCTGTCTAATCTTGATCAGACGGTTTACATATAATTGATTACATTACGATCAATATTTTCTGACTGCACTGAAACTTAATAGTATGAAAAAATGTGTCCAGGGGAAGGAAGGGGTGTCTAAGGATAAAACCAAATATTTCACTACCACTTTATAGAGTGGTTCTTAAAATCAAATACCATCAAAATACAATTTTCTTTTGTTCTATCAATTTCTGTACATCTTGTGCAGAGACTTGGTTATAATAATATATTTGCTGTTAAAAAAAAAAAAATTCCTTTTGTTCTTATAAGTTTTCCTACACGTAGTTTTAGGTTATGTTAAAATTAAATACGTTAAATTATTCTTAAACTCTAAAACTTTTAAATGATATTTTCATGCCTGTTAAACTCAAAAATTATTCTTAAACTAAAAAATACACGTTAACAATAAGATCAAAACTAGGTGCATAATTTTTTTAAAGGGGCTAAAAGTCCTATCAAAATTATATTTAAAATGTCATATTGTTGGGATAAGACATTAGTTTTGGTGACATTTTGGCATTCATTTTCCTTCTTGAGGTGATCCCTCAAATGTTCTATAATAGTTGAAATGTCAATGCTCACTACTAGCAAATTGATCGTTTTCATTTGTACGGTAGCACCAACAAACACGTTTACCTCATTGATGACATATATATACCCTGTGATGTGGCATCATTAAAAAATCAACCTAATCTCATAAACAATTGACTTATTGGTAAATGAAAAAAGTCTAGCTTGACTCTTAAGATTTTTTTGAGTTTTCTCTAGTAGTAGTACTGTTTGTTGTCTTTCCCTACTTTCCGCTGTCATTTTTCTTTGTCTATTAGTATTTTCTCTATATAATTTTCTTTTGGACTTACAATTACGTGAATAAATAATGAGACAAATTTTTTATTACATGTATAAGTTTATTTTCATTGTTAGATTAATAAATCTTATTATTTGATCAAATGATGAGATATGATATTTTGATCTAATGATAAAATTTATTGATTTAATAGTAAAAATTCATTGTTTTTTTTTTTTTTAAGAAGAAGAAGAAGAAAAAGACAACCGAATATAACTAGATAAAATAGAATAAGTATAAAATGTGTTCAACTAAAGTAGAGTTACAAAAGTCTTCTGAGCCTAGCTCAGTTGATAGGACATTGCATTGTATATGCAGGGAATCGGGGTTCGTACCTCAGTCATCTCACTTATCCACTTTGTGGGTGAAATTTCTAGTTATTAGGCTACATGACAAAAAAAGAAAAAAAAAATGATACAAAAGATCTATCAAAGAATATATACAATCCAACAATATTTTTTAATCAAGTCTATTGTAAATTTTAAGAATTCTTTCCTCTATGGATTCGTGTCTTATTGTAAATTCATTATCATATATAATATCTCTATCATTATATAGCATTTTTTATTTTGAGGATTTTTTATAAGATTTCATTTAATTAGTTTTCATTATGTATCTGATATTTTTCCCTATAAACAAACAATATCTGACATTTTTTATTATGTGATTAATTAGTTTTTGAGTCCGCAACCAACCAAATTTTTTATGGTTTAGGGTTTTTGAGTTTTCTTAACATGTATCTTAAGAACTCGTATTAAAATATAAAAATATAAAAATTTTGTAGTATTTAACTGTACATGAAAATTTAATATTTAAATATTGAATATATAAATTCTAAGAGAATGTTTTTATATCTATTATCATATATCATTATGTAAATTATCATATAACATTCTCATGACATATTTACACAAAAAGAAAATGATCATGGTAATTACTGACCCAGAATAATGGTTAAAGAAACAAAATTTTAAGACATTGAATAATCTACTATTAAGATGATATTACACCCTCCATTCTTATTTTATATATATATATATATATACAAAAATTCTTTTCAGGTTCATTGAACTGAAACATCCCAAATCACCAGCTAAGGCCACTAAACAATAGCGGATCTATGTGTGTTATATTGGGGGCTCAAGCCCCCACAAGGATACAAAAAATTTCTATAATAATATTATTATATTTTTTTTATTATAAACAAAATACTATTTTAGTATTTTTTTTTGAACCAGCCAAAATGAGATATATAGATAAAACACCCTCCCTAGCACAAGGTGTGCCAATGTGGGCTACCAGAGGTTACACAGAGTTACAAGAAGTCAAACAAAAATCATACAATGCCTAAACAGAGCATGGGACTAGACCACCAGCTATGACAGTTAGAGGCTAATGTAACATTCGTCGCCTTCAACCACCTAAATGAGCAAAGCTTGATCTTGTCCAAAAGCTGATGAAGGGTGCTCGCAGAGCCACGAAACAACCTGTGATTTCTCTCCGTCCAAACCACCCAGACACACGCGAGCCAAATGAGCTGCAGAAAAGAACGCCGCGTCCGGGAACCACCTGCTGAAAAAGTGAACCGAACGAAGTGATCACGAAGAGAAGTGTACTCCACCATCGGAATGCCGATCCATGCACGCACTAATGTCCATATATGGCCGAACGTACTACATGAGAGAAATAAGTGATGAGCCGACTCCACATCCTCGCATCCGGAGACACACAGGTGAGCTGCAGTAGATAAGATGCCTCGAGTAACCAGGTTTGCTTTGGTAGGCAACCTGTCTCGCTGTAGACGCCAAGCAAAAATGGAGACCTTCAGCGGAACATGACGATGCCACACGAGTTTCGCCGCATCGTCCATAGAAACCGGATCCTGAGTAGTCAAAAGCTGATACGCTCCTCGGACAGTATAGCCCATATCAGGGTCGGGCTGCCACTGCCAACGATCTGGAGACTGGTCCTGCAAAACAAGGGTTAGAAGTAAGGACTGACACTCCCTCAACTCCTCCTCCTCCCACCCCCTCAACTGCCTCCGCCACTCCCAAGCCTCGCCCTCTGCACCCCACCCTAACATAGACATCTCAGCCACCGTGCGCTATTTGGTCTCCGCCAAGTCATACAGACGGCCAAACTGCTCACACAAAGGTACACCGTCCACCTAGGGATCGGTCCAGAAAAAGGTATTTGACACATCCCCCACCCTCCTCGAGACATGCTCCTCAAACCATCTGCCCCCATGCTCCCCCCCTCCCGAATGCGCACTATCTCCTTCCACCACAACGATCCACTCCGCCCCTCATCCCTCACCTTACCTCCCTCCACCCCATACCTAGCTACAAACACACGAAACCACAGCCCCTCTTTATCCACTAGCGTCCTCCAACACCATTTGCCTAAAAGAGCCAAGTTAAACTCCCTCAACTGCCTGACCCCCAAACCTCCATACTCCTTTCGTAAACAAATAGATTTCCAAGTAACCCAAGCGATCTTCCTAGAATCCTCACACCCCCCCCCCCAAAAAAAATTTAACTAAAAAAGAGATTCAATAGAGGAAATGATACCTGAGGGAGCTTTGAAGAAGGAAAGAGCATAGACAGGGAGAGAAGTCAAATAGCTCAAGACACGCACATTCGCCCAGCTCTTCGCTCCAAGGAGGAGCGTATCATCAGCAAACTGGAGATGAGACACCGTCACAGGATTTTGCTCACCAACCCTATACCCCGTGAACAGGTCTTGGTCAAAAACAGCCTCCATCAAAACATTCAGACCCTCAGCTGCCAGAAGGAAGAGAAAGGGCGATAACGGGTCCCCCTGTCTAAGGCCCCGCTCCAGGGGAAATTCCTCTGTATGGCTGCCATTCACAAGGACAGAAGCGGTGGTCGTGCGCACACACTCTCTAATTCACTTTCTCTACAGAACCGGGAAAGCCATCTTCCCCATAACCTCATCTAAGTAGTCCCAGTCCACTGAATCATAAGCTTTCTCAAAGTCCACCTTAAAGAGCAGAAGTTCCTTTTTGGACTTCCGCGTCTCATCCACTACCTCGTTAGCTATGAGGACGCTATCAAGGATCTGCCTGCTCTTTACAAAAGTCGTCTGAGCCTCAGAGATTACACTACCGATCACAAGGCGCAATCTATTTGCTAAAACTTTCGCCAAAATTTTGTAGAGACTCCCCACTAGGCCTGAGCATCGGTCGGTTTCGGTCGGGTTCGGGCCGAAAATCACAAAATCGATAAAAACTGCCACCATTTAATTTGGACCCAATTTCGACCGAATACATCTTCGGTTTGTTCGGGTGGCGGGTTGTACGGGTGGCGGGTAGAACGGTTCGGTTATTACGGGTTTGCTTAATGTTTTGTTTACATCTAAAACTTCATTATCCAAAAATTTATATTTTTCCAAAAGTTCAATATCTTCTATACAATGTAAAAAATTTTAGAAGAACTAAATGAAATAAAGAGGGTGAGATGTTGTTACTTTGTTTTAAATTTATAAACCTAATGACAATAATAAATCTGATAGAAGAGAAGTATAAATATATATTTCGCACCTCATTCGTCAACATATTATAAGCTTATAAAATATAACATTTCGCTCATATATCAAAGATGAATAAAAATAATAAAGCGAATAGTATATGAGATTGGGAGAGAAAGAGTGACAAAAGTAAAAAATTAATTGACTTCTTAATGGTTGTTCGGTCGGTTTCGGTTACGAAGAGATGGAATTTTAGAGACCCGCACCCGCCCATACGAAATCATTCATACCCCATTTTTTCGCAATTGTTGACCCGAGACCCGACCCGCACCCGACCGAATACTTCAATGTGTTGTCGGTTATATCGGTTTCAAGTCGGGTTGCGGGCCCGTGCTCAGCCCTACTCCCCACCAGAGAAATGGGACGGAAATCATTGAGCCGCTGAGGACTATTTATCTTAGGAATCAAGGCGATGAAGGTCGAGTTCAGACCTTTTGCCAGCTTTCCATTCCGGTGGAACTCCGAGATGAAGCGCATCACATCCCCCTGCATGTCCTCCCAGAAGTCTTTGTAGAAACCAAAGTTAATCCCGTCCGGACCCGGGCTTTTGTAGCTGTCGCAGTCCCACACAGCGGCCTTCACTTCTGCTCTGAGAAAGGTTTGGTTAAACCTCCACTCTCAAGCATGCTCAACTGCCTGAAGGTAAGGTTGTTACACCTGGGTCTCTCCACATTCAGTGCCTTGAAATGAGCCGCGAAATGCGAAAAAACAGCCTGCCGGATAGGAGTCACCCCCTCCACTTGAATAATAGAGATAGCATTCCCACGACGACGACTCGTGAGGACCGAGTGGAAGTATTTAGTGTTTGCGTCCCCCTTCTTTAGCCACTTCGAGCGGGACTGTTGCCAACTAATGCTGGCGTGCAACCGAGAGAAAGAATGGATGTTTGACGTAATTCCACCAAACTCAACTAACTCGGCCTCTGACAAATCCTCCTCCTCCCCCTTCAGATCAAGAGCTGCCAACCGGGCTTTCTTGGAATCTATTTGGCTAGGCAGATTCAGAGCATGAGCCTTATGCCAGTCTTTCAAAGCCGCCTTAATCCTCTTAAGTTTTTCCTTCAGCACATAACCACCCCAACCATCGACCTGAAACGAGCTCCATCTCTCCCTCACAAACAACTGGTAACCAGGAATGTCTCTCCAACATTTGAGCATCCTGGAAGGCCTCGGTCCCCAGTCCTCCTCACTATCGGACAGAACCAGAGCACAATGATCGGATAAGCCCCTCAGCCGGGCCACCTGCTTACAATTGGGCCAGTCCAAACACCACTCCTCTAAAAGCAGGAACCTATCAAGGCGGCTCATCGAATGACCATCCCCTTTGAACCATGTAAACTTACGCCCTTGCAGAGGAAGATCCACCAAGCTATTATCCTCAATGAACCGACTGAAAGGAATGTGGTCCAGAAACCTCTGACCGACCCGGGAAGACCGCCGTTCGTCCACGTGTTTAACAACATTAAAATCTCCACAGACACAAATCCTTCTCCTCCCCAGAGATTGCAGCCGCGCAGTGAGTGACGCCCACAGCCTCTGCTTCGCCCCATCCTCGCAAGGAGCATAGACATTGGCCACGGAGAACTCCACACCGGACGAAATGAACCGACCATGACTCCAAAGAACATGTTCCCGACTCTCTGACGACCAGACCTCGACCTCAGAAGAATCCCAAATTGTCACTAGCCCTCCGAATGCCCCAACCGAGGGCCGATAGGAGAAGGCGTGCGAGGAGTTGCCCCACAGCGTCAGGCTGAGCGAGGCATCAAAAGTCTGAGTCTTCGTCTCCTGAAGACATAAGATAGAAGGGCCTAAATCCCCAACCAACTTCCGCACTTCCTTCCGCTTCTCCAGACCACCCAGACCTCTAATATTCCAAGATACAATCTTCATCAGAACACACCCCCCTGGCAACGGCGCCAAAAACTTGATGACTTATTTGCAAGTGTACAAAATCGTCACAAGTAATAAAGTAGTAAGTAAAATCGTCTCCACTGGGATTGTGTTTAACAATTCAATTAAAGAGAATTTAAGAATTTATAAAAGCAATAAAGTTGGGGGATTTTGAGTTTGTTGGAATTAAAAGCATAAAAGAAACAATTAAAGATAAAGATTCAGATGAGAAGAATAGTTAGGTTGTTCCGAATCCCTTCCCTTTTCCTACTTGTATTATATTTCACAATTCAAATTAAGTCTCGTTCATCACGACGAATTAACCCTTATGTAGTAATAATCACTCCCGTGTCTTATTATCCTATTCACTATTAACAACTCCCTAATCCCTTAGGTGAGATGATAAATTATGAAAGCATTAAAGAACGTTAATTCAAAAGTCACAACTGCAAACTACGTATCCCTACAATAGCCGCAAGTTACGTATCCCTACGATAACCCTGTTGAATAATTATCATCAATTCGAATACCAAAAGAATCTCCTAAAAACAATCGATATATAGATCAATTTCACTAATACGTATACTAATGAAAAGCATTAAACATAAATGATAATTAAATAACTAATAAAGACTGAATTGCAATAATATAATAACCAATTACATGGATCAGGTAGTTCTAGGGAAGTTCATCTACTCAACCTAACCCGGAGGGGGTTTAGCTACTAATTTGCATAATTAAATTACAAGAATAAAATAATGCATAAAAGAAAACCTAACCTTAGAGCTCCTCCTTCTTTTCCTTTAGAGAGTAGTAGTTCTCTCTATTTCTGAATCAATAATTGTGAAGGAGGAGAGCTCTATTTATAGTTTTTTGGACTTGGGCTGCAAGGCACATCGTGGTACGATGGATCCCATCGTGGCACGATGGCCATAGGATTTAATTAGTTGCTTAATTTTTAAGCTTACTTAGCCACCAAGTAATGCCATTGTACCACGATACATGTCATCGTGGTATGATGAAAAGATTTCTTTTAAAAATAAAACTTGTGCTGTCTTGGCCAACAAGCAGCTCCATTGTACTGCGATGAATGCCATCGTACTGCGATGAGACGTCAAAATTACGTTTTTCCTTCAACACTAAAGTTGTAGATTTTTGTCTTAGCTTTCCAACGCATGGTCACGGACCTCATTCCGATACTCGTAGCTCAAGTTATGGTCCGCAGACTAAGAGTTGCGCATTTTCTTCCTTTTAGCCTCTTTTCATGCATCTTCTTCAATTCTTGACTTCTTGGACAAGTAGCTTTGCTTCTTTAGGTTTTTGCCTTGTAATTGGTCTAAAACTAATACTAAACTAATAATAAATAATACTAAAAATATCATATAAATTACTGTCATCACAACCCCAAACTTAAACAGTTGCTTGTCCTCAAGTAACATGCCTGCCAAGCAAAATCGCCAATGAAACAACAAGCAGATATAGATGACAGAAATTTCACAACCTTATGTATTTGTCAGCAATGGAACCACTGAACTTCACCTCAGCGATCATGCTCAGCCAACACTTGGGCTCAAGAGACGTCAATAGTAGCAAGTCAGACAAATGTTCACGAAGAGTCCATGTCCAACCTTTTCTCTCTCTCACATTTGTATTTTTCGCTCATAATTGAAAGGGTTATCTCTCAATCATCGTACAACCTGCCATTTTACCATAGGCTTGCAAGAACTCTAAGCAACCAGTCAAAATTCAATATACATGCATTTTTGGAGGTCTTTTCAGGGTTATAACGTGGCTTGGGTCAAGATAGGACATTTTTGGGAATAGTAGGTTAAACATTGGAGTTAAGATCTACTTTGTTGTTCCTTTTTGTGTACGCAACCTTATTCCTTATGGTGCCTTTTTGTGTTGGTATCAGAGATTAAGAACCGGATGTGTCTTTGTATGGTTCTTTTCTATCACTATTTTTGCCCTTTGGCTCTTTCTTTTTTTCTTTTTCATTCAGTTTTTTTAAGAAACTATTTGTTTAGGGAATTTTTTATGTTTCCCGTCTCTTTTTCATTTATTTTTTTCTTTTTCTCTTTTTCTTTTTGTAGTGATAGTTCTCTGTATACCCACCCCAAACTTTAGATGTTGCTAGTTCCATGAGCAACCCCAAACTTGTCAAGACTTGAGAACTATTACCTTAACTCCAAAGAGGGTAATTTCTTTGTTTTTCTGGTCTATAGGCTTGTAACATGGTTTGTCACCGAAACAAAAGGGATAATTTTTTACGGCTCAAAATTAGCTAGCAAAGGATAATATTATCATAAAGGGTGGCTTGAAAAGGCTCTGGGTTATAACAAACAATTGCCTCAATGCATATAAATCAAATTAACCAGTCAGCAGAGAATTAGAGCAAGTTCTAGAAAATAAACAAGTGCACGGTACTCTCATAGTAGATCGAAAAAAATTGGTAATACCGTTTGGAAATATTTGGCTCAAATCCTCACTTGGCTTAGGTATCTGAAGATTGAACATTTATCTTGCGAACATTACCTTCGTCACTCGTCTCGTTGTCTCTCAAACTTCCGCGCTTCCTGAGCAATCACCTTTGGTGTTCTTTGTATAAAGGCGGGAAATTCAGATCATCCAAATCTAGTCGTTACGTCACTGGAACTTTGCCTATAACTTTTAACATCACTAGATAATAAACAAGCATACAGTTATTGCATTTTTTTAGTAAGCTTAGGGGGCTGTCAGCAAATGACATTCATTACATAGATGATAAACTACTAAGATACAAAGATAGAATGGAACAGCGAAAATGCTCCATGACTTACTGCCCGCCCTGGGGTGATGATGCACCAGGTGTAAAGAATATAGGGTTCAATCTGAGTATTGACATGCTTGTGCCTGCTCTGAGTCTGATATGCAGCCTGTTGCTGCTGTGGGGTTGTTACCCCAAACTTTGAACTTCTGTAACGTTGTACTATCCACCCCAAACTTAGAATGGTACTAAATTCTGGTGGTAGTTCTTCCTTTCTGTGTCTCATTCCCAAGAGATCGTCTCTCCTTTACTTGGGACTTGAGACATTGATCAAAGTTGTGTGTAAAAGTCTTGATGAAAATCTGGAGGTTATTTTTATTTTTCTTTGGTGCAATGGTGATAAATTTGTGGTTTAATGACTTTATAGAAGTTTTGGGAATGGATGGGTAGGAAAAGTGTAGAGGTTTGATTTCTATGATGATGGATGAATGAATAGAAAAGAGATGATGATGATGAGTTTGAAGGCTTAGAAGTGTAGGGTTGATTGGTTGGATGGTGTAAGTGTTGAAACCGGTATTTATTTATTTTTGTAACTTCCAAACTTTCATCGTGTCATGAGCAGTATCATTGCACGATGGCTGTTCCAATGCCATATTTTTGTAAAGTTTTATCTTCATCGTGACACAATAGGAAATTTGTTGCACGATGGGCTTTGGAACAGTTCTTTAAAAATCTTTTTAGGCTTAAAAATTGGCATTCCTTTCCTTTTGAAAACATATCTTAGTAGTTTTGAAAACTATCTAATTTTAAAAAAACTTTTTTAAAATGTGAGAAAATAAATGAAAGCGATAAAACATACCTTGGGTTGCCTCCCAAGAAGCGCTTCTTTAAAGTTATTAGCTAGACTTCAAAAGACTGTTAGGGCGTCTTATATGAGAGATGGAATATATCATCCGTCTTCTTCCTCTTTTTTGCTAGGAATCCCATGAACTGGAGAAAGAGAGGATGTTGCTTCCATATCCTCTTCAGTTTGACCGTAGCGAACAAAGCATAAATCATATCTATGACTTTATCAATTTCTGATTTTTCCTCTGCTTTGTTGCTAGGATGTTCTTCTTGCTCTTGAATCTTCATTGGTTGGGGTTCAACTCCCTTGTAGAAATCTTCATCCCGAACACTTGACGCGTCGTGTTGGTTCGTTTCTATTTCAACCAATTGTTTCTCTTGATCTTCTTCTTCATCATGTGCTTCTTCCTTGTCATCCATTCTTAGTTCAAGTTCTTGTTGTTGATTATTTATCAATATGTGACATGCTGCTAAGAATGGCCCACTTTTGTCGTCACAACCCCTGTAGGCATGCCATGCCGCTCCTCCTCTGAGTGATTCTCCGCCCCCGGTGCGTTGCGGTCAAACTTAGCCACCCTGGCGCGAACACGAAAATGTCCGAACCAAACCGCATTAAGGGCTTTCGTTATTTTGGTGACGTCTCTAACATTAGAAAATTTGACAAAACCATAGGGCTCTCCGTACCTATTACGTTTCCTTGCTACAAAGACATCCTCCAAAATACCGCAAACTTCGAAACCCTTCCTAAGGTAAAAAATCGACAACTGAGCCGGAAAATTCGTAAAATAAAAGGAAACGTATCGTTTAAGGGGAGAACCCGAATCGTCGACAGCAGCATGCACACGTTTCCGGAACCCATGGCCTGGATGAACAACCGTTTCATCATCCTCCCTAAAATCACACGTCCGGCCAGAATTCCTATCCCTCCCTTCCTCCTCCTCCGATCGTCGTCCTGTCCTATCCAGGCGTGGAG
Source organism: Trifolium repens (assembly GCA_030408175.1). Taxonomy (NCBI): domain Eukaryota; kingdom Viridiplantae; phylum Streptophyta; class Magnoliopsida; order Fabales; family Fabaceae; genus Trifolium; species Trifolium repens. The sequence goes on from CP125851.1 coordinate 38,579,621, forward strand.
CATGCTGCCGGCGGCGAGAACCATGAAAAACCCCGGACCTATTATGCGTAACCCGACGACTGTACCATGACATGGAACGCGTACGATGGTTGTAAAAGTGGTATCGATCACTGCTGCTGTTCTTGCCAAAGCGCGTTCGACGATTCCTGACATGGGTGTGATCATGCGCGATTCTGTTTATAGACGCAAGGTGATGATCGATTGAGTCCATCACACTGAGATTGGTAGTCGCTGCATAGAAACGTTGGTCACAGGTCTGCTGTATTCTGTCAACACTCCTCAATCCTTCCCGCAGCGCTTTCCGACGTCGGTTTCTCACCTCAGTCCATCTGCCGCTATCGTCACACTCAACCCCCCGTTTGTGCCTTACTTCCGGTGAAGGCGGTGACCAGAATGCCCGTCCTAGGAAAGCCCTAGAATCAGCGCCTCTCACTCTCTCTCTACCTCTCTCTGTCATTTTAACACCTATTTTAATTAACAAATTAATTGGTTAGCCCACATAAAATTAGTTAGACTTTTCACTTACACTTCTATATTTATCGCAAGTTTTTCTTTTCATTTTTCAACTTTCATGACTCCAATTTCTACTTCCTAATTTATTTTTGGTAGGTCATCTCACTCTTCAACCAAATCTTTTACACAATGGTAATAAAAAAAATCAAACATCATCTAAAAAATATTATCATTGGTTGTAATATTTCTAGCCCCACCAATGTAAATTTCAGGATCCGCCACTGTCCCTAAATACTTGCTTAGTGATAAAGGAGATTTACCTAGAAGCAACCACCCTTAAAAGAGTACATAATATCTCATTGATCGAACCTGAATTTTCCATTTCAAGAGTACATAATAGCTCACTGATCGAGCTTGAATTTTCCATTTCTCACTTAACGATTGCGCTTTGCTTATTTCTTTTCGGGAATCGTCGAATCAAATGATATTTTTGTTTCAATGTTTGCCTCTTCTTCTCCCTCTCAGTCAAATTTTTCTTTGCCATGATGGTTAATTTTCTATAGTATTAATGATAGAAGTCGGATCCTAGATGTAGAAGAGAAATTCTAATATAGGCACAAATCAAAATAATATTATATTAGGCACACTCACAAGAAAGGTAAAAAGTTAAAGATAAAATTATTAAAGTGATATTAATCTTATAAATTTTTTCTTTTAATTTTATAAATTTATGTGTGTGTGCTTAAATTTGTGTCTATATCCTTTGTGCCTAGGTAAGAATACCCTAGATGTAAAACTAGGCGACCACCCTTAATATACATAATATATGGACCACATGTACTCTCTCGGGTTTTATATATAAATAAAATTTGACGTTTTAGATTCATTGAAAAAGTAATGTACATGGTCTATATTATTGACTAAATATATTACTTTTTCAATCAATAAAAAAAGTTATATTTTGCTTATATATAAAATCGAAACAAGTATGAGTTAATATTATATATGAAAAAGTAATGTACATGGTCTATATTATTGACTAAATATATTACTTTGTGGAAAGCTCAACGTGTGCATGGGCAAGATTTGTTTTGCTGATTTTGTTAAAACATTAGTTTCGAAGGATATCTGTAACATCCCAACTTAAATTAATAAGAGAATATTAATTAAAGAAGATTATTGGGATCAATTGGGAATATTACAATTAAATAGAGAAAGGGAAAATCATGAATTAAGTGAGAACTGACCAACTAGTAAGTAATTAAAGGGGCAAGTTGTATGATATTTCTCTTATGAGAGGTGCAAGTGGGACCCACCCTTTAATTTAAATCACTAGTAAACAAAGTGGCCAAACCACTTTCCTTTTATTTTTTCACGTTCAGAAACAAACAGGAAGTGAAACCTTCCTTTCTTCTTCATCTCTTCTCCCTCGTGAGCTCATACTCCAATCCAACCTTTTGGTGCTTGATCAACTCAAAACTCCACATGCAATTGAAGAATTAGACCCCTTAGTCCTCAAGAATCAAGGTAAGCATCTCAATAAACATCTCAGCCTCTTTAATTTGTTCTCACGCCCTAAACCCCTTTCTAACCCTATCTGTTGCAAACTCCTTCTCTTGGGTTGCATGTGCAAATTCGTGGTACTGCTGTGATGGGTTTTTGTTCTGAAATCAATAGATTATGAGGTAGTAGACATAAAGAAATTCAATGGAAGCTTTGGGAACATTGGAATGGAGAAACTTGCTCAAATCAACAAAAGAGTGTTTGTTTCACCATCACTTTACTGAGAACAGTCTATGAGTGGGTTAAATTGTTGTTGTTGATGATGTTCCACAGAGCTAAGGTAATAAATCCACTTCCCTCAAAAACTTGAGTTTTCCCTCTTTAAGATTCAATCACTCAATCTTAGCCTTACACTTGAAATTCGTGTTGTATATGTGTTTATCTGTTGAAAATATAAGTTTGGAGGAGGTTGGAAGGTATGGGTAACATAGAGAAGTGGAAAATTGGAAGAATTGCAGAACCTTGTCCTTCATCTCTGTCACGCTCGCCTAGCGAGCATATACTCGCCGCAGCGAGCATCTCAAGGCAGCTCCTGCTGCTGTTGGTGCTATTTTTTCCATGCTTGTACCTAGTTCCTAGTCTTTGGTAAGTCATTCTTAGCCCTTCTTTTAGCCTCTCAGTGATGTTGATAACTACTTCATTACCTTGAAAACTCTTTAAGCTCTTAAACACTCAATAACCCATTTCCTTTTCTTTTTACTCAAGAACACAATGTGGGGTTTTCAAGTGAGTTCCATTGCTGATGGATTCGTGGCTGTGTTGTGTATTGGAACAGTGTGAAGCTTCAATCTCCAGGTGGGTTCTTTAGGATAGTTTAGTTAGTTCCCCAAATCTATGAATTATTGCATGTTAACATAGGATTAGGAATAAATGTTGTGTGAGGAGAATTAAATCCCAAATTCACCTCCATTCTGTTTTATAGTATGTACATTAATATTGCTGCACTGGCTTAAATGAGAATTGTAGGTGTTACCTCGAAAACTATGATTTCTGACAAAATAGGGAAGTTTCTGCATGAACTCGCCGTAGCGAGTAATCAGCGAGTATTCATGGCGAGCTGGGTTTTGGGCTGATGAAACTCGCCGTAGCGAGCTTTTGCTCGCCACAGCGAGTTGATTTAGGTCAGGACCTATAATCTCGCCACGGCGAGCTGGTGACTCGCCACAGCGAGCTTGTACAGAACCTGCCTGCATTTTCTATTTTATATTTTCTAACGAAACTCCACACACTCGTTTTATATCCTCATCGGAGCCAGATAGTTTGCAGTAATATAATTAATATAATGTTGAACAGAATGTTAATCACAGATAATTGTTAGGGTATAACTTAGACTATTATTAGGTTTGTATGCTCCCCGGGTTTTGGGAAATTATGGTAGTAATAACTAAATTAGTTTCAGTCAATTATGAGCGATTTTGTGATATCGCGTTATGGACTCCCATTGGGATAATCCATTAGGATAAGTTATTGTGAGCTGCATGCCGTGACCGAATCGGTTGACGGATATGGCAGGCCTCTGAGACATGCTCACCTCAGAGTGTCCTTGTGTTTAAAATGAATAAGAGTTTCTAATCCGTGTTACACCTTTAATTTCAGTATTATGTTATGTTTATGATTATGTTAGTATTTGAAACGACTGATTTAGGTGCCCCGGTGTAGTCACCTCTAGGAGGGTAGTAGGACTCACTGAAGCTTAGTAGTCTCACCCCACTCCAAATCAAATTTTTTTTTAGGTAGACAGGTTAACTGGAGCAATGACCAGGATGGAGCTGATGATTGGAGCGAGGCTTGGATCATCCTATTAGACGCTTTTAGTCTTTCCTTGTTTTAGTTTATTTGTGTATCTTGGAATTCTATTTTATTCCGCTATATTTCTTAAATTCATTAACTGATGTAAAGAAATGTGTTCTGTTTATCTCGTTTAATTTATTGTACTCAGATCCATTTATTTATGTCTTGACTAAATATTCTAGATATTTTAGTTGGGGCGTTATAATATCTGACTTGAATTTCTGTTTGTTTTCAAATTGAATATATTTAAAAACAAAGGGAGATTTGGTTTTATTTTAAATCATATTTGTTTTAAAATAATAAGTACTCCCTTCGTCCCAAAATGTAAGCAAAAAAAAAATTACACTTATTAAGAAAAGTAAAATGTGATAATTTGAAGTATGATTATAATTTGGGACAAGAAAAAGTGGTTTTTTTGCTTACATTTTGGGACGGAGGGAGTATATATTTTTCTATGGATAAATATGTTTCTGGTCCCTATAAATATTTCAATTTTTGTTTTTAGTCCCTCTAAAAATTTTCTTCTACTTTTAGTCCGTCCAAAGTTTTCAATTAACACTTTTAGTCCTTACTTTTAAATCAACTCATGTATAAACTTCATATTTTTGAATGAATTTTTTTTATGAATGTTTAAAATATTATAAGAATCTCTCCCAAAATTGTTTTGAATTTTTTAACAAAGCATAAATTAAATATATATTTTTATGTTTTTGGTGCTTAAAAATTTACATTTAATTCATGCTTTGTTAAAAAAAATTATTTTTTTTTGTGAGTGATTGTTAAAATATTATAGACTTTTCTGAAAAATTTCATTAATAAATATGAAGTCTACATATGAGTTGATTTTAAAGTAGGGACCAAAAGTGTTATTTGAAAATTTTGGGGGGGCCAAAAGTCTAAGAAATTTTTTTGGGGGACTAAAAACAAAACTTGAAATATTTATAGGGACCAGAAATATATTTATCCCATTTTTTTATAAATAGATGTTGTTTATTCATAGAAAAATAAGAGAGCAAACATGTAAGGGTTTGAGTAACAATAAGGATTTGCCGCAATACAAAAGCTAGAGTTTTTGAGAAAAACAAGAGGGGTTGTCTCTTGATATAACTTTAAGGTTGGGCAAAAAGTTAATGTATTCACTTTGGATATACTATGTCAAATTTGATTCTAATAGAATGGATAGCTGTTTTCTCTCCCAGAGTAGGTTATTTTAACCGAACTGGGTAAACAAATTATCCCGTGTTCTTTTTATCGTCTTTATCCTTGGTATTTTTATGAGAAAAACTTTTTAATAAGAAAATCTAAAGAGAATAATTGCAAGAATAAATCTTCACCTTTATTTACATCTATTACTCCCATAATTTCCAAAAAAAATAAATAAATTAAAATTACAACATTTCTCGAAAGAAAACTCATTTCTTGTTTTGTGTAGACAGCACTAATCGTGAAATTGTAACACTATATAAAACATAATGATAAAGCTAGAGGTAGGTAGATAGGCTAGTTGAAGTGCCGGTGTGCCGGAATATAGTACTCACGCCAGACAAGTATGAGCAGAGGAAAATTCCACGAGTGGCATAAATCGATTGGATCGTTAACGCCCCAGATAGCGAGGAGCATAATTCTAGTAAATTGTAATCTCTCCCATCAAAACCACTAGTAAAGTTTTTAAATTTCTAATGCTAATGCCAGTCCAATGTTACCAATTTATACGTACAACAAAGAATTTATGAATCTAATTTAAGTTTGGCAAAAGCTAACATGTGCCCTTAAGGGCACATGATAAACAACTAAATAAAGAAATATTCTCCTCAAAACTTATGCATTTAACTTTATAAAAGTCAAATCATTGCATTTTTCAATGGAATAATTCTACTTTAAGGTTCTTTAACATGTGCCTAAGGGCACATGTTAGCATGACCCTTTAAGTTTTACATAAGATTAAGAAGTCATGAGTTTGATGTAGTAACGATTTATACATGATTGAATAATTCTTTCATTTGAGTCATGATTTTAAGGATTAGAGTTTGGTTCCATTCTTGTGTGTTGGAACTGAATAGAAAAAAAAAATTAGGATCAAAATTTGTTAATATCTCAAAAAAAAAAAAAGTTCTAGTAAGTTTTAGTCATTAACAAATTTAGTACATGTTTTGGGCTTTAGCCCTCTTTATAATAAAAAAATAATAATTTAGTACATGTTTTTAAATCATGAGTATTTTTATATTTTTGAATGAATTTTTGTATTCGTATTAATAATATTATAAAAACCCCTTTCGTAAAAATTTAAATTTCTCTAACATAAGATAAATTAAATATAAATTTTTAAGCACAAAAAAAATTCATATGTAATTTGCAAGAGAAAATTCTATAAGTTATGATTGAAACTTTCAGAAATTGTTTTTCCCCCGTTTCTAACCACGGACTAGTTGATATATAGATATATCAAGTGGAACAATAATAACTATTCTTGTGCATTTTTAATGTGGACAGAAGTTGTCTCGGTTCCCCCGTTCGATCTGGATATGACAACATTATTAGAAACACATTCGAACATTATCTTCTAGGCTTTTCAGGCTTCATTCAAGGGTCATCTGATATTTTGCTAGCTAAACTGCATGATATCTACAGGGGTCTCTTAATGGCCAAATACATGGGTATTAATGAACTTGTGTGCTACTTTGATTCTTTACACTGTGCCAACCTCATCAAAGGTGCTCCGTGTGTGAGGCGCTTGCAAAGTGTTCGATAGAACAAGTTATGTAAAACCTACGTTTTGGAACACTATTGATAACTTTTGGGGCATTTTTTGGGGGAAAAACTTAGAGAGACAAAAAATAGGGAATTGTTAAGTGATTAACTATAAGAGTAAAAAGTCATTTTCGTTCTTGAAAGTGTCAAGCGCTGTCAAACAAGTCACTAAATGTATTAAAATGATTAAAAATTCCTCGATTGTCAGTTCTGTTAGTCAATTTAGTCCAAAACGTTATCTTTCTGTTATGCATTTGTGGGCCCCATTTAAAAAAACGGAAAAAATTCAGAAATCCAACCCGTCATATTTTTAAACCTCCACAAATTCCTCATAAACATCCATAAATTCTTCATCGATGTCCAATCAACTTCCCAAATCCTCCAAACACAAGCCAACTATCATGATCAAATAGACCATTTCCACGTTTTACTTGAACAAGAGATGAACCGTGACACGTGGCGAGATCTTAATGATGTAGATGTTACGCATGCTAGCGCATGTACGTGGTTGATGAAAAACGGTTCACGGTGTTGAAGGAATTGATGCGGCTTGTTGCTGGAAGAGGTGGCAGTGATGACAAGGAGGTGAAGGGTGGTAATAAGGTGAATCTTGTGATTAAGGGTGGTGATATGGTGAATCTTGTGGTTTTGCAAAAAAAAAAAAATATCAATTAATAAATATATCAGGTTTTTTTTGTTTTAATTTTTTTAACCAAAAAAATGGAACCCACAATTGACACAAAAACATTATGTTCGTAAAACTAATGGCCGAGTTTTTGAACCGTAGAGACCATTCTTAAATATAGTGCAAAATGCAGCCTATGCAGGGACTAAAAATATTTAACCCTTGTTTTTAACAAGCTGACGCCAGCATTCCATTTACAAAATTAACGGCAGGGACCAATTTTGATCACGAAAAAAGTTGTAGGATTTTTTTTTTTCATTATAAAAAAAATGTATAGACTATTCTTGACTATAGGGTAAAATGTAGGATTAAAAACATATTTAACTCATAAAAATATGAGATTATTAAACAAAAGAGTTGAAAAGAGGAAAATATAGGTAGTTGTTTACAAACTGGGCCTAAAATGAACTGTAGCCCAAGAAAAGCCCAAATTTCTTGAACTATCTTTGCTCAACGAAGCAATGGCGCTTTGAAACGAAACCTGAAACAATGGCAGAAGAAGAACCCATCAATGGCTACTGCAGCAGCAGTGGCGAAGAAGACGGTGACGCAGCATGGAGAGCTGCCATTGATTCCGTTGCAGGATCCTCCTCCTACGTCACTTCTTTCATGAATGGTTTTTCCGCCACCAACAACAATGACCCCAACAAGCATAATGATAACAACCCTAAAACCCCAAAGATTAAGCACTACCAAATAAAGGTTCAATTCTAACTTTCTCATCTTTTTATGCTAATTAAGTTCAATTTGCTAATTAAGATCCAAATTTTGTTTTAATTTTGCAAATAATTTAGAATTTTGGATTTTGCCTTTACTGTGATTAACCGTGCCCACAATGCAAAATACAGTTTTGATTACCAAGTTCACATTGTTTTGTTAGTTTAATTACAATTAGGCTTGTGGGTTGTTTTTGTTATCATTATTACAATATTTTAATTATATCCATTTTTTGTGATCTTTCAATTTGATGATTTATGTTATGGATGTTTCTTGGTAGGCACAAAAAATGCTGAATGACATGTTGGAAAATACAATAGAGATAGTGAAAGAACCTATCCTTGTCCCAGATGAGGAGCCCAACACCGATGATTGCGGCATTCGCTTGTTTAAGCATTCTAAACCAGGAATAGTTTCTGACCATGTTGGTAAGTGAGTTTTGTATATAATTGGCTTATTAAGAATCTAAGGTCAGTTTCAATTCTATATGATTTACCTTAAAACGGTTGATTTATAGATTTTGGATAATTTTGAACTTCAGTGGTGCTTATTTTTCTTTTTAAAGTTGGCATTTTGTAGTGTTAGTAGGTAACTAGTCAATATTGTTCTTACATGCATATGAAAATTTCTCTGAAATAAGAAAAAAGCTGCATTTGGTAAAAGCCGGTGATTGTGCTGTAAGCAAAAGCAGCAATGCTTTTTCTTCTTTCAGGATAGTCTGTGCTTATTGCTAAGAAGTGGAGCCCAGATCAGCATGGCATGCATCTCTTTATGTACTCTGGAATCTTTTGTTTGATTGCTGTTACCAGAAATCAGAAAATGATACTTATTTTACATTGTTTTGTACATGCTATATTGCAATATGGTACTGCATTTCAATAATCTATTTGCTAGTTTAGTCAACTACTGAGAGGTTTATGTCTTATGATTATGCACAAGTCAGTGAGTCACTACACAAAAGCATGTCATGGGGACCTTTTTCTTTCTTGCAAAAGGCTGCTAATTGGCCAACTGAACCTGAATAATGGTCTAGTTTATTATTTGGATGAGTGTTTGTAAAATTGATTTGGGATGATCATGATTTTATAAAATTGATTTTGATTAAAAATGAGTTCTATGTAAAACGATCTATGTTGAGCAAATTTCCAATTAAAAGTAAGTTTGATGTAAAACTTAGTTTAAAATTTTCAACTCAAATGCAAAGCAGCAAATACAACATTTTATTATAGAAAAAATTGATTTTGGTTTTGCGCAACCATATATTGAAATTCTCTACAAATCCCATTTCAGTGGAGTAAATGGGGTTTTGAATTATTTGAAAGCAAATCCAACTATGCTGCAAATCTGCAGGTAAGTTGAAGAAATTTCCCATCATGGTACCTTGTATAAAATTTCAGATATTAATGGTTTGAGGAACTAAAAGTAAACTGAAACACCTTAATTTCAATGCAACATGTTGCCATGATATGGTGTTCAGGGCAGATTGCCAGACTGATTATTATTTTCACATTCTCACAAATTAGTTACATTATGAGTTTGATGGCAGTTCAAATTATTTTTTTAAGTTCAATAATATATTGTCTAAGGGGTTGAAGAATTATCAACTTTGTAATTTATCTTGCAATATTACCAAATCACATTTGCATGTGGCTTATGCTTACATCCACATGGCTGCAGATGAACCCCAACCGCCAAGGAAACGACCTAAAATAATTCCGGGAGAAGATATTGATGAGAAATCTAAAAAGGTCTAATAGTTAATCCATAGATGTCTCTGCATGTTGCGTCATTATCGTATACTTCGTCTGCTATTTTCTTAATGACTATTTGCTTGCTTCAACAGTTTCGAAAACAGATTCGATCTATTGCTGTAGATGGAAAAGATTTAATTGCTGCAGCAAATGATGCATACAAGAAGTCGTTGGCTAGACTAGAGGCTAAAGATGCAGCAGCGAAAGCTAAAGCCAAGAGAGAGGAGGAAAGAGTTGAGAAAATGAAAAAGATTAGGGGAGAGAGGTGGCTACCGTCCATGGCCAAGGAGATGCAGGTTAAAAGCAAGTAATCAACACTGACATTGTCTTCGGGGGTGCAGGTTAAATATCACCACTACATTGTCTTCGGATTACTATACTTCTTCAATGCGTTTGTGTATTTTGATGATCATAATTGTTGATTTGTTAGTGGGGCTAGTTGTACCGTAAACAGTGTAGCTATAAATTTAGATGAAAAAACATTCTTTCATTTTTATTAGCGTTTTGCTACGACAGTTTTTGCAAATTCAAATTTCTGAACATGTAAATATGTTGCTATCTGAGGACGAAGATAATTTTTTCTTTTTCCATTCAATTAGGAAACTATAAGATTAGCCTTTTTTACTTAAAAGCTAAAACATAGTTTCCTCACTCCTTCCTTTTACAAGAAAAGACTCGCAACCCCTTCATACGGAAATAGGTCGATGACAAACAGATCCCCTGCAGATTTTGGCTGTTATCCCAACTGTCCATAGTCATAGTCGTCTCTTATTCTTCACAGTTGGTTTTACATCATGTCCGTAGTTGTGTGCAATCTGCATTCTCTCTTGCACAAACGAATAATGAGAAGCTTTTCGTCTTTGTTTTTTCTTTTAATTTAGTTGTCATCTGTAGTCTTGTTACATCGCCCAAAAAAGAACAAACATCCAAAGGCATAAAGTTGCATTTTATGTTTGTCTGAAGTTTGCATGCACATTTTATGCTCCTTTTAATGGTAATCCACATAGCCTGAAAGTTAGTCAATAGACAACCTTTGTTTATTGTATGTCTGTTTACATGATTAATAGTTGTTAAACGCTCCATGAAACCAAAATTCCAGTTGTAACTTCATCCGAAACGCATGTCATTGGCTACGTAGACGGTAATGCAAACATGCATTTACTCTGATTGAAATTGTGATTGTGATGGTCACAGAGGAAATGGAAGGAAAGAAAATGATGATGGAAGTATGTCAATGAATGTTTTCTCTAAAGGTTACCACCTTCCTTCTTAGAGAGAGCTGTTAGATGACTGGGGTAACTAGGGTTTTCTAAACCAAGGAGAAATAACAAAATAACATTTTAGATTTTTCATTTCTTTTGGTACAAAATTTAAGAAAGGTCTGAACATAAAATTATATTTCGATTTATAACATCCGCTACTTAAGTAGCAGACGACATTTTTCAAAAATTCTCATTTTTTAACGTCAACTACTCCGTAAAACGGAAAAGGTGTAGGGCGCGCGAGTAATTGATAGGGTGACAGAAGTAAATCTCACTATGTGATCATAGGTGACTTTAAACAAACTCAAACAAACACAGGACAATAATAAATGGCCAAATCCAATACTAATATTCTTTGACAATAAAATGAGAATCCCTAGGGGTTTAACCCTCATCGATATAAAAAAAAAAATGAGAATCCCCTCGCTTCCTCTGAAAACTAAAATATATGTATTTATAGTTCTAGAACTTGAACTAGGGGAAAATACTATTTGAATTCATATTTTCTTCCACCGTAGGGTAAGGAAAGATGATTTCGAATCATGTTATTCTCCGGTTCAAGTTCTAGAATTTGAAATAAGTAAAACACTCCTCAAGTTCTCATAAAATCATTGAGCCAGAAAGGTCCATGTTCCTATTTTTTTCGTACTATATATTGATTGGCATTATAGACTTAATAATTTGCATTTTAAAGTGAAAATTAATAATGCAACAAAAAATGTGAGTAACAACAACTAAAATAAGAGAGTAAAATGTTTATAGTTAACTAGCAATGAATGAATTGATCAAAGTGGTAAGAAATTTGAATTTCTTAAACAAATGGTCAGAAGTTCATCATCTTTACATTTGCCTCGAACTTTTCATTTAGACTTATGATAATTTGCAAAGAGAGTAGTTGACTTATGGAGAAAAGAAGAGAGAGTAAATTAAATGCAACTTGCAATTAATTTTATGAGAATAAGTAAAATGAATATGTAAAATGAATTTTTTATTAGTGTTTGATTATAGAGAAAAGAAGAGAGAGTAAATTAAATACAACTTCCAATTAATTTTATAAGAATAAGTAAAAGTAAATCTTGGAAATGATAAAAGTTACTCCATCCGTATCAAAATGTAAGTCGTTTTGAGAAAAAAAATTGTACCAAATTATAAATCATTTTACATTACCAATGAAGTATTTATTGCTCTTTTTTCTATTACTATTTATTTCTCCTTCTTTCAATTCTTCAATTTATTTTTCCCATGCAATTAATGAATGACAATTTTGTAAACTAACTCATAATTTTTCTTTTCCATACAACATTAATTACATTTCTTAATTTGTGTAATATATGGTCAAAACGACTTATATTTTGGTACGGAGGGAGTAGTTTCTTTCAAGGTTGTCAGAACTAGACCAGTCATTGAACCGGTGAGCTTACTGGTTCAAGATCCAATGGTCGGACCGGGGTCGGGCCGTTTTTAATTATATATATATATATATATATATATATATATTTATAATATATAAAATATATTAAACAAAAAAATGCATAATATTCCAATTTGAGTGAGCCAATTTTGCTTCTTACAAAAAAATAATTGCATAATATTCAAAGTTTTATGCTATTAAATAAAAGAGCAATATCTTAGCCAATATTAATAACAAATATTTTAAATATCTCACACTATTATTATCAATCAATATTATTTGTAATAATTGCAATATCATTTGTTATTATTTTGTAATTATATGTAATTACTTAGTTACCAAACTAAGAACATATACGTTTGGAATTACTTTGTAAATATTCATATCATGATAAATGGAAAAGTCATAGCTTTGTAATATCTTTATTAAAATCATATTTTTCTTTCATTTTTTCTGTTTATTTCTTATTTTGGCATTTTTGATGTTTTTCTTTAAAAAAAATACTGAAAACAAAAAAAATAAAAAATTTAGATCTCCAAACCGGATGGACCGGCCGGGTCATCGGTTTTTTTTCTGTTTTTTCCCGGTTTGATCCCAATTCCCTCGTGAAACGGTTTTCTGCACCAACCGGACCGGATACAAGTCCGGTTCGCGATTTGACCGGTCAGTCCGGTCCGATTTTGACAACCTTGGTTTCTTTTGCTTATAATTTGGAACATTTAAAAGTTCTTTTTTTCTTATAATATGGGACAGATGGAGTATTACATTAAAAATTGAAAAGAATAATTAACATTATATAGAAAAATAAATAAACAAAACCAATCATAAATGTTCAAAGGAAAAATAATAAACTGACATCTCTCTCATCCTAAATTACATTTCAGACATTTTTTAGCCCTAAAGTCTTTTCTACCTTAGATTAGAGCATCATTCCCTCACTTTAAATTTTATTCATTAAAAAAAAAAAGGAAACATAATAAATTGACATTCTAAGCATAAAGCATTAACCATCCAAGTCTAAACAATTTTACTTGGAAAACAAATGTATCGTAACAACAAGCACAAGAGATGCTTACATTAATGCAATTTTACTTTATTTTGTTTAAACTAGGATTAAATAAATTTTTAGTCGCTATAAATATTTTGAATATTAAAATTTTCAGCAACTTTTCTTCCTTTAAATTTTTACTGTTCTAATTTTTGTTCCCTACTTCTAATTAATTTTTGTGTAATTTTATTTTTAAATGATTTTTTGTATTCATATGTTTATAAGATTATTATAATAATCTGTCATACAAAAATTTAGAATTTTTTACCATAAGATGAATTATTTATTATTTTTAAGCACAAAAAACCAAAATATTCATATTTTATTCATCCATTTTTTTTAAAAAAATTTAAACTTTTGCAGAAGAGATTCTTTATAATGCACTACACATAATCACGGAAAAAATTTAAAATTTCGAATAAGATTCACGAATTGGTTGAAAAGCAGGAACCAAAAATGATAACAGAAAATATTTGAGCGACCAAAACTTGATAAAAAAAGGGTGAACACTCCGGTACATTCTTATGTGGATATGTATCAGGACACGACTTAGGTGGATGATTGTGTGATTGGTCTAAAAATGGTATTTAATATAGAAAAATTAATAAATACTATTTATAAATCAATCAATTAAAATCATCAACCTCAACAAATATACCGGTACATATCTGCATAATAAGTGTACCTTAGAATTCACCAAAAAGTTATACGGATTAAAAACTGATATTTTTAAAGACCAAAAACATATTTACTCCGTAACACTTTAAACTAAAACAAATCTTTTAAATTTTTTATTTTTTACAAAGAAAATAGTTTTCCCCTAAAAGAAAAATAACAGTCCGATACACATATAGTTTCTTTTAAATGAATATTCACAATATAATTCTCAAAAACTCATATAATTTACTTGAAGTTAATTTTTAATCAAATTTCCAAAAACTCAAGAACATATGGTACTCAAAATGCAGGCATCCTCTAGACACGTAGTCACGTACGTTGATTTACCGGAAATAACTACCCCTTGTCGCCACTTACCAGTCTTCTCAGACTTGCAAGTTACACCTAATACAAAGAAGTTTTAATTTATAAAAAAAAAAAAAAAAAAAAGAAGTTTTAATTTCTGGTTAGTATTATTTTCAGAAACTCCTTCTGAATTTTAAATAGTAAATATTTATTTAAAGGTTATAAGTATAACTTTGGCAAATTCTAAAATAACCCCTTCATCAAGTGGTCCATGATGGACCACTTATGAATAACACTATAACGAATATGAATTTTACAAAATCAACCGTTAGATTAAAAGTTTGTTTCATATAGATCATCCATAAAAAAATTTAGAAAAATTGAAAATCATTTGATATGTTATTGAGACCCATTAAGATTAACAGTTTATAAGTTTTTATTAAATACCGTTAATTTTGACAGGTTTCAATAACATATCAAACGATTTTCAATTTTTCTAAAAATTTGTATGGATGATCTATATGATATAAACTTTCAATCCAACGGTTAATTTTGTAAAATTCGTATTCGTTATAGTAGTATTGGTCACTGGTCCACGGTGGACCACTTGTGAAGGTGGTCCACCGTAGCATTAGCCTATAACTTTAATATAAAATATACAAGTTTTAATACAAATTTACTATTTTAAACTTCTTAAATATGCAAATTTATCCATGATAGAAAATCCTTTATAAAAATGACTTAAATATCATTTCCGTCCTTGTAAGTTCGTGATTTTTTGGTTTTAGTCCATGTATCTTTTGTTCTTGCGAATTCATCCCTGTATGTTCAAATCTTTTTTATTTTAGTCCCTGAAGCTAAAATCCGCTGGATTTTCCTGCAGATTTTAGTTTCAGGGACTAAAATCAAAAGATTTGAACATACAGGGATGAATTCGCAAGAAAAAAAGATACAGGGACCAAAACAAAAAAAAATCACGAACTTATAGGGACGAAAATGATATTTAAGCCTATAAAAATATATACTCCTTTAATTTATAAATTTTTTGTCTTTTAATCTATGAAGCACTGACACCTCTATGATTAGGCATGTCGCGGTGTTCAACACGTATCAATGTCTGACACTCCTATGATACTCGTACGACAGATGTCACGAAGTTAAGATAAGTGTCCAAAAAATATCATTTTTTTCTTTACTCCGACACTCCTTGGATCAATGTCCAACACCGGTAAAACATTCATACAACACATGTCGAACAAGTATGCAAAAATAAATTTCTTTTTCTTTGCTTCTACTCTATTTAAACACATCTCAGACATATCCACAAGGGTAAATGATGTATCGAAACAACAATGTATATTAATGAGGGTTTAAAGACTTTATATTTTGATTACAATATTTTTAGTTGTTTCGATAGTAGATGCATAGATAAAGATCAAATACTATCGTATTTTATTTTAAAGCTTTTTTAAAATGCAATAATTTGCTCAACTAAGATGCACATGTATATATTTTGATTCTCAATTTAGATCTTTTATAAATATATAGCGGTGTTGGTGTCCTATATTTTTATATTAGCAGTTTCTGTGTCGTATCAAGTGTCCGTGTCGAAGTCTGTGCTTCGTAGCTTTTAACTCCTTATTATTGACTTTTTTTAAACATCTTATTATTGACTCAAAATTTTAATTATTTTAGGAAATCAAGGTATAATTAATTATTCATGCTAACTAGTACCCTGGGGCATTAGTTAAAAATACTAAAACAAATAATTTTTGTATCGAAAATTGTGTTATTTATATTTTTAAAATGTCAATTATACAAATTCCAAAATTATATTTTACCATATCTGATTACTTAAATAGTACCCAAAAATACTAGTTAGCATTTTCCTTAATTAGTTAGTCAAAGAAAAAATACTTAAGGAAAACTTATCAATATTTATATATTATTTCTTAATCCATATACAAAACTTTAAAAATGACCATAAATAAATTAGAGATAAGAGAGAATATTTTTTAGCACATGTGGTCAGGCAAATGTATTGAAGATTGAAATTCTCAAATAAATAATTTCTTTAAATAAAATCATTAAACCAAACCCTAATTTTAATTTAATTTTAAATAAGATAAAATCAGGAAACATCGCGGAAACAACGGTCTATTTATCTACTGCCAGTTCCAAAACCGTTGTAACCCAGAAACTATTTCACTTATTATACCTTCCTCATTATCATAACATAACAATAGTTGCACACACATTGGTGTTGAACGATGATTACACATGTGCTAGAAATGGTGGTGGATGGTGTTAGTCACTTTGTCAAAACCATTTGGGGTCTTCAAGAAAGGCGATGGTCTTGCACTTTTGATGCTGTTACCTCTGCTGCCGTGTCTGTAACTGTCACATTTGTGTTCTGTTTCTTGTCCATTCATAATCGTATACAAAGACGAGGTGGAGATATGGTATTTGCCACTTCATAATGTAACTATTTTTTTTTTTTGGACAGAATATAATGTAACTGTTCTAGTATCTGTGTGTTTCTTTTCTCAATCATTTAGCAAATCTTATCAATTTTTGATTTATAAGTGATCTAACCTGTTGATCAGAAAAGGTTGAGGGCCAGCAAATCCTTCACTTGATGAATCCTTGGTTGAGTTGAACGGTTGAGGAGAGTAGAAAGCAGCAATCACCAACGGAGGGGGGGTTGTACCTGCAGGCGCTCCGATGCTTAAGTCAGAAAGGGCACAAGTACAAAAGAGTGAGAGTATATAATGAGAATTGAATTGAATACCTGATCCTCCAGTGAAGGAGGATATTTATAGACCCCCAGCGCTGAGCCAAGGTCCCCCTAATGGGCTGTGCACAACAGCCCAATAGGAGAGACTGCCAGGATTTATCCGTTGTTGGAGCAAGGAACCGGCACTTAGTCCTTATCCTGGTGATGAGCTGTCCCGCATCGCATGGGGAAGTCGTTGAGCTCATCTGGAACGTGCCCTGAATAATAGGAACACGCGGAAGTTATGGCGGCGTATCGATTCCGGGCAGGGGAGCTCACCAGCTATCGAGCAGGAGCTCTAAGCTCTATATGTCGAGCAGAAGCTCTAAGCTTCATATGTCGAGCAGGAGCTCTAAGCTCCTTATGACGAGTAGGAGCTCTAAGCTCCATATGTCGAGCAGAAGCTCTAAGCTCCTTATGACGAGCAGGAGCTCTAAGCTCTCTATGTCGAGCAGGAGCTCTAAGCTCTCTATGTCGAGCAGGAGCTCTAAGCTTCATATGTCGAGCAGAAGCTCTAAGCTCCTTATGACGAGCAGGAGCTCTAAGCTCCATATGTCAAGCAGAAGCTCTAAGCTCCTTATGTCGAGCAGAAGCTATAAGCCCCCTATGTAGAGCAGGAGATGGATTGGGCCAGCTCTAGGCCCAGTCCAGAACAGGAGCCCCCCAATTCTTTGCTCCTAGGTACAGGAGTAATGACTTAGAGTCATATAGTTTGTCGAGGACATCCTCGATGTGTTTTAATCACTCGCGAGGTTGTGCTCACGATAATTGTTTCGAATTTAGAGGACATTTTATTCGCGGGAACATGCTCACGTGTTTTGTCCTCGCATAATTTGTACTTATGCTCAAGAATTTATTGTCCTTTAGTTTGTCCCGCGGATTTATTTGTGGAGAGATTATCTGTTTCTGGATGGGCAAATTGTCCTCCCCGAAAGGTATGAGCGTCATCCGCGAAGTTGTGGATGGGCAGATTATCCTCCCCGAAAGGTATAAGGACGTGAAGACCGCAGATTTGGCAGGTGAGGACGGCATGGATGTCGAGGAGGGTGACGATGAGGAGGATGATGGGACAAGCAAGAAGACCATTACCCCCGAGGATGATGACTAATTCTGGGCTTGCGCACCATCACTTTGTTTTTTCCTTTCGCTTTGAATATTCTGGGGGCCTGCGTGCCCGTTATTTTGTGTTTTTTGAATATTTCGTTGGGGGCCTTTGTGCTCGTTTGTAATTTCCGAACAAGTGGGCTTTGTCCCCGTTTTTATGTCATGTTTTTGTTTTGCTAAGTATTTGCCTTGCGTTTCATATTATTTGCCTTGCGTTTAAACTATTCTGCCCGTCTTATTGTTATGTTAGATTTTTATTTTCTAAGTGTTTTTCGAGCAGAGGCGTTGGGTTCGAGGCGTTTATCAAACTCGAACGACCGGGGACGGGATCGTCGGAGATACCCGTCCTCGCGACTTGAACCTCCCATCGCGAGCTGGGTGTTAAGCCTGGCACGGGGACGATGAGCTCGTCGACAGAGTCATCATCGTCAAAAGCTCATCCCCATCTCCCCTTCGGGGACAGGGTTTGTGCTTGGATTGGGTTTAAGATGGATGTTTGTGCCAAAACATCCTCCGTTGTCCAGGCGTGTCTGCCCGTTTTCTAGGGGGACACTACCTTGGCTTTGTACGCCCTGTTCGGCAATAACTTAGCTATAGTATTGTTTTTAGTTTTTGGGCGTTCCAGGGTCGGGGAAGTTCCTTTCCCTGAAGGTTCGTCCCTGTCGGAGGGCATCAGCCATCTCCTGCTCCTCGTACTGTATGTACGGCTCTGCTTTGGCGAGGAGCTGGGCCAGAGTTTTGGGTTTCTCGATCCCCACAGCTTTGGCGAAGTCAGTGCGGGGACGAAGGCCACGTGCGAGCAGGTACCTCTTCATCTCGTCGGTCGTTTCGACCTGCACGGCTTCCCTGTTAAACCTCTCAATGTATGCGCGGAGAGATTCTTTTGCTCCTTGGAATATGGCTTCCAAGGTGGCTACCGTCTTCGGCTGCTTCCGAGAGGCGGTGAAATTTTTCTTGAATTGATCCGTGAAATCCTGCCAGAAAAACACAGACCGGGGAGGAAGACTTGTATACCAGGTCAGAGCTCCTTTCCTTAGTGTGGTGGGGAAGAGTCTGCACCTGATGGCTCCACTTGTTTTGCGGAAGTTGAGGATGGCGTTGAAGTTGTTGATATGATCATCGAGGTCGGTCAATCCATCATAGGAGGGGAGATTGGGGAGCCTCTCCGGTGCTGCGGGGATAGTTGCCCTCATGATGTCCCTTGAGAGAGCGCAGGCACTATCCTCTTCCTCGCTCCCGTTGGGGGAGAATTCAATAGCATCGTCATACCGAGGAGCCGGCGAGGGACTTCGGTATTCGCGGTTGTTGCGAGCATGGCGGCTGGAGGAGACTCCCTGCCTTGCCATATTTCGCAACCCTTGGGGGGAATGAGGAGGCTGCTCGACCGTCTTCCCCTTTTTTGTTGTCGGGGAGACTCTTTCCTCGCGTAGAGGTGGAGTTCGACCCCTTTTGTGGCTTGGCGGCTGGATCCTCTCGCGGGCAGGACGCCATTGGTGGGCAAGTTCCTGTCGAGGAGGGGACCTAGACGAGTGATGTCTCCGCAGGGGAGAGTTGGCTGCCCGCTGGGGGCGTTGTTTCTCGAGCGCCTCAATCCTCAGATTTTGTTGCGCTATCAATTTGTTATTTTCCTCGACGAGGGCGAGGATTCTCTGGAAATCAGTTGGTTGGGCAGCGGGTTGTGCGCTGACTACCGGGATTTCTTGCGTGTTCAACGGGCGCTTCCCTGATTTACGCGCCGTCAAAATTTGCATGTCATCATCTTCCTCTGACGACAACGCGGTTTCATGCCCATCTCTAGGGTCAGATTCTGGGATTGGTTCTCTCGCAGGACTGAGAACCGTGTTGTGCCTCTCGGGAGAGGAGGCAGTAGGGATGAAGTCAGTGTGATCATCGATTTGATCAGCGTTGTTACGAGTGTTGGATGCACTGGCCATTGCGATGAAGGTTTGTTGAGGAACAAAGAATCGGTTTTGAACTTTGGATTTTTCAAAGAAGGGGAAACCAGGTTCCCACAGACGGCGCCACTGATCTAACCTGTTGATCAGAAAAGGTTGAGGGCCAGCAAATCCTTCACTTGATGAATCATTGGTTGAGTTGAACGGTTGAGGAGAGTAGAAAGCAGCAATCACCAACGGAGGGGGGGGTTGTACCTGCAGGCGCTCCGATGCTTAAGTCAGAAAGGGCACAAGTACAAAAGAGTGAGAGTATATAATGAGAATTGAATTGAATACCTGATCCTCCAGTGAAGGAGGATATTTATAGACCCCCAGCGCTGAGCCAAGGTCCCCCTAATGGGCTGTGCACAACAGCCCAATAGGAGAGACTGCCAGGATTTATCCGTTGTTGGAGCAAGGAACCGGCACTTAGTCCTTATCCTGGTGATGAGCTGTCCCGCATCGCATGGGGAAGTCGTTGAGCTCATCTGGAACGTGCCCTGAATAATAGGAACACGCGGAAGTTATGGCGGCGTATCGATTCCGGGCAGGGGAGCTCACCAGCTATCGAGCAGGAGCTCTAAGCTCTATATGTCGAGCAGAAGCTCTAAGCTTCATATGTCGAGCAGGAGCTCTAAGCTCCTTATGACGAGCAGGAGCTCTAAGCTCCATATGTCGAGTAGAAGCTCTAAGCTCCTTATGACGAGCAGGAGCTCTAAGCTCTCTATGTCGAGCAGGAGCTCTAAGCTCTCTATGTCGAGCAGGAGCTCTAAGCTTCATATGTCGAGCAGAAGCTCTAAGCTCCTTATGACGAGCAGGAGCTCTAAGCTCCATATGTCAAGCAGAAGCTCTAAGCTCCTTATGTCGAGCAGAAGCTATAAGCCCCCTATGTAGAGCAGGAGATGGATTGGGCCAGCTCTAGGCCCAGTCCAGAACAATAAGATTCATTTACAATGTTTTACCCATCATGTAATTGTTAATGATGACTTGCACTCCTCCATCCATAGCAAGAATTATAATGGATAAGCGGGTAAGTTCATATTCGTGCATGGGCGAAGCCAAAGGTTGAGGCTTGCCGGGCATTTATCCGGCTTTGACCAAAAGTATTGGATCATATTGGTATTCTTAGGGTTTAGTTTATGATAAAATTGAGATTTTTACAGGTTAGTTTTAAAGTAAAATTGAGATTTTTTTATTAGACTATTTATATATTATGTCGCACCTGAAATTTTACTCAGCTCTATGATAATCCTGACTCCCTCATTGTATTCATGATTACAATTAAATACAGTAAGGTGGTATTGTATGACATGAATTATCATGGGAGTGTGTTGTTAATCCATCAACCAGTTCAACCTACGAGTCCATCTTTTTTTCCAAACCAAACAGTCAAACACCGCAAAAATTTGTTAAGTTCTGTAACAAGTTCAGTGCTCAGGATAGACTAAGGTTTTAAAAACAGGATATTTAATTGGAAGATAGAACTCACAAATAAACAACAGTTGAAACTTCGTATGATCGTTATCGTATCTATGACATGGTAACTAGAAAAAACAGCATGCAATATCACTGATATTTTTGCGTTTATTCAAGCATGCCGTTTTGATTTCATCACCATTGATTCTTCATTTCCTGACCATCTAATTCTACTGTTCAAACTTCACTGCCAAGAGACAAGAACCAAGGAAATAAGGTTTACCACAAGTAGTTTGTTCACCATTTCACAACTACCTTAAACTCAGTCAGAATCTCCTCCAGGCTCCAACAGTATATTTTTTTGTTAAAAGTAACTCCCCATCTAAACAATATATGTATTTTGAATTAATAGCTAGACAATTTTCCAAGGTATGTATATGATTTACTTGGTCATTTCATGTATCGCAATATAAAAGGTGTAAAAGACAACCAAAGGCAATTAACTTTGAAGAATAATTTACTGGGTCATTTCATGTATCTCAGTATAATCTGAATTCTGAATCCCCTTGCAGTACCAGCAATTGGTACCCCACAGAAATCTTAACGATGATGCTATACATTACGAATCGACCAATATTGACTGAAAAATAAAAATCACATACACTAAATCCTTTCTCACTATGTCATATACCAATCAGCACCAACTTCTAAGCCCTTCCTCGTGGCTCCCCCTTATTGATTTAGTCCTGAAGCAGATATGCAGGAAACGATGATTTCCTTGCAGCAGCAGCAGGAAGGAACAACTTTTTATGGGCTAAAATATACAACACTCAATTTAACTACAGGCTACAAGAAAGGACCCATTAAAGCAAAGTCACGCCTTCAGGTGTCCACTCTTCTCCAAATAGGATATCACTATTTCTGCCATATCTTTAGGAGACTTACATTCACTTCCTTTCTGCTGTAATACTATCTGCAAGATAAGGAAGGAAGCCGTTAGAAATGAAAACGAAAATTGAAATCAATTAAATGGAAAATAGAAATCACTGAATTAAAATTTAGAATCACAAAGGTGAAAGAAACTTCAGCAGAAGTTTCAAAGGAAAAGCATGAGCCTGGGCAACTATCCATTGAAGATCAAGAGGCCGAAAAGGAAATTAAATTAAAAATGAAACAAAATACGTTACTCTGTTAATGTCCAGAAGACAATAGTTTCCCATTCAAATTTGGATCCAAGCAAAGAGAGTTAAAATATTTCAATTATGAAAGATTTATTTATTTTCTAATTTGTAATATTATTTACACACCAAAGTCTCAACAACCATTTTTAGACCAGTTAAAAATACCTCAATTATTGGTTAAAAAATTGTATAGATTAGTTAACAGACTAATAACCTATTACAGTGTTACTAGCTTACTAGTAACGGATTCCTCTTTGTTTAACCTATACCTTGCCGGCCAATAATTGAGGCACCATTAACCGTGTAAATATGGTATGAAAAAAATAATGTAAGAATTATTTTCCATTGCTATTATCTTCCTCTTTACCATTACTAAGACAATGACTATAAATACAAACCTCACAGCTACACGGTGGTTCATATGGATCATCTATACCAGTGAAACCTGCAGCATACAAATACACAATTCAACCCCAATACAAGAACTGATATTCCACATGGTTGATTAGAAAGAAGAAAAATTAAGCACGGAAGAAATAGCTGAACTGATGATGCTAGCATTGTAATAAAATAACAAATACAGCAGTACGAGATTGTAGCACCCCATGGGCAGAAGATACCAAATTAGTTTGCAAGCAGCAATATGAAAAGTTTTACCAAGATACCTTTGATCTTCCCTGCACGAGCAAGCTTGTAGAGGCCCTTTGGGTCCCTAGCTTCGCACACATGTAGTGGCACGTCTATGAAAACCTGAAATGTGAGCATTGTATTAGTTATGAAGAACCTCTTCTTGTTTTATAATTGTACAGTACCCGGCAAACTCTACCTACACTATTTTGATCAGTACAATAACAAGAATATACCTCAATGAAATCCCCTTCTGGCAGTAGTGCTCTACAAGCATCTCTATCCTTTTGATAGGGTGATATTAAACTAGTAATACAAATAATACCAGCATCTGCAAACAGTTTTGCCACCTCGCCTGAAATTTTCAAACTCATGATGCCTAACTTTTGATAAAATAATGCAATATAACTGGAACATGTAGGGGAAAGACTTATGAAACCAAAAAAATCTAGTGTGCATATAATTATTGCAGAAAGTAGAACCTCACCTATCCTTCGTATGTTTTCTGATCGATCTTCTGCTCTAAAACTAAGATCACGGTTTAGACCATGCCGAATATTGTCACCATCAAGGATGTAAGTCAATTTTCCTCTGGAGTGCAAGCTTTGACTCAAAGCACATGCAAGAGTACTTTTTCCTAAAATCAATAATGACTAGTGAGTCCTGAACTGTGTGTGCATATGGTATCTAGAAGAATTAAGAGTAATTGTATAGCAGATATAGCCTGGCATCTCAATAAGTTAAACTCACAAGCTTTTATCACCGTCATCTGTATAATTATGTTTGATACATAGCAGCAGAACTGTTCTAGTCAGTGGCATTTTCTGGACCTTGGCCAGGGGGTTCAAACTTTTGAATTCATAGGCTAGTGGTGCATAAAAAATTAGGGGGTTAAAAATGCAAAATGTAGAGGGTTTTATTTGCATTATTTTTTAAGTTCATGGGATTCAATTGAACCTCCTCAAATGGGCAAGATCCTCCCCTGGTTCCGGCCAACACCAGGCTAAAATTACAATTTTTCTTGGTATCGCTTTATTATTTATTTTAAACTTTTTGGATATTAATTTTCATTGTCAGTCACCAAGAGCAACATTTAGAAACAAGCAATCCTTTTTACAATTGTTGTATTTACTTTAACATGCCAGGGCTAAGTAACAGTACGAGACAGAAATTTGGACTTTAGGGAGGATTCCGGCAAAACCCAATAGTAGGGAGCTCAGAACTGTGACAGGTGGACAATATCAGAGTGTGGATTTTGCAATAGCATCAGCTGGGGCACTGGGAGCCAGCTGAGAACATCTGAATTAGGAGGGGCTGCAACGGAATTGGTCATCGAGTCCCCTTAGAGCTAAGATAAGAAAAACCTGAACACATGAATATGGTCTAAGGAGAACACTGAACAAACCCAATACCTTAAAAATTGTATGCGATGTCTTGGGAGTGATGCAACCAGTCCGCGATGGAATTTATGGGCCAAAAGTGTTGACGGGAAATATTTTGAGGACTAAATATACAGTTTTTTTAAAGGGGCTAAAAATTAAAGTTGACAATTTTATAGGCACTAAATATATATTTAAGCCTAAAGTTTGATCCAAAGTACCCTTGGTATCCGTACTAGGAAACCGTTGCATTTTGTTGTGATCCAAAACAATTTGGTCTACAACCATGCCGATTGAGTTGCCACCATTATCTCATTGCCACTATCTGTGCATCATCTGAAATAGAACAAATGATATAGTAAGAACAACCTTTCATCGGTTGATGTTGGTGTCTCCTCCTTTCCTAAATGAGCCTTGTGAATCGCGTCCAAACCCTTGCAAAAAAAGAACAGTTTCCCTTTGTTGTAATGAGCGTTTTTCCAAACCATAAGCATGTTTACCTCTCACAATAGTTTCTTGAAATTCCGGTGTATCAAATTTTTTTGAAGAAGCTAAATTATCCGGTGTATCAAATTATCACAAGCTTCGTCATATGAAGTGGAAATTTCTTGCCCATAAATGGAAGGCAATTGAAACCGATGTTGCACGACTAACGGCTTAACTAAAGCTTGAGTTATTGATCAAATTGCTGTTGGAAGGTTTGGAAATCTTCAAAACAGATTTAGCTCCTCCCCTAAAAAAGTTCAATGGGAGCTTTGAAAAATTCCATATGATTGGGTAACTATTGTGCTCCCAAAACTAACAAACTAGACCTCCAAGACAACACCATCCCCTCAGAGGTAAATTTAGGTTGTTGATGCTGCCAAGAAAACTTTCTACAGCTATACGGGGCATCTACCAACATTTCATCAATCACAGGGACTGTCAATATGGTCTCTAATTCACAACTTAATGACTTAAACAGATGGTCTAAAAGAGTATTTGTAATGCCACTGTCATCTACCGATGGTGGCAAATCTTTGCTATAAGGGCTACTTACCATCTTTGTTTGATAATTTGAGACTCTAATCAAGCCCTTTATGAACACTTTCACATTTGTATAGCTATTCATCATAGATTTGCTGGACCCGAGTACAAGACAATTGGGTGTGTTGCTACTATTAGGGAAATTTCACACACTACCTGTGTCTCCAAAATGCAACATAACATCAGAGACATACTGTAGCCAGTTTGGGATGATATTAAACTTAGAACTCATAATTAAGGTGTCATCACCAAGCACTACCATCATGACACACTGAAGTAAACCGACCTCGGATTCTGGTGGGATGTTGTCCTTGAACTTGATCTTCCAAGTACGGGTAGAAGACTGGTTTATGGTCAAATTATAGTTTCCCCGTGCATTTCCAGTAATTCTCAGACTAACGTTTCAATCTCTGGCTTTGCTTGCAGCTGTTCCTTCCGGATGAAGCTGGTTTGATCTATCAAATCTAGAGACGTCAGTTTTTGAACCTCTTGACAAATAGCGGTTCCAGGTTGAGATCGAGGTCCTCCGATTACAGTGCAGTGGTCGACGAAAATTCCTAAAAATTCCTTGGAGTGGTCCTAAGCGAGTTCTGAGCATTGTGTTGATTGCCAATAAGCTTTCCACGAGTTAATCAAAACTCAATTGCTTCGTTATTTTGGACCAGCTTGATGGTCTAATACAAATCGAGAAGAAAATTTGGATTTTAGGGAGGATTCCTGTAGAACCCAACACTGAGGCAGGGAATTCATAATTGAGAATGAATTCTGATGCGAGAGAGTTAAGTTGCACAGATGAAGTTGACAGAATTGGGGGTACAATAGAGTGAATAGTTGTATTCTGAAATGTTAACTTGATTTTTTCACTTGACCACTTGGTCATGATAAACGCATGAGCCTCAGCAGAGCAGATACAACCATTTACAAAGGAATATTACCAAGGAATACAACTAAAAATCCGTACTTTGAATTATAGTGATTTTAACAGCATAACTTGCCGAGGGAAGTTTTAAGTGCTGATACATACTCTATATGGCAGATATAATTATTCAACTGATGGAAAATTGGTAGAAATATGTGTTCTGTGATGAAAGTGTCTATTATAGGTCTATATTAGTACTTACTCTTGACCATTTACTATCTACTATATTATCAGTTTCGCATGCATATATGTCAAATTCAGTAAAAAATGAAATCTCGCTGTATCTGCCTATGCATAGAATGTAAGTCTGCGTAAAAAGACATCCTAAAAAGCCAGACAGTGCTCAAAACAAAACCACCATCAGAATCCTATTCATACACACAATTGTGCTGTCTTTTCGCTTAATTTCAACAAAAGCAGACATTCATGGACAGCAACTATCTAAAATATCACAAACCTGAACCACTGAGACCAGTCAGCCATATAACACAGCCTCTTTGCTGAAGCAGCTGCTGTCTATCACGTTTTTGAATCGGACAGTCATGCCACAAAATGTTTGTCGAGTTTCCAATGTTTGACATCTGGCGGAGATTTTTACCTAGTTAGATGATAAATAGGTTAACAATTTGCATTCTAGCAATCACAATCGTATGCTCAATAGCTTCTAAGCTAGACATCAAATGACGTAAAAAAAAGTCAATTATCCTTACGTTCGTGTATGAAATTTCAATGTTTGCTCTACAATTCAACCAAGTTAACCAGATTTCCAGTTTCACTAAAACAGGAATTTCATAAAGAAATCCTTTTTAATTTACATCAGAGGACTCAGAACACTCAAATCTTATCTTAATAGATAAGGACGAAAACGTACGAAAAAGAAAACAAGATAAGCAGCAAAATAGAAACAAAACAATTATACAACACCAATCACTCATCCTATTATTTGTGATTATGATTCATGACTCTTACCTGAAAAATCACTTGGGTAGCCCTTATTCCTTATTAACTCCTGAGACCTAATTGAGAATCTTTTCTTTCAATCTGAAAACATATGCATCGATTTTAAGTTGACTCTGTGTTTAGCCACAATTTGGCACAGTATAAATGACATAAGTTTCTGTAGCTACTTGCTTGCTACCACGTGGCTGAGCTGTACATATTTTGTACACTTTGGTTCAATAGGAATAATCACTTACTTCTCAATCTTTCTTTCCTAATAATTATTATATCGTTGAACTTGTGCAACATTTAATCAATTTTTATATGGATATACTTATACAAATGGAATTTATTAAATTAAAATAATTAAAATGTTCTAGATTCTTTCTGAATACATTCTACCAAACACAGTCTTTCTACGGTATAAGTTATAATGAAGCTCGTTGATATTGAAATACGAATAACATTGCATACAAATACAAAATACAAATAAAGAGCAAAAAAGCACGAGATTCCAGAATCCATAACCAGATCTCGATAGCTTTTTAAGCCTGCGAAAAAAAATAGAATCTGAAAAGAAAGAATTAAAAAAAATTACCAGAAAACGCACCGTTATCCGTGCAAGACGATTCAGAATCGTTCTTAGCCTTAATTGGCTCCAACGAGTTTCGCGAGAATTTGCGGACACAATCATTGATCAAAAAAGCACCGGTGTATTCCTTCGATCTCGAACCGTCGTAGAAGAGTATCAAGCTTTTGCGACTATGGCACGATCTAGCGGCATTGATTCCGGATAGCATAGAAAACCCTAGGTTCTCCGGAGACGTTGGCGATTGTCGGCATTTGAACATGGCGGTGCTACATGACGGTGGAAATGATTTGACGGTGGTCATTTACGGCGGAGGAAGAAAAATAAGGCGGCAAAAAAAATGTTGGAAGGAAATAGAGAGGAAGATTTGATTGAGTATTATTGAGTTTGGACAGAGAAGGTTATTCTGTAACCGTTTTCTGTTATGGCTAATAACATTTTCGTGGCAATTAAATATTTATAGTGGCAAATTCTAAAATGGACCACTTCATCAAGTGGTCCATGGTGAATCACTTATGAATAACACTATAAGGAATACAAATTTTACAAAATCATCGTTGGATTGAAAGTTTGTATCATATAGATCATCCATACAAATTTTTAGAAAAATTGAAAATCATTTGATATGTTATTGAGACCCATTAAGATTAACGGTTTATGAGTTTTTATTAAATACCGTTAAACTTGATAGATTTCAATAACACATCAAATGATTTCCAATTTTTCTAAAAATTTGTATGGATGATCTATATGATACAAACTTTCAATCCAACGATGGATTTTGTAAAATTTGTATTCGTTATAGTAGTAATGATCACTTCACCACGGTGGACCACTTGTAAAGGTGGTCCACCGTAGAATTAGCCATTTATAGTAAGATTTTTTGGAAAATTTGAATTGTCATTGGTAGATGTTATAGAAGCAATGACTGATCAAATATACGACGGTGTTTTCCGTCTTTGTGAAGTTGTGATTCTGATTAGTCACATGCGAAAAACATGACGCTGTTTTTTCCTTCGAATATTTTCCAAAGTTTTTTTTTTTTTTACAAATACTTTTCAAGTTTATTGTAAAATAAGAAAGTTAACATTAGTTCAGCAAATATAACTCGGTTGATAACTATAAAATTAAAAATGTTATTAAGAAGATCAAAGTTATATTCTTCATTTTGTGTGAATCTAGCCACTAAAATTAATAGGGTATAGAGGATTCGACATTCGACTCGAAATTGATATAACCGACAACATATCGAAGGATTTGGTCGGGTGTGGGTCGGGTCTCAGATCAACGATTACAATAAATCGGACATGAACAATTGCATATGGGTGGGGTGTGGGCCTCTAAAATTCCACCTCTTCATAACCGAAACCGACCGAACAACCATTAAAATGCAAATTAATTTTTTTCCTTCTCTCCCTACTCTCTCTGTATACTTTTTGCTTTATTGTTTTTATCTATCTTTGATATATGAGAGAAATATTATATTTATAAGCTTATAATACATTGACAGGGCCGACCCAGAGGGTGTGCAAGCAGTGCCACAACTCTGGGCCTCCATATTTTGGGGCCTCAATTTATATTTTTTTTTGGACCCATCATGCTAAATTTGGTTAAATGTTTGTGCTGAGATACTGTTTACCCCGATTTTTAGTAAACAACCGCTAGTCTAATTATTACAAGAAGGATCGACTAGTGAATCCTGGGACATATGGATTGTGTGGAAGATGATGAGAACATATTCATATCTTTGGGTTAAATCGGACAATTTGAATAAAAGTAAAAGCATTTGACGCAGTCAAATGGTTTGTTTAAAGTAAAATGCTTCAAAGTTAAATTTGCAGAAAACTTGTAAATGAATTGCAAATAAAGTTTAAAGAAAAACTTTGAAATGTAAAGGCAATGCAATGAAAATAAATTGCAGAATGATAAAGTTGCAGAAAGTTTTAAATTGCATAAAACTTAAATGACAAACAAGTAATCAAGACTTGCAGAATATAAATTGCATTTGACAAATGTAAAACGTTTACAAAGGATGGTACACAGATTCGTACATGTTCCTGTCATTCATTTCGCTCGTTGACATGGGTACTCTGAATATTTTAGGAATTTGCATGTGTATTGAATTGTGGACCCGTTTCTTCTATCAGAAACTTGTATTTATAGACAAACTAACATAACTGCTATAAACCTACAATACGTCTAACTATGCTCCACGTGTCTTGACAATTTGAATTCCTTTTGACACCTGGCGAACCCTTCAACGTTACTCAATTTTGAATATTTCGCTAAGTCCAGAGTACGCTTCTTTCGTTCTGCATAGTACGTTAGACAACCAAACAAAAACATATATTCACACATATACATATAATATTTTCGACAATTAGAGTAATGTCGAACCAGCATGTTTATTTAGATAAACATGGTTCTGTCGAACTCGACAAGCTTATTCAGACAACAATCGTTCTGTCGAATTCGACAGAACTCTAGGCTTTGATAATTAACTTTGCACATTAAAAGTCTTTGATGTCAAATGCCTTGATTTTCTCTTGATTTATTGCCAGAATCATTTTCCAAGAAAATATTAAAAGGCAATAATACTCATTAAATGAGATTTCAACATCTTATTCCAATTCATTAATGCCTGTCGAAAATACAGGCTAACAAATTGCCCCCTCAAAAATGCCAATTCGACTGCACGTCAGAGACAAAAGGGAAGAAAGAGCATTTTTGAAGATATTCACCTTTTCAATTCTGCACGTTTACCAAAGACGGCGTAAACGTCAAATCAAAATATTGTCAATCATGACAAAATTTATAACTGTCACCTCAATCCCCACAAACTGCGATTTCCAACTTTAAAGCTTTGTAGTGGGACACGTGGCAGAATATAAGTGGCTAAGATGGAAGAGTGGTGATGTTTCAGTTACCAGATACATGCAAGATGCAGTGCCTATAAATAGAAAACGTATTCCACCACTTTCATCTTTTCTGAAAACCCAAACTCTTCACTTTCTCTCTAGAAACAGAACCATACGCATTCCTTTGAAACAACATCAATCGATCCTCAAATCGTGCATTGTTCTTGCGTTTCTGAGAAATCTAAACCAGCAGTTAAGATCGTCCAGTGATTTCGTTCATCATCACCGTTTCTTTTCTGTGATTTGAGTAAGAAACGAGTTAAATCTGGTGGTTTTAGCTTTTGTTCACTGTGAACTGTCCATCTTCATCACCAAATCAAGAACACCAAGAACACCAAGAACAACAATGGCTGCTTCATCTTCTTCCTCCAGAAACGTGACAATCTACGCTGTTGATGATGCAGAACCCATCATCGTTGATGGTTCAACCTTTGTGTCGGAGCCAGATATGACTTCTGTTGAAGACACTATATGGGGAGAGGAGTTGATGATTCCTCACAAGCTCAGAGGTCGAACTCTTGCCTTTGCAGGACCTCTTCCTTCATCCGACAACTTTAATGAGGATGTAAGTAGCATTTTCCCTCTCAATGTTACTTGTGAGCCCAAAATATTTGTCAACACTGTCTTCGACATGACCTTTTTTGAGACAGGCTATAGAGCCTTTAGATCTGCACCTGTAGTCAGTGATAGTTATTTACCATGGCTTAACAAGGTTGAGAAGGAATATGCCACTTTATGGAAAGAGCGTGGTATATTCGACCTAATCCAATTGTCGAGAGAAGGACCCAAATACAATGCAGAGATGTTAATAGCTGCCCTTCACTTTTGGGAAAATTCTACTAACACTTTCCACTTAAAGGCAGGAATGATGACCCCAACCCTTTTCGACGTGGCTGCCATCACTGGTCTTCGACCAACAGGACCCACTTATGACCCCAAATACACCACTCCAAACCATCAATTTGATTTCAAAACACTTTCCTACTCAAAGTATATTGAAACTTTTCATGATCTTAGCAGTGTTGAGGTTTCTCATGAGGAACACATTGCTTTTCTGACGTACTGGCTATCACACTTTGTCTTCTGCACTGGTTCACTTCAAGTGGTGAAGAGGCTCGTTCCCCTCGCCATTATGCTTCATCAAGGACAGGATGTAGCTTTAGGAAGGCTCATCTTAGCTTGTCTCTATGACTCTTTGGGGCAAGCTAATGATATGCTTAAGAAAGTTGAAAAAGGATCCCCGCTTACTTTCTCTGGACCTATTTGGCTCTTGCAGTTGTGGCTGAATGCCACATTTGAATCAAAATTCAAACTTTTCCTCCCTTCTTTCCTGGAACCTTCGGTCGAAGCTCGACAAGTAGAAGGCACTAGGTTGGCCTTGCTGAGGTATAGGGAAACAAACTTGTCGACCAAAGACCTCTTCCTCCATTACTTCAAAACACTCCTGGAGTTCGACGAGTTTAAGCACCAAAATACTCCCTTTGTGAAAAGGACTGTTGGGCCTGCTTGGTTTAAAAGGCCATTTCCTGCAACCAACCCAGATGAAGAAGAGGATACAAACAATGTTTGGTCCTGGTTTTTGAGTCCTACAATCTTATCTTCCAGGTTAGGAGTAGAAAGAAGATTCGTAGGTCTGGTCGGATATCAGCCTAACCTAGTTGCTCGCCAGTTTGGCCTAAGTCAGTTCAGGCCAAAGAGTTTGTTCAAAAACAAAGATGATATCGTTTTGGGCAACTCTGGAATGTCTGTCGAGTTCTTTGAACGGCGCTTGAAGGTTATTGAAGCAAGAAAACCCTACAGGTTGACACCAGTTGCCTTCGCCATCCATCATTTATGTACTTTTGAGTTTGCCGCCTGGTGGAGTTTGCACTATGAGAGGTGTGCTAAGAACAGCGATGAAGTGCTCCTGCAAGCAATAGAAACGGGGTTCGCAGCACTCCAGCAAAGGACTCCCAAAGGCAAAGGTAATTTTGAATCACTAAAAATGAATGTGATTTCTCAAAGTGTTTGTTCCTTTTGACCCTTTTTACGGATGTAAGTCGTTTTCATGTTTCGACATTAGGTGCTTCCAAAGCCAAGGGCGCTACCACTTCGACAGACACCACTACTCCTGGTGCAACTCAGAAGAAAACACTTCCCAACACTGGGGCCAAGGTATTAAGTCCTGACATTGGTTTCCTAACTTAGCATTATTTTCTCCTTAGTTTTCAAAACCATATTTCTAATTGCTTCGACTTTTAATTGCAGGTTCGCAAAAGGAACTTGATGGCGTCAAGTGAGGCTGAAGGGCCTATCAAGCAAAAGAAACAGAAAGCTCTTACCATTCAAGAACCATCAGTAAGTGTTTCGACAAATTTCTTAATTTTTCTTCACTTCAACTACAATCTTGTCTTAACAAACATCTATTTCCTTTTCAGTCTGCTGGTCATGTTAATCCAACCATTGCTACCCCTAGTGGAGAGAGCCAAAGAGATAAAAGAAAGGCTGGTGTCGAAACTAGCGAGGCAAGCATGCCCCCAAATCCCAAGAAAAAGACTGAAAAGAAGAGGAGGAAGAAAGTTATAAGCAAATCCAATCCTTCTGCAGAGATAGAGAAGGAGACTGAAAACTCAGTCTCTGATCCTCCTGTCGAAGATCAACCAAGCACCCATGTCGAAATTCCTTCGACTGAGGGTCCTATTCTTGAGAAAATAAACCCAAATTTACAAGACCCTGGCACTCAGGTAAAGTCTTTATCTTTCAGACTTCGACATATACGCAATCTTTTATGGTTTCTTGACCCTAACTCATTTTATTACTAACAGGGTGATAATGAAGAACAACCCACTGCACCATTTAACAATGATGAAGGTTCGGCCCAAGACGTTGGCACCAATCGCGTCGAGGTCGATTTAACCGGAACAAGTCAAAGCCAAGAGAACGAAGACACTCGCACCACTGATCCTGATCCTGAGAAAACCATAACTGCATCACTTACTGAATCTACCCACTCATCAGAAAACACTGATGTCGAGATGGAAACTGATGCTGACGACGACATTATGCCTGAAGCCACTGAGGGAGGCTCTGACATTCTTCCTGTTTCCTCGACATCAAAGTTATCTGCTGATATTGGAATCTCAGAAATGCAGTTTATTGCCATGAAAGAAACTGATCCTGCTGCAGCACTCAAAATGCTTTTGTCAAGCAAAGGAAATAAAGAACAAAGCAAGGGTGCTTCCCATCACAGCAGTTCGACAGCTTCTGATACAGAAA
The DNA here is from genome assembly GCA_030408175.1 of Trifolium repens. Lineage (NCBI taxonomy): Eukaryota > Viridiplantae > Streptophyta > Magnoliopsida > Fabales > Fabaceae > Trifolium > Trifolium repens. The sequence goes on from CP125851.1 coordinate 38,614,076, forward strand.
TCAGTTCGACAGTGAGGCAGGATTCTTTGCTCCTCAAATTGCACGCAGACTACATCAATCAGGATGTCTTTGCCTTGATTGAGGCAAACCCTAGCAGTGCATTTTCTCACTTGGGCTTTTTGAAAAAACTCCATAATCCTTTGACAGATGAGGCCACACTTAGTAAGGTTATCCAACTTGAAAACCTCATTGATGGTTTTACTCAAGCCATTCAAAGGAAGAAAATGAATGCCATGAAGCTGGAAGCTCAAACCCATGCTCACGCTGCATTGGTCGAAAAGGCCAAGACTGCTCAGGCTAAGGTCGAACGCCTTGAGAAGGAGATCGAGTCGAATGCTGAGCTGACTCAATACAACCAGAACATTGCTGCTTGGGAAGGTGAGATTGCAGAATTGCACTTGAAGATTCAGAGTCTCAATGCTAAGATTGATGCAGAGAAAATCAAACGCGACGAAGCAAAAGCCAATCTTACTACTGCTGTTAAAGCCTGGATTGACAAAGAGGCTAATGAGGGCATCAAAGCCTTTAGTGCTTCAGCGGCAGTAGAAGAAGAGATCCAGAATCTGGAGAAGTCAAGCAAGGTTCTCGACAAAGAAGTTTCTTCGTTCAAGAGTCTGTATGAAGATTTGAAGAAAAATTTCAACTTGTAATAATTTTAGTTTTACTTTTTGAACAATTTGTCGAAGTTTTTAGTTTGTAATTTGACAATGCCCATTTTGTGGCGAACAACTTTATGATCACCATTGTTTATCATGCTTTATTCTTTGTTGATTTTTTATTCCTTGCAACGCTGGTTTATACTTTTCACATATTGACCATTTATTTTTCACAAACGTCATTCAATGGTAATGTTTTGAACCTTTGAATTCTTTTGGTATTTTTAAACAACACGAAAACCTGAGCAGTCAAAGAACGCCAAAACGAGGCAGTCAAGTCAAAGGGTGGCAACAGCGAAACTTTGTTAAATGAGTTGCATTAATGGTTAGGTTGACCCATAAGACTTGATAGCACTATAAAAGGAGGTGTTTTTCCTCATTTTTACTCATCAAGAGTGATTGAGTAATCCTTAACAAAGAATCTAACCATGGAAAAACCCAACACTAAAGATGCCTCACGCTCCAAAGAGAAGAACAAAAAGGGTGCAGAACCATGGCGTTGCGAGGAAAATAGGCTACGCTATGAGAGGAACAAAGAGGAACTCATTTTGACAGAATCAGAAGAGGAAGAACTAGGCTCCGACCTGGAAGAGTTTCTATGGACACATGAGGAAAGATTGGATGAATACCCACCAGTAGTTCAGGAACTTGCTGATATAGCAATAGCCCTTTATAGGGGTACCATGAAGAAGGTGGAGTCAGAGGTTTCTAAGCCTAAGGCTCAGCCTAAATAATGTTGTTTTTCTCATGATGTACTAAGAATTCTCCCATTGCAATAAAACAATATTATTCTTCTACTTTCGAGTTATGGCCAATTCTTGTTATTTGCCATTTTGTTTTTTCTGTTTGATTCTTATTCTGCGCTTATTTTCACTTCGAGTAGAGCAGGTTTATATTTTTTTAAATATTTCCCATTTATACCCAAAGTACGTTTCTCAGGAGTTAGCTCCTCAATTTCATACGCACCATTAGAATAAACTTGAACAACTTTGAATGGTCCTTCCCAATGTGGTGACCACTTTCCTAAGACTCTGTCTTTTTTATCCATTGGCAAAATGACTTTCCAAACCAGATTTCCAATACTAAAGGTTTTGGACTTAACCTTTTTATTGTAAGCTTTAGTGACTCTTTCTTTCTGTCGAATCAACATCTCTAAAGCTTTGACTCTCTCTTCATCTAAATCAACTAATTCATCCAACATCATATCCCAATAATGATTTCTTGGAATTTCTGCCTGTCTTTGAACTCTAACTGATTGTAAGTGTATTTCGACTGGCAAGACAGCATCATGTCCATATGTTAGACGAAAAGGTGTAGTATTAGTTGATTCTTTTGGCGAATTCCTACATGCCCATAAGACTTGATCTAAGGTCTTGTTCCAATTCCTAGGCTTTTGGGCAATATGCTTTTTAATCAGACCAATAATGATCTTATTAGCAGCTTCCACTTGACCATTTGCTTGTGCATAATATGGTGTAGAAGTCAAAAGTTTAAAGCCAGTTTGTTGAGCAAACTCGACCATTTTTCGTCCAGTGAAAACTGAACCTTGATCTGTAGTAATAGACTCAGGTATACCAAATCTATAAATAATGTGACTTTGTATAAAACTAATCACTGCTTCTTGGTCAACATTTGGTAATGGAATTGCTTCTATCCATTTGGTAAAATAATCTATACCAACTAGAATATAGCGTTGGTTTTTGGACGAACTTGGTTTAATTTCACCAATTAAATCTAAAGCCCATCCTCTAAAAGGCCAAGGTTTTACTATTGAATGAAGTTCACTTGCAGGTACGTGTTGTATGCCTGAATGTTTTTGGCACTCTTGACAACCCTTAGCAAACTCTATACAATCTTTTAGCATTGTTGGCCAGTACACACCTTGTCGAAACAGTAACCATTTCATTTTATGGCCTACCTGATGGGATCCACATGTGCCACTATGCACATCAGATATAGCCAAATAGGCTTCAGTTTCACTTAAACATTTTAACAAAACTCCCTCAGGTGTCTTTTTCATTAGTTCATTCCCAATGATGACATAACTTAAGGCTCTGTATTTTATCTTTCTATTTGTCGTTCCGTTTGGATCTCGCAGATACTCGACAAGTGGTTTTCTCCAATCAGTATCAGCTAAATTGTCAATGGCAAAAATTTCAAAAATTTCTGAATTTTCGTCAAGGTCGTCATATTGACCATTGTCTTGTGGTACATCTGCCCCCACAAGTTTTGGCATTGACAATTCCAAAGTAGCAGGTTGATCAATAATGATTTTATCTTTGATTTCAATCAACTCTACCAATTTCTCATTGGAAATTTTGTAACCAGAAGCTATTTGAGCCAAATCATTGGCCTCTTGATTTTCTATACGAGGCACATGTTCAATGGTGACTTGGTCGAAACGTTTTAACAAAGAAATTGCTATGACAAAATATTTCATCAAGTGTTCTTTTATACACTTGTATTCTTTTGTCAATTGTTTCAAAACCAGTTCTGAATCACCTCTGATCAGGATATTTTTTGCCCCCAAGTCCAATAAAATTTCTAAGCCTGCTATTAAAGCTTCATACTCTGCTTCATTATTTGAGCAGAATCCATTAATTTTATATTTGAACTTAGTGGGTATTTTGGAAGGAGAAATAATTAGAATCCCAATTCCAACTCCATGTTTATGTTTAGAACCATCAAAATACAATTTCCAAGGTCGTGATTCTACATAATTTTGTGGAGATTCTATTACAGAATGATCTGCTATAAAATCAGCTACAATTTGGCCTTTGACTGCCTTTAGAGGTTTATATGTTAATGAATACTCTGTTAAGGCTAAGGCCCATTTTCCAATTCGACTATGCAAAATTGGTTTAGACAACATATGCTTAATGATATCACAGTGAGAATAAACAAAAACATCAACAGGCTTTATATAATGCTTGAGTTTTATACAAGAGAAATACAAACATAAGCATAGTTTTTCAATACTACTATATCTAGTTTCAGCATCATTTAATACCCTACTTAAGTAATAGATGGCTTTTTCTTCACCATTTTCATCTTCCTGGGCAAGCATACTACCCAGTGTCGAATCTGATGCTGATATATACAACTTCATGAACTTGTTCCTTATTGGAGGCATCAACATTGGTGGCTTCGACAAATAACTCTTGATTTCGTCAAAAGCTCGTTGTTGATCCTGCCCCCAAGTGAAAATATCTTCTTTCTTGAGACGAAGTAGTGGCGAGAAAGGCTGAGCTTTACCACTTAAATTTGAGATGAATCTCCTCAAGAAATTGATCTTCCCAAGTAGGGACTGAAGTTGCTTTTTAGTAGTTGGAGATTTTGTCTCCATGATAGCCTTCGTTTTGTTTTGATTTATTTCAATGCCCTTTTTGTGCACAACAAACCCAAGGAAATCTCCTGCATTAACACAAAAAGCACACTTTAATGGATTCATTTTTAATCCATATTTCCTCATCTTTTCAAAAGACTTTTTCAAATGATCTAAATGATCAACCTTTGACGAGGATTTGACAACTATGTCGTCAATATACACTTGCATAAAAGTGTCTATGTATTCATGGAAAATTAGATTCATTGCTCTTTGATAAGTGGCCCCAGCATTTTTCAAACCGAAGGGCATCACTACCCATTCATACGTGCCTAATGCCCCTGGGCATCTAAAAGCAGTTTTGGGTACATCATTTTCAGCAATGAAAATTTGGTTGTAGCCAGAATAACCATCTAGCATACTTAAATATTCAAATCCTGCTGCTGAATCAATTAGCATTTCTGCTACAGGCATAGGATATTCGTCTTTTGGTGTAGCATTATTCAAATCTCTAAAGTCTATACATACTCTAAGAGAACCATTTTTCTTAATCACAGGCACTATATTTGCTAACCATTCGACATACCTTGCTGTTCTGATGAATTTGCTCCTCAGCAGCCTCTCAATTTCTTCCTTGATCTTTGACATAATTTCTGGTGCAAACCTTCTAGGCAATTGTTTTACTGGTTTTTTGTCTGGTCGAACTGGAAGTTCATGTTCCACCAATTTTCTGCTCAAACCTGGCATTTCATTGTAATCCCAAGCAAAACAATCTTTGTATTCCACTAGAAGTTGCACTACTTTCGCCTTCAGATCTGGAGGAATGTTTGCACTAATATATGTTGGTCTTTTCATCAGACCATCTCCAAGGTCAATTTCTTGCAAAGGATCCTGTGCTTGCATCTTATGACTTTGACTAATTGGATCTTTTTCAAATCCTAAGGGTTCGTCGTCATAGATGCAGTCCAGTTTTTGCAATTCTGGCTCTTGTTTGCCAATCTTTTCACCATTGGCTATATCAGCCATATTTTCTGAAAATGAATTGGCTTCCAAAGCCATCTTGATTCTGTTTTCAGCCATGTAGGCCGTAATCCTTGCCCATGTTTGGGACTCAGACATAGTAATCCTCTTTGACATCCCACCCAGTTGGGTAGTTGTGGCCTTCATACTCGCCATCCTCGCTGTTTCCATCTTCTCTCTCCCACAAGAAACCATGTGTGGGATCCAGTTTGATTGCATGGTGACCATTTCTTGCTAGACGATATGCAAAGTCTTTCTCAGTGCATGGTGAAATTGTTGCCAATTTCTTGTCGAAGGAGTGCTTTGTCAAATGATGGACTTCAGTTTTGAAGTAGCTTTGATCTGCTTCAATATTTTCCACTATTCCATCCTCTCGCCAGATAATGAGGCGTTGGTGCAGGGTAGAAGGAACTGCCCCTACTCCATGAATCCACTCTCGACCTAGAAGTAGATTGTAATTTGCCTTAGAGGCCACAACCAAGAACAAGGTTGGCCTTACAGTGCTTCCAACAACCACTTCTAACTGGATTGCTCCCAAAGAGAAACCAGTTTCACCCTCATAGTTTGAAAGAACTATGTTGTGAGGATGAAGATCCACCAAAGATTTGCCAATCTTTCTGAGCAAAAATTCTGGCATGAGATTAACAGCAGCACCACCATCAATTAGCACTTTGTTGATCCCCACATTGTTCACTTTAGCCTGTATGAAGAGAGGCTTCAAGTGACTCTTCATGCCTTCATCTGGCCTTTCAAATGTAGCCATTTGATCTTCTAGAGCACCATTGCTCGTCACATAGTAACATACTGGCCTATGAAGGGCCATTTGCATTCCAGATTCCTCTTCGTCATCTGTCACTTCAGAGCAAACGTCGAATTCCCTTGGTAAGATTGACACAACATTGACGATTATGTCGAGATCAGGCTCAGAATCCAGAAAGTCATCTGCTTCCATGTGGTCATCTTCGACATTATCAGCAACTGAAGACTCTATTTTCGACTCGCCTAACCTTTCTTTCATTGGCTTCTTTGCCAATTCCAAAGGCCTTCTTCCATTACCATCAGTAGTTAATGGGGATTGTTGAGCAGCCACTTTTTTCTGGCGTTGATATCTACGCCATTGGGACCTTGTCATGGGATTTTTCCCTTTGTAATTATTCCTGTAATCACATTTCCTTGACTCAGGATCCTTTTTGGGATTGCTGTTACTGGAGTTCCCTCTCTCCATATTCCTTTGACCATAGTCCATGCTTCTTCCATGAACCCATTGGTTGACAGGTGTCCTGTTTGAGGGGACAAATGATTTTTGTGGTCCCAACCTCTGGTGTACAGGTGCCTGCTGGCTATTCAGAATATTGGAATAAGTTGGCTTTTGGTTTGGCCAATTGTTTCTGTTTTGACTATGAGGCAGAAACTTGTTGAGGCCTGCAGCAGCCTTCTTGTCGAACATGGCACTACAATGAGGACATAATGTAGCTTCGCCATCATTTTCTTTGCAGCGTTGAAGGAAATCCAATAAAGTCTCCCCTGCTTGTGGATACACCTCTTCCACTTTGTTTTCGTACTCCTCCTCAGGAATGGAAATTAATTGCCCCCCTTCAGTGAGGTTCAATGCTTCCAACATCAGGCACTCGAATGGCTCCGTGTATGCAGCATCAGCAATCTGCAATGGATCTTCATCCACCTGTTGTTTGGATTTTGGCTTTTCGCCAAATTTGAGTCTTCCCTCCTGTAGGGCTTTCTGGACCAGATCCCTGAAAAGAACACATTGTGAGGTTTTATGACCCAAAAAATTATGGTATTTACAAAAACCTCTTTTATTACGTTGTTCCAAAGGTGGAATTTTCAAACCCTTTGGTACAATTATTTGGCCATCAGCAACCAATAAGTCAAAAATTTCATCACACTTAGTAATGTCAAAAGTATATGTCTTAGAAACAAATCTATCATTTTTTGGTTCGACGGGATTTTTCCCATTTGATGGTCTTAACATTTTACAAGTATAGGGAGGGCCTGGTTTTAACTCAGCCATGTTAACCTCATTATTTTCTATGTAATCCTGACCATCGTCGAACTCATTTTCACTTTCATAAGTGTCTATGTATGCCACTTTTTCTTTTTTGTGAAACTTAGAATTTCTGACTTTTTCAGCCCTGAGGCGTTCAACCTGTCGAACACGATCTGCTAATTGGGCCATGTCTCTCAAATGTTGAGTATCTAACTTTTTCCTAATGGAATAGTCGAGGCCACCAGCAGCCATCTCAACCAATTCATGTTCAGGCACTTGAGTAAAGCACCTTGCCTTAAGGAGGCGAAACCTGTTCAGATAGTCATCAATGGCTTCTGAGGTTTTGCGCTTCATACTGGCCAATTCTTTGAGACTAATCCTAGATTGTCCCATGTAGAATTGTTCATGAAATAGCCTCTCCAATTGAGTCCAAGTATGAATCGAATGAGGGGGAAGTGTGGTAAACCACGTAAAGGCATTTTTAGTGAGGGAATTGGGAAAAAATTTCATTTTTAAATCTTCATTATTTGCCAAATTCCCTGCCTCTGCCAAATATCTGGCAATATGTTCGACAGTAGATTCATTAGTATCACCAGCAAATTTTGTGAATTTGGGAATCTTCCATCCCCTTGGCAATTCTGCCTGTAATACATATTCAGACAAGGGTGACACAAAATTTGGTCTATGCAACCCTGTATTCAAACCATTTTGGGCCAAAATATTTTCTACTAAATTGGCCAAGTTATTTTGCCCTGCAACATTTTCTTGTCGAACTTGCCTAAGAACATTATCAGCATCTTGGTTTCTATTAAACAAAACTACTTCTGGTTCTTGTTGTTCTCTCTCGATGCGCACTGGTTGGGCTTGGACTCCTGTTTGAATCTCCGGGTTTACACGGGGAATTCTTTGATTATTTGGAGCATCAGGGGCACCAAAAAAGTCTGCCATCCTTCCCATTTGATTGGCTAACAATAAATAATTGTCATTGGCTGTTTGTAACACAGGATTGAAGATTGTGCCAATCTGTTGGGTCAACGCGTTCACCATGTCATGGTTACTTTCGTCCATTTGTTGCCTAAGTACATTCATAGAATTATTAGTCAAGTTCAGAGAATTTCCTCTATTTCCCATCGCAGAAGACGAGGGAGAATTTTCTATCGAAGGCCAATTATACAGGCTTGCCATCGTCGTTGTTGGCATTCCAAATTGTGGGTTTCTGGGCAACCATGGGGGTCTTGACGGTGTTCCACCAATTTGACTACCGTCTGTGTACCCATACATGTGTGATACATTCGTTGGCATGGATGATACATTCATTTGTGTCATCATTGCACCATTCGTATTTGGAGGAACAAACCCTCCTGCCATACTTGAAGTAGTGGCAGACATTGTTGATCCACTGGCGCTTGCACCAACGGTTCCAGAATTTATCATAGGGTTTGTACCCCCACCATTAGGATTATTGATTGGGATACTTTCAGAAGTTGTAAAATTCAGGGCAGGATTTGTTGACCCACCAGTAGGATTGGCGCCAGGATTGCCAGATACTGGTTGGTTTGGTTGCCCTGTCGAATTTGGAACAGGATTGGTTTCTGTCCCATTATTGTTATTATTATTATTATTGTTGGGGTTAGGATTGTTTGGTGGTCTCACCATTCTGGAACGAGGACGCTTTGGTATATTTGAAAAAACTGGAAGGGACTTACCACTCCTCAAATGCATATACAAATATACACACAATCAAAGTACAAACACCAAACAACAAATTTTGTATGAAAAATTTTCAAAAATTCACTAAGTAAAAATTTACACAATCCAGATGTCCCACTGGGCGTGCCAATTTGTTTACCCCGATTTTTAGTAAACAACCGCTAGTCTAATTATTACAAGAAGGATCGACTAGTGAATCCTGGGACATATGGATTGTGTGGAAGATGATGAGAACATATTCATATCTTTGGGTTAAATCGGACAATTTGAATAAAAGTAAAAGCATTTGACGCAGTCAAATGGTTTGTTTAAAGTAAAATGCTTCAAAGTTAAATTTGCAGAAAACTTGTAAATGAATTGCAAATAAAGTTTAAAGAAAAACTTTGAAATGTAAAGGCAATGCAATGAAAATAAATTGCAGAATGATAAAGTTGCAGAAAGTTTTAAATTGCATAAAACTTAAATGACAAACAAGTAATCAAGACTTGCAGAATATAAATTGCATTTGACAAATGTAAAACGTTTACAAAGGATGGTACACAGATTCGTACATGTTCCTGTCATTCATTTCGCTCGTTGACATGGGTACTCTGAATATTTTAGGAATTTGCATGTGTATTGAATTGTGGACCCGTTTCTTCTATCAGAAACTTGTATTTATAGACAAACTAACATAACTGCTATAAACCTACAATACGTCTAACTATGCTCCACGTGTCTTGACAATTTGAATTCCTTTTGACACCTGGCGAACCCTTCAACGTTACTCAATTTTGAATATTTCGCTAAGTCCAGAGTACGCTTCTTTCGTTCTGCATAGTACGTTAGACAACCAAACAAAAACATATATTCACACATATACATATAATATTTTCGACAATTAGAGTAATGTCGAACCAGCATGTTTATTTAGATAAACATGGTTCTGTCGAACTCGACAAGCTTATTCAGACAACAATCGTTCTGTCGAATTCGACAGAACTCTAGGCTTTGATAATTAACTTTGCACATTAAAAGTCTTTGATGTCAAATGCCTTGATTTTCTCTTGATTTATTGCCAGAATCATTTTCCAAGAAAATATTAAAAGGCAATAATACTCATTAAATGAGATTTCAACATCTTATTCCAATTCATTAATGCCTGTCGAAAATACAGGCTAACAGATACAATATCACAAAATGAGGTATGGTCCAGTGGTGTGCTTGTGTGTGCAATTGTATAAGAATCATGTGGGAGCGTGTTCAACTCCCAGTTGTGGCCTTTTATTTTTGTTTGTTTCATTTTACTTATATAGTGATTTAATTTCAAGAAATGATATCATCATATACCATAAAAATTATAAATCAATCTATTTCAACAATTCTTTCCTTTTACAAAATGATGAATTTTTTCTATAAATATTTTTACTACTTTATTTATAAAAAAAATTACATTTTATTATTTCTTTGAATTTTTTTTTTTTTTTTGTAACGGTTTGAAAATTTTCTTTGAAAATAAAGAATTAAATACTAAAATTAAATTGCAATTTTTAATGATATTAATTTGAAGGTGTATTTTGTTATTCTTGATTTAAATGTGATTATTTTTTACATTATTGGTGTTAGTTACATTTTAAATAAAAGATGACTCTTTTAAAAAAAATTGTATATTTTGTTTTAATAAAAACAATTTATTTTATTTTATTTTCAAAGGGTCTCTTTGTCGAATTTGTTCGGGGTCTCCAAATACTCGGGGACGGCCCTGTACATTGATGAAGTAAGTGTGAAAGATATTCTATTTTAATTTCTATTTCTCTTCTACTTAATATATTATTGTCTTTAGATTTACAAATTTGAAACAAAATAATTTCATCTCACCCTCTTTATTTTTTATTTAGTTCTTTCTATCACTTGTTGCATTACATACGAGGTATTGAACTATTTTAAAATTAAGAATTTTTGGATTATAGAGTTTTAGATGTAAATAAACTTTCAATCTAACCCATAATAACCGACCCGTTCTACTCGACACTTATATGATCCGACACCCGAATAAACCAAAGATGTAGTCGGTCGAAATTGGATTCAAATTAAATGGTTGTAGTTTTTGTCGATTTGGTCATTTTCGATCCGAATGCGATTAAAACCGACCGATACTCAGATCTAAAAATTAATATTGTAGATATCAGCATTGTACCAAGTAAAACCAAGAAGCTAGCAGCATTTATAGAACTAAATTAGGATTTAATTTACAGCATTGCTATATGTCCCGAACTTATTTTCCCGAATTTATCCCGAAAGCTTGCGTGGCATCTTTTCCTCCTTTTTTAGAACGTGGATGCAGTATGTACTTTTGGAAAGTGGGGTCTCTTTTAACATCTCAGACAATTGATAAAAAATTGGTCTTACCTCCTGTAGCGGGCTGGAAAATCACTTCCATTTTTCATACAATGAAGTCGCCATTGACGTTTATTTATCCCGTGAGGGGAAAGGAAAATATCACGAAAACCTTGGTTTAGGTTCGGGAGTTGGTTATGCGAGAGGAAGGTATTAGCACCCCTCGCATCCATCGTACTCGATGGGAACCGTTTAGGTGGTTTGGGTTTGTTTGCGCAGGTTTAAATTGAATTAATCTGTCACTTGGCTAATTTCTACTTCGTTTCCACTTAAATTAAAAAAAGGTTTTATTAGTTGAGTTTGACGGTTGTAGGAGCCCGCTCCTACGTATTCCCCGGTGCAATGGGAAACTCAAAACTCACGTAGTTCTGGTAAAAAATGTTTGTGGGGTTGGTTGGTTTTAGTGGATAACGTTTATTTCGTATTCCGCTGACACAACGACGCTTGTATGCTCTAATCAGAGGCTTAAGCTGTGTGTGTGTCAGAGGAGTAGATAAGACTTGTATCCGTTGAAAAAGAGAGTTGAATAACGGATGTTGCTTATTTCGCATTCCGCTGATACAACGACGCTTGTATGCTCTAATCAGAGGCTTAAGCTGTGTATGTGTCAGAGGAATTGATAAAGCGTATATCCATGTTTTCTGAAAAGAAGTTTGAGTGAGTGGGGTTAGTTTTAACGCTTGATTAGGATGAGGATGGTCCCAAGATCACGAGTCATACGTCAGGGATAAGAACCACCCGGGGTGTGAAAAGTCATACGTCAGATCAACCCCTTTTCATCCTTGTTTATTATAAAAATCTTGATTTAACTTGATTAAGAAAGTATTTCAAAAGGAAAAAAGTCGAATGTTGGTTAATTTTAACGTTTTAAGATGAGGATAGTCCCAAGATCACGAGTCATACGTCAGGGATAAGAACCATCCGGGGTGTGAAAAGTCATACGTCAGATCAACCCCTTTTCATCCTTGTTTATTATAAAAATCTTAATTTAATCAATAGTGAGGATAATCCCAAGATCACGAGTCATACGTCAGGGATAGGGATTATCCGGGTGTGAAAAGTCATACGTCAGATCAACCCTTTTTCACTATGTTTATTATGAAAGCAAGTCTCAAACTCAAACCAAACAGTCCGAGAATAGAAGAAAGATGAGAAGTACAGAAATTGAAGAGTTACATCAATATAAATGACATAAAACATGATAATTAAATGCAATGAATAAATAAACATGAATGCAAATTCATAAATAAAGATGCATGAATCGACATGATGTAATTAAATATGCATAACAAAAATAAAAATGTACAAACATGTATGAAGCAAGAATTAAATAAAAATTGCGCAAATTAATGTAGCGAACAATGAAATAATACATAACGCAAAGCTAATCAAGCAAGAATAAAAAAGAATGAATCACTTGACAATTGGATAAGGTAACATTTCTGTTTTTGCCAAGAAAAAGTGGTCAAAAGCACTTAAAAAGTGTTTGTACCACTTAAGCACTTATTTAAATAAGCTAAAAGCAACTTAAGTTAAAAGGACTTATGAAAATAAGCCAAAAAGGTTGGACAAGACTCATATACATTAGCTACTGTATTAAAATAATGTTGTGTGAAAATTAGGGTTAAATAAGCTAAGGAGCTTAATGAAACCCTAAATAAGCACTTATGCGCAAAACAGCTTAATTGGATAATCACTTATGAAAATAAGTTGAAAATGGTTTACAAGATCCCAACACAGTAGCTAATGTATTTGAATTAATCTTGTGCAAAAATTAGGGTCAAATAAGCTAAGGAGCTTAGTGAAACCCTAAATAAGCACTTATGCACAAAATAGCTTAATTAGAAAATCATTTATGAAAATAAGTTGAAAATGGTTGGAAAAAATTGTATACAGTGCCTACTGTATATGGATTAATGTTGTGCAAAAAATTGGATCAAATAAGCTAAAGAGCTTAATGAAACTTCAAATAAGCACTTATTCACTTTTAGGTTTAAAATCACTTAATCAAAAAAAAAATCACTTAAACAAGTTTGAAAAGTTCATAATTGAAATTAATACAATATAAGCATAAACAGTGACTTAATAAGCTTAAATAAGCCAATAAGTCACATAAGTGCTTTTGCAAATAAGCTAAAAATTACTTAAAAAACATAATCAGGGGAGGTGCAGATTATTCAGACATAGCAAAATATGGGGGTGTGAAAAGTAACTCTGGGCCCTAAGGCCCAGCCCACACGCTGTCTTCAGCAAAAAAAACAAACAGTCAACAAAAAGATTCAGTGCAGCATCAAAGCAGAGCGCACCGTAAGCGTGAGAAATCTGGGCCGTACGATTCAGATCTGACGGACGCGCTTTAAGGGATCACACGCGCCGTTGGATTAATCTAACGGACGCATTTTAAACTTGGAGAAAAAGACAGAAGACACGTAGGTCTTCTTCTCCGGCGTGCAAGTACTGTTCCGGTGACAACTCCGGTCACCGGAGTTACAAAAACGTCACAAAAACACACAAATCATACATGGTTCGCTTCGTTTTTTCACGTAGAACACGAATATACAATTAGCTTTCAACAGATCATCTCAGAAAATCAAAAACGAAGCGAACAAGTTTTCAAAATCAAAAATCAAACTCAAGATTCAGTACGAAATGAAGCAAATAAACAACCCAGAAAGCATCCTGACATGAAGGGGAGTTGAATGGTGTTAGTTTTTACCTGAATAGGTCTCTGAGAAGCACGATTTGAGCTCAACCTTCTTCTCGCCACCGTAGCTCTTCTTCACCTTGATTCCTTCACTTTCTTGAGCAAAAAATGGGTGATTCTTGCTTCTGGGACCTTAGTGAACGTGTTTGGATGGATAACTTCTGAATTTGAGTTGAGATTTTGAGTTTTGCAATTTTGAAAATGGATGAAAAATGGTGTATTGTTCTCTCTATCTTGTAGCGCCGTTTTTCTTCATTCTCTCTGCCCTAGGCACTGAAATTGATGCTGCTATATATAGGAACAATTAGGGTAAGTGAATGGAGATTAAGGATCAATTGTGAGGGCAATTTTGAGATTGAACTTTTGATTTTTTTTGTTGTACTATTTTGATCCTTTGTTCCCAAACAAAATGGAGATGATGTGTAGTAAGAATAGAAGATTCTAGGCTTAGGATGATGTAACAGCCCGGCGACCAGCCACACAGATGCTGAAGCCCCGCTGCTCGTTACCAGCTTAATCACTACCCCCCTTGTAGTGTTTTTGCCTCCGTAGTGATTCGAACCATGCACCCTGGGGATAAATACATGTTCAATGCAATCACTACTACCAATTGAGCTAGTTAGCTCAATTGGTAGTAGTGATTGCATTGAACATGTATTTATCCCCAGGGTGCATGGTTCGAATCACTACGGAGGCAAAAACACTACAAGGGGGGTAGTGATTAAGCTGGTAACGAGCAGCGGGGCTTCAGCATCTGTGTGGCTGGTCGCCGGGCTGTTACATTAAAAGGCGCCTTTTAATGTAACAGCCTGGCGACCAGCCACACAGATGCTGAAGCCCCGCTGCTCGTTACCAGCTTAATCACTACCCCCCTTGTAGTGTTTTTGCCTCCGTAGTGATTCGAACCATGCACCCTGGGGATAAATACATGTTCAATGCAATCACTACTACCAATTGAGCTACTAGCTCAATTGGTAGTAGTGATTGCATTGAACATGTATTTATCCCCAGGGTGCATGGTTCGAATCACTACGGAGGCAAAAACACTACAAGGGGGGTAGTGATTAAGCTGGTAACGAGCAGCGGGGCTTCAGCATCTGTGTGGCTGGTCGCCGGGCTGTTACATTAAAATCACTACTACCAATTGAGCTAACAAACACTCAGAGTGCGCATAAAACATTTTCAACGAGCCGACAGTAAATTTACAAACGAATCATTATTTACAATAAGGTGCTTCAGCTAAGCAAAGTGTACATCTTGAGTGCTTACAATCCCAAAAGTCTCATGTGCTCACAAGCACCAACAAACCAAAAGAGTTAGAAACTATGCCTACACAAAAGGGCACGGTGTACAAACCACACCGACGCATAGACTAACTAAACAAAGCTCCACTCGATCCCTGTGGCTCCGAACATCCACCTCCATCCTCACGGCCTACTGCAACTGATAGGATCGCCAACATCTAGGGTGGGAGGAGCCCGCAAATGAAATATTGCAAGGGTCACCACAAAATATATAGTATGTATATATATAACCGGTGCGAAAGATTGTACACATAACAATAATTCCACAAAACACAAGAGAAAGCTCTTAACCAACAAGCAATTCCCACCAACGGGTTCATATAAGCAATGCACACATAGCCTATAATGCAACCTCTACAATGCGTGGTACTAACCCTAGCTACCACAATGCATGAGTTCCGGAAACGTAGGTCCATCCCCTACTAAAACACCAACGAAATCACAAGGTTAAGGTGGATCCACTCCCGCAATCACACCCCATGGTCCACTCCCGCAACCATGTATCAAACTCAACAAAATCACAAAGGATTAAGGTGGATCCACTCCCGCAATCACACCCCATGGTCCACTCCCGCAACCATGTATCGAACTCAACTAAATCACACAAGATTTAGGTGGATCCACTCCCGCAATCACACCCCATGGTCCACTCCCGCAACCATGTGTTGAACTCAATAAAACCCTATAAGAATCAGGTGGGTCCACTCCCGCAACCACACCTCGTAGTCCACTCCCGCAACTACGCACTAACAATGCATGAGCATACGATTCCCCATGTATACTAATGCAATGAATACATACCTCTCTAGCATATGTAAACCAAACATAACAACATACATACATATCCAATCATATGTAACAAACCACAACAAACATACATACATTTCCAATCATATGTATTCACCCACATGTTCATACATACATCTCCAATCATATGTAAAACAACGCACGTATTGTAAACACTTTCTCATCACGAGAATACATAACACATACATGCCAAACACACAAACACGCATCACCGAAAATAACCAACAAACATGTTATAACTCAGTGAAAAGACAGAAATAAAGTGATGCCCTTACCTCGGCAAGCTTCCGTCAACAACACACGCTCAAACAACACAACGCGCTTCCTAAAACAAGCAGCGCAACAATCAATACTTTGTTCTCTAACCAAAAGTATTGAAACTAAACCAAGAACCCCAAAAACCTAAAGGTTCCTAAGGAAAATCCCTCTTTCGGATACCATACCAAAATCTATCGTATTGATCAACACTCATGAGTTATATGTACTATTTTTAGGACCCAAAACAATAGTCAAAAGTCTTAAATAATTTGAAATGCAAAAAGGCCGTTTTCTTGCGTTACAAGCTACGCACTTTCCGAGTACCCGAAAAACTCGTTTCCAATCCCAACCACTTCCATAAATTAATAAAAAGGGATTAGAAAGTTAAAACCCAAGTTTAGAAATCATATTCCAAAATTTCAACTCCCAGAGCTCGCCCTGGCGAGTTGGTGGCGAGTGAAGGCAGAGAGTACTGGTCTTACTCGCTCTGGAGCTCGCCCTGGCGAGTTGTCAGGACCTGTGACACTCGCCCTGGCGAGTAACAACTCGCTCAGCGAGTTGCACCTGTCATGACAGCTCAAGACAGCAACTCACACCACCTTTTCCCACCCCAAGCCTAGTTTGATTCTATTAGTTCCCAACATCTTTTTCAAGGCATAAAAGCAAACCATTTTCATAAGCAAGCAACACATTTCCGAAAGCATGTTGGTTGCTTCGAGTGCAAGTTATTTGATTTTCATTTCCAAAATCAAAACCAAACCCAAGCACAAGTTTTATTACGGGCCTTAACTGTCCGGTAATCATTTTCAAACGTGTTTTCAAGGTAAAAAGCGACACCACATGTCACAATAGTTTTAAACCATTTTGACCCCAAAAACACTACCCAAAAACACTTAGGAAATATTTTCATAAACCTCAAAAATATTTTTCATCGGATTTTCCAAAACAAAACCATACAACGCATTTCCCTTTCGCCCAAAGGTTCAAAGACAACTTTTCTTTTCAAAACCTTACAACATAACCTCATGTAATTGATCAATACATAACCAACTCAAAACCCTAACTTTTCTCATGAGATTCTCACAAACTCATGGAAAAATTGAAATAACAAAGCCTACACATGCTTACTAACTCTCATGAACAACTTTCATGAAGCAAGAATCAACCAACACCAAATTTTATGAAATTTCTCTCAAGAACAAAATCATAAAATTCCACTAAACTACATGAGCTTGGCTAGTAAAGAGAAAGGAATGGATCAAGTTACCTTAGAAAAAGCTTCTCTACAATTTCCCTTAGAGCTTCCAAGCTTGAAATCCAAGGAAATGGTGAAGAAATGAAATTTGCTCAAGGAAGGGAAGAAGAAGGAAGGCCACGGTTAAGAGAAGAGAGAATGAGAGTCTTGTGATCAATTTCCTTCCTAAGTCAACAAAACATAAACCTCCTTACTATTACCACTTGTCTTGCTTGCCAACCACCATTGGATCAAATAGTAAAAAGTTTTCTAGACTAATCCCTAGCCCTTGGATCAAAAGCAAGTCTATCCTCACGAGATATTTCTCACAACCTCTCACAACAAAACGCACGCTCAGTTCTCGCGCATCGCGACGAACGTAAATCACAAAAACGTAAAACCTACGGAAAGAACGTCTAACGTTTCACATTTCCAACACTTATCGCCGAATCTTTTTCCGCGACTGTAATTTTCTTCCATACCTCAGAAAATTAATCTCAGAATATATCCTAACTCGCGCAGATATATAAAACTCCCATCCGAAACCTCACTCAAAACAGACGCAGTAAGATTTTCCATCCGCGGGTAAAATCCTACTCGTTTTTTCCAAAAACAAGAATAATCCAAAACTCGTTATTCTAAGACCACAGAAATCTCCTCATACTTAAAAGAGGATCACGACCCGAAAGTCTGTGCCTTTCCAGCGCACGAGCACAAAACAGGCTCCGTTTCAGCAAAAATCTCATTAATGTGACGATATTCGCACAACCGCCTCACCAAAACCCTAAAACTCGTAGCCGACACTAGGGTTCCATAGTAAAACAGTACAGTGGAATCTTGGGTCTTACATTACTACCCTCCAAAAAGAAGTTTCGTCCTCGAAACTAAAGATAAGAGTAACAACTCAACTAATTATTACCATCTCCAACACAACAAAATCCCTCAGGATTAGGTGCAGCCACACAGATGCTAACACCGGGTGAAGTCACACAGATAATCTCACCAACACACTGGCACAACCGTGCACCAACCGCAACTCTCAACGAGTTCACCCCTCAAAATTAACCTCACAACAGAGGTTCTCAACCTCTAGTTCCTCAAAAGTCCAAAGGTTCACACAAAAATTTTCCAAAATCCATTCTTTTGCCTCCGCGACGTAGCCTAAACCACTAGGTTCACGCGAAGTAGTGACTAGCTACCCTCCAAAAAGAAACACAGCACTCTCTGTGCACCACTAAGGTTAGCAAAACTAGTCAATTCCAAACAACACGACTTATAAACAAGACCCAAACAAACAGCATACATCCAAACATACAAGAGTGGGTTGCCCTCAAACAATAATCAATGCAGTAAAGTGTTACCTGCAACTAGTAATCCTCATGCATGGCACTACCGGTCTGACCGTTCACTCCAGTGCCCATACGGTAAGCACCTCCTCTAGCAGCGGGTCGAACTCCTTGTGCCACATCTGCCGACGTCCCGGCCTTTGGGGCTTTGCAATCCCTAGCAAAATGACCCGGTTTCCGACAGTTGAAACAAATATTCCCCGGACTCGGACATTCGTTTGCATAATGCCCCGCTTGCCCACATCTGAAGCAACCTTGCTTCTCTCCACCCCGACTCCCCTGAGTCTCTTGATTCTCAGAGCGACCCGGTCCTCTATTATTTTGGGAACGGTTACCAGACATATCCCCTTGCTTCCTCTTATTTTGACCCGAACTCGGATTCTGACCACTTGAATTTCTAGGTCCTCCAACACTAAAATCACTCTGACGGTTCTCCCGCTTCTTCCTCATATCCTCCACCTCTTGGCATTTCTCTACCAAGACTTGAAACTGACGAATACCCAATGGCACCACTGCATCTTGCAGTTCATACCTCAAACCATCCTGGAAGCGACGACACATATAGGTCTCATCTATCCCATCCCTAAAGAAGCGGAAGTAACGGGACAGTGATTCAAACTTTTTGGCATAGGCTTCCACTTTCATGCCCCCCTGCCGCAGCTGCAGGAATTCCTCTCCGTACCTCTCCCTCGCAGTCTCGGGAAAATACTTAGCTAAGAACCTCCTCTTGAAGTTCTCCCAATTTACCTCCTCATCAGCATTTCCCATAATGAGCCTGGTGTTCCCCCACCAATATTCAGAACTACCCTGCAACTGATAGGTAGCTAACACCACCTTCTCTCCTTCTGGACAATGAATTGCCCCGAATATTCTCTCCACAGTTTGGAGCCACAAGTCAGCAGTTTCCGAACCTCCCTCCCCATTAAACTTTGGAGGAGTCTGATGATTGAAACTCGTAAGAACCCGAGATGCAGCAGCTATAATCTCCCTCTCACGCTTCTCTGCATCCCTCTGCGCCTTAGCATGAGTTTGCGCAGTCACAGCAGCTGCCATGGTATGCATGGCATAAGCCATCTGATTCACATCAACCTCTGGTACTACAGGAACTGGATTCGCCCTTCTTGGCGGCATGATTCCCTGTACATACCAATCCTTTTGATTAGATCCTTAATCAAACAATTCTGAATCTCAACAGAAAACTCACTCAACGGATTACTAACTCAAGACCCGACACCAAACATACACTAGAACTAACACGACTCTAGTTATGTTCTAACCGACTCTGGACTAACGACTCAAGTATACACTTTCCCTTTGAAGATTTAAAGCCGTGCTCTGATACCAATTGTAACAGCCCGTTTTTCAAAGCCTAAAAAGGGGCATTATTTTTTAATGTAACAGCCCGGCGACCAGCCACACAGATGCTGAAGCCCCGCTGCTCGTTACCAGCTTAATCACTACCCCCCTTGTAGTGTTTTTGCCTCCGTAGTGATTCGAACCATGCACCCTGGGGATAAATACATGTTCAATGCAATCACTACTACCAATTGAGCTACTAGCTCAATTGGTAGTGGTGATTGCATGGACTAGTACTTATCCCCAAGGTACTAGGTTCGAATCCCACGGGAGGCAAAAACACTACAAGGGGGGTAGTGATTAAGCTGGTAACGAGCAGCGGGGCTTCAGGTCGCCGGGCTGTTACAGATGAGGTGTTAATGATTGAAATTTTTTGACATTTCTTTGATTTTTTGGGATAAGTAACAAAAATAAAAAATACTAAAATAATAAAATAAAAATAAATATGCAAAATAAAAATATGCATGATGATGAAATGTGATTATGCAAAATGGTTATGAATTAAAATGAAAGAAAAAGGATGTAAATTTAATGTATAAAAGGGTTTCTTGCAATGCAAGTAACTAGTTAAAAAAATAATTAATAAGTAAGAAATAAATTTAATGGAAGGGCAAAATGGTAAAAAAATTCATCACTTATGATCATGCCATGCAAAATCATGCAAGAAAAATAAATCCATGTATCTTTTGTGTCAACATTGATTTTTTAATTCAAAAAGAGTGACCTTGTTGACTTTAGTCAAAGTGTTGACTTTGTTGACCTTTTTCTAAATGCAAAATTGAAAAATATCATGGGGCAAAATTAGGGTATGACAGCTGCCCCTATTTAATTAGCTTAAACCATAAGAATGCGAATAACCCTGGTATTCGTATTCTTTTTGGTGGAAGATAATTAAATACAGAATGCCCTAATTTTGCATGGGCATGAGTGATGATGAAAGGAACGAGTAAACCTGCTCGGTATCTTTGGTACCCTTATCTCAGGATTTCTTCTTGAATGTGAACCATCGCCTCAAAGGTGCTTAGATTCCGCTGAATATCCTTATTTCAAGAGCTGCTGTATCTGAAGGAGCTAACGCCAAAACCAGGAGTTGTATGTCCTTGAGAAGGATAGATGTAACACCTCGGTGTTGCACTTGGAAGAGAAATCACCACCCTCAGGCCTACGGATTCCAATAAATGTCCCTATTTCAGGATTCGGTATCTGAAGGAACTAACGCCTAAACCAGGAGTTGTACGTCCTTGAGAAAAATAGATGTAACACCTCGGTGTTGCACTTGGAAGAGAAATCACCACCCTCAGGCCTACGGATTCCACTGAATATCCCTATTTCAGGATTTTGTATCTGAAGGAGCTAACGCCTAAACCAGGAGTTGTACGTCCTTGAGAAAAATAGATGTAACACCTCGGTGTTGCACTTGGAAGAGAAATCACCACCCTCAGGCCTACGGATTCCACTAAATGTCCCTATTTCAGGATTCGGTATCTGAAGGAACTAACGCCTAAACCAGGAGTTGTACGTCCTTGAGAAAAATAGATGTAACACCTCGGTGTTGCACTTGGAAGAGAAATCACCACCCTTAGGCCTACGGATTCCACTGAATATCCCTATTTCAGGATTCTGTATCTGAAGGAGCTAACGCCTAAACCAGGAGTTGTACGTCCTTGAGAAAAATAGATGTAACACCTCGGTGTTGCACTTGGAAGAGAAATCACCACCCTCAGGCCTACGGATTCCACTGAATATCCCTATTTCAGGATTCTGTATCTGAAGGAGCTAACGCCTAAACCAGGAGTTGTACGTCCTTGAGAAAAATAAATGTAACACCTCGGTGTTGCACTTGAAGAGAAATCACCACCCTCAGGCCTACGGATTCCACTGAATATCCCTATTTCAGGATTCTGTATCTGAAGGAGCTAACGCCTAAACCAGGAGTTGTACGTCCTTGAGAAAAATAAATGTAACACCTCGGTGTTGCACTTGAAGAGAAATCACCACCCTCAGGCCTACAGATTCCACTGAATATCCCTATTTCAGGATTCTGTATCTGAAGGAACTAACGCCTAAACCAGGAGTTGTACGTCCTTGAGAAAAATAGATGTAACACCTCGGTGTTGCACTTGAAGAGAAATCACCACCCTCAGGCCTACAGATTCCACTAAATGTCCCTATTTCAGGATTCGGTATCTGAAGGAACTAACGCCTAAACCAGGAGTTGTACGTCCTTGAGAAAAATAGATGTAACACCTCGGTGTTGCACTTGGAAGAGAAATCACCACCCTCAGGCCTACGGATTCCACTAAATATCCCTATTTCAGGATTCTGTATCTGAAGGAGCTAACGCCTAAACCAGGAGTTGTACGTCCTTGAGAAAGATAGATGTAACACCTCGGCGTTGCACTTGAAGAGAAATCACCACCCTCAGGCCTACGGATTCCACTGAATGTCCCTATTTCAGGATTCTGTATCTGAAGGAGCTAACGCCTAAACCAGGAGTTGTACGTCCTTGAGAAAGATAGATGTAACATCTCGGTGTTGCACTTGAAGAGAAATCACCACCCTCAGGCCTACGGATTCCACTGAATATCCCTATTTCAGGATTCTGTATCTGAAGGAGCTAACGCCTAAACCAGGAGTTGTACGTCCTTGAGAAAGATAGATGTAACACCTCGGCGTTGCACTTGAAGAGAAATCACCACCCTCAGGCCTACGGATTCCACTGAATGTCCCTATTTCAGGATTCTGTATCTGAAGGAGCTAACGCCTAAACCAGGAGTTGTACGTCCTTGAGAAAGATAGATGTAACATCTCGGTGTTGCACTTGAAGAGAAATCACCACCCTCAGGCCTACGGATTCCACTGAATATCCCTATTTCAGGATTCTGTATCTGAAGGAGCTAACGCCTAAACCAGGAGTTGTACGTCCTTGAGAAAGATAGATGTAACACCTCGGCGTTGCACTTGAAGAGAAATCACCACCCTCAGGCCTACGGATTCCACTGAATGTCCCTATTTCAGGATTCTGTATCTGAAGGAGCTAACGCCTAAACCAGGAGTTGTACGTCCTTGAGAAAGATAGATGTAACACCTCGGTGTTGCACTTGAAGAGAAATCACCACCCTCAGGCCTACAGATTCCACTGAATATCCCTATTTCAGGATTCTGTATCTGAAGGAACTAACGCCTAAACCAGGAGTTGTACGTCCTTGAGAAAAATAGATGTAACACCTCGGTGTTGCACTTGAAGAGAAATCACCACCCTCAGGCCTACAGATTCCACTAAATGTCCCTATTTCAGGATTCGGTATCTGAAGGAACTAACGCCTAAACCAGGAGTTGTACGTCCTTGAGAAAAATAGATGTAACACCTCGGTGTTGCACTTGGAAGAGAAATCACCACCCTCAGGCCTACGGATTCCACTGAATATCCCTATTTCAGGATTCTGTATCTGAAGGAGCTAACGCCTAAACCAGGAGTTGTACGTCCTTGAGAAAGATAGATGTAACACCTCGGCGTTGCACTTGAAGAGAAATCACCACCCTCAGGCCTACGGATTCCACTGAATGTCCCTATTTCAGGATTCTGTATCTGAAGGAGCTAACGCCTAAACCAGGAGTTGTACGTCCTTGAGAAAGATAGATGTAACACCTCGGCGTTGCACTTGAAGAGAAATCACCACCCTCAGGCCTACGGATTCCACTGAATGTCCCTATTTCAGGATTTTGTATCTGAAGGAGCTAACGCCTAAACCAGGAGTTGTACGTCCTTGAGAAAAATAGATGTAACACCTCGGTGTTGCACTTGGAAGAGAAATCACCACCCTCAGGCCTACGGATTCCACTGAATATCCCTATTTCAGGATTCTGTATCTGAAGGAGCTAACGCCTAAACCAGGAGTTGTACGTCCTTGAGAAAGATAGATGTAACACCTCGGCGTTGCACTTGAAGAGAAATCACCACCCTCAGGCCTACGGATTCCACTGAATGTCCCTATTTCAGGATTCTGTATCTGAAGGAGCTAACGCCTAAACCAGGAGTTGTACGTCCTTGAGAAAGATAGATGTAACATCTCGGTGTTGCACTTGAAGAGAAATCACCACCCTCAGGCCTACGGATTCCACTGAATATCCTTATTTCAGGATTCTTAGTTGCCACTCCTATTGGGGACGGACAAACTGTTGTGATCATCTTGTAGAAGAATTTTCCAGAAAATTTTGCAAATCACTGGGGAGGAGATCTTCCAACTGATCTGCTGGGAGGATAATTCACCAACTAACTTGTTGGAAAGAGGTCAAGCTGCCTCTCTTGGCGACTATGTGTCCAAAATCCGTTATTCCTTGAGCAGGAATTTTTGAACCTGCTTCTATGAATGTATGTTTGCAATGAATGCTTGTTAATGCCTAAAATGCAGGACTAATACAGCGCTTAATTGTGCTCATGATTTGACATATGGTTTTTTGTTTATGAATGAATGCATGGTGATGCATGAGTGTATATGCATGGATGCATGAAAATGCATGAATTTGGGTTTCATCCCGACACCAAGACATTTGATACTCTTTCCTTGAGGAGAGGGATCCCAGTTAGATGCTGTATACCAATCATTCTTCATCTGTGTGGGGAAGATCACCTTGCTTAGTCAGCTCAAAACGCTGGGCCAATCTAATGTGTTAAAAGTGAGCACCTTTTTACAGTATGCTGCTGATTTTTCTTCGATCTTTCTTATTTCAAAATATTTGGCTTACTTTCAAAATGCTTTTTACCTTTCAAAGTTTTAACATTTGGTTATAAAAAAAAATAAAAGTATGAAATGTACAAGAATATAAAGAGAGACACAATGAGTAAAAGGAATATTTTATTGATAGCACAAAAATGTGCGGAAAGTTTTTACAACGGAAGCGAATCCCTCAAAGAGGTGACCGCGTAATTGAGCTAAGATAATGGCAATGAAAAACAAATGAATTCTATGGAATCATAACAATGCCATCCTTCTTCATGATTTCAATCTCTGAATATCTTGTTGTTGGGTACGAGGTCTCGGATCCTTCTGGAGTTCGTCCGGTGTTCATACTGATCTTGCAGTCTTATGCCTTTCTTTATTTAGTTTCCCTAATTTTTGCCTGGACTGCTCGGTGCAAGCTACTAATCCACCGGGATACCCTTTTTTGCCTAAGCCGCCCTTTCGGGTTTTCAACTTAGCGAGTTTTCTTTTCCTTTTTTGTTGTCCCTAATTTTTGCCTGGACCGCCTTTTCAGGTTTTCAGCCCACCGGGACACTCTCTATTGCCTAAGCCGCCCTTTCAGGTTTTCAACTTAGCGAGCTTTTATTTATTTTTTTTTCTTTTTCTTTAGGCATAATACTTCTTGACTGCGTCTGAGTTCACTGAGAGTGGAAATTCTTCGCCGTCCATTGTGGCTAGTATTAAGGCCCCTTCTGAGAAGGACTTCTTCACTACATATGGTCCTTAGTAATTAGGAGTCCACTTTCCACGGGTGTCCTTGTGAATTGGCAACATAGCTTTCAACACCAAGTCCCCTTTCTTGAACTGTCTTGGACGAACTTTCTTATCAAATGCTCTCTTGAGCCTTTGCTGATACAACTGTCCGTGACACAAGGCTGTCATCCTCTTCTCCTCATTGAGGTTGAGCTGATCAAAACGGGATTGGACCCACTCCGCTTCTTCTAACTTAGTTTCCACCAGAACTCTTAATGATGGGATCTCAACTTCTACCGGGAGTACTGCTTCCATGCCATAAACTAGAGAGAAAGGAGTTGCCCCTGTCGAGGTGCGAACTGTTGTTCTATATCCATGAAGTGCAAATGAGAGCATCTCATGCCAATCCTTATACGTCTTCACCATTTTCTGTAGAATCCTCTTGATGTTTTTATTTGCTGCTTCTACAGCGCCATTCATCTTGGGTCTGTATGGTGAGGAGTTATGGTGCTCAATCTTGAAATTTTTGCACAACTCTCTCATGGTCTGATTGTTCAGGTTGCTACCATTATCAGTGATGATCTTGTTGGGGACTCCATAACGGCAGATTATTTCTTTCTTGATGAACTGAGCCACTACTTGTCTTGTGACGTTGGCGTATGATGCCGCTTCGACCCACTTGGTGAAGTAATCAATAGCCACTAAGATGAAACGATGTCCATTAGAGGCTTTTGGTTCAATCATTCCAATCATATCTATGCCCCACATGGAGAATGGCCATGGTGATGTCAAAACATTCAGCGGAGTTGGCGAGACATGTATCTTATCAGCATAAATCTGGCATTTGTGACACTTCCTGACATGGTTCAAACAATCTGTTTCCATGGTCAACCAATAGTACCCGGCCCGAAGAATCTTTCTTGCCAAAGCATGCCCATTCATGTGTGTACCAAAGGACCCCTCATGGATTTCTTCAATCAGAGTATCGGCTTCTTTTTTATCCACACAACGGAGAAGAACCAGATCGTGGTTTCTTTTGTACAACAACTCCCCATCTAAGAAGAAACCAGATGCTAGCCTTCTAAGAGTTTTCTTGTCTCCACTGGATGCCCCCGAGGGATATTCTTGTTTTTGGAGGAAGTTCTTGATATCATAATACCATGGTTTCTCATCTTGCCCCACTTCAGTTGCCAAGCAATATGCGGGTGTCTCACGACGATTGATTTCTATCAGGGGTACGTGATTTGGCCAAGTGACCTAGTATATGGATGAGAGTGTAGCCAAGGTATCAGCCAACTGATTTTCTTCTCTTGGGATGTGATGGAAAGTGATCTCATCAAAGTATTCCACCAATTTCAGGACATGATCTCGGTACAGGATTAAGTTGGGATGACGAGTCTCCCATTCTCCTCGAACCTGATAGATGACTAGCGCAGAATCCCCATATACTTCTAGGACTTTAATTCTCAAGTTGATTGCCCCTTCTAAACCCATGATACATGCCTCGTACTCTGCGATGTTGTTGGTGCAATCAAACAATAGCCTTGCTGTGAGAGGTGTGTAGGTGTCTTTAGGAGAGATGATAACTGCTCCTATACCATGCCCCAAAGCATTCGACGCACCATCAAATACAAGCTTCCATCGAGATCCCGGCTCAGGTCCTTCATTCTCATCAATGGGAGGTTTCTCACTTACAGCCAGGATGTCCTCATCTGGAAAGTCAAAGTGCACCGGTTGGTAGTCTGCTAAGGGTTGGTGTGCTAAATGTTCTGCTAGCACACTCCCTTTGATGGCTTTCTGAGCAACATACTGGATATCATATTCAGACAACAACATCTGCCAACGGGCGATCCTCCCGCTCAAAGCAGGCTTCTCGAAGATATATTTGATGGGGTCCATTTTAGAAATCAACATGGTAGTGTGACAAACCATGTATTGCCTCAATCGGCGAGCCGCCCATGTCAAAGCACAACAAGTCTTTTCTAACAGTGAATACCTGGTCTCACAACTAGTAAACTTCTTGCTCAAGTAATATACTGCATGCTCCTTCCTACCAGTCTCATCTTGTTGACCCAATACACAACCCATGGATCCATCAAGCACGTGCAAATATAGGATAAGGGGCCTTCCCGCAACTGGTGGTATCAAAATTGGTGGCTCTTGCAAGTAATGTTTGATTTTATCGAATGCCCCTTGACAATCCTCATTCCATTCAATGATCTGATCTTTTCTTAATAGCTTGAAGATCGGTTCACAAGTTGCAGTGAGATGGGAGATGAACCTGGAAATGTAATTCAACCTGCCTAGAAATCCTCGCACTTCTTTCTCTGTCTTTGGTGCAGGCATATTCTGGATTGCTTTGACTTTATCGGGGTCAACCTCAATTCCCTTCTGACTGACAATGAAACCCAACAACTTCCCTGACTTGACGCCAAAGGTACATTTATTTGGATTTAAACGCAACAGATACTTCCTCAATCTATCGAACAACTTCTGGAGGTGTACAAGGTGTTCTTCTTCTGATGAGGACTTGGCAATCATATCATCCACGTACACTTCAATTTCTTTGTGCATCATGTCATGAAACAGAGTGACCATAGCCCGCTGGTATGTTGCCCCCGCATTCTTCAAACCGAAAGGCATAACTTTGTAGCAGAAAGTGCCCCATGGTGTTATGAAAGTTGTTTTCTCCATGTCTTCGGGCGCCATTTTGATCTGATTATAGCCTGAGAAACCGTCCATAAAAGAGAGACTGGAAATCGAGCAGTATTATCCACTAACACATCAATGTGAGGGAGTGGAAAATCATCTTTTGGGCTTGCTCTATTCAAATCCTGGTAGTCTACACACATTCGGACCTTTCCATCTTTCTTTGGTACTGGCACAATATTGGCAACCCATTCTGGGTACTTGGCTACCGCAAGGAATCCCGCATCAAATTGTTTCTTAACTTCCTCTTGTATCTTGAGAGCCATGTCTGGTCTAGTTCTTCTCAACTTTTGCTTGACGGGTGCACATTCAGGCTTGAGCGGAAGCTTGTGTTCAACTATGCTTGTGTCTAACCCCGGCATATCCTGATAAGACCACGCAAAGACGTCCACATACTCTTGGAGCAGCTTGACTAAACCCTCTTTCACCTCTGACTGCAGGGCAGCACCTATCTTGACTTCTTTCTTATCCTCTTCAGTCCCCAGATTGATCACATCCACTGGTTCTTGATGAGGTTGGATCATCCTTTGTTCTTGATCCAATAATCGAGCTAGCTCCGCTGGAAGTTCACAATCCTCCTCCTCGTCCTCTTCAGTAAGATTGATTGGGAGCCCGAGATCATGAAGATTTACAGCATTGTTATGGTCCAAAGGTTCATTTCTGCATGATATATATTTTTTATTTTTTAGATGAATGCAAAGGTAGTCATGATATGCAAGAAGTTATTGCCATTTTTATTATTTTTATCTTCTTTTAAAACTGAAAAAGAGAAAGAATAAAAATAGGACAAAATATGCACATAAAATACTTTTATTTATTTGATAATCATTCATTAAAACAAAGAAAGCCCTTACAAGTTCATCCACATGCCTCGGGCGTGGCAAGGGGAATTTGAAAATAAGTGAAAATTACTTTGAAATAAAAAAGACTTGGGGAATCTCAACAGCCTTCCAATTTGAGAGAACAAAGCTTGTAGGACACTGGCGCACCCAATCATGGCTTCCTTGACTGGCCTCTTCATCTTCCAGCATGTTGATCTGATCACCTGATCTGAACCCAGCACTT
The DNA here is from genome assembly GCA_030408175.1 of Trifolium repens. NCBI lineage: Eukaryota > Viridiplantae > Streptophyta > Magnoliopsida > Fabales > Fabaceae > Trifolium > Trifolium repens. The sequence continues at coordinate 38,643,386 of CP125851.1, forward strand.
TCAAAAACATCCTCAAGGGGAGTAGTAAAATCATGAATCTTCTGCTTCCCCTTAGACGGCTGATAACCCACACCCAGAAAGTCCTTCTTCTCAGGGGGAAATACCAGCTGTCCCCAACCTTTAAGAACGCCCTCCTCCATGTCTTTCTTCAAGCTCTTCCAAGATGTGATGGACGCCCTTGGCTTCTGACTGGTTTGAGCAGCAGTAGTAATCTTTAAAGCTTGGAACTGTGTGGCAAGAACATCCTCTTCACCCTTATCTGCCAAGGTGACGGTAGCGATTTCTAGAGCTTGGAACTGAGTTTCAAGTACCCCTTCCTCAGTCTCGATGTATCGGAACGATGATAAGTGACTCACCAAAGCATCCTCTTCCCCAGAGACTATAACCAATTTGTCATCCACGATGAATTTGAGCTTTTGATGTAAAGTGGACATGACTGCGCCCGCAGCATGAATCCATGGACGTCCTAACAAGCAACTGTAGGAAGGATTAATGTCCATAACTTGAAAAGATATGTTAAACAGATGCGGCCCAATCACCATGGGCAACTCTATCTCCCCGATCACTTCTCTTTGAGACCCATCAAAGGCTTTGACAATCATGCTGCTTGGTTTGAGAACCGGCCCATCAAGGGATAGCTTTACCAAGGTCGACTTGGGCATTACATTCAGAGAAGATCCTGTGTCTACTAACACCCTTGCAATAGTGTTGTCCTGGCACTTCATTGAGATGTGTAGAGCTTTGTTATGCGAGGGCCCCTCAACTGGTAATTCTGCATCAATGAACCCTAAACAGCGACTCGCAGTGATGTTGTTGCACACTCCATCAAACTGGGCTACTGTAATGTCTTGGTTCACATGAGCTGCTTTTAAGAGCTTCAACAAGGCAGTTCAGTGAGCCTCTGAATTTATCAACAAAGAGAGCATGGAGATTTTGGATGGAGTCTGACTAAGCTGATCCACCACCCTGTAGTCACTTTTTCTGATAATCCTTAGGAACTCATCTGCTTCATCCTGAGGAGCTGTATCTTTGGGCACCTCTGCCTCATTAGTCTTATTCAAAATGTTCTCACTAGCTGGTGTGGCTGGCACTCCCACATTCTCTTGTACAGGCTTAGGAACAAAAACTCTGCCACTTCGGGTCATGCCCCCGGGCCCATCAATACTGATCACTACCGGCTCTGGAAGCGTCACCGGCTTTCCTTGTACAAATGCTGATGTGCTGTAATTCCATGGCACAGTTTTGGTATTTGTAAAGGGAAATGGTGAAGGTGTTTGAATTACCAATGGTTCCAACCTCTTTTCAGCCCTTTGATAAATAATTTCTATGGGTTTCAACACCTTTTCATGCTCGTGCTGATCCACCATAGTCACCATGTCTTCTTTGCGTGAGTAGCCAATTTGCACTAACCCTTGGTCCATTAGTTTTTGCAGACACTCTTTCATCTTAGCATAATAGCTGGGATCCTTTTCACATGTTTCACAATCCACATGCATAGTTGAGAATTGATCATAACTAAGTAGAGCCTCCCTCACTGAGATCAAGGGGGTTTGGATATCCGACACATCTCTTATTAAACCTTCGGCGTTCGCCACCATATTAACACCTGCCCCGGAATGACTAGGCAGAGGGTTACCCTTTACATTTGGGCCAGCTTCCTTGAAGGACAACAACTCCTGGTCAATTAACCTCTGAACTTCGTACTTGAAAGCTTTACAATTCTCAATAGTATGCCCCTCAGCCCCAGAGTGGTATTCACAGGTAGATCCTTGCTTATACCAAGCTGGAAAAGGCGCAGTCATTTGTTTCATGGTCCTCGGAGTCACCATCTTGCTATGGACCAAGTATGGCAGCAAATCTTTATAAGGTACTGGGATCGGGTCAAACACCTTCCTCACTTGCTGTTGTGGTGGAGGAGAGGCTTGTTGTGATGGCATCTGGTACGTATACCCTTGAGGTGGTGGCGGGGACGTGGGGCCATGTGACATTGGCGTCTGATAGTGAGGCTGTTGCTGCTGAGTTGGAGCTGCATAAGGAACATATTGGACTGGCATCACCGACTGATGGTGGGCCACAGCATTGGTATTCCCTTCCTTCTTTCTGGTGAAGTTGTTGGCAGGCTTTTTTGTGTTGTTCTGTGCGCTCGCGCTTGCTTGAATTTTCCCGGCCTTAACACCGCTTTCAATCCTTTCTCCAATCCTAACCAAATCAGAGAAACCAGACGATACACTTCCAATCATTCTCTCAAAGTAGACTCCTTGCAAAGTGTTAGTAAACATATCCACCAATTCAGTTTCTAAAAGAGGGGGACGAACTTGCGCTGCTAACTCTCTCCATCTTTGAGCATACACTTTAAAGGACTCACCCTCTTTCTGAGTCATGTTCTGAAGTTGTGTGCGACTCGGAGCCATATCCAAGTTATACTGGTATTGCTTGATGAAGGCGTTGGCTAAGTCTCTCCACGACTGAATACGACATCCCTCCAAATGCATGTACCAACTGAGGGATGCTCCTGCGAGGCTGTCTTGAAAGCAATGGATCATTAGCTTGTCATCATTGGCATAGGACGCCATCTTTCTGCTATACATGATTAAGTGATTTCTAGGGCAACTCAAGCCTTTGTACTTTTCGAACTCTGGCACTTTGAACTTTGACGGGATTACTAGGTCGGGAACCAAGCACATATCAGAAAAGTCTAAGGAATCACTGCCTCCTTCCATAGTTTTCAAACGGTCTTCGATCGCCTTGAATTTCAACTTTGCCTCCTCTAGCTGAGGAATAGTCATATCAAACTTTGATCCATTATTCTGCATATCAGGGCCATGGTAAACATCCTGAGGGTCATCTTGACCTTGCTGAACTAGAGTAGGTCGTGGCTGAGCTGAAGTTGCCCCGGCCTGAACTTCTGAGTGATTGACTGGTGGGGGAATAGAAGTAGCTCCATCCGCGAGAGGTATATACCCTGGTGGAGTATATCCGGGAGGTAATCCATATGCTGGCCAAACCACACTGGCTGGTTCGGTAGTTACCGCCTCCACATTCACTGCTGGAGGTGGTGGCTGATTCTGCGTAGCCAACAGCTCCAACACTCGGTCCATTTTTGCTGCCAACTGGGAAACCTCCCCCTTTAGCTCACTATGCTGCTCCTGCCAGTTTTCCATTACAAAGCTAGAAACACTTCTCGTCCAATGTCGGTGTCGAGGATATAGCTGTTGAGATGGGAGAACGGTAATGAGATGATGCTTTTTATTATGTATGCAAATGCAGATGCATGTAAAGTTTATGTTTTTACTTTTGTTATATTTGATTTTCAAGGAATCGCAAACATATAATCAATGTAAACAATGCAGGATATAACCAAAAGATCAAAATGCCATTCAATTTTTAAATCAATTCATTACATAACCACTGAAAAAGCAAAGTTACAAAAATTCAAAATCCCCAAAGGTTCATTACATAGCAAAACCTAGATACAAAACTAGAGTCTCTTCTTGGCTTTCTTGACGATGTTCTTGTAGGCTGTCACCACTGCTCGGCAATAACCTACGAAATCCTTGACCGCACTCGGGACATTAAGCAAAGGGACTTCCACTTCAGCCATCCCCAACATCCGGGGCATCTCATCCAACACTGAATTAGACACAAGTAACATCTTGTGGAAAGCTGTCCTCCATCTAGCCATCTCTTGCAAAGACATCTCAATGACCACCTTGTGATGCTTCAAGTCTTTCTCTAAATGCTCAATTTGTTCCGCCACTTGAGTCATTTGGTCTTCATGGGCTCTCATGAGCTGAGCTAGACTTTCTTCATATCTCTCCATAGACTCCTTATCTTTTTGCCTTTCTTGAGAGTGAAGCCTTTCCTTCTTTTGCAACTCTAGCTTTTTCTCTTGCTGAAACGTCTTGAACTCTTGCTTGACTTTCTTCAATTCTTGAATCCTTTCTTCACACTTCTTTTTCCATTCCCCTTGGGCAATCATGGCTTTGTTTCCTGTGTCGTACATATCATCATTGGAACGCTCTAAACCTTTGATTTTTTCTTTCAATGCCATGATGCTCAAATCCGAGCTTGTGAGGCCATCTTTGTACTTTTCTTCCCTCTTTTGTGCTTCTTTCACCTTCTTTTTGCACTCTTGAATTTCCTCATCCTTCGCGTCCTTTTCTCTTTTGAAGCTCTTCGCTTCTCCTTGGACACTGAAGCACTTGAATTGCAACTCTTCATTCTCTTTCTTAAGTTGTGCAATTTGGTTTCTCAAAGCATCAGCTTCTTCCTTTGAGATGGTGATAATGGGTTCAGGCTCTTCAACTACCTCAGGGACCACAGAATTGAAAGGGAGTTTGATGCAGAGGATACGATTCTTCACCCATTGGGTATAGGCTTCTCTAGCCAAGCAGTTCTTTCTTCCTACCACAGACTTCTCAACTTTGAACCAAGCCTTCTTGATCCTACCCCAAAGCTCTAAGTCCACCATCTCTTTCTTGAGGACGAACGGTGTCAAAGTGATTTCAGAAGGAGCATCCACCATGGGGTAACCTAACTGGCGAAGAGAAAGAACAGGATTATAGTTAATACACCCTTGAGTTCCAACCAGAGGTACATTTGGGAAGTCCCCGCACTTGAGGAGTACTTTGGAAGATTCTACATGAAGAGAGTACCACCGGATATCCTTCTCGGTAAGGGAGTTCAACCTTTCTGACCACTTAAGACTTCCATTCTCTACCAAAGGCCCCTTGTCGGGTAAATGAGACATCAACCATTTTTGGACCAAAGGAGCACAACAAGAGATTTGTCCTCCTCTTCTTGTGCTGTTCCGATCATGAAGAGAGTAGAGGAAATCACCCAAAAGCGTAGGAGCGGGATTTTTAGTTAAGAACACCCCAATAGCAGCGAGGTTAATGAAGTCATTCACGTTAGGAAACAGTACCAACCCATAGATTAACAAGGCGAAAATAGCGTTGTAGGCTTTCCAATTTCCATTTGCCAATACAAGCTGAGCTTTGTCCTCTAATGCCTTCCTTGTAAATCCTTGAGCACCTGTCTTGAGAACTTGGAATGGCATAGAATCTTGGTCCTCAAGTTGTAAAGCTAAAGCTAAAGCCTCCGGAATCGGAACCTCTCTTAAATAACATGGCCCCTTATTCTTCTTGAGATCCAGAATGCTATCAAACTCCTCTATAGTGGGGAAGAGCTGGAAGTCACGGAAAGTGAAACAACGAAGCGGAGAATCATAAAACTGAGCCAAAGTAGCCAGAGCCGTAGTATCAAGTTGGACATGTAGAAGATCAATGATGGCACCATAGTTTGACTGGAAATTGCTTCTACGGATGGATGTCAATCTAGATTCCATAGCTAGAAGTCTGTCAACCTTTGGGATCTTGAAACTGTAAATGAAAGTACCTCTGGTTTCCATATCCCTCATGTTTACAAAAACAAAGTTTCCTTGATTCCTTGAAAACCAGATATGTATTTTTTGTATGAGTTTTTGTAAATGAATGCATGAATGCATGGATGCATGTATGCATGATACACTTGGTAGCATAGTCTGTCACATAGAAGCAGAGGTTCAATTATTTCTGAGGTCAAAAAGTTCAGCGTTACCTGCAACCCATCCCTCTCACATGTTGTTCTAGGGTACACAAAGTGCCTAAAATCACTGATTGCCCCTTTGGAAACGATGTCGTCATTGCAAGAGCTCATGACAAGGCGTCCAAAAGAGAATCTCATCTAGGTAAGGTTGTTGCACAACCTTGACACGGGTTCTAAACAGAGGTCCCTAGTAACAAGGTTTGGTTCTAGACCGGTTTACAAAAGGTCCCTAGGGTCATGGATTCTCCAAGAAAACACTGGCGCTAACGAGACATACGTCAGGACGGCCAACATTTTCAAAAGAATCTACCCTAGGCGAGGTGATTATGCCAGCGCTCATGAGTCATACGTCAGGGAGGCCAGCATAAATACCTCTAGCTTAACTTAGGTTTTCCTCAAGCTCGGGTATAGAGCTTCACACAGTATCCACGCCACAAAGGCAAAAAGAAAAATAAAAGAAGGAGTAGAAGAAGAGAAACAGCCAATCCAAGCAGATATAATTGACAGAAAAATAAAAGATAAGAGCAAGATACTGCAAACCTGGAAAAAGCAAACAAACAAACAAACCAACTAAACTGGGCTTAACTTTCAAGTGTCCCCAGTGGAGTCGCCAGCTGTAGCGGGCTGGAAAATCACTTCCATTTTTCATACAATGAAGTCGCCATTGACGTTTATTTATCCCGTGAGGGGAAAGGAAAATATCACGAAAACCTTGGTTTAGGTTCGGGAGTTGGTTATGCGAGAGGAAGGTATTAGCACCCCTCGCATCCATCGTACTCGATGGGAACCGTTTAGGTGGTTTGGGTTTGTTTGCGCAGGTTTAAATTGAATTAATCTGTCACTTGGCTAATTTCTACTTCGTTTCCACTTAAATTAAAAAAAGGTTTTATTAGTTGAGTTTGACGGTTGTAGGAGCCCGCTCCTACGTATTCCCCGGTGCAATGGGAAACTCAAAACTCACGTAGTTCTGGTAAAAAATGTTTGTGGGGTTGGTTGGTTTTAGTGGATAACGTTTATTTCGTATTCCGCTGACACAACGACGCTTGTATGCTCTAATCAGAGGCTTAAGCTGTGTGTGTGTCAGAGGAGTAGATAAGACGTGTATCCGTTGAAAAAGAGAGTTGAATAACGGATGTTGCTTATTTCGCATTCCGCTGATACAACGACGCTTGTATGCTCTAATCAGAGGCTTAAGCTGTGTATGTGTCAGAGGAATGGATAAAGCGTATATCCATGTTTTCTGAAAAGAAGTTTGAGTGAGTGGGGTTAGTTTTAACGCTTGATTAGGATGAGGATGGTCCCAAGATCACGAGTCATACGTCAGGGATAAGAACCATCCGGGGTGTGAAAAGTCATACGTCAGATCAACCCCTTTTCATCCTTGTTTATTATAAAAATCTTGATTTAACTTGATTAAGAAAGTATTTCAAAAGGAAAAAAGTCGAATGTTGGTTAATTTTAACGTTTTAAGATGAGGATAGTCCCAAGATCACGAGTCATACGTCAGGGATAAGAACCATCCGGGGTGTGAAAAGTCATACGTCAGATCAACCCCTTTTCATCCTTGTTTATTATAAAAATCTTAATTTAATCAATAGTGAGGATAATCCCAAGATCACGAGTCATACGTCAGGGATAGGGATTATCCGGGTGTGAAAAGTCATACGTCAGATCAACCCTTTTTCACTATGTTTATTATGAAAGCAAGTCTCAAACTCAAACCAAACAGTCCGAGAATAGAAGAAAGATGAGAAGTACAGAAATTGAAGAGTTACATCAATATAAATGACATAAAACATGATAATTAAATGCAATGAATAAATAAACATGAATGCAAATTCATAAATAAAGATGCATGAATCGACATGATGTAATTAAATATGCATAACAAAAATAAAAATGTACAAACATGTATGAAGCAAGAATTAAATAAAAATTGCGCAAATTAATGTAGCGAACAATGAAATAATACATAACGCAAAGCTAATCAAGCAAGAATAAAAAAGAATGAATCACTTGACAATTGGATAAGGTAACATTTCTGTTTTTGCCAAGAAAAAGTGGTCAAAAGCACTTAAAAAGTGTTTGTACCACTTAAGCACTTATTTAAATAAGCTAAAAGCAACTTAAGTTAAAAGGACTTATGAAAATAAGCCAAAAAGGTTGGACAAGACTCATATACATTAGCTACTGTATTAAAATAATGTTGTGTGAAAATTAGGGTTAAATAAGCTAAGGAGCTTAATGAAACCCTAAATAAGCACTTATGCGCAAAACAGCTTAATTGGATAATCACATATGAAAATAAGTTGAAAATGGTTTACAAGATCCCAACACAGTAGCTAATGTATTTGAATTAATCTTGTGCAAAAATTAGGGTCAAATAAGCTAAGGAGCTTAGTGAAACCCTAAATAAGCACTTATGCACAAAATAGCTTAATTAGAAAATCATTTATGAAAATAAGTTGAAAATGGTTGGAAAAAATTGTATACAGTGCCTACTGTATATGGATTAATGTTGTGCAAAAAATTGGATCAAATAAGCTAAAGAGCTTAATGAAACTTCAAATAAGCACTTATTCACTTTTAGGTTTAAAATCACTTAATCAAAAAAAAAAATCACTTAAACAAGTTTGAAAAGTTCATAATTGAAATTAATACAATATAAGCATAAACAGTGACTTAATAAGCTTAAATAAGCCAATAAGTCACATAAGTGCTTTTGCAAATAAGCTAAAAATTACTTAAAAAACATAATCAGGGGAGGTGCAGATTATTCAGACATAGCAAAATATGGGGGTGTGAAAAGTAACTCTGGGCCCTAAGGCCCAGCCCACACGCTGTCTTCAGCAAAAAAAACAAACAGTCAACAAAAAGATTCAGTGCAGCATCAAAGCAGAGCGCACCGTAAGCGTGAGAAATCTGGGCCGTACGATTCAGATCTGACGGACGCGCTTTAAGGGATCACACGCGCCGTTGGATTAATCTAACGGACGCGTTTTAAACTTGGAGAAAAAGACAGAAGACACGTAGGTCTTCTTCTCCGGCGTGCAAGTACTGTTCCGGTGACAACTCCGGTCACCGGAGTTACAAAAACGTCACAAAAACACACAAATCATACATGGTTCGCTTCGTTTTTTCACGTAGAACACGAATATACAATTAGCTTTCAACAGATCATCTCAGAAAATCAAAAACGAAGCGAACAAGTTTTCAAAATCAAAAATCAAACTCAAGATTCAGTACGAAATGAAGCAAATAAACAACCCAGAAAGCATCCTGACATGAAGGGGAGTTGAATGGTGTTAGTTTTTACCTGAATAGGTCTCTGAGAAGCACGATTTGAGCTCAACCTTCTTCTCGCCACCGTAGCTCTTCTTCACCTTGATTCCTTCACTTTCTTGAGCAAAAAATGGGTGATTCTTGCTTCTGGGACCTTAGTGAACGTGTTTGGATGGATAACTTCTGAATTTGAGTTGAGATTTTGAGTTTTGCAATTTTGAAAATGGATGAAAAATGGTGTATTGTTCTCTCTATCTTGCAGCGCCGTTTTTCTTCATTCTCTCTGCCCTAGGCACTGAAATTGATGCTGCTATATATAGGAACAATTAGGGTAAGTGAATGGAGATTAAGGATCAATTGTGAGGGCAATTTTGAGATTGAACTTTTGATTTTTGTTGTTGTACTATTTTGATCCTTTGTTCCCAAACAAAATGGTGATGATGTGTAGTAAGAATAGAAGATTCTAGGCTTAGGATGAGGTGTTAATGATTGAAAATTTTTGACATTTCTTTGATTTTTTGGGATAAGTAACAAAAATAAAAAATACTAAAATAATAAAATAAAAATAAATATGCAAAATAAAAATATGCATGATGATGAAATGTGATTATGCAAAATGGTTATGAATTAAAATGAAAGAAAAAGGATGTAAATTTGATGTATAAAAGGGTTTCTTGCAATGCAAGTAACTAGTTAAAAAAATAATTAATAAGTAAGAAATAAATTTAATGGAAGGGCAAAATGGTAAAAAATTCATCACTTATGATCATGCCATGCAAAATCATGCAAGAAAAATAAATCCATGTATCTTTTGTGTCAACATTGATTTTTTAATTCAAAAGGAGTGACCTTGTTGACTTTAGTCAAAGTGTTGACTTTGTTGACCTTTTTCTAAATGCAAAATTGAAAAATATCATGGGGCAAAATTAGGGTATGACACCTCCCCAAAGCACTAACCTTGCGCTGCTAATTTTTAACCTAAAGCAAAATCAGAGGCCTGCCCTGTTTTTTCATGTGTGCGGTTGTGATAGTAACTCCAATGTTTAGCATGATGAAAATTACCAAACTCCTAGGAAATTAACAAATTACCAGAACTAAGCACACTATCGCACCGCTAATTGGAACACTGCTAACTGCCAAACTAGCCATAAGTATTGAAACTATATCTATACATATGCAAGAGATCACAACAACAACTGTACAACTGCATTGATACTATAGGCAGCAGAAATTGCACTGCTACTATACAAACAATTAGGAAATTTTGGATAGCAAACTCCCACACCAGGAAGCAACCAATCCGAAACCGATACGATCTGTCATCTTACTCATTTCTCCAAACATCTGAGACAAGCTCTAGGATTCAAAGGGGTGGAAAAGCTTGGTCTGAATTGAAGGAGTGAGATTCATCCCTTTTCAAGCATTTCATCAAACAACTTCTCTGCATGTTTGAGTTAACTGCAATCTTTGTGTCCATATCTCTGATTGCTCACTTGCAGGCTCATCGTCAACGACATCCAAAACGAGTCGTTTTGGATCTCTACACCTCAACCACCGATCTTCTCATGGAGTATCTCTTGTATTCAATCTATTCACTAGTTCGCATCATTAGAAAAAGAATGAAAAAAAAAAACATAATTTCTCTTCTCAAATTTTGTCTCGACAGGTTACTAATTTTTCATCCATTTTTACAAAAATCATAACATGAAGGGAAAGAATGAAGAAACGAAAACAAAAAGAAACAGAAAAAAAAAAACTTTTGTGTAAGTTTGCTTTGCAGAGAGAGAAAGACCAGAATTGTTGGGACACGTCATTCGGGAGATTTTCGGGAGATATAGCATTTTCCTTTAATTTATATACACTACATAAATAAGAAAGTCTTTAATATGGTCATCAATTTAAAGGACCACTTGTGTTTCTCTTAAACCAAACAAAGGCTTAAGTTTTTCAATACAACCTGCCATCAATTTTTTTATTTTATTTTGGTTGTATTTTTTTTTTTTGGATACATTTTGGTTGTATTTGTATAAGTCTTTTTTGGTGAATGATATATTGAAAGCGAAGTTACCATCAATGACATTTCTCTCCTATGAATTATCACCCTTGCATTCATCATCCATTCACGTGACAGAAGATTATTTCACTTTCTACTCTATCTCTTCGAACACATATTCTTTCTTCTTTAGGGATGTCAACGGGGCGGAGATTAACCGGAGGATACTTTACCATCCATTATTCTACGATCTAAAATATTCTCCATCCCCGTCCCCATTTCCCCGCTTCGGAGAGAATTCTTCCTCCATCCCCATCCCCACAGATCCCCACAGTTATTGCGGATATCCACCAACTTAAAAAAAGTATCAAATTTCTATTATTTTCAATCAAACTAGTTGTACAAATATTTTCAAGTATAATTATAAAATAAATAAAAATATTAAAATATTATTGTGAGTCTTGTGACAGTTATAAGCATCATATATAAACAAAAAAAATATAAACAAATATATATATATATATATATATATATTGTGTGAAAATATAATTAAAAATAATTTATAAAGCATTTAAATATAAATTTATAAATATTATTTTAATAATTTTTGGGGACGGAGTCTCCGCGGGGCGGAGGATGAAATATCGTCCCCATCCCCAAACCTCTTTCGGGGGGACTTTCACCTCCATCCCCATCCCCACGGGGAAAAATTCCCCAACTTCAGATCCCCAAACGGGGCAATCTTTGCGGGGATCTTCATTTACGGATGAAATTGACATCCCTATTGTAAGACCCAAGATTCCACTGTACAGTTTTTCTAAGGAACTCTAGTGTCGGCTACGAGTTTAGGGTTTTTGGTGAAGCGGTTTTGTGAGTATCGTCGCATTAATGGGATTTTTGCTGAAACGGAGCCTGTTTTGTGCTCGTGCGCTGGAAAGGCACAGACTTTCGGGTCGTGATCCTCTTTTAAGTATGAGGAGATTTCTGTGGTTTTAGAATAACGAGTTTTGGATTATTCTTGTTTTTGGAAAAAACGAGTAAGATTTTACCCGCTGTTGTGAAATTTTACTGGTTCTGAATTCAGTAGGATTTCGGTTGGAAGTTTTATATATCTGCGCGAGTTAGGATATGTTCTGAGAATAATTTTCCAAGGTGTGGAAGAAAATTACAGTCGCGGAAAAAGATTCGGCGATAAGTTTTGGAAATGTTAAACGTTAGACGTTCTTTCCGTAGGTTTTATGTTTTTGTGGTTTACGATCGTCGCGTCGCGCGAGAGCTGAGTACGAGACTTGTTATGGATGAGTTGATTAAATCTTGTGACTTTCTCATAAAGTAAAGTGATCCAATGGCTAGGGTTTTATGTTGGACTTTATTTTTGATCCAAGGGTGGTGAGTTAGCAAGAGTTTTAAATAGTAAGGAGGTTTATCTCATTTGTGGACTTAGAAAGAATTTCACTCCTCTTGCTCTCTCTTGACCGTGTTTCTTCTTCTTCATTGCTCACCTTCACAAATTTTCATTTCCTCACCATTTCACTCCATTTCAAGCTTGGAAGCTTAGTGGGAAGTTGTAGAGAATCACTTTCTTAAGGTAACCCTCTCTTCTCATCTCCTAGGTTGGTAGATTTTTAGAGTTGTGAGGTTTTTGGGTTTATGTTCTTAAGAGGGTTTGGTGAGAAATGTTGTTCTTGCTAGTTTGTGTTTCATGAAAGTTGTTCATGAGAGTTTAGTAAGCATGCTAGGCTTTGTTGTTTCAATTTTCCATGAGTTGGTGAAAATCTCATGAGAAAAGTTAGGGTTTTGAAAGTTTAGTGTATTGATCAATAACATGTGGTTAAGTTGTAAGGTTTTGAAAAGAAAAGTTGTCTTTGAACCTTTGGGCAAAAGGGAAATGCGTTGTATGGTTTTGTTTTAGAAAATCCGATGAAAAATATTTTGGTGTTTATGAAAATATTTACTAAGTGTTTTGTGTGGTATTTTGGGGTCCAAGTGGTTTAAAACTCTTGTGACATGTGGTGTTGTTTTTCGCCTAGAAAACATGTTTGAAAATGATTTCAAGTCGGTTAAGGCCCGTAATAAAACTTGTGCTTGGGTTTGGTTTTGATTTTGGAAATGAAAATCAAATGACTTGCACTCGAAGCAACCAACATGCCTTCGGAGATGTGTTGCTTGCTTATGAAAATTGTTTGCTTTTGTGCCTTGAAAAGATGTTGGGAACTAATAGAATCAAACTAGGTTTGGTTGGGGAAAAAGGTGGTGTGAGTTGCTGTTTTTGCTGTCATGACAGGTGCAACTCGCCGGGCGAGTGTTTACTCTCCAGGGCGAGTGTCACAGGTCATGACAACACGCCAGGGCGAGCTCCAGAGCGAGCTAGACCTGTCCTCACTGCCTTCACTCGCCACCAACTCGCCAGGGCGAGCTCTGGGAGTTGAGATTTTGGATTCTGATTTCTAAAACTTGGTTTTTAACTTCTAATCCCTTTTTATTAATTTATGGAAGTGGTTGGGATTGGAAACGAGTTCTTCGGGTACTCGGAAAGTACGTAGCTTATAACGCAAGAAAACGGCCATTTTGCATTTCAATTTATTTAAGACTTTTGACAATTGTTTTGGGTCCTAAAAATAGTACAGATAACTCATGGTGGTTGATCAATACGGTAGTTTTTGGTTCGATGTCCGAAGGAGTGGATTTTCCTTAGGAACCTTTAAGTTTTTGGGACTTTGGTATAGTTTCAATACGTTTGGTTTAGAAACAAAGTATTGATCGTACGTTGCTTGTTTTAGGAAGCGCGTCGTGTGGTTTTGATCGTGTGTAGTAAACGGAAGCTTGCCGAGGTAAGGGCTCCACTTTATTTCTGTCTTTTAAAACGGTTTGACATGCTTGGAATTCGCTGCGACGCAATTGTTTGTGTGTTTGACATGTTTGTGTTATGTATGCTCGTTGATGGGAACGTGTTTACATTACTTGTGCAATTTACATATGATTTTGAAAATATATGTATGAATTGCTATGATTTAGTTACATATGCTTGAGAGGTATGTATGTGTGGCATTAGCATATATAGGGAATCGTATGCTCATGCATTCATTGTGCGTAGTTGCGTGAGTGGACTACGGGGTGTTGGTTGCGTGAGTGGACCCACCCAAAATCCTACGGGATCTTATTGAGTACAATAAGTGGTTGCGTGAGTGGACCACGGGGTGTGATTGCGTGAGTGGATCCACCTTAACCCTTTGCGGTTTTATTGGTTATGATTAGTAATTCCGGAATTCATTTGCATGTGGTAGCTCTGGCAGTGCCACACCCATTGTAGAAGTCTGCATTAGGCTTGTTGTGCATTATATATATAAACCCGTTGGTGGGAATTGCTTTGGTGGTTAAGAGCTTTCTCTTGTGTTTGTGGAATTATTGTTATGTGTACAATCTTTCGCACCGGTTATATATATATATATATATATATATATATATATATATATACTTGAGTCGTTAGTCCAGAGTCGGTTAGAACCTAGCTAGAGTTGTGTTAGTTCTAGCGGTTGTTTTTGTTGTGCTGTGGGTTATGTGGTTGGTTGTTTTGAGTCTAGCATGGGATATGCTTAGACACTTGTTTGTGTCTTACCGAAGTAATGCAGGGAGGGAGGCTTCAGTAAGTGGAATTGTGAAACCCCCAAGCCTTGGTCGAATTTAGTCGACAAGTGTCTCTAAATTCCTTAGATGCGGCAATCCGAAGATGACGGACTTGAGCGAACAAGAACTACAAGTGATTCTTGAAAGTAATATAATGGATGAGATGTGGCGTTAGATGTTGCCACTCAGAGGTGCTGGTTATGGACGAGGGAACGTCAATTGATAAAGGATTTTAAGTAAGGATCAGATTGGGACGACCTTTTGAAGAAGGTATTGGATGTTCGTCGGGTGAGTTAGGGCGGGACTTGATGAAGTCTGTCGGTTGCCAAGGGGATGCGGCCACTGTGGAAATTGTGGACCAGGCAGAGATGTCAGTTGGATTTAAGTACGATGATTGGATAATAATTGAGGCAACTTGAATTGGAATTAAAGGACGTTGTACGTCCAGAGTGAGGAAACCTGGTGGTGTTATACGGCATTTATGCGAACGATGGGTACCATAAGTGTTTAATTCAAGTGTGTGAGATATTTAGATTCGAAACTAAGATTAGTAAGGATGAATCTTGTGATGATTGAAGGTAAGAGACCAAGTATCACGTTGATAAGTGACAATCTATACGTAATTCAGGAGATAGTACGTATAAATGTTGATGTGAGATAGAGCTAAAGGTGATTGATTGTTGAATAAGGGTAGATTTGGGGAGATATTTATGTAAAGAACAAGGAGTTCAGCCTTGGGCAATGAGTAGTATGTCAATGGTAGGTGACACTAGAGGTGTATAGTGTGGAAATACCTTGAGAATTTTAGTAGTGTAAGCTATAATTATTAATTATTGGCGGGTAAACCATAAGAGAAAGTAAACTTATTGAGTAGTTTGAAAAGATTAGTCAAGATTGAGTAGAGATCCTGTGTGGATAGGCATATAAGTTAACGATTTTGATCGACCAAGATGGTTGAAGGACTAAGTAGCAGCTTAAAATTATGATACCATATGAGTTGAGGTAGGCAAGTTTTAAATAATTCAAGTTATGGACGATAATTGTTGGAGATTTTCTAGAAATGTCGTGGGTGAGTAGAAAAGAGTTCGTTAGTAAGAGTACTAAGACAACGAGAGTGATAATTGGAGGGACTTTTTGTTGAATGTTTAGATGTAATGGAGGAATTAAGATGGTGTAGTATGTAATTTCAGTTCTTGATGTTGAGATTCAAGAGTTTGATTTGCGTATCGAACGTATGTGTGAAGTGGTTTATTCGTATTGGAGAATACTATAGCTTTAGATGGTTATGAAGATTTGAGATTGGTCGAACGGAGAAGGGTATGCTTGTGGTGATTCAAAATTATGTGGAATGAGAGAGTATTTGGATTGTGTAAGGCGAATTAAGGATGTTGTTATGATTTAACAAGTTATTGGTCATGGTGGTTTGGGAACAAACTTTAGGCGGTTGTTGAACTTGGAAGTTGCAACTTACTAGAGAGTTAAGGAGGACCTGATTGGAGTCTTGTAGAGGTCGTAGCATCAACATGGTAATCGCTGTGCAAAATTCAAGTTGTGCATGAGAAAGGAATTGTAAGACGAAGTGCAATGATGTACCTCGTGTAGAGTCGAGGTTGAGTTAAGAACCACATCAGCAATGTATGCCAATGAAAGTGGGGTGTGGCATATTTGAATAAAAGTACAAAGGATTGAATGGGGAAGTTAGTCATTGGAAATACGTGTTGAGAATAAGTAAGAGAGAAGCACATGAGAATGTAGCTTACGTCAATTGAGGATTGGCGAAAGGAATTACCTCACACATAATTTGGAAAATTATGTTTGTGCGTGTATATTAAGGATTTGAGAGCACCACCTGAATGGATATCATGGCGGTGTGTGAGTTCTATGTGGAAATGAAAAGGGTAAGCAATTGTCTAATGGCAAAGTTTGGTGGAAATTAGTATAGCTTTGGTCCATTGTAGTGGTTACAATGAAAAGAGATGTGGTATGATGGAAATTGGTAGTGAGTAAGTATAAGGGATTCGGATGTTGTCAACATGGATGGTTAGACAATAGTAATGTGAAGAATGCCCTGAGTGTTATTTTGAAGGTATGTACCTCGACGAGAGTGGTGATGTTCGGAGTGTTTAGGAATGGTCAGGGTGACCAACTCTTTTGAGTAAGAGAGGATGTTATTGTAAGAGAAAAAGGAACTCAGGAGAGTTCAGGAATAGAATGAGAATACGTTGTGAAGAGGATGTGCGCCGACGATGGCCGTCGACGAGGACAAACGTTTGTTTAAGGCACGCGAGATTCGTCTAAGTGCCATTTTGGAAGTAATGTTAACGTATAAGGAACCGATTCTGGGGAATTGGAGATTTGGATAAGGGAGTCCAAGAGAAGTAGATGGTTTAGTTTGGCAAGTGCCAAGACTATGAGGAGTTGTAATCACCAACCGGAGGTTGGGATGGTATTATTTAAGTCGTGGTTGGAAAGAGATTCGTATGTGAGTAAACGGTTCGGCGTATTCACTGAGTTGCGGACTTATGGATTTTGGTAGAGTGGAAAATTCTTCTATAGAGAAGACAACTTGCTCGGAATGTAATGGTTGGGGTGGTACTTGCCGTAGTGGCACGGTACTACTAGTGGATGATACTCCACGGGTGCTTCAAGAAAGGAAGCATGTTAGCTTAAGCTACGTGTCTTGAGCGTTGTGTCTTGCGATTCCGACGTGTAATCGTAAGAGATCGAGGGAAACATTAAGGAAAGACCTCGGAGGAAGTGTTGGACCATTGTGCCTCGGAAGACCTTGGGCTCAAGTTGAATGAAGTATCACTTAAGTTGGGTAAAGATGGTCTAAACCACCAACATGATTGTCGACTGTCTATTGACAAATTGAGGGACTGGCCGTCCTTAATTTATTGTTGATGGTAGACAGGAATCGCGTTGATTGGAATTGACTAGTTTTGCTAGCTTTGGTGGTGCGCAGACAACTTCAGTGTTTCTTTTTGGAGGGTAGCCGCGACCACTTTGTGTGAGCCTAGTGGAATAGGCTATGTCGCGGAGGCAAAAGAAGTGACTTTGGAAATTTTGTGTGTGGACCCTAGGAAATTTTTGAGTGGTGAACTCGTTGAGAGTTGCGGTTGGTGCACGGGTGTGCCAGTGTGTTGGTGTTAGCATCTGTGTGGCTACACCTAATCCTGAGGGATTTGGTTGTGTTGGTGATGGTAATAACTAGTTGAGTTGTTACTCTTACCTTTAGTTTCGAGGACGAAACTTCTTTTTGGAGGGTAGTAATGTAAGACCCAAGATTCCACTGTACAGTTTTTCTAAGGAACTCTAGTGTCGGCTACGAGTTTAGGGTTTTTGGTGAAGCGGTTTTGTGAGTATCGTCGCATTAATGGGATTTTTGCTGAAACGGAGCCTGTTTTGTGCTCGTGCGCTGGAAAGGCACAGACTTTCGGGTCGTGATCTTCTTTTAAGTATGAGGAGATTTCTGTGGTTTTAGAATAACGAGTTTTGGATTATTCTTGTTTTTGGAAAAAACGAGTAAGATTTTACCCGCTGTTGTGAAATTTTACTGGTTCTGAATTCAGTAGGATTTCGGTTGGGAGTTTTATATATCTGCGCGAGTTAGGATATGTTCTGAGAATAATTTTCCAAGGTGTGGAAGAAAATTACAGTCGCGGAAAAAGATTCGGCGATAAGTTTTGGAAATGTTAAACGTTAGACGTTCTTTCCGTAGGTTTTATGTTTTTGTGGTTTACGATCGTCGCGTCGCGCGAGAGCTGAGTACGAGACTTGTTATGGATGAGTTGATTAAATCTTGTGACTTTCTCATAAAGTAAAGTGATCCAATGGCTAGGGTTTTATGTTGGACTTTATTTTTGATCCAAGGGTGGTGAGTTAGCAAGAGTTTTAAATAGTAAGGAGGTTTATCTCATTTGTGGACTTAGAAAGAATTTCACTCCTCTTGCTCTCTCTTGACCGTGTTTCTTCTTCTTCATTGCTCACCTTCACAAATTTTCATTTCCTCACCATTTCACTCCATTTCAAGCTTGGAAGCTTAGTGGGAAGTTGTAGAGAATCACTTTCTTAAGGTAACCCTCTCTTCTCATCTCCTAGGTTGGTAGATTTTTAGAGTTGTGAGGTTTTTGGGTTTATGTTCTTAAGAGGGTTTGGTGAGAAATGTTGTTCTTGCTAGTTTGTGTTTCATGAAAGTTGTTCATGAGAGTTTAGTAAGCATGCTAGGCTTTGTTGTTTCAATTTTCCATGAGTTGGTGAAAATCTCATGAGAAAAGTTAGGGTTTTGAAAGTTTAGTGTATTGATCAATAACATGTGGTTAAGTTGTAAGGTTTTGAAAAGAAAAGTTGTCTTTGAACCTTTGGGCAAAAGGGAAATGCGTTGTATGGTTTTGTTTTAGAAAATCCGATGAAAAATATTTTGGAGTTTATGAAAATATTTACTAAGTGTTTTGTGTGGTATTTTGGGGTCCAAGTGGTTTAAAACTCTTGTGACATGTGGTGTTGTTTTTCGCCTAGAAAACATGTTTGAAAATGATTTCAAGTCGGTTAAGGCCCGTAATAAAACTTGTGCTTGGGTTTGGTTTTGATTTTGGAAATGAAAATCAAATGACTTGCACTCGAAGCAACCAACATGCCTTCGGAGATGTGTTGCTTGCTTATGAAAATGGTTTGCTTTTGTGCCTTGAAAAGATGTTGGGAACTAATAGAATCAAACTAGGTTTGGTTGGGGAAAAAGGTGGTGTGAGTTGCTGTTTTTGCTGTCATGACAGGTGCAACTCGCCGGGCGAGTGTTTACTCGCCAGGGCGAGTGTCACAGGTCATGACAACACGCCAGGGCGAGCTCCAGAGCGAGCTAGACCTGTCCTCACTGCCTTCACTCGCCACCAACTCGCCAGGGCGAGCTCTGGGAGTTGAGATTTTGGATTCTGATTTCTAAAACTTGGTTTTTAACTTCTAATCCCTTTTTATTAATTTATGGAAGTGGTTGGGATTGGAAACGAGTTCTTCGGGTACTCGGAAAGTACGTAGCTTATAACGCAAGAAAACGGCCATTTTGCATTTCAATTTATTTAAGACTTTTGACAATTGTTTTGGGTCCTAAAAATAGTACAGATAACTCATGGTGGTTGATCAATACGGTAGTTTTTGGTTCGATGTCCGAAGGAGTGGATTTTCCTTAGGAACCTTTAAGTTTTTGGGACTTTGGTATAGTTTCAATACGTTTGGTTTAGAAACAAAGTATTGATCGTACGTTGCTTGTTTTAGGAAGCGCGTCGTGTGGTTTTGATCGTGTGTAGTAAACAGAAGCTTGCCGAGGTAAGGGCTCCACTTTATTTCTGTCTTTTAAAACGGTTTGACATGCTTGGAATTCGCTGCGACGCAATTGTTTGTGTGTTTGACATGTTTGTGTTATGTATGCTCGTTGATGGGAACGTGTTTACATTACTTGTGCAATTTACATATGATTTTGAAAATATATGTATGAATTGCTATGATTTAGTTACATATGCTTGAGAGGTATGTATGTGTGGCATTAGCATATATAGGGAATCGTATGCTCATGCATTCATTGTGCGTAGTTGCGTGAGTGGACTACGGGGTGTTGGTTGCGTGAGTGGACCCACCCAAAATCCTACGGGATCTTATTGAGTACAATAAGTGGTTGCGTGAGTGGACCACGGGGTGTGATTGCGTGAGTGGATCCACCTTAACCCTTTGCGGTTTTATTGGTTATGATTAGTAATTCCGGAATTCATTTGCATGTGGTAGCTCTGGCAGTGCCACACCCATTGTAGAAGTCTGCATTAGGCTTGTTGTGCATTATATATATAAACCCGTTGGTGGGAATTGCTTTGGTGGTTAAGAGCTTTCTCTTGTGTTTGTGGAATTATTGTTATGTGTACAATCTTTCGCACCGGTTATATATATATATATATATACTTTTATTTTGTGGTGACCCTTTCTTTCATTTGCGGGCTCATCCCACCCCAGATGACGATGTAGGTCGAGAGGATGGTGTTGGCAGCTCTAGGCCATAGTGAGCTTGTGTTGAAGCTTAGAGTAGTTAGACTATGCGCCGGTGTGTTTTGTGCACCGTGCTTTTGGGTTAGCATAGAGTTTTCTAACTTGTTTTGATTACTTAGACTTGGACTGTAATTATTCAGGGATACACTTTGCTTGTCGAAGCACCTTTTGGTAACGAGTTCTTTTGTATATTTGAATGCCGGCTCATTTAAAATCTTTTATGCGTAACTCTGATTGTGTACAAAAAAAAAAAAATATATAGTGCCTTTTCTGGCCTTTGAAAAACGGGTTGTTACACCTATTCTTCCTTCTCTGTATCTCAAATTACTTTTCAAATGTCCCAAATAATCTCTCTATTTAAAAACAATTTGATTCAGTTCGAACTATATTCACAGAAGAAAAAAAAATTATAACTACTTTAGATATAAGTGGTTGTAATTTTACTCCCGTGCACACACTTATTCACCTTAATTACAACTTGAGTTTGTGTTTGACATAATACAAAGTCGTTTTAGGAATATGTCTTCCAACTAAAGAGGATTTACCATGATAATTTTATGGGCTCGTTTGTTTTGGATTTTTTTGAAAATAGATTTTATAGTGTTATATAATTTTGTGTAAAAAAAATTTACAAAAAAACTTTTTATAAAAGCTTCAAATTTGAATAGTTACTAGTATCATGACCCGTGCCTTCGCCCGGGCTCTTATAATTAATACTAGGTATTAAACCCGTGCGTTGCACGGGCTTGATTAAACTTTTTCTTTTATAATTTGTTTATTGAAGAAAATAATATAATATTCAATTTTTAAAAATTTAATATGTTTATTGATAGATAATGATTTTTTTTCTTAAATTTTGAAGTATAGTTTAAAGTTGTGTTTGATCCTACTTTTTTAAAACGTAAAAGTTGTTTGGTATTTATAATTTTTTTTCAACTTAATTTTGATATTTTAATAAAAATTTATCACAAATTATAGATTTATAAAATTTAGAATTTTTTACTTTTTTTTAAATAATAATTTAATTTGATAGGTGTATTATATTATTTTTTGGTTTTAAGAAAAAGACTTATAAAATATTTTGAAACATGTTATTTCACAAAGTAAATATATAATATAGAGAGAGATATATAAAAAAATGCTTTTGACATAGATAATGTGTCGTTCACTTACATATAAAAATTATAATAGTGGAATCTAAATAGAGGTTATTAAAATTTTATTGTAACTTGAGTCAAATTAAATTATTTCATTTAGAAAAATTAATGATAATAAATAACACACTTTAAAAAAAATTAAAATCAAACTACTCCTATTTTCATATGTAACATTTTTTTAGTAAAAAAATAGTAATTATTCATCTTAGGGTGTGTTTGTTTTAACCTTTTCAAAAATAGATATTTATAGTGTATTGTTTTTGTGTTAAATCTTTTTTAACAAAGAACATTTTTATAAAAACTTCAAATGAAAAATCGGTTTAAATAGCTTATCTTAAAATATTATTTTAAGTATTTCATTGTTTTGTTAGAAATATTTTTTCGATCATAAAAATCTCTAAAAAAAAAAAAACTATTTCAAATAGCTTTTCGTGAAAGCATTTTTTAGAGATAAATTTTAAAAATAAATTGTGTTTTTTTTAAGTTAAAATCTCTAACATGAATATTTAAGTTATTGAATGTCAAAATCACTCTTTTAATTAATAAAAAGAAGAGCTTGAAATAATATTTACTAATTTTAATAAAGTTATCATAAAAGTTTTTATTTTATAATTTGCCTATTGAAAAAAATAATATGATATTCAATTTTTAAAATTTATTATGTTCATTCATAGATAATAATTTTTTTTCTTAAATTTTAAAGTATAGTTTAAAGATGTGTTTGATCCTACTTTTTTAAGACGTAAAAGTTGTTTGGTATTTATAATTTTTTTAACTTAATTTTTATATTTTAATAAAAATTTATCGTAAATAATAGATTTATAAAATTTAGAATTTTTTTAATTTTTTTAATTTTGTTAAAATAATAATTTAATTTGATAGGTGTATTATATTATTTTTTGGTTTTAAGAAAAAGACTTATAAAATATTTTGAAACCTATTATTTCACAAAGTATATATATAATATAGAGTGAGATATATAAAAAAATGCTTTTGATATAGATAATGTGTAGTTCACTTACATATAAAAATAAAAATAATAGAATCTAAATAGAGGTTACAATAGATATGGTCTCCCCCTGTTTAGATTTTCTTGAAGGGTTTTGGTTTGGTCCCCCTTCTCTTGTTTTGTTTCTTTTTGGTTAATATATATATAGGTGCAGCTCTCATGGTTGCAGCCTAAATTTATAAAAACAAAAAAAATAGAGGTTATTAAAATTTGATTGTAACTTGAGTCAAATTAAATTATTTCATTTAGAAAAATTAATGATAATAAATTAATGATAATCAAACTACTCCTATTTTCATAAGTAACATTTTTTTAGTAAAAAAAATAGTAATTATTCATCTTAGGGTGCGTTTATTTTAACCTTTTTAAAAATAGATATTTATAGTGTATTAGTTTTGTGTTTAATTTTTTTTAACAAAGAACATTTTTATAAAAGCTTCAAAAGAAAAATCGGTTTAAATAGCTTATCTTAAAATATCATTTTACGTATTTCATCGTTTTGTTAGAAATTTTTTTCGATCATAAAAATCTCTAAAAAAAAACTATTTCAAATAGCTTTTCGTGAAAGTCATTTTTTAGAGATAAATTTTTAAAAAAAATTGTGTTTTTTATTAAGTTAAAATCTCTAACATGAATATTTAAGTTATTGAATGTCAAAATCACTTTTTTAATTAATAAAAAGAAGAGCTTGAAATAATATTTACTAATTTCAATAAAGTTATCATAAAAATTATTTTTAAAAATACAAAGAATTTTTTTTTATTTTTTTTAGTGTAAAACAAACGCACCTTTAATTCCTTTTTTTAATTAAAGTTTAATTTGATAACTTATAATTCCATTATTTAATCTTCATTATACATACAGGATGCACGTTATTTTGAGCATTGTAAGACCCAAGATTCCACTGTACAGTTTTTCTAAGGAACTTTAGTGTCGGCTAAGTTTTTAGGGTTTTTGGTGGAGCGGTCTTGTGAGTATCGTCACATTAATGGAATTTTTGCTGAAATGGAGCCTGTTTTGTGCTCATGCGCTGGAAAGGCACGGACTTTTGGGTCGTAGTCTTCTTTTGAGTATAAGAAGGTTTATGTGAAGTCAGAATAACGAGTTTTGGATTATTCTCGCTTCTGGAAAAACGAGTAGGAATTTTACCCGCTGTTGGAAATTTTTACGATGTCTGAATTCCGTAGAAATTTAGATGGGAGTTTTATATATCGGCGTGAGTTAGGATATATTGTCAGAATAATTTTCAAGAGTGAGGAAGAAAATTACAGTCGCGGAAAAAGATTCGGCGATAAGTTTGTGAATTGTTTTTATTAAAAGGTTTATGGTAGAATTTTTTTATGTTTCCGTAAAATTTATCGGTACGCGAGATACGACTCGTTTAAGCGCGAGCTAGTGGGAGGATAAGATCACATAAGAAATATCTAGATATTTTGTGAAGAGGTGGATGGCTAGGATTAAGTCTTAGAACTTTCACTATTTGATCCAATGGCTCACAAGTAGCAAGACCATTACTTAAGGAGACTTTGGAGACTGTTTTTTTTCCCTATGCATAAATAAAACCCAGACTTTTGGCCCATGGTCTTTATTTATCAATCTGAACATTCCTGTGATTTCAGAATTTTGAGTTTCGACTTTCTCCGTTTATTGGAAAAACGAGTAGAAAACTGTGCCGGCTTCTTAAAATTTTACGGTTTCTGTTTTCCGTCGAATTTTAATTGGAGACTTTATATATCGGCGTAAGTTGGAATCTAGTTTCAGAATATTTTTGGGAGCTAAGGAAATAAATTTCAGTCGGAGAATAAAGTTTAGCGATAATATTTGGAAATGTGTTACGACGAACAATCACCTCGTGAGTTTTATATTTTTTCGCAAGATCGACCGTCGACGGAGTACGACTCGTCTGCGAGCGCAAGAGAAATATCTTGGATATTTTCAAAAAGGTAATGATTACTTTGTTTTGATCCAAGGGCTAGGGTTTAGCCATGCAAAAGTTGTTTGATCCAAGGGCCTAGATTTCACAAGAGTGGTTTATTAGTAAGGAGGTTTATGTTTAGTCTTAGAAGCAAAAAAATCACAAAACTACTCACTCCTCTCTTCTCTCATTCGGCCGCCCTCTCACTCACTCTCATCATCTCTTCAAATTTTATTTTTCCATCTTTTCAAGCTTGGATCTTTGGCATAATTAGGAATCTCTTGCTCATTAAGGTAACTAACATCTTCCACTTCTATTCTTGCCATTAAATTCTCTTGGATTTTTAAGTTTCACAATTTTGTTCTTGAGAAGAAAAATGTTAGAATTTAATTTTGTTTCCATAGATGTGTTCATAAGAGTTGTTAGTATACATGATTGAAAAATGAGTTGATTTTCATGGTTAAATCTTGTTTTCACAAAATTTTGTTTAAGAGTTTTGAAGAAAAAAATTGAAATAGATCAAAAACTTCGATTGTGTTGTAAGATTTTGATTTTGAAGTTAGATTTGAGCTTTTAAACAAAATGGATTGTTGAATATGAATTTTGTTTCGAAAAATAAGAAAAAAAAAATTTTCTCGTGTTCTTGAGCGACTCGAAGAACGCAATTTAGAAAAATTTTATTTCGAGTTTCAAAAAGAGTCGGGTATACGATCGAATATCGTTACGAGCTAACAAATGTGGTTAGGGTTTCAAATGAGGAAAAATGGTGTAGGATTGCCCTTTTTGCCTCATTTGGCCGTGGCATCCATATAGGGTTCGAGGAATCGAATTTCGAAAATTGTTTAGAGGCAAATTGCTTCCCATGATCATTGTTTAAATGTTTGATTAGTTATGGGATGTTTTGTAAAGAAAAATGATTTCTTGCCTTAAGAAAAACTTATTTGAGATTTTTCGAAATTTGCGATTCGACTCGATAATTTCTAAATCGTTTTGATAAGTGCTAGTTAGGTATTATGGGATATTACCATGCATTTAGAAGTGAAAAATTTTGAGTAGAAGGGTGTTTTGAAAAAAAATGGCCGTGGCTTTCCTTATGTGGGGGAGAAATTTCAAATTTTTTCTAAGTCCACAATTGTGTGAAAATTTTGTGTGTGTTGGATAATCTTAGTTTTGAAGAAAAACGAGTATAGGAAAGGTTGTTAGGAAGAAAAAAAAATGTGTAACTTGTAACACAAGAAAACTTCGATTTTTCATAAAAATATTTTTGAAAAGTTTTAGTTGTGTTTCAAATGGTCTTGTTGTGTGTGAAACAAGTCCTTGAGGTGGAGAAATCCAAAATGGTTTTAGTTAATGATTTGAAAACAAAATGATTTTTCGTGTTATAAAAATAGTACAATTTACTTCGTGAATTTTTAAACTCTATGAGAATAACCTGAAATCCTTGAGGGATAGCTTTAGGAAGTACCTTAGACCCCTCTGGAGTTTTGAGAGCGAGTTTCGTTTTGTTAGGATAAACGAGGAGTATTTTATTGATGTTACGCTACATTTATTTTAGGTAGCGCGTGTTGTAGTTTTTGCGGAATTAAAGTAACGGAACGCTTGCCGAGGTAAGGGCACCTTTACTTTTCCGTCTAATATATGTATGCCTGGTCCTGGATTGTTGTGAATGTTTGGCATGATTATATTATGTATTCTCGTGATGAGAAGGTGTTTTGTATCGCATGTGTGATTTACATATGTTTGAGAATATGTGTATGAATATGTGATTGGCGTGCATATGATTTTGAAAATATATGTACAAACTATGATTGTTTTACGTACGCTTGAGAGGTATGTATTTTGTTGCATTAGCATATAAGGGGAATCGTATGCTCATGCATTCATAGTACGTGGTTATCGGGAATGGACCACGGGGTGCGACGGCCAGTGATTGGTGTCCTCCCTTTTGAGTTTGGTGTTGTCCGTGTGACTCACCCGGTGTTATCCCACCGTGATTGTTTTGGTATTGAGTGCGTGACTCTACCTGGTGTTATCCCACCACTAGTAGGAGGTGTTATCCCACCCGAGCCTACGACCTTCTGCAGAGGTTTATTCCGGAATAATCATGCATGTGAAAAAGACCCGGCTAGGGTGATCACAATCATTTAGAGTCTGCATTGATAGGCTGGTGTGCATTTCAATACTGTGTGCAAGTATATGAACTGCTAAGTGTTTATTCGCTGTTATATATATATATATATGTTTTTTTTTGCTGTTGTGTTATGTGTGGTGACCCTTGCAACATTTCATTTGCGGGCTCCTCCCACCCCAGATGATGCTGTAGGTCGCGAGGGCGGCGGCTGCTCAGGGCCCAGTGAACTCGTGTCGGAGCTATAGTTTAGAATTAGACTCTGTGCCGGTGTGTTTGTACATCGTGCCTTTGGGCTAGACATAGGTTTCTATCTTGGTTTGTTTTGGGTTGTAGTGCTTGGAGTAATTTGAATACTTAGACTCGGACTGTAATTATTCAGGAACACACTTTGCTTGTCGAAGCACCTTATGATAATGAGTTCTTTTGTATGTTTAATGCCGGCTCTCACTGTTTGTATGCGCGCTCTGTTTTGTTTTAAAAAAAATAAAAAATGCCCCTTTTTAGGCTTTGAAAAACGGGGTGTTACATTGTGGTATCAGAGCCCGACTTTAAATCTTCAAAGGGAAAGTGTGCACTTGAGTCGTTAGTCCAGAGTCGGTTAGAACATAGCCAGAGTTGTGTTGTGGGCTATGTGATTGGTTGTTTTGAGTCTAGCATGGGATATGCTTAGACACTGGTTTGTGTCTTACTGAGGTAATGCAGGGAGTGAGGCTTCAGTAAGTGGAATTGTGAAACCCCCGAGCATTGGTCGAATTTAGTCGTCAAGTGTCTCTGAATTCCTTAAACGAAGTGGTTCGAGGAGGACTGACTTGAGGCGAACAAGGATTACAAGGGATTCTTGGAAGTAATATTATGGATTGAAAGTGGCATTGTGTCGTTGTCACTCAAAGGTATTGAGTATGGACGTGTGGACGTCGACTGATAAAGGATTGTAAGTAAGGATCGGATTGGGATGACCTTTTGAAGAAGATATTGAATATCTGCTCTGGTGACTTAGGGTGCGACTTGATGAAGTCATTAGGTTTTCAAGAGAACGCAGCCACTATGGGATGGTGGAGCATGCGAGATGTCAATTGGATTTAATTACAATGATTGGATAATCATTGGGGCAACTAGTATTGGAAATAAAGTGCATCGCGCGTCAAGAGTAAGTGAACTTGGTGGTGTTAGAAGACGGTTGCGCGAACGATGGGTACCTTAAGGGTTTAATTCAAGTGTGTGAGATAAATTAGCTTCGAAACTAAGATTAGTAAGGATGAATCTTGTGATGATTGAAGGTAGGAGACCAAGTATCACGTTGATAAGTGACAATCTATACATAGTTCGGGAGATGGTAAATGTAGATGTCGATGTGAGATACAACGATAGGTAATTGATTGTTGAATAAAGTTGGAAGTGGAGAGATATTTAGGTAAAGAACGAGGAGTTCAACCTTTGAAAGTGAGTTGCATATCACTGATAGGTGATAATAGAGGTGTTTATTATAGAAATGTCCAGATAATTGTAGCAGTGTAAGCTAGAATTGTTAACTATTGGCAAGTAAACCATAAGAGAAAGTAAACTGGTTTAGCAGTTTGAGGAGATTAGTCAAGAGTGAGTAGAGATCCTGTGTGGATGCGCATATAAGTTAACGACTTTGATCGACCAAGATGGTTGAAGGACTAAGTAGCAGCTTGAATTGATGATACCATAAGAGTTGAGGTGGGCAAGTTTTGAATAAATTCAAGTTATGGACGAGAATTTTTGGATATTTTCTAAGAATGTCGTGTTTGATTAGAAAAGGAGTCCGTTAGTAAGAATACTAAGACAATGAAAGTTGATAGTTGGAAGGACTTTTATTGTATATTAGGATTAAATGGATGTTACGACGAGTTTTTAGAGTTCTTGAGCAGTAAATTCAAGAGTTTGATTTGGGTATCGAACGTACTAAGGATAAAATCATAGCAAAGTGTCGTGCGTTGGTAGATACTTTTGATAAGTCGAGCATTAAGATTTGAGATAAGTGTTAAAGGTTTGATAGCTGAGTAAGATGAGTCGATTTGTAGGCGAATTGCAGTGACCCTATAAGGACGAGTTTAGATATAGTCATTCATAAGAGATGATTGTTAGTAAAAAGTTAGAAGTGAATAAGAAAACGATGAGTGAATAGATGTAAGAATATGATTGGCCAGAACCGAGATCTGGGAATTGATTCCCCGGTGGGAACCGACCTTATGACTTTAGAATAGTCACGATGATGAAGGACCAGTCGAATAGAGAGGAGATACATAATAGGAACTTGAGGAATTAATCATTTGGAGCGTTTGATTACGACACGTACATTAGTGGACACCGTAAGGGAAGTTAGAGATGGATAAATCCAGTTAGTGAATGGATGTGTCAGGTTGGATAGCGAGAACGTATGTGGGAAGTTGGTTGTTGTTATTGGAGAATACTATAGCTTTAGATGGTTATGAAGATTTGAGATTGGTCGAACGGAGAAGGGTATGCTTGTGGTGATTCAAAATTATGTGAAATGAGAGAGTATTTGGATTGTGTGCGGCGAATTAAAGATGTTGTTTTGATTTAGCAAGTTATTGGTCATGGTGGTTTGGGAACCAACTCTAGACAGTTGTTGGACTAGAAAGTTGCAAAGTAGTAGATTGATGATACATGCTTGATTGGAGTTTTGTAGAGGTTATGACATCGACGAGTTAGTCGTAAAGGGAGGTTAGTCATGGAAAGAATGTGTTAACAATAAGTGTGGCTAGTGGTGTTTCTAGCCGAACTCGTAGAGAAAAGGTTCCATTGTTTTGGTTGTCTTTCATTTGATGAATTCATCTTCAGAGAGGAGAAAGAGTGATGGAGATGAAATGGTTTGTGGATCTGTTTCTGGGTCTAGAAAAGAATGGGGATTTAGAGAGAAGCCCATGAAGATGTGGCTTATGCCAATTGAAGATTGGCAAAGGGATTTGTCTCACACCTAATTTTGGAAATAAGAAGGATAAGAAATTGTCTAATGGCAAGTTGATGGAAGCTTGTAGAGCTTTGGTTCATTGTAGTGGTTACAATGAAGAGAGACGTGGTATGATGGAAATCGGTAGTGAGTAAGTATAAGGGATTCGGATGTTGTCAACAAGGATGGTTAGACAATAGTAATGTGAGGAATGGCCTAAGAATTATTTTGAAGGTAGGTACCTCGACGAGAGTGGTGATGTTCGGAGTATTTAGGAATGGTCAGGGTGACCAACTCTTTTGAGTAAGAGAGGATGTTATTGTAAGAGAAAAAGGAACTCAGGAGAGTTCAGGAATAGAATGAGAATACGTTGTGAAGAGGATGTGCGCCGACGATGGCCGTCGACGAGGATAAACGTTTGTTTAAGGCACGCGAGATGCGTCTAAGTGCCATTTTGGAAGTAATGTTAACGTATAAGGAACCGATTCTGGGGAATTGGAGATTTGGATAAGGGAGTCCAAGAGAAGTAGATGGTTTAGTTTGGCAAGTGCCAAGACTATGAGGAGTGTAATTACCAACCGGAGGTTGGGGTGGTATTATTTAAGTCGTGATTGGAAATAGATCCGTACGTGAGCAGACGGTTCGGCATATTCATTGAGTCGCGGACTGATGGATAGTGGTAAGGTGGGAAAATCTTCTAGAAGAGAAGACAACTTGTTTGGAATGAAATAGTTTTGGTGGTAATTGTCGTGGTGGCACTGTACTACTATTGGATAATACTCCATGGATGTTTCGTGAGTGGAAGCATGAGAGTCCACGTGACGTGTTTTGGGCGTTTGGATCTCACTGACGAGATCGGGATAATAAGAATTGAGGAAATTGTTGGACCATTGTGCCTCGGATGACCTGAAGCACAATTGGAAGGGGGCATTATTAAAGTTAGGTAAAGAGGGTCTAAACCACCATCATGATTGTCGACTATCTATTGACAAATTGGGGGACTGGCCGTCCTTAATTTATTGTTGATAGTAGACGGAATCGAGTTGAATGGAATTGACTAGCTTTGCTAGCTTTGGTGGTGCCAGAAAGTTTTGGTGTTTCTTTTTGGAGGGTAGCCAGTCACTGCTGCGCGTGAACCTAGTGGTTTAGGCTATGCCGCGGAGGCAAAAGAAGTGACTTTGGAAATTTTGTGTGTGGACCCTAGGATATTTGAGGAACTCGAGGTTGTGAACCTCTGTTGTGAGGTTAATTTTTGAGTGGTGCACTAGTTGAGAGTTGCGGTTGGTGCACGGTTGTGCCAGTGTGTTGGTGAGAGTATCTGTGTGACTCCACCCGGTGTTAGCATCTGTGTGGCTACACCTAATCCTGAGGGATTTTGTTGTGTTAGGGATGGTAATAACCAGTTGGGTTGTTACTCTTACCTTTAGTTTCGAGGACGAAACTTCTTTTTGGAGGGCAGTAATGTAAGACCCAAGATTCCACTGTACAGTTTTTCTAAGGAACTTTAGTGTCGGCTAAGTTTTTAGGGTTTTTGGTGGAGCGGTCTTGTGAGTATCGTCACATTAATGGAATTTTTGCTGAAATGGAGCCTGTTTTGTGCTCATGCGCTGGAAAGGCACGGACTTTTGGGTCGTAGTCTTCTTTTGAGTATAAGAAGGTTTATGTGAAGTCAGAATAACGAGTTTTGGATTATTCTCGCTTCTGGAAAAACGAGTAGGAATTTTACCCGCTGTTGGAAATTTTTACGATGTCTGAATTCCGTAGAAATTTAGATGGGAGTTTTATATATCGGCGTGAGTTAGGATATATTGTCAGAATAATTTTCAAGAGTGAGGAAGAAAATTACAGTCGCGGAAAAAGATTCGGCGATAAGTTTGTGAATTGTTTTTATTAAAAGGTTTATGGTAGAATTTTTTTATGTTTCAGTAAAATTTATCGGTACGCGAGATACGACTCGTTTAAGCGCGAGCTAGTGGGAGGATAAGATCACATAAGAAATATCTAGATATTTTGTGAAGAGGTGGATGGCTAGGATTAAGTCTTAGAACTTTCACTATTTGATCCAATGGCTCACAAGTAGCAAGACCATTACTTAAGGAGACTTTGGAGACTGTTTTTTTTCCCTATGCATAAATAAAACCCAGACTTTTGGCCCATGGTCTTTATTTATCAATCTGAACATTCCTGTGATTTCAGAATTTTGAGTTTCGACTTTCTCCGTTTATTGGAAAAACGAGTAGAAAACTGTGCCGGCTTCTTAAAATTTTACGGTTTCTGTTTTCCGTCGAATTTTAATTGGAGACTTTATATATCGGCGTAAGTTGGAATCTAGTTTCAGAATATTTTTGGGAGCTAAGGAAATAAATTTCAGTCGGAGAATAAAGTTTAGCGATAATATTTGGAAATGTGTTACGACGAACAATCACCTCGTGAGTTTTATATTTTTTCGCAAGATCGACCGTCGACGGAGTACGACTCGTCTGCGAGCGCAAGAGAAATATCTTGGATATTTTCAAAAAGGTAATGATTACTTTGTTTTGATCCAAGGGCTAGGGTTTAGCCATGCAAAAGTTGTTTGATCCAAGGGCCTAGATTTCACAAGAGTGGTTTATTAGTAAGGAGGTTTATGTTTAGTCTTAGAAGCAAAAAAATCACAAAACTACTCACTCCTCTCTTCTCTCATTCGGCCGCCCTCTCACTCACTCTCATCATCTCTTCAAATTTTATTTTTCCATCTTTTCAAGCTTGGATCTTTGGCATAATTAGGAATCTCTTGCTCATTAAGGTAACTAACATCTTCCACTTCTATTCTTGCCATTAAATTCTCTTGGATTTTTAAGTTTCACAATTTTGTTCTTGAGAAGAAAAATGTTAGAATTTAATTTTGTTTCCATAGATGTGTTCATAAGAGTTGTTAGTATACATGATTGAAAAATGAGTTGATTTTCATGGTTAAATCTTGTTTTCACAAAATTTTGTTTAAGAGTTTTGAAGAAAAAAATTGAAATAGATCAAAAACTTCGATTGTGTTGTAAGATTTTGATTTTGAAGTTAGATTTGAGCTTTTAAACAAAATGGATTGTTGAATATGAATTTTGTTTCGAAAAATAAGAGAAAAAAAAAAATTTCTCGTGTTCTTGAGCGACTCGAAGAACGCAATTTAGAAAAATTTTATTTCGAGTTTCAAAAAGAGTCGGGTATACGATCGAATATCGTTACGAGCTAACAAATGTGGTTAGGGTTTCAAATGAGGAAAAATGGTGTAGGATTGCCCTTTTTGCCTCATTTGGCCGTGGCATCCATATAGGGTTCGAGGAATCGAATTTCGAAAATTGTTTAGAGGCAAATTGCTTCCCATGATCATTGTTTAAATGTTTGATTAGTTATGGGATGTTTTGTAAAGAAAAATGATTTCTTGCCTTAAGAAAAACTTATTTGAGATTTTTCGAAATTTGCGATTCGACTCGATAATTTCTAAATCGTTTTGATAAGTGCTAGTTAGGTATTATGGGATATTACCATGCATTTAGAAGTGAAAAATTTTGAGTAGAAGGGTGTTTTGAAAAAAAATGGCCGTGGCTTTCCTTATGTGGGGGAGAAATTTCAAAATTTTTCTAAGTCCACAATTGTGTGAAAATTTTGTGTGTGTTGGATAATCTTAGTTTTGAAGAAAAACGAGTATAGGAAAGGTTGTTAGGAAGAAAAAAAAAAAGTGTAACTTGTAACACAAGAAAACTTCGATTTTTCATAAAAATATTTTTGAAAAGTTTTAGTTGTGTTTCAAATGGTCTTGTTGTGTGTGAAACAAGTCCTTGAGGTGGAGAAATCCAAAATGGTTTTAGTTAATGATTTGAAAACAAAATGATTTTTCGTGTTATAAAAATAGTACAATTTACTTCGTGAATTTTTAAACTCTATGAGAATAACCTGAAATCCTTGAGGGATAGCTTTAGGAAGTACCTTAGACCCCTCTGGAGTTTTGAGAGCGAGTTTCGTTTCGTTAGGATAAACGAGGAGTATTTTATTGATGTTACGCTACATTTATTTTAGGTAGCGCGTGTTGTAGTTTTTGCGGAATTAAAGTAACGGAACGCTTGCCGAGGTAAGGGCACCTTTACTTTTCCGTCTAATATATGTATGCCTGGTCCTGGATTGTTGTGAATGTTTGGCATGATTATATTATGTATTCTCGTGATGAGAAGGTGTTTTGTATCGCATGTGTGATTTACATATGTTTGAGAATATGTGTATGAATATGTGATTGGCGTGCATATGATTTTGAAAATATATGTACAAACTATGATTGTTTTACGTACGCTTGAGAGGTATGTATTTTGTTGCATTAGCATATAAGGGGAATCGTATGCTCATGCATTCATAGTACGTGGTTATCGGGAATGGACCACGGGGTGCGACGGCCAGTGATTGGTGTCCTCCCTTTTGAGTTTGGTGTTGTCCGTGTGACTCACCCGGTGTTATCCCACCGTGATTGTTTTGGTATTGAGTGCGTGACTCTACCTGGTGTTATCCCACCACTAGTAGGAGGTGTTATCCCACCCGAGCCTACGACCTTCTGCAGAGGTTTATTCCGGAATAATCATGCATGTGAAAAAGACCCGGCTAGGGTGATCACAATCATTTAGAGTCTGCATTGATAGGCTGGTGTGCATTTCAATACTGTGTGCAAGTATATGAACTGCTAAGTGTTTATTCGCTGTTATATATATATATGTTTTTTTTTGCTGTTGTGTTATGTGTGGTGACCCTTGCAACATTTCATTTGCGGGCTCCTCCCACCCCAGATGATGTTGTAGGTCGCGAGGGCGGCGGCTGCTCAGGGCCCAGTGAACTCGTGTCGGAGCTATAGTTTAGAATTAGACTCTGTGCCGGTGTGTTTGTACATCGTGCCTTTGGGCTAGACATAGGTTTCTATCTTGGTTTGTTTTGGGTTGTAGTGCTTGGAGTAATTTGAATACTTAGACTTGGACTGTAATTATTCAGGAACACACTTTGCTTGTCGAAGCACCTTATGGTAATGAGTTCTTTTGTATGTTTAATGCCGGCTCTCACTGTTTGTATGCGCGCTCTGTTTTGTTTTAAAAAAAAAAAAATAATGCCCCTTTTTAGGCTTTGAAAAACGGGGTGTTACAAGCATGTTTAGTGCTAAATTGAAAACAATTTTTTTATTACAATAAAATCTTGTATAGCATGTGAAATCTATTTGAAGCGCAACAAAAACTTTCATAGGAACCGATTTGCGATACTATTATTTTTAGGCAAATAATAGACTACACCGTCATGTCATAAACAATACATCAAAAAATTATGGTAATATTATTATTATTATTATGAAAAGCACTTTCATACCACTAAAAATTATTAAAAATATGTCACCATTTTCTTGCATGCCACTGAAAATGTAATTAATATGTCACCATTTTCTTGTTATAGCAATTAAAAATGTATGGCTAATTATATTCGCCCAATTTATATAATAGAGTAACTTGAGTTTCGATCAATCATGTCATAATAACCAATGAAGAGTCAAGACATAAGGCATGCATGAAAGAAAGGAAAAAACTACCATACATGATTGAAAAAAGTATTACTCAAGAGTTTGTTTGAAGAAAGTGAGAAAGATCCAAAATTCAAATGTATATTATCGATATGTAGTAGCTGTAAATAAAATCCAAATGTTTGAACGCACGGGTGTTTTTTTTAGAACGCACTTATATAATTTTTGGTATAATATTATTTCATTGGTTAAAAATTCTAAATATTTTTTATCTCTATGAAATAGAAGAATTTTTTAAACCAATTCGTCAGTAGGAGTACAAACTTTCTTCCAAGAGTTATTAATCTTATTTATCCTTAAAAGTTATTAATTAATTAAAAATCAACATAATTGAAGAACTTAACAAAGATCCCATAGTAATTATTCTTAGAAAAAATGTGTCATTCCTCTAAGAAATTAAAATGGCTAATTATTTTCTATCACAACATCAATCTCTTAAAAAAAATGCCATACAGGATTGAAAATGTATCACTCAAGAAAGTGACAGACCCAAAATCCAAAATGTAGTAGTTAAAAGGTTGGCATGATAAAGTTATTTTTAAATAAAATATAATTAAAATTAATTAAAATTGTAACTATTCAACTTGCAAATTAAAACTTTGCATCAATATATAATGAGTGAGTGAATAATCAAAGAATAAGAGTTAAGAGTTAAGGAATAGTAAAAAAAATAGTATTGCAAAGGTTTGTGGGTTATGTTTTAAAAGTCCATCTCTTATAATTATTAAATATCAAAATCTTGAGTTAATATTATGTAATTATGATTCATATTGCCTCTTTATTTTCTTTCTTTTAGTATTCTCTTCTAATTATATGGAATCAAAATTAGCATGATTCCAAGTATGACATTTAAATAATTAAGAAAAAATATGAGAAAACTATGGTTACACATTGGAGTCCTAAATGAGACGTATCCATTCAATATTTCATTTGTTTGAGAACAAAAAATATAACTAATCAATATATTTTAATTTACAACTTCTCATTGACCTTTTAACAATTTAAATTTTTCTCATTATTTCTATAAATACAAATATTTTTAATTAGACTAAATTTGAAATATTATCATTACATAATCTTATAGTTACTATTTTTTTTCATTCTTTGAATCGATGTATTGTATAGAATATTAAAAATACTTGAACTTTGATATTTTATAATATGCAATTGGAAACTTTTAATAATAATAAATTAATAATATTTTGTGAGCTTTATCATTATAGTATTCTATATTACTTAATTTTTTTAAAGAAACTTTTGTAACTATATAATGACAAAAAATGTAAGTTAATTTTTTAAAACAAATGATTAGCATAAATTTTTTAAGAAAGTGGTTGGTGTTTTGTAAAACTTGCTTTGGTTGTAAATCTATAGTTTTTTTTTATATAACTTATAAAGTCATTTTCTAATTCAAAGAGTTGCATAATTTAATGAATAGGTAAGTTAATTGATTTGGATGTTACATTAAGCAGAAAGACACATAAGTACTGAAAGAAAGGATATGGTGTTAAACAAAGTAAGAGAATTATTAAAATTCATATATAAATTTTATTCAACCTCTAAGTCATTCATTAATTAACTAAAGCTTGATGATACCAACTAAGCCTATCAACAACACACACATGAAGATTATAAGGATTATCATCATATAAAACACACAACAGTGTATCCCCTTTCTCCACTGGCTTGGATTTCACAAAGTTGTTTCATCCATTTCCTACACATCAACATTCAAACTAATTTCATATCGATATTTTTCATTAGTATCATGATCAATAATCATAATATTTTCTTGGCTCCTATCAACAAATTCATGTGACATATCTCGAGGAATTTCCTGCACAAAAACAACAAACATATAAATCTCTAACCTTTTTATTACTTATACTCATATAGTTTTCATCAAATCTACCTACTAATTTAATTAACTTACCAATACATAATCTATCTCGAAGGTCATATCAGAAACTTTATATTCCCAAAAAAGCATTTGTTCACCATTAATATGAGCCGATATTCCAACATGAACAAATACAATAGTTTCTTCACCATTCACCACTTCCATCACCCACTACTTCATCAATCGCTTCATTTCAATGATTTTCACCTTCCATCTAATAAAAAATTATTAAATACGAAAATAACAAAGATTTAGGACTAACTCAACACATATTCCGAAAAGTAAAGTAACTTTATATCGCATATTTTTTGACAAAAAATGAACTACCATTGTAAGACCCAAGATTTCATTGTATATTTGGTTTTAGGTTTATTAGGGTTCCGATGTGTTCAGGTTGTGAAACATCGTGTAATTAGTAGTTTTGCTGTAATTGAATCTGTTTTGGACTCGTGCGCTGTAAAGGCACAGGCTTTTGTCTTGTAATCCTCTTTTGTGAATAAGAAGGATGCTGTGGATTTAGAATGATGAGTTTTGGATTATTCTTGTTTTTGGAAAAACGAGTAGGATTTTACCCGCGGATGAAAAATCGTACTGTGTCTGTTTTAAGTGAGGTTTCGGATGGAAGTTTTATATATCTGCGTGAGTGAGGTTATGTTCTGAGAATAATTTTCTAAGGTATGGAAGAAAATTACAGTCGCGGAAAAAGATTCGGCGATAAGTTTTGGAAATGTTAAACGTTAGACGTTCTTTCCGTAGGTTTTATGTTTTTGTGGTTTTCGTTCGTCGCGTCGCGCGAGAGCTGAACGCGTGACTTGTTATGGGAGAGTTGTTTAAATCTTGTGACTTTCTCATAAAGTAAAGTGATCCAATGGCTAGGGTTTAAGCTTGGACTTTTGACTTTGATCCAATGGTGGTTTGGCTAGCAAGAGCTTTATAATAGTAAGGAGGTTTATGACTTTGTGAGACTTAGAAAAATTTCATCACAACTCACTCTCTTCTTCTTCCATCGTGCCATCACTTTCTCATACCCTAACCTTCACTAAATTTTCCATTTCTCACCATTTCACTCCATTTCAAGCTTGGAAGCTTAGTGGAAAGTTGTAGAGAATCACTTGCTTAAGGTAACCCTCTCTTCTCATCTCCTAGGTTGGTAGATTTTTAGAGTTGTGAGGTTTTTGGGTTTATGTTCTTAAGAGGGTTTGGTGAGAAAGGTTGTTTTTGCTAGTTCTTGTTTCATGAAAGTTGTTCATGAGAGTTTAGTAAGCATGCTAGGCTTTGTTGTTTTTGTTTTCCATGAGTTGGTGAAAAATCTCATGAGAAAAGTTAGGGTTTTGGTTGGTTTATGTATTGATCAATTACATGAGGTTATGTTGTAAGGTTTTGAAAAGAAAAGTTGTCTTTGAACCTTTGGGCAAAAGGGAAATGCGTTGTATGGTTTTGTTTTAGAAAATCCGATGAAAAATATTTTGGGGTTTATGAAAATATTTCCTAAGTGTTTTGAGTAGTGTTTTTGGGGTCAAAGTGGTTTAAAACTCTTGTGACATGTGGTGTTACTTTTACCTTGAAAACATGTTTGAAAATGATTACCGGACGGTTAAGGCCCGTAATAAAACTTGTGCTTGGATTTGGTTTTGATTTTGGAAATGAAAATCAAATAACTTGCACTCGAAGCAACCAACAAGCTTTCGGAAACGAATTGCTTGCTTATGAAAATGGTTTGCTTTTGTGCCTTGAAAAAGTGTTGGGAACTAATAGAATCAAACTAGGCTTGGGTGGAAAAAGGTGGTGTGAGTTGCTGTCTTTTGCTGTCATGACAGGTGCAACTCGCTGGGCGAGTGGTTACTCGCCAGGGCGAGTGTCACAGGTCATGACAACACGCCAGGGCGAGCTCCAGAGCGAGTAAGACCAGTACTCCCTGCCTTCACTCGCTACCAACTCGCCAGGGCGAGCTCTGGGAGTTGAGATTTTGGATTCTGATTTCTAAAACTTGGTTTTTAACTTCTAATCCCTTTTTATTAATTTATGGAAGTGGTTGGGATTGGAAACGGGTTTTTCGGGTACTCGGAAAGTACGTAGCTTGTAACGCAAGAAAACGGCCATTTTGCATTTCAAATTATTTAAGACTTTTGACAATTGTTTTGGGTCCTAAAAATAGTACAAATAACTCATGGTGGTTGATCAATACGATAGATTTTGGTATGGTATCCGAAAGAGTGAATTTTCCTTAGGAACCTTTAAGTTTTTGGGACTTTGGTATAGTTTCAATACGTTTGGTTTAGAAACAAAGTATTGATCGTACGTTGCTTGTTTTAGGAAGCGCGTCATGTGGTTTTGATCGTGTGTAGTAAACGGAAGCTTGCCGAGGTAAGGGCTCCACTTCATTTCTGTCTTTTAAAACGGTTTGACATGCTTGGAATTCGCTGCGACGCAATTGTTTGTGTGTTTGACATGTTTGTGTTATGTATGCTCGTTGATGGGAACGTGTTTACATTACTGTGCAATTTACATATGATTTTGAAAATATATGTATGAATTGCTATGATTTAGTTACATATGCTTGAGAGGTATGTATGTGTGGCATTAGCATATATAGGGAATCGTATGCTCATGCATTCATTGTGCGTAGTTGCGTGAGTGGACTACGGGGTGTTGGTTGCGTGAGTGGACCCACCCAAAATCCTACGGGATCTTTTTGAGTACAATAAGTGGTTGCGTGAGTGGACCACGGGGTGTGATTGCGTGAGTGGATCCACCTTAACCCTTTGCGGTTTTATTGGTTATGATTAGTAATTCCGGAATTCATTTGCATGTGGTAGCTCTGGTAGTACCACACCCATTGTAGAAGTCTGCATTAGGCTTGTTGTGCATTATATATATAAGCCCGTTGGAGGGAATTGTTGAATGTTTTAAGAGCTTTCTCTTGTGTTTTGTGGAAATTTTGTTACGTGTACAATCTTTCGCACCGGTTATATATATATATATATCTACTTTTATTTTGTGGTGACCCTTTCTTTCATTTGCGGGCTCATCCCACCCCAGATGACGATGTAGGTCGAGAGGATGATGTTGGCAGCTCTAGGCCTTAGTGAGCTCGTGTTGGAGCTGGAGTGGTAGTTTTAGTTAGACTATGCGCCGGTGTGTTTGTGCACTGTGCTTTTTGATTAGCATAGGACATTCTAACTTCTTTTGGTTAGTTAGTGCTTGTAAGCACATAGACTTATGGATTGTAAGTATTCAGGTTTACACTTAGCTTTTTCGGATACAACATATATATACGGTGTGATATATATATGGTTCGTTTGTAATATTTAATGTCGGCTCAATTAAAAATGTTTTGCGCACTCTGAGTGTTGTTAAAAAAAAAATAAAAAAATAATGCCCTTTTTGCGTTATGAAAACGGGGTGTTACATTTGTGGTATCAGAGCACGGCTTTAAATCTTCAAAGGGAAAGTGTATACTTGAGTCGTTAGTCCAGAGTCGGTTAGAACTTAGCTAGAGTAGTGTCAGTTCTAGTGCCTGTTCTGTGTCGGTTGTGAGTCAGTAACCATTGAATGAGATTTTCTGTAGAGACTCAGAAATGTTTGGATAAGGATCTAATCGAAGAGAATTGGTATGTGCAGGAAACGATGCCTCCAAGAAGGGCACCTGCTAGAGATGATGATGATGTGGACATCCATCAGATGGCTTATGCCATGAATACAATGGCAGCAGCGGTGACTGCGCAAACTCATGCTAAGGCGCAGAGAGACCTTGAAAAGCGCGACAGGGAGATCCTGGCCGCTGGGTCTAGGGTTCTCACAAGTTTTAATCAGCAGGCCCCTCCAAAGTTTAATGGGGAGGGAGGTCCAGAAACAGCGGATCTATGGCTCCATGCTATGGAGAGAATATTTGGGGCAATTCATTGTCCGGAGGGGGAGAAGGTAGTTCTAGCTACCTATCAGCTGCTTGGGGGTTCCGAATTTTGGTGGAGGAACACCCGTCTGATTATGGAAAATGCATATGAGGAGATTAACTGGGAGAACTTCAAGAGGAGGTTCCTGGCTAAGTATTTCCCTGAGACTGCAAGGGAAAGGTATGGTGAGGAGTTTC
This sequence comes from Trifolium repens, assembly GCA_030408175.1. Lineage (NCBI taxonomy): Eukaryota > Viridiplantae > Streptophyta > Magnoliopsida > Fabales > Fabaceae > Trifolium > Trifolium repens. The sequence continues at coordinate 38,684,610 of CP125851.1, forward strand.
TGAGACTACGTCGGGGGAGTATGAATGTGGAGGCATATTCCAAGAAGTTTGAATCATTATCCCGTTTCTTCCGCTTCTTTAGGGATGGGATAGATGAGGTCTATATGTGTCGTCGCTTCCAAGATGGGCTGAGGTACGAACTGCAGGATGCGGTTGTGCCATTGGGTATTCGGCAATTTCAAGTCTTGGTTGAAAAGTGTCAAGAGGTTGAAGATATGAGAAACAAAAGGGTGAACCGTCAGGGTGGTTTTAGTGCTGGGGGACCAAGTCGTTCTGGTGGTCCGAATCAAAGTCAGAACCGTGGAAAACAAGGCAGTAAGCCATATGACCGTCCACAGTATAACAAGGGACAGGGTCGATCGGTGAATCAGGACAGTCAGAATACCGGGAAGCAGGGCTGTTTTAAGTGTGGTGAAGTGGGCCACTATGCGAATGAATGCCGGAATCAGGGACATGTTTGTTTTAATTGCAAGAAGCCGGGACACTTTGCTAGAGATTGCAAAGCCCCGAAGGCCGGGCCGTCGGCTAATGTGGCACAAGGCTCACAAGGTACCAGACCTGCGGCAAAGGCACGTGCTTACTGTATGGGCACAGAAGTGAGTGGGCAGGCTAGCAATGCCATTCACGAGAGCTGTCACATTGCAGGTAATTCTTTAACTGCTTTGATTGACACGGGGGCAACCCACTCATTCATTTCTTTGGCTTGTACAAATCGGTTGAGTTTGATTTGAATGTTTTGACTCCTGCTAAGGATTTGGTAGTGAATACTGCATGTTTGCATTGTTTAGTAGTAATTCAGAATAGGGAGTTTCTGGTCAACTTGGTGTGTTTACCGCTTACATATCTCGAGATCATTCTCGGGATGGATTGGCTATCTTATCATTATGTTATACTAGATTGTGCTCGGAAATTGGTTTTCTTTCCCGAGCCAGGTGTGCGGAGATACCTGTCGGCCAATCAGCTTACAATGATTATGTGTAACGGAGAGCCAGAGATTGTTTCACTTGCTAGTTTGGGAGTGATATCAGAGGTCCGAATGGGGGAGATTCGGGTAGTTCAGAATTTCCAAGACGTGTTTCCGTCGGAGATTCCAGCTTTTCCTCCGTGTAGAGAGGTAGAATTCTTCATAGAATTGCATCCGGGTACGGGTCCGATTTCGGAATCGCCCTATCGGATGGCTCCAGCCGAGTTGGTAGAGTTGAAAAGTCAAATTGAGGACTTGTTAGAGAAGGGTTTCATAAGGCCTAGTGTGTCTCCGTGGGGAGCACCGGTCTTATTGGTGAAAAAGAAGGATGGTAGATCCCGTTTGTGTGTGGATTATCGGAAGCTTAATAAGGCGACTATCAAGAACCGGTATCCATTGCCGCGTATTGATGATCTGATGGATCAGTTGAAAGGAGCGTCAGTATTTTCCAAGATTGACTTGAAATCTGGATATCATCAGATAAGAGTAAGGGAAGAGGATGTTCAGAAGACAGCATTTCGGTCACGTTATGGACACTACGAGTATCTAGTGATGCCATTTGGAGTGACGAATGCACCAGCGATTTTTATGGACTACATGAATCGGATATTCCATTCATTTCTGGACAAGTTCGTGGTTGTGTTCATTGATGATATTCTCGTGTATTCGAAGAGTGAAGAGGAGCATGAAGAGCATCTTCGTATGGTTTTGCAAGTGTTGCGGGAAAGAAAGTTGTATGCGAATCCGTCGAAGTGTGATTTTTGGTTGGAAGAGGTGAATTTCCTTGGCCATATAATATCAAAAGAGGGAATTGCCGTGGATCCAGCCAAGATTGACACAGTACTTGCATGGAAACAACCGCAGACGGTGACGGACGTGAGGAGTTTTGTTGGTTTGGCCGGTTATTACCGGAGGTTCATAGAAGGATTCGCTAAGATTGTGGCACCAATGACGCAACTTACGCGAAAAGATCAACCGTTTGCGTGGACTGAGCAGTGTGAACTTAGTTTTCAATTGTTGAAGGAGCGGTTGACGACTTCACCGGTGTTGGTGTTACCTCAGTCAGATGAACCTTATGAGGTTTATTGTGATGCGTCTCATCAGGGTTTGGGCTGTGTGTTGATGCAACACAAGAGAGCAGTGGCTTATGCATCACGGCAGTTGAAGGTGCATGAGAAGAATTATCCGACGCACGATTTGGAGCTTGCGGCCGTGGTTTTTGCATTGAAGATTTGGAGACATCATCTTTATGGTTGCACTTTTGTCGTGTTTAGTGACCATAAAAGTCTTAAGTATCTGTTTGATCAGAAAGAGCTAAATATGCGACAGAGGAGGTGGATGGAAACTTTGAAAGACTTTGACTTTACCTTAGAATACCATCCGGGGAAGGCTAATGTGGTAGCCGATGCTTTGAGTAGAAAGAGTGTGTCAGCGTGTTCGGCACAAATGGCTAGTCAACAAGAGTTGTTGAAAGAATTTCGAGACTTGCACCTAGAAGTGGAGTTTGCGTTAGGGAATATGAGATTGGGTATGATCACCATCTCGAATGGTTTGTTAGAGGACATTGCTAATTGTCAAGGTGACGAGTTCCTTATGGGGAAAAGAGCTTTGATTGTTCGGGAAACCAACCGAGATTTCAAGGTGGGACCGGACAACATTTTGAGATGTAATGGTAGGGTGTGTGTGCCCGATGCGATGGACTTGAGAAACACCATTCTAGGGGAGGCACACAAGAGTAAGCTTAGTATGCATCCCGGGGCAACAAAAATGTATCAGGACCTGAGGCAAGATTTCTGGTGGCCGGGTATGAAGAGGGATGTGGCCGAGTTTGTGGCGTCGTGTTTGACTTGTCAGAAGGCGAAGGTTGAGCATCAGAGACCAGCAGGGATGCTGCAGTCATTAGATATCCCCGAGTGGAAGTGGGATAGCATTTCTATGGATTTCATCACTGGTTTACCTAAGACCAGGAGGAAGCATGATTCCATTTGGGTGATAGTGGATCGTTTGACTAAGTCCGCTCATTTTCTACCGGTAAGGACTACGGATACAGCGGCGAAGTTGACCGATATTTACATTGCTGAGATTGTGAGGTTACATGGGATTCCGTCAAGTATAGTGTCGGATCGAGACCCAAAGTTTACTTCACACTTTTGGAAGACTTTGCATGAGGCGTTGGGGACGAAACTGAGATTGAGTTCCGCCTACCATCCTCAGACAGATGGGCAGACCGAGAGGACAAATCAATCTTTAGAAGATTTGTTGAGAGCATGTGTTTTGGATGATCGTGGAAGTTGGGATGATGTTTTACCGTTGATAGAATTCACATACAACAACAGTTTCCACGCGAGTATTGGAATGGCACCATACGAGGCTTTGTATGGGAGAAGATGTCAGACTCCTTTGTGTTGGTACCAAGATGGGGAAAGTTTGATAGTAGGACCGGAAATGGTACAACAGACGACGGACAAGGTCCGAAAGATAAGGGCAATGATGAAGGTTGCTCAAGATCGACAAAAGAGTTATGCGGATAGGCGTCGGAGGCCTTTAGAGTTTGAGGAGGGAGACCATGTATTTCTCCGTGTTACCCCAACAACTGGTGTTGGAAGGGCTTTGAAAGCAAAGAAGTTGACTCCGAAGTTTATAGGGCCTTATCAGATTTTGGAACGGGTTGGGAAGGTAGCATATCGGATCGCGTTGCCACCGGTACTATCTTTGATTCATGATGTGTTCCATGTGTCGCAATTGCGGAAATATACACCGGATCCATCACATGTGATCACACCAGATGACATCCAGCTGAGGGATAACTTGTCATTTGAGGTTCCGCCGATCAAGATTGCGGATAAGAAGATGAAGCGTTTGAGAACGAAAGAGATACCTTTAGTGAAGGTAATATGGAATGAAGCTACGGGAGATACCACCTGGGAGCTCGAGAGTAAGATGAAAGAATTATACCCCAGTTTGTTTGACGACGTCTAAGTTTCGAGGACGAAACTTCTTTTAGGGGGGTACTATTGTAAGACCCAAGATTTCATTGTATATTTGGTTTTAGGTTTATTAGGGTTCCGATGTGTTCAGGTTGTGAAACATCGTGTAATTAGTAGTTTTGCTGTAATTGAATCTGTTTTGGACTCGTGCGCTGTAAAGGCACAGGCTTTTGTCTTGTAATCCTCTTTTGTGAATAAGAAGGATGCTGTGGATTTAGAATGATGAGTTTTGGATTATTCTTGTTTTTGGAAAAACGAGTAGGATTTTACCCGCGGATGAAAAATCGTACTGTGTCTGTTTTAAGTGAGGTTTCGGATGGAAGTTTTATATATCTGCGTGAGTGAGGTTATGTTCTGAGAATAATTTTCTAAGGTATGGAAGAAAATTACAGTCGCGGAAAAAGATTCGGCGATAAGTTTTGGAAATGTTAAACGTTAGACGTTCTTTCCGTAGGTTTTATGTTTTTGTGGTTTTCGTTCGTCGCGTCGCGCGAGAGCTGAACGCGTGACTTGTTATGGGAGAGTTGTTTAAATCTTGTGACTTTCTCATAAAGTAAAGTGATCCAATGGCTAGGGTTTAAGCTTGGACTTTTGACTTTGATCCAATGGTGGTTTGGCTAGCAAGAGCTTTATAATAGTAAGGAGGTTTATGACTTTGTGAGACTTAGAAAAATTTCATCACAACTCACTCTCTTCTTCTTCCATCGTGCCATCACTTTCTCATACCCTAACCTTCACTAAATTTTCCATTTCTCACCATTTCACTCCATTTCAAGCTTGGAAGCTTAGTGGAAAGTTGTAGAGAATCACTTGCTTAAGGTAACCCTCTCTTCTCATCTCCTAGGTTGGTAGATTTTTAGAGTTGTGAGGTTTTTGGGTTTATGTTCTTAAGAGGGTTTGGTGAGAAAGGTTGTTTTTGCTAGTTCTTGTTTCATGAAAGTTGTTCATGAGAGTTTAGTAAGCATGCTAGGCTTTGTTGTTTTTGTTTTCCATGAGTTGGTGAAAAATCTCATGAGAAAAGTTAGGGTTTTGGTTGGTTTATGTATTGATCAATTACATGAGGTTATGTTGTAAGGTTTTGAAAAGAAAAGTTGTCTTTGAACCTTTGGGCAAAAGGGAAATGCGTTGTATGGTTTTGTTTTAGAAAATCCGATGAAAAATATTTTGGGGTTTATGAAAATATTTCTGTAACACCCCATTTTTCACAAGCCAAAAAGGGCATTATTTTTTTTTTTTTTTTTTCTTTTTCAACTAACACTCAGAGTGCGCATAAAATGTTTAAATGAACCGGCATTCAAATATACAAAAGAACTCATTCCAAGAGGTGCTTCGACAAGCAAAGTGTATTTCCTGAATAATTACAATCCAAGTCTAAGTACCAAAACAAGTTAGAAAATCCTATGCTAACCAAAAAGCACGGTGCACAAAACACACCGGCGCATAGTCTAACTATCCTAGGCTACAGCTCCAACCGCTCACTGGGGCCTGGAACAGCCAACGTCGTCACCACGACCTAACCCATCATCTGGGTGGGATGAGCCCGCAAATGAAAGAAAGGGTCACCACAAAATATAGGGTATGTATATATATAACCGGTGCAAAAGATTGTACACATAACAATAATTCCACGAAACACAAGAGAAAGCTCTTAAACTCAAGAGTAATTCCCACCAACGGGCTTATATAAATAAATCACCAAGCCTAATGCAGACTTCTACAATGGGTGTGGTACTACCAGAGCTACCACATGCATGATTTTCCGGAAAATTAACCTCTCCTCGAAGAGTCGTGGGGTAGGCAAAGCCACACAGAAATATACGTACCCGCACTAAAAATGCCACACAAGGCAGGTGAAGTCACACAGACAAACACCAGGCGAAGTCACACAGACAAACACCAACTCAATATAAATCCAGAGGGATTTGGCGAAGCCACACAGTCAAACGCCCGGTACGTAGGCAAAGTCACACAGACATACACCTAGGCACGCAACTATGAAATGCATGGCATATATTCTCTTCGGCATATACAGGATAGTCACACAAGACAAAATCCCCGCGTAGTCCTATCTGACGCACGCATTCATATATGCTCATGCAAACATTCACATAGCCTAAAGCCTATGCATAAACCATCACAACATACATACATTTTCTCAATCATATGTAAATTGCACACACATATATATCACCACGTTCTCATCAACGAGAATACATAAGTACAAACATGCCAAGCACACAGCAATTGCACACACAGCAAAACAAAGCATGTCGTAACCATTTAAAGACAGAAATAAAGTGGAGCCCTTACCTCGACAAGCACTCAACTATCACACGATCGCACAACACTTACTTGCTTCCTAAAACAAGCAAAGTATTCAATCAAAAACCATAACCAATCAATTCTTAATGAATTGAACTCTAAAACCCCAACAACCAAAGGTTTTCTAAGGAAAAATCCTTCTTTCGGATACCAAACCCAAAACTACCATATTGATCAACCCCCATGAGTTATTTGTACTATTTTTAGGACCCAAAACAATTGCCAAAAGTCTTAAATAATTTGAAATGCAAAATGGCCGTTTGCTTGCGTTATAAGCTACGTACTTTCCGAGTACCCGAAAAACTCGTTTCTAATCCCCACCACTTCCATAAATTAATAAAAGGGGATTAGAATGTTAAAAACCAAGTTTAGAAATCAAAATCCAAAATCTCAACTCCCAGAGCTCGCCCTGGCGAGTTGGTGGCGAGTGAAGGCAGAGAGTTCTGGTCTTACTCGCCCTGGAGCTCGCCCTGGCGAGTTGTCAAGACCTGTGACACTCGCCCTGGCGAGTAACCACTCGCCTGGCGAGTTGCACCTGTCATGACAGCACAAGACAGCAACTCACACCACCTTTTTCCACCCTAAACCTAGTTTGATTCTAATAGTTCCCAACACTTTTTCAAAGCATAAAAGCAAACCATTGTCATAAGCAAGCAACACATTTCCGAAAGCTTGTTGGTTGCTTCGAGTGCAAGTTATTTGATTTTCATTTACAAAATCAAAACCAAACCTAAGCACAAGTTTTATTACGGGCCTTAACCGTCCGGTAATCATTTTCAAACATGTTTTCAAGGTAAATTGCGACACCACGTGTCACAATAGTTTTAAACCATTTTGACCCCAAAACACCACCCAAAACACTTAGGAAATATTTTCATAAACCTCAAAATATTTTTCATCGGATTTTCTAAAACAAAACCATACAACGCATTTCCCTTTCGCCCAAAGGTTCAAAGACAACTTTTCTTTTCAAAACCTTACAACATAACCTCATGTAATTGATCAATACATAAACAACCCAAAACCCTAACTTTTCTCATGAGATTTTCACCAACTCATGGAAAACAAACATAACAAAGCCTACACATGCTTCTCTAGACCTCATGAACAACATTCATGAAACAAAACCATGTAAAGTAACATTTTCTAACAAACCCTCATGAAAGCATAAACCCAAAAACTCTTGAACTCTATAAGTCTACCAACCTAAGAGATGAGAAGAGAGGGTTACCTTTAGAAAGTGATTCTCTACAACTTTCTTCAAAGCTTCCAAGCTTGAAATGGAGTGAAATGGTGAAAAAATGAAATTTGTGAAGGTTGGAAAGTGAGAGTAATGGAGTCTACGTGAATGAGAGAAAGAATGAGATGGTTTGGTGATGTTTTTCTAAGTGCCAAAGTCATCAAACCTCCTTACTATTTACAAAGCTCTTGCTAACTCATGGCCATTGGATCAAAAACACAATGCCAAGACCAAACCATAGCCATTGGATCAAACCAATTCAAATCCACTTGAGATAAAACTCAATATCTCATAGAAACACTCACACGTTCAGCTCTCGCGCGCCGCGACGAACAAAACTCACCAAAACAGAAAACCTACGGAAAGAACGTCTAACGTTTCACATTTCCAAAACTTGTCGCCGAATCTTTTTCCGCGACTGTAATTTTCTTCCATACCTCAGAAAATTAATCTCAGGATATATCCTAACTCGCGCAGATATATAAAACTTCCATCCGAAACCTCACTTAAAACAGACGAAATAAGATTTTACAACGACGGGTAAAAATCCTACTCGTTTTTCCAAAAGCAAGAATAATCCAAAACTTATTATTCTAAAACCACATATAACTTCTTATTCAAGCAACAGGATCACAGAACCAAAGTCTGTACAATTACAGTGCACGAGCACAAAACAGGCTTAATTACAGCAAAAGCTAATAATTACACGATGTTTCGTCACACGAACACATCGAAACCCTAATATTCCTTAAACCAACTATACAATGAAATCTTGGGTCTTACAATTTCCTAAGTGTTTTGAGTAGTGTTTTTGGGGTCAAAGTGGTTTAAAACTCTTGTGACATGTGGTGTTACTTTTACCTTGAAAACATGTTTGAAAATGATTACCGGACGGTTAAGGCCCGTAATAAAACTTGTGCTTGGATTTGGTTTTGATTTTGGAAATGAAAATCAAATAACTTGCACTCGAAGCAACCAACAAGCTTTCGGAAACGAATTGCTTGCTTATGAAAATGGTTTGCTTTTGTGCCTTGAAAAAGTGTTGGGAACTAATAGAATCAAACTATGCTTAGGTGGAAAAAGGTGGTGTGAGTTGCTGTCTTTTGCTGTCATGACAGGTGCAACTCGCTGGGCGAGTGTCACAGGTCATGACAACACGCCAGGGCGAGCTCCAGAGCGAGTAAGACCAGTACTCCCTGCCTTCACTCGCCACCAACTCGCCAGGGCGAGCTCTGGGAGTTGAGATTTTGGATTCTGATTTCTAAAACTTGGTTTTTAACTTCTAATCCCTTTTTATTAATTTATGGAAGTGGTTGGGATTGGAAACGGGTTTTTCGGGTACTCGGAAAGTACGTAGCTTGTAACGCAAGAAAACGGCCATTTTGCATTTCAAATTATTTAAGACTTTTGACAATTGTTTTGGGTCCTAAAAATAGTACAAATAACTCATGGTGGTTGATCAATACGATAGATTTTGGTATGGTATCCGAAAGAGTGAATTTTCCTTAGGAACCTTTAAGTTTTTGGGACTTTGGTATAGTTTCAATACGTTTGGTTTAGAAACAAAGTATTGATCGTACGTTGCTTGTTTTAGGAAGCGCGTCGTGTGGTTTTGATCGTGTGTAGTAAACGGAAGCTTGCCGAGGTAAGGGCTCCACTTCATTTCTGTCTTTTAAAACGGTTTGACATGCTTGGAATTCGCTGCGACGCAATTGTTTGTGTGTTTGACATGTTTGTGTTATGTATGCTCGTTGATGGGAACATGTTTACATTACTGTGCAATTTACATATGATTTTGAAAATATATGTATGAATTGCTATGATTTAGTTACATATGCTTGAGAGGTATGTATGTGTGGCATTAGCATATATAGGGAATCGTATGCTCATGCATTCATTGTGCGTAGTTGCGTGAGTGGACTACGGGGTGTTGGTTGCGTGAGTGGACCCACCCAAAATCCTACGGGATCTTTTTGAGTACAATAAGTGGTTGCGTGAGTGGACCACGGGGTGTGATTGCGTGAGTGGATCCACCTTAACCCTTTGCGGTTTTATTGGTTATGATTAGTAATTCCGGAATTCATTTGCATGTGGTAGCTCTGGTAGTACCACACCCATTGTAGAAGTCTGCATTAGGCTTGTTGTGCATTATATATATAAGCCCGTTGGAGGGAATTGTTGAATGTTTTAAGAGCTTTCTCTTGTGTTTTGTGGAAATTTTGTTACGTGTACAATCTTTCGCACCGGTTATATATATATATATATATATATATATATATATCTACTTTTATTTTGTGGTGACCCTTTCTTTCATTTGCGGGCTCATCCCACCCCAGATGACGATGTAGGTCGAGAGGATGGTGTTGGCAGCTCTAGGCCTTAGTGAGCTCGTGTTGGAGCTGGAGTGGTAGTTTTAGTTAGACTATGCGCCGGTGTGTTTGTGCACTGTGCTTTTTGATTAGCATAGGACATTCTAACTTCTTTTGGTTAGTTAGTGCTTGTAAGCACATAGACTTATGGATTGTAATTATTCAGGTTTACACTTAGCTTTTTCGGATACAATATATATATACGGTGTGATATATATATGGTTCGTTTGTAATATTTAATGTCGGCTCAATTAAAAATGTTTTGCGCACTCTGAGTGTTGTTAAAAAAAAAAATAAAAAAAATAATGCCCTTTTTGCGTTATGAAAACGGGGTGTTACAACCATTCAGTAACAAAAACCCTTATAAAAACTATGTGGTTGATCTTAGAATACATGAATAATTATCAAATTCACTCAATATCTTATTATTGGAATATAAAATTAAAAACAATCATAAAAGACCATAAAAATATTTCAAAGATAGTAAATTAAAATGTTCAAACCTATGCATAAAAATAGTTTAAAAGAAGTTAATTACAAAACCAATGAAAATTGAATAGACCAATAGCCAGCACACATGATAAAAATAAATATATTAGAAGGCATGCACAATAGGACTTTCTCATGTTGATCGAGACACAAAGGATGAAATCGTGATATGCAAACATACATAAAAAAAATAACCCTCAAGATCTAAAAAATGAAAATGAAGTGCTATATTTCTTCAATTACCTTTTTTTTATGTTGATTGAGACATCGAAAGAATTTGGGATCTGCAAACACGCAGACAAAATGAAAAATATAAAATCCTCTTGATTCTAATTGTTACTCATCCAAATTGAGAGCAAAATTATAAAAAAAATATCAATCAAAGAAAACAATGAACTCTTTATTAGACAATTGATCAATGAAAAAGTTAATATGGAAACAAAAGGAAAGAAGGAGAACCAATTAATCGATAACAAAATAAAAGAGAGGAAGATAAAAATTTATCATGCAAGTACTGATGTATGTTGCAGCAAGCATATATAGAAGAAAAAATTTCATTTGATATCCTAATTATTTGTATGTTAGGATTGTCTTTTCATATCATTGTGGCAATTAGTGCATGCGTTTTTCATGTGGTCATTAATGGTGGCATTTACCTTGGTTTCATTAAAATATTAGAATTGGTTAGTGTAAGATAAACATTCATTTAAGTAATGCAATAAAGAAAATGTGAAGAAGAATTTTTATGGCCAAGAAAGAAAAAAACGTGAAGAACTTCTTTATTCAAAGAGTTATATAGTTGAATGAATAATAAGCAATTTAATTAAGGTTACATTATTGTAAGATAAACATTCATTAAAATATTTAAGCAATGCAATAAAAAAATGTGAAGAAGAATTTTGAAGGCCAAAAAATAAAATAAAAACGTGAAAGATCAATGTTCATTGGCATAGGTAAATTAATAAAGACCATAAAAAAAGTAGTATTATAAAAAATTCATAATCAAATTAATGTTTTAATTTGTCCCTTAACATTCCATACCATATGATGACATGTTTGACCTAGCTTATTAAAAGATGACACATCATCACAATAACATGAGGGATGACACATAAGCACCAACTTTTGCTTAGAAAAGAGAAAAATGTGAGGAGCTTTGGTAAGTTGACACATAAGCAAAAAATAGTTTGCTTTAATAGAGTATATAGATTAAAAATACTTTGGCTTTTGTTTATTTTAAAAAGAGTTTAATAAATATGCACTGACGGTGTAAAGTAATTTTATACGGTCATCTAATAAAAAACTATCAATCTTCCATATCATATGAAGAAAGTGGGGTGAAGTGGGCTGACGTGGCGGAATACATGGTTGTCATTGGTTACAGTGTAAAATTATTTTACACTGTCAGTGCATACAAATTAAATCCTTTTAAAAATTATAAAATATCTATTATTTTAAAAACTTAGTTTTTAAAAATTATAAAATATTTATTCAAACGATTGTTTTGTAGTATTTGAAAGGAATGATACAAGGTCTGATTGTTTTGGATTTATTTTTAAAAAATATCTATTATTTTTTAAAAAAAAATCAATTTTATAGATAGTGTTTTTTATACATTTTTTTAAATCCAAAAGGAAAAGATATTTTTAATAGTTTATCAAGAATCTATTTTTTTTAAAAACTTTAGAATCCAAGTGTAAAAACTTCATATTTTAAGAAAAAAAAAGTTATACTTCCTCCGTTCATTTTTATTTGTCGTTTGAGAAAAAAAAAGTCAAAGTGTATTTTTGCAACTTATTTTCCTATTATAGCTTTTTTTTTGGAATATATTATACCTAATTTTAATCTACCAAAAAAGTCTTATTTTTTTGCGCCCAACCATCTTACGGCCTTCTGCCATTTGTAACATATTTGTTAAATTTGTTATTAGCGATAACTTGTTTCGTCGCATTTGTTTGAATTATAATAACTGGCCAAAAAAATATGTTTTTATAGGCAAAAATTGATATAATATTTGGCCATCATTTTTATACAATTGTGAAATTTTTAGGTAATAAAATCTGAATTAAGACACCAAAATGAGTCTTCAATCTTAGAATAAAATCTGAAAATAAAAATATTTTTTATAAAACAAAATATTTTTAAAAAAATGGCATTTATCTCTCAGCTATTTTCAACCTATGAAGCACGTACACTTCTTGGATTAGATGAGTTCGTATCTGACACGTGTCCTTATCGGTGTCCGACATCAACACTTATGATTACACTGAATTATGTTATTTTCCCAAATTATTATCAGTGTCGCCGTGTCAGTATTCGTATTGTGTCCGGTGTCCGTGCTTCTTAGTTTTCAACATCCCATTTGTTAAAAACAAAAAACTCAATTAGTTTTGATAAATTGAAGTTTGAAAAAAAATTAATCATACGGATTCCTCTCTCCTGAGTCCTAATCCCATCTCACAATTTCTTTTTTTTTTTTTTTTTGGGTAGTGATCTCACAATTTCTTTTTATTTTGAATTAAAAAAAAAACTTAATTGAATGATGTTTTAAAGTCCATAGGTTTTATTGAAATTTGCTTTGAAATCCATATGCCTAATTTTTGTACCACTCTCCGTCTCTATCTCTTCTCACTTGATAATTTTTTTTTCTCTCTCTTATTCACTAAACAAACGAACAGACTCTTCATCACCACACAAACCCTAGCCGCCTCCACCTTCTATTGCTGCGCCCTACCACCTTATGGCCACACCGACACTACCAATATCTTTTTCTCAACATGTACTTTCTTTCTATCGGTTTAGTTTTTTGAAACCATGAAGTTTACGCTGGATCTCCGCCGCAAAAACACCACATCCGACCAATTTCAAGCTCATTCATGGAGTGCTAGCACTGGATCTGTGACCTTCATCACGTAAGCTCTCGTTTGATACTATTTATTTTTCGAGCTACTAACTAAACTGATCAACTTCTTCTTCACTTATGTCATACCTGTGGCAACAACAATAGCAACAACTATAAATCTGAATCTGGATCTAAACCTTTACTTGTTTCACAGTTTTTTTTTTCCTTTAAAAGATTCTGATCAATTATTTTATGAATAGTTTTGAAAGTTATTTTGAAGTGTTTGTATATTTTCCTTGTGTATTATCCTAAATAGGTGGAGAAAATTACCCTTTAAGTTTTTTTTTCTGCCCTCTATGTTATTGTTTAGTTGTTTGGATATGTTGTGCAGTGATGTGATAGTGCTCCCTCAGTTTCTGTTGTGAGCTTTTTTCTCTTTTTTTTTTTTGAGTTTATCTAAATAAACTTTGCTGGTTGTTTGGATCTGTTCATTTTATTTCTCATACTTTTTTTTAAAAATATTTTTGCATCTATTTTTATAGACACTGAAACATGTTTTTGAAATTTTATTTATAGATTATTTTATTTCTTATTTATATGAATAAGCTTCTAAAAGATATCTTGGGTTTTCAGGTGCATGATGATCCCCCTAAATGCACCAGTAGATGGTCCAACACAATGGATGAGTTGTTGCTTATCATTGTTGTTCTGATTTATAAACACCATTTACTTTACATGTGTTTATTGTTGTATATACCAAATTGGCATATTTGAAAGCCTTTACATGAAGAGCTTATTTGCTATTTCTCTAAGTTGTTGCTAGAAATTTATGATTCTTGTTTTTGCATAATGTATTGATTATAAATAGAAAAACCAATTTTTTAAAATGTATTGTCATTAAAGATATTAACGAACATCACCTATAAATGTAGAGAATTGAAAAATTGGTTTTGCTTATCTAGTTTGAATACTAATATTCTCTCATTATCTGAATTCAAAAATGCTATTTTTGGTGAAATTGATTGGACTGTTGTTTTAGTTTCGAAGATTGGATTCTGTTTTAAGTTTCAATATCAAAAACTATAATTTTTATTTGGTGTTCAGCAACCTTTTTATTGTATAAATATAAAACTAATCATCTTGAACTCTTGAAGCATATATTGAAGTTTATTATAGTATTGGTTAAAATAATTTTGGCTATATTCTAATTATTGTATTATTTTGGCTGTTCTTCACAGTTGTGTCTATTTTCTCTAGTCCTGTTTGTATGTTTGGACACCTATGTTGTGGAGACAGAAAATGCAAAGGAATTGGTTCGACACATTAAGTTTTAGTTTAGTTATTGTATTGTTTTGGTTGTTCTTCACATGAATTGTGGTAAGTTTTAGTTCAGTTATTGAACCATCATTATATTTTCATGATTTTAGTCGAAGTTAATGATTTTTAAATGTCCGTTTTTAAATGTTCAGTTATTGTATATTAGTGATTGGAGTCATAAATGAAACCATAATTAAAGTTCTGAACTAAGATAAAAAGATTGGCAATGTTGGTGGTGACAAAAACAACATTCACAGCTATAACTTGTAAATGTGGTTTCATTTATGACTCCAAACACTGTTCTAATCCTTTGCTAACCCCCATTTTCTTTGTTGCAGAAGGAAAGAAAGTGGTTTAAGAATATGGTGAGTTTTTATGCCTTGATCAAGAGTTTGGATTTATTTACAAATAGGTTTTTTTTTGTTATTTGGATAATATAGAAAGTAGCTTGTTGCTGCACCTAAAATAATATGTATATTGTATCTGGAAAGGAGGTTCTTTAATTTTCTTCGTTTGGAATTTCTTAGCGATTTGGTTTCATTCATTTTCTCATCACTATTCTTGTAAGAATTGAATGATGCAAAGATTTTGTGTGAATGAGTCGGGTAACATTGCTTCATAGTGGTAAAGAGTCAGGTAACATTATTTTGGATTCTTAATTAACCTTTTTGTCTTCTATTGGTGGTATAGGCTTCATTAGTATGGGTATGTTTTTCTCAAATCCAGTTGCTCCTTCTTCCTTGCATATGGCTGCTCTCACATTTGCATTAAAGGTAAACATCTTTTACTCCAACTTTGAAATTTCAATAAAGGTCATCTAAACCAAACAGATCTCTCAACCAATTGTTAGTAAATTGCTCCATGATTTTTTTGCTGTAATTGCAGAAAAATAATATGTAATTATATTTTTTGTAGAAAACAACAAACTAAACTTGGTAGATTTATTTACCTTTGAAACACAAGCTAGATCCTTGAAAGAAGTTAATATCACCTATAATAAAACAGAGAACAAAGTTAATCACAAAACATAAGCCTCAAACAAAGTAACACATAATAAATTGCACAAAGAAATAGTCCATGGCTTTGCTTTGTTCATATATTCATGCTTCACTAAAAGATTGATTTTAGATGGGATCTAATCAATTGGATATATTTACCTTTAAAAGATCGAAGCAAGATCCTTGAAAGAAGGTGTAACAGCCCGGCGACCAGCCACACAGATGCTGAAGCCCCGCTGCTCGTTACCAGCTTAATCACTACCCCCCTTGTAGTGTTTTTGCCTCCGTAGTGATTCGAACCATGCACCCTGGGGATAAATACATGTTCAATGCAATCACTACTACCAATTGAGCTAGTAGCCCAATTGGTAGTAGTGATTGCATTGAACATGTATTTATCCCCAGGGTGCATGGTTCGAATCACTACGGAGGCAAAAACACTACAAGGGGGGTAGTGATTAAGCTGGTAACGAGCAGCGGGGCTTCAGCATCTGTGTGGCTGGTCGCCGGGCTGTTACATTAAAAGGCGCCTTTTTCTGTAACAGCCCTGGACCCCACCTCTCTGGTGGTCCCAGGCCTGGGTCACCCCCATAACTGTTACTCACGGCCTTCTCCACCCCCCTTGTGGAGTTTTTGCCCTCGTGGTGAATCGAACCATGTACCTGGAGCATAAGTACATGTTCAATGCATTCACCACTACCAATTGAGCTACTAGCTCAATTGGTAGTGGTGATTGCATGGACTAGTACTTATCCCCAAGGTACTAGGTTCGAATCCCACGGGAGGCAAAAACACTACAAGGGGGGTAGTGATTAAGCTGGTAACGAGCAGCGGGGCTTCAGGTCGCCGGGCTGTTACATTAAAAGGCGCCTTTTAATGTAACAGCCCGGCGACCAGCCACACAGATGCTGAAGCCCCGCTGCTCGTTACCAGCTTAATCACTACCCCCCTTGTAGTGTTTTTGCCTCCGTAGTGATTCGAACCATGCACCCTGGGGATAAATACATGTTCAATGCAATCACTACTACCAATTGAGCTAGTAGCTCAATTGGTAGTAGTGATTGCATTGAACATGTATTTATCCCCAGGGTGCATGGTTCGAATCACTACGGAGGCAAAAACACTACAAGGGGGGTAGTGATTAAGCTGGTAACGAGCAGCGGGGCTTCAGCATCTGTGTGGCTGGTCGCCGGGCTGTTACATTAAAAGGATTATATGGTGAAAATGTCACCAGGGGTAATCGAACCCATCCCACTCCTCTCTCAGAAGTTCGCTCATTACCAGCTGAGCCAGTAGCTCAATTGGTAGTGGTGAATGCATTGAACATGTACTTATGCTCCAGGTACATGGTTCGATTCACCACGAGGGCAAAAACTCCACAAGGGGGGTGGAGAAGGCCGTGAGTAACAGTTATGGGGGTGACCCAGGCCTGGGACCACCAGAGAGGTGGGGTCCAGGGCTGTTACAGAAAAAGGCGCCTTTTAATGTAACAGCCCGGCGACCAGCCACACAGATGCTGAAGCCCCGCTGCTCGTTACCAGCTTAATCACTACCCCCCTTGTAGTGTTTTTGCCTCCCGTGGGATTCGAACCTAGTACCTTGGGGATAAGTACTAGTCCATGCAATCACCACTACCAATTGAGCTAGTAGCTCAATTGGTAGTGGTGATTGCATGGACTAGTACTTATCCCCAAGGTACTAGGTTCGAATCCCATGGGAGGCAAAAACACTACAAGGGGGGTAATGATTAAGCTGGTAACGAGCAGCGGGGCTTCAGCATCTGTGTGGCTGGTCGCCGGGCTGTTACAGAAGGCAATCTACCCTATAAATAAAACCAAACATATTGACACAATATAAGTGTCAAACAAAATAACTAATAAATTGCATAGAGAAATAGTTAAAGGCATCAATCTTTGTTCATATATTCATGCTTCATTATAAGATTGATTGAGGATGAAATCTAACCATATGAGTTTTCTATTTTCAGGCTCAGGAAATCAAAGAAAAAACAAGACAGTGACAAAAAGGAAATGAGGATTGGTTGCCCATTGTTGAAGAAAAAAGAATGGAGAAAAATGAAAGAAAGGAATAATATTTTTTTGTTTAGATGCATATGTTGTCTGTTTTGTTTTGTAAAAACCTTGGGCAATCCTTGTGATATTTATAGATAAAGGATTTCTAGTTTTGTTTTGTACCTCCCCTGCATAATACCTTTCTTGTTTTGAAATTTAAAAACAATTGCATCTTGTTTAGGAGGGAAAATCTCCACACCATATATACCTCCACCAGTAGAAGAGAAGAAGCATATAAATTCACCTATGTAACACCTATTCCAAATATGCCTCCTGACATGTAACAGGGATATTTTGGAGTGTAAAATTGAACAACCAAAAAAATTTGAAATTGGTAAACAAATTGGGGCTTGAAAGAAGCACGCTTAAAGACAAAAATTGCAAAAAGTTGTTGCCTTTCTGCCATTCCACTGACATGCCTTTTAGCCAATAATGAATAGAATAAGACGAATTAAATAGAAGAAATGACGGGCCGATGAAGGAGATGAATCTACAGTGGTTGGATATTGAACCTTGTTGTCAAGATTATAGATTCTTAAAATGTGATTTTAGGCATTTCATCATTTTATTAAAAAAAATTTGGATATCAAAATTTCAAAAAAATCATTTAATTTGAAGCTATTTCAAATAGATTTTCATAAAAATCATTTTTGAAATACAACTTTTTAAAAAAATTGTAATTTTGACTATGTTTTGTTCTTCAATAATGTATGTTTATATTATATGATGTCAAAATTAGTGTTTTAATTTAGAAAAAATGAATATAAAAAAACTTATATATAATATTTTAAAAAACGGTTTTACAAAAACCATTTTCAAAAATACAAAGAAAAAATCTATTTTTTTAAAGCTAAAACAAACGCACCTTTAGAGTGTTCTAGACAAACTAAAAGTGTTTAGAGTGTTCTAGACAAACTAAAAGTGTTTCTCATCAAAAAGGTTGATTTACAACAAGGAAAATTCTTGTATAGATTCTCATCTAGCACTTCACTTTTGCACACAACCAATTAAAATATTACATCTCATAAAATCATATTTCTTCTCATTAATAAAAGAGAAATCATTTATAATATTTAAATAATCCAGTAAGAAATTCTCAATTGCGCCAAAGAACAATATGAGGAGACTTGAAAATTGAAATAACCAACTTGAAATCCCTTTCCAACTGGATATTATGTATGTCCCTTAAATTTTGTTTTTGTCATGAGTTATAAAAAGGGTCTAAATTAGGAGAAGTGATTAGACTCTCACTTAAGGGAAAATAGGTTATGTCAAAAACTAATGTAAGCTAAAATGGTTAGAGATTAATAAAAATATTTTCCGTAAATGAAAAAAAAAATGAAATTGTTAACCACTACAAAATTAATTTAATATAACACAAAGTATAAAGTTGCAAAAATAAATTATTCATATTGACCGTCAATCTTATATGAATAAAGTGTTGTTTATATTGACAGTTAATCTTATAAGAATACGTAATACGATAAAGTTACTATAAAATTTATGTATTGAATACTATTGAAATGTAACAAATATAATTTTCAATGTAAAAAATTTCATTTTTTATTCTTTAACTAGTGTACTCCGAGGGCATTAATTAGTATAACCTTTTTTTTTATAGATAAATACGCTTTTTCAAAAAGCTTTAGCCTAGTCTAACTTTTTATTTAAAAAAAACTTGGTCAGATGCCTCTGAAGTTAGTTTGAGCGTAGGCCATTATCCTCCAACCTAGTCTATTATATTTTAAATATGATTGTTTGTCGTAGACGTTGGAGTGGAAATAGGCCACGTCGGCCTACAACCTAGTGTATGTGAGGCTCAAGGCGGTCTTTCTATATAAACAGAAAAGACTAAGGTTTTAATTAAAGCTTATTTAGCTAAAAAAATCATAGTGCAAAGCATAAAAAATCTTTTAGATCCATTAGGTTGATCTACTTAAATAAATATAAATAATATTTTTTATTACTTCTATTATTATATTAAATTTTGTACTTATAATTACATTATAAATTTGATAAATATTTTAGTAACTTAAGCTTATCAATGTTCATTAATTTTTCACATATTTTAAAAAAGGGTTAAATATATTTTTAGTCTCTATAAATTTCTCAAATTTTGTTTTTAGTGATCCCTATAAATATTTTTAACAAGTTTTGGTCCCTCAAATATTTTCTATCGTAATTTTTTGTCCCTGCTGTTCAGTCAATTTATGTATATCATTTGAAATTTTGAATTTTTTCTTCGGCGGTCATGTTTAGTACATTATTGAAATCTCTCTTACAAAAAATAAATTTTTTTTAATATGGGATGAATTAAATATGAATTTTTAAGCTATTTGCGCTAAAAATTCATCTTATGTTGAAAATTTCTAATTTTTTATGGGAGAGGTTCTTATAATATTATAAACATGTATAAAAAAAATCATTAAAAAGTTTAAAAGTACATAAGAGTTAGATTAAATGTAGGACTAAAAATTGTGATAGAACTTTTTTTTTGACGCAAAAAAGAAAATATTTGAAGGACTAAATATTGGTGAAATTATTTATAGGCACTAAAAATTAAATTCGAGATATTTAATAAGGACTGAAAATATATTTTTCCTTTTAAAAAAATGAAATATTTTAAACTAGAATTAAAATATGAAATTACGAATAGTCAAATTGTCTAAAATTTCATGTCAATATCAAAATAATATTTAACTGCATTGGTCTATTAGTTTCTTAGTCTAATTAAATAATATATCAGACTCGAGCTAAAAGATAAGCCTATAACATATTATATTTGATATTTTGGTCTTGAATTTTTTAACAAAGGAGACTTATATCTTGCAAAGTCTATCTAAGTAGATTCTCATTTGTTTTTTCACCATCTGTATTCGGTCTATTAGATCGCATAATCTGATTTGTGGGTTAATTTTTGCATCAAGTAATTTCAGCTCGTTTCCAATCGCAGTTGCGGGCGATCAAATTGTGGTTCTCCCTACTAAATTTAGCGTCAACCACCACTGGATCAACCTATGATTGGTAGTAGATTCTCATTTCTCACGGTAGGCATTTCACAATTTTTATTAAGAATTTAATTTATACATAGTCGGTGTAAAATTATTTTACACATGCACCTAATAATATATTGACATATCATTTATTGTGTTTAAAAACATCTTGACGTGTCACATTCATTAAATAATGTAGCAACACATCATTGGATGTATGTGTAAATAACTTTACACCGACAATGCATATAAATCAAACTCTTTTATTAATGGTTTTCACCACCAGATTAATCTAGTTTGAGAGTCAGTTTTGACATCAACATCAAATGATTCCAGCTCCCTCCAGATCGTAGTTGCAGGGATTGAACTGTGATCTTTTCAACCAAGTTCAGCGTCGATCACCGCTGAACCGGGAAATTGAACCAACTCTTTTATTAATTAAAATAAAAAATAAAAATAAATAAAAAGGTTTAGACGATGTTAGTTGACCCCGCCCAATTCGTTCATCCTCACTTTGTTCCCGAAATAAATGACCGTTATTTATTCTCAAACACAACAAAATTTCGGATCCACACTCATTTCCCATCTCTCCTATTATGCTTCTTCATCTTTTCCTTTTTTCTCTTTCTAACTAACCAATTCTTTCAATCCCTTTTACGAGGTTCACACCTCACTCACTTTTTTCCCTTTCAAATCATCAATCCATAAAACATAACCTTCAAAATTTCCTACAATGTTACTACTGAAACTTGTTACACTATTGTTTGTTCATATGAAACCGCGCGCGGTTCGTAGAAGTGTCTGATTCGAATTGATAAACCAAAAATAGTAATAAGAGATTTGTAAAGGGAAATTAATTTATCAAAACTGTGATGGAGAGTTATTTAAATGAGAATTTTGGAGGTGTAAAGTCCAAGAATTCTACCGAAGAAGCTCTTGGAAAATGGAGGAAACTATGCGGGGTTGTAAAGAATCCCAAAAGGCGATTTCGTTTCACTGCCAATATTTCCAAACGTTACGAAGCTGCTGCTATGCGTCGCACAAATCAGGTTACCGATATATGTTTTGAATCATGATCGGCGCATGTTTGTGTTTGCGGTGAAAATGATAGAATCACAGTGATCCACCATAATTTTAGCAGAAGTTATATTTTGCCAATTTCAATGTTCACATCGAAACATACATTCTATTTAATGAAATTATGGTGATATCGTGATTTTGTGAAAGCTCCAGAAGATTAGCTTTTGTCAAAATTATGATGTTATACTGTAATTATGTTAAACTCACCGTTAATCCAAACATGCACTAAGTCAGGTTTCTTTGTTTCGTAATTAATTTTTCCCGGATGTATTAGACTTGGATCAGTATTAAATTCAAAATGATATACCATTTATTTCCTAAATAAAGAGAGTATAATTAAGACATTAGGACAATATATTTTTGAAAGAAATATTAATTATGCAAAATGCTGATACTAGATCATTGCATTACCTCTCTTGTTTTATTGATTTCATGATTTGTTGGTGAATTTCAAAGCTTACTTCCAGATTTCTCTCATTGTGGTTCTCTTTAGTTTTTTCATGTTATCAAATGGCTGTTTTGTGTTAGAACAATAACCCTGGTTCAAAAGAAAAACAAATACGAAAACCGCAAACAAAGAATACACATGATTTGATCACCGAGTTCGGCCAATTATCCCTATGTCTCTCTGATTCCAGAGTGGCTGCAGTGTTGTTCTATTATTCAAGCTTAAGGTTACAACTTACAACTTGTGTTTAAATACTATGGTCCATTTTACAAGATTACCCCTGAACCATACCACAGGGGGATTCACCACCTCGAGCGACATGTCCACTTCTTAGTAATTCTTAGACAATACTTGTAAACAATGTAATTTTTCTACTGTGTCCTAAGAATAATACCTCATGTATGGATTCTGAAAGGCTTATTATCCTTAATGCAGGAGAAGTTAAGGGTTGCTGTTTTGGTTTCCAAAGCTGCGTTTCAATTTATACAAGGCAAGTTTCATTAGAATTGTTCTGATAAGTTTCATATAAGAATCAATTTGTTTACTCTAGTTGATTTTACACTCTTCAGGTGTTCAACCAAGCGACTATGTTGTACCTGAGGATGTTAAAGCTGCAGGTTTCCAAATCTGTGCTGATGAATTGGGGTCTATTGTCGAAGGCCACGATGTAAAGAAGCTCAAATTTCATGGTGGAGTTGATGGCATTGCAGAAAAGCTTTCGACATCAACCACTAATGGACTAGGTGGCGATTCTGAATCGCGGCATAGGAGACAAGAGCTTTTTGGCATCAATAAATTTGCCGAAACTGAAATTCGAAGTTTCTGGGTTTATGTTTATGAAGCTCTTCAAGACATGACACTGATGATCCTTGGAGTGTGTGCTTTTGTGTCACTGATAGTAGGCGTGTTAACCGAAGGGTGGCCGAAAGGAGCTCATGATGGTCTTGGAATAGTTGCAAGTATCTTGCTTGTTGTCTTTGTGACAGCAACAAGTGATTATCGACAATCGTTACAGTTTAAGGATTTAGACAAGGAGAAGAAAAAGATTTCCATTCAAGTTACGAGAAACGGTTATAGACAGAAAATGTCGATATACAATTTACTTCCTGGCGATATTGTCCATCTTAACATTGGAGACCAAGTGCCTGCTGATGGATTATTTGTTTCAGGATTTTCGGTATTGATCGATGAGTCCAGTTTAACAGGTGAGAGTGAGCCAATAATGGTGACTTCACAAAATCCATTTCTTCTCTCAGGAACAAAAGTCCAAGATGGATCATGCACCATGTTGATTACCACTGTTGGGATGAGGACTCAGTGGGGTAAATTGATGGCAACTCTTAGTGAAGGTGGAGATGATGAAACGCCGTTGCAGGTGAAACTAAATGGAGTTGCAACGATTATTGGGAAAATAGGACTAGTCTTTGCAATTATTACTTTTACAGTTTTGGTTAAAGGACACTTGGGCCGCAAAATCCGCGAAGGAAGATTCTGGAGATGGTCTGGTGATGATGCAATGGAGATGTTGGAATTCTTTGCTATTGCGGTTACTATTGTTGTCGTTGCGGTTCCGGAGGGGTTACCATTAGCTGTGACATTGAGTCTTGCATTTGCAATGAAGAAGATGATGAATGATAAAGCCTTGGTTAGGCATTTAGCAGCTTGTGAAACTATGGGATCAGCCACAACTATATGTAGTGACAAGACCGGTACACTAACAACCAACCGAATGACGGTTGTGAAAACATGCATTTGTATGAATAGCAAAGAAGTGAACAATAATGATTCAAGTTTGTCGTCCGAACTACCAGATTCTGCTGCAAAACTGTTGCTACAGTCGATATTTAATAACACGGGAGGAGAGGTTGTGTATAACAGAAAAGGTAAACGCGAGATATTAGGGACGCCGACCGAATCAGCAATATTGGAATTTGGTTTGTCACTGGGTGGTGATTCTAAGGCTGAGAGAAAAGCTTGCAAAATTGTTAAAGTTGAGCCATTCAACTCTGAGAAGAAAAGAATGGGAGTAGTTGTGGAGCTACCTGATGGAGGTTTAAGAGCTCATTGCAAAGGTGCTTCTGAAATAATTCTTGCTGCTTGTGACAAGGTTATTGGCTCGAACGGCGATGTTGTTGCTCTTGATGGAGAATCGATTAATTATCTTAACAGTATTATTAACCAGTTTGCTAATGAAGCACTTAGAACTCTTTGCCTTGCCTATATGGAATTGGAAAACGGATTTGCTGCCGAGGAACCTATTCCTTCTTCTGGATATACTTGTATTGGAATTGTCGGTATCAAAGATCCTGTTCGTCCTGGTGTTAAGGAGTCGGTTGCCGTGTGTCGTTCAGCTGGAATTGTGGTGAGAATGGTTACAGGAGACAATATTAATACTGCAAAGGCTATAGCTAGGGAGTGTGGAATTTTAACAGATGATGGCATAGCTATTGAAGGTCCTGACTTCAGAGAGAAGACTCAGGAGGAAATGTTTGAACTTATTCCCAAAATTCAGGTGATTCATATTTTCTGTCATAACAGATACAATAATAGGTAATGATGGAAATGGTTCATCTGTTGATGCTTTTAGTAACGCGATGTTTATTTTGGTTTAGGTTATGGCTAGATCATCACCTTTAGACAAACATACATTGGTGAAACAGCTGCGTACAACTTTCGGAGAAGTTGTAGCTGTAACTGGTGATGGAACAAATGATGCTCCAGCCCTTCATGAAGCCGACATCGGACTTGCAATGGGAATTGCTGGAACTGAGGTGAGAGAAATGCAATATATACTCATACGAATCGCATATTTTTGTCCATATGGAAGTCTTGAAAAGTATGAATTGTGGAACATAGAATTCTCTGCTAATTTTATAATTCATATGCAGGTTGCTAAAGAAAGTGCAGATGTCATAATTCTGGATGATAATTTCTCCACAATAGTGACAGTGGCGAGATGGGGACGTTCAGTTTACATCAATATCCAGAAATTCGTACAGTTTCAGCTTACTGTAAACGTGGTTGCATTACTGGTGAATTTCTCATCAGCTTGCATGACAGGTTAGTAAAATTAGCCAAATAAGATGCGACAATGTGATCATATAGATTAAAATAAATTGATTTATTTTTATCTAATGATTTTTATGTGTATTTAATCTTCAGGAAGTGCACCACTGACAGCTGTTCAACTTTTGTGGGTGAACATGATAATGGACACTCTGGGAGCGCTTGCACTTGCGACAGAGCCTCCAACAGATGATTTGATGAAGCGTGAACCGGTGGGAAGGAAAGGTGATTTCATCAGTAATGTCATGTGGAGGAATATCTTAGGACAAGCATTATATCAATTTGTGGTAATATGGTTTCTTCAGTCAGTAGGAAAATGGGTCTTTTTCCTAAGAGGTCCCAATGCTGATGTAGTCTTAAACACACTCATTTTCAACACATTTGTCTTCTGTCAGGTAAAAAAACACCTTCTGAAAAACTCATCATGTTCACTCTCTTTTTCTGAAAACACAAAGGTTCACACATAATCAATTTACCATGTGTATGAAAAATGAATGGCCAATGAGTAAAGATCAAACTCTATTGTATTATAACATGCAAGTCATATCTCGATTCATTTACTAATTATGTATCTTACGATTCATAGTAAGATTCAATTCACGATTTTTCACAGGTTTTCAATGAGATAAACTCTCGCGAGATGGAGGAAATAGATGTTTTTAAAGGAATATGGGATAATCATGTATTTGTTGCGGTCATCGGTGCAACTGTAGTCTTCCAAATCATAATAGTTGAGTACCTGGGAACCTTTGCAAATACAACACCTCTATCTCTGGTACAATGGATCTTTTGCATAGGGGTTGGATATATGGGCTTGCCGATCGCAGTTCACTTAAAGCAGATACCAGTATGAACCCTCGGAGCATCCATGTATCTATGTTTTAAAAAAAAGCTTAAGGTTACCTGTGGTTACAGTGCTTTAAAGTTCCATATTATTCTTTGTACATTCACTGACAGAAGCTTTCTTGGGTTGGAACCAGAAATTGAGCAGAAAGTAGAAATCTGGAATCTCATAGACATTATGGTTAGACAAATATATAAGTTACTATCAAATCACCACTTAAACCAATTTATATTTAATACATTTGTTTACTTTAAAGACCAGCAGAATAGTAGTTTAAAAAAAGATAAGAACAAAATTTTAAACCAGGACTTTTGTAGTGGATAATGTTGTCTCTTGTCATTGTTAGATTCAAAATGAGTTTGTACAAGTATGATTCCAAGTATTGTATTTGTAGCATTTTTCATTGAGAAGCAGAAATGTAACAATTTTTTTTGTCATGAATAGAAAATCAAATTTGTGTGATAAAATGTTATTTCTAGTATACTCAAATATGATTTTCGTCTCAAAAAATATTGATACTCCTGCTTTCAGTATTCGGCTATCTGCAAAATTTTCTTACTTTTTTTATCTTTAACTTTTTCTAGAAGGATTCCTTTCAATATATATTGTCAATCTCCATTTATTTAGTGCCAATTTGACCACACAACAACTGGGGTCTAGCGTTAATAGTTCGTGTGCAGTGTATGAGTGTTGTAAACTCCGGAGTACCGAGTTCATTTCCTACAAACAAACAAAAATTTGTCCAATACAAAACAAGTCATGTATTCACTTGAATTTTCGTTGAATTCATTAGAAAACACCGATTAATATTTTCCTACATTCATAGAACTCTACAAGCTAAGGACAATGTGATCTCTGCCTAGGACAATTTTCTTTATTTTCAAAACCAAGTTTTCTCCTAACTGTAGAAGAAGTAACAGAAGAATGGTCAAGAGCATATGTGTAGCTCCATTGGGCTGTCAAAGTTGAGGCAGGGTTATTTAACTTTACTCTCTCAGTACATTTTTCCTGCATTAGATGGTAACAGTAAAACACACCTTCCTGTTGAATACAAAATGGTAAGCATAAAAATAGTGTTTATTTATGATTAAACATACAAGAAACAAAAACCAGATAATGATCTGCAAAGAAAACTCACTCTGTCTAAAGTTAGCTGCAATAAGATTTCACCTATCTGCAGATCCATGATCTCTCTTGTTAATGCAGCATCAGAAGCCACCATCAATGTGGCAGCCAAGGCAATAGTGGATGGCCTATGATCCATCAAATTAACATCTACATAACAGAAAGAGCGCGTGTTAGAGTATTGAATAAAACGAATAATAGGAATCTTTATTAATTTATCCATAACTCCGGACTAATAACATATTTAAATTACCAAAAATCGTCACCTTTCAGGATAGCCAAAACATGTTCTACAGCTTGTGAGATCAATGGTTCCGGTGGAGATTCAGGGCAGAACAAGTAAACAAAGTAATGAAGAAAATCAAAAGGAGTGACAGTTGTCAATTCCCATTCCAATGTACTAAAAACTTCTGCCTCCATCTCCCCAATACATCGCTTGTCAACAAAATTTTGCTCTTCGTATATTTCCGTGATGTATTGAAATAGAAGCGGTAGATCACGCTCTTCGATCATCTTCGCAGCAAGAGACACGCATGCCACGGATAATAGCTGAACATACATCTCTTCCTATACACCATTCCAAGAACATAAAAAGATAAAAGAAATGAACATAAAAAACGAAAAGGAAAAAGATAAAAATATGTGTCAGTGTTACTGAGTTAAAGGGACTTAGTTACATAGATTTGTTTGTGTTGCTTCAAAAGAAACTGATCAAAGTATGTCAGTGACAAATAAGCTGTACATAGCTTGAATCCAAGTTTTTCTTGCATCTGATATAAAGATTACAAACTTTTCATCAATTATCAAAAACTAAAAATAAAGAACTACACAAAGAAAAGAAAATACTCACTTTGAAAATGTGGTCAATGGCATTAATACGTATGTTGTTGAAGTTGACATGCTTGAAGCAATAAGTGAAGAAGGATGGGAACTTTCTTTTTTCAAGTGTAAACAAATACTCAATGTGTTCCTTTTCATATTTGGAATTGAGATTTTGGTTCAATGAGTTGATGGTAATATTTTCATTGTCATCGTTGTTATGCATGAAGGGGAAAGTATGGTCTTCATCATCACATAAAAGGAAAGATGTGTCCATTAATTTTCTTCCCTTTTCTTTGATTGATTCTCTGTAATTTGTGGAGGAGAAAATCTAACCAAGAGCTAGAAGTGGGTACTTTGCTTTGCATAAACTGTATATAACTGCTAATTACATGAGTGGGAAGTGGAGGGAGGTTAACTAATTCCACTATTCCAATATTATTACACGATTAATCCAAATATCAATTATTAATTGATTGCCAAATTTCTTATTATTTATACTCCTAAAATCAACACACACGTCAAGGAATATTGCAGAAAAACTGCTATTTATTAATGAGTAAAAAAAAATTTAAAATAATAACATTCTGTAATAAGTATAAAAATATGTGGAACTTTAATCTAACGAGAGTCTATCATAATTAACATATGCTTTCAATGTAAAAAATGTGTCAGAGCTTGTTTGTTCTCTTCCCCACCATCTGTGTAAGTGTAAGTATTTAATGTTCAATCTCAACAAAAACTATGGGACTAATGATGGAAAGGGGCAACTAAATAAAGTTGGGAACACATTATTGTCATTGATTTTCTTTGATAGACTATTTTTTTTTTCATATTCACAATACTAGGGTGATAAACTTTCGTCATCTGAACTTGTATCTTGTCTTGCACGGTACCTGTTGAGAACAGGTAACGATGCATTTGCGGCTATTCTGAACGATCTGGCTGAACCGATCGAAGTTCTATCCTGCATTATTCCCACTTCTTTGCATACTTGATCCAAAATATTTAGAAAGTCTCTTACAATAATAAAAATTCTAAAAGGGTGAGCTTCTTCCTTTGTTGTATCCCCATGAAAGTATTCTGTAACTTCTTTCACAAGGAATAAGGCCCTTATCTCATCAGCCTTGATCTTTAATATTTTCTCTTCAGCATCTTTCATAAATGTCTCTGTTGAGTTAAAGAAGTTTCCTTGCATATCTGGTTTTACATATTGCAAAACCAATCTCACTTTATCAAGTCCCATTTCAAGTTTTATAACATAGCTGCTTAAGACATCCGAGTCCATTCCTGCCGCCTTTTTTACATTACCAAAGTCTCTACTCAATCCAGCCACAACCTGTAATCCTTTCTTTCTGAACTCATCCTCATTGAACTGCGGATTTGTTTGGTTTTGAACATTCTCATTTGTGGATTCAGCACCCGTACCTTCAGATCTAATAATCTCTTGCACAACAAAATGGAGCAATGTTGTCTTTCCGTCTGTTCCTTTTATATCTGCAAGTTTCAAGAGTGTGTCCAGTTTGAAAGATTTAGCACCACCGCGATTGGTTCCAACATTCATTCTGTTACCTGTCATGAGAACAGCTTCAAGGAGTTTGAGGAACAAGCGGCTGTTCTTTAATTCCTCGCTTGCTGCCTGAGATATATTAGCAACAAGTCAGTTAGTTTAATTATCAAGAGGGGGAAGAAAATGTAATTGAAAATTTGAAAGCAAGATATTAAAGATAACAAGGGATTGATATAAACTAGCCACACACACCTCGAGGGACTGAAAGGATTTCGTAAGGTAGTTAACTTCTGTTTCAAAATTAGCTCTGTACAACATGGCTTCAACTCTTTTAAAAGCTAAAGGGATATCAAGCACTTGCTTAAGAAATCTTTCTGCAGGACCAAGTTTTGAAAGGTCACCATCATAATTTTTTAGTTTTATCTCCTCCTCCTTTGTAGGAGCCATCTTCACTAGAGTTTCAAATAACTCAGCACCCAAACCTTCAGGATTTCCTGTGTCATCCATAAAGCACCCAATAACTCAGCACACTGATGGTTATAGAAGAGAATTACTGGTTTACCCATATTTGATATCATGCATAAAAAATTATAGTAAATTATTATATTAAATTGTTATACAATTTACAAGTTGGATGGCCAATTTGCTGAGAAAGAAAGGATAAAGGAACACTGACACAGAAGCAAGAGAAAGATAACAAAGAATAATCATATGCTTAAGGAATAAAAGAAAGAATATATGATATGCTAAAGGTAGTAGCAAAAATAGTAAAATGATCTGTCTTAATCACGTGCCAGTGATGATTCATAAAAAGGATGTACTGCTATCAGGGCAAGCTTGAACGTTACAGCTATAAAGGCAAAGCTATGTTGTTGAGAATTTTTAAGGTAATAGGGTGATTCTGATTCATTGTGATGGCAAGGAAAGTATCAAGTTTAATAAAAATAAGAGTAAGAGTTAAAAGAAGAAAATTAGAGTTTGATAATGATTAATGAACATACATATCATGGTGGATGTTTGATCTTTGTTCAATACTTTTTGAGGATGTCAATTACCAGACTATTGGAGAAAAGAAAAAAAAACTCAAGTACCGAATTTTAAAAATAAGGCCCGAAAAAAGTTTATAAAAAGTGACATTTCTATAACAATCTAATTATAAAGACGGCATGGTGCTATTTGCTGGAATCATTGAGCCACTGCGATTTTAACAAAAACTAAGCTATCATCGTGATCATGATTTTGTCAAACTCACCGCTAATCCAAACATGCACTTTGTCATTTTTATACTTGATATCAATGTAATATGACAAGTGATAACTTCAAAATTTCTCCCTTCCTCAATTTTTTTAAAAAAATTGTAATATTTGTCAAAATAAAAAAAATTGTAATATGATAACTTTGATCTTAAGTAAGCTAAGCACTCATTTTCAAAATGATTCATTATGTTTAAACTGATAGCTTCAAACTTCTACAAACAAATTATATGCCCATCTGACTTCAAAATTTGCAGCCTAATATTTTGTTTACATGTTTAAGAAGTAGAACTCGATGTTGACATCGAATAATATAACAGAAATAAAAATGAATGAAGAAATAAATTTACCATCTAAAAGAGCTTCAGAAACCTCATCTCTTGTGACATTCAATGCCCTGAGTAATATAGCTATATTTTGTGATTTCTTAGGATCTAACACCCTAGTCTCATGTTCAACAGTAGCAAAAACTGGTTTCCTGGTAACAGACATCTCTTTAGCTTTAGGGACAGTATTTGATGAATTACAACCAAACAGTGTCTCCATCATATCCTCATTTAACCTTCATTACCATAAACAAATAATAATCAATTAATTCAATAATTCACACTACTAACTAAATATCAACAAACCTAGTAGTATTAAATAGGATTAGTATTTAATTAATTAATTAACTTACTGAAATGAGCTTGATTTTAATTGGTCCCATACAGTAGCACGATCTGAAGTAGCACGAACTTTATCCCAATGAAGAGCTTTCAATTTAGGTTTTCCATTTCCTTCATCAAATTCTATTTCATCATCTTCTTTCAAAGCTTTCTTCACATTGAAACTATTACCAGATGCAGAATCTGCTTCATGAATTGAAGAATGAGACCGTTGATGCTTCCTTGAAACAGAGGATGATGGTGCACTAACTGCCGGCAACCAACCATTTCTCGGTAATGGCGGAGGTGGAGGAGGAGGAGGAGGAAGGTTAAGTGAAGCTATAGAGTCATTTGAATGAAGATGCGTCAAATTTGGCGCTGGTGGCGGCGATGAGAATTTCGGCTTTCTAGAAGAACCACTACCACTACCTATCGATGGTATCATCACCGGAGAAGAACTAGAAAATCGAGATTTCGGCGAAGTTCTCTTAGAAAAAGGAACCACCGGAGTTACCGCAACCGGCGCGGTTGGACTTCCGTTTGTGAGAGAACTTTGACGGGAAACCGGCGTGTAAAAATTGTCTTCACGGCTGAGATTGAGTGAGGAAGACTCTTCCGGTGAATGAAATGCCGTGTCGCGACTTTCATCGTTATCCGATGACGACGACGACGAAGACGCCGCCGGTGGAGATTGACTATCTACGACGAGAGACTTCGTAAGCGGCGGCAATGGATGCAACTCTGGACTCGGACGGTAACGATTAACCTTGTGAGGGTTGGTCACACCTACCGGCGTTCCGTTAGGCTCTACCACTGTTCCAATGTAGAGGAAACTTGTTGATGATGACGGCGGTGGTAGTGGTGGAGCCCGCGTGGAATCTTCTAGAACTCTATTAAAATTCTCACCGACGAATTTCCGCTTATCTGGTTCCGACGAGTGTTTCATTCTATGCTTAAACAAGAAGAAAGCTACAATGGAGAACATGACAAATATCGAAAATGCCACTGAAACCGCAATTGCAACTTTCTTAGCCGGTTTAGTAGGTTTCGTCGCCGTTGGATTTGCAATTGTTGAGTTAGCAACTGACGGCGACGGTAGATTCGGATTGTTGGTGGCAACCACCGGAGGCGGTGGTCCGGTTGGAAATTCATTGAAAAACGGAATGTCAGGTGAGGGAGGAGTGATGTCTGGAGGAGGCGGAGAGAATTCCGGCGGCGGAGCAGAAGTAACCGGAATTAATAACGGTTGGTGTAGTATTCTTCTGTTGGGAAGTGGAGTGAGTGAAGTTAGAGAGAATAATGATATGAATATGATAAAAATGAAATGATAATGATAATAATGATGATGAGATTTCATGGTGAAATTTAGTTTAATTTTTTGAGCCAATGGTGCATCTCTTGGTTTTGTTGCAGGAGAATCCAAAAAAGATGGAGGAAACTTCCTTCATTCAGAGATAACTTTCCTGTGCACAAGTAAGCTATTGGTCTATCTTTTTTCTTTCTTTCTCATTTATTTATCTATTTATTCCTCATTTCTTTCCTGGCATTAATTTGTTTAGGTGTATATGATATGAGACTAATTTGTGTATGGGGTAAAAAATGAATGAGACACACAACAGTAATAATAAGCATATGGTTGGATATGGATAGATAGGGTCAGTCACACCTTTTCTGCATCATTTTTCAACTCATACTATAATGTAATGTAATAATGTATCTATAATTGACACCCAAAATCAAAATCGCATATTCTCTCGCGGTTGGTTCACTTGATAAAAAATTGATTCAGCGTATTTAACATACTACTTCCGTCTCATTTTATAAGCTTTCTATGACATTTGAAGTCTACTCTTACTTTAATCAACCTGTTTCTTTTTTTCATTAAGTTAGTTTCTTATAAGAAAAGATTTAGATGAATTGTTCACGAAATTCAAATCTCAAGACTTAAAAAACATTAATATATGTATTTACAAATACCACTTACCTTTCAAAATATGAGTCAATTCCTTGTTATGATGTTAATGACAATTTTTGAATCAATTCTTGTCACATTATTATTACTATTATTATTATTACTATTTTTGAATCAATAGTATTAGTATAGTATTACAATTACTCCTCCATACTTACAATACATTTCTCATATTTTTTATTAGGGGTGTCAATATTATCCGTTTGTCCATTATCCATCCAATCCATTGAAAAATTTATCCATCCAATCCATCCATTAGTAAAAAAGTTGGTTAATGGATTGGATTTGATCCATCCATTTAATTAAATGGATGGATCCAATCCATCCACCTTAATTTTTAAATCCAATGGATAATTGATCATTATTAATTTTAAATCCAATGGATTGTCTCTTTTTAAAAAATAATAAACTTCTTCAAAAAATAAATAATAATAATAATAATGACACTAAAATAAATAAAAAACAAACAATCGGTCAAAAACCCAAAAAACCCAAAAATTGGCCGAAAACACAAAAAATCGGCTGAAAAACTGAAAATTGACTGAAAACCCAAAAATCGGCCGAAAAACCGAAAAACAGCCGAAAACTCAAAAAATCGGCCGACAACCAAAAAATCGGCCGAAAACACAAAAATCACCCGAAAAACCGAAAATTGGTCGAAAACTCAAAAAATCGGCCGAAAACTCAAAAATCGGCCGAAAACACAAAAATCGGACGAAAAACCGAAAATCGGCCGAAAACGCAAAAATCGGCCGAAAACTCAAAAAATCGGCCGAAAAACCGAAAATCGGCAGAAAACCCAAAATACACCCGAAAACCAAAAAATCGGCCGACAAAACTGAAAATCGGACGAAAAACCTAAAATCAGTTTTTCGGCCGATTTTTTGTGTTTTCGGTTTTTCGGCCGATTTTTTTGTGTTTTCGGCCAATTTTTGGGTATTCGGCCTTTTTTTTGTTTTTCGGCCATTTTTTTGTGTTTTCGGCCGTTTTTGGGTTTTTCGGCCGATTTTTTGCGTTTTCGGTTTTCGGCCGTTTTTTTTTTTCGGCTATTTTTTTGGGTTTTCGGCCGATTTTTTGTGTTTTCGGTTTTTCGGCCGATTTTTTGTGTTTTCGGCCGATTTTTGGTTTTTCGGCCGATTTTTCAGTTTTTCGGCCGATTTTTTGCGTTTTCGGCCGATTTTTGGTTTTTCGGCCGATTTATGGATTTTCGGGTGTATTTTGGGTTTTCAGCCGATTTTAGGTTTTCGGCCAATTTTTTGAGTTTTCGGTCGATTTTAGGATTTTCTGGTGTTTATTTTGGGTTTTCAGTCGATTTTTAAATAATATTTTATCTACATAATATTTAAATTGAAAAATAATATTATTTGGATATTTTAATTTTATTGAATTAATAATTGAATTAATTTTGTTGGATGGATTGGATATCCATCCATTAAAATAATGATAATGGATGGATTGGATGGATTTTATCTCTAAATGGATGGATTGGATTGGATTTTTTTGATCCCATTTTAATGGATTGTTAATGGACAAATGGATTACTTTGATCCATCCGTTAACAATCCAATCCAAATCCATCCAATCCATCCATTTTGACACCCCTATTTTTTATGCAGTGAAAATTGATTATTTTGATTTTAGATGATCACTTTTCATTGTGTGTTTTTTATTAGAGAAAAATAATATTCTCTGGCTGGTAAGTGGTAACAAGGGCAAAGCACAAACTCTATCTTTTATGATGCCTTAAAGTCCACTGCCCATTTTCTCACTTTATCTTTTCTCTTGCAGAGTACTTGTTTCCACCTCCAAGTTTGAATATATTGTGTTTGCACTTTCAGGGAAATAACAAAATTAATAATAATGAACAGGGAAAAAAATAAACACAGGATAGTGTTGGAATTGGTTAGAAGCATGCCATATATGGCCAAATCAAAACCGGGTAGAGAACATGCAAAATGTGTGCCCAATAACTGCGAATTCAGTTTTATGTTTTGTATGTTTCTGATATTAGTCAAGTGGACGGTGTGATAATTGATGTTGATCCTTAATCACACGATTACAACACATTACCTACTTAGGGTAAAAAGGGTGTGATTGGTGGTGACTTGTAAGAAGGTTGGGAGATAATCAACATGTTAAAAGAGTTTATCACATGGTATATTTACAAAGATATATAGATTATGAACTACATTATAATCTACATTCCTTTTAGGATTTTAATGGGACGAAATTTAAATAGCTAAAGAATGAGAATAAAACCTTTCGTTAAGAAGTTTTACATCGATTGCGAAATAATCCGAATATGTATTTATAAGTAAGAGACAATCATAATCTTACAAGTCGGTATGTAAGGATGAACTAGAACTAATATTCAATTTTAAGATGGTATCAGAGCATATCCTAGATTTATTTGTTATTTGTTGGGAAGACCTCTCATATTTTGGTCACCCGTTGTTATTGATTACACGTTTCAGTTTGTTCAGTCTACCCTTTATAAGGGTACTTTTGTGGTTGAGTATAAGTCTATCAAGTTTTAATATTGCTAGAAGACTCATATTGGCTAGAGATATGACATATTATAACACAACAAACCTCTTCCAACCATGAATCAAACAAAAAATAAGTATCGTGTTCATATTTTAAGTGAGTTGAGTCTTACATTGGATGGAAAAGTAGATGTTGAATACTTTATAAATGAGATGATCCATAAAAGTTTTGAGTTAAGATGGGGTGTCAAATTTACTTATGTGATTATTTTAGGCCCAATGTGGTCATCGCCATACCTCTCGAGACCCAAAATATTGTTACCATTTTCCATACTTTTAAATAACTTGTCTGAAAATTGTTTCAACCCTCCCAAACTCATCATTCAAATGTTAAATATCCTTCATTCAATATCCCAAGTGAATCCGGAAGTTAATGTTTCCTTATTACAATATGCGGATGATACTCTATTTATAGGGGAGGCATGTGTCGAAAATCTTTGGGCTATGAAAGCGGTTCTTAGATGGTTTGAACTTGTGTCGAGGCTCAAAGTTAATTTCTCCAAAAGTTGTTTGATGGGGGTGAATGTGCCGAGTAGCTTTCTTCAAGGGGCGGCTTCATTTCTTCATTGTAAATTGGGCTCAATTCCATTCATATACTTGGGGCTTTCGGTGGGTGCGAATCCAGATTAGCTTCGACATGGGATCCAGTGGTAAAAACAATTGAAAAAAGGCTACTTTCATGGAGGAATAGATATGTGAGCTTGGGTGGAAGGGTGATACTCATCAACTCGGTGTTAGCATCAATTCCGGTATTCTATCTTTCCTTTTTAAAAATTCCTTTAAAGGTGTGAATGTCTATTGTTCGTATCCAAAGAAATTTTTTATGGGGAGGTGCCTCGGGTGATAAAAATAAGATTGCTTGGGTTAGTTGGAAAGATATATGTCGGCCGAAGGAGGATGGGGGACTTGGGGTTAGGGATTTGAAATGGTTTAATGTGTCTTTGTTGGCTAAGTGGAGGTGGAGATTACTAGTGGATGATGGAACCTTGTGGAAAAATGTGTTGGAAGCCAAATATGGGGATGTTAGGAGAGCTAGCTTGTCGATAGGCCGCGGCAATAAATTCTCGTTGTGGTGGAAGGATTTAGTGGGGTTGGGGAAGACTAGTGGTGAGGTGGGGGATTGGTCTCAAGAATTGTTTATCAAGAAAATGGGGTGTGGTGGTTCGGCGTCCTTTTGGAAGGATCATTGGGTTGGAAACTCTCCGCTTTGTGATGCATTCCCGCGATTATTTAATATTTCTCTTCAATCGGATCTTGTAGTCAAAGATATGGGTGAATGGGTGAACGAGAGATGGATTTGGAAGCTCAAATGGAGAAGAAATTTTTTCATTTGGGAGGAAGCACTTTGTTTAGAATAGGTTGAGGCAATTGAATTGGTTCCAATTACTAAGGTGGTTGATTCTTGGTCTTTTATGTTGGGAGAGCAATTCTCGGTCGCCGCCGTGTATAGGTATTTATATCAAAAACTTCTTCCTTCTTCACTTGTTGCTTTTAACTCAATGGGATCGGTGGCTAAAGTGTGGGGTAGTTGGGCGTCGACCAAAGTGATTGTTTTTTCGTGGCAAGCTCTCCTTGGGCGTCTCCCTACAAGAGAAAATTTGATGCGTAGGGGGGTCGTATTGGTTGAGCCGAATGTTGTTTGCGTGTTATGTGGGAAGGGTAGAGAAACGGAGGATCATTTGTTTGCCTCGTGCCCAACAACTTGGGAGATATGGTTCTAGGTTCACCGATGGTTCGGTATGATTTCGGTGGTTCCATCCACAATTGGCTCCTTATTTCAAGCTTTTCTTCCTCTCTTCCGGAATCGTAAGAATGCTCTAAAGGGTGTAATTCTTATTTGGCACGCCGTTATTTGGGTACTTTGGAGGACTAGGAATGAAAGAATTTTTAGAGGGGTTCTTGTTGGACCAGAGGAGATTTTTGATAGAATTCAACTGGTCTCATGGAAATGGTTACTCGCCAAGAAGGCTTCTTCACCATGTTTATTTTATGAGTGATGTGTTGAGCCTTTTGATTGTATAGTTCGTTGGTTGGGCGGGTATTTTGGTTGTGCCCATTTAAATGTAATGCTTTAGATGGGTTACTTTTTGTACGGGTAGAGTACTATATGTACTTCTCCTACCGTTGTGGGTAGAGTGCCTCTTGCGCAACTGCAGAGATTAATCCTCTCGATTTAACTGATTGACCTCTCCTAAGAAATGATTTTCCATATGCACCGGTCAGGATCCATCTCAAGACCAAATGGTTAAGGGGCCCAACTATCTACCACTTGTGCGACACTATCTTGGTATATTTTTAATATTTTAATTTTGTAAAATGAAGGAACATTTATATTTAGATTACTTTGAAACAAATTAAAATAAGAAAGTACACTATTTTTTTCATGGATAAGATCACTCGAAGAATTTAAGTCTTGAACCCAAAAAATAGCTTATGACATATCTGTAAACTTTTTTTTACGTAAAAACATTTTATTTTATTTTGAAGAAAAAATTATGTTCATTAGAGACAAAAACAAAATAGAAGATTTTGAGAGAGAGAAAAAAAAACTCAGTGTTGGAGAATGAGAAACGGCAAGTACTTCCCACCCTACTATTAAAATACACATTGACGAATTAAAATTTGAATTCCAGCTGCGAGAATTATCCTTATTTTCATATTTCATATTTTATCATGGGGAAAACTTATTCAAAATTTTATCTAGCACAAAGAAACGTGATTCCCATGATGAAAAGTGTATGTAGATCATAGTGAGAATTAAGCACGAAAATTTAATTGAAATTCATTAAAAAAAAACATAGAATTAACAACTATTTTTTGTTGATGAAGCCTCTATAGAATCATGTAATGGAGACGTAAGAGAGATAGAAATAGAGAGAGAGAGAGAGAGAGAGAGAGAGAGATAGAGAGAGAGAAATCTCTTAGTGGTGTATAATAGAAAACGGGAAGCACTTTTCACCCGACTATTAAAAATACACATTGACTAATTAAATTTTGAATTCTGACTGCGGGGTTATCCATATTTTCATATTTAATATTTTATCACGGGGATCATTTATTACAATTTTTATTTAGCACGATAAAAAGTGATCCCCCATGATGAAAAGTGTATGTAGAAGATAGTGATAACTTAACACGAGAATTTTATTGATATTCATTAAAAAAATAATATAGAATTAGCAACTATTTTATTGTTGATGAAGCCCTATAGAGTCTTGCGACGGAGACGGGAGAGAGAGAGAGAGAGAGAGAGAGAGAGAGAGAGAGAGAGAGAATCTCTCAGTGGTATATAATAGGAAACGGGTAACACTTCCCACCCCACTATTAAAAATACACATTGACTAATAAAAATTTGAATTTCGACTAAGGGGGTTTTTCCATATTATGTGTCCATCGCACTTTCATTAGATCACATATGGCCGATGACATATATGGAAAATCAATAATAAATTAATATAATTTTGATTTTTTATAATTTATGCTATTTTAAACTTTCCATAACCTTCATTCGAACTTTTTTAAGAACCTTAATTTATTAATGTGAGTGGAGATATTCACACATAGGTTTTCTTATTTGACGCTCATGCGTGAAGATTGCTTCTTTGTGGTACAGTGAAAAGAAAAAAATCCGAGAATAGAAACAGGGTCAAAATATGTTAATATTCATTTAAAAAATAGTATAAAATTTACAATTATTTTTTGTCGATGAAGTCCTACAGAGTCTTGTGTTAAAGATATATTGTATTTTCATACTCAAATAAATTAAAATAAATCAATCTCATAGACAATTGAAAAAACCTAGATAACCTTCTAAATAATATAAAATGAAAAAAGACATAGACAACCTTCAAAAAAAAAATAACATATGGAAATAAATATTATTGAAAAACATAAAAATTATCCCATGTTTGACAATGAACCTAATGTAAATTTTCTATAAAGAGTCGACTCGAGATGAAAAAAAATAAAAAATCATGGTATATTTTAATTTTATGGATACAGTCCCAAAAAAATCTTAAGGCCATGAAAAATCAAAACATATTTTTCTTTGAGAATTGAGTTTATAATTATTTTATATTTATAGGATCACTATATAATTTCGGGGATGAAGATGAGATAAAGAATCTATCTCATAATAGTGTAAAATGGGAAGCGAAGTAATACTCTTAATCTTGCTTTATTCTGTAACATCGTTAAATCTATATCATGCAAAACCTATCTAAATTTTACCTTAGAATTTTAAACCAAATTAATCAAATAATATATCAAAATATACATATAAATAATATTAAAAAAGAAAATAATCTCGTACACGGCACGGGCTAACATACTAATTAATCTTAAATTAAGATTCTTAATCTCTTGTTATATTTTAGTTTGATATTAATCAAAATTAAGATTCTTAATCTCTTGTTATGAAAATAATTTTCACTAAGTACTGCATAAGTTTACAACAAATTTTGTCCTGTTGATTTTTTTTTTGTTGAGCCAATTTTGTCCTGTTAATTGATTGTACTATACTATGTTGTGCTCATAAACGAATATTAAGATTCTTAATCTCTTGTTATGAAAATAATTTTCACTAAGTACTGCATAAGTTTACAACAAATTGTGTCCTGTTGATTAATTGTACTATACTATGTTGTGCTCATAAACGAATATTCTTTTGTTATTTCAGAGGCATATCGTGCGTGATCTTCAGCAAAAAAAGAAAATGAAAAATACCGTGCGCGTGATGTGGAAAGTGGAGACAGTAAAAAAAATTGAAAAAAATTCATTTTCTATCAGAGCCTGGTTTCGATCCAGGGACCTGTGGGTTATGGGCCCACCACGCTTCCGCTGCGCCACTCTGATTTGTTGTAAATATTTCGTAAAACTTGATATTTAATATGTAAACGATTGTTGCTTCCCTATTCCCTCGCTCATCTTTAATGTAGTGGTCCACCAGATTAATATGAAGAAGCTCTTACCATAATATAATAATAATATTTGTATATCTAAACTAAACCAAATGAGAAATGATATTTGTACAACCATAAAATTGACAACTTTGAACAACTCTCTCTTATACTCTCATTACATTCTCACTCTCTCTCTCTCCTCCTCTCACTTTATTATTTTTGTTGCTAAGAGTTCACCATTGAAGGTGTTCTGAGAGTTGTCCCAAAAAGGACAACTTTTTGGGTGTACAAATAACACCACTCAAACCAAATAGAGCATGACGGAGAATATGTAGAAAAAAAGGAATAATAAATAAATAATGTAAAGCTTACAAGAACGTGCCAACCCTTGAGACAAAAAAGTATGTGGGAGAGAAACATATCATAACAAAAGAAAGAAAAACATGAAAAGGAAGTAACGGTTAACGGTGTACTCATATGCTTATGTGTCTTGATCAAAAGTTTGATGCTTTACTTAACTGGACAATCACAATGTGTCTTCTCCTTGACATTCCAGCTTGTGATTGATTCTCTTCTCTTCTCTTTTGTTACTTTGTGGAATTTTGTTTTCATTTTTGTTTATTATATTAAGCTACTTGTTCATTGGGATTTTGTCTATATTTTCATTATTTTTTGTGCTGAATTTTGGGAAAAATATCCTTCTTGCTCTCAATTGATTTTTCACCGGGTCTATATATATATATATATATTATTCTTAATTTTGATATTTTATAATAACAAAAAAATATTTTATAAATATGTAACGGTGTTAGAGTGTTCGTGTCTGTGTCGTATCGCAGTGTCCGTATCGGAGTTCGTA
Organism: Trifolium repens; assembly: GCA_030408175.1. Lineage (NCBI taxonomy): Eukaryota > Viridiplantae > Streptophyta > Magnoliopsida > Fabales > Fabaceae > Trifolium > Trifolium repens. Next base: position 38,726,273 of record CP125851.1, read on the forward strand.
CTTCATAAATTATAGCAGGATGCTGTAGCAAATAAACGTCGTTTGATCAAAATTGTATGTTTGAAATCATTTTTAATAATTTTGTAAATGAGTTAATCTAATCTACTTGATCTAACACTCAATGCGGTCCTTTTACTTAGTTAAATCCGAATTAGCTAGAGCTAGTAGGCATTAAAACAAGTACTACAAAATATATTTTTACAACTTATGAGCTGACTATTTTTATTTAATTAGATTCTATGACATCAATATTTCCTTGAACTTTCACAAGCATGTGATCACGCTTTAGACAATATACGATACGATAAGGGGTTCCCTCTTTCGTCTCTTTCGTTATAGACAAGTGCCTATGGAAAGGTATATTTGCTACTCCAAATTTCATGAGACCATTCAAATAAAAAATGGTTAAATATTAATTTTTCGTTTTAGTTCCCTAAAATTTTTCTATAACTCTCCAAAAATTTTAAATTAACATTTATAGTCCCTACTTTTAAGTTAACTTATGTGTAAACTTCATATTTTTTAAATATACTAATAAGAAATACTTTCATCTCATTCCATATGGATGGTTAATATTGATGATAAGTTATTTCCACGAGATAGATACTTCAATTTCAATCATGTAATATGAAAATTGTGTGTGGTTTTTGTCTGTGTGTTAATTGTTCTTTAAATTTGGACCAAATAAATTTTAATTTTAATCTATATTTTAATTTTAATTTTATTTTTAAATGATGTAAAAAGTATAGAAAATATATAGTTTATTTTTTTTGGGGTAAAATTGTATATACTTTATTGATATTTTTTGTTAAGTCTCTTAGTTGTTGAGATTCAACATTCTCGGGCCGGCTCAACATATGTTGTAATGTTGAGACTTCAAGCTAAAATTTAAGGAGGCTTTTTAATAATGATATTTTTTTTAATAAAAAGTATTAGCTTTTTTGTTTGATGATAAATGTCATATTTATATAAAAAAAAATTTAAAAAGTGTCACTTTTGATTTCTAAAATAATTAAGGGTCTGTTTGGATTGACTTAATTTTAAGCTTATATGAAATAGCTTATGCAAATAAATTTTTATGGATTATTATAAATTTTTCAAGGTAGTTTATGATAAAACGACTTTGTAAATGAAAACTTATGAATTAATATAAAAGTATATTTATTTGTATAAACTATTTTCATAAGTTAAAAAATAAGTCAAATCCAAACCGGCCATTGTGTCATATAAGTTTTTTTTTTTGACAAAATGTGTCATATAATTTTATACTCTGCATTATGGTAATGAGAATATATTAATAACCAATAAAATAAATTTGTACAATCACAATTCTTTTTCTCTTATTTATTTTCTTTTCCTTTTCTTATTCTTATGTATAAGTATAAAATATTAAATGGTAACCGTTATTGTAGTCTTGTAGAATGCAGAGAACATATTTTTAATTTTCATTTGTTATCTTAGACCACTATGGAGTTTGACCAATTTCTTTAAGGGCTGAAACAATTAAATAAAGTGAGGTGCTCATATTAAAGTTGTAGATAATTTTGGATGATAGACAGAAATAAATTAACCATTTTATAATATATTATAATAAATCATTCATGTTAAAAAGTAGATTTTGTTTTTTTTATTGGGTAAACTTTGTTATTGTTAGCTAGTGTACCGAAAAATCAATTACATTTGTAATTTGAATAATAAAAATGCAAATTTTATTATAGAAAAAAGAAAATGCAAAATCTGGGATTCAATCACAGGACCCTCAACATCAAGGGAAAAACAATTGGGAGGCTTATTGCCGCTGGACCATTCGCAATTCTTATTATATTTTAAGGCTTATATTAGAGCCCTAAAATTTGGGACCTAAAGCCCTAGCTTCACTTTCTTTGAACTTGGGCCGACCCTGCTTTTCTATTTTAACATAAATGTATTTTTTTTTTTAGAAAAGCTTAACATAAATGTATTTATTCATAAGTTTTAGTTCAACAACAATTATTAAAGTTGTTTGACCGGATATTTATGTTGTCTAGGCATCAAATTTAGAATTTTTAATTTATGTGTGTGTGTGTGAATTTCATATGGTATTTATCATTCCATCTATAGTCCAAACAAAAAATATATAGCGTGTTAAAAGTTTTTCACACAAATTTTAAAAATCAATAAAGTTGTAAAAAAACATTATTCTTTCACTAAATTGACCTTATTAACTATTAATGACATGTGTTTCTCATCACAATCATAAAAGTAAAGTGAAGTATATTAATTTAGTCGAAAGACAACACAAATTGAGAAAAGTAATTAAATTATACAAAAAAAAGTGAGAATAATATTGAATTTAGAATATTTAAACTAAAGTGATACTCTCCGTTTGAGTTGTAAAATATAAATACTAAACAAAACAGTACATGACAAAACAACATAAGATAAAATTTAAGATATTAAACAAATTTTGTCTTGTTTGATGGACACAATGTTTTTGTTTTACTAAAAAAACATGTTATTTTGGTATTTTTGTTAAGTTGTCCCGAGGACAGAAAACTGTCTCGTGGTTCAATGGGGGCAATAATTTTAGTTACTGACCAGTCATTTGACCTCAGTTTCTTCTGTACTAGAAATAGTTTTAAAATTAATCACAGACAAAGCATATAAAATTGTCCTATCTAATTCTTTATTTTTAGTAGATCAAATACACATATTGAAAGGGAGGAGTACAAGTAGTATGGCATTATTTCGTTCAAATTTCTTATCACATTTGCAATGGTCAGTTTTAGCTATAAAATTAGGAAAATGCTAAATAGTACATCCGATGCATTAGTTAAGCACATAAATAAAGAAATTTTATCTTGAAACCCGTGTATTCAATACATTGAAAGTGTAAAAAGTTGTGTTTAACAACATTAACTTTATGTTTTATTTCTATTTTTGGTATGCTTAACAAGTGCACCGGGTGTACTGTTCAACATAAAATTATTTTTAATATTTCTTTTTTGATAAATTGTTTTTAATACTAATATATTAAAAAAATCATTTTATTAATTATCCTAAGTCCTAAAATATAGGAGATTTTTGTGAAATTATTTATCTCTTTTTATATATAAGACATCTTTGAAATTGTCTATTGTAAAATCTGTCTTTTTTTGTTATGAATGTAAAATATTTTTCTTACAATAATATTATTTTAATTATTTTTAAAAATAATTTTTTATTTTATTCAGGTGCTACTAGTGCCTATTTTTATTAAATACTCTTGAAAGCAATTGTAAGATGATTATTAGTATAATTTTAATTTATAAAAATATGAATGTGTTTATTTTTTTCATATTGCAAGACAAACTAGTAGCATTATTTATGTATTATTCATATTTGAAAGAGAAAAAAAAATATAATACATGCATCTAGTAATTTGATAAATGATTATCCCTCCGGTCCTTTTCTATGAAAAATATTTTGAAAAACTCATACAGAATAAGGAAACTAATTTTATGTTTTATTCTAAGACTCTGTTTGGTAAAAAATAGCGGATAGCTGATAAGCTAGCTTATAGCGGATGAACTTATAACGGATAACTTATAAGCTAGCTTTTAGCTTATAGCGAATAAACTAGCTGATTGAATTTGTAGTGTTTGGTAAAATTAGCGGTTGGACTAGCTTATAAGTATGAAATGACATAAAAAGAACATGTTTAATTAATATTTAATTTTTTTCAAGTAAGATCATAGGGGTAAAATTGGAAGAAAAGATAATAAGCCGTAAGTTATAAGCTCATAAGCTACTTGAAATAGTGTTTGGGAAATAATATGAAATAAATTTGGTAATTTACCAGTAGAAATTCTTTCTTAAGAAGACAATTTTTCCAATTAATTCTTTCTTAGGATCTAGCAATTACACGGTGGAGTCTTCTTCTTCTTTTGGTGAAATGGGAAAAAAAAAGCGCAAAAAGAGAAGAAAAAAATAAAAATAAAAGCGCGAGATTTGTAAATTGGAATATTTGTTATTTATTTTTTGTAAATTGGTCCCTTGATTTTTCTAAAATTTTACAAGGTGTTTTACAATTTTCATCAAGAATTCTTTGGATTTATACTTTTACCCTAAATAAATTATTATATATACTTTCACTTTAAACTTTTTGAAATGTATTAAAATGGCTCGACATCGAATAAAATTTTATATTTATATTAAAGTTAAATATGTTTTTCGTTTTTATAAAATGAAGATTTTTTAAGATTAGTTCTTTGGCTCCAAATTTTCAATTTTTAGCCAATATTGCACCGTCAGGTCCTCAACAAGTAAAATGGAGTAAACCTAAATTGGGAAGATACTAGCAACAAGGTGGGAATTGGTATTTATAAGATGACCATAGAAGGTTTGTGACCGTAAAAACAGAATGGTACTTAGAGCCTATACATGATTTTGAGGTTGGTGAAGCTATGGGCATGTTGAGTGCTCTAAGATGGGTAGATGGGCTGCAGTTGCGTGATATAGATTTTGAGATGGATTGCAAAAGGGTGGTTGATGGTCTTTATAGCAAGAGAATCTATACTTTCGATCTTGGTGCTATTTTAAGTGATTGTAGGCTTATTTTAACTATTAGTCATGTGAATTCTCATGTTAAGTTCATCAAAAGACAAGCAAATAAATGCGGGCGGCTACATTTCTAACTAGTTTCCATAATTTTATCGATATTTCAACATGTATTTATGATATTATTATTAATATTAATTAAAAAAAAGAGAGACCAAATCATATGTGAATAGAAAAATCTACACCTGGTTCTCACACACCAACAAACCATGTAAAAATTAAAGTGAGTCCTTCAAACATTTTGATAAAAATTAAAGTATAAAAGGAATTCCAGAACAAGAGAGTTTTTTACTCAAAGAAAATCATTCCTATAATTTTAAGTTTTGGATTTCCGGTGCTTTTCATATTTTGAAGCACAAATTTTTCAGATATAAAAAGGCAAAATAAAAGAATTGTGTGTCTTTTTTCTTTGAAACAAAAGAATTGTGTGTCTTAATGAGTTAATGTTATGGCTTTTTAAAATTGCCAAAATATATTTTTCTGTTTAGAATATTTTTAATACTCACTTTTTATTTCAGAAAATTTAAAGTGGCAGAGAGAAATATCCAGAAGTTTTGAGAGATTTTTTCTTTTGTAAAAAATGTGGGATACAAAATTGGAATATAAAGAAATTATGGGGTGTATGTTTCTATGTGTGGAGGTATGAAGTATTTTTCATGAGAATATTGTATGTATTAGGCTCCGTAATATCATGGCCTGCCAGGTCCTGCAATTAATATGGGCTCGGATGATATTTTATTTGGTCCATGACAAAAATTAAAAGGTCTTGCTACTTGCAGACCCATTTTTATCCATACATAACAACTTTCATTTTAAACAAAATTCAAATGAATTTCTCATTTTTATCCATACATAACAACTTTCAATACATTTTTTCCACACAAAAATCACTTCAAATTTCCTGAAAATTTACAATTTTTGTCTCATACAAACATACACTTCCTATGGTCTGTGTAAATTTAATTCAGTTGATAGAGACAATATATTATATATGCACGAATTGAGATTCGAACTCCGGATACTCTAGCCAGGGCCGGCCCAACACTATACGAGGCTTAAAGCGAAAGTTGAATTGGGGCCTTTTACATTCTAATAAAAAATTAAATTAAAATATTATAATATTTATTTAAAATTTACTTTTCGAGCTTTTTGAGATGTAAAATCATTTATTAAACTATTATAATCAATTTCAGTTAACATTTCTTTTTCTATCGATAATAAAGTCAATACATTTAATCTTTATTGAGACATTGTTGATCTTAGAGAAGATTTTATTAATTTTAATTTTGAAAAATTTCTTTCTACCGAACAATCACCAATATTTTCACCGAACAATTTTCATCCTGGTTTCTAAAATTGCAGATTGAAAAAATCGCCGAGCAGTGGAAACTGGGAAGTTTTTTGCTTTTTAGGATTGAAGATGAAAAGTTGGAACTTGGAAGGCATCTCAGACTTCTAGAAAATTTGAAGGGTGAATTAAATGATAGGAGGAATTTTGAGAGAAATTGATGCAAGAGACGTTGGTGGAGTTATTGTGGGAAGAAGAAGAGATTCACGCGCGCAAAACTTAAAAAGCGTATTCTGTAACACCCGTATTTTTATTTTATTAGATTTATTAGAATTAATAACCTTTTTATAGTATTTTATTGAGTTAATTATTATTAAGTGAGATAATGCCCATTTTAGGAAAGAGTAGAGTAATTATTTTATTAAGTGAGTGAGTAGTGTTGTGAAAGAATATAATAGTTGGGCTTAAGTTAATTGGACTTAGACAAAGAGGAAGGATAATTTGGTCTTTGTAAAACATTATGTTTTAAATAAAGTTTTGAGGGTTAGAGTGAGTAAGAGCTCATAAGAGAAAAATAGAGAAAGAGGTAGAGAGAGAAGCTTAGAAGATAGAAGAAGAAGAAGAAGGAGGAAGTAGAGGGGAAGAGAAGGATTCAAGTATTCATCTTAATGGAAGGTAAGAGAGTAGTTTTTCAATTCATAGAGATGGTTAAAGAGAGGGGAGATGTCTAATCTCCATACCCAAACTCTCTCATCTCTTGGTGGAGATTGGAATGTTAGGGAATGTGTTTTATTAATGCTTGTGTGTTAGAATGATATGTTTCAATGATTCTACTCTTGCTATTACATAGATTGATGGATTGATTTCATGATTTTATGAGAAAAATGGGGTTTTGCTCAAAAATGGGTTTTATGAAATAATACATGAAAAATCATTACTTTTTGATGTATATGTTGTAGATCGGTGAAATGAACTGTCATTTTGTGTTTATATGTATGTATTACACTTGAAAACAACTTCTTTTGGGATCTGGAACATCAAAAATGGGTTTTTGGGTCGATTTGAGCTAGAAATCGCGATGCTGAGCATTGCTGTCAGGAGGCCGTCGCTGAGCGACCACTAGCGACCAGCTCGCTAGTTCTCGCCAGAAGCTGTTTTTACTCTGACTTGGATCGCCATTCTTCGCTCAGCGACCAGTACTGGGCCTGGCTTATTTTGTGGATGTTTTAAAGTGTAATTAGGCACTTGTAACATAGATTAATGGTGTCCTAACGTGCAATTAAGTGTTTGTAACTATGATTGATTTCTTGTTGATGAGTAATGATGTGTTGATGAATTGTTGATTATATTTGTGGAATATAATTGTTGATGATTAGTAATGATGTGTGATGATTAATTGAAGATGTATACAACCATGATATGAATTCTTAGTTACGATAGGATTATCTATGATAATTATGTGTGTTGGATTGGAATTGAGACTAGTATGTATATATTGATGGATATGCTAGTTGGTTGTTAATTGATGATGTTGGATTGTAGTAACTTAGTTATTATTAATTAACATGTTAAGCTTGAAGTGACTTGGATCTTGGGTTTGTATGATGATCATATACTTATGTATGCATGATTGATTGAAATTGAGGATGATGATCCATGATTAGCTAGATATTGTGTGATGTGATATGTGTGCTTGAATATATACCTTAATGATGATATGATGATGTGTTGAGATAAGTTGATGAGAACTTGAGAAGGAATAATAGGGATGAGTGGCCTATTATTCATGAGTAGATGTATAATGTTATCATCATTATTTGGTATGTGTACATTCATGCATTCATGCTTGAGTCGGATATTAGAATTATGTGGATTCTAATAAAGAAGAATATCGAATGATAATATTTGATAAAGAAGGATATTAGAGGTGAGATACTCTAATAAAGACGATGGTACCACATGCATTAGATATGTCTAGGGTGACATACATTGTGTATTTGCATTAGTTTGCATTAGGGAATTATGCACTCTAATTGATAATTGTTACTCCCTCCGTTCCTTTTTATAAGAAACAAAAGTGAAATTTTTTTTGTTCCTTTTTATAAGAAACTTTGACTAATTTTCAAATCTTTTAAATGCTAAATTTCACTTATGTCCTTATTTATTATGAAAGAGAATGTTAAAAATAAGTAAGTTAATTGAATTTAGAGTAATTAAATAGGGGTATAGATGGAATAAGTTTAAATTTATAAGAGTATTAAATGAAAAGAAATATTTACAATGCGTTTCCTTGGTATGTGTAATTTTTTCAAACTGTTTCTTATAAAAAGGAACGGAGGGAGTATTTGATAATTGTGAATGTGTTTTCCCATTATCATTATAATTGAGATTAATTGAATAATGTGAACTTGGTTATATGTTTAATCACATAGTAATGAGTGTAGTTACTACTATTGTGAGTATTGATTGCATGTTACTTGATAAGTATGTAATCTAGTTTTATTATGAATGTTTACATAATGTAAGTGTACCTTATACTTATTATTATGAACTTGAATTGAAACTAACTCTCTTATTTTGTGTATATGTACTGGTTTGGGTCCAGATTCTTCAGTTGGTATGTCTCGGTGAAGCTTCGCTCTGATCACGACACGGGCAATTGGTTTCCTATGTGTAGAGTTTTGTTCCTATTTTTCAAACTCATTTAAGGATGTATTATTTTAGAAACATTTTTGTAATAAATGGTATACCCACTAATTAAGTTATTAATAAGTGTTTTGTAAGAAGTATTTGTAATGCTTGAACCATTATTTTTATAATAAATAATCATCTCCGTTGCGTATTTTGTATTATATTTTATAAAGGTACAATTTTATTAAATAACGGATTTGGGTGTTACATATTCTTTCTTCTTCTTTTTTCCACGCGTGCAGAACCTATTTAGGATTAGGGGCTTTTTTTTTTCTTTTTTGATGCCTATTTTGCTTTGATAAAAAAAAAGATATGTTGGGCCTAAAGTCCTAGCTTTGTCAGCTTGGCCCAATGGCCGACCCTGACTCTAGCCACTAAACTACTTAAAAAAGAATATACACTTCCTATGATCATTTTTAATTCAATCATATTAAAAAATAAATCAATATGCGTAGTTTTAACTTAAATAATTTTTCAACAATTATTAATACTTTTGTTTAAGACTTTTAAGAATAATTGGAAAATTATTTATATGAAAAATGATCATATTAGAGAATATATAAAACAAACAAGACATATATATCCACAGAAATAATTCAACAATGACATATGCGCCTCTCATTTTTCATAAATATCTCGCTCGAGTTATAGAACTTCCGAAACATAATTTTCTTTGCTCAAATTTCAGAATTTGAACATGAATTAATACACATATTGGGTGGAGGTGCTAATTAAATAAACAAAAATGATATTCAAACACCATTTTCTAATAATTATACAATAACTATATATTTTTTGCTTTTTAATATTTTTTATATGTTTCGAGTTTCTTGTTAAGAGTGGTACAAATAAACAATTCTATATAATGTGATATTTTTGTCAAAGTAAAAATGTTTTAATAACACTTCTGTTAAATAAATAAGAACAAGCAGTTTATATGGTCAATGCTCAAGAAGAGTCAAGTCTTCCCTTCCCATCTATTCATCTCTGTTATTGACTCATTGTGCTTCAAAGTCAATTGATCCTGACCTATTGCTAATGCATGATTAAGAAAAACAAATTAAATGCTTGTCAAGAAAAAAGAAAAGACAAACAAAAAATTAAACTATTCATTCAGTAGTGTGGTAAGTTTTTTCCTCATAGCGTTCCCTTTCAATTGTCTAACAAGAATTTGGATTTATACTTGTATAGACCTCTTAAGGATAATATTGATTATAACATAGTTGTCACATTAACACCCGGCAAAGTGTGGTCACATGACCCTAATCCCACCTTAATATAGAAGAAGCTAGGAAAGAGATGTTTGTCCTCCACAAGTGTACTGTTTGCTATTTTAACTGTAAAGTTGAAAACAAAAACTAAAGAAAAATAGTTTATTTGCTAGCCAAATTTGACTTTAATTAGTCACTTGTCGTTGTACTTAAAATTAAAACAAGTGGAAATTTTTTCTTTAATTAAAATATATATATATATATATATATATATATATATATATATATATATGATAAAAATGAAGAAAAAGTAAATTACCGATTAAGAAGTGTTTTGTATTGGGCTAAGAGGCCCATATACTTATATATTTTTTTTTTAACGACAAATATATTATTAATTAAAACGGTGCAGAGACGAACAAAGATCAGTAAATAAATGGCTACAAAACAAAGCGACGTATATAAGCGAAATACCTATGAAAATACCAACACATACTCCAGTCCATACTCATCTGAATCGCTATGTGCTAGAAGAAACAAACCATATCAGGTTCCCATTCTAAAATGTCCTCACATCAAGAGCCACCAACACTTGAAATAGGATTCTTGAAAATCGTAACACCTTGTGATTTTAACGAGCCTTTAGAGAATTTGAGCACAACAATGAAGAGTGTCGTAACAAATCATATAAGTAGATTTGTATGTGGTTCACACAACTAATTTGTAATAAATTTGTAAAGACCACGTATATACCTACTTATGTGGTTTATTTTTATTGGTTAAATGGTAAATATTTCTAAATTATGAAAAGGTAATTTAGAAAAAACCTAAGAAGTATGATAGAGTTCAACAAAAACAAAATAAAATAATAAAAATATTATGAAATTTATAGTGTAAGAAGCTCATAAAATGAATGTGAAATGTACCTTACAATATACGGTGATTCTAAGGTATAAATATTTGGTAAAAGAGAAGATATAACTAATATATATCAACTTGTAAACTAACTACTAGTAAGTAAAGTATCTTAAAATAATAGTGAACTAGTTGGATATACTCCACAACACAAACCTTAACTTGTTTTCATTGGAATGTTATAATATTATCAATAATTAATCACTGTTTAAATCTTTTGTGTCCCCATTAATTTTATGGTTGTGTCCCCATTAATTTTATGGTAATTAATTAATTAATTAATAAAATTGGCGGTCACTTTCCTCTTCATGGCTTTATTTTTTGTTTATTGTCTCTAAGCTATATGTGGCTTAAGTGTTTCCACATTTAAACAATATTTATATAAATTTCACTAGACAAGATTGCACGTGCGCGTGAACCTTTGCCTAACACTTCCACGTATAATTTGCCTCTAATCTCAATTATATATTATATATAATAATAACAATAATGTGGATGATTACTTTAATAATTGATATTAAGAATTGAAGTAGTAATAATCAAACTTTTGATTATCGTATCTGCCAAATGAGAATACAGTGATGTAAATGTAAAGATAAGTTGGCCAATGCATTCCTTCACTTTAATTTCTTTAGCAAAAGACGTGGAGAAACAATAGTCGTCCGTTTCTTGTGCATTTTATGTTAAACTATATAGTAAATGTAAAATGGAAGTGACACATTAAGCTGCTAAATTTCCAGAGAGGAACCTTTAAAGTTTGAAATCAATTAACAATGGAACAAGGAGAGATTTATGCTGTTAAAGTATGGGTCGGTATACATGCTATCACGCTGAATATGTCAGAATTATATTGATCTATCATGATTTTTCAAAATTTATAGAGTGTAGTTTTAGTAAAATTACAATAGATCAGTATTGTATTTCTGATATATCCATCGGCTAGGTGGACTAACACATATAAATGAGCTAAGTTGGAATCGACCGGCCTACATGCTTCATAGTTCATAGGCTATTAAAATTGATTTTTTTTTAAGCAAAGGTGTGCAAATGGTAAACCATGCAACACCCTATATAGATTAAAATAAGATAAAAGAAAATACAAAATATTGGGGGGACAAAAACCGAACCCAGTCAAACCACATCATCAACCCAAACGGGCATACATATTTTCAACAAAAATGGTTTAAATAAAACTGAAGCAAACACACATACACACTACGAGTACTACACAGCGAACCCGCGTAGGGGCGTGAAACTAGATGGTAAAAAAAGAGTGTTGTGTAAGCCTTCACATCTTAGAGTGGCGAATGAATCGACCGTCAACACCACCCGATTCACGTACCTATACAGCCCCCTATGAAAACCAACATCAGGCATCAACACTCTTTCGAGCCATAAAGTCCGAGTTCAATCACAAAGGATTGAAACAAAAATAAAACCATCCTCAAATCCTCCTCTGGCGCGGTAGATGCAAATCCGAAAGTATTGAGACCTGCAGACCTCAACAGTTCAGAAAAAGAGTCAGGAAAAAAAACCATCCAAAAACACCAAACAAACACCAGAGAGAGAAGAGGCTAACGAACTTCAATTCAATACCAAAGCCACGAGGACCGCGGCGGTGGAGACAACCCACCCACCGGCGGCCATAAAAACAACCCGTAAGGGGTTAATGGAGAACCAGATCCATATCGCCAAATCCAGATTTAAAAGAACCATAGATCCCAAGTTGAGTCCATCAACGACAAAAACCTACAGAGGTCGCCGTCGTCGACGGAGGCAGAGACAGAGACGGCGAAGAAACAGAGCCAAATGAGTGTAAGATCCCAAACTGAGATAACAACCCAAACGATTTTTTGAAAAGAAAACGCCAGCTCCCGGAACTGCGACAGTCGCCGGAAAACAACCTCCGATGCAAAGAAACCAGTACAAACATTTACAAACCCTCAACGAGGGGAAGAGGTAATGCGGAGGAAGGTGTTACTCATCGCACCACCAACCAAAACTATTACATCTTTAAAGTAGGGTATTTAAGGGAAAAGAAGGAGGCGGTGCTGAGTTTTAGAGATAAGACAGAGAAGGTGTTTTTTCTTTTTAAAAAAAAACACAGCAAGTACTAGAAAATGTTAATTTCAATTAAAATTGAATTTATAGGTATGTTTGATTTGCAAAATATAAGTACTGGACAAAACAGTACAAGACAGTAAAAGATAGAACAACATATAACGTACAAACGTTTAAGAATTGCAATGTAGAACAAATTTACTGACCTTTTTAATTTCACGCACGGAAAAGGATAAATTACACAAATTTTTGTTTGCAAAACTATATTTACTAATAAAAATGTCTTTCATGATCATGTGAAATTTTGATTAACAACTCCAAAATTATGCTCATACATACCAAATAACTTGCCATCAAATAAAGGATCACATATGCCTTCATAAACTTAGTATATAAAATTGTATTTAAAACTTCCTTCAAATTAATTCTCATACAAACTACAGACCATGTAAACACATGCAAAAATTGAGAGTAGATGTCACAACTCCAACATATAGTCTTACATAATAAAATATAATTATCTGCATGGCAATTCATAATATAACAAAATATATTATATATAGATAATGTTTGGGCCCATGTCTCGTGATGAACACTTTTTTTTAAGCAAAAGATGAGATGCAGAGGGCTCACCTACTGCAACACCCATAATATATATTAATAGAAATAAAAAGTACAAAAAGATCTTCTGAGAGAATAAAACTCCCAACATACAAGCATGGTGATGAATCATGCACACAGGAACAGGGGGAAGCATCTTCAGCAGCTTCAGTAATAGTTTACTCCCCCTAAATATAAGCACCATCTTCAGCAGTCTTCAATGGGTCAGTCTTCATTCGTCTGGTCTTCAAAGTCTTCAAAAGATGTGCAACATACAAGCACGTTTCGTTTTCAACGATGTGCACACATCTGACATCACATCATGTACCAGAGCACATGTAGCACATGTATTTGCACTACTTATACCTTATTTACCTTACTCCCCCTAAATATACTACCTATCTTTTCTCCCCCTTTTTAGCCATAACATTGACAAAAAGTTAAGATCAGAAAGAGTATTCGAAATGCTGGGGCCATTAATTTTGCAAATTGCAGAGTAGATTGATTGCAGATAGACAAATGTTTTTAAGCATCAATTAAGGTCTTCAGAAAAGAGATGCTTCAGTAGTCTTCAACTTCACCAGTATTTGTCTTCACACAATCCATATAGTCTAGTAATCCATAGCCTTGTAGTAGCAGAAGCATTTAATCAGAGTGATCAAGGCTTCAATGGTTGCTATATGTGCCTTCATAATTAAGCATGTACAAGTTACCCATATTTCTATGACTGTAACTAAGTCACCCATATTGCTATGACTGTGACTCGAATCACCCATATTTCTATGACTGTGATCCTAAGCATAAAAGTCATCCATATTTCTATGATTATGACTAAGACCATGCCCTATGCTTAAATGCTTTTGAGTTGCTTTGCATGCACATATTCTACTCCACCTGTACCAGACATACCAGAAAGGTCATTCTTTTACCTCGCCTTCAGCAATGCTCTTGCAGATAGCATCATTTGTAATCTTCAGCTCTGGATATCCGGATCTTCTACATAGTTCTTCATCACAATATAAAAGATGGAATAGTCTTGATATATGAAATTGAGAAAAACCTGTGATGAGTGCCTTTGGATAGCGTGCATAAATAAACGGAGGGAAAAGGCAGACATCCGTTGCACGCTTTAATAGCATAAGCTGCTATTGATCATCAAGAAGGCAAATACCAAGTTTTCCCCTTAATGTCTCAAACTTATTTGCATCCAAGGCCTTTGTGAAAATGTCAGCCAGTTGATTTTCTGTGGCTACATGTTCTAAGGTTACAACCTTGTCTTCCACTAGATCCCTAATAAAATGGTGACGAATATCAATGTGCTTAGTCCTACTATGTTGGATAGGATTCTTGGAAATATTTATAGCACTCATATTGTCACAGTATAATGTGAGCACATCTTGCTCCACATTGTACTCACTCAGCATCTGCTTCATCCAAAGTAATTGGGAACAACTGCTTCCTGCTGCAATGTACTCAGCTTCAGCTGTTGAAAGAGCTACACAATTTTGCTTCTTGCTGAACCATGAAATTAGGTTGTTGCCCAGAAAGAAACATCCACCTGAGGTACTCTTCCTATCATCTGCACTGCCTGCCCAATCAGCATCGCAATATCCTATCAACCTTGAGTCTTCACCATGAGGGTACATAATACCATAGTCACTTGTGCCATTCACATACTTCAGAATTCTCTTGACTTGTGTGAGATGACTCATCTTAGGCTCAGCTTGGTATCTAGCACATACACCAACTGCAAAGGAGATATCAGGCCTACTTGCTGTGAGGTAAAGTAGACTGCCAATGATGCTTCTGTATAGGCTTTGATCAACACTGACACCTTTCTCATCTTTGGTAAGTTTAAGATGAGTTGCTGCAGGAGTTCTCTTGTGAGTTGCACTCTCCATTCCAAACTTCTTCACAATATTCTTGGCATATTTGCTTTGAGAGATGAATATTGTGTCCTCCATTTGCTTTACTTGCAGACCAAGAAAATAGGTTAATTCACCTACAAGGCTCATCTCAAATTCAGATTGCATTTGATGTACAAATTGTTTCACCAAAGCATCTGTCATGCCACCAAACACAATATCATCTACATAGATTTGTGCTATCATGAGCTTCCCTTCTTCTTGTCTTACAAATAAGGTCTTGTCTGTTTCACCTTTTCTATACCCTTGCTGTAGAAGAAACTTGGTCAACCTTTCATACCAAGCCCTAGGAGCTTGCTTCAATCCATACAAAGCTTTCTTCAATCTGTAGACATGATCTGGTAGATTAGGATCAACAAATCCCTTTGGCTGTGCTACATAGACTTCTTCATTCAAGTACCCATTGAGGAAAACACTCTTCACATCCATTTGAAAAAGTTTGAACTTCAAGATACATGCCACTCCTAGAAGTAATCTGATAGACTCAAGACGTGCTACTGGAGCAAAAGTTTCATCAAAGTCTACTCCTTCAATCTGAGAGTAACCTTGTGCTACAAGCCTAGCCTTGTTCCTTGTGACAACACCACTTTCATCAGACTTGTTTCTATAAACCCACTTGGTGCCAATGATGTTGACCCCATCAGGTCTTGGAACTAAGTCCCACACCTCATTCCTCTTGAACTCGTTCAACTCTTCTTGCATTGCATTAATCCAGCATTCATCTGTCAAGGCTTCCTTAACATTCTTTGGTTCTATGGTGGATACAAAGCAAGCATTAGAGATTACTTCCCTTGACCTAGTCATGACTGGTAGTTCTGGATTTCCTATGATGAGTTCTTTGGGATGATTCTTCTGAACTCTGATGGAAGGACCCTTGCTTTTCTGACCTTGATCTGGCTCTTGATCTGCTTTTTCAGCACTTTCTTCAACTTCAGAGTCTTCAGGTAGGGGGTCTGATGAGAGCACATCTGGTACTACATCATGCACTTTCTCTTCAGGACAGTCATCAATAACAACATTGATTGATTCCATCATTATTCTGGTCCTGTTGTTAAAGACTCTGTAGGCTCTGCTGTTTGTGGAGTAACCAAGAAAAATTCCTTCATCACTCTTGGGGTCCAGCTTTCTTCTTTGTTCTCTGTCAGCCAAGATGTAGCACTTGCTTCCAAAGACATGGAAGTATTTGACACTGGGTTTTCTTCCTTTCCATATCTCATACAGAGTGGTAGAGGTGCCTTTTCTTAGAGTAACACGATTATGAACATAGCATGCTGTGTTCATTGCCTCTGCCCAGAAGTATGAAGGTAGTTTCTTAGCATGTAGCATGACTCTTGCTGCTTCTTGTATGGTTCTGTTCTTCCTTTCAACAACACCATTTTGTTGTGGTGTGATTGGGGAGGAGAACTCATGTGCTATTCCCTCAGTTGAGCAGAACTCAACAAACCTTGAGTTTTCAAACTCCTTGCCATGATCACTCCTAATTCTGATGATTCAGCCGTCTTTCTCCCTTTGAAGTCTAATGCACAGATCCATGAACTCTTCAAATGTGTCTGATTTTTCTTTGAGGAAGATTATCCAAGTGTATCTTGAAAAATCATCCACAACAACAAAGGCATACCTTCTTCCACCAAGACTTTCAACTTGCATGGGTCCCATTAAGTCCATGTGGAGGAGTTCTAAAACTCTAGATGTTCCTTGATGTGGCAACATTGGGTGTGACATCTGGATCTGCTTGCCTATCTGACATTCTCCACAGATATTCTTTTCTTCAATGGTGAGCTTTGGTAGACCTCTGATGGCTTCTTTGGAGATGAGCTTCATCATTCCTCTCAAGTGTAGATGCCCAAGTTTTTGGTGCCATAGTTTTGCTTCATCTGTTTGACTAACAAGGCATGTAGAAGAATGAGCTGTTTCTGGAGGAATCCATAAGTAGCAATTGTCTTTTGACCTTTCTCCTTTCATCAACAGCTCTCCTTTGTTGGTGGTTACAAGGCATTCATTCTTTGTAAAATCAACTTTAAATCCTTGATCACAGAGTTGACTAATACTGATCAAGTTTGCCTTTAACCCTTTCACAAGCAAAACATTATCAAGTTTTGGTAGACCACTGTTGTGTAGTTTCCCAATTCCCTTGATTTCTCCTTTAGCTCCATCACCAAAGGTCACATAACTGGTGGTATATGACTTTATGTCTCTCAAGAATTTTTCTACACCTGTCATATGCCTGGAGCAGCCACTATCAAAGTACCAATCTTCTCTTGATGAGGCTCTGAGGGATGTATGAGCTATGTGAGCAGCTACTTTGGCTTTTGGCTTCCACTCTTTCTTGATCCTGTCCTTTGCATGATAAGCTCTGGGTTGAGTTTGAGATCTCTTCTTTGGGTGACCATAGAGCTTATAGCAGGAGGGTTTTGCTATGACCATTCTTTCCACAATAGTGACACTCTTCTGTAGTGAACTTCTTCTTGTGTACGTGTGTCTGATGTGGTGTAGGATGTGGCAACATCATCTCAATGTCAAATCCTTTTTGAGCAGGAACAAAGTTTGACTGTAGAGTTTCTTTGTTATAAGTTTCCCATAACCTACTCCAATTGGATCATCAAGATGATTTTTTATGCTGAGGACTTCATTGAGTTTCTTCGTTCCAGTGCCTAGCATTCTAACAGACTTAGTCATGCTTTCAAGATTTGATGATACAAGCTTGATTTCATCTTGAAGACTGGTTACTTTAGCTTGTAGTTCCTGCTTTTCATGTTTGAGTTGCTCAATGTGAATTTTCTGTTCTACAACAGTTCTGCACACTTCTTCATTTTTGTGGTACAGATCTGACTACGGTTTGGCAAGTGCACCAGTCTGTCGTCGAGTAATAATTCACACTCTAGGTGTCTAGAATGAGTTCGTATCCACAGGGATCGTGCCGAAGCTTCACTAGCGTTATTTAAGTTTGTGATAGTTTGCATCCGCTTTGGTTTTTGAAAAGGTTTTTATAAAATTAGCGTAATGCTTTGCAGAAATATAAATGCTGAATGTATAAATAATAAATTCAAGAAATATAGAGGCTAGGTATGGTGGTTGGACTCCCCCCCTTCTTCATATTTGGCACGATCGGTGTATAACATAGTTACTTAGATTATGTTCGGCGGTGAATTATCCTTGTTGTAGTAATACCTTACTATTACACTATGTCTATTAAAGTTTCCCTACGTTAACAACTAAGGTACCTACGAGAGCCTAATCTCGATGTGTCAAATACCTTAATTACTAAGTGAGTTGTTTATAAACATGCATTATAACCTTCACCAATTAACCTCTAGGTCCTAGTATCGGGCTGTTCATCTTCTAAGTGCTCAGATCACACCTAGTGCATGATTCCTCCTCTAACCGCTCAGTTCACGACTAGTGCAGGATGTTACCGTCTCTATACACCTAGCATTATTTACTACGAGTTCCGGACCATATCAAGTCGAAACCTGATATCAATTCTATGGGCGCTCCCGCTTATCCGGCCAGATTACGAGAATACGTTATTAAGTGCACGAAAGTAAATAACAACATAATTACTGAATATCATTTATTATAACTTAGACTCAACCACAGACTCCAAATATTCATAGGGTAGTTCATCTTCTCCACCACAACCTAAGGCATAATTATAAAGACTACATATTTAAATTATAAGAATTATAACCTAAATACAAAAGCCTAAAGAAACATACCTTGCTGAGTTAGTTTTCCCGTAAGGGGAGAAAACCATGCCCAATAGAGCTCCTCTGAACCTCTCCTTATAGTAGAGAGTGTTCTACTATTTCTGAATGAATAAAACAATGAAAGGGAGGCTCTATTTATAGTTTTCGTAATGGGCCTCAGCAAGGCATCGCACCACGATGAAGCCATCGTGCTGCGATGTGAAGATTCAGTTCAATTTTATAACTGATCCTGTGCATTTCATCAGCTTGGGCGCCAAGTTACTCCATCGTGCTGCGATAGCACACATCGTGCTGCGATGGACAGATTTTCTTCAGATTTATTTCTTCTGATGTCTTGGCGAACAAGCAGCTCCCATCGTGGCACGATGGAAGCCATCGTGCTGCGATGGAATGCTGATTTTCTTCACTTTTTGGGCTTTTTCTTGTCTTTTTGCATCTTGGACTCTGTCTTGATGCTTTTTCTTGTTTTTGTAGGTTTTCCTTCGTATTTGGGCATGTCTTGGTCATTTTACTACTAATAATAATACTAAATATACCGTAGAAATTCCTGTCATCACAACCCCAAACTTAAACTGTTGCTTGTCCTCAAGTAACATGCTGTCAGACAAGATCATTAGAGAAATAAGAGATAAATAAAGATGATAGGAATTTCACAACCTTGCTTTATATTTCAGCAATGGTACCGCTGATTTCTTACCGCAGCGATCATGCTCAGTCCTGCTAGGCTCAGGAGACGTCAATAGTAGCAAATCAGACAAATGCCTGCAAGAGTCCATGTTCAACTTTTTCTCTCTCTCTCTCTCTCTCTCACATTTGTGTTTTTCGCTCATAATTGAAAGGGTTATCTCTCAATCATCGCACAACCTGCCATTTTACCATAGGCTTGCAAGAATTCTAAGCAACCAGTCAAAATTCAATATACATGCATTATTGGAGGTCTTTTCAGGGTTATAACGTGGCTTAGGTCAAGGTAGGACATTTTTGGGAATAGTAGGCTAAACATTGGAGTTAAGTTCTACTTTGTTGTTTCTTTTTGTGTACGCAACCTTTGTTCCTTAGGGTGCCTTTTTGTGTTGGTATCGGAAAATAAGAACCGAATGTGTCTTTGTGTGGTTCTTTTCTATCACTGTTTTTGCCCTTTGGCTCTTTCTTTTGCCCTTTGGCTCTTTCTTTTGCCTTTTGGCTCTTTTTTTTTCATTCATTTTTTTTTGAAGAGACTATTTTTTTAGGGAATTTTTTGATGTTTTCCCGTCTCTTTTTCATTTTTTTTCTTTTTGTAGTGATAGTTCTCCGTATATTACTGAATACGTTATTAAGTGCACGAAAGTAAATAACAACATAATTACTGAATATCATTTATTATAACTTAGACTCAACCACAGACTCCAAATATTCATAGGGTAGTTCATCTTCTCCACCACAACCTAAGGCATAATTATAAAGACTACATATTTAAATTACAAGAATTATAACCTAAATACAAAAGCCTAAAGAAACATACCTTGCTGAGTTAGTTTTCCCGTAAGGGGAGAAAACCATGCCCAATAGAGCTCCTCTGAACCTCTCCTTATAGTAGAGAGTGTTCTACTATTTCTGAATGAATAAAACAATGAAAGGGAGGCTCTATTTATAGTTTTCGTAATGGGCCTCAGCAAGGCATCGCACCACGATGAAGCCATCGTGCTGCGATGTGAAGATTCAGTTCAATTTTATAACTGATCCTGTGCATTTCATCAGCTTGGGCGCCAAGTTACTCCATCGTGCTGCGATAGCACACATCGTGCTGCGATGGACATATTTTCTTCAGATTTATTTCTTCTGATGTCTTGGCGAACAAGCAGCTCCCATCGTGGCACGATGGAAGCCATCGTGCTGCGATGGAATGCTGATTTTCTTCACTTTTTGGGCTTTTTCTTGTCTTTTTGCATCTTGGACTCTGTCTTGATGCTTTTTCTTGTTTTTGTAGGTTTTCCTTCGTATTTGGGCATGTCTTGGTCATTTTACTACTAATAATAATACTAAATATACCGTAGAAATTCCTGTCATCACAACCCCAAACTTAAACTGTTGCTTGTCCTCAAGTAACATGCTGTCAGACAAGATCATTAGAGAAATAAGAGATAAATAAAGATGATAGGAATTTCACAACCTTGCTTTATATTTCAGCAATGGTACCGCTGATTTCTTACCGCAGCGATCATGCTCAGTCCTGCTAGGCTCAGGAGACGTCAATAGTAGCAAATCAGACAAATGCCTGCAAGAGTCCATGTTCAACTTTTTCTCTCTCTCTCTCTCTGTCACATTTGTGTTTTTCGCTCATAATTGAAAGGGTTATCTCTCAATCATCGCACAACCTGCCATTTTACCATAGGCTTGCAAGAATTCTAAGCAACCAGTCAAAATTCAATATACATGCATTATTGGAGGTCTTTTCAGGGTTATAA
This sequence comes from Trifolium repens, assembly GCA_030408175.1. Classification (NCBI taxonomy): domain Eukaryota; kingdom Viridiplantae; phylum Streptophyta; class Magnoliopsida; order Fabales; family Fabaceae; genus Trifolium; species Trifolium repens. The sequence goes on from CP125851.1 coordinate 38,747,693, forward strand.
CGTGGCTTAGGTCAAGGTAGGACATTTTTGGGAATAGTAGGCTAAACATTGGAGTTAAGTTCTACTTTGTTGTTTCTTTTTGTGTACGCAACCTTTGTTCCTTAGGGTGCCTTTTTGTGTAGGTATCGGAAAATAAGAACCGAATGTGTCTTTGTGTGGTTCTTTTCTATCACTGTTTTTGCCCTTTGGCTCTTTCTTTTGCCCTTTGGCTCTTTCTTTTGCCTTTTGGCTCTTTTTTTTTCATTCATTTTTTTTTGAAGAGACTATTTTTTTAGGGAATTTTTTGATGTTTTCCCGTCTCTTTTTCATTTTTTTTCTTTTTGTAGTGATAGTTCTCCGTATACCCACCCCAAACTTAAACGTTGCTAGTTCCATGAGCAACCCTAAACTTATTTTGTTGCCAAGACTTTTGAGAACTATTACCTAACTCCAAAGAGGGTAAATCATTGTTTTTCTGGTCTATAGGTGTAACAGCCCGTTTTTCAAGGGCCAGAAAAGTCAATATTTTTTTTTTCTTTTCAACTAACACTCAGAGTGCGCATAGAATATTTTTCAATGAGCCGGCATTCAAATATACAAAAAGACTCATTACCATAAGGTGCTTCGACAAGCAAAGTGTATTCCTGAATAATTACAATCCAAGTCTAAGTATTCAAATACTTACAACAAAACAAGTTAGAAACCCTATGCTAACCAAAAAGCACGGTGCACAAAACACACCGGCGCATAGTCTAACTAAACTAAAGCTCCAGCCGCTCACTGGGGCCTAGAACAGCCACCGTCGTCACCACGACCTAACCCATCATCTGGGTGGGATGAGCCCGCAAATGAAAGAAAGGGTCACCACAAAATATATAGTATGTATATATATAACCGGTGCGAAAGATTGTACACATAACAAAAATTCCACAAACACAAGAGAAAGCTCTTAACCAACAAAGCAATTCCCACCAACGAGTTCATATAAGCAATGCACACATAGCCTATAATGCAACCTCTACAATGCGTGGTACTAACCCTAGCTACCACGATGCATGAATTCCGGAATCGTAGGTCCATCCCCTACTAACAATATCAATAAAATCCCGTAGCTCTCCCGATCACTACAAGGATTAGAGTGGGCTCTCCCGATCACCGCACCCCGTGGCTCTCCCGATCACCACGTATCGAACTAAATAAAATCCCGTAGCTCTCCCGATCACTACAAGGATTAGAGTGGGCTCTCCCGATCACCACACCCCTACCATAAGTATCAATAAAATCCCGTAGCTCTCCCGATCACTACAAGGATTAGAGTGGGCTCTCCCGATCACCGCACCCCGTGGCTCTCCCGATCACCACGTATCGATCTCAACAAAAATATCGTAGCTCTCCCGATCACTACGAATAAAAAGGTGGGCTCTCCCGATCACCACACCGTACACGCAACTACCAAATGCATGAGCATACGCTTCCCCATATATGCTAATGCAATGAATACATACCTCTCTAGCATATGCAAACCAAACATAACAACATACATACATTTCTCATCATATGTATTCCAACCACCTGTTCATACATATATTCTCATAATCATATGTAAACAGCACAAGTATTTTAAACACTTTCTCATCACGAGAATACATAATACAAACATGCCAAAGCACACAGCAATTGCATACACAGCAAAACAAAGCATGTCGTAACCGTTTTAAAGACAGAAATAAAGTGGAGCCCTTACCTTAGCAAGCTTCCATTACTCTTTTTCGCGAAAATCTACAATTCACGCTACCTAAAATATATGTAGCGTAACATCAATAAAATACTCATCGTACATCCTATCGGAACGAAACTTGTTCTCAAAAGTCTAGGGGGGTTTAAGGCACTTTCTAACTCTCTCACCTAGCGATTCCAAGTTCTCCCCAATCCGATAAAAATTCACGAAGTTAAAGACATTATTTTTCGCTACAAGAAATTCATTTTGTTTTCAAAGCATACCAAGAACCACTATTGTTTTCAACCTCAAGGAACCCATTTTCACTCCACAAAAACATTTGAAAACAAACCAAAAACTCTTCAAAAATAAATCAACCAAAAAAAATCAGAGTTTTCTTGCGTTATAAGTTACCCATCTTTTTTTTTTTCTAACAACCTTTCCTATACTCATTTTTCTTCAAAACTAAGATTATCCAACACATACACAATTTTCACACAATTGTGGACTTAGAAAATTTTTTGGAATTTCTTCCCCCCACAAGGAAAGGCCACGGCCATTTTTTTTCAAAACACCCTTCCACACAAAATTTTTCACTTCTAAAAGCATGGTAATATCCCATAATACCTAACTAGTACTTATCAAAACGATTTAGAAATTATAGAGTCGAATCGCAAATTTTCGAGAAATCTCAAGTAAGATTTTTCTTAAGGCAAGTGATCATTTTCTTTTCAAAACATCCCATAACCCATCAAACAATTAAACAATGATCATGGGAAGCTATTTGCCTCTAAACAATTTTCGAAATTCGATTCCTCGAACTCTATATGTGTGCCACAGCCATTTGAGGCAAAAAGGGCAACCCTACACATTTTTTTTTCATTTGAAACCCTAGTCCACATTCACTAGTTCGTAACGATATTCGATCGTGTACCCGACTCCTTTTGAAACTCGAAATAAACTTTTTCTAAATTGTGTTCTTCGAGTCGCTCAAGAACACGAGAATAATTTTTTTCTTATTTTTCGAAACAAATTTCATAATCACCAATCCATTTTGTCACAAAGCTTAAAACTAACTTCGAAACCAAAATCATACAACACAATCCAAGTTTATGATCTTTTCAAAAATTTTCTTCAAAACCCTTAACCAAAATTTGTGAAAACAAGATTTAACCATGAGAATCACTTACATGCTTCACCAATGTTTCCTACATAACACTCTTAAACACTACTATGGAATCAAAACTAATAAAAACTAAATTCTCAAATTTTTCTTCTCAAGAACATAATCATAAAAACTCTAAATTCATGAGGTTTTCATGGAGAAATAAGGAAGAGAAGTGTTAGTTACCTTAAGTGAAGAAGATTCCTTGCAAGTCCTATGATCCAACAAGCCTAAAATCCAAGCTTTTGGTGAGCAAATGGAAAAGTTCTTGGATGAAGAACAAGGGTGGAAATGCCACGGCAATGAGAAGAGAAGAATGAGTGAAATTGTGATTTTTCTTAAGTCTTTTTAATGACCAAAAGTCATGGTCTTGTTGCCTAATCCACCCTTGGATCAAATAGTATAAAGTTTCTAAGACTTAATCCTAGCCCTTGGATCAATCCGAGTCTATCCACTTTAGATATTTCTTTCTCATGAGAAACTCACGCCTCACAGACGAGTCGCGCCTCGCTAACGGGCGGAAATCGCAAAAACAGAAAACCTACAGAAAGAACGTCTATCGTTTTTCCATTCCAAAACTTATCGCCGAATCTTTTTCCGTGACTGTAATTTTCTTCCATACCTTAGAAAATTAATCTCAGGACATTTCCTAACTCGCGCAGATATATAAAACCTCCATCTAAATTTCTACGGAATTCAGAAGCCGTAAAATTTTACATCAGCGGGTAAAATTCCTACTCGTTTTTCCAAAAGCGAGAATAATCCAAAACTCGTTATTCTGACTTCACAGAAATCTCCTCATACTTAAAAGAAGACTACGACCCAAAAGTCTGTGCCTTTCCAGCGCACGAGCACAAAACAGGCTCCGTTTCAGCAAAAATCTCATTTATGCGACGATACTCACAAAAACAGCTTCACCAAAAACCCTAAAACTCGTAGCCATTACTTATTTTATTCACCAAAAGGTACAGTGGAATTACGGGTCTTACATTACTACCCTCCAAAAAGAAGTTTCGTCCTCGAAACTAAAGGTAAGAGTAACAACTCAACTAATTATTACCATCACCAACACAACAAAATCCCTCAGGATTAGGTGCAGCCACACAGATGCTAACACCGGGTGAAGTCACACAGGTACTCTCACCAACCCACTGACACAACCGTGCACCAACCGCAACTCTCAACGAGTTCACCACTCATAAATTAACCTTACAACAGAGGTCCACACCTCTAGTTCCCAAAGATCCTCGTGCCCACAAACAAAATTTTCTAAAGTCACCTCTTTCGCCCCCCCGCGACATAGCCAATTTCCTTAGGTTCACGCGAAGCAGTTACTGGCTACCCTCCAAAAAGAAACACTGAAGTTCTCTGTGCATCACCAAAGCTAGCAAAACTAGTCAATTCCAATCAACACGATTCTCGTCTACCATCAACAATAAATTAAGGACGGCCAGTCCCTCAATTTGTCAATAGACAGTCGACAATCCTGATGGTGGTCTAGACCATCTTTACCCAACTTAAGTGATACTTCATTCCACTTGTGCTCAAGGTCCTCCGAGTCACAATGGTCCAACAAATCTTTCGAGGTTTTTCTTAATGTTTCCCTCGATCTCTTACGAATACACGTCGAAATCGCAAGACACAACGCTCAAGACACGTAGCTTAAGCTATCATGCTTCCTTTCTTGAAGCACCCGTGGAGTATCATCCACTAGTAGTACCTTGCCACTACGACAAGTACCACCCAAACCACTACATTCTGAGCAAGTTACCTTCTCTTAGGAAGAACTTCACACCTTACCAATATCCATGAGTCCGCAACTCAATGAATACGCCGAAACCGCATGCTCGCCCACGAATCTCATTACAAACACGACTTACATAAAACAATCCCAATCTCCAGTTGGTGATTACACTCCTCATAGTCTTGACACTTGCCAAACTATACCATCTACTTCTCTTGGACTCCTTTTATCCAAATCACCAATTCCCCAGAATCGGCTTCCTTATATGTTCACATTATTATTGTCCAACCATCCTAGTTGACAACATCCGAATCCCTTACACTTACTCAATACTGATTTCCATCAACTTGTCATTAGATAAATTCTTATCCTTCTCATTTCTACATACAACACACGCACCGTCATGACATCCATTCAAGTGATGCCTTTGAATCCGTACTATACCCGCACAGCCATGATTTTTCCAACTAGGTGTGAGGCAATTCTTTCCGCCAATCCTCCATTGACATAGGCCACATCATCATGTGCTTTTCTCTTACTCATTCTCAGCGATTCTTTCCCAACGACTAACATTCCTTCGCGGCTAACTCATCGATCTACTAGATCCCACACGCTTACCTCAACCCTTAATGTATCCACTATTCGCATACTCGTTATCTAACGACACTAGGTCCACTGACCCTCGACGCGTGACACACGTAATTCCAACTTACCACTAACAGCGCAACCTGCTATAGCTATAGCTACTACTAAGTCCTTTACATAGTAGAACATTCAAAACAAAAGTAGTGACAAAACAAACAAAACCCAAACAAACAGCATACATCCAAATATGCAAGAGTGGGTTGCCCCCAACAATAATCAATGCAGTAAAGTGTTACCTGCAACTAGTGATCCTCATGCATGGCATTACTGGTCTGACCGCTCACTCCAGCGCCCATACTGTAGGCACCTCCTCTAGCAGCGGGTCGAGCTCCTTGTGCCACATCCGCCGACGACTCTGCCCTTGGGGCCTTGCAATCTCTAGCAAAATGACCCGGCCTCTGACAGTTGTAACAAACAGTTCCTGGGCTCTTACAATCATTCACATAATGACCCTCTTGACCACACCTGCGGCACGTCAGATTTCCTCCACTCTGACTTCCCCGAGTCCCTGTGTTCACAGAGCGAGTTGGTCCTTGATTATCTTGGGAACGGTTATAAGGCTTATTCCCCTGCCTCCTCTGATTCTGACTCGTACTTTGAGTCTGACCACTTGAATTGCTAGGTCCTCCTGCACTAAAACCACTTTGGCGGTTCACCTGCTTGTTTCTCATATCCTCTATCTCTTGGCACTTCTCTACCAAGACCTGAAATTGTCGAATACCCAATGGCACAACCGCATCCTGTAGTTCGTACCTCAACCCTTCTTGGAAGCGACGACACATATAGTTCTCATCTATCCCATCCCTAAAGAAGCGGAAGTAACGGGATAGTGATTCAAACTTCTTGGCATATACTTCAACATTCATTCCTCCCTGACGCAACTGAAGGAATTCCTCCCCATACCTTTCCCTTGCAGTCTCGGGAAAATACTTGGCTAAAAACCTCCTCTTGAAGTTCTCCCAATTTATTTCCTCATATACAGCCTCCATCAAAAACCTGGTGTTCCTCCACCAATACTCGGAACTACCCTGCAACTGATAGGTAGCCAAGGTTACCTTTTCTACTTCCGGGCAATGGATTGCCCCAAAAATCCTCTCAATCGCCTGGAGCCACAAATCCGCAATGTCAGGACCTCCCTCCCCACTAAACTTAGGAGGAGCCTGATGGTTGAAACTGGCGAGAAGTCTAGATCCAGCAGCAATGATCTCCCTCTCACGTTTCTCTACATCCCTCTGCGTCTTCGCATGGGTCTGGGCAGTCACAGCAACTGCCATCGTATTCATGGCATGAGCCATCTGATACATCTCGTTGTCATCTGCCCTAGGGGCTGCAGGTGCCCTTCTTGGAGGCATCTTTTTCCTGCACATACCGATTCCTTTTGATTAGGTCCTTAATCAACCAATTCTGAATCCTAACAGAATATCGCAACCAACGGATTACTAATTCATAACCCGACACAGAACAAACACTAGAACTAACTCAACCCTAGTTACGTTCTAACCGACTCTGGACTAACGACTCAAGTATACACTTTCCCTTTGAAGATTTAAAGCCGTGCTCTGATACCAATTGTAACAGCCCGTTTTTCAAGGGCCAGAAAAGTCAATATTTTTTTTTTCTTTTCAACTAACACTCAGAGTGCGCATAGAATATTTTTCAATGAGCCGACATTCAAATATACAAAAAGACTCATTACCATAAGGTGCTTCGACATGCAAAGTGTATTCCTGAATAATTACAATCCAAGTCTAAGTATTCAAATACTTACAACAAAACAAGTTAGAAACCCTATGCTAACCAAAAAGCACGGTGCACAAAACACACCGGCGCATAGTCTAACTAAACTAAAGCTCCAGCCGCTCACTGGGGCCTGGAACAGCCACCGTCGTCACCACGACCTAACCCATCATCTGGGTGGGATGAGCCCGCAAATGAAAGAAAGGGTCACCACAAAATATATAGTATGTATATATATAACCGGTGCGAAAGATTGTACACATAACAAAAATTCCACAAACACAAGAGAAAGCTCTTAACCAACAAAGCAATTCCCACCAACGAGTTCATATAAGCAATGCACACATAGCCTATAATGCAACCTCTACAATGCGTGGTACTAACCCTAGCTACCACGATGCATGAATTCCGGAATCGTAGGTCCATCCCCTACTAACAATATCAATAAAATCCCGTAGCTCTCCCGATCACTACAAGGATTAGAGTGGGCTCTCCCGATCACCGCACCCCATGGCTCTCCCGATCACCACGTATCGAACTAAATAAAATCCCGTAGCTCTCCCGATCACTACAAGGATTAGAGTGGGCTCTCCCGATCACCACACCCCTACCATAAGTATCAATAAAATCCCGTAGCTCTCCCGATCACTACAAGGATTAGAGTGGGCTCTCCCGATCACCGCACCCCGTGGCTCTCCCGATCACCACGTATCGATCTCAACAAAAATATCGTAGCTCTCCCGATCACTACGAATAAAAAGGTGGGCTCTCCCGATCACCACACCGTACACGCAACTACCAAATGCATGAGCATACGCTTCCCCATATATGCTAATGCAATAAATACATACCTCTCTAGCATATGCAAACCAAACATAACAACATACATACATTTCTCATCATATGTATTCCAACCACCTGTTCATACATATATTCTCATAATCATATGTAAACAGCGCAAGTATTGTAAACACTTTCTCATCACGAGAATACATAATACAAACATGCCAAAGCACACAACAATTGCATACACAACAAAACAAAGCATGTCGTAACCGTTTTAAAGACAGAAATAAAGTGGAGCCCTTACCTTAGCAAGCTTCCGTTACTCTTTTTCGCGAAAATCTACAATTCACGCTACCTAAAATATATGTAGCGTAACATCAATAAAATACTCATCGTACATCCTATCGGAACGAAACTTGTTCTCAAAAGTCTAGGGGGGTTTAAGGCACTTTCTAACTCTCTCACCTAGCGATTCCAAGTTCTCCCCAATCCGATAAAAATTCACGAAGTTAAAGACATTATTTTTCGCTACAAGAAATTCATTTTGTTTTCAAAGCATACCAAGAACCACTATTGTTTTCAACCTCAAGGAACCCATTTTCACTCCACAAAAACATTTGAAAACAAACCAAAAACTCTTCAAAAATAAATCAACCAAAAAAAATCAGAGTTTTCTTGCGTTATAAGTTACCCATCTTTTTTTTTTTTTCCTAACAACCTTTCCTATACTCATTTTTCTTCAAAACTAAGATTATCCAACACATACACAATTTTCACACAATTGTGGACTTAGAAAATTTTTTGGAATTTCTTCCCCCCACAAGGAAAGGCCACGGCCATTTTTTTTCAAAACACCCTTCCACACAAAATTTTTCACTTCTAAAAGCATGGTAATATCCCATAATACCTAACTAGTACTTATCAAAACGATTTAGAAATTATAGAGTCGAATCGCAAATTTTCGAGAAATCTCAAGTAAGATTTTTCTTAAGGCAAGTGATCATTTTCTTTTCAAAACATCCCATAACCCATCAAACAATTAAACAATGATCATGGGAAGCTATTTGCCTCTAAACAATTTTCGAAATTCGATTCCTCGAACCCTATATGTGTGCCACGGCCATTTGAGGCAAAAAGGGCAACCCTACACATTTTTTTTTCATTTGAAACCCTAGTCCACATTCACTAGTTCGTAACGATATTCGATCGTGTACCCGACTCCTTTTGAAACTCGAAATAAACTTTTTCTAAATTGTGTTCTTCGAGTCGCTCAAGAACACGAGAATAATTTTTTTCTTATTTTTCGAAACAAATTTCATAATCACCAATCCATTTTGTCACAAAGCTTAAAACTAACTTCGAAACCAAAATCATACAACACAATCCAAGTTTATGATCTTTTCAAAAATTTTCTTCAAAACCCTTAACCAAAATTTGTGAAAACAAGATTTAACCATGAGAATCACTTACATGCTTCACCAATGTTTCCTACATAACACTCTTAAACACTACTATGGAATCAAAACTAATAAAAACTAAATTCTCAAATTTTTCTTCTCAAGAACATAATCATAAAAACTCTAAATTCATGAGGTTTTCATGGAGAAATAAGGAAGAGAAGTGTTAGTTACCTTAAGTGAAGAAGATTCCTTGCAAGTCCTATGATCCAACAAGCCTAAAATCCAAGCTTTTGGTGAGCAAATGGAAAAGTTCTTGGATGAAGAACAAGGGTGGAAATGCCACGGCAATGAGAAGAGAAGAATGAGTGAAATTGTGATTTTTCTTAAGTCTTTTTAATGACCAAAAGTCATGGTCTTGTTGCCTAATCCACCCTTGGATCAAATAGTATAAAGTTTCTAAGACTTAATCCTAGCCCTTGGATCAATCCGAGTCTATCCACTTTAGATATTTCTTTCTCATGAGAAACTCACGACTCACAGACGAGTCGCGCCTCGCTAACGGGCGGAAATCGCAAAAACAGAAAACCTACAGAAAGAACGTCTATCGTTTTTCCATTCCAAAACTTATCGCCGAATCTTTTTCCGTGACTGTAATTTTCTTCCATACCTTAGAAAATTAATCTCAGGACATATCCTAACTCGCGCAGATATATAAAACCTCCATCTAAATTTCTACGGAATTCAGAAGCCGTAAAATTTTACATCAGCGGGTAAAATTCCTACTCGTTTTTCCAAAAGCGAGAATAATCCAAAACTCGTTATTCTGACTTCACAGAAATCTCCTCATACTTAAAAGAAGACTACGACCCAAAAGTCTGTGCCTTTCCAGCGCACGAGCACAAAACAGGCTCCGTTTCAGCAAAAATCTCATTTATGCGACGATACTCACAAAAACAGCTTCACCAAAAACCCTAAAACTCGTAGCCATTACTTATTTTATTCACCAAAAGGTACAGTGGAATTACGGGTCTTACAATAGGCTTGTAACGTGGTTTGTCACCGAAACAAAAGGGATAATTTATTTTACGGCTCAAATTTGGCTAGCAAAGGATATAAAATAATACAGGGTGGCTTGAAAAGGCTCTGGGTTATAACAAACAATTGCCTCAATGCATATAATATCAAATCAACTAGTCAGCAGGGAATTAGAGCAAGTTCTAGAAAATAAACAAGTGCACGGTACTCTCATAGTAATTCGAAAGAAAGTGGTAATACCGTTTGGAAATATTTGGCTCAAATCCTCACATGGCTTAGGTATCTGAAAGTTGAACACTTGTCTCACGGACACCAGCTTCATCACTCGTCTCTCTGTCTCCTGACTTTGCACTTCGGAGCAATCACCTTTGGTTTTTTGTATGAAGGCGTGAAATTCGGCTCATCAGAATTTATAACTCACTTCGCCGCAATCTTACCTATAACAGTTTATCATGCACTAGATAATAAACAGCAAACAGTTATTTAATTTTTTTGTAAGTTTGAATAAGGGTTAAATAGATGAAAATGACATGCGGAATTCCATAGTATACTTTATTGAATTGAAAAACAATACTGAATTGAAATTACTGAAAATATAAATACTTATCCTTGGGTTGCCTCCCAAGCAGCGCTTGTTTAGCCTCTCATTAGCTTGAGGCATTTCCTCCATTACAGAGGATAGGTTCGCATGTCTCTCTCTATTGTGCTTCTTTGTTCCAGCTTGAAGCACTGACCATCTTCCTTTTTTATTAATTACTGCCAGGAAGGACCAGGTCTGTTTCACCATATCCTCAACTATCCGGTTGGCGACTAATTTACCGGTGCAGTTTCACAGAACGCAATGATTTCACCCCAAACTTATATTCGTGCATGTCTCTCTTTTTGATTCTTTCTTCAAGGAAGAAGTTGTTCTCCTGAGGTGACTTTGCAGACTGGTTTTCCTGATTGTAGTAGTTCATCCTTGATGGCCTTTCTCGATTCTCTCGTCATCTTTTCAATGGTTCCCGTGTCTCCGAACCATTCCTGTAACAACCCTTTTCTTCTCTTGCTTCCTGTGGAAGCTTTAGTCAAATGATCCTCCTGACCATTGACTTTTTGTTGCAGCTTCTCTTTCTCAATTTGCTCCATCTCTCATCATTTTGAGAGTTTTCCTGTGAGAATGCTGACTTTAATTATTTTTTTTGCTGTTGCCAGCCCTTGTAATCCTTAGCGCTTGAGTACCTGTCTGTATGCACTTTAAACAAATACCTCAGTAGCACTGGATAATTATTTTTTTTGGAACTATTTTTGGTTTGTCTCATGTGTCTTTGTCACTATGAAAATTCCCAGGTAAGTGAGGTGGATCACAACGGATCGCTTAAATACCAAGACTTATCCTTAGCCAGAACTTTCACAGATCAAAATCCACAATCATCAACAAGATTTTTTGATTTTTTAATTTTTTTGTATTTTTGAATTTTTTTTGACAAACTTAAATAAATCTAGTAATGCTTTGTAAACACAATCCCCGACAACGGCGCCAAAAACTTGACTACGGTCTGGCAAGTGCACCAGTCTGTCGTCGAGTAATAATTCACACTCTAGGTGTCTAGAATGAGTTCGTATCCACAGGGATCGTGCCGAAGCTTCACTAGCGTTATTTAAGTTTGTGATAGTTTGCATTCGCTTTGGATTTTGAAAAGATTTTTATAAAAATAGCGTAATGCTTTGCAGAAATATAAATGCTGAATGTATAAATAATAGATTCAAGAAATATAGAGGCTAGGTATGGTGGTTGGACTCCCTCCCTTCTTTATATTTGGCACAATCGGTGTATAACATAGTTAATTAGATTATGTTCGGTGGTGAATTATCCTTGTTGTAGTAATACCTTACTATTACACTATGTCTATTAAAGTTTCCCTACGTTAACAACTAAGGTACCTACGAGAGCATAACCTCGATGTGTCACATACCTTAATTACTAAGTGGGTTGTTTATAAACATGCATTATAACCTTCACCAATTATCCTCTAGGTCCTAGTATCGGGCTGTTCATCTTCTAAGTGCTCAGATCACACCTAGTGCATGATTCCCCCTCTAACCGCTCAGTTCACGACTAGTGCAGGATGTTACCGTCTCTATACACCTAGCATTATTTACTACGAGTTCCGGACCATATCAAGTCGAAACCTGATATCAATTCTATGGGCGCTCCCGCTTATCCGGCCAGATTACGAGAATACGTTATTAAGTGCACGAAAGTAAATAACAACATAATTACTGAATATCATTTATTATAACTTAGACTCAACCACAGACTCCAAATATTCATAGGGGAGTTCATCTTCTCCACCACAACCTAAGGCATAATTATAAAGACTACATATTTAAATTACAAGAATTATAACCTAAATACAAAAGCCTAAAGAAACATACCTTGCTGAGTTAGTTTTCCCGTAAGGGGAGAAAACTATGCCCAATAGAGCTCCTCTGAACCTCTCCTTATAGTAGAGAGTGTTCTACTATTTCTGAATGAATAAAACAATGAAAGGGAGGCTCTATTTATAGTTTTCGTAATGGGCCTCAGCAAGGCATCGCACCACGATGAAGCCATCGTGCTGCGATGTGAAGATTCAGTTCAATTTTATAACTGATCCTGTGCATTTCATCAGCTTGGGCGCCAAGTTACTCCATCGTGCTGCGATAGCACACATCGTGCTGCGATGGACAGATTTTCTTCAGATTTATTTCTTCTGATTTCTTGGCGAACAAGCAGCTCCCATCGTGGCACGATGGAAGCCATCGTGCTGCGATGGAATGCTGATTTTCCTCACTTTTTGGGCTTATTCTTGTCTTTTTGCATCTTGGACTCTGTCTTGATGCTTTTTCTTGCTTTTGTAGGTTTTCCTTCGTATTTGGGCCTGTCTTGGTCATTTTACTACTAATAATAATACTAAAAATACCGTAGAAATTCCTGTCATCAAGATCTTTGTACATAGAGGCTAGTTCTTCATAAGTGAATTCATCATTACATGAGTCATTATCAGAGGAGCACACACCAGTCATTGCACTTACATGATTTGCAGCTACATTCTCTAACTCACTGTCAGAGTTATCTTCATCAGACCAAGTTGCTGTCAGACTCGTCTTCTGTTTCTTCAGATAGTTGGCACATTCAGTTCTAATGTGACCATAACCTTCACATTCATAGCATTGAACACCTTTGTCTTGATTTGTCTTGTCATCTGCCTTGGTTTTTGCTGAGGTGTTTTGCTGGATGTGCTGCACATTCCTCCTTGGTCTTCTATCCACCCTCTTAAGGATCTTGTTAAATTGTCTCCCAAGTAACACTATATCTTCTGAAAGGTCTTCACTTGGGTCACCATCAACTTTCTCTCTTCCAGTGTTGGAAGCAAAGGCTATATTTTTCCATTTCTTATCAACTTTATCACTGAAGTTCATCTCAAAGGTTTGAAGAGAGCCTACAACTTCTTCTACTTTCATGCTAGCAATGTCTTGAGCTTCTTCAATTGCTGTGACCTTCATGTCAAACCTCTTGGGTAGGGATCTGAGAATTTTCCTTACCAACTTCTCATCAGACAACCTTTCTCCCAAGGAATCAAAGGAGTTTGCTATGTCAAGAACACTCATGTGAAAGTCATAGATGGTTTCTTCTTCCTTCATTCCGAGACTCTCAAATTTTGAGTGGAGAAGTTGAAGTCTTGAGCTTTTTACCTTGGAGGTCCCTTCATGGGTTGTCTTGAGTATCTCCCAAGCATCTTTGGCAACAGTACATTGTTTGATGTGTCTGAACATGTTCTTGTCCACTCCATTGAATAATGCATTTAAAGCTTTATTGTTGCCAAGAGCAAGTGTATCTTCTGCTGGAGTCGAATCTTCTTCTAGTTTGAGCTCTTCAGTATCAACTCCATTAGCATCCTTGACTTTGGGATGTTCCCAACCTCTTAGCATTGCTTTCCAAGTTCTACTATCAATGGATTTCAAGAAAGCTGCCATGCGTGACTTCCAATAGTCATAGTTAGTGCCATCCAGAAGAGGTGGTTTGCTGACCAAAGTTCCATCCTTGTCCATGGTTCCAGAACGTATCTTCCCTGGAGCTCACCCAAAAATAGAACAGGGTGCCTGCTCTGATGCCAATTGAAATTCCGGTAGCAAGTCACAGATGTGCAGCGTGATGTGGAGCACGTTAGGGTTATGATAAACGATGTGGTGCCTAATGTGCTAACATCATGGACATGCAATAACTTGATGAACAAGGAAAATAAAGTGCAGAAGATAAAGAACACAATGAGTTTGTTAACCCAGTTCAGCTCAACTCGCAACCTACTCTGGGGGATACCAATCCAGGAATGAATCCACTATGATAGTTCCAATTCTAAGCTAAACAATCCCAGTTTACAACTTATCACTTAGACACTACCCGTGCTAATTCTACCCAGGTCCTCCCTAGATATGACAACCTCTGGTCACTTCCTATAACTACCTTACAACACCGTAAGGATTTAAATAACAAACTCAATGATGGAGATGCACTCCTATCCTAAAGAACCAACTTGTGCTTCAAAGCTTTGAGTGATTCAAAACAACTCTTTGCTTAAAAGCTTAAGAGTGACAACAGCTCTGTGCTTAAAAGCTTAAGAGCTAAATACAACCCTAGTTCAAGTCTCAATGGAAACAAGAAATAATAGGGACAAGGACTGAAAATCCTAATGACTAGAAATATTAATTTCGATTTCAGTGAATAAAACTTGTCTTCAGTCTTCCTTTATATAGAACGAGCTTCATGGGCTTGGATCCCTGATTTTGATAGCTGGCCATCGTGATGTTCAAGAAACAAACTCAATCTTTTGAAAAGATTTATTTGTTTTAAATCTTTTTAAATCTTCTAGTTAAACTGGCCTTCTTTTAAATCTTTCTGAATCTTTTTCAATCTTTCATCTCGTTCCTTGGCGCGCAAGCTAGCGTGGATGTGTTTGTTTTAAAACAAATCTTTTTCAAAGATCACACGCAAAATAACAAAAGCGCGTTATTCTAGGGCGTTCAGGTCAGGTCCCAAATGTGTGCACATCAGTCACCACATCTGGACCAAAGGCTTATTTTAGCAAATGAAGTCAACACCCTAAAACTAAAACAACTTTGCAGGTTGAAAACACTAACACTTTTAAAAAGATAAGTTTATAGAAAAAAAAGCCGTATAAAATAAAAAGATAAATTTCATATTGACTCAAAATTTAAATTTTAAAAAATATGCAAATATTCTGTAGAATAGAACAGACAAACTTCGAAATAGATATTTTTTTATAAGTTTTTTGTTAAGTCTAATGATAAAACATAAATAGCTTATGAAATTGTAATAAAACACTTTTTTTAAAAGGAAAAACACATTTTACTAACTCAAATATCAATATAACGATTTATTTTTTACAAATTTAAAATAAATCATTTCAAAAGGAGTCTAAGAAAGGTGAGGCCACTTATTTGTTGCTCCAACTATCCCACCCTCATTTATCATTTTTTTTAGGTTCACGTTTATTAGTTTCTCCAACTTTACCATCCTCATATAATGTCACGAAGCATGTGAATTGATGATGATTACTAAAAATTAAATTAAAGTAAAACAAAACAAGTATAGTATCACTTTTCTTTGTGCTTATCTTTTTCTTCATCTATTAAGTGTATGTTTGGTTTCAATTCTGGAGCAGCCAGAATTGATATTGGATGTGTAAAATTGATTCTGACTTGTTTGGTATCTTAAAAGTATAATTGATTCTGTCTCCAGAATTGATTCTACGTGAAGCTAGAAATCATAGCTTCTCATTCTATAATTGATTTTTACACTCAAATTTTTTGTTCAACTCATTTTTGCATGAATATATCCAAACATAAACCACTTTAACTTAAAATTAATTTTGACCAGAATCAATTTTATAGAATCAATTCAGTCAAAATTAATTCTCATCACCGCAGAACCAAACATATAGTTACTATATGATCCAAGGCACAATCGCGCAGACATAATGAAATGTTCTTTTCTTTGAGGCTTCAGCAAAAATGATGAGAAACTCACAAAAGGACATGCCCAATATAATTGTAAAAAGAGAGTTTTATTTGCGACCGTATCACCTTCTCGTGTGTCCTACTAATTTTTTATTTTATTATTCCACTATTTAAGTAGTAGACATATAAAGTATGATATTTTTTTTCAAAATTTTCATTTTTATAACATCTGCTATTTAAGTGGCGAACATTGATATATTGGTAATTTTATAGGGCACGCGAGAAAAATTGATAGGATGGCAACATAAAATGTCAAAAGATTGCCTCGTGCTCCCACAAAAAAAAGGCAATGAATGATAGAATGAGAAAAAAATTTGATAGAGCATTACATGAGTATAACTCAAATGATAAAATATTTTATTTAATATACGGGGCGGAGCTGGCGTTCGAACTCAAATATTTACTTTAAGACGTGACCTTTTAATCATTAAGCTACTTAGAAAAAGATTAATTAGTAAAACTCGTATAAATTTTAAGTATGTGCAAACAAAATAATGTGTATCATGTTGTTAGTATAACTAGCATGGATCCGGTGCCAAGCACGGATAACTAACATTTCTTTCAGTTTTAAATATAAGTATGTATCCTGACCTGTGAAGCACGAATACATATGGATATTGGACATGATACAGACACAAACACGTTAACATCGATAATTGTACCGGATAAAATAATTTAGGCCCAACCAAACAAAAGGCCCAATCCATATCGATCTCGTCTGCCCCGAACCAAGCCCATCTCGCTGATCCCTGCGCCAGCACGTGACCCCCACGTGCCACACGATCTCCATTTCCCGCCTTAGCGCGCCCATGAAAAACACGTGCTTAATAGCAGATAACGGAAATAGGCGCCAACATAACCCCACTCTCGCTCACTAGGGATCGTGGGAGTGAGGTAACCGCCAAAAGCCCACTCTCCCCTCACTATGGGTCGTGGGATCGTGGGAGCAACCTGGACCTCATCTCCAGCTCTATAAATATAACCCCCAATGCAATTTGAAACTCAAGCAATATTACCATTTCACACCATTGCATAATCATAGCACTTAGCAAATATACACCCCCTGGTGTTCTATCAGGAACATTTGGCGCCCACCGTGGGGCCCTGGTAAAACATTTCCCAGGCCTCAAGTCACAATCAAAAAACCTTCGCAGTTATGGCCGGAGGCACTCCTAACAACGAAGGCCAACAACATGCAAACTTACAAGCCACAATTGGCGAAATACGTCGCCTCCAAGCGGAGGTCGCTGAAATACAAAAAGAAAAAGCTGATGAAATAGCCAAAACAGCGGAAGAGGAAAACATTGAAGTCTCACAACCCCTTGCTCAACAACTATGGGATGCTCAGGTTCCACCAAACTTCAAAATTCCGCAACTCCCAAGTTGCGATGGAAAAAGCGATCCGCTGGAACATCTTATGGCAATTGGCACTCAGACCGCCATTCTTGGAGCAGAGGAACATTTGAAGTGCAAATTACTGTCAAGAACATTCAAAGACGCCGCTTTGAGATGGTATATGAATCTCCCCAAAAATTCAATAACGGGGTACCAGGATTTCCATCGGAAACTCATCCATCAGTTTGCAGGAAGCAAACACGTACAAGTTACCGCCACGAATATGTTCAGTCTGAGGCAAAAAAGTTCCGAAACCCTCAGGGAATATCTAGCAAGGTTCAGCGAAGCCACCATCAAGGTCTCGAACCCAAATCAAGAAATGTTCGTGGCCGCCTTCCACAACGGACTACGCGCAGGGCATTTCAACGAGTCGTTGGCCCAAAAACCCGCCGAAAACATGCAAGAGGTGATGAAACGAGCGGAGTGCTATATTAAAGGCGAAGAAAGTAATGTTGAGAAGCGATCGAGGGACCACAAAGAAAGATCCCCGGAATCAGGAAACAATAGATTTCCAGAATACCAAGGGCGACGCTGGCCAAGGAAAGACCATAGAACCCCGCGAAACAACGGATGCTCTTATTACCCTCAGAGGAGGGCGACCAAGCCCTTCGAGGAATACGCACTACTCAACAGGGCCATAGTCCACATACTCGACGAAATCCTGCTGGCGGGATTAGCAAAACGCCCACCTCCCCCAGATCGCGACTATACCATGGGGCGAAACGAACACGAGTGGTGCCACTATCATCGCTGCAAGGGCCACGACACAGAAAAATGCTTCCGCCTCAAAGATTTAATAGAAGAACTGATAAGAAGCAGCCACCTCAAGAAATTCATAGAGAGAGCAGTGCAAGAAAACAAAGCAAGACAAAGATCGCCTAGATCACCAAGATCGCCGCGCAACCCACCCTCAGAAGACGCAAGGGGAAAAGACCAACCCAGGATAGCAGTGAACACCATAGCTGGAGGTTTCGCTGGCGGCGGCAACTCCAACAGCGCCAGGAAACGATACGTAAGAAAGTCCGAAAGAGAATCAGGCGTGGTAGGGCACGTGTCTTTTCCCCCAGCCCCGGACTTGTCCTTCTCACCGAAAGACGCCACAGATATTGTCCCACATGACGACGATCCTTTGGTTATCCAAGTACAAATTCTCAACTGTGACGTCAAGCGAGTATTGATTGATTCAGGGAGTTCGGCAGATATAATGTATTGGGATGCATTCAAGGCAATGCAACTCGCCGGCGAGCAGCTACAACCTTACCATGGAACCCTAGTAGGATTCACTGGCGATCAAGCGGAAGTGATGGGATATATCACGCTATTGACAACCTTTGGTGAGAAGGAAAGCGCAAAGACCATCAAGGTAAGGTACCTGGTAGTAAGAACTCCCTACGCGTCCTATAACATAATCATTGGGAGGCCAGCATTCAACGCACTCGGAGCAGCGATGTCTACGCTGTATCTCGCCATAAAATACCCCTTGGATAACGGCAGAGTAGGAACGATAAGAGGCGACCATATTTTAGCACGCCAATGCTACGAGTCGAGCCTCAAGATAAAGAAAAAAGAGATAAGCAGGCTAAGTGTACACAACACCAATACACATGAGGCAGCGGAGCTCGACCCAAGAGAAGATTTCCAAGAAAGAAGAGTCAGTCCCATCGAGGAATTAGAGGAAGTTCAAATTGGCAAGGAGCAACACCAAACAACTAGCATTGGCACCGCCATGGGCGAGGAGGAAAGAAGAAATGTCCTCACCATCCTCAAAGAAAACGTAGACCTTTTTGCTTGGAAGCCAGAGGATATGCCAGGAATCGACGAAACCGTAATCACTCATAAGCTAGCCATTGCAAGCAACGCTAAACCAGTCGTACAGAGAAAAAGGAAGCAGGGTGAAGAAAGGAGAACGACAGTAGATGAAGAAGTGGCAAAATTAAAGAGAGCCCAGTTCATCGAAGAAGTCAAATACCCAGAGTGGCTCGCCAACGTAGTAATGGTAAAGAAAAGTAACGGGAAATGGAGAATGTGCATAGATTTCACCGATCTTAATAAAGCATGCCCCAAAGATCCTTACCCTCTGCCTAGCATTGACAGACTTATAGATGGGGCCTCGGGGTACAAAACCCTCAGCTTTATGGACGCATATTCCGGCTACAACCAGATCAAGATGAATGCAGCAGACGCGCCAAGTACCGCCTTCATGATAAATACCTGCAATTACTTCTACAGAGTCATGCCTTTTGGGTTAAAAAATGCAGGTGCCACCTACCAGCGCCTAATGGATCGAGTATTTGCACAACAGATCAGAAGAAATTTAGAGGTCTACATAGATGACATGGCAGTCAAAACCCCTGAAGAAGGAGACCACAACAAGGACTTGGCGGAAATTTTGTCTTCAGTCAGAAAATATAACATGAGGCTCAACCCAGCAAAATGTTCTTTTGGTGTTCAAGCTGGAAAGTTCCTAGGTTTCAAGCTTACGAGGCGAGGAATAGAGGCGAACCCAGAAAAGTGCCAAGCGATAATAAACATGCGGAGCCCAACGTCGGTGAAGGAAGTACAACAGCTAACAGGGCGAATAGCGGCATTATCTAGGTTCCTATCCTGCGCCGGAGAAAAATCCTGCCACTTTTTTGCAGCACTCAAGAAAGGAGAAAGATTCACATGGACAAAGCAGTGCGAAGAAGCATTTGGTAAACTGAATGAGTTCTTGGCATCCCCACATGTTTTAGCACGCCCCCAGCAGGACGTGCCCTAGCTATTGTACCTCGCCGTATCAGATAACGCTTTGAGTTCCGCCCTGGTACAGGAAGTTGATGGCGAGGAAATGCCCATTTACTTCGTCAGCAGAACGCTAGGGGAGCGGAGCTCAGATATCAGAAACTTAAAAAGCTATCGTTGGCAGTAATAGTAACCGCCAGGAGACTTCGCCAGTATTTCCAGAGCCACAAGGTAATAATCAAAACAGATCATCCCATCAAGCAGGTGCTCAAGAAGCCAGATTTAGCAGGAAGAATGGTGGCATGGTCGATAGAGCTGTCAGAATTTGATATAACATTCTCGCCAAGAGGAAGTATTAAATCACAAGTGTTAGCAGACTTCGTCCTCGAAATGACTTCCCCACCAGAAGAGGAAGGTAAACTACCTTGGACCCTCTCAGTTGATGGCGCCTCAAACATAAGAGGAAGTGGAGCGGGCGTAGTCCTGGAAGGACCTGATGGAGTACTCAAAGAGCAATCACTACGTTTCGCCTTTAAAGCAAGCAACAACCAAGCAGAGTATGAGGCCCTAATAGCCGGGATGAAATTGGCAAGGGAGATGGAAGTTACGGACCTGCGAGCAAAGAGCGACTCGCAACTGGTAACCAATCAGGTATCCGGAGATTATCAGACTAAAGATCCACAATTGATCAAATACCTAGAGAAAGTACAAAGCTTGGCCTCACAGTTCGAACAACAGGGAACAACAGGACTGTCATTCAAGAAACAACTGAAATACTAATGGTTGTGGAGGAAAGTGATTGGCGACACCCTTTAATCAGATACCTGCAAGATGAAACTTTGCCCGAGGAACAAGAAAAAGCAGCCAGAATAAAGAAAACCGCAGCACACTACGCCATGATAGGCGACAAGCTTTACAAAAGGGGATTCGCAGCCCCAATGCTGCTTTGCGTGGGAGAGCTGGAATCCCAGAGGATTTTGAGAGAAATGCATGATGGATCGTCCGGAAGCCTTATTGGTGGAAGATCGCTAGCTGGCAAGGTCATAAGGGCAGGATTCTTCTGGCCAACAATCCTATCAGATGCAAAGGGCTATGTATGAAGCTGCGACAAATGTCAGAGGTGAAGGAAAATTGATACGATAAAAGCAGCGGAATTTTAAAATTTTCCTTTTGTGATCCTTACGAATGGTCATGAATTGTGTTTAGAGTTTTACCTTTTGATTCGAAAACTCCCTTTAAATCACGAACGGCTATCGAACACTTCGAATCACGAACAAGGTCACGAACAAGAACCTCGAACCGTCACGAACAAGGTCACCACCAAGTCACCAACGAATTTGATCACAAGCGTTAAAGGTATAACGCCTCTAGCCAGTCCACACGAACAACAACCTTCAATGGAGTGCTAGCTCCAATGGATTGAAGGGTTAGGAGAAAGGAGGCACAAAATAAGAATTAGGGTTTTTCACAAAAACTCTAGAAAGGTGATTAG
Source organism: Trifolium repens (assembly GCA_030408175.1). Classification (NCBI taxonomy): domain Eukaryota; kingdom Viridiplantae; phylum Streptophyta; class Magnoliopsida; order Fabales; family Fabaceae; genus Trifolium; species Trifolium repens. The sequence goes on from CP125851.1 coordinate 38,769,569, forward strand.
GGTTTCTCAAGAGAGGAGAGAACAAAGGCTCATGAGAATGAGTAACAAAAGTGTGTAACTCTTTCTCCTTACCACAAGGGTTCTATTTATAGAACCACTTGCCATGGCAAAATTACACTAAAGCCCTTTTAACTAAATGGGCTATAGTGGGCGCCATTCTCATGTAAATATGTCTAGTGCATATTTGCACCCCCTTCTTGCTACATCATACCATATGATGTAATGCTCATTTTAATTACCATAATACCCTTATCATATTTCCTTATTTCTCCAAGATGCACCGTACCTTACGGTGTTCCAATCTCACTAGATTGTTCTTATGTGTGTGACCCTGTAGGTTTCCGTAACGTTGACAATTATAATAAATCACTATTTATTATAATAAACAGTGAGCGGTATCTAGCAACACATCACTGCTACTCAAGTTACGAGAAATTAACATGTGATCTAAACATAATCTCTTGTGATAATATCAGTGTGTATAATTACCCCTTTGCCCTTATGTCTATATTGAACACAAGGCATACACAGTGTCATCCTTGTCCAGTTCAATATTAGGCCCGTGACATTTATCCTGTTATGCAGGATTGGCAAATTCCATCTAGGTCACTACTGTCCCTCAGCATGCTTCGTAAAGTACCCATCAACTGCCTTTATAATTATCCTGTTACGGATAACGTTAGATCAGCAACAAAGTACTTCACTCCCCATCTAGGGTACAAAGTGGTTTCAAGTCTAAGGGTGGTCTACACCATTATCACCATGAGAGTAACTTATGACACTTTGCATAACTTTGCATGTAGTACTCTCATAGCGGGTCAATCCAGTATAAATATTACTCCTAATATTTATACCTACGTCAAGACTTGATAACTCCTTATCCCATGATCCATGAGATGTGATCATCAGTCTATCTTCATAATAGTCTTTATGCTTTAAGGTTATCCCCTTTACCTTAAAGCTCGACTACGGATACTTTAAGAATAGTGTCCTTATGTTAATATTATCTCATGATTAAGTCACACTTAATTATTAAACGGACTTTCTATTCTAGGGACTTCATTATTTTGCAACCTTACAAACATAATAAAGAAATGCCATATTTATATTCAAACTCCTAAAGCAAATACTATGAAAATAGATTGGCTCTTAGGGCTTACTCCAACAATCTCCCACTAGCACTAAAGCCAATCTAGGTTACTCTTAATACCTATAGACTTAGTATGCCCATCACGCTTCAACTGCGCAAGAGGCTTTGTTAGTGGATAAGGAACTATTTCCTATGTTGGTATCTTACGTATCTTCCAACGTTCTATTTCGATCTCTATCGAAATATATAAGTGTCTAAGTATATTCATGAATCGTCGGTGAGATCTATTCTCAAGTGTTCTTGCAAGATTAAACTATTACCATCACTAATGTGATTAATGTGACTTGTAACACCGGAAACATAGCTTTAGCTCAATCATGAGCCAAACGATCCAATCTTAAATACTCAACTTATTTAACTGAAACAAACATATTACGAAGCTTATCTTATAGCTTTCAATGCTTGTATTCAGCCATGATATACAATACATTGGTATGGAAACTTCCTTCATTATAACTTCCTTATAATGATCCTTCCCATACCTATCTATTTCAAGAAATAGGCCTTAGTTCCTTTAAGGTCCTTAGGGATATTCTTGAAGGTAAGTTAGTGTCAAACACTAATTTCAATTTTGGTACATAGGTTATTCCTAACTCTTTAGGAATTCTTGCCTAAGTGTTTCATCAAGAGTTATTTTCCTAGTCATGTCTCACATGTATAAGAAAAATGTCTTGATGATTAATATGATATCAGATATTATCACTCCCACTAAAACTTTGTATGCACAAGATTTATATTTGTCCTTCATTTTTTTTCCACAAAACTTTCAAAAGGAACAAATATTCAAATTTATTCGATCTAATCAAAATTAGATAGGTTTGTCCTTGTTAATTTGTTTTCATAAAACTTCATAAAAGGAACAAACAATAATTTAATTTTCTGAGAACTCTATCTAATCAAAATTAGATAGTGTAAGACCCAAGATTCCACTGTACAGTTTTTCTAAGGAACTCTAGTGTCGGCTACGAGTTTTAGGGTTTTTGGTGAAGCGGTTTTGTGAGTATCGTCGCATTAATGGATTTTTTTTGCTGAAAAGGAGCCTGTTTTGTGCTCGTGCGCTGGAAAGGCACAGACTTTCGGGTCGTGATCCTCTTTTAAGTATGAGGAGATTTCTGTGAAGCCAGAAATCCGAGTTTTGGGTTATTCTCGTCTTTGGAAAAACGAGTAGGATTTTACCCGCTGATGGAAAATTTTACTGCGTCTGTTTTAAGTGAGATTTCGGATGGGAGTTTTATATATCTGCGTGAGTGAGGTTATGTTCTGAGATTAATTTTCCAAGGTGTGGAAGAAAATTACAGTCGCGGAAAAAGATTCGGCGATAAGTTTTGGAATTGTTAAACGGTAGACATTCTTTCTATAGTTTTCTGTTTTGATGAGTTTCGTTCGTCGCGGCGCGCGAGAGCTGAACGTGTGAGTTTTTCTAAGAGGTGTTGAGTTTTATCTCAAGTGGGTTTGGATTTGTTTGATCCAATGGCTAGGATTTTGTCTTGGCATTTTATCTTTTGATCCAATGGCCATGAGTTAGCAAGAGCAATGGCATAGTAAGGAGGTTTGTGTGTGGTGGACTTAGAAATTTGCCCAAGACTTTCTTTCTCTTCTTCTCCACCGTGCCTTCACTTTCTTCACCCTAAACTTCACAAAATCTTCCATTTCTCACCATTCTAGTTGATTTCAAGCTTGGTAGCTTTGTGGAAAGTTGTAGAGAATCTCTTTCTTAAGGTAACCCCTCTATTCCTATCTTGTATGTATTCAAACTTGTAGAGTTTGTAGGATTTTGGGTTTATGTTCATATGAGGGTTTGGTGAGAAATGTTGTTTTTGCTAGCTTTTATTTCATGAAAGTTGTTCATGAGGGTTTTGTAAGCATGTTTAGGCTTGGTAGTTTTGGGTTCCATGAGTGGATGAGAATCTCATGTATTTATGAGCTAGGGTTTGAGAAAAAATATATGTTGATCAAGAACATGAGTTAGTGTTTGGTGTTGGTACAATTAATCTTGCTTTTGAACCTTTGAACAAAATGGATATATGAGAAATGGTTTGGTTTTGAAAAATAGGAAAATTATTTTTGGTGTGTTCATGAGAAATTTAGGAAAACTCTTGTGATTTTGTTTGAGGTTTGGGAAATGTTTTGTTGATTCAATTAATTGATTTTGGGTACTAGTAAAGTATTACTAGGATTTTGGAATGGAAAAATTTGAGAGCTAGCCTTGGTTTTAGAAAAATGGCCGTGGCATGCTTGTTGTGTAGCCATGAGGATTTCAAATTTTTCAAGTCCTAAAATGATAAGTAAATGATCATTTAGTGTGATGAATGATCATGGTCTTTGAAAGAAAAGATTTGCAAAGTTTTGAAAAAAAAAATGTTATTCTTGGATTCAAAATGATTTAGTATGTATACTTGATCATTGAGGAAAACTAGTGATAGTTTAAGTGTTTTAAATTATGTTTGATTTTGAAAAACAATGGTTTTGGAATAATTCCAATTCTGGCCGTATTCCACAGGGGTATTATGGTCATTTTAAAATTGTTTTCGTGTCCTAGAAACCTAACCATTCGATCCGTCTTTTCGATACGAAGATTTCGGCGTATGGCACGTCTCGATCGGATTAGAATTGAATGAGTTATGGTGATTTTATTTGAAAGGAAAAACTTGTAACTTGTGGCGCAAGTAAACTTTTATTTTTGTGAAAATTTTCAAAGAGTTTTTGGGTTGTTTTCAAATGGTTTTAGTATGTGAAAATTGATTGCCTTTGAGTTAGGAATCAAAGTGTTTCTTAGTTTGTTTTGAAATGAAAATATTTTCGCGTAGCGAGAAATAGTGCAATTAACTTTGGGAATTTTTAATCGCTATAAGGGGGACTCGTAATCACTATCCGAGAGTGTGAGAAAGTACCTTAAACCCCCCTAGTTTTTAGAGAACAAGTTTCGTTTCAATAGGATACGTTGGGAGTATTTTATTGATTGTACGCTGCTTAATTTTAGGAAGCGCGAGTTGTAGAATTATGCGAGGAAAGTTAACGGAAGCTTGCTGAGGTAAGGGCTCCACTTTATTTCTGTCTTTTCACTGGTTAATAACATGCTTGGTTATTTTCTGTGACGTGTTTTGAATGCTTTGGGCATGTTTGTATTATGTATTCTCGTTGATGAGAAAGTGTTTATGATGCATGCGTTATTTACAAATGATTTGTGAGAATATATGTATGAGCATGTGGTACGTTATATATGATTGTAGGAATATATAATTGATTGCATTAGCATAGATTTGAAGATCGTATGCTCATGCATTCATAGTTGTGGTTAGAAGACCACTTGGTGCGATTAGCAGATCCACCTTTCGTCCTGCGGGATTTGATTGAGTCCAATATTGTGATTAGAAGATCACGGGGTTTGATTAGAAGATCCGCCCTAATCCTTTGATTAGAAGATCATCGAGATTATATTGATTGTTAGTGATTAGAAGATCACGACTCTCTGCGGAGAGGTTAAAATTCCGGAATTCATGCATGTGGCAGCCAGTGATTGCTGTCACGATCATGTAGAGTCTGCATTGGTAGGCTATGTGTGCATTATATATATAAGCCCGTTGGTGGGAATTGCTTTTGTGTTAAAGAGCTTTCTCTTGTGTATGTGGAAATTTGTTATGTGTACATCTTTCGCACCGGTTATATATATACATACTTTTATTTTGTGGTGACCCTTTCTTTCATTTGCGGGCTCATCCCACCCAGATGATGGGTTAGGTCGTGGTGACGACGGTGGCTGTTCCAGGCCCCAGTGAGAGGTTGGAGCTTTAGCTTAGTTAGACTATGCGCCTTTTGGTTAGCATAGGGTTTTCTAACTTGTTTTGTTGTGAGTATTTGAATACTTAGACTTGGATTGTAATTATTCAGGAGTACACTTTGCTTGTCGAAGCACCTTATGGTAATGAGTTCTTTGTATATTTGAATGCCGGCTCATTGAAAATTATTCTATGCGCACTCTGAGTGTTAGTTGAAAAGAAAAAAAAAATATTGACTTTTCTGGCCCTGGAAAAACGGGCTGTTACAATTGGTATCAGAGCACGGCTTTAAATCTTCAAAGGGAAAGTGTATACTTGAGTCGTTAGTCCAGAGTCGGTTAGAACATAGTTAGAGTAGTGTCAGTTCTAGTGGTTGTTCTGTGTCGGGTTATGAGTTAGTAACCGTTGAATGAGATTTTCTGTTGAGACTCAGAAATGTTTGGATAAGGAACTCAAGAGAGAGTTCAGAATTAGAATGGAAATACGATGTGAAGAGGACGTGCGCCGACGATGGTAGTCGACGAGGATAAGCGTTTTGTTTAAAGTACGCGAGATTTATCTAAGTGTTGATTGGAATTGACTAGTTTTGCTAACTTTGCTGGTGCGCAGAAAGTTTCGGTGTTTCTTTTTGGAGGGTAGCCAGTAACTGCTTCGCGTGAACCTAGGGAAATTGGCTATGTCGCGGAGGCGAAAGAGGTGACTTTGGAAATTTTTGTTTGTGGGCACGAGGATCTTTGGGAACTAGAGGTTGTGAACCTCTGTTGTGAGGTTAATTTTTGAGTGGTGAACTCGTTGAGAGTTACGGTTGGTGCACGGTTGTGCCAGTGTGTTGGTGAGAGTATCTGTGTGACTTCACCCGGTGTTAGCATCTGTGTGGCTGCACCTAATCCTGAGGGATTTTGTTGTGTTGGTGATGGTAATAATTAGTTGAGTCGTTACTCTTACCTTTAGTTTCGAGGACGAAACTTCTTTTTGGAGGGTAGTAATGTAAGACCCAAGATTCCACTGTACAGTTTTTCTAAGGAACTCTAGTGTCGGCTACGAGTTTTAGGGTTTTTGGTGAAGCGGTTTTGTGAGTATCGTCGCATTAATGGATTTTTTTGCTGAAAAGGAGCCTGTTTTGTGCTCGTGCGCTGGAAAGGCACAGACTTTCGGGTCGTGATCCTCTTTTAAGTTTGAGGAGATTTCTGTGAAGCCAGAAATCCGAGTTTTGGGTTATTCTCGTCTTTGGAAAAACGAGTAGGATTTTACCCGCTGATGGAAAATTTTACTGCGTCTGTTTTAAGTGAGATTTCGGATGGGAGTTTTATATATCTGCGTGAGTGAGGTTATGTTCTGAGATTAATTTTCCAAGGTGTGGAAGAAAATTACAGTCGCGGAAAAAGATTCGGCGATAAGTTTTGGAATTGTTAAACGGTAGACATTCTTTCTATAGTTTTCTGTTTTGGTGAGTTTCGTTCGTCGCGGCGCGCGAGAGCTGAACGTGTGAGTTTTTCTAAGAGGTGTTGAGTTTTATCTCAAGTGGGTTTGGATTTGTTTGATCCAATGGCTAGGATTTTGTCTTGGCATTTTATCTTTTGATCCAATGGCCATGAGTTAGCAAGAGCAATGGCATAGTAAGGAGGTTTGTGTGTGGTGGACTTAGAAATTTGCCCAAGACTTTCTTTCTCTTCTTCTCCACCGTGCCTTCACTTTCTTCACCCTAAACTTCACAAAATCTTCCATTTCTCACCATTCTAGTTGATTTCAAGCTTGGTAGCTTTGTGGAAAGTTGTAGAGAATCTCTTTCTTAAGGTAACCCCTCTATTCCTATCTTGTATGTATTCAAACTTGTAGAGTTTGTAGGATTTTGGGTTTATGTTCATATGAGGGTTTGGTGAGAAATGTTGTTTTTGCTAGCTTTTATTTCATGAAAGTTGTTCATGAGGGTTTTGTAAGCATGTTTAGGCTTGGTAGTTTTGGGTTCCATGAGTGGATGAGAATCTCATGTATTTATGAGCTAGGGTTTGAGAAAAAATATATGTTGATCAAGAACATGAGTTAGTGTTTGGTGTTGGTACAATTAATCTTGCTTTTGAACCTTTGAACAAAATGGATATATGAGAAATGGTTTGGTTTTGAAAAATAGGAAAATTGTTTTTGGTGTGTTCATGAGAAATTTAGGAAAACTCTTGTGATTTTGTTTGAGGTTTGGGAAATGTTTTGTTGATTCAATTAATTGATTTTGGGTACTAGTAAAGTATTACTAGGATTTTGGAATGGAAAAATTTGAGAGCTAGCCTTGGTTTTAGAAAAATGGCCGTGGCATGCTTGTTGTGTAGCCATGAGGATTTCAAATTTTTCAAGTCCTAAAATGATAAGTAAATGATCATTTAGTGTGATGAATGATCATGGTCTTTGAAAGAAAAGATTTGCAAAGTTTTGAAAAAAAAAATGTTATTCTTGGATTCAAAATGATTTAGTATGTATACTTGATCATTGAGGAAAACTAGTGATAGTTTAAGTGTTTTAAAACTATGTTTGATTTTGAAAAACAATGGTTTTGGAATAATTCCAATTCTGGCCGTATTCCACAGGGGTATTATGGTCATTTTAAAATTGTTTTCGTGTCCTAGAAACCTAACCATTCGATCCGTCTTTTCGATACGAAGATTTCGGCGTATGGCACGTCTCGATCGGATTAGAATTGAATGAGTTATGGTGATTTTATTTGAAAGGAAAAACTTGTAACTTGTGGCGCAAGTAAACTTTTATATTTGTGAAAATTTTCAATGAGTTTTTGGGTTGTGTTCAAATGGTTTTAGTATGTGAAAATTGATTGCCTTGGAGTTTGGAATCAAAGTGTTTCTTAATTTGTTTTGAAACGAAAATATTTTCGCGTGGCGAGAAATAGTGCAATTAACTTCGTGAATTTTTAATCGCTATAAGGGGGACTCGTAATCACTATCCGAGAGTGTGAGAAAGTACCTTAAACCCCCCTAGTTTTTAGAGAACAAGTTTCGTTTCAATAGGATACGTTGGGAGTATTTTATTGATTGTACGCTGCTTAATTTTAGGAAGCGCGAGTTGTAGAATTATGCGAGGAAAGTTAACGGAAGCTTGCTGAGGTAAGGGCTCCACTTTATTTCCGTCTTTTAAAACGGTTACGACATGCTTGGTTTGCTGGTATGCATGTTTGTGTGTTTGGCATGTATGTATTATGTATTCTCGTGATGAGAAAGTGTTTACAATACGTGCGTTGTTTACATATGATTATGAGAATATATGTATGAACAGGTGTTTGGAATACATATGATGAGAAATGTATGTATGTTGTTATGTTTGGTTTACATATGCTAGAGAGGTATGTATTCATTGCATTAGCATATATGGGGAAGCGTATGCTCATGCATTTGGTTCGTAGTGATCGGGAGAGCTACGAGACTTTTTGTTGAGATCGATACGTAGTGATCGGGAGAGCTACGGGGTGTGGTGATCGGGAGAGCCCACTCTAATCCTTGTAGTGATCGGGAGAGCTACGGGATTTTATTGATACTTATGGTAGGGGTGTGGTGATCGGGAGAGCCCACTCTAATCCTTGTAGTGATCGGGAGAGCTACGGGATTTTATTGATATTGTTAGTAGGGGATGGACCTACGATTCCGGAACTCATGCATTGTGGTAGCTAGGGTTAGTACCACACATTGTAGAGGTTGCATTATAGGCTATGTGTGCATTGCTTATATGAACCCGTTGGTGGGAATGACTATATGTTTAAAGAGCTTTCTCTGTTGGTATTTGTATGTTTGGTATTTGTATACTCTCTCGCACCGGTTATATATATATATACCTTTTATTTTGTGGTGACCCTTTCTTTCATTTGCGGGCTCATCCCACCCAGATGATGGGTTAGGTCGTGGTGACGACGGTGGCAGTTCTAGGCCATAGTGAGCACGTGGTGAAGCTTAGTATAGTTAGACTATGCGCCGGTGTGTTTTGTACACCGTGCTTTTTGGGTTTAGGCATAGGATTCTAACTTGTTTTGTTGTAAGTATTCGAATACTTAGACTTGGATTGTAATTATTCAGGAATACACTTTGCTTGTCGAAGCACCTTATGGTAATGAGTTCTTTTGTATATTTGAATGCCGGCTCATAAAAAAAAATGTTTTATGCGTAACTCTGATGTGTACAAAAAAAAAAAAAAATAATATTGACTTTTCTGGCCTTTGAAAAACGGGTTGTTACAGATAGCTACAAGTTATATACCTTTCTAGCATCATTTGGATCAACAAAACCCTTACGTATATGTCCAACACATATATATGAGGTCATTCCAATTAAGGAATGCAACTTTGTTATCCACCTACCAAAACATGTAGTACAACATTTAGCAGAAGCAATCAAATATTATAAGGTATTCTTAATACCATCCATATCAGTGTTCAAAAAGAATACTCACTTTCATCGTATGAGTCTTACTCATCTTGAAGACATAACCATTATCTACATAAGGTTAGTGTATATGGATTCTGTATGAGATTTCATGACATTTAGCCACTTCTCATAATCTAGATCGTCTTACGACCTTTTAGAAAGTCAAAGACTCATCTTCCATGAGAATCATATCACATTGCTGAGTCATGATAAAACCATACCTTGTAGCCATATGTGATATGTTAGACTTATCTTGGATTTGTGCAACTTTAAAACAATGGTTCTTCAACAACCTTGAGGAACCGGTTTGCATTCCCTTTTAAATAAATACGTTTTGTGGTACTTGAATTTATTCAAGTTCTATATCACTCCCACTGTCCTTTTTAGAGACACACTCCCACTAGAGGAATGTTTCAAACCTAACAACAAAACAACCTTTTGTTCTTAAGAGTGATATAGGACCAATATCCCTTTCTTTAGGATATTTCCACTTATTTATTCATTCATTTGGAATTAGATTTATCTAATAAATTTTAATCCAAAATTCTCATAAAGACAAACTTGGTACTCTTACCTCCATATCGCATATGGTGTCTTTATGATCATTTTAAAAGGGAACTAATTGTGGGTGAAGATTAATTATAAGTAAAGAGATTTATAGAAAGAGTCAATATATAATTAAACTATCCTTAAATCATGTCAAACATGATGTGATAAAATAGTTATTATAGTCCTTTAATTAAGTATTTACTGATATGACTCATTCATATAACTTAAATACTTTTGTCGAGTTCTATTTTCTTCATTGTTGAATTTCTTTGACAAATTCAAAGATTTCTAATTGGTGTCATACACCTACCAACATCTAATGATTTTAATCATCAATGTTAATGAAGTAAAATAAACTCAATATACCAAATATGTTTAGTGGTCGACATACATCTCATGTATATTGTTCAAATAGGTCATGCGTTATTTTATTGACACATCGAATATTTGTACTAAACAACAATGCTCTTGATATATTTAAGGTCCAAATCATATTTGGCTCTTATCACGATTGTTATAGATAACCCTATCAAGACCATGGAACCCTAGTCCATTACTTGACTTGAAGTAATAGTACAGAAGACTTTGCTTAAATGATAGGACCATTACTTGTCTTATCATTTAAGGCTACAATTCATATATTGTCAATACAAGATATACAATTGCTACTTCTATTACTAGATGGAATTCAATAACAATTATTGTGTTCCATTTCAAACTCGATTTTAAGTCATTGCATAAGCTCTCATTATCAATGAAACAATTTTCATTCTAGATATGGGTTGACTTAAAATTATAGCCAATGTTCTAATTCTTTAAGCATCTCTATTTTCGAAAAATTGAGATTCAACATCTTGTATCATATACTTTTGATGTAGAAATAGAAATTTTGACTTTCTATAACAATATGTGCATTATTGAAGTCTCACTTCATACTTTTGGTTTGACTCTTCCAAGAACTATTTACGTCATTGTTATTTAATGGTCTAACCATAGCCGTTCTACTTTGACAACCATTTTGTACTATTCAAATAAGAGGAATATAAATCTTATTTATATTATATCTCAAATCTTTGATAGTGCAAATTAATTCTCATTCAACTCAACAAATTCCGGTAGATATTCAAAACAATTTTGTCTATATCTATTCCATTATAATTTGTTAGATTGATCCTATGACCAACTTTTTGATCCATTGATCACATCATTTATTATATATTCTATATCTAGACGTCAACTTGACGCTTCTAACAAGTATCCCTTTTCCAATCTAGTTATAGTAGGTTGTTCACAGTTTATAGTTCAAGACTTATAGTTTTCTCGCATTTGAGAACAATTCTCAATTTGTACCAATATAGAAACTCCTTTCTGAAAATCTTGTCCTTCATAAGGACAACTTAATATGTATTGTATTTCGAAATTCTAATTACAAAGATATGTAAGATTTTATGACTAAATCATATTTAATTTGGTCTTTAATTAAATACGCTCCCACTATTTTACTCAAAACAAATGACCCTCATCATTTGATTCGGAAAATCCCGTTGGAAGACTTTCTAGTGGGTCGAGATCCATATTTCACCTTGTCTTAAGTCCGCGGTGGGCGGATTACACAAGACTTAGTTATTTAGGTAGGAACTCCTTCCAATTGTATCTCATACAATTCTTGAATATATCAATTGGGTGAATAACTCTTTATTCTAATTCATCTTATGAATTATTCCCAACCATTGCTTCTTAAACTCATGTAATCTCATTATATTTGTTAAGTTAAGTTTGACCCTTACTTTAGAAGTTGGATATTACAATTATCCCATCGCACCTTACCAATATAGAGTATGCACTTCGCGGTGGGCGAACCTACATAGTTCGATACTAGTCTTGATGAGTTCTAAAGCTTGGAAAGCGTAAACTTAATATTCACATATTTTATTATTAAAGAGAATGCACTCCGCGGTGGGCGAACCTACATTTTCTTTATTAATCTCTTATGTGTCTCTTGAGGGATTTTATTTAATTTGATCTCACCGGCTTATTTATCATATAAATCGTCACTCACATGCATCAACATACATAAATAAATAAATAAAATGAAACAGTTATGGCCCCTAGCGCATTTGTTCTCCCAAGCCAATGAGAGAACCTAATCTAACCTAAAACGATCTATACTTCTCCAAGCATGATCTCCAAGGTTGACCTCCATTGTTCTTCTTCTTCATAATATTACATAATAATATAAAAGAATACTCGTTTTACATACGAGGGAGTGGATGAGAAGAGAATATAGAGAATAGAGATAAGACACGACACGCAGGCCGTATTTAAAAAACCAAATGCAATAAAATAAATAAACTAAGGCCATAACCGATCATCAAATATAATAATAACAAACAAACTTTATTATTATTAAAGTCTCATAATTAATTAAATCCGGCGATTGATCAAATCAGGTAAGTTTGATTCAAATATTTAATTCACAATTAAATATTTCGAATCAAAATTTGCTAAAATAAATAACATTATTTTAAAGTAGAATTAAATCTTTTGACAATTCTCCAAATATGGAAAATTATTTAATCAAAACCTTTTTGAATAAAATATTTCCAAAATTGGTAATATTATCTTTTAAAACAATTTTAAAAGATATTTCTAGAGATTTGAAACGATTTCATAATTAAATATATTTGTCAAATATGGAAAATTATTTAATCAAAACCCTTTTGAATAAAATATTTCCAAAATTGATGATATTATCTTTTAAAACAATTTTAAAAGATATTTCTAGAATTTTGAAACGATTTAAAAATTAAATATATTTATCATCTACTTTTCGCATCAACACTTGATACGTTTTGCAAATCCTAATTTTAATGACACAACATTTGTGCAACCCTTAATTGATCAACATGTTATTGTTTCACCATACAAATGTCGGATTCCGAAACAAATGAACACGGCTCGCTTTAATTGAATAACTTTCATAATAATTTTAACGAAATTACTAACGGTATATCACATACACCATTTTGCATTACGGTTACTTATATCATATATAAGTTTGTGGCCGTTCTTGATTGTGTAACCTTAGGACAATTAACATATCGCATGCTTCACCATACAAGTGTCGGATTCCGAAGCCGTTTCAATGTTAATTACCCAATTCATACACAAAACTTACATCACATGTAAGTATTGACCGTTCTAGTTCGTGTAACCTTAGGACAATCAACATATTGCATGCTCCACCATACAAGTGTCGGATTCCGGAGCCGTTTCAATGTTAATCATCCAATTTATACACAAACAACCGTCAAATTTTAATTACTCGATTTTAATCTTTTATTAACCGTTTTAATCATATTAAAACTGAATTCATGAATTTAAACAAACATCAATTCATGGTTTCGTAAGTGGCTCTGATACCACTGAAGGAAAATTGATACGATAAAAGCAGCGGAATTTTAAAATTTTCCTTTTGTGATCCTTACGAATGGTCATGAATTGTGTTTAGAGTTTTACCTTTTGATTCGAAAACTCCCTTTAAATCACGAACGGCTATCGAACACTTCGAATCACGAACAAGGTCACGAACAAGAACCTCGAACCGTCACGAACAAGGTCACCACCAAGTCACCAACGAATTTGATCACAAGCGTTAAAGGTATAACGCCTCTAGCCAGTCCACACGAACAACAACCTTCAATGGAGTGCTAGCTCCAATGGATTGAAGGGTTAGGAGAAAGGAGGCACAAAATAAGAATTAGGGTTTTTCACAAAAACTCTAGAAAGGTGATTAGGGTTTCTCAAGAGAGGAGAGAACAAAGGCTCATGAGAATGAGTAACAAAAGTGTGTAACTCTTTCTCCTTACCACAAGGGTTCTATTTATAGAACCACTTGCCATGGCAAAATTACACTAAAGCCCTTTTAACTAAATGGGCTATAGTGGGCGCCATTCTCATGTAAATATGTCTAGTACATATTTGCACCCCCTTCTTGCTACATCATACCATATGATGTAATGCTCATTTTAATTACCATAATACCCTTATCATATTTCCTTATTTCTCCAAGGTGCACCGTACCTTACGGTGTTCCAATCTCACTAGATTGTTCTTATGTGTGTGACCCTGTAGGTTTCCGTAACGTTGACAATTATAATAAATCACTATTTATTATAATAAACAGTGAGCGGTATCTAGCAACACATCACTGCTACTCAAGTTACGAGAAATTAACATGTGATCTAAACATAACCTCTTGTGATAATATCAGTGTGTATAATTACCCCTTTGCCCTTATGTCTATATTGAACACAAGGCATACACAGTGTCATCCTTGTCCAGTTCAATATTGGGCCCGTGACATTTATCCTGTTATGCAGGATTGGCAAATTCCATCTAGGTCACTACTGTCCCTCAGCATGCTTCGTAAAGTACCCATCAACTGCCTTTATAATTATCCTGTTACGGATAACGTTAGATCAGCAACAAAGTACTTCACTCCCCATCTAGGGTACAAAGTGGTTTCAGGTCTAAGGGTGGTCTACACCATTATCACCATGAGAGTAACTTATGACACTTTGCATAACTTTGCATGTAGTACTCTCATAGCGGTTCAATCCAGTATAAATATTACTCCTAATATTTATACCTACGTCAAGACTTGATAACTCCTTATCCCATGATCCATGAGATGTGATCATCAGTCTATCTTCATAATAGTCTTTATGCTTTAAGGTTATCCCCTTTACCTTAAAGCTCGACTACGGATACTTTAAGAATAGTGTCCTTATGTTAATATTATCTCATGATTAAGTCACACTTAATTATTAAACGAACTTTCTATTCTAGGGACTTCATTATTTTGCAACCTTACAAACATAATAAAGAAATGCCATATTTATATTCAAACTCCTAAAGCAAATACTATGAAAATAGATTGGCTCTTAGGGCTTACTCCAACAAGAGGTACGCCGAGCTTCACCACGCCCCAGGAGAACCTTTGAAGACGGTAATGTCCCCATGGTCGTTCTACATGTGGGGAGTTGATATCTTAGGACCTTTTCCCGCGTCACAAGGCTAGGTCAAATTCTTGCTAGTAGCAGTAGATTACTTCACCAAATGGATTGAGGCGGAACCAGTGGCCACCACATCGGCTGAAAAGGTAAAACATTTTTATTGGAAGAAAATCATATGCAGGTTCGGGCTACCCAAATTCATTGTCTCAGACAACGGAACTCATTTCACCAGCGAAAAAGTCATCCAATTCTGCGAAGGGTATGGCATCAGGAACACTTTCGTCTCAGTGGAGCATCCTCAGGCGAATGGTCAGGCGGAATCGGCAAACAAAGTGATCTTGAAAGCCATAAAGAGGAAACTGGAAAGAAGACACAAGAATTGGGCCGAACCATTGGCAGCAATCCTTTGGTCTTACCACACAACAGTCCAATCATCCACCGGCGAGACCCCGTTCAAAATGGTCTATGGAACAGATGCCATGATACCAGTGGAAATTGATCCCCCCAGTTGGAGGCGAGAAACGACAACAACCGCAGAGAATAAGGCGGCGCTTGAAGAAAACTTGGACTTGCTTGAGGAGATAAGAGAGGCCGCCCATTTCAGGGAGTTTGCAATGAAGCAGAGAGTTTCACGAAAATACAACACAAGGGTAGTGCCCAGGAGTTTCAAAGAAGGCGACTTAGTACTCAAACGTCCGATGGGAAAAGATAAAGGAGGAAAGCTCGCCCCAAACTGGGAAGGCCCCTTCAGAGTTCGCGAGGTTTTTGACGGAGGAGCATACAAGTTGGAAACACTCAGGGGCGAGATGATGCCCATGACTTGGAACGTGTCAAACCTCAGGTTCTACTATAGTTGAACCAAATGCCAACATTAGAGTAGCCGTAGTTAGTCATTTGTCGTTTTTATTTTTCTTTTATGTTACTTTCCATTCGTCCAATCATGTACGCATTTTTGAATCTTATCTAATAAATAAAGAGGGCGATAGGACACTCTTTTCTCCTGCAAGGGCAGGAGTTTTTATCGAGGCCTATCGTCTATTCCAAAATTTTTGTCTTCACAGTACATGAAATGTTGAGGCGACCTTAGAGACCAGAAGCCAATATATCTAAGGAACGTAAAATGCCTCGACACGCATGTAATACATAGATAAAGCAGCTTTATTCGTCCAAATCGCCTATTGGAAGTGATAAGTTATTAAAACTGCCATGTAAGACTACGGCTTTGGCGAGCAAAATTATTTAAAGCCATCATATAAGACTAAGGCGTTGATGTGCAAAATTATTTAAAGCCATCATATAAGACTAAAGCGTTGATGTGCAAAATTATTTAAAGCCGCCATATAAGACTACGGCTTTGGCGAGCAAAATTATTTAAAGCCATCATATAAGACTAAGGCATTGATGTGCAAAATTATTTAAAGCCGCCATATAAGACTACGGCTTTGGCGAGCAAAATTATTTAAAGCCATCATATAAGACTAAGGCGTTGATGTGCAAAATTATTCAAAGCCGCCATATAAGACTACGGCTTTGGCGAAGTAAAACTACTAAAACCGCAATATAAGACTACGACTTTGGCGAGTACAACTACATCGACATGCAAAGAAACGCAGCCAAGAACGAAATAAATGATTAAACGCCAGAAATCAGCATCGTCAAAAGGAACAATAAATCAACAAGTTCAAAATTCCAAAATTACAAACGGAGCACATCATTATAAGCACCAAAGCAAAGATAATTTTATTGAAAGCCATAATAGGCGAAAACAGTACATTACGACCGCCAAAGCTAATGGCTTACATTGAAAAGATAAAAACAAAAAAGAAATTATCAAGCCCTAAAAAGCATCACTTGGAAGGTTTTACCCCTGAAGGTTTCACGGCCTTCCCTTTAGATTCCACGGTAACCTGCGACCCACCACCTTCTTCAGAAGTGTAACCACTAGGATAAAATTCCTGGGGATTGTAAGTCTTCAAGAACACAGCATAATCTTCATCAATGTCGTCAGAACTTGAGGAGTCCTGTGGGCGGGGGATTCTTCAACTTGACCTTCTTGGGGCCGTTTACAGGCTTGGATTTTGACGTAGAACCCTCTGGTTTCTTCTTACCTCTCCGAGTCTTCTACTCCGCAACAGTACCCCTTCTCGAGTTTTCCTAGCCATTATAAAGCTATGAATGAGTATCTGCAAAAATAAGAAGGGAAAGATCGTATTTATAGGCCAAGACCCCAAAACCTAAACTGGGTAACTGAACTTCCGCAATAAATGAAAGAAACGGTTGCAACTACCTATTTATGGGGCGCTCGTTTCGATGATAGGAAAAATAGCTACAGGAGTTAAAGTTATCTCTTCAAAATATCAGTTTCAAACAATTGCGTTATCAATTATGGGCGATGTTCGATAAAAGCATGCGCTCTCGCCTACTAAATAACATAAATTGGAAATAGAACAAGGCAACAAGTCAGCAAAGAAAAGTTTAATACTTCAAGAGTCATATTACAAAGCCACCAAAAGACCAAGTACATTAATAAGGTTACAAAAGTATTTTAAAGGTACAGCAACCTAAACAACTGAAAATCCTACGCTGGGAGGAAAGACACCAGTTTCCCATCTTCAACCTTCTTGAGGAAGTCCGCCTGCGCAAGGATATTGCCATCGATATCGGGAAAGAGTGCCTGAACCTGCTCTATAGCAGCTCGAAAGCCAGCTACATATTTGCCAGCCATGTCCTCCTTCAGCTCGTCATTCTCCTCCTCCAGCTCCTTCAAGTCGCCATCCAGCCTGTCCGCCGCCGCCTGAAGTTTTGACATATCATCATCCCGCCTACCAGCATCTTTCCAAATCTTCATCAAGGCCACAATCATGGCGTTGCGGGCCGTCATCAAATTTCTTTTATCTTTCCTCAAGGCCGAGACTTTCTTCTTCTCCTTCGCCAGACTCTTGCTAAAACCGGCTTGACTCTTCGCCAATTGATCAGCTAGGTCTTTCTCTAGATCCTCTTTGGCAGCACCAACCTCTTTCTCCAGCTTCTCGGAGGCTTCATTCTCCTGGCGAGTAAACACCATCTGATTCAGGGCTAAGCACTTCAAGCCAGTCCCAACCGCTAGCTTACGAAGCTCCTCCAGACTCAACGCATTGAGGCGAGACGAATGACCCTTTAAGTTGTCCGCCACAAAGGCAATAGGATCAAAGTCTTCACCCCAAGAGGTAAGAGCTTCCTGTTGCGAACTTTCTTCTTCCGTAGCAGTAGAACCAACAGCCTCGCCTTGTGGTAAACTAGGCTTAACAAACGAGGAGGCACGGCTACACGTCGACCTCCCACCTTTCACCGGAGGAGGGAGAACCTGTACGGGGAGCTCACCATCAACATCTTCACCAGTAGTAGCGGCGTCGTCCCCCAATTTGGCGATCTTGTTCGAAGTAGACGTCGTGTCTCCCTTTGTCCCCTCTTTACGCCTTTTCCTCCAGCCTCGCCCGCAACAGCAACCTGTGATAGCGGACTTACTGTGGCGTCGGGCGCCTTCATTTTTTCCTTCGCCCTGAGCAAATAAGAAGCAAACTCGGCATCGGAAATCGTCTTCATTCTCTCTGCAAAAACAAAAAACAAGTATAAAGTTAGCAAAGAAATCCAAATATTTGTGGAACGAACGAATTAAAATAAAGGGATAGTACTTACTCAGATATTCAACAACCCCGCTTGGGTTAGTCTCAAGCCTTACAAGCTCTTTAGTACTGAGAATATCGAAGGAGTTAAGAAAGGCAACAGTCTCCATCTCAAAAGGAGACAAATGGGCGGTACTAGGACCCTTGACCAACCTAGGGTTTGAAGACCAATTAAAGGGAAATAAAGGAGTCCCATCGCTATCACACATCACGTCTTGACAGTTATGACCTCCACGTATCCTATAAAAGGAGTCCTGATAATTTTTAAAGTTGTTTGCATATAGGGCGAAGAGAGTCCTATTAGGTAACGCACACAACGAAACCAGGCGGTCAATAGTAAAACTCTTGACATGATAAAAAGAAAAGAAAACACCTATACTAGGCGTTAAGCCCAAAGCAAGACAGATGATCTCGTAGGCTTTAGCGAAACCCCAACTGTTGGGATGAAGCTGAATTGGGGCGATGTTCAGAGTATGAAGTAAAGAGACTTCAAAGGAAGTAAAAGGAAACCAAAGATTGAAAGTTTGTACAACAACCCCGTACATCAGAAAATAACGAGGAGGGTTAGGGTTAACTATAGTCACGAGATCTCCAACATCTACAGGTTCTACAATAACGTCGCACTCCTTCCCGGAACCGGAGAACTTGATGGCCCCCCTAAGGGTTTGGACACAATCTGGAGAATGAAATTTGGATTTGGTAAACACCATAGCAGTAGAGGAGTCGAAAAGCACCAATTCCTTCCTTGTGAAAGACGAACGGGGAATTATTATACAATCGCTATCGTCACTCTCAGAACTACTATCGCTCTCTATAAGCGGAAGACCCAACATTTCCGTAAAATACCTATCTTCATCAAGCGACCCATCACTCCTAAGACAATGGGAATAGATTTGCCGCTCGAGAACGGACCTAAGAGGAGGAATCGAAGACGACCCTCCTTCCCCGTTGCCTAGGTCACGAATTATAACCATCACGCGAAAAATAAAGAACAAAAAGAAGAAAATCCAAGGAAGATCAGGGAAAAGGAAGTTGTACCTCGGTAGCACAAATAAACACGTAAGCAAAAATTGTTCCGCGAACAAAGACAATGCGAGTCGGAGAGGGGAAGGCGAAAATGTAGAAGATACTTGAATGAAAGAAAGGGCAGAAGACCCGACTTATATAAAAGTAAGGGACCGTTCGTTTACCCATAGGAAAAAAGAAATTGAACCGTCTCAATACCCGTTGGTTAATTGCATGCAAATTAGAAAGAACACGCTAGCGACACGTGTCCCTGTAGTGTGGAATACTGAAAGGTGCAGTATGACATCACCAAAATAACTTTATTTGTCATTAGAATTCATCATTACAATCATCAAATCCCCACCAAAAAGAAACACGGAAATTACATAATTAATAAAGTACTAAACAAAACAACACAAACGAAACTACATTAGGCCAGGTTGGCGGCATCTCTAGCGCTATCCCAGAGTTCTCCAATCTTCTTCCGACATACTCGGGCGATCACCAAGTCGCCATGAACATTAGAGGCATTCTCACCATGAGCACGTTGGCGATTTTGTAACTCCAGTAACGTGCGACGCTTCTCTAACAGCTTCGCAACATCATCCTTAATATCCTTCTTCAGCTGGCGTCTCTTCCACTCCAATTGTTCAACCTCTGCCTGCATCTTGGCGAGTTGATGCTCGAGAGAGTCTTCCTCGTCGAAAGAGGCCGCCAAAGTACTTTCATACATGCGCATCCCTTCCTTCACTAGCCACATCTCGTCAAAGATAGCTGCGTTTGTTCTTTGGCTGTGACAACGCGACTCCTCCACCGCAGAAATGAAAGGAAAGTCTTTGACCATCCAATCCCGCAACGCCAACAAGCAATCCAAAAACTCATGTTGAGGCGGAGTCAGTCGCCAGGAGTAATCACGAAGGTTTGTGACCATGGAAGCAAAATCCTCGTAGTCATCCATCAGATCTTCAGGGTCCTGCAAAAGTAGGGTTCTAAGCCCGTCAATCAATGAAGCCACGGAAGAAGCCATGAATGGAGAAAAGCAGGAAGTGAATAAGGGATGTGAACTGAAAATGCAAAGCTTTTGCTTTTATAAAGGATAAGGAACGGGAATTCCTATAGCTACGAAGAAGGAGGGAATATCGCATTTCTATGCTCAATCCCGATAGTCCATAACAGAAAGTACATAGCCCGCCTAAGGAATAGAGCTGACCCAACGGTATTATCCTATCAGCACTACGCCTCCTCAGAGCCTTGTGCTTGGGGGGCTGTGTACCGAATAAAATAATTTAGGCCCAACCAAACAAAAGGCCCAATCCATATCGATCTCGCTGATCCATGCGCCAGCACGTGACCCCCACGTGCCACACGATCTCCATTTCCCGCCTTAGCGCGCCCATGAAAAACACGTGCTTAATAGCAGATAACGGAAATAGGCGCCAACATAACCCCACTCTCCCTCACTAGGGATCGTGGGAGTGAGGTAACCGCCAAAAGCCCACTCTCCCCTCACTATGGGTCGTGGGATCGTGGGAGCAACTGGACCTCATCTCCAGCTCTATAAATATAACCCCAATGCAATTTGAAACTCAAGCAATATTACCATTTCACACCATTGCATAATCATAGCACTTAGCAAATATACACCCCCTGGTGTTCTATCAGGAACAATAATAATTTAAAAAAATAGTATAATTAATTATAAGTAATGGTGTCCGACACGGGACACATCTAATTTAAGGAGTGTCCATGCTTCATAGATCCTGAATGTAACAGCCCAGGCCCCACCAACATAGGTGGTCCCGACTGCCACCTCACAATCTTATTGTAACACCTTCTAATTCTCATTGATTTTATTTATGAAAATCGGCTAGTTTATTTTTAGAAGAGTGTTATTCTACTTAAAATTAATCACCAGATGATATAAATGTAAAGCAGCGAAAATTAGATTTAACAATTGAATATAGGTCTTAAAATCTGATTCGAAATTACTGAAATAATTAACATAATTTGATAGTTCAACTAAGATAACAACTGAGAAGTTAAAAACGAGTTTTTCTCCAGGACGTCCTATTCAGAGCGACTCATTATTGAAGCAGAAATAAATAGACAGCTTCTAGTGCCATCCTCAAGACTCGGGTGCTAAGGCTGATCATCTACCTGAAAGTCTACAATTGCACATCGTAGGGCCAAGCCAAAACGAGGGTGAGATGAATTCACAAAATAAAATAGATAGTAACGCAATAAGAATAAGAATAAAACGTCAATAGACATCGTCACTCGAACAGTTGGACATGTACAAGTATTAGCAATTAACACATTAAAACAACAACACTTGACGCTAAATTCATAATTTCTCAACGTAATTAAAATATATTCTCGACATAATTCTCAACGCAATTTCCTCAACATAATTCTCAACGCAATTTTCCCCACGCAATAACTCGACTTATGAAACATTTAAATCAAATACAATAGTCATAACTCGACTCAATTATTACGGTAACAATGAATATAGCAACTGTATCACAACACCTTTTATAACTCAACACTATGATTACCACCTGATTTCATTTATTTCTAAGATTGACTCCCAAAATATGAATCGTAAACAGGACACCACATTGAATTTACTACTACTTATGAAAAGAATTAAGAAACGACACGCATGATGTAAATGAGGACTTATCATGGTCATCACAAGCTTAATTTGCAACTCATCAAACCCCTACCTTAATGTTTCTGAATCCTTTGTGAAGTTCAGCGGTGATCCCGATTGATTCACTCCCCTCTCGATTCTTCCTAAGCTTCAAGGTTCCTTTCTCCTTTGTTTTGTTTTCACGTTCTTTTCTTTTTCCCTCTATGTTTTCTATTTTTTGTGAAATAGCTGGTAATCCTAATTTCCTTAGGTTTTCTTCTATTTATAATGATTAGCTAGGTTTTCTCTCCAAGTCATACAAATCCTCATTATTTTATTTTTCTCCACTCATTTAACTTACTAAAAGTTATCTATTTATAATTAAATCATTTATCCTACTATCTCATCCCCTCTGCTCTAAGCTTTTTTTAATTAATTATTTATCATGTTAAAATAATTAAATAGTCACACATCGTACATCAAAACAATTAAAATAGGCTAGAACCGACTAAATCATAATTAATATATAGCTCTAAAACTCGGGGCGTTACACTGACTGATATCTGTGTGTATAACAATATTTGTACCCGTATCATACACGTACCATTTGGGTATCAGAGTAGTCATACTCGCACTCATTACCTTCAATTTTACTAAGCATAAATTGATCAATTAAAAAATAAGGTATCATTTAATATAAATAATTTTTAAAAAAAAAATTAATGTTGACTTTTGAAAATTATAGAAAAAATTATTATTATTAATCATACTAATATTCATATATATATATCTTTGTTTACATATTCATATTGTATTTTTTTTTGAAGAACATTCATATTGTGTTTGGATTATGTTATACACATTTTTTAATTGCAAATGTGTAACATTTTAGTAGTGTTGTATTTTTTAAAATTGACATCCATATATATTTTTTATATAATAATATAAATAAAAAACATATATATATATATATAATATGCGAGTATGAGGAGAGGTGGGTACTAAGGTACTTATACCCGTTCATTTTTGCGGATACCAACTGTATAAGGGTCCACTTGCCATCCTTGAACTTTAAAAAAAATAAGAATTGATTAAAATTTAAAACATAAAATTTAGAGGAACCAAAGTTCAAAGGATATTTATAGAGGGGCAAAAAATAAAAGTTGATATATTATAGGGTTAATAGGCTTTTACCCCCTGCAAAGTAGGCGAGTTTTGCGTTACCCCCTTATAAATATTTTTTTTAAATTACCCCCTTGCAATATTTTTTTTTTTTGCAGTTCATTTGTAAAACAAAACAACAATACAGGGAGATCAAATGAACTGAAGAAAAAAAATACATTGCAAGGGGGTAATCTCAAAAAATAATTATAGGGGGTAACGCAAAACTCGCCTACTTTGCAGGGGAGTAAAAGCCTATTAACCCTATATTATATGGGACATAAAACATATTTAACTCTAAACTAAAATTAGTGTGACCATTGGGTCAGTTCTTCCAATTGTGAGCTTTTAGGGGTGGCAAAATGGGCCGAGCCCGCCAGTCCGACCCGTTTGACCCGCCATTTGGGCGGGGCAGGCTGAGGTTTTCGGCTTGGTACCTTAAGTTGGCCCGCCCCGCCTAGCCCGCTTAAAAAACGAGGCGGGACAGGCTTATCCGCGGGCTTTGTTAAAAAATTTTATTATTTTTTTACTTAGATGAAAATTGGGCATCTTAAAGAGTCCAATCCAAACTTTTTTTTACTAATTGTTTATTTCCCTTCTTAAAAAGTTCCTTATTGTTTTAGTTTTTTTTTTGGTACAGCCTTAGTGTTATAAACTTATAGTTTTTGGTATTGTGAATTTGTTTTAATGTTTTTTTCCCTTAACATTGTCATAGATACATTGAACCAAGTGGATTATTTTGGTGTTTTAATGTAATTTAATATGTGTTTGTTTTCATTTTGTGTGTTTGTTTTGGTATTGTTGATGTTCTATTATGTGCTCTTAAAAAATATCTTTTGTCAGCCTCTTTGAGAATGCTTAATAATTTTGTAACTAATTTAGTAATCCAAAATGTAAAAAAAAATTGCGAGCCGGCCCGCCAACTCGCCAATAAACGGGGCGGGCATGAGGTTTGAACCGGCCCACTTTGCCACCCTTTTTATCCCTTTGTAATCTAGCTATTTATGTTACCCGTTTTTCAGTCATAACTTAGTAATGGTTTTTTCCATTTTTAAATGTTTGGATATGATGTTTCTAAGATGGTAGTGAATGTTTTAGTGTTTTTGTTGTTCTAATGTTTTTTTTATGGTCATGTTAATGCATTAACGACATTAACTCTTTTCGAGATAAAATTTTAGAGCTATCAAAAGGGGCTAGTCCATATGGGCTGGCCTGTAAAGCAGAAAAAATAAGTTTAGGGTTTAGACCTTAAAATATTAGTCCGGATTATTTTAAGGGTTTACCCCAGTCCGAATTTAAATATGGACTTTTTGCCTCGACCAATTTTAACAACTCCAGAGTTGTGAAAATGGGTTAGCCCATATGCACCGGCCCGCCTAGCATGGATAAATATAGGGCTTGAGCCTTCAAATATTAGCCCGAATATTTTTAGGGTTTCTTGGCATGGCTAGAAAAAACCCGTATTTATATATGGATTTATTGGCCCGTCCCGATAAGGCTCGAAGCCCAATCGGGTCGGCCGATTGAGGTTCGGATAATCTGTTTGGTCAACTCTAGTTTTGTCCAACAATTAAAGGAGAATAAAAAATTAGAGCTAACTTTTGAACTGAATTTGAGTGTTTTTGTTATTTTGATGATTTTTTTTATGACAAAATAAATATTTTTATGGAGCTCGTGTGAAGCACGGGTAATTAATACTTCTTTCAGTTTTAAATAATTTTGTATTATAACTCATACATGTGTGGGTAACAATATTTGCACTCGTATCTGTATAGAAACTTTTGAGGTATCACAGTACTCATACCCGCATCCATTACCCACAATTTTACTAAGAATAAACAAATCAATTAAAAAAAATATGATATCATTTTAATATAACATAAAATTTGTCAAAAAGTTTTGGCTTAAATAGGCAGTTCTTGCCTATAAGTTTGCAATTTTTTAGTTTTCGTCTCTGTATCTTTTTTTGTAGGAAATAACCATTGAAAGATTGAAATTGTTTGATTTTGGTCCCTGACGTTGGTCATCGTTAAAAAAACGCATAGGTAGCAAACATAGACACACGTGTCACATAGTGACATATGGCCATTGAATACCAGCTCAACCAGTTCCTTAAATTGAAGGACTGAATCTAAATAAAAATTACAATTGTCAAAATCTCTAATTCCTTCTTCATCTTCTCATTACATCTTCTTCTCTCTTCTTCATCTCACTCTATTTCCATCTGTCACTGCTGCATCTTAGACCCATATATTTGTCATATGCAAAATTTGGGTTCAATCAACCCAGAAAGTTTGACATGATTTTTTAATCCAATTTTTTTATAGCAAAATATGGGTTCCATCGAAGTGAAGACACACTCCAAGTCAACAACCTCTCCCCCTTTCACAACTTTTGGATTTTTTTTCTCTTTACATCCTATGATCAAAAACTTAGATTGATACATATATAAGGTCAAGTTATATATAAATATATATATATATACACACACACACACACACACACAAAGTATGAAATTTTTTTATTTATTTTTTTCGAGTGTGAAGTATGAAATTTATGAATACAATTAACATAGAATATTATTATATAATAACATTACAAACATCAATAGAACCAACATCTAATTAAGATATCATGTAAACTATACCCCTTGAAGTTGGTCTTTGAACTTGTAGATCAACGTTCTTCGCACAAAAACTCCAATTCAATCTCCTACATAACAAAGAATAAATCATCATAATCTAAACTTTTTAACAAAAAAAGATAAGTTTATTATTTTTGCAATATTAAATCTCTCAAACACACACACAATTCTTACAACCAATATACATGGCTGTTTTCTTAATAATATGTCAATAATAAAATCGTGCATAAGAGATATTGCTTTCACACAAAAATGATAGAAACAACACAATACATATTTTTTAATATGGATAAAAATGAAATGACTTTGTAGATTTTATTGTGGCAAATGACTTATATTTTGTAAGACCCAAGATTTCACTGTACAGTTTTCTAAGGAACTCTAGTAATGGCTACGAGTTTTAGGGTTTTTGGTGAAGCGGTTTTGTGAGTATCGTCACATTAATGAGATTTTTGCTGAAACGGAGCCTGTTTTGTGCTCGTGCGCTGGAAAGGCACAGACTTTCTGGTCGTGGTCCTCTTTTAAGTATGAGGAGATTTCTGTGAAGTCAGAATGACGAGATTTGGATTATTCTTGTTTTTGGAAAAACGAGTAGGATTTTACCCGCTGATGGAAAATCTTACAGCGTCTGTTTTAAGTGAGGTTTCGGATGGAAGTTTCATATATCTGCGTGAGTTAGGATATGTCCTGAGATTTATTTTCTAAGGTATGGAAGAAAATTACAGTCGCGGAAAAAGATTCGGCGATAAGTTTTGGAATGGAAAAACGATAGACGTTCTTTCGGTAGGTTTTCTGTTTTTGCGAGTTTCGTTCGTCGCGATGCGCGAGAACTGAGCGAGCGTTTCGTTGTAAGAGGTGGTGGGAAATATCTTGTGAGGATAGACTTGGATTGATCCAAGGGCTAGGGATTAGTCTTGGAAGCTTTCACTATTTGATCCAATGGTTCTCATGAAACATGACCATGACTTTGAGGGTGACTTAAGGAGACTTTATGGACTTAGCAAAATCACAATTCATTCACTCCTTCTCTCCTCTTTGCCGTGGCTTTCCTTCTCTTCCAACCTTTGAGAAAAAAATTCTCATTTCTTCACCAAATTGATCCATTTCAAGCTTGTTGGAACCATAGGAATTGCAAGTAGTATCTTCTCTAAGGTAACTAGACTTCTTTCATCTCTTAGCTAGCTAAAATCATAGAGTTTGATGGAGTTTGTTGTTTATGTTCTTGGGAGAAAATTGTGAGAAGTTGTTCATAATTTATTCTTGTCTCTTGTAAGTTGTTCATGAGGGATGAACTAGTGTGTTTGAGCTTAGTTGTGAGGATTTCCATGGTTTATTTAAAGTTTTCACAAAATTTTGGTTAAGGGTTTGAAGAAAAAATTTGAAAGGATCATAAACTTGAATTTTGTTTTGAGATTTGATTTTTGATGTTAGTTTTGAGCTTTGTGGAAAAATGGATGTTTGTTTATGAACTTTGTTTTGAAAAATAAGAAAAAAATTATATTTGTGTTCTTGAGAAATTTATGAACATACTTAGAGATTTTGATTTGGTTTGTAAAAGTGGTTTGATTGTTAGCATAAATGATTTTGGGATCTAATTAGATAATACTATGCTTTTGGAAATGAAAAATTTTGAGTGCTATCCATGTTTTTGTTCTTTGGCCGTGGCATTATGTGTATGTGATCAAGGGATTTTCAAATTTTTGAATCCTAAATGGGAAGGGAATAGTCATGGTTTTTGAAGGAATGAATTAAGTGATTTTAGTTGAAAATAAAAGCTTGTAACTTGTGTCACAAGTAGACTTTTATTTTGTGAAATTTTATAAGAGTTTTCCACTTTGATTTGCAATGGTTTTTGTATAAGAGCTTGATCACTTTTGAGTTTGTTTGAGAAATTAGTAATGGTTTAAGTATTTTAACTATGATTGGGTTTTGTAAAACAATGATTTTGAGGTGATTTCAATTCTGGCCGAAATTGAAAAGGGCATTTAGGTCATTTTAAAATTGTTTTCGTAACCTAGAAAGCTGACCATTTGATTCGTCTTTTCGAGACGAAGATTTCGGCGTATGGCTCGTCTCGATTGGATAAAGAATGAGCGAGTTATGGCCATTTTATTTGAAAGGAAAAAACTTGTAACTTGTGGCGCAAGTAAACTTTTATATTTGTGAAAATTTTCAAAGAGTTTTTGGGTTGTTTTCAAATGGTTTTAGTATGTGAAAATTGATTGCCTTGGAGTTAGGAATCAAAGTGTTTCTTAGTTTGTTTTGAAACGAAAATATTTTCGCGTAGCGAGAAATAGTGCAATTAAATTTGGGAATTTTTAATTGCTACAAGGGGGACTCGTAATCACTATCCGAGAGTGTTAGAAAGTACCTTAAGCCTCTCTAGAACTTAGAGAATGAGTTTCGTTTCGATAGGATACGTTGAGAGTATTTTATTGATTGTACGCTGCTTATATTTTAGGAAGCGCGAGTTGTAGAATTTCGTGAGAAAAGTTAACGGAAGCTTGCTGAGGTAAGGGCATCACTTTATTTCTGTCTTTTCACTGAGTTATAACATGTTTGTTGGTTATTTTCGGTGATGCGTGTTTGTGTGTTTGGCATGTATGTGTTATGTATTCTCGTGATGAGAAAGTGTTTACAATATGTGCGATGTTTACATATGATTGTGAGAATATATGCATGTTGTTGTGGTTGTGATTACATACGCTTGAATGGTATGTAAATGTTTGCATGAGCATATATGAATGTGCGTGTCAGATGGGACTGCACAGGGCATGTCAGATGGGACTGCCCGGGGTCTGTCAGATGGAGACTACCCTATATATGTCGAAATAGGATATTATGCTCATACATTTCATAGTTGTGTATGTCAGATGAGACTGCACGGGGTGTGTCAGATGGGACCACCTAATCCTGCGGGATTTTATTGAGTCGGTGTTTGTCAGATGGAGACTTCACCTGCCCTGCGGGGTTTAGTAGGGGATGGACCTACGACTCTCTGCGGAGAGGTTAATTCCGGAATTCATGCATGTGGCAGCCAGTGATTGGTGTCACGATCATGTAGAGTCTGCATTGGTAGGCTATGTGTGCATTATATATATAAGCCCGTTGGTGGGAAGTGCTTTTGTGTTAAAGAGCTTTCTCTTGTGTATGTGGAATTATTGTTATGTGTACAATCTTTCGCACCGGTTATATATATATATACTTTTATTTTGTGGTTACCCTTTCTTTCATTTGCGGGCTCATCCCACCCAGATGATGGGTTAGGTCGTGGTGACGACGGTGGCTGTTCCAGGCCCCAGTGAGTGGTTGGAGCTTTAGCTTAGTTAGACTATGCGCCGGTGTGGGTTGTACACCGTGTTTTTTTGGGTTCAGGCATAGGATTCTAACTTGTTTTGTTGTAAGTATTTGAATACTTAGACTTGGATTGTAATTATTCAGGGATACACTTTGCTTGTCGAAGCACCTTATGGTAATGAGCTCTTTTGTATATTTGAATGCCGGCTCATTGAAAAATATTCTATGCGCACTCTGAGTGTTAGTTGAAAAAGAAAAAAAAAATATATTGACTTTTTGGCCTTGGAAAAACGGGCTGTTACAATTGGTATCAGAGCTCGGCTTTAAATCTTCAAAGGGAAAGTGTGCACTTGAGTCGTTAGTCCAGAGTCGGTTAGAACATAGCTAGAGTTGTGTTAGTTTTAGCGGTTGTTTTGTTGTGTTGTGGGTTATGTGGTTGGTTGTGTTGAGTCTAGCATGAGATATGCTTAGACACTGGTTTGTGTCTTACTGAAGTAATGCAGGGAGTGAGGCTTCAGTAAGTGGAACAGTGAAACCCCGAGCCTTGGTCGAATTTAGTCGACGAGTGTCTCTGAATTCCTTAGACAGAGTGGTCCGAGGAGGATGGACTTGAGGCGAACGAGAACCACAAAGGATTCTTGGAAGTGGCATGGGTCGTTGTCACCCGGAGGTGTTGAGTACGGACGTGTGGACGTCGACTGATAAAGGATTGCAAGTAAGGATCAGATTGGGATACCTTTTGAAGAAGGTGCTGGATATCCGTTCTGGTGAGTTCGGACGAGACTTGATGAAGTCATTCAGTTGTCAAGAGGATGCAACCATTGTAGAATAGTGGAGCATGCAGAGATGTCAGTTGGATTTAATTACAATGATTGGATAATCATTGGGGCAACTTGTATTGGAAATAAAGTGCATTGCGCGTCAAGAGTAAATGAATTTGGTGGTGTTAGAAGACGGTTGCGCGAACGATGGGTACCTTAAGGGTTTAATTTTAGTGTGCGAGGTGAATTAGATTCGGAACTAAAATTTGTAAGGATGAATCTCGTGATGATTGAAGGTAGGAGACCAAGTATCACTTTGATATGTGACAATCTATACATAGTTCGGGAGATAGTAAGTATAGATGTCGAGGTGAGATAAAATACAGGTAATGGATTGCTGGATAAAAAGTGGATTTGGAGAAATATTATGGTAAAGAACGAGGAGTTCAACCTTGGAAATTGAGTTGCATATCACTGATAGGTAATACTGGAAGTGTAAAGTATGGAAATACCTAGAGAATTGTAGCAATGTAAGCTAGAATTGTTAGTTATTGGCAGGTAAACCATAAGAGAAGGTAAACTTATTGAGTAGTTTGAAAAGATTAGTCAAGATTGAGTAGAGATCCTGTGTGGATGTGCATATAAGTTAACGATTTTGATCGACCAAGAGGGTTGAAGGACTAAGTGGCATCTTGAATTCATGAGAACATGAGAGTCGAGGTAGGCAAGTTTTGAATAAATTCAAGTTATGGACGAGAATTTTTGGATATTTTCTAAGAAGGTCGTGTTTGAGTAGAAAAGGAGTTCGTTAGTAAGAATACTAAGACAATGAAAGTTGACAGTTGGAAGGACTTTTATTGTGTATTAGGATTAAATGGATGGTGCGACGAGTTTTTTAGAGTTCTTGAAGATTAGATTCAAGAGTTTGATTTGGATATCGAACTTACTAAGGATAAAATCATAGCAAAGTGTTGTGCGTTGGTAGCTGTCTTGATAGGCCAAGCATTAAGATTTGAGATAAGTGTTTCATGGCTTGATGTATGAGTAAGGTATGTTGATTTGAAAGTAAATTATAGTGACATGACGATGGTAAGACTAGAGATAGTTATGCATAGAAAAATACTTAATAGGAACTTGAGGAATTAATTTATTGGAGCGTTCGATTATGAAGAGTACAATTGATGATCGTTAGTAAAAGTTAGAAGTGAATAAGAAAACGATGAGTGACTAGATGTAAGAGCAAGATTAGTTGGAACTTGAGATCTAGAAATTGATTCCCCGGAGGGAACAGACTTTATAACTTTAAGAATAGTCACGATGATGAAGGACCAATCGAATGGAGAAGAGTGTGCTTGATTGGAAATAAGTTGGTGTGGAACGAGCGTAATTGGATTGTGTGTGGAAAATTAAAGATGTTGTTTGGAACCAATAAGTTATGTGTCATGGTGGTTTGTGAACCAACTTTAGGTTGTTGAACTGAAAAATTGCAAATTAGTAGATCGATGAGATTAGTCGCAGAGGATGTTAGCCATTGGAAAGCCGTGTTGAGAATGAGTAAGAGAGAAGCACATGAGAATGTGGCTTATGTCAATGGAGGATTGGCGAATGGAAATTCCCTCCCACATAATTTGGAAAATTATGATTGTGCGTGTATATTAAGGATTCGAAAGCACCACCTGAATGGATGTCATGGCGGTGCATGTGTTGTATGCGGTAATAATAAAGGGTAAGCAATTGTCTAGTGGCAAAGTTTGGTGGAAGCTGGTAGAGCTTCGATTCATTGTAGTGGTTACAATGAAGAGGGACGTAGCATAATGGAAATCTGTATTGAGTAAGTAAAGGAATGCGGATATGGTCTACATGGACAGTGGAACAATAGCGATGTGATGAGTACCTTAAGATTTATTTTGGGAGTAGGTATCTCGACAGAAAGGGTGATGTTGGGAATAATTAAGAATGGTCAGGGTGACAAGCTCTTTTGAGTAAGAGAGGATTTAATTGTAAGAGAAAAAGGAACTCAGGAGAGTTCAGGAATAGAATGAGAATACGTTGTAAAGAGGATGTGCGCCGACGATGGCCGTCGACTAGGATAAGCGTTTTGTTTAAGGCACGCGAGATTTATCTAAGTGTCGTTTGGAAGTAATATGAACGCATAAGAAGCCGATTCTGGGGAATTGGGGATTTGGATAAAGGGAGTACGAGGGAAATAGATGGTATAGTTTGGCAAGTGCCAAGACTATGAGGAGTTGTAATCACCAACCGGAGGTTGGGATGGTATTATTTAAGTCGTGTTTGGAAAGAGATTCGTATGTGAGTAGACGGTTCGGCGTATTCACTGAGTTGCGGACTTATGGATATTGGTAGAGCGGAAAATTCTTCTATAGAGAAGACAACTTGTTTGTAATGAAATAGTTTTGGTGGTAATTGCCGCGGTGGCACTGTACTACTATTGGATGATACTCCACGGATACTTCAAGAGTGGAAGCATGAGAGCTTATGCGACATGTGTTGAGCGTTGTGTCTTACGACTTTGATCTTGTATTCGTAAGAGATCGAGGGAAACGTGTGGGAAAACCTCGAAGGAAGTGTTGGACCATTGTGCCTCGGAGGACCTTGAGCACAAGTGGAATGAAGTATCACTTAAGTTGGGTAAAGAGGGTCTAAACCACCATCATGATTGTCGACTATCTATTGACAAATTGAGGGACTGGCCGTCCTTAATTTATTGTTGATAGTAGACGGAATCGTGTTGACTGGAATTGACTAGTTTTGCTAGCTTTGGTGGTGCGCAGAAAGTTTCGGTGTTTCTTTTTGGAGGGTAGCCAGTCACTGCTGCGCGTGAACCTAGTGGTTTAGGCTATGTCGCGGAGACAAAAGGAGTGACTTTGGAAATTTTGTGTGTGGACCCTAGGAAATTTTGAGTGGTGAACTCGTTGAGAGTTGCGGTTGGTGCACGGTTGAGCCAGTGTGTTGGTGAGAGTATCTGTGTGACTTCACCCGGTGTTAGCATCTGTGTGGCTGCACCTAATCCTGAGGGATTTTGTTGTGTTGGTGATGGTAATAATTAGTTGAGTTGTTACTCTTACCTTTAGTTTCGAGGACGAAACTTCTTTTTGGAGGGTAGTAATGTAAGACCCAAGATTTCACTGTACAGTTTTCTAAGGAACTCTAGTAATGGCTACGAGTTTTAGGGTTTTTGGTGAAGCGGTTTTGTGAGTATCGTCACATTAATGAGATTTTTGCTGAAACGGAGCCTGTTTTGTGCTCGTGCGCTGGAAAGGCACAGACTTTCGGGTCGTGGTCCTCTTTTAAGTATGAGGAGATTTCTGTGAAGTCAGAATGACGAGATTTGGATTATTCTTGTTTTTGGAAAAACGAGTAGGATTTTACCCGCTGATGGAAAATCTTACTGCGTCTGTTTTAAGTGAGGTTTCGGATGGAAGTTTCATATATCTGCGTGAGTTAGGATATGTCCTGAGATTTATTTTCTAAGGTATGGAAGAAAATTACAGCCGCGGAAAAAGATTCGGCGATAAGTTTTGGAATGGAAAAACGATAGACGTTCTTTCGGTAGGTTTTCTGTTTTTGCGAGTTTCGTTCGTCGCGATGCGCGAGAACTGAGCGAGCGTTTCGTTGTAAGAGGTGGTGGGAAATATCTTGTGAGGATAGACTTGGATTGATCCAAGGGCTAGGGATTAGTCTTGGAAGCTTTCACTATTTGATCCAATGGTTCTCATGAAACATGACCATGACTTTGAGGGTGACTTAAGGAGACTTTATGGACTTAGCAAAATCACAATTCATTCACTCCTTCTCTCCTCTTTGCCGTGGCTTTCCTTCTCTTCCAACCTTTGAGAAAAAAATTCTCATTTCTTCACCAAATTGATCCATTTCAAGCTTGTTGGAACCATAGGAATTGCAAGTAGTATCTTCTCTAAGGTAACTAGACTTCTTTCATCTCTTAGCTAGCTAAAATCATAGAGTTTGATGGAGTTTGTTGTTTATGTTCTTGGGAGAAAATTGTGAGAAGTTGTTCATAATTTATTCTTGTCTCTTGTAAGTTGTTCATGAGGGATGAACTAGTGTGTTTGAGCTTAGTTGTGAGGATTTCCATGGTTTATTTAAAGTTTTCACAAAATTTTGGTTAAGGGTTTGAAGAAAAAATTTGAAAGGATCATAAACTTGAATTTTGTTTTGAGATTTGATTTTTGATGTTAGTTTTGAGCTTTGTGGAAAAATGGATGTTTGTTTATGAACTTTGTTTTGAAAAATAAGAAAAAAATTATATTTGTGTTCTTGAGAAATTTATGAACATACTTAGAGATTTTGATTTGGTTTGTAAAAGTGGTTTGATTGTTAGCATAAATGATTTTGGGATCTAATTAGATAATACTATGCTTTTGGAAATGAAAAATTTTGAGTGCTATCCATGTTTTTGTTCTTTGGCCGTGGCATTATGTGTATGTGATCAAGGGATTTTCAAATTTTTGAATCCTAAATGGGAAGGGAATAGTCATGGTTTTTGAAGGAATGAATTAAGTGATTTTAGTTGAAAATAAAAGCTTGTAACTTGTGTCACAAGTAGACTTTTATTTTGTGAAATTTTATAAGAGTTTTCCACTTTGATTTGCAATGGTTTTTGTATAAGAGCTTGATCACTTTTGAGTTTGTTTGAGAAATTAGTAATGGTTTAAGTATTTTAACTATGATTGGGTTTTGTAAAACAATGATTTTGAGGTGATTTCAATTCTGGCCGAAATTGAAAAGGGCATTTAGGTCATTTTAAAATTGTTTTCGTAACCTAGAAAGCTGACCATTTGATTCGTCTTTTCGAGACGAAGATTTCGGCGTATGGCTCGTCTCGATTGGATAAAGAATGAGCGAGTTATGGCCATTTTATTTGAAAGGAAAAAACTTGTAACTTGTGGCGCAAGTAAACTTTTATATTTGTGAAAATTTTCAAAGAGTTTTTGGGTTGTTTTCAAATGGTTTTAGTATGTGAAAATTGATTGCCTTGGAGTTAGGAATCAAAGTGTTTCTTAGTTTGTTTTGAAACGAAAATATTTTCGCGTAGCGAGAAATAGTGCAATTAAATTTGGGAATTTTTAATTGCTACAAGGGGGACTCGTAATCACTATCCGAGAGTGTTAGAAAGTACCTTAAGCCTCTCTAGAACTTAGAGAATGAGTTTCGTTTCGATAGGATACGTTGAGAGTATTTTATTGATTGTACGCTGCTTATATTTTAGGAAGCGCGAGTTGTAGAATTTCGTGAGAAAAGTTAACGGAAGCTTGCTGAGGTAAGGGCATCACTTTATTTCTGTCTTTTCACTGAGTTATAACATGTTTGTTGGTTATTTTCGGTGATGCGTGTTTGTGTGTTTGGCATGTATGTGTTATGTATTCTCGTGATGAGAAAGTGTTTACAATATGTGCGATGTTTACATATGATTGTGAGAATATATGCATGTTGTTGTGGTTGTGATTACATACGCTTGAATGGTATGTAAATGTTTGCATGAGCATATATGAATGTGCGTGTCAGATGGGACTGCACAGGGCATGTCAGATGGGACTGCCCGGGGTCTGTCAGATGGAGACTACCCTATATATGTCGAAATAGGATATTATGCTCATACATTTCATAGTTGTGTATGTCAGATGGGACTGCACGGGGTGTGTCAGATGGGACCACCTAATCCTGCGGGATTTTATTGAGTCGGTGTTTGTCAGATGGAGACTTCACCTGCCCTGCGGGGTTTAGTAGGGGATGGACCTACGACTCTCTGCGGAGAGGTTAATTCCGGAATTCATGCATGTGGCAGCCAGTGATTGGTGTCACGATCATGTAGAGTCTGCATTGGTAGGCTATGTGTGCATTATATATATAAGCCCGTTGGTGGGAAGTGCTTTTGTGTTAAAGAGCTTTCTCTTGTGTATGTGGAATTATTGTTATGTGTACAATCTTTCGCACCGGTTATATATATATATACTTTTATTTTGTGGTGACCCTTTCTTTCATTTGCGGGCTCATCCCACCCAGATGATGGGTTAGGTCGTGGTGACGACGGTGGCTGTTCCAGGCCCCAGTGAGTGGTTGGAGCTTTAGCTTAGTTAGACTATGCCCCGGTGTGGGTTGTACACCGTGTTTTTTTGGGTTCAGGCATAGGATTCTAACTTGTTTTGTTGTAAGTATTTGAATACTTAGACTTGGATTGTAATTATTCAGGGATACACTTTGCTTGTCGAAGCACCTTATGGTAATGAGCTCTTTTGTATATTTGAATGTCGGCTCATTGAAAAATATTCTATGCGCACTCTGAGTGTTAGTTGAAAAAGAAAAAAAAAATATATTGACTTTTTGACCTTGGAAAAACGGGCTGTTACATATTTACAGTGAGTTATAGAAACACAAAATTAAACATGGTTTTTGTAGTTCTTCTGAGATTGGCTGCATCATAAGGCTAAAACAACTTGGTCAGAGTGACTTAACTGAAGCACCAATGCTAAAGTAATTAAGTCTAAACCACTTGTGCATATTGAAGATGTGCAGATGCAACATGTCGAACAAGATGTCCTAAACATCTTGTCACTGGGTTCAGAGCATGTTGAAGCAACATGTCGAACAAGATGTCCTAAGACATGCGGGTAGGACATCTTGACCCAGTTACATCTTTGAAGATAATGCTTATCCATTAGCACGTGTATCCTTCATCTATGCATAAAGGCGCGAATCTTCAAGTACCAGCTGTGATTAGGATTAACAACAAAGTTTGTTATTAATCCTTTGTGATAGATATGATTTGAGATCACAACTAACTCTTGAAGATTTAAAAACAACTTATCTTCTAGTTGAGTTAGTTGAGATTCGTTTGGAATAATTAGATAAGATCAAATCTAATTATATGGTTAAAAACAAATCATATCTATGAGTAGAGTTAGTTGAGATTTGTTTGGAAGATTTAAAACAAATCTTATTATAACTAACTCTTAAAGGATTTAATCTTATAAAGTTTGTTACAAAAATCCTATCATGATGCAACTAAAACTCAAGCATATCTTAGGAGCTGCATCCCTATATAAGAAGACTCAAGACTACGTTTTCAAGTACGAGAGCAAGGATTGAAGATCACATATAAACTTAGGGTTTAGCTCGAGTCACCACCCTATGTTAATTAACACATAGTGATTGGTTTGAGTCGGTTGAATTTGCATTCAACCATGTTAAGGATTGGAGTTGTTTTCCAACCTTGATTACTTGTGTATTTGCACAAGTTTGTTCTTTCTTTAAGTCTTAGGTGCTAAGGTTTAGAGTAAGGTATAATTGTTAAATTTATATTCAACAATATTGTCAAACGACAAAGAACGACAAAGAAGGATCTCGATTAGAGGAAGGTGAGTGGGTTCTCATATCTAGGGGGAGTAGCCTCTTAGGTAGAAAGTCATCGGATAGTTTTAGTAGTAGGCTTTGAATAAAGGTGTTATTCAAATAAGACCGAGAAACTAAGAACTATTGTTAGTGAATTTCCTTTCCTGGATTGGTATCCCCCAGAGTAGGTGCTTTTACATCGAACTGGGTTAACAAACAGTTGTGTCGTTTACTGCATTCCTTTACAATTCTGCAAAGTTATATATTGATCCTATCGACCAATTGTCTAACCAGTTGTCTGAGACATCTGGTCAAATACACAGTTGTCCCAGACATCGTGTAAGACATCTGTCCTGCCAGAGAACAGAATTTCAATTGGCATCAGAGCGGGCACCCTAACCTACTGGGTGAGCTCCAGGGAGACTAATTTTGTTCAAGATGGGCAAGAATAGAGGTTCAATAAATAGACCACCAATTCTGGATGGATCTAATTACGACTATTGGAAATCAAGAATGATTGCCTTCATCAAATCCATGGATCAGAGAGCATGGAGGGCAATTGTTACAGGGTGGAATCATCCAATGGTCACAGCAGAAGATGGCTCTACAAGCCTAAAAGGAGTAGCATATTGGAGTGCAGAAGAAGAAACAACAGCTAGTGCTAATTCAAAAGCATTAAACGCTATATTCAATGGTGTTGATCAAAATATGTTCAAATTAATCAACACATGTACTGAAGCCAAGCAAGCCTGGGAAATTCTCCAAACTGCTCATGAAGGAACTTCTAAGGTTCGTATGACAAAGCTACAACTTATCACAACAAAGTTTGAAAACCTAAGGATGGATGAAGATGAAACTATATCGGAATTCAACACTAGACTCCGTGATATAGTCAATTCATCATTTGCCCTAGGCGAGAAGATATCTGAAGAGATGATAGAAAGAAAAATACTCAGATCATTGCCTAAAAGATTCAACATAAAGGTAACTGCTATCGAGGAATCGCAAGACTTGAGCACGATGAAAGTTGATGAACTTATTGGTTCATTACAAACCTTTGAGATGGCCATCAATGAGAAACTAGAAAAAGAAGAAAGGTTATCAAATGATATAGCTCTTCTTAGAAAGTTAAAGAAAGAGTTGAAGAAATTGGACAGAAATTGGAGGAGAAATGTAAGACCCGTAATTCCACTGTACCTTTTGGTGAATAAAATAAGTAATGGCTACGAGTTTTAGGGTTTTTGGTGAAGCTGTTTTTGTGAGTATCGTCGCATAAATGAGATTTTTGCTGAAACGGAGCCTGTTTTGTGCTCGTGCGCTGGAAAGGCACAGACTTTTGGGTTGTAGTCTTCTTTTAAGTATGAGGAGATTTCTGTGAAGTCAGAATGACGAGTTTTGGATTATTCTTGTTTTTGGAAAAACGAGTAGGATTTTACCCGCTGATGGAAAATCTTACTGCGTCGGTTTTGAGTGAGGTTTCGGGTGGAAGTTTTATATATCTGCGCGAGTTAGGATATGTCCTGAGATTAATTTTCTAAGGTATGGAAGAAAATTATAGTCGCGGAAAAAGATTTGGCGATAAGTTTTGGAATGGAAAACCGATAGACGTTCTTTCCGTAGGTTTTTCTGTTTTTGAGATTTCCGTCCGTTAGCGAGGTGCGACTCGCCGAGAGCAAACGCGATGAGCTGAGTAGCGTAAAGTGGATATTTGTTCAAAAACAATCATGAGTTAATTGGATCCAAAGGCTAGGGTTTAGTCTTGCAAAAGTTATTTTGATCCAATGGCCTAGATTGCACAAGAGTTTTTTAAATAGTAAGGAGGTTTAGCACTTTGGAGACTTAGAAAAAAATTGCACAAGACTCATTCTTCTCTTCTCATTGCCGTGGCTTTCCACCCTTTGTATCCACCATCATAAATCCTTCATTCCATCACCAAAGCTTTGGATTTTTGTTTTGTTGGATCATAGAAGTTGCTAGGAATCATCTCCTCTCAAGGTAACTAACACTTCTCTTCCTTATTCTCCATGGAAACCTCTTGAATTCTTGAGTTTTATGAGTATGTTCTTGAGAGAAAAATTTGAGAATTTAGTTTTAATTAGTTTTGATTCCATAGTAGTGTTTAAGAGTGTTATGTAGGAAACATTAGTGAAGCATATAAGTGATTCTCATGGTGATTTCAAATTTCACAATTTTGTTGGTGAGGTTTTGAAGAAAATTCCTTAAAATGATCATATCTTTGAGTGTGTTGTATGATTTTGGTTTTTGAAGTTAGTTTCAAGCTTTGTGACAAAATGGATTGGTGAATATGAAATTAGTTTCGAAAAATAAGAAAAAAATTATTCTCGCGTTCTTGAGCGACTCGAAGAACACAATTTAGAAAAAATTTATTTTGAGTTTCAAAAGGAGTCGGATACACGATCGAATAGCATTACGAACTAATGAATGTGGACTAGGGTTTCAAATGAAAAAAAAATGTGTAGGGTTGCCCTTTTTGCCTCAAATGGCCGTGGCACACATATAGGGTTCGAGGAATCGAATTTCGAAAATTGTTTAGAGGCAAATAGCTTCCCATGATCACTGTTTAATTGTTTGATGGGTTATGGGATGTTTTGAAAAGAAAATGATCGCTTGCCTTAAGAAAAACCTTATTTTAGATTTCTCGAAAATTTGCGATTCGACTCTATAATTTCTAAATCGTTTTGATAAGTGCTAGTTAGGTATTATGGGATATTACCATGCTTTTAGAAGTGAAAATTTTTGTGTGGAGGGGTGTTTTTTAAAAATGTGGCCGTGGCCTTCCTTGTGGGGGGGGGGAGAAATTCCAAAAAATTTTCTAAGTCCACAATTGTGTGAAAATTTTGTATGTGTTGGATAATCTTAGTTTTGAAGAAAAATGAGTATAGGAAAGGTTCTTAAGAAGAAAAAAATTGTGTAACTTGTAACGCAAGAAAACTTCGATTTTTCATAAAGATATTTTTGAAAAGTTTTAGTTGTGTTTCAAATGGTTTTGTTGTGTGTGGGACAAGTCCTTGAAGTGGAAAAATCCAAAATGGTTTTAGTTATGGTTTGAAAACAAAATGATTTTCGTGTTATAAAAATAGTACAATTAACTTCGTGAATTTTTAAACACTATGAGAATAACCTGAAATCATTG
Source organism: Trifolium repens (assembly GCA_030408175.1). Classification (NCBI taxonomy): domain Eukaryota; kingdom Viridiplantae; phylum Streptophyta; class Magnoliopsida; order Fabales; family Fabaceae; genus Trifolium; species Trifolium repens. The sequence continues at coordinate 38,810,164 of CP125851.1, forward strand.
AGGGATAGCTTTAGGGAGTACTTTAGACCCCTCTGGAGCTTTGAGAGCAAGTTTCGTTTCGATAGGATAAACGAGGAGTATTTTATTGATGTTACGCTACATTTATTTTAGGTAGCGTGTGTTGTAGATTTTCGCGAAATTAAAGTAACGGAAGCTTGCTAAGGTAAGGGCTCCACTTTATTTCTGTCTTTTCACTGGTATAATAACATGCTTGGTTATTTTCTGCGATGTGCTGTGTTGTGATTGGCATGTATGTATTATGTATTCTCGTGATGAGAAAGTGTTTATAATACGTGCGTTGTACATATGATTGTGAGAATATATGTATGAACATGTGATTGGTTTACATATGCTTGAGAGGTATGTATTTGTTGCATTAGCATATAAGGGGAATCATATGCTCATGCATTCATAGTAAGTGGTTATCGGGAATGGACCACGGGGTGCGACGACCAGTGATTGGTGTCCTCCTTATTGAGTTTGGTGTTGTCCGTGTGACTCACCCGGTGTTATCCCACCGTGATTGTTTTGGTACTGTCTGTGTGACTCTACCTGGTGTTATCCCACCAATAGTAGGAGGTGTTATCCCACCTGAGACCTACGCCTTCTATAGAGAGGTTGATTCCGGAATTCATGCATGTGAAAAAGACCCAGCTAGGGTGATCACAATCATTTAGAGTCTGCATTGATAGGCTTGGTGTGCATTATAAATATGAACCCGTTGGTGGGAATGGCTATGTGTTTAAAGAGCTTTCTATGTTGGTATTTGTATATTTGGTAATTGTATCCCCTCTCGCACCGGTTATATATACACATACTTTTTATTTTGTGGTGACCCTTTCTTTCATTTGCGGGCTCATCCCACCCAGATGATGGGTTAGGTCGTGGTGACGACGGTGGCAGTTCTAGGCCATAGTGAGCACGTGGTGAAGCTTAGTATAGTTAGACTATGCGCCGGTGTGTTTTGTGCACCGTGCTTTTTGGTTAGCATAGGGTTTTCTAACTTGTTTGGTTGTAAGTATGTGAATACTTAGACTTGGATTGTAATTATTCAGGAATACACTTTGCTTGTCGAAGCACCTTATGGTAATGAGTTCTTTTGTATATATGAATGCCGGCTCATTGAAAAATATTCTATGCGCACTCTGAGTGTTAGTTGAAAAAAAAAAAAATTGCCTTTTTGGCCTTTGAAAAACGGGTTGTTACAAGAAACGTCTCAAACAAGTTGTCCAACAACAATTCTCAAAGGAGAAATCTTGGAGAAGACAATCTATCAGAAGCAATAACCCTCATTGACAAAATGTTCAACAAATCCTTGAACAAGTTGAAAAGACAGTGGGGAACAAATGTCTTAGACAAGATATTCAACAACAGTGCACAAGGCAAAGTCAGAGATGTCCCAAACAAGATGTCCAACATCAGAAGAGGTAAAGAAGAAGACAAATCTTATCTTGAAAGAAACATAAGGTGTTTTGAGTGTGAAGGATTTGGCCATATTAAAGCTGAATGCCCTACATTCTTAACGAAACAGAAAAGGGAATTGTCAATCTCTTGGACAAATTCTGATGATGAGAGTGAAGGAGAAACAACCAATATGATAAGAGCTCTCATTGGGAAATCTGAAATTGATAGCTTTGGTGATAAAGATCAGACTGAGGAGGAATTAAATGAGACATATGTTGGAACAAAGTGGGTCTGACATGAACCTCTAAGATTTTAAGTGGTTTTGATGATAACAAAGTATTAAAATTGCAATTGGTATTACTAATGATTATTCTAGTGTGCAGAATTATAAGTTAAAATTCATTCAGAAGCACTATGAATAACAAGAGAGAAGCCAAGCTATGAAGCTCTGAAAGCGTATCGCTGTTCATCAGAAGCTTAAAATTTGCGTGCTGAAGATAGTTCTTCTGAGGACCAAAAGCTAGACTCTGAGGAATTCAGAAGCTGAAGACCTTAAGAAGCTTCGACAACAGCATCTGAAGCAAAAGGAATTTTCATCACTCAAGAACTGACAGAATCAGAACCGATGTTTGAAGAACAATCTACTTCAAGGCTCTGTCACATCCACAGGAAGGAATATTCGTTGGTACAACGTTAATCTTATCCATAAGTGGAGCGCATTTGAGGATCGTACTATCGTACTATTATTACTCAAAATGGATGAGTGATAATTTGAATTGCAAGGTAGTGGAATTGGATTTCTTTGCTAAAGAAGGCAATCTACAGCTAGCAATTGTACGAGCATATTCCAGCTGGCACCTTATCTCTCTACAACGGTCATCATCTTCCTTCAAGTATAAATAGAAGACTCAAATGGAAGAAATGACTACTGTTCTATTACTGCGTTTTAAGGCTCTGAAATATTCTGACATAATTTGTTCAATCTGTCATTCAAGTCTTAAAGCAATTTGCGTTGTATTTTGTAAACACCTCTGATAGTATATCAAGTGTTCATTAACAATCATTCTTAGATTTTAAGTTTGTTTGTGAAGTCTCTTGTTTAGTGAAACTTGAGCACCTGAGAAGTCTCTTGCAAGTGTGCTTGAGCAATTTGTAATCTTGAGTAGATTATAGTGAAAAGCTCTTGTTAGTAACAAGGGGACTGAAGTACTCTCGATTTGTGAGAGGAACCAGGATAAATTTTGTGTCTTTCTTTCTCTCTCTCAGCACCCTTCTTTATCTTGTGTTTATATCCGCTGCAAACTTGTTTTTATTTCGAAAAAGTTTTAATTCTCAAAACACAATTCAACCCCCCCCCCCCCCTTCTTGTGTTTTTCCACCTTCAACATATAGAAAGATGACCACAAAGTGGGAAGAATCATGTCCATTGGTGGAAGAACAGAAGAGAATAATCAAAGGTCTGATTCAAGAGCAAATAATCTCTACTGTTACTCATCTAGAAGAAGAAGTCACCTTGTTAAAATCAAAACTCACAAACATAACAAAAACAGTGAGAATGTTAAACAAGGGATCTGACATATTAGATGAACTCCTTGAAGTTGGGAAGATGACCAGAGACATGGGTGGATTAGGGTTTGACCATTGTTCCAAGAAGGAAGTCAAATCTGCTCCTGAGAAGATGATTCCCCCTATGAAGAAGTCTCAGTACCAGATGTCAAACCACATGTCTCAACATCCTGTTCAACACAAACACAGGAAGTCATCAACCAAGCCTCAGCTCCCAGCTCAACTGAAGAAGCAGATGTCAAGCCACATGTCTCAACATCCTGTTCAACATGAAGACAGGATCATAGACTACAAGTCTCAACAATCCGTTCAAACAAAGAAGCAGATGACAAGCCACATGTCTCAACATCCTGTTCAACAAAGGAAGGATATGAACATAGGTCAGCTTCACAAGCAGCAGAAGAAGCACATACCTAGAACACATCTTAAAAAGTTATTCTCCCAAAATAGAAGAGCTTTCAATAGATGTGATCATTGTGGTAGGTCTGGGCATGCTATGAAAGAATGCTTCAAACTTCATGGCTATCCTCAAAGGCCTAAATCACCAAGGCAGAACAAGAAGATGATCCAAACTCAAAGCGTGAAAAACAAGGATGTTCAAACTAAGAAAGTATGGAAGCCAAAAATAAATTCAAAATAAATGGCTCATACTTCTCTCAGAATATCCTCACATGGAGATTGGTACCTTGACAGTGGATTCTCAAATCACATGACTGAAGATAAGAGAAATCTTAAAGAATTAAGATCTTATTCAGAAGGTTGTGTTACATTCAGCGACAGTGTTAAAGGTAGAACCAAAGGCATAATAAAATTAGCTGGTTCAAGCTCCTCATGCCTAGATGATGTTCTACTAGTGGAAGGTCTGACTACAAACTTGATTAGCATAAACCAATTATGTGAAAAAGGCTTGAATGTGCATTTCAACAACTCAGAATGCACCATTCTCAAAGATCAAGAAGTGGTGATGAAAGGGACAAAGTCAAAAGACAAGTGTTATCAATGGACTCCTCAGAACAACAGTCCAGAAATAGCTTTCTTGTCAGCCAAAAAAAAATATATATATATCAAGATGTCCCACAAGATGTTACAACATCTGTACAACGGACATGAAGTGGAAGCAATTATGGTTGGAAGTGTTAGAGTGCCTCTCAGTATTCACACGCCCAACAGCGTGTAATAGGCACTATAGAGGTAACGTGCAGATTAAAGTGACATTAACCATCTGCACGTAAAAAGAGGTAGCCTTATGTACTCAAACAATCTATAAAAGGCTACAAATACCTCATATGTGACACTACCAAACGTCTCAACATCTTGTCAAACACCCTCTCCAAAATCAAAGATTCACCCCTTCCGAAAAATCTTTGCAACAATGTCTCAACAATCATCAAAGAACAACAACTTAAATCTTGATGATTCAAAGGCACACGCAGAAGAGGCATCTTTCCAAATGCCAAGCGTTTCTGATATAGAAATTGATCAACAAGGGATCGCTGTCAATGTTGTACCAATCAACATGGTTCCTCCAACTGAAAGGGAAACTCAAGAGAAGCAACTGAATGCTGCTAACGAGTCAGAAGAAGATGTCGAACCAGATGTCCAAGACATCACGACCTTTGGAAAGAAAAGGGTGGGAGTGAAGAGTTCAGAAAAGTCAAAGTAAGAGGAAAAGATGTAAAGTTCTCTCCTACAACCATCAATGAATTTCTTGGAAGAAATCCATTGAATGAAACTGACGAAGCTGACCTCCTGCAAGAGATAACCAAGGAGATAACTAGAGGCCAAGTAAGTGAATGAAAGGGTTATTATCTATAGGCACTCTTAGTGTCAAATATGCTATCCTCAATAGGATTGGTGCAGCAAACAGGGCACCAACCAACCATGGTTCTGGGATCACTCCAATGCTGGCAAAGATGATCTATCTCATAGGGACCAAAAAGAAGATCAACTTTGGTGATCATGTTTTCAATCAGACCATGAAGCATGCTGAAACATATGCAGTAAAGCTGCCCATTGCCTTTCCCTGCCTAATAACTGGAAAGATCTTAAGGCAATACCCAGCTATCCTGTACCCTGATGAAGCACCAACCAAGAAGCCCCAAGTTCTGAGTTTTGACTACAAACCCTTTGTTGGTACACATGTCCCAGACATTGTGTTCCCAAAGATGAAGGAGATTGCTGAAGCATCAAGCTCCATGCCTAGAGCAAACAAGAATGATGTTCTGGCTGAACTAAGGCAAATCTCAAAGACCTTGGAAGAAACCATCAAGACCAGCACAGCAAGGAAGACTCATGTGGACAATCTGATCAAGTCCATCATGGAGGAAGGTGAAGGTGAAGATGAAGTTAGAGATGCTCAAGCTGAGGCTGAGCAAGAAGAAGAAGAAGTTTGAAGAACAGCAACTGGGTAATTGAGGAAAATAAGTACCGATGTATTTTTCCTTTTAGTTCTGTTCTACTTCTTGTAAGTATTGTGGCCTACCAAATGTCCTAGACATTGGAGGCTTTGACATCCGGCACTATGTATGCACTTTTTTGTAAGCTGTTCGTTTCTTTAAAATCAATGAAGTATTTTCCTTTAAACCTTTGTCAAATTATGGTAAAAAGGGGGAGAAAAAAATTGATGATAAGAACAGCTCTTTGGCAAGTAGAATCTTCTCTTGCTTTACGGATTAATATGGCAAGCTTTAAAAAAATTAAAAACTAAAAGCTATGCTTAATAAGTGTGTCCAGAAGCATAATTAACATGCTAAAATTGAACCTCTAAGAAGTCTAGCGAGTCTTAATCACTCTGATTAAGTACTTTCCGCTGCAACTAAAGACTTTGGTTCACTAAGTCATTAGGTATCTCATCTCTGGACTTAGAAAATTTATTGTAATGGATCATATGAAGACAAGACTAAGACTGTCTCATACTAGAATAGGTCCATCACACAGTCAAGATTAAAGAAGTCTTCGGAGATTGGCTGCATCATAAGGCTAAAACAACTTGGTCAGAGTGACTTAACTGAAGCACCAATGCTAAAGTAATTAAGTCTAAACCACTTGTGCATATGGAAGATGTGCAGATGCAACATGTCGAACAAGATGTCCTAGACATCTTGTCACTGGGTTCAGAGCATGTTGAAGCAACATGTCGAACAAGATGTCCTAAGACATGCGGGTAGGACATCTTGACCCAGTTACAGCTTTTAAGATAATGCTTATCCATTAGCGCGTGTATCCTTCATATATGCATAAAGGCGCGAATATTCAAGTACCAGCTGTGATTAGGATTAACAACAAAGTTTATTATTAATCCTTTGTGATAGATATGATTTGAGATCACAACTAACTCTTGAAGATTTAAAAACAACTTATCTTCTAGTTGAGTTAGTTGAGATTCGTTTGGAATAATTAGATAAGATCAAATCTAATTATATGGTTAAAAACAAATCATATCTATGAGTAGAGTTAGTTGAGATTTGTTTGGAAGATTTAAAACTAATCTTATTATAACTAACTCTTAAAGGATTTAATCTTATAAAGTTTGTTACAAAAATCCTATCATGATGTAACTAAAACTCAAGCATATCTCAGGAGCTGCATCCCTATATAAGAAGACTCAAGACTACGTTTTCAAGTACGAGAGCAAGGATTGAAGATCACATATAAACTTAGGGTTTAGCTCGAGTCACCACCCTATGTTAATTAACACATAGTGGTTGGTTTGAGTCGGTTGAATTTGCATTCAACCATGTTAAGGATTGGAGTTGTTTTCCAACCTTGATTACTTGTGTATTTGCACAAGTTTGTTCTTTCTTTAAGTCTTAGGTGCTAAGGTTTAGAGTAAGGTATAATTGTTGAATTTATATTCAACAATATTGTCAAACGACAAAGAACGACAAAGAAGAAGGATCTCGATTAGAGGAAGGTGAGTGGGTTCTCATATATAGGGGGAGTAGCCTCTTAGGTAGAAAGTCATCGGATAGTTTTAGTAGTAGACTTTGAATAAAGGTGTTATTCAAATAAGACCGGGAAACTAAGAACTATTGTTAGTTAATTTCCTTTCCTGGATTGGTATCCCCCAGAGTAGGTGCTTTTACATCGAACTGGGTTAACAAACAGTTGTGTCGTTTACTACATTCCTTTACAATTCTGCAAAGTTATATATTGATCCTATCGACCAATTGTCTAACCAGTTGTCTGAGACATCTGGTCAAATACACAGTTGTCCCAGACATCTTGTAAGACATCTGTCCTGCCAGAAAACAGAATTTCAGTTTTTAAGACGATTAATAAAATATTGAGACGTTTCTTATTAATAATTTTTAATAATATAACTGTTACAACTTTAATATATCGAAACGTTTATTTTATTAATTATGACTTAAATGTTGTTGAGGTAAAATCTCAATTTGATGTTTTAAAGATAACAAACATCTTAATTATATTTTAAGAGAAATTCTGATCTTATTGTTATCTAACAAGTGCTCTTGAGTGTTTTAATCAAGTCAGGATTAAATAAGCTTTTCACATTATTATTCACTTCATTCTCTATAAAGAACAAAAGCTGCAAGAACGTTCTGAGAACATTCTCTGTTTCATGCTCAAGAACAAGTTTCAATGATAAAACACTTATTTCTTTAAGTCAACTATGTTCAAGACAAAGAAGCACTTTTTCCTTGGTATTAACTCACAAGATCACAACAGTGTTCATATCAATTAAGACAAGGAATATTAAGAAAGGAAAGTATGACTTTCCCTTTTGGCCAAGTTTAAAGAACAAGCATGTGCACAAGGAATAAATTCAAGACAAATCACAATAGTCTATTTTGGTGTTAGACTGATTAATCATAGACCTATGAGCTTGCTCCAACTCATTTCTCACTAAGAGTTGGCATCTCCTTTTAAAGAATATTAAATGAACATTCTCCCACATGGGGATTACTTTTTGAAGACAATGGTACTTTGCAAGTACAACATGAATAGTGCTTAAAGGACTGTACAACTGCGTTTCTGCAACCTCACAGCTGACTATCATGAGAAGGATCAAAGTTTCTTGGAGACCAAGTTTACCTCCGCCCAGAATGGAGAACGTTCTCAGAACGTTCTAGGAGAATGATGTTCTTATCTATTTTAATCAAGCTCAAGAACAGCTGGATAAAACGTGCCTAAAAGAAGCTTAACGGCTATCCTTGGAGAACAAGACATGAAGAACCCTTTACAGCTCACTGCAAGCTCATTTCCACGCTCCTTTGAAAGAATCATAAAAGGCTTTGATTCAAGAACATTCTCAGATTGTTCTTTCTACTTAACATCTTTCATCAACACTAATGAGCTGTCATTTTTATTAAAGAAATCAGCATGTATCAGTTGCAAACAGACATACTTCCGCACCAAGCATCAAAGTACAAAGCCTCAGCTATAAATAGAGCCATTGGTATCTTTGAAGAAGCAAGAGCTTTCACTACAATCTTCCCACTACTTGTCTTTAACGTACATGCAATCTTAAAGCTCTTCTTTGATCTCTTTCACTCCAGAATTGCAATTCAATACTAGGACTAGTATATACACTGAGTGTTTGAGAGTTTCTGTTTCTCAAGCTTCTCACTTTGTGAGTTTTGTAAAAGCTTAAGATCCATTTTATCAATCCTTGTAAAAGATCTACTCAAGTCAATAGGGCTGTATTGTTTGAGTGAAATACACTAACTAGCTTGGAGGGCTGGGGTATCTTTAAGCTTGTAGGGCTTAAAGGGTTATGATCTTGGGTATTAGATCAAAAGAAGAAAGTGTATCTTGAGATCGGTAGCATCTCATAGTGGACAAACTCACTGGAGCGTGATGAGCGGACGTAACCCATTGTTAAAGGGGTGAACCAGTATAATTGCTTTGTGTATTCTTCTCTCCCTTACTCTCATTTAATTTGTGCAAACATATCACACACTTCACTTATTAATTGCTTTATTTTAATCTGTGAGATTAATCTGAGAACGTTCTGAGAACGTTCTAACGTTTGTTCTTCCAAGGTGTTTCTCTATTATTTTTAATAGGTAATTTTAAAAAGGTTCACAATTTAAACCCCCATTTCTTGTGAAAAACTTTGCTAGTTCACATGTAACCGACACATTTTTTATTTCAAATCTAAATAACATATGACAAAGTATGTATTTAATTCCAAAAAATAAATACAATTAAAAAAATACAGAAATACAGAAAATATCAATTACAACTTTAATATAACAGAATGTTTATTTAATTAATTATAATTTGTATGTAATCGACGAAATTGTTATGTAACGTTCAAATAATTATAAAAAGTATTTATTATAATAATTAAAAATTATACGTAACCCGAATATGTTTATGAGCAATAAAAAATATATAGAAACGGTTAATGTATTAATTCTATTTGCGTATTAACCTACGAAATTACATTAATTTGTAACGTAATAATGTAAATGTTTTTTATTTTAGTATTTAATATAAAATGTAACGTCATCAATTAATAAAATAAAATATACCGTATTGAAATAATAATATAAATATTGTTTATTTTAGTATTTAATTAAAAATATAACGTCATAAAATATTAAAAAAAAATTAATGTAATCAATAATTTAATGAAAAAATACACGTGGCATATTCTTATGAATATGGTTGAGTTTGTTTATAATATAGATATAGATAGATTAATTCTATTTCCGTATAACCTACGAAATTACACTAATTTGTAACCCTAATAATGTAAATGTTTTTTATTTTAGTATTTAATATAAAATGTAACATCATCAATTATTAAATAAAATGTAACGTATTGAAATAATAATGTAAATATTGTTTATTTTAGTATTTAATTAAAAATATAACGTAATAAAATATTAAATAAAAATTAATGTAATAAATAATTTAATGAAAAAGTACATGTGGCAGATTCTTGTGAATAGGGTTGAGTTTGTTTATAATATAGATATAGATATAGATTCAAATTCAATCCTAATAATATATAGCATAAGTGGTAGACTTGTATAAAGAGAATTGCCACCACGTACTTATAAATCTATGTTTTAGAACATCTCAAATCCAATATGGAACTTTTAACATACTCTCTTACGTACATTCAACAGTATAAGGCTTGGTGCATGGATAAAAATTGTGGGTTGTTCGGTAGCAGAAACTTGATAATAGGTGGTTCGATGAATCTTGAAGAGTCTCTTGTACTATCTTTAAATTTTAGATTAGGTTTAACACAAACTTACAAAATCGCTTTTGTAAGGTCAAAATTACCCCCACTAATAAACTTTTTTCAGACCATCTCTCATCTAATGTGAGACTCTTTACGAGAATCCTTCAACTCTAATTTTCTAGGATGAACATTGACTTCTCAAACTCTAGTACAATGTTTCTCTCAATCTCGGTATAAAATATCTCAAAAACTTTGCAAAATATAATTTCTTGGCTTTAATAGCACTAATTTTTTGGATTTTGAGGTAGTTCTACAAACTACAAAACCATACTCTCCTTGCATCCAACTACAACCAGTAGTCCTTGGATGCAAGTTTGTTAAGAGTACGAAAGATATTCCGAGAGTTGAAGAGAGTATGTGGAACCTGTAGGGTTACCCAAATTCTAAGAATAGTTGGAGACAAGTATTTCTTCAGGAGGACGGATTTGATCACTCCAGGTACGAAAGATATTATGTTAAAAGATATTATGAGGGTTGATGAGGTGAAGGTGAATCTTGTTTGGGATGCATAAGAAAGAATGAAACCGGGAAGCTTGTGGGTCTAACAAGAGTTGTTGGAAACAAGTGGAATTTGGTGTCAAAATCAAGACGTAAGTCATTATTGGATTGAACTAAGTAAACAATATTGTGTGTTTTCTTTGTCCTTCCTTTATCGCGTTCCTTATTTTTGCACATGATTAATATTGTTTTACTTGGTTATTGGTTATTGCTGCTAAATAATTTTTATGTACACATTAAAGTATCAGTGTGGTTTTCATTCAAATTCAGAACAAAATCGTAATTGAATCAAAACAAGGATATAACAATAAAATTATTATGGTGTAAAAATTAAAAGAAAAACGTCAAATGGGTTGATATTGTTGAAATTCAATTCAACATATTGCAAACTGGTGGCTAAGAGATGTAACTTTGAATGAAAAGGAACATTGGTACTAGGACATTAAACCTGAGAGCTCACAGTCAACATTACCTTTCATTTTCAATGATGATGAGGATGGTGTTGTTATAGCTACTACTCCAGCTCCAATTACTCATGATGAACTTGAAGTAAGAAGATCAGATAGAGCTAGAATTCCAAATAGAGGCCTAGAAGATTACAACGTGATTCCTTATAGCTTGACCATTGATGATGGTTATTTAGTTCACCTGGCTTTGTTTGTTGACATAGAACCATCGAGCTACACTACTGCAGCTAAGTCACCTATATGGAGGAAGGCAATGAAAGAGGAGTTTCAATCCATTGAGGAAAATCACACATGGGACCTAGTGTCTCTTCCTGAGAAGAAGAAGCCAATAGCAGTCAAATGGGTGTACAAGGTGAAGCATTTGCATGATGGATCCATAGCAAAACACAATGCAAGCCTTGTGGCAAAGGGATGACTTCACATAGATCTTTGCCTCAGTAGTAAGATTGGAGACACTGATGACATGAATTTCTATGGTGTTTTTAGTATTAGTTTTAGTAGTAAAATGACCAAGACAGGCCCAAATATGAAGTATAACCTACAAAATCAAGGAAAAGCATCAAGACCAAGTCCAAGATGCAAAAAGACAAGAAAAAGCCCAAAAAGTGAAGAAAATGTGCTGATCATCGTAGCACGATGGCTTCCATCGTGCCACGATGGAAGCTACTTGTTGGCCAAGAAATCAACAGAGAAAATCTGGAGAAAATCCGCTCATCGTAGCACGATGCACCATATCGCAGCACGATGCACCATATCGCAGCACGATGACATTACTTGGCGACCAAGCTGATGAAATGCACATGATCAGTTATAATTTTGAACTGAATCTTTCCATCGTACTGCGATGGACCTATCGCAGCATGATGGCTTGCTGAGGCCCATTACGAAAACTATAAATAGAGCTCAAATTCCTCATTATTTTTCATTCAGAAATAGTAGAACACTCTCTACTATAAAGGAGGTGTTCAGAGGAGCTCTAAGGGCATAGTTTTCTCCCCTTACGGGAAAACTAACTCAGCAAGGTATGTTTTCTTTAGGCTTTTATGTTTAGGTTATAATTCTTTTATTGTAATTTAAATATGTAGTTTTTATATTAGATGCCTTAGGTTGTGGTGGAGAAGATGAATTCCCCTATGAATATTTGGAGTCTGTGATTGAGTCAAAGTTATAATAAATTGTTATTCAGTATTATGTTTGTTATTTACTTTCTTGCACTTAAACGACGTATCTCGTAATCTGGCCGGGTATGCGGGAACGCTAATAGAATTGATGTTGGGTATTAACATGATGTGGTCCGGAACTAGTAGTACATAACGGTAGGTGTATAGAGATGGTAACGTCCCGAACTAGTCGCGAACTGAGCACTAGGTGTGAACTGAGCACTTAGAAGATGAATAGCCCGATACTAGGATCTAGAGGCATTGGATGGGTGAAGGTAATAATGCATGTGTAATAAACAACTCACTTAGTAATTAGGGTATGTGACACTCGAGGTTAGGCTCTCGTAGGTACCTTAGTCATTAACGTAGGGAAACTTTAATATACATAGTGTAACAGTAAGGTGTTACTACAATGAAGGAAAAGTCACCGCCGAACAATAATCTGAGTAACTATGTTATACACCGTTCATGCCAAATATAAAGAAGGGAGGGAGTCCAACCACCATACCTATCCTCTATGTTTCTGAATCTATTATATATTTATTTATTTATGCAAGCATTACGCTTATTTTTATAAAACCTTTTTCCAAAACCCAAAGCGAATGCAAAACCCAACAGTTTAAATAACGCTAACGAAGCTTTAGCACGATCCCTGTGGATACGAACTCATTCTACTCAGTAGAGTGTGAATTATTACTCGACGACAGACTGGTACACTTGCCAGACCGTAGTCAGACACTTAGATTTGTAGTAGGTATAGCTCAACACTTGAGCTAGGATATTGTTCAACTAGATGTCTAGTCAGCATTTCTCAATGGTAAACTTGAGGAGGAAGTGTATGTTGAACAACCATAGTGCTTCACAGTTAAAGGTGAAGAAGACAAAGTGCTGAAGCTCAACAAAGCCTTGTATGGCTTAAAACAAGCACCAAGAGCTCGGAACAAGAGAATATATGATTTTTAAAAGCATATTGATTACTCAAAATGCACAGTTGAGCATGGATTTTATGTAAAGCGTCAGAATCTAGATTATTTAAGTATTGTGTCTGTATGTAGTTGATTTGTTGATAACTAGGTGCAGAAAAATGTAATTACAAAAGTCAAGGCACATAGAAGAATTTGACATGACTAACTTAGGGAGTTTGAAATACTTCCTTGGACTTGAGTTCACTAAAACTTACTAATGCCTAATAATTCATCAAAAGTAGCATGTGACTGATGTTTTGAAAAGGTTCAACATGTTACATTGCAATCCTGCAAGTACATCCATGGAAACAAACTTGAAGTTGAACACTGATGAAGATGGTAAAGTTGTCGATAGTACCCTTTACAAGCAAATGGTTGGTAGTTTAAGGTATGCTTGAAACTCTAGACCTGATATTTGTCATAGTGTAGGAATGGTTAGTAGATTTTTGCAGAGTCCAAAATTAACTCACATGCAAGCAGTTAAAAGAAACATGAGGTATCTACAAAGTACAATTGATTATGGCATCTTGTTTTCAAAATCAAATGATCATGAAGACAAGTTAACTGGCTTTTGTGATTCTAACTGGTGTGGTGACCAAGTAGAGAGGAAGAGCATCATGGGTTATGTGTTCAAGCTATTTGATTCTCTAATCTCTTGAAGCTCAAAGAAGTAGACATCGGTTGCACTTTATCCACTTGTGAAGTTGAATACATCTTAGCCTGATGTGCAACTTGTCAAGGTGTGTGGCTGCCGTCACTACTAAAGGAAATTAAGATTAATAGAGAAGAATAGTTTAAGTTGATGGTGGAACAAGTCAGCAATTAGCCTCGCAAAGAATCATGTAGCACATGTTAGGTGCAAGCATATTGAAACCAAGTTTCATCATCTAAGAGATTAGGTGTGCAAATGAAAATTGAAGTTAATGCATTGAAAAATTGAAGTTCAAATTGCTGACATACTAACCAAGCCACTCAAGATAAAAGGTTTAAAAGACTTAAGGGGAATGTTGGCTGATAACACCGAAAAATACACTATTTATTTAGTTATATAATATAATATTTTTATTATTTTTATTTTGATTTCGTAATTTTATTTTATAAATAATTGCTAATTCCTGGTATTTTATTTATACAGATAAAAATGAACGGATTAAATAAAGGAACGAAAACGGGCCGAAAAGAAGCGAAACCGGACAAAAAGGGCCACACATCCATATGCTGCCCGCCATTGCTTATTTTAACATCACGTGATATTTTTTGTTCAAAAGCATGTTGACTGCCATGCACTTCTATGGTGACTGCCACGCCTAATTAATAGGGGCACATGCTTTTCACTTATCACTGCAGCAACTACTTACCACTTATGCCGCTCGCCACTCACATATGGTGATTGCCAGCTCTGCAAAATTTCAATATCAGATGAAACTGTTTTCCTCTTCACACGCCAGTCTTATACACGTACCGATCCACTCCGTCCGGATATTTTGGCACTCACGCATTAATAGGAAAATCAACCGAAAAGTCCAGTGGAAATAGAATTGAAACGTGGGAGAGAAAAATAGGAAGTCAGTTACTTTCTCAGCACTATAAATACATGTAACCTGTTCCTTTTATTTTTTTTCTTACGCCACTTTAGAGAATTAAGAGAGAAAAAGTACCAGTTTTTAGTCTAAGCAATTTATTTTCCAGCTTTCCAGTTTCCAGCTTTCTGTAAGTCTACTTTTAGTCTTAATTCAAGTTTCTTATTCGTTTAATTTACTTGTTTTACTTTTTCAGTTCCAGTTATGTTTTAGTTTAGTTTATTTTATTTTACTTTCAGTTTATTATAATCGTATTGTTATGTTCCTATTTAATATTCCTGTTAATTATTTAATAAGTATGTTTTTAATTTCAACTATGTCCAGCTAATTTATTAAAACTGGAATGTGAAATAGGAAGCTGATAGGGATTCGATGGTTAATTTGTGAACTCAATTTTTAAACTAGTTTTCTGTTTCAATTTTTAAACTTAAATCAATAATTTTGCACGAAAGTGAAAATTAACTAAAGTATGAATTAATAGCGCGACAGTGTGAGATTTATACTAGATAGTAAAAATTGGACATTAACTTTAAACACTGCGACAGCTCTTTAAAGTTAATTAAACTGTATTAGTATTCAAAAAGTATTTTATAAATAAATGAGTGAGCGACAGCAAAACATTGATTTATATAATATAATATCAGTTCAATAGCGCGACGGTGTGAGGACTATATTTTTAAACTAATACTGTTTTGTGAAAACTAGATTGTTTCTAATTTAATTAAATTGATTTTCAAAAAGTATTTTTATAAGTAAATGTGAGAGCGAGAGTGAAGCATTTATTTTATTTCTATATGATATAATTCAACAGCGCGAGAGTGTGAGATGCATATCTTTAAATTGATATTTAATTTGTTAGAAACTAAACATTTTCTCTAAACACAAATTGATTACCGAATCCTTTGAAGCAACTAAAAGTAACATTCCGGTTTCTTTAATTCTCATTATTTTCTAAAAAGTTAACTTAAATAGTTAAAGTTTTTTTTATTTAATATAATTAAACCCTTCTAAATAATCTCATCGCCTTAGATAAACAATTTGACAACGAAATACGGTACTTGACATTGGTCTCTGTGGGATCGATAATCTTTTATACTATAACTGATATTTTCGTGCACTTGCGAACCTATCATTGGCAGTCACCAGTTTTGAGTATTTGAATTGAAGGGGATTGTTGAAATTCAATTCAACATATTGCAAATTGGTGGCTAAGTAAGTCTGGCCTCGCTCAGCGGACCAAGTATAACTGGTTGTCATTCATGACAGTCGGGAAGTTAGCTTAGATGCATTTTATTAGTTAGTTAAACAGTTGTAAAGTAGTTATGTTTAATACTTTTAGCCTAAGTAACCTTGGTTGTAGTTTAAAACCAGTTGTATTTCCTTATTTTTCAATTAACGAAATCATAACCTTTCTCTCCTAATCTCTCTCTCAATTTCACTTCAATAATTCTCTAAGTTCTAACAGATATAACTTTTCATTGTAAGAGAGACGAAATTGTTACTGTATGTCAAAAATTTCACATAGTAAATTCATAAATTGGTGGAATTTTACAATTTCAATGAGAAAATATTGTTGTTTGGGATAATTTAACCCTCTAATAGAAGAAGAAAAAAAATTTGAAATTGTAGCTTTCCTTGTGTGTGTGTGCAAGGACGGAGCCATGAATTTAACTTAGGGGAACCAAAATTAATAGTATAATAATTTAATAAATAAATTGAAAAATCGAAATCCATCACCTACACAAGAAATTATAAGATATATCCACACTCGTTGAGATTGCATACAATTAAATTCATCAACTATCTCATTTGGAGTAAATTTTTTAGCAATCTTGTAACACCCAAATCCGATATTTAACAATTCCAACTTTCTAAAAATTGTTTTTCAAAACATGCAGGGGATAATAAATTCATAAGTTCTTGAAACACAAAATTAAGATATAAAATATTAGTTTGAGGTATTACATTCCTTTTCAATAAATAATACTAAGGTAATAAAATAGTATTCGTTGTTCGTACAATAAAATCATTTTAAATGAAAGACATAATGAAAGACGCGATACACATATATACAAACATATGAACCCCTTTCTTGTGTCCTAATCAGAGCGAAGCTTCACCGACAACTTGAACATAAACATAACCTAAGAACCTGGATCCCCAAAGGTCCAGCAAGTACACAAAACAGAGAATTAGTAAGGAATTCTAAATAAATGTAAGCATTTCGAATACTATACATTAATTAACAATATAATAAAATCTACTAACATTCGCACCGTGAAGACGCGAGATTATACAATTAAGATACATTTAATTCACAAGTCATGTATCAATTATCAGGTAATTCATATAATCCACGTATCATCAAAATCAAGTTACACACAATTCATACACAAATAACAATTTATGCACAACCATGATGTCAATTACCAAATAGTTCACATAAATGTTCACCTTCATCTCCTAATGCAAACTAATGTCATATTCATGAAATTCTCCCTAGCATTTTACTAAATGCATGCGGTACCTCGATTTATTGGAAAACTTATACCAAATATATTTTAGTCAACCTACTAAAATATCTGTCATACTTTAGCCAACCTACTAAAGTATCTGCTCATCATACATATATGAATGCATGAATGAAAATTACCAAACATAGCCAACCTACTAAAATATCTACTATACTTTAGCCAACCTACTAAAGTATTTGCTCATCATAAAAGGATAACAAAATCCATGTATTCCAACACCCTTGTTAGAAAATGCATCTTCCCTATTAATTAAATCACATTAATTAATCTTCTCAAGTTATCACTCACATACTAAATTACCATTATCATAATAATCATCAACATATATGATATCATAACTCAATTCATCATTAATGATTTCATATTACAGTCACATACATTATTACATAATCATGCGATCATAATCCAAACATGTTATAAGCATATATCTCATTCTATTCAACATATAATAAAATTTTGCACAGGCATCCTCGCTAAGCGAGATACTAGCGAGAGACTGGCGAGACAAGACAAAATGCTCCAGGGTCAAAGCGAGATGTAGCGAGACATAGAGAGAAGACTTCGCTAAGCGACGCACCTTCTCGCTAAGCGAGCACTCATGCATTTTTTGAAAACCAGAAGAACACGATGAGTCGCTAAGCGAGCATCCATCTCTCGCTAAGCGAAAGTACACGAACAGACTTGCTCTGCTATCGGGTGTGAACTTCAAAACCCTTAAAAACTCAAAATTCAACATCTAGAAGCATAAAGATGATAGCAAGAATCAACAACATTTCATACTAAAATCATCAATATTATCATTTTTCACAAAAATTCTCATAAAAGCTCAAACAACTACAAATTCTCTTTTAATAACCCCAATGATTCGTGATTTCATCTAGTAATATGTTCATTGATTCTATTTTCATCAAAAGCTATCATTTTTAGAAACAAATTTCCAAACCCAAAGAGAAAAAGTGAGGGAAGATTGGGTTGGGGAGAAGTAGATTTTCTCCTTGATGACCTCACATCATTACTATGGTTTTAACAACAATTCAAGATATTTTTAGGTATTTTTACTAAGTTTTCCACAATGAATAAAGAGGAAATTGCATCGTTACAAGATTGCTTGAAGCACAAGAAAAAGAAGAAATCATGTATTATGTTTGTTATTTACTTTCTTGCACTTTAATAGCGCATTCTCGTAATCAGGCCGGATAAGCGGGAGTGCCCATAGAATAGATGTTAGAGTTAGAGTTAGCTTTAGTATTTATATTACAGTGAGCTTTAATATTTGTCCGGATCTAGTAGTAAATATGCTAGGTGAATAGAGACGGTAACATCCTGAACTAGTTGTGAACTGAGGAATTAGAGGAGGAATCAGGAACTAGGTGTGAACTGAGCACTTAGAAGCTGAACAGCCCGAAACTAGGACCTAGAGGCATTGGATGGGTGAAGGGTATTATGCATGTATAATGAACAAGTCACTTAGTAATTAGGGTATGTGACACATCGAGGTTAGGCTCTCGTAGGTACCTTAGTTATTAACGTAGGGAAACTTCATATACATAGGGTAGTAGTAAGGTATTACCATAACAAGGATAAAGTCACCGCCGAATAATAATCTGAATAATTATGTTATACACCGATCATGCCAAATATGAAGAAGGGAGTGAGTCCAACCACCATACCTATCCTATATGTTTCTGAATCACTATCTTTACTTTTCCTCAAGCATTTCGCTAATTTTTATAAAAACCTTTTTCAAAACCCAAAGCGAATGCAAAACAACGAGCTTAAATAATGCTAACGATACTTTGGCACGATCCATGTGGATACGAACTCATTCTAGACACCTAGAGTGTGAATTATTACTCGACGACAGACTGGTGCACTTGCCAGAATGTAGTCAAGTTTTTGGCGCCGTTGCCGGGGATTGTGTTTACAAAGCGTTGTTAGATTTATTTAAGTTTGTCAAAAAATACAAAAAATACAAAAAAAATTAAAAAACCAAAAAATCTTGTTGATGATTGTGAATTTTGATCTGTGAAAGTTCTGGCTAAGGCAAAGTCTTGGTATTTAAGCGATCCTTGTGATCCACCTCATTTACCTGGCAATTTTCATAGTGACATGACACATGAGACAAACCAAAAAAAAAAAGTTTTATCACTATCTTTTCCAGTGTTACTGAAGGTATTCATTTGTTGTGCTTGATAACAGGTACCCAGAATTTTAAGTACGATCAGGAACCAGAAAGAATACTAAGGAAAAGACTGCGAGCACTTAAGCTAGAAACATCCAGTAATCTCAACAAAAAGAAGAGCCTACCACCAAATCCATTGGGGACGAGCAAAAAGAAACAATGAGGGATTACTGCGGGAAGGTCAGCATTAAGCAGGAACCAGATTGGTCAACACCAAGCAACCACAACAGTTCTAAAGGGATACTCTGGGATGACCTGGAAGGGACAGATGTTGAATCTCAAGGGGACAACTTTTCTGATGTCTCGGAAACATCACCCATCTACGAGAACACCACAGGAGAACAATCCATGGGGGGCAGCTTTCCACCCATGATACCTTCAAACACTAACAAGTGGAAAGATCACGTAAAGTGGCTCAAGAATTGGATGAGGTTGGCACCAAAATCCAAGTTCTATGTGAAAAGACCATTGTCCGCCAAAATGCGCCGGAAGATAGAGTACCAACAAAACGTCGTCCGTGAATGGCTGAATAGGTCCGACACCGTGTTTGTAGAAGACTACACTAACGTCGAGAATGACGACAACGATAGGTAAGCAATGGATGTACTAATGAAAGAACTGGTGGACGAACGTAAAGAAAAGTGCAAGGCGCTAAAAGACAAAAAGCGCAAACACCATGAGGAAGAAGCTAATAGCGAGTTCAGAGAAAGCCTAGCAAAAAGATTGCAACTGCCACCTAAGAAGAAAGATCCTGGAAGCGTCATCATTATCTGTCAAATTGGGGAAGGATGAGTCAATGCACTGTGTGATGTGGGCTCAAGTGTGAACGTATGGACAGATAAGTTCAAGCTCAAAACACCTACTGCATGGACAGCACGAGAACTCGTATTAGCTAATCAGCCAACCATTCACTCAGTGGGCACAGTAGAGGATGTCTTGATGAAAGTCAAGGACCTGGAATTTCCAGTAGACTTCATGATCCTGGACATCGAAGAAGACGAAGACCTCCCATCATTCTTGGAAGACCTTTCTTAGCAACCAACAGAGCACTCTTTGATATGGACCTTGCTGAGATGACACTAAAGAGTGGAGGAAAAGCAACAACCATCAAGACTTCCAAGACAAAGAAGGATGAATGCTACAAACTCGAGTGGAGGGAGAGAAAAGCTACACCACCGACTTCAGCTCAAGAAGTACATGTGAGGATAGAGATAGAGGAGCTGGAGGATGAAATGGTGCAGCTACAGATAGAGTCAGCTCAGGAAGAGGAGATACCCGAGGGGCTAACTGATAAATTGAAGTGGCTAACTATTGAAGTGGATATCCAAGCACCATGGGTCAAAGCATGGGGAAGAAACCGAAAAGTGGCCAAAAGATCTAAGTTTGGGGTTAATACGCCACCTCTAAAGAAGCCTGCTGCTGAAAGAAAGAAGAACAGCTGGGTTGGCACATCAAGAGAAGAAAATAAGGAACATCCACCAGAAGGCAAGGGGAAATCCATCATGAAAACAACATCTTCAGAAGATGATGGACGACTCTGCCTTGCTACCTTCAAAGAACAACAGAACCCAGAGAAGTATGGAAAGAGCAACAAGAAGAAGGGATGAGCTAAGGCAGAAGCTCCTACAGAAAAGAGAGACATGCGAACCTATCCTCTGTAATGGAGGAAATGCGTCAAGCTAATGAGACGCTAAACAAGCGCTGCTTGGGAGGCAACCCAAGGATAAGTATTTTATATTTAAGCATTTTCATTTCAGTAATTTCCATTTCAGTAATGTTTTTCAATTCAATAAAGTATACTAAAGAATTCCATTATGTCATTGACGACAGGAATTTCTATGGTATTTTTAGTATTATTATTAGTAGTAAAATGACCAAGACAGGCCCAAATATGAAGGAAAACCTACAAAAGCAGGAAAAAGCATCAAGACAAGGTCCAAGATGCCAAAAGACAAGAAAAAGCCCAAAAAGTGACGAAATTGAGCATTCCATCACAGCACGATGACTTCCATCGTGCCACGATGGAAGCTGCTTGTTTGCCAAGAAAACAGAAGAATAAAATCTGAAGAAAATATGTTCATCGCAGCACGATGAAGTAACTTGGCGCCCAAGCTGATGAAATGCACAGGATCAGTTATAAAATTGAACTGAATCTTCACATCGTACTACGATGGAGCTATCGCAGCACGATGCCTTGCTGAGGCCCATTACGAAAACTATAAATAGAGCCTCCCTTTCATTGTTTAAATCATTCAGAAATAGTAGAACACTCTCTACTATAAGGAGAGGTTCAAAGGAGCTCTATTGGGCATAGTTTTCTCCCCTTACGGGAAAACTAACTCAGCAAGGTATGTTTTCTTTAGGCTTTTATGTTTAGGTTATAATTTCTTTATTGTAATTTAAATATGTAGTCTTTTGTAATAGCTACCTTAGGTTGTGGTGGAGACGATGAACTCCCCTACGAATATTTGGAGTCTGTGATTGAGTCCCAAGTTATAATAAATGTTATTCAGTATTATGTTTGTTATTTACTTTCATGCACTTTAATAACGTATCTCGTAATCTGGCCGGATAAGCGGGAGCGCCCATAGAATTGATATTAGGTTTTAACTTAATATGGTCCGGAACTAGTAGTAAATAATGCTAGGTGTATAGAGACGGTAACGTCCTGAACTAGTCGTGAACTGAGCGGTTAGAGGAGGAATCATGAACTAGGTGTGAACTGAGCACTTAGAAGATGAACAACCCGATACTAGGACCTAGAGGTTAATTGGTGAAGATAATAATGCATGTATAATAAACAACTCACTTAGTAATTAGGGTATGTGACACATCAAGGTTAGGCTCTCGTAAGTACCTTAGTTATTAACGTAGGGAAAATTTAATATACATAGTGTAATAGTAAAGGTATTACTACAACAAGGAAAAGTCACCGCCGAACAATAATCTGAGTAACTATGTTATACACCGATCATGCCAAATAGGAAGAAGGGAGTAAGTCCAACCACCATACCTAGCCTCTATATTTGTTGAATCTATATCTATATTTATATTTATATTTCTGCAACGCATTACGCTATTTTATTAAAAACCTTTTTCAAAACCCAAAACGAATGCAAACTATACGAACTTAAATAACGTTAGTGAAGCTTCGGCACGATCCCTGTGGATGCGAACTCATTCTAGACACCTTGAGTGTGAATTATTACTCGACGACAGACTAGTGCACTTGCCAGACCGTAATCAGGTTTTTGGCGCCGTTGCCGGGGATTGTGTTTACAAAGCATTACTAGATTTATTTAAGTTTGTCAAAAAAATATTCAAAAATTCAAAAAAAAATCAAAAAATCTTGTTGATGATTGTGAAATTTGATCTGTGAAAGTTCTGGCTAAGGCAAAGTCTTGGTATTTAAGCGATCCGTTGTGATCCACCTCACTTACCTGGGAATTTTCATAGTGACAAAGACACCACATGAGACAAACCAAAAAAAATAAAAATACTTTTTCTAGTGCTACTGAGGTATTTGTTTAAAGTGCATGCAGACAGGTACTCAAGGCACTAGGGATCACAGAGGCTGGCAACAGCCAACTAAAGACAGCATTCTCACAGGAAAACTCCCAAGTAAGATGGTGGGAGATGAAACAAATTGTAAAAGAGAAAGCTGCAACTGACAGTCAATGGTCAGGAGGATCATTTGACCAAGAACTTCCGGAAACACAGGAAGAAAGAAAGGGCTGTTTACAGCAATGGTTCGGAGACACAGGAACCATTGGCAAAGATGACGAGAGAAGAGAAAGGCCATCAGGGATGAACCACTACAATCAGGAGAATCAATCTGCAAAGTCACCTCAGAAGAACAACTTCTTCCTCGGGAGGAAAGCACCAAACAGAAAGACATGCACAGATATAAGTTTGGGGTGAAATCACCACGCTCTATGAAACTGCACCCGAAAAATAAGTCGTCAACAGGGATGGTTGAGGGTATGGTGAAACAGACCTAGTCCTGCCCAGATTGAGATCAAAAGGAATGGAAGATGGCTAGTGCTTCAAGATGGAACAAAGAAGCACAATAGAGAGACATGCGAACCTATCCTCTGTAATGGAGGAAATGTCTCAAGCTAA
Source organism: Trifolium repens (assembly GCA_030408175.1). Lineage (NCBI taxonomy): Eukaryota > Viridiplantae > Streptophyta > Magnoliopsida > Fabales > Fabaceae > Trifolium > Trifolium repens. The sequence continues at coordinate 38,833,867 of CP125851.1, forward strand.
TGAGAGGCTAAACAAGCGCTGCTTGGGAGGCAACCCAATGATAAGTATTTTATTTCAGTATTTAATTTTTCAGCATTTTCAATTCAATAAAATGTACTTTTGAATTTCCTGTTATATCACTTCATCTATTTAACCCCTTTTTCAAACTTACAAAAAATTAAATAACTGTTTGCTGTTTATTATCTAGTGCATGATAAACTGTTATAGGTAAGATTGCGGCAAAGTGAGTTATAAATTCTGATGAGCCGAATTTCACACCTTCACACAAAAAAACCAAAGGTGATTGCTCTGAAGTGCGAAGTTCGGGAGACAGCGAGACGAGTGATGAAGTTGGTGTTTGTGAGACAAATGTTCAACTTTCAGATACCTAAGCCATGTGAGGATTTGAGCCAAATATTTCCAAACGGTATTACCACTTTCTTTCGTATTACTATGAGAGTACCGTGCACTTGTTTATTTTCTAGAACTTGCTCTAATTCTCTGCTAACTGGTTAATTTGATATTATATGCATTGAGGCAATTGTTTGTTATAACCCAGAGCCTTTTCAAGCCACTCTTTATTATATTATTATCCTTTGCTAGCCAATTTTGAGCTGTAAAAAAATTAGGCTAAACTACATATTTGGTCCCTCACGTTTATTTTAGGTTTTAATTTAGTCCCTTATGTTTAAAAAGTTTCAATTTGGTCCCTTATGTTTATTTTAGGTTTCAATTTGGTCCCTTCCGTCAGTTTTTGCACATGTGGCAGACGGTTTGCACACGTGGATTGACACGTGGACACTTGGACACGTTGACACGTGTCCAATTGAAACAGTGGAACAGTGGAATTTGACGGAAGGGACCAACTAATGAAAACGTTGATAACGTAAGGGACCAAATTGAAACTTTCTAAACGTAAGGGACCAAATTGAAACCTAAAATAAACGTAAGGGACCAAATATGTAGTTTAGCCAAAAAATTATTATCTCTTTTGTTTCGGTGACAAACCACGATACAAGCCTATAGACCAGAAAAACAATGAAATTACCCTCTTTGGAGTTAAGGTAATAGTTCTCAAGTCTTTGGCAAAAAAATAAGTTTGGGGTTGCTCATGGAACTAGCAACATCTAAGTTTGGGGTGGGTGTACGGAGAACTATCACTACAAAAAGGAAAAAATAAATAAAAGAGACGGAAAACATAAAAAATTCCCTAAAAAAATAGTCTCTTCAAAAAAATGAATGAAAAAGAAAGAGCCAAAGGGCAACAGAAAGAGCCAAAGGGCAAAAGAAAGAGCCAAAGGGCAAAAACAGTGATAGAAAAGAACCACACAAAGACACATCCGGTTCTTAATCTTCGATACCAACACAAAAAGAAACCCTAAGGAAACAAGGTTGCGTACACAAAAAGGAATAACAAAAGTAGAACTTAACTCCAAATGTTTAGCCTACTATTCCCAAAAATGTCCTACCTTGACCTAAGCCACGTTATAACCTTGAAAAGACCTCTAAAAATGCATGTATATTGAATTTTGACCGGTTGCTTAGAGTTCTTGCAAGCCTATGGTAAAATGGCACCCTATACGACTTTTTTTTTCTATAAACTTATCTTTTTAAAAGTGTTAGTGTTTTCAACCTGAAAGGCTGTTTTAATTTTAGGGTGTTGACTTCATTTGCTGAAATAAGCCTTTGGTCCAGATGTGGTGACTGATGTGCACACATTCGGCACCTGACCCGAACGCCCTAGAATAACGCGCTTTTGTTATTTTGCGTGTGATCTTTGAAAAAGATTTGTTTTGAAAGAAACACATCCACGCTAGCTTGCGCGCCAAGGAACGAGCTGAAAGATTGAAAAAGATTCAGAAAGATTTAAAAGAAGGCCAGTTTAACAAGAAGATTTAAAAAGATTTAAAACAAATAAATCTTTTCAAAACATTGAGTTTGTTTCTTGAAGATCACGATGGCCAGCTATCAAAATCAGGGATCCAAGTCCATGAAGCTCGTTCTATATAAAGGAAGATTGAAGAGAAGTTTTATTCACTGAAATCGAAATTAATATTTCTAGTCATTAGGATTTTCAGTCTTTGTCCCTATTGTTTCTTGTTTCCATTGAGACTTGAACTAGGGTTGTATTTAGCTCTTAAGCTTTTAAGCACAGAGTTGTTGTCACTCTTAAGCTTTTAAGCAAAGAGTTGTTTTGAATCACTCAAAGCTTTGAAGCACGAGTTGGTTCTTTAGGATAGGAGTGCATCTCCATCATTGAGTTTGTTATTTAAATCCTTACGGTGTTGTAAGGTAGTTATAGGAAGTGACCAGAGGTTGTCATATCTAGGGAGGACCTAGGTAGAATTAGCACGGGTAGTGTCTAAGTTGTAAACTGGGATTGTTTAGCTTAGAATTGGAACTATCATAGTGGATTGCGAGTTGCGAGTTGCGCTGAACTGGGTTAACAAACTCATTGTGTTATTTATCTTCTGCACTTTATTTTCCTTGTTCATCAAGTTATTGCATATCCATGATGTTAGCACATTAGGCACCACATCGTATATCATAACCCTAACGTGCTCCACATCACGCTGCACATCTGTGACTTGCTACCGGAATTTCAATTGGCATCAGAGCAGGCACCCTGTTCTGTTTTAGGATGAGCTCCAGGGAAGATACTTTCTGGAACCATGGACGAGGATGAAACTTTGGTCAGCAAACAACCTCTTCTGGATGGCACTAACTATGACTATTGGAAGTCACGCATGGCAGCTTTCTTTAAATCCATTGATAGTAGAACTTGGAAAGCAGTGCTAAGAGGTTGGGAACATCCCAAAGTCAAGGATGCTAATGGAGTTGATACTGAAGAGCTCAAACCAGAAGAAGATTGGACTCCAGCAGAAGATACACTTGCTCTTGGCAACAATAAAGCCTTAAATGCATTATTCAATGGAGTGGACAAGAACATGTTCAGACTCATCAAACAGTGTACTGTTGCCAAAGATGCTTGGGAGATACTCAAGACAACTCATGAAGGGACCTGATGACAGTAATTTATGTGATGTTTTTAGTATTATTTATTGTTAGTTTAGTATTAGTTTTAGACCAATTACAAGGAAAAAACCTAAAGAAGCAAAGCTACTTGTCCAAGAAGTCAAGAATTGAAGAAAATGCTTAAAAAGAGGCTAAAAGGAAGAAAATACGCAACTTTCAGTCTGCGGACCATAACTTGAGCTACGAGTATCGGAATGAGGTCCGTGACCATGCGTTGGAAAGCTAAGACGAAGAGCTACAACTTTCGTGTTGGAGCAAAAATCTAAATTTGCCATCGCAGCACGATAGCACCCATCGCAGCACGATGGGAGGAAAACTTCGCGCCCAAGAAAAGAACAGAATCTTCAGTTATATTTTTGAAGAAAATCTACACATCGTACTGCGATGGACTCATCGCAGTGCGATGAGCCTTGCTGCCCAAGTCATAAAAACTATAAATAGAGCTCTCCTCCTTCACAATTATTCATTCAGAAATTTAGAGAACTATTTCTCTATAAGGAGCAAAGGAGGAGGAGCTCTAGGGAAGGAACTTTCCCCCTTCAACGGGAAAGGTAACTTCCTCCTCAAGGTAGCAAGGTTATTGGTATGCATTTATTTAATTCTTGTAATTTAATTATGTCTATTAGTAGCTAAACTCCTTTAGGTTAGGTGGACAAGATGAACTCGCTTAGGAATGTTGGAATCATGTAAATTGGTACTAAGTTTATATAATTTTCTATTCAGTTTAATTTATTCTATTGTCTATGTTTTAATTACGTAACCCGATTGATAGCTACAATTAGCGAACGCTTTTAGGGATGGTGATATCTAGCATTGCGCCTAGGGTCAGGGTTTATCACTGGCCGGCAGTTAACCTCAATAGCGTTAGTGATATTTAATATTGTGCCTCAAGGTTAGGATTACCCAAGGCTCGACAACTAACCTATAGGGTTAGTGATCTAGTATTGTGCCTCAAAACCGGCAGCCAACCCCGATCAATAGATGATAGCTTAACAAGTTAAGGGTAAAAGAACTAATGAAACCATGCTTAATTGACTACATATTTAGAGTCTAATCACTAGGTTAGGGACGTGACAACGTGGCTAACACGGGTTCCCTGTCTAATAATTGAGATTCTCTATACTCGTAATTAGGGTAATTATGGTACGCGGTTATTACTAATTATATTAATTCACCAATAATAAAAAGGATTAGTCAACGATATAGCACCAACTACCCAGCAGGAATAAGGGAGGGATTCCAACTACTTAACTTATCTTCTTATATTGTCTTTCTTTCTAGTTATATTCTCTGTTTCTTGAATATAAAATTATCCCAACTTATAAAGCGGAGGCAATCTCAACAAATCCTAGAATAAGCTTAGTGACCGAGGCGATGACCCTGTGGATACGAACTCATTCTACTCAGTAGAGTGTGAATTATTACTCCACGACAGACTGGTACACTTGCCAGACCGTAGTCAGTTTTTTGGCGCCGTTGCCGGGGACGGTGTAGACGAAGTTGTTGAGCTAATTTTAGGAATTTGTATATATATATATATATTTAAAATAAATTAAAAATTAAAAACTTGTTCTTGCAATATTGAACTTACAGACGATTCTGGCTAAGGCAAGGCTTGGTATTTAAGCGATCGATTGTGATCCACCTCCCTTACCTGGAAATCCCTGTGGTGATAGACTTGCAAAAACAACAAAAAAAATAATATAAAACTTTTTGTAAATCTTGTCTTGATCTCTGTTTATTATCATTATTATTGTGCTTTACTACTAATCAAATTCTTTGAGTTTAAGTAATGACACTCAGATGGGAGGACTTTCCAGAGGAATTAAATGAAATTGGTGTCTACATCTTTCAAGCATGTGAAAGCCGCAATATTCATTTCTGTGAAGCCTTTGAAATTTTCACGGAATTCATCCAAAGACCTAAAAGACACTTACTCTTTGAGGACGACTGGATTGAATTCATGGAAGAAAAGGAGTCTAAAGCACAAGAAGGAGCATCAACTGAATCAGTTACAACGCAAATTGAGCCAGATTCCAAGGGAGATACAGGGAAAGACTCTGAAGTCGAAAAAGTAGTAGAATGGGACAAAGATGAACAATTGCTTATCCTGGAGACTATCATCGAAGAGGGTGCAGAATACAATACACCCATAGAACTAGCCTATGAATTATTCAACGAGTTCATCCAAAGACCTCGAAGACATGAGTCCTTTTTGGACAATTGGGTTGAATTCAATGAAGAAAAGGAGTTTCAAGCACAAAGAGGAATGTCAACTGAATCAGTTGCCACCCAGAATGAGCTAGAGTCCATAGGCGATGAAAGTCGAGACTCTGAAGTTAATGAAGTACCATCTGAAACCTCAATGAGTAAGGAGACAGAAACTCCAGAAGAGAAGCTAGAAGCAGGATCACCAAAAGAGGAGCAACCACAAAAGAAACCTCAACAACAACGGGACGACCCAAGAAGTCTCCCAATACCTTGCTCTATTGGGGAGGTGAATTTTAAAGAAGCACAATGTGACCTTGATTCTAACATAAATTCAATGTCTTTGTATCATGTAAACAGGTTGAAAGAAGCACATGATGAAGAAGAAGATCAAGAGGAACAATTGGTTGAAATAGAAACGGACCAACGCAATGCGTCAAGCGTTCGGGATGAAGATTTCTATAAGGGACCTGAACCCCAACCAATGAAGTCTCAAGAGCAAGATCTCCAACAAAAAGAACAACCGAGCAACAAAGCCGAAGAAAAATCAGAAATTGATAAAGTCATAGATATGATTTGTGCTTTGTTTGCTACGGTCAAGCTGAAGAGGGTATGGAAGCAATATCCTCTGTTTCTCAAATTCCTGGGATTCTTAACAAAGAAGAGGAAGAAGACGGATGATATATTCCATCTCTCATCTAAGACGCCCTAACAGTCTTCTGACGTCTAGCTAATGACTTTAAAGAAGCGCTTCCTGGGAGGCAACCCAAGGTATTTTTATTGCTTTCAGTTATTTTTCTTACATTTTAAATTTCTTTTCAAATTAGGTAATTTTCAAAACTACAAGATTTGTTTTCAAAAGGGAAGGAATGCAAAAATTTTATGTCCAAAAAAAAAAAAGAATTTTAAAAGAACTGTTCCAAAGCCCATCGTGCAACAGATTTCCTATTGTGTCACGATGAAAATAAAAACTTTTGAAAAACATGGCATTGGAACAGTCATCGTGCAATGAAACTGCTCATGACATGATAAAAGTTTAGAAGTTACAAAAAGAAACACCGGTTGCAACAATTACATCATCCACCCAATTAACCCTCCACTTTTAAACCTTCAAATTCACCATCATCATCTCTTTTCTATTCATTCATCCATCACCACAAAAATCAAACCTCAACATTTTCCTACCCCTCCATTCCCAAAACTTCTATAAAGCCATTAAACCACAAATTCATTCTCATTGCACCAAAGAAAAATAAAAATAACCTCCAGATTCTTATCCAGTCAAGATGGAAGGATGATTAAACGTCTCACGTCCCAAGTAAAGGAGAGACGATCTCTTGGGACAGAGACACAGACATTCTTAACCGAGTAAAGAGGATTACCACCAAATTGAGCAACAGAAGACAAAGTCAACTATCAAACCTGATCAGTCACGGTGCACAGTGGGTGAAAAGGTGAAGTAGCTATGACAACGTTACAAAAGTTCAAAGTTTGGGGTAACAAACCCATAGCAGCAACAGGCTGCATATCAGACTTAGAGCAAGCACGAGCAGGTCAATACTCAGACATCATGGACCTGTTGAATAAGGAGTTGAACCCTATATTCTTTATACCTGGTGTATCATCAACCAGGGCAGGCAGTAAGTCATGGAGCATTCCCGTTGTTCCCTTCTATCTTTGTATCTTAGTAGTTTATCATCTACGTAATGAATGTCATTTGCTGACAACCCCCTATGCTTACTAAAAAATGCAATAACTGTTTGCTTGTTTATTATCTAGTGCATGTTAAAAGTTATAGGCAAAGTTCCAGTGATGTAACGACTAGATTTGGATGATTTGAATTCCACGCCTTTATACAAAGAACACCGAAGGTGATTGCTCAGAAAGCGCGGAAGTTTGAGAGACAACGAGACGAGTGATGAAGCTGGTGTCTGTGAGACAAGTGTTCGATCTTCAGATATACCTAAGCCATGTGAGGATTTGAGCCAAATATTTCCAAATGGTATTACCACTTTCTTTCGAATCACTATGAGAGTACCGTGCACTTGTTTATTTTCTAGAACTTGCTCTAATTCTCTGCTGACTAGTTGATTTGATATTATATGCATTGAGGCAATTGTTTGTTATAACCCAGAGCCTTTTCAAGCCACCCTTATTATTATTATATCCTTTGCTAGCCAATTTTGAGCCGTAAAAAAAAAATCCCTTTTGTTTCGGTGACAAACCACATTACAAGCCTATAGACCAGAAAAACAATGATTTACCCTCTTTGGAATTAAGGTAATAGTTCTCAAAGTCTTGGCAACAACATAAGTTTGGGGTTGCTCATGGAACTAGCAACATCTAAGTTTGGGGTGGGTGTACAGAGAACTATCACTACAAAAAGAAAAAAATAAATGAAAAAGAGACGGGAAAACATCAAAAATTCCCTAAAAAAATAGTCTCTTAAAAAAAATGAATGAAAAAGAAAAAAATGAAAAGAGCCAAAGGGCAAAGAAAGAGCCAAAGGGCAAAAATAGTGATAGAAAAGAACCATACAAAGACACATCCGGTTCTTAATCTCTGATACCAACACAAAAAAAGGCACCCTAAGGAATAAGGTTGCGTACACAAAAAGGAACCAAAGTAGAACTTAACTCCAATTTTTAGCCTACTATTCCCAAAAATGTCCTACCTTGACCTGAGCCACGTTATAACCCTGAAAAGACCTCCAAAATGCATGTTATTAAATTTTGACTGGTTGCTTAGAGTTCTTGCAAGCCTATGGTAAAATGGCAAGTTGTACGATGATTGAGAGTAACCCTTTCAATTTCGAGCGAAAATGTGAGAGAGAGAAAAGGTTGAACACGGACTCTTGCAAGCATTTGTCCGATTTGCTACTATTGACGTCTCTTGAGCCCAAGTGTTGACTGAGCATGATCGCTGAGGTGAAGTTCAGTGGTTCCATTGCTGAAAACTACATAAGGTTGTGAAATTCCTGTCATCTATATCTGCTTGTTGTTTCACTAACGATTTTGCTTGGCAGGCATGTTACTTGAGGACAAGAAACTGTTTAAGTTTGGGGTTGTGATGACAGTAATTTATGTGACATTTTTAGTATTATTTATTGTTAGTTTAGTATTAGTTTTAGACCAATTACAAGGCAAAAACCTAAAGAAGCAAAGCTACTTGTCCAAGAAGTCAAGAATTGAAAAAAATGCTTAAAAAGAGGCTAAAAGGAAGAAAATATGCAACTTTCAGTCTGCGGACCATAACTTGAGCTACGAGTATCGGAATGAGGTCCGTGACCATGCGTTGGAAAGCTAAGACGAAGAGCTACAACTTTTGTGTTGGAGCAAAAATCTAAATTTGCCATCGCAGCATGATAGCACCCATCGCAGCACGATGGGAGGAAAACTTCGCGCCCAAGAAAAGAACAGAATCTTCAGTTGTATTTTTGAAGAAAATCTACACATCGTACTGCGATGGACTCATCGTAGTGCGATGAGCCTTGCTGCCCAAGTCATAACAACTATAAATAGAGCTCTCCTCCTTCACAATTATTCATTTAGAAATTTAGGGAACTATTTCTCTATAAGGAGCAAAGGAGGAGGAGCTCTAGGAAAGGAACTTTCCCCCTTCAACGGGAAAGGTAACTTCCTCCGCAAGGTAGCAAGGTTATTGGTATGCATTTATTTAATTCTTGTAATTTAATTATGTCTATTAGTAGCTAAACTCCTTTAGGTTAGGTGCAGAAGATGAACTCCCTTAGGAATGCTGGAATCATGTAAATTGGTACTAAGTTTATATAATTTTCTATTCAGTTTTATTTATTCTATTGTCTATGTTTTAATTACGTAATCCGATTGATAGCTACAATTAGGGAACGCTTTTAGGGATGGTGATATCTAGCATTGCGCCTAGGGTCAGGGTTTATCACTGGTCGGCAGTTAACCTCAATAGGGTTAGTGATATTTAATATTGTGCCTCAAGGTTAGGATTACCCAAGGCTCGACAACTAACCTATAGGGTTAGTGATCTAGTATTGTGCCTCAAAACCGGCAGCCAACCCCGATCATTAGATGATAGCTTAACAAGTTAAGGGTAAAAGAACTAATGAAACCATGCTTAATTGACTACATATTTAGATTCTAATCACTTGGTTAGGGACGTGACAACGTGGCTAACACGGGTTCCCTGTCTAATAATTGAGATTCTCTATACTCGTAATTAGGGTAATTATCGTACGCGGTTATTACTAATTATATTAGTTCACCAATAATAAAAAGGATTAGTCAACGATATAGCACCAACTACCCAGCAGGAATAAGGGAGGGATTTCAACTACTTAACTTATCTTCTTAAATTGTCTTTCTTTCTAGTTATATTCTCTGTTTCTTGAATCTAAAATTATCCCAACTTATAAAGCGGAGGCAATCTCAACAAATCCTAGAATAAGCTTAGTGACCGAGGCGCTGTCCTTGTGGATACGAACTCATTCTACTCAGTAGAGTGTGAATTATTACTCCACGACAGACTGGTACACTTGCCAGACCGTAGTCAGGACCTCTTAGGTAAAAAGCTCAAGACTTCAACTTCTCTACTCCAAATTTGAGAATCTCAGAATGAAGGAAGAAGAGACTATTTATGACTTTCACATGAATATTCTTGATCTAGCAAACTCCTTTGATTCCTTGGGAGAAAGGCTGTCTGATGAGAAATTGGTAAGGAAGATTCTCATATCTTTACCAAAGAGGTTTGACATGAAGGTCACAGCTATTGAAGAAGCTCAAAACATTGCTAGCATGAAAGTAGGAGAAATTGTAGGCTCTCTTCAAACCTTTGAGATGAACCTCAGTGATAAACCTGAGAAGAAAGGGAAAAGAATAGCTTTCACCTCCAACAATGATAGTAAGGAAGTTGATGAGGAAGACCTCTCAGATGATATAGCTCTACTTGGAAGAAAATTTAATAAACTCTTGAAAAATGTGGGTAGAAGACCAAGGAGGAATGTGCAGCACATCCAGCAAAACATCTGCAAACAAGGAAACACCTCAGAAAAAACCAAGACAGATGACAAGACAAAGCAAGACACAGGTGTTCAATGTTATGAATGTGAAGGTTATGGTCACTTCAGATCTGAATGTGCTACCTACTTAAAGAAACAAGAGAAATGGCTATCTGTAAGTTGGTCAGATGAAGATGGCTCGGAGAATGAGTTGGTGAATAAGGCTTCCAATCATGTGAGTGCCATGTCTGGTGTGTGTTTTTCTGATAATGACTCATGTGATGAAGAACTCACTTATGAGGAACTAGCCTCAGCATACAAAAAGCTATACATCAGAAGTGAGGAAGTATGCAGAACAAATGAAGAACAAGAGATTGTCATTAACCAACTCAAGATGGAAAAACAGAAGCTACAAGCAAAAGTAACCAACCTTCAAGATGAAGTAAAGCTAGTAACTTCTAACTTGGAAATCATGACGAAGTCTGTTAGGATGCTTGGAACTGGAACAAAGAAGCTCAATGAAATTCTCAGCATCAGAAATCATGCTAATGAGCCAACTGGGGTAGGCTACGGAAAAATCTACAACAATGAAACCCTAGAATCAAACTTTGTTCCTGCACAAAACAGATCTGACCTCAAGATGTTGCCACATCCTGCACCACATCAGAAACCTGTAAACAAAAGAAAATCCACTTCTTTGAAGTGTCACTATTGTGGTAAGTATGTCCATATTAAATCCTTCTGCTATAAGCTCTATGGTTATCCAAAGAAGAAGCCTAAACCAAGAGCATATCATAGAAATGCCAGAACTAAGAAAGAATGGAAGGCAAAAGTCAAAATAACTGCTCATATAGCTCTCACATCCTTCAAAGCCTCATCTAAAGAAGATTGGTACTTTGATAGTGGTTGTTCCAGACACATGACAGGTGAAGAAAGGTTTCTGGTAGACATCAAGTCATATGCTTCAAGTTATGTGACCTTTGGTGATGGTGCTAAAGGATAAATCATGGGAGTTGGGAAACTAATCAAAAATGGTTTGCCCAAACTTGATAATGTTCTGCTTGTCAAAGGACTGAAAGTTAATCTAATCAGTGTAAGCCAACTATCTGATCAAGGGCTTAAAGTTGACTTCTCAAAGAATGAGTGTCTGGTCAACAATGGCAAAAGTGAATTATTGATGAAAGGAGCCAGATCAGAAGACAACTGCTACTTATGGGTTCCTCAAGAAACTACTCAGTCTACCACATGTCTTATCAGTCAAGAAGATGAAGCAAGACTATGGCACCAAAGGTATAAGCATCTAAGACTGAAGGGAATGAAGAAACTTGTTTCTAAAGAAGACATCAGAAAGCCACCAAAGCTCACTATTGAAGAAGAAGATATATGTGGTGAAGGTCAAATTGACAAGCAAATCCAGAAGTCACATCCAACCCTTCAACAACAGGTGACATCTAAAGATCGTGATGTGGAACCTCATGTGGTCACATCAGTCTCCCAACCTGAAGACTCAAGGTTGATAAGCTATTGTGAGGCTAATTGGGCTGGCAGTGCAATTGATAGGAAGAGTACCTCACATGGATGTTTCTTTCTAGGCAACAACCTAATATCATGGGTTAGCAAGAAACAAGATTGTGAAGCTCTTTCCACAGCTGAAGCTGAGTACAATGCAGCAGAAAGCAGTTGTTCCCAATTGCTTTGGATGAAGTAGATGATGAGTGAGTACAATGTGGAGCAAGATGTGCTCACATTCTACTGTGACAATATGAGTGCTATAAGTATTTTCAAGAATCCTATCCAACATAGTAAGACTAAGCACACTGATATTCATCACCATTTTATTAGGGATCTAGTGGAAGACAAGGTTGTGACCTTAGAGCATGTAGCCACAAAAATTCAACTGGCTGACATAATTACAAAGGCTTTGGATGCATGTAAGTTTGAAACATTAAGTGGCAAACTTGGTATTTGCCTTCTTGATGATCAATAGCAACTAATGCTATTTAGGCGTGCAACGGATACCTGCCTTTCCCTCCGTTTATTTGTGTACGCAATCCAAAGGCAATCATCACAAGATTCTCTCAACGGTCATCACTCCATATATCAAGGCTATCCCATCATTCACGCAAACACTTCAACAACATCTCTCTTATTTGCGTTTCTCTCTCACAATGATCAAACCCTTTTTCTCTCTACTCTCATAACTCATCTACCAATCCTAATTTCATCATGTCTACCGCCACTCAAACATCACAACAAACCTCTGCTCCATCATCACCAAACCCTAACTCACCTAAACAGAATCAAAAAGTTGATCCTAGTGCCATCATTGTTGATGCAACTCCTCTATCTGTGGTTTCTCCTTCAAGCATCAAGAAGAAAAGAACATCACGATCCAAGAAGAAATCATCTGTTGCTACAGAAGAAACAGCTATCACACCACCTCCTTCTGTTGAAAAATCAAAGAAGAAAAAGAGCAAGAAACCCAAGATTGGGTCATCAATGAACGTTCACACCATGGAAAGTCTGCATGTTGATCCTATTAGTGACAAACCTAAAGAATCCGAGAAGACAGAGGATCAAGTCCAAGGTGATACTGCTCAAACTTTGGAGATGTTTAGCAAGATTGCTGCTAAGAAGATTACAGAGGAAGAACGCCACCCCATGACTCAGAAGATCATTGATGATGTCCTTAGGGAGATCAATGATACTGATGTTGTGCCAGATGTTGACACATCTTTGGCACAAGAAGAGCAGGGTATAGAAAAAGACCCTGAGGTAGAGGAAGCTGTAGTGGACAAACAAGTCTCCAATGAAGAAGATCCAAAGGATAACACTCTGTTGGATAAGGGTGAAGAAGCCAAGGATTCTGAAGAAGAGGGCTCCAAAGCTTCTGACAAAGATGCTGATGGAGATACCAATGTGGTTGATGTGGAAGAATATGACTCTGATCGCCCACTATCAAAGGTTGCTGAAAGCATTGCTAGAAGGACAAGGAGTGGAAATGTCTCTGCTGTTGTTAGTGCACCCTCCAAGAAAGACAAGAAGAAGAGTGCAGCTAAACCTGTCATGTATGGCCCTAGCAGGAGTTCTAGCAAGGTTGTGACTCAGGCTGAGAAGAAGAAGAAGAAGAAGACACTGAAAAGAAAAGAGCCACCATCAAGTGACTCTGAATATGATGGGGAGAAGGATGTGCCCCACATCAGTGAGCCTGAAGCTGAAGAAGAAGATCGGGATGTAGAGCTCAATGTGGTCCACATTGGAGCTTCTGAGAAAAAGTCTGTTAAGAAGAAGAAGATCCCACAAGGGGTTCCTAATGTTCCTATTGACAACATCTCCTTCCACTCTCTGGAGAATGTTGACAGATGGAAGTTTGTGGTGAGCAGAAGACTTGCTCTGGAAAGAGAGCTTAACAAGGAAGCTCTACAATGCAAGGAGGTTATTAAGTTGATCAAGCATGCTGGCTTGATGAAGACTGTGTCAGGGTTAGGTAACTGCTATGAGAAGTTGGTCAAGGAGTTTCTGGTCAACATCCCTGAAGATTGTGACAACCCTCTGAGCAAGGAGTACTAGAAGGTATTTGTGAGAGGTAAAGAGATCACTTTCTCTCCTGACATCATCAACACCTACTTGGGCAGAAGTGAAGAACCCTATCCTGGGCTGGAGGTTACTGATGATGCTATCTGCAAGAGCGTCACTGGAGGCAAGGTCAATCATTGGCCAAAGAAAGGAAAGCTACCTGCAAGTAAGCTTACTCCTTTGTATACACTCCTCAATAGAATTGCTTTTGCAAATTGGTTGCCTACAGCGCACAATTATGAGGTGGCTACAGGTTTGGCTAGGTTTATCTACTGTGTAGGTAACAAAGTTAATTTTGATTTTGGCACTTATATTTTTGAGCAAACTGTCAAGCATGCCAAAACCCTAGCTGTCAAGTTTCCTATAGCCTTTCCCTCTCTGCTATGTGGTATTATTGTAAGCCAGAGATCTGATGTTCTGGTTAAAGAGGATATGGCTTGTAGAAGAGACTCTGCTATCTCTTTTAGTGCTCAGGATCTGGATGTGGACTCAAATGTGGGCACATCAGCTACTACTGGTGCTATGAGTAGAAAAGACATGATTGCTACTCTGAAGGACACCTGCAAGGCCTTAGAAGACAAGAAGCTTAGGTTGGAAGCTGTTATAGCAGGTCTGGAACTTGAGGAAGAGCAGGATCAGCCTGAGGTCAATATTGAAGATGATGAAGAGGCTGGTGATCCTACAGCTGAGGATACTGATGGGAGTGTTAATTTTTGAATGATTGTAATTCATATTTTCCATGTATCAGCTGTCTTTAAGCATTGTTTTTTGGCTAAACTGTACTTTTGGTCCCTTACGTTTATTTTAGGTTTGAATCAGGTCCCTTACGTTTTAAAAGTTTCAATTTGGTCCCTCACGTTATCAACATTTGCATTAGTTAGTCCTTTCCGTCAAATTTTCCACTAAATCTGTTTGATCCTTACACATGACTGACCGTTTGGACACATGGACACTATTTTGGACATGTTCGGTGCCATTTGAGATGCTAACTAAGTAAAAAGAAATAATTAAAAATAATATATATTACTTATAATAATGGAATTGGTCCCAAAAAAAGTGTTCAAAATAGTGCCAACGTGTCCAAAATAACGTCCACGTGTCCAAACCGTCAGCCACGTGTAAAATCAAACGAATTTAGTGAAATATTTGACGTAATGGACTAACTAATGCAAAAGTTGATAACGTGAGGGACCAAATTGAAACTTTTAAAACGTAAGGGACCTGATTCAAACCTAAAATAAACGTAAGGGACCAAAAGTACAGTTTAGCCTTGTTTTTGCTTTCCTACTTTTATGTTTTGCACCTAGAAGTGCCTACTTTGTAATGTTGAACAATTAATGACCCCAGTACTTTTTTATTACTCTTTCTGATCTTAACTTTTTGTCAATATTATGGCTAAAAAGGGGGAGAAAAGATAAGTAGTATATCTAGGGGGAGTAAGATATAAGTAGTGCAATACATGTGCTACATGTGCTCTGGTACATGATGTGATGCCAGATGTGTGCACATCGTTGAAAACGAAATGTGCTTGTATGTTGCACAACATGTGCTCTGGTACATGATGTGATGCCAGATGTGTGCACATCGTTGAAAACGAAATGTGCTTGTATGTTGCACATCTTTTGAAGACTTTGAAGACCATACGATTAAAGACTGATCCTTTAAAGACTGCTCAAGATGGTGCTTATATTTAGGGGGAGTAAACTATTACTGAAGCTACTGAAGATGCTTCCCCCTGTTCATGTGTGCATGATTCATCACCATGCTTGTATGTTGGGAGTTTCATTCTCTCAGAAGATATGAGGCAAGATTCTGGTGCTGCACGCCTCTGATGTTCTAATGATTCTCTCCAAAGTTCAGTTGGCTGACTCCAAAGATTATTTTAGCCAAAAATTGCCAAAGGGGGAGATTGTTAGTGTTTTCAACCTGCAAGGTTGTTTTAGTTTTAGGGTGTTGGCTTCATTTGCTAAAATAAGTCTTTGGTCCAGATGTGGTGACTGATGTGCACACATTTGGGACCTGACCAGAACGCCCTAGAATAACGCGCTTTCTTTATTTTCGTGTGATCTTTGAAAAAGATTTGTTTTGAAACAAACACATCCACGCTAGCTTGCGCGCCAAGGAACGAGCTGAAAGATCGAAAAAGATTTAGAAAGAATTAAAAGAAGGCTAGTTTAACTAGAAGATTTAAAAATATTTAAAACAAATAAATCTTTTCAAAAGATTGAGTTTGTTTCTTGAAGATCACGATGGCCAGCTATCAAAATCAGGGATCCAAGCCCATGAAGCTCGTTCTATATAAAGGAAGACTGAAGACAAGTTTTATTCACTGAAATCAAAATTAATATTTCTAGTCAGTAGGATTTTCAGTCTTTGTCCCTATTGTTTCTTGTTTCCATTGAGACTTGAACTAGGGTTGTATTTAGCTCTTAAGCTTTTAAGCACAGAGCTGTTGTCACTCTTAAGCTTTTAAGCAAGGAGTTGTTTTGAATCACTCAAAGCTTTGAAGCACGAGTTGGTTCTTTAGGATAGGAGTGCATCTCCATCATTGAGTTTGTTATTTAAATCCTTACGGTGTTGTAAGGTAGTTATAGGAAGTGACCAGAGGTTGTCATATCTAGGGAGGACCTAGGTAGAATTAGCACGGGTAGTGTCTAAGTGATAAGTTGTAAATTGCGATTGTTTAGCTTAGAATTGGAACTATCATAGTGGATTCATTCCTAGATTGGTATCCCCCAGAGTAGGTTGCGAGTTGCGCTGAACTGGGTTAACAAACTCATTGTGTTATTTATCTTCTGCACTTTATTTTCCTTGTTCATCAAGTTATTGCATATCCATGATGTTAGCACATTAGGCACCACATCGTATATCATAACCCTAACGTGCTCCACATCACGCTGCACATCTGTGACTTGCTACCGGAATTTCATTTTGTAATAGCTACCTTAGGTTGTAGTGGAGACGATGAACTCCCCTACGAATATTTGGAGTCTGTGATTGAGTTCCAAGTTATAATAAATGTTATTCAGTATTATGTTTGTTATTTACTTTCATGCACTTTAATAACGTATCTCGTAATCTGGCCGAATAAGCGGGAGCGCCCATAGAATTGATATTAGGTTTTAACTTAATATGGTCCGGAACTAGTAGTAAATAATGCTAGGTGTATAGAGACGGTAACGTCCTGAACTAGTCGTGAACTGAGCGGTTAGAGGAGGAATCATGAACTAGGTGTGAACTGAGCACTTAGAAGATGAACAGCCCGATACAGGACCTAGATGTTAATTGGTGAAGATAATAATGCATGTATAATAAACAACTCACTTAGTAATTAGGGTATGTGACACATCGAGGTTAGGCTCTCGTAGGTACCTTAGTTATTAACGTAGGGAAACTTTAATATACATAGTGTAATAGTAAAGGTATTCCTACAACAAGGAATAGTCACCGCCGAACAATAATCTGAGTAACTATGTTATACACCGATCATGCCAAATAGGAAGAAGGGAGTAAGTCCAACCACCATACCTAGCCTCTATATTTCTTGAATCTATATCTATATTTATATTTATATTTCTACAACGCATTACGCTATTTTATTAAAAACCTTTTTCAAAACCCAAAGCGAATGCAAACTATACGAACTTAAATAACGCTAGTGAAGCTTCGGCACGATCCCCGTGGATACGAACTCATTCTAGACACCAAGAGTGTGAATTATTACTCGACGACAGACTGGTCCACTTGCCAGACCGTAGTCAGTCATCTTTCATCTGTAAACAACCCTTTAAAACTTATAAAAAATGAATAACTGTTTGCTGTTTATTATCTTGTGCATGAGCAACTGTTATAGGTAAGATTGGAGCGAAGTAAGTTATGAATTTTTGATGATCCGAATTTCACGCCTTCACACAAATACCACAGGTGATTGCTCCGAAGTGCGAAAGTTCGGGAGACAATGAGACGAGTGATGAAGTTGGTGTCTGCGAGATAAGTGTTCACATCTTCAGATACCTAAGCCAAGTGAGGATATGAGCCAAATATTTCCAAATGGTATTACCACTTTCTTTCGTTCTACTATGAGAGTATCGTGCACTTGTTTATTTTCTAGAACTTGCTTTAATTCTCTGTTGACTAGTTAATTTAATTTATATGCATTGAGGCAATTGTTTGTTATAACCCAGAGCCTTTCAAGCCACCCTTTATTATATTATATCCTTTGCTAGCCAACTTTGACAAACCACGATATAAGCCCATATACCAGAAAAACATATAAATTACCCTCTTTGGAGTTAGGTAATAGTTCTCTAGTCTTGGCAACAACAAAGTTTGGGGTTGCTCATGGAACTAGCAACATCTTAAGTTTGGGGTGGGTGTACAGAGAACTATCACTACAAAAGAAAAAAAATAAATGAAAAGAGATGGGAAACATAAAAAATTCCCTAAAAAAATGGTCTCTTAAAAAAAATGAATGAAAAAAGAAAGAGCCAAAGGGCATAAGAAAGAGCCAAAGGGAAAAATAGTGCTAGAAAAGAACCACACAAAAACATCCGGTTCTTAATCTCTGACACCAACACAAAAAGGCACCCTAAGGAATAATGTTGCGTACACAAAAAGGAAACAAAGTAGAACTTAACTCCAAGTTTAGCCTACTAATCCCAAAAATGTCCTACCTTGACCCTAGCCACGTTATAACCCTGAAAAGACCACTAAAAATGCATGTTTATTAAATTCTGACCGGTTGCTTAGAATATTGGCAGGATGTACGATGATTGAGAGTAAACCTTTCAATTTCGAGCGAAAATGTGAGAGAGAGAAAAGGTTGAACACGGACTCTTGCAAACATTTGTCCGACTCACTACTATCAACGTCTCCTGAACCTAGCAGGATTGAGCATGAACGCTGCGGTAAGAATCAACAGTTTAAGTTTGGGGTTGTGATGACAGGAATTTCTATAGTATTTTAGGTAGTTATATTAGTAATTAATTGACCAAGACAGGCCCAAATACGAAGAATAACCTAAAGAATCGAAGAAAAGCATCAAGACAAAGCAAAGAATACAAAAAGACAAGAAAAAGCCAAAAATGTAAAGATTTGGGCTGTTCATCATAGCACGATGGCTTCCATCGTGCCACGATAGAAGCTGCTTGCTGGCCAAGACATCAACAGAATTAAATCTGAAATCTGTTCATCGTGCTACGATGGCCCTCATCGTGGTACGATGGCCTTACTTGGCGACCAAGCTAATGAAACGCACGGGATTAATTATAATTCTAAACTAAATCTTCCCATCGTGCTACGATGGACCCATCGCAGCACGATGGCTTGCTGAGGCCCAATACGAAAAGTATAAATAGAGCTCAAATTCCTCATTTTTTTCATTCAGAAATAGTAGAACATTCTCTACTATACTAGAGGTGTTCAGAGGAGCTCTAAGGGCATATCTTTCTCCTCTTACGGGAAAGTTATCTCAGCAAGGTATGTTTTCTTTGGCTTTTATGTTTAGATTATTCTTGTAATTTAAATGTTTAGGCTTTTGTAATAGATGCCTTAGGTGTTGGTGTAAGCCCTAGAGGCCAATGACTTTAGTACTTGTATCGAATAAATTATTAATAAATCATTGTTTCTTTATTAATAATAAAAGGCATTTTTCTTTATTATGTTTGTATGTCCAAAATAATGAAGTCCCTAGAATAGAAAGTCTGTTTAATATTAAGTGTGACTTAATCATGAGATTACATTAAACATAAAGACGTTATTCTTAAAGTATCCGTAGTCGAGTTTTATCATGAATTGGGATAATGATAAAACATAGAGACTATTATGAAGATAGACTGATGATCGCATCTCATGGATCATAGGATAAGGAGTTATCAAGTCTTGACATAGGTATAAGAAATATTAGGAGTAATATTTATACCGGATTGACCCGCTATGAGAGTACTACATGCAAAGTTATGCAAAGTGTCATAAGTTACTCTCATGGTGATAATGGTGTAAGCCGCCCTTAGACCTGAAACCACTATGTACCCTAGATGTGGAGTCAAGTGCTTTGTTACTGATCCAACATTGTCCGTAACAGGATGACCATAAAGGCAGTTAATGGGTACTTCACAAAGCATGCTGAGGGACAGTAGTGTCCTAGATGGAATTTGCCAATCCTGCATAACAGGATAAATGTCATGGGCCCAATATTGAACTGGACAAAGATGACACCAAGTATGCTTTGTGTTCAATATAGACATAAGGGGCAAAGGGGTAATTATACACGCATATATTATCACTAAGGTTATGTTATGATCACATGTTAATTTCTCATAACTTGGGTAGCAATGATGTGTTGCTAGATACCGCTCATTGTTTATTATATTAAATAGAGGATTTAATATAATTGCCAACGTTATGGAAACCTACAAGGGTCACACACATAAGAACAGGCTAGTGTGAAATTGGAACACCGTAAGGTACGGTGCAACTCAGAGAATTAAGGAAGTATGATAAGGGTATCATGATAATTAAATAAGCGTATCATAATTTATTATGAATAGAAAGCACTCATGTGTACATGACACATGGGGGGTGCGTTTCTTAAAAGATTTATTTAATTAAAAGGGTTTAGTATAATTGTGGCCCAATGACAAATAGTTTGTCTTGGTGCACAAGACACTTGGTTCTATAAATAGAACCTTTGTGATTGAGAAAAATACACTTAAGTGATTTCTTAAGAAACAGAAAACCCTAATCCTTATTTCTTGCCTCCACTCACAAAAGGCCTTCATCCTCTTGAGCTAGCACTCTCTTGAAGGTTCCTGTTCGTGTGGACTAGATAGAGGCGTTGTTCTTCGTCATCAACGCTCGTGATCAATCCGGTTCGTGATCAAAGAATTGACCGGCCACCGTTCGTGAAAAGAAAAGAAAAAGGATTTTCTACAAGAGGTAAAAATCCTAAACACAAACTCATGCCCATTCGTAAGGATCTCTAAAGGAAAATTTTTAAATTCCGCTGCTTTATCATTACAATTTTCCTTCATTAGGTTGTGGTGGAGAAGATGAACTCCCCTATGAATATTTGGAGTCTGTAATTGAGTCAAAGTTATAATAAATCGTATTTCAGTATTATGTTTGTTATTTACTTTCTCGCACTTTAACAACGCATTCTCGTAATCTGGCCGGATAAGCGGAAGCGCCCATAGAATAAATGTTAGGGTTAGCTTTAGTATTTATATTGAAGTGAGCTTTAACATTTGTCCGGATCTAGTAGTAAATATGCTAGGTGAATAGAGACGGTAACATCCAGAACTAGTTGTGAACTGAGCAATTAGAGGAGGAATCAGCAACTAGGTGTGAACTGAGCACTTAGATGCTGAATAGCCTGCAACTAGGACCTAGAGGCATTGGATGGGTGAAGGATATAATGCATGTATAATGAATAACTCACCTAGTAATTAGGGTATATGACACATCGAGGTTAGACTCTCGTAGGTACCTTAGTTATTAACGTAGGGAAACTTCATATACATAGGGTAATAGTAAGGTATTACCATAACAAGAATAAAGTCACCGCCGAATAATAATCTGAAATACTATTGACTACGTCCTGACAAGTGTACTAGTCTGTCGTCTAGTAATAATCCGCACCCTAGTTAGGATGGGTTCGTATCCACAGGGACATCGCCTAGGTTACTAAGCTTATCTTAGGAAGTGTTGAGATTGTCTCCGCTTTAATTTTAGATTCGTTGCTTTTAGTAATAAAATTTAATTTGAGTTCAGATGAGAGTAGGTAGGTTAAGTGTTTTGAATCCCTCCCTAAGTCCTGCTGGGTAGTTGGTGCTATAACGTTGCCTATTCCCTTTTATTATTGGTGAACTCGTATAAGTAGTAATAACCGCGTACGATAATTACCCTAATTACGAGTATTAAGAACCTTAATTATTAGACACGGAACCCGTGTCAGACACGTTGTTCACGTCCCTATGATAGTGATTAGACTCTAAATATGTATTCAATTAAGCTTGGGTTCATTAGTTCTTTACCCTTAACCACTAGTGTGACTAAGCTATCATCTATTGATCGGGGTTAGCTGCCGGCTTTGAGGCACAATACTAGGTATCACTAACCCTAAGAGCGCTCCCTAATTGTGGCCACCAATTAGGTTACGTAATTAAAACATAGACAATAGAATAATAAAACTGAATAGACAATTATATAAACTTAGTACCAATTTACATGATTCCAACATTGCTAAGGGAGTTCATCTTCTCCACCTAACCTAAAAGAGTTTAGCTACTAATAGACATAATTAAATTATAAGAATATAAAAATGCATAAAAGAAAACCTAACCTTAGAGCTCCTCTTCCTTTTCCCTTAGAGAGTAGTATTGATCTCTGTTCTGAATGAATATTATGAGGAAAAGGGAGCTCTATTTATAGTTTTCGTAATGGGCTGCAGCAAGCCATCGTGCTGCGATGGGCCTATCATGCTGCGATATGAGGATTCAGTTCAGAATTATAACTAATCCTATGCGTTTCATCAGCTTAATCACCAAGTCATTCCATCGTACCACGATACATGTCATCGTGGCACGATGAACATATTTTCTTCAAAAATATATCCTGTGTTGTCTTGGCCAGCAAGTATCTCCCATCGTGCTATGATGGGGGTCATCGTGCTACGATGAACGCGCCCTTTTTGTCCATTTTTTGGCTTCTTTTAACTTTTTCTTGAATGTCTTGACTTCTTGGTCTAAAGTGCTGTAATTTATTACTAAAATTATACTAAAAATGCAGTACGATTTCCTGTCATCACAACCCCAAACTTGAATCGTTGCTTGTCCTCAAGTAACATGCTGCCAAGCGAGATTGTTAGCAATTAAGTAAACAAAATTATGACAGGAATTTTCACAACCTTCTATTTATCAGCAATGGTACCGCTGATTTTTTATATCCGCGATCATGCTCAGTTAGTACTTCGGCTCAAGAGACGTCAATAGTAGCAAGTCAGACAAATGTTCACGAACATTCCATGTACAACCTTTTCTCTCTCTCACATTTTCGCTCGAATTTGAAAGGGTTAACTCTCAATCATCATATAACTTGCCATTTTACCATAAGCTTGCAAGAACTCTAAACGACTGGTCAAAGTTTAAACAAATACACATTTTTGAGGTCTTTAAGGGTTATAACGTGGCTTAGGTCAAGGTAGGACATTTTTGGGATAAGTAGGCTAAACTTGGAGTTAAGTACTACTTTGTTTCCTTTTTGTGTACGCAAACTTATTCCTTAGGGTACCTTTTTGCTTTGGTATCAGAGATTTAGAATCGGATGTGTCTTTGTATGGTTCTTTTCTATCACTATTTTTGCCATTTGACTCTTTCTTTTTTCATTCATTTTTTGAAGAGACTATTTTTTTAGGGAATTTTTGATGTTTCCCGTCTCTTTTTCATTTATTTTTTTTCTTTTGTAGTGATAGTTCTCTGTATTCCCACCCTAAACTGAAGATGTTGCTAGTTCCATGAGCAACCCCAAACTTTGTTGTTGCCAAGACTAGAGAACTATTATCTACCTAACTCCAAAGAGGGTAGATCTTTGTTTTTCTGGTCAATAGGCTTGTATCGTGGTTTGTCACCGAAACAAAAGGGATAATATATTTTTTTTACGGCTCAAAATTGGCTAGCAAAGGATATAATATAATAAAGGTTATGGGTTATAACAAACAATTGCCTCATGTGTATAAGCCAAACCAATCAGTCAGCAGAGAATTAAAGCAAGTTCTAGAAAATAAACAAGTACATGGTACTCTTATAGTAGATCGAAAGAAAGTGGTAATACTGTTTTGGAAATATTTGGCTCGAATTCTCACTTGGCTTAGGTATCTGAAGGTTGAACATTTATCTCGCGAACATTACCTTCGTCACTTGTCTCGTTGTCTCTCAAACTTCCGCGCTTTCTGAGCAATCACCTTCGGTGTTCTTTGTATAAAGGCGTGGAATTCAAGTCATAATTTGTTACTCCCTTGCCGCAACCTGCCTATAACAGTGAATCATGCACAAGATAATAAACAAGAACAATTATTGAGTTTTTTTAGATGTAATTGAGGTTGTCAGCAAATGACACAGCGAGAATTCGTTTATTGAAAAAGAAAATACTGAAAATGTAACTGGCCAAGGGTAGCAGTTGAAGAGAAAGAGTTCTGATCCAGGTTGCCGGTAAAGCTTGTTGGTTGGTCCTATGCTTCTGGTGGCATATCCCAACCTGTCATGGTGTTGATGAGATTGAAGGTGGAAAAACACAAGAAGGGGGGGGGGGGGGGGGGGGTTGAATTGTGTTTTAAAGTTAAAAACTTTTTCTCAGATAAAAGCTAAGTTTGCAGCGGATTAAACACAAAACAATAATGAAACAGAGGGAGAGAAAGAAAGACACAGAATTTATACTGGTTCCTCTCACAAATCGAGAGTACGTCCAGTCCCCTTGCACTTCCAAGGGCTTCTCACTAAAATCTCACAAGATTACTAGATGCTCAAGCACAATAGCAAGAGACTTCTCAAATGCTCAAGTTACAACTAACAAGAGACTTCACAAATGCTCAAGTTACAACTAACAAGAGACTTCACAAATGCTCAAGTTACAACTAACAAGAGACTTCTCAAACAAACTTAAGAATAAGAATGAATGTTAATGAACACTTGATATACTATCAGAGGTGTTTACAAAATACAACACAGATTTCCTTAAGACTATGAATGATAGATAGAAGCTGTAGTGTCAAAATGTTTCAGAGTCTTAAACGCAGTAATAGAATAGTAGTCATTTCTTCCATTTGAGTCTTCTATTTATACTTGAATGGAATGGTAATGACCGTTGCAGAGAGATAAGGTGTCAGCTGGAATTTACTCGTACATTTGCTAGATGTAGATTGCCTTCTTTAGTAAAGAAATTCAATTCCACTACCTTGCAATTTGAAATATCACTCAACCATTTTGAGTAATAATAGTACGATTGTACAATCCTCAATTGCGCTCCACTTATGGATAAGGTTAACGTTGTTCCAACGAATATTCCTTCCTGTGGATATGACAGAGTCCTTAAGTAGATTGTTCTTCAATCATTGATTCTGATTCTGTCAGTTCTTGAGTGACGCAAATTCCTTTTGCTTCAAAGTCTGTAGTTGCAGCTTCTTAAGGTCTTCAGCTTCTAAGCTTCTTAGAGTCTGGCTTTAGTCCTTAGAGCCACTATCTTCAGAACTTGAATTTTAAGCTTCTGATGATTAGCGATACGCTTTCAGAGCTTCTAAGCTTGGCTTCTCTGCTTTTATTCATTGTGCTTCTGAATGAATTTTAACTTATAATTCTGCACACTAGAATATGTTGGAACAAAGTGGGTCTGACATGAACCTCTAAGATTTTAAGTGGTTTTGATGATAACAAAGTATTAAAATTGCAATTGGTATTACTAATGATTATTCTAGTGTGCAGAATTATAAGTTAAAATTCATTCAGAAGCACTATGAATAACCAGAGAGAAGCCAAGCTATGAAGCTCTGAAAGCGTATCGCTGTTCATCAGAAGCTTAAAATTTGCGTGCTGAAGATAATGCTTCTGAGGACCAAAAGCTAGACTCTGAGGAGTTCAGAAGTTGAAGACTTTAAGAAGCTACGATAACAGCATCTGAAGCAAAAGGAATTAACGTCACTCAAGAACTAACAGAATCAGAATCAATGTTTGAAGAACAATCTACTTCAAGGCTCTGTCACATCCACAGGAAGGAATATTCGTTGGTACAACGTTAATCTTATCCATAAGTGGAGCGCATTTGAGGATCAAACTATCGTACTATTATTACTCAAAATGGATGAGTGATAATTTGAATTGCAAGGTAGTGGAATTGGATTTCTTTGCTAAAGAAGGCAATCTACAGCTAGCAATTGTACGAGCAAATTCTAGCTGGCATCTTATCTCTCTACAACGGTCATCATCTTCCTTCAAGTATAAATAGAAGACTCATATGGAAGAAATGACTACTGTTCTATTACTGCGTTTAAGGCTCTGAAGCATTCTGACATTATTGTTCTATCTGTCATTCAAGTCTTAAAGCAATTTGCGTTGTATTTTGTAAACACCTCTGATAGTATATCAAGTGTTCCTTAACATTCATTCTTATTCTTAAGTTTGTTTGAGAAGTCTCTTGTTAAGTGTAACTTGAGCATTTGAGAAGTCTCTTGTTTAGTGAAACTTGAGCACCTGAGAAGTCTCTTGCAAGTGTGCTTGAGCAATTTGTAATCTTGAGTAGATTATAGTGAAAAGCTCTTGTTAGTAACAAGGGGACTGGAGTACTCTCGATTTGTGAGAGGAACCAGGATAATTTTTGTGTCTTTCTTTCTCTCTCTCAGCATCCTTCTTTATCTTGTGTTTTATTTCCGCTGCAAACTTGTTTTTATTTCGAAAAAGTTTTATTTCTCAAAACACAATTCACCCCCCCCCCTTCTTGTGTTTTTCCACCTTCAATTGGTATCAGGAGCTAGGTCTGTTGCCTAACTCACCTTACAGTGAAACAGTAAAGATCCAGGAGGAAAAACATGTCTGCTGAGAAGAACCTCAATGAAGTTCCTTTTGACTATGACTCAAACTCTCGACAAAGAAGCTCATCTGATAAGGTTCCTTTCTTCAACGGAACTGAGACTAGCTACCCTTTCTGGAAAACCAATATGTATAGCTATATCATGAGTATTGATTGTGATTTATGGGATATGGTAGAAGATGGAGTTAACTTTGAAAATATGGACTTAGAAGGAGTAGTCAGTTCTCAGAACAGGAAATCGTTTACACCTGCTCAAAAGCTAGAGTACAAGAAGCATCACTCTGTAAAAGGAATGATGACCAATGCTATCTCACATGATGAGTACCTTAAAATTGGAGATAAAAGAACTGCAAAGTCTATTTGGGATTCCTTAAAATCCAAGTATGAGGGCAACAAACAGGTTAAGGAGGCAAAGGCTAACTTGTTGGTGCATCAGTATGAGCTGTTTAAGATGAAGGATGGAGAGGACATTGAAACTATGTTTTCACGGTTTCAAATTCTAGTATCTGGACTTCAAGTATTAGACAAGAGTTATACTAAGCTGATCATGTGAGAAAGGTACTCAGAAGCCTACCACCAAAATGGAGACCCAAGGTTACTGCTTTTCAAGAGTCTAAGGATTTGGATACTGTATCCCTTGAAAGCTTGATTAGTTCATTGAAGAGTCATGAGATGGAACTAATGACTGATGAATCAACCAAGAAGATGAAAGGGATAGCCTTAAGCTCTAAGAGCTCATCAAAGGCTCTGAAAGCTAAAATTATAGAATCTGAAGATGAGGCTTCTGAAGAGGGTCAAGAAGTTGGGTCTGATGATGAAGAAGAGATGGTGCTGATGGCTGCTAAGGTTTCACAATGGGCAAAACGAAGCAAGAAATATGCAGGCAAATTTGGAGGATCTTCCAAGAGACTTAGTACTGCTAAAGATAAGAAGGAAGATCAAAGCAAGTGTTTCAAATGCAACAAGCCTGGTCATTTCATTGCTGATTGTCCAGAAAACAAAAGTAGATCATCAAAGCAAAGCTCTAGCAATGAAAGATATAAGAGTAAAGTCAAGAAGAGCTTTCTGACAACATGGGAAGATCTTGACAAAGACTCAGACTCAGATGGTGATGAGGAAGCAAATCTAGCACTGATGGCAACTACCTCTGACAGAGAAGACTCTGAAGCAGGTTCAGACTCTGAAGATAAGGAAGAGGTAATTGCTAAACTATCTAGAACTGAATTAGTAGATTCTCTTAAAGATGCCTTAAAAATGCTCACTTAAAAGGCAGGTGAATGTAAGGTCTTGAAAAAGGCTTACAATAACCTAACTGAGAAAATGAACATAATAGTTGAAGAAAATGAGTCTCTAAGTAGTAGAAACTCATTTATGGAAACTCATTATGTTTATGATGATAAGGTTCCTCCAGAGCATGAATTTGCTCTACAAGAATTTCTTATCAATGGCATGAAGAGAAGTAAGATAGCTTCCTTAATAAACCATGTTAGCAGAAACAGAGGCGAAGGTCTTGGATTTTCACGTTTTAAAGATAATCCATTATTTTCTAAACCCTCAAAAAGTGATAATTCAAAACCTAAGGTTGTATTTGTTAAAAGCCAATCAGAAGCAATAGTTATACCAGAACCTGAAAAAATAATTGTGTCAGAGGCCAAGAAGCCTCAGACTCTGAAACCTTCAGAGCCTAAGGTCTCCAAACCTCAGACCAATGTCAAAATAAATAAAACTCTGGTATATTCTAAAGTTAAGCCCAAAAGTTATACAAAGCCTAAAATTTTTTCAAAATGCTCCAATAACCCTAGAGCTCCTGATAGGCCATATAAACAAAAACAATCTAAGGTAATGAGGACTAACTCTAAAGGACCCATAAAGGTATGGGTACCAAAGTCTGAGATTGTCTTTGCAGCAGATCTGCACTCAAAGAAGGCCAGAGCAGCATTCCTGGTACCTGGACAGTGGCTGCTCGCATCATATGACAGGAAACAAGCATATGTTCCAAACCCTGACTCTGAAAGAGGGAGGAACTGTGGGATTTGGAGGAAACCGAAAAGGGAAGATCACTGGTACGGGTACAGTTGGTAATTCTTCTCTCTCTATTATAGATGTTTGGTTAGTTGATGGCCTCAAACATAATCTACTGAGCATTAGCCAATTTTGTGATAGTGGATTTGTTGTTAAGTTTAATAAAGATGCATGTACTGTAATTAGAGAGTCTAATGAGTCTGTAGTATTCAGAGGCTTAAGGAAAGGCAATGTTTATAAAATTAATCTGTCAGAACTCTCAGAGCAAAAGATAGTTTGTCTTCTATCTTTGAATGATGAGAAATGGGTCTGGAACCAACGCTTAGGTCATGCTAACTGGAGATTAATCTCTAAGCTTAGCAAACTAAGCTTGGTTAAAGGACTACCCAATCTTAACTATCATTCAGATGCTCTGTGTGGTCCATGTCAAATTGGAAAGATTTCAAAAACCTCGTTTAAACCTAAAAACATTGTCTCTACCTCAAGACCTCTTGAACTGCTTCACATTGATTTGTTTGGTCCTGTAAGTACAACCTCAATCAATGGAAAGAAATATGGACTTGTTATTGTTGATGATTACAGTAGATGGACTTGGGTTAAATTTCTTAGAGTGAAAGATGATGCATATGATATGTTTACCATCTTCTGCACACAAGTGCAAAGTGAGAAGAGTCTCAAGATCTTAAAGATCAGAAGTGATCATGGGGGTGAGTTTGAAAACGAACCCTTTGCAACTTATTGTGAAGACCATGGAATTGTCCATGAGTTCTCAGCTCCTAGAACACCACAGCAAAATGGTGTTGTAGAGAGAAAGAACAGGTCTTTACAAGAGATGGCAAGAACCATGATGCATGAGACTAAACTTGCTAAGCACTTCTGGGCAGAAGCTGTGAACACAACTTGTTATATTCAAAATAGGATCTATATCAGACCTATATTGAATAAAACAACATATGAACTCTTTAAAGGAAGAAAACCCAACATCTCTTATTTTCATCAGTTTGGGTGTACCTGTTACATTCTGAACAATAAGGCCTACAAAAGAAAATTTGATGCCAAAGCTTGTAAGGGAATCTTTATAGGTTACTCTGAACGCTCAAAGGCATACAGAGTGTATAATTTTGAAACTAACACAGTGGAAGAATCTATACATGTTAGATTTGATGACAAAGAGCCTGACAGTAAAATGTCAGAGCAAGATGATAGCTATGCAGGTATTCCATATCTATATAACAATCCAGAACCTGAGAAAGCATCAGATGCAAATGAAACTTCAGAAGCTGTATTGGAAGAAGTTTCTGAAGAAGCATCCCCAATAGAAGCATCTGAAGGACATGATGATATCTCAGAAGATGATACCCAAACAAGTGCTGAAACTAATGAAGCTCCAAAGAGAAAATTCAAATACAGATCATCACATTCAGAGGATCTTATTCTTGGAAACAAAGAGAGTCCAAGAAAAACAAGATCAGATTATCAACAACATGATTCACTTCTAGGACTCATATCTATGATAGAACCTAAGAATGTTGATGAAGCTCTTTCTGGTGATGGATGGATTGTAGCAATGCAAGATGAGCTCAATCAGTTTCAAAGAAATGATGTGTGGGATTTGGTACCAAGACCAACACACAAGAACATCATTGGAACCAAGTGGGTATTTAGGAACAAACTGAATGAACAAGGCGAAGTGGTAAGAAACAAAGCTAGACTTATAGCACAAGGCTACAGTCAGCAAGAAGGCATTGACTTCACTGAAACATTTGCTCCAGTAGCAAGACTGGAAGCAATCAGGTTATTGTTATCATATGCAGTTAATAATGGAATAACCTTATACCAAATGGATGTTAAAAGTGCCTTTCTAATTGGTGTCATTTCTGAAGAAGTATATGTCAAACAACCTCCAGGTTTTGAGGATTTGAAAAACCCTGATTATGTTTATAAACTTAAGAAATCACTCAATGGTCTCAAACAAGCTCCAAGAGCTTGGTATGAAAGACTGAGTAATTTTCTTTTAGAAAATGGTTTTCAAAAAGGTCAAATTGACAATACACTATTCAGAAAGACAACTAAAAAAGACATCTTAATTATTCAAATCTATGTTGATGATATAATATTTTGTTCTACTAATGCTTCCTTGTGCAAGAGTTTTTCAAAGCTGATGCAGGATGAATTTGAGATGAGCATGATGGGTGAACTAAAGTTTTTCCTTGGAATTCAAATCAATCAAGGAAAAGATGGCACTTACATTCATCAAAGCAAGTATACAAAAGAGCTTCTGAAGAAGTTTAATCTTGAAGACTGTAAGATAATGTCAACTCCCACGCATCCTACAAGCAGCTTAAGCAAGGAAGAAATTGGAAGCAAAGTAGATCAGAAGCTGTATAGAGGTATGATTGGTTCTTTACTCTATCTAACAGCTTCTAGACCTGATATCTTATATAGTGTGTGCTTGTGTGCAAGATTCTAGTCAGATCCTAGAGAACCTCACTTAACTGCTGTTAAGAGGATCTTTAGATATCTGAAAGGAACTACTAATCTAGGACTTCTTTATAAAAAATCCCTAGATAGTAAGCTAGTTGGATTCTGTGATGCTGACTATGCTGGAGACAAGATAGAGAGAAAATCCACTAGTGGAAATTGCCAATTTATTGGTGAAAATCTCATATCTTGGGCCAGCAAGAGACAAACAACTATTGCTTTGTCTACAGCAGAAGCAGAATACATCTCAGCTGCTAAATACTGCACACAGCTTCTCTGGATGAAATATCAATTAGAGGACTATAACATAGCTGAAAGTAGTATTCCACTATATTGTGATAATACTGCTGCTATTCATTTATCTAAGAATCCAATTTTGCATTCCAGAGCTAAGCATATTGAAATTAAGCATCATTTTATAAGAGATCATGTTCAAAAAGGGACAATAAATATTTAATTCATTGATACGGATCATCAATGGGCTGATATATTTACCAAACCTTTGGCCATTGAGCGCTTTGATTTTATTAAAAAGAATTTGAACATGCATTTTATCTCTGAAGAAAACTAGCTCTGAGATGCAAAATAGAATTAGGGTCTGAAGCTCTTTCAGAGCCTCCATTAATTCAGAGTCTCCTTTGAGAAGTTCTGAATAAATGGGTTCTGAAGAGTAACAGGTTTTGATGAGGTGTCAGAAATAAATAAGTTTGGCTCTGAACTAGACGGAAACGAAACGTTTAGTACTAGTTAGTGTACAACAGTTGTCTGTACACGCGTCAGCTGTGATTAAGTTTCTCCAACACGTGTCTAGATCCTGATGGGTAGAGAACAGTTAATGATGAAAATGCAGTTATACAATTTAAAATTAATTTTAAACCGCTCGCGCTCCCTCCTTTGTGCTTATTTTCTGAGTGGTTATTCTATTTTGATATAAATTGTCACTTCACTCACAAAGCACAACTTTTTCACATAATCACTTCCTACACAAACCCTAAACCTCAGATATTCCCAAATCTCTCTGCTTTTTAATCTTCTGTAATCATGGCTGCTCGACCTTCAAACGAAATTGTTCAACGTCCTTTCAACCCCGTCTTACCACCAGTAATTGATCTTTCGTCTCAAGCAAGACTCGTCTTCAAAGATAATGTAACCGATGCTGGTCCGGAATCGTTTGAGTTCGTTACTGAAAAATTTGTTGATTTTGAGAGCTTCAAAGTAAACGGGATTGACATTCAAAGTTTATTCTACGATCAACAATGGAAGAACTACTTTGAGATGCTAAATGGGTTTGTTTACTATGATATTGTCAAGTACTTCTGGCAAAAAGCAACTATCTTTGACAAGTTCAGTGCCGATGAAGAAGTTAGGAAGATGGTAGAGAAGGATAGGTCTCTGAAAGGAAAAACAAGGAGCCAACTTGGTTTAAGACCTTATAAAGGAAAAGAAATTAGGTCAAACATCATGGGAATCAATGTTCTTATTACTCAAGAACATATAGCAAAGATTTTGGGTCTCGACAACGAAGGAGAAAACGTGGATGAGTATGGTGAGAAGAGTAAGCATATTGAATCCATTAAGAAGGATTTATTCCTTCCTGGAAGTTCAAACAATGATTTTGGCAAAGCAAAATTCATGAGGCAAAACTTCAGCTTTGCTTTCAAAGTGTTTCTGGCCTCCATCATTACTAGAGAAGGAGGATATGATACTATCTCTATACCACACAGACACTTCATCTGGTTTATGTACAAGAAAGTGAAGATAAATCTGGCAAAGCTTTTGTTTGATCATCTATGTTTTACAATATCCAAGAGCAGAACCAAATCACCTTCCATAATCCATCATCTAAGGTTGATTTCAGAAATCATTCGTCAAACAAAGCTTATTCAGATTGTCAGTACCAAGGAGAAACTTAGAGTTTTTAATACTGTTAAGTATGATGCAAGTGTTCTGGTAAACATGAAGCTGAAAACAAAAGAAGAGCTGAAGTCAGCCAAGAGCCCTCTGGAGGCAGTTTATGAAAAGTACTTCTGGTGTGATGGTTTTCCAACCATATCAGAATTTGATAATGATGATGTCATCAAGAATTTCTTGGAGCTGGTAAGAATAGATTCTGGAGTAAGAGTGCCCAGGAGTATGGTAGTTGGTGTACCAAACTGGGATATTTTCAAAGGCCTAAAGCAGATCACTAAGTCTAAGAGAAAACCTCAACCTGTTGAACAAGAAATTGTTGAGGAAGGCTCCAAAGAACAATCTAGAGAACAGGATGATGCTGCTGATGTTACTGATCAAGTAGATAGTGGTACTGAAAGATTGGCCACTGAAGAGAATGAAGGAGTCACTGAAGAGCAAGTGACTAAGATAGCTTAAAGAAAAGTTGTTCAGAAGGAAAGAAGATCCAACCTGTCAGGATCAACCTATCAGAGCCCCAAAAAGGAAAAAGACAGTTGTTTCCAAAAAGAAAGCTGCTGACACATCCAAAGGTAATATTTCTAAGCTTAATACTGATAGCGTTTCTAATGCTCAACCTCTTAACCAATCACCTCCTATAGACTTTACAAAGCCTATAAATATGATTCCACCATCTCCACAACCCTCATCATCCCCATCATCCTCATCAGAAGGGACTTTTCCTGATACCAGCACTGATTCTTCAGAGCTACTTATAAGACTCGATAAACTTCAGAAGGAGAAATCCAAGAAAAAGATCCCAGTTAAAAAGACTCTCAAGAGACCCAAAAACAACTCACCAGAAGAAGAAAATATTTTCATTGACACTTCAATCCTTGACCAACCCACCAACACAACAAGAAAATCACCTACAATTCTTGAACACCTCGCCACTCACCTATCTGGTGATGCCTTTACCCACTCTAACTCAAACTCACCAAACCAATTTCATTTTGTTAATACTTCTTCTGATCTACCTCTTCAAACACCACCTCCCTCCCTTGCTGACATTAAACAAGAAAATCCACCCACTTTCACACCAGTTCAGGATGAAGTTATGACTCATTCTGAACATCACAATGCTACACCCAACTCACCCCATCAATCACCTGAACATACCACTGCTGAACCCTCCACACCACAACCTGAACCTTCCACACCTGAATCAACACCTGAACCACAAACATCATCAGAACCCATCTATGGTCCATCTTACAAACCTTTAAGTGTAGAAGAACTAATTCTACCTGTGGACTTTGCCTTGCCCATTCTTGAAGATTTTCTTAAGAAGCAAATCAACATAGATGATGAACCTAAACTACCCACTGACCTAAGCAGAATCAAAATCATTCCCTTGAAAAGAAAGAAACCTGAACCAACCATTCCTTTTGACCCAACCAAACCTTTCTTCAATTCCTCATCTGAACCAAATATTGAGCAATTAGGTTCTGCTATCAGTCTTAGACTTAAGAGATTTAAGACAATAGATGAAGAGGTTCTGGTATTTCCTTCTGATGTAGATGCTGAGATAAGACAAATGGAATACTTGTTCAGCCAATCTTTAAGGATTCTGGGTAACCACTTGAAATCTAAGATTCAAGGAAGAGGAATGACCGCTGTGAGGGATTTGTTTGATATAGCTGAAAGATCACGTGCTCCCCGCCTCACATTCTACAACCATGAAAAAGAACTTGAACGTTTAGCAACCTTGGATGCTGAGTTTAAGAAGCTCTCAAGGAATGCATGTGAAGCAGCTGCAAGGTTGGCTAGAGAAGAAGCTACGTATGAAAATATGGTTTTAGCTACTAAGGAGGCTTGGATAGCTGCTGCAGGAGAGCAAGTTCTGAAAGCTGCTGAGAGAGTGGTTGGAGAAGAGGCAAGTTATGCCAGGTTGATGAGTGATGCTGATCAGGCTAGAATGGCTGAGATTGAACATAAGAGACTAGCTGATCAAGAGGCACTTAAGTTGATGGTAGATATGGCTGTTCACATTGCTGAAGTTGAGACAAATAAGATCAAGGAGAATCAAGCTTCTAAAGAGGACTTTGTAATGCATGATCAGAACCTAAGTGGTGAAGACTTTGACAAGGGTAAGAAGCCTATTGTTGATTCATCTCCTCCCAGATCTCCACCAAGACTTGTTCAAGGTTCTTCCTCATCTGCCATACCTTCAGCTATTCAACTGGCTCTAGATGAGATCAAGAGTGATTTAAGAGAAGAGCTGAGAAATGAAATGGATGAGTTTAGGGCGGATATAAGAGAAGACATGAACAAATCTGGTGAAGCTACTAATAAGAAGATAGATGCAATGATGGAACTACTGCTGAAGCTTACTCAACAACAACCCAAACCATAACCTTATGTTTGAGCACTTGTCTGTATTCATGTTTTATGTAATTCGTTTGGATAATTT
Organism: Trifolium repens; assembly: GCA_030408175.1. Classification (NCBI taxonomy): domain Eukaryota; kingdom Viridiplantae; phylum Streptophyta; class Magnoliopsida; order Fabales; family Fabaceae; genus Trifolium; species Trifolium repens. Next base: position 38,869,089 of record CP125851.1, read on the forward strand.
CTTTTGGTTAATTAAGCTTCTTATTATCCTTAATTGCGTGTTTGTGTATCTGAATGTGTGTTATTTTTTTTTACTTTTGTTTTTCAAAATTAAAAATATATTCTCTTCTTATGTCTGATACTCTTGTGGATTCTGAACCTAGTGTAAGGTGTTGGAGAACATCTTGTTTTTGTTAACTTATATAGGATTTTGAAAACCTAAGGTTCCCCCACATCAGTATTCCTGTTTACTCATGAAATAGCTTCTTAGTATTATAGCCTGTTTATAAGCGGGGCAACAATACCGAATGAGGCGTGTCTGGTAACTGGTTTTCTGACGTTTGAAAAGAGTATATAAAAGAAACATGCTCAAAAAGAAAGAAATTTATAGCAGGAACTCTTTATTAAAATTATTGAAGAAATTCTTTATTACATAAGATAATGAGATCCTACTTAGAATCAACGTCAGCAGCCTCTGGCTTATTCTTCTTATGCTTCTCACTAACATAAGAAAGTAGGTCACGCAGGGCTTGCTGAGCTTCAGCTTGATACTCTTCGTATGGCTTGTCATCATCATATGTCCATAAGAATTCTTCCAGATCAGAGCCTATTTCTTCAAGCTCTGACTCTGTCAGAACCACCTCTCGCTTGTTTCTTTCATAGCGATGCCTGTTTTCTTCGCAGCGCCAGGGCTCTGCTTCCTTCTTGATCACTTTTTTAGATCCTGAAGCATCCTTCGTAGCTTGCTTTTCCATTTTGTGTTTCTTATGATGCCCTTTGATTATTCTGTATGAATAAAATGAGAAGAGTCATCTCTTTTTATAGTGCTCTCAAGCTTTCTTGTCTACCTGGGAATCAACACAATTCATTTAATGAATATAGTTGTAACCAATTTTTGACTTGAATGTCTTGTTTTCTGCGCTTTTTGACTGATGCCAAAAGGGGGAGTAAGAACAGCGTTAAAATTAATGATAATTGATTTTTTTTACTGCCAAAGAACTGAAACTGTTATACTCATATCAATTTCTATCCCTTCTGAACTGTCGTTATGTGTTTCATTCTGAACCTTATTGAAAGGGAGAAAATTTAAGAACCTAAAATTGATTTCCATAGATAATATAAGAGAAGCTTGCAAACCTCCTCTGAACATTATCTAACTCTAAGAAGCAAAGTTTACAAAACTGTGCTTCTGAGAGTCAAATATGAAAATTAATTTTAAGTTGATAAATTAACTCTTAAACTGTTTTAATTACTTATGGATAAGACTTAGGGGGAGCTTACAAACCTAACCCTATAGATTATCAGACTCAGGGGGAGATTGCAAACCTTTGAAACCTGAAGTCAACATAAGTAATTAAATCAACAACAATTGAATTTTAATGCTTTAGTTTGTCATCATCAAAAAGGGGGAGATTGTTGGAACAAAGTGGGTCTGACATGAACCTCTAAGATTTTAAGTGGTTTTGATGATAACAAAGTATTAAAATTGCAATTGGTATTACTAATGATTATTCTAGTGTGCAGAATTATAAGTTAAAATTCATTCAGAAGCACTATGAATAACCAGAGAGAAGCCAAGCTATGAAGCTCTGAAAGCGTATCGCTGTTCATCAGAAGCTTAAAATTTGCGTGCTGAAGATAATGCTTCTGAGGACCAAAAGCTAGACTCTGAGGAGTTCAGAAGCTGAAGACTTTAAGAAGCTACGATAACAGCATCTGAAGCAAAAGGAATTAACGTCACTCAAGAACTAACAGAATCAGAATCAATGTTTGAAGAACAATCTACTTCAAGGCTCTGTCACATCCACAGGAAGGAATATTCGTTGGTACAACGTTAATCTTATCCATAAGTGGAGCGCATTTGAGGATCGTACTATCGTACTATTATTACTCAAAATGGATGAGTGATAATTTGAATTGCAAGGTAGTGGAATTGGATTTCTTTGCTAAAGAAGGCAATCTAAAGCTAGCAATTGTACGAGCAAATTCCAGCTGGCATCTTATCTCTCTACAACGGTCATCATCTTCCTTCAAGTATAAATAGAAGACTCATATGGAAGAAATGACTACTGTTCTATTACTGCGTTTAAGGCTCTGAAGCATTCTGACATTATTGTTCTATCTGTCATTCAAGTCTTAAAGCAATTTGCGTTGTATTTTGCAAACACCTCTGATAGTATATCAAGTGTTCCTTAACATTCATTCTTATTCTTAAGTTTGTTTGAGAAGTCTCTTGTTAAGTGTAACTTGAGCATTTGAGAAGTCTCTTGTTTAGTGAAACTTGAGCACCTGAGAAGTCTCTTGCAAGTGTGCTTGAGCAATTTGTAATCTTGAGTAGATTATAGTGAAAAGCTCTTGTTAGTAACAAGGGGACTGGAGTACTCTCGATTTGTGAGAGGAACCAGGATAATTTTTGTGTCTTTCTTTCTCTCTCTCAGCATCCTTCTTTATCTTGTGTTTTATTTCCGCTGCAAACTTGTTTTTATTTCGAAAAAGTTTTATTTCTCAAAACACAATTCACCCCCCCCCCCTTCTTGTGTTTTTCCACCTTCAGAATAATCATTAGTAATACTAATTGTAATTTTAATACTTTGTTATCATCAAAACTCCTTAAATACTCAGAAGTTTATGTCAGACCCACTTTGTTCCAACAATCTCCCCTTTTTTGATGATGACAAACTAAAGCATTAAAATTCAATTGTTGTTGATTTAATTATTTATGTTGACTTCAGGTTTCAGAGGTTTGCAATCTCCCCCTGAGTCTGATAATCCTTAGGGTTAGATTTGTAAGCTCCCCCTAAGTCTTATCCATAATTAATTGAAATCAGTTTAAGAGTTAATTTATTAACTTGAAATAGATTTTCATATTTGACTCTTCAAAGGCAGAGGTTTGTAAGCTCTTTCTTTAGAGTCTGATAATATTCAAAGAAGGTTTGCAATCTTCTCTTATATCATCTATGAAAATGTATTGTAAGTTCTTAAATTTTCTCCCCTTTCAATAAAGTCCAGAATTAATGAAATCAGAAGGAGGGATAGAAATTGATTCATAATACATAAAGCATAACAGTTTCAGGTCTTTGAGCAGTTAAGGAATCAATTAACATTAATTTTATAGCTATTCTTACTCCCCTTTTTGTCATTAATCAAAAAGTAACGAAAAACAAGAGAGAACAGGTCAAATTACGCTTTTTACAAGACATTCAAGTCAAAAGTTGGTTTCAACTATGTCCAATTAAATGAACGATGTTGAATTCCAGGTAGACAAGAGCGTTTGAAAGCATTATAAAAGGAGATGATTCTTCTCATTTTATTCACAACGAATAATCGAAGAATACATTGTTAAGCAAACAATCAGAAAATCAAGCAATGAAGAAGGCTTCTGGATCTAAAAAGGAGATCAAGAAGGAAGCAACACCTTCACGCTCAAGAAGAAACAGACAATCAAAGCAAACAACGAAGCAAGTGATTGAGATATCAGATTCTGATGAAGCAGACTCTGATTATGCAGAGTTTCTTAGAACATACGATCATGAGATGGAATACTCAGACTCTGAAAACAATGTAACTCTCCTTGACTCTCCTTCTGGTGCAGGCAATGCTTATGATTCAGAGCCCGAAGTGCCCAAGAAGGAAGAGTCAGAGGCTAAGTCTGATGTAGAGTCTAAGTAGTTTTCTCACTATCTATGTAATAAAACTTTGCATCAATGATAAAAAAATTCTTGCTTTATATTGTTTATTTTCTTTGCATGTTTCTTATATTCTACTTTAAAATGTCAGAACACCAGTTACCAAGCACGCCTCATTAGGTATTGGTGCCCCGCTTATAAACAGACAATAATACTAAGAAGCTATTTCTTGAGTAAACAGGAATACTGAGGTGGAGGAACCTTAGGTTTTCAAAAACATATATATGACTTTAAAACAATCCAAGAAGTGAACAATACTAATCTGAATAAATACTTAGTCTTACAACCATACCAAAAACTCTATTGGCATGTATGCCTTTTCTTAATCCTAGCAATCTTCTACTCAAGGGCTAACTCCCCCTGAATATGAGAACCTACCCAACTCCCTCTAATCACTAATCCCAAGTGACGACAACTTTAAACTACAAAGTTTAAAGACTTAGTTGAATGACAACATTCAACAACAAAGCTACAGAGTATCAAAACCAATACTAAGAGCCACAAAGCTGCAAAGTATCAAACAACGATACTAAGAGCCACTAATGCTTTGCACAATAGGCACAAAGCTTTGAACTCACAATCTTCAGTTCTTGTGGGTTGAGTTTTAAGCTCTATGTTGAGTTCTATTTATAGGCGTTCAAATCTTCAGATCGTCTTCAGTCTTTCAGATGCACTACAATTAAGAGTTAGTTTTAAAACAAACTTGTTTAAAAACAAACTCCAAAAGATAAATAAATTAATCTTTATCCACAAATTAAATACGAATCCTAATCGTATCTAACACTTAGGATTAATAACAAACTTTATCATTAATCCTAATCTCAGCTTGTTTACTTAAAGATTCGCGCTTTATTCAAATATAAACAAACACGCGTGCTTAATGGATAAGCATTATCTTTTACGCTGAACTGGGTTTAGATGTCCTACCCACATGTCTTGGGACATCTTGTTCGACATGTTGCTTTAACATGCTCTGAACCCAGTGACAAGATGTCTAGGACATCTTGTTCAACATGTTGCATCTGCACATCTTCAATATGCACAAGTGGTTTAGACTTAATTACTTTAGCATTGGTGCTTCAGTTAAGTCACTCTGACCAAGTTGTTTTAGCCTTATGATGCAGCCAATCTCAGAAGAACTACAATCTCCCCCTTTGGCAAATTATGGCTAAAACAACCACAAACCACTTTGTTGAATGTGCACTCTTCAGTCTTCAATCTTTAAATTCTTCAATCTTCAAATTGATCTCTGTTGGTGCAACCTTCTGTTATGAGATCTTTAGGTCTTCAATGTCTTTGATCTTCAAAATCTTGTGTGTCTTCAATATTTAAGACTTCTTTTTAATCTTGAATGTGTGATGAACCTAATCTAGTATGAGACAGTCTTAGTCTTGTCTTCATATGACCCATTACAATAAATTTTCTAAGTCTAGAGATGGGATACCTAGTGACTTAGTGAACCAAAGTCTTGAGTTGCAGCAGAAAGTACTTAATCAGAGTGATCAAGACTTACTAGACCTTTTAGAGGTTCAATTTGAGCATTTAAATTATGCTTCTGGACACACTTATTGAGCATATCTTTTAGTTTTTAAATTTTTCTAAAGCTTGCCATGTTCATCCGTAAAGCAAGAGAATGATTCTCCTTGCCAAAAAGTTGTTCTAAGCATCAATTATTTCTCCCCCTTTTTACCATAATTTGACAAAGGTTAAAGGAAAATATTCATTGATTTAGAGAACAAAACAGCTTACAAAATGCACTAACACAAGTGCCGGATGTCAAAGCCTCCAATGTCTAGGACATTTGGTAGGCCACAATTACAAGAAGATGAACAGAAAAAGGAAAAATACAAAAGTACTTATTTTCCTATATTCAGAGTCTGTTCTTCAATCTTCTTCTTCTTCTTGTTGCTCTGCTTCAGGTTGAGCAGCTCCAACTTCTTCTTCACCTTCCTCCTCCATGATGGACTTGATCAGATTGTCCATATGGTTTTTCCTTGCTGTGCTGGTCTTGATGGTTTGTTCCAAGGTCTTGGATATTTGCATAAGTTCAGCAAGTACATCCTCCTTGTTTGCTCTAGGCATAGAGCCTGATGCTTCAGCTGCTTCCTTCATCTTTGGGAACACAATGTCTGGGACATGTGTACCAACAAAAAGTTTGTAGTCAAAACTCAGATCTTGAGGCTTCTTGGTTGGAGCTTCATCAGGGTACAGGATGTTTGGATACTACCTTAAAATCATTCCAGTTATCAGACAGGGGAATGCTATAGGTAGTTTCACTGCATATGTCTCAGCATGCTTCATGGTTTGGTTAAAGACGTGGTCACCAAAGTTCAGCTTTTTCTTTGTTCCTATGAGGAAGATCATCTTTGCCAGCATTGGAGTGATTCCAGAACTGTTAGTATTTTCAACCTAAGAGGTTGAGTGTATTTTAGGGTTGGCTTCATTTGTTAAAATAAGCCTTTGGACCAGATGTGGTGACTGATGTGCACACACGTGGTACCTGAACTGAATACCCTAAAAACGCGCTTTCATTATTTGCGTGTGATCTTTTGAAAAAGATTTGTTTTGAAACAAACACATCCACGCTAGCTTACGCGCCAAGGAACGAGCTGAAAGATTGAAAAAGATTCAGAAAAGATTTAAGAAGGCCGGTTTATTACTAGAAGTATCAAAAAGATTTAAAACAAACATATCTTTTGTTAAAAGATTGAGTTTGTTACTTAAAGAATACGATGGCCAGCTACCAGTTCTTGTTCTATATAAAGGAAGGCTGAAGACTTGTTTTATTCACCGAAATCAATATTCATAAATCTAGTCTTTAGGATTTCGAGTCTTTGTCCCTTTGTTTCTTGTTTCCATTGAGACTTGAACTAGGGTTGTATTTAGCTCTTAAGCTTTTAAGCACAGAGCTGTTCTTTTCTTGGTTCTAATTTGAAACAAGGATTGAACTTTAAATCACTCAAAGCTTTGAAGCACGAGTAGGTTCTTTAGATTAGGAGTGCGTCTCCATCATTGAGTTTGTAAAAATCGTTGTGAGGAGCAAGGTCCTTGTGAGGAGCAAGGCAAGTCAAAGTCCTTGTGAGGAGCAAGGCAAGTCAAAATCCTTGTGAGGAGCAAGGTCCTTGTGAGGAGCATGGTAGGATAGCGAGGAAGTGACTAGGGGTAGTCATATCTTGTGAGGAGCAAGGTAGAGTTAGCACGGGTAGTGTCTAAGTGAAAAGTTGTAAACTGGGTTGTTTAGCTTTGAAGTAGAACTATCATAGTGGATTCATTCCTGGATTGGTATCCCCCAGAGTAGGTTGCGAGTTGCGCTGAACTGGGTTAACAAACTCACTGTGTTATTTATCTTCTGCACTTTATTTACCTTGTTCATCAAGTCACTGGCATGTCTATGATGTTGGCACATTAGGCACCACATCGTATATCATAACCCTAACGTGCACCGCATCACAATGCACATCTGTGACTTGCTACCGGAATTTCAATTGGCATCAGAGCAGGCACCCTGTTCTGTTTTAGGGTGAGCTCCAGGGAAGATACTTTCTGGAACCATGGACAAGGATGGAACTTTCGTCAGCAAACCACCTCTTCTGGATGGCACTGACTATGACTATTGGAAGTCACGCATGGCAGCTTTCTTAAAATCCATTGATAGTAGAACTTGGAAAGCAGTGCTAAGAGGTTGGGAACATCCCAAAGTCAAGGATGCTAATGGAGTTGATACTGAAGAGCTCAAACCAGAAGATACACTTGCTCTTGGCAACAATAAAGCTTTAAATGCATTATTCAATGGAGTGGACAAGAACATGTTCAGACTCATCAAACAATGTACTGTTGCCAAAGATGCTTGGGAGATACTTAAGACAACCCATGAAGGGACCTCCAAGGTAAAAAGTTCAAGACTTCAACTTCTCCACTCAAAATTTGAGAATCTCAGAATGAAGGAGGAAGAGACTATTTATGACTTTCACATGAATGTTCTTGACCTAGCAAACTCCTTTGATTCCTTGGGAGAAAGGCTGTCTGATGAGAAGATGGTAAGGAAAATTCTTAGATCTTTACCTAAAAGGTTTGACATGAAGGTCACAGAAATAGAAGAAGCTCAAGACATTGCTAGCATGAAAGTTGAAGAACTTGTTGGCTCTCTTCAAACCTTTGAGATGAATTCAGTGATAAAATTGAGAAGAAAGGGAAAAGCATAGCTTTTACCTCCAACACTGATAATGAGGTAGTTGATGAAGAAGACCTCTCAGATGATATAGCTCTACTCGGAAGACAATTTAATAAAATCTTGAAGAATGTGGGTAGAAGACCAAGGAGGAATGTGCAGCACATCCATCCTAACATCAGTAAACAAGGGAACACTTCAGCAAAAACTGAAACTGATGACAAAGGTGTTCAATGCCATGAATGTGAAGGCTATGGTCATATCAGATCTGAATGCACTACCTATCTGAAAAAACAGAAGAAGGGATTATCTGTATATTGGTCTGATGGAGATGACTTTGAAGATGAATTGGAGAGTAAAGCTGCCAACCATGTAAGTGCCATGACAGGTGTGTGTGATTATGATACAGAGTCATATAATGAAGAACTCACTTATGAGGAACTGGCCTCAGCATACAAAGAGTTATGCATCAAAAATGAGGAAGTGTGCAGAACAAATGAAGAACAAAAGGCTGTCAATAATCAACTCAAGTCAGAAAAGGTAACAAATGTAGAACAAGAGGGTATCATTGATCAACTCAAGATGGAAAAGCAGAAGTTACAAGCAATAGTAACCAGCCTTCAAGATGAAGTCAAGCTAGTAACATCTAACTTGGAAATCATGACCAAGTCTGTTAAGATGCTTGGCACTGGAACAAAGAAGCTCAATGAAAATCTCAGCATCAGAAAACATGCTAATGATCCAACTGGGGTAGGCTATAGAAAAATTTACAACAATGAAAGCCTAGAATCAAACCTTGTTCCTGAGTCAAAACAGATCTGACTTCAAGATGTTGCCACATCCTGCACCACATCAGAATCCTATAAACAAAAGAAAATCCACTTCTTTGAAGTGTCACCATTGTGGTAAGTATGGCCATATCAAATCATTCTGCTATAAACTCTATGGTTACCCAAAGAAGAAGCCTCAACCTAGAGCATATCATAGAATGGCCAAGAAAGAATGAAAGCCAAGAGTCAAAGCAGTTGCTCATATAGCTCACACACTTTTCAAAGCCTCATCTAAAGAAAATTGGTACTTTGAGAGTGGTTGTTCTAGACACATGACTGGTGAAGAAAGGTTTCTGGTAGACATCAAGTCATATACTTCAAGTTATGTGACCTTTGGTGATGGTGCTAAAGGACAAATCAAGGGTATTGGGAAACTAATCAACAACGGTTTGCCCGAGGTTGACAATGTTCTGCTTGTCAAAGAACTGAAAGCTAATTTAATCAGCATAAGCCAACTATGTGATCAAGGGCTTAAAGTTGATTACTCAAAAGATGAGTGTCTGGTCACTAATGACAAAGGTGAATTACTAATGAAGGGAGACAGATCAAAAGACAACTGCTACTTATGGGTTCCTCTAGAAACAACTCATTCTACCACATTTCTTATCAGTCAAGAAGATGAAGAAAGGTTATGGCACCAAAGACTTGGGCATTTGAAGGGAATAAAAAAACTTGTCTCCAAAGAAGCAATCAGAGGACTACCAAAGCTCACTATTGAAGAAGGAGATATATGTGGTGGATGTCAAATTAGCAAGCAAATCCAGAAGTCACATCCAATGTTACAACATCAGGTGACGTCTAAAGTGCATGATGTGGAACCATATGTGGTCACATCAGACCTCCAACCTAAAGACTCTGAAGTTGAAAAACATTCTGAGAAAGCAGATCCAGAGTTAGAAGAAGATCAGACAAGTAAGGGTCCCTCAACCAGAGTTCAGAAGAATCATCCCAAAGAACTCATCATAGGGAATCCAGAATTACCAGTCATGACTTTGTCAAGGGAGGTAATTTCTAATGCTTGCTTTATATCCAAAATAAAGTCAGAGAATGTTAAGGAAGACTTGGCAGATGAATTTTGGATTAATGCAATACAAGAAGAGCTGAACCATTTCAAGAGGAATGAAGTGTGGGACTTAGTACCAAGACCTGATGTGGTCAACATCATTGGCACCAAGTGGGTGTACAGAAACAAGTCTGATGAAAGTGGTTATGTCACAAGAAACAAGGCTAGGCTTGTAGCACAAGGATATTCTCACATTGAAGGAGTAGACTTTGATGAAACCTTTGCTCCAGTAGCTCGTCTTGAGTCTATAAGGTTACTTCTAGGAGTGGCATGCATTTTGAAGTTCAAGCTTTTTCAAATGGATGTGAAGAGTGTTTTCCTCAAAGGGTACTTGAATGAAGAAGTCTATGTAGCACAGCCAAAGGGATTTGTTGATCCTAATCTCCCAAATCATGTCTACAGATTGAAGAAAGCTTTGTATGGGTTGAAGCAAGCTCCTAGGGCTTGGTATGAAAGGCTAACCAAGTTTCGTCTACAGCAAGGGTATAGAAAAGGAGAAACAGACAAGACCTTGTTTGTAAGACAAGAAGAAGGGAAGCTCATGATAGCACAAATCTATGTAGATGATATTGTGTTTGGTGGCATGACAGATGCTTTGGTGAAACAATTTGTGCATCAAATGCAATCTGAATTTGAGATGAGCCTTGTAGGTGAATTAACCTATTTTCTTGGTCTACAAGTAAAGCAAATGGAGGACACAATATTCATCTCTCGAAGCAAATATGCCAAGAATATTGTGAAGAAGTTTGGAATGGAGAGTGCAACACACAAGAGAACTCCTGCAGCAACTCATATTAAACTCACCAAGGATGAGAAAGGTGTCAGTGTTGATCAAAGCCTATACAGAAGCATCATTGGCAGTCTACTTTACCTCACAGCAAGTAGGCCTGATATCTCCTTTGCAGTTGGTGTATGTGCCAGATACCAAGCGGAGCCAAAGATGAGTCATCTTACACAAGTCAAGAGAATTCTGAAGTATGTGAATGGCACAAGTGACTATGGTATCATGTACTCTCATGGTGAAGACTCAAGGTTAACAGGGTATTGTGATGCTGACTGGGCAGGCAGTGCAGATGATAGGAAGAGTACCTCATGTGGATGTTTCTTTCTGGGCAACAACCTAATTTCATGGTTCAGCAAGAAACAGAATTGTGTAGCTCTTTCAACAGCAGAAGCTGAGTATATCGCAGCAGGAAGCAGTTGTTCTCAATTGCTTTGGATGAAGCAGATGCTGAGTGAGTACAATGTGGAGCAAGATGTGCTCACATTATACTGTGACAATATGAGTGCTATAAATATTTCCAAGAATCCTATCCAACACAGTAGGACTAAGCACATTGATATTCGTCACCATTTTATCAGAGATCTAGTTGAAGACAAGGTTGTGACCTTAGAACATGTAGCCACAGACAATCAACTGGCTGACATTTTCACAAAGGCTTTGGATGCAAGTAAGTTTGAGACATTAAGAGGCAAACTTGGTATTTGCCTTCTTGATGATCAATAGCAACCTTGCTATTGAAGCGTGCAACGGAGACCTGCCTATTACTTCCGTTTGTTTATGCACGCTATCCAAAGGCAATCATCACAGGTTTTTCTCAATTTCATATATCAAGACTATTCCACCTTTCATACTGTGATGAAGAACTATGAAGAAGATCCTGATGTAGAGCTCAATGTGGTCCACATTGGAGCCTCTGAGAAGAAGTGAAGAATCCTATCCAGAGCTGAAGGGTACAAATAATGCTATCTGCAAGAGCATTTGGTATATCTGGTATAGGAGAGTAGAATATGTGCAAAGCAACTCAAAAGCATTTAAGTTTGTAAGCATATGGCATAATCATAATCTTAATCATAGCAATATGGATAATTCATTGTGCTTAGTCATGATCATAGAAATATGGATGACCTTTATGTTTAGGATCACAGTCATAGAAATATGGGTGATTCTTAGTCACAGTCATAGCAATATGGGTGACTTAGTTACAGTCATAGAAATATGGGTAACTTGTACATGCTTAACTATGAATGCACATATAGCAACCATGGAAAGTGAAGACTACAAGGCTATGGATTGCTAGACTATATGGATTCTGTGAAGACAAATACTGAAGAAATTGAAGACTACTGAAGCATCTCTTTCTGAAGACCGTGGTGCTTAGATCATTTGTCAATAGATATATCTACTCAGTAAATGGCCCCAGTATTTTTTTACTCTTTCTGATCTTAAACTTTTTGTCAATATTATGGCTAAAAAGGGGGATAAAAGATAAGTAGTATATCTAGGGGGAGTAAGGTATAAGTAGTGCAATACATGTGCTACATGTGCTCTGGTACATGATGTGATACCAGATGTGTGCACATCGTCGAAGACAAAATGTGCTTGTATTCTGCACATCTTTTGAAGACTTTGAAGACCAGACGAATGAAGACTGATCCTTTGAAGACTGCTGAAGATGGTGCTTGAATTTAGGGGGACTAAAGTATTTTACTGAAGCTGCTGAAGACACTTCCCCTCTTGACTGTGTGCATGATTCATCACCATGCTTGTATGTTGGGAGTTTTATTCTCTCAGAAGATATGAGGCAAGACTCCGCTGCTGCAACGCCTCTGATGTTCTAATGATTCTCTCCAAAGTCTAGTTGGCTGATTCCAAAGGTTATTTTAGCCACAATTTGCCAAAGGGGGAGATTGTTAGTGTTTTCAACCTAAGAGGTTGAGTGTATTTTAGGGTTGGCTTCATTTGTTAAAATAAGCCTTTGGACCAGATGTGGTGACTGATGTGCACACATGTGGTACCTGAACTGAATACCCTAAAAACGCGCTTTCATTATTTGCGTGTGATCTTTTGAAAAAGATTTATTTTGAAACAAACACATCCACGCTAGCTTGCGCGCCAAGGAACGAGCTGAAAGATTGAAAAAGATTCAGAAAAGATTTAAGAAGGCCGGTTTGTTACTAGAAGATTCAAAAAGATTTAAAACAAACATATCTTTTGTTAAAAGATTGAGTTTGTTACTTGAAGAATACGATGGCCAGCTACCAGTTCTCGTTCTATATAAAGGAAGGCTGAAGACTTGTTTTATTCACCGAAATCAATATTAATAAATCTAGTCTTTAGGATTTCGAGTCTTTGTCCCTTTGTTTCTTGTTTCCATTGAGACTTGAACTAGGGTTGTATTTAGCTCTTAAGCTTTTAAGCACAGAGCTATTCTTTTCTTGGTTCTAATTTGAAACAAGGATTGATCTTTGAATCACTCAAAGCTTTGAAGCACGAGTAGGTTCTTTAGGTTAGGAGTGCGTCTCCATCATTGAGTTTGTAAAAATCCTTGTGAGGAGCAAGGTCCTTGTGAGGAGCAAGGCAAGTCAAAGTCCTTGTGAGGAGCAAGGCAAGTCAAAATCCTTGTGAGGAGCAAGGTCCTTGTGAGGAGCAAGGTAGGATAGCTAGGAAGTGACTAGGGGTAGTCATATCTTGTGAGGAGCAAGGTAGAGTTAGCACGGGTAGTGTCTAAGTGAAAAGTTGTAAACTGGGTTGTTTAGCTTTGAAGTAGAACTATCATAGTGGATTCATTCCTGGATTGGTATCCCCCAGAGTAGGTTGCGAGTTGTGCTGAACTGGGTTAACAAACTCACTGTGTTATTTATCTTCTGCACTTTATTTACCTTGTTCATCAAGTCACTGGCATGTCTATGATGTTAGCACATTAGGCACCACATCGTATATCATAACCCTAACGTGCACCACATCACGCTGCACATCTGTGACCTGCTACCGAAATTTCAAGAACCATGATTGGTAGGTGCCCAGTTTACAGCTCCAATTCTGTTGAGGATAACATACTTGACACTAAGACATCCTGTAGATAATAATCCTTTCTTAGGCCATTCACTTACTTGACCTCCAGTTATCTCCTTGGTCACCTCCTTGACTAACTCAGCTTCATCACCTTCAATGGTTGGATTTCTCCCCAGATACTCATTGATGGTGGTTGGAGAAAACTTCACATCTTTACCCCTTACTCTGACTTTTCTGAACTCTTCACTCCCTTCACTGCAAGCACTGGTGATGTTCACAATGAACTCCTTCACGAGCATCTCATAGCAATCACCGAGGTCTTTGACGGTCTTCATTAACTCAGCCCTCTCTAATAGCTCCATGATCTCCTTGCATTCAAGAGCTTCTTGATTAAGCTTTCTTTCTTGAGCTATTCTGCGCTGGTAGACAAACCTCCACTTTTGAGCACTTTCTTCAGAATGGAAGGAGACCCTATCCATTGGTGCTAGTGGGATGTTTGCAGGGATTCTTCTTACTTCAATTCTCTTTCTTCCGGCAGTCGTGATGTCTAGGACATCTGGTTCACCATCAGTGTCAGAGTTACTGACAGCAACGACTTGTTTCTTCTTCCTTTTCTCACCAACAGCTTTCTTCTCTGCCTTTCTTTTTCCTTTCTTTGCAGTAGTCTGAGTCTCCACTTGCTTAGATTTATACGTCTTAGCTCTTCTGTTGATTGAAATGCTAATTCGTATACCTTTGCTTTCATCAGAGCTTTCTTCTTCCAGGCTTTGATGTGGTTTACCGCTTTTCTTCATTCCTTGAAGAATGTTGGCCAGAGGAACCTCATCTTCATCATCTTCATTATCATGTTCTAAGTCTTGAACTTCTTGTTCAGGAATTGGTGCAGAACCAGATGTTGGGACATTGGGTTCAACATCTTGTGCTGGTACTTCTACTGAAGATGTAGGTTGATCCAAGTTGGGATCATCTTCATGAGGTCTTGATGAGATGTTGGTGGCTGTTTCTGATGATGGGACTTCATTAGCTGGAGGAGAGATCTGCTCAGCAACTTTGACTTGATGTTCTTTAGTTGATGTTTCATCAAACGGTTTGACATGTGGTATTTCTGAAATCTTTTGTGTTTCTTGAGTCTCAGAAGGTTGGCATTCAGGATTTGTAGACTCTTGTTCCTGAATTTTGTCATTCCCCGTTGCATGAGCTTTGGTCTTTTTAGGATTCTTCTTCTTCTTTGAACCCTTGGACTTCTTCTTCTTGATTTCGTCTTCTGTTGGAGGAATCATGCTGATTGGTACAGCGTTTGTGATGGTTCCTTGTTGATAAACGCAGAAATCTGAAACCCTAGGCATTTGAGAGGATGCCTCTTCTGTTTGCGTCTTTGAATCATCTGGGTTGTTGTTCTTGGATGATTGTTGAGACATTGTTGAAGGGGGTTCTTGAGAAGAATGAGTTTCTGATTCTTGAGAAGGATGTTAGACAAGACGTTGAGACGTTTGGTAGTGTCACATATGAGGTCCTAGTAGCCTTTTATAGATTTGATTGAGAACTTAAGGCTACCTCTTTTTACGTGCAGATGTTTAATGTTTCTTTACTCTGCACGTTACCTCTATAATGCCTATGACACGTTTTTGAGCGTGTGAATACCCAGAGGCACTCTTACACTCCCAACCAAAATCTCTTCAGCTTCTTGTCCGTTGTACAGATGTTGGGACATCTGGTGGGACATCTTGTCAATATCTTCCTTGGCAGACAAGCAAGCTATTTCTGGACCATTGTCTTGAGGTGTCCAAGTATAGCATTTGTCACTTGACTTTCTCCCTTTCATCACTACTTCTTGATCATTTTCTATGGTGCATTCATGGTTGTTGAAGTGCACTTTTAGTCCTTGTTCACATAGTTGACTAATGCTAATCAAGTTTGCAGTGAGACCTTCTACTAGTAGGACATCATATAGGCATGGAGTGTTTGGACCAGCTAGTTTTCCAATGCCTATGACTCTACCCTTGACTCCATCACCAAAAATAACACTTCCTTTTAAGTGAGACTTTAGTTCTCTAAGATATTTCTTATCTCCAGTCATGTGTTTAGAACACCCACTGTCAAAATACCAATTTTTGGATGGAGATATTTCTAGAGAAGTATGGGCCTTTTGGGGTGGTGTTGGCTTCCATACTTTAGTCAGAACTTCTTTGTATTTCATCCTTGGTGGTAGGATCTTCCTTTTGTTCTGTCTTGGTGGCTTAGGCTTCTGAGGGTAGCCATGGAGATAGAAGCATTCTGAGATTAGATGCCCAGTTTTTCCACAATGTTTACATCTTTTTAGTGGTCCCTTATATTCTTTGTATTGAGGGGACACATGTTGAACATGATGTTGGGACATGTGGTCTGGCATGTGCTTCTTCTGTTGAGCTGGAAGCTGAGTCCTCTGTTCAAACCTTTTCTGCTTGTGTTGAGTCAGATGATGAGTCTTTGTCACCTGTTTCTTTTGTCTAGCAGGTTGTTGAGGTTTGGATTTTGTCTTCTTATGCTTGTGCTGAGAAGGATGTTGTGACATGTGGTTTGACATCTGGTCCTGAGAGTTAATCTTTGGGGAAATTTTCTTCTCAGGAGTGTTGCTATAGTTGTCATACCGTAATCCCTTCTTGTCACTTGGGTTTCTACCAAGTTCAAGGACTTCTTCAAGCATGTCAGTTCCCTTGTTTAACATTCTCACAGATTTTGTCATCTCAGTGAGTTTTGAGTTTGACAAGGTGACTTGTTCTTTCAACAAAGCTGTTGATGCTTCTAATGCCTCCTTCTCTTGTGAGAGCAAGGTGACTTGTTTTCTCAATTCAGCTATTGATGCCTCCTTTTCTTGTGCAAGTAGTGTGACTTGTTCTTTTAAGTTAGCTGTAGAAGCCTCTAGTGCTTTCTTTTCATGAGCTAGTTTCTCCATCTCCTTATCTTGTCTTCTTATAAGTTCACAAGATTGTTCCCATTTAATGGTGAGATTGTTGTATATCTCATCCAATTCTTCTTGTAGGAGATCTTCATTACTGATGTTGCTGCTAGTTTCAAATGTTCCAGCAAAGGCTTTATTTGTTGGTTCTTCTTCCTTCTCTTCATCAGAATCAGATAAAGTAGCTGTCATTCCCTTTTTCTGTTTCCTGAGAAAGTTTGGACATTCTGGTCGGATGTGTCCAAATCCTTCACATTCAAAACATCTTACCTCTTTGTTTTGCTCAGAAGTATTCTCCTCCTTGCTCTTGCCCTGTGACTTGATGTTGGACCTTTTGTCTGGGACATTTTGCTTATACATGGCTTGTAGCTGACTCAAAGATTTATTGAAATTCTTTGTAAGGTAAGCTAATGCTTCTGATAGCTCATCATCAGTTTGACTTTCCTCAGATTTAAAAGCCAGGTTCTTCATCTTCTTCTCTGGTTTATCATCCAGAGACATCTCAAAAGTTTGTAATGAGCCAATAAGTTCATCAACTTTCATTGTGCTCAAGTCTTGAGATTCTTCGATTGCAGTCACCTTCATGTTAAATCTCTTAGGCAGTGATCTAAGGATTTTTCTGGCTAGCTTTTCTTCAGGTATCTTCTCACCTAGGGCAAAGGTTGAATTTGCTATATCTCGTATTCTAGTGTTGAACTCAGATATAGTTTCTTTATCCTCCATACCAAAAACCCTATTGGCATGTATGCCTTTTCTTAATCCTAGCAATCTTCTACTCAAGGGCTAACTCCCCCTGAATATGAGAACCTACCCAACTCCCTCTAATCACTAATCCCAAGTGACGACAACTTTAAACTACAAAGTTTAAAGACTTAGTTGAATGACAACATTCAACAACAAAGCTACAAAGTATCAAAACCAATACTAAGAGCCACAAAGCTGCAAAGTATCAAACAACGATACTAAGAGCCACTAATGCTTTGCACAGTAGGCACAAAGCTTTGAACTCACAATCTTCAGTTCTTGTGGGTTGAGTTTTAAGCTCTATGTTGAGTTCTATTTATAGGCGTGCAAATCTTCAGATCGTCTTCAGTCTTTCAGATGCACTACAATTAAGAGTTAGTTTTAAAACAAACTTGTTTAAAAACAAACTCCAAAAGATAAAGAAATTAATCTTTATCCATAAATTAAATACGAATCCTAATCGTATCTAACACTTAGGATTAATAACAAACTTTATCATTAATCCTAATCTCAGCTTGTTTACTTAAAGATTCGCGCTTTATTCAAATATAAACAAACACGCGTGCTTAATGGATAAGCATTATCTTTTAAGCTGAACTGGGTTCAGATGTCCTACCCACATGTCTTGGGACATCTTGTTCGACATGTTGCTTTAACATGCTCTGAACCCAGTGACAAGATGTCTAGGACATCTTGTTCAACATGTTGCATTTGCACATCTTCAATATGCACAAGTGGTTTAGACTTAATTACTTTAGCATTGGTGCTTCAGTTAAGTCACTCTGACCAAGTTGTTTTAGCCTTATGATGCAGCCAATCTCAGAAGAACTACATGACTGGAGAGCTTGGAGGAGTAGTGTCAACAACTATATCTTTGCCCTTATCAGAAGCTGGCTCATTTGTCTCTTGATCCATCATAATGGTATCCTCTGTAGGAGTAAGCCCTAGAGACCAATACTTTAGTGCTTTATTTATTAATAATAATAGGCATTTCTTTGATATGTTTGTAACGTTCAAAATAATGAAGTCCCTAGAATAGAAAGTTTGTTTAATATTAAGTGTGACTTAATAATGAGATTACATTAAACATAAAGACACTATTCTTAAAGTATCGATAGTCGAGCTTTAAGGTGAAAAGGGATAACCTTAAAGCATAAAGACTATTATGAAGATAGACTGATGATCGCATCTCATGGATCATGGGATAAGGAGTTATCAAGTCTTGACATAGGTATAAGAAATATTAGGAGTAATATTTATACCGGATTGACCCGCTATGAGAGTACTACATGCAAAGTTATGCAAAGTGTCATAAGTTACTCTCATGGTGATAATGGTGTAAACCGCCCTTAGACCTGAAACCACTTTGTACCCTAGATGTGGAGTCAAGTACTTTGTTGCTGATCTAACGTTGTCCGTAACAAGATGACCATAAAGGCAGTTGATGGGTACTTCACAAAGCATGCTGAGGGACAGTAGTGACCTAGATGGAATTTGCCAATCCTGCATAACAGGATAAATGTCATGGGCCCAATATTGAACTGGACAAAGATGACACCAAGTACGCTTTGTGTTCAATATAGACATAAAGGGCAAAGGGGTAATTATACACGCATATGTTATCACTAAGGTTATGTTATGATCACATGTCAATTTCTCATAACTTGGGTAGCAATGATGTGTTGCTAGATACCGCTCATTGTTTATTATATTAAATAAAGGATTTAATATAATTGCCAACGTTATGGAAACCTACAAGGGTCACACACATAAGAACAGCATAGTGTGAGATTGGAACACCGTAAGGTACGGTGCACCTTAGAGAAATATGGAAATATGATAAGGGTATCATGGTAATTAAATAAGCGGTTCATAATTTGTTATGATGAGGAAGCACTCATGTGTACATGACATATGGGGGGTGCGCTACTTAAAAGTTTATTTAATTAAAAGTGGGTTTTAGTAATTGTAGCCCAATGACAATAGTTTGTCTTGGTGCACAAGACAAGTGGTTCTATAAATAGAACACTTGTGACAAAGAAAAATCACTTGATGAAAATCAATTGCTAAAACCCTAAATCCTAATTCCTCTCACCTCTCACTAGAAACCTTCATTCTTGGAGCTAGCACTCTTCTTGGAGGTAGCCGTTCGTGTGGACTAGCTAGAGGCGTTGTTCGTAGACATCAACGCTCGTGATCGATTCTGGTTCGTGACTCAAAGTGTTGATCATCAACCGTTCGTGAAACAAAGGTTCTTCCCTACAAGAGGTAAAAACCCTAAAACACATATCATGCTCATTCGTAAGGATCAAACTAAGGAAATTTTTTGAATTCCGCTGCTTAAACTATCTCAATTTTCCTTCAGTGGTATCAGAGCCACTTACAAATCCATGGTTTGATGTTGTTTACTGTTTTATTAATATGATTATGAATCGGTATTAATAATAATAATAACAAGAATTAATAAAATTTGATTGATCAATTTTAAAATATATGGGATATGCGATTCTAATACAACGTCGGTGTATGTGATATACCGATCGTGTCATTCATTCGAATGTTTATGTGATTGGCGTGAACGTGGATGATTGTGAGTGTGAGCTTCGGAACCGTTACTGGTGAAGCATCATATATCCGATCGTCCATGATGAACAAACAATCCTAAAACGTTTTGATGTATGATCGTTGTATTAGGATTCATAACAATACAAGTGTTGTATTGTTATGGAAACAGAATACGGCTAGGGTTCATATCCGATCAGTTTAAATCGTTTAAACATGTTTTTGTTTAAATTGCGATCTGTTTAAAATTGTTTAAATCGCGATCTGTTTAAATTGTTTAAACCGCGTTTATGTTTAAATCGTTTAAACATTCTGTTTAAATCGCGACCTGTTTAAAATTGTTTAAATCGCGATCTGTTTAAATTGTTTAAACCGCGTTTATGTTTAAATCGTTTAAACATTCTGTTTAAATCGCGATCTGTTTAAAATTGTTTAAATTGCAAATCGTTTAAATTGTTTAAACCGCATTTATGTTTAAATCGTTTAAACATTCTGTTAAAATCGGGTTTCTGTTCAAATCGTTTGAACATATTGAAAATTTGTTTCTGTTTAAACAATTCGTTTTAAAGTCGTTTAAAACATAGTCGAAATTGTTTCGGTATTGTTTCCGTTTAAATAATTCACTTATGTTTAAATTGTTTAAACATATCAGAATCAATTAAATAATAAAAAGTGATCAATCATGATATTTTATTAATTGGGTGAATAATAATGACAATAACTATTTGTTTATTGTTATGTTTTTATGATGATTGATTATGGCCTTAGTTTACTCCTTCTGTTTTAATTTGGGATTTTAAATACGGCCTGCGTGTCGTGCCTCTCTCTAAATTTCTTGATATAACTTATCTTCTCATCTCACTCCCTCGTATGTAAAACGAGTATTCTTTGATGTAATGTTATAATAGAATTATTAGAGGAACAAAGGAGGACAGCCATGAAGGTGATGCTTGGAGAAGTAGATCATCGTTAGGCTAGTTTAGGGTTCTCTCATTGGCTTGAGAGAACACTTGCGTTAGGAGGCCATAATCATATCATTTTATTATTGTATGTATGTATGTTGATGCATGTGAGAGCGTTTAATATGTTAAACAAGCCGGTGAGATCAAATTAATTAAATATCCCTCAAAAGACACATAAGAGATTAATAAAGAAAATGTGGGTTCGCCCACCGCGGAGTGCATTTTGTTTATTAATAAAATATGTGAATATTAAGTTTATGCTTTCCAAGTTTTAGAACTCATCAAGACTAGTATCGAACTATGTAGGTTCGCCCACCGCGAAGTGCATATTCTATATTGGTAAGGTGCGATGGGATAATTGTAATATCCAACTTCTAAAGCAAGGGTCAAACTTAACTTAACAAATATAATGTGATTATATGAGTTTAAGAAGCAATGGTTGGGTATAATACATAAGATGAATTCGAATAAGGAGTTATTCACCCAATTGATATTCAAGAATTGTATGAGATACAATTGGAAGGAGTTCCTACCTAAATAAACTAAGTCTTGTGTAATCCGCCCACCGTGGACTTAAGACAAAGTGAAATATGGATCTTGACCCACTAGAAAATCTTCCAACGGGATTTTCCGAATCAAATGGTGAGGGTCATTTGTTTTGAATAAAATAGTGGAACTTTTTAATAAAAGTCCTTATTAAAAATTATACAAATATCTTACATATCTTTGAAATTAAAATACAATACAAAATATATATTGTCCTTGTGAAGGACAAAGATTTCAGAAAATAGTTTCTGAATTGGTACACTAATGAGAATGGTTCTCAAATAAAAGAAGTACTATAAGAGCTTGAACTATATTCTAACAACCTACTATAACTAGATTGGAGAAGGATGCTTTTTATAGTATCAAGTTGACATCTAGATATAGAATACTTCATAATTTTAGACAATGAATGATGTGATCATTTAAAGCAAGATCCTTTTGAAAGAACTTCAAAGTATGATGGATTTCTCAATAGATCAAGGAGTTGGTCATAGGTTCAAATTACAATGGATAGATATAGATAAATTTATGAATTTCTATATCTACCGGAAATTGTTGAGTTGAATGAGAATTAATTTGCACTATAAAAATTTGAGATATAATATAAATAAGATTTATATTTCTCTTATTTGAATAGAACAAAACTGGTTGCCAAAGGAGAACGGCTATCTTAAAATGGTTAGACCATTGATTGAAACAAGAATGCCGTAAATAGTTCTTGGAAGAGTCAAACTAAAGGGAATGAAGTAAGACTTCAACATTATACATATTGTTATAGAAAGTCAAGGTTTCTATTTCTACAAAGGTATATGATACAAAGATTGAATCTCAATTTTACGAAAATAGAGATGTTTAAAGAATTAGAACATTGACTATAAGATTAAGTCAACTTATGTCTAGAATGAAAATTGTTTCATTGACAATGATAGCTTATGCTATGATTTAAAATCGAATTTAAATGGAACACAATAATTGTTATTGAATTCCATCTAATAATAGAAGTAATAATTAGATATCTTGTATTGACAAGAGATAAATTAGTTTTAAATAATAAGGCAAGCGATTGTCCTATCATTTAAAATCTTCTATTGCTCAAAGTCAAGTAATGGACTAGGGTTCCATGATCTTGATATGACTTAAAATTGAATTTGAAATGGACACAATAATTGTTATTGAATTCCATATGGTGATAGAAGAATTAATTATATCTTGTAATGACAAGATATAAATTGTAGCTTTAAATAATAAGACAAACGATTGTCCTATCATTTAAGCAAAGTCTTCTATAATATTGCTCCAAGTCAAGTAATGGACTAGGGTTCCATGATCTTGATAAGACTAGTCTATAACAATGACAAGAGCCAAATAAGATTTGGATCTTGTAAATATATCAAGATTTCTATTTGTTTAGTACAAATATTTGATATGTCAATAAAACGACACCTGATCAATTTGAGCAATATGCATGAGATGTATATCGACCACTAAACATATTTGTTTGATATATTGAGTTTATTTTGCTTCATTATCATTAATGATTAAAATCATTAAATATGGATATGTGTATGACACAAATTAGAAATCTTTGAATTTGTCAAAGAGTTTAAAACAATGAAGAAAATAGAACTCAATAAAAGTATTTGAGTCATATGAATGAGTCATATCAGTAAATACTTAACTAAGATGTAAAATAACTAATTTATTGCTTCATGTTTGACATGATTTGAGTTAAGATAGTTTAAATACATCATTGACTCTTAAAGTCTCTCTTCTTATAGTTAATCTTTACCCACAATTGATTCCCTTTTAAGATGATCATAAAGACACCATATGCGATATGGGGTAAGAGCACAAAGTATGCCTTTATGAAATTTTGGATCGGAAATTTATTGGATAAATTTAAATCCAAATTAAATGAATAAATATGTGAAAGTATTCTTAGGGATACTTATCTTATATCACTCTAAAAGACAAAAGTTGTTTGTTGCTTTGTTTGAAGCATTCCTCTAGTGGGAGTGCGTCTCTAAGAGAGACAGTGGGAGTGACATAGAACTTGAAAGAGGTCAGGTTCCGTAAAACATATTTATTAGAAAGGGAACACAAACCGGTTCCTCAAGGATGTTGAAGGACCATTGATTTGAGTTGCACAAAATCTTAGATAAGTCTAACATATCACATGGATAAAGAGCCTGATTGGATCATGACTCGGCAAGGTGATATGTTTTTCATGATAGATGGATCTTTGACTTTCTAAAAGGTCGTAAGACGGTCTAAATTCTGAGAAGTGGTTAAATGCCATGAAAAACTTATGCAGAATCCATATACACTGACCTTATGTAGATAATGGTTATGTCATCAAGATGAGTAAGACTCATACGATGAAAGTAAGTATTCTTGTTGAACACTAATATGGATGGTATTAAGAATACCTTTTAATATTTGATTGATCATTAAAGGTTTCACGCAAAATTATAATGAAAATTATGATGAAACCCTAAATATAATCATAGAGCTTAAAATCTGTTTAATTGTTTTTACTAAATATTGTACTACATGTTTTGGTAGATGGATAACAAAGTTGCATTCCTTAATTGGAATGACCTCATATATATGTACTAGACATATACATAAGGGTTTTATTGATCCAAAGGATGCTAGAAATGTATGTAACTTGTAACTATCTAATTTTGATTAGATAGAGTTCTCGGAAATTTAAATTATTATTTGTTCCTTTTATGAAGTTTTATGAAAACAAATTAACAAGGACAAACCTATTGTCATACCCCAATTTTTGACCTAAGATCCTACCACTTTTCATCATATTGATTTTCGTCGCATTTCCTCTCAAATATGTGACTTAGCTCGTTTGGTAGTGAAGAGAGTGTACAAAAGAGTTATGAGCGCAAGGTCACGGGTTCAAATCTCACCCTTATCATCTTTTTGCAATTTTTTCTTATGTTTTTTATTTGTTTCTAACTCTATAAAAAAAATCACAAAAATCATATTTTTAATTGTAATTTTCATTTTTTATTAGTTTTTTCATTTAAATAAATTAACTTAGTGCTTAAGAAAGAAAAGTCAAACAAAACAAAAAGGAAAAAAATCAAGCAATTAAAGGCAAATCATACTCAAAGAGGAAGATCCTCATTCACTCATAAACCATACTCAATTCATACAATTTCATTCCAAAATTAACACAATCAAACATTAAAGCCTAAACCTAATTCTTTTTCTTATAAATAACAAAAAACTTTCACACGAAAAATTAGGATTCTAAACCCACATTACAGAGACACAATCACACCATATTTCTACTCAAAAACAAAAAAATACAAAAAAGAAAAGGAAAGAAAAAGAAGGTACAAAGGCTTCACGCCTCTTTCTTCTTCTCCACCAAAACACCATTCATCACCACCATATAATAACCACCACCCTCACCACAAATCAAACAACATTAACAACAACAACCTCCAACAATCAAGCCTTCCAAAAACAAGAAACAGAAACAGAAAACTAGAACGGAACAGAGAAGAAGGAAGAGTTTCCCGCCGTCAATCTCGCCGACGAATCCGACGAAAATCCGGTTACACCACCGGAATCACTATTGTCTCCCTCTGGTCTCAACTGGCATGGGAATAACTCAATCGCGGGATCATTCTATTATATGGTATGTGATTGTCTTTGTTTGTTGATGCATGTATTCATTTATATGATGCCAATCCATGTCTGCGCCTGTTGTTCTGTGTAGCTTGTGTTTCATTTGAAAATCATGTGCACAAGATTATGATATAGCTTTGTAACAAGCTTCCTGCTCACGTGTTTTGTTTCCACCCTTATGTTTCCATTTTGTTTAATTATCTTTATTTATTTAGTTGTGTTGTTTGTTTATTGGGTTCTAAACCCATACATTTATTCATACCTTTGTAATTTGTTTTTAACAATTAAAACAAAAATAAGTATTACAAAAAATAAGCATTTTTTATGTAATTAATTTAATGTACTAAAAACTCTTTTTTTAATAAAATAAAACTCGGATTAAAAAAGAGATGGCCGGATATACTTCCGCCTGTCTCTCGAATGATCAAGGACTAAGTGTTCGCTTACTCTTAACGATTGTTCCTCTTCCATACCAAAAAAAACCAAAATTAAACAAAATTAATTAAAGTTAAATAAATTCTTCATAATAAATTCGGATTGAAAATGAGATGGCTGGTTGTACTTCCGCCTGTCTCTCGAACGATCGAGGACTAAGCTTTCGCTTACTCTTAACGATTACTCGCCTTCCATAAATTAAAATCAATCTCAACTCATCGAATATTACTTTTTTCGCGTCCATGCACGCTTTAATTATTTTTTCTCAAGCGGATACCATCGTCCAAGTGCGAGTCCGTCTTTTCAATTAAACAAACTTTTTTTCTTTCAAAATGCAAATAATTTTTCATAAATAAAATCAACCAACACACAAATATTTTTTTACAAAGAACTACGTAGCTTTGATTTTCCCATTGCACTCGGGAATACGTAGGAGCGGGATCCAACAACCGTCAAGCACACTAATAAAAAACTAACTTTTTTTCCCTTTTTGTAAATACTTGTATAAAAAATAATAATATGTAAATAAAACAATTTTTTTTTTATAATAAAAGCAAGCAAACAAATTTTAAACTTCAAACCCTTAACTAATTAGGAGGTTCCCGTTGAGTACAACGGATGTGAGGGGTGCTAATACCTTCCCCTTGCATAACTAACTCCCGAACTCGGAAATGGTTGCGAAGACATTTCCTTTCCATCCTTTTAGGGTTTTATCGACGTTTCCCTTTTAATAAAAAAACTTCGGTGGCGACTCTGTAGTCATCCGTGCGTTCATTACGCTCGGGCATTTTTCGCGGCGCGACACCTATCTAATTTTGATTAGATCGAATAAATTTGAATATTTGTTCCTTTTGAAAGTTTTATGTAAAAACAAATTAATGAAGGACAAATATAAATCTTGTGCACACAAGAAGGTTAGTGGGAGTAATAATATTAATCTGGTGTTATATGTGGCTGACATATTAATCATCAAAAACCTTTTCTTTTTACATGTGAGACATGGTTAAGGAAATAACTCTTGATGAAATACTTAGGCAAGAATTCCTAAAGAGTTAGGAATATCCTATGTATTTGGGCAAGGATTCCTAAAGAGTTAGGAATAGCCTATGTACATATATTGATGAAGTGTTCAAACACTTGATGTGTAAAATCATCGCATATGTCAGAAGATTGGTCTTTGTCTAAAGGACAATAGCATGTCTCATTGGATGAGAGAGAGACACGTGAAAATAATCCATATGCTTTGGAAGATGGATTAATCATACACATCATAATATGTACTTAATCAGATACACCATATGCTTGTAGCATATTCAATAAGTACCAAAATTAAGACTAGTGTTGGACACTAACTGATCTTCAAGAATATCCCTAAGGACCTTAAAAGGAACTGAGGACCATTTCTTGAAATATGTAGGTATGGGAAAGATCATTATAAGGAAGTTATAATGATGGTAGTTTCCATACTAATGTATTGTATATCATGCCTGAATATAGACATTGTAAGCTATAAAGCTTAGTAATATGTTTATTTCAGTTACAGAGGTGGAGTATTTTGGATCGTTTAGCTCATGATTGAGCTAAAGCTATATTTCCGGTGTTGTAGATTTCATTAAATCACATTAGTGATGGTAATGGTTGATCTTGCAAAACAATAACGGAGAATAGATCTCACCGACGATTCATATATATACTTAGACACTTCTATATTTCGATAAAGATCGAAATAGAAAGTTGGATAGATACGTAAGGTACCAACATAGGAAACAGTTCCTAATCCACTAACAAAGGCTCTTGCGCAGTTGAAGCGTGATGGGCATACTAGGTCTATGGGTATTAAGGTAATGCTTGATTGGCTCTAGTACTAGTGGGAGATTGTTGGAGTAAGCCCTAGAGACCAATACTTTAGTGCTTTATTTATTAATAATAATAGGCATTTCTTTATTATGTTTGTAACGTTCAAAATAATGAAGTCCCTAGAATAGAAAGTCTGTTTAATATTAAGTGTGACTTAATCATGAGATTACATTAAACATAAATACGCTATTCTTAAAGTATCTATAGTCGAGCTTTAAGGTGAAAAGGGATAACCTTAAAGCATAAAGACTATTATGAAGATAGACTGATGATCACATCTCATGGATCATGGGATAAGGAGTTATCAAGTCTTGACATAGGTATAAGAAATATTAGGAGTAATATTTATACTGGATTGACCCACTATGTGTAACACCCCAAAATTTAGAAATAGTTATTTATTTAGAATATGGTTTATTTAGGTGTTTATGTGCTAAGTTAATTATTTGATAAGTTAGAATTTATTTAATTTAGTGAGAACAAGAGAATTATTTGAAAAATAGAATTAATTAAGATATATTTTAGAGATATAATTTAGAGATATATTTTAGGAATATTTTATGAAAATAAAAGATTAGATTTTTATGAAAAATAAGATGAGAGTTTTTAGGAAAATATATTGTGGAAACAAATCCGATAAGAATATCTTTTCTTCTAGGAAAAGAAACCTAGTTAGTTGCTTATAAATAGACTAAAGTGAGAAGAAATTAGGAGAGCAAAATCAAATAGAAACCTGAGGAGACCTTGGAGAGCTAGGGCAGCACGAGGGATCGCCAACAATCAATCATTAAAGAATTTCAGCATAATCGAGGTAAGGGGGGAGACTGTTCACGCATAGGGGTAGTGTTAACCATAAGAATAGTCGAGGGGACCTTGCCCTCCTTCCCATTCCCTTTTATTCTCCCTTTTCTTTTTTTCTTTCTTTTGATGATCATGATTTTCTATAAATTCCTTTTAATTGTTGTTGTTGTTGTGGTTGTTGTTTATTTTATAATTTGAAGTTCTGGAAACTATAAGTAAAGGAGTTTAACCATCTCAATAGAAATCTTTGAATTTTATAGTAATTAAGCGAGGCTTTTCTCTTTCTATTCTGGACATTCAATTACTTGTTGTTGTTTGTGTTGCTGTTTGATTACTTTAAAATTTAAAGAGTAGCTTCCGAATAAATCATTAAAATCAAATGAGATTAAAGTATAATGATGATCATAAGATAAAATATACTTGTTTATATCCCTATGTACGATCGAGATCATGCTTGTAGGAAGAAGTGAAATTCTATTTTTTCGATCTTGATTATTCAACGTGATGTGTGCCTTGTTGGGTCTTTAATTTTAATGGTCATTACGGTAGATTAAGAATAAGCCCTATAGTATTGTAGGAGCATGCTTTTATAATAAGCACTCATATTAGTACAACTTGGTCACATGTCAGTGAGTTTAATCCTAAGTTCTAGTTCATTGGATTAATCCATTAATCATGCTATAAGATGTATTTTCAATTCCGAGTTTTCGAGTATTTACAGAATTAAGTTTTAAAGTCATAGATGTTGTTTCGAGACTGTTTTAGAAAATACTAGTGATTAAAGTATTTTTTTATTTAAAATAAATTAACTTAATTGATCTTTGAGAAGCAAAGTTTATTAAACTAGTTTTGTGTCGGGGCTGTTTTGGGATAGTCCTAGTTACTAGTTAGAGAATTAAAAGTATAATTAAAAAGATTCAAGTGATAGTTGTAAGTGTAATTGGAGTTGGATCTATTTTGTGTTAATTAATTTGGTGTTGAGTGTAATTGGCGTTGATTTTATTTGGTGTTGAGTTTCCTTAAGAATTAAATATTGTAGTTTGTTGAATAATGACGTTGATTGAATATTGTAGCCAGATATGGCAATGAAGGAGTAATATTGTAGCCAGATATGGCAATGAAGGAGTAATATTGTAGCCAGATATGGCAATGAAGTAGTAATAATGTAGCCAGATATGGCAATGAAGGAGTAATATTGTAGCCAGATATGGCAATGAAGGAGTAATAATGTAGCCAGATATGGCAATGAAGTTGTTAGCTATGATGTAGCGATGAAGTAGTAATATTTTATTTTAATGAAATTGTTAATGATGTTGTGATAGTGGTTACATGTTATGAGTTGTGTTTGTTTATGTGTTTGATCGTCCCAAAGGATGATATTTTTATGTTTATGTTTTCCCTATTCTTGTGTGTTAATACACCGATGCCTTGTGTGAATATAATCTCACCCCTTTCTTTTTGTCTTGTTTGGCTTGGCCCTGCGATTGTGAAATCGCAGTATTTACAGGTTGTTGAGTTTTGAGTTCGAGTCAAGGGAAGCCCGCTCTGATTGTGACACTTGGGAAGAAGTCTTAGAGTCTAGCATATTTTGCTACTTTATTTTTAAAGCTAATGTATTTTATTATAAAGGAAGTTGCTATGTTTCATCTTTATAACAATTTTCAAATAATTTCAATATTGGGTCCAATTCTATAGTTATTTTATCCGCTGCACGATGTCTCTTAAAAGGAATTTTCAAAAGAGTATTTCTAAAATTTGAATATTAGTAGTCTCGGGTTCGGGGCGTTACAATTGGTATCAGAGCAGGTCGGTCCAATCCGGTCGTGTGGGTTATGTGTCAATCAGAGCAGGTCTGTGCAGTTAGACCAAGTGGGCGTAGTGTCAGTGTCGTGTCTACCTTGTATTTTCCTATGTAGTTACACTTGCACATTAGTCACTATTTAAATATCTTGCTATATGACTTATAACATGTTTGATTAGTTTTATGAATTTTGTTCTTATTGTTTGCTGACATGTTAATTGCTTGATTTTTCTTTATATGACTTACTTCTTTAATTCTTATTTGTGGTGTGAGTAAACTAGTTTGTTTTTGAAAAACTTTAGGCAATTTTCGAGGGCGAAAATTTTTAAAGGGGGGGAGAATTGTAACACCCCAAAATTTAGAAATAGTTATTTATTTAGAATATGGTTTATTTAGGTGTTTATGTGCTAAGTTAATTATTTGATAAGTTAGAATTTATTTAATTTAGTGAGAACAAGAGAATTATTTGAAAAATAGAATTAATTAAGATATATTTTAGAGATATAATTTAGAGATATATTTTAGGAATATTTTATGAAAATAAAAGATTAGATTTTTATGAAAAATAAGATGAGAGTTTTTAGGAAAATATATTGTGGAAACAAATCCGATAAGAATATCTTTTCTTCTAGGAAAAGAAACCTAGTTAGTTGCTTATAAATAGACTAAAGTGAGAAGAAATTAGGAGAGCAAAATCAAATAGAAACCTGAGGAGACCTTGGAGAGCTAGGGCAGCACGAGGGATCGCCAACAATCAATCATTAAAGAATTTCAGCATAATCGAGGTAAGGGGGGAGACTGTTCACGCATAGGGGTAGTGTTAACCATAAGAATAGTCGAGGGGACCTTGCCCTCCTTCCCATTCCCTTTTATTTTCCCTTTTCTTTTTTTCTTTCTTTTGATGATCATGATTTTCTATAAATTCCTTTTAATTGTTGTTGTTGTTGTGGTTGTTGTTTATTTTATAATTTGAAGTTCTGGAAACTATAA
Organism: Trifolium repens; assembly: GCA_030408175.1. NCBI lineage: Eukaryota > Viridiplantae > Streptophyta > Magnoliopsida > Fabales > Fabaceae > Trifolium > Trifolium repens. The sequence continues at coordinate 38,899,900 of CP125851.1, forward strand.
GTAAAGGAGTTTAACCATCTCAATAGAAATCTTTGAATTTTATAGTAATTAAGCGAGGCTTTTCTCTTTCTATTCTGGACATTCAATTACTTGTTGTTGTTTGTGTTGCTGTTTGATTACTTTAAAATTTAAAGAGTAGCTTCCGAATAAATCATTAAAATCAAATGAGATTAAAGTATAATGATGATCATAAGATAAAATATACTTGTTTATATCCCTATGTACGATCGAGATCATGCTTGTAGGAAGAAGTGAAATTCTATTTTTTCGATCTTGATTATTCAACGTGATGTGTGCCTTGTTGGGTCTTTAATTTTAATGGTCATTACGGTAGATTAAGAATAAGCCCTATAGTATTGTAGGAGCATGCTTTTATAATAAGCACTCATATTAGTACAACTTGGTCACATGTCAGTGAGTTTAATCCTAAGTTCTAGTTCATTGGATTAATCCATTAATCATGCTATAAGATGTATTTTCAATTCCGAGTTTTCGAGTATTTACAGAATTAAGTTTTAAAGTCATAGATGTTGTTTCGAGACTGTTTTAGAAAATACTAGTGATAAAAGTATTTTTTTATTTAAAATAAATTAACTTAATTGATCTTTGAGAAGCAAAGTTTATTAAACTAGTTTTGTGTCAGGGCTGTTTTGGGATAGTCCTAGTTACTAGTTAGAGAATTAAAAGTATAATTAAAAAGATTCAAGTGATAGTTGTAAGTGTAATTGGAGTTGGATCTATTTTGTGTTAATTAATTTGGTGTTGAGTGTAATTGGCGTTGATTTTATTTGGTGTTGAGTTTCCTTAAGAATTAAATATTGTAGTTTGTTGAATAATGACGTTGATTGAATATTGTAGCCAGATATGGCAATGAAGGAGTAATATTGTAGCCAGATATGGCAATGAAGGAGTAATATTGTAGCCAGATATGGCAATGAAGTAGTAATATTGTAGCCAGATATGGCAATGAAGGAGTAATAATGTAGCCAGATATGGCAATGAAGTTGTTAGCTATGATGTAGCGATGAAGTAGTAATATTTTATTTTAATGAAATTGTTAATGATGTTGTGATAGTGGTTACATGTTATGAGTTGTGTTTGTTTATGTGTTTGATCGTCCCAAAGGATGATATTTTTATGTTTATGTTTTCCCTATTCTTGTGTGTTAATACACCGATGCCTTGTGTGAATATAATCTCACCCCTTTCTTTTTGTCTTGTTTGGCTTGGCCCTGCGATTGTGAAATCGCAGTATTTACAGGTTGTTGAGTTTTGAGTTCGAGTCAAGGGTGTTGAGTCTTTGATAATTGGCTGCATTTTTGGAAATAAACTTTGTGCAAGATGTGCGATCCGATGCTCTGGCATTATGTAGAGCATTGAATAATGCTCAGGAGGAGCGCTCATGGCAAATGCTATTTATGGAATGTTCCGTTTCTCTTTCATGAATCTTGCATGGCGCGTTTGATATGCTTTTATGTAAGGAAGGTTGTTAATGCTTCAGATTCAGTTCAAGAATAATTCTGAGAAGAATCTCTTTGAAGAATATATTTGCTAAAGAATCTCATTTTATTTATGTGGAGTTAATACTTGGGTCAAAGAATTAAAGTCCATGTATGTGCTACTTTCTGAAGTATTTAAAGAGTGGCAAAACCCTAATCCTAGTTAGTTGTTCACGCTGTCTTTGTGCTAGTATTCAGTATTAGGTTTTGCGTGTGTTTTATCATTGTGAGCCTTTCTTGTATCACCTTGATGCAAGCTTAGGACGTGTTCTTGAGTTGTAAGTGTGTGATCCTTCTCCTAAGCTTTGAAGTACGGAGTTAGGATTTTTGGTGTGTTTAACACTCAAAGCCTTTAGGTACGAGTGTGTAGTTTTAGGAGTGTGTCTCCAAATCTTATTTGTTATTGTGTTATTGAAATCCTTGCTGGCTGTAAGGTTGTTAGGGAGTGAGATGGGATCTCATATCTAGGAGTTCCTAGGTAGAAGAGTCATTGGTAGGGCCTAGGTTCTTAAGTTGTAAACGGGGCGTTTGCTGTAGACTTAGGACTAGGACTATTATAGTGATATTCCTTCCTGGATTGGTATCCCCCAGACGTAGGGCTTGTTTAAGCGCCGAACTGGGTTAACAAATAACTTGTGTTCTTTATTTGTTTACTTGTTTATTTTCATTCTGTTACGCGCGAGGCCGGATAGATTGTTAGAGCATCGAGTAGAGCATCGTGCATAGTGTGCCAGGAATTTCAATTGGCATCAGAGCAGGCACCCTGCTTGTTTTGGGTGAGATTCAGGACCTGAAATGTCTGGCACTATGGAGAAAGAAGGAGGATACATGAACAGGCCACCCTTGCTTACTGGATCTGCAAACTATGACTCTTGGAAATCAAAGATGATGGCCTTTCTGAGATCCATTGATAGCAAGGTTTGGAAGGTTGTTTTGACCGGATGGGAACAACCCACGTATGCAAGCAAGGAAGGTACCTCAACGGGGATAGTGAAACCTGAAGTAGAATGGACGACAGAAGAGGAAGTTGTAGCCAATCATAACCACAAGGCTATCTATGCCCTATTTAATGGAGTAGACACTAGTGTTTTCAAACTCATCAAAAATTGTGTGTCAGCCAAAGATGCGTGGGAAATATTGCAAAAGTGCTATGAAGGGACTACCAAAGTGAAACAGTCTAAGATTCAACACCTCACATCCAAGTTTGAAGCCCTAAGAATGAAAGATGATGAGAGTATTCAAGATTTTCACTTGTGCCTTCTATACATTGCAAATTCTTTTGAAGCCTTAGGAGAAAAAATTTCTGATGAGAAACTGTCAAGGAAACTTCTCAGATCTCTCCCCAAAAGGTTTGACATGAAGGTAACGGCAATTGAGGAAGCACATGACATCTCCACCATGAAGATGGATGAACTTGTTGGATCCCTCCAAACTTTTGAAATTGTTTTGAATGAACGTAGTGACAAGAAGAACAAAAGCATTGCTTTTGTTTCAAACACTGATGATAGCAATGATCAAAGTGAGGAAGAAGAGGAAGATAGCTTAGCTGATGCTATTGCCATGCTTGGTAAACAATTCAATAAAGTGTTGAAAAGAGTTGGAAGTAGGAATCAACAGAATGGGCAAAGCATCCGGCTCGACATCAACAAGCAGCAGCATAGTATGAAGAAAACCAAGCCTGAAGAAAAGAGCAATCAAAGCAAAGGGGTTCAGTGTCATGAGTGTGAAGGTTATGGTCACATAAGATCAGAATGTGGAACATATCAGAAAAGACAAAAGAAAGGGCTAACTGTTTCTTGGTCAGATGAAGATACTGATGAAGAAAATGAATCAGCAAGACATGCGACTGCCCTCACTGGGACATGTGTTGAAGTTGAGGATTGGGAATCTGATGAAGATGAGGATGTATCTTATGAGGAACTTGCCAGTACCTATAAAGAATTGGTCACCAGATATGAGGAGATGTGTAGGATTCTTGAGAAGCAAAAGAAGACCATCAACAAACTTCAAGCTGAAGTAAATATCCAAGTTCAAAAAGCTACTCAAGCTGAAGAAAAGGTCATCCAAGTAAATGCTCAAATGGATGATCTAAGGAAACGTGTAAGTCAGCTGAACTCAGGAGCAGATCTTCTTGAAGAAATTCTGGATAATGTGCCAAGTGGGAAGCTTAGGTCTGTTGGATACAACTACTCAAGTCTGAATCAGTACCAACAGGACCCTGAAACCAAGTTCACATCAGGAGAAAATGTCATTGATCCTTGTACTGGAAAGGTAATGCTGGAGCATCAGACTCGACATTCTAAAGCCTACCCAGTTCCAAAGTTTGCCCTTGATCCTAAAGTCTCAGTTCAGCAAAGACCAAGACCTTTTGCTCATCAAAGGCCTAAAAATCAAAGGAGATATCGTAGGTGGGTGTGTCACCATTGTGGTAAAAGAGGGCACATTAGACCTTTTTGTTACAAGCTGCATGGATACCCCAACCAAGAGCCTAAACCAAATGGGGTACAAGAGGAGAACGCTATTAAGAAGGAATGGAGACCTAAAGAAGAAAATGTTAGACTACCTAAAGAAGAAAATGTTGGGTTAATTGCTCACACATCCCTAAGAGCTTCTTCTAGGGAAGATTGGTATTTTGATAGCGGGTGCTCTAGACATATGACTGGTGAAGAAAAGTACCTCATAAATGTAAGATCTTACAAGGCAAGCTTTGTAACTTTTGGAGATGGTGCAAAAGGAGAAATAGTAGGAATTGGGGATCTGATCAGCCATGGATTGCCCAACCTGGAGAATGTACTTTTGGTTAAAGGCCTCACTGCAAATCTTATTAGCATTAGCCAGTTGTGTGATCAAGGCATGAAAGTTAACTTTACCAAGTCTGAATGTCTTGTTCAAAATGAAGAAGGGACATCTCAATCTGAAGGGAATGAAGAAAGCCATATCTGCTGAAGCCATTAGAGGCCTTCCCAAACTCAAAATCATTGAGGGAAAAGTGTGTGGTGAATGTCAAATAGGAAAGCAAATCAGAATGCCGCATCCAATGCTGGAGCATCAGACAACATCAAAGGTTCTTGAACTGTTACACATGGATCTCATGGGACCCATGCAGGTGGAAAGCTTGGGAGGTAAGAGGTATGCTTTCGTGGTTGTTGATGACTATTCCAGATACACCTGGGTAAATTTTGTCAGGGAGAAGTCAGACACTTTTGATGTGTTCAAGGAGCTGTGCATTCAACTTCAAAGAGAGAAAGGAAGTAATGTTGTTAGAATCAGAAGTGACCATGGAAGAGAATTTGAGAACTCCAAATTCAACGAATTCTGCTCCACTGAAGGGATCAAGCATGAGTACTCATCTCCTATAACCCCACAACAGAATGGTGTGGTTGAAAGGAAGAACAGAACCATCCAAGAATCAGCTAGAGTCATGCTTCATGCCAAAAGCATCCCATATCACTTCTGGGCTGAAGCCATGAACACTGCTTGCTACATACACAACAGAGTTACTCTAAGAAAAGGTACTTCTTCTACTTTATATGAACTATGGAAAGAAAGGAAGCCAACAGTCAAACACTTTCATGTTTTTGGGAGCAAGTGCTACATTCTAGCCGATAGAGAGCCAAGAAGGAAGCTTGACCCTAAAAGTGATGAGGGAATCTTCCTTGGGTACTCCACAAACAGTAGAGCCTACAGGGTCTATAACTCAAAGACTCAAGTTGTGATGGAATCTGTAAATGTTGTTGTATTGGACTCCTACTTGAAAGAGAATGAAGGGATAAATCAAGGTGCTCCGGTTAGTACAAATGTTGAACAAGATGTTGAAGCATCAGAACCATCCAGTAATGCTGAACAAAATGTTGAAGCACTAGAACATCCCAGTAAAGAAAAATCTGATGAAAAGCCTCTTGAAGAAGATGCTGAGACAAGTACTGAACCTCAAGTCCAAAACAAAGGTCCCTCAGTTCGTGTTCAGAAAAATCATCCCAAAGATCTCATTATTGGAAATCCTGAACAAGGAATAACCACTAGGAGGACAAATGATGTAATTGCAAACTCTTGTTTTGTATCTATGTTCGAGCCAAAGAATGTCAAAGAAGCTCTCACTGATGAAGCTTGGATTGAGGCTATGCAAGAGGAACTGAACCAATTCGAGAGAAGTGAAGTGTGGAACTTAGTTCCAAGGCCTGAAGATGTGAATGTAATTGGAACCAAATGGGTGTATAAAAACAAGTCAGATGAGAATGGTACCATTACCAGAAATAAAGCAAGGCTTGTGGCACAAGGGTATACCCAGATTGAAGGGCTTGACTTTGATGAAACTTTTGCTCCTGTGGCCAGACTAGAATCCATTAGATTGCTTCTAGGAGTGGCTTGCATTCTCAAGTTCAAACTATACCAAATGGACGTGAAGAGTGCATTTCTAAATGGATACCTACAGGAAGAGGTGTATGTTGAGCAACCTAAAGGGTTTGTGGACCCAAAACATCCTAACTATGTCTACAAGTTGAAGAAAGCCTTGTATGGTCTAAAACAGGCACCTAGGGCATGGTATGAAAGGTTGACTCAATTCTTGGAAGAGCAAGGATACAGAAAGGGAGGATCAGACAAAACTCTGTTTGTGAAAGAAGAAAGAGGAAAGTTTATAATAGATCAAATCTATGTTGATGACATCGTGTTTGGTGGAATGTCGAACACAATGGTCCAACATTTTGTCCAGCAAATGCAGTCAGAGTTTGAGATGAGTCTTGTTGGAGAATTGACTTACTTTCTTGGTCTTCAAATCAAACAAATGGAAGACACCATCTTTATATCCCAGAGCAAGTATGCTAGAAACATCATCAAGAAATTTGGGATGGACAATGCTGCACACAAGAGAACACCAGCACCTACTCATTTGAAACTCACCAAAGATGAGAAGGGAATAAGTGTGGATCAAAGTCTCTACAGAAGTATGATTGGAAGTTTGTTGTACTTGACTGCAAGTAGACCTGACATCACTTATGCTGTGGGAGTGTGTGCTAGATATCAGGCAGATCCTAAGGTAAGTCATATGACTCAAGTTAAGAGAATCTTGAAATATGTGAATGGAACTAGTGATTATGGGATAATGTATTCCCATTGTGAAGATTCTACTCTATATGGATATTGTGATGCTGATTGGGCTGGAAGTGCAGATGATAGAAAAAGTACTTCAGGAGGATGTTTCTTTTTGGGCACTAATCTAATATCTTGGTTTAGTAAAAAGCAGAATTGTGTGGCATTATCCACTGCTGAGGCAGAATACATAGCAGCTGGGAGTAGCTGCTCACAACTGGTGTGGATGAAACAAATGCTGAAGGAATACGATGTTGAACAGAATGCTCTGACATTGTATTGTGACAACATGAGCGCCATAAACATCTCAAAGAATCCAGTTCAGCATAGCAAGACAAAACATATTGATATTCGCCATCATTATATAAGAGATTTGGTTGAGAATAAAATTGTGACTCTGGAGCATGTGGGTACAAAGGAACAAGTGGCAGATATTTTCACTAAGGCGCTTGATGCGGTGCAATTTGAGAAGCTAAGGGGCAAGTTAGGAATTTGCCTCTATGAGGAGTTATAGCAGTTAATGAGCTTGAGGCGTGCAACTGTCATTTTTTTCTCCAACCTATGTTTGCACGCTATCCTAGGAGAATCAGATCAAATTCTTTCCTCTCATTACATGTGGTATATGCTATCATATGTCCTATCATCAGGTGTGTGTTATCTATATGTTTGCATTTGTCTACTGATTCCTGATCGTTCTGATGTTGGTAGTTGTAGAGTATTTGTTGCATGTTTGCCTATAGAAGCATGCGTATGTTATGATGGTTACACATAGCTTGTCTGCCCCATGTTCATTTGCAGTTGTGGTATGGTTGCATATAGCCGGTCTGGCCTATGTGCATGAGATTGAGTAGTGAGGGGATGAGTAACTCTTGTGGTAGTTGGTGGTGATTATTACTATTCTTGTATGTTCTCCTTATGTGCGAGAATCTATTTTTCTCTGTATGATGGTAGTGAGGGGGAGCTGGTGAGTTATGTATCCCGTCTGCTGGTGTGCATTAAAGTCCTGTACTTCTGTACTCTCTGCTGGTGCGTATTTGTCAAATTTGTGGCCAAAAGGGGGAGTAAATGTGTTGATTAATTTGTTGGTTTTGTTACCTGCTCTTGTTTCTGGTATGTGCTTCTGATATGTGTTGTGACTGAGAACTGTTCCTGTTCTGGTTTGATTAATTCTGGTTCGATTAATTCTGATCTGCACTACTCTGGTTATTGATGTTATCTGCTTCTGGTTATGATGTGACTGTAGTGTAGTGTAGTGTAGCCTGATTGAAGTATGTAGCTGGTATGTTTGTGCTGTGATATGATATGCAGGTGTTAAGGGGGAGATGTTGGACGCAAGGCTCCAACATCCCATGCATATGTGCAGGGGGAGTAGAACTGTGACAATGCTGAAGCATTCTATCCCACACCCTATCAAGTTTATTTTCCTGACCATTTTAGGCGAAGTAGTTGTTATGTGTTCCGCTGTTGCATGCCTCTCTGATATTCTTAAAAGATACAATTATTCTTTTCTACTATTTTTCCATGAAGGAGTAGTATGGTAATGTTTTGAAGAATAGCCTCTACAGATCTTTATGCTTGTGTGTTTATGTTGAGAAAAAGAAATGTAGTTGATGTATCTGATTAAGTACTATCTGTATGGTCATAATTTGTTTTAGCCAAAAATTTGCCAAAGGGGGAGTTTGTTGAGTCTTTGATAATTGGCTGCATTTTTGGAAATAAACTTTGTGCAAGATGTGCGATCCGATGCTCTGGCATTATGTAGAGCATTGAATAATGCTCAGGAGGAGCGCTCATGGCAAATGCTATTTATGGAATGTTCCGTTTCTCTTTCATGAATCTTGCATGGCGCGTTTGATATGCTTTTATGTAAGGAAGGTTGTTAATGCTTCAGATTCAGTTCAAGAATAATTCTGAGAAGAATCTCTTTGAAGAATATATTTGCTAAAGAATCTCATTTTATTTATGTGGAGTTAATACTTGGGTCAAAGAATTAAAGTCCATGTATGTGCTACTTTCTGAAGTATTTAAAGAGTGGCAAAACCCTAATCCTAGTTAGTTGTTCACGCTGTCTTTGTGCTAGTATTCAGTATTAGGTTTTGCGTGTGTTTTATCATTGTGAGCCTTTCTTGTATCACCTTGATGCAAGCTTAGGACGTGTTCTTGAGTTGTAAGTGTGTGATCCTTCTCCTAAGCTTTGAAGTACGGAGTTAGGATTTTTGGTGTGTTTAACACTCAAAGCCTTTAGGTACGAGTGTGTAGTTTTAGGAGTGTGTCTCCAAATCTTATTTGTTATTGTGTTATTGAAATCCTTGCTGGCTGTAAGGTTGTTAGGGAGTGAGATGGGATCTCATATCTAGGAGTTCCTAGGTAGAAGAGTCATTGGTAGGGCCTAGGTTCTTAAGTTGTAAACGGGGCGTTTGCTGTAGACTTAGGACTAGGACTATTATAGTGATATTCCTTCCTGGATTGGTATCCCCCAGACGTAGGGCTTGTTTAAGCGCCGAACTGGGTTAACAAATAACTTGTGTTCTTTATTTGTTTACTTGTTTATTTTCATTCTGTTACGCGCGAGGCCGGATAGATTGTTAGAGCATCGAGTAGAGCATCGTGCATAGTGTGCCAGGAATTTCAAAGGGAAGCCCGCTCTGATTGTGACACTTGGGAAGAAGTCTTAGAGTCTAGCATATTTTGCTACTTTATTTTTAAAGCTAATGTATTTTATTATAAAGGAAGTTGCTATGTTTCATCTTTATAACAATTTTCAAATAATTTCAATATTGGGTCCAATTCTATAGTTATTTTATCCGCTGCACGATGTCTCTTAAAAGGAATTTTCAAAAGAGTATTTCTAAAATTTGAATATTAGTAGTCTCGGGTTCGGGGCGTTACACTATGAGAGTACTACATGCAAAGTTATGCTAAGTGTCATAAGTTACTCTCATGGTGATAATGGTGTAAACCGCCCTTAGACCTGAAACCACTTTGTACCCTAGATGTGGAGTCAAGTACTTTGTTGCTGATCTAACGTTGTCCGTAACAGGATAACCATAAAGGCAGTTGATGGGTACTTCACAAAGCATGCTGAGGGACAGTAGTGACCTAGATGGAATTTACCAATCCTGCATAACAGGATAAATGTCATGGGCCCAATATTGAACTGGACAAAGATGACACCAAGTATGCTTTGTGTTCAATATAGACATAAAGGGCAAAGGGGTAATTATACACGCATATGTTATCACTAAGGTTATGTTATGATCACATGTCAATTTCTCATAACTTGGGTAGCAATGATGTGTTGCTAGATACCGCTCATTGTTTATTATATTAAATAAAGGATTTAATATAATTGCCAATGTTATGGAAACCTACAAGGGTCACACACATAAGAACAGCATAGTGTGAGATTGGAACACCGTAAGGTACGGTGCACCTTAGAGAAATATGGAAATATGATAAGGGTATCATGGTAATTAAATAAGCGGTTCATAATTTGTTATGATGAGGAAGCACTCATGTGTACATGACATATGGGGGGTGCGCTACTTAAAAGTTTATTTAATTAAAAGTGGGTTTTAGTAATTGTAGCCCAATGACAATAGTTTGTCTTGGTGCACAAGACAAGTGGTTCTATAAATAGAACACTTGTGACAAAGAAAAATCACTTGATGAAAATCAATTGCTAAAACCCTAAATCCTAATTCCTCCCACCTCTCACTAGAAACCTTCATTCTTGGAGCTAGCACTCTTCTTGGAGGTAGCCGTTCGTGTGGACTAGCTAGAGGCGTTGTTCGTAGACATCAACGCTCGTGATCGATTCTGGTTCGTGACTCAAAGTGTTGATCATCAACCGTTCGTGAAACAAAGGTTCTTCCCTACAAGAGGTAAAAACCCTAAAACACATATCATGCTCATTCGTAAGGATCAAACTAAGGAAAATTTTTGAATTCCGCTGCTTAAACTATCTCAATTTTCCTTCATCCTCACCCTGTTGTGGACCCATTTCCTGAGCTTCAAGTAGCTTATGAGTTTCAATTTCTGCAATTCTAGCAGCTCTTTCAACTAACACCTTCAGAGCCTCTTCATCAGCCCTTCTCTTAAATTCAGCTTCAGCAGCCACCCTAGATTTCTCTGCTTCTTCTTCTTCATGCTTTTTAGCATCCTCAATTGCTTGATGAATGTTTTCTCTAATAGCAGCCAACACTTCTTCTTGATAAGCACATTCTTCCTCATGATTATAGTCGGTAATCCTAGGAGCATGAGATTGTTCAGCAGCATCCATTATTTGATTCAAGGCATTCATACCTCTTCCTTGAATTTTGTTCTTAACATATCCTCCCAAAAGTCTCAGAGACTCACTGAACTTAGCTTCCATTTCCCTAACCTCAGCATCAACATCTGAAGGGAAAATCAGTACTTCTTCCTTCATGCTTTTGAGTTTCTTAAGACTAATACTTATAGCAATATCTAAGAGCTCAAGGTTGGGTTCAGAGATGGGATTGAAGAAGGGATGATTTCTGTTAAAGGGAATGGTAGGTTCAGGCTTCTTTCTCTTTAGAGGGATGATTTTGATTCTGCTCAGGTCAATTGAATGGTTTTGAAAGGTTGTTCCAAGATCATCATCAATGTTTACAGCTTCTTTTAACAGAGCCTCGAGAATGGGTAGAGCAAAGTCAACAGGTAAGATCAATTCATCTACTGTCAATGGTTTGTAAATAGGACCAAAAGTGAGTGGTGATGGTGGAAGTGTATCATTGTCAATGATTTCAGTGGGAGCGGGTGATTTAGAAAAGTGATGCTCTTGATTGGTAGAGGGGATATCATCACATTGATCAGAAGTTGGAATTTTGGTTTTATCAGGCTGTGACAATTGTGGTTCAGTGTTCACAGATGAAGTTTGGTGAATTTCTGGTTCTTAAAGTGTTTCAGTGGTCACATTCAAAAATTTGTTGATGGGGTGATTTGCGGAGTTGAGGTTTAAGGTGGTAAAAGCATCACCAGATAGATGTGGTGTGAGGTGGTCTAAGAAGGAGTTATCTTCAGTAACAACTTCTTTAGTTCTGGTGGTTTTGGTTTTCAGTTTGGGTGCTTGTTTCAGAATTTCTTGTAGAGTCTCACTACTAGAGTCAGTGAGTGTATCTTCTGATGATGAATCAGATGATGATGATGATGATGATGATGATGGTGATGATGATATAAGTACTCTTGGTTGAGTTTGGTTAGGTAGGATCATAGATATGGGTTTGGACATGTCTATCTTTGAGCTAAGAGTGGGTTTGTTTTGAGCTTGAGCTTCAAAATTGCTACTAGTATTAGACTCAGAAACATTACCTTTTGGAGTGCCAGCAGCCTTCTTTGGAGGTCTTTTAGCCATAGTCTTTGTCCTCTTAGCAGGTCTAGCAGGCAGAGTCTTTTCTCCTTCTTCAGAAGGTGGAGGTCTTTCATTTCTCTTCTTAGATCTCCTTTCCTTCTCAGCAGCATCAACTCTCTCAGCAGCTGTATCCTCAGCTCTAACCTCTTGATTTTTAGAGACTTCAACAGTTTCTTCAGCAGCTGTTATATTCTCAGCATTGTCCACCATCTCATCAATGTTATCCTGCTCAGTGTCTTCACCTTGCACTTCATTAGCATTTTCAGCATCTTCCTCAATCATTGCTTCCTCAAAAACAACAGGTTTCTTCTTGTTTGATCTGGGTCTTTCCTTAGGATTGTTGAAGATATCCCAGTCTGGAACAGCAACAACCATTCTCCTATCAACATCTTCTCCAGTCTCGTCCCTAACCATTTCCAAGAAGTTATCAATGACCTCATCATTGTCATGCTCTGTGATGGTTGGAAATCCATCACACCAGAAGTACTTCTCCCAGACCTTCTTGAGAGGATGTTCAGGTTTCCCCAAATCAGCAGGTTTAATCATCTTCATATGTACCAACGTGCTGCCATCAAACTTAGCAGTGCAGAAAACTCTGAGTTTCTCTTTGGTCTTCAGAATCTCTATTAACCTCGTTTGTCTGAAGATTTCTGATATCAGTCTTGGGTGGTGAATTGTAACCTTTGCCTTGTGATGACTGTCATTAATATAGAAACAGAGATGCTCAAACAAAACTTCAGCCAAATTAATTTTCATTCTCTTATGCATAAACCATAGAAAGTGCCTGTGAGGCCATGAGATTGTATCCTTTCCTCCTTCTCTTGTAACAATAGAGGCAAGAATTACTTTGAAAGCTATATTGAATTCTGTCTTCATGAACTTAGCCTTTCCAAGCTCAGACTCTCCTCTTCCAGCAGGGTACAGATCCTCTCTAATAGAGTCTGCAAATTTGCTTTTCAATTTGTACTGATTAACCTTCTCACCCTCATTATCCAGACCCAGTACCTTTGCTATGTGCTCTTGAGTGATCAGCACATCAATACCCAGAAGATTAGACCTAATTTCCTTCCCCTAGAAAGGTCTTAATCCCATCTGAACTCTAGTCTTTCCTCTTAGACTTTTATCTTCTGCAACCAACTTTCTAACTTCTTCCTCAGCAGCAAACTTGTCATATACATATGCTTTATTCCAGAAATTTTTGAATATATCGTAGTAAACGAAGCCATTAAGCATGTCGAAGTAGTTGCCCCATTGTTGATCATAGAAGAGGTCCTTTATGTCAATACCATTCACTTTCAAACTTTCGAAATCAACGAACTTCTCTGTAAGGAATTCCATTCCTTCTCTACCACAATCGTTCGTGCTATCAGGTTCTCTCAGAGAAGCTTGAGAATTTAGATTTATTACGGGTAGTAACTCAGGATTGAATGGTCGTTGAACAATGTTGTGAGCAGGACGAGCAACCATTGTAAAAAGATTTTTGATTGATGAAGAGATTTGGGATTCTGTGTTTTAGGGTTTGTGTAGGTAGTGATTGTGAAAAAAATTGTGCTAAGTGAGTGATGTGACTATATATAGCAAGTAATGTACACACATAGAGAAAAAGCAAACCAGAGTAGCCAAAAGGAGGGAGCGCGGACAGTTTTAAATTAAATTTAAATTGAAATAACTGTAAATTCATCAATAACTGTTCTCTATCCAATCAGAAACTAGACACGTGCAAGAGAGAGGATAACAAACTGACACGCGTAAGGACAACTGTTTTATACTTACTAGTACAAAACGTTTCACTTTTCCTTAGTTCAGTGCCTCACACATTAGTATCTTACGCCTCATCAGAATCTGTTAGTCTTCAGACCTCACAACACTCAGAGCTTCTCTTTTGAGACTCTGAATGTTAGAGACTTTGAAAACGTTTCAGACTCTGACTCTATTTTACATCTCAGAGCTATTTTTTTCAGGGATAAAGTGCATGTTCAAATTCTTTTTAATAATTTCAAATCTTTCTATAGCTAAAGGTTTAGTAAATATAGGCTAAACTGTACTTTTGGTCCCTTACGTTTATTTTAGGTTTGAATCAGGTCCCTTACGTTTTAAAAGTTTCAATTTGGTCCCTCACGTTATCAACTTTTGCATTAGTTAGTCCATTACGTCAAATATTTCACTAAATTCGTTTGATTTTTACACGTGGCTGACGGTTTGGACACATGGACGTTATTTTAGACACGTTGACACTATTTTGGACACTTTTTTTGAGGCCAATTCCATTATTATAAGTAATATATATTATTTTTAATTATTTTTTTTACTTAGTTAGCATCCCAAATGGCACTGAACATGTCCAAAATAGTGTCCATGTGTCCAAACGGTCAGTCACGTGTAAGGATCAAACGGATTTAGTGGAAAATTTGATGAAAAGGACTAACTAATGCAAATGTTGATAATGTGAGGGACCAAATTGAAACTTTTAAAACATAAGGGACCTGATTCAAACCTAAAATAAACGTAAGGGACCAAAAGTACAGTTTAGCCGTAAATATATCAGCCCATTGACGTTCAGTATCAATGAATTGAATATCTATTGTACCTTTTTGAACATGATCTTTTATGAAGTGATGTTTTATTTCAATATGTTTAGCTCTGGAATGTAAAATTGGATTTTTAGATAAATGAATGGCAGCAGTATTATCACAATAAAGTGGAATACTACTTTCAGTTATGTTATAATCCTCTAACTGATATTTCATCCAGAGAAGCTGAGTGCAATATTTAGCAGCTATGATGTATTCCGCTTATGCTAAGATATGAGATTTTCACCAATAAATTGGCAATTTCCACTAGTGGATTTTCTCTCAATCTTGTCTCCAGCATAGTCAGCATCACAGAATCCAACTAGCTTACTATCTAGGGATTTTTTATAAAGAAGTCCTAGATTTGTTGTTCCTTTCAGATACCTAAAGATCCTCTTCACAGCAGTTAAATGAGGTTCTCTAGGATCTGACTGAAATCTTGCACACAGACATACACTGTATAAAATATCTGGTCTAGAAGCTGTTAGATAGAGTAAGGAACCAATCATACCTCTATATAGCTTCTGATCCACTTTACTTCCAATTTCTTCCTTGCTTAAGCTGCTTGTAGGATGCATGGGTGTTGACATTATCTTACAGTCTTCAAGATTAAACTTCTTCAGAAGGTCTTTTGTATACTTGCTTTGATGAATGTAAGTTCCATCTTCTCCTTGATTGATTTGAATTCCAAGAAAGAATTTTAATTCACCCATCATGCTCATCTCGAATTCATCCTGCATAAGCTTGGAGAAATTCTTGCACAAGGAAGCATTAGTAGAACCAAATATTATGTCATCAACATAAATTTGAATAATTAAGATATCTTTCTTAGTGGTCTTTCTGAAGAGTGTGTTGTCAACTTGACCTTTTTGAAAACCATTTTCTAAAAGGAAATTACTTAGTCTGTCATACCAAGCTCTTCGAGCTTGTTTAAGACCATAGAGTGATTTCTTAAGTTTATAAACAAAATCAGGGTTTTTTAAATCCTCAAAACCTGGAGGTTGTTTGACATACACTTCTTCAGAAATAACACTGTAACAGCCCGTTTTTCAAAGGCCAAAAAGGCAATATTTTTTTTTTCTTTTTCAACTAACACTCAGAGTGCGCATAGAATATTTTTCAATGAGCCGGCATTCAAATATACAAAAGAACTCATTACCATAAGGTGCTTCGACAAGCAAAGTGTATTCCTGAATAATTACAATCCAAGTCTAAGTATTTAATACTTACAACAAAACAAGTTAGAATCCTATGCCTAAACCCAAAAAGCACGGTGTACAACCCACACCGGCGCATAGTCTAACTAAGCTAAAGCTCCAACCCCTCACTGGGGCCTGGAACAGCCACCGTCGTCACCACGACCTAACCCATCATCTGGGTGGGATGAGCCCGCAAATGAAAGAAAGGGTCACCACAAAATAAAAGTATGTGTATATATAACCGGTGCGAGAGAGTATACAAATACCAAACATACAAATACCAACATAGAAATCTCTTTAAACACATAGCCATTCCCACCAACGGGTTCATATAAGCAATGCACACATAGCCTATAATGCAACCTCTACAATGCGTGGTACTAACCCTAGCTACCACAATGCATGAGTTCCGGAATCGTAGGTCCAACCCACTAAAACACCAACGAAATCACAAGGTTAAGGTGGATCCACTCCCGCAATCACACCCCATGGTCCACTCCCGCAACCATGTATCAAACTCAACAAAATCACAAGGTTAAGGTGGATCCACTCCCGCAATCACACCCCATGGTCCACTCCCGCAACCATGTATCAAACTCAACAAAATCACAAGGTTAAGGTGGATCCACTCCCGCAATCACACCCCATGGTCCACTCCCGCAACCATGTATCAAACTCAACTAAATCACAAAAGATTTAGGTGGATCCACTCCCGCAATCACACCCCATGGTCCACTCCCGCAACCATGTGTTGAACTCAATAAAACCCTATAAGAATCAGGTGGGTCCACTCCTGCAACCACACCTCGTAGTCCACTCCCGCAACTACGCACTAACAATGCATGAGCATACGATTCCCCATGTATACTAATGCAACAAATACATACCTCCCTAGCATATGTAAACCATCCCAACAACATACCTACATATCCAATCATATGTAACAAACCACGACAAACATACATACATTTCCAATCATATGTAAAACAACGCACGTATTGTAAACACTTTCTCATCACGAGAATACATAACACATACATGCCAAACACACAAACACGTATCACCGAAAATAACCAACAAACATGTTATAACTCAGTGAAAAGACAGAAATAAAGTGGAGCCCTTACCTCGGCAAGCTTCCGTTACTTTAATTTCGCGAACAATCTACAACACGCGCTTCCTAAAATATAAGCAGCGTACAATCAATAAAATACTCACCACGTATCCTATCGAAACAAAACTCATTCTCTAAGTTCTAGAGAGGCTTAAGGTACTTTCTAACACTCTCGGATAGTGATTTCGAGTCCTCCCCATAGTGATTAAAAATTCACGAAGTTAATTGCACTATTTCTCGCTACGCGAAAATATTTTCGTTTCAAAACAAACTAAGAAACACTTTGATTCCTAACTCCAAGGCAATCAATTTTCACATACTAAAACCATTTGAAAACAAACCAAAACTCTTTGAAAATATTCAACAAAAATCAGAGTTTTCTTGCATTACAAGTTACCCATCTTTTTTTCTTCCTAACAACCTTTCCTATACTCATTTTTCTTCAAAACTAAGATTATCCAACACATACACAATTTTCACACAATTGTGGACTTAGAAAAAATTTTGGAATTTCTCCCTTGCCACTAAAAAGGCCACGGCCACAATTTTTAAAACCACCCTCCCACACAAAATTTTTCACTGCTAAATGCATGGTAATATCCCATAATACCTAACTAGCACTTATCAAAACGATTTAGAAATTATAGAGTCGAATCGCAAATTTCGAGAAATCTCAAATAAGGTTTTTCTTAAGGCAAGTGATCATTTTCTTTTCAAAACATCCCATAACCAATCGAACAATTAAACAATGATCATGGGAAGCTATTTGCCTCTAAACAATTTTCGAAATTCGATTCCTCGAACCCTATATGGGTGCCACGGCCATTTGAGGCAAAAAGGGCAACCCTACACATTTTTTTCATTTGAAACCCTAGCCCACATACATTAGTTTGTAACGATATTCGATCGTGTACCCGACTCCTTTTGAAACTCGAAATAAATTTTTTCTAAATTGTGTTCTTCGAGTCGCTCAAGAACACGAGAATAATTTTTTTCTCATTTTTCGAAACTAATTTCATATTCACCAATCCATTTTGTCACAAAGCTTGAAACTAACTTCAAAAACCAAAATCATACAACACACTCAAAGATATGATCATCTTAAGGAATTTTCTTCAAAACCTTACCAACAAAATTGTGAAATTTGAAATCACCATGAGAATCACTTACATGCTTCACTACAGTGTACCTAGGAACTCTCAAGAACACTTCTATGGAAACAAAACTAATTAAAAGCAAGTTCTAATAATTTTCTTCTCAAGAACACAATTTTCATAACTTAATCTATGAGGAATTTAACCAACAATAAGAAGGATAAAGCTAGTTACCTTAAGAGGAGATGATTCCTTGCAAGTCCTATGATCCAACAAGCTCTTAAAGAGTGAGAATGGTGGAGGAATAAAATTTTGGTGATGGAGGAAGAAGAAAGAAAACTCACGGCCAAATAGAGAAGAGAGGAGTGAGTTTGTGATTTTGTTTCTAAGTCCACAATGCTCCAAAGTCTCCTAATATAATAAGTCTTGCTACTTGTGAGCCATTGGATCAAATAGTAAAAGCTTCTAAGACTAATCCCTAGCCCTTGGATCAATCCGAGTCTATCCACTTTAGATATTTCTTTCTCATGGGAAACTCACGCCTCACAGACGAGTCGCGCCTCGCTAACGGGCGGAAATCGCAAAAACAGAAAACCTACGGAAAGAACGTCTATCGTTTTTCCATTCCAAAACTTATCGCCGAATCTTTTTCCGCGACTGTAATTTTCTTCCATACCTTAGAAAATTAATCTCAGGACATATCCTAACTCGCGCAGATATATAAAACTTCCACCCGAAACCTCACTTAAAACAGACGCAGTAAGATTTTCCATCAGCGGGTAAAATCCTACTCGTTTTTCCAAAAACAAGAATAATCCAAAACTCGTCATTCTGACTTCACAGAAATCTCCTCATACTTAAAAGAAGACTACAACCCAAAAGTCTGTGCCTTTCCAGCGCACGAGCACAAAACAGGCTCCGTTTCAGCAAAAATTTCATTTATGCGACGATACTCACAAAAACAGCTTCACCAAAAACCCTAAAACTCGTAGCCATTACTTATTTTATTCACCAAAAGGTACAGTGGAATTACGGGTCTTACAAACACCATTTAGAAAGGCACTCTTAACATCCATTTGATATAGGGTTATTCCATTATTTACAGCATAAGATACCAATAACCTGATTGCTTCCAGTCTTGCTACTGGATCAAATGTTTCAGTGAAGTCAATGCTTTCTTGCTGACTGTAGCCTTGTGCTACAAGTCTAGCTTTGTTTCTGACAACTTCACCTTGTTCATTGAGTTTATTTATGAATACCCACTTGGTTCCAATAATGTTCTTATGTGATGGTCTTGGCACTAGATCCCACACATCATTTCTTTGGAATTGGTTAAGCTCATCTTGCATTGCCACAATCCATCCATCACCAGTTAAAGCTTCATCAACATTCTTTTGTTCAATCATAGATATGAGTCCTAATAGTGAGTCACTTTGTTGATAAGCTGATCTTGTTTTTCTTGGACTTTCTTTGTTTCCAAGAATAAGATCTTCTGGATGTGATGACTTGTATTTGAACTTCCTTTTTGGAGCTTCATTAGTTTCAGCATTTCCTTGAGTTTCATCTTCTGAGATGTCATCATGTTCTTCAGATGCTTCTATGAGAGATGCTTCATCATAGGCTATTTCCAATTGAGCTTCTGAAGCTTCATTAGCATTTGATGTTATCCCAGGTTCTGTATAGTTGTATTGATATGGCACACCTGCATAACTATCATCTTGCTCTGACATTTTACTGTCAGGCTCTTTGTCATTAAATCTTACATGTATAGATTCTTCCACTGTGTTGGTTTCAGAATTATACACTCTGTATGCCTTTGAACGTTCAGAGTAACCTATAAAGATTCCCTTACAAGCCTTGGCATCAAATTTCTTTTTATAGACCTTATTGTTTAGAATATAACAGGTACATCCAAACTGATGAAAGTAAGAGATGTTGGGCTTTCTTCCTTTGAAGAGTTCATATGTTGTTTTATTCAATATAGGTTTTATGTAAATCCTGTTTTGAATATAACAAGTTGTGTTCACAGCTTCTGCCCAGAAGTACTTAGCGAGTTTAGTCTCATGCATCATGGTTCTTGCCATCTCTTGTAAAGACATGTTCTTTCTCTCTACAACACCATTTTGTTGTGGTGTTCTAGGAGCTGAGAACTCATGGATAATTCCATGATCTTCACAAAACGTTGCAAATTGTTCGTTTTCAAACTCACCACCATGATCACTTCTGATTCTTAGGATCTTAAGACTTTTCTCACTCTGTACTTGTGTGCAGAAGATGTTAAACACATCATATGCATCATCTTTTACTCGCAAGAATTTAACCCATGTCCATCTACTGTAATCATCAACTATCACAAGTCCATATTTCTTCCCATTGATTGAGGCTGTACTAACAGGACCAAAAAGATCAATGTGAAGCAATTCAAGAGGTCTTGAAGTGGAGACAATGTTTTTAGGTATAAAAGAAGTTTTAGAAATCTTCCCAATCTGACAAGGACCACACAGAGCATCTGAGTGATAGTTGAGATTGGGTAGGCCTTTAACCAAGCTTAGTTTGCTGAGCTTAGAGATTAATCTCCTGTTAGCATGTCCCAAGCGTTCGTGCCAGACCCATTTCTCATCACTCAAAGATAGAAGACATACTATCTTTTGCTCTGTGAGTTCTGACAGATTGACCTTATAAATATTGCATTTCCTTAGGCCTCTGAATACTACAGATTTATCAGAGTTTCTAGTTACAGTACATGCATCTTTATCAAACATCACCACAAACCCACTGTCACAAAATTGACTAATGCTCAGTAGATTGTGTTTAAGGCCATCAACAAGCCATACATTATTAATAGATAAAGATGAATTACCAACTGTACCTGTCCCAATGATCTTCCCTTTTTCTTTCCACTAAACCCCACAGTGCCTCCCTCTTTCAGAGTTAAGGTTTGGAACATATGGCTTTCAACTGTCATATGTCGTGAGCAACCACTGTCCAGGTACCAGGACTGCTGCTTTTGCTTTCCTGGAGTGCAGATCTGAAGCAAATATAATCTCAGACTTTGGTACCCATACTTTTATTGGTCCTTTGGAGTTAGTCTTAATTGCCTTAGGTGGTCTTTGTTTGAAAGATCTGTCAGAAGTTCTAGAATTATCAAGCCTTTTTGAGAAAGTTTTGGGCTTTAGATAACTCTTAGACTTAGCTCTTGAGTGTATCACAGTTTCTTTTGGTCTGACATTAGTCTGAGGTTTGGAAATCTTTGGTTCTGAGATTTTAATATTCAAAGCCTCTGACTTCTTTACTTCTGACTTAGATGACTTTTCAGAGTCTGATGCACTCTTGACTTCTGATTGACTTATAACAAAGACAGCCTTAGGTTTAGTTTTATCAATATTAGAGGGTTTAGAAAATAGTGGATTATCTTTAAAACGCGAAAATCCAAGACCTTCACCTCTATTTCTACTTACATGATAAATTAAAGATGCTATCTTACTTCTTTGCATGCCATTGATAAGAAGTTCTTGAAGAGCAAATTCATGCTCTGGAGGAACTTTATCATCATAAACATAATGAGTTTCAAGAAATGTGTTTCTGCTTTTAAGAGACTCATTTTCTTCAACTATTATGTTTGCTTTTTCAGTCAGGTTGTTATAGGCCTTTTTAAGGACGTTACACTCCCCTGCCTTTTTTGTAACAAGTTTTAAGGCATCTTTTAAGCTATCTATTAATTCAGTTCTAGAGAGTTGAGCAAGTACTTCATCTTCATCTTCTGAGTCTGAATCTGCTTCATGCTCAGAATTTTCTTTATCGGAGGTAGTTGCCATCAGAGCCAGATTGGCTTCTTCATCTCCATTAGAGTCGGAGTCTTTATCTAGATCTTCCCAAGTTGCAAGAAACCCCTTTTTGAGTTTACTTTTGTATTTTTCCTTGCTCGAGGTTCTCTTGGATGATCTACTCTGATTCTCTGGGCAGTCAACAATGAAATGCCCAGGCTTGTTGCATTTAAAGCACTTGTTTTGTTCTTCCTTTTTCTCTTTGGTAGCACCAACTTTCTTGGAAGAACCTCCAAACTTTCCTGCATATTTCTTGCTTCGTTTTGCCCATTGAGATACTTTAGCAGCCATCAGCACCATTTCTTCTTCATCTTCAGACTCAACCTCATGACCCTCTTCAGAAGCTTCGTCTTCAGATTCTATAACCTTAGCTTTCAGAGCCTTTGAAGAACTCTTAGAGCTTAAGGCTATCCCTTTTATTTTCTTGGTTGACTCATCAGTCATTAAATCCATTTCATGAGTCTTCAATGAACTAATCAAATCTTCAAGGGTTACTTGATCCAAGTCCTTGGCTTCTTGAAAAGCAGTCACCTTAGGTCTCCACCTTAAGTTTTCTAACATGATCAGTAGTAGTATAACTCTTGTCCAGTACTTGAAGTCCAGAGACCAAAATTTGAAACCTAGAAAACATAGCTTCAATGTCCTCTCCATCCTTCATCTTGAACAACTCATACTGATGAACTAACAAGTTTGCTTTAGCCTCTCTAACTTGCTTGTTTCCTTCATATTTAGATTTCAGAGACTCCCAAATGGACTTAGCAGTTCTTTTATCCACAATTTTGAGGTATTCATCATGCGAAATCGCATTAGTCATCATACCTTTTACATTGTGATGCTTCTTGTAGTCTAGCTTCTGAGAAGGTGTGAAAGATTTTCTATGTTGATGGCTAACCACTCCTTCTTTATCCATGTTTTCAAACACAACGCATTCTTCTACCAAATCTTTCAAATCAACATCAATACCTATCAGAAGTAGGATTTCCATTGAAAAATGGAATCCTGTCAGAAGACTTCTTATCGTTTGAGCTTGTGTCATAATCAAATGGAATCTCATTACTTTTCTTTCCTCCATCATTTCCAGCAGCGTCAGTCATGTTTTTCCTTTGGATCTTTTATTGTTTCACTGTAAGGTGAGTTAGGCAACAGACCTAGATCCTGATACCAATTGAAGGTGGAAAAACACAAGAAGGGGGGGGGGGGGGGTTGAATTGTGTTTTAAAGTTAAAAACTTTTTCTTAAATAAAAGCTAAGTTTGGAGCAGATTAAACACAAAACAATAATGAAACAGAGGGAGAGAAAGAAATACACAGAATTTATACTGGTTCCTCTCACAAATCGAGAGTACGTCCAGTCCCCTTGCACTTCCAAGGGCTTCCCACTAAAATCTCACAAGATTACAAGATGCTCAAGCACAATAGCAAGAGACTTCTCAAATGTTCAAGTTACAACTAACAAGAGACTTCACAAATGCTCAAGTTACAACTAACAAGAGACTTCTCAAACAAACTTAAGAATAAGAATGAATGTTATACTTGAATGGAATGGTAATGACCGTTGCAGAGAGATAAGGTGCCATCTGGAATTTACTCGTACATTTGCTAGCTGTAGATTGCCTTCTTTAGTAAAGAAATTCAATTCCACTACCTTGCAATTTGAAATATCACTCAACCATTTTGAGTAATACTAGTACGATTATACAATCCTCAATTGCGCTCCACTTATGGATAAGGTTAACGTTGTTCCAACGAATATTCCTTCCTGTGGATATGACAGAGTCCTTAAGTAGATTGTTCTTCAATCATTGATTCTAATTCTGTCAGTTCTTGAGTGACGCAAATTCCTTTTGCTTCAAAGTCTGTAGTTGCAGCTTCTTAAGGTCTTCAGCTTCTAAACTTCTCAGAGTCTGGCTTTTGTCCTCAGAGCCACAATCTTCAGAACTTGAATTTTAAGCTTCTGATGATTAGCGATACGCTTTCAGAGCTCCTAAGCTTGGCTTCTCTGCTTTTATTCATTGTGCTTCTGAATGAATTTTAACTTATAATTCTGCACACTAGAATAATCATTAGTAATATCAATTGTAATTTTAATACTTTGTTATCATCAAAACTCCTTAAATACTCAGAAGTTTATGTCAGGCCCACTTTGTTCCAACAATGACATCGTTGTCATGATGTTGAATTGCTTCCCCGCCTTTATCTGTGACTTCCCCTTTCTGCACCTCCTGCTTACGCCTTTTCCTGAAAATAAGAAAAATAAAAATAAAACGCATATTTTTATTAATTTTTTAATATGATGGTGATGACAGGAATTTCTACGGTATTTTTAGTATTATTATTAGTAGTAAAATGACAAAGACAGGCCCAAATACGAAGGAAAACCTACAAAAGCAGGAAAAAGCATCAAGACAGAGTCCATGATGCAAAAAGACAAGAAAAAGCCCAAAAAGTGAAGAAAATCAGCATTCCATCGCAGCACGATGGCTCCCATCGTGGCACGATGGGAGCTGCTTGTTCGCCAAGAAATCAGAAGCAATAAATCTTCTCATCGCAGCACGATGCATCATATCGCAGCACGATGGAGTAACTTGGCGCCCAAGCTAATGAAATGCACAGGATCAGTTATAAAATTTAACTGAATCTTCACATCGCAGCACGATGGCTTCATCGTGGTGCGATGCCTTGCTGAGGCCCATTACGAAAACTATAAATAGAGCCTCCCTTTCATTGTTTTATTCATTCAGAAATAGTAGAACACTCTCTACTGTAAGGAGAGGTTCATAGGAGCTCTATTGGGCATAGTTTTCTCCCCTTACGGGAAAACTAACTCAGCAAGGTATGTTTCTTTAGGCTTTTGTATTTAGGTTATAATTCTTGTAATTTAAATATGTAGTCTTTATAATTATGCCTTAGGTTGTGGTGGAGAAGATGAACTCCCCTATGAATATTTAGAGTTTGTGGTTGAGTCTAAGTTATAATAAATGATATTTAGTAATTATGTTTGTTATTTACTTTCGTGCACTTTAATAACGTATTCTCGTAATCTGCCCGGATAAGCGGGAGCGCCCATAGAATTGATATCAGGTTTTGACTTGATATGGTCCGGAACTCGTAGTAAATAATGCTAGGTGTATAGAGACGGTAACATCCTGCACTAGTCGTGAACTGAGCGGTTAGAGGAGGAATCATGCACTAGGTGTGATCTGAGCACTTAGAAGATGAAGAACCCGATACTAGAACCTAGAGGTTAATTGGTGAAGTTATAATGCATGTTTATAAACAACTCACTTAGTAATTAGGGTATGTGACACATCGAGGTTAGGCTCTCGTAGGTACCTTAGTTGTTAACGTAGGAAAACTTTAATAGACAAAGTGTAATAGTAAGGTATTACTACAACAAGGATAATTCACCGCCGAACATAATCTAAGTAACTATGTTATACACCGATCATGCCAAATATGAAGAAGGGAGGGAGTCCAACCACCATACCTAGCCTCTATATTTCTTGAATCTATTATTTATACATTCCGCATTTATATTTCTGCAAAGCATTACGCTATTTTTATAAAAACCTTTTCAAAAACCAAAGCGAATGCAAACTATCACAAACTTAAATAACGCTAGTGAAGCTTCGGCACGATCCCTGTGGATACGAACTCATTCTAGACACCTAGAGTGTGAATTATTACTCGACGACAGACTGGTGCACTTGCCAGATCGTAGTCAAGTTTTTGGCGCCGTTGCCGGGGATTGTGTTTACAAAGCATTACAAGATTTATTTAAGTTTGTCAAAAAAATTTCAAAAATACAAAAAAATTAGAAAATCAAAAAATCTTGTTGATGATTGTGGATTTTGATCTGTGAAAGTTCTGGCTAAGGATAAGTCTTGGTATTTAAGCGATCCGTTGTGATCCACCTCACTTACCTGGGAAATTTCATAGTGACAAAGACACATGAGACAAACCAAAAATAGTTCCACAGAAAAATATTTATCCAGTGCTACTGAGGTATTTGTTTAAAGTGCATGCAGACAGGTACTCAAGAGCTAAGGATTACAAAGGCTGGCAACAGCAAAAATCAAAGACAGCGTTCTCACAGGAAAAACTCTCAAAGTGATGAGAGATGGAGCAAATTGAAAAAGAGAAGCTACAACCAAAAATTCAAAGGTCAGGAGGATCATTTAACTGAGGCTTCTACAGGAAGCAAGAGAAAGAAAGGGTTGTTTACAGAAATGGTTCGGATACGCGGGAACCATTGAAAAAACGAGAATAGAGAAAGGCCATCAAGGATGAACTACTACAGTCAGGAAAACCAGTCTGCAAAGTCACCTCAGGAGAACAACTTCTTCCTTGAAGAAAGAATAAAAAAGAGAGACATGCACGAATATAAGTTTGGGGTGAAATCACTGTGTTCTATGAAACTGCACTGGTAAATTAGTCGCCAACCGGATAGTTGAGGATATGGTGAAACAGACCTAGTCCTTCTGGACAGTAATTAATGAAAAAGGAAAATGGTCAGTGCTTCAAGCAGGAACAAAGGAGCACAGAAGAGAGACATGCGAACCTATCCTCTGTAATGGAGGAAATGCCTCAAGCTAATGAGAGGCTAAACAAGCGCTGCTTGGGAGGCAACCCAAGGATAAGTATTTAAGTATTTAATTTCAGTATTTTATTTTCAGCATTTTGTTTTTCAATTAAACTATTGTAATTTTTGAATTCCTGTATGTCATTTTCATCTATTAACCCTTATTCAAACTTACAAAAAAATTAAATAACTGTTTGCTGTTTATTATCTAGTGCATGATAACCTGTTATAGGTAAGATTGCGGCGAAGTGAGTTATAAATTCTGATGAGCCGAATTTCACGACTTCATACAGAAACCAAAGGTGATTGCTCCGAAGTGCGAAGTTCGGGAGACAGAGAGACGAATGATGAAGCTGGTGTCTGTGAGACAAGTGTTCAACTTTCAGATACCTAAGCCATGTGAGGATTTGAGCCAAATATTTCCAAACGGTATTACCACTTTCTTTCGAATTACTATGAGAGTACCGTGCACTTGTTTATTTTCTAGAACTTGCTCTAATTCTCTGCTGACTAGTTGATTTGATATTATATGCATTGAGGCAATTGTTTGTTATAACCCAGAGCCTTTTCAAGCCACCCTTTATTATATTATATCCTTTGCTAGCCAAATTTGAGCCGTAAAAAAAATTATCCCTTTTGTTTCGGTGACATACCACGTTACAAGCCTATAGACCAGAAAAACAATGATTTACCCTCTTTGGAGTTAGGTAATAGTTCTCAAAAGTCTTGGCAACAAAATAAGTTTGGGGTTGCTCATGGAACTAGCAACGTTTAAGTTTGGGGTGGGTATACGGAGAACTATCACTACAAAAAAAGAAAAAAAAAATGAAAAGAGACGGGAAAACATCAAAAATATTCCCTAAAAAAATAGTCTCTTAAAAAAAAATGAATGAAAAAGAAAGAGCCAAAAACTATATTTATACATTCTGTCATTTATTTTATCGCAAGCATTACGCTACTTTTTATAAAACCTTTTTCCAAAAACCCAAAGCGAATGCAAACTATCCAAACTTAAATAACGCAAGTGAAGTTTCGGCACGATCCCTGTGGATACGAACTCATTCTAGACACCTAGAGTGTGAATTATTACTCGACGACAGACTGGTGCACTTGCCAGACCGTAGTCAAGTTTTTGGCGCCGTTGCCGGGGATTGTGTTTACAAAGCATTACTAGATTTATTTAAGTTTGTCAAAAAAAATTAAAAAATACAAAAAAAATTAAAAAATCAAAAAAATCTTGTTGATGATTGTGGATTTTGATCTGTGAAATTCTGGCTAAGGATAAGTCTTGGTATTTAAGCGATCCGTTGTGATCCACCTCACTTACCTGGAAATTTTCATGGTGACAAAAACACATGAGACAAACCAAAAATAGTTTTACCATTCACTTTTTCAGTGCTACTGAAGGTATTCATTTGTTGTGCTTGATAACAGGTATCCTGGAGTTTGAGTGCGACTCTGAACCAGAAAGAACGCTTTGGAAAAGAAGGCAAGCACAAAGGCTTGCAGAATCCAGTAGTCTCAAAACAGAAGAAAAGCCTACCACCAAAGCCATGGGGGACGAGCAAAGAGTTACAATGGGAGATTACTGCAAGAGGACTGACACATATCAGATCTCACTGGGATTCCAGCCGGCGAATCCAGCTGACTTTGATATTAAGGGTAATGTTCTTACAGGTTTGCGGGAGAACCAGTTCGATGGACGTGCCAACAATGATCCTTGGGATCATCTCGCAAAGTTTTCAGAGACATGTCAGATCCAGAAGGTGCCGGAAAGTGTTACTGATGACCAGAAGAAGCTGCGTTTGTTTGCTTTTTCTCTTACAGGTCCAGCTAAAGATTGGCTTCAATGCCTGGCAAGGGGAACGATTGCAACATGGAATGAGCTTGAAGACAAGTTCCTAGAAAGATTCTTCACACACACACACTATTCCAGAAAAGGAAGTCTGAGATTCTAAGTTTCAAACAGCATGAATCTGAAACGCTGTGCGAGGCTTATGAACGTTTCAAGCTGCTTATGAGAAGGTGTCCTAACCACGGCATTAGTGCTATGGAGCAGATGCAACTATTCACTGCTGCTATGAAAATGCAACATCGGATGATACTAGATGCCTCAGCTGGTGGGTCCATCAAAGTAAAGACCTATGCAGAAACTAAGGATCTGGTTGAGCAGATGTGCCAGAATGAGTACAACATGAGCCATGATAGAGCTGAAAATACTCCTGAAATTCTTAAGGTGGACCAGGAGTGAGACGCCCCAACGTCTCGGTGAGACCAAAGTAACTATTCTAACCCGTTAATATCGTGGAAATACAGAAATATTAAAACTTTAAATAGATAAAGAATAGATAATAGATGTAAGTCAAAATTTATTTTTATTTAATTATATCATAAAGACAGAGATGTCAGCGGATCTATCCAATACCGCGGGTTACACGTAAAACTAAATGTAGAGAATACATCAATTTTCAAAAGACTCAAATATAAGACTACGAAAGACACACTGGTTGTCCAAACAAGACCTCGGTTATCATTGTGCGATACTAGCATCTACATCGGCAACTGTATAAGGAGTAGAAAGAATTGCACCATCTTCATCCTTGAACTCCTCTTCGATAGGATCTAAATACATAGATAAAAAAAAATGCAAGACAAGACAAACACAGGGCTAAGACATACATACAAGTTTAGAAAGTGGGGATGGGGTGTAAAATAGAATTATATATGTCAAACACAAGTAATCAATCAGGCGTCCTATCCTCTTGTGTTTATCTCCAAAAATATACTTTATTTATCCTCTATTATTTTTCTCCCAAAATAGCCTCTATCTATCCAAATGCATTCCTAAATTATATGTCGACTCAGGCCTCAAGACGCTGTCAAGGATATCCTCCCAATTACCGAGATCAGATATCACGAGACCACTTGCCACCAACGTACTCCCATTTACTAAGAGCAACGCCACTTGACTTCACGTGGAGTCCAAGTGTTATAAGTCGATCACCCCTAAGAAAACAGGCCAGGATCTCACTATCTTGCCAAGCGCGCAATAAAATCCTTGTCAGGATTCAAGCAGCTGATCAACCTCGTGCGCCCATACACACGGCAGTGGACTTACACATTCCTGAATGCAATTCTATATGCACCCTCAATAAGATCATGGCAACTAAAACCCTATGTACTAATCCAATCCTCGAGAATTCATCACATCAATTCATCTAGTTATAACGTACTCTAGTCACATAAGTTGAGTGCCAATTACCATCAACAACCTCAAAGTATCTCTTATCATTCTTTACAAACCAAACAACCTCAAAGTATCTCTTATCACCCTTTGCTCACACAAACCTCACTTCTACACAAAAGTTCAATTCTTATAATGAATAGTGTATGGTTGACTTCCCAGGAAAGAGAGGTAACTGTAAGAGACATAGTCTACCAAATCTTTCCTTAGCCAGAACCCAACCGAATACAACTAGTCAAGTAACAATTGTCCTTATGTTATTGGGGATCTTAATATCTACCGATGTTTCTCATCCTAAAGAGTAATATATTATTTTCTTAGTCTAACAATCACAATCAATCAAATATTCACAAATAAACATTTAGACTATTAATCAAGTAATGCAAGCACAACACAAACACAAATTATCATATATCATTTCTATGATAAATAATTAAGGCCGGCTTAATCTCGTTTAGCAATTCCAGAAAAATCACTAAAAGAGAATAAGCTCTCCTTAGTTATTTATCGGTTGTAGTGGTTGTGGGTACACCACTACACATATATATATTAAGCTATTTTACGCTAACCGTCCCAACGTGTATGAAATCTTGCCCCCACCTTAGTTTTTGATAAAAGTCTCGAAAACCGGCACCTCCAAGGATAATCCTGCTAATAGCGTAATTGCCAATAATTTTGCTAGTAGTTAAAATATGTTATTAAATAAAAATTTAGACTAGAAGCTTATAAATGTCTTTCAAATAAAATTATAGTAGAAGTCTAATAGCGGCGTAAAAATCTTTATCATATAAATATTATTATAAGTACTTCATTATATTATATATAAAATATAATTGAAAGAAAATGAGTTAATTTGGGCATAATCTTAACATCTTAATAATATTAAGAAAATATTTAGATTAACTAGAAAATACCTTTGTAAATCTTCGGAAATGGGATCAAAGTGGCGAAGCTTTCACTAAAAGTTTCACAAACTGAGACTATGAGTAAGCAGAAATTTTCTAAGAGAGATTTGATTATTGTGATGGAGGAAATGAAGGCATGAATTCCTCTATTTATACTAAAATTTTCTTTATATGCTATGATTACTAACCTATGCATAGATATACCAACACACCATTTTTAGATTTAGGTTTATGCGTTGGAAAGTTTGGAATCATGAGGTGGCCTTGTGTTTCATATTATTAATACTCCATGTGATGGAATTCATCTAACATACATACAATTTATTTACGGTTTCTAATTTTTCATGAAAAAGTATAGGTATGACTCATGTTACTTGTAAGTGTGGTTAAATTTAATTGGTCCAACATAAAAGAGTATAGGTTACTAGAATTATTATTCATACTTACAAATATTTTCATAATTAATATTTAAACTTGTGTTATAAAAAATGATATCGTATATGGTGTATCACCTTCATATAGATACTATTAAGTAACTTAATATCTTTGTCAAAAAAAGTAACTTAATATCAATTCCAATATCATTGTTAACATGGTAACATGCATGCATATATGTATATTAAAATATGTTACGTTTTGCTCTATACATATATATATGTTGACTATCAAATATATATTACATACCATATGATTATAATAAAAATCAATAAATAATTTAGTTTGAATTAATTAAGATCTTTCACATTAAAATATTTGATCTCATGAAATAGTGTAAACTATGAGATAAAATAACTACAATTATTTTTCTTATAAATAATTATTCCTTTTTAAGCCTAAAAAAATTTAAATGAAAAACTTTCAAAACCAAAAATATATTAAACACCGCAAAAACGACCAAATTATAAAGAAATAAAATATCGAGATTTTAAATAAAATAAAATATACTGAGCTACGAAAATCCGGATGTTACAAGGAGA
The DNA here is from genome assembly GCA_030408175.1 of Trifolium repens. Lineage (NCBI taxonomy): Eukaryota > Viridiplantae > Streptophyta > Magnoliopsida > Fabales > Fabaceae > Trifolium > Trifolium repens. The sequence continues at coordinate 38,931,365 of CP125851.1, forward strand.
TTGCCTACAAAGTAGAGATCGAGTTACTAAGGAGGCAACTTGCTGATAAGGAGAAAGCTGTGAAGGAAGCCAGTGTTAAACAGGTGGAGGGAGTTTGCGACTTCTGCCTAGAAGATCACCCTAATGGGCATTGTTTGCCAGGAGGAAGCGAGGAGCAGGTAAATTACATGGGGAACAACTACAACCCAGGTTGGAGCAAGCACCCAAATTTACGTTGGGACCAGACAGGGAACCAGGCTCAAGCTGCACCTCAACCAGGAAAGCCATCTCCATTGGAAGAGTTACTCAATAAGTTTGCTAGCCTGAGCAAAACTAACGTTGAAAACATCCAGACTACAGTAGCCAACCAAGGGGCGACGATAAAAATTCTTGAAACCCAGATTGGTCAACTCTCAAAACTGGTAAGCACTCATGTTTCTAAAGATATTGCAGGTAGCACGGTGGACAATCCAAAGGAGGAATGCAAAGTGCTAAAGGATATGAAATCAGAGCACAAACAGAGAGAAGAACAGATAAAAGACTACGAAGAGTGGTACAAGCTGTTCGATATGACATTAGACGAAGCCTATGAGGAGTTCATGAAAGAACTGAAAGAATATAGAGAAAGCCGACCACATCTGCCAGTCAAAAAGACAGATCCTGGAAGCGTCACCATACTCTGTCAGATTGAGGAAGCAGAAGTCCGAGCATTATGTGATGTGGATTCAAGTGTGAACGTAATGCCATTATCTCTAGCAGACAAGTTAAAACTCACAACAACAACTGCAGGTACAGAACGTGAACTCGTGTTAGCAAATCAGACAACCATTCACTCAACAGGTACAGTAGAAGATGTCTTGGTGAAAGTCCATTCTTAGCAACCATTCACTCAACAGTAGAGACCTGGTATTTCCAACAGACTTCATGATCCTTGATATCCTAGAAGATGAAGAACACCCTATTATTCTTGGAAGACCATTCTTAGCAACCAGCAGGGCACTCATTGATGTGGAGTCCGCTGAGTTGACTCTAAGGAGTGGAGAGGAGGAAAGAACTATCAAAACTTCCAAAACAAAGAGGGAAGTGTGCTTCATGCTTGAGTGGAAGGACAGAAAAGCTACACCACCGACTCCAACTCAAGAAGTACAGGTAAAAGTAGAGATAGAGGAGCTGGAGAATGAAATGGCACAGCTAGAGATAGAGACAACTCAGGAAGAGGACGTGCCCGAAGAACTAACTAATCAATTGAAGAGGCTAACTATTGAAGTGGACATCCGAGCAACATGGGTCAAAGCATGGGGTAGATACCGAAAAGTGGCCAGAAGATCTAAGTTTGGGGTTAATACGCCACCTCTGAAGAAGCCTGCTGCTGAGAGAAAAGAGGAAAGAAAGAAGAACAGCTGGGTCAATGCACCAAAAGAACAAAAGAAGGAACATCCACCAAAAAGCAAATGGAAGTCCATCATGAAAACACTACCTTCAGAAGATGATGAACGACTCTGCTTTGCCACCTTCAAAGAAAAACAGAACCCAGAGAAGTATGAAAGAAGCAACAAGAAAGAGGGAGGAGCTAAGGCGAAAGCTCCTACAGAAGAGAGAGACATGCGAACCTATCCTCTGTAATGAAGGAAATGCCTCAAGCTAATGAGAGGCTAAACAAGCGCTGCTTGGGAGGCAACCCAAGGATGAGTAATATAATTTCAGTATTTTCAATTCAGTAATTTCAATTCAGTAATTTCAATTTAGTTTTTCAATTCAATAAAAGTATGCCTAGAATTCTGCATGTCATCTTCATCTGTAAACAACCATTATTCAAACTTACAAAAAATTAAATAACTGTTTGTTGTTTATTATCTAGTGCATGATAAACTGTTATAGGTAAGATTGCGGCGAAGTAAGTTATAAATGTTGATGAGCCGAATTTCACGCCTTCATACAGAATACCAAAGGTGATTGCTCCGAAGTGCGAAGTTCGGGAGACAGAGAGACGAGTGACGAAGCTGGTGTCTGTGAGACAAGTGTTCAACTTTCAGATACCTAAGCCATGTGAGGATTTGAGCCAAATATTTCCAAACGGTATTACCACTTTCTTTCGAATTACTATGAGAGTACCGTGCACTTGTTTATTTTCTAGAACTTGCTCTAATTCTCTGCTGACTAGTTGATTTGATATTATATGCATTGAGACAATTGTTTGTTATAACCCAGAGCCTTTTCAAGCCACCCTTTATTATGTTATATCCTTTGCTAGCCAATTTTGTGCCGTAAAAAAATAATTTTGACAAACCACGTTACAAGCCTATAGACCAGAAAAACAATAAATTACCCTCTTTGGAGTTAAGGTAATAGTTCTCAAGTCTTGGCAACAAAATAAGTTTGGGGTTGCTCATGGAACTAGCAACGTTTAAGTTTGGGGTGGGTATACAGAGAACTATCACTACAAAAAGAAAAAACAAAAAGAGACGGGAAAACATCAAAAATTCCCTAAAAAAATAGTCTCTTAAAAAAAATGAATGAAAAAGAAAAAAAACGAAAGAGCCAAATGGCAAAAGAAAGAGCCAAAGGGCAAAAAAAAATAGTGATAGAAAACAACCATACAAAGACACATCCGTTTCTTAATCTCCGATACTAACACAAAAAGGCACCCTAAGGAACAAAAGTTGCGCACACAAAAAGGAACCAAAGTAGAACTTAACTCCAATGTTTAGCCTACGATTCCCAAAAATGTCCTACCTTGACCTAAGCCACGTTATAACCCTGAAAAGACCTCCAAAAATGCATGTTTATTAAATTTTGACTGGTTGCTTAGAGTTCTTGCAAGCCTATGGTAAAATGGCAGGATGTACGATGATTGAGAGATAACCCTTTCAATTATGAACGAAAAACACAAATGTGAGAGAGAGAAAAAGTTGAACATGGACTCTTGCGGGCATTTGTCCGATTTGCTACTATTGACGTCTCCTGAGCCTAGCAGGACTGAGCATGATTGCTGCGGTAAGAAATCAGCGGTACCACTGCTGAAATACAAGCAAGGTTGTGAAATCCCTATCATCTTTATTTATCTCTTATTTCTCTAACGATCTTGTCTGACAGCATGTTACTTGAGGACAAGCAACAGTTTAAGTTTGGGGTTGTGATGACAGGAATTTCTATGGTATTTTTAGTATTATTATTAGTAGTAAAATGACCAAGACAGGCCCAAATACGAAGGAAAACCTACAAAAGCAGGAAAAAGCATCAAGACAAGGTCCAAGATGCCAAAAGACAAGAAAAAGCCCAAAAAAGTGAAGAAATTGAGCACTCCATCGCAGCACGATAATTTCCATCGTGCCACGATGGAAGCTGCTTGCTCGCCAAGAAAACAGAATAATAAATCTGAAGAAAATCTGTCCATCGCATCACGATATAGCACATCGCAGCACAATGACATAACTTGGCGCCCAAGCTGATAAAATGCACAGGATCAGTTATAAAATTGAACTGAATCTTCACATCGCAGTACGATGGCTTCATCGTGGTGCGATGCCTTGCTGAGGCCCATTACAAAAACTATAAATAGAGCCTTTATGACAGGAATTTCTATGGTATTTTTAATATTATTATTAGTAGTAAAATGACCAAGACAGGCCCAAATACGAAGGAAAACCTACAAAAGCAGGAAAAAGCATCAAGACAAGGTCCAAGATGCCAAAAGACAAGAAAAAGCCCAAAAAGTGAAGAAATTGAGCATTCCATCGCAGCACGATAACTTCCATCGTGCCACGATGGAAGCTGCTTGCTCGCCAAGAAAACAGAAGAATAAATCTAAAGAAAATCTGTTCATCGCAGCACGATATAGCACATCGCAGCACGATGACATAACTTGGCACCCAAGCTGATGAAATGCACAGGATCAGTTATAAAATTGAACTGAATCTTCACATCGCAGTACGATGGCTTCATCGTGGTGCGATGCCTTGCTGAGGCCCATTACAAAAACTATAAATAGAGCCTTTATGACAGGATTTTCTATGGTATTTTTAATATTATTATTAGTAGTAAAATGACCAAGACAGGCCCAAATACGAAGGAAAACCTACAAAAGCAGGAAAAAGCATCAAGACAAGGTCCAAGATGCCAAAAGACAAGAAAAAGCCCAAAAAGTGAAGAAATTGAGCATTCCATCACAGCACGATAACTTCCATCGTGCCACGATGGAAGCTGCTTGCTCGCCAAGAAAACAGATGAATAAATCTGAAGAAAATCTGTTCATCGCAGCACGATATAGCACATCGCAGCACGATGACATAACTTGGCGCCCAAGCTGATGAAATGCACAGGATCAGTTATAAAATTGAATTGAATCGTCACATCGCAGTACGATTGTTTAATCGTGGTGCGATGCCTTGCTGAGGCCCATTACGAAAACTATAAATAGAGCCTCCCTTTCATTGTTTTATTCATTCAGAAATAGTAGAACACTCTCTACTATAAGGAGAGGTTCAGAGGAGCTCTATTGGGCATAGTTTTCTCCCCTTACGGGAAAACTAACTCAGCAAGGTATGTTTTTTTAGGCTTTTATGTTTAGGTTATAATTTCTTTATTGTAATTTAAATATGTAATCTTTTGTAATAGATGCCTTAGGTTGTGGTGGAGAAGATGAACTCCCCAATGAATATTTGGAGTATGTGACTGAGTCTAAGTTATAATAAATGATATTTTAGTATTATGTTTGTTATTTACTTTCATGCACTTTAATAACGTTTCTCGTAATCTGGCCGGATAAGCGGCAGCGCCCATAGAATTGATATTAGGTTTCAAACTTAATATGGTCCGGAACTAGTAGTAAATAATGCTAGGTGTATAGAGACGGTAACGTCCTGAACTAGTCGTGAATGAGCGGTTAGAGGAGGAATCATGAACTAGGTATGAAGAAGGGAGAGAGTTCAACCACCATACATATCCTCTATGTTTCTGAATCTATTATTTATTTATTTATTTATGCAAGCATTACGCTCTTTTATTAAAAACCTTTTTCATAACCCAAAGCGAATGCAAACTATCCAAACTTAAATAACGCTAGTGAAGCTTCGGCACGATCCCTGTGGATACGAACTCATTCTAGACACCGAGAGTGTGAATTATTACTCGACGACAGACTGGTGCACTTGTCAGACCGTAGTCAAGTTTTTGGCGCCGTTGCCGGGGATTGTGTTTACAAAGCATTACTAGATTTATTTAAGTTTGTCAAAAAAAAATTCAAAAATACAAAAAAAAAAATTAAAAAATCAAAAAATCTTGTTGATGATTGTGGATTTTGATCTGTGAAAATTCTGGCTAAGGATAAGTCTTGGTATTTAAGCGATCCATTGTGATCCACCTCACTTACCTGTGAATTTTCATGGTGACAAAGACACATGAGACAAACCAAAAATAGTTTTACCATTTAATTTTCCAGTGCTACTGAATGTATTCATTTGTTGTGCTTGATAACAGGTATCCTGGAGTTTGAGTACGACCCTGAACCAGAAAGAACGCTTTGGAAAAGAAGGCAAGCACAAAGGCTTGCAGAATCCAGTAATCTCGGCAAAGAGGGAAAGCCTTTTACCAAAGCCATGGGAGACGACCCTAACGGAGCAATGAAGGATTACTGTGGGAAGGTCAGCATTAAGCAAGAACCGGAATGGACACCACCTCGCAACAATAACAGTTCTGAAGGTATATTTTGGGATGACCTGGCAGATATAGAAATAAAATCCCAAGGGGACAATTTTTCTGATATCTCAAAACCCTGCAATGAAGACAGGTGGAAACCAATACCTTCAAATAACAGGTCGGACGAACATGAAAAATGGATCAAGAAATGGATGAAGCTGGTACCAGAATCCATGTTCTATGCAAAAAGACCATACTCAGCTAAGAGGATTCGGAAAATAGAGTACCAGAAACACGTAGTCCGTGAATGGTTGCACAGGTACGACACAATTTTTGTGGAAGACTACACTAATGTGGGGTGTGATGGACTAATGGAAGAACTGGGCGGCACCCACGATGAAAAGTGCATGGCACTTAAAGACAAAAAATGCAAACACCCCAATAAAGAAGCTGATAGCGAGTTCCAAGAAGACTAGCAAAAAGATCACGGCTGCCACCCAAGAAGGAAGATCCTGGAAGCGTCACCATCATCTGTCAGATTGGGAAAGCAGGAGTCAATGCACTATGTGATGTAGGCTCAAGTGTGAACTGAATACCATTATCTTTGGCAGATAAGTTCAAGCTCGCATTACCTATTGTGACTGCTCGGGAACTCGTGTTAGCTAATCAGTCGTCTATTCACTCAGTGGGAACAGTCAGAGATGTCTTGGTGAAAGTCAAAGACCTAGAATTTCTAGTAGACTTCATGATCCTAGACATCGGAGAAGACGAAGAACATCCCATCATACTTGGAAGGCCATTCTTAGCCACCAGCATGGCACTCATTGATATGGACCTTGGGCAGATAACGCTAAAGAGTGGAGGTAAGTCAATAACTGTCAAAATTTCCAATGCAGGGAAGGGAGAGTGTTTCATGCTTGAGTGGAAGGACAGAGAAGCTACACCACCGACTCTAACTCAAGAAGTACAAATAAAGATAGAGATAGAGGAGCTGGAGAATGAAATGGCGCAGCTAGGAATAGAGACAACTCAGGAAGAGGAGGTACCCAAAGAACTAACCAACCAATTGAAGAGGCTAACTATTGAAGTGGATATCCGAGCAACATGGGTCAAAGCATGGGGTAGATACCGAAAAGTGGCCAGAAGATCTATGTTTGGGGTTAATACGCCACCTCTGAAGAAGCCTGCTGCTGAGAGAAAAGAGGAAAGAAAGAAGAACAGCTGGGTCAATGCACCAAAAGAACAAAAGAAGGAACATCCACCAAAAAGCAAATGGAAGTCCATCATGAAAACACTACCTTCAGAAGATGATGAACGACTCTGCTTTGCCACCTTCAAAGAAAAACAGAACCCAGAGAAGTATGAAAGAAGCAACAAGAAAGAGGGAGGAGCTAAGGCGAAAGCTCCTACAGAAGAGAGAGACATGCGAACCTATCCTCTGTAATGGAGGAAATGCCTCAAGCTAATGAGAGGCTAAACAAGCGCTGCTTGGGAGGCAACCCAAGGATGAGTAATTTTAATTTCAGTATTTTCAATTCAGTATTTTCAATTCAGTAATTTCAATTCAGTTTTTCAATTCAATAAAGTATGCCTAGAATTCTGCATGTCATCTTCATCTCTAAACAGCCCTTATTCAAACTTACAAAAAATTAAATAATTGTTTCCTGTTTATTATCTGGTGCATGATAAACTGTTATAGGTAAGATTGCGGCGAAGTGAGTTATAAATTCTGATGAGCCGAATTTCACGCCTTCATACAAAAAAACCAAAGGTGATTGCTCCGAAGTGCGAAGTTCGGGAGACAGAGAGACGAGTGATGAAACTGGTGTCCGTGAGACAAGTGTTCAACTTTCAGATACCTAAGCCATGTGAGGATTTGAGCCAAATATTTCCAAACGGTATTACCACTTTCTTTCGAATTACTATGAGAGTACCGTGCACTTGTTTATTTTCTAGAACTTGCTCTAATTCTCTGCTGACTAGTTAATTTGATATTATATGCATTGAGGCAATTGTTTGTTATAACCCAGAGCCTTTTCAAGCCACCCTTTATTATATTATCCTTTGCTAGCCAATTTTGAGCCGTAAAAAATAATTATCCCTTTTGTTTCGGTGACAAACCATGTTACAAGCCTATAGACCAGAAAAACAATGAAATTACCCTCTTTGGAGTTAAGGTAATAGTTCTCAAGTCTTGGCAACAAAATAAGTTTGGGGTTGCTCATGGACTTAGCAACGTTTAAGTTTGGGTGGGTATACAGAGAACTATCACTAAGAAAAGAAAAAATAAATGAAAAAGAGACGGGAAAACATCAAAAAATTCCCTAAAAAAATAGTCTCTTCAAAAAATTGAATAAAAAAGAAAGAGCCAAAGGGCAAAAGAAAGAGCCAAAGGGCAAAGATAGTGATAGAAAAGAACCATACAAAGACACATCCGGTTCTTAATCTCCGATACCAACAGCCACCCTAAGGAACAAAGGTTGCGTACACAAAAAGAAACAACAAAGTAGAACTTAACTCCAATGTTTAGCCTACTTTTCCCAAAAATGTCCTACCTTGACATAAGCCACGTTATAACCCTTAAAAGACCTCCAAAAATGCATGTATATTAAATTTTGACTGGTTGCTTAGAATTCTTGCAAGCCTATGGTAAAGTGGCAGGTTGTACGATGATTGAGAGAAACCCTTTCAATTATGAGCGAAAAACACAAATGTGAGAGAGAGAAAAAGTTGAACATGGACTCTTGCGGGCATTTGTCCGATTTGCTACTATTGACGTCTCCTGAGCCTAGCAGGACTGAGCATGATCGCTGCAGTAAGAAATCAGCGGTACCATTGCTGAAATACAAGCAAGGTTGTGAAATTCCTATTGACTACGGTCTGGCAAGTGTACCAGTCTGTCGTCGAGTAATAATTCACACTCTACTGAGTAGAATGAGTTCGTATCCACAGGGACAACGCCTCTGTTACTAAGCTTATTCTAGGACTTGTTGAGATTGCCTCCGCTTTATAAGTTGGGACAATTTTAGATTCAAGAAACAGAGAATATAACTAGAAAGAAAGATAAATTAAGAAGATAGGTTAAGTAGTTGGAATCCCTCCCTTATTCCTGCTGGGTAGTTGGTGCTATATCGTTGCCTATTCCTTTTTATTATTGGTGAACTAATATAAGTAGTAATAACCGCGTACGATAATTACCCTAATTACGAGTATAAAGAACCTTAATTAATAGACAGGGAACCCGTGTTAGACACGTTGTCACGTCCCTATACTAGTGATTAGACTCTGAATATGTAGTCAATTAAGCATGGTTTCATTAGTTCTTTTACCTTTAACCACTAGTGTGACTAAGCTATTATCTATTGATCGGGGTTGGCTGCCGGTTTTGAGGCACAATACTAGATCACTAACCATATGAGTTAGTTGCCAGTCAGTGTTAAACACTGGTCCTAAGGCACAATGCTAGATATCACCATCCCTAAAAGCGTTCCCTAATTGTAGCTATCAATCGGGTTACGTAATTAAAGCATAGACAATAGAATAAATAAAACTGAATAGAAAATTATATAAACTTAGTACCAATTTACATGATTCCAGCATTCCTAAGGGAGTTCATCTTCTCCACCTAACCTAAAGGAGTTTAGCTACTAATAGACATAATTAAATTACAAGAATTAAATAAATGCATACCAACAACCTTGCTACCTTGCGGAGGAAGTTACCTTTCCCGTTGAAGGGGGAAAGTTCCTTCCCTAGAGCTCCTCCTCCTTTGCTCCTTATAGAGAAATAGTTCTCTAAATTTCTGAATGAATAATTGTGAAGGAGGAAGGCACTATTTATAGTTTTTATGACTTGGGCAGCAAGGCTCATCGTGGCGCGATGGATCCCATCGTGGCACGATGGCCATAGGATTTAGTTGCTTAATTTCTAAGATGACTTAGCCACCAAGTTATGCCATCCATCGTACTACGATGAACCAATCGTACTGCGATTCTTGGATTTGCTTCAAAAATATAACTGAAGATTCTGTTCTTTTCTTGGGCGCAAAGTTTCCTCCCATCGTGCTACGATGGGTGCCATCGTGCTGCGATTGCAAATTTAGGTTTTGGCTTCAACACGAAAGTTGTAGCTCTTCGTCTTAGCTTTCCAACGCATGGTCACGGACCTCATTCCGATACTCGTAACTCAAGTTATGGTCCGCAGACTGAAAGTTGCGTATTTTCTTCCTTTTAGCCTCTTTTTATGCACTTTCTTCAATTCTTGACTTCTTGGACAAGTAACATCACTTCTTTATGTTTTTGCCTTGTAATTGGTCTAAAACTAATACTAAACTAACAATAATTAATACTAAAAACATCACATAAATTACTGTCATCACAACCCCAAACTTAAACAGTTACTGTCCTCAAGTAACATGCCTGCCAAGCAAAATCGTCAGTGAAACAACAAGCAGATATAGATGACAGGAATTTCACAACCTTATGTATTTGTCAGCAATGGAACCACTGAACTTCACCTCAGCGATCATGCTCAGTCAACACTTGGGCTCAAAAGACATCAATAGTAACAAATCGGACAAATGTCTGCAAGAGTCCATGTTCAACCTTTTCTCTCTCTCACATTTGTATTTTTCGCTCATAATTGAAAGGGTTATCTCTCAATCATCGTACAACCTGCCATTTTACCATAGGCTTGCAAGAACTCTAAGCAACCAGTCAAAATTCAATATTCATGCATCATTGGAGGTCTTTTCAGGGTTATAACGTGGCTTAGGTCAAGGTAGGACATTTGTGGGAATAGCAGGTTAAACATTGGAGTTAAGTTCTACTTTGTTGTTCCTTTTTGTGTGCGCAACCTTTGTTCCTTAGGGTGCCTTTTTGTGTTGGTATCGGAAAATAAGAACCGGATGTGTCTTTGTGTGGTTCTTTTCTATCACTGTTTTTGCCCTTTGGCTCTTTCTTTTGCCCTTTGGCTCTTTCATTTTGATTTATTTTTTTTGAAGAGACTATTTTTATAGGGAATTTTTTATGTTTTCCCGTCTCTTTTATTATTTTTTTTCTTTTTGTAGTGATAGTTCTCCGTATACCCACCCCAAACTTAAACGTTGCTAGTTCCATGAGCAACCCCAAACTTATTTTGTTGCCAAGACTTTTGAGAACTATTACCTAACTCCAAAGAGGGTAATTTCATTGTTTTTTTGGTCTATAGGCTTGTAACGTGGTTTGTCACCGAAACAAAAGGGGTAATTACTTTTTTACGGCTCAAAATTGGCTAGCAAAGGATATAATAATAATAAGGGTGGCTTGAAAAGGCTCTGGGTTATAACAAACAATTGCCTCAATGCATATAATATCAAATTAACCAGTTAGCAGAGAATTAGAGCAAGTTCTAGAAAATAAACAAGTGCACGGTACTCTCATAGTAATTCGAAAGAAAGTGGTAATACCGTTTGGAAATATTTGGCTCAAATCCTCTCATGGCTTAGGTATCTGAAAGTTGAACATTTGTCCCACAGACACCAGCTTCATTACTCGTCTCTCTGTCTCTCAAACTTCCGCGCTTTCTGAGCAATCACCTTCGGTGTTCTTTGTATAAAAGCGTGGAATTCAAATCATCCAAATCTAGTCGTTACGTCACTAGAACTTTGCCTATAACTTTTAACATGCACTAGATAATAAACAAGCAAACAGTTATTGCATTTTTTAGTAAGCATAGGGGGCTGTCGGCAAATGACATTCATTACATAGATGATAAACTACTAAGATACAAAGATAGAAGAGAACCGCGGGAATGCTCCATGACTTACTGCCCGCCTTGGTTGATGATACACCAGGTGTAAAGAATATAGGGTTCAGCTCCCTATTCAACAGGTCCATGATATTATCTGAGTATTGACCTGCTTGTGCCTGCTCTGAGTCTGATATGCAGCATGTTGCTGATATGGGTTTGTTACCCCAAACTTTGAACTTTTGTAACGTTGTCATAGCTACTTCACCTTTTCACCCACTGTGCACCGTGACTGATCAGGTTTGATGGTAATCCTTTTTGCTCGGTTAAGAATGTCTGCGTCTATGTCCCAAGAGATGGTCTCTCCTTTACTTGGGACTTGAGACATTCATTCATCCTTCCATCTTGACTGGATAAAAATCTGGAGGTTATTTTTATTTTTCTTTGGTGCAATGGTGATGAAATTTGTGGTCTAATGGCTTTATAGAAGTTTTGGGAATGGATGGGTATGAAAAAGTTGAGGTTTGATTTTTGTGGTGATGGATGAATGAATAGAAAAGAGATGATGATGGTGAATTTGAAGGTTTAGAAATGTAGGGTTAATTGGGTGGATGGTGTAAGTGTTGCAACCGGTGTTTCTTTTTGTAACTTCCAAACTTTCATCGTGTCATGAGCAGTTTCATTGCACGATGGCTGTTCCAATGCCATGTTTTTCAAAAGTTTTTATTTTCATCGTGACACAATAGGAAAATTTGTTGCACGATGGGCTTTGGAACAACTCTTTTAAAAAAAATTCTTTTTTGGACATAAAATTTTTGCATTCCTTCCCTTTTGAAAACAGACCTTGTAGTTTTGAAAATTACCTAATATTTGAAAAACTTAAAAATGCGAGAATTTAAATGAAAGCAATAAAAATACCTTGGGTTGCCTCCCAGGAAGCGCTTCTTTAAAGTCATTACCTAGACGTCAGAAGACTGTTAGGGCGTCTTATATGAGAGATGGAATATATCATCCGTCTTCTTCCTCTTCTTTGTTAAGAATCCCAGGAATTTGAGAAACAGAGGATATTGCTTCCATGCCCTCTTCAGCTTGACCGTAGCAAACAAAGCACAAATCATATCTATGATTTTATCTATTTCTGCTTTTTCCTCGGCTTTGTTGCTAGGTTGTTCTTTTTGTTGCTCTTGAGTCTGCATTGGTTGGGGTTCAGCTCCCTTATAGAAATCTTCATCCCGAACACTTGACGAGTTGCGTTGGTCCGTTTCTATTTCAACCAATTGTTTCTCTTGATCTTCTTGTTCATCATGTGCTTCTTTCAACCTGTGTACATGATACAAAGACATTGAATTTATGTTAGAATCAAGATCACAGGGTGCTCCCTTAAAATTCACCTCCCCAATAGAACGAAGTATTGGGAGACTCCTTGGGTCGTCTCGCTGTTGTTGAGGTTTCTTTTGTGGTTGCTCCTCTTTCGGTGAACCTGCTTCTAGCTTCTCTTCTGGAGTTTCTGTCTCCTTACTCCTTGAGGTTTCAAATGGTACTTCATTAACCTCAGAGTCTCGACTTTCATCGCCAATGGACTCTAGCTCATTCTGGGTGGCAACTGATTCAGTTGTCATTCCTCCTTGTGCTTCAAACTCCTTTTCTTCATTGAATTCAATCCAGTCGTCCTAAAAGAGTAAGTGTCTTTTAGGTCTTTGGATGAATTCCGTGAAAATTTCAGAGGCTTCACAGAAATGAATATTACGGCTTGCACATACTTCAAAGATGTAGCCACCAATTTCATTTAATTTCTCCGGAAAGTCCTCCCATATGAGTGTCATTGCTTAAACTCAAAGAATTTGATTAGTAGTAAAGCAGTTAATAAACAGAGATCAAGACAAGATTTACAAAAAGTTTTGTTTTTTTATTTATTTTATTTTTATTTTTTTTGTTGTTTTTGCAAGTCTATCACCACAGGGATTCCCAGGTAAGGGAGGTGGATCACAATGGATCGCTTAAATACCAAGCCTTTTCCTTAGTCAGAATCGTCTGTAAGTTCAATAATCAAAGAACAATTTTTTTTTGTATTTTTTTTTAAATATATATATATATATATATATATATATATATATTATATATAGTAACTACTAATAATAATAGAATAGAATCTAAATAAAATAAAATAAGATCTAACTAATAATGAGGAAAAAAAAAACTAAATCTAAATAAAATAAAACTAAATCTACTAATAAGGAAAGAAATATTTTTTTATATATTTTTATATATATTTTTTTCTATATACAAATTCCTAAAATTAGCTTAACAACTTCGTCTACACCGTCACCGGCAACGGCGCCAAAAACTTGACTACGGTCTGGCAAGTGTATCAGTCTGTCGTCGAGTAATAATTCACACTCTACTGAGTAGAATGAGTTCGTATCCACGGGGACAGCGCCTCGGTTACTAAGCTTATTCTAGGACTTGTTGAGATTGCCTCCGCTTTATAAGTTGGGATAATTTTAGATTCAAGAAACAGAGAATATAACTAGAAAGAAAGACAATTTAAGAAGATAGGTTAAGTAGTTGGAATCCCTCCCTTATTCATGCTGGGTAGTTGGTGCTATATCGTTGCCTATTCCTTTTTATTATTGGTGAACTAATATAAGTAGTAATAACCGCGTACGATAATTACCCTAATTACGAGTATAAAGAACCTTAATTAATAGACAGGGAACCCGTGTTAGACACGTTGTCACGTCCCTATACTAGTGATTAGACTCTGAATATGTAGTCAATTAAGCATGGTTTCATTAGTTCTTTTACCTTTAACCACTAGTGTGACTAAGCTATTATCTATTGATCGGGGTTGGATGCCGGTTTTGAGGAACAATACTAGATCACTAACCATATGAGTTAGTTTCCAGTCAGTGTTAAACACTGGTCCTAAGGCACAATGCTAGATATCACCATCCTTAAAAGCGTTCCCTAATTGTAGCTATCAATCAGGTTACATAATTAAAACATAGACAATAGAATAAATAAAACTGAATAGAAAATTCTATAAACTTAGTACCAATTTACATGATTCCAGCATTCCTAAGGGAGTTCATCTTCTCCACCTAACCTAAAAGAGTTTAGCTACTAATAGACATAATTAAATTACAAGAATTAAATAAATGCATACCAATAACCTTGCTACCTTGCGGAGGAAGTTACCTTTCCCGTTGAAGGGGGAAAGTTCCTTCCCTAGAGCTCCTCCTCCTTTGCTCCTTATAGAGAAATAGTTCTCTAAATTTCTGAAGGAATAATTATGAAGGAGGAAGGCTCTATTTATAGTTTTTATGACTTGGGCAGCAAGGCTCATCGTGGCGCGATGGATCCCATCGTGACACGATGGCCATAGGATTTAGTTGCTTAATTTCTAAGCTGACTTAGCCACCAAGTTATGCCATCCATCGTACTACGATGAACCAATCGTACTGCGATTCTTGGATTTGCTTGAAAAATATAACTGAAGATTCTGTTATTTTCTTGGGCGCAAAGTTTCCTCCCATCGTGCTACGTTGGGTGCCATCGTGCTGCGATGGCAAATTTAGGTTTTAGATTCAACACGAAAGCTGTAGCTCTTTGTCTTAGCTTTCCAACGCATGGTCACAGACCTCATTCCGATACTCGTAGCTCAAGTTGTGGTCCGCAGACTGAAAGTTGCGTATTTTCTTCCTTTTAGCCTCTTTTTATGCACTTTCTTCAATTCTTGACTTCTTGGACAAGTAACTTCACTTCTTTAGGTTTTTGCCTTGTAATTGGTCTAAAACTAATACTAAACTAACAATAATTAATACTAAAAACATCACATAAATTACTGTCATCACCTATCATCTTTATTTATCTCTTATTTCTCTAACGATCTTGTCTGACAGCATGTTACTTGAGGACAAGCAACAGTTTAAGTTTGGGGTTGTAATGACAGGAATTTCTATGGTATTTTTAGTATAATTATTAGTAGTAAAATGACCAAGACAGACCCAAATACGAAGGAAAACCTACAAAAGCAGAAAAAAGCATCAAGACAAGGTCCAAGATGCCAAAAGACAAGAAAAAGCCCAAAAAGTGAAGAACTTGAGCAATCCATCGCAGCACGATAACTTCCATCGTGCCACGATGGAAGCTGCTTGCTCGCCAAGAAAACAGCAGAATAAATCTGAAGAAAATCTGTTCATCGGAGCACGATATAGCACATCGCAGCACGATGACATAACTTGGCACCCAAGCTGATGAAATGCACAGGATCAGTTATAAAATTGAACTGAATCTTCACATCGCAGTACGATGGCTTCATCGTGGTGCGATGCCTTGCTGAGGCCCATTACGAAAACTATAAATAGAGCCTCCCTTTCATTGTTTTATTCATTCAGAAATAGTAGAACATTCTCTACTATAAGGAGAGGTTCAGAGGAGCTCTATTGGGCATAGTTTTCTCCCCTTACGGGAAAACTAACTCAGCAAGGTATGTTTTCTTTAGGCTTTTATGTTTTGGTTATAATTTCTTTATTGTAATTTAAATATGTAGTCTTTTGTAATAGATGTCTTAGGTTGTGGTGGAGAAGATGAACTCCCCAATGAATATTTGGAGTCTGTGACTGAGTCTAAGTTATAATAAATGATATTTAAGTATTATGTTTGTTATTTACTTTCATGCACTTTAATAACGTTTCTCGTAATCTGGCCGGATAAGCGGGAGCGCCCATAGAATTGATATTAGGTTTCTAACTTAATATGGTCCGGAACTAGTAGTAAATAATGCTAGGTGTATAGAGACGGTAACGTCCTGAACTAGTCGTGAATGAGCGGTTAGAGGAGGAATCATGAACTAGGTGTGAACTGAGCACTTAGATGATGAATAGCCCGATACTAGGATCTAGAGGTTAATTGGTGAAGATAATAATGCATGTTTATAAATAACTCACTTAGTAATTAGGGTATGTGACACATCGAGGTTAGGCTCTCGTAGGTACCTTAGTTATGAACGTAGGGGAACTTTAATATACATAGTGTAACAGTAAGGTGTTACTACAACAAGGAAAAGTCACCGCCGAACATTAATCTGAATAACTATGTTATACACCGGTCATGCCAAATATGAAGAAGGGAGGGAGTCCAACCACCATACCTATCCTCTATATTTCTTGAATCTATATTTATACATTCTGTCATTTATTTTATCGCAAGCATTACGCTACTTTTTATTAAACCATTTTCCAAAAACCCAAAGCGATGCAAACTATCCAAACTTAAATAACGCTAGTGAAGCTTCGACACGATCCCTGTGGATACGAACTCATTCTAGACACCTAGAGTGTGAATTATTTCTCGATGACAGACTGGTGCACTTGCCAGACCGTAGTCAAGGTGCTGTCTTTTAATAGGAGATTACATAATGGTTTTGATATTTTTGAACCTCCTATAAAAGCCTGCATGTCCAAGGAAACTTCTAACTCCTTTCACATTTACTGGAGGTGGGAGTTTGGAAATTACTTCGATTTTTGCTTGGTCGACCTCTATGCCTTTTTTTGAAATCTTATGACCTAGGACTATCCCTTTGGTCACCATGAAGTTGCATTTCTCCCAATTTAAAACTAGATTGGTTTCCACGCATCTTTTAAGGGCGGCATCAAGGTTATTTAGGCTATCGTCGAAGATTTTCCCAAACACCGAGAAATCATCCATGAATACCTCCATATATTTTTCTATCATATCGGAGAAGATGGCAAACATGCATCTTTGAAAGGTTGCAGGTGCGTTGCACAAACCAAATGTCATTCTCCTATAAGCATAGACTCCATATAGACAAGTGAAGGCTATTTTCTCCTAGTCTGCCGGATCCACGGCAATCTGGTTGTATCCTGAGTAGCCATCGAGGAAACAGTAGTAAGCTTGTCCTGCCAGCCTTTCCAACATTTGATCCATGAAGGGCAGTGGGAAGTGATCTTTCCTGGTGGCTTGGTTCAGTCTCCGGTAGTCGATATACATCTGCCATTCCGTCACATTCCGAGTGGGAATTATTTCTTTTTTTTTCATTTTTCATGACGGTAATGCCTCCTTTCTTTGGTACCATATGTACTGGGCTTACCCATGGGCTATCGGAAATGGGGTATATCATTCCTGCTGCCAGGAGTTTTTGTAGTTCCTTCTTCACCACCTCACTCATGGCTGGATTTAACCTCCTTTGTGGTTGTACCACAGGCTTGTACTTTTCTTCCATCTTGATTTTGTCCATGCAGTAGGCTGGACTGATTCCTTTTAGGTCGTCAATGCTCCAACATATTGCTTCTTTGTTTCTTTTGAGTACTGCAATGAGTTTTTCCTTGTTTTCTGGGGTTAAAGCATTGCTTATAATTGCTGGTTTAGTTTCTCCTTCCCCAAGGAAAACATATTTGAGGTGCCCTGCCAGTTCCTTTAGTTCCAAGGGCTTTAGTTTCTCTTCTATACTTACCCCTAAGGGTTCATATTTCTGCGGGAATCTTAATTCCTTGTTCATTCCTAGCCATCGGACGTTCAGGTTTGTTTCTTCATCCATATCTTCTCCTTCTTCGTCCATAGATTGGATGATTGCACGTTCAATTCTGGGTGCTCCTTTTTCTAGTTCCTCCTCTACTAGTGTTTCCACTACGTCAACTTGGTAACATTCAATCTTTTCTTTCTTTTGATTCATCATGTCTTTAACGTTGAATGTTACTTCGTTTCCGTCTACCCGGAAGGTAACGTTACATGTAGCCATGTCTATCATTACTTTCCCTGTTGTTAGGAAGGGTCTTCCTCGCAGAATGGGTGCATCTGGATCGGCTTCGATGTCCATGATGACGAAATCGGCTGGGAAGAGTTTGTCATCAATTGTTACCAGCACATCTTCCAAGATTCCGTAGGGATGAACTTTTGTCCGATTTGCTAGAATAAGAGTCATTCTAGTGGGTTTCACCTCTCCACAGTTGAGCTTTTTCAGTATTGATAGGGGCATGAGATTAACGCTAGCTCCTAAGTCTAGAAGTGCTCTACCGATCTCTACCCCACCAATTGTGCAGGGTATTGTGAAGCTCCCAGGATCCTTGCACTTGTTTGGTAAGTTCTTTTGAAAGATTGCACTGCATTCCGCGGTAAGCATAATTGCTTCCTCATCTTTCAATTTAATTTTACCCGCCACAAGATTCTTCACATACTTTTAGAATAGAGGTGATATTTGGATCATGTCATTGAATGGCATATGGATCTCCATTTGTTTGACTAGTTGCCCCATTTTCTTGAGTTGCTCTGTTTGCTTCTCCTTCTTATTATCTTTGTTGGGTTATGGTATGTAATTTTCTTGGTTTTTAGGTTCAGGGGGTGGTTTATCACTTCCGAACACTGTCTTTGGCTTTTTTGGACTTGGTTTGGTTATTGTTGGCACATCGGTTGTGTCACTTTCCTCAATTTCCGTTTCCTTTTCCAGGTCCACCATATCATGGCTGGTTGGTTCTGTATCAGGAGGTTGGGTGTCTGGCATTTGGGAGTCAGGTAGCTGAGAGTCGGGTTTTTCCTGGCGTGCCGCCTTTTTACCCTTTTTAGCTGGTTCCACCGGCCCCAGTTGTCTGCTTCGTAAAGTTATTGCTTGCAGTTCCCTAATATCTTCTACCTTCTTAGCCCAAGTTTGCATCTGAATTCCTAGTTTTTCATTGGATTCCTTAATTTGATCTCCAAAGCTTTGCATGAATTCCTTGAGTGTCTTGTTCTCCTCCTGTAGCTTTTCCACTTCTGACTGTGAAGCTTCTAGTTCTCCCATCAGGACTTCTTCATCATCTTTGTCTTCCTCCTTGTTGTATTCATTCCGACACATCGTCTCAATCAATTGCTCCACTTCTGTTGGAGTTTTGCTTCTAATTGATCCTCCCGCGGATGCAACGAGTAGCATTCTCTGCTTAGTTTTCATACTATTGACAAAGATGTGCATTAGTTCGGCTGCACAGATCACATGATTTGGGCATCTTCTTTTATAGAGCTTAAATCTCTCCAAACTCTGGTGTAGTGATTCCTTCTTCTCTTGCTGGAATTCAGTGATTGCCTTCTTACGTTCCTTGTGTTGTTCTTCGGTGAAGAAGCGGTCCAGGAACTTGCCTTCTAGTTCCCTCCAAGTTCCAATTGTTCCACTCGGTAGACAGACTAGCCAATATTTTGCAGTATTCCCAAGCGAAAACTTGAACAGATGTAACTTTACTTGGTCCTCAATGACTCCGTCTAGGATTGGTTTGGACTCACACACCTCATAGAATTCCTGGAGATGTTCCAACGGATCTTCATCTCTCCTTCCATTGAATGCGTTTTCCTTCAGCTCCCTTCGTACACTGGATTTGGGGTTTACCTGTATTGGATTTGCTGGCACAAACCCTTGGATAATTCCCTCCCGGTTACTTGGCCGGAAATACTCACACATTAGCTTTTCGTCGTCCATGTTTCTTGCAAAACAAAAGAATACCTTAGTAGTACTGTTTGGTTTAGAAAAAGTATAAATGTGTGTTATTGTTTTTATAGTTGTTAGCTACAGTGATTCTCAGGTAAGAGAGGTGGATCATAAGGATCGCTTAAATACCAAGCCTTGCCTTAGCCAGAACCTTTGTAGGGGCACAACAGTAAAAACAGATTTTTATAAAAAAATTTATAATTTTATAAATTCTTAAACAGAAAATAATAAAAATAAAAATTCCTAAAACTAGCCTACCAACTTCGTCTACACCGTCCCCGGCAACGGCGCCAAAAACATGACTATGGTCTGACAAGTGTACCAGTCTGTCGTCTAGTAATAATCCGCACCCTAGTTAGGATGGGTTCGTATCCACAGGGACAGCGCCTAGGTTACCAAGCTTATCTTAGGAAGTGTTGAGATTGCCTCTGCTTTGATTTTAGATTCGGTTGCTTTTAGTAATAAAAGTTTATTTGAGTTCAGATGAGAGTAGGTAGGTTAAGTGTTTCGAATCCCACCCTAAGTCCTGCCGAGTAGTTGGTGATATATCATTGCCTATTCCTTTTTACTATTGGTGAACTAATACAAGTAGTAATAACCGCGTACGATAATTACCCTAATTACGAGTATTAAGAACCTTAATTATTAGACAGGGAACTCGTGTCACACACGTTGTCACGTCCCTATGCTAGTGATTAGACTCTAAATATGTAGTCAATTAAGCTTGGGTTCATTAGTTCTTTACCCTTAACCACTAGTGTGACTAAGCTATGAAGGTGTGGAAAAACACAAGAAGGGGGGGGGGGGGGGGGGGGGGGGGGGTGGGGGTTGAATTGTGTTTTTTAAATAAAAAATTTTCTTAACAAGGACTGATTTTGCAGCGGGTCTAAGAACACAAAACAAGATAACAGAGAGGGAAAGAGAGAAGAGAGAGAAGAGAGAGACACAAAGAGTTTTATACTGGTACCTCTCACAATCCGAGAGTACTCCAGTCCCCTTGCACTTCCAGGGGAGTTTCCCTATAATCTTAAGAGATTACAAATGCTCAAGCTCACAAGCAAGAGACTTCTCACAATTTCTCAAGTTACAACTAACAAGAGACTTCTCAAAACTTTACAAATAAATTGAAAGTTATCAGACACTTGATATACTATCAGAGGTGTTTACAAAATACAACACAAATTACTTAAGACAAAGAATGACAAATTTAGTTCTTGAGTGTCAGCGTTTTTCAGAGTCTTAGAGTAGATGATAGAACAATCGTCATTTCTTCCATTTGAGTCTTCTATTTATATTGAAGGAATGGGAATGACCGTTGCAAAGAGATAAGGTGCCAGCTGGAATGAATCGTACAATATGATAGCTGTGTATTGCCTTCTATAGAAAGAAATCCAATTCCACTACCATGTAAATTTGAAATATCACTCAACCATTTTGAGTAATAATAGTACGATTGTACAATCCTCAAATACGCTCCACTTATGGATAAGGTTAACGTTGTACCAACGAATATTCCTTCCTATGGATATGACAGAGACCTTAAGTAGATTATTCTTCAATCATTGCTTCTGATCTTGTCAGTTCTTGAGTGACGTAAATTCTTTTTGCTTCAGAGTCTGGTGTTGTAGCTTCTTATGGTCTTCAGCTTCTGAACTCTTTCAGAGTCTAGCTTTAGTCCTTAGAGCCACTAACTTCAGAACTTGAATTTTAAGCTTCTGATGATCAGCGATACGCTTTCAGAGCTTCTTAGCTTGGCTTCTCTGCTTTTGTTCGTAGTGCTTCTGAATGAATTTTAACTTATAATTCTGCACACTAGAACAATCATTAGTAATACCAATTGCAATTTTAACACTTTGTTATCATCAAAACTTATTAAACTTCATAGGTTTATGCTAGACCCACTTTGTTCCAACAATCTCCCCCGTTTTGATGATGACAAACCAAAGCATTAAAATTCAATTGTTGTTGATTTAATTATTTATGTTGACATCAGGTTTCAGAGGTTTGCAATCTCCCCCTGAGTCTGATAATCCATAGGGTTAGGTTTGTAAGCTCCCCCTAAGTCATATCCATAATTAATTAAAATCAGTTTAAGAGTTAATTTATTAACTTTGAAATAAATTTTCATATTTGTCTTTCAGAGGCAGAGGTTTGCAAGCTCTTCCTTTAAAGACTGATAATACTCAGAGACGGTTTGCAAGCTTCTCTTATATTATCTATGAAAGTGTATTTCAAATTTAAAAATTTCCCCCCTTTCAATATAGTCCAGAATAAATGAAGTCACAAGAAAAGATAGAAATTGATTCATAATACATGAGTATAACAGTTTCAGGTCTTTACGCAGTTTAAGGAATCAATTAACATTCATTTTAACGCTATTCTTACTCCCCCTTTTGTCATTAATCAAAAAGTAACGAAAAAGAGAAGAAGTCACAGTCAAACACACAAGTTACAAGACATTCAAGTCAAAAAGAGGTTACAACGATGTTCAATTTAATGAACTGTGTTGAATGTCATTTGAACAAGAGTGTTTGTAAGCGCTATAAAAGGAGATAATCCTTCTCATTTTATTCATAACGAACAATCAAGGGATTTGTCTCGGACAAAAAATCAAGCAATGAAGAGAGCTTCAGGGTCCAGAAACATGAAGAAGAAGGAAGAGAAGAAGAAAGAAGCAACAACTTCACGCTTGAGGAAAAACAAGCAAACAAAAATAATAGTCAAGCAAGAGGTTGTATCTTCAGAATCTGATAGTACAGATTCTGATTATGCAGAGTTCCTTAGGACATATGATCCTGAGAAGGAGTCTTCTGACTCTGAGAACTACATAATTCTCCTTGACTCACCTTCAGGAGCTGGCACTCAATCTCCAGAGACTGTTGAGTCTCAGAAGGAGGATTCAAAGTCAAAATCTGATGTAGAGTCAAAATAGTTTCTCAGAATTTTATGTAATAAGACTTTGCATCAATATTAATAAAAAAAATTCTTGCTTATTGTTACTATTTTTGTCTCTTTGTTTTTGATATTCATCTTGAATATGTCAGAAAACCAGTTACCAAGTATGCTTCATAGAGTATTGGTGCCTCGCTTATAAACAGGCTATAATACGTAGATAGCTTTAATCTTGAGTAAACAGGAGTACTGAAGAAAATGGAACCTTAGGTTTTAAAAGAAAAGAAGAAAAACAGATATAAGTTCAGAAGATGTTGGAAGACCAAGAGTACCAGACATATTCAGAGAATATAAATTTTAGTTTTGAAAACAAAAGAAAAATAAACATTCAATCAATCAAACAAATAAGATATACTGAATAAAGAGTACTGAATTAAAAAGAAATTATCCAGACATTACAAAACAAAACATAAACAATTAATTGTGCTCAAACAAAACATAAACAATTAAGGTTTTGGTAGGCGACGAGCAAGTTCTTGTAAAAACACCATCATATCATCAATCTTTTTGTTGGTAGCTTCACCAGATGCATTCATTTCAGCTTTCATTTCTGAGATCTCAGTCTTCATATCTGCCTTAATCTCAGAGATCTCATTTTTCATCTCAGTCTTCATTTCATCTAAAGCTACTTGAACAGCTTGAGGAATAGCAGATGAAGGAGATCCAGAGTCTTGGATGATTCTGACTGGAGAGCTTGGAGGAGTAGAGTCAACAACAATATCTTTTCCTCTATCAGAAGCTGGCTCAACTGTCTCTTGATCAATCATAATGGTGTCTTCACCCTGTTGTGGGCCCATTTCTTGAGCTTCAGCAAGCTTCTGAGTTTCAACTTCTGCAATCCTAACAGCCCTTTCTACTAGAATCTTCATAGCTTCTTGATCAGCTAGCCTCTTAATCTCAGCTTCAGCAGCTCCTCTAGCAAGCTCTGCTTCTTCTTCAGCTAACCTCTTAGCTTCCTCAAATGCTTTCCTTACATTCTCTTGAACAACAGCCATCATTTCTTCTTGTAGTGCGCGCTTTTGCTCTTCTTCATGATTGTAGTTCGTTAGTCTAGGAGCATGTGCATGATCAGCAAAATCCATTACCTTACTCAGAATCTCCATCCCTCTTCCCTTAGTCGTCTCTTTCAGATACCTACCCAGCACTTCAAGTGCATCACCAAACCTGGCTTTCAGAGCCCTGATCTCAGCATCAATATCTGAAGGAAATATGAAAGCTTCGTCTTCCATTTTTAAGAAGTTCTTAAGACTAATAGTAATAGCATTACTTAGAAGCTCAACATTTGGTTCAGAGTTTATATAGAGGGTAGGGTAAGGCTCTCTATAAGGCAGTTTGGGTTCAGGTTTCTTGCGCTTGAGAGGTATAATTTTGATGTTTCTGATGTCAATTGTTGGGTTCCATTTTGGTGGTTCAAATTGATCATCAATGAATTTGAAGTGTCTGGTCAAACTCTCAAGTAAGGGTAGCATCTGGTCAGATGGGATGACAAGTTCATCCATGGTTAAAGGTTGGGAATTTGTGGAGATTTGGCCAGTGAGAATGGTTTCAATAGCAATAGGATGTAGGGGAAATGAAGATTGTGGTTCAATAATGGTTTCAGTGTATAGGTTCCCTTAATGTGTCTCAGTGTTTAGATTCTCCTGTTGTGTCTCAGAGACATTCTCAAGAGTTTCAGGATTGGGAGAAGGTATGGTATTTTGAGTGTTGGGGGGAACTTTATGAGTTTCAGGTTCTTGGTCAGCATGCATAGTTTCTTGTTCAGTGTCTACATGCATGGGAGAAGTGTGAATTTGAGGATTTTCTGGTGAATTCAAATTTGATGAAGTGAAAGCATCACCAGACATATGAGATGCTAAGTGGTCTAAAATAGAATTGCCATCAGAGACAGATTCTTTAGTTTTGGTGGTTTTAGTGAAAGGGTTCTTGATCAAAACATCTAAGGTGTCCTCACTAGAATCTGAAATAGTATCATCAGAATCAGAATCTGATGAATATGATGATGATCCTGATGAGGATGATGATGAGGATATATTAACAGTTTGTGTAGGTTGTCGATTAGGTAGGATCATGGAGATGGGTATGGTAACATCTATATCAGGGTTTAGTGTGGGTGCATGTTGAGCTTCAGAAGTGCTAAAAGTATTAGTCTTAGAAGTCTTACCTTGAGTATCTTGCACAGGCTTTCTTGGAGGTTTAGGGGCTACAGTCTTCTGCCTCTTGATAGGGATCCTAGCAGACAAAGGAACATTGTCATCATCATCAGAAGATGGTGGTCTTTCTTTTCTTTGTCCTCCTCTCCTTCTAAGCATCAGCACTTATATCTTTCTCAGAGACTCTTTCTGCCTTGTCTTTCTCAATATTCCCAGCTTCATCAGAGGTACCCTGTTTCTCAGCTTCAGTAGCTGGTTCCTGACACACAACTGGTTTAGCCTTCTTACCTTTTGTCTTAACTGTTTTAGGCTTCTTAGTTCCAGTTCTACCCTTTTCTTTTGGATTATTGAAGATATCCCAATCTGGAACTGCAACCACCATGCTTCTATCCACCTTATAGCCAGTTTCATTTTTAACCATTTGTAAGAAGTTCTTAATGACATCCTCATTGTCATGTTCTGATATAGTTGGAAAACCATCACACCAGAAGTATTTCTCATAGATTTTCTAAAGAGGATGCATAGGAGTTATCAGATTCTTGGCTTGAATCAACTTCAGATTCATGAGATTTTGCCATCAAACTTAGAAGTGTTGAAGACTCTCAGTTTCTCTCTTGTTCTCAGAATCTCTATTAACTTTGTTTGTCTGAGAAGTTCTGAAATCAGTCTTGGATGGTGAATCATGACAGTAGCTTTGTGATGACCTTAAGAAATGCAGTGACAGAGATGTTCAAACAAAGTATCTGCTAAGTTTATCTTCACCCTCTAAAGCATAAACCAGATAAAGTGCTTATGTGCCCAAGAGATGGTATTCGTTCCTCCATCTCTGGTAACAATAGAAGCCATAAGGATTCTGAAGACTATAAAAAATTCCTTCTTTAAAAACTTTGCTCTTCCAAATTCTTCGAGACTTGTATTAGGAGGAAACAAGTCTTCTTTGATAGATTCTGCATGCTTACTATTCACTTTGTATTGGTTGCTCAGTTCACCCTCATTATCCAATCCAAGTAACTTAGCGATGTGTTCTTGGGTAATAATAACCTCTATTCCAACCAAATTTGACCTAATTTCCTTTCCTTTGAAGGGTCTCAAACCCATTTGAACTCTGGTTTTCCCTCTTAGAGAACCATTGACTACGGTCTGGCAAGTGCACCAGTCTGTCGTCGAGTAATAATTCACACTCTAGGTGTCTAGAATGAGTTCGTATCCACAGGGATCGTGCCGCAGCTTTACTAGCGTTATTTAAGTTTGTGATAGTTTGCATTCGCTTTGGTTTTTGAAAAGGTTTTTATAAAAATAGCGTAATGCTTTGCAGAAATATAAATTGCAGAATGTATAAATAATAGATTCAAGAAATATAGAGGCTAGGTATGGTGGTTAGACTCCCTCCCTTCTTCATATTTGGCATGACCGGTGTACAACATAGTTACTTAGATTATGTTCGGCGGTGAATTATCCTGGTTGTAGTAATACCTTACTATTACACTATGTCTATTAAAGTTTCCCTACCTTAACAACTAAGGTACCTACGAGAGCTTATCCTCGATGTGTCACATACCTTAATTACTAAGTGAGTTGTTTATAAACATGCATTATAACCTTCACCAATTAACCTCCAGGTCCTAGTATCGGGCTGTTCATCTTCTAAGTGCTCAGATCACACCTAGTGCATGATTCCTCCTCTAACCGCTCAGTTCACGACTAGTTCAGGATGTTACCGTCTCTATACACCTAGCATTATTTACTACGAGTTCCGGACTAATAACAAGTCAAAACCTGATATTAATTCTATGGGCGCTCCCGCTTATCCGGCCAGATTACGAGAATACGTTATTAAAGTGCACGAAAGTAAATAACAAACATAATTACTAAATATCATTTATTATAACTTAGACTCAATCACAGACTCCAAATATTCATAGGGGAGTTCATCTTCTCCACCACAACCTAAGGCATAAATTATAAAGACTACATATTTAAATTACAAGAAATCATAACCTAAATACAAAATCCTAAAGAAATCATACCTTGCTGAGTTAGTTTTCCCGTAAGGGGAGAAAACTATGCCCAATAGAGCTCCTATGAACCTCTCCTTATAGTAGAGAGTGTTCTACTATTTCTGAATGAATAAAACAATGAATGGGAGGCTCTATTTATAGTTTTCGTAATGGGCCTCAGCAAGGCATCGCAGCACGATAAGGCCATCGTACTGCGATGTGAAGATTCAGTTCAAAAGTATAACTGATCCTGTGCATTTCATCAGCTTGGGCGCCAAGTAACATCATCGTACTGCGTTGTATGGCATCGTACTGCGAAGGAAGATTTTCTCAAGATTTACTTCTTCTGATTGCTTGGCGTGCAAGGAGCTTTCATCGTGGCACGATAGCACACATCGTGCTGTGATGGAATGTTGTATTTCTTCACTTTTTGGGCTTTTTCTTGTCTTTTTGCATCTGGGACTCTGTCTTGATGCTTTTTCTTGCTTTTGTAGGTTTTCCTTCGTATTTGGGCCTGTTTGGTCATTTTACTACTAATAATAATACTAAAAATGACGTAGAAATTCCTGTCATCACAACCCCAAACTTAAAATGTTGCTTGTCCTCAAGTAACATGCTGTCAGACAAGATCGTTAGAGAAATAAGAGATAAATAAGATGATAGGAATTTCACAACCTTGCTTAATATTTCAGCAATGGTACCGCTGATTTCTTACCGCAGCGATCATGCTCAGTCCTGCTAGGCTCAGGAGACGTCAATGGTAGCAAATCGGACAAATGTCTGCAAGAGTCTATGTTCAACTTTTTCCCTCTCTCGCATTTGTATTTTTCGCTCATAATTGAAAGGGTTATCTCTCAATCATCGTACAACCTGCCATTGTACCATAGGCTTGCAAGAATTCTAAGCAACCAGTCAAAATTTAATATACATGCATTATTGGAGGTCTTTTCAGGGTTATAACGTGGCTTAGGTCAAGGTAGGACATTTTTGGGAATAGTAGGCTAAACATTGGAGTTAAGTTCTACTTTGTTGTTTGTAACAACCCGTTTTTCAAAGGCCAGAAAAGGCACTATATTTTTATTTTTTTTTCAACTAACACTCAGAGTGCGCATAGAATATTTTTCAATGAGCCGGCATTCAAATATACAAAAGAACTCATTACCATAAGGTGCTTCGACAAGCAAAGTGTATTCCTGAATAATTACAATCCAAGTCTAAGTATTCACATACTTACAACCAAACAAGTTAGAAAACCCTATGCTAACCAAAAAGCACGGTGCACAAAACACACCGGCGCATAGTCTAACTATACTAAGCTTCACCACGTGCTCACTATGGCCTAGAACTGCCACCGTCGTCACCACGACCTAACCCATCATCTGGGTGGAATGAGCCCGCAAATGAAAGAAAGGGTCACCACAAAATAAAAGTATGTGTATATATAACCGGTTCGAGAGAGTATACAATTACCAAACATACAAATACCAACATAGAAAGCTCTTTAAACACATAGCCATTCCCACCAACGGGCTCATATAAATATAATGCACACCAAGCCTATCAATTCAGACTCTAAATGATTGTGATCACCCTAGCCGGGTCTTTTTCACATGCATGAATTCCGGAATCAACCTCTCTATAGAAGGCGTAGGTCTCAGGTGGGATAACACCTCCTACTATTGGTGGGATAACACCAGGTAGAGTCACACAGACAATACCAAAACAATCACGGTGGGATAACACCGGGTGAGTCACACAGACAACCACCGACTCAATAAAATCCAGTAGGATTTGGCGAAGCCACACAGTCAAACGCCCGGTACGTAGGCAAAGTCACACAGACATACATCTAGGCACGCAACTATGAAATGCATGGCATATATTCTCTTTGGCATATACAGGATAGTCACACAGACAAAATCCCCGCGCAGTCCTATCCGACGCACGCAATCATATATGCTCATGCAAACATTCACATAACCTAATAGCATAGGTAACAAAACATATGTGAATATAACCACCTTCTCATCAACGAGAATACATAAGTACAAACATGCCACAGCACACAGCAAATGCATAAACAGCAAATCAAGCATGTCGTAACCGTTTTAAAAGACGGAAATAAAGTGGAGCCCTTACCTCAGCAAGCTTCCGTTAACTTTTCTCGCATAATTCTACAACTCGCGCTTCCTAAAATTAAGCAGCGTACAATCAATAAAATACTCCCAACGTATCATATTGAAACGAAACTCATTCTCTAAGAACTAGGGGGGTTTAAGGTACTTTCTCACACTCTCGGATAGTGATTACGAGTCCCCCTTATAGCGATTAAAAATTCACGAAGTTAATTGCACTATTTCTCGCCACGCGAAAATATTTTCGTTTCAAAACAAATTAAGAAACACTTTGATTCCTAACTCCAAGGCAATCAATTTTCACATACTAAAACCATTTGAACACAACCCAAAAACTCATTGAAAATTTTCACAAATATAAAAGTTTACTTGCGCCACAAGTTACAAGTTTTTCCTTTCAAATAAAATCACCATAACTCATTCAATTCTAATCCGATCGAGACGTGCCATACGCCGAAATCTTCGTATCGAAAAGACGGATCGAATTGTTAGGTTTCTAGGACACGAAAACAATTTTAAAATGACCATAATACCCCTGTGGAATACGGCCAGAATTGGAATTATTCCAAAACCATTGTTTTTCAAAATCAAACATAGTTTAAAACACTTAAACTATCACTAGTTTTCCTCAATGATCAAGTATACATACTAAATCATTTTGAATCCAAGAATAACATTTTTTTTTTCAAAACTTTGCAAATCTTTTCTTTCAAAGACCATGATCATTCATCACACTAAATGATCATTTACTTATCATTTTAGGACTTGAAAAATTTGAAATCCTCATGGCTACACAACAAGCATGCCACGGCCATTTTTCTAAAACCAAGGCTAGCTCTCAAATTTTTCCATTCCAAAATCCTAGTAATACTTTACTAGTACCCAAAATCAATTAATTGAATCAACAAAACATTTCCCAAACCTCAAACAAAATCACAAGAGTTTTCCTAAATTTCTCATGAACACACCAAAAATAATTTTCCTATTTTTCAAAACCAAACCATTTCTCATATATCCATTTTGTTCAAAGGTTCAAAAGCAAGATTAATTGTACCAACACCAAACACTAACTCATGTTCTTGATCAACATATATTTTTTCTCAAACCCTAGCTCATAAATACATGAGATTCTCATCCACTCATGGAACCCAAAACTACCAAGCCTAAACATGCTTACAAAACCCTCATGAACAACTTTCATGAAATAAAAGCTAGCAAAAACAACATTTCTCACCAAACCCTCATATGAACATAAACCCAAAATCCTACAAACTCTACAAGTTTGAATACATACAAGATAGGAATAGAGGGGTTACCTTAAGAAAGAGATTCTCTACAACTTTCCACAAAGCTACCAAGCTTGAAATCAACTAGAATGGTGAGAAATGGAAGATTTTGTGAAGTTTAGGGTGAAGAAAGTGAAGGCACGGTGGAGAAGAAGAGAAAGAAAGTCTTGGGCAAATTTCTAAGTCCACCACACACAAACCTCCTTACTATGCCATTGCTCTTGCTAACTCATGGCCATTGGATCAAAAGATAAAATGCCAAGACAAAATCCTAGCCATTGGATCAAACAAATCCAAACCCACTTGAGATAAAACTCAACACCTCTTAGAAAAACTCACACGTTCAGCTCTCGCGCACCGCGACGAACGAAACTCACCAAAACAGAAAACTATAGAAAGAATGTCTACCGTTTAACAATTCCAAAACTTATCGCCGAATCTTTTTCCGCGACTGTAATTTTCTTCCACACCTTGGAAAATTAATCTCAGAACATAACCTCACTCACGCAGATATATAAAACTCCCATCTGAAATCTCACTTAAAACAGACGCAGTAAAATTTTCCATCAGCGGGTAAAATCCTACTCGTTTTTCCAAAGACGAGAATAACCCAAAACTCGGATTTCTGGCTTCACAGAAATCTCCTCATGCTTAAAAGAGGATCACGACCCGAAAGTCTGTGCCTTTCCAGCGCACGAGCACAAAACAGGCTCCTTTTCAGCAAAAAAATCCATTAATGCGACGATACTCACAAAACCGCTTCACCAAAAACCCTAAAACTCGTAGCCGACACTAGAGTTCCTTAGAAAAACTGTACAGTGGAATCTTGGGTCTTACATTACTACCCTCCAAAAAGAAGTTTCGTCCTCGAAACTAAAGGTAAGAGTAACGACTCAACTAATTATTACCATCACCAACACAACAAAATCCCTCAGGATTAGGTGCAGCCACACAGATGCTAACACCGGGTGAAGTCACACAGAGAGTCTCACCAACACACTGGCACAACCGTGCACCAACCGCAACTCTCAACGAGTTCACCACTCAAAAATTAACCTCACAACAGAGGTTCACAACCTCTAGTTCCCAAAGATCCTCGTGCCCACAAACAAAAATTTCCAAAGTCACCTCTTTCGCCTCCGCGACATAGCCAATTTCCCTAGGTTCACGCGAAGCAGTTACTGGCTACCCTCCAAAAAGAAACACCGAAACTTTCTGCGCACCACCAAAGCTAGCAAAGCTAGTCAATTCCATTCAACACGATTCCGTCTACTATCAACAATAAATTAAGGACGGCCAGTCCCTTAATTTGTCAATAGATAGTCGACAATCATGATGGTGGTTTAGACCATCTTTACCCAACTTAAACGATGCTTCATTCCGCTTATGCTCAATGTCCTCCGAGTCACAAGGGTTCCACAAATCTTTCGAGGTTTTTCTTAATGTTTCCCTCGATCTCTTACGAATCTCGATCTCGTCAATGAGACCAATTTGCCCAAAACACGTTACTTGGACTCTCATGCTTTCACTTAACTTTGCCATTAGCCAATTGTTTACCCTTTTTATATCCACATTCCACACACACACCGCCATGACATCCATTTAGGTGGTGCCTTTGAATCCTTACTACTCTCGCACAATCATAATTTTCCAAATTATGTGTGAGTCAATTCCTTTCGCCAATCCTCAATTGACATAAGCCACATGCTCGTGTGCTTCTCTCTTACTTACTCTTAACATAGCTTTCCAACGACTAACATTCCCTTTCGACCTTGTATTCGTAAGACACAACACTCAAAACACGTCGCTCAAGCTCTCATGATTCCACTCATGAAACATCCGTTGAACATCATTCAATAGTAATACAATGCCACCACGGCAGGTACCCCCAAAACCATTACATTCCGAACAAGTTGTCTTCTCTATAGAAGAATTTCCCGCTCTACCAATATCCATAAGTCCGCAACTCGGTGAATACGCCGAATCGTCTACTCACATACGAATCTCTTTCCACACACGACTTACATAAAACAATCCCAACCTCCAGTTGGTGATTACACTCCTCATGGTCTTGACACTTGCCAAACTATACCATCTACTTCTCTTGGACTCCCTTTATCCACACCCCCAATTCCCCAGAATCGGTTCCTTATATGTTCACATTACTTCCAAACCGACACTAGGTCCGCTGACCCTTGACGTGTGACACACGTAATTCCAACTGAAATCTCGCTCAACGGTTACTAACTCATAACCCGACACAGAACAAACACTAGAACTGACACTACTCTAGCTATGTTCTAACCGACTCTGGACTAACGACTCAAGTATACACTTTCCCTTTGAAGATTTAAAGCCGTGCTCTGATACCAATTGTAACAACCCGTTTTTCAAAGGCCAGAAAAGGCACTATATATTTTTTTTTTTTTCAACTAACACTCAGAGTGCGCATAGAATATTTTTCAATGAGCCGGCATTCAAATATACAAAAGAACTCATTACCATAAGGTGCTTCGACAAGCAAAGTGTATTCCTGAATAATTACAATCCAAGTCTAAGTATTCACATACTTACAACCAAACAAGTTAGAAAACCCTATGCTAACCAAAAAGCACGGTGCACAAAACACACCGGCGCATAGTCTAACTATACTAAGCTTCACCACGTGCTCACTATGGCCTAGAACTGCCACCGTCGTCACCACGACCTAACCCATCATCAGGGTGGGATGAGCCCGCAAATGAAAGAAAGGGTCACCACAAAATAAAAGTATGTGTATATATAACCGGTTCGAGAGAGTATACAATTACCAAACATACAAATACCAACATAGAAAGCTCTTTAAACACATAGCCATTCCCACCAACGGGCTCATATAAATATAATGCACACCAAGCCTATCAATTCAGACTCTAAATGATTGTGATCACCCTAGCCGGGTCTTTTTCACATGCATGAATTCCGGAATCAACCTCTCTATAGAAGGCGTAGGTCTCAGGTGGGATAACACCTCCTACTATTGGTGCGATAACACCAGGTAGAGTCACACAGACAATACCAAAACAATCACGGTGGGATAACACCGGGTGAGTCACACAGACAACCACCGACTCAATAAAATCCAGTAGGATTTGGCGAAGCCACACAGTCAAACGCCCGGTACGTAGGCAAAGTCACACAGACATACATCTAGGCACGCAACTATGAAATGCATGGCATATATTCTCTTTGGCATATACAGGATAGTCACACAGACAAAATCCCCGCGCAGTCCTATCCGACGCACGCAATCATATATGCTCATGCAAACATTCACATAACCTAATAGCATAGGTAACAAAACATATGTGAATATAACCACCTTCTCATCAACGAGAATACATAAGTACAAACATGCCACAGCACACAGCAAATGCATAAACAGCAAATCAAGCATGTCGTAACCGTTTTAAAAGACGGAAATAAAGTGGGGCCCTTACCTCAGCAAGCTTCCGTTAACTTTTCTCGCATAATTCTACAACTCGCGCTTCCTAAAATTAAGCAGCGTACAATCAATAAAATACTCCCAACGTATCATATTGAAACGAAACTCATTCTCTAAGAACTAGGGGGGTTTAAGGTATTTTTTCACACTCTCGGATAGATTACGAGTCCCCCTTATAGCGATTAAAAATTCACGAAGTTAATTGCACTATTTCTCGCCACGCGAAAATATTTTCGTTTCAAAACAAATTAAGAAACACTTTGATTCCTAACTCCAAGGCAATCAATTTTCACATACTAAAACCATTTGAACACAACCCAAAAACTCATTGAAAATTTTCACAAATATAAAAGTTTACTTGCGCCACAAGTTACAAGTTTTTCCTTTCAAATAAAATCACCATAACTCATTCAATTCTAATCCGATCGAGACGTGCCATACGCCGAAATCTTCGTATCGAAAAGACGGATCGAATGGTTAGGTTTCTAGGACACGAAAACAATTTTAAAATGACCATAATACCCCTGTGGAATACGGCCAGAATTGGAATTATTCCAAAACCATTGTTTTTCAAAATCAAACATAGTTTAAAACACTTAAACTATCACTAGTTTTCCTCAATGATCAAGTATACATACTAAATCATTTTGAATCCAAGAATAACATTTTTTTTTCAAAACTTTGCAAATCTTTTCTTTCAAAGACCATGATCATTCATCACACTAAATGATCATTTACTTATCATTTTAGGACTTGAAAAATTTGAAATCCTCATGGCTACACAACAAGCATGCCACGGCCATTTTTCTAAAACCAAGGCTAGCTCTCAAATTTTTCCATTCCAAAATCCTAGTAATACTTTACTAGTACCCAAAATCAATTAATTGAATCAACAAAACATTTCCCAAACCTCAAA
This sequence comes from Trifolium repens, assembly GCA_030408175.1. Classification (NCBI taxonomy): domain Eukaryota; kingdom Viridiplantae; phylum Streptophyta; class Magnoliopsida; order Fabales; family Fabaceae; genus Trifolium; species Trifolium repens. The sequence goes on from CP125851.1 coordinate 38,966,095, forward strand.
CAAAATCACAAGAGTTTTCCTAAATTTCTCATGAACACACCAAAAATAATTTTCCTATTTTTCAAAACCAAACCATTTCTCATATATCCATTTTGTTCAAAGGTTCAAAAGCAAGATTAATTGTACCAACACCAAACACTAACTCATGTTCTTGATCAACATATATTTTTTCTCAAACCCTAGCTCATAAATACATGAGATTCTCATCCACTCATGGAACCCAAAACTACCAAGCCTAAACATGCTTACAAAACCCTCATGAACAACTTTCATGAAATAAAAGCTAGCAAAAACAACATTTCTCACCAAACCCTCATATGAACATAAACCCAAAATCCTACAAACTCTACAAGTTTGAATACATACAAGATAGGAATAGAGGGGTTACCTTAAGAAAGAGATTCTCTACAACTTTCCACAAAGCTACCAAGCTTGAAATCAACTAGAATGGTGAGAAATGGAAGATTTTGTGAAGTTTAGGGTGAAGAAAGTGAAGGCACGGTGGAGAAGAAGAGAAAGAAAGTCTTGGGCAAATTTCTAAGTCCACCACACACAAACCTCCTTACTATGTCATTGCTCTTGCTAACTCATGGCCATTGGATCAAAAGATAAAATGCCAAGACAAAATCCTAGCCATTGGATCAAACAAATCCAAACCCACTTGAGATAAAACTCAACACCTCTTAGAAAAACTCACACGTTCAGCTCTCGCGCACCGCGACGAACGAAACTCACCAAAACAGAAAACTATAGAAAGAATGTCTACCGTTTAACAATTCCAAAACTTATCGCCGAATCTTTTTCCGCGACTGTAATTTTCTTCCACACCTTGGAAAATTAATCTCAGAACATAACCTCACTCACGCAGATATATAAAACTCCCATCCGAAATCTCACTTAAAACAGACGCAGTAAAATTTTCCATCAGCGGGTAAAATCCTACTCGTTTTTCCAAAGACGAGAATAACCCAAAACTCGGATTTCTGGCTTCACAGAAATCTCCTCATACTTAAAAGAGGATCACGACCCGAAAGTCTGTGCCTTTCCAGCGCACGAGCACAAAACAGGCTCCTTTTCAGCAAAAAAATCCATTAATGCGACGATACTCACAAAACCGCTTCACCAAAAACCCTAAAACTCGTAGCCGACACTAGAGTTCCTTAGAAAAACTGTACAGTGGAATCTTGGGTCTTACATTGTTCCTATTTGTATACGCAACCTTTGTTCCTTAGGGTGCCTTTTTGTGTTGGTATCGGAAAATAAGAACCGGATGTGTCTTTGTATGGTTCTTTTCTATCACTATTTTTTGCCCTTTGGCTCTTTTTTTTTTTTTTGCCCTTTGGCTCTTTTTTCCTATTTTCTTTTTCTTTCATTTTTTTTAAGAGACTATTTTTTTAGGGATCTTTTTTGATGTTTTTCCCGTCTCTTTTTCATTTATTTTTCTTTATTTTTCTTTTTTTGTAGTGATAGTTCACCGTATACCCACCCCAAACTTAGACGTTGCTAGTTCCATGAGCAACCCCAAACTTATTTTGTTGCCAAGACTTTGAGAACTATTACCTAACTCCAAAGAGGGTAAATCATTGTTTTTCTGGTCTATAGGCTTATATCGTGGTTTGTCACCGAAACAAAAGGGATAATAATAATTACGGCTCAAATTTGGCTAGCAAAGGATAATAATATATAAAGGGTGGCTTGAAAAGGCTCTGGGTTATAACAAACAATTGCATCAATGCATATAATATCAAATCAACTTGTCAGCAGAGAATTAGAGCAAGTTCTAGAAAATAAACTAGTGCACGGTACTCTCATAGTAATTCGAAAGAAAGTGGTAATACTGTTTGGAAATATTTGGCTCAAATCCTCACATGGCTTAGGTATCTGAAAGTTGAACACTTGTCTCACGGACACCAGCTTCATCACTCGTCTCTCTGTCTCCCGAACTTCGCATTTCGGAGCAATCACCTTTGGTTTCTTTATGAAGGCGTGAAATTCGGCTCATCAGAATTTATAACTTACTTCGCCGCAATCTTACCTATAACAGTGTATCATGCACTAGATAATAAACAGCAAACAGTTTTTTAATTTTTTGTAAGTTTGAATAAGGATGTGTTACAGATGAAAATGACATGTGGAATTCTCTAGTATACTTTATTGAATTGAAAAACATTACTGAAATGGAAATTACTGAATTGAAAATGCTAAAAATATAAATACTTATCCTTGGGTTGCCTCCCAAGCAGCGCTTGTTTAGCTTCTCATTAGCTTGAGGCATTTCCTCCATTACAGAGGATATGTTCGCATGTTTCTCTTCTGTGCTCCTTTGTTCCAGCTTGAAGCACTGGCCATCTTTCTTAAACTCTTACAATCTTTGGTAGGACCAGAGATGTTTCACCATGCCCTCAACTATCCCTGTTGACGACTTATTTTCCGGGTGCAGTTTCATAGAGCGTGGTAATTTCACCCCAAACTTGTACTTGTGCATGTCTTTCTGTTTTGCGTTTTTCCTCCCGAGGAAGAATTAGTTCTTCTGAGATGATTTTGCAGATTGATTCACCTGACCGTAGTTGTTCATCCTTAATGGCCTTTCACTATTCTCTCATGTCATCTTTCCAATGGTTCTCGTGTATCCGAACCATTCCTGTTAACAGCCCTTTCCTTCTCTTACTTCCGGAGGAAGATTTAGTCAGATGATTCTCTTGATCATTGACTTTTTGTTGCAGCTTCTCTTTTTAAAATTGCTCCATCTCTCATCATTATGAGAGTTTTCCTGTGAGAATGTCGTCTTTAATTTTGCTGTTGCCAGCCCTTGTAATCCTTAGTGCTTGAGTACCTGTCTGCATGCACTTTAAACAAATACCACAGTAGCACTTGATAAATATTTTTCTTATGGAACTATTTTTGGTTTGTCTCATGTGTCTTTGTGACTATGAAAATTCCCAGGTAAGTGAGGTGGATCACAACGGATCGCTTAAATACCAAGACTTATCCTTAGCCAGAACTTTCACAGATCAAAATCCACAATCATCAACAAGATTTTTTTGATTTTTTTATTTCTTTTGTATTTTTGAAAAAAATTTTGACAAGCTTAAATAAATCTAGTAAGGCTTTGTAAACACAATCCCCGGCAACGGCGCCAAAAACTTGACTACGGTCTGGCAAGTGCACCAGTCTGTCGTCGAGTAATAATTCATACTCTAGGTGTCTAGAATGAGTTCGTATCCACAGGGATCGTGCCGCAGCTTTACTAGCGTTATTTAAGTTTGTGATAGTTTGCATTCGCTTTGGTTTTTGAAAAGGTTTTTATAAAAATAGCGTAATGCTTTGCAGAAATATAAATTGCAGAATGTATAAATAATAGATTCAAGAAATATAGAGGCTAGGTATGGTGGTTGGACTCCCTCCCTTCTTCATATTTGGCATGACCGGTGTATAACATAGTTACTTAGATTATGTTCGGCGGTGAATTATCCTTGTTGAAGTAATACCTTACTATTACACTATGTCTATTAAAGTTTCCCTACCTTAACAACTAAGGTACCTACGAGAGCCTAACCTCGATGTGTCACATACCTTAATTACTAAGTGAGTTGTTTATAAACATGCATTATAACCTACACCAATTAACCTCTAGGACCTAGTATCGGGCTGTTCATCTTCTAAGTGCTCAGATCACACCTAGTGCATGATTCCTCCTCTAACCGCTCAGTTCACAACTAGTTCAGGATGTTACCGTCTCTATACACCTAGCATTATTTACTACGAGTTCCGGACTAATAACAAGTCAAAACCTGATATCAATTCTATGGGCGCTCCCGCTTATCCGGCCAGATTACGAGAATACGTTATTAAAGTGCACGAAAGTAAATAACAAACATAATTACTAAATATCATTTATTAAAACTTAGACTCAATCACAGACTCCAAATATTCATAGGGGAGTTCATCTTCTCCACCACAACCTAAGGCATAAATTATAAAGACTACATATTTAAATTACAAGAAATCATAACCTAAATACAAAAGCCTAAAGAAATCATACCTTGCTGAGTTAGTTTTCCCGTAAGGGGAGAAAACTATTCCCAATAGAGCTCCTCTGAACCTCTCCTTATAGTAGAGAGTGTTCTACTATTTCTGAATGAATAAAACAATGAATGGGAGGCTCTATTTATAGTTTTCGTAATGGGCCTCAGCAAGGCATCGCAGCACGATAAGGCCATCGTACTGCGATGTGAAGATTCAGTTCAAAATTATAACTGATCCTGTGCATTTCATCAGCTTGGGCGCCAAGCAACATCATCGTACTGCGTTGTATGGCATCGTACTGCGATGGAAGATTTTCTCAAGATTTATTTCTTCTGATTGCTTGGCGTGCAAGGAGCTTTCATCGTGGCACGATAGCACACATTGTGCTGCGATGGAATGCTATATTTCTTCACTCTTTGGGTTTTTTCTTGTCTTTTTGCATCTTGGACTCTGTCTTGATGCTTTTTCTTGCTTTTGTAGGTTTTCCTTCGTATTTGGGCCTGTCTTGGTCATTTTACTACTAATAATAATACTAAAAATGACGCAGAAAGTTACAAGATAAGCTAAAAGAACCATCCGAGCCGGAGATTACTTTTGCGGTTGATCCATCTAAATTCAACAAATCATTAAAACCTAGAAATAAAAAGTATAAATTTGTTGAAAAGGATCCTAAGAAAAGTAATCCTCATATCGTTTGTCATTATTGTTGTGACAAGGGTCATACTATTGCAAAATGCCATGCTCGAAAAATCTTGGTACCAAAAGGCAAATTGCAATGGTTACCTAAGTTAGGCAATAATGGTGCTACTAACCAACTAGGACCCAACATGAGTTGGGGACCTATTTCAAATGTCTAAGTATGTAGGAAGGCGTCTTGAAACCATTGACAAAAGACACCGACAACAATGGAGTTCAAGACTTATGAACAAGGAAAGCGATGAGAAAAGCTTCAACTCAACACTTACAATGGTGTGGAAATTGATCACTTCCTACACCTAACACTCAAGGGAAGATTCTATTCTCTACCTTTACCTTTATATTTTTTTTGCTTAGCATTTGTACATTGTTTCATATACATACAACTTTCACCTTAATATGATATTTGCTTTGATAGTTGTCTAATCCTCCATTTCCAAGAATTTTGCTCAAAAATATTAATAAGTTTTTTAGACTCATACGTTTAAAATGGGGATTTGACAAAAATCATTACAATTGCCATATTAAGTTCATACTTGGTTTGTATATGTTTGTTTTTGTTCTTATATGTGACTTTGTGTGTATACATATACATACATTTTCATATGATTAATTTTGGTACTTTGATTCATTTATGTGGATGCCTTACCATGCATATATGGTTTAACATGTGTTCTCATGTTATAATGTGCCTTGGTATTGTTTTTGCTCACATACATAAGTATGTACCTTGTTGATTATATGTGTTTCATACATACATGATTATTTGGAAGTCATAAATTTTTTTAAACTTATAAGTTCATGTGTTTTGAGAAAAATTGAAAATAATGCATTTTGGATCGATACAAATAAACATTGTATGGATACATGTTAGTTATTCTGCAAATTTTCAAAATGAACTGATATGTATCGATACATATGATGATTGTATCGATACATAACTCTTCAGCTTGGACAGACACTGTCTCATGTATCGATACATGCTCGCATGCTTCGATACATGCTGCAGAAAACTGACTTGTATCGATACAAACACGAGTTTGTATCCATACATACTCGTGAAAACACCTTTTATGGATCAATTTTCATTCATTCATTCATCAAACACCAAAAACTTCTTCTTCTACACGAGCAAAACACTCAAAACCCTCATTCCCAAATTTTCAATCTCCCTCAAACTCAACCAAAACTCACAAAACTTGACCCTAAACCACTTCAAATTCATTACCCATTCACATTCCTTCATCAATTTCATGGTTCAAGCTTCATAATCTCCACATTCAAGAACAAGGGTTTCTTCAATTTGGGTTTGTGGAGTCTTCAATTCTTCAAACATTCAACAAGGTAACATTACTCTAATCCTCACTTTAAGAATGGCTACTAGCAATAGAAGTAAGAATGGTGGTAGGACTAAGAAAATATGGGATAATGATCATGAAGAAAATTTTAGGCAAAAAAATTTTATTCATGAGAATTACTTAAACTTCTATATTAGAACTTGTAAGGAAAAGAAGGTGATTCCTCAAAATGCTATTGATGTTGAGAACCTTGAGGAATTACATTTAAGTGAGGTTGCTGAGATCATTAAGAGAGAAAATCTCATTAACTTTTGTAACTTGAAGAGACCTTACATAGAGGACCTTGTTAGGATTTTCTACTCCGGATTACAAGAACAGAATGGTGCCGAGTTTGAGTTCTGTATAGGAAAGAAGATTTACAAGTTCTCTAACAATCTTTGGTTCAAACTATTTGGCTTGGTAACTGATAACAACTTACAAAAGTTCACCGATGTTGATGGTCCTAAGTACAATATGACTGAGTTTGCAAGTACTCTAACTAGGAACGGTAAAAGTCCAAATGGAAAGGCCGGTAGACTCAAGAAAGGTCCAAGAGTTTTACTTTGGATTGTGAATCACATTCTAAGGCCTAGAGGTGGTTCCTACTCGAGACTTGATTGGAAGGACATTGATCTTATGTACCTTATGATGGAAAGAAAGAAAATGGATTGGCCACACTACATCGTGAGCCGTTTGTTTGCCTTGAGAGATTCTAAAAAGGATCATTGTTTCGGATATTCAAGTTGGATCGCCATTATTTTAGACCACTTCAAAATAACCTACAAAGTAGCGGGATCTTGGATTAACCCAAAAAGAAATCAAATCTTCAGCATGACTCAAATGAAAAAGATGGATTATAAGTGGAATGATGAGATTGAAGATTATGAGTTTTGTAGAAAGGAAGATGAAGATGAAGAACCGATTCCAGGTAATCAAGACAAAGGGTGGAAACTCATGGAAGTGAAAGCATGGAGAGTGATCCCTCAGAAATTAATAATGATATCCATGCTTATAACATCTCAAGGTTTGATCATCTACAAAACCAATTGGATGAATGCATCAAGCAACAAACTCCCATTGACCAATACTTCAATTCCAACCTAAACCCGGATGGAATGAATGATGATAATACTTGACGTTGTTTTCATTGCATTTTATTTTCTTTTTCCGCATGAACAATTTTATTTCGTTATTGCTTATGATTTCGTTTATTTCGATATGGTTGTACGGATAATTTTGATGTTGTCATTTTTGGACAACATACATTTTGGTTTTGTATGACTTGGTATGTTGGATAATTTTGTTTGTATGGATAATCATGTTATGTTTATGCTTTTGTTGCATTGCTTTGTTTATTTCGTCCCATATTTGGATATGTTACTTAATCAAAATGCCGATGTGTTACAATATTCATGAGTTGGTTTTGGTTTGTTATTCTACATTCCATGTTTATCATGATATTTGGTATTCGACATTGATATATTTTGGCATATCTTTGTATGTAATTATTTTGATTAGGAACTTTCATCATATAGTGCATTTCGACAAATGTAAGTGCACGATATGACTATGGTTAATATTGTTTGAACTTGATACTTCTAATGAGCTCTCTTCTTCTTTTTGATATTGTCAAAGGGGGAGAGATTTGGATTGCACAAGCTAAGGATGAATAGCTAAGAATTCTTGAATATTATCAACAATATCAAACGCATTATGGCATCAACTCAGGGGGAGCGAGCTTATTGTTAGCCTTGGTGTAATTGCGTCTGTATACATATTGCTATTTTATTGCATATTAGGTATAGTCTTAGCTAGCTTATGCAAAGTTTTGACAATTATCAAAAAGGGGGAGAATGTAAGTGCACCAGTTCATCCTCATGTTTTAATAATTGTCAAAACACATGAAAATGAAAATAGAGTAGAACTTATTTTGGCAACATTACAAATGACTTGACAGCGAAAAACTATTTTTAAACTTTGAAAAATTGATTTTTAGGTATTATGTATCGATACATATACATGTGTATCGATACAAATGTCCTGAAATTACTTCAGAACTGATTTTGTGCAATTTGTATCGATACATAAATCACTTGTATCGATACAAAAGTGATCTCTCAGAGGCAGAGAGTCACCTGTGTATCGAATCATGCTTGCATGTATCGATACACACCTATATCTCTCAGAAAACCAGAGAGTGCATGATGTATCGAATCATGCTTGCATGCTTCGATACATATCAGTCAAGATTTCAAGAAACTGATGTATGTATCGATACACATACGTGTTTGTATCGATACATAGGTCAAATTTTCATATTTGAACGCCGGTCAAAGGGCTTGTATCGATACAAACCATCATTTGTATCGATACATGTATGTTAAGTTTTGCCTAAATTTGCTCAATTCTATTTTCTCTATAAATAGCAATGTGCTTTGTTATTGTAAAGTAGAAAAACCTGTGAGAAAGTGAAATAGCTTTGAAAAACTCTTTGGGATTCAAATTGGTTGAAGAATTTGGATCAAAGGGTTATTCTTCACAAGATCATCATCTTCCATCAAATTGCAATTCATTGAAGAGTGAGTATGGGATCATTCGGATAAAGGTTGTACATTTGATCGATAACGTTCGATACGGCTTGCGGTGAATCAAAGGCGTGATCGAGTTGATTTGTGAAGAAGTTTTGGGTTTTTCTTAAGGATTCAAGATTGTGCGATATCTTGAGGGATCAACAACGAAGAAGCGAGGTACTCAGCTGGACGATCGGTGCGAGGATTTGCGCATGGTTAGGATCGTTGGAATCAGAGGGAGAAGCTTCATTACTTGTTGAGGTTATTACGCATAGTTTGCATTAGATTCGATATAGGGTTATTGGAGTCTTTTGTAAATTGTGCACTATAGTTCAATCGTTTTTAATCAATATACGCTCAAATAACCCGTTTGGTTATTTGGGGGGAGAAGTACCCGGCCGACCGCGAGGACGACACGAAAGCCGGGGAACTCCCTAATCAATCGTTTGTGTCTTTCTCCCTTAATCTTTTACTTTACGCAATTGCTTTAATTTTCGACTTGATTGAATTTTTGTGTTCGTACGTGTGCACCAAAATTCAATTGACATATATCTTGATTGTGATTGGATTAGCTCTATATTTTTGTAACTTGCTTGGACTGTGTTTTTGGATCATTTAATTCGAATATTTTGCACACGATCGTTTCTAGTTCTTTATCATCATACGTTCAAGGCTATACTACTTTTTCAGTGATCAATCGGGTGCAAAGAGACTACCGATCCGGTGGTGCTTCCGCGCGTACCTTTTAAACTAAATTTTTTAAAATCAACATTGTTTAAAAGGGCCACTTATTCAACCCCCCCCCCCCCCCCCCCTTTTAAGTGGTAGGCAAGTAGTCTAACATATTGTGCCTTTCTGAACATGATCTCTTATAAAATAATGTTTTATTTCAATATGTTTAGCTCTGGAATGTAAAATTGGATTCTTAGATAAATGAATGGCAGCAGTATTATCACAATAAAGTGGAATACTACTCTCAGTTATGTTATAATCCCCTAACTGATATTTCATCCAGAGAAGCTGAGTGCAACATTTAGCTGCTGAGATGTATTCTGCTTCTGCTGTGGACAAAGCAATTGTTGTTTGTCTCTTGCTAGCCCAAGATATGAGATTTTCACCAATAAATTGGCAATTTCCACTGGTGGATTTTCTCTCAATCTTGTCCCCAGCATAGTCAGCATCACATAATCCAACTAGCTTACTATCTAAGGATTTTTTATAAAGTAATCCTAGATTAGTTGTTCCCTTCAGATATCTAAATATCCTCTTAACAGCAGTTAAGTGGGGTTCTCTAGGATCTGACTAGAATCTTGCACACAAACATACACTGTATAAAATATCTGGTCTAGAAGCTGTTAGATAGAGTAAGGAACCAATCATACCTCAATAAAGCTTCTGATCTACTTTGCTTCCAATTTCTTCCTTGCTTAAGCTGCTTGAAGGATGCATGGGTGTTGACATTATCTTACAATCTTCAAGGTTGAACTTTTTCAGAAGTTCTTTTGTATATCTGCTTTGGTGAATGTAAGTTCCATCTTTTCCTTGATTGATTTGAATTCCAAGAAAGAATTTAAGCTCACCCATCATGCTCATTTCAAATTCATCCTGCATAAGCTTGGAGAAATTCTTGCACATAGAAGCATTAGTAGAACCAAATATTATGTCGTCAACATAAATTTGAATAATTAAGATGTTTTTCTTAGTGGTCTTTCTAAAGAGTGTGTTGTCAATCTGACCTTTTTGAAAACCATTATCTAAAAGAAAATTACTTAGTCTTTCATACCAAGCTCTTGGAGCTTGTTTAAGACCATAGAGAGATTTCTTAAGTTTATAAACATATTCAGGGTTTTTCAAATCCTCAAAACCTGGAGGTTGTTTGACATACACTTCTTCAGATATAACACCATTTAGAAAAGCACTGTTAACATCAATTTGATATAAGGTTATTCAATTATTTACAGCATAAGATAGCAATAACCTGATTGCTTCCAGTCTAGCTACTGGAGCAAAAGTTTCAGTGAAGTCAATGCCTTCTTGCTGACTGTAGCCTTGTGCTACAAGTCTAGCCTTGTTTCTGACTACTTCACCTTGTTCATTGAGTTTGTTTCTGAATACCCACTTGGTTCCAATAATGTTCTTTTCTCTTGGTCTTGGCACTAAGTCCCACACATCATTTCTTTGGAACTGATTAAGTTCATCTTGCATTGCTACAATCCATCCATCATCAGTTAGTGCTTCATCAACATTCTTAGGTTCTATCATAGATATAAGTCCCAGCAGTGAGTCACTCTGATGATAAGCTGGTCTTGTTTTTCTTGGACTCTCTTTGTTTCCAAGAATAAGATCTTCTGGATGAGATGACTTGTATTTGAAAGTTCTTTTAGGAGCTTCATTTGTTTCAGAATCCTCATGAGTTTCATCTTCTGAAGAATCTTCAGGAGCTTCAGCAGCTGGTGTTGGTAATACTTCATCAACAGCTGTTTCCAATTGAGCTTTTGAAGCTTCAACAGCTTCTGATGAAATCTCAGGTTCTGGATAGTCATATTGATATTGTTCTCCTGCAGATCTTTCAACTTGCTCTGACTTTTTATTGTCAGGCTCTTTGTCATCAAACCTTACATGTATGGACTCTTCAACTGTGTTAGTTTCAGAGTTATACACTCTGTATGCCTTTGAGCGTTCAGAGTAACCTATAAAGATTCCCTTACAAGCTTTGGCATCAAATTTCATTCTATATACCTTGTTGTTCAGAATGTAGCAAGTACATCCAAACTGATGAAAGTAAGAAATATTGGGTTTTCTTCCTTTAAAGAGTTCATATGCTGTCTTTTTCAATATAGGTCTGATATAGATCCTATTTTGAATATAACAAGCTGTATTCACAACTTCTGCCCAAAAACACTTAGCAAGTTTAGTCTCATGCATCATGGTTCTTGCCATCTCTTGTAAAGACCTATTCTTCCTCTCTACAACACCATTTTGTTGTGGTGTTCTAGGGGCAGAAAATTCATGGATAATTCCATGGTCTTCACAAAAAGTTGCAAATGGTTCATTTTCAAATTCACCACCATGATCACTTCTGATCCTAACGATCTTGAGATCTTTCTCACTTTGTATTTGAGTGCAAAAGATGTTAAATACATCATATGCATCATCTTTCATACATAAGAATTTTACCCATGTCCATCTACTGTAATCATCAACTATGACAAGTCCATATTTCTTTCCATTGATTGAGGCTGTACTAACAGGGCCAAATAAATCAATGTGAAGCAATTCAAGAGGTCTTGAGGTAGAGATAGTGTTTTTAGGTTTAAAGGAAGTTTTAGAAATCTTCCCAATCTGACAAGGACCACACAGAGCATCTGAGTGATAGTTGATGCTGGGTAGGCCTTTAACCAAGTTTAGTTTGCTAAGCTTAGAGATTAATCTCCAGTTAGCATGACCTAAGCGTTGGTGCCAGACCCATTTCTCATCACTCAGAGATAAAAGACACATGATCTTCTGCTCTGTGAGAGTTCTGACAGATTGACCTTATAAACATTGCCTTTCCTTAAGCCTCTGAATACTACAGACTTATCAGAGTCTCTAGTTACAATACATGCATTCTTATCAAACATCACCACATATCCACTATCACAAAAGTGACTTATGCTAAGTAGATTGTGTTTAAGGCCATCAACAAGCCAAACATTATTTATTGACAAAGAAGAATTAGCAATTGTACCTGTCCCAATGATCTTGCCTTTTTGTTTGCCTCCAAACCCCACAGTACCTCCCTCTTTCAGAGTCAGGGTTTGGAACATATGCCTTTCTCCTGTCATATGTCGTGAGCAACCACTGTCCAAGTACCATGATTGCTGATTTTGCCTTCCTTGAGTGTAGATCTGAAGCAAAGACAATCTCAGACTTTGGTACCCATATTTTCATGGGTCCTTTATGGTTAGTTTTCATCTCCTTAGGCTTTCTTCGCTTATAAGGCTTATCAGAAGTTCTAGAGCAGTCAGAGCCATTTGAAAAAGTTTTTTGCTTTGATTGATTCTTGAACTTTCCACTGGAATATATTAGTGTCTTAGAGACTGAGCTACATTTTGAAGTATCCATGCCCTGATTAAGCTTAGGCACTGGTGTCTTCAAAACCTTTGCTACAGTTTTCTTAGACTTAGATTTGACTTTGACTTCAGGTTTAGATGTCTGAGGTTCTGATAGTTTCAGAACTTCTGACTCTATTTCCAGTGGTTCAGAAGTCATTTCTGGTTCTGATATATCCAGATTTTCTGAATTACCTTGAACAAAGATTACTTTAGGATCTGAAGATGTTTTGTTTGTACATGAGGCTTGTAATGGATTGTTCTCATTGAATCGAGAGTATCCAAGACCTTCTCCTCTGTTTCTACTAACATGATAAATTAAGGAAGCTATCTTACTTCTTTTCATGCCATTGATGAGAAACTCCTGAAGACCAAATTCATGTTCTGGAGGCACTTTATCATCATATACATAATGTGTTTCGAGAAAGCAGTTTCTACTTTTCAGAGACTCATTCTCTTCCACAATTATGTTTTCTTTTTCAGTCAGGTTGTTATAGGCCTTTTTAAGGACCTTACATTCCCCTGCTTTCTTGGTAAGTAATTTTAAGGCATCTTTTAATGAGTCTACTAATTCATCTTTAGAAAGTTTAGCAATTACCTCTTCTTCATTGTCTGGATCTGATTCTGCTTCATGTTCAGAGTTATCCTTGTCAGAAGCAGTAGCCATCAGAGCCAGATTTGCTTCCTCATCTTCATCAGAGTCTGAATCTTTGTCTAGATCTTCCCAAGTAGCAAGAAAGCTCTTCTTAACTTTATTCTTATATCTTTCTTTACTAGAGTTTTGCTTGCTTGATCTACTTTTGTTCTCAGGACAATCAGCAATGAAGTGACCAGGTTTGTTGCATTTAAAGCATTTGCTCTATTCTTCCTTCTTGTCCTTAGTGGCAGAAGATCTCTTAGAAGAACTACTAAATCTCCCAGCATATTTCTTGCTTCTCTTTGCCCACTGAGATACTTTAGCAGCCATTAGAACCATATCTTATTCATCTTCTGATCCATCTTCAAGACAAACTTCTGAAGCTTCTTCTTCAGATTCTATAACTTTAGCTTTCAGAGCTTTTGAAGAACTCATAGAGCTTAGAGCTATTCCTTTCATCTTCTTGGTGGAGTCATCAGCCATTAGTTCCATCTCACGACTCTTCAGAGAGCTTATCATATCTTCAAGAGTTACCAAGTCCAAGTCCTTAGCTTCTTGAAAAGCTGTCACCTTAGGTCTCCACTTTGGAGGTAAACTTCTGAGTATCTTTTTCACATGATCAGCAACAGTATAGCTTTTGTTCAGGACCTGAAGTCCAGAGACCAGAATTTGAAACCTTGAAAACATGGTTTCAATATCCTCTCCATCTTTCATTTTGAACAATTCATACTGTTGAACTAGCAAGTTAGCTTTAGCCTCTCTGACTTGCTTGTTTCCTTCATATTTAGACTTCAGAGACTCCCAAATAGACTTAGCAGTGGTTTTGTTCACAATTTTAAGGTACTCATCATGAGAGATAACATTGGTCATCATACCTTTTACTAAGTGATGTTTCTTGTATTCTTTCTTCTGATCAGGTGTAAATGATTTTCTGTTTTCATAACTAACAACACCTTCTCCGTCCATATTTTCAAATGTGACACCCTCTTCAACCATATCCCATAAATCATAGTCCCCACCAATAATGTGACTATACATTTTTGTCTTCCAGAAGGGATAAGAGGTAGCATCTCCATTAAAAAATGGAATCTTGTCAGAAGACTTCTTTTCATTTGAAACATAATCAAATTTCACAGCACCAAGGTCGTTCTTCTTTCCTCCACTGTTTTCACCAACACTAGTCATGATGTTTTTCCACTGGATCTTTTACTGTTTCACTGTAAGGTGAGTTAGGCAACAGACCTAGCTCCTGATACCAATTGAAGGTGTGGAAAAACACAAGAAGGGGGGGTTGAATTGTGTTTTTGAAATTAAAACTTTTTCTTAACAAGGACTGATTTTGCAGCGGGTCTAAGAACACAAAACAAGATAACAGAGAGGGAAAGAGAGAAGAGAGAGACACAAAGATTTTTATACTGGTTCCTCTCACAATCTGAGAGTACTCCAGTCCCCTTGCACTTCCAAGGGAGTTTCACTATAATCTCAAGAGATTACAAATGCTCAAGCTCACAAGCAAGAGACTTCTCACAATTGCTCAAGTTACAACTAACAAGAGACTTCTCAAAACTTTACAAATAAATTGAAAGTTATCAGACACTTGATATACTATCAGAGGTGTTTACAAAATACAACACAAATTACTTAAGATAAATAATGACAAATTTAGTTCTTGAGTGTCAGCGTTTTTCAGAGTCTTAGAGTAGATGATAGAACAGTCGTCATTTATTCTATTTGAGTCTTCTATTTATATTGAAGGAATGGGAATGACCGTTGCAGAGAGATAAGGTGCCAGCTGGAATGAATCGTACAATATAAGAGCTGTGTATTGCCTTCTATAGAAAGAAATCCAATTCCACTACCTTGCAAATTTGAAATATCACTCAACCATTTTGATTAATAATAGTACGATTGTACAATCCTCAAATACGCTCCACTTATGGATAAGGTTAACGTTGTACCAACGAATATTCCTTCCTGTGGATATGACAGAGACCTTAAGTAGATTATTCTTCAATCATTGCTTCTGATCTTGTCAGTTCTTGAGTGGCATAAATTCCTTTTGCTTCAGAGTTTGGTGTTGTAGCTTCTTATGGTCTTCAGCTTCTGAACTCTTTCAGAGTCTAGCTTTAGTCCTTAGAGCCACTAACTTCAGAACTTGAATTTTAAGCTTCTGATGATCAGCGATACGCTTTCAGAGCTTCTTAGCTTGGCTTCTCTGCTTTTGTTCATAGTGGTTCTGAATGAATTTTAACTTATAATTCTGCACAGTAGAACAATCATTAGTAATACCAATTGCAATTTTAACACTTTGTTATCATCAAAACTTATTAAACTTCAGAGGTTTATGTCAGACCCACTTTGTTCCAACAATCATCTATTGATCGGGGTTAGCTGCCGGCTTTGAGGCACAATACTAGGTATCACTAACCCTAAGAGCGCTCCCTAATTGTGGCCACCAATCAGGTTACGTAATTAAAACATAGACAATAGAATAATAAAACTGAATAGACAATTATATAAACTTAGTACCAATTTACATGATTCCAGTATTCCTAAGGGAGTTCATCTTCTCCACCTAACCTGAAGGAGTTTAGCTACTAATAGACATAATTAAATTACAAGAATATAAAAATGCATAAAAGAAAACCTAACCTTAGAGCTCCTCTTCCTTTTCCCTTAGAGAGTAGTATTGATCTCTGTTCTGAATGAATATTATGAGGAAAAGGGAACTCTATTTATAGTTTTCGTAATGGGCTGCAGCAAGCCATCGTGCTGCGATATGAGGATTCAGTTCAGAATTATAACTGATCCTATGCGTTTCATCAGCTTTATCACCAAGTCATTCCATCATACCACGATACATGTCATCGTGGCACGATGAACATATTTTCTTCAAAAATATATCCTGTGTTGTCTTGGCCAGCAAGTATCTCTCATCGTGCTACGATGGGGGTCATCGTGCTACGATGAACGCGCCCTTTTTGTCCTTTTTTTGGCTTCTTTTAGCTTTTTATTGAATTTCTTGACTTCTTGTGCAACTAACTTCATTTCTCTGGGAATTTGCCTTGTAATTGGTCTAAAGTGTTGTAATTTATTACTAAAATTATACTAAAAATGCAGTACGAATTCCTGTCATCAACTATGTTATACACCGATTATGCCAAATATGAAGAAGGGAGCGAGTCCAACCACCATATTTATCCTCTATGTTTCTGAATCATTTATCCTTATATTTTCTGCAAGCATTCCGCTTTATTTTTATAAAACCTTTTTCCAAAACCCAAAGCGAATGCAAAACAACTAGTTTAAATAATGCTAACGATACTTTGGCACGATCCCTATGGATACGAACTCATTTTAGACACCTAGAGTGTGAATTATTACTCGACGACAGACTGGTGCACTTGCCAGAATGCATTCTGGGGGTTCGCCCCCACCGGTAGACCAAGATACATAAATTGGACCCCTCCATGCTTAGACTTCAAGAAATTGTATGCCATATCCATAAAAAGAGGTGGCACATTAACCCCCATGAGGCAACTTTTCCAAAAGTTCACCTTAAGCCCCTGATTACGGTCTGGCAAGTGCACCAGTCTGTCGTAGAGTAATAATTCACACTCTAGGTGTCTAGAATGAGTTCGTAACCACAGGGATTGTGCCGCAGCTTTACTAGCGTTATTTAAGTTTGTGATAGTTTGCATTCGCTTTGGATTTTGAAAAGGTTTTTATAAAAATTGTGTAATGCTTTGCAGAAATATAAATTGCAGAATGTATAAATAATAGATTCAAGAAATATAGAGGCTAGGTATGGTGGTTGGACTCCCTCCCTTCTTCATATTTGGCATGACCGGTGTATAACATAGTTACTTAGATTATGTTCGGCGGTGAATTATCCTTGTTGTAGTAATACCTTACTATTACACTATGTCAATTAAAGTTTCCCTACCTTAACAACTAAGGTACCTACGAGAGCCTAACCTCGATGTGTCACATACCTTAATTAATAAGTGAGTTGTTTATAAACATGCATTATAACCTTCACCAATTAACCTCTGGGTCCTAGTATCGGGCTGTTCATCTTCTAAGTGCTCAGATCACACCTAGTGCATGATTCCTCCTCTAACCGCTCAGTTCACGACTAGTTCAGGATGTTACCGTCTCTATACACCTAGCATTATTTACTACGAGTTCCGGACTAATAACAAGTCAAAACCTGATATCAATTCTATGGGCGCTCCCGCTTATCCGGCCAGATTACGAGAATACGTTATTAAAGTGCACGAAAGTAAATAACAAACATAATTACTAAATATCATTTATTATAACTTAGACTCAATCACAGACTCCAAATATTCATAGGGGAGTTCATCTTCTCCACCACAACCTAAGGCATAAATTATAAAGACTACATATTTAAATTACAAGAAATCATAACCTAAATACAAAAGCCTAAAGAAATCATACCTTGCTGAGTTAGTTTTCCCGTAAGGGGAGAAAACTATGCCCAATAGAGCTCCTCTGAACCTCTCCTTATAGTAGAGAGTGTTCTACTATTTCTGAATGAATAAAACAATGAATGGGAGGCTCTATTTATAGTTTTCGTAATGGTCCTCAGCAAGGCATCGCAGTACGATAAGGCCATCGTACTGCGATGTGAAGATTCAGTTCAAAATTATAACTGATCTTGTGCATTTCATCAGCTTGGGCGCCAAGTAACATCATCGTACTGCGTTGTATGGCATCGTACTGCGATGGAAGATTTTCTCAAGATTTATTTCTTCTGATTGCTTGGCGTGCAAGGAGCTTTCATCGTGGCACGATAGCACACATCGTGCTGCGATGGAATGCTGTATTTCTTCACTTTTTGGGCTTTTTCTTGTCTTTTTGCATCTTGGACTCTGTCTTGATGCTTTTTCTTGCTTTTGTAGGTTTTCCTTCGTATTTGGGCCTGTCTTGGTCATTTTACTACTAATAATAATACTAAAAATGACGTAGAAAATCCTGTCATCACAACCTCAAACTTAAACTGTTGCTTGTCCTCAAGTAACATGCTGTCAGACAAGATCGTTAGAGAAATAAGAGATAAATAAGATGATAGGAATTTCACAACCTTGCTTAATATTTCAGCAATGGTACCGCTGATTTCTTACCGCAGCGATCATGCTCAGTCCTGCTAGGCTCAGGAGACGTCAATGGTAGCAAATCAGACAAATGTCTGCAAGAGTCCATGTTCAACTTTTTCTCTCTCTCACATTTGTGTTTTTCGCTCATAATTGAAAGGGTTAACTCTCAATCATCGTACAACCTGCCATTTTACCATAGGCTTGCAAGAATTCTAAGCAACCAGTCAAAATTTAATATACATGCATTATTGGAGGTCTTTTCAGGGTTATAACGTGGCTTAGGTCAAGGTATGACATTTTTGGGAATAGTAGGCTAAACATTGGAGTTAAGTTCTACTTTGTTGTTCCTTTTTGTGTACGCAACCTTTGTTCCTTAGGGTGCCTTTTTGTGTTGGTATCGGAAAATAAGAACCGGATGTGTCTTTGTATGGTTCTTTTCTATCACTATTTTTGCCCTTTGGCTCTTTCTTTTGCCCTTTGGCTCTTTCTTTTGCCTTTTGGCTTTTTCATTTTTTTTTTTGAAGAGATTATTTTTTAGGGAATTTTTTTGATGTTTTTCCCGTCTCTTTTTCATTTATTTTTCTTTTTTTTTTTGTAGTGATAGTTCTCCGTATACCCACCCCAAACTTAGACGTTGCTAGTTCCATGAGCAACCCCAAACTTGTTTTGTTGCCAAGACTTTGAGAACTATTACCTTACTCAAAGAGGGTAAATCATTGTTTTTCTGGTCTATAGGCTTATATCGTGGTTTGTCACCGAAACAAAAGGGATAATTATTTTTTACGGCACAAATTTGGCTAGCAAAGGATAATAATATATAAAGGGTGGCTTGAAAATGCTCTGAGTTATAACAAACAATTGCCTCAATGCATATAATATCAAATCAACTAGTCAGCAGAGAATTAAAGCAAGTTCTAGAAAATAAACAAGTGCACGGTACTCTCATAGTAATTCGAAAGAAAGTGGTAATACCGTTTGGAAATATTTGGCTCAAATCCTCACATGGCTTAGGTATCTGAAAGTTGAACACTTGTCCCACAGACACCAGCTTCATCACTCGTCTCTCTGTCTCCCGAACTTCGCACTCCGGAGCAATCACCTTTGGTTTTTTGTATGAAGGCGTGAAATTCGGCTCATCAGAATTTATAACATACTTCGCCGCAATCTTACCTATAACAGTGTATCATGCACTAGATAATAAACAGCAAACAGTTATTAAATTTTTTTGTAAGTTTTGAATAAGGGGTTAGATAGATGAAAGTGACACACAGGAATTCTTAAGTACTTTTTATTGAATTCAAAAACAGTACTGAATTGAAAATGCTGAAAATATAAATACTTATCCTTGGGTTGCCTCCCAAGCAGCGCTTGTTTAGCCTCTCATTTGCTTGAGGCATTTCCTCCATTACAGAGGATAGGTTCGCATGTCTCTCTGTTGTGCTTCTTCGTTCCTGCTGGAAGCACTGGCCATTTTCCTTTGATTACAATCTTGGTAGGACCTGGTCTATTTCACCATATTTTCAACTATCCAGTTGGCGACTTATTTACCGGTGCAGTTTCATAAAACACAGTAATTTCACCCCAAACTTATATTTGTACATGTCTTTCTCTTTTGCGCTTTCTTCCTGCGGAAGAAATTGTTCTTAGAGGTGATTTTACAGCCTGATTCTCTTGATTGAATTATTCTTTGATGGCCTTTCTCTCCTTTTCTTTGTCACCTTTGCCAATGGTTCCTGTGTTTCTGAACCATTTCTGTAAACAGTCCTTTTACTTTGTTACTTCCTATAGAAGTCTCAGTCAAATGATCCTCCTGACCATTGACTTTTTGGTTGCAGCTTCTCTTTTTCAATTTGCTCCATCTCTCAACACTTTGAGAGTTTTCCTGTGAGAATGCTGTCTTTGATTTTTGCTGTTGCCAGCCTTTGTAATCCTTAGCTCTTGAGTACCTGTCAGCATGCACTTTAAACAAATACCTCAGTAGCACTGGATAAATATTTTTCTTGTGGAACTATTTTTGGTTTGTCTCATGTGTCTTTGTCACTATGAAAATTCCCAGGTAAGTGAGGTGGATCACAACGGATCGCTTAAATACCAAGACTTATCCTTAGCCAGAACTTTCACAGATCAAAATCCACAATCATCAACAAGATTTTTTTGATTTTTTATTTAATTTTTTTTTGTATTTTTGAAAAAAAAATTGACAAGCTTCAATAAATCTAGTAAGGCTTTGTAAACACAATCCCCGGCAACGGCGCCAAAAACTTGACTACGGTCTGGCAAGTGCACCAGTCTGTCGTCGAGTAATAAATCACACTCTAGGTGTCTAGAATGAGTTCGTATCCACAGGGATCGTGCCGCAGCTTTACTAGCGTTATTTAAGTTTGTGATAGTTTGCATTCGCTTTGGTTTTTGAAAAGGTTTTTATAAAAATAGCGTAATGCTTTGCAGAAATATAAATTGCAGAATGTATAAATAATAGATTCAAGAAATATAGAGGCTAGGTATGGTGGTTGGACTCCCTCCCTTCTTCATATTTGGCATGACCGGTGTATAACATAGTTACTTAGATTATGTTCGGCGGTGAATTATCCTTGTTGTAGTAATACCTTACTATTACACTATGTCTATTAAAGTTTCCCTACCTTAACAACTAAGGTACCTACGAGAGCCTAACCTCGATGTGTCACATACCTTAATTACTAAGTGAGTTGTTTATAAATATGCATTATAACCTTCACCAATTAACCTCTGGGTCCTAGTATCGGGTTGTTCATCTTCTAAGTACTCAGATCACACCTAGTGCATGATTCCTCCTCTAACCGCTCAGTTCACGACTAGTTCAGGATGTTACCGTCTCTATACACCTAGCATTATTTACTACGAGTTCCAGACTAATAACAAGTCAAAACCTGATATCAATTCTATGGGCGCTCCCGCTTATCCGGCCAGATTACGAGAATACGTTATTAAAGTGCACGAAAGTAAATAACAAACATAATTACTAAATATCATTTATTATAACTTAGACTCAATCACAGACTCCAAATATTCATAGGGGAGTTCATCTTCTCCACCACAACCTAAGGCATAAATTATAAAGACTACATATTTAAATTACAAGAAATCATAACCTAAATACAAAAGCCTAAAGAAATCATACCTTGCTGAGTTAGTTTTCCCGTAAGGGGAGAAAACTATGCCCAATAGAGCTCCTCTGAACCTCTCCTTATAGTAGAGAGTGTTCTACTATTTCTGAATGAATAAAACAATGAATGGGAGGCTCTATTTATAGTTTTCGTAATGGGCCTCAGCAAGGCATCGCAGCACGATAAGGCCATCGTACTGCGATGTGAAGATTCAGTTCAAAATTATAACTGATCCTGTGCATTTCATCAGCTTGGGCGCCAAGTAACATCATCGTACTGCGTTGTATGGCATCGTACTGCGATGGAAGATTTTCTCAAGATTTATTTCTTCTGATTGCTTGGCGTGCAAGGAGCTTTCATCGTGGCACGATAGCACACATCGTGCTGCGATGGAATGCTGTATTTCTTCACTTTTTGGGCTTTTTCTTGTCTTTTTGCATCTTGGACTCTGTCTTGATGCTTTTTCTTGCTTTTGTAGGTTTTCCTTCGTATTTGGGCCTGTCTTGGTCATTTTACTACTAATAATAATACTAAAAATGACGTAGAAAATCCTGTCATCACAACCTCAAACTTAAACTGTTGCTTGTCCTCAAGTAACATGCTGTCAGACAAGATCGTTAGAGAAATAAGAGATAAATAAGATGATAGGAATTTCACAACCTTGCTTAATATTTCAGCAATGGTACCGCTGATTTCTTACCGCAGCGATCATGCTCAGTCCTGCTAGGCTCAGGAGACGTCAATGGTAGCAAATCAGACAAATGTCTGCAAGAGTCCATGTTCAACTTTTTCTCTCTCTCACATTTGTGTTTTTCGCTCATAATTGAAAGGGTTAACTCTCAATCATCGTACAACCTGCCATTTTACCATAGGCTTGCAAGAATTCTAAGCAACCAGTCAAAATTTAATATACATGCATTATTGGAGGTCTTTTCAGGGTTATAA
The DNA here is from genome assembly GCA_030408175.1 of Trifolium repens. Taxonomy (NCBI): domain Eukaryota; kingdom Viridiplantae; phylum Streptophyta; class Magnoliopsida; order Fabales; family Fabaceae; genus Trifolium; species Trifolium repens. The sequence continues at coordinate 38,988,666 of CP125851.1, forward strand.
CGTGGCTTAGGTCAAGGTATGACATTTTTGGGAATAGTAGGCTAAACATTGGAGTTAAGTTCTACTTTGTTGTTCCTTTTTGTGTACGCAACCTTTGTTCCTTAGGGTGCCTTTTTGTGTTGGTATCGGAAAATAAGAACCGGATGTGTCTTTGTATGGTTCTTTTCTATCACTATTTTTGCCCTTTGGCTCTTTCTTTTGCCCTTTGGCTCTTTCTTTTGCCTTTTGGCTTTTTCATTTTTTTTTTTGAAGAGATTATTTTTTAGGGAATTTTTTTGATGTTTTTCCCGTCTCTTTTTCATTTATTTTTCTTTTTTTTTTTGTAGTGATAGTTCTCCGTATACCCACCCCAAACTTAGACGTTGCTAGTTCCATGAGCAACCCCAAACTTGTTTTGTTGCCAAGACTTTGAGAACTATTACCTTACTCAAAGAGGGTAAATCATTGTTTTTCTGGTCTATAGGCTTATATCGTGGTTTGTCACCGAAACAAAAGGGATAATTATTTTTTACGGCACAAATTTGGCTAGCAAAGGATAATAATATATAAAGGGTGGCTTGAAAATGCTCTGAGTTATAACAAACAATTGCCTCAATGCATATAATATCAAATCAACTAGTCAGCAGAGAATTAAAGCAAGTTCTAGAAAATAAACAAGTGCACGGTACTCTCATAGTAATTCGAAAGAAAGTGGTAATACCGTTTGGAAATATTTGGCTCAAATCCTCACATGGCTTAGGTATCTGAAAGTTGAACACTTGTCCCACAGACACCAGCTTCATCACTCGTCTCTCTGTCTCCCGAACTTCGCACTCCGGAGCAATCACCTTTGGTTTTTTGTATGAAGGCGTGAAATTCGGCTCATCAGAATTTATAACTTACTTCGCCGCAATCTTACCTATAACAGTGTATCATGCACTAGATAATAAACAGCAAACAGTTATTAAATTTTTTTGTAAGTTTTGAATAAGGGGTTAGATAGATGAAAGTGACACACAGGAATTCTTAAGTACATTTTATTGAATTCAAAAACAGTACTGAATTGAAAATGCTGAAAATATAAATACTTATCCTTGGGTTGCCTCCCAAGCAGCGCTTGTTTAGCCTCTCATTTGCTTGAGGCATTTCCTCCATTACAGAGGATAGGTTCGCATGTCTCTCTGTTGTGCTTCTTCGTTCCTGCTGGAAGCACTGGCCATTTTCCTTTGATTACAATCTTGGTAGGACCTGGTCTATTTCACCATATTTTCAACTATCCAGTTGGCGACTTATTTACCGGTGCAGTTTCATAAAACACAGTAATTTCACCCCAAACTTATATTTGTACATGTCTTTCTCTTTTGCGCTTTCTTCCTGCGGAAGAAATTGTTCTTAGAGGTGATTTTACAGCCTGATTCTCTTGATTGAATTATTCTTTGATGGCCTTTCTCTCCTTTTCTTTGTCACCTTTGCCAATGGTTCCTGTGTTTCTGAACCATTTCTGTAAACAGTCCTTTTACTTTGTTACTTCCTATAGAAGTCTCAGTCAAATGATCCTCCTGACCATTGACTTTTTGGTTGCAGCTTCTCTTTTTCAATTTGCTCCATCTCTCAACACTTTGAGAGTTTTCCTGTGAGAATGCTGTCTTTGATTTTTGCTGTTGCCAGCCTTTGTAATCCTTAGCTCTTGAGTACCTATCTGCATGCACTTTAAACAAATACCTCAGTAGCACTGGATAAATATTTTTCTTGTGGAACTATTTTTGGTTTGTCTCATGTGTCTTTGTCACTATGAAAATTCCCAGGTAAGTGAGGTGGATCACAACGGATCGCTTAAATACCAAGACTTATCCTTAGCCAGAACTTTCACAGATCAAAATCCACAATCATCAACAAGATTTTTTTGATTTTTTATTTAATTTTTTTTTTGTATTTTTGAAAAAAAATTTGACAAGCTTCAATAAATCTAGTAAGGCTTTGTAAACACAATCCCCGGCAACGGCGCCAAAAACGTGACTACGGTCTGGCAAGTGCACCAGTCTGTCGTCGAGTAATAAATCACACTCTAGGTGTCTAGAATGAGTTCGTATCCACAGGGATCGTGCCGCAGCTTTACTAGCGTTATTTAAGTTTGTGATAGTTTGCATTCGCTTTGGTTTTTGAAAAGGTTTTTATAAAAATAGCGTAATGCTTTGCAGAAATATAAATTGCAGAATGTATAAATAATAGATTCAAGAAATATAGAGGCTAGGTATGGTGGTTGGACTCCCTCCCTTCTTCATATTTGGCATGACCAGTGTATAACATAGTTACTTAGATTATGTTCGGCGGTGAATTATCCTTGTTGTAGTAATACCTTACTATTACACTATGTCTATTAAAGTTTCCCTACCTTAACAACTAAGGTACCTACGAGAGCCTAACCTCGATGTGTCACATACCTTAATTACTAAGTGAGTTGTTTATAAATATGCATTATAACCTTCACCAATTAACCTCTGGGTCCTAGTATCGGGCTGTTCATCTTCTAAGTACTCAGATCACACCTAGTGCATGATTCCTCCTCTAACCGCTCAGTTCACGACTAGTTCAGGATGTTACCGTCTCTATACACCTAGCATTATTTACTACGAGTTCCAGACTAATAACAAGTCAAAACCTGATATCAATTCTATGGGCGCTCCCGCTTATCCGGCCAGATTACGAGAATACGTTATTAAAGTGCACGAAAGTAAATAACAAACATAATTACTAAATATCATTTATTATAACTTAGACTCAATCACAGACTCTAAATATTCATAGGGGAGTTCATCTTCTCCACCATAACCTAAGGCATAAATTATAAAGACTACATATTTAAATTACAAGAAATCATAACCTAAATACAAAAGCCTAAAGAAATCATACCTTGCTGAGTTAGTTTTCCCGTAAGGGGAGAAAACTATGCCCAATAGAGCTCCTCTGAACCTCTCCTTATAGTAGAGAGTGTTCTACTATTTCTGAATGAATAAAACAATGAATGGGAGGCTCTATTTATAGTTTTCGTAATGGGCCTCAGCAAGGCATCGCAGCACGATAAGGCCATCGTACTGCGATGTGAAGATTCAGTTCAAAATTATAACTGATCCTGTGCATTTCATCAGCTTGGGCGCCAAGTAACATCATCGTACTACGTTGTATGGCATCGTACTGCGATGGAAGATTTTCTCAAGATTTATTTCTTCTGATTGCTTGGCGTGCAAGGAGCTTTCATCGTGGCACGATAGCACACATCGTGCTGCGATGGAATGATGTATTTCTTCACTTTTTGGGATTTTTCTTGTCTTTTTGCATCTTGGACTCTGTCTTGATGCTTTTTCTTGCTTTTGTAGGTTTTCCTTCGTATTTGGGTCTGTCTTGGTCATTTTGCTACTAATAATAATACTAAAAATGACGTAGAAATTCCTGTCATCAGCCCCGAAGTTAACTCAGAGCCTCGCAAGATAGATTTCCAAGTCCATAAGTTCTCCGTTGAAGCTTCCCCTATACATAATGTGTCATCCACATATTGAAGATGCGAGACACTTTAATTATTCGGCCCGACACCAAATCCCTTAAAAAGATTTTTCTCCACCACACTCCACATCAAACCCCCAAAACCTTCCACCACCAAAAGAAATAAAAACGGTGCCAAAGCGTCTCCTTGCTTAAGACCTCGTTGGATGTTTAATTTCGAAGTAGGACTCCCATTAACAAGCACCGAGAGGTTACCGGGAAAAACGCAAGCTATAATCCAAGCAATCCATTTCTCAACAAAACCAAATCTCCTAAGCATGTATTCAAGGAATCCCCAATTAACGGAGTCGTATGCCTTCTCAAAATCAACTTTAAGAACAAGGAAAGCCCTCCCCGTTTTCTTCGCAAGATCAATGACTTCATTCACCACCATAACACCGTCCACCAAATTCATACCTTTAACAAAAGTCGATTGGGTGGTAGCAACCACCGAATCCATAACCTTCACAAGTCTCCCCGCCAACACTTTTGCAATTATTTTATAGAGACAACCCAAGAGGGAGATTGGCCGAAACTCACCAAGTGACGAGGGGCGCCCCACTTTTGGAACAAGAGCAATAAAATAAGACAATAGCCCTTTAGGAAGACATGCATTCCCATGGAATTGGTCAAACATAATTCTCACCTCACCTTTAAGCATTTGCCAAAAGGTTTTCACAAAAGCAAAATTGAATCCATCCGGCCCCGGGCTTTTCTTGCCATCACTCCTCAACACCACATCTTCAATCTCTTCCAACGAAAAAGGAGCCACCAACATGAGATTTTCCCACTCCGAGACGCTAGAGAAACTCACTTCATCTGACTTGGGTCTACGCCAAGAACAAGAAGTAGACGAGAAATGACTTTTGAAATAATTCGTCACTTCTTCTTCAATAGCCATTGTTGTATCTAACCACCTATCACCCACCTTCAAGCAAAAAATGGAATTCCTTTTCTTTCTCTCGATATAAGGCACTGACTGCATTCTGGCAAGTGCACCAGTTTGTCGTCGAGTAATAATTCACACTCTAGGTGTCTAGAATGAGTTCGTATCCACAGGGATCGTGCCAAAGCTTTGTTAGCGTTATTTAAGTTGTTGGTTTTGCATTCGCTTTGGTTTTGAAAAAGGTTTTTATAAAAAAAAGCGATATGCTTGCAGAAAATAAAGATAAATGATTCAAGAAATATAGAGGATATGTATGGTGGTTGGACTCACTCCCTTCTTCATATTTGGCATGAACGGTGTATAACATAGTTATTCAGATTATTATTCGGTGGTGACTTTATCCTTGTTGTGGTAATACCTTACTATTACCCTATGTATAAGAAGTTTCCCTACGTTAATAACTAAGGTACCTACGAGAGCCTAACCTCGATGTGTCACATACCCTAATTACTAGGTGAGTTGTTCATTATACATGCGTTATTACCTTCACCCATCCAATGCCTCTAGGTCCTAGTTTCGGGCTATTCAGCTTCTAAGTGCTCTGTTCACACCTAGTTCCTGATTCCTTCTCTAATTGCTCAGTTCACAACTAGTTCAAGATGTTACCGTCTCTATTCACCTAGCATATTTACTACTAGTTCCGGAAAAATATTAAAGCTTACTCTAATATAAATACTAAAGCTTACCCTAACATCTATTCTATGGGCGCTCCCGCTTATCCGTCCAGATTACGAGAATGCGTTACTAAAGTGCATGAAAGTAAATAACAAACATAATACTGAATAACATTTATTATAACTTTGACTCAATCACAGACTCCAAATATTCATAGGGGAGTTCATCTTCTCCACCACAACCTAAGGCATCTATTACAAAAGACTTACATAATTTAAATTACAACAACCTAAATACAAAAGCCTAAAGAAAACATACCTTGCTGAGATAACTTTCCCGTAAGGTGAGAAAGCTATGCCCTTAGAGCTCCTCTGACCACCTCTAGTATAGTAGAGAATGTTCTACTATTTCTGAATGAAAAATAATGAGGAATTGGAGCTCTATTTATAGTTTTCGTAATGGGCCTCAGCAAGCCATCGTGCTGCGATGGGTCCATCGTAGCACGATGGGAAGATTCAGTTCAGAATTATAACTACTCATGTGCGTTTCATCAGCTTGGTCGCCAAGTAATGCCATCGTACCACGATGAGGTGTATCATAGCACGATGAACAGATATTCTCCAGATTGTCTCTTGTTGATGTCTTGGCGAGCAAGTAGCTTCCATCCTGGCACGATGGAAGCCATCGTGGCACGATGAACAGCGCAAATCTTCACATTTTTGGCTTTTTCTTGTCTTTTTGTATTCTTTGCTTTGTCTTGATGTTTTTCTTCGATTCTGTAGGTTTTTCTTCGTATCTGGGCCTGTCTTGGTCATTTTATTACTAATAATACTACTAAAAATACCATATAAATTCCTGTCATCACAACCCCAAACTTAAACTGTTGCTTGTCCTCAAGTAACATGCTGTCAGACAAGATCGTTAGCGGAATAAGAGATAAACAAAGATGATAGGAATTTCACAACCTTGCATGATATTTCAGTAATGGTACCGCTGATTCTTACCGCTGTGTTTCATGCTCAGTCCTGCTAGGCTCAGGAGACGTTGATAGTAGCGAGTTTGACCAATGCCTGCAAGAGTCTGTGTTCAACCTTTTCTCTCTCTCACATTTTCGCTCAAAATTGAAAGGGTTACTCTCAATCATCGTACAACCTGCCATTTTACCATATGCTTGCAAGAATTCTAAGCAACCGGTCAGAATTTAATAATACATGCATTTTTAGAGGTCTTTTCAGGGTTATAACGTGGCTTAGGTAAAAGCGAGACATTTTTGGGATAAGTAGGCTAAACTTGGAGTTAAGTTCTACTTTGTTTCCTTTTTGTGTACGCAACCTTATTCCTTAGGGTGCCTTTTTGTGTGTTGGTACCGGAGATTAAGAATCGGATGTGTCTTTGTATGGTTCTTTTCTATCACTATTTTTTTGCCCTTTGGCTCTTTCTTTTGCCTTTTGGCTTTTTTTAGGGAATTTTTTTTGCCTTTTATCACTATTTTTTTGCCTTTCATTCATTTTTTTTTTAAGAGACTATTTTTTTTAGGGAATTTTTTGATGTTTCTCGTCTCTTTTCATTTATTGATTTTTTCTTTTGTAGTGATAGTTCTCTGTACACCCATCCCAAACTTAGAATGTTGCTAGTTCCATGAGCAACCCCAAACTTTGTTGTTGCCAAGACTAGAGAACTATTATCTACCTAACTCCAGGGAGGGTAAATCATTGTTTTTCTGGTCTATAGGCTTGTATCGTGGGTTGTCACCGAAACAAAAGGGATATTATTTTTTTACGGCTCAAAATTGGCTAGCAAAGGATATAATATAATAAAGGGTGGCTTGAAAAGGCTCTGGGTTATAACAAACAATTGCCTCAATGCATATAAATTAAATTAACCAGTCAGCAGAGAATTAGAGCAAGTTCTAGAAAATTAACAAGTGCACGGTACTCTCATAGTAGATTGAAGGAAATTGGTGATACTGTGGAATAATTTGGCTCAAATCCTTACATGGCTTAGGTATCTGAAGGTATGAACATTTATCTCGCAGACACCAGCTTCATCACTCGTCTCATTGTCTCCCGAACTTTCGCACTTCGGAGCAATCACCTTTGGTATTTGTGTGAAGGCATGAAATTCGGATCATCAGAATTCATAACTTACTCCGCTGCAATCTTACCTATAACAGTTTCTCATGCACAAGATAATAAACAGCAAACAGTTATTCATTTTTTTTATAAGTTTTAGAGGGTTAGATGAAAGTGATATAACAAGAATTCAATAGTACAATAGTTTGAAATAAAAGAAAAGTACATGAAATAAAAGTACATAAATAATCAGAAAGACTAAAAATGCGGATCTAGTGCCCGCCTTCATCATCACTGGCAAGCTCATCATCCAGCTCGGCTACAAACTCCGCAGCACCTGCCTGATCCAAATGTCCTGAACTTGCTGCTGATGCTGCAGCAAGTTCTGGGTCTACCTGGTGAAATGCACTATCAAATTCGGCTGCTCCGGATACTGCTGGCAATAGGAAGAAAGCGGGTGTTGCGCTCTGTATCCCTGAACAGCAACCATCATCTGGGGGGTATCTGGGTAACCCCCAATCCATCGGGACGTGCTGATCATACTGTGTGGCCGCCATCCCCAGCTCTAATCTGTAAACTGGTGCTGCTGGGGTGGTGATTGTGGTACCTGTTGCTGCTGCTGTGGTGGCTGGTGTGGCTGTTGCTGCCCCTGGTGGGGCTGCTGCTGCCCCTGGTGGGCTGCCACTGCTCTATCCAAATCCCGTTGAGCTCGGGAAAGGAACCTCTCTCCCAGCGGAACCTGGGGCCCGATAATGTTGTCATCGTCCTCCTCTGGTACCCCAGCTAGGGAACAGAAATGAGAGATGACAAAGGGGTGGCCAATGTAGGTGTCGGTGGAAGTGATCATGCGCTTGATACTCTGCGCAATCATCCTCCCTACCTGGATGGGCTCTCCCATCAGGATGTTGTAGACGGCTAAGCACCTCGCCGTGATGATCTCCGTCTGGTTCGAACAGGCCTCAAAGTTATGGATCCACCATCTGGACCATAACTTTGCCAAAGGCATCATCTCAGTAGCCTCCATACGCTGGCATGCTCCCTGAGTGGAGTAACGCCAGTCCTTGCCCGGCATAGCGAGGGACTCCCGCATCTGATCGTACTCTGCGTCGGTAATGGCACCATCTCTCCAAGAGGCACGCCTCATACGGACTCCGCAATAATCCTCCTGGCGGAATCCAAAAGTAGCATCAATAGTGTCCGGGTCAAAGATGATGTGGACCCCCCGGACATAAGACTTGTAGTCCTCAGCTCCAAATGCCAAAGCATTGGCATAAAACTCATCCACTACTGTAGTGTTGCACTCCTCCAACAAGTTGTTGAAGGGCATCCAACTGTAACCTATAGTAATCTCTTGTAGCCGTGGGAGTGGGTCGAAAGCATGTAAATCAATACTGATCTCCTGAATCAGCCCCTTATCCTGGACTGTGTCATGATGCTTCCTAGTAAGACTACTCAGGAAGTGAGGAGGGGCAGATAGTGAAAAAGGTTGGATTTTTATAAAAAGTTTGGATTTTTGTGGGTAAATTTGGTTGATGGAAGGTTTAGAAAGTGTAGAAGAAGAAAAAGAAGGTTTTTGGAGTTTTCTGAAAGTTTTGGACGTTTGTGAGTTTGTGGGTAAATTTCAGCAGAGTAACGGCGTGAATTTTTGATGTAAAAAGTGAAAATCCGTACATGTATATATAGTTAAACGTTCTCCATCGTAGCACGATGAGATCCATCGTACTACGATGGGTTGTTCGATGGGTGACCGTTTTGTTTGAAAAAAATGAACGTTGTTCATCGTAGCACGATGGGGTGCATCGTGCTGCGATGGCTGCCATGATTTTCTTATATTTTATTTTTCTCAAAAATTATTTTTCTCAAAAATTATTTTTCTTGGTCTTTCTTGAAAATAAAAAATGCAGAAATTTAAATTAAAGCAATAAATTATATCTTGGGTTGCCTCCCAAGCAGCGCTTGTTTAGCCTCTCATTAGCTTGAGGCATTTCCTTCATTGCAGAGGATAGGTTCACGTGTCTCTTTGTTGTGCTTCCTTGCTCCGGCTCGAAGCACTGGTGACTACGGTCTGGCAAGTGTACCAGTCTTTCGTCGAGTAATAATTCACACTCAACTGAGTAGAATGAGTTCGTATCCACAGGGATCGTGCCAAAACTTCGTTAGCGTTATTTAAGCTGTTGGGTTTTTGCATTTGCTTTGGGTTTTGGAAAAAGGTTTTATAGAAAGGAAGCGTAATGCTTGCATAAATAAATAAATAAATAAATAATAGATTCAGAAACATAGAGGATAGGTATGGTGGTTGGACTCCCTCCCTTCTTCATATTTGGCATGAACGGTGTATAACATAGTTACTCAGATTATTGTTCGGCGGTGACTTTTCCTTTATTGTAGTAACACCTTACTGTTACACTATGTATATTAAAGTTTCCCTGCGTTAATAACTAAGGTACCTACGAGAGCCTAACCTCGATGTGTCACATACCCTAATTACTAAGTGGGTTGTTTATTACACATGCATTATTACCTTCACCCATCCAATGCCTCTAGATCCTAGTATCGGGCTATTCATCTTCTAAGTGCTCAGTTCACACCTAGTGCATGATTCCTCCTCTACCCGCTCAGTTTGCAACTAGTTCAGGATGTTACCGTCTCTATACATCTAGTGTTATTTAGTACTAGTTCTGGACCATATCAAGTTAATACCCAATATCAATTCTATTTGTGCTCCCGCTTATCCGGCCAGATTACGAGATACGTCGTTAAAGTGCAAGAAAGTAAATAACAAACATAATACTGAATAACAATTAATTATAACTTTGACTCAATCACAGACTCCAAATATTCATAGGGGAGTTCATCTTCTCCACCATAACCTAAGGCATCTATTACAAAAGACTACATATTTAAATTACATTAAAAGAATTATAACCTAAACATAAAAGCCTGAAGAAAACATACCTTGCTGAGTTAGCTTTCCCGTAAGGGGAGAAAACTATGCCCTTAGAGCTCCTCTGAACACCTCCTTTATAGTAAAGAGTGTTCTACTATTACTGAATGAAAAATAATGAGGAATTGGAGCTCTATTTATAGTTTTCGTAATGGGCCTCAGCAAGCCATCGTGCTGCGATAGGTCCATCGCAGCACGATGGGAAGATACAGTTCAAAATTATAACTGATCCTATGCATTTCATCAGCTTGGTCGCCAAGTAATGTCATCGTACCACGATGAGCAGATTTTCTCTGTTGATTTCTTTGCCAACAAGTAGCTTCCATCGTGGCACGATGAAGGCCATCGTGCTACGATGATCAGCACATTTTCTTCACTTTTTGGGCTTTTTCTTGTCTTTTTGCATCTTGGACTTGGTCTTGATGCTTTTCCTTGATTCTGTAGGTTTTTCTTCGTATTTGGGCATGTCTTGGTCATTTTACTACTAAATATACTACCTAAAATACCATAGAAATTCCTGTCATCACAACCCCAAACTTAAATTGTTGCTTGTCCTCAAGTAACATGCTGTCAGACAAGATCGTTAGAGAAATAAGAGATAAATAAAGATGATAGGAATTTCACAACCCCGTACTTCAGCAATGGTACCGCTGAATCTTACCGCCGCGATCATGCTCAGTCCTGCTAGGCTCAGGAGACGTTGATAGTAGCAAATCAGACAAATATCTGCAAGAGTCCATGTTCAACCTTTTCTCTCTCTCACGTTTGTATTTTTCGCTCATAATTGAAAGGGTTATCTCTCAATCATCGTACAACCTGCCATTTTACCATAGGCTTGCAAGAACTCTAAGCAACCAATCAAAATTTAATATACATGCATTTTTAGAGGTCTTTTCAGGGTTATAACGTGGCTAGGGTTAAGGTAGGACATTTTTGGGATAAGTAGGCTAAACATTGGAGTTAAGTTCTACTTTGTTTCCTTTTTGTGTATGCAACCTTATTCCTTAGGATGCCTTTTTGTGTTGGTGTCAGAGATTATGAACCGGATGTGTCTTTGTATGGTTCTTTTCTATCACTATTTTTTCCCTTTGGCTCTTTTCTTTTGCCCTTTGGCTCTTTCTTTTGCCCTTTGGCTTTTTCTTTTTTTTTTTTTTTTTTTGAAGAGACTATTTTTTTTAGGGAACATTTTGATGTTTTCCCGTCTCTTTTTCATTTTTTTTCTTTTTGTAGTGATAGTTCTCTGTATACCCACCCCAAACTTAGATGTTGCTAGTTCCATGAGCAACCCCAAACTTTGTTGTTGCCAAGACTTTTGAGAACTATTACCTAACTCCAAAGAGGGTAAATCATTGTTTTTCTGGTCTATAGGCTTATAATGTGGTTTGTCACCGAAACAAAAGGGATAATTATTTTTTTACGGCTCAAAATTGGTTAGCAAAGGATATAATAATAATAAGGGTGGCTTGAAAAGGCTCTGGGTTATAACAAACAATTGCCTCAATGCATATAATATCAAATCAAGTAGTCAGCAGAGAATTAGAGCAAGTTCTAGAAAATAAACAAGTGCACGGTACTCTCATAGTAAATCGAAAGAAAGTGGTAATACTGTTTGGAAATATTTGGCTCAAATCCTCACATGGCTTAGGTATCTGAAGGATGCACATTTATCTCACAGACACCAACTTCATCACTCGTCTTATTGTCTCCCAAACTGCGCACTTCGGAGCAATCACCTTTGGTCTTTGTGTGAAGGTGTGAAATCGTCTCATCAGAATTTATAACTCACTTCGCTGCAATCTTACCTATAACAGTTTCTCATGCACAAGATAATAAACAGCAAACAGTTATTTAATTTTTTGTAAGTTTGAAAAAGTGTGTTTACAAATGAAAATGACATGCGGAATTCTTTAGTATACTTTATTGAATTGAAAAACATTACTGAAATGGAAATTACTGAATTGAAAATACTGAAATTAAATACTTATCCTTGGGTTGCCTCCCAAGCAGCGCTTGTTTAGCCTCTCATTAGCTTGAGGCATTTCCTCCATTACAGAGGATAGGTTGGCATGTTTCTCTTTTGTGCTCCTTTGTTCCAGCTTGAAGCACTGGCCATCTTTCTTAAACTCTTACAATCTTTGGTAGGACCAGATCTGTTTTACCATGCCCTCAACTATCCCTGTTGACGACTTATTTTCCGGGTGCAGTTTCATAGAGCGTGGTGATTTCACCTCAAACTTGTACATGTGCATGTCTTTCTGTTTTGCGCTTTTCCTCCCGAGGAAGAATTTGTTCTTCTGAGATGATTTTGCAGATTGATTCACCTGATCGTAGTTGTTCATCCTTGATGGCCTATCTCTTCTCATGTCATACTCGCCAATGGTTCCTGTGTCTCCGAACCATTTCTGTTAACAACCCTAACTTTTCTTTACTTCCTGTGGATGCTCTGATCAAATGATCCTCCTGATCATTGACTTTCTGCTGCAGCTTTCTCTTTTATATTCTGTTACATCTCCTATCACTTTAGGAGTTTTCCTGCGAGAATGATGTCTTTAGTCGGCTGTTGCCAGCCTCTGTGATCCCTAGTGACTTGAGTACATGTATGCATACACATTAAACAAATACCTCAGTAGCACTGGAGATTAATATTTTTGATAGAACTATTTTTGGTTTATCTCATGTGTCTCTGTCACTATGAAAACTCCCAGGTAAGTGGGGTGGATCACAACGGATCACTTAAATACCAAGACTTTGCCTTAGCCAGGATTTTCACAGATCAAAATTCACAATCATCGACAAGATTTTTTGATTTTTGAATATTTTTGTATTTTTGAAAATTTTTGAAAACTTAAATAAATCCATCGACGCTTTGTAGACACAATCCCCGGCAACGGCGCCAAAACCTTGACTACGGTCTGGCAAGTGTATCAATCTGTCGTCGAGTAATAATTCACATTCTACTGAGTAGAATGAGTTCGTATCCACAGGGATCGTGCCAAAGCTTCGTTAGCGTTATTTAAGCTGTTGGGTTTTTGCATTCGCTTTGGGTTTTGGAAAAAGGTTTTATAAAAAGGAAGCGTAATGCTTGCATAAAAAAATAAATAATAGATTCAGAAACATAGAGGATAGGTATGGTGGTTGGACTCCCTCCCTTCTTCATATTTGGCATGAACGGTGTATAACATAGTTACTCAGATTATTGTTCGGCGGTGACTTTTCCTTTATTGTAGTAACACCTTACTGTTACACTATGTATATTAAAGTTTCCCTACATTAATAACTAAGGCACCTACGAGAGCCTAACCTCGATGTGTCACATACCCTAATTACTAAGTGAGTTGTTTATTACACATGCATTATTACCTTCACCCATCCAATGCCTCTAGATCCTAGTATCGGGCTATTCATCTTCTAAGTGCTCAGTTCACACCTGGTGCATGATTCCTCCTCTACCCGCTCAGTTCGCGACTAGTTCAGGATGTTACCGTCTCTATACATCTAGCGTTATTTACTACTAGTTTCGGACCATATCAAGTTAATACCCAATATCAATTCTATTAGCGCTCCCGCTTATCCGGCCAGATTACGAGATACGTCGTTAAAGTGCAAGAAAGTAAATAACAAACACAATATTGAATAACGATTTATTATAACTTTGACTCAACCACAGACTCCAAATATTCATAGGGGAGTTCATCTTCTCCACCACAACCTAAGGCATCTATTACAAAAGACTACATATTTAAATTACAATAAAAGAATTATAACCTAAACATAAAAGCCTAAAGAAAACATACCTTGTTGAGTTAGCTTTCCCGTAAGGGGAGAAAACTATGCCCTTAGGGCTCCTCTGAACACCTCCTTTATAGTAGAGAGTGTTCTACTATTTCTGAATGAAAAATAATGAGGAATTGAAGCTCTATTTATAGTTTTCGTAATGGGCCTCAACAAGCCATCGTGCTGCGATAGGTCCATCGCAGCACGATGGGAAGATACAGTTCAAAATTATAACTGATCCTGTGAATTTCATCAGCTTGGTCGCCAAGTAATGTCATCGTACCACGATGAGGGGCATCATAGCACGATGAGCAGATTTTCTTTAGATTTTCTCTGTTGATTTCTTGGCCAACAAGTAGCTTCCATCGTGGCACGATGGAGGCCATCGTGCTACGATGATCAGCACATTTTCTTCACTTTTTGGGCTTTTTCTTGTCTTTTTGCATCTTGGACTTGGTCTTGATGCTTTTCCTTGATTCTGTAGGTTTTTCTTCGTATTTGGGCATGTCTTGGTCATTTTACTACTAAATATACTACCTAAAATACCATAGAAATTCTTGTCATCAACTAGCCATCTTCCATAATTAATTTCTTACAATCTTGATAGGGTCTGCTCTTGCTTCAGTATGCCCTCGACTATCCCTGTTGGCGGCTTTATTTTCAGGTGTAGTTTCATAGAACGTGGTGACTTCACCCCAAACTTATATGTGTGCATGTCTCTCTGTTTGGTTCTTTCATCACTAGGAAGAAGTCGTTCTTCTGAGGTGACTTGGCAGATCGATTCTTCTTATTGTAACGTTTCATTCCTGATGGCCTCTCTCTCTTCTTATCATCTTTGCCAATGGCTCCTATGTCTCCGAACCATTGCTGTAAACAGCCCCGTCTCATTCTACTCCCTGTGACATTCTTTCATTACAGTCTTTCCGAAAGTTTTAGTCCAATGATCCTCCTGACCATTGACTCTGTTGCAGCCTTCTCTTTTACAATTTGTTCCATCTCCCATTATCTTCCTTAGGAGTTTTCTTGTGAGAATGCTGTCTTAGTTGGCTGTTGCCAGCCTCTGTGATCCTTAGTGCCTTGAGTACCTGTCTGCATGCACTTAAACAAATACCTCAGTAGCACTGGAAAATGTGAGTTAAATATTTTTGGTTTGTCTCATGTGTCCTTATTACTATGAAAATTCTCAGGTAAGTGAGGTGGATCACAACAGATCGCTTAAATACCAAGACTTTGCCTTAGCCAGAACTTTCACAGATCAAAATCCACAATCATCAACAAGATTTTTGATTTTTAAAGTTTTTTATTTTTTGTATTTTTGAAATTTTTGACAAACTTAAATAAATCTATCGACGCTTTGTGAACACAAACCCCGACAACGGCGCCAAAAACATGACTGCATTATGGCAAGTGCACCAGTCTGTCGTTGAGTAATAATTCACACTCTAGGTGTCTAGAATGAGTTCGTATCCACAGGGATCGTGCCAAAGCTTCGTTAGCGTTATTTAAGTTGTTGGTTTTGCATTCACTTTGGTTTTGAAAAAGGTTTTTATAAAAAAGAGCAAAATGCTTGTAGAAAATAAAGATAAATGATTCAAGAAATATAGAGGATAGGTGTGGTGGTTGGACTCACTCCCTTCTTCATATTTGGCATGAACGGTGTATAACATAGTTATTCAGATTATTATTCGGCGGTGACTTTATCCTTGTTGTGGTAATACCTTACTATTACCCTATGTATAAGAAGTTTCCCTACGTTAATAACTAAGGTACCTACGAGAGCCTAACCGCGATGTGTCACATACCCTAATTACTAGGTGAGTTGTTCATTATACATGCATTATTACCTTCACCCATCCAATGCCTCTAGGTCCTAGTTTCGGGCTATTCAGCTTCTAAGTGCTCAGTTCACACCTAGTTCCTGATTCCTCCTCTAATTGCTCAGTTCACAACTAGTTCAGGATGTTACCGTCTCTATTCACCTAGCATATTTACTACTAGTTCCGTACAAATATTAAAGCTTACTCTAATATAAATACTAAAGCTTACCCTAACATCTATTCTATGGGTGCTCCCGCTTATCCGGCCAGATTACGAGAATGCGTTATTAAAGTTCAAGAAAGTAAATAACAAACATAATACTGAATAACATTTATTATAACTTTGACTCAATCACAGACTCCAAATATTCATAGGGGAGTTCATCTTCTCCACCACAACCTAAGGCATCTATTACAAAAGACTTACATAATTTAAATTACAACAATCTAAATACAAAAGCCTAAAGAAAACATACCTTGCTGAGATAACTTTCCCGTAAGGGGAGAAAGCTATGCCCTTAGAGCTCCTTTGAACACCTCTAGTATAGTAGAGAATGTTCTACTATTTCTGAATGAAAAATAATGAGGAATTGGAGCTCTATTTATAGTTTTCGTAATGGGCCTCAGCAAGCCATCGTGTTGCGATGGGTCCATCGTAGCACGATGGGAAGATTCAGTTCAGAATTATAACTAATCTTGTGTGTTTCATCAGCTTGGTCACCAAGTAATGCTATCGTACCACGATGAGGTGTATCGTAGCACGATGAACATATTCTCCAGATTTTCTCTTGTTGATGTCTTGGCGAGCAAGTAGCTTCCATTGTGGCACGATGGAAGCCATCGTGGCACGATGAACAGCGCAAATCTTCACATTTTTGGCTTTTTCTTGTCTTTTTGTATTCTTTGCTTTGTCTTGATGCTTTTCTTCGATTCTGTAGGTTTTTCTTCGTATCTGGGTCTGTCTTGGTCATTTTATTACTAATAATACTACTAAAAATACCATATAAATTCCTATCATCAGGCACCCATGGAAATACTTAGAGTTAGTATCCCCATCTGATGACAGGAATTTCTACGTCATTTTTAGTATTATTATTAGTAGTAAAATGACCAAGACAGGCCCAAATACGAAGGAAAACCTACAAAAGCAAGAAAAAGCATCAAGACATAGTCCAAGATGCGAAAAGACAAAAAAAAAGCCCAAAAAGTGAAGAAAATCAGCATTCCATCGCAGCACGATGGCTCCCATCGTGCCACGATGGGAGCTGCTTGTTCGCCAAGAAATCAGAAGCAATAAATCTGAAGAAAATCTTCCATCGCAGTACGATGTGTGCTATCGCAGCACGATGGAGTAACTTGGCACCCAAGCTGATGAAATGCACAGGATCAGTTATAAAAATAAACTGAATCTTCACATCGCAGCACGATGGCCTCATCGTACTGCGATGACCTTGCCGAGGCCCATTACGAAAACTATAAATAGAGCCTCTCATTCATTGTTTTATTCATTCAGAAATAGTAGAACACTCTCTACTATAAGGAGAGGTTCAGAGGAGCTCTATTGGGCATAGTTTTCTCCCCCTACGGGAAAACTAACTCAGCAAGGTATGATTTCTTTAGGCTTTTGTATTTAGGTTATAATTCTTGTAATTTAAATATGTAGTCTTTATAATTTATGCCTTAGGTTGTGGTGGAGAAGATGAACTCCCCTATGAATATTTGGAGTCTGTGATTGAGTCTTAGCTATAATAAATGATATTCAGTAATTATGTTTGTTATTTACTTTCGTGCACTTTAATAACGTATTCTCGTAATCTGGCCGGATAAGCGGGAGCGCCCATAGAATTAATATCAGGTTTCGACTTGGTATAGTCCGGAACTCGTAGTAAATAATGCTAGGTGTATAGAGACGGTAACATCCTGAACTAGTCGTGAACTGAGCGGTTAGAGGAGGAATCATGCACTAGGTGTGATCTGAGCACTTAGAAGATGAACAGCCCGATACTAGGACCTAGAGGTTAATTGGTGAAGGTTATAATGCATGTTTATAAACAACTCACTTAGTAATTAAGGTATGTGACACATCGAGGTTAGGCTCTCATAGGTACCTGAGTTGCTAATGTAGGGAAACTTTAATAGACATAGTGTAATAGTAAGGTATTACTACAACAAGGATAATTCACCGCCGAACATAATCTAAATAACTATGTTATACACCGGTCATGCCAGATATGAAGAAGGGAGGGAGTCCAACCACCATGCCTAGCCTCTATATTTCTTGAATCTATATTTATACATTCTGCATTTATATTTCTGTAAAGCATTACGCTTATTTTATAAAAAACCTTTTCAAAAACCAAAGCGAATGCAAACTATCACAAACTTAAATAACGCCAGTGAAGCTGCGGCACGATCCCTGTGGATACGAACTCATTCTAGACACCTAGAGTGTGAATTATTACTCGACGACAGACTGGTGCACTTGCCAGACCGTAGTCAAGTTTTTGGCGCCGTTGCCGGGGATTGTGTTTACAAAGCCTTACTAGATTTATTTAAGTTTGTCAAAAAAAATTCAAAAATACAAAAAAAAATTAAAAAAATCAAAAAATCTTGTTGATGATTGTGGATTTTGATCTTTGAAAGTTCTGGCTAAGGATAAGTCTTGGTATTTAAGCGATCCGTTGTGATCCACCTCACTTACCTGGGAATTTTCATAGTGATAAAGACACATGAGACAAACCAAAAATAGTTTTACCATTTAATTTTCCAGTGCTACTGAAGGTATTCATTTGTTGTGCCTGATAACAGGTATCCTGGAGTTTGAGTACGACCCTGAACCAGAAAGAACACTTTGGAAAAGAAGGCAAGCACAAAGGCTTGCAGCATCCAGCAGTCTCAAGATAAAAGAAGAGCCTACCACCAAAGCCATGGGGGACGAGCAAAGAATTACAATGGGAGACTACTGCAAGAGGACTGACACAGATCAGATCTCACTAGGATTCCAGCCGGCGAATCCAACCAACTTTGATATTAAGGGCAATGTTCTTACAGGTTTGCGGGAGAACCAGTTCGATGGACGTGCCAACAATGATCCTTGGGATCATCTTGCAAAGTTTTCAGAGACATGTCAGATCCAGAAGGTGTCGGAAAGTGTTACTGATGACCAGAAGAAGCTGCGTTTGTTTGCTTTTTCTCTTACAGGTCCAGCTAAAGATTGGCTTCAATGCTTGCCAAGGGGAACAATTGCAACATGGAAGGAGCTTGAAGACAAGTTCCTGGAGAGATTCTTCACACACACATTATTCCAGAAAAGGAAGTCTGAGATTCTAAGTTTCAAACAGCATGAATCTGAAACGCTGTGCGAAGCTTATGAACGGTTCAAGCTGCTTATGAGGAGGTGTCCTAACCACAGCATTACTGCTATGGAGCAGATGCAACTATTCGCTGCTGGTATGAAAATGCAACATAGGATGATACTAGATGCCTCAGCTTGTGGGTCCATCAAAGTAAAGACCTATGTAGAGACTAAGGATCTGGTTGAGCAGATGTGCCAGAATGAATACAACATGAGCCATGATAGAGCTGAAAAGACTCCTGGAGTTCTTAAGGTGGACCAGGAGATTGCCTATAAAGTAGAGATCGAATTACTAAGGAGGCAACTTGCTGATAAGGAGAAAGCTGTGAAGGAGGCTAGTGTTAAACAGGTAGAGGGAGTTTGCGACTTCTGCCAAAAAGATCACCCTAATGGGCAATGCTTGCCAGGAGGAAGCGAGGAGCAGGTAAATTATATGGGGAACAACTACAACCCAGGTTGGAGCAAACACCCAAATTTACGATGGGACCAAACAGGGAACCAGGCTCAAGCTTCATCTCAACCAAGAAAGCCATCTCCATTGGAAGAGTTACTCAATAAATTTGCTAACATGAGCAAAACTAACTTTGAAAACATCCAGACGACAGTAGCCAACCAGGGGGCAACGATAAAAAGTCTTGAAACCCAGATTGGTCAACTATCAAAACTGGTAAGCACTCATGTTTCTAAAGATATTGCAGGTAACACGGTGGACAATCCAAAGGAGGAATACAAAATGCTCAAGGATAAGAAATCAGAGCACGAAGAGAGAGAAGAACAGATTAAAGACTACTAAGAGTGGTACAAGTTGTTCGATATGACATTAGACGAAGCCTACGATGAGTTCATGAGAGAACTGCAAGAATATAGGGAGAGTCGAGCACGATTGCCACCCAAGAAGACAGATCCTGGAAGCGTCACCATACTCTGTCAGATTGAGGAAGCAGAAATTCGAGCCTTATGTGACGTGGGTTCAAGTGTTAACGTTATGTCATTATCTCTGGCAGAAAAGTTAAAACTCACAACAATAACTGCAGGTACAGAACGTGAACTCGTTTTAGCTAACCAAACAACAATTCACTCAGCAGGTACAATCGAGGATGTCTTGGTGAAAGTCGAAGACGTGGTATTTCCAGCAGACTTCATGATCCTAGATATCCAGGAAGATGAAGAGCATCTGATCATTCTTGGAAGACCATTCCTAGCAACTAGCAGGGCACTCATTAATGTGGAGCTCGCTGAGTTGACTCTAAGGAGCGGAGAAGAGGAAAGAACTATCAAAACTTCCAAAACAGAGAGGGTTGATGTAACACCCCGTTTTTCATAAGCCAAAAAGGGCATTAAATTTTTTTTTTCTTTTTCAACTAACACTCAGAGTGCGCATAATAGTTTTATAAATGAACCGGCATTCAAATATACAAAAGAACTCATTACCAAAAGGTGCTTCGACAAGCAAAGTGTATTTCCTGAATAATTACAATCCAAGTCTAAGTATCAAACAAGTTAGAAATCCTATGCTAACCAAAAAACACGGTGCACAAAACACACCGGTGCATAGTCTAACTATTCTAGGCTACAACTCCAACCGCTCACTGGGGTCTGGAACAGCCACCGTCGTCGCCACGACCTAACCCATCATCTGGGTGGGATGAGCCCGCAAATGAAAGAAAGGGTCACCACAAAATAAAAGTATATATACATATAACGGTGCGAAAGATTGTACACGTAACAAATATTTCCACAAACACAAGAGAAAGCTCTTAATCTCAAAAGTAGTTCCCACCAACGGGCTTATATAAATAAATGCACACCAAGCCTAATGCAGACTTCTACAATGAGTGTGACACCAATCACTGGCTGCCACATGCATGATTTAATTCCGGAATTCAACCTCTCTATAGAAGGCGTAGGTCTCTGGTGGGATAACACCTCCTACTATTGGTGGGATAACACCAGGTAGAGTCACACAAGACAATACCAAAACAATCACGGTGGGATAACACCGGGTGAGTCACACAAGACAACCACCAACTCAATAAAATCCAGTGGGATTTGGCGAAGTCGCACAGACAACCGCCTGGTACGAAGGCAAGTCACACAAGACATACACCTAGGCACGCAACTATGAAATGCATGGCATATATTCTCTTCGGCATATACGGGATAGTCACACAAGACACAATCCTCGCGTAGTCCTATCTGACGCACGCATTCACATATGCTCATGCAAACAAACACATAGCCCTAAGCCTATGTACAAAGCATCTCAGCATACATACATTTTCTCAATCATATGTAATTTGCACACATTTTTATAAACACGTTCTCATCAACGAGAATACATAAGTACAAACATGCCAAAGCACACAGAAATTGCATACACAGCAAAACAAAGCATGTCGTAACCGTTTTAAAGACAGAAATAAAGTGGAGCCCTTACCTCGGCAAACTTCCGTCAACAACACACGTCCAAACAACACAACGCGCTTCCTAAAACAAGCAGCGTACCATCAATACATTGTTTCCCAACCAATCGTATTGAAACTAACCTAAAAACCCCAAAAACTTGAAGGTTTCTAAGGAAAATCCACTCTTTCGGATACCATACCAAAATCTATCGTATTGATCGACCACCATGAGTTATTTGTACTATTTTTAGGACCCAAAACAATTGTCAAAAGTCTTAAATAATTTGAAATGCAAAATGGCCGTTTTCTTGCGTTATAAGTTACGTACTTTCCGAGTACCCGAAAAACTCGTTTCCAATCCCCGACACTTCCATAAATTAATAAAAAGGGATTAGAAAGCTAAAAACCAAGTTTAGAAATCAGAATCCAAAATTTTAGGTCCCAGAGCTCGCCCTGGCGAGTTGGCAGCGAGTGGAGGCAGAGAGTACTGGTCTTACTCGCTCTGGAGCTCGCCCTGGCGTGTTGTCATGACCTGTGACACTCGCCCTGGCGAGTAACCACTCGCTCAGCGAGTTTCAACTGTCATGACAGCAAAAGACAGCAACTCACACCACCTTTTTCCTCCCAAGCCTAGTTTGATTCTATTAGTTCCCTACACTTTTTCAAGGCACAAAAGCAAACCATTTACATAAGCAAGCAATTCATTTTCCGAAAGCTTGTTGGTTGCTTCGAGTGCAAGTTATTTGATTTTCATTTCCAAAATCAAAACCGAATCCGAGCACAAGTTTTATTACGGGCCTTAACCGTCCGGTAATCATTTTCAAACATGTTTTCAAGGTAAAAAGTAACACCACATGTCACAATAGTTTCAAACCACTTTGACCCCAAAATACTACCCAAAAACACTTAGGAATATTTTCATAAACCACCAAATATTTTTCATCGGATTTTTCTAAAACAAAACCATACAACGCATTTCCCTTTTGCTCAAAGGTTCAAAGACAACTTTTCTTTTCAAAACCTTACAACATAACCTCATGTAATTGATCAATACATAACCAACTCAAAACCCTAACTTTTCTCATGAGATTCTCACAAACTCATGGAAAAATTGAAACAACAAAGCCTAGCATGCTTACTAAACTCTCATGAACAACTTTCATGAAACAAGAACTAGCAAGAACAACCTTTCTCACCAAACCCTCTTAAGAACATAAACCCAAAAACCTCACAACTCTAAAAATCTACCAACCTAGGAGATAAGAAGAGAGGGTTACCTCAAGAAAGTGATTCTCTACAACTTTCTTCAAAGCTCCAAAGCTTGAAATGGAGTGAAAAGGTGAAGAATGGAAAATTTGTGAAGGTTGGAAAGAAAGTAATGGAGTCTACGTGAAAGAGAGAAAGAATGAGATGATTTGGTGATGTTTTTCTAAGTGACCAAGTGACCAAACCTCCTTACTATGCCATAGCTCTTGCTCACTCATGGCCATTGGATCAAAAACAAAATGCCAAGACAAAACCCTAGCCATTGGATCAAACCAAACCAAATTCACTTGAGATAAAACTCAATACCTCATAGAAATACTCACACGTTCAGCTCTCGCACGCCGCGACGAACGAAACTCACCAAAACAGAAAACCTACGGAAAGAACGTCTAACGTTTCACATTTCCAAAACTTATCGCCGAATCTTTTTCCGCGACTGTAATTTTCTTCCATACCTCAGAAAATTAATCTCAGAATATATCTTAACTCGCGCAGATATATAAAACTTCCATCCGAAACCTCACTCAAAACAGACGCAATAAGATTTTACAACGACGGGTACAATCCTACTCGTTTTTCCAAAAACAAGAATAATCCAAAACTTATTATTCTACAACCACATATAACTTCTTATACAAGAAACAGGATCACAAGACAAAAGTCTGTACAAAAACAGTGCACGAGCACAAAACAGACTCGATTACAGTAAAACCTCATAATTACACGATGTTTCATCACACGAACCCATCGAAACCCTAATAATTCCTTAAACCAACTATACAATGAAATCTTGGGTCTTACAATACTACCCCCCTAAAAGAAGTTTCGTCCTCGAAACTTAGACCTCGTCGAACAAACTGGGGTATAGTTCTTTCATCTTACTCTCGAGCTCCCAGGTAGTATCTCCTGTAGCTTCGTTCCATATTACCTTCACCAAAGGTATCTCTTTCGTCCTCAGGCGTTTCATCTTCCTATCCGCAATCTTGATCGGCGGAACCTCGAATGACAAATTATCCCTCAACTGGATGTCATCTGGTGTGATCACATGTGATGGATCCGGTGTATATTTCCGCAATTGCGACACATGGAACACGTCATGAATCAAAGATAGTACCGGTGGCAACGCGATCCGATATGCTACCTTCCCAATCCGCTCCGTAATCTGATAAGGCCCTATAAACCTCGGAGTCAACTTTTTCGCTTTCAAAGCCCTTCCAACACCAGTTGTCGAGGTAACACGGAGAAATACATGGTCTCCCTCCTCAAACTCTAAAGGCCTCCGACGCCTATCCGCATAACTCTTTTGTCGATCTTGAGCAACCTTCATCATTGCCCTTATCTTTCGGACCTTGTCCGTCGTCTGTTGTACCATTTCCGGTCCTACTATCATACTCTCCCCATCTTGGTACCAACACAAAGGAGTCTGACATCTTCTCCCATACAAAGCCTCGTATGGTGCCATTCCAATACTCGCGTGGAAACTGTTGTTGTATGTGAATTCTATCAACGGTAAAACATCATCCCAACTTCCACGATCATCCAAAACACATGCTCTCAACAAATCTTCTAAAGATTGATTTGTTCTCTCGGTCTGCCCATCTGTCTGAGGATGGTAGGCGGAACTCAATCTCAGTTTCGTCCCCAACGCCTCATGCAAAGTCTTCCAAAAGTGTGAAGTAAACTTTGGGTCTCGATCCGACACTATACTTGACGGAATCCCATGTAACCTCACAATCTCAGCAATGTAAATGTCGGTCAACTTTGCTGCTGTATCCGTAGTTCTTACCGGTAGAAAATGAGCGGACTTGGTCAAACGATCCACTATCACCCAAATGGAATCATGCTTCCTCCTGGTCTTAGGTAACCCAGTGATGAAATCCATAGAAATGCTATCCCACTTCCACTCGGGGATATCTAATGACTGCAGCATCCCTGCCGGTCTCTGATGTTCAATCTTCGCCTTCTGACAAGTCAGACACGACGCCACATACTCAGCCACATCCTTTTTCATACCTGGCCACCAGAAATCATGCCTCAGGTCTTGATACATCTTTGTCGCTCCAGGATGTATACTAAGTTTACTCTTGTGTGCCTCCCCTAGAATTATGTTTCTCAAGTCCATAGCTTCGGGTACACACACTCTCCCTTGACACCTCAAGATATTGTCCGATCCCACCTTGAAATCTCGGTTGGTTCCTCGAACAATCAAAGCCCTTTTCTCCATAAGGAACTTGTCATCTTGACAATTAGCAATATCCTCCAACAAACCGTTTGAGATGGTAATCATACCCAGTCTCATATTCCCTAAGGTAAACTCTACCTCTAGGTGCAAGTCACGAAACTCTCTCAACAGCTCTTGTTGACTAGCCATTTGTGCCGAACAAACCGACACACTCTTCCTACTCAAAGCATCGGCTACCACATTAGCCTTTCCAGGATGGTATTCTAAAGTGAAATCAAAATCTTTCAAAGTTTCCATCCATCTCCTCTGCCTCATATTAAGCTCTTTCTGATCGAACAGATACTTAAGACTTTTATGGTCACTAAACACGACAAAAGTGCAACCATAAAGATGATGTCTCCAAATCTTCAATGCAAAAACAACGGCCGCAAGCTCTAAATCGTGCGTGGGATAATTCTTTTCATGCATTTTCAACTGTCTTGACGCATAAGCCACTGCCCTCTTGTGTTGTATCAACACACAACCCCACCCTTGATGAGAAGCATCACAATAAACCTCATACGGTTCCTCCGACTGTGGTAACATCAAAACTGGTGAAGTCGTCAATCGTTCTTTCAACAACTGGAAACTCAACTCACACTTCTCCGTCCACGCAAACGGTTGATCTTTTCGCGTAAGTTGCGTCATTGGCGCCACAATCTTAGCGAAACCTTCAATGAATCTCCGGTAATAACCGGCCAAACCAACAAAACTCCTTACATCAGTCACTGTTTGAGGTTGCTTCCATGAAAGTACCGTATCAATCTTGGCTGGATCCACGGCTATTCCCTCTCTTGATATAACATGACCCAGGAAATTCACCTCTTCCAACCAAAAATCACACTTTGACGGGTTTGCATACAGCTTACTTTCCCGCAAAACTTGCAATACTAGACGAAGATGCTCTACATGTTCCTCTTCATTCTTCGAATACACCAAAATGTCATCAATGAACACCACCACAAACTTGTCCAAAAATGAATTGAATATCCGATTCATGTAAGCCATAAAGATAGCAGGTGCATTCGTCACTCCAAACGGCATCACCAAAAACTCATAATGCCCATAACGCGTCCTGAACGCCGTTTTCTGAATATCCTCATCTCGTACTCTTATCTGGTGATAACCAGATTTCAAGTCAATCTTGGAAAACACTGAGGCTCCCCTCAACTGATCCATCAAATCATCAATACGCGGCAATGGATATCGGTTCTTGATAGTCACCTTATTAAGCTTCCGATAATCCACACACAGACGAGATTTCCCATCCTTCTTTTTAACCAGTAAGACCGGTGCTCCCCAAGGCGACACACTAGGCCTTATGAAACCCTTCTCCAACAAGTCCTCAATCTGACCTTTCAACTCTACCAACTCGGCTGGAGCCATCCGATAAGCTGATTCTGAAATCGGACCCGTACCCGGTTGCAAATCAATGAAGAATTCCACCTCTCTACACGGAGGAAAAGCTGGAATCTCTGATGGAAACACATCTTGGAAATCCTGAACCACACGAATTTCCTCAATTCGGATCTCCGACGTCACTCCTAAGCTAGCAAGTGAAACTATCTCCGGTTCCCCATTACACATAACCACAGAAAGCCGATTCGCAGACAAGTACCTTCGCACACCTGGCTCGGGAAAGAAAACCAATTTCCGAGCGCAGTCTAGAATCACATAATGATAAGACAACCAATCCATCCCGAGGATGATCTCGAGAGATGTAAGCGGTAGACAAACCAAATTTACCAGAAAATCCCTATTCTGAATTACTACCAAACAATGCAAACATGCAGTATTCACTACCAAATCCTTAGCAGGAGTCAAAACATTCAAATCAAACGGAAGCACAGATACATTCAAACTCAAACGATTTGCACATGCCAAAGATATGAATGAGTGGGTTGCCCCCGTGTCAATCAAAGCAGTTAAAGAGTTACCTGCGATGTGACAGCTCTCGTGGATGGCATTGCTAGCCTGCCCACTCAGTTCAGTGCCCATACAGTAAGCACGTGCCTTTGCCGCAGGTCTGGCACCCTGTGAGCCTTGTGCCACATTTGCCGACGGCCCAGTCTTCGGGGCTCTGCAATCTCTAGCAAAGTGTCCCGGCTTCTTGCAATTGTAGCAAGCGCTTCCCCCTTTCGGTTGCGTGCATTCATTAGAAAAATGCCCCGCTTCTCCACAGTTGTAGCAAGCCCCCTTACTACCCTCTGATTTTCCCCGGGTTCCCTGATTCACCGATCGGCCCGGTCCTTTACTGTGCTGAGGACGGTTATAAGGCTTACTCCCTTGCCTCCCACTATTCTGGGTCGAACCACGATCATTGGTGCGACTTGGTCCTCCGGCATTAGAATTCCCTTGGCGGTTCACCCGCTTATTCCTCATGTCCTCTACCTCTTGGCACTTTTCAACCAAGACCTGGAACTGTCGGATACCCAATGGCACAACCGCATCCTGCAGTTCGTACCTCAGCCCATCTTGAAATCTACGGCACATATAAACCTCATCTATCCCATCCCTAAAGAAGCGGAAGAAACGGGATAGTGATTCAAACTTCTTGGCATATGATTCAACATTCATGCCCCCCTGACGCAACCTCAGAAATTCCTCCCCATACCTTTCCCTTGCAGTCTCGGGAAAGTACTTGGCCAAAAACCTCCTCTTGAAGTTCTCCCAATTCAATTCCTCATGGCCATTCTCCATGATCAGTCGGGTGTTCCTCCACCAATACTCAGAACCCCCGAGTAATTGATAGGTAGCTAAGACCACCTTCTCTCCTTCTGGACAATGAATTGCCCCGAATATCCTCTCCACAGATTGGAGCCACAAATCAGCAGTTTCCGGACCTCCCTCCTCATTAAACTTTGGAGGAGTCTGGTGGTTGAAATTTGAAAGAAGTCTAGAACCAGCAGCAAGTATTTCCCTTTCGCGCTTTTCCAGATCTCTCTGCGCCTTAGCATGGCTCTGAGCTGTCACAGCCGCTGCCATTGTATGCATGGCATAAGCCATCTGATTCACATCCACATTGTCCGCCATAGGTACAGTAGGTGCCCTTCTTGGAGGCATTCGATTTCTGCACAATACCAATTCTGATTAGATCCTTAGTCATACAATTCTGAATCCTAACAGAATATCTCACTCCACGGATTACTAACTCGAAACCCGACACAGAACAAACACTAGAACTAACTCCACACTAGTTACGTTCTAACCGACTCTGGACTAACGACTCAAGTATACACCTTCCCTTTGAAGATTTAAAGCCGTGCTCTGATACCAAAATGTAACACCCCGTTTTTCATAAGCCAAAAAGGGCATTAAATTTTTTTTTTCTTTTTCAACTAACACTCAGAGTGCGCATAATAGTTTTATAAATGAACCGGCATTCAAATATACAAAAGAACTCATTACCAAAAGGTGCTTCGACAAGCAAAGTGTATTTCCTGAATAATTACAATCCAAGTCTAAGTATCAAACAAGTTAGAAATCCTATGCTAACCAAAAAACACGGTGCACAAAACACACCGGTGCATAGTCTAACTATTCTAGGCTACAACTCCAACCGCTCACTGGGGTCTGGAACAGCCACCGTCGTCGCCACGACCTAACCCATCATCTGGGTGGGATGAGCCCGCAAATGAAAGAAAGGGTCACCACAAAATAAAAGTATATATACATATAACGGTGCGAAAGATTGTACACGTAACAAATATTTCCACAAACACAAGAGAAAGCTCTTAATCTCAAAAGTAGTTCCCACCAACGGGCTTATATAAATAAATGCACACCAAGCCTAATGCAGACTTCTACAATGAGTGTGACACCAATCACTGGCTGCCACATGCATGATTTAATTCCGGAATTCAACCTCTCTATAGAAGGCGTAGGTCTCTGGTGGGATAACACCTCCTACTATTGGTGGGATAACACCAGGTAGAGTCACACAAGACAATACCAAAACAATCACGGTGGGATAACACCGGGTGAGTCACACAAGACAACCACCAACTCAATAAAATCCAGTGGGATTTGGCGAAGTCGCACAGACAACCGCCTGGTACGAAGGCAAGTCACACAAGACATACACCTAGGCACGCAACTATGAAATGCATGGCATATATTCTCTTCGGCATATACGGGATAGTCACACAAGACACAATCCTCGCGTAGTCCTATCTGACGCACGCATTCACATATGCTCATGCAAACAAACACATAGCCCTAAGCCTATGTACAAAGCATCTCAGCATACATACATTTTCTCAATCATATGTAATTTGCACACATTTTTATAAACACGTTCTCATCAACGAGAATACATAAGTACAAACATGCCAAAGCACACAGAAATTGCATACACAGCAAAACAAAGCATGTCGTAACCGTTTTAAAGACAGAAATAAAGTGGAGCCCTTACCTCGGCAAACTTCCGTCAACAACACACGTCCAAACAACACAACGCGCTTCCTAAAACAAGCAGCGTACCATCAATACATTGTTTCCCAACCAATCGTATTGAAACTAACCCAAAAACCCCAAAAACTTGAAGGTTTCTAAGGAAAATCCACTCTTTCGGATACCATACCAAAATCTATCGTATTGATCGACCACCATGAGTTATTTGTACTATTTTTAGGACCCAAAACAATTGTCAAAAGTCTTAAATAATTTGAAATGCAAAATGGCCGTTTTCTTGCGTTATAAGTTACGTACTTTCCGAGTACCCGAAAAACTCGTTTCCAATCCCCGACACTTCCATAAATTAATAAAAAGGGATTAGAAAGCTAAAAACCAAGTTTAGAAATCAGAATCCAAAATTTTAGGTCCCAGAGCTCGCCCTGGCGAGTTGGCAGCGAGTGGAGGCAGAGAGTACTGGTCTTACTCGCTCTGGAGCTCGCCCTGGCGTGTTGTCATGACCTGTGACACTCGCCCTGGCGAGTAACCACTCGCTCAGCGAGTTTCAACTGTCATGACAGCAAAAGACAGCAACTCACACCACCTTTTTCCTCCCAAGCCTAGTTTGATTCTATTAGTTCCCTACACTTTTTCAAGGCACAAAAGCAAACCATTTACATAAGCAAGCAATTCATTTTCCGAAAGCTTGTTGGTTGCTTCGAGTGCAAGTTATTTGATTTTCATTTCCAAAATCAAAACCGAATCCGAGCACAAGTTTTATTACGGGCCTTAACCGTCCGGTAATCATTTTCAAACATGTTTTCAAGGTAAAAAGTAACACCACATGTCACAATAGTTTCAAACCACTTTGACCCCAAAATACTACCCAAAAACACTTAGGAATATTTTCATAAACCACCAAATATTTTTCATCGGATTTTTCTAAAACAAAACCATACAACGCATTTCCCTTTTGCTCAAAGGTTCAAAGACAACTTTTCTTTTCAAAACCTTACAACATAACCTCATGTAATTGATCAATACATATCCAACTCAAAACCCTAACTTTTCTCATGAGATTCTCACAAACTCATGGAAAAATTGAAACAACAAAGCCTAGCATGCTTACTAAACTCTCATGAACAACTTTCATGAAACAAGAACTAGCAAGAACAACCTTTCTCACCAAACCCTCTTAAGAACATAAACCCAAAAACCTCACAACTCTAAAAATCTACCAACCTAGGAGATAAGAAGAGAGGGTTACCTCAAGAAAGTGATTCTCTACAACTTTCTTCAAAGCTCCAAAGCTTGAAATGGAGTGAAAAGGTGAAGAATGGAAAATTTGTGAAGGTTGGAAAGAAAGTAATGGAGTCTACGTGAAAGAGAGAAAGAATGAGATGATTTGGTGATGTTTTTCTAAGTGACCAAGTGACCAAACCTCCTTACTATGCCATAGCTCTTGCTCACTCATGGCCATTGGATCAAAAACAAAATGCCAAGACAAAACCCTAGCCATTGGATCAAACCAAACCAAATCCACTTGAGATAAAACTCAATACCTCATAGAAATACTCACACGTTCAGCTCTCGCACGCCGCGACGAACGAAACTCACCAAAACAGAAAACCTACGGAAAGAACGTCTAACGTTTCACATTTCCAAAACTTATCGCCGAATCTTTTTCCGCGACTGTAATTTTCTTCCATACCTCAGAAAATTAATCTCAGAATATATCTTAACTCGCGCAGATATATAAAACTTCCATCCGAAACCTCACTCAAAACAGACGCAATAAGATTTTACAACGACGGGTACAATCCTACTCGTTTTTCCAAAAACAAGAATAATCCAAAACTTATTATTCTACAACCACATATAACTTCTTATACAAGAAACAGGATCACAAGACAAAAGTCTGTACAAAAACAGTGCACGAGCACAAAACAGACTCGATTACAGTAAAACCTCATAATTACACGATGTTTCATCACACGAACCCATCGAAACCCTAATAATTCCTTAAACCAACTATACAATGAAATCTTGGGTCTTACAGTTGACTGTTATATGCTCGAGTGGAAAAACAGAAAAGCTACACCACCGACTCCAACTCAAGAAGTACAGGTAAAGATAGACATAGAGGAGCTGGAGAATGAAATGGTGCAGCTAGAGATAAAGACAGCTCAGGAAGAGGAGGTACCCGAGGAACTAACTGATAAACTGAAAAGGCTAACTATTGAAGTGGACATCCGAGCAACATGGGTCAAAGCATGGGGTAGAAACCGAAAAGTGGCCAGAAAATCTAATTTTGGGGTTAATATGCCACCTCTGAAGAAGCCTGCTGCTGAGAGAAAAGAGGAAAGAAAGAAGAACAACTGGGTCAAAACTCCAAAAGAACAAAAGAAGGAACATCCACCACGAAGCAAGGGGAAGTCCATCATGAAAGCCGTACCTTCAGAAGATGATGAACGACTCTGCTTTGCCACCTTCAAAGAAAAACAGAACCCAGAGAAGTATGAAAGAAGCAACAAGAAAGAGGGATGAGCTAAGGCGAAAGCTCCTACAGATGAGAGAGACATGTGAACCTATCCTCTGTAATGGAGGAAATGCCTCAAGCTAATGAGAGGCTAAACAAGCGCTGCTTGGGAGGCAACCCAAGGATGAGTATTTTAATTTCAGTATTTTCAATTCAGTATTTCAATTTCAGTATTTTCATTTCAGTTTTTTAATTCAATAAAATATTACTAGAATTCTGCATGTCATCTTCATCTGTAAGCAACCCTTATTCAAAACTTACAAAAAAATTAAATAATTGTTTGCTGTTTATTATCTAGTGCATGATAAACTGTTATAGGTAAGATTGCGGCGAAGTAAGTTATAAATTCTGATGAGCCGAATTTCACGCCTTCATAAAGAAACCAAAGGTGATTGCTCCGAAGTGCGAAGTTCGGGAGACAGAGAGACGAGTGATGAAGCTGGTGTCTGTGGGACAAGTGTTCAACTTTCAGATACCTAAGCCATGTGAGGATTTGAGCCAAATATCTCCAAACGGTATTACCAATTTCTTTCGAATTACTATGAGAGTACCGTACACTTGTTTATTTTCTAGAACTTGCTCTAATTCTCTGCTGACTAGTTGATTTAATATTATATGCATTGAGGCAATTGTTTGTTATAACCCAGAGCCTTTTCAAGCCACCCTTTATATTATTATATCCTTTGCGAGCCAAATTTGAGCCGTAAAAAAAAATTTATCCCTTTTGTTTCGGTGACAAACCACGATACAAGCCTATAGACCAGAAAAACAATGATTTATCCTTTTTGGAGTTAGGTAATAGTTCTCAAAGTCTTGGAAACAAAATAAGTTTAGGGTTGCTCATGGAACTAGCAACGTCTAAGTTTGGGGTGGGTATACGGAGAACTATCACTACAAAAAAAGAAAAATAAATGAAAAAGAGACGGGAAAACATCAAAAAAAATTCCCTAAAAAAAATAGTCTCTTTAAAAAAATGAAAAAGCCAAAAGGCAAAAGAAAAGGGCCAAAGGGCAAAAGAAAAAGCCAAAAGGCAAAAGAAAGAGCCAAAGGGCAAAAACAGTGATAGAAAAGAACCACACAAAGACACATCAGGTTCTTATTTTTCCAATACCAACATAAAAAGGCACCCTAAGGAACAAAGATTGCGTACACAAAAAGGAACAACAAAGTAGAACTTAACTCCAATGTTTAGCCTACTATTCCCAAAAATGTCCTACGTTGACCTAAGCCACGTTATAACCCTGAAAAGACCTCCAATAATGCGTGTATATTAAATTTTGACTGGTTGCTTAGAATTCTTGCAAGCCTATGGTAAAATGGCAGGTTGTACGATGATTGAGAGCTAACCCTTTCAATTATGAGCGAAAAACACAAATGTGAGAGAGAGAAAAAGTTGAACATGGACTCTTGCTGACATTTGTCCGATTTGCTACCATTGACGTCTCCTGAGCCTAGCAGGATTGAGCATGATCGCTGCGGTAAGAAATCAGCGGTACCATTGCTGAAATATTAAGCAAGGTTGTGAAATTCCTATCATCTTTATTTATCTCTTATTTCTCTAACGATCTTGACTGACAGCATGTTACTTGAGGACAAGCAACAGTTTAAGTTTGGGGTTGTGATGACAGGAATGATCAAGACAGGCCCAAATACGAAGGAAAACCTACAAAAGCAAGAAAAAGCATCAAGACAGAGTCCAAGATGCGAAAAGACAAGAAAAAGCCCAAAAAGTGAAGAAAATCAGCATTTCATCGCAGCACGATGGCTCCCATCGTGCCACGATATGGGAGCTGCTTGTTCGCCAAGAAATCAGAAGCAATAAATCTGAAGAAAATCTTTCATCGCAGTACGATGTGTGCTATCGCAGCACGATGGAGTAACTTGGCGCCCAAGCTGATGAAATGCACAGGATCAATTATAAAAATAAACTGAATCTTCACATCGCAGCACGATGGCCTCATCGTACTGCGATGACCTTGTTGAGGCCCATTACGAAAACTATAAATAGAGCCTCCCATTCATTGTTTTATTCATTCAGAAATAGTAGAACACTCTCTACTATAAGGAGAGGTTCAGAGGAGCTCTATTGGGCATAGTTTTCTCCCCTTACGGGAAAACTAACTCAGCAATGTATGATTTATTTAGGCTTTTGTATTTAGGTTATAATTCTTGTAATTTAAATATGTAGTCTTTATAATTTATGCTTTAGGTTGTGGTGGAGAAGATGAACTCCCCTATGAATATTTGGAGTTTGTGATTGAGTCTAAGTTATAATAAATGATATTCAGTAATTATGTTTGTTATTTACTTTCGTGCACTTTAATAACGTATTCTCGTAATCTGGCCGGATAAGCGGGAACGCCCATAGAATTAATATCAGGTTTCGACTTGGTATAGTCCGGAACTCGTAGTAAATAATGCTAGGTGTATAGAGACGGTAACATCCTGAACTAGTCGTGAACTGAGCGGTTAGAGGAGGAATCATGCACTAGGTGTGATCTGAGCACTTAGAAGATGAACAGCCCGATACTAGGACCTAGAGGTTAATTGGTGAAGGTTATAATGCATGTTTATAAACAACTCACTTAGTAATTAAGGTATGTGACACATCGAGGTTAGACTCTCGTAGGTACCTTAGTTGCTAATGTAGGGAAACTTTAATAGACATAGTGTAATAGTAAGGTATATTACTACAACAAGGATAATTCAACGCCGAACATAATCTAAATAACTATGTTATACACCGGTCATGCCAGATATGAAGAAGGGAGGGAGTCCAACCACCATGCCTAGCCTCTATATTTCTTGAATCTATATTTATACATTCTACATTTATATTTCTGCAAAGCATTACGCTTATTTTATAAAAAAACCTTTTCAAAAACCAAAGTGAATGCAAACTAGCACAAACTTAAATAACGCCAGTGAAGCTGCGGCACGATCCCTGTGGATACGAAGTCATTCTAGACACCTAGAGTGTGAATTATTACTCGACGACAGACTGGTGCACTTGCCAGACCGTAGTCACCATCCTTAAGCCATTTCACTCTTGACTTTTGGACCAACAACACGTCCTTACTTTTTAGAAGTCTCCAAAGCTCGCTAAACAACTTCTTCCTTACTCTTGACTTTTAATTTTTCTTTCAATACGAACCTCATCCACCCTGCCACCTCCAACGAACCCCAACACTTCCCCCACAATCCCTCTAAAATCTTTGTGAAGAAGCCAATGATTGCAAAAGCGAAAAGGTTTTGGTCTCGAAAGAAATACACTACTTTTGAGAAGCAACGGACAATGGTCTGAAACATCCCTTGAGAGAATCCTAAGAGATTGGTTTCCCCAAGCGGATAGCCACTCCTCCGAAACCAACATTCTATCAATCCGACTCATCGCCACACCATTTGAGTGAAACCAAGCGAAATTACCCCCCATCGGATGTAAGTCTTCCAAAAACAAATTTGAGATAAAACCATCAAACTCCCGCATCTCCGTAGCTAGGCGTGGACATCGGTCGGATAGGGTCGGATTTCGGTTGAAAAACTCTGATCCGAAGTAATCCACGGTTGAGAATGTCTCATCAATTTCCGTCCATTTGTGTCATCGGTTTGATCGGTTTCGGTTGAAGCAGTTTGTCGGGTTGTGCGGGTGGTTTTTCACGGTTTGCTCACAATAAAAATTGTATGCACTTGACAAAAATATTTTTTATGTAGTGGATTCATGAAGATAAAAGAAAAACAACTAAAGGAATCCAAATCAAACGGAAAAAAAACTACATAAAAAATCAAGAACACTTGACAGATATGGAACAAAGATAAAGCTTTTTATTTGATTAAGCAAATTTTTCACACTAAAAATGATGCAAGATCAAGCAGCGAAGTTGTATGGTGGTAGTCCTTCTCATGTCTGCATATCATCATCTTGTATGTGGAGACGAGAAGATGAGTGTGGTTTATATGAGAGAGAAAAACAAAAGAAAGAAAAAGTGATTTCATAAATTGAATGGAAGTAAATGAGTGTTTGAATAGTGGGTTAGAATAATAAAATATTGTAGAATCTGTCTCAAATAGTAGTAATTAATTGACTTTTGCTTTATGTCAGTTTGTGTGTATCAAGACAAGACATGAGTAGTAGGCAAAGGCAAGACATATCAGTAAAAAAAAACTGAGCCACTGACATACTTTCAAGTATACATTATTATTTATTACTCTATATATTATATGTCGGTCGGATTTGGATTACCGTGGGTTGGTTTTACCCAACCGAAACCGACCAAGTAAATCCATTGGCAACCGGATCAGTTGACCCGCATGACCCGTTTGACCCGCCTGATGGTCAACGGTTGTAATGGGCTGGTCGGATTGGGCTAGTCGATTAAAAGTTGTCCAGCCTTATCCGTAGCATATAAAGAAGGAATTGAGAGACCCACACCTCTCCTTTCCTCACTCCTTCTCACCGCATTAAAATTCCCAACCACACACCACGCCCCGTCTCCAAATCCACTCTTTGACATCGAAATATTCTCCCAAAGTCTCCGTTTAGCATTTAATTCACATTTAGCATAAACGTTGACAACAAAACACACCTTCTTCACCACTCCCCATTCAAGACACACCCCCACAAACCCTTCCCCAATAAAGGTAAAAATAAAGACAAATTTACCTTCCTCCAAAGCGAAAGTATCCCCCCGCTACTCCCTTCCGACGGAAGAAAAGCCCAATCACAATTTGGACCTCCCCACAAACTATAGCACAACGAATCAGAGATTGCCTCCAATTTTGTTTCCTGAATCGCCATAAAATCTACATTTTCGGAAAGAATAAGTTGTTTGATCCTCCTCCTCTTCACATCACCCCCAAGGCCTATAATATTATAAGAGTACACGATCATTGATAACCCCTTCCTTGCTCCCTCTCAACCATCTTTTCGCTATCAATATTTGCTAATTCAACCAATTTGCTTTGTATCTCCTCTTCCCCAGCTTCAAAAGTGAACCCAACCTCCTTTTTATACCTATAAGAATATTAGCTTCTTCGTTCTTTTGTGCAGTCGTATCTTCATTTTCAGAGATAGACTCCGGTACAGATTCACCATCATTATTAATAAGAAGATTAATACCTGAGGCTGGCAATGGTGACCCAGCTTGTACAACAATAGTATGATCCACCTCCATAACATAATTTGAAGGCAAGGAATGTGATTGTGACTCAACTACAGATGCAGTCCCATCTTTTTGTCCACGCCTTCTACCAACAAACTGCAAGGCCGCAGCCAACTGACAAAACTTTGGGACACTGATTTGAGGAGGAATCAACCGCGCTGGGTTATGCAATCCCTTTTTCAATTTTCTTTTTGGTATCGAGCTTCCATTCGCCTCTGTACCCACGATTTAGGACTCTGAGATTTGAGAAGAACTCATCGCTCCAGTAACTCCATTCCCCTCCACATCAGACCCTCCAATGAAATCCACCTCATCCTCTTCATTAACATCCACGTCTTTTGCTAATTGAGCCCCCTATTGGTCTTCTTCAACATTTGGTATATGGGCTGAGTGTAAAGCTACTGCTTGTTGATCTTCAATATCCAAAAAGGGGTTCCAATGAGAGACTTGTGGCCCAACAGGCCCACTAACCCCTCCACCATCCATAACACCTGGTCCCACCAGCGAGTGATCACACACTCCATACTCATGTTGCTTCTCACCCGACAACATACACCCCTTTTGTAAAGTACAATTTGAAAACTCATCTGCCGGCCCCACATCTACAGCTGGTACAACAAGCCTTTCACCAATCGCCTCACACCTCGGGATCTGGGTCGCGCTATCTCTGTCTCCCTCCACGTGTCGGATTTCAACCAGTTCACCTGGCATACTTACCCTAACCGTCTTTGTCAAAAAGTTTTGACCATTAAAGTCAAAATTCCTTATTCCTTCATTAACACCTGCACCAATGGACGGCTGCTGCCTACCAGCATCTTTTAGACTAAGCTTTACCTCATTGGTCTCTGATCTTACACTATCAGTTCTGCCATCTGAAAAAAGGTCACCATCATCCCCCCTTCATACCCCTTCGCCGGAATTGTTATTTGTTTTGTCAACACTCCGGTCACCTTCCTCCTTCGCGTACCACCTTTCTTCAACACACCTACACCTTTCCGCCACTACCCACACATCATAAGCAACACCTTGCACTTTAAGTTGAACAACTGTATCAATCATACCTCTCCTAACTGTTCTGAGTTTGACTCTAGCAACATCTAATCTTTGTTTTGACACTGTAGCAGCATCAAAATCCAAGAAAACACCAAAACGGCCAGCCACCATTTTGAAGGTACCTTCCTCCCAAGCATGAAGATGGATACCATAGACATCAATCCATATTTCTCTGCATTCAGACACCAGATTTGGCTTCCAAGGGATTATTTTAGAAAAACAATGATTCCACCATTGTTTATTGAACTTCAACACCTCTGCCAACTCTCCTTCACAATAACACTGAAGCAATACCATATTCCCTCCTATGAAAGTGGCCTTCACCTCGTGTTGTCCCTCCAATAGCAGTCTATCATTTAAAGTTTGATAGTCCATAATGTTCTTGAAAAACCCTACCATACTTTGCTTTAGAACTATCATAGTAGCCTCATGAACATGGATTTCAAGAGGAGCTATATCCCCTATGCTTGCTACTCTGTACTTCTTCTTCCCTCCATCGCCATTCCCCAGCATATCTGCCTTATCCACCTGCACTCCACCAGCACCAGCACCATCCTTACCTAACAGCAGGGATTTAAAAGAGACATCGTCACTAACAAGTGTATCCCGACCCAACAATAACCTACGCGGATGGTTCTTGTCGGATGTGTCACTCTCCTTCTTATCCCCTTTTCCAAACCGAGCTCTGTTGATTCTCAGCTTGTACTTTTCCCACCGTACATCTTCAAGTTTCTTGCTCAGTTCCTCCACTCCCTTAACCT
Source organism: Trifolium repens (assembly GCA_030408175.1). Taxonomy (NCBI): domain Eukaryota; kingdom Viridiplantae; phylum Streptophyta; class Magnoliopsida; order Fabales; family Fabaceae; genus Trifolium; species Trifolium repens. The sequence continues at coordinate 39,027,501 of CP125851.1, forward strand.
CCTTAAACTTCACAAATCCAAACTTTCTCCCCCACTTGTCCACCTTTTAAGGAATGAACACATGACATACACTCCCAAACTTAGCAAACAATCTCCATAAATCTCCCCATCCCAGCTCCTCCGGGAAGTTAGTGAAGAAGAAGGATGTTGATATTTGATCCATCCTGTGAACATAGCCCTTCCTCCCTCCATTCTCGTTCTGACTCCCTTCTCTCTCTCTCTCTCACTCTCTCTCTCTCTCTCTTCTTTCTCTCTCATAATTTTATTACTTTGCTAACCTATTCAACTGACAATTTGTTGTGTACCCTTGTTTTTATAATCTCATGGTTGAAAATGTGAGTTATATGGTTGTTGTTGAAATAAGAAGAGTCAACATATGTCGAAGCACACTATCAATCACAGGATGAGAATTCGATTTACTGCTATTAACAAATATTTGGCATAATTCACCAACAGTGGATAACATCTGAAAATTGACATCTATAAACACACCAAACTCATAAAGTTGCAATTATGTAAACATTATGTGAATATGAATAGGCAAAATAGTGAAGAAAAGAAAAATCATCTTTTCAATAAATTAATCATTATAATTTTATTTTGTATTTTATTTTGCTAAAAGATTCTTTTCTATTTGATAATATACTTTAAAGGTTTTTAATAGTATAAACTTAAGTGTTTTAGAGCCTAATATATATGTCGAGTAACAAAAAAATGTGTTTAAGTCCAAATATACAATATCAATTATAAAAATATGAGAGATGTTATTTGTTACGAAAGATTTGAGAGAAGAAAGAGAAGAATTAACACATGGCAACATTTTAAAAGATGATGTCACTTTAATTTCCTCGTTTTGTGGAAATCATAGGGGGTAATGGATGTAAACAAGGGTGGATATTTATTCTTACAATTCTTCTTTGTACATTTTCTTACCAAAAAGTTTTTCCCTAAAAAATATATAGTAGCATATTAGTATAATTTATAAATAAATTAAAAAAAATTTTTTTTTTTTTGGAGGGTATTGTGACCTATACTGGTCCCTACTAACTTTGTCCTTGTGTTTATATATATATATACGTGGAGAGATCAAATTACACCGGTGTAACATTTGAGTAATGTTACACCGTTCAATAACCCTTTAACGAATTCAAATTTTTAAAAATCCACCGTTGGATTTGAAGATTATATCATATAGATCATCCATGTTAAATTTTATAAAAATCTAAAATTGTTTAATATGTTATTGAGACTCATCAAGATTAACGCACTACTAGAAAAAGTTGAAATACCGACGGAATTTAGAGACGGGATATATTTCTTCTCTAATAGAGATGGAATTAGAGATAGAAAAAGCAGTTAGAGACAGATATATTTATTTTAGATACAAATATTTTCATTTTAGAGATAGATTTTGCCCGTCTCTAATAGTTTAGAGACGAGGAAATTACCGACGGCATCAAATCTGTCTCTAGCATGCTTAGTGACAGAATATTTGCATTTTAAAGACAGATTTTGTCCATCGGTATTTAAAATTTTTCTAGTAGTGACAGTTTATGCGTTTTTATTGAATATCGTTAATCTTGACGAGTCTCAATAACATCAAATGATTTTAGATTTTTATAAAATTTAACATGGATGATCTATATGATATAATCTTCCAATCCAACAGTATATTTTGTAAAATTTGAATTCGTTAAAGGGTTATTAAGCGGTATAGCATTTAGTGTCAAACTAGTTGATGTCATTTGATACTGACCCATATATGTATATCAGGGCCGGCCCTGAGGCTGGGCAAGCAGACCCACAGCCCAGGGCCTCAAAATATTAAAGGCCTCACTTTTTTTTTTCAAGCCCATTATATTAAGTCTTGATTAAGTATAGTTTCTGCGACAATATATCACAAGAAAATATTTGGTGTAGTGGTAAGTGTTCCTATCATAAGGTGTCTTTGTCAAGAGGATTTGAGTTCGAGTCACACTTGCGACAGATTTTATTTAAGGAATTGATCTCACTATTAACCCAAATAAAGATTGATAAATTTTAAACAACTATTTAATCATATTAAATTATTTCCTTTTATAATATAAACAGTTTTTTTATAAGTTAAATCACTCTACAAATTATAAATAACTTTACTATTTTATTTTTTTTATTTAAAAAAACTACATTTTGTTATTTCTTTGAAAATAAATAAATACTTTTTAAAATTAAGTTGCAATTTTAATTAAAAACATTATAAGTTTTTAATGATATTATTTTGAAAGTTTACTTATTATTGATTAGAATTTGACTATTTTTTATACTATTGATGTTATTTATATTTTAAATAACAATTACTCTTTTTCAAAAATTGTATTTTTTTTACTAAAGGTGTATTTTTAATGATATTAGCTTGAAGGTGTATTTTGTTATTATTGATTTGAAAGTGATTATTTTATTAAATTATTGATGTTGTTTACATTTTAAATAAAAGATTACTCTTTTTTAAAAATTATTGGTTCATTTTTAATGATATATCACTTAATTTTTTATTTATCGGTTCAATTTCAACATTGTAGAATGACATTTTTTTATGTTAGTTGCACGGATAAATGTTGTTAATACTATGTACAATTTAAATAAATGATGTTCTTTTTTTAAAAAATAAATAAATATTTATTAGGGGTCCATTTTTATTATTTGTCCCGGACCTCCAAAATCTCGGGACTAGTCCTGATATATATATATATATATATATATATATATATATATATATATATATATATATATATATATATATATATATATATAATGTTTGGATATATCGTATATTTTATCCTTAGCTTGTTTTCTTTATGTCACTATCCCAAAACGTGCGTTCGCAAAAAGTCCCAAGCTACAATCTCAAAAGGAACTGGAATCAATCTGAGAGTGAGAGATCATATAAAGGTCAACTTAAAGAAATCAATGCATTATCTTAAAAATAAACTTCATATTACATTAGGAAAAATAATGAAATAGTGAACCAAAATATGAAGAGCAAATATATATTTTTAACCCCCGTTGTTGAGAAACAAGGTAGGTCTATCAAAAAGAAGGAAAGATTGAAAAGAAGATCATTTGAAAATGATATATTAGCAAAAATTGACGGATATAAATGAAAGAGTTTATTACCATAAGCGTAGAATACACTTTTATGTATCTTGTAAAATTTTATAATATGTCGTATAAGTCTCGATCATTAGTTCAAATCAAGTTCGATCACTAATCAAGACATATCGTAAAGCAGTTGTTGATTAAGATCAACCCTAAAAAGTTCGTGTTAGTTTTTGGTAGTAATATTTTATTATATATATGTAGAGGTTAAGTTTGAAATCAGGTCAAACATCTCATCTATCCACTTTAAGAGTAAAAATTTTAGCCATTAGATAACTTGACAAAAATAATGTCAACCATAAATATAAATTTTCGCAGTTACGCGCAAAAGATATTTAATTGATTTACCATTAAAAAAAAGTTATAATATACATTAGCCTTTTTTGGGTAGTTTTTTACATTATTCAATAAATTATTTTTAAATTATTTTATTTATTAATTTTAAAATTATTTAATGAAGAATTTTCTTTTACTAAATGAAGATATATATTATTGAAGAAATGTGGTTCTTATCATGTTAAAGTCTATGTCAATGAATTTAGTCAAATAAAAAAAGTCTATATCAATGAATATGAAGTTACTAAATATCAAAATAACCCTTTTTAAGTTATAATAATAAAAATGTCTATATATATCAATAAATATGAAGTTACCAAATATTAAAATTACCCTTTTAATTTATAACAAATTATTTCAAAATAGCTCTACTATATTATTAAGAAAATTTTGATATAATATTTTTTAAAGAAATATAAAGGTAAATTTTTTTCTTGGTCAAAAGTAAGTATGCGTATCAAATTCGACCTTTAGTCTTCGCATATTATATACAAAATTCTTACCATTAAACTATATTCACAAGAACGGTTACATTTTTATTCCAAAAATGACATTTGAACAATTCAAAAAGTGACAATCTTTTGACAGTATTACGGTGTGGTTCTCGGATGATTTTCTTCTAACAATAAATATGAATTATATATAATAAAATAAGTAAGGAGTACAAATAATACTATACCGAAACCAATCGTTAGTTGGTTTAGTGGTGATTGGCGCTGAACTTGGTAGGGAGTATCACGGTTCGATCCCCCGCAACTGCGATCGGGAGGGAGCTGGAACCACTTGATGACAGAACTGTCCCCCGAACCAGATTAAACTGGTGGTAAAAACCAAAAAAAAATAATAATACTATACCGACAATTCAGGATTAAATATATGAGACTAAACCCAAACTAAAAAATAATGGCCGCAAAATAAGAAACACAAGTATAAAATGGTGGCACTGTTCTCGAATGTAATTGTTCACATAACATTCTTGTTTTTAATCTATAATAAAAAGCCCATGTATTACCATGATATATGTTTTATGCTTTTGGATCTATAATAGAAATTGAAGCTAATCTAATAGCAAAAGCAATGGAATAAATTTTATTTTATAGTTATTAGATTTTATTGTATCTGATTTGAGTCACATCCAATCTAAAATAGTGACGAAAATTGTTTTAATACATAAAACTGTGTAACGCCAAAAGGTATAAAATTATCGATCCAATTGCAAATAAATGACTAAAATCTAATACTACACGAAAAGCTTATAGCAAAGAATTCAGATCCGGAAAAAACTGCATTGCATGAAATAAAAGATATTTGTTTTATATATACACTAGCCGTCAGTGCCCGTTTGTGTGATCGATATTTTTTTTTTTTTTGTGATCGATATTCTCTATTGTGCAAATATAAATAACTACTTAATCTCCTTTTTTATTGGACTTAGTTAATTGATAACTATTTAATCTCCTTTTTTGTTGTGGCTACTTATTAAGAAAAAAATATATATTTTTTACTATAAAAAAATTGAAAACCTACTTTTATGTGGAAGTTGTGCTTAGTTTTTTTTTTTGTAGTTTTATTTAAGGGTAAAATAGGAATATTGAAAAAGTCATCCCAAAAATTTGTATCCCTTTTGTATATTAGTATAGATATACTTGATTAAAATTTCATCCAAACGTGCTCATATCTTACAAATATAGTAGCATAAGAGGATGTTCTAAATTCTCTCTTTTTTTTTCCTCATCTGTACACTTGAATACAAGATTTGTATGTGACAATACAAGTATTACCTAAATACTTATGTTTAAGGAATGCAATAGTTCAATCTAAATCATATATATACTCTCTCCTTTACATTATATATACTAGCCGCAAGTACCCGTTTGTGTGATCGATATTCTTTTTTTTTGTGATCGATACTCTCTATTGTGCAAATATAAATAACTATTTAATCTTCTTTTTTATTGGACTTAATTGATAACTAGGTAACCTCTTTTTTTTTGTTAGTTATTGAGAAGAAAAAATTATATTTTTGTTACTATAAAAAAACTGAAAATCTATTTTTATGTGGAAGTTGTGCTTAGTTGTTAAGAAAAAAAATATATTATTTACTAAAAAAAACTGAAAATCTATTTTTATGTGGAAGTTATTTTTTAAGGGTAAAATAGGAATTACAAAAAAGTCATCCCAAAAAATTGTATCCCCTTTATATATTAGTATAGATAAACAAAAATCCACTTTATGAATTCATTTTATAATTAATATATCTGAAATTATACAATGAAAAGTGCATTTTTACTTGTATATTTGTATATTGTAACAGAGGGAGTATCATAATGCAATTCCTCCCTCTATTGATCATTGCAATTAACCTATATCAGGAGACTTCCACAAAAACGTAATGGGCACCATTTGATTCCCACTACTACCTTCAATAAGTAAGATACTAGGAACCCAATAAAAGTAATATAAAACAAACTAAAACAAAAAAGTTGTCCCTTTGGTCCCACCCTCCAACATAAACAAATATTCATTCAGTCTTCTTCTAACAAATTCAAACGGATATTCGGATTCACGCATTACATATTTACATTACTCATCACACAACAAAACATATATACTATCTCATTCTCAATATTCAGATTTACCGGAATATTAACCACCCATAAAATAAAACAACTTTCTGTTTGGCCAAAACCGGATCCAAATACAAAATTCAATTTTACCATTTAAACAATTAATTAAAAATAAATAAAAACAACATAAAAAAAATAAATAAAAAGAAGGATATTCTATTCATTTTTCATTTACAATCAAAATTCATATCTGATAACTGATATGACATGACATTTCCCTCCTTAAAACTATATATATAATATAAATAAAAACTAAAAATACTACCAAAAAAAAACTAAAATTAACAAAAAACACTCTTTTTTCTTCTAATTTAAAATTCTCTAGGATCAACAAAAATAGAGAATTCAGGTTTAGATTTAGTCCAATCACCAACAGAACCATCACTATAATCTTCACCTAATCTCTTAATACACCACAAATCCTCTTCACAGGACAAAGCTTTCCAATGAGGAATAGCGAACCGTAGAGGATCACAGCTCGAAACCTCAGTAGCAACAGCACTACAACCATTCTTCATAGCAAGATTATGAGCAAAACCACACAAAGCTTTCACCATCTTCAACACCTCCGGTCCTTCCCCTCCAATTCCATACATTAAATGAAATCCAAACGGTTCAAAAAAATTCGGAATCGACGGTAACCGTAACCAAGGAAAAGTTTTATCTATCACACGCGTTGTTTTAGCCAATAACCGTCTCACGCGTGACGCGCCTTTTACTTCCAGAGTAAACAAATCTTTACAGTTCCAAACACTAATTAAAGCCCAAGAACTCGGTGGGTCCATTAAAAAAGATTCTGGGCCGGACCAGTTCCAGTTATTGGGCTGAAATCCAGGCCCATTTTTTGGAACAGCGAGAAATGTTCCGAGAGTGAGTTTGTTTTTCAAAACAGAATCAATGTCACGAGGAAAAAACTCAGTTGTGGAGAATTTGTTACGGTAAATCAATTCGGCGTCGTTTGGGTTAAGCTTAATGATGGTTACTTTAGACGACGACGTTTTGACAGGGTGAGCGAAAACAGGGTTAACGAGGATTGACGGTGTACGGAATTTAGAGTAACCGCATTTGGCTGTGAAAAGATTAACGGATGCAACGTTGTCGTTTTCGGTTGCCATGTATGAATACTCAGCACCATTTTCTCTGAACCATTGTTCCAATTTTTGAACAAGTTTTAAACCTATTCTCATTCTTCTATGATTTGGTGAAACTCGAAGACCTAGTATGTAGGCTAGTTTTGTGAAGACAGGGACATGATTGGAATTTGGTTCATTTTTGTTTTTTGTTGGTCTTGATAATTTTTTGCCGCATGTAACGGTTTTGATGCAGCCTCTTATCATTCCAACTATCTCATTGTCTATCTCTGCTACCTGAAAAATTAAAAAAAATAAATTAAGATTAAACTATGAATATTAAGAATGAAATGAATCAATTTTGATTTGTACATTATGATTGACAAGTACTGCTACCACAACTGGCAAGTTAGGTCGACAAAAGTCGATGTATCTAGTCTAAGTATTTGAACCAGATACATTAACTTTTGTCGATCTAAGTTGTGTGTTATATTATTTAGTGTAACATACCAGCATGAGGAAAGTTGGTGAGTTGCGGACCCTGCAAATAGGGTCGCCGTGCAAGTCAGTGAAGAGAGAAAGTTTTCCAGTGGGACCAACTTCACATATTTTTTCAACGGCTTCAACACTCTCTTTATCTTTATTTGGATCAAACTCTCTCACATTCAAAACAATAGCACTACTTAAATCTTCTACAGCCATGTTTTTCTCTCTAACAATCTCACACTCTCTCTATAAAGAAGGGGAAACTGAAAAGGGGAGAAGTGAGAGAAGTGAGGGAGGAGTTGGGTTTATATAGAGGGGGGACCAATGAACAAAGCCAAAAAATTGATATCAAAGTGAGGAAAAAGAAATCGCAGCTTTTCGAGATTTTGCAATATTGAGAAAGAAACCTAGATTTATATTTTATAAATAGAATAGAAAAGGAGTAGTATAAGAGGCTTCGACTAAAAGGAGAGTTTTGAATGTGATCAAATGTTCTCAAGCGATTTATAAGGAAAAAAATATGAATTAAAAAACAAAAATAAAATAAAATAAAATAAAGATAATGAAAAAGTTTTATAGAGGGTTGAGTGAGTTCATCATTTCATTTCATAGATTATGTGAGATATACATCAAAATCCTCTTGTAAGAAGAAGCTTTAAATACCCTGATCTTTTCAGCTTTTTTCTTCTTTTGCTGTTTTATATTTTTGTTTTTTTTATAAAAAATAAAAAATCTTTCTCTCTTTCTCTCTCTAGTCTAGTCTCTATGCAGAAGAATCCATAGCACTTCCTGTATTTAATTTTAATTCGCGTATTTTAATTTTTAATTATAAATCTTTTGATAGAATATGTCTTTATCTATTCTCCTTTCCTTTATTTGGTTCATTCACTTTTTTGCTTTCTCTCACTATACCGCTTCTAAAGTTTTTTCTTTTTTTGTTATCTAATAAGATGATGATGATGGATATATAAAAATTGAAAGCAATAATAATTACTCCCTCCGTTCCATTTTAAATGATCTTTTTTTGACTTAGTGTACTATTCATTTGACCTTATTTTTCTACTAATATATACATACAAATATTATAATTTTTAATAATAGATAATTAGAGATATTAACGATTAAAATTGTTCATTAACAAATGTGTCTGTAGTCAAACAGATTATTTATTTTAGGATAGAGGGAGTATAAGAAAAACATAAAGTAAAGGAAAGAGGAAATGGCGGCTATATGGCTGCGCGGTTGTGTGAGGATGTTTAATGCAATTAAATTTAATGATTACTGGTAAAGGCCTGCCATCTTCCCTGAGTTCATCATAATCATTAGCTTTTAACACACACTAGTCTATGTCTATGGTCACTACCCTATAGTGCATATCCACTATAATCATGTGGGATGGCATGCACACGCATACTTTCATGTGGGAATGGGATGATCATCACATCAATCAATACTACTCCACGTCCCAATTTAATTGACACAGTTGACTGTTTCACGCATGTTAATGCATAATTTTGATGATTAATATTTTTCATTGTATAATAGTAAAAATTATAAAAATTTGATATTTTGAAAATACTCACTAAGATGAATCAAACAACATCTTATATGTTAATATTTAGACTTAAATGCAGTTTTACCCCCTATTTTGAATAAATCGGAATTTTACCCCCCTATTTCACTAGAGCGGCAATTACTCTCTCTATGTAACTCCAAATTTAGTGGAGTTTGATTCTGTGGAAAGTTAACTCGATTACGGTCATTTTGGTACCTGTTTGGTGAATTATTGATCAAAATTGAGTTATGAAAATTGAGGTATCAGTTTGCTTCTGAGCCTCAACATCAAAGCTTCGCACATAACTCAATTTTGATCAATAATTCACCAAACAGGTACCAAAATGACCGTAATCGAGTTAACTTTCCACAGAATCAAACTCCACTAAATTTGGAGTTACATAGAGGGAGTAATTACTGTTTTAGTAAAATAGGGGGGTAAAATTCCGATTTATTCAAAATATGGGGGTAAAACTGCATTTAAGCCTAATATTTATTTTTGTTTATTAATAGAAAAATAAGGTCAAAGCAACACATGTGAATAGTGCACAACAGTCAACTGTGTCAATTAAATTGGGACGAAAGGAGTAGTATTACTGTGTTTAACTAATGCATCAGATGCATTATTTAACATTTTCCTTTAAAAAACGTCTTGCTCACTAGGGATAAAAATCAATTTTGCATAAAAATAAAATATTTTACTTTTTAAAAAGTAACATGTAATATTTTCCAATAATATATTTTTATTTTTTCTATTTTAAATAATGCCTAACAAGTAACAACACTAGTTATAATCTGTAAAAAAAAATATGATTAAAATATTATTTTTCAGATTCATCGAATAATGAATGAATTAAGTTTATATTATACTAATCTAAATTCATATATTATTCATTGAATTTGAAAAGTTATTTTTTGTCTGTATTTAGAATCAGAAAGTAGTTGCCTTTTTTTTTATGCAAAACTTAAAACTATAAACAAATTTTTTTTTTGGTAAGAATTTATTTTTTAAATGGCTTAATTAGTCTGTAGGTCTCTTAAAGACATTTTTGGTTTCACTTTGGTCCCTTAAAGAAAATAAGTTCCACTTTGATCCTTATTGATATCTCCATCAGTCAATATGGTCATTTCCGTCCATTTTTTTCAAAAACTGTTAACTTCGGTACAGATGCCACGTAACAACCTATTTTGCCACCTGTACAAAAGTTAACGGTTTCTGAGAAAAAATGGACGAAAAGGACCATATTGACAGCCGGAGATATCAATAAGGGACCAAAGTGGAACTTATTTTCTTTAAGGGACCGAAGTGAAACCAAAAAAGTCTTTAAGGGATCTGCAGGCTAATTAAGTCTTTTTAAATTTATCTAACAATTGAAAGACCGATATATCAATTAATTAATGAATTTAAAAAATAAATTTTTATTTATAATTGAAGTTTGACTCATGATTATAAGTGTAAATATACCTTTTTTATAGCAATTTTATTATTTAATACAGCTTTCAATTTTATATGAACACATATTTTTTAATTGAATTAGTCAAAAGTAGAGAATAAAGATAAGGGAAAAAAATTACAAACATTTATTAGTAAAAAAAAAATTAATTCAATTTTTTTGTCAAAAAAAGATTTTTGTTTTACTATTTTTAATTTCAAATAAATAATATTAGCAATTTGTAATTCAATTATTCAAAATACTTAAGTCAAAATAAAAATTAATTATAAAATATTACATTATGTTTAATGTTATTATTTTAAAATACTTCTCAATGAATTTAGACTACATTTAGGGCTCATTTAGATTGACATATTTTTGAGCTTATGCGAAACAACTTATGCAAATAAATAAGCTTTTATGTATTATTATAAACTTTTCAATGTAGTTTATGATAAAACAACTTATAAAAATACAATATTTTTGTAGGTAAAAACTTATGAATCAACATAAAACTTTATTTATTTATATAATTTATTTTCATAAGTTCAAAAATAAGTCAAATTCAAACAAGCCCTTACAGCAACTCTTTAATTAGTCTTGTAACTTTAAGAATAGTATTTTCTTATTGTAGAGAGTGTATATAGCAACTCTTTTTAGTGATATGTATGAAATATACTAGAGAGTGTATATAGGTATTTTAAAATTTTCGGTTTAAAATTGTTTATAAGAAAAAATGATTTAAATACATTTTTGACTCGTTAAATTGTGCAATTTTAGCTTTTCGCTTTTACCCTCTTTTATACTTAGTTATCATTTCGCCAAACTTATTTTATGCTCTTTATTTTTTTAATTAGAAACTTCAAATTAAATAAATTCATATAACATATAATTTTATTTAATTATTTCATTAGACATAATTTTATAATACAAAAAATAAATAAACTAACAATTCTATTTCTTTGGTAAAAAAAAATGAATTTTAATAAATTAGACCTAACTTTTTTTCCTCTTCTCTTTTCTTAAAAGTAAAAAGTTAAGGCAAACAATAATTTTTAAAAACTCTAGTCTATAATATATTGAAAAATAGTTTAGCTTGTTTAACAAGTGCACGGTACACCGATTAACATGATCTTTTTATATTAAGGATATAGTGAGTCTGTTTGGCATGACTAGAAAACTGACTTATAACTTATATTTTATAGCTTATAAGCTAAAAGACCTGTTTGCTAACAATTTTTTCATCACGAGCTTATAGTTTATTGTACTAGCTTATAAATTATTTTTCAAATGCTATTTCAAATACCTTATAAGCTATTAGCTTATAGCTTATCATTTTTTTTTCATTTTTACCCTTATTATTTTAACTAAAATCCATTATTACCCTTTAAAATAAACTAGGTATTTTTTATTTTGAAAAAGGTAAATTAAACTAGGTATATTTTAATATTGGCTTACTACTCCGTACCCATGGAAAAAGACTAAAACTTACTAACAACGATTTTTGACTAAAAAATACTAACCACATTAACAAGTTGTGTAACATTTTCTTATGGAAATCTACTTGGGTTGATTTAGTAGTATTGGCTTGAGACCTGAGAATTTACTCATTTTTAAAGCTTTATGATTGATTTTTTCTGATGTTAATTTGAGTGGACTAATTTAACTTATTAAAAAAAATTATGGACTGTGTTAGCATGATGCATTGATGCATACTACTCCTGTAAACAAAAGTTGCAAACTACTGCTTTTGATTTAAATTAAATTTTAAATAAATAAAATCCAAAATAGATCAAAATAAGTCTAATATCCGTGGAAAGACATAATGAAACAAACCTTGTCCATTTTTATTTCAATATATTGTTTTTTTATAAATTATAAAAATAACATGAAAGTAAATTTAAATAAAATGTCAACAAATAAAAATTACTGATATAATAATAATATATAAAAGATATATTAAATTAATATATTTAATTTATAAATATCTTAAATATTATTACAAATTAGAAATGTCCGTTTATATCACTTTACATCTACAGCTAGTTGAACTGTTAATTTTACCAAACACTTTAATAAGTTTATCATTCATCGGTCAATAGCTATAAGTTATAACCTATCAGCCATCAACTATAAGCTAACTTATCGGTCAACCACTATTTTTGTCAAATTGAGTTGGTGTACTCCTACACTTACATTGTGTTTGTTTAAGTAGATTTAAAAAAGAGAGAAATATAAAAGAGAGAAATGACAAAGAAATAGAGTATTTCCATGATTTGGATGGCAAGAGAAATGACCATAGAGAGAAATATAATGAGAAATAACTACCCAAAAAAATCTCTCCATAATAGTCTCTTTGGATGTCGAAGAGATAATGAAGAGAGAAATAGTGAAGAGAGAAATAAGAGAGAAGAGAGATAGAAGAGAAATTGGGTATGGTTTGGATGAATAGAAAAGTGAGAAGAGAGAAATTAATAAAAATGATAAAATAACAAATTTATCCTTTTTTACAAGAAAAATAAACTAGTTGAATGAGGGTATTGTTGTAAAATTGTTTATTTCACTTTTTGACACACAAATATCTCATACTATGGAGAGATATTTTTTTGACGGTTACTGACCATTATATTTCTCTCTTTTCTTATTTCTATCTGTATCCAAACCATAGAAATAATCAATTTATTTGCTATATCTCTCTTTCTTATTTCTCTCTTTTGTAAATCTACCTAAACAAACACAATGTAAGAGGTGAGATTTGTCACATAAAGAAGGTTGCATATGTGATTTTTCATTATTATCCTTCCACTACCTATTTATGAAGGTTAAATTTGTTATTTGCTTTTAATTTCACTTTACTCCTTATTTCTTCTATATTTCTATTCATCTAAAGTCAAAACAATACTAAAACTTCTTTCGTATTTTTATTCTTTTATATTTCTCTCTTTACAATTTATATCTTTCCTAATTCTCTCAGCATCCAAAGGTAGCGTTAATCGGTTTAGTTTGATTTTTAATCTCAACTTTATTTAATTTGATTTATTGATTTACACTGTGTTTGTTTGAGTAGATTTAGAAAAGAGAGAAATATAAAAGAGTGAAATAGCAAAGAAATAGAGTATTTTCATGGTTTGGATGATAAGAGAAATGATTAAAGAGAGAAATATAATGAGAAATAACTACCTAAAAAAGATCTCTCTATAAGAGGTGAGATTTGTCACATAAAGAATGCAGCATATGTGATTTTCCATTATTCTCCCTCCACTACCTATTTATAAAGGTTAAATTTGTCATTTACTTTTATTTTAATTTCTCTCTACTCCTTATATCTTCTCTATTTCTATTCATCCAAACAATACTAAATTTCTACTCAACTTCTCTCTTATTTCTCTTCTCTCATATTTCTCTCTTTACTATTTCTCTCTTTCCTAATTCTCTCGGCATCCAAACGCAACGCAGTGTTAATCTATTTTATTTTATAGGCTTAGACCTGTAGTTAACTGCGATTGCATGATGCAAGCATTACTATGACCATACCGTGCATGATTTCCGGGTAGATGACCAGAGAGAGGATAATTATGAAACTGTTAAATCAAACCGCAAGGTGTGAGTACATGTGAACATGTGCTGCAAATATGACAGCGTGGTGAAACCACTACCCTGTCTAATCAGTTACTCAGCTCTGTGGAGATTTCTTTTTTAGATTGTGTTGTTATTACCGGATTTGGACACTCTCCTATCTTATGTGGTTCTACAAGTAATTTTATACCAATTCATTCATTTTTATTCATCCTCTTCTCGAGTAGTAGGAGACTAGGAGTAGTATATTCTTCTTTGTAATTTATTAATCATTAAATTAAGAAATAAAAAATCACATGAGAAAAATATTTGAAGAGATTCAAATTATTACTCCCTCCGTTTCAAAATGAATGACTTAAATTTACTAATATGTATATATAAATATTAATAAATAAGATGTTGTTTGATTTGTCTCGATGATTACTCTTAAAATATACAATTTTATAATTTTTAATAATAAATAATTAAAGATATTAATGATTAAAGTTGTGTATTGACAAACGTAAGAGTGGTCAAACAAATCATTTATTTTTGAACAGAGGGTCTATTACCTTTCTTTTCATATATTAGTACATGGCCAGAGAGTATGATTGTAAAATATTGAAGTCTATTAAAAATTGAGTAAATTTTTTATTCTATTTAAATTATTTATTTTAAAATTATGAAAAACAATTGTTTATTTTAAAACTGTGAAAGTGGTGTGATGAGTGGCGCGCGCGGCTCTCCGTACCACCTTGTTCCGTTTCAGAGCCGCCATTTCAGAGCCGCCATTGTTGCTCTATTATGTTGTTTTCTGTTTCGGTTGATCTGTTCTGTTTTGTGGTGGTTCAAAATCATATTCCGTCGTTGTCCCGTGTGCGTGTATTTGGTTGTGGTGGTCAGAGTTGCTATGTACTTGTTTGAGGGTGGTTCTGTCGGATGGTGTTTCGCCGGTGTTTAGGTGGTGACGGATCTGGTTTCGGTTTTAGTGGTGGTGGTGACAGATCTGGTTTTCGTTTGGTGGTGGTGGAGACGAATTTGTGTTTGGCGTTTTGCGTGCTGTTTGCTGTCTTTCTCGGGAGGATGAACACGACAGATTTGGGTTTGGAAGTGGTGTGGTTTCGGTTCTGTTTCAGAAACCATTGTCTCCCTTGCAGTGGTGGTCGGTGGCTATGGTGGTGGTCTTGGGATTTGGGTGTTAGAGGTGATGTGTTGGTGGTTGATGTCGTGTGCGATTGATTTTCTTTGATATCTGATTCTCTGACTGTTTTCTAAATATGCAGAGATTTGCAGGACTCTTCTTGAGTCGCTGATGGTTTCCAAATCTGTTGAGATTTGCAGGTCTCTGTATCTGGTTGACCTTTATCGCGTCGGTGCGATTGTTTGGAGGCGGTCTACGTGCTGAGACTCATCTGCCTTGGTTCAATTCCTACCGGTGCCCCATCAACTTTTGACTCAATGAGCTGTCATTTGGATTCTGATGGGCTGATCACTTTTGATTCGAGATCGGGAGTTAGTGTCTAGTGGTATATCTATGGGTCGAGGTTGTTGTATTCTCTGGTAGTATGGTAGCTAAAGAGTGTCTTTCTAATGATGAGATTAGAAGTTGATGTTTTGGTATTTTCAATTACGTTTAGCTTATATACGGCGCATTTGTTATTGTAGCTCCTCTTTTATGAGTTTTTGTTCATCTTGTACAAAGACCTAATTATTAAAGCGTACTCATTCATAAGAGAAACATTATAATTTTGTGGGTTAAATATGTTTTTAATCCCTATTTTTATGTGAGTTTCGACTTTTAGTCCTTACATTTTTTATATTATATTTTTAGTCTCTTTCGTCAATTTTTTATGACTAAGATAACAGAATCGGCCACATAGGATACCTTTTTAATAGCTAGGATAACGTTTGTATTGAATGATGTGGCATCTATGTGTCATCCTATGTGGCCGATTCCGTTATCATAGTCACAAAAAATTGACGGTAGGAACTATAAATGCAAACGGCAAAAACCTGAGGAACTAAAAATATAATATAAAAAATGTAGGGACTAAAAGTCGAAACTCACATAAAAGTAGGGACTAAAAACATATTTAACCCTAATTTTATTTATTAAATAAATATTATTATATTATAATTTTTAAGGTGTATTTATTACTAAATAACATTTTTACTCATTCTATAAAAAAAAAAAAAACATTTTTACTCATATTTAAATTGCTATTTTTTAGAGTGAATGGTCTAAAGTGATTTCTCACAAAAATCTAAAAATCCAAGTTAGTTTTTTTTTTTTTTTTTTTTTCCTTTTTGAATGGGCTAAATTTTATTAATGACAATTTCTAAACAAGAAGTATAAGAAATTGTTGAATCATACAACGAGAGACATAGTAAAAAAATATAGCCCATTCAACAAAAAATAAAATAAAATTTTGAAAGCACAACATATACAGGGGTTTTTATTTTTTCGGTTTTGATCTTGTTGGTTGTATCTCCACCGGTAGAGGCTTTGTTTGTGTTTTATCTTTCTCCTCTTACTTTGTTCCAGGCTCCCCTAATACTTTTTATATGGGTGGATGCATTAATAATATTTTGCCGATTAAAAAAAAAAACACAATATATACAAGAAATTTTAAGATAAATTCAAATTTAATATTGTAAATCTGCATATTATGCTCCATGTTTTAAAGTCAAATATTTTGGACACTATTTTTTACATTTGTTGTAATTTTGGTTTCAACTCATACATTTTACCATAAAATTTGTGACTTTTTGCTAAAAAAAAGGTGAATTCTAAACGCAAAAGAGATTTTTCTTTTGTACAAAAAAAAATCATTTTGAGATAGAAAAACACCATATGGGGTCAAATTTACAAGAAATGTAAAAATAAAACCTAAGAAGTTTTATTTTTGACTAAATAAAGCCCAAAAAGTTGAATTACAAAAGGGGGACCATTTCGTAAGTTTAATAAAATAGGAGGACCGAAAATGAAATTTAACCAATATTATTATCACTATAACATATTAATATAAAAAATAAATTTAAAAATTTAGGAGAGACCATTGGATATTTGGATGTGTTGGCCCCCTTATAGTTTCATCCCTGTTAATGGGCAAGCAAGAGTGAAACTTTGTATTGGATCAACTATATGATATGTGAACTCACATTTCAGGGGAGATTGTTGGATTTTATGTGTTATGTGGTTAAATCCCACATCAGCTATGAATGGTTAGAATGTTAGATTTATAAAAGAGGTGACTCATTAATCTAATCCCTTAAGGTTTTGAGTGGAAATGTGAAGTCTCCATCTCTTATGGTTCCGAAGCATTTGACCCTATGTTTCTCCCGAGCTCCGTGAGACTCCCCAACACTTTTTCATTTGACTTGAAACAAAAAATTGTAGCTTCTAGATCAATATTTGATTTTTGCGCTCAAATTTACACTATGTTTGATTGAGGGTGATTTTGTGAAGAGAGAAGTTGAAGAAAAATGTCTCATTTCTCTTGTTTGGTGGAGAGGTGAAATAGGAAAGAGAGATAAAATGGTTCATACATTTTTTCTTTTATACTCAAAGATGAGAAGAAATCATGCAAGACAAGTGATATTTTTTCATTTTCCATTATTACCCCTCTATTTGATGAATGATTTTATAACATAAGGATAGTATTGTACTTTTAAAATCAATCAACACTTCGCTCATCTTTCTCTTAAACCATTCAATAGCTCAAATCTATCTTATTTCTCACATCTTTCTCTCTTTTCACACTCTCTTTTACCTATTGTTCCGGGCTAGCCAAAAGCCCAATATCCATAGGTGTATCGTCCTCAATTGAGTCTCATGCATAGCGTACAAATGACCCCTCCACAGGTCTAACATATTCCAATAGCGGATAAATGATCTCTTTCACAAGATATTTGTAACTCACTCCACTCACATAATGGGACCCTCAAAACAGTTATGCACATCACTTTCCTTTAATTTATATCGGAATATAAACTATTTTTAGTGTATTGAAGTTAATGGTTACTGTTTTTTTTAGTTGGATTGGATCCAAAAATAAAATACTACCACTAGTATATACTTAAGAGTGGAATTTAATTTTAAGATTCAACTTTTGTTTCGAACAATTAGTGGTCAACCCAGAAGCATATTACGCAAATATACCCTTGCAATGCAAACGGGAATGGAATAAAGTAGATAAATTTAAAATTATACAAGATGATATATTCCTGCTTAAAATTATTATTATTAATAGTTATTATTATTAATATTAATAATTAAGATTAACATTTACACATTGAAGCGTAAACCTTAAGAACCCACTAGGATTCTGCTGACCACGTTATTCTCTGACTATATATATGGTTGTCAAGTTTCCATTAGATTTGGAATCCAGAAAGCATTTCAAAAGATTTCCCGTCATAATTAAATGTCATGATCTTATGCTTATAAAAAAAATGTCATGATCTTATAGTTTTTGACTGAACAATTATTATTATTAAGAAGAATAATTTATATAGATTGGTCCATAAAAATTCTTTTGATCATGAAGCTAGCTAGTATGGAATCTCATTCTTAAAATAAACTGTTTTGTCGCATAATTATTGCTCAATTTTTCATTCAACAAATTGGATCATATCCAAACCCGATCAATACGTGACGTCAGAACAAACCTATATTCTTTTTTTGACATAAACAAAATGATATTGGTTCATTTAAATTGACAGATACATCAAATACAACCACATATTCAATTTCACTAAAAACATAAAGAATGAATCTGCGACAAACTTACAGCATCCGAATTAATAGCATACAACGGCAAAATGTCTACTACAAATAATATGATAAAATTAAAATCACCGGAATATTCATGCTTCCGAATCTGCAACGTTGATGCCCAAATTATTGATTGAATCCGTAATAGACCGCAGATAATCTTTCGAAAAGAATCAAATGAACACCGCAACAATACGAGAAATCAAATAACGCCGCACAAGACGACGACCAACACAACACCACACTTAGAAGACGAAATCACAAAAAAACATAAGAAAAACTTAATCTATGTGAAAATCACTTATTTATATTAAAAGAAGAGAAAAAAAGGTGTAGAGGGAGTAATTCTAGACCAAAAGTGACCCAAAATCACCCCTCTATGATGAACAAAGAGAACTTGGAGACAAAAAAAATTCTCAAAAACTTGGGTGGCAGGGAAGAGAAAGAAAGAAAAAGAAGAAGGAGGATTTATTATTATTATTATTATTATTATTATTATTATTATTATTATTATTTGGGATACATTTTTTTAAAATAAATACAATTACTGAGGTCCCGTTTGGCCCGACTTATTTTCCTCTTTTTTTCTTCTCCTTAAAAATAGTAAAGAAGGAAAAAATTGAGTTTGACTTTATTTTTTTTTTATTTTTTAGTTCTTTACTTTATTTCTCTAATACTTTTAAGGAGAAACAGTGTCAAATATAATTTTATACTTCTTTATTTCGTTTAAGCTAAAATAAAAAGTAAAAAATAAGTCGGGTCAAACGGAGCCTGAGTGCATCATTCTTTCCCCCGAAACTTTTGGCTTTGATTAATATTCATTCATACCCATATCCATTCCTATAATCTTATTCTTAACTAAAACAATCCTAACCTACCACCTTCCTCTGCTACTCCCAAAAAAAACAAATCCTAATCTTAATTATCAAATTAATTGGTCTTGAAATTATAATTTTGGTCATGAATTGTTTTAAATAATGTTTACCCGATTCATTATTTGAAAGCTTATAATTTTGCTCATAAATTTTTTTTAAATAATGTTCAATCAAATTCATAGAGTATATAAATATACAACACAAATTCAAACTCACTAAAATTAAAAAAGGTGAATCTGCTAACAAATTTACAACATCTATGTTAGTAGTATAAAAACAGAAAAATGCATTAACCTACAAATGGTTAATATATTCAAGTGCTCTGAATAGTTATGCCTTCATATATGTGACATTGTTGGCGACGTCAAAGTTATTGATTGAATATATACTGAATCAAAACTACTATTTCAACCTAAATTAAATGAACACAACACCAAGACGGAAAAATAAATGAAAAAATAGAATTTTGACGGAAAATTAAAACGAACAATGTCTTGCTATGTCAACAAAATAGAAAGAAAAAAAAATCAAATATATGTGAGAATCATTTATTTAATTAATTAAAAGAGGAAGAAAAAAAATGATTTAAAGGTTTGATTTTAGACTAAATACCCTAGACCACCCCTTCACTGGCCAATAGATTAAAAAGATGAAAAAAATGTGACGGTTGGATGAAAATAGGAGAAGAAAAAAGAGGAAGAGATCGATATTATTGTAACCATAAGAATAATTAATTCAAGTTTTTATATAAAATGAAATGAGATCTAAAAGAAATATACTCTAAAAAAAGACCCAAAGATCAAAGGAAGGACCACAAAGCATCGTTCAAATAGAGAACCATATGATAAAAAAAAATTATAATGATGTTTTGAAAACCAATCAAGAAGAAGAACATGTGTAGCTTCATTGACACGTACCATGTTTATGTGTTTCTTTCACACTTTGAAATAAATAGACAAAGAAGAAAAACAGTTAGGAACAAATCACCTATTATCAAATAATCAACAGGAAGAGATCTTGTTCCCTATTTTATGTAATACAGGTTGGGTCCGTACGTGGCCTCTAATCTTTTCATTATATACTAATCATATTAGTTGCTAAGCACAACCAATAGTGTAGGCTCGATACCAAACAAAAAGCCATTTGGTTAGGCTATATATGTCTCTTCTTGGCTACCACATGGAGAAATTAAGGTTAGAGGAACAAGGTTAACGATGTTGGATCCAAATGTAAAATAAAATAATTTGGTTAAACATGAATATTAATTACTAATTAGTCCACACACCAACTTAATGAAACGGGGTTAAACAAATGACAACAATTACGCAGCATGTTTGCATATAATGTTGCGAATTGTCTATAGATTAAGTAGGGAAGAAAACAAGAGGCACGGTATAGTCAAGATCAAGGGTTATAAAAATTTGGTTATGACAGTTGGTTAAGGGAATTGATCCAAGTTGACCATGTATGATTAGAAAAATAAAATAATACTTGCGGACGACCGTGTTAGACGTAATAGAAGGAGTTAAACTCTCACAATACGATAAATTAATGTTTGAATTTATTTTTTTTTGCTTTCACCACCAGTTGAATCTGTTTCGGATGTCAGTTCTGACATCAAATGGTTCAAGACTCTCCCGATCATAGTTGCGGGGATCAAACTATGGTCATCCCTACCAAGTTCGTCAATCACACTAGTGCAAAAATAAGAATATAATTAGAGATATTATACTTGTTTTTATTGAAAATGTGTGTAAAAGAGTTATGTTGTAATATAAGACACCATATTTAAAGAAAACATGTGTAATAATGAAAGATTAGTCACCTAAAATTTATAATACACTTGTTATATAAAAAAGGTGAGAAAAACAAGATGTAAAAAAGTTACGTTGTAATATTAGACACCATGTTTAAAGAAACAGGTGTAATAGTGAAAGAAAATTTACCTAAAATTTATAATACACTTGTTATATAAAAAAGGTGAGATAACTAGACTTATATTTAAGGTAAAATACATGCATAGGTCCTTTAAGTTTTATGTTTGTAACAGATTGGTCCTTTAAGTTTTTTAAGTAACAAATAAGTCCTTTAAGTTTTTTAAGTAACAAATAGGTTCTTTAAGTTTGTAATTTATAACATCTAGGTCCCTCAATTACTTAAAAAATAGGACCTAAATGTTACAAATTATAAACTTAAAGGACCTATTTGTTACTTATAAAACTTAAATGACTTATTTGTTACTTAAAAAACTTAAAGGACCTATATGTTACAAACATAAAATTTAAAGGACCTATTGATGCATTTAGCCTATATTTAATAATAACTTGCTTCAAAAGAAATTTAATAGTAAGTTACAAATTATTCCTTACAAATAGAAACAAACTTTTTTATATTTGGAATATATCAAACAAACTTCTTATCTTCATTAAAAAAAAAAAAAGAAACAATCTCTCTCTACCAACCTATTCTATCTCACTCAAATTATAAACCCATCTCTTCCACCACCATCTCCATCCACCACACCCCCACTAGCGCCGCTGACTCTCTCCGTCTGCCCTCATCCATTCACATCCCCTCATATCTCTTTGTGCCACTTTAATATTAAAGTAAATCTCTTTTTTAATCTCTATTATTATATCATCATCCGTGTATCTACAATAAGAAGGGTTCTTACCCTAGGGTTTCTCTTCTACGCATTTTTTCTTGTCGATGATTTGGTCAATATAAGGGAATCTATGAAGATATTTGTCAATAATAGAATTGATGAAACAATAATGTTATTTTTTTCTTTGAAGGATTTGTGTTGTGTTATGGATTTTTGCACCCTTGACTAATTTTTTTAGATGATCGAAAAAAACGTAGTCGATGAAACTTGTATCTATAGTTATTAAAAACTATGTAATAAAGCAGTGAATGAAAATTGTATCTATAGATGTAGGTAGGAAAGTTCAATTTTTTTCTTCTTTAATTCTTTAGATTGTCGGATTATTTGTTTTGTTGCCACTAATGTAGGTCAATTAATGTTTTTTTTGTTGGTAAAAAGTCAATTAATTTTTTACTATGTAGTTCCTTAATTTATTATGTGTTTGAATGTGTAGATATTCAATTGACAAAACTCAACAATGCATGGCTCAATTTGTTTGCAAATGGTTGAAGAGTAAAAACAAGAGTGTCAAATGCAAGGGTTGAAAAGTTAAAGCAACAAGACCATCAAGAAAACGAAGAAAAGACGACAAAATTAATGGAAATGAAAACAAAATATAAATATAGCTTATGTTTAATGTATGATTTTTTTGGTACAAATTATTTAAGAATTTATTTATTTTTTGTTTTGTTTCAAGAATGATTAGTTTAATGAATATCTAGAATTTATAAGAAAAAAAATGTATATTTCACATTAGTTATCTTGAAAAAACAATGTAAAGTATTGAAATTCAATGTAAATGATACACATTTTACATTTATTATACATAAATCAGGTGTAAAATCATTAAAAAAAGGTGTAAACAACACACAATTTAAACATGTTATAATTAAAAATAGGTGTAAAATTCTTGTAATTAAGTTGTAAATAATACGCCACAACAAGAAATATTATTTTTAGCAACAACTTTTTTTGTTAAAAGTTGTTACAATTAGTTGGCAAAAAATAATTCCCAACAATTTGTAACAAAAAAAGTTGTTGCAAAAAATAATATTTCTTGTAGTGTGCATTTTACACATCTTTTAATTAAAAATCGGTATAATATAACCCTTTTAACACCTATTTTATAACAGGTGTAAATTTCTTGCACATATCTCATCGGCTGAATTCACACCGAACCAAAACCGGTGTAATATCTCTAAAAAAAAGGTGTGAAATCTCCTTTCTACGCCACCACTGAACCAACTAACAATTGATAATGCTTAAATTCTGAATAATATACGTTATTTGCATTTTATGTGTTAGAATGTTTGAATCCTGATAGTAATTAAAGACGCTAGCTATTGATAATTTTTTTTGTCAAGTAACTCGGTGGTTAGAAATTCCACTCTTAAAAATGGATAAATGGATGACTGAAGTTCGAACTCCGACTCACTACATATACAATGCAATGTTCTGTCAACTGAATTAAGCTCACAAATAATCGATCTATTGAGATTGAGGTATTTATTTGTCTGTTTTTATAAATGTTAGTATTATATATACTAGCCGCCAAACGGGCACGTTTGTGTGATCGATATTCTTTTTTTTTGTGATCGATACTCTCTACTGTGCAAATATAAATAACTATTTAATCTTCTTTTTTATTGGACTTAATTGATAACTATGTAACCTCTTTTTTTTTTTGTTAGTTATTGAGAAGAAAAAATTATATTTTTGTTACTATAAAAAAACTGAAAATCTATTTTTATGTGGAAGTTGTGCTTAGTTGTTAAGAAAAAAAATATATTATTTACTAAAAAAAACTGAAAATCTATTTTTATGTGGAAGTTATTTTTTAAGGGTAAAATAGGAATTACAAAAAAGCCATCCCAAAAAATTGTATCCCCTTTATATATTAGTATAGATGATGAGTCAAAATCCAGGATCAAAATATATGTCTTTTTATCACGCCACCCTTCTTTTTCAATTTAGAATCAAATTTAAAAGTATTATTTTAAAACTTGTATATTTAACCTTTTAATTATTTTATATCAAAAAATGCAAATTATTTATTATCGTACCAACACATTGACCTCTTTATCACACAACTTAATTCTCTCACCTAAAGTCACCAGACAAATCTTGTATTTCCTCTTTAAATTTTTAATTATAGTATTTATTATTTATTTACTAACATAATTTTACTTAATTTAATTTTTTCAATCAAATAATAAAAACATGCTATCAATTTTTTAATATTTTTTTATTTGGTCTATGAAATTTTAAATTCAGGGACAGATGAGTAGTAAATTAAAGAAAAAAAAAGAGTGAGTGTGGATGGTGTGGCTCGAGAATGTTTATGGGATCGATTACTTATTTTTCTATGTGTTGTATAGATATTCCTGTCCATTTGTGTCTTTTATAATTTTATGTTTGATAATTTATTTACATAATTGCAACAATATAATACTATAATATTGATACAGGTGGCCAATTTGGGACAGTCATCGAGACCTTAAATTGACCAACTCTGAAAAACAAAACATCTAATTATGTATCTTGGTCCGAATTAACAAATCCATGCTAGGAACAATATATTGTATTTTAAGCCAGCATAGCACTTATGTTCTCCAGGTCGGTGACATAAAGAAGCTATATATATATTTTTTAATAAAAAAGAAGCTATATTTTTAATCAAGTTGTACATGTTTGGTGTGATGTGGATAAATAAGCCATTTATATATCTATTAAAAAGAAATTATAAAGTATTAGTAGTAAGAGGGCTAAATTAAATATTTTGATTTACATGAAATGTTAGCGATTCTTCGCATAACTTTTATGTTCACACTATAGGTCAATTTCTAGGTCAAGTCCTGGCTCAGATGGAGTGCAAATAGTTGGCACTGTACAAAACCATGTGTTTTGCCTAGAGTTAAGCTTCCCAGCTCTATTTAATGGCAATTGTTAGCTGAAATTGTCATCTTATTTCCAATACTAAATTTTGTTCAAAATTATGTTTGTAATGTCAGCCAACACCATAGTATTTAAATAGAAGTTAAGGATCCTATACAACTTTTGTTTTCTTCCAAATAAGAGGGCCGAAGCCCAAAGTTAGAGGTGGACATTCTTAGGCATGCAAGCTCCAGATATATATATCGTCAGAAAAAAAAAAGATTTTGAAGTTTCTTAGGTGGAGACTCGAGAAAATGAATATTGAAAGAACTTAGAGTATAGCTGAAATTAGCTAGTCAATCAGCACTTCGATTTCCTTTACGCTAAATGTGAGACAGATAAATTTATCAATTCAACTGCAGGATCCTATACAACTTTATTGGTAACATAATATAATTAGTGTTGATTTAACAAAAAAAAAAAGAAATAAATATAAATAGAGGTTTGAAGAACTAATATTTGTTTTTCTTATTTCTTTTCAAACTATATCACTTATTGGATCATTATCTATATTGTGAGGAAGAATATTACCATTAATTACTTACAATTATGAAATGCGCCAATCGATCATTATATTAGAGTTTTGTACGATTTTCAAGTATCAGGTTAGCATGCACTTTAGAATATCATGTACAAAATGTAGACTTATAGAAGTGAATCATGCATGGGTGTGAATTATCTACGGTCGCATGATGATGGAGTAACATTTTAGATAGAATTAATTATATTTTTAGTTCCTATATTTTGTATAAAGTAAAAAATAGTTCTTAAATTTTGTTTTTATGGTGAAAAATACCTACTATTTTTTCCATTATAAAAATTGGTCTCTCTCTCTCCCCCTCTCTCTCTCTCTCTCTCTCTCTCTCTCATCTCATCATCATCAATCTATCACATTATTTTCTTTATCTCTCAAGCCTTATACACTGATCGAGATTGCTACAATTAAATATGCACACAGTTCTACGCTGTTTTAAATCTCATCCATTAAATTTGGATCGGACGAGTTAGATTAAAAATTGTATTTTTTTAGTTAAATCGATCTCGATCAGTAAAATTAAATCGGACAATTTAAGTGAAAAACAATGTGTTACTGTGTACTGCTTTCACTATAACAAAACTAGAGAGCGGTGACGATTGAATTGAGTATGTGGCGGCAGTTATAACTGTAAGACCCAAGATTTCTTTGTATAGTTGGTTTAAGGAATATTAGGGTTCGATGTGTTCGTGTGACGAAACATCGTGTAATTATTAGCTTTTGCTGTAATTGAGCCTGTTTAGTGCTCGTGCACTGTAATTGTACAGACTTTGGTTCTGTGATCCTGTTGCTTGAATAAGAAGTTACTTGTGGTTTCAGAATAATAAGTTTTGGATTATTCATGTTTTTGGAAAAACGAGTAGGATTTTACCCGTCGTTGTAAAATCTTATTGCGTCTGTTTTGAGTGAGGTTTCGGATGGAAGTTTTATATATCTGCGCGAGTTAGGATATATTCTGAGATTAATTTTCTGAGGTATGGAAGAAAAATACAGTCGCGGAAAAAGATTCGGCGATAAGTTTTGGAAATGTGAAACGTTAGACGTTCTTTCCGTAGGTTTTCTGTTTTGGTGAGTTTCGTTCGTCGCGGCGTGCGAGAGCTGAACGTGTGAGTGTTTCTATGAGGTATTGAGTTTTATCTCAAGTGGGTTTGTTTTGGTTTGATCCAATGGCTAGGGATTAAGCTTGGACTTGTGTTTTTGATCCAAGGGTGGTGTGTGAGCAAGAGCCTTGTAATAGTAAGGAGGTTTAGTGGCCTGGTCACTTAGAAAACATCACATATTTCACTCCATTCTTTCTCTCTTTCACGTAGACTCCATCACTCAACCTTAACCTTCACAAATTTTCCATTCCTCACCATTTCACTCCATTTCAAGCTTTGGAGCTTTGAAGAAAGTTGTAGAGAATCACTTTCTAAAGGTAACCCTCTCTTCTCATCTCTTAGGTTGGTAGACTTATAGAGTTTAAGAGTTTTTGGGTTTATGTTCTCATGAGGGTTGGTTAGAAAATGTTACTTTACATGGTTTTTGTTCCATGAATGTTGTTCATGAGGTCTAGAGAAGCATGTGTAGGCTTTGTTGTTTTGTTTTTCATGAGTTGGTGAAAAATCTCATGAGAAAAGTTAGGGTTTTGGTTGGTTTATGTATTGATCAATTACATGAGGTTATGTTGTAAGGTTTTGAAAAGAAAAGTTGTCTTTGAACCTTTGGGCGAAAGGGAAATGCGTTGTATGGTTTTGTTTTGGAAAATCCGATGAAAAATATTTTGAGGTTTATGAAAATATTTCCTAAGTGTTTTTGAGTAGTGTTTTGGGGTCAAAATGGTTTAAAACTATTGTGACATGTGGTGTCGCTTTTTACTTTGAAAACATGTTTGAAAATGATTACCGGACGGTTAAGGCCCGTAATAAAACTTGTGCTTAGATTTGGTTTTGATTTTGGAAATGAAAATCAAATAACTTGCACTTGAAGCAACCAACATGCTTTCGGAAATGTGTTGCTTGCTTATGAAAATGGTTTGCTTTTATGCCTTGAAAAGATGTTGGGAACTAATAGAATCAAACTAGGCTTGTGGTGGAAAAAGGTGGTGTGAGTTGCTGTCTTGTGCTGTCATGACAGGTGAAACTCGCTGAGCGAGTTGTTACTCGCAAGGGCGAGTGTCACAGGTCCTGACAACACGCCAGGGCGAGCTCCAGAGCGAGTAAGACCAGTACTCTCTGCCTTCACTCGCCACCAACTCGCCAGGGCGAGCTCTGGAAACTAAAATTTTGGATTCTGATTTCTAAACTTGGTTTTTAACTTTCTAATCACTTTTTATTAATTTATGGAAGTGGTTGGGATTGGAAACGAGTTTTTCGGGTACTCGGAAAGTACGTATCTTATAACGCAAGAAAACGACCATTTTGCATTTCAAATTATTTAAGACTTTTGACAATTGTTTTGGGTCCTAAAAATAGTATAAATAACTCATGGTGGTTGATCAATACGGTAGTTTTTGGTATAATATCCGAAAGAGGGATTTTTACCTTAGAGAATATATGCCATGCATTTCATAGTTGCGTGCCTAGGTGTATGTCTGTGTGACTTTGCCTACGTACCGGGCGTTTGACTGTGTGGCTTCGCCAAATCCCTCTGGATTTATATTGAGTTGGTGTATGTCTGTGTGACTTCGCCTGGTGTTTGTCTGTGTGACTTCACCTGCCTTGTGTGGCATTTTTAGTGCGGGTACGTATATTTCTGTGTGGCTTTGCCTACCCCACGACTCTTCGAGGAGAGGTTAATTTTCCGGAAAATCATGCATGTGACGAACCAGTAATCGGTTGTCACGCCCATTGTAGAAGTCTGCATTAGGCTTGGTGATTTATTTATATAAACCCGTTGGTGGGAAGTACTTTGAGTTAAAGAGCTTTCTCTTGTGTTTCGTGGAATTATTGTTATGTGTACAATCTTTCGCACCGGTTATATATATACATACTATATATTTTGTGGTGACTCTTTCTTTCATTTGCGGGCTCATCCCACCCAGATGATGGGTTAGGTCGTGGTGACGACGGTGGCTGTTCCAGGCCCCAGTGAGCGGTTGGAGCATTAGCTTAGAGTAGTTAGACTATGTGCCGGTGTGTTTTGTGCACCGTGCTTTTTGGTTAGCATAGGATTCCTAACTTGTTTTGATACTTAGACTGGGATTGTAATTATTCAGGAATACACTTTGCTTGTCGAAGCACCTTTTAGTAATGAGTTCTTTGTATATTTGAATGCCGGTTCATTTAAAATATTTTATGCGCACTCTGAGTGTTAGTTGAAAAAAAAAAAAAAAATATAATACCCTTTTTGGCTTATGAAAAACGGGGTGTTACAATTTGGTATCAGAGCACGGCTTTAAATCTTCAAAGGGGAAGTGTATACTTGAGTCGTTAGTCCAGAGTCGGTTAGAACATAGCTAGAGTAGTGTCAGTTCTAGTGGTTGTTCGGTGTCGGGTTATGTGCTAGTAACCGTTGTATGAGATTTCTGTTGAGACTCAGAAATGTTTGGATAAGGAATCTAATCAGAATTGGTATTGTGCAGAATAGAATGCCTCCAAGAAGGGCACCTACAGCACCTATGGCGGATAATGTTGATATAAACCAGATGGCTTATGCCATGCATACGATGGCAGCGGCTGTGACTGCTCAGAGCCATGCTAAGGCGCAGAGGGATCTGGAAAAGCGCGAAAGGGAAATACTTGCGGCTGGATCTAGACTTCTTTCGAATTTCAACCACCAAACTCCTCCAAAGTTCAATGGGGAGGGAGGTCCGGAAACTGCTGATTTGTGGCTCCAATCTGTGGAGAGGATATTCGGGGCAATTCATTGTCCAGAAGGAGAGAAGGTGGTCTTAGCTACCTATCAATTACTCGGGGGCTCTGAGTATTGGTGGAGGAACACCCGACTGATCATGGAGAATGTTCATGAAGAGTTAAGTTGGGAGAATTTCAAGAGGAGGTTCTTGGCCAAATACTTCCCTGATACAGCTAGGGAAAGGTATGGGGAAGAGTTTCTGAGGCTAAGGCAAGCGGGCATGAATGTTGAAGCATATGCCAAGAAATTTGAATCACTATCCCGTTTCTTCCGCTTCTTTAGGGATGGGATAGATGAGGTTTATATGTGCCGTAGATTCCAAGATGGGCTGAGGTACGAACTGCAGGATGCGGTTGTGCCATTGGGTATTCGACAATTCCAGGTCTTGGTTGAAAAGTGCCAAGAGGTGGAAGACATGAAGAATAAGCGGGTGAACCGTCAAGGGAATTCTAATGCCGGAGGACCAAGTCGTACCAATGACCGCGGTTCGACTCAGAATAGTGGGAGGCAAGGGAGTAAGCCGTATAACCGTCCTCAGAATAGTAAAGGACCGGGCCGATCGGTGAATCAGGGAACCCGGGGAAAATCAGAGGGTAGTAAGGGGACTTGCTACAACTGTGGAGAAGCGGGGCATTTTTCTAATGAGTGCACGCAACCTAAGGTGGGAAACACCTGCTATAATTGCAAGAAGCCGGGACACTTTGCTAGAGATTGCAGAGCCCCGAAGACTGGGCCGTCGGCAAATGTGGCACAAGGCTCACAGGGTGCCAGACCTGCGGCAAAGGCACGTGCTTACTGTATGGGCACTGAGCTGAGTGGGCAGGCTAGCAATGCCATTCATGAGAGCTGTCACATCGCAGGTAATTCTTTAACTGCTTTGATTGACACGGGGGCAACCCACTCATTCATATCTTTGGATTTCCAAGATGTATTTCCATCGGAGATTCCAGCGTTTCCTCCGTGTAGAGAGGTGGAATTCTTTATTGATCTACAACCGGGTACGGGTCCGATTTCGGAATCAGCTTATCGGATGGCTCCAGCTGAGTTGGTGGAGTTGAAAAGTCAGATTGAGGACTTGTTAGAGAAGGGTTTCATAAGGCCTAGTGTGTCGCCTTGGGGAGCACCGGTCTTATTGGTTAAAAAGAAGGATGGTAAATCTCGTCTGTGTGTGGATTATCGGAAGCTTAATAAGGTGACTATCAAGAACCGATATCCATTGCCACGAATTGATGATCTGATGGATCAGTTGAGGGGAGCCTCAGAGTTTTCAAAGATTGACTTGAAATCTGGTTATCACCAGATAAGAGTACGAGATGAGGATATTCAGAAAACGGCGTTTAGGACGCGTTATGGGCATTATGAGTTCTTAGTGATGCCGTTTGGAGTGACGAATGCACCTGCTATCTTTATGGCTTACATGAATCGGATATTCAATTCATTTTTGGACAAGTTTGTGGTGGTGTTCATTGATGACATTTTGGTGTATTCGAAGAGTGAAGAGGAGCATGAAGAGCATCTCCGCTTGGTTTTGCAAGTTCTGAGGGAGAAAAAGTTGTATGCTAATCCGTCAAAGTGTGACTTTTGGTTGGAAGAGGTTAATTTCCTTGGCCATGTTATATCAAAAGAGGGAATAGCCGTGGATCCAGCCAAGATTGATACGGTACTTTCATGGAAGCAACCTCAAACAGTGACTGATGTGAGAAGTTTTGTTGGTTTGGCCGGTTATTACCGAAGGTTTATAGAAGGATTTGCTAAGATTGTGGCACCGATGACACAACTTACGCGAAAAGATCAACCTTTTGCTTGGACCGAGAAGTGTGAGTTGAGTTTTCAGTTGTTGAAGGAGCGATTGACGACTTCACCAGTTTTGATGTTACCACAGTCGGATGAACCGTATGAGGTTTATTGTGATGCTTCTCATCAAGGGTTGGGTTGTGTGTTGATGCAACACAAGAGAGCAGTGGCTTATGCGTCTAGGCAACTGAAAGTGCATGAGAAGAATTATCCTACGCACGATTTAGAGCTTGCGGCCGTTGTTTTCGCATTGAAGATTTGGAGACATCATCTTTATGGTTGGACTTTTGTCGTGTTTAGTGACCATAAAGGTCTTAAGTATCTGTTCGATCAGAAAGAGCTTAATATGCGACAGAGGAGATGGATGGAAACATTAAAAGATTTTGATTTCACCTAAGAATACCATCCGGGAAAGGCTAATGTGGTAGCCGATGCTTTGAGTAGAAAGAGTGTGTCGGTTTGTTCGGCACAAATGGCTAGTCAACAAGAGTTGTTGAGAGAGTTCCGTGATTTGCACCTAGAGGTAGAGTTTGCTTTAGGGAATATGAGACTGGGTATGATTACCATCTCAAGCGGTTTATTGGAAGATATTGCAAATTGTCAAGATGACAAGTTTCTCATGGAGAAAAGAGCTTTGATTGTTCGAGGAACCAACCGAGATTTCAAGGTGGGATCGGACAATATCTTGAGGTGTCAAGGTAGGGTGTGTGTACCCGATGCTATGAACTTGAGAAACACCATTCTAGGGGAGGCACACAAGAGTAAACTTAGTATACATCCTGGAGCAACAAAGATGTATCAAGACCTGAGGCATGATTTCTGGTGGCCGGGTATGAAAAAGGATGTGGCTGAGTATGTGGCGTCGTGTCTGACTTGTCAGAAGGCGAAGATTGAACATCAGAGACCAGCAGGGATGCTGCAGTCGTTAGATATCCCCGAGTGGAAGTGGGATAGCATTTCTATGGATTTCATCACTGGGTTACCTAAGACCAGGAGGAAGCATGATTCCATTTGGGTGATAGTGGATCGTTTGACTAAGTCCGCTCATTTTCTACCGGTAAGAACTACGGATACAGCGGCGAAGTTGACCGATGTTTACATTGCTGAGATTGTGAGGTTACATGGGATTCCGTCGAGTATAGTGTCGGATCGAGACCCAAAGTTTACTTCACACTTTTGGAGGACTTTGCATGAGGCGTTGGGGACGAAATTGAGATTGAGTTCCGCCTACCATCCTCAGACAGATGGACAGACCGAGAGAACAAATCAATCTTTGGAAGATTTGTTGAGAGCTTGTGTATTGGATGATCGTGGAAGTTGGGATGATGTGTTACCTTTGATTGAATTCACATACAACAACAGTTTCCACGCGAGTATTGGAATGGCACCATACGAGGCTTTGTATGGGAGGAGATGTCAGACTCCTTTGTGTTGGTATCAAGATGGGGAGAGTATGATAGTAGGACCGGAAATGGTACAACAGACGACGGACAAGGTCCGAAAGATAAGGGCAATGATGAAGGTTGCTCAAGATCGACAAAAGAGTTATGCAGATAGGCGTCGGAGGCCTTTAGAGTTTGAGGAGGGAGATCACGTATTTCTCCGTGTTACTCCAACAACGGGTGTTGGAAGGGCTTTGAAAGCGAAAAAGTTGACTCCGAAGTTTATAGGGCCTTATCAGATTTTGGAACGGATTGGGAAGGTAGCATACCGGATCGCGTTGCCACCGGTACTGTCTTTGATTCATGACGTGTTCCATGTGTCGCAATTGCGGAAATATACACCGGATCCATCGCATGTGATTACACCGGATGACATCCAGTTGAGGGATAACTTGACATTTGAAGTTCCGCCGATCAAGATTGCGGATAGGAAGATGAAGCGTTTGAGAACGAAAGAGATACCTTTGGTGAAGGTGATATGGAACGAAGCTACAGGAGATACCACCTGGGAGCTCGAGAGTAAGAGGAAAAAATTATACCCCAGTTTGTTCGACGATGTCTAAGTTTCGAGGACGAAACTTCTTTTAGGGGGGTAGTATTGTAAGACCCAAGATTTCTTTGTATAGTTGGTTTAAGGAATATTAGGGTTCGATGTGTTCGTGTGACGAAACATCGTGTAATTATTAGCTTTTGCTGTAATTGAGCCTGTTTAGTGCTCGTGCACTGTAATTGTACAGACTTTGGTTCTGTGATCCTGTTGCTTGAATAAGAAGTTACTTGTGGTTTCAGAATAATAAGTTTTGGATTATTCATGTTTTTGGAAAAACGAGTAGGATTTTACCCGTCGTTGTAAAATCTTATTGCGTCTGTTTTGAGTGAGGTTTCAGATGGAAGTTTTATATATCTGCGCGAGTTAGGATATATTCTGAGATTAATTTTCTGAGGTATGGAAGAAAATTACAGTCGCGGAAAAAGATTCGGCGATAAGTTTTGGAAATGTGAAACGTTAGACGTTCTTTCCGTAGGTTTTCTGTTTTGGTGAGTTTCGTTCGTCGCGGCGTGCGAGAGCTGAACGTGTGAGTGTTTCTATGAGGTATTGAGTTTTATCTCAAGTGGGTTTGTTTTGGTTTGATCCAATGGCTAGGGATTAAGCTTGGACTTGTGTTTTTGATCCAAGGGTGGTGTGTGAGCAAGAGCCTTGTAATAGTAAGGAGGTTTAGTGGCCTGGTCACTTAGAAAACATCACATATTTCACTCCATTCTTTCTCTCTTTCACGTAGACTCCATCACTCAACCTTAACCTTCACAAATTTTCCATTCCTCACCATTTCACTCCATTTCAAGCTTTGGAGCTTTGAAGAAAGTTGTAGAGAATCACTTTCTAAAGGTAACCCTCTCTTCTCATCTCTTAGGTTGGTAGACTTATAGAGTTTAAGAGTTTTTGGGTTTATGTTCTCATGAGGGTTGGTTAGAAAATGTTACTTTACATGGTTTTTGTTCCATGAATGTTGTTCATGAGGTCTAGAGAAGCATGTGTAGGCTTTGTTGTTTTGTTTTTCATGAGTTGGTGAAAAATCTCATGAGAAAAGTTAGGGTTTTGGTTGGTTTATGTATTGATCAATTACATGAGGTTATGTTGTAAGGTTTTGAAAAGAAAAGTTGTCTTTGAACCTTTGGGCGAAAGGGAAATGCGTTGTATGGTTTTGTTTTGGAAAATTCGATGAAAAATATTTTGAGGTTTATGAAAATATTTCCTAAGTGTTTTTGAGTAGTGTTTTGGGGTCAAAATGGTTTAAAACTATTGTGACATGTGGTGTCGCTTTTTACTTTGAAAACATGTTTGAAAATGATTACCGGACGGTTAAGGCCCGTAATAAAACTTGTGCTTAGATTTGGTTTTGATTTTGGAAATGAAAATCAAATAACTTGCACTCGAAGCAACCAACATGCTTTCGGAAATGTGTTGCTTGCTTATGAAAATGGTTTGCTTTTATGCCTTGAAAAGATGTTGGGAACTAATAGAATCAAACTAGGCTTGGGGTGGAAAAAGGTGGTGTGAGTTGCTGTCTTGTGCTGTCATGACAGGTGAAACTCGCTGAGCGAGTTGTTACTCGCCAGGGCGAGTGTCACAGGTCCTGACAACACGCCAGGGCGAGCTCCAGAGCGAGTAAGACCAGTACTCTCTGCCTTCACTCGCCACCAACTCGCCAGGGCGAGCTCTGGAAACTAAAATTTTGGATTCTGATTTCTAAACTTGGTTTTTAACTTTCTAATCACTTTTTATTAATTTATGGAAGTGGTTGGGATTGGAAACGAGTTTTTCGGGTACTCGGAAAGTACGTATCTTATAACACAAGAAAACGACCATTTTGCATTTCAAATTATTTAAGACTTTTGACAATTGTTTTGGGTCCTAAAAATAGTATAAATAACTCATGGTGGTTGATCAATACAGTAGTTTTTGGTATAGTATCCGAAAGAGGGATTTTTACCTTAGAGAACCTTTGGTTTTTGGGGTTTTAGAGTTCAATTCATTGAGGATTGATTGGTTATGGTTTTGATTGAATACTTTGCTTGTTTTAGGAAGCAAGTAAGTGTTGTGCGATCGTGTGATAGTTGAGTGCTTGACGAGGTAAGGGCTCCACTTTATTTCTGTCTTTAAATGGTTACGACATGCTTGTTTTGCTGTGTGTGCAATTGCTGTGTGCTTTGGCATGTTTGTATTTATGTATTCTCGTTGATGAGATCGTGGTTATAATATGTGTGCAATTTACATATGATTGGAAAAATGTATGTATATTGTGATGCTTTGTACATAGACTTTAGGCTATGTGAATGTTTGCATGAGCATATATGAATGCGTGCGTCAGATAGGACTACGCGAGGATTTTGTCTTGTGTGACTATCCCGTATATGCCAAAGAGAATATATGCCATGCATTTCATAGTTGCGTGCCTAGGTGTATGTCTGTGTGACTTTGCCTACGTACCGGGCGTTTGACTGTGTGGCTTCGCCAAATCCCTCTGGATTTATATTGAGTTGGTGTATGTCTGTGTGACTTCGCCTGGTGTTTGTCTGTGTGACTTCACCTGCCTTGTGTGGCATTTTTAGTGCGGGTACGTATATTTCTGTGTGGCTTTGCCTACCCCACGACTCTTCGAGGAGAGGTTAATTTTCCGGAAAATCATGCATGTGACGAACCAGTAATCGGTTGTCACGCCCATTGTAGAAGTCTGCATTAGGCTTGGTGATTTATTTATATAAACCCGTTGGTGGGAAGTACTTTGAGTTAAAGAGCTTTCCCTTGTGTTTCGTGGAATTATTGTTATGTGTACAATCTTTCGCACCGGTTATATATATACATACTATATATTTTGTGGTGACCCTTTCTTTCATTTGCGGGCTCATCCCACCCAGATGATGGGTTAGGTCGTGGTGACGACGGTGGCTGTTCCAGGCCCCAGTGAGCGGTTGGAGCATTAGCTTAGAGTAGTTAGACTATGCGCCGGTGTGT
Source organism: Trifolium repens (assembly GCA_030408175.1). Taxonomy (NCBI): domain Eukaryota; kingdom Viridiplantae; phylum Streptophyta; class Magnoliopsida; order Fabales; family Fabaceae; genus Trifolium; species Trifolium repens. The sequence goes on from CP125851.1 coordinate 39,064,046, forward strand.
TTTGTGCACCGTGCTTTTTGGTTAGCATAGGATTCCTAACTTGTTTTGATACTTAGACTGGGATTGTAATTATTCAGGAATACACTTTGCTTGTCGAAGCACCTTTTAGTAATGAGTTCTTTGTATATTTGAATGCCGGTTCATTTAAAATATTTTATGCGCACTCTGAGTGTTAGTTGAAAAAAAAAAAAAAATATAATACCCTTTTTAGCTTATGAAAAACGGGGTGTTACAATAACCACCACAATTTTGTTGTAGTGTTTTACAACAGCAAATGCAATTCGCCATATACACCTACCGAAGTGTCTACAAAATATTTTCCTTAGATAAATTATGATATTAATTAGTAGATTTATAATGTTTTTATAAAATTGGATTAATTATAATGGTTTTATTGACATTCATATTTTAGTTCGACAGACTAAAAGATATGCACGTTTATAATTATTCTTACCTTTTTGCTTATAAATGATAATTATTGCATTTCGAAATCAATAATAGAAGATGTGTGTCTCGTGAGCTTATCTCAGTTGGTAGGAACATTATATTATATATGTTGGGGTTCGAACCCTGTTCATCTTACACATCCACTTTAAATGGTGAAATTTATATCTACTAAGCTACTTAACAAAAAAAATGAGTAAGAAGAGTTAAATACTATAAGCTGCTTGAATCCTTACAAGATTGTGAACTACCATTTATGATTTGCAAGATAATTAACCTAACCTCTATCTAGTTTTTATGACTAAAAAATATCAATAAAACTACAAAAAAAAAATTGGCGCCTAAACCTTTTCGGCGGTTCCAAAACGGACGTTCAAATTTTTGCAAAATATTTCATTTTTCTGGTAGTTTAAAACCGTCGTTAATCTGTTGTTTCAATTATTTTTCAACTCTTGTTTCCAGCATTTCAAAACCACAACTAAATATATAAAACAATGCCGGAAATGTTTTATTTTAAATTAAATTTTTTGAATATATCTTTGGTGGCGTTTTCTGCCACAAATGACTAAAACCGCTAGAAATCTTTTCGTGGCTTTAGCACCACCGGTAACGGCCGAAGAAAGAAATTCTTGTAGTGAAAATGTTGTAATGTACCACATTTACTTGTCTTATAGTAAACTAAACCGAACAATTTTGAGAGAAAGAAATAACATATATAGTTCTACAATCATGTAGCACTAATATGGATCAAATTGTGCTCCAAGTCATAGTGAATGCTACCTCAATATGACTTTTTCCTTCAACTATTTTTTTTTTCCTTTCAACTATTTAGTTGGATGAGAAGTTGAAATATTTACTATGTATAGTAATTTATTTATATATAAAAAAAACTTAGATTTCATAGCAAATATTGCCAAGCATATGCTCATTTGATTTAGAACCATAAATGACATACAGCTCAACTTGTTGGATTGGCAGGGTGGTTAAGATAGAAGAGGAGACAAAATGCAGAGAGATTTGGGTGTGCTTTCAAGCTAGGGAGAGGGTACTGTTGAAAGGAGGAAGTGACATTTCTTGCATTTGTTGTTTTATGTGTGTTTTGGGGATTTTGTAAGGTAAGAGTCCGACACAAGGGTACGGCCCTTGCTAGGATGATTGTCCAAAATTTGAGCATAGTGTTCCCTCATATCTCATATTTTACCTAATGACCCATTCCACCTTATGTTATCTTGCTATCTATTATCTATGTTCATAGTATTCTCATCTTTATTTTTGAAATGACCTTTCATGCATATTGTTCATCTTATCAATATGTACACGTGCTCATCAACTTGAACATTCATCCTTTTTTGTGCTTGAAACATTCATGTGCTTGATTGTTTTCAAAATTATTATATCATCACCACTTGAACATCCACCCTTCGCACTAGATGTCATTATTCATCACCGCCTATTTCCCTTGACTTTTACTAAATAGCATTGAACTAGAATTTTGAAATCAAACTTGATGCATGTCGAGTAGTATGGTATATGTTTGTCCAAATTACAACAAAGACACTTAATTATATATCATCATCAATAACATTATAAATCGAAATTAAGTAATTGATAAATTTGATTAACAATAAATTTGTTCAAATGGTCAGGGTTTTGGTCCCCTTAAACATGTGGTTAGATGTTCGATTCCTAGCTTATGTGTATGAAAAAAATTTGGATGGAAGAGGAGATCCACCTTGTGTGCCCCACAAATTTTTCGACAGAGATTAGTCATTACTAACAACGGTAGAAAATTCATACCAATGTGATGGTAACTTTTTTTTTACTAAATGTGATGGTAACCTAAAAAACAAAGTAATTGATAAATTTCACTTCAAACTAATAATGGATAATATATAATAGAGTTGTCTAAATGGAATTGACCATTTAGACCGGTCCATCGGTATGTTTTTTTAACACGAGTAAGACTACTATAATAAAACATGAAAAAAATGACCTTATATTTAGTTTAGTTATTGAGTCTATATTTTTCATGGACTAAGCATGTCATTCCAATCGGGATTTGGGCTATACTAGTAAAGGATTTGAAAAATATGTTCAGTTGACTTTGGTAAAACAAATTGAACTGGTCTGTTGAAAAAATAAAGGCGCAAAGTGAATTAACCTCAACCTAAATCTCTTTTTCAAATTTGACAATTTTTTTTTCTTTCAACAGACAACTGCAACTTCAAAAGACAGAAAAATAGAAGGTTGCATTATGACCAATGGATTTAAAGGACTATAAGAGCTACCCGGCCCTAAATGGGCCGGTCTTAACTGGTCACGGATTGATTTGGGTTCGGTTAAAAACCCGGTTTGAAAATGGGCTCTAATTAGGAATCAAATTTTCAAAAGTTACAGCACTCTGTTGTACCTAATCTGGGCTTCCCGATCTCTGATCGGCGGCCGAGATCGTTTTTCTTTATAAAATTATATTTTTAATTTGAACCGTCCGATCTCAAATATTCAATGGTCGTGACTAATTACAGCGCAAAACTGCACTATATGTTAACAATAGTAAATTCAGGTCCCTCCAACTATACTACTCGAACCCAGCCCTATATAGGTTGCTGGCTACTTTGCCCTAAATGGACCAAATCTTTAATTTTTTTAAATATTATAAAATAATTAAAAATACTAAAAAAGAGGTATAAAAGTTTACTAAAATAATAAGAAAAATATAATCACCAATTTATAAATTTATTTTCATTTTTAGATGCACAAGCATTGAGAGATAAAATACATACTAAAATAATACTGTATATTTCAATTTTATATACTTCTCATTTCTTTTGACACATATACTTCTCATTGATAATAGGTTTTAGTACCTTTAAGATTTTGTTATGTTTCATTACCGAAGTACAATCTGTTAGAAGTAATTTATATTTTAAGGGTATTTTAGTATTTTGTTGTGTTGTCTTTATGACCTAGTTTTTGTGTATAAATAGACTAGTAGTTGATGTCATTAATCTATCTTTATTCTCTTTTGTAGCCGTCATTTCAGAAAGCATTAATAATATTCTCTTTTCTATTCATTTATCACATTTGTACACCAACAATTGGTATCTAGAGCTCCGGTTCGAATCCACGGGAAACACGAGTGAAACGTGAGGCGTTGTGTGATTGATTTCGTTTCTTGAATTCGAGTTGAATCTTGAACGAAGTTGTAACAGAATCACATTTTCTGATTCTGCGGGATTAGGGAAACACGAGTGTTTAGTGAGATTTGAGTGAACGTACAAAGGTTGAAGATGAACGGAAACGGTGGTATGAGTACCAAGCTTCCAGTGTTTGGTGGCAAAAACTGGAATCGTTGGATGAAACAAATGCTTGTTCTGTTTGGTGCTCAAGATGTGCTTGAACTTGTCATTGAAGGCTATGTTCCAGTAGCAGCAGATGCAACAGATGCACAAAAGCTCGCACAGAAGGATACGAAGAAGAAAGATCAGAGGGCGCTGTTCTACATCCATCAGTGTGTGGATGAAAACGTGTTTGAGAAAATTGTTGATTCAGCAACGGCGAAGGCTGCGTGGGATACACTGGTCAGATGCTATGGTGGTGATGCATCAGTGAAGAAGGTGAAGCTTCAGTCCTTACGAAAGCAGTATGAGAATCTCAACATGAAGAACAACGAGAAGGTCCCTGAGTATATCTCCAGAGTGATTGTTATCACCAATGAGATGAAAGCTTGTGGTGAAACTCTTTCAGAACAAGTAATCATTGAGAAGGTTTTGAGATCCCTTACCCCTCAGTTTGATTACATTGTGGTAGCTATAGAACATTCCAAGGATCTGAGTTCCATGAGAATTGAAGAGCTACAAAGCAGTCTAGAAGCACAAGAGTTGCGTCTAACTGAGAGAAACTCTGAAAGAGAAGTAGAGCAGCAGGCTCTGAAAGCAGCCTCTGGAAGGAAGCATCAGAAGCAGTCTTGGTCAGAAGCCAAGAGAAGATCTGATGGAGTTCAGAAGCCAGAAACTTCAACCTCTGATAAGCAGAAGTATCAGAAGGGAAAGGAGAGATTTGACAAGAAGAAGATCCAGTGTTACTGTTGTCAGAAGTTTGGCCATTTTGCTGCTGATTGCCGGTCAAACAAGGAAAGAAAGTCAGAAGAAGCAAATATAGCCAGAAGCTCTGATGACTCTGATGGTGAATCTGTGTTACTAATGGCTTCTGAAACTGATGATATGAATTCATCAGAGTGGTGGTATATGGACACAGGGTGTTCAAACCATCTTACTGGAAACAAGAAGTGGTTGGTTGACTTTGACTCTGGGAAGAGTACAAAGATCAGATGTGCTGATGATAAATACCTCAATGCTGAAGGTATGGGAAATGTCAGAGTTATTATGAACAATGGAAAAGCAGCATTGATTCAGAATGTGTGGTATGTACCTGGCATGAAAAGCAATCTGATGAGTGTGGGGCAACTGATTGAGAAAGGTTTTTTAGTTACCATGAAGGACAATCTTCTGAAGCTGTATGATCGTAATCAGAAGCTGATTATGGAATCAGAACAGGGAAGGAACAGGACATTCAAGGTGAATGTCAGAACTGCAGACTCTGAATGCCTTAGTGCAACAAGTGTTGAGAAGGATAGTGAGCTGTGGCACAGAAGATTTGGTCATCTGAACTTCAGAATCCTGGAGCATCTGAAATCAAAGAATCTGGTACATGGAATTCCTACAATCAAGAAACCTGAGAAGTCATGCAAGGTGTGCATGGAAGGGAAGCAACCAAGACTGTCATTTGCATCAGCAGTAGCTCCAAGAGCAAAACATGCCTTGGGAGTAGTACATTCTGATGTGTGTGGTCCATTTCCAGTAGCATCAATTGGAGGGAATAAATACTTTATGTCATTTGTAGATGAATTCACTAGAATGACATGGGTATCCCTGATAAAGTTCAAACATGAGGTGTTTGCTGAATTCAAGAAATTCAGAGTGAAGGTTCAAAATCAGAGTGGCCAGACTTTGAAGATTCTTAGAACAGATGGTGGTGGTGAGTATAACTCCAATGAGTTCAAAACTTTTTGTGAGGAGAATGGAATTGAGCATGAGGTTACTGCTCCTTATACTCCTCAACACAATGGTCTTGCTGAAAGAAGAAATCGCACTTTGCTTGATATGGTGAGAAGCATGCTGAAAGAGAAGAAGCTTCCTCATAAATTATGGGGTGAAGCTGTTGCAACTGCATGTTATGTGCTCAACAGATGTCCAACGAAGAAGCTGAAGGAAATAGTTCCTATTCAGAAGTGGACTGGAGATAAGCAAAGTGTTAGTCATCTGAATGTATTTGGTTCTGTCTGTTACAAACATGTCCTAGAAGCCAGAAGACAGAAACTTGATGATAGAAGCAAAGTAATGTTATTGGTGGGGTACCACAGTACATGTGCGTACAAACTCTATTGTCCAGAGACTAATAGAATTGAATTCAGCAGAGATGTCATTGTGAAGGAATTAGAAACTTGGGATTGGAGCAAAACTCAATCCAATTCTGATGTGAGAATTCTTGAAGGAGATTCAGACTCTGAAGAAGACTCTGACTCTGAAGGAGATTCTGAAGGTGGTCCTGAAGGTGACTCTGAAGGTCAAGGCCCTGAAGGAGCTTCTGAACACACTTTAGAATCACAAGCCTCTGAAGGTGAAACTTCTGAAGAAAGAACTTCTGAAGATAGCACTTCTGGAATCCCAACTTCTGAAGGAAATTCTGTGGAACAAGATCAGAGACCACAGAGAATCAGAAGCATCCCAAGAAGATTTGCAGAGTTTGATATGCTGCAAGACACTGAAGTAGACTCTGAGGGAGAAGTTATTCAGTGTGCAATGTTAGTAGACTCTGAACCCGTGAGTACAGAAGAGGCTCTTAAGCAGCAAGTCTGGTTGCAGGCCATGAAAGAAGAACTTGATGCTATAAAGAGAAACAAGACTTGGAAGCTGTCAGAACTTCAAAAAGGCAAGAAAGCCATCAGTGTCAGATGGGTTTTCAAGCAGAAGCTAAGGCCAGATGGATCAATTGGCAAACACAAAGCGAGGTTAGTAGCAAGAGGATTTCTGCAGAAACCTGGGCTCGATTATTCTGAAGTGTTTGCACCTGTAGCAAGACATGAAACAATTAGACTGGTAATTGCAATAGCTGCTAACAGGAATTGGCCTCTGATGCATTTAGATGTGAAATCTGCATTTCTGAATGGTCCATTACAAGAAGAGGTATATGTGTCACAACCTCCTGGTTTTGAGAAAAAGAATCAGGAAGGGATGGTGTATAGATTACATAAAGCCTTGTATGGATTAAAACAAGCACCCCGAGCCTGGAATATGAAGATTGATTCATTTTTCAAAAAGCATGGGTTTCAGAAATGTGAGTTGGAATATGGTGTTTATGTTCAGCACACTTCAGAAGGCAATATGATTCTGGTATGTTTGTATGTTGATGACATATTGCTGACAGGAAGTTCTGAACAAGATATAGCTAAGTTCAAGAAGGTTCTGATGAATGAGTTTGAGATGACAGATCTTGGAAAAATGAGTTACTTTCTAGGGATAGAATTTCTGTATTCTGAGAAAGGAATCATTTTACATCAGATGAAGTATGAACTTGAGCTTCTGAAGAGATTTAAGCTGGAGAACGGCAAAGTTGCTATCACACCTTCTGATACGAATCAGAAGCTGGACTCTGATTCTGATGGAGAGGGTGTCGATGCTACAACCTTCAAACAGTTGGTTGGTTCTCTGAGGTATTTGTGTAATACCAGACCTGATATTTGCTATGCAGTTGGAATGGTTAGCAGATTTATGAGTAAACCAAAATGGTCCCATTACCAAGCTGCTGTCAGGATTCTGAGGTATATCAAGGGGACTCTGAAGCATGGAGTGCTATTCCCCTCTGAAGGAATGACTGAATCAGAGCTTCTGAGTTATTCAGATTCTGATTGGTGTGGAGACAGAGTTGATAGAAGAAGTACCTCTGGGTACTTGTTTAAATTTCTAGGAGGTCCTATTTCTTGGTGTTCCAAGAAGCAACCTGTTGTTGCTCTATCAACCTGTGAAGCTGAATATATTGCAGGCGCTCTGACTGCATGCCAAGCTGTGTGGATTCTGAACTTACTACAGGATCTGAAGATTGAGGTAAACAAGCCTCTGAAGCTGATGATTGATAACAAGTCTGCAATCAATCTTGCCAAGAACCCAGTGCTGCATGGGAGAAGCAAGCATATTGAGACCAAGTATCATTTTCTAAGGAATTAGGTTCAGAATGGAGTGCTTGAAGTTGTGCACTGTAGCACCCAGAAGCAGCTGACAGATGTGTTGACAAAGGCTATCAAGACTGATCAATTTATTCGTTTGAGGGATGGAATTTGTGTTGTCTGTTTTGTGTAAATATAAATTAAGGGATGGTGTTAGAAGTAATTTATATTTTGAGGGTATTTTAGTATTTTGTTGTGTTGTCTTTATGACCTAGTTTTTGTGTATAAATAGACTAGTAGTTGATGTCATTAATCTATCTTTATTCTCTTTTATAGCCGTCATTTCAAAAAGCATTAATAATATTCTCTTTTCTATTCATTTATGACCTTTGTACACCAACACAATCAAATATTATTAAAAAAGACAAAAACAAATACAGCTAGTTACCACACTACAAATTATACTTGACTTAAAACATCATGTTATTGTGATATGCAATAAATAAACATATAAAATTTATTATTAATAAAATAAAATATAAAAATATGTATAAGAAATAAATAAATTTATGAGGTAAGAATTCCTTCCATTTTTTATAAGCATAATTTCAAATCATATCGTATCTAACGGTGAACTTAACACAATATGTTAAAGAAAATAATCAGTTACTTTTCCGCAACTAAAATAGTTCGATCACAATTTTAATTAATTCACCGTAATAGTAAACATATGCGTAACAATATTATTATTTTGACAAGACTGCAGCGTGTATGTGGAGTCAACTATGTAGGATGATTTTACCATAATAATAAGAACGTCAATGTATGGAGTATCTCTGTTTTTCTTTCCTGTTGTGTTCGTAACCTTTATTGTACGTTCATCAGCGCAAGTAGAAAAAGACAAAGAATACTGAAACAGAAAGCATGGGTCGGATTTATGCTGCTGGATAAGAACAAATTAACAACTGTACTCCAAAAATTAAATTAATTAAATATTCATAACACCTTCCACGTCATCATGTGCTAAACATTCATAAATCACATCATCCATGCATGATCTACATATACATACATGATACATGACCGACCCCATGGATGGTGTGACACAATTTGGTGCTATTGATCATTTTGTACATTAATTAATTAATTAATTTATAATTAAACCACATTGAGCCAAAAACAGAATATGCAATGATTATTTGTAAAGAAAAAGACTTAAACACTAACTTTGGCTTATATAACTAAAAAATCAAATCAGAGAATCCATTCTGAACCCACTTGCAATTAAGCATGCAACAAAATTCCCACTAAGCTTCTTTCTAGTTATATGCATAATAATGGGCCCATTTGTTTAATGTTATTAGAAAACATTACTTTTAATATTTTAGTTATGTTTGTTTGTAAAAAAAAATTAATTTCTTTTTATCAAAAAATATTTTTTATTTATGCTAGAAATAAAAAATTATTTTGATTAACTTTTGAAGAAAATAATTTTAAATAGAATAAAGAAATGCAAAATCTTCTTTTATATTTTTTAAAACAAAGATATAATAGGTTACTTTTCTTAAAAATCTCTTAAAATAATAATCTCTAACAATTATTTATATCAAAAATATTTTTTTAAAGTTTACCCACAAACATAATTAAAACATTTTCTGAAAATCTTAAACAAATGGGCCCAAATAATACATATATAAAAGGGTTTTGCTGCTGTTAACATCATTTGATTTGGTCGCAAGCTCTTAATTATCGTCTAAACAAAACCAAAATAGTATCAATTGGTGCATAACATATCACAATAAATTATTCATGCTTTTTTCTCATGTAAACAAAGGCAAAATTGATAATCAATTGGTGCATAACATATTATAGTAAATTAATTAGTCCTGCTTTATCTCATGCATCCAAGTTTCACAATATATATTCTTAAACTTCAATTACATGATATCTCAGCTAACTTTTGTTAAACCATCACATAATGTGAATTTATTAAGATTTTTGGTGGGACTATATACTCATTACAATATTAGGTATCTTTTCTCTTCTCCAAGTTTCTCATTACTTAGTGGCTAAACTCGAAATGTCACCATTTAAAAAAGTTGACAAAAAAAGGCGAGTGGTTTAACATCATATGCTAGTCCATGTTGCAAATTGATATTAAATTCTACGTGGGAGTAACAATATTCTTTTACATTTTTCATCATAATTTTGTTTTTCATATAGAGATTCTAATGAATATTTTTATTATGTGAGTTTTATGGTCCCTACAAACTTGTTCCATGATATCGGATTATATGCCAAATGTTCCATAAGCACGAAAAGATTCCGGGATTCACATGTCTTAATTTTGTCTCAAGTTATTCATTTCCACATCCTCAATAATTGAGAATACTTACACCTATAAGGTGATCAATAGAAAGAAAACCCTTCTTAATCAAATGATTAGATTTGAGGAATTATGCTTAAGGAGTGTGGCATTAATTATTACTATTATGTAACAGGATAATCTAGGTGGATTAAACACCCTTTGACACATCCCTTGAAGTAGTGGATATGTCATGTCATATGGGAAGACAATAACAGCTTAATTAACCATAGACAATTACTTACGGCAACGGTTTGGAAGTTGTGCCAGGAAAGCAATTTGTGAAGTATTGCACTATTATGTGAGGAAATTTTATAGGTGAGGGTACAAGAATCCAAAACACTAGGACACTTGGCCCACATAGCTATTAGTTGGGTTGGAGACCATGGTCTATTCATTTTCTGTTAATGTTGGGGATCTTTATCTTAAATGTCGACCTATTTCTCTCTTACTGACTAGACCTAATTTAAAGCTAATAGCAATATTATAATGAGGTTTTGTTTTTCTTAGGAAGGTGCCAAATATACTTCCTTTTCAAGAAAAGTGTGCATTGTTATTTATTTTAAATTATCTATAATTTTTTTTACAAATAGTCTAGTGGCTAGAAATTCTACCTTTTAAGATAGATAGATAAGTGGGGTGTCTAGAGTTCGAACTCTGGCTCCGACATATAAAATGTCGATGTCCCTACCAACTGAGTTAAATTCACGAGAACAAATTATCTGTAATTTATCCTAGACCATTTAGATAAGTGTTTACTGTGAAATTTGGTAAACAACGCTAGTTTGAGTTATTACAAGAGAGATCAACTAGTAAATCTCGGGACATAGTGCTTTTGTTTATATTCCCAAAATAATTAGTGTTCATCATTGTTCTTATGCTTTAAATGTGATTTTTATGTAACTTGAATTGCAATAAAGAATGTTTATTCTAAGGAATAAACAGAAAGGGAGATTGAGTCGAAATAAAGACAATTCGAATTAAAATGAAAGAAACTGTAAATTTGCATTCAAAGGTAAATGTTTACAGAAAAGTAAATGGTACACATTGCATACATTTTTCCTTTCGAACTCGTTTCTCGCGTTGACATGGGTACTTTGAGTTTTGTAAGGATTTTGTATAATGATTGTGACCCTTTGCTCGATCACAGAACTAAACTATTTATAGACACTAATTCCTAACTGCTAATAACGTTTAAGTTAACTAAAGAGAGGACGCGTGTCTTGACACGTATTTTGAATTTGAATTCTCCTTTATCCTTTGATTTAGCCGTTGTATCCATCGAAGTCGAAATAGCAATGCTTCTCTTGAATATTTTGATAAGTCCACACTTTTCTTCTGCACAGCGAACGCTTCGACCTTATAGACATTTCGACCAAGTCGAAAGAACCCTGAAGAAAACAACGTTAAGACTAATGCTCCAGATAGAACATTTGATGATATGTTCATGCATGATTATTCATTAAATTTATTGGCTCTGAAAACCAAACTTCTTTAATGACTTTTAAGATAGTAAAATAATTAAATGGAATTATATTTATTATTTTCAGTCATGCCTTTAGAACATATTTTAACTTAGTAAAAATATGGGCTAACAAATTGCCCCCAAAATGTCTGTTTCGATTGAGTAGTTCGAACGAGAATAGAAAAAGGCATTTTAATCCCACGTGCTTGACACTCTTATCAATGACGGCGCTGGTGTCACGCACAGTAATTTGCTTCTTGATTTTCTAAACGAGGTATATGTTCAATGTCCACATGATCGAAACAGTCTAATAAAGAACTAGCCATAACAAAGTATTTTGTCAAATGTTCTTTAACACATTTATACTCTTGTGTTAGTTGTTTCAATACTAGTTCATAATCACCCCTTATTTTAATGTTCTTTGCCCCCAAATCTTTTAATATTTCTAAACCTGTTTTCAAGGCTTCATATTCAGCTTCATTATTAGAGCAAAGTCCATTTATTTTATACTTGAACTTAGTTGGAACTTTAGTAGGAGAAATTATTAAGATCCCAATCCCAGTTCCATGTTTATGTTTTGATCCATCGAAATAGAGAATCCAAGGCTCTATATCAACATATTCTTGTGGCATTTCGACCAAAGAATGATCAACTATAAAATCAGCCACAATTTGACCTTTAACAGCCCTTAAAGGCTTATAAGTAAGTGAATATTCAGTTAATGCTAATGCCCATTTTCCAATCTTACTATGTAACATAGGTTTGGTTAACATATGCTTAATAACATCAAAGTGAGAATAGACATAAACATCAACAGGCTTTATATAATGCTTAAGTTTTGTACAAGAGAAATACAAACAAAGACAAAGTTTTTCTATGGCAGTATATCTAGTTTCTGCATCATTTAAAACTCTACCAAGGTAATAAACTGCATTTTCTATGCCATTATCATCTTCTTGAGCCAACATGCTTCCTATTGTCTTATCAGACGCAACAATGTACAACTTCATAGCTTTATTCCTGCTAGGAGGCATTAAAACTGGAGGCTTTATCAAATAATCCTTTATGTCATCAAAAGCCTTTTGATGCTCTTCATTCCATTTGAATGGATCATCTTTCTTGAGTCGAAGTAGTGGTGAGAAAGCTTGAGCTTTTCCACTTAGATTCGAAATGAATCTTCTCAGAAAGTTAATTTTTCCTAACAGAGATTGAAGTTGTTTCTTGGTCGAAGGAGGCTTTGTCTCTAAAATGGCCTTTGTCTTGTTTTGGTTTATTTCGATGTCTTTTTTATGCACCACAAAACCAAGGAAATCTCCTGCATGCACACAAAAAGCACACTTTAATGGATTCATTTTTAATCCATGTTTCCTCATTCTTTCAAAAGATTGCCTAAGATACAGCAAATGGCTATCTTCAGAAGAGGATTTAATGATGATATCATCAATATAAACTTGCATGAATGTATCTATAAAATCATGAAACATAGAATTCATGGCCCTTTGATAAGTGGCACCAGCATTTTTTAACCCAAAAGGCATAACAACCCATTCATAAGTGCCTAAAGCACCAGGGCATCTAAATGCTGTTTTAGATACATCCTCTTCAGCAATGAATATCTGGTTATAACCAGAATAACCATCTAACATGCTTAAAAATTCGAAACCTGCCGCTGAATCTATTAACATTTCTGCTACAGGCATGGCATATTCATCTTTAGGTGTAACATTGTTTAAGTCCCTAAAATCTATGCATACTCTAAGTGTACCATTCTTTTTAATAACATGAACTATATTTGCTAGCCATTCAACATACCTGGCAGTTCTGATGAATTTACTCCTCAGCAGCCTTTCGATCTCTTCCTTGATCTTGGACATAATTTCTGGTGCAAACCTCCTTGGCAATTGTTTCACTGGTTTCTTTCCTGCCTTGATTGGTAGTCTTAGTTCAACCATTTCCCTATTTAGTCCAGGCATTTCATTATAGTCCCAAGCAAAACAATCACTAAATTCTTTAAGAAGTAGCACCAATTTTTCCTTTAGATTAGGAGTGATGTTAGCGCTAATATAAGTTGACCTTTTCAATGAGCCATCTCCAATGTCTATTTCTTCCAAAGGGTCTTGTGCTTGCATTTTTGGAGTTTCATTTAACGGATCTCTTTCGAACCCTAAGGGCTCATCATCATAAATGCAATCAAGCCTTTGAATTTGTGGCACAGGACCGCCATCCTTTTCGACTTTGGCTTCCACATCCATATTTTGTTGAACATCAGCTTCCAAAGCCGTATTTAGTTTGGTTTCGGTCATATAAGCCGTAATCCTGGCCCAAACATTGGACTCAGTCATAGTAGTCTTCGTAGATATTCCACCCAGTTGGTGGTATTACTCCATCTTCTGAGGAAGCAGCATCTATTTCCTCTCTTTCCCATATGAAACCATGGATTGGGTGGAGTTTGACAGAGTGTATAACGTTATCAGAATGCTCGAAAGCGCTTTCCCTGTCATAGCATGGCGAAATATTTGCCAAGTTTTTGTCAAAGGTTTGTTTTGAAATGGTATCCACCTCTGACATATAGAAACTTTGGTCAGCTTCGATGTTCTCGACGCAACCATCCTCTCTCCAAAGTATTAACTTCCGATGAAGGGTAGATGAGACAGCACCCACTCCATGGATCCACTCCCTTCCTAACAGTAAGTTGAAGTTTGCTTTGGATTCAACCACCAAGAACAAGGTAGGTCGAACTATGCTGCCTATAGCAACATCTACTTGAATTGCCCCCCTAGAGTATCTTGTCTTGCCTTCATAATTTGACAAAACAATGTTATGGGCTGACAAATCACAGTCATATTTGCCAATTTTGGGCAACATAGATAGAGGCATCAAGTTAACAGCAGCACATCCATCAATTAGCACTTTGTTAACCCCAACCCCCTCAACTTTTGCTCTGATGAAGAGAGGTTTGAGATGGTTTTTCATGCCTAAATCTGGCTTTTCGAATGTAGCTTGTTGATCTTCGATACAGCCATTATTCATGATATAATAGCACATTGGCTTTGGATCAGCCATTTCTAACTGGTCGAAATCAGTTTCGAGCTCAGTTACTTCAGATTGGACATCATATTCTGATGGCAATATAGAAACCACACATATGACATCGAAATCTGGCTCAAAATCCAGCAAATCATCATCCTCCATTTTGTTTTCATCTATTGGGGGAAGGATTCTTTCTTTTGCTGGCCTTCTAGCCACTTCTTTGTATTGGCTTGGATGAGCATTTGCTGCAGCCAATTTTTTCTGGCGTTGGAACCTACGCCATTGTGTCATAGTCATTGGATGCTTTCCTTTGTAGTTATTTTTATATGAATACTTGTTAGCATCCTCTGAGTAGTTTGGTTTGGTACCACTGGAGCCACCAACTTCCATTGCCCCTTTGTTGAATCTCATCATTCCCTGGTGCATCCAGCGCCCCTGGGGGATCGAACTAGGAGGTCAAAAAGTTGGGCTTCGACCAGTTTTGACAGGGTTGTTTGGTTGAGTCAGGATCCCTTTTCCTTTATCTTGGTACTGTTTTGGGTTTGCCCCCTGCTTATTTGTCGCAGGTTGAAACCTTTTAAGGCCTTCAGTAGCCTCCTTATCACAAACAGCACTGCAACGAGCACAAAGCATAACACCTTTGTTCTCCAGTTTGCACCTGTTCAGAAAGTCAATTAGATCCTCTTCAGCACAAGGATAAACCACTTTCATTTTCTCGAAATACTCCTTTTCAGGGATTTCTTCTGTTTGCATTTCTGTGACCTCCATGGCTTCAACCATCATGATCTCCTGTGGTTCAGCATAGAGTGTGTCAGCATTCTGCAAAGGTTCAGCATCAATCTTCATGGCCTTAGGCTTTTCACCAAACTTGAGTCTTCCCTCATTCAAAGCCTTTTGGACCAAGTCCCTGAAAAGTGCACATTGTGAGGTTCTGTGTCCAAGAAAATTATGATATTTACAATAACCTCTTTTCTTTCTCATATCTAATGGGGGTATTTTAACACCCTTAGGAACCACAATTTGGCCATCAGTAACCAATAAATCAAAAATCTCATCACATTTTGTTATATCAAAAGTGTAAGTCTTTGACACATATTTATCATTTTTTGGTTCAACAGGATTTTTCCCATTTGAAGGTTTCAAAAGTTTGCAAATATAAGGGGGGCCAGGTTTTAATTCTGCCAAGTCTATTTCCCCTTGTTCAACATCCTCATAAGAGATATCATACTCTTGGTCACTGTCATGGGTTTCGACATAAGCAACATTCTCTTTCTTATGATACTTAGAATTTCTAGCCTTTTCTGCTTTCAAGCGTTCGACCTGTCGAACCCTATCAGCCAATTGGGCCATATCTCTTAGATGTTGAGTATCTAATTTCTTTATGATCGAATAATCTAGGCCACCAGCAGCCATTTCGACCAATTCATGTTCAGGCACCTGAGTAAAGCATCTAGCCTTAAGAAAACGGAATCTATTCAAATAGTCATCCACAGACTCAGGAGTTTTGCGCCTAACACTTGCCAATTCTTTGAGACTTATTTTAGATTGTCCCATGTAGAATTGTTCATGGAAAACCCTCTCCAACTGAGTCCAATTGAAAATCGAATGTGGGGGAAGAGTAGTAAACCATGTGAAAGCATTTTTCGTTAGAGAATTTGGAAAATATTTCATCCTTAAATTTTCATTGTTTGCTAAATCCACTGTCTCAGTCAAATATCTTGCTATGTGTTCAACAGTTGATTCACTAGTATCACCAGCAAATTTGGTGAATTTTGGGATTTTCCAACCCCTTGGTAATTCTGTTTGAAGCACATATTCTGATAGGGCAGAGACAAAATGAGGCCTATGCATACCTATATTTAGACCATTTTGTGCCAGGATGGTTTCGACCAAATTTGCTATGTTATTTTGTCCAGCAAAATTATTATTTTGGACGTTCCTAACTAAGTCGTAAGCATTTTGGTTCCTATTTACCAAGACGATTCCAGGATTTGGTTCGACTTGGGGCAAAACCTGTGGTTGTGCCTGAGGCTGCACTTGTGGTTCGACCACTGGTGCAGGTTGTTGGGCTTGGTTTACAGGATTAGCCAAGTTAATCTGTGCAGGCACCATGGCATTGTTTGGTGTTTGTGCAATTTGCAGAGGCACTACATTTTGAATTTGGGGAACTTGTTGAATAGGGACTTGAGGAGCCCCAAAGAAATCAGCAATTCTTCCCATCTGTGTGGCCAATACTTGGTAACTTTGGTTAGTATTTTGAATTAAAGGATTAAACACTGTACCAATCTGTTGTGTTAACATATTAACCATATCATGATTACTATCATCCATTTGTTGCCTCATAGCCATCAAGGCAGTATTAGTCAATGCAGGTACATTGTTTCGAGTTGCAGAACCAGAAACTGTTTGATTATTAGGGACAAACACGCCTGGTGTTGCCTCTGAAAATAACGAGGAACCCGTTTGTAAGCCCTGCATCATAGTAGTAGGCATACCATATTGGTAATTCCTGTTAGTGCCTTGACCCATGAATTGGGAAAAGGGCAAATGAAACGTGGACGAACTTGCACCACCCCCATTAATATTTGACCGGTTTGGGGAGAAATTATTCTCCATGTTATGAACCAAAGTCAAAATGGGTTCTGTGGTTGTCAAAGGCGCCATTGTGGATGATGGTATTGCCATTGTGGCATTTATTACAGAAGATGTTGGGGCAGATACCGTTGCCCCTATCACATTGGTCACAGCCTCACTGATTACAGGAGAGGTTATGGCCTCTGAGACATTCGAAGTGGTTGATGGATTCGAACCACTGTTATTATTGTTTCCAGTTGGATTTTCCATATTTGGTCTTGTATTTCTAGGTGGTGGTCTAACCATTTCAGGGAGAGACTTCCCGTTTCTTAAAAGCATACACTATACAAAACTTCTGGAAACAAACTAATTTACACTAGATTTTTAAAGAAAATTTAAACGTAAAGCACACAGTCCCACTGGGCGTGCCAATTTGTTTACTGTGAAATTTGGTAAACAACGCTAGTTTGAGTTATTACAAGAGAGATCAACTAGTAAATCTCGGGACATAGTGTTTTTGTTTATATTTCCAAAATAATTAGTGTTCATCATTGTTCTTATGCTTTAAATGTGATTTTTATGTAACTTGAATTGCAATAAAGAATGTTTATTCTAAGGAATAAACAGAAAGGGAGATTGAGTCGAAATAAAGACAATTCGAATTAAAATGAAAGAAACTGTAAATTTGCATTCAAAGGTAAATGTTTACAGAAAAGTAAATGGTACACATTGCATACATTTTCCCTTTCGAACTCGTTTCTCGCGTTGACATGGGTACTTTGAGTTTTGTAAGGATTTTGTATAATGATTGTGACCCTTTGCTCGATCACAGAACTAAACTATTTATAGACACTAATTCCTAACTGCTAATAACGTTTAAGTTAACTAAAGAGAGGACGCGTGTCTTGACACGTATTTTGAATTTGAATTCTCCTTTATCCTTTGATTTAGCCGTTGTATCCATCGAAGTCGAAATAGCAATGCTTCTCTTGAATATTTTGATAAGTCCACACTTTTCTTCTGCACAGCGAACGCTTCGACCTTATAGACATTTCGACCAAGTCGAAAGAACCCTGAAGAAAACAACGTTAAGACTAATGCTCCCGATAGAACATTTGATGATATGTTAATGCATGATTATTCATTAAATTTATTGGCTCTGAAAACCAAACTTCTTTAATGACTTTTAAGATAGTAAAATAATTAAATGGAATTATATTTATTATTTTCAGTCATTCCTTTAGAACATATTTTAACTTAGTAAAAATATGGGCTAACAATAAGATGATGTACGTCTATTTTAACTTAACTGAGATTCTAAGTTTGATCATTAATTTGGACATGCAACAACATGAAAACTCTTAGAGAGAATTTTCCGTCCATTTGACTCTCACAACAAGACATAATATTAGATAATTATATTTCTATAGAAAAATATTAACATATACTCTTAGGGTACAAGTTAAGGAATTAACGGTAAAAATTATATCTTATAAAGTGTGTAGTTAATTGCTTAAAATTGTAAATATTGACTTTTGTAATAAATATTTACTATTTTAAAGATATTTATCATGTGCCGTGCCTTATAAGTTATAACATATATTAACATAACTTTTTTTTACATATATTATACTCAATAAAATTTAGTTTATAATTATAGTGTTCACCTTAAAAAAATTACAAATCGAAAACTATCATGAATTTATGGGATCCCAATCTTTTGATTCTCATAGAAAGTGAACACAAGAGTGAGTAGAAAGTGGTATGTTTACCATCATTTTCATTTGTGGTCTGCTCACTTTCATTATTTAATTAGGACATGACAATACCGAAAAGATGAATACTTCTTCCATCCACTTTCTTATTTACTTTCATGACTTTATCAAATCTCAATCTAAATTTTATTGATATACAAAATCTCAATCTAATTATCCTACCATATATATATATATATATATATATATATATATATATATATATAGATGGATTGAGACACATCTTATGTAAAGTCAAATAGTATTATCAACTTCACCAAAAGGGATAGTGTCAAACTAAGATTTAAATCTCAAGTGCGAAAGAGGCTCTTATTTAATGTTTAACGGTGTTTCAAATATAATTATCTTATCTTTCGTGAAAATATATGAACAAAAAATTATCAACCTACGGAAAATAATTATGCAAGAGAGTACGAGTGAAAACATATTTCTCTTTTTCTAAAAGCCAATTACTATGCAATCCCATCATCCTCCTAATATGTTAAAGAAAATACCCTCGTTTTAGTAAAAAGAAAAAAAAAATTGTCATCACAATGGAGCAAGATTTTATGCAGTTACAGCACCCTGCTGTAACTGATCTTGGCCGTCCGATCTCTGATCGACGACTGATATCATTTCATAGTATAAAACTGTAATTTAAATCTAAACTGTCTGATCTCAAATCAACGGCCACAATTGATTACTGCGTACAACTGTGTCATTATTGGACAACAGCAAATCCAAATCCATCACAACCCCACCAATGGAGTATTAATTTATTTTTCTATCATATACACTCAATTTACTCTCTTTTATCAATTATTGTCATTCCTTTCTCACTAATGAATACTAATTTTATAAAATATGTAAGTCATTATTTTAAAATTATTTATATTTTATAAATTCGTGTATCATTTGTTAAAGTGATTTAATGTTGGTTATATAAATGCGTGCGATCAATTGGAGGACCTAGACTGAGGGGGTGTATAACTTAGCATAGGTCAGCAAGTTCCACAATAAAAGAAAATCTCCAACCAGGTCCAATAAAATAATCCAACATGGTATTCTGGGCCAGAGCTAAAAAAACAGCAAGATACACATCACATTCATGAAAAAGAATAAGCGTGAGTTTGGATATATATAGCCATAAATTGAGTTGCGTAAGAAGGTTGAACTTTCCTACGTAACATTGCATAAAAATTTGCACCATCCCTTTTCAATTTCCATCGGTCACTACTTATCTAAGACACTTTCGGTGTTGATCAGATAACCAATTGAAGGATATACATTACTAGCGACCATAAATTTTGGGACAACATGCATGCAACTTGATCTGGTTGACATCACTATAATAATATGGCAATGTAGGATCAACTCTGCATGAAAAATAGACAGTCTCACTCTAAATATCCCCTTTGAAGGAGTATACATTTCAATATTCTTTAAACAAATGATGTTGATTCAACCAGCTCCCTACATGCTCAAATCTGTCAAAATACACTATTGCAAATGTGCATCAAGTAGTATATTCTCAAATAAAATAAACTACAAGACGCTTCTGGTGAAATGCTACATTTCATGGGACGGATTGAGCAATCATTTGGCCAAATATATCTAAAAGCTCAAGTGTACCCCTCTTTCAGCCCACACCTACATTGAAGGTCCAAGTATATGAAAATTTCTATTTAGGCCCCTCAAAACCTTTATTAAGGGTATTTTCGTCAAAACAAGGGGCTTGGGTGTCAACAGACGCCATAGGGGGCCTAAAGAGCAACTTTCCAAATATATTTGCCTTACTCATACTAATAATTTTTTATTTGGCCCATGCCAAAAGGAAAAACATGTGTGTGCGTGTCTTTTTAAAAAATAAAATAAAAAGTACAAAGTTAACCCAAATTGAATCAAGATTTCATTTGCAAATGTAGAGCACACAATCAAATCACAAATTGTTTAGACCTGAAGTTTCCACCAAAATAACAAAATCAGAAACCCAAAGGCAAAGTAGGGCAAGAACTAATTAAATTGAATTTTACAACAGAGGGGGCAGAATCTCGAAAAAACAAGTTCCACCATAAAAACTAATTCAGACTTTAGAAAAAGCCCCCTGATCAAGAGAGAATGCCATATATCACAACAAGCATCAGCAGCTCAATGTGCACGTGCTCGACTGCTACTTTCGGCGTTTCTAATTGGATTGAAGTATGGATGGGCCTGCATAGTATTCACCATTTGTTAACCAAACATTATGTAAAATGAGTTCATATTACCAAACACTTATATGGTAAGAGGGGCATAAGCAGGCAGCATTCTAAATGCATACAGCAAAATACTCCTAACTACAATTACATAGAGAACCAAGATTAGATAAAATTAGAATCAACCGACAACCATCAATGTCGATCAGAAACATCAATTTATAATGATCTAATAAACAGAGATCCACCAACAGTTCTTTTATTACACAGGAAAAACTCTGGACAAGACAGAATTAACTGAAAAGTGATGAGCAACAGCTATAGCAAGATGCCAGATAAGATAAGAACAAAGGACCCAAATGAACGACCAAGCTCAAATCAAGCACAAGTGCAGCAATAAAAATACTAAAAGAATTAGGTGTTACCATGGCTTCTTTTGCAGTGGGCCGCTCTTGGTGATCGTATCGCAGTAACTTGTCAACAAAGTCAACAGCCTTCATAGAAGTAATTAAAGTTTAGACAATGTGGGTAAATTAAAACACATAATTAGTTGATTGTAATGCATACTACCTCAGGAACAGTCAAGTGTTGATTTTCAACATTAATGAACCTTTGCCATGGCTTCCGACTATGCCTGTAATAAATACAATATTGTGAACATCCTGTAAGTTGAAATATTAATACTCCCTCCGTTCCTTTTTATAAGAGAAAGTTTACTTTTTAGATTCATTCAATAAAGAATGTATTTAAGCTATAATATAGACCAAATACATCAATTATTAATATAGACCAAATACATTCTTTATTGAATGAATCTAAAAAGTAAACTTTCTCTTATAAAAAGGAACGGAGGGAGTAGTTTTTATTTCTTTATTTTGACAAAACTAATATTCTTATTTAACAAAAGCAACATATACACTAAATTATGAAAGCAAAGAAACAAACCTCCCAATAAGTGCTGCAAAATGCGGGTCTAACTCAATGCGATACTTATTCAAATATGCATTTAATTCATCCGTCCCAAGTACCTATTGAATGAAGGAAGAAAAACATTATCATAAAAAGAAAAAATTGGTGAATATCTCTTTAACGTCTAAGTTGCTTCTAAGACTAAGCAAACATCTTTTGTAGTTCTGAATGAACTCAGTTCAGATTGCTGCTTTCACAGGTAAGTACGGTGTTTGTTCTGCCAGGATAGGTAGCAGAAAAATAAAGCAACAAGTTGGAAACAGAGCAAGGGAAACATCTTTCTAACAGCCAACAGAAAAATAAGGTGTTTTCAAAAGCCAACAAAAATATTTCATTTCTTTACAAAAAGCATATTTTTTCACAAGATCGCCATGTGGGCAAACTGTAGTACACAGAAATCATTGATGAGGAAAAGCCAACAATATAGAAAAGGACACAAGATGCAAGAGCAATGTACACTTGCAACATAATACAGTTCCCAGTGTGCAATTACATATATAAATAATCAAAGCAATAGTAAAAGTAGTATTGAATTATCTGCCAAACACACATAAGCCAACAATCTGGACAGATTCAACCACTTCAAATGCTACACTTACCCTGGCTATCTTGACCAGTTGATCATAGTTATCATGACCATAAAAGAAGGGCTCCTTCCGGAATATCTATGACAAAACAAACCACAGGTAAGTAAAGCAGGAGACATCATGCTGTAGTAAAAGATTATAAGGTTTAACTCTACAATGATAGAACCACACCTAAATACTAAACAATAGGTAAATTGCATTTTAAGGAAAATATGTTGCTTACCATCCCGGCAAACATACAACCAAGACTCCACAAATCTAGAGAATAATCATAGTCTTGAAGATCAACAAGAAGCTCCGGACCTTTGAAATATCTACAAGCCAAGTACATATAAAGGAGATCAAAAAGTGTTTGTACTCAATGTGTGTGTGAGCGAGATTAGTTCAGCTGAGTAAAGCATAATCTTGTTGCAGTTACAAAAAAACAACAATCTGATGACATCCCACTTATTCTAGACTAAACCATATTTGCTCTTTGTGATCTGATGGCCTAAGGATGTCTATGGATGAACTATAGTTAGGTATTTTTACCAACAAAAATATTGATTTTTGGATATGCTAAGTTCAAAGACCCAAACCCTCTCCCTGCAACAAACTTCCCAGAATAGCAAATGATCATTCTATGTGACTTTAACAAAAATAAATATCTCTTAGGGTATGTTTGGTAGCGGGCCTTCGGAGGGCTAAGTCTATATTTTAAAATATATTTGATATTTTAAAAAATTGCAAAAGACAACATGATAATTGATCATATAATACTTCAATTACACTTGATTGATCTTAGAAAACATTTTATAATGTTCGTAATTTAAAGGAGAAAAGTAAGCCCTACCCTCCAAAACCCTCAATCCAAAGATTTAAAATGTATCTATATCATTTTATATATCATATAATCCGTAATTAAAAAATGTGTCTATATCATTTTATATATCATATAATCAGCAATTTAAATGCATCCATATTATTTTATAATGTCCGTAATGTTCAAACTTTTTTTTAAATAGCAAAATGTTAGTAGTTAGTGGGGGAGTTGAACCAATGAATTCCTTATCACTTCAACCCTTATGTCCTTCCCTCCAAAATCTTAATCTCCAAATTTTAAATTGACGAGTTTAGTTCAAGTAAATATATAACCATCCCTGCCTAGTAGAGGCAGATGGAAGTCGTTGCAATGATTAAAGGAATAAAAAGACAGATGGTATAAGAATATGAAAATGTTGCCTAAGTAATTATTTAATGAGAAATTATAAATCATCTGAAAAGGCAACAAAGATTTCAGCGGTATGTGACACAATTACACAGGTACAAGCACTGGGGGGGCTTCACCCAAAGTCCTACCTGCTTTGTGAGCCCCCATAAAAAAGAAAGAAAACACATAAGAGCAAGTGTACCTTGAAGCCACACGAACATTATACTCTTTCCCAGGATGATAGAACTCTGCAAGCCCCCAATCTATTAGACGAAGCTTACGCTGC
Source organism: Trifolium repens (assembly GCA_030408175.1). NCBI lineage: Eukaryota > Viridiplantae > Streptophyta > Magnoliopsida > Fabales > Fabaceae > Trifolium > Trifolium repens. Next base: position 39,088,126 of record CP125851.1, read on the forward strand.
GTGTGGTCAATCATTACATTATGGGGCTTTACATCCCGATGCATGATTCCTTGTGAATGGCAATAATCCAATGCCTGGTAGAAGTTTAAAATAACTTAGCACTTTCAAGATGTTAGACACAAATAACTTTAAATGGCTGGATTGGTAAAATAATAGAATGAAATTATGGATAACAAACTGATCAAAGCAGCACAACACTGACACTACATAAACTAAACAGGATACATGAGCATGTATAACTAACATGCAAATAAGGAAACATGCAAGGCACATGAAGAGACATGCAAAAGTAGATGCACCTGCCTTTTGCAATGTAAACCTTAGAGGCAAAACTTTATAGTTTGATATAGAAAACAGTTGAGTTAACAGGACATTCAATTGAAGATTATCTTTACATAATGACACCAAGTATCCAGACAAAAAACCAAACGAAACCAAGAACCAAAATCTTGAGTTGAAGAGGTGCACAATCATAATCAGAGACACATGCATAAAAGTTGAAACACACTATCTCAGAGGACATAAATGGCTAAACTAAAGAAGCGTGCAAGCAATCCTAAATTCCTGATCAGAAGGCTTTATAAAATTCCAACCAATTTCAAGAGATAAAGGACCTGGATCTCAAACTGTAATTGCATATTAAAGACAAGGTGGTATGCCTTGCATCGCAAGAGCACCTATGAGACAGAACTGAGTTCTATAACAAACCAATTCTGAGAAACCAGGTCCGAAATACCAATTGAAATGTACAGTTCATTCACGCTACTCCCAAGACTGACGTATTTGTTAAATCTGTGCAGCAAATGGTTCAAACCTTCATCATTTTTAAATTTAATCAAACAATAAAAACACAACAATCATAAGCAATCAACCTTATAATATTATTTTTAAAAAACACACTTATAATAAAACATCTAGATCTTGAGTTCATCAAGATCAACGGAAAAAAAAAAATGACAAAAAATACAACTGTAGCATGTTCATGTTCATGTTACTTGTAAATAAACACAAGAGCATCAAACTTGCCTTTAGAAGTTCATAGATATAATATCGTATATCATAGTCTGACAGTGTAGGATAGAGTACTTTAAAGTCCGTGTTATTGACATATTCAAATATGAGACTTGGGGTCTTGGACTGCTGGTCTCTAACAATGTCAAGCAACTTCACAATATTGGGCCCTCCACAAAGATTCTGTAATATTTTGATTTCCCTCTTGATCTGAATTAATAATCAGAAGAATCTATGAGTTAAATATATAGCAAGAGGATGGGAATGGGAAGCCATTATAGTTTAAATAAAGAAATAGATGAACATCCGCTTGTCACCAGATCATTTCAATTTTCAGTAACAAAACGGAGCTAACTACTATTCTGTAGCACTATGGTCACTTGCACGCCGTAGACATAAAAAACAACAAATAAACTAAATCTTGATAAAAAAAAATGTTTTTAAATGATTAAACAACATAGAAAACAGAGAATTGAAGTCCCAGCACGGCATTTGCTATTTTCATACTAAAAAAATTGACCTAGATTGGAGTGTCACTGCGGAATAGAATGAAGATGCATAAGCACAGCACAGCACAGCAGTTTAAGTGTTGAAGTACATCATTAACATAGCCTTATCCCATATGGTAGGGGTTAGTTATATAGATTAAATAACACATTTTTTCATCAAATCAAGCCTGGCATGGCAAAATTAGATCACACTGCCATTAGACACAGATTGGAGTGTAACTGTGGAAAGGAATAGAATGAAGATGCATATGCACCGCAGTTTAAGTGTTGAAGTACATCATTAACATAGCCTTATTTCATACGGTAGGGTTAGTTATATTATATAGATAAATAACACCATTTATCATCAAGCCACCATGGCATGGTGAAATTAGAGCACGCTGCCATTAGGCATGCCAGGCAATTGTCGGATGCACATCGCAAAGAATGGCCGTAGCGACTTCTATCATGCCACCGTAGCAGTCCAAAGCAGAAATAGTACAAGAAACGGCGTTTGTTATATTTTTGAAAGGGACATATGAAATTCCAAGAGTTCACAACCAATATCACACTCAAACGACCTTTGAAAACTTAACAGATTCTACACCCACCATTTTTGGCAAATCATCCATCTCTGAAATTGAACGGCCTCCATTCTCTATCCGTGTTTCCTCTGTCCCTTTTTTTCCCCTATTATTATGATATGACCTTTGATTCTCCTAGGTAACCTCTTCCAGCTATTTAGGCCTTTCCTTCTCTGCTTTCTCTGATTTTACTTTTCAGTTATTTCCAACATTATTTGCTCTCTGTTCTTGTTCTTCACGAGAAATTAAGAATACAACTTCTAGTGTTCTAAGTTCTCTCAACTTTTTTTTTTGGGCTGTGGTACAACGGTGGTGAATGTATGGAACATTCAAGCCTAAACTTGCAGGACAGGAACTATTGAGTGTTTGAGCTTGACATGCAATCATGGAATGTGTACACAATCGGAGTGTGCCTTAGCAAACAATTATCATTTTATTTCATTTTGGTAGTTTATCCTATATTACTTTGTACTAGTAAATTATTTGTCATTCTAAGAAGAGAAAAGGGCTTTAACATAAAAGATAGCACAATTGGTCTATGTTAAACATTCAAGCACAGGTGATGTGTGCAATCTATAGTGGGTGGCTAGTTGAAAATATAGACGATGGTAATCATGATGTTAGGAATGAGTATGCCAATGTATAGAAAGACAGATATTCATAAATTGCACTCTTTATCTAAACTTCAGAAGTTGAAGAGAACCCAATGTATAGAAAGACATAACACATTTGAGTATGCCAAAATTTTAAGAAAAACAGACGTAAGTTCTAGTTACCATAACCACTTTCCCTAGGGATGTAATGTACGTAACTGATATCTAAGCATGCACTTATTATACACATCAACCAAACCTTCTTGAACCCTAAAAAATAAACTTCCCCCCCCCCCAGCATATTCACAAACTAATAATTGCAAGACAAAATATATTAACTTATGCAAACGCGTTCAAATACTTATCAGTGACAATCTCAAGTTTATTCTGATGTTGCCTAAATCAAACCCTAATTGTGACATATAATACATTCATCAAATGAAAATCATGCACTTATTATACACATCAACCAAACCTTCTTGAACCCTAGAAAATAAACTCCCCCCCCCCCCCCCCCCCCCCCAGCATATTCACAAACTAATAATTGCAGACAAAATATATTAACTTATGCAAACGCGTTCAAATACTTATCAGTGACAATCTCAAGTTTATTCTGATGTTGCCTAAATCAAACCCTAATTTTGACATATAATACATTCATCAAATGAAAATCACAATTCAAAATTAAAAAACATAAAATCCCACATATAACTCACCTTCTTCTTCTTGACAGGTTTGAGGATCTTAATAACACATTTTTCATTATCAGTACAATGAACACCTTCAAACACCTCACTGTATTTTCCCCTACCCACCTTCCTCACCACCTCATAATCATCCTGCTCCCTGAAAAACACACAACAAATAAAAACAAAATCAAACACAATTGAAAATCAAAGATTCAAACCTATATTATACAATATATGAATTGAAAATGAACGAGGATTAAAAAGAAAAGGAAAAAGATTATTAATCTATAATTATTACCCCCACTGAACGGTGAGGGTTTCGTAGTCCCAATATTCCTTAGGGCGAACGACGTTGACGTCAGAATAAACCCTAGCCTTGGAGGAAGCGCCGGGGCGGCGAGTGGCTTTTCCAAACTTCTGCGACATGAAGACCGAAAGAGGAAACCGAGGACGGCGGCGATGGTCGTAGGGCTGTGGTGGAGTTGTTGTGGCGGACCGGACTCAGCGGCGGAGGAAGAAAGAAGAGGGAAAAAAGAGAAGAGATTTGGGGGAATTTTTTATTAATTAATTACAAAAGTAAAAGAAAGATTGAGATGTTCGAAAGAGAAAGACCAATCTATCGCGCGAGAAGTTCAATGGAAATTGTCTTATGGCCCATCTCTATTATATACACTAGCGGCTCTTTTCCCGTTTCTGGGATCCGCATTTTCTATTATGCTAAAAAATAAAAGTAACACTTTGAAAAAGTTACCAACCTTCTTTATAGTGATAATAAAAACTCTAAACGATAATATACAATCCCAAAAACATATATCCTTTATATATATATATATATATTTTATTTTTTTTTTCAAAAGCAAGGTGGTAGCAAAGAGCTATCCACCCCAAAATGCATTAGATAATAGATAGAGAATACAAAAACAAATGGAGGGGGCCAAACCAAACTCCATTAAGAAGGACAATATCTAAAACTAGGAATCCCTAGCTTATTTTTATTAATGCAATTACAAAGAAATAAAGGGGTCTGATGCCAATAAATTAGTGAAGTAATATTCAAACCGTGATTAGCCAAAAGATCTGTTGCTTGGTTTCCTTCTCTAAAGATGTGTGTAACCATGAAGTTCATTTGTCTGATCATTGTCAAAACGTTTCTCCATCTGCTCCTAAGTCTCCAAGAAATCAATTTGTTAGGATTAGAAAAAGGTGCTACAACTAAGGAAGAATCTGTTTCCAACCAGAGATTATGCCAACCATGTTGAAAAGCAACCTCAATAGCCATCATTGCCCCACTTAGCTCTGCAAAATAGGATGAAGCAATGCCTAGGGGTTCTGCAAATGCATGAATGAAATCTGATGCACTATCCCTGAAAATTCCACCACATGAAGCCTTGCCCGGATTACCATTTGATGCTTCATCTACATTGCATTTATACCAATTCAAGAGAGGTGGTTGCCAAAGAACCTCTTTGAGAAGAGAAGCTCTTGGATGATGAATAGAGATTCTAAATAACTTCAAAAAAGAGAAGTCCTTGATAGAGTTATGAGAGTTTCTTAGTATAGTTTCCAGTCAAAGAGGTATTAGCAACAATCAAAGAAATGGCAGATCTCCAAGATATGAACTTGTCATGAAACCTTGCTTGATTTCTGACAAACCAGAGAGTGTTTAGCAGGTTGATGATAGCAACAATCATAGTAGCCTTGCTTTGAGGAGACCAATTCATCTCACATAACTTCCACATATCTTCCATAGTGGTAAATTGAATGGTTAGATTCAAACATCCAGCAAGCCACGACCACAGTTTTATAGCAAAATCACACTGAAAAAATATATGAAATGTTGTCTCAGCATGCTTGTTACACAGGTTGCACATTGAAGTAATTACACAACCTCTAAGAATCAAGTTTTCATCCGTGGGCATTTTGTCATGCATTAACCTCCAGACCATAAGAGATTTTGAAGGAGGGATGTCAGGGCTCCAAACAAATTTGGTCCAAAATAGATCTTGCAGGGGAGACATTTTGAAATTATAGGCTTCCTTAAGCTCCAAGCTACCCGAGTCAGTGTGCTTCCAAAGCAAAGAATCGTGACATTGCTCCAAAGGAATAGTTGCTTGATTCACTAAAGAACTTAAATTTAAAAACTCCAAATCTAACTATGAAGGAATGTTCCAACAGCCATTTGAAAGATAGTCACTGACAGTAGAGGTAAGCAGCTGCCTTGTATGAGAAGGAATGTTGTAATGCTCAGACAAAACCACTCCACACCAATTATCATTCCAAAAGTTAATGTGCTCACCATTACCTATCAACCAGACAGAGTTATCAACAATCACATCATATTCCTCTTTAATACTGCTCCAAATGGAAGAGAAAATATGATAATTAATAGGCTTCTTATTTCTGATCACTCTATCTCTTAACAGCTTGGCCCAAGAAGACTAAGAATTGAGAAAAGTCCAACAAAGCTTCAGATTAGAGGCTTTGTTCAAGCTAATCAAAGATCTTAAATTCAAACCTCCCTGAGATAATGGTCTACAGACTTTTTTCCAAGAGGTAGTAACCAATTTCCTCTTATCAATTTCACCACTCCAGATGAAATTCCTAATGCATTTCTCTAACTCTTTGAGTAAAGATACAGGCCAAGAGTAAAGTGAAATACTGTAAGTGAGCATGCTGTGAATGACTGACCTAACCAATTGAATTCTACCAGCAATCGATAGTAAAGAAGCCTTCCAAGAAGCTAATTTTAATTTAACTCTGTCAGCAATTGGTTGAAAATGACAAGCCTTAGGTTTGCCTTTAAAAATTGGTACCCCCAAGTAAGACAAAGGCAGAGAACCAATATTAAAGTTTAAGACTTGAACAATCAAATCCAGTCTTCTAGGAGATATAGAACCTGAGTAGATGGTGGATTTTGAAGTGCTTATGACCTGACCAGACTCCAAAGCATAGGCAGCAAATAAGTCAGTTAAAGCATGTAAACCAGCAAGATTACCTTTACAATATATCATCAGATCATCTACATAGAAGCAGTGAGAAGGAACACTAAAATTTCTTGTGCCTTTAATGAGTTTGAGTTTGCCTTCAGACACAAGTTTAGTAATGCTTCTACTTAGAACATCTTCAGCCAGACAGAACAGAAGAGGTGAAAGTGGATCTCCCTGCCTGACTCCTCTACTACAATTAAAATAGCCATGTGATTTTCCACTAATGGAGATGGAAAGGAAAGCATATTGAAGAATGACCTGGATCCAGTTACAAAATGTGTCATTGAATCCAAAAGTTTTCAGAACTTTAAGAAGAAAAGACCAATCTAAGGTGTCAAAGGCTTTGGTGATATCAATTTTAAGAGCTACATTCCCTCCATGAGCTTTGTTGTGAATCAAATTGGCAGCTTCAGAAGCAATACAAAGACAGTCTTTGATATCCCTATCTTTAATGAAACCCTTTTGTTCATCTGAGACAAGATTAGGTAGAATAGAGGCTAATCTGTCAGCAATGATTTTGGTGATGATCTTGAACTTGAAGTTCGCCATTGCAATTGGCCTATATTGAGCAATTGAAGATGCATCAGGAGACTTGGGAATCAAGGCAATAATATTGAAATTGAAACCTGGTAAAATCCAACTAGTAGTAAAGAATTCCATCACAGCATTCATAACATCCACTTTGACAATCTCCCAATAATGCTGAAAAAAGAAAGCACCAAATCCATCCGGGCCAGGAGCACTATCTTTGTTCAGGGCAAACACAGCAGCATTGTCATGAGATGGCAGCAGCTTTTTATATATTATTTTGTCATAGATTTGATGAAAATTGTTTACTACATTCTAAATTGCAAAAGTCAGTGTGAGTTATTTGAGGAAAGTTTGTTACTATAATATAATATTATTTTTTATTTAAGTGGCAGTTTTTAAAGGATAAAATTTGAATAATAAAAAAGTCATCCCAAAAACACATCATTTTTATATATTGTTATAGATTACTGTCATACCCTAATTTTGCCTCACTTCATTTTCACATTTTTTTTCCATCTAGCCATTATTTTGCATTTTTTAGAAAAGTCAACTTTTGCATAAAGACTTATAAAAATATTTTTCTTTGCATAATTTACATGACATGATTTATTTACCCTTTTGCCCTTATCTCTTTTAATTAACTACTTTTTTCATTTATTTTGATTTTGTTACTTGTAATCCAAGAAACCTCATTTCATTATCAAGTGCACTCCATTTTGCAAATCCAATTCAATTTCATTCTCATTTCATTTCAAAATTATTGCATCATTTAAAATTCAAAATTGCATTGTTGCATCATGGTTAATAAATTATTTTTTGGTCCAAACACATTTTTGTTAGCCCAAATCCAAACAACAAAAAGCATCCAAAAAGGACACCACATCATCATCTCACTAGAAGCTTCTATTCTCCTCCACCTCACCACAAAAAAATGTTAACCAAAGCACAATCAAAAACCTCATAAAAATATCCCAAATCAATTTCTCTAAAATACCCTTTCTTCTTCACCAATCCATGATCCACCTTACCCTAATTCCCATCTATAAATAAGCCCCATGATACCAAGGCAAAAGGTTCCAATTTTCACACACAAAACCCCCATTCCCGTGCACTATTCATCACCACCCCAAAAACCCAAATCTCAAACTATCACTCAAAACTCGAAAATTCTTAAGCAAACACCTTCCACTCACTTCCAGTAGTTGAAATCCATAAGAAACAGCAAGAAAAACAACTCATAAACGCCATAACCGCAACTCTCAAAACTTGAAAAATCAAGGTAGTTGCTAGGACGTTTCAGAGCTCCATTTCAGTTCATTTCTGTTGGATTGTGATCGTTTAAACGTAAGGAAGCTTTTCTGTTAATTAATTTTACATTTCTGTGCTTATTTTGAGTTTTTAAGTTTTTGAGTTCGAACTTGTCGTTCCATTTTATCTCTGTATGAGCATCCATTGAGAAATCTGAGATTAGATTCATGATCAGTGCGAGAAAACGAACAAAATCGTATACTCACTCATAAGAATCGAGGTCCGTTTGTGTTAGAAGTAATTTATATTTTGAGGGTATTTTAGTATTTTGTTGTGTTGTCTTTATGACCTAGTTTTTTGTGTATAAATAGACTAGTAGTTGATGTCATTAAAACATCTTTATTCTCCTTTTGTAGCCGTCATTGTAGAGCATTCAATAATATTCTCTTTTTCTATTCATTTATCACCTTTGTGCACCAACTGTTAGACTACTTGGCTATCACTTAGAAGGGGGGGTTGAATAAGTGAACCTTGAAACAATGTCGTTTTTAAAAAAATTATTTGTTTCAATCGAGCGCAAGCGGAAAACCACCAGATCGGTAGTCTATGCACCGATTGACCAAAGGAAACGTAGTATAAGCCTTTGAACGTTTTATGAAAAGATTTGAAATGATAGAGTTCAAAATTTGAATTTAAACAATGAATTAAATTCAGTCCCAAGCAAGTTACAATATCGAATTAAACACAATCACAATCAAGCATAACAATTGAATTTTTGATGTTCCAATACGAACATGAAAAATTCAATTGATTCAAGAAATCAATGAAATTATAACAAGTAAAATATTGAGAGAGAGAGATAGAGAAACACACAACGATTTGATTAGGGAGTTCCCCGGATTTCGCGTCGTCCACGCGTTTGTCCGAGTACGTCTCCCCCCAAATAACCAAACGGGTTATTTGAGAGTGTATAGATCAAAAAATGATTAACAACACGTGCACAGTTTACAATTGAATCTTATAAACCTATAACGAGACAAAAAGTAAACTATGCAACAAAACCTCGACACACAACGAAACTTCGCCCTCTGATTCCAACGATCCGACCCGTGCCAAACCGCACTCGATCGTCCAGCTGAGTCCTTCGTTTCTTGTTGTCGAACCTTCAAGACAAGCACGATCTTGAATCCTTTGAGAGAAACTAGAACCTTCAACACACAATCCAACCCGACTACGATTCTGATTCACCGCGAACCGTATCGAACGTTATCACACAAAAATGCAACCTCTATTGAATTGATCCCATACTCAAACTTCAATTTTGATTGCAATCTTTGATGAAGATGATGAATTTGTGTTGAATGAAACCTTTGATCCAAATTCTCACTCAATTTGCAACCCAAAGCGTTTTCTGATCTTTCATACTAGTTTCCTCTAACATTACAATGACACATCACATTGCTATTTAAAGAGAGAATAGAATTGAGCAAATTTGGGCAAAATTCAACATACGTGTATCGATACAAATGATGGTTTGTATCGATACAAACCCTTTGACCAGCGTTCAAATTGAAAATATTGACCTATGTATCGATACAAAGATGTATATGTATCGATACATATATCAGTTTCTTGAAATCTTGACTGATATGTATCAAATCATGCAAGCATGATTCGATACATCATGCACTCTCTGATTTTTTGAGAGAAGTGAGTGTGTATCGATACATGCAAGCATGATTCGATACACAGGTGACTCTCTGCCTCTGAGAGATCACTTTTGTATCGATACAAGTGATAGATGTATCGATACAAATTGCACAAAATCAGTCTGAAGTAATTTCAGGACATTTGTATCGATACACATGTTTATGTATCAATACATAATACCTAAAACTCAGTTTTTCAAAGTTTAAAAATAGTTTTTCGCTGTCAAGTCATTTGTAATGTTGCCAAAATGTGTTCTACTCTATTTTCATGTGTTTTGACAATTATTAAAACATGAGGATGAACTGGTGCACTTACACCAACAATTGGTATCTAGAGCTCCGGTTCGAATCCACGGGAAACATGAGTGAAACGTGAGGCGTTGTGTGATTGATTTCGTTTCTTGAATTCGAGTTGAATCTTGAACGAAGTTGTAACAGAATCACATTTTCTGATTCTGCGGGATTGGGAAACACGAGTGTTTAGTGAGATTTGAGTGAACGCACAAAGGTTGAAGATGAACGGAAACGGTGGTATGAGTACCAAGCTTCCAGTGTTTGATGGCAAAAACTGGAATCGTTGGATGAAACAAATGCTTGTTCTGTTCGGTGCTCAAGATGTGCTTGAACTTGTCATTGAAGGCTACGTTCCAGTAGCAGCAGATGCAACAGATGCACAGAAGCTCGCACAGAAGGATACGAAGAAGAAAGATCAGAGGGCGCTGTTCTACATCCATCAGTGTGTGGATGAAAACGTGTTTGAGAAAATTCCTAATTCAGCAACGGCGAAGGCTGCGTGGGACACACTGGTCAGATGCTATGGTGGTGATGCATCAGTGAAGAAGGTGAAGCTTCAGTTCTTACGAAGGCAGTATGAGAATCTCAACATGAAGAACAATGAGAAGGTCCCTGAGTACATCTCCAGAATGATTCTGATCACCAATGAGATGAAAGCTTGTGGTGAAACCCTTTCAGAACAAGTAATCATTGAGAAGGTATTGAGATCCCTTACCCCTCAGTTTGATTACATTGTGGTAGCTATAGAACATTCCAAGGATCTGAGTTCCATGAGAATTGAAGAGCTACAAAGCAGTCTAGAAGCACAAGAGTTGCGTCTGACTGAGAGAAACTCTGAAAGAGAAGTAGAGCAGCAGGCTCTGAAAGCAGCCTCTGGAAAGAAGCATCAGAAGCAGTCTTGGTCAGAAGCCAAGAGAAGATCTGATGGAGTTCAGAAGCCAGAAACTTCAACCTCTGATAAGCAGAAGTATCAGAAGGGAAAGGAGAGATTTGACAAGAAGAAGATCCAGTGTTACTGTTGTCAGAAGTTTGGCCATTTTGCTCCTGATTGTCGGTCAAACAAGGAAAGAAAGTCAGAAGAAGCAAATATAGCCAGAAGTTCTGATGACTCTGATGGTGAATTTGTGTTACTAATGTCTTCTGAAACTGATGATATGAATTCATCAGAGTGGTGGTATATGGACACAGGGTGTTCAAACCATCTTACTGGAAACAAGAAGTGGTTGGTTGACTTTGACTCTGGGAAGAGTACAAAGATCAGATGTGCTGATGATAAATACCTCAATGCTGAAGGTATGGGAAATGTCAGAGTTATTCTGAACAATGGAAAAGCAGCATTGATTCAGAATGTGTGGTATGTACCTGGCATGAAAAGCAATCTGATGAGTGTGGGGCAACTGATTGAGAAAGGTTTTTCAGTTACTATGAAGGACAATCTTCTGAAGCTGTATGATCGTAATCAGAAGCTGATTATGGAGTCTGAACAGGGAAGGAACAGGACATTCAAGGTGAATGTCAGAACTGCAGACTCTGAATGCCTTAGTGCAACAAGTGTTGAGAAGGATAGTGAGCTGTGGCACAGAAGATTTGGTCATCTGAACTTCAGAAGCCTGGAGCATCTGAAATCAAAGAATCTGGTACATGGAATTCCTACAATCAAGAAACCTGAGAAGTCATGCAAAGTGTGCATGGAAGGGAAGCAACCAAGACTGTCATTTACATCAGAAGTAGCTCCAAGAGCAAAACATGCCTTGGGAGTAGTACATTCTGATGTGTGTGGTCCATTTCCAGTAGCATCAATTGGAGGGAATAAATATTTTGTGTCATTTGTAGATGAATTCACTAGAATGACATGGGTATCCCTGATAAAGTTCAAACATGAGGTGTTTGCTGAATTCAAGAAATTCAGAGTGAAGGTTCAAAATCAGAGTGGCCAGACTCTGAAGATTCTTAGAACAGATGGTGGTGGTGAGTATAACTCCAATGAGTTCAAAACTTTCTGTGAGGAGAATGGAATTGAGCATGAGGTTACTGCTCCTTATACTCCTCAACACAATGGTCTTGCTGAAAGAAGAAATCGCACTTTGCTTGATATGGTGAGAAGCATGCTGAAAGAGAAGAAGCTTCCCCATAATTTATGGGGTGAAGCTGTTGCAATTGCATGTTATGTGCTCAACAGATGTCCAACGAAGAAGCTGAAGGAAATAGTTCCTATTCAGAAGTGGACTGGAGATAAGCAAAGTGTTAGTCATCTGAAGGTATTTGGTTCTGTCTGTTACAAACATTTCCTAGAAGCCAGAAGACAGAAACTTGATGATAGAAGCAAAGTAATGTTATTGGTGGGGTACCACAGTACATGTGCGTACAAACTCTATTGTCCAGAGACTAATAGAATTGAATTCAGCAGAGATGTCATTGTGAAGGAATTAGAAACTTGGGATTGGAGCAAAACTCAATCCAATTCTGATGTGAGAATTTTTGAAGGAGACTTCGAAGGAGATTCAGATTCTGAAGGAGATTCTGAAGGAGATTCAGACTCTGAAGGAGACTCTGACTCTGAAGGAGATTCTGAAGGTGACTCTGACGGTCAAGGCCCTGAAGGAGCTTTTGAACACACTTCAGAATCACAAGCCTCTGAAGGTGAAACTTCTGAAGAAAGAACTTCTGAAGATAGCACTTCTGGAATCCCAACTTCTGAAGGAAATTCTGTGGAACAAGATCAGAGACCACAGAGAATCAGAAGCATCCCAAGAAGATTTGCAGAGTTTGATATGCTGCAAGACACTGAAGTAGACTCTGAGGGAGAAGTTATTCAGTGTGCAATGTTAGTAGACTCTGAACCCGTGAGTACAGAAGAGGCTCTTAAGCAGCAAGTCTGGCTGCAGGCCATGAAAGAAGAACTTGATGCTATAAAGAGAAACAAGACTTGGAAGCTGTCAGAACTTCCAAAAGGCAAGAAAGCCATCAGTGTCAGATGGGTTTTCAAGCAGAAGCTAAAGCCAGATGGATCAATTGGCAAACACAAAGTGAGGCTAGTAGCAAGAGGATTTCTGCAGAAACCTGGGCTAGATTATTCTGAAGTGTTAGCACCTGTAGCAAGACATGAAACAATTAGACTGGTAATCGCAATAGCTGCTAACAAGAATTGGCCTCTTATGCATTTAGATGTGAAATCTGCATTTCTGAATGGTCCATTACAAGAAGAGGTATATGTGTCACAACCTTCTGGCTTTGAGAAAAAGAATCAGAAAGGGATGGTGTATAGATTACATAAAGCCTTGTATGGATTGAAACAAGCACCCCGAGCCTGGAATATGAAGATTGATTCATTTTTCAAAAAGCATGGGTTTCAGAAATGTGAGTTGGAATATGGTGTTTATGTTCAACACACTTCAGAAGGCAATATGATTCTGGTATGTTTGTATGTTGATGACATATTGCTGACAGGAAGTTCTGAACAAGAGATAGCTAAGTTCAAGAAGGTTCTGATGAATGAGTTTGAGATGACAGATCTTGGAAAAATGAGTTATTTTCTAGGGATGGAATTTCTGTATTCTGAGAAAGGAATCATTTTACATCAGATGAAGTATGAACTTGAGCTTCTGAAGAGATTTAAGCTTGAAAATTGCAGAGTTGCTATCACACCCTCTGATACGAATCTGAAGCTGGACTCTGATTCTGATGGAGAGGATGTGGATGCTATAACCTTCAAACAGTTGGTTGGTTCTCTGAGGTATTTGTGTAATACCAGACCTGATATTTGCTATGCAGTTGGAATGGTTAGCAAATTTATGAGTAAACTAAAATGGTCCCATTACCAAGCTGCTGTCAGGATTCTGAGGTATATCAAGGGGACTCTGAAGCATGGAGTGCTATTCCCCTCTGAAGGAAAGACTGAATCAGAGCTTCTGAGTTATTCAGATTTTGATTGGTGTGAAGACAGAGTTGATAGAAAAAGTACCTCTGGGTACTTGTTTAAATTTCTGGGAGGTCATATTTCTTGGTGTTCCAAGAAGCAACCTGTTGTTGCTCTATCAACCTGTGAAGCTGAATATATTGCAGGCGCTCTGACTGCATGCCAAGCTGTGTGAATTCTGAACTTACTACAGGATCTGAAGATTGAGGTAAACAAGCCTCTGAAGCTGATGATTGATAACAAGTCTGCAATCAGTCTTGCCAAGAACCCAGTGCTGCATGGGAGAAGCAAGCATATTGAGACCAAGTATCATTTTCTAAGGAATCAGGTTCAGAATGGAGTGCTTGAAGTTGTGCACTGTAGCACCCAGAAGCAGCTGGCAGATGTGTTGACAAAGGCTATCAAGACTGATCAATTTCTTCGTTTGAGGGATGGAATTGGTGTTGTCTGTTTTGTGTAAATATAAATTAAGGGATGATGTTAGAAGTAATTTATATTTTGAGGATATTTTAGTATTTTGTTGTGTTGTCTTTATGACCTAGTTTTTTGTGTATAAATAGACTAGTAGTTGATGTCATTAAAACATCTCTATTCTCCTTTTGTAGCCGTCATTGCAGAGCATTCAATAATATTCTCTTTTTCTATTCATTTATCACCTTTGTGCACCAACAGTTTGGACCTCCGGCCACACCACCGCCGTGACCAAAAACGTTGTCACGAGGAAGAAGATGAAGTCTTCTTCTTTGACTTCCATCTCTTCCTGCCACGTGGCAGCATCTGGTTGGCTTTAGATGTTTAAATCCTGGCCACTAGATGGAATCAACAGCCCAGATTTTAAAATATTATCGTGCACCTCAATCTCGCACCGCACTGGATAGTTTTTTTATTTGACTTTTTTTTCTTCTTTTTTGTCTGTTGACTGGTACGTGGACTGGGCCTTCTGGCCCAAATCTGCTTTCTGCACCCCACCCCTTTATGTTCTGCACCCCCTCTGCTTAAATTAATTTTAATTGATTCCCAGCTTATTTCCAAAAGCACTTAAGTGGTTAATAGCTTATTTAAGCTACTTTAATCACTTTGTTATGCTTAAATTTTGTTTCTAATGACTTTAGCATTATATTAGCTTTTTAGCTTATTTTCTAGCTTTTTAGCTTATTTAATCACTTTTTAGCTTATTTTCATAAGCACTTATTTGGTGCTTAAGCTTTTTAGCTTACTGGACCATTTTGTTATGCTTAGATCATGTTTGATCTCTGATTGTCTCATTTGAGCTTTTATTTTTGCTTTCTAGCATTTATTTTAGCTTTTTAGCTTATTTAATCACTTTTTAGCTTATTTTCATAAGTACTTATTTGGTGCTTAAGCTTTTTAGCTTACTGGACCAGTTTGCTTTGCTTAAATTATGTTTGATTTCAGATCATGCTCTTGCTTCTCTTAGCTTATTATTTAATCACTTTTCTAATGTGTAGCTTATTTATTTAAGTGCTAAATTATAATTAATTGCTTATTTCCTTTTTTTTTATTCATCCATTTTTATGCTTGTCCTCAGCTCCTTAGCTTCCCCCAATTCATTCTAACTCATCTCATTTACTTTGATTTAATTTTGCATTGTTATGTTTCATTAATTCGTCGTACGCTACTTTTAGTTTATGCGTTTTTTAATTATGCATCATATCTATTCACTTTTGTTGCATTCATGCACTTTAATTACCTAATTGCATTCATGCATATTTATCATTATTTATTCATTTGTCATGTTTTATATTTGTTATGTCACTTATATTGATGTAATCTCTCAACTTCTATACCTCTCATCTATTCTTCTATTATTGGACTGTTTGGTTTAAATTCGAGACTCGCTTTCATAACAAACATAGTGAAAAAGGGTTGATCTGACGTATGGCTTTTCACACCCGGATAATCCCTATCCCTGACGTATGGCTCGTGATCTTGGGATTATCCTCACTATTGGCTTAATTAATATTTTCACAATAAAAAAGGATGAAAAGGGGTTGATCTGACGTATGGCTTTTCACACCCCGGATGGTTCCTATCCCTGACGTATGGCTCGCGATCTTGGGACCATCCTCATCCTAAAGCGCTAAAACGAACTCAACACACTTAAACCTTTTTTCAGAAAACATGGATATACGCTTTATCCATTCCTCTTACGCATACACGTTTAAGCCTCTCTTAAGAGCATACAAGCACTGTTGTGTCAGCCGAATGTGAAATAAGCAACATCCATTAATCAACTCTTTTTTGCAATGGATACGCGTTTTATCTACTCCTCTGACACATACACAGCTTAAGCTTCTCTTTAGAACATACAAGCAATGTTGTATCAGCGGAATACGAAATAAACGTTACCCGTTAAAATCAACCAACCAAATAAACATTTTTTAACAGAACTACGTGAGCTTTGAATTTCCCATTGCACTCTTGGGAATACGTAGGAGCGGGTTCCTACAACCGTCAAGCTCGATAATAAAAAACTTTTTTTGTTTAATTGGAAACGAAGTAGAAAGCTAGCCGACTTTAGAGCATTTTAATTTGAAAACCGTGCAGACAAACTTAAACCACCTAAATGGTTCCCATCGAGTACGATGGATGCGAGGGGTGCTAACACCTTCCTCTCGCATAACCAACTCCCGAACCCGCCATGGTTCTTTAACCATGTCAACCTCAAGGTTTTTTTCGATATTTTCCTTTCCCTCTCTTTGGGATAAATAAAAATCGGTGGCGACTTCATTGTTATATAATGGAATTTTCCAGCCCGCTACAGCTGGCGACTTCACTGGGGACTCTTGAGAGTTAAGCCTAGTTTAGGCGGTTTTATTTGTTTGCTATTTCCAGGTTTGCAGTATCTTGCTCTATCTTTTATTTTTCTGTCATTATATATTGGCTGGCTGTTTCTCTACTTCTACTCATTCTTCTTTTTTTTCTTTTTACCCTTGCGGCGTGGTTACTGTGTGAAGCTCTACACCCGAGCTTGAGGAAAGCCTAAGTTAAGTTAGGGGTATTTATGCTGGCCTCCCTGACGTATGACTCGTGAGCGTTGGCATAATCACCCCGCCTAGGGTAGATTCTCTTGAAAATACTGGCCGTCCTGACGTATGGCTCGCTAGCGCCAGTGTTTTCATGTGGAATCCATGACCCTAGGGACCTTTTGACTTGTCTAGAACCCGGAAACATGTTACTAGGAACTTCTCCTTAGAACCCGAGTCGAGGTTACGTGGTGTTGACCCTCTCGGTTGACATAGTGACCTCACCTAAAGGAGATTTTCTTTTGGAGATATTTGCCGTGAGCTTTTGCAACAGCGACATTGTTTCCAAAGGGAAATCCGTGATTTTAGGCACCTCATCAAACCTAGAACAACATGTGAGAGGGATGGGTTGCAGGTAACTTTGAGCCTTTCGACCTCAGAAATGATAATTAAACCTCTGCTTCGCCGTGACAGAATTTGCTACAAAAGTGTCTTCATGCATCCATGCACTCATGCATTCATTCATACAAAAATATTTTTGCATAACATTTCAAAAATGATAAAGCATAAAAGACTTTTACATGCATTCGCATTCATACAAAAGACCATTATCTCATCTTCATCTGTCACTTCAACAGTCATATCCCCGACACCAACATTGGACAAGAAGCGCCTCTAGATTCATCATGGAAAATTGGCAAGAACAACATAATGACTTGAAGGGAGAGGTAGCCCAGTTGGCCGCAAAGATGGATCAGGTCCTTGAAATGTTGGCTAATCGAAACCAACCACCACCACCACTTGTGAATGAAGAAACAGCGATTACTGAACCTGCAAACATGGTGTGGCCAGCATTCGGATTACCGCCCGGGTATACACCACCCGGTTATGTGCCTCTTGCAGATGGGGCTACATTTGTTCTGCCAACAGCTAACAATGCGGAAAATCAGACAGGGGCAACTTTAGTTCAGCCAGGGCCTATTCCATCTCAAGAAATTCAAGAGGACCCCAAAGAAGCTTACCTAGGTCCTGAGATACAAAGTGGTGAACTAAAACTTGATTTTGTTTTTTCTCAGCTGGAGGAAGCAAAGATGAAGTTCAAAGCTATTGAGGACCGGTTGAAAACAATAGAGGGAGATGGTGATTCACTACTTTGCTGACATGTGCTTAGTGCCTGACTTGGTATTGCCTCCAAAGTTTAAGGTCCCAGAATTTGAGAAGTACATGGGTTTGAGTTGTCCAAAGAACCATTTGATCATGTATAGTAGAAAGATGGCGTCTTACGCCAATGATGACAAGCTAATGATTCATTGCTTTCAAGATATTCTTGCAGGGGCATCCCTCAATTGGTACATGCAGCTAGAAGGCAGTCGCATCCGATCATGGAGAGACTTGGCCAATGTCTTCATCAAGCAATATCAATATAACTTGGATATGGCTCCCAGTCGTACTCAGCTACAGAACATGACTCAGAAGGAGGGTGAATCCTTCAAAGTGTATGCTCAGAGATGGAGAGAGTTGGCTGCACAAGTACGTCCCCCACTCCTAGAGACGGAACTTGTGGATATGTTCACAAATACCTTGCAAGGGGCATACTTTGAAAGGATGATTGGTAGCGTCTCATCTGATTTCTCCGACTTGGTCAGGATAAGGGAAAGAATTGAAAGTGGACTCAAGAATGGAAAGATCTAAGCCACTACTGCAAGCCAGGGCAACGTAGTGAAGCCTACAAGTAGCTTTGCAAAGAAGAAGAACGAGGAGGCAAATGCTGTTACTTCCAAAAATGGTCCGGCAATACCAACTCAAATCTCATACCTCCAATACCCATATCTAGCAGCTGCACAGCATCAGCAACCTCAGGGGTACTCTTTCCAAGAGCCTGTGAATCATGTGCCACAAAAAACTCAGCAAGTACAACAGACTCAGCAGAGAGTTAAAAAGGTCTTTGATCCGATTCCTGTACCGTATGGAGAACTGCTTCCCTATTTGGTGAACAATGGGATGGTGGCCCCGATAGCTTCATTACCAAGGAATCCACCTTTCCCTGCTTGGTATGACCCTAAGGCCAAATGTGCATACCATGCTGATGCCGAAGGTCACTCTACGGACAATTGTAGAGCATTCAAAAACAAGGTTCAAGAGCTTATTGATAAGAAACTGTTGACTTTCAAAGAGGAAGAGCCCAATTGTGAAGGATAGTCTGTTGTCCGGTCATGCAAACCCTTATGAGGATGCTAGTTGAAGAGTTCAAGGATTGAATCAAGCCATGAAACTATCTTTAGGCTGTCCTATTTTTAACCTCCTTGTTTGTTAAGTTTTATTAGCATTTTAACTTTGTTTGTTTGCAATAGTAATCTTAATGAAATAATAATGCATGTTTTGAATCAATTCTTTCATGTCCATTCACTTTTCTTTCTTCTTCCTCACAAAAGCAAAAAACGTATGTTAATACTTCTCATTTCATTTCTTTCTTTATCATTTCTGTTCGAACAAAGATTGGAGAGAGGATGATGAAAAATGAAATAACCAAGTTGCTACAGTATGCTTTCGAATAAAACTTTGCTGATGATATAAGGCATTGTTTCAAATCCCCAAACACCGGAGAAATAAGGAAGACAATCCGTAGTCACCCCTCTTTGAGCCTAGAAGTTGGTGTTTCTTTCTATACGAAAAAACCCGCAATCTTAACCCGGGGCAGGGTAGTGTTCAATTAATTCGACCATGCGTTCGAGTTTCAAGAGAAAAGCAAAAAAAAACAATAAGGTGTTTCTCATCACCCGTTATCAAGGCAGTCACAATTCGCCAAACAAAATTTAAAAAAAGAAGAAAGAAAAGCCCGCTAAGTCCAAACCTCAAAATGGCTTAGGCAAAAATTAGGGTATCCCGCTAAACTAAAAACACAAAAGAATAGTCTAGGCAAAAGTTAGGGATTGAAAAAGTGAAAAAAAAAATGAATGAAAAAAAAAACGAATGTCACCATGATTCATGATAAAACAAAATCATGTGACCAAAACAAAAAGGCCAATGTGACTGCCACACAAAAAGGGAAACACATCCTCGGTCCCTGAGCCATCATATCCTCACCATCACAATCCCAAAATCCTCTTGGGATTTGAATTCATGAGTTGAGTTAATTGAACGTAGAGCTGAAGATCATCACAAAGAATGGGGTGGGTTAAAATTAAACTTTGAGCCTTATATCCTTTTATTCAGAAACCGTGAACCAGGCCACGTTACAACCCTCAAAAGACCTAATTGAAGCAGGGTTTATTTTGAAAGCATACGGTAGCAAGGTTGCGTTAACCTGACTCCCAAAAATCTTTTGTTAATATCATACTCTCACACCATCTTCCACGATATACATCCATTGTACATAAATACCATCTCAATTTCAATTTCAAAACTTGCATTAAAATTGCATTAGAATTACTATTTCAAGCACACAGGTTTATCTGCAAGTCAACACTTAATAACAAGAAAGTTCCAACTCTGAGCTGTTACCGAGCAGTCAAGAAGAACTTTGGACTAATCTGGGACAACTATCTCATGGCTTCATTTAACCATGGGGCACATCCCTTAGAAAGGTCATTCAGCATGAACAAAGTGTCCCAAGATCGGATCATGGCAAAGGGTATCAAAACCAAGGACCCAGCGAATCAGATCAAGACGCTCCTAAATAGGGGCAAATCACCTTGAGACTCTGCCAATCAAGAACAAACTCTTATGACTAGGGCAGATCACCTGAAGGTCCTGCTAGCCCGGCCAATCATGTTTCAAGAATGGGTCAATCTAGAGGCATACCTCTCAGTGAGGGAGAACCAATATCAGTAAATTGGCCAAAAGTCAAGGGAAAAAGGCAAAAATTTCAAAATACCTAAAAGGCTGGGGCAAGGCAATATACAGGGCCAGGTTCTCCCTACACCTTCAAGCTACTCAAGCAAAAACTGATAGATATCTGCAACCATTAAGTCCGGAACTGGTGTCGGGGATCAACATCAACCATTATTCCACAAAAAGCCTTGATACCAGAAACACTCATCACCCAACATAGGGGCATCAATCATCGTCATGCATTAGTATGTCATTTCATTCATATAAATAGTCATCAAGCATTAATCATATCATTTCATTCCAGCATCTGGTATGCCCCATACCACAAATCCAATAACCTCATAACCAAATAGCCAAATCAAACATCCATAATCAAGAACCTAACCTTGCATTGACAATCTCAAAGTCCAATCATTATTGGCATCCACTTAAAGTCCAATCATTATTGGCACACCTTTAAAGTCCAATCATTATTGGCACACCATCAAAGTCCAATCATTATTGGCACACCATCAAAGTCCAATCATTATCGGCAACCCCACTCAAAGTCCAATCATTATTGGCACACCCTCAAAGACCAATCATTATTGGCACCCACTCAAAATCCAATATTCAATGGAACCCAAATAAAACCCAGTGTTCATTAACACCCATGTTGAAACCCGACTTCCAATAGCATACAGCCATTTCATGTCATCATATACATTAATCATGCATTTCATTTCATGCATAAATAATCATGGTAAACATGCATTCATGAAAGCAGATTCAAAAGATTCTCCTCGCAAAATGCAGCTTTTGGTCACTTAATCAAGAAAGGCAGTTGGCCCTTGTACTCAGCAAGTCGGTTGGTAAAACTGTTTCCTCAGCAATCGGGTCAATAAACTGCATAAAAAAAAAAACTTGTTAAGAAGAGACGGGCATCTGTTTACTTCCCCAGTGAATCTTAAGATTTCCCTACAAATCCGTACACCTTAGGGTAGTGATTTTTCTTCAGGATATACACACTTAGGTGTTACATCCGCCCCTTTTTAGGACATACAACACTAGGTTTAGGTGTTAGTTCCTTTCCAAGTAAAATCCGTACACCTTAGGGTAGTGATTTTTCTTTAGGATATACACACTTAGGTGTTACATCCACCCATTTTAGGACATACAACACTAGGTTTAGGTGTTAGTTCCTTTACAAGTAAAATCCGTACACCTTAGGGTAGTGATTTTGTAAGACCCGTAATTCCACTGTACCTTTTGCGTGAATAAAATAAGTAATGACTAAGAAATTTAGGGTTTTTGTTAAGTGGTTTTGTGAGTATTGTCGCCATAACGGCTGTTTGCTGAAATGGAGTCTGTTTTGTGCTCGTGCGCTGGAAAGGCACAGACTTTTGGGTCGTAGTCTTCTTTTGAGTATAAGAGGGTTTATGTGTAGTCAGAATAACGAGTTTTGGATTATTCTGGTTTTTGGAAAAACGAGTAGGAATTTTACCCGCTGATGTAAAATTTTACGGCTTCTGAATTCCGTAGAAATTTAGATGGAGGTTTTATATATCTGCGCGAGTTAGGATATGTCCCGAGAATCATTTTCGAGGGTGAGGAAGAAAATTACAGTCGAGGAAAAAGATTTAGCGATAATATTTGGAAACGGTTTACGACGGACGTTTATTTGGTATATTTTATATTTTTGCGATTTCCGTCCGTTAGCGAGGCGCGGCTCGTCTGTGAGGCGTGAGTTTCTCATGAGAAAGAAATATCTAAAGTGGATAGACTTGAAATGATCCAATGGCTAGGATTAAGTCTTACAACCTTTTTACTATTTGATCTAATGGCCATGAGCAAGCAAGACTTATGACTTAAGGAGACTTTTGGTCTTTGAGGAGACATAGAAAAATCACAATTCATTCACTCATTTTCCTTCTCTTGGCCGTGAACCACATATTTCTTTCCCTTCATCACCAAAATTCAATCCTTCACCATTTGTCTTGATCATAAGCTTGTTGGAAAGCTTGGAGTTGTGAGATTCTTCTTCTAAGGTAACTAGAACTTCTTCCCTTCTTCATAGCTTGCCAAACTCTTAGAGATTCATGAGATTTTTGGTTTATGTTCTTGAGAGAAATTTGTGAGAAATTGTTCATGATTGATTCTTATTGCTTAGAAGTTGTTTATAAGTGATTATCTAACATGTTTAGGCTTAGTAGTGATGCTTACCATGGTTAGATGTGATTCTCATGAGATTTTTCTTAGCAAGGGTTTTGAGAAAAAAAAAATGTATTGATCAAGAACATGAACTTTTAGTTAGTGATTTATGTCATGAATGTTGTTTACAAGCTTTTAAGTAAAATGGATGTGTGATAAGTGGTTTGGTTTTGAAAAATAGGAAAATTATTTTTTGGTGTGTTCATGAGAAATTTAGGAAAACTCTTATGACTTGTGATTGTGTTTTGGAAATGTTTTGATTGTTCAAATTAAATGATTTTGTGAGCCAAATGATTTATGCTATGGTTTTGAAATAGAAAAAAAATGGGAACTAGCCTTGTTTTTGGAATTTGGCTGTGGCATATTATGTATATGTCCATGAGATTTCTAAATTTTAAGCCCTAATTGGGAAGGCATGATCATGGTTTTCTTTGGAATAATTTAGAGGTTTTGTTTGGAAAGAAAACTAGTAGCTGGTGGCTTGATTGAACAAGTGAAATTTTTTGCAAAGTCTTGTAGAAAATTGGCATTTTTGATTCAAATGAAATTGGTGTGAGTGCTTGATCAATTTGAGAAAACTAGTGATGTTTGGAGTGTTTTACACTATGTTTGATTTTGAAAAAACAATGGTTTTGGAATAATTCCAATTCTGGCCGAAACTGGAAGGGCATTTTCGTCCATTTTAAATGTTATATTTTGTCATAGAGATTTGATCATTCGATCCGTCTTTTCGATACGAAGATTTCGGCGTATGGCACGTCTCGATCGGATTAGAATTGAATGAGTTATGGTGATTTTATTTGAAAGGAAAAACTTGTAACTTGTGGCGCAAGTAAACTTTTATTTTTGTGAAAATTTTCAAAGAGTTTTTGGGTTGTTTTCAAATGGTTTTAGTATGTGAAAATTGATTGCCTTGGAGTTAGGAATCAAAGTGTTTCTTAGTTTGTTTTGAAACGAAAATATTTTCGCGTAGCGAGAAATAGTGCAATTAACTTCGTGAATTTTTAATCACTATGGGGAGGACTCGAAATCACTATCCGAGAGTGTGAGAAAGTACCTTAAACACCCCTAGTTTTTAGAGAACAAGTTTCGTTTCGATAGGATACGTTGGGAGTATTTTATTGATTGTACGCTGCTTATATTTTAGGTAGCGAATTGTAGAATTATGCGAGAAAAGTTAACGGAAGCTTGCCGAGGTAAAGGCTCCACTTTATTTCCGTCTTTTCAACTGGTTATGACATGCTTGGATTTCTGCTGTAATGCTTTGCTGTGTGTTTGGCATGTCTGGTTGATGTATTCTCGTGATGAGAACGTGTTTATAATACATGCGTTGAATTACATATGATTGAGAATATATGTATGTTGTGTGATTGTCTTACATATGATTTTGCGAAATATATGTGTTGACATGTGGTCGTGATTACATATGTGTATGTATGTGAATTGTTGCATGAGCATGTATGGAACGTGTATGTCAGATGGAGACTACACGGGTGGTTGTCTGTGTGACTTCACCAGGGACAGTGTCTGTGTGACTGCCCTATATATGCTGAAATATAAAATATGCTCATGCATTTCATAGTTGCGTGTACGGGTGTTAGAGTCTGTGTGGCTTCACCTAAGCACCGGGTGTTAGAGTCTGTGTGGCTTCACCTAATCCTGCGGGATTTTATTGAGTTGGTGTTAGAGTCTGTGTGGCTTCACCTTGGTGTTATAGTCTGTGTGGCTTCACCTGCCCTACGGGGTTTAGTAGGGGTTGGACCTACGACTCTCTGCGGAGAGGTTAAATTCCGGAATTCATGCATGTGGCAGCCAGTGATTGGTGTCACGATCATGTAGAGTCTGCATTAGTAGGCTATGTGTGCATTATATATATAAGCCCGTTGGTGGGAATTGCTGTTGTGTTAAAGAGCTTTCTCTTGTGTATGTGGAATTATTGTTATGTGTACAATCTTTCGCACCGGTTATATATATATATATACTTTTATTTTGTGGTGACCCTTTCTTTCATTTGCGGGCTCATCCCACCCAGATGATGGGTTAGGTCGTGGTGACGACGGTGGCTGTTCCAGGCCCCAGTGAGTTGTTGGAGCTTTAGCTTAGTTAGACTATGCGCCGGTGTGGGTTGTACACCGTGCTTTTTGGGTTAGGCATAGGATTCTAACTTGTTTTGTTGTAAGTATTTGAATACTTAGACTTGGATTGTAATTATTCAGGAATACACTTTGCTTGTCGAAGCACCTTATGGTAATGAGTTCTTTTGCATATTTGAATGCCGGCTCATTGAAAAATATTCTATGCACACTCTGAGTGTTAGTTGAAAAAGAAAAAAAAAATATACTGCCTTTTCAGGCCTTTGAAAAACGGGTTGTTACAATTGGTATCAGAGCCCGGCTTTAAATCTTCAAAGGGAAAGTGTACACTTGAGTCGTTAGTCCAGAGTCGGTTAGAACATAGCTAGAGTTGTGTTAGTTCTAGCGGTTGTTTTTGTTGTGTTGTGAGTTATGTGGTTGGTTGTTTTGAGTCTAGCATGAGATATGCCTAGACACTGGTTTGTGTCTTACTGAAGTAATGCAGGGAGTGATGCTTCAGTAAGTGGAATTGTGAAACCCCGAGCCTTGGTCGAATTTAGTCGACGAGTGTCTCTGAATTCCTTAGACAGAGTGGTCCGAGGAGGATGGACTTGAGGCGAACGAGAACCACAAAGGATTCTTGGAAGTGGCATGGGTCGTTGTCACCCGGAGGTGTTGAGTACGGACGTGTGGACGTCGACTGTTAAAGGATTGCAAGTAAGGATCAGATTGGGATACCTTTTGAAGAAGATATTGAATATCTGCTCTGGTGAGTTCGGACGAGACTTGATGAAGTCATTCAGTTGTCAAGAGGATGCAACCATTGTAGAATGGTGGAGCATGCAGAGATGTCAGTTGGATTTAATTACAATGATTGGATAATAATTGAGGCAGCTTGAATTGGAATTAAAGGACGTTGTACGTCTAGAGTGAGGAAACCTGGTGGTGTTATACGGCATTTATGCGAACGATGGGTACCATAAGTGTTTAATTCAGGTGTGTGAGATAATTAGATTCGAAACTAAGATTAGTAAGGATGAATCTTGTGATGATTGAAGGTAGGAGACCAAGTATCACGTTGATAAGTGACAATCTATACATAGTTCGGGAGATAGTAAGTATAGATGTCGGTGTGAGATACAACGATAGGTAATCGATTGTTAAATAAAGATGGATGTGGAGAGATATTTAGGTAAAGAACGAGGAGTTCAACCTTTGAAAGTGAGTTGCATATCACTGATAAGTGATAATAGAGGTGTTTAATATGGAAATGTCCAGATAATTGTAGCAGTGTAAGCTAGAATTGTTAACTATTGGCAGGTAAACCATAAGAGAAAGTAAACTTATTGAGTAGTTTGAAAAGATTAGTCAAGATTGAGTAGAGATCCTGTGTGGATGTGCATATAAGTTAACGTTTTTGATCAACCAAAATGGTTGAAGGACTAAGTAGCAGCTTGAATTTATGATACCATGAGAGTTGAGGTGGGCAAGTTGTGAATAAATTCAAGTTATGGACGAGAATTTTTGGATATTTTCTAAGAATGTCGTGGTTGAGTAGAAAAGGAGTTCGTTAGTAAGAATACTAAGACAATGAAAGTCGATAGTTGGAAGGACTTTTATTGTGTATTAGGATTAAATGGATGGTACGACGAGTTTTTAGAGTCCATGAAGATTAGATTCAAGAGTTTGATTTGGATATCGAACTTACTAAGAATAAAATCATAGCAAAGTGTTGTGCGTTGGTAGCTGTCTTGATAGGCCAAGCATTAAGATTTGAGATAAGTGTTTCATGGCTTGGTGTATGAGTAAGATATGTTGATTTGAAAGTAAATTATAGTGACATGACGATGGTAAGACTAGAGATAGTTATGCATAGAGAAATACTTAATAGGAACTGGAGGAATTAATTTATTGGGGCGTTCGATTATGAAGAGTACAATTGATGATCGTTAGTAAAAGTTAGAAGTGAATAAGAAAACGATGAGTGACTAGATGTAAGAGCAAGATTAGCTGGAACTTGAGATCTGGAAATTGATTCCCCGGAGGGAACGGACTTTATAACTTTAGAATAGTCACGATGATGAAGGACCAATCGGATGGAGAAGAGTGTGCTTGATTGGAAACAAGTTGATGTGGAACGAGCGTAATTGGATTGTGTGTGGAAAATTAAAGATGTTGTTTGGAACCAATAAGTTATGTGTCATGGTGGTTTGTGGACCAACTTTAGGTTGTTGTTGAACTGAAAAATTGCAAATTAGTAGATCGATGAGATTAGTCGCAGAGGATGTTAGCCATTGGAAAGCCGTGTTGAGAATGAGTAAGAGAGAAGCACATGAGAATGTGGCTTATGTCAATGGAGGATTGGCGAATGGAAATTCCCTCCCACATAATTTGGAAAATTATGATTGTGCGTGTATATTAAGGATTCGAAAGCACCACCTGAATGGATGTCATGGCGGTGCATGTGTTGTATGCGGTAATAATAAAGGGTAAGCAATTGTCTAGTGGCAAAGTTTGGTGGAAGCTGGTAGAGCTTCGATTCATTGTAGTGGTTACAATGAAGAGAGACGTAGCATAATGGAAATCTGTATTGAGTAAGTAAAGGAATGCGGATATGGTCTACATGGACAGTGGAACAATAGTGATGTGATGAGTACCTTAAGATTTATTTTTGAAGTAGGTAACTCGACAGAAAGGGTGATGTTGGGAATAATTAAGAATGGTCAGGGTGACAAGCTCTTTTGAGTAAGAGAGGATTTAATTGTAAGAGAAAAAGGAACTCAGGAGAGTTCAGGAATAGAATGAGAATACGTTGTAAAGAGGATGTGCGCCGACGATGGCCGTCGACGAGGATAAACGTTTGTTTAAGGCACGCGAGATTCATCTAAGTGTCGTTTTGGAAGTAATGTGAACATATAAGGGACCGATTCTGGGGAATTGGGGATTTGGATAAAGGGAGTACAAGAGAAATAGATGGTATAGTTTGGCAAGTGACAAGACTATGAGGAGCTATAATCACCAACCGGAGGTTGGGATGGTATTATTTAAGTCGTGATTGGAAATAGATCCGTATGTGAGCAGACGGTTCGGCATATTCATTGAGTCGCGGACTGATGGATAGTGGTAAGATGGAAAATCTTCTAGAAGAGAAGACAACTTGTTTGGAATGAAATAGTTTTGGTGGTAATTGCCGTGGTGGCACTGTACTACTATTGGATGATACTCCACGGATACTTCAAGAGTGGAAGCATGAGAGCTTATGCGACATGTGTTGAGCGTTGTGTCTTACGACTTTAATCTTGTATTCGTAAGAGATCGAGGGAAACGTGTGGGAAAACCTCGAAGGAAGTGTTGGACCATTGTGCCTCGGAGGACCTTGAGCACAAGTGGAATGAAGTATCACTTAAGTTGGGTAAAGAGGGTCTAAACCACCATCAAGATTGTCGACTATCTATTGACAAATTGAGGGACTGGCCATCCTTAATTTATTGTTGATAGTAGACAGAATCGTGTTGACTGGAATTGACTAGCTTTGCTAGCTTTGGTGGTGCGCAGAAAGTTTCGGTGTTTCTTTTTGGAGGGTAGCCAGTCACTGCTGCGCGTGAACCTAGTGGTTTAGGCTATGTCGCGGAGGCAAAAGAAGTGACTTTGGAAATTTTGTGTGTGGACCCTAGGAAATTTGAGGAACTCGAGGTTGTGAACTCGTTGAGAGTTGCGGTTGGTGCACGGTTGTGCCAGTGTGTTGGTGAGAGTATCTGTGTGACTTCACCCGGTGTTAGCGTCGGTGTGGCTGCACCTAATCCTGAGGGAATTTGTTGTGTTGGCGATGGTAATGACTGGTTGAGTCGTTATCCTTAACTTTAGTTTCGAGGACGAAACTTCTTTTTGGAGGGTAGTAATGTAAGACCCGTAATTCCACTGTACCTTTTGCGTGAATAAAATAAGTAATGACTAAGAAATTTAGGGTTTTTGTTAAGTGGTTTTGTGAGTATTGTCGCCATAACGGCTGTTTGCTGAAATGGAGCCTGTTTTGTGCTCGTGCGCTGGAAAGGCACAGACTTTTGGGTCGTAGTCTTCTTTTGAGTATAAGAGGGTTTATGTGTAGTCAGAATAACGAGTTTTGGATTATTCTGGTTTTTGGAAAAACGAGTAGGAATTTTACCCGCTGATGTAAAATTTTACGGCTTCTGAATTCCGTAGAAATTTAGATGGAGGTTTTATATATCTGCGCGAGTTAGGATATGTCCCGAGAATCATTTTCGAGGGTGAGGAAGAAAATTACAGTCGAGGAAAAAGATTTAGCGATAATATTTGGAAACGGTTTACGACGGACGTTTATTTGGTAGATTTTATATTTTTGCGATTTCCGTCCGTTAGCGAGGCGCGGCTCGTCTGTGAGGCGTGAGTTTCTCATGAGAAAGAAATATCTAAAGTGGATAGACTTGAAATGATCCAATGGCTAGGATTAAGTCTTACAACCTTTTTACTATTTGATCTAATGGCCATGAGCAAGCAAGACTTATGACTTAAGGAGACTTTTGGTCTTTGAGGAGACATAGAAAAATCACAATTCATTCACTCATTTTCCTTCTCTTGGCCGTGAACCACATATTTCTTTCCCTTCATCACCAAAATTCAATCCTTCACCATTTGTCTTGATCATAAGCTTGTTGGAAAGCTTGGAGTTGTGAGATTCTTCTTCTAAGGTAACTAGAACTTCTTCCCTTCTTCATAGCTTGCCAAACTCTTAGAGATTCATGAGATTTTTGGTTTATGTTCTTGAGAGAAATTTGTGAGAAATTGTTCATGATTGATTCTTATTGCTTAGAAGTTGTTTATAAGTGATTATCTAACATGTTTAGGCTTAGTAGTGATGCTTACCATGGTTAGATGTGATTCTCATGAGATTTTTCTTAGCAAGGGTTTTGAGAAAAAAAAATGTATTGATCAAGAACATGAACTTTTAGTTAGTGATTTATGTCATGAATGTTGTTTACAAGCTTTTAAGTAAAATGGATGTGTGATAAGTGGTTTGGTTTTGAAAAATAGGAAAATTATTTTTTGGTGTGTTCATGAGAAATTTAGGAAAACTCTTATGACTTGTGATTGTGTTTTGGAAATGTTTTGATTGTTCAATTAAATGATTTTGTGAGCCAAATGATTTATGCTATGGTTTTGAAATAGAAAAAAAATGGGAACTAGCCTTGTTTTTGGAATTTGGCCGTGGCATATTATGTATATGTCCATGAGATTTCTAAATTTTAAGCCCTAATTGGGAAGGCATGATCATGGTTTTCTTTGGAATAATTTAGAGGTTTTGTTTGGAAAGAAAACTAGTAGCTGGTGGCTTGATTGAACAAGTGAAATTTCTTGCAAAGTCTTGTAGAAAATTGGCATTTTTGATTCAAATGAAATTGGTGTGAGTGCTTGATCAATTTGAGAAAACTAGTGATGTTTGGAGTGTTTTACACTATGTTTGATTTTGAAAAAACAATGGTTTTGGAATAATTCCAATTCTGGCCGAAACTGGAAGGGCATTTTCATCCATTTTAAATGTTATATTTTGTCATAGAGATTTGATCATTCGATCCGTCTTTTCGATACGAAGATTTCGGCGTATGGCACGTCTCGATCGGATTAGAATTGAATGAGTTATGGTGATTTTATTTGAAAGGAAAAACTTGTAACTTGTGGCGCAAGTAAACTTTTATTTTTGTGAAAATTTTCAAAGAGTTTTTGGGTTGTTTTCAAATGGTTTTAGTATGTGAAAATTGATTGCCTTGGAGTTAGGAATCAAAGTGTTTCTTAGTTTGTTTTGAAACGAAAATATTTTCGCGTAGCGAGAAATAGTGCAATTAACTTCGTGAATTTTTAATCACTATGGGGAGGACTCGAAATCACTATCCGAGAGTGTGAGAAAGTACCTTAAACACCCCTAGTTTTTAGAGAACAAGTTTCGTTTCGATAGGATACGTTGGGAGTATTTTATTGATTGTACGCTGCTTATATTTTAGGTAGCGAATTGTAGAATTATGCGAGA
This sequence comes from Trifolium repens, assembly GCA_030408175.1. Classification (NCBI taxonomy): domain Eukaryota; kingdom Viridiplantae; phylum Streptophyta; class Magnoliopsida; order Fabales; family Fabaceae; genus Trifolium; species Trifolium repens. The sequence goes on from CP125851.1 coordinate 39,119,296, forward strand.
AAAGTTAACGGAAGCTTGCCGAGGTAAAGGCTCCACTTTATTTCCGTCTTTTCAACTGGTTATGACATGCTTGGATTTCTGCTGTAATGCTTTGCTGTGTGTTTGGCATGTCTGGTTGATGTATTCTCGTGATGAGAACGTGTTTATAATACATGCGTTGAATTACATATGATTGAGAATATATGTATGTTGTGTGATTGTCTTACATATGATTTTGCGAAATATATGTGTTGACATGTGGTCGTGATTACATATGTGTATGTATGTGAATTGTTGCATGAGCATGTATGGAACGTGTATGTCAGATGGAGACTACACGGGTGGTTGTCTGTGTGACTTCACCAGGGACAGTGTCTGTGTGACTGCCCTATATATGCTGAAATATAAAATATGCTCATGCATTTCATAGTTGCGTGTACGGGTGTTAGAGTCTGTGTGGCTTCACCTAAGCACCGGCTGTCAGAGTCTGTGTGGCTTCACCTAATCCTGCGGGATTTTATTGAGTTGGTGTTAGAGTCTGTGTGGCTTCACCTTGGTGTTATAGTCTGTGTGGCTTCACCTGCCCTACGGGGTTTAGTAGGGGTTGGACCTACGACTCTCTGCGGAGAGGTTAAATTCCGGAATTCATGCATGTGGCAGCCAGTGATTGGTGTCACGATCATGTAGAGTCTGCATTAGTAGGCTATGTGTGCATTATATATATAAGCCCGTTGGTGGGAATTGCTGTTGTGTTAAAGAGCTTTCTCTTGTGTATGTGGAATTATTGTTATGTGTACAATCTTTCGCACCGGTTATATATATATATATACTTTTATTTTGTGGTGACCCTTTCTTTCATTTGCGGGCTCATCCCACCCAGATGATGGGTTAGGTCGTGGTGACGACGGTGGCTGTTCCAGGCCCCAGTGAGTTGTTGGAGCTTTAGCTTAGTTAGACTATGCGCCGGTGTGGGTTGTACACCGTGCTTTTTGGGTTAGGCATAGGATTCTAACTTGTTTTGTTGTAAGTATTTGAATACTTAGACTTGGATTGTAATTATTCAGGAATACACTTTGCTTGTCGAAGCACCTTATGGTAATGAGTTCTTTTGCATATTTGAATGCCGGCTCATTGAAAAATATTCTATGCACACTCTGAGTGTTAGTTGAAAAAGAAAAAAAAATATACTGCCTTTTCAGGCCTTTGAAAAACGGGTTGTTACAATTGGTATCAGAGCCCGGCTTTAAATCTTCAAAGGGAAAGTGTACACTTGAGTCGTTAGTCCAGAGTCGGTTAGAACATAGCTAGAGTTGTGTTAGTTCTAGCGGTTGTTTTTGTTGTGTTGTGAGTTATGTAGTTGGTTGTTTTGAGTCTAGCATGAGATATGCCTAGACACTGGTTTGTGTCTTACTGAAGTAATGCAGGGAGTGATGCTTCAGTAAGTGGAATTGTGAAACCCCGAGCCTTGGTCGAATTTAGTCGACGAGTGTCTCTGAATTCCTTAGACAGAGTGGTCCGAGGAGGATGGACTTGAGGCGAACGAGAACCACAAAGGATTCTTGGAAGTGGCATGGGTCGTTGTCACCCGGAGGTGTTGAGTACGGACGTGTGGACGTCGACTGTTAAAGGATTGCAAGTAAGGATCAGATTGGGATACCTTTTGAAGAAGATATTGAATATCTGCTCTGGTGAGTTCGGACGAGACTTGATGAAGTCATTCAGTTGTCAAGAGGATGCAACCATTGTAGAATGGTGGAGCATGCAGAGATGTCAGTTGGATTTAATTACAATGATTGGATAATAATTGAGGCAGCTTGAATTGGAATTAAAGGACGTTGTACGTCTAGAGTGAGGAAACCTGGTGGTGTTATACGGCATTTATGCGAACGATGGGTACCATAAGTGTTTAATTCAGGTGTGTGAGATAATTAGATTCGAAACTAAGATTAGTAAGGATGAATCTTGTGATGATTGAAGGTAGGAGACCAAGTATCACGTTGATAAGTGACAATCTATACATAGTTCGGGAGATAGTAAGTATAGATGTCGGTGTGAGATACAACGATAGGTAATCGATTGTTAAATAAAGATGGATGTGGAGAGATATTTAGGTAAAGAACGAGGAGTTCAACCTTTGAAAGTGAGTTGCATATCACTGATAAGTGATAATAGAGGTGTTTAATATGGAAATGTCCAGATAATTGTAGCAGTGTAAGCTAGAATTGTTAACTATTGGCAGGTAAACCATAAGAGAAAGTAAACTTATTGAGTAGTTTGAAAAGATTAGTCAAGATTGAGTAGAGATCCTGTGTGGATGTGCATATAAGTTAACGTTTTTGATCAACCAAAATGGTTGAAGGACTAAGTAGCAGCTTGAATTTATGATACCATGAGAGTTGAGGTGGGCAAGTTGTGAATAAATTCAAGTTATGGACGGGAATTTTTGGATATTTTCTAAGAATGTCGTGGTTGAGTAGAAAAGGAGTTCGTTAGTAAGAATACTAAGACAATAAAAGTCGATAGTTGGAAGGACTTTTATTGTGTATTAGGATTAAATGGATGGTACGACGAGTTTTTAGAGTCCTTGAAGATTAGATTCAAGAGTTTGATTTGGATATCGAACTTACTAAGAATAAAATCATAGCAAAGTGTTGTGCGTTGGTAGCTGTCTTGATAGGCCAAGCATTAAGATTTGAGATAAGTGTTTCATGGCTTGATGTATGAGTAAGATATGTTGATTTGAAAGTAAATTATAGTGACATGACGATGGTAAGACTAGAGATAGTTATGCATAGAGAAATACTTAATAGGAACTGGAGGAATTAATTTATTGGGGCGTTCGATTATGAAGAGTACAATTGATGATCGTTAGTAAAAGTTAGAAGTGAATAAGAAAACGATGAGTGACTAGATGTAAGAGCAAGATTAGCTGGAACTTGAGATCTGGAAATTGATTCCCCGGCGGGAACAGACTTTATAACTTTAGAATAGTCACGATGATGAAGGACCAATCGAATGGAGAAGAGTGTGCTTGATTGGAAACAAGTTGATGTGGAACGAACGTAATTGGATTGTGTGTGGAAAATTAAAGATGTTGTTTGGAACCAATAAGTTATGTGTCATGGTGGTTTGTGGACCAACTTTAGGTTGTTGTTGAACTGAAAAATTGCAAATTAGTAGATCGATGAGATTAGTCGCAGAGGATGTTAGCCATTGGAAAGCCGTGTTGAGAATGAGTAAGAGAGAAGCACATGAGAATGTGGCTTATGTCAATGGAGGATTGGCGAATGGAAATTCCCTCCCACATAATTTGGAAAATTATGATTGTGCGTGTATATTAAGGATTCGAAAGCACCACCTGAATGGATGTCATGGCGGTGCATGTGTTGTATGCGGTAATAATAAAGGGTAAGCAATTGTCTAGTGGCAAAGTTTGGTGGAAGCTGGTAGAGCTTCGATTCATTGTAGTGGTTACAATGAAGAGAGACGTAGCATAATGGAAATCTGTATTGAGTAAGTAAAGGAATGCGGATATGGTCTACATGGACAGTGGAACAATAGTGATGTGATGAGTACCTTAAGATTTATTTTGGAAGTAGGTAACTCGACAGAAAGGGTGATGTTGGGAATAATTAAGAATGGTCAGGGTGACAAGCTCTTTTGAGTAAGAGAGGATTTAATTGTAAGAGAAAAAGGAACTCAGGAGAGTTCAGGAATAGAATGAGAATACGTTGTAAAGAGGATGTGCGCCAACGATGGCCGTCGACGAGGATAAACGTTTGTTTAAGGCACGCGAGATTCATCTAAGTGTCGTTTTGGAAGTAATGTGAACATATAAAGGACCGATTATGGGGAATTGGGGATTTGGATAAAGGGAGTACAAGAGAAATAGATGGTATAGTTTGGCAAGTGACAAGACTATGAGGAGCTATAATCACCAACCGGAGGTTGGGATGGTATTATTTAAGTCGTGATTGGAAATAGATCCGTATGTGAGCAGACGGTTCGGCATATTCATTGAGTCGCGGACTGATGGATAATGGTAAGATGGAAAATCTTCTAGAAGAGAAGACAACTTGTTTGGAATGAAATAGTTTTGGTGGTAATTGCCGTGGTGGCACTGTACTACTATTGGATGATACTCCACGGATACTTCAAGAGTGGAAGCATGAGAGCTTATGCGACATGTGTTGAGCGTTGTGTCTTACGAATTTAATCTTGTATTCGTAAGAGATCGAGGGAAACGTGTGGGAAAACCTCGAAGGAAGTGTTGAACCATTGTGCCTCGGAGGACCTTGAGCACAAGTGGAATGAAGTATCACTTAAGTTGGGTAAAGAGGGTCTAAACCACCATCAAGATTGTCGACTATCTATTGACAAATTGAGGGACTGGCCGTCCTTAATTTATTGTTGATAGTAGACGGAATCGTGTTGACTGGAATTGACTAGCTTTGCTAGCTTTGGTGGTGCACAGAAAGTTTCGGTGTTTCTTTTTGGAGGGTAGCCAGTCACTGCTGCGCGTGAACCTAGTGGTTTAGGCTATGTCGCGGAGGCAAAAGAAGTGACTTTGGAAATTTTGTGTGTGGACCCTAGGAAATTTGAGGAACTCGAGGTTGTGAACTCGTTGAGAGTTGCGGTTGGTGCACGGTTGTGCCAGTGTGTTGGTGAGAGTATCTGTGTGACTTCACCCGGTGTTAGCGTCTGTGTGGCTGCACCTAATCCTGAGGGAATTTGTTGTGTTGGCGATGGTAATGACTGGTTGAGTCGTTATCCTTAACTTTAGTTTCGAGGACGAAACTTCTTTTTGGAGGGTAGTAATGCAAGACCCGTAATTCCACTGTACCTTTTGCGTGAATAAAATAAGTAATGACTAAGAAATTTAGGGTTTTTGTTAAGTGGTTTTGTGAGTATTGTCGCCATAACGGCTGTTTGCTGAAATGGAGCCTGTTTTGTGCTCGTGCGCTGGAAAGGCACAGACTTTTGGGTCGTAGTCTTCTTTTGAGTATAAGAGGGTTTATGTGTAGTCAGAATAACGAGTTTTGGATTATTCTGGTTTTTGGAAAAACGAGTAGGAATTTTACCCGCTGATGTAAAATTTTACGGCTTCTGAATTCCGTAGAAATTTAGATGGAGGTTTTATATATCTGCGCGAGTTAGGATATGTCCCGAGAATCATTTTCGAGGGTGAGGAAGAAAATTACAGTCGAGGAAAAAGATTTAGCGATAATATTTGGAAACGGTTTACGACGGACGTTTATTTGGTAGATTTTATATTTTTGCGATTTCCGTCCGTTAGCGAGGCGCGGCTCGTCTGTGAGGCGTGAGTTTCTCATGAGAAAGAAATATCTAAAGTGGATAGACTTGAAATGATCCAATGGCTAGGATTAAGTCTTACAACTTTTTTACTATTTGATCTAATGGCCATGAGCAAGCAAGACTTATGACTTAAGGAGACTTTTGGTCTTTGAGGAGACATAGAAAAATCACAATTCATTCACTCATTTTCCTTCTCTTGGCCGTGAACCACATATTTCTTTCCCTTCATCACCAAAATTCAATCCTTCACCATTTGTCTTGATCATAAGCTTGTTGGAAAGCTTGGAGTTGTGAGATTCTTCTTCTAAGGTAACTAGAACTTCTTCCCTTCTTCATAGCTTGCCAAACTCTTAGAGATTCATGAGATTTTTGGTTTATGTTCTTGAGAGAAATTTGTGAGAAATTGTTCATGATTGATTCTTATTGCTTAGAAGTTGTTTATAAGTGATTATCTAACATGTTTAGGCTTAGTAGTGATGCTTACCATGGTTAGATGTGATTCTCATGAGATTTTTCTTAGCAAGGGTTTTGAGAAAAAAAAAATGTATTGATCAAGAACATGAACTTTTAGTTAGTGATTTATGTCATGAATGTTGTTTACAAGCTTTTAAGTAAAATGGATGTGTGATAAGTGGTTTGGTTTTGAAAAATAGGAAAATTAGTTTTTGGTGTGTTCATGAGAAATTTAGGAAAACTCTTATGACTTGTGATTGTGTTTTGGAAATGTTTTGATTGTTCAATTAAATGATTTTGTGAGCCAAATGATTTATGCTATGGTTTTGAAATAGAAAAAAAATGGGAACTAGCCTTGTTTTTGGAATTTGGCCGTGGCATATTATGTATATGTCCATGAGATTTCTAAATTTTAAGCCCTAATTGGGAAGGCATGATCATGGTTTTCTTTGGAATAATTTAGAGGTTTTGTTTGAAAAGAAAACTAGTAGCTGGTGGCTTGATTGAACAAGTGAAATTTTTTGCAAAGTCTTGTAGAAAATTGGCATTTTTGATTCAAATGAAATTGGTGTGAGTGCTTGATCAATTTGAGAAAACTAGTGATGTTTGGAGTGTTTTACACTATGTTTGATTTTGAAAAAACAATGGTTTTGGAATAATTCCAATTCTGGCCGAAACTGGAAGGGCATTTTCGTCCATTTTAAATGTTATATTTTGTCATAGAGATTTGATCATTCGATCCGTCTTTTCGATACGAAGATTTCGGCGTATGGCACGTCTCGATCGGATTAGAATTGAATGAGTTATGGTGATTTTATTTGAAAGGAAAAACTTGTAACTTGTGGCGCAAGTAAACTTTTATTTTTGTGAAAATTTTCGAAGAGTTTTTGGGTTGTTTTCAAATGGTTTTAGTATGTGAAAATTGATTGCCTTGGAGTTAGGAATCAAAGTGTTTCTTAGTTTGTTTTGAAACGAAAATATTTTCGCGTAGCGAGAAATAGTGCAATTAACTTCGTGAATTTTTAATCACTATGGGGAGGACTCGAAATCACTATCCGAGAGTGTGAGAAAGTACCTTAAACACCCCTAGTTTTTAGAGAACAAGTTTCGTTTCGATAGGATACGTTGGGAGTATTTTATTGATTGTACGCTGCTTATATTTTAGGTAGCGAATTGTAGAATTATGCGAGAAAAGTTAACGGAAGCTTGCCGAGGTAAAGGCTCCACTTTATTTCCGTCTTTTCAACTGGTTATGACATGCTTGGATTTCTGCTGTAATGCTTTGCTGTGTGTTTGGCATGTCTGGTTGATGTATTCTCGTGATGAGAACGTGTTTATAATACATGCGTTGAATTACATATGATTGAGAATATATGTATGTTGTGTGATTGTCTTACATATGATTTTGCGAAATATATGTGTTGACATGTGGTCGTGATTACATATGTGTATGTATGTGAATTGTTGCATGAGCATGTATGGAACGTGTATGTCAGATGGAGACTACACGGGTGGTTGTCTGTGTGACTTCACCAGGGACAGTGTCTGTGTGACTGCCCTATATATGCTGAAATATAAAATATGCTCATGCATTTCATAGTTGCGTGTACGGGTGTTAGAGTCTGTGTGGCTTCACCTAAGCACCGGGTGTTAGAGTCTGTGTGGCTTCACCTAATCCTGCGGGATTTTATTGAGTTGGTGTTAGAGTCTGTGTGGCTTCACCTTGGTGTTATAGTCTGTGTGGCTTCACCTGCCCTACGGGGTTTAGTAGGGGTTGGACCTACGACTCTCTGCGGAGAGGTTAAATTCCGGAATTCATGCATGTGGCAGCCAGTGATTGGTGTCACGATCATGTAGAGTCTGCATTGGTAGGCTATGTGTGCATTATATATATAAGCCCGTTGGTGGGAATTGCTGTTGTGTTAAAGAGCTTTCTCTTGTGTATGTGGAATTATTGTTATGTGTACAATCTTTCGCACCGGTTATATATATATATACTTTTATTTTGTGGTGACCCTTTCTTTCATTTGCGGGCTCATCCCACCCAGATGATGGGTTAGGTCGTGGTGACGACGGTGGCTGTTCCAGGCCCCAGTGAGTTGTTGGAGCTTTAGCTTAGTTAGACTATGCGCCGGTGTGGGTTGTACACCGTGCTTTTTGGGTTAGGCATAGGATTCTAACTTGTTTTGTTGTAAGTATTTGAATACTTAGACTTGGATTGTAATTATTCAGGAATACACTTTGCTTGTCGAAGCACCTTATGGTAATGAGTTCTTTTGCATATTTGAATGCCGGCTCATTGAAAAATATTCTATGCACACTCTGAGTGTTAGTTGAAAAAGAAAAAAAAAAATATACTGCCTTTTCAGGCCTTTGAAAAACGGGTTGTTACAGATTTTCTTCAGGATATACACACTTAGGTGTTACATCCGCCCCTTTTTAGGACATACAACACTAGGTTTAGGTGTTAGTTCCTTTACAAGTAAAATCCGTACACCTTAGGGTAGTGATTTTGTTCAGGATATACACACTTAGGTGTTACATCCACCCCTTTTAGGACATACAACACTAGGTTTAGGTGTTAGTTCCTTTACAAGTAAAATTCGTACACCTTAGGGTAGTGATTTTCTTTAGGATACACTTAAGTGTTACATCCATCTTCGGAAATTAAGCACATGCGAGGCGATGAATCATTACTTTCAAGAATACCTGCCCAGAGTTCCTACAATAAGGATACCAAACAGGTACACTCGTTCCTCTCATCATTATCATTCATGCTTCTGCAAAATTAGGGCATTCTATATTTAATTATCTTTTACCAAAAGAATACAAATACCGAGGTCATTCGCATTCTTAAGGTCTAAGCTAATTAAATAGGGGCAGCTGTCATACCCTAATTTTGCCCCACTACATTTTCACATTTTTTTTCCATCTAGCCATTATTTTGCATTTTTTAGAAAAGTTAACTTTTGCATAAAGACTTATAAAAACATTTTTCTTTGCATAATTTACATGACATGATTTATTTACCCTTTTGCCCTTATCTCTTTTAATTAACTACTTTTTTCATTTATTTTGATTTTGTTACTTGTAATCCAAGAAACCTCATTTCTTTATCATGTGCACTCCATTTTTCAAATCCAATTCAATTTCATTCTCATTTCATTTCAAAATTATTGCATCATTTAAAATTCAAAATTGCATTGTTGCATCATGGTTAATAAATTATTTTTTGGTCCAAACACATTTTTGTTAGCCCAAATCCAAACAACAAAAACCATCCAAAAAGGACATCACATCATCACCTCACTAGAAGCTTCTATTCTCCTCCACCTCACCACAAAAAAATGTTAACCAAAGCACAATCAAAAACCTCATAAAAATATCCCAAATCAATTTCTCTAAAATACCCTTTCTTCTTCACCAATCCATGATCCACCTTACCCTAATTCCCATCTATAAATAAGCCCCATGATACCAAGGCAAAAGGTTCCAATTTTCACACACAAAACCCCCATTCCCGTGCACTATTCATCACCACCCCAAAAACCCAAATCTCAAACTATCACTCAAAACTCGAAAATTCTTAAGAAAACACCTTCCATTCACTTCCAGTAGTTGAAATCCATAAGAAACAGCAAGAAAAACAACTCATAAACGCCATAACCGCATCTCTCAAAACTTGAAAAATCAAGGTAGTTGCTAGGACGTTTCAGAGCTCCATTTCAGTTCATTTCTGTTGGATTGTGATCGTTTAAACGTAAGGAAGCTTTTATGTTAATTAATTTTACATTTCTGTGCTTATTTTGAGTTTTTAAGTTTTTGAGTTCGAACTTGTCGTTCCATTTGATCTCTGTATGAGCATCCACTGAGAAATATGAGATAAGATTCATGATCAGTGCGAGAAAACGAACAAAATCGTATACTCACTCATAAAAATCGAGGTCCGTTTGGACCTCCGGCCACACCACCGCCGTGACCAAAAACGTTGTCACGAGGAAGAAGATGAAGTCTTCTTCTTTGACTTCCACTTCCTACCACGTGGCAGCATCTGGTTGGCTTTAGATGTTTAAATCCTGGCCACTAGATGGAATCAACAGCCAACATTTTAAAAAATTATCATGCATCTCAATATCGCACCGCACTGGATAGTTTTTTTATTTGACTTTTTTTTTCTTCTTTTTTGTCTGTTGACTGGTACGTGGACTGGGCCTTCTGGCCCAGAACTACTTTCTGCACCCCAACCCTTTATGTTCTGCACCCCCTCTGCTTAAATTAATTTTAATTGATTCCCAGCTTATTTCCAAAAGCACTTAAGTGGTTAATAGCTTATTTAAGCTACTTTAATCACTTTGTTATGCTTAAATTTTGTTTCTAATCACTTTAGCATTATATTAGCTTTTTAGCTTATTTTCTAGCTTTTTAGCTTATTTAATCACTTTTTAGCTTATTTTCATAAGCACTTATTTGGTGCTTAAGCTTTTTAGCTTACTGGACCATTTTGTTATGCTTAGATCATGTTTGATCTCTGATTGTCTCATTTGAGCTTTTATTTTGCTTTCTAGCATTTATTTTAGCTTTTTAGCTTATTTTCATAAGCACTTATTTGGTGCTTAAGCTTTTTAGCTTACTGGACCATTTTGCTTTGCTTAAATTATGTTTGATTTCAGATCATGCTCTTGCTTCTCTTAGCTTATTATTTAATCACTTTTCTAATGTGTAGCTTATTTATTTAAGTGCTTAATTATAATTAATTGCTTATTTCCTTTTTTTTTATTCATCCATTTTTATGCTTGTCCTCAGCTCCTTAGCTTCCCCCAATTCATTCTAACTCATCTCATTTACTTTGATTTAATTTTGCATTGTTATGTTTAATTAATTCGTCGCACGCTACTTTTGCATCATATCTATTCACTTTTGTTGCATTCATGCACTTTAATTACCTAATTGCATTCATGCATATTTATCATTATTTATTCATTTGTCATGTTTTATATTTGTTATGTCACTTATATTGATGTAATCTCTCAACTTCTATACCTCTCATCTATTCTTCTATTATTGGACTGTTTGGTTTAAATTCGAGACTCGCTTTCATAACAAACATAGTGAAAAAGAGTTGATCTGACGTATGGCTTTTCACACCCGGATAATCCCTATCCCTGACGTATGGCTGGTGATCTTGGGATTATCCTCACTATTGGCTTAATTAATATTTTCACAACAAAAAATGATGAAAATGGGTTGATCTGACGTATGTGTCATACCCTAATTTTGCCCCACTTCATTTTCACATTTTTTTTCCATCTAGCCATTATTTTGCATTTTTTAGAAAAGCCAACTTTTGCATAAAGATTTATAAAAACATTTTTCTTTGCATAATTTGCATGACATGATTTTTTTACCCTTTTGCCCTTATCTCTTTTAGTTAATTACTTTATTCATTTATTTTGATTTTGTTACTTGTAATCCAAGAAACCTCATTTCATTATCAAATGCACTCCATTTTTCAATTCAAATCCAATTCAATTTCATTCTCATTTCATTTCAAAATTATTGCATCATTTAAAATTCAAAATTGCATTGTTGCATCATGGTTAATTAATTATTTTTTGGTCCATACACTTTTTTTGTTAGCCCAAATCCAAACAACAAAAATCATGCAAAAATGACACCACATCATCACCTCACTAGAAGCTTCTATTCTCCTCCACCTCACCACAAAAAAATGCTAACCAAAGCACAATCAAAAACCACATAAAAATATCCCAAATCAATTTCTCTAAAATACCCTTTCTTCTTCACCAATCCATGATCCACCTTACCCTAATTCCCATCTATAAATAAAGCCTCACATCAGAGCAAAAGGGGGCATCAATCATAGTAAAGAAACTCTGCCAAAATCACAACTCAACAATACCCATTTTTCACCATTTTCATCAAAAATCAAAAACTCACAAAACCTCATCAAAACCCAAAAACAAACCATCAAACACCTCCAAATAACTTCCAGAAACACAAATCCATCAAAAGATCATCAAAAACCGTGACCCATAGCTCAAGATCAAGCTCGAGATAGCTAGAAAGAAAACGAGGCTCTCTGGACCAAATCCAAGCTCTCTGAACGTAATTAACCTTGAATTATCGCTTCTGGACACGATGTAGTGCTTTCTAGCAGTTTAGTTTATTTAATTTCATCCTATTTTGCGTTTTCATAATTTTAGATTCAAAGTTTTTGTTATTGTTTCTCACGATCTATGCTGTTTTAGCCAAAACTAAGGGTATATTGGAACAATAATTTTGAGGCCGATTCGTGAATTTGGGTGTGCAACCCGCGAGTTCACGAGCTCCTTCATGGCTGCCGTGTTCCTGCTGTGAAGCAGATGATGGAGGTTGAAGACGATGACGTGTCAGAACGTCATTGGCTCTCTCCAGTTTAAATCACGTGCGTTTGATCAAATCAACAGCCCAGATTTTAAAACCTTACCATGTACCCTCTTTCATCACGACACCAAATCCGTTTTTGGTTGACCCCGCTATTTTTGTTTGACTTGACGCGTGGACTGGGCCTTCCGGCCCAGATTTGCTTTTCGCACCACCCAGATGTTACTTCCTGCAGCCCCCTGCTTAAATTAATTTTAATTGATTTTGAGCTTATTTTCAAAAGCACTTAAGTGGTTAATAGCTTATTTAAGCTACTTTAGTCACTTTGTTATGCTTAAATCTTTGTTTCCAATTATTTTTGCATTATATTTGCTTTTTAGTCTATTTTCTAGCTTTTTAGCTTAATTAATCACTTTTTAGCTTATTTTCATAAGCATTTATTTGGATCCTAAGCTTATTATAGCTTCTGGAACCATTTTGTTATGCTTAAATTATGATTGTTCTCTGACTTTCTTATTTTGGCATTTATTTTGCTTTTTAGCTTTTTCTTTTTAGCTTTTTAGCTTACTTAATCACTTTTTAGCTTATTTTCATAAGCACTTATTTGGATCCTAAGCTTATTATAGCTTCTGGAACCATTTTGTTATGCTTAAATTATGATTGTTCTCTGACTTTCTTATTTTGGCATTTATTTTGCTTTTTAGCTTTTTCTTCTTAGCTTTTTAGCTTAATTAATCACTTTTTAGCTTATTTTCATAAGCACTTATTTGGAGCTTGAGCTTTTTAGCTTACTGAACCATTTTGCTTTGCTTACATCTAAGTAATTTCCAGATTTGAGTATTCATTCTTTTAGCTTATTCATTTAATCACTTCTAGCTTGTTAGCTTATTTGCTTAATTACTTAATTGAGATTAACTTGCTTCTTTAAGTTTCTTTAATCATTTTGCTTATGCTAATAGCTCATGAACAGTACCTCTAATATTTCTAACTCCTTTTATCTTGCATTGATTTAATTTAGCATGTTTATGTTATTTAATTCATTGTACGTTACTTTAGTTTATCCATTTTATTGAATTGTGCATCATATCTACTCATGCTTGTTGCATTCATGCATTACTTAATTATGTCATATTAATTCATGCATATCTAATTAATTATTTGCACTCATGCATACTTAATTTAATTGTCATCTTATTATTTCAATTATTATTGTTGTAATGTGGCGCACTCCTTATCTCTTTTGCTTTTCCTTTTGGACCATTTTCTTAATCAAACTAAAAAGACTTTTGCAATAAACAAAGAATGAAAAAGGGAGAATCTGGCAGTTGCTTCTTTCTTCCCTGAGTTGTCTTGGTAGCCGGTCAGTTGACTAGTTTATTCGAGCTACTCTCATTCTAAAACAAGCGTTAAAATTAACCCCACACACTTAAACCTTTTTTTTTTAGAAAACATGGATATACGCTTTATCCATTCCTCTGACACATACGAGCTTAAGCCTCTCTTTAGAGCATACAAGCACTGTTGTATCAGCGGAATGCGACATAAGCAACATCCGATATTCAACTCTTTTTACAATGGATACACGTTTTATCTACTCCTCTGGCACATACACAGCTTAAGCTTCTTTTTAGAACATACAAACGTCGTTGTATCAGCGGAATACGAAATAAACGTTACCCACTAAAATCAACCAACCACACAAACATTTTTTATCAGAACTACGTGAGTTTTGAATTTCCCATTGCACCGGGGAATACGTCGGAGCGGGCTCCTACAACCGTCAAACTCAAATAGTAAAAAACCTTTTTTGTTTTAATTGGAAACGAAGTAGAAACTAGCCAGCGATAGAGCAATTTAATCCGAACCTGCGCAGACAACCTTAGACCACCTAAATGGTTCCCATCGAGTACGATGGATGCGAGTGGTGCTAATACCTTCCCCTCGCGTAACCAACTCCCGAACCCGCCATGGTTCTTTAACCATGTCAACCTCAAGGTTTTTTTTTTCGATATTTTCCTTTCCCTCTCTTTGGGATAAATAAAAATCGGTGGCGACTTCATTGTTATATATATGGAAATTTTCCAGCCCGCTACAGTATGGCTTTTCACACCCCGGATGGTTCCTATCCCTGACGCATGGCTCGCGATCTTGGGACCATCCTCATCCTAAAGCGCTAAAACGAACTCAACACACTTAAACCTTTTTTCAGAAAACATGGATATACGCTTTATCCATTCATCTGACGCATACACGCTTAAGCCTCTCTTAAGAGCATACAAGCACTGTTGTGTCAGCGGAATGTGAAATAAGCAACATCCATTAATCAACTCTTTTTTGCAATGAATACGCGTTTTATCTACTCCTCTGACACATACACAGCTTAAGCTTCTCTTTAGAACATACAAGCAATGTTGTATCAGCGGAATACGAAATAAACGTTACCCGTTAAAATCAACCAACCAAATAAACATTTTTTAACAGAACTACGTGAGCTTTGAATTTCCCATTGCACTCTTGGGAATACGTAGGAGCGGGTTCCTACAACCGTCAAACTCGATAATAAAAAACTTTTTTTGTTTAATTGGAAACGAAGTAGAAAGCTAGCCGACTTTAGAGCATTTTAATTTGAAAACTGTGCAGACAAACTTAAACCACCTAAATGGTTCCCATCGAGTACGATGGATGCGAGGGGTGCTAACACCTTCCTCTCGCATAACCAACTCCCGAACCCGCCATGGTTCTTTAACCATGTCAACCTCAAGGTTTTTTTTGATATTTTCCTTTCCCTCTCTTTGGGATAAATAAAAATCGGTGGCGACTTCATTGTTATATAATGGAATTTTCCAGCCCGCTACAATTACGAGATTTCACAGAGTTTTCTCGTGCATTTTAATAGAAATTGATTATGTGTCATTCAATTAGAGAGAAATGGCTTAGGTGTCACTCAATCAGAACTTCTCTAGAATTATACTTATGCGGAATTTTTAGCTTAAGGTCTGTTGTTTGAATCCACTGACGACAATAATTTAATTTTTATAATATTTTATGGAAAACTACATTTTCTTCTCAATAAAAATTGCTTATGTGTCATTCAAATGGAGATTCTCAAATATATATTTTTTGTATTTTTTTTTTAGAAACTTTAATATTTTTTTTTTGTAGAAACTTTAATATTATTTTTTTTGGATAAAATCTAATATTAATTTTTTTTTAGAAACTATAATATTATATTTTTTTGTTGTAAAAACTTTAATATTATATTTTTTTAGTAGAAACTCTAATATTATTGTACCAAAAAAAACTCTAATATTATATTTTTTTAGAAATTCTAATATTATTTATTTTTGTAGAAACTCTAATATGTTTTTTTTTTGTTTATAGAAACTTTCAATTTTAGGTTCATAGAGTCTTTAGAAAGTACTCAGACATGGAGATGATATATATATATATATATATATATATATATATATATATATATATATATATATATATATATATATATATATGAAACATAAAACAAATTAATATAACTTCATTTTTTAGAATCTATTAGAATTTTTAATTTTTTAACAATTTCAGTATTAAAATTTTCATAATCATTCGTTCAAACCTTTTTAGAGATGTTAATTTATTCATATGAGTGAAAATTCTCAAATTTCCTCATGGAAAGAGAGAGAGATATGGAGAGAAAGAGAGAGATAATCTTTCAGTACGTGTTGTTGGACGTGGAAGGGAGAACTCATAAACCGTAGATTAGAATTACCTCTAACAGTCAAAAATTGGGAAACCTAAAACAAATGAACATAACTTTATTTTTTTTTTATTTATTTATAATCTATGACGATAAATCTAATGTATATTTTTCATGTAAAGTTGGCTGGAGAAGATAGCAGACCACCATCTTTGAGGAGATTTATTGCAATGACAAAAAGTTTATAATTATTTTATATTTATATGGTCCTTATATAGTCCCGGGGATGACGACGGAAGAAATAATATCCTAATAATATAGAACGGGGAGCGAATGAATATTCTCATTCTCGCTCTACTCTATAACATCATTAAACTCATATCATGAAAAAATCATCTCAATTTCATCATACAATTTTAAATCAAATTACTAAAATAATATTTAAAATAAATTAACATATAAATAATATTAAAAAAAAATAATCCTGTGCACGGCACAGGCTAACATATTAGTTAAATTTTTTTTTTTCAAGAAAGAGTGGAGCAACTAAGAGATGCCTCCACCAAAATATATTAAGAAATCGATATACAAAAGAGAGGGGGGCCCGAACCAAACCCTCTTAGGGAGTAAACCTGAAATTAGGCAAACCAAATTTATCCCTAGCAAAACTATTACATACAGGTAAAGGAGCTATGTAGTTCTTCTGAGATTGGCTGCATCATAAGGCTAAAACAACTTGGTCAGAATGACTTAACTGAAGCACCAATGCTAAAGTAATTAAGTCTAAACCACTTGTGCATATTGAAGATGTGCAGATGCAACATGTTGAACAAGATGTCCTAGACATCTTGTCACTGGGTTCAGAGCATGTTAAAGCAACATGTCGAACAAGATGTCCCAAGACATGTGGGTAGGACATCTGAACCCAGTTTAGCTTAAAAGATAATGCTTATCCATTAAGCACGCGTGTTTGTTTAAATTTGAATGAAGCGCGAATCTTTAAGTAACAAGCTGAGATTAGAATTAATGATAAAGTTTGTTATTAATCTTAAGTGTTAGATACGATTAGGATTCGTATTTAATTTGTGGATAAAGATTAATTTCTTTATCTTTTGGAGTTTGTTTTTAAACAAGTTTGTTTTAAAACTAACTCTTAATTGTAGTGCATCTGAAAGACTGAAGACGATCTGAAGATTTGCACGCCTATAAATAGAACTCAACATAAAGCTTAAAACTCAACCCACAAGAACTGAAGATTGTGAGTTCAAAGCTTTGTGCCTACTGTGCAAAGCATTTGTGGCTCTTAGTATCGTTTTTGATACTTTGCAGCTTTGTGGCTCTTAGTATTGGTTTTGATACTTTGTAGCTTTGTTGTTGAATGTTGCCATTCAACTAAGTCTTTAAACTTTGTAGTTTAAAGTTGTCGTCACTTGAGATTAGTGATTAGAGGGAGTTGGGTATGTTCTCATATTCAGGGGGAGTTAGCCCTTGAGTAGAAGATTGCTAGGATTAAGAAAAGGCATACATGCCAATAGGGTTTTTGGTATGGTTGTAAGACTAAGTATTAATTCAGATTAGTAGTGTTCACTTCCTGGATTGGTATCCCCCAGAGTAGGGCTGGTTTACGCCGAACTGGGTTAACAATTACTGGTGTTCTTTATTGCTTTTATTTACTTCAGTACTGCAATAATATCTGTGATCCTCATAACCAATTGTCGAACCAGTTGTCTGAGACATCTGGACTACAGACACATTGTCCTAGACATTGTGTACGACATCAGTCCTGCCTAGGAACAGAATTTCAATTGGCATCAGAGCAAGCACCCTAACCTGCTGGGTGAGCTCCAGGGAGACAAAATCTTGTTCAAGATGGACAGGAATGGAGGATCAATAAACAGACCACCAGTTCTGGATGGATCAAACTATGACTATTGGAAAGCAAGAATGATTGCCTTCATCAAATCCATGGATCAAAAAGCATGGAAGGCAATTTTTACAGGTTGGAATCACCCAATAGTCACTGCAGAAGATGGTTCTTCAATATTAAAAGGTGAAAGAGATTGGACCCCAGAAGAGGAAGCTGAGTCCAATAAAAACTCTAAAGCACTCAATGCTATCTTCAATGGTTTTGATGAAAACATATTCAAACTGATCAACACGTGCACAGAAGCCAAGCAAGCCTGGGAAATTCTGCAAACTGCTCATGAAGGAACTTCCAAGGTTAGAATGTCAAAGCTACAACTTCTCACATCAAAATTCGAAAATCTAAGAATGGAGGATGATGAGACCATCTCAGAATTCAACACTAGAGTTCGAGACATAGCAAATTCATGCTTTGCTCTAGGAGAAAAGATACCTGAAGAGAAACTAGCAAGAAAGATCCTTAGGTCACTTCCTAAGAGATTCTATATGAAGGTAACTACTATTGAAGAATCACAAGACTTGAGCACAATGAAGGTTGATGAACTCATTGGCTCATTACAAACTTTTGAGATGACCTTTGAAGATAGACTTGAAAAGAAGATGAAGAATTTGGCCTTCAAATCTGAGGAAAGCCAAAGTGAAGATTGTCTATCAGAAGCAATAGCTCTATTGACCAAGAAGTTCAATGAATCTGTGAACAGGGTCCGTGCTAAGTGGAGGACAAATGTCCCAGACAAGATGTCTAACAACAAGGCACAAGGCATGTCAAAAGAAGAAACTAACTCTGAAGAAGAAACAGAGGTACAGTGCTACGAATGTGAAGGCTTTGGGCATATCAGAAAACAATGTCCCAACTTTCTCAGAAAACAGAAAAAGGGATTAGCTGCAATTCTCTCTGACTCTGAGGATGAAAGTGAAGATGAAGACATAAACAATGCATTCTCAGGCATGTTTAAAACAAGCAACAATGGTAACTTCAAAAGCTTCACAGACACTGAAGACAGTGATGAAGAACATCAAGATGAGAACATTGAGAGGCTGATCAAGGAGCATGAGGAGCGAGCATCTCTGGAAAAAGAATATAACTTCTTAAAGTCTAAACTCATAAGCATGACTGAAACTTTGAGAAGCCTGAACTATGAATCCGACTTAGAAGATGAGTTCCTTGAAACTGAGAAAATAGCTGAAGACATGATTGGATTAGGATTTGATCATCCCTTCAAAAATGCTGAATCTGCTCCAGAAAAGGTAACTCCTCCTCTACAGAAGCCTAAGGACCAGATGTCAAGCCAAAAGTCTCAACATCCTGTTCAACACACAGACAGGATCATAGACCACACATCTCAGCACTATGATCATACCAAGAAAGAGATGTCAAGCCAAATGTCTCAACATTCTGTTACGCACAAAGAAAGGATCATAGACTACAGCTCTCAAAAATCTGTCCAAACAAAAAGGAAGATGTCAAGCCACATGTCTCAACATTCTGCTCAACACAAAAGGAATGAGAACATAGGACAGCTCCACAAGCAGCAGAAAAAGCACACACCTAGACCACATCTTAAGAAGCTATACTCTCAAAATAGAAGAGCTTTCAATAGATGTGATCACTGTGGTAGGTCAGGGCATGTTATGAAGGAATGCTTTAAAATTCATGGCTATCCTCAAAGACCAAGATCACCAAGGAAGAATGAAAAGAAGATTCTTGTTCAACAAGTAAAGTACCAAGAGACTCAAGTCAAGAAAGTATGGAGGCCAAAAGAAGATTCAAAACTAAAGGCTCATACTTGTATCAGGCTATCCTCATATGAAGACTGGTACTTTGACAGTGGATGCTCCAAACACATGACTGGAGATAAAAAATACCTTAAGGAATTAAGGCCTTGCTCCAAAGGAAGTGTTACTTTTGGTGATGGTGCTAAAGGTAGAATCAAAGGTATAGGAAAGCTAAGAGATCCCAGCTTACCATATCTAGACAAGGTTCTACTAGTTGAAGGACTCACTACAAACTTGATAAGCATTAGTCAACTATGTGAAAAAGGACTAGACGTGTACTTCAGCAATTATGAGTGCATTATTGCTAATGATCAAAAGGTAGTGATGAAAGGTGTCAAGACAACAAACAAATGCTATAAATGGACTCCTCCCAACAATAGTCCAAAAATAGCTTGCTTGACAGTCAAGGAAGAGAATGCCCAGATGTGCTACCAGATGTCTCAACATTTGTACACTGGTCAAGAAGTTGAATCACTTCAACCTGAACGTGGAAAAGGAACTCTAGAGTTCCACACGTCCAAAAGCATGTAGAACATTAAGTGACGGGGTGGCGTGCAGAAGGATTATAACATTAATCATCATTACTTCTGCACAATAAACAAGGTAACATACTACCTAAGTTCCGTCTATAAAAAGCCACCAAGATCATCACTTGTGCTATCACACACGCTTCAACATCTGGTACAACATCTCTCAAACCTTCTCAAAAGAAATCTTCAAAGAAACTCTGAACAAACATGAGTCAAGAAATCACCAAGAGCTCAAACAACCAAGCAATCAACAAAGGCGAAGAACCTAGTGATCAAGCTAGGGTTTCAGACTCAACCGTCAACCAACAAGAGGTTGATCTTGACAAACTAGTTGTTCCTAGAGGAAAGAGGACTACGACAGGGAAAAAGAGAAGCAGCAAACTGATTGGGTCCTTCACGAATCAAATACAAAATGAAGAACCCAATGAATCACTCATTCCAGAACGTCAAACGTCACCAAAGAATGCTGAAAATCAAATTCCTGAAGAAACATCTCTGAAAGAGGCTACTCAATACCAGAATCTTGAGCCTCAAATAAAGAAAGAGAAGAATGGTGAAGAAGATGTCACAACATCCGACCTCAACATCAAGGATGTCGAAGCAAATGTCTCAACATCAAAAGACACGACATCCAAAGAGCATCCAATGGAAGATGATCCAAAGGATACACAAGAGACAGCTCTCTCTGAAGAAGAAGAAATCTCCGAGACCCTAGAAGTCATAGAGATTAATGAAGAAACAGAAAACGAAGAAGTGGTTCCCAAAAGAACTCAATCAGTGGCTGATAGAGTAAAGAGGAATAGGGGGAGGAAGGTGGAGATTCCCAAGTTCTACTTAAAGGAAAAGTCTCAGAAAAGAAAGAGGAAACCAGAATCCTCAAGTGAGTTTGAGCCTGATGTCGAAGACGATGTCCCAGACATCATGTCAAAGAAAAAGAAAGCTGCATCCTTAACATCCTTCCATACTGAAGACAGACGACAACGATGGAAGATAGTAGTTCAGAGGAGGATTGTTACTGAAAGGGAGTTAAGCACTGAAGCTCTTTCCTACAAAGAGATTATCACTCTTCTTGAAGAAGCAAAAGTCATGAAGACGGTGATGGGGGTTGGAAAGTGCTACGAGAAGCTTGTGAGAGAGTTCATCACAAATCTCACTAAAGAATGCACTAAGGAGGAAAGTAATGACTATCACAAGGTACAACTAAGGGAAAAGAACATTGACTTCTCTCCAACAACAATCAACAAGTTTCTGGGAAGGAGTGTTGAAGCTGAAAGCAACAAAATCCTCTCAATGGACAAAATTGCTGAAGAAATTACCTCTGGTCAAGCTAAGCAATGGCCCAAGAAAGGACTGTTACCAACATCAAAATTAACAGTCAAGTATGCAATTCTCAACATGATTGGCACAACTAATTGGGCCCCAACAAATCACAGCTCAGGTATAACTCCAAATCTGGCAAAACTCATATATCTCATTGGAACATGAAAGAAATTGGACTTTGGCAAACATGTCTTTGAACAGACCATGAAACATGTGGAAACCAATGCAACAAAGCTGCCAATAGCCTTTCCAAGCTTGATTACTGAGATAATTCTTAGTCAGCAACCAAGCATTCTGCTTCCTGAGGAATATGAAAGTAGAAGACCTCCACCAATAACCTTCAATCGCAAGCTGTTTGCTGAACCACATGTCCCAGACAAAGAAATCTTGTCCCAGACATTGAGTTCAAAGAAAAAGAAGCAGTTGAGACCTCAGCTCCACTAGACAAAAGCTCACAGAAAAAGGTGCTTGCTGAGCTTATTCAAGTATCTAAAGAGCTGGAGGAAACTATCAAATCAAGTACTATCAGAAAAACCTGTGTGGATCACTTGATACTACAACTGACAAAGAATCTTGCTGAGAATGAAGGAGATGCTCAAGCTGACGCAGAGCAAGAAGAAGAAGAAGAAGTTTGAAGAACAGACCTTGAGTAATGTAGGAAAATAAGTACTTTTGTATTTTTCCTTTCTGTTCTACTTCTTGTGGCCTACCAAATGTCCTAGACATTGGAGGCTTTGACATTCGGCACTTGTGTTAGTGCATTTTGTAAGCTGTTTTGTTCTCTTAAATCAATGAATATTTTCCTTTAACCTTTGTCAAATTATGGTAAAAAGGGGGAGAAATAATTGATGCTTAGAACAGCTTTTTGGCAAGTAGAAGCACTCTCTTGCTTTACGGATGAATATGGCAAGCTTTAGAAAAATTTAAAAACTAAAAGCTATGCTTAATAAGTGTGTCCAGGAGCATAATTTAAATGCTCAATTTGAACCTCTAAAAGATCTAGTAAGTCTTGATCACTCTGATTAAGTACTTTCCGCTGCAACTCAAGACTTTGGTTCACTAAGTCACTAGGCATCTCATCTCCAGACTTAGAAAATTTTGTAATGGATCATATGAAGACAAGACTAAGACAGTCTCAGACTAGAATAGGTTCATCACACATTCAAGAATAAAAGAAGTCTTGAATATTGAAGACACACAAGATTCTGAAGATCAAAGACCTTGAAGACCTAAAGATCTCAGAACAGAAGATTGCATCAACAGAGATCAATTTGAAGATTGAAGACTGAAGAGTGCACACTCAACAAAGTGGTTTGTGGTTGTTTTAGCCATAATTTGCCAAAGGGGGAGATTGTAGTTCTTCTGAGATTGGCTGCATCATAAGGCTAAAACAACTTGGTCAGAATGACTTAACTGAAGCACCAATGCTAAAGTAATTAAGTCTAAACCACTTGTGCATATTGAAGATGTGCAGATGCAACATGTTGAACAAGATGTCTTAGACATCTTGTCACTGGGTTCAGAGCATGTTAAAGCAATATGTCGAACAAGATGTCCCAAGACATGTGGGTAGGACATTTGAATGAAGCGCGAATCTTTAAGTAACAAGCTGAGATTAGGATTAATGATAAAGTTTGTTATTAATCTTAAGTGTTAGATACGATTAGGATTCGTATTTAATTTGTGGATAAAGATTAATTTCTTTATCTTTTGGAGTTTGTTTTTAAACAAGTTTGTTTTAAAACTAACTTTTAATTGTAGTGCATCTGAAAGACTGAAGACGATCTGAAGATTTGCACGCCTATAAATAGAACTCAACATAGAGCTTAAAACTCAACCCACAAGAACTGAAGATTGTGAGTTCAAAGCTTTGTGCCTACTGTGCAAAGCATTTGTGGCTCTTAGTATCGTTTTTGATACTTTGCAGCTTTGTGGCTCTTAGTATTGGTTTTGATACTTTGTAGCTTTGTTGTTGAATGTTGCCATTCAACTAAGTCTTTAAACTTTGTAGTTTAAAGTTGTCGTCACTTGGGATTAGTGATTAGAGGGAGTTGGGTAGGTTCTCATATTCAGGGGGAGTTAGCCCTTGAGTAGAAGATTGCTAGGATTAAGAAAAGGCATACATGCCAATAGGGTTTTTGGTATGGTTGTAAGACTAAGTATTAATTCAGATTAGTAGTGTTCACTTCCTGGATTGGTATCCCCCAGAGTAGGGCTGGTTTGCGCCGAACTGGGTTAACAATTACTGGTGTTCTTTATTGCTTTTATTTACTTCAGTACTGCAATAATATCTGTGATCCTCATAACCAATTGTCGAACCAGTTGTCTGAGACATCTGGACTATAGACACATTGTCCTAGACATTGTGTACGACATCTGTCCTGCCTAGGAACATAATTTCAAGCTATATTCCCAAAAGTAAGCTCTAAGAGACCTAAACCCAAGTTTGCCAAAAAATCGGCACAAACATTACCTTCTCTATAAACATGTGAAACAAAAAAAATCATGCTTCTGGTCATCAATAAACAGTTCATCCACCTATTCCTTAAAGACCAAGGGATCAAAGAAAGATTGCTAAAGGCCTTCATATGCTATCTCAATAGCTTTAATAGCCCCTGATAACTCAGCAAAGAAAGCAGACTTGTTACCTATATTTTCAGCAAAACCTCCCATGAAATCTGCAAGATGATTTCTGAAAAGACCACCATAAGCTGTGCTAGTTAAATTGAAAACAAGAAAGGAAAATAATTAAGGCTGTAGCAAAGAAAAAACAATTTTTTTTTAATGACAGAAAATAATTAAGGGTAGGTAAAAACATATAAAAGGATCAATGTAACAATGTTGTACTATTTAATTTTGAAAAAATAATTTAGACAAATTTCTTAAAAGAAACAATTCGGAATAATTTTTTTCTTACAAACGCGGTAATTAATAAATTAATACAGTATAAAACAAATATTGTAAGTAATATTTTGTCCTGTAAAAATCGCAGAGAGAGATTTAACATGTTAGATGTGGTTTCGAATATGCAATTTTCAAATGTTTGCTTCTTAGTGTGGGTTTGAGTTTTCTTATTAGGATCTTTATTAGAAAAGAAAAAGAAACGCAAGGATTTATATATATATATATACACACACACACAATTATATAGTCTTACCACTACTACAGATTTGACTTATTATTAAGGATTTTACAATTGGGGAAGAGATGTCAGATGCGAAAAGAAATATGAAGTAATGTTTATATCTGGTTTCAATATTGCCAGTAGTAAAAAATACATAGATAAAACTTGTTACATCTGGCTTGAGTTTACCATAAGCAAAAGTAAATACGGTGGCAATTCCATAATTAAGTTGAAAATTATCTAAAATAGTATTACAACTGACCATAATATCCCCCAGATGTAAAAGGTCTTCAGGTCAATTTTTTTCACCTTTTACAAACTAACCTCGCGCGCTACTCTTGGTAAAAAAAAATTGTTCTGATCCTCAAACCCTAGCCATGGCAATCGTACGTTCACTCTCAATCACCTGAACTCTCACTCTCAATCATACGTTCACTCATCCTCGCTTGAACTCTCACTCTCAATCGTACGTTCTCACCCTCTCACTCTCGCCATGAACTCGATCGGTCTCTTACTCTCGCTTGAAATCACCTCTCGTTCTTTCACTCTCGCTTGAACTCACCTAACCTTCTCTCTCGTCAAGCTGGCACACTGAACCACAAATTGCAACAATTTCGAATCCCTAATTGCAGATTAAGGCTCACGGAAACGCAGGTCCTGATTCATGTTTTCTCTAATTCGAATCCCTAATTTGCACTGTATCTGTTTCTACTTCCTCTTCTTGGATTTTTTCTTCTTTTTTTTTTGGTTTTCGATTTTGGAATGCAATTGTGATTCTGGGTTATTGTTAGTGTTTTGATTTTGGAATGCAATTGAGTTTTAATTTCTATCTGCTGAAAGTAAAGCTTTTTTTATTTATTAATTAGGTTTTGATTCTCTGCTTCCTCTTACTACTAAACATTGTGATTTTGACTGAGATTTATGTTTATTATTCGGGTTCTAAATGTTGTGCTTTGTTTGTGATTCTTAGTCTATGCTTTATTTGTGATTCTTGTTTTAGTTAAATTTCATTGCACTAGATGTTATGTTCCATAGAAGAAAATTTGTCACGTATTCTTTCTTTGGAAACACGGTATATCAAGTTGAACCAGATATCAGTGACAACAAAACATTATATTTAATTTAATTTGAAGGGTATATTGATTACATGAGGTTTTTTTATTGTAAATGTCAAAAAAATTGGGTTCTTGGTTATCTAGTATTGGGTGCTTGGCTTACTGCTTTGTTAGCCTTGCTAGATTTGTGTTGCAGCTTCTTCTTAGTGATAGATTCAGAAAAAATATGATTAGCTTCTTCTTGTTGTGTTTGCCTTTGAATTCATTCCGAGTCTACTTCATGCTTTTTTGCATTTTCAATTTTAAAAGTAAAGTTAAATGTTGTTTGAAGTCACTGACAACAATTATATAGGCAAAATATATAGCAGTAACCAAAACTACACTAAAATCCCTTTATTTAAAATCAAAATTATCTTAATCTTGTTATGTATTGCCATTTTATTTGTTAAAGTTTTAGTGCTAATTGTCGATTAAACTAGTTGTCAGTTATATATTCACTGGGAATGTGATTTCGATTAAATTAAAATATGTCATCTTTGCTCGCTAAAATTCTTGCTTCTGCTGTTTGTTTTTTCTGCTACCTGTTCGGACTTGTGTTGTCTGGTTTTTTTGAGTTTATGTACTGGGAGGTGTTTTGTCTAGTTGTTTTGCTTTCTGCCTAGTTTTGAGTTTGTTTGGTAGGCGTGGCTGGTTGTATATTGTGGTGCCTTTTTTGTTTTGAATCCAAGGTAGATGATTTGATTCCAATGTTGGTCGAGTTACGCTTTCAGCTTATGATAAACTTGATAGATTTGTGTCAAGGTCCAACACTGCAAGTGCTACCCTTCTTTGAGAAACTAGAAATACTTGACATAAAATGTTGCCCAGAGTTACACAACATATTTCCAACAGAATGTAAGTTACAAAATCTTAAGATCATGAGCTTATCCTATTGCAAGTCGAGTGAGGTACTCTTCCCCATATCCGTTGCTCAAAGTTTGTTGCAGCTAGAAAAGCTAATAATTGAAGCATATAATCGCGAGTAATAGAGCGCATGGCTTTAATGCAAGCAACGAGATAACTTAAGCACCAATGGATTCTCATTTTCTGCTGCCTTGCTTAAGGGATGTTAAAATTTATGACTGTCAGAAGTTAGAGTCAATATTTCCACTATGTTATGTTGGAGGTCTTTCCAGCTACAAATGATAGATATATGGAATGTTCCTCAGCTGAAATATCTCTTCGGAGAATGTGATCACCAACACCAGTTCCAGAACCACATCATGCTTCCTAATTTGAAAAATCTCAAACTTTGTTATCTTCACAATCTCATTGGTATAAGTCCCAAATACTGCCAAGCAAAGTGGCCATCTGAGTCACTGAAGACGTTAACTGTGCGGCATTGTGCAAAATTTCCAACATCATGGATTGCAATGATGGCTGGCTCTAATCAAAGACAACATCATCGGAATGAGGTGAGTATATTGTTATTGAAGTGATCTATAGTTTTGTGATTTTATATAATTTCTCAACAAATATCAGTAATACTACCCATGTACACCTTTATTATTTGGTTATTTACCTTTGAACATTTCATTTTCAGAACAAGCCCTCAAAACTGTAAGAACTAGTTTTACGTGGTTTGCATCAATTGAACTCCATATCATGTGTGGATCATAGTCCAAGACAGATTTGAAGTGTCCAAAATCTTCAATATTTACAATTGAATAATTATGAAAACTTGAAATATTTGTTCTCTATGGAGGTACATAAAAGCTTACCAGAGTTGATGTCCCTTTGCATTTACAACATGCTGCTAAACTTCTCGATTTCAGCATATACAACTGCCCCAAATCTGCTCCAAGCTTAAGACAAATTCAGGTAACTTTTCTTCCTTGATAACTAGGAGTACTAACAATGTTTCTCTTCATTGTTTTTACATTTTTCTTATTAATAGTGAAAATGCGTAATTATTAATAGTGAAAATGGGTTTCCTCTCTGGTAAAAGTAGGTGGGATTGAGGAAATGGAGTTGACACTTGAAGTCTTGAACAGAGAAGTGAGGTTACTGTACATTATAACAACTCTTCAATGCAAAGTGTGTTGTTGTCTGTTAGTTTGAGTTTAGTAGATCTTTTAGTGAGTTATGGTTTTTTTTCTTTTGGTAAGTTTAGATTGTTCTATTTCAACCTCTCTTTTGTTTCAGATATGAACCCAAAGTTAATTTTGATCTTGCTTTTGGTTGTGTGGGTCTTAGATTGAAGGTTGTTTTGTTCCTTAAATTGCTCTATTTTCTTTGGTGCTTCAGATGCTTGGTAAAAGTAGTTTGTTGTTGGTAAAGTTGAGAGTTTTAAATTTTTCTAGTGCTGGACTGTGATTCAAACAAACTATCTTTTTGAGAGTTTTGAAGTACTATGTGTACTATAAGTGGCTGAATCAAGTTTTTTACATATTGCAGGTGTTCAATGATCCTACGACATTAACAGAAGACGACTTGTATGAGTTGCGAAACCGCTGGGAAACTTGTTTTCTTGACCTATATAACCCTGAGAATGATTATGACGATGTTGCTGAGGAAGGGAGCTAGGTTCGTGCGAAGTTAATTTGTACGTATATATATGCATGTATTAATGTGATGATACTGCCGCAAGTTATTACGTGACTTGTTTTATTTTGGCTTTTGGATGTTGAATGGTTGTATTAACTAATGATATTACTATTTTACTTAATTCAGATGTTGTAAGTTATTATGTGACTTGTTTTGATTTTGACTTTTGGATGTTGAATGGTTGTATTAACTAATGACATTAGCATATTACTTAGTTCGGATGTTGAACGCGGTAGAATTTGTAGCATCATGTTCTCGATTTTTAATTTTGGATGGTGTTTATAATCGTAGTTATATATGTTTATTTGCAAGTTATGTTTTGAAAAAAAAATGCAGGATTATTAAAAAACAAGTGGAGATTTTACATCTGTGGAAAGTTTGGTCAGATGTGAAAAGTGACGCTTGTACATCTGAGAAACTGTTACCTCAGATGTAAAAGGTTCAATTTAATTTTATAAATATAATTGAAAAATGTGCAATGTCAGATGTAAAAACGTAACAGCAGTACGAACCAGATGTAAAATGTGCACTTTTTACATCAGACGTAGTCAGTTGTAAAAAGTGTCCAACTTTCTATAACTCGTAGGCTTATAACTGACAAGAGTCAGATGTAAAAGGTGCTTTTGGCCAGATGTAAAAAGTGTTTTCTGCACTAGTGTACATTGGATAAACTGAAGTTGATTTTTTTAATTTGCATGTACATGATGATTCTATATTGATTCCAGGATGTTGAGTGCTGCCACTATTGAACAACCATGTTAAGGTCTTCCCTTCTAATGCTAAGATGATTCAGCCATGTTGGACTCCCGTTGTTAGCTTTAAGCAATTGTCAAACTTGTTTCTATTGTAGCAATTGGTACGTGTTACACGCTTGTTTTGTGTCTAACCCAAATCCTTTTGTATTTGGTTTAGTTTTTTTAGAGGAAATATATTTGGTTTTAGCCAATTTGCTTGTTAAGTTTTCTACTCACAAATTATGTTTGAATCAAGTTTTAAAGGATATTTTATTTAAATAAATTATGTTTTATGCACATATTATAGGAAAAAACTTGTTTACTTCCAAATCAGGCAGGTAAGTGATAAATAAATAGATCCAAGTCATAAAAAAACTTCAAATAGCTTCATATGATAATTGCAACTCAAATCATGAATTGTCCATGTTAGGGCTTATTTTTTTGTCTTTCTATATGTAATTAGCTTTTAAAGAGTTACAAAAAAACCACAAATAATGTCACTAAAATTATGAGTTAATAATTTAAGAATATATTGCTAAAGACAATATTCATGAAAAATAAATGAGATCCTTGCCTTTGACCCATATAAGCAAGATCCATGAAGGAAGTGAGCCTCACCTATAAAAAAAAAGACCAAACATAATGACAAAATATAAGTCTCAAACAAAGTAATTAATAAATTGCATAGAGAAATAAATCATAGCCTCAATCTTTTTTCATATATTCATGTTTCACTCAAATATTGATTGTGGATGGAATTTAATCAAATACATATTCCCTTTTCAGGATCAAAATCAAGGCAACACAAAAGAATGACAAAAAGATGAAGATTGGTGGTCTAGTTTTGAAGAGAAGTGAATGGAATGGAGAAAAAGCAAAGAAAAGGAGGACAATTTTTATTGTTGAGATGCATATGGCAATCTCAGTTGTAAAACTCTTGGCAATTGTGTGGTATTTATAGATAAGATTTGAAAGAAATTTAAATTAAAGTGAGACTTGGGAGTGAAGTTTGGTGAAAAATATATTTTATTATATTGTAATTAATTTAATTGTAAAAGGGCTGGTGTCAGGTTACTTTGCGTCCAAGCAAAGAAAAGGAATTAAAAAAATAAAACTATAACTACAAAAGTTGATGTCATTCTGCCAAAAGCACTATACAAAAAGATAAAACTTGTCAGTAAGATAATAAAAATTAAACATTAAATGATAAAACACACCCAAACCACCATGTTTTCCAATTCTACAGTAGCAAATTTTGGTACTTTATTGTCAAGATTATAGATAATAAAAAAGTAACTTGCCAATCAAAATCCATGCAACCTATTCACTAATTATTACACTTTTGGAAACAAGCAAAATATAATGCTGGCATTCATAGCTTTAAATCAATGTGGCGTGTATGTATAATAGGAGGAACATAGATATTGAAGGTGTGAAAAACACAAGAAGGGGGGGGGGGGGGGGGGGGGTTGAATTGTGTTTTGGTAGTTTTAAAAATTCTTCTAAGTTAGACAACTTATCAGATTCTGCAGCGGATAAAAGATAACACAATTCACACACACAAAGGTAAGAACAAGAGAGAAAGAGAGAGACAGAGATTTATACTGGTTCCCCTCACAAATCGAGAGTACTCCAGTCCCCTTGCACTTCCAAGGGAGTTCACTATAATCACAAAAGATTACACTTGCTCAAGCACACAAGCAAGAGACTTCCTATGCTCAAGTAATCCTTACAAGAGACTTCCTATGCTCAAGCACACAAGCAAGAGACTTCAAACAACTTACAAAAGAAAACAGAGTATATGAACGCTGATATAAAAATCAATGTTCAATGAAAAATAAATACAACTCTAAAAACAAGACTTAGCTTAGAATTCTAACAAAAGAAAACTAAGGCTCAACTACTGTAATGATCAGAAGCTGAAGCTTGAGTCTTGGATGTTCAAATGAGTTCAAGTTGTATTCAAGTTGTTTTTGTGCTTTAGATGATTTTGACAGAGTAACAGCTCGTTTCAAAATTGTTCAAAATGTGTGTGCACAAAAACTTCAATTCATCTCCTATTTATAGTGGAGGGTGGAGCGTATGAATTGAATCCGTTGTAGTGAGTGAAAAGCCAGCTGGAGATCGTACGCTTCCTTCACATGGTATTTTAACCAAATCAAGTAACCTTTGTACAATTCCATTCTTGTGAGAGAAGATTCGCCCATATCAGGTAATAAGTTTGTACAATAGTGAAATTCTGTTCCTAGGCAGGACAGATGTCGTACACAATGTCTAGGACAATGTGTCTGTAGTCCAGATGTCTCAGACAACTGGTTCGACAATTGGTTATGAGGATCACAGATATTATTGCAGTACTGAAGTAAATAAAAGCAATAAAGAACACCAGTAATTGTTAACCCAGTTCGGCGCAAACCAGCCCTACTCTGGGGGATACCAATCCAGGAAGTGAACACTACTAATCCGAATTAATACTTAGTCTTACAACCACACCAAAAACCCTATTGGCATGTATGCCTTTTCTTAATCCTAGCAATCTTCTACTTAAGGGCTAACTCCCCCTGAATATGAGAACCTACCCAACTCCCTCTAATCACTAATCCCAAGTGACGACAACTTTAAACTCCAAAGTTTAAAGACTTAGTTGAATGCCAACATTCAACAACAAAGCTACAAAGTATCAAAACCAATACTAAGAGCCACAAAGCTGCTAAGTATCAAACAACGATACTAAGAGCCACTAATGCTTTGCACAGTAGGCACAAAGCTTTGAACTCACAATCTTCAGTTCTTGTGGGTTGAGTTTTAAGCTCTATGTTGAGTTCTATTTATAGGTGTGCAAGTCTTCAGATTATCTTCAGTCTTTCAGATGCACTAGAATTAAGAGTTAGTTTTAAAACAAACTTGTTTAAAAACAAACTCCAAAAGATAAAGAAATTAATCTTTATCCACAAATTAAATACGAATCCTAATCGTATCTAACACTTAAGATTAATAACAAACTTTATCATTAATCCTAATCTCAGCTTGTTACTTAAAGATTCACGCTTTATTCAAATTTAAACAAACACGCGTGCTTATTGGATAAGCATTATCTTTTAAGCTGAACTGGGTTCAGATGTCCTACCCACATGTCTTGGGACATCTTGTTCGACATGTTGCTTTAACATGCTCTGAACCCAGTGACAAGATGTCTAGGACATCTTGTTCAACATGTTGCATCTGCACATCTTCAATATGCACAAGTGGTTTAGACTTAATTACTTTAGCATTGGTGCTTCAGTTAAGTCACTCTGACCAAGTTGTTTTAGCCTTATGATGCAGCCAATCTCAGAAGAACTACAAATAGTACTAACGTCATTGTCGCTGAGGATAAGGTTGATTCTCCAATTTGAATTGTCAGAACATGATGAATTTCAATCATTGTAGCAGAGAATGTTCTTCTGACAAAACGGCTCTCACTGCTCTTGAAATTCCGGTAGCAAGTCACAGATGTGCAGTGTGATGTGGTGCACATTAGGGTTATGATGTACGATGTGGTGCCTAATGTGCCAACATCATAGACATGCTAGTGACTTGATGAACAAGGTAAATAAAGTGCAGAAGATAAATAACACAATGAGTTTGTTAACCCAGTTCAGCGCAACTCGCAACCTACTCTGGGGGATACCAATCCAGGAATGAATCCACTATGATAGTTCCAATTCAAAGCTAAACAGTCCCTAGTTTACAACTTATCACTTAGACACTACCCGTGCTAATTCTACCTTGCTCCTCACAAGATATGACAACCTCTGGTCACTTCCTAGCTATCCTGCCTTGCTCCTCACAAGGATTTTATCCTACCTTGCTCCTCACAAGGATTTTAACAACAAACTCAATGATGGAGACGCACTCCTAACCTAAAGAACCAGCTCGTGCTTCAAAGCTTTGAGTGATTCAAAGTTCAAATCTTGTTTCAAATTAGAACCAAGAAAAGAACAGCTCTGTGCTTAAAAGCTTAAGAGCTAAATACAACCTTAGTTCAAGTCTCAATGGAAACAAGAAACAAAAGGGACAAAGACTGAATATCTAAAGACTAGAAAATATAATTCTAAATTCAGTAAGTAAAACTTGTCTTCAGTCTTCCTTTATATAGAACGAGATTCTGATAGCTGGCCATCGTATTCTTCAAGAAACAAACTCAATCTTTTACAAAGATATGTTTGTTTTAAATCTTTTTAAATCTTCTAGTAACAAACCGGCCTTTTTAAATCTTTTCTGAAACTTTTTCAATCTTTCAGCTCGTTCCTTGGCGCGCAAGCTAGCGTGGATGTGTTTGTTTTAAAACAAATCTTTTTCAAAAGATCACACGCAAATAATGAAAGCGCGTCTTTTTAGGGCATTCAGTCCAGGTACCACATGTGTGCACATCAGTCACCACATCAGGTCCAAAGGCTTATTTTAACAAATGAAGCCAACCCTAAAATATACTCAACCTTTCTGGTTAAAACACTAACAATCTCCCCCTTTGGCAAATTGTGGCTAAAATAACCTTTGGAATCAGCCAACTAGTCTTTGGAGAGAATCATTAGAATATCAGAGGCGTTGCAGCAGCGGAATCTTGCGTCATATCTTCTGAGAGAATAAAACTCCCAACATACAAGCATGGTGATGAATCATGCACACAGTAGAGAGGGGAAGTATCTTTGATAGCTTCAGTAGAATACTTTACTCCCCCTAAATTCAAGCACCATCTTTAGCAGTCTTCAAAGGATCAGTCTTTATTCGTCTGGTCTCTCCAAGGTCTTCAAAAGGTGTGCAGAATACAAGCACATTTTTACGATGTGCACACATCTGGCATCACATCATGTACCAGAGCACATGTAGCACATGTATTGCGCTACTTATACCTTACTCCCCCTAGATATACTACTTATCTTTTCTCCCCCTTTTGAGCCATAATATTGACAAAAAGTTAAGATCAGAAAGAGAAAGAAAAAAAAAACTGGGGCCATTTACTGAGTAGATGGATCTATTGACAAATGATCTAAGCACCACACATAACCACGGTCTTCAGTAAGATATGCTTCAGTAGTCTTCAATTTCTTCAGTATTTGTCTTCACAAGATCCATATAGCCTAGAAATCCATAGCCTTGTAGTCTTCACTTTCCATGGTTGCTATATGTGCATTCATAGTTGTACAAGTTACCCATATTTCTATGACTGTAACTAAGTCACCCATATTGCTATGACTGTGACTAAGAATCACCCATATTTCTATGACTGTGATCCTAAGCATAAAAGTCATCCATATTTCTATGATCATGACTAAGCACAATGAATCATCCATATTGCTATGAATCTTCATTTGGATCTTCTACATAGTTCTTCATTACAGTTTGAAAGGTGGAACAGTCTTGATGTATGAAATTGAGAAAAACCTGTGATGACTGCCTTTGGATAGCGTGCATAAACAAACGGAGGTAATAGGCAGGTGTCCGTTGCACGCTTCAATAGCATAAGTTGCTATTGATCATCAAGAAGGCAAATACCAAGTTTGCCTCTTAATGTCTCAAACTTATTTGCATCCAAAGCCTTTGTGAAAATATCAGCCAGTTGATTGTTTGTGGCTACATGTTCTAAGGTCACAACCTTGTCTTCCACTAGATCCCTAATAAAATGGTGACGAATATCAATGTGCTTAGTCCTACTATGTTGAATAGGATTTTTGGAAATATTTATAGCACTCATATTGTCACAGTATAATGTGAGCACATCTTGCTCCACATTGTACTCACTCAGCATCTGCTTCATCCAAAGCAATTGAGAACAACCGCTTCCTGCTGCGATATACTCAGCTTCTGCTGTTGAAAGAGCTACACAATTTTGTTTCTTGCTGAACCATGAAACTAGGTTGTTGCCCAGAAAGAAACATCCACCTGAGGTACTCTTCCTATCGTCTGCACTGCCTGCCCAGTCAGCATCACAATAACCTGTCAACCTTGAGTCTTCACCATGAGAGTACATAATACCATAGTCACTTGTGCCATTCACATACTTCAGAATTCTTTTGACTTGTGTGAGATGACTCATCTTTGGCTCAGCTTGGTATCTAGCACATACACCAACTGCAAAGGAGATATCAGGCCTACTTGCTGTGAGATAAAGTAGACTACCAATGATGCTTCTGTAAAGACTTTGATCAACACTGACACCCTTCTCATCTTTGGTGAGTTTGATATGAGTTGCTGCAAGAGTTCTCTTATGTGTTGCACTCTCCATTCCAAACTTCTTCACAATATTCTTAGCATATTTGCTTTGAGAGATAAATATTGTGTCCTCCATTTGCTTTACTTGCAGACCAAGAAAATAGGTTAATTCACCTACAAGGCTCATCTCAAATTCAGATTGCATTTGATGTACAAATTGTTTCACCAAAGCATCTGTCATGCCACCAAACACAATATCATCTACATAGATTTGTGCTATCATGAGCTTCCCTTCTTCTTGTCTTACAAATAGGGTCTTGTCTGTTTCACCTTTTCTATACCCTTGCTGTAGAAGAAACTTGGTTAACCTTTCATACCAAGCCCTAGGAGCTTGCTTCAACCCATACAAAGCTTTCTTCAATCTGTAGACATGATCTGGGAGATTAGGATCAACAAATCCCTTTGGCTGTGCTACATAGACTTCTTCATTCAAGTACCCATTGAGGAAAGCAGTCTTCACATCCATTTGAAAAAGCTTAAACTTCAAAATGCATGTCACTCCTAGAAGTAACCTTATAGACTCAAGACGAGCTACTGGAGCAAAGGTTTCATCAAAGTCTACTCCTTCAATCTGATAGTATCCTTGTGCTACTAGCCTAGCCTTGTTCCTTGTGACAACACCACTTTCATCAGACTTGTTCCTATACACCCACTTGGTGCCTATGATGTTGACCCCATCAGGTCTTAGAACTAAGTCCCACACCTCATTCCTCTTGAACTCGTTCAACTCTTCTTGCATTGCATTAATCCAACATTCATCTGTCAAGGCTTCCTTAACATTCTTTGGTTCTATGGTTGATATAAAGCAAGCATTAGAGATTACCTCCCTTGACCTAGTCATGACTGGCAGTTCTGGATTTCCTATGATGAGTTCTTTGGGATGATTCTTCTGAACTCTGATGGAAGGACCCTTGCTTTTCTCACCTTGATCTGGCTCTTCATCAGCTTTCTCAGAACTCTCTTCAACTTCAGAGTCTTCTGGTAGGGGTTCTGATGAGAGCACATCTGGTGCCACATCATGCACTTTCTCTTCAGGATAGTTATTGATAACAACATTGATTGATTCCATCGTTGTTCTGGTCCTGTTGTTAAAGACTCTATAGGCTCTGCTGTTTGTTGAGTAGCCAAGAAAAATTCCTTCATCACTCTTTGGGTCCAGGTTCCTTCTTTGTTCTCTGTCTGCCAAGATGTAGCATTTGCTTCCAAAGACATGGAAGTATTTGACATTGGGCTTTCTTCCTTTCCATATCTCATACAGAGTGGTAGAGGTGCCTGCTCTTAATGTAACACGATTATGAACATAGCATGCTGTGTTCATTGCCTCTGCCCAGAAGTAGTAAGGTAGTTTCTTTGCATGTAGCATGACCCTTGCTGCTTCTTGTATGGTTCTGTTCTTTCTTTCAACAACCCCATTTTTTTGTGGTGTGATTGGAGAGGAGAACTCATGTGCTATCCCTTCAGTTGAGCAGAACTCAACAAATCTTGAGTTTTGAAATTCCTTGCCATGATCACTCCTAATTCTGATGATTGAGCTATCTTTCTCCCTTTGAAGTCTAATACATAGATCTTTGAACTCTTCAAATGTGTCTGACTTTTCTTTGAGGAAGCTTATCCAAGTGTATCTTGAAAAATCATCCACAACAACAAAGGCATACCTTCTTCCACCAAGACTTTCAACTTGCATGGGTCCCATTAAGTCCATATGGAGAAGTTCTAAAACTCTAGATGTTCCCTGATGTGGCAACCTTGGGTGTGACATCTGGATCTGCTTGCCTATCTGACATTCTCCACAGATATTCTTTTCTTCAACGGTAAGCTTTGGTATCCTCTGATAGCTTATTTGGAGATGAGTTTTATCATTCCTCTCAAGTGCAGATGCCCAAGTTTTTGGTGCCATAGGTTTGCTTCATCTGTTTGACTAACCTGGCATGTAGTGGAATGAGCTGTTTCTGGAGGAATCCATAAGTAGCAGTTGTCTTTTGACCTTTCTCCTTTCATCAGCAGCTCTCCTTTGTTAGAGGTTACAAGGCATTCATTCTTTGTAAAATCAACCTTAAGTCCTTGATCACAGAGTTGACTTATGCTGATCAAGTTTGCCTTTAACCCTTTCACAAGCAAAACATTATCAAGTTTTGGTAAACCAATGTTGTGAAGTTTCCCAATTCCCTTGATTTCTCCTTTAGCTCCATCACCAAAGGTCACATAACTGGTGGTGTATGACTTTATATCTTTCAAAAAATTTTCTACACCTGTCATATGCCTGGAGCAACCACTATCAAAGTACCAATCTTCTCTTGATGAGGCTCTGAGAGATGTATGAGCTATGTGAGCAGCAACTTTGGCTTTTGGCTTCCACTCCTTCTTGGTCCTGGCCTTTGCATGATAAGCTCTGTGTTGAGGTTGAGATTTCTTCTTTGGATTACCATAGAGCTTGTAGCAGGAGGATTTGTTATGACCTTTCTTTCCACAATGGTGACACTTTGTTGGAACAAAGTGGGTCTGACATAAACCTCTAAGTTTTTTATTGGTTTTGATGATAACAAAGTATTAGAATTGCAATTGGTATTACTAATGATTATTCTAGTGTGCAGAATTATAAGTTAAAATTCATTCAGAAGCACTACGAACAAAAGCAGAGAAGCCAAGCTAAGAAGCTCTGAAAGCGTATCGCTGATCATCAGAAGCTTAAAATTCAAGTTCTGAAGTTAGTGGCTCTGAGGACAAAAGCCAGACTCTGAGAAGCTCAGAAGCTGAAGACCTTAAGAAGCTACGACAACAGACTCTGAAGCAAAAGGAATTTACGTCACTCAAGAACTGACAGAATCAGAATCAATGATTGAAGAATAATCTACTTAAGGACTTTGTCATATCCACAGGAAGGAATATTCGTTGGTATAACGTTAACCTTATCCATAAGTGGAGCGCATTTGAGGATTGTACAATCGTACTATTATTACTCAAAATAGTTGAGTGATATTTCAAATTGCAAGGTAGTGCAATTGGATTTCTTTACCAAAGAAGGCAATATACAGCTATCAAATTGTACGAGCAAATTCCAGATGGCACCTTATCTCTCTGCAACGGTCATTACCATTCCATTAAGACTCTGAAATATTCTGACATTACAGCTTCTATCTGTCATTCTTAGTCTTAAGGCAAATCTGTGTTGTATTTTGTAAACACCTCTGATAGTATATCAAGTGTTCATTAACATTCATTCTTATTCTTAAGTTTGTTTGAGAAGTCTCTTGTTAGTTGTAACTTGAGCATTTGAGAAGTCTCTTGTTAGTTGTAACTTGAGTATTAGAGAAGTCTCTTGCTATTGTGCTTGAGCATCTTGTAATCTTGTGAGATTTTAGTGAGAAGCCCTTGGAAGTGCAAGGGGACTGGACGTACTCTCGATTTGTGAGAGGAACCAGTATAAATTCTGTGTCTTTCTTTCTCTCTCTCTGTTTCATTCTTGTTTTGTGTTTAATCCGCTGCAAACTTAGTATTTATTTGAAAAAAAGTTTTAACTTTTAAAAACACAATTCAACCCCCCCTTCTTGTGTTTTTCCACCTTCAATTGGTATCAAGAGCTAGGTCTGTTGCCTAACTCACCTTACAGTGAAACAGTAAAAGATCCAAAGGAAAAACATGACTGACGCTGCTAGAAATGATGGAGAAAAGAAAAATAATGAGATTCCATTTGATTATGACACAAACTCAAATGATAGGAAGTCTTCTGACAGGATTCCATTTTTCAATGGAAATCCTACTTCTTACCCATTCTGGAAAACAAAGATGTATAGTTATATCATAGGTATTGATGTTGATTTGTGGGATTTGGTAGAAGAAGGTGTTGTCTTTGACAACGTGGATAAAGAAGGAGTGGTTAGCCATCTACATGGAAAATCTTTCACACCTTCTAAGAAGCTAGAGTACAAGAAGCATCACAATGTAAAAGGTATGATGACTAATGCGATTTCG
This sequence comes from Trifolium repens, assembly GCA_030408175.1. Classification (NCBI taxonomy): domain Eukaryota; kingdom Viridiplantae; phylum Streptophyta; class Magnoliopsida; order Fabales; family Fabaceae; genus Trifolium; species Trifolium repens. Next base: position 39,158,388 of record CP125851.1, read on the forward strand.
CATGATGAGTATCTCAAGATTGTGGACAAAAGAACTGCTAAGTCTATTTGGGAGTCTCTGAAATCTAAATATGAAGGAAACAAACAAGTTAGAGAGGCTAAAGCAAACTTGTTAGTTCATCAGTATGAGTTGTTCAAGATGAAGGATGGAGAGGATATTGAAGCTATGTTTTCTAGGTTTCAAGTTTTGGTCTCTGGACTTCAAGTACTGGACAAGAGTTATACTACTACTGATCATGTTAGAAAGATTCTCAGAAGCCTACCCCCAAAGTGGGGACCTAAGGTGACTGCTTTTCAAGAAGCCAAGAATTTGGATCTAGTATCTCTTGAAGATCTGATTAGTTCATTAAAGACTCATGAAATGGAGTTAATGAATGACGAGTCAACCAAGAAAATAAAAGGGATAGCCTTAAGCTCTAAGAGTTCATCAAAGGCTCTGAAAGCTAAGGTTATAGAATCTGAAGACGAAGCTTTTGAAGAAGGTCATGAGGTTGAGTATGAAGATGAAGAAGAAATGGTGCTGATGGCTGCTAAAGTATCTCAATGGGCAAAACGAAGCAAGAAATATGCAGGAAAGTTTGGAAGTTCTTCCAAGAAAGTTGGTGCTACCAAAGAGAAAAAGGAAGAACAAAACAAGTGCTTTAAATGCAACAAGCCTGGGCATTTCATTGCCGACTGTCCAGAAAATCAGAATAGATCATCCAAGAGAACTTCTAGCAAAGAAAAATATAAAAGTAAACTCAAAAAGGGATTTCTTGCAACTTGGGAAGATCTAGATAAAGACTCAGACTCTGATGGAGATGAAGAAGCTAATCTGGCTCTGATGGCAACTACCTCTGATAAAGAAAACTATGAGCATGAAGCAGATTCAGACTCAGAAGATGAAGATGAGGTACTTGCTCAACTCTCTAGAACTGAATTAATAGATTCTTTAAAAGATGCCTTAAAACTTGTTACAAAAAAGGCAGGGGAATGTAAGGTCCTTAAAAAGGCCTATAACAACCTCACTGAAAAAGCAAACATAATAGTTGAAGAAAATGAGTCTCTTAAAAGTAGAAACACATTTCTTGAAACTCATTATGTTTATGATGATAAAGTTCCTCCAGAGCATGAATTTGCTCTTCAAGAACTTCTTATCAATGGCATGCAAAGAAGTAAGATAGCATCTTTAATTTATCATGTAAGTAGAAATAGAGGTGAAGGTGTTGGATTTTCACGTTTTAAAGATAATCCATTATTTTCAAAACCCTCTAACATTGATAAAACTAAACCTAAGGCTATCTTTGTTAAAAGTCAATCAGAAGTCAAGAGTGTATCAGACTCTAAAGAGACATCTAAGTCAGAAGTAAAGAAGTCAGAGGTTCTGAATGTTAAAATCTCAGAACCAAAGACTTCCAAACCTCAGACTAATGTCAAATCAAAAGAGACTCTGATACACACCAGAGCTAAGTCTAAGAGTTATCCAAAGCCCAAAACATTTTCAAAAAGACTTGATAACTCTAGAACTTCTGAAAGATCTTTCAAACAAAGATTACCTAAGGAAATTAAGACTAACTCCAAAGGACCCATAAAAGTATGGGTACCAAAGTCTGAGATTGTATTTGCTTCAGATCTGCACTCCAAGAAAGCAAAAGCAGCAGTCTTGGTACCTGGACAGTGGTTGCTCACGACATATGACAGGAGAAAGGCATATGTTCCAAACCCTAACTCTGAAAGAGGGAGGCACTGTGGGGTTTGGAGGAAAGCAAAAAGGGAAGATCATTGAGACATGTACAGTTGGTAATTCATCTTTATCTATTAATAATGTATGGCTTGTTGATGGCCTTAAACACAATCTACTGAGCATTAGTCAATTTTGTGACAAAGGATTTGTGGTGATGTTTGATAAAGATGCATGTACTGTAACTAGAAACTCTGATAAGACTGTAGTATTCAGAGGCCTAAGGAAAGGCAATGTTTATAAGGTCAATCTGTTAGAACTCACAGAGCAAAAGATAGTATGCCTACTATCTCTGAGTGATGAGAAATGGGTCTGGCACCAACGCTTAGGTCATGCTAACTGGAGATTAATCTCTAAGCTCAGCAAACTAAGCTTGGTTAAAGGTCTACCCAATCTCAACTATCACTCAGATGCTCTGTGTGGTCCTTGTCAAATTGGGAAGATTTCTAAAACTTCTTTTAAACCTAAAAACATTGTCTCCACCTCAAGACCTCTTGAATTGCTTCACATTGATTTGTTTGGCCCTGTTAGTACAGCCTCAATCAATGGGAAGAAATATGGACTTGTCATAGTTGATGATTACAGTAGATGGACATGGGTTAAATTCTTGCGAGTAAAAGATGATGCATATGATGTGTTCAACATCTTTTGCACACAAGTACAGAGTGAGAAAAGTCTTAAGATCCTAAGGATCAGAAGTGATCATGGTGGTGAGTTTGAAAACGAACCATTTGCAACTTTCTGTGAAGATCATGGAATTATCCATGAGTTCTCTGCTCCTAGAACACCACAACAAAATGGTGTTGTAGAGAGAAAGAACAGATCTTTACAAGAGATGGCAAGAACCATGATGCATGAAACTAAGCTTGCTAAGTACTTCTGGGCAGAAGCTGTGAATATAGCTTGTTATATTCAAAATAGGATCTACATCAGACCTATGTTAAATAAAACAACATATGAACTCTTCAAAGGAAGAAAACCTAACATCTCTTACTTTCATCAGTTTGGATGTACTTGTTACATCTTAAACAATAAGGTCTATAAAAAGAAATTTGATGCCAAAGCTTGTAAGAGAATCTTTATAGGTTACTCTGAACGCTCAAAAGCATACAGAGTGTATAATTTTGAAACTAACACAGTGGAGGAATCTATACATGTAAGATTTGATGACAAAGAGCCTGACAATAAAATGTCAGAGCAAGAGAATAGTTATGCAGGAGTTCCATATCAATACAACTATCCAGAAGCTGAGAAAACATCAGAAGCTAATGAAACTTCAGAAGCTGAAATGGAAGTAATCTCTGAAGAAGCATCTCCCATAGAAGCATCTGAAGAACATGATGATATCTCAGAAGATGAAATGCAAGAAAATGCTGAAGCTCCAAAAAGGAAATTCAAATATAAATCATCACATCCAGAGGATCTCATACTTGGAAACAAAGAAAGTCCAAGAAAAACAAGATCAGCTTATCAACAAAGTGATTCATTATTAGGACTTATATCTATGATTGAACCTAAGAATGTTGATGAAGCCTTAACCGATGATGGATGGATTGTAGCAATGCAAGATGAGCTCAACCAATTCCAAAGAAATGATGTGTGGGATCTAGTGCCAAGACCAATACATAAGTACATTATTGGAACCAAGTGGGTATTCAGAAATAAACTCAATGAACAAGGTGAAGTTGTGAGAAACAAAGCCAGACTTGTAGCACAAGGCTATAGTCAGCAAGAAGGCATTGACTTCACTGAAATTTTTGCTCCTGTAGCAAGACTGGAAGGAATCAGGCTATTGCTATCGTATGCTGTGAATAATGGAATAACCTTATATCAAATGGATGTTAAGAGTGCTTTTCTAAATGGTGTTATTTCTGAATTAGTGTATGTCAAACAACCTCCAGGTTTTGAGGACTTAAAAAATCCTGAACATGTTTTTAAACTTAAGAAATCACTCTATGGTCTCAAACAAGCTCCAAGAGCTTGGTATGAAAGACTGAGTAATTTCCTTTTAGAAAATGGTTTTCAAAAAGGTCAAATTGACAATACACTATTCAGAAAGACAACTAAGAAAGACATCTTAATTATTCAAATATATGTGGATGATATAATTTTTGGTTCAACTAATGCTTCTCTATGCAAGAATTTCTCCAAGCTTATGCAGGATGAATTTGAAATGAGTATGATGGGTGAGCTTAAATTCTTTCTTGGAATCCAAATCAACCAAGGAAAAGATGGAACTTACATTCATCAAAGCAAGTATACAAAAGAGCTTCTGAAGAAATTTAATCTTGAAGATTGTAAGATAATGTCAACACCCATGCATCCTACAAGCAGCTTAAGCAAGGAAGAAATTGGTAGCAAAGTGGATCAGAAGCTATATAGAGGTATGATTGGTTCTTTACTCTATCTAACAGCTTCTAGACCTGACATTTTATACAGTGTATGTCTATGTGCAAGATTTCAATCAGATCCTAGAGAACCTCATCTAACTGCTGTTAAGAGGATCTTTAGATATTTGAAAGGAACAACTAATCTAGGACTTCTTTATAAAAAATCCCTAGATAGTAAGCTAGTTGGATTCTGTGATGCTGACTATGCTGGAGACAAGATTGAGAGAAAATTCACTAGTGGAAATTGCCAATTTATTGGTGATAATCTCATATCTTGGGCCAGCAAGAGACAAACAACTATTGCTTTGTCTACAGCAGAAGAAGAATACATCTCAGCTGCTAAATGTTGCACACAGCTTCTCTGGATGAAATATCAGTTAGAAGATTATAACATAACTGAAAGTAGTATTCCACTATATTGTGATAATACTGCGGCCATTCATTTATCTAAGAATCCAATTTTACATTCCAGAGCTAAGCATATTGAAATTAAGCATCATTTTATAAGAGATCATGTTCAAAAAGGTACAATAAATATTCAATTCATTGACACTGACCATCAATGGGCTGATATATTTACTAAACCTTTAGCTATTGAACGATTTGATTTTATTAAAAAGAATTTGAACATGCATTTTATCTCTGAAGAAAACTAGCTCTGAGATGTAAAATAGAATCAGGGTCTGAAACTTCTTCAGAGTCTCTAACGCTCAGAGCCTCTAATGGGAAACTCTGAGTGAAGGAAATTCTGAAGAATAACAGGTTCTGATGAGGTGTAAGATACTAATGAGTCAGGCACTGAATTAAGCGAAAGTGAAACGTTTTATACTAGTAAGTGTAAAACAGTTGTCCTTACGCGGGTCAGTTTGTTATCTTCTCTCTTGCACGTGTCTAGATTCTGATTGGATGGAGAACAATTAATGATGAATTTACAATTATATACAATTTAAATTTAATTTTAAACTGTTCGCGCTCCCTCCCTTAGTTTGTTTTCTCTGTGTATGTGTGCTACTTACTATATATAGTCACTTCACTCACATAGCACAATTTTTTACACAAATCACTACCTACACGAACCCTAAAACTCAGAATCCTTATTTCTTCTTCGATCAACAAAATTTCTCTTCAATGGCTGCTCGTCCATCATCATCTCGCAAAATCGTACAAAAATCTTTCAACCCTGTGTTACCACCTGTCATCGACTTAGAATCTCAAGCTTCGTTTGTTGAACCTGATAACACGAATGACTGTGGAAAAGAAGGAATGGAGTTCTGCTATGAAAGCTTTGTAGATTTTGAAAGCTTAAGAGTCAATGATTTTGATGTAAAAGACCTTTTCTTTGATCAACAATGGGAAAACTACTTTGAGATGTTGAATGGGTTTGTTTACTTTGACCTTGTGAAGAACTTCTGGAACAAGGCTTATGTGTTTGATAAAGTTGCTGCTGATGAAGAAGTTAGAAAGAAGATTGAGAAGGATGGTTCTCTAAAAGGGAAAACCAGAGTTCAAATGGGTTTGAGACCGTTCAAAGGAAAGGAGATTAGGTCAAATTTGGTTGGAATAGAGGTTATTATTACTCAAGAACACATGGCTAAGTTACTCGGATTGGATAATGAGGGTGAACTGATCAACCAATGCAAAGCGAATAGTAAACATGCAGAATCTGTAACAGCCCTGGCCATTCCCGATACCAGGCAACTCAGCCATTCCCGATACTGAGCACTGTTACTCACGGCCTTCTCCACCCCCCTTGTGGAGTTTTTGCCCTCGTGGTGAATCGAACCATGTACCTGGAGCATAAGTACATGTTCAATGCATTCACCACTACCAATTGAGCTACTACCTTGCTATTTGAATTATCACTCATCCATTTTGAGTAATAATAGTACGATAGTACGATCCTCAAATGCGCTCCACTTATGGATAAGATTAACGTTGTACCAACGAATATTCCTTCCTGTGGATGTGACAAAGCCTTGAAGTAGATTATTCTTCAACCATTGGTTCTGATTCTGTCAGTTCTTGAGTGACGTAAATTCCTTTTGCTTCAGATGCTGTTGTCGTAGCTTCTAAAGGTCTTTAGCTTCTGAACTCCTCAGAGTCTAGCTTTTAGTCCTCAGAAGCACTATCTTCAGCACGCAAATTTTAAGCTTCTGATGAACAGCGATACGCTTTCAGAGCTTCATAGCTTGGCTTCTCTCTTGTTATTCATAGTGCTTCTGAATGAATTTTAACTTATAATTCTGCACACTAGAATAATCATTAGTAATACCAATTGCAATTTTAATACTTTGTTATCATCAAAACCACTTAAAATCTTAGAGGTTCATGTCAGACCCACTTTGTTCCAACAATCTCCCCCTTTTTGATGATGACAAACTAAAGCATTAAAATTCAATTGTTGTTGATTTAATTATTTATGTTGACTTCAGGTTTCAAAGGTTTGCAATCTCTCCCTGAGTCTGATAATCTATAGGGTTAGGTTTGTAAGCTCCCCCTAAGTCTTATCCATAACTAATTAAAACAGTTTAAGAGTTAATTTATTAATTTGAAATAAATTTTCATATTTGACTCTCAGAGGCAGAGGTTTGTAAGCTCTTCCTTCAGAGTCTGATAATATTCAGAGAAGGTTTGCAAGCTTCTCATTTTATCTACGAAAATGTATTTCAAATCTAAAATTTTCTCCCCTTTCAATAAGGTTCAGAATGAATCACATAACGACAGTTCAGAAGGGATAGAAATTGATATGAGTATAACAGTTTCAGTTCTTTAGCAGTTAAAAAAAAATCAATTAACATTAATTTTAACGCTGTTCTTACTCCCCCTTTTGGCATCAGTCAAAAAGCATAGAAAACAAAGCCGTCAAACGTGTAGGAAAACAAGACAGTCAAGTCAAAAATTGGTTACAACTATATTCATTAAATGAACTGTGTTGATTCCCAGGTAGACAAGAAAGCTTGAGAGCACTATAAAAAGGGATGATTCTTCTCATTTTATTCATATAGAATAATCAAAGAGCATCATAAGAAACACACAATGGAAAAGCAAGCTGCGAAGGATGCTTCAGGATCAAAAGAAGTGATCAAGAAGGAAGCAGAGCCTTGGCGCTGCGAAAGAAACAGGCATCTCTATGAAAGAAATAAGCGAGAGGTGGTTCTGACAGAGTCTGAGCTTGAAGAAATAGGCTCTGACCTGGAAGAGTTCTTATGGACATATGATGATGACAAACCTTACGAAGAGTATCAAGCTGGAGCTCAGCAAGCCCTGCGTGACCTACTTTCTTATGTGAGTGCAAAGCGTAAGAAGAATAAGCCAGAGGCTGCTGACGTTGATTCTAAGTAGGATCTCACTATCATATGTAATAAAGAATTCTTCAATAATACTAATAAAGAGTTCCTGCTATTAATTTCTTTCTTTTTGATTAAGCATGTTTCTTTTATATTCTCTTTCCAAACGTCAGAAAACCAGTTACCAGACACGCCTCATTCGGTATTGTTGCCCCGCTGTTAAACAGGCGATAATACTAGGAAGCTATTTCATGAGTAAACATGAGTACCGATGTGGGGGACTCTTAGGATTTTAAAAGCCTAGAATATTAGTTTAAAAACTGAGATGCTCTGCAACACCTCGCACTAGAGCCAGTAACCACAAGAGTACCAGACATTATCAGAGAATATGGTGAAGCAAATTTTGAAAAACAAAATAAAATTAACACACAAACACAAACACACAAATATGAATAAAATAAACTTTTAATAGAACAAAAAGAAAATATCCAAAAGATTACAAAATAACATGAAAAACAACAAGTGCACAAACATAAGGCTAAGGCTTCTTAATCTCAGATATAGCAGACAGTAGAAACTTCATCATGTCATCCATCTTCTTGTGAACAGTTTCTACAGAAGCATTCATGTCAGCCCTCATATCAGCCCTTAGTTCATCCATCTCTTGTTGCATTTCCTCAGATAACTCAGCTTTGATGTTGTCTAGAGCTGCTTGAACTGCTGGTGGTATAGGTGAGGAGGTAGAAGGAACATCTGTTTTCATAGGAGAGCATGGAGGAGTTGTATCAACAATAGGCTTCTTACCCTTGTCAGAGTCTTCACCACTTAGGTTTTGATCAGGCATCACAAAGTCCTCTTCAGATGCTTGATTCTCCTTGATCTTATGTGTCTCAACCTCAGCAATGTGAACAGCCATATCAACAACCAATCTAAGCGCTTCTTGATCAGCCAGCCTCTTATGCTCAATTTCAGCTATTCTAGCTTGCTCAGCATCAATCACTAATCTAGCATATCTTGCTTCTTCATCCACCATCCTCTCAACAGCTTCACTTGACATTCTAGTACTTTCCTGTATAGCAGCCAGAAGCTCTAATCTTTTAAGCTCTGCTTCATGATTGTAGAAGGTAAGTCTAGGAGCTTGAGAATGATTAGCAGAGGCCATAATGTGACTGATTGCATCCATGCCTTTTCCTTTGATCCTTTCCTTGACATGATTACCCAGTAGTCTCAGAGTCTCTCTGAACTTACTTTCCATATCTCTGATTTCAGCATCCACATCTGATGGAAAGACAAGAGTTTCCTTTTCCATACTCTTCAGTCTCTTGAGACTAATACTGATAGCAATATCTATAAGCTCAAGATTAGGTTCAGAGGTAGGATTGAAAAAGGGATGGTTTTTGTTGAAAGGAATGGTAGGTTCAGGTCTCTTTCTTTTGAGAGGGATAATTCTGATTTTGCTAAGGTCAATGTTTTGGTTCTGCGAGAGGGATAATGAGATTGGTTCATCATCTATATCGATTTGTTTTTTAAGATAGTCCTCAAGAATAGGTAAGGCAAAATCAACAGGCAGAATTACTTCCTCTACTGTCAAAGGTTTGTAGCTAGGACCATGGATAAGAGGTGTTGAGGGTGGTGTTTGAACATTTTGGATTTCAGCTGGAGTTGTCTCAGAAGTGGTGTGAGGTTGTTGTTCAGCTGTGTTTAGAGCTGGTTCAACAGTGGTGTGTTCAGGTGAATGATGAGGTGATTGTTCTGAAGGTTTGGGTGAAGCAATGTGATGTTCATAATGAGTCACAACTTCATCCTGAACTGGTGTAAAAGTGGGTGGATTTTCTTGTTCAGAGGCAGCAAATATTGGAGGTGGTGTCTGAACAATTGTTATTGGTGGTTCTTGAGTTGGTGGATCTTGAGGTGGTTCAGAAGTATTATTGACAAATTTGTTGATGGGGTGATTTGGTGATTCTAGGTTTGAGTGGGTAAATGCATCACCAGATAAGTGTGTGGAGAGGTGGTCAAGGATTGTAGGTGATTTTCTTGTTGTGTTGGTGGGTTGGTCAAGGATTGAAGTGTCAATAACAATGTTTTCCTCTTGTAGCTTAGTTTTGGTTTTCTTGAGGGTCTTTTTCATGGGGTTTCTTTTCACAGGGATCTTTTTCTTGGATTTCTCCTTCTGAAATTTATCGAGTCTTATAAGCAGCTCTGAAGAGTCAGTGCTGGTATCAGAAAAAGTCCCTTCTGATGAGGATGATGAGGATGATAAAGGTTGTGGAGAGGGTAGGATCTCATTAAGAGGTTTTGTATAGTCTATGGGAGATGATGGGTTAAGGGGTTGAGCTTCAGAAGTGCTATCAGCATTAGGCTTAGAGATATTACCTTTAGAAGTGCTAGCAGCTTTCTTTTTAGCAACCACAGTTTTTATCCTTTTGGTGGCTTTGACTGGTTGATCCTCTTCAGCAGCTGCAGGCCTCTCATTCCTCTTCTTAGATCTCCTCTCCTTTTCAACAGCCTTCCTTTGAACAATTTTAGCCACTTGCTCCTCAGTGATTCTTTCATCATCTTCAGTAGCACTGTTATCCTCAGACTGTTCCTTTTGTCCTTCACAGTTGCTTTTCTCAGAGTCTTCAAGCAAAGCTTGCTCTACCAGTCTAGGTTTCTTTCTAGACCTGGTGATGTCTTTTGGACCTTTGAAAATATCCCAATCAGGCACATTTACCACCATACTTCTAGCAACCCTTGCTCCAGTTTCCCTTCTTACCATTGCCAGAAAATTCTTATTAACTTCTTCATTATCATGCTCTGAAATGGTGGGAAACCCATCACACCAGAAGTAAGTCTCATAGATGGTTTTGAGAGGGTTTTCAGCATGTATCAGCTCCTCTTTCTTTTTCTTTTTCATGTTGACTAAGATGGTAGCATCAAATTTTGCAGTTTGAAAGACTCTTAGTTTTTCCTTCTCCCTAAGAATCTCAATTAGTTTTGTCTGACGAATGATCTCTGAAATTAATCTGGGATGATGAAGTGTTGCTACAGCCTTATGTTGATTCTCATTGATGCTGGAGCACAGGTGCTAAAATAACAGGCTAGCCAAGTTAACCTTCACCCTTTTATGCAGAAACCATAGAAAGTGCCTGTGTGGTAAAGAAATTGTATCCTTTCCTCCTATTCTGGGAATGATAGAAGCAAGAAATACTCTGAAGGCAAAGTTGAACTCAGGCTTCAAATACTTTGCATTCCCAAATTGATTCTCTGTTGTTCCAGCAGGAAAAAGATCTGCTTTAATAGACTCAGTATACATACTCTTTGATTTGTAAGCATTTACATCTTGGCCTTTGTTATCCAGACCAAGAATCTTCGCCACATGTTCTTGGGTGATAAGCACATCAATACCCAACAGATTTGACCTAATCTCTTTTCCCTTATACGCTCTTAGACCCAGTTGGAATCTGGACTTGCCTTTCAGATTCTTGTCCTTAGCCACTAACTTATTTACTTCCTCATTAGCACTAAACTCATCAAACACATACGCCTTATGCCAGAAGTTCTTCACAATGTCGTAGTAGACGAACTCATTCAACATATCAAAATAGTTTCCCCACTGTTGGTCATAGAATAGACTCTGAACATCGATTCCGTTAAGTCTTAAACTTTCAAAATCCACGAATTTCTCAGTAAGGAATTCCATAGCCTCTCTACCACAATCCGTTGAAGAAGGACGATCGACGAATGACGCTTGAGAGGTTAAATCTATTACTGGCACGAGTTCAGGGTCAAACGGTTCTTGAACGATGATGGCAGAAGGTTGAGCAGTCATGATTGCAGATAATGTTGATGATGATGAGAGAATTTGACGATTCTGAGTTTTAGGGTTTGTGTAGGAAGTGATTATGTGAAAAAGTTGTGCTTTGTGAGTGAAGTGACAATTTATATCAAATAGAATAAACACTCAGAAAATAAGCACAAAGGGAGGGAGCGCGAACAGTTTAAAATTAATTTTAAATTGTATAACTGCATTTTCATCATTAACTGTTCTCTACCCATCAGGATCTAGACACGTGTAAGAGAGGCTTAATCACAGCTGACGCGTGTACAGACAACTGTTGTACACTAACTAGTACTAAACGTTTCATTTCCGTGTAGTTCAGAGCCAAACTCATTAATATCTGACACCTCATCAGAACCTGTTATCCTTCAGAACCCATATTATTCAGAGCTTCCCAAAAGAGACTCTGAATTATTGGAGGCTCTGAAAGAGCTTCAGATCCTAATTCTATTCTACATTTCAGAGCTAGTTTTCTTCAGAGATAAAATGCATGTTCAAATTCTTTTTAATAAAATCAAAACGTTCAATAGCCAAAGGTTTGGTAAATATATCAGCCCATTGATGATCAGTATCAATGAATTGAATATTTATTGTTCCTTTTTGAACATGATCTCTTATAAAATGATGCTTAATTTCAATATGCTTAGCTCTGGAATGCAAAATTGGATACTTAGATAAATGAATAGCAGCAGTATTATCACAATATAGTGGAATACTACTTTCAGCTATGTTATAGTCCTCTAACTGATATTTCATCCAGAGAAGCTGTGTGCAGCATTTAGCAGCTGAGATGTATTCTGCTTCTGCTGTAGACAAAGCGATAGTTGTTTGTCTCTTGCTGGCCCAAGATATGAGATTTTCACCAATAAATTGGCAATTTCCACTAGTGGATTTTCTCTCTATCTTGTCTCCAGCATAGTCAGCATCACAGAATCCAACTAGCTTACTATCTAGGGATTTTTTATAAAGAAGTCCTAGATTAGTAGTTCCTTTCAGATATCTAAAGATCCTCTTAACGGCAGTTAAGTGAGGTTCTCTAGGATCTGACTGGAATCTTGCACACAAGCATACACTATATAAAATATCAGGTCTAGAAGCTGTTAGATAGAGTAAAGAACCAATCATACCTCTATACAGCTTCTGATCTACTTTGCTTCCAATTTCTTCCTTGCTTAGGCTGCTTGTAGGATGTATGGGAGTTGACATTATCTTACAGTCTTCAAGATTAAACTTCTTCAGAAGCTCTTTTGTATACTTGCTTTGATGAATGTAAGTGCCATCTTTTCTTTGATTGATTTGAATTCCAAGGAAAAACTTTAGTTCACCCATCATGCTCATCTCAAATTCATCCTGCATCAGCTTTGAGAAACTCTTGCACAAGGAAGCATTAGTAGAACCGAATATTATATCATCAACATAGATTTGAATAATTAAGATGTCTTTCTTAGTTGTCTTTCTGAATAGTGTATTGTCAATTTGACCTTTTTGAAAACCATTTTCTAAAAGAAAATTACTCAGTCTTTCATACCATGCTCTTGGAGCTTGTTTGAGACCATAGAGTGATTTCTTAAGTTTATAAACATAATCAGGGTTTTTTAAATCCTCAAAACCTGGTGGTTGTTTGACATATACTTCTTCAGAAATGACACCATTTAGAAAGGCACTCTTAACATCCATTTGGTATAAAGTTATTCCATTATTAACTGCATATGATAACAATAACCTGATTGCTTCCAGTCTTGCCACTGGAGCAAATGTTTTAGTGAAGTCAATGCCTTCTTGCTGACTGTAGCCTTGTGCTACTAGTCTAGCTTTGTTTCGTACCACTTCACCTTGTTCATTCAGTTTGTTCCTAAATACCCACTTGGTTCCAATGATGTTCTTGTGTGTTGGTCTTGGTACCAAATCCCACACATCATTTCTTTGAAACTGATTGAGCTCATCTTGCATTGCTACAATCCATCCATCATCAGAAAGAGCTTCATCAACATTCTTAGGTTCTATCATAGATATGAGTCCTAGAAGTGAATCATGTTGTTGATAATCTGATCTTGTTTTTCTTGGACTCTCTTTGTTTCCAAGAATATGATCTTCTGGATGTGATGATCTGTATTTGAATTTTCTCTTTTGAGCTTCATTGGTTTCAGCACTTGCTTGGGTATCATCTTCTGAGATATCATCATGTCCTTCAGATGATTCTATTGGAGATGCTTCTTCAGAGACTTCTTCCAATACAGCTTCTGAAGTTTCATTGGCATCTGATGCTTTCTCAGGTTCTGGATTGTTATATAGATATGGAACACCTGCATAGCTATCATCTTGCTCTGACATTTTACTGTCAGGCTCTTTGTCATCAAATCTAACATGTATAGATTCTTCCACTGTGTTAGTTTCAGAATTATACACTCTGTATGCCTTTGATCGTTCAGAGTAACCTATAAAGATTCCCTTACAAGCATTGGCATCAAATTTTCTTTTGTAGGCCTTATTGTTCAGAATGTAACAGGTACATCCAAACTGATGAAAATAAGAGATGTTGGGCTTTCTTCCTTTAAAGAGTTCATATGTTGTTTTATTCAATATAGGTCTGATATAGATCCTATTTTGAATATAACAAGCTGTGTTCACAGCTTCTGCCCAGAAGTGCTTAGCAAGTTTAGTCTCATGCATCATGGTTCTTGCCATCTCTTGTAAAGACCTGTTCTTTCTTTCTACAACACCATTTTGCTGTGGTGTTCTAGGAGCTGAGAACTCATGGACAATTCCATGGTCTTCACAATAAGTTGCAAAGGGTTCGTTTTCAAACTCACCCCCATGATCACTTCTGATCTTTAAGATCTTGAGACTCTTCTCACTTTGCACTTGTGTGCAGAAGATGGTAAACACATCATATGCATCATCTTTCACTCTAAGAAATTTAACCCAAGTCCATCTACTGTAATCATCAACAATAACTAGTCCATATTTCTTTCCATTGATTGAGGCTGTACTTACAGGACCAAACAAATCAATGTGAAGCAGTTCAAGAGGTCTTGAGGTAGAGACAATGTTTTTAGGTTTAAAAGAGGTTTTTGAAATCTTTCCAATCTGACAAGGACCACACAGAGCATCTGAATGATAGTTAAGATTGGGTAGGCCTTTAACCAAGCTTAGTTTGCTAAGCTTAGAGATTAATCTCCAGTTAGCATGTCCTAAGCGTTGGTGCCAGACCCATTTCTCATCATTCAAAGATAGAAGACAAACTATCTTTTGCTCTGAGAGTTCTGACAGATTAATTTTATAAACATTGCCTTTCCTTAAGCCTCTGAACACTACAGACTCATCAGACTCTCTAATTACAGTATATGCATCTCTATTAAACTTAACAACAAATCCACTATCACAAAATTGGCTAATGCTCAGAAGATTGTGTTTGAGGCCATCAACTAACCAAACATCTTTAATAGAGAGAGAAGAGTTACCAACTGTACCCGTACCAGTGATCTTCCCTTTTTGGTTTCCTCCAAATCCCACAGCTCCTCCCTCTTTCAGAGTCAGGGTTTGGAACATATGCTTGTCTCCTGTCATATGACGCGAGCAGCCACTGTCCAGGTACCAAGAATGCTGCTCTGGCCTTCTTTGAGTGCAGATCTGCTGCAAAGACAATCTCAGACTTTGGTACCCATACCTTTATGGGTCCTTTAGGGTTAGTCCTCATTACCTTAGATTGTTTTTGTTTATAAGGCCTATCAGGAGCTCTAGAGTTATTTAAGCACTTTGAAAAACTTTTAGGCTTTGTATAACTTTTGGGCTTAGCTTTAGAATATACCAGAGTTTTATTTATTTTGACATTGGTCTGAGGTTTGGAGATCTTAGGCTCTGAAGGTTTCAGAGTCTGAGACTTCTTGGCCTCTGACACAATTATTTTTTCAGGTTCTGGTATAACTATTGCTTCTGATTGACTTTTAACAAATACAGCCTTAGGTTTTGAATTATCACTTTTAGAGGGTTTAGAAAATAATGGATTATCTTTAAAACGAGAAAATCCAAGACCTTCACCTCTGTTTCTACTAACATGGTATATTAAGGAAGCTATCTTACTTCTCTTCATGCCATTGATAAGAAATTCTTGCAGAGCAAATTCATGTTCTGGAGGAACCTTATCATCATAAACATAATGAGTTTCCATAAATGAGTTTCTATTTCTTAGAGACTCATTTTCTTCAACTATTATGTTCATTTTCTCAGTCAGGTTATTGTAAACCTTTTTCAAGACCTTACATTCACCTGCCTTTTTAGTGAGCATTTTTAAGGCATCTTTAAGAGAATCTATTAATTCAGTTCTAGATAATTTAGCAATTACCTCTTCCTCATCTTCAGAGTCTGAACCCGCTTCAGAGTCTTCTCTGTCAGAGGTAGTTGCCATCAGTGCTAGATTTGCTTCCTCATCACCATCTAAGTCTGAGTCTTTGTCAAGATCTTCCCATGTTGCCAGAAAGCTCTTCTTTACTTTACTCTTATATCTTTCCTTGCTAGAGCTTTGCTTTGATGATCTACTTTTGTTTTCTGGACAATCAGCAATGAAATGACCAGGCTTGTTGCATTTGAAACACTTGCTTTGATCTTCCTTCTTGTCTTTAGCAGCACTAAGTCTCTTGGAAGATCCTCCAAACTTGCCTGCATATTTCTTGCTTCATTTTGCCCATTGTGAAACCTTAGCAGCCATCAGCACCATCTCTTCTTCATCATCAGACCCAACTTCTTGACCCTCTTCAGAAGCCTCATCTTCAGATTCTATAATCTTAGCTTTCAGAGCCTTTGATGAGCTCTTAGAGCTTAAGGCTATCCCTTTCATCTTCTTGGTTGATTCATCAGTCATTAGTTCCATCTCATGACTCTTCAATGAACTAATTAAGCTTTCAAGGGATACAGTATCCAAATCCTTAGACTCTTGAAAAGCAGTCACCTTGGGTCTCCATTTTGGTGGTAGGCTTTTGAGTACCTTTCTCACATGATCAGCTTCCGTATAACTCTTGTCTAATACTCGAAGTCCAGAGACTAGAATTTGAAACCGTGAAAACATAGTTTCAATGTCCTCTCCATCCTTCATCTTAAACAACTCATACTGATGTACCAACAAGTTAGCCTTTGCCTCCTTAACCTGTTTGTTGCCCTCATACTTGGATTTTAAGGAATCCCAAATAGACTTTGCAGTTCTTTTATCTCCAATTTTAAGGTACTCATCATGTGAGATAGCATTAGTCATCATTCCTTTTACAGAGTGATGCTTCTTGTACTCTAGCTTTTGAGTAGGTGTAAAAGATTTCCTGTTCTGAGAACTGACTACTCCTTCTAAATCCATGTTTTCAAAGTTAACTACATCTTCTACCAAGTCCCATAAATCACAATCAATACTCATGATGTGGCTATACATATTGGTTTTCCAGAAAGGGTAACTAGTCTCAGTTCCGTTGAAGAAAGGAACCTTATCAGATGACCTCCTTTGTCGTGAGTTTGAGTCATAGTCGAAAGGAACCTCATTGTTGTTCTTCTCAGCAGACATGTTTTTCCTCCTGGATCTTTATTGTTTCACTGTAAGGTGAGTTAGGCAACAGACCTAGCTCCTGATACCAATTGAAGGTGGAAAAACACAAGAAGGGGGGGGGGGGTTGAATTGTGTTTTGGGAATTAAAACTTTTTCGAAATTAAAACAAGTTTGCAGCGGATATAAACACAAAGTTAAAGAAGGGTGCTAAGAGAGAGAAAGAAAGACACAAAATTTATCCTGGTTCCTCTCACAAATCGAGAGTACTCCAGTCCCCTTGTTACTAACAAGAGCTTTTCACTATAATCTTCTCAAGATTACAAATTGCTCAAGCACACTTGCAAGAGACTTCTCAGGTGCTCAAGTTTCACTAAACAAGAGACTTCTCAGGTGCTCAAGTTTCACTAAACAAGAGACTTCACAAACAAACTTAAAATCTAAGAATGATTGTTAATGGACACTTGATATACTATCAGAGGTGTTTACAAAATACAATGCAAATCGCTTTAAGACTTGAATGACAGATTGAACAAATAATGTCAGAATATTTCAGAGCCTTAAATGCAGTAATAGAACGATGGTCATTTCTTCCATTTGAGTCTTCTATTTATACTTGAAGGAAGATGATGACCGTTGTAGAGAGATAAGGTGCCAGCTTGGAATTCATCGTACAATTGTGATAGCTGTAATCTTCCATCTTTGGTAAAGAAATCCAACACCACTACCTTGCTATTTGAATTATCACTCATCCATTTTGAGTAATAATAGTACGATAGT
Organism: Trifolium repens; assembly: GCA_030408175.1. Taxonomy (NCBI): domain Eukaryota; kingdom Viridiplantae; phylum Streptophyta; class Magnoliopsida; order Fabales; family Fabaceae; genus Trifolium; species Trifolium repens. The sequence goes on from CP125851.1 coordinate 39,175,905, forward strand.
ACGATCCTCAAATGCGCTCCACTTATGGATAAGATTAACGTTGTACCAACGAATATTCCCTCCTGTGGATGTGACAGAGCCTTGAAGTAGATTGTTCTTCAACCATTGGTTCTGATTCTGTCAGTTCTTGAGTGACGTAAATTCCTTTTGCTTCAGATGCTGTTGTCGTAGCTTCTAAAGGTCTTCAGCTTCTGAACTCCTCAGAGTCTAACTTTTGGTCCTCAGAAGCACTATCTTCAGCACGCAAATTTTAAGCTTCTGATGAACAGCGATACGCTTTCAGAGCTTCATAGCTTGGCTTCTCTCTTGTTATTCATAGTGCTTCTGAATGAATTTTAACTTATAATTCTGCACACTAGAATAATCATTAGTAATACCAATTGCAATTTTAATACTTTGTTATCATCAAAACCACTTAAAATCTTAGAGGTTCATGTCAGACCCACTTTGTTCCAACACATGAGATCGTTCAGCAGCATCCATTATCTGAGACAGAGCATTCATTCCTCTTCCTTGAATTCTTCTCTTTACATAACCTCCCAAGAGCCTCAGAGACTGACTGAATTTATTTTCCAACTCCCTGATCTTAGCATCAACATCTGAAGGGAAAATCAGAACTTCTTCCTCCATTCCTTTGAATTTCTTAAGACTAATACTAATAGCATTATCTAACAGCTCAAGGTTTGGTTCAGAATTGGGATTAAAGAAGGGCTGATTTCTGTTGAAGGGAATGGTGGGTTCAGGTCTCTTTCTTTTGAGAGGAATGATTTTTATTTTTCTAAGTTCATCGAAAGGGTTCTTAGAGGTTGTTATGATATCATCATCAACATTTATAGCTGCTTTTAACAGAGCCTCAAGAATGGGTAGAGCAAAATCAACTGGTAGGTTTAATTCATCTATGGTCAAAGGTTTATAATTTGGACCAAAAATGAGAGGTGAAGATGGGAGTGAATTATTGTCAAAGGTTTCAGTGTGTGCTGGTGATGTAGGAATGTGATGCTCTTGATCGTCAGAGGGAATGTCATCACATTGTTCTGAGGGTGGATTTTGTAATTCAGAAGTGTTTTGAGGAATGTAAGGTTCATATTGTGATTTTTCATCATTCTGAGGGGGTGGTTGATTGTCAGGTTCAGAAGTGACGGTTGTGTTTGGATTTTCTTGTTCAGGAGCAGCAAAGTTCAAAGGTGGTGTTTGAACAGTGATTATGGGTAGTTCTTGAAATGTTTCAGTGGTAGCATTCACAAATTTGTTTATGGGGTGATTTGGAGAGTTTAGGTTTGAGGTGGTAAAGGCATCACCTGAAAGATGTGGTGTGAGATGATCTAAGAAGGAATCATCTTCAGAGACATATTCTTTGGGTGGTGGAGTTCTGGTTTTCTGTTTGGGCTTTGGTTTTGGTTTCGGTGCTCTCTTGATGATTTCAGAAATGGTTTCACTACTAGAGTCAGTGTGTGTGCCTTCAGATGATGATGATGATGATGATGATGATGATGAGTCAGATGATATTGGGGTAGGTATAATCATTCTGATAGGTTTGGTGAAGTCTATTGAAGTGCTAGGAGGAGGTTGGTTTTGAGTTTGAGCTTCAGAATTGCTACTAGTATTAGGCTCAGAAACATTACCTTTTGAAGTGTCAGCAACCTTCCTTGGAGGTCTTTTAGCCATAATCTTTGTCCTCTTAGCAGGTCTAGCAGGCAGAGTCTTTTCTCCTTCTTTAGAAGGTGGAGGTCTTTCATTTCTCTTCTTAGATCTCTTTTCCTTCTTAGCAGCACCTACCCTCTCAGCTGCTGTAACCTCAGCTCTGACCTCTTGATCTTTAGATACTTCAACAGTTTCTTCAGCAGCTGTTGAATTCTTAGCATTATCCACCGTCTCAGCAATGTTATCCTGCTCAGTGTCTTCACCGTGCTCTTCATTTGCATTCTCAGCATCTTCCTCAACCATAGCTTGCTCAAATACTATTGGCTTCTTCCTTGATCTTGTGATATCCTTGGGACCATTGAAGATATCCCAATCTGGTACATTAACTACCATACTTCTATCCACATATTCTCCACTGTCTTCTCTAACCATTTCCAAAAAAATTTCAATGACTTCATCATTGTCATGTTCTGAGATGGTTGGAAATCCATCACACCAGAAGTACTTCTCCCAGACCTTCTTGAGAGGATGTTCTGGCTTCTTTAAATCTTCTTTCTTAACCAGCTGCATATTCACTAAGATGGTTGCATCAAACTTTGCAGTGCAGAAGACTCTTAGCTTTTCCTTGGTCCTCAGAATCTCTATCAGTTTTGTTTATCGAAATATCTCTGAGATCAACCTTGGATGATGAATTGTTGCTGTTGCTTTATGATGACTGTCATTGATGGCCCAGCAGAGATGCTCAAACAACAGACCAGCCAGATTAATCTTAACTCTTCTATGCATAAACCATATGAAATGCCAAGAGATTGTATCTTTTCCTCCTTCTCTTGTAATGATAGAAGCAAGAAAAACTTTGAAGGCAAAGTTAAATTCTTTCTTCATGAACTTAGCCTTTCCAAGTTCAGCATCTCTTGTTCCAGTAGGGTAGAGATCTTCTTTGATAGAGTCAGCATATTTACTTTTTACCTTGTACAGATTAACGTTTTCACCCTCATTATCCAAACCTAGGACCTTTGCCACATGCTCTTGAGTGATCAATACATTGATACCCAGAAGGTTAGACCTAATTTCTTTTCCTTTGAAGGGTCTTAACCCCAATTGAACTCTTGTCTTTCCTTTAAGACTCTTATCCTTTGCAACCATTTTTCTAACTTCCTCTTCAGCATTGAACTCATCAAACACAGTTGCCTTGTTCCAGAAATTTTTGACGATGTCGTAGTATACAAACCCATTTAACATATCAAAATAATTACCCCATTGTTGATCATAGAATAGCTTCTGAATATCAAAATCATTTAACTTCAGACTTTCAAAATCTACAAATTTTCAGTGAGAAATTCCATAGCCTCTCTACCACAGTCATTTGAATTTGGGGGTTCTTCGAGTGAGGCTTGAGAGTTTAAGTCAATTACAGGTGGTAACTCAGGGTTGAAAGGTCGTTGAACAATGTTGCGAGACGGTTGAGCAGTCATTGTTGCAGAATTTTTGAGAATGTTGAGAGAATTTTGGATTCTGAGTTTTAGGGTTCGTGTAGGTAGTGATTTGTGTTAAAAATTGTGCTATGTGAGTGAAGTGACTATATATAGCAAGTAACACATATACACATAGAAAACAAACTAAAGGAGGGAGCGCGAACAGTTTAAAATTAAATTTAAATTGTATATAACTGTAAATTCATCATTAACTGTTCTCCATCCAATCAGAAACTAGACACGTGCACGAGAGAAGATAACAAACTGACACGCGTAAGGACAACTGTTTTACACTTACTAGTACAAAACGTTTCACTTTCGCTTAATTCAGTGCCTGACTCATTAGTATCTTACACCTCATCAGAACATGTTATTCTTCAGAACTTCCTTCACTTCAGAGTTTCCCATTAGAGGCTCTGAGCGTTAGAGACTCTGAAGAAGTTTCAGACCCTGATTCTATTTTACATCTCAGAGCTAGTTTTCTTCAGAGATAAAATGCATGTTCAAATTCTTTTTAATAAAATCAAATCGTTCAATAGCTAAAGGTTTAGTAAATATATCAGCCCATTGATGGTCAGTGTCAATGAATTGAATATTTATTGTACCTTTTTGAACATGATCTCTTATAAAATGATGCTTAATTTCAATATGCTTAGCTCTGGAATGTAAAATTGGATTCTTAGATAAATGAATGGCAGCAGTATTATCACAATAGAGTGGAATACTACTCTCAGTTATGTTATAATCTTCTAACTGATATTTCATCCAGAGAAGCTGTGTGCAACATTTAGCAGCTGAGATGTATTCTGCTTCTGCTGTTTTACTTTGCATAATTGTTTTAATTGTTAATCAATTGAATTTTCGTGTTCGTACGTGTGCACCGAAATTCAATTGATACTCATCTTGATTGTGATTGGATTAGATTCATATACCTAATAACTTGCTTGGGCTGTTTTAAGTGAATAGTTTAATTTGAGTATTTTGCACACGAACATTTCGAAGTCTTTTCATACGTCCAAGGCTATACTACATTTCCAGTGATCAATCGGGTGCAAAGAGACTACCGATCCGGTGGTGCTTCCGCGCATTCCTTTTAAACGAAATATTTTTTAAAATCGACATTGTTTAAAAGGGGCCACTTATTCAACCCCCCTTCTAAGTGGTAGCCAAGTAGTCTAACAGAATCCAACTAGCTTACTATCTAGGGATTTTTTATAAAGAAGTCCTAGATTAGTTGTTCCTTTCAAATATCTAAAGATCCTTTTAACTGCAGTTAGATGAGGTTCTCTAGGATCTGATTGAAATCTTGCACATAGACATACACTGTATAAAATGTCAGGTCTAGAAGCTGTTAGATAGAGTAAAGAACCAATCATACCTCTATATAGCTTCTGATCCACTTTGCTACCAATTTCTTCCTTGCTTAAGCTGCTTGTAGGATGCATGGGTGTTGACATTATCTTACAGTCTTCAAGATTAAATTTCTTCAGAAGCTCTTTTGTATACTTGCTTTGATGAATGTAAGTTCCATCTTTTCCTTGGTTGATTTGGATTCCAAGAAAGAATTTAAGCTCACCCATCATACTCATTTCAAATTCATCCTGCATAAGCTTGGAGAAATTCTTGCATAGAGAAGCATTAGTTGAACCAAAAATTATATCATCCACATATATTTGAATAATTAAGATGTCTTTCTTAGTTGTCTTTCTGAATAGTGTATTGTCAATTTGACCTTTTTGAAAACCATTTTCTTTAATACCAAGCTCTTGGAGCTTGTTTGAGACCATAGAGTGATTTCTTAAGTTTAAAAACATGTTCAGGATATTTTAAGTCCTCAAAACCTGGAGGTTGTTTGACATACACTTCTTCAGAAATAACACCATTTAAAAAAGCACTCTTAACATCCATTTGATATAAGGTTATTCCATAATTCACAGCATACGATAGCAATAACCTGATTGCTTCCAGTCTTGCTACTGGAGCAAAAGTTTCAGTGAAGTCAATGCCTTCTTGCTGACTATAGCCTTGTGCTACAAGTCTGGCTTTGTTTCTCACTACTTCACCTTGTTCATTGAGTTTATTTCTGAATACCCACTTAGTTCCAATAATGTTCTTATGTATTGGTCTTGGCACTAGATCCCACACATCATTTCTTTGGAATTGGTTGAGCTCATCTTGCATTGCTACAATCCATCCATCATCGGTTAAGGCTTCATCAACATTCTTAGGTTCAATCATAGATATAAGTCCTAATAATGAATCACTTTGTTGATAAGCTGATCTTGTTTTTCTTGGACTTTCTTTGTTTCCAAGTATGAGATCCTCTGGATGTGATGATTTATATTTGAATTTCCTTTTTGGAGCTTCAGCATTTTCTTGCATTTCATCTTCTGAGATATCATCATGTTCTTCAGATGCTTCTATGAGAGATGTTTCTTCAGAGATTACTTCCATTTCAGCTTCTGAAGTTTCATTAGCTTCTGATGTTTTCTCAGCTTCTGGATAGTTGTATTGATATGGAACTCCTGCATAACTATTCTCTTGCTCTGGCATTTTATTGTCAGGCTCTTTGTCATCAAATCTTACATGTATAGATTCCTCCACTATGTTAGTTTCAGAATTATACACTCTGTATGCCTTTGAGCGTTCAGAGTAACCTATAAAGATTCCCTTACAAGCTTTGGCATCAAATTTCTTTTTATAGACCTTATTGTTTAAGATGTAACAAGTACATCCAAACTGATGAAAGTAAGAGATGTTAGGTTTTCTTCCTTTGAAGAGTTTATATGTTGTTTTATTCAATATAGGTCTGATGTAGATCCTATTTTGAATATAACAAGCTGTATTCACTGCTTCTGCCCAGAAGTACTTAGTAAGTTTAGTCTCATGCATCATGGTTCTTGCCATCTCTTGTAAAGACTTGTTCTTTCACTCTACAACACCATTTTGTTGTGGTGTTCTAGGAGCAGAGAACTCATGGATAATTCCATGATCTTCACAGAAAGTTGCAAATGGTTCGTTTTCAAACTCACCACCATGATCACTTCTGATCCTTAGGATCTTAAGACTTTTCTCACTCTGTACTTGTGTGCAGAAGATGTTGAACACATCATATGCATCACCTTTTACTCGCAAGAATTTAACCCTTGTCCATCTACTGTAATCATCAACTATGACAAGTCCATATTTTTTCCCATTGATTGAGGCTGTACTAACAGGGCCAAACAAATCAATGTGAAGCAATTCAAGAGGTCTTGAGGTGGAGACAATGTTTTTGGGTTTAAAAGAAGTTTTAGAAATCTTTCCAATTTGACAAGGACCACACAGAGCATCTGAATGATAGTTGAGATTGGGTAGACCTTTAACCAAGCTTAGTTTGCTGAGCTTAGAGATTAATCTCCAGTTAGCATGACCTAAGCGTTGGTGCCAGACCCATTTCTCATCACTCAGAGATAGTAGACATACTATCTTTTGCTCTGTGAGTTCTGACAGATTGACCTTATAAACATTGCCTTTCCTTAGACCTCTGAATACTACGGTCTTATCAGAGTTTCTAGTTACAGTACATGCATCTTTATCAAACATCACCACAAATCCACTGTCACAAAATTGACTAATGCTCAGTAGATTGTGTTTAAGGCCATCAACAAACCATACATTATTAATAGATAACGATGAATTACCAACTGTACCTGTCTCAATGATCTTCCCTTTTTGCTTTCCTCCAAACCCCACAGTGCATCCCTCTTTCAGAGTTAGGGTTTGGAACATATGCCTTTCTCCTGTCATATGTCGTGAGCAACCACTGTCCAGGTACCAGAACTGCTGCTTTTGCTTTCTTGGAGTGCAGATCTGAAGCAAATACAATCTCAGACTTTGGTACCCATACTTTTATGGGTCCTTTGGAGTTAGTCTTGTAGTTCTTCTGAGATTGGCTGCATCATAAGGCTAAAACAACTTGGTCAGAGTGACTTAACTGAAGCACCAATGCTAAAGTAATTAAGTCTAAACCACTTGTGCATATTGAAGATGTGCAAATGCAACATGTTGAACAAGATGTCCTAGACATCTTGTCACTGGGTTCAGAGCATGTTAAAGCAACATGTCGAACAAGATGTCCCAAGACATGTGGGTAGGACATCTGAACCCAGTTCAGCTTAAAAGATAATGCTTATCCATTAAGCACGCGTGTTTGTTTAAATTTGAATAAAGCGTGAATCTTTAAGTAACAAGCTGAGATTAGGATTAATGATAAAGTTTGTTATTAATCTTAAGTGTTAGATACGATTAGGATTCGTATTTAATTTGTGGATAAAGATTAATTTCTTTATCTTTTGGAGTTTGTTTTTAAACAAGTTTGTTTTAAAACTAACTCTTAATTGTAGTGCATCTGAAAGACTGAAGATAATCTGAAGACTTGCACGCCTATAAATAGAACTTAACATAGAGCTTAAAACTCAACCCACAAGAACTGAAGATTGTGAGTTCAAAGCTTTGTGCCTACTGTGCAAAGCATTAGTGGCTCTTAGTATCGTTGTTTGATACTTTGCAGCTTTGTGGCTCTTAGTATTGGTTTTGATACTTTGTAGCTTTGTTGTTGAATGTTGGCATTCAACTAAGTCTTTAAACTTTGGAGTTTAAAGTTGTCGTCACTTGGGATTAGTGATTAGAGTGAGTTGGGTAGGTTCTCATATTCAGGGGGAGTTAGCCCTTGAGTAGAAGATTGCTAGGATTAAGAAAAGGCATACATGCCAATAGGGTTTTTGGTATGGTTGTAAGACTAAGTATTAATTCAGATTAGTAGTGTTCACTTCCTGGATTGGTATCCCCCAGAGTAGGGCTGGTTTGCGCCGAACTGGGTTAACAATTACTGGTGTTCTTTATTGCTTTTATTTACTTCAGTACTGCAATAATATCTGTGATCCTCATAACCAATTGTCGAACCAGTTGTCTGAGACATCTGGACTACAGACACATTGTTCTAGACATTGTGTACGACATTTGTCCTCCCTAGGAACATAATTTCAATTGGCATCAGAGCAGGCACCCTAACCTGCTGGGTGAGCTCCAGGGAGATATATTTTGTTCAAGATGGACAAGAGAGGATCAATCAACAGACCACCAGTTTTGGATGGATCAAATTATGATTATTGGAAAGCAAGAATGGTTGCCTTTCTCAAATCCATGGATCAAAAAGCATGGAGGGCAATTATCACTGGGTGGAATCATCCAATAATCACAGCAGCAGATGGCTCTACAAGTCTAAAAGGAGTAGCAGATTGGAGTCCAGAAGAAGAAACTGAGGCCAGTGGCAACTCTAAAGCACTCAATGCCATATTCAATGGTGTTGATGAAAACATGTTCAAGTTAATCAACACTTGTACTGAAGCCAAACAAGCCTGGGAAATTCTTCAAACAACACATGAAGGAACCTCTAAAGTTCGAATGTCAAAGCTGCAACTTCTCGCCACAAAATTTGAGAACTTAAGGATGGAGGATGAAGAAACTATATCTGAGTTCAACACTAGAATACGAGATGTAGCAAATTCAACCTTTGCCCTATGTGAGAAGATACCTGAAGAAAAGCTAGCCAGAAAAATCCTTAGATCACTGCCTAAGAGATTTAACATGAAGGTGACTGCAATCGAAGAATCTCAAGACTTGAGCACAATGAAAGTTGATGAACTTATTGGCTCATTACAAACTTTTGAGATGTCTCTGGATGATAAACCAGAGAAGAAGATGAAGAACCTGGCTTTTAGATCTGAGGAAAGTCAAACTGATGATGAGCTATCAGAAGCATTAGCTTACCTTACAAAGAATTTCAATAAATCTTTGAGTCAGCTACAAGCCAGGTATAAGCCAAATGTCCCAAACAAAAGGTCCAACATCAAGTCACAGGGCAAGAGCAAGGAGGAAGATACTTCTGAGCAAAACAAAGAAGTAAGGTGCTTTGAGTGTGAAGGAAAGGAGCACATCAGACCAGAATGCCCCAACTTTCTCAGGAAACAGAAAAAGGGAATGGCTGCTACTCTATCTGACTCTGAGGAAGAGAATGAAGAAGAAACACCAAATAAAGCCTTCACTGGAACTTTTGATACTAGCAGCAGTACTAGTAATGAAGATCTCCTACAAGAAGAATTGGATAATCTCACCATTAAATGGGAACAATCTTGTGAACTCATAAGAAGTTAAGAAGAGGAGATGAAGAAATTAGCTCATGAAAAGAAAGCACTAGAGGATTCTACAACTGACTTAAAAGAACAAGTCACACTGCTTGCACAAGAAAAGGAGACACTAGAAGTATCAACAGCTGGCCTAAGAGAACAAGCCACCTTGCTTGCACAAGAAAAGGAGGCATTAGAAGCATCAACAACTATGTTGAAAGAACAAGTCACCTTGTCAAACTCAAAACTCACTGAGATGACAAAATCTGTGAGAATGTTAAACAAGGGAACTGGCATACTTGAAGAAGTCCTTGAGCTTGGTAGAAACCCAAGTGACAAGAAGGGATTAGGGTATGACAACTATAGCAATGCTCCTCAGAAGAAAATTCCCCCAAAGATTAACTCTCAGGACCAGATGTCAAACCACATGTCACAACATCCTTCTCAGCACAAGCATAAGAAGACAGAGTCCAAACCTCAACAACCTGCTAGACAAAAGAAACAGGTGACAAAGACTCATCATCTAACTCAACACAAGCAGAAAAGGGTTGAACAAAGGACTCAGCCTCCAGCTCAACAGAAGAAGCACATCCCAGACCACATTTCCCAACATCATGTTCAACATGTGTCCCTTCAATACAAAGAATATAAGGGACCACTAAAAAGGTGTAAACATTGTGGAAAAACTGGGCATTTAATCTCAGAATGCTTCTATCTCCATGGCTACCCTCAGAAGCCTAAGTCACCAAGACAGAACAAAAGGAAGATCCTACCTCCAAGGATGAAATACAAGGAAGTTCTGACTAAAGTATGGAAGCCAACACCACCTCAAAAGGCTCATACTCCTCTAAAAATATCTCCATCCAAAAATTGGTATTTTGATAGTGGGTGTTCTAAACACATGACTGGAGATAAGAAATACCTTAGAGAATTAAGGTCTCACTTAAAAGGAAGTGTTACCTTTGGTGATGGAGTTAAAGGTAGAGTCATAGGCATTGGAAAACTAGCTGGTCCAAACACTCCATGCCTAGATGATGTTCTACTAGTAGAAGGTCTCACTGCAAACTTGATTAGCATTAGTCAACTATGTGAACAAGGACAAAAAGTGCACTTCAACAACCATGAATGCACCATTGCTAATGATCAAGAGGTAGTGATGAAAGGGACAAAGTCAAGTGATAAGTGCTATACTTGGACACGTCAAAATAATGGTCCAAAAATAGCTTGCTTGTCTACCAAGGGAGATATTGACAAGATGTCCCACCAGATGTCCTAGCATCGGTACAATGGACAAGGAGCTGAAGAGATTTTGGTTGGAAGTGTTAGAGTGCCCTTGGGTATTCACACGCTAAAAAACGTGTCATAAGCACTATAGAGGTAACGTGCAGAGTAAAGAAACATTAAAACATCTGCACGTAAAAAGAGGTAGCCTTAAGTTCTCAATCAATCTATAAAAGGCTACTAGGACCTCATATGTGACACTACCAAACGTCTCAACTACCAAGCTGTAGTTCTTCTGAGATTGGCTGCATCATAAGGCTAAAACAACTTGGTCAGAGTGACTTAACTGAAGCACCAATGCTAAAGTAATTAAGTCTAAACCACTTGTGCATAATGTGCAGATGCAACATGTTGAACAAGATGTCCTAGACATCTTGTCACTGGGTTCAGAGCATGTTAAAGCAACATGTCGAACAAGATGTCCCAAGACATGTGGGTAGGCCATCTGAACCCAGTTCAGCTTAAAAGATAATGCTTATCCATTAAGCACGCGTGTTTGTTTAAATTTGAATAAAGCGTGAATCTTTAAGTAACAAGCTGAGATTAGGATTAATGATAAAGTTTGTTATTAATCTTAAGTGTTAGATACGATTAGGATTCATATTTAATTTGTGGATAAAGATTAATTTCTTTATCTTTTGGAGTTTGTTTTTAAACAAGTTTGTTTTAAAACTAACTCTTAATTGTAGTGCATCTGAAAGACTGAAGATAATCTGAAGACTTGCACGCCTATAAATAGAACTCAACATAGAGCTTAAAACTCAACCCACAAGAACTGAAGATTGTGAGTTCAAAGCTTTGTGCCTACTGTGCAAAGCATTAGTGGCTCTTAGTATCGTTGTTTGATACTTTGCAGCTTTGTGGCTCTTAGTATTGGTTTTGATATTTTGTAGCTTTGTTGTTGAATGTTGGCATTCAACTAAGTCTTTAAACTTTGGAGTTTAAAGTTGTCGTCACTTGGGATTAGTGATTAGAGTGAGTTGGGTAGGTTCTCATATTCAGGGGGAGTTAGCCCTTGAGTAGAAGATTGCTAGGATTAAGAAAAGCCATACATGCCAATAGGGTTTTTGGTCTAGTTGTAAGACTAAGTATTAATTCAGATTAGTAGTGTTCACTTCCTGGATTGGTATCCCCCAGAGTAGGGCTGGTTTGCGCCGAACTGGGTTAACAATTACTGGTGTTCTTTATTGCTTTTATTTACTTCAGTACTGCAATAATATCTGTGATCCTCATAACCAATTGTCGAACCAGTTGTCTGAGACATCTGGACTACAGACACATTGTCCTAGACATTGTGTACGACATCTGTCCTCCCTAGGAACAGAATTTCAAGTCTTAATTGCCTTAGGTAATCTTTGTTTGAAAGATCTTTCAGAAGTTCTAGAGTTATCAAGTCTTTTTGAAAATGTTTTGGGCTTTGGATAACTCTTAGACTTAACTCTGGTGTGTATCAGAGTCTCTTTTGATCTGACATTGGTCTGAGGTTTGGAAGTCTTTGGTTCTGAGATTTTAACATTCAGAACCTCTGACTTCTTTACTTCTGACTTAGATGTCTCTTCAGAGTCTGATACACTCTTGACTTCTGATTGACTTTTAACAAAGATAGCCTTAGGTTTAGTTTTATCAATGTTAGAGGGTTTTGAAAATAATGGATTATCTTTAAAACGTGAAAATCCAAGACCTTCACCTCTATTTCTACTTACATGATAAATCAAAGATGCTATCTTACTTCTTTGCATGCCATTGATAAGAAGTTCTTGAAGAGCAAATTCATGCTCTGGAGGAACTTTATCATCATAAACATAATGAGTTTCAAGAAATGTGTTTCTACTTTTAAGAGACTCATTTTCTTCAACTATTATGTTTGCTTTTTCAGTTCTAGAGAATCTATTTTAAGGCATCTTTTAAAGAATCTATTAATTCAGTTCTAGAGAGTTGAGCAAGTACCTCATCTTCATCTTCTGAATCTGAATCTGCTTCATGCTCAGAGTTTTCTTTATCAGAGGTAGTTGCCATCAGAGCCAGATTGGCTTCTTCATCTCCATAAGAGTCTGAGTCTTTATCTAGATCTTCCCAAGTTGCAAGAAATCCCTTTTTGAGTTTACTTTTATATTTTTCCTTGCTAGAAGTTTTCTTGGATGATCTATTCTGATTTTCTGGACAGTCAACAATGAAATGCCCAGGCTTGTTGCATTTAAAGCACTTGTTTTGTTTTTCCTTTTTCTCTTTGGTAGCACCAACTTTCTTGGAAGAACTTCCAAACTTTCCTGCATATTTCTTGCTTCGTTTTGCCCATTGAGATACCTTAGCAGCCATCAGCACCATTTCTTCTTCATCTTCAGATTCAACCTCATGACCTTCTTCAGAAGCTTCGTCTTCAGATTCTATAACCTTAGCTTTCAGAGTCTTTGATGAACTCTTAGAGCTTAAGGCTATCCCTTTTATTTTCTTGGTTGACTCGTCAGTCATTAACTCCATTTCATGAGTCTTTAATGAACTAATCAGATCTTCAAGAGATACTAGATCCAAATCTTTGGCTTCTTGAAAAGCAGTCACCTTAGGTCTCCACTTTGGGGGTAGGCTTCTGAGAATCTTTCTAACATGATTAGTAGTAGAATAACTCTTGTCCAGTACTTGAAGTCCAGAGACCAAGACTTGAAACCTAGAAAACATAGCTTCAATATCCTCTCCATCCTTCATCTAGAACAACTCATACTGATGAACTAACAAGTTTGCTTTAGCCTCTCTAACTTGTTTGTTTCCTTCATATTTAGATTTCAGAGACTCCCAAATAGACTTAGCAGTTCTTTTGTCCATAATCTTGAGATACTCATCATGCGAAATCGCATTTGTCATCATACCTTTTACATTGTGATGCTTCTTGTACTCTAGCTTCTGAGAAGGTGTGAAAGATTTTCTATGTAGATGGCTAACCACTCCTTCTTTATCCATGTTGTCAAAGACAACGCCTTCTTCTACCAAATCCCACAAATCAACATCTATACCTATGATATAACTATACATCTTTGTTTTCCAGAATGGGTAAGAAGTAGGATTTCCATTAAAGAATGGAATTCTGTCAGAAGACTTCCTATAGTTTGAGTTTGTGTCATAATCAAAAGGAATCTCACTACCTTTCTTTCCTCCATCATTTCCAGCAGCGTCAGTCATGTTTTTCCTTTGGATCTTTTACTGTTTCACTGTAAGGTGAGTTAGGCAACAGACCTAGCTCTTGATACCAATTGAAGGTGGAAAAACACAAGAAGGGGGGGGGGGTTGAATTGTGTTTTATAAGTTAAAACTTTTTCTCAGATAAAAACTAAGTTTGCAGCGGATTAAACACAAAACAATAAAGAGTTAGAGGGAGAGAAAGAAAGACACAGAATTCATACTGGTTCCTCTCACAAATCGAGAGTACGTCCAGTCCCCTTGCACTTCCAAGGGCTTCTAACTAAAATCTCACAAGATTACAAGGTGCTCAAGCACAATAGCAAGAGACTTCTCTAATGCTCAAGTTACAACTAACAAGAGACTTCTCAAATGCTCAAGTTACAACTAACAAGAGACTTCTCAAACAAACTTAAGAATAAGAATGAATGTTAATGAACACTTGATATACTATCAGAGGTGTTTACAAAATACAACACAGATTTGCCTTAAGACTAAGAATGACAGATAGAAGCTGTAATGTCAGAATATTTCAGAGTCTTAAACGCAGTGATAGAACAGTAGTCATTTCTTCCATTTGAGTCTTCTATTTATACTTGAATGGAATGGTAATGACCGTTGTAGAGAGATAAGGTGCCAGCTGGATTTTGCTCGTACAATTTGATAGTTGTATATTGCCTTCTTTGGTAAAGAAATCCAATTCCACTACCTTGCAATTTGAAATATCACTCAACCATTTTGAGTAATAATAGTACGATTGTACAATCCTCAAATGCGCTCCACTTATGGATAAGGTTAACGTTATACCAACGAATATTCTTTCCTGTGGATATGACAGAGTCCTTAAGTAGACTATTCTTCAATCATTGATTCTGATTCTGTCAGTTCTTGAGTGACGAAAATTCCTTTGCTTCAGAGTCTGTTGTCGTAGCTTCATAAGGTCTTCAGCTTCTGAGCTTCTCAGAGTCTGGCTTTTGTCCTCAGAGCCACTAACTTCAGAACTTGAATTTTAAGCTTCTGATGATCAGCGATACGCTTTCAGAGCTTCTTAGCTTGGCTTCTCTGCTTTTGTTCGTAGTGCTTCTGAATGAATTTTAACTTATAATTCTGCACACTAGAACAATCATTAGTAATACCAATTGTAATTTTAATACTTTGTTATCATCAAAACCAATTAAAAACTTAGACATTTATGTCAGACCCACTTTGTTCCAACAATGACAACGTCTGGTCACTTCCTAGCTATCCTGCCTTGCTCCTCACAAGGATTTTATCCTACCTTGCTCCTCACAAGGATTTTAACAACAAACTCAATGATGGAGACGCACTCCTAACCTATAGAACCAGCTCGTGCTTCAAAGCTTTGAGTGATTCAAAGTTCAAATCTTGTTTCAAATTAGAACCAAGAAAAGAACAGCTTTGTGCTTAAAAGCTTAAGAGCTAAATACAACCCTAGTTCAAGTCTCAATGGAAACAAGAAACAAAAGGGACAAAGACTGAATATCTAAAGACTAGAAAATATAATTCTAAATTCAGTAAGTAAAACTTGTCTTCAGTCTTCCTTTATATAGAACGAGATTCTGATAGCTGGCCATCGTATTCTTCAAGAAACAAACTCAATCTTTTACAAAGATATGTTTGTTTTAAATCTTTTTAAATCTTCTAGTAACAAACCGGCCTTTCTAAATCTTTTCTGGATCTTTTTCAATCTTTCAGCTCGTTCCTTGGCGCGCAAGCTAGCGTGGATGTGTTTGTTTCAAAACAAATCTTTTTCAAAAGATCACACGCAAATAATGAAAGCGCGTCATTTTAGGGAATTCAGTCCAGGTACCACATGTGTGCACATCAGTCACCACATCTGGTCCAAAGGCTTATTTTAACAAATGAAGCCAACCCTAAAATATACTCATCCTTTCAGGTTAAAAACACTAACAGCTCTTATCAGAATCTGATGTCTTCAAACACAGCTCCTGATATGTAGCTTCTGACGCGACTTTAACTTGCATCTTCTGATGAGTATCTTCTGGTCAGAATTTGCTTGCCATTTCAGAGCTTCAAACGTACTCATAATGTATATAAAATTTTAGCTTATATATCTGCACACTTAGAGTAAATAATCAGTGTACCCTATTGTATATTAATACTATTGTTATCATCAAAACTTAATTGGGTCATGTCAGAACCTCTTTTGTTCCAACAATCTCCCCCTTTTTGATTGATGACAAACCAAGTATTAATTTACAATGGTTGTTGATTAATTATATCATGCCTCTCTCAGGTTTATGAGTTTTGCAAGCTCCCCCTGATTTTAGCAATGATTAATTAAATCAGTTTAAAAAATTTATTTAAATTCTGAACTATGCTTATACACTTGACTCTCAGAGGCTAGGTTTGCAAGCTCTTCCCCTAAGTCTGATACTTATATGAGAAAATTGCACTCTTCTCTTACATGTATCATTTATAATAAGTTCAGATTTCAAATAGAAATTTTCCTTAATATATACATCAATACGATAGAGTAAAAAGATAAATTTTAAAAAAAATGGAATTTTGGCTTCAGGTTTAGCGTTCAACAAATTAATTTACTCTTACTCCCCCTTTTGTCATTAAACAAAAAGATTAAAACTGACTTGAAATAAATGGCAGGTTTGAAAAAAGAAGGTCAAAGGGAGAGTTTCAAGACAGTCAAGTTAGAAGAAAGTGGTTACAACTATATCAATTTAATGATTTGTCGTAAAACAATAAACTTGTCTGTTTTGAAACACTATATAAGGACCATAAACCTTTGTCATTTCACTCAACACTTCCATTGTATGTTAAAATACAGAGATGGATAAGGATAGAAGAGTGATCAAAAGTAAGAAACCACAGGAGAAGAAGAAGAAAAAGAAGATTCAACAAGATTCAGAGTCTAAGAAGAATCTTCAGAAGATGAAAGCATCAACTTCTGCTCCTGTCAGAGTCAATTATCAAACAAGATCCAAGACCAAACAGCCAGAGTCCTTATCTGAGTCAGAATCTGAATGGGATTCTGACTGGAAGGAATTCTTAAGTACATATGTTCCACCTAGAGAAGATAACTCTTCTTCTCCTTCTGATTCTAGTCAGCTAGATTTAGAACTAGCTATTTCTGATGTAGAATCCAAGTGAAAAGTTGGATTAGAACTTATGTAATCAACAATTTCTTTTGAATAAACTCTTTATGTTGATTTGAAATCTATGTTTTGATATTTGTCTCAAAATTATTTGTGCATAAATATAATAGAATATCAGTCAATTAAAATAAAGCATACATAGTAAACAACAAAATATTTTATAAAGATTAATCAAAGATAATTCACCAAACATAGTCAGAACTGAAAAACAGGAAATTACATAACAATTATATAAAAGTGCATAGAATCCTAAGGTTGAGGCGGAGGAGGAGGAGGAGGTAGTCTTGCATCAATGCTCTGAAGAGTAGCAAAGATCTTGGCCAACATAGTAGAGTGATCAGAGACTGTCCTCTTGAGATTTTCCTGATCTTCTCTCATAAGAATAGCAAACTCTGGAGCATTCCGAGCAAAATCTGCTAGCCTAACCTGTTCAGCAGCTATTCTAGCATCCTCTGCTAGTCTTGCTTACTCTCTTTCTTCAGCCTCTTTCCTTTCCTTTTCAATCCTCTCATCTTCCAATCTCTTCCTTTCACGCTCTTCAGCTTCTCTCTTCTCTTTTTCCAGCCTCTCAGCTTCTAATCTTGCTAGTTCCTTCCTAAACTCAAGATCCTTCTTATAAGCTGTTCTGACAGCTTCAATCATTTCATGAAGACCATTTTGCATAATATCACATTCTTGATCAATGTGAGCAGATTCAAGAGACATTTTAGGAATAGCAATGTTAAGCCTCCTAATATTTTTGTTAACAGCTTGCATCAAAAGTTCATTGTCATCTTGAGTGGTGTGAATGGGTTGGTTTAGGATTTTGGCAGGTAGGTGAGGAGGGACAAAGATACACTCATGAGAATAATCATTCATGATGTTATTGAAAGCAGAAGAATGGGAAGGTGATTTGTCAGCTTGTTCTAACTCCAAGGTTCTAGAAATTTCTTGGAGATGTTGGTTGTGTGGTTGGTTTAAAAAGAGGGTATTATCCATAGCAACGTGATGAGATTCATCTGTAGTATCAGGTCTATGAATAATAATGGGAGAGGTTTGTTCAGGGTTTGGTTGTTGTTTAGGTTGTGGTTGAGGTTCTGGTGGAGTTTTAGTAACTGATGGGGGTGGTGATGCTGGTTTGGATTGATCAGTTTTTGGTGGAGCTTCCAGTTTCAAGGTATTTGGGCTAATATAGAAAATGGATTTTTCAGGAGAGGTTATTTTTCGTGGAGATGGAGTGTGAGGTGGAGGGGTTGCTTCAGAATCTTCATCATCATTCACCTTGTGAATATTAGATGCATCACCTATTGCTGTAACAGTAGATAATGTATTAGTGTGAGATTCTGATGGTTTATTTTGAGATACTGGTGGTTTTGTTTGAAATTCTGATTGATTAGATGTGGATTGTAATCCTCGTAAAGATTGCATTTCTGCATAAGAGAGATTCTTTTGACACCGTTTAGGAGGATCAACATCACCAATCAGAGTTTTAAACACACGGTTTATAGGGACCAAAGGAGGTTGTTTAGAGGTGGATTTCTCAAGGACACTAACATGTACTGAGCCATTAACAATATAATTAGGATACTTACCATTGTCCATATCCTTGTATATCTTCTGAAGCTTCAGAGTCTGTTGAGCATCCTTCTTGGGAAGTTTATCATGCATGTCATCAAATACACTTGGATCAATATCACAATCATAGGTATCTTCCAGATCCTTTTCTTTCTCCTTGAGCTCAGCAACCTTCAAAATTGCTGCTTCAATCTCAACCTGTTCCTTTTCTTCTTCAGTTGCATCCAGCAACACTTTTCTAGCCACTTTTGGCTTTCTGGACTTCCTTGGTCCAGTACTTGTCTTGGCAACCTTCTTGTCACGAGATTTTGCAGGGCTCTTAGCAGCTTTTCTTTTCAAAAAAGACTTTGGATGGTTGATTCAGAATCCTTGATTGTCTGACAGATAATTCCCTTGTTTCTCCACTTCCAACTTCAGCTCCAAGATCATTCAAGAATTTAGCATGAGCTTTTGCTATAATTCTAGCATCTCTATCACTCACATGAACCAATCTACATTCTCCAATGCCATCTTCAGTCTCTCTAATGATCAGAGGATGTGTTGGATAGACTATCTCGGCATTCTTCACCAGATGTAGATACCTCGGAGTAGTGCTATTAACCACTTTAGTACTAGTCAAATAGGTACCATACCCAGGAAAGAATGGTTTGACAGCATCCAGCAAACCACACTGAGCAAACATATGACTTAGGAGTCTGCTGTGATGGATGATAGGTTTAACAGATTCTATAGCATCCAGAAGATGAATGAAGATGAGCTTAGCAACGTCTAACAAATTACCCTTTCCAACATGAAATGTGAACAACTTCTGAACCACAGATAATTGATCAGTACCTCCCAGCTTGGGTACAATACAGTCAATTAGGATTTTGTAGATAACCTTGCATATATTGGTCAGTTCAGGTTTAGCTTTTGGCTTAGGTTTATCCTTGTAGATGAATTGTTCAACATCTGAGGCAACAGAATCTGTTGTCTTGAGAAAGAGTCCATTAGAAGATAGCTTCAGAGCCTCGTAGATATGAACTAATCTAATAGAAACTCTGAATCCAGCCACATAGGATTCAATCTCAGTACTAACAAAAGGTCTTAAACCCATAGCTGCAGGAGATTTACCTTGTAACTCCGTTCTTTCCTTAATCAGTTTCTTCAAGTTTGCATTGTATGATTCCCTTGTAACAACAGACGCTTTCATCCAAAATTCTTTGATCAGTTCCGTGTAGGTAGGACCATTCAGAATGTCAAAGTAATACATCAAACCTTGTTTCTCGAATAGTTCCTTTACTTCAGGAAAACCATTCGCTCTTAGGCTTTCAAAATCAACAGGATTCTCAACGGCAAATTGAAGGTCATCATATTTGTACGAGCGTTGATCCTTTGCAAACTTTGTAGGGATGGAGTTTTCCGTTTCAATCATACAAGCATTAACTTTCACGGTTGGAAAAGTAGCCATTTGATGAAGTTTGGGGGTTAGGGTTTGCTAACGTGAGAGAGAAAGAAATTGCTCTGAGTTTTTGAAGAATAAAAGTGTAGGTTGTGAGAGTGCAAAAGTGTGAATGTGAACAGTTATGTGTTTAAATAGAAAGTTTCGCGCAAAATAAATAGTACAGACACATAGGGGTAGCAGAGTCTTTTACCTATAAAATAGGGATTAGAACACTAATCATCATAAACCAACTTCTTTTTCCACTTGCAACAGGACACGTGTATTAGAAGTTTATTTAAATAACTGACACGTAAGTGGGAGGAAAACGAGCGGTTTCTTTTATAAAATATTTTCCTTACGCGCCAGAACCATTCCTTTTTGGAGATTCTGATAGTGTATCAGAAGATGTTCTCATCACAACTTCTGATACAGAAGGTTCTAATGACTTCAACTTCTGATAACTATTGGATTCTTATAAAAACAAATTTTACATCAGAGTCTTAGCTATTCAAATTCAAATTCAAATTCTTTTTGATAAAATCAAAACGTTCAACAGCTAAGGGTTTTGTAAAGATATCAGCCCATTGATTTTCTGTTTCAATGAACTTGAGATCAATTACCCCTTTTTGAACATAGTCTCTTATGAAATGATGTTTAATCTTAATATGCTTAGCTCTTGAATGTAAAATAGGATTTTTGGAAAGATGAATGGCTGCAGTGTTATCACAATATAAGGGAATATTGTTACTGCTTATTTTATAATCTTCTAATTGATATTTCATCCAAAGTAGTTGTGTACAACATTTTGCTGCTGATATGTATTCTGCTTCTGCTGTTGACATAGCAAAGGTGGTTTGCCTTTTACTGGCCCATGAAATTAGATTCTCACCAATGAACTGACAATTGCCACTGGTGGATTTTCTTTCAATTTTATCACCAGCATAGTCAGCATCACAGAATCCAATCAGTTTGTAGTCATTGGATTTCTGATACAGTAATCCAATGTTACAAGTAGCTTTTAAATACCTAAAGATTCTCTTCACCGCAGTGAAATGAGATTCTCTAGGATCTGATTGAAATCTTGCACACAAACATACACTGAATAAAATATCAGGTCTTGAAGCAGTTAGGTAAAGAAGAGATCCAATCATACCTCGATAGAGCTTCTGGTCAACTTTGCCTTCAGATTCTTCTTTGCTTAAGCTTGATGTACGATGCATTGGAGTGTTCATGGGCTTGCAATCTTCCAAATTGAATTTCTTTAGAAGATCTTTTATATATTTTGATTGATGAATGAATGTTCCTTTCTTTGTTTGATTTATTTGAATACCAAGAAAGAACTTCAATTCTCCCGTCATGCTCATCTCAAATTCATCCTGCATAAGCTTAGAAAAATTCTTGCACAAAGTGGCATTAGTTGATCCAAAAATGATATCATCAACATAGATTTGAATGATCAAAATGTCTTTCTTTAGTCTTTTTCTAATTAATGTATTATCAACTTGACCTTTTTCAAAACCATTGTTTACTAAGAAAGTACTCAGTCTCTCGTACCAAGCTCTGGGTGCTTGTTTGAGTCCATAGAGTGATTTCTTGAGTTTGAACACATGGTCTGGATTTGTTAGGTCTTCAAATCCAGGAGGTTGTTTGACATATACTTCTTCAGAAATTACACCATTAAGAAATGCACTTTTTACATCCATTTGATAGAGAGTGATACCATTATTAACTGCATAAGATAAAAGTAACCTTATTGCTTCTAGTCTAGCTACTGGAGCATATGTTTCAGTAAAATCAATTCCTTCTTGTTGACTATATCCTTGTGCAACAAGTCTTGCTTTGTTTCTGGTTACTTCTCCTTGCTCATTCAGTTTGTTTCTGTATACCCATTTTGTTCCAATAATGTTCTTGTGCTTAGGTTTGGGTACCAGATCCCATACATCATTTCTCTTGAATTAATTTAACTCTTCTTCCATAGCCACGATCCAAGCATCATCTGAAAGAGCTTCATTTGTTGGTTTTGGTTCAATCAAGGATACTAATCCAAACAATGATTCTTCTTCTCTGAAGTTTGATCTTGTTTTTCTAGGACTATTCTTGTTTCCAAGGATGAGCTCTTCAGGATGTGAAGATTTGTACTTAAAAGTGTTTCTTGGAATATCAGTTGCTTCAGAGTTATCATCAACAGTTTGATGTTCTTGAGGAGCATCAGAATGTGTTGCTTCTTGAGTTTCAGAGTCTTCTACAGGTTCTGTGTAGTTATCATACTCTGGAGCTTCATCTTCTGAGTCATCAGATCCTGACAAATCTTTAACAGGCTCTGACTTTTTATCATCAGGCTCTTTATCATCAAACTTTACGTGCATAGATTCTTCCACTGTCTTAGTTTCAGAATTATACACCCTGTATGACTTAGAGCGTTCAGAGTATCGAATGAAGATACCCTTACAGGCTTTAGAGTCAAATTTCTTAAGATGAACTTTATTATTTAGAATGCAACAAGTACAAGCAAATTGATGAAAATAAGAAATATTGGGTTTCCTTCCTCTAAAGAGTTCATATGTTGTTTTGTTCAAAATAGGTCTTATATAGATTCTATTTTAAATATAACAAGCAGTGTTATCAGCTTCTGCCCAAAAGAATTTTTCTAAATTATTTTCATGCATCATGGTGCGTGCCATTTCTTGCAAAGATCTATTCTTTCTTTCTACAACTCCATTTTGTTGTGGAGTTCTAGGAGAAGAAAATTCATGGAGAATTCCATGTTCTTCACAAAATTTTTCAAAAGGTTCATTTTCAAATTCACCACCATGATCACTTCTTACTTTCAAAATCTTGAAACCTTTTTCATTTTGAATTTGGGTACAGAAGATGCTAACCACTTCATATGTGTCATCTTTAGTTCTCAGAAATTTAACCCAAGTCCATCTACTATAATCATCAACTATGACTAATCCATACTTCTTACCATTGACTGAGGCAGTGCTAACTGGTCCAAAAAGATCAATATGTAAGAGTTCTAAAGGTCTAGAAGTAGAAACAATGTTTTTGATTTTAAAAGAACTTTTGACAATTTTCCTTTTTTGACAGGAACCACAGAGTGGGTCTGAGTGATATTTAATTTTTGGAAGACCTCTGACAAGATTGTCTTTGCTAAGCTTAGAGATTAATCTCTAGTTAGCATGACCCAATCTTTTATGCCAGACCCATTTTTCATCACTCAGTGTCAAGAGACAAAGCACTTGTTGTTCCTTTAAATCAGAAAAGTTGACTTTACACACATTGCCTTTTCTATTACCTTTGAAAACAATGGATTGGTCAGAGTTTCTAATTACAGTACATGAATCCTTATTAAACATGACATCATAATGACTATCACACAATTGACTTATGCTAAGTAAGTTATGATGTAGTCCATCTACTAACCAAACATCAGAAATTGACAAAGAAGAATTACCAACTGTACCTATACCAATGATCTTTCCTTTCTGGTTGCCACCAAACCCTACTGTTCCACCCTCTTGCTGATTCAGGGTGTGGAATAAGAGCTTGTCTCCTGTCATGTGACATGAGCAACCACTGTCTAGATACCATGAGCTTTCTTTTCTTCTTTGGGTGCATACATGCAGTGTACATTATTTCATATTTTGGTACCCATATTCTGATGGGTCCATTTTGGTTAGTCTTATGGATTTTATTCTTCTTCTTGGGGTATTCAGAAGATCTAGAGTCAACTGAGCCTTTAGAAAATGATTTAGGCTTATGTTGTCTCTGAGATACTCCTCTTGAGTGTGTCAGAGAACCAGTTACCAAGTTTGCTTTAGAAGTACTGGTGCCCCGCTTATTAACAGGCTTTGGTACTCTGATAGCTTTAACTTGAGTAGACATGGATACTGAAGTGAGGGGAACCTGGGTTTTAGAAGACTTATGTTCAGAAGATGAGTTATCTTCTGATACCTTATCTTGCGGTTCCAAGGTCACAAGAGTATCAGACACAGTCAGAGGTTCTGAACTACCTTTAGTAAGATTAGAATAAAGTCCAGAAGGTGGTTTGCTTAAACAGACAGAGTTACTTGATTTCCCTTTATCAGAAGATGTAAGGGAACCAAGTCCTTGTCTTTTATAGTAATTGCTTCCACCATGAATCATAGAAGATATCTTAGTTTTGTCACTGTTATGATGAACAAACTCTTGAAGAGCAATTTCATACTCATCATAGGGTTTGTGACATGATCGACAACCAGATTCAAGCACTTTAATAGTTTTTAGAGATTTTTGATAATCTGCTTGAATGTGGTTGACTTTATCATTGAGCAATTTAAATTTTTGTTTAACAAGATCTAGCTCATTTGATTTTTCCATGTACTTCATCATCACATCTTTCAAAGCTTTAGTAACTTGAGTGCTAGACATTTTAGAAATTACCTCTTCAATATCATCAGTGTCTGACTCTGAGTCACTTTCATTATCTGATGCGCTAGTGGCCATGAGTGCCAGATTTGCCTCCTCAGAGTCTTCATCATCAGATAGTTCATTGATATCTTCCCATGTAGCCATCAGACTCTTCTTAGCTTTATTTTTTATTGTGTTTTTCCTCCCTTTACCCTTGGAGTTCAGTTCAGGACAATCAGCTATGAAGTGTCCAGGCTTGTGACAATTGAAACAATTTTTCATATCATCCTTTTTCTCTTTGCTGACGTGATTTCTTGAACCAAATCCTTTGCTTGAGTAGTTTTTGCCTCTCTTTGACCACTTTTGGAATTTCTTGGACAAGAGTGCAAAGACATCATCATCTGATCCATCTTCTTGGTCATCTACAGAAGATTCCTCTACATCAGATTCTACAACCTTAGCTTTCAGAGCCTTAAACGAAACTGAAGTAGATGGCAGAGCCACTGACTTTAGTTTCTTCTGAGGCTCATCAGAAGATAGTTCAATCTCATGACTCATGAGAGAACTTATCAATTCTTCCAAGCCAAGAGTGTCCAAATCTTTAGCTTCCTGAATAGCTGTTACCTTAGGCCTCCACCTTGAAGGTAAGCTTCTCAGAATCTTCCTTACATGATCAGAAGTTGTATAACTTCTCTTCAGAACTTGGAGACCAACCACTAGAATTTTGAATCTAGAATACATAGATTCAATGTTCTCGTCATCCTTCATTCTAAAGAGTTCATACTGTTGGATCAACAGAGTAGCCTTTGCTTCTTGCACCTGTTTGTTCCCTTCATAAGTGGAACACAAGGAGTCATATATACTCTTAGCAGTGGACTTGTTTGTAATCTTCAGATATTCATCATGAGATATACACCCAATGAGAATATCCTTGACTTTGTGATGTTTCTTGTAAGCCTTCTTCTCCGTGGTAGTGAACTTCTTTCTTGCTTCAACAGATAACTTTCGGTTGGAGTAAGCCCTAGAGGCCAATACTTTAGTGCTTTATTTATTAATAATAATAGGCATTTCTTTATTATGTTTGTAACGTTCAAAATAATGAAGTCCCTAGAATAGAAAGTCTGTTTAATATTAAGTGTGACTTAATCATGAGATTACATTAAACATAAAGACGCTATTCTTAAAGTATCCATAGTCGAGCTTTAACGTGACAAGGGATAACCTTAAAGCATAAAGACTATTATGAAGATAGACTGATGATCGCATCTCATGGATCATGGGATAAGGAGTTATCAAGTCTTGACATAGGTATAAGAAATATTAGGAGTAATATTTATACCGGATTGACCCGTTATGAGAGTACTACATGCAAAGTTATGCAAAGTGTCATAAGTTACTCTCATGGTGATAATGGTGTAAACCGCCCTTAGACCTGAAACCACTTTGTACCCTAGATGTGGAGTCAAGTAATTTTGTTGCTGATCTAACGTTGTCCGTAACAGGATAACCATAAAGGCAGTTGATGGGTACTTCACAAAGCATGCTGAGGGACAGTAGTGACCTAGATGGAATTTGCCAATCCTGCATAACAGGATAAATGTCATGGGCCCAATATTGAACTGGACAAAGATGACACCAAGTATGCTTTGTGTTCAATATAGACATAAAGGGCAAAGGGGTAATTATACATGCATATATTATCACTAAAGGTTATGTTATGATCACATGTTAATTTCTCATAACTTGGGTAGCAATGATGGGTTGCTAGATACCGCTCATTGTTTATTATATTAAATAAAGGATTTAATATAATTGCCAACGTTATGGAAACCTACAAGGGTCACACACATAAGGACAGTCTAATATTGAGATAATTAAGGAACACCGTAAGGTACGGTGTATGTGCAATGTGATAAGGGTATCACGGTAATTTAAACGAGCAAGAACACCATAGGTTATGGTGGGAGGGCGCGCACATGAGTACTACCACTCATGGGGGCGCGCGCCCTAGTTTTGTTTCTTGTTGGGCTTTGCCCAATAAGAGATATCTTGGTGCACAAGACAAGAGTTGTCTTGATGCACAAGCCAAGAAATATCTACAAATAGAGACCTCTTGTCATTGCTCAATACACAACAAAAAGCACAAGAATATTTTAGAATTGAAAATCCTAAAATAATTCTCTCTCTCTCTCTCAATATTCTTGCATAGCCTTCAAACATAAAGGGCTAGCACTCTATTGAAGGTGACTGTCCGTGTGGACTAGTTAGAGGCGTCGGTGATCTTCATCAACGCTCGTGATCGTCTTGTTCGTGATTCAAAGGTTCTTCCCTACAAGAGATCGTGATTCAAAGGTTCTTCCCTTCAAGAGGTAAAAACCCTAAAACACATATCATGCCCAATTCGTAAGGATCAAACTAAGGAAAATTTTTGAATTCCGCTGCTTAAAATAACGCTATTTTCCTTCACTTTCCTCTTTCATCTAGGCCTTGGAAAGATACCCCTTCTTCAACTAAGTCCCAAAGCTCATCATCTATACCAATAAGATGACTATATATTCTATCTTTCCACCAGGAAAACATAGAAATATCTCCATTGAACTTTGGTGCTTTGTTGTTTGACTTATCTTCAACATCATAGTCATGAGGAACTGCTTTCATACTCGCACCCGCAGCTGCATCAGTCATTGTGTTTTTCAACAAAAGATTGTCTCACTGTTAAGTGATAAAAACAGAACCGGGCTCTTGATGCCAATTGAAGGTGTGAAAAACACAAGAAGGGGGGGTTGAATTGTGTTTTGGTAGTTTTAAAAATTCTTCTAAGTTAGACAACTTATCAGATTCTGCAGCGGATAAAAGATAACACAATTCACACACACAAAGGTAAGAGCAAGAGAGAAAGATAGAGACAGAGATTTATACTGGTTCCCCTCACAAATCGAGAGTACTCCAGACCCCTTGCACTTCCAAGGGAGTTCACTATAATCACAAAAGATTACACTTGCTCAAGCACACAGGCAAGAGACTTCCTATGCTCAAGTAATCCTTACAAGAGACTTCCTATGCTCAAGCACACAAGCAAGAGACTTCAAACAACTTACAAAAGAAAACAGAGTATATGAACACTGATACAAAAATCAATGTTCAATGAAAAATAAATACAACTCTAAAAACAAGACTTAGCTTAGAATTCTAACAAAAGAAAACTAAGGCTCAACTACTGTAATGATTAGAAGCTGAAGCTTGAGTCTTGGATGTTCAAATGAGTTCAAGTTGTATTCAAGTTGTTTTTGTGCTTTAGATGATTTTAACAGAGTAACAGCTCGTTTCAAAATTGTTCAAAATGTGTGTGCACAAAAACTTCAATTCATCTCCTATTTATAGTGGAGGGTGGAGCGTATGAATTGAATCTGTTGCAGTGAGTGAAAAGCCAGCTGGAGATCGTACGCTTCCTTCACATAGTATTTTAACCAAATCAAGTAACCTTTGTACAATTCCATTCTTGTGAGAGAAGATTCGCCCATATCAGGTAATAAGTTCGTACAATTGTACTAACGTCATTGTCGCTGAGGATAAGGTTGATTCTCCAATTTGAATTGTCAGAAGATGATGAATTTCAATCATTGTAGCAGAGAATGTTCTTCTGACAAAACGGCTCTCACTGCTCTTATCAGAATCTGATGTCTTCAAACACAGCTTCTGATATGTAGCTTCTGATATGTAGCTTCTGACGCGACTTTAACTTGCATCTTCTGATGAGTATTTTCAGGTCAGAATTTGCTTGCCATTTCAGAGCTTCAAACGTACTCACAGTGTATATAAAATTTTAGCTTATATATCTGCACACTTAGAGTAAATAATCAGTGTACCCTATTGTATATTAATACTATTGTTATCATCAAAACTTAATTGGGTCATGTCAGAACCTCTTTTGTTCCAACAGATATGACCTCATTTAGGGTCTTTGAATAGTGTTTCTTGCATTTCATAATTTTTTTTAAGAAATGTGTTTCTTGCTTACTAAACTTAACAATTGGAGATCACTAAGCTATACTCCCTCCCTAACACCTTATAATAAAATATGCACTTTTTACATTCATTGTATATTTAATGTATCCGGTATATACTATAAATTAGATAAATTAAATATACAATGAATTTAGAAAGCACATTTTTGTTTATAAAATATTACCGAGAGAGTAATTAAATCAATATTCATCATCTCCACTATAATCATTACAATCAATATTGGAACAATCAATATTTCAAATCCATTCAATCAAATAAATGTGAAGAAGGAAGAAAATTTCTTTTGTCAATCTAATTTCATCCAAGCAACTAACTAATTATTACACTTAATTTTGGAACAAGTAAAATTTAACCATACATCATAAAAGTTTCCGTATAAGTAACTTGCAAATAGTAGCAAGCATATGGTGATGATAATGATGCACATAGGAGTTTGGCCTAAATTTCATTGGCTCTTTTTGTGTAGCTAGAAAGATTCATGCATTTAATGGCATAAGTCGCAGGATAACGCCACAGTCTCGGCCTTTTTTTTCAATCACGGACATAAATTAAAACTTTAACCATTACATTCATGTTTTGCTACAAATAAATGTATGTGGACGTGTGTGTTTTGTGAGTCTTTATGTACTTGCTCCCTCCTATATTGTAAGCAAAAAAAAATTACATTTATTAAGAAAAGTAAAATGTGATAATTTGCAATATGACTTTTTGTGTTTTTCTTGAAATAAATTTCATGGAAAAATGTAAAAATAATTTTTATTAGTTATTGATTATGAGGTACTTCACTTATTTATTTTAAAGCGGAATTTCTAACTACCATAGACTACTTTATCAGCAATTAATCCTTCCATGCTTACCTTTTGTTCCTTTTAGAAAGTTGGCTCTGCTTTTGTACCTTTGTCTTCTTATTGTTTGTTCAATTCATTTGTAATATGGTTCTCATAATTTTATGGCTTCTCTGTTAATTAAAAACAAACAATTATTTTGAATCTTTTGAAATCATTTGTATGTACAGTGTATTGTGAGGTTAAGTTAAAATTTGAGGTCTAAGTTAGATTTTCTTTTCTTATAGATGTCCATCCCGATATCCAACCCTATGCAATGATGATGAAGACATTATACGTCGAATTTGATCCAATGAGTGTAAGTTAGAAAGTTCATTTGTTTGTTTAGTTTTGCGCTAAACACTCCAAATTTGTTACTAGGGACATTGGTCCATTCATCCGCAATTACGTAATCTTACAGGACCCAAAGCAAAATCAAATTCAGGTGTCCATTGAAAAAAAGAATACCAAGAATTATTTCACCTGTGGATGGTCTCGCTTGAGGGATTTCTATGGTATTGGTTTAGGTGGTTGGGCGACCCTTCTTTATACAAGTCATCTTCCTTTTCACATAAGAGTTAGAAAAATCATCGGACTCGAGGTAGCTTATCCTAAAAAACCCCTCCCTGTAAACTTATGCAACTTGAACATTCCGATTCAAGTTCTACAAATGGACTTATTCCATATTTTGTATCTCCAACAACATTCTGTCATACGCTTGAAAAAACATTGACTACTGCAGATATCCAGTATGGAATCTTGGTATCTATATTTTAATATATTATTTATAATCTATTATTTTTATGTCATCTAATCTTTTAACACGATGTGGAACAAAAAATCTCACGGGCTGGATTTTGCGAGTATGCACTTCCAAATGAGGAAATTCAATTGCATTGGTGGATTGGTTTGGGTATACATGGAAGTGCCATATGGAAATTGAAAACCATCACCCCAAAACTTGCCAAATCTATGGTCAATGGCGAAGAATATGCAAGGTGTGTAATTTGGTGGAGGGGGTAACTCTCAAATTTGGTGTCACAAAACCATGAAATAACATGTCATTCATTTTAAGAGCTCTCCTTTCATAGGTGTCCGTACAACCTTAATCACCAACCACATCCGAGGGACACAAGGCTTTTTATCAGGCCGAGCATTACTTTATGTTATAAGTATTACATCCTTTATGTTAAAAGTATTAAGTCCTAGAATGTTTCTCTATTTCTCTATCTATTTTGTTCTTCCTTTGTATGTATTTGGACTTTGTTATGCTAACTTTTGGTATTATTATGGACTTTGTTATCCTAATTTGCTATATCTCAATGTGGACTTTTATGATTTATATGTCTTTGGCATTCCGCCGAACCCGTGCAATGTACGAGCAACCGACTAGTTAGGTTAAAAGAGTGACTCAATATCCATTTCATTAGGTAAGAAGCATGACATATAACCGACGATAATGGATTTCCATTTAGTGACCCCTGAGAAATAAAAGGAAATGTATGTTGATATAATGGAAACAAGTGTAACAAAATGATACTATGAAGAATGGATGGCACATATTTGTCTATATGGCCTATTAAGTTTAAAATGATATCCAACTCATCAATTGCATGTCCATTTTATCCTCACTTTATCATCAAATACCCACTTTACCCTTATTTCTTCTAGATTCTTCTCACCTTCAGTAATGATGACACACATTTATTCCTCCATTTTCTTGTCTCCCTTTCCATTCTCGGAATCGCCCAAATCCGGCGGCTTGGACGGCGGAACTTGCCGCAACAGAGTCCTTACAGGTTAACCGACGTCCGGAGGCTTCGGTGGTGGCTTGTGAACAACCACCAGCTCTTTTCTTTTGTTTACCTTACTTGCCGCCTCGTTAAAAGTCTGATTCGCGTCAAAGTTAAATTGGCATTGCGAATGGAACCACAACATTGCTTCTTCAGTCTTTGATCCTTTGATGCGAGTTTCTTCCCCACCGTTAATGGATGCCAGGATCACCTTTAACCCTGCCACCTCTTTGTCCTTTGGTTTTTCTTCATTCTTCTCCAACTTCTCCGTTGTGACGAACTCAGTGAACGCCACCACCTCTTCTTTTCTTACGGCGTCGTTACAACGAGTTTGACCGTTAAATCTGTTTCTATCTGGATCTACTTCTGTCGCCTTCTCCACTACTACTTTCTTTGTCGACTTCACCTTGTGAAGACAAGCTTCTAAATTGAAGTTATTTTGATGAAGACAAATATGTGAAAAGAAGATAATGATGGATTATGGCTCAAGAGTTCAAGATTGAAGCAATCAATTTTATCTCATGAAAATCTTGATCAAGATATATTTTTATCATAGGTACAATATGCAATTTATTGTTATAAGCTTTAAGTGCTCACAAATAAACATATAAACTTTTCCAAAGTTTTTAGGGTTAATAGGTCTTTACCCCCCTACAAAGTAGGTGAATTTTGCGTTACCCCCCTGGAATTTTTTTCTTTGAGATTATCCCCCTGCAAAATTTATTTTTTTGATTTACCCCCTTGGATGCACTTTTTAAATCGGTTATTTTGTTCAACCGATTTAAAAAGTGTTGTTTTAAAATCGGTTATTATGTTTTTTTTCCTGTCACGTCAGCAAAAGGGGGGTAAATCAAAAAAATAAATTTTGCAAGGGGGTAATCTCAAAGAAAAAAAATTCAAGGGGGTAACGCAAAATTCGCCTACTTTGCAGGGGGTAAAAGCCTATTAACCCAAGTTTTTATAACAATTATACATAAAAGACTTTCAAAAGTATTTTAACTTAGAATGCTCATAAATTATTTTAATAATTAATTGCAAATAAATTTGTAAGTTAAATATAAAAGTCCATATGAAGCAAGCTTTAAAAAATATAAAAACTTGATTTTTAAGAAAACCTGCCAGAACATTTTACATCGCTTCGTTGTAAAAACTGATGTTAAAAGTTCTGGGCAGATTTTAAAAAATTACGTTTTTTTCTTGAAACAATGTATTCTTTCAATTGTTTCATTTTGGGATTTTTTAAAAAAAATAACAATTGCATTGTTTTATGAACAATTCTCTAAGTCTTTATATATTCATAATTTTTCTAAGATCAAATTATCTCTTTCACACAAATTTTCATAACAATTCTATTGCCAAAATTATCACAAACTCTTTGAAACTTTGTTACATATTTTTTCATATCAAAGTTAAAGTTTCTTGAGCACTTTGAGTTTTATAATTCTGAATTGTTTTATTGAAAGAGAAGACAAAGTCTAGAACTTTGTATATCAAAATTCTATTATATTCAAACTCTTGTACAAAATTCAGTTTATTGTGAATACCTTGCTGTCCAGGATTGTTGGAAGCAAGAGAGTGAAAAAGAGATGATTGTTCTCTTGTTTCACTTTGTAGGGGAATCACCTTGCTGTCCAGGATTGTTGGAAGCAAGATAGTGAAAAAGAGAGAATTGTTCTCTTGTTTCACTTTGTAAAGGTCATAGTGAAATCCTTCAAGGAGTGAAGGGACTGGATGTACCCGTAGGTTAGAAGGGGAACCAGTATAAACCTTTGTGTCTCTCTTCTCTTCCCTGCACTCTTTATTTTTCTTGTACTTTGTTCATACCTTCATCATAAACCTTCAAGAAAAATAATAATTACCATAACATCTCTAAAATAACCGAAAAAATTATAGAACTTAATTCACCCCCCCTCTTAGGTTGCACTCTTAAACTAACACACCTATGTTGGAACTTCGTAAGTTACGCCAAGATTGTCCATGCTTGTACCACCCTTCGATTCTAGATCCAACTCGCCTTCATCATCTGGTACGACAACACATCTCGAAATTCCAGCTTAAAATACCAAAGCAAAGTCCACGAGAATGTTTCCCAACTTGCTTCTAGATGTCGTCGACTCCAACTGAACCACCATAAGAGACCACATTCTCTAATAGCCTTCTCTGCCTTTGTCATCTACTTCTCTTCTAGTATTCTCATTGCACCAAAATATTTGTCCATACAAATCACCCCCAGTAAGCATCGGCTTCTTCTCCGTTGAACAATGGAATCTCTATTGCCATAATACTGGCTCTCTTTCGAAGATCCGGTAGTTTGGACCAATTGATAGAAACCTGAATTGATAGAGAAAGGAAAAGTATTATTAATGGTTAAAAAGTAACTATTACAAGATTAAATGCCTATAATCCCAGGAGAAACATTTACTTGGGCACAAGCCCAACACATGTTATTTGGGCACACACACATGATTTAAAAAAAAAATTATAAAAGGATTTATTAATGATAGTTGATGTGACTTTATTATTTATGTTTAAATTTTTCTCTTTGATGTGTGTGCCCCCAAATATTGTGCCTATAATAGAATTTCTCTAATCCCAGAGCAAAGCTCTTCAAATGAAGAAAGAATTTCCCATTTACCTAACCCCAAGGTTCGAACTAAACAATGATCAAAGATACTGCCTTCTTCTATCCTCCACCCTATATAACAAACTGATAAATCTCTCTCGTAACTAACTTCCCCTCCAAGTGGGTCTCATACAATTTGGGCCTATAAGTCCATATACGATACCTCTTAGGTTTGATCCTGATGACAGAAATTTCTATGGTATTTTTAGTATTAGTTTTAGTAGTAAAATGACCAAGACAGACCCAAATACGAAGGAAAACCTACAGAATCCAAGAAAAGCATCAAAACAAAGTCATGAATGCAAAAAGACAAGAAAAAGCCAAAAATATGAAGATTTGTGCTGTTCATCGTGCTACGATGGCTTCCATCGTGCCACGATTGAAGCTGCTTGTTAGCCAAGAAATCAACAGGAGAAAATCTGAAGAAAATCTGCTCATCGTGCTACGATGCTCCTCATCGTGGTACGATGACCTTACTTGGCGACCAAGCTGATGAAACGCACAGGATTAGTTATAATTTTGAACTAAATCTTCCCATCGTGCTGCGATGGACCTATCGGAGCACGATGGCTTGCTGAGGCCCATTACGAAAACTATAAATAGAGCCCTCCACTCATTGTTTAAATCATTCAGAAATAGTAGAACACTCTCTACTATAAAGGAGGTGTTCGGAGGAGCTCTAAGGGCATAGTTTTCTCCCCTTACGGGAAAACTAACTCAGCAAGGTATGTTTTCTTTAGGCTTTTGTATTTAGGTTATAATTTTTGTAATTTAAATATGTAGTCTTTTGTATTAGATGCCTTAGGTTGTGGTGGAGAAGATGAACTCCCCTATGAATATTTGGAGTCTGTGATTGAGTCAAAGTTATAATAAATGTTATTCAGTATTATGTTTGTTATTTACTTTCTTGCACTTTAATAACGTATCTCGTAATCTGGCCGGATAAGCGGGAGCGGAACTTAATATGGTCCGGAACTGATATTAGGTCTTAACTTAATATGGTCCGGAACTAGTAGTAAATAATGCTAGGTGTATAGAGACGGTAACATCCTGAACTAGTCGTGCACTGAGCGGTTAGAGGAGGAATCAGGAACTAGGTGTGAACTGAGCACTTAGAAGCTGAACAACCCGATACTAGGACCTAGAGGCAATTGGTGAAGATAATAATGCATGTGTAATGAACAACTCACCTAGTAATTAGGGTATGTGACACATCGAGGTTAGGCTCTCGTAGGTACCTTAGTTGTTAGCGTAGGGAAACTTCAATATACATAGTGTAACAGTAAGGTGTTACTACAATGAAGGAAAAGTCACCGCCGAACAATAATATGAATAGCTATGTTATACACCCTTCATGCCAAATAGGAAGAAGGGAGTGAGTCCAACCACCATACCTAGCCTCTATATTTCTTGAATCATTTATCTTTATTTTCTGCAAGCATATCGCTAATTTTATAAAACCCTTTTCAAAAACTAAAGCGAATGCAAAACCAACAACTTAAATAACGCTAACGAAGCTTTGGCACGATCCATGTGGATACGAACTCATTCTAGACACCTAGAGTGTGAATTATTACTCGACGATAGACTGGTACACTTGCCAGGATGCAGTCAAGTTTTTGGCGCCGTTGCCGGGGATTGTGTCTACAAAGCGTCGATAGATTTATTTAAGTTGTCAAAAAAAATTTCAAAAATACAAAAAAATTAAAAAAAAATCTTGTTGATGATTGTGAATTTTGATCTGTGAAAGTTCTGGCTAACGCAAAGTCTTGGTATTTAAGCGATCCGTTGTGATCCACCTCACTTACCTGGGAATTTTCATAGTGACAAAGACACATGAGACAAACCAAAAAAAATGTAAGTTTCAACATTACCTTTTCCAGTGCTACTAAGGTATTCATTTGTTGTGCTTGATAACAGGTATCCTGGATTTTGAGTACGACCCTGAACCAGAAAGAACATTTAGGAAAAGGAGGCAAGCACTAAAGCTAGCAGAATCCAATAATCTCAAAGAGCCTACCACCAAAGTCATGGGGGACGAGCAAAGAATCACAATGGGAGACTACTGCAAGAGGACTGACAATGATCAGATCTCACTGGGGTTTCAACCGGCAAACCCAGCTAACTTCGATATCAAAAGGCAATGTTCTTACAGGTTTGCGGGAGAACCAGTTCGACGGACGTGCCAACAATAATCCTTGGGATCATCTGTCAAAGTTTATCTTTAGTGCTTGCCACCAAATAGGAAGAAGGGAGTGAGTCCAACCACCATACCTAATCTCTATATTTTTTGAATCATTTATCTTTATTTTCTGCAAGCATATCGCTAATTTTATAAAACCCTTTTCAAAAACCAAAGCGAATGCAAAACCAATAACTTAAATAACGCTAACGAAGCTTTGGCACGATCCCTGTGGATACGAACTCATTCTAGACACCTAGAGTGTGAATTATTACTCGACGACAGACTGATACACTTGCCATGAGTCAGATCCTCAGCTCTATTATAATAAAAAAATTACTTCCAGCGTGAAAAATAACAAGGTCTTAATTTCGCTAGCGAGTTTACAAAACTTCTTTTTACTATAACTAAAAGCTTCATCATTGCATTGGTGAAAGTTTAAGTATGTGTTTGTTTTCATGATATTGGTGAAAGTCCATAGACGCATGGTGAATATGAAGCTACAAATTAAGGAAGCATCGCCCTGAACGTGGAATCAAATAATGACTAAATCAAAAATAAATTTAACCCAACCATGCCAATGATGCCATAAGTTCCTGACTTTATTTCAACAATTCTTCATGAAACAGTTCATACAATATTACAAATGCCCAAATGTTTCCAACGAGCTTTATTTTTATGGCATACTAGTAGATCATGAAGATTTCTGGAATATATTACAAAAGCATGTGATTTAAATCCAAATCACGATGAGGCACTAGTATTCTTTGTGATAGGCAAGTTCCCATCATAAGTGCATTTGAAGACATCTGGTTTTCTAATAAGGCGGGGTCCAACTGGTACCTTGTTATTTTTAGGACGAATATCCTGCAAAAACATCAAGCCACATAAATACTATTACAAGTGCAAGTTTCATCTAAAAAATGTAAGTACTTGACAAAACAGTACAGCATAAAACAAGACATGACAAACGTTTAAAATATTGGACAAATTTTGCCTTATACAATGTTTGGTGGGCAAAAAATTATTTTGGTATTTTGTATAGCTTGTGTAGAGGACAAAAAATTGACCCATGGTCCAGTGAGAGAAAAAAAAATCCAATTTTTGTCCAGTCCCTTGTCTCTCAACTTGTGCAATATCAGGAGCAGTTCTAAAACCAAATACAGTAAACTGAAGTTGTCCTACCCAGTATCTTATTTTTAGCAGATCAAACACACAATCATACAAATCAAGCATCTTGTATGATTGGTGATTTTGTTACAAATAGATCATGCATATTGACATGATTTATTTTGTTATATATTTACCTGATCAAATATAGCTGTTGGGATGGCCAGTGTTGCACAAGCATTGGGAGCATCAACAATTCCAGATATTCTTCCTTCACAAGGACAACAAGATAGTAGAAGGTACACCTGAAAAATGTTCAATTCAAGACATAGAAATTAGTCATAGGTTGCATTTTTATTGTCTTTTGTGATATAACATACTTAAATTTTTATGCACTGACAGAGTAAAACTTTTTTACAGATGCATCCAATTGTCAAATCACATTATAATGTTCATGTAAATTAAATTATTTTCATACTGAGGAAAATAACATATGCTTGGACATTTTAGTGTTGTGTAGTTAAACCTGTTCTTTGGAGTATCCAAATTTGGATATGTAATCAATAGCATTGAGCACTGCTCGTTTGTAAGCAACACTTGCATCTAGGTAGTGTTGCTTCCCACTTTCATCCACACTAATGCCTTCAAACACTAACCACTCTGAGAATCTTGGTTCAACAGGGCCTATCTCAAAGATTGGGTTGACATGAAGGGGAGTAGGGCCCATTGGTGTAAGGTACTCTTTCATTCCTCCCCTTATAATGTCACACCTGATGATGACATAAAAATAAAAGGGTATCAATTTAATTGTAAGGATGGAACAAAGTAAGTTTGATAAGATTTGAATTAATAAGTTCTATACTTACTTGAGTTCCAAGAAACCACTCATTTCTATTGCACCACATAATGAGACCTCGCCATCACCCTGTGAAAAATGCATGTCACCAGTGCTAAGATTTGCTCCTTCCATAAAAACAGGAAGGTATACTTTTGAACCTCTGCTTAAATTTTTTATGTCACAATTTCCGCCGTTTTCTCTTCCCGGTATTGTTCTTGCTGCTTCCCTTGCAATCTTCTCCCATTGATCACTACCTTTTTCAATCTACAACCATGTCAAGAAAAAGGCCTCAAAATAATAAAAAGGTAATCTCTTTTGATTTCTTAACGAGCCAACAAAACATTGATCAAATATAGCATGTTCAATTAAGTAACTTGTATAAGCTATAACTCGTCGACATTGCTAATGTAAAAAAATATAGGACACAGACATCAATACATATTTATTAATTACCTTTCCAAGGAGACAACTTTTTGTTGTTGGTAAGTTTGCCAAGGGTCTACTATGCAAAACCTCACATAGTTTGAGCGACTGAAGACCATTTTCTTCGACATCTCTTTCTCTTTCATTCCATATGTTTAGGAGTTCCATTGATGGTGCAGTTCCAATTATACCTGGGTGTGTTATGCCTGGAAACCTCACTCCTGTCCAACAAAAATGATCACATGAGTGACAAAACATGTAGAAGGTGCACCATAAAATATATGTACCAAAGAATTCACCATATATTAGTCCTTTCACCTGGTATTTGAGGCGAATAAGCATATATTCCTTCAAAGTACCAGATAGCTTTTGTGGCATGAGGAAAATGGTCTGTCAAAAAACCACCTCCATTTTCTCTGTCAAATGTTGCCGTAAAGCCCCATTCATCACCAGGGAGAGGACCCAAGTTGCATATTTCAACAGCAAGCAAATCTCCAGGATGGGCTGGGATTCCTTCATTGTCCACAATTCTTATTGGCCCACTAAGGTGGTGGACCTGGCTCATTTACCCCCAAGATCCACAATTAATTACCAAAAGAGAAAAACATATATATAGTTCGCATGTTATATCAAAATTATATAAAAACACTTCTATAGTTCACATGTTTTATCTCGCAAAGCTCGAGCGGTCTGACCACTTATCAGTAAACTATTAGTCATAAGATTTTAAATTGCGGTTCGTATCCGCAATTGCGGCTGCAGTATTGCGGTGTGATTTTAATTCACGTGTATGGCCGCATCGTAACCGTATCAAACAATTTCGGTGATGTTTGTTCAATTTTTCTCACCAAAATATAAAATATATGAACTTCAAAATCTAAGGTATGAAATCTAATTAAAATTTTACTTTTAACAATCTCTCAACAATATATTTTAAGCACATTCAAATTAGTATTTATGAAATAAATTAAGACTCTGCAATGGTGGATAATTAGTGTAGTGACACACATAGTAGTATCATTTTATATAATTTGTGAAATTTCAAAATAATTTCACGCTGCAACGGCCGCATTGTGCGTTGCAGCAACCGCAAGACCCGCATTCGCAACAACCTCAACCGTTACTGCAACTGGAATTTAAAACTATACACAATAGAACAGGAGTAACACTCTTGATCTAACAGTTGAAATCGGTTAATGCGTGATTGTGACTGCACGAAATACAAATTCGGAGATGGGAAGTGTTAAGATTATTAAACTCAAAGTAATTGAGAGAGAAAAGTAGAGAATTCATTGATGAATCAAAAGTAGATTACATGAAAAATGAAGAAAAGAAGCTAAGAACTACTTATAGTGTTAGTGATACTCTATGAATCTATCATGCAGCTGCAACACATTAGATAGATTCCCAAAGTTAGTTATAACTGCCTCTAATGCCTTAGAAGAGAAAACTATAGGAATCCTATGCTAGATACAAGAGTGCAGAGATTCCTTGTGTTACAAGCAACTGGTTCAATGACTAGATAACAAGGCTAAGTGTTAGATGATGATCTGCAGATGAGTTTAAGCTCATTTCTTAACATCCCCTCTCAAGCTTAGGCTGGTATATATCTTTCAAGCCAAGCTTGGTGATGAATCCATTGAATTTGGGACCAGGTAAAGCCTTTGTCAAACAATCTGCTAGTTGATCTTCTGTTGATATGGGGAGTAACCTGAGCATGCCTTGTTGAATTTTTTCTCTAACCAAGTGGCAATCTATCTCCAAGTGCTTAGTCCTCTCATGAAACACTGGATTTGAGGCAATGTGCATTGCACTTTGGCTATCACAGTAGATGACTGGCTGTTTGCTACAACTTATCTTCAAATCATTCATCAGATATAGCAACCAGATTAGCTCACAAGTAGCTGTGGATAAAGCACGATACTCAGCTTCTGAAGATG
The DNA here is from genome assembly GCA_030408175.1 of Trifolium repens. Taxonomy (NCBI): domain Eukaryota; kingdom Viridiplantae; phylum Streptophyta; class Magnoliopsida; order Fabales; family Fabaceae; genus Trifolium; species Trifolium repens. The sequence goes on from CP125851.1 coordinate 39,215,920, forward strand.
ATCTTGAGACTGTAACCTGTTTCATTGCCTTCCATGAAACCAGAGAAGAACCTAAGAAGAAACAATATCCAGAAGTAGATCTTCTTCTGGTGTCTAGGCAACCTGCCCAGTCAGCATCAGAGAAGCCAAGAATCTGAAAATCAGAAATTCTTGGCAATAACAAACCCCTACCAGGACTATGTTTGAGATATCTCACAACTCTACAAGCAGCATTGTAATGTGTAGTAGTAGGTTTGTGTAGGAATTGACTGAGTTGTTGAGTTGCATATGCTATATCTGGTCTTGTGTTGGTCAAGTAGAGTAGCTTTCCAATTAGCCTTCTGTAACTGGATACATCTTCGTATAGCTTACCATCATCATTGTGAAGTTTGATAGAAAGATCAAGGGGTGTAGTGGCAGGTTTGGCTCCCAACAAACCAGAATCTTTTAACAGATCCAGACAATATTTCCTTTGGGAAATGCTGATTCCCTCCCTTGATTGAGCAACCTCTAGCCCTAGAAAGTACTTCAAATTACCAAGATCTTTGATTTTGAATTTTGAGTCAAGAATGTGTTTAATTCTGGTGAATTCTTCAAGACTTGTTCCTGCAAGAATGATGTCATCAACATACACAAGTAGAGCAGTGAATGCTGAACCTGAGGTGAGTGTGAAAAGTGAATAATCAGTTGTAGACTGCTTATAACCCTCAGAGATAAGTAGAGAAGTCAACTTCTCATACCACATGCGACTTGCTTGTTTTAGACCATAGAGTCTCTTCAACAATTTGCACACTTGACCTGGTTTAGGAGGAGTAACTCCTTCTGGAACTTGCATATAAACATCTTCATCCAGATCTCCATGCAGAAATGCATTATTTACATCAAGTTGGTGCAAGTGCCATTGTTTGATAGATGCCACAGCTAGTAAGAGTCTCACAGTAGTGAGTTTTACCACAGGGGAAAAAGTATCAAAAAAATCAAGACCTTCAATTTGATTATATCCCTTGGCAACAAGTCTGGCCTTGTATCTTTCTAAAGTACCATCAGCTTTGAACTTGACTTTATATACCCATTTATTACCAATAGGTTTGGCTAGAGGTGGTAAATCAACAAAAGTCCAAGTACATGTCTTAGTTAATGCTTCTAACTCATCATTCATAGCCTGTTTCCAACATTCAAATTTGCATGCTTCTGAATAAGATTTTGGCTCAGTCTTGTGTGTGATAGAGGTGGTGTATGCATGATAATTTGGAGACAAGTGACTACAAGAATGATAAGCTGAGATAGGATACAAAGTACCTGATGATGTAGATTTTGAAGACACAGCAGAGTGATTACACACATAGTCAGAAAGATAGGTGGGTGCATGCTTAGCTCTGACAGGTCTGGAGGGTGGTTCACTTTGAGTATCTGTGACACAATCAAGAGAAAGAATAGGTTCAAATGGTGGATCAGTGTCATTTGAGGGAGTAGGAGTGGTGGAACCAAGATTTAAAGGTGGAGGAATATATGTTGGTGTATCAGAATCAACAACTACAGAAGGAGTAGTAGGTGTGTATGAAGTATGATAGTGCCAGCTTGGTTGATTATTTGATGAAGTGTAAGGCAATATGTGATCATAGTGAGTGACATTTCTCGACAAAAAAATTTCCTTGCTAGCTAGATCAAAGAGTATAGTGCCTTTGACACCTTGCTTGTAACCCAAGAAAATGCACTTTCTACTTCTAGGTTCAAGTTTAGTTCTATGTGCAGTTAGTGTAGATGCAAAAGTAAGAGAACCAAAAACTTTTAAATGTTCTAAGTTAGGTAAACTGTTATGCAGAATTTCAAAAGGTGACTTATTATTTAAAACTGGTGTAGGTGTTCTATTTATCAAATAGGTAGCATGTTGTATAGCATAATTCCAGAAAGATTTGGGTAATTTGGCTTGAAAAAGCAAAGCTCTTCCAACATTTAAAAGATGCTGATGCTTTCTCTCTACCCTCCCATTCTGTTCAGGAGTTTCTACACATGTTGTTTGATGTATAATTCCCTTAGATGCATAGTATTGTGGCATGATAAATTCTACACCATTGTCACTTCTTATGATTTTAATTTTGCAATTATGTTGAGTTTCAATTAGTTGGACAAAATTCATGACATGTTGTCTAGCCTCAGATTTGTGTTTCATCATTATAGTCCATGTGAATCTACTATGATCATCTACTGCAGTTAAAAAATAGCTATAACCATGCAAAGATTTGGTGTTAATTGGACCCCAAATGTCAAAATGTATTGTATCATAAGGAGTTACAGCTTTATTCAAACTAGTAGAATAAGGATTTTTCTTGTGTCTTGCAAAGTGGCAAACATCACATATACCCTTATTATCTATGCTTATGTAAGGAAATTTGGAATGTAAAACTTGCATTCTACTTATTGAAGGGTGCCCTAATCTGAAGTGCCAAATGGCTTGAGTTGGGATTGTGATAGTGTTTGTCTCCTGAGCAGAGTTCACATGCACTTCTCTATCTTGCAGTCTAAGGTAGTATAATCCATCAACTATATCAGCAGAACCAATCATCATCTTGGTAGTTGGATCCTGGATAGAGCAGTGTTTATTGTCAAAATGAAGCACAAAATTAGAGGCTATACACAGTTGAGAAACTGACATGAGATTAAGTGAAAAGTTAGGAACACAAAGTACATCAGTTAAAATAAGGTTAGGAGAGAATCTAATAATGCCTGAGTACTTTGCATACACATGATTTCCATTAGGTAATTTTACTTTAGTAGGAGTGATTTCATTGAATGAATGAAACCATTGAGGAGTATTGCAGATGTGGTGACTTGCACCAGAATCCAAAATCCAATTTCCTAAACTACATGTATTGAAATTTTTTGAAACATTACCTTGATTTACTGATGAATGACCAGTAAATTCAACTGAGCCAACCTTATTTGAAGATGCATCATTGGTGTTAGTAGCAGGAAATGAATTTTGAAGTAAGGTGATTAACTGTGAGGCTTGATCTTGAGTGAGCATTGAGGAACTAGTTGCTGCAATAAAATCATCAATCCCTCCCTCGATTGAAGCAGCATTAGATGAACTAGTTTTGCGAAGATGTGGAGGTAATCCATGCTTTTTGAAGCAGTTTTCAACAGTGTGATTATCCTTACCACAGAAGGTACACACACGAGCAGTGGATTTGGAATTGTTGAAGCCTCGAGACTTAGCTGCATTAAGCAAGATCTTAGAATCTTCAAGAGCAGAAGGCACAAATTGACGTTCATGTTGAAGAACCATAGAAAACACTCTGTTCATAGGGGGAAGTGGATCCATAAGTAAGATTTGAGACTTCACCACGGCAAAAGAATCATTTTCAATTGGGAATTAATCATGCCCATCATTATTGTAACCAAAAATCATTCCCATCATTTTGATGACCTTGATTTAACTTTGGATTCAGATCGCCTACTGTGGATGAATCGCGCGATTTCACGTTGTTGTTAATTTCGGCCGTTGATTTCTGATCGGACGTTCCAAGTTAAATATACAAAAATAAATACTAAAAAATTCACATTCATCAGATCGTGATCAGACGGTTCTGGTGCATTACTTGTTATTATTGTGGGATTTTTGACAGTATGAAATCCAATTCATTTAACTTCCTACCCTCTCTTTTTTCTTTCTGTCGACTTGTCGTTGACCATTTTGCAAACTTTGATTAAATATTGGATTAATAAAAATTGATGTATTTGAGTTAAATTAAATTTAGATCAGATATATTAATTTTTTTCTTAATAAAAAATGCATTCTCTATCTTTTTCGGGTTGCCATTTACAACTCTCGTTTGTTTCTTTATAAATTAGATACATGCATTCTCTATCTTTTATAAGAAACATTCTTTAAATTTATTCTTTATTAAATACACAATTTCATTCGTACTCTTATAAAAAATACTAGAGAAAGTATATATACATTAAATAAAACTTTCAAGGTAGAATAAGCTGGAACTTAATCAAACTCACAATAAAATTGAACAAATCTTTATCTTTATTAAAAGTAACACTCCAAAGTTACAAGGGCATGGTATTAACATATGCACTATACATTTCTTCATGTCAAGCCAATGAAAAAAAAAAGGGCAAGATATCCAAAGCATTTCTTCAATCATAATATCACTTAATTGAAGATTGTAACTTAAGTATATACAAGTTATAAGTACATAGAAGTTCTTTAAAGGTGGATTTATCATGCTGAATCATGTCACACAGAATAAGTTCTACAACAGATTGTTGAGCCCCAAGTCTATCATATTATTTGGAAGTACCTACAGAATAGATTAATTCATCTCAATTTCACAAACCATCAAATGCAACTGAAGAAAACCACAAATTTACTAAGCACAAATGTATAAAAAATTATTGACTAAGCACAAATATATAACATGGAGGTTAAAGATTCAAACAATAAAGAGAGCAAGAATGCAAGAGCCGTTCATCAATAGACTTCTGATCATGAATCCATGCTTCATGAAGCCTTCATATCATCTAAGCCAAATCGAGCCTGTGCCAAAACAAAAAGCTTTTAAGTTCCAAGAACCTTTAAGAAACCAATAATGATCATGGAACTGCTATCACTATATATGTTGGATTATTTTGATTTAACAAAATATATATATTGCTAAGCAGAATATAGCTTAACCAAGAACACGATGATGCATAGAGTTAAGGGGTTTGGATTTCATGCAGTAAATGCACGACACATTCATTAATCTCAGCAGTTCGATTTCAAATCAACGGTGAACATTATTTAATGATGATTTAGTGAAGGTGTGTTATGAGTTGATAAATCTCAAATCAACAACCGAGATCAATTAATGTCCAAAGAGTTCAGTGTCCTTTTTCAGGCCATTTAGATTAATGTCAGCAATCATCATCAGTAAGTTAAAAGTGTTGGGTTTCAATTACCAAAGCTCAACACAGATCATTCACACACACACTGTGACCTGGTGAGGGCTCGGGTAGTAACAATGGCACAAGAATCTTTCAATCACACACACACTTTGGAAGATGAAAACTAAAGAAAGAAAACAACACTGAATATGATAATGAAAAATAGAAGAGAAAGATTGGAGAAGAGAAGGATTTTATAATGAAAAATATAAACCAACACAATATTTTTTTAAAACATTTGAAAATTAATCAAAGTTTTTTATAAAAAAGAATAAAAAAATTTCACTTTTATTTCTTATAAAAAGACACGGAGGGAGTACTAAGTGAGCAAATGTGATTATATAAATTAAATAACTCTCAAATTAGTAACAATCTTAATACTGATGTAAATATGTTGGACAATTTCACATACTTTATCCTCACTCTTGAATATCACGTACTTTGCTGTCACTCTTGAACTTTGTTAGGTAAGTAATATGATGCCGAAAAGCAATATCATAGTCATTGACATTAGCAATGGTTAGATAAACTATTGTTAAAAAATTAATATTCTTTAGATGTTCATTCATCACTAATTAAGAATTACATTTGATTAATAGCTAGCTAGAATTAATGCATATGCATTGTTGTTTTTGATATTTGAAAATAATTTTTGAAAATAAGCTATTGAATAAATTATTGGGTTGAGTCATGGGTAGGGTAGGGGTGTTCATGGTTCAAAATTGAACCAAATTAAATTGAAATAAATGGTTTATGAACCAAACCAAAACCACTTGCATCTAAAACCAGTTTATTTTATAAAATTGGTTCAATTCAGTTTAAAATCGGTTCAAAATCAGTTTCTAATAAAAAACTAATTTTTTTTATTCACTTGTGGAATTGATAACAAAATATGATTTTTTTAACCATATTAATTAATTTCTTTATTTTTTGTAATAACGAAAATCATTTTCTTCACATAAAAATACTACTACTTATTATTATTTTTATATATAAATCGTATTTTGAATTATTTTAAAACCATTTTTTATAATTTAAAAAATTAGTTATTTTCAAAATTAAGTTTTCTTATTTAAAATAAAATACTGATATTATAAAAAAAATTAAATTAACAAAACTATTTTTGTAAAATTTTAAAATGAAATAAAACAGATTTTAAAAAGAAACAGATTTTAGAAGAAAAAAAAACTGATTTAAAAAAAAAAACTGATTTAAAAAAAAAAACTGATTTTAAAAGAACAGATTTAAAAAAAAAAAAAACTGATTTAGAAAAAAAACAGATTTTAAAGAAAACAAATTTTATTTTATTAAATAACAAAACAATTTTTTAAAATTAAATAATAGTTTAAATATTATATTTATTAAAAAATTAATTAATAAAATAGGAGTGGAGGTGGTTGCCGGCCACCGGCCGCCGCCGCACCGGAGCTCAGCCGCCAGCTTCCGTACCGACCACCGGAGCTTCGCCGTCCACCGCCGGGGAACCACCGAACGCCGATGTCCACCGCCAGGGAACCACCGAACACCGCCGTGGACCGCTGCGCCGGTGCTGGAGGTCCGGCGTTGACCATCGCCGTTGACCGGCCAGTACCACCACTTATTTTATATATTTAATAAATAAATTTATTTATTTATTATTATAATTATTAGAGGTGGCAAAATTAATTTAGGAAGGTGTGGAAATTATGAATACCCATAACTGATCCATTAATTTAAGTTTGGGCTCCAGTTTGTTTTTTTGTTACAAATTAGTTATTGGTTTCTTTTTTGTATGTTTGGATTGGGCTTTTAAAACTGGTTCTATTTTGATACTAATTCAATTTATAGTATTCAATTTATTTGCACACCCCTAGTCATGGGTAAATATACTTTCTTTAAGATATTTTGTGGCACTGTCCAAAATTGTGCAAGGCAGGCTATCAACCACGAAGTTCCCAGGATAAAACAGTCCAGTTTCACTGAGTGCGCCGTGATTTTAAGTCCATTCTAATATGATACTATGACCACTCTAACATGGTAACCACGACCATTAAATATGGCATATGGAACATTCTATATGGTACTAAGACCATCATGATCATATGTAGCTTATATCATTCTTAAATTAAAGAGATTATGGTCATATGACCAATCTTAATTTGAAGGAACCAGTGATATTAAAATCGCTCTTAAACCAAATTAATAATAATAATAAGCTTTTTCTTTTATTCAAAATTTTATTTTATGAAATATACAACTATATCTAGCTATATCTTAATTTTCTATGTGAACTGTATATCATTCTTTTGTGCTCTTATAGTAGATACACATGCAGACACATATAAGCAATTGTCATTAACACTTACCCTGTATATAGGGCTGGCAATGACCCGAGCCAACTCGTGAATAGTTCGAAGCTCGATTCGATATTTGACTCGTGAACTTGGTTCATGAACCAAATGAGCTGAACTTGAGTTAAAAATCCAGTTCGTTAAATAAATGAGCTGAACATAAACTATATATAGTTTGACTCGTTTGACTCATGAACCAGCTCGGTATATATATATATATTTCCAAATATTTTTAACTGATGCAATTTTATCTAGAATAAGAGAACTATTGGAGTTTTGAAATGGAAGAATATTTTGAGAATAATTGTGGAATTTTGTTGGTTTTTGTTTTGTAACTTTGTTACTTGTATCGGTTTATGCCGATTTGAATTTTGTACGTGTTTATCCATTATACACTTGGGATGACATTTATTTTAATTTAATATTTGCTTTTTCTTTTTAAAAAATAGTATAAAAGAGTAAAGATCAAATTTTGACAAAAAAATTAACTTTAAAATGATGTGATTTAACTTAACGAGTTGAACCTAACGAGCCGAACCAAACTATTCGTGAACTTTAAACGAGCCGAACTCGAGCTGAAAAAAGAGTTCGTATCACAATTGAGCCGAGTTTCGAGCTGAACCAATTCCTAACGAGTCGAGTCGAGCTCAGACGAGTTCGACTCAGCTCGACTCATTTCCAGCCCTACCTGTATACCATCATTCTACGGTAGAGTTTAACATGGGAAAGTGTATAATTTTCCCATGATGCACAAGTTTCCTTTTTACTGACACGTGGCAGTTGCATCGATTGAGATAAGAAAAGATTTTTTATTTCTTTTTGTCAAATGAAAACATAAGAAATAGCAATAACAATTATTTCTATACACCTCCCCCAGTAAAAGAAAAATCTACACCTTTCGCATTACAAAATTAGTCCGCCGGCCACCTTTATTAACATCTGCTTCCATTCTCTCAAGCTATCATCATCAAGGTTTTAAATTGCGGTCGCGGTCACGGTCGCGGTCGCGTTAAGGATTTCGCGATTTCGGCTGTTACGGCCGTTGTGTTACGAATTACGATCGTCGCGCTGTGAATTAATTACAATATCGCACAAATTTTATTAAAATTATTTATACTATAATATATGTATAACAACTTAAATTTGAGATAAATGTAAAGTTTTGAACTAGAAAAGAGTTAAAAAAAAAATAACACTTTATAATTTATGTTCATATTTGTACTAAAAATGTGACTTTTATTCATTTCTATTGGAAAAAAAATGAAAGTCTATATCTATTAGCATTTTGTCGCGGCTGTATTGCATTTTGTTGCGGCTGTATCGGTGTTTCGTCGCGGCCGTATCGGTGTTTTGGCGTGATTTCTTTTCACCACATAAAAACGGTAAAAAACGGTAACGGTAGGCTCGAAAACCTTTTTGTCGCGGCCTTTTTCTCGGTAACGGACCTTGATTTAAAACCTTGATCATCATGGCCATGGGTGTTCTTGCTGCTGAGATTTTTTTTTTGAAATTGGGTTCAAATTTTTGGATCTGAGAAATTAGCTTAATCTTCTTTACAAAAACTTCATCCTTTTCACTATTTTTGTGTTTGATTCAAAGTGATTTTCTTCATCATTTTTTGTTTTAAGTTTGTAAAGATGGGAATAATTAGTTTTTGGTATGATTTTGGGAATGGAGAAGAAGATGTTGAAGAGGATGATAAAGAAATGGGGATTTCTTGAGTTTGAGATGATGAAGAACCTTATTTTTTTTTATAAAAATAAAACTTAATTATAAATATATCAATTTATTGTACTGTAGAAGCATTATGAAATTTAAAATATAAAAACCAGATATATAAATATAAAAAATGTAAACTGGCCTGCAGTTTCACAATCCCGTTTTATTATAAGGGATTTTTTTTGGAAGAAATATGTCCCAAAAAGTGAGTAATAAGTTCCCCTTCATCAATCTCATCCATTCATTATTATAATCAATATATCAATGGCTAAAATTCAACTTTCCCATGGTGGGAAAGTATTCAACTTTCCCATGTTAAACTCCACCTCATTCTACTTGTGAACAATTGTTTTTAAAAAATATATTTGTGTGCTACTTAATCAGGCTGCTAAAATAAATGCACACTGTAAAGAATCATAGGATCATAGTGTCATAGATCAAGCACATAGGAAAGAGAGCGAGCATAGTCATACTCATGAGGTAAAAGATCATAAGAGATCATATTGAATTGATAAAAGATAGTAAAATATGTACATTAATGTTCTATTTGTAGAACTCAACTAACTAACTAATTGAGTAACCAACTATAACTAATTTCTATCTAATTAACTAACACCAACAAACTCTAACTATCTTAACATCCCCCCTCAAACTCAAGGTACAAGAATTCTTAACTTGAGTTTGAATTACAAAACTAAACCCAAACATAGAAACTAAAGTCAAGGCTCAAAAGAGAAATGCACAGTGAAGTTTGTGCACATGAGACCCAAGTTCAGTGACAAACAATCCACTCCTTCAACAAACACCAAGCCCAAAGCATGAATCAAAATGGACTTTAGCATCTGATAATACCTTGGGATTTACCTTCCCTGTTACAGCACCGTCTTCTATATTCTCTGAACCACCAACACCATCCATCATGCCATTATTATTCTCTACTTGTGGTAATTAGCACCAATCAGTAGAAATATCTACTCAATTGTCATACAGTTTTGGTATTAAAAGGTCGAATCTGGCAGTGGTATTTTCCTTCCAAATTCCAATCCACAATCAATTAACAAAAGTTTTGAATAATAAACTCCCTCCCTCAAACTCAACATTGGAAAATTTATCAATTTGAGTTTGAATTACCAATTCAGCAAGACCAAACTTTTGTATGTTAGAAGATATAATACCAATCCAAGACTTCAATTGAGAAATTGCTAATAGAGAGCTAAGGAATCAGCTATAACAAGATCAATAATCCTCATAAGCTACTCATAACTGGAATGGAATTGTCACTGCTGCTATAACAAGAACCACTTTTCCAATTTCATCAAATGAGTAAAAAAAAATATGATCTCACCACAGAAAAGTGGTAGAAAGTATATCACTGCATCTGGATTTTGAAAACTTCAATTCTCTGTCATCTTCTTCCCATATTCTCTCAATCTCAATTGAATCTTGATTCCATTTACAAGAACATAAATCTCACCATGAATCAACTTAACTAGCAAGAATATTGTGTCAACTCTATCCCAAATTCCCCCATACAACAAGATCAACGGTGAACAGAAATCATGGTGATTGCCGCCGGGATCGAAGACGAAAACACGAACAGTGAAATAAATCAAAATGAGCTTTGACAGAAATGAGAGCATAACAGTGAAGCAATATGTGTTTGTGAGAGTTCCACCGGGATCAAAGATAAAAGCGGAAAAATCAGAAAACTTTACCATGGCGGCGGTGGTGTACACAACCGTCTTCTCCGGTGCGAGTTTCTCAAACTCAAACCACAAAGAAAGGCGCATATCTGATGTGAATCTAAATTCTGTGTAGAGTTTTGCCTCATTAGATTCCTCTCCATTATTGATGTTTTGAGTATTTGAGAATAGATCCGTGACGACGAGTTCTTGATTTTCCATATCTAGTGATTTCTGTTTATTCACCGATTCAGAAACTGAAATGAAGCAATCAAGTTCTCCAATCTTGACAGATCCTCCTTCAACCAAAGGCATGATGACGATCTCTGAAGTTGATAACAAACATGATGATGCAGAATCAAGATTCTTCGATGTCATGTGTTCTTCCGAAGCGGCAAAATCAGGTTCTTCAAATGCAGATTCCTCAACAATGCAACATGAATCTGCAAGAATACATGTTATCTCGCCAATCTTGATGCTGAATCCATCAATTGTTGGCTTGATTGGAGTGATCGGAGAAGATCGAAAGATAGTAGATCAGAATTCCCGAAATTGCCAAAATGAATGTGATTGCAGAGGCTTGAAGATTGAGCCTCTGGTGCAGAAATCGCCATATCTTCATCATGAGAAAGATCTTCATCTTCAACAATGGCTGAATTAGAATCAGCAGCAGAATCTTCAACGGAAGCGTAGGCATCCTCATCTCTTGGGTATCGCTCTAATACCATGTGAAGAATCATAGGATCATAGTGCCATAGATCAAGCACATAGGAAAGAGAGAGAGCATAGTCATACTCATGAGGTAAAAGATCATAAGAGATCATATTGAATTGATAAAATATAGTAAAATATGTACATTAGTATTCTATTTGTAGAACTCAATTAACTAACTAATTGAGTAACCAACTATAACTAATTTCTATCTAATTACCTAACACCAACAAACTCTAACTATCTTAACACACACAAGTAATTATGTGAACAAATTGAATAAAAATTAACATTATAACTAGAACCAAAAAAGAAATTTGATTGAATACCCTTCAACTAAGAACACGGGCTCTAATTGCAAGTTAAAGGCATGTGCAAATATATTAAAACAAACATACCGCAACCATGATTTGATATTCCATCAAGGGAAAAGCTTAAAAGCACGAGAAAATATTTCGTCGGATATGCACGATTGACTTGATTGTTTCAATTTGAGTTCTCTTTTCACAATAATTTGACCCCAAATAACATGTGTTGTCTAACAAATGTGTTTGTTTATGAGAAATCATACAAGTTTGTTGATATTACTGTTGTTTGTCAATGGTTGATTTCCATGGATGTCAGACAGTGAAATACGTGTTACAACACATAAGCCTAGCATGTTACCACCTTTGTCTTTTCCTTAATGTTCATATACAAGTAACTAGACTTTTATTTTATTTTAAAACATGTATAGTATCACCTAGCACCAATTAAAAGAGAAAATAACTTGTAGATAAACTTGTCGTGCCAAGTCGTGCGTTGTGCATGTCGTACTGATTAGCTTATTTTTGTTTCCATTAATATAATTTAGGTTTTATGTCATTTTATAAGTTCAAACTAGTGAAAATTATAATTTTATAAGGTATTTTATCATAAATTACCTTGATAAACTTATAATAATATATAAAAATTACAATAGTTGTTTGCATAAGCTCAAAAATCAGCTAATCCAAACGGGGTCTAATTACATGCTAAAAGTATTACACACTGTATTGATATTGAGATGCCAAGAGACAACCACATAGTATAAGTTTAAGAGTGCAACCTAAAAGATGTGTGAATTGGGTTCTTATGATTTTTTTGGTTATTTTAGAGATGTTTATGGTTCTTTTTTTCTTTCCGGAAAGTTATGATGAAACTATGAACAATATGTAGAAAAATAAAAGAGATAAGGGAAAGAGAAAATGACACAAAAGATTTATACTAGTTCCCCTTCTAACCTAAGGGTACTCCAGTCCCCTCACACCCCTTGTTACAAGACAACCTCACCACAATGCTTCCATAGCAAAATCCTAATACAACACAAGATAGTAACCCCACTATCTTTAACAACAAGAATCTTCACCAAACCCTATGGTGAAATTCCCATACAACACAAGATAGCACACCACTATCTTAACAACAATTCTCAACAAAACTATGATGCGAATTTACAAACAAGTGTTGAAGAATAATAATATATGGTTGTATCAAATCAATATCACTTTCATATGAATATAATTTAATGCACCAATCGTTAGTTGGTTCAGTGGTGATTGACGCTGAACTTGATAGGGAGAACCATGGTTCGATCTCCCGCAACTACGACCAGGAGGGGGCTGGAACCACTTAATGTCAGAACTGACCCCCGAACTAGATTTAACTGGTGGTGAAAGCAAAAAAAAAATATAACTTAATGCTCAGAAACCTTTTTGGATATGAAAATGTAATTAAGGTTTCACAAAAATGATCTTTGAAAGTTTATGAGAAAAGTGACATTGATCAATATTTTTGAGAATATGAAAGTTGTTAATAATTGAAATGATCACAAATATATTTACAGAGGCTTTAGAAAATGTCCATGAAACAGGGAAACTCTTCAAAAAAACTTATAATAAAAAGTAACATTTTTACAATCACAATGGTTCATGAAGAAACCATTCTGTCCAGGACTTATTAAATCGGTCGCCACGGACAGGCGAGTTAATAAGTCCTGTTTTCAAATTTTAACATTACACTGTTTTCAAAATGCAAACAGCAACAGACTTTTTAAATCGGTTGGACGGAACCTCTGATTTAAAACGTGCTGACAACTTTTCTTAAAAATCAACTTTTTATATTTTTAAAAGCTTGCTTCATATGGACTTTTATATTTAACTTAGAAATTTATTTGTAATTAATTTTTAAAATATTTTCTGAGCATTCAAAGTTATAATTATTAAGAGTGATAAATCAAAGATAAAGAGCATACTTACAAATAATTTAATCAATAAACTTAATTTTTGGTCTTCATCTTGTTTTCTCATCTTGAGCCTCCATAAGTTTTCTTCTTTTGTGATGTGACTTTGTTATCATCAAAACTCAGCTAAGTTCAAGAAGGAAATCTTATTCACACATACCTTTCATCTTTTTTTTTTGTATTATTGACAACAAAAAGAATGAGAGATATGAAGAAAAAAAATTATCACATTTTCACGAATGTGTTGTGTACCGGATAAAATAATTTAGGCCCAATTGACAAGAGGCCCAATTTACCATAACCCGATCCGCCTACATCAGGCCCATACCGCCACCAGAACGTGCCCCCCACGGGGACCACGATCTCCCACTAGAACTATATGCCACGCATGAAAAACGTGGGCAAATGGCGGTTACAAGGAGTGGCGCCAAATATACCCCCCATGAGGGATCATGGAGCCTAAAGGTAACCGTCACACACCCCACTACTTGAGGAGAGATCATGGGATCATGGGCCGGATGGAAACTGCTTTCCTAGCTCTATAAATACAACCTCCAATACAATTAAAAACTTAAGCAATATCACAATTATACATCATTGCATAATCAAAGCACTTAGCAAATATACACCCCCTAGTGTTCTATCAGGAACATTTGGCGCCCACCGTGGGGCCCTGGTAAAACATTTCCCAGGCCTCAAGTCACATACAGAAAACCTTTGCATCTATGGCCGGAGGTACTCCTAACAACGAAAGCCAACAACATGCAAATCTACAAGCCGCAATTGGAGAAATATGTCGCCTCCAAGCGGAGGTCGCCGAAATACAAAAAGAAAAAGCTGACGAAATAGCCAAAACAGCGGAAGAGGAAAACATTGAAGTTTCACAACCCCTCGCTCAACAACTATGGGATGCTCAGGTTCCACCAAACTTCAAAATTCCGCAACTCCCAAGTTTTGATGGAAAAAGCGATCCGCTAGAACATCTTATGGCAGTAGGCACTCAGACCGCCATTCTTGGAGCAGAGGAGAATTTGAAATGCAAGCTGCTATCAAGCACATTCAAGGATGCTGCTTTGCGTTGGTACATGAATCTCCCCAAAAATTCGATAACAGGATACCAAGATTTTCACCGAAAGCTCATCCACCAGTTTTCGGGGAGCAAGCACATACAAGTCACCGCTACAAATATGTTCAGCCTAAGGCAAAAAAGCTCAGAAACCCTTAGGGAGTATCTGGCGCGGTTTAGCGAGGCCACCATCAAGGTTTCGAATCCAAACCAGGAAATGTTCGTGGCCGCCTTTCATAACGGACTACGCGCAGGGCATTTCAACGAGTCATTAGCCCAGAAGCCCGCTGAAACCATGCAGGAGGTAATGAAACGAGTTGAATGCTATATCAAGGGCGAGGAAAGTAACGCAGAAAAACGTTCAAGGGACCACAAAGAAAGAGCCCCAGAATCAGGAGGCAACAAGTATCCAGACTATCAGAGGCGACGCTGGCCAAACAAAGACCATAGAACGCCGCGGAGCAACGGAGGCTCATATTACCCTCAGAAAAGGACAACCAAACCCTTCGAAGAGTATGCACCACTCAACAGAGCTAGGGTCCATATCCTTGATGAGATCTTACAAGCGGGGTTAGAAAAATGCCCACCTCCCCCAAATCGCCATTACACTATGGGGCGAAACGATAACAAGTATTGCCACTACCATCGTTGCAGGGGTCATGATACAGAAAAGTGTTTTCGCCTCAAAGACCTGATCGAAGAATTGATAAGAAGCAGACACCTCAAAAAATTCATAGAGATAGCAGCGCAGGAAAACAAGGCGAGGCAAAGATCGCCGAGATCGCCAAGATCCCCACGCAACCCCCCGACGGAAGATGCAAGAGGAAAAGACCAGCCCAGGATTGCTGTGAACACCATCGCTGGAGGATTCGCCGGAGGCGGCAACTCGAACAACGCCAGAAAACGCTACGTTAGAAAATCTAAAAGAGAGTTGGGCGTGGTGGGACATGTATCTTTCCCCCCAGCCCCAGACATGTCCTTCTCACCAAAGGATGCCACCGATATCGCCCCGCACGATGATGACCCTCTCGTTATCCAGGTGCAAATCCTTAATTGTGACGTCAAGCGAGTACTGATCGATTCTGGAAGCTCAGCAGATATAATGTACTGGGACGCCTTTAAGGCAATGCAATTGGCAGGCGAACAGCTCCAGCCCTACCATGGTACTCTAGTGGGATTCACTGGCGATCAAGCGGAAGTAATGGGATATATCACCCTGCTGACAACTTTCGGAGTAAAAGAAAGTGCAAAAACAATCAAGGTAAGGTACTTAGTAGTAAGGACCCCTTACGCATCATATCATATAATCATAGGAAGACCAGCGTTCAACGCACTCGGTGCAGTGTAACAGCCCGGGCCCTTTTCTACGTATATAGTAGGCCACCCCGGCGCTGTACATCACGATCTTCTCCACCCCCCTCTCTAGTGGAGTTTTTGCCTTCCGTGAGAATCGAACCATGTACCATGGGGATAAGTACATGTTCAATATTGGTAGTGGCAATGGATTGAACATGTGCTTATCCCCATGGTACATAGTTCGATTCCACGGAAGGCAAAAACTCCACTAGAGAGGGGGGTGGAGAAGATCGTGATGTACAGCGCCGGGGTGGCCTACTATATACGTAGAAAAGGGCCCGGGCTGTTACAAAAAAAAGGCGCCTTTTTTGTAACAGCCCGGGCCCTTTTCTACGTATATAGTAGGCCACCCCGGCGCTGTACATCACGATCTTCTCCACCCCCTCTCTAGTGGAGTTTTTGCCTTCCGTGGGAATCGAACCATGTACCATGGGGATAAGTACATGTTCAATCCATTCTTACTACCAATTGGGCTAGTAGCCCAATTGGTAGTGAGAATGGATTGAACATGTACTTATCCCCTTGGTACATGGTTCGATTCCCACGGAAGGCAAAAACTCCACTAGGGAGGGGGGTGGAGAAGATCGTGATGTACAGCGCCGGGGTGGCCTACTATATACGTAGAAAAGGGCCCGGGCTGTTAAAAAAAAAAAAGGCTTTAATGTAGTGTTCAATGGGGATAAGACAAAGTAAAAAAATAAATAAATAAAAATTATAGAGTTTAATTTTGTGAGGTCCATGAGAATGTCATGTTTTAATATTGGATTGGTACTATGCTTTAATGTAGTGGTACGTGACTTTTGCTTACTGAGAGAAGAAAGGAATATATATATGATAGACATGAAACAAAATTCAATGGCTATATATATTAACTAACTACTTGGAGAACAATCTAATGAAGTGGTATTTACCTTGCACTGTTCGTTTCATATTCTTTTTTTAAGATGTAGATCATTGCTATTTCCTTATAATAATTAGTGATCAATTACTTAGTGCCCACAAAACCAAAACGCATACATTAGATATTATGCATTAGAACTCCTTTAAGTTAATGGAAAGCCATAACGTGTGCATTGCCTGATCAAAGAAATTCGACTGCCTATGCAACTACCAACCCTCAACATTATAAACCCTTCCCTCCCCATATCAGGAAAAAACATCTCAATTTTACAAACATACTATTTTGCTGAAAGCATTCCATCACCAGCACTCTTTTGTTTGTACCAACATCAATTCTTAGTCCAATCCTTAGTCTCAAAGAAACAATAAGCACTCAATCGTTCGGTTGACGGTAGGATATCGAGTGTCGATAGCATTGAAAAGAAATTCTTCAGGTAAGGGCTTTTTCCCCAAATATTCATATTACATAGGGATTTTGTTGTGAGATAGTAGTAGAATCTTTGTCTATTGGAGGAAAATTAATTAAAGGAAACTGATAAAAAGGATTTAACTTATATTGTTAGCATGTTTCTGTTTTGGACCAATTGTGTACATGTTGCTATAGTTGTTAATTGCCATTATTTGCCTTGTGAAATAGTTTCATATGTTGGTACTACGTACATGCTTACTAGCTATAATTTGATTATTTACTATATTGTTATATTCTTGGTTATGTTTCCCTCATTTGTATTATATTTGTTAATTTATTTCATCACTTGATAAATTGAAGAATTTTGAATTGAGAAATTGGATTGGAGAATTATGAACTTTGAGAATTTTTGATTTGAGATTTGTTCTTGTCGCGTTGATTTTTGATGTGGAAGTTAGAGGTGTTTGAGTAGACTTCCATTTTGTTGTCGCATTGATTTTTAATTGATATTTTGTTTTTGTTGAGATAATATGACCATGCATTCATTCATGTGTCAAGTCCCCGCCGTTGATATGGAATTCCGAAATGTGATGAGTAGGGTTCCATGGAAGACCGAATTATTTGAGTAGGCTTCCAATTTGTTGTCGTGTAGAGGAGTGTTTTCAGGAATATAATTCTGACCTCCGACTTTTTTGTCGTGTAGAGGAGTGTTTTCAGGAACATAATTCTGACCTTCGACCTTGGTACCACATGCATTTAGAGAGTCTTGGATTGCATCCCATACATTATAATTGTGTTGTTAAAATATGCATACATTTGTTATCCTTACGTTGCGGTCTTGGTGCGTTGCTTTGATGTGCTTAATTGTCTATGTCATGATGTGTTTCTTGATAAGATTGATTACGAGTTCACCAGTTACTTCCTTTTTATGAAAATAAATAATTATATATTTTCTTTTAAATCTTTTGATCGGTGAAGTGTTTTGTTATTATTTTATGGCATTATTCTTATGGTTAGTATGATTCAATTTGGATAAGGAAATTGACCCTTACAATTAACATTTTAGGTACTCAAGGAGATAGCCATGATTGATGATTTTGCTTGATGTGTGTGCGGGGATACACAATTGTGGGTTTTTATTATTTGAAATCTAGAGAATACATCATTTTTCCTTTTTAATGTAAAATTATGAATTGTAATTTTAATTGGTTATTATTCTTTGAAAACAAGAAAAAGTAGTCACACATTTTAAAGAAATAAAGTCTTTTTTATTAGTTATTTAATTGTTAAAAATCCGGGCTCAATTGGTAGTGGGAATGGATTGAACATGTGCTTATCCCCATGGTACATGGTTCGATTCCCACGGAAGGCAAAAACTCCACTAAAGAGGGGGGTGGAGAAGATCGTGATGTACAGCGCCAGGGTGACCTACTATATACGTAGAAAAGGGCCCGGGCTGTTACAAAAAAAAGGCGCCTTTTTTTGTAACAGCCCGGGCCCTTTTCTACGTATATAGTAGGCCACCCCGGCACTGTACATCACGATCTTCTCCACCCCCCTCTCTAGTGGAGTTTTTGCCTTCCGTGGGAATCGAACCATGTACCATGGGGATAAGTACATGTTCAATCCATTCCCACTACCAATTGAGCCTCAGGGTACAAAACCCTCAGCTTTATGGACGCATACTCTGGTTACAACCAGATCAAGATGAATGCAGCAGACGCACCAAGTACCGCCTTCATGACGAATACCTGCAATTACTTCTACAGAGTCATGCCCTTTGGCCTCAAAAATGCAGGCGCCACCTACCAGCGCCTAATGGATAGGGTATTTGCACAGCAAATTGGAAGAAACTTGGAAGTATACATTGACGACATGGTAGTCAAGACCCCTGAAGAGGGGAATCACAGCAAGGACCTTGCCGAGATCTTGTCTTCAGTTAGAAAGTATAACATGAGGCTCAACCCAGCAAAATGTTCTTTTGGCGTTCAAGCTGGGAAGTTCTTGGGATTCATGCTAACAAGGCGCGGAATAGAGGCGAACCCAGAAAAATGCCAAGCAATAATAAACATGCGGAGCCCGACATCGGTAAAGGAAGTACAACAGTTAACTGGGCGGATAGCGGCGCTATCCAGGTTCCTATCCTGCGCCGGAGAAAGATCCTGTCACTTCTTTGCAGCACTCAAGAAGGGAGAAAGGTTTACATGGACCGAACAATGCGAAGAGGCGTTCGGCAAATTGAAAGAATTCTTGGCATCGCCACCTGTGTTAGCACGCCCTCAGCAAGGCACACCCCTATTACTATACCTCGCGGTATCAGATAACGCTTTGAGCTCCGCCTTGGTACAAGAAGTAGAGGGCGAGGAAAGACCCATTTATTTTGTTAGCAGGACATTCAGAGGGGCGGAGCTGAGATATCAGAAGCTTGAGAAACTATCATTAGCAGTGGTAGTAACTACCAGGAGACTTCGCCGGTACTTTCAAAGCCACAAGGTAATAGTTAAGACAGATTATCCCATCAAACAGGTACTCAAGAAGCCAGACCTAGCAGGGCGAATGGTGGCTTGGTCGATTGAGTTGTCAGAGTTTGACATGACATTCTCACCAAGGGGGAGTATCAAATCACAGATACTAGCAGACTTCGTCCTTGAGATGACCTCCCCCCCAGAAGAGGAAGACAATCTACCCTGGACTCTCTCAGTAGATGGCGCCTCAAACATAAGGGGAAGTGGCGCAGGCGTAGTCCTAGAAGGACCTGATGGAGTACTCATAGAGCAACCACTACGTTTCGCCTTTAAGGCGAGCAACAACCAAGCAGAATATGAGGCTCTTATAGCAGGAATGAAGCTAGCAAGGGAGATGGAAGTGACAGATCTACGGGCAAATAGCGATTCACAACTAATCACCAACCAAGTATCTGGAGAATATCAAACAAAAGACCCACAGTTGGTCAAGTACCTAGAGAGAGTACAAAGCCTGGCTTCACAATTTAAACGTTTTGAACTCATATACGTACCAAGGGAGCAGAACGCCAGGGCGGACCTCCTGTCCAAACTAGCCAGCACCAAAAAACCAGGAAACAACAGAACCGTCATACAGGAAACAATAGCTAAACCAAGTGCGGAGACCGCCGAAATTCTTCTGGTGGTAGAAGGCAGCGATTAGCGATACCCTTTGATCAGATATCTACACGACGAAGTTTTACCAGAAGAGAAGGAGGAAGCAACAAGGCTCAAAAAGACAGCAACCCACTACGCCATGTTAGGAGACAAATTATACAAAAGGGGATTCTCAATTCCACTACTGCTATGCGTGGGCGAGTTAGAGTCACGGAGAATTGTGAAAGAAATACATGACGGGTCATGCGGAAACCACATTGGTGGAAGATCGCTAGCAGGGAAGGTCATAAGAGCAGGATTCTTTTGGCCGACAATCCTCGAAGATGCAAGGAGCTATGTTCGAGCGTGTGACAAATGTCAGAGATACGCTGAGCTACACCACGCCCCAGGCGAACCCCTGAAGACGGTAATGTCCCCATGGCCATTCTACATGTGGGGAGTTCATATCTTAGGACCTTTTCCCGCCTCACAAGGTCAGGTCAAGTTTTTGCTGGTAGTAGTGGATTACTTCACCAAATGGATCGAAGCGGAGCCAGTAGCAACAATATCATCCGAAAAGGTAATAAGCTTTTATTGGAAGAAAATTATATGCAGGTTCGGGCTCCCCAAGTTCATCGTCTCGGATAATGGGACACAGTTCACCAGTGAAAAAGTCATCCAATTCTGCGAAGGCTATGGCATAAGAAATACCTTTGTTTCGGTTGAGCATCCTCAAGCAAATGGAAAGGCGAAATAAGCAAATAAAGTAATCCTAAAAGCCATAAAAAGAAAGCTAGAAAGGAGGGACAAAAACTGGGCGGAACCACTAACAGCAATCCTTTGGTCCTACCACACAACAGTCCAGTCATCCACAGGCGAGACCCCGTTCAAAATGGTTTATGGAACAGATGCCATGATACCAGTAGAAATAGATCCCCCAAGTTGGAGGCGAGAAACGATAACAGCAGCGGAGAACAAAATGGCGCTCGAAGAGAATCTAGACTTGCTGGAATAGGTTAGAGAAGTTGCACACTTCAGGGAGTTTGCAATGAAGCAAAGAGTTACTCGGAAATACAACACAAGGGTAATGCCCAGGAACTTCACGGAAGGTGATCTGGTTCTTAAGCGTCCAATGGGCAAAGATAAAGGTGGTAAGCTCGCCCCAAACTGGGAAGGACCGTTCAGAATATGGGAAGCATTCGGAGGAGGAGCATATAGGCTGGAAACACTAAAGGGTGAGGCGATGCCCAGGACGTGGAACGTGTCAAACCTCAGGTTCTACTACAGTTGAACCATAGGGACAGCAGTAGCATAGCTGTAGTTTATCATTCTGTCTTTCATTTTTTCAAGTTATTCTCATTTGCCCAGTCATGTACTTGTTTTTGAACTAATTCTATGAATAAAAGGGACGATAGGACACTCTTTTCTCCTGCAAGGGCAGGAGTTTTTATCGAGGCCTATCGTCTGTTCTCAAAATATTTCTTGTTCCTTAGAAACGCCATAACAAAGAAGCGTAAATATATGATGGCAATCCCACAAAAGGTTGAAAACCAAAAGCAAAATCATTTGAAATCGCCATATAAGACTAAGCCTTTGGCGAAGTAAAATTATAAGGCCATCATGTAAGACTAAGGCATTGATGTGCAAAATTATTCAAAGTCGCCATATAAGATTAAGGCTTTGGCGAAATAAAAATTATAAAGGCCATCATGTAAGACTAAGGCATTGATGTGCAAAATTATTCAAAGCCGCCATATAAGACTAAGGCCTTGGCGAGCCAAATAAAAGATTCAAGCCATCATATAAGACTAAGGCATTGATGTGCAAAATTATTCAAAGTCGCCATATAAGACTAAGGCTTTGGTGAAATAAAAATTATAAAGGCCATCATGTAAGACTAAGGCATTGATGTGCAAAATTATTCAAAGCCGCCATATAAGACTAAGGCCTTGGCGAGCCAAATAAAAGATTCAAGCCATCATATAAGACTAAGGCATTGATGTGCAAAATTATTCAAAGCCGCCATATAAGACTACGGCTTTGGCGAGCAAATTTATTTAAAACCGCCATATAAGACTACGGCTTTGGCGAGCAAAATTATTTAAAACCGCCATGTAAGACTACGGCTTTGGCAATTATAAAACCGTCGTAAAAGCTAAGACAGCGACATGTAACAGATGATTAAACGTCAAACAACAGCATCGTCAAAAGAACAAAAGGAACAATGAATTACAAATGGAACACATCGTTATAAAACGACAAAGCAAAGTAAAACTTTATTAAAAAGCCACAATAGGCAAGAAAGAGTACATCACGCCCGCCAAAATCAAAGGCTTACATCAAAAAAGATGAAAACAGAAAGAAACTACTAAACCCTAAAGGGAAAAAGAGTACATCACTTGGAAGGTTCTACCCCCAAGGGTTTCATGTCCTTCCCTTTAGGTTCCACAGTAATCTGCGACCCACCATCTTCTTCAGAAGTGTAACCACTGGGATAAAACTCCTGAGGGTTATAAGTCTTCAAGAACACAGCATAATCTTCATCAATGTCGTCAGAACTGGAGGTATCCTGCGGAAGCGGGGGATTCTTCAACTTACCCTTCTTGGGGCCGTTTATAGGTTTGGATTTCGACGTGGAACCCTCCGATTTCTTCTTACCTCTCTGAGTCTTCAACTCCACAACAGTGCTCCTCTTCGAGTTTTTTCTAGCCATTATAGAGCTATGAGTGAGTATCTGCAAAAATAAAGAAAGAAAGATCGTATATCTGCAAAAATAAAGAAAGAAAGATCGTATATCTGCAAAAATAAGAAGAGAAAAATTGTATTTATAGATCAAGACCCCGAAACCTAAAGTGGGTAACTGAACTTCCGCAATAAATAAAAAACAGTTACAACTACCTATTTATGGGGCGTTCGTTTCGAGGATAGGAAAACGGTCACTAGAGTTCACCCCTTCAAAATATCGATTTTCAAAATACGTGCTCTCGCCTACTCAACAAACTACGAGCGGTGTCCGATAACAATAAAATACGTGTTCAACAACATAAACTAAAAATAGGATAAGGCAACAAGTCAACAAAGAAAAGTTTTCAATACTTCAAAAGAGCCATATTACAAAAGCCACCAAAGGGCGGTACCAAAAGACAAAACACAAATAAGATTACAAAGGTTTTTTAGAGACAACAGCAACCACGAACAACAGAAAATCCTACGCAGGGAGGTAAGGCACCAATTTCCCATCTTCAACCTTTTTTAGGAAGTCCGCCCGCGCAAGGATATCGCCATTGATATCGGGAAAGAATGCCCTAACCTGCTCTATAGCAGCTCGAAAGCCAGCTACATATTTACCAGCCATGTCTTCCTTCAGCTCGTCATTCTCCTCCTCCAATTCCTTCAAATCGCCATCTAGCCTATCCGCCGCCGCCTGAAGTTTTGACATGTCGTCGTCTCGCCGGCCAGCATCTTTCCAAATCTTCACCAAAGCCACAATCATGGCATTACGGGCCGTCTTCAAGTTCCTTTTGTCTTTCCTCAAAACCGAAACTTTCTTCTTCTCCTTCGCCAGACTCTTTTGACTTTTTGCCAACTGATCAGCGAGGTTTTTCTCCAGCTCCTCTTTGGCAACACCAACCTCCTTCTCCAACCTCTCGGAGGCCTCTTTCTCTTGGCGGGAAAACACCATCTGATTCAGGGCTAAACACTTCAAGCCAGTCCCAACCGCTAACTTCCGCAACTCCTCCAAGCTCATCGCGTCAAGACGAGACGAATAACCCTTCAAGTTGTCGGCCACAAAGGCGATAGGGTCAAAGTCCTCACTCCAAGTAGGAAGAGCCTCCTGCTTCGAGCTCTCCCCCTCGCCCACAGCGGAGTTAATGGCCTCGCCCGGAGGATCGACAGGCTTAGCAGACGCTGAAGCACGGCTGCGGGTCGTCCGTCCGCCCTTCACCAAAGGAGGGGGTATCAAATTTTGGGTCCCGTCATCCTCGCCTTCAGTCATATCCTCCCCCAGCTTAGCGGCTTTGTTCGAGGTTGGCGCCGCCTCTGCTCTTCTTCCCCTCTTCGTACCTTTTCCTCCCGCATCGCCCGCCACGATGACTTGCGACGTCGGATCCACTATAGCATCTGGTGTGTCCAGTTTTTGCTTCGCCCTAAGCAAGTAAGAAGCAAACTCGGCATCGGAAATCGTCTTCATTCTCCCTGTAAAAACAAAAAACAAGTATGAAGTTAGCAAAGAAATCCAGATATTTGTGGAATAAACAAGTTAAAACAAAAGGAGAGTACTTACTCAGATATTCAACAACCCCGCTGGGGCCAGTCTCAAGCCTTACAAGCTCTTTGGTACTGAGAATATCAAAAGAGTTAAGAAAGGCGACGGTCTCCATCTCAAAAGGAGACAGACGGGCGGTATCAGGACCCTTGACCAGCCTAGGGTTTGAAGACCAATAGAAGGGAAATAGAGGAGTCCCATCACTATTATACATCACGTCTTGACAGTTAGGACCCCCACGTATCCTATAAAAGGAATCCTGATAATTTTTAAAATTGTTGGCGTATAAGGCGAAGAGAGCCCTATTAGGCAACGCACACAACGAAACCAGGCGATCAACATTAAGACTCTTGACATGATAAAAAGAAAAGAAAACACCTATGCTAGGCGTTAAGCCCAAGGCCAGACAGATGATCTCGTAGGCTTTAGCAAAACCCCAACTGTTGGGATGAAGCTGAATGGGGGCGATATTCAGAGTATGAAGCAAAGAAACCTCAAAAGAAGTGAAAGGAAACCAAATGTTGAAAGTTTGTACGACAACCCCGTACATCAGAAAATAATGAGGAGGAGCAGGGTTAATTATAGTTACGCAATCTCCAGCATCTACAGGCTCTACAATAACGTCGCACTCCTTCCCGGAACCGGAGAACTTGATGGCCCCCCTAAGGGTTTGGACACTATCTGGAGAATGAAATTTGGACTTGGTGAACATCATAGCAGTAGAAGGTTCAAAAGGCACCAATTCCTTCCCTGTGAAAGACGAACGCGGGATTATTACACAATCGCTATCACTACTACTACTACTTGAGGAGTCGATATCGCTCTCGATAACTGGGAGATTAAGCATCTCCGTGAGATACTTATCTTCGTCAAATGACCCATCCCACCTAATACTATGAAAGTATATTTGGCGCTCAGTGGCGGATCCCAATGGAGGAATCGAAGTAAAGCCCCCTTCCTCATTTAGATCGCGGATGATAACCATAACGAATAGAAAAGAAAGTAAAAGAAAAGGTATAGGAGAGAAGGAACTTATACCTCCGAAATACAAGTAAGCACTTGAGTGAAGGGCGATCCGCAAGCAAGAAGGAGTTTACTCGGAATAGGAAGACAATGATACAATTGAAAGAATGAAGTAAAGGAATGCGAAGTATAGCGTATATAAAGGCATGAAAAACCGTTCGTTTGCCCAAAAAATAAAAGGAGCTGAACCGTTCTAATACCCATTGGGTAATGGCGTGAATTCAGACACGCTATTGACACGTGTCTCAGAACCAGGTAAAAGGGAAAAATATAGGGAATGACATCACAAATCAACTTTTATTCATCATCAAACATCATTTATTATTACAAACATTCAAAACATACATGGAAAAGAGTAAAAAAGCTCTAAGCAACAAAATTAAGCAACACACAAAAAGAAAAGTATGTAGGCTAAGCTTGATCAGCAGCCTCTCTAGCGCTGTCCCAAAGCTCCTCAATCTTCCGGCGACATTCTCGGGCAACCTCCAAATCGCCATGAACATTAGAGGCGTCAACGGCATGAGTTCGCTGGCGGTCTTGAAGCTCCAATAATGTGCGACGTTTCGCCAGCAACTTGGCGATATCGCCCCTGATGTCCTTCTCCAGCTTATGTTTCTTTTCCTCCAGTTGCTCGATCTCCATCTGCATCTTGGCGAGCTGATGCTTAATGGAATCTTCCTCATCAAAGGAAGTCGCCAGGGTACTCTCGTACATGCGCATTCCTTCCTTCACCAACCACATTTCGTCAAAGATCGCCGTGTTCGTCCTCTGACTGTGACACCGTGATTCCTCAACCGCAGAAATGAAGGGGAAATCTTTGATCATCCGGTCTCGCAACGACAACAAGCAATCAAGGAACTCGTGCTGAGGCGGAGTAAGCCGCCATGAATAATCACGAAGGTTTGTCACCATGGAAGCAAAATCCTCATAATCATCCATTAAATCTTCTGGATCCTGCAAAAGCAAAGATCTTAGCGCATTAATTAGTGAAGCTACTGCAGAAGCCATGAGTAAGGAATGGAAATGAGAAATGAAGTTACGATCACCTGCCTTTATAAAGGATAGGAACGGCAACGCCTAACTCTACGAGGAAGGAGAGAATACCGGACGCATAAGTTTCAAATTTGTTGCTCCATCCCCAAAAGTTACGCGCAAACGTGCCTGAAGAATAGAATTAGCCCAACAAATACAAGCTTATCAGCACTACGCCTCCTCAGAGCCTTGTGCTTGGGGGGCTGTGTACCGGATAAATTAATTTAGGCCCAATTGATAAGAGGCCCAATTTACCATAACCCGATCCGCCTACATCAGGCCCATACCGCCACCAGCACGTGCCCCCCACGGGGACCACGATCTCCCACTAGAACTATATGCCACGCATGAAAAACGTGGGCAAATGGCGGTTACAAGGAGTGCGCCAAATATACCCCCCATGAGGGATCATGGAGCCTAAAGGTAACCGTCACACACCCCACTACTTGAGGAGAGATCATGGGATCATGGGCCAGATGGAAACTGCTTTCCTAACTCTATAAATACAACCCCCAATACAATTAAAAACTTAAGCAATATCACAATTATACACCATTGCATAATCAAAGCACTTAGCAAATATACACCCCTTAGTGTTCTATCAGGAACATGTTGAATTGTGGGTCAATACAAAAATGCCTTTCAACATGAGAGGGTTGTGTTCCTTTATAACATTTATGTAAATGATTTTCTATTGTATTTAATAGTCCATTCGTATTATTTGTCTTTAACTTTTAGATTTGTTCAAATTTTTAATGTGGATTGAATTTATTTTATTTTATTGTACATATTTTCACATGTAATGGAGATTTTGGTTGTTATGGATTTACATGGCACAAAGGAAATGTAATTTGTATATTTGCATATATATTCATTACTTAATTTCCTATAAAACGAAGGCTTATATTAATATGAAGGTTTATTTTTTTTATAATTTTTATGAGATTTATATATTTACTCATACATCAATATGGAAACCTTTTTTTATTGTAATTTATATGAGAATATATATATATATATATATATATATATATATATATATATATATATATTCCTAATTGTATATTCGTATGAATACCTTTTTCTTTTTTGTAATTTCTAATAATCTATATATATTCTCATATATTAATACTAGGACTATTTTTTTAACTACTACAAGACTTATAAATCTACTCATATATTAATACAAAGACCTGTTTTATTGTAATTTCTACGGAATCTATATTTTTACACATATTAATATCAGGACTTTTTTTAAAAATTTCTACAGAGACTTATATTTCTACTCATATTAATATGGGATCTATTTTATGTTGTATCATGACATATATTTCAACTCATACATCAAATACGGAGGCCTACTTTTATTTTTATTTTTTGTAATTTCTACGGGGACATATATTTCCTCACATATATTAATACAGAAGACTATTTATTTATGATTTCTACAGAGTTCTATATTTCTACCCATATATTAATATGAAGACTCTATTTTCTTTTTGTAATTTTTACTCATATATTAATATGAAGACTTTTGTTTTTCAATTTTTACGAGAACCTATATTTCTACTCATTATTAATACAAGAGGTCTATCTTTCTTTTTTTTGTAATTTATATTGTAGTCTACATTTCTACTCAAATATTAATAAAAAACATTTTTTTTATGTAATTTATACTCAAGTTTTACCTTTGAAATTAGTCATCAGACTATATAATGAGATAACTATTTTTTCTCATGGCTTTATGGGCACAACAAAGTTGTTTAAAGTGATAATTTTCTTAACATATAAAATCTAGGGTTAATAGGCTTTTACTCCTGCAAAGTAGGCGACTTTTACGTTACCCCCTATAATATTTTTTTTTTAGATTACCCCTTTGCAAAATTTATTTTTTTGATTTACCCCCTTGGATGCACTTTTTAAATCGGTTATTTTGTTCAACCGATTTAAAAAGTTTTATTTTTTAAATCGGTTATTCTGTTTTTTTTGCATGCCACGTCAGCAAAAGGGGGTAAATCAAAAAATAAATTTTGCAGGGGGTTAATCTAAAAAAAAAAATTATAGGGGGGTAACGCAAAAGTCGCCTACTTTGCAGGGGGTAAAAGCCTATTAACCCTAAAATCTATTTATTACAAGTTTAGTGATTATTAGGATAAAACTTATATATTGTATTTTTGGCACAATTTTTCACTAAAATTACCCTCAATTTTATCCCAATTTTCACTTAAAAATAGAATATAGGTTTTTGCCAATTTAATAACAACAAATAACAACATGCAAACCCACACCACAAAGTGAGATGGAACACTAAAGTGAGAGTGAACACCGAAGAGAGAGGAAATACGACCAAGAGAAACTAAGAGAAAGGGAGCTGCGATTGAGATAGAGGATTATGTCTGAGAAATTATCGGAAGTTACATTTTTGTTTAAGGCGATTGAGAGAGACATAGAATGAGCTAATAGATAAAGGAGAGCATACTACTTTAGTGTTCAATGAGTTTGTCATTAATGTAAAAAACTTACTTTGATGATTTGATATTAGAGTTTCGGGTCCCTGATAGAAGCTCAACCCAAATATTGTTAATATAAGTAAAATTATTTTGTTTTAAATTTAATTTATGCAAAATTATATCTTAAAAAAAAACTTAAACTGATACCAATATTATGTGAGATGTCCATTTTTCTACGAATTGACCTATAAGGGTTAATAAGTTTTTACTTCCTGCAAAATTTATTTTTTTGATTTACCTCATTTTGCTGACGTGGCAAGCAAAAAGTCAATTGCCACATCAGCAAAGTTCACTGTCACGTCAGCAAAAAACTTGACTTTTTATCTGCTACGTCAGCAAAATGGGGTAATAAAAATAAATAAATTTGCAAAGAGATAATCTAAAAAAAAATTACAGGGGGTAGCGCAAAACTCGTCTACTTTGCAAGGGGTAAAAACCTATTAACCAATGTTTAATTTTTAGTAAAAAATAATTTAAAATTAATACAAAATATAGTAAAATATTAAACAATGTTTTGAGACAATAGTAATATAATCATATTCAATACCTAATTTTATTTTTTTTTAAATTCTACTTAAAAAATTTACTTTTTATTTCTATTTTCCTAACTATTGACCCAAAAATATAATTGTGCGGAAATAACATTTTTGCATTACTTGTTTGTTTTTGTAGTGTTGGGGCCTACCACCCTTTGTTGATAAAAAAAAATTAAAAAAAATTAAAATTATCCAACGGTGGAGGAACATTCATGCGCGGAAACACGGAGCCGCTCACACCCAAGACATTGGAATCCCACACCCTCCAATACAAACAAAAAACTTCACTGCCCTCTGAAACAAACACAAACACAAACACACACTCACGCTCCTTCACGTCTCTCTTCCACTTGCACACTTTAACTCAACCACAGTTAACCAAACCACACCTCTCCATCTTCTTCCCTTTATTTATATCCCAACTTCACCTCAATTCGCATTCTCCTATCCCATTATTCCTTAACCAGTCTAGTTAAATTTTCTCCTCTTTCTTTTAACCTATACTATTTCTCTTCTCTTTCTTTCTTTCTTTCATGCCAGAGAGATTATTAAGTTGATTAATTTTTTGTTGTAACATAAAAACCAAAACATGAGTTGCAATGGTTGCCGAGTTCTTCGCAAAGGTTGTAGCGAAACATGTATTCTACGACCTTGTTTGCAATGGATCGAAACACCAGAAGCTCAAGGTCACGCTACTGTTTTCGTAGCTAAATTCTTCGGTCGTGCTGGTCTCATGTCTTTCATTTCCAACGTTCCTGAACCACAAAGACCAGGTAATTAATTAATAATTCAAATGAATTATTATTAACCACACAAAAATTAATTAATAATGCTTATGATTATTAATTTTAGTATTAATTGCGTGTTCTTTTTTTTCAGCTCTGTTTCAGTCTCTATTGTTTGAAGCGTGTGGAAGAACGGTTAACCCTGTGAACGGTGCGGTGGGACTTTTATGGACTGGAAACTGGCACGTGTGTCAGGCAGCGGTTGAGACGGTTCTTCGCGGCGGTGTTCTTAGGCCTTTACCGGAGCTGACGCTCATGGACGCGCCGCCGGTTGCCGCTGATGAAGCGTCTGAGGCGGAAGACGGTGGTGCAGACGCCATTTGGAGGATCCAAGATCCGAATCCGAATTTCCGGTTCACGAGCTCGCGATCTAATAATAAAGTCTCTTCTGGAGTTAAACGCCGACGATCGGAGGAGTCTGTGAAAGTTCCGGCGGCAACTAATCTTGATCTCAGGCTGACACCGATTTTCCTGCAGAAAGAGATGGAAAATCGCAGGCCGGGTTCGCCGTCGATGAATTCTGAGGAATCTGTCACAACGACGGCGTGTTTGGAGACTGGGATTGCAGATCGCTTGGCACACGGTGGTGATCGGAAAGTTCTCAACCTTTTCATATGAGAACTTTCTGAGTTTGTGTTACGCGTGTATCTCACGCGCGAGTTGTAACCTTCTGATTACAATACTCATTGTGGTGAAGAGGGATGAAATGAAACGGTTTTGTAGTTCGGCGAGTTTTCGTGAGTTACCGGTGGTTCAGGATTTCTCTAGAGAGAAAAATGATGGTTCGTCGGTGATTTTTCTTTTCCACTTTTTTTTTTCTTTTTTATTTTGTTTATCCAAATATGAGACATGTAAACCTGTAACCGTGGAAATTTTAAATCAAATATAAATAAAGAGTAGTAGCTTTTTTAATCATAGCTGTTTTCATACAGTATTTATTTGGATAAACATTCAGTTATTTTAGTTTAATTTTAATTTTAATTTCATACTAGTATGTCATAATATCACTCCAACTAATCCATTGCTATAGGTTAATTTTTTGATTTCATATGTGAATGTTTGGTTCTTTGCAATGAAATAAATCGATTTTGTAAAATTGATTTTGGTCAAAATTGATTTGAAGATAAAGTTGTTAATGTTTTGATATATTTATGTAAAATTGAGTTGAATAAAAAATTTGAATCTAAAATCAATTGTAGAATTAAAAGTAACTTCATATTGAATCAATTCTGAAGGCAGAATCAATTTAACTTTTAAAAAATCAAATAAATCGGAATCAATTCTATGCATCTAGAATTAATTCTGTCAGCTTTAGAATTGAAACCGGACATTCATTATGTCATACTCACATGTCACAACTGATTAATTAGTGACGGATCATTTCTTCCCATAGATTTTTGTATATTCATTAGGCTTTAACCTAAGAAAAATGTTGAATGACCACAGAAAATTGACAAAAAATGTTGTTTTTTTGTGTTTTGTATTTTATATTACGCAAATAAATAAAGAAAAATTGATTTGTGGCAGAGTTACAATTTTCAGTTATTTGTTCTAGATACAAAGTCGTTCTATATTGTAAAATTGATATTAAAATTTGGACCGTTTAATCTAAAATCAATGGGTGACATATGCTACTAAAGTATTTTCTTCAAGATAAAGCTATGTCACATAAGGAATCTAGCAATTTCTGCTTAAATATGGCAAATGAACCTGTACTACATAAAAGTTCATTGTTAATATGATTCCGAATTCCGATGGTACATTAAACTAGAGACGTTATATGGAAAAGTTATTTTGGGATTTGTGTGGTCAATATTTTTAAAGTACAGAAAATGTTGTTTTCAATGTAAAATTTTCCTCTTTTGCTTTCTTAACTAATGCCCCCAGAGCATTAGTTAGTATGACTTTTAAAGAAAACAATGTTGGAAGCTACTATTTGACGTGAGACAAATAGGACACCGCTCATTGTAAATTTGTTGGAACATAGAAAATAAAATGAACAAATTATTTTATTTCATTTTGTTTATGTGGAAACAAGTTGGATTATTTGTTGGAGAAGTTGCTAGTGCCAAGAAATGGTAAGCGACTTTTGGAGAATGCAAAGAGACGTACAAAGAAGGAGATGGAATCAAGGAAATAGGATTAAATATTTCATCATATCATATGATAATAATAATTTAATACTCCCTCTGTCCCAAAATAAATGACCTGTTTGACCACTGACACGTTTGCCAATGCACAACTTTAATCGTTAATATCTCTAATTATATATTATTAAAAATTATAAAAATGGTATATTTTGAAAGTACTCGTCGAGACAAATCAAACAACATCTCATATGCTAATACTTGCATGTATATATTAGTAGAAAAATAAGGTCAAAGCAGGTCAAATGAATAATATACTAAGTCAAAAAGAGGTCATTTAAAATGGGACGGAGGGAGTAATAATATTGGACCTACGAATAATAAAGCTGTGATTTGCCTCTTGTGTGTGTAGGTGCTTGTGCTTATCTCTCCCTCAGTCTTGGCTTCGCTTCGGCGTCGAGTTTTGGCTTTCTTGTTAAAACTGATGTCAACTCCTCATAGGTTGGTTACAGCTGTGTTGTGTATATATGTTTTGGATTTTGGTTTCAATTTTAGAAGAATGCGACTGCGAATTTATTCTATGTACAATCTGTTCTTATATGTTTGTTTGTTTTTAATAGTAAAATTAATTTTGTCTTTATAATTGTTTTTAATTGAAATTAGAAATTGTATTTTCTTAATCTAGAATCAATTTTTTAATTTAAATTTATTATTTAAGTGGGATTTTATTATTTAAGTTTTATTATTTTTTATTTTTGTGTGACTTGAATTTCACTGGATCCCTCCTTTCATCAGAGAGGATTTTGTCTCCAAAATTATAGAAGGGCAGCACTCTATAAGGTACAGTACACATGAGTAAGATATAGTACACTGTAAATTACGATGGACACAAGTGAGTCTATAAATTAAATTGAATACACTTGTGTGGTGTTTTCTTAATCTAAAAGTTAGTCATGAAATTTATAAGCCCTGGCCGTTCTCTAAATTATATTCTCTCTGAAGCACCAATCGATTTGGCTAGCACCGGTGATTGGAGAAATTTTGTTCGCGTGGACGAGTAGAATCATTGCTACACTTGCTTTGCTCGTGATCAATGGAATGTATTGACATTTCCTCGATGCTTCAAGAGGTAAACACCTGAAACCTTAAGTGAAATATTGTGATTACGAGGTCCATGATAACGAGTTTATTCCGCTCTAGAGTATGATATTAAAAAAGTTTTAATAATTTATCTCGAGAAAAACCCAACAATGCTATTATATGAATATATTTCAAACAAAAATTAATTTACCTTCAATTCATTTCCTTTTTGTATGTAAATTGGATATCTGTTGCGTGCAAATGTAGAAACTAATTCCTCGAGGGTCGAGACTTGTGAGACCAACCATACACTTAATATTTACTTTTTTTAAAGACCTATTTTATGGTATGATATACTCCCTCCGTCCCAAAATATAAACGAAAATTGGTCAAAAATTGATATATTTGGTTAAAAATTTGGACTAAATACATCAACTTTATTTGACAAATTTTCCCTTATATTTTGAGACAGAGGAAGTGCAATATCTTTATTTACCTATATTTGATACAATTATATTATTTAAACACAAAACATCCGCAATATAACTACAACACAAGTATTGTTCATGTTTTTTTTCCGCTTCTCGATCCCCGCTCTCTCTTCTCCAACTCATTGTTCATCCTCCACACCAACTACCAGAACCATCGTCCTCGTCCCTCTCTCTTTCTCGCTCATCGGCATCTATCTCTACCCATCATCATCCTCCATCACTGACCACCACCACCATCGGCCCTCATCCTAAACCTGTATGGTCGATAAGACCGTAAGTTTGTCACGCTCGTGGCGGCGACTCCATCAACTAGAAAAAGTGGAAGCCATTGCCAGAATCAAAGGAACGAAGCCAATGTGGTGGATCTTTAAGGGGTATGGCCGTGATCGAAGATGAAAAAATAGGGTTGTGAAGAAGGTGGAAGTAATTAAGTTTCCGACTATATATATGGTGGTGATCATGATCGTAGAAAAAACAAAAAAAATGGTGGAAAATATAAACTGTGTGTGTGCGCGCGCACGTGTGTGTCAAATTACTAGATTTTCCCTCTTTTTATTATTGAAAGGATATATTTGTCTTTTTATTAGAAGATTTCACCAAATTTTAGAAGGATCAATCATTTTGTACAATGCATTATGAGTGATTATGGCGAGTCTTCCAAAAATTCAATCACTATACTAGAAGAATAATGATATATGTGGATGTAACATATGGTGGCCTAATGTGAATAGATAGCCTAAGATCAATCACACATGCCCCATACACTATCCCACAAAATAACCAAAATATTATGCCCACCATAACACAACAAACTCAAAACTAGAGCTATAAGTGTGAACCGTACAAGTTCACACTAACATTGATTGAATGAAGATTCAATTAAGGAAGGGGCTCTGATGTATAGAGAGGACCTCACCGTTTAACAAGGAATGCCGCCACACCAATCATCCTACTACACCTACTTTATTTACCTCTCTCCCCAGTTGCCTTGTCAACCAAATTATGACCAAAGATACTCATAAGAAACCCAACAATATCTTGATTACCCACGAACAAGCCATCAATATCAAGACTACCAACAACGTCAATATTAATACTAGGATTACCCACGAAAAAGCTGGCTAAACCACGACTACCAGCTACCATGCCAACATTAATATAGGGATCAACAACCCCCAACACAACAACAAAATGAGTTATCGTGGGTCCCAATTTCAATTTTGCGAGCGCATCACTAATTGCTCTCGATCGTCTGTCGTCATTCTTTGATGGCAATTTGATGATTATATATGACCTCTTTGTGGGCTAGTCGTCTTGACGAGTAAATGACTTTGTTTTCTTAGCTTTTAGGTGTGCAGTACCATCTGTCAGACCTAGCTACTTGAAATGAATAAGAAAGTCAACAACCAATTTGTTAAGCCACATGAGCTCGTAAAATCCCCAACATGTTCGTACAAGAATATGGTACTGTTGAGTCTTTGGTATTGGCTGCATTTTTGGTAAAATAAACCTTGTAGCAGGATGTGTGATCCGATGCCTCAAGCATTGTATCGTCTCACGAGGAGTGTTCGTGACATGTTCTATTTATGGAATGTTTGGTTTCTCTCTCATGGATCTTGCATGGCGCTTTTAATCAGGCTAATTATGAGGATCATTATTTAATGCTTCAGATCCTTGTCAAGAATATTTCTGAAGAGAATCTCCTTAAAGAATATATTTGTAGAGAATCTATTTTAATTAATGTGGAGTTATTGCTGGATCTTACAACATACCAGCTGTGTTTGAAGCCCGAATTGCTCAGGAAGCCCATGCTAACTCGTGGTTATTTAAAGGAAGGAGCTAAACCTAGTTTCTTTACCGAAACCAATGTATCAAAATGTAGACTTTTAGGGTTTCGTGTCTATGTAAGCCTTGTGCTTTATTTGTGAGCCTCTCTAGTATCATCTTGATGCTGTTGTAGGACTGTGTCTTTTGAGTTGTAACTCTATATTTTCTCCAAAGCTTTTAAGCATGGAGTATGATTGTTTCTTGTGCATCACTCTAAGCCTTTAGGTATGAGTGTTTAATTTTCTAGGAGTGTGTCTCCAACCATATGTGTGTTATTGATTGTAAACAGTGTTGTCTGTACTGTTATAGTAGGAAGTGACCAGAGGTTGTCATATCTAGGAGTTCCTAGGTAGAATTAGCACGGGTAGTGATTAAGTGAGAAGTTGTAAACGGGGGAGTTTAGCTTCGAATTGATACTATCATA
This sequence comes from Trifolium repens, assembly GCA_030408175.1. Lineage (NCBI taxonomy): Eukaryota > Viridiplantae > Streptophyta > Magnoliopsida > Fabales > Fabaceae > Trifolium > Trifolium repens. Next base: position 39,252,430 of record CP125851.1, read on the forward strand.
GTGGATTCCTTCCTGGATTGGTATCCCCCAGAGTAGGTTGCTGTTTGCGCTGAACTGGGTTAACAAATACTTTGTCTTCTTTATTTGTTTTCTTTAATTTGCTTTGCATCATTATGTGCTAGAACTGTCACAGTGCTTAGAGCATCGTGTCGCACATTGTGCATAGCGTGCCAGGAATTTCAATTGGTATCAGAGCAGGCATCCTGTTCTGTTTATGGGTGAGATCCAGGGAAGATACTTTCTGGCTCTATGGACAAGGAAGAAGAAGATGTGCTTGTTGCTCCGATACTGTTCTTGTGGTATGCATATTCAGGGGGAGCATACGTTTTGGTGTTGAGGGGGAGCTGATTTGTGTTATGCAGGGGGGGATGTTGGATACGATGCTCCAACATCCTATGCATATGTGCAGGGGGAGTAGTTTTGTGAAATGCTGAAGCATTCTATTCCACATCCTATCAATTTTTATTTTCCTGACCATTTAAGGCGAAGTAGTTGAAGTATCTGTTTAACTAGTATCTGTATGGTCATATTTTGTTTTAGCCAAAAATTTGCCAAAGGGGGAGTTTGTTGAGTCTTTGGTATTGGCTGCATTTTTGGTAAAATAAACCTTGTAGCAGGATGTGTGATCCGATGCCTCAAGCATTGCCTCAAGCATTGTATCGTCTCACGAGGAGTGTTCGTGACATGTTCTATTTATGGAATGTTTGGTTTTTCTCTCATGGATCTTGCATGGCGCTTTTAATCAGGCTAATTATGAGGATCATTAGTTAATGCTTCAGATCCTTGTCAAGAATATTTCTGAAGAGAATCTCCTTGAAGAATATATTTGTAGAGAATCTATTTTAATTAATGTGGAGTTATTGCTGGATCTTACAACATACCAGCTGTGTTTGAAGCCCGAATTGCTCAGGAAGCCCATGCTAACTCGTGGCTATTTAAAGGAAGGAGCTAAACCTAGTTTCTTTACCGAAACCAATGTATCAAAATGTAGACTTTTAGGGTTTCGTGTCTATGTAAGCCTTGTGCTTTATTTGTGGGCCTCTCTAGTATCATCTTGATGCTGTTGTAGGACTGTGTCTTTTGAGTTGTAACTCTATATTTTCTCCAAAGCTTTTAAGCATGGAGTATGATTGTTTCTTGTGCATCACTCTAAGCCTTTAGGTATGAGTGTTTAATTTTCTAGGAGTGTGTCTCCAACCATATGTGTGTTATTGATTGTAAACAGTGCTGTCTGTACTGTTATAGTAGGAAGTGACCAGAGGTTGTCATATCTAGGAGTTCCTAGGTAGAATTAGCACGGGTAGTGATTAAGTGAGAAGTTGTAAACGGGGGAGTTTAGCTTCGAATTGATACTATCATAGTGGATTCCTTCCTGGATTGGTATCCCCCAGAGTAGGTTGCTGTTTGCGCTGAACTGAGTTAACAAATACTTTGTCATATCTAGGAGTTCCTAGGTAGAATTAGTACGGGTAGTGATTAAGTGAGAAGTTGTAAACGGGGGAGTTTAGCTTCGAATTGATACTATCATAGTGGATTCCTTCCTGGATTGGTATCCCCCAGAGTAGGTTGCTGTTTGCGCAGAACTGAGTTAACAAATACTTTGTCTTCTTTATTTGTTTTCTTTAATTTGCTTTGCATCATTATGTGCTAGAACTGTCACAGTGCTTAGAGCATCGTGTCGCACATTGTGCATAGCGTGCCAGGAATTTCAGGTACAGACAGACATATATAGATAGAAAGATGTCACTGCAAATATATTTTTGTATTTTAAATTTCCATCAATATTAATATTATTATTTTAATTTTTATTCAAGTTTGAGCCATTAAAAAATAAAGGGAGAAAAAACTAATACGGTCACTCCAAACTAGAAGGTGTGAGTGTCCTTCAAGCCTCTAACTCAATTGTGTCATCCCCATTGGTGTGATATTATTACCTATCAAAAGTAGGAGTTTGAACCACGTACGGTTTCCCTGCATATATAACGTATTGTCCTACCAACTGAACTAAAAGCTCACAAGATTGTTGGTAATTTTTTTTAATGTATGATGATATTTTGTAATTTTTTACTTTCAAATATAGGTTAATTAAAACAAAATCCTAATATGCACAAGGATCAATTACAAATACTCTCTCCTTCTTAAAATGAATGTCCTACAAGTTCATTTTTGCACTCCTTTTTGTTTAATAAATTTTCCTTTACTTAAAAAAATACTTTATATGTAAAAGATAAAATTACTCTAGCAAAAAAAAAATTATACTAATTTGTTAAAAAATTTAAATTAATATAATATTTTTTTACTATGTTTTACAAAATACAGTGAATTGATTTTCTTCATTTTTTTTCAATGTTTACATTTGAATTAATATAAACATATTTTAACTACGTTTAATAAATTTCTCTCAATCTTTTATTAAAATTTTAATCTATCATTATTTTATAAACATATTCTTTTAGTCATTTTTTGTAATTTGAGAGACCTTGGACTTCGGCATCTTTACTTAGGGATTCCCTGGGTAAATCATCTTTCTTTCCCTGCGAGAACAGCTCTTCTTCTCAACTACACTCTATGTTGAATACTACTATACTTGAGATTGAAATGGAAAAGGTTGAAGCTAGCGCAATCACGCAAGTGCAAACGGCTTCTAGTATTTAATCTTTTTATTTTCTTCTTATTTCTGGTATGCTGCGTCTCGCCGCATTTGCCATGGACCCCACGGAACCTTCCCCCACTTTACATATTGTGGGTGCCCACATATACCTCAGCTTCCACTAATTCTTCAATCAATCTAATACTCTAACCTTGGGTTCTATCCACTCTCTTGTTTTCTCCTTCGTTCAAATTAATTAATTGCTCTATGATCTGGTCCACTAATATTAATTAACATTTTTATACTATTTTGTTTGTGACATGTTATTAGTGCCTATCACAATTTAGAGATTCCTTACATCTTCTTTACCAAAATCAAAAGTTTCCATATTGCAAGGTTTAAGGCTACGTTTTGCCCAACTTTTTTTATATGTAAAAGTTACTTTAAATTTAAAGTTAAAATTTAAAGCTTTAGAAATAAAGTTAAAGTTGTTTGGCAAATATTATTTTTTTTTCAAATACTCCTTTCAATTTTGAAAGGTATTTGATGATATATTCAAATAAAACCGAAAAAATCCTTAAAAAAATTAATATATTCAATTAAATGTTATTTTATATACATAAAAAGAATTTAATTAATAAACACCGCCAGTGTTAACTTATTTTACACATGCGTCCAATAGTATATTAACACATCATATATTGTGTTTATAAACACGTGACGTGTCACATTTACTAACAGTGGATGCATGTGTAAAATAATTTTACACCGAAGTGTATAGAAATTCATTAATTTGTGATAAAGTTTAAAGGACATGCACAATGTAAATTAACTTTACACTAACAAAAAATAAGAATGCATCAATCTTCTATGACACATCAAGAAAGTGGAGTTAAGTTGGGTGGCGTGGCGAAAAATATTGTTGTAATTGATTGACAATGTAAAATTATTTTATATTGTTTGTGTATATTCTTTTTTCTCATCGTGATATTAAATAATTTGTTAAAATTTGTATAGTAAATATAACTAACTCTTTTTTACAGTAGCCATAAATAACTAACTTGTTAAAGAAATGTATAGGATAATTGATATCAAAGTTTTTACTGAAATTCTTGAATAAAGCATAAATGGTTGTTAAAGAAATTTTCAAAAATAATTTTTTTTGGTCCATAAATAAAAAGTAATTTAATTGTCTGGAGTGGAACTGAACAAATATATTAAAAATAAAATTAAAGATCAATTCATGTATGAAAGAGTAATATTTATTAATCTCTTCCATTGTCTCATAATTTTCTTTTAGTGTTTATTGTTGAAGCAAAACTCATTTTGATATGTGTTTTAATGACAACAAACCTTATGGAATAAATGTTAAATTTTATGAATGGTGATCTACTGATGTTTGCACTTGAGTTTTTGTTGAAAGATAGATAATGACAAAAGTGGACGAGCTAGAGGTCACTCACATCAACAAGGCTAGATGTCACTCACATCAACAAGTGCATTTTATTTTTTTTTATTTTTTTTTTTTGAATCGGCTAAATTTTATTAATGGACAATTCCCTAAACAAGAAGTCTAAGGAATTGTCAGATCATACAACGAGAGAGGTAAGTGATAAAAATACTTTAACCAATCAATAAGTACAGCAAACAACACCCCAAACCACCTCAAAAAAGAAAAAACAAGTGCATTTTATATACTCAAACAATAGAAGAATTGGAGTAGCATTAGATGATAACAAAAGTAGCATCACAAGCTTCATGAAGATTTTTAAAGGATGTTATTTGAATCATAAGAGGTTTCGTTTGAAGGTTCAAACAACAAAGTGATTTTTATGGTTAATAGTCTTCCTCATCATCACAAGGTTCACAATGAGTATTGAAGATTCAAGGAAGAATGTGAAGATCATAATTGAAGAATTAAGATGGAAAAACTTGCCTCACAAACTACACAAGAATATACTTGATGTTATTATGTCAAAACTCACATTGAGTTTTGTTACATGCTTTGAATATTTACATCTACAATTAACATCAATGGAGATGATGCATATGTTGAAGATCTTCAAAACCTACTGAAACTTTTATCTTATCAAAGTTTCTCAAGATGAGAAAGTTTGAGAATGATCTTCCATGAGTTTTCAAAGGAGTTTATGTACAAGGCATAAACATTTTAATCATTCTCTAAACTAGAAAATGATAATCTTCATGATGAGTACTCTCACGCCTCCACTATATCATATCAAAGATACTTAATGAACAAGCAACAATTTGTGCAAAACATCAAAGAGGAATTATAGAAAGTTTTACAACAACAAAAGATTTCAAAGTTGATTAACCAAAGAAAGAAACATTATGAACTCTTATGAAATAATGTTAACGTTCTCATCATGAACATGTCAATTTCTCTCAAGAGCATTCATATCAGTTCATCCAAATGATAAGAATCAACTTTGAAGAAGAAATCATTTCAAAAGTTGAAATATTTATAAGTCAGGAGAACGTTCTCATAACGGTCTCCCAAGTTTGTGTGTTCAATGATAATCACTTTTTCCATAAGTCAACTTGGTACAAGACATGAATTTTTATATGGAAGTTATTTCATGAATAAAACAGCTTTATATCAAGTCACAACTGTCACACTGTTTACCCCGATTTTTAGTAAACAACCGCTAGTCTAATTATTACAAGAAGGATCAACTAGTGAATCCTGGGACATATGGATTGTGCGGAAGATGATGAAAACATATTCATATCTTTGGGTTAAATCGGATAAGTTGATAAAAAGTAAACAGCATTTGACGAAGTCAAATGATTTGGTTTAAAGTAAAATGCTTCAAAGTTTAAATTTGCAGAAAACTTGTAAATGAATTGCAAATAAAGTTTAAAGAAAAGACTTTGAAAAAGTAAAGCATGCAATGAAATAAATTGCAGAATGTTTAAAGTTGCAGAAAAGCTTTAAATTTGCAGAAAGCTTAAATGACAAATTTTAAAGGAAAGCAAGTAATCAGTACTTGAAAAGTAAATTGCATTTGACAATGTAAAAATGTTTACAAAGATTGGTACACAGATTCGTACATGTTCCTTTCGGCATTCATTTCGCTCGTTGACATGGGTACTCTGAATATTCTAGGAATTTGCATGTGAATTGTGAACTGTGGACCCGTTTCTCTTATGAAAAACTAATATTTATAGACGAACAGAATAACTGCCTAAACCTACAAGACGTCTAAACGAACTCCACGTGTCTTTGACAATTTGAATTCCTTGGACACCTGGCGAACCCTTCAACGTTATTCACTTTTGAATATTTTTGCTAAGTCCAGGATACGCTTCTTCCGTTCTGCACAGTACATTAGACAAACAAACAATACATATATACATGTATATACAATATTTTCGACAAACATTCGTTATTGTCGAACCAGCATGTTTATTTGGATAAACATGGCTCTGTCGAATTCGACAGATTTTCAGGTTTTGACACGTCGAAAATCTTTAATGTCAAATGCTTTGATTCTCTCTTGATTTATTGTCAGAATCAGTTCCCAAGAGAATATTAAAAAGCAATAATATACATTAAATGAGATTTCATCATCTCACTCCAATTCATTAATGCCTGTCGAAAATACAGGCTAACACACACAACGGCTATATCATGATAAATACGCTCCAAGACAGCTTGCCACAACATATAGCTTTGCCTTTGTGGAAGTCACAGTGGTAGAACGTTCTCTCAACGGTCTCCCAGATCTACTGTTTGAACCAACTTATTGTGAGCTGTCATTTTAAAGTGTACAACAGCTATTTCTCTACTCACAACGGTTATATCTGATGCCTAAGCATAAGAAGGACTTCTCCATCTATAAATAACACCGTGGTTGCATTTGAAAAGTCAGAGTTGAAGCTACAAATCATCAAACACTTGTTTTTGTCAACAAGTCACAAAACTCTTCTTTTATCACTCACACTCAAGCTTCTCATTCTCATCTATACTTCTGGTATATTGAGTGTTTTTATTTGCTTCTCAAACCAACCTTTGAGTTTCTATAAGCAAATATCCTAAGAGACCACTTTTCAACACAACCTACTTTCTATTGGTTGCATCTTTGTCTCTTTATTTTACCACTCACACTCCAGCTCTTTATCAACATCTTGGATCAAATATTATTGAGTGTATTTTTTATAAGCTTCTCAAACTAGTTTTGAGTTTATGTTTAAGCTTAGATCCGAAACCAATTCCTTTGTAAAAGAAAAATTGGCTCAAGTCAATACGTAACTATTGATTGAGTGACACCCTTACTAGCTTGTAGGGCTGAGGTAGATTTAAGCTTGTAGGGCTTAAGGTTTTTGATCTTGGTTTAGATCAAAGAAGATTTGTATTTGAGATCGGTAGTATCTCAAAGATCATAGTGGAAAACTCACAGGCGTGGGGACTGGACTAGCCCAGGATTTGGGTGAACTAGTATAACTTTTGTGTGTGCATCTCTCTTACCTTTAACTCTTTATTTACTGTAAACACACATCACATATATCACTTTATTTACATTTAATTTGAATTCTCACGCAGCAGAGACCATTCAGAGAACATTCTCTGAACTGATAGTTTTATATTTCACTAATATTTATCCAAGTATACACTTGAGATCAATTTTATAGAGTGCAGGTTTAAATTTTAAAAGGGTTACAATTCAAACCCTCCCTTTCTTGTGACTATTTCTTCCACTTCATTTATAGTATTTTTGTTATAATATATTGTGGTTTATAGTTTAATATAAATTGAAATAATTTATCCAAAAAAAAGAAAATAATAAATAAATAAAAGAATGGCAGGTGGGATAGAAATTACATTATGAACAGTTCTTGAAGACAAGTGTAACAACTAACAAGCGTTAACAGAAAAATTGCAAGAAATATTCAGATAAGTTTAATAATAATATAATATAGGATGGTAACAATTTTTTTAATAATAATATAGGACAAAAAATACCGCAAGCGTATATAAAATTGGCTAGTAGGTTTCGAAGCATGTACACCACTGCCGAAAAGTTATTTTAAAGTTAGTTTCAACGCCTTTTACTTTTGTTCAATTTTGTACACAAAAAAGAAGTTGCTTAATTTGTGTAGAGCTTTGTAGAAATTCTGTTTGGCCCTCCTTTTATTTTAAGGAGAAGAAAAGAAGAAAAAAAGTGTTGCCAAACAGGCTCTAAATCACATTCAAACATGAGTAAAAAAAAATCACATTCAAACAATAAAAAAAAAATTCACATTCAAACAATAAGTGTGATATGAGTAGAGAGATGTCAATGAGTAGGATAGTAATAATACTGTTCTACTTCTGGAATGATTAAAATGTAGATTTAAATGCAGTTTTGACCTCTCAAGTTTTACAATTGTGTGATTTGTTCTTTTAAGTTTTAATTGTGCGATTTTAACCCCTTAAATTTTACAATTGCTTGATTTTAGCCCCCAAAATATCAATTGTGCAATTTTGGCCCTCAAGTTTACACCCTTTTGCATTTGTTAGCCCACCATTGACTTTTTTTGACTAAAAATTGATTATGTGACATTTAAAAATTTTAAAAATATTTATAAAACAAATGAAAATTATAAGTAAATTAAAAATAAATGATTTTCTAAAAAAAACTTGATAAAATAAGTTCTTTTTGTTATATGTAGTTGATAAAATAATTTTGCTATAAAAAATAGTTTACAAATTTTTTAATGAACAATTTTTTTAACTTATTTTTAAAATGTTATTAACTATTTTTTAAAACAATAATTATTAAATCTTTTATTAAATTTTTTTTAATACATCTTTTTAAAACAAATATTTTTTAAAATTTGAAAACATATTTTTAATTTTAAAAACATTTTATATTTATTTTAAAAAACACTTTTTTATAATTTTAAAATGCCACATAAACAATTTTTAGTCAAAAAAGTTAACGGAGGTTAGCAAATGCAAAATGGGCTAAACTTGAGGGGCCAAAATCGCACAATTGAAATTTGGGGGTCCAAATCGAACAATTGTAAAACTTAAAGAGTTAAAATCGCACAATTGAAATTTGAGGGGCCAAAATCGCATAATTATAAAACTTGGGAGGCCAAAACTGTATTTAAACTTAAAAGGTAAGTGAAAATTGCAAATAAAATCCAGGAGCCAATGTTGTAAATTGAAATGCTTAAAATGTTGCAAATCATTATTGCAAGTTGAGGAAAATAATTAATTTTATTAAAAAAAATAAATTTGATATGAAGACAATTATTTTTGGTAATCCAAAATATCATTTATGTACAAGTGTAGGAACTAATTAACACTTTGATCCCCCGGATATAGTTGGGAATAGGTCAGTCTAACCTACATAAGCTTAGATCAGGTCAGTCTATTTTTTTATTTTTTTATATAATTGCTAATTTATTTATTTAAATAGAGCAGACCAAAAGTTTTTTTATAAGTATATTTAGCTAAAAAGGTCAGACTTCAGACTATTAAAAAAGTCTTTTAGGCCTACTAAGCTGATTTATATAAGTAAATACAAATAATATTTTTACACATTTATTATAATATTATATATTATTTTTTTTTTGACAAATTATATATTAAATTTTGTACTTTGATTAAATTATAAATCTATTAACTTTTTTAGTAGTTTAAGTTTATTAACCTACATTAATTCCTTACGTATATAAATGTATTATTATAAACTAAAATTGAAATATATTTAGTCAAATTCTCTAAAATATCATGTTAAATATCAAAAGAAAGTTTAATTTCATTGGTTTATTAATTCATTAGTATATATATTTAAAAATAAAAATAATTATTTATTAAAATATGTTCATGTGAAATAGACTTTTAAACAGGTTAATAGGTCATGTCATACTTTCAAAAGGTCGAGTTCAGGCCTAAACATTAAGCCTATAATAGGCCATAGGCCGGGTTCATGCCTTCAATTTTTTAACAGACCAGACTCAGTAAAGTCTAGCTCAGTCTAATTTATTTCCAACTCTAACTGTAGTCGGAAGAGGGCAGAAATCACTTGATGTTAAAACTGACCCTCAAACCAGATCAGGCGATCCAGTGGATCGAACACTTATAGTGAAAAAATCTAAGTATCCTACTTGTGCTATATGTTGCTCATATATGAAGACATATTTTAAAAAATGAGATAAATAAGTCAATAGTTCAGACATAGTTCTTTGGTTCACATGATTATATTCATTTTTCTTTTTGTCGTAAACTAAGACTCTGTTTGGTAAAAAATAGCGGATAATTGATAAGCTAGCTTATAGAGAATAATTTATAAGCTAGTTTTTAGCTTATAGCGAATAAGCTAGCTGATTGAATTTGTAATATTTGGTAAAATTAGGGGTTAGACTAGCTTATAAGTATGAAATGACATAAAAAGGATATGTTTTATTAATCTTTAATTTTTTTAAAGTAAGATGATAGGGGTAAAATTGGAAGAAAAGAAAATAAACTATAAGAGTATAAGCTATTTGAAATAGCGTTTGGAAAATAAACTATAAGCTAGTAAAATAAACTATAAACTCCTTTTTAAAAACTATTGCCAAACATAGCTTTTAACTTATAAGCTAAAAGCTATAAGCCAATTTATTTGGCTTACCAGACAGAGACTAAATTATCTTCCACACATAGCTATAAAGACGAGAGCAGATCCTCTCAATTTAATTTTGCACTGCAGGGGGAGCAGTGGAGCATCTCACCATCAAATTTTTAATTTTCAATTTTTTAAAATTCTTAATTTTTTGATCTATGGACATGATTTCGCTAGCCCTCTCATGTACTGGAGGGAATCTTATCTCCTATAAAGACTAATCTCTCGAAATATTAAAATCTATTTAAGGGATTAACATTTTCTAATTAACAAGTATATTTTTTACTAGAGGTCACAAGATATTCTTATTTGAAAAACTTATAATATATTTTTTAAGTTGAGAAAGATTCTTATAAAAAATGATAAACAACCTTATCAAAAAATAAATAATAGAAAGATAATAGATGAAAAATTATTCTATTAATTAGTACTTCATCCGTTCCTTTTTACTTGTCGTTTTGATAATTTAAGATTATATTTTGTCGATTATACACATTATCAATTACTCTTATCTTTTTCAATAAAACTAATTAATGTTATATCTTTGGAAAACTAAAGTTTTTTTGTTTTTGTTTTGGTACATAACATATTAAATTTTGTTTTTTTTGTACATAATATATTAAATTTATTGGAAAGACACAGTATGTGGAAAAAAAATATGAATTTATTGGTGGATAAAAATTAGGGTATAATATAGGAAGATAATTTGCAAAAATATACTTTTTTAATTTGGTGTTATTATTCTAAAACGACAAATAAAAAGAAACGAATGTAGTAATATCGATAACAATTAAATTAGCAATTTTCTTTTGTTTAAACTCTATAATAATTTTGTAAAAAAAAAAAAAAACTCTATAATAATTGACTTATAGTTAAACTTTCGGGGTGAATTGAAGTTAAATATATAGTTGTATAATTGGTTTAAATTATACGTAAACTTTTAATCCTATAAACTTACAATAAATTAGTCCCGTGAGCTTAGCTCAATTGGTAGCACATTGTATTATATATGTATAGGGTCGGTGTTCGAACCCCGGTCATCCCACTTATCCACTTTATGAGTAGAATTTCTAGCCACTAGACTACACGACAAAATAAAAAATTATACATAAACTTTTAATTCTATAAACTTACGAAAAATTAGTTGATATATTTCATGACTTTTGCATGAAATGTGTCTCGTATAATCTAATTTCTTTGAATCAACTAAAATTTGATGTATCTCTCTTAATCTAAATTTTCTATGAAACAAAAATGGTTGTGAATAAAAACGTAAAAGGAATTAATGAGAACAACATTAAGTCATTATCAACGGAAAAACAAAAAGTTTTTCACTCACAATTCTCACAAATATTGAAGCAATCAGTGATGTGTTAGAAGAGCATATATAGAACGGATAATTAGAGTGAAAAGTGACGAATCAATAGAACCAAAAATGAAAAACATTTTTGTAAAAAAAAAAGAGAAAAACATGAAACATGAAAACTGGATGTGGCCAGCATAATTATTCCGTAGAGGACAAAAAAGAGCAAAGGTGTGACGCGGATTACACCATCGTTCTTTTTCAATGATCTTAGCCATTTATTTAAGGCTAACAGCAAAAATTCCAAGCTTCTTGGTGTGGATAAAATCTCATTCTCCTTTTTCAAAAAAAATAAAAAAATCTCATTCTCCGATTTTGAAATTGTTCTTATCTAGTACTGCTAAGGTGTCAAGCTTTGCTAAAAAAATACTCCCTCCGTCCCGAAATGTAAGCAAAAAAATAAAATCACGCTTATTAAGAAATTCTAAATTTTACCAAAAGAAACAATTGAGTTTCCTAAACTACCCTTAGTCACATTAAAAATAAGATAAAAGTGGAGCTCTTGGAAACTGAAAAGTTTGCTTTTGCAAAAAAGACAAATTAGTAATGATTAGAAGGAAGGGTATTTTAGGAACAACAGAAATAAAAAGGAATATTTTGCTTACATTTTGGGACAAAAAAAAGAGAGGTTTTTTGCTTAGATTAAGGGACGGAGGGAGTACACTGATTAGGCTGTGTTCCTGCTCAATGATTGACATTTACTGTCAATCATATATTTTCAATCGTTATTCCGATAACCATTAGGGTCTGTTTGGTTCAATTGAGAAGGAGGGGAGGTGAGGGGAGAGATTTATTATGTTGACAAAATTACCCTCATTTTTTTATTAAAATTCAAAATTATCCTTGTTGGAATATTAAAATTCTAGGTTTTATTTTTTTTTTTTACAACAAAAAAAATTTAGGTTTTCTACTCATTAGATTTTTTTTTTGTTATATATCCATTAATTTTTTTTTTTGACGTAATATATCAATTATAATTTAATCCTTATTTTGAGTTTATAAGGTTAAGAGTAAAAAAGTAAATTACTTCTCCAAAATTTAAAATATTCCCTCACCTCCCCTCCCCTCCAAAAACTTCGAACCAAACGGACCCTTAACATTTGAGGCTGCAATCTGCCCTCACATTAATTGTTTTGGCTTTGTGTTAAAGACTATATATATAACATTCTCATGCAGAAGAATCAAGTATTGTATTTCTTACTTTCAAACCTCTCATATCACTTATATACTAACTTGAACATCAGAGTGTCTTGTAGGTACACTCCCCTTCACCACCACCACCACACTGAAGAAGCATTCCAACGGCTTTTAAGTAAGATGAAATTAGATTATAAAAAAAAAAAGTAAGATGAAATTATGGTGGGTTTGAAAAAATTAGTTTTTTTTTTTACTAAAAATAAGTATTCATTCATTCAAATTGAAAATACATAGATCATTACAAATTCAAGATTGCTAAAAACATAAAAGGTGAATCTACAAACAATCTTGCAGCACCTAGATTAATAGCATACAACGGCATCATGAAAGTGCCTACAATTATGACTAAATAAAAGTAATCGGAATCTTCATACTTCCGGATCTGCAATGTTGGCGTCCAAGTCTTCATCAGATCTGTAATGAGTTGAGGTAAATATGTCAATTTGAATCAACGAAATACCGTACTAAAACAAGACCAACACACGCCGCACAAGACGACGACAAACACAACGCCGCACAAGACGGCGACAAACTTAAAAAGCAAAAAATGAAAAAGCAAATATATGTGGATAATCACTTATTTAAATGAAAATGAAAGGAAAAACAATTAGAGGGGTGATTTCAAAATCACCCCTCCTTAGTAGATGAACAAAGGAATAAACTAGGGTTAAGTGGGATTAGTTATATAATCTTTTTGGTGATTTATTATATACTGTTTACAAAAATACACCGCAAATTTAAATAACAATAATCAGAAGCAATATATTTTATAATTACAAAGACAAAAAAAAAAATTTAATAAGAACAAAATTAAAACTCTATATATGCACATGTGGCAGTGATTGCAAACTCTATATACCATTTTTATATTTAAATTTTTTCCATTTACAGTATCTTTCTTTCTTTCTTCCATTTTCCACTTGGTTTCAAAGAGACATGTGGCAGTGCGCTTGTAAATCTAGCTTGCGTACTAGTCTAATTTAACTAACATTGAAATATATAGTTTTTTTTTTTTTTACAAAACATTGAAATATATAGTTTTTTTTTTTTTTGACAAAACATTGAAATATATAGTTAGACAACAATTAAATTGAGTTATTATACTGATAGATTTATATACAATTTTTTTTTAATATGTAAGAATCAGATATTTTCTACAGACAATTACTGAAATTAATTTTTTAAGTTGGATAGGAGCCCAAAAAGTAACAAAGCTCCTCCTAATTTTTTTTAACACTATTACATTATCATAATTGTATTTGAATGCATAACCTCAAGTTAGAATAGATTTCATCTTATCTAAATGCTCTTCAATATTCGAGGTGAATCTGTAAATGTTTTGTTATTGGTGGAACAAATTAAGTATATTGTTTGGTTTTGACTAATAGGTAGAGCTGTAAAAATGGGCCGGACTATCGGGCCGGCCCAGTAGCCCTATAGTTTTATACGGGTCGGGCTTCCCAAAAAATATTATTGGACTGGGCCACCGGGCCTAATTTTTTAATGGGCCATCATGGGCTGGGCCCGCGGGCTTTTGGGCCGGCCCATTAAAGAATTAAAAAAAAATATCTAAAAATAAGGAATTTTAGTTAGCATAAAATCTTTAGATAAAATAAGTAACAAAAGATGAGATTTGTTTTTTTTTTTAAGGAAAAAGATGAGATTTGTTAGTTAGGAGATAATTATTAAACCAAATTTGTTATGATTATCTTTATTTGAAAAAAATAACAACTTAATCAATCATTATAAATAGAGAAGTATAAGAAGGAAATTATAAGTTTTATCTTATCTAAAGCACAAAGATATAGATTACAATGCTACTATTCTCAACAAGGTATATGTCTTCTACCATCTTTCATCTAACTAGTTTCTTGCTCAATAATGGTATTTGTATGTCTGTATGTCAATTTATATGTCTCGAATATTTTATAACTGTATGTTTTATTTTTAACTTTGTTTGAGTAGGTTTCTTAGAAGACATATTCAATATACCGCAATATTGAAAATCTCGCAAGTATAATCAGGCAAACAATTGGCTTCAAACTTGGTTAACAAGGGAGAGAATCATTAGAGCTCTAGAGGTAAGGTAATGTATTAATACTTTGTGGTTCGGTTCATTCAGGGACGGACCCAGAAATTTTGAGAAGTGGGTGCAATATGTATATTATACTATAGTCTAAAATATAAGTAAAAATTAGTCAATTTTTTAAAGAGGGGCACATGTTAGGGAACTCAATATAAAAAAATCATCTTAAGAGATGTGTATTTAATTTTTTAAAAGTCTTTTTTTTTTCAATGTCAAATTTCTACTTTTGTGTTCTTAACACGTAAAAACCTTTTTTTTAAGGGTCATATGCTAACTAGTATCCTATTTGATACTTAAAAAACTTAAGAGATCTATCTGATACTTAAAAATTTTAAAGGACCTATCTGATACTTACAAAATTTAAAGGATCTATTTGATACAAACGTAAAATTTAAGGATACCAAAAGAAGAAATTTTTGTATTAAAAAAAACATTATTTATATTTTTAAAAAGTAGATTACACATTCTAATCCTTTCATACTTTATTTAGTTTTTTAACTAGTGTTTCAAGAGCACTAACTACGTATCATTTTACTAATTATCATTTTCCTGTTTTTCAATACATTCAATTTAAATTTTGGAACAAATACATAAATTTATGTCCAATTTTTACTTATATTTAAGTCAAGAGAAAATAAAGCCTATAAATTGAATACCCCATAGATACCATTTGTCTCTCTCATTAGTAAAATAAAAAGTCAGGCACACGAGTACTGATGTAGTGTATATAGCTGAAGATTTATGCCTTCACACCCTTCTCTTTATAATAACTACTATCTAGTGTATAGTATATAATTGTGCTTCCTCAAAACATAGTGGGGGCGGGTGCCTACACAATGCATAACGTAGTTCCGTCCCTGGGTTTATCTTATATACATAACGTTATAATTATATGTCCAATGTAAATTGACCATGATTTATATATGTTTAATATAGTGATATTGTCATGTTCGGTTCAGTGTATTATAAGCCAACAAGATAGAAAGAAACAAACATGACACTTGATTTATATATGTTAGATATTGTCATCTTATATAGTTATATACCTCCTTAACATTTGATTGCCTCTTGTTTCTTTCTTGTGTATAACTTATAAGTACTTCTTGTGCTTATCTTTTATAATATAATTTTAATGATCAATTTAATTTTAATGTGTTTGTACTTTGTAATGTAGTCATGGATGATGTTGATTCAATTTTGCAAACTATTAACGAAGATGGTGATTTGGTAATGTCACAATCTCCTCCGGCTGCTAATACGAAAAATGTTATTGAGGGAGACAATGTTGAAAAAAATACTAATGTTTTCCGGATGATGATGTGGATATTCTTCAATATTGGAAGTTAAATAGTGTTCGATTTCCTCAACTTGCAATAATGGCGTGTGACATTTTAAGCATTCCAATCACAACAGTGGCTTCTGAATCTTCTTTTAGTATCGGAGGTCGTATCTTAAATAAGTATAGGAATTGCTTACTCCCAAAAACTGTGCAAGCTCTCATTTGTACACGTAATTGGTTGCATGATTTTAAAGAAATCGGACCTTCTGGTAAGTTTAATTAAGGGTAAATAGGTCGTTACCCCCCTGCTAAGTGGGCGTGTTTTGCAATACCCCCCTACTAAAAATTCTCTAAAGATTCCCCCTTGCAAAGTTTTTTTTAGGATTCCCCCCCTAAATGCACACCCTGTCTGCCGACTAAGCTAGAATCTACACGTGGCAAGCATAATCTGGACACGTCATCTGCCACGTCACCATGTCATTTAAATTTTTTTTTTATAAAAAAAACAGAAAATAACTTTTAATTATTTGTTTTTAAATTAAAAAATAAAATTTTTAATTATATTGCTGGTTTATAAAACCAGACTCGCGATTTCTTCTTCTTCATCGCACCAAGACTCAAAATTTTTATCTTCCATTGTTGTTCTTGTAATCCATCCATTATTTCCTTCTTTTTTTCGATTCACCGTTTCTTCTTTCTTTCTTCTTTCTTTCCCAATCGTGTTCATCTATTTTCCATCTCCTGACTAATCAATTTCATTTTGTTTGGGATTAGGGTTTTTCAATATGGGAGGTAGCAAGTGTTCTTCTTCGTACGCAAACTCCGGCGGTGCTCCTGTTCCTTTACCCATGTGTGGCTGTGGTATTCCCATGAAACTGTGGCTTTCAAACACTGGCCTAAATCTGAAAAGGAAATTCTGGAAGTGTAGAAATATTGGGGTGAGTTCTTGTATTTAGGAATTTTTTTGTTCATATATTTGAAAAGTAATTTGTTGATTGTTTGTTGTTTTAGATGGATGGCTGTGATTTTCTGGTTTGGGATGATGAACTTGAAGAAGTTGAAGCTGCAAATCCTAAATCAAGGTTTAAAACAACTTGCAAAAATTGTGAACGCATCAAAGAGTTTGGAAGGGAGTTTGGAAGGGAGTTTGGTAGGGAAATTGGGCAGGGGATTGGGAAGAAGTTTAGTCAATTTGTCATAGGTGTGATCATGATGTGTGTTGTAATGTTTGCTATTTTAATCAAATCAATTTAATAGCTTTAAGAGTGATGAATTTAGTTTCTTTGATTATGAGTAATGTAATTTAGGTTTTGTTCCGATGGTTGTATCAAATCTTTATGATTGAATGAAATGGTTATTATGAGTAATGTTTATGTTCACTTTGTTCCATAAGTTGTTCAAAAATAATTGCACATAATGTAATCCAACAATTTGGTACAACATGTTATCAAAAGAAGCATTGCATTACATCTAAATACATCTAAATAATTTGGCACAAAATGTAATCAAATTGCAGGCAATTGGCACAAAAGAAGCATTGCATTACATCTAATCAATTTGGCACATTAGTGCATTCACAAGTCATTACAAAAGAAGCACATATAGTTTGTGCATAACATTCATCATATCATAATAAGTACTAGCACATTAGTGCTGCAATAGTCATTACAAAAGAAGCACATATAGTTTGTGCATTACATCAAAAGAAGTACATTAATTGTGCAATTGTCATAGTAACCTGTCATTACAAAAGAAGCACATATAGTTTGTGCATTACATCAAAACAAGCCAATTAATTGTCCAAAAAAAAAAACAACCAGATATATAGTGCATTCCAATCTTTTTTCCATCAATTTTTCTTGCTAAGATTTTTCCAAGACTTCATGTTTCTAACACATGTTCCAAGCTTTGTCTGATCATCCCCACCAGCCTCTGCAATCACAATAGGTTGTGTGTTACTGGAACCCACACCAGTTATTGGTTTGCTGAAGTTTTGAGACTTAATCCTTTCACTACCACTACTTCTCACCTTCTGTCCATGGTATAGCTTCACAGAATTCTCTTTAGCACTTTTCACCTTCTCAATTATCACTTTTTTGAGCTTGTTTTCATCTAGTTTTGTGGATAAAACATCTGTAATATCTGGAATTGATGCCATAACATCATCAGGTATCTCATCAAACAAATCTTGACTTGCAGCAACAGAGGGCTGAGTTGCAGCAACATCACCTGGAGCATCATCAGAAGGTTGACTTGCAGCAACAGAGTTTTGACTTGCATCAACAGAGGGCTGGGTTCCATTAACCACCATAGACACTTGACTTGCAGCAACATCATTTTGACTTGCATCAACAGAGGGCTGGGTTGCAGCAACAGGTTTACTTGCACCACTATCAGATGCATCTTGTGCTGGAACCTTCCCTTTTGGTGGTTTTCTCTGCATCAAACAATACATTTAGCTTTATATATACAACAGTTCATTATAGTAATAGAATAATAATAAAGAGACAACTTTTCATACCTTTCTCTTCAATAATTTGGGTCCTGGGTTTTGCTTTTGCATGAGATTACAGTATGCCCAGGTTTTCCACACTTAGTACAATGTTTTTTACCCCTTCTAGGTTTCCTAACCCCATCTTCATCGAACTGTCTTATCCTCAATTTTCTGGGTCTGCCAGGACCTCTTTTATACATGGGTGGCAGTAGTTTTTCTTCTGGTACACCATCAGCAGGTTTTGGCCACATATCCACACCATTTATAGCACTTATAGCATACCCATAACACTTTGCATACTTATCTTTTGAATAACAATCATCTACAAAATCTATTGGGTTTTGGCCACTATAACATATTGCTGTAACAGCATGCCTACATGGAATACCTACCAAATCCCAAAAATTGCAAGTACAACTTTTCTTACCAATATTAACAACAAATTGTTGGCCATTATACTCATGGGCAATCTGAAATTCTTGATTAATAACCCAAGTTTCTTGCCAATGCCCAGTCATGCTAACTTCCTTTTCTAACCTCCTTTGAGGCATTGGCATAATCCTATGTGGCCAATTTTCTAATTTTTTAGCAGAAGAAGAAGTTCTATTCATCAAATAGTTTCTAATCCATTCACAGAGGGTTAAGATGGGTTTGTCTCTAGCTACTAAAATGGTTGCATTAAATGACTCAGATAAGTTGTTCATTAAGACATCACATTTAGAGTAGAAGCTAAAGGCATGCTTACACCATGATTTAGTGGAACAGCCATGAACCAATCCCAAGCCTTCTTATCAATTGCTTTCAGCTCATTCATTTTTGCTTCCCATGCTTGAAAATATGTTGTTTTAGCAGCCCCCATCATCAGATCCCTAATCAATGTTCCTCCACCAAATTTTTTCTTGAAGTTAGCATATAGATGTCTGAGGCATAGTCTATGCTCAACTCTGTCAAACATCTCATCAAAGACAGCCACCAAACCCTACAAAATACATAAACAAACAAACAATACATATCATATTAGAATATGCAATTTAATTCATAACAAAATAAATAAACAAACTAACAAACTAACCTTCTGCTGATCTGAAATAAAGACAAATTTATTGTCTTTACCAATATCATCCATCAAGAGTGGCAATAACCATCTCCAGCTCTCTGTAGTTTCAGTCTCCACAACCCCAAATGCCAAAGGAAAATATTGGTCATTTGGGTCCCTTCCTACTGCTATCAACAACTGCCCTCCATATTTGGTCTTTAAATGACACCCATCAACACCAATAAAAGGTCTACAACCATGGATGAAACCCTTCTTACTCCCTTCAAAACAAAAATAAAAGGACCCAAATCTAGGTGGTAGTGTAGGAATGGGTCTCTCAACACCAATTACAACAGTATTTCCCTTAGACACCCTTGTCAATTCATCTGCATATGCCCTTAATAGACTATACTGTTTAATAGAGTCTCCTTCAATGACTTCAGTTGCATATTGCTTAGCCTTCCAAGCAGTGCTCATAGTAATCCCTAAAGCAAAGTGTGTCCTCATATGTTGCATAATATCTTTGAGCCTCACCTTAGCAAAAGTTTGCATTAACTTCACAACAGTTTTTGACACCCACTTTGAGTTGGCTGTTTTATTATGCAAAGTCCTAATACATGAGTGGGTCATGTATTCCTATCTGGTCTTTATGGAATAAGTGTGTTCCTAGCCCACTCTAGAGCACAAAATATAAAAACCACATTTTCTTTCACACTGGACCCTTACCCTAGTGGACTCATTTTTAACCCAATCAACTGGAAGACCTTTTAAAGCTGACCAATCACGTACAGCATCTCTAAATTCTTGAAGAGAATTAAACTCCAACCCAAACTTCCATTTATACCCCTGGTGCATGTGCTCTTTTCTATACCTTTCATATCTAGGACCTCTCTCCTCATCAGAATCATCAGGGTCAGAGCTACCTAACTCTTCACTCTCATATGCAGCATGTTCAAAATTACTATTACTAGCACCAACTGTTGTAAGAACCAAAGACATATTCTTTTCAAATGTTTTGTTATCTTGAGGAATATCTTCAAAACCATCATCAAGACCCACACCTCTGTCATCCTCACTATCACTGAAATTTAATCCCTCAGCATCCTCACTATCATAATCACTGTCACAACTTTCATCAGCCACAAAATTTTTATGATCCACATAAATTTGGGCTTCACCTCCACCATCAACAATATAGCAGGCAACACCATAATAATCATCATTATCACCAGTCAATTTAACAAAGGTTTCATCACCCTCCATCCATCTTCTATAAACTTTGAAACTACCCTTTTCATAACCCCAACCCATAATTAAACTATGCACATAAGACCTAGTCCAGTTATCCAATTTTTCCCCATTCACAACAGTTTGTTTCCCACCTCTGTAAAACACTTTATCTTTTTCTTTGATAAATTCACCTCCATGGTTAAAAACAATAGAGAATGAATTGGGAATGCTGTAAATCCAAAAAAAATTATTTTTTAGCATAAGACACGTGTCAATATCCCCTCTAAACCCCCACACATACAAACATGGATACCCTACACACAATTGAAACTACAAACAACACTAGACAACAAACAAAAGTGAATATTTATCTATTTTACAAAGACTCTGTCCCTACCACAACAAAACAAAATCTAACATGTGCTAAAGCCTTACAATTTGCAGATTAAAGTATCGAAAGTTTAAATTTTTCGAAAATAGAAACTTACCTCTCATATTGGGTTTCATCCGTCGTCTTCTTCGTTTCGTTCTTCGATTCCGGTGCCGGAGGTTGTGTCTTCGTCTTCGTCTTCGCACGCTTCTTCACTTTCGGCGCAGTTTGCTTCTTCTTCTTCTCGTCTTGTCGACCGTTCTTCTTCATCGTTGCAGAGCTTTTGTCTTAGCTAAGGCAAAGCAAAAGCGAAAATGAGGGTGGAAAACAAAACAAAACCTTTAAACTTCTATTTTTAACACAACCTTTAAACTTATTTTTTTAAAACTTTTATAAAATTCGTTTATTTTTATAAACCAGCAAACTTATTAAAATTTTTATTTTTTAATTTAAAAACAAATAATTAAAAGTTATTTTCTGTTTTTTTTTTTAAAAAAAATATTTTAAATGACATGGTGACGTGGCAGTTGACGTGGCAGATGACGTGTCCAGATTTTGCTTGCTACGTGTAGATTCTAGCTTAGTCAGCATATAGGGTGTGCATTTAGGGGGGGAATCCTAAAAAAAAACTTTGCAAGGGGGGAATCTTTAGAGAATTTTTAGTAGGGGGGTATTGCAAAACACGCCCACTTAGCAGGGGGGTAACGACCTATTAACCCTTTAATTAATAATCCTTTTGTTTTATTTGCAATTTGAATTTGCTTTATAGTTGATGACTTATCAAATTATCGTGTATTATGATATTGCAGATATACCCAAAGTAGAGGAGATACAATTGTATGAAAAATCAAGTGGTCAAGATCAAGAAGAGACTTAGGCCGAGAAGTTACCTAATTTATAATTTACTTTTTTTTATAATTTATACTCCCTCTGTCCCAAAATAAATGACCTGTTTGACTTCGTTTACGCTTACCAATGTCAAACTTTGATCGTTAATATCTTTATTTATCTATTATTAAAAATTATAAAAATTGTATATATTGAAAATACTCGTCGAGACAAATCAAATAAGATCTCATATGCTAATATTTACAAGTATATATAAGTAGAAAAATAAGGTCAAAGTAGGTCAAATGAATAGTACACTAAGTCAAAATTAGGTCACTTATTTTGGGACGAAGGGAGTAATTTAATTTATGTATTTTGAATGGTTATGTTAAAAGTTTAGTGTGTGATGTAAGCTTGAAATTTATTAGCTTTGAGGATGCACTTTATGAATCATCATCCACAAATCTCTCGACTTTTGCATGGATATTTTGAAGTATTTATTATTTCATGAAATTATGACACTCACTTTTTTTTATGGATATTAATTTGTGTGCGATGCATATGTAGTTTTATTTTCCATTGAATTTTTTTTTACAAAAAATTTGTCAATTTTTTATAAAAAAAATATGAAAAAATTTGTTGGGCCCTTGGTTATTGGGCTGGGCTAAGCGGGTCGGGCCTTGGGCCTTAATGGCCCGACCCACTTAAGCCCAATAGATGTCTTGGCCCAATGGGCCTGGGCCGGCCCATTTGACAACTCTACTAATAGGTAGGGAAAAACAAATGTCTCCGTAGTTTTTTTCGATTGGTGTAAAAGTCCAATGGATTGTTTTCAATGATTTCAGAAATCTCTTTTGAATTGTAAGGGTTGAGTACCCCTTATAATTTAATTTTTGCTTATTAAAAAAATCTCTTCAATATTTATATACTTTTGTTTTTATAAAATCTACTATGTTTTGACCTATTTATTTATTTATTACTCTAATGCAATTTAATAGTGATAAATGCATTAAACCATTATTGAGAGATCTCGCATTTGATATGTTTTTTTTATTTAAGGAAAATGCTAACTAGTGCTTGAGAGCACTAGTTAAGAATACTAATTATAGTATAGTAATTTAGGAATTTGTGTAGTTAATAAATTTGAAATATGAACAATGTTGTTTTCAAGATAAAATTTACTACTTTTGACATCTTAATTAGTGTCTCCGGGGCACTAGTTAATAGGACACTTTATTTAATCTATTTGGATTTTTGTTTATTGCAAGTTGTGACTTGTGAAGCAAATTGCCACATGGGGTCTACTTGAAAAGGATTCTAGATGACGTTGCTCCACTTCCTCATGTTGACCTTTTTTAGATTCCTTTTAAATGCGTTTGATGAGTTTTCATTAAAATAATATGCTGAGGTAAGCAGTACCGAGTAAGAACAAACCAATGATTTCAAAAAATAAGTTTTAAATTAATTTTAATTTAATTGATTTAGATCTATGAGTTGGGATTTCTCTATTTTTAATTATTTCTTTAATTTATTATAAAGTTTTTTAAATATTTTGGAATATATAAAAATAATTTTACTTTATTAAATGTCATATTCTTACAATTATTTCAAAACTATATAATAATGGAAAAAATAAAAATAATAATGTAATAATATCAAATTAATTTAAAACTTTTTCTGTTTATGTTTATTATTGAAATTCTGTTCTCTGGCAGGACAGATGTCGTACACAATGTGTCTATAGTCCAGATGTCTTAGACAACTGGTTCGACAACTGGTTATGAGGATCACGATTTATTGCAGTACTAAAGTAAATAAATAAAAGCAATAAATAATACCAGTGATTTGTTAACCCAGTTTGGCGCCAAATAGCCCTACTATGGAGGATACCAATCCAGGAAGTGAACACTACTACTCTGAATTAATACTTAGTCTTACAACCACACCAAACACCTATTGGCATCTATGCCTTTTCTTAATCCTAGTAAACTTCTACTCAAGGGCTAACTCCCCCTGAATATGAGAACCTACCCAACTCCCTCTAATCACTAATCCCAAGTGACGACAACTTTAAACTTCACAGTTTAAAAGACTAAGTTGAATGACAACATTCAACGACTCAAAGTTACCAAGTATTAAAACAATACAAGGAACCACTAATGATTTGGACAGTAGGCACAAAGCTTTGGACTCACAATCTTCAGTTATTGTGGTTTGAGTTTTAAGCTCTATGTTGAGTCATTTATATAGGCGTGCAAGTCTTCAGATATTCTTCAGTCTTTCAGATGCACTACAATTAAGAGTTAGTTTTAAAACAAACTTGTTTAAAAACAAACTCCAAAAGATAAAGAAATTAATCTTTATCCACAAATTAAATACGAATCCTAATCGTATCTAACACTTAAGATTAATAACAAACTTTATCATTAATCCTAATCTCAGCTTGTTACTTAAAGATTCGCGCTTCATTCAAATTTAAACAAACACGCGTGCTTAATGGATAAGCATTATCTTTTAAGCTGAATTAGGTTCAGATGTCCTACTCACATGTCTTGGGACATCTTGTTCGACATGTTGCCTTAACATGCTCTGAACCCAGTGACAAGATGTCTAGGACATCTTGTTCAATATGTTGCATCTGCACATCTTCAATATGCACAAGTGGTTTAGACTTAATTCCTTTAGCATTGGTGCTTCAGTTAAGTCACTCTAACCAAGTTGTTTTAGCCTTATGATGCAGCCAATCTCAGAAGAACTACAATCTCCCCCTTTGGCAAATTATGGCTAAAACAACCACAAACCACTTTGTTGAAGTGTGCACTCTTCAGTCTTCAATCTTCAAATTCTTCAATCTTCAAATTGATCTCTGTTGATGCAATCTTCTGTTCTGAAATCTTCAGGTCTTCAAGGTCTTTGATCTTCAGAATCTTGTGTGTCTTCAATTTTCAAGACTTCTTTAATCTTGAATGTGTGATGAACTGACTACGGTCTGGCAAGTGCACCAGTCTGTCGTCGAGTAATAATTCACACTCTAGGTGTCTAGAATGAGTTCGTATCCACAGGGATCGTGCCGAAGCTTCACTAGCGTTATTTAAGTTTGTGATAGTTTGCATTCGCTTTGGTTTTGGAAAAGGTTTTTATAAAAGTAGCGTAATGCTTAGCAGAAATATAAATGCGGAATGTATAAATAATAGATTCAAGAAATATAGAGGCTAGGTATGGTGGTTGGACTCCCTCCCTTCTTCATATTTGGCATGATCGGTGTATAACATAGTTACTTAGATTATGTTCGGCGGTGAATTATCCTTGTTGTAGTAATACCATATTATTACACTATGTTTATTAAAGTTTCCCTACGTTAACAACTAAGGTACCTACGAGAGCCTAACCTCGATGTGTCACATACCCTAATTACTAAGTGAGTTGTTTATAAACACGCATTATAATCTTCACCAATTAACCTCTAGGTCCTAGTATCGGACTGTTCATCTTCTAAGTGCTCAGATCACACCTAGTGCATGATTCCTCCTCTAACCGCTCAGTTCACGACTAGTGCAGGATGTTACCGTCTCTATACACCTAGCATTATTTACTACGAGTTCCAGACCATATCAAGTCAAAACCTGATATCAATTCTATGGGCGCTCCCACTTATCCGGCCAGATTACGAGAATACGTTATTAAGTGCACGAAAGTAAATAACAAACATAATTACTGAATATCATTTATTATAACTTAGACTCAATCACAGACTCCAAATATTCATAGGGGAGTTCATCTTCTCCACCACAACCTAAGGCATAATTATAAAGACTACATATTTAAATTACAAGAATTATAACCTAAATACAAAAGCCTAAAGAAACATACCTTGCTGAGTTAGTTTTCCCGTAAGGGGAGAAAACTATGCCCAATAGAGCTCCTTTGAACCTCTCCTTATAGTAGAGAGTGTTCTACTATTTCTGAATGAATAAAACAATGAAAGGGAGACTCTATTTATAGTTTTCGTAATGGGCCTCAGCAAGGCATCGCATCACGATGAAGCCATCGTGCTGCGATGTGAAGATTCAGTTCAATTTTATAACTGATCCTGTGCATTTCATCAGCTTGGGCGCCAAGTTACTCCATCGTGCTGCGGTATGATGCATCGTGCTGCGATGAGAAGATTTTTTCAGATTTATTGCTTCTGATTTCTTGGCGAACAAGCAGCTCCCATCGTGGCACGATGGGAGCCATCGTGCTGCGATGAAATGTTGATTTTCTTCACTTTTTGGGCTTTTTCTTGTCTTTTTGCATCTTGGACTCTGTCTTGATGCTTTTTCCTGCTTTTGTAGGTTTTCCTTCGTATTTGGGCATGTCTTGGTAATTTTACTACTAATAATAATACTAAAAATACCGTAGAAATTCCTGTCATCACAACCCCAAACTTAAACTGTTGCTTGTCCTCAAGTAACATGCTGTCAGACAAGATCGTTAGAGAAATAAGAGATAAATAAAGATGATAGGAATTTCACAACCTTGTTTTATATTTCAGCAATGGTGCCGCTGATTTCTTACCGCAACGATCATGCTCAGTCCTGCTAGGCTCAGGAGACGTCAATAGTAGCAAATCGGACAAATGTCTGCAAGAGTCCATGTTCAACTTTTTCCCTCTCTCACATTTGTGTTTTTCGCTCATAATTGAAAGGGTTATCTCTCAATCATCGCACAACCTGCCATTTTACCATAGGCTTGCAAGAATTCTAAGCAACCAGTCAAAATTTAATATACATGCATTATTGGAGGTCTTTTCAGGGTTATAACGTGGCTTAGGTCAAGGTAGGACATTTTTGGGAATAGTAGGCTAAACATTGGAGTTAAGTTCTACTTTGTTGTTCCTTTTTGTGTACGCAACCTTTGTTCCTTAGGGTGCCTTTTTGTGTTGGTATCGGAAAATAAGAACCGGATGTGTCTTTGTGTGGTTCTTTTCTATCACTGTTTTTGCCCTTTGGCTCTTTTCTTTTGCCCTTTGGCTCTTTCTTTTGCCCTGTGGCTCTTTCTTTTTCATTCATTTTTTTTTAAGAGACTATTTTTTTTAGGGAATTTTTTTGATGTTTTCCCGTCTCTTTTTCATTTTTTTTTTCTGTTTTATTTTTTTGTAGTGATAGTTCTCCGTATACCCACCCCAAACTTAAACGTTGCTAGTTCCATGAGCAACCCCAAACTTATTTTGTTGCCAAGACTTTTGAGAACTATTACCTAATTCCAAAGAGGGTAAATCATTGTTTTTCTGGTCTATAGGCTTGTATCGTAGTTAGTCACCGAAACAAAAGGGATAATTTTTTTTTTACGGCTCAAATTTGGCTAGCGAAGGATATAATATAGTAAAGGGTGGCTTGAAAAGGTTCTGGGTTATAACAAACAATTGCCTCAATGCATATAATATCAAATTAACCAGTCAACAGAGAATTAGAGCAAGTTCTAGAAAATAAACAAGTGCACGGTACTCTCATAGTAATTCAAAAGAAAGTGGTAATACCGTTTGGAAATATTTGGCTCAAATCCTCACATGGCTTAGGTATCTGAAAGTTGAACACTTGTCTCACAGACACCAACTTCATTACTTGTCTCTCTGTCTCCCGAACTTCGCACTTCGGAGCAATCACCTTTGGTTTCTGTATGAAGGCGTGAAATTCGGCTCATCAGAATTTATAACTCACTTCGCCGCAATCTTACCTATAACAGTTTATCATGCACTAGATAATAAACAGCAAACAGTTATTTAATTTTTTGTAAGTTTGAATAAGGGCTGTTACAGATGAAGATGACATGCAGAATTCTAGGCATATTTTATTGAATTGAAAAACTGAAAATACTGAATTGAAAATACTGAAATTAAAAATACTCATCCTTGGGTTGCCTCCCAAGCAACGCTTGTTTAGCCTCTCATTAGCTTGAGGCATTTCCTCCATTACAGAGGATAGGGTCGTATGTCTCTCTCTTCTGTAGGAGCTTTCGCCTTAGCTCCTCCCTCTTTCTTGTTGCTTCTTTCATACTTCTCTGGGTTCTGTTTTTCTTTGAAGGTGGCAAAGCAGAGTCGCTCATCATCTTCTGAAGGTACTGTTTTCATGATGGACTTTCCCTTGCTTCTTGGTGGATGTTCCGTCTTTTGTTCTTTTGGAGCATTGACCCAGTTGTTCTTCTTTCTTTCCTCTTTTCTCTCAGCAGCAGGCTTCTTCAGAGGTGGCGTATTAACCCCAAACTTAGATTTTCTGGCCACTTTTCGGTTTCTACCCCATACTTTGACCCATGTTGCTCGGATGTCCACTTCAATAGTTAGCCTCTTCAGTTTATCCGTGAGTTCCTCGGGTACCTCCTCTTCCTGAGCTGTCTCTATCTCTAGCTGCGCCATTTCATTCTCCAGCTCTTCTAGCTCTATTTTTACCTGTACTTCTTGAGTTGGAGTCGGTGGTGTAGCTTCTCTGTCCTTCCACTCAAGCATGTAGCAGTCTAATCTCTCAGTTTTGGAAGCTTTGATAGTTCTTTCCTCCTCTCCACTCCTTAGAGTCAACTCAGCGAGCTCCACATTAATGAGTGCCCTGCTAGTTGCTAGGAATGGTCTTCCAAGAATGATCGGACGCTCTTCATCTTCCTGGATATCTAGGATCATGAAGTCTGCTGGAAATACCAGGTCTTCGACTTTCACCAAGACATCCTCGATTGTACCTGCTGAGTGAATTGTTGTTTGGTTAGCTAAAACGAGTTCACGTTCTGTACCTGCAGTTATTGTTGTGAGTTTTAACTTGTCTGCTAGAGATAATGGCATTACGTTAACACTTGAACCCACATCACATAATGCTCGAATTTCTGCTTCCTCAATCTGACAGAGTATGGTGACGCTTCCAGGATCTGTCTTCTTGATTGACAATCGTGCTCGGCTTTCCCTATACTCTTGCAGTTCTCTCATGAACTCATCATAGGCTTCGTCTAATGTCATATCGAACAGCTTGTACCACTCTTCGTAGTCTTTGATCTGTTCTTCTCTCCGTTCATGTTCTGATTTCTTATCCTTTAGCACTTTGCATTCCTCCTTTGGATTGTCCACCGTGTTACCTGCAATATCTTTAGAAACATGCGTGCTTACCAGTTTTGAGAGTTGACCAATCTGGGTTTCAAGACTTTTTATCGTTGCCCCCTGGTTGGCTACTGTCGTCTGGATATTTTCAAAGTTAGTTTTGATCATGCTAGCAAACTTATTGAGTAACTCTTCCAATGGAGATGGCTTTCTTGGTTGAGATGCAGTTTGAGCCTGGTTCCCTGTCTGGTCCCATCGTAAATTTGGGTGTTTGCTCCAACCTGGGTTGTAGTTGTTCCCCATGTAATTTAACTGCTCCTCGCTTCCTCCCGGCAAACATTGCCCATTAGGGTGATCTTCTAGGCAGAAGTCGCAAACTCCCTCTACCTGTTTAACACTAGCTTCCTTCACAGCTTTCTCCTTATCAGCAAGTTGCCTCCTTAGTAACTCGATCTCTACTTTGTAGGCAATCTCCTGGTCCACCTTAAGAATTCCAGGAGTCTTTTCAGCTATATCATGGCTCATGTTGTATTCATTCTGGCGCATCTGCTCAACCAGATCCTTAGTCTCTGCATAGGTCTTTACTTTGATGTGAAGGTGGAAAAACACAAGAAGGGGGGGGGGGGGTTGAATTGTGTTTTAAAAATTAAAAGTTTTTACCAAATAAAACTAAGTTTGCAGCGGATATAAACACAAAAATAAAAGGGGTGCTGAGAGAAAGAGAGAAAGACACAAAATTTATCCTGGTTCCTCTCACAAATCGAGAGTACTCCAGTCCCCTTGTTACTAACAAGAGATTTTCCCTATAATCTACTTAAGATTACAAATTGCTCAAGCACACTTGCAAGAGACTTCTCAGGTGCTCAAGTTTCACTAAACAAGAGACTTCTCAAATGCTCAAGTTAAACTTAACAAGAGACTTCTCAAACAAACTTAAGAATAAGAATGAATGTTGAGGAACACTTGATATACTACCAGAGGTGTTTACAAAATACAACGCAAATTGCTTTAAGACTTTGAATGACAGATAGAACAATAATGTCAGAATGCTTCAGAGCCTTAAACGCAGTAATAGAACAGTGGTCATTTCTTCCATTTGAGTCTTCTATTTATACTTGAAGGAAGATGATGACCGTTGTAGAGAGATAAGGTGCCAGCTGGAATTTGCTCGTACAATTGCTAGCTGTAAATTGCCTTCTTTAGCAAAGAAATCCAATTCCACTACCTTGCAATTCAAATTATCACTCATCCATTTTGAGTAATAATAGTACGATAGTACGATCCTCAAATGCGCTCCGCTTATGGATAAGATTAACGTTGTACCAACGAATATTCCTTCCTGTGGATGTGACAGAGCCTTGAAGTAGATTGTTCTTCAATCATTGGTTCTGATTATGTCAGTTCTTGAGTGACGTAAATTCCTTTTGCTTCAGATGCTGTTGACATAGCTTCTTGAGGTCTTTTAGCTTCTGAGTCCTTCAGAGCCTTGTTTTATCCTCAGAGTCACTTTCTTCAGCATGCAAAATTTAAGCTTCTGATGAACAGCGATACGCTTTCAGAGCTTCATAGCTTGGCTTCTCTCTTGTTATTCATAGTGCTTCTGAATGAATTTTAACTTATAATTCTGCACACTAGAATAATCATTAGTAATACCAATTGTAATTTTAATACTTTGTTATCATCAAAACCACTTAAAATTTTAGAGGTTCATGTCAGACCCACTTTGTTCCAACAATCTCCCCCTTTTTGATGATGACAAACGAAAGCATTAAAATTCAATTGTTGTTGATTTAATTTAATTAAGTTGACTTCAGGTTTCAAAGGTTTGCAATCTCCCCCTGAGTCTGATAATCCATAGGGTTAGGTTTGTAAGCTCCCTCTAAGTCTTATCCATAATTAATTAAAACAGTTTAAGAGTCAACTTATTAACTTAAAATAAATTTTCATATTCGTCTCTCAGAAGCAGAGGTTTGTAAGCTCTCCTTCTCAGAGTCTGATAATGCTCAGAAGAGGTTTGCAAGCTCTTCTGACATTGTCTATGAGATTTATTTTAGGTTCTTAAATTTTCTCCTCTTTCAATAACGTTCAGAATGAGAAGGAATCAGAAGGGATAAAAATTGATTCAAAATGTATATAACATAACAGTTTCAGATCTTTTGAGCAGCATTAGAATCAATCAATTATCATTAATTTTAACGCTGTTCTTACTCCCCCTTTTGTCATCAGTCAAAAAGCTCAGAAAACAAGACATTCAAGTAAAAAAAAATGGTTATAACTACATTCATTAAATGAATTGTGTTGATTCCCAGGTAGACAAGAAAGCTTGAGAGCACTATAAAAAGAGATGATTCTTCTCATTTTATTCATACAGAATAATCAAAGAGCATCATAAGAAACACACAATGGAAAAGCAAGCTACGAAGGATGCTTCAAGATCTAAAGAAGTGATAAAAAAGGAAGCAGAGCCCTGGCGCTGCGAAGAAAACAGGCATCGTTATGAAAGAAACAAGCGAGAATTGGTTCTGACAGAGTCAGAGCTTGAAGAAATAGGCTCTGACCTGGAAGAATTCTTATGTAATAAAGAATTTCTTCAATAAATTTAATAAAGAGTTTCTGCTATAAATTTCTTTCTTTTTGAGCATGTTTCTTTTATATACTCTTGTCAAACGTCAGAAAACCAGTTACCAGACACGCCTCATACGGTATTGTTGCCCCGCTTATAAACAGGCTATAATAGTAAGAAGCTATTTCATGAGTAAACAGGAATACTGATGTGGGGGAACCTTAGGTTTTCAAAATCCTATATAAGTTTAAAAACAAGATGTTCTCCAACATCTTACACTAGGTTCAGAATCCACAAGAGTATCAGACATTATCAGAGTATATGATTTTCATTTTGAAAAACAAAATAAAATAAACACACCAGCACAAGCACATATATAAGGATAATAAGAAGCTTAATTAACCAAAAGAATATTATCCAAAAGAATTACATAAACATTATTACAAATAAGTGCTCAGACATAAGGGTTAAGGTTTGGGTTGCTGTTGAGTAAGCTTCAGAAGAAGTTCCATCATTGCATCTATCTTCTTGTTAGTAGCTTCACCAGATCTGTTCAAGTCTTCTCTTATATCGGCCCTGAACTCATCCATTTCATTTCTTAGTTCCTCTCTTAAGTCATTCTTGATTACATCCAGAGCTTCTTGCATAGCTGAAGGTATAGCAGATGAAGAAGAGCCTTGGACAAGTACTGGTGGAGATCTAGGAGGAGATG
Organism: Trifolium repens; assembly: GCA_030408175.1. Classification (NCBI taxonomy): domain Eukaryota; kingdom Viridiplantae; phylum Streptophyta; class Magnoliopsida; order Fabales; family Fabaceae; genus Trifolium; species Trifolium repens. The sequence goes on from CP125851.1 coordinate 39,284,851, forward strand.
AAGCAACAATGGGAGCTTTACCTTTATCAGAATCTGGTTCACTGAGGTTCTGATCATTCATAACAATATCTTCTGCAGCTCCTTGATTCTCAATAATCTTAATAGTCTCAATAACAGCAATGTGAATAGCTCTATCAACCAATAACTTGAAGGCTTCTTGTTCAGCAAGCCTCTGACGTTCCATTTCAGCAGCTATCCTAGCCTGCTCAGCATCAAGAGATCTTCTTATACTTTCATTCACAGCAGCTAAAAATGCTAACCTTTGACATTCTTCTTCATGGTTGAAAAAAGTAAGTCTCAGAGCATGAGAGCGATCAGCAGCACTCATTATTTGAGACAAGACTTCCATTCCTCTTCCTTCAATCTTTCTTTTCACATAACCTCCTAAGAGCCTTAAAGACTGACTGAATTTCTGTTCCAATTCCCTGATCTTAGCATCAACATCTGAGGGAAATATCAGTACTTCTTCTTCCATGCTCTTAAATTTCTTTAGACTAATACTAATAGCATTATCTAGCAGCTCAAGGTTTGGTTCAGAGTTGTGATTGAAGAAGGGTTGGTTTTTGTTGAAGGGAATGGTGGGTTCATGACTTTTTCTTTTAAGAGGGATGATTTTGATTTTTCTGATTTCATCAAAGGGGTCTTTGAGGGTTGTTATTAAATCATCATTAACATTAATTTATGCTTTTAGCAGATCCTCCAGAATGGGTAGGGCAAAGTCAGTAGGTAGACTGAGTTCATCTATGGTTAAGGGTTTGTAAGATGGACCATAGATGGGTTCTGATGGTTGTGTTTGTGGTTCAGGTGTGGGTTCAGGAGTGGAAGGTTCAGGTTGTGGTGTGGGTGGTTTAGCAGTGGTATGTTCAGGATGAGTCATAACTTCATCCTGAGCTGGTGTGAAGGTGGGTGGATCTCCTTGTTCAATGTCAGCAAGAGAGGATGGTGATGTTTGAATTGGTGGTTCTGGAATTGGTGGATCAATAGGTAAGTCAGAAGATGTATTCATAAAGTGAAATTGATCAGGTGAGTTTGTGTTGGAGTGGGTAAAGGCATCACCAGATAGGTGAGTGGAGAGATGTTCAAGAATGGTGGGTGATTTTCTTGTTGTGTTGGTAGGTTGGTCAAGAATGGAAGTATCAATGGTGATATTTTCTTCTGCTGGTGGGTTGTTTTTAGGTTTCTTGAGGGTTCTTTTGACAGGGATCTTTTTCTTATCTTGTTCCTTCTGAATTTTGTCAAGTTTTTCTATAAGCTCTGAAGAATCAGTGCTTGTATCAGAAGAGGTCCCTTCAGATGATGATGAGGAGGATGATGAGGGTTGTGGGGAAGGTGGGATCATTCGTATAGGCTTTGTATAGTCTATAGGAGATGATTGGGTAGAGGGATGAGCACTAGATACACTATCAATATTAGGCTTAGAATTTTTACCTGAGTTAGCAGCCTTTTGTTTGGAAACAACTGTCTTCTTTCTTTTTGTGGCTCTGACAGGTCGATCCGCTTCAGCATCTACAGGCCTATCATTCCTTTTCTTTGTTCTTCTTTCCTTCTGAACAGCCTTCCTCTGAGCAACCTTAGCCACTTGTTCCTTAGTGACTTCTTCTTTTTCTTCAGTGGCTATCCTTTCAGCACCACTAACCTCAGCAGCATCATTCTTATCTTCAGATTGTTCCTCCTCAACAATTTCTTGTTCAATTGGTTGAGGTTTTCTTTTAGACCTGGTGATCTGCTTTGGTCCTTTGAAGATGTCCCAGTTTGGTACACCAACTACCATACTCCTGGGCACACTTACCCCAGAATCTAATCTGACCAACTCCAAGAAGTTCTTGATAACATCATCATTATCAAATTCTGATATGGTTGGGAAACCGTCACACCAGAAGTACTTCTCATAAACCTGCTCCAGAGGGCTCTTGGCTGTTTTCAGCTCCTCTTTTGTCTTCAGATGCATATTTACCAGAACGCTTGCATCATACTTAGCAGTATTGAAGACTCTAAGTTTCTCCTTGGTACTGACAATTTGAATAAGCTTTGTTTGTCAGATGATTTCTGAGATCAACCTTGGATGATGAATCATTGAAGGTGATTTGGTTCTGCTTTTGGATATAGTAAAGCATAGGTGATCAAACAGAAGCTTTGCCAAATTTATCTTCACCTTCTTGTACAAAAACCAGATGAAGTGCCGATGTGGTAGAGAAATAGTATCATATCCTCCTTCTCTAGTGATGATGGAGGCCAGAAACACTTTGAAAGCAAAGCTGAAGTTTTGCTTCATGAATTTAGCTTTACCCAAATCATTGTTGGCACTACCAGGCAGGAATAAATCCTTCTTAATGGATTCAATATGTTTGCTCTTCTCACCATATTCATCCACATTCTCACCTTTATTGTCCAGACCCAAAATTTTGGCAATATGTTCTTGAGTAATAAGAACATTGATACCCATGATATTTGACCTAATCTCCTTTCCTTTATAGGGTCTTAAGCCAAGTTGACTCCTTGTTTTACCTTTCAGAGAACCATCCTTTTCTACCATCTTTCTAACCTCTTCATCAGCATTGAACTTGTCAAAGATGGTAGCTTTCTGCCAGAAGTACTTGACAATATCATAGTAGACGAACCCGTTTAGCATCTCAAAGTAATTCTTCCATTGTTGATCGTAGAATAAACTTTGAATGTCAATTCCATTCACTTTAAAACTCTCAAAATCAACAAACTTTTCTGTAACGAACTCAAAAGATTCTGGACCAGCGTCGGTTACATTATCTTTGAAGACTAGTTTTTCTTGAGACAGAAGATCAATAACTGGTGGTAGAACAGGGTTGAACGGCCGTTGAACAATTTCGTTTGAAGGACGAGCAGCCATGATTGCAAAAGATTAAGAAGCAGGGAGATTTGGGAATTTCTGAGGTTTAGGGTTTGTGTAGGAAGTGATTATGTGTAAAAGTTGTGCTTTGTGAGTGAAGTGACAATTTATATCAAATAGAGTAAACACACAGAAAATAGGCACAAAGGAGGGAGCGCGAACAGTTTAAAATTAATTTTAAATTGCATAACTGCATTTTCATCATTAACTGTTCTCTACCCATCAGGATCTAGACACGTGTTGGAAAGGCTTAAACATAGCTGACGCGTGTACAGACAACTGTTGTACACTTACTAGTACTAAACGTTTCGTTTCCGTTTAGTTCAGAGCCAAACTCATTTGTATCTGTCACCTCATCAGAACCTGTTACTTCTTCAGAACCCATTTATTCAGAACTTCCCACAGGAGACTCTGAATTATTAGTGGTTCTGATGGAGCTTCAGATGCTAATTCTATTTTGCATCTCAGGGCTAATTTTCTTCAGAGATAAAGTGCATGTTCAAATTCTTTTTAATAAAGTCAAATCTTTCAATAGCTAAAGGCTTAGTAAATATGTCAGCCCATTGATGTTCAGTATCAATGAATTGAATATCTATTGTGCCTTTTTGAACATGATCTCTTATAAAATGATGTTTTATTTCAATATGTTTAGCTCTGGAATGCAAAATTGGGTTCTTGGATAAATGAATAGCAGCAGTATTATCACAATATAGTGGAATACTACTCTCAGCTATATTATAATCCTCTAACTGATATTTCATCCAGAGAAGCTGTGTACAACATTTAGCAGCTGAAATGTATTCTGCTTCTGCTGTAGACAAAGCAATAGTTGTTTGTCTCTTGCTGGCCCAAGATATGAGATTCTCACCAATAAATTGGCAATTTCCACTAGTGGATTTTCTCTCTATCTTGTCTCCAGCATAGTCAGCATCACAGAATCCAACTAGCTTACTATCTAGGGATTTTTTATAAAGAAGTCCTAGATTAGTAGTTCCTTTCAGATATCTAAAGATCCTCTTAACTGCAGTTAAGTGAGGTTCTCTAGGATCTGACTGGAATCTTGCACACAAGCATACACTATATAAAATATCAGGTCTAGAAGCTGTTAGATAGAGCAAGGAACCAATCATACCTCTATACAACTTTTGATCTACTTTGTTTCCAATTTCTTCCTTGCTTAAGCTGCTTGAAGGATGCATGGGAGTTGACATTATCTTACAGTCTTCAAGATTAAACTTCTTCAGAAGCTCTTTTGTATACTTGCTTTGATGAATGTAAGTGCCATCTTTTCCTTGATTGATTTGAATTCCAAGGAAAAACTTTAGTTCACCCATCATGCTCATTTCAAATTCATCCTGCATCAGCTTTGAAAAACTCTTGCACAAGGAAGCATTAGTAGAACCAAATATTATATCATCGACATAGATTTGAATAATTAAGATGTCTTTCTTAGTTGTCTTTCTGAATAGTGTATTGTCAATTTGACCTTTTTGAAAACCATTTTCTAAAAGGAAATTACTCAGTCTTTCATACCAAGCTCTTGGAGCTTGTTTGAGACCATAGAGTTATTTCTTAAGTTTATAAACATAATAAGGGTTTTTCAAATTCTCAAAACCTGGGGGTTGTTTGACATATACTTCTTCAGAAATGACACCATTTAGAAAGGCACTCTTAACATCCATTTGGTATAAGGTTATTCCATTATTAACTGCATATGATAATAATAACCTGATTGCTTCCAGTCTTGCCACTGGAGCAAATGTTTCAGTGAAGTCAATGCCTTCTTGCTGACTGTAGCCTTGTGCTACCGATAAGTGCTCAAAAGTAGTAAAAAGTCATATATATTTTAAGCACTTATTAACTTATTTTGTAAGATATCCTTTAGGTTTTCCCCACTTTAGTGTATATATTTGTTTTAAGTTATATTTTGTTAAGTTTTTCTAAATCCCAACTTTTGATGCACGAAATGAAAAAAATGAAGAAAAAGCCAAGTTAACTCGCCAGAGCGTGTAGAACTCGCCAGGGCGAGCAATGCTAACACGCCAGAGCGTGTGCAGGGCGAGTAGAGGCAGAGAGCATCAAAATGGAAAAGAGGCAAACACGCCAGGGCGAGTAACAACTCGCCAGAGCGAGTTGGAACTCGCCAGAGCGCATGAAGGCGGTTTACTAGTTCAATACTGACGTGGCAAAACCCTCTGATGAAGAAAGGTGAACTCGCCAGGGCGTGTTGTAACTCGCCCGGCGAGTTCTAACTTTTAGAATTACTATATATAGAGCTTGCTGCTATTTTTCTTGCATCAATCACTTGTAATAGAACTAAGAAACAGAGAAAAATCTAAGAAATCATAAATCCAAGGATAAGGTGAAGGTGGATCAACAAAAGCTTGAGACATCAAGTGTTATGTTCATTATCTTTTCTTCTCCTACTCTTTGTAAGCTTATTTTTACCATGAGTAACTAAATCCATTGTTGTTGGGATTATATGTAGCTCATTTGTGACTATGTACAACTCTTAAACATGTTCATATATGTTTTAGTTTATTCATCAATGTTAGTGTCATCTTCAATCTTCATGCTTTATCTTTTGATTTGAATTTATAGACATATAATGTTTGAATCAAGGAACTAAGATGAACACTTATTAAAACCCTAAATTCTAGACATAGATTTAGGATTAATATTCACTTTGTGTATTGGAACTTAATGATATTGTGTCGTTGAAATTATCCGAGACATCAGAAGTTTAAATAATACAATATAACCGTTGTATTGATTAATCACTCGAGACATCGAGGATTGATAGGTACAACGTGAACCTCGTCGTTATCTGGACACAGAAACGTACGTGAGCAATACGTGATAATAGTGATGAATAGCTGAAATATATGTGACTAATTTACAAACGTACATACGAATGAATGAGTGAAGTTTAATCCCGATAACCTTTTCTCTTTGAATCTTAAATCATCGTTTAGCGCAATTTTATGTTTACAAGACTTTTTACAACAAAACAACTTCCAACTTAAACTTAAAATGATGTTATTTGTTGAATGGTTCTTAATTTCACACTAGTCCCTGTGGATGCGATATAAACAAAATACTTGCTAAAGAACTTTAACAGCTACTAGTCTAGCTTTGTTTCTTACCACTTCACCTTGTTCATTCAGTTTGTTCCTAAATACCCACTTGGTTCCAATGATGTTTTTGTGTGTTGGTCTTGGTACCAAATCCCACACATCATTTCTTTGAAACTGATTGAGCTCATCTTGCATTGCTACAATCCATCCATCATCAGAAAGAGCTTCATCAACATTCTTAGGTTCTATCATAGATATGAGTCCTAGAAGTGAATCTTGTTGTTGATAATCTGATCTTGTTTTTCTTGGACTCTCTTTGTTTCCAAGAATAAGATCTTCTGGATGTGATGATCTGTATTTGAATTTTCTCTTTGGAACTTCATTAGTTTCAGCACTTGTTTGGGTATCATCTTCTGAGATATCATCATGTTCTTCAGATGCTTCTATTGAGGATGCTTCTTCAGAGACTTCTTCCAATACAGCTTCTGAAGATTCATTTGCATCTGATGCTTTCTCAGGTTCTGGATTGTTATATTGATAAGGAACACCTGCATAACTATCAGCTTGCTCTGACATTTTACTGTCAGGCTCTTTGCCATCAAATCTAACATGTATAGATTCTTCCACTGTGTTAGTTTCAGAATTATACACTCTGTATGCCTTTGAGCGTTCAGAGTAACCTATAAAGATTCCCTTACAAACTTTGGCATCAAATTTTCTTTTGTAGGCCTTATTGTTCAGAATGTAACAGGTACATCCAAACTGATGAAAATAAGAGATGTTGGGCTTTCTTCCTTTAAAGAGTTCATATGTTGTTTTATTCAATATAGGTCTGATATAGATCCTATTTTGAATATAACAAGCTGTGTTCACAGCTTCTGCCCAGAAGTGCTTAGCAAGTTTAGTCTCATACATCATGGTTCTTGCCATCTCTTGTAAAGACCTGTTCTTTCTCTCTACAACACCATTTTGCTGTGGTGTTCTAGGAGCTGAGAACTCATGGACAATTCCATGGTCTTCACAAAAAGTTGCAATGGGTTCGTTTTCAAACTCACCCCCATGATCACTTCTGATCTTTAAGATCTTGAGACTCTTCTCACTTTGCACTTGTGTGCAGAAGATGGTAAACACATCATATGCATCATCTTTCACTCTAAGAAATTTGACCCAAGTCCATCTACTGTAATCATCTACAATAACAAGTCCATATTTCTTTCCATTGATTGAGGTTGTATTTACAGGACCAAACAAATCAATGTGAAGCAATTCAAGAGGTCTTGAGGTAGAGACAATGTTTTTAGGTTTAAAAGAGGTTTTTGAAATCTTTCCAATCTGACAAGGACCACACAGAGCATCTGAATGATAGTTGAGATTGGGTAGACCTTTAACCAAGCTTAGTTTGCTAAGCTTAGAGATTAATCTCCAGTTAGCATGACCTAAGCGTTGGTGCCAGACCCATTTCTCATCATTCAAAGATAGAAGACAAACTATCTTTTGTTCTGAGAGTTCTGACAAATTGATTTTATAAACATTGCCTTTCCTTAAGCCTCTGAATACTACAGACTCATCAGACTCTCTGATTACAGTACATGCATCTTTATTAAACTTAACAACAAATCCACTATCACAAAATTGGCTAATGCTTAGTAGATTATGTTTGAGGCCATCAACTAACCAAACATCTTTGATAGAGAGAGAAGAATTACCAACTGTACCAGTACCAGTGATCTTCCCTTTTTGGTTTCCTCCAAATCCCACAGTTCCTCCCTCTTTCAGAGTCAGGGTTTGGAACATATGCTTGTCTCCTGTCATATGACACGAGCAACCACTGTCCAGGTACCAAGAATGCTGCTCTGGCCTTCTTAGAGTGCAGATCTGCTGCAAAGACAATCTCAGACTTTGGTACCCATACCTTTATGGGTCCTTTAGAGTTAGTCCTCATTACCTTAGATTGTTTTTGTTTATAAGGCCTATCAGGAGCTCTAGAGTTATTGAAGCATTTTGAAAAACTTTTAGGCTTTGTATAACTCTTGTGCTTTGCTTTAGAATATACCAGAGTTTTATTTATTTTGACATTGGTCTGTGGTTTGGAAACCTTAGGCTCTGAAGATCTCAGAGTCTGAGGCTTCTTGGCCTCTGACACAATTATTTTTTCAGGTTCTGGTATACTTATTGCTTCTGATTGGCTTTTAACAAATACAGCCTTAGGTTTTGAATTATCACTTTTAGAGGGTTTAGAAAATAATGGATTATCCTTAAAACGTGAAAATCCAAGACCTTCACCTCTGTTTCTACTAACATGGTATATTAAGGAAGCTATCTTACTTCTCTTCATGCCATTGATAAGAAATTCTTGCAGAGCAAATTCATGCTCTGGAGGAACCTTATCATCATAAACATAATGAGTTTCCATAAATGAGTTTCTACTACTTAGAGACTCATTTTCTTCAACTATTATGTTCATTTTCTCAGTTAGGTTATTGTAAGCCTTTTTCAGGACCTTACATTCACCTGCCTTTTTAGTGAGCATTTTTAAGGCATCTTTAAGGGAATCTACTAATTCAGTTCTAGATAGTTTAGCAATTACCTCTTCCTCATCTTCAGAGTCTGAACCTGCTTCAGAGTCTTCTCTGTCAGAGGTAGTTGCCATCAGTGCTAGATTTGCTTCCTCATCACCATCTGAGTCCGAGTCTTTGTCAAGATCTTCCCATGTTGCCAGAAAGCTCTTCTTGACTTTACTCTTATATCTTTCCTTGCTAGAGCTTTGCTTTGATGATCTACTTTTGTTTTCTGGACAATCTATTTTTATAGTATTTGCTTTAGGAGTTTGAATATAAATATGGCATTTCTTTATTATGTTTGTAAGTTTACAAAATAATAAAGTCCCTAGAATAGATAGTCCGTTTAATATTAAGTGTGACTTAATCATGAGATTACATTAAACATAAGGACACTATTCTTAAATATCCGTAGTCGAGCTTTAAGGTAAAAGGGATAACCTTAAAGGCATAAAGACTATTATGAAGATAGACCGATAATCGCATCTCATGGATCATAGGATAAGGAGTTATCAAGTCTTGACATAAGTATAAATGTTAAGAGTAATATTTATACTGGATTGACCCGCTATGAGAGTACTACATGAATGTTATGCTGAGTGTCATAAGTTACTCTCATGGTGATAATGGTGTATACCACCCTTAGACCTGAAACCACTTTGTACCCTAGATGTGGAGTCAAGTACTTTGTTTCTGATCTAACGTTGTCCGTAACAGGATAACTATAAAGGCAATTGATGGGTACTTCACGAAACATGCTGAGGGACAGTAGTGACCTAGATGGAATTTGCCAATCCTGCATAACAGGATAAATGTCACGGGCCCAATATTGAACTGGACAAGGATGACACCATGTATGCCTTGTGTTCAATATAGACATAAGGGCAAAGGGGTAATTATACACACTAGTATTATCACAAAGGTTATGTTTAGATCACATGATAATTTCTCGTAACTTGAGTAGCAGTGATGTGTTGCTAGATACCGCTCACTGTTTATTATAATAAATATATGATTTAATATAATTGTCAAACGTTACGGAAACCTACAAGGGTCACACACATAAGGTCAGTCTAGTGTGAGATTGGAACACCGTAAGGTACGGTGTACCTCAGAGGAATATGGAAATATGATAAGGGTATCACGGTAATTAAATAAGCAGTACACCAAAAGGAATGGTGAGGGAGCACTCATGTGTACATGACACATGGGGCATGCACCCCCCTTTAGCTTGTTTAATGAAATGGGCTTTAGTGTAGTTGTAGCCCAATGACAAGAGTTTGTCTTGGTGCACAAGACAAGTGGTTCTATAAATAGAACCCTTGTGGTAAAGAAACTTCACTTGATGCAAACCCTAATCCTTATTTCTTGCCTCCTCTCACTTGAGGCCTTCATCTCTTGGAGCTAGCACTCCTTTGAAGGTTACTGTTCGTGTGGACTGGCTAGAGGCGTTGTTCTTCGTCATCAACGCTCGTGATCATCTTCCGTTCGTGATTCAAGTATTGATAATTCCCGGCTCGTGATTCAAGTGTTGATCATCCACCGTTCGTGATAGAAAAGAATTTTACAACAAGAGGTAAAATCCTAAACACAGATTCATGCTCATTCGTAAGGATCAGTAAAGGAAAATTTTATATTCCGCTGCTTTTCAATCACTATTTTCCTTCAGTGGTATCAGAGCCACTTACGAATCCATGAATCGGTTTGATGTTTATTACCATGTTATTAATATGATTATGAATTGGTATTAATAATAATAATAACAAGAATTAATAAAATTTGATTGATCTATTTTGAAATATATGAGATATACGATTCTGATATAACGTCGGTGTATGTGATATACTGATCGTGTCATTCATTCGAATATTTAAGTGATTGGCGTGAACGTGGATGATTGTGAGCGTGAGCTTCGGAACCGTTACTGGTGAAGCATCATATATCCGATCGTCCATGATGAACAAACAATCCTAAAACGTTTTGATGTATGATCGTTGTATTAGGATTCATAACAATACAAGTGTTGTGTTGTTATGGAAACAGAAAATTGTTTAAATCGGAAATCGCGATTCTGTTTAAAATTGTTTAAACGTGTTTCCGTTAAAATCGCAAATCGCGATTCTGTTTAAAATTGTTTAAACGTGTTTCCGTTTAAATCGCAAATCGCGATTCTGTTTAAAATTGTTTAAACATGTTTCCGTTTAAATCGCGATCAGTTTAAATTGTTTAAATCGCAAATCGTGATTCTGTTTAAAATTGTTTAAACATGTTTCTGTTTAAATCGCGATCTGTTTAAATCGTTTAAACATTCTGTTCAAATCGTTTGAACATATTGGAAATTGTTTCTATTTAAACAATTCACTTATGTTTAAATTGTTTAAACATAACTCTGCGTAATGTGATCAATCATGCTATTTTATTAATTGGATGAATAATAATAATAATAATTTGTTTATTGTTTTGAATTGTATGATGAATGGTTATGGCCTTAGTCCTTTAATTTTGTTTTATTTGGGATTTTAAATACGACCTGCGTGTCGTGCCTTTCTTATATCTCTTGATGTAATTCTCTTCTCATCTCACTCCCTCGTATGTAAAACGAGTATTCTTGTATGTAATGTAATATTATGAAGAAGAAAAGAGTACAAGAACAAAGAAGGACAACCTTGGAGATCATGCTTGGAGAAGTATAGATCGTTATTAGGTTAGCTTAGGTTCTCTCATTGGCTTGAGAGAACAATTGCGCTAGGGGCCATAACTGTTTCATTTTTTTTTATGTATGTTGATGCATGTGTATGTATGTATGTATGTATGTTGATACATGTTAGAGACGATTTATATGATAAATAAGCCGGTGAGATCAAACTAATTAAAATCCTTCAAGTACACATAAAGACTAATATAGAAGATGTAGGTTTTGCCAACGCAAGGTGCATTTTCTTTAATGGTAAGATGTGTAAATATTAAGTTTATGCTTTCCAAAGAATAGCACCCTTCAAGATCAATATCGATTAATGTAGGTTTTGCCAACGCAAAGTGCATTATCTATATTGATAAGTTGCGGTGAGGTAACCAGTTTATCCGATTGCTATTCATTGGGTTTAACTTAACTAAAGAAAATATAATACGATTATATGACTTTGGAAGCAAATGTTGGGTTATTCCATATGATGGATTAATAAGTGTTATTTACTCAACGGAAAGAATATGAGAATTGTATGAGATACAATTGGAAAGAGTTTCCTACCTAAATAGCTATGTTTTGTGTAATCAGCCCAACGCTGACTTAAAACAAAGTAAAATATGGATCTCATTCCCACTAGAAAACCTTCCAACGAGGTTTTCCGAATCAAATGTCGAGGGTCATTTGTTTTGAATAAAATAGTGGAAGCATTTTAATAAAAGTCCTTATTAAAATTATACAAATATCTTACATATCTTTGTAATTAAAACTTTATACAATACAAATTATATTGTCCTTATGAAGGACAAGAATTTCAGAAAAGAGTTTCTGAATTGGTACATGAATGACGTAAATAGTTCTTGGAAGAGTCAAACTAAAAGAATGAAGTGAGACTTCAATATTGTACATATTGTTATAGAAAGTCAAAAAAAAAAAAAAAAAATTCTATTTCTACATCAAAAGTATATGATACAAGATGTTGAATCTCAATTTTTGAAAATAGAGATGCTTAAAGAATTAGAACATTGACTATAATTTTAAGTCAACCCATATCTAGAATGAAATTGTTTCATTGACAATGAGAGCTTATGCAATGACTTAAAATCGAGTTTGAAATGGAACACAATAATTGTTGTTGAATTCCATCTAATAATAGAAGTAGTAATTGTATATCTTGTATTGACAAGATATGAATTGTTGCTTTGAATGATAAGATAGGTAATGGTCCTATCATTTAAGCAAAGTCTTCTATACTATTACTCCAAGTCAAGTAATGGACTAGGGTTCCATGATCTTGATAGGGTTATCTATAACAGTTGTAATAAGAGCCAAATAAGATTTGGACCTTGAATAAATATATCAAGAGAATTATTGTTTAGTACAAATATTCGATGTGTCAATAAAATGTCACATGACCTATTTGAACAATATACATGAGATGTATGTTGACCACTAAACATATTTGGTGTATTGAGCTTATTTTACTTCATTAACATTGATGATTAAAATCAATAGATGTTGATATGTGTGTGACACAAATTAGAAATCTTTGAATTTGTCAAAGAAATTCAACAGTAAAGTAAATAATAACTCGACGAAGTCATATGAATAAGTCATATTAGTAAATACTTCGTTAATGAATATAATGACTATTTTATCACATCATGTTTGACATGATATCATTTAAATATAGTTTAATTATATATTGACTCTTTCTAAAAATCTCTTTACTTATAGTTAATCTTCACCCACAATTAGTTTCCCCTTTTAAAATGATCATAAAGACACTATATGTGATATGGAGGCAAGAGCACCAAGTTTGTCTTTATGCGAATTTTGGATTAAAATTTATTAGATAAATTTAATTCCAAATGAATGAATAAATAAGTGGTAGTATCCTAAAGAAAGGGATATTGGTCCTATATCACTCTTAAGGACAAAAGTTGTTTTGTTGCTAGATTTGAAACATTCCTCTAGTGAGAGTGTGTCTCTAAAAGAGACAGTGGGAGTGATATAGAACTTGAATAAATTCAAGTACCACAAAACATATTTATTTAAAAGGAAACGCAAACCGGTTCCTCAAGGTTGTTGAAGAACCATCGTTTTAAAGTTGCACAAATCTAAGATAAGTCTAACATATCACATATGGCTAAAGAGATATGGTTTTATCATGACTTGGCAATGTGATATGATTTTCATGGAAGATGAGTCTTTGACTTTCTAAAAGGTCGTAAGACGGTCTAAATTCTGAGAAGTGGCTAAATGCCATGAAAACTTATGCAGAATCCATATACACTGACCTTATGTAGATAATGGTCATGTCATCAAGATGAGTAAGACTCATACGATGAAAGTGAGTATTTTTGTTGAATACTAATATGGATGGTATTAAGAATACCTTTTAATGTTTGATTGATCATTAAAGGTTTCACGCAAAATCATAATGCAAATTATGATGAAACCCTAAATATAATCATAGAGCTTAAAATCTGTTTAATTGTTTTTACTAAATGTTGTACTACATGTTTTGGTAGATGGATAACAAAGTTGCATTCCTTAATTGGAATGACCTCATATATATGTACTAGACATATACATAAGGGTTTTGTTTATCCAAAGGATGCTAGAAAGGTATATAACTTGTAACTATCTAATTTTGATTAGATAGAGTTCTCGGAAATTTAAATTATTATTTGTTCCTTTTATGAAGTTTTATGAAAACAAATTAACAAGGACAAACCTATCTAATTTTGATTAGATCGAATAAATTTGAATATTTGTTCCTTTTGAAAGTTTTATGGAAAACCAATTAATGAAGGACAAATATAAATCATGTGCATACAAAGTTTTAGTGGGAGTGATAATATTAAATCTGATATCATATGTGGATGACATATTAAATCATCAAAACATTTTTCTTATACATGTGAGACATGACTAAGAAAATAACTCTTGATGAAATACTTAGGCAAGAATTCCTAAAGAGTTAGGAATAGCCTATGTATTTAGGCAAGGATTCCTAAAGAGTTAGGAATAGCTTATGTACATATATTGTCAAAGTGTTCATGACACTTAAATATTTGAAATTATTTCATGTGTCAAATGAATGATTTTGTCTAAAGGACAATATCATATCTCATTAGATGAGAATGGGGCACGTGGAAGGAGTCCATATGCTTTGGCATATAGGATTAATCATGCACATCATAATATGTACTGAATCAGACACACCATATGATTGTAACACAATCAATGAGTACCAAAATTGAAATTAGTGTTTGACACTAACTTACCTCCAAGAATATCCCTAAGGACCTTAAAGGAACTAAGGCCTATTTCTTGAAATAGATGGGTATGGGAAGGATCGTTGTAAGGAAGTTATAATGATGGAAGTTACCATACCAATGTATTGTATATCATGCCTGAATATAAGCATTGAAAGCTATAAGATAAGCTTCGTAATATGTTTGTTTCAGTTACATAGGTTGAGTATTTAAGATTGGATCGTTTGGCTCATGATTGAGCTAAGGCTATGTTCCCGGTATTGCAAGTCACATTAATCACATTAGTGGTGGTAATGGTTTAATCTTGCAAGAACACTTGAGAATAGATCTCACCGACGATTCATGAATATACTTAGACACTTATCTATTTCGATAAAGATCGAAATAGAACGTTGGAAGATACGTAAGATACCAACATAGGAAATAGTTCCTTATCCACTAACAAAGCCTCTTGCGCAGTTGAAGCGTGATGGGCACACTAAGTCTGTAGGTATCAAGAGTATACTTGATTGGCTTTAGTGCTAGTGGGAGATTGTTGGAGTAAGCCCTAAGAGCCAATCTATTTTTATAGTATTTGCTTTAGGAGTTTGAATATAAATATGGCATTTCTTTATTATGTTTGTAAGTTTACAAAATAATAAAGTCCCTAGAATAGATAGTCCGTTTAATATTAAGTGTGACTTAATCATGAGATTACATTAAACATAAGGACACTATTCTTAAATATCCGTAGTCGAGCTTTAAGGTAAAAGGGATAACCTTAAAGGCATAAAGACTATTATGAAGATAGACCGATAATCGCATCTCATGGATCATAGGATAAGGAGTTATCAAGTCTTGACATAAGTATAAATGTTAAGAGTAATATTTATACTGGATTGACCCGCTATGAGAGTACTACATGAATGTTATGCTGAGTGTCATAAGTTACTCTCATGGTGATAATGGTGTATACCACCCTTAGACCTGAAACCACTTTGTACCCTAGATGTGGAGTCAAGTACTTTGTTTCTGATCTAACGTTGTCCGTAACAGGATAACTATAAAGGCAATTGATGGGTACTTCACGAAACATGCTGAGGGACAGTAGTGACCTAGATGGAATTTGCCAATCCTGCATAACAGGATAAATGTCACGGGCCCAATATTGAACTGGACAAGGATGACACCATGTATGCCTTGTGTTCAATATAGACATAAGGGCAAAGGGGTAATTATACACACTAGTATTATCACAAAGGTTATGTTTAGATCACATGATAATTTCTCGTAACTTGAGTAGCAGTGATGTGTTGCTAGATACCGCTCACTGTTTATTATAATAAATATATGATTTAATATAATTGTCAAACGTTACGGAAACCTACAAGGGTCACACACATAAGGACAGTCTAGTGTGAGATTGGAACACCGTAAGGTACGGTGTACCTCAGAGGAATATGGAAATATGATAAGGGTATCACGGTAATTAAATAAGCAGTACACCAAAAGGAATGGTGAGGGAGCACTCATGTGTACATGACACATGGGGCATGCACCCCCCTTTAGCTTGTTTAATGAAATGGGCTTTAGTGTAGTTGTAGCCCAATGACAAGAGTTTGTCTTGGTGCACAAGACAAGTGGTTCTATAAATAGAACCCTTGTGGTAAATAAACTTCACTTGATGCAAACCCTAATCCTTATTTCTTGCCTCCTCTCACTTGAGGCCTTCATCTCTTGGAGCTAGCACTCCTTTGAAGGTTACTGTTCGTGTGGACTGGCTAGAGGCGTTGTTCTTCGTCATCAACGCTCGTGATCATCTTCCGTTCGTGATTCAAGTATTGATAATTCCCGGCTCGTGATTCAAGTGTTGATCATCCACCGTTCGTGATAGAAAAGAATTTTACAACAAGAGGTAAAATCCTAAACACAGATTCATGCTCATTCGTAAGGATCAGTAAAGGAAAATTTTATATTCCGCTGCTTTTCAATCACTATTTTCCTTCACTTCCCATGTTGCCAGAAAGCTCTTCTTGACTTTACTCTTATATCTTTCCTTGCTAGAGCTTTGCTTTGATGATCTACTTTTGTTTTCTGGACAATCAGCAATGAAATGACCAGGCTTGTTGCATTTGAAACACTTGTTTTGATCTTCCTTCTTGTCTTTAGCAGTACTAAGTCTCTTGGAAGATCCTCCAAATTTGCCTGCATATTTCTTGCTTCGTTTTGCCCATTGTGAAACCTTAGCAGCCATCAGCACCATCTCTTCTTCATCATCAGACCCAACTTCTTGACCCTCTTCAGAAGCCTCATCTTCAGATTCTATAATTTTAGCTTTCAGAGCCTTTGATGAACTTTTAGAGCTTAAGGCTATCCCTTTCATCTTCTGGGTTGATTCATCAGTCATTAGTTCCATCTCATGACTCTTTAATGAACTAATCAAGCTTTCAAGGGATACTGTATCCAAATCCTTAGACTCTTGAAAAGCAGTCACCTTGGGTCTCCATTTTGGTGGTAGGCTTCTGAGTACCTTTCTCACATGATCAGCTTCAGTATAACTCTTGTCTAATACTTGAAGTCCAGATACAAGAATTTGAAACCGTGAAAACATAGTTTCAATGTCATCTCCATCCTTCATCTTAAACAGCTCATACTGATGCACCAACAAGTTAGCCTTTGCCTCCTTAACTTGTTTGTTGCCCTCATACTTGGATTTTAAGGAATCCCAAATAGATTTTGCAGTTCTTTTATCTCCAATTTTAAGGTACTCATCATGTGAGATAGCATTAGTCATCATTCCTTTTACAGAGTGATGCTTCTTGTACTCTAGCTTTTGAGTAGGTGTAAAGGCTTTCCTGTTCTGAGAACTGACAACACCTTCTAAGTCCATGTTTTCAAAGTTAACTCCATCTTCTACCATGTCCCATAAATCACAGTCAATACTCATGATATAGCTGTACATATTTGTTTTCCAGAACGGGTAGCTAGTCTCAGTTCCATTGAAGAAAGGAACTTTATCAGATGACCTTCTTTGTCGAGAGTTTGAGTCATAGTCAAAAGGAACTTCATTGAGATTCTTCTCAGCAGACATGTTTTTCCTCCTGGATCTTTACTGTTTCACTGTAAGGTGAGTTAGGCAACAGACCTAGCTCTTGATACCAATTGAAGGTGGAAAAACACAAGAAGGGGAGGGTTGAATTGTGTTTTAAAAATTAAAACTTTTTACCAAATAAAACTAAGTTTGCAGCGGATATAAACACAAAAATAAAAGGGGTGCTGAGAGAAAGAGAGAAAGACACAAAATTTATCCTGGTTCCTCTCACAAATCGAGAGTACTCCAGTCCCCTTGTTACTAACAAGAGATTTTCACTATAATCTACTTAAGATTACAAATTGCTCAAGCACACTTGCAAGAGACTTCTCAGGTGCTCAAGTTTCACTAAACAAGAGACTTCTCAAATGCTCAAGTTAAACTTAACAAGAGACTTCTCAAACAAACTTAAGAATAAGAATGAATGTTGAGGAACACTTGATATACTATCAGAGGTGTTTACAAAATACAACGCAAATTGCTTTAAGACTTTGAATGACAGATAGAACAATAATGTCAGAATGCTTCAGAGCCTTAAACGCAGTAATAGAACAGTGGTCATTTCTTCCATTTGAGTCTTCTATTTATACTTGAAGGAAGATGATGACCGTTGTAGAGAGATAAGGTGCCAGCTGGAATTTGCTCGTACAATTGTTAGCTGTAAATTGCCTTCTTTAGCAAAGAAATCCAATTCCACTACCTTGCAATTCAAATTATCACTCATCCATTTTGAGTAATAATAGTACGATAGTACGATCCTCAAATGCGCTCCACTTATGGATAAGATTAACGTTGTACCAACGAATATTCCTTCCTGTGGATATGACAGAGCCTTGAAGTAGATTGTTCTTCAATCATTGGTTCTGATTATGTCAGTTCTTGAGTGACGTAAATTCCTTTTGCTTCAGATGCTGTTGACATAGCTTCTTGAGGTCTTTTAGCTTCTGAGTCCTTCAGAGCCTTGTTTTATCCTCAGAGTCACTTTCTTCAGCATGCAAAATTTAAGCTTCTGATGAACAGCGATACGCTTTCAGAGCTTCATAGCTTGGCTTCTCTCTTGTTATTCATAGTGCTTCTGAATGAATTTTAACTTATAATTCTGCACACTAGAATAATCATTAGTAATACCAATTGTAATTTTAATACTTTGTTATCATCAAAACCACTTAAAATTTTAGAGGTTCATGTCAGACCCACTTTGTTCCAACATGATGGACCCACCAGCTGAGGCATCTAGTATCATCCGATGTTGCATTTTCATACTAGCAGTGAATAGTTGCATCTGCTCCATAGCACTAATGTTGTGGTTAGGACACCTTCTCATAAGAAGGTTGAAACGTTCATAAGCCTCGCACAGCGTTTCAGATTCATGCTGTTTGAAACTTAGAATCTCAGACTTCCTTTTCTGGAATAATGTGTGTGTGAAGAATCTTTCCAGGAACTTGTCTTCAAGCTCCTTCCATGTTGCAATCGTTCCCCTTGGCAAGCATTGGAGCCAATCTTTAGCTGGACCTGTAAGAGAAAAAGCAAACAAACGCAGCTTCTTCTGGTCATCAGTAACACTTTCTGGCACTTTCTGGATCTGACATGTCTCTGAAAACTTTGCAAGATGATCCCAAGGATCATTGTTGGCACGTCCATCGAACTGGTTCTCCCGCAAACCTGTAAGAACATTGCCCTTAATATCAAAGTTAGCTAGATTCGCAGGCTGGAATCCTAGTGAGATCTGATCTGTGTCAGTCCTCTTGCAGTAGTCTCCCATTGTAATTCTTTGCTCGTCCCCCATGGCTTTGGTGGTAGGCTCTTCTTCTGTTTTGAGACTGCTGGATGCTGCAAGCCTTTGTGCTTGCCTTCTTTTCCAAAGCGTTCTTTCTGGTTCAGGGTCGTACTCAAACTCCAGGATACCTGTTATCAAGCACAACAAATGAATACCGTCAGTAGCACTGGAAAATTAAATGGTAAAACTATTTTTAGTTTGTCTCATGTGTCTTTGTCACTATGAAAATTCCCAGGTAAGTGAGGTGGATCACAACGGATCGCTTAAATACCAAGACTTATCCTTAGCCAAAACTTTCACACATCAAACTCCACAATCATCAACAAGATTTTTTAATTTTTTTAATTTTTTTGTATTTTTGAAATTTTTTTGACAAACTTAAATAAATCTAGTAAGACTTTGTAAACACAATCCCCGGCAACAGCGCCAAAAACTTGACTACGGTCTGGCAAGTGCACCAGTCTGTCGTCGAGTAATAATTCACACTCTAGGTGTCTAGAATGAGTTCGTATCCACAGGGATCGTGCCGAGGCTTCACTAGCGTTATTTAAGTTTGTGATAGTTTGCATTCGCTTTGGTTTTTGAAAAGGTTTTTATAAAAGTAGCGTAATGCTTTGCAGAAATATAAATGCGGAATGTATAAATAATAGATTCAAGAAATATAGAGGCTAGGTATGGTGGTTGGACTCCCTCCCTTCTTCATATTTGGCATGATCGGTGTATAACATAGTTACTTAGATTATGTTCGGCGGTGAATTATCCTTGTTGTAGTAACACCTTACTATTACACTATGTTTATTAAAGTTTCCCTACGTTAACAACTAAGGTACCTACGAGAGCCTAACCTCGATGTGTCACATACCCTAATTACTAAGTATGTTGTTTATAAACACGCATTATAACCTTCACCAATTAACCTCTAGGTCCTAGTATCGGGCTGTTCATCTTCTAAGTGCTCATATCACACCTAGTGCATGATTCCTCCTCTAACCGCTCAGTTCACGACTAGTGCAGGATGTTACCGTCTCTATACACCTAGCATTATTTACTACGAGTTCCGGACCATATCAAGTCAAAACCTGATATCAATTCTATGGGCGCTCCCGCTTATCCGGCCAGATTACGAGAATACGTTATTAAGTGCAAGAAAGTAAATAACAAACACAATTACTAAATATCATTTATTATAACTTAGACTCAATCACAGACTCCAAATATTCACAGGGGAGTTCATCTTCTCCACCACAACCTAAGGCATAATTATAAAGACTACATATTTAAATTACAAGAATTTATAACCTAAATACAAAAGCCTAAAGAAACATACCTTGCTGAGTTAGTTTTCCCGTAAGGGGAGAAAACTATGTCCAATAGAGCTCCTCTGAACCTCTCATTATAGTAGAGAGTGTTCTACTATTTATGAATGAATAAAACAATGAAAGGGAGGCTCTATTTATAGTTTTCGTAATGGGCCTCAGCAAGGCATCGCACCACGATGAAGCCATTGTGCTGCGATGTGAAGATTCAGTTCAATTTTATAACTGATCCTGTGCATTTCATCAGCTTGGGCGCCAAGTTACTCCATCGTGCTGCGATAGCACACATCGTGCTGCGATGGACAGATTTTCTTCAGATTTCTTGGCGAACAAGTAGCTCCCATCGTGGCACGATGGGAGCCATCGTGCTGCGATGGAATGCTGATTTTCTTCACTTTTTGGGCTTTTTCTTGTATTTTTGCATCTTGGACTCTGTCTTGATGCTTTTTCTTGCTTTTGTAGGTTTTCCTTCGTATTTCGGCCTGTCTTGGTCATTTTACTACTAATAATAATACTAAAAATACCGTAGAAATTCCTGTCATCATGAACCTATTCTAGTATGAGACAGTCTTAGTCTTGTCTTCATATGATCAATTACAATGAATTTTCTAAGTCCAGGGGTGATATACCTAGTGACTTAGTGAACCAAAGTCTTGAGTTGCAGCGAAAAGTACTTAATCAGAGTGATCAAGACTTACTAGACCTTTTAGAGGTTCAAATTGAGCATTTTAATTATGCTTCTGGACACACTTATTAAGCATAGCTTTTAGTTTTTAATTTTTTTAAAGCTTGCCATATTCATCCGTAAAGCAAGAGAATGATTCTACTTGCCAAAGAGCTGTTCTTATCATCAATTATTTCTCCCCCTTTTTACCATAATTTGACAAAGGTTTTAAGGAAAATACTTCATTGATTAAAAGAAAAACGGAACAACTTAAAAAAGTGCACTAATCATAAGTGCCGGATGTCAAAGCCTCCAATGTCTAGGACATTTGGTAGGCCACAATAACTTACAAGAAGTAGAACAGAACTAAAGGGAAAAATACAAAAGTACTTATTTTCCTAAATTACCCAGTTGTTGTTCTTCATGCTTCTTCTTCTTCTTCACCATCTCTACCTTCATCATTCTCTTCTCCCTCAGCATCAGCATCTTGTATGGACTTGATCAGATTGTCCACATGTTGTTTTCTTGCTGTGCTGATCTTGATGGTTTCTCCCAAGGTCTTGGATATTTGCATCAGTTCAGCAAGTACATCCTTCTTGTTTTCTCTAGGCATAGAGTCTGATGCTTCAGCAGCTTCCTTCGTCTTTGAAAACACATTGTCTGGGACATGTGTACCAGCAAAGAGCTTGTAGTCAAAACTCAGGATTTACGGCTTCTTAGTTGGAACTTCATCAGAGTATAGGATGTTTGGGTACTGCCTTAAGATCATCCCAGTTATTAGGCAGAGAAAGGCAATGGGCAGCTTTACTGCATATGTTTCAGCATGCTTCATGGTTTGATTGAAAACATGATCACCAAAGTTGATGTTCTTCTTGGTCCCTATGAGATAGATCATCTTTGCCAGCATAGGGGTAATCCCAGAACCATGATTGGTAGGTGCCTAGTTTGCAGCTCCAATCCTATTCAGGATAGCATACTTGACACTAAGACATCCTGTAGATAATAACCCTTTCTTAGGCCATTCTTTTACTTGCCCTCCAGTAATCTCCTTAGTCACATCCCTGACTAACTCAGCTTCATCACCTTCAATGATTGGGTTTCTTCCAAGATACTCATTGATGGTGGTTGGAGAGAACTTTACATCCTTTCCTCTTACTTGAACCTTTCTGAATTCTTCACTGCCTTCACTGCAAGCGCTGGTGATGTTCACTATGAACTCCTTCACAAGCATCTCATAGCAATCTCCCAGGTCCTTGACCGTCTTTATTTACTCAGCTTTTTCTAATAGCTCCATGATCTCCTTGCTTTCAAGGGCTTCTTGGCTGAGCTCTCTTTCTTGTGCTACTCGTCTTTGGTAGACAAACCTCCACCTTTGAGCACTTTCTTCAGAATGGAAGGATACCCTATCCATTGGTGCTGGTGGGATGTTTGCAGGAATTCTTCTTCCTCCTATTCTCTTTCTCCCAGCAGTCGTGATGTCTAGGACATCTAGTTCACCATCAGATTCAGAGTTACTGACAGCAACGACCTGTTTCTTCTTCTTTTTCTCACCACCAGCTTTCTTCTCTGCCTTTCTTTTTCCTTTCTTCTCAGTGATGGGTGTCTCTACCTGTTTAGACCTATACGTCTTAGCTCTTCTTTTAATTGGAATGCTAATGCGTATTCCTTCACTTTCCTCTGAGCTTTCTTCTTCCATGATTTGTTGTGGTTTCCCACTTCTCTTTATTTCTTGAAGAATGTTGGGCAGAGGGACCTCATCTACATCTTCTTGTTCTTCTTGTATCTGATCTTGAACTTCTTGTTCAGGAGTTTGATCAAGACCGGATGTTGAAACATGTGGTTCGACATTAGGTGCTGGAACCTCTTCTGAAGGTATAGTTTGATCCAAGTTGGGATCTTCATCCTGAGGTCTTGAGGAGATGTTGGTGGCTGTTTCTGATGGAGGAGCTTCATTGGTTGATGAGGGAATATGCTCAGTTGTCTTGTCATGATGTTCATCAGGTGATGTTGTTGTGAGTGCTTCACCGGATGTTTTGACATGTGACCCTTCTGGTTTCTTTGGTGATTCTTGACTCTCAGAAGGTTGACATTCAGGTTTTGAAGGCTCTTGTTCCTGAATTTTGTCATTCCCAGTTGCATGAGCTTTCGTCTTTTTAGAATTCTTCTTCTTCTTTGAACCCTTGGACTTCTTCTTCTTGATTTCGCCTTCCGTTGGAGGAATCATGTTGATTGGTACATCGTTTGTGATGGTTCCTTGTTGATCAACGCAAAAATCTAAAACCCTAGGCATTTGAGAGGATGCTTCTCCTGTTTGCGTCTTTGAATCATCTGGGTTGTTGTTCTTAGATGATTGTTGAGACATTGTTGAAGAGTTTTCTTGAGAAGAAAGAGTTTCAATTTTTGTGAGGGATGTCAGACAAGATGTTGAGACGATTGGTAGTGTCACATATGAGGTTATAGTAGCCTTTTATAGATTGATTGAGAACTTAAGGCTACCTCTTTTTACGTGCAGATGTTTAATGTTTCTTTACTCTGCACGTTACCTCTATAATGCCTATGACACGTTTTTGAGCGTGTGAATACCCAGAGGCACTCTAACACTCCCAACCAAAATCTCTTCAGCTTCTTGTCCGTTGTACAGATGTTGGGACATCTGGTGGGACATCTTATCAATTTCTTCCTTGGAAGACAAGCAAGCTACTTCTGGACCATTTTCTTGAGGTGTCCAATTATAGCACTTATCACTTGACTTTGTCCCTTTCATCACTACCTCTTGATCATTAGCAATGGTGCACTCATGGTTGTTGAAGTGCACTTTTACTCCTTGTTCACATAGTTGACTAATGCTAATCAAGTTTGCAGTGAGACCTTCAACTAGTAGAACATCATCTAGGCAATGAGTGTTTGGACCAGCTAGTTTTCCAATGCCTATGACTCTACCTTTAACTCCATCACCAAAAGTAACACTTCCTTTTAAGTGAGACTTTAGTTCACTAAGGTATTTCTTATCTCCAGTCATGTGTTTAGAACATCCACTGTCAAAATACCAACTTTTGGATGGAGATATTTCTAGAGAAGTATGAGCCTTTTGGGGTGGTGTTGGCTTCCATACTTTAGTCAGAACTTCCTTGTGTTTCTTCCTTGGAGGTAGGATCTTCCTTTTGTTCTGACTTGGTGACTTAAGCTTCTGAGGGTAGCCATGGAGATAGAAGCATTCTGAGATTAGATGCCCAGTTTTTCCACAATGTTTACATCTTTTCAGTGGTCCCTTATATTCTTTGTATTGAGGGGACACATGTTGAACATGATGTTGGGACATGTGGTCTGGCATGTGCTTCTTCTGTTGAGCTGGAGGCTGAGTCCTTTGTTCAAACCTTTTCTGCTTGTGTTGAGTCATATGATGAGTCTTTGTCACCTGTTTCTTTAGTCTAGCAGGTTGTTGAGGTTTGGATTCTGTCTTCTTATGCTTGTGCTGAGAAGGATGTTGTGACATGTGGTTTGACATCTGGTCCTGAGAGTTAATCTTTGGGGGAATTTTCTTCTTAGGAGCGTTGCTATAGTTGTCATACCCTACTCCCTTCTTGTCACTTGGGTTTCTACCAAGCTCAAGGACTTCTTCAAGCATGTCAGTTCCCTTGTTTAGCATTCTCACAGATTTTGTCATCTCAGTGAGTTTTGAGTTTGACAAGGTGACTTGTTCTTTCAACACAGCTGTTGATGCTTCTAATGCCTCCTTTTCTTGTGCAAGCAAGGTGACACTACAAGAATTTCCCTTCTTACCGGCCAAAATTTGCGGCGGCCAAAAGCCCACGGAACCATTTGCGGCGGTTTTTGGCCATTTGCGGCGGAAAATCCCGCCGGAAACGTATTCAGCAATAAAATAATAAAAAAATACATTTGCGGCGGTTTTGTAAGGATTTGCGGCAGTTTTAAACCGCCGGAAAAAAAGTGGGAAATAAAAATTTGAACTGAAGAATTTGCGGCGGTTTAAAAACCGCCGGAAATTTAAGGCGGGAAAAAATTTGAACAGAAATATTTGCGGCGGCTAGAAACCGCCGGAAAACTTAGACGAGAAATTCTAGTTTCCAAAAAACCGCCGGAAAAGCCAAAGAAACTGCCGCTAATACTGTGGCGGACAGAAACCGCCGCAAAATAACTGTACTGTTTTTTTTTTTTAAAGAATCTAATATTTATTAAAAAATTATATATTTTTTTTATATAATTTTTTTTTGAATGAAGTTTTTTTATATAAATAAGTTGTTTGTATTATATAAAACTTACAGTATAAAATAAAACTTGATATTTAGTAAAAAAAACATATGCATGATATAAGTTTTTTGTATATTATAAAAAATTTATATAAAGCCAAATATTTTATATAAAAGTTTTCAAAGAACCAAATATTTACTAATACTTAGTAATATATTTGTATAAGATGAATCTAAATAATATAAGTTTTATATAATATGAAATTAATATTTGTATTTAGATTAATCTTAAGAGAGTAATATATGTTTTTTTTTATAAGAGAATAATATATGAATTAAATTAGTTAGTATATTCTTTTGTTATTATTAAATTTTAATTTTTATATAAGTTTTTTGTATTATATAAATATAAAATATATATAAAACTAAATATTTTATTTAAAACATATATTATTTAGAATGAAACTTATATAAAAATATAGATAGGAATGAAACTTATATAAAACTAAATATTATATATAAAACATACAAAAATACGACTTAAACTACCGATTTTTATAAGAGATTTTAAATTTTATCAACCCGACCGTTTAATATCACCTAATTTGATTAACAAACAAATTATAAAAAGAACTTTGATCATTGAAATTCGAATATATAGACAAGTCGTAATTACAGTCTAATCAGAAACCTATTTTTAATGAAAGAGTGTTTGACTAAAATTACCGATTTTGACCAGATATTTCGAATTTTGTCAATCCAACCGTCCAATATCACCTAATTGGACTGACAAACAAATTAGAAAAATAATTTTGATCATCGAACTGCTAATGCATAGACAAATTGTAATAACAGTCGAATTGGAAACCTAGTTTTAATGAAAGGGTCATGAAGTTTGACTAAAACTACCGATTTTGACCAAAGATTTCGAATTTTATCAATCCAACCATTCAATATCACCTAATTTGACTAACAAACAAATTAGAAAAAGAATTTTGTTCATCATACTCCAAATGTATAGACAGATCGTAATAAAAGTCTCATCGGAAACCTAGTTTTAATGAAATGGTCTTGAAGTTTGACTAAAACTATCGATTTTGACCAAGGATTTCGAATTTTATCAATCCAACCGTTCAATATCACTTAATTGGACTAACAAACAAATTAGAAAAAGAATTTTGTTCATCGAACTCCAAATATATAGACAGATCGTAATAAAAGTCTCATCGGAAACCTAGTTTTAATGAAATGGTCTTGAAGTTTGACTAAAACTACCGATTTTGACCAAAGATTTCGAATTTTATCAATCCAACCGTTCAATATCACTTAATTGGACTAACAAACAAATTAGAAAAAGAATTTTGTTCATCGAACTCCAAATATATAGACAGATCGTAATAAAAGTCTCATCGGAAACCTAGTTTTAATGAAATGGTCTTGAAGTTTGACTAAAACTACCGATTTTGACCAAAGATTTCGAATTTTATCAATCCAACCGTTCAATATCACCTAATTGGACTAACAAACAAATTAGAAAAAGAATTTTGTTCATCAGACTCCAAATGTATAGACAGATCGTAATAAAAGTCTCATCGGAAACCTAGTTTTAATGAAATGGTCTTGAAGTTTGACTAAAACTATCGATTTTGACCAAGGATTTCGAATTTTATCAATCCAACCGTTCAATATCACTTAATTGGACTAACAAACAAATTAGAAAAAGAATTTTGTTCATCGAACTCCAAATATATAGACAGATCGTAATAAAAGTCTCATCGGAAACCTAGTTTTAGTGAAAGGGTCTTGAAGTTTGACTGAAACTATCGATTTTGACCAAAGATTTCGAATTTTATCAATCCAATCGTTCAATATCACCTAATTGGACCAACAAACAAATTAGAAAAAGAATTTTGTTCATCGGACTCCAAATGTATAGACAAATCGTAATAAAAGTCTCATCGGAAACCTAGTTTTAATGAAAGGGTCTTGAAGTTTGACTAAAACTATCGATTTTGACCAAAGATTTCGAATTTTATCAATCCAACCGTTCAATATCACTTAATTGGACTAACAAACAAATTAGAAAGAGAATTTTGTTCATCGAACTCCAAATGTATAGACAGATCGTAATAAAAGTCTCATCAGAAACCTAGTTTTAATGAAAGGGTCTTGAAGTTTGACTAAAACTATCGATTTTGACCAAAAATTTCAAATTTTATCAATCCAACCGTTCAATATCACTTAATTGGACTAACAAACAAATTAGTAAAAGAATTTTGTTCATCGAACTCCAAATGTATAGATAGATCGTAATAACAGTCTCATCGGAAACCTAGTTTTAATGAAAGGGTCGTAAAGTTTGACTAAAACTACCAATTTTTACCGAAGATTTCGAATTTTATCAATCCAACCGTTCAATATCACCTAATTGAACTAACAAACAAATTAGGAAAAAAAAATTGTTCATCGGACTCTGAATGTATAGACAGATCGTAAGAACAGTCTCATTGGAAACCTAGTTTTAATGAAAGGGTCATAAAGTTTGACTAAAACTACCAATTTTTACGGAAGATTTCGAATTTTATCAATCCAACCGTTCAATATCACCTAATTGGATTAACAAACAAATTAGGAAAAAAAAAATTGTTCATCGGAAGACATATTTAAAACTATTTGTAATATTTAATCGTATTTGAATTATCGTTTAATTTATGTTAGTCGTTGTAATATGAAGACATATTTGAAACTATTTATAATATTTAGTCTTATTTGAATTATTGTTTTATTTGTTTTTTATTTATATTACTATGTGGATCCAAAAATGGCCCAAATAGATTAAAAAAAAAACACATCCAAACAAGGTCCAAATAGATAAAAAAAAAACACTCTAATATCCCACAAGTCACAACACTCTCATTATTATTACGTTTATTTATTTTTCTATTTGTTCACTTTTGTTCATTTGTTCACAGAAGTCTCTCTCTCTCGACCTCTGCTTCAAACCCTAACTCAACCTGGCCGCCGCCGCCGCCGCTCGCGTTCCATTCTTTATCTTCTTCACTTGTTCTTTTCGAGTTTTGTTGATTCATCTTCTTCCCTTTTTCGTTCGATTGAGTTTTTTCTCAACCTTTTTCGTTCGATTCATCTTCTCACTTGTTCCTTTTTGTTACAGATCTATAGATTTTAAACAACGAAGAAGAAACGAAAATGGTGAACCGGCAAAAAAGCTCTTGATGGTGAACCGAAAATGAAGAAACGAAGAAGAATCATTGATTTTTCGCTAAGCCCAGGTTTTGATTTTCGAATTGTCTTTTAGTTTTTTGCTGCAAGGATTTATTTACAATTAGTTGCCATACACTGCATTTGTTAAATTACCATCAGGTTTAATTTCATCTTTAGACTTTTAGTGGATGTAATTATTTCTCAAATTTTAACTTCTTTCTCATTATATTATAAATTTGCAACTCAGAAAACAAAGAAACTGCTAGTGAAACTTCCTCAACAATTTCTTCTGACACTGAAGTAAATGGTAGATTAGAGGTGTGAACTCAAAGCTTCTTTGATAAATCAACAATTTTTGTGAAATCTAATTTCTTTTTGAACTCAAAGCTTCTGTGAAATCTAGTTTATTTTTATTTGTTTTTGATAAATCTGTGAACTGTTTTGGATTACCCTCTTTTGTTGATTTGCTTTAGGATTTGTGTTATTGAATTTGAGAAAACTTCATTTGACTGTCAGTGACTGTTAATTTGTGGATTGTGATTTTTTAATAAGGGTACATACTTTTATATGCATGATGCAGGTGATTGCTGGCAAAGGCCATGAAACATATCAAATAGAAGGTGAAAAGAGGGATTTCTTCGATGACCGAGAAGAATGCAGGGAGGCATTGCAGTATGTTGACGACCTTCACCAAGCTGGAATAGATACAAGTGAATTTCCATGGCGGTAATGTCAAATGTTTTCTGCTTTTAATGTCTTTCTGTAACCGGCATGGCTGGCTATCAGCATAATTGGTTTAAATGGGCACATGAATGAAATAAAAGAACAGAAAAATTTGAATTCTCAGTCTAGAAAATATAGAATTAATGTTATTCATGAAAAACCTTTGATAATTTTAATACTTTTGATCAGGACTGTTCATTGAAAACAACATGTTTGGTTTATAGTGCTAATGTTGAGGTTTAGTTTAGCTTGTTAATTTCTTTCATTGAGGTAGAATCATATACTATGTTTGGTTTTAGTCTTGTTAAGTACTTTAAAGATGAATCATATACTATGTTTGGTTTAAATGGGCACATGAATGTAAATAAATTCTTTAAAGATGAATAACATACAGATGATTTCTTTTTATAAAATTAAATCTATTAAGTTTGTGTTTATGTATGATATGAACATTTTGGGGATTAGTAATTGTGTTGTATATGAGGAGCAGATTAAAGAAGTTGAATATAGGAAGAGGTAATGCTAATTGCTCCTTATGTATGAAGAAAAAATGAATTATGATTTTCTACATTATTTATGTTCCTTATAGGTAGTTTGTGTTTATGACTTTCTATTTTGGATTTAGCTCAACCATTGTACTTGAATTTAGTTTATAACCATTGAGTTCATGTTTCAATGCTTTTTTTTTTTAAGTATTGTTTGTTGCTCTTGGATTTAGATTAACCATTGATATGTAATGTTTTTTTTCTACATGTTTGTTGCAGACTTTGTATTGTTCCCTCTTTGCAGCTTTGGCACTCCTTGTCCACTCTTTGAAGATTTTTTTCTTTAATTTTGGATGACTGTAATATATAATTTATTTTAGCTCTTGGTTGTAATTTATTTTGATTAGTCTTGTTGCAAAAGATATGTTTTAAATAGGGGTGAGCACAAACCCGCAACCCGATTCGAAACCGACATAACCGTCAACATATGGAAGCACTTGGTCGGGTGCGGGTCGGGTCTCGGGTCAACAATTGTGAAAAATCGGACATGAACGGTTGTATACGAGCGGGTGCGGGTCTCTAAAATTTATCTCTTCAAAACCGAAACCGACCGAACAATTACTAAAATATAAATTAATTAATTTTTTTTAGTTTTGAGCACCTCTTAATCTCTTATACTCTTCGCTTTATTAATTTTTTCTATCTTTGATAGAGAAGAAAAATGTTATATTTTACAAGTTTATGCTTGTAATAGGTTGATAAAGGAGATGTGAAAGATAATATTCTAGATTTATATTAATTTTTACTTCTCATCTACTATCTATTATTGTCGTTGGATTAACAAATTTGAAACAAAATAATTGCATCTTATCATTTTTATTGTATCATTTGTTGCAGTGTGTACGGAATATTGAACTATTTGAAGAATAATTTTTTTTTATCAATGAAATTTTAGATGTAACAACAAAGTTTCAATGTAACCCGTTAAAATCGACCTGCTACACCCGTCACCCGTATGACCCGAACCCGAACAAACCGAAGATGTAGACGGTCGGAATTGGGTCCAAATTAAGAGGCCGCGGTTTTTGTCGGTTTTACGATTTTCGGTCCGAATCCGACCGACGCTCACCCCTAGTTTTAAATATGTTCTCATGCTCATTCCATGGCCCCAATTTAGAATAATGTTTTTTTTCTAGTTGAAAAATATATTTTTTAACATAGTTATGGGTCATATTAATTATAATATTAAAATTATTTGTGAAAATTTTATATTTGTAATTTAATTATAAAAGTAAAAATATTTTAAATATAAAAAAAAGATTTAACAGATTAATTTTTTTTTTAAAATACATCTTTTCTTTCCGGCGGCCAAAGGCCGTCGCTAAACCTTTTTTAATTTATTTTGGATGCATTTTTGGCGGTTTTAAGCCGCCGCTAAAATTTCACCGACAGTTCCGGCGGTGTTTGGCCGCCGCAAATGTTTGCCACGTCAACCAATCTTAAGTCAATTCTGACGGAAAAAAGCCGCCGCAAATGCTAATTTCCGGCGGTTTTATGACCCAAAAAACCGCCGCAAAAGTTTCCAACCAGCTGTTATCCGGCGGATAGCAAAACCGCCGCAAATTCTCTGTTCTGGCCGTTTTTTAAGCTTTTGCGGCCGTTTTTGGCCGCCGCAAATGACTGAAATTCTTGTAGTGTGACTTGTTCTCTTAGGCCAGCTGCAGAAGCCTCTAGTGCTTTCTTTTCATGAGCTAGTTTCTCCATCTCCTTATCTTGTCTTCTTATAAGCTCACAAGATTGTTCCCATTTAATGGTGAGATTATTGTATTTCTCATCCAATTCTTCTTGTAGGAGATCTTCATTACTAGTGTTGCTGCTGGTTTCAAAAGTTCCAGTGAAGGCTTTATTTGTTGGTCCTTCTTCTTTCTCTTCCTCAGAATCAGATAAGGTGGCTGCCATTCCCTTTTTCTGCTTCATGAGAAAGTTTGGACATTCTGGTCTGATGTGTCCAAATCCTTCACATTCAAAACATTTTACTTCTTTGTTTTCCTCAGAAGTATTCTCCTCCTTGGTCTTGCCCTGTGACTTGATGTTGGACCTCTTGTCTGGGACATTTGTCCTATACCTGGCTTGTAGCTTATTCAAAGATTTATTGAAATTCTTTGTAAGGTAAGCTAATGCCTCTGATAACTCTTCATCAGTTTGCCTTTCCTCAGATTTAAAAGCCAGGTTCTTCATCTTCTTTTCTGGTTTATCATCCAGAGACATCTCAAAAGTTTGTAATGAGCCAATAAGTTCATCAACTTTCATTGTGCTCAAGTCTCTTAGGCAGTGATCTAAGGATTTTTCTGGCTAGCTTTTCTTCAGGTATCTTCTCACCTAGGGCAAAGGTTGAATTTGCTATATCTCGTATTCTAGTGTTGAACTCAGATATAGTTTCTTCATCCTCCATCCTTAAGTTCTCAAATTTTGTGGCGAGAAGTTGCAGCTTTGACATTCGAACTTTAGAGGTTCCTTCATGTGCAGTTTGAAGAATTTCCCAGGCTTGTTTGGCTTCAGTACATGTGTTGATTAACTTGAACATGTTTTCATCAACACCATTGAATATGGCATTGAGTGCTTTAGAGTTGCCACTGGCCTCAGTTTCTTCTTCTGGACTCCAATCTGCTACTCCTTTTAGACTTGTAGAGCCATCTGCTGCTGTGATTATTGGATGATTCCACCCAGTGATAATTGCCCTCCATGCTTTTTGATCCATGGATTTGAGAAAGGCAACCATTCTTGCTTTCCAATAATCATAATTTGATCCATCCAAGACTGGTGGTCTGTTGATTGATCCTCTCTTGTCCATCTTGAACAAAATATATCTCCCTGGAGCTCACCCAGCAGGTTAGGGTGCCTGCTCTGATGCCAATTGAAATTATGTTCTCTGGCAGGACATATGTCGTACACAATGTCTAGGACAATGTGTCTATAGTCCAGATGTCTTAGACAACTGGTTCGACAACTGGTTATGAGGATCACGATTTATTGCAGTACTGAAGTAAATAACTAAAAGCAATAAATAACACTAGTGATTTGTTAACCCAGTTCGGCGCCAAATAGCCCTACTCTGGAGGATACCAATCCAGGAAGTGAACACTACTACTCTGAATTAATACTTAGTCTTACAACCACACCAAACACCTATTGGCATGTATGCCTTTTCTTAATCCTAGTAATCTTCTACTCAAGGGCTAACTCCCCCTGAATATGAGAACCTACCCAACTTCCTCTAATCACTAATCCCAAGTGACGACAACTTTAAACTTCACAGTTTAAAAGACTAAGTTGAATGACAACATTCAACGACTCAAAGTTACCAAGTATTAAAACAATACAAGGAGCCACTAATGCTTTGCACAGTAGGCACAAAGCTTTGGACTCACAATCTTCAGTTGTTGTGGGTTGAGTTTTAAGCTCTATGTTGAGTCCTTTATATAGGCGTGCAAGTCTTCAGATATTCTTCAGTCTTTCAGATGCACTACAATTAAGAGTTAGTTTTAAAACAAACTTGTTTAAAAACAAACTCCAAAAGATAAAGAAATTAATCTTTATCCACAAATTAAATATGAATCCTAATCGTATCTAACACTTAATATTAATAACAAACTTTATCATTAATCCTAATCTCAGCTGGTTACTTAAAGATTCGCGCTTCATTCAAATTTAAACAAACACGCGTGCTTAATGGATAAGCATTATCTTTTAAGCTGAACTGGGTTCAGATGTCCTACCCACATGTCTTGGGACATCTTGTTCGACATGTTGCCTTAACATGCTCTGAACCCAGTGACAAGATGTCTAGGACATCTTGTTCAACATGTTGCATCTGCACATCTTCAATATGCACAAGTGGTTTAGACTTAATTCCTTTAGCATTGGTGCTTCAGTTAAGTCACTCTGACCAAGTTGTTTTAGCCTTATGATGCAGTCAATCTCAGAAGAACTACAATTATTAAATCAAGGGTAAATAGTCATTTACCCTAATAAAATAAGCAAGTTTTGATTTACCCTGTTTTTTTTTCTTTTCAATTACCCTATGTAATGTGAAGATTCCTTCATTTACCCCCATTGAATATGTTGACTTAAGATTCTATTATTTTCCCCTTGTAATGTTAGCGAATTACCAAGATCCAAATCAAATAAAATTATATTTTATTGCATATTAAATTAGTTGTATTATCTTAAAAATATGTTGTATCATGTATTTTTCATTCATTACATAATATTTTCCTATTGTAGCTTATGTATTTGTTTAATTTCATCACGTTCATCACCCTTATATCCTAGTCCGGAATTGAGCCAAATAGATTTGATTATCTTATTATTCCTTCAAATCATTTTGTTGCATGAAGAAGTTTTTCACATTCGTATGCCCATTATCGAGAATTTAAAAAGTTGAAGGTGTATTGTTGTCAATTTGCATCCTCTATCATGAAATTAACAAGGAATCTTCTGACCATTTGTTTTTTAGTGCATGTTTTGTACGGATCTTTGGAGTTGACATAGTTCTATTATGAATGTATCAAATGATCTTTCCTCTCTTCAATCAATTTTTGGAGTCCTCATGTTCAAGTAGTTTTTTTTTGGTCAAGTAGATTCATGTAGTTTTAATAGCAACAATTATCAACACTTTCTGGAAATAATATAAGGTTCTATAAAATTTATATCATTTCGATTAGATTATGTTTTAATATGATCTCTGCTTCTACTTCTTCTAGTGGGACTTTGACAAAAAATTGTAATAATTTGTCCGTTTTATTTTGTAAATTATTGTTCATAAAATTCCACTTTTAATAGATTAATGACAATTATATTGGTTGATAATGACTTCTTAATTCTTGATGGTAGTACCTTTAGGTCGCTAAGCTGGCTCTTACTGTTGGCACTACAAGAATTTCTTCTCTTTCCTACAAACATTTCCTACAAATTTTATGGTGATAGGAAATAAAATGTATTTCCTACGAAAATTTGTAGGAAACGGGTTTCTGACAACAAAGTACATTTCCTACGAAATATTTGGTAGGAATGAATGGTCATTTGACCGTTGAATTGGCGTTTATAGCAGGAGACCGTTTTTTTCTTTTAATTAAAAAACAGTTCCTACGAAACTTTAGTAGGAAAGGTAATTGTCAGAAATTTTTATCCGTTAAGCAACGGCTATATGTTGAGCCTATATATATTTCTTCTTCAAACATTGTTTCTTCATATATATCTCACTTATATTGGACTTAAGAACAGCTCTACAAGTGAGTTGGACTTAAGAACAACTCTACAAGTGAGTTGGACACCACACTTTAACCTAAAATCTTAAGGCGTTAGGTTTATGGGTCCTCTCACTTAAAAAATGTTCAACATCCACTTTTCTAAGTAATGTATGACTTCACACTTGCCACAACACTTACTTCACTATTCAGAACATATACATCATCTATATAGTAGAGAGTAAAAGCTTGGAACACTAAATGGGTAGTTCCACCACAACAATGGCCGGAGGTAATTACTTAGTTTCTATTTTCCCCATTTGGTTTATTGATTTGTTGTTCATTTTGTTATCAGAACAGGATCAATTGAATTTATTCTAACAAAAATTTGATGTATTTTACATTCATGAATATTCAATTTCAAAATATGGACATTGCTAATAAGTGCATCTGGGGTACTCTTTAAACATCTTAAATGGTAAGTTTTTATGAAATTTTTTATAAAAATGTGTAATGTCAATGAATTGGAAATTGAAATATTTAACTTTTTGAATATATAATTTCTTTAAATGGAATGCTTAAATAGTGACCCAGAAACACTTGTTAGCATTTCCCTTAAAGCTCCTTCTATTATTCAAGTTAACTGGTGCCCACCTAATCGTGGTTGACTCAAAAATCAATATTGAAGTGTTGGGCAGCAATAGGTGATCTTAGTCATGTGATGGAGAGTTGGAGATTTGAAGGTGATCCTTCTATTGTTCAAGTTACTTGGTGTCCACCTAATCGTAGTTGACTCAAAAATCAATATCAAAGTGTTGGGCTGCAAGAGGTGATCTTAGTCAGGTGAGAGTAGGAGACTTGAAGGTGATCTTTGGGATTGAAGCGGTTTACGTTGCTATTTCCAATATATGCTTCGTAAGGAGAGTTAGATGCAATTACATCATAAATGTTAGAAGTTCTTATTAGAATGTGATTTGTCTTTGATGGTCTTGTCTTTTTCATCATTTAATTTTGTTCTTAAAATTACGTGTTACATGACATAACTATTTATTCTTAATTTGTTGTGTGCAATTTATCAAAGTCTCATATTTATTGGAAATAAAATTACTGTATTAGTGAGAGTGGTAAACAAGTTTTCTTCTTCTTAGTGAGTCGGCCCTAATTTTTATGTTAAGAGTTTTTTTCTTCTTGCTTCAAAAAGAGGTGGTTTAATTTAAGGTCATTCTTTGACCTGAAATCACCCTTTTGTAGAGTTGTCAAAATGGGTTAGTCCGCATGGGCCGACCCGAATTTTTTCAGGCTTGCGCCTTAAAATTTGAGCCAGTATTTTTTTCGCGCTTTTTAGCCTGGGCCGTTTAAGCCTACTTAAAATATGGGCTAGCATGAATGGGCCACGGGTAGCCCGAATAAATTATAATAAAAAAATTATAAAAATAAATACGAGTTAGTATGTTACATTTTAAATGTAATTTTTTTTTAATTTGGACCAATTGAATCTAATACACATTAAGCCAAGTTAAACAATTGAATCTAATACACATTAAGCCAAGTTAAAAAGTTACAACTTTTGTCTAGAAGTCCTAGCTCAACTGGCAAATGCCGAAATTGCTAGGCCGGACGTCATGACCCGGGTTCGAACCCGGAACTTCCCAGTTGTGTGTGAGTTTAATTTAAGTGGATTACCACTTCATCTAAGACCAAAAAAAAAAAAAAAAGTTACAACTTTTGTTATAAAAAAATAAATAAAAGAAGTTATGTAGTCCGTTTGCGCGCTCTATTACTCCGCCATCAGTTGTTACTAATCTATCTCAATTTGCTTGCCTATTATGCTACTGAGTCACTATTTTTTAATACTATTATTAATACTATTGTATCAATCTATTTGAAGTTCAACTTGATTTGTTTGATCATAAAAATATGATGTTTAATTGCACACTAATAGCTAAAAAAACACATTAAAATAAAGTAAATAAAATGGCCCCACCCAAAAGCTCGACAACCCGTACTGGGCCGGCCTTGGGCATGTTTATTGTGGCCCTATTTCATCCGGAGTTTTTAGCCCGGCTCGATATAACCCGAAACCCATCTGGGCCAGCTCAAAATAGGTGAGGCCGCCCGTTTTAACAGTTTTATCCTTGTGCATATTTTTTTTAATCTATTTTAATCTAAATAAGTAAATTGATATTTATTTTATTTTTGGATTTTCTCTCATGTTTAGTTTGGTGGAAATTTTCACCTTAATTTATCAGTCTTAATTTTTTTTTCCACCAACAGTTTGGTTTAATTTATTAATAAGTTACTAAACCAAAAATGATCTGATTAAGTTCTTCCATTACAAATTGACTAGCGACAGATGTAAGACACAAATATTAAAGTTAAAACGTGAAGGCAAAAAAAAGTTAGAATTGATACATACGAAGTATAATTTACCTTTTATTTTAATTCTTTAAGTTATGAACTTTTTTTTGTCGGAAAGTTATGTACTTAAGAGCTTGTAAGCGTAAACTCGGCCCGTACAGTTCTTTTGGGTCAAAATCTCACACTGCCGTACGAGCAAATGAGTATGGTGTAAAAAGTAAATCACTCACATTAATATTGTTATTCCTACGAGCATTTTTTTTTTTTTTTATCATTTCCCAGAAGATATTTTTGGAAGTTAAATGTTTTTCAGAAATGAATAAGTTTTGAAAAAATTTGTGCTAAGTTTTCTGGTAACACAAATTGCAAACTGAAATATTTGAAAAAATATTTCCTAAAATTTAAACTGCAAACTTCATGAATAAAAAAGATTTAATTGATTAACATTGATACTAAATTGAGAATGATCTTTTAGACAATAAATAATATGAAGACTTGATTGATGACTTTTTACTTCAAAAAATGGTATTATATTTTGTTATTATTGATTAAAATATAAATATTTTTATATTAGTTACAAGTATCATGATTCCATTATTTCCGATTGATGAGGTTTGCCCTGTATGCCGTAAAGCATGTCTGGATCAATTTGGAGAGCATGCAGTTCATTGCAGGGAGCTTCCAAGCTTCAAATATATAGGCATGATTTTGTTAGAGATGTTCTTTGTGATATTTTTCAGCGTGTATTAGAGATAGCTTTAGTCTAAGCATAGTTTAGCTTACAAATGTATTGTTAGACAGATAGCTAGAGTCATAACTAGTCCACTGAAGTTAGTTATGCCAGCTGGAATGCCAGCTGTTATGCGACTGCCACCTGTCAGTTACTAGTGATAGTTTACAGGCTGTAGAAGGTAAACACAGAAGAACTATAAAGTGTAATAGAAACACATTCTGTAACTATCTTGACTCATTCAATAGAATCAAGATTCATGAACACTCTCTCTTTACTTTCTAATATGGTATCAGTTTAGCTCTGTTCGATCCATGGCGGATTCCGATCCACCACCGCAACAAACTCCCGATTCCGCTGCCGGGAGCTCTTTTTCCGTTTTCGATTCCAATCGCTCGTCGCTTCAGTTCTCCATCAAGATCTCTGAGAAGCTTGGTGAGAAGAATTTTCATTTGTGGCGTCAACAGGTAGAACCTTTCATCAATGCTCACAATCTCACTGATTACGTCGTGTGCACTCAAATTCCACCGCAATTCGTCGATGAGGAAGCTCGCCGGAACGGCACCGTCAATCCAGCGTTCACGCAATGGCGTCGACACGATCAAATGCTCTTATCCTGGCTTCAATCTACTTTAACCGGTGAGATCTTGTCTCGTATGCTTGGATGCGTTCACGCACACGAACTTTGGGACCGTTTGTTCAAGTATTTTCACAAGCAAACTCGCGCACGAGCTCGTCATCTTCGAGTTGAATTGCGTGCTATCACGCTTGAAAATTCCTCGATTCAGGATTATCTTCTTCGGATTCGCCATACTGTTGATGAGTTAGCCTCGATTGGTGATCCCTTACCGGTTAACCACCACATCGATGTGATTCTTGAAGGCTTGCCGTCGAAATATTCACCGGTTGTTTCCTCGATTGAGAGTCGCTTTGATTTTCTGGATCTTGATGAGGTAGAGGTTCTTCTCCTTGCACATGAACTTCGTTTGAACAAGTATAAAAAGCAAACGATCTCTGATGTTGCTTCTCTTAACCTCACTCACTCGGTTAAACCTCAAGCTCCTTCTCCTTCTAAGGCTGGTAGTACTTCCTCGGCTGAGCCTAACTCTCCACCTTCGATTGAGCCTGATTACAACTCCTTCCGTGGTGGAAAACGTGGCGGCCGTGGTGGCCGTGGCAGAGGCGGTCGTTACTCTGATGTGCAGTGTCAGCTTTGCTTGAAATGGGGACATGCTGCATTTGGCTGTTGGCACAGGTTTAATCAACAATTTCAACCTCCTAATGGTGCTAATCCTGGTGGTCCTGGCGTGCCTCCTCCACAAGCACCTCCTCCTCCTCAGCATAGCTATGGTCCCTTGTATGGTTATCCTTCATCTTCTTATGGTAACTCATATGGTTATCCTGCTGCACACAATGTTTGGATGCGTCCACCTCCACCTGCTAGGCCTCCTCCTAGTGCTTTTGTCACCAACACTGCTCCCTCCACTTCTGGCTCGTGGTTTCCCGACTCTGGAGCTTCGTTTCATGTCACTAGTGATGCTCGTAATCTCCAACAGCTGACTCCATTTGAAGGTCATGACTAGATCTTCATTGGCAATGGCCAAGGTTTGCACATTTCTTCTTCTGGCACTAGTAAATTTCCTTCACCCTTAATTCCACAACATTCCCTTACCTTACACAATCTTCTTCTTGTTCCCTCCATTACCAAAAACCTTCTTAGTGTCAGTCAATTCTCTAAGGATAATAATGTTTATTTCCTTTTCTCTGCTAATGAGTGTCTTGTTAAATCTCAGGAAACTGATGCTGTTCTTCTTAAGGGCCATGTTGGGCGTGACGATTTATATGAATTTCCAGATATTTCCCTTAATTCTGCTAAGTTCTCCTCTTTGCCTGTTTCTTTACCTTCTGTTAATACAGTTTCCAATTGTAATAATGCTAGCTTAGTCTCTAGCAGTGCTAGTTTAGCCCCTAGCAGTTCATACTTGTGGCACCTAAGGTTAGGCCACCCCAACATTAATACTTTCAAACTTGTAATGCAGAATTGCAATTTTTCTTTCAATAATAAAGATGTTTCCACTTTTTGTGCTGCTTGTTGTATGGGAAAGGCTCATAGACTTCACTCACCCATGTCACACATCGTTTACACCACTCCTCTTGAACTTGTGTATAGTGACTTATGGGGACCTTCTCCTAGTCCCTCTAAACTTGGCTATCATTACTACATTTCATTTGTAGATGCTTATTCCAAATTTACATGGATTTATCTTTTAAAGTCCAAGTCTGATGCTCTTGTTGTTTTTATACTTTCTAATAGCGTGCAGGGGTATCTGTGAGGAAAGAGGCGCCCGTGAGCTTTTTGACTGACCCACAAGAAGGGAGATCGACGCTTAGACCTGCAGATGTTCTAGTGTACGGTTGGATAGGAGGGAAGCATGCTTGTGTGGATTTGACTGGAGTTTCCCTACTTGTGGGATTGAGGGCAGGGGATTTTATTGCGGGACAAACGGCCCTCAAAGCTGCTTCAAACAAAGTGGCCAAACATGAGAAAGCGTGTTCTGACAATCAACATGATTTTATACCATTTGCATTTGACACTTTTGGATTCCTAGCACCAGATGTTGTTGATCTTTTGCAAAGAGTTCAAAAAATCATGCATAAAAATGTTGTCTCTCCTAGGTCTATGGATGTAGTTTTCTAAAGAATTGGTTTTGTCATCCAAAAAGGATTAGCAGCGCAGTTTGTAGTCCGTTTACCTTTCACTCATGTGAAATTATTATATATTAATATAAATATATAAAACTTCTCGAATTTAATATTAAAAACAAAGTATCATTATTTTTTTATGTTAATTCAATTTGAATCGAAGATAATTTTATTAAAAAATATATTTTTTATTTATTAAGAGTTCACCTATACTCAAGGTCAGGCCCTAAATACCTTATCTGTATTACACAAAAACCAACCATATAGAATACACTTTTAAGCCACCTTAATGGCCATAGGATTTTAGGTCTTTAAAAAAATGAGAATTGAAAATTCTATAATTTACTATCACCGTAAATTAATAATATATTAGATATTAGATAAACTATAATTTAAAAGAGTAGTTAATATAATAATTTAAATTATATACACACCCCCCGTGTAAAAAAGTTTTATGCATACATCGAACTAATGATGTGTTTGCCCTATGATTGAATGAGAATGAAAAAATATTAGATATATAAGAGAGATAACTTATATATCTAATGTTTAATAGTGTGTTTGGATGTGGTTATTAGAAATTTTAGAATTCTAAGCAATTTAAATAATTCTACTTGAATTAAATTCATATCTAACTGTGCGTGTTTAGATAAAAAAAATTAATTCTTGTCATATTTGGGGCAATTTTATAAATTCGAAAAGTTTTGGGACAAAATTAAAATTTTAAAAATAGGGACCAATTTGTAATTTTCAAAAAATTAAAGGACCGATTTGAAAATATTAGGGGCAAATTTGCAAATTTTAAATAAATTTAGGGGTCAATTTGCAATTTTAAAATGTTCATAAGGGTCAATTTAATTTTTTTGAAACATATAGTAGTAAGGAATTTCAAATTTCTACATGTCATTTGGAATTCCTTAAATTTAACTTGAACAATATACTTCATAAATATCCATCATTTTACTCTAAGTTAATCACCCAAACAAGGGAATTTAGATAGAAGAATTTGAATTCCATAAAAAAGTTACTTTACCTGAAAATATCCCTCCATCTAAACACACTAGTTTTAGGTGGAGATGTGATGTGGATGAAGTTGGTTCCACATATAATGAAGGATCTGATCATCAAGTGACTATTGAATTAAAGTGACAAATGAAAGGGGAAAAAGAAACAAATTAACTAACATGCATTCAAGGGTAAAAGATGGCAGAAGAATGAGCCACAATCATGAAGATTGATAAGTCAAGAGGAAACATCACAATGAATTCAAATCCATTGATAAATTTCAATTAGTTCTAGTCCACAAATTAAAGAGGAGTCATACTCACTCACAATCTCCTAAGAGATATTTCAATTTCTTTTCAAAGTTAATCCCTCCGTCCCAAAACTTGGTCCTTTTAGAGTTTTGCACCTAGATTAAGAAATAATAAAGTTTGATAAGTCAAGTCATTTTTACCCTTACTTTATTAAGAAAGAGAAAATTTATTTAATTAATGCTTTAGTTTTAGTAAGGGTACCAATGGTAAAATATCATTAAATATGCTTTGGTTTCTTAAAAGGACAAAATATTTGGGACAAAACTAAAAAGCTAACAAGTCCAAAGATTTGGGATGGAGGGAGTTCTAAGTTCATCCGAATTTATTAAAATATGGATTCTCTTCGTGCTCTTTATTGGTCCTTATATCGTTGGTGATTTCTTCCAACAAAGTGACAAGTAAAATGGAAAAAAGAAAGTAACAAAAGATGGATTAGGTTGAGTGGTTAGGGTCGTATATGAGGCAAGGCGAAATGGACGACCGTCTTATGTCTCAAAAAATAAGTATAAAATTTGGGCTAAAAATAATTTTTTTATGGGTCCATTAAACTAACAAAAAAATTCTAAATTTTTTAATTTTGTTTGTTGCTTCTTATTCTCTCTCGGCATACGTATAGTTAATCAAATAAGAATTTTGGTATAATGATACTTGATATGGTTGATAGTTGATAAGTTAATATAATGATACAAAAGTACCAATGATCAAATTTTCTCTATGCGTATTTATCTCTCACTCGTATCAAGTATAAAATTCTCTGTCAGATTGCCTTCATACTACTTTCTCTTCTTCTCGCAAAAGATTTAAGACTAAATAGGTTCATCCCTAAGACCCAAATAGTAGGCTCGCCCCTAGGCCACTACAATCTCAGAAAACGGTCCTTAGGATGGTAGAAGAAAGCACCACAATCGTGAAGATCGATAAGCCATGAAGATTCATCACAATGGTAATGATGTCATTGTTAAGAATCAATTAG
This sequence comes from Trifolium repens, assembly GCA_030408175.1. NCBI lineage: Eukaryota > Viridiplantae > Streptophyta > Magnoliopsida > Fabales > Fabaceae > Trifolium > Trifolium repens. The sequence continues at coordinate 39,328,107 of CP125851.1, forward strand.
CATTCCAATTCAAGAACCTAAAAGAGGAGACCTAGTCCACTCACATTTTTCAGGAGAGAAATTCTACTTCATTTTAAACTTGTTTCAAATGAGAGTTTTAAAATAGTATTTAAAGAAAGACCAAATAATCCTAAAATGGGTTATAAAAAAACTGAAAACATACTTTTATGTGGAAGTTGTGCTTAGTTATTAAGAGAAAAAAAATTATTTACTAAAAAAAAACTGAAAATCTATTTTTATGTGGAAGTTATTTTTCAACATATACAAATATTTAGTTTTTTTTTTGTAGTTTTTTTTAAGGGTAAAATAGGTATAATGAAAAAGCCATCTCAAAAATTTGTATTCTTTTTATATATAGTAATAGATGATGATGTAATTTTAATCTTCTCTTTTAGTGGAAATTATGGGGGTAGTTGATGTAAATAAGGGTGGAAATTTATTCTTGCAATTCTTCTCTATAGATTTTCTTACTAAATAACATTTTCCTAAAATGAAATATAAAATGAGATGATTTTCATTGCATAAAATAAAATAATTCATGAGACACACCGAGCCGTAAGAGATATTTTCCCTTTTCATTAGAGCTCAACATTCTGCTCTATCTTTATACGGTAAATAGGTTGATACCCCCTGTAATGTGGGCGAGTTTTGTTTTCCCCCCTGTAATTTTTTTTCTTTTGACTCGCCCCTTGCAATGTTGAATTTTTTGGACTCGCCCCTTGGGTGCACTTTTTAAATCGGTTATTTTGTTCAAACCGATTTAAAAAGTGTTACTTTTTAAAGCGGTTAATCTGTTCAACCGATTTAAAAAGTGCAAATTCCTTGCATCCAAGGGGGTAAACCAAAAAAATTTACTTTGCAAGGGGCGAATCAAAAGAAAAAAAATTACAGGGGGGAAAAACAAAACTCGCCCACATTACAGGGGGGTATTAACCTATTTACCCATCTTTATATTTTTATAATATTAATAATACTCTTGCTGTTTATAATTTTAGGAGTTTTTTTTTAAAAAAAAGTTTTTGGTAATATAGAGGACTTAAATCCGGATCCACAAATTCTAAGTCAATTAACAAAACGTTGAAAATAGTTAGATCAAATTTTATGATCAAAGTTTAAACTCGATTCTTTATTTTATGTGTGCGAGTTTTCAACGGCTCGTTATTTCATTTTTTCTTGGTATAATGACTAGTTATTTCGTCTATCTATAATAAAAAAATATTCGTTAAAATTTAAACACACATTAATGGTTTCTTTACAAAATTACCTCTATTTAAAGTATCATTGATTGTACCAAAAACAAAAGTATCACCGAAAAATGTATACTCTCTCTATCTCTCGCTTATAATATCAATGATCGTAAAAATAAATTTGTAAAATAATATAATTTTTTGATAAATTTATTATTACAATTATTTATCTTATAATATACTTATAATTTTTCTTGATTTTTATAATGAGAGATCAAAAGAGCATCTAATACCTTTGCGGGTTATCAAACAGAATATTCGGGTATTAGATTTGGTGGCTTGCTTTATGTTTTTGGTAAGTTCCGTTCTTAAAGATTAACAAAATCCACTCTGCGTGTAAACTATTAGTGATTTAAATAGAAGCAAGTGAAATATATTAATATGGGTATCTAAATCTAAACGCACATGGTTACATACCTTACTTTCATGCTTGCATTTTTTTGTTTTTAGGTGTTATTTTAGACATTGCCAGAGAATTTTCTTGTAAGAAAAATTCCAAACACTGCTTCAAAAAATTTGCTTTATCCCATATGTCTTTTAGTTCTTGTAACATGTCTAGGAATCCTCTGCTCAAAAATCTCATGCACAAATATTTTAATTATGATTCCTTAACTTTTGCTGTTCTCCTTTTGTGCTTCCCTTAGATTCTTCTCATTCTTCTCTTCAACTGAGCCATTAATTCACACAAATTTATAACATTTAATTAAGGCTTAAATGTGTTTTTGATCCCTGCAATTATGCCTTGTTTTGAAAAGAGCCCCTGTAAAAAAATAATTTTGATTTTAGTCCCTGCAATATCTCAAAACTTTTAAAATAGCCCCTGGCCTAGATTTCTTGATGACATGTCACTTTTTAAATATGTTTTTGGTCGCTGCAATTATGCTTTGTTTTGAAAAGAGTCCCTGTAAAAAAAATAAAAATTGATTTTAGTCCCTGCAATATCTCAAAATTTTTAAAATAACCCCTGCAATATCTCAAAACTTTTAGGCCAGGGGTTATTTTAAAAGTTTTGAAATATTGCAGGGACTAAAATCAAAATTTTTTTTTACAGGGGCTCTTTTCAAAACAAGGCATAATTGCAGGGACCAAAAGCATATTTAAGCCTTTAATTAATTAATAATTTTTTTGTGAATGATGAATTAGTTAAATAACTAAGATGGGAAAAAGTTGGTCAGCTTTTTAGTTGTAAGATTCCATTCCAGTACGCCTGAAACAGGAAAAATTAGTTAGCCAATGAAGAGCTGAATGGTAAAATTACAAATTTGGATGTTGGAGCTTTATAGAATTTTAGTGATATTGTATGACTAAGGCTTTAACAGCTCAATTTGATACTTATAGATTTTAACAGCCTGTTGGTATATTTATCCTATAGTTGTATGACTAGTAGTGACTAGTTTAAAAGAATGAAGTACTATATGAAGCATATATAGGAACCATGTAAAAACAGCCTTTTGATATATATGTCTAAGAAGATAAGACAAAATTGTCACTACAATAGACAAAACATCAATGGTAGTATTCTTCTTTGATCATGAGGAGAGCCTAAAATATTGGAGATATTTTCATGTTTGATCATAATGGATTCTTCTCATAAGATTAATTCACACTTAAAGCAGAATTTATTGAATATAAGTGTGAGTGATTAGATCTCACATTAATTATGATAAGTTAAATGTTGGAGGGAGGAGAGGGACAGACTTTGAAGGGAGGGGAGTAGAGAAAAAAATTGCAATACCTTTCATATATTTTGGTTAAATTGCACTTTTTCCTTTTAATTTTTGCAAATTTGCAATTTTAGCCGCTTTACTTTTAAAATAACACTTTTGTCCCCCTAATTTTTACAAACTTGAAATTTTGACCTCATGACCAATTCAACGCACATGTGACATGTGACACACATGCCATGTCAGCATGTCTTGTCGCGTGGACAATGACTCACATGCCACGTAAGCATATATGGCAAGCCATGCTGACGTGGCATGTGAGTCATAGTCCACGTTGCAAGACATACAGACGTAACATGTTAGTCACTTGCCACATGTATGTTGATTTTGTTAAAATCAGTGGGTGTCATTGTTTTGCAAAAGGGGCTAAATTTGGGGAGTCAAAATCGCAAGTTTGTGAAAGTAGAGAGCCAAAAATGCTATTTTGAAAGTTAAGTAGAAAAAATCATAAATTTGTGAAAATTAAGGGGACAAAATTGCAATTGAGAGTATTATATAACAACATAAATTTAATTTGAAAAATTATTAATCTAAACCCCCAAAATCCTCTTCCAATACAATTTTTTTTTGTCAAATACTAACATAATGGTCAAACTCATAGACTTTAAATGTAGAGAAGTAAAAAATTCTCGGGGTTCAAACTTTAACCCCTACAATAATATCACTGATGCTAACCAATAAACTATATTTATGGGACTCCAATTTATGATTCAAATTTCGACCCCTAGCTAAAATAATTTTCTCTAAATTACTAGAGTTTTGTGTTAGAAAGTAAAAACAAACACCTCAGACCTCCCCTCACAAAATCCTCCACTAAAGAATATTCTTCACAATTGATTTTTTTTTTTCTTTCCAAAACCCTCACCTCCCCTTCCAAAGTCCCAAAGAGACTCATTTACAAGTTTTTGAATAGAGAAGTGGTATATCATCTGTCGGATTTCAATTTTCTTCAATTTTTTCTACCATGTGATCTCATTTTCTAAAGCATTGACTGTAATTATTGGTTATTGCACTCTCATAGGCTCCCCCGACGACACTGAATATGCCCCTTTCTATTTGATGTGGATATTCTTACTCATACTAACCACTCCATTAGTTTGCTGGTTTACACACACACTAACGAGCTAGCTACGCCGTCTTACCACTACATTGTCAGGAAGTCATTCAACTATAGGAGTCGGCCATTTTTAATCATCATCAACTCTAAGGGTGTGTTTGATCTGCTAAAAAGCAGAAGATTGTATTGGACAATTTTTGTTGTACTCTGTTTGGTTTATAAATTGACTATGAGACTGGACAAAATAGGTAGTAAGGGACAGGACAAAACCAAAATTTTTTGTCCCTCACTAAATTATAGGACAACTTTTTATTCATAGTACAATTATAAAAATACGAAAATAGCCATTTTAAATTACGAATATAAAATATTATTTAGAGAAGGGAGCCTAAAATTTTGAGAAATCTTATGAGTAAGTTAAGTGCAATGACATAATTAATCTGGACAATACTCCTTTCACACAAAGTAAGTAAATGTATAAATGAAAGAGGGTTAATGACACCCTTGTCATGTACGTAGTATTTGTGTATTCATCTCACCATAAATGTAATTAGAAGATACTAAACTAAAAGTGATGTAATATTGAAAAATATAATTATCAGTATACTACTAGTATTAAAAATTAAAATGAGCATCCTAAAACAAATCGTTCAAACGAAAGAACCCAGACTCAATTCTTAAAAGAAACAATATTTGATTGGACTTACTTACATCACAACCAAATTCCAAATTATTGAGATTTCATTTTTTTTAAGAATCAAAGAATTAATTTTAAAAAAAATGCGTCGGTTATTTTGAGATAGAGAATATATTTTGTAACAATCTCTCTTACACATTATTTTGTGATAGAGAATATATTTTAGCTAGATCGTTAAACATCGGATATATTTTAGCTAGTATTTTTGTTAAGTCATTGTATATATATATTTTGTGTAGTAAATAGATAAATATCATCGAACAGTACAATAAGTCTTGTTATACAATCCCCGCAACTACGATCGGAAGAGGATTGAAATCACTTGATGCCAGAACTGATCCCTGAATCAGATTAAACTGATGATATATATTTTTTTTACTATAAAAAAACTGAAAACCTATTTTTATGTGGAAGTTGTGCTTAGTTTTTTTTTTGTAGTTTTTTTTAAGAGTAAAATAGGAATATTGAAAAAGTCATCCCAAAAATTTGTATCCCCTTTATATATTAGTATAGATAATAATAATAATAATAATAATAATAATAATAATTCGAGCTTCCAATAAATATTTCAAATTGTGTTTTGAGTCTTTATTAAAAGTTCAGCAAGTTTGGAATATCTTCTAAATATTTTTCGTCACAATTTTTAGTTTTTGTTTTTAAACAATTTATATGTTCTCTTCATATTTTTGAATGAAATTTTGTATTCACGCTCAAAATATTATAAGAATCACTACAACAAAAGTGTAAAATTTTTTCGCAATAGAAGAATTAAATATGAATTTTTAAGTGATAAAAGATTCAAAATTTATATTTAATTCATCTGTTGTTAAAAAAAATTAAACTTGCCATAATGTATTAAACATGACCGCGGAAAAAAAAAATTAAAATCTCAAATAAGATAATCCAAAAGTTGTGACAAAAAATTTTAAAAATTAAATTTTGCTGAATTTTTTTTATAACTAAATTTTTTTTCAGATTTTTTATTTATGAAAATCTTTTTTAATCCCATCTAAGTTATAAATCATCTAATTCCAAAATCTCATACACATAAGCACTGGATTCTGAGTGGGAGGCGGGAATTATTAGAGAATGTGTAAATAAATTAATGTACTCTATGGGAAGTTGTAGTCCTGCATTGGGTAACATGCTATATAATACAAGGATAAGATGTTCTGTTCTTTGTCCCACAAAAAAAAAGGTTCTGTTGTTTTCTTGATTTTGATATTTTTAATGACAATCTTGATTTTGATATTTTAAAAAAGAGAAAATGGATAAATTCCATAAGTACTGGGGACCAAGGAGATTAGAAACAGATTAATATATAGTGGATAATAAATAGTAGTTTTTTGACCAAGGATTCTCATATAATTTGTTTTGTCTGTTTTATCATTTGAACCTTGATGTAACGATGAAGGTTAAGTTAATTAATCAAGGTCCCCAATTGTATTATTGTACGCTAAGGCTTTGTTTGCGAGTTTGGAGTGGAAGGAATGGGAGAACTTTGGAGGGAGAGAAATAGAGAGAAAATTAGAAAAATCTTTTACATTTTTTGAGAAAGTATTTTTTATAGAGAATGACAAATAAATACTTATGATTAATATATTATGAATTTAAGAACATTATAACAACATTAATTAAATTTGAAGAATTCATATAAACCCTCCAAACCCCCCTCGAAACCCTCATCCAATACATTTTTTGAGTTCCCCAAATTGGGGGGTTTTTGTGCTATGAAGAAAAAATAACCCTCCAAACTCCTTCCCTCCCAAACTTCTCTATTCCTTCCACTTGTTTCTTCATTTTTTTCAAAATCATTCCCTCCCCTTCCCTCCAAACTCGCAAACAAAGCCTAAGTTTCCGAGATGTATTGGGGATTGTCTTATACTCTCGATTACGTTGAAAAGGCTGCGTATATTTATATTTATTTTATTTATGCAACTTAATCATGCAATATATTTTTTGATTAATTCATTCTTGTAGTATTGATCGCTTCATTTTTATTTGATATATATATGCATGTGTACAAAACCTTAGTTTATACTATTAGCTAGACTCCAGGGTTTGTTGAAAAGTAGAGTCACATTTTGAATTATTAAGAAAATACTATACTAATATATGGTAGACAGCAAAGTGGACAAAATCAAAATGTATAAATTTCCAACGAATTTTGGTCTCAATCTTTTTTTAAATGGACTTGGATTTAGATGAGGATGTGAAACACACATATACCCTATAAATTCAAACTCCAATATAATTTAAATACATTGTACATTTATACCCTATACTAGAGGTTGATACCAATTTTTACAATGTGATTTTTAACCCAACTTTATTATCATATTAAATGAGTTTAGTTATGTTACACCCAAAAATTAGCTCATGGAAAAAAATGTCCAGTTAAATATACACTCAACAATAGTCGCGGAGCTAGAAGAAAATGTTGGGGGGAGGGGGCGCAATTGTGCTAAAAAAAATTATGGGCGCTAAAAATCAAGTGAAACTCGAGAAATTATAAATACCAAATTTTTATAATTTTGTTACACTTAGTCTCCAAATTGCCAAAACATTGATTTGGAGAATTATAAATACATTGATTTTGTAATTTTTCTCTAATATTTTATATGTATATATTGAACAGTTAAATACACCTTGTGTTTCTTATAATTCAACTTTTTTATTTATAAAAAGAATATATTATTAATAATGTGAAATTCTAATACAACTTTAATCGTTTTTTATCAGTAAAATATTGCTCACTTTAAAATGATGAAAAATATTATTTGATTTCTTTTTAATAATTAGTCTTTGCAAATATATCATTTTTTGCTTTGGATCTCTAAGAATTTTATCCATATTTGAATTGGCACATGTAATATGTATCATATTTAATTTTAATTCCTCAAAATAAGGGTTAAGATGAGTATTATTGGAACCAATTTCAATACAAACATACTTTGTAGATACTAAAACAAAATAGCAAGGATAAAAAAGTTGTATATTTGTAAGGACTAACAATATATTTTTACATTGACCAAAAGCAGAAATGGTATATTTTTTGGAAATAAAATCATATTTAAACCAAAATTTTATATTTCATTGAAGTTTGTATATATCTTTCGTTGCTGCAAAGTTTTTCATTGATTTAAATATGTTTTTAGTCATAATAAAGTATTGATTTTATTTTAGTCATATAAAATTTTTGCCACTGTTTCTAGTTTTTATTTTTGTGTTAACATATTATAAAGTATGGAGTTTTTCTCCAATGATCCAATTATCTTCATACACAAGAGTTACAATTCAAACTCAGTAACTACTTATTTAAAGGGTCTAAATTTCTTATCACTAAAATTAATTTATTGTTCATTTTCCCTACTTTTTATAAAAAAAATAGTAAGCTTTTGGTTCTAGCTTTAGAAAGACTCTAAAATACTTGTTATAAAATATGGAGATAAAAAATTATAAAAACTAAACTTAAAAATTCATAATTCTTAGTATGAATCTAGTCCAAAAGTGTACCCTATTAATTTTAGTAAATTTTAATAATAAAAAAAAATCATTTTTATTAAAATAATATATGTATATTAAAAATAATAAGAGTACAACTTTATACAGTTTTCTAGAAATTCATACTATAGACACACCTTTACAAATATATTTAAGCTTTTTTAATAAGCATGGCTGCTGCATATAGGTGCACTTGTGTAGAGTTCTTGATCCATCTATAACATAGAACCAACGATAAGTATAATTGCTGCACCTGTTCTGTGGCCTGTGCAGCCAAATTCTTGACTGTTAAATCTGTATTGTAGCCGAATATTATTAAATAAGCCATGAGAATATGCAAATTTGTACTTGCCCAATGTTTTTTCCTTTGTTGCGTAGATGAAACCATAAATACCTTTATAAAACATATAACTACGAAGTTTTGGATTCAAATCTAAATAATAGTGTTCAGTTTACTAATTTTAGATTTGTCAAATGCATTACGAGATATAATATGAAAACAAATTTCTTACGGTTACAGCTGACTGTTGTAATCAATCTTAGTCATCCAATCTAAAATCGGCGGTTGAGATTGTTTTGATATAAAAATCAATGTTTTCAATCTTATCTGTACGATATAATACCAATGATGCAAATTAAAAACTCCGTGAAGTAGTAACATCAGAAAATTCGGATCTGAAAAAATATAACATTTGTGTCCAAACAAGCAAAGGTTAAATACTAGAATTAAAAAGTATATCCAAGTTATCTTGCCGTATCAACTTTGGCAACCTAGTTTGCTAGTTAGGTATATTTTGAGCAATATTTTCAACATCAAAGTAAGAAGAGAAGGTAAACAAAATACCCTAAACAGTTATATGAAGCATAGAGAGCTGAGAAAGGAGCTGCAAAAGATATACAAAGTGGCCAAAAATGATTTGTTGATTATGCAATGACCCGTGAGAATGAAAGAGTGAACCAAATAAAAGACAAAAAACACAACTCCCAAATACAAACAATTTGGTGGCCGGCTACTTCACATGCCACCAAATACATGCTACTCTCTCCCATCTTATATCAGACACATCTCTCTCACTACTCTTTCTTCTCTTTCTTAACAAAAAGGTATCTCTCTCTCTCTCTCTCTCTCGAGCTGGATCACAACCTTTTGTAGCCATGAAAATGATTTCTTTTCATAAACTCTTGCACATATCTGTAAAAGCCTGTTAACTTTTTTAAGAACGGTCTCTTTTGCTCAATTTGACTTCAGATATGTTTTTTTGGGGATGTGAGTTTATTCATGAATAGTCTCTTTTAGCATCAACCATAATTGAAACGTCCTTTTTCTTTCCTTCTTTTTATTCATGTGCAGAATTTCTCCTACAAAACTATACTCCGATAATTGGATCGAGTTTCCCCGCGACAATTAAAGGTATCTGTATCTATCCAGTATTCACTATGGTTTTAAATTGTGGTCCGCAACTGCAACCACGATATAAAGGTTTTTGAAGTCTCTGCAATAGTATCACAACCGCAAGTTTCATTATATTAGCTTCATTTTGATGCAATATAAAAGTTCGCCTATAGGCTACAACCGCAATTTAAAACCTGGGAATTGAATCCACTCATTCAAGTTTCCACCCTCTATAGGTTGTTAATTTGTTCTCTTATTTTGTTTTTTCTAATTTTATTATCTCTCTATGACGCAATTCACACCTTCACTACCTTATTTGCACCAAACAACAACAACCTTTTCAAACCCTTCTTCTTCTTCCATGAACAAAAACAATCAAATACCAACTAAACCATGGTTCCCAACATCCAAAGCTTTAACTACTTTTGGTGACACAAACTGCATGGAACAGTTACTTGTTCATTGCGCAAACGCAATCGAAACAAACGATGTAACACTTGCTCAACAAATCCTTTGGGTTCTTAACAATATAGCACCACAAGACGGCGATTCAAATCAACGCTTAGCATATAGTTTCCTAAGAGCTCTCACAAATCGCGCAGCGAAAACCGGTACCTGCAAAATGCTAGTAGAACAAGTTTATTCAAATGCTCATAACAATCTTACCATAGAAACTCACAGATTCTCAGTCATTGAACTAGCTAACTTTGTCGATTTAACACCATGGCATCGATTCGGTTATGCAGCAGCTAATGCAGCCATTCTTGAAGCAACAGAAGGTTTTTCAGTGATTCATATTGTTGATTTAAGTTCAACTCATTGCATGCAGATTCCAACATTAATCGATGCTATCGCGAATCGCCATGAAGTTCCTCCTTTAATCAAACTCACAGTTTCTGATCATGATAATAACATTGATCAAATTCCACCTAAACTTGATCTTTCTTATCAAGAATTAGGTTCTAAGTTGGTTAATTTCGCTAGGTCGAGAAACGTGACATTAGAATTTAGAGTAGTTTCTTCGAGTTACACAAACGGTTTCGCTACTTTGATCGAACATTTAAGAGTTCAACGTATGGTTTATTCAGGTGAAGCATTGGTTATAAATTGCCACATGATGCTTCATTATATTCCAGATGAAACCCTATCAAATTCAAACTCTTATGTTTATGATTCCATGTCTTCTTCTGCTTCTACTACTACTGCTGCTACTACTACTACGTCTCTCAGATCATTGTTTCTTACCGCGCTTCGCGGTTTAGATCCAACACTTGTTATTTTAGTAGATGAAGATGTTGATTTAACTTCAAATAACTTGGTTAGTAGATTAAGGTCAGCATTTAACTATCTATGGATACCTTATGATACTGTGGACACTTTTCTGCCACGTGGAAGTAAACAAAGACAATGGTATGAATCAGATATTTGTTGGAAGATTGAAAATGTGATAGCTCATGAAGGAGTTCAAAGAGTTGAGAGAGTTGAACCTATTGGAAAATGGGAACAAAGAATGAGAAATGCAAATTTTCAAGGGATTGGATTTGGTGAGGAATGTGTTGGTGAAGTTAAGGTTATGCTTGATGAACATGCTGCTGGTTGGGGATTGAAGAAAGAAGATGAATGTATTGTGCTTACTTGGAAAGGGCATAATGTTGTTTTTGCTTCTGCTTGGTTACCTGCTTAATTAATTTAGTTCAACATTTTTGTTAGTTTTTTATTTTTTTTTGTATTTTGTATGAATAAAAAAGTTATTGTTTTGCTATATTTAGTCTTTGGATTTTTAATAATTTTTTAATAGTTATTTTTAGTGTATTTTTAAGAGTATGTAAGTAAGTAAATTTATGATGGTTTTAGATTTTATTTTTAGGGTTAATAGGCTTTTACCCCCTGCAAAGTAGGCGAATTTTGCGTTACCCCCCTGGAATATTTTTCTTTGAGATTACCCCCTTGCAAAATTTATTTTTTTGATTTACCCCCTTTTGCTGACGTGGCAGGAAAAAAAACATAATAACCGATTTAAAAACAACACTTTTTAAATCGGTTGAACTAAATAACCGATTTAAAAAGTGCATCCAAGGGGGTAAATAAAAAAAATAAATTTTGCAGGGGGTAATCTCAAAGAAAAAAATTTCAGGGGGGTAACGCAAAATTCACCTACTTTGCAGGGGGTAAAGACCTATTAACCCTTATTTTTATTACTTAGTCTATTTTGTTTCCATAAATAAACAAAATCATAGTCTCACATTAAAGTAGATAATATATGAGGAAGAAGAGACAGAGAGAATCAAGTGAAAGAAGCATATTATATAAAAAAACTGCAGTGTTAATTGATCAGGATTTATATTTTTTCTATAAAATGATTTTCACACTATCCATGAGTACCCACACCCATAAATTACAGCTATCTCTAATTGCAGTTTGAGTCTATATGTTAATAGGATAAGTCTAAAGATAAAGCTACTAAAATTTTAGCCTGGTAAAAGGCTCTTTTTTTATCTAAACATAAGCTTTAATTTCAATTTTAATCTTCTATTTTCACCATTTTATTAAATTGGTCTTTTCTATTTTTAAATTTAAAAGTTTTGATTCTTCTATCAAATATTTTGTCTAAAATATATGGTGATATATATATGTTTTAAATTAAGTTTACAGAGTTTTTTTTATAATTTCATCGATATCGGTATTTTCTCATCATCAGATCATATATCATTTCGTTTAAAATATATCACATTGTTAACTTATAGTTAAAAAAAGGACGGAGAGACAAAAACCGTCAAATTTTAAAATAAAAAGAGCAAATCTACAAAATGATAAAAATGGGGACCAAAATTGCTCTTAAGCCTAAACAATAAAAGGCCTTATATTAAAATTTTGGCTAAATTACACAATTGGTCCTTTAACTTATTTATTGGTTTCATATTGGTCCCTTAACTAATTAATGTTACAAATTGGTCCATTAACTTATTAACGTCACAAATTTATTCCTTAACTTTAATTATGTTTGTCATATTGGTCCTTTTTAACAGGTTGATAGTGTAGTTATCTCACGTCTAAGAATGATTTCTGAACACATAATCATATTCACTAACAATATTACTCATAAATAAATCATTTATGTGTTCATATAACGAATAATATAAAAGAAAGTTAATGTTTTTTCATAACAACTAACGAAAAGAACCAATATGACAAATAAAATTAAAGTTAAGTGATCAATTTGTAACCTTAATTAGTTAAGGGACCAATATGAAACCAATAAATAAGTTAAGGGACCAATTGTCCAATTTAACCTAAAACTTTTAAGATTTACTTTTCAAACTCCTCAGAAATTCTCACGCACTCCATAAACCCCCTGAAATTACCAAAACAACCTCTTGCATTTTGGAATGCGAGCACTGTTTGCACTCTAATTTGCAAATGACAGTTTTATTTGTCTCAAGCCCAACATCTGTGCCCCCACGAATGAAAATATTATGAAAAAAAGACTTTGCATCCGTTTGCCAAACTTTTTTTGTTATGATATTTTCAGTCGTGGTGGACGCAGACGTTGGACTCGAGTCAAATAAAAATGTCACTCGCAAAATAAAATATATATAAATTGAAACACGATTTGCTATTTAGAGTGGACATGCAGGGAGATAGGTTAGACAATGCTTCTCTTCAATCTGTGGTGTCTATGGTATATAAAATAGCCGAAAACATATCACTACAACAAAATAGTCACTTTGCAACAATTATGAGATAACTGTCGCAAAGTTTACTTTTTAAGAAATTTGCAACGGTTTGTACGACGGTTTTGGCAACCGTCGCAGATGTTGCTCCTAAAACCGGGAATGAAATTCACTTTGGCGGAATTTGAAATTTTGTCTAATAGAATCCCTTGTTACCAAAAAAGATTGAAACCCTTATTTACAAAAACACAAAAAGTTGAACCCACTAAACTCTCAAAACGCAGATCCATGTCCTTCAAAACTCATAAAACGCAGCATCACTGTTCCAAGTCTTTATCCCAATCGCAGAAACGTATCACCGTCACTCCCAATCCCTAACTCGTTCCAAATCCCTAACGCAGAAACGTTCATCGTTCCGATTCCTAATATCTAAATCTCAGCTTATCTCGTTCTGTGACTCCGGTAAGTGCGAACCTTCTCTTTCGTTCTCTCTGTGAGCTTACAACCTCACACCTTATGTTTGCTATTTTTCATTTTGTTGCTAGCAAACGAGGAACCCTATTTTAATTTCTATGGAAGAACTAATATATTAGGGATTTCAGCTTAAAGGGACTAATTTGAAGAACTATTAAATTACCCAGTTATGAGTAGGTGTTTGTCTTTAATGTTTTACTCTTTTTGGTATGTAATTTGATTTGAGAGTTAATTTTGTTTGAAACTTTTAGTTTATTTTTTTCTCAGAGAAAATTCCAGTCATTACAAATGATAGAAGAAACATAGTGGTGGTAAGTCTTTGTATTTTACATGAAATTAGCTTCACAGTATGTTTTTAAATGTTCAATTTTGTTTTAAGTTATTATGGCATTGTTTTTTATGTTTCACAGGCTGAATTCTTGAAGGAGCAAGTTGCATTCTTTTTGCAAATGCAAATGCAAAATTCAAAGGAAAATCAGGTAAATTATAATTAAGTAAGATTAGTAGATAAATTTTAATTAAGTATTAAATGTATTAAGGGATGAGTTAAAAATTTTAATTAGGAATTTGGAGGCGTTTGTGAATAATAGTTGGAACGAGTTAGGAATTTTAATTTCACAAGTGTTGTATATGATTTTAAGGAACTCAAGTGTAAGTGTTGTATATGTTTGTTAAAGTTCTTTAGCAAGTATTTTGTTTATATCGTATCCACAGGGACTAGTGTGAAATTAAGAACCATTCAACAAATAACATCATTTTAAGTTTAAGTTGTAAGTTGTTTTGTTGTAAAAAGACTTGTAAACATAAAATTGCGATAAAAGATGATTTAAGATTCAAAGAGAAAATGTTGTCGGGATAAAACTTCACTCATTCATTCGTATGTACGTTTCTAAATCAGTCACATATATTTCAGCTATTCATCAATATTATCACGTATTGCTCACGTACGTTTCTGTGTCCAGATAACGACGAGGTTCACGTTGTACCTATCAATCCTCGATGTCTCGAGTGATTAATCAATGCAACGATTATATTGTATTATTTAAACTTCCGATGTCTCGGATAATTTCAACAACACAATATCATTAAGTTCCAATACACAAAGTGAATATTAATCCTAAATCTATGTCTAGAATTTAGGGTTTTAATAAGTGTTCATCTTAGTTCCTTGATTCAAACATTATATGCCTATAAATTCAAATCAAAAGATAAAGCATGAAGATTAAAGATGACACTAACATTGATGAATAAACTAAAACATATATTAACATGATTAAGAGTTGTACATAGTCACCAATGAGCTACATATAATCCCAACAACAATGGATTTAGTTACACATGGTGAAAATAAGCTTACAAAGGGTAGGAGAAGAAAAGATGATGAACATAACACTTGATGTTTCAAGCTTTTGTTGATCCACCTTCACCTTATCCTTAGATTTATGATTTCTAAGCTTTCTCTCTGTTTCTCAGTTCTATTACAAGTGATAGATACAAGAAAAATAACAGCAAGCTCTATATATAGTGCTTCTAAAAGTTAGAACTCGCCGGGCGAGTTACAACACGCCATGGCGAGTTCACCTTTCTTCATCAGAAGGTTTTGCCACATCATAAATGAACTTTTAAACCGCCTTCATGCGCTCTGGCGAGTTCCTGCTCGCTCTGGCGAGTTGTTACTCGCTCTGGCGTGTTGACCTTTTTTCCATTTTGATGCTCTCTGCCTCTACTCGCCCTACACTCGCTCTGGCGTGTTGGCATTGCTCGCCCTGGCGAGTTCTACGCGCTCTGGCGAGTTAACTTGGCTTTTTCTTCATCATTTTTTTTTATTTCCTGCATCAATAGTTGAGATTTAGAAAAGCTTAACAAAATATAACTTTAAAACAAATATATACACTAAAATGGGGAAAACCTAATGAATATCTTACAAAATAAGTTAATAAGTGCTTGATATATATATGAATTTTAGCTACATTTGGGCACTTATCAACTCTCCCCAACTTAGGACTTTGTTTGTCCTCAAACAAAAGTAAAATCAAAATATGGACAAGTTAAACTATTAGGTTCTCAAGAGCAAGTTTGTAATCAATCAAGTTTAAAACATTTTTCTTTGGCATGAGTAAAGCATTTGCAAATCATGAGCAACCTTCAAAATATTCAAAGAAATAAAGCATGATCATGAAGAGATTGCTATGCCTAAGTAAAATTCTCATCATTCTAATCAAACAATCAAATTCAAGTGTTATCACAAATTCCTTACAATTGTATCACTCAAGGATAAGTGTTTCACTCAATCCAAACAATGTGCATGCAACAATTCAATTCAAGCATTCATCCAAGCATATCATAAAACATGTCATCAATTGTGAATCACTAAGGACTTTATTAAGCTTGTAATGGGGCTTGGCTACAAGAAATCATTGTTTTTCTTTGGATTCAAAGAGCCTTAAGGATAAGAGAGCATACTTCTTTTTCATTTGCATCAATCATTCACTCTATTTCACTTTCCCCTTTTTGAGACATGGTGAGATTTTTCTTTTGACACTTCTTCTATTTTTTTTTTTTCATTTTCACATTTTTCAATACATGATTTTCTCTTTTTCTTTTCTTTTCTTTTCATGGTGTCAATTTTTCTTTTTCACTTACACTCACCATTTCAACCACTTTTCAAAATCACTTTCAAACTTTTTCTTTCTTTTAACCTACTTCTCCCCAACTTTGAATTTTTCACAACCCTTATTTGAATTACAATTGCTCTCCTATCCTTAGACTAGGGTAGAGTAGTTGTTTTTCTTTCTTTGATGGTTAAGGGTGTATAAAACAAACAACTTTTTCTTTTAGGCTCAAATGGGGACACAAAGGATCACACACTCACAATGTAGGTTAATTTGGCTAAAGTAGTTGTACTCAACTAGAAACATGGCCTTGATCATATTCACAACATCAAACACATCCATGATAGCAAGATTAAACTAAAATCAAATGAGCATACACAATTGCCGGCTCTCAAATATTTATGTAAACAATGGAAAGCTTCACACAATCTCACCCAGCTAGGTTGGATGACACATGTCAAATCATGTTTCACAAGAATAATGAGAATCATCTTAGTACAAACAACACAATTCAAAAGCATGTTGAATTCCTAAGCATATTTCAAAGATTGTTCATAATTTGACATAGCTTCACAAATTGAATCATGCTAAGTCATTGATTTGTCACAAACCTGTCTTAAGATCTTGAAAGCATCTACTTGTCTTCAAAAATTTGATTCACATATTTCACAAAAATTTTAACTACTAATCAACTTACTTAATATAGAATAAACCAAAATATAAAATATAGCAAAAAAATTAACATTGACATTACTAAAACATCATTGTTGTTCAAACATCACAAAACACTAAATAAAACACAAGTCATAAGCCAACTAACAAAGTTCCACATGTTCAAACCAAAATACACAGAAGTAAATAAACAAACTAGCAAATAAGTTTGACTGAAAGCTCTTAAAATATCACTCATTTAGGTAAGCTTTCAAGTCTTTGTCTTTTCTCTTTATTCATCATCTTGATCCATCTCCTCCTCCTCTCCACTTGCATTGGCACTGAACACCTCATCATCATCTTCACCATCTCCCTCGACATCATCATCATTACCATCACCATCACCTTTGCCAGCACCATCACCTTGTGCACTACCCCCTCCATAATGAAAAGGCCTGACCCCAGGCCAAGCAACATGCGTCTGATACGCCTCTGGAGACATTACCTGCAAAGCTGCATCATCGGGAATTCCGGAATGCATTTGCATCCGGTACAATGAGTTCTGGAGGGCAGACATTGCCCTATAACTCGCATCGTTTTGATCCCAAGTATAAGAGTAACATGCTTGAAGCCGAGGGTCAAAGTTGGAAAAATCTAACGGTTGCGAAGCTTGTGGTACACGTGGTGCACGAGAGGATGAAGGTCTAGATGTTTGTGGCCTCTGTTTTGTTTTCTTGTCCATGTTGCGAGCAATAAAAACATCATCAATGGGGTTAGCTATGGTTTCATGTACTTGAGGTGGGATAGGGATGCAGATACTTGAAACCAAACCCATGATTAAACCCGGTAGACCTAGAGGACATGAGGGTGTGAATTTGCCGCTAAGTGCTATGTGTCTAAGTTCAGTGGCAATGATGCGTGCCACATCTACTTTGGTGCCGTCTAGGATGGAACAGATGAGTGGTGTAACTTCAACGGTGGTGGAAGAGGTGTGACTTTTGGGTCGGATATTATGGACAATAAGCTTAAGGATTACTTGAGCGGGAGTTGTCATGTCTCCCTTCAAAGCTCGGTGTGGCCTTCCCGCGGCACTCACATCATATGTTCGTCCTTCCTTCAAAATGGTTCTTTGAATGAGATCATGATCCCAATTTCCTTGAGCTTGTTTTCTATGGAAGGTACATAAATCATCAGGGTGTCTTAGAGGGAACGGGTTTCCAAGGTAGGTGTTGATGGCCTCTCGATCAAATGAGAATTGTCGACCCCTAACAAATGTGGTGTGATCAAAATGTTTCTCACTAGGATCACCATCTTCGTCCACCGGAAAGGCGTTGGCAAAGAATTCTTTCACAATATCCGAGTTGATTTGAGTGTAAGGTGCAAGTAACCGACCCCATTTCCTCTTTTCAAAGATATCCAAAATGCCTTTGTACTCTCCCGTCGGAGAGATCTTAAACTCTTTGTCATGCCACAACTTGCGGGGAGACAGCTCCTTAAATCTCTCAAAATGTGCTGCACTACGGAATCTATTGCCATCAAATTGTGCTGGGCGTGTTGGTCTTCGAGGTTGTGAGGATTCAACACCCTTTCTTTTGGAACCTTGAGTTTGTTTTGGTTTCGGTGCCATTCCTACAAAATAATCAGAAAAATCCAAGCAAGACTCTATAATTATGAGTGTAAGCATTTAAGAATAAACACCAATGAAACAAATTGAGAGGTGAAAATTTAAATTTTTCTGGTTCTGTCACAACTCGCCCTGGCGAGTTGCAACACGCTGCAGCGAGTGTCTCAGTAAAAAAATGTTTTGACAGTTGCAACTCGCCCTGGCGCACAACTACATGCTGCAGCGGGTTACTCAGAATCACAACTTTCATAATTGATGCAACATGCTCAAATTCAACAATAATGATATAGAATTGATGTAAAATCATAACTTGGCTAAGAGAAATCACAAGACCCATATTTATTTATTTACATCATGGGTTGATTTTCAAAAAGGGTGATTTTTCTCATCAATTCAAAACACAAATTATGATTTCATATCAAATCCAACATTCAAAACAAACATGTGCAAGATTATGTTCACTTTTCTAAACTTTCAATCCTAACTTCTTACTTAACAATTTCAAACCCTAAATTAACAAAGTTAAGAACAATAATACAAGAAGAAAAAATCAAACCTGTTGAATTGATGTTGAAAAATGCAAAGATGAATGCAAAGATGAGTTTGATCTTCAATGGAGTGAAAAATGGCTTAGGGTTTGTTGTTTGTGGTGAAAAGAGATGAAAAGTGATGTTTGTGAAAGGATAAGGGTAAAAAACGTGTGGAGAGAGAGTGGGTAGGTGAGGAGTAATTAAAATTTTTGAAAAATTAACTTTCAGATCTGCATAACTCGCTCTGGCGCACACCATCTCGCTCTGGCGAGTGCTTTGGTTTTCAACACAGGTCAAAGGCCTGTAATACTCGCTCTGGCGCACAACTACTCGCCCAGCGAGTTTGACAGTGCAGAAATTGTTTCAATTTGACTTCTGTTTTGACTTTTTGATGATGCATTTTGGCTTATGGACTTAGACTACTAGAAAAACAGTAAAAATACTTACAAAATTGGGTTGCCTCCCAACAAGCGCTTGTTTTACGTCATTAGCTCGACGCCTTTTCTTTGATTCAAGGATCGGAGAGTGGAATTTTAGTGGTGAACCGATCAAATTCACCACCAAAATAAAGCTTTAATCTCTGGTCATTCACAGTCCACTTGTCCTTTGTCATAGGGTCCTCCAATTCAATTGCACCATAAGGCTTGACCTCTTTGATTATAAATGGACCGGACCACTTAGACTTTAACTTACCGGGAAATAATTTCAACCTTGAATTGAATAATAGAACTTGCTGTCCCGGCTTGAAATCTTTGACACGGATCCTTTTATCATGATAATTCTTGACTTTCTCCTTGTATAATTTGGAAGACTCATAAGCTTGAGCTCTCATCTCTTCCAATTCATGCAATTGTAGCTTCCTTTCTTCTCCCGATAAAGATGGATCAAAGTTAAGAAATTTCAAAGCCCAATAAGCTTTGTGCTCCAACTCTACCGGAAGATGACATGACTTACCATATACCATTTGAAATGGTGTGAGGCCAATAGGTGACTTGAAAGCTGTCCTATATGCCCACAATGCCTCATCCAACTTCATTGACCAATCTTTTCTTGATGCGGACACAGTTTTCTCAAGAATTTTCTTTATTTCTCGATTCGAAACCTCTGCTTGTCCATTGGTTTGTGGATGGTAAGGTGATGCAACTTTGTGTTTGAATCCATAATGCTCAAGTGCTTTAGCCAATTGTGAATTACATAAATGCGATCCTCCATCACTAATGAGCACACGAGGAGTTCCAAAACGGGTGAATATATTCTTTTTGAGAAATTTGACCACCGTTTTGCCATCGGCTTTTGGTGATGCAATTGCTTCCACCCATTTTGACACATAATCAACCGCCACTAGAATGTATTCATTGGAAAATGATGAGGGAAATGGTCCAACAAAGTCGATACCCCAACAATCAAAAACTTCAACCACATGAATGTTTTGTAGAGGCATCTCATTGCGCCTTGAAATTCCCCCGGTTCTTTGACAGTTGTCACATCTTTGAGCATATTCATAAGTGTCTTTGAAAATAGTCGGCCAAAAGAAGCCCGACTGTAACACTTTTGCAGCAGTTCTCTCTCCATTATAGTGACCACCATATGGTGAGTTATGACAATGCCACATTATGTTTGTGGCTTCCTCTTTGGTAACACATCTTCTCAAAAGGTTATCAGCTCCAATTTTGAAAAGATAAGGATCATCCCAAACATAATGGTTAGCTTCACGGAGGAACTTTTTCTTCTGGTGCCAATTGAAATCATCCGGTATTAATCCAGATGCTTTATAATTGGCCAGGTCAGCAAACCACGGCCTTTCTTGCACCATGAGCAACTGCTCATCAGGAAATTCCTCAAGAACTTCACGTTCGTGTTCAGTCACCTCATTGTTCACCAACCTGGACAGATGGTCAGCTACCAAGTTTTCGATTCCCTTTTTGTCTCTGATTTCAAGATCAAACTCTTGTAATAAGAGCATCCACCTAATGAGTCTAGGCTTCGAATCGGACTTTGTGATCAAGTACTTGATAGCTGCATGGTCAGTATAAACAACAATCTTTGAACCAATCAAGTAAGAACGAAATTTTTCAAGTGCATACACGATTGCAAGCAATTCTTTTTCTGTTGTTGCATAATTTATTTGAGCATCATTTAACACTTTGCTTGCATAATGTATAGCATGAAAAATTTTGTTCTTTCTTTGTCCAAGAACTGCACCAACCGCATAATCACTAGCGTCACACATTAATTCAAATTCAAGTGTCCAATCCGGCGCTATGATTATGGGTGCAGTTACCAATTGTTTTTTCAATTCTTCAAAAGCAAGTAAACAGGCATTATCAAAATTAAAAGACTTATCTTTGTTAAGCAGGTTGCTTAACGGTTTTGCAATTTTGGAGAAGTCTTTGATGAATCGCCTGTAGAATCCAGCATGACCAAGGAAACTTCTGATGCCTTTGACATTAACTGGAGGTGGCAGCTTTTCAATAACATCCACCTTTGCTTTGTCAACTTCAATACCTCTGGAAGAAATCTTGTGGCCTAGAACAATGCCTTCGGTCACCATGAAGTGACATTTCTCCCAATTCAGTACCAGATTAGTCTCAACACACCGCTTCAGTACGGTGTCCAGATTATTCAGACAATGAGCAAATGATGGACCAAACACCGAGAAATCGTCCATGAACACTTCAATGCATTTTTCTATCAAATCAGAAAATATAGCTTGCATACACCGCTGAAATGTTGCTGGAGCGTTACACAATCCGAAAGGCATCCGTCTATAAGCAAAGACACCAAAGGGACATGTGAAAGCAGTCTTCTCATGGTCTTCAGGATTGACAGTGATCTGATTGTACCCCGAATAACCATCTAAGAAGCAATAGAACTCTTGACCGGACAACCTTTCAAGCATTTGATCCATAAAGGGCAATGGAAAGTTTTCTGGTGGCTTTATTGAGTCTTCGATAATCAATACACATCCTCCACCCCGTAACTGTTCTTGACGGAATCAGCTCATTCTTGTCATTTGTGATCACCGTCATCCCTCCTTTCTTTGGAACTACCTGGACTGGACTCACCCAGGCGCTGTCTGAAATTGGATAAATCATGCCAGCTTCAAGCAACTTTACAACTTCTTTTCTCACAACCTCTTTCATTATCGGATTCAAACGACGTTGAGGCTGTGCCACAGGCTTGTAGTCATCTTCCATCATGATGTTATGCATACAATAAGATGGACTAATACCTTTCAAATCGGATAACGTCCATCCTATCGCTTCCTTGTTTGCTTTTAACACTTGAAATAGACTTTTCTCTTCAGTCATTGACAATGAGCTGCTGATTATTACCGGCTTGCTATCACCTTCTTCAAGAAAAACATACTTAAGATGTGAAGGTAATGTTTTCAATTCAAGCTTCACTTTAACCGGCTCGGATTCACCTTTCAACTCTTCTATATTTGCTTTAAGAGGAGACACCTCTTCCAAAGCATCCAACTCTTTTAAACATTCTTCAATTTCTTTTTCTTTGTCAGAGTCAAGTTCTTCAAATGCATCGGTTAATGCTTGTTCAAGAGATGAAGGGCTATGAGCTTGATTTCTTACATCTAAAATAGCTTCCTCCGTGGCATCTAATTTGAAACATGAATCTTTCTCTTTGGGATGTTTCATAGCTTCCCACAAATTGAAGCTAACTTCCTCATCTTGAACTCGAACTTTCATTATTCCATCATCAATGTCTATCATCATACAGGCTGTTTTCATGAAACCTCTTCCTAGAATCAATGGAACGTCGTCATCCTCTTCAATATCCATCACCACGAAATCTATTGGGAACATGAATTTATCAACCTTCACAAGAACATCTTCAGCTATCCCTGAGGGATGTGTGATGGATTTATCTGCTAGTTGCAATGTCATCCTGGTGCGGGTGATGTCGAGACCACCAATTCTTTCAACAACCGACAAAGGAATAAGATTGATACTTGACCCCAAATCAATGAGAGCTTTTCCAACATTTACATTGCCAATAGTGACCGGCAAAGTAACTCGTCCAGGATCTTTTTCTTTTGTTGGAAGAGTCCGTTGAATGATAGCACTGCAGCTTGCATCTAACTGAATAACCTCATCATCATTGTACTTTCTATTCTTGGTTAAAATCTCTTTCATGAATTTTGCATATGTAGGCATCTGTTCTAAGGCTTCTGCAAAAGGAATGTTGATTTGTAATCTCTTGAAGATATCTAGAAACCGTACATATTGCCTTTCCTTGTCTTTCTTTGATTGAGCATGCGGATATGGCAAGTGTTGAACTGGAGGACTCTTCTGAATGCTTTTCTCATCTCTCACTTTCTGATTTTTAGTCTTCCTTTCATCACTCACATCCCCCTCAAACTCTCCATCATTTTTTTGAACTTTTTTATTTTTTTGATTTTTTTGATTTTCAACTAATTCTCCCTCATTATTCTTTTCTACTGCCTCATTCTCACTTCCTTCAATCTCTTCCTCTTGTTTTTCTCTCGCCTCAACAACTGTCTCCTCTGTTTTCAGGTTGTCACCTATGTCTTTACCTATCTCCTTTCCACTCCTGGTTGTGATGGACTTGCATTGTTCTTTTGGATTGGTTGTAGTGTTTGCAGAGAATGATGATGATCCACCTTGATCATTATTGTTAGCGACTTGCTTTGCTATTTGACCAATTTGTGTTTCAAGGTTTCTCAGCACCGCATCATTGCCTCTTTGATAAACTTGAGTTTCTTGCTGAAATTTTTGTTGCTGCTGATTATGTTGTAATTGCATTTCTATAAACTTGCTCATTGTCGCCTCCAAATTTGAACTCTGCTGTTGTTGTGGAGGTGGCTGTGGCTGGTTAAAGCTTTCATATTGTCTTGGTCTATTTGATGAACTAGCATCCTGCCTCCACCCTTGGTTGTAATTTGAGTTTCCGCCCTTCTGATAACCAGCATTATTTTGATAAGGTGCTTGTCTTTGTTGATTCTGGTTACCCATATAATTCACTTCTTCACCAGGCGGGGGACAATAGCCAGTTGGATGGTCTCCATTACATAACTCACAAGAAGCAATTTGCTTTGGTTTTTCTTGCATTTCTTTGAATTGTTGCGGTAACTTTGACAGTTGCTTAGTGATTTCTTCCAGAGATTGTGAGATCAACTTATTTTGAGCCAACATAGCATCCGGTACTCCAAGTTCAATGACTCCAGGCTTCCGTTGAGACGGATTCCTGCTATATTCACCCTGATGATCACTGAGTGCCATTTTTTCAATAATTGATGTTGCATCGGCGGCACTAAGTGATAATAAGGATCCACCAGCTGTAGCATCTAGCAAAAGTTTTGGTTGTTGTAGAAGTCCGTTGCGGAAGATATGAATCTGAGTAAGTTCATCAAAACCATGATTTGGACACTTTCTCAACATAGATTTGTATCTCTCCCAAGCTTCACAGAGTGTTTCATTTGAGCCTTGAGAGAACACAGCAATGGATGTTTTGGCTTCCATGAACTTATGATGAGGAAAGAATCTTTCAAGAAATTTTTCTTCAAGAGTGTTCCAATTAGTCATGACTGTAAGCGGTTGATCTAAGTACCACTCCTTTGCTTTACCGATCAATGAATGTGGAAACCCTCTTTGGTATGCAGATTCTTCCTCTGCTTCAGTAGTTCCAAGTGAACCAGCAATTTCATAGAACTTAACCAGATGATTGTACGGATCCTCATGTGGTAAACCTGCAAAAGGGTTAGCATATAACAACTGGAGGTATCCTGTTTTCATCTCAGTTTGTCTGGCTCCTCTTGGTGGTCTTGCCAGGTGAGCCAGGCGTCGTGGACTGTTGTGGCAGGGCATAGCATTGCCCTCGGGTGGGTCCACTTGCTCGGTCATTGTCTCTTCGGCAATAGAAGATGTTGAAGAAATAGAAACAAAAGATCCTTCTTGCTGCTCCCTTTGTTTGGCTCGTTGTTTCTTTTTTCTTGTTTTGCTGTTGTTTCTTCTGGCCGTTCTTTCAATTTCAGGATCGAAAAGTAAATCACCAGCTGAAACCTGACTTCGCATACAAAATCAACAACCTAACCACACAAGTTAGCGTGCACGATGGATAATAAAAGTAGACAGAAAATTAAAAAGACAAAATTGCTTAAAAAGATAGAAATTGTCGCAATGTTTTTAATTTCAAACGCCAGTCCCCGGCAACGGCGCCATTTTGTTAAAGTTCTTTAGCAAGTATTTTGTTTATATCGTATCCACAGGGACTAGTGTGAAATTAAGAACCATTCAACAAATAACATCATTTTAAGTTTAAGTTGTAAGTTGTTTTGTTGTAAAAAGACTTGTAAACATAAAATTGCGATAAAAGATGATTTAAGATTCAAAGAGAAAAGGTTGTCGGGATAAAACTTCACTCATTCATTCGTATGTACGTTTCTAAATCATAAACATATATTTCAGCTATTCATCAATATTATCACGTATTGCTCACGTACGTTTCTGTGTCCAGATAACGACGAGGTTCACGTTGTACCTATCAATCCTCGATGTCTCGAGTGATTAATCAATGCAACGATTATATTGTATTATTTAAACTTCCGATGTCTCGGATAATTTCAACAACACAATATCATTAAGTTCCAATACACAAAGTGAATATTAATCCTAAATCTATGTCTAGAATTTAGGGTTTTAATAAGTGTTCATCTTAGTTCCTTGATTCAAACATTATATGCCTATAAATTCAAATCAAAAGATAAAGCATGAAGATTAAAGATGACACTAACATTGATGAATAAACTAAAACATATATTAACATGATTAAGAGTTGTACATAGTCACAAATGAGCTACATATAATCCCAACAACAATGGATTTAGTTACACATGGTGAAAATAAGCTTACAAAGGGTAGGAGAAGAAAAGATGATGAACATAACACTTGAAGTCTCAAGCTTTTGTTGATCCACCTTCACCTTATCCTTAGATTTATGATTTCTAAGCTTTCTCTCTGTTTCTCAGTTCTATTACAAGTGATAGATGCAAGAAAAATAACAGCAAGCTCTATATATAGTGCTTCTAAAAGTTAGAACTCGCCGGGCGAGTTACAACACGCCATGGCGAGTTCACCTTTCTTCATCAGAAGGTTTTGCCACGTCATAAATGAACTTTTAAACCGCCTTCATGCGCTCTGGCGAGTTCCTGCTCGCTCTGGCGAGTTGTTACTCGCTCTGGCGTGTTGACCTTTTTTCCATTTTGATGCTCTCTGCCTCTACTCGCCCTACACTCGCTCTGGCGTGTTGGCATTGCTCGCCCTGGCGAGTTCTACGCGCTCTGGCGAGTTAACTTGGCTTTTTCTTCATCATTTTTTTTTATTTCCTGCATCAATAGTTGAGATTTAGAAAAGCTTAACAAAATATAACTTTAAAACAAATATATACACTAAAATGGGGAAAACCTAATGAATATCTTACAAAATAAGTTAATAAGTGCTTGATATATATATGAATTTTAGCTACATTTGGGCACTTATCAATGTTCAATGAATATCTTATGCAATGTGTGATGGTTTTTTTTTATCATAGGTTTTTTAGCCTTGTTAATGAATTTAAAGGAATATTGAATGACTTCTATATGTTTCTACTCTTTGAAAGACACGGGCTATGATATTTTTGGTGGAGCTAAAGAAAAGAAATATCCTAAAGAAGTAAAGATCAATATTTGGTATATTATTTTCCTCATTTGGTTATGCAAAATACTTCAAATTAGGCCTTGACACTATAGGTATGTTAAATGAAGCATCTTAATAATGCTAAGTTATAGTAAACTTTTACTTTCAGCTTGTTTCTAGTGTGTTAGCTTCTGCCTCTGGTTTGTTTCTGTCTTTGGCCTGAGATTTTCAGCTTGATCCAAGTTTTAGTGAGGACTTTGGATTTGGCCAGCTTGCTTTTAGGCTGGTGTAATTAGTCTTGTAATGTTATGTCAGTCTTGTTGGGGTGGCTATTGGTGGATGTAATGTCAGTCTTGTTTTAATTTTATGCTATGGTAGTAGCAAAGTGAGGTTCTTTGACATACTCTCTTAGTGCCATGTGTTTGACATGTTTATGCCTCTTACTTGTTTAATTATCTCAGGTTGGGAGTTTGTTTCTTACTTTCCTGAGGGATTCACTTTCCTTATATGAGGAAGCATGAAGCAAAATAATAGAAGAGAATGGCTAAATTCGGTAACTTCTTTTCAAACTGAACTGCATAAGTCTGTTCATTTTTTTTTTTTTAAATTTTTTGCATTTCAATTCAGTTCTTTTTATTGTGATATGTTACGATTTGACAGATGATCACTTGTCTCTTTCTTTAAAGTTAATGCAATACTTATGATATGTTACGATTTGGCATTTGATCATACGAACTATATAGGAAGTTGAATTGAACATTTCTATTATTGAAAATGGTGTTATTCATAAGGTGAGTTGGGTTAAGTATGTATAGACAACATGTGCTTAATTCTGCAGCTTCCATTCACATTTTGCATGATTTATGTTTGCAGTGGCAATTAGGATGCCAATTTTGTCCATCTAAATTGCTAATGGAAACATGATTATGTACTACTTTATCAGCCCAAGTATTTGTATTGAGTTTTTACTATTTTAGGAATAATATACTACAGAACGAATTGGTATTGCATTATGTCATATAAAATGTAACTTGTGGCTGCTATTGTTGTTGGGGTAATTTTATTATTTTGCATTCCATGTTTGACGAGTGTTTTTTCCTGGTTTGTATAGCAAGCAAAGAACAACTAACTTCAATATCTTTGTCTCCTTTGCTTTTTTAATAATGGGGAAGGTAAGCGACGGGATCGTGGGGATTATATCTCTTAAAATAGATTATGTTTTTCCTACTTAATTTATATGCATGTGTTCTGGGCCAGTTTGAAATTCCTTATGCTATTTTTATGGATTTCTATCACAATTGGTTCAAGATAAGCCCATAGGAATTTACTAACTTCTTTCTTATGTGCTGCAGCTTCACATTGAACATGGTCATGTGCTAAAACAAGTTAGTTTCTTTTACTCATCTTGTGCAAGTGCTGACTTACTATTCATGAATTAAATGATTAGTGAAGGTTAAGGAATTCATATGCTATGTATGCAAATGACTTTGTTAAAATCTTTGTTACATTTGGTATTACTATAATTTATAGAAACGTGCATCTTGAACTCAAGTCCAAAGCTTTACTTTTGTTGCATTACTAGTTTATTTTAACATTTTATTTTAGTCTTAATTTTTTTGTTTGATTGTTAATATAAAATGACAGTAATCATGGAGTTTTCCTATGTAGTATCATTAATACTTCTGTCCTCTGTTCACTGATTAAAAGGATGTTCCGAGTGTTTGGGCATGGCTGAGTTTATGCATAACTCTTTGTCTTTATAGTTAGTTGTATGCATCCTCTGAAGTTGCAATTATGATAGCTCTGTTTACCTAGTTTGTTATATGGTTAGGTCTTGGCATAAATGACAACATTCTTGAGCATACTTAAGAGCTATGAAGTATGAATTTGACTTTAGCCACTTGTTTGGTTTGCAGGGCTTCTTGGATTTACTTAGTGAACATATTTTGGAGCTAAAGTTCAGGCATCACATCATAAGCAACCACGTAGGATGCATGGAGTTATATTTACTTCTACATCCTTTTGATGATAGTTGATAGTACTAAATAATTTGTGTATGGTGTCACTCTATACCATGAGCTGCATAGGTTATTAATTAGTTTATAGGGAGCATCTTTTGGAAATTGATGTATGGATTTGGGTTGGGTGTATATCCTTGTAACATAACACTAGTTTTTTTCTTTGAGACAAGCACTTGAGTTATAGCTTGTATCTTTTACTCTTGATTTTCTATCATGTACTTATTGTAAAATGCTGATATTTCAATTGATTTTATTAGTTTTATGTTCTAGCTATATATATTAATCTATAATATCATTTTATCTTGGTAGTTGATTGATATTTGGATATGGGATGGACCACTGTGGTAGCTACACCAGAGAAGATGTTCTTTTATTTATTATTTAATAAATTACATTACACTTTGCAATGTCTATTTTGCGACGGTTTTTAAAACCTTTACGACGGTTTTTAAAACTGTCGCAAAATACACTTGCGACACTGAAATTATCAACGGTTGTGAAACTGTCGCAATGTCACATTTACGACAGTTCTAACTGTCGCAAAGTGTAAATTTTCTTGTAGTGTATACATACGAAATGGTTCACTATAAACAATTTTTTTTCGTCATAAATAATCAAGATTCTAATTCAAGATAACAAAAACAACACATCATAGTTATTCAAAACACTAAAATTAGTTCAATTTAATTAGTTCCTTCTAAAAGAAAAATGTCCTACTACCATATCACAACACAATTCTTATCACTACTAGAAATCTGCCAATTTCCTGCGGATTTTCCTACGGAATTTCCTGGGGATTCAGGTTCCCAGCTAAAACCTTTGTAGATAATTATTTCCTGCGGTTTTGTGAATCCGCAGGAAACTTTCCTGCAGAATTTCCTGCCAAAAAATGAAACCAAATCCGCAGGAAACTTTTCTGAGAAATATCCGCAGGTAATTCCGCTGCAAATACCGCAGAAAACTCCCCAAGAAACATATTTTCGCAGATAAATCCGCAGGAAACATGTAAATATGCAAAAAAAAAAAAAAAATTTTTAATTTCATTATTAAAAACTCATAGAAATTAAAATTTAGAATAAATCAAAGTCTCTTTTTTATTTTATTGAGTACAACCATTCGAAGTTCATATAGTTTACAAACATAAAATGTACACAAAAACTACAAACTATTTAAATAGCAAAAGTGTAAACCATTGCCTATACATTCCAATGAACTACACAATAATGCAAAAAAAAAAAATATACACATAAGTTGCTATTCATGAAAAATATACACAATAATCTTTGTAAATGAAGCCATCTTTTTGTCCTCGAGACTTGCTGGTGTTGATTCAATAGCTTCGCATATTTTCTCAACCTACAAGTTAAATAGAAAGCAAAAACTATTAACTAGCTTAAGTGAGAAAAACAACTATCAGGCAATGATCTGCTTCATATATCTGACTTTAATTACTAGTTACCAACATGTTAAAGCCAAAATTGCAAGCTTAATCACATCAAAAGCTTTGTCTAAGTAAAGTTATAACATGTTAAAGCCGGAAGTAATAATTATGATCTTAATGCAAATTATTTATCAACACAATTTGAGGCACAGTGAGAGACTAATGCATTTGTGACAACCTTTACAACAAAATAGGCTCTACCATATATAGCATCAATAATGAAGACATGAAGTAAGCTAAACAAAGCACACACACTATGTTGTGCATCCTTCTCCTACATGTATTGTGTTAGTCCTTAAACATACATATGTAGTCCAGTTCTTAGCCATTAAACTAACAAAAAAAAAAATACACAGAAGAAACGAACATTTCCCAATGACCTCATGTTCAGATTTAAACCAAATCACATAAACAGAGTTGTATCACAGTGATAACCTAATTCCCTTTATATGGTAGGACTAAGAAGTAGCTCTATTTCCCTTCATAACTAAATCAAGTAGAACAAAGTGCCAACATTAATATCCTAAAATTCAATGTTCAATGTGCTACATTATTAGATACCTTACTTAGAAGATAAAATCCAAGTCAGCACTGAACCAGTTGTCTCATGAGTCAAGTAACATTGACAAAAGATCATCCCTTAATTGCACACATGAAACCTGGCATACAGAATCACCAAAACAGAATATACACATGAAGAACATATCAAAAGAAACTTCAAGTATAACAGAATACTAAAATGAACTCCTAAACTACTATCATTTTGAAGTTTGGATGATATCTTTGCTCAAGGGTCAACAAGATATACAAGATATGTAGGCATAAATACATAAAAAAATCCATTATAAAATTTGTCAATAATCTTCTGAGGTAGTGGAGTCTTAACACTTACTTCCATTGATTAGCCAAAAAACTATATCCACTATAATGAAAAAACTTGGAGTCACAACAACAGAATTTAAAGCAACAATATTAAGTTACTAATCCAAGAAAGTGCTGAAATAGTAAAAAAGGAGTACTTACAAAATACAAAAAATTACGAAAAAAAATCTTGTAACAAAGTTATGAGTGAGCCCAAGAATCTTATTGTAAAAAGCCTTTACATGTGAATACTAACCACCAATCATTGCAATTATGTTCATTCAGTTCCATTTTTACCTTATAATAGAACATTTGTGATCAATCTTTTTCATCATCATCAGGTCCAACTTAAATTTACTGATAATAAGATTACTATCATTGGGACACTCAAGCAGTACAATGAAAACTAGCATGGAACAATAATTATGATTTCACCAACAACATCAACAGGGAAGCATATTGCCCAAATAAATATAGCTTCTATCATATGGTTAGTAATCTTAGGGGCCTGTTTTGGCAAGCATTACCCAAAAAAATGATTAGGTTAGCATATAGTGAAGGTGGAAAAACACAAGAAGGGGGGGGTTGAATTGTGTTTTAAAAAATTAAAACTTTTTATCAAATAAAACTAAGTTTGCAGTGGATATAAACACAAAATAAAAAGGGGTGCTGAGAGAGAGAGAGAAAGACACAAAATTTATCCTGGTTCCTCTCACAAATCGAGAGTACTCCAATCCCCTTGTTACGAACAAGAGATTTTCACTATAATCTACTTAAGATTACAAATTGCTCAAGCACACTTGCAAGAGACTTCTCAGGTGCTCAAGTTTCACTAAACAAGAGACTTCTCAAATGCTCAAGTTACACTTAACAAGAGACTTCTCAAACAAACTTAAGAATAAGAATGAATGTTAAGGAACACTTGATATACTATCAGAGGTGTTTACAAAATACAACGCAAATTTCTTTAAGACTTGAATGACAGATGGAACACTAATGTCAGAATGCTTCAGAGTCTTAAACGCAGTAATGGAACAGTAGTACAGTAGTCATTTCTTCCATTTGAGTCTTCTATTTATACTTGAAGGAAGATGATGACCGTTGTAGAGAGATAAGGTGCTAGCTGGAATTTGCTCGTACAATTGTTAGCTGTAGATTGCCTTCTTTAGCAAAGAAATCCAATTCCACTACCTTGCAATTCAAATTATCACTCATCCATTTTGAGTAATAATAGTACGATAGTACGATCCTCAAATGCGCTCCACTTATGGATAAGATTAACGTTGTACCAACGAATATTCCTTCCTGTGGATGTGACAGAGCCTTGAAGTAGATTGTTCTTCAAACATTGGTTCTGGTTCTGTCAGTTCTTGAGTGACGTAAATTCCTTTTGCTTCAGATGCTGTTGTCGTAGCTTCTTAAGGTCTTCAGCTTCTGAACTCCTCAGAGTCTAGCTTTGGTCCTCAGAAGCATTATCTTCAGCACGCAAAATTTAAGCTTCTGATGAACAGCGATACGCTTTCAGAGCTTCATAGCTTGGCTTCTCTCTTGTTATTCATAGTGTTTCTGAATGAATTTTAACTTATAATTCTGCACACTAGAATAATCATTAGTAATACCAATTGCAATTTTAATACTTTGTTATCATCAAAACCACTTAAAATTTTAGAGGTTCATGTCAGACCCACTTTGTTCCAACAATCTCCCCCTTTTTGATGATGACAAACTAAAGCATTAAAATTCAATTGTTGTTGATTTAATTTAATTATGTTGACTTCAGGTTTCAGAGGTTTGCAATCTCCCCCTGAGTCTGATAATCCATAGGGTTAGGTTTGTAAGCTCCCCCTAAGTCTTATCCATAATTAATTAAAACAGTTTAAGAGTTAATTTATCAACTTAAATTAGATTTTCATATTTGACTCTCAGAAGCATAGTTTTGTAAGCTTTGCTTCTTAGAGTCAGATAATGTTCAGAGGAGGTTTGCAAGCTTCTCTTATATTATCTATGGAAATCAATTTTAGGTTCTTAAATTTTCTCCCCTTTCAATAATGGTTCAGAATGAAACACATAACGATAGTTCAGAAGGGATAGAAGTTGATATGAGTATAACAGTTTCAGTTCTTTAGCAGTAAAAAGAATCAATTATCATTAATTTTAACGCTGTACTTACTCCCCCTTTTGTCATCAGTCAAAAAGCTCAGAAAACAAGACATTCAAGTCAAAAAATGGTGACAACTATATTCATTAAATGAATTGTGTTGATTCCCAGGTAGACAAGAAAGCTTGAGAGCACTATAAAAAGAGATGATTCTTATCATTTTATTCATACAGAATAATCAAAGATCATTAGGAGAAACACACAATGGAAAAGCAAGCTACGAAGGATGCTTCAGGATCAAAAGAAGTGATCAAGAAGGAAGCAGAGCCCTGGCGCTGCGAAGAAAACAGGCATGTCTATGAAAGAAACAAGCGAAAATTGGTTCTGACAGAGTCAGAGCGTGAAGCAATAGGCTCTGACCTGGAAGAGTTCTTATGGACATATGATGATGACAAGCCATACGAAGAGTATCAAGCTGAAGCTCAGCAAGCCCTGTGTGACCTACTTTCTTATGTGAGTGAGAAGCATAAGAAGAATAAGCCAGAGGCTGCTGACGTTGATTCTAAGTAGGATCTCATTATCTTATGTAATAAAGAATTTCTTCAATAAATTTAATAAAGAGTTCCTGCTATAAATTTCTTTCTTTTGAGCGTGTTTCTTTTATATACTCTTTTCAAACGTCAGAAAACCAGTTACCAGACACGCCTCATTCGGTATTGTTGCCCCGCTTATAAACAGGCTATAATACTAAGAAGCTATTTCATGAGTAAACAGGAATACTGATGTGGGGGAACCTTAGGTTTTCAAAATCCTATATAAGTTTAAAAAAACAAGATGTTCTCCAACACCTTACACTAGGTTCAGAATCCACAAGAGTATCAGACATTATCAGAGTATATGATTTTCATTTTGAAAAACAGAATAAAATAAACACACCAGCACAAGCACATAAATAAGGATAATAGGAAGCTTAATTAACCAAAAAGATATTATCCAAATGAATTACATAAAAGATAATGTGAAAACAAAATAAACTGGTGCACAAACATAAGGTTTAGGGTTTGGATTGTTGTTGTTGAGTAAGCTTCAGAAGTAACTCCATCATAGCATCTATCTTCTTGTTAGTAGCTTCACTAGATCTGTTCATGTCTTCTCTTATATCGGCCCTGAACTCATCCATTTCATTTCACAGCTCCTCTCTTAAGTCACTCTTGATCACCTCCAGAGCTTCTTGCATAGCTGAAGGTATAGCAGATGAAGAAGAGCCTTGGACAAGTACAGGTGGAGATCTAGGAGGAGTTTGAGCAACAATGGAAGCTTTACCTTTATCAGAATCTGGTTCACTGAGGTTCTGATCATGCATAACAACATCCTCTGCAGCTGCTTGATTCTCAATAATCTTATTAGTCTCAATAACAGCAATGTGAACAGCTCTATCAACCAACAACTTGAAGGCTTCTTGTTCAGCAAGCCTCTGACATTCCATTTCAGCAGCTATCCTATCCTGCTCAGCATCAACTACTACTCTTGCATAAGTGGCATCTTCTTCATTTAGCCTTATAGCTGCTTCAAGAGATCTTCTTATACTTTCATTCACATCAGCTGAAAATGCTAACCTCTGACATTCTTCTTCATGGTTGAAAAAAGTAAGTCTCAGAGCATGAGATCGATCAGCAGCACTCATTATTTGAGACAAAACTTCCATTCCTCTTCCTTCAATCTTTCTTTTCACATAACCTCCTAAGAGCCTTAGAGACTGACTGAATTTCTGTTCCAATTCCCTGATCTTAGCATCAACATCTGAGGGAAATATCAGTACTTCTTCTTCCATGCTTTTAAATTTCTTAAGACTAATATTAATAGCATTATCTAGCAGCTCAAGGTTTGGTTCTGAGTTGTGATTGAAGAAGGGTTGGTTTCTGTTGAAGGGAATGGTGGGTTCAGGTCTTTTTCTTTTAAGAGGGATGATTTTGATTTTTCTGATTTCATCAAAGGGGTCTTTGGGGGTTGTTATTAAATCATCATCAACATTAATTTCTGCTTTTAGCAGATCCTCCAGAATGGGTAGGGCTAAGTCAGAAGGTAGACTAAGTTCATCTATGGTTAAGGGTTTGTGAGATGGACCACAGATGGGTTCTGATTGTGATGTTTGTGGTTCAGGTGATGGTTCAGGTGTGGAAGGTTCAGGTTGTGGTGTGGATGGTTCAGCAGTGGTATGTTCAGAATGATTCATAACTTCATTCTGAGCTGGTGTGAAGGTGGGTGGATCTTCTTGCTCAATGTCAGCAAAGGAAGGGGGTGATGTTTGAATTGGTGGTTCTGGAATTGGTGGATCAATAGGTAAATCAGATGATGTATTTATAAAGTGAAATTGATCAGGTGAGTTTGTGTTGGAGTAGGTAAAGGCATCACCAGATAAGTGAGTGGAAAGGTGTTCAAGAATTGTAGGTGATTTTCTTGTTGTGTTGGTGGGTTGGTCAAGAATAGAAGTGTCAATGAAAATATTTTCCTCTTCTGGTGAGTTGTGTTTGGGTTTCTTGAGGGTTCTTTTTGCAGGGATCTTTTTCTTAGATTGTTCCTTCTGAATTTTATCTAATTTTTCAATAAGCTCTGAAGAATCAGTGCTTGCATCAGAAGAAGTCCCTTCAGATGAGGATGATGAGGGTGAGGAGGGTTGTGGAGATGGTGGAATCATACGTATAGGCTGTGTATAGTCTATAGGAGGTGATTGAGTAGGAGGTTGAGCACTAGAAACGCTATCAGTATTAGGCTTAGAATTTTTACCTTTGGAAGAGTCAGCAGCTTTCTGTTTGGAAACAACTGTCTTTTTCCTTTTTGGGGCTCTGACAGGTTGATCCTCTTCTGCAATTTCAGGCCTCTCATTCCTCTTCTTGGATCTTCTTTCCTTCTGAACAGCTTTTCTCAGAGCCATCTTAGCCACTTCCTCTTCAGTGACTTCTACAACATCTTCAGTGGCCAATCTTTCAGCACCACTTTCTGCTTGATCAGTAACCTCAGCAGCATCATTCTTATCTCCAGATTGTTCTTTGGAGCTTTCCTCAACAATTTCTTGTTCAATTGGTTGAGGTTTTCTTTTAGACTTGGTGATCTGCTTTGGTCCTTTGAAAATGTCCCAGTTTGGTACACCAACTACCATACTCCTGGGCACTCTTACTCCAGAATCTAATCTAACCAACTCCAAGAAGTTCTTGATAACATCATCATTATCAAATTCTGATATGGTTGGAAAACCATCACACCAGAAGTACTTTTCATAAACCTGCTCCAGAGGGCTCTTGGCAGTCTTCAGCTCTTCTTTTGTCTTCAGCTTCATGTTTACCAGAACACTTGCATTATACTTAGCAGTATTGAAAACTCTAAGTTTCTCCTTGGTACTGACAATCTGAATAAGCTTTGTTTGGCGAATGATTTCTGAAATCAACCTTGGATGATGAATAATGGAAGGTGATTTGGTTCTGCTCTTGGATATAGTAAAGCATAGGTGATCAAACAGAAGCTTTGCCAGATTTATCTTTACCTTCTTGTACATAAACCAGATGAAGTGTCTGTGTGGTAGAGAAATAGTATCATATCCTCCTTCTCTGGTGATGATGGAGGCCAGAAACACTTTGAAAGCAAAGATGAAGTTTTGCTTCATGAATTTTGCTTTGCCAAAATCATTGTTTGCACAACCAGGAAGAAATAAATCCTTC
Source organism: Trifolium repens (assembly GCA_030408175.1). Lineage (NCBI taxonomy): Eukaryota > Viridiplantae > Streptophyta > Magnoliopsida > Fabales > Fabaceae > Trifolium > Trifolium repens. Next base: position 39,365,080 of record CP125851.1, read on the forward strand.
TTAATGGATTCAATATGCTTACTCTTCTCACCATATTCATCCACGTTTTCTCCTTCATTGTCCAGACCCAAAATTTTGGCAATATGTTCTCGAGTGATAAGAACATTGATTCCCATGATGTTTGACCTAATCTCTTTTCCTTTATAGGGTCTCAAACCCAGTTGACTCCTTGTTTTTCCTTTCAAGGAACTATCCTTCTCAACCATCTTTCTAACCTCTTCATCAGCACAGAACTTGTCAAAGATGGTTGCTTTTTGCCAGAAGTACTTGACAATATCATAGTAGACAAACCCGTTTAGCATCTCAAAGTAATTCTTCCATTGTTGATCGTAGAATAAACTTTGAATGTCAATCTCATTTACTTTGAAACTCTCAAAATCAACAAATTTCTCCGTAACGAATTCAAACGATTCCGGACCAGCGTCGGTTACATTATCTTTGAAGACGAGTCTTGCTTGAGACGAAAGATCAATAACCGGTGGTAGAACAGGGTTGAACGGACGTTGAACAATTTCGTTTGAAGGACGAGCAGCCATGATTACAGAAGATTAAGAAGCAGAGAGATTTGGGGAAAATTTGAGGTTTAGGGTTTGTGTAGGAAGTGATTATGTGAAAAAGTTGTGCTTTGTGAGTGAAGTGACAATTTATATCAAATAGAATAAACACTCAGAAAATAAGCACAAAGGAGGGAGCGCGAACAGTTTAAAATTAATTTTAAATTGTATAACTGCATTTTTATCATTAACTGTTCTCTACCCATCAGGATCTAGACACGTGCAGGAGAGGCTTAATCATAGCTGACGTGTGTACAGAGAACTGTTGTACACTCACTAGTACTAAACGTTTCGTTTCCGTCTAGTTCAGAGCTAAACTCATTAATATCTGACACCTCATCAGAACCTATTATCCTTCAGAGCCCATATTATTCAGAGCTTCCCAAAAGAGACTCTGAATTAATGGAGGCTCTGAAAGAGCTTCAGGTCCTAATTCTATTTTGCATCTCAGAGCTAGTTTTCTTCAGAGATAAAATGCATGTTCAAATTCTTTTTAATAAAATCAAATCTTTCAATAGCTAAAGGTTTGGTAAATATATCAGCCCATTGATGATCAGTATCAATGAATTGAATATTTATTGTCCCTTTTTGAACATGATCTCTTATAAAATGATGCTTAATTTCAATATGCTTAGCTCTGGAATGCAAAATTGGGTTCTTAGATAAATGAATAGCAGCAGTATTATCACAATATAGTGGAATACTACTTTCAGCTATGTTATAGTCCTCTAACTGATATTTCATCCAGAGAAGCTGTGTGCAGCATTTAGCAGCTGAGATGTATTCTGCTTCTGCTGTAGACAAAGCAATAGTTGTTTGTCTCTTGCTGGCCCAAGATATGAGATTTTCACCAATAAATTGGCAATTTCCACTAGTGGATTTTCTCTCTATCTTGTCTCCAGCATAGTCAGCATCACAGAATCCAACTAGCTTACTATCTAGGGATTTTTTATAAAGAAGTCCTAGATTAGTAGTTCCTTTCAGATATCTAAAGATCCTCTTAACTGCAGTTAAGTGAGGTTCTCTAGGATCTGACTGGAATCTTGCACACAAGCATACACTATATAAAATATCAGGTCTAGAAGTTGTTAGATAGAGCAAAGAACCAATCACACCTCTATACAGCTTCTGATCTACTTTGCTTCCAATTTCTTCCTTGCTTAAGCTGCTTGTAGGATGCATGGGAGTTGACATTATCTTACATTCTTCAAGATTAAACTTCTTCAGAAGCTCTTTTGTATACTTGCTTTGATGAATGTAAGTGACATCTTTTCCTTGATTGATTTGAATTCCAAGGAAAAACTTTAGTTCACCCATCATGCTCATTTCAAATTCATCCTGCATCAGCTTTGAAAAATTCTTGCACAAGGAAGCATTAGTAGAACCAAATATTATATCATCCACATATATTTGAATAATTAAGATGTCTTTCTTAGTTGTCTTTCTGAATAATGTATTGTCAATCTGACCTTTTTGAAAACCATTTTCTAAAAGGAAATTACTCAGTCTTTCATACCAAGCTCTTGGAGCTTGTTTGAGACCATAGAGTGATTTCTTAAGTTTATAAACATAATCAGGGTTTTTCAAATCCTCAAAACCTGGGGGTTGTTTGACATATACTTCTTCAGAAATGACACCATTTAGAAAGGCACTCTTAACATCCATTTGGTATAAGGTTATTCCATTATTAACTGCATATGATAATAATAACCTGATTGCTTCCAGTCTTGCCACTGGAGCAAATGTTTCCGTGAAGTCAATGCCTTCTTGCTGACTGTAGCCTTGTGCTACTAGTCTAGCTTTGTTTCTTACCACTTCACCTTGTTCATTCAGTTTGTTCCTAAATACCCACTTGGTTCCAATGATGTTCTTGTGTGTTGGTCTTGGTACCAAATCCCACACATCATTTCTTTGAAACTGATTGAGCTCATCTTGCATTGCTACAATCCATCCATCATCAGAAAGAGCTTCATCAACATTCTTAGGTTCTATCATAGATATGAGTCCTAGAAGTGAATCTTGTTGTTGATAATCTGATCTTGTTTTTCTTGGACTCTCTTTGTTTCCAAGAATAAGATCTTCTGGATGTGATGATCTGTATTTGAATTTTCCCTTTGGAGCTTCATTAGTTTCAACACTTGTTTGGGTATCATCTTCTGAGATATCATCATGTTCTTCAGATGCTTCTATTGGGGATGCTTCTTCAGAGACTTCTTCCAATACAGCTTCTGAAGATTCATTTGCTTCTGATGCTTTCTCAGGTTCTGGATTGTTATATGTATATGGAACATCTGCATAGCTATTGTCTTGCTCTGACATTTTACTGTCAAGCTCTTTGTCATCAAATCTAACATGTATAGATTCTTCCACTGTGTTAGTTTCAGAATTATACACTATGTATGCCTTTGAGCGTTCAGAGTAACCTATAAAGATTCTCTTACAAGCTTTGGCATCAAATTTTCTTTTGTAGGCCTTATTGTTCAGAATGTAACAGGTACATCCAAACTGATGAAAATAAGAGATGTTGGGCTTTCTTCCTTTAAAGAGTTCATATGTTGTTTTATTCAATATAGGTCTGATATAGATCCTATTTTGAATATAACAAGCTGTGTTCACAGCTTCTGCCCAGAAGTGCTTAGCAAGTTTAGTCTCATGCATCATGGTTCTTGCCATCTCTTGTAAAGACCTGTTCTTTCTCTCTACAACACCATTTTGCTGTGGTGTTCTAGGAGCTGAGAACTCATGGACAATTCCATGGTCTTCACAATAGGTTGCAAAGGGTTCGTTTTCAAACTCACCCCCATGATCACTTCCGATCTTTAAGATCTTGAGACTCTTCTCATTTTGCACTTACGTGCAGAAGATGGTAAACACATCATATGCATCATCTTTCACTCTAAGAAATTTAACCCAAGTCCATCTACTGTAATCATCAACAATAACAAGTCCATATTTCTTTCCATTGATTGAGGCTGTACTTACAGGACCAAACAAATCAATGTGAAGCAGTTCAAGAGGTCTTGAGGTAGAGACAATGTTTTTAGGTTTAAAAGAGGTTTTTGAAATCTTTCCAATCTGACAAGGACCACACAGTTCATCTGAATGATAGTTAAGATTGAGTAGTCCTTTAACCAAGCTTAGTTTGCTAAGCTTAGAGATTAATCTCCAGTTAGCATGACCTAAGCGTTGGTGCCAGACCCATTTCTCATCATTCAAAGATAGAAGACAAACTATCTTTTGCTCTGAGAGTTCTGACAGATTAATTTTATAAACATTGCATTTCCTTAAGCCTCTGAACACTACAAACTCATCAGACTCTCTGATTACAGTACATGCATCTTTATTAAACTTAACAACAAATCCACTATCACAAAATTGGCTAATGCTTAGTAGATTATGTTTGAGGCCATCAACTAACCAAACATCTTTAATAGAGAGAGAAGAATTACCAACTGTACCAGTACCAGTGATCTTCCCTTTTTGGTTTCCTCCAAATCCCACAGTTCCTCCCTCTTTCAGAGTCAGGGTTTGGAACATATGCTTGTCTCCTGTCATATGACGCGAGCAGCCACTGTCCAGGTACCAAGAATGCTGCTCTGGCCTTCTTTGAGTGCAGATCTGCTGCAAAGACAATCTCAGACTTTGGTACCCATACCTTTATGGGTCCTTTAGAGTTAGTCCTCATTACCTTAGATTGTTTTTGTTTATAAGGCCTATCAGGAGCTCTAGAGTTATTGAAGCATTTTGAAAAACTTTTAGGCTTTGTATAACTCTTGTGCTTAGCTTTAGAATATACCAGAGTTTTATTTATTTTGATATTGGTCTGAGGTTTGGAGACCTTAGGCTCTGAAGGTTTCAGAGTCTGGGGCTTCTTGGCCTCTGACACAATTATTTTTTCAGGTTCTGGTATAACTATTGCTTCTGATTGGCTTTTAACAAATACAGCCTTAGGTTTTGAATTATCACTTTTAGAGGGTTTAGAAAATAATGGATTATCTTTAAAACGTGAAAATCCAAGACCTTCACCTCTGTTTCTACTAACATGGTATATTAAGGAAGCTATCTTACTTCTCTTCATGCCATTGATAAGAAATTCTTGCAGAGCAAATTCATGCTCTGGAGGAACCTTATCAACATAAACATAATGAGTTTCCATAAATGAGTTTCTACTACTTAGAGACTCATTTTCTTCAACTATTATGTTCATTTTCTCAGTTAGGTTATTGTAAGCCTTTTTCAGGACCTTACATTCACCTGCCTTTTTAGTGAGCATTTTTAAGGCATCTTTAAGAGAATCTACTAATTCAGTTCTAGATAGTTTAGCAATTACCTCTTCCTCATCTTCAGAGTCTGAACCTGCTTCAGAGTCTTCTCTGTCAGAGGTAGTTGCCATCAGTGCTAGATTTGCTTCCTCATCACCATCTGAGTCTGAGTCTTTGTCAAGATCTTCCCATGTTGCCAGAAGGCTCTTCTTGACTTTACTCTTATATCTTTCCTTGCTAGAGCTTTGCTTTGATGATCTACTTTTGTTTTCTGGACAATCAGCAATGAAATGACCAGGCTTGTTGCATTTGAAACACTTGCTTTGATCTTCCTTCTTGTCTTTAGCAGTACTAAGTCTCTTGGAAGATCCTCCAAATTTACCTGCATATTTCTTGCTTCATTTTGCCCATTGTGAAACCTTAGCAGCCATCGGTACCATCTCTTCTTCATCATCAGACCCAACTTCTTGACCCTCTTCAGAAGCCTCATCTTTAGATTCTACAATTTTAGCTTTCAGAGCCTTTGATGAACTTTTAGAGCTTAAGGCTATCCCTTTCATCTTCTTGGTTGATTCATCAGTCATTAGTTCCATTTCATGACTCTTTAATGAACTAATCAAGCTTTCAAGGGATACAGTATCCAAATCCTTAGACTCTTGAAAAGCAGTCACCTTGGGTCTCCATTTTGGTGGTAGGCTTCTGAGTACCTTTCTCACATGATCAGCTTCAGTATAACTCTTGTCTAATACTTGAAGTCCAGATACTAGAATTTGAAACCGTGAAAACATAGTTTCAATGTCCTCTCCGTCCTTCATCTTAAACAGCTCATACTGATGCACCAACAAGTTAGCCTTTGCCTCCTTAACTTGTTTGTTGCCCTCATACTTGGATTTTAAGGAATCCCAAATAGATTTTGCAGTTCTTTTATCTCCAATTTTAAGGTACTCATCATGTGAGATAGCATTAGTCATCATTCCTTTTACAGAGTGATGCTTCTTGTACTCTAGCTTTTGAGTAGGTGTAAAGGCTTTCCTGTTCAGAGAGCTGACAACACCTTCTAAGTCCATGTTTTCAAAGTTAACTCCATCCTCTACCATGTCCCATAAATCACAATCAATACTCATGATATAGCTGTACATATTTGTTTTCCAGAAAGGGTAGCTAGTCTCAGTTCCATTAAAGAAAGGAACTTTATCAGATGATCTCCTTTGTCGAGAGTTTGAGTCATAGTCAAAAGGAACTTCATTGAGGTTCTTCTCAGCAGACAAGTTTTTCCTCCTGGATCATTACTGTTTCACTGTAAGGTGAGTTAGGCAACAGACCTAGCTCCTGATACCAATTGAAGGTGGAAAAACACAAGAAGGGGGGGTTGAATTGTGTTTTAAAAAATTAAAACTTTTTACCAAATAAAACTAAGTTTGCAGCGGATATAAACACAAAATAAAAAGGGGTGCTGAGAGAGAGAGAGAGAAAGACACAAAATTTATCCTGGTTCCTCTCACAAATCGAGAGTACTCCAGTCCCCTTGTTACTAACAAGAGATTTTTACTATAATCTACTTAAGATTACAAATTGCTCAAGCACACTTGCAAGAGACTTCTCAGGTGCTCAAGTTTCACTAAACAAGAGACTTCTCAAATGCTCAAGTTACACTTAACAAGAGACTTCTCAAACAAACTTAAGAATAAGAATGAATGTTAAGGAACACTTGATATACTATCAGAGGTGTTTACAAAATACAACGCAAATTTCTTTAAGACTTGAATGACAGATGGAACACTAATGTCAGAATGCTTCAGAGTCTTAAACGCAGTAATGGAACAGTAGTACAGTAGTCATTTCTTCCATTTGAGTCTTCTATTTATACTTGAAGGAAGATGATGACCGTTGTAGAGAGATAATGTGCCAGCTGGAATTTGCTCGTACAATTGTTAGCTGTAGATTGTCTTCTTTAGCAAAGAAATCCAATTCCACTACCTTGCAATTCAAATTATCACTCATCCATTTTGAGTAATAATAGTACGATAGTACGATCCTCAAATGCGCTCCACTTATGGATAAGATTAACGTTGTACCAACGAATATTCCTTCCTGTGGATGTGACAGAGCCTTGAAGTAGATTGTTCTTCAAACATTGGTTCTGGTTCTGTCAGTTCTTGAGTGACGTAAATTCCTTTTGCTTCAGATGTTGTTGTCGTAGCTTCTTAAGGTCTTCAGCTTCTGAACTCCTCAGAGTCTAGCTTTGGTCCTCAGAAGCATTATCTTCAGCTAGGGGTGGGCATCGGTCGGATTCGGCCGGGTTCGGTCCAAAAAGCTCAATCCTACATGAAACCGAGGAGAGAATACACAGACCCATTTCCGACCATCAAGAGCAACGGTTTGTTCGGGTGCGGTTGAAATCGGTGGCGGGTAGGACGGTTTGGTTAGTTCGGTTTACATCTTCTCCATTCATGAATTTAGTTGGAGAATTTGTTCAAAGACTCAGGAGGGAGACTATCCGTTGCTCGCCAGAAACCATATGAACAAAGAAGAAAAAAACAATTTTAGATGAAGGTGATTTTTTAAGTGAAGTTGAACTTTTTGTTTCTTGTTGTTGATGAAGGATGAAGTTTTCCAATAGTATATATATATAAGTTCAAGTTGTTAAAGAGAAGGAAGGTAGCAGCTAGAAAATGAGGCGCCAGCTTTGGACTAAGCTACAGTACAAACAACTCAAGTGTAAAAGTAAAATTGGAGACGAGGCATTAGAGAGAGATTATTTAAAATTATATATCTTTATTTTTTTTAGAAAAGAATAGTTATAACTTTCAAATTTATTATTAAAAATTAGTATTATTATAATAATCAATGCCTAGTTTATTCAAGATAATAGTATACTGTAAATTAGTAGTAGGCACATTAAGCTAAGGCATGGCTTTTTTAGCTTCTCTGAACTTAGGATGTGACTTCACATGAGAAATAAATAATATGTCAGGCAGCAAGCACGTGTGAAGCTTATATATATGACGTGAATTTTTTCCTACTACTTTTGATCGGTCAGACCCGTTTTCATCGGTGGTTTGTTTATAAATCCGAACCCGACCATCAATATCCGTGTCAAATTGTTTTTTCAATTTTTTACGCCTGTGGACCGACCCACACCTGCCCGTACGTTGTATTTTTTATCGGGTTTATCGGGTTTCGGTCGGGTTTGATAAATCTGCTCACCCCTATCTTCAGCACGCAAAATTTAAGCTTCTGATCAACAGCGATACGCTTTCAGAGCTTCATAGCTTGGCTTCTCTCTTGTTATTCATAGTGCTTCTGAATGAATTTTAACTTATAATTCTGCACACTAGAATAATCATTAGTAATACCAATTGCAATTTTAATACTTTATTATCATCAAAACCACTTAAAATTTTAGAGGTTCATGTCAGACCCACTTTGTTCCAACATATAGTAGTACATTATCAGCATTAAAACTCAAGTTTATAAGACACAAACACATTATCAAACAGTTAAAAATCATATACTGCAATGAACCAAGGAAAATACTTGATCTGATATTTGACAAATTAGATGCTTCTTAGTTACATTAAAAGTTCATTACAGTACAAATGCTTGATTATGTCACACTAGTTCATAAATTTGCAAATATATACATACTATGAGACATTATTTTGACAACAAAAATAGGCACAACACTTATTATTAATTTGAAGACATGGCAATGAGAAGTGCTATTTTTTCAGACTTTCGTGCTTCTGACTTGCAGTATAATTGCTAATAATGTTTTTTTTCAAAGGCAATTATGCTAAGAATGTTGTGATGTAATGGTGTTTATATACACTCTGGGATTACCATAACCCTAATATTTGACATACTTTAAACATAATCCAGCTCTCAGATCATCATTTCAATGTAAAAATTAAAAAGAAATAATACTTCAACAGATGAGAAACAAAAGGAAAATAAAAGCACATACTGTTTCAACCGCATTCTCAAACAGCTCTCTTGCTCTCTCCAACTTTGTCTTTCCATATCTCTTCACAAATTTAGATATATATGTAACCCAAATATCTTTAACATGTGGGTACTTAAATATCTTGACTCCTCTTTCATAAACCTTAAAAGCATCTTCAAAGTATTTGTGCTCCTGCACAAATTAAAATCAATTAATAATATGTCAATGAGCCACAACCAGCAGAAGTAAAATCCAAAAGAGCTACTGCACTATAACATAGATGTTGCTCCATACCTCGAGAAAGTAGGCATAATTGATTATTACTTGTGGCGTGGCAATTCATAAATCCAAAATTCGTTCATATACTTCCCGGGTACACTACAAAAAATTCGCCATTTAGCGGCAGTTATTTCGTGGGGGTTTCACCAAACCCCCTCAATATACTACAAAATGGCCCATATTTAAATCAAAGCTTAAGAAATTTTCCCTTATATTTGGGGGGTTCTAAACCCCCGCAAATCAATGTAATATATCTTCCACTCCAACTCTATTTGTCGCCTTTTATTTTTCTTTTCCCACTTTTATTTTCATTTTATTTTTCTTTTCGAAAACACCAAAGAATTCGTCGTCTCAAAAAGCAGAGAAAGAGAACTCGAAACCGTAGCTCTCGATCCCTCCGCCGTCTCAAAGCTCTCCCTCCGTCGTCTCCGCCTCCGGTGAAACTTTCCGCCGGTGAACTCACAGAAGCTTATTCAACTGTTCGATTTCCAGGTTTGAATTCGCTAATCTTGTTCGATTTCTAATTTTTCATTTTGATTTATGATTTTTCACTCTTCCTATTCATTTTTATTTCTGATTTTTTATTCCAGATTATGTAGAAATAGCAAAAGTAAACTATCGATCCAATTGGTTCTGATTTTTGATTTTTGATTTTAGGGAAAGTAGCTTATTCTGATTTTTGATTTCTGAGTTTAGGGAAAGTAACTATCGATCCAGTACAATAAGTAGCTTATTTTGATTTTTCAATTTTGATTTTAGGGAAAGTAGCTTATTCTGATTTTTTTATTTTAGGGAAAGTAAGTAAATTGGTTCTACCATATGGCGGTGTAGTTAACGTCCTCGTGTTCACACTTTACACAGACACAACACAATCTATGGTGTCAGCGACGATTCTTCGTCTCACAAGCGGAATTTGCACAGGATATTTTTTGTGTGCCTATTAATTAACCAATGCATTTCATGAAATGTAGGCACTGCCAAGAAGTACAAACTTCCATTTACATATATATGTATATTGAGAGATTCATTTATGTGGAATCAACAACAACCTGAGAACATGACTAACATAACAAAGTGGAGAAGCCTTATAAAGTGAGTTCACTCAATCATTGGAAACCCAAGACTTTGCTTGTTTCTAACTAGTGTACTGTTAGTTTGTTATCATGAGTAGTCCATGGTGTATTGATCAATATTTGCATGCACTGTATTGTTATTTGTTTCTATAGTTTCAATTTTGTGTCAATGGTGTTCATTTAAGTATGAAATGGATGCTAAAACCTGATGCATGTAACTGGTTTTACATCTTTGCACTGTTTCAGCATGATTATCAATATATGATTAAGAGAAGTCAAGAGTGTATGTGAGTCATAGCCTTTTGTAATGTATACTTTGGTGAAATAATAGTTACATATTTAGATCAATAGTTAAATGAGAGCATATCCATGTTTCTATCTTCTTCCTTATTTATATTTTTGGAATTGGGGCTACTTTAAAGCTTACAAAGCTAATCACTTCAACATCAATGTGCAGGCAGTTCTCATTTAAGTGTAACTAACCACATGTATTGATGTTATGGTGTCAATGCTACATAAGAAATAAGTGATCATGGGATTTTGTAGAATTTGAGGGATGTACTGAAGTCTTGAGAAATCCAAGTGAATACATGCAATCATTCTGTGATGCAGTAACAGATGCTGCTCGTGCTATTGATCCTAAGTATTTGAAGGAAGGGGAACAAGTTCTTGTGGGATTTGAAGGTCCTTTTGTTTCTCGCCGGGTCATGCCTAGCGATCTTCTTTCTGAATTTTTAGGTTCTATGGTCTGTGTTGAGGGCATTATCACCAAATGTAAGTAAAACTATTTTACAGTGAAGTTATTTTATCCAATTGCTCCTTGTTAAGGTTTAATTAGTAGGTTTCAGGATATTTTTTCGGTTCCAATTGCTCTTTACAGTGAAGTTGCTGGGATCTGTGGGTTTTTCTGTTCTAGGGTTTAAGCTTTACCTTTTGTCGTGGTCATTTGTTAATGATTTGGAACTATATTGTTAATAATAACTAATGTTAAACTTTATACTTTTTGAAACAATATTTGATTTTAATTGCAATATATTTTATAGTTTGAATAAGATTCAAAGGTTATCAAAATCCTAATTACAAATCCTTATATTTATCTGTTATGGGTATCCATTGAGTTTTGGGTCTGAATTTTATTTAAATGGGTCCGAGGGTAGCATGTTGTGCATTATGCTAGAGGATAACTAATATAAAGGTCATTTTATTGTTAAAAGGCATGTAATCTCATTTTTTTAAGCTGCAATTTGTGTTATCTATCGGTAGCTATTCCTATTTTCTCTTTCCTTTCTGTTTCATACAGATTATAATTATGAACACAAAATTCTAATTCAAAATGTTCTACAACTGTGAATAAATACTCTGGTTCAAGCATGCTGGAATCTAACCTATTATTTTCATTTATAGGTTCTCTCGTAAGGCCAAAGGTTGTTAAAAGTGTTCATTTTTGCCCCACCACTGGCAACTTCACTAGCCGTGATTATCGAGATATTACATCTAATTTGGGTTTGCCCACAGGGTCTGTTTATCCCACAAGGGTAATCTTAAAATCCTTAATTTCTAACATCATTTTTATTACCAAAAGATAAAATTTACTGACTAAGTGTTTGTTGTAGGATGAAAATGGCAATTTACTTGTCACCGAGTATGGATTGTGCAAATACAAGGATCATCAAACCTTGTCCATGCAGGAAGTTCCTGAAAATTCTGCGCCTGGTCAGCTCCCAAGAACAGTGGATGTCATAGCAGAGGATGACCTTGTTGATTCTTGCAAGCCTGGAGATCGTGTCGCTATTGTTGGGATATATAAGGCTCTTCCAGGAAAAAGCAAAGGCAGTGTGAATGGTGTATTCAGGTAGCTTCAGAAAATATACTGAACAATTCCTTTGCTCTTGCTTTATTGAATAGAAACTTGATTGTTTAATGTGGATGCAGGACTGTGCTCATAGCCAACAATGTATCTCTTCTCAACAAAGAGGCTAATGATCCAATCTACAGCCCTAAAGACCTTAAAAACATTAAACAATCAGAGCAGAGCATGTTGGACTCGACGAACACTCTCTCACTCTCCTCTGCGCATCCAATGCATTTCGATCTTCCATCACATTGCACAATTTCATTCTCTGTCTATTACTTATCTGATTTGTATTTCTGTTACATTTTCAATCAGATACAATACGCGAATCAAAATTATCTCAGAAGTTTAATTTTACTTTATATTTTGTTATAGAAATAGCTTATTGTTATACATAAGCATTTATATGATAAACGATTATGCTATAAGTGCTTCTTAATTAAGTTGTTTATATTGGCATTTGGTGTTTGCTACTTTGGTTACTGCAGGTGTTATATTATTCTATAAGGATTTTGTGGAATTTCTATATGAGCTTCTTGGAGGAACTGCGTCTATCACAGGCAAGTAAAGGTTGTTCTTTCTTTATTGTTAATTATAATGTGGAACTCTGATTTACGTATATATGCTAACTATTCATTTTTATCTGTCACCTATCATCTATTGGCCAAGTCTCTCATTCAAGAAAGGTACGTGCATTTTTTTTTGTTTGATATGTTGGTGGCATTAGGGTGTTTCTTACAGTTTGTTTGCTTCTAGGATTTGGAGCACGGAAAGTTGTTCTCTTTACAAGAACAAATCGATCATAAGGTAATTTAATGCTCGATATTTTTATCTTCACGTATCATTGGCTGGTTGTAGTGTTAGAGAATTTGACAAATGGCTTGTTTGAATACTGATTTAGTAGTTGGCAACACCATAGTGTCAGGAGAAAGAAGGCTAGAAGCTGGGGCAATGGTTCTTGCTGATTGAGGTGTTGTCTGCATTGATGAATTTGACAAAATGAACGACCAAGATCGTGTAGCTATACATGAATTTATGGAACAGCAGACTGTAACTATTGCTAAAGCTGGGATCCATGCATCACTTAATGCTCGTTGCAGTGTGGTGGCGGCTGCAAATCCCATATATGGAACTGTAAGTGGCATTCTGCTATTTGCAGTTATGTTTTAACATAATTTACCAATATTCTACTATACTGTTTTAATATTTTGTCATGAATTGATGATGAGCTGAGGTCTCTTTTACATTTGGTAGTGGTGAGATTTAATTTTAGCTATTATAAATTGTCTTATATTAGTATATTTTAATGAAAGTTTCAGTATTTTGATTTTATTTTTTTTAATTTTTTTTTCAATTTTGCGGGGGTTTTGAACCTCCCAAATAAAACCGCCGCAATTTTCCAGGGGTTATTATCTAGATACCAGCGGTCGTCCAAAACTGCCGCAGATAATTTGTAGGAACCCATTAAGCAGTGGTTTTTAAAACTCCCGCAAAATAGCTTAAAAACCCCCACAAAATTGGACTTTTTTTGTAGTGGTAGACTCCAAATTACCTAGACTTTCTGCCAAATCAACATAAAAGGTCCACAATCTTAGAGGTTTATGAAGTTTCATTTGAACCGGTTGATTCCCATCAGCCGCCACTAAAAGTAAAGCAGAATATAAAATCAATAGTTAGTTAACTCAAAATGATTAGATAACAATATAAAATCAAGCTCACTTCAATTAGGCCATATGTAAGTCAACCGGTACTAACCATATGATAGTTAGTATCCCAATATGATTAGATATTTTTTTAGGTACTACTTCATGTGGCAAACTATGGTTTTACCTTATGGTGGCATCATCATCATCATCACAAATCTTTTCCATATGGTATATAATCCAACTGTTATATATAGAACAAGATTTCCAAACTATGTCATGTGGAAAAGAAACAAGCTGAATATCTCAACGAATCAAAAGCTCGATTGAAGATTGAACGAAGATTGAAATTTCTAAAACCTAATTACCAAATTTCACAATCATGCTGAAATTTCAAAAACCTAATTACAAAATTTCACAATCATATACTGAAATTTCAAAAACCTAAAAAATTTAACAATAGCCAAATGAGGAACTGGACCTGGATTTTGAAGATTGAAGCTGAAGGTTGACGAATCCTAGGAGAACGAATCTGAGAACAAATCTGAAGGTTGAAATCAGAGAACGAATCTGAAACTTGAAACTTGAGGGTTGAAGATGAAGAACAAGTCTGGAGCTTGAAGGTGAAATCAAAGAAAGAATCCGATGGTTAAAGAGCGAACGAAGACGAATCGAAACGAACAAAAGTGAAAACGAACCTGAATCGGAACGAACAAGGTTGAACCTAAGGAGAAGCTCGAGATCGACGAAGAAGCTCAGGCGCGACGGAGAAGCTCGGGCTCGACGGAGAAGATCGACCTCTCGACGGAGAAGCTAGCTAGGGTTCGTCGTGGTTTCAATTTTGGAAATGAGTTCCTTTGTAATGAATTTTTTTTTATGAAATGAGTTGTGTCAGGGAATTTTTTTTTATGAAATAAATTTTAATTTTTAATTAAAAAAAAAACCAAAATCCGCAGGAAATTTCTCAGGAATACCTGCGGAATTTTTTGAAAGTTCCAGATCCGCAGGAAATTCTTCCTAGTGACAAAAGCTGCAGGAAAATCCTTAGGAATACTTGCGGATTTTCCTGAAAACTCCAAATCCGCAGGTAATTCTTCTTAGTGACCAAATCCGCATGTAAATCCTTAGGAATACCTGCGGATTTGTTTCTGCAGCAAAATCCGCAGAAAATAAACAAATTTCTAGGAGTGTATGTAGGATGACTGTATGGGAAAAAAGGTTTTACTTTAGTTTTGCGGACATTCTTAAAGTTTCTTTTTAAAAATCCTTAGGTTCTGTTCTTTTTTTCCGATCCTAATTTTCCAAAGCTTTTCTAGGCCGTATTCTCACTTTTTATGTTTTTGTGATTAACCAAACCAACATCACTTTTAAATATATCTAATCTATCAAAATACTCTCTAAATATATTTTGTCTCTAAAAGTATGATGTCATATTTTCTAATTTGTGGCGGTTGTTGAAAAATAAAGATAACATGTTTGAATGGTCAATATTAAGATGGCCTAATTAAGGAGGGGGATACAAATTCAAGGTATTCTTAAGCTCGTGTAAAGATTATGGAAAGATCAAATAAAATTGATTGTTGTTAGGTGTGCAATATCCTAGAGAAGTTCGTGATGAAGTAATGCGGTAGTTTATGAAGTAATCTTATCTCAGAGATAGAGAGGATTCATGGGGTTCCCTATCCTTGAAAGGTACAGTCCGTTTCACTAGTTTCAGATGTTTGAAGGAGATAGAAGAGGTTATTCAAACTTTTGAAGGCAATACAAGTTTGGGCCCTAGAGGGTTCAACTTTACTTGTTCGAAAGCTTTTTGGAAGAAATATGGATTTTGTAATTCTAATAGAGTTGGGAATAAGTTAGCCCAGCTACAGGGACCCTACGGCCTAGCTTATATAGCCAATCTATTTTTTTAAATAGGGCGGATCAAAACTTTTTTATAAGTTTATTTAGTTAAAAATGTTAAGCTTCAGACCATTAAACAAATTCTTTTAAGCCTAATAGATCGGCCTATTTAAGTAAATATAAGTAATAATATTATTTTTTTTTTTGAAGCAAATAATAATAATATTATTATTATCATTATTATTATATATTAATATTTGTAAATATATTATTATATATAAATATATTTTTTTTATAAGAAATATATTATTATATATAAATATATTAACTGTTTAGTACTTTAAGCTTATTAATCAACATTAATTTTCATATATATAAATGTACGATTATAATTAGAATTGAAATATGATGTCATATATATTCAAATTCTCCAAATATCATATTAAATATCAAAAAGAAGTTTAATCTCATTCGTTTATTAGTTCATTTGTATATTTAAAAATAAATATAATTATTTATTTATTTAAATATGTTTATATGAAATAGACTTTTAAACAGACTAAAGTCATATCCGACTTTGAAAATGCCAAACTCAAGCCTAAAAAATAAGTCTATAACAAACCACAGACCAAACACATACTTTTAATTTTCTGGCAAGGCCACACTCGAGTTTGACAAAATCTAACTCGATCGATCTAAACTCAACCTTAATTATGAATTCTTTATTAACCCAGGGTCGCTGAGAATCACATTCCAGCCATAATCTAAATACACATTTTGGTCATAATCTAAAAATATACCACATGATGTGGATTGTAGGTCCAAAGAAAGTAATGTGGATTTCTTATATTTTTTATCAATGAACCTTTTTTGAGTAACAGGCAAAAGCACACATTTTGATTTATAAAAAAAAAAAAAGCACACATTTTGGCCTTTCTTTTTCTTTTCTTTTTTTATCAAACAAAACACACATTTGCTTGAGTGTAAGGATATTTGATTATCCTAATTTAGAAAAAATTAAAGGGAACGTGAATAAAGAAGAGCCGGATAAGAAAACGTGCAAAAACTCTACCAAAACAAGAAAAAGAAAACGTGCAAAACTATAATAATTTTTCGTACAAGTAATGATTGTGATATTTTGCTATGAATCTATGATTTTTCAATAACAAACCATTTTAAACCAAACAATACCAATAACTCGTCCATGGTAAGAAATAACAATTCTGACACCTAGCAAATTGTCTTAGGTTTGAATCGTGGATCGGAAAGAAATTATAATTAAAAGGGATTGAGAACCATATTAGTACAAGGAATACTCAACTCTTCTCGGATATATCATGGGTCATGGGTGTGTCTCCTACTTGTGTTTTTAGTTTCTCTTCTTGTTTTTTTTTTTATTTTTTTTTCTGCTTTTCTAATGTAACAAAAATAAAATTAATTTAATGTGATTTACAAGAAAACTCGATTATATTTCATTTAACATATCACGTCATAGTCTCGAATTTGATGTTTTAGAAATATATTGTTTATTCACAAAATTCAAAAACTAATTTAATAGAAACTTAGTGCAATTTTGAGGATAAAATTGTCTCTTCACTCAAGACTTTTTTTTTTTCAAAGTAAGACACACGTGTGAAAAATTATAAAATCTATTATGTTTCATCTTTAATTGTAAGACATTGTTCACTAAATGAATAGAATTAAGAAAATTGATACTACCGATAATTTTGTTAAAAATTTATGTTGTTTTTCCATGTTTATAATTAGGAGAAAACATTACTATATGCCAATATCTTTTCGCATAGTACTATTTTTTTCTGGCACATTAATATCTTTATTAAAGATAACTCTATTTCAGATGTGTCAAACACTAAATGTAGATATTTCTTTCGGTTTGAATTTAAATGTTGGTTCTTTATGCAATATAAATTTGGCTCCTTTTCCTGAGACATAGTTCGATGATAATGAATGTTTTGATTATATATTTAAAGTCATCCTAGTTAACAAGTGTTCATAATAGTATTGTTTAAGTAATCTTTACAAAGAAAGTTTGTCTTAAATATACAAATAAAACATTTGTCTAAGGATATTGTATTGGGGAGGGATCAAATTACACCGGTGTAACATTTGAGTAATGTTACACTGCTCAATAACGCTTTAACGAATTCAAATTTTACAAAATCCACCGTTGGATTGAAAGTTTATATTGTATAGATCATCTATGTTGAGTTTTACAAAAATCTAAAATCGTTTGATATGTTATTGAGGCACATCAAGATTAACGGTTTATGCGTTTTTATTGAATACCGTTAATCTTTATGTGTCTCAAAAACATGCCAAACGATTTTAGATTTTGGGCACCCCCTTTTTAACCTTACTTTATCCTTTTAAAGTAAATAGGAATGCCATAACTACTACCGTTCTTAATAAAGAGATTAATTTTGAATTTTTAGATCAACCGAAAATTAAAGACCTTAATGCTATACAAGATAAAGCTATATCTTTTCTTAATCAAATAACTAAGAAACAGAAACAGATTGGATTCATTAGTAAGGAGATATATTTTAGGAGAATAGAAGATCAATTAAAGGCGCCTGCTATAAAAGAAAAGATAGATTGTATTATTAAAAAATTCAGTAAAGACCTTTGTTCAGAAGAACCTAATGCGTTCTGGAAAAGAAAAGTTCATATAGTATCCCTTCCATATGATAAAGAATTTAAGGAAATTAATATACCTACTAAAGCCAGGCCTATACAAATGAATCAACAAAACCTAGATTATTGTAAGAAAGAAATTCAAGATTATCTTGATAAAGGATTAATTAGACCTAGTAAATCTCCTTGGAGTTGCTTAGCCTTTTATGTTAGTAATGCATCTGAACTTGAAAGAGGAAGTCCAAGATTAGTTATAAATTATAAACCTTTAAATAAGGCATTAAGATGGATTAGATACCCTCTACCAAATAAAAGGGATCTGATAAATCGTTTGCATAATAAAGCCGTTTATTCTAAGTTCGATTTAAAATCTGGATATTATCAAATACAATTAAAAGAAGAGGACAAATATAAAACTGCTTTCGTTGTACCATTTGGTCATTACGAATGGAATGTTATGCCTCTAGGCCTAAAAAACGCCCCTTCAGAATTCCAAAACATTATGAATACAATCTTTAATGATTACTCAAAATTTACTATAGTTTATCTAGATGACATATTAGTCTTTTCAGAATCCATTAAACAACACTTCCATCATATAGATCTTTTTTATAAAATAATAAAAGATAATGGTCTAGTTCTATCGGAAAGAAAATTAAAAATGTTTCAATCTAAGATTAGGTTTTTAGGATTTGATATAACTCAGGGAATGTATACTCCCATTAGTAGATCCTTAGAATTTGTCAATAAGTTTCCTAATGAATTAAAGGACAAATCCCAGTTACAAAGATTCTTAGGATGTATTAATTATGTGTCAGATTTCATACCCAACCTAAGAACTATATGTATTCCTTTGTTTAAAAGACTTAGGAAAAATCTACCTTTATGGGATAAGTCCATGACTCAGACTGTTATGAAGTTAAAAGAAATAGTAAAGAATTTACCTTGTCTAGGAATTCCTGACCCTACAGCTAAATTAATAGTAGAAACAGATGCTTCTGATATGGGTTTTGGAGGAATTCTAAAACAAAAATTAGCAAGTCTGGAAAAAGAACAAGTAATCAGATATTATTCGGGTACTTGGAATCCTGCCCAGTTAAATTATAGTATTATTAAAAAAGAAATTTTAGCTATTGTTTTATGTATTACAAAATTTCAAGATGATTTAGTTTTTAAAACTTTTATTTTAAGAACTGACTGCAAAGCAGCTTCTAGTGTTTTAAAAAAGGATGTTAAAAATTTAGTTTCTAAACATATTTTTGCAAGGTGGCAGGCATTATTATCATGTTTTGATTTTGAGATTGAGCATATTAAAGGAATTAAGAATTCCTTGCCAGATTTTTTAACCAGAGAATTTTTACAGGGAAAAAATGAGCAAAAAGATAGATCCTCGTGACAATTATGGTCCTCCTATCACTAAGAAAGAAGATACTACATTAGCTAGTTCCTCATCTTATATATCTAAAGCTATTACTCCAGTTACCCCTTCTGCTTTATCAGCAGGAATTAGACCTTCTACTTTAACTCCTTTGGCTTTTACTTCAACATTAAAAAATTCCAAACCTCAGAATAATAAAATAAACTATTACACTCCTCCTGCAACTACCCCAAAATCTACCTTCATTACAAAAAAATCTTATGTTCCTATTATTCCTTTAGAAAGTCAGTACCTTTCTCAAGATGCCTCCTTATTACAAGTTGTTTCTAAAGCATTACCCTCAGGATTCTTCTTTCTACCCACTGACTTAAACCGTTTTAAAAATAGAAGATATTATGAGTTTATACTCATTGATACTGAATCTATTTCTCTTACCCACAATTATGATAAAAATGATCCAGAAAAAATTATTTTTTCCAAGTTTAAAATTAATAAAGTCCTTTCTCCTTCTGATTGGGGTCAGCCTCCCTCAGAAGTAAAAAATTTCTCGAGAACTTTTATTCCACAAAATTACTCTTACTATGATTACATGATTGCTTGGTACCATTTTGTAGACATTGAACCATTTAACCATACCTGGTTTATATGGTTTAATAAAGATATTTCATTAAGATTTCCAAATTGGTTTATTAAATGGTTTGAAACCATTGGACCATTTTTGGAAGTTTTCCCAGATTATGCTAAGAGATCATTTGAAGAATTTACTCAAATTACCACATGCCCTGCTTATAAGTCATTACTGTGTTTTTGTGCTGCTTTCGGAATTACTTGGATTACATCCTGGACGTTTGGTACAGAACTCTTATGGGCTGATGCTTCAGCTCAAGAATTAGTAAAAAGATACTCAATTAAATGGTGGTCTAAATTTAACCCAGATTTAATTTCATCAAAAAGATTAGCAGAATGGTGCAGACATCATCCAGATCTCTGCAAGCCATCCATTACTGCTCCAGCAGATGCTAATTTTTTATCTGATAGATCAAGACTATTAGCGTCATTAGCTGCTATATCCAATCCTCAGCAGTTTATGAGCAAATTACAAGAAGCCATGACGGCCTTTTCAGATACGGACAGCATTACCAGTACATCGGATAATATTAATGAGGATGATTGTTATGGAATTACAGATCTTTAATTAAAAGTATCAGAAAAAGATTATCTTCAGTGGCCAGTCAAATCAGATTATTACTTTCGGTGAAGGAATCCTCTTGTCGGCCATTCAGTTTGGATTATTCGAAATTATTGTATTACTTTTACTGTTACTTTATCAAAATGTAATAATTGATATTCCTGATTAAATCAGGACTGTAGTTTTATGTATTTTAGTTTATATTATTTTGAAGTCCGAACTTTTCCTCACCTTATATATTAAAATATTGATTAAAATTTTGCACCCCCTGAGCCAGGGTCCAAGCACCGCCACTGGATTCATCAATAAAAAGATAAAAATTAGCTATAGATGATGCTATCCTTCCAAGTACTAGCATGCATGCATATGCTACCCCATTTGTTTGTCTGTTGTAACACTCAACATGAGAGTTTTCAAAATATAAACAAAAAGACACTTATATTCTAATAATACATCACCAAATTCAGCAGCGTCATTTCTTTCTTGGTGGAAATAATCATCCATTTTCTTTGAGTCAAGAGCAAAATCAATGTCTTCTAATTACAAATAGTGCACCCAATTGATAACATATAAGACACCTAAAGCCTCTCGATATCCGCATTAAATAAAGGCAATATCCACATTATTTTAGCAAGAAAAATCAACCTTTGCCGTATCAGAAACACATACCAAGGTCTACACAATTTCATGATGATGAAAAGAATATATCACTATTTATATCTTCTCGAAGCAAGTTTCACCAATCAAATAACAGTTGGATATGTAGTTGTAGTAACATTTAGTCCCTCTGCAGTATCGAACTTGCTACTTGGCTCTACAATAGCATCTTTTATGTCAATCCCACATGCATCTACAATGTCCCTCTATGGTTCACATTCGTAGAATGCCAACCCTCCAATAAACAAACTTCTCTATCCATTAATTGTGCAGCAGTTTATGAAACATGTTGACAAGGCTTGGGTTGTGACCAAGCGACGATGCAATATATTGCTTTCAACAATCGGGACACAAAGTTATCAGTGTGGGACCGAAGCTTCCCCCTTGTTTGGCAAGCATAGCAAGATTGAACGCTGTAATATCTTCATATATATATATACCACAAACTTTTCCCAAGATATCCAATGAATGCCTCTATTATTAGATCATCTATGACCCCACTAGAAAAGAATTCATTATCTTTTCATTTGCATAAGTCAACTAAAAAGAAGGAATATCATCATAATATAGGAAGAAAATGATTGGAACAATGGAACGCGATTTAATCATCACCACGGCCTACTTTAGATAAACACTTATTTCTCCATAAATTAATTTCGTGCCAAACTTTCTCTTTGATAAAGTTGAAAACGGTCTTTTCACTATATATGTTTCCCAACCATTTTTAACAAATTTTTCTTTCCCAACCACATTCTTTTCAACAACAAAATGCAAATCAAAATTTTGTTTAAGAAATTCGAGTCCATTCAAACCAATGTAATGTTCGCCGAAAAATTAAAATTTCTAATTTTTGTAATAAAAATTTAAAATTTAATTATAATATAATTTGATTGATTGGGATGTTGGGCTTGAGGGGTTTATATGAATCTATGTTCCATAAGATTCTTCCATCCAAGTCACATACATATACATCATGTGTTTTTAGCAAAATTCTAATCTTATGATTGGCAAAACACACACACACACACATACAAACCCCTTTAATCTTTGGCTCGACGGCACACACATACCAAAGCTCACTCACACGTGCCTTTGACTATTAATTACGACTTTGGAATTTGGTTTGGTACCTTCGATAACATTGTCAACAAAATTTTCTCTCTCGTTTCGTAACAAGCCCTAATCCCAATTCTTCCAACACTCAAAATCTTCAATTCAATCTCTCAAGGTTTCGCATTCTCATCTTTTACTTCAATTCTCTCATTTTTCCCGCTTTTAATTGTTTCTTGTTAGTTCTCTTTTTGTTTCTTGATCAATTTTGTGCGTCGATTTTGTTTTTTCCCCAATTATCGATTTGAAGTAATTAAATCACTGTTTTGATGCATTGATTGTTGAATTGTTGCTTGTGTTTATCGTTTCTGTTAAATTAGTTGAACTTCGAAACTGTTTCGCATTTGATTTAATTATAGTGGTTTAGTTAGTTTACTCTGTGATGAGTGTGATCGAGATTGAGAGGAGTGGCAATTGTTATTTTAATTGTGGGTGAATGGAAATTAAGTTGTGTGATTTGCTTTTTTTAGCTTTGAAAATTGAAAAATTTATATTTTAGGTTCTGGGTTATTTGATAGTTTAGTAGTGTGTGAACTTGATTCAGCTGTCAATGTTAGGTTTTATTGTTGAATTTAATGAATGTGTAGTTGGTTTTTGTCGGTATTTGAAATCGAATTATGAATTTGTCGTTATATTTAGGGTTGTGTCGTGATTCTCTTTAATGATTGAAATGGAATTATGAACTTTTCGTTATATTTGGTCTGTGTCGTGTTTCTCTTTAATGATTGAAATGGAATTATGGACTTATCGTTATATATTAGGGTTGTGTCGTGTTTCTCTTTAATGATTGAAATGAAATTATGAATTTTTCGCTATATGAGGGTTGTGTCGTGTTTCACTTTAATGAGATGATGTTTGGATTCTGATTATAGTGGTGAATTTGGAAACAGGATGCCAGCAGCGCGGTATTTTTCGCCTGTAAACACATTGGAACAAAAGTTACAGATTCAAAGGAGGCTTGGTGGTGTGAAATCGTGCACGTACTTTCATCTTGTCAGGAATTATCTCAGTCTCAAAATTGCCAAAATTGATTTTGACAGGATGTGCATACAAACTATTGGGAGAGAAAATATCCCCCTTCATAATCATTTCATCAAGTCAATCTTGAAGAAAGCATGTCTCCCCAACACAGCCCTGCAAAAACAGAGCAGAGTTCAAGCTCCTTTGAACGTGAAGACGACAAATGGGTGTAATGGTCTTCCACCTCTATGCAAGGATTTTCCTCAATCTCCTCGAAAATGTAGGACTCCAAATTCGCGTGACCGTAGATTCAGAGAGCGTCTCAGCCCTCTAGGTCCTCATGGAAATAACAGCAGCATTGGACTTGAAAATTCAGCTCCTAAAATTCAAGATCAGCAACATGATTTAACTCCTAAAACTCAAGAGCAACCATGTGATTCAACTCCTAAAATTCAAGGGCAGCAACGTCATACAGATCCACATTGTGCAGTCAACAGGCTTCCTGTGTCTGTGGAGAATGGGGAAGAGGTTGATCGGGATTCTGAGAGCCTGCCCATTATTAGAAGGAGTCCTATACGAGCACCTCTTGCTCAAGACAGGGAGCAACGCCATACAGATCCACATTGTGCAGTCAACAGGCTTCCTGTGTCTATGGAATATGAGGAAGAGGTCGATCGGGATTCTGAGAGCCTGGCCATTAGTAGAATGAGTCCTATACAAGCTCCTCTTGGTCTTCCAACCTATGATAATAGAGCACAAAGACTTAGACATAAAGGATTATCGTCTGGTATTGTCTCTGATACCTGTCAAAGTATTGGTCATTTACCTGATACACATTCTTTGATGAAAAGGTTGGAGCATAATATGGAAGCTGAGGGACTTAATGTCTCAGCTGATGCAGCCAATGTGTTGAATAATGCACTTAATGTTTACCTCAAAAGACTGATAAAACCCTGTTTGGATTTAGCTGCTTCCAAATCTGTTAAAAAATTGAGTGGTCAAATCCAGCCTGGTCTGAATGAGTTGCCGCGGAGTAGGTGTGTGCAAAAGCTAATTGGACCTGCTTCTGTATCAATCTCTGACATTAAAACAGCAATGGAGTTGAATCCTACCATACTAGGGGGAGATTGGTCTCTACATTTTGAGAGGATTTGCTTTCTTGCATCAGAAGAATGAGTTAAACAGGCTCAACATTGTTATTGATACAAGTTACAAAAATGATCTTTCCTCAAAATAATGATATTGGAATGGGATAGTTCAGTCTCAATTATGACTGTGTTTTTACAGATAGATATTGCCGACATACATAGGGGTGGAAATATATAAATTTTTAAAGTTGGTAACCATAGCATCATGTATAGGTTTCAGTATTGGAAAGTTTGGCTTCAGACATTGTATATCATAAAAATCTTAGCTAAGGTTAGAGTCAAGTTTAGTGAATAGATGCGGGAATCTCTAAACAATATCTGTAGGATATTTCTTCATTTATTAAGAAATTTTTGAATAAATCTTACATTCAGTCTCTTCAGATCTAAAATCATGTTCCTCAGTGTTTGAATTAATAGTCATTGGTTGGGTATGTGAAAAATTATAGCTTTTCTTTTATACCTGTTATATAAAAGCCACTCGTGAATTCATATCCGTAAGGATGTGGTCATCCTGTTACTTAGCTTTAATTGCATATAGTCTAGAGCTTGTTTGGATTGACTTATTTGAGCTTAACCACTGATATAAGTTTTGTGAGACTGTTTGGAAGAACTTATGAAAACAGCTTATAGTTTATACGAAAACAATTTAACTTTATTTTATCTTTTACTATAGAAATAGCTTATATATAAGTGCTTGTGCTATAAGCTACAAATAAGTTCTTTTTCCAAACAGGACCCAAGTCTTCATACTTATAATATCATCATACTCTACTCGTATTCCTCTTCTTTTGTTAATGTCCTCAACATGGTCTTAACTTGTTGAAGTATCTATTTACTTTGCAAGTATTGAAACTAAAATTTTATGTTATAGACTTTTAGATTGTAAACATAAGTTCACTCATTTATTTATTGAGTTGAATGTTGGTGAGGCATGCTGGTCATATTGAGACACCTATGTGATTCGAATCTGAGATGCTAAGAGTCTTAATGGTGAATAAAATGTTGACACTTTCACTGGTAGAGTGAGCAACAAGCTTCATGCTCTATCATATAGACGAGTAGCTCAAATATCGCATTAATTTTATGTATTGTTCTTCCTGTTTCAAATTGTACTTAAACAAATTAGATAAAGTTGTTTATGTGTGCCTCCAGAGTGGTACTGTTCAGATTTCAGGATACTTTCAGAACAGTCACCATAATGGTGTGTTTGGTTGTGAGAAGAAAATAAGAAGAGAGAAATATGTGAGAGAGAGTAAGAGAAGAGAGAAAAATGTGAGAAATAGAGTAGATTTAATGTATTGTTTGGTATGAGAGAAATAAGAGAGAAAGAAGTGTTATATTTTTTTAAAAGGACGAAAATGCCCTTTAATTAAAAGCAACTATGTAAATTAATTTCAATTTTTTCATTTGAATTCCATTAATTAATTTAACTACGCATATTTTAATTTTCAATTAGCTATAATTTTTTTGCTTTAAAAAATGCTTCAGTTTGGTTTTTTAATTTTTATTTTAATGCTTCAGTTTTTAGTTTTAAAGAAAAAATTGATTACCACAAATGAAGGTCCAAGAACAAACAACAAAGACAAGAGTTTAGTAGCAAAAAGCAACAGTGATCCGCATAATATTTTTTGTTAGAACAACCATACATCTAGATAATTTTTGGTAGTAAAAGAAATAAACAAAACAACAAAGAGCACTAGTGGAGGAGTATCAAAGGCCAGAGGGAACAATAGGTAAGGGATGAGGGCAGTTTTGGTAATAACAGATTATAAACCTTCTCTCCCCTCTTTCTTCGCAGATGTGCAGAGAAAGTAAAAAGTGATGGGGCCCACCAATTATTCCTCTCTCTTCTTAGTTTCTCTCCTTACCAAACAGGAGAAGTTTCTAACTTCTCTTCCTTTTCTCTCTTCTCTATCTCTCTCTTCTCTATTTCTTTCAAACCAAACAAAGGCTAAGTCTTCATTTTTGTAGAAGACTTCTTATTATTTTCTTTACATGATCTGCAATAGTATACACTTTGTTCAAGACTCTCAGTCTTGCTACCTGAGTCTGGAACCTTGAAAACATTTCTTCAATGTTTTCAGCTTCCTCCAAGTTTTAGTGATATTCTACCTAACTCTTGTATATGGAAAAAATTTGATTTAGAAGGAAGAAATCACTTTGAGTGGCCACAAAATCCCCAAATAAGATTAATCACTATTAAACGGCAGTGAAAATTTCGTGTTTATGACATGCGCTAACAAAAAAAATATGGTTGATGGCTTCATTACTTACAGCCATATTCATTTCAAGTTTTCCTTAACTTATTGTGTACTATATTGTTTTAAATATGAAACTGTTCTCATATTATAGATAGATAAGTTTGAATACAAGATATTAAAGTTGAATGAAATCATAATAAATAGTTAAAAATTAGTTAAATACAAGTGTGGTCGGCACCAAATTTAATAGTTTTACACTGGTCGGTTGTTTTGCTGTTGTATTCTTGCGGTTAAGCTGATTGATTATTACAAGTGAACAAATGGAGGAAAGCTCCTTGAAATCTTTACTTATTTTTTTTTGGTAAGGGAAATCTTTACTTATTAAATTAAGATAGTATACACAATTTTTTATTTATTTTTTTTAAAAAAAAGAAAGAAAGATCGGGATACATTTTAGCAACATATTATTCATTTTTAATAAACAATTCAAAGTTCATAAATTTAGGGGACATTGAATTATTTGAAACATTACATCAAAGAAAAACTCAACTTTTTTCTCTCCCCCTAGGTTCCATTTTGGAACATCCAAACCACTCTTAATTTATTCGCAAAGAAATTTATTAACAACAATTAACAAAATAATAATAAAATCACCCATTGCGAATTTCCCCGCTTATATTTCTTCATACACCATGCACTATTTGCGACTTCATGTTCAATTAAAGCACAGAACAATCGGTACGGATTTTCCCATTTCTTGCAGTTTTAACTCCAATGCGACCCAATTTAGTCATGGCATTGATGAAATTGGCGTTAAAAACGTTACCACTAGAAGCGAAAGAATTAACCGTTGCCCTAGATCTTGTATCCGTGAAGAGAATTTGATCAGAAGTAAATAAACCTTTTCCTTGTTGAAGATTTTGGTAATAAGCATTGTCAAATTGTCTAGGAGTTGTTGGGTCCATGTTGATGGCTATTCTTGGATCAACATTTCTAGGACACATTTGTTGTAATTGGGCTGCATATTGTTTGTTCAATGTTGGGTCCACTGGACTTTGGTTATTGAAGTTGAATATTCTATTAGAGAACCTGTTGCAGTGAGAGAAACCAAGAGTGTGTGCACCTGTAAAATAAAAACAAGCACGTTAGAGGGAACAAAATGTGTAATAATACTACAAAGTACACTGTTTGATTTAGACTACACATTTATAATGTTGTTTTTTCTTGTTTATTTGCTAGCATTGGCTTCAAGATTAGATTCTTTTTTCTTAATGTTATATTGATTTAGTGATATTTGGATTGGATGCTTGACTATAAAAGTCTTTCAAAATTTCTATTTTTGTACACCAAACTAATAATAGACATCAATTATAGACATCAATTTATTTGATAAGATTTAAATTTTAAATTGACAAATGATTGTGTTTTTTATTAAAATTAATTTAATACATGAATTAATTGAAAGATGATGTCTTGAATAATTTTTAAACAATTCAATCTAGTGTTGCTTCAATTATATTTTCTTGATTGATTGCTACTAGACAACAGAACACAACATGTTTTTATTGAAATTCACATGATGAGTTTTCTTGAAACACCTTTTTTTTTTTGGATCAAGAAACAACTATTTTTAAAAAAACAATAATTTGTTAGTTAATTAGTGCCAAATTTATTTTCCATGATTGTGTATATTTTAAGATAAAATTTAATGTTAGTGTATTATTGTTACTTATATTCAACGATTTAAATAGTATTAAGAGATGTAAAATAAACCAAACAAGATTGTGACATCATTTAATTAAGTTGACATTTAAATTTGATGTAAATTATGAAAAATCTAAATATCCACACAATATTTAACTCCAACGCAAAAATAAATAAAGACTATTCAAAAAGTAAACTCAATATTTTGTAGTAACTGATATTTAATAAAGTGCCACTTATCAATGATAATTATTTGTATGATGCATTAGTCTATATGTCCAAAAATTTTAAAAAAATTATTTCCTTTACAATTATACAAAAAATAAGTTATTGTAAACAAAAGATATTTAAGCGATCCTTCTCTTTCTTATGTATAATGACTAAGTATGCACCATTTCATTCATGTAATACATCATCTTTACATGTTTCAATTAAGAACTCTCATTTTCTGTGTCAAAGAAAAAACTATCATTTTCTCATAAAAAAAAAAAAGGTATTTAAGAACTTTGTTGAATTTTGACACATAGTAAAAGGTGTGTCTGGCATAACCTTATTTTCACTTCACTATTTCTTTTTTTGGTAAACAATAGTTAAAAAAATTGAATAAAAGAAGTTTCTAAAAAATGTTTTTAAAGGGGCTTTGAAAACACTTGTATGCAGCTTTAAGAATAAGAGTATATAATAAGCACATAGATAATTGTTCTTCGCCTTCTATATTGTTCAGGTAGACAAAATACACTACAAAAACATATCTTACGATAAAAAAAACACACTATCAAAAGATATTTTTTAGTGAAATTGCGTTAGATTCGTAACAATACGAGAGAGAAGAGCAATTTTCTACGAACTTTGGTATGGTAATGGGACCTATTTAAAATGGTGGCCCATGAAATTACCTGAGAGGGCAATCATGTCTGTTTGTGTGAGTCCATTGCTTGCAAATAAGCTATTCAGTTGGTTCAAATTGAAACCTGGTTGAGGTAACCTCCCATTTACATCTGAAGATCTTGAAACTAATCCATCAAATCTTCCCAATTCAACGGTATAAGATGGTCCACCAGCCTGAAGGGTACACAATTTTATTTATTAATTGATTATAACTTCAACTACAAACTAACTAATCACCAAAACTAAGTTAATAGGAACATTGCATGTGGTATAGAAAATCAACATTAAAATTGATTTTATAAAATTCCTATCTCAGTTGTGAGAATGAAGCGCTTAACTTTAAAATTCACAATTCAAATATCAGACGAGACTGTTGTACAATTGTCATTCTGTTATTAATAAAGTAATTTCTACTTCTCTAATATTTAAAATAAAATACTAACTTTTCGTCCGTAAATGTCTAAACAGTAAACGCAACAAATTATAAATCGTAAAAATATTTCGATGAATTCCTCATAATGCGATGTAGGGATTCTCAATACTAGTAATAATATTCAAACATAATAACAGCCTAATGAGTGTACAATACAACAACTCAAATTGAAAGAGAGATTAATGAGATTAAAGAACAAACCAGATTAATAACATCTCTGGTTGCTAAGGCAAGAATATCAGCACAAGAAACTTTGTTTCTACACTGTGGAACAGCATCTAATGCAGCTTTTGCTTTGATCACTGTGTCAAATCCATCACCAGCCAATGAAAGATTATCAGGATTATCTTTCTCTGCTTGATTACCTCCACTTGATGCTACCAAAACTGAAGCATCACAACCCTGTAATAATAACAATCATAAAAACAGAATTTTTAACACACTATAGTTATTATAATACTAATTAAAGTGGTTATATTAATTAAATATACTTAATTACCTGAACAAAACAATCATGAAAGAAGAGACGAAGAGTAGCAGGAACAGTAACAAATGTTTGTTGAAATTTCTTCTGAACAGCTGATCTAACAATGCTTTGAACATTTGGACAAATGTTAGCATAATGGTTTGGACTAAGCTGAGCAAAAGTGGTATATGGAATAAAACATAGCATTAATGAGAGTGACCATACAAGAATAACATTATTAAAACGACCCATTTTTCAAATGAAGAGATATATTTGGTTTCAAATAAGCTTAATTTGAAAAAAATGTGATGAGGGGGGTGTATATATATATATAAAAGAGAAGTATAGTATTAGTATGTATATGAAGAGTTGTTGTGGTCACGACTCACGAGCCAGTTGTATTCAAAACTTTATTTTATAATATGACTTTAACAGCAAAAAAGTTATATTCTTTGAATAATAATGGTAGTAAAAATGGTTGGTTTCGAAAGGGACAATATTTGAGGTGTGCTTATGTCTATATGGCCGCCTTATAAGGGTTAGAGGAAACAACTTGGGAAGGGGAATTACTTGAATTAATCTAAATTCTAAAAAGTTGAATTAATCCTGATAATCTTTCATTGGCTAGTTATGGAGTTCAGCTTCACATTTCACATAATCACTTAAGATAATCACTTAATTATATGATTGTTACAAAATGGTTGGTTTGTAAAGGGTTAGAGGAAATAACTTGGTAAGGAGAATTACTTGAAGAAAATTTATCTTCTCAACCCCATATTTCTTTTATATCCCGCTTCCTTTTTTGCCCTTGTTACAAAATTTTGGAATGTGTTTTTCGAATATTTTTTGCTTTGAATAAAAATTTCGGAACGTGTTTTCCGAATTTGAACTAGAAAAACTTCGAAAATTATGTTTCAAAATTTTATTGAAGGGTAAAATTGGAATTTTCGAAGATAAAAAAGAGTCATGAAGTGGGAAGATAAATTTTCTTATTGAATTAATCTAAATTCTAAAAAGGTTTTGTTCAGCAAGTTTAGATAAGATTTTTTAAATCAAGTAAAAAGTGGGAGAACTATGGGCTGCTAAAAAATCAGCACGTTCAAAATTTGGTCTAGTAGTCATTTTTGGTTCCTAATGAGTTTGAACCTAGTAACTAGTAAAACTAGTGTAGTTTCTTATTTTATATTAAACCTTTTTGTTCTTATTCTGATACTACTTCCTTCATGCGGCAGAATTTATATGTCCCCTCAGAGTTTCAACTTTCAATAATTTAATGAGAACTATAGAAGAGCTTTGGGAGGAGTTAAAAAATGTGATTTTGCGAATTTTATTGTAAATTCAAATATGTGTTACGATTGAATATCTTACGTTGTATTTTTTTTTATATAGAAAAATGATATTTAGACAACAATTTTAACATCATATAACTTAGGTACATTATAAATGGTTTACGATTGAATATCATTTTTCTATATAGAAAAATGATATTTAGACAACAATTTTAACATCATATAACTTAGGTACATTATAAATGGTTTTTTTATTAGTTTTTCTCTCTTTCATTTTTGATCTGTTCAGCAAAAAATAATTAAAAAAAGCTTATAAGTATTATTAAAATATTAATTCAACATATAATATATTAAAGCAACAATTTAAACTAATAAAAAATTAAATACGTAAATTATCAAAAAAATAAATTTAAATATGTATCAAATTTATATATGCTATTTTGTATGGGTTGGGAAATGAATACAAAAATTATCAAATGGTTTTATAAAAAAGAAATTCGAAACATATATATTTTTTTATATATATATACTATTTCATGTGTTCTTAAAAAAATTGCTTTTTTGCCTTTTTAAAATTGTGATATAAATATGTTGCGTAAAATGTGTTTGTATATGAAATTACATGGATAAACTACTTTTTTTTAGAAATTCAAATTCAAATTCGCTAATATTACATTGATCAAAAATACATTTTACCCAAATATATTTGTATATGAACATCTCTAACGACTACTCTTAAAACCTTGAGGAGGAATCCCTTTATGTATACATAGGGGGAAGAGTGATTCAAATCGTCTCAAGTAGAAAAAAAAAAATGAAAAAATAATGCTGGAATCTAGATCATTGAAATACAAAGAGGAGATAATATTTAAATTAAAAAATGACAAGAACTAGTTAAGGGTAGTTAAGGGTGAAGGGGTGGAAAAAAAATGAATCAAAGTGAAAATTAAAAAATGTGAGAGAAAAAATGGCGAAAATTTATTTTTAGGTCTCTGCGTGTGTTGGCCATGTCCACTTCCTAGGAAGAGTAATGAAATTTGACTCTTTCGTATCATCTGCATGATATGAACCTTATTTGAAAAGTAAACTAGATTGTTTGACATGTTATGAGACGCTGGTCGATTCTATACAGCTGGGCACCATATTATTTTATAATTATTGTTATATGATACTTAATATAGTATTAGAAAATTAGACAATAAAAATCCCCACATACATGTGTGATGATTGACACTAAATTTAATATGCAATACGATAGTTCGATATCGTGTGTAACTGCGGTCGAGAGAAAATTAGAATTATTTGATGTTAGAACTTACCTCTAAACTAAATGATATGGTTCAGTGGGCCAGATGATAGTAGTAAAAAAAAAAAGGCTTAATTAGTCTGCAGGTCCCTTAAAGATATTATTGGTTTCAGTTTGTTACCTTAAAGAAAATAAGTTTCATTTTGGTCCTTATTGATATCTCCACCAATCAATATGGTCATTTCCGTCCATTATT
The DNA here is from genome assembly GCA_030408175.1 of Trifolium repens. Taxonomy (NCBI): domain Eukaryota; kingdom Viridiplantae; phylum Streptophyta; class Magnoliopsida; order Fabales; family Fabaceae; genus Trifolium; species Trifolium repens. The sequence goes on from CP125851.1 coordinate 39,398,111, forward strand.
TTCAAAAACCGTTAACTTCTGTACAGGTGCCACGTAACAACCTATTTTGCCACCTGTACAGAAGTTAACGGTTTCTGAGAAAAAATGGACGAAAAAGACCATATTGACTGCCAGAGATATCAATAAGGGACCATAGTGAAACTTATTTTTTTTTATGGGATCAAAATAAAACTAAAAAAGTCTTTAAAGGACTTGCAGACTAATTAAGCCTAAAAAAAGTGCATGTGTGATGAGAGAAAGGACATTCTCGATCGATTTGATCGAATTTTGAAAAGTCTTTCTCATTATTCAGAACAGTGGAGCTTTCGATCAAGACGTTCTATAATCCTTGGCTCATATAGAAAAGAGCAACACGATAATACAATTGTAGCATTTTGAATTGGATAGATGTTAACTAGTAGAGTGTAACTCTCAATATATAAATAAAAAAATCAAGAGGATTATATTGTAGCTGAACTGGTATTACTTTGTTCGTTGTGTGGGGTTGTTTCCATCCAAATAATACAATATTAAATTCATATACAATGGATTAATTTGTTTTCAAAATTAATCGACATATATAAAGCTGTACGTTTTTTATTAATTAAATGTTTTAAGTTCTGTGTCTGAATAATCAATAATTATTCTTTTTGACAGGATCTGAATATTCAATAATTAATTAAATATAAAAAGAAATCTGGTGAATATCTATGAAATTTAAATAATTTTTTTTATGCAGAACTAAATATTAAACTAAAAAAAGTGAATACATAGTATACCTTTTTCACAAATTAAAGAATATCATGGTTCATTACTTCATTATATGGCAAGAACAAGAGACAAAAAAATATAATAAATTAACAATCATATAATTAAGTGATTATTATTTTTTATTTTTTTGTTTTCACCACCCTGGATCAGTTCTGGCATAAAGTGATTTCAGCCTCCTTTTTTGATTGCAATTACAGAGGATCGAACCATGGTCCTTCATATCAAGTTCAGCGATAATTACTACTAATCTAACTAATGATTGTTAGATGATTCTTCTTTAGTTTAGTCATTTAGGAGAATTTTTAAGTTTAATTCATGATATATAAATAATTTTTTTTAGAGTTTACATGTGTTTCAAATGAACTTTAAATTATCAGTATCCTTTCGCTTGAGATTCGGAGAATTAACACAAAAAAGATAGCAAAATGATTATTATTTACTAGTAATACATAGGAAATGCTAACTTACGGCCATCTAAAAGGGATAACTTCCATTTATATACAAACCAAATTGAACAAAAGATAAAGAATTAAATGCAGTTTTGGCCTCCTAAGTATTACAATTGTGTGGTTTTGGCCCCCACATTTCAATTGCTTAATTTTAACGCTCTAAGTTTTACAATTGCTCGATTTTATCTCCCAATGTTTCAATTGCTCAATTTTGGTCCCCTAAATTTATCCCCTTTTCCATTTTCTAGCCTCCCGTTGACTTTTTTTTATTGAAAATTGATTATGTGGCATTTTAAAATTAAATAAATATTTAAAAATAAATTAAAATTATAATAATAATTATTAAACCTTTTATTAATTTTATTACATTTTTTAATTTTAAATTATAAAAACATATTTTTTTAAAATATTTTTAAAAAAATGTCACATAAACAATTTTTAGTCAAAGAAAGTCAACGGGGGCTAGCAAATTTAAAAGGGGGTAAACTTAGGGGACCAAAATCGCACAATTGTAAAACATGTTGGGTAAAAATTGCATTTAAGCCTAAAAAAAAAATTGATTTATTATATAAAAAAAATGCCAACTAGTATTTATGACACACTAATTAAAGAAATTAAATATAGAAAAAATATCTTAAAAATTGTGTATTTAATTTCTTAAAAGAGTAAACCACTTGAGTTGGTCTAGTGGTATTAACTTGGGATATGGGAGTATGCTCCTCCTTAAGGTCTCAGGTTCGATTCTCTTTGGTGCCAATTTGGGTGGGCTAATTTAGCTTATTCAAAAAAAAAATCTTGAAAGAATAAAAGATGATATTTTCAATTTATAACAAAAAAAAAGGATATTTTCAATACAATTTTTTTTCTTTTTGTCTGCTTAACCAATACCTAAAGAACACTGGTTAACCTGACTTATTAAATAATACTTGTAGAATATGATAAACTGGAGGTGATTTTAAATGGTTATATACTCTCTCCGTCTCATATTGTAAGCAAAAAAAAAGATTTCACACTTATTAAGAAAAGTAAAATGTGATAATTTGAAGGATAATTTTTTGTGTTTTTCTAAAAATAAGTTTCATGGGAAGATGCAAGAAGAGTTTTTATTGGTTATTGATTATGGGGAAAAGAAGAGAGTAAATTAAATGCAATTTGTATTAAATTTTATAAGAGTAAGTAAAAGTAAACCTTGAAATTGATGAAAGTGAGTTATTTTTGCTTATAATTTGGGACAATAAAAGTGATTTTTTTTGCTTATAATATGAGACGCAGGGACTATTAAACTAACAACTTGTACATTTTTCTTTTTATTTTGCTTTAAGCCGTTTTGACACAAACGTTATTAATTAAGCTTGTGACTCATAACGTATACACTGTTAGCTAGCTAGCTAGCAATGGAGTACTCTAAGTTGCACATGGCAATGACGCTACCAAATCCAAACCACTGAAAGAGTTTCAAGAAAATCATTTTAAAAAGAAAAAAAAAAGATCTAAAAGTAATTTAAGATCTTAATCAATACATGTGATTCACCGGTGGGTAATTTTGGGCAACAAGCTGCTTGTAGGGGTCTTCTTCGAAATGATCAGGACAAATGTGCACTTGTTTTTGCGTATAGTTTAGGAATGTGTTAATTAGGTGGTGGAAGCTAGAGCTTTGGAGATTCTATCATATGATCTAAAATAGCTTGGAGTAGAGTTTATGTCATATATATGTGTAATTGTTTATAGTGATTTAAAGAATGTTGTGGGCTTATTGATGGTTAATTTCCAAAACTCCTTTGTGTTTTGCTCTCGCAGATGTGAATTAAACATTTGTTGTATCATATTTTTCTATTAGATTTTTGTTATCTAGTTATCGACCATTTATATAAATTATTAAACTTAATAATATTTAATGTGAGAGTGTGTGTTAAGAATTTTATTTTAGATGTGAGATGATTTGAACACGAATTTATATGTAGAGACAATATTTATTTTATAATTACTTTTTAATTTATATGTAGAGACGAATTTATAATTACTTATCAGAGGTGCTGATTTATGCCTCTGTCCTTCTCTCTCTTTGTTTTCAAACTTCTCTCCTTCTCTCCAACCTTTCTAGCTGCCGCCGCCCTTTAATCCTAAAATCCAAATAACTGTTGTTATCATGTAACCACCATAGACGGTGGTGCGATGAGCTCGGTACTCCGCACCACCACAGAACCGTCTTTCCGATGAGCCCCTGTTTTGCGTCCTTTCGTTTCAGGTGTTTTGCTCGGTTTTGGAGCTCCACGTTCCTCCTCCGCGCCGGAAGGTTGAGTTTTGTATTGGTTTTTGTTTCGCTGCAACTTTATGCCGGTTGTTGGCTTTTGGTGTTGGAGTCCTTGTTCCGACAGTGATTCGGTGTTCTTTGTAGTGGGGTTTTGGTTCTTGGCGACAGGTGAGGTTGTGTTCTGTGCCTCTGTTGTTTGGGTGCAGATCTGGAGTTTTAGGTGGTTGAGGTGTTGAGATGGTGTGGTGGTGGTGCTGGTTCTGAGTTGGAGGTGATGCTGGTTTTTGGTGACTGTTTTGGGGTTTAGATCACAAAACCTGTTTGGGTGTTGTTGCTGGTTTTCTGGCGAAGGTCAGAGGTTGAGGAGTTTGGTGGTAGTACTAGTTCTGTTTGACTGCCGGTTGGTTTGTGCCTCCCTTGCGGAGCTGGCTTCTCTGTTGGGTGGTTCTGTAGTGGTGATAGCGGAGCTGCCGACGACAGTTTGGTGTCGTGTTGGGGTGGTGGTGACCGGAGGTGTTATGGTGGTGAAGTGGCGGTGAGGTGTTGTTTGGGTTTGAGTTGGCTTTGGTGGTTCTGTCCTGTTGTGCTCGAAAGAGTTAGGAGCGTAGACACCCCGTGTTGACGATAGTTTGTTGTTTTATCGCACCTATAGGACGGTTTGGAGTTGGTGAGGTGTTGTTTAGTGGCTTTTGGTGCGTGGGTGTATGGTTGATGTTGTGCATAAGGTTATCCTTTTTTACTTGATTCTCTGACCATTTCCCAAGTCTGCTGAGATTTGCAGGATTTTCCGAGTCTATGATGGTGTCCAAATCTGATGAGATTTGCAAATTTCAAGTTTTCTGGGTAACCTCTATCGTACTTGTTTTGACGGGTTTGGAGGTGGTCTGCAAGCTGAGACGTATCTGGCTAAGCTTTACTTCTACCGATGTCCCTTCAACTTCTGACTTAAGGAGCTGTCTATTGGATACTGATGGGCCAGTTAATTTTGCTTCGAGATTGGAAGTTAGTGTCTAGAGATTTCCTTTTGGGTTCGGGTAGAGGGCCTCTGATGGTCGGGGAGTTTAGGTTTTGTCTGTTTTGGTGTTATCATTGGTGTTCCGCATATATACGGCGCCTTTGTTTGTAGCCTCCTTTTCTGATCTCTGTTCATCTTGTACGGAGATCAGATTTTTATATATATTATATTTGCCGTTCAAAAAAAAATATTTACTTTATAATTGGATTTTGTAGAGATGAATTAGACTTAACATTCAATTCTAATAACGTTCAAAAGGAATTTGCGGTTTCTTGAAATTTTACATTTATTATAGGGGATAGATCGAATTACACCGGTGTAACATTTGAGTAATATTACACCGCTCAATAATGCTTCAACGAAGACAAATTTTACAAAATCCACCGTTGGATTGAAAATTTATATCATATAAATCATCTATATTAAATTTTACAAAAATATAAAATCATTTGATATATTTTTGAGACATATGAAGATTAACAGTATTTATAACACCCGACGTCTATATCTAGAATAAAACGTAGAATATTATTATTGATACTGAGTCCTTATTATTACATAAGAAAGTTCAAGCACACGCAGGTGCTAAGTACATCACTAGTACAAGAATTACAACGGAAGCAATGATAAAAAGCGACATTTATTAGAACGAAAGCACAACAAGACTAGGAAACTAGAAAGCATGAATGAAATGCAATCCTCAAGCACAGCTACAAGCACACCAACCAGCATACCTTTAGCCAACCTACTTATCTGAAAAAAATTGTTTGGAGTGGGGTGAGACTACTAAGCCTCAGTGAGTCCTACTACCCTCCTAGAGGTGACTACACCGGGGAAACCTAAACAGTCATAACATACTAACATATTCATAATCATAACATAAAGCAGAAAATAAAGGTGTATCACAGAAATTAACTCTTATTCATTTTAATCGCAAGGATTCTCCGAGGAGAGCATATCTCGGAGGCCCGCCTTGTCCGTCGATCGATCCGATCACGGCATACAGCTCACAATACATACCTGATGAATTATCCCATTGGGAAATTCATATGCGACAATTCCGAATCGCTTCCTAAGTGACTGTTGCTAGTTTTGATCATTCTACCATAATTATTCCAAAGCCCGGGGAGCATACAACTTAATTAATTCTAAGTTATACCCTAAGATTATCTGTGATTAACATTCTATTTAACATTATATCAGTTATACCACTGCAATTTATCTATCTCAGATGAGGAAATAAAACGAGCGTTGAAATCAGTTTGAAAATTAAAAGTTGCAGGTTGTACTGTGTAAGCTCGCTATGGCGAGTTACCTGCTCGCCATGGCGAGATTACAGGTCTATTTTGCACAAGCTCGCTACGGCGAAACACCAGCTCGCCATGGCGAAGGTACAGGTCCTGGCCTAAATTACTCGCGAGGCGAGCATATGCTCGCCATGGCGAAGTTCATCAGCCCAGAACCTTCTTCTCGCCATGAACGCTCGCTAGCAACTCGCTGTGGCGAGTTCATGCAGAAATGCCCCTGTTTTGCAAAAATCATCAAATTACCATAGTTTCACCTACATTCCTCATTTAAGATAGTGCAGAAACATAAATCACAAAATATAAGATAGAATGGAGGGAAACTTGGGAGTTAATTCCCCTCACACAACAATTTTCTTAAATCCTAAGTTAACATGCAAAGTTTATGATTTTGGGGAAACTAGCTACCTAGCCTAAGAACCCACCTGGATTGAAGCTTTAGACTCTTGCTTCTGGGCTCTACACAGCTACTGAAACCTCCTAGCAAGACCCACGACCAGATTTGGGGTAAAATTTGGAAATGAGTGAAAAACTTGAACTTTGGAACCTCTAACTTTGCTCTATGATCTGAAGTTGGTTTGATGTTTGAATCACAGGGGCTAGGGGTTTATATAGAAGTTTCTCTGAGGTATAAACAGTATGGGGTTTGGTTTGCATGTTTTCTCATTGGTTGGAAAAAGTGGTGAGAATGGGGTTGTTGTTGTTTTGCATCATGTGAGGCTTGGGAATTATGGAAATGAAATGGTAGCAGACTGTATCTCTGTGTTGCAGTAACATGTGAGGAATCTCTGCAACTTTGAATGTGATTGTGAGGTAAAGCCAAAATCTTGTGTTTGAGAAAAATGTAAAAATTTGGATGTTGTTTTTGTATATGGCGTGGAAGAGAGAATGAGAGGGCTGAAGCATTCAATTTCAGAAATGTTGTGAGATTAGTGAGGATTAGTTGCATGTTATGTGAGTGGTGGAAGTTGAGATGAGGTGTAGGCTTGACACAACACTAAGACTGAGTCACAAGAGGGAGGGAGATTTTAAATCTTAAAGTTAATTAATCATAAGAGTAGGTTTAAGATACTAATTGTGTAATTTAGATTTAATTGAAAATACTAATTTACACATAATACACTTTAATCCCATGATTTAATTAATTAACCACCTCTAATTGATTCTAATTTTATTAGACATTCTCTAATTAAAATTAGTTAGACAATTTAGAAGTTGGGATATTACAATCTACCCTCCTTGAAAAAAATTTCGTCCTCGAAATTAAGAAATTTACCTCAGAAAAGACAAGGATAACTCTTGCGCATGTCGGATTCCAGTTCCCAAGTGAATTCACCGTCTGGGGACTGAGCCCATTCAACTTTGACGATGGGAATTCTCTTGTTCCGAAGGATTTTAGCATCACGTTCAACAATCCGAACTGGTTCCGGCTGGTAGGTTAGATCTGGCTGAAGATCAATCTGTTCAAGTTCTACTGGTCGATAAGGATCAGGAATGTACTTCCGAAGCTGAGACACAAGAAACACGTCGTGTAACCCTGACATAGAAGGAGGTAGAGCTAACTGATAGGCTACAGGACCGACGCGTCGAAGGATCTGATAGGGTCCAATAAATCTTGGACAGAGCTTTTTGGTTTTGAATACACCTCGTAAACCCAACTTAGGAGTGACTCTCAAGAAAACATGATCACCTTCCTGAAATTCTAACGGTCTCCTCTTTCTGTCAGCGTAACTCTTCTGCCGACTCTGAGCAACTTTCAACTTATCCCGAATAGACTTAATCTTTAAAGTGGTCTCTTGGACAATATCCGGTCCCAAGAATCCACGATCACCGACTTCCGTCCAACACAAAGGAGTTCTACACTTTCTGCCATACAAGGCTTCATATGGTGCCATACCGATGCTGGCATGGTAACTGTTGTTATAAGCGAACTCAATCAAATGCAAGTGGTTACTCCACGTACCACCATCTTCTAACACACAAGCCCGAAGCATATCCTCTAAGGTCTGAATAGTCCTCTCCGATTGACCATCAGTTTGAGGGTGGTGTGACGTACTCATCTTCAACCGAGTACCCATGGCATTCTGAAATGCTTTCCAAAATCTCGAAGTGAAAATTGGGTCCCTATCCGACACGATAGTCAACGGTACACCATGCAACCTTACAATCTGTTCCATGAATACGGCTGCATATTGAGGGGCCTTGTAGGTGGATTTCACCGGAATAAAGTGAGCAGACTTAGTCAACCTGTCCACGATTACCCAGATTGAATCTTGACCTCTCTGATTACGTGGCAGTCCTCCTACAAAGTCCATGGTGATATGCTCCCATTTCCACTCAGGAATATCTAATGGTTGCAACGGTCCTCCAGGTTTCTGATGTTCAATCTTCACTTGCTGACATACAATACACCTTGACACGAATTCAGCAATCTCTGCCTTCATGTTAGGCCACCAATAGTTTTCCTTCAGATCATGATACATTTTGGTGGATCCGGGGTGAATTGAAAATCCACTCTTGTGTGCCTCTTCCAGAATTATCCGTTTCAACTCATCATCCTGAGGTACACAGAGTCTTCCTTAATAAAGGATGGCACCGTCCGTGGCTACTGAGAACTCCGGATGGTTCGCCCTCCTCTGCAACTCTACATCATCCTGTTGAGCCTGCACTACTCTTGGGCGCAGTTCACAGGATAACTCAGTTCTGTTGATTCGATTTCCGCTCTTCCGATACACAACATTCAGGTTGAGGTCTCTAAACTTCTCATACAAACCACACTGATGCATTAACAACTCCAACGCATACATGGTCTTTCTACTTAAGGCATCTGCTACAACATTTGCCTTTCCAGGGTGATAGTTGATATTAAAATCAAAGTCCTTGAGGTATTCCATCCATCGCCGTTACCTCATATTCAACTCCTTCTGATCAAACAGGTACTTCAAACTCTTGTGATCGCTGAATAAATCAAACTGTACTCCATACAGATGATGTCTCCAGATCTTAAGGGCAAAGATAATGGCTGCTAACTCCAAATCATGGGTAGGGTAGTTTTGCTCATGTGGTTTCAACTGCCTGGACGCATATGCTACCACTGCGCCGTCTTGCATAAGTACGCATCCAAGTCCCTTGTTGGACGCATCACAGTACACCACATACTTACGGGCTGGATCTGGAATCACTAACACTGGTGCGGTTGTTAGCTTTTCCTTCAAGGTTCTGAAACTCCATTCACACGCGGCATCCCAATCAAAGGCTGCTCCCTTTGTGGTCAGACGAGTTAATGGCAAAGCAATCTCCGAAAATCCTAAGATGAATCTCCTGTAATATCCTGCCAAGCGAAGAAAACTCCTGACTTCTGTTACACTTCTAGGTCTTTCCCAATTCAACACTGCTTCTACCTTGGATGGATCGACAGACACACCGCCCTGCGATATGACATGTCCCAAGAATTTAACTTCAGAGAGCCAGAATTCACACTTGCTGAACTTTGCATACAACTGCTTCTACCTTGGATGGATCGACAGACACACCGCCCTGCGATATGACATGTCCCAAGAATTTAACTTCAGAGAGCCAGAATTCACACTTGCTGAACTTTGCATACAACTGTTTCTCTCTAAGGACTTCCAACACAATCCTTAAATGTTCAGCATGTTCTTCAGAATCCTTGGAATAATCAGAATGTCATCAATAAAGATAACAACAAATTTATCAAGGTAAGACTGGAATATCCGATTCATGTAGTCCATAAATATGGCCGGAGCATTAGTCAAGCCGAATGGCATGACCAAGAATTCATAATGTCCATAGCGGGTCATGAATGCTGTCTTAGAAACATCCGAGGACTTGATACGGATCTGATGGTATCCAGACCGAAGGTCTATCTTGGAAAAGATGCTAGCACCTCTGAGTTGATCCAAAAGGTCATCAATTCTGGGCAAAGGATACTTGTTCTTAATTGTGACCTTGTTAAGCTGACGATAATCAATGCACAGACGCATAGTACCGTCCTTCTTTTTGACTAGTAACACCGGTGCTCCCCATGGTGAGACGCTGGGTCGAATGAAGTGTTTCTGAAGCAACTCTTCTAGTTGGGATTTTAGCTCATGAAGCTCTAAGGGGGACATTCGATAAGGGGCAACAGAGATAGGTTGGGATCCAGGAACTAGGTCGATAGAAAACTCAACTTCCCTTTCTGGAGGTAAACTCATAATGTCATCTGGGAAAATATCTAGGAACTCACTAACAATAGGAATATCACTGATGCTCAAACTGGGTTCCGGATCTATGGTGAAACAAGACACTGAAACATTTACTACTAGCACCTAAGTACTGGATCATCTGATGGGTGTTCTGAAGCAAAGCAGTGAGAGCTCTGCTTTCTGCAGAAGTTTCGGCAGGAATGAACAAGTTCTTTTCAGCACATCCAATGTACACGGTATTGGCGGAAAGCCAATCCATGCCTAGGACCACATCAATATCTTTCAAGGGTAGACAGATTAAATCTATATGATAGACTTTACTGCCCACAAGGACAGGACAATTCTGACAGACACGCTTAGAAGTAACTTTGCCACCTGTAGCAACAGCTACGGTCATTGGCGGAATTAAAGGGACAGTGGGTAATTCCAGTCGCTGAACACAGTCAACGGCTATAAAGGAATTAGTGGCTCCACAATCAAGCAGGACCAAAACTTCTGACTGACCTAACATGCAAACATCCATAATTAAAGCATTATTAGATTTAACTTTTTCACCGTCAAGTGAGTATACCCGACCTTTGTTCTTAGGAGCGCCGCTGGAATCTCCGTGCTTCTTCAGCTTTGGACATTCGTGCCTATAGTGGCCCGGCTGCTTGCAGTAGTAACACATATTCTTCCCCTTCATGCATTCTCCGCTATGGGGAAACCCACACTCTGCACAGTTCCTTGGTGAGCGCTGGGAATAACTCTGCTTTCCCTTGCTGGTAGAACCTTTGGTCCTTACTTGCAAATTGAACTTCCCAGAATCCTTTCTTTTCTGAACAGCTTCACTCCGCTCCTTATGAATGTTGCCAAGGTCTGCTTCAGCATGATAGCTCTTTTGCACCAAATCACCAAAAGTGGTGATATGCTGCAAGGAGACGTCATGCGCTATGTCAGCTCTCAGCCCAAACCTGTACTTCTTCATTTTCCACGACTCGGAGGGGGCGTCGTTACCATCCTTCACATATCTGACCATTTCACTGAACTTCATGGTATACTCCGCCACAGACATACTTCCTTGCTTCAGTTCAGTCAATTCTCGTTCCATCTGAAACTGATAACTTTCTGGGATATAATGTTCGACAAAGAGACGTCGAAAATTTTCCCAGGTCATCTCCATTTGACTGTCCTCCATATACGCCTTCGTACCATCCCACCAGTTACAAGCGTCGCCCCTAAAGAAGCGGGAGACGAACACCACCTTATCAGCTTCAGTGCAATCCATAGACTCTAGGATTCCACTCATCCGTTGAATCCATTCTCTGGCTTTCGCTGGATTGTACTCTCCATAAAACTCTGGGGGACTCATGCGGCAGAACTCTCTGAATGCAGCACTTGATCCCTGCTGCTGAGGGGGAGGATTGTTCATGTGTTGTTGAAACATGGTCATGAACTCTTGATGCTGTTGAGCTTGCTGGGCCTGAAACTGCTGTTACTGGTACATCATCTCAGCCCACATGTTAGCATCTGCATCTCCGTACATCTCAGGCTCATCATCAACGTTCCTCCTTGGCCTTCCAGGTCCTTGTCTTGCTCCTGGCATAGTGCTCTAACTGCCAATATCAAGTCAAGTTAGCTAGGCTTAAAGTGACATGACACCTAGATCAAATGTTAGGAACCTAGACAACTACTGGGATTGGATTCGTAATACTAATGAACTCAAGCATGATCTGAATCGACCTGCTCTGATACCAATTATAACACCCCACGTCTATATCTAGAATAAAACGTAGAATATTATCATTGATACTGAGTCCTTATTATTACATAAGAAAGTTCAAGCACACGCAGGTGCTAAGTACATCACTGGTACAAGAATTACAACGGAAACAACGATAAAAAGCGACATTTATTAGAACGAAAGCACAACAAGACTAGGAAACTAGAAAGCATAAATGAAATGCAATCCTCAAGCACAGCTACAAGCACACCAACCAGCATACCTTTAGCCAACCTGCTTATCTGAAAAAAAATTGTTTGGAGTGGGGTGAGACTACTAAGCCTCAGTGAGTCCTACTACCCTCCTAGAGGTGACTACACCGGGGAAACCTAAACAGTCATAACATACTAACATATTCATAATCATAACATAAAGCAGAAAATAATGGTGTATCACAGAAATTAACTCTTATTCATTTTAACCGCAAGGATTCTCCGAGGAGAGCATATCTCGGAGGCCCGCCTTGTACGTCGATCGATCCGATCACGGCATACAGCTCACAATACATACCTGATGAATAATCCCATTGGGAAATTCATATGCGACAATTCAGAATCGCTTCCTAAGTGACTGTCACTAGTAGAAAAAACAGTTTTTAAATCATAGATTTTAAATCACAAGCCATCCACTTGATTTAAAAAGCCAAAAAGGTAGGACACGGAAGGAAGTTTTTGAAATGAATGAAAATTAAATCAGTTAACCTGATTTAAAAACAATTTTAAATTAAATTAAAATTAAAATAAAATAAAACTAATGATACCCTCAGTCGCTCTCAAACCCTTAGTCGCATACAATCCCAAATCACAAATTCACCGCACTCGATCAAACCCTCAGTCGCCCTCTCACTCGAACCCCAATCACAAATCCCTCACTGTTCTCCTTCCTCTCGACGCAGAAGATGCAAATCGTCATTGGATCTATGGTTATGCCGCTTCTTATCTTCTCAAAGCTTTGGTTCGTTTTTTCTTAAACATTTTTTGTTAAATGAAATTTTTGATGTTGTTGTTTGGGTCACGAGTTTAAAGCTTGTGTTTTCAATTGATTGGTGATGATTTAGGATTTGAATTGGTTGGTGTTTTTTTTGTTTTACTTGTTAGATTTTGGGTTTTAGGGTTTTGAATGTGTGAATAATTGAGAGACTTTGATTTCTAGTATTGATTTTATTTTTATTTTATTGACGATTGTTGGCTTAAGCATTGTAATCAGGATTTATTGAATCAAATTGTTTGATTGTGGTGAATTTGTTATTTTCCTTTTGTTTGAAAGTGTTGTTATTTAAAGCTATGTTTGATCTTCAAGGTTTTCAAACTTCAGCTCTTGAATCGCTCGATGCGGCTTGGTCTCCTCTCGCTGCTGGTTCTCTTGCAAAGGTGAATGGGTGATGCGTCGCTTAAGAGAGTTGAGTTGAAGCTCACGACGAGTGAATGCAATCAAGTGTTATAAAAGGAAAAAAGATGGATGAGGAAGTTAAGAAAGCTTACAAGGAAGCTCATGAGTTGGAGCCACTATTTTCTGTGCCGATTGAAGCACTTAACAGGTTGGGTTCATTTTCTATTTTTTTATCAGCTTAATTTCATATGATAGTATAATCTATAATTGGAAGTTTAATTTCAGTAATTAACAATAATTGATGATGGTTCGAATGCAAACATAGACATTTCCTTGTACTGTATAGGAAAAACACATGAATTATTAGTACACAAAAGCTGATCAAGGTTAATAAACCATAGCATTTGTGATAAAGGTCTGTAAATTCAGTGTTGGGTGAACTAGAAAATGTTATTTTCTACCTCTATTGATAAATTGGCCTAGAAAATTGTTAGGATTCTCAAGGCAAGAGAACATTACACAACACTACATCTTATATATGAATGAACATTATTACTTTCTCGGATTGCTATTAGGTTGTAACAAGAAAAGATCATTGAAATAACAAATTACTCAAACAACTATGTCTTTCAGCCTAGTAAAACAAATCTACTAGACTTGTAGAATCCTGCTATTTGCAAAGTTCTGTGTGCAACAAATCCTATCATGATAGTATCTAAGTTGCAATTGCACTAGACCCATATTACAGCTTAACTTTAGAACTTTACATAATTGACTAAATTATTACATGGTCTCTTTTTCAATTGTATTTTCATCTGGAGATGGTTCAAATTCTTTTACAGCTTAGAGGTTTTGTATGACAAAGTACTCATGATGATGACTGGAAATCTACATTAAGCAAAGCCTTTTGCATAGGCTTTTGTAGATGACTGAAAATCTACATTATGTACTTTGTTTTTGTTTATATGTTTCATTTTATGATAACAATGTCATAGGATGTATATCATAGAAAGATTTAATCGAATACATGTCTGCCTGAGTTTAAATTATGTATCCTTTGGTTGATAAGTTCTCAAATCTTCTTTACACTATAGGAGTTTCTTATTATGATTCCAGCCTTTGAAGCTTAATATGCTTGAAGCTTGGGATGATGGGGACAAAGATTTTTCAGTTATTGATCTCGGTATGCTTTTCTCCCCTTATTCTCCCCTTATTGTTGGTTGATTTGAGTTCAGTTTTAGTTTCTATATCCCCCTTGGATCAATATTCCATCATAGTTGAAGCTTGAATCTAGAGAATTTACATGTTTTCATTTCAACTAATTTCATTATTGTGCCTCAAATGCTTAATGACTTGCAATTAAATGATTTTCTTATTAGTTATATCAAGCAAACCCTCTGGTCTCTTTTGTTTCTGAGGTAGAATGTTGATCCATGGGTTTGGTGATTTCATTGAAGATGCATTTGTGAGGTTACACTTTCCCATGCCAAATAAAATTTTGAACTAACCACTCAAGATCACCACTTAGTCTTGTTTTGAAAGGCTAAAACTAAAGTAAGGATGCAATGGCCATATGTTTAGTGCTAATAAGAAACTACATTGGTTAAAGATATTTGCCAAATATCACTAGATAAAATCAGTGTTCACAAGGTACCAACTATATGATGACTTTTAACATTTAATAGTAGTACTTATGTTTCTAAGATAAAATTATATTCTTTCTTTTTTGCTTTGGGTGTAGACATCAATTTTTTTTATGTGGTTTTGCTCCAAGTGTTGATCAATTTTTTCATGGATGTTATATTTATATGAAATATTAGACTTATATCTTGTTCTTGTTTTTATGAGGATATGATGATAATGACGACAATGCTAATGTGATGGTGTGAAAATGACAATGTACTAGGTTGCTTTGTATCATAACCATATGCTCATTTCCATTTCTTTGCAATTTTTATACTTGACTTTTGTTGTGTTTGTGACTGTGTGCAGGTGCAATGTTAGGAATCTCTATGTTAAGGGGCTGGTATTGTTTGGTTTTGAGCTTTGTTTGTATGGCTCAGTTTGTTTAGCTTTGATTAGGCTAGTGTTTTTTTGGCAGTAGCATATTTTGGTTTTGTTAAGATATATTTAAATCCACAATGATACTTTTGGTAACCTTGTTTCACGGATATTATGTAAATGAATTTATTTATAATTTAATTCTATGATATTTTGTATGGAATTGTATTTTATTTTATATAATAGTGTATAATTTGGGAGAAACAGTAAAATATTTAAAAAATATAAAAAAATCGATTTTAAATCGGGTGAACAGATTTAATAAATGTTAATAGAATCTGGTTTAAATCAGACAAACCGATTTAAAAGAAGATTTTAAATCGGACAAATCGATTTAAATGAAGATTTTAAATCGGACAAATCGATTTAAATGAAGATTCTAAATCGGACAAACCGATTTAAAAGAAGATTTTAAATCGGATCCAAGACCTGATTTAAAAACACAAAAACTTACTAAATCGGCCGTTATTAAATCGGATGAGGAACCGATTTAAAAGGCCTCCAGGAATCGATTTAAAAACTGTTTTTTCCACTAGTGTGTTGCTAGTTTTGATCATTCTACCATAATTATTCCAAAGCCCGGGGAGCATACAACTTAATTAATTCTAAGTTATACCCTAAGATTATCTGTGATTAACATTCTATTTAACATTATATCAGTTATACCACTGCAATTTATCTATCTCAGATGAGGAAATAAAACGAGCGTTGAAATCAGTTTGAAAATTAAAAGTTGCAGGTTGTACAGTGTAAGCTCTCTATGGCGAGTTACCTGCTCGCCATGGCGAGATTACAGGTCTATTTTGCACAAGCTCGCTACGGCGAAACACCAGCTCGCCACGGCGAAGGTACAGGTCCTGGCCTAAATTACTCGCGAGGCGAGCATATGCTCGCCATGGCGAAGTTCATCAGCCCAGAACCTTCTTCTCGCCATGAACGCTCGCTAGCAACTCGCTGTGGCGAGTTCATGCAGAAATGCCCCTGTTTTGCGAAAATCATCAAATTACCATAGTTTCACCTACATTCCTCATTTAAGATAGTGCAGAAACATAAATCACATAATATAAGATAGAATGGAGGGAAACTTGGGAGTTAATTCCCCTCACACAACAATTTTCTTAAATCCTAAGTTAACATGCAAAGTTTATGATTTTGGGGAAACTAGCTACCTAGCCTAAGAACCCACCTGGATTGAAGCTTTAGACTCTTGCTTCTGGGCTCTACACAGCTACTGAAACCTCCTAGCAAGACCCACGACCAGATTTGGGGTAGAATTTGGAAATGAGTGAAAAACTTGAACTTTGGAACCTCTAACTTTGCTCTATGATCTGAAGTTGGTTTGATGTTTGAATCACAGGGGCTAGGGGTTTATATAGAAGTTTCTCTGAGGTATAAACTGTATGGGGTTTGGTTTGCATGTTTTCTCATTGGTTGGAAAAAGTGGTGAGAATGGGGTTGTTGTTGTTTTGCATCATGTGAGGCTTGGGAATTATGGAAATGAAATGGTAGCAGACTGTATCTCTGTGTTGCAGTAACATGTGAGGAATCTCTGCAACTTTGAATGTGATTGTGAGGTAAAGCCAAAATCTTGTGTTTGAGAAAAATGTAAAAATTTGGATGTTGTTGTTGTATATGGCGTGGAAGAGAGAATGAGAGGGCTGAAGCATTCAATTTCAGAAATGTTGTGAGATTAGTGAGGATTAGTTGCATGTTATGTGAGTGGTGGAAGTTGAGATGAGGTGTAGGCTTGACACAACACTATGAGTGAGTCATGAGG
The DNA here is from genome assembly GCA_030408175.1 of Trifolium repens. Classification (NCBI taxonomy): domain Eukaryota; kingdom Viridiplantae; phylum Streptophyta; class Magnoliopsida; order Fabales; family Fabaceae; genus Trifolium; species Trifolium repens. The sequence goes on from CP125851.1 coordinate 39,415,014, forward strand.
TGAGTCACAAGAGGGAGGGAGATTTTAAATCTTAAAGTTAATTAATCATAAGAGTAGGTTTAAGATACTAATTGTGTAATTTAGATTTAATTGAAAATACTAATTTACACATAATACACTTTAATTCCATGATTTAATTAATTAACCACCTCTAATTGATTCTAAATTTATTAGACATTCTCTAAATAAAATTAGTTACACTACAAGAAAAAGGAAAAATAGTGGCAGTCAAATAGCAGCAGTTGTTTAAGAACTGCCACCGCTCCCACTTTTACCGGCGGTTTCAAACCGCTGCTATTTGACTACAAAAAACCCACCCCTAAGAATCAACACGCGTGGTTTATTTTACTTCTCCCTCTTTATTTTTCTTTCACCCTCTCTTTCTCAACACGCTGGAAAACATCACGAAACCTGTCTCTTCCCGCAGCGGAAAATTCCCTCTTCAGTGGTGAAATTTCCTTCGATTTCTATCAATTTCCATCAAGAAACATGTAGATCTTCGTCAATCTCCTTTAGTTTCCCTCGATTTCTCAATTTGCAACAACATCGTGATTTCTCAATTTTGTCTTCAGCCACCGCTTCTACTGTTCTTCGCTCGCCCGTCAAAAGATTTCTAAGTTGTTTGTCGTTCGCAAAAGTATGATTTCTTTTGATATTTTTCTTTTTTATGCCCTAATTTTACTTTTTCTTATAGGTTTCAGTTTAATTTACTTGCTCCCTTCACATAGGTTCGAAATCTATTTTCATATCTCATGATTTGGCTTTCATATGCAGCATATGTAGTATAAAACTGAAATCTGTATCTATATCTATGTATAATTTGTTTGCCTTTCCTTCAAATTACAATTCTCTCGGTGAAAATTATTGTAATTTCTATTTACCAGTAAATTGCAGGAAACACTTTCGTTCTCTGGTAGAAAATTAGAAATAGGGTTTTTGAAGTCCTAATTGAAAAAATCATTCAAAATTGATATGTATGTATCAGAGTATTTGAAAACCTATACTCCTTATTGTGGGTGTGTCTGTTGTCACCGTAGTCGTTTACATCGTCACTCTGTTGTAAAGACATACATATATGAAAATTCTGTTTTGAATGGGTTGATGGAGTGCGTCCCAATTGTTCTAGAGGGTGATAATTTTTTGTCTGATTGTTTGTAGGGGTTTATAAAAACAATTGTTACTTGAAGGTATCTTTCAATAGAGTATTGAACCAAATGAGAGCGGGGATAAGTGGTTGGCACATGCATTTGGCATTTTACGTTTGTGATAGTTAATAGTGTTAGAGGATTTTAGTTTGATTTACTGAACTTCTGAAGTAATTGTAAAGACATGTGATATAGTGGCAATTGCACTGGCTGAGGTATAGATGTTTCCTCATTCTTTTTCTGCTAGATTTTCGTCACAAACTTGCGGTCCTCTCCATTGTATATTGATAAGGAAAAAAAAGAAGAGGGAAAATATAAATAATGTCCAAAGCTAACAAACCAAAATAAAGTCTTATGCCATTTTAATGAAGGTCATCCACCTCACTCTTCTTTAAAACAAATTTTGGAGGCCTCTGTAAACATAGTATAAATAAAAGTGAGTCGAAACTTAAGTTGTGTATTTCTTGCACTTGTTTGGTACAGGAAGGTTGGCGTGACAGTGTGGGATCTGTTGAAGAAATTCAATCCAAAATATTAATGAGACAGGAGGCTGCAGCAAAACGTGAGAGAGCCATGGCATATGATCCAACGCATCAGGTTTGCATCTTATTGAAATACAAGGCCAACCAGTATACTTTGATTATTCAATGTGGACATAATCATAGCAATCTAGTGCTTTTATTGCTTGTAATTAGTTATCGCGATAGGATAAAATATTAAGTTTCTTGATAATATTATAAACAGGTAAGAAAGTCCTTGAGGTAATGCGGAACTTTTGTCCTAGAATTTCCTCCTCCTTTGATGGTGAACTTTGCAATCATAATATCAATTTTTAATTAACTGAGATATATTTCAAAATAAAGCATGTATAGTTGGATATCTTCGTTATTCTCTGATTATGTAAATATTATGAGGCACAATGGCGAGCATTGCATTCCTAGTATCCCTTTTTATAATTCACAGAAATCTACTTCAAAATCAATCTTGTACTGTAAAATATATTAGTTATTCTCCAATTATTTAAAAGGATGAGGTGCAAGTTATGAGCACTATCATAAGAAGCTTCTGTTTATCGAGTCATAAATTATAGAAACAAGATGCTATTGATATTTCATAATACTAATCATTCACTGCTATGTATGGAAAACCACAGTTTAATCAAGAAACTTCAGATGTAGTAATTCTGGAGGCATATTTTTAATCAAGAATAATCCAATAAGATCCTATCAAATTGATACAGAAAGTTGTGATATTTGTGTAGCATATGGTGAAGAGATACAACACCAATTTAGTCACTAAAATTTTAGGAGCCGGGTAATTTGTTCTATGAAATTCTAAAACGATTGCTTAAAGTGAAAATCCTTGGGCATATCCCTCGACAATTTCATTAACTAAGTTGGTCAATCCTCAGGTGTAATTTCATGGACTAAATTGGCGATCAACCTAATTTCCTAATGTATTATATGACGACGATGAGCACGTACGCACAGATGCAAGCATTGAAGCTTGCTTTTGAATTGGGGGCTGATTTTTATAGAATTGGATCTCAAGGTATACCAACAGTAATTCAAGTGTGAAATTAGATGATCTATATGGTTGATTTTACTCTTAAGTATTGTAGTTTTTATTATGACTGTTAAATGTTCAGGACATTGAACAAAGGTACCGCAGAATGTAAACATGGAGAAACTACAACATGGCTATTTCCTGAGGTGCTGCATGTTGTATGTTATTTCTCACTATGATTAGTAAGTGTTTGATCTAGTTTATATATATATGTAGTTGTCCCTCTTCAGTTTATTTATAATAATATTATTATTATTTTTATCAATCTTCATTCTTTGTTTGCAGAAATTTTGCTTATAATAACTTGACTGGGACAGTCCCTTACTCTATTATTAATTGGGCCTCTCTTACAGACCTGTAGGTAATTAACTTGTTGCAAACTTTTCCTAGTTGAACCTATCAATCTCATCACATCTACAAGCAATGTGTTGATTTCTTCATAATTTTTTTGAGAATGTAGGAATCTCAATCACAGTCAGCTCCAGCAAGCACTGAATGTCAACTTTCAAAAACTTTCTACCCTCTCCAAATTGTGAGGTTTCCTCCAACCACTCAGCTGCTGAAAAATTAGTCAAGTTGTTAATGTCACTATAATATGTTGATCCTTTTCACTTTTCAGCTTTAATATGATTCAATGAAGTTTTCTTATTTGTTGTCATTTGGTGCGCACAATGTAATAATTTCACAATTATAATTTATACTCCCTTTGTTTGCAACTGGAGCTATTTTTGGGGTTTTGATGATAATTCGGGACTGAGTTCAAATATTTTTCTTGTTGCAGAGATATGTTTTTCAACTCTTTGACAGGTGACCTCCCTCAGACTATGAGTTCACTTTCATGTATAACCACATGTAGATGTCCAAATTATTAATGTTTTGTGCTAATACTTTGCATCTTATTGATTTTGTTCTAAGTTGGCATGTTTTCATTTGTATAGGTATCTGCAAAACAACAAGTGTATAAAGTTAAATCAGGTTAAAGCATGGAGATAATCCATCATGAAACATTCAAACATGTGTGCTTATTTTATAGGCTTGTCTCATTTCTTCTCATTTTGTGTCCACATAGCTAACAATAAATTCTGGAGGGGTTGCTTCCTTTGCCCTTTTCAATGTCCATGGGAGTGATGATGCATCTGTAAAAGAAGCAGCAGCTGTCATAAAGTTATCTTCATCGAGAATGGCAACACAGTCCGAATGTCTCGGATATGAATTTGCCAAGTGGTTGGGAGTCCAAACGCCACAGGTTCCCTTCTTACTTGACTTAACCATGATTTTTGCAACTTAACCTATAGTTATTTAGTCATATTCATTATTTACTTTATTTTTGTTTGCAAAATTTAGGCTAGAGTCATTCACAATACCAGTTCAGAATGGCTCCAAATAAAAGAAGCTGCAGAAAAAGCAAGGGATGCAGCAAGTTTTAAGCGTGATGCAATTGGTGAAACAACATGTTCAGAGCTTTTGGAAGCACTTGAGCTTAGTCGGTGTATCTTGTTTATGAGGTACAATTCAAACCTAGTTTTCATGTATTAAGGTTTTCAACATGGCTTCGATGGCAACATGAGATATCTTGGCTTGCCTTGTTATTTTTGCCACTTATTGAGGATTTTCTTTTATTCAAGAATTAATTATTCTCCGCTGAAGGGGTGTGACCTGGTATTTTTCTTTCTTGTGTCATTTTTAACAATAGAATGAGATTGCATAATTTTCAAAACACACACACACAGTGTTGAGAAGTGAGCAATTGATGATTGCAACTTGGGTAGATTAATTATTCAAACAGTACCTTCAATTAAGAAAATAACATATGTGCCTGATCACACTAACAAGTACAATCATTTGCATATTACTCTTCCAATTAGTGATATCTTTTTATCATGTTTTTCATATTAATATTTATTGTGGATATTATAATATGTTTGTAAATGGTGAAAGGATTTATTTTATAGAAAGAATAATATTGTGAGGGATTTTGCTAGATTCTTTCTGATTTTTAGGATCATGGCTTTAAACTCTGACGGAAGATGATATCATGTTACAAGTTTTTATTTATTATTATTAATATTTTTATCATCAAATTCTTATTTATTGACGTGCCTATTTCTAGTAGGAATTCACAAAACAGTGCCTAGACCTTGACATAAAGTTATTAACTGGTATTTTCAATACTGTGCAGAATGGATGAGATGATGCGTGGTCAAAGAGGATGGAGGGAGTTATCAATCTTGGGAGATAAAATGAACATGTTTAGTAGGATGATAGAAGGGTTGATTTGGTCTCCACAAAGCAACAACGGTATTAGCCGAGCTGATGATTGGGCTTTTGAGGAGGTAGGTCTGATAGTTTAGTACTTTGAAGGATAGTTTAGTACTCAACAGTTAATTTGGTGTCTGACATATAGTTTCAAGTAATGAAATACTATGTTCTTGCATAATAGTGTTATGTTTCTCCTGACATACTTGTTTTATGCGAATCTATTATGTCAAGGTTCAAGCACTGTTTTGATACTAATGAACTTTCACAGATGTTAATATGAAAAATATATATTTTAATAAAGCAAAATAGGTGTAACTAATGCTATATAAGGGGTCTGCTTCTGCTATATCTTTTGTTCGTGTTTTGGTTCTATTTTAAGTTGTTTCTATTGATTATTAAATAACAATGTGTATGAAATGGGGCTATGGACTTGCGACTCGTCAATTTCTACATATGTGCCAAATGCAGGAATTTGATAAGCAAGTTCCACTGATGGATGAGATTGATACAAAGGTGAGATTCATCAATTTCTTCCTGTAAATTGAAGACTCTGGATACATGGAAATTGATGTTCTCAAAACTCCAGAAATAGGAAGCTGAAGTTAACTTGAAGTTCAAACTGTCATTTGCAAATATAATGAATTCAAGTCACTCAAAGATTGCATAACAATAGTAGTCATTTACTTTAATTATTCTTATGTTAAACTGTGTTTGATCTTGTTCATATAAAATTGATAATAGCCTCTTGGCTGTGTTGTATATTTGATCTTGTTCATATATAATTGATAATAGTCTCTTGGCTTTTTTGTTTATTGGATCTTGTTTATATATAATTGATCCTTGCCTCAAAAGGTAAAATTTATCATTGATATTATGGTTTTTCATTTTGTAGTAAATGATAGGAGGAACTTTAATTTCCACTACATTGGGTGATTAATTTTTCTAGTAGTTAATGAGAATTGAGTGAATACCCAATTTATTGGAGAGATTTTTTTTTTAAAACAATTTAACGTTTTGCGGCGGTTTAGAACTGCCACAATATACCTTTTTTTTTTTATAAAAATGGATTTTAGCGGCGGTTCAAACCGTCGCAAAAAGCTCTAAAATAATGCAAAAATAGCGACCAATAGCGACGGTTGTAAACCGACGCAAACGTCAACAGAATCGACGCTAAAGACCTAGTGGCGGTTATTCCGACGGTTCACTCGAACCGCCGCTGATTGACCTAGCGACGCCGCATATACCAACGCTTGTGAACCGCCGCACTTCGCATTTAGCGGCGGTTCAAACCGCCGCTAAATGTTGTTTTGAACCGCCGCCGCTAGCCGGTTTTGACGTAGTGTTAGACAATTTAGAAGTTGGGATATTACAGTATTCAATAAAAATGCATAAACCGTTAATCTTGATGTGTCTCAATAACATATCAAATGATTTTAAATTTTTGTAAAACTTAACATAGATGATCTATTGATATAAACTTTCAATCCAATGGTGAATTTGTAAAATTTGTATTCGTTGAAGTGTTATTAAGCTATATAACATTACTCAAATATTACATTGGTATAATTTGATCCATCCCCTTTATTATATCCACGCAATATTGGATGTATAAATGTGTATAAGTATCTTTAATTATCTTTTGAACTAGCTTTTTTTGATCAAGTGGTAGATGCTCTTGCTAAATATATAGTATAGTTTTAGGGTGCATTTATTTTACTAATAAATAAGAATTTGAACATCATAATACTTTTGAGTTTATGCAAAATAACTTATACAAATAAATAAGTTTTTATATATTATTTGTCAAAAAAAAAGTTTTCATATATTATTAAATTTATAGAATTATGAAGATAGCTCTACTATATATAGAAATTATTCACTGAATTGAAGTTAAGACTTACTGCACTTTGAATTGCATCGTTAATCAATGATTAGGATAAAAATGATTCGATAATTAAGGATAGGTCAATTCAAAATTGTAAGCTCTCTTCATGTGCAACTACTTTTAATAATTGGCACCTCATGCACGTAATCTTTTTCTTAACCTTCATATTTGACTTTTCCAGCTCTTCTATTCGTTTTTTTGTATGTGATCTAATCTAGCACAGCTCTTGAATGAGACATTCCCACGTTTGATTCGTTTTTGTGAAACATTTTGCTAGTGGGTTTTTTCTTTTTATGCATAAAGATTGCTTCAAATTATTGGTGAATTATTGAAAGAAATTATAAAAAATAAATTTACAGTGCGTTCGATAATCAAAGTAAAAGAGACGTAATATATAGATAATTCATCTGTATATATTATAAAGTATTTAAATTATAACTATATTATTTGAAGATTAAAATTAATACAGACAAAAAATGTGATAACACATGTGTTTGTCTCATTTTCTTTTAGATAGATGAAATGATAAGTTATTGAAAACTCATACACACAAAGTGAAGGGACAAGAGTTCAAAACCCGATCATGACGTCTGATACTAACAATTTTGTCATTTCTATCAATTGAACTAGAATTTATGAAATGTTTGTCTCTATCTAATGGCGGAATTAAAAAACAAAAATAGGGCAGATCACTAAAAAAAGTACCAAATGTCTTTTTTTCTAAATTACACATCGAAAAATTGAGGTGTATACTTTAAAAAAATAGTCTACATATAATTGTAAATTGATATCATATGAGTGAAACTTGAAATAGCAAGAAAAAAGTCTATACTCTAAAACTATTTTTACATAGAAATTCATTTATTAAATCAAACAACACGATAATAAGAAAATGAACAAAAAGACACAAAGGGAGGGAACAAAATGCACAAAAGAGAATAACAAAATACACAAGAGGAATTGAGAAACAAAACCAAAATACTGAATAACAGGAATAGCAATCGTTCACCTATAAAAAAATTGGGGGTGGGGGGGAGATAAAAAAGGTAAGAAATAATATTTTGTTTTTTTTTTTCTGGTCAAGTAGAAAGTATTTTCTAATTTACCTTTATAAAATATAGATTATAATCTAAAAAAATAAAAATCAATTAAAACCCAAACCAAATTGTAAAAATGATATAAAAAATATAAAATGTAAATCTATATGATTTTTATTTTTAAATATGCATGAGATCATTTGAAATCTAATAAAAGAAATATGTATTGGGGAAATTTTTTTTTAAGAAAAAGGCTCTCTTTAACCCTTATCTATATCCATTTACAAAAAGAGTAAAAAGTCTAGTGCTCGGAGAAATTCTAATTATTACAGTATACTATAGTTTGGCCTATTATGAGAAAATAATTTGATGACAGATATTAATTTTAAGGCTTAATTAGTTTTCAGGTCCCTTAAAGATATTTTTTGTTTCACATTGGTTCTTTAAAGAAAAAAAATTTCATGTTAGTCCTTTAACTATATGACAGTTAGTCACAACGGTCCTTTCTGTTAGTTTTTAACACTAAATATATCAGGTGGGCTAACATTACATGTGGTCCAACATAGATCTCAATAAATTTTTTAATTTAAGCCGCTTGATCTTATTGAAAAAAACTACCCATTGAATTTTGAATGTCCACTATATCTAACAGTGCACTATTTTTCAACTAAATTATTTTCTCTATTTCTTCATCTTCTTCCCTAATTCTTTTTCAACAATAACAATATTCCTCTTTTTGCTAATTTTTTTTTGCAACCCAACAACATTCAATCTTCCTCCTCAACAACATAAATCCCCAACCAAACAACTGTCTCAACAATAAACAAATTTAGACAAAAAAAACTCAAAAACCAAATCAGAGTTTGATTAATGTTTTGAAAAAATCAAAGAGCAAATCAAATCAAATCAAAGGTAAAATTTATTACCAAACAACTACAACAACAACAACAACAACAACAAATAAATCATGTGTTCCTTCATGTTGCTTCTTAGGGATTTCAGTTTAGGGATTTAGGGATTTCGGTTTCCAATTTGAGAATTTGATTTCATTTTCATTTTTTTGGTTTGTTTGATGAAGATTGATGAAGTTTGTGATGAAGATGAAGAACAAGAGAGAGAAGAATATGAGGATCAAAAGAAATATTTACATGATAATGGTTCATAATTTTATTTATTAGACATGCAAATCCTACCGTTAAATTTTTAACAAAAAGATCAAACGGCTCAGATTAAAACAAATTAATGGAGAGGATCATTGTGACTAACAATTGTATAGTTAAGAGACCATAACGAAACTTTTTTTCTTTAAGGGACTAATGTGAAACAAAAAATTTCTTTAAGGGACCAACAGACTAATTAAGTCTAATTTTAATAATTTTTTAAAGAGGATATAATTTTTCTACCAAAAAAAAAAGAATGGATATAATTTTCAAGATTATTTTATACATTATGATTGTTTGTATGTCAATCATATCAAAATTAAATAGTTTGACTAGTTTAGGAAAAATGCTCTTTTGACAATGAAAGAATAGTATACGGGGCAATTTTTTCAACTATGTAATAATGAAAACAAAAGAAAAATACGAAATGCATACCACTTTTCTAGCTATAATGTTAAATAACTATACTCTTTTACTTGTCGTATTGATGTTGACAAAACCGTATTTCCCCACAATAATTAAGCATTATCGATCATCTATTCTAAAGTAAATTATTTTCTTGCCCTCCAAGGCTCCAACTGAAAGGAACATAAGAACTTCTTCAAGTTTTAAAAATGGCTTTATTACTTACTTGGTCTATAAAGGAATCTAGTTTCTAAATCCTACGTACTGCTTAATTAAAATAAACAAAACCGTACCTTATGTTATTATTATTTAACTAGAAGGAGTGGTCAGTGCAGTTTAAGAAATGGAATAAAGGTGTTTGTGATAACATAGAGATAAGGGAAGCGTTGGAAATTTTAATGGGCCTATTTGTTTCATTTTTAAAAGAATAGATTTTTTATTTTTATTTTTGAAAATAGATTTTGAAAAATCAATTTTCAGGATATTACAAGGTTTTTTATATTCACTTTTTTAAAATTTAAACTCTAATTTTGAAATCATATAAAATAAACACACATTATTGAAGATCAAAATATAGTCAAAATCACAATTTTTTCAAAAAGTTGTATTTCAAAAATGATTTTTATGTGCTTCAAAATTAAGTGATTTTTTAAAATTTTGATATCCAAAATAAGTTTCAACAAAATGATGAAATATGTAAAATAACATTTTAAGAATAACTATTCAAACCAAATTTTCATTTGAAGATTTTATAAAAAATTTCTTTTTGTAATTTTTTTACACAAAATTATATAACACTGTAAAATCAATTTTTAAAAAAAGCCAAAATCAATGAACCCAATATCCGGTTTAAGAGCCTTTCTCCGTTATATTCTCAATAATAGTCTTTTATGGGAGTAATAGAGAAGAATACAGAAGTTTTGGCTTGTCAACTTCTCCCCCGATACATTATATAGATATTTATTTTTGGGAAATTATGTGTTGTTCATCGAGGAAATTATAGTGTCTCTAATTTTGGATTTTTTTCTTCTTTTGTTCTTTCTCTATGAACCGAATTTTTGAAAAAATCGAAAATTTTTTATCGAAGTTTTGCGATATAAAAATTTAGCCTAAAACAAGTAAAATAGCCTCAATGAGTGTAGAAACAGCTAGTCAATGAAGAAGTGTGTTTGTGAAGAACAAATGAGAAAGAAGGGACGACACACCTGGTTCTATATCACAAACTTTAGTAAATATTTTTGGAGTTTTTTAAAATGGTTTGTATTTACTGAAATTTTTGTTCACGGCATAAATGTAAACTTGGGAGTGAAAAATAAATAGTGGGGTGGGAAGAGAAATTTTAGTTGTCCCGTATATAACTAGCTCAATCTCACAATGGCCCAAAAAAAAAATAATGGGCCAGGAATAATTAGGTCTGTTGACTTAAAATATTCTCTACTCACCCTCCATGACTCTTTTTAAGCTCCCAATATTCCGATTTTATCACTGTACAAAAACTTCGAAACATGTTTTTCGAAGTTTTTCTAGTTCAAATTCGTCGAAAACTTTGGAAAATACATTCCGAAGTTTGTATTCAAGGCAAAAAAAACTTCGGAAAACGCATTCGGAAGTTTAAAACTAGGGGCAAAAACGGAAATCCAAGGGGGGAAAAGAGTCATGGGGGTGGGAAGAGAAAAGATCTGTTGACTTTGGGCAAGAGGTCCTCCTGCTGTACAAATATGAGAATTACTTCTTGTACCTCTTGAGTCTCACATGCGCTCCTCGGACTTTCAATACTACCTCTCTCGCAATTCAGGATGCGGGTGTGTAAATACAAAAAATTGAGGAAAAAAATTGGGAAATTTCCATGTTCTCTTGAATTTGATGAAGAACAAAAAGATTAACAACAACAATAGAAAAAAATGATGAAGAATGAGATTTGGGTTTTAGGATTTAAATTGGGAAATTTTTGTCTCCAATGTCATTTTGGTTCATCGTGCCATGTCATCAGCCACTTGTAAACAAATGTCTACTCATCATGCTGACGTGTGACAAAAAAAAGGCCAAATCAGCTTTTTTGTACACTTTAACGGCCAAACTAACATTTTGGACTAAAATGACTAATAGAGCGCTGATCCGGAGACTGTTTTATAGTTTTTTCACATTGAGGGACCAAAATGACATAAACTATCAAAAGTCATGCATAAACATGACATATAATTTATACCATACACCCTCATATTGATCAAAGAAATTAATTAAACAACAAATTTCCCGAGAAATAAACCAAAACATGGATCGATGCAGCAAGTATTGCTCCGTCATGTAGAAAGGAAACGACTTCCCATACTGCTGCTTCGGTGACTCCTAATTTCATAAGCAACCCTTCAACCAAATGACGTACTTTGTAAAAATCATTCCATATCGTCCAAAAATTGTTCACGACATATTAGTTTCACTATGAAACTTCAAATTACATATAAAGTCATTCTCAAGATAATCAACCAATATCAACTCATAAGCTTACATTAAAATTGAGAATTGCATAAAATCTAATTAAGTTGAAAGAGTATTAAAATTCTTGAATTTCTACAATTTTCAAGAGTGTGTTATAATTGTTTAAGTGATATATATCATGATCAAAATCTCATTTCTATTTAAAATTGTTTATCAGAGTAGCATATAACTGTTGTTTATACTTACACCGTTGGAACCAAATTCCATATGATAAGTCATAATGTTAGATAGTTTGTCTGTTATCAAAATTTGGCACTGATCATCAAACCTAGCAGCTGCCACATTAAAAAAAAAAAAAACTAAAAATTTAAAACAAACACATACAAACGAAATTTTAATTTAGAAAACAAACTATCCAAAATAATCAACCTTTCAAATTGAGCGCATGAAACCCTTTGCAGACAGATTATTGAAAGCCACTGCAATTAGTAGATTAGTGATGGTTTAAGAATCAATTTATGTTTATGGTGTAATATTGGGGGAGGTGAGAATTTGCTGATAGTTTATATAGAGAGAGTCACATGAAGATAGTATGCATTTAATTATGGTGGATATTACCAAGATACTAGTTCCTAGACTATTGTATCTTTCCAATATGGTTCACGTCAGTTTCTATACGGTGGATTGTAACAATGATAGCATGGTTCACGTTAGGTAATGCATTGTGCTTGCCTCTTTAAAAGAAAAAATTCATTGGTAACCGATTAGCATTCAATGTTGCGCCGTTTCTGCATGTTGGCATGCTATACTGCTTAAGCCTTGAATTATGTTAACACGCAGTGGAAAAAGAGAGAGTAGGTATTAAAATTAAATGGCGGTTAATCAAGTAATTACCAATGGTAATTGCATTTCCCGCCCGGTAAAAAAGCAGATTAGGGTTTAATGAGGCTACATTACGAAAATTAGATTAGACTAGACGTCTTGCCCGTGCATTCGCACGGGTCATATATATATATATATGAAATCAATGAATTATGAATTTGTAAGAGCATAAGTTTTTTAATAGATTTATCAGATACAAAGTTATACTTTGTTTAAATCAATATAATAATTCACGATTATTAAACAATGGATTTACTTACATAAGAATTTATTCCTTTGTCCGGTGAACAACACAATAAACCCAACCTATGTATGATATACTCGTAATATACATACAGTGTAGAATCTTCTTTTCCTCTCATAAATTATGCAGCTCTACACTTGCTCAATAATCTATGCCTATAACTACAACCATTAATCCAATGGATTTTGATTCATTATGCTTTCTTTTTGGAACTACATGCGTTAATAATGAGGCAGACATGGTTAGCATGTGGACTCATGTTTCCTTGTATCTACAAAAATTCATTAAAGTAATACATACATCTCTTGGAAAAATGCTTTTCAGCTACCAACGTTTTTGTTTATATGCTATGCTTAAATGATAACCAGACACCAATTCCCTATTAATGTGGTGCTATTATAATGTTTTACTCCTTCATTGGGTTTGATAACAGTTTGTTTTCTTTCTTGAACTTTCCAAGTAAAGAAAGCAAATTTTTAGTTATTATAGATGACAAATTTCGAATTTTTTATACCTAGTTTTATACTTTTTAAAAAACTATAATTTAAAATATTCTATATATATGAGACACTCTTCCTTTTTTTTTTTATATTATCATGCTTCGTTATTGGTCAATTGCATCCTTGCATCAGTAACAAATTTCCCTATCTCATTGCCAAGGACAAAAAAATCACTACTAAGAGAAAAAGGATATATCATAATTTCCTTAAAGTAATAAAATATTTAACTTTTGTCTAACTGCAAATTCAAATTTAAATCATTACATGAAAATCTTTTCAAAAGAATACCTACTGACTGTATAGGTGCACTTGAAACAAAAGTAGTTTAAATATATGGTATGAAAATTAAGAAAGTAAAGTAACAAATGCAACACATTTCATCATAGATACATTAAACCAGTTTTTGTATAATATATGCACCCAAACTTGATTCATAGTTTTCTTAGATAATTCATAATCTCATATAATGACTATTGATATCATAGTTCATGTGCAGAAAGTGTGACACACTGCACTTATATAGTTTATAAGCTAGTTATGAGAAAATGAGAATTATTTGAGTAGATGTTTCTTTCTTTGCTACTTGATTCATAGTGCATGGGTCTTAACTATTTTGTTTCTTTTCATACAATTTGTTACAAAAAACTTATAGCCAGGGTCAGACAATAGACTTAGAAAATGAAAAGACACACCTTGCATTTTGAAAATTCCTTTAACTTGCAACACAGTTCACACTTACCACGAAATCACTCCAATAATGAGTGTTTGCTCCAAATATGTACCTTGTGAAACATATTGTAATAACATTGGATTAGGATTCATAGGACCTGAAAATTGTAGGTGTCAAAATTGATGTTACTATCAACATTAAAATTGCAGATGGAAGTAATAAAACATAAAAAAAATAAAAATATATACACCATATGCAATTATATAAACCTCAATAAATTTAGAGCAAAGTTGGTAAAAGTGTTGAGATTAGTCATGTTTTGATAAGAATGGGAAGTTGATGATTGTTGTGCAATTTGTGTATAGCATTTGAAAATTGAAAGAAAGCAAGGGTTTTGCTTGCTGCAGAGCGTGTACATCAAAGGGAAAAAAGAAAGAAAATCAAGTGTTATAATGGCTGCAAGATTGTGAAACGTGAATGAATAAGGAAAGGAAAATGACAATTTATATAGAGATTAAATGTAGTTTAATATGTGATGTATTGGTAACTGCCTCATTAATAACAGGAAGGCACCAGCAATAAGCATGAGTTAGACAATGTTATTGGAAAAAACGCAATGTCATTGGTTACTGCCTATTTAATATTTAATGAGAGAATAAAAAGCAACAAAAAAGCAAGCATTTAAGTAGGTGTGGGTTGTTAACAGATATATGATGTAATTAATGAGGAGATTGGCGCCCTTAATCATGCTTAATGAGGAGATAGCATATATACCAGCGCAGCATTTAAGGAGTGGTCGGTTGGCATCTTATGCAATTAATTGGAGTGATTCCCGCCCATTAGCATAACAAATTAGGGTTTAGGAGTTACTTTGTTAGTAGCTTGTTATTCCCACTTAATATAATAAAGATAAAGATTATAAGAAAGATAAGAAAGATATGTCAATATTATTAAATATGCAATATTATAAGAAAAAAACAAAAATCACACTTATTACGAAAAACTAAAATATAATAATTTGGAGTATGTGTTTTTGAATTTTCCGTGAAATAAGTTTCATAGAAAGATGTACCAATAATTTCCATTATTATTAATTGATAGACTTAAATCCACTTTTGGTCCCCCTATTTTGATATTTTTGAACTTTTGGTCTCCCCTATTTTCAAAATCAACTTTTTGGTTTCCTTATTATCAAAGTCATCATTTATTTGGTCCTCCTCTATTTTAACGAGGTGGCATCCTACTCATTAACATGACATTGAGCTAGCACCTATGTGTTGGCCAAGTTCATTTCCATGTCATTTTATAATTTTCATTTCATTTATGTTAATTAGAATAAATCTAAATAATAATTAAATAAATATCAATAATACCAATAACTAATCAAAATAGAATAAAAAATCAGCATCGATCATTTTTGAAATAGAGAAACGCATACAATGTATATCAAAATATAATCAATTTATACACACAAAAAAGAAAAATAAAATCTGGCATTAAAATTTGCAAAATTACAAATTTTAATCCATAATCATCATCACCACAAACGCACCCAGAAAAGTTATACATCCAACCACAACTCAAAAAACTCAAACACATTCATCTCACACACACCGGATTCATCATCATCGTCAATACCCTTGAAATCCAAAATCCAAAATCCAAATCTATAAACACTCAAACCTCGAGAAAAAAAAAAACACAAACCCCAAATTCGAGATTTAAGGCATCTCAGATCTGAAATCTCCACGATTTGTATGACCTAGAAATATAGTCACCATAGATCTGAAATCTACAAGTATTTGAAAAAGATTCTCTCTTATTGGACAACAAGTGGCCGCGTAAATGCTTCAAGACCATGCAAAGCTTATAAAGTGCAAACCTGCAACAATAATGCACAATGCTGCAATGAAATCGCACTATTCACAGCAAGTGAACAACACAACACAAAGTGATGTGCCCAACAAATTTGAATTTCAAATCCCTCTCTCATACGCCCTTCCTGGTCCCTCAATGGCCTATAAATACCATGGAGCTCTTCATGAGAAAGTTTAAGAGTTTAGAAATACAAAGAATCATCAAAACACTTGTTTAAGCAAAAATCTAAACAAGTCATAAACTCTTCAAAGCAAACTTCAAAGATTCATCCATACATTTGTCTCAAGACAAATTGCTTAAAGTTTGTTGTCATCATACTCATTCTTGAGGTTGATAGAAATTCCATAATCAATCATACACATACTCATTCAAAGTGTTCTTAGAACACAAAACCAACTACCATACTTATTGTAACCCTTCTTAAGTCCATCTTTCATGTTAGGTTGAGTGATTTTGTAAAAGTCTTTTCGAGTGAAGAAAACCAGATTGGAAGTCTTTTCGAGTGAAGAAAAGCAGATTGTAAGCCTGTTGAGGCTCATGAATACAAAGGTGTATTTGATCCAGTAGTGATCAAAGAAGTTGGTGTTAAGCAGAATGTTCTGAGTTGAGCATCTTAGTTGATAATCTCATAAGGTTGTGTGGATTGGAATAACCAAAGTTTGGGTGAACCAGGATAAATTTCGTGTGTTCTTTTTCTCTAACTCCTTCATCATCACTTTTGAAAAACACAATCACAACTAACTCTAACTATTTCCATAGTTCTGTGGTCCTTAACATTTATCATTTCAGCTCTAATTATCCAGAGTACTTTGGTCCTTAACATATTTATCATTTCAACTCTAATTATCCAGAGTTCTCTGGTCTATTTATCTATAAGTCATTTACAATTCATCCAGAAATTTCTGGTCATTGCTTTTACTTTATTTCATTTAATCCAAAGTTCTCTAGTCCTAACCAAATCATTAAAGAAATATTGTCTTGAGTTACATAATATAAGATAAAATAATTTTAAAAAGGATCACAATTCAAACCTCTTTTTCTTGTGACATTTGTTGCTACATCAATTCTGTCTTTATTTCTTGGCGGAAATTTTCGCCAATAAATGTGCAGGAATTTCTGTCTTTCAAGGTACTGACAGTTAATTCCGCCAGTAAGTTTTCGTTTTTTTTTCTTGATAAATATAGTGGTGAAATCTTTTTATTATGTGGCAGTTATTTCTTCTAATAACTTATTGAGTGAATATTCCGCCAATAAGTGATTTAAAAATCTGTTTGGATATGAGGGTTTTCTTGTAGTGGAATTTTAAAAACAATTTGATTCAATTCGGTTTGATTTTTCTCCAGAACCGAACCATGCCAACCACTAGTCTTAATGGTCCAACTCACACAGACATAAATATAAATGGACAAAAAAAAATTGGTCTTAAATCCGCATAGGATGCAGATTAAACAGATCGACCCATAGACCTCTCTCTATTTATAACATTCTTTCCCCCATTGAGAGGCAGTATGAAGCCCCGATATGTGACACGATACTGATAGATACCGATACAGGAAAATTTTAAAAATACATATCTGATACTGCCGCGATACGTTATTTAAAAATTAAATTTATAAATGCACAATATATAAACATGACTATAATCAATAATATTAATAATGATAATTGTTTTTAAAGACAAAAAATTATTATTAATTTTTTTTTTATTATTATTTTTATTATTATTATTATAAACGCCCATTAGTTCATTGTACAATGAGTACAAACAAGCCAATAAGCTTGCAAAGGAGCAAAACAGTTTGAGGCTCAACATACAAGGACTCCTCAGTCCTAACTAAAGGACCCATAATAGCTCAAAAGATACATAAAGTCATGACATCAAGCCTCTTCAACAAGCTCATCCTGTAGCAATAGTAGACAACTATATAGCTCTTGCAACTGACCAATTAAAAGCATAAAACATCCATTCTTATACCAAAATTTTGGAACAAATCCAAATGCTTAACAACTTGTTATATAGTAGGACACCATAGTGAGTTCAGAACAGTGACAAAGACAAAAAAATACTAATGATAATAAATTAACATAATTAATACTAAGTTAAGTATTTAGACTTCATTAATATTGTCCCAGAAAATAATGATCACTAGTACATCTTAAGTTATAATCTTAACTCTTAAGTCTTGTAAGAAAAAAGGGGTAAATAAGTCTTTATCCCCTGCAAAGTAGGCGAATTTTGCTTTACCCCCTGCAAAAAATTTCTTTAAGATTCTCCCCTTGCAAATATTTTTTTTTTGGTTTACCCCCTTGAGTGCACTTTTTAAATCGGTTGAACAAAATAACCTATTTAAAAAGTGCACCCAAGGGGGTAAACCAAAAAAAATATTTTGCAAGGGGAGAATCTTAAAGAAATTTTTTGCAGGGGATAAAGCAAAATCCGCCTACTTTGCAGGGGGTTAAAGACCTATTTACCCAAAAAAAAGTTATAATCTTAAGTTAAATATTATACAAGAAGGATATCATTAGTACTATCCCAAAAAACATCATCAGTAGTATCCAAAAAAAGACATAGTTAGTTATCCGTATAACAATATAATAGTCTGACATTCACTAGGAAACATAGATTGTATCATATATTTTTTTTTTATTTAAAAATAAAGATTTAATCGATACTTTTCCGATACGAGTATCTGGACGTACGTATCAGACGCGTATCGAATATTTTTTTTTTTGGAAAATGCTAACTAGTGCCCCCGGAGCACTAGTTAAGGATACTTCAAATAGTAATAATATATTAAAGTGCGTGCAATCAATGTTTGAAAAGTAAGAAAATTGTTGTTTCCAATGTAAAAATTACTCCTTTTGTATTCTTAACTAGTGCCCCGGGGGCACTAGTTAGCATGATCCTATTTTTTTATTTAAAAATAAAGATTTAGCCGATACTTTTTTGATACGAGTATCGAAATGTATCGAACGAATATCGATATCGAGTACGTATCAGACATGATACTTCACAATTTTTAAAACATGGGGCTTCATAGGCACTTGTCCTCAAGGTAGAATTAGGGGTATGTTGCAACACTCTCTATTTATAACATCCTTTCCCCCATCGAGAGGCACCTTGTCCTCAAAATAGAATTGGGGGTATGTTGCAACAATGTCATCATACAACTCCCAAGAAGCATCTTCGGGAACAGTTCTTCCCATTGAATTAACACAACTAGAGGATTTGAACTTGTGTCATTCGCGCAAATTGTAGTCTTTATAGCCACTTTTATGGCCAATAGGATTATATTTTGTCTATAAATACCACTTACAAATCTCATTTTGATTAGACACATTCAATTAATTAAACAATCATTTACTCACATTTTATCATTGTTTATCTACTTTTCATTTGTTTATATTAGTTTAGTATTTCTTAATTTACCTTTCTTTGTATCTACTTTTCATTTATGTATTTATTAGTTTAGCATTTCTCTAAAACTTATAATTTTTGTATTTAACACCTTTTAAAGGAATTAAGAAATCCACATATCACAACTAATAGACAAAGTTTATTATTCCTAAACGCAATCACTCCAAGAAAACTGAAATACTCCCTCCGTCCCAAATATATATAAACAAAAAAGAGTCAAAAAAACTTAATTTATTTGGTTAAAAATTTAGACCAAATATATTTACTTTTGTTGACTAACTTTTATTTATATTTTGTGATGGAGGGAATATTATTTCTTTTTTGACATAGAAAACTGAAATATTATTGAGAGCTATTAACTTTCAACTATTTTTTTTTAGGGTTAATAGGCTTATACCCCCTGCAATGTTAGCGAGTTTTATGATACCCCCTATAAAAAAATTTCTCGTAGATTCCCCCTTGCAATGTTAAGATTCCACGCGTTACCCCCCCGGCTGCACACCATGGCTGATGATTGGGTGGAATCTCCACGTGTCGTCGCCACGTGGAATTATTATTATTTTTTAATTAATTTTTATGCCACGTGGCAGCTGACTGTAATAAATATTTAAAAAAAAAACATTATTTTTTAATCATTTAACATTTTTTAAAAGAAACTGTTTAAAAGAAAAGTAAAAAATCAGATTATAATTAATCCCTCAATCTTCCAAGTTCCAACCTAATCCCTCCCCTCCTCCTTCTCTTCACTGCAAAAATTCTTGTTACTTCTCTTCACTGCAAAAACAACAATGCAGAAATTCATCTTTTTCCCTCTCTTGCACTGCAAAAAATTTCTCCAAAACCCCACCTTCAAACCTTCTCATGGCTGTTAGAAGTAATTTATATTTTGAGGGTATTTTTAGTATTTTACTATGCTGTCCTTATGACCTAGTTTTGTGTATAAATAGGAGTAGTTATATCATCATAGTAGTAAGTGCCATTTATTCTTCTTGTAGCCGTCATTTTGACAAGTTCATTAAATACAATTCCTCTTCTATTCATTTATCACCTTTGTGCACCAACAATTGGTATCTAGAGCTCCGGTTCGAATCCACGGGAAACACGAGTGAACGTGAGGCGTTGTGTGATTGATTTCGTTTCTTGAATTCGAGTTGAATCTTGAACGAAGTTGTAACAGAATCACATTTTTCTGATTCTGCGGGATTGGGAAACACGAGTGTTAGTGAGATTTAAGTGAACGCACAAAGGTTGAAGATGAACGGAAACAGTGGTATGAGTACCAAGCTTCCAGTGTTTGATGGTAAAAACTGGAATCGCTGGATGAAACAGATGATTGTTCTGTTTGGTGCTCAAGATGTGCTTGAACTTGTTACTGAAGGTTACGTTCCAGTAGCAGCAGATGCAACAGATGCACAAAAGCTTGCTCAGAAGGATACGAAGAAGAAAGATCAGAGGGCGCTGTTCTACATCCATCAGTGTGTGGATGAAAACGTGTTTGAGAAGATTGCTGATTCTACGACGTCAAAGGGCGCGTGGGATATACTGGTTAGATGTTACGGTGGTGACGCATCAGTGAAGAAGGTGAAGCTTTAATCCCTAAGAAAGCAATATGAGAATCTCAACATGAAGAACAATGAGAAGGTTTCAGAGTATATCTCCAGAGTGATTGTTATCAATAATGAGATGAAAGCTTGTGGTGAAACCGTTTCTGAACAAGTAATCATTGAGAAGGTATTGAGATCCCTTACCCCTCAGTTTGATTACATTGTGGTAGCTATAGAACATTCAAAGAATCTGAGCACCATGAGAGTTGAAGAGCTGCAAAGCAGTCTGGAGGCGCATGAGTTGCGTATGACTGAGAGAACCTCTGAGAGAGAGGCAGAGCAGGCTCTGAAAGCCTCTGTTGTCAAGAAGGACTAGAAGCAGAACAGACGTGGTAGGGCTCAGATGTCAGAAGCGTTCTACTCTGATGAGAAGAAGTATCAGAAGGGAAAAGAAAGGTTTGACAAGACAAAAGTACGGTGTTACTGTTGTCAGAAGCTTGGCCATTTTGCAGCTGATTGCAGGTCAAACAAAGAAAGGGAGTCAGAAGAAGCTAATATGGCCAGAAGTTCTGATGATGAACCTGTGCTATTAATGGCTTATGAATCTGATGATGATGAACCTGTGAAGTTGACGTTTTCTGACTCTGAAGAAGTTTCAGAAGATGATTATGAAATTGGAGTCAGACTCTATGACTCAGAGTCAGAATCTGAGGTTTCTGAAGATGAGTCAGAGTCAGAAGATGACTCTGAAGATGAAGGTTCAGACTCTGGAATAGACTATGGAGCAAGTTCTGGTGTCCATGGCTCTGAAGGGGCAAGTTCTGAGGTCCGAAGTTCTGAATTTGTTACTACTGAAGAAATTCTCGAGAAGCAAGTCTGGTTGCAGGCCATGACAGAAGAACTTGAGACTCTGAGGTATGATTTTTTGGGCCCTTCTGGTGTTAAAACTAATGCAGAGCTGATAGACTCTGATTGGTCTGAAGACAAGAATCTGCGAAGAGGTCAAGTCCAGAATGAAGTGTTAGAAGCTGCTCACTGTAGTGCTCAAAAACAACTTGCAGATGCTCTGATGAAGGATGTCAAGGCTGAACACTTTATCCATTTGAGGGATGGAATTGGTGTTGCAGAAATTGAATCTGCTGAATATGAATTAAGGAATGGTTCTGGAAGTAATTCATATTCAGAAGCTGTTAGAAGGAAAAACTTCTGTGGCCATTACTCAGAAGCAGTGTTGCTCAGAAGTAGTAGAGCTTCTGAGGTTATTAGCCAGAAGCAGAAGAAGGAGCAGAAGCAGAAGCAGAAGAAAAGGACGAAGCAGAAAGAAAAGCAGAAGCAGAAGCTGAAGCTGAAGGAGAAACAGAAAGCCAGAAGCAAGAAGAAGCTTCTGATGAGGATCCAAAAGTCCAAAAGTCTGTTTAACTTCTGGAGCGTTAGTTTGTGTGTAAATATAAATTAAGGGATGGTGTTAGAAGTAATTTATATTTTGAGGGTATTTTTAGTATTTTACTATGCTGTCCTTATGACCTAGTTTTGTGTATAAATAGGAGTAGTTATATCATCATAGTAGTAAGTGCCATTTATTCTTCTTGTAGCCGTCATTTTGACAAGTTCATTAAATACAATTCCTCTTCTATTCATTTATCACCTTTGTGCACCAACAATGGCTTCCGAGAACATCAACACAGAAGAAGTTAACAATTCCTCTCTCGAATCTCTTTCTCTCGATCTCGATTTCGAATCGATCTAGATCCCTCTCTCGTCTGGATACTTTTTTTTCTGGGTTTTTTGAATTTGTTGTTTTTGCTGTTGTTTCTCTCGATTTCGAAACGATCTAGATCCCTCTCTCGTCTGAATTTGCTGTTTCGAATCGATCTAAATTCCTGTTTTTGCTGTTTGAATACAATTTCGAATCGTTTCCCTGTGTTTGTTTTTGTTGCGTTTCTGTAGCGTTTCTGTAGCTGTTTGTTTCGAATCGTTCCTGTTTGTTTCGAAGCGTTTCTGTTGCGTTTCTGTAGCTGTTATGGGTTGTTGTTGTTGATGTTTTGATGATATTGAAATTATGGGTTTCAATTTCATGTTTTGATGATTTTGATGGTGTTGAAATTTTGGGAAATAGAGGAAGAAGAAGCTGCAATCATACTCACTATCATTAAATTTTACCCCAGCATCACTATCATACTCACTATCCAGAAGGAAGTCAAGCACCAGAAAAAAGTCAGAATCAACATAGTATTTTTAAATGAAGAAAAACCCCTTCTTTCTTTTTAATTCAGTATAAAAAAAATTAATTGTTTAAAAAAAAGATGGATTGAATAAGTGATGTGGATTGAATAAAAATGGATTTACACCTTTAATTTAATATTTAGATTTTTTTTTTAACTTCTTTAATTTTTTTTTTCTTTTAATTTTTTTAAGTTCTTTCGTTTTTAGAATTTTATAAAATAAATTATTTATGTTTTGATTTTTTTTTCTTTG
This sequence comes from Trifolium repens, assembly GCA_030408175.1. Lineage (NCBI taxonomy): Eukaryota > Viridiplantae > Streptophyta > Magnoliopsida > Fabales > Fabaceae > Trifolium > Trifolium repens. The sequence continues at coordinate 39,438,518 of CP125851.1, forward strand.
ATTTTTTAATATTTTTTTTAATTTTTTAATAAATAATAAGTTTTTAAAAATTTTATTTTATTTTATTATGTTTTTTTTATATAATATAATTTTTAATTAATAAATAATATAGGTGAAATTAAAAAAAATGGGAAAAAAATAAAAATAACCAACTCAACATGCCACGTCATCGAAAATAAAGATTCTATGTCTAGTTGGCCTCTCAGGGGGCAAATGCAGAGAATCTTGACATTGCAAGGGGGAATCAACGAGAAATTTTTTTATAGGGGGTATCACAAAACTCGCTAATATTGCAGGGGGTATAAGCCTATTAACCCTTTTTTTTATTGAATCTTATAGATTACTATTTCCGTGAGCATGACTTAGTAGATTATGTTGAGAAAATGAACAAATTGATGTTCATTTGGAGAATGGAAGTTAATCCATAATGGTTATAAATGAAAAAATCACATTGAAGTGTGAATTGAAAAAAGTGGGATTGAGTCCCATATTGGAAAGAAAAATGAACAGTTTTAAAGGCAACTCACACCAGTGGAAGTTTAGTGTAAATTGTGACTACTGCGAATTTACAAGCAACTTGCACCAGTGGATGTTATGTTGTTTTTGTGTCATTTTTCGAATTACAAAGGGTCTGCATTGGATTCTTGCTGACTCAACATCAGCTATAACCATTCTACTGATTTAGTAACGGACAAGTAATAATGTCACTTGATTGTGATTAATTCTATGTCCCTCCCTTGAATGCCTATTATTGCATTGTCTTCTTTGCTCATAGCATATATTTATAAAAAGATAGAACAACACATCAGAACATAATTCAGAAAAAATTATTCATCACAAATTCTTCCATCCTTCTTCGATTCTATTCTATTGTTTTTCGATATCGATATTGTTGTATCGACTCGTTCTGTTTCATTGGTTTCAAATCGGTATTGTTGTATCGATTCAATTGATATTGAAGTATCAATTTCTGGTTTTGTAGAACCATTAACTAAAGGTGTTCCTTTCGATTAATACAGTGCAGTATTTAATCGATTAAATTTGACGAGGCTGTTTTATCCTGGAGGCGACGCGGTTGATTGTCTGCTTTGCACAATTTGAGCAGTACCGCGAAACGTCTTAAAGAAAGTGACCTAGTACGCGACTCAGCCAACAATTTCTTTCAATTTGGTATCTCTGTTTTCTCTACGAAAATCAATTTTTATAATTCAAAAATAACAATTTTAAGACGTTTTCAAACTGCTATGGATACCGAAGGAATTGTTGGAAACTCGATTGCTGGTGAAAGACCCTTCAAGTTTGAAGGTCTACACTTCAAACGTTGGCAACAGAAAATGTTTTTCTATTTAACTTTGAAAAAGGTTGTCCACGTTTTGAATGAGGATATGCTTGTTGTCTCTATCGGTCTTGTAGGATCGAGTTCAGGAACACCACTCACCATCAATGGTGATGCTGAAAAGTCTGATGCTGAAAAACAAAAGGAATCGGTTGATTCTGTTGCACAGGCTAAAGCCCAAGAGCTTCAACAGAAAAAGGAACAGCAACTCTGGTTGTCTGATGATTACTTATGCAAAGGCTATATCACCAATAGTCTTTGTGATGACTTGTATGACTATTACAGTACATACAAAACTGCCAAAGAGGTTTGGGAGGCGCTGAAAAAGAAATATGATACTGAGGAGGCTGGTGTGAAGAAGTATGCTGTTAGTCGGTACCTGAAGTACCAGATGGTGGATGAAAAGTCTGTGGAGGCACAATCTCATGAACTTCAGAAAATTGCTCATGAAATAATAACTGAAGGTATGCCTCTTGACGAACAGTTCCAAATTGCTGTGATGATTGACAAATTACCCCCTGGTTGGAAAGATTTTAAAAATCAGCTTCGTCATAAAACAAAAGAATTTTCAATTGAAAGTTTGATTACTCGCCTCCGTATTGAGGAGGAATCCAGGAGACAAGATCAAAAAGAAGAGGCCTATGTGGTCTCCGGCAACAACAAAAAGAAATTCGGTGCGGTTCTGAAGCCTACGGGCAAACCTTTAAAGAATCAGAACCGCGGTCAAACGAACCGAATTAAGAATGGTAACCCTTCAAGGGCCCATAATGCTAATGCTAAACAGCATCCACCTGCTCAGAGGAATGACTCCGGTTCAGTTGGTTTGTCTTGTTTCAACTGTGGTAAACCGGGTCATTTTGCAAGAAAATGCAGACTCAGGAACAAACCTGCTGCTGCCCCTAATGCACAGGCTAACCTGACTGATGAGCCTTATGTTGCTATGATCACCGAAATCAATATGGTTGGTGGTACTGATGGCTGGTGGATAGATACTGGCGCTAGTCGTCATATCTGTCATGAACGTGCTATGTTTAAAACATACACGTCTGCTGAAAATAAGAAGGTGCAGATGGGAAGTGCCCACACCTCTGATGTTGCTGGTATTGGAGATGTTGAATTGAAGTTCACCTCCGGGAAGACTCTGATCTTGACGGATGTCATGCATGTGCCTGACATTAGAAAGAATTTAGTTTCTGGTTTTCTTCTTAATAAGGCTGGGTTTAATCAAACTATTGGGGCTAATTTGTACACCATCACTAAGGATGGTATTTTTATTGGAAAAGGGTACGCCACTGATGGCATGTTTAAGTTGAATGTTGATTTGAATAAAATTTCTCCTTCCGTTTACTTTGTGTGTGATTTTAATATTTGGCATGCTAGACTTTGTCATGTTAGTAAACGTTCTATGTTTAATTTGAGTAACCTAGGATTAATTCCAAAGTTAATTGCTAATAACATAGAAAAATGTGAATTTTGTAGTCAAGCGAAAATAACTAAAACTTCACATAAATCAGTAATTAGAGAAACTGAACCTCTAGACTTAATTCATTCTGATATATGTGAACTTGATGGAACGTTAACTAGAAATGGTAAACGTTATTTTATCACTTTTATTGACGATTGTTCTGATTATACCGTTGTATATCTTATGAAAAATAAAAGTGAATCGCTTGACATGCTTAAGGTTTATGTGACTGAAATTGAAAATCAATTTAGTAAAAAAAGTAAGCGGCTTCGTAGCGATAGGGGAACTGAATATGATTCTATGTTGTGCAATGATTTTTATAAAGAACATGGAATTATCCATGAAACGAATGCACCGTATTCACCGTAAATGAATGGTAAAGCAGAAAGAAAGAATAGAACTCTTACTGAACTAGTTGTAGCTAGTATGCTCTATTCTGGTGCTGCCTCACACTGATGGGGGGGAATTTTATTGACTGTTTGCTACGTCCTGAATAGAGTTCCCAAGGCTAATAATGTGGTCTCACCTTATGAGATATTAAAGAAAAGGCAACCGAACTTGTCTTACTTGAGAACCTAGGGATGTCTTGCTTATGTCAGGATACCGGATCCAAAGCGGGTTAAACTCGCAAGTCGTGCCTATGAATGTGTATTCATTGGCTATGCAGCAAACAGTAAGGCATATCGGTTTTATGACCTAAATGCTAAAGTGATAATAGAATCAGTTGATGCTGATTTCTATGAAGATAAATTTCCCTTTAAATCGAGAAATAATGGGGGCAACGAAACCACAAATAGTGGGGGCACCGAGTCAAGTCACCTTCCGGTGATAAGAAATTCCGAGAGCAACAAAGAAATAGAAACAGAACTTTGAAGAAGTAAAAGAGTAAGAGTAGCTAAAGATTATGGACCGGATTTTTCGGTATATTCTTTAGAGGAAGACCCTACGAGTCTTCAAGAAGCATTGTCATCTATGGATGCAGATTTATGGCAAGAAGCTATTAATGTTGAGATGGAATCTCTAGAATCTAACAGGACCTGGCACTTAGTAGAGTTGCCTCCTGGTTGCAAACCGATTGGTTGTAAATGGATTTTGAAAAAGAAACTAAAACCCGATGGTACTATTGATAAATACAACGCTCGCCTTGTAGCCAAAGGTTTTAGACAAAGAGAAAATATAGATTTCTTCGACACTTTTTCTCCGGTCACTCGTATAACATCCATAAGGGTACTAATTTCAGTTGCCACTGTTTATAATCTTTTTATTCACCAAATGGATGTTAAAACTGCTTTTTTAAATGGTGACTTAGAAGAAGAAATCTATATGGAACAACCTGAAGGGTTTGTGATACCTGGACAAGAACAAAAGGTCTGTAAGTTAGATAAGTCCTTGTATGGACTTAAGCAAGCGCCAAAACAATGCAATATTAAATTTGATAGTTTGAGGACATCAAATGAATTCAAAGTGAATGAAAGTGACAAATGCATTTATTATAAATATGAAAATGGCATTTGCACTATTGTATGTCTCTATGTGGATGATTTACTCATCTTTGGGTCAAACATTTCTGCTATAAATGCAGTGAAATCATTGTTGAGTAACAACTTTGATATGAAAGACCTTGGAGAGGCAAGCGTGATTCTTGGAATCAAGATCACTAGGTCAAAGGACGGAATAACTTTAGATCAATCCCACTACGTGGAAAAGATCGATTCTAAAGAAATATAATTACTTTGACTGTAAACCTGCTTGTACGCCGTATGATTCCAGTGTAAAACTGTTTAAGAACACTGGCAAAAGCGTAAGACAAACTGAATATGCAAGCATCATTGGTAGTCTTAGGTATGCCACTGATTGCACCAGACCCGACATCGCATATGTCGTGGGACTGTTGTGCAGGTTTACTAGCAGGCCCAGTAATGAGCATTGGCAAGCTATTGAGAGAATCACGAGGTATCTTAAAAGGACCATGAATCTCAGATTACATTATAAGAGATTTCCAGCTGTACTTGAAGGGTACAGTGATGCTGATTGGAACACCTTGTCGGATGATTCCAAAGCAACTAGTGGCTATATATTCAATATAGCTGGAGGAGCAGTGTCATGGAAATCAAAGAAACAGACCATATTGGCTCAGTCCACTATGGAGTCTGAAATGATAGCGCTTGCCACTGCAAGTGAAGAAGCAAGTTGGTTGAGATGCTTGCTATCTGAGATTCCCTTGTGGGAAAAACCTATGCCAGCTGTGTTGATCCACTGTGATAGTACCGCGGCTATTGCTAAAATTGAGAATCGATTCTATAATGGAAAGAAGCGTCAAATAAGACGCAAGCACATCACAGTGAGAGAGATGATCACTAAAGGAGCTGTGAGAGTGGATCATGTACGCACTGATGAAAATTTAGCGGATCCTTTGACGAAAGGACTAGCTAGAGAGAAAGTCTATAATACATCTGTAAAGATGGGACTAATGCCGATATGAACTTATCATGATGGGAACCCAACCTAAAAGACTGGAGATCCCAAGAATTAGGTTCAATGGGTAATAACAAGTCATGATGAGTTAATGATTATCATGCAAGTAAAATGAGAAAAGCATGAATCCTGATAGCGAAAGGATGAGTTGCAACTCTTAATGAGATCTATACTCTGTATGAGTGGAGTACTGAGCTACAGGAGTACTCTTGATAGACTCACCTATATGAATGTGGAACTGAGGGCGGTTCCTATGGAATTTCGAGGCAGAATTCCTAGAGCGTTCATGAAACCGGGATTAACGTGCAGGGCCATTAAAGCACGGGCTATAAAGAAACACCTTGTGAAAAGGTCATGTGCGGGTTTGAGAAAAATCTGAGATAGAGTTCAAGACAAGTGTCACTCTTGCTAAATCAGGCTCTTACTTGCTACGCAAAGGTTCAAGTCATAGACACCTTTGCTTATGCACAATCTTTTGGAAACCTCTGAAACACTTTTTTAAATTCAAGTGGGGGATTGTTGATAAAATGAACAAATTGATGTTCATTTAGAGAATGGAAGTTAATCCATAATGGTTATAAATGAAAAAATCACATTGAAGTGTGAATTGAACAAAGTGGGATTGAGTCCCACATTGGAAAGAAAAATGAACAGTTTTAAAGGCAACTCACACCAGTGGAAGTTTAGTGTAAATTGTGACTACTGCGAATTTACAAGCAACTTGCACCAGTGGATGTTATGTTGTTTTTGTGTCATTTTTCGAATTTCAAAGGGTCTGCATTGGATTCTTGCTGACTCAACATCAGCTATAACCATTCTACTGATTTAGTAACGGACAAGTAATAATGTCACTTGATTGTGATTAATTCTATGTCCCTCACTTGAATGCCTATTATTGCATTGTTTTCTTTGCTCATAGCATATATTTATAAAAAGATAGAACCACACATCAGAACATAATTCAGAAAAAAATATTCATCACAAATTCTTCCATCCTTCTTCGATTCTATTCTATTGTTTTTCGATATCGATATTGTTGTATCGACTCGTTCTGTTTCATTGGTTTCAGATCGGTATTGTTGTATCGATTCAATTGATATTGAAGTATCAATTTCTGGTTTTGTAGAACCATTAACTAAAGGTGTTCCTTTTGATTAATACAGTGCAGTATTTAATCGATTAAATTTGACGAGGCTGTTTTATCCTGGAGGCGACGCGGTTGATTGTCTGCTTTGCACAATTTGAGCAGTACCACGAAACGTCTTAAAGAAAGTGACCTAGTACGCGACTCAGCCAACAATTTCTTTCAATTCGGTATCTCTGTTTTCTCTACGAAAATCAATTTTTATAATTCAAAAATAACAGATTATTTAATCTCAATTGGGTCTAATCAAAATGTAAGAGTTTGGAGAAAAAGTTGATACAAGTATCATCACTATTCCCTTACTTTATAGCAATATTGTTGGCCGAGTGTGTTCGTTGTTGTTCTTGAATAGAGTATCTAATTGAAATGGGACCAAACAAAAACATAAAGGCCGTATATAGGTCAGACTTTTCTACAAAACTCAAAGGACCCACCCCCCCATAAGAATGCACCTTCTAGCCCCGGCAAAGCGTGCTCCCACTCCACATCCATTTCTCTCCCTCTCCACGTCTTTATAAGTACTAAATAAATAATAATGTAACATTCCTTAGATTGAAAGAGCTGCCTCGCAAGCATGTGGTGTGGTCATCTTATAAGGGCAAAGCATTGCATAGATGATGGATGTAGTTTACAATTAGGGTGCTCTCGAGATTTTAATGTTTTGTCGAAATTTTGGTGTCCCATTTTATTTATAAGTTATGATTTTATTTTCTGACGGATCGTATCGTTATATAATTATATAAAAAAATTTAAAAATATTACTCTCTTTTTCCCAAAATAAATGACATGTTTGACCACTTTATGTTTGTTGATGTACAATTTTGATTATTAATATTATTAATTATCTATTATTAAAAATTATAAAAATTGCATATTTTGAAAGTATTCGTCGAGACAAATCAAACAACATCTCATTTGTTAATATTTACATGTACATATTAGTAGAAAAATATGGTCAAAGTATATCATATGAATAGTACACAAAGTCAAAATTAGGTCATTTATTTTGGGACGGAGGAATATCAATATTAAAAAGTTCACACTAAATCAACACTACACTAGAATTATGACACAACGAATTGTGCATGTATCTATTAATCCGAAAATGTATCAGTAACATCTTACACTACCATCTTTTAATTGTTGAACATCATCCTTCATGCATTTTTTACCGCAAAATCACTGTACATAATCAAGATTCTTTAAAATATTATTTTCAATGAAAATCAAAGCAAGACTATTTAAACTAATTTGCGACGACATATAGAGTACAAATAAGATTTTACCAATTTAAATTTTGAAAAATTTCTCTTAACCTTAACCTATTTTAATCAAGATCATTTTGAATTGTTTATTAAAGATATCCAATATGAATTTCCTATGTTTCACACATATACAGAGAAGGAAATCACTGCGCAGACAAAATGGCGAATTTGAGCTTATCTTTACCTGTTTTTTCTTGGTGGAATCAAGTCCCCTCTGTGTTATTAGATGATTTTGGTAAAAATCGTTTTGGAATACCATACTATAGGTTCTGTTAGTTTCTTTTATTTTGAGGGTCAGGTTCTTTGCCCCCCTCTCTTCTTTTGTATATTTCTCTTTTTATCAATATATTTTGAGGGCTTGCTTTTTAAGCAAGTCTCTTTTGGTTAAAAAAAAAAAGATCATTTTGAATTGAAATCAAAGCAAAGCTATTTAATTAAGATTTTTTACTCTAAGTAGGGGTGTGCAATGGTTTGAAACCACACCACACCAAACCATAAATTAGGATATGGTTTATAACCAAAACCAATTCAATGACAAACCGGTTATTTTATAAAATCAATTTGGATATGGTTCATAACCGGTTAGTAATAAAAATTTGATTACTCAATTGAACCAATTTTTTTTACGGAAAAAATCGGAAATTTTTTTTCCGGAAAAATCGGAAACTTTTTTTTCTGGCAAAAGATCAAAAACTTATTTCCGGAAAAAAAACGTGAACTTTTTTCCGGAAAAATCGAGAATTTTTTTTCCGGAAAAATTGGAAACTTTTTTCCGAAAAAATCGGTAACTTTTTTTCCCGACAAAAAATCGGAAACTTTTTTTTCCCCGGCCAAAAAGTGGGAAACTTTTTTCTTGAAAAATCTATAACTTTAATTTCAAAAAAATATACATATAAATAAATAACTATGAGTGTGTATATATATATAAATAAAATAAAATAAATAAAAAACTAAAGAAACAAAAAGGGAAAAATTGAAACGAAAAAAGAAAAGAAGCTAAATATGAGTGATTATTAAAATAGATTTATTCATTATTTTAAAAACATAATTTTTATTTTTTTTATGGCTTAATGTGTAATCAACCCAAATTCATTTTATAACCCAAAAAAAAAATCCAAAGTCATTCTCTTCATTTTTCATTAAGCCCAACCCAAGCATACTAAGCCCAATTCATTTTTTTTTATTGAAATTCATTATTTTAATAACATAATTTAAAAAGTAATATTTTAATAATAAATAAAAGAAGGTGGTGGTCCGGTAGTGCTCCGGCGGCGGTCCGGCGGCGGCGGACGGTGGTCCACAGCGGCGGAACCCAGATTTTCCGGCGGTCCGGCGGTGGTCGGTGGTGGTCCGGCGGTGGTCCGGTGGTGGTTGCAGCCACCAACCACCACAATTATAAAATTAATAATAAATATAATATTAAATTGTTATTTTATATTAAAAAGAAAGTATTTAATTTTGAACTAATTAAAAATCTATTTTTAATATTAAAAAATTTAGTTTCTTAACAAAAAAAAAATCTGTTTTTCTTGACAAAATAAAATAAAATTCAGTTTCTTTATATTTTTTTCTTTAATTTTTTTGTAAAGAATTGGATTAATATAAACAATATTTTTTTCTTAAACTAATCAAATAGTATTTACTTACAAAAAAAAAATCAAATAGTATTTACTTACCAAAAAAAAAATCAAATAGTATTTAAAAAAAATAGTATTTTTTTCTTAAACTAATCAAATAGGATGTGGTTATGGATCTAGACATCCAAAATAAAAATTGATTTTATAAAAGTGGATGACCAACCATTTAATTATAAATTGGTTTATTTTTGGTTGCAAATAACCGGTTAATTGGATATGATTTTGGATTTGGATGTGGTTTTATCCATGCGGCCGGATATTTTGCTCACCCTTAACTCTAAGCTTACTTATTTTTTTATTAGAGTCTAAGTTTATCCTAAAAAAGACTAATGTTAATTATAAAACCATTTAGTAAAAATAATAATTTTGGTGCTCTTAAAATTTGGTACCGTGAGTCACCGCTCCTCCCGAACATCCTCCAAAATCCCCTATCTACAACGTGTTATATACTACTTCCTATAGAATTTATAATATTTTTATGGATCTAATTTATTAGAGTACTTTTTCTATATACAATTTATAATATTTTTAGGATTAAATATGTCTTTTGTTTCTACAAAATTTTAAATTTTTGTATTTTATTTCTATCAAAAAGAAATTGTATTTCTTAGTTCTCTGAAAATATAACTAGCCTGTATTAAATACTATTTCTCATTTATGGAGTACTGTAACTATAAAAAAAATCTCAAATTAGTATGTTATAAAAATATTAAAATATCTTTAGTTATTAGTTGAACTCATTTATTTTTTTTTGAAATTGTGGATAGAAATTGTTTGATTTTTGGATATATATTAATGGTTTTTCATATATATATATATATATATATATATATATATATATATATATATATATATATATGTTAGCAAACCCTGAAGTCCTAGTTCACCTGGTAAAAAATTGTCGAAATTGTTAGGTCGAATACTATGATCGGAGTTCGAACCCTGACTCCCTCACTTATGTGTGAGAGTTTATGATGATTTTACCATTTTCGTCTACATAAAAAAAATTATGTTAGCATATTATAAATAGAAGAAAATATGTACTTCATCCGTCCTAAAATATAAGCAAAAAATGGTCAACAAAAGTTAATGTATTTGGTAAAAAATTTAGTCTAAATACATTCACTTTTGTTGACCTATTTTTACTTATATTTTGGGACGGATGGAGTATGTTTTATAATAAATTAAATCTGAACATCAACACCCTATTACTTTTAATCTCTCATCCGATCAAACCGATAGTTATATTAGATATTAGATTTATATAATAGTGAATTTTTAATGTATCCAATTTACATCGTTGAGTATAAGTACATCTAGGTAAAATTTATTTAAAATAAATTTTTTTAAAATATAAATTAATATAATAATATAACATGCTATTAAATTTTGTCTAAAGTAATCAACATTCAACAATATAAGTTAGATAAGTGTCTAATTTCTGCAAATTTTTGTGTTGTGCTGTGATAAGTGTAAGTGGGTTAAGTCTTACATTATTTATAAAAGTAGATGTTCAATACTTTATAAGTGAGAGAACCCATAAATCTAATATCTTAAGATTTTGGGTAAAAGCGTGGTGTCAAACTCACTTATATAGTTCTTCTAAAATTCAATATGGATCATTTCTCGACTGCCCCTTTCATGACCCAACATATTGAAATATTACTTCGATCCTTACTGATGCTTCAATGATACTCCATCCGTCGCAAAACTTTTGTCATTTTAGAGTTTTGCATGCAAATTAAAAATATAAAGATTAATAAGTTAAGTCATTTTTACCCTTACTTTATTGAAAAAGATAATATTTATTTTATTAATGTTTTAGTTTTAGTAAAGGTATATGTTCTGGTGAACATTTAAGGGGGGTGATAATTGTGTTGATTCAATAGATCATATGAGTAATTTTTGTATACAAGAAAAATGTGATGAGAAAGTAAATAACACGAATTATTTGTTGACCCAGTTCGGTGAGAAGCACCTATTCTGGGGGATACCAATCCAGGAGGTAGTCCATTATTGATTGTGTTTAGCCGGTCATTCAAGAGGGGGTTGAATTGTTGTTCAGCCATGTGATCTACCTAAACTTGTATTAAGAACTCTCTTGTTTACAAGTGTTTTTCCGAAGAAATATATATGTCTTTTTTTTTTTACAATAATGTAGAACTAGTATTTATAGGCATTGTTTCTCCTTGTTGCTATGAAGCCATGTTCTCCACCCATGTCTTCCATCACGTGATCATGTTTGGTAGTGGGAGGTTATTCTTTGTCCATTACGTGATCATGAGTTAATGGTGGTTGCTTCTCTTGCACAATAAATCATGGTGGCGGTTTCATATATGAACGGTTATAACTGGGGCGAGGACGTCATCTGCTTGTAGGTGGCGCCGTTAATATGACTTTCCCGCCAAATTTGATATTTTGAATAATATGGGCTGTCTTGTTGGGCCATCTTGCTATTGGGCCTATGCCATTTATTTTTGGGCCCTAGTCCAGTCCACAACCCCCCAAGCACGAGGCTCAAAGAGGCGAAGTGATGATAGTGGTAGGACGTGGGGAAATAATCGTCCCCTTTGAATTTGTATCTTGAACTTGTTGTAGTTTTCTTTGAAGTTGTATCTTGATTTCCTCCAATCAATGAAATATTCCCTTTTGCAACTGATTCTTCTTTTTCCTCGCCCTTGGCGACATATGTATAATGGCGTTGCTTGGATAATTTTGCAAGAGATAATATTCTCCCAACGACGGCTTACCACGGCATTTGATCGCCTTTTGTTTTTACTCGCCCTTTAGTGGCTGTTTTCTTTGCCATTGCTTTTGATTTCTTTCATATCTGCTTTGTTGTGTACGCCATATGCCTGCATAACTTTGAGTTTGCTATTGATTGTTTGGTCTTTTTCTGATGACCCAAAGGACCGTTGCGCCTTTTATGTGATCGCCAAAGCATTTCGACTTCATTTTCTTTTTCTTTTCTTCGTTCCCAACTCGTAAGATTTACGGGTAACGTTTTGGACTTTCAACCATGCTTTGATATTCTGGACGCCCCCCACTGAAAAGTTTAAAGGGTAACGCCTAGGATTTTCAACCTGATTTTAATATTCTGGACGCCCCCCACTGAAAAGTTTAAAGGGTAACGCCTAGGATTTTCAACCTGATTTTAATTTTTTGGACGATCACATGGCGCTTTGTCCTTTGACGTCTTATCTCAAGCGGTGTTTTATCAAATGGAGCTTTTGCGGTGACTTTATCAACTCGTATCTACAATAAAAATGAAGAGATGCATAATGTAATCTTAGCATGTGAAATTAATTGTGTAATATCTTTTAAGTAAAGTTTGCCAAAAGTTTGGAACGATATCATCTGGTTATGAGCATTTCAAGTGGCAAATGATCCTATATTGTTTCATATATTCCCTTTGTCCGCCTCATTTTTTATGATCGCCTCTTGAAAGAGTGTTGCGCTCCAAATATTTTGCACATGTAAGAATGGAACAAATAACATCATAAGAAAATGAAATTACTTAAGAATTAAAATAGAACTATAGCACTTGTGACAAATTAAAATTATTATAAGCAAGCATATATAAAGCAATTGTGCTTGAAAAATTGCAACTTTTAACCGGGATTAGAAGTCGCCTAGCAACAAAATTGAATAACGGCGAGACGATGATGTTGGGCAGTAGATTGGCGACATCAGCTCGGTCGAGACGGCAAAATTAGATCCATGTCATTGAAAAGAAAATCAAACATGAGTGAATCAAATTAAAAGAGACAATGAATTATGATCATAATAGCAAATGGATGAAGGGACTAAATTGAACTAGAAACAAATATAGGAGCAAGCCAAATATATTAGTTTTCCTCTCCTTACTATTTTTCTTTTATGACATTTCAACACTTATCCAAATTATGATAACAGACATAGACAAGCTTTTGCTGAAATGGAACTTATTTGATACCATCTTTTCATTGACCAACATAGAATTCTGTACACTTATATAAAGCAATTCTCCAATGATCAAAACCTTCAAATATAATATGTTTGTTACTAGTGAATTAAACTGCCTGAAGTTCTATTTAGATACTGTTGCTTATAATGTCCATAAGAAATTAATTAAGTACTTGCGCAACATACTAGAGCAAATGAAAGCAAGCAAACAAAGCCTCTTGAATGGGCTCGGTAGATTGAAATTTAAAGTGATAATTAACTTCCCTTTTGCCGCCGAATCTTCTAGCAGGAGAATCCACTAGGCGTGTTGATGCTGCAAAGACTATGAATCCGGCGTATCAAAAGCCTTTGCCATGATCCCATTGTAGACTTGAACACGTGCAGTGCTTATGTTGAAAGAACCATGGATTTCCATGTTTGGGTGGATTCTCATGGTTGCTGGCGTGATCTTCAGCCATGTGAAGATGTGTTTCCGTTTTGCTTAAATTGGTAGGCTGTGAATCGTTTTACCGCAGCCCCACGGTGGGCGCCAAAATGTTCTGGTGAACATTTAAGGGGGGTGATAATTGTGTTGATTCAATAAATCATATGAGTAATTTTTGTATACAAGAAAAATGTGATGAGAAAGTAAATAACACGAATTATTTGTTGACCCAGTTCGGTGAGAAGCACCTATTCTGGGGGATACCAATCCAGGAGGTAGTCAATTATTGATTGTGTTTAGCCGGTCATTCAAGAGGGGGTTGAATTGTTGTTCAGCCATGTGATCTACCTAAACTTGTATTAAGAACTCTCTTGTTTACAAGTGTTTTTCCGAAGAAATATATATGTCTTTTTTTTTACAATAATGTAGAACTAGTATTTATAGGCATTGTTTCTCCTTGTTGCTATGAAGCCATGTTCTCCACCCATGTCTTCCATCACGTGATCATGTTTGGTAGTGGAAGGTTATTCTTTGTCCATTACGTGATCATGGGTTAATGGTGGTTGCTTCTCTTGCACAATAAATCATGGTGGCGGTTTTATATATGAACGGTTATAACTGGGGCGAGGGCGTCATCTGCTTGTAGGTGGCGCCGTTAATATGACTTTCCCGCCAAATTTGATCTTTTGAATAATATGGGCTGTCTTGTTGGGCCATCTTGCTATTGGGTCTATGCCATTTATTTTTGGGCCCTAGTCCAGTACAGTATAAATTATAAAATATCATTAATTATGAATTAGTTCTTAAAAGGACAAAAAATTTGACACAAAATTTAAAATTTGAAAGACTAAAAATTTGGAAAGGAAGGAGTACTACTGTAGTACTAGGTGGAGTAGTAGCATTTTTGTAGAGGCCGTTTGTTATAGATTATTTTAGAAAAAAATCACTTTATTTATAAAAATAATCATTTTTAAAAATGTTATATCTGTTTGTTACAAATTTTTTAAAAACATCAGAATCTAAAAATAATCAGAAAACAACTAAAAATGAGAAGCTGCTGAGAGTAGCTTCTTAAATAATTGATTTTTTTAGAGGAGAGAGAAAACAAGTGTGATTATTTTATAACTAAAAAAAATCACTTTTACAAGTTGTATCCAAACAAATTAAAAATTATTTTATTAAATAAAATAATTTTTTTTACAATAAACAAACAGAAAGTAAATTCTATTTTTTTATAAAATTTCTAAAAATTAATTTTTAAATTATTTAATATTAAAATTACTAATTTTTTAATCCGTAACAAATAACCCAAATCAATTAAAGAAAAAAAGATGATGATGTAAAAATAGGGGGAGCAACCACCCACGTGGCCAGTTAAGAGTATATAATCATTGAGTTATAGGTCTTCCTAGATTAATGCTGATAACCCCATCAAATAGCATATTGTACCCATTTTTGAACAGTATAGTACGATTATCCATAATTCATGATTCACTATTTACTTCATAAATGTCAAGAGAATCAAACAAAACAATTCATGATGATGAGATAAGCCCCATGAATTTTTGCCTCCTCTCCTCCCCCTTTTTTTATTATTATTAACTGAAAACTGAAAACCTAATGTTAGATTTCAATTAAAATCCCAAAGGCCAGTTATACTTAGATTGGATTGTACGGTCATGATCTATCTGTCGGCGATTTAAGCTCCTTGACATAGACATAAGCTTCAATAATTCTGCATATAGTATATTATAATCTATAATTTGTTTATTATTATTATTATTATTATTACTATATTATTAATACAACTGAGCATGAGTAATATTTATAAATAATGATTCATACACATCCATTTTTAATACACCCGCGCCAGATCTGTTTATTCATTTTTAAAAAATATATGAATTAATTTACCAATAGTTAGGTACGCTGAATTTAATAGAAAGAACCACGGTTTGACTACTGCACCTGCAATAAAAAAAGAGACGCTCAAACCAAATTAGACAGTTCAGTCGATCGAATTCTTGTGGTGAAAACAAAAAAATTGAGCTAATTCAATAGAGTGTGTGGTTAATTCAATTCACTTTAAAAATTATGGTTAATTCAATTCAATGAAATTACGCGAATTGGATTAACCATTCAACCAATTAAATTAATCATATTTTTGCATATAATTAACCAGATGTTGCAGATGTATAAAAATACGAGTGTCCATTAAATATTTTAAATACTTATTGATATATAAAATTGAGGTGCATGTGATTCACCTCAGCAACTATGCTGTTATGTTGATGATTTGTCTTGAGAAAACAAGACCTTGTGATCCTAAAAAAAAAAAAAAAATACATAATTTTATAGTATAGTATAGTATAGTAGTAGTGCTAATAATGCTTGTATTAATTTATTTCCGTATCTTTACTGTTACAACTAATTTAATAGTATATCTCTACATTGCTAGACCTGCCTCAAGCATCTCTTCCACAAAACTTGAATCACATTGGTCAAGTCACTGAGATTTGTTTGGCATGCTTCTAACCTCTCATGCAACATACAACTTCGTTTTCTGTGTCTTTATAGGGAGAATGAAAGAAAGAATCTTAAAATTCTAACAAACAGTTCTGTTCTTTTTAGTATATAATAGCCAGAGCTTGATGGGGAATGTGAGAGCATATTACCAGAGTTTTCATCAAATTTAAAAAGGTTGTCTCTCAAAGTTTTTTTTCAAAGTACTATAAGAAAGAAAAGAGTTTCTTGCCTTTTCTTCTGAGATCTTCTTTATGTTCTGTTGTCTTCTTGTTCATCAGAAGATTGTGATATAACTGAATTCTTAGCAGGTAAGAAGCTATAATATTTCATTTCTTTATTTTCTTTCAACCTTTTGTTTTGGAATTATGTTAGGCGTGTTTCTGGTGTCTGATGTCCGTGTTTATGTCCGTGTCCTTGTCAATGTTTCATAGATTGAAGACGATATATATGTTGATATATAAGTTTATTTCATGTTTTTTTAATAAGCAAATGTTAGTAAGTTAACGATTATGTTAGTTTCTGGAATCGAATCCAGGATCTCTGACTTAAAACTTCTTCAACGTCGCTTAGCTCACTAACTTATCTACCTTTACAGGACAAGTTTATATCATTTTATTTGTGTGATAGTTTAATGCTTATCATATTGGTGTAGTGGCTAAAGAAACAAATATAGAAGTTTGAAGAATTTTTTTTGAAAGGTGAAAGTTTGTTATGTTAATGTGTCATGCATGAGGAATATGGTTGGCATGATTCAATGTCAATGCCTAGAATCTAGAAAAATATGCAAAAGCATTACATAAAACACTCTTTCCTTTTTAAAAACTATAATGATGTTGCTTCTTCAAGCATCCATATTTAATTGTTATAGTACTATATGAAAAGAAGAGAAAAATGTTACCTTGATCATGTCTTCAAATATTTCAATAATTGAAAGAATAGTTTGAAAAATGACATCATATACACATAAGAGAAGTCATTATTATGGTAGGAAAATATTAACAGGTAAAGTTGTCGGGAGATATTTTTGATATTTTTTCATTCAAATGTGGTCCAAAGTATTGGAAAGGAGACAAATTATACAAAAAGGAAGTAGATGCCATCATTTTGTGCCAATGCTTCAAGAATCAATTAGACCATAAATATCCATGTGCTTTCATAGAATCATTCTATTTTATATATAAACAACTTTTCATTAATCACTTCTATGTTTTCTTAGAATTTTCCTCATTTTAGCTTAAATGTGTTTGAAGGTAAACTTGGAACAAAGACGAAACTAAATAGATCATTGATGGAGAAGCTTGTTAGGTCATGTGACAAAGAATACATGAGGATGGCCATGTTAAAGCATGAAGAAACTTTCAAACAACAGGTATACTTCTCTTTCTATTCTTCGTGGTTATTTTCGCTATATCTTAACCAATAGTTCAATGTTTTTGATATCTTTGTGACTAATATTGAAGCTGCATCTTTCGTTGCTATAACTTATAGTAACGACCGTTGCAGCTTCAATCATAGTCACAAACTTACAGATATCAAAACATTTGATGTTGCGAATAGATTGTGTATATAGACCTTTTTTGAGTGTCGTGAGAATTTCTTTATCAGGTATACGAACTTCATCGATTGTATCGAATACAAAAGATATTGATGCAAAATATGGAGGCTAGACGAGGCGTTGAAGTAAAAGAACAAGAATGGTACTTCAAAAACGCGATTAGTTTAACTCATCATAAAGGTGCACACGAGAAGACTCAAATCAAATTTGATCTAGAAAGGCCTGCAGAGGAGCACAGTGAAGAATCAGATGATGATGAAGGGATGGAAATCATCGACGAGAATGAGATCGAGCTGACATTAGGCCCGTCTAGTTATAACCGTAGCAAGAAAACTGATACGCAGCTAACTTCAGATTCAGGACATAGCTTATCTTCATCTTCAACTGAATCAAATGGAGGCATGATTAGAAATAGGTTTGGTATTGAAGAACAATTAAGACAAGAGAGATTAAAACAATCACCTTGGTTTTTTCAAGTGATGAATCTCAACATGACTTAAGAAAAAGGAAAAATAATGTTAATGTGAATGTGATATAGTATTTAAATTTGTGTTAAGCTAACTTTTTGTGAATGATGTTTGTGTTGTGTGATGTTTGGAATGTTATGTCAATTGTTATCAAGTATGGTGGGGTTTGATATGTCACGCATTAAGACCACTATTTTACTTTGTGTGCATAGATCCATTACTATTCACAAGTCACATGCTATTGATGTTTCTTTGGTCCACATGCTTCTCACATTCCATGTCACTATCCTTTCATGGATATTACGGTTGACAGCTATATTATATGTACTGCTTATTAAATTCAATTCTAACAGCCTATGGAAAAAATTATTTATAGATTTTGCACAAACTCATAGTTACATAGTCAGACATCGATTTTTATTTCACAGTCTAGATTTAAATTTGTACATTCTTAACCATCTGATCAAGATCGGACAG
The DNA here is from genome assembly GCA_030408175.1 of Trifolium repens. Taxonomy (NCBI): domain Eukaryota; kingdom Viridiplantae; phylum Streptophyta; class Magnoliopsida; order Fabales; family Fabaceae; genus Trifolium; species Trifolium repens. The sequence goes on from CP125851.1 coordinate 39,457,234, forward strand.
TTCACGTCATCCTGACTACGTTATTGCATGCTTTTATTGACGACAGTGGATCCATTTTTGGGTTTAGGTCGCTTATGTTTGAGTCGGTCCTGGTTAAAATATTAATAAACACCATTGGAAATTTTGAGTAAGAAATCATTGTAAATAGTATTTACTTTATGATAATGTTGTTAGTTTTACTTCCCTAAACAAATTAATTTGGTAAACCATTTATTTTTTTGCCATAGTCTTTTTAATTTCCATCCATCATTTGCAATTTACATAGTTACTAGCCAACAAGAAGTTGGTAAACTAGTGCTTGTCTGCTATTACATGAACATAAGATTCTCTACCAAATATTTAAGTTAGGTGTGTCCCAAAATGTGTATTAAATTAATTACTACATTTGATGTACTTAGGATGTGCATGAATTGAAACCAAACCAAACCATGATCTTTTTCTTTCTTTGTTTTTTTGATGATTAGGTTCAGACATTATTAAGTTCTAGGCTGTCACTTGAAGTATATAATCACATTTTCTAAAGGCTTTTTATCCTAAAGGACTCAATAATTTAAAGACATACCCCACTAATTGCTGTTACCATACATTGTATTATTCCAAGGATCTTATGGTCATTAGAATTTAGAAAGATATATTGTCATTGTATAGTGTACACTGATAAAGTTTATGGTTGAACCGTCTAATATTGAAAATGGATTCTCTGCATTCACGCAACCGCGGTACCGGTGTGAATCTAGACTATTTGACTTCATATTTAAGAACCTTTTTTGCATAAATGTAGGTTATCCCGAATACCGTAACATTTATGTTCCTCTCTTTCGCTTGAGCACGATTTTATAAATATTTCAATTTTCAGCAAGAAGCTATGTATGATATGACACTTTCAAATATGCTTCCATTTGTTGTTTGCAAAGAAGGAATATTCTGCTATATAAGATTTTATATTGACTTATTTACTTGGTTGATTAGAAGAACAATGATTTTCTAAATGATAACAGATATTGAATTGATTTTATTCTTCTTGTTGTAAAGTTATAATGTCCCTACTCCCCTGGTAGATTACAAAGCAATCAATAGAAAATTCATACTATTTTTTTTCACCTACCTTGACAAATTACATTTTTTATATTTTTTATTTTGATAGAATATAATATAAATTACATATGTAATCTTGACACAAGGATCATAAAAGTTAAGATGCATAATAGTAACTCTGAAGAAGTAAAATCAGAAATACTAGTCCTGTTTACATGCCCTCAAAATAAAGACAGACTTGAAAAATGAAAACCATTGAAAATCAAAAGAGAGGAGAGAAAACTGAACTTTTTATTTTTGTTCAGGACCGGGCCAAGACCCATGCTCTTTGACACGCTCTGCCCAAACTTGAACAGCCCACGTTGGTGGTCCAACCTCACAACGGACACAAGCAGACATAACTTGTAACGTCGGCCACATAAATCAATGTCTTAAATGCTAAACAAAGCATTTAAGACCTTGATTCTCTCTCTTCATTGATGAGGACCACGCGACCTCCGTACACTTGTCAATGGCAACGGCTTGCACCAGGCGTGTATATACTCCATCATCTGAAGGATTCAGATATTCTATCTTACTTACAACCTTCACTTCTCACTTCACGCATCTCAATAACTTGAGCGTCAGGGAGTCAGAGCAGGGACGAACCTACCTTGGTAGTGTTGTAGGCACCCGCCCCCACTATGTTTTGGGGAACTTCTATATATGATACACTATGTAATGAAGTAATGTAAAGGCATAATAGCTCAGGCTGGGAATTAAACTTAGGCGGAAACTCTATATATACAACTATACAAGTATATACACACAATATATGTATATATGTACACTATATAATATTCCTCCGTCCCATATTCTAAGCAAAAAAAATTACATTTTCTTGTCCCAAATTATAAGCAAAAACAACTCACTTTTATCATTTTCAATATTTATTTTTACTTACTCTCATAAAATTTAATACAAATTGCATTTAATGTATTCTCTCTCTTCTTTTTCCCATAATCAATAACCAATAGAAATTCTTTTTACATGTTACCATGAAACTCATTTCAAGAAAAACACAAAAAGTCATACTTCAAATTATCACATTTTACTTTTCTTAATAAGTGTGAATTTTTTTTTTTTGCTTACAATATGAGACGGAGAGAGTATATGGTAGATTCTAATTAAATTAAGTCTTGTATATTTGGTTCTTACATTTGTTTTAAGTTTTAATTAAAGGACTAAATAGATAGACAATTAAGCATTAATTTTTGTTACTAATGAGAGAGAAATGCTATCTACGAAGAACTCCATGGTTAGACTTTACATTTTATGGTATCAGCTATAAACAAAAATTAGTTAAAAAATATTGATGTATTTGATCCAAAATTTGAATCAAATGTATTAAATAAAATTGATTAAGTTTTACTTATATTTGAGACCATTGCAAAATATACATATTGCCCCCACAACTCAAAATGTCTGGGTCCGTCCCTGAGTCAGAGTATTTGCAGATACTCCCAACTTTGATTACAACCGTATAGATACGATGTGCTCCATGCCAGCCACATCTTTCTGATCTAGTATGATCAATTTCCTTTCTGAAATGTTGGCCATGTTGGTATTTTTTATCATTCATAATCATAATTATATGTAAAGGACACAATGTTTTTTTCTCAATACATAACACACCTATATATCATTAAGTAGACAAAAACCATAGTTTAGAATGGAGGAGAGGGCTTTGGAGGGAGGCAAAAATAGATAAATCTTTTTACATTTTGAGTATTTTTGTAAGGAATGAAAATATTTTTTCTGGGTTAATAGGCTTTTACCCGCTGCAAAGTAGGCGAGTTTTGCGTTACCCCCCTGTAATTTTTTTTCTTGAGATTACCCCCCTGCAAAATTTATTTTTTTGATCTACCCCCTTTTTGCTGACGTGGCAGGCAAAAGTCAACTGCCACGTCAGTAAAAAACTTAACTTTTTGTCTGCCACGTCAACAAAAAGGGGATAAATCAAAAAAATAAATTTTGCAGGGGGGTAATCTCAAGAAAAAAATTACAGGGGGGTAACGCAAAACTCGCCTACTTTGCAGGGGGGGTAAAAGCCTATTAACCCTATTTTTTATAAATGTATATTTTTAAATTTTGAGAATATTATAACAACATATATTAAATTTGAAGAATTGATATAAAATAAACCCTCCAAAAATCCCCTCCAATATAATTTTTGAGTTCCTCTAAATTATGAGGATTTGGTATTATGAAGAAAACTGAATCCCCAAAACTCTCCCCTCCCAAAGTCCTTTATTCTTTCCACTTTTTCCTTCCTTTGTTTCAAACTCGCAAATAAAGCCTAAAGTTAACGTGTGTTTTGAGGTAGTTCTCATTTCTTTTTCTTTCACATATATTCACTATTCAATAGTATAAACAAGAGAATCATGACAGCAGGATAATCAAAGAAGGGTATTATGGTTTTGTTCTGGTTCTTATCAGCAACATTTATTTTTCATTGTTTCATATTGTGCTACAAAGGCTATTTTTGTAGAGTTTATGCTTGCTTTGTTAGTTTTTGTTGTTTAGGCATTGTAACCTGAGGTGAGAGGAAGTGACGTTATCCGGTGAAGCGTTTGGATGCGGTACAAAGTTGAGATATATATGTAATAGATGTATCTTCGTATGCTTTCTTTGTATATATGGTTTCTAATTGTGAATTATTGTTACCTTACGAAAGGATTCAAAGATGGTTGATTTTTAGTGCAAAAGTACCAGAGAACACGTTTTTGAGTCTTCTACGGAGCTCTACGCCAGGCGTGCGGTTCAGTTTCACCAACCTTGTGCCTTCTGCATTGTTGCTGCGCCTAGCATGGCCTACCTGCGGCAGGCGTAATGTTCCAGTTCTTCATTTTCTTCATTATTTGTCTCATTTATTATCGCAGTAAACATTTCTTCAACTTGTTACCGAATCAACTAAAAGATTCCTAAATTGACCCATTTTAACTCAAAATGACATTAAAAGACACTAAAAAAGACTCGAAAAATATGATATGACTGAGAGTCATCAATCAAATTGGTAATTATTGTTAGAATATGCTTTTTGGATAATCAAAGTGTTGGTTTTGATGAAGAGTAATGCACATTAGATTAGTTGGCATACCCCGAAGCAATTTTTTATGTTTTGTCTTAGAGGTTTCATAATAGCAGAAAATGTTATTGTATTGTGTAGTTTTTGCAGAGCTCTTTACTCTAAGACTTGGAGCATAATGGCCACTTAAATTTAGTATTTGTAGATGCTTGGAGATCTTTATTATGAAGCTTGGAGCATAATTGTCTGTCTCATTGCAGCTTCTTTGTTTTTTTTGTTTGATTAAAGGTTTTATATTTGAAGCATGTTTATTTGATTTTTCTGTTGTTCAAATTTTGTTGTTTTCCTTTCATGAACAATAATGAAGATGCTTGATCTTGTGTTCAGCTTCAATAAAGAATGAAAATTGCTGAATTGAACAAGTTAACATCCTTATTTAAACACATTGTATTTAGGATGAAAGAAAAACACTATATTTTAGAATGCACAAATCCTCATATAATCATTCAAAAATGATTATTGTTTTATTCCATTAGTCTTACAATTGAGAATAGACCAACAACCATATCTAAGGGGAAAAAAATACAAGGTAACAAGGACAGAATAGAAAAGTGAACTATCTTAAAAAAAACCTACAGTGGAGACAATTGTGTGCTGATCGTTGTGCTTTGATTTGCTTCACATGAAATTCTATCTAACATTATCGATGTTGTAGTTTCAGATTCATCATGCCTCCCAATAGACATGCCATCCACTTCAATTAGTGTACACATAGAAGGTAAATGTTGAACATTAGGCAATTGAACAATGCTATCGTCGTGTGGTTCTATTTGAAGTTGCAAAGCATATTCCAAGTCCCACAACACATCAACCATTGTTGGCCTATCACAACCATAATCCTGTAAGCATTTTTCCACGGTCTCACTAAATATTCTAAGTGAGTTTTGATTCATTTGTCCTATGATGGAAGGATCAAGGATCTCTTCGAGTATTCCTTTCTCTTTGCAAAGCAATCCCCACTCAGCCAAATTGACTTGCTCATTTGGACAAGACAGATCGATGGCTGGTCTTGCACACAACACTTCACGTAGAACAACCCCAAACGAATAAACATCAGATTTTTTTGTAAGATGTTGTGTTCTAAAGTAACCAGGATCAAGATACCCAAAAGTTCCTTTAACACATGTGCTGACATAAGAGTGTTGATCAAGAGGACCTGTCCTTGAAAGACCAAAATCAGCAACTTTAGCTACAAGATTTTCATCAAGCAATATGTTACTAGATTTCACATCACGATGAATTATTCCACCAGCTACTCCTTTGTGAAGGTAATGAAAACCTCTCGCAGCACCAATACAAATCTCATGCCTTTGCTTCCAAATCAAACAAGGCAAATTTGTATTGTACAAATGCTCTCTAAGTGTTCCCTTTTCCATGTACTCATAAACAAGTATCATCTCATCCCTTTCATCGCAATACCCTATTAAAGAAACAAGATGTATGTGACGTATCTTGGACAAAATCATTATCTCGGTTTAAAATTCAGGAAGTCCTTGACCTGACCCCGACACACTTCTTTTCACTGCAACAGTCATTCCATTCTTGAGAACTCCCTTATAAACATTTCCAAAACCACCAATTCCAATTATCCTCTTCACATCAAAATTCTCCGTTGCAAATTGAAGATCAAACAAGGGGATTTTCAGACCAAGGTTTATTTTAGTTAAAAGTGAGCCTTGAGTTATTTTTCCGTAAGTTAATCTTCTATGAGAAATCCCTCCAGCAGCTGTTGGAATATTCAACAAATTGAAATTCTCAATAGGCTTTTGTTTCTTGATTTTACTAGTCCAAAGAAATAAAACTACCACAACAGAAACCAAAGTTAAACCTCCAACGACCAAACCTACCACCACAGCAAGACTATGTTAAATGCAAAAGACTTTCCTTGTTTATTCTCATAACCACAATGCCTTATATAGGCTACAAAGTGGATTTCTTGAGGCCCAAGTAACAAGCTAAGGCCCAACAAACCCTCCCTTAATGTTGATCTCTAGACAAATAGATCAACAATACAACTGAAACAAAACAGAAAATGCAACAAAACAGAAAAACAACAATAGTCATAACAAGAGAATCACATTAGATTTGCTAAGTCACACATTCCTAAGCCCTCCCTTAATTTGCAGAAGCTATCAACCTTTAAGGCTTTGGTCATGATATCAGCTAGTTGATCTTGTGACTTGCAGAATTTTAACTCTATGACACCATCTTTGCTAAGATCTCTAAGAAAGTGATACCTAACATCAATATGTTTACATCTCCCATGCATGATGGGGTTTCTTGTTAGCTTGATGGATGAGCTGTTATCATAGTTTATGATGGTGTTGCCTTCTTGCTTAACTCCCAAGTCATTTAATATATTTCTGAGCCAAATGCATTGACAAGCACTGGAAGCAGCTGATACAAACTCATCTCCAGTGGTGGATAATGTGACTATAGGCTGTTTTTTAGAGGACCAACATACAACACTTGATCCCATTGTGAACACATATCCTGAGGTGCTCCTTCTATCATCATAGTCAGTAGCATAGTCAGAGTCAGACCAACCTTGCATCTTCAAACTCAAACCATCTTTGTGCTTATAAAGAATTCCTAAGTTCAAAGTACCCTTGAGATACCTTAAAATCCTTTTCACTGCTGCAACATGCTTCTCAGTGGGCCTATCCATGTATCTAGCAGCCAAGCACACTGAGAAGGTCATGTCAGGTCTAGTTGCCAATAGATACATGACTACGGTCTGGCAAGTGCACCAGTCTGTCGTCGAGTAATAATTCACACTCTAGGTGTCTAGAATGAGTTCGTATCCACAGGGATCGTGCCGCAACTTTACTAGCGTTATTTAAGTTTGTGATAGTTTGCATTCGCTTTGGTTTTTGAAAAGGTTTTTATAAAATAAGCGTAATGCTTTGCAGAAATATAAATTGCAGAATGTATAAACATAGATTCAAGAAATATAGAGGCTAGGTATGGTGGTTGGATTCCCTCCCTTCTTCATATTTGGCATGACCGGTGTCTAACATAGTTATTTAGATTATGTTCGGCGGTGAATTATCCTTGTTGCAGTAATACCTTACTATTACACTATGTCTATTAAAGTTTCCCTACGTTAACAACTAAGGTACCTACGAGAGCCTAACCTCGATGTGTCACATACCTTAATTACTAAGTGAGTTGTTTATAAACACGCATTATAACCTTCACCAATTAACCTCTAGGTCCTAGTATCGGGCTGTTCATCTTCTAAGTGCTCAGATCACACCTAGTGCATGATTCCTCCTCTAACCGCTCAGATCACGACTAGTTCAGGATGTTACCGTCTCTATACACCTAGCATTATTTACTACGAGTTCCGGACTATACCAAGTCAAAACCTGATATTAATTCTATGGGCGCTCCCGCTTATCCGGTCAGATTACGAGAATACGTTATTAAAGTGCACGAAAGTAAATAACAAACATAATTACTAAATATCATTTATTATAACTTAGACTCAATCACAGACTCCAAATATTCATAGGGGAGTTCATCTTCTCCACCACAACCTAAGGCATAAATAATAAAGACTACATATTTAAATTACAATAAATCATAACCTAAATACAAAAGCCTAAAGAAATCATACCTTGCTGAGTTAGTTTTCCCGTAAGGGGAGAAAACTATGCCCAATAGAGCTCCTCTGAACCTCTCCTTATAGTAGAGAGTGCTCTACTATTTCTGAATGAATAAAACAATGAAAGAGAGGCTCTATTTATAGTTTTCGTAATGGACCTCAGCAAGGTCATCAGAGTACGATGAGGCCATCGTGCTGCGATGTGAAGATTCAGTTTATTTTTATAACTGATCCTGTGCATTTCATCAGCTTGGGCGCCAAGTTACTCCATCGTGCTGCGATAGCACACATCGTACTGCGATGGAAGATTTTCTTCAGATTTATTGCTTCTGATTTCTTGGCGAGCAAGCAGCTCCCATCGTGGCACGATGGGAGCCATCGTGCTGCGATGGAATGCTGATTTTCTTCACTTTTTGGGCTTTTTCTTGTCTTTTTGCATCTTGGACTCTGTCTTGATGCTTTTTCTTGCTTTTGTAGGTTTTCCTTCGTATTTGGGTATGTCTTGGTCATTTTACTACTAATAATAATACTAAAAATGATGTAGAAATTCCTGTCATCAGGAGCATAGAGAGTTCTATAGCATTAACAAACGCGAATGATGAATTTTGAGGTGCGAAAGTGATTTTGAATTTTTTCCGAATGATTTTAACGAAATACTCTTTTATTAAGCCAGGGTTTGTGGTGTTTTTAGCGTCGAAGTTTTGTAACAGAGAGAAACCTGGAACAGAAACGTTGAATTTTGCAGTGGAAAGGTTAATTGGTGAAGAGAATGAAAATAAATGGAAACGTACCATGTAGGTGTTGTTTGGGACGGTATTGAATTCATAGGAAGATTCAGAATGGAAAATTCTTGCCCTCTCGTAGAGAGTTGAAGGCACTGTTTATTGATTGCTTTATGTGTAGCTATTGCTGCTGAAACTTGTTTTAGGGCAATTACTGTTTGATTCACCGATATAGCAGTTGTTATTTTCATTAACTTTGATATTTGAGCCACAATTGATGAAGTATGTGTCTTGGTGAACATATGCAAGTGAGGGGAAGTGTAGTGATGAGAATTGAAGAAGAAAAGCAGCTAGTAGAAATATAGAGTGTTGAATTGCCATGTTTAGTGAGACAGAAAAATTATGATTGTTTGATGAATTTTGAAACTATGAAGCAATGAAGAAGGAGGGAAAAGGAGAAAAGCTAGGAAGCAATGAAGAAGACTTAATTAGGTAAGTGGAAGACTTGAGTTGTGTGGACTGTGTTTAAGTCTTCAGCTTTGAATTTTCTTCTTCCATGTTTGTTTGTTTGTTTCTTTTATTTTGTTTTTTTTGAAATATTTGGAAATTTATTTATCAACTGCTGGAACTATTTGAAACACATGAAAAATGAAAGTTTTCTGTACGCTAAAATGTGATTGGTTGGTTTGGAGTTTAGACGCACTTATTGCAATAATTTATTTATTTGTTCGAATGCTGCGGAAAATGAATTAAGAATCTGCTAATAATGCCAACCAAATTTGAAAAGGCACTGAAGCCCAAATATCACTCATGGGACATGCTAATTTTCATTCATAATATGTAATACAACGACACGCCGTGTTTTTTCAATACAGAACACACCTATTATCGTTAAGTAGACAACAACCATACATATTCAATAAAACAATTACCCTTATCAGGATATGGAGTAGCGTCGAACCTTGTCTTGTTTTAGGCGATCTTTCATTGGTGTTATGCCAGGACTACCACGCGAAAAAGGAGAAAGACGGCCAAGTTTTCTGGAAACTGAGTTTAGGAATGATTTTCTAGGCAAAGGAGGCTTATCAGCTGAAGGTAAAGAAACATTTAATGGACTACTAACACCATAATCAACTGTACATTTTTCAATCTCTTTTATTTTCATTTTAAGTTTCACTATCTCTGATTTCAACTCTTCATTTTCTCTTTTTAATTTGGAAACCTCATTAGAAGCAGGATATAGCTCGAATGAGTATACATTCCCCTTGTTAGGTGTCGAAGGTGATTCTGAACCTACGCTGCCAGTGCCATCCATATTGAACAGATTATGAAATGACTAAAAGGTTTGATTATTTCTATAGCTTATTAGACACTAGCCACCTCACTCACTTTCTAATCTAACTAACTAAACAGTAAAATAGCTAATGAACTTACTATCATGTAACACATCTAACTGCGCTGACTAAACCCAGTCGTGATAATCATTAATTCAGTAAGCCAAATAAAAAAGAGACGGTGAGAGTTTTCACCTCAAGGAGACATTGCTGCATCAAATTTAGTTTGCACGTGACAGATCCCCTTTGTATATCACTTAAACTTTTGAGAGAACAATATTTTTTTGTTAGGTCCATTGAATTATCAACAAAAATAAGCATTGTTTTCAAAACAAGTCCGTTCTGCAAGACATATTCAGCAAATGTCAGCTCATCTTCACATCCTTGATATCCTTCTATGTGAATATAGGTCAGATGAGATTCAAGACATTTAGGAACTGTTGTTGACTGCGGCTCCCATGTTCTTAAAGGTGATGGTTCCTCCTCCCAGTAGCAAAGGAAGAATATATTAGTGTGACCAGATAGATACATTACATGCATGCATACATAAGAGATCAAAGATTGACTAAATTAAATTTGAGAACTTAACAAACCTTATTGCTCTGAATTATTAGAACTTGAAGCACGTGGCATTTCTCAAGCACGTTGAGCAGAAGATTCGACTTGAAACAGGGAAGAATGAGCTTTAAATGATGTAAATTGCAAAATTCTGGATAATTTATAACAGGGGTGTGAAGTGACCACTGCTTGTACACGAAAACAACAAGTGATGATGCAGTCAATATTAGTACCAAACCACACACATACACACATATAAATTAGGGTTAATAGGTCTTTACCCCCTGCTAAGTGGGCGTGTTTTGCGTTACCCCCTGCTAAAAATTTCTTGAAGATTGCCCCTTGCAAAGTTTTTTTTTTTGGTTTCCCCCCTTGAGTGCACTTTTTACATCGGTTATTTTGTTCAACCGATTTAAAAAATTATGTTTTTTAAATCGGTTATTTTGTTCAACCGATTTAAAAAGTTAAAATTTCTTGCATCCAAGAGAGGAAAAGGGGGGAAACCAAAAAAAAAACTTTTGGTTCGGAAAACCGCCGGTTCACCGGTTTAGTCCGGTTTCCACCGGTTCAACTGCTTACTCGGTCTAGCAGTCAGATCAGACCGTTTCACCTCCGGTTCCCGGTCCGACCGGCCGGTTCGGTCCAGTTTTTAAAACACTGATTATTGGGTTCAAATAAGTGATTTTGGGTGAAGAAAAGTGATTTTTGGTTCAAAACGCGTAAAAAATGATTTTTCATCAGGTCCCTGCGCCATGGCGCAGCTATCCCGCGCAATGGCACAGCCCTCTCGGCTCCCTGCGCAGTGGCACAGGTCAATGGTCAACAGCGTTGACTGTTGACTTTTCGTTGACTTTTGACTTTTTGAAGGTTTATGCACCCGGAACCTATTTTCAATAATTTTTCATGTAGATTCCAATTCCGGAGTTCATTTTCTGAGATTGTGTTTAGTTAGTGATGTATACCCAATTTTGATGTTACTTAATGTGTTAAGTGAAGTTGATATATCTAAATTAAATGAGGCTATGTTTATGATGGTGATAGATAATTGTTGATGATTAGAGATGATGATAATATGATTATGAATATGTTTGAATGAAGAGTATATGTATATGTATATATGACTTGATAAATGATGATTGATTATGGCGAAGGATTATTATTTAGTGATTGATAATAATAATTGTATGCCTAATTGAGTTGAGATAAATGAATCACTTTATGATATGTGTGCTTGAATGTATGACCATAATGATGATGTGTTGAGATGAGTTGATGAGAACTTGAGAAGGAATAATAGGGATGAATGGCCTATTATTCATGAGTAGATGTGTGGTGTTATCATCATTATTTGGTATGTGTACATTCATGCATTCACATTTGAGTCGGATATTAGAATCATGTGGATTCTAATAAAGAAGGATATCAAATGATAATATTTGATAAAGAAGGATATTAGAGGTGAGATACTCTAATAAAGACGATGGTACCACATGCATTAGATATGTCTAGGGTGACATACATTATGTTTTTGCATTAGTTTGCATTAGGGAGTTGTGCACTCTAATTGTTATTTGATAATTGAAATTGTATTCCATTATAATTGTGAATGGTTTAATAATGTGATACTTATGATTGAGCGTATTATGAGATGTGTAATATTGATTGATAATTGATGATGATATGTGTACTTGTCAATTGATTGAGAATGTGATATTATTATGATGCATTGTACTCTATATGAAATATGAATAATATGAGATTGATATTTGTTTATGGAATGAGTTGTAGACATGACTGTGATATGTCCTAAGTATTAAGAGTGTTCTTGTACTTAGTTTCTTTTTATGGTTATATTATCTAACCCTCTGTTTTGTGTATGTGTTGGATTTGAGTTCCAGATCCTCAGGTTATATGTTATTGATGTCCGAGTTGTCGGTGAAGCTCCGCTCTGGTGTGACACGAGGATGAGATTATTTCTATAATGTATATTTAGAATCTTGTTTCTTATTTGCAATGTATTTTATAATGTATTTTTCTTAGAAACTTATTTGTACAATAATTGTTTTACTAATTAAGTTATTGGTAAACCTTTATGTGTACGATGTAATACTCGAACCAAGTCTTTCATGAATCAAACTTTATTTCTGTTGCGCATTTTTAAATGGTATTTTATTAAATACGGGTTTGGGTGTTACAATTTGGTATCAGAGGTCCGGTTGTCCTCGGACATAGTGAGCTATGTGTGTGTCGTGTGTCAATCAAAGCAAGTCTGTGCAATCAGGCTAAGTGAGCATAGTATCAGTTGTGTTTGTGTATCAGTTGTGTCCTCTTGTGATGTGATTTTATAGTTACACTTGCACATTAGTCACTATTAATCATTTTGCGGATGTATGATGAGTTTATTGAATCTTGTTTTTATTGCTTATTGGCATGTGTTATACTTGATCCTTAAAACTTGTGTTTTAATTGGTGTTGACTTATGAATCTATTGTTTCATAAATGTTGATAAATTTTGATGTGTTTATTTTATGAATATACTTGGTGATTGTTTATTCATGAACTATGAGTAATATGAATTGAATTATGTTATTCATTCTTTTGGTCAGTATTTGTTGAGATTGATAATTATCTTAGTCATAAGTTATGAAGTCAAGTAATGAGCATGTATTCTTTGATGTTGATTCATGATGAATGCTATTCTTTTATGATTATAATAGTTGTATGTGCTTAAAGCTATAATCTTGCGTAGTTTTGATAACATGATATAATTGTGCATAACTGATGATGAATATGCATTCATGATTGTTGTTTTTATTTCAAGATAATGATTTAAATGATTATGTCCGTACATGAGTATAAATTTCCTTGTTGATAAAAATCTATGTTATATGAAATAAGTGTGATTGTTTATACATATGTCGTGAATGAATGTGTGATAATTTATTTATGATGATATGTAGGTATTCATGTGATTACTTGCGAATTTATGAATATGAATGAAATAGTGAGATTATTTGAATGTTTTAACATGATGATTATTGGTGAATTACATGTATTGTGATAGTTTCTTGATTATGCATGATTTGTTAATACTTGAATTACTATGAGTCTTATGAGAAATGTGATAATTGTATAATTTCACATGTTTGGAAGTCAATTTATGTTGATTATTATGCTTCTATGTTTGTAATAAGTTTATATGCTTAAAAATATATGAACTTATGTTTTGTTGAACTTGGATAAATGATGTTTTGCTCTAGTTGCTTGAATATGAGACTTCTTGCTTTCTTCGTATTTGATTGTGAGTAGATTCTAAGACATGTTTTGATATATGTTTGTTTTATACGACATGTGCTACATCATCGTTATGAAACTTGATTTGTTTGTGAGTTATATTATATGACCATGCTATTTTGTCTAAGATGGATTTAGTAAATGCATTGCACATAATTGGTCGTTTTATTTTACCATGTTAAGCTAAATTGTTTTCTTGCATGAATATACTTATATGAGTATGATTCGTTGAGTGTTAGAATTGGTGCTATGGAATATTTATCTTTTCTTGTTTTGATGTGATTGTAATTTTCTAAAATTTGGAGAAGACATGTATGTTCCTTAAATGCTTTCATGATTTTGTGTAGATGATTGAGTGTCGTGTTAAGTTAATTATTTATCTTGGATGATATGCTTATGTGAAATGTTGTGTCATGCTCTTGTGCAATATAGAATAGACACTTGTGCGTTTGATAATCTTACAAATATTTATTGTTAATCATTGTTGAAATATTTTGAAATTATTTTAGTGATAAGTATGCTTAGAATGATTTGTGTTTGATGGATAATGATATGCATTATATTCGTAAATTATTGCAATGCCTTTTAAGGAGTTGTTTATTGTATCATTCTTTCTTTTGAGAATTTGATGATCTTATTTAATTAAGTTGATTACCATGCTAAGTTAATTGTTTCCTTGCATGATTTATGTATATGAATGTGAATCCTTGAGTTACTTAGAATTCGATGTTATGAAAAGTTTGTTCTTTTACCATGACCAAACTCTTAGATTGATAATTTGAGAATGAGAGATTTCATGTAGGTATTTGTTTGTGTGTCCTTGTGTAGATTATGCATATGTTGACAATGTGTTATTTTTGAATTATTGAGATTTTAGATGGATACAACATGATAGATTAATTGTAGATTATTTGAATATCCTTTACCATGATTCCTATGTGAGTAACTATATGAATTGTGCATTGTGAATGAATCTTTCAAATGTGATATTTTCATAAACATGTTTTCATGACTTTACGGATTTGTCAAATTGTGATCTCCTCTTTTGATGAATTTTGAAATGTATGAATCTATGTCTCCATAATTGTTTCTCTTATTAGTCGTTACACGATTTTAAATGTGATGTTTTGGTGAGAATGTCCTTGTTTGGTAAGAATGGTTGAATTCTTAAGATTTATTGTTGTGGAATATCTATCTTTCTTGTTTTAAGTTGATTCCTGACTTTTAAGTTTAGAGGCAATGTATGCTAATTAAATGTTCATGCGAGACAATGTGATATGCTTTTGTATGCTCATGTGTAAATGTTTTACATATTTATTCAATTATGCTACCTCAATATTATGTTTTCTTACTCATAAATGCTTATGTGTTTCGTGTTTAAGAAAACACTATCGTAGCTTGGTAAGGATGATTTGAACCACCACCATGATTGTTGTCCATTTATTAACAAATTAAGGAACTGGCCGTCCTTGATCTCTTGTTAATGGATAGACATGATTGTGTTGATTGGATGATAATAATATTGTCAAACTTTGGTAGTGTCTAGAGTTTGCTAAGAGATGAGAAAAATGATTTCTTTTAGAGAATGTATTGACCGTGTATTGTGAACTTGAAATTTTGTGATGAATATGTATATGTGATGATTATATATGATTTTGTGAGATTGAGTTACTTGATAATCCATGATATGTTTAGGGTTATGTTAGTTCGTAATTTTGTATGACTTTATTATGTGCGCATCAATGGCATGTGAGTTTGTATTTTATGGAGTTGATCTTAGTTTTAAATTATGTTGAAGCCATAACTTGGAGTGCGAGACATGTTATTTTGTTGATTGAAATATCATATCATTCTGTGTATATAATTTGTAACAATATGAGGTAGTGCCATGATTAGGTCTCGTCCATTTTGGTATTGTATGCAAATGGTGATGAATATTACATTTATTTGGCATGGTTATAACCGTTGATTATTATTGATTGATCTATGATTCTTGAACTTGGTAGTTGTAACTTTGCGTGAAATTTTCGAGGACGAAAATTCTTTAAGGGGGGTAGAGTTGTAACACCCCAAATCTTATATTTTATTATATTTGATTAATTGATGTTATTGAATTAATTGTGTATGATAATTGGTATGTTTTATATGTATTAATTAGTTGTTACATTTATGTTTGTTAATAATGGGCTTTTATGAGTATTGGGCTTAATTAGAATGAATGAGAGTTTGTGGTAGAATTAAGGGTAATATAGTAATCTAGTGTGAGTTAGTGGATTGTGTAGAGATAAGAGTGACATTTTGGTTATTATCTTAAAGGATAGAGTGTCTTGGAGAGGAAGTAGTGGCAATTGTGTAAATAAATGTAGAAGTGAGTGGTTAAAGTGAGGATAGAATTGTGAGTGGGAATTGTAGAGAAAACAAGGGTAGAGTGAGAATTTGACATAAACCTAAGAAAGAGGTTATATAAAGGGATGATTTTTATGAGAGGTGTGTTGGTGTTGTTTGTCATAAAAATAGTAGAGAAAGAAAGGTAGAGATATAAAAGAGAAAAGAAGAAAAAAAGGGTTTGAGAAAGAAAGAAGAGAAAGAAGCTTAAAGGTGAAGAGAGAAAGAGAAGAAAAGCCAAGTTAAGATCAAGAGAGTAAAGGAGGACTAGAGAATCCAACTAATCCAAGGTAAGAGGTTTATATAATATAATTTTGAGTGATCAAAGAGAGAAGAGTTTGTCTATGACTCCACACCCAAGCTCTCTTCACTCTTTTTGGGTTTTGGAAAGAAAGGGTTTTGGGAATGTGTTTAAAATTGAAGCTTGATAATGATTCATGTATAATATGCTTCTACTTGTGATTGTTGTGTAAAATCCATGATAAAGTTGATTACTTGAACCATGATTTTGGTTGATTATGTGATAAATGGGTTTTTGTTAAAATGGGTATAGATTCTCAAATTTGAATTATGATAAGTGATTTTGAGTGTTCAAATAAGTGATTTTATCCATAAACATGCTTGGTAACTATTTATAAGTATTATTGGCATTGTTTTAAAAACCGGACCTGTAACGCCCCGTTTTTTAGAATAATTAATTATTTGGAATTTTGCTAGTTTCTAATTTATTTCGCTAGGAATTTATTTGTGTCGATGTGCTTGCGTGATTATTTAATTATTATTTATCATGATTGATGATTGATTTTTCGGTTATTTAGATAAGTATGAAGAATAATAAAAATAAATAATTTATTTAGGAAGAAGGAAAATCCTATTAAATTAATTGAGCGTAGAATAGTAGAGAAATAAGATTAGAAAGAAATAATGTGAGGGGTGCAAAGTTAGTTAGCGCGTAAAAAGACGGGTGTGCTTTAGTAAAACGGTAGAAAATAAATTAATGAATATAGTTTTGAAATACACTTGGGTTTCATAATTTAGAAATATATTTTGGAGATATACTTTAGGAATATATTTTCAAAACATATTTAGAAAGATATAATTTTAATTTTATAAACAAAATAATATATTTTCGTGATAATTAATGAGATGAGGATTCTTAGGAAAATAATAATTAAAAATAAATCAGAATTTCCTTGTTGAAAAGCCTATTGTCTTGAGGAGAAAGTAAACCTAATATTTTTCTATAAATAGATAAGTTTAAGAAAAAAAATAGGATTGCCACTTTTTACAAATAGAAAATAGAAATCGAAAGAATTCGCGTGGGAATCAAAGGGAAGGAGAAATTCATCGCTAATTTGGAATTCACTGCAAATCAAGGTAAGGGGGTTTTAACTACTCACTCGATAACTCTGAATGTAGATAGTCCTAATAAACATAGCCTTTATTTTGTTGATTGTTTTTCTTACTCTACCGTAGCCCTTGTTGTTGTTGTTGTTGAATTCTTAATCTTTGCTTTGATCGTTGAATAGAAGACCGTATGATTTAGCTACTGATTTCCGCAAGTTATTGTTACTAACTACCGCTATATATGTTCTTGAGGTTGATTATACCGTGGGTGATAGCTTTTGAAAATAACATAATTTCAAATCCGTTAACTCACAAGTGTGTTACTTTCTGTGGTTTTAAGAGTCCTATTCCATTAAGAAACGTTTCTGGAAGTTCCTGGACCTGCATAAACTAGTTTAAGATCGTTCCCTTGAAGCTTTGGTTAGGAACCGCGGGTTAAACGTTCAAGCTTTTGTGAAAACTCCAATCCTTTTTCCGATCGCCGATTTTAAAAACTAAGAATAGGGATCTCTCAGAAATCCAATAACGATCAAAACGGTATAAGATTCGTCGTCTCACGTTGAGAAACGAGAGAGAACCGGTCGGGTCAAGGAACTGGGTCGCGTGACCCGTTTAGCAGAAAAACGGGTGAAGGTGGAGCTGGTTGGTCCAGCTGCGACGCCCAGTCGCACCTGCCGCGCGTGGGGGCGCGTGCGTGTCCTAAACGATTCCAATTTTTTTTATAGAAAAATCATAAATAATTTTCTGAGAATTTTGATACCTATTTTGTAATTTTTGGACACCTGTAGCTATTTTTAGTTAATTATCTAAGTTAAAAAGGGTAATTAAAAATAGTAAAATATCATAAAAAAATTCCAGAAATTTTATATATGGTTCTTTGAATATTTAGTAACCTGCTGATGTTGGTCACTCTCCCTGGTTCATGAATTTGAATCTAATTAATAATTGTCGTCAATTAAATCGAAATAGATTTCTAGCTAATTCGTCAAATACTTTTTAAATTAAATTACTTGAGTTGGAGCTGTTTCGGGTATGGGATAGTCGTTGTTCAGAGTAGTTAATAAATTAGTTTAATTTAAAATTGAAGTTGGACCTATTAGATGTCGAATTAAATTGGTTATTAATTAAATTAGTTTTCGAATTAAATCGGTGGTTAATTAAATTGGTGGTTAATTAAATTGTTGTCGAATTAATTGGTGTTTAACTTATTTGGTGTTGACTAACGGTGTTGTTATTAATTGATGTTAATGATGTTGATGCGAAGGTGTAGTTGAATTTATTCCCCTAATTATTTAATTAAAATTCGTATGTTTTGTCGGTGAATTAAATCAATTTAAATTGAATCGAGATAGGGTTGGAGGGAGATACTAACTTCTGTTTTCGAGAGTTGTGAGTAATTAATTAAAGCCTAATTATTTTAATTGTGAACTGTTCGGTGTTGCCTATAGTTGAGGTGTGTCGGTGTTGTTGCGGTGTTGTAATAATTATCGAATATATGCTGTTGATTGCTTTGTGTTGTTGAGTTGGTGTTTGATTGAGCTTTAGGTGTTGTCTAAGTAGGACCATGCATACATTCATGTGTCAGTCCTCGGTGGTGATAAAATCGGTGGTGATAAATCGGTGGTGATAAATCGGTGTTGATAAATCGGTGTTGAAATGGTACCACATGCATCTAGGGAGTCTATTGGTTGCATTGCATTCTAGATGGTTGAGTTGAAGTTTAATTATTCTATTAAAATGATATGGTTGATGATTATGTTTGATTATGTGTTTCTTCGTCCCAAAGGACAATGCGCCATTTATTACTTCTTTATATTTAGCTATTATGTTGCACTATTGAACTCGGATGTTTATGTGATGACGTTACTCACCCCTTCTGGTTTGACCCTACGACGTAAAACTCGTAGATTTTCAGGTAAATGACCAGCTTTAGCTTCGAGCTTGGAGACGGCCTAGGAGCTGTCTATTTTCTATCTTTTCAATAAAGAGTCGCTCTGAATAGGATAATGGAGGGAACTTATTATTTAAATTTTTGCATTGATATTTTCGAGAAATTGAACTTTGTCGTTTGCTTCAGTTATTTCAATTTAAATTTTTAAGACTTATATCTGCTTCGTTTTATATCTCTATATTCCGCTGCTTATAAATTTGTTCGGTAAACGTTGAAGTTGAATAACACTCTTCTAAAGATAAAAATAAATCAATTTTTGGTAAATAAAAATAAAGGAAATTAGAGGGTGTTACATCTTGGTATCAGAGAAGGTCGGTCCAGTCAGACCAAGTAGGATTGTTTCTAACGCTTATTTCGTGCAGAAAATGGCAGACAGAAATGACGAAGCTATCACGAATGCAATGATTGCGATGACTCAAGCGATAACTCAAGCAAATGCTGTTGCAGCAGGACTACAGAATCATCAGGGGGCTGCAGATGAGCTCGGAATGGACCATCCCCTGCAAGATAGACCGCCGACATTATGTTTTCATTGTAGAGAACAAGGACACATCAGTACTAAATGTGAGAAGCCTAAGAAAGAGTTGAAAACTGCACAAACCAGTACCAGAGTTTTTGTGCTCAAATGGGAAGAAGAAGATAAAGACCCAGACAATCTTGTCCAAGGTACTTGCTCGTTTAACAATGTTCCTTCGATTACTATCAATGATACGCGTGCGACACAATCCTTTATTGTTATTGTTTGCGCTAGGGAGTGGGGACTGGAGTAAAGAACTATAGGTAAGTTTAAGATAAGTGGGGGAGACAATCGACTCTTTTGGATGAGTTATTGTTGTTTCCCAAATCTAAGAGAATGTGAGCTTAGAGAAGATAACTGTTGGACGACTGGAAGAGTCAGACGTCGAGACGTTTAGAACGTTCGCACCAATGGAAGTGGAGAGAGAAGCGGAAGATGTCAACTTACCAATGGTGTCTGAGTTTTCAGACGATATCGGCGACGTACCACTAGAATGAGAAGTGTAGTTCACTAACGACCATGCACCTGGCGTTGGGCCGGTAACCATGTCACCCTGCACAATTGTTGCAGTGGAGTGGACTGAAGAAGCAGTTAGAAGAGTTGCTGGAGGAAAAGTTTGTTAGATTAAGTGTTGCTGGTGAAGGAGAAGGACGGGAATAGGAGACTTTGTATTGACTTCCGCTAGTTGGACAAGTGTACTATCAAGAAAAAGTACCCCCTTCCGTGAATCGCTGATCTGACGAACCTGTTAGTAGTAGTGTGTGGTTCAGTACGATTGACTTTGGATCAGGACACTGTCGAATCAGAGTGGTGCAGCGGAAGCGTGTTTTAATAGTAGTAGACCAGTTTAAAATGACTATAGTATTGCAGTAGGAAGAAGCGTTATGAGATTGACTGACTACTATAGAAGAGATCTTGAAGGTTTGTCAAGAATAGCTCTACCGTTGACGCAACGTACCAGGAAGGGAGAAGCCTATATTTGAGACAGAACCTTTGAAGGGAGCTTTCGGGAGCTAAAGCAGAAATTGACGCCAGCCTCAGTGTTAGTCTTACCAGACTCAAATGAATCGTTCGTCGTATATTGTGATGCATCAAAGATGGGCTTGGGTGGAGTTCTAATGCAGAAAGGGAGTGTGGTGGCTTATGCTTCAAGGCAGTTGAAGCAGTTGAAGATTCACGAGAGGAACTACCCTACCCACGATCTAGAACTAGCTGCCGTTGTGTTTGTGTTAAAAGTGTGGAGGCATTATCTTTATGGAGCAAGGTTCGAAGTGTTCAGCGACCACAAAAGTTTGAAGTATTTATTCAGTCAAAAGGAGCTGAACATGAGGCAAAGGAGATGGCTGGGGTATTCTAAGAGACTATGACTTTGAACTAAGCTATCATCCGGGTAAGGCGAATGTAGTAGCAGATGCCTTAAGCAGGAAGACTCTTCATATGTCAGCACTTATGGCTAGAGAAATTAAATTGATCGAAGAATTCAGAGACTTGAGTTTAGTTTGCAGAGCGACGCCGAATAGTCTGAAGTTGGGTATGCTAAAGGTGACCAATAACATACTAGAGGAAATCAAAGAGGGGCAGAGAACGGATCCGGAATTGGTTAAGCAATTAGAGCTGATCAACCAAGGTAGAGGGGTGGACTTCAAAGTAGACAAGGACAGAATTACGAGGTTTCACATCAGGCTTTTGGAGAAGTTTTCAACAGGCTTTAGGAACCCAGTTGAAATTGAGTTCTGCATATCACCCGCAGACAGATGGACAGACTGAAAGGACGATCCAATCCTTGGGAGACTTGCTGAGAGCATGTGTTGGGGTAGTTGCTTGTTTCTTATCGAGTTCACCTGTAATAACAATTATCATTCTAGCGTCGAGATGGCACCGTTAAGAATCGAAGACAGAGAGGTGAAGCACCTGAGAGATAAAGAAGTCATCACAGAAAAGGTGATCTAAGGAGGACCTACCAGAAAGAACGCCACGTGGGAGCCGGAGACCCGAATGAAGGAATCATATTCGAATGTTGTTCTCTCCAGGAAATTTTCGAGGGCGAAAATTCTTTAAGTGGGGGAGAATTGTAACGCCCCGTTTTTTAGAATAATTAATTATTTGGAATTTTGCTAGTTTCTAATTTATTTCGCTAGGAATTTATTTGTGTCGATGTGCTTGCGTGATTATTTAATTATTATTTATCATGATTGATGATTGATTTTTCGGTTATTTAGATAAGTATGAAGAATAATAAAAATAAATAATTTATTTAGGAAGAAGGAAAATCCTATTAAATTAATTGAGCGTAGAATAGTAGAGAAATAAGATTAGAAAGAAATAATGTGAGGGGTGCAAAGTTAGTTAGCGCGTAAAAAGACGGGTGTGCTTTAGTAAAACGGTAGAAAATAAATTAATGAATATAGTTTTGAAATACACTTGGGTTTCATAATTTAGAAATATATTTTGGAGATATACTTTAGGAATATATTTTCAAAACATATTTAGAAAGATATAATTTTAATTTTATAAACAAAATAATATATTTTCGTGATAATTAATGAGATGAGGATTCTTAGGAAAATAATAATTAAAAATAAATCAGAATTTCCTTGTTGAAAAGCCTATTGTCTTGAGGAGAAAGTAAACCTAATATTTTTCTATAAATAGATAAGTTTAAGAAAAAAAATAGGATTGCCACTTTTTACAAATAGAAAATAGAAATCGAAAGAATTCGCGTGGGAATCAAAGGGAAGGAGAAATTCATCGCTAATTTGGAATTCACTGCAAATCAAGGTAAGGGGGTTTTAACTACTCACTCGATAACTCTGAATGTAGATAGTCCTAATAAACATAGCCTTTATTTTGTTGATTGTTTTTCTTACTCTACCGTAGCCGTTGTTGTTGTTGTTGTTGAATTCTTAATCTTTGCTTTGATCGTTGAATAGAAGACCGTATGATTTAGCTACTGATTTCCGCAAGTTATTGTTACTAACTACCGCTATATATGTTCTTGAGGTTGATTATACCGTGGGTGATAGCTTTTGAAAATAACATAATTTCAAATCCGTTAACTCACAAGTGTGTTACTTTCTGTGGTTTTAAGAGTCCTATTCCATTAAGAAACGTTTCTGGAAGTTCCTGGACCTGCATAAACTAGTTTAAGATCGTTCCCTTGAAGCTTTGGTTAGGAACCGCGGGTTAAACGTTCAAGCTTTTGTGAAAACTCCAATCCTTTTTCCGATCGCCGATTTTAAAAACTAAGAATAGGGATCTCTCAGAAATCCAATAACGATCAAAACGGTATAAGATTCGTCGTCTCACGTTGAGAAACGAGAGAGAACCGATCGGGTCAAGGAACTGGGTCGCGTGACCCGTTTAGCAGAAAAACGGGTGAAGGTGGAGCTGGTTGGTCCAGCTGCGACGCCCAGTCGCACCTGCCGCGCGTGGGGGCGCGTGCGTGTCCTAAACGATTCCAATTTTTTTTATAGAAAAATCATAAATAATTTTCTGAGAATTTTGATACCTATTTTGTAATTTTTGGACACCTGTAGCTATTTTTAGTTAATTATCTAAGTTAAAAAGGGTAATTAAAAATAGTAAAATATCATAAAAAAATTCCAGAAATTTTATATATGGTTCTTTGAATATTTAGTAACCTGCTGATGTTGGTCACTCTCCCTGGTTCATGAATTTGAATCTAATTAATAATTGTCGTGAATTAAATCGAAATAGATTTCTAGCTAATTCGTCAAATACTTTTTAAATTAAATTACTTGAGTCGGAGCTGTTTCGGGTATGGGATAGTCGTTGTTCAGAGTAGTTAATAAATTAGTTTAATTTAAAATTGAAGTTGGACCTATTAGATGTCGAATTAAATTGGTTATTAATTAAATTAGTTTTCGAATTAAATCGGTGGTTAATTAAATTGGTGGTTAATTAAATTGTTGTCGAATTAATTGGTGTTTAACTTATTTGGTGTTGACTAACGGTGTTGTTATTAATTGATGTTAATGATGTTGATGCGAAGGTGTAGTTGAATTTATTCCCCTAATTATTTAATTAAAATTCGTATGTTTTGTCGGTGAATTAAATCAATTTAAATTGAATCGAGATAGGGTTGGAGGGAGATACTAACTTCTGTTTTCGAGAGTTGTGAGTAATTAATTAAAGCCTAATTATTTTAATTGTGAACTGTTCGGTGTTGCCTATAGTTGAGGTGTGTCGGTGTTGTTGCGGTGTTGTAATAATTATCGAATATATGCTGTTGATTGCTTTGTGTTGTTGAGTTGGTGTTTGATTGAGCTTTAGGTGTTGTCTAAGTAGGACCATGCATACATTCATGTGTCAGTCCTCGGTGGTGATAAAATCGGTGGTGATAAATCGGTGGTGATAAATCGGTGTTGATAAATCGGTGTTGAAATGGTACCACATGCATCTAGGGAGTCTATTGGTTGCATTGCATTCTAGATGGTTGAGTTGAAGTTTAATTATTCTATTAAAATGATATGGTTGATGATTATGTTTGATTATGTGTTTCTTCATCCCAAAGGACAATGCGTCATTTATTACTTCTTCATATTTAGCTATTATGTTGCACTATTGAACTCGGATGTTTATGTGATGACGTTACTCACCCCTTCTGGTTTGACCCTACGACGTAAAACTCGTAGATTTTCAGGTAAATGACCAGCTTTAGCTTCGAGCTTGGAGACGGCCTAGGAGCTGTCTATTTTCTATCTTTTCAATAAAGAGTCGCTCTGAATAGGATAATGGAGGGGAACTTATTATTTAAATTTTTGCATTGATATTTTCGAGAAATTGAACTTTGTCGTTTGCTTCAGTTATTTCAATTTAAATTTTTAAGACTTATATCTGCTTCGTTTTATATCTCTATATTCCGCTGCTTATAAATTTGTTCGGTAAACGTTGAAGTTGAATAACACTCTTCTAAAGATAAAAATAAATCAATTTTTGGTAAATAAAAATAAAGGAAATTAGAGGGTGTTACAGGACCGGTCATTGAACCGGTGAGGGTACTGGGTCACTGGTCGAACCATCGGGTCACTGGTCGAATCGCATGACTAAACCGGATCAAACCGGTGAAATGAACCGGCCGCTATAATAGAACTATATAGTTATTGAACCGGATAATTAAAAAAATAAAAAATAAATATGTATAGTGCTAAACAATAAATAAAATTTCAACTTACCAAAAAAAAACAGTAAATAAAATTTCAGACCAAATATAATACTTATGGGTAAAAATAATAGTATTACTCTTATTTTATAATATTTTGGGCTATTATTTATCATATTTTTGACCCAAAAGCCCAATATATAACCCTAAAATTGAAACCTTCACTCCTATTTATACTACTAACTCAGCCGCCTCCCACCTAATTCCATCTTCTTCTGTACGCTCCTACTGTTCCTTCTTTCTTTTTTTCAAACATTCTCTTGGTGAAAATAAAGGTTATATGATATCATGATGGAGTAAAATTAAACAAAAGCAACTCATACAAAATCTTTTCTTCACTTCTTCCTTCTATTTCTAATTCTTCTTCTTCTATTCCCACAAACATACATCATTAAAATTTATGAGAAGTAATAAGATAATCATGAAATAGAAAGAATTTTGACTCTAACATTGCAGATGAAATTTATGTTATAGTTTCAATCTTCACCTCCTTTGGTTCTGATTAATTTCTTTTATATCTGTTTAGTTTTTTTATATACCATTCTCTGTTTCTAGTTTTACTATATCTGTTTCTCATTCCCATTCCTTCCAATTTCTATTTTCAATTTGCTATTTTTAATTTTTAATTAAAAAAAGTAAACGAGTCATTTCAGACTTTAAAAAAAAAAAATAACAATTAACTCGCCGGTTCGGAAAACCGCCGGTTCACCGGTTTTTACCGGTTTAGTCCGGTTTCCACCGGTTCAACTGCTTACCCAGTCTAGCAGTCAGATCAGACCGTTTCACCTCCGGTTCCCGGTCCGACCGGTCCGACCGGCCGGTTCGGTCCGGTTTTTAAAACACTGATTATTGGGTTCAAATAAGTGATTTTGGGTGAAGAAAAGTGATTTTTGGTTCAAAACGCGTAAAAAACGATTTTTCATCAGGTCCCTGCGCCATGGCGCAGCTATCCCGCGCAATGGCACAGCCCTCTCGGCTCCCTGCGCAGTGGCACAGGTCAATGGTCAACAGCGTTGACTGTTGACTTTTCGTTGACTTTTGACTTTTTGAAGGTTTATGCACCCGGAACCTATTTTCAATAATTTTTCGTGTAGATTCCAATTCCGGAGTTCATTTTCTGAGATTGTGTTTAGTTAGTGATGTATACCCAATTTTGATGTTACTTAATGTGTTAAGTGAAGTTGATATATCTAAATTAAATGAGGCTATGTTTATGATGGTGATAGATAATTGTTGATGATTAGAGATGATGATAATATGATTATGAATATGTTTGAATGAAGAGTATATGTATATGTATATATGACTTGATAAATGATGATTGATTATGGCGAAGGATTATTATTTAGTGATTGATAATAATAATTGTATGCCTAATTGAATGTATGACCATAATGATGATGTGTTGAGATGAGTTGATGAGAACTTGAGAAGGAATAATAGGGATGAGTGGCCTATTATTCATGAGTAGATGTGTGGTGTTATCATCATTATTTGGTATGTGTACATTCATGCATTCACATTTGAGTCGGATATTAGAATCATGTGGATTCTAATAAAGAAGGATATCAAATGATAATATTTGATAAAGAAGGATATTAGAGGTGAGATACTCTAATAAAGACGATGATACCACATGCATTAGATATGTCTAGGGTGACATACATTATGTTTTTGCATTAGTTTGCATTAGGGAGTTGTGCACTCTAATTGTTATTTGATAATTGAAATTGTATTCCATTATAATTGTGAATGGTTTAATAATGTGATACTTATGATTGAGCGTATTATGAGATGTGTAATATTGATTGATAATTGATGATGATATGTGTACTTGTCAATTGATTGAGAATGTGATATTATTATGATGCATTGTACTCTATATGAAATATGAATAATATGAGATTGATATTTGTTTATGGAATGAGTTGTAGACATGACTGTGATATGTCCTAAGTATTAAGAGTGTTCTTGTACTTAGTTTCTTTTTATGGTTATATTATCTAACCCTCTGTTTTGTGTATGTGCTGGATTTGGGTTCCAGATCCTCAGGTTATATGTTATTGATGTCCGAGTTGTCGGTGAAGCTCCGCTCTGATGTGACACGGGGATGGGATTATTTCTATAATGTATATTTAGAATCTTGTTTCTTATTTTCAATGTATTTTATAATGTATTTTTCTTAGAAACTTATTTGTACAATAATTGTTTTACTAATTAAGTTATTTGTAAACCTTGATGTGTACGATGTAATACTCGAACCAAGTCTTTCATGAATCAAACTTTATTTCCGTTGCGCATTTTTAAATGGTATTTTATTAAATACGGGTTTGGGTGTTACATTATTATACAAACATTGTAAAAAACTTACATGTTCAACTAAAGAGAACAAAAGATGAAATCAGAAAAGTGTGCTTCCACAAATTCAATAAAAAATCTAAAAAACTAATTTTGGCAAGTTCTTATTGATCTTAGTATATCCCCTTCCCACTTTCCATTTCCATATTTGTGGTCATTTGATCTACAAAAAGTTATTTTGGGATTTTACGCAACTTGTGCAGAGGACAAACAATTGTCAAGTTGTTTATTGAGCGATAAAAATTTCAATATTTGTCCAATATTTTTGCCCCCAATTTGTCCAGACCCAGTTACAGTTTTAAAATCAAATACAATATAACTGAAATTGTTCAGTCAAGTACTTATCAAACATTATACAACTAAAATTGTATTGTCGTGTAGCTTATTTTTTAGCATATCAAACACACCCTTTCAGAGATGATAATCTACCAATAATATAGATAACAAACAGGACACTAATCTCTACACCGGTACTAACCTAACAAAGTGAAATATTTGAATGTAACTAAGAAACACATAGTAATCCAAAGAAAACAAAGTAAGCTATAAATTAAGTTACCAAAGGGAGACAAGGTGGGTAGAATTGAAGAGGGAAGGGGGGAGGAGCAAGTTTGTGAATCCATGGCAGTTGAAAATGGTGAGAGACAATTCTTGAAGGTGGGGTCCAGTGGTGGCATGGAGCCACATATCAATGCAATTGGCGAGAAACGTGTCGTCATCGGAGATGCCACATTTGAGATACAACTTTCGAATGTCGCGAGACTTGCGAAGGGAGAGGACACCATTGACGAATAATCTGAAGCTTTTGAACAATTGCGGGTGTTTGCAGTAACATTCAGAGTCAGAGAATTCGTCGTCGAAGTTGAAGACCTGAAGATGTTTCCAGAGGTTACGCCACCTGCGAGAAACAAGACTCATTGTTGCCACGGAGGTTTTAGTTGGGAGGAAGGACAATATATGGCACAGAACAGAGTCCGGTAAACTACTCATCATACGGTTGGATTCAGTGACTACGGCGACGTTGTTTTCTTCATCTGTTTTCCGTCGTTTGATGATTGACTCTGCCATCGTCGTCGTTTGGGTGACCCAATTGTCACCACATTTCTTCTAGCACATATTGATTAGTTTTGTTTTTATTATTATTAGGGTTAATAGTTTTTACCTCTGCAAATAGGCGAGTTTTGCGTTACCCCCTATAAAAATAAAATTTGTGATTACCATATGGCACTAAATAAATAAAGAAAAAATGAAAGAAAATCCACCTCAACATACCACCTCACCTATCTTGCCAAGTCAAGTGCCACGTATACATGTCACGTCAGCAAAAATTGAAGATTCCAAATCCAAGTGGCACTGAGGGGGTAAATGATAGAATCTTCACTTTGTAAGGGGGTAATCACAAATTTTATTTTTATAAGGGGGTAACGCAAAACTCGCCTACTTTGCAAGGGGTAAAAGCCTATTAACCATTATTATTATTATTATTGAAATTCCGGTAGCAAGTTACAGATGTGTAGTGTGATGTGGAGCACGTTAGGGTTTAGGTATACGATGTGTTGCCTAATGTGCCAACATCATAAACATACGATAACTTGATGAACAAGGAAAATAAAGTGCAGAAGATAAAGAACACAGTGAGTTTGTTAACCCAGTTCAGCGCAACTCGCAACCTACTCTGGGGGATACCAATCCAGGAATGAATCCACTATGATAGTTCTACTTCAAAGCTAAACAACCTAGTTTACAACTTTTCACTTAGACACTACCCGTGCTAACTCTACCTTGCTCCTCACAAGATATGACTACCCCTAGTCACTTCCTAGCTATCCTACCTTGCTCCTCACAAGGACCTTGCTCCTCACAAGGATTTTGACTTGCCTTGCTCCTCACAAGGACTTTGACTTGCCTTGCTCCTCACAAGGACTTTACCTTGCTCCTCACAAGGACCTTGCTCCTCACAAGGACCTTGCTCCTCACAAGGATTTTTACAAACTCAATGATGGAGACGCACTCCTAACCTGAAGAACCTACTCGTGCTTCAAAGCTTTGAGTGATTCAAAGTTCAATCCTTGTTCCAAATTAGAACCAAGAAAAGAACAGCTCTGTGCTTAAAAGCTTAAGAGCTAAATACAACCCTAGTTCAAGTCTCAATGGAAACAAGAAACAAAGGGACAAAGACTCGAAATCCTAAAGACTAGATTTATGAATATTGATTTCGGTGAATAAAACAAGTCTTCAGCCTTCCTTTATATAGAACGAGAACTGGTAGCTGACCATCGTATTCTTCAAGTAACAAACTCAATCTTTTAACAAAAGATATGTTTGTTTTAAATCTTTTTGAATCTTCTAGTAACAAACCGGCCTTCTTAAATCTTTTCTAAATCTTTTTCAATCTTTCAGCTCGTTCCTTGGCGCGCAAGCTAGCGTGGATGTGTTTGTTTCAAAACAAATCTTTTTCAAAAGATCACACGCAAATAATGAAAGCGCGTTTTTAGGGTATTCAGTTCAGGTACCACATGTGTGCACATCAGTCACCACATCTGGTCCAAAGGCTTATTTTAACAAATGAAGCCAACCCTAAAATATACTCAACCTATCAGGTTGAAAACACTAACAATCCCCCCCTTTGGCAAATTGTGGCTAAAATAACCTTTGGAGTCAACCAACTAGACTTTGGAGAGAATCATTAGAACATCAGAGGCGTTGCAGCAGCGGAATCTTGCCTCATATCTTCTGAGAGAATAAAACTCCCAACATACAAGCATGGTTATGAATCATGCACACAGTCG
Organism: Trifolium repens; assembly: GCA_030408175.1. Lineage (NCBI taxonomy): Eukaryota > Viridiplantae > Streptophyta > Magnoliopsida > Fabales > Fabaceae > Trifolium > Trifolium repens. The sequence continues at coordinate 39,487,443 of CP125851.1, forward strand.
AGAGGGGAAGTGATGACAGGAATTTCTACGTCATTTTTAGTATTATTATTAGTAGTAAAATGACCAAGACAGGCCCAAATACGAAGGAAAACCTACAAAAGCAAGAAAAAGCATCAAGACAGAGTCCAAGATGCAAAAAGACAAGAAAAAGCCCAAAAAGTGAAGAAAATCAGCATTCCATCGCAGCACGATGGCTCCCATCGTGCCACGATGGGAACTGCTTGTTCGCCAAGAAATCTGAAGAAATAAATCTTGAGAAAATCTTCCATCGCAGTACGATGCACCACAACGCAGCACGATGGAGTAACTTGGCGCCCAAGCTGATGAAATGCACAGGATCAGTTATAAAACTGAACTGAATCTTCACATCACAGCACGATGGCTTCATCGTACTGCGGTGACCTTGCTGAGGCCCATTACGAAAACTATAAATAGAGCCTCCCATTCATTGTTTTATTCATTCAGAAATAGTAGAACACTCTCTACTATACGGAGAGGTTCAGAGGAGCTCTATTGGGCATAGTTTTGCTCCCCTTACAGGAAAACTATTCAGCAAGGTATGATTTCTTTAGGCTTTTGTATTTAGGTTATCATTTCTTGTAATTTAAATATGTAGTCATTGTAATTTATGCCTTAGGTTGTGGTGGTGAAGATGAACTCCCCTATGAATATTTGGAGTCTGTGATTGAGTCTAAGTTATAATAAATGATATTAATAATTATGTTTGTTATTTACTTTCGTGCACTTTAATAACGTCACTAGTGCAGATTGGGGATTCCACTACGGGCGAAAACTACATTCCACGTCGGTTCCAGATCCGACGTAAAGACCATAGACGTTGTAAGTGAAGGGATTCCACGACGGGTCTCCAGCCGAAGTGGAAAGTACGGTTTCCACGTCGGGTGCATTTCAAAACCGAAGTGGAAAGTATCTTTGGATATTTTTTAATTAAAAAAACCTGTGGATTCCACGTCGGGTTCGTTTCAAAACCGTAGTGGAAAGTGGAGATTCCACTTCGGTTACATCTAAAAACCGAAGTGGTATCCTGTTTTTTTTTTTCTGGTACCTGTAATCTTTTCCAGAATCGCAAAATCCATTTTGGTACCTAATTTCAACCAGTCCCAACGACAGATCTGACAAACAGTCAAAGACAAGGAAAATTACACATGAAAATATTTTAAAGTACGTACGCAACAATGGCATACCAATTGCATTACCAAAAAAGTAGTCAACAAAAGACATAACAATGTTATATTTTTAGATACGCAACAATGTCATTCCAATTACTACAACATAGAGGCAATAGACAATAAAAAACAAGTACTTAATTATCAAAAGGTTTGTCATAAGTTATCCTAAGTTTTGTCATATTCGACCCGACCACAAATGAAAGTAATACTCCCTCCATCTCAAATCTTCAGCCCGGCCAATACAAATAGAAAAAAAGGCTTCAAAAGTCAAATAGCTAAATGAAACTCCAAACCATTGTTGAATTTACATCTTGAGCTCACTCTAACACCTGCCATCATGTTAAAAATTTATATTTAGCTCATAAAATAGATTATTGAAAACCTCCAATAATAGACTATAATAATATGAACAAAACTGTACCAAGTTTGATCAGTGGCATATTTAAATCACCACCAGCAGCAAGAATTTGGTATTTACATATAGAATTTATTATTAAGTTCAAATTTAACTATTCTATAACTCACCAGATAAGTCTTTAACCCTTATATAACTCCAAAAAATATGTTGCCCAAATTTTTCGCAATTCATACAACTCATCGCTTGATAACTCTGTTGGGTCATTAAATACCTACAATAAGTAAATAACAATATACATTAACTTAAACAATAAGATGTAATAGACTTTTTTTTTTTTTTATAAAAGCAAAATTTATATATACAACAAACTAGTTAACCACACACAAGAAACATATAATAAAACAAGTTAAGATACAACTATGCTTTGATAATATACATAAAGTTAAATAAATTTGGATTACCTCCATCCAAGACCCGGTTATATTAGCAGAGACAATGTCCAACATATTTTTCATTACATAGTATCCACAGTCAATGGAGTTAGGTTGTTTCTTCGTCTACAAATGAATGACATAATTATAGTAAATACTTAATTATTAAAAAAATAAATAAAAAGTTAGAATTTATACCACACTTACTTTGGGATAAAGTCATTGAGTATTATTCTTTCTATTGCCATTCGCCATTTGATGAACCGTAAAAGCACTAATTCATAAGGAAAAAAAGACACATAAAATCATATAAAATATAAACTTCGTTTTGTAACAATTTATGTTTTTAGTATATATAATAAAAGCCCATAGAATATAAACTTACCTTGAAACAATATTCTTCATTGTTGGATTAAGAGCACGATGTAGTGAACAAAGGACGACCACATTATTTCTTTTTCACATATGGGACACGCACTATGTCCCTTAACGGTATACCCAGACAAATTGCCATAAGCCGGAAAGTCGTTGATGGTGCAAAACAACATGGCACGCATATTGAATTGTTCACCAGAATACGCATCAAGAACATCCACTCCTTCCTCCCACAACATTCTCAGATCATCAATCAGTGGACTTAGATAAACATCTATGTCATTTCCTGGTTGTTTTGGGCCCGAAATCATCATCGATAACATAATATATTTACGCTTCATGCACAACCAAGGGGATAGGTTGTAAATCACCAGGAGAACAGGCCATGAACTATGGTTAGTACTTTGATTACCAAACGGATTCATTCCATCGGTAGCAAGTCCAAGTCTAAGGTTTCTCGACTCTTTGCCAAAATTTGGAAACAAAGAGTCGATCTTCTTCCATTGCAAAGAATCGGCTACATGGCGAACTTGGCCATCACATTTTCTCTCGTCTGCATGCCATCTAAGATTCTTTGCGTCATTTGCATTAGCAAACAATCTCTTGAACCTTGAAATTATTGGTAGGTACCATACCACTTTCGCGGGAGGACCTTTTTTGGTCACCTCATCATCACTAGAATCACCATCTTTCTTTTTGCAGCGTGACGCCTTGCACTTCGGACATTGATTGTAGTTTACAAACTCTTTTCTATATAATATGCAATCATTAGGGCATGCATGTATCTTTTCATACTCCAAACCCATCGGACACAATACTTTCTTCGCCTCGTAATAACGATTTGGCATCACGTTACCTTCTGGAAGCATTTGTATCAACAATTCAAGCAATTCGGTGAAACTTTTGTCAGTCCACCCATTTTTTGCTTTCAGATTAAACAATTTTAACACCGCTGACAAACGGGTAAAATTAGTGCATCCCGGATACAATGGTTTATCCTTGTCACTGCATAAAGTGTCATACACATGCGCCCTCTTAAACGAATCTTCTCCGATATCACGCATCATGTCTTCCAGCCGATCATCCATATCCACACTAAGATTTTCTTTGTGGGACACACTTGGCGTTGCTACTACTTCACCATGCCATATCCATCGTTTATAATTTTGACAAATCCCCTCACAAATTAGATGATTCTTGATTTCTTTCTTATTACGTTTTGGTTCTTTATTTGCACAAAAGATACACGGACATAGAAAAAGTGGAGGAATTTCTTTTTCAGTATTACTTTTAGGAGGAGGAATATTTTTTTCAGCAAACTCTAGAAATTCCATCACTCCATCTCTGTACTCAGCACTTAATCGACTAGCTCTCATCCAACTACGGTCCATACCTACGTTTCGAAATTAATGCATACAAAGTTAAAGAATGAGTAGGTAGCTACGATATTGCGAAACACTCCACTCGCCCTATAATTTTTATAACAAATGACTAGGTATTGTGAAACACTTCTCTTTTTAAGTTTTTAGTTAGGACTTACGATGAACCAATTAATTCTAACATAATTTCAAACGTGTATATCAAATTGAAAGAAGTTTAACATAAAAGAAGCAATATCGGTACAAATTACTATTTTGAAATTGTAACATCCCAAATTTATTTTTTTCAAATAAAAATTATTTTGTAAAGTTTGACCATAGAAATTGCTCCTCCATGTACTCTTATTTATTTATATTACTTATCAATTTGTGCTAAACCAAAGTAATAGGATAAATTCACATATTCAGTATGCATGGTCTAGAGGAGCACATGTATGTCTATAATAAGCAACACAAACAGCACGGGGTACATAACATGAAGTATTTAATATTGATCCTCTCATGAACACAAAGTAAGAAGACTTAAAAAAAAACACATATAGCAGTACATGTATCAGTCAAAAGTTAGATGCATGATATACTTCAAAGAATCAGTACTTGTGGCACTAGTAACAATATATAATTCTGTTTTGTTACAGAACTAAAATCAGTACCTGTACTTGTGGCAACTGTGATTTTGAAGCTTCTAAACTATGAATGAAAACTACAACGACCCTGCTACTACTCTCACGAATCACACTGTCATCAACACAAAAGTAGAGAAAAAATAGTTTTAGAGACAATAGTGAGCACATTAGAGACAAAAAAATAGAATAAGAGATGTGAATCAAATCATAATCTACTGCAACATCAACATAAGAATCAAACATAAGAAACAACCCCTAATATACTGCAACAGCAAACAAAATAAAAGGCTACTGCAACAGCAACCTAAAACAAAGAAACAGAGGGCTAATCGCACCAAAAAACCACACCAGCACCTACAAACTTCTCCTCAAAACCGCAGCACCAAATAGAAAATTATATGTTGTTCACATTCAACACAAAGAAATAGAAACTGAGACATACCAATACCGTCAAACCCTCACTCAGCGTCATCACGTACATTATTAGAAATATAATAAAACAAAAAAAAAGGGACCCCAATTCATACTAACATTCAAATTTCAAATTCCTAAAACACCCTAACATCATAAAATTTCAAAAAAAAAAAAATCTAAAATATAAAATGAGAATAACAATCATAATCATAACCATATTCAAATCTAGAAGCTCAATGGCTAATGCAATTTCAAAATGAATCAAACAGCTGAACAAATTAAGCAACCAACATTTTTCCCTTTTTTTTCTTTAAAATTCCTCAGAAAAATTATAATTATAATAATGATCTAGCTGAAAGTGTGAAAAAAATTAACAATGTAATCAACCAAATTTTTTTTTTGATCGGCAAAAAATTTATTAAGGACACAACACGGCACAAGAAATGCTGTGAGGTCTAAAGATTCAGGTACAAATCAAAGTAAGCTACACCAGCTTACTGCAAAAACAAAAACACGCCAACCATTGGCCATTACAATAACATAACATACAAGGAACAAACTACAACCAAACAGCAGGACAATAAAAAACCAGAAACAACAGCTACAGCGCCATGTAATCAACCAAATTGAAAGCGAAAAAGAATGAATTGATTTCAGAAAACAAAGAAAAAATTTCGAAAATAGAAAATGAGAAGGAGAAGAAACGAAAACGCACCAAACGATTTAGGGAATCACCGCCTCAGCACCGCGTCCGTCTTCTCTCAGCTGAAAGTGTCGTCACGTCCGTCTTCCTCTTCTCTCAGCACCGCGCAGCACCGCGCCGCCGCCGTCCTCCCTCTCGCGAACTCCCTTTCTGCGCGATTTAGGGAATCGTTTTAGGGTTTCGGATTTGCATGATTTAGGGAATGATAGGATCTGCGTGATTTAGATTTGGAATGGGAGAAGTTTTGAATGGAAAGATGTATGAGAGGATTTGGATAAAAGGATTCTAGGGTTTCTGCAAGAAAGGTCGTATTGTTTGGAATGAAGAACGAACGAGAAGACAATATTATAACCTTTCTAAAATATATTGATTTCACTACAGTGGAAACAAAACCGAAGTGGAATGTTTAAAGCAAAATTTCACAATATTTACCAAACTGCCACCGTGTTTATTTTCTACTACACTTATACTAACCAGCCGTAGTGGAATCTGTTTTAATGAATTATCAAAACAAAATTCACTACACGTATTTCCCTCAACAGAAGTGGAATCTTTGGCCAATTGTATTTCACTTCATGTATTCCAATACCTGAAGTGAAATCCAATAACCAAATGTCATATTTGTACTAGTGCGTATTCTCGTAATCTGGCCGGATAAGCGGGAGCGCCCATAGAATTGATATCAGGTTTTGACTTGTTATTAGTCCGGAACTCGTAGTAAATAATGCTAGGTGTATAGAGATGGTAACATCCTGAACTAGTCGTGAACTGAGCGGTTAGAGGAGGAATCATGCACTAGGTGTGATCTGAGCACTTAGAAGATGAACAGCCCAATACTAGGACCTAGAGGTTAATTGGTGAAGGTTATAATGCATGTTTATAAACAACTCACTTTGTAATTAAGGTATGTGACACATCGAGGTTAGGCTCTCGTAGGTACCTTAGTTGTTATTGTAGGGAAACTTTAATAGACATAGTGTAATAGTAAGGTATTACTACAACAAGGATAATTCACCGCCGAACATAATCTAAGTAACTATGTTATATACCGGTCATGCCAAATATGAAGAAGGGAGGGAGTCCAACCACCATACCTAGCCTCTATATTTCTTGAATCTATATTTCTTAACTCATTCTAGACACCTAGAGTGTGAATTATTACTCGACGACAGACTGGTGCACTTGCCAGACCGTAGTCAAGTTTTTGGCGCCGTTGCCGAGGATTGTGTTTACAAAGCCTTACTAGATTTATTTAAGTTTGTCAAATATTTTTTTTTTAAAAAAGACAAAAAAATTAAAAAATCAAAAAATCTTGTTGATGATTGTGGATTTTGATCTGTGAAAGTTCTGGCTAAGGATAAGTCTTGGTATTTAAGCGATCCGTTGTGATCCACCTCACTTACCTGGGAATTTTCATAGTGACAAAGACACATGAGACAAACCAAAAATAGTTTCACATTTACTTTTCCAGTGCTACTGAAGGTATTCATTTGTTGTGCTTGATAACAGGTATTCTGGAGTTAAAGTACGACCCTGAACCCGAAAGAACGCTTTGGAAAAGAAGGCAAGCACAAGGGCTTGCAGCATCCAGTAGTTTCAAAACAAAAGAAAAAGCCTACCACCAAGCCATGGAAGACGAACCAAACGGAAGGGATTACTGCGGGAAGGTCAGCATTAAGCAAGAACCAGACTGGACACCACCTCACGACAACCACAGTTCTGAAGGAATATTTTGGGACGACCTGGCAGATATAGAAGTTGAATCTCAAAGGGACAATTTCTCTGATGTCTCAAAACCATTCAGGGAAGACAGTTGGAAGCCCATGATACCTTTAGAAACCCGGTGGACAGAACATGCAAAATGGATGAAGAAATGGATGCAAGTGGCACCAACATCCAGGCACTATGCGAAAAGACCACTCTCAGCGAGAAGGACACGGAAGATCGAATACCAGAAACATGTGATCCGTGAATGGATGATCGGTTCCCGCCGCATTTTCGAAGAAGACTACACTAAAGACAAAGAAGTGGAAGATCTAATCATGAAAATGGAGGACGAAGGTAATGAAAAATGCATGGCACTTAAAGAGAAGAAGCGCAAAAAAGAGACTGAATGCGAGTTCCAAGAAAGAGTAGTAAAAAGATCACAATTGCCACCCAAGAAGGAAGATCCTGGAAGCGTCACCATCATCTGTCAGATTGGGAAAGCAGGAGTCAATGCACTTTCTGATGTAGGCTCAAGTGTGAACGTAATACCATTATCTTTGGCGGATAAGATCAAGCTCGCATTACCCAGTGCAGGGACAGCTCGAGAACTCGTACTAGCTAATCAGTCATCCATCCACTCGGTAGGCACAGTCAGAGACGTCTTGGTGAAAGTCAAAAACCTAGAATTTCTAGTAGACTTCATGATCCTAGACATTGGAGAAGATGAAGAACATCCTATAATTCTTGGAAGACCATTCCTAGCCACCTGCAAGGCCCTCATTGACATGAACCTTGGAGAAATAACACTAAGGAGTGGAGGTAAGTCAACAACCGTAAAAACTTTCAATGCAGGAAAGGAGAAGTGTTATATGCTCGAGTGGAAAGACAGGAAAGCTACACCACCGACTCCAACTCAAGAAGTACAGGTGAAGATAGAAATAGAGGAGCTGGATAATGAAATGGCGCAGCTAGAGATAGAGACAGCTCAGGAAGAGGAGGTACCCGAGGAACTCACTGATAAAATGAAGAGGCTAACTATTGAGGTGGACGTCTGAGCAACATGGGTCAAAGCATGGGGCAGATACCGAAAAGTGGCCAAAAGATCTAAGTTTGGGGTTAATACGCCACCTCTGAAGAAGCCTGCTGCTGAAGAAAGAAAGAATAACAGGGTCAAAGCTGAGAAAGAACAAAAGAAGGAACATCCACCGAGAGGCAAAGGGAAGTCCATTATAAAAACAGTACCAACAGATGATGATGGACGACTCTGCTATGCCACCTTCAAAGAAAGACAGAATCCAGAGAAGTATGAAAGAAGCAACAAGAAGGAGGGAGGAGCTAAGGCGAAAGCTCCTACAAATGAGAGAGACATGTGAACCTATCCTCTGTAATGGAGGAAATGCCTCAAGCTAATGAGAGGCTAAACAAGCGCTGCTTGGGAGGCAACCCAAGGATGAGTATTTTAATTTCAGTATTTTGAATTCAGTATTTCAATTTCAGTATTTTAATTTCAGTTTTTAATTCAATAAAATATGACTAGAATTCTGCATGTCATTTTCATCTGTAAGCATCCCTTATTCAAACTTACAAAAAATTAAATAACTGTTTGCTGTTTATTATCTAGTGCATGATACACTGTTATAGGTAAGATTGCGGCGAAGTAAGTTATAAATTCTGATGAGCCGAATTTCACGCCTTCATAAAGAAACCAAAGGTGATTGCTCCGAAATGCGAAGTTCGGGAGACAGAGAGACGAGTGATGAAGCTTGTAACACCCCGTTTTCAAAAGCCAAAGAGGGGCATTATTTTTTTTTTCAAACACTCAGAGTGCGCATAGAATATTTTTCAACGAGCCGACATTGAATTACAAAAGAAACCATATATATATATATAACACAATATATATATATTGCATTCAAAATGCAAAGTGTAATCCTGAATAATTACAATCCCAAAAAGTCTAAGCATCAAAACAAGTTAGAAACCCTATGCTAACCAAAAGCACGGTGCACAAATCACACCGGCGCATAGTCTAACTACACTAAGCTTCAACACGAGCTCACTGGGGCTCTGAGCAGCCGCCGCCCTCATGACCTATCGCATCGTCTGGGGTGGGATGAGCCCAATAAAGAATATGGAAAGGGTCACCACAAAATAAAAGTATATGTATATATAACCGGTGCGAAAAATGTACACATAACAAATTTCCACATACACAAGAGAAAGCTCTTTAACACAAAAGCAATTCCCACCAACAGGCTTATATATATAATACACACCAAGCCTAATGCAGACTTCTACAATGGGCGTGGTACTATCCAAGCTACCACATTCATGAATTCCGGAATCAACCTCTCTATAGAAGGCGTAGGTCTCAGGTGGGATAACACCTCCTACTATTGGTGGGATAACACCAGTATAACTTTCGCTACTATACAAACACAATCACGGTGGAATAACACCGGGTATAGCTTTCTTGCTATACCAACTCAATCAAAATCCCGTAGGATTCGGGTGGGTCCACTCACGCGACAACACCCCGTAGTCCACTCACGCAACTACGTACTATGAATGCATGAGCATACGATTCCCCTTATATGCTAATGCAACAAATACATACCGTTCAAGCATATGTAAATAAATCATAGCAATTCATACATATATCTCCTAATCATATGTAAATTGCGCAAACATCATAAACACGTTCTCATCAACGAGAATACATAACACAGACATGCCAACCACACAACAAATGCATTACAGCAACTTTTCTAAGCATGTCAAAAACCATTTGAAAAGACGGAAATAAAGTGGAGCCCTTACCTCGGCAAGCTCTCACAACAGAAACTCGTTCAAAAAACACGACGCGCTTCCTAAAACAAGCAGCGTACACAATCAAAACCAATTCCAAAGAATCCTATTGAAATGGAATCAAAACCCCAAAAACCTAAAGGTTTTCTAAGGAAATCCAACACTTTTGGATACCACACCAAAATCCACTATATTGATCAATCTCCATGAGTTATTTGTACTATTTTTCGAACCCAAAACCATTGGCAAAACTCTTAAATAATTTGAAATACAAAATGGTCGTTTTCTTGGGTTACAAGCTACACACTTTCCGAGTACCCGAAAAACCCGTTTTCAACCCCAACCATTACCAAAAATTAATAAAAAGGGATTAGAAAGCTAACAACAAGGTTTAGAAATCAGAAGCCAAAATTTAAACTCTCAGGGCTCGCCCTGGCGAGTTGGTGGCGAGTGAAGTCAGGGAAGACAGGTCTCGCTTGCTGTGGCGCTCGCCCTGGCGAGTTCATGGCCTGTGACGCTCGCCCTGACAAGTTAACTCTTGCCTGGCGAGTTACACCAGTATGACAGCAAAAACAGCAACTCACACATAAATTTCCTAACCAAGCCTAGTTTGATTCTATTAGTTCCCAACACTTTTTCAAGGCACAAAAACAACCCATTTTCATAAGCAAGTTGGGTGATTCAATCACTAGCTCCTAGTTTTCATTTTCAATCCAAAAACCAACCAAAACACCAAGTGTTTCCTACAAACCTCCCACAACTCTAAAACATTTTCCGACATGTTTAAAATACATAACACGACTACACAAAACCATTTTAATTGGCAAGCACAAGGCCGAACATAAAAACACCATTTCAAGTTCCCAACAACACTTAGGAGTATAATTTTCCAAGACTTTCCAAAACTCCAAATATTTTTTCATCACATTTTCTAAAACAAAACCCTAAACCACACATCCATTTTGCTAAAAACTTCAAAAGCAAGATCAATTTTACAAATACACAACCCTAACTCATGTTCATGATCAATATACTTTTCTCACAAAACCCTAACAAGGAAACAATCTCATGAAACTCATAAGATCATGGAAAACATAACAACAAAGCCTAAACATGCTAGCCTAACCCTCATGAACAACTTCCATGGAACAAAAACATGTAAAGCAACATTTCCTAACTAACCCTCATGAGAACATAAACCCAAAATCCATCAAACTTTAATAGTTTGGCAAGCTACAAGATGAGAATAGAGGGTTACCTTAATCAAGTGATTCTCTACAATTTTCCTCAAAGCTTCCAAGCTTGAAATAGATGAAAATGGTGAAGAATGGAGAATTTTGTGAAGCTTTGGTTATGAACAAGGGTGTCACTATGGAAGAAGAGAGAAAGAAAGTCTTAGGCAAATTTTTCTAAGTCCACAAAGTGATAACCTCCTTACTATACAACTTGTCTTGCTTGCCAAACAACCATTGGATCAAATAGTGCAAAGTTCCAAGACTAAACCCTAGCCATTGGATCACTTTGTTTTATGATAAATCACAAGATTAAATCAAACCTCTAGAAACTCAACTCATAATCAGTTCTCGCGCGCCGCGACGAACAAAACTCACCAAAACAGAAAACCTACAGAAAGAACGTCTATCGTTTTTGCATTTAAAACTTATCGCCGAAACTTTTTCTGCGACTGAAATTTGTTCCACACCTTGGAAAATTATTCTCAGAATATATCCTAACTCGCGCAGATATACAAAACTTCCACCCGAAATCTTACTGAATTCAGAAGCAGTAAAATTTCACAACAGCGGGTAAAATTCCTACTTGTTTTTCCAAAAACAAGAATAATCCAAAACTCGTTATTCTGAATATACAGTAACCTTCTCATTCAAGAAAGAGGATTACAAGACAAAAGTATGTACAATTACAGTGCACGAGCACAAAACAGACCAACTTTCAGCAAAACCTAATAATTACACGATGTTTCACAACGAACACACCGGAAACCCTCAAACCTCAAAGTAAAGCCCTATTGTTATTACACCAACCATACAATTGAAATCTTGGGTCTTACAAAGCTGGTGTCCGTGAGACAAGTGTTCAACTTTCAGATACCTAAGCCATGTGAGGATTTGATCCAAATATTTCCAAACGGTATTACCACTTTCTTTCGAATTACTATGAGAGTATCGTGCACTTGTTTATTTTCTAGAACTTGCTCTAATTCTCTGCTGACTAGTTGATTTGATATTATATGCATTGAGGCAATTGTTTGTTATAACCCAGAGCCTTTTCAAGCCCCCCTTTATATATTATTATCCTTTGCTAGCCAATTTGAGCCGTAATTATTATCCCTTTTGTTTCGGTGACAAACCACGATATAAGCCTATAGACCAGAAAAACAATGATTTACCCTCTTTGGAGTTAGGTAATAGTTCTCAAAGTCTTGGCAACAAAATAAGTTTGGGGTTGCTCATGGAACTAGCAACGCCTAAGTTTGGGGTGGGTATACGGTGAACTATCACTACAAGAAAAAGAAACAAAAAGAAAAATAAATGAAAAAGAGACGGGAAAAACATCAAAAAAGATCCCTAAAAAAATAGTCTCTTCATAAAAAAAAATGAATGAAAAAGAAAAAAGGAAAAAAGAGCCAAAGGGCAAAAGAAAGAGCCAAAGGGCAAAAATAGTGATAGAAAAGAAAAATACAAAGACACATCCGGTTCTTATTTTCCGATACTAACACAAAAAGGCACCCTAAGGAACAAAGGTTGCGTACACAAAAAGGAACAACAAAGTAGAACTTAACTCCAATGTTTAGCTACTATTCCCAAAAATGTCCTACCTTGACCTAAGCCACGTTATAACCCTGAAAAGACCTCCAATAATGCATGTATATTAAATTTTGACTGGTTGCTTAGAATTCTTGCAAGCCTATGGTAAAATGGCAGGTTGTACGATGATTGAGAGTTAACCCTTTCAATTATGAGCGAAAAACACAAATGTCAGAGAGAGAAAAAGTTGAACATGGACTCTTGCAGACATTTGTCCGATTTGCTACCATTGACGTCTCCTGAGCCTAGCAGACTGAGCATGATCGCTGCGGTAAGAAATCAGCGGTACCATGGCTGAAATATTAAGCAAGGTTGTGAAATTCCTATCATCTTATTTCTCTAACGATCTTGTCTGACAGCATATTACTTGAGGACAAGCAACAGTTTAAGTTTGGGGTTGTGATGACAGGAATTTCTACGTCATTTTTAGTATTATTATTAGTAGTAAAATGACCAAGACAGGCCCAAATACGAAGGAAAACCTACAAAAGCAAGAAAAAGCATCAAGACAGAGTCCAAGATGCAAAAAGACAAGAAAAAACCCAAAAAGTGAAGAAAATCAGCATTCCATCGCAGCACGATGGCTCCCATCGTGCCACGATGGGAACTGCTTGTTCGCCAAGAAATCAGAAGAAATAAATCTTGAGAAAATCTTCCATCCCAGTACGATGCACCATAACGCAGCACGATGGAGTAACTTGGCGCCCAAGCTGATGAAATGCACAGGATCAGTTATAAAACTGAACTGGATCTTCACATCGCAGCACGATGGCCTCATCGTACTGCGATGACCTTGCTGAGCCCCATTACGAAAACTATAAATAGAGCCTCCCATTCATTGTTTTATTCATTCAGAAATAGTAGAACATTCTCTACTATAAGGAGAGGTTCAGAGGAGCTCTATTGGGCATAGTTTTCTCCCCTTACGGGAAAACTACTCAGCAAGGTATGATTTCTTTAGGCTTTTTGTATTTAGGTTATGAATTCTTGTAATTTTAATATGTAGTCTTTGTAATTTATGCCTTAGGTTGTGGTGGAGAAGATGAACTCCCCTATGAATATTTGGAGTCTGTGATTGAGTCTAAGTTATAATAAATGATATTTAGTAATTATGTTTGTTATTTACTTTCGTGCACTTTAATAACGTATTCTCGTAATCTGGCTGGATAAGCGGGAGCGCCCATAGAATTGATATCAGGTTTTGACTTGTTATTAGTCCTGAACTCGTAGTAAATAATGCTAGGTGTATAGAGACGGTAACATCCTGAACTAGTCGTGAACTGAGCGGTTAGAGGAGGAATCCACTACAAGAAAACCTCAAGTTATTGACGGATTTTAATAACATCTATTGAGGGCTTAAGTCCTCAGTAAGTTACTGACGGCCTAAACCCTCGGTAAATGAGAAAAAAAACCCTCACAAATTTACTGGCGACCTAAGCCCTCGGTAAATTTCTGACACTTACAATTATTGGCGGCCTAAGCCCTCAATAAATTTACTGACGACCTAAGCCCTCGGTAAATTTTTGACACTTACAATTATTGGCGGCCTAAGCCCTCAATAAGTTTCAACTCTATTGCCAATGTGACACATCATCATCATATCAGCTCATAATAAAATCAAAATACAATAATAATAATAATAAAAAAATGAAGAAAAAAGAAAGCAAAGAAGAAAGGATAAAAGCTAAAATTTATTCATCCTATTTTATTCCTATCTCATTCATTCATTCACTCACTCTAAAAAAAAAAAAAAACAAAACAAAACAAAAAACTCTATTTTCTCTCCTTCTATCTCTCAACCTCCTCATCATAATCATAATCTTCCAAACACAACATACCACACACACACACCAACGTTAAATTAATCAATCTAAACAAAAACAAAAACCCATCATCTTTCTGTCTTGTTTCTCTCATCCACCGATTCTCTTCCTCAACCGATGCAGATTCACAATCATTAGAAATCTTCTTCTCTTCTGTTCTGTTCTTCTTCCCCTCAAGAAATATATTGTAATCAACTAGGATAGGGCATGTCCCATACAAGAAAGAACTAATTTGCTACAAAGAATCTTGTTACAAGTTTTTTTTTTTTTTTTGTGTTTTTTATTAAACTTGTAAAGTTTGATTTTATGTAAGCTTTTTTGTTTTGTTTTTTGAGATAGAAGCTGATAGGAGTTTAAGTTTTATTATGTTTAATAATATTTTAAGTAATGTGTTGTTTCTTTGTGTTCAACATTGGTAAATAGTATGGTTCACTAATTTTTGCTGATATGTGTATTTGGGAGCCTCTGTTTTGCTGCGGCCTAGGCTTTTGTTTTCCTGCTTTTTTTTCCTGTTCTCGTCGTGTTGTTTGTTAGGCTTTTGTGCTGGTGTTGTTTTGTTTTTTGTTGCCAGCTCCTGCTGCTTGTTCTTTGTAAACTTTATCATCTCACAAATCATGTCTTATGATTGGTTGAGTTTCAATATATATAATTCATTTGCTGCTCAAAAAAAAATTAATGTGTTGTTTCTTTGTGTTCAACATTGGTAAATAGCAATTTCAATTTAAAAAGCAATTTCTATTATTAAAACAAGGCAATTTCTGATTTTTAAAACATAAATTAATTATTTAATAAATTTGGTTTTAAATAATAATAAATAAATCTGTTTTTAAAACAATTAAGAAAACAATTAAAATATATATTTTTTTTTTAAAAATAAGCCAGAATTTTGTGACGGCCTAAGCCGTCGCTAGACAGTCAACGCATGTCTGTACACGCAGGCCCGTCAGAATTTTGTGACGGCCTGAGCCGTCGCTATCTGTTTTGCCTGGATGTGACCGTTATCAGTTACTGACGGACGCGGACGTCGCAAAATCCATCGTCTCCGTTACAGACGACCTGGGTCGTCACAAAATTTATCGACGCCTATTTTCCTGACGCCCAGTGGCCGCCAGCTGGTCGTCAGTAGCTACTAACTTAGCGACGGCTTTTCCCCGGTAGCGAGGGCTTTTGGTCGTCGCAAAATCCTTTTTTTCTTGTAGTGATCATGTACTAGGTGTGATCTGAGCACTTAAAAGATGAACAACCCGATACTAGGACCTAGAGGTTAATTGGTGAAGGTTATAATGCATGTTTATAAACAACTCACTTAGTAATTAAGGTATGTGACACATCGAGGTTAGGCTATCATAGGTACCTTAGTTGTTAATGTAGGGAAACTTTAATAGACATAGTGTAATAGGAAGGTATTACTACAACAAGGATAATTCACCGCCGAACATAATCTAAGTAACTATGTTATATACCGGTCATGCCAAATATGAAGAAGGGAGGGAGTCCAACCACCATACCTAGCCTCTATATTTCTTGAATCTATTATTTATACATTCTGCAATTTATATTTCTGCAAAACATTACGCTTATTTTATAAAAACCTTTTCAAAAACCAAAGCGAATGCAAACTATCACAAACTTAAATAATGCTAGTAAAGCTGCGGCACGATCCCTGTGGATACGAACTCATTATAGACACCTAGAGTGTGAATTATTACTCGACGACAGACTGGTGCACTTGGCAGACCGTAGTCAGGAAGTATCTTTGATAGCTTCAGTGAAATATTTACTCCCCCTAAATTCAAGCACCATCTTCAGCAGTCTTCAAAGGATCAGTCTTTATTCGTCTGGTCTCTTCAAAGTCTTCAAAGTTTGTGCAGAATATAAGCACATTTTTACGATGTGCACACATCTGACATCACATCATGTACCAGAGCACATGTAGCACATGTATTGCACTACTTATACCTTACTCCCCCTAGATATACTACTTATCTTTTCTCCTCCTTTTTAGCCATAATATTGACAAAAAGTTAAGATCAGAAAAAGTAATAAAAAAGTACTGGGGTCATTAACTGAGTAGATGGATTTGACAAATGATCTAAGCACCCCTCATAACCACGGTCTTCAAAAAGAGATGCTTCAGTAGTCTTCAATTTCTTCAGTATTTGTCTTCAAAAATCCATATAGTATAGCAATCCATAGCCTTGTAGTCTTCACTTTCCATGGTTGCTATATGTGCATTCATAGTTAAGCATGTACAAGTTACCCATATTTCTATGACTGTAACTAAGTCACCCATATTGCTATGACTGTGACTAAGAATCACCCATATTTCTATGACTGTGATCCTAAGCATAAAGGTCATCCATATTTCTATGATCATGACTAAGCACAATGAATCATCCATATTGCTATGATTATGATTATGATTATGCCCTATGCTTACAAACTTAAATGCTTTTGAGTTGCTTTGCACATATTCTACTCTCCTATACCAGATATACCAAATGCTCTTGCAGATAGCATTATTTGTAACCTTCTGCTCTGGATTGGATTCTTCACTTCTTCTCAGGGGCTCCAATGTGGACCACATTGAGCTCTACATCAGGATCTTCAGCACTAAAAGAGATTGCAGACTCTCTTCTACAAGCCATGTCCTCCTTAACCAGAACATCAGATCTCTGGCTTACAATAATACCACATAGCAGAAAGGGAAAGGCTATAGGCAACTTGACAGCTAGGGTTTTGGCATGCTTGACAGTTTGCTAAAAAATATAAGTGCCAAAATCAAAATTAATTTTGTTACCTACACAGTAGATAAACCTAGCCAAACCTGTTGCAACTTCATAATTGTGCGTTGTAGGCACCCAATTTACAGCAACAACTCTATTGAGGAGAGTAAATACAGGAGTGTGCTTACTTGCAGGTAGCTTTCCTTTCTTTGGCCAATGATTGACCTTGCCTCCAGTGATGCTCTTGCAGATAGCATCATCAGTAACCTCCAGCGCAGGATAAGGTTCTTCACTTCTGCCTAAGTAGGTGTTGATTATGTCAGGAGAGAAAGTGATCTCCTTTCCTCTCACAAATACCTTCTGGTACTCCTTGCTTAGAGGGTTGTCACAGTCTTCAGGGATGTTGACCAGGAACTCCTTGACCAACTTCTCATAGCAGTTACCCAACCCATGCACAGTCTTCATCAAGCCAGCATGCTTGATTAGCTTCATAACCTCCTTGCATTGCAGAGCTTCTTTGCTAAGCTCTCTTTCCAGCGCCAGTCTTCTACTCACCACAAATTTCCACCTTGAAACATTCTCCAGTGAATGGAAGGAGATGTTGTCAATTTGAACATCAGGAACCCCTTGTCGTCGTAGTGCGTTAACGTTTGTTATAGCCATGTTTTATTGATTGAACTTATTTAATTATGTTGCAGTTATTTACACAATTGAATTTCAAAAAAGAGGACTTCCTCATGCTCATATTTTAGTTTTCCTACAACCAGCGTTTCGAATTATCCATCCCCACACTATTGACAAAATAATATCTGCTGAGATTCCGGATAAGTATCGAGATCCTGATTTATTTGAAATTGTGTCTTCCTTCATGATACACGGTCCTTGCGGTGGCCAGAATATAAATTCCCCGTGTATTCAAAAAGGCAAATGTACTAAATACTATCATAAAAGGTTTGTTAATACTACAGTTATTGACTCAGAGGGCTATCCTGTGTATAGAAGAAGAGATGATGGTGTGTGCATGCAGAAAGGGAAGACTTTTGCTGATAATAGATACGTTGTTCCATACAACAGACATCTATTGTTAAAGTATAATGCTCATATCAACGTGAAATGGTGTAATCAATCCCGGTCTATAAAGTATTTATTTAAATATGTCAATAAAGGGCATGATAGGGTCACTGCTGGATTTTACCATGCTGGTGGTGATAATGATAGTGCTCAAGTTTCTGATGAGATAAAAATGTACTCTGACTGTAGATATTTATCTGCATGTGCGGCTGTTTGGACAATCTTTGTGTTTGATGTAAATTATAGAGATCCACCAGTTGAAAGGCTGAATTTTCATCTTGAAAATGAACAGCCCGTGATTTTCCCTGATGAAGCTTCTATAGAGGATGTTGTTTCTAAGCCATATGCTAAGCAAACCAAATTTTTGGCATGGATGGATGCAAATAAAAAGTATCCTTCTGCGCGGGAACTCACTTATGCCGAATTCCCCACAAAATTTGTGTGGAAAAGGGATAAGCGTGAGTGGAAACCGCGGAAGCGGGGCTTCTCCATTGGAAGGTTACATTTTGCCCCTCCTGGATCTGGTCTAAGGTTCTATCTGAGAACTTTGCTTGGATATGCTAGAGGTCCTACGTCTTTTGACGAACTTAGGACCGTTGACAATGTTAAATATAACACTTTCAAGGAAGCCTGTTTTGCACTGGGATTGATGAATGGTGATGGTCAGTTTATTCAAGCGATCAAAGAGGCAAGCTTCTGGGGTACTGGCATGTTTTTGCGCAATTTATTTGTAGCTTTGTTACTTTCGGGACAACTGCATCAGCCAGGGTATGTTTGGAACAGTACTTGGGAGGAATTGAGCGATGATATCCAACCTAGACAGAGGCGCGTCCTCCGTGTTAATGGTAGTTTGCTTTTATATTTATATTACTTTAGGTGATTAATTTTTGAAACAATTAGCTTTTAGCGTAACTTTAAAGTTCAATCTTGCAGATTTAGTGTTGACCCCAGAGCAACGACAGAGTTATGCTTTGGCTGAAATTGAATCTTTGTTGCAGTGCAGTGGCAAAAGTTTGAAGGATTGTGATGGTATGCCTCAGCCAGACGCAGGATTGTTGAGGGACATAGGAAAAAGGTTTATTTATGATGAATTGAATTATGATAGGTTGTTTCTGGCCAAGGAGCATGATGCATTGATGTCTACGATGACCGCTGAACAAAGAAGAATATACGATAAAATTATGTCAAGGGTGGACAGGAAAAGACCAGGTTTTTTCTTTCTTTATGGTTATGGTGGTACTGGAAAGACGTTTATCTGGAGGGCATTGTCAGCGGCATTGCGGTCAAGGGGCGAAATTGTTCTTACAGTTGCTTCAAGTGGAATAGCTGCTTTGCTAATTCCTGGTGGGAGAACTGCACATTCAAGATTTGGCATCCCAATTAATATCGATGAATATTCAACATGCGAGATAGGCCCTAAGGATCCACTTGCCGCTCTAATCCGCCGTGCAAGGCTCATTATATGGGATGAGGCACCTATGATGCACAAACATTGTTTTGAAGCTGTCGATCGTACATTGAAAGATATAATGAAGGAAAAGCGGTATCCATTTGGTGGGAAGGTTGTTGTGCTTGGCGGGGATTTTCGACAGATACTTCCTGTTATACCAAAGGGAACGAGATATGAGATTGTTCAGTCAACTATAAATTCATCTCATCTGTGGCAACATTGTGAAGTCCTAACTTTAACCACTAACATGAGACTGTTGTCCGGATGCACCGATTCTGATGTTGAAGAACAAAGACGTTTCTCTGAATGGATTTTGGGAATTGGTGATGGGAGCATTGGAGATGCATCTGGTGATCCTCTTGCGGCTATGGTCGAGAGCACTTATCCAAATTTGTTGCACAGCATGAATGATCCATCAATATTTCGTGATAGAGCTATATTGGCACCAAAAAATGCCATTGTTGATGCCATCAATATTTCTGTCTGTATCAAATATTCAATTATTATCTTAATGATAATATATTATTCAGTTAGTTCCTTTATAAAGAAGAAAGAAAGGTAAAATAACTTTTTGAATTAATAAATATCATATACAAATTATGGGAAGGAGTTAAATTTTTTACAGATTATGAGAAGTTGGTTTTTTTTTCTATTTATTATTCATAATTAATTTGTCTTGAATAAAATGACAGAAATAACCCTAATTAATTATTTATTATTCATAATTAAATGACCGAAATGACCCTAATTAATTATATGTAGAAAAATGATAAAGGATAAATTAGATATTTTTTATTTTTTTTTTGCTTTCGCACCGGTTCCGACCCACCAAAGGTGGGCGACTAATCCGGCTCGTGCGTAGAGGCATGCGCACTAGCCAAGCGTTGTTCCCCCTGGGAATCGAACCCGGTATTCCCCTAATTAATTAGATATTTAAAATGTATATTCTTTTCGTGGAGAAATAACCCTAATTAATTATTTGTCAAAAAATGATAAAGGGTAAATTAAACATTTTAAGATGTATATTCTTTTCATATGTAGTAGATGGATTGACAACTTTTTTTTATAATAGAAAGACATTGATCACATTAAGATTATGAAATTATATCAAGTTGATTGCTTTAGCTTAGCGGAAAATGCTTCAAACCATTGCACAAAGGCCATGGGTTCAAATCTTGCCAATCTCTTTTTTTTTTTGGATAGAATTACTAAAGATGAAATTAGGGTTAAATTACAGAAATAACCCTAATTAATTATGTGTCAAAAAATGATAAAGGGCAAATAGGACATTTAACATGTATATTCCTTTTATTATATGCAGACTAAAATAGGCTACACCAAAAAATATTAACACTCATTTCCCTTTATTTATTGATGATATAGAATATAGATTTAGTGTGAACTATTCCCTTTATTTATTGATGATATAGAATATAGATTTATTTATTAGTATAGATATAGATTAGATTATTATTATTATTAGTAATCAAAAAATGAACAAATAAAACAAAAAGAGAGGGAAAGAAAGAAAGAAAGAAGAGCACGCGTAACAACAAAAACAGAGCTTACATGTGCACTATCCTTGAATCAAGCTTACAAGTTTTAACATCTTCCCCAAACGGGTAAACCCTATACCAATTTCTCTGTAGCTAGTGTTCCCGTTCCTTTTTTGAAACTCAAAACCCTAATTATTTTGAATATAACTTGAGACTAAAAACAGAACAAAATGGGAGGATAGAAACTAAAAAGAATCAGAGGCAGAAAGGCAGAACAATGAAAAAACAAGTAACAGTAACAAAAACAACATCACTAACCACACTCATCTTCATCCTCTCAAAATCTCATTCTTACCACCATTAAAGCCACCTTCAATAAGCCAACCTTCAATCATAAAGAACAGAACATTAATAAAGAGGCAAAATCAAAGTTTGCTTACCTTCACAATCTCCATATCCAACCATCATCATCAATCCATCCAAAATCAAACATCAAACGACCAGTGAAAGAAAACACAAAGAAAATAGAAGGAAGAACAGAGAGATCTTCAATCATCACCGCCGCCGCCACTAAACCAACCACTGCCGTTACTCACTCTCTCGGTTTGCTCCTCTCACACCATTCACGCGTTTGATCTAATCTGCTTCTTTTCCTTTTATTGTTTTTTTGCTTAGTTAGCTTTTTTTTTTTTTGTTTTAATGGGCTCTGTTTGTTTGCACTATGGATCTCTAATCCATTTATTTATTTACACCCCTTTAATCTAATAACAACTCAAATAACTTAAACAAGTCTTTTCTTATGCTAGAAAATAACCTTTTTATGTTCCTTCCTTTATTAAAATGTCAAAAAATATAGAAAAAAATATCATTTATTTTCTTTATTTGATTTTATAAGTGATCTTTGATCTATGTTTGTTATCTTTATGATACTTGTGTCTAAATCCAAGGGAAAGGCTTATATATTGACTTTCGTCATGTTTTTGTCTATTATGTGCGTTTGTTGCATATCTTATTGCATGTTTACCTTTTAAATACCATTACTTACCAACAAAATAAATCATGAGCTAGGATTAATTTGTAGTAGAACCACTAGAAAATTATCATTTTTAATTCAAATCAAATAAGAGAAACAAATAGAATAGTAGAAAATTTTTGACTTGTGTCAATGCATTTTAAAAACTCTTTTTTTTCAATAAATACTTTAACACACTTAAGTATATTCAAAAGACTAAAAATAAGTTTTTTTAAACAAAAGTATATTTTAACACCTTTGTTTTTAAACAAAGGTGTTAAAATACAAGGAAAGAGAAAAACACATAGGAACAGTTCAGCCATGACTTTGCATAGTACCAAATTCTAGACACACCGTTTTGTTCTAAGATTCCTTCTATTTCATCTACATGTCTTCCTGAAGTGGCTCCAAATTTAGGTCTGAGAGTATCGGGTCTCTATTTGGTGATTCCTGACCAATTTGAATCTCACTTTGAGCACCACTCCCGCCTGCAACATCTTCCCCACATGTTGTTAAGTTACTTGTTCTTGATCCTGCTGCATTCAAATTTGTATCAGGTTCCACCAATTCAGGCTTCATTAGATTTGTATTAGGTTCCACCATTTCAGTCTTCATCAAATTTGTATTAGTCTTCAATGATCTTTGAGCTACTAAAGTTGAGTTGTCAGCTGTCTTCATTGCTTTTAAAGCTAGTACCACAGTTCTGTTGTTAGCAGTTGAATTTGCTTTCGAGTTTTGCAAATTTATCGTGTCTACCGATTTATTATTATTTTATCTTGCATTGTCAAAACTCACATGCAAGTCAATTTCTCAATCACTTAAATCTTCGTCACATATTCTTTGGCTACGATGCCTAAGATTTTAGGCAATCTTATTTGGTGATGTCCCTGGAAATTTGGATCATATAATATAAGTTTTATGTAGTCGAAATATTTTTGACAAAATATTATATAGCTAGTGTAAAAAATGATGTTTGTATAAGAAACACTTGCACAAACATTCATTACAGTTTTGAAATTGGAATCATATTCTCTACAATAAATGTGTGTATAAAGAGTCAAAATAAAAATGATTGATTGCGAAAGAAATTATCCAGAAGACATAAAATTCAATTAATCAAGTACCAAATACACACATAAACAACCCAATTTAATGAACTCTAAGTCTCAAAACTTCAAAATTAGGGAGGTTAATAAGGGCACACTAGAACGAATCTTAAAAAATGTGCATTAATCAAGCAAAACAAATAATGAAACTTCCAAATACATCTATGAAATTGTTATCTACATGATTCACATTTAAATTGAAGAGATCCAAACAATATTCCTCAACAGGGGAAGTGGTAATTATAATTTCCATAATAAAATATCAACCATTGCATAAATTTTTGAAAAGAAGTAAACATACCGTCAATTTCAGAACTAGATCATATTTGCTTTGTGTTTCTCATCAGTAGATTTTTTTGCTCTCCTCTGAATTTTGAGTAGTGGCCACTGAAAAGGTGATAGAACCCATAAAATCAAAGTAACGAAATTGTTTTATATTGAAGGAAAAGATGGAGCACAAAGATTAATGGAAAATTACACACTAGAAGAGCAAGTCACCAGACAACACGTTTCAACTCAAGAAGTCCTACTGTTACCTTGTCCAATTACCTTAGGGGTTGCAGATTGCAATTTCACACCACTTTCAACTTTAGCCAATCGCTACTACTACCAACACAAACCTAGTCAGAGAAGACTTCTCGAGTCGAAACGTGTTGTCTGGTGACTTGCTCTGCTGGTATGTATTTTTCCATTAATCTTTGTGCTCAATCTTTTCCTTCAATATAAAACAATTTCGTTACTTTGATTTTATGGGTTCTATCAATCTTTTCAGTGGTCACTGCTCAAAATTCAGAGGAGTGCAAAAAATCTACTAATGAGAAACAAAAAGCGAAGAGCTGATTCTGAAAATGACGGAATGGTTGCTCTTTTTTAGAAATTTATGCAATGGTTGAGATTTTATTATGAAAATTATAATTACCACTTCCCCTATTGAGGGATATTGTTTGAATCTCTTAGATTTAAATGTGAATCATGTAGATAACAATCTCATATATGTTTTTGGAAGTTTCATTATTTGTTTTGCTTGATTAATGCACATTTTTTAAGATTTGTTCTAGTGTGCCCTCATTAACCTACTTGATTTTGTAGTTTTGAGACTCAGAGTTCATTAAATTGGATTGTGTGTATTTGGTACTTGATTGCTTGAATTTTATGTCTTATGGATAATTTCTTTCGCAATCAATAATTTTTATTTTGACTCTTTATACACACATTTATTGTAGAGAATATGATATCAATTTCAAAATGGTAATGAATGTTTGTGCAAATGTTTCTTATACAAACATGATTTTTTACACTAGCTATATAATATTTTGTCACAAATATTTCGACTACATAAAACTTATATTATATGATCCAAACTTCCAGGGACATTACCAAATAAGATTGCCTACAATCTTAGGCATCGTAGCCAAAGAATAAGTTACAAAGATTTAAGTGATTGAGAAATTGTCTTCCATGTGAGTTTTGACAATGCAAGAGAAAATAATAATAAATTGGTAGATACAACAAATTTGCAAAACTCGAAAGCAGATTCAACTACTAACAACAGAACTGTTGTACTAGCTTTAAAAGCAATGAAGACGGCTGACAACTCAACCCCAGTAACTCAAAGATCATTGAAGACTAATACAAATTTGATGAAGACTAAAATGGTGGAACCTAATATAGATCTAATGAAGATTGAATTGGTGGAACCTGATACAAATTTGAATGGAGCAGAATAAGGGACAAGTAACTTAACAACACGTGGGGAAGATGTTGCACGGAGGAGTGGTCCTCAAAGTGAGATCCAGATTGGTCAGGAATCACCAAATAGGGTCACAATACTCGCAGAACTAAATTTTGGAGCCGCTCAGGAAGACATGTAGATGAAATTGAAGGAATCTTAGTACAAAACAATGTGTCTAGAATTTGTGTTATGGCTGAACTGTTTCTATGTGTTTTTCTCTTTCCATAGAGATTTATGAAGTGTTTTACTTCTTATGTTGTTATTTCAAAAAATAAATTTCTTAGGTTGTTAAATTATACTTTGTTTGAGATTTGTGTTTATTTTGTAGAATCTAATAATTATGTCCTATTCATATTATTTATCAGTAGCATTTTTATTTTCTACAAAATTTTTATTTTTATTAATAACATTCAAGTAATGACAATACACAATAGCAAATCAAACAATAAAAACAAACACTTGGGTTGAATATCGCGGAAGGGCCTAGACTCCCAGAATGTAGTAAGTCATGCCTCAAGTCTCGGCTTTGAGAAGTGTAGTGATGATTAATCTTCGTTAGTGAACCTGTAAGATAAACAAATTGGGTTCTGGGTTATCTAGGCATTATGTCTATTCTTAATCTTAATTTACACATAAATAACACTACAAACGAATAAAAAATAACGAAGTAAAATTTAGGTATATATGTCTATGTTACTGATTGAAACTGAAGTAAAATCCAGGAATATATGTCTTTATCACTGATTGAAACCAAAATCTATGTACTTTTGTTAAAATTGAAATTCACTGCCTTGCAATGATGATTCCTCAAATAGTTCCTTTTAATAGAAGAAAACGAATGAAAAGAAATTCAAGATTGATGATTAGGATAAAGTCTTGGATGGTGAATTACCGTCAGGTCTTGTGGCTGGTCATACTATAATCATAGCACTTGTTCTTTGAGCTACAAGTGGAATACTAAGCAACTTTGTGAAGGTGGAAAAACACAAGAAGGGGGGGTTGAATTGTGTTTTGAGAATTTAAAAACTTTTTCAGATTAAAACAAGTTTGCAGCGGAAATAAACACAAAGTAAAAGAAGGGTTCTGAGAGAGAGAAAGAAAGACACAGAAATTTATACTGGTTCCTCTCACAAAATGAGAGTACGTCCAGTCCCCTTGCACTTCCAAGGGCTTCTAACTAAATCTTATAAGATTACAAGATGCTCAAGCACAACAGCAAGAGACTTCTCTAATGCTCAAGCACAATAGCAAGAGACTTCTCTAATGCTCAAGTTACAATTAACAAGAGACTTCTCAAATGCTCAAGTTACACTTAACAAGAGACTTCTCAAACAAACTTAAGAATAAGAATGAATGTTAAGGAACACTTGAAATACTATCAGAGGTGTTTACAAAATACAACGCAAATTGCTTTAAGACTTGAATGACAGATTGAACAAATTATGTCAGAATATTTCAGAGCCTTAAACGCAGTAATAGAACAGTAGTCATTTCTTCCATTTGAGTCTTCTATTTATACTTGAAGGAAGATGATGACCGTTGTAGACAGATAAGGTGCCAGCTGGAATATGCTCGTACAATTGCTAGCTGTAGATTGCCTTCTTTAGCAAAGAAATCCAATTTCACTACCTTGCAATTCAAATTATCACTCATCCATTTTGAGTAATAATAGTACGATAGTACGATCCTCAAATGCGCTCCACTTATGGATAAGATTAACGTTGTACCAACGAATATTCCTTCCTGTGGATGTGACAGAGCCTTGAAGTAGATTGTTCTTCAAACATTGGTTCTGATTCTGTCAGTTCTTGAGTGACGTAGATTCCTTTTGCTTCAGATGCTGTTGTCGTAGCTTCTTAAGGTCTTCAGCTTCTGAACTCCTCAGAGTCTAGCTTTGGTCCTCAGAAGCACTATCTTCAGCATGCAAATTTTAAGCTTCTGATGAACAACGATACGCTTTCAGAGCTTCATAGCTTGGCTTCTCTCTTGTTATTCATAGTGCTTCTGAATGAATTTTAACTTATAATTCTGCACACTAGAATAATCATTAGTAATACCAATTGCAATTTTAATACTTTGTTACCATCAAAACCACTTAAAAACTTAGAGGTTCATGTCAGACCCACTTTGTTCCAACAATCTCCCCCTTTTTGATGATGACAAACTAAAGCATTAAAATTCAATTGTTGTTGATTTAATTATTTATGTTGACTTCAGGTTTCAAAGGTTTGCAATCTCCCCCTGAGTCTGATAATCTATAGGGTTAGGTTTGTAAGCTCCCCCTAAGTCTTATCCATAACTAATTAAAACAGTTTAAGAGTTAATTTATTAATTTGAAATAAATTTTCATATTTGACTCTCAGAGGCAGAGGTTTGTAAGCTCTTCCTTCAGAGTCTGATAATATTCAGAGAAGGTTTGGAAGCTTCTCTCATTTTATCTATGAAAATGTATTTCAAATCTAAATTTTTCTCCCCTTTCAATAAGGTTCAGTATGAAACACATAACGACAGTTCAGAAGGGATAGAAATTGATATGAGTATAACAGTTTCAGTTCTTTAGCAGTTAAAAAAATCAATTAACATTAATTTTAACGCTGTTCTTACTCCCCCTTTTGGCATCAGTCAAAAAGTAACATAAAATAAGAGAATCAGGTCAAAAATAACGCATTCCTCAAGACAGTCAAGTCAATGGGTGGTTACAACTATGTTCAATTGAATGAACTTTGCTGATTACCAAGTAGATATGAGAACTTGAAAGCATTATAAAAGGAGATGATTCTTCTCATTTTATTCACAACGAATAATCAAAGAGTATATTTTTAGGCATACAATTGAACATCAAGCAATGAAGAAAGCTTCGGGATCAAAGAAGGAGATCAAGAAGGAAGCAACATCTTCACGCTCAAGAAGAAACAAGCAGCCAAAAGAAACAACCAAGCAAGTAATTGAGATATGAGATTCTGATGAAATAGATTCTGATTATGCAGAGTTCCTTAAAACATATGATCCTGAGGAAGAGTACTCAGACCCTGAGATCCCCAGAGCCATTCTTGACTCTCTTTCTGATGCAAGCTCTGCTGAGAAGTCAGAAGTGCTCAAGAAAGAAGAGTCAGAGGCTGAATCTGATGTAGAGTCTAATTAGTTTTCTCACTATCCATGTAATAAGACTTTGCATTAATAAAAAAATCTTGCTTTTGAATTTGTTTATTTTGCTTGCATATTTCTTATATTCAACTTAAAACGTCAGAACACCAGTTACCAGACACGCCTCATTCGGTATTGGTGCCCCGTTTATAAACAGGCTATAATACTAAGAAGTTATTTCATGAGTAAACAGGAATACTGATGTGGGGGAACCTTAGGTTTTCAAAATCCTATATAAGTTAAAAAAACAAGATGTTCTCCAACACCTTACACTAGGTTCAGAATCCACAAGAGTATCAGACATAAGAAGTGAATATATTTTTACTTTAAAAAAAAAAAAAAAACACACATTCAGATACACAAACACAATTAAGGATAAGAAGAAGTTTAATTAACCAAAAAGAATTTATCCAAACATATTACATAAGAAGAATACAGACAAGTGCTCAAACATGAAAGCTAAGGTTTGGGTTGTTGTTGAGTAAGCTTCAGCAGTAGCTCCATCATTGCATCTATCTTCTTATTAGTAGCTTCACCAGATTTGTTCATATCTTCTCTTATATCCGCCCTAAACTCATCCATTTCATTTCTCAGCTCTTCTCTTAAGTCACTCTTGATCTCATCTAGAGCCAGTTGAATAGCTGAAGGTATGGCAGATGAGGAAGAGCCTTGAACAAGTCGTGGTGGAGATCTGAGAGGAGATGAATCAATAATAGCAGCTTTTCCCTTGTCAGAATCTGGCTCACAGAGGTTCTGATCATGCATAACAAAGTCCTCTTCAGATGCTTGATTTTCCTTGATCTTATTTGTCTCAACCTCAGCAATGTGAACAGCCATATCAACAACCAATCTAAGCGCTTCTTGATCAGCCAGCCTCTTATGCTCAATTTCAGCTATTCTAACTTGCTCAGCATCAATCACTAATCTGGCATATCTTGCTTCTTCATCCACCAACCTCTCAGCAGCTTCACTTGACATTCTGGTACTTTCCTGTATAGCAGCCAGAAGCTCTAATCTTTTAAGCTCTGCTTCATGATTGTAGAAGGTAAGTCTAGGAGCTTGAGAATAATTAGCAGAGGCCATAATGTGACTGATTGCATCCATGCCTTTTCCTTTGATCCTTTCCTTGACCTGATTACCCAGTAGTCTCAGAGTCTCACTGAACTTACTTTCCATATCTCTGATTTCAGCATCCACATCTGATGGAAAGACAAGAGTTTCCTTTTCCATACTCTTCAGTCTCTTGAGACTAATACTGATAGCAATATCTATAAGCTCAAGATTAGGTTCAGAGATAGGATTGAAAAAGGGATGGTCTTTGTTGAAAGGAATGGTAGGTCTCTTTCTTTTGAGAGGAATAATTCTGATTTTGCTAAGGTCAATGTTTGGTTCGGAGAGAGGGATAATGAGATTGGTTCATCATCTATATCGATTAGATTTTTAAGATAGTCCTCAAGAATAGGTAAGGCAAAATCAACAGGTAGAATTACTTCCTCTACAGTCAAAGGTTTGTAGCTAGGACCATGGATAAGAGGTGTTGAGGGTGGTGTTTGGACATTTTGGATTTCAGCTGGAGTTGTCTCAGAAGTAGTGTGAGGTTGTTGTTCAGCTGTGTTTTGAACTGGTTCAGTAGTGGTGTGTTCAGGTGAATGATGAGGTGATTGTTCTGAAGGTTTGGGTGAAGCAAGGTGATGTTCATAATGAGTCACAACTTCATCCTGAACTGGTGTTAAAGTGGGTGGATTTTCTTGTTCAGAGGCAGCAAAAATTGGAGGTGGTGTCTGAACAATTGTTATTGGTGGTTCTTGAGTTGGTGGATCTTGAAGTGGTTCAGAAGTATTATTGACAAATTTGTTGATGGGGTGATTTGGTGATTCTAGGTTAGAGTGGGTAAATGCATCACCAGATAAGTGTGTGGAGAGGTGGTCAAGGATTGTAGGTGATTTTCTTGTTGTGTTGGTGGGTTGGTCAAGGATTGAAGTGTCAATAACAATGTTTTCCTCTTGTGGCTTAGTTTTGGTTTTCTTGAGGGTCTTTTTCATGGGGGTTCTTTTCACAGGGATCTTTTTCTTGGATTTCTCCTTCTGAAATTTATCCAATCTTATAAGCAGCTCTGAAGAGTCAGTGCTGGTATCAGAAAAAGTCCCTTCTGATGAGGATGATGAGGATGATAAAGTTTTTGGAGAAGGTGGGATCATATTAATAGGTTTTGTATAGTCTATGGGAGATGGGTTAAGGGGTTGAGCTTCAGAAGTGCTATCAGTATTAGGCTTAGAGATATTACCTTTAGAAGTGCCAGCAACTTTCTTTTTAGCAACCACAGTCTTTATCCTTTTGGTGGCTCTGACTGGTTGATCCTCTTCAGCAGCTGCAGACCTCTCATTCCTCTTCTTAGATCGCTTCTCCTTTTCAACAGCCTTCCTTTGAACAATTTTAGCCACCTGCTCCTCAGTGACTCTTTCATCATCTTCAGTGGCACTGTTATCCTCAGACTGTTCCCCTTGTCCTTCACTGTTGCTTTTCTCAGAGTCTTCAAGCAAAGCTTGCTCTACCAGTCTAGGTTTCTTTCTAGACCTAGTGATGTCTTTTGGACCTTTGAAAATATCCCAATCAGGCACATTTACCACCATACTTCTAGTAACCCTTGCTCCAGTTTCCTTTCTTACCATTGCCAGGAAATTCTTAATAACTTCCTCATTATCATGCTCTGAAATGGTGGGAAACCCATCACACCAGAAGTAAGTCTCATAGATGGTTTTGAGAGGGTTTTCAGCATGTATCAGCTCCTCTTTCTTTTTCTTTTTCATGTTGACCAAGATGGTAGCATCAAATTTTGCAGTTTGAAAGACTCTTAGTTTTTCCTTCTCCCTAAGAATCTCAATTAGTTTTGTTTGATGAATGATCTCTGAAATTAATCTGGGATGATGAAGTGTTGCTACAGCCTTATGTTGATTCTCAGTGATGCTGGAGCACAGGTGCTCAAATAACAGGCTAGCCAAGTTAACCTTCACCCTTTTATGTAGAAACCATAGAAAGTGCCTGTGTGGTAAAGAAATTGTATCCTTTCCTCCTATTATGGGAATGATAGAAGCAAGAAATACTCTGAAAGCAAAGTTGAACTCAGGCTTCAAATACTTTGCATTCCCAAATTGCTTCTCTGTTGTTCCAGCAGGAAAAAGATCTTCTTTAATAGACTAAGTATACATACTCTTTGATTTGTAAGTATTCACATCTTGGCCTTTGTTATCCAGACCCAGAATCTTCGCCACATGTTCTTGGGTGATAAGCATATCAATACCCAACAGATTTGACCTAATCTCTTTTCCCTTATACGCTCTTAGACCCAGTTGGACTCTGGACTTGCCTTTCAGATTCTTGTCCTTAGCCACTAACTTATTTACTTCCTCATTAGCACTAAACTCATCAAACACATACGCCTTATGCCAGAAGTTCTTCACAATGTCGTAGTAGACGAACCCATTCAACATATCAAAATAGTTTCCCCACTGTTGGTCATAAAATAGACTCTGAACATCGATTCCGTTAAGTCTTAAACTTTCAAAATCCACGAACTTCTCAGTAAGGAATTCCATAGCCTCTCTACCACAATCCGTTGAAGTAGGACGATCGACGAATGACGCTTGAGAAGTTAAATCTATTACTGGCACGAGTTCAGGGTCAAACGGTTCTTGAACGATGATGGCAGAAGGCTGAGCAGTCATGATTGCAGATAATGATGATGATGATGAGAGAATTTGACGATTCTGAGTTTTAGGGTTTGTGTAGGAAGTGATTATGTGAAAAAGTTGTGCTTTGTGAGTGAAGTGACAATTTATATCAAATAGAATAAACACTCAGAAAATAAGCACAAAGGAGGGAGCGCGAACAGTTTAAGATTAATTTTAAATTGTATAACTGCATTTTCATCATTAACTGTTCTCTATCCATCACGATCTAGACACGTGTAAAAGAGGCTTAATCATAGCTGACGCGTGTACTGACAACAGTTGTACACTAACTAGTACTAAACGTTTCATTTCCGTCTAGTTCAGAGCCAAACTCATTAATATCTGACACCTCATCAGAACCTGTTATCCTTCAGAACCCATATTATTCAGAGCTTCCCAAATGAGACTCTGAATTATTGGAGGCTCTGAAGGAGCTTCAGATCCTAATTCTATTTTGCATCTCAGAGCTAGTTTTCTTCAGAGATAAAATGCATGTTCAAATTCTTTTTAATAAAGTCAAATCTTTCAATAGCTAAAGGCTTAGTAAATATATCAGCCCATTGATGATCAGTATCAATGAATTGAATATTTATTGTCCCTTTTTGAACATGTTCTCTTATAAAATGATGCTTAATTTCAATATGCTTAGCTCTGGAATGCAAAATTGGATTCTTAGATAAATGAATAGCAGCAGTATTATCACAATATAGTGGAATACTACTTTCAGCTATGTTATAGTCCTCTAACTGATATTTCATCCAGAGAAGCTGTGTGCAGCATTTAGCAGCTGAGATGTATTCTGCTTCTGCTGTAGACAAAGCGATAGTTCTTTGTCTCTTGCTGGCCCAAGATATGAGATTTTCACCAATAAATTGGCAATTTCCACTAGTGGATTTTCTCTCTATCTTGTCTCCAGCATAGTCAGCATCACAGAATCCAACTAACTTACTATCTAGGGATTTTTTATAAAAAAGTCCTAGATTAGTAGTTCCTTTCAGATATCTAAAGATCCTCTTAACGGCAGTTAAGTGAGGTTCTCTAGGATCTGACTGGAATCTTGCACACAAGCATACACTATATAAAATATCAGGTCTAGAAGCTGTTAGATAGAGTAAGGAACCAATCATACCTCTATACAGCTTCTGATATACTTTGCTTCCAATTTCTTCCTTGCTTAAGCTGCTTGTAGGATGCATGGGAGTTGACATTATCTTACAGTTTTCAAGATTAAACTTCTTCAGAAGCTCTTTTGTATACTTGCTTTGATGAATGTAAGTGCCATCTTTTCCTTGATTGATTTGAATTCCAAGGAAAAACTTTAGTTCACCCATCATGCTCATCTCAAATTCATCCTGCATCAGCTTTGAAAAACTCTTGCACAAGGAAGCATTAGTAGAACCAAATATTATATCATCAACATAGATTTGAATAATTAAGATGTCTTTCTTAGTTGTCTTTCTGAATAGTGTATTGTCAATTTGACCTTTTTGAAAACCATTTTCTAAAAGAAAATTACTCAGTCTTTCATACCAAGCCCTTGGAGCTTGTTTGAGACCATAGAGTGATTTCTTAAGTTTATAAACATAATCAGGGTTTTTCAAATCCTCAAAACCTGGAGGTTGTTTGACATATACTTCTTCAGAAATGACACCATTTAGAAAAGCACTCTTAACATCCATTTGGTATAAAGTTATTCCATTATTAACTGCATATGATAACAATAACCTGATTGCTTCCAGTCTTGCCACTGGAGCAAATGTTTCAGTGAAGTCAATGCCTTCTTGCTGACTGTAGCCTTGTGCTACTAGTCTAGCTTTGTTTCTTACCACTTCACCTTGTTCATTCAGTTTGTTCCTAAATACCCACTTGGTTCCAATGATGTTCTTGTGTGTTGGTCTTGGTACCAAATCCCACACATCATTTCTTTGAAACTGATTGAGCTCATCTTGCATTGCTACAATCCATCCATCATCAGAAAGAGCTTCATCAATATTCTTAGGTTCTATCATAGATATGAGTCCTAGAAGTGAATCATGTTGTTGATAATCTGATCTTGTTTTTCTTGGACTCTCTTTGTTTCCAAGAATAAGATCTTCTGGATGTGATGATCTGTATTTGAATTTTCTCTTTGGAGCTTCATTAGTTTCAGCACTCGTTTGGGTATCATCTTCTGAGATATCATCATGTCCTTCAGATGCTTCTATTGGGGATGCTTCTTCAGAGACTTCTTCCAATACAGCTTCTGAAGTTTCATTGGCATCTGATGCTTTCTCAGGTTCTGGATTGTTATATAGATATGGAACACCTGCATAGCTATCATCTTGCTCTGACATTTTACTGTCAGGCTCTTTGTCATCAAATCTAACATGTATAGATTCTTCCACTGTGTTAGTTTCAGAATTATACACTCTGTATGCCTTTAAGCGTTCAGAGTAACCTATAAAGATTCCCTTACAAGCTTTGGCATCAAATTTTCTTTTGTAGGCCTTATTGTTCAGAATGTAATAGGTACATCCAAACTGATGAAAATAAGAGATGTTGGGCTTTCTTCCTTTAAAGAGTTCATATGTTGTTTTATTCAATATAGGTCTGATATAGATCCTATTTTGAATATAACAAGCTGTGTTTACAGCTTCTGCCCAGAAGTGCTTAGCAAGTTTAGTCTCATGCATCATGGTTTTTGCCATCTCTTGTAAAGACCTGTTCTTTCTCTCTACAACACCATTTTGCTGTGGTGTTCTAAGAGCTGAGAACTCATGGACAATTCCATGGTCTTCACAACAAGTTGCAAAGGGTTCGTTTTCAAACTCACCCCCATGATCACTTCCGATCTTTAAGATCTTGAGACTCTTCTCACTTTGCAGTTGTGTGCAGAAGATGGTAAACACATCATATGCATCATCTTTCACTCTAAGAAATTTAACCCAAGTCCATCTACTGTAATCATCAACAATAACAAGTCCATATTTCTTTCCATTGATTGAGGCTGTACTAACAGGGCCAAACAAATCAATGTGAAGCAGTTCAAGAGGTCTTGATGTAGAGACAATGTTTTTAGGTTTAAAAGAGGTTTTTGAAATCTTTCCAATCTGACAAGGACCACACAGAGCATCTGAATGATAGTTAAGATTGGGTAGGCCTTTAACCAAGCTTAGTTTACTAAGCTTAGAGATTAATCTCCAGTTAGCATGACCTAAGCGTTGGTGCCAGACCCATTTCTCATCATTCAAAGATAGAAGACATACTATCTTTTGCTCTGAGAGTTTTGACAAATTAATTTTATAAACATTGCCTTTCCTTAAGCCTCTGAACACTACAGACTCTCTAATTACAGTACATGCATCTTTATTAAACTTAACAACAAATCCACTATCACAAAATTGGCTAATGCTCAGTAGATTATGTTTGAGGCCATCAACTAACCAAACATCTTTAATAGAGGGAGAAGAGTTACCAACTGTACCCGTACCAGTGATCTTCCCTTTTTGGTTTCCTCCAAATCCCACAGTTCCTCCCTCTTTCAGAGCCAGGGTTTGGAACATATGCTTGTCTCCTGTCATATGATGCGAGCAGCCACTGTCCAGGTATCAAGAATGTTGCTCTGGCCTTCTTTGAGTGCAGATCTGCTGCAAAGACAATCTCAGATTTTCGTACCCATACCTTTATGGGTCCTTTAAAGTTAGTCCTCATTACCTTAGATTGTTTTTGTTTATAAGGCCTATCAAGAGCTCTAGAGTTATTGAAGCATTTTGAAAAACTTTTAGGCTTTGTATAACTCTTGGGTTTAGCTTTAGAATATACCAGAGTTTTATTTATTTTGACATTGGTCTGAGGTTTGGAGATCTTAGGCTCTGAAGGTTTCAGAGTCTGAGACTTCTTGGCCTCTGACACAATTATTTTTTCAGGTTCTGGTATAACTATTGCTTCTGATTGGCTTTTAACAAATACAGCCTTAGGTTTTGAATTATCACTTTAGAGGGTTTAGAAAATAATGGATTATCTATAAAACGTGAAAATCCAAGACCTTCACCTCTGTTTCTACTAACATGGTATATTAAGGAAGCTATCTTACTTCTCTTCATGCCATTGATAAGAAATTGTTGCAGAGCAAATTCATGCTCTGGAGGAACCTTATCATCATAAACATAATGAGTTTCCATAAATGAGTTTCTACTTCTTAGAGACTCATTTTCTTCAACTATTATGTTCATTTTCTTAGTTAGGTTATTGTAAGCCTTTTTCAAGACCTTACATTCACCTGCCTTTTTAGTGAGCATTTTTAAGCCATCTTTAAGAGAATCTACTAATTCAGTTCTAGATAGTTTAGCAATTACCTCTTCCTCATCTTCAGAGTCTGAACCTGCTTCAGAGTCTTCTCTGTCAGAGGTAGTTGCCATCAGTGCTAGATTTGCTTCCTCATCACCATCTGAATCTGAGTCTTTGTCAAGATCTTCCCATGTTGCCAGAAAGCTCTTCTTGACTTTACTCTTATATCTTTCCTTGCTAGAGCTTTGCTTTGATGATCTACTTTTGTTTTCTGGACAATCAGCAATGAAATGACCAGGCTTGTTGCATTTGAAACACTTGCTTTGATCTTCCTTCTTGTCTTTAGCAGTACTAAGTCTCTTGGAAGATCCTCCAAATTTGCCTGCATATTTCTTGCTTCGTTTTGCCCATTGTGAAACCTTAGCAGCCATCAGCACCATCTCTTCTTCATCATCAGACCCAACTTCTTGACCTTCTTCAGAAGCCTCATCTTCAGATTCTATAATTTTAGCTTTCAGAGCCTTTGATGAGCTCTTAGAGCTTAAGGTTATCCCTTTCATCTTCTTGGCTGATTCATCAGTCATTAGTTCCATCTCATGACTCTTCAATGAACTAATCAAGCTTTCAAGGGACACAGTATCCAAATCCTTAGACTCTTGAAAAGCAGTCACCTTGGGTCTCCATTTTGGTGGTAGGCTTCTGAGTACCTTTCTCACATGATCAGCTTCAGTATAACTCTTGTCTAATACTTGAAGTCCAGATACTAGAATTTGAAACCGTGAAAACATAGTTTCAATGTCCTCTCCATCCTTCATCTTAAACAGCTCATACTGATGCACCAACAAGTTAGCCTTTGCCTCCTTAACCTGTTTGTTGCCCTCATACTTGGATTTTAAGGAATCCCAAATAGACTTTGCAGTTCTTTTATCTCCAATTTTAAGGTACTCGTCATGTGAGATAGCATTGGTCATCATTCCTTTTACAGAGTGATGCTTCTTGTACTCTAGCTTTTGAGTATGTGTAAAAGATTTCCTGTTCTGAGAACTGACTACCTCTTCTAAGTCCATATTTTCAAAGTTAACTCCATCTTCTACCAAGTCCCATAAATCACAATCAATACTCATGATGTGACTATACATATTGGTTTTCCAGAAAGGGTAACTAGTCTCAGTTCCGTTGAAGAAAGGAACTTTATCAGATGACCTCCTTTGTCGAGAGTTTGAGTCATAGTCCAAAGGAACCTCATTGTTGTTTTTCTCAGCAGACATGTTTTTCCTCCTGGATCTTTACTGTTTCACTGTAAGGTGAGTTAGGCAACAGACCTAGCTCTTGATACCAATTGAAGGTGGAAAAACACAAGAAGGGGGGGTTGAATTGTGTTTTGAGAATTTAAAAACTTTTTCAGATTAAAACAAGTTTGCAGCGGAAATAAACACAAAGTAAAAGAAGGGTGCTGAGAGAGAGAAAGAAAGACACAGAAATTTATATTGGTTCCTCTCACAAAACGAGAGTACGTCCAGTCCCCTTGCACTTCCAAGGGCTACTAACTAAATCTTATAAGATTACAAGATGCTCAAGCACAACAGCAAGAGACTTCTCTAATGCTCAAGCACAATAGCAAGAGACTTCTCTAATGCTCAAGTTACAATTAACAAGAGACTTCTCAAATGCTCAAGTTACACTTAACAAGAGACTTCTCAAACAAACTTAAGAATAAGAATGAATGTTAAGGAACACTTGAAATACTATCAGAGGTGTTTACAAAATACAACGCAAATTGCTTTAAGACTTGAATGACAGATTGAACAAATTATGTCAGAATATTTCAGAGCCTTAAATGCAGTAATAGAACAGTAGTCATTTCTTCCATTTGAGTCTTCTATTTATACTTGAAGGAAGATGATGACCGTTGTAGAGAGATAAGGTGCCAGCTGGAATATGCTCGTACAATTGCTAGCTGTAGATTGCCTTCTTTAGCAAAGAAATCCAATTCCACTACCTTGCAATTCAAATTATCACTCATCCATTTTGAGTAATAATAGTACGATAGTACGATCCTCAAATGCGCTCCACTTATGGATAAGATTAACGTTGTACCAACGAATATTCCTTCGTGTGGATGTGACAGAGCCTTGAAGTAGATTGTTCTTCAAACATTGGTTCTGATTCCGTCAGTTCTTGAGTGACGTAAATTCCTTTTGCTTCAAATGCTGTTGTCGTAGCTTCTTAAGGTCTTCAGCTTCTGAACTCCTCAGAGTCTAGCTTTGGTCCCCAGAAGCACTATCTTCAGCACGCAAATTTTAAGCTTCTGATGAACAGCGATACTCTTTCAGAGCTTCATAGCTTGGCTTCTCTCTTGTTATTCATAGTGCTTCTGAATGAATTTTAACTTATAATTCTGCACACTAGAATAATCATTAGTAATACCAATTGCAATTTTAATACTTTGTTATCATCAAAACCACTTAAAAACTTAGAGGTTCATGTTAGACCCACTTTGTTCCAACACTTTGTAGCGCCGAAATTGCTAGAACGTGGGATAATTTGATTAAATGATTAGATATATACAACTTTGTAGCGGCTAATTGGCTAGATCTAGATTTGTCGTAGTTATCGGCAGTTATAGATGAACATCTCATTGATTTATTGCAACCACATTATGGGATATGCAATGGGATTGAGTTGGCAACAACAGCGACGACATGATTGTTTAAGCACGCTTTCTCATATTTGACCATTTTACTTGAAGTAGCTTTGAGGGCAACCCGTCCAACGATAAAATTCCCCCGGGTTTAGGGTTGAGAAAAAAAAATCTGACAATGCATTTTAAAAAAAAAACTCCCGCTGTCGTGATGTTCTATTCTGATTATAAACGCTGGTAATTTGACTTAAAACCCCACACAGCCCCACAAAAAGAGAGGTTTTGGAAGAAGACAGTTGCAATCACCTGATACAGTAGAGTTTTTTTTAGGTTACAAGACAAAACTGGAAATGGAAATTGGAGTACACTAGTAACTGTTGTTAAATTCACCAAAACGGCTATGGCATTGAAGAAATCAACCTTTAAACGACAGAAAGCAAAAGGAGAAAACGACGAGGGAGACATTGCCACCACTCACACCGATATGATGAGTAGTTTACCGGATTCTATTATGTGCCATATACTGTCATTCCTCCAAACGAGAACCTCCGTAGCGACTATGAGTCTTGTGTCTCTCGCAGGTGGCGCCACCTTTGGGAGAATCTATATGTCTTCAACTTCTCCGACGACTCACACGAAGACGACAACGATCCGAAAATGTTTACTAGATTTTCATTTTTCGTGAACGCCGTGCTATCCCTCCGTAGAACTCGCCACATTCGAAAGTTTCATCTCAGCCGTGGCATGTTGGCTCGTGATAAATTTCACAGCGACTGTATCGACATGTGGGTCCATGCTTTCATACTGTCTCTCTCGATTTATGTTTAATTTAGTAAATAACTAATTGAGCCTAAGTGTTTAATGAGTTCCCTTAGACGAATCATTTGAAGAATCGAGTTTGATTCCTGGTGGAAACAATTCTAGTCTAGAACTCTGGATTATCAGGGGCTTTTCCCCGGACCAGAGATCAGTCGAGAGGGTTAATACAAAAAAAAAATGTTTAATTCATTTTTAATCCAATTATATTGGCAAAATTCTCGTGTTTTGACGGTGGAAATGAAAACTGGGAATATACTAAAATCAACAAAATCTAATAATATGCACCAAAAAGAAAATAATAATCCAAAATTTTGTTTTTATTAATCTTTAGGTAATATATCTAAGCTCACTTTCATTCATGGTTTTGTAGAATGTTATGTAACTTATCTTTTGAAAAGTCTGCAGTCTTGTCGGTGCAATCCATCTGAAATTTCAACATTCTTCAGTTCACTTTCCATTGCTCAAGATGTTGAAACTTGACCCAGGCATTGTGGATGACATAAACATCATGATATATGGTACAAACATTGTGGATTCACTAGCTGTCTTTCTCTCTGGCTGTCCCATACTTGAAATTCTTGATATTTACTTTGATCCTGGTTTCTTGACCCAAGTTTCTGTGCCATCTTCCTCCAAGAGGTTGAAATCAACCAACAGAAATTTCTCCTGGACTTTCCTTGAAATAGAGTCTGATTGGCCTGATGTGAAGTTCGATGGTAGCGTCCCCAAAACCAAATTGGGCATCATTGGTAACTTACAGACTG
The DNA here is from genome assembly GCA_030408175.1 of Trifolium repens. NCBI lineage: Eukaryota > Viridiplantae > Streptophyta > Magnoliopsida > Fabales > Fabaceae > Trifolium > Trifolium repens. The sequence goes on from CP125851.1 coordinate 39,528,037, forward strand.
TGGAGGAAGCGTATCTTGATGTCTTTTCCCTGCGTGAAAGTGAACTTGTCGACCCAATTCTTAACCTCCTTCGAGATCAAGATCATGATATACATCTACTTTTGCGTCATTCAACAACAAAGGTGAAGTTTCATTATTATGATTTATGCGTCTTTATATATGTAGTTTTGTACTAATATTGTGCCGTCACTTTTTTTTATCATGTCAAGCAGTGGCCACTTTTGTTAGACTACTTGGCTACCACTTAGAAGGGGGGTTGAATAAGTGGCCCTTTTAAACAATGTTGATTTTAAAAAAAAAATTAGTTTAAAAGGTACGCGCGGAAGCACCACCGGATCGGTAGTCTCTTTGCACCCGATTCATCACTGAAAAAGTAGTATAGCCTTGAACGTATAATGATAAAGAGCTAGAAACGATCGTGTGCAAAATATTCAAATTAAACGATCCAATAACACAGTCCAAGCAAGTTACAAAAATATAGAGCTAATCCAATCACAATCAAGATATATGTCAATTGAATTTTAGTGCACACGTACGAACACAAAAATTCAATCGAATCAAAAATTAAAGCAATTGCGTAAAGTAAAAGATTAAGGAAGAAACACACAAGCGATTGATTAGGGAGTTCCCCGGCTTTCGTGTTGTCCTCGCGGTCGGCCGGGTACGTCTCCCCCCAAATAACCAAACGGGTTATTTGAGCGTATATTGATTAAAAACAATTGAACTATAGTGCACAATTTACAAAAGACTCCAATAACCCTATATCGAATCTAATGCAAACTATGCGTAATAACCTCAACAAGTAATGAAGCTTCTCCCTCTGATTCCAACGATCCTACCGTGCGCAAATCCTCGCACCGATCGTCCAGCTGAGTACCTCGCTTCTTCGTTGTTGATCCTTTAAGATATCGCACAATCTTGAATCCTTAAGAAAAACCCAAACCTTCTTCACAAATCAACTCGATCACGCCTCTGATTCACCGCAAGCCGTATCGAACGTTATCGACCAAATGTACAACCTTTATCCGAATGATCCCATACTCACTCTTCAATGAATTGCAATTTGATGGAAGATGATGATCTTGTGAAGAATAACCCTTTGATCCAAATTCTTCAACCAATTTGAATCCCAAAGAGTTTTTCAAAGCTATTTCACTTTCTCACAGGTTTTTCTCTCTCCTTTTTACAATAACAAAGCACATTGCTATTTATAGAGAAAATAGAATTGAGCAAATTTAAGCAAAACTTAACATACATGTATCGATACAAATGATGGTTTGTATCGATACAAACCCTTTGACCAGCGTTCAAATATGAAAATTTGACCTATGTATCGATACAAACACGTATGTGTATCGATACATACATCAGTTTCTTGAAATCTTGACTGATATGTATCGAAGCATGCAAGCATGATTCGATACATCATGCACTCTCTGGTTTTCTGAGAGATATAGGTGGATATCGATACATGCAAGCATGATTCGATACACAGGTGACTCTCTGCCTCTGAGAGATCACTTTTGTATCGATACAAGTGATATATGTATCAATACAAATTGCACAAAATCAGTCTGAAGTAATTTCAGGACATTTGTATCGATACACATGTATATGTATCGATACATAATACCTAAAAATCAATTTTTCAAAGTTTAAAAATAGTTTTTCGCTGTCAAGTCATTTGTAATGTTGCCAAAATATGTTCTACTCTATTTTCATGTGTTTTGACAATTATTAAAACATGAGGATGAACTGGTGCACTTACATTCTCCCCCTTTTTGATAATTGTCAAAACTTTGCATAAGCTAGCTAAGCCTATACCTAATATGCAATAAAATAGCAATATGTATACAGACGCAATTACACCAAGGCTAACAATAAGCACGCTCCCCCTGAGTTGATGCCATAATGCGTTTGATATTGTTGATAATATTCAAGAATTCTTAGCTATTCATCCTTAGCTTGTGCTATCCAAATCTCTCCCCCTTTGACAATATCAAAAAGAAGAAGAGAGCTCATTAGAAGTATCAAGTTCAAACAATTTTAACCATAGTCATATCGTGCACTTACATTTGTCGAAATGCACTATATGATGAAAGTTCCTAATCAAAATAATTACATACAAAGATATGCCAAAATATATCAATGGCGAATACCAAATATCATGATAAACATGGAATGTAGAATAACAAACCAAAACCAACTCATGAATATTGTAACACTTCGACATTTTTAATCAAGTAACATATCCAAATACGGGACGAAATAAACAAAGCAATGCAACAAATGCATAATTTCATGTTGCCATATCATATTATAACGATGTTCATGAAGAAATGAAATATACGGATAGCATTTATGCAACATGTTAGGCTCTAGACACATTAATTAATCAATATTTCACACATTGCCATTTGATACATATGGACTTCAAGAATTATTACTTATCTTAAAGCAAATTTTTTTGGAAATGAGCAAACATATGAATGTATTGAAATGCACAAATGTGTTATGTTGATAATTGAAAAGACTTCACATAGGCATAAGCTTGTAAGGATTAAAAAGAGAAGATTGAGATGATACTATTTAACCTTGTACCGTAGGGTGTTGATGCACTTTCCTTTGTATAAAACTCCAAGGTACCAAGAAGTGTGACATGTATATAAAGTGCATGCTTGATGTATGTTATTCTAGGTTAGAGATATCTAGGATCCCTAATTCCCCGCGAATATAGATAAAGGGATCCGTTGCAAGTGGCTTTGTAAAGATGTTCGCAAGTTGGTTTTTCGATTCCACATGCTCAAAAATAACTTCCCCTTTTTCTACATGATCGCAAAGAAAGTGATGCCTAATCTCTATATGCTTAGTCCTTGAATGCAACATGGGGTTCTTTGTGAGGTTTATGGCACTAGTGTTGTCACACATGATTGGAACACGTTGTAGTTTTAAATCGTAGTCGAGAAGTTGTTGTTTTAACCAAAGTATTTGGGAACAACAACTTCCGGCCGCAACGTATTCCACCTCGACGGTTGACAAAGCAACCGATACTTGTTTTTTGCTATGCCAACTTACCAAGCTATTACAAAATAGGTGACATGTTCCACTAGTACTCTTCCTATCCAACTTGCAACCGGCAAAGTCGGAATCGGAGTAACCTACCAAAGAACAATCATTCCCCTTAGAGTACCATAAGCCAAAGTTTGATGTTCCTTTCAAGTATTTTAAAATCCTTTTTACGGCTTTTAGGTGTGATTCTTTGGGGCATGATTGATACCTTGCACACATTCAAACACTAAACATAATATCCGGCCTAGATGCCGTTAGGTAGAGTAAGGATCCGATTATACCTCTATATTTTGTAATTTCCACATCTTTACCTTCTTCATCTTTGCTTAACGCACATGTTGATGCCATGAGAGTTTCCATATGTTTTGAATCTGTCATCCCAAACTTCTTAAGCAATTCAAGGCAATATTTAGTTTGATATATAAAAGTTCCTTCTTCTAGTTACTTGATTTTTAATCCCAAGAAGTAGGTTAGTTCACCCATCATGCTCATCTCAAATTCACCTTGCATAAGACTAGACTAGAAAAGCTCTTGACAAGAGATGGGTTAGTGGAACCAAAAATGATATCATCAACATAAATTTGAACCAATAAGACGTCTTTTCCCTTACGTTTAATGAAGAGTGTAGTGTCAACCTTTCCCCTTGAATATCCGTTTTTAATTAAGAACTTGCTAAGTCTATCATACCAAGCTCTAGGAGCTTGCTTAAGGCCATATAGAGCTCTTTTTAATTTGAAAACATAGTCCGGATGTTCGTGATTTTCAAAACCGGGTGGTTGTTTGACATACACTTCTTCATTTTTGTATCCATTTAGGAAGGCACTCTTAACGTCCATTTGGTATAACTTGAAGTTCATATTGCATGCATAAGCTAGTAAAAGTCTAATGGCCTCGAGGCGAGCTACCGGAGCATAAGTCTCCTCATAATCAATGCCCTCCTCTTGGTTGTAGCCTTGAGCTACCAACCGTGCCTTGTTCCTAATAATAACACCGTTTTCATTGAGTTTATTTCTAAAAACCCAACGTGTCCCAATCACTTGATGACTTGGAGGAGGTGGTACTAAATCCCACACATCATTTCTTTTAAATTGATTTAGTTCTTCTTGCATTGCAAGAATCCAATGTTCATCAAGTAATGCGGTTTTTGAGTTTTTAGGTTCAACTTGTGAAACAAATGCACAATGAAAACAAAAGCTACTTATTTGAGATCGAGTAGCCACTCCCTTTGAGAGATCGCCTAATACTTTGTCAATGGGATGGTTCTTTAGAGTACGCTATTCCTTTGCAAGACCGGCTCCTCTTTGCTTGTGATGATTCTTTGATGAAGAAGATCCTCCATCATCTTTGTCTTCATTGAATGGTGATGGCTTATCGTCCTTTTCTTTCGGAACTTCCGTTGAGGGTTGATCACTTCCAACAACTTTGTTATCCTTTAAAATGTCCGTTGTGTCGACACCTACACCAATAGAATCATCTTTCCCGTTTTCTTCCGGAAAAGTCTCATCAAAGTTTACATGAACCGATTCTTCAATAATTTGCAACCTCTTATTGTATACTCTATATGCCTTGCTAGATAATGAATAACCTAAGAAAATGCCTTCATCCGCTTTTGGATCAAATTTCCCAAGATTCTCCTTTCCATTATTTAAAATAAAGCATTTGCATCCGAAAGAGCGCAAATGACTAAGATTAGGTTTTCTACCTTTAAGTATTTCATAGGGAGTTTTGTCCAAAATAGGTCGAATGATTGCCCTATTTAGAACATAACTCGCGGTGCTTATCGCATCGGCCCAAAAATACTTAGGAATACCACTTAACATAGTCCTAGCTAACTCTTCTAGAGTACGATTTTTCCTCTCCACTACTCCATTTTGTTGTGGTGTACGTGGAGCCGAAAAATTGTGTTCAATGCCATGTTTAGAGCAAAACTTTTCAAACTTATGGTTTTCAAATTCACTTCCATGATCACTCCTAATAGAAATGATCTTAAGGTCTAGCTTATTTTGAATCATCTTAGCAAATTGTTTAAAAGCGGACAAGGTATCGCTTTTACTAGATAAGAATAATGTCCAACAAAATCTTGAGTAATCGTCTACAATCACAAGTCCATAGTAATTACCACCAAAGCTTTTGGTCCTTGATGGTCCAAAAAGATCCATATGGATTAACTCAAAAGGCTTAGTAGTTGAAATAAACTTTTTAGATTTGAAAGAAGCCTTAGTTTGTTTACCCATTTGGCATGCGTGACACAAGTTATCTTTTGAAAAACGTATTTTAGGTAGATCGATTACAAGATATTTAGAAGCTATCTTATTTAGTAAATCGAAATTAAGATGTGCCATTCTTCTATGCCACAACCAAAATGTTGGAACAAAGTGGGTCTGATATGAACCTCTAAGATTTTAAGTGGTTTTGATGATAACAAAGTATTAAAAATTGCAATTGGTATTACTAATGATTATTCTAGTGTGCAGAATTACAAGTTAAAATTCATTCAGAAGCACTATGAATAGTAGCAGAGAAGCCAGTCAAAACAAGCTCTGAAAGAGTATCGCTGTTCATCAGAAGCTTAATTTTTGCGTGCTGAAGATAGCACTTCTGAGGACCAAAAGCTAGACTCTGATAAAGTTCAGAAGCTGAAGATCTTAAGAAGCTATGACAAGAGCATCAGAAGCAAAAAGAATTTACATCACTCAAGAACTGACAGAATCAGAATCAATGATTGAAGAACTATCTACTTCAAGGCTCTGTCACATCCACAGGAAGGAATATTCGTTGGTACAACGTTAACCTTATCCATAAGTGGAGCGCATTTGAGGATTGTACTATCATACTATTATTACTCAAAATGGATGAGTGATAAATTGAATAGCTAGGTAGTGGAATTGGAATTCCTTACCAAAGAAGGCAATATACAGCTATCAATTGTACGAGTAAATTCCAGCTGGCACAAAGCTCTCTGCAACGGTCATCATCTTCCTCCAAGTATAAATAGAAGACTCAAATGGAAGAAATGACTACTGTTCCATTACTGCGTTTAAGGCTCTGAAGCATTCTGACATTAATGTTCTATCTGTCATTCAAAGTCTTAAAACAATTTGAGTTGTATTTTGTAAACACCTCTGATAGTATATCAAGTGTTCCTTAACATTCATTCTTATTCTTAAGTGTGTTTGAGAAGTCTCTTGTTAAGTTTAACTTGAGCATTTGAGAAGTCTCTTGTTTAGTAAACCTTGAGCATTTGAGAAGTCTCTTGTTTAGTAAAACTTGAGCACCTGAGAAGTCTCTTGCAAGTGTGCTTGAGCAATTTGTAATCTTAAGTAGATTATAGTGAAAATCTCTTGTTAGTAACAAGGGGACTGGAGTACTCTCGATTTGTGAGAGGAACCAGGATAAATTTTGTGTGTCTCTCTCTCTCTCTCTCAGCACCCATTTTACTTTGTGTTCATATCCGCTGCGAACCTAGTATTATTTCGAAAAAGTTTTTAATTCTAAAAACACAATTCAACTCCCCCTTCTTGTGTTTTTCCACCTTCAATTGGTATCAAGAGCTGGGCTGTTGCCTAACTCTCACCTATCAGTGAAACAGTTAAGATTCAGGGAGGAAAAACATGTCTGCTGAGAAGAATCTCAATGAAGTTCCTTTTGACTATGACTCAAACTCTCGACAAAGAAGGTCATCTGATAAAGTTCCTATCTTCAATGGAACTGAGACTAGCTACCCGTTCTGGAAAACAAATATGTACAGCTATATCATGAGTATTGATTGTGATTTATGGGACATGGTAGAAGATGGAGTGAACTTTGAAAATATGGACTTAGAAGGTGTTGTTAGCTCTAAAGACAGAAAGGCTTTTACACCTACTCAAAAGCTGGAGTATAAGAAGCACCACAGTGTAAAAGGGATGATGACAAATGCCATCTCTCATGATGAGTACTTGAAAATTGGAGATAAGAGAACGGCTAAGTCTATCTGGTATTCTCTTAAATCCAAGTATGAAGTAAATAAACAAGTTAAGGAGGCTAAGGCCAACTTGTTAGTACATCAGTATGAATTATTTAAAATGAAGGACGGAGAGGACATTGAGACAATGTTCTCTAGGTTTCAAATTCTTGTTTCTGGACTTCAAGTTTTAGATAAGAGCTATACTGAGGCTGATCATGTAAGGAAAGTACTCAGAAGCTTGCCGCCAAAGTGGAGACCAAAAGTGACAGCGTTTCAGGAATCTAAGGATTTAGATACTGTGTCTCTTGAAAGCTTGGTTAGTTCTCTAAAGAGTCATGAGATGTAACTTATGACTGATGAATCGACTAAGAAGCTAAAAGGGATAGCCCTGAGCACCAAGAGTTCCTCTAAGGCTCTGAAGGCGAAGGTTATAGTATCTGATGAAGAAGCTTCTGAAGAAGGTCACGAGATGGACTCTGATGAAGAAGAAGAAATGGTTCTGATGGCTGCATGAGTATCGCAATGGGCTAAGAGAAGCAAGAAGTATGCTGGTAAGTTTGGAGGTTCTTCCAAGAAGGTTGGTACTTCTAAGGATAAAAAGGAAGAACAAAACAAATGCTTTAAGTGCAACAAACCAGGACACTTCATTGCTGACTGCCCAGAGAACCTGAGTAAAACATCCAAGAGAACCTCTAACAAAGAAAGATACAAAAGTAAGCTCAAGAAGGGTTTCCTTGCCACTTGGGATGATTTGGATCAGGAATCAGATTCTGATGGGGAAGAAGAAGCAAACCTAGCCTTGATGGCAACCGCTTCTGACCAAGAGAACTCTGAGCACGAAGCTGACTCAGATTCAGAAGATGAAGATGAGGTACTTGCTAAACTTTCTCGTTCTGAATTAATAGATTCCTTAAAAGATGCCTTAAAACTTTTAACCAAAAAGGCGGGTGAGTGTAAGGTCCTTAAAAAGGCCTATAACAACCTGACCGAAAAGGCAAATGAAATAATTGAACAAAATGAGTCTCTAAAATCAAGAAATGAATTTATGGAAACTCATTATGTTCTTGATGATAAGGTTCCTCCAGAACATGAATTTTCTCTTCAGGAATTCCTTATCAATGGAATGAAAAGAAGTAAAATAGCCTCTTTGATTTATCATGTAAGTAGAAATAGAGGAGAAGGTCTTGGATTCTCACGTTTTAAAGATAATCCATTATCTTCAAAATCCTCTAATATAGATAAATCAAAACCTAAGGTTGTCTTTGTAAAGAGTCAATCAGAAGTTCTAAATGAGTCAGCCTCTAATAGAACATCAAAGCCAGAGGCTCAAAAGTCAAAGGCTCAGAAGGATAAAACCTCAGAACCTAAGATTTTTAAGCCTCAAGCTAATGTAAAATCTAAAGAAGCTCTGACACATTCAAGAACAAAGCTCAAGAGCTATACTAAACCCAAAAACTTTTCAACAAGGGTGGTTAACTCTAGAGGCTCTGATAGGTCTTTCAAACAAAGACCACCTAGACCTGTAAAGACTAACACAAAAGGACCCATAAAGATATGGGTACCAAAATCTCAAATAATATTTGCTTCAGGTTTGCACACCAAGAAGGCCAAAGCAGCAATGCTGGTACCTGGACAGTGGCTGCTCACGACATATGACGGGAGAAAGGCATATGTTCCAAACCCTGACTCTAAAAGAGGGAGGTACTGTGGGGTTTGGAGGAAACCAAAAAGGGAAGATCATTGGTTCAGGTATAGTTGGTAACTCTTCTCTTTCAGTTAAGAATGTCTGGTTAGTTGATGGCCTCAAACATAATCTGCTTAGCATTAGTCAATTTTGTGATAGCGGATTTATTGTTAAATTTGATAAAGAGGCATGTACAGTAATCAATGACTCTGACAAGTCCATATTGTTTAGAGGATTAAGAAGAGGTAATGTTTATAAGGTGAATCTGTCAGAACTCACTGAGCAGAAAATAGTTTGTCTTCTATCTCTGAATGATGAAAAGTGGGTCTGGCACCAACGCTTAGGTCATGCTAACTAGAGATTAATCTCTAAGCTTAGCAAACTAAAGTTGGTTAAAGGCCTGCCAAATCTTAAATATCATTCAGACGCTCTGTGTGGTCCTTGTCAGATTGGCAAAATTTCAAAAACTTCTTTTAAACCTAAAAACATTGTCTCTACCTCAAAACCTTTAGAGCTACTTCACATTGATTTGTTTGGTCCAGTAAGTACTGCCTCAATCAATGGGAAGAAATATGGACTAGTCATTGTTGATGATTACAGTAGATGGACTTGGGTAAAGTTTCTAAGAGTGAAAGATGATGCATATGATGTGTTCAGCATCTTCTGCACTCAAGTGCAAAATGAGAAAGGTCTCAAAATCTTAAAGGTAAGAAGTGATCATGGTGGTGAATTTGAAAACGAACCATTTGCAACTTTTTGTGAAGATCATGGCATTGTCCATGAGTTCTCTGCTCCTAGAACACCACAACAAAATGGTGTTGTAGAGAGAAAGAACAGGTCTTTACAAGAAATGGCAAGAACCATGATGCATGAGACAAAACTTGCTAAGCACTTCTGGGCAGAAGCTGTAAACACAGCTTGTTATATTCAAAATAGGATCTATATTAGACCTCTATTGAATCTAACAACATATGAACTTTTCAAAGGAAGAAAGCCCAACATCTCTTATTTTCATCAGTTTGGATGTACCTGTTACATTCTAAACAACAAGGCCTACAAAAGAAAATTTGATGCCAAAGCTTGTAAGGGAATCTTTATAGGTTACTCTGAACGCTCAAAGGCATACAGAGTGTATAATTCTGAAACTAACACAGTGGAAGAATCTATACATGTTAGATTTGATGATAAAGAGCCTGACAGTAAAATGTCAGAGCAAGATAATAGTTATGCAGGTGTTCCATACCAATACATCGATTCAGAACCTGAAAAAGCATCAGAAGCTGTTGAAGCTTCAGAAGCTGTATTGGAAGAAGATGCTGAAGAAGCATCTCAATTAGAAGCATCACAAGAACATGATGACACTTCAGAAGAAGACACTCAACCAAGTGCTGATGTTGATGAAGCTCCAAGAAGGAAGTTCAAATATAGATCATCACATCCAGAAGATTTAATTCTTGGAAACAAAGAAAGTCCAAGAAAGACAAGATCAGACTATCAACAACTTGATTCACTTCTGGGACTAATCTCAATGATAGAACCAAAAAATGTTGATGAAGCACTTACTGACGATGGATGGATTGTTGCTATGCAAGATGAGCTCAATCAGTTTCAAAGAAATGATGTATGGGATTTAGTGCCAAGACCAGCACATAAGAACATCATTGGAACTAAGTGGGTATTTAGAAACAAGATGAATGAACAAGGTGAAGTGGTAAGAAATAAAGCTAGACTGGTAGCACAAGGCTACAGTCAGCAAGAAGGTATAGACTTCACAGAAACATTTGCTCCAGTAGCAAGACTGGAAGCAATCAGGTTACTTCTCTCATATGCTGTTAACAATGGAATCACATTGTACCAAATGGATGTTAAGAGCGCCTTTCTTAATGGTGTTATTTTTGAAGAAGTATATGTCAAACAACCCCCAGGTTTTGAGGATTTGAAAAATCCTGATTATGTTTATAAACTTAAGAAATCACTCTATGGTCTCAAACAAGCTCCAAGAGCTTGGTATGAAAGACTGAGTAATTTCCTTTTAGAAAATGGTTTTCAAAAAGGTCAAATTGACAATACATTATTCAGAAAGACATCTAAGAAAGATATCTTAATCATTCAAATATATGTTGATGATATTATTTTTGGTTCTACTAATGCTTCCTTGTGCAAGAGTTTTTCAAAGCTGATGCAGGATGAATTCGAGATGAGTATGATGGGTGAATTGAAGTTCTTCCTTGGAATCCAAATTAATCAAGGAAAAGATGGCACTTACATTCATCAAAGCAAGTATACAAAAGAGCTTCTGAAGAAGTTCAACCTTGATGACTGCAAGATAATGTCTACACCCATGCATCCTACCAGCAGCTTAAGCAAGGAAGAGATAGGAAGCAAAGTAGATCAGAAGCTTTATCGAGGTATGATTGGCTCCTTACTCTACCTAACAGCATCTAGACCTGATATTTTATATAGTGTATGCTTGTGTGCAAGATTCCAGTCAGATCCTAGAGAACCTCACTTAACTGCTGTTAAGAGGATCTTTAGATATCTGAAAGGAACTACTAATCTAGGACTTCTTTATAAAAAATCCCTAGATAGTAAGCTAGTTGGATTCTGTGATGCTGACTATGCTGGTGACAAGATTGAGAGAAAATCCACAAGTGGAAATTGCCAATTTATTGGTGAGAATCTCATATCTTGGGCCAGCAAGAGACAAACAACTATTGCTTTGTCTACAGCAGAAGCAGAATACATCTCAGCTGCTAAATGCTGCACACAGCTTCTCTGGATGAAATATCAGTTGGAAGATTATAACATAGCTGAAAGCAGTATTCCACTATATTGTGACAATACTGCTGCTATTCATTTGTCTAAGAACCCTATTCTACACTCAAGAGCTAAACATATTGAAATAAAACACCATTTTATAAGGGATCATGTTCAGAAAGGTACAATAGATATTAAATCATTGATACTGAACATCAATGGGCTGACATATTTACTAAACCTTTAGCTATTGAAAGATTTGATTTTATCAAAAAGAATTTGAACATGCACTATATCTCTGAAGAAAATTAGCTCTGAGAAGTAGAATAGAATTAGCATCTGAAGCTCTATCAGAACCTCTTATAATTTAGAGTATCCCTTGGGAAGCTCTGAATAATTTAGGCACTGAAGAGTAACAGGTTCTGATGAGGTGTCAGATACAAATGAGTGAGGCTCTGAACCTTTTGGAAATGAAACGTTCAGTACGAGTAAGTGTACAACAGTTGTCTATACACGCGTCAGCTATGATTAAACTTTTACAACACGTGTCTAGATCCTGACGGGTAGAGAACAGTTAATGATGAAAATGCAGTTATGCAATTTTAAATTAATTTTAAAACTACTCACGCTCCCTCCCAATGTTTGCTTTCTCTGTGTATGTGTGCTAGTTACTATTTATAAGTCACTTCACTCACTTTGCACAACTTTTACACATAATCACTTCCCACACAAACCTAAAACTCAGAATTTCCCATATTGCTTTGCGTTGAAATCATGGCTGCTAGATCATCAAACGAAATCGTTCAACGTCCGTTCAACCCGGTCTTACCACCCGTTATTGATCTCAAGTCTCAAGAAAAACTTGTCTTCAAAGATAACGTAACCGACGCTGGTCCAGAATCCTTTGAGTTTATAACGGAAAAGTTTGTTGATTTTGAGAGTTTGAAGGTGAATGGAATCGACATTCAGAGTTTATTCTACGATCAACAATGGAAGAATTACTTCGAGATGCTGAATGGGTTTGTCTATTATGACATTGTGAAATACTTCTGGCAGAAAGCTACCATCTTTGACAAGTTCAATGCTGATGAAGAGCTTAGAAAGATGGTAGAGAAGGATGGTTCTATGAAAGGTAAAACAAGAACTCAACTTGGCTTAAGACCCTATAGAGGAAAGGAGATTAGGTCAAATATCATGGGCATCAATGTCCTTATTACTCAAGAACATATTGCCAAAATTCTGGGTCTGGACAATGAAGGTGAGAATGTGGATGAATAAGGTGAGAAAAGCAAACATATTGAATCCATTAAGAAGGACTTATTCCAGCCTGGCTGTGCCAACAATGATTTTGGAAAAGCTAAATTCATGAAGCAAAACTTCAGCTTTGCCTTCAAAGTGTTTCTGGCAAAGCTATTTCTCTACCTCATCGTCACTTCATCTGGTTTCTGTACAAGAAGGTGAAGATAAATTTGGCAAAGCTTCTGTTTGATCACCTATGCTTTACTATATCCAAAAGCAGAACCAAATCATCTCCAATGATTCATCATCCAAGGTTGATTTCTGAAATCATTCGACAGACGAAGCTTACTCAAATTATCAGTACCAAAGAAAAACTTAGAGTTTTCAACACGGCTAAGTATGATGCAAGTGTTTTGGTAAACATGCATCTGAAGACAAAAGAGGAGCTGAAGTCAGCCAAGAGCCCTCTGGAGCAAGTTTATGAGAAGTACTTCTGGTGTGACGGTTTCCCAACCATATCAGAATTTGATAATGATGAGGTTATCAAGAACTTCTTGTAGTTGGTTAGATTGGACTCTGGTGTAAGTGTGCCCAGGAGTATGGTGGTTGGTGTACCAAACTGGGACATCTTCAAAGGACCCAAGCAAATCACCAGGTCTAAAAGAAAACCTCAACCAATTGAACAAGATATTGTTGAGGAAGAACAATCTGAAGAAAGGGTTGATGATGCTGAAAGGATAACCACTGAAGAAACAGAAGGAGTCAGTAAGGAGCAAGTAGCTAAGATTGCTCAGAGAAAGGCTGCTCAGAAAGAAAGAAGAACAAAGAAAAGGCAGGATAGGCCTGTAGATGCTGAAGAGGAACAACCTGTCAGAGCCACAAAAAGAAAGAAGACAGTTGTCTCCAAACAAAAGGCTGCTGATACAGGTAAAGATTCTAAGCCTAATATTGATAGTACTGCTAGTGCTCATCCCTCTACCCAATCATCTCCTATAGACTATACAAAGCCTATACGAATGATCCAACCTTCCCCTCAACCCTCATCATCCTCCTCATCATCATCTGAAGGGACCTCTTCTGATACAAGCACTGATTCTTCAGAGCTTATAGAAAAACTTGACAAAATTCAGAAGGAACAAAAGAAAAAGATCCCTGTCAAGAGAACCCTCAAGAAACCTAAAAACAACCCACCAGCAGAAGAAAATATCACCATTGATACTTCCATTCTTGACCAACCTACCAACACAACAAGAAAATCACCCACCATTCTTGAACATCTCTCCACTCACCTATCTGGTGATGCCTTCACTCACTCCAACACAGCATCACCTGACCAATTTCACTTTGTAAATACTACCTCTAATTTACCTAGTGATCCACCTCTTCCAGAACCACAAATTCAATCTCCACCCTCCTCTCTTGCTGACATAGAACAAAAAGATCCACCCATATTCACACCAGCCCAGGATGAAGTCATGACTCATTCTGATCATATCAGTACTAAACCACCCACACCACAACCTGAACTTTCCACTCCTGAACTAACACCAGAACCACAAACACCTTCATCAGAACCCATCTATGGCTCAGTTTACAAACCCTTAACCATAGAAGAACTCTGTCTACCCATTGACTTTGCCCTACCAATTCTGGAGGATCTGCTAAAAGCAGAAATTAATGTTGATGATGATATCATAACCATTGATCCCTTTGACAAAATCAAAAGAATCAAAATAATTCCCCTCAAAAGGAAAAGGCCTGAACCCACCATTCCTTTCAATAGAAACCAGCCCTTCTTCAACTACAACTCTGAACCAAACCTTGAGCTTCTAGAAAGTGCTATTAATATTAGTCTAAGGAATTTTAAAAGCATGGAAGAAGAAGTACTGATATTTCCCTCAGATATTGATGCTAAGATCAGGGAATTAGAGGAGAAGTTCAGTCAGTCTCTGAGGTTGTTGGGAGGCTATGTAAAAAGAAGGATTGAGGGAAGAGGAATGGAAGCTCTGTCTCAGATTATGAATGCTGCTGAACGCTCTCATGCTCTGAGACTTACTTTTTTCAACCATGAAGAAGAATGTCAGAGGTTAGCATTTTTAGCTGCTGTGAATGAAAGTATGAGAAGTTCTCTGGATGAAGAGCAGGCTAAGATAGCTGCCGAAATGGAACGTCAGAGGCTTGCTGAACAAGAAGCCTTCAAGTTATTGGTTGATAGAGCTGTTCACATTGCTGTCATTGAGACTAATAAGATTATTGAGAATCAAGGAGCTGCAGAAGATTTTGTTATGAATGATCAGAATCTTAGTGAACCAGATTCTGATAAAGGTAAAGCTCCCATTGTTGCTTCATCTCCTCCTCGATCTCCACCTGTACTTGTCCAAGGCTCTTCTTCATCTGCTATACCTTCTGTTATGCAAGAAGCTCTGGATGTAATCAAGAATGACTTAAGAGATGAACTAAGAAATGAAATGGATGAGTTCAGGGCCGATATAAGAGAAGACATGAACAGATCTGGTGAAGCTACTAACAAGAAGATAGATGCAATGATGGAACTTCTTCTGAAGCTTACTCAACAGCAACCCAAACCTTAACCCTTATGTCTGAGCACTTATTTGTAATCATGTTTATGTAAATCTTTTGGATAATTTTCTTTTAAGTTCATTAAGCTTCTTATTATCCTCTTATATGTGCTTGTGCTGGCGTGTTTATTTTATTTTGTTTTTCAAAATGAAAATCATATACTCTGATAATGTCTGATACTTTTGTGGATTCTGAACCTAGTGTAAGATGTTGGAGAACATCTTATTTTTAAACTTATATAGGATTTTGAAAACCTAAGGTTCCCCCACATCAGTATTCCTGTTTACTCATGAAATAGCTTCTTAGTATTATAGCCTGTTTATAAGCGGGGCAACAATACCGTATGAGGCGTGTCTGGTAACTGGTTTTCTGACGTTTGACAAGAGTATATAAAAGAAACATGCTCCAAAAGAAAGAAATTTATAGCAGGAACATTTTTTTTATTATAATTAAGAGGGAACTTTATTACATAAGATAGTGAAACTCTACTTAGATTTAGACTTGGACTCAGAAGCCTCTGCATCCAGTCTCTTATATTTCTTCCTAAGAACTGCGAGCAATTCTTCAGTAGCCTTCTGAACCTCAGCTCTATAATCTTCGTATGAAGTATCATCATCGTATGTCCATAAGAATTCCTCCAGATCAGAGCCCAATTCTTCTCTCTCTGATTCTGTCAATCTAAGTTCTTGCTTGTTTCGCTCATAACGAAGCCTGTTTTCTTCGCAGCGCCAGGGCTCTGCTCCCTTCTTGCTCTCTTCTTTTGAGCCTGAAGCATCCTTGGTAACCTGTTTTTCCATTATATGTTTGTTTTTGGAAATGACTTGATTACTCTGAATGAGTAAAATGAGAGGAATCATCCCTTTTTATAGTGTCATCAAGCTCTCTTGTCAGGACGGTTTTCAACACAATTCATTAAATGAATTTAGTTGTCATCACTTTTTGACTTGACTGCCTTGTTATGACGCATTTGACTGCTTGGTTTTCTGTGTCTTTTTGACTGATGCCAAAAGGGGGAGTAAGGATAGTGTTAAAATTAATGTTGATTGATTCTAATACTGCTCAAAAGATCTGAAACTGTTATGTTATATACATTTTGAATCAATTTTTATCCCTTCTGATTCCTTCTCAATCTGAATGTTATTGAAAGGGGAGAAAACTTAAGAACCTAAAATAAATCTCATAGACAATGTCAGAAGAGCTTGCAAACCTCTTCTGAGAGACAAATATGAAAATTTATTTTAAGTTAATAAGTTGGCTCTTAAACTGTTTTAATTAATTATGGATAAGACTTAGGGGGAGCTTACAAACCTAACCCTATGGATTGTCAGACTCAGGGGGAGATTGCAAACCTTTGAAACCTGAAGCCAACATAATTAAATTAAATCAACAACAATTGAATTTTAATGCTTTAGTTTGTCATCATCAAAAAGGGGGAGATTGTTGGAACAAAGTGGGTCTGATATGAACCTCTAAGATTTTAAGTGGTTTTGATGATAACAAAGTATTAAAAATTGCAATTGGTATTACTAATGATTATTCTAGTGTGCAGAATTACAAGTTAAAATTCATTCAGAAGCACTATGAATAGTAGCAGAGAAGCCAGTCAAAACAAGCTCTGAAAGAGTATCGCTGTTCATCAGAAGCTTACTTTTTGCGTGCTGAAGATAGCACTTCTGAGGACTTAAAGCTAGACTCTGATAAAGTTCAGAAGCTGAAGATCTTAAGAAGCTATGACAAGAGCATCAGAAGCAAAAAGAATTTACATCACTCAAGAACTGACAGAATCAGAATCAATGATTGAAGAACTATCTACTTCAAGGCTCTGTCACATCCACAGGAAGGAATATTCGTTGGTACAACGTTAACCTTATCCATAAGTGGAGCGCATTTGAGGATTGTACTATCATACTATTATTACTCAAAATGGATGAGTGATAAATTGAATAGCTAGGTAGTGGAATTGGAATTCCTTACCAAAGAAGGCAATATACAGCTATCAATTGTACGAGTAAATTCCAGCTGGCACAAAGCTCTCTGCAACGGTCATCATCTTCCTCCAAGTATAAATAGAAGACTCAAATGGAAGAAATGACTACTGTTCCATTACTGCGTTTAAGGCTCTGAAGCATTATGACATTAATGTTCTATCTGTCATTCAAAGTCTTAAAACAATTTGAGTTGTATTTTGTAAACACCTCTGATAGTATATCAAGTGTTCCTTAACATTCATTCTTATTCTTAAGTGTGTTTGAGAAGTCTCTTGTTAAGTTTAACTTGAGCATTTGAGAAGTCTCTTGTTTAGTAAACCTTGAGCATTTGAGAAGTCTCTTGTTTAGTAAAACTTGAGCACCTGAGAAGTCTCTTGCAAGTGTGCTTGAGCAATTTGTAATCTTAAGTAGATTATAGTGAAAATCTCTTGTTAGTAACAAGGGGACTGGAGTACTCTCGATTTGTGAGAGGAACCAGGATAAATTTTGTGTCTCTCTCTCTCTCTCTCTCAGCACCCATTTTACTTTGTGTTCATATCCGCTGCGAACCTAGTATTATTTCGAAAAAGTTTTTAATTCTAAAAACACAATTCAACCCCCCCTTCTTGTGTTTTTCCACCTTCACAAGATTCATCATTCTTGGTTATGAGACACTTAGCACCACTTAGGCAATTATCATCTATGTCTAACATGTATACATTTCCATGCCTAATAGCCTTAAGAATCACATTCTTGTCTTTGTTACTTTCGATTGTGCAAAAGGTTGGTTTACAATTGATTATGAACCCTTTATCACAAAGGTTAGCAACACTCAACAAGTCGTGCTTAAGGTTATCCACAAGTACAACATTAGATATGGTTATAGTAGAGGGATTACCGATAATACCTACACCAAGAATAGTGCCCTTATTGTTGTCTCTGTTGGAACAAAGTGGGTCTGACATGAACCTCTAAAATTTTAAGTGGTTTTGATGATAACAAAGTATTAAAATTGCAATTGGTATTACTAATGATTATTCTAGTGTGCAGAATTAAAAGTTAAAATTCATTCAGAAGCACTATGAATAACAAGAGAGAAGCCAAGCTATGAAGCTCTGAAAGCGTATCGCTATTCATCAGAAGCTTAAATTTTGCGTGCTGAAGATAATGCTTCTGAGGACCAAAGCTAGACTCTGAAGAGTTCAGAAGCAGAAGACCTTAAGAAGCTACGACAACAACTCTGAAGCAAAAGGAATTTACGTCACTCAAGAACTGACAGAACCAGAACCAATGTTTGAAGAACAATCTACTTCAAGGCTCTGTCACATCCACAGGAAGGAATATTCGTTGGTACAACGTTAATCTTATCCATAAGTGGAGCGCATTTGAGGATCGTACTATCGTACTATTTTTACTCAAAATGGATGAGTGATAATTTGAATTGCAAGGTAGTGGAATTGGATTTCTTTGCTAAAGAAGGCAATCTACAGCTAGCAAATGTACGAGTAAATTCCAGCTGGCACCTTATCTCTCTACAACGGTCATCATCTTCCTTCAAGTATAAATAGAAGACTCAAATGGAAGAGATGATAACTGTTCTACTGTTCCATTACTGCGTTTAAGACTCTGAAGCATTCTGACGTTAGTGTTCCATCTGTCATTCAAGTCTTAAAGCAATTTGCGTTGTATTTTATAAACACCTCTGATAGTATATCAAGTGTTCATTAACATTCATTCTTATTCTTAAGTTTGTTTGAGAAGTCTCTTGTTAAGTGTAACTTGAGCATTTGAGAAGTCTCTTGTTTAGTGAAACTTGAGTACCTGAGAAGTCTCTTGAAAGTGTGCTTGAGCAATTTGTAATCTTAAGTAGATTATAGTGAAAATCTCTTGTTAGTAACAAGGGGACTAGGGTACTCTTGATTTGTGAGAGGAACCAGGATAATTTTTGTGTCTTTCTTTCTCTCTCTCAGCACCCTTCTTTATTTTGTGTTTATATCCGCTGCAAACTTAGTTTTATTTCGAAAAAGTTTTAATTCTCAAAACACAATTCAACCCCCCCTTCTTGTGTTTTTCCACCTTCAATTGGTATCAGGAGCCTGGTCTGTTGCCTAACTCACCTTACAGTGAAACAGTAAAGATCCAGGAGGAAAAAACATGTCTGCTGAGAAGAATCTCACTGAAGTTCCTTTTGACTATGACTCAAACTCTCGACAAAGAAGGTCATCTGATAAAGTTCCTTTCTTCAATGGAACTGAGACTAGCTACCCTTTCTGGAAAACAAATATGTACAGCTATATCATGAGTATTGATTGTGATTTATGGGACATGGTAGAGGATGGAGTTAACTTTGAAAACATGGACTTAGAAGGTGTTGTCAGTTCTCAGAACAGGAAAGCCGTTACACCTACTCAAAAGCTAGAGTACAAGAAGCATCACTCTGTAAAAGGAATGATGACTAATGCTATCTCACATGATGAGTACCTTAAAATTGGAGATAAAAGAACTGCAAAATCTATTTGGGACTCCTTAAAATCCAAGTATGAGGGCAACAAACAAGTTAAGGAGGCAAAGGCTAACTTGTTGGTGCATCAGTATGAGCTGTTTAAGATGAAGGACAGAGAGGACATTGAAACTATGTTTTCACGGTTTCAAATTCTTGTATCTGGACTTCAAGTATTAGACAAGAGTTATACTGAAGCTGATCATGTGAGAAAGGTACCCAGAAGCCTACCACCAAAATGGAGACCCAAGGTGACTGCTTTTCAAGAGTCTAAGGATTTGGATACAGTATCCCTTGAAAGCTTGATTAGTTCATTAAAGAGTCATGAGATGGAACTAATGACTGATGAATCAACCAAGAAGATGAAAGGGATAGCCTTAAGCTCTAAAAGTTCATCAAAGGCTCTGAAAGCTAAAATTGTAGAATCTGAAGATGAGGCTTCTGAAGAAGGTCAAGAAGTTGGGTCAGATGATGAAGAAGAGATGGTGCTGATGGCTGCTAAGGTTTCACAATGGGAAAAACGAAGCAAGAAATATGCAGGCAAATTTGGAGGATCTTCCAAGAGACTTAGTACTGCTAAAGACAAGAAGGAAGATCAAAACAAGTGTTTCAAATGCAACAAGCCTGGTCATTTCATTGCTGATTGTCCAGAAAACAAAAGTAGATCATCAAAGCAAAGCTCTAGCATAGAAAGATATAAGAGTAAAGTCAAGAAGAGCTTTCTGGCAACATGGGAAGATCTTGACAAAGACTCAGACTCAGATGGTGATGAGGAAGCAAATCTTGCACTAATGGCAACTACCTCTGACAGAGAAGACTCTGAAGCAGGTTCAGACTCTGAAGATCAGGAAGAGGTAATTGCTAAACTATCTAGAACTGAATTAGTAGATTCTCTTAAAGATGCCTTAAAAATGCTCACTAAAAAGGCAGGTGAATGTAAGGTCCTGAAAAAGGCTTACAATAACCTAACTGAGAAAATGAACATAATAGTTGAAGAAAATGAGTCTCTAAGAAGTAGAAACTCATTTATGGAAACTCATTATGTTTATGATGATAAGGTTCCTCCAGAGCATGAATTTGCTCTGCAAGAATATTTTATCAATGGCATGAAGAGAAGTAAGATAGCTTCCTTAATATATCATGTTAGTAGAAACAGAGGTGAAGGTCTTGGATTTTCACGTTTTAAAGATAATCCATTAATTTCTAAACCCTCTAAAAGTCATAATTCAGAACCTAAGGCTGTATTTCTTAAAAGCCAATCAGAAGCAATAGTTATACCAGAACCTGAAAAAATAATTGTGTTAGAGGCCAAGAAGCCTCAGACTCTGAAACCTTCAGAGCCTAAGGTCTCCAAACCTCAGACCAATGTCAAAATAAATAAAACTCTGGTATATTCTAAAGCTAAGCACAAGAGTTATACAAAGCCTAAAAGTTTTTCAAAATGCTTCAATAACTCTAGAGCTCCTGATAGGCCTTATAAACAAAAACAATCCAAGGTAATGAGGACTAACTCTAAAGGACCCATAAAGGTATGGGTACCAAAGTCTGAGATTGTCTTTGCAGCAGATCTGCACTCAAAGAAGACCAGAGCAGCATTCTTGGTACCTGGACAGTGGCTGCTCGCGTCATATGACAGGAGACAAGCATATGTTCCAAACCCTGACTCTGAAAGAGGGAGGAACTGTGGGATTTGGAGGAAACCAAAAAGGGAAGATCACTGGTACTGGTACAGTAGGTAATTCTTCTATCTCTATCAAAGATGTTTGGTTAGTTGATGGCCTCAAACATAATCTACTAAGCATTAGCCAATTTTGTGATAGTGGATTTGTTGTTAAGTTTAATAAAGATGCATGTACTGTAATCAGAGAGTCTGATGAGTCTGTAGTGTTCAGAGGCTTAAGGAAAGGCAATGTTTATAAAATCAATTTGTCAGAACTCTCAGAGCAAAAGATAGTTTGTCTTCTATCTTTGAATGATGAGAAATGGGTCTGGCACCAACGCTTAGGTCATGCTAACTGGAGATTAATCTCTAAGCTTAGCAAACTAAGCTTGGTTAAAGGACTACCCAATCTTAACTATCATTCAGATGCTCTGTGTGGTCCTTGTCAGATTGGAAAGATTTCAAAAACCTCTTTTAAACCTAAAAACATTGTCTCTACCTCAAGACCTCTTGAACTACTTCACATTGATTTGTTTGGTCCTGTAAGTACAGCTTCAATCAATGGAAAGAAATATGGACTTGTTATTGTTGATGATTACAGTAGATGGACTTGGGTTAAATTTCTTAGAGTGAAAGATGATGCATATGATGTGTTTACCATCTTCTGCACACAAGTGCAAAGTGAGAAGAGTCTCAAGATCTTAAAGATCAGAAGTGATCATGGGGGTGAGTTTGAAAACGAACCCTTTGCAACCTATTGTGAAGACCATGGAATTGTCCATGAGTTCTCAGCTCCTAGAACATCACAGCAAAATGGTGTTGTAGAGAGAAAGAACAGGTCTTTAAAAGAGATGGCAAGAACCATGATGCATGAGACTAAACTTGCTAAGCACTTCTGGGCAGAAGCTGTGAACACAGCTTGTTATAATCAAAATAGGATCTATATCAGACCTATATTGAATAAAACAACATATGAACTCTTTAAAGGAAGAAAGCCCAACATCTCTTATTTTCATCAGTTTGGATGTACCTGTTACATTCTGAACAATAAGGCCTACAAAAGAAAATTTGATGCCAAAGCTTGTAAGGGAATCTTTATAGGTTTCTCTGAACGCTCAAAGGCATACAGAGTGTATAATTCTGAAACTAACACAGTGGAAGAATCTATACATGTTAGATTTGATGACAAAGAGCCTGACAGTAAAATGTCAGAGCAAGACAATAGCTATGCAGGTGTTCCATATACATATAACAATCCAGAACCTGAGGAACCATCAGATGCAAATGAATATTCAGAAGCTGTATTGGAAGAAGTCTCTGAAGAAGCATCCCCAATAGAAGCATCTGAAGAACATGATGATATCTCAGAAGATGATACCCAAGCAAGTGCTGAAACTAATGAAGCTCCCAAGAGAAAATTTAAATACAGATCATCACATCCAGAAGATCTTATTCTTGGAAACAAAGAGAGTCCAAGAAAAACAAGATCAGATTATCAACAACAAGATTCACTTCTAGGACTCATATCTATGATAGAACCTAAGAATGTTGATGAAGCTCTTTCTGATGATGGATGGATTGTAGCAATGCAAGATGAGCTCAATCAGTTTCAAAGAAATGATGTGTGGGATTTGGTACCAAGACCAACACACAAGAACATCATTGGAACCAAGTGGGTATTTAGGAACAAACTGAATGAACAAGGTGAAGTGGTAAGAAACAAAGCTAGACTAGTAGCACAAGGCTACAGTCAGCAAGAAGACATTGATTTCACTGAAACATTTGCTCCAGTGGCAAGACTGGAAGCAATCAGGTTATTATTATCATATGCAGTTAATAATGGAATAACCTTATACCAAATGGATGTTAAGAGTGCCTTTCTAAATGGTGTCATTTCTGAAGAAGTATATGTCAAACAACCCCCAGGTTTTGAGGATTTGAAAAACCCTGATTATGTTTATAAACTTAAGAAATCACTCTATGGTCTCAAACAAGCTCCAAGAGCTTGGTATGAAAGACTGAGTAATTTCCTTTTAGAAAATGGTTTTCAAAAAGGTCAGATTGACAATACATTATTCAGAAAGACAACTAAGAAAGACATCTTAATTATTCAAATATATGTGGATGATATAATATTTGGTTCTACTAATGCTTCCTTGTGCAAGAATTTTTCAAAGCTGATGCAGGATGAATTTGAAATGAGCATGATGGGTGACCTAAAGTTTTTCCTTGGAATTCAAATCAATCAAGGAAAAGATGGCACTTACATTCATCAAAGCAAGTATACAAAAGAGTTTTTGAAGAAGTTTAATCTTGAAGACTGTAAGATAATGTCAACTCCGATGCATCCTACAAGCAGCTTAAGCAAGGAAGAAATTGGAAGCAAAGTAGATCAGAAGCTGTATAGAGGTATGATTGGTTCTTTGCTCTATCTAACAGCTTCTAGACCTGATATTTTATATAGTGTATGCTTGTGTGCAAGATTCCAGTCAGATCCTAGAGAACCTCACTTAACTGCAGTTAAGAGGATCTTTAGATATCTGAAAGGAACTACTAATCTAGGACTTCTTTATAAAAAATCCCTAGATAGTAAGCTAGTTGGATTCTGTGATGCTGACTATGCTGGAGACAAGATAGAGAGAAAATCCACTAGTGGAAATTGCCAATTTATTGGTGAAAATTTCATATCTTGGGCCAGCAAGAGACAAACAACTATTGCTTTGTCTACAGCAGAAGCAGAATACATCTCAGCTGCTAAATGCTGCACACAGCTTCTCTGGATGAAATATCAATTAGAGTACTATAACATAGCTGAAAGTAGTATTCCACTATATTGTGATAATACTGCTGCTATTCATTTATCTAAGAATCCAATTTTGCATTCCAGAGCTAAGCATATTGAAATTAAGCATCATTTTATAAGAGATCATGTGCAAAAAGGGACAATAAATATTCAATTCATTGATACTGATCATCAATGGGCTGATATATTTACTAAGCCTTTAGCTATTGAAAGATTTGACTTTATTAAAAAGAATCTGAACATGCATTTTATCTCTGAAGAAAACTAGCTCTGAGATGCAAAATAGAATTAGGATCTGAAGCTCTTTTAGAGCCTACATTAATTCAGAGTCTCTTTTTGGAAGTTCTGAATAATATGGGATCTGAAGGATAACAGGTTCTGATGAGGTAACAGATATTAATGAGTTTGGCTCTGAACTAGACGGAAATGAAACGTTTAGTACTAGTTAGTGTACAACAGTTGTCTGTACACGCGTCAGCTTGATTAAGCCTCTCCTGCACGTGTCTAGATCCTGATGGGTAGAGAACAGTTAATGATGAAAATGCAGTTATGCAATTTAAAATTAATTTTAAACTGTTCGCGCTCCCTCCTTTGTGCTTATTTTCTGAGTGTTTATTATATTTGATATAAATTGTCACTTCACTCACAAAGCACAACTTTTTCACATAATCACTTCCTACACAAACCCTAAACTTCAGATATTCCCAAATCTCCCTGCTTCTTAATCTTTTGCAATCATGGCTGCTCGTCCTTCAAACGAAATTGTTCAACGTCCGTTCAACCCTGTTCTACCACCGGTTATTGATCTTTCGTCTCAAGCAAGACTCGTCTTCATAGATAATGTAACCGACGCTGGTCCGGAATCGTTTGAATTCGTTACTGAGAAATTTGTTGATTTTGAGAGTTTCAAAGTAAATGGGATTGACATTCAAAGTTTATTCTACGATCAACAATGGAAGAATTACTTTGAGATGCTAAATGGGTTTGTCTACTATGATATTGTCAAGTACTTCTGGCAAAAAGCAACCATCTTTGACAAGTTCTGTGCTGATGAAGAGGTTAGAAAGATGGTTGAGAAAGATAGTTCCTTGAAAGGAAAAACAAGGAGTCAACTGGGTTTAAGACCCTATAAAGGAAAAGAGATTAGGTCAAACATCATGGGAATCAATGTTCTTATTACTCAAGAACATATTGCCAAAATCTTGGGTCTGGACAATGAAGGAGGAAACGTGGATGAATATGGTGAAAAGAGTAAGCATATTGAATCCATTAAGAAGGATTTATTTCTTCCTGGTAGTGCAAACAATGATTTTGGCAAAGCAAAATTCATGAAGCAAAACTTCAGCGTTGCTTTCAAAGTGTTTCTGGCCTCCATCATCACTAGAGAAGGAGGTTATGATACTATTTCCCTACCACACAGACACTTCATATGGTTTATGTACAAGAAGGTAAAAATAAATCTGGCAAAGCTTCTGTTTGATCACCTATGCTTTACTATATCCAAGAGCAGAACCAAATCACCTTCCATTATCCATCATCCATCATCCAAGGTTGATTTCTGAAATCATTCGTCAAACAAAGCTTATTCAGATTGTCAGTACCAAGGAGAAACTTAGAGTTTTCAATACTGCTAAGTATGATGCAAGTGTTCTGGTAAACATGAAGCTGAAGACAAAAGAAGAGCTGAAGACAGCCAAGAGCCCTCTAGAGCAAGTTTATGAAAAGTACTTCTGGTGTGATGGTTTTCCAACCATATCAGAATTTGATAATGATGATGTTATCAAGAACTTCTTGGAGTTGGTCAGATTAGATTCTGGAGTAAGAGTGCCTAGGAGTATGGTAGTTGGTGTACCAAACTGGGACATTTTCAAAGGACCAAAGCAGATCACCAAGTCTAAGAGAAAACCTCAACCAATTGAACAAGAAATTGTTGAGGAAAGCTCCAAAGAACAATCTGGAGATAAGAATGATGCTGCTGAGGTTACTGATCAAGCAGAAAGTGGTGCTGAAAGATTGGCCACTGAAGATATTGAAGAAGTCACTGAAGAGCAAGTGGCTAAGATGGCTCAGAGAAAAGCTGTTCAGAAGGAGAGAAGATCAAAGAAAAGGAATGAGAGGCCTGAATTTGCAGAAGAGGATCAACCTGTCAGAGCCCCAAAAAGGAAAAAGACAGTTGTTTCCAAACAGAAAGCTGCTGACTCTTCCAAAGGTAAAAATTCTAAGCCTAATACCGATAGCGTTTCTAGTGCTCAACCTCCTACTCAATCACCTCCTATAGACTATACACAACCTATACGTATGATTCCACCATCTCCACAACCCTCCTCACCCTCATCTGAAGGGACTTTTTCTGATGCAAGCACTGATTCTTCAGAGCTTATTGAAAAATTAGATAAACTTCAGAATGAACAATCTAAGAAAAAGATCCCTGCCAAAAGAACCCTCAAGAAACCCAAACACAACTCACTAGAAGAGGAAAATATCTTTATTGACACCTCTATTCTTGACCAACCCACCAACACAACCAGAAAATCATCTACAATTCTTGAACACCTCTCCACTCACCTATCTGGTGATGCCTTTACCTACTCAAACACAAACTCACCTGATCAATTTCACCTCGTAAATACATCTTCTGATTTACCTATTGATCCACCAATTCCAGAACCATCAATTCAAACATCACCCACCTTCACACCAGCTCAGGATGAAGTTATGAATCATTCTGAACATACCATTGCTGAACCATCCACACCACAACCTGAACCTTCCACACCTGAACCATCACCTGAACCACACACACCACAATCAGAACCCATCTATGGTCCATCTTTCAAACCATTAACCATAGATGAACTTAGTCTACCTACTGACTTCGCCCTACCCATTCTGGAGGATCTGCTAAAAGCAGAAATTAATGTTGATGATGATATAATAACAACCCCCAAAGACCCCTTTGCTGAAATCAAAAAAATCAAAATCATCCCTTTGAAAAGAAAAAGACCTGAACCCACCATTCCCTTCAACACAAACCAGCCTTTCTTCAATCAAAACTCTGAACCAAATCTTGAGCTGCTAGATAATGCTATTAATATTAGTCTTAAGAAATTTAAAAGCATGGAAGAAGAGGTACTAATATTTCCCTCAGATGTTGATGCTAAGATCAGGGAATTAGAACAGAAATTCAGTCAGTCTCTGAGACTTTTGGGAGGTTATGTGAAAAGAAGGATTGCCGGAAGAGGAATGGAAGCTCTGTCTCAGATAATGAGTGCTGCTGAACGCTCACATGCTCTGAGACTTACTTTTTTCAATCATGAAGAAGAGCATCAGAGGTTGAACTTATTAGCTGTTGTGAATGAAAGTATAAGAAGATCTCTTGAAGCAGCTATAAGGCTCAATGAAGAAGAAGCTACATATCCTAGAATGGTAGTTGATGTTGAGCAGGCTAGGATAGCTGCTGAAGTGGAATGTAAGAGGCTTGCTGATCAAGAAGCCTTCAAGTTGTTGGTTGACAGAGCTGTTCGCATTGCAGTCGTGGAAACTGAGAAGATTATCGAGAATCAAGCAGCTGCAGAGGATGTTGTTATGCAAGATCAGAACCTCAGTGAACCAGACTCTGATAAGGGTAAAGCTCCCATTGTTGCTTCAACTCCTCCTAGATCTCCACCAGTACTCATCCAAGGTTCTTCTTCATCTGCTATACCTTCTGTTATGCAAGAAGCTCTAGATGTGATCAAGAATGACTTAAGAGAGGAACTGAGAAATGAAATGGATGAGTTCAGGGCCGATATAAGAGAAGACATGAACAGATCTGGTGAAGCTACTAACAAGAAGATCGATGCTATGATGGAGCTTCTGCTGAAGCTTACTCAATACCAACAACCCAAACCTTAACCCTTATGTTTGAGCACTTAGTTGTATTCTTGTTTATGTAATTTGTTTGGATAATATCTTTTTGATTTATTAAGCTTCTTATTATCCTTATTTATGTGCTTGTGCTGGTGTGTTTATTTTATTTTGTTTTTCAAAATAAACATCATATACTCTGATAATGTCTGATACTCTTGTGGATTCTGAACCTAGTGTAAGGTGTTGGAGAACATCTTGTTTTTTTTAACTTATATAGGATTTTGAAAACCTAAGGTTCCCCCACATCAGTATTCTTGTTTACTCATGAAATAGCTTCTTAGTATTATAGCCTGTTTATAAGCGGGGCAACAATACCGTATGAGGCGTGTCTGGTAACTGGTTTTCTGACGTTTGAAAAGAGTATATAAAAGAAACACGCTCAAAAGAAAGAAATTTATAGCAGGAACTCTTTATTAAATTTATTGAAGAAATTCTTTATTACATAAGATAATGAGATCCTACTTAGAATCAACGTCAGCAGCCTCTGGCTTATTCTTCTTATGCTTCTCATCAACATAAGAAAGTAGGTCACGCAGGGCTTGCTGAGCTTCAGCTTGATACTCTTCGTATGGCTTGTCATCATCATATGTCCATAAGAATTCTTCCAAGTCAGAGCCTATTTCTTCAAGCTCTGACTCTGTCAGAACCAATTCTCGCTTGTTTCTTTCATAGAGATGCCTGTTTTCTTCGCAGCGCCAAGGCTCTGCTTCCTTCTTGATCACTTCTTTAGATCCTGAAGCATCCTTCGTAGCTTGCTTTTCCATTGTGTGTTTCTTATGATGCTCTTTGATTATTCTATTTGAATAAAATGAGAAGAATCATCTCTTCTTATAGTGCTCTCAAGTCTTCTTGTCTACATGGGAATCAACACAGTTCATTTAATGAACATAGTTGTAACCATTTCTTTTGACTTGAATGTCTTGTTTTCTGCGCTTTTTGACTGATGACAAAAGGGGGAGTAAGAACAGCGTTAAAATTGATGATAATTGATTTCTTTTACTGCTAAAGAACTGAAACTGTTATACTCAAATCAATTTCTATCCCTTCTGAACTATCGTTATGTGTTTTATTCTGAACCATTATTGAAAGGGGAGAAAATTTAAGAACCTAAAATTGATTTCCATAGATAATATAAGAGAAGCTTGCAAACCTCCTCTGAACATTATCTGACTCTAAGAAGCAAAGCTTACAAAACTATGTTTCTGAGAGTCAAATATGAAAATCTAATTTAAGTTGATAAATTAACTCTTAAACTGTTTTAATTAATTATGGATAAGACTTAGGGGTAGCTTACAAACCTAACCCTATGGATTATCAGACTCAGGGGGAGATTGCAAACCTTTGAAACCTGAAGTCAACATAATCAAATTAAATCAACAACAATTGAATTTTAATGCTTTAGTTTGTCATCATCAAAAAGGGGGAGATTGTTGGAACAAAGTGGGTCTGACATGAACCTCTAAAATTTTAAGTGGTTTTGATGATAACAAAGTATTAAAATTGCAATTGGTATTACTAATGATTATTCTAGTGTGCAGAATTAAAAGTTAAAATTCATTCAGAAGCACTATGAATAACAAGAGAGAAGCCAAGCTATGAAGCTCTGAAAGCGTATCGCTGTTCATCAGAAGCTTAAATTTTGCGTGCTGAAGATAATGCTTCTGAGGACCAAAGCTAGACTCTGAAGAGTTCAGAAGCAGAAGACCTTAAGAAGCTACGACAACATCTCTGAAGCAAAAGGAATTTACGTCACTCAAGAACTGACAGAACCAGAACCAATGTTTGAAGAACAATCTACTTCAAGGCTCTGTCACATCCACAGGAAGGAATATTCGTTGGTACAACGTTAATCTTATCCATAAGTGGAGCGCATTTGAGGATCGTACTATCGTACTATTATTACTCAAAATGGATGAGTGATAATTTGAATTGCAAGGTAGTGGAATTGGATTTCTTTGCTAAAGAAGACAATCTACAGCTAGCAAATGTACGAGTAAATTCCAGCTGGCACCTTATCTCTCTACAACGGTCATCATCTTCCTTCAAGTATAAATAGAAGACTCAAATGGAAGAGATGATAACTGTTCTACTGTTCCATTACTGCGTTTAAGACTCTGAAGCATTCTGAGGTTAGTGTTCCATCTGTCATTCAAGTCTTAAAGCAATTTGCGTTGTATTTTGTAAACACCTCTGATAGTATATCAAGTGTTCCTTAACATTCATTCTTATTCTTAAGTTTGTTTGAGAAGTCTCTTGTTAAGTGTAACTTGAGCATTTGAGAAGTCTCTTGTGTTGAGTCTTTGATAATTGGCTGCATTTTTGGAAATAAACTTTGTGCAAGATGTGCGATCCGATGCTCTGGCATTGTGTAGAGCATTGAATAATGCTCAGGAGGAGCGCTCATGGCAAATGCTATTTATGGAATGTTCCGTTTCTCTTTCATGAATCTTGCATGGCGCGTTTGATATGCTTTTATGTAAGGAAGGTTGTTAATGCTTCAGATTCAGTTCAAGAATAATTCTGAGAAGAATCTCTTTGAAGAATATATTTGCTAAAGAATCTCATTTTATTTATGTGGAGTTAATGCTTGGGTCAAAGAATTAAAGTCCATGTATGTGCTACTTTCTGAAGTATTTAAAAGAGTGGCAAAACCCTAATCCCAGTTAGTTGTTCACGCTGTCTTTGTGCTAGTATTCAGTATTAGGTTTTGCGTGTGTTTTATGATTGTGAGCCTTTCTTGTGTCACCTTGATGCAAGCTTAGGACGTGTTCTTTGTGTTGTAATTGTGTGTTCCTCTCCCAAGCTTTGAAGCACGGAGTTAGGACTTTTGTGTGTGTAACACTCCAAGCCTTTAGGTACGAGTGTGTAGTTTTAGGAGTGTGTCTCCAAAACTGTTTTTGTCTAGTGTATTGAAATCCTTGCTGGTCGTAAGGTTGTAAGGGAGTGAGATGGGATCTCATATCTAGGAGTTCCTAGGTAGAAGAGTCATTGGTAGGGCCTAGGTTCTTAAGTTGTAAACGGGGCGTTTGCTGTAAACTTAGTGCTAGGACTATTATAGTGATATTCCTTCCTGGATTGGTATCCCCCAGACGTAGGGCTTGTTTAAGCGCCGAACTGGGTTAACAAATAACTTGTGTTCTTTATTTGTTTACTTGTTTATTTTCATTCTGTTACGCGCGAGGCCGGATAGATTGTTAGAGCATCGGGTAGAGCATCGTGCTCAGCGTGCCAGGAATTTCAATTGGCATCAGAGCAGGCACCCTGCTTGTTTTGGGTGAGATTCAGGACCTGAAATGTCTGGCACTGTGGAAAAGGAAGGAGGTTATATGAACAGGCCTCCCTTGCTTACTGGATCTGCTAACTATGACGCTTGGAAACCAAAGATGATGGCCTTTCTGAGATCCATTGATAGCAAGGTGTGGAAGGTGGTTCTAACCGGATGGGAACAACCCATGTATGCAAGCAAGGAAGGCACCTCAACTGGGATAGTGAAACCTGAGGTAGAATGGACGACAGAAGAGGAAGCTATAGCAAATCAGAATCACAAGGCCATCTATGCCTTGTTTAATGGTGTTGACACTAGTGTGTTTAAAATGATCAAGAACTGTGTGTCAGCCAAAGAGGCATGGGAGGTATTACAAAAGTGCTATGAGGGTACCACTAAAGTAAAACAGTCAAAAATTCAACATCTTACCTCAAGATTTGAAGCCCTAAAAATGAAGGATGATGAGAACATCCAGGACTTTCACTTGAAATTACTTGACATTGGAAACTCTTTTGAGGCTCTAGGTGAAAAAATGTCTGATGAAAAGCTAGCTAGAAAACTGCTCAGATCTCTTCCCAAAAGGTTTGATATGAAAGTAACGGCTATTGAGGAAGCTCATGATATTTCCTCAATGAAAATGGATGAACTTGTTGGATCACTCCAAACCTTTGAAAGTGTGTTGGACGAACGTGGAGACAAGAGGAACAAGAGCATTGCTTTTGTTTCAAACACTGAGGAGGAAGATGATCAGTCTGAAGATGGTGAGGAAGATAGCATAGCTGATGCTATAGCCATGCTAGGCAGACAATTCAACAAAGTTCTAAAAAGGGTTGATCGCAGAAACAGACAGAATGGGCAAGGCATCCGGTTCGACATCAACAAGCAACAGAACAGTCTAAAGAAATCAAAACCTGAAGACAAGAGCACTCAAGGCAAGGGAGTTCAGTGTCATGAGTGTGAAGGCTATGGACACATCAGATCAGAATGTGGAACTTATCAGAAAAGACAAAAGAAAGGGTTAACTGTTTCATGGTCAGATGAAGATACTGATGAAGAAGGTGAGTCAGCAAGACATGTGACTGCCCTCACTGGAACATGTGTTGAAGTTGAAGATTGGGATTCTGATGAAGATGAAGATGTTTCCTATGAGGAACTAGCTAGTACCTACAAAGACCTGTTGACTAGATATGAAGAAATGTGCAGGATTCTGGAAAAACAAAAGAAGACAATCAACAAACTCATAACAGAAGTCAATACTCAGGTTCAAAAGGTTGCTCAAGCAGAAGAAAAGGTCATTCAAGTTAATGCTCAAATGGATGACTTAAGGAAAAGAGTAAGTCAGTTGAACTCAGGAGGAGATCTTCTTGAAGAGATACTGGAAAATGTTCCAAGTGGGAAGCTTAGATCTGTTGGATACAATTATTCTAGTTTGAATCAGTATCAACAAAATCCTGAAACTAAGTTCTCATCAGGTGGAAACATGATTGATCCCTGTACTGGAAAAGTGATGCTGGAGCATCAGCCTCGACATTCGAAAGCCTTTCCTGTTCCAAAATTTGCTCTTGACCCAAAACCCTCAGCCAGTCAAGGACCAAGACCACGTACTTACCAAAGATCAAATAGTCAAAGAAGATATCGTAGATGGGTATGTCATCACTGTGGAAAAAGGGGACACATTAGACCTTTTTGCTACAAGTTGCACGGTTACCCCAACCAGAAGCCTAATCAAAATGTAACACATGAGAAGACCATTGTCAAGAAGGAATGGAGACCTATAGAAGAAAGTGCTGCATTACCTAAGGAAGAAGGTGTTGGGTTGATTGCTCACACTTCCCTAAGAGCTTCTTCAAGGGAAGATTGGTACTTTGATAGTGGGTGCTCTAGACATATGACTGGTGAAGAGAAATACCTCATGAATGTTAGATCCTACAAGGCCAGTTTTGTGACTTTTGGAGATGGTGCAAAAGGAGAAATAATAGGAATTGGGGACTTGATCAACCATGGACAACCGAATCTAGAGAATGTGCTTTTGGTCAAAGGTCTTACTGCAAATCTAATAAGCATTAGTCAGCTATGTGATCAAGGCATGAAGGTTAACTTCACAAAATCTGAATGTCTGGTCAACAATGAAGAAGGACAACTGGTGCTGAGAGGTACTAGATCTAAAGACAATTGTTACCTATGGATGCCCCAAGAAGGAGCCCTCACATCCACCTGTCTTGTCACCACTGAAGATGAAGTTCAACTATGGCACCAGAAGATGGGACATCTCAATCTGAAGGGGATGAAGAAGGTCATATCTCTTGAAGCAATTAGAGGTATTCCAAAACTCAGAATCGTTGAAGGAAAAGTGTGTGGTGAATGTCAGATTGGAAAGCAAGTCAGAATGTCACACCCAATGCTGGAGCATCAGACAACCTCTAAGGTTCTGGAACTGCTGCACATGGATCTTATGGGACCCATGCAGGTTGAAAGCTTGGGAGGAAAAAGGTATGTTCTTGTTGTGGTAGATGATTTCTCTAGATACACTTGGGTGAATTTCATCAGAGAAAAATCAGATGCTTTTGATGTTTTCAAAGAACTGTGCATACAGATTCAAAGAGAAAAAGGTAGCAATGTGGTTAGAATAAGAAGTGATCATGGGAGAGAGTTTGAGAACTCCAAGTTTGATGATTTCTGCGCTGCTGAAGGAATTAAACATGAGTATTCATCTCCAATAACCCCTCAACAGAATGGCATAGTTGAAAGGAAAAATAGAACGATTCAAGAGTCAGCTAGAGTCATGCTTCATGCCAAAAATGTTCCCTACCACTTTTGGGCTGAAGCCATGAATACTGCCTGCTATGTACACAACAGGGTCACCTTGAGAAAGGGAACTACCTCCACCCTATATGAACTGTGGAAAGACAGAAAACCAACAGTCAAACACTTTCACATCTTTGGAAGTGAATGCTTCATTCTTGCTGATAGAGAGCCTAGAAGGAAACTAGATCCAAAAAGTGAAAAAGGATTTTTCCTGGGATATTCAACAAACAGCAGAGCTTACAGGGTCTATAACACAAAGACTCAAGTTGTGATGGAATCTGTCAATGTTGTAGTAAAGGACAGTTCTGACAAAGAAAATGAGGGAGTAGACCAAGGTACTCCTGTCAGTGTGAATGCTGAACCAGATGATGAAGCATCCACACCGGCATCTTTGAACGAAGCTGATGAAAGGACTATTGAGGAAGATAATGATGAAAGTGCAAGGCCTCAAGCTACAAGTAAAGGACCATCTGTTCGTGTTCAGAAAAATCATCCTTTAGATTTGGTTATAGGGAATCCTGAACAGGGTATAACTACCAGAAGAACAAATGATGTGGTAGCTAACTCTTGCTTTGTATCTCTGTTTGAACCAAAAAATGTAAAAGAAGCTTTGACTGATGAAGCCTGGATAGAGGCTATGCAAGAAGAACTAAACCAGTTTGAAAGAAGTGAAGTATGGGACTTGGTACCTAGACCTGAAGATGTGAATGTCATTGGAACCAAATGGGTGTATAAGAACAAGTCAGATGAGAATGGAACAGTTACCAGAAATAAAGCAAGACTTGTGGCTCAAGGATATACTCAAATTGAAGGACTTGACTTTGATGAAACTTTTGCACCTGTGGCCAGATTAGAATCCATTAGATTACTTCTAGGGGTGGCATGCATACTCAAGTTCAAGCTATACCAAATGGACGTGAAGAGTGCATTCTTGAATGGATACCTACAGGAAGAGGTTTATGTTGAGCAACCAAAGGGGTTTGTGGACCCAGAACATCCCAACTATGTCTACAAATTAAAGAAAGCCCTGTATGGTCTAAAACAGGCTCCTAGGGCATGGTATGAAAGGTTGACTCAATTCTTGGAAGAGCAGGGATACAGAAAAGGAGGATCAGACAAGACACTGTTTGTAAAGCAAGAAAAAGGGAAATTCATAATAGCTCAAATCTATGTTGATGACATTGTGTTTGGTGGAATGTCGAACGCAATGGTCCAGCATTTCGTTCAGCAAATGCAGTCAGAGTTTGAGATGAGTCTTGTTGGAGAACTAACTTACTTTCTTGGGCTTCAAATCAAACAAATGGATGACACCATCTTTATATCACAGAGCAAGTATGCTAGAAACATCATCAAGAAGTTTGGAATGGATAATGCTACACACAAAAGAACACCAGCACCTACTCATTTGAAACTCACCAAGGATGAGAAGGGAATAAGTGTAGAACAAAGTCTCTACAGGAGCATGATTGGGAGCTTGTTGTATTTAACTGCAAGTAGACCCGATATCACCTATGCTGTGGGAGTGTGTGCTAGATACCAAGCAGATCCCAAAGTAAGTCACTTAACTCAAGTCAAGAGGATCTTGAAGTATGTGAATGGAACCAGTGATTATGGGATAATGTACTCTCATTGTGAAAACTCCACTCTATATGGTTATTGTGATGCTGATTGGGCTGGAAGTGCAGATGATAGAAAAAGCACTTCAGGAGGATGTTTCTTCTTAGGCACTAATCTAATATCCTGGTTTAGTAAAAAGCAGAACTGTGTGGCATTATCTACAGCAGAGGCAGAGTACATAGCAGCTGGGAGTAGCTGCTCACAATTGGTGTGGATGAAACAGATGCTGAAGGAATACGATGTCGAACAGGATGCTCTAACATTGTATTGTGACAACATGAGTGCAATAAACATCTCAAAGAATCCAGTTCAACATAGCAAGACAAAACATATTGACATTCGTCATCATTATATAAGGGATCTGGTTGAGAACAAGATTGTGGTTCTAGAACATGTGGGCACAAAGGAACAAATTGCAGATATCTTTACCAAGGCTCTTGATGCTGTGCAGTTTGAGAATTTAAGGGGCAAGTTAGGAATTT
This sequence comes from Trifolium repens, assembly GCA_030408175.1. Classification (NCBI taxonomy): domain Eukaryota; kingdom Viridiplantae; phylum Streptophyta; class Magnoliopsida; order Fabales; family Fabaceae; genus Trifolium; species Trifolium repens. The sequence continues at coordinate 39,564,320 of CP125851.1, forward strand.
GCCTCTATGAGGAGTTGTAGCAATTACCGTTGGTAATGGCGTGGCGTGCAGCAGTTATTGCGTTCCGTTGTATCATAGTAGTGCACGCGAATCAAGGTAATCATGGGCAAAAACCACCTACAAACACGCCACCCCCTAATACCGGTTATTTTAATTTCAAATCTTTACCAAATATTCTCTTCCCAAATATAATTTCCTATACTTACAACTTCCCAACTTCTTCTCCAAACTTCTTCATCAAACCTAAACCTCCCTACACTCGTGAATCCTATTCTCCAAAATCCACTACAATGTCTCAATCATCCACTCAAACCTCTCCCACCAAAAACTCACCGTCAAAATCAACCACCACTGCCCCAAACACCACAGAAAACCTCTCTGAGACACAACCCCAAACTTCTGATGTCATCACTGATGCCACACCTCTCACCATGATTCATCCCTCGTTCAACACGATTAGGAACCCCACTCCATCAAATCCTTCATCTTCGCCCAAATCAAATACCAAAAAGAGAACCAAGTCCACCACCACCAGGAAACCCAAAACCCAGAAATCAAAATCTCGATACTCATCCGATTTCAACATGCAACAACTGTATCTGAGTGATCTTGGGAATACAAATCCAAATGTTGCACCAAATGCTTCAGCACCTATCCCTGATGTGCCGATTGAAGCAAACAAGGGTGAATCTGCTCAAACCCTAAGTTCTGAAAAGAGGGAAAGCACTGTTGTTGATGAACGTGTGGTCCCTAACACTCCTAGTGATGAAGGAGATAATGAAGATGCTGAGAAGATTCAAATTGCAGAAGAAGCTCTCAACTCCCTCGTGGAGTCTATCTCTGGCACTAAGGCTGTGCCGGATGCTTTAGCATCCTTGGCACAAGATCAACCACAAGAGACTGCTGATGATGTGGTTGTTGGTTCTAATGTACCACAAGATGGAGATGCCACTGTTGATGTGACTAAAGATCAAACTGCTCAACCAGATGATGATGTTGCAGATGCACCCACACAACACCAAACAACTGTGACTGGTGAGATACACACTGACAATGCTATGTCAGATCATGTGGAGAATGTGACTGATGCTGAAAAAGAAGGTGCTAATGATGATAACAGCACTGATGAAGATGTGACAATCATGAAGATTGTTGGTGAATCTAGGAGAAAGGCTGGTAAGACTGGTATGGGTAGCAGGCTCAGGGCAAGAAAGGATAAAGAGCCAGAGATTGTGGCAGAAGCACCAAAGTCCACAAAGAAAAAGAAAAATGTTGCAGCTGAAGCAACAAAGTCTCCAAAGAAAAAGAAGTTAGCAGCTGAGGCTACCACTTCCACAAAGAAGAAGAAGATGTATGGGCCTTTAAGGAGATCAAGCAGGGTTGAGATACCTGCTAAGCAGAAGCAGCAGGGATCAAAAAGAAAAACCATCAACCTTAGTGACTCAGAGACTGATGCTGAGGAGAATGCTCCACCAATCTCTACAGCATCCACACAAAAGACTCCAAAGAAGAAGAAAATAGCTCCTACTGTCAGTGATGAGGATGCCGTGGCCAAGGCCCCAGGCATTCTATCTACCCAGAAGAAGAAAGCAGGGAGATCAATTCCACAAAACATCCCTGATGTTCCAATGGATAATGTGTCTTTTCATTTCAGTAATAGTGCTGCCAAGTGGAAATTTGTCTATCACAGAAGACTGGCTCTAGAGAGAGAACTGTCAGATGAAGCATTAGAGTGCAAGGAGGTGATGGATTTGATCCTTCAAGCTGGACTGATGAAGACAGTTTCAGGGATTGGAAGATGTTATGAGAAGCTGGTGAAGGAGTTCATTGTCAACATTGGTGAAGATTGTGACAACAAACTCAGCAAAGAGTATCATCAAGTGTTTGTCAGAGGTAAGTGTGTCCAATTTTCTCCTGCTGTGATCAATATCTATCTTGGAAGAAGAGAGTATGGCTACCCTGGTTTTGAGCCAACAAATAACCAGGTTTGCAAAGCTATCACTGCTGACCAGGTCAAGGTGTGGCCACTCAAAGGTAAAGTACCTTCTGTAATGCTATCTGTCAAATATGCTATACTAAATAGGATAGGTGCAGTTAATTGGGTACCAACATCTCACACCTCCACCATAGCAACTGGATTAGCCAAATTTATCTATGCCATAGGGACTGGTGCTAATGTAGACTATGGATCCTTGATTTTTGACCAAATTGTTGAACATGGTAAGTCTTGGGCAATCAAACTGGCTGTTTCCTTCCCAACCCTTATTTGTGAAATCATTCTGGACCAACATCCCAACATCCTGGTCCCTGAGGATGTGCCTTGTAAGAGGGAACCACCCATGACCCTGTCCTATAAACTCTTTGAGGGCAAACATGCTGCTGACATTACTGTGCCCACAAAGAAAGTCACTCCTGTTGAACCTGTGGCCTCCACCTCCATGACTAGAAAGACTATGATCCTAACCATGGAAGCTACTGTGAGAGCCTTGGATGAGCAGAAATCTGAGCTTGAAAAGGTCATTGCTGCATTGAAGAAGGAAGAAGCTGAGGAAGAAGGGTTAGTGGCTGAGAATGCAAGTGATAATGTTGCTGGTGATGGTGTTGATGCTGCTGTTGGTGATGCAGCTGATCACAATGTTGATAAGGAAGAAGGTGACACTGAAGAGCTGGAACTCTCTGATTCCAGTGCCTCTGTGTAATTTGTTTTTTTTGTAGTTGCCCTGTCTCTGTTCTTATCTAATTCATCTGTAATGGGCATGTTCTTTTGTTTCTGCTGGCTTGTAACTAAGGCTATGTAGCCATGACTTCTCTGCACTTTAACCTTTGCCAAATTTGTGGCAAAAAGGGGGAGTAAAATTTGATGCTTTAATTATGATCTGCACGGCTCTGGATACTGGTAGTATGCGACTGTAGTGTAGTGTAGATAATGATGTAGCCTGATTGAAGTATGTAGCTGGTATGTGATGTGATATGCAGGTGTGTGATTATATGATGTAGGGGGAGATGTTGGACGCAAGGCTCCAACATCCCATGCATATGTGCAGGGGGAGTAGAACTGTGGCAATGCTGAAGCATTCTATCCCACATCCCATCAAGTTTATTTTCCCGACCATTTTAGGCGAAGTAGTTGTTATGTGTTCCGCTGTTGCATGCCTCTCTGATATTCTTAAAAGATACAATTATTCTTTTCTACTATTTTCCATGAAGGAGTAGTATGGTAATGTTTTGAAGAATAGCCTCTACAGATCTTTATGCTTGTGTGTTTATGTTGAGAAAAAGAAATGTAGTTGATGTATCTGTTTAAGTACTATCTGTATGGTCATAATTTGTTTTAGCCAAAAATTTGCCAAAGGGGGAGTTTGTTGAGTCTTTGATAATTGGCTGCATTTTTGGAAATAAACTTTGTGCAAGATGTGCGATCCGATGCTCTGGCATTGTGTAGAGCATTGAATAATGCTCAGGAGGAGCGCTCATGGCAAATGCTATTTATGGAATGTTCCGTTTCTCTTTCATGAATCTTGCATGACGCGTTTGATATGCTTTTATGTAAGGAAGGTTGTTAATGCTTCAGATTCAGTTCAAGAATAATTCTGAGAAGAATCTCTTTGAAGAATATATTTGCTAAAGAATCTCATTTTATTTATGTGGAGTTAATGCTTGGGTCAAAGAATTAAAGTCCATGTATGTGCTACTTTCTGAAGTATTTAAAAGAGTGGCAAAACCCTAATCCCAGTTAGTTGTTCACGCTGTCTTTGTGCTAGTATTCAGTATTAGGTTTTGCGTGTGTTTTATGATTGTGAGCCTTTCTTGTGTCACCTTGATGCAAGCTTAGGACGTGTTCTTTGTGTTGTAATTGTGTGTTCCTCTCCCAAGCTTTGAAGCACGGAGTTAGGACTTTTGTGTGTGTAACACTCCAAGCCTTTAGGTACGAGTGTGTAGTTTTAGGAGTGTGTCTCCAAAACTGTTTTTGTCTAGTGTATTGAAATCCTTGCTGGTCGTAAGGTTGTAAGGGAGTGAGATGGGATCTCATATCTAGGAGTTCCTAGGTAGAAGAGTCATTGGTAGGGCCTAGGTTCTTAAGTTGTAAACGGGGCGTTTGCTGTAAACTTAGTGCTAGGACTATTATAGTGATATTCCTTCCTGGATTGGTATCCCCCAGACGTAGGGCTTGTTTAAGCGCCGAACTGGGTTAACAAATAACTTGTGTTCTTTATTTGTTTACTTGTTTATTTTCATTCTGTTACGCGCGAGGCCGGATAGATTGTTAGAGCATCGGGTAGAGCATCGTGCTCAGCGTGCCAGGAATTTCATCTTGTTTAGTGAAACTTGAGCACCTGAGAAGTCTCTTGCAAGTGTGCTTGAGCAATTTGTAATCTTAAGTAGATTATAGTGAAAATCTCTTGTTAGTAACAAGGGGACTGAAGTACTCTCGATTTGTGAGAGGAACCAGGATAATTTTTGTGTCTTTCTTTCTCTCTCTCAGCACCCTTCTTTATTTTGTGTTTATATCCGCTGCAAACTTAGTTTTATTTCGAAAAAGTTTTAATTCTCAAAACACAATTCAACCCCCCCCTTCTTGTGTTTTTCCACCTTCTGTCTCCATAGGTGACATAGCCTTTCTCCTTTGCTTTGAACTCAATAAAAAGCGAGGCATCACCCGTCATGTGCCTTGAACATCCACTATCTAGAAACCATCTCCTTTCTAGATTATCAAGGCACTTTTCCTACAACATTTATACATACGAGGGAGGTACCCAATTTTCATTGGGTCCTAATTGGTGAGGCAAATAAGTTTTGTTGTGTTTTGGCATCCATTGCAATACGCCCTTAGGTACCAACAATTTCCTAGCTTTACATTTTGCAATGGTATGGCCTTCACAACAACAATAGTGACAAGTGATATGTGAGTCACTCTTCTTTTGATCCATTTTGAAACTTTTAGAATTTTTGCTTTTGACTTTCAAAGTGTTTTGAAGATGTTTTGGATCAACTTGATGAGAGACTCTAGGTTTTGATGAATTTTCCACTTTGTCCTTGAGAGTCTTAATATTTTTTGACAAAGTGATACAATTATCACAACCAACTATATCACTATTATTATGACTTGCACTTGACCTCTCTAATAATGACACCTTGAAAGCTTTCAACTCTTCTTCCGTTTTGGAAACTTTCTTTTCAAGAGCTTTGTTAACTTTTATAATTTCTTTTAACCGTTTGAAAGCTTTCCTAGTTTCACTACATAGGTCCTCAAATGTATTTTGCAAATCATGATTTTCTAACGAAGTATATGAGCTAGAGGGATTTTGGTTTACCTTTTTGGGAGCTTTATCCTTCTTTTTGTGGTGATGAGTTGTGAAGCATACATTAGCCACTTCGCCTTCATCACTTGAACTCGAGCTTGATGATGAAGAGGAAGATGAGCTTTAGCTTTCCCATGCAACATATGCTTTCTTTCCCTTGTCCTTGCTTCCCTTTTTGAATGACGGTGACTCCTTCTCTTTTCTCTTGAGCTTAGGGCAATCCGGTTTGAAATGACCAACTTGGCCACACTCATAGCATGCCCCTTTCTTGGAGTACCTAGCATCTTCATTCTTCCGGCGGTAACCACTATCTTTCCGAAACTTCTTAAGATTGTCATCGGAATGTCTTATCCCATTCTTTCTCACATATCTATTATAGCGTCGAACGAAGAGCCCCATTTCCTCATCATCGGAATCGTCTTCGTTTGAGCTACTCTCCACTTGCTCAAACTTTTTGGACTTGGATTTGGAGGCCTTTAGAGCAATTGACCTCTTATCCTTTTCTTTTTCCTTTTCGTTGTGTTTCTCCTTTTTCTCACCTTTCTCATGCTTTTCCAACAAATTAAGCACTTGTTCATGTTCCGTTAGCTTACCAAATAAGGTTGTGAGACTTAAAGTTGTAAGATCATTTGCTTCTTTGATTGCGGTGACCTTTGGTTGCCATGACCTATTAAGACATCTCAAAATCTTATTAGTAGCATCTTGATTAGTGATTGGTTTACCTAGACCGTGTAACTTGTTGGTAATTTTTACAAACCTTTGTTGCATATCCGCAATGGTTTCACCATCTTGCATATGAAACAATTTGAACTCTTGAGTTAAGGTGTTTATCTTGGATATTTTGACTTCATTAGTACCCTCAAAATGAGTAACTAATGTATCCCACATTTCTTTGGCCGTTGAACATGAAGGAAAATAGCGTTATTTTAAGCAGCGGAATTCATAAATTTTCCTTAGTTTGATCCTTACGAATTGGGCATGATATGTGTTTTAGGGTTTTTACCTCTTGAAGGGAAGAACCTTTGAATCACGATCTCTTTGAAATTCTGTTCCTCGGCAGGACAGATGTCGTACACAATGTCTAGGACAATGTGTCTGTAGTCCAGATGTCTCAGACAACTGGTTCGACAATTGGTTATGAGGATCACAAATATTATTGCAGTACTGAAGTAAATAAAAGCAATAAAGAACACCAGTAATTGTTAACCCAGTTCGGCGCAAACCAACCCTACTCTGGGGGATACCAATCCAGGAAGTGAACACTACTAATCCGAATTAATACTTAGTCTTACAACCATACCAAAAACCTTATTGGCATGTATGCATTTTCTTAATCCTAGCAATCTTCTACTCAAGGGCTAACTCCCCCTGAATATGAGAACCTACCCAACTCCCTCTAATCACTAATCCCAAGTGACGACAACTTTAAACTCCAAAGTTTAAAGACTTAGTTGAATGGCACCATTCAACAACAAAGCTACAAAGTATTAAAACCAATACTAAGAGCCACTAATGCTTTGCACAGTAGGCACAAAGCTTTGAACTCACAATCTTCAGTTCTTGTGGGTTGAGTTTTAAGCTCTAGGTTGAGTTCTATTTATAGGCGTGCAAGTCTTCAGATTATCTTCAGTCTTTCAGATGCACTACAATTAAGAGTTAGTTTTAAAACAAACTTGTTTAAAAACAAAGTCCAAAAGATAAAGAAGTTAATCTTTATCCACAAATTAAACACGATTCCGATCGTATCTAACACATAGGATTAATAACAAACTTTATCATTAATCCTAATCTCAGCTTGTACCTTAAAGATTCGCGCTTTATTCAAATTTAAACAAACACGTGTGCTTAATGGATAAGCATTATCTTTTAAGCTGAACTGGGTTCAGATGTCCTACCCACATGTCTTGGGACATCTTGTTCGACATGTTGCTTTAACATGCTCTGAACCCAGTGACAAGATGTCTAGGACATCTTGTTCAACATGTTGCATCTGCACATCTTCAATATGCACAAGTGGTTTAGACTTAATTACTTTAGCATTGGTGCTTCAGTTAAGTCACTCTGACCAAGTTGTTTTAGCCTTATGATGCAGCCAATCTCAGAAGAACTACAATCTCCCCCTTTGGCAAATTATGGCTAAAACAACCAAAAACCACTTTGTTGAGTGTGCACTCTTCAGTCTTCAATCTTCAAATTCTTCAATCTTCAAATTGATCTCTGTTGATGCAATCTTCTGTTCTGAGATCTTTAGGTCTTCAATGTCTTTGATCTTCAGAATCTTGTGTGTCTTCAATATTCAAGACTTCTTTTAATCTTGAATGTGTGATGAACCTAATCTAGTATGAGACAGTCTTAGTCTTGTCTTCATATGATCCATTACAATAAATTTTCTAAGTCTAGAGATGAGATACCTAGTGACTTAGTGAACCAAAGTCTTGAGTTGCAGCGGAAAGTACTTAATCAGAGTGATCAAGACTTACTAGACCTTTTAGAGGTTCAATTTGAGCATTTAAATTATGCTTTTGGACACACTTATTAAGCATAGCTTTTAGTTCTTAAATTTTTCTAAAGCTTGCCATATACATCCGTAAGCAAGAGATTGATTCTTCTTGCCAAAAAGCTGTTCTAAGCATCAATTATTTCTCCCCCTTTTTACCATAATTTGACAAAGGTTAAAGGAAAATATTCATTGATTTAAAGAGAACGAACAGCTTACAAGAGTGCACTTTAACATTAGTGCCGGATGTTAAAGCCTCCAATGTCTAGGACATTTGGTAGGCCATAATTACAAGAAGATGAACAGAATAGGAAAAATACAGAAGTACTTATTTTCCATTGTTCAGAGTCTGTTCTTCAATCTTCTTCTTCTTGTTGCTCTGCTTCAGCTTGAGCAGCTCCAACTTCTTCTTCACCTTCACCTTCCTCCATGATGGACCTGATCAGATTGTCCACATGGGTCTTCCTTGCTGTGCTGGTCTTGATGGTTTGTTCCAAGGTCTTGGATATTTGCATCAGTTCAGCAAGTACATTCTCCTTGTTTGTTCTAGGCATAGAGCCTGATGCTTCAGCAGCTTCCTTCATCTTTGGAAACACGATGTCTGGGACATGTGTACCAGCAAAGAGCTTGTAGTCAAAACTCAGAACTTGAGGCTTCTTGGTTGGAGCTTCATCAGGGTACAAGATGTTTGGATATTGCCTTAAAATCATTCCAGTTATTAGGCAAGGGAATGCAATTGGCAGCTTCACTGCATATGTGTCAGCATGCTTCATGGTTTGATTGAAAACGTGATCACCAAAGTTGATCTTCTTACTGGTCCCTATGAGATAGATCATCTTTGCCAGCATAGGGGTGATTCCAGAACCATGATTGGTAGGTGCCCAGTTTGCATCTCCAATTCTGTTGAGGATAGCATACTTGACACTAAGACATCCTGTAGATAACAAACCTTTCTTAGGCCATTCACTTACTTGTCCTCCTGTAATTTCCTTAGTCACCTCCTTGACTAATTCAGCTTCATCACCTTCAATGGTTGGATTTCTTCCAAGGTACTCATTGATGGTGGTTGGAGAAAACTTCACATCTTTTCCCCTTACTCTGACTTTTCTGAATTCTTCACTCCCTTCACTGCAAGCGCTGGTGATATTTACTATAAACTCCTTTACTAGCATATTATAGCAATTACCCAAGTCTTTGACAGTCTTCATTAGCTCAGCAGCTTCTAAGAGTTCCATGATCTCCTTGCATTCTAGAGCTTCTTGATTAAGCTCTCTTTCTTGAGCCACTCTTCTTTGGTAGACAAACCTCCACCTCTGAGCACTTTCTTCAGAATGGAATGAAACTCTGTCCATTGGTGCTGGTGGGATGTTTGCAGGAACTCTTCTTCCTCCAATTCTTTTCTTCCCAGCGGTCGTGATGTCTAGGACATCTGGTTCACCATCAGATTCAGAGTTACTGACAGCAACGACCTGTTTCTTCTTCCTTTTCTCACCAACAACTTTCTTCTCTGCCTTTCTTTTTCCTTTCTTTGCAGTAGCCTGAGTCTCCACTTGCTTAGAATTATACGTCTTAGTTCTTTTGTTGATTGGAATGCTAATTTGTATGCCTTCGCCTTCATCAGAGCTTTCTTCTTCCATGCTTTGATGTGGTTCACCACTTTTCTTTAATCCTTGAAGAATGTTGGCCAGAGGAACCTCATCTTCATCATCTTCATCATCTTGTCCTAAGTCTTGAACTTCTTGTTCAGGAATTTGTGCAGAACCAGATGTTGGGACATTGGGTTCAACATCCTTTGTGGTGACTTCTTCTGAAAGCAGAGTTTGAGTTGGATTAACTTTTTCTTCTTGTGGTCCTGAGGAGATGTTGGTGGTTGTTTCTGATGGAGGAACTTCATTGGTTGAAGGAGAGATCTGCTCAGCAACTTTGACTTGATGTTCTTTAGTTGATGTTTCATCAAATGGTTTGACATGTGGTACTTCTGAATTCTTTTGTGATTCTTGATTCTCAAAAGTTTGGCATTCAGGATTTGTAGACTCTTGTTCCTGAATTTTGTCATTCCCCGTTGCATGAGCTTTGGTCTTTTTAGGGTTCTTTTTCTTCTTTGAGCCCTTGGACTTCTTCTTCTTGATTTCGCCTTCTATTGGAGGAATCATGCTGATTGGTACAGCGTTTGTGGTGGTTCCTTGTTGATCAATGCAGAATTCTGAAACCCTAGGCATTTGAGATGATGTCTCTTCTGTTTGCGTCTTTGAATCATCTGGGTTGTTGTTCTTAGATGATTGTTGAGACATTGTTGAAGAAGAATGAGTTTCTGATTTTTGAGAAGGATATTAGACAAGATGTTGAGACGTTTGGTAGTGTCACATATGAGGTCCTAGTAGCCTTTTATAGATTTGATTGAGAACTTAGGGCTACCTCTTTTTACGTGCAGATGTTTAATGTTTCTTTTCTCTGCACGTTACCTCTATAATGCTTATGACACGTTTTTTAGTGTGTGAATACCCAAAGGCACTCTAACACTCCCAACCAAAATCTCTTCAGCTTCTTGTCCATTGTACAGATTTTGGGACATCTGGTGGGACATCTTGTCAATATCTTCCTTGACAGACAAGCAAGCTATTTCTGGACCATTGTTTTGAGGTGTCCATGTATAGCACTTATCACTTGACTTTGTTCCTTTCATCACTACCTCTTGATCATTAGCAATGATGCATTCATGGTTGTTGAAGTGAACTTTTAGTCCTTGTTCACATAGTTGACTAATGCTAATCAAGTTTGCAGTAAGACCTTCTACTAGTAGAACATCATCTAGGCATGGAGTGTTTGGACCAGCTAGTTTTCCAATGCCTATGACTCTACCTTTGACTCCATCACCAAAAGTAACACTTCCTTTTAAGTGAGACTTTAGTTCTCTAAGGTATCTTTTATCTCCAGTCATGTGTTTTGAACACCCACTGTCAAAATACCAATTTTTAGATGGAGATATTCTTGGAGAAGTATGAGCCTTTTGGGGTAGTGTTGGCTTCCATACGTTAGTCAGAACTTCCTTGTATTTCATCCTTGGAGGTAGGATCTTCCTTTTGTTCTGTCTTGGTGACTTAGGCTTCTGAGGGTAGCCATGGAGATAGAAGCATTCTGAGATTAAATGCCCAGTTTTTCCACAATGTTTACATCTTTTTAGTGGTCCCTTGTATTCTTTGTATTGAGGGGACACATGTTGAACATGATGTTGGGACATGTGGTCTGGCATGTGCTTCTTCTGTTGAGCTGGAGGCTGAGTCCTCTGTTCAAACCTTTTCTGCTTGTGTTGAGTCAGATGATGAGTCTTTTTCACCTGTTTCTTTTGTCTAGCAGGTTGTTGAGGTTTGTATTTTGTTTTCTTATGCTTGTGCTGAGAAGGATGTTGTGACATGTGGTTTGACATATGGTCCTGAGAGTTAATCTTTGGGGGAATTTTCTTCTCAGAAGCGTTGCTATAGTTGTCACACCCTAATCCCTTCTTGTCACTTGGGTTTCTACCAAGCTCAAGGACTTCTTCAAGCATGTCAGTTCCCTTGTTTAACATTCTCACAGATTTTGTCATCTGAGTGAGTTTTGAGTTTGACAAGGTGACTTGTTCTTTCAACACAGCTGTTCATGCTTCTAATGCCTCCTTTTCTTGTGAAAGCAAGGTGACTTGTTTTCTTAATTCAGCTGTTGATGCCTCCTTTTCTTGTGCAAGTAGTGTGGCTTGTTCTTTTAAGTCAGCTGTAGAAGCCTCTAGTGCTTTCTTTTCATGAGCTAGTTTCTCCATCTCCTTATCTTGTCTTCTTATAAGTTCACAAGACCGTTCCCATTTAATGGTGAGATTGTTGTATCTCTCATCCAATTCTTCTTGTAGGAGATCTTTATTACTGATGCTGCTGCTAGTTTCAAATGTTCCAGCAAAGGCTTTATTTGTTGGTTCTTCTTCCTTCTCTTCCTCAGAATCAGATAAAGTAGCTGCCATTCCCTTTTTCTGTTTCCTGAGAAAGTTTGGACATTCTGGTCTGATGTGTCCAAATCCTTCACATTCAAAACATCTTACTTCTTTGTTTTGCTCAGAAGTATTCTCCTCCTTGCTCTTGCCCTGTGACTTGATGTTGGACCTTTTGTCTGGGACATTTGGCTTATACCTGGCTTGTAGCTGACTCAAAGATTTATTGAAATTCTTTGTAAGGTAAGCTAATGCTTCTGATAGCTCATCATCAGTTTGACTTTCCTCAGATTTAAAAGCCAGGTTCTTCATCTTCTTCTCTGGTTTATCATCCAGAGACATCTCAAAAGTGTGTAATGAGCCAATAAGTTCATCAACTTTCATTGTGCTCAAGTCTTGAGATTCTTCGATTGCAGTCACCTTCATGTTAAATCTCTTAGGCAATGATCTAAGGATTTTTCTGGCTAGCTTTTCTTCAGGTATCTTCTCACCTAGAGCAAAGGTTGAGTTTGCTATATATATCTCGTATTCTAGTGTTGAACTCAGATATAGTTTCTTCATCCTCCATTCTTAAGTTCTCAAATTTTGTGGCGAGAAGTTGCAGCTTTGACATTTAAACTTTAGAGGTTCCTTCATGTGCTGTTTGAAGAATTTCCCAGGCTTGTTTGGCTTCAGTACAAGTGTTGATTAACTTGAACATGTTTTCATCAACACCATTGAATATGGCATTGAGTGCTTTAGAGTTGCCACTAGCCTCAGTTTCTTCTTCTGGACTCCATTCTGCTACTCCTTTTAGACTTGTAGAGCCATCTGCTGCTGTGATTATTGGATGATTCCACCCAGTGATAATTGCCCTCCATGCTTTTTGATCCATGGATTTGAGAAAGGCAACCATTCTTGCTTTCCAATAATCATAATTTGATCCATCCAAGACTGGTGGTCTGTTGATTGATCCTCTCTTGTCCATCTTGAACAAAATATATCTCCCTAGAGCTCACCCAGCAGGTTAGGGTGCCTGCTCTGATGCCAATTGAAATTTTGTTCCTTGGTAGGACAGATGTCGTACACAATGTCTAGGACAATGTGTCTGTAGTCCAGATGTCTCAGACAACTGGTTCGACAATTAGTTATGAGGATCACAAATATTATTGCAGTACTGAAGTAAATAAAAGCAATAAAGAACACCAGTAATTGTTAACCCAGTTCGGCGCAAACCAGCCCTACTCTGGGGGATACCAATCCAGGAAGTGAACACTACTAATCCGAATTAATACTTAGTCTTACAACCATACCAAAAACCCTATTGGCATGTATGCCTTTTCTTAATCCTAGCAATCTTCTACTCAAGGGCTAACTCCCCCTGAATATGAGAACCTACCCAACTCCCTCTAATCACTAATCCCAAGTGACGACAACTTTAAACTCCAAAGTTTAAAGACTTAGTTGAATGGCAACATTCAACAACAAAGCTACAAAGTATTAAAACCAATACTAAGAGCCACAAAGCTGCAAAGTATCAAACAACGATACTAAGAGCCACTAATGCTTTGCACAGTAGGCACAAAGCTTTGAACTCACAATCTTCAGTTCTTGTGGGTTGAGTTTTAAGCTCTATGTTGAGTTCTATTTATAGGCGTGCAAGTCTTCAGATTATCTTCAGTCTTTCAGATGCACTACAATTAAGAGTTAGTTTTAAAACAAACTTGTTTAAAAACAAAGTCCAAAAGATAAAGAAATTAATCTTTATCCACAAATTAAATACGATTCCGATCGTATCTAACACATAGGATTAATAACAAACTTTATCATTAATCCTAATCTCAGCTTGTACCTTAAAGATTCGCGCTTTATTCAAATTTAAACAAACACGCGTGCTTAATGGATAAGCATTATCTTTTAAGCTGAACTGGGTTCAGATGTCCTACCCACATGTCTTGGGACATCTTGTTCGACATGTTGCTTTAACATGCTCTGAACCCAGTGACAAGATGTCTAGGACATCTTGTTCAACATGTTGCATCTGCACATCTTCAATATGCACAAGTGGTTTAGACTTAATTACTTTAGCATTGGTGCTTCAGTTAAGTCACTCTGACCAAGTTGTCTTAGCCTTATGATGCAGCCAATCTCAGAAGAACTACACTCTTGTAGGGAAGAACCTTTGAATCACGAACAAGACGATCACGAGCGTTGATGAAGATCACCGACGTCTCTAACTAGTCCACACGGACAGTCACCTTCAATAGAGTGCTAGACCTTTATGTTTGAAGGCTATGCAAGAATATTGAGAGAGAGAGAGAATTATTTTAGGATTTTCAATTCTAAAATATTCTTGTGCTTTTTGTTGTGTATTGAGCAATGACAAGAGGTCTCTATTTATAGATATTTCTTGTCTTGTGCATCAAGACAACTCTTGTCTTGTGCACCAAGATATCTCTTATTGGGCAAAGCCTAACAAGAAACAAAACTAGGGCGCGCGCCCCCCATGAGTGGTAGTACTCATGTGCGCGCCCTCTCACCATAACCTATGGTGTTCTTGCTCGTTTAAATTACCGTGATACCCTTATCATATTGCACATACACCGTACCTTACGGTGTTCCTTAATTATCTCAATATTAGACTGTCCTTATGTGTGTGACCCTTGTAGGTTTCCATAACGTTGGCAATTATATTAAATCCTTTATTTAATATAATAAACAATGAGCGGTATCTAGCAACACATCATTGCTACCCAAGTTATGAGAAATTAACATGTGATCATAACATAACCTTTAGTGATAATATATGCGTGTATAATTACCCCTTTGCCCTTTATGTCTATATTGAACACAAAGCATACTTGGTGTCATCTTTGTCCAGTTCAATATTGGGCCCATGACATTTATCCTGTTATGCAGGATTGGCAAATTCCATCTAGGTCACTACTGTCCCTCAGCATGCTTTGTGAAGTACCCATCAACTGCCTTTATGGTTATCCTGTTACGGACAACGTTAGATTAGCAACAAAGTACTTGACTCCACATCTAGGGTACAAAGTGGTTTCAGGTCTAAGGGCCGTTTACACCATTATCACCATTAGAGTAACTTATGACACTTTGCATAACTTTGCATGTAGTACTCTCATAGCGGGTCAATCCGGTATAAATATTACTCCTAATATTTCTTATACCTATGTCAAGACTTGATAACTCCTTATCCCATGATCCATGAGATGCGATCATCAGTCTATCTTCATAATAGTCTTTATGCTTTAAGGTTATCCCTTTTCATCTTAAAGCTCGACTATGGATACTTTAAGAATAACGTCTTTATGTTTAATGTAATCTCATGATTAAGTCACACTTAATATTAAACGGACTTTCTATTCTAGGGACTTCATTATTTTGAACGTTACAAACATAATAAAGAAATGCCTATTATTATTAATAAATAAAGCACTAAAGTATTGGCCTCTAGGGCTTACTCCAACAATCTCCCACTAGCACTAGAGCCAATCAAGTATTACCTTAATACCCATAGACCTAGTATGCCCATCACGCTTCAACTGCGCAAGAGCCTTTGTTAGTGGATTAGGAACTGTTTCCTTTGTTGGTACCTTTCGTATCTATCCAGCTTTCTATTTTGATCTTTATCGAAATATAGAAGTGTCTAAGTATATATATGAATCGTCGGTGAGATCTATTCTCCGTTATTGTTTGCAAGATCAAACCATTACCATCACTAATGTGATTTAATGTAACCTGCAACACCGGAAATATAGCTTTAGCTCAATCATGAGCTAAACGATCCAAAATACTCCACCTCTGTAACTGAAATAAACATATTACTAAGCTATATAGCTTACAATGTCTATATTCAGGCATGATATACAATATATCAGTATGGAAACTACCATCAATATAACTTCCTTATAATGATATTTCCCACACCTATATATTTCAAGAAATGGTCCTTAGTTACTTTTAAGGTCCTTAGGGATATTCTTGAAGATCAGTTAGTGTCCAACACTAGTCTCAATTTTGGTACTTATTGAATATGCTACAAGCATATGGTGTATCTGATTAAGTACATATTATGATGTGTATGATTAATCCATCTTCCAAAGCATATGTGTAAGACCCAAGATTTCACTGTACGGTTTTCTAAGGAACTCTAGCGTCGGCTACGAGTTTTAGGGTTTTTGGTGAGGCGGTTTTGTGAATATCGTCACATTAATGAGATTTTTGCTGAAACGGAGCCTGTTTTGTGCTCGTGCGCTGGAAAGGCACAGACTTTCGGGTCGTGATACTCTTTTAAGTATGAGGAGATTTCTATGGTCTTAGAATAACGAGTTTTGGATTATTCTTGTTTTTGGAAAAACGAGTAGGATTTTACCCGCGGATGGAAAATCTTACTGCGTCTGTTTTGAGTGAGGTTTCGGATGGGAATTTTATATATCTGCGCGAGTTAGGATATGTCATGAGATTAATTTTCTAAGGTAGGGGGTTGATCAATACGGTAGTTTTTGGTATGGTATCCGAAAGAGTGAATTTTCCTTAGAAACCTTTAGGTTTTTGGGGTATTGGTGTAGTTTCAATACTATTGGTTAGAGAACAATGTATTGATTGTTGCGCTGCTTGTTTTAGGAAGCGCGTTGTGTTGTTTCGAACGTGTGTTGTTGACGGAAGCTTGCCGAGGTAAGGGCATCACTTTATTTCTGTTTTTTCACTGAGTTATAACATGTTTGTTGGTTATTTTCGGTGATGCGTGTTTGTGTGTTTGGCATGTATGTGTTATGTATTCTCGTGATGAGAAAGTGTTTACAATACGTGCGTTGTTTTACATATTATTGGAGATGTATGTATGAACATGTGGGTGAATACATATGATTGAAAATGTATGTATGTTTGTTGTGGTTTGTCACATATGATTGGATATGTATGTATGTTGTTGGGATGGTTTACATATGCTAGGGAGGTATGTATTGGTTGCATTAGTATACATGGGGAATCGTATGCTCATACATTGTTAGTGCGTAGTGGCGGGAGTGGACTACGAGGTGTGGTTGCAGGAGTGGACCCACCTGATTCTTATAGGGTTTTATTGAGTTCAATACATGGTAGCGGGAGTGGACCATGGGGTGTGATTGCGGGAGTGGATCCACCTTAATCCTTTGTGATTTTGTTGAGTTCGATACATGGTTGCGGGAGTGGACCATGGGGTGTGATTGCGGGAGTGGATCCACCTTAACCTTGTGATTTCGTTGGTGTTTTAGTAGGGGATGGACCTACGTTTCCGGGACTCATGCATTGTGGTAGCTAGGGTTAGTACCACGCATTGTAGAGGTTGCATTATAGGCTATGTGTGCATTGCTTATATGAACCCGTTGGTGGGAATTGCTTTGGTGGTTAAGAGCTTTCTCTTGTGTATGTGGAATTATTGTTATGTGTACAATCTTTCGCACCGGTTATATATATATATATATATACTTTTATTTTGTGGTGACCCTTTCTTTCATTTGCGGGCTCATCCCACCCAGACGATGGGTTAGGTCGTGGTGACGACGGTGGCAGTTCTAGGCTATAGTGAGCACGTGGTGAAGCTTAGTATAGTTAGACTATGCGCCGGTGTGTTTTGTGCACCGTGCTTTTTGGTTAGCATAGGGTTGTCTAACTTGTTTTGTTGTAAGTATTTGAATACTTAGACTTGGATTGTAATTATTCAGGAATACACTTTGCTTGTCGAAGCACCTTTTGGTAATGAGTTCTTTGTATATTTGAATGCCGGCTCATTGGAAAATATTCTATGCGCACTCTGAGTGTTAGTTGAAAAAGAAAAAAAAAATTTATAGTGTCTTTTTGGCCTTTGAAAAACGGGCTGTTACAATTGGTATCAGAGCACGGTTTTAAATCTTCAAAGGGAAAGTGTATACTTGAGTCGTTAGTCCAGAGTCGGTTAGAACGTAACTAGTGTGGAGTTAGTTCTAGTGTTTGTTCTGTGTCGGGTTTCGAGTTAGTAATCCGTGGAGTGAGATATTCTGTTAGGATTCAGAAA
The DNA here is from genome assembly GCA_030408175.1 of Trifolium repens. Classification (NCBI taxonomy): domain Eukaryota; kingdom Viridiplantae; phylum Streptophyta; class Magnoliopsida; order Fabales; family Fabaceae; genus Trifolium; species Trifolium repens. Next base: position 39,582,106 of record CP125851.1, read on the forward strand.
TGTTTGGATAAGGAATCTAATTAGAATTGGTATGTGCAGAAAGTTTCGGTGTTTCTTTTTGGAGGGTAGCCGTCACCACTTTGTGTGAGCCTAGTGGAATAGGCTATGTCGCGGAGGCAAAAGAATGGATTTTGGAAAATTTTTGTGTGAACCTTTGGACTTTTGAGGAACTAGAGGTTGAGAACCTCTGTTGTGAGGTTAATTATGAGGGGTGAACTCGTTGAGAGTTGCGGTTGGTGCACGGTTGTGCCAGTGTGTTGGTGAGAGTATCTGTGTGACTTCACCCGGTGTTAGCATCTGTGTGGCTGCACCTAATCCGAAGGGATTTTGTTGTGTTGGTGAGGGTAATAATTAGTTGAGTTGTTACTCTTACCTTTAGTTTCGAGGACGAAACTTCTTTTTGGAGGGTAGTAATGTAAGACCCAAGATTTCACTGTACGGTTTTCTAAGGAACTCTAGCGTCGGCTACGAGTTTTAGGGTTTTTGGTGAGGCGGTTTTGTGAATATCGTCACATTAATGAGATTTTTGCTGAAACGGAGCCTGTTTTGTGCTCGTGCGCTGGAAAGGCACAGACTTTCGGGTCGTGATACTCTTTTAAGTATGAGGAGATTTCTATGGTCTTAGAATAACGAGTTTTGGATTATTCTTGTTTTTGGAAAAACGAGTAGGATTTTACCCGCGGATGGAAAATCTTACTGCGTCTGTTTTGAGTGAGGTTTCGGATGAGAGTTTTATATATCTGCGCGAGTTAGGATATGTCATGAGATTAATTTTCTAAGGTAGGGGGTTGATCAATACGGTAGTTTTTGGTATGGTATCCGAAAGAGTGAATTTTCCTTAGAAACCTTTAGGTTTTTGGGGTATTGGTGTAGTTTCAATACTATTGGTTAGAGAACAATGTATTGATTGTTGCGCTGCTTGTTTTAGGAAGCGCGTTGTGTTGTTTCGAGCGTGTGTTGTTGACGGAAGCTTGCCGAGGTAAGGGCATCACTTTATTTCTGTCTTTTCACTGAGTTATAACATGTTTGTTGGTTATTTTCGGTGATGCGTGTTTGTGTGTTTGGCATGTATGTGTTATGTATTCTCGTGATGAGAAAGTGTTTACAATACGTGCGTTGTTTTACATATTATTGGAGATGTATGTATGAACATGTGGGTGAATACATATGATTGGAAATGTATGTATGTTTGTTGTGGTTTGTCACATATGATTGGATATGTATGTATGTTGTTGGGATGGTTTACATATGCTAGGGAGGTATGTATTGGTTGCATTAGTATACATGGGGAATCGTATGCTCATGCATTGTTAGTGCGTAGTGGCGGGAGTGGACTACGAGGTGTGGTTGCAGGAGTGGACCCACCTGATTCTTATAGGGTTTTATTGAGTTCAATACATGGTAGCGGGAGTGGACCATGGGGTGTGATTGCGGGAGTGGATCCACCTTAATCCTTTGTGATTTTGTTGAGTTCGATACATGGTTGCGGGAGTGGACCATGGGGTGTGATTGCGGGAGTGGATCCACCTTAACCTTGTGATTTCGTTGGTGTTTTAGTAGGGGATGGACCTACGTTTCCGGGACTCATGCATTGTGGTAGCTAGGGTTAGTACCACGCATTGTAGAGGTTGCATTATAGGCTATGTGTGCATTGCTTATATGAACCCGTTGGTGGGAATTGCTTTGGTGGTTAAGAGCTTTCTCTTGTGTATGTGGAATTATTGTTATGTGTACAATCTTTCGCACCGGTTATATATATATATATACTTTTATTTTGTGGTGACCCTTTCTTTCATTTGCGGGCTCATCCCACCCAGACGATGGGTTAGGTCGTGGTGACGACGGTGGCAGTTCTAGGCTATAGTGAGCACGTGGTGAAGCTTAGTATAGTTAGACTATGCGCCGGTGTGTTTTGTGCACCGTGCTTTTTGGTTAGCATAGGGTTGTCTAACTTGTTTTGTTGTAAGTATTTGAATACTTAGACTTGGATTGTAATTATTCAGGAATACACTTTGCTTGTCGAAGCACCTTTTGGTAATGAGTTCTTTGTATATTTGAATGCCGGCTCATTGGAAAATATTCTATGCGCACTCTGAGTGTTAGTTGAAAAAGAAAAAAAAAATTTATAGTGTCTTTTTGGCCTTTGAAAAACGGGCTGTTACAATATGGATTATTTTCACGTGTCTCTCTCTCATCCAATGAGATATGCTATTGTCCTTTAGACAAAGACCAATCTTCTGACATATGCGATGATTTTACACATCAAGTGTCTGAACACTTCATCAATATATGTACATAGGCTATTCCTAACTCTTTAGGAATCCTTGCCCAAATACATAGGATATTCCTAACTCTTTAGGAATTCTTCCCTAAGTATTTCATCAAGAGTTATTTCCTTAACCATGTCTCACATGTAAAAGGAAAAGGTTTTTGATGATTAATATGTCAGCCACATATAACACCAGATTAATATTATTACTCCCACTAACCTCCTTGTGTGCACAAGATTTTATTATTTGTTCCTTTTTGAAGTTCTGAGAATTTTGATATAATCAAAATTAGATAGCTACAAATTGTATACTTTTCTAGCATCCTTTGAATCAAGCAAAACCCTTCGTATATGTCTAGTACATATATATGAGGTCACTCCAATTAAGGAATGCATCTTTGTTATCCATCTGCTAAAACTTGTAGTACAATATTCAGTAAATAGAATTTAAACAAATTTTAAGCTTTATGATTACAATTATGATTTCATCATAACTTGCATTATGACTTTGCGTGAAACCTTAAATGATCAATCAAATCTTAAAGGGTATTCTCAATACCATCCATATCAGTGTTCAATAAGAATACTCACTTTCATCGTATGAGTCTTACTCATCCTGATGACAATACCATTATCACCATAAGGTATGTGTATATGGATTCTGTACAAGATTTCATGGCATTTAGCCACTTCTCAGATTTTAGGCCTTTTACGACCTCTTACCAAGTCAAACATTCATCTTTCATGAAAACCATATCACCTTGTTGAGTCATGATTAGATCATACATCTCACCCATGTAATATGTTAAACTTATCTAGGATTTTGTGCAACTTAAACTGATGGTCCTTCAACAACTTTGAGGAACCGGTTTATGTTCCCTTTTCAAACAAATATATTTTGTGGTACTTGAACTTATTCAAGTTCTATATCACTCCCACTGTTTCTTTTAGAGACACACTCCCACTAGAGGAATGCTTCAAATCTAGCAACAAAACAACTTTTGTCCCAAGAGTGATATAAGACCAGTATCCCTTAGATTCTTTAGGATATTACCACATATTTATTCTTCCAATTTTGGAATTAAATTTATCTGATAAATTTTTAGTCCAAATTTTCATAAAGACAAACTTGGTGGTCTAACCTTTATATCATATATATGGTGTTTTTATGATTACTTTAAAAAAGGGAAAATATTTGTGGGTGAAGATTAATTATAAGCAAATAAATTTCTAAGAGTCAATGACATAATTAAACTATCTTATATCATGTCAAACATGATGTGATAAAATTAGTTTATTATACTCCTTTAATTAAGTATTTATGACTTATTCATATGACTTAAATACTTTTGTCGAGTCATATCCTTTTACTCCATTTATCGAACTCCTTGACAAATTCAAAGATTTTCTAATTTGTGTCACACACATATCTCCATCTAATGATTTTAATCATCAATGTAAATGAAGTAAAATATGTTGGAACAAAAGAGGTTCTGATATGACCCAATTAAGTTTTGATGATAACAAAAGTATTAATATACATTAGGGTATACTGATTATTTGATCCAAGTGTGCAGATATACAAGTTAATTTTTATATTCACCAAAAGCACTTTGGAAGCTCTGATGGGTCAAGCATATTCTGACCAAGATTTCAAGCCATCAGAAGATGCAATCTTTATTAACGTCAGAAGCTAGTATCAGACTCTGAAGATTGAAGATATCAGACTCTGATAAGAGCAGTGAGAGCCGTTTTGTCAGAAGAACATTCTCTACAACAATCATTGAGTATCTTCATCATCCTCTGACATCTGAAAAGCTGGTAGAATCAATCTTATCCACAGAATAGTGACGTTAGTACTATTATACGAACTATTTACCGGATTTGGCTAAAACGTAATCCCCAAGATTGATCGTATTCAAGGTTACCTGATTTGGTTAAAGAATGGTACTATCTACAGCTGGCACAATCTCACCGCACAATTTCAAATCAACATACGCTCCTCCTTCATCTATATATAGGAGCAGATTTGAAGCTTTAGGACATAACACTTTGAACAATTTGAACGAGCTGTTACTCTGCCAAAAACGTCCTAAAAGCACAAAACTTCAAATACAACTTGAACTCATATTCAAATCCAAGACTCCAGCTTCAGCTTCTGTTTTCTCATTAGTTGAACCTTAGAATTCTTGTATTAAGATTCTAAGTTAAGTCTTGTATCAAAAGTTGTATTTTATTGTTACTGAACATTGATTCTCATATCAATTTGTTCAGACTCTGTTTTTCTTAACTTTGTGTTTGGAAGTCTCTTGCCTGCGTGCTTGAGCATTAGGAAGTCTCTTGTTTGTTAACTTGAGCATTGGAAGTCTCTTGCTTTTGTGCTTGAGCATTTGTAATCTTTTGTGATTATAGTGAACTCTCTTGGAAGTACAAGATGACTGGACTACTCTCGGTTTGTGAGAGGAACCAGTATAAAATCTCTGTCTCTATCTTTCTCTCCTTATCTTTCTCTCTTTAAAGTCTGATTGTTTGTGTTTTGTTTTCTAAACCGCTGCAAACTCTGACAAGTTATTTATAACTTTGAAGAAATTTTCAAACTACCAAAAACACAATTCAACCCCCCCCCCCCTTCTTGTGTTTTTCACACCTTCAATTGGCATCAAGAGCCCGGTTCTGTTTTTACCACCTAACAGTGAGACAGTTTCTTGTTGAAAAACACCATGACTGAATCATCTGGAAGTGGTAGCTTGAAAGCAGTTTCTTATGACTATGATGTTGAAGATAAGACAAACAACAAAGCACCAAAGTTCAATGGAGATGCATCTACTTTTTCCTGGTGGAAAGATAGAATCTACAGTCATCTTATTGGTTTAGATGATGAGCTTTGGGACTTAGTTGAAGAAGGGGTAACTTTTCAAGGACTTGATGAAAAGGGAAAGTTATCTGTTGAAGAAAGAAAGAAGTTCACTCCTACAGACAAGAAGGCTTACAAGAAACACCACAAGGTCAAGGATCTCCTTATTGGTTGTATATCTCATGATGAATATCTCAAATCACTGACAAATCCACTGCCAAAAGTATTTATGACTCCTTGTGTTCCACATATGAAGGAAACAAACAGGTTCAAGAGGCAAAGGCTACTCTTTTGATCCAACAGTATGAACTCTTTAGAATGAAGGATGATGAGAATATTGAATCTATGTACTCTAGGTTCAAGATTCTAGTGGTTGGTCTCCAAGTTCTGAAGAGAAGTTATACAACTTCTGATCATGTAAGAAAGATTCTGAGAAGCTTACCTTCAAGGTGGAGGCCTAAGGTAACAGCTATTCAGGAAGCTAAAGATTTGGACAAACTTAGCTTGGAGGAATTGATAAGTTCACTCATGAGTCATGAGATTGAACTATCTTCTGATGAGCCTCAGAAGAAACTAAAATCTGTGGCCTTGCCATCTATTTCAGTTTCATCTAAGGCTCTGAAAGCCAAAGCTGTAGAATCTGAAGCAGAGGAATCTTCCATAGATGACCAAGAAGATGGATCAGATGATGATATCTTTGCACTCTTGTCCAAGAAGTTTCAAAAGTGGTCTGTAAGGAAAGGCAAAAATTTCCCAAGCAGAGGATCTGGATCAAGGAACTACACCAACAAAGAGAAGAAGGATGACACAAAAAATTGTTTCAATTGTCATAAGCCTGGACACTTTATGGCTGATTGTCCTGAACTCAACTCCAAGGGTAAAGGAAGAAAAAGTACAATCAAGAACAAAGCCAAAAAGAGTCTGATGGCAACATGGGAGGATATCAATGAACTATCAGAGGATGGAGACTCTGAGGAAGCAAATCTAGCGCTTATGGCCACTGGTGAGTCAGACGATGAAAATGATTCAGAGTCTGACACAGACGATATTGATGAGGTATGCACCCAAAGAAGAAAAGAAAGCTCTTGGTATCTAGACAGTGGTTGCTCACGTCACATGACAGGAGACAAGCTATTATTCCACACCCTGAATCAACAAGAGGGAGGAACAGTAGGGTTTGGTGGCAACCAGGAAGGAAAGATCATTGGTATAGGTACAGTTGGTAATTCTTCTTTGTCAATTTCTGATGTTTGGTTAGTAGATGGACTACATCACAATTTACTTAGCATAAGTCAATTATGTGATAGTAATTATGATGTCATGTTTAATAAGGACTCATGTACTGTAATCAGAACCTCTGATAAATCCATAGTATTTAAAGGTTCTAGAAAAGGCAATGTTTATAAAGTCAATTTTTCTGATCTTAAGGAACAACAAGTACTTTGTCTTCTAACACTGAGTGATGAAAAATGGGTCTGGCATAAGAGATTGGGTCATGCTAACTGGAGGTTAATCTTTAAGCTTAGCAAGGACAATCTTGTCAGAGGTCTTCCTAAAATTAAATATCACTCAGACTCTCTTTGTGGTTCCTGTCAGAAAGGGAAAATTGTCAAAAGTTCCTTCAAAACCAAAAACATTGTTTCTACTTCTAGACCTTTAGAACTCTTACATATTGATCTTTTTGGACCAGTAAGTACTGCTTCAATCAATGGTAAGAAGTATGGATTAGTCATAGTTGATGATTATAGTAGATGGACTTGGGTTAAGTTTCTGAGAACTAAATATGATACATATGAAGTGTTTAGCATCTTCTGCACACAAATTCAAAATGAAAAGGATTCCAAAATTTTGAAAGTAAGAAGTGATCATGGTGGTGAATTTGAAAATGAACCTTTTGAAAAATTTTGTGAAGAACATGGAATTCTCCATGAATTCTCTTCTCCTAGAACTCCACAACAAAATGGAGTTGTAGAAAGCTGTTAACAATTTGGCAAAATTCTTTTGGGCAGAAGCTGTTAACACTGCTTGTTTTATTCAGAATAGAATCTATATAAGACCTATTCTAAATAAAACAACATATGAACTCTTTAGAGGAAGAAAACCCAATATTTCTTATTTTCATCAATTTGGTTGTACTTGTTACATTCTGAATAATAAAGTCCATCTTAAGAAATTTGACTCTAAAGCTTGTAAGGGTATCTTCATTGGATACTCTGAACGCTCTAAGTCATACAGAGTGTATAATTCTGAAACTAATACAGTTGAAGAATCAATGCACGTAAAGTTTGATGACAAAGAGCCTGATGATAAAAAGTCAGAGCCTGTTATAGACATTTCAGGATCTGATGATTCAGAAGATGAAGCTCAAGAATATAGTGACTATTCAGAACCTATAGTAGACTCTGGTTCTAATGAAGCTCAACCTTCTGATGCTCCTCAAGATCATCAAACTTCTGATGACAACTCTGAAGCAACTGATATTCCAAGGAACACATTCAAGTACAAATCCTCACATCCTGAAGAGCTCATCCTAGGAAACAAGAACAGTCCAAGAAAAACAAGGTCAAACTTCAGAGATGGAGAATCATTGTTTGGATTAGTATCTTTGATTGAACCAAAGACAACAAATGAAGCTCTCTCAGATGATGCTTGGATAGTTGCTATGGAAGAAGAGTTAAATCAATTCAAGAGAAATGATGTGTGGGATCTGGTACCCAAGCCTAAACACAAGAACATTATTGGAACAAAATGGGTATACAGAAACAAGCTGAATGAACAAGGAGAAGTAACAAGAAATAAAGCAAGACTTCTTGCACAAGGATACAATCAACAAGAGGGTATTGACTTTACTGAAACTTATGCTCCAGTAGCTAGACTGGAAGCTATCAGGTTACTTCTATCCTATGCAGTTAACAATGGTATTACACTATATCAGATGGATGTAAAAAGTGCATTTCTAAATGGTGTCATTGCTGAAGAAGTGTATGTCAAACAACCTCCTGGATTTGAAGATTTAACAAATCCAGACCATGTATTTAAACTAAAGAAGTCACTCTATGGACTCAAACAAGCTCCCAGAGCATGGTATGAGAGACTGAGTACCTTCTTGGTTGACAATGGTTTTGAAAAAGGACAAGTTGACAACACACTCTTCAAAAAGACCCTTAAGAAAGACATTTTGATCATTCAAATATATGTTGATGATATCATTTTTGGATCAACTAATGCCACTTTGTGCAAGAATTTTTCTAAGCTTATGCAGGATGAATTTGAGATGAGCATGATGGGAGAATTGAAGTTCTTTCTTGGAATTCAGATAAATCAAACAAAGAAAGGAACATTCATTCATCAATCAAAATATCTAAAAGATCTTCTGAAGAAATTTAACTTGGGAGATTGCAAACCCATGAACACTCCAATGCATCCTTCATCAAGCTTAAGCAAAGAAGGATCTGAAGGCAAAGTTGATCAGAAGCTGTATCGAGGTATGATTGGATCTCTTCTTTATCTAACTGCCTCAAGACCTGATATTTTATTCAGTGTATGTTTGTGTGCAAGATTTCAATCAGACCCTAGAGAATCTCATTTCACTGCTGTGAAGAGAATCTTTAGGTATTTGAAAGCTACTTGTAACATTGGATTACTGTATCAGAAATCCAATGACTACAAGCTGATTGGATTCTGTGATGCTGACTATGCTGGTGATAGAATTGAAAGAAAATCAACCAGTGGTAATTGTCAGTTCATTGGTGAGAATTTAATTTCATGGGCCAGTAAAAGGCAAACCACCATAGCTATGTCAACAGCAGAAGCTGAATACATATCAGCAGCTAAATGTTGTACACAACTACTTTGGATGAAATATCAATTGGAAGATTATCAAATAAGCAGTAATAATATTCCTTTATATTGTGATAATACTGCAGCTATTCACCTCCCTAAAAACCCTATTTTACATTCAAGAGCTAAGCATATTGAGATTAAACATCATTTTATCAGAGACTATGTTCAAAAAGGTGTGATTGATCTCAAGTTCATTGAAACTGAAAATCAATGGGCTGATATCTTTTCAAAACCTTTAGCTGTTGAACGTTTTGATTTTATCAAAAAGAATCTGAACATGATGGAAATCTCTGATTAACTTAGACTCTGATGAAAAATTTGTGTTGTAAGAATCTTATAGTAATCAGAAGCTGAAGTCATCAGAACCTTCTGTATCAGAAGTTGTGATGAGAACATCTTCTGATAGACTATCAGAGTCTGCTAGAAGGAGAATGGTTCTGGCGCGTAAGGAAAAACCTTTTGTAAAAAAAAAAAACCCTTTCGTTTTCCTGTACTTACGTGTCAGTTATTTAAATAATCTTCTGAAACACGTGTCTTGTTGCAAGAGGATAAAGAAGTTGGTTAATGATGATTAGTATTTCTAACTCCTACCTGGTAGGTAAATGACTCTACTACCCCTATGTTTGTGTACTTGTTTTTGCGCGAAACTTTCTATTTAAACACACTAACTGTTCACATTCACACTTTTGCACTCTCACAACCTACACTTTCATTCTTCTAAAACTCAGAAATTTCTTTCGCCCTCTTTAGTAACCCTAACTTCCAAACTTCATCAATGGCTTCATCGTCTACTCTTAATGTCGATGCTTGCATGATTCTTACTCAGTACTCCACTCCTTCTGTGTTTGCAAAAGATCAACGTTCCTACAGATACGAAGACCTAAATCTTGCAATAGAAAATCCAGTGGATCTTGAAGGACTAAGAGTAAACGGTTTTCCAGAAGTCGTAGACCTTTTCAAGAAACAAGGAATGGATTACTATTTTGATGTGATGAATGGACCAACTTATACGGAGCTTGTCAAAGAATTTTGGATGAAAGCGTCCGTTATAACCAATGATAAGTACATGCAGAGGATCAAGGATATGATCAAAGAAAAACCTGGACTAGAAGGTAAAACCCCTAAGGAAATGGGATTGAAACCTTTTGTGTCTACCGAGATTGAATCATTCGTTGCTGGATTCAGAATCTCAATCAGGTTATGCCACATCTATGAGGCTCTGAAGTTGGAAAGTGGTGGCCTTATCATCAGAAACGCTGAAGAAATAGGTTCTGATGTTGAGGAATTTATCTACAAACCTAAGGCTGACCCCAAAGACAAGTTTGAAATGACCAACAACTGCAAGGTTATCTACAAGATTCTGATTGACAGTATCATGTCCAAACTTGGAGGTACTGATCAAGTATCAAACTTTCAGAAGCTGTTCACTTTCCATGTTGGTAAAGGAAACTTTCTGGACATTGGTAGGCTTATTTTTATTCATCTTGCTGACTCTATACTATCTACCAAATCTATTGTTCGACATTCAAGGCTGCTCAGTCATATGTTTGCGCAGTGTGGTTTCTTGGATGCAATCAAACCGTTTCTCCCAGGTTATGCTACCTTTCTGACTAGTTCTAAAGTGGTTAATAGTACTACTCTAAGGTATTTGAAACTGGTGAAAAGCAACCAGATTGTACATCCAACACATCCCCTGCTGCTCAGAGACACTGAGGATAACATTGCTGAATGTAGGCTTGTACATGTCAGTGATAGTGAGGCTAGAAAGATAATAGAAGCACATGCTGAATACCTAAAGAAGCTAGGTGCTGAAGTAGGTACTGGAGAACCTACAGAACTAACAGTCAGACAAGCAAGGATTCTGGGACAACCAACCAGAGTCCAATCTGTGAAGAGAAAAGCTGTTAAGAGTCCTGCTGGTAAGAAGGTATCTAAGACTCAGAAGACTACAGTTCCTAAACCTACAAAGAAATCAAAAGCTAGAAAGCTTGTCCTGCATGATCTGACTGAAGAAGAGAAGGAAAGAGCTGCTTTACTGGCAGCTGTGGAGAAGGTTGAGAAGCTTAAAGAGAAGGAAAAAGATCTGAAGGACAGTTATGAGTGTGAAATTGATGCATCAGAGTTTGATGATATGTATAACAAGCTGAATCTTTCAGAAAGAGATGCTCTAAGGAATATGTCTAGTTCATTTCAACTGTATGGACCAGCAGATGCACAAGCCTCTAGTAGTACTGCACAAATCATCCAAAATCTGGATAAAGATAAAGATTCTGACAGAACATCATCCCCTCACCCAGCCAAATATCAATCGAAAACAAACAATGAGATTGCACAAGAGCAACCCTCACCAGATATCACTGAAAATCAACCCTCAGAAAATAACCAACACCATCAAACACCACCTCCAGCAGATAAACCACAAACACCCCCACCAGAACATGACCACTCAGACCATGAAACACACAAATCTCCAGAGCCTATACCAGACATTCCAAATGATGAAGTGGCTGAGAAACCTAACTCTGAAGCACATGATGGTGAGAAATCACCACATCATGTGGTTTTGGACAACTCATGCACTATACCTACACCACTCAAGCATCATTTTCAACAAATCAATGACAACATGAATCAGGATGTCATTCAGAAAACCCCTCCTAATCAAACCAATCATCTAAAACACCTAATGCAGGATCTATCACTTGATTGCATTTAAATCCCTCCACACTTACCTTCCAGAATCACCAATGAACCCTTAGCCCAAACCCAGGATGACATTTCTAAATTTCTAATGGCTGTTGACAAGAATATTAGGAGAATGTCTACTGCTATTCCTAACAGGTCCATTGAAACTGCACATATTAATAAGGAGTGTGACCTTATGGAAGAGAATTTGGTATCCATGATAAGATCTATCAGAGAGGCCTATACAAGGGATTTGGAATTCAGGAATGAATTGGCCAGGAAAGAGGAGGAAGAGAGACTTAAGAAAGAAGCTGAAGAAAGGGAAAGGAAGAGGATGAAAGATGAACGAATAGAGAATGAGAGACTAGAAGCTCAAGCTAGAGAAGAAGCTAGGCTGGCAGAAGAAGCTAGAATAGCTGCTGAACAAGCTAGGCTTGAAAATATTGCAAGGAATGCACCAGAGTATGCTCAATACATCAGAGATAATCAAGAGAATATTCAAAGGAAAATTGATGAGCACTCTACTGTGTTGGCAAGTATTCTCACTACTCTCCAGAGCATCAATGCAAGACTTCCTCCTCCACCTTAAAACCTAGGATTCTATGCACTATGTTCTTTTTAACTTTTTATTATTTCCTGATATTTTGTCTGTAATTTTTTTGAACTCATTTCATTCAAGTACTCTGTTGATTATCATTCTATCTTTTGTGTTTGTTTATATCTTTATTCATCTTATGTTATTTATATTATGCATTCATAAATGTTTTGAGACAAATATCAAATAAGTTTTTCAAAACTAAATCATGAGTTTTATTCAAAGATATTGTTGATTACATAAGTTCTATCCCACTTTTCACTTGGATTCTACATCAGAAACAGCTAGTTCTAAATCTAGCTGATGAGAATCAGAAGGTAAGGACGGGAACTCTTCCCTAGGTGGAACATATGTCCTCAAGAATTCTTTCCAATCAGAATCCCATTCAGATTCTGATTCAGAAGAAGACTCTGGCTGTTTGGTCTTGGACCTTGTTTGATAGTTGGCTCTGACAGGAGCAGAAGTTGACGCCCTCATATTCTGAGGATTCTTCCTAGACTCTGTATCTTGTTGAATCTTCACTTTCTTCTTCTTCTTCTCCTGCGCTTTCTTACTTTTGATTACTCTTCTATCCTTATCCATTGTTGTTTTTCACAATGAAATGGAAGTGTTGAGTAAAATGACAAAGTTATGGTCTTTATATAGTAATTCAAAACAGATAAGTTCATGGATTTACGACAAACCATTAAATTGGTATAGTTGTAACCACCTTGACTGTATTGAAACTCTATCTTTGACCAATTTTTTAACTTGTCTCTTATTACTTGACAGTTTTTATTTTTTTGTTTTTGCTTAATGACAAAAGGGGGAGTAAGAGTAGTTATTAATTTATGAAATGCTAAACTGAAACCAATTTCCGCATTTATTTTATATGATTATGTCATCGTCTGATATGATTTTTCTTGGAAAATATTAGTTGAAATTTTGAACTTCTGATACATGGTACGTATAAAAGAAAAGTGCAATTTTCTTTCATAGGTATCAGACTTAGGGGGAGAGCTTGCAAACCTAGCCTCTGAAAGTCTAGTGTATTAGTTTTAGTTCAAATTCAAATAATCATTTTTAAACTGATTTAATTATTCATTGCTGAACTTAGGGGGAGCTTGCAAAACTCATCAACCTAAGAGACGCTTGATAAATTTTATCAACAACCATTGTAAATAAATACTTGGTTTGTCATCAATCAAAAAGGGGGAGATTGTTGGAACAAAAGAGGTTCTGATATGACCCAATTAAGTTTTGATGATAACAAAAGTATTAATATACATTAGGGTATACTGATTATTTGATCCAAGTGTGCAGATATACAAGTTAATTTTTATATTCACCAAAAGCACTTTGGAAGCTCTGATGGGTCAAGCATATTCTGACCAAGATTTCAAGCCATCAGAAGATGCAATCTTTATTAACGTCAGAAGCTAGTATCAGACTCTGAAGATTGAAGATATCAGACTCTGATAAGAGCAGTGAGAGCCGTTTTGTCAGAAGAACATTCTCTACAACAATCATTGAGTATCTTCATCATGCTCTGACATCTTAAAAGCTGGTAGAATCAATCTTATCCACAGAATAGTGACGTTAGTACTATTGTACGAACTATTTACCGGATTTGGCTAAAACGTAATCCCCAAGATTGATCGTATTCAAGGTTACCTGATTTGGTTAAAGAATGGTACTATCTACAGCTGGCACAATCTCACCGCACAATTTCAAATCAACATACGCTCCTCCTTCATCTATATATAGGAGCAGATTTGAAGCTTTAGGACATAACACTTTGAACAATTTGAACGAGCTGTTACTCTGCCAAAAACGTCCTAAAAGCACAAAACTTCAAATACAACTTGAACTCATATTCAAATCCAAGACTCCAGCTTCAGCTTCTGTTTTCTCATTAGTTGAACCTTAGAATTCTTGTATTAAGATTCTAAGTTAAGTCTTGTATCAAAAGTTGTATTTTATTGTTACTAAACATTGATTCTCATATCAATTTGTTCAGACTCTGTTTTTCTTAACTTTGTGTTTGGAAGTCTCTTGCCTGCGTGCTTGAGCATTAGGAAGTCTCTTGTTTGTTAACTTGAGCATTGGAAGTCTCTTGCTTTTGTGCTTGAGCATTTGTAATCTTTTGTGATTATAGTGAACTCTCTTGGAAGTACAAGAGGACTGGACTACTCTCGGTTTGTGAGAGGAACCAGTATAAAATCTCTGTCTCTATCTTTCTCTCCTTATCTTTCTCTCTTTAAAGTCTGATTGTTTGTGTTTTGTTTTCTAAACCGCTGCAAACTCTGACAAGTTATTTATAACTTTGAAGAAATTTTCAAACTACCAAAAACACAATTCAACCCCCCCCCCCCCCCCCCCCCCCCCTTCTTGTGTTTTTCACACCTTCAAAATATACTCAATATAAATATGTTTAGTACTCGACATACATCTCATGTATATTGTTCAAATAGATCATGTGTCAATTTACTTTCAACAAGTAATTAACACATCAAATGTTTGTACTAAATAACAATGCTCTTGATATATACATATAAGGTCCAAATCTTATTTGGCTCTTATTACAACTGTTATAGATGTTTTTATCAAGATCATGGAGCCCTAGTCCATTACTTGATTTGGAGCACTAGTATAGAAGACTTTGCTCAAATGATGGGACCACTACTTGTCTTATCATTCAAAGCCACTTTTCATATCTTGTCAATACAAGGTATTTAATTAATACTTCTATTACCAAATAGAACTCAATAACAATTATTGTATTCTATTTCAAATTTGATTTTAAGTCATGGCACAGCTTTTATTGTCAATGAAACAACTTGTTTCATTCTAGACATAGCTTGACTTTATAGTCAACGTTCTAATTCTTTAAGCACCTCTTTAGAAATTCAACATCGTGTATCATATACCCTTGATGTAGAAATAGAAACTTTGACTTTCTATAACTAGATGTACAAAATTGAAGTCTCACTTCATTCTTTTATTTTGACTCTTTCATGAACTATCTACGGCACTCCCATTTCAACCAATTTGAAACATCCGTTCTCCTTTGGCAACCTTTATTGTTCTATTCAAATAAGAGGAGTATAAATCTCATTTATATCATATCTCTATTCTTTGACAGTGCAAATTATTTCTCATTCAATTCAACAATTTTCCGATAGATATAATAATTTTGACCATATCTATCCACTAAAATTGATTTGATTGAACCTATGACCAACTCTTTGGTCTATTGAGAAATTCTATCATACTTTGTCGTTCTTTCAAAAGAACTCGTTTTAAATGATCTCATCATTTCTTTTAAAAGTATGAAATATTCTATATCTAGATGTCAACTTGATGCTTCTGACAAGCATCTTTTTCCAATCTAGTTTATAGTAGGTACTTTTATAGAGTATAGTTCAATAGCTTATAGTTCTTCTTGCGTTTGAGAACAATTCTCAATTTGTGTACCAATTCAGAAACTCTTTTCTGAGATTCTTGTCCTTCATAAGGACAATATAATTTATATTATATAAAGTTTTAATTACAAAGATATGTAAGATATTTGTATAATTTTTAATAAGGACTTTATTAAAATGCTTCCACTATTTTATTCAAAACAAATGACCCTCACCATTTGATTCGGAAAATCCCGTTGGAAGATTTTCTAGTGGGTCAAGATCCATATTTCACTTTGTCTTAAGTCCGCGGTGGGCGGATTACACAAGACTTAGTTATTTAGGTAGGAACTCCTTCCAATTGTATTTCATACAATTCTTGAATATATCAATTGGGTGAATAACTCCTTATTCTAATTCATCTTATGAATTATTCCCAACCATTGCTTCTTAAACTCATATAATCTCATTATATTTGTTAAGTTAAGTTTGACCCTTACTTTAGAAGTTAGATATTACAATTATCCCATCGCACCTTACCAATAGAGAGTATGCACTTCGCGGTGGGCGAACCTACATAGTTCGATACTAGTCTTGATGAGTTCTAAAGCTTGGAAAGCGTAAACTTAATATTCACATATTTTATTATTAAAGAGAATGCACTCCGCGGTGGGCGAACCTACATTTTCTTTATTAATCTCTTATGTGTCTTTTGAGGGACATTTAATTGTTTGATCTCACCGGCTTGTTTAACATATTAAACGCTCTCACATGCATCAACATACATACATACAATAATATAAAATGATATGGTTATGGCCTCCTAACGCAAGTGTCCTCTCAAGCCAATGAGAGAACCCTAAACTAGCCTAACGATGATCTACTTCTCCAAGCATCATCTTCATGGCTGTCCTCCTTTGTTCCTCTTGTAATTCTATTATAATGTTACATCAAAGAATACTCGTTTTACATACGAGGGAGTAAGATGAGAAAAGAAGTTACATCAAGAAATTCAGAGAGAGGCACGACACGCAGGCCATATTTAAAATCCCAAATTAAAACAAAAGAGTAAACTAAGGCCATAACCAATCATCACAAAAACACAATAATAAACACATATTTTATTATTATCAGATTAAGTCCTGTAGATTAATAAAATTAAAATTTTGGCGAACGATAAAAAATTGGCTGCTGTCATCTGCGCCCAGCGCAGCCTGCCCTGCGCCTAGCGCAGGTCTGCAGCTGAAAACCAATTTTCATTCTGCCATCTGCGCCTAGCGCAGGCACGTAAACAACCCTTGTTTTTCCGCGAATCCTAATGCAGCAATTTCGTGCCGTCAAAACCTTTCATGACCGAAATTCAATATGATTGATTAACATGTCATTGCTTCACCATACTAATGTCAGATTCCAAAGCAAATGAACATGAATCGCTTCAATATCAAATAACTTTCATAATATGTTTTAATGAACGAAATTATGAACGATGCATCAAATACACCGCCTTGCATCACGATCACTTATATCACATATAAGTCTTGATCATTCTTATTTGTATAAACTTATGACGATTAACATATCGATGCTTCACCATACAATTGTCGGATTCCGAAGCCGTTTCAATGTCAATCATCAAATTTTACACAAATAGATGCCAAATTTTAATTACTCGATTTTAATCTTAATTAGGTGTTTTAATCAAATTAAAACAAAATACATGAACTAAACAAACATCAGATCATGGATTCGTAAGTGGCTCTGATACCACTGAAGGAAAATAGCGTTATTTTAAGAAGCGGAATTCAAAAAATTTCCTTAGTTTGATCCTTACGAATTGGGCATGATATGTGTTTTAGGGTTTTTACCTCTTGAAGGGAAGAACCTTTGAATCACGATCTCTTGTAGGGAAGAACCTTTGAATCACGAACAAGACGATCACGAGCGTTGATGAAGATCACCGACGCCTCTAACAAGTCCACACGGACAGTCACCTTCAATAGAGTGCTAGCCCTTTATGTTTGAAGGCTATGCAAGAATATTGAGAGAGAGAGAGAATTATTTTAGGATTTTCATTTCTAAAATATTCATGTGCTTTTTGTTGTGGATTGAGCAATGACAAGAGGTCTCTATTTATAGATATTTCTTGTCTTGTGCATCAAGACAACTCTTGTCTTGTGCACCAAAATATCTCTTATTGGGCAAAGCCCAACAAGAAACAAAACTAGGGCGCGCGCCCCCCATGAGTGGTAGTACTCATGTGCGCGCCCTCCCACCATAACCTATGGTGTTCTTGCTCGTTTAAATTACAGTGATACCCTTATCATATTGCACATACACCGTACCTTACGGTGTTCCTTAATTATCTCAATATTAGACTGTCCTTATGTGTATGACCCTTGTAGGTTTCCATAACGTTGGCAATTATATTAAATCCTTTATTTAATATAATAAACAATGAGCGGTATCTAGCAACACATCATTGCTACCCAAGTTATGAGAAATTAACATGTGATCTTAACATAACCTTTAGTGATAATATATGTGTGTATAATTACCCCTTTGCCCTTTATGTCTATATTGAACACAAAGCATACTTGGTGTCATCTTTTTCCAGTGCAATATTGGGCCCATGACATTTATCCTGTTATGCAGGATTGGCAAATTCCATCTAGGTCACATACTGTCCCTCAGCATGCTTTGTGAAGTACCCATCAACTGCCTTTATGGTTATCCTGTTACGGACAACGTTAGATCAGCAACAAAGTACTTGACTCCACATCTAGGGTACAAAGTGGTTTCAGGTCTAAGGGCGGTTTACACCATTATCACCATGAGAGTAACTTATGACACTTTGCATAACTTTGCATGTAGTACTCTCATAGCGGGTCAATCCGGTATAAATATTACTCCTAATATTTCTTATACCTATGTCAAGACTTGATAACTCCTTATCCCATGATCCATGAGATGCGATCATCAGTCTATCTTCATAATAGTCTTTATGCTTTAAGGTTATCCCTTTTCACCTTAAAGCTCGACTATGGATACTTTAAGAATAGCGTCTTTATGTTTAATGTAATCTCATGATTAAGTCACACTTAATATTAAACGGAATTTCTATTCTAGGGACTTCATTATTTTGAACGTTACAAACATAATAAAGAAATGCCTATCATTATTAATAAATAAAGCACTAAAGTATTGGCCTCTAGGGCTTACTACAACAGAACAATGCGACACATGATAAAATTGTTCAATCCCAAGGGATGAAATAAGTATGTTTTGTGCCTTTGCATCGTAATTGACCTTTTTCTTATCATCATCCGTCCGTTGTGCCATAGGCTTATTGGTGACAATGCCATTAGGATCGGTGTTTGTTGGAACAAACAGACCGTTCTCATTAGCGTTCAACACTTCACCATCAAAAGAATTGATGTGTATGCGCATACTACTTTTCCAATAATCAAAATGATCTCCATTGAATATAGGTGCCCGATTATAAGCCCCTTTAGGTGCAAAAGCCATGTTTTCTAATAATTGGCACAATCCACCGAATTTTGTAAACAAAATTTAACCGGGATCGTGATACCACTTGTTAGACTACTTGGCTACCACTTAGAATGGGGGGTTGAATAAGTGGCCCTTTTAAACAATGTTGATTTTAAAAAAAAAAATTAGTTTAAAAGGTACGCGCGGAAGCACCACCGGATCGGTAGTCTCTTTGCACCCGATTGATCACTGAAAAAGTAGTATAGCCTTGAACGTATAATGATAAAGAGCTAGAAACGATCGTGTGCAAAATATTCAAATTAAACGATCCAATAACACAGTCCAAGCAAGTTACAAAAATAAAGAGCTAATCCAATCACAATCAAGATATATGTCAATTGAATTTTAGTGCACACATACGAACACAAAAATTCAATCGAATCGAAAATTAAAGCAATTGCGTAAAGTAAAAGATTAAGGAAGAAAGACACAAGCGATTGATTAGGGATTTCCCCGGCTTTCGTGTCGTCCTCGCGGTCGGCCGGGTACGTCTCCCCCCAAATAACCAAACGGGTTATTTGAGCGTATATTGATTAAAAACGATTGAACTATAGTGCACAATTTACAAAAGACTCCAATAACCCTATATCGAATCTAATGCAAACTATGCGTAATAACCTCAACAAGTAATGAAGCTTCTCCCTCTGATTCCAACGATCCTAACCGTGCGCAAATCCTCGCACCGATCGTCCAGCTGAGTACCTCGCTTCTTCGTTGTTGATCCTTCAAGATATCGCACAATCTTGAATCCTTAAGAAAAACCCAAACCTTCTTCACAAATCAACTCGATCACGCCTCTGATTCACCGCAAGCCGTATCGAACGTTATCGACCAAATGTACAACCTTTATCCGAATGATCCCATACTCACTCTTCAATGAATTGCAATTTGATGGAAGATGATGATCTTGTGAAGAATAACCCTTTGATCCAAATTCTTCAACCAATTTGAATCCCAAAGAGTTTTTCAAAGCTATTTCACTTTCTCACAGGTTTTTCTCTCTCCTTTTTACAATAACAAAGCACATTGCTATTTATAGAGAAAATAGAATTGAGCAAATTTAGGCAAAACTTAACATACATGTATCGATACAAATGATGGTTTGTATTGATACAAACCCTTTGAACAACGTTCAAATATGAAAATTTGAACGTTATCAGTTTCTTGAAATCTTGACTGATATATATCGAAGCATGTAAGCATGATTCGATACATCATGCACTCTCTGGTTTTCTGAGAGATATAGGTGTGTATCGATACATGCAAGCATGATTCGATACACAGGTGACTCTCTGCCTCTGAGAGATCACTTTTGTATCGATACAAGTGATATATGTATCGATACAAATTGCACAAAATCAGTCTGAAGTAATTTCAGGACATTTGTATCGATACACATGTATATGTATCGATACATAATACCTAAAAATCAATTTTTCAAAGTTTAAAAATAGTTTTTCGTTGTCAAGTCATTTGTAATGTTGCCAAAATATATTCTACTCTATTTTCATGTGTTTTGACAATTATTAAAACATGAGGATGAACTGGTGCACTTACAACTTTGCACCCCTATTCTAAATTATCCAGAATTTTGCAATTTACATCATCTAAAATTTATTCTTCCCTGCTTCAACACAAATCTTCTGCTTAATGTGCTTGAGAAATGCCATAACCTTCATGTTCTCATAATTCAGAGTAACAAGGTTTGTTGAGTTCTCATGTTTAATTAAATCAATTTTTTGTCTGTCTATTTATGCATGTATCTATCTATACGCACACAAATATATTTTTGATTCACCGTGTCCCTTGTTGTTGGAAGGAGGAACCATCACCTATAAGAACATGGGAATCAAAGTCAACAACAGTTCCTAAATGTCTTGAATCTCATCTGACCTATATTCACATAGAAGGATATTGACTGCATCCTAGCAAGTGTACCAGTCTGTCGTCGAGTAATAATTCACACTCTAGGTGTCTAGAATGAGTTCGTATCCACAGGGATCGTGCCAAAGCTTCGTTAGCGTTATTTAAGTTGGTAGTTTTGCATTCGCTTTGGGTTTTGGAAAAAGGTTTTATAAAAATAGCGTAATGCTTGCAGAAAATATAAAGATAGTTGATTCAGAAACATAGAGGATAGGTATGGTGGTTGGACTTACTCCCTTCTTCCTATTTGGGATGAACGGTGTATAACATAGTTATTCAGATTATTGTTCGGCCGTGACTTTTCCTTTATTGTAGTAACACCTTACTGTTACTCTATGTATATTGAAGTTTCCCTACATTAATAACTAAGGTACCTACGAGAGCCTAACCTCGATGTGTCACACACCCTAATTACTAGGTGAGTTATTCATTACACATGCATTATTACCTTCACCCATCAAATGCCTCTAGGTCCTAGTATCGGGCTATTCAGCTTCTAAGTGCTCAGTTCACACCTAGTTCCTGAATCCTCCTCTAATTGCTCAGTTCACAACTAGTTCATGATGTTACCGTCTCTATTCACCTAACATATTTACTACTAGTTCCGGACGAATATTAGGAGTCCTTAATATAGATTCTATGAGCGCTCCCACTTATCCGGCCAGATTACGAGATACGTTGTTAAAGTGCAAGAAAGTAAATAACAAACATAATACTGAATAACATTTATTATAACTTTGACTCAATCACAGACTCCAAATATTCATAGGGGAGTTCATCGTCTCCACCACAACCTAAGGCATCTATACAAAAGACTACATATTTAAATTACAAGAATTATAACCTAAACATAAAAGCCTAAAGAAAACATACCTTGCTGAGTTAGTTTTCCCGTAAGGGGAGAAAATTATGCCCTTAGAGCTCTTCCGAACACCTCATTTATAGTAGAGAGTGTTCTACTATTTCTGAATGATTTAAACAATGAGAGGGAAGCTCTATTTATAGTTTTCGTAATGGGCCTCAGCAAGCCATCGTGCCGCGATAGGTCCATCGCAGTACGATGGGAAGATTCAGTTCAATTTTATAACTGATCATGTGCATTTCATCAGCTTGGAACAATAAATAAAAAATTCAACAGCAACGAAGTGAGAAACTGAACCTGAAGGTGATTTTGAAGGTTGATTGAAGAATTTTAGGAGAACCTGAAGCTTACGTTGAACAAACGAGTTTGAATCTGAAGCTTAGGTTGAACGAACAAATAACGAACGAGTTTGAAAATCTGAATCTTAGGTGAAGACGAAGATTGAATGGCTTAGGGGAAGATAAAGATTGAATCTGAACGAAAAATGCAGCTTGTGTTTAACGAACAAACGAAGATTGGAAGAACGGAGAATCTGAAGATATTGAATTTGAAGCTTATTTACAAATCTGAATCTGAACTTGTGAAAACTTGAGATTGAATAGCTTAGGGTATGTCGAACTTGTTGATTCCATCTTGTGAAAAATCAGCGAGTTCTGGAAAGAAGAATAGGGAGTGCGAGTGAAGATTCCATGGGTATGATATAAGCCGCACGGTTTAGATGTAAAGGCCACAATCCTCCAAATTTAAAACAAGCGACCTGTTGATTGAAACCGTCGCGGACCACACTAAAACCGCCGAGAATGGCCTGTCGCTACTTGCTTATTAGCGGCGGCGGTTGAAATCGCCGCAATAACGGTCGGCATATGCATGAGCGGCGGCGGTTCATATTATACTGCCTCTTTGTGCCTGTCGCTAAACCCTTTTTTTCTTGTAGTGATTGGAGTTATTAGGTTCTTAGCTTGGATCACCTTCAGATTAATGAGATTCCTACCATCAAACTTAGAGGTATTGAAGA
Organism: Trifolium repens; assembly: GCA_030408175.1. Lineage (NCBI taxonomy): Eukaryota > Viridiplantae > Streptophyta > Magnoliopsida > Fabales > Fabaceae > Trifolium > Trifolium repens. The sequence continues at coordinate 39,605,084 of CP125851.1, forward strand.
CTCCCAGTTTCCCTCTTGTCCTCAGAACTTCTATCAACTTTGATTTTCTAAGAAGTTCAGAGATCAGTCTAGGATGGTGAATCATAACTGTAGGTTTGTGATGGCTCTCAGAGATGCAATGACAGAGGTGTTCAAACAACGTATCAGCTAAGTTTATCTTTACTCTCTTAAACATAAACCAAATAAAATGCTTGTGTGCCCAAGAGATGGTATTTGATCCTCCATCTCTGGTGACAATAGAGGCCATGAAAATTCTGAAGGCCACAAAGACTTCCTTCTTCATAAATTTAGCTTTTCCAAACTCAGCTAGGCTTGTATTAGCAAGGAATAAATCCTCTTTGATAGATTCAGCAAACTTATGATAACACCAAAAATACACTATTTATTTAGTTAAAATAATATAATATTTCAATTATTTTTATTTTTATTTCGTAATTTTATATTATAAATCGTTGTTAATTACTCGTTTTTTATTTTATCAGTTTAAAAATGGACGAATTAAATAAAGGAGCGAAAACGGACCGAAAAGGAGCGAAAACGGACGAAAATGGGCCACACAAGTGCAGCCACTTGAGCCACACAAGTGCAGCCCATCTTGTCATACCCTAATTTTGCCCCACTTGATTTTCACATTTTTTTTACCCTTTTGCCCTAATCTTTTTTAATTAATTACCCTTTTTCATTTATTTTAATTTTGTTACTTGCAATCCAAGAAACCTCATTCAATTATCAAATGCACTTCATTTTTCAATTCAAATCCAATTCTATTTCATTCTCACTTCATTTCAAAATTATTGCATCATTTAAAAATTGAAAATTGCATTGTTGCATCATGGTTAATTATTTATTTTTTTGGTCCAAACACACTTTTTTGTTAGCCCAAATCCAAACAAGAAAAATCATCCAAAAATGACACCACATCATCACCTCACTAGAAGCTTCTATTCTCCTCCACCTCACCACAAAAAATGCTAACCAAAGCACAATAAAAAACCTCATAAAAATATCCCAAATCAATTTCTCTAAAATGCCCTTTCTTCTTCACCAATCCATGATCCACCTTACCCTAATTCCCATCTATAAATAAAGCCTCACATCAGAGCAAAAAAGATCATCAATCATAGTAAAGAAACTCTGCCAAAATCACAACTCAACAATACCCATTTTCCACCATTTTCATCAAAAATCAAAAACTCACAAAACCTCATCAAAACCCAAAAACAAACCATCAAACACCTCTAAATAACTTCCAGAAACACAAATCCATCAAAAGATCATCAAAAACCGTGGCCCATAGCTCAAGATCAAGCTCGAGATAGCTATAAAGAAAACGAGGCTCTCTGGACCAAATCCAAGCTCTCTGAACGTAAATAACCTTGAATTATTACTTCTGGACACATAATAATGCTTATCTGTTAATTAATTTCGCATAATCTAAGCCATTTTGAGTTTTGCCATTTTTACATTTTTGAGTTCTTCACTTGATTCGTTCGAATCTTAATAATAAGTCCTCCAATGTGAAATCCATGCTCGGATTCGTGATCAGGAGGCAAGAATAAGTGAGACAGGACTTTATTTCGTTAATTTTGGTTAGTTTTTGAAAATCCGGAAAAATTTCAAAATGAGGAAGATGAAGATTCATAGTTTGCTACGCAATTTCGTAGCTAAATGATGAACTCGTAACAAAATTTCGTAGCAAAACCCTTGACCCTTCATTCTCTTCTTCGCGTTTCCAGATTTGCTCACAGCCGTACGATCGGTCGCGCGCTGATGAAGGATCAAGGCCGTCCGTTCCTGTTTGAACGGAGCCGTCTGATCTGGTCTGGATCAGATCAGACGTGCCTGATCCTGAAGGTGCACCATAAGGCTGATATCGCGTCACACATGATTTCTTTGTTGACTTTTTTTGTTTTTCTGACTATGGACGTGTGGACTGGGCCTTTGGGCCCAGGTTTGCTTTTCGCACCACCTCCCTTACTTTTTGCACCCCTTTCCTGAACTTAATTTTAATTAACTTCCCAGCTTATTTCCAAAAACAAATAACTTCCCAGCTACTTTAATCACTTTGTTATGCTTAAATTTTGTTTCCAATTACTTTAGCATTATATTAGTTTTTTAGCTTATTTTCTAGCATTTTAGCTTAGTTAATGACTTTTTAGCTTATTTTCATAAGCACTTATTTGGTGTTTGAGCTTTTTAGCTTACCGGACCATTTTTCTTTGCTTACATCTCAGTAATTTCCAGTTTTAATTATTTCTTCTTTTAGCTTGTTCATTTAATCACTTTTAGCTTTTTAGCTTATTTGTTTAATTACTTAGTTGAGATTAACTTGCTTCTTTAAGTTCCTTTACTTATTTTTGCTTATGAACAGTACCTCTAATATTTCTAACTCATCTCATTTACTTTGATTTAATTTAGCATGTTTATGTTATTTAATTCATTGTACGCTACTTTAATTTAATCGTGCATCGTATCTACTTACGCTTGTTGCATTCATGCATATTTCGTTATATCATATTGATTCATGCATTTTTATTTTTGCATTCATGCATACTTATTTATTGTATTTAATTATTATGCTTTGCGCTACTTATATTGTTGTAATTAATTTATTACTTGTTTATTGCTTTCTTTTTCTCTTTTGATTTATTTCTTTAATCAAATTAAATAAAGATTTTCATAACAAATAAGGATGAAAGAGGGGGAATTTGGCATTTGCCTCTTTCTGCTCCGGATGACTTGGATCTTGGACATTTTACTAGTGATTGCAAGTTGTTCTCATTCTAATTAAGCGTTAAAATAAACCAACCCCCGTCTTTTCCCTTTGAAACATTTTCTTAATCAAATTAAATTGAGGTTTTCATATCAACTACGGATGAAAAAGAGGGAATTTGGCATTTGCCTCTTTCCGCTCCGGATGACTTGGATCTTGGACATTTGACTAGTGATCGCAAGTTGTTCTCATCCTAATTAAGCGCTAAAATTAATCCCACACATTCGAACTTCTTTTTCAGAAAACATGGATATACGCTTTATCCATTCCTCTGACACATACGAGCTTAAGCCTCTCTTTAGAGCATACAAGCACCGTTGTATCAGCGGAATGCGAAATAAGCAACATCCATTAATCAACTTTTTTTACAATGGATACACGTTTTATCTACTCCTCTGACACATACACAGCTTAAGCTTCTTTTTAGAACATACAAGCGTCGTTGTATCAGCAGAATACGAAATAAACGTTACCCGTTAAAACCAATCAACCACACAAACTTTTTTTATCAGAACTACGTGAGTTTTGAATTTCTCATTGCACCAGGGAATACGTAGGAGCGGGCTCCTACAACCGTCAAACTCAATAATAAAAAACCTTTTTTTGGAAACGAAGTACAAACTAGCCAGCGATAGAGCAATTTAATCCGGACCTACGCAGACAAACCTTAAACCACCTAAATGGTTCCCATCGAGTACGATGGATGCAAGGGGTGCTAATACCTTCCTCTCGCGTAACCAATTCCCGAACCCGCCATGGTTCTTCAACCATGTAAATGAAAGTTTTCGTGATATTTTCCTTTCCCCTTCCGGGATAAATAAACCTCAATGGCGACTTCATTGCATATGGAATTTTTCAGCCCGCTACACATCTTACAAGGACACGTGCACTCACATGCTGCCCGCCATGAAGAGAAAATGGGATAGGCCCATCAGCTATGCCACCCGCCACACATATGATCTATGCCGTCAGGCATAAATTGATCCAACGGACACGCGTGCGTTTTGATTAGTCCCACATCGGTTACTTTTATAATTTTATCTCCTAGCTACTAGTATAAATAGGTGCACTTTTCTAGACACACCGGCTTTGAGAGATAAACAGAGAACTATATTTTAGTTTTTAGTTTTGTATAATCTTGTTACACCCCGAATTTTCAAAGACCAAAAAAGGCATTAATTATATTTTTTTTTTTGTACACATCAGAGTTACGCATAAAAGATTTTAAATGAGCCGGCATTCAAATATACAAAAGAACTCATTACCATAAGGTGCTTCGACAAGCAAAGTGTATTCCTGAATAATTACAATCCAAGTCTAAGTATTCAAATACTTACAACAGCACAAGTTAGAATTCTATGCCTAACCCAAAAAGCACGGTGCACAACCCACACCGGCGCATAGTCTAACTAAGCCAAAGCTCCAACATCTCAATGGGGCCTGGAACAGCCACCGTCGTCACCACGACCTAACCCATCATCTGGGTGGGATGAGCCCGCAAATGAAAGAAAGGGTCACCACAAAATAAAAGTATATATATATATATATATATAACCAGTGCGAAAGATGTACACATAACAAATTTCCACATACACAAGAGAAAGCTCTTTAACACAAAAGAATTTCCCACCAACGGGCTTATATATATAATGCACACATAGCCTACAAATGCAGACTTTACATGATCGTGAAACCAATCACTGGCTGCCACATGCATGAAATTCCCACACTCGTAGGTCCAACCCCTACTAACAATACCAATGGAAACCCCGTAGCTCTCCCGATCACTACGAACCATTAGAGTGGGCTCTCCCGATCACCACACCCCTACCATAAGTATCAATAGAATCCCGTAGCTCTCCCGATCACTACACGGATTAGAGTGGGCTCTCCCGATCACCACACCCCGTAGCTCTCCCGATCACTACGTATCGATCTCAACAAAAATCTCGTAGCTCTCCCGATCACTACGAATAAAAAGGTGGGCTCTCCCGATCACCACACCGTACACGCAACTACCAAATGCATGAGCATACGCTTCCCCATATATGCTAATGCAATGAATACATACCTCTCTAGCATATGTAAACCAAACATAACAACATACATACATTTCTCATCATATGTATTCCAAACACATACATATATTCTCATAATCATATGTAAACAGCGCAAGTATTGTAAACACTTTCTCATCACGAGAATACATAACACATACATGCCAAGCACACCAACACACATCACCGAAAATAACCAAACATGTTGTAACTCAGTGAAAAGACAGAAATAAAGTGATGCCCTTACCTCGGCAAGCTTCTGTTAACCTTTCTCGCGAAATTCTACAATTCACGCTACCTAAGATATAAGCAGCGTAATATCAATAAAATACTCTCACTGTATTCTATTGAAACGAAACCTATTCCCAAAACTCTAGAGGGGTCTAAGGTACATTCTAACACTCTCGGATAGTGATTACCAGTTCTCCCCATAGTGATTAAAAATTCACGAAGTTAAATACACTATTTGTTTTCTATAAGAATTATATAGTTTCATTTCAAAACAAACTAAGAAACACTTTGATTCCTAACTCCAAGGCAATCAATTTTCACATACTAAAACCATTTGAAAACAAACCAAAAACTCTTTGAAAATTTTCACAAAAATAAAAGTTTACTTGCGCTACAAGTTACAAGTTTTTTTCTTTCAAATAAAATGGCCATAACTCGTTCATTCTTTATCCGATCGAGACGAGCCATACGCCGAAATCTTCGTCTCGAAAAAACGGATTGAATGATCAAATTTCTATGAAAAAATATAACATTTAAAATGGACGAAAATGCCCTTCCAGTTTCGGCCAGAATTGAAATTATTCCAAAACCATTGTTTTTTCAAAATCAAACATAGTGTAAAACACTTAAACCATTTCTAATTTCTCAAAAGAAACTCAAAAGTGATTGATCTCATTCATCAAAACCATTTTCAATCAAAGCATAAAAGATTTCCAAAACTTTACTAATTAACTTGTTTACTTAAAACACAAATTACAAACTTTCATTTCCAAACAAAACCACATCCAATCATTCTATTGAAACCATGATCATGCACTCCCAATTAGGGCTTAAAAATTTGAAACCCTTGATCATATTTCCACCAAAAGCCACGGCCAAGACAAGGAAACAAGGCCAACTCACAAAAAATTTTATTACAAAATCCTAATAATAATCTACTAGTTCCCAAAATCATTTAATTGATCAAACAAAACATTTCCAAACATAATCCACAAATCACATGATTTCTCAAGAACACACACAAAATAATTTTTCTTGTTTCTCAAAACAAAATCATTTATCACACATCCATTTCCATAAAAAGCATTAAAACAACATCATGAACACAATCTCTAAACAAAAATTCATGTTCATGATCAAGAGAAATTTTTCTCTCAAAACCCTAACCCAAAATCTCATGAAAATCTCATCACTCCATGGAAATCAACCATACTAAGCTTAAACATGCTAATCTAACACTCATGAATAACTTCTATGGGACAAAAGCATTTATGAATCATTTTCTAACATTTTCATCTCAAGAACATAAACCTATCAATCCATAAAACTCTAAGAGTTTGGCTAACTAAAAGAAAAGAATAGGTTTAGTTACCTTAGAAGATGATCCTTGCAAATTTCCAATGATCCAACAAGCTTTTAATCAAGAGAAATGGTGAAGAGTTAAAATTTTGGTCCATGGTTGGGAGAGAAAGAAAGCTCACGGCCAAACCAAGAAGAATGAAGTTGTGTTACTTTTCTCTAAGTCTCCTTACATACATGTCTTGCTAACTTATGGCCTTTGGATCAAATAGTAAAAAGTTGCAAGACTAAATCCTAGCCATTCATTTAAACTTGGTCACCAAGACACTATCATAAATATCTTAGATATTATTTGAGCTTGCCAACTTATCTCGCTCAGTCCCCACGTTCGCTCTTAAACGAGTCGTACCTCGCTAATGGACGAAAATCGCAAAAATAGAAAAACTACGGAATAAACGTCCGTCGTAAACCGCTTCTAAAAATTATCGCTAAAACTTTTTCCTCGACTGTGATTTTCTTCCTCACCCTCGAAAAATAATCTGAAGATATATCCTAACTCACGCCGATATATAAAACTCCCATCTAAATTTCTACGGAATTCAGACATCGTAAAATTTTACATCAGCGGGTAAATTCCTACTCGTTTATCCAAAAACAAGAATAATCCAAAACTCGGATTTCTGATTTCACAGAAACCTTCTCATACTCAAAAGAGGATTACGACCCAAAAGTCTGTGCCTTTCCGGCGCACGAGCACAAAACAGACTCCATTTCAGCAAAAATCCTATTATCGCGACAATACTCACGAAACCGCTTCACCAAAAACCCTAAAAACTTAGCCAACAATAAAGTTCCTTAGGAAAACTGTACAGTGAAATCTTGGGTCTTACATTACTACCCTCCAAAAAGAAGTTTCGTCCTCGAAACTAAAGGTAAGAGTAACAACTCAACTAGTTATTACCATCACCAACACAACAAAATCCCTCAGGATTAGGTGTAGCCATACAGATGCTAACACCGGGTGAAGTCACACGGATACTCTCACCAACACACTGGCACAACCGTGCACCAACCGCAACTCTCAACGAGTTCACCACTCAAAAATTAACCTCACAACAGAAGTTCACAACCTCGAGTTCCTCAAATATCCTAGGGTCCACACACAAAATTTCCAAAGTCACTTCTTTTGCCTCCGCGACATAGCCTAAACCACTAGGTTCACGCGTAGCAGTGACTGGCTACCCTCCAAAAAGAAACACCGAAACTTTCTGCGCACCACCAAAGCTAGCAAAACTAGTCAATTCCAGTCAACACGATTCCGTCTATTATTAACAAGAGATTAAGGGTGATCAGTTCCTCAATTTGTTAACAAATAGCCAACAATCATGATGGTGTCTTAGACCATTTTTACCTAACTTTAATAATGCTCCCTTCCAATTGTGCTTCAGGTCATCCGAGGCACAATGGTCCAACAATTTCCTCAATTCTTATTATCTCGATCTCGTCAGTGAGATCCAATCGCCCAAAACACGTCACGTGGACTCTCATGCTTCCACTCACGAAACATCCATTTAGTATCATTCAATCAGTAAGTACAAGGCCACCATGGCAAGTACCACTCATACCATTATGCTCTGAAGGAAGTTGTCATATCTATAGAACTTCACAACTTCTCCAATATCTATAAGTCCTTAACTTTTCCTTCAATCCCATAACTGTGTTGAACTGTACACTTTCACTTTCAAATCTCATTCTAACCATAAGCTTAATGACATCATCCCAACATCCGGTTGGTGATTACAACTCATCAATTTTTCTTGGCGCATGCAAGACGATACCATCTACTTCACTGTGACTTCTTTTATACAAATCTCAAATTCCCAAAATTCAATCTCTCGGCCGTCGAATATTATTTTCCAAATTAATACCTAGCTTATACTTGCCAACCTTAGTATAAAACGTTTATCCTCGTCGACTGCCATCATTGGCACAAACCATTTCAAATCGTATTCTCATTCTATTTCTAAACTCTCTTTAGTTTCTTTCCTCTTACCATTAAATCCTCTCCTACTCTAAAGAGTTTGTCACCCTGGCCATTCTTAATTACTCCGACATCACCTCTCATGTCGAGATACCTACCTCCAGAATATATCTTAAGGTACTTCCCACATCACTATTATTCAACCGTCCATGATGACAATATCTGAAGTCCTTTACTTATTCAATACAAATTTCCATTATGCTACGTCTCTCTTCATTGTAACCACTACAATGAATCGAAGCTCTACTAGCTTCCACCAAACTTTGCCACTAGACATTTGCTTACCCTTTATTATTGCCGCATACAACACATACACCGCCATGACATCCATTCAGGTGGTGCTTTCGAATCCTTAATATACACGCACAATCATAATTTTCGAAATTATGTGGGAGGGAATTTCCTTTCGCCCATCCTCCATTGACATAAGCCACATTCTCATGTGCTTCTCTCTTACTCATTCTCAACACGACTTTCCAACGGCTAACATCCTCTGCGACTAATCTCATCGATCCACTAATTTGCAATTTTCCAGTTCAACAACTGCCTAGGGTTGGTTCCCAAAACCATGGCCCACAACTTGTTGATTCCAACCAACCTCTTTAATTCGCCGCACACAAGCCAATTACTCTCGTCCCACATCAACTTGTTTCCAAACAAGCACACTCTTCTCCCATTCGATTGATCCTTCATCATCGTGACTATTCTAAAGTCATAAAGTCTGTTCCCACCGGGGAATAAATTCCTAGACCTCAAGTTCTAGCTAACCAAGCTCTTACATCCCGTCACTCATCGTTTTCTTATTCACTTCTAACTTTTTACTAACAATCATCTCTTATGAATGACTATATCTAAACTCGTCCTTATAGGGTCACTGTAATTCGCCTACAAATCGACTCATCTTACTCAGCTATCAACCCTTTAACACTTATCTCAAATCTTAATGCTCGACTTATCAAAAATATCTACCAACGCACGACACTTCGCTATGATTTTATCCTTAGTACGTTCGATACCCAAATCAAACTCTTGAATTTACTGCTCAGGAACTACAATTATTTGTCATACCATCCGTTTAATCCTAATATACAATAAAAGTCCTTCCAACTATCAACTCTTATTGTCTTAGTACTCTTACTAACAACTCTTTTCCTGCTCATACACGACATTTCTAGAATATCTCCAAAAATTCTCGTCCATAACTTGAATTATTTAAAACTTGCCTACCTCGACTCTCATGGTATCATAAATTCAAGATGCCACTTAGTCCTTCAACCCTCTTGGTCGATCAAACTTGTTAACTTATATACGCATCCACACAGGATCTCTACTCAAATCTTGGCTAATCTCTTCAACTACTCAATAATTCTTGACTAATCCCTAAGATTTTCTCAAAATGTTTACTTTCTCTTATGGTTTACCTGCCAATAACTGACAATTCCAGCTTCTACTGCTACAATTCTCTAGGCATTCCCATACTACACACCTCCGGTATCACCCGTCATCGTCATACAACTCACTTTCCAAGGTTGAACTCCTCGTTCTTACCTAAACATCTCTTCAAATCCACCTTTTATCCAATAATCAATCACCTATAATTTCGTTTCACACCGACATCTATACTTACTATCTCCCGAACTATGTATAGATTGTCACTTATCAATGTGATACTTGGTCTCCTACCTTTAATCATCACGAGATTCATCCTTACAAATCATAGTTTCGAATCTAATTCATCTCGCACACTCAAATTAAACCCTTAAGTTATCCACCATTTGCATAAATGTCGTCTAACACCACCAGGTTTCCTCACTCTGGACGTACAACGTCCTTTAATTCCAATTCAAAGTGCCTCAATTATTGTCCAATCGTCGCAATTAAATCCAATTGACATCTCGCATGCTCCACCATTCCATAGTGGCTGCGTTCTCTTGAAAACCTAATGACTTCATCAAGTCGCACCCTAACTCACCAGAGCAGATATTCAATATCTTCTTCAAAAGGTCGTCCCAATCCGATCCTTACTTACAATCCTTTTTCAATTGACGTTCACTCGTCCATACTCAGTACCTTTGAGTGACAACGAGCAGTACTACTTCCATTGATTTACTTCCAAGAATCACATTTAGTTCTCGTTCGCGTCAAGTCCATCCTCCTCGGACCACTCTGTCTAAGGAATTCAGAGACACTTGTCGACTACATTCGACCAAGGCTCGGGGTTTCACAATTCCACTTACTGAAGCCTCACTCCCTGCATTACTTCGGTAAGACACAAACCAGTGTCTAAGCATATCCCATGCTAGACTCAAAACAACCAACCACATAACCCACAACACAACAAAAACAACCGCTAGAACTAACACAACTCTAGCTATGTTCTAACCGACTCTGGACTAACGACTCAAGTACACACTTTCCCTTTGAAGATTTAAAGCCGGGCTCTGATACCACAATGTTACACCCCGAATTTTCAAAGACCAAAAAAGGCATTAATTATATTTTTTTTTTTGTACACATCAGAGTTACGCATAAAAGATTTTAAACGAGCCGGCATTCAAATATACAAAAGAACTCATTACCATAAGGTGCTTCGACAAGCAAAGTGTATTCCTGAATAATTACAATCCAAGTCTAAGTATTCAAATACTTACAACAGCACAAGTTAGAATTCTATGCCTAACCCAAAAAGCACGGTGCACAACCCACACCGGCGCATAGTCTAACTAAGCCAAAGCTCCAACATCTCAATGGGGCCTGGAACAGCCACCGTCGTCACCACGACCTAACCCATCATCTGGGTGGGATGAGCCCGCAAATGAAAGAAAGGGTCACCACAAAATAAAAGTATATATATATATATATAACCAGTGCGAAAGATGTACACATAACAAATTTCCACATACACAAGAGAAAGCTCTTTAACACAAAAGAATTTCCCACCAACGGGCTTATATATATAATGCACACATAGCCTACAAATGCAGACTTTACATGATCGTGAAACCAATCACTGGCTGCCACATGCATGAAATTCCCACACTCGTAGGTCCAACCCCTACTAACAATACCAATGGAAACCCCGTAGCTCTCCCGATCACTACGAACCATTAGAGTGGGCTCTCCCGATCACCACACCCCTACCATAAGTATCAATAGAATCCCGTAGCTCTCCCGATCACTACACGGATTAGAGTGGGCTCTCCCGATCACCACACCCCGTAGCTCTCCCGATCACTACGTATCGATCTCAACAAAAATCTCGTAGCTCTCCCGATCACTACGAATAAAAAGGTGGGCTCTCCCGATCACCACACCGTACACGCAACTACCAAATGCATGAGCATACGCTTCCCCATATATGCTAATGCAATGAATACATACCTCTCTAGCATATGTAAACCAAACATAACAACATACATACATTTCTCATCATATGTATTCCAAACACATACATATATTCTCATAATCATATGTAAACAGCGCAAGTATTGTAAACACTTTCTCATCACGAGAATACATAACACATACATGCCAAGCACACCAACACACATCACCGAAAATAACCAAACATGTTGTAACTCAGTGAAAAGACAGAAATAAAGTGATGCCCTTACCTCGGCAAGCTTCTGTTAACCTTTCTCGCGAAATTCTACAATTCACGCTACCTAAGATATAAGCAGCGTAATATCAATAAAATACTCTCACTGTATTCTATTGAAACGAAACCTATTCCCAAAACTCTAGAGGGGTCTAAGGTACATTCTAACACTCTCGGATAGTGATTACCAGTTCTCCCCATAGTGATTAAAAATTCACGAAGTTAAATACACTATTTGTTTTCTATAAGAATTATATAGTTTCGTTTCAAAACAAACTAAGAAACACTTTGATTCCTAACTCCAAGGCAATCAATTTTCACATACTAAAACCATTTGAAAACAAACCAAAAACTCTTTGAAAATTTTCACAAAAATAAAAGTTTACTTGCGCTACAAGTTACAAGTTTTTTTCTTTCAAATAAAATGGCCATAACTCGTTCATTCTTTATCCGATCGAGACGAGCCATACGCCGAAATCTTCGTCTCGAAAAAACGGATTGAATGATCAAATTTCTATGAAAAAATATAACATTTAAAATGGACGAAAATGCCCTTCCAGTTTCGGCCAGAATTGAAATTATTCCAAAACCATTGTTTTTTCAAAATCAAACATAGTGTAAAACACTTAAACCATTTCTAATTTCTCAAAAGAAACTCAAAAGTGATTGATCTCATTCATCAAAACCATTTTCAATCAAAGCATAAAAGATTTCCAAAACTTTACTAATTAACTTGTTTACTTAAAACACAAATTACAAACTTTCATTTCCAAACAAAACCACATCCAATCATTCTATTGAAACCATGATCATGCACTCCCAATTAGGGCTTAAAAATTTGAAACCCTTGATCATATTTCCACCAAAAGCCACGGCCAAGACAAGGAAACAAGGCCAACTCACAAAAAATTTTATTACAAAATCCTAATAATAATCTACTAGTTCCCAAAATCATTTAATTGATCAAACAAAACATTTCCAAACATAATCCACAAATCACATGATTTCTCAAGAACACACACAAAATAATTTTTCTTGTTTCTCAAAACAAAATCATTTATCACACATCCATTTCCATAAAAAGCATTAAAACAACATCATGAACACAATCTCTAAACAAAAATTCATGTTCATGATCAAGAGAAATTTTTCTCTCAAAACCCTAACCCAAAATCTCATGAAAATCTCATCACTCCATGGAAATCAACCATACTAAGCTTAAACATGCTAATCTAACACTCATGAATAACTTCTATGGGACAAAAGCATTTATGAATCATTTTCTAACATTTTCATCTCAAGAACATAAACCTATCAATCCATAAAACTCTAAGAGTTTGGCTAACTAAAAGAAAAGAATAGGTTTAGTTACCTTAGAAGATGATCCTTGCAAATTTCCAATGATCCAACAAGCTTTTAATCAAGAGAAATGGTGAAGAGTTAAAATTTTGGTCCATGGTTGGGAGAGAAAGAAAGCTCACGGCCAAACCAAGAAGAATGAAGTTGTGTTACTTTTCTCTAAGTCTCCTTACATACATGTCTTGCTAACTTATGGCCTTTGGATCAAATAGTAAAAAGTTGCAAGACTAAATCCTAGCCATTCATTTAAACTTGGTCACCAAGACACTATCATAAATATCTTAGATATTATTTGAGCTTGCCAACTTATCTCGCTCAGTCCCCACGTTCGCTCTTAAACGAGTCGTACCTCGCTAATGGACGAAAATCGCAAAAATAGAAAAACTACGGAATAAACGTCCGTCGTAAACCGCTTCTAAAAATTATCGCTAAAACTTTTTCCTCGACTGTGATTTTCTTCCTCACCCTCGAAAAATAATCTGAAGATATATCCTAACTCACGCCGATATATAAAACTCCCATCTAAATTTCTACGGAATTCAGACATCGTAAAATTTTACATCAGCGGGTAAATTCCTACTCGTTTATCCAAAAACAAGAATAATCCAAAACTCGGATTTCTGACTTCACAGAAACCTTCTCATACTCAAAAGAGGATTACGACCCAAAAGTCTGTGCCTTTCCGGCGCACGAGCACAAAACAGACTCCATTTCAGCAAAAATCCTATTATCGCGACAATACTCACGAAACCGCTTCACCAAAAACCCTAAAAACTTAGCCAACAATAAAGTTCCTTAGGAAAACTGTACAGTGAAATCTTGGGTCTTACAAATCTCTTAGTCTAGAAATTTTATTACTACTGTTAGGCTGTCGATGTCAGAACTCAGAGTTATCTTTAATTCAGGTTCTTATTTTATTTGTTTTATTTATTGTCTTTATTTTATTTTCGTTATTTATTTTTATTGCTTTATTTTATTATGTCTATTTTTATTTCTACTTATTTATTTATTTATTATGTCTTTAGTTTTAGTTATGTCTAGCTAAATTAGATATTGCTAGGATGTGTAATTAGGAGCTATTAGGGGTTCGGTAATTAAGTAATGCGACTATTTTTTTATTTCCAATTTTTAATAACGCGTTTTTATAATTTATTACGAGAGTAAAAATTATTTAAGGTATATGCCAACATTGACGAGAGTTGAGGATTATACCGGATAGTAAAAATTGGACATTAATTCTAGAATCCGCGAGAGCTATTTAGGATTAATGAAATAGTTTTCTAAGCAGTTTTTAATTAAACCGAGATTTATAATTTGTCGCGAGAGCGAGAATTAACTAAAGTAAAAATCAAGAGAGCGAGAGCGTGAGATTTCTACTAGATAGTAAAAACTGAACAATTAAGTCTAGTTTGCAACGAGAGTTGGAATTAGTATTTAATTAAATTATATTGATTTTCAAAGAGTACTTTATTAGCGGATGTGAGGACGAGAGTTAAGCATCACCTTTATAATCTATAACGCTAGTCAAAATCTACGAGAGCTGAGATTAGTGTTTTTAAATCAATATAATTTCGAAAACTAAAATTTGTAGTCAAGCACGATTTAAGTACTGAACCCCCCCAAACGCAACTAAGATCACATTCTAGCAATACGTTTTATTATTATCATAAAAATCAAAAATATTTTATTGTTCAAAACTTTCTCATTCAATATTAAGCCTTAGATTTACAACGTGGCATTAGATAATGGTAGGTCGATTATAGGTCCTTTGGGTTCGATAATCTTTTAAAACTACACGGCATATCTGTGCACTTGCAGAAATTCCGCATCAAGTTTTTGGCGCCGTTGTCGGGGACCAATTTAGTCGATATCGTAACTCCAGTGTTACACCGTAGAGACTAAGGCAAAATTTTTACTTTTATTTTTATTTTTACTTTTCCCCAATTAGTTCGCTTGTTGCATGCCAAGTACTCGCTCTAGCGGCGAAGAATTGGAGCAACAAGTTAGTGAACCTGAACGTCTTCTAAGAATAAGACGTAAAAATTTAGAAAATCAAATAGAAAATCCTCTTCCTGAAATAGTTAAGAGAATCAGAGATGGCTGAAGGACCACAAGGCCGACCACTAAGGTCCTACGCTATTCCTTCGCACGAAGAACTGCACAATAGCATCGCTGCCCTCGCTATTGAAGCAAATAACTTTGAACTTGAACCTTCATTGTTGTCAGCAGCAAATTTGTCATACACGTAGGCTTTGTTCCATAAGTTTTTCACAATGTCGTAGTATACGAAGCCATTCAGCATCTCGAAATAGTTTTCCCATTGTTGATCATAGAATAAATCCTTTATGTCAATACCATTGACTCTTAAACTTTCAAAATCTACAAAACACTCAGTGAAGAACTCCATTCCTTCTCTCCCACAGTCATTCGTGTTTGAAGGATCAACCAACGAAGCTTGAGAGTTTAAGTCGACCACTGGAGGTAACATAGGGTTGAAAGGTTTCTGTACGATTTTGCGAGTTGATGAAGGACGAGCAGCCATTGAAGAGAAATTTCTTTGATAGTGATGAAGAAATAAGGATTCTGAGTTTTAGGGTTTGTGTGAGTTGTGATTGTGAAAAGTTTATGCTAAGTGTTTGATGTGACTATATATAGCAAGTAATAGGCACACACAGAAAAGAAAACAAACTAAAACAAACCAAAAGGAAGGAGCGCGAACAGTTTAAAATTAAATTTAAATAGAAATAACTGTAAATTCATCATTAACTGTTCTCTTGCCAATCAGAAACTAGACACGTGCAAGAGAGACGTTAACAAAAACTGACACGCGTAAGGACAACTGTTGTACACTAACTAGTACAAACGTTTCCACTTACGCTTAGTTCAGAGCCAGACTCATTAGTATCTACACCTCATCAGAATTTGTTACCCTTTCAGAGCTTACCACACTCAGAGTTTCTTATTAGAGACTCTTAGCGTTAGAGACTCTGAAGACGTTTCAGACTCTGACTCTATTTTACACTTCAGAGCTAGTTTTCTTCATAGATAAAATGCATGTTCAAATTCTTTTTAATAAAGTCAAAACGTTCAATAACTAAAGGCTTAGTAAATATATCAGCCCATTGATGTTCAGTATCAATGAATTGAATATCTATTGTGCCTTTCTGAACATGATCTCTTATAAAATGATGTTTTATTTCAATATGTTTAGCTCTGGAATGTAAAATTGGATTCTTAGATAAATGAATGGCAGCAGTATTATCACAATAAAGTAGAATACTACTTTCAGTTATGTTATAATCCACTAATTGATATTTCATCCAGAGAAGCTGAGTGCAACATTTAGCTGCTCATATGTATTCTGCTTCTGTTGTAGACAAAGCAATAGTTGCTTGTCTCTTGCTGGCCCAAGATATGAGATTCTCACCAATAAATTGGCAATTTCCACTACTGGACTTTCTCTCAATCTTGTCCTCAGCATAGTCAGCATCACATAATCCAACTAGCTTACTATCTAAGGATTTCTTATAAAGTAATCCAAGATTTGTTGTTCCTTTCAGATATCTAAAGATCCTCTTAACATCAGTTAAATGAGGTTCTCTAGGAACTGACTGGAATCTTGCACCAAGACATACACTATATAAAATATCTGGTCCAGAAGCTGTTAGATAGAGTAAAGAACCAATCATACCTCTATATAGCTTCTGATCTACTTTGCTTCTAATTTCTTCCTTGCTTAAGCTGCTTGTAGGATGCATGAGTGTTGACATTATCTTACAATCTTCAAGATTGAACTTCTTCAGAAGTTCTTTTGTATACTTGCTTTGGTGAATGTAAGTTCCATCTTCTCCTTGGTTGATTTGAATCCCAAGAAAGAATTTAAGCTCACCCATCATGCTCATTTCAAATTCATCCTGCATAAGCTTGGAGAAATTCTTGCACATAGAAGCATT
The DNA here is from genome assembly GCA_030408175.1 of Trifolium repens. NCBI lineage: Eukaryota > Viridiplantae > Streptophyta > Magnoliopsida > Fabales > Fabaceae > Trifolium > Trifolium repens. The sequence goes on from CP125851.1 coordinate 39,622,395, forward strand.
AGTAGAACCAAATATTATGTCATCAACATAAATTTGAATAATTAAGATGTCTTTCTTAGTGGTCTTTCTGAAGAGTGTGTTGTCAATCTGACCTTTTTGAAAACCATTTTCTAAAAGAAAATTACTCAGTCTTTCATACCAAGCTCTTGGAGCTTGTTTAAGACCATAGAGTGATTTCTTAAGTTTATAAACATATTCAGGGTTTTTCAAATCCTCAAAACCTAGAGGTTGTTTGACATACACTTCTTCAGATATAACACTATTTAGAAAGGCACTCTTAACATCCATTTGATATAAGGTTATTCTATTATTTACAGCATAAGATAGCAATAACCTGATTGCTTCCAGTCTAGCTACTGGAGCAAATGTTTCAGTGAAGTCAATGCCTTCTTGCTGACTGTAGCCTTGTGCTACAAGTCTAGCCTTGTTTCTGACTACTTCACCTTGTTCATTGAGTTTATTTTTGAATACCCACTTGGTTCCAATAATGTTCTTTTGTGTTGGTCTTGGCACTAAGTCCCACACATCATCTCTTTGGAATTGGTTAAGTTCATCTTGCATTGCTACAATCCATCCATCATCAGTTAGTGCTTCATCAACAGTCTTAGGTTCAATCATAGATATAAGTCCTAGCAGTGAGTCACTTTGTTGATAAGCTGATCTTGTTTTTCTTGGACTCTCTTTGTTTCCAAGAATAAGATCTTCTGGATGAGATGATTTGTATTTGAATGTTCTTTTAGGAGCATCATTTGTTTCAGAATCTTCTTGAGTTTCATCTTCTGAAGTGTCTTCAGAAGCTTCAACAGCTGCTGTAGGTAGTACTTCATCAACAACTATTTCCATTTGAGCTTCTGAAGCTTCAACAGCTTCTGATGAAATCTCAGGTTCCGGATAGTCATATTGATATTGTTCTCCTGCAAAACTTTCAGCTTGCTCTGACTTTTTACTGTCAGGCTCTTTCTCATCAAATCTTACATGTATAGACTCTTCAACTGTGTTAGTTTCAGAGTTATACACTCTGTATGCCTTTGAGCGTTCAGAGTAACCTATAAAGATTCCCTTACAAGCTTTGGCATCAAATTTCTTTCTATAGACCTTGTTGTTCATAATGTAGCAAGTACATCCAAACTGATGAAAGTAAGAAATATTGAGTTTTCTTCCTTTAAAGAGTTCATATGTTGTCTTTTTCAATATAGGTCTGATATAGATCCTATTTTGAATATAACAAGCTGTATTTACAGCTTCTGCCCAAAAACACTTAGCAAGTTTAGTCCCATGCATCATGGTTTTTGCCATCTCTTGTAAAGACCTATTCTTTCTCTCTACAACACCATTTTGTTGTGGTGTTCTAGGAGCAGAGAATTCATGGATAATTCCATGGTCTTCACAAAAAGTTGCAAATGGTTCATTTTCAAATTCACCACCATGATCACTTCTGATCCTAAGGATCTTGAGATCTTTCTCACTTTGTACTTGAGTGCAGAAAATGTTAAATACTTCATATGCATCATCTTTCATACGTAAGAGTTTTACCCAAGTCCATCTACTGAAGTCATCAACAATGACAAGTCCATATTTCTTCCCATTGAGTGAGGCTGTACTAACAGGTCCAAACAGATCAATGTGAAGCAATTCTAAAGGTCTTGTGGTAGATACAATGTTTTTAGGTTTAAAAGAAGCTTTAGAAATATTCCCAATCTGACAGGGACCACACAGAGCTTCTTAGTGATAGTTGATACTGGGTAGCTGTTGCGGGCTGGAAAATTTCATATATAACAATGAAGTCGCCACCGATTTTTATTTATCCCAAAGAGAGGGAAATGAAAATATCAAAAAAAAAACCTTGAGGTTGACATGTGATGACAGGAATTTCTACGTCATTTTTAGTATTATTATTAGTAGTAAAATGACCAAGACAGACCCAAATACGAAGGAAAACCTACAAAAGCAAGAAAAAGCATCAAGACAGAGTCCAAGATGCAAAAAGACAAAAAAAAAGCCCAAAAAGTGAAGAAAATCAGCATTCCATCGCAGCACGATGGCTCCCATCGTGTGAAGGTGGAAAAATACAAGAAGGGGGGGGGGGGGGGGGGGTTGAATTGTGTTTTTAAAAGTTAAAACTTTATCTCTAATAAAAACTAAGTTTGTAGCGGATTAAACACAAAACAATAAAGAGTCAGAGGGAGAGAAAGAAAGACACAAAATTTATACTAGTTCCTCTCACAAATCGAGAGTACGTCCAGTCCCCTTGCACTTCCAAGGGCTTCTAACTAAAATCTCACAAGATTACAAGGTGCTCAAGCACAATAGCAAGAGACTTCTCTAATGCTCAAGTTACAACTTACAAGAGACTTCTCAAACAAACTTAAGAATAAGAATGAATGTTAATGAACACTTGATATACTATCAGAGGTGTTTACAAAATACAACACAGATTTGCCTTAAGACTAAGAATGACAGATAGAAGCTGTAATGTCAGAATATTTCAGAGTCTTAAACGCAGTGATAGAACGGTAGTCATTTCTTCCATTTGAGTCTTCTATTTATACTTGAATGGAATGGTAATGACCGTTGCAGAGAGATAAGATGCCAGCTGGAATTTGCTCGTACAATTTGATAGCTGTACATTGCCCTCTTTAGCAAAGAAATCCAATTCCACTGCCTTGCAATTTGAAATATCACTCAACCATTTTGAGTAATAATAGTACGATTGTACAATCCTCAAATGCGCTCCACTTATGGATAAGGTTAACGTTATACCAACGAATATTCCTTCCTGTGGATATGACAGAGTCCTTAAGTAGATTATTCTTCAATCATTGATTCTGATTCTGTCAGTTCTTGAGTGACGTAAATTCCTTTTGCTTCAGAGTCGGTTGTCGTAGCTTCTTAGGGTCTTCAGCTTCTGAGCTTCTCAGAGTATGGCTTTTGTCTTCAGAGCCACTAACTTCAGAACTTGGATTTTAAGCTTCTGATGATCAGCGATATGCTATCAGAGCTTCTTAGCTTGGCTTCTCTGCTTTTGTTCGTAGTGCTTCTGAATGAATTTTAACTTATAATTCTGCACACTAGAACAATCATTAGTAATACCAATTGCAATTTTAATACTTTGTTATCATCAAAACCAATTAAATACTTGGAGGTTTATGTCAGACCCACTTTGTTCCAACAATCTCCCCCTTTTTGATGATGACAAACTAAAGCATTAAAATTCAATTGTTGTTGATTTAATTATTTATGTTGACTCCAGGTTTCAGAGGTTTGCAATCTCCCCCTGAGTCTGATAATCCATAGGGTTAGGTTTGTAAGATCCCCCTAAGTTTTATCCATAATTAATTAAAACAGTTTAGGAGTTAATTTATTAACTTGAAATAAATTTTCATATTTGACTCTCAGAGGCAGAGGTTTGTAAGCTCTTCCTTCAGAGTCTGATAATATTCAGAGAAGGTTTGCAATCTTCTCTCATTTTATCTATGAAAATGTATTTCAAATTCTGAAATATTCTCCCCTTTCAATAAAGTCCAGATTGAATGAATCATTTAATCGTTAGTTCAGAAGGGATATAAATTGATTCATAATATATGAGTATAACAGTTTCAGGTCTTTAGCAGTTAAGAAATCAATTAACATTAATTTTAACGCTATTCTTACTCCCCCTTTTGTCATTATTCAAAAAGTAACAAAAAACGAAATAAATGAGCCAAATAACGCATATCTCAAGACAGTCAAGTCAAGAATTGGTTACAACTATGTTCAATTAAATGAACTGTGTTGATAACCATTGTTTGAGAGCATTATAAAGGAGATGATTCTTCTCATTTTATTCACAACGAATAATCAAAGAATATAATATCAAGCACACAAAGGAAAATCAAGCAATGAAGAAAGCTTCAGGATCCAAGAAGGAGATCAAGAAGGAAACAACATTTTCACGCTCAAGAAGAAACAAGCAACCAAAGGAAACAACCAAGCAAGTGATTGAGATATCAGATTCTGATGAAATAGACTCTGATTATGCAGAGTTCCTTAGAACATATGATCCTGAGGAAGAATACTCGGACTCTGAGATCCATAAAGCCATTCTTGACTCTCTTTCTGATGCAAGCTCTGCTGAAAAGCCAGAAGTGCCCAAGGAAGAAGAGCCAGAGGCTAAATCTGATGTAGAGTGTCTAAGTAGTTTTCTCACTATCCATGTAATAAGACTTTGCATCAATTAATAAAAAATTTCTTGCTTTTTAAATTGTTTATTTTCCTTGCATGTTTCTTATATTCAACTTAAAATATCAGAACACCAGTTACCAGACACGCCTCATTCGGTATTGGTGCCCCGTTTATAAACAGGAGATAATACTAAGAAGCTATTTCATGAGTAAACAGGAATACTGATGTGGGGGAACCTTAGGTTTTCAAAAGCCTATATAAGTTTAAAAATAAGATGTTCTTCAACACCTTACTCTAGGTTCAGAAGCCACAAGAGTATTAGACATAATAAGTGAATATAAATTTTAATTTTTGAAAACAAAATAAAATAAACAAACATTCAGATACTCAATCAAATAAACATGAATAATCAAACGATAATTAATCAAAAGAAAAATATCCAAGAATTACATAACCAAAACATTAACAAGGTTTAAACAAACAAGATTTGTGCTCAAACATAAAGGTTAAGGTTTTTGCATTTGACTGGCCAGATTCTTCAGAAACTCCATAACTTCATCAAGCTTTTTGTTGGTAGCTTCTGTAGATGCATTCATATCAGATCTCATATCAACCCTAAGTTCATCCATTTCATTCTTCATTTCTTCTTTTATCTCATCTAATGCTGTTTGAACAGCTGGAGGAATAGATAGAGATCCAGAGTCTCTAGAGAGTCCAACTGGAGAGTTTGGAGGAGTAGAGTCAACAACAATATTTTTTCCTTTGTCAGAAGCTGGCTCAACTGTCTCTTGATCAATCATAACGGTGTCCTCACCCTGTTGGGGACCCATTTCTTGAGCTTCAGCAAGCTTCTGAGTTTCAACTTCTGCAATCCTCACAGCCCTTTCCACTAGAATCTTCATAGCTTCTTGATCAGCTAGCCTCTTAATCTCAGCTTCAGAAGCTCTTCTAGCAAGCTCTGCTTCTTCTTCATCTAACATCTTAGCTTCCGCAAAAGCTTTCTTTACATTCTCTTGTACAACAGCCAGCAATTCCTCTTGTAGTGCACACTCTTGTTCTTCTTCATGATTGTAGTTCGTTAATCTGAGAGCATGTGCATGTTCAGCAAAACCCATTACCTGACTCAGAATCTCCATCCCTCTTCCCTTAATCTTTTCTTTCAGATACCTACCCAGCACTTCAAGTGCATCACCAAACCTGGCTTTCAGAGCCCTGATCTCAGCATCAATATCTGAAGGAAATATGAAAGCTTCCTCTTCCATTCTTAAGAAGTTCTTAAGACTAATAGTGATAGCATTACTCAGAAGCTCAACATTTGGTTCAAAGTTTTGATTGAGAGTAGGGTAAGGCTCTCTATAAGGCAGTTTGGGTTTAGGTTTCTTGCGCTTGAGAGGTATAATTTTGATGTTTCTGATGTCAATTGTTGGATTCCATTTTGGTGGTTCAAATTGATCATCAATGAATGTGAAGTGTCTGGTCAAACTCTCAAGTAGGGGTAGCATCTGGTCAGATGGAATGACAAGTTCATCCATGGTTAAAGGTTGGGAATTTGTGGAGATTTGGTCAGTGAGAATGGTTTCAACAGCAATAGGATGAAGGGGAAATGAAGGTTGTGGTTGAATAATGGTTTCAGTGTTTAGGTTCTCTTGTTGTGTCTCAGAGTTTGGATTCTCCTGATGTGTCTCAGAGGCAGTTTCAAGAGTTTCAGGATTGGGAGAAGGTATGGTATCATAAGTGATTTGAGTGTTGGGGGGAACTTGGTCAGTTTCAGGTTCTTGGTCAACATGCATAGTTTCTTGTTCAGTGTCTATATGCATGGGAGAAGTGTGAAATTGAGATTTTTCTGGTGAATTCAAATTTGATGAAGTGAAAGCATCACCAGACATATGTGATGCTAAATGATCTAAAATAGAATTGCCATCAGAGACAAATTCTTTGGTTTTGGTGGTTTTAGTGAAGGGTTTCTTGATCAAAATATCAAAGGTGTCCTCACTAGAGTTTGAAATAGTATCATCAGAATCAGAATCTGATGAATATGATGATCATCCTGATAAGGATGATGATGAGGATATGTTAACAGTTTGTGTGGGTTGTGGATCAGGTAGGATCATAGAGATGGGTATGGTAACATCTATATCAGGGTTTGGTGTGGGTGCATGTTGAGCTTCAGCAGTGCTAAAAGTATTAGTCTCAGAAGTCTTACCTTGAGTATCTTGCACAGGCTTTCTTGGAGGTTTAGAGGCTACAGTCTTCTGCCTCTTGATAAGGATCCTAGCAGACAAAGGAACATTGTCATCATCATCAGAAGATGATGGTCTTTCATTTCTTTTCTTTGTCCTCCTCTCCTTCTGAGCATCAGCATTTACATCTTTCTCAGAGACTTCTTCTGCCTTGTCTTTCTCAACATTCTCAGCTTCATCAGGGGTACCCTGCTTCTCTGCTTCAGTAGCTGGTTCCTCAAACACCATTGGTTTGGTCTTCTTACCTTTTGTCTTAACTGTCTTTGGCTGCTTAGTTCCAGTTCTCCCTTTTTCTTTTGGATTATTGAAGATGTCTCAATCTGGAACTGCAACCACCATGCTTCTATCCACCTTATAGCCAGTTTCATTCCTAACCATTTGTAAGAAGTTCTTAATGACATCCTCATTGTCGTGTTCTGATATCGTTGGAAAACCATCACACCAGAAGTATTTCTCATTGTCCAAGACATCTCAAAATCTTATTAGTAGCATCTTTGATTTGTGATTGGTTTACCTAGACCATGTAACTTGTTGGTGATTTTTACAAATCTTTGTTGCATATCCGCAATGGTTTCACCATCTTGCATATGAAACAATTCGAACTCTTGAGTTAAGGTGTTTATTTTCGAAATTTTGACTTCATTAGTTCCCTCAAAATGAGTGACTAATGTATCCCACATTTCTTTGGCCGTAGAGCAATGCGACACATGATAAAATTGTTCAATCCCAAGGGATGAAATAAGTATGTTTTGTGCCTTTGCATCGTAATTGACCTTTTTCTTTTCATCATCCGTCCATTGTGCCATAGGCTTATTGGTGACAATGCCATGAGGATCCGTGATAGTTGGAACAAACGGACCGTTCTCAATAGCATTCCACACTTCACCATCAAAAGAATTGATGTGAATACGCATACTACTTTTCCAATAGTCAAAGTGATCGCCATTGAATATAGGAGCCCTATTATACGCCCCTTTCGGTGCAAAAGCCATGTTTTCTAATAATTGGCACAATCCTCCGATTTTTGTAAACAAAATTGAACCGGGATCGTGATACCACTTGTTAGACTACTTGGCTATCACTTAGATAGGGGGGTTGAATAAGTGAACCTCGAAACAATTGCGTTTTTAAAAAATTATTTGTTTCAATCAAGCGCAAACGGAAAACCACCGGATCGGTAGTCTATGCACCGATTGACCAAAAGAAAAGTAGTATAAGCCTTTTGAATGTTTGATGAAAAGATTCGAAACGATAGCGTTCAAAATTCGAATATAAACTATGAATTAACTTCAGTCCCAAGCAAGTTACAATATCAAATTTAACACAATCACAATCAAGCACAACAATTGAATTTTTGATGTTCCAATACGAACATGAAAAATTCAATCGATTCAAAAAATCAATGAAATTATAACAAGTAAAATATTGAGAGAGAGAGAGAGAGAGAAACACACAATGATTTGATTAGGGAGTTCCCCGGATTTCGCGTCGTCCACGCGTTTGTCCGAGTACGTCTCCCCCCAAATAACCAAACGGGTTATTTGAGAGTGTATAGATCAAAAATGATTAACAACACGTGCACAGTTTACAATTGAATCTTATAAACCTATAACGAGACAAAAAGTAAACTATGCAACAAAACCTCGACACACAACGAAACTTCGCCCTCTGATTCCAACGATCCGACCTGTGCCAAACCGCACTCGATCGTCCAGCTGAGTCCTTCATTTCTTGTTGTCGATCCTTCAAGACATGCACGATCTTGAATCCTTTGAGAGAAACTAGAACCTTCAACACACAATCTAACCCGACTACGATTCTGATTCACCGCGAACCGTATCGAACGTTATCACACAAAAATGCAACCTCTATTGAATTGATCCCATACTCAAACTTCAATTTTGATTGCAACCTTTGATGAAGATGATGAATTTGTGTTGAATGAAACCTTTGATTCAAATTCTCACTCAATTTGCAACCCAAAGCGTTTTATGATCTTTCACACTAGTTTCCTCTCTCTACAATAACACATCACATTGCTATTTAAAGAGAGAATAGAATTGAGCAAATTTGGGCAAAATTCAACATACGTGTATCGATAGAAATGATGGTTTGTATCGATACAAACCCTTTGACCAGCGTTCAAATTGAAAATTTTGACCTATGTATCGATACAAAGATGTATATGTATCGATACATATATCAGTTTCATGAAATCTTGACTGATATGTATCAAATCATGCAAGCATGATTCGATACATCAAGCACTAACTGGTTTTCTGAGAGACATAGGTGTGTATCGATACATGCAAGCATGATTCGATACACAGATGACCTTCTGCCTCTGAGAGACCACTTTTGTATCGATACAAGTGATATATGTATCGATACAAATTGCACAAAATCAGTCTGAAGTAATTTCAGGACATTTGTATCGATACACATGTTTATGTATCGATACATAATACCTAAAAATCAGTTTTTCAAAGTTTAAAAATAGGTTTTCGCTGTCAAGTCATTTGTAACATTGCCAAAATATGTTCTACTCTATTTTCATGTGTTTTGACAATTATTAAAACAAGAGGATGAACTGGTGCACTTACATAGCTATAATAAGCAAATAGCATACATTGAGTGAACCGCATATTTTGAAATTTGTTGATCAAAAAGCCAACATTCCAACAACCGATTCAATCAATTTCAATTTATCAAGTTTAGGACAACTTGATTCAAATATCAAATTCGAATTTCAAATCTATTCCGACAAAATTCCATCATTTTTTTTGTTTTTCAATTTTAGAACCGCGAAAGGTCAAATATCATATTTCCTTTAGGGACGTCCGGGCAAAACATAATCGATCCATTTTGTACCTTCAATTCTATTCCGACAAAATTTCATCATCTTTTTTATTTTTTCCATTTTACAACCACGAAGGGTCGAATATCATATTTCCTTTGGGGACATCCGGACAAAGTATAATCCATCTATTTTATAACTACAATTTATCAAATTTAGGATATCAATAGGGGTCACAATCCAATGAGAAGTCGATAACTCAATTATCAAGTTTAAGACAACTTGATATTTTCAATCAAATTTGGGCAAAATTCCATAATCTTTTGAGTTTTTCGAAATTTGAACACAGATGGTTCAAATACCATATTTTACCTTAGGGACATCTCTACACAATACAATCCATCTATTCATACATACTATCAGGTAAATTGGAAGACTATGTATTCATTTTAAGTTTATAATCAAGACAAGGTGTATGATCGCAAAACATCACATTTTTCTATCTGCATCATAAAATATCGATAACTGTAAGTAGTGATTGAAGAATAAAATTAAGAATAGCTATAATAAGCATAATGGCATACCTTGAGTGAACCGCATATTTTGAAATTTGTTGATCAAAAAGCCTACATTCCAACAACCGATTCAATCAATTTCAATTTATCAAGTTTAGGACAACTTGATTCAAATATCAAATTTGATTTTCAATTCTATTCCGACAAAATTCCACCATCTTTTTTGTTTTTCAATTTTATAACCGCGAAGGATCAAATATCATATTTCCTTTAGGGACATCCGGGCAAAACATAATCGATCCATTTTACACCTTCAATTCTATTCCGACAAAATTTCATCATCTTTTTTTTTTCCATTTTAGAACCGCGAAGGGTCGAATATCATATTTCCTTTAGGGACATCCAGACAAAGTATAATCCATCTATTTTATAACTTCAATTTATCAAATTTAGGATATCATTCGGGGTCACTATTCACTGAGAAGTGGATAACTCAATTATCAAGTTTAAGACAACTTGATATTTTCAATCAAATTTGGGCAAAATTCTATAATCTTTTGAGTTTTTCGAAATTTGAACACAGATGGTTCAAATACCATATTTTACTTTAGGGACATCTCTACACAATACAATCCATCTATTCATACATACTATCAGGTAAATTGAATGACTACGTATTCATTTTAAGTTTATAATCAAGACAATGTGTATGAACGCAAAACATTACATTTTTCTATCTCCATCATAAAATATCGATAACTGTAAGTAGTGATTAAAGAATAAAATTAAGAATAGCTATAATAAGCATAATAGCATATTTTGAAATTTGTTGATCAAAAAGCCTACATTCCAACAACCGATTCAATCAATTTCAATTTATCAAGTTTAGGACAACTTGATTCAAATATCAAATTTGATTTTCAAATCTATTCCGACAAAATTCCATCATTTTTTTTTTGTTTTTCAATTTTAGAACCGCGAAGGGTCAAATATCATATTTCCTTTAGGGACGTCCGGGCAAAACATAATCGATCCATTTTGCACCTTCAATTCTATTCCGACAAAGTTTCATCATCTTTTTTATTTTTTCCATTTTACAACCGTGAAGGGTCGAATATCATATTTCCTTTGTGGACATCCGGACAAAGTATAATCCATCTATTTTATAACTACAATTTATCAAATTTAGGATATCAATAGGGGTCACTATCCAATGAGAAGTCGATAACTCAATTATCAAGTTTAAGACAACATGATATTTTCAATCAAATTTGGGCAAAATTCCATAATCTTTTGAGTTTTTCGAAATTTGAACACAGATGGTTCAAATACCATATTTTACCTTAGGGACATCTCTACACAATACAATCCATCTATTCATACATACTATCAGATAAATTGGAAGACTATGTATTCATTTTAAGTTTATAATCAAGACAAGGTGTATGATCACAAAACATCACATTTTTCTATCTGCATCATAAAATATCGATAACTGTAAGTAGTGATTGAAGAATAAAATTAAGAATAGCTATAATAAGCATAATGGCATACCTTGAGTGAACCGCATATTTTGAAATTTGTTGATCAAAAAGCCTACATTCCAACAACCGATTCAATCAATTTCAATTTATCAAGTTTAGGACAACTTGATTCAAATATCAAATTTGATTTTCAATTCTATTCCGACAAAATTCCACCATCTTTTTTGTTTTTCGATTTTAGAACCGCGAAGGATCAAATATCATATTTCCTTTAGGGACATCCGGGAAAAACATAATCGATCCATTTTACACCTTCAATTCTATTCCGACAAAATTTCATCATCTTTTTTTTTTCCATTTTAGAACCGCGAAGGGTCGAATATCATATTTCCTTTAGGGACATCCAGACAAAGTATAATCCATCTATTTTATAACTTCAATTTATCAAATTTAGGATATCATTCGGGGTCACTATTCACTGAGAAGTGGATAACTCAATTATCAAGTTTAAGACAACTTGATATTTTCAATCAAATTTGGGCAAAATTCTATAATCTTTTGAGTTTTTCGAAATTTGAACACAGATGGTTCAAATACCATATTTTACTTTAGGGACATCTCTACACAATACAATCCATCTATTCATACATACTATCAGGTAAATTGAAAGACTACGTATTCATTTTAAGTTTATAATCAAGACAATGTGTATGAACGCAAAACATTACATTTTTCTATCTCCATCATAAAATATCGATAACTGTAAGTAGTGATTAAAGAATAAAATTAAGAATAGCTATAATAAGCATAATAGCATATTTTGAAATTTGTTGATCAAAAAGCCTACATTCCAACAACCGATTCAATCAATTTCAATTTATCAAGTTTAGGACAACTTGATTCAAATATCAAATTTGATTTTCAAATCTATTCCGACAAAATTCCATCATTTTTTTTTTGTTTTTCAATTTTAGAACCGCGAAGGGTCAAATATCATATTTCCTTTAGGGACGTCCGGGAAAAACATAATCGATCCATTTTGCACCTTCAATTCTATTCCGACAAAGTTTCATCATCTTTTTTATTTTTTCCATTTTACAACCGTGAAGGGTCGAATATCATATTTCCTTTGTGGACATCCGGACAAAGTATAATCCATCTATTTTATAACTACAATTTATCAAATTTAGGATATCAATAGGGGTCACTATCCAATGAGAAGTCGATAACTCAATTATCAAGTTTAAGACAACATGATATTTTCAATCAAATTTGGGCAAAATTCCATAATCTTTTGAGTTTTTCGAAATTTGAACACAGATGGTTCAAATACCATATTTTACCTTAGGGACATCTCTACACAATACAATCCATCTATTCATACATACTATCAGGTAAATTGGAAGACTATGTATTCATTTTAAGTTTATAATCAAGACAAGGTGTATGATCACAAAACATCACATTTTTCTATCTGCATCATAAAATATCGATAACTGTAAGTAGTGATTGAAGAATAAAATTAAGAATAGCTATAATAAGCATAATGGCATACCTTGAGTGAACCGCATATTTTGAAATTTGTTGATCAAAAAGCCTACATTCCAACAACCGATTCAATCAATTTCAATTTATCAAGTTTAGGACAACTTGATTCAAATATCAAATTTGATTTTCAATTCTATTCCGACAAAATTCCACCATCTTTTTTGTTTTTCGATTTTAGAACCGCGAAGGATCAAATATCATATTTCCTTTAGGGACATCCGGGAAAAACATAATCGATCCATTTTACACCTTCAATTCTATTCCGACAAAATTTCATCATCTTTTTTTTTTCCATTTTAGAACCGCGAAGGGTCGAATATCATATTTCCTTTAGGGACATCCAGACAAAGTATAATCCATCTATTTTATAACTTCAATTTATCAAATTTAGGATATCATTCAGGGTCACTATTCACTGAGAAGTGGATAACTCAATTATCAAGTTTAAGACAACTTGATATTTTCAATCAAATTTGGGCAAAATTCTATAATCTTTTGAGTTTTTCGAAATTTGAACACAGATGGTTCAAATACCATATTTTACTTTAGGGACATCTCTACACAATACAATCCATCTATTCATACATACTATCAGGTAAATTGAAAGACTACGTATTCATTTTAAGTTTATAATCAAGACAATGTGTATGAACGCAAAACATTACATTTTTCTATCTCCATCATAAAATATCGATAACTGTAAGTAGTGATTAAAGAATAAAATTAAGAATAGCTATAATAAGCATAATAGCATATTTTGAAATTTGTTGATCAAAAAGCCTACATTCCAACAACCGATTCAATCAATTTCAATTTATCAAGTTTAGGACAACTTGATTCAAATATCAAATTTGATTTTCAAATCTATTCCGACAAAATTCCATCATTTTTTTTTTGTTTTTCAATTTTAGAACCGCGAAGGGTCAAATATCATATTTCCTTTAGGGACGTCCGGGCAAAACATAATCGATCCATTTTGCACCTTCAATTCTATTCCGACAAAGTTTCATCATCTTTTTTATTTTTTCCATTTTACAACCGTGAAGGGTCGAATATCATATTTCCTTTGTGGACATCCGGACAAAGTATAATCCATCTATTTTATAACTACAATTTATCAAATTTAGGATATCAATAGGGGTCACTATCCAATGAGAAGTCGATAACTCAATTATCAAGTTTAAGACAACATGATATTTTCAATCAAATTTGGGCAAAATTCCATAATCTTTTGAGTTTTTCGAAATTTGAACACAGATGGTTCAAATACCATATTTTACCTTAGGGACATCTCTACACAATACAATCCATCTATTCATACATACTATCAGGTAAATTGGAAGACTATGTATTCATTTTAAGTTTATAATCAAGACAAGGTGTATGATCACAAAACATCACATTTTTCTATCTGCATCATAAAATATCGATAACTGTAAGTAGTGATTGAAGAATAAAATTAAGAATAGCTATAATAAGCATAATGGCATACCTTGAGTGAACCGCATATTTTGAAATTTGTTGATCAAAAAGCCTACATTCCAACAACCGATTCAATCAATTTCAATTTATCAAGTTTAGGACAACTTGATTCAAATATCAAATTTGATTTTCAATTCTATTCCGACAAAATTCCACCATCTTTTTTGTTTTTCGATTTTAGAACCGCGAAGGATCAAATATCATATTTCCTTTAGGGACATCCGGGAAAAACATAATCGATCCATTTTACACCTTCAATTCTATTCCGACAAAATTTCATCATCTTTTTTTTTTCCATTTTAGAACCGCGAAGGGTCGAATATCATATTTCCTTTAGGGACATCCAGACAAAGTATAATCCATCTATTTTATAACTTCAATTTATCAAATTTAGGATATCATTCGGGGTCACTATTCACTGAGAAGTGGATAACTCAATTATCAAGTTTAAGACAACTTGATATTTTCAATCAAATTTGGGCAAAATTCTATAATCTTTTGAGTTTTTCGAAATTTGAACACAGATGGTTCAAATACCATATTTTACTTTAGGGACATCTCTACACAATACAATCCATCTATTCATACATACTATCAGGTAAATTGAAAGACTACGTATTCATTTTAAGTTTATAATCAAGACAAGGTGTATGAACGCAAAACATTACATTTTTCTATCTCCATCATAAAATATCGATAACTGTAAGTAGTGATTAAAGAATAAAATTAAGAATAGCTATAATAAGCATAATAGCATATTTTGAAATTTGTTGATCAAAAAGCCTACATTCCAACAACCGATTCAATCAATTTCAATTTATCAAGTTTAGGACAACTTGATTCAAATATCAAATTTGATTTTCAAATCTATTCCGACAAAATTCCATCATTTTTTTTTTTTGTTTTTCAATTTTAGAACCGCGAAGGGTCAAATATCATATTTCCTTTAGGGACGTCCGGGCAAAACATAATCGATCCATTTTGCACCTTCAATTCTATTCCGACAAAGTTTCATCATCTTTTTTATTTTTTCCATTTTACAACCGCGAAGGGTCGAATATCATATTTCCTTTGTGGACATCCGGACAAAGTATAATCCATCTATTTTATAACTACAATTTATCAAATTTAGGATATCAATCGGGGTCACTATCCAATGAGAAGTCAATGACTCAATTATCAAGTTTAAGACAACTTGATATTTTCAATCAAATTTGGTCAAAATTCCATTATCTTTTGAGTTTTTCGAAATTTGAACACAGATGGTTCAAATACCATATTTTACTTTAGGGACATCTCTACACAAGACAATCCATCTATTAATACATACTATCAGGTAAATTGAAAGACTACGTATTAATTTTAAGTTTATAATCAAGACAAGGTGTATGATCGCAAAACATCACATTTTTCTATATCTATCAAAAATATCGATAACTGTAAGTAGTGATTAATGAATAAAATTAAGAATAGCTATAATAAGCAAATAGCATACCTTGAGTGAACCACATATTTTGAAATTTGTTGATCAAAAAGCCAACATTCCAACAACCGATTCAATCAATTTCAATTTATCAAGTTTAGGACAACTTGATTCAAATATCAAATTTGATTTTCAAATGTATTCCGACAAAATTCCATCATTTTTTTTGTTTTTCAATTTTAGAACCGCGAAGGGTCAAATATCATATTTCCTTATGGGACGTCCGAGCAAAACATAATCGATCCATTTTGCACCTTCAATTCTATTCCGACAAAATTTCATCATCTTTTTTATTTTTTCCATTTTACAACCGCGAAGGGTCGAATATCATATTTCCTTTAGGGACATCCGGACAAAGTATAATCCATCTATTTTATAACTACAATTTATCAAATTTAGGATATTAATCGGGGTCACTATCCAATGAGAAGTCAATGACTCAATTATCAAGTTTAAGACAACTTGATATTTTCAATCAAATTTGGTCAAAATTCCATAATCTTTTGAGTTTTTCGAAATTTGAACACAGATGGTTCAAATACCATATTTTACTTTAGGGACATCTCTACACAATACAATCCATCTATTCATACATACTATCAGGTAAATTGAAAGACTACGAATTCATTTTAAGTTTATAATCAAGACAAGGTGTATGATCGCAAAACATCACATTTTTCTATCTCCATCATAAAATATCGATAACTGTAAGTAGTCATTGAAGAATAAAATTAAGAATAGCTATAATAAGCATAATAGCATACCTTGAGTGAACCGCATATTTTGAAATTTGTTGATCAAAAAGCCTACATTCCAACAACCGATTCAATCAATTTCAATTTATCAAGTTTAGGACAACTTGATTCAAATATCAAATTTGATTTTCAATTCTATTCCGACAAAATTCCACCATCTTTTTTGTTCTTCAATTTTAGAACCGCGAAGGATCAAATATCATATTTCCTTGAGGGACATCCGGGCAAAACATAATCGATCCATTTTGCACCTTCAATTCTATTCCGACAAAATTTCATCATCTTTTTTTTTTCCATTTTAGAACCGCGAAGGGTCGAATATCATATTTCCTTTAGGGACATCCGGACAAAGTATAATCCATCTATTTTATAACTTCAATTTATCAAATTTAGGATATCATTCGGGGTCACTATTCACTGAGAAGTGGATAACTCAATTATCAAGTTTAAGACAACTTGATATTTTCAATCAAATTTGGGCAAAATTCTATAATCTTTTGAGTTTTTCGAAATTTGAACACAAATGGTTCAAATACCATATTTTACTTTAGGGACATCTCTACACAATACAATCCATCTATTCATACATACTATCAGGTAAATTGAAAGACTACGTATTCATTTTAAGTTTATAATCAAGACAATGTGTATGAATGCAAAACATTACATTTTTCTATCTCCATCATAAAATATCGATAACTGTAAGTAGTGATTAAAGAATAAAATTAAGAATAGCTATAATAAGCATAATAGCATATTTTGAAATTTGTTGATCAAAAAGCCTACATTCCAACAACCGATTCAATCAATTTCAATTTATCAAGTTTAGGACAACTTGATTCAAATATCAAATTTGATTTTCAAATCTATTCCGACAAAATTCCATCATTTTTTTTTTGTTTTTCAATTTTAGAACCGCGAAGGGTCAAATATCATATTTCCTTTAGGGACGTCCGGGCAAAACATAATCGATCCATATTGCACCTTCAATTCTATTCCGACAAAGTTTCATCATCTTTTTTATTTTTTCCATTTTACAACCGCGAAGGGTCGAATATCATATTTCCTTTGTGGACATCCGGACAAAGTATAATCCATCTATTTTATAACTACAATTTATCAAATTTAGGATATCAATAGGGGTCACTATCCAATGAGAAGTCGATAACTCAATTATCAAGTTTAAGACAACTTGATATTTTCAATCAAATTTGGGCAAAATTCCATAATCTTTTGAGTTTTTCGAAATTTGAACACAGATGGTTCAAATACCATATTTTACCTTAGGGACATCTCTACACAATACAATCCATCTATTCATACATACTATCAGGTAAATTGGAAGACTATGTATTCATTTTAAGTTTATAATCAAGACAAGGTGTATGATCGCAAAACATCACATTTTTCTATCTGCATCATAAAATATCGATAACTGTAAGTAGTGATTGAAGAATAAAATTAAGAATAGCTATAATAAGCATAATGGCATACCTTGAGTGAACCGCATATTTTGAAATTTGTTGATCAAAAAGCCTACATTCCAACAACCGATTCAATCAATTTCAATTTATCAAGTTTAGGACAACTTGATTCAAATATCAAATTTGATTTTCAATTCTATTCCGACAAAATTCCACCATCTTTTTTGTTTTTCGATTTTAGAACCGCGAAGGATCAAATATCATATTTCCTTTAGGGACATCCGGGCAAAACATAATCGATCCATTTTACACCTTCAATTCTATTTCGACAAAATTTCATCATCTTTTTTTTTTCCATTTTAGAACCGCGAAGGGTCGAATATCATATTTCCTTTAGGGACATCCAGACAAAGAATAATCCATCTATTTTATAACTTCAATTTATCAAATTTAGGATATCATTCGGGGTCACTATTCACTGAGAAGTGGATAACTCAATTGTCAAGTTTAAGACAACTTGATATTTTCAATCAAATTTGGGCAAAATTCTATAATCTTTTGAGTTTTTCGAAATTTGAACACATATGGTTCAAATACCATATTTTACTTTAGGGACATCTCTACACAATACAATCCATCTATTCATACATACTATCAGGTAAATTGAAAGACTACGTATTCATTTTAAGTTTATAATCAAGACAAGGTGTATGAACGCAAAACATTACATTTTTCTATCTCCATCATAAAATATCGATAACTGTAAGTAGTGATTAAAGAATAAAATTAAGAATAGCTATAATAAGCATAATAGCATATTTTGAAATTTGTTGATCAAAAAGCCTACATTCCAACAACCGATTCAATCAATTTCAATTTATCAAGTTTAGGACAACTTGATTCAAATATCAAATTTGATTTTCAAATCTATTCCGACAAAATTCCATCATTTTTTTTTTGTTTTTCAATTTTAGAACCGCGAAGGGTCAAATATCATATTTCCTTTAGGGACGTCCGGGCAAAACATAATCGATCCATTTTGCACCTTCAATTCTATTCCGACAAAGTTTCATCATCTTTTTTATTTTTTCCATTTTACAACCGCGAAGGGTCGAATATCATATTTCCTTTGGGGACATCCGGACAAAGTATAATCCATCTATTTTATAACTACAATTTATCAAATTTAGGATATTAATCGGGGTCACTATCCAATGAGAAGTCAATGACTCAATTATCAAGTTTAAGACAACTTGATATTTTCAATCAAATTTGGTCAAAATTCCATAATCTTTAGAGTTTTTCGAAATTTGAACACAGATGGTTCAAATACCATATTTTACCATAGGGACATCTCTACACAATACAATCCGTCTATTCATACATACTATCAGGTAAATTGGAAGACTATGTATTCATTTTAAGTTTATAATCAAGACAATATGATCGCAAAACATCACATTTTTCTATCTCCATCATAAAATATCGATAACTGTAAGTAGTGATTGAAGAATAAAATTAAGAATTGCTATAATAAGCATAATAGCATACCTTGAGTGAACCGCATATTTTGAAATTTGTTGATCAAAAAGCCTACATTCCAACAACCGATTCAATCAATTTCAATTTATCAAGTTTAGGACAACTTGATTCAAATATCAAATTAGATTTTCAATTCTATTCCGACAAAATTCCACCATCTTTTTTGTTTTTCAATTTTAGAACCGCGAAGGATCAAATATCATATTTCCTTGAGGGACATCCGGGCAAAACATAATCGATCCATTTTGCAACTTCAATTCTATTCCGACAAAATTTCATCATCTTTTTTTTTTTTTCCATTTTAGAACCGCGAAGGGTCGAATATCATATTTCCTTTAGGGACATCCGGACAAAGTATAATCCATCTATTTTATAACTTCAATTTATCAAATTTAGGATATCATTCGGGGTCACTATCCAATGAGAAGTCGATAACTCAATTATCAAGTTTAAGACAACTTGATATTTTCAATCAAATTTGGTCAAAATTCAATAATCTTTTGAGTTTTTCGAAATTTGAACACAGATGGTTCAAATACCATATTTTACTTTAGGGACATCTCTACACAATACAATCCATCTATTCATACATACTATCAGGTAAATTGAAAGACTACGTATTCATTTTAAGTTTATAATCAAGACAAGGTGTATGATCGCAAAACATCACATTTTTCTATATCTATCATAAAATATCGATAACTGTAAGTAGTGATTAATGAATAAAATTAAGAATAGCTATAATAAGCAAATAGCATACCTTGAGTGAACCGCATATTTTGAAATTTGTTGATCAAAAAGCCAACATTCCAACAACCGATTCAATCAATTTCAATTTATCAAGTTTAGGACAACTTGATTCAAATATCAAATTTGATTTTCAAATCTATTCCGACAAAATTCCATCATTTTTTTTTTGTTTTTCAATTTTAGAACCGCGAAGGGTCAAATATCATATTTCCTTTAGGGACGTCCGGGCAAAACATAATCGATCCATTTTGCACCTTCAATTCAATTCCGACAAAATTTCATCATCTTTTTTATTTTTTCCATTTTACAACCGCGAAGGGTCGAATATCATATTTCCTTTGGGGACATCCGGACAAAGTATAATCCATCTATTTTATAACTACAATTTATCAAATTTAGGATATTAATCGGGGTCACTATCCAATGAGAAGTTGATAACTCAATTATCAAGTTTAAGACAACTTGATATTTTCAATCAAATTTGGGCAAAATTCCATAATCTTTTGAGTTTTTCGAAATTTGAACACAGATGGTTCATATACCATATTTTACCCTAGGGACATCTCTACACAATACAATCCATCTATTCATACATACTATCAGGCAAATTGGAAGACTATGTATTCATTTTAAGTTTATAATCAAGACAAGGTGTATGATCGCAAAACATCACATTTTTCTATCTCCATCATAAAATATCGATAACTGTAAGTAGTGATTGAAGAATAAAATTAAGAATAGCTATAATAAGCATAATAGCATACCTTGAGTGAACCGCATATTTTGAAATTTGTTGATCAAAAAGCCTACATTCCAACAACCGATTCAATCAATTTCAATTTATCAAGTTTAGGACAACTTGATTCAAATATCAAAATTGATTTTCAATTCTATTCCGACAAAATTCCACCATCTTTTTTGTTTTTCAATTTTAGAACCGCGAAAGATCAAATATCATATTTCCTTGAGGGACATCCGGGCAAAACATAATCGATCCATTTTGCACCTTCAATTCTATTCCGACAAAATTTCATCATCTTTTTTTTTTTTTTCCATTTTAGAACCGCGAAGGGTCGAATATCATATTTCCTTTAGGGACATCCGGACAAAGTATAATCCATCTATTTTATAACTTCAATTTATCAAATTTAGGATATCATTCGGGGTCACTATCCAATGAGAAGTCGATAACTCAATTATCAAGTTTAAGACAACTTGATATTTTCAATCAAATTTGGTCAAAATTCCATAATCTTTTGAGTTTTTCGAAATTTGAACACAGATGGTTCAAATACCATATTTTACCTTAGGGACATCTCTACACAATACAATCCATCTATTCATACATACTATCAGGTAAATTGGAAGACTATGTATTCATTTTAAGTTTATAATCAAGACAAGGTGTATGATCGCAAAACATCACATTTTTTGTTTCTCCATCATAAAATATCGATAACTGTAAGTAGTGATTGAAGAATAAAATTAAGAATAGCTATAATAAGCATAATAGCATACCTTGAGTGAACCGCATATTTTGAAATTTGTTGATCAAAAAGCCTACATTCCAACAACCAATTCAATCAATTTCAATTTATCAAGTTTAGGACAACTTGATTCAAATATCAAATTTGATTTTCAATTCTATTCTGACAAAATTCCACCATCTTTTTTGTTTTTCAATTTCAGAACCGCGAAGGATCAAATATCATATTTCCTTGAGGGACATCCGGGCAAAACATAATCGATCCATTTTGCACCTTCAATTCTATTCCGACAAAATTTCATCATTTTTTTTTTTTTTTTTCCATTTTAGAACCGCGAAGGGTCGAATATCATATTTCCTTTAGGGACATCCGGACAAAGTATAATCCATCTATTTTATAACTTCAATTTATCAAATTTAGGATATCATTCGTGGTCACTATCCAATGAGAAGTCGATAACTCAATTATCAAGTTTAAGACAACTTGATATTTTCAATCAAATTTGGTCAAAATTCAATAATCTTTTGAGTTTTTCGAAATTTGAACACAGATGGTTCAAATACCATATTTTACTTTAGGGACATCTCTACACAATACAATCCTTCTATTCATACATACTATCAGGTAAATTGAAAGACTACGTATTCATTTTAAGTTTATAATCAAGACAAGGTGTATGATCGCAAAACATCACATTTTTCTATATCTACCATAAAATACCGATAACTCTAAGTAGTGATTAATGAATAAAATTAAGAATAGCTATAATAAGCAAATAGCATACCTTGAGTGAACCGCATATTTTGAAATTTGTTGATCAAAAAGCCAACATTCCAACAACCGATTCAATCAATTTCAATTTATCAAGTTTAGGACAACTTGATTCAAATATCAAATTTGATTTTCAAATCTATTCCGACAAAATTCCATCATTTTTTTTTTGTTTTTCAATTTTAGAACCGCGAAGGGTCAAATATCATATTTCCTTTAGGGACGTCCGGGCAAAACATAATCGATCCATTTTGCACCTTCAATTCTATTCCGACAAAATTTCATCATCTTTTTTATTTTTTCCATTTTAAAACCGCGAAGGGTCGAATATCATATTTCCTTTCGGGACATCCGGACAAAGTATAATCCATCTATTTTATAACTACAATTTATCAAATTTAGGATATCAATCGGGGTCACTATCCAATGAGAAGTCGATAACTCAATTATCAAGTTTAAGACAACTTGATATTTTCAATCAAATTTAGGCAAAATTCCATAATTTTTGAGTTTTTCGAAATTTGAACACAGATGGTTCAAATACCATATTTTACTTTAGGGACATCTCTACACAATACAATCCATCTATTAATACATACTATCAGGTAAATTGAAAGACTACGTATTAATTTTAAGTTTATAATCAAGACAAGGTGTATGATTGCAAAACATCACATTTTTCTATATCTATAAAAAATATCGATAACTGTAAGTAGTGATTAATGAATAAAATTATGAATAGCTATAATAAGCAAATAGCATACCTTGAGTGAACTGCATATTTTGAAATTTGTTGATCAAAAAGCCAACATTCCTACAACCGATTCAATCAATTTCAATTTATCAAGTTTAGGACAACTTGATTCAAATAACAAATTTGATTTTCAAATGTATTCCGACAAAATTCCATCATTTTTTTTGTTTTTCAATTTTAGAACCGCGAAGGGTCAAATATCATATTTCCTTATGGGACGTCCGGGCAAAACATAATCGATCCATTTTGCACCTTCAATTCTATTCCGACAAAATTTCATCATCTTTTTTATTTTTTCCATTTTACAACCGCGAAGGGTCGAATATCATATTTCCTTTGGGGACATCCGGACAAAGTATAATCCATCTATTTTATAACTACAATTTATCAAATTTAGGATATTAATCGGGGTCACTATCCAATGAGAAGTTGATAACTCAATTATCAAGTTTAAGACAACTTGATATTTTCAATCAAATTTGGGCAAAATTCCATAATCTTTTGAGTTTTTCGAAATTTGAACACAGATGGTTCAAATACCATATTTTACCTTAGGGACATCTCTACACAATACAATCCTTCTATTCATACATACTATCAGGTAAATTGAAAGACTACGTATTCATTTTAAGTTTATAATCAAGACAAGGTGTATGATCGCAAAACATCACATTTTTCTATATCTATCATAAAATACCGATAACTCTAAG
This sequence comes from Trifolium repens, assembly GCA_030408175.1. Taxonomy (NCBI): domain Eukaryota; kingdom Viridiplantae; phylum Streptophyta; class Magnoliopsida; order Fabales; family Fabaceae; genus Trifolium; species Trifolium repens. The sequence continues at coordinate 39,646,298 of CP125851.1, forward strand.
TAGTGATTAATGAATAAAATTAAGAATAGCTATAATAAGCAAATAGCATACCTTGAGTGAACCGCATATTTTGAAATTTGTTGATCAAAAAGCCAACATTCCAACAACCGATTCAATCAATTTCAATTTATCAAGTTTAGGACAACTTGATTCAAATATCAAATTTGATTTTCAAATCTATTCCGACAAAATTCCATCATTTTTTTTTTGTTTTTCAATTTTAGAACCGCGAAGGGTCAAATATCATATTTCCTTTAGGGACGTCCGGGCAAAACATAATCGATCCATTTTGCACCTTCAATTCTATTCCGACAAAATTTCATCATCTTTTTTATTTTTTCCATTTTAAAACCGCGAAGGGTCGAATATCATATTTCCTTTCGGGACATCCGGACAAAGTATAATCCATCTATTTTATAACTACAATTTATCAAATTTAGGATATCAATCGGGGTCACTATCCAATGAGAAGTCGATAACTCAATTATCAAGTTTAAGACAACTTGATATTTTCAATCAAATTTAGGCAAAATTCCATAATTTTTGAGTTTTTCGAAATTTGAACACAGATGGTTCAAATACCATATTTTACTTTAGGGACATCTCTACACAATACAATCCATCTATTAATACATACTATCAGGTAAATTGAAAGACTACGTATTAATTTTAAGTTTATAATCAAGACAAGGTGTATGATTGCAAAACATCACATTTTTCAATATCTATAAAAAATATCGATAACTGTAAGTAGTGATTAATGAATAAAATTATGAATAGCTATAATAAGCAAATAGCATACCTTGAGTGAACTGCATATTTTGAAATTTGTTGATCAAAAAGCCAACATTCCAACAACCGATTCAATCAATTTCAATTTATCAAGTTTAGGACAACTTGATTCAAATAACAAATTTGATTTTCAAATGTATTCCGACAAAATTCCATCATTTTTTTTGTTTTTCAATTTTAGAACCGCGAAGGGTCAAATATCATATTTCCTTATGGGACGTCCGGGCAAAACATAATCGATCCATTTTGCACCTTCAATTCTATTCCGACAAAATTTCATCATCTTTTTTATTTTTTCCATTTTACAACCGCGAAGGGTCGAATATCATATTTCCTTTGGGGACATCCGGACAAAGTATAATCCATCTATTTTATAACTACAATTTATCAAATTTAGGATATTAATCGGGGTCACTATCCAATGAGAAGTCGATGACTCAATTATCAAGTTTTAGACAACTTGATATTTTCAATCAAATTTGGGCAAAATTCCATAATCTTTTGAGTTTTTCGAAATTTGAACACAGATGGTTCAAATACCATATTTTACCTTAGGGACATCTCTACACAATACAATCCATCTATTCATACATACTATCAGGTAAATTGGAAGACTATGTATTCATTTTAAGTTTATAATCAAGACAAGGTGTATGATCGCAAAACATCACATTTTTCTATATCTATCATAAAATATCGATAACTGTAAGTAGTGATTAATGAATAAAATTAAGAATAGCTATAATAAGCAAATAGCATACCTTGAGTGAACCGCATATTTTGAAATTTGTTGATCAAAAAGCCAACATTCCAACAACCGATTCAATCAATTTCAATTTATCAAGTTTAGGACAACTTGATTCAAATATCAAATTTGATTTTCAAATCTATTCCGACAAAATTCCATCATTTTTTTTGTTTTTCAATTTTAGAACCGCGAAGGGTCAAATATCATATTTCCTTATGGGACGTCCGGGCAAAACATAATCGATCCATTTTGCACCTTCAATTCTATTCCGACAAAATTTCATCATCTTTTTTATTTTTTCCATTTTACAACCGCGAAGGGTCGAATATCATATTTCCTTTGGGGACATCCGGACAAAGTATAATCCATCTATTTTATAACTACAATTTATCAAATTTAGGATATTAATCGGGGTCACTATCCAATGAGAAGTTGATAACTCAATTATCAAGTTTAAGACAACTTGATATTTTCAATCAAATTTGGGCAAAATTCCATAATCTTTTGAGTTTTTCGAAATTTGAACACAGATGGTTCAAATACCATATTTTACCTTAGGGACATCTCTACACAATACAATCCATCTATTCATACATACTATCAGGTAAATTGGAAGACTATGTATTCATTTTAAGTTTATAATCAAGACACGGTGTATGATCGCAAAACATCACATTTTTCTATCTCCATCATAAAATATCGATAACTGTAAGTAGTGATTGAAGAATAAAATTAAGAATAGCTATAATAAGCATAATAGCATACCTTGTTGGAACAAAGTGGGTCTGACATGAACCTCTAATGATTTAAATAAGTTTTGATGATAACAAAGTATTAAAATTACAATTGGAATTACTAATGATTATTCTAGTGTGCAGAATTACAAGTTAAAATTCATTCAGAAGCACTATGAATAATAGCAGAGAAGCCAGTCAAAACAAGCTCTGAAAGCACATCACTGTTCATCAGAAGCTTAAGTTTTGTATGTTGAAGAAAGTGCCTCTGAGGACAAAAACAAGGCTCTGACGGACTCAGAAGCAAAAAGGGCCTCAAGAAGCAATGACAACAGCATCTGAAGCAAAAGGAATTTACGTCACTCAAGAACTGACATATTCAGAACCAATGATTGAAGAACAATCTACTTCAAGGATCTGTCACGTCCACAGGAAGGAATATTCGTTGGTACAACGTTAACCTTATCCATATGTGGAGCGCAATTGAGAATCGTACTATTGTACTATTATTACTCAAAATGGATGAGTGATAATTCAAATAGCAAGGTAGTGGAATTGGATATCTTTACCAAAGAAGGTAACTACAGCTATCACAATTGTACAAATAAATTCCAGCTGACACCTCTCTCTCTGCAACGGTCATCATCTTCCTCCAAGTATAAATAGAAGACTCAAATGGAAGAAATTACTACTGTTCTAACGACCGTTCTACCAACACTGTTCTATTACTACGTTCAAAGACTAAGAAGCATTCTGACATCATAATTTAAATCTGTCATTCTAAGTCTTAGAACAATTTGAGTTGTATTTTGTAAACACCTCTGATAGTATATCAAGTGTTCCTTAACATTCATTCTTATTCTTAAGTTTGTTTGAGAAGTCTCTTGTTAAGTTTAACTTGAGCATTTGAGAAGTCTCTTGTTAAGTTTAACTTGAGCATTTGAGAAGTCTCTTGTTTAGTAAAACTTGAGCACCTGAGAAGTCTCTTGCAAGTGTGCTTGAGCAATTTGTAATCTTAAGTAGATTATAGTGAAAATCTCTTGTTAGTAACAAGGGGACTGGAGTACTCTCGATTTGTGAGGGGAACCAGGATAAATTCTGTGTCTTTCTTTCTCTCTCTCAGCACCCTCTCTTTATTTTGTGTTTATATCCGCTGCATACTTAGTTTTATTTCGAAAAAGTTTTAATTCTCAAAACACAATTCAACCCCCCCCTTCTTGTGTTTTTCCACCTTCAATTGGTATCAGGAGCTGGGCTGTTGCCTAACTCTCACCTATCAGTGAAACAGTTAAGATTCAGGGAGGAAAAACATGTCTGCTGAGAAGAATCTCAATGAAGTTCCTTTTGACTATGACTCAAACTCTCGACAAAGAAGGTCATCTGATAAAGTTCCTATCTTCAATGGAACTGAGACTAGCTACTCGTTCTGGAAAACAAATATGTACAGCTATATCATGAGTATTGATTGTGATCTGTGGGACTTGGTAGAAGATGGAGTGAACTTTGAAAATATGGACTTAGAAGGCGTTGTTAGCTCTAAAGACAGAAAGGCTTTTACACCTACTCAAAAGCTGGAATATAAGAAGCATCACAGTGTAAAAGGGATGATGACAAATGTCATCTCTCATGATGAGTACTTGAAAATTGGAGATAAGAGAACGGCTAAGTCTATCTGGGATTCTCTTAAATCCAAGTATGAAGGAAATAAACAAGTTAAGGAGGCTAAGGCCAACTTGTTAGTACATCAGTATGAATTATTTAAAATGAAGGACGGAGAGGACATTGAGACAATGTTCTCTAGGTTTCAAATTCTTGTTTCGGGACTTCAAGTTTTTGATAAGAGCTATACTGAGGCTGATCATGTAAGGAAAGTACTCAGAAGCTTGCCGCCAAAGTGGAGACCAAAAGTGACAGCGTTTCAGGAATCTAAAGATTTAGATACTGTGTCTCTTGAAAGCTTGGTTAGTTCTCTAAAGAGTCATGAGATGGAACTCATGACTGATGAAACGACTAAGAAGCTAAAAGGGATAGCCCTGAGCACCAAGAGTTCCTCTAAGGCTCTGAAGGCAAAGGTTATAGTATCTGATGAAGAAGCTTCTGAAGAAGGTCACGAGATGGACTCTGATGAAGAAGAAGAAATGGTTCTGATGGCTGCAAGAGTATCGCAATGGGCTAAGAGAAGCAAGAAGTATGCTGGTAAGTTTGGAGGTTCTTCCAAGAAGGTTGGTGCTTCTAAGGATAAGAAGGAAGAACAAAACAAATGATTTAAGTGCAACAAACTAGGACACTTCATTGCTGACTGCCCAGAGAACCTGAGTAAATCATCCAAGAGAACCTCTAACAAAGAAAGATACAAAAGTAAGCTCAAGAAGGGGTTCCTTGCCACTTGGGATGATTTGGATCAGGAATCAGATTCTGATGGGGAAGAAGAAGCAAACCTAGCCTTGATGGCAACCGCTTCTGACCAAGAGAACTCTGAGCACGAAGATGACTCAGATTCAGAAGATGAAGATGAGGTACTTGCTAAACTTTCTCGTTCTGAATTAATAGATTCCTTAAAAGATGCCTTAAAACTTTTAACCAAAAAGGCAGGTGAGTGTAAGGTCCTTAAAAAGGCCAATAACAACTTGACCGAAAAGGCAAATGAAATAATTGAACAAAATGAGTCTCTAAAATCAAGAAATGAATTTATGGAAACTCATTATGTTCTTGATGATGAGGTTCCTCCAGAACATGAATTTGCTCTTTAGGAATTCCTTATCAATGGAATGAAAAGAAGTAAAATAGCCTCTTTAATTTATCATGTAAGTAGAAATAGAGGAGAAGGTCTTGGATTCTCACGTTTTGAAAATAATCCATTATCTTCAAAATCCTCTAATATAGAAAAATCAAAACCTAAGGTTGTCTTTGTAAAGAGTCAATCAGAAGTTCTAAATGAGTCAGCTTCTAATAGAACATCAAAGCCAGAGGCTCAGAAGTCAAAGACTCTGAAGGATAAAGCCTCAGAACCTAAGATTTTTAAGCCTCAAACTAATGTTAAATCTAAAGAAGCTCTGACACATTCAAGAACAAAGCTCAAGAGCTATACTAAACCCAAAAACTTTTCAACAAGGGTGGTTAACTCTAGAGGCTCTGATAGGTCTTTCAAACAAAGACCACCTAGACCTGTAAAGACTAACACAAAAGGACCCATAAAGATATGGGTACCAAAATCTCAAATAATATTTGCTTCAGGTTTGCACACTAAGAAGGCCAAAGCAGCAATGCTGGTACCTGGACAGTGGCTGCTCACGACATATGACGGGAGAAAGGCATATGTTCCAAACCCTGACTCTGAAAGAGGGAGGTACTGTGGGGTTTGGAGGAAACCAAAAAGGGAAGATCATTGGTACAGGTATAGTTGGTAACTCTTCTCTTTCAATTAAAAATGTTTGGTTAGTTGATGGCCTCAAACATAATCTGCTTAGCATTAGTCAATTTTGTGATAGCGGATTTATTGTTAAATTTGATAAAGAGGCATGTACAGTAATCAATGACTCTGACAAGTCCATATTGTTTAGAGGATTAAGAAGAGGTAATGTTTATAAGGTGAATCTGTCAGAACTCACTGAGCAGAAGATAGTTTGTCTTCTATCTCTGAATGATGAAAAGTGGGTCTGGCACCAACGCTTAGGTCATGCTAACTGGAGATTAATCTCTAAGCTTAGCAAACTAAAGTTGGTTAAAGGCCTGCCAAATCTTAAATATCATTCAGACGCTCTGTGTGGTCCTTGTCAGATTGGCAAAATTTCAAAAACTTCTTTTAAACCTAAAAACATTGTCTCTACCTCAAAACCTTTAGAGCTACTTCACATTGATTTGTTTGGTCCAGTAAGTACTGCCTCAATCAATGGGAAGAAATATGGACTAGTCATTGTTGATGATTACAGTAGATGGACTTGGGTAAAGTTTCTAAGAGTAAAAGATGATGCATATGATGTGTTCAGCATCTTCTGCACTCAAGTGCAAAATGAGAAAGGTCTCAAAATCTTAAAGGTAAGAAGTGATCATGGTGGTGAATTTGAAAACGAACCATTTGCAACTTTTTGTGAAGATCATGGCATTGTCCATGAGTTCTCTGCTCCTAGAACACCACAACAAAATGGTGTTGTAGAGAGAAAGAACAGGTCTTTACAAGAAATGGCAAGAACCATGATGCATGAGACAAAACTTGCTAAGCACTTCTGGGCAGAAGCTGTAAACATATGAACTTTTCAAAGGAAGAAAGCCCAACATCTCTTATTTTCATCAGTTTGGATGTACCTGTTACATTCTAAACAACAAGGCCTACAAAAGAAAATTTGATGCCAAAGCTTGTAAGGGAATCTTTATAGGTTACTCTGAACGCTCAAAGGCATACAGAGTGTATAATTCTGAAACTAACACAGTGGAAGAATCTATACATGTTAGATTTGATGATAAAGAGCCTGACAGTAAAATGTCAGAGCAAGATAATAGTTATGCAGGTGTTCCATACCAATACATCGATTCAGAACCTGAAAAAGCATCAGAAGCTGTTGAAGCTTCAGAAGCTGTATTGGAAGAAGATGCTGAAGAAGCATCTCAATTAGAAGCATCACAAGAACATGATGACACTTCAGAAGAAGACACTCAACCAAGTGCTGATATTGATGAAGCTCCAAGAAGGAAGTTCAAATATAGATCATCACATCCAGAAGATTTAATTCTTGGAAACAAAGAAAGTCCAAGAAAGACAAGATCAGACTATCAACAACTTGATTCACTTCTGGGACTAATCTCAATGATAGAACCAAAGAATGTTGATGAAGCACTTACTGACGATGGATGGATTGTAGCTATGTAAGATGAGCTCAATCAGTTTCAAAGAAATAATGTATGGGATTTAGTGCCAAGACCAGCACATAAGAACATCATTGGAACTAAGTGGGTATTTAGAAACAAGATGAATGAACAAGGTGAAGTGGTAAGAAATAAAGCTAGACTGGTAGCACAAGGCTACAGTCAGCAAGAAGAGTTTTTCAAAGCTGATGCAGGATGAATTCGAGATGAGTATGATGGGTGAATTGAAGTTCTTCCTTGGAATCCAAATTAATCAAGGAAAAGATGGCACTTACATTCATCAAAGCAAGTATACAAAAAGAGCTTCTGAAGAAGTTCAACCTTGATGACTGCAAGATAATGTCTACACCCATGCATCCTACCAGCAGCCTAAGCAAGGAAGAGATTGGAAGCAAAGTAGATCAAAAGCTGTATCGAGGTATGATTGGTTCTTTACTCTACCTTACAGCATCTAGACCTGATATTTTATATAGTGTATGCTTGTGTGCAAGATTCCAGTCAGATCCTAGAGAACCTCACTTAACTGCTGTTAAGAGGATCTTTAGATATCTGAAAGGAACTACTAATCTAGGACTTCTTTATAAAAAATCCCTAGATAGTAAGCTAGTTGGATTCTGTGATGCTGACTATGCTGGTGACAAGATTGAGAGAAAATCCACTAGTGGAAATTGCCAATTTATTGGTGAGAATCTCATATCTTGGGCCAGCAAGAGACAAACAACTATTGCTTTGTCTACAGCAGAAGCAGAATACATCTCAGCTGCTAAATGCTGCACACAGCTTCTCTGGATGAAATATCAGTTGGAAGATTATAACATAGCTGAAAGCAGTATTCCACTATATTGTGACAATACTGCTGCTATTCATTTGTCTAAGAACCCTATTCTACACTCAAGAGCTAAACATATTGAAATAAAACACCATTTTATAAGGGATCATGTTCAGAAAGGTACAATAGATATTCAATTCATTGATACTGAACATCAATGGGCTGACATATTTACTAAACCTTTAGCTATTGAAAGATTTGATTTTATCAAAAAGAATTTGAACATGCACTATATCTCTGAAGAAAATTAGCTCTGAGAAGTAGAATAGAATTAGCATCTGAAGCTCTATCAGAACCTCTTATAATTTAGAGTATCCCTTGGGAAGCTCTGAATAATTTAGGCACTGAAGAGTAACAGGTTCTGATGAGGTGTCAGATACAAATGAGTGAGGCTCTGAACCTTTTGGAAATGAAACGTTCAGTACGAGTAAGTGTACAACAGTTGTCTATACACGCGTCAGCTATGATTAAACTTTTACAACACGTGTCTAGATCCTGACGGGCAGAGAACAGTTAATGATGATTATGGCAGTTAAGTATATTATTTAATTTTTAAAACTGCTCGCGCTCCCTCCCAATGTTTATTTTCTCTGTGTATGTGTGCTAGTTACTATTTATAAGTCACTTCACTCACTTGCACAACTTTTTACACAAAATCACTACCTACACAACCCTAGACCTTACAGAAATTCCCAATCTTCATCTTCTTAATTCTCTGCAACTATGGCTGCTCGTTCATCAAACGAAATCGTTCAAGAACCCTTTAACCCTACGTTACCACCCATCATCGATCTTAATTCAAAAGATAATCTAGTCTACGAACATCATCAAACCGACGCTGGACCAGACTCTTATGATTTCTTCACTGAGAAGTTCGTGGATTTTGAAAGTTTGAAAGCGAATGGGATTGACATTCAATACTTGTTCTACAACCAACAATGGCAGAATTATTTTGAAATGTTAAATGGCTTTGTGTATTTCGACATAGTGAAGTATTTCTGGCAAAAGGCTAAAGTGTATGATAGAGCAAGTTATGATAAAGAATACAAGGATATGGTTGAAAAAAACAAGGAATTACGAGGGAAAACAAGAAAGGAACTTGGTCTTAAACCTTACAGAGGAAGAGAAATTAGGTCGAATATTTTGGGAATCAATGTTGTGATAACTCAGGCACACATTGCTAAGATTCTGGGTTTAGACAACAAAGGAGAAGATATAGAAGTGTATGATAAGAAAAGCAAGTATTTGGATTCAATTCATCAGGACCTCTTTAAATCTGGATGCACACAAAGGGATTTTGGAAAAATAATGCACATGAAGCACACATTTGAATTTGCTTTCAGAATGTGTTTGTCTACCATCTTCACCAGAAAAGGTGGATTGGATACCATCTCCATTCCACACAAACATCTCATCTGGTTCTTATACAAGAGGGTGAAAGTTAATTTGGCTAAGATTCTTTTTGATCACATGTGTTTTACCATCAATGAGGGTAGAACTAAAATACCATCAGTCATTCATCACCCAAGGTTAATTTCAGAACTGATAAGGCAAACCAAACTCACAGATATTATGAGTGCCAAAGAAAAACTTAGAGTTTTCCAAACTGCTAAGTATGATGCATCAGTTCTGGTCAACATGAAGAGAAAAACCAAGGAAGAAATCATTCAAGTGAAAACACCTCTACAGCAAGTGTACGAAAAGTACTTCTGGTGTGATGGGTTTCCCACCATATCAGAACATGATAATGATGAGGTCATTGAGAACTTCCTTGAGGCAGTAAGAAGAGATACTGGGGTTAGTGTGCCCAGGAAAATGGTTGTAAGTGTTCCTAATTGGGATATCTTCAAGGGACCAAGAGATATTACAAGGAACAGAAGAAAGCCAAGAACTACTGAGCAAGAAATGATTGATGAAGGCTCTGATGATCAAGGACATGCTAGTGCTGATGAGATTGAGGAAGGTGCTGGAAATATGATGACTGAAGCTGTTCAGAAGGAAACGCGGACAAAGAAAAGGCATGATAGGCCTTCAGCTTCTGAGGAAGATCAGAACCCTGCTAAACCTGCAAAGAGATTAAAGACCAGAGCTTCTAAACCAAAAGGTAAGACCTCTGAATCTAATACTTCTAGCATTCCTGTAGCCCAGGATATTGGTTCTGAACCCCAACCCTCCATTGCTAACCCTTCTACTTCTCAACCTCCATCATCTACCAATCAACCTCAACCCATAGACTTCACCGTACCTATTAGTGTAGTCTTACCTGATCATAAAGCTATATCATCATCATCATCTGATACTAGCACTGACTCTGAGGAATTCATTGCTAAGATAATCAGAGAAGGACCAAAGAAAACAAATCTTAAAAAGACTACCAAGAGACCCTTCAAAAAGCCAATCCAACTCTCCTCTGATGAAGAAACCCCCATCATCATAGACACTACCATCCTTAATCAACCAACCACTACTGAATCCGTTCTTGATCATCTCCAACAACATCTATCTGGAGATACCTTTACACATTCCAATCCCAACTCTCCTCGTTTTCCAATTATCAAACCCTCTACTGTTCAAACTATCCAAGAACCACCTATTGTTCAATTCATTCAAACTCCTCCCCCCTCACTTGATCACATCTCACAAGTAAATCCACCTACATTTACACCTGTTCAGGATGAGTCAATTGCTCATTCTGAAGCCCAACAAGAATCACCTCATCAATCACCCAATAAAATCATGACTGAACAACAACATCAATCACCTCAACCTGAAGTATACTCTGATAAATCATCTCCTTCACCTTCACCACAACCTGTCTCTGACCCACTCAACAAACCTCTAGTTTTAGAAGAAGTTCTTGAGCTTTACCAACACCTAACTAAAGCTGAACATCAAATATTCAAGGATTCCATCAATCTTGATGATGATATCATACCTCCAAATCTCAGTAAAATCAAAATCATTGAACTCAAAAGAAAGAAACCTGAACCAACCATTCCCTTTGACCCATCCTTACCCTTTTTCAATTCTGACTCTGAACCAAACCTTGAGCTGCTAAGTAATGCTATAGGTATTAGACTTAAGAGGTTCAAACAAAGGGAGGAAGAAGCTCTTATCTTCCCTTCTGATTTTGATGCTGATGTCAGAAAGATGGAGTACTTGTTTAGTCAATCTTTACAAATTCTTAGTACTCATCTGAAGAACGAGACAAAGGACAGGGGAATGAAGACAGCAAGGGAATTATTTAAGATTGCTGAGAGGTTATGTGCTCCAAGGCTCACATTCTACAATCATGAAGAAGAATGTGCACGTTTGGCAGCTGAAGCTGAGTACAAAAGGCTAGCTGAACAAGAGGCATTGAACTTATTGGTAGATAGGGCTGTGCATATTGCTAAAATTGAAACCAACAAGCTCAATGAAAATCAAGCTGCTGAGCAAGATGTTGCAATGCTTGATCAGAATCAGATAGAAGAAGATTATGAGATGGATATTGATGAAGATACTGACAAGGGTAAGAAGCCCATTATAGAACCCATTCCTCCTCTCTCTCCTATAAAGATTGACATAGCTTCTACCTCGTCTGCAATACCTCCAGCAGTTCAAGATGCATTGGACAGCATCAGAACTGAACTGGCTAATGAAATTGATGAACTAAGAGTGGATGTGCGCACTGATATGAATGCTGCTGTGGAAACAGTTCTTAAAAGGATGGATGACATGATGTTAACCCTTCTGAAAGCCATAGCAGATATTAAGAAACCTTAGTCATTGTTTGTGCACTTGTTTTGTTGTTAATACTTGTGTAATAGTTGGATAATCTTTTTAATTAATATCTATATCCATATTTGTGTGTTTGTTATTAGCTTATGTGTCTGTTTTACATTTGTTTTTCAAAATTTAACTTCTCTATATACCATGATATTGTCTGGTACTCTTGAGATTTCTGGCTCTAGTGAGAGATGCTGAAGAGCATCTTTGTTTTTAAACTAATAAGCCTAGGATTTTCAAAACCTAAGAGCCCCTCTCATCAGTACTCCTGTTTACTCATGAAATAGCTTCTTAGTATTAAAGCCTGTTTAACAACGGGGCACCGATACCGAATGAGGCGTGTCTGGTAACTGGTTTTCTGACAATAGGAATGAGGTATATATATATATAAGAAACTTGCTCAAAACAAAGGGAATTCATAGCATAAACTCTTTTATTAATATTATTGAAGAATCTCTATTACATAGAATGATGAGACTCTACCTAGAGCTAGGCTTTATTTCAGAAGACTCTGAATCTAGCTTCTTATGTTTCTCCTTAATGTAAGCAAGCAAGTTGGCAGTGGCCTTTTGCACTAGCTCTTCAGTGTCCTTCTGAACAGCAGCCTCGTACTCTTCGTATGGAGTGTCATCATTGTATGTCCATAAAAAATCTTCCAGATCAGAGCCCAATTCTCTCTCCTCTGACTCTGTCAATATTAGTTCTTGCTTGTTCCTTTCGTAGCGAAGCCTGTTTTCTTCGCAGCGCCAGGGCTCCGCTCCCTTCTTGCTCTCTTCTTTTGAGCCTGAAGCATCCTTGGTAACCTGCTTTTCCATTATATGTTTGTTTTTGGAAATGACTTGATTACTCTGAATGAGTAAACTGAGAGGAATCATCCTTTATTTATAGTACCTTCAAGATATCTTGCAAGTAGGATAATCAATGCCATTCATTGAATGCGTTTGGTTGTCACTTCCTTTTGACTTGACTACCTTGTTTGGCGCTTTGACTGCTTGGTTTTCTGTGTCTTTTTGACTGATGCCAAAAGGGGGAGTAAGAGTAGCGTTAAAATAAATGTTGATTCATTCATATACTGCTCAATCTGAAACTGTAATGTTAAATGCATTATGAATCAATATTTATCTCTTATGATTCTTTCTCATTCTGAACGATTATTGAAAGGGGAGAAAATTTAAGAACCTAAAATAAAATTCATAGACAATGTCAGAAGAGCTTGCAAACCGCTTCTGAGCATTATCAAACTCTAAGAAGCAAAGCTTACAAAACTATGCTTCTGAGAGTTAAATATGAAAATTTATTTTAAGTTAATAAATCGACTCTTAAACTGTTTTAATTAATTATGGATAAAACTTAGGGGGAGCTTACAAACCTACCCTTATGGATTATCAGACTCAGGGGGAGATTGCAAACCTTTGAAACCTGAAGTCATCATAATTAAATTAAATCAACAACAATTGAATTTAAATGCTTTGGTTTGTCATCATCAAAAAGGGGGAGATTGTTGGAACAAAGTGGGTCTGACATGAACCTCTAATGTTTTAAGTGGTTTTGATGATAACAAAGTATTAAAATTACAATTGGAATTACTAATGATCATTCTAGTGTGCAGAACTACAAGTTAAAATTCATTCAGAAGCACTATGAATAATAGCAGAGAAGCCAGTCAAAACAAGCTCTGAAAGCACATCACTGTTCATCAGAAGCTTAAGTTTTGTATGTTAAAGAAAGTGCCTCTGAGGACAAAAACAAGGCTCTGACGGACTCAGAAGCAAAAAGGGCCTCAAGAAGCATTGATAACAGCATCTGAAGCAAAAGGAATTTACGTCACTCAAGAGCTGACATATTCAGAACCAATGATTGAAGAACAATCTACTTCAAGGATCTGTCACGTCCACAGGAAGGAATATTCGTTGGTACAACGTTAACCTTATCCATATGTGGAGCGCAATTGAGAAACGTACTATTGTACTATTATTACTCAAAATGGATGAGTGATAATTCAAATAGCAAGGTAGTGGAATTGGATATCTTTACCAAAGAAGGTAACTACAGCTATCACAATTGTACGAATAAATTCCAGCTGGCACCTCTCTCTCTGCAACGGTCATCATCTTCCTCCAAGTATAAATAGAAGACTCAAATGGAAGAAATGACTACTGTTCCAACTACTGTTCTAACGACTGTTCTACCAATACTGTTCCATTATCAAGTTCAAAGACTAAGAAGCATTCTGACATCATAATTTAAATCTGTCATTCTAAGTCTTAGAACAATTTGAGTTGTATTTTGTAAACACCTCTGATAGTATATCAAGTGTTCCTTAACATTCATTCTTATTCTTAAGTTTGTTTGAGAAGTCTCTTGTTAAGTTTAACTTGAGCATTTGAGAAGTCTCTTGTTTAGTGAAACTTGAGCACCTGAGAAGTCTCTTGCAAGTGTGCTTGAGCAATTTGTAATCTTTAGTAGATTATAGTGAAAATCTCTTGTTAGTAACAAGGGGACTGGAGTACTCTCGATTTGTGAGGGGAACCAGGATAAATTCTGTGTCTTTCTTTCTCTCTCTCAGCACCCTCTTTTTATTTTGTGTTTTTATCCGCTGCAAACTTGGTTTTATTTCGAAAAAGTTTTAATTCTAAAAACACAATTCAACCCCCCCCCCTTCTTGTGTTTTTCCACCTTCAAACTCTTCTCTTTCAATTAAAAATGTTTGGTTAGTTGATGGCCTCAAACATAATCTGCTTAGCATTAGTCAATTTCGTGATAGCGGATTTATTGTTAAATTTGATAAAGAGGCATGTACAGTAATCAATGACTCTGACAAGTCCATATTGTTTAGAGGATTAAGAAGAGGTAATGTTTATAAGGTGAATCTGTCAGAACTCACTAAGCAGAAAATAGTTTGTCTTCTATCTCTGAATGATGAAAAGTGGGTCTGGCACCAACGCTTAGGTCATGCTAACTGGAGATTAATCTCTAAGCTTAGCAAACTAAAGTTGGTTAAAGGCCTGCCAAATCTTAAATATCATTCAGACGCTCTGTGTGGTCCTTGTCAGATTGGCAAAATTTCAAAAACTTCTTTTAAACCTAAAAACATTGTCTCTACCTCAAGACCTTTAGAACTACTTCACATTGATTTGTTTGGTCCAGTAAGTACTGCCTCAATCAATGGGAAGAAATATGGATTAGTCATTGTTGATGATTACAGTAGATGGACTTGGGTAAAGTTTCTAAGAGTGAAAGATGATGCATATGATGTGTTCAGCATCTTCTGCACTCAATTACAAAACGAGAAAGGTCTCAACATCTTAAAGGTAAGAAGTGATCATGGTGGTGAATTTGAAAACGAACCATTTGCAACTTTTTGTGAAGATCATGGCATTGTCCATGAGTTCTCTGCTCCTAGAACACCACAACAAAATGGTGTTGTAGAGAGAAAGAACAGGTCTTTACAAGAAATGGCAAGAACCATGATGCATGAGACAAAACTTGCTAAGCACTTCTGGGCAGAAGCTGTAAACACAGCTTGTTATATTCAAAATAGGATCTATATTAGACCTCTATTGAATCTAACAACATATGAACTCTACAAAGGAAGAAAGCCCAACATCTCTTATTTTCATCAGTTTGGATGTACCTGTTACATTCTAAACAACAAGGCCTACAAAAGAAAATTTGATGCCAAAGCTTGTAAGGGAATCTTTATAGGTTACTCTGAACGCTCAAAGGCATACAAAGTGTATAATTCTGAAACTAACACAGTGGAAGAATCTATACATGTTAGATTTGATGATAAAGAGCCTGAGAGTAAAATGTCAGAGCAAGATAATAGTTATGCAGGTGTTCCATACCAATACATCGATTCAGAACCTGAAAAAGCATCAGAAACTGTTGAAGCTTCAGAAGCTGTATTGGAAGAAGATGCTGAAGAAGCATCTCAATTAGAAGCATCACAAGAACATGATGACACTTCAGAAGAAGACACTCAACCAAGTGCTGATGTTGATGAAGCTCCAAGAAGGAAGTTCAAATATAGATCATCACATCCAGAAGATCTAATTCTTGGAAACAAAGAAAGTCCAAGAAAGACAAGATCAGACTATCAACAACTTGATTCACTTCTGGGACTAATCTCAATGATAGAACCAAAGAATGTTGATGAAGCACTTACTGACGATGGATGGATTGTAGCTATGCAAGATGAGCTCAATCAGTTTCAAAGAAATGATGTATGGGATTTAGTGCCAAGACCAGTACATAAGAACATCATTGGAACCAAGTGGGTATTTAGAAACAAGATGAATGAACAAGGTGAAGTGGTAAGAAATAAAGCTAGACTGGTAGCACAAGGCTACAGTCAGCAAGAAGGTATAGACTTCACTGAAACATTTGCTCCAGTAGCAAGACTGGAAGCAATCAGGTTACTTCTTTCATATGCTGTTAACAATGGAATCACATTGTACCAAATGGATGTTAAGAGCGCCTTTCTTAATGGTGTTATTTCTGAAGAAGTATATGTCAAACAACCCCCAGGTTTTGAGGATTTGAAAAATCCTGATTATGTTTATAAACTTAAGAAATCACTCTATGGTCTCAAACAAGCTCCAAGAGCTTGGTATGAAAGACTGAATAATTTCCTTTTAGAAAATGGTTTTCAAAAAGGTCAAATTGACAATACATTATTCAGAAAGACATCTAAGGAAGATATCTTAATCATTCAAATATATGTTGATGATATTATTTTTGGTTCTACTAATGCTTCCTTGTGCAAGAGTTTTTCAAAGCTGATGCAGGATGAATTCGAGATGAGTATGATGGGTGAATTGAAATTCTTCCTTGGAATCCAAATTAATCAAGGAAAAGACGGCACTTACATTCATCAAAGCAAATATACTAAAGAGCTTCTGAAGAAGTTCAACCTTGATGACTGCAAGATAATGTCTACACCCATGCATCCTACCAGCAGCCTAAGCAAGGAAGAGATTGGAAGCAAAGTAGATCAAAAGCTGTATCGAGGTATGATTGGTTCTTTACTCTACCTTACAGCATCTAGACCTGATATTTTATATAGTGTATGCTTGTGTGCTAGATTCCAGTCAGATCCTAGAGAACCTCACTTAACTGCTGTTAAGAGGATCTTTAGATATCTGAAAGGAACTACTAATCTAGGACTTCTTTATAAAAAATCCCTAGATAGTAAGCTAGTTGGATTCTGTGATGCTGACTATGCTGGTGATAAGATTGAGAGGAAATCCACTAGTGGAAATTGCCAATTCATTGGTGAGAATCTCATATCTTGGGCTAGCAAGAGACAAACAACTATTGCTTTGTCTACAGCAGAAGCAGAATACATCTCAGCTGCTAAATGCTGCACACAGCTTCTCTGGATGAAATATCAGTTGGAAGATTATAACATAGCTGAAAGTAGTATTCCACTATATTGTGACAATACTGCTGCTATTCATTTGTCTAAGAACCCTATTCTACACTCTAGAGCTAAACATATTGAAATAAAACATCATTTTATAAGAGATCATGTTCAAAAAGGTACAATAAATATTCAATTCATTGATACTGAACATCAGTAGGCTGACATATTTACTAAACCTTTAGCTATTGAAAGATTTGATTTTATCAAAAAGAATTTGAACATGCACTATATCTCTGAAGAAAATTAGCTCTGAGAAGTAGAATAGAATTAGCATCTGAAGCTCTATCAGAACCTCTTATAATTTAGAGTATCCCTTGGGAAGCTCTGAATAATTTAGGCTCTGAAGAGTAACAGGTTCTGATGAGGTGTCAGATACAAATGAGTGAGGCTCTGAACCTTTTGGAAATGAAACGTTCAGTACGAGTAAGTGTACAACAGTTGTCTGTACACGCGTCAGCTATGATTAAACTTTTCAACACGTGTCTAGATCCTGACGGGCAGAGAACAGTTAATGATGATTATGGCAGTTAAGTATATTATTTAATTTTTAAAACTGCTCGCGCTCCCTCCCAATGTTTATTTTCTCTGTGTATGTGTGCTAGTTACTATTTATAAGTCACTTCACTCACTTGCACAACTTTTTACACAAAATCACTACCTACACAACCCTAGACCTTACAGAAATTCCCAATCTTCATCTTCTTAATTCTCTGCAACTATGGCTGCTCGTTCATCAAATGAAATCGTTCAAGAACCCTTTAACCCTACGTTACCACCCATCATCGATCTTAATTCACAAGATAATCTAGTTTATCAACACAATCAAACGGACGCCGGTCCAGACTCATACGATTTCTACACGGAGAAGTTTGTAGATTTCGATAGCTTGAAAGCAAACGGAATCGATGTTCAAAATCTATTCTTCGATCAAAAATGGGAAAACTATTTTGAGATGTTGAATGGTTTTGTGTACTATGACATTGTCAAATATTTCTGGCAAAAAGCAAAGGTTTTTGATAGAGTAAGCGCTGATGAAGAATACAAGAACCTGATTGCGAAGAACAAGTCTCTAAAGGGTAAAACAAGGCAGGAACTTGGTTTGAAACCGTATAGAGGAAGAGAAATAAGGTCAAACATTTTGGGTATCAATGTGGTGATCACTCAGGCACACATTGCCAAGATTCTGGGTTTGGATAACAAGGGAGAAGACATAGAAGTATATGATGCTAAGAGCAAATATTTGAATTCAATCAATCAGGACCTGTTTAAACCTGGGAGTTCCAACAGGGACTTTGGAAAGTTGAAGTGCATGAGGCACAAGTTTGAATTTGCTTTCAGAGTGTTTCTCGCTACAATAGTTACTAGAGAAGGTGGATTAGATACCATATCTATACCACATAAGCACTTCATTTGGTTCCTATACAAGAAGGTGAAGGTTAATTTGGCTAAGATTTTATTTGATCACATGTGTTTAACCATCACTGCAAGCAGAACCAAAATGCCCTCTAACATTCATCTTCCTAGGCTCATATCAGAACTCATCAGGCAAACCAAACTCACAGACATTCTGAGTGCCAAGGAAAAGCTTAGAGTATTCCAAACTGTTAAGTATGATGCAACAGTTCTGGTGAATATGAAAAGAAAAACCAAGAATGAAATTATCTCAGTGAAGACACCTCTGCAACAAGTCTATGAAAAGTACTTCTGGTGTGATGGGTTTCCCACCATATCAGAACATGACAATGAGGATGTCATCAAGAACTTCATTGAGATAGTGAGAAGAGAGACTGGGGTAAGAGTACCCAGAAAGATGGTTGTTAGTGTCCCAAATTGGGAAATCTTCAAGGGTCCAAAGGCTATTACAAGGTCTCAAAGGAAGCCAAAGACCACTGAACAAGAGATAGCTGATGATGGTTCTGAGGACCAAGAGAATGCTGATGCTGATGAGGCTATGGGAGGAGATAGTGGTGCTGAGGATATGGCCACTAAAGCTGTTCAGAAGGAAAGGCAATCAAAGAAGAGAAATGACAGGCCTCAAGCTTCTGAGGAGGATCAGAACCCTACTACGCCTGCCAAAAGATTGAAGTCTAGAGCTTCAAAACCAAAAGGTAAAATCTCTGAGCCTAATACTTCTAGCATTCCAGTAGCTCAAGATATTAATCCTGAACCTCAACCCTCTATCTCTCAACCCCCTCAAACTACCAATCAAACAAATCCAATAGACTTCACTGTGCCTCTTAGTGTAGTGTTGCCTGATCCTGAAACTTTACAAACATCATCATCATCTGATACTAGCACTGACTCTGATGAGTTCATTGCTAAGATAA
Organism: Trifolium repens; assembly: GCA_030408175.1. Taxonomy (NCBI): domain Eukaryota; kingdom Viridiplantae; phylum Streptophyta; class Magnoliopsida; order Fabales; family Fabaceae; genus Trifolium; species Trifolium repens. Next base: position 39,665,784 of record CP125851.1, read on the forward strand.
TCAAAGAAGCACCAAAGAAAACAAACTTCAAAAAGACCACCAAGAAACCTATTAAGAAACCAATCCAACTCTCTTCTGATGAAGAAACCCCCATCATCATTGACACTACCATCCTTAACCAACCTGCCAATACTGAATCAGTTCTTGAGCACCTTCAACAACACCTATCTGGAGATGCATTTACACACTCCAATCCAAACACACCACCTCGTTTTCCTTTTAACAATCCCTCTGCTGATCAAGCTACCCAAGAACCACCGGTTACTCAATCTATTCAAACTCCTCCTCCATCACTTGATCACATCTCACAAGTTAATCCACCCACATTTACACCTGTTCAGGATGAGTCAATTGCTCATTCTGAAGCTCAACAAGAATCACCTCATCAATCACCTCCACCTGAATTATACACTGATGAATCATCTCCTGCACCTTCACCACAATCCGTCTATGGCCCACTCAACAAACCTCTAGTTTTAGAAGAGGTTCTTGAGCTTTACCAACACATCTCTAAAGCTGAAGCACAAATGTTTAAAGATACCATCAATGTTGATGATGACATCATACCCCCTAACCTCAGCAAAATAAAAATCATAAATCTCAAACGAAAACAACCTGAGCCAACCATTCCCTTTGATCCATCCATACCCTTTTTCAACTCTGACTTTGAACCAAACCTTGAGCTGTTGCATAATGCTATTGGTATTAGACTTAAGAGATTCAGACAAAGGGAGGAAGAAGCTCTTATCTTCCCTTCTGATTTTGATGCTGATGTCAGAGAGATGGAGTACTTGTTTAGTCAATCATTACAAATCCTCAGTACTCATCTGAAGAACAAGACAAATGATAGGGGAATGAATACAGCAAGGGAATTATTTGAGTTTGCTGAGAGGTCATGTGCTCCAAGGCTCACATTCTACAATCATGAAGAGGAACGTGCATGTTTGGCAGCTTTGGATGCTGAAATCAAGAAACTAGCAAGGAGTGCATGTGAGACAGCTGAGAAACTAATCAGTGAAGAAGGTGTTTATGAGTTAGCTACTGAGCAGGCTTGGATAGCTGCTGAACAGGCAAGAGCAGCTGAAGCTGAGCACAAAAGGCTAGCTGAACAAGAGGCATTGAACTTATTAGTAGATAGGGCTGTGCACATTGCTAAAATTGAAATCAACAAGCTCAATGAAAATCAAGCTGCTGAGCAAGATGTTGCAATGCTTGATCAGAATCAGATAGAAGAAGATAATGAGATGGATATTGATGAAGATACTGACAAGGGTAAGAAGCCCATTATAGAACCCATTCCTCCTCTCTCTCCTATAAAGATTGACATAGCTTCTACCTCGTCTGCAATACCTCCAGCAGTTCAAGATGCATTGGACAGCATCCGAACTGAACTGGCTAATGAAATTGATGAGCTAAGAGTGGATATGCGCAATGATGTGAATTCTGCTGTGGAAACAGTTCACAAAAGGATGGATGACATGATGTTAACCCTTCTGAAAGCCATAGCAGATGTTAAGAAACCTTAGCCTTTGTTTGTGCACTTGTTTTGTTATTAATTCTTGTGTAATATTTGGATAATTTGTTGAATTAATATCTATATTATCCATATTTGTGTGTTTGTTATTAGCTTATGTGTCTGTTTTACTTTTGTTTTTCAAAATTTAACTTCTCTATATACCATGATATTGTCTGGTACTCTTGAGATTTCTGGCTCTAGTGAGAGATGCTGAAGAGCATCTTTGCTTTTAAACTAATAAGCCTAGGATTTTCAAAACCTAAGAGCCCCTCTCATCAGTACTCCTGTTTACTCATGAAATAGCTTCTTAGTATTAAGCCTGTTTAACAACGGGGCACCGATACCGAATGAGGCGTGTCTGGTAACTGGTTTTCTGACAATAGGAATGAGGTATATATATATAAGAAACTTGCTCAAAACAAAGGGAATTTATAGCATAAACTCTTTTATTAATATTATTGAAGAATCTCTATTACATAGAATGATGAGACTCTACTTAGAGCTAGGCTTAATTTCAGAAGACTCTGAATCTAGCTTCTTATGTTTTTCCTTAATGTAAGCAAGCAAGTTGGCAGTGGCCTTTTGCACTAGCTCTTCAGTGTCCTTCTGAACAGCAGCCTCGTACTCTTCGTATGGAGTGTCATCATTGTATGTCCATAAAAATTCTTCCAGATCAGAGCCCAATTCTTCCTCCTCTGACTCTGTCAATATTAGTTCTTGCTTGTTCCTTTCGTAGCGAAGCCTGTTTTCTTCGCAGCGCCGGGGCTCTGCTCCCTTCTTGCTCTCTTCTTTTGAGCCTGAAGCATCCTTGGTAACCTGCTTTTCCATTATATGTTTGTTTTTGGAAATGACTTGATTACTCTGAATGAGTAAAATGAGAAGAATCATCCTTTATTTATAGTACCTTCAAGCTATCTTGTCAGTAGGATAATCAATGCCATTCATTGAATGCGTTTGGTTGTCACTTCCTTTTGACTTGACTACCTTGTTTGGCGCTTTGACTGCTTGGTTTTCTGTGTCTTTTTGACTGATGCCAAAAGGGGGAGTAAGAGTAGCGTTAAAATTAATGTTGATTCATTCATATACTGCTCAATCTGAAACTGTAATGTCAAGTACATTATGAATCAACGTTTATCCCTTATGATTTCTTTCTCATTCTGAACGATTATTGAAAGGGGAGAAAATTTAAGAACCTAAAATTTTATTCATAGATAATATCAGAAGAGCTTGCAAACCACTTCTGAGCATTATCAGACTCTAAGAAGCAAAGCTTACAAAACTATGCTTCTGAGAGTTAAATATGAAAATTTATTTTAAGTTAATAAATCGACTCTTAAACTGTTTTAATTAATTATGGATAAAACTTAGGGGGAGCTTACAAACCTACCCTTATGGATTATCAGACTCAGGGGGAGATTGCAAACCTTTGAAACCTGAAGTTAACATAATTAAATTAAATCAACAACAATTGAATTTTAATGCTTTAGTTTGTCATCATCAAAAAGGGGGAGATTGTTGGAACAAAGTGGGTCTGACATGAACCTCTAATGATTTAAATAAGTTTTGATGATAACAAAGTATTAAAATTACAATTGGAATTACTAATGATTATTCTAGTGTGCAGAATTACAAGTTAAAATTCATTCAGAAGCACTATGAATAATAGCAGAGAAGCCAGTCAAAACAAGCTCTGAAAGCACATCACTGTTCATCAGAAGCTTAAGTTTTGTATGTTGAAGAAAGTGCCTCTGAGGACAAAAACAAGGCTCTGACGGACTCAGAAGCAAAAAGGGCCTCAAGAAGCAATGACAACAGCATCTGAAGCAAAAGGAATTTACGTCACTCAAGAACTGACATATTCAGAACCAATGATTGAAGAACAATCTACTTCAAGGATCTGTCACGTCCACAGGAAGGAATATTCGTTGGTACAACGTTAACCTTATCCATATGTGGAGCGCAATTGAGAATCGTACTATTGTACTATTATTACTCAAAATGGATGAGTGATAATTCAAATAGCAAGGTAGTGGAATTGGATATCTTTACCAAAGAAGGTAACTACAGCTATCACAATTGTACAAATAAATTCCAGCTGGCACCTCTCTCTCTGCAACGGTCATCATCTTCCTCCAAGTATAAATAGAAGACTCAAATGGAAGAAATTACTACTGTTCTAACGACCGTTCTACCAACACTGTTCTATTACTACGTTCAAAGACTAAGAAGCATTCTGACATCATAATTTAAATCTGTCATTCTAAGTCTTAGAACAATTTGAGTTGTATTTTGTAAACACCTCTGATAGTATATCAAGTGTTCCTTAACATTCATTCTTATTCTTAAGTTTGTTTGAGAAGTCTCTTGTTAAGTTTAACTTGAGCATTTGAGAAGTCTCTTGTTAAGTTTAACTTGAGCATTTGAGAAGTCTCTTGTTTAGTAAAACTTGAGCACCTGAGAAGTCTCTTGCAAGTGTGCTTGAGCAATTTGTAATCTTAAGTAGATTATAGTGAAAATCTCTTGTTAGTAACAAGGGGACTGGAGTACTCTCGATTTGTGAGGGGAACCAGGATAAATTCTGTGTCTTTCTTTCTCTCTCTCAGCACCCTCTCTTTATTTTGTGTTTATATCCGCTGCATACTTAGTTTTATTTCGAAAAAGTTTTAATTCTCAAAACACAATTCAACCCCCCCTTCTTGTGTTTTTCCACCTTCATACCTTGAGTGAACCGCATATTTTGAAATTTGTTGATCAAAAAGCCTACATTCCAACAACCGATTCAATCAATTTCAATTTATCAAGTTTAGGACAACTTGATTCAAATATCAAATTTGATTTTCAATTCTATTCCGACAAAATTCCACCATCTTTTTTGTTTTTCAATTTTAGAACCGCGAAGGATCAAATATCATATTTCCTTGAGGGACATCCGGGCAAAACATAATCGATCCATTTTGCACCTTCAATTCTATTCCGACAAAATTTCATCATCTTTTTTTTTTTTCCATTTTAGAACCGCGAAGGGTCGAATATCATATTTCCTTTAGGGACATCCGGACAAAGTATAATCCATCTATTTTATAACTTCAATTTATCAAATTTAGGATATCATTCGGGGTCACTATCCAATGAGAAGTCGATAACTCAATTATCAAGTTTAAGACAACTTGATATTTTCAATCAAATTTGGTCAAAATTCAATAATCTTTTGAGTTTTTCGAAATTTGAACACAGATGGTTCTAATACCATATTTTACTTTAGGGACATCTCTACACAATACAATCCATCTATTCATACATACTATCAGGTAAATTGAAAGACTATGTATTCATTTTACGTTTATAATCAAGACAAGGTGTATGATCGCAAAACATCACATTTTTCTATATCTATCATAAAATATCGATAACTGTAAGTAGTGATTAATGAATAAAATTAAGAATAGCTATAATAAGCAAATAGCATACCTTGAGTGAACCGCATATTTTGAAATTTGTTGATCAAAAAGCCAACATTCCAACAACCGATTCAATCAATTTCAATTTATCAAGTTTAGGACAACTTGATTCAAATATCAAATTTGATTTTCAAATCTATTCCGACAAAATTCCATCATTTTTTTTGTTTTTCAATTTTAGAACCGCGAAGGGTCAAATATCATATTTCCTTATGGGACGTCCGGGCAAAACATAATCGATCCATTTTGCACCTTCAATTCTATTCCGACAAAATTTCATCATCTTTTTTAATTTTTCCATTTTACAACCGCGAAGGGTCGAATATCATATTTCCTTTGGGGACATCCGGACAAAGTATAATCCATCTATTTTATAACTACAATTTATCAAATTTAGGATATTAATCGGGGTTACTATCCAATGAGAAGTTGATAACTCAATTATCAAGTTTAAGACAACTTGATATTTTCAATCAAATTTGGGCAAAATTCCATAATCTTTAGAGTTTTTCGAAATTTGAACACAGATGGTTCAAATACCATATTTTACCATAGGGACATCTCTACACAATACAATCCATCTATTCATACATACTATCAGGTAAATTGGAAGACTATGTATTCATTTTAAGTTTATAATCAAGACAATATGATCGCAAAACATCACATTTTTCTATCTCCATCATAAAATATCGATAACTGTAAGTAGTGATTGAAGAATAAAATTAAGAATTGCTATAATTAGCATAATAGCATACCTTGAGTGCACCGCATATTTTGAAATTTGTTGATCAAAAAGCCTACATTCCAACAACCGATTCAATCAATTTCAATTTATCAAGTTTAGGACAACTTGATTCAAATATCAAATTTGATTTTCAATTCTATTCCGACAAAATTCCACCATCTTTTTTGTTTTTCAATTTTAGAACCGCGAAGGATCAAATATCATATTTCCTTGAGGGACATCCGGGCAAAACATAATCGATCCATTTTGCAACTTCAATTCTATTCCGACAAAATTTCATCATCTTTTTTTTTTTTCCATTTTAGAACCGCGAAGGGTCGAATATCATATTTCCTTTAGGGACATCCGGACAAAGTATAATCCATCTATTTTATAACTTCAATTTATCAAATTTAGGATATCATTCGGGGTCACTATCCAATGAGAAGTCGATAACTCAATTATCAATTTTAAGACAACTTGATATTTTCAATCAAATTTGGTCAAAATTCAATAATCTTTTGAGTTTTTCGAAATTTGAACACAGATGGTTCAAATACCATATTTTACTTTAGGGACATCTCTACACAATACAATCCATCTATTCATACATACTATCAGGTAAATTGAAAGACTACGTATTCATTTTAAGTTTATAATCAAGACAAGGTGTCTGATCGCAAAACATCACATTTTTCTATATCTATCATAAAATATCGATAACTGTAAGTAGTGATTAATGAATAAAATTAAGAATAGCTATAATAAGCAAATAGCATACCTTGAGTGAGCCGCATATTTTGAAATTTGTTGATCAAAAAGCCAACATTCCAACAACCGATTCAATCAATTTCAATTTATCAAGTTTAGGACAACTTGATTCAAATATCAAATTTGATTTTCAAATCTATTCCGACAAAATTCCATCATTTTTTTTGTTTTTCAATTTTAGAACCGCGAAGGGTCAAATATCATATTTCCTTATGGGACGTCCGGGCAAAACATAATCGATCCATTTTGCACCTTCAATTCTATTCCGACAAAATTTCATCATCTTTTTTAATTTTTCCATTTTACAACCGCGAAGGGTCGAATATCATATTTCCTTTGGGGACATCCGGACAAAGTATAATCCATCTATTTTATAACTACAATTTATCAAATTTAGGATATTAATCGGGGTTACTATCCAATGAGAAGTTGATAACTCAATTATCAAGTTTAAGACAACTTGATATTTTCAATCAAATTTGGGCAAAATTCCATAATCTTTAGAGTTTTTCGAAATTTGAACACAGATGGTTCAAATACCATATTTTACCATAGGGACATCTCTACACAATACAATCCATCTATTCATACATACTATCAGGTAAATTGGAAGACTATGTATTCATTTTAAGTTTATAATCAAGACAATATGATCGCAAAACATCACATTTTTCTATCTCCATCATAAAATATCGATAACTGTAAGTAGTGATTGAAGAATAAAATTAAGAATTGCTATAATTAGCATAATAGCATACCTTGAGTGCACCGCATATTTTGAAATTTGTTGATCAAAAAGCCTACATTCCAACAACCGATTCAATCAATTTCAATTTATCAAGTTTAGGACAACTTGATTCAAATATCAAATTTGATTTTCAATTCTATTCCGACAAAATTCCACCATCTTTTTTGTTTTTCAATTTTAGAACCGCGAAGGATCAAATATCATATTTCCTTGAGGGACATCCGGGCAAAACATAATCGATCCATTTTGCAACTTCAATTCTATTCCGACAAAATTTCATCATCTTTTTTTTTTTTCCATTTTAGAACCGCGAAGGGTCGAATATCATATTTCCTTTAGGGACATCCGGACAAAGTATAATCCATCTATTTTATAACTTCAATTTATCAAATTTAGGATATCATTCGGGGTCACTATCCAATGAGAAGTCGATAACTCAATTATCAATTTTAAGACAACTTGATATTTTCAATCAAATTTGGTCAAAATTCAATAATCTTTTGAGTTTTTCGAAATTTGAACACAGATGGTTCAAATACCATATTTTACTTTAGGGACATCTCTACACAATACAATCCATCTATTCATACATACTATCAGGTAAATTGAAAGACTACGTATTCATTTTAAGTTTATAATCAAGACAAGGTGTCTGATCGCAAAACATCACATTTTTCTATATCTATCATAAAATATCGATAACTGTAAGTAGTGATTAATGAATAAAATTAAGAATAGCTATAATAAGCAAATAGCATACCTTGAGTGAGCCGCATATTTTGAAATTTGTTGATCAAAAAGCCAACATTCCAACAACCGATTCAATCAATTTCAATTTATCAAGTTTAGGACAACTTGATTCAAATATCAAATTTGATTTTCAAATCTATTCCGACAAAATTCCATCATTTTTTTTGTTTTTCAATTTTAGAACCGCGAAGGGTCAAATATCATATTTCCTTATGGGACGTCCGGGCAAAACATAATCGATCCATTTTGCACCTTCAATTCTATTCCGACAAAATTTCATCATCTTTTTTAATTTTTCCATTTTACAACCGCGAAGGGTCGAATATCATATTTCCTTTGGGGACATCCGGACAAAGTATAATCCATCTATTTTATAACTACAATTTATCAAATTTAGGATATTAATCGGGGTTACTATCCAATGAGAAGTTGATAACTCAATTATCAAGTTTAAGACAACTTGATATTTTCAATCAAATTTGGGCAAAATTCCATAATCTTTAGAGTTTTTCGAAATTTGAACACAGATGGTTCAAATACCATATTTTACCATAGGGACATCTCTACACAATACAATCCATCTATTCATACATACTATCAGGTAAATTGGAAGACTATGTATTCATTTTAAGTTTATAATCAAGACAATATGATCGCAAAACATCACATTTTTCTATCTCCATCATAAAATATCGATAACTGTAAGTAGTGATTGAAGAATAAAATTAAGAATTGCTATAATTAGCATAATAGCATACCTTGAGTGAACCGCATATTTTGAAATTTGTTGATCAAAAAGCCTACATTCCAACAACCGATTCAATCAATTTCAATTTATCAAGTTTAGGACAACTTGATTCAAATATCAAATTTGATTTTCAATTCTATTCCGACAAAATTCCACCATCTTTTTTGTTTTTCAATTTTAGAACCGCGAAGGATCAAATATCATATTTCCTTGAGGGACATCCGGGCAAAACATAATCGATCCATTTTGCAACTTCAATTCTATTCCGACAAAATTTCATCATCTTTTTTTTTTTTCCATTTTAGAACCGCGAAGGGTCGAATATCATATTTCCTTTAGGGACATCCGGACAAAGTATAATCCATCTATTTTATAACTTCAATTTATCAAATTTAGGATATCATTCGGGGTCACTATCCAATGAGAAGTCGATAACTCAATTATCAAGTTTAAGACAACTTGATATTTTCAATCAAATTTGGTCAAAATTCAATAATCTTTTGAGTTTTTCGAAATTTGAACACAGATGGTTCAAATACCATATTTTACCTTAGGGACATCTCTACACAATACAATCCATCTATTCATACATACTATCAGGTAAATTGGAAGACTATGTATTCATTTTAAGTTTATAATCAAGACAAGGTGTATGATCGCAAAACATCACATTTTTTGTTTCTCCATCATAAAATATCGATAACTGTAAGTAGTGATTGAAGAATAAAATTAAGAATAGCTATAATAAGCATAATAGCATACCTTGTGTGAACCGCATATTTTGAAATTTGTTGATCAAAAAGCCTACATTCCTACAACCGATTCAATCAATTTCAATTTATCAAGTTTAGGACAACTTGATTCAAATATCAAATTTGATTTTCAATTCTATTCCGACAAAATTCCACCATCTTTTTTGTTTTTCAATTTTAGAACCGCGAAGGATCAAATATCATATTTCCTTGAGGGACATCCGGGCAAAACATAATCGATCCATTTTGCAACTTCAATTCTATTCCGACAAAATTTCATCATCTTTTTTTTTTTCCATTTTAGAACCGCGAAGGGTCGAATATCATATTTCCTTTAGGGACATCCGGACAAAGTATAATCCATCTATTTTATAACTTCAATTTATCAAATTTAGGATATCATTCGGGGTCACTATCCAATGAGAAGTCGATAACTCAATTATCAATTTTAAGACAACTTGATATTTTCAATCAAATTTGGTCAAAATTCAATAATCTTTTGAGTTTTTCGAAATTTGAACACAGATGGTTCAAATACCATATTTTACTTTAGGGACATCTCTACACAATACAATCCATCTATTCATACATACTATCAGGTAAATTGAAAGACTACGTATTCATTTTAAGTTTATAATCAAGACAAGGTGTCTGATCGCAAAACATCACATTTTTCTATATCTATCATAAAATATCGATAACTGTAAGTAGTGATTAATGAATAAAATTAAGAATAGCTATAATAAGCAAATAGCATACCTTGAGTGAGCCGCATATTTTGAAATTTGTTGATCCAAAAGCCAACATTCCAACAACCGATTCAATCAATTTCAATTTATCAAGTTTAGGACAACTTGATTCAAATATCAAATTTGATTTTCAAATCTATTCCGACAAAATTCCATCATTTTTTTTGTTTTTCAATTTTAGAACCGCGAAGGGTCAAATATCATATTTCCTTATGGGACGTCCGGGCAAAACATAATCGATCCATTTTGCACCTTCAATTCTATTCCGACAAAATTTCATCATCTTTTTTAATTTTTCCATTTTACAACCGCGAAGGGTCGAATATCATATTTCCTTTGGGGACATCCGGACAAAGTATAATCCATCTATTTTATAACTACAATTTATCAAATTTAGGATATTAATCGGGGTTACTATCCAATGAGAAGTTGATAACTCAATTATCAAGTTTAAGACAACTTGATATTTTCAATCAAATTTGGGCAAAATTCCATAATCTTTAGAGTTTTTCGAAATTTGAACACAGATGGTTCAAATACCATATTTTACCATAGGGACATCTCTACACAATACAATCCATCTATTCATACATACTATCAGGTAAATTGTAAGACTATGTATTCATTTTAAGTTTATAATCAAGACAATATGATCGCAAAACATCACATTTTTCTATCTCCATCATAAAATATCGATAACTGTAAGTAGTGATTGAAGAATAAAATTAAGAATTGCTATAATTAGCATAATAGCATACCTTGAGTGAACCGCATATTTTGAAATTTGTTGATCAAAAAGCCTACATTCCAACAACCGATTCAATCAATTTCAATTTATCAAGTTTAGGACAACTTGATTCAAATATCAAATTTGATTTTCAATTCTATTCCGACAAAATTCCACCATCTTTTTTGTTTTTCAATTTTAGAACCGCGAAGGATCAAATATCATATTTCCTTGAGGGACATCCGGGCAAAACATAATCGATCCATTTTGCAACTTCAATTCTATTCCGACAAAATTTCATCATCTTTTTTTTTTTCCATTTTAGAACCGCGAAGGGTCGAATATCATATTTCCTTTAGGGACATCCGGACAAAGTATAATCCATCTATTTTATAACTTCAATTTATCAAATTTAGGATATCATTCGGGGTCACTATCCAATGAGAAGTCGATAACTCAATTATCAAGTTTAAGACAACTTGATATTTTCAATCAAATTTGGTCAAAATTCAATAATCTTTTGAGTTTTTCGAAATTTGAACACAGATGGTTCAAATACCATATTTTACTTTAGGGACATCTCTACACAATACAATCCATCTATTCATACATACTATCAGGTAAATTGAAAGACTACGTATTCATTTTAAGTTTATAATCAAGACAAGGTGTCTGATCGCAAAACATCACATTTTTCTATATCTATCATAAAATATCGATAACTGTAAGTAGTGATTAATGAATAAAATTAAGAATAGCTATAATAAGCAAATAGCATACCTTGAGTGAGCCGCATATTTTGAAATTTGTTGATCAAAAAGCCAACATTCCAACAACCGATTCAATCAATTTCAATTTATCAAGTTTAGGACAACTTGATTCAAATATCAAATTTGATTTTCAAATCTATTCCGACAAAATTCCATCATTTTTTTTGTTTTTCAATTTTAGAACCGCGAAGGGTCAAATATCATATTTCCTTATGGGACGTCCGGGCAAAACATAATCGATCCATTTTGCACCTTCAATTCTATTCCGACAAAATTTCATCATCTTTTTTAATTTTTCCATTTTACAACCGCGAAGGGTCGAATATCATATTTCCTTTGGGGACATCCGGACAAAGTATAATCCATCTATTTTATAACTACAATTTATCAAATTTAGGATATTAATCGGGGTTACTATCCAATGAGAAGTTGATAACTCAATTATCAAGTTTAAGACAACTTGATATTTTCAATCAAATTTGGGCAAAATTCCATAATCTTTAGAGTTTTTCGAAATTTGAACACAGATGGTTCAAATACCATATTTTACCATAGGGACATCTCTACACAATACAATCCATCTATTCATACATACTATCAGGTAAATTGGAAGACTATGTATTCATTTTAAGTTTATAATCAAGACAATATGATCGCAAAACATCACATTTTTCTATCTCCATCATAAAATATCGATAACTGTAAGTAGTGATTGAAGAATAAAATTAAGAATTGCTATAATTAGCATAATAGCATACCTTGAGTGAACCGCATATTTTGAAATTTGTTGATCAAAAAGCCTACATTCCAACAACTGATTCAATCAATTTCAATTTATCAAGTTTAGGACAACTTGATTCAAATATCAAATTTGATTTTCAATTCTATTCCGACAAAATTCCACCATCTTTTTTGTTTTTCAATTTTAGAACCGCGAAGGATCAAATATCATATTTCCTTGAGGGACATCCGGGCAAAACATAATCGATCCATTTTGCAACTTCAATTCTATTCCGACAAAATTTCATCATCTTTTTTTTTTCCATTTTAGAACCGCGAAGGGTCGAATATCATATTTCCTTTAGGGACATCCGGACAAAGTATAATCCATCTATTTTATAACTTCAATTTATCAAATTTAGGATATCATTCGGGGTCACTATCCAATGAGAAGTCGATAACTCAATTATCAAGTTTAAGACAACTTGATATTTTCAATCAAATTTGGTCAAAATTCAATAATCTTTTGAGTTTTTCGAAATTTGAACACAGATGGTTCAAATACCATATTTTACTTTAGGGACATCTCTACACAATACAATCCATCTATTCATACATACTATCAGGTAAATTGAAAGACTACGTATTCATTTTAAGTTTATAATCAAGACAAGGTGTCTGATCGCAAAACATCACATTTTTCTATATCTATCATAAAATATCGATAACTGTAAGTAGTGATTAATGAATAAAATTAAGAATAGCTATAATAAGCAAATAGCATACCTTGAGTGAGCCGCATATTTTGAAATTTGTTGATCAAAAAGCAAACATTCCAACAACCGATTCAATCAATTTCAATTTATCAAGTTTAGGACAACTTGATTCAAATATCAAATTTGATTTTCAAATCTATTCCGACAAAATTCCATCATTTTTTTTTTGTTTTTCAATTTTAGAACCGCGAAGGGTCAAATATCATATTTCCTTTAGGGACGTCCGGGCAAAACATAATCGATCCATTTTGCACCTTCAATTCAATTCCGACAAAATTTCATCATCTTTTTTATTTTTTCCATTTTACAACCGCGAAGGGTCGAATATCATATTTCCTTTGGGGACTGTCGCGGTGATTTTTAGGAGCTCACCACTCGATCTTTTATTTTATTCTAAAAAAAAAAAAGAAAAGGTTTAAAAGTTCAAAAAACCTATTAAGAGAGATTCCTAGGTTCGGGGGTTAGTTACACAAAGGGAAGGTATTAGCACCCTTTGTGTCCATAGTACTCTATGGTAACCTCTTGTTTTATTTTATCATTCGCGCGCTATGTTATTCTTGTTTGAAAATGTATGAGTATGTGCAAAGGTTTAGGAGGGAAAAGGTTTTCATTTGATAAAGAGAAAATATGTTATTGAGTAAAAAAGTGATAGAAAATGTTTTTATTGAGGAAAAGAAATGGAAAATGTTTTTGTTGTTTTTATTGATTTGGGAAGACACGAGGGTCTTTTGCACTACGTACCCGAGGGATCAAAATCTCGTAGTTCGGGTAAAAAGGGCGAATAAATGTGTTGATTGATTTTAAAGTTTTGAAAATGGTTTTAAAAGATAAAAGCCAAAGTGGCAAAAGAGTGAAGTTGATTGATTTTAAATTGAGAGAGAAGTCTAAATGATTAAATTGATTGAAGTTTGATTGAGAAAAAAGGTAGCGCGAACACTTGGTTTGAAGTCCAAGGTTTTTTGACAAAAATGTTTAAGTGACTGAAAATACGCTTGGTTTGAAATCCAAGGTTTTTAGGCATAAAGAAAAATTTGATTGATTAAAAAAAGGTAACTTGGTTTAAAATCCAAGTGTTTGTGTTGAGGATGTTTGATGAAAGAAATGTTTTTGGTGTTTTTTTTAAAATAAACTTGAAGGAATAAAATGTTTTTGGTATTTTGAAAAGAGTAGGAATTTTAGTAACTAGCGCGCGAATGATTTTCGTTGTAGGAAAAAGTGTAAATATTGAAGTGGTTTTAAGTTTGAGAAAAAGGTGTAGAAGAGGTTTTGACCTCAATTGAGAGTGAGAAGAGAAGAAAAAGTTTTGGTGTCAGTGAGAGGTTTTGACCTCAAAAATAAGTAGCGCGAATCAATTTAAAAACGTGAACTAGCTAACGTACGGGGAATCTCACAATGACGTTGGATCAAAGTGAGAGCCCCTTACCTAAAACTAAAAGCGACATACATAACGCGAATGAATGAATATGCATGCAATGCGGTACATTTTAAAGCCTAAATACAACACTAACCGGGCAATTAAATAAATAAATTACATTTTAAAAGCCTAATACAACACTAACCTTGCGAGTAAATAAATATGATATGCATGATACGTCATAATTAACTACGCGATATAAACAAATGATAATAAAGGAAATAAAGAGTAAATAATAAAAATATGCATCAAAATGATAAAGTATAAAGCATGAAGCAATTAAAACATGTTAAGGACATATAGATAAAAAAAACAAGTAGCATATGAATGAACACACATAAAAAAAAGATAGCATATTATCATGTATATCATATAAGCAAGTAATCATGTTATCATGCATCCACAAATATCAAGAACACAAAGCCAAAAGCACATAGTAAGAACACATGTAATGACATGTTATCATGTAATCATGTAATGATAATTAAAGAACAAATAAACAAGTATGAATTAGGACTCAATTAGCTAATAAAAAAAAAGTGATTATCTAACAATTAATATGATTAGGTGAATTAGCAAGATAAAATAAAAGCAATTACTACTAAATAAGTTAGTGAGTTAGTATGTTAGTAAGCCTCAACATCACACTTTATAAGGCTAAAAGATCAACTTATGCCAAAAGTGCTTATTTCATAAGCTTAAATGGGTCAAATAAGTTAGTAAGCATGAACAAGTATTGGTTAAGTTAAAGGGTTAGTGCAAATAAACATTTGATTAGGTTAACAAATTAAATAAGCAATTATTTTAATTATGTTAGGAGTTAGAAGGTTAGCACAATAATTATGTTAGATAGTTAGTGAGTTAGCAAGCCTCAACATCACACTTTATAAGGCTAAAAGATCAACTTATGCCAAAAGTGCTTATTTCATAAGCTTATGGATAATGAAAAAAAACTATTACTTTATGCAATTTAATTGAAACATAGCAAAATGAATAAAAAAAAAACAAGAGATAATACTTAGCAAATATTTGATAAAAAGAGCATGGCATGATAAAATCAAAGGAACATTAGTCTTATATATTTTTTAGATTAGATACTAACATTTAAAATTCTAAACATCAACCTATTAGCATGTCATATCATAAACCAAAAATAAAATCATATTATCAATGATTAATCCTAATTAAGTCTAAATTACGCATTAATTGAACAAATAAAAATAGGAAAAAATAGCAAACAAATATTTTAGATAATAATGTCATGAATTATCAATTTATAAAAGCCAAAGATATAATTAAAATAAAAAAAATAACTCAAAGAAATAAAAAAAAAAAAAATAAAATAAAATAAAAAAAACATATTACAGGGGGGTGCAAATAAAGAAGGAAAGTAAAAGAAAAGGGGGTGTGAATAGCAGTTCTGGGCTGAAAAGCCCAGTCTGCGCATGGGTCAACAGAAAAAACTAAAGTCAAAACAAAAAAGATTCAGTGTGGTGCACAGATGAGGTGCACGGTAACATTTTAAAAACTGGGTGGTTCGTTTCATCCAACGCACATGATTTAAACCGGAGGGAGCCATTGACGTGTTGCCACGTCATCGTCTTCAACCTCCGTCTTCTTCCTCAACAACAAACAGAGCCGCCATTGTTGAAAGCTTGAAGAAGAACAACACGGGTTCAAAACCCAGAAACATCAAAACAACACCAAAATCAACAATCAAATACACTACTTTGCACGATTTTTTACGTAGATCATGAATATAACAATGGTTTTCAACAAATCATCATGGAAAGGAAAAAACGAAGCAAGCAAAGTTTTCAATCAAAAATGCAAAATCACGATTCAGTGCAAATTGGAGCAAACTAGCAAACCAGAAAGCATCTATATATGAAAACAAGTTGAATGGTGGTGAAAGTTACCTGGTTTGGTCTCTGAAACGTGTGATTCGAACTTGCTCTTCTCCTAGGTGCAGTAGCTCTTCTCTGGCTTGTTCCCTTCACTTTCTTGTGCGAAAAATGGTGGATTCTTGCTCCTGAGTACTTGGTGAAGATGTTTGAATGAATGGTTTTGGTGTTTGAGGGAGAATTTTGAGTTTTGTAATTTGGAAAATGGATGAAAAAATGATGTATGTTTTCAGCTCTTGTGCAGCCGTTTTCCTTTGATTCTCTCTAACCTAGGGCACTGAAATTGATGGTGCTATTTGTAGTAACAATCTTAGGTCAAGTGGCTTGGTTATTAGGAGGAAACGGTGAGGGCAATTTTGAGAAAAAACTTGGTTTTGTACTATTTTTTGGTCCTTGATTCAACAACAAAAAATTGGTGAAATGGGCTGACAAAATGAGGTGTTTCTAGGCTTCAAATGTGATGAAAAAAAGTTAGGAAAAATGGGATTTTTGTGTGTGATGAAAATAATTTAAAACAAATTTAATGAATTATGGAAAATACATAAAAAGAAATATAAATGGGCAAGGGCAAAGTTGTCATTTTTTGGGGTTTATAAAGTGTGGGAATTAGTTTGGAAACAAGTGAAAAAAATTTGGATAAAAAAGGTTACTTGTGGTGGAAGAAATCTAATTTTAAACAATTGTATGAAAAATAATAAAATAATAATATTAAAAGGAAATTAAAGAAAATTTTAGTACTTTTATGTGAATAATATTTATAAGAGAAAAAAGTGAAAATGGATTTATGAGAAAAAGAATTATAAAAAAAAGGTGACTTTGATGTTTCTTGCAAATGAAGAAACTTTTTTTGTATTTTTAGAAAAGGGTAAAAATGGAAATAAAAATATTTTTGTCTCTATTTTGGATAAAAGGAAATTTTTAAGAAAATATGGTGAAAAAATGAATGTGAAAAACTAAATGATCATTTATCTAAAATTAAGCGAGTTAAGCAGCGTAAATGAGAAAAAAAACTATTTTTTGACATTTTTGAATTAGTAAATTAAATAATAAATAATAATAATAATAATAATAATAAAAAATAAATAAAAAAAGTATGGTCAAAAAATGGGGTATGACAGATGCCCCTATTTAAGTCTCTACGAATGGAGATTTGAGAGAAAAAGAAAAAAGAAGTTTTTATTTTTGTTTTGAATTGACGGATAGAAGAGACTTAAATACAAAGTACACCATTTTTTGACCAAATGAAAACTAAAAAATGCCATGAATTGAAGTGTATGTTTGCATGCAATGTTATGTTACATAATGATGCTGGGGATATAAAGGTGATCTGACTGGATGTGAAAAAAAGGTCCACTGGGGGACGAAACTGACAGGTATTATCTAATAAGTCCATTATGGATAGAAATAAGGACAGGAAGCAGTAAAGTCCTGTGTACGGACAAAAGCGGTAAAAGTCCTGTGTTTGGACATAAGCAGTAAAAGTCCGCTGAGGACAGAAGCGGTAAAGTCCTGTGTTGGACATAAGCAATAAAAGTCCGTTGAGGACAGAAGCGGTAAAGTCCTGTGTTGGACATAAGTAAAGGTAGAAAGTAATAAAAGTCCCTTGAAGACAGGTGCAATAGTGATCTGTTGAAGGTAAAAGCGACGAAAGTCCGTTGAGGACATAAGCAATAAAGTCCGTTGAGGACAGAAGCGATAAAGTCCGTTGAGGACAGAAGTAAAGACAGAAAGCGATAAAGTCCATGTACGGACAGAAGCGATAAAGTCCGTTGGGGACATAAATAAAGACGGAAAGCGATAAAGTCCATGTACGGACAGAAGTGGTAAAGTTTTGTCGAGGACAGAAGTAAAGACAATGTCCACCAATTGCTGTGGGATGGTTAAAGACTAAATATAAAGACAGTGTTTTGATTCAACTTACTGGAGGATATCTCTTTGGGACACTTCTTGAAAGTCAATTTGTGATCAATCTGTTATATGAAAATGTTAGAAGATGACATCTCTAGACCAGACACACTGGGGAAGACTCTTTTTTGTGAAATATGTTTGAAGCAAAGCACAGGATATACAATGCAATTATGTATGAATGATTTGTCTATATGGATGTGCATGATATGAATGTATGCATGTTATGAATGTATGAAAGGTATTTGTGTTTGTGAGACTGTGATTATGATGGGACCAGACAAGATAGGACAGGATTGATGGGGAAGTGGCCCGACATATCTGTACAATTACTCAGCCTTCTTCACTGGGGATAACATCGTTGAACCAAAAACCTGGCAGAGGTCGCCTTTTATGAACCAGACAGATGTTTTCAAATGAATGTGATTTGGTAGTGCATATATGTATGTATGAATGCATGTAAGACAGTGTATATATGTATGTATTTGTATTTATTGTGTATAAAATTTATACGAATGTATGTAGGAAATTGTATATATATTGTGCATATTTGTATGAACTGTATGAATGTTTGTATGATTGTATATGTGAATGTATATACTGGAGAGACAATGAAGATCAGACACTACTGACAAAAATAATGAATATTACAGACTATGGAAGATGGTGTAAAAGGATGAGACGCTATCTATTATCAAGACAATGAAACATTGATTTTACCTGATTATCAAGGCAAAACCGAATATCACCGAATATCAAGGTGATGTGAAAGATGACGCATTGTCTGTTATCAAGACAATGAAATCAAATGACTACCGATTATCAAGGCAGTGTGAAAAGAATGAATCAAATGCTACCGATTATCGAGGCAACATGAAGAGACGGGACATTATCTGTTTATCAAGATAACGAGACCGAATGTTACACAACTATCATGCGAAGGATAGCTTAACTGGGTAACGCGGGAAAGAAAAAGACATGACTGATTATCTGTGAATTGAAAATGGAAATAACTGAAACAACCTTCTCCCACGAGGAATCAACTCAGTGGGGAATGTAGAAAGGATATGTACATTTTTTTGCTTATGACTGACACACTAAGTGGAGAGAAAGACACGCCCACCCTTATTCTTGAGAATAAACACATCCGAGACAAGCGGAATGCAATTTGTATGAATGATATGAGTATGTATGTTATGTATGAATTTATTGATGCATGAATGTAGAAATGTATGAATGATTGTAATATGTATACTGACGAAGATAGACAAGACAAACAAGATTGAAGATAGACTGGTATTGAAGCACAAACACTCAGCAGACCTCAACGGGATGTGTATACCACTTGAGATGGAACAAAAACCAACTTTGATAGAAAGAGAGTCCGATGATAAGGCTCCACTCTTGTGGGGGAAGAAAATGCTTTCTGGGGATAAGGCCCTCCAACAATTTGAGAAGAAGTTGCCAATTATAAACTGAATCAAAGTGGTTACTCATGGGCATACCGCAGTCATTGCGCCTTTTTTATTTCCCTTTTTTTTTGATATCCCTAACTTTTGCCTGGACCGCCTTTTCAGGTTTTCAGTCCACCGGGAATATATTTCCTTTTTTGATGCCCCCTAATTTTTGCCTGGACCGCCTTTTCAGGTTTTCAGTCCACCGGGACGCTCTCTATTGCCTAAGCCGCCTTTTCAGGTTTTCGACTTAGCGAGCTTTTTGTTTTGTTTTTTTTTTTTTTTTTTAAGGCATTGTATCTTTGACTGCGGCAGCATTTACCAAGAACTGAGACTTTTAACCACTCTCCTGAATCTTTGAAAGTCATGCCCCTGTGTGAGAGGACTTACCCCTGCTATGGAGTCCTTAAAGGGTATGCCCCTGACCAACTAATGTTTACAGGTTATCCAAACCTTAAACTGTTTCACTCTTAATTAGCAGGATCTTCAGATAATCCGCCTTGAACGTGATGACTTGTCCCTGATTAACTGGACCATGCAGTATCTTGCCCCAAGTTTAGGAGCGTCTTGAGTTGATTCATCCTTGATCAGACCATTGTTCAAATTTCCTAGATGCCAAGTATTGGTTTGCGTAAAATTGTTTCTTTTGAAAAGCATTTGTAATGCACATGCAAGTTTTGAAAATGAAAGTGTTTACAGTATGTATAGTGGATGATATTCGGCCTGAAGTTGGCGCACATAAAGGTATAAAGAAATGATAGAAAAAATATGATAATTTTAACAAAACATGTGGAGTCAGTTTTAACAACAATTTTGCTGAATACGCTTTCATAGTTAACCTAGCTTCAATTAGGTCTTTTGAGGGTTATAACGTGGCCTGGTTCACGGTTTATGAATAAAAGGGTAAAGCTCAAAATTTTTAGCCCGGCCCATTCTCCTTGATGATCTCCAGTCCTATGTTCAACTAATTCGATCTACGCATTCAAGTTTCAAGAAGTTTATTGTAATAGTGATGATGTGATGGTTCTGAAACCCATGATGTTTTATGATGTGGCTGTCACTTTTGCTTTTTGTCTTGGTCACGCGACTTTGTCTTGTCAAGAGTCTTGGTGACACATTTTTTTGTTGATCCCTAATTTTTGTATGGGCCAATTCTTTTGAACTTTGTGGTCCATCGGGATGCCCTAAATTATTTTTTTTTTTTTTTTGACAAATTGTGACTGCCTTTGTTATTGGATGGTGAAAGATCGAATCCTTTTTTTGTGTAGATTTTTCTGATCTTCCTAACATCATGTGATATCTGTAAGAGGAACGATGTGATTGATCCATGGATGAGATGATTTTCTCTCTTTTTTGTTTTTCTTGAACATTGACTGCAAGGTCAAATTATTTGAACACTACTCTGCCCCAGGTTGAGATTAAGGGTTGTTTTTACAAGAAAGAACACCAACTTCTTGCTCGAAGGGGTTGAATACGGATTATCTCCTTATTTCTCCAGTGTTTGGGGAGTGAAACAATGCCTTACATCGTCAGCAGGTCTTACATTGAAAGCATATATCAGCAAAATTTAGTTATTTATTTCATCATCCTCCCCTCAAATTTATTATTATGAGAAGAGTGAATACGAATGGATGGATTCTAAAAGAGTGAATACAAATGGATTGATTTTGAAAACATGCATGTAAAAAGAAATACCAATTAAAAGATACAACTTTGAAAGCAAACCAATACTTAGTAAGAAAGAAACTAAAACTTTAAAAATAAAGGGCCACATGCTTCTAGAGACGAACATCTTTGTAGGAAAACTGACTTGAATAGATGTCTCTTGTCTCATGATTCAGCGACAGATGGGCTTAAACGTTTGGACCGGATCCCTGAAAGGAAAGCATGTTCTCCCTAACCAACCTTTGGACTTCATATTTCAGAGCCCAACATTCTTCGGTGTCATGGCCGGGTGCCCCTTGATGAAAATCACAGAAATGATCAGACCTATACCACCATGGAAATTTCTCAGGCACTGGATTAGGTGGCCTAGTCTGGGTAAGATTATTCTCAATCAGAGTGGGAAGCAATTGCGCATAAGACATCGGGATCGATTCAAAATGAGGTGTCCTTGGACTGTGATTCTGTTTATCTGAATGTGGTGAAGCCCGTTGTCGAGGCAAGTGTCTTGAATTGTCTGCAACAACATGACGCTGCTGGTAGTTACCTCTCTTTGGCCCCCTTTGGGTTAACATACTGACTTCCTGTTCCTTCTCCTGAAAATTGTTCCCAAGCTTTCTGGTGCCACTAAATGAACCATCTTTTTTGGCTAGTCGTCTTTGTCGAACCCCTTCTTCAAGACGCATACCTATAGTCACCATGTCGGCAAAGTCATGAGGTGCGCTGGCAACCATTTTCTTGTAGTAAAAAGAGTCAAGGGTTTGCAAGAAGATTTTAATCATTTGTTTCTCTTCCAGGGGTGGGATGATCTGAGCAGCCACTTCCCTCCATCTTTGGGCATACTCTTTAAAAGATTCTCTATCCTTCTGGGCCATGGCTCGGAGCTGGTCCCTATCTGGCGCCATGTCTAGATTGTATTTGTATTGAGAGATAAAGGCCTCACTCAAATCATTGAAGGTTCGAATATTTGCATTACTCAAGCCCGTATACCATCTTAAGGCTGCACCGGTTAAGCTGTCTTGGAAGCAGTGAATAAGCAATTGATGATTGTCAATGTGAGTAGACATCTTTCTGGCATACATCACCAAGTGGCTTTGAGGACATGAGTTTCCCTTGTATTTTTCAAACTCGGGGACCTTGAACTTGGGCGGAATCTTGACATTTGAAACTAAGCAGAGGTCATGGACATTCTTGTCAAACAAATTCTTTCCTCGTAAAGCTTTAATCTCAAGTTGCATCTTCTCATACTGATCTTGGAGGGCATCCACACGGTTACATGCCCCAGTGTTTTCGGTTGGTTTCTCATGATAGATCGGTTCACTTACATGGGGAGCAGTGTGAACCACAGGGGTTGGCAGAGTCATTATTGGCGGAGGAACCAACATAGTAGCTTGAGGGAAGACCCTTGCATGTGGCACAATAGAGGTCGGAGGCCCAAAAGTAGAGAAATGAAATCCTTCAATGTAGTTATGAGGCATGTCAGACGAAACTGTTTGAACCCTTGAGGTGTTGGTGAGTTGAGGGGCGGATGTCTGAGTCTGGGCAACCGTCATAGCAGACAACAAAGTAGTCATCTTTTCCATTTCAGCCCTCATGGATGTCACTTTCTCACGGAGTGTCTGATTCTCTTGTTCCAAACTATCCATCCTTTTTCTTATGACTGCTCGAGTGTTGTGAAAATGCCGGGGTACTTTGACTGAAGCGAGAAGAAAGAAAAAATGAGACTGACTTTTGAAACTATGAATGCAGCACGATGCATGATGTTTTATGTAGAAAAATGATGCAAGATATGTTCATGTAGAAGGATGAATTTTTCTTATGAATATGAGATGATGTATGATGTTTATGTAGAAAGATGATTATTTTTGTTGATGCAAAATATGTTCATGTAGAAAGATGAATTTATTTTTGTTATCTTCAAAGGACTTTGAGGTATACAACAGTCACGAAGGACTTTATATTTTTTTTTTTAAGTCAAGGATTTTTCAAAAGGATCTTCAAAATGGAGCCCCAAAGTAGACTCAAGAAAGGTGATATTTGCAAATGAATTTCCTCTAAGTCCTTTGAAGATTTATTGGAAAATTTTTTTTATATTTTTTTTTATGCATGTTATGCATGACTTTGCAACAAATATTCACACAATTGAAAACATGATGGAGTTAAGATGTACAATGATGGAGTTAAGGGTAAGAACCACCCACATGGTATGTTCTAAGGTTTCTTTGTACCTGCATCACGGGTTCTACAAAGTTCCCAAAGTTATCAACCGTCTCGTGGTTATTATCGGGTTACGGGACTATTCTCGTTCCAACAATATCCGCAAGACGATCTCGTTTGAGTGTAGTCTCGCGTGACGACCAATTAAAGACCAAACTTGATTAGCCACCGCACTACATCCTAAAAGGCCAAGATGGGTTAAATGTAATTCTAAAGGTCTCTCAGCTTCTACGGACACTCACATTGAAAATAATATCACCATCACGACTCTTCATGACGACAAATACTACTTTCGTGAGGCCTCCACCGAGCGGGGTTATATCACATGTGCATCATGGTCCAAACTGTCTCTGGGCATGTCACTATGATTTTACCCTATCCTATCTTATTGTTCCACTCAAGTCCGGGTTAGGACTTATCTCACTCAAACAAATTTCCCAAATAAATCATACACAACATGCACACATACACAAACACATAAGCGCGAAAGAAAAGAAAAGAAAAAACAAGATGGGCTCAACCCTCTTGGGGAGTCCCCAGTGAAGTCGCCATTTCTGTCGCGGTGATTTTTAGGAGCTCACCACTCGATCTTTTATTTTATTCTAAAAAAAAAAAAAAGAAAAGGTTTAAAAGTTCAAAAAACCTATTAAGAGAGATTCCTAGGTTCGGGGGTTAGTTACACAAAGGGAAGGTATTAGCACCCTTTGTGTCCATAGTACTCTATGGTAACCTCTTGTTTTATTTTATCATTCGCGCGCTATGTTATTCTTGTTTGAAAATGTATGAGTATGTGCAAAGGTTTAGGAGGGAAAAGGTTTTCATTTGATAAAGAGAAAATATGTTATTGAGTAAAAAAGTGATAGAAAATGTTTTTATTGAGGAAAAGAAATGGAAAATGTTTTTGTTGTTTTTATTGATTTGGGAAGACACGAGGGTCTTTTGCACTACGTACCCGAGGGATCAAAATCTCGTAGTTCGGGTAAAAAGGGCGAATAAATGTGTTGATTGATTTTAAAGTTTTGAAAATGGTTTTAAAAGATAAAAGCCAAAGTGGCAAAAGAGTGAAGTTGATTGATTTTAAATTGAGAGAGAAGTCTAAATGATTAAATTGATTGAAGTTTGATTGAGAAAAAAGGTAGCGCGAACACTTGGTTTGAAGTCCAAGGTTTTTTGACAAAAATGTTTAAGTGACTGAAAATACGCTTGGTTTGAAATCCAAGGTTTTTAGGCATAAAGAAAAATTTGATTGATTAAAAAAAGGTAACTTGGTTTAAAATCCAAGTGTTTGTGTTGAGGATGTTTGATGAAAGAAATGTTTTTGGTGTTTTTTTGAAAATAAACTTGAAGGAATAAAATGTTTTTGTTATTTTGAAAAGAGTAGGAATTTTAGTAACTAGCGCGCGAATGATTTTCGTTGTAGGAAAAAGTGTAAATATTGAAGTGGTTTTAAGTTTGAGAAAAAGGTGTAGAAGAGGTTTTGACCTCAATTGAGAGTGAGAAGAGAAGAAAAAGTTTTGGTGTCAGTGAGAGGTTTTGACCTCAAAAATAAGTAGCGCGAATCAATTTAAAAACGTGAACTAGCTAACGTACGGGGAATCTCACAATGACGTTGGATCAAAGTGAGAGCCCCTTACCTAAAACTAAAAGCGACATACATAACGCGAATGAATGAATATGCATGCAATGCGGTACATTTTAAAGCCTAAATACAACACTAACCGGGCAATTAAATAAATAAATTACATTTTAAAAGCCTAATACAACACTAACCTTGCGAGTAAATAAATATGATATGCATGATACGTCATAATTAACTACGCGATATAAACAAATGATAATAAAGGAAATAAAGAGTAAATAATAAAAATATGCATCAAAATGATAAAGTATAAAGCATGAAGCAATTAAAACATGTTAAGGACATATAGATAAAAAAAACAAGTAGCATATGAATGAACACACATAAAAAAAAGATAGCATATTATCATGTATATCATATAAGCAAGTAATCATGTTATCATGCATCCACAAATATCAAGAACACAAAGCCAAAAGCACATAGTAAGAACACATGTAATGACATGTTATCATGTAATCATGTAATGATAATTAAAGAACAAATAAACAAGTATGAATTAGGACTCAATTAGCTAATAAAAAAAAAGTGATTATCTAACAATTAATATGATTAGGTGAATTAGCAAGATAAAATAAAAGCAATTACTACTAAATAAGTTAGTGAGTTAGTATGTTAGTAAGCCTCAACATCACACTTTATAAGGCTAAAAGATCAACTTATGCCAAAAGTGCTTATTTCATAAGCTTAAATGGGTCAAATAAGTTAGTAAGCATGAACAAGTATTGGTTAAGTTAAAGGGTTAGTGCAAATAAACATTTGATTAGGTTAACAAATTAAATAAGCAATTATTTTAATTATGTTAGGAGTTAGAAGGTTAGCACAATAATTATGTTAGATAGTTAGTGAGTTAGCAAGCCTCAACATCACACTTTATAAGGCTAAAAGATCAACTTATGCCAAAAGTGCTTATTTCATAAGCTTATGGATAATGAAAAAAAACTATTACTTTATGCAATTTAATTGAAACATAGCAAAATGAATAAAAAAAAAACAAGAGATAATACTTAGCAAATATTTGATAAAAAGAGCATGGCATGATAAAATCAAAGGAACATTAGTCTTATATATTTTTTAGATTAGATACTAACATTTAAAATTCTAAACATCAACCTATTAGCATGTCATATCATAAACCAAAAATAAAATCATATTATCAATGATTAATCCTAATTAAGTCTAAATTACGCATTAATTGAACAAATAAAAATAGGAAAAAATAGCAAACAAATATTTTAGATAATAATGTCATGAATTATCAATTTATAAAAGCCAAAGATATAATTAAAATAAAAAAAATAACTCAAAGAAATAAAAAAAAAAAAAAATAAAATAAAATAAAAAAAACATATTACAGGGGGGTGCAAATAAAGAAGGAAAGTAAAAGAAAAGGGGGTGTGAATAGCAGTTCTGGGCTGAAAAGCCCAGTCTGCGCATGGGTCAACAGAAAAAACTAAAGTCAAAACAAAAAAGATTCAGTGTGGTGCACAGATGAGGTGCACGGTAACATTTTAAAAACTGGGTGGTTCGTTTCATCCAACGCACATGATTTAAACCGGAGGGAGCCATTGACGTGTTGCCACGTCATCGTCTTCAACCTCCGTCTTCTTCCTCAACAACAAACAGAGCCGCCATTGTTGAAAGCTTGAAGAAGAACAACACGGGTTCAAAACCCAGAAACATCAAAACAACACCAAAATCAACAATCAAATACACTACTTTGCACGATTTTTTACGTAGATCATGAATATAACAATGGTTTTCAACAAATCATCATGGAAAGGCAAAAACGAAGCAAGCAAAGTTTTCAATCAAAAATGCAAAATCACGATTCAGTGCAAATTGGAGCAAACTAGCAAACCAGAAAGCATCTATATATGAAAACAAGTTGAATGGTGGTGAAAGTTACCTGGTTTGGTCTCTGAAACGTGTGATTCGAACTTGCTCTTCTCCTAGGTGCAGTAGCTCTTCTCTGGCTTGTTCCCTTCACTTTCTTGTGCGAAAAATGGTGGATTCTTGCTCCTGAGTACTTGGTGAAGATGTTTGAATGAATGGTTTTGGTGTTTGAGGGAGAATTTTGAGTTTTGTAATTTGGAAAATGGATGAAAAAATGATGTATGTTTTCAGCTCTTGTGCAGCCGTTTTCCTTTGATTCTCTCTAACCTAGGGCACTGAAATTGATGGTGCTATTTGTAGTAACAATCTTAGGTCAAGTGGCTTGGTTATTAGGAGGAAACGGTGAGGGCAATTTTGAGAAAAAACTTGGTTTTGTACTATTTTTTGGTCCTTGATTCAACAACAAAAAATTGGTGAAATGGGCTGACAAAATGAGGTGTTTCTAGGCTTCAAATGTGATGAAAAAAAGTTAGGAAAAATGGGATTTTTGTGTGTGATGAAAATAATTTAAAACAAATTTAATGAATTATGGAAAATACATAAAAAGAAATATAAATGGGCAAGGGCAAAGTTGTCATTTTTTGGGGTTTATAAAGTGTGGGAATTAGTTTGGAAACAAGTGAAAAAAATTTGGATAAAAAAGGTTACTTGTGGTGGAAGAAATCTAATTTTAAACAATTGTATGAAAAATAATAAAATAATAATATTAAAAGGAAATTAAAGAAAATTTTAGTACTTTTATGTGAATAATATTTATAAGAGAAAAAAGTGAAAATGGATTTATGAGAAAAAGAATTATAAAAAAAAGGTGACTTTGATGTTTCTTGCAAATGAAGAAACTTTTTTTGTATTTTTAGAAAAGGGTAAAAATGGAAATAAAAATATTTTTGTCTCTATTTTGGATAAAAGGAAATTTTTAAGAAAATATGGTGAAAAAATGAATGTGAAAAACTAAATGATCATTTATCTAAAATTAAGCGAGTTAAGCAGCGTAAATGAGAAAAAAAACTATTTTTTGACATTTTTGAATTAGTAAATTAAATAATAAATAATAATAATAATAATAATAATAATAAATAAATAAAAAAAGTATGGTCAAAAAATGGGGTATGACAGGGACATCCGGACAAAGTATAATCCATCTATTTTATAACTACAATTTATCAAATTTAGGATATTAATCGGGGTCACTATCCAATGAGAAGTTGATAACTCAATTATCAAGTTTAAGACAACTTGATATTTTCAATCAAATTTGGGCAAAATTCCATAATCTTTTGAGTTTTTCGAAATTTGAACACAGATGGTTCAAATACCATATTTTACCTTAGGGACATCTCTACACAATACAATCCATCTATTCATACATACTATCAGGCAAATTGGAAGACTATGTATTCATTTTAAGTTTATAATCAAGACAAGGTGTATGATCGCAAAACATCACATTTTTCTATCTCCATCATAAAATATCGATAACTGTAAGTAGTGATTGAAGAATAAAATTAAGAATAGCTATAATAAGCATAATAGCATACCTTGAGTGAACCGCATATTTTGAAATTTGTTGATCAAAAAGCCTACATTCCAACAACCGATTCAATCAATTTCAATTTATCAAGTTTAGAACAACTTGATTCAAATATCAAATTTGATTTTCAATTCTATTCCGACAAAATTCCACCATCTTTTTTGTTTTTCAATTTTAGAACCGCGAAAGATCAAATATCATATTTCCTTGAGGGACATCCGGGCAAAACATAATCGATCCATTTTGCACCTTCAATTCTATTCCGACAAAATTTCATCATCTTTTTTTTTTTTTTTTCCATTTTAGAACCACGAAGGGTCGAATATCATATTTCCTTTAGGGACATCCGGACAAAGTATAATCCATCTATTTTATAACTTCAATTTATCAAATTTAGGATATCATTCGGGGTCACTATCCAATGAGAAGTCGATAACTCAATTATCAAGTTTAAGACAACTTGATATTTTCAATCAAATTTGGTCAAAATTCCATAATCTTTTGAGTTTTTCGAAATTTGAACACAGATGGTTCAAATACCATATTTTACCTTAGGGACATCTCTACACAATACAATCCATCTATTCATACATACTATCAGGTAAATTGGAAGACTATGTATTCATTTTAAGTTTATAATCAAGACAAGGTGTATGATCGCAAAACATCACATTTTTTGTTTCTCCATCATAAAATATCGATAACTGTAAGTAGTGATTGAAGAATAAAATTAAGAATAGCTATAATAAGCATAATAGCATACCTTGTGTGAACCGCATATTTTGAAATTTGTTGATCAAAAAGCTTACATTCCAACAACCAATTCAATCAATTTCAATTTATCAAGTTTAGGACAACTTGATTCAAATATCAAATTTGATTTTCAATTCTATTCTGACAAAATTCCACCATCTTTTTTGTTTTTCAATTTCAGAACCGCGAAGGATCAAATATCATATTTCCTTGAGGGACATCCGGGCAAAACATAATCGATCCATTTTGCACCTTCAATTCTATTCCGACAAAATTTCATCATCTTTTTTTTTTTTTCCATTTTAGAACCGCGAAGGGTCGAATATCATATTTCCTTTAGGGACATCCGGACAAAGTATAATCCATCTATTTTATAACTTCAATTTATCAAATTTAGGATATCATTCGTGGTCACTATCCAATGAGAAGTCGATAACTCAATTATCAAGTTTAAGACAACTTGATATTTTCAATCAAATTTGGTCAAAATTCAATAATCTTTTGAGTTTTTCGAAATTTGAACACAGATGGTTCAAATACCATATTTTACTTTAGGGACATCTCTACACAATACAATCCATCTATTCATACATACTATCAGGTAAATTGAAAGACTACGTATTCATTTTAAGTTTATAATCAAGACAAGGTGTATGATCGCAAAACATCACATTTTTCTATATCTATCATAAAATACCGATAACTGTAAGTAGTGATTAATGAATAAAATTAAGAATAGCTATAATAAGCAAATAGCATACCTTGAGTGAACCGCATATTTTGAAATTTGTTGATCAAAAAGCCAACATTCCAACAACCGATTCAATCAATTTCAATTTATCAATTTTAGGACAACTTGATTCAAATATCAAATTTGATTTTCAAATCTATTCCGACAAAATTCCATCATTTTTTTTTTGTTTTTCAATTTTAGAACCGCGAAGGGTCAAATATCATATTTCCTTTAGGGACGTCCGGGCAAAACATAATCGATCCATTTTGCACCTTCAATTCTATTCCGACAAAATTTCATCATCTTTTTTATTTTTTCCATTTTAAAACCGCGAAGGGTCGAATATCATATTTCCTTTGGGGACATCCGGACAAATTATAATCCATCTATTTTATAACTGCAATTTATCAAATTTAGGATATCAATCGGGGTCACTATCCAATGAGAAGTCGATAACTCAATTATCAAGTTTAAGACAACTTGATATTTTCAATCAAATTTGGTCAAAATTCAATAATCTTTTGAGTTTTTCGAAATTTGAACACAGATGGTTCTAATACCATATTTTACTTTAGGGACATCTCTACACAATACAATCCATCTATTAATACATACTATCAGGTAAATTGAAAGACTACGTATTAATTTTAAGTTTATAATCAAGACAAGGTGTATGATTGCAAAACATCACATTTTTCTATATCTATCAAAAATATCGATAACTGTAAGTAGTGATTAATGAATAAAATTATGAATAGCTATAATAAGCAAATAGCATACCTTGAGTGAACTGCATATTTTGAAATTTGTTGATCAAAAAGCCAACATTCCAACAACCGATTCAATCAATTTCAATTTATCAAGTTTAGGACAACTTGATTCAAATAACAAATTTGATTTTCAAATGTATTCCGACAAAATTCCATCATTTTTTTTGTTTTTCAATTTTAGAACCGCGAAGGGTCAAATATCATATTTCCTTATGGGACGTCCGGGCAAAACATAATCGATCCATTTTGCACCTTCAATTCTATTCCGACAAAATTTCATCATCTTTTTTATTTTTTCCATTTTACAACCGCGAAGGGTCGAATATCATATTTCCTTTGGGGACATCCGGACAAAGTATAATCCATCTATTTTATAACTACAATTTATCAAATTTAGGATATTAATCGGGGTCACTATCCAATGAGAAGTCGATGACTCAATTATCAAGTTTAAGACAACTTGATATTTTCAATCAAATTTGGGCAAAATTCCATAATCTTTTGAGTTTTTCGAAATTTGAACACAGATGGTTCAAATACCATATTTTACCTTAGGGACATCTCTACACAATACAATCCATCTATTCATACATACTATCAGGTAAATTGGAAGACTATGTATTCATTTTAAGTTTATAATCAAGACAAGGTGTATGATCGCAAAACATCACATTTTTCTATCTCCATCATAAAATATCGATAACTGTAAGTAGTGATTGAAGAATAAAATTAAGAATTGCTATAATAAGCATAATAGCATACCTTGAGTGAACCGCATATTTTGAAATTTGTTGATCAAAAAGCCTACATTCCAACAACCGATTCAATCAATTTCAATTTATCAAGTTTAGGACAACTTGATTCAAATATCAAATTTGATTTTCAATTCTATTCCGACAAAATTCCGCCATCTTTTTTGTTTTTCAATTTTAGAACCGCGATGGATCAAATATCATATTTCCTTGAGGGACATCCGGGCAAAACATAATCGATCCATTTTGCACCTTCAATTCTATTCCGACAAAATTTCATCATCTTTTTTTTTTTTTTCCATTTTAGAACCGCGAAAGGTCGAATATCATATTTCCTTTAGGGACATCCGGACAAAGTATAATCCATCTATTTTATAACTTCAATTTATCAAATTTAGTATATCATTCGGGGTCACTATCCAATGAGAAGTCGATAACTCAATTATCAAGTTTAAGACAACTTGATATTTTCAATCAAATTTGGTCAAAATTCCTTAATATTTTGAGTTTTTCGTAATTTGAACACAGATGGTTCAAATACCATATTTTACTTTAGGGACATCTCTACACAATACAATCCATCTATTCATACATACTATCAGGTAAATTGAAAGACTACGTATTCATTTTAATTTTATAATCAAGACAAGGTGTATGATCGCAAAACATCACATTTTTCTATATCTATCATAAAATATCGATAACTGTAAGTAGTGATTAATGAATAAAATTAAGAATAGCTATAATAAGCAAATAGCATACCTTGAGTGAACCACATATTTTGAAATTTGTTGATCAAAAAGCCAACATTCCAACAACCGATTCAATCAATTTCAATTTATCAAGTTTAGGACAACTTGATTCAAATATCAAATTTGATTTTCAAATCTATTCCGACAAAATTCCATCATTTTTTTTTTGTTTTTCAATTTTAGAACCGCGAAGGGTCAAATATCATATTTCCTTTAGGGACGTCCGGGCAAAACATAATCGATCCATTTTGCACCTTCAATTCTATTCCGACAAAATTTCATCATCTTTTTTATTTTTTCCATTTTACAACCGCGAAGGGTCGAATATCATATTTCCTTTGGGGACATCCGGACAAAGTATAATCCATCTATTTTATAACTACAATTTATCAAATTTAGGATATTAATCGGGGTCACTATCCAATGAGAAGTCGATGACTCAATTATCAAGTTTAAGACAACTTGATATTTTCAATCAAATTTGGGCAAAATTCCATAATTTTTGAGTTTTTCGAAATTTGAACACAGATGGTTCAAATACCATATTTTACTTTAGGGACATCTCTACACAATACAATCCATCTATTAATGTATACTATCAGGTAAATTGAAAGACTACGTATTAATTTTAAGTTTATAATCAAGACAAGGTGTATGGTCGCAAAACATCACATTTTTCTATATCTATCAAAAATATCGATAACTGTAAGTAGTGATTAATGAATAAAATTAAGAATAGCTATAATAAGCAAATAGCATACCTTGAGTGAACCGCATATTTTGAAATTTGTTGATCAAAAAGCCAACATTCCAACAACCGATTCAATCAATTTCAATTTATCAAGTTTAGGACAACTTGATTCAAATATCAAATTTGATTTTCAAATGTATTCCGACAAAATTCCAACATTTTTTTTGTTTTTCAATTTTAGAACCGCGTGTTGGAACAAAGTGGGTCTGACATGAACCTCTAATGATTTAAATAAGTTTTGATGATAACAAAGTATTAAAATTACAATTGGAATTACTAATGATTATTCTAGTGTGCAGAATTACAAGTTAAAATTCATTCAGAAGCACTATGAATAATAGCAGAGAAGCCAGTCAAAACAAGCTCTGAAAGCACATCACTGTTCATCAGAAGCTTAAGTTTTGTATGTTGAAGAAAGTGCCTCTGAGGACAAAAACAAGGCTCTGACGGACTCAGAAGCAAAAAGGGCCTCAAGAAGCAATGACAACAGCATCTGAAGCAAAAGGAATTTACGTCACTCAAGAACTGACATATTCAGAACCAATGATTGAAGAACAATCTACTTCAAGGATCTGTCACGTCCACAGGAAGGAATATTCGTTGGTACAACGTTAACCTTATCCATATGTGGAGCGCAATTGAGAATCGTACTATTGTACTATTATTACTCAAAATGGATGAGTGATAATTCAAATAGCAAGGTAGTGGAATTGGATATCTTTACCAAAGAAGGTAACTACAGCTATCACAATTGTACAAATAAATTCCAGCTGGCACCTCTCTCTCTGCAACGGTCATCATCTTCCTCCAAGTATAAATAGAAGACTCAAATGGAAGAAATCACTATTATTCTAACGACCGTTCTACCAACACTGTTCTATTACTACGTTCAAAGACTAAGAAGCATTCTGACATCATAATTTAGATCTGTCATTCTAAGTCTTAGAACAATTTGAGTTGTATTTTGTAAACACCTCTGATAGTATATCAAGTGTGAAGGTGGAAAAACACAAGAAGGGGGGGTTGAATTGTGTTTTAAAAATTAAAACTTTTTACCTAATAGCGACTAAGTATGCAGCGGATAAAAACACAAATTAATGAGAGGGTGCTGAGAGAGAGAAAGAAAGACACAGAATTTATCCTGGTTCCCCTCACAAATCGAGAGTACTCCAGTCCCCTTGTTACTAACAAGAGATTTTCACTATAATCTACTAAAGATTACAAATTGCTCAAGCACACTTGCAAGAGACTTCTCAGGTGCTCAAGTTTCACTAAACAAGAGACTTCTCAAATGCTCAAGTTAAACTTAACAAGAGACTTCTCAAACAAACTTAAGAATAAGAATGAATGTTTAAGGAACACTTGATATACTATCAGAGGTGTTTACAAAATACAACTCAATTTGTTCTAAGACTTAGAATGACAGATTTAAAATATGATGTCAGAATGCTTCTTAGTCTTTGAACGCAGTAATAGAACAGTAGTAGGAACAATAGTCATTTCTTCCATTTGAGTCTTCTATTTATACTTGGAGGAAGATGATGACCGTTGCAGAGAGAGAGGTGCCAGCTGGAATTTACTCGTACAATTGATAGCTGTATATTGCCTTCTTTGGTAAGGAATTCCAATTCCACTACCTAGCTATTCAATTTATCACTCATCCATTTTGAGTAATAATAGTACGATAGTACTATCCTCAAATGCGCTCCACTTATGGATAAGGTTAACGTTGTACCAACGAATATTCCTTCCTGTGGATGTGACAGAGTCTTGAAGAGGATTGTTCTTCAATCATTGGTTCTGTATAGGTCAGCTCTTGAGTGACGTAAATTCCTTTTGCTTCTGATGTTCTTGTCATAGCTTCTTAAGATCTTCAGCTTCTGAACTTCATCAGAGCCTAGCTTTTGGTCTTCAGAGGTGCTATCTTCAGCACGCAAAAATTAAGCTTCTGATGAACAGTGGTACTCTTTCAGAGCTTGTCTTGACTGGCTTCTCTGCTACTATTCATAGTGCTTCTGCATGAATTTTAACTTGTAATTCTGCACACTAGAATAATCATTAGTGATACCAATTGCAATTTTAATACTTTGTTATCATCAAAACCACTTAAAACATTAGAGGTTCATGTCAAACCCACTTTGTTCCAACAATCTCCCCCTTTTTGATGATGACAAACCAAAGCATTAAAATTCAATTGTTGTTGATTTAATTTAATTATGATGACTTCAGGTTTCAAAGGTTTGCAATCTCCCCCTGAGTCTGATAATCCATAAGGGTAGGTTTGTAAGCTCCCCCTAAATTTTATCCATAATTAATTAAAACAGTTTAAGAGTTGATTTATTAACTTAAAATAAATTTTCATATTTAACTCTCAGAAGCATAGTTTTGCAAGCTTTGCTTCTTAGAGTTTGATAATGCTCAGAAGCGGTTTGCAAGCTCTTCTGACATTGTCTATGAATTTTATTTTAGGTTCTTAAATTTTCTCCCCTTTCAATAATCGTTCAGAATGAGAAAGAATCATAAGAGATAAATATTGATTCATAATGCTTTTAACATTACAGTTTCAGATTGAGCAGTATATGAATGAGTCAACATTAATTTTAACGCTACTCTTACTCCCCCTTTTGGCATCAGTCAAAAAGACACAGAAAACCAAGCAGTCAAATGCGTCATAACAAGGCAGTCAAGTCAAAAAGTTATGACAACTAAATTCATTTAATGAATTATGTTGAAAACCGTCCTGACAAGAGAGCTTGATGGCACTATAAAAAGGGATGATTCCTCTCATTTTACTCATCCAGAGTAATCAAGTAACATCAAAAGAAAAACATACAATGGAAAGGCAGGTTACCAAGGATGCTTCAGGCTCAAAAGAAGAGAGCAAGAAGGGAGCAGAGCCCTGGCGCTGCGAAGAAAACAAGCTTCGCTACGAAAGGAACAAGCAAGAATTGATTTTGACAGAGTCAGAGGAGGAGGAATTGGGTTCTGATCTGGAAGAATTTTTATGGACATACAATGATGACACTCCATACGAAGAGTACGAGGCTGCTGTTCAGAAGAATACTGAAGAACTAGTGCAAAAGGCTACTGCCAACTTGCTTTCTTACATTAAGGAGAAACATAAGAAGCTAGATGCAGAGTCTTCTGAAGTGAAGCCTAGCTCTAAGTAGAGTCTTATCATTCTATGTAATAGAAATTCTTCAACCATATTAATAAAGAAGTTTATGCTATTAATTCCCTTTGTTTTGAGCAAGTTTCTTATATATATATATACTCTTGTCAAACGTCAGACAACCAGTTACCAGACACGCCTCATACGGTATTGTTGCCCCGCTTATAAACAGGCTATAATACTAAGAAGCTATTTCATGAGTAAACAGGAATACTGATGTGGGGGAATCTTAGGTTTTCAAAATCCTATATAAGTTTAAAAACAAGATGTTCTCCAACATCTTACACTAGATTCAGAATCCACAAGAGTATCAGACATTATCAGAGTATATAGAAAAGTTAAATTTTGAAAAACAAATATAAAACAAACATAGAAGCAAATAACAAACACACAAATATGGATAATATAGATATGAATTAAAAGAAAAAATTATCCAAAAATTACAAAAACATGATTACAAATAAGTGCTCAGACATGAGGGTTAAGGTTTGGGTTGCTGTTGAGTAAGCTTCAGAAGAAGTTCCATCATTGCATCTATCTTCTTGTTAGTAGCTTCACCAGATCTGTTCATGTCTTCTCTTATATCGGCCCTGAATTCATCCATTTCATTTCTTAGTTCCTCTCTTATGTCATGCTTGATTACATCCAGAGCTTCTTGCATAACAGAGGGTATAGCAGATGAAGAAGAGCCTTGGACAAGTACTGGTGGAGATCTTGGAGGAGATGAAGCAATAATGGGAGCTTTTCCTTTATCAGAATCTGGTTTACTAAGGTTCTGATCATTCATAACAGTATCTTCTGTAGCTCCTTGATTCTCAAGAATCTTATTAGTCTCAATGACAGCAATGTGAACAGCTCTATCAACCAATAAGTTTAAGGCTTCTTGTTCAGCAAGCCTCTGACGTTCCATTTCAGCAGCTATCCTAGCCTGCTCTTCATCCAAAGATCTTCTCATACTTTCATCAACAGCAGCTAAAAAGGCTAACCTCTGACATTCTTCTTCATGGTTGAAGAATGTGAGCCTTGGAGCACATGTCCTCTCAGCAATCTCAAATAGTTCCCGTACAGTGTTTGCTCCTCTACCCTTAATCTTATCCTTCAGATGAGTACTGAGAATCCTTAAAGATTCACCAAATAAGTACTCTAATTCCCTGACATCAGCATCCAAATCAGAGGGAAAGATAAGAGCTTCTTCCTCTCTTTGTTTGAACCTCTTAAGTCTAATACCTATAGCATTATTTAGCAGCTCAAGATTTGGTTCAGAGTCAAAATTGAAAAAGGGTAAGGATGAGTCAAAGGGAATGGTTGGTTCAGTTTTCTTTCTTTTGAGTTCAATAATTTTGATTCTGCTGAGATTTGGAGGTATGATATCATCATCAAGATTGATGGAATCCTTGAATATTTGATGTTCAGCTTTAGTTAGGTGTTGGTAAAGCTCAAGAACCTCTTCTAAAACTAGAGGTCTGTTGAGTGGGTCAGGGACAGGTTGTGGTGATTGATGTTGTTGTTCAGTCATGACATTGATTGGTGATGAGTGAGGTGTTTTTTGTTGTTCTTCAGAATGAGCAATTGGCTCATTCTGAACAGGGGTGAATGTAGGTGGATTTACTCGTGAGATGTGATCAAGTGAGGGAGGGGGTGTGTGAATGACCTGTGTGTTTTGTGTTTTATGGACGGGTGAATCATTTGTGAGATTCATGGATGGAAATTGATGTGGTGAATTTGGATTTGAGTTGGTAAATGCAACACCACACATGTGTTGTTCAAGATGTTCTATGACAGAACCTTGATTTGTGGATTGATGGAGAATGGTGGTATCTACATTAATAGTAGGTTCTTCATCAGAAGAAAGATGAATGGGCTTTATGGTGATTTTCTTTGTGGTTTTCTTGAAAGAGGTTCTCTTTGGTGTAAGAGTTTTCTTTTGTTTTGGGTTGGATTCTCTGATGAGTGTAGCAATTAACTCATCCGAGGCAGTGCTGGTATCTGATGAAGATGATGATGATATAGCTTTATGATCAGGTAAGACTACACTAATAGGTACAGTGAAGTCTATGGGTTGAGGTTGATCGGTAGATGATGGAGGTTGGGAAATAGATGGTTTAGCAATAGAGGGTTGCGGTTCAGAACCAATAACCTGAGCTACAGGAATGCTAGAAGTATTAGATTCAGAGATCTTACCTTTTGGTTTAGAAGCTCTGGTCTTTAATCTCTTTGCAGGTTTAGCAGGGTTCTGATCTTCCTCAGAAGCTGAAGGCCTATCATGCCTTTTCTTTGTCCGTTTTTCCTTCTGAACAGCTTCAGTCATCATACTTTCAGCACCTTCCTCAATCTCATCAGCACTAGCATGTCCTTGATCATCAGAGCCTTCATCAATCATTTCTTGCTCAGTAGTTCTTGGCTTTCTTCTGCTCCTTGTAATATCTCTTGGTCCCTTGAAGATATCCCAGTTAGGAACACTTACAACCATTTTCCTGGGCACACTGATCCCAGTTTCTCTTCTTACTGATTCAAGAAAGTTCTTGATGACCTCATCATTATCATGTTCTGATATGGTGGGAAACCCATCACACCAGAAGTACTTTTCGTACACTTGCTGTAGAGGTGTTTTCACTTGAATGATTTCTTCCTTGGTTTTTCTCTTCATGTTGACCAGAACTGATGCATCATACTTAGCAGTTTGGAAAACTCTAAGTTTTTCTTTGGCGCTCACAATGTCTGTGAGTTTGGTTTGCCTTATCAGTTCTGAGATTAACCTAGGGTGATGAATGACTGATGGTATTTTGGTTCTACCCTCATTGATGGTAAGGCACATGTGATCAAAAAGAATCTTAGCCAAATTAACTTTTACCCTCTTGTATAAGAACCAGATGAGATGTTTGTGTGGAATGGAGATGGTATCCAATCCACCTTTTCTGGTGAAGATAGTAGACAAACACATTCTGAAAGCAAATTCAAATGTATTCTTCATGTGCATTACTTTTCCAAAATCCTTTTGTGTGCATCCAGATTTAAAGAGGTCCTGATGAATTGAATCCAAATGCTTGCTTTTCTTATCATACACTTCTATATCTTCTCCTTTGTTGTCTAAACCCAGAATCTTAGCAATGTGTGCCTGAGTTATCACAACATTGATTCCCAAAATATTTGACCTAATTTCCCTTTCTCTATAAGGTTTAAGACCAAGTTCCTTTCTTGTTTTCCCTCGTAATTCCTTGTTCTTCTCAACCATATCCTTGTATTCTTTATCAGCACTTGCTCTATCGTACACTTTAGCCTTCTGCCAGAAATACTTCACTATGTCGTAGTATACGAAGCCATTGAGCATCTCAAAGTAATTTTGCCATTGTTGGTTGTAGAACAAGTATTGAATGTCAATCCCATTCGCTTTCAAACTTTCAAAATCCACGAACTTCTCAGTGAAGAAATCATAAGCATCTGGTCCAGCGTCAGTTTGATGATGTTCGTAGACTA
Source organism: Trifolium repens (assembly GCA_030408175.1). Lineage (NCBI taxonomy): Eukaryota > Viridiplantae > Streptophyta > Magnoliopsida > Fabales > Fabaceae > Trifolium > Trifolium repens. The sequence goes on from CP125851.1 coordinate 39,705,772, forward strand.
GGTTATCTTTTGAATTAAGATCGATGATGGGTGGTAACGTAGGGTTAAAGGGTTCTTGAACGATTTCGTTTGATGAACGAGCAGCCATTGTTTCAGAAAATTGAGAAGATGAAGATTGGGAATTTTCTGTAAAGCCTAGGGTTGTGTAGGTAGTGATTTCGTGTAAAAAGTTGTGCAAGTGAGTGAAGTGACTTATAAATAGTAACTAGCACACATACACAGAGAAAGTAAACATTGGGAGGGAGCGCGAGCAGTTTTAAAAATTAAATAATATACTTAACTGCCATAATCATCATTAACTGTTCTCTGCCCGTCAGGATCTAGACACGTGTTGAAAAAGTTTAAACATAGCTGACGCGTGTATAGACAACTGTTGTACACTTACACGTACTGAACGTTTCATTTCTAAAAGGTTCAGAGCCTCACTCATTTGTATCTGACACCTCATCAGAACCTGTTACTCTTCAGAGCCTAAATTATTCAGAGCTTCCCAAGGGATACTCTAAATTATAAGAGGTTCTGATAGAGCTTCAGATGCTAATTTTATTCTACTTCTCAGAGCTAATTTTCTTCAGAGATATAGTGCATGTTCAAATTCTTTTTGATAAAATCAAATCTTTCAATAGCTAAAGGTTTAGTAAATATGTCAGCCCATTGATGTTCAGTATCAATGAATTGAATATCTATTGTACCTTTCTGAACATGATCCCTTATAAAATGATGTTTTATTTCAATATGTTTAGCTCTTGAGTGTAGAATAGGGTTCTTAGACAAATGAATAGCAGCAGTATTGTCACAATATAGTGGAATACTCCTTTCAGCTATGTTATAATCTTCCAACTGATACTTCATCCAGAGAAGCTGTGTGCAGCATTTAGCAGCTGAGATGTATTCTGCTTCTGCTGTAGACAAAGCAATAGTTGTTTGTCTCTTACTGGCCCAAGATATGAGATTCTCACCAATGAATTGGCAATTTCCACTAGTGGATTTCCTCTCAATCTTATCACCAGCATAGTCAGCATCACAGAATCCAACTAGCTTACTATCTAGGGATTTTTTATAAAGAAGTCCTAGATTAGTAGTTCCTTTCAGATATCTAAAGATCCTCTTAACAGCAGTTAAGTGAGGTTCTCTAGGATCTGACTGGAATCTTGCTGTAAGGTAGAGTAAAGAACCAATCATACCTCGATACAGCTTCTGATCTACTTTGCTTCCTATCTCTTCTTTGCTTAAGCTGCTGGTAGGATGCATGGGTGTAGACATTATCTTGCAGTCATCAAGGTTGAACTTCTTCAGAAGCTCTTTTGTATACTTGCTTTGATGAATGTAAGTGCCATCTTTTCCTTGATTAATTTGGATTCCAAGGAAGAACTTCAATTCACCCATCATACTCATTTCAAATTCATCCTGCATAAGCTTAGAGAAATTCTTGCAAAGAGAAGCATTAGTTGAACCAAAAATTATATCATCTACATAAATTTGAATGATTAAGATATCTTTCTTAGATGTCTTTCTGAATAATGTATTGTCAATTTGACCTTTTTGAAAACCATTTTCTAAAAGGAAATTACTCAATCTTTCATACCAAGCTCTTGGAGCTTGTTTGAGACCATAGAGTGATTTCTTAAGTTTATAAACATAATTAGGATTTTTCAAATCCTCAAAACCTGGGGGTTGTTTGACATAGACTTCTTCAGAAATAACACCATTAAGAAAGGCGCTCTTAACATCCATTTGGTACAATGTGATTCCATTGTTAACAGCATATGAAAGAAGTAACCTGATTGCTTCCAGTCTTGCTACTGGAGCAAATGTTTCAGTGAAGTCTATACCTTCTTGCTGACTGTAGCCTTGTGCTACCAGTCTAGCTTTATTTCTTACCACTTCACCTTGTTCATTCATCTTGTTTCTAAATACCCACTTAGTTCCAATGATGTTCTTATGTGCTGGACTTGGCACTAAGTCCCATACATCATTTCTTTGAAACTGATTGAGCTCATCCTGCATAGCTACAATCCATCCATCGTCCGTAAGTGCTTCATCAACATTCTTTGGTTCTATCATTGAGATTAGTCCCAGAAGAGAATCAAGTTGTTGATAGTCTGATCTTGTCTTTCTTGGACTTTCTTTGTTTCCAAGAATTAAGTCTTCTGGATGTGATGATCTATATTTGAACTTCCTTCTTGGAGCTTCATCAACATCAGCACTTGGTTGAGTGTCTTCTTCTGAAGTGTCATCATGTTCTTGTGATGCTTCTAATTGAGATGCTTCTTCAGCATCTTCTTCCAATACAGCTTCTGAAGCTTCAACATCTTCTGATGCTTTTTCAGGTTCTGAATCGATGTATTGGTATGGAACACCTGCATAACTATTATCTTGCTCTGACATTTTACTGTCAGGCTCTTTATCATCAAATCTAACATGTATAGATTCTTCCACTGTGTTGGTTTCAGAATTATACACTCTGTATGCCTTTGAGCGTTCAGAGTAACCTATAAAGATTCCCTTACAAGCTTTGGCATCAAATTTTCTTTTGTAGGCCTTGTTGTTTAGAATGTAACATGTACATCCAAACTGATGAAAGTAAGAGATGTTGGGCTTTCTTCCTTTGAAGAGTTCATATGTTGTTAGATTCAATAGAGGTCTTATGTAGATCCTATTTTGAATGTAACAAGCTGTGTTTACAGCTTCTGCCCAGAAGTGCTTAGCAAGTTTTGTCTCATGCATCATGGTTCTTGCCATTTCTTGTAAAGACCTGTTCTTTCTCTCTACAACACCATTTTGTTGTGGTGTTCTAGGAGCAGAGAACTCATGAACAATGCCATGATCTTCACAAAAAGTTGCAAATGGTTCATTTTCAAATTCACCACCATGATCACTTCTAACCTTTAAGATTTTGAGACCTTTCTCATTTTGCACTTGAGTACAGAAGATGCTGAACACATCATATGCATCATCTTTCACTCTTAGAAACTTTACCCAAGTCCATCTACTGTAATCATCAACAATGACTAATCCATATTTTTTCCCATTGATTGAGGCAGTACTTACTGGACCAAACAAATCAATGTGAAGTAGTTCTAAGGGTCTTGAGGTAGAGACAATGTTTTTAGGTTTAAAAGAAGTTTTTGAAATTTTGCCAATCTGACAAGGACCACACAGAGCATCTGAATGATATTTAAGATTTGGCAGGCCTTTAACCAACTTTAGTTTGCTAAGCTTAGAGATTAATCTCCAGTTAGCATGACCTAAGCGTTGGTGCCAGACCCACTTTTCATCATTCAGAGATAGAAGGCAAACTATCTTCTGCTCAGTGAGTTCTGACAGATTCACCTTATAAACATTACCTCTTCTTAATCCTTTAAACAATATGGACTTGTCAGAATCATTGATTACTGTACATGCCTCTTTATCAAATTTAACAATAAATCCGCTATCACAAAATTGACTAATGCTAAGCAGATTATGTTTGAGGCCATCAACTAACCAAACATTTTTAATTGAAAGAGAAGAGTTACCAACTATACCTGTACCAATGATCTTCCCTTTTTGGTTTCCTCCAAACCCCACAGTACCTCCCTCTTTCAGAGTCAGGGTTTGGAACATATGCCTTTCTCCCGTCATATGTCGTGAGCAGCCACTGTCCAGGTACCAGCATTGCTGCTTTGGCCTTCTTAGTGTGCAAACCTGAAGCAAATATTATTTGAGATTTTGGTACCCATATCTTTATGGGTCCTTTTGTGTTAGTCTTTACAGGTCCAGGTGGTCTTTGTTTGAAGGACCTATTAGAGCTTCTAGAGTTAACCACCCTTGTTGAAAAGTTTTTGGGTTTAGTATAGCTCTTGAGCTTTGTTCTTGAATGTGTCAGAGCTTCTTTAGATTTAACATTAGCTTGAGGCTTAACAATCTTAGGTTCTGAGGTTTTATCCTTCAGAGTCTTTGACTTTTGAGCCTCTGGCTTTGATGTTCTATTAGAAGCCGACTCATTTAGAACTTCTGATTGACTTTTTACAAAGACGACCTTAGGTTTTGATTTATCTATATTGGAGGACTTTGAAGATAATGGATTATCTTTAAAACGTGAGAATCCAAGACCTTCTCCTCTATTTCTACTTACATGATAAATTAAAGAGGCTATTTTACTTCTTTTCATTCCATTGATAAGGAATTCCTGAAGAGCAAATTCATGTTCTGGAGGAACCTTATCATCAAGAACATAATGAGTTTCCATAAATTCATTTCTTGATTTTAGGGACTCATTTTGTTCAATTATTTCATTTGCCTTTTCGGTCAGGTTGTTATAAGCCTTTTTAAGGACCTTACACTCACCTGCCTTTTTGGTTAAAAGTTTTAAGGCATCTTTTAATGAATCTATTAATTCAGAACGAGAAAGTTTAGCAAGTACCTCATCTTCATCTTCTGAATCTGAGTCATCTTCGTGCTCAGAGTTCTCTTGGTCAGAAGCGGTTGCCATCAAGGCTAGGTTTGCTTCTTCTTCCCCATCAGAATCTGATTCCTGATCCAAATCATCCCAAGTGGCAAGGAACCCCTTTTTGAGCTTACTTTTGTATCTTTCTTTGTTAGAGGTTCTCTTGGATGATTTACTCAGGTTCTCTGGGCAGTCAGCAATGAAGTGTCCTGGTTTGTTGCACTTAAAGCATTTGTTTTGTTCTTCCTTTTTATCCTTAGAAGTACCAACCTTCTTGGAAGAACCTCCAAACTTACCAGCATACTTCTTGCTTCTCTTAGCCCATTGCGATACTCTTGCAGCCATCAGAACCATTTCTTCTTCTTCATCAGAGTCCATCTCGTGACCTTCTTCAGAAGCTTCTTCATCAGATACTATAACCTTTGCCTTCAGAGCCTTAGAGGAACTCTTGGTGCTTAGTGCTATCCCTTTTAGCTTCTTAGTCGATTCATCAGTCATGAGTTCCATCTCATGACTCTTTAGAGAACTAACCAAGCTTTCAAGAGACACAGTATCTAAATCCTTAGATTCCTGAAACGCTGTCACTTTTGGTCTCCACTTTGGCGGCAAGCTTCTGAGTACTTTCCTTACATGATCAGCCTCAGTATAGCTCTTATCTAAAACTTGAAGTCCAGAAACAAGAATTTGAAACCTAGAGAACATTGTCTCAATGTCCTCTCCGTCCTTCATTTTAAATAATTCATACTGATGTACTAACAAGTTGGCCTTAGCCTCCTTAACTTGTTTATTTCCTTCATACTTGGATTTAAGAGAATCCCAGATAGACTTAGCCGTTCTCTTATCTCCAATTTTCAAGTACTCATCATGAGAGATGGCATTTGTCATCATCCCTTTTACACTGTGGTGCTTCTTATATTCAAGCTTTTGAGTGGGTGTAAAAGCCTTCCTGTCTTTAGAGCTAACAACGCCTTCTAAGTCCATATTTTCAAAGTTCACTCCATCTTCTACCAAATCCCACAGATCACAATCAATCGCCATGATGTGACTGTACATCTTGGTTTTCCAGAATGGATAACCAGTCTCAGTTCCATTGAAAAAGGGAATTTTGTCAGAAGACCTTCTGTCTTTAGAATTAGAATCATAGTCAAATGGAACTTCATTGAGATTCTTCTCAGCAGACATGTTTTTCCTCCCTGAATCTTAACTGTTTCACTGATAGGTGAGAGTTAGGCAACAGCCCAGCTCCTGATACCAATTGAAGGTGGAAAAACACAAGAAGGGGGGGTTGAATTGTGTTTTAAAAATTAAAACTTTTTACCTAATAGCGACTAAGTATGCAGCGGATAAAAACACAAATTAATGAGAGGGTGCTGAGAGAGAGAAAGAAAGACACATAATTTATCCTGGTTCCCCTCACAAATCGAGAGTACTCCAGTCCCCTTGTTACTAACAAGAGATTTTCACTATAATCTACTAAAGATTACAAATTGCTCAAGCACACTTGCAAGAGACTTCTCAGGTGCTCAAGTTTCACTAAACAAGAGACTTCTCAAATGCTCAAGTTAAACTTAACAAGAGACTTCTCAAACAAACTTAAGAATAAGAATGAATGTTTAAGGAACACTTGATATACTATCAGAGGTGTTTACAAAATACAACTCAATTTGTTCTAAGACTTAGAATGACAGATTTAAAATATGATGTCAGAATGCTTCTTAGTCTTTGAACGCAGTAATAGAACAGTAGTAGGAACAGTAGTCATTTCTTCCATTTGAGTCTTCTATTTATACTTGGAGGAAGATGATGACCGTTGCAGAGAGAGAGGTGCCAGCTGGAATTTACTCGTACAATTGATAGCTGTATATTGCCTTCTTTGGTAAGGAATTCCAATTCCACTACCTAGCTATTCCATTTATCACTCATCCATTTTGAGTAATAATAGTACGATAGTACTATCCTCAAATGCGCTCCACTTATGGATAAGGTTAACGTTGTACCAACGAATATTCCTTCCTGTGGATGTGACAGAGTCTTGAAGAGGATTGTTCTTCAATCATTGGTTCTGTATAGGTCAGCTCTTGAGTGACGTAAATTCCTTTTGCTTCTGATGTTCTTGTCATAGCTTCTTAAGATCTTCAGCTTCTGAACTTCATCAGAGCCTAGCTTTTGGTCTTCAGAGGTGCTATCTTCAGCACGCAAAAATTAAGCTTCTGATGAACAGTGGTATTCTTTCAGAGCTTGTCTTGACTGGCTTCTCTGCTACTATTCATAGTGCTTCTGCATGAATTTTAACTTGTAATTCTGCACACTAGAATAATCATTAGTGATACCAATTGCAATTTTAATACTTTGTTATCATCAAAACCACTTAAAACATTAGAGGTTCATGTCAGACCCACTTTGTTCCAACAAAGTGTTCCTTAACATTCATTCTTATTCTTAAGTTTGTTTGAGAAGTCTCTTGTTAAGTTTAACTTGAGCATTTGAGAAGTCTCTTGTTAAGTTTAACTTGAGCATTTGAGAAGTCTCTTGTTTAGTAAAACTTGAGCACCTGAGAAGTCTCTTGCAAGTGTGCTTGAGCAATTTGTAATCTTAAGTAGATTATAGTGAAAATCTCTTGTTAGTAACAAGGGGACTGGAGTACTCTCGATTTGTGAGGGGAACCAGGATAAATTCTGTGTCTTTCTTTCTCTCTCTCAGCACCCTCTCTTTATTTTGTGTTTATATCCGCTGCATACTTAGTTTTATTTCGAAAAAGTTTTAATTCTCAAAACACAATTCAACCCCCCCCCCCTTCTTGTGTTTTTCCACCTTCAATTGGTATCAAGAGCTGGGCTGTTGCCTAACTCTCACCTATCAGTGAAACAGTTATGATTCAGGGAGGAAAAACATGTCTGCTGAGAAGAATCTCAATGAAGTTCCTTTTGACTATGACTCAAACTGTCGACAAAGAAGGTCATCTGATAAAGTTCCTATCTTCAATGGAACTGAGACTAGCTACCCGTTCTGGAAAACAAATATGTACAGCTATATCATGAGTATTGATTGTGATTTATTGGACATGGTAGAAGATGGAGTGAACTTTGAAAATATGGACTTAGAAGGTGTTGTTAGCTCTAAAGACAGAAAGGCTTTTACACCTACTCAAAAGCTGGAGTATAAGAAGCACCACAGTGTAAAAGGGATGATGACAAATGCCATCTCTCATGATGAGTACTTGAAAATTGGAGATAAGAGAATGGCTAAGTCTATCTGGGATTCTCTTAAATCCAAGTATGAAGGAAATAAACAAGTTAAGGAGGCTAAGGCCAACTTGTTAGTACATCAGTATGAATTATTTAAAATGAAGGACGGAGAGGACATTGAGACAATGTTCTCTAGGTTTCAAATTCTTGTTTCCGGACTTCAAGTTTTAGATAAGAGCTATACTGAGGCTGATCATGTAAGGAAAGTACTCAGAAGCTTGCCGCCAAAGTGGAGACCAAAAGTGACAGCGTTTCAGGAATCTAAGGATTTAGATATTGTGTCTCTTGAAAGCTTGGTTAGTTCTCTAAAGAGTCATGAGATGGAACTCATGACTGATGAATCGACTAAGAAGCTAAAAGGGATAGCCCTGAGCACCAAGAGTTCCTCTAAGGCTCTGAAGGCAAAGGTTATAGTATCTGATGAAGAAGCTTCTGAAGAAGGTCACGAGATGGACTCTGATGAAGAAGAATAAATGGTTCTGATGGCTGCAAGAGTATCGCAATGGGCTAAGAGAAGCAAGAAGTATGCTGGTAAGTTTGGAGGTTCTTCCAAGAAGGTTGGTGCTTCTAAGGATAAGAAGGAAGAACAAAACAAATGCTTTAAGTGCAACAAACCAGGACACTTCATTGCTGACTGCCCAGAGAACCTGAGTAAAACATCCAAGAGAACCTCTAACAAAGAAAGATACAAAAGTAAGCTCAAGAAGGGGTTCCTTGCCACTTGGGATGATTTGGATCAGGAATCAGATTCTGATGGGGAAGAAGAAGCAAACCTAGCCTTGATGGCAACCGCTTCTGACCAAGAGAACTCTGAGCACGAAGCTGACTCAGATTCAGAAGATGAAGATGAGGTACTTGCTAAACTTTCTCGTTCTGAATTAATAGATTCCTTAAAAGATGCCTTAAAACTTTTAACCAAAAAGGCAGGTGAGTGTAAGGTCCTTAAAAAGGCCTATAACAACCTGACCGAAAAGGCAAATGAAATAATTGAACAAAATGAGTCTCTAAAATCAAGAAATGAATTTATGGAAACTCATTATGTTCTTGATGACAAGGTTCCTCCATAACATGAATTTGCTCTTCAGGAATTCCTTATCAATGGAATGAAAAGAAGTAAAATAGCCTCTTTGATTTATCATGTAAGTAGAAATAGAGGAGAAGGTCTTGGATTCTCTCGTTTTAAAGATAATCCATTATCTTCAAAATCCTCTAATATAGATAAATCAAAACCTAAGGTTGTCTTTGTAAAGAGTCAATCAGAAGTTCTAAATGAGTCAGCTTCTAATAGAACATCAAAGCCAGAGGCTCAAAAGTCAAAGACTCAGAAGGATAAAACCTCAGAACCTAAGATTTTTAAGCCTCAAGCTAATGTTAAATCTAAAGAAGCTCTGACACATTCAAGAACAAAGCTCAAGAGCTATACTAAACCCAAAAACTTTTCAACAAGGGTGGTTAACTCTAGAGGCTCTGATAGGTCTTTCAAACAAAGACCACCTAGACCTGTAAAGACTAACACAAAAGGACCCATAAAGATATGGGTACCAAAATCTCAAATAATATTTGCTTCAGGTTTGCACACCAAGAAGGCCAAAGCAGCAATGCTGGTACCTGGACAGTGGCTGCTCACGACATATGACGGGAGAAAGGCATATGTTCCAAACCCTGACTCTGAAAGAGGGAGGTACTGTGGGGTTTGGAGGAAACCAAAAAGGGAAGATCATTGGTACAGGTATAGTTGGTAACTCTTCTCTTTCAATTAAAAATGTTTGGTTAGTTGATGGCCTCAAACATAATCTGCTTAGCATTAGTCAATTTTGTGATAGCGGATTTATTGTTAAATTTGATAAAGAGGCATGTACAGTAATCAATGACTCTGACAAGTCCATATTGTTTAGAGGATTAAGAAGAGGTAATGTTTATAAGGTGAATCTGTCAGAACTCACTGAGCAGAAAATAGTTTGTCTTCTATCTCTGAATGATGAAAAGTGGGTCTGGCACCAACGCTTAGGTCATGCTAACTGGAGATTAATCTCTAAGCTTAGCAAACTAAAGTTGGTTAAAGGCCTGCCAAATCTTAAATATCATTCAGACGCTCTGTGTGGTCCTTGTCAGATTGGCAAAATTTCAAAAACTTCTTTTAAACCTAAAAACATTGTCTCTACCTCAAGACCTTTAGAACTACTTCACATTGATTTGTTTGGTCGAGTAAGTACTGCCTCAATCAATGGGAAGAAATATGGATTAGTCATTGTTGATGATTACAGTAGATGGACTTGGGTAAAGTTTCTAAGAGTGAAAGATAATGCATATGATGTGTTCAGCATCTTCTGCACTCAAGTACAAAACGAGAAAGGTCTCAACATCTTAAAGGTAAGAAGTGATCATGGTGGTGAATTTGAAAATGAACCATTTGCAACTTTTTGTGAAGATCATGGCATTGTCCATGAGTTCTCTGCTCCTAGAACACCACAACAAAATGGTGTTGTAGAGAGAAAGAACAGGTCTTTACAAGAAATGGCAAGAACCATGATGCATGAGACAAAACTTGCTAAGCACTTCTGGGCAGAAGCTGTAAACACAGCTTGTTATATTCAAAATAGGATCTATATTAGACCTCTATTGAATCTAACAACATATGAACTCTTCAAAGGAAGAAAGCCCAACATCTCTTATTTTCATCAGTTTGGATGTACCTGTTACATTCTAAACAACAAGGCCTACAAAAGAAAATTTGATGCCAAAGCTTGTAAGGGAATCTTTATAGGTTACTCTGAACGCTCAAAGGCATACAGAGTGTATAATTCTGAAACTAACACAGTGGAAGAATCTATACATGTTAAATTTGATGATAAAGAGCCTGACAGTAAAATGTCAGAGCAAGATAATAGTTATGCAGGTGTTCCATACCAATACATCGATTCAGAACTTGAAAAAGCATCAGAAGCTGTTGAAGCTTCAGAAGCTGTATTGGAAGAAGATGCTGAAGAAGCATCTCAATTAGAAGCATCACAAGAACATGATGACACTTCAGAAGAAGACACTCAACCAAGTGCTGATGTTGATGAAGCTCCAAGAAGGAAGTTCAAATATAGATCATCACATCCAGAAGATCTAATTCTTGGAAACAAAGAAAGTCCAAGAAAGACAAGATCAGACTATCAACAACTTGATTCACTTCTGGGACTAATCTCAATGATAGAACCAAAGAATGTTGATGAAGCACTTACTGACGATGGATGGATTGTAGCTATGCAAGATGAGCTCAATCAGTTTCAAAGAAATGATGTATGGGATTTAGTGCCAAGACCAGTACATAAGAACATCATTGGAACCAAGTGGGTATTTAGAAACAAGATGAATGAACAAGGTGAAGTGGTAAGAAATAAAGTTAGACTGGTAGCACAAGGCTACAGTCAGCAAAAAGGTATAGACTTCACTGAAACATTTGCTCCAGTAGCAAGACTGGAAGCAATCAGGTTACTTCTTTCATATGCTGTTAACAATGGAATCACATTGTACCAAATGGATGTTAAGAGCGCCTTTCTTAATGGTGTTATTTCTGAAGAAGTATATGTCAAACAACCCCCAGGTTTTGAGGATTTGAAAAATCCTGATTATGTTTATAAACTTAAGAAATCACTCTATGGTCTCAAACAAGCTCCAAGAGCTTGGTATGAAAGACTGAGTAATTTCCTTTTAGAAAATGGTTTTCAAAAAGGTCAAATTGACAATACATTATTCAGAAAGACATCTAAGGAAGATATCTTAATCATTCAAATATATGTTGATGATATTATTTTTGGTTCTACTAATGCTTCCTTGTGCAAGAGTTTTTCAAAGCTGATGCAGGATGAATTCGAGATGAGTATGATGGGTGAATTGAAATTCTTCCTTGGAATCCAAATTAATCAAGGAAAAGACGGCACTTACATTCATCAAAGCAAATATACTAAAGAGCTTCTGAAGAAGTTCAACCTTGATGACTGCAAGATAATGTCTACACCCATGCATCCTACCAGCAGCCTAAGCAAGGAAGAGATTGGAAGCAAAGTAGATCAAAAGCTGTATCGAGGTATGATTGGTTCTTTACTCTACCTTACAGCATCTAGACCTGATATTTTATATAGTGTATGCTTGTATGCTAGATTCCAGTCAGATCCTAGAGAACCTCACTTAACTGCTGTTAAGAGGATCTTTAGATATCTGAAAGGAACTACTAATCTAGGACTTCTTTATAAAAAATCCCTAGATAGTAAGCTAGTTGGATTCTGTGATGCTGACTATGCTGGTGATAAGATTGAGAGGAAATCCACTAGTGGAAATTGCCAATTCATTGGTGAGAATCTCATATCTTGGGCTAGCAAGAGACAAACAACTATTGCTTTGTCTACAGCAGAAGCAGAATACATCTCAGCTGCTAAATGCTGCACACAGCTTCTCTGGATGAAATATCAGTTGGAAGATTATAACATAGCTGAAAGTAGTATTCCACTATATTGTGACAATACTGCTGCTATTCATTTGTCTAAGAACCCTATTCTACACTCTAGAGCTAAACATATTGAAATAAAACATCATTTTATAAGAGATCATGTTCAAAAAGGTACAATAAATATTCAATTCATTGATACTGAACATCAGTGGGCTGACATATTTACTAAACCTTTAGCTATTGAAAGATTTGATTTTATCAAAAAGAATTTGAACATGCACTATATCTCTGAAGAAAATTAGCTCTGAGAAGTAGAATAGAATTAGCATCTGAAGCTCTATCAGAACCTCTTATAATTTAGAGTATCCCTTGGGAAGCTCTGAATAATTTAGGCTCTGAAGAGTAACAGGTTCTGATGAGGTGTCAGATACAAATGAGTGAGGCTCTGAACCTTTTGGAAATGAAACGTTCAGTACGAGTAAGTGTACAACAGTTGTCTGTACACGCGTCAGCTATGATTAAACTTTTCAACACGTGTCTAGATCCTGACGGGCAGAGAACAGTTAATGATGATTATGGCAGTTAAGTATATTATTTAATTTTTAAAACTGCTCGCGCTCCTTCCCAATGTTTATTTTCTCTGTGTATGTGTGCTAGTTACTATTTATAAGTCACTTCACTCACTTGCACAACTTTTTACACGAAATCACTACCTACACAACCCTAGACCTTACAGAAATTCCCAATCTTCATCTTCTTAATTTCTGCAACTATGGCTGCTCGTTCATCAAACAAAATCGTTCAAGAACCCTTTAACCCTACGTTACCACCCATCATCGATCTTAATTCAAAAGATAATCTTGTTTATCAACACAATCAAACGGACGCCGGTCCAGACTCATACGATTTCTACACGGAAAAGTTTGTAGATTTCGATAGCCTGAAAGCAAACGGAATCGATGTTCAAAATCTATTCTTCGATCAAAAATGGGAAAACTATTTTGAGATGTTGAATGGTTTTGTGTACTATGACATTGTCAAATATTTCTGGCAAAAAGCAAAGGTTTTTGATAGAGTAAGCGCTGATGAAGAATACAAGAACCTGATTGCGAAGAACAAGTCTCTAAAGGGTAAAACAAGGCAGGAACTTGGTTTGAAACCGTATAGAGGAAGAGAAATAAGGTCAAACATTTTGGGTATCAATGTGGTGATCACTCAGGCACACATTGCCAAGATTCTGGGTTTGGATAACAAGGGAGAAGACATAGAAGTATATGATGCTAAGAGCAAATATTTGAATTCAATCAATCAGGACCTGTTTAAACCTGGGAGTTCCAACAGGGACTTTGGAAAGTTGAAGTGCATGAGGCACAAGTTTGAATTTGCTTTCAGAGTGTTTCTCGCTACAATAGTTACTAGAGAAGGTGGATTAGATACCATCTCTATACCACATAAGCACTTTATTTGGTTCTTATACAAGAAAGTAAAAATAAACCTGGCTAAGGTTTTATTTGATCACATGTGTTTAACCATCACTGCAAGCAGAACCAAAATGCCCTCTAACATTCATCATCCTAGGCTCATATCAGAACTCATTAGGCAAACCAAACTCACAGACATTCTGAGTGCCAAGGAAAAGCTTAGAGTATTCCAAACTGCTAAGTATGATGCAACGGTTCTGGTGAATATGAAAAGAAAAACCAAGAATGAAATTATCTCAGTGAAGACACCTCTGCAACAAGTCTATGAAAAATACTTCTGGTGTGATGGGTTTCCCACCATATCAGAACATGACAATGAGGATGTCATCAAGAACTTCATTGAGATAGTGAGAAGAGAGACTGGGGTAAGAGTACCCAGAAAGATGGTTGTTAGTGTCCCAAATTGGGAAATCTTCAAGGGTCCAAAGGCTATTACAAGGTCTCAAAGGAAGCCAAAGACCACTGAACAAGAGATAGCTGATGATGGTTCTGAGGACCAAGAGAATGCTGATGCTGATGAGGCTATGGGAGGAGATAGTGGTGCTGAGGATATGGCCACTAAAGCTGTTCAGAAGGAAAGGCAATCAAAGAAGAGAAATGACAGGCCTCAAGCTTCTGAGGAGGATCAGAACCCTACTACGCCTGCCAAAAGATTGAAGTCTAGAGCTTCAAAACCAAAAGGTAAAATCTCTGAGCCTAATACTTCTAGCATTCCAGTAGCTCAAGATATTAATCCTGAACCTCAACCCTCTATCTCTCAACCCCCTCAAACTACCAATCAAACAAATCCAATAGACTTCACTGTGCCTCTTAGTGTAGTGTTGCCTGATCCTGAAACTTTACAAACATCATCATCATCTGATACTAGCACTGACTCTGATGAGTTCATTGCTAAGATAATCAAAGAAGCACCAAAGAAAACAAACTTCAAAAAGACCACCAAGAGACCTATTAAGAAACCAATCCAACTCTCTTCTGATGAAGAAACCCCCATCATCATTGACACTACCATCCTTAACCAACCTGCCAATACTGAATCAGTTCTTGAGCACCTTCAACAACACCTATCTGGAGATGCATTTACACACTCCAATCCAAACACACCACCTCGTTTTCCTTTTAACAATCCCTCTGCTGATCAAGCTACCCAAGAACCACCGGTTACTCAATCTATTCAAACTCCTCCTCCATCACTTGATCACATCTCACAAGTTAATCCACCCACATTTACACCTGTTCAGGATGAGTCAATTGCTCATTCTGAAGCTCAACAAGAATCACCTCATCAATCACCTCCACCTGAATTATACACTGATGAATCATCTCCTGCACCTTCACCACAACCCGTCTATGGCCCACTCAACAAACCTCTAGTTTTAGAAGAGGTTCTTGAGCTTTACCAACACATCTCTAAAGCTGAAGCACAAATGTTTAAAGATACCATCAATGTTGATGATGACATCATACCCCCTAACCTCAGCAAAATAAAAATCATAAATCTCAAACGAAAACAACCTGAGCCAACCATTCCCTTTGATCCATCCATACCCTTTTTCAACTCTAACTTTGAACCAAACCTTGAGCTGTTGCATAATGCTATTGGTATTAGACTTAAGAGATTCAGACAAAGGGAGGAAGAAGCTCTTATCTTCCCTTCTGATTTTGATGCTGATGTCAGAGAGATGGAGTACTTGTTTAGTCAATCATTACAAATCCTCAGTACTCATCTGAAGAACAAGACAAAGGATAGGGGAATGAATACAGCAAGGGAATTATTTGAGTTTGCTGAGATGTCATGTGCTCCAAGGCTCACATTCTACAATCATGAAGAGGAACGTGCACGTTTGGCAGCTTTGGATGCTGAAATCAAGAAACTAGCAAGGAGTGCATGTGAGACAGCTGAGAAACTAATCAGTGAAGAAGGTATTTATGAGTTAGCTACTGAGCAGGCTTGGATAGCTGCTGAACAGGCAAGAGCAGCTGAAGCTGAGCACAAAAGGCTAGCTGAACAAGAGGCATTGAACTTATTAGTAGATAGGGCTGTGCACATTGCTAAAATTGAAATCAACAAGCTCAATGAAAATCAAGCTGCTGAGCAAGATGTTGCAATGCTTGATCAGAATCAGATAGAAGAAGATAATGAGATGGATATTGATGAAGATACTGACAAGGGTAAGAAGCCCATTATAGAACACATTCCTCCTCTCTCTCCTATAAAGATTGACATAGCTTTTACCTCGTCTGCAATACCTCCAGCAGTTCAAGATGCATTGGACAGCATCCGAACTGAACTGGCTAATGAAATTGATGAGCTAAGAGTGGATATGCGCAATGATGTGAATTCTGCTGTGGAAACAGTTCACAAAAGGATGGATGACATGATGTTAACCCTTCTGAAAGCCATAGCAGATGTTAAGAAACCTTAGTCTTTGTTTGTGCACTTGTTTTGTTATTAATTCTTGTGTAATATTTGGATAATTTGTTGAATTAATATCTATATTATCCATATTTGTGTGTTTGTTATTAGCTTATGTGTCTGTTTTACTTTTGTTTTTAAAAATTTAACTTCTCTATATACCATGATATTGTCTGGTACTCTTGAGATTTCTGGCTCTAGTGAGAGATGCTGAAGAGCATCTTTGCTTTTAAACTAATAAGCCTAGGATTTTCAAAACCTAAGAGCCCCTCTCATCAGTACTCCTGTTTACTCATGAAATAGCTTCTTAGTATTAAAGTCTGTTTAACAACGGGGCACCGATACCGAATGAGGCGTGTCTGGTAACTGGTTTTCTGACAATAGGAATGAGGTATATATATATAAGAAACTTGCTCAAAACAAAGGGAATTTATAGCATAAACTCTTTTATTAATATTATTGAAGAATCTCTATTACATAGAATGATGAGACTCTACTTAGAGCTAGGCTTAATTTCAGAAGACTCTGAATCTAGCTTCTTATGTTTTTCCTTAATGTAAGCAAGCAAGTTGGCAGTGGCCTTTTGCACTAGCTCTTCAGTGTCCTTCTGAACAGCAGCCTCGTACTCTTCGTATGGAGTGTCATCATTGTATGTCCATAAAAATTCTTCCAGATCAGAGCCCAATTCTTCCTCCTCTGACTCTGTCAATATTAGTTCTTGCTTGTTCCTTTCATAGCGAAGCCTGTTTTCTTCGCAGCGCCAGGGCTCTGCTCCCTTCTTGCTCTCTTATATTGAGCCTGAAGCATCCTTGGTAACCTGCTTTTCCATTATATGTTTGTTTTTGGAAATGACTTGATTACTCTGAATGAGTAAAATGAGAAGAATCATCCTTTATTTATAGTACCTTCAAGCTATCTTGTCTGTAGGATAATCAATGCCATTCATTGAATGCGTTTGGTTGTCACTTCCTTTTGACTTGACTACCTTGTTTGGCGCTTTGACTGCTTGGTTTTCTGTGTCTTTTTGACTGATGCCAAAAGGGGGAGTAAGAGTAGCGTTAAAATTAATGTTGATTCATTCATATACTGCTCAATCTGAAACTGTAATGTCAAGTACATTATGAATCAATGTTTATCCCTTATGATTTCTTTCTCATTCTGAACGATTATTGAAAGGGGAGAAAATTTAAGAACCTAAAATTTTATTCATAGATAATATCAGAAGAGCTTGCAAACCACTTCTGAGCATTATCAGACTCTAAGAAGCAAAGCTTACAAAACTATGCTTCTGAGAGTTAAATATGAAAATTTATTTTAAGTTAATAAATCGACTCTTAAACTGTTTTAATTAATTATGGATAAGACTTAGGGGGAGCTTACAAACCTACCCTTATGGATTATCATACTCACGGGGGAGATTGCAAACCTTTGAAACCTGAAGTTAACATAATTAAATTAAATCAACAACAATTGAATTTTAATGCTTTAGTTTGTCATCATCAAAAAGGGGGAGATTGTTGGAACAAAGTGGGTCTGACATGAACCTCTAATGATTTAAATAAGTTTTGATGATAACAAAGTATTAAAATTACAATTGGAATTACTAATGATTATTCTAGTGTGCAGAATTACAAGTTAAAATTCATTCAGAAGCACTATGAATAATAGCAGAGAAGCCAGTCAAAACAAGCTCTGAAAGCACATCACTGTTCATCAGAAGCTTAAGTTTTGTATGTTGAAGAAAGTGCCTCTGAGGACAAAAACAAGGCTCTGACGGACTTAGAAGCAAAAAGGGCCTCAAGAAGCAATGACAACAGCATCTGAAGCAAAAGGAATTTACGTCACTCAAGAACTGACATATTCAGAACCAATGATTGAAGAACAATCTACTTCAAGGATCTGTCACGTCCACGGGAAGGAATATTCGTTGGTACAACGTTAACCTTATCCATATGTGGAGCGCAATTGAGAATCGTACTATTGTACTATTATTACTCAAAATGGATGAGTGATAATTCAAATAGCAAGGTAGTGGAATTGGATATCTTTACCAAAGAAGGTAACTACAGCTATCACAATTGTACAAATAAATTCCAGCTGGCACCTCTCTCTCTGCAACGGTCATCATCTTCCTCCAAGTATAAATAGAAGACTCAAATGGAAGAAATCACTACTGTTCTAACGACCGTTCTACCAACACTGTTCTATTACTACGTTCAAAGACTAAGAAGCATTCTGACATCATAATTTAGATCTGTCATTCTAAGTCTTAGAACAATTTGAGTTGTATTTTGTAAACACCTCTGATAGTATATCAAGTGTTCCTTAACATTCATTCTTATTCTTAAGTTTGTTTGAGAAGTCTCTTGTTAAGTTTAACTTGAGCATTTGAGAAGTCTCTTGTTAAGTTTAACTTGAGCATTTGAGAAGTCTCTTGTTTAGTAAAACTTGAGCACCTGAGAAGTCTCTTGCAAGTGTGCTTGAGCAATTTGTAATCTTAAGTAGATTATAGTGAAAATCTCTTGTTAGTAACAAGGGGACTGGAGTACTCTCGATTTGTGAGGGGAACCAGGATAAATTCTGTGTCTTTCTTTCTCTCTCTCAGCACCCTCTCTTTATTTTGTGTTTATATCCGCTGCATACTTAGTTTTATTTCGAAAAAGTTTTAATTCTCAAAACACAATTCAACCCCCCCCCCCCTTCTTGTATTTTTCCACCTTCACCGCGAAGGGTCAAATATCATATTTCCTTATGGGACGTCCGGGCAAAACATAATCGATCCATTTTGCACCTTCAATTCTATTCCGACAAAATTTCATCATCTTTTTTATTTTTTCCATTTTACAACCGCGAAGGGTCGAATATCATATTTCCTTTGGGGACATCCGGACAAAGTATAATCCATCAATTTTATAACTACAATTTATCAAATTTAGGATATTAATCGGGGTCACTATCCAATGAGAAGTCGATAACTCAATTATCAAGTTTAAGACAACTTGATATTTTCAATCAAATTTGGGCAAAATTCCATAATCTTTTGAGTTTTTCGAAATTTGAACACAGATGGTTCAAATACCATATTTTACCCTAGGGACATCTCTACACAATAGAATCCATCTATTCATACATACTATCAGGTAAATTGGAAGACTATGTATTCATTTTAAGTTTATAATCAAGACAAGGTGTATGATCGCAAAACATCACATTTTTCTATCTCCATCATAAAATATCGATAACTGTAAGTAGTGATTGAAGAATAAAATTAAGAATTGCTATAATAAGCATAATAGCATACCTTGAGTGAACCGCATATTTTGAAATTTGTTGATCAAAAAGCCTACACTCCAACAACCGATTCAATCAATTTCAATGTATCAAGTTTAGGACAACTTGATTCAAATATCAAATTTGATTTTCAATTCTATTCCGACAAAATTCAACCATCTTTTTTGTTTTTCAATTTTAGAACCGCGAAGGATCAAATATCATATTTCCTTGAGGGACATCCGGGAAAAACATAATCGATCCATTTTGCACCTTCAATTCCATTCCGACAAAATTTCATCATCTTTTTTTTTCCATTTTAGAACCGCGAAGGGTCGAATATCATATTTCCTTTAGGGACATCCGGACAAAGTATAATCCATCTATTTTATAACTTCAATTTATCAAATTTAGGATATCATTCGGGGTCACTATCCATTGAGAAGTCGATAACTCAATTATCAAGTTTAAGACAACTTGATATTTTCAATTAAATTTGGTCAAAATTCAATAATCTTTTGAGTTTTTCGAAATTTGAACACAGATGGTTCAAATACCATATTTTACTTTAGGGACATCTCTACACAATACAATCCATCTATTCATACATACTATCAGGTAAATTGAAAGACTACGTATTCATTTTAAGTTTATAATCAAGACAAGGTGTATGATCGCAAAACATCACATTTTTCTATATCTATCATAAAATATCGATAACTGTAAGTAGTGATTAATGAAAAAAATTAAGAATAGCTATAATAAGCAAATAGCATACCTTGAGTGAACCGCATATTTTGAAATTTGTTGATCAAATAGCCAACATTCCAACAACCGATTCAATCAATTTCAATTTATCAAGTTTAGGACAACTTGATTCAAATATCAAATTTGATTTTCAAATCTATTCCGACAAAATTCCATCATTTTTTTTTGTTTTTCAATTTTAGAACCGCGAAGGGTCAAATATCATATTTCCTTTAGGGACGTCCGGGCAAAACATAATCGATCCATTTTGCACCTTCAATTCTATTCCGACAAAATTTCATCATCTTTTTTATTTTTTCCATTTTACAACCGCGAAGGGTCGAATATCATATTTCCTTTGGGGACATCCGGACAAAGTATAATCCATCTATTTTATAAATACAATTTATCAAATTTAGGATATCAATCGGGGTCACTATCCAATGAGAAGTCGATAACTCAATTATCAAGTTTAAGACAACTTGATATTTTCAATCAAATTTAGGCAAAATTCCATAATTTTTGAGTTTTTCGAAATTTGAACACAAATGGTTCAAATACCATATTTTACTTTAGGGACATCTCTACACAATACAATCCATCTATTAATACATACTATCAGGTAAATTGAAAGACTACGTATTAATTTTAAGTTTATAATCAAGACAAGGTGTATGATCACAAAACATCACATTTTTCTATATCTATCAAAAATATCGATAACTGTAAGTAGTGATTAATGAATAAAATTAAGAATAGCTATAATAAGCAAATAGCATACCTTGAGTGAACCGCATATTTTGAAATTTGTTGATCAAAAAGCCAACATTCCAACAACCGATTCAATCAATTTCAATTTATCAAGTTTAGGACAACTTGATTCAAATATCAAATTTGATTTTCAAATGTATTCCGACAAAATTCCATCATTTTTTTTGTTTTTCAATTTTAGAACCGCGAAGGGTCAAATATCATATTTCCTTATGGGACGTCCGGGCAAAACATAATCGATCCATTTTGCACCTTCAATTCTATTCCGACAAAATTTCATCATCTTTTTTATTTTTTCCATTTTACAACCGCGAAGGGTCGAATATCATATTTCCTTTGGGGACATCCGGACAAAGTATAATCCATCAATTTTATAACTACAATTTATCAAATTTAGGATATTAATCGGGGTCACTATCCAATGAGAAGTCGATAACTCAATTATCAAGTTTAAGACAACTTGATATTTTCAATCAAATTTGGGCAAAATTCCATAATCTTTTGAGTTTTTCGAAATTTGAACACAGATGGTTCAAATACCATATTTTACCCTAGGGACATCTCTACACAATAGAATCCATCTATTCATACATACTATCAGGTAAATTGGAAGACTATGTATTCATTTTAAGTTTATAATCAAGACAAGGTGTATGATCGCAAAACATCACATTTTTCTATCTCCATCATAAAATATCGATAACTGTAAGTAGTGATTGAAGAATAAAATTAAGAATTGCTATAATAAGCATAATAGCATACCTTGAGTGAACCGCATATTTTGAAATTTGTTGATCAAAAAGCCTACACTCCAACAACCGATTCAATCAATTTCAATGTATCAAGTTTAGGACAACTTGATTCAAATATCAAATTTGATTTTCAATTCTATTCCGACAAAATTCAACCATCTTTTTTGTTTTTCAATTTTAGAACCGCGAAGGATCAAATATCATATTTCCTTCAGGGACATCCGGGAAAAACATAATCGATCCATTTTGCACCTTCAATTCCATTCCGACAAAATTTCATCATCTTTTTTTTTCCATTTTAGAACCGCGAAGGGTCGAATATCATATTTCCTTTAGGGACATCCGGACAAAGTATAATCCATCTATTTTATAACTTCAATTTATCAAATTTAGGATATCATTCGGGGTCACTATCCATTGAGAAGTCGATAACTCAATTATCAAGTTTAAGACAACTTGATATTTTCAATTAAATTTGGTCAAAATTCAATAATCTTTTGAGTTTTTCGAAATTTGAACACAGATGGTTCAAATACCATATTTTACTTTAGGGACATCTCTACACAATACAATCCATCTATTCATACATACTATCAGGTAAATTGAAAGACTACGTATTCATTTTAAGTTTATAATCAAGACAAGGTGTATGATCGCAAAACATCACATTTTTCTATATCTATCATAAAATATCGATAACTGTAAGTAGTGATTAATGAAAAAAATTAAGAATAGCTATAATAAGCAAATAGCATACCTTGAGTGAACCGCATATTTTGAAATTTGTTGATCAAATAGCCAACATTCCAACAACCGATTCAATCAATTTCAATTTATCAAGTTTAGGACAACTTGATTCAAATATCAAATTTGATTTTCAAATCTATTCCGACAAAATTCCATCATTTTTTTTTGTTTTTCAATTTTAGAACCGCGAAGGGTCAAATATCATATTTCCTTTAGGGACGTCCGGGCAAAACATAATCGATCCATTTTGCACCTTCAATTCTATTCCGACAAAATTTCATCATCTTTTTTATTTTTTCCATTTTACAACCGCGAAGGGTCGAATATCATATTTCCTTTGGGGACATCCGGACAAAGTATAATCCATCTATTTTATAAATACAATTTATCAAATTTAGGATATCAATCGGGGTCACTATCCAATGAGAAGTCGATAACTCAATTATCAAGTTTAAGACAACTTGATATTTTCAATCAAATTTAGGCAAAATTCCATAATTTTTGAGTTTTTCGAAATTTGAACACAAATGGTTCAAATACCATATTTTACTTTAGGGACATCTCTACACAATACAATCCATCTATTAATACATACTATCAGGTAAATTGAAAGACTACGTATTAATTTTAAGTTTATAATCAAGACAAGGTGTATGATCACAAAACATCACATTTTTCTATATCTATCAAAAATATCGATAACTGTAAGTAGTGATTAATGAATAAAATTAAGAATAGCTATAATAAGCAAATAGCATACCTTGAGTGAACCGCATATTTTGAAATTTGTTGATCAAAAAGCCAACATTCCAACAACCGATTCAATCAATTTCAATTTATCAAGTTTAGGACAACTTGATTCAAATATCAAATTTGATTTTCAAATGTATTCCGACAAAATTCCATCATTTTTTTTGTTTTTCAATTTTAGAACCGCGAAGGGTCAAATATCATATTTCCTTATGGGACGTCCGGGCAAAACATAATCGATCCATTTTGCACCTTCAATTCTATTCCGACAAAATTTCATCATCTTTTTTATTTTTTCCATTTTACAACCGCGAAGGGTCGAATATCATATTTCCTTTGGGGACATCCGGACAAAGTATAATCCATCTATTTTATAACTACAATTTATCAAATTTAGGATATTAATCGGGGTCACTATCCAATGAGAAGTCGATGACTCAATTATCAAGTTTAAGACAACTTGATATTTTCAATCAAATTTGGGCAAAATTCCATAATCTTTTGAGTTTTTCGAAATTTGAACACAGATGGTTCAAATACCATATTTTACCTTAGGGACATCTCTACACAATACAATCCATCTATTCATACATACTATCAGGTAAATTGGAAGACTATGTATTCATTTTAAGTTTATAATCAAGACAAGGTGTATGATCGCAAAACATCACATTTTTCTATCTCCATCATAAAATATCGATAACTGTAAGTAGTGATTGAAGAATAAAATTAAGAATTGCTATAATAAGCATAATAGCATACCTTGAGTGAACTGCATATTTTGAAATTTGTTGATCAAAAAGCCTACATTCCAACAACCGATTCAATCAATTTCAATTTATCAAGTTTAGGACAACTTGATTCAAATATCAAATTTGATTTTCAATTCTATTCCGACAAAATTCCACCATCTTTTTTGTTTTTCAATTTTAGAACCGCGAAGGATCAAATATCATATTTCCTTGAGGGACATCCAGGCAAAACATAATCGATCCATTTTGCACCTTCAATTCTATTCCGACAAAATTTCATCATCTTTTTTTTTTTTTTTTCCATTTTAGAACCGCGAAGGGTCGAATATCATATTTCCTTTAGGGACATCCGGACAAAGTATAATCCATCTATTTTATAACTTCAATTTATCAAATTTAGTATATCATTCGGGGCCACTATCCAATGAGAAGTCGATAACTCAATTATCAAGTTTAAGACAACTTGATATTTTCAATCAAATTTGGTCAAAATTCCATAATCTTTTGAGTTTTTCGAAATTTGAACACAGATGGTTCAAATACCATATTTTACTTTAGGGACATCTCTACACAATACAATCCATCTATTCATACATACTATCAGGTAAATTGAAAGACTACGTATTCATTTTAAGTTTATAATCAAGACAAGGTGTATGATCGCAAAACATCACATTTTTCTATATCTATCATAAAATATCGATAACTGTAAGTAGTGATTAATGAATAAAATTAAGAATAGCTATAATAAGCAAATAGCATACCTTGAGTGAACCACATATTTTGAAATTTGTTGATCAAAAAGCCAACATTCCAACAACCGATTCAATCAATTTCAATTTATCAAGTTTAGGACAACTTGATTCAAATATCAAATTTGATTTTCAAATCTATTCCGACAAAATTCCATCATTTTTTTTTTGTTTTTCAATTTTAGAACCGCGAACGGTCAAATATCATATTTCCTTTAGGGACGTCCGGGCAAAACATAATCGATCCATTTTGCACCTTCAATTCTATTCCGACAAAATTTCATCATCTTTTTTATTTTTTCCATTTTACAACCGCGAAGGGTCGAATATCATATTTCCTTTGGGGACATCCGGACAAAGTATAATCCATCTATTTTATAACTACAATTTATCAAATTTAGGATATTAATCGGGGTCACTATCCAATGAGAGGTCGATGACTCAATTATCAAGTTTAAGACAACTTGATATTTTCAATCAAATTTGGGCAAAATTCCATAATCTTTTGAGTTTTTCGAAATTTGAACACAGATGGTTCAAATACCATATTTTACCTTAGGGACATCTCTACACAATACAATCCATCTATTCATACATACTATCAGGTAAATTGGAAGACTATGTATTCATTTAAGTTTATAATCAAGACAAGGTGTATGATCGCAAAACATCACATTTTTCTATCTCCATCATAAAATATCGATAACTGTAAGTAGTGATTGAAGAATAAAATTAAGAATTGCTATAATAAGCATAATAGCATACCTTGAGTGAACTGCATATTTTGAAATTTGTTGATCAAAAAGCCTACATTCCAACAACCGATTCAATCAATTTCAATTTATCAAGTTTAGGACAACTTGATTCAAATATCAAATTTGATTTTCAATTCTATTCCGACAAAATTCCACCATCTTTTTTGTTTTTCAATTTTAGAACCGCGAAGGATCAAATATCATATTTCCTTGAGGGACATCCAGGCAAAACATAATCGATCCATTTTGCACCTTCAATTCTATTCCGACAAAATTTCATCATCTTTTTTTTTTTTTTTTCCATTTTAGAACCGCGAAGGGTCGAATATCATATTTCCTTTAGGGACATCCGGACAAAGTATAATCCATCTATTTTATAACTTCAATTTATCAAATTTAGTATATCATTCGGGGCCACTATCCAATGAGAAATCGATAACTCAATTATCAAGTTTAAGACAACTTGATATTTTCAATCAAATTTGGTCAAAATTCCATAATCTTTTGAGTTTTTCGAAATTTGAACACAGATGGTTCAAATACCATATTTTACTTTAGGGACATCTCTACACAATACAATCCATCTATTCATACATACTATCAGGTAAATTGAAAGACTACGTATTCATTTTAAGTTTATAATCAAGACAAGGTGTATGATCGCAAAACATCACATTTTTCTATATCTATCATAAAATATCGATAACTGTAAGTAGTGATTAATGAAAAAAATTAAGAATAGCTATAATAAGCAAATAGCATACCTTGAGTGAACCGCATATTTTGAAATTTGTTGATCAAATAGCCAACATTCCAACAACCGATTCAATCAATTTCAATTTATCAAGTTTAGGACAACTTGATTCAAATATCAAATTTGATTTTCAAATCTATTCCGACAAAATTCCATCATTTTTTTTTTGTTTTTCAATTTTAGAACCGCGAAGGGTCAAATATCATATTTCCTTTAGGGACGTCCGGGCAAAACATAATCGATCCATTTTGCACCTTCAATTCTATTCCGACAAAATTTCATCATCTTTTTTATTTTTTCCATTTTACAACCGCGAAGGGTCGAATATCATATTTCCTTTGGGGACATCCGGACAAAGTATAATCCATCTATTTTATAACTACAATTTATCAAATTTAGGATATCAATCGGGGTCACTATCCAATGAGAAGTCGATAACTCAATTATCAAGTTTAAGACAACTTGATATTTTCAATCAAATTTAGGCAAAATTCCATAATTTTTGAGTTTTTCGAAATTTGAACACAGATGGTTCAAATACCATATTTTACTTTAGGGACATCTCTACACAATACAATCCATCTATTAATACATACTATCAGGTAAATTGAAAGACTACGTATTAATTTTAAGTTTATAATCAAGACAAGGTGTATGATCGCAAAACATCACATTTTTCTATATCTATCAAAAATATCGATAACTGTAAGTAGTGATTAATGAATAAAATTAAGAATAGCTATAATAAGCAAATAGCATACCTTGAGTGAACCGCATATTTTGAAATTTGTTGATCAAAAAGCCAACATTCCAACAACTGATTCAATCAATTTCAATTTATCAAGTTTAGGACAACTTGATTCAAATATCAAATTTGATTTTCAAATGTATTCCGACAAAATTCCATCATTTTTTTTGTTTTTCAATTTTAGAACCGCGAAGGGTCAAATATCATATTTCCTTATGGGACGTCCGGGCAAAACATAATCGATCC
This sequence comes from Trifolium repens, assembly GCA_030408175.1. Lineage (NCBI taxonomy): Eukaryota > Viridiplantae > Streptophyta > Magnoliopsida > Fabales > Fabaceae > Trifolium > Trifolium repens. Next base: position 39,732,819 of record CP125851.1, read on the forward strand.
ATTTTGCACCTTCAATTCTATTCCGACAAAATTTCATCATCTTTTTTATTTTTTCCATTTTACAACCGCGAAGGGTCGAATATCATATTTCCTTTGGGGACATCCGGACAAAGTATAATCCATCTATTTTATAACTACAATTTATCAAATTTAGGATATTAATCGGGGCACTATCAAATGAGAAGTCGATGACTCAATTATCAAGTTTAAGACAACTTGATATTTTCAATCAAATTTGGGCAAAATTCCATAATCTTTTGAGTTTTTCGAAATTTGAACACAGATGGTTCAAATACCATATTTTACCTTAGGGACATCTCTACACAATACAATCCATCTATTCATACATACTATCAGGTAAATTGGAAGACTATCTATTCATTTTAAGTTTATAATCAAGACAAGGTGTATGATCGCAAAACATCACATTTTTCTATCTCCATCATAAAATATCGATAACTGTAAGTAGTGATTGAAGAATAAAATTAAGAATTGCTATAATAAGCATAATAGCATACCTTGAGTGAACCGCATATTTTGAAATTTGTTGATCAAAAAGCCTACATTCCAACAACCGATTCAATCAATTTCAATGTATCAAGTTTAGGACAACTTGATTCAAATATCAAATTTGATTTTCAATTCTATTCCGACAAAATTCAACCATCTTTTTTGTTTTTCAATTTTAGAACCTCGAAGGATCAAATATCATATTTCCTTGAGAGACATCCGGGAAAAACATAATCGATCCATTTTGCACCTTCAATTCCATTCCGACAAAATTTCATCATCTTTTTTTTTCCATTTTAGAACCGCGAAGGGTCGAATATCATATTTCCTTTAGGGACATCCGGACAAAGTATAATCCATCTATTTTATAACTTCAATTTATCAAATTTAGGATATCATTCGGGGTCACTATCCATTGAGAAGTCGATAACTCAATTATCAAGTTTAAGACAACTTGATATTTTCAATTAAATTTGGTCAAAATTCAATAATCTTTTGAGTTTTTCGAAATTTGAACACAGATGGTTCAAATACCATATTTTACTTTAGGGACATCTCTACACAATACAATCCATCTATTCATACATACTATCAGGTATATTGAAAGACTACGTATTCATTTTAAGTTTATAATCAAGACAAGGTGTATGATCGCAAAACATCACATTTTTCTATATCTATCATAAAATATCGATAACTGTAAGTAGTGATTAAAGAAAAAAATTAAGAATAGCTATAATAAGCAAATAACATACCTTGAGTGAACCGCATATTTTGAAATTTGTTGATCAAATAGCCAACATTCCAACAACCGATTCAATCAATTTCAATTTATCAAGTTTAGGACAACTTGATTCAAATATCAAATTTGATTTTCAAATCTATTCCGACAAAATTCCATCATTTTTTTTTGTTTTTCAATTTTTGAACCGCGAAGGGTCAAATATCATATTTCCTTTAGGGACGTCCGGGCAAAACATAATCGATCCATTTTGCACCTTCAATTCTATTCCGACAAAATTTCATCATCTTTTTTATTTTTTCCATTTTACAACCGCGAAGGGTCGAATATCATATTTCCTTTGGGGACATCCGGACAAAGTATAATCCATCTATTTTATAACTACAATTTATCAAATTTAGGATATCAATCGGGGTCACTATCCAATGAGAAGTCGATAACTCAATTATCAAGTTTAAGACAACTTGATATTTTCAATCAAATTTAGGCAAAATTCCATAATTTTTGAGTTTTTCGAAATTTGAACACAGATGGTTCAAATACCATATTTTACTTTAGGGACATCTCTACACAATACAATCCATCTATTAATACATACTATCAGGTAAATTGAAAGACTACGTATTAATTTTAAGTTTATAATCAAGACAAGGTGTATGATCGCAAAACATCACATTTTTCTATATCTATCAAAAATATCGATAACTGTAAGTAGTGATTAATGAATAAAATTAAGAATAGCTATAATAAGCAAATAGCATACCTTGAGTGAACCGCATATTTTGAAATTTGTTGATCAAAAAGCCAACATTCCAACAACCGATTCAATCAATTTCAATTTATCAAGTTTAGGACAACTTGATTCAAATATCAAATTTGATTTTCAAATCTATTCCGACAAAATTCCATCATTTTTTTTTTGTTTTTCAATTTTAGAACCGCGAAGGGTCAAATATCATATTTCCTTTAGGGACGTCCGGGCAAAACATAATCGATCCATTTTGCACCTTCAATTCTATTCCGACAAAATTTCATCATCTTTTTTATTTTTTCCATTTTACAACCGCGAAGGGTCGAATATCATATTTCCTTTGGGGACATCCGGACAAAGTATAATCCATCTATTTTATAACTACAATTTATCAAATTTAGGATATCAATCGGGGTCACTATCCAATGAGAAGTCGATAACTCAATTATCAAGTTTAAGACAACTTGATATTTTCAATCAAATTTAGGCAAAATTCCATAATTTTTGAGTTTTTCGAAATTTGAACACAGATGGTTCAAATACCATATTTTACTTTAGGGACATCTCTACACAATACAATCCATCTATTAATACATACTATCAGGTAAATTGAAAGACTACGTATTAATTTTAAGTTTATAATCAAGACAAGGTGTATGATCGCAAAACATCACATTTTTCTATATCTATCAAAAATATCGATAACTGTAAGTAGTGATTAATGAATAAAATTAAGAATAGCTATAATAAGCAAATAGCATACCTTGAGTGAACCGCATATTTTGAAATTTGTTGATCAAAAAGCCAACATTCCAACAACCGATTCAATCAATTTCAATTTATCAAGTTTAGGACAACTTGATTCAAATATCAAATTTGATTTTCAAATGTATTCCGACAAAATTCCATCATTTTTTTTGTTTTTCAATTTTAGAACCGCGAAGGGTCAAATATCATATTTCCTTATGGGACGTCCGGGCAAAACATAATCGATCCATTTTGCACCTTCAATTCTATTCCGACAAAATTTCATCATCTTTTTTATTTTTTCCATTTTACAACCGCGAAGGGTCGAATATCATACTTCCTTTGGGGACATCCGGACAAAGTATAATCCATCTATTTTATAACTACAATTTATCAAATTTAGGATATCAATCGGGGTCACTATCCAATGAGAAGTCGATAACTCAATTATCAAGTTTAAGACAACTTGATATTTTCAATCAAATTTAGGCAAAATTCCATAATTTTTGAGTTTTTCGAAATTTGAACACAGATGGTTCAAATACCATATTTTACTTTAGGGACATCTCTACACAATACAATCCATCTATTAATACATACTATCAGGTAAATTGAAAGACTACGTATTAATTTTAAGTTTATAATCAAGACAAGGTGTATGATCGCAAAACATCACATTTTTCTATATCTATCAAAAATATCGATAACTGTAAGTAGTGATTAATGAATAAAATTAAGAATAGCTATAATAAGCAAATAGCATACCTTGAGTGAACCGCATATTTTGAAATTTGTTGATCAAAAAGCCAACATTCCAACAACCGATTCAATCAATTTCAATTTATCAAGTTTAGGACAACTTGATTCAAATATCAAATTTGATTTTCAAATGTATTCCGACAAAATTCCATCATTTTTTTTGTTTTTCAATTTTAGAACCGCGAAGGGTCAAATATCATATTTCCTTATGGGACGTCCGGGCAAAACATAATCGATCCATTTTGCACCTTCAATTCTATTCCGACAAAATTTCATCATCTTTTTTATTTTTTCCATTTTACAACCGCGAAGGGTCGAATATCATATTTCCTTTGGGGACATCCGGACAAAGTATAATCCATCTATTTTATAACTACAATTTATCAAATTTAGGATATTAATCGGGGCACTATCAAATGAGAAGTCGATGACTCAATTATCAAGTTTAAGACAACTTGATATTTTCAATCAAATTTGGGCAAAATTCCATAATCTTTTGAGTTTTTCGAAATTTGAACACAGATGGTTCAAATACCATATTTTACCTTAGGGACATCTCTACACAATACAATCCATCTATTCATACATACTATCAGGTAAATTGGAAGACTATCTATTCATTTTAAGTTTATAATCAAGACAAGGTGTATGATCGCAAAACATCACATTTTTCTATCTCCATCATAAAATATCGATAACTGTAAGTAGTGATTGAAGAATAAAATTAAGAATTGCTATAATAAGCATAATAGCATACCTTGAGTGAACCGCATATTTTGAAATTTGTTGATCAAAAAGCCTACATTCCAACAACCGATTCAATCAATTTCAATGTATCAAGTTTAGGACAACTTGATTCAAATATCAAATTTGATTTTCAATTCTATTCCGACAAAATTCAACCATCTTTTTTGTTTTTCAATTTTAGAACCTCGAAGGATCAAATATCATATTTCCTTGAGAGACATCCGGGAAAAACATAATCGATCCATTTTGCACCTTCAATTCCATTCCGACAAAATTTCATCATCTTTTTTTTTCCATTTTAGAACCGCGAAGGGTCGAATATCATATTTCCTTTAGGGACATCCGGACAAAGTATAATCCATCTATTTTATAACTTCAATTTATCAAATTTAGGATATCATTCGGGGTCACTATCCATTGAGAAGTCGATAACTCAATTATCAAGTTTAAGACAACTTGATATTTTCAATTAAATTTGGTCAAAATTCAATAATCTTTTGAGTTTTTCGAAATTTGAACACAGATGGTTCAAATACCATATTTTACTTTAGGGACATCTCTACACAATACAATCCATCTATTCATACATACTATCAGGTATATTGAAAGACTACGTATTCATTTTAAGTTTATAATCAAGACAAGGTGTATGATCGCAAAACATCACATTTTTCTATATCTATCATAAAATATCGATAACTGTAAGTAGTGATTAAAGAAAAAAATTAAGAATAGCTATAATAAGCAAATAACATACCTTGAGTGAACCGCATATTTTGAAATTTGTTGATCAAATAGCCAACATTCCAACAACCGATTCAATCAATTTCAATTTATCAAGTTTAGGACAACTTGATTCAAATATCAAATTTGATTTTCAAATCTATTCCGACAAAATTCCATCATTTTTTTTTGTTTTTCAATTTTTGAACCGCGAAGGGTCAAATATCATATTTCCTTTAGGGACGTCCGGGCAAAACATAATCGATCCATTTTGCACCTTCAATTCTATTCCGACAAAATTTCATCATCTTTTTTATTTTTTCCATTTTACAACCGCGAAGGGTCGAATATCATATTTCCTTTGGGGACATCCGGACAAAGTATAATCCATCTATTTTATAACTACAATTTATCAAATTTAGGATATCAATCGGGGTCACTATCCAATGAGAAGTCGATAACTCAATTATCAAGTTTAAGACAACTTGATATTTTCAATCAAATTTAGGCAAAATTCCATAATTTTTGAGTTTTTCGAAATTTGAACACAGATGGTTCAAATACCATATTTTACTTTAGGGACATCTCTACACAATACAATCCATCTATTAATACATACTATCAGGTAAATTGAAAGACTACGTATTAATTTTAAGTTTATAATCAAGACAAGGTGTATGATCGCAAAACATCACATTTTTCTATATCTATCAAAAATATCGATAACTGTAAGTAGTGATTAATGAATAAAATTAAGAATAGCTATAATAAGCAAATAGCATACCTTGAGTGAACCGCATATTTTGAAATTTGTTGATCAAAAAGCCAACATTCCAACAACCGATTCAATCAATTTCAATTTATCAAGTTTAGGACAACTTGATTCAAATATCAAATTTGATTTTCAAATCTATTCCGACAAAATTCCATCATTTTTTTTTTGTTTTTCAATTTTAGAACCGCGAAGGGTCAAATATCATATTTCCTTTAGGGACGTCCAGGCAAAACATAATCGATCCATTTTGCACCTTCAATTCTATTCCGACAAAATTTCATCATCTTTTTTATTTTTTCCATTTTACAACCGCGAAGGGTCGAATATCATATTTCCTTTGGGGACATCCGGACAAAGTATAATCCATCTATTTTATAACTACAATTTATCAAATTTAGGATATCAATCGGGGTCACTATCCAATGAGAAGTCGATAACTCAATTATCAAGTTTAAGACAACTTGATATTTTCAATCAAATTTAGGCAAAATTCCATAATTTTTGAGTTTTTCGAAATTTGAACACAGATGGTTCAAATACCATATTTTACTTTAGGGACATCTCTACACAATACAATCCATCTATTAATACATACTATCAGGTAAATTGAAAGACTACGTATTAATTTTAAGTTTATAATCAAGACAAGGTGTATGATCGCAAAACATCACATTTTTCTATATCTATCAAAAATATCGATAACTGTAAGTAGTGATTAATGAATAAAATTAAGAATAGCTATAATAAGCAAATAGCATACCTTGAGTGAACCGCATATTTTGAAATTTGTTGATCAAAAAGCCAACATTCCAACAACCGATTCAATCAATTTCAATTTATCAAGTTTAGGACAACTTGATTCAAATATCAAATTTGATTTTCAAATGTATTCCGACAAAATTCCATCATTTTTTTTGTTTTTCAATTTTAGAACCGCGAAGGGTCAAATATCATATTTCCTTATGGGACGTCCGGGCAAAACATAATCGATCCATTTTGCACCTTCAATTCTATTCCGACAAAATTTCATCATCTTTTTTATTTTTTCCATTTTACAACCGCGAAGGGTCGAATATCATATTTCCTTTGGGGACATCCGGACAAAGTATAATCCATCTATTTTATAACTACAATTTATCAAATTTAGGATATTAATCGGGGTCACTATCCAATGAGAAGTCGATGACTCAATTATCAAGTTTAAGACAACTTGATATTTTCAATCAAATTTGGGCAAAATTCCATAATCTTTTGAGTTTTTCGAAATTTGAACACAGATGGTTCAAATACCATATTTTACCTTAGGGACATCTCTACACAATACAATCCATCTATTCATACATACTATCAGGTAAATTGGAAGACTATGTATTCATTTTAAGTTTATAATCAAGACAAGGTGTATGATCGCAAAACATCACATTTTTCTATCTCCATCATAAAATATCGATAACTGTAAGTAGTGATTGAAGAATAAAATTAAGAATTGCTATAATAAGCATAATAGCATACCTTGAGTGAACCGCATATTTTGAAATTTGTTGATCAAAAAGCCTACATTCCAACAACCGATTCAATCAATTTCAATGTATCAAGTTTAGGACAACTTGATTCAAATATCAAATTTGATTTTCAATTCTATTCCGACAAAATTCAACCATCTTTTTTGTTTTTCAATTTTAGAACCGCGAAGGATCAAATATCATATTTCCTTGAGGGACATCCGGGAAAAACATAATCGATCCATTTTGCACCTTCAATTCCATTCCGACAAAATTTCATCATCTTTTTTTTTCCATTTTAGAACCGCGAAGGGTCGAATATCATATTTCCTTTAGGGACATCCGGACAAAGTATAATCCATCTATTTTATAACTTCAATTTATCAAATTTAGGATATCATTCGGGGTCACTATCCATTGAGAAGTCGATAACTCAATTATCAAGTTTAAGACAACTTGATATTTTCAATTAAATTTGGTCAAAATTCAATAATCTTTTGAGTTTTTCGAAATTTGAACACAGATGGTTCAAATACCATATTTTACTTTAGGGACATCTCTACACAATACAATCCATCTATTCATACATACTATCAGGTAAATTGAAAGACTACGTATTCATTTTAAGTTTATAATCAAGACAAGGTGTATGATCGCAAAACATCACATTTTTCTATATCTATCATAAAATATCGATAACTGTAAGTAGTGATTAATGAAAAAAATTAAGAATAGCTATAATAAGCAAATAGCATACCTTGAGTGAACCGCATATTTTGAAATTTGTTGATCAAATAGCCAACATTCCAACAACCGATTCAATCAATTTCAATTTATCAAGTTTAGGACAACTTGATTCAAATATCAAATTTGATTTTCAAATCTATTCCGACAAAATTCCATCATTTTTTTTTTGTTTTTCAATTTTAAAACCGCGAAGGGTCAAATATCATATTTCCTTTAGGGACGTCCGGGCAAAACATAATCGATCCATTTTGCACCTTCAATTCTATTCCGACAAAATTTCATCATCTTTTTTATTTTTTCCATTTTACAACCGCGAAGGGTCGAATATCATATTTCCTTTGGGGACATCCGGACAAAGTATAATCCATCTATTTTATAACTACAATTTATCAAATTTAGGATATCAATCGGGGTCACTATCCAATGAGAAGTCGATAACTCAATTATCAAGTTTAAGACAACTTGATATTTTCAATCAAATTTAGGCAAAATTCCATAATTTTTGAGTTTTTCGAAAATTGAACACAGATGGTTCAAATACCATATTTTACTTTAGGGACATCTCTACACAATACAATCCATCTATTAATACATACTATCAGGTAAATTGAAAGACTACGTATTAATTTTAAGTTTATAATCAAGACAAGGTGTATGATCGCAAAACATCACATTTTTCTATATTTATCAAAAATATCGATAACTGTAAGTAGTGATTAAAGAATAAAATTAAGAATTGCTATAATAAGCATAATAGCATACCTTGAGTGAACTGCATATTTTGAAATTTGTTGATCAAAAAGCCTACATTCCAACAACCGATTCAATCAATTTCAATTTATCAAGTTTAGGACAACTTGATTCAAATATCAAATTTGATTTTCAATTCTATTCCGACAAAATTCCACCATCTTTTTTGTTTTTCAATTTTAGAACCGCGAAGGATCAAATATCATATTTCCTTGAGGGACATCCAGGCAAAACATAATCGATCCATTTTGCACCTTCAATTCTATTCCGACAAAATTTCATCATCTTTTTTTTTTTTTTCCATTTTAGAACCGCGAAGGGTCGAATATCATATTTCCTTTAGGGACATCCGGACAAAGTATAATCCATCTATTTTATAACTTCAATTTATCAAATTTAGTATATCATTCGGGGCCACTATCCAATGAGAAGTCGATAACTCAATTATCAAGTTTAAGACAACTTGATATTTTCAATCAAATTTGGTCAAAATTCCATAATCTTTTGAGTTTTTCGAAATTTGAACACAGATGGTTCAAATACCATATTTTACTTTAGGGACATCTCTACACAATACAATCCATCTATTAATACATACTATCAGGTAAATTGAAAGACTACGTATTAATTTTAAGTTTATAATCAAGACAAGGTGTATGATCGCAAAACATCACATTTTTCTATATCTATCAAAAATATCGATAACTGTAAGTAGTGATTAATGAATAAAATTAAGAATAGCTATAATAAGCAAATAGCATACCTTGAGTGAACCGCATATTTTGAAATTTGTTGATCAAAAAGCCAACATTCCAACAACCGATTCAATCAATTTCAATTTATCAAGTTTAGGACAACTTGATTCAAATATCAAATTTGATTTTCAAATCTATTCCGACAAAATTCCATCATTTTTTTTTTGTTTTTCAATTTTAGAACCGCGAAGGGTCAAATATCATATTTCCTTTAGGGACGTCCGGGCAAAACATAATCGATCCATTTTGCACCTTCAATTCTATTCCGACAAAATTTCATCATCTTTTTTATTTTTTCCATTTTACAACCGCGAAGGGTCGAATATCATATTTCCTTTGGGGACATCCGGACAAAGTATAATCCATCTATTTTATAACTACAATTTATCAAATTTAGGATATCAATCGGGGTCACTATCCAATGAGAAGTCGATAACTCAATTATCAAGTTTAAGACAACTTGATATTTTCAATCAAATTTAGGCAAAATTCCATAATTTTTGAGTTTTTCGAAATTTGAACACAGATGGTTCAAATACCATATTTTACTTTAGGGACATCTCTACACAATACAATCCATCTATTAATACATACTATCAGGTAAATTGAAAGACTACGTATTAATTTTAAGTTTATAATCAAGACAAGGTGTATGATCGCAAAACATCACATTTTTCTATATCTATCAAAAATATCGATAACTGTAAGTAGTGATTAATGAATAAAATTAAGAATAGCTATAATAAGCAAATAGCATACCTTGAGTGAACCGCATATTTTGAAATTTGTTGATCAAAAAGCCAACATTCCAACAACCGATTCAATCAATTTCAATTTATCAAGTTTAGGACAACTTGATTCAAATATCAAATTTGATTTTCAAATGTATTCCGACAAAATTCCATCATTTTTTTTGTTTTTCAATTTTAGAACCGCGAAGGGTCAAATATCATATTTCCTTATGGGACGTCCGGGCAAAACATAATCGATCCATTTTGCACCTTCAATTCTATTCCGACAAAATTTCATCATCTTTTTTATTTTTTCCATTTTACAACCGCGAAGGGTCGAATATCATATTTCCTTTGGGGACATCCGGACAAAGTATAATCCATCTATTTTATAACTACAATTTATCAAATTTAGGATATTAATCGGGGTCACTATCCAATGAGAGGTCGATGACTCAATTATCAAGTTTAAGACAACTTGATATTTTCAATCAAATTTGGGCAAAATTCCATAATCTTTTGAGTTTTTCGAAATTTGAACACAGATGGTTCAAATACCATATTTTACCTTAGGGACATCTCTACACAATACAATCCATCTATTCATACATACTATCAGGTAAATTGGAAGACTATGTATTCATTTTAAGTTTATAATCAAGACAAGGTGTATGATCGCAAAACATCACATTTTTCTATCTCCATCATAAAATATCGATAACTGTAAGTAGTGATTGAAGAATAAAATTAAGAATTGCTATAATAAGCATAATAGCATACCTTGAGTGAACTGCATATTTTGAAATTTGTTGATCAAAAAGCCTACATTCCAACAACCGATTCAATCAATTTCAATTTATCAAGTTTAGGACAACTTGATTCAAATATCAAATTTGATTTTCAATTCTATTCCGACAAAATTCCACCATCTTTTTTGTTTTTCAATTTTAGAACCGCGAAGGATCAAATATCATATTTCCTTGAGGGACATCCAGGCAAAACATAATCGATCCATTTTGCACCTTCAATTCTATTCCGACAAAATTTCATCATCTTTTTTTTTTTTTTTCCATTTTAGAACCGCGAAGGGTCGAATATCATATTTCCTTTAGGGACATCCGGACAAAGTATAATCCATCTATTTTATAACTTCAATTTATCAAATTTAGTATATCATTCGGGGCCACTATCCAATGAGAAGTCGATAACTCAATTATCAAGTTTAAGACAACTTGATATTTTCAATCAAATTTGGTCAAAATTCCATAATCTTTTGAGTTTTTCGAAATTTGAACACAGATGGTTCAAATACCATATTTTACTTTAGGGACATCTCTACACAATACAATCCATCTATTCATACATACTATCAGGTAAATTGAAAGACTACGTATTCATTTTAAGTTTATAATCAAGACAAGGTGTATGATTGCAAAACATCACATTTTTCTATATCTATCATAAAATATCGATAACTGTAAGTAGTGATTAATGAATAAAATTAAGAATAGCTATAATAAGCAAATAGCATACCTTGAGTGAACCACATATTTTGAAATTTGTTGATCAAAAAGCCAACATTCCAACAACCGATTCAATCAATTTCAATTTATCAAGTTTAGGACAACTTGATTCAAATATCAAATTTGATTTTCAAATCTATTCCGACAAAATTCCATCATTTTTTTTTTGTTTTTCAATTTTAGAACCGCGAAGGGTCAAATATCATATTTCCTTTAGGGACGTCCGGGCAAAACATAATCGATCCATTTTGCACCTTCAATTCTATTCCGACAAAATTTCATCATCTTTTTTATTTTTTCCATTTTACAACCGCGAAGGGTCGAATATCATATTTCCTTTGGGGACATCCGGACAAAGTATAATCCATCTATTTTATAACTACAATTTATCAAATTTAGGATATTAATCGGGGTCACTATCCAATGAGAGGTCGATGACTCAATTATCAAGTTTAAGACAACTTGATATTTTCAATCAAATTTGGGCAAAATTCCATAATCTTTTGAGTTTTTCGAAATTTGAACACAGATGGTTCAAATACCATATTTTACCTTAGGGACATCTCTACACAATACAATCCATCTATTCATACATACTATCAGGTAAATTGGAAGACAATGTATTCATTTTAAGTTTATAATCAAGACAAGGTGTATGATCGCAAAACATCACATTTTTCTATCTCCATCATAAAATATCGATAACTGTAAGTAGTGATTGAAGAATAAAATTAAGAATTGCTATAATAAGCATAATAGCATACCTTGAGTGAACTGCATATTTTGAAATTTGTTGATCAAAAAGCCTACATTCCAACAACCGATTCAATCAATTTCAATTTATCAAGTTTAGGACAACTTGATTCAAATATCAAATTTGATTTTCAATTCTATTCCGACAAAATTCCACCATCTTTTTTGTTTTTCAATTTTAGAACCGCGAAGGATCAAATATCATATTTCCTTGAGGGACATCCAGGCAAAACATAATTGATCCATTTTGCACCTTCAATTCTATTCCGACAAAATTTCATCATCTTTTTTTTTTTTCCATTTTAGAACCGCGAAGGGTCGAATATCATATTTCCTTTAGGGACATCCGGACAAAGTATAATCCATCTATTTTATAACTTCAATTTATCAAATTTAGTATATCATTCGGGGCCACTATCCAATGAGAAGTCGATAACTCAATTATCAAGTTTAAGACAACTTGATATTTTCAATCAAATTTGGTCAAAATTCCATAATCTTTTGAGTTTTTCGAAATTTGAACACAGATGGTTCAAATACCATATTTTACTTTAGGGACATCTCTACACAATACAATCCATCTATTCATACATACTATCAGGTAAATTGAAAGACTACGTATTCATTTTAAGTTTATAATCAAGACAAGGTGTATGATCGCAAAACATCACATTTTTCTATATCTATCATAAAATATCGATAACTGTAAGTAGTGATTAATGAATAAAATTAAGAATAGCTATAATAAGCAAATAGCATACCTTGAGTGAACCACATATTTTGAAATTTGTTGATCAAAAAGCCAACATTCCAACAACCGATTCAATCAATTTCAATTTATCAAGTTTAGGACAACTTGATTCAAATATCAAATTTGATTTTCAAATCTATTCCGACAAAATTCCATCATTTTTTTTTTGTTTTTCAATTTTAGAACCGCGAAGGGTCAAATATCATATTTCCTTTAGGGACGTCCGGGCAAAACATAATCGATCCATTTTGCACCTTCAATTCTATTCCGACAAAATTTCATCATCTTTTTTATTTTTTCTATTTTACAACCGCGAAGGGTCTAATATCATATTTCCTTTGGGGACATCCGGACAAAGTATAATCCATCTATTTTATAACTACAATTTATCAAATTTAGGATATCAATCGGGGTCACTATCCAATGAGAAGTCGATAACTCAATTATCAAGTTTAAGACAACTTGATATTTTCAATCAAATTTGGGCAAAATTCCATAATTTTTGAGTTTTTCGAAATTTGAACACAGATGGTTCAAATACCATATTTTACTTTAGGGACATCTCTACACAATACAATCCATCTATTAATACATACTATCAGGTAAATTGAAAGACTACGTATTAATTTTAAGTTTATAATCAAGACAAGGTGTATGATCGCAAAACATCACATTTTTCTATATCTATCAAAAATATCGATAACTGTAAGTAGTGATTAATGAATAAAATTAAGAATAGCTATAATAAGCAAATAGCATACCTTGAGTGAACCGCATATTTTGAAATTTGTTGATCAAAAAGCCAACATTCCAACAACCGATTCAATCAATTTCAATTTATCAAGTTTAGGACAACTTGATTCAAATATCAAATTTGATTTTCAAATGTATTCCGACAAATTCCATCATTTTTTTTGTTTTTCAATTTTAGAACCGCGAAGGGTCAAATATCATATTTCCTTATGGGACGTCCGGGCAAAACATAATCGATCCATTTTGCACCTTCAATTCTATTCCGACAAAATTTCATCATCTTTTTTATTTTTTCCATTTTACAACCGCGAAGGGTCGAATATCATATTTCCTTTGGGGACATCCGGACAAAGTATAATCCATCTATTTTATAACTACAATTTATCAAATTTAGGATATCAATCGGGGTCACTATCCAATCAGAAGTCGATAACTCAATTATCAAGTTTAAGACAACTTGATATTTTCAATCAAATTTGGGCAAAATTCCATAATTTTTGAGTTTTTCGAAATTTGAACACAGATGGTTCAAATACCATATTTTACTTTAGGGACATCTCTACACAATACAATCCATCTATTAATACATACTATCAGGTAAATTGAAAGACTACGTATTAATTTTAAGTTTATAATCAAGACAAGGTGTATGATCGCAAAACATCACATTTTTCTATATCTATCAAAAATATCGATAACTGTAAGTAGTGATTAATGAATAAAATTAAGAATTGCTATAATAAGCATAATAGCATACCTTGAGTGAACCGCATATTTTGAAATTTGTTGATCAAAAAGCCTACATTCCAACAACCGATTCAATCAATTTCAATTTATCAAGTTTAGGACAACTTGATTCAAATATCAAATTTGATTTTCAATTCTATTCCGACAAAATTCCACCATCTTTTTTGTTTTTCAATTTTAGAACCGCGAAGGATCAAATATCATATTTCCTTGAGGGACATCCAGGCAAAACATAATCGATCCATTTTGCACCTTCAATTCTATTCCGACAAAATTTCATCATCTTTTTTTTTTTTTTTCCATTTTAGAACCGCGAAGGGTCGAATATCATATTTCCTTTAGGGACATCCGGACAAAGTATAATCCATCTATTTTATAACTTCAATTTATCAAATTTAGTATATCATTCGGGGCCACTATCCAATGAGAAGTCGATAACTCAATTATCAAGTTTAAGACAACTTGATATTTTCAATCAAATTTGGTCAAAATTCCATAATCTTTTGAGTTTTTCGAAATTTGAACACAGATGGTTCAAATACCATATTTTACTTTAGGGACATCTCTACACAATACAATCCATCTATTAATACATACTATCAGGTAAATTGAAAGACTACGTATTAATTTTAAGTTTATAATCAAGACAAGGTGTATGATCGCAAAACATCACATTTTTCTATATCTATCAAAAATATCGATAACTGTAAGTAGTGATTAATGAATAAAATTAAGAATAGCTATAATAAGCAAATAGCATACCTTGAGTGAACCGCATATTTTGAAATTTGATGATCAAAAAGCCAACATTCCAACAACCGATTCAATCAATTTCAATTTATCAAGTTTAGGACAACTTGATTCAAATATCAAATTTGATTTTCAAATCTATTCCGACAAAATTCCATCATTTTTTTTTTGTTTTTCAATTTTAGAACCGCGAAGGGTCAAATATCATATTTCCTTTAGGGACGTCCGGGCAAAACATAATCGATCCATTTTGCACCTTCAATTCTATTCCGACAAAATTTCATCATCTTTTTTATTTTTTCCATTTTACAACCGCGAAGGGTCGAATATCATATTTCCTTTGGGGACATCCGGACAAAGTATAATCCATCTATTTTATAACTACAATTTATCAAATTTAGGATATCAATCGGGGTCACTCTCCAATGAGAAGTCGATAACTCAATTATCAAGTTTAAGACAACTTGATATTTTCAATCAAATTTGGGCAAAATTCCATAATTTTTGAGTTTTTCGAAATTTGAACACAGATGGTTCAAATACCATATTTTACTTTAGGGACATCTCTACACAATACAATCCATCTATTAATACATACTATCAGGTAAATTGAAAGACTACGTATTAATTTTAAGTTTATAATCAAGACAAGGTGTATGATCGCAAAACATCACATTTTTCTATATCTATCAAAAATATCGATAACTGTAAGTAGTGATTAATGAATAAAATTAAGAATAGCTATAATAAGCAAATAGCATACCTTGAGTGAACCGCATATTTTGAAATTTGTTGATCAAAAAGCCAACATTCCAACAACCGATTCAATCAATTTCAATTTATCAAGTTTAGGACAACTTGATTCAAATATCAAATTTGATTTTCAAATGTATTCCGACAAAATTCCATCATTTTTTTTGTTTTTCAATTTTAGAACCGCGAAGGGTCAAATATCATATTTCCTTATGGGACGTCCGGGCAAAACATAATCGATCCATTTTGCACCTTCAATTCTATTCCTACAAAATTTCATCATCTTTTTTATTTTTTCCATTTTACAACCGCGAAGGGTCGAATATCATATTTCCTTTGGGGACATCCGGACAAAGTATAATCCATCTATTTTATAACTACAATTTATCAAATTTAGGATATTAATCGGGGTCACTATCCAATGAGAGGTCGATGACTCAATTATCAAGTTTAAGACAACTTGATATTTTCAATCAAATTTGGGCAAAATTCCATAATCTTTTGAGTTTTTCGAAATTTGAACACAGATGGTTCAAATACCATATTTTACCTTAGGGACATCTCTACACAATACAATCCATCTATTCATACATACTATCAGGTAAATTGGAAGACTATGTATTCATTTTAAGTTTATAATCAAGACAAGGTGTATGATCGCAAAACATCACATTTTTCTATCTCCATCATAAAATATCGATAACTGTAAGTAGTGATTGAAGAATAAAATTAAGAATTGCTATAATAAGCATAATAGCATACCTTGAGTGAACTGCATATTTTGAAATTTGTTGATCAAAAAGCCTACATTCCAACAACCGATTCAATCAATTTCAATTTATCAAGTTTAGGACAACTTGATTCAAATATCAAATTTGATTTTCAATTCTATTCCGACAAAATTCCACCATCTTTTTTGTTTTTCAATTTTAGAACCGCGAAGGATCAAATATCATATTTCCTTGAGGGACATCCAGGCAAAACATAATCGATCCATTTTGCACCTTCAATTCTATTCCGACAAAATTTCATCATCTTTTTTTTTTTTTTTCCATTTTAGAACCGCGAAGGGTCGAATATCATATTTCCTTTAGGGACATCCGGACAAAGTATAATCCATCTATTTTATAACTTCAATTTATCAAATTTAGTATATCATTCGGGGCCACTATCCAATGAGAAGTCGATAACTCAATTATCAAGTTTAAGACAACTTGATATTTTCAATCAAATTTGGTCAAAATTCCATAATCTTTTGAGTTTTTCGAAATTTGAACACAGATGGTTCAAATACCATATTTTACTTTAGGGACATCTCTACACAATACAATCCATCTATTCATACATACTATCAGGTAAATTGAAAGACTACGTATTCATTTTAAGTTTATAATCAAGACAAGGTGTATGATTGCAAAACATCACATTTTTCTATATCTATCATAAAATATCGATAACTGTAAGTAGTGATTAATGAATAAAATTAAGAATAGCTATAATAAGCAAATAGCATACCTTGAGTGAACCACATATTTTGAAATTTGTTGATCAAAAAGCCAACATTCCAACAACCGATTCAATCAATTTCAATTTATCAAGTTTAGGACAACTTGATTCAAATATCAAATTTGATTTTCAAATCTATTCCGACAAAATTCCATCATTTTTTTTTTGTTTTTCAATTTTAGAACCGCGAAGGGTCAAATATCATATTTCCTTTAGGGACGTCCGGGCAAAACATAATCGATCCATTTTGCACCTTCAATTCTATTCCGACAAAATTTCATCATCTTTTTTATTTTTTCCATTTTACAACCGCGAAGGGTCGAATATCATATTTCCTTTGGGGACATCCGGACAAAGTATAATCCATCTATTTTATAACTACAATTTATCAAATTTAGGATATTAATCGGGGTCACTATCCAATGAGAGGTCGATGACTCAATTATCAAGTTTAAGACAACTTGATATTTTCAATCAAATTTGGGCAAAATTCCATAATCTTTTGAGTTTTTCGAAATTTGAACACAGATGGTTCAAATACCATATTTTACCTTAGGGACATCTCTACACAATACAATCCATCTATTCATACATACTATCAGGTAAATTGGAAGACAATGTATTCATTTTAAGTTTATAATCAAGACAAGGTGTATGATCGCAAAACATCACATTTTTCTATCTCCATCATAAAATATCGATAACTGTAAGTAGTGATTGAAGAATAAAATTAAGAATTGCTATAATAAGCATAATAGCATACCTTGAGTGAACTGCATATTTTGAAATTTGTTGATCAAAAAGCCTACATTCCAACAACCGATTCAATCAATTTCAATTTATCAAGTTTAGGACAACTTGATTCAAATATCAAATTTGATTTTCAATTCTATTCCGACAAAATTCCACCATCTTTTTTGTTTTTCAATTTTAGAACCGCGAAGGATCAAATATCATATTTCCTTGAGGGACATCCAGGCAAAACATAATTGATCCATTTTGCACCTTCAATTCTATTCCGACAAAATTTCATCATCTTTTTTTTTTTTTTTCCATTTTAGAACCGCGAAGGGTCGAATATCATATTTCCTTTAGGGACATCCGGACAAAGTATAATCCATCTATTTTATAACTTCAATTTATCAAATTTAGTATATCATTCGGGGCCACTATCCAATGAGAAGTCGATAACTCAATTATCAAGTTTAAGACAACTTGATATTTTCAATCAAATTTGGTCAAAATTCCATAATCTTTTGAGTTTTTCGAAATTTGAACACAGATGGTTCAAATACCATATTTTACTTTAGGGACATCTCTACACAATACAATCCATCTATTCATACATACTATCAGGTAAATTGAAAGACTACGTATTCATTTTAAGTTTATAATCAAGACAAGGTGTATGATCGCAAAACATCACATTTTTCTATATCTATCATAAAATATCGATAACTGTAAGTAGTGATTAATGAATAAAATTAAGAATAGCTATAATAAGCAAATAGCATACCTTGAGTGAACCACATATTTTGAAATTTGTTGATCAAAAAGCCAACATTCCAACAACCGATTCAATCAATTTCAATTTATCAAGTTTAGGACAACTTGATTCAAATATCAAATTTGATTTTCAAATCTATTCCGACAAAATTCCATCATTTTTTTTTTGTTTTTCAATTTTAGAACCGCGAAGGGTCAAATATCATATTTCCTTTAGGGACGTCCGGGCAAAACATAATCGATCCATTTTGCACCTTCAATTCTATTCCGACAAAATTTCATCATCTTTTTTATTTTTTCTATTTTACAACCGCGAAGGGTCTAATATCATATTTCCTTTGGGGACATCCGGACAAAGTATAATCCATCTATTTTATAACTACAATTTATCAAATTTGGGATATCAATCGGGGTCACTATCCAATGAGAAGTCGATAACTCAATTATCAAGTTTAAGACAACTTGATATTTTCAATCAAATTTGGGCAAAATTCCATAATTTTTGAGTTTTTCGAAATTTGAACACAGATGGTTCAAATACCATATTTTACTTTAGGGACATCTCTACACAATACAATCCATCTATTAATACATACTATCAGGTAAATTGAAAGACTACGTATTAATTTTAAGTTTATAATCAAGACAAGGTGTATGATCGCAAAACATCACATTTTTCTATATCTATCAAAAATATCGATAACTGTAAGTAGTGATTAATGAATAAAATTAAGAATAGCTATAATAAGCAAATAGCATACCTTGAGTGAACCGCATATTTTGAAATTTGTTGATCAAAAAGCCAACATTCCAACAACCGATTCAATCAATTTCAATTTATCAAGTTTAGGACAACTTGATTCAAATATCAAATTTGATTTTCAAATGTATTCCGACAAAATTCCATCATTTTTTTTGTTTTTCAATTTTAGAACCGCGAAGGGTCAAATATCATATTTCCTTATGGGACGTCCGGGCAAAACATAATCGATCCATTTTGCACCTTCAATTCTATTCCGACAAAATTTCATCATCTTTTTTATTTTTTCCATTTTACAACCGCGAAGGGTCGAATATCATATTTCCTTTGGGGACATCCGGACAAAGTATAATCCATCTATTTTATAACTACAATTTATCAAATTTAGGATATTAATCGGGGTCACTATCCAATGAGAGGTCGATGACTCAATTATCAAGTTTAAGACAACTTGATATTTTCAATCAAATTTGGGCAAAATTCCATAATCTTTTGAGTTTTTCGAAATTTGAACACAGATGGTTCAAATACCATATTTTACCTTAGGGACATCTCTACACATTACAATCCATCTATTCATACATACTATCAGGTAAATTGGAAGACTATGTATTCATTTTAAGTTTATAATCAAGACAAGGTGTATGATCGCAAAACATCACATTTTTCTATCTCCATCATAAAATATCGATAACTGTAAGTAGTGATTGAAGAATAAAATTAAGAATTGCTATAATAAGCATAATAGCATACCTTGAGTGAACTGCATATTTTGAAATTTGTTGATCAAAAAGCCTACATTCCAACAACCGATTCAATCAATTTCAATTTATCAAGTTTAGGACAACTTGATTCAAATATCAAATTTGATTTTCAATTCTATTCCGACAAAATTCCACCATCTTTTTTGTTTTTCAATTTTAGAACCGCGAAGGATCAAATATCATATTTCCTTGAGGGACATCCAGGCAAAACATAATCGATCCATTTTGCACCTTCAATTCTATTCCGACAAAATTTCATCATCTTTTTTTTTTTTTTTTCCATTTTAGAACCGCGAAGGGTCGAATATCATATTTCCTTTAGGGACATCCGGACAAAGTATAATCCATCTATTTTATAACTTCAATTTATCAAATTTAGTATATCATTCGGGGCCACTATCCAATGAGAAGTCGATAACTCAATTATCAAGTTTAAGACAACTTGATATTTTCAATCAAATTTTGTCAAAATTCCATAATCTTTTGAGTTTTTCGAAATTTGAACACAGATGGTTCAAATACCATATTTTACTTTAGGGACATCTCTACACAATACAATCCATCTATTCATACATACTATCAGGTAAATTGAAAGACTACGTATTCATTTTAAGTTTATAATCAAGACAAGGTGTATGATTGCAAAACATCACATTTTTCTATATCTATCATAAAATATCGATAACTGTAAGTAGTGATTAATGAATAAAATTAAGAATAGCTATAATAAGCAAATAGCATACCTTGAGTGAACCACATATTTTGAAATTTGTTGATCAAAAAGCCAACATTCCAACAACCGATTCAATCAATTTCAATTTATCAAGTTTAGGACAACTTGATTCAAATATCAAATTTGATTTTCAAATCTATTCCGACAAAATTCCATCATTTTTTTTTTGTTTTTCAATTTTAGAACCGCGAAGGGTCAAATATCATATTTCCTTTAGGGACGTCCGGGCAAAACATAATCGATCCATTTTGCACCTTCAATTCTATTCCGACAAAATTTCATCATCTTTTTTATTTTTTCCATTTTACAACCGCGAAGGGTCGAATATCATATTTCCTTTGGGGACATCCGGACAAAGTATAATCCATCTATTTTATAACTACAATTTATCAAATTTAGGATATTAATCGGGGTCACTATCCAATGAGAGGTCGATGACTCAATTATCAAGTTTAAGACAACTTGATATTTTCAATCAAATTTGGGCAAAATTCCATAATCTTTTGAGTTTTTCGAAATTTGAACACAGATGGTTCAAATACCATATTTTACCTTAGGGACATCTCTACACAATACAATCCATCTATTCATACATACTATCAGGTAAATTGGAAGACAATGTATTCATTTTAAGTTTATAATCAAGACAAGGTGTATGATCGCAAAACATCACATTTTTCTATCTCCATCATAAAATATCGATAACTGTAAGTAGTGATTGAAGAATAAAATTAAGAATTGCTATAATAAGCATAATAGCATACCTTGAGTGAACTGCATATTTTGAAATTTGTTGATCAAAAAGCCTACATTCCAACAACCGATTCAATCAATTTCAATTTATCAAGTTTAGGACAACTTGATTCAAATATCAAATTTGATTTTCAATTCTATTCCGACAAAATTCCACCATCTTTTTTGTTTTTCAATTTTAGAACCGCGAAGGATCAAATATCATATTTCCTTGAGGGACATCCAGGCAAAACATAATTGATCCATTTTGCACCTTCAATTCTATTCCGACAAAATTTCATCATCTTTTTTTTTTTTTCCATTTTAGAACCGCGAAGGGTCGAATATCATATTTCCTTTAGGGACATCCGGACAAAGTATAATCCATCTATTTTATAACTTCAATTTATCAAATTTAGTATATCATTCGGGGCCACTATCCAATGAGAAGTCGATAACTCAATTATCAAGTTTAAGACAACTTGATATTTTCAATCAAATTTGGTCAAAATTCCATAATCTTTTGAGTTTTTCGAAATTTGAACACAGATGGTTCAAATACCATATTTTACTTTAGGGACATCTCTACACAATACAATCCATCTATTCATACATACTATCAGGTAAATTGAAAGACTACGTATTCATTTTAAGTTTATAATCAAGACAAGGTGTATGATCGCAAAACATCACATTTTTCTATATCTATCATAAAATATCGATAACTGTAAGTAGTGATTAATGAATAAAATTATGAATAGCTATAATAAGCAAATAGCATACCTTGAGTGAACCACATATTTTGAAATTCGTTGATCAAAAAGCCAACATTCCAACAACCGATTCAATCAATTTCAATTTATCAAGTTTAGGACAACTTGATTCAAATATCAAATTTGATTTTCAAATCTATTCCGACAAAATTCCATCATTTTTTTTTTGTTTTTCAATTTTAGAACCGCGAAGGGTCAAATATCATATTTCCTTTAGGGACGTCCGGGCAAAACATAATCGATCCATTTTGCACCTTCAATTCTATTCCGACAAAATTTCATTATCTTTTTTATTTTTTCTATTTTACAACCGCGAAGGGTCTAATATCATATTTCCTTTGGGGACATCCGGACAAAGTATAATCCATCTATTTTATAACTACAATTTATCAAATTTGGGATATCAATCGGGGTCACTATCCAATGAGAAGTCGATAACTCAATTATCAAGTTTAAGACAACTTGATATTTTCAATCAAATTTGGGCAAAATTCCATAATTTTTGAGTTTTTCGAAATTTGAACACAGATGGTTCAAATACCATATTTTACTTTAGGGACATCTCTACACAATACAATCCATCTATTAATACATACTATCAGGTAAATTGAAAGACTACGTATTAATTTTAAGTTTATAATCAAGACAAGGTGTATGATCGCAAAACATCACATTTTTCTATATCTATCAAAAATATCGATAACTGTAAGTAGTGATTAATGAATAAAATTAAGAATAGCTATAATAAGCAAATAGCATACCTTGAGTGAACCGCATATTTTGAAATTTGTTGATCAAAAAGCCAACATTCCAACAACCGATTCAATCAATTTCAATTTATCAAGTTTAGGACAACTTGATTCAAATATCAAATTTGATTTTCAAATGTATTCCGACAAATTCCATCATTTTTTTTGTTTTTCAATTTTAGAACCGCGAAGGGTCAAATATCATATTTCCTTATGGGACGTCCGGGCAAAACATAATCGATCCATTTTGCACCTTCAATTCTATTCCGACAAAATTTCATCATCTTTTTTATTTTTTCCATTTTACAACCGCGAAGGGTCGAATATCATATTTCCTTTGGGGACATCCGGACAAAGTATAATCCATCTATTTTATAACTACAATTTATCAAATTTAGGATATCAATCGGGGTCACTATCCAATCAGAAGTCGATAACTCAATTATCAAGTTTAAGACAACTTGATATTTTCAATCAAATTTGGTCAAAATTCCATAATCTTTTGAGTTTTTCGAAATTTGAACACAGATGGTTCAAATACCATATTTTACTTTAGGGACATCTCTACACAATACAATCCATCTATTCATACATACTATCAGGTAAATTGAAAGACTACGTATTCATTTTAAGTTTATAATCAAGACAAGGTGTATGATCGCAAAACATCACATTTTTCTATATCTATCATAAAATATCGATAACTGTAAGTAGTGATTAATGAATAAAATTAAGAATAGCTATAATAAGCAAATAGCATACCTTGAGTGAACCACATATTTTGAAATTTGTTGATCAAAAAGCCAACATTCCAACAACCGATTCAATCAATTTCAATTTATCAAGTTTAGGACAACTTGATTCAAATATCAAATTTGATTTTCAAATCTATTCCGACAAAATTCCATCATTTTTTTTTTGTTTTTCAATTTTAGAACCGCGAAGGGTCAAATATCATATTTCCTTTAGGGACGTCCGGGCAAAACATAATCGATCCATTTTGCACCTTCAATTCTATTCCGACAAAATTTCATCATCTTTTTTATTTTTTCTATTTTACAACCACGAAGGGTCTAATATCATATTTCCTTTGGGGACATCCGGACAAAGTATAATCCATCTATTTTATAACTACAATTTATCAAATTTGGGATATCAATCGGGGTCACTATCCAATGAGAAGTCGATAACTCAATTATCAAGTTTAAGACAACTTGATATTTTCAATCAAATTTGGGCAAAATTCCATAATTTTTGAGTTTTTCGAAATTTGAACACAGATGGTTCAAATACCATATTTTACTTTAGGGACATCTCTACACAATACAATCCATCTATTAATACATACTATCAGGTAAATTGAAAGACTACGTATTAATTTTAAGTTTATAATCAAGACAAGGTGTATGATCGCAAAACATCACATTTTTCTATATCTATCAAAAATATCGATAACTGTAAGTAGTGATTAATGAATAAAATTAAGAATAGCTATAATAAGCAAATAGCATACCTTGAGTGAACCGCATATTTTGAAATTTGTTGATCAAAAAGCCAACATTCCAACAACCGATTCAATCAATTTCAATTTATCAAGTTTAGGACAACTTGATTCAAATATCAAATTTGATTTTCAAATGTATTCCGACAAATTCCATCATTTTTTTTGTTTTTCAATTTTAGAACCGCGAAGGGTCAAATATCATATTTCCTTATGGGACGTCCGGGCAAAACATAATCGATCCATTTTGCACCTTCAATTCTATTCCGACAAAATTTCATCATCTTTTTTATTTTTTCCATTTTACAACCGCGAAGGGTCGAATATCATATTTCCTTTGGGGACATCCGGACAAAGTATAATCCATCTATTTTATAACTACAATTTATCAAATTTAGGATATCAATCGGGGTCACTATCCAATCAGAAGTCGATAACTCAATTATCAAGTTTAAGACAACTTGATATTTTCAATCAAATTTGGGCAAAATTCCATAATTTTTGAGTTTTTCAAAATTTGAACACAGATGGTTCAAATACCATATTTTACTTTAGGGACATCTCTACACAATACAATCCATCTATTAATACATACTATCAGGTAAATTGAAAGACTACGTATTAATTTTAAGTTTATAATCAAGACAAGGTGTATGATCGCAAAACATCACATTTTTCTATATCTATCAAAAATATCGATAACTGTAAGTAGTGATTAATGAATAAAATTAAGAATTGCTATAATAAGCATAATAGCATACCTTGAGTGAACCGCATATTTTGAAATTTGTTGATCAAAAAGCCTACATTCCAACAACCGATTCAATCAATTTCAATTTATCAAGTTTAGGACAACTTGATTCAAATATCAAATTTGATTTTCAATTCTATTCCGACAAAATTCCACCATCTTTTTTGTTTTTCAATTTTAGAACCGCGAAGGATCAAATATCATATTTCCTTGAGGGACATCCAGGCAAAACATAATCGATCCATTTTGCACCTTCAATTCTATTCCGACAAAATTTCATCATCTTTTTTTTTTTTTTTTTTCCATTTTAGAACCGCGAAGGGTCGAATATCATATTTCCTTTAGGGACATCCGGACAAAGTATAATCCATCTATTTTATAACTTCAATTTATCAAATTTAGTATATCATTCGGGGCCACTATCCAATGAGAAGTCGATAACTGAATTATCAAGTTTAAGACAACTTGATATTTTCAATCAAATTTGGTCAAAATTCCATAATCTTTTGAGTTTTTCGAAATTTGAACACAGATGGTTCAAATACCATATTTTACTTTAGGGACATCTCTACACAATACAATCCATCTATTCATACATACTATCAGGTAAATTGAAAGACTACGTATTCATTTTAAGTTTATATTCAAGACAAGGTGTATGATCGCAAAACATCACATTTTTCTATATCTATCATAAAATATCGATAACTGTAAGTAGTGATTAATGAATAAAATTAAGAATAGCTATAATAAGCAAATAGCATACCTTGAGTGAACCACATATTTTGAAATTTGTTGATCAAAAAGCCAACATTCCAACAACCGATTCAATCAATTTCAATTTATCAAGTTTAGGACAACTTGATTCAAATATCAAATTTGATTTTCAAATCTATTCCGACAAAATTCCATCATTTTTTTTTTGTTTTTCAATTTTAGAACCGCGAAGGGTCAAATATCATATTTCCTTTAGGGACGTCCGGGCAAAACATAATCGATCCATTTTGCACCTTCAATTCTATTCCGACAAAATTTCATCATCTTTTTTATTTTTTCCATTTTACAACCGCGAAGGGTCGAATATCATATTTCCTTTGGTTACATCCGGACAAAGTCTAATCCATCTATTTTATAACTACAATTTATCAAATTTAGGATATCAATCGGGGTCACTATCCAATGAGAAGTCGATAACTCAATTATCAAGTTTAAGACAACTTGATATTTTCAATCAAATTTGGGCAAAATTCCATAATTTTTGAGTTTTTCGAAATTTGAACACAGATGGTTCAAATACCATATTTTACTTTAGGGACATCTCTACACAATACAATCCATCTATTAATACATACTATCAGGTAAATTGAAAGACTACGTATTAATTTTAAGTTTATAATCAAGACAAGGTGTATGATCGCAAAACATCACATTTTTCTATATCTATCAAAAATATCGATAAGTGTAAGTAGTGATTAATGAATAAAATTAAGAATAGCTATAATAAGCAAATAGCATACCTTGAGTGAACCGCATATTTTGAAATTTGTTGATCAAAAAGCCAACATTCCAACAACCGATTCAATCAATTTCAATTTATCAAGTTTAGGACAACTTGATTCAAATATCAAATTTGATTTTCAAATGTATTCCGACAAATTCCATCATTTTTTGTTTTTCAATTTTAGAACCGCGAAGGGTCAAATATCATATTTCCTTATGGGACGTCCGGGCAAAACATAATCGATCCATTTTGCACCTTCAATTCTATTCCGACAAAATTTCATCATCTTTTTTATTTTTTCCATTTTACAACCGCGAAGGGTCGAATATCATATTTCCTTTGGGGACATCCGGACAAAGTATAATCCATCTACTTTATAACTACAATTTATCAAATTTAGGATATTAATCGGGGTCACTATCCAATGAGAAGTCGATAACTCAATTATCAAGTTTAAGACAACTTGATATTTTCAATCAAATTTGGGCAAAATTCCATAATCTTTTGAGTTTTTCGAAATTTGAACACAGATGGTTCAAATACCATATTTTACCCTAGGGACATCTCTACACAATACAATCCATCTATTCATACATACTATCAGGTAAATTGGAAGACTATGTATTCATTTTAAGTTTATAATCAAGACAAGGTGTATGATCGCAAAACATCACATTTTTCTATATCTATCAAAAATATCGATAACTGTAAGTAGTGATTAATGAATAAAATTAAGAATAGCTATAATAAGCAAATAGCATACCTTGAGTGAACCGCATATTTTGAAATTTGTTGATCAAAAAGCCAACATTCCAACAACCGATTCAATCAATTTCAATTTATCAAGTTTAGGACAACTTGATTCAAATATCAAATTTGATTTTCAAATGTATTCCGACAAATTCCATCATTTTTTTTGTTTTTCAATTTTAGAACCGCGAAGGGTCAAATATCATATTTCCTTATGGGACGTCCGGGCAAAACATAATCGATCCATTTTGCACCTTCAATTCTATTCCGACAAAATTTCATCATCTTTTTTATTTTTTCCATTTTACAACCGCGAAGGGTCGAATATCATATTTCCTTTGGGGACATCCGGACAAAGTATAATCCATCTATTTTATAACTACAATTTATCAAATTTAGGATATTAATCGGGGTCACTATCCAATGAGAAGTCGATAACTCAATTATCAAGTTTAAGACAACTTGATATTTTCAATCAAATTTGGGCAAAATTCCATAATCTTTTGAGTTTTTCGAAATTTGAACACAGATGGTTCAAATACCATATTTTACCCTAGGGACATCTCTACAAAATACAATCCATCTATTCATACATACTATCAGGTAAATTGGAAGACTATGTATTCATATTAAGTTTATAATCAAGACAAGGTGTATGATCGCAAAACATCACATTTTTCTATCTCCATCATAAAATATCGATAACTGTAAGTAGTGATTGAAGAATAAAATTAAGAATTGCTATAATAAGCATAATAGCATACCTTGAGTGAACCGCATATTTTGAAATTTGTTTATCAAAAAGCCTACATTCCAACAACCGATTCAATCAATTTCAATTTATCAAGTTTAGGACAACTTGATTCAAATATCAAATTTGATTTTCAATTCTATTCCGACAAAATTCCACCATCTTTTTTGTTTTTCAATTTTAGAACCGCGAAAGATCAAATATCATATTTCCTTGAGGGACATCCAGGCAAAACATAATCGATCCATTTTGCACCTTCAATTCTATTCCGACAAAATTTCATCATCTTTTTTTTTTTTTCCATTTTAGAACCGCGAAGGGTCGAATATCATATTTCCTTTAGGGACATCCGGACAAAGTATAATCCATCTATTTTATAACTTCAATTTATCAAATTTAGTATATCATTCGGGGCCACTATCCAATGAGAAGTCGATAACTCAATTATCAAGTTTAAGACAACTTGATATTTTCAATCAAATTTGGTCAAAATTCAATAATCTTTTGAGTTTTTCGAAATTTGAACACAGATGGTTCAAATACCATATTTTACTTTAGGGACATCTCTACACAATACAATCCATCTATTCATACATACTATCAGGTAAATTGAAAGACTACGTATTCATTTTAAGTTTATAATCAAGACAAGGTGTATGATCGCAAAACATCACATTTTTCTATATCTATCATAAAATATCGATAACTGTAAGTAGTGATTAATGAATAAAATTAAGAATAGCTATAATAAGCAAATAGCATACCTTGAGTGAACCACATATTTTGAAATTTGTTGATCAAAAAGCCAACATTCCAACAACCGATTCAATCAATTTCAATTTATCAAGTTTAGGACAACTTGATTCAAATATCAAATTTGATTTTCAAATCTATTCCGACAAAATTCCATCATTTTTTTTTGTTTTTCAATTTTAGAACCGCGAAGGGTCAAATATCATATTTCCTTTAGGGACGTCCGGGCAAAACATAATCGATCCATTTTGCACCTTCAATTCTATTCCGACAAAATTTCATCATCTTTTTTATTTTTTCCATTTTACAACCGCGAAGGGTCGAATATCATATTTCCTTTGGTTACATCCGGACAAAGTCTAATCCATCTATTTTATAACTACAATTTATCAAATTTAGGATATCAATCG
Organism: Trifolium repens; assembly: GCA_030408175.1. Taxonomy (NCBI): domain Eukaryota; kingdom Viridiplantae; phylum Streptophyta; class Magnoliopsida; order Fabales; family Fabaceae; genus Trifolium; species Trifolium repens. The sequence goes on from CP125851.1 coordinate 39,763,028, forward strand.
GGGTCACTATCCAATGAGAAGTCGATAACTCAATTATCAAGTTTAAGACAACTTGATATTTTCAATCAAATTTGGGCAAAATTCCATAATTTTTTAGTTTTTCGAAATTTGAACACAGATGGTTCAAATACCATATTTTACTTTAGGGACATCTCTACACAATACAATCCATCTATTAATACATACTATCAGGTAAATTGAAAGACTACGTATTAATTTTAAGTTTATAATCAAGACAAGGTGTATGATCGCAAAACATCACATTTTTCTATATCTATCAAAAATATCGATATCTGTAAGTAGTGATTAATGAATAAAATTAAGAATAGCTATAATAAGCAAATAGCATACCTTGAGTGAACCGCATATTTTGAAATTTGTTGATCAAAAAGCCAACATTCCAACAACCGATTCAATCAATTTCAATTTATCAAGTTTAGGACAACTTGATTCAAATATCAAATTTGATTTTCAAATGTATTCCGACAAATTCCATCATTTTTTTTTTTTCAATTTTAGAACCGCGAAGGGTCAAATATCATATTTCCTTATGGGACGTCCGGGCAAAACATAATCGATCCATTTTGCACCTTCAATTCTATTCCGACAAAATTTCAATATCTTTTTTATTTTTTCCATTTTACAACCGCGAAGGGTCGAATATCATATTTCCTTTGGGGACATCCGGACAAAGTATAATCCATCTATTTTATAACTACAATTTATCAAATTTAGGATATTAATCGGGGTCACTATCCAATGAGAAGTCGATAACTCAATCATCAAGTTTAAGACAACTTGATATTTTCAATCAAATTTGGGCAAAATTCCATAATCTTTTGAGTTTTTCGAAATTTGAACACAGATGGTTCAAATACCATATTTTTCCCTAGGGACATCTCTACACAATACAATCCATCTATTCATACATACTATCAGGTAAATTGGAAGACTATGTATTCATTTTAAGTTTATAATCAAGACAAGGTGTATGATCGCAAAACATCACATTTTTCTATCTCCATCATAAAATATCGATAACTGTAAGTAGTGATTGAAGAATAAAATTAAGAATTGCTATAATAAGCATAATAGCATACCTTGAGTGAACCGCATATTTTGAAATTTGTTGATCAAAAAGCCTACATTCCAACAACCGATTCAATCAATTTCAATTTATCAAGTTTAGGACAACTTGATTCAAATATCAAATTTGATTTTCAATTCTATTCCGACAAAATTCCACCATCTTTTTTGTTTTTCAATTTTAGAACCGCGAAGGATCAAATATCATATTTCCTTGAGGGACATCCAGGCAAAACATAATCGATCCATTTTGCACCTTCAATTCTATTCCGACAAAATTTCATCATCTTTTTTTTTTTTTCCATTTTAGAACCGCGAAGGGTCGAATATCATATTTCCTTTAGGGACATCCGGACAAAGTATAATCCATCTATTTTATAACTTCAATTTATCAAATTTAGTATATCATTCGGGGCCACTATCCAATGAGAAGTCGATAACTCAATTATCAAGTTTAAGACAACTTGATATTTTCAATCAAATTTGGTCAAAATTCCATAATCTTATGAGTTTTTCGAAATTTAAACACAGATGGTTCAAATACCATATTTTACTTTAGGGACATCTCTACACAATACAATCCATCTATTCATACATACTATCAGGTAAATTGAAAGACTACGTATTCATTTTAAGTTTATAATCAAGACAAGGTGTATGATCGCAAAACATCACATTTTTCTATATCTATCATAAAATATCGATAACTGTAAGTAGTGATTAATGAATAAAATTAAGAATAGCTATAATAAGCAAATAGCATACCTTGAGTGAACCACATATTTTGAAATTTGTTGATCAAAAAGCCAACATTCCAACAACCGATTCAATCAATTTCAATTTATCAAGTTTAGGACAACTTGATTCAAATATCAAATTTGATTTTCAAATCTATTCCGACAAAATTCCATCATTTTTTTTTTGTTTTTCAATTTTAGAACCGCGAAGGGTCAAATATCATATTTCCTTTAGGGACGTCCGGGCAAAACATAATCGATCCATTTTGCACCTTCAATTCTATTCCGACAAAATTTCATCATCTTTTTTATTTTTTCCATTTTACAACCGCGAAGGGTCGAATATCATATTTCCTTTGGGGACATCCGGACAAAGTATAATCCATCTATTTTATAACTACAATTTATCAAATTTAGGATATCAATCGGGGTCACTATCCAATGAGAAGTCGATAACTCAATTATCAAGTTTAAGACAACTTGATATTTTCAATCAAATTTGGGCAAAATTCCATAATTTTTGAGTTTTTCGAAATTTGAACACAGATGGTTCAAATACCATATTTTACTTTAGGGACATCTCTACACAATACAATCCATCTATTAATACATACTATCAGGTAAATTGAAAGACTACGTATTAATTATAAGTTTATAATCAAGACAAGGTGTATGATCGCAAAACATCACATTTTTCTATATCTATCAAAAATATCTATAACTGTAAGTAGTGATTAATGAATAAAATTAAGAATAGCTATAATAAGCAAATAGCATACCTTGAGTGAACCGCATATTTTGAAATTTGTTGATCAAAAAGCCAACATTCCAACAACCGATTCAATCAATTTCAATTTATCAAGTTTAGGACAACTTGATTCAAATATCAAATTTGATTTTCAAATGTATTCCGACAAATTCCATCATTTTTTTGTTTTTCAATTTTAGAACCGCGAAGGGTCAAATATCATATTTCCTTATGGGACGTCCGGGCAACACATAATCGATCCATTTTGCACCTTCAATTCTATTCCGACAAAATTTCATCATCTTTTTTATTTTTTCCATTTTACAACCGCGAAGGGTCGAATATCATATTTCCTTTGGGGACATCCGGACAAAGTATAATCCATCTATTTTATAACTACAATTTATCAAATTTAGGATATCAATCGGGGTCACTATCCAATGAGAAGTCGATAACTCAATTATCAAGTTTAAGACAACTTGATATTTTCAATCAAATTTGGGCAAAATTCCATAATTTTTGAGTTTTTCGAAATTTGAACACAGATGGTTCAAATACCATATTTTACTTTAGGGACATCTCTACACAATACAATCCATCTATTCATACATACTATCAGGTAAATTGAAAGACTACGTATTCATTTTAAGTTTATAATCAAGACAAGGTGTATGATCGCAAAACATCACATTTTTCTATATCTATCATAAAATATCGATAACTGTAAGTAGTGATTAATGAATAAAATTAAGAATAGCTATAATAAGCAAATAGCATACCTTGAGTGAACCACATATTTTGAAATTTGTTGATCAAAAAGCCAACATTCCAACAACCGATTCAATCAATTTCAATTTATCAAGTTTAGGACAACTTGATTCAAATATCAAATTTGATTTTCAAATCTATTCCGACAAAATTCCATCATTTTTTTTTTGTTTTTCAATTTTAGAACCGCGAAGGGTCAAATATCATATTTGCTTTAGGGACGTCCGGGCAAAACATAATCGATCCATTTTGCACCTTCAATTCTATTCCGACAAAATTTCATCATCTTTTTTATTTTTTCCATTTTACAACCGCGAAGGGTCGAATATCATATTTCCTTTGGGGACATCCGGACAAAGTATAATCCATCTATTTTATAACTACAATTTATCAAATTTAGGATATCAATCGAGGTCACTATCCAATGAGAAGTCGATAACTCAATTATCAAGTTTAAGACAACTTGATATTTTCAATCAAATTTGGGCAAAATTCCATAATTTTTGAGTTTTTCGAAATTTGAACACAGATGGTTCAAATACCATATTTTACTTTAGGGACATCTCTACACAATACAATCCATCTATTAATACATACTATCAGGTAAATTGAAAGACTACGTATTAATTATAAGTTTATAATCAAGACAATGTGTATGATCGCAAAACATCACATTTTTCTATATCTATCAAAAATATCTATAACTGTAAGTAGTGATTAATGAATAAAATTAAGAATAGCTATAATAAGCAAATAGCATACCTTGAGTGAACCGCATATTTTGAAATTTGTTGATCAAAAAGCCAACATTCCAACAACCGATTCAATCAATTTCAATTTATCAAGTTTAGGACAACTTGATTCAAATATCAAATTTGATTTTCAAATGTATTCCGACAAATTCCATCATTTTTTTGTTTTTCAATTTTAGAACCGCGAAGGGTCAAATATCATATTTCCTTATGGGACGTCCGGGCAACACATAATCGATCCATTTTGCACCTTCAATTCTATTCCGACAAAATTTCATCATCTTTTTTATTTTTTCCATTTTACAACCGCGAAGGGTCGAATATCATATTTCCTTTGGGGACATCCGGACAAAGTATAATCCATCTATTTTATAACTACAATTTATCAAATTTAGGATATTAATCGGGGTCACTATCCAATGAGAAGTCGATAACTCAATTATCAAGTTTAAGACAATTTGATATTTTCAATCAAATTTGGGCAAAATTCCATAATCTTTTGAGTTTTTCGAAATTTGAACACAGATGGTTCAAATACCATATTTTACCCTAGGGACATCTCTACACAATACAATCCATCTATTCATACATACTATCAGGTAAATTGGAAGACTATGTATTCATTTTAAGTTTATAATCAAGACAAGGTGTATGATCGCAAAACATCACATTTTTCTATCTCCATCATAAAATATCGATAACTGTAAGTAGTGATTGAAGAATAAAATTAAGAATTGCTATAATAAGCATAATAGCATACCTTGAGTGAACCGCATATTTTGAAATTTGTTGATCAAAAAGCCTACATTCCAACAACCGATTCAATCAATTTCAATGTATCAAGTTTAGGACAACTTGATTCAAATATCAAATTTGATTTTCAATTCTATTCTGACAAAATTCCACCATCTTTTTTGTTTTTCAATTTTAGAACCGCGAAGGATCAAATATCATATTTCCTTGAGGGACATCCGGGCAAAACATAATCGATCCATTTTGCACCTTCAATTCGTTTCCGACAAAATTTCATCATCTTTTTTTTTTTTTTTTTCCATTTTAGAACCGCGAAGGGTCGAATATCATATTTCCTTTAGGGACATCCGGACAAAGTATAATCCATCTATTTTATAACTTCAATTTATCAAATTTAGGATATCATTCGGGGTCACTATCCAATGAGAAGTCGATAACTCTATTATCAAGTTTAAGACAACTTGATATTTTCAATCAAATTTGGTCAAAATTCCATAATCTTTTGAGTTTTTCGAAATTTGAACACAGATGGTTCAAATACCATATTTTACTTTAGGGACATCTCTACACAATACAATCCATCTAATCATACATACTATCAGGTAAATTGAAAGACTACGTATTCATTTTAAGTTTATAATCAAGACAAGGTGTATGATCGCAAAACATCACATTTTTCTATATCTATCATAAAATATCGATAACTATAAGTAGTGATTAATGAATAAAATTAAGAATAGCTATAATAAGCAAATAGCATACCTTGAGTGAACCGCATATTTTGAAATTTGTTGATCAAAAAGCCAACATTCCAACAACCGATTCAATCAATTTCAATTTATCAAGTTTAGGACAACTTGATTCAAATATCAAATTTGATTTTCAAATCTATTCCGACAAAATTCCATCATTTTTTTTTTGTTTTTCAATTTTAGAACCGCGAAGGGTCAAATATTATATTTCCTTTAGGGACGTCCGGGCAAAACATAATCGATCCATTTTGCACCTTCAATTCTATTCCGACAAAATTTCATCATCTTTTTTATTTTTTCCATTTTACAACCGCGAAGGGTCGAATATCATATTTCCTTTGGGGACATCCGGACAAAGTATAATCCATCTATTTTATAACTACAATTTATCAAATTTAGGATATTAATCGGGGTCACTATCCAATGAGAAGTCGATAACTCAATCATCAAGTTTAAGACAACTTGATATTTTCAATCAAATTTGGGCAAAATTCCATAATCTTTTGAGTTTTTCGAAATTTGAACACAGATGGTTCAAATACCATATTTTTCCCTAGGGACATCTCTACACAATACAATCCATCTATTCATACATACTATCAGGTAAATTGGAAGACTATGTATTCATTTTAAGTTTATAATCAAGACAAGGTGTATGATCGCAAAACATCACATTTTTCTATCTCCATCATAAAATATCGATAACTGTAAGTAGTGATTGAAGAATAAAATTAAGAATTGCTATAATAAGCATAATAGCATACCTTGAGTGAACCGCATATTTTGAAATTTGTTGATCAAAAAGCCTACATTCCAACAACCGATTCAATCAATTTCAATTTATCAAGTTTAGGACAACTTGATTCAAATATCAAATTTGATTTTCAATTCTATTCCGACAAAATTCCACCATCTTTTTTGTTTTTCAATTTTAGAACCGCGAAGGATCAAATATCATATTTCCTTGAGGGACATCCAGGCAAAACATAATCGATCCATTTTGCACCTTCAATTCTATTCCGACAAAATTTCATCATCTTTTTTTTTTTTTCCATTTTAGAACCGCGAAGGGTCGAATATCATATTTCCTTTAGGGACATCCGGACAAAGTATAATCCATCTATTTTATAACTTCAATTTATCAAATTTAGTATATCATTCGGGGCCACTATCCAATGAGAAGTCGATAACTCAATTATCAAGTTTAAGACAACTTGATATTTTCAATCAAATTTGGTCAAAATTCCATAATCTTATGAGTTTTTCGAAATTTAAACACAGATGGTTCAAATACCATATTTTACTTTAGGGACATCTCTACACAATACAATCCATCTATTCATACATACTATCAGGTAAATTGAAAGACTACGTATTCATTTTAAGTTTATAATCAAGACAAGGTGTATGATCGCAAAACATCACATTTTTCTATATCTATCATAAAATATCGATAACTGTAAGTAGTGATTAATGAATAAAATTAAGAATAGCTATAATAAGCAAATAGCATACCTTGAGTGAACCACATATTTTGAAATTTGTTGATCAAAAAGCCAACATTCCAACAACCGATTCAATCAATTTCAATTTATCAAGTTTAGGACAACTTGATTCAAATATCAAATTTGATTTTCAAATCTATTCCGACAAAATTCCATCATTTTTTTTTTGTTTTTCAATTTTAGAACCGCGAAGGGTCAAATATCATATTTCCTTTAGGGACGTCCGGGCAAAACATAATCGATCCATTTTGCACCTTCAATTCTATTCCGACAAAATTTCATCATCTTTTTTATTTTTTCCATTTTACAACCGCGAAGGGTCGAATATCATATTTCCTTTGGGGACATCCGGACAAAGTATAATCCATCTATTTTATAACTACAATTTATCAAATTTAGGATATCAATCGGGGTCACTATCCAATGAGAAGTCGATAACTCAATTATCAAGTTTAAGACAACTTGATATTTTCAATCAAATTTGGGCAAAATTCCATAATTTTTGAGTTTTTCGAAATTTGAACACAGATGGTTCAAATACCATATTTTACTTTAGGGACATCTCTACACAATACAATCCATCTATTAATACATACTATCAGGTAAATTGAAAGACTACGTATTAATTATAAGTTTATAATCAAGACAAGGTGTATGATCGCAAAACATCACATTTTTCTATATCTATCAAAAATATCTATAACTGTAAGTAGTGATTAATGAATAAAATTAAGAATAGCTATAATAAGCAAATAGCATACCTTGAGTGAACCGCATATTTTGAAATTTGTTGATCAAAAAGCCAACATTCCAACAACCGATTCAATCAATTTCAATTTATCAAGTTTAGGACAACTTGATTCAAATATCAAATTTGATTTTCAAATGTATTCCGACAAATTCCATCATTTTTTTGTTTTTCAATTTTAGAACCGCGAAGGGTCAAATATCATATTTCCTTATGGGACGTCCGGGCAACACATAATCGATCCATTTTGCACCTTCAATTCTATTCCGACAAAATTTCATCATCTTTTTTATTTTTTCCATTTTACAACCGCGAAGGGTCGAATATCATATTTCCTTTGGGGACATCCGGACAAAGTATAATCCATCTATTTTATAACTACAATTTATCAAATTTAGGATATCAATCGGGGTCACTATCCAATGAGAAGTCGATAACTCAATTATCAAGTTTAAGACAACTTGATATTTTCAATCAAATTTGGGCAAAATTCCATAATTTTTGAGTTTTTCGAAATTTGAACACAGATGGTTCAAATACCATATTTTACTTTAGGGACATCTCTACACAATACAATCCATCTATTCATACATACTATCAGGTAAATTGAAAGACTACGTATTCATTTTAAGTTTATAATCAAGACAAGGTGTATGATCGCAAAACATCACATTTTTCTATATCTATCATAAAATATCGATAACTGTAAGTAGTGATTAATGAATAAAATTAAGAATAGCTATAATAAGCAAATAGCATACCTTGAGTGAACCACATATTTTGAAATTTGTTGATCAAAAAGCCAACATTCCAACAACCGATTCAATCAATTTCAATTTATCAAGTTTAGGACAACTTGATTCAAATATCAAATTTGATTTTCAAATCTATTCCGACAAAATTCCATCATTTTTTTTTTGTTTTTCAATTTTAGAACCGCGAAGGGTCAAATATCATATTTGCTTTAGGGACGTCCGGGCAAAACATAATCGATCCATTTTGCACCTTCAATTCTATTCCGACAAAATTTCATCATCTTTTTTATTTTTTCCATTTTACAACCGCGAAGGGTCGAATATCATATTTCCTTTGGGGACATCCGGACAAAGTATAATCCATCTATTTTATAACTACAATTTATCAAATTTAGGATATCAATCGAGGTCACTATCCAATGAGAAGTCGATAACTCAATTATCAAGTTTAAGACAACTTGATATTTTCAATCAAATTTGGGCAAAATTCCATAATTTTTGAGTTTTTCGAAATTTGAACACAGATGGTTCAAATACCATATTTTACTTTAGGGACATCTCTACACAATACAATCCATCTATTAATACATACTATCAGGTAAATTGAAAGACTACGTATTAATTATAAGTTTATAATCAAGACAATGTGTATGATCGCAAAACATCACATTTTTCTATATCTATCAAAAATATCTATAACTGTAAGTAGTGATTAATGAATAAAATTAAGAATAGCTATAATAAGCAAATAGCATACCTTGAGTGAACCGCATATTTTGAAATTTGTTGATCAAAAAGCCAACATTCCAACAACCGATTCAATCAATTTCAATTTATCAAGTTTAGGACAACTTGATTCAAATATCAAATTTGATTTTCAAATGTATTCCGACAAATTCCATCATTTTTTTGTTTTTCAATTTTAGAACCGCGAAGGGTCAAATATCATATTTCCTTATGGGACGTCCGGGCAACACATAATCGATCCATTTTGCACCTTCAATTCTATTCCGACAAAATTTCATCATCTTTTTTATTTTTTCCATTTTACAACCGCGAAGGGTCGAATATCATATTTCCTTTGGGGACATCCGGACAAAGTATAATCCATCTATTTTATAACTACAATTTATCAAATTTAGGATATTAATCGGGGTCACTATCCAATGAGAAGTCGATAACTCAATTATCAAGTTTAAGACAATTTGATATTTTCAATCAAATTTGGGCAAAATTCCATAATCTTTTGAGTTTTTCGAAATTTGAACACAGATGGTTCAAATACCATATTTTACCCTAGGGACATCTCTACACAATACAATCCATCTATTCATACATACTATCAGGTAAATTGGAAGACTATGTATTCATTTTAAGTTTATAATCAAGACAAGGTGTATGATCGCAAAACATCACATTTTTCTATCTCCATCATAAAATATCGATAACTGTAAGTAGTGATTGAAGAATAAAATTAAGAATTGCTATAATAAGCATAATAGCATACCTTGAGTGAACCGCATATTTTGAAATTTGTTGATCAAAAAGCCTACATTCCAACAACCGATTCAATCAATTTCAATGTATCAAGTTTAGGACAACTTGATTCAAATATCAAATTTGATTTTCAATTCTATTCTGACAAAATTCCACCATCTTTTTTGTTTTTCAATTTTAGAACCGCGAAGGATCAAATATCATATTTCCTTGAGGGACATCCGGGCAAAACATAATCGATCCATTTTGCACCTTCAATTCGTTTCCGACAAAATTTCATCATCTTTTTTTTTTTTTTTTTCCATTTTAGAACCGCGAAGGGTCGAATATCATATTTCCTTTAGGGACATCCGGACAAAGTATAATCCATCTATTTTATAACTTCAATTTATCAAATTTAGGATATCATTCGGGGTCACTATCCAATGAGAAGTCGATAACTCTATTATCAAGTTTAAGACAACTTGATATTTTCAATCAAATTTGGTCAAAATTCCATAATCTTTTGAGTTTTTCGAAATTTGAACACAGATGGTTCAAATACCATATTTTACTTTAGGGACATCTCTACACAATACAATCCATCTAATCATACATACTATCAGGTAAATTGAAAGACTACGTATTCATTTTAAGTTTATAATCAAGACAAGGTGTATGATCGCAAAACATCACATTTTTCTATATCTATCATAAAATATCGATAACTATAAGTAGTGATTAATGAATAAAATTAAGAATAGCTATAATAAGCAAATAGCATACCTTGAGTGAACCGCATATTTTGAAATTTGTTGATCAAAAAGCCAACATTCCAACAACCGATTCAATCAATTTCAATTTATCAAGTTTAGGACAACTTGATTCAAATATCAAATTTGATTTTCAAATCTATTCCGACAAAATTCCATCATTTTTTTTTTGTTTTTCAATTTTAGAACCGCGAAGGGTCAAATATTATATTTCCTTTAGGGACGTCCGGGCAAAACATAATCGATCCATTTTGCACCTTCAATTCTATTCCGACAAAATTTCATCATCTTTTTTATTTTTTCCATTTTACAACCGCGAAGGGTCGAATATCATATTTCCTTTGGGGACATCCGGACAAAGTATAATCCATCTATTTTATAACTACAATTTATCAAATTTAGGATATTAATCGGGGTCACTATCCAATGAGAAGTCGATAACTCAATTATCAAGTTTAAGACAACTTGATATTTTCAATCAAATTTGGGCAAAATTCCATAATCTTTTGAGTTTTTCGAAATTTGAACACAGATGGTTCAAATACCATATTTTACCCTAGGGACATCTCTACACAATACAATCCATCTATTCATACATACTATCAGGTAAATTGGAAGACTATGTATTCATTTTAAGTTTATAATCAAGACAAGGTGTATGATCGCAAAACATCACATTTTTCTATATCTATCAAAAATGTCGATAACTGTAAGTAGTGATTAATGAATAAAATTAAGAATAGCTATAATAAGCAAATAGCATACCTTGAGTGAACCGCATATTTTAAAATTTGTTGATCAAAAAGCCAACATTCCAACAACCGATTCAATCAATTTCAATTTATCAAGTTTAGGACAACTTGATTCAAATATCAAATTTGATTTTCAAATGTATTCCGACAAAATTCCATCATTTTTTTTGTTTTTTAATTTTAGAACCGTGAAGGGTCAAATATCATATTTCCTTATGGGACGCCCGGGCAAAACATAATCGATCCATTTTGCACCTTCAATTCTATTCCGACAAAATTTCATCATCTTTTTTATTCTTTCCATTTTACAACCGCGAAGGGTCGAATATCATATTTCCTTTGGGGACATCCGGACAAAGTATAATCCATCTATTTTATAACTACAATTTATCAAATTTAGGATATTAATCGGGGTCACTATCCAATGAGAAGTCGATAACTCAATTATCAAGTTTAAGACAACTTGATATTTTCAATCAAATTTGGGCAAAATTCCATAATCTTTTGAGTTTTTCGAAATTTGAACACAGATGGTTCAAATACCATATTTTACCCTAGGGACATCTCTACACAATACAATCCATCTATTCATACATACTATCAGGTAAATTGGAAGACTATGTATTCATTTTAAGTTTATAATCAAGACAAGGTGTATGATCGCAAAACATCACATTTTTCTATCTCCATCATAAAATATCGATAACTGTAAGTAGTGATTGAAGAATAAAATTAAGAATAGCTATAATAAGCATAATAGCATACCTTAAGTGAACCGCATATTTTGAAATTTGTTGATCAAAAAGCCTACATTCCAACAACCGATTCAATCAATTTCAATTTATCAAGTTTAGGACAACTTGATTCAAATATCAAATTTGATTTTCAATTCTATTCCGACAAAATTCCACCATCTTTTTTGTTTTTCAATTTTAGAACCGCGAAGGATCAAATATCATATTTCCTTGAGGGACATCCGGGCAAAACATAATCGATCCATTTTGCACCTTCAATTCTATTCCTACAAAATTTCATCATCTTTTTTATTCTTTCCATTTTACAACCGCGAAGGGTCGAATATCATATTTCCTTTGGGGACATCCGGACAAAGTATAATCCATCTATTTTATAACTACAATTTATCAAATTTAGGATATTAATCGGGGTCACTATCCAATGAGAAGTCGATAACTCAATTATCAAGTTTAAGACAACTTGATATTTTCAATCAAATTTGGGCAAAATTCCATAATCTTTTGAGTTTTTCGAAATTTGAACACAGATGGTTCAAATACCATATTTTACCCTAGGGACATCTCTACACAATACAATCCATCTATTCATACATACTATCAGGTAAATTGGAAGACTATGTATTCATTTTAAGTTTATAATCAAGACAAGGTGTATGATCGCAAAACATCACATTTTTCTATCTCCATCATAAAATATCGATAACTGTAAGTAGTGATTGAAGAATAAAATTAAGAATAGCTATAATAAGCATAATAGCATACCTTGAGTGAACCGCATATTTTGAAATTTGTTGATCAAAAAGCCTACATTCCAACAACCGATTCAATCAATTTCAATTTATCAAGTTTAGGACAACTTGATTCAAATATCAAATTTGATTTTCAATTCTATTCCGACAAAATTCCACCATCTTTTTTGTTTTTCAATTTTAGAACCGCGAAGGATCAAATATCATATTTCCTTGAGGGACATCCGGGCAAAACATAATCGATCCATTTTGCACCTTCAATTCTATTCCTACAAAATTTCATCATCTTTTTTTTTTTTTTTCCATTTTAGAACCGCGAAGGGTCGAATATCATATTTCCTTTAGGGACATCCGGACAAAGTATAATCCATCTATTTTATAACTTCAATTTATCAAATTTAGGATATCATTCGGGGTCACTATCCAATGAGAAGTCGATAACTCAATTATCAAGTTTAAGACAACTTGATATTTTCAATCAAATTTGGGCAAAATTCCATAATCTTTTGAGTTTTTCGAAATTTGAACACCGATGGTTCAAATATCATATTTTACTTTATGGACATCTCTACACAATACAATCCATCTATTCATACATACTATCAGGTAAATTGAAAGACTACGTATTCATTTTAAGCTTATAATCAAGACAAGGTGTATGATCGCAAAACATCACATTTTTCTATCTCCATCATAAAATATCGATAACTGTAAGTAGTGATTAAAGAATAAAATTAAGAATAGCTATAATAAGCATAATAGCATACCTTGAGTGAACCGCATATTTTGAAATTTGTTGATCAAAAAGCCTACATTCCAACAACCGATTCAATCAATTTCAATTTATCAAGTTTAGGACAACTTGATTCAAATATCAAATTTGATTTTCAATTCTATTCCGACAAAATTCCACCATCTTTTTTGTTTTTCAATTTTAGAACCGCGAAGGATCAAATATCATATTTCCTTTAGGGACATCCGGGCAAAACATAATCGATCCATTTTACACCTTCAATTCTATTCCGACAAAATTTCATCATCTTTTTTTTTTCCATTTTAGAACCGCGAAGGGTCGAATATCATATTTCCTTTAGGGACATCCGGACAAAGTATAATCCATCTATTTTATAACTTCAATTTATCAAATTTAGGATATCATTCGGGGTCACTATTCACTGAGAAGTGGATAACTCAATTATCAAGTTTAAGACAACTTGATATTTTCAATCAAATTTGGGCAAAATTCCATAATCTTTTGAGTTTTTCGAAATTTGAACACTGATGGTTCAAATATCATATTTTACTTTCCTTTAGGGACATCTGGGCAGAACATAATCGATCCATTTTACACCTTCAATTCTATTCCGACAAAATTTCATCATCTTTTTTTGTTTTTCCATTTTACAACCGCGAAGAGTCGAATATCATATTTCCTTTGGGGACATCCGGACAAAGTATAATCCATCAAATTTAGGATATCATTCGGGGTCCCTATCCAATGAGAAGTCGATAACTCAATTATCAAGTTTAAGACAACTTGATATTTTCAATCAAATTTAGGCAAAATTGTTGGAACAAAGTGGGTCTGACATGAATCTCTAGAATTTTAAGTGGTTTTAATGATAACAAAGTATTAAAATTACAATTGGTATTACTAATGATTATTCTAGTGTGCAGAATTATGAGTTAAAGTTCATTCAGAAGCACTATGAATAACAAGAGAGAAGCCAAGCTATGAAGCTCTGAAAGCGTATCGCTGTTCATCAGAAGCTTAAATTTTGCATGCTGAAGAAAGTGACTCTGAGGATAAAACAAGGCTCTGAAGGACTCAGAAGCTAAAAGACCTCAAGAAGCTATGTCAACAGCATCTGAAGCAAAAGGAATTTACGTCACTCAAGAACTGACATAATCAGAACCAATGATTGAAGAACAATCTACTTCAAGGCTCTGTCACCTCCACAGGAAGGAATATTCGTTAGTACAACGTTAATCTTATCCATAAGTGGAGCGCTTTTGAGGATAGTACTATCGTACTATTATTACTCAAAATGGATGAGTGATAATTTGAATTGCAAGGTAGTGGAATTGGATTTCTTTGCTAAAGAAGGCAATTCACAGCTAGCAGTTGTACGAGCAAACTCCAGCTGGCACCTTATCTCTCTACAACGGTCATCATCTTCCTTCAAGTATAAATAGAAGACTCAAATGGAAGAAATGACTACTGTTCTATTACTGCGTTTAAGGCTCTGAAGCATTCTGACATTATTGTACTATCTGTCATTCAAAGTCTTAAAGCAATTTGCGTTGTATTTTGTAAACACCTCTGATAGTATATCAAGTGTTCCTTAACATTCATTCTTATTCTTAAGTTTGTTTGAGAAGTCTCTTGTTAAGTTTAACTTGAGCATTTGTGAAGTCTCTTGTTTAGCGAAACTTGAGCACCTGAGAAGTCTCTTGCAAGTGTGCTTGAGCAATTTGTAATCTTAAGTAGATTATAGTGAAAATCTCTTGTTAGTAACAAGGGGACTGGAGTACTCTCGATTTGTGAGAGGAACCAAGATAAATTTTGTGTCTTTCTCTCTCTCTCAGCACCCATTTTACTTTGTGTTCATATCTGCTGCGAACTTAGTTTTATTTCGAAAAAGTTTTTAATTCTAAAAACACAATTCACCCCCCCCCCCCCCCCCCCCCCCTTCTTGTGTTTTTCCACCTTCAATTCCATAATCTTTTGAGTTTTTCGAAATTTGAACACAGATGGTTCAAATACCAAATTTTACTTTAGGGACATCTCTACACAATACAATCCATCTATTCATACATACTATCAGGTAAATTGAAAGACTACGTATTCATTTTAAGTTTATAATCAAGACAAGGTGTATGAACGCAAAACATCACATTTTTCTATCTCCATCATAAAATATCGATAACTGTAAGTAGTGATTAAAGAATAAAATTAAGAATAGCTATAATAAGCATAATAGCATATTTTGAAATTTGTTGATCAAAAAGCCTACATTCCAACAACCAATTCAATCAATTTCAATTTATCAAGTTTAGGACAACTTGATTCAAATATAAAATTTGATTTTCAATTCTATTCTGACAAAATTTCACCATCTTTTTTGTTTTTCAATTTTAGAACCGCGAAGGATCAAATATCATATTTCCTTTAGGGACATCCGGGCAAAACATAATCGATCCATATTGCACCTTCAATTCTATTCCGACAAAATTTCATCATTTTTTTTTTTTTTCCATTTTAGAACCGCGAAGGGTCGAATATTATATTTCCTTTAGGGACATCCGGGCAAAGTATAATCCATCTATTTTATAACTTCAATTTATCAAATTTAGGATATCATTCGGGGTCACTATCCAATGAGAAGTCGATAACTCAATTATAAAGTTTAAGACAACTTCATATTTTCAATCAATTTAGGGCAAAATTCCATAATCTTTTGAGTTTTTCGAAATTTGAACACCGATGGTTCAAATATCATATTTTACTTTAGGGACATCTCTACACAATACAATCCATCAATTCATACATACTATCAGGTAAATTGAAAAACTACGTATTCATTTTAAGCTTATAATCAAGACAGGGTGTATAATCGCAAAACATCACATTTTTCTATATCTATCATAAAATATCGATAACTGTAAGTAGTGATTAATGAATAAAATTAAGAGTAGCTATAATAAGCATAATAGCATACCTTTAGTGAACCGCATATTTTGAAATTTGTTGATCAAAAAGCCTAAATTCCAACAACCGATTCAATCAATTTCAATTTATCAAGTTTAGGACAACATAACTTGATTCAAATATCAAATTTGATTTTCAATTCTATTCCGACAAAATTCCACCATCTTTATTGTTTTTCAATTTTAGAACCGCGAAGGGTCAAATATCATATAACTACGATTTATAACTACAATTTTATAACTACAATTTATCAAATTTAGGATATTATTCGGGGTCACTATCCAATGAGAAGTCGATAACTCAATTATCAAGTTTAAGACAACTTGATATTTTCAATCAAATTTGGGCAAAATTCCATAATCTTTTGAGATTTTCGAAATTTGAACACCGATGGTTCAAATATCATATTTTACTTTAGGGACATCTCTACACAATACAATCCATCTATTCATACATACTATCAGGTAAATTGAAAGACTACGTATTCATTTTTAGTTTATAATCAAGACAAGGTTCATCGCAAAACATCACATTTTTCTATCTCCATCATAAAATATCGATAACTGTAAGTAGTGATTAAAGAATAAAATTAAGAATAGCTATAATAAGCATAATAGTATACCTTGAGTGAACCGCATATTTTTGAAACACTATCATATTTCAAATTCAAGATCATCGAAAGCCACAATATCATCATCTCCGTTTATACAAATACAAATTAGAACTATATGGGATCAAATATCATAATTTGCATCCTTGATTATCGAGGGACATTTCTGTCATTCCAATATATCATATTAATATGATATTTCGCATTAGGGTCATCAGGGCACAATACCGTAATTTCAATATATTTAATTTAGATCTAACTTCAAATATCATATTTTGCATGTAATGTTTCCAAACCTGATATTATCATTATCATTTCAATTTATCAAATTTAAGATCATATATTTCAACTAACAAATTTTGCGTCCAAGTGAATTGGGGTAATATTCCATCTTCCAATTTATCGAAGGACAATTCCATCATTTCAAAACATCATAGTAATTTGCTGTTTCGTACTCAGGATCATATATCATTTCAATTTATCGAATTTAGATCTAAGTTCAAATATCATATTTTGCATCTAAGGTTTCAAGACTCGTTACCATCATTTTAATTTATCTATTTTACAATCATATAATCCAACTAATCGGGGCACAATTCCATCCGTCCAGTTTATCGAATTTAGAACCATCTAAGCATATCAATTGTCATATTTTCAATCCAAGGGACATTTCCATCATTCCTATATAGACTCAAATAACATTTTCTCATTCATAATTAATAATTATCGAGGGACAATAATCCAACTAATCGGGGCACAATTCCATCCGTCCAGTTTATCGAATTTAGAACCATCTAAGCATATCAATTATCATATTGTCAATCCAAGGGACATTTCCATCATTACAATAAAGACTCAAATATCATATTTTCTCATTCATAATTATCGAGGGACAATATCATCATTCCAATGCATTATATTTAGGGATGTCAATTTACATCCGTTAGAGCGGATCCCCGCGGGGATTGCCCCGTCCGGAGCTCCGAAAACAAAGATTTTTTCCCCGTGGGGACGGGGATGGAGGCAAAAATTCCCCCGCAGACAGTTCGGGGCGGGGAACGGGGAAGCTGCATCCGTCCCCACAGATTCCCCGAATCCGTCTATATATACTTAACTATATATTATTATTATTCTCTATAAACAAATATAAAAAATATTATTATTATTATTATTATTATTATTATTAATTTATATATTAAATGTTGATTTTTTTAAAAAAAAAAACTGAAGAGTCAATGTCATGATTTTCTTGGATAATTGCTTAATATTTTGTCAAAACTAACTTTATTTGTTTATTTTGGTTGGATATTTATCAATTACCAATAGTTTTGAGATAATTTGGTTTTGTATGATTATGCATATTTTGCTATATATTATGGAATATTTTAACTATTAGATTTTGTATGATTAGTAGCCAAATGTTTTTGCAACGTCTGTTTAGTTATGAATGCATTATTTATGTGTTGTTTTTATTTTTTTTGAAATGAAAGATGCAAAATATTTGTTTTTTTAAATAAAAAAGGAAAAAATAACATCATACTACTATCATAATTTTGACGGAAAAATATAATTTTTTGTTAATATTCGATATCCGTGGATCCCCGCGGGAACCGTGGGGATCTGTGGGGATGGGGATGGAGATAAATATTCCCCCGTGGGGACGGGGATGGAGGCAAAAATTCCCCCGAAAGCAGTTCGGGGCGGGGAACGGGGATAGCTTCCTCCGCACAGTCCCTGCCCCGTTGACATCCCTAATTATATTAATATGATATTTCGCATTCAGGGTCATTGACGCACAACACCGTCATTTGAATTTATCGAATTTAGATCTAGCTTCAAATATCACATTTTACATGTAAGGTTTCAAGACTTTGATACTATCATTTCAATTTATTGAATTTATGATCATATAATACAACTAACAAATTTTGCATCCAAGTTAATTGGGTCAATTCCATTATTCCAATACATCATATTAATATGATATTTCACATTCAGGTCATTATTCCAATTCCATGCTTATAGACTTGGATCAATACTGTCAGACAAAACTTTTAGAGTTAACATAGAGAATTCAAGTTTGATAAAAATCAAAGTACAGCCAAATAAATGAGTAGAGAAATACCTTTTCAAAACTTTCACATCCATGACTAATATAAATAAGAGCTTGTGGAAGCAATTGAGGAATGTTTGCTTCGGGTGATTTGATTCCAATTTGGATTGAAGCTTCATTGGCACATAAATTCACAAAACCCATGGTAAAACCTGAAAAGTAGCTTTCCCTTAAGTATTGAAATGATGATATGATAAAACCTAAAATTTTAAAATCATATTAGGACATAAATAAAATTTCAAAAGCATATAAATGTTGTTGAGAAATCAAGTGATGAGCTACAGATATGGATGTTTTCAAAATTCTAGCTTAGCCACACACAAGCTAACTAAGAACAAAATAAATTTAGATAACAGTTCCCTGAGCTAACATTATCACATTCTAAATGATTCCTATAATCCTAAACTCTTGTATCAAATAAAATATAGTTTGATTAACCAATTGCTCCACCCACATCTTAATTATCTCAGCAATAACTCCTATAGCTAGTTCTAACAAAGCTGCAAAACATAAACGAAAATGTATCTATCTTCATGTCATTACGAGACAAATAGTCAAAATATGCAGAAAACTTAAAGCACATAATCTGCATGATGATTCTCACCAATATTTCTCATAAAGTGATGACAGCTCCCATGAGAGCCATAAACCTAAAATGAACAAAATAAATCATTAAAATTTCATTAATATATAATATTGCCTTTGTAATCAATCTTAAACAGGATGAAGCGAAAAATAACTAATTTAATAACCGACAAACATAAAGGGGTCCATCATCTACATAGCTATTTACATGATTTGCTCTAAGTTCTTGGATTCACAAATGATTTGAACATTGAATACAACATGCTGAAAAAACATGGCACAAGACTATGTGTATGTTGAGTGCATATCTAAGACCTAAGTGATTGCACACAATGCTAGTTTTTAAACATTACATATATATTTCTGTCAAAAGAAAAAAAAACATTACATATATATTATAAAGGCAACAAAAATAAAATAAGCAAGACTTAAAAAATAAACACTATTCCTAAAATGTAAGGTCATTATAACATTAAGATGTGAAGAGAAAAGATTAGAAACTCAATCATGATCATCTTCACAAAAGTAACTCAAAACAGTATCCACTTGCCCCGTTTCTAACTCAATCAAGAATTAACCTTAAAATTACATCAATTGTGGTATTAAATATTCTTTAGTGATTATGGACTCGTAATAATTGGTTTAGAAAAGAAACAGAAAACTTTTGCCGATTTATTTATAGTTCCACCAAAAGTATCCTAAATTCTTTCAAACTGCCAACTTTTGCATAAAGATTCCTTTTGACATGCTAAATTTCTGTACCATATTTAGAGTAAATAAATATGTCTCAAAATATAACTTCTACTAGTTCACTCACTTGGTGAAGACTTTGTGTAAATTAGCAATTTCGTATCAAATATATGTCATGAGTTCCTATATGAATAATCCCCAACCAGAACCAACGCAACTTTTCACTTCTACAAGCAAAAGGGAAGGTGAAGGCAAACAACAAATGACAAAAGGATAGGAGACCGCACAAAGCGATGTTAGACAAGGAGACGAAGACACAAATAACTACTATGGCCACAAATCATCATAATCAAAATTAAAAGTCGTAACATAAAATAAGATTAAAAAAGAACTAAGGAAATCACAAATCTAAACCATTACAAATTAGTAAGCTAAAAGAGTTGCACAATCAAGTAAAGACCACTATAAATCTAAGCAATAAAATCGAGATTGAAAGATTTAAAATAAAGACGAAGAAGAATATACCTACATATTGCACTTGACTAGATCAGCCAGCCATTTGAGTACATCTCGATCTTCTCAAACTCCTTATGAGAGAGAATCATGAAGATGGTTCCCGATATGTTGAGAAGGTTATCATACAAGGAGCCGTGACGATCACCGTCGGTGGAGGTAAGGGATCTCGCATTGAGGAAAGCAGTGTTGCTGGCAGGTTTGTTGGAGAGGTATACTTATCACCTTGTAAGTTTGCAATACACAACTTAATCAACCATGCAATATGAATTCTTTGTAGCAAATTGACCAGGTAAAAGAGCTACTTCTGTTTGGCTCTCCATACAACATGAACTGTCATTGAAATCATAGATTAGACGGAAGAAAAGTATATTAATAATGTTATAGAAAGAAGAACAGAGCAGTTACAATGTATGTTTAATACATCACAATCTCTTAATCCGATGGATTGGTTAAAGAAAGAAGAATCCTTACACTAAGCCACTATAGGCAATGACAAGATTCACGTTCACCGGGCATTACACCAATAATGTTATAGAAAAAAAAATTATAAAACACTTCATCATGTTGTATACCTTTTCATTCTCGTGCCCTGATTCGCCAACCCATAAATTTCCCATTTCATCCTTCAAGAAAAATGCACTATGGATCTTTGACACGGCTAAGAAGTCTCCTGAATGTGAAGAAAACAACAACTATTTATAATCAAAACCAAACAGTATAATAAACTAGAAAAGTTCATTCATCCTTTAAAATTAAAACAGTTTAATTAGTCTTTGAAAAAACTAAAACATGTTCTCTAACTTAGGTCCTTAATGCAGATTATTAGGGTCAAATTAACTCGTTAATCACATTCTGCCAATTAAATTGAGTTAAATAGCAATTATACACTTTTGAGTCATTATATTTATTTCACTCGGCATATTGTATGTATCCTCTTATCACAAGAGTTTTCTCAAAAGAATGGTCATGGTGTTACATGTCATGGAGAATCAAATTATTATGAAAATAGGTAGTGAATGAAATTCAAGATTAGGAACCTAATAGTAAAAAGTACATTGAAATTGGAAAGAGATGTTAGGGTTTGATTTATTCTCTTACTTGAAAGAATGAGGAACGAACGATGTTAGGGTTTGAACCCTAACTTGTGCGATTTTGTTCATCCAAAGTTGCGTCGGAGAAAGAGAGATTGCATGTGCTGGAAACGACGAATCTGTTGTTGGTTTTGTAATGTGGAGAATTGAAATCGAAGCAAGAAAACAAAGCGGAACAAATACGGTGGCGACTGGCGAGAAGTGATAAAAAGGAGGAGTAAGCGATCTTCTAAAGAAATTCCAATTCAATTCTTTTGTTTATTTACTTGTACATTTTGGTTTATAAGAAAAAAATCATTAAATAGGTTTATTCATTAACAATTTTTAGGCCCCGTTTGGCCTGGCTTATTTTCTCCTTTTTTTCTTCTCCTTAAAAATAGTAAAGAAGGAAAAAATTGTGTTTGACTTCACTTTTCTTTATTTTTTACTTCTTTACTTTATTTCTCTAATACTTTTAAGGAGAAATAGTGTCAAATATAATTTTATACTTCTCTATTTCATTTAAGCTAAAATAAAAAGTAAAAAATAAATATCCCGTTTGGCCCAGCTTATTTTTTACTTTTTATTTTAGCTTAAACGAAATAGAGAAGTATAAAATTATATTTGACGCTATTTCTTCTTAAAAGTATTAAAGAAATAAAGTAAATAAGTAAAAAATAAAGAAAAATGAAGTCAAACACAATTTTTTCCTTCTTTACTATTTTCAAGGAGAAGAAAAAAAGAGGAAAATAAGCCGGGTCAAACGGGGCCTAAGAATCCAAATTTGTCTTTATCACTTTTAACGGTGTTACAAGTTTTGTGCCCTTAAATATAATTTTAACTCTAAACTAATATAAAGAAAAATACAAAACAAAAATAGGAAAGAAAGATAAGCATAAAAGAAATCTTCCCATAAAAATAGCATAAGAAGCCACATATCTAAAAAAAAAAAGATAAGCATAAAAGAAATCTTCCCATAAAAATAACAACGAAAACCACCTCTAAAAAAAGATATTCATCCAATCTATTTTAACTTCAAAAATAGGAACAAAAAAAATTTAATTAAAATAAATTTACGAATAAAAATAGAATTTTATGTATTATTATAAGTTTTTTAAAGTAGTTTATCAAAATAGTTTATAAATATATAATTTTTGTTAATGAAAACTTATGACTTAATATGCGTAAAAAACTTATAAATTAACATAAAAGTTTATTTATAATAATAATCATAAACTATTTTCATAAGCTTAAAATAAATCAAATTCAAACGAGCCCAATATATTAAAATGTATTACTACTAAAAATCCTAATTTATCCTCATCAATTCTTAAAAATATTTCAAATATTTAATTTCGTAAAAAAATTATATTTTTT
The DNA here is from genome assembly GCA_030408175.1 of Trifolium repens. Lineage (NCBI taxonomy): Eukaryota > Viridiplantae > Streptophyta > Magnoliopsida > Fabales > Fabaceae > Trifolium > Trifolium repens. The sequence goes on from CP125851.1 coordinate 39,786,810, forward strand.
AATTTACTAATTTTTTATATAATACTCCGTAGTTAAATTCTACTATATTTTTATTAAATTATATTTTTCAATTTACTATTTTTTGGATCTAATTGGTTTTTTGTATATTTTTCTTCATTAAGAACCTGAAGTAATTGTAAAATCCACTAAAAGTGAAAATAAAAAAAGCACGATCTCTTAAAAGAATTTTTAAAATCAATATGTTCAATGGTTTATCTTAAAAAACAATTCAGCTTCATATTTTTTTTGTTTCACCTATTTTTCTTCATTTTCGTTAAAAAATATATAGTCATACGGTTAATTTTTTTATTCATCTAATAAAGTTTTTTTTTTCTTTCTATTCATAACAATGTATTTCTAAAATAAATGTAGAGAATATTTTCATCAATTGTGAACAAAAAATAGAACAAAAATTAATCTAAAATAAAAAAAATGGAGAAAGAATAGACCAAAAAGAATATGTGTGTATCAGTAACCTAATTTCTCTCCTCATTTCCTGGTATCTTTCACTTTTGTTTACTGCAACTTTTTTTTCTCTTTTCACTATCTTCTTAACTTACTTGTAAGATATATTTTTTTATATTTAATAATTAAAAAGATTAAAAAGTTAAAAATATCAAGATATATTCAACAGCATGTTTATGATCTTTACTCATCTTTGTTCTTTCTTTGTCTTCTTTGTAACAATATTTTTGATCAATGTTGAATTTTGATATACTTTTTACAGATCTGAAAAAATAAAAACAAAAGTAAGAAATAAGAAATGAATGATTTGAGTGTTCCCAACTCTTATTTAAACAATGTTCTTAGAAGATAGAATAATATTTTAGGAAATGAATTTAATTGTTTACCTTTTTTTGTACTAAAATTGTTTACCTTATTCTTTCAAATTATTGTAAAAATAGAATAACTATCTTGCAAAAAGCGAAGCAAATGAAATGGATATTAGTAAATTGGAGAAGATCACAAAAAAATAATAAGAAAAGGCAAGAGATTGAAGAGTTAAAGAAGAGAGAGATGAGAGAGTTGTCGAGTGCAAGACTGTCAGAACCGGACCGGTCATCGAACCGATGAGCTTACCGGTTCAAGGTTCAAATGGTCGGACCGGGTCAGACCGGGATCAGACCGTTTTTAATTAAATATATTTTTTAATTAATATATTAAATATAAATAAATAAATAATGACTCAATATTCTGTAAGTTTCACACATAAAAAAGATTAAATGTCATAGAATTAATATAAAATTAAAACTTTAGTACATTAGATATAAAATTTATAATTCAAAACAAATTAAAAATTACATAATAACTAAGTAAGTTCAATAATGCATTCAAAATAGTACCATATATATTGAATAATAAAAAAATAGCTGGCAATAAACAAAAAGTTACACTAAATTCATATGTAAAAGGAGTTTAGTAGTAATTAAATATTATTTTATATTTTAATTATTAGCTTGATGAAGTATGATTATCTCATGAAGTATGAATATTATTTTAATTAAACTAGTACTTTTTGTTTTTATATTTGTTCTTTTGGCTTGTAGTTTTATTTGGGCTTGTAAATAAAAGTCTAATCCAAACCCATATTTTACTACTATCTTTTGTCCAAACCCTCTAATAACTCTAATTCTATATTGATGATGTGTGCCGCCAGCCTTCTATCCCTTTTTATCTCATTCTTCATCTTGCTTGCTTCAATTAAGTGCTCTTCATTTATTTTTGTTTCAAAAGACATGTTGAACTACATTCATTTCTTCTTGTTCTAACTTTTAAAAAACAACTTTCAGTTTTTTTATTTCTTCAAATCCTTTTGTATTCTCTAAATCTAACATACATGTTATTCTACATTCATTTCTTCTTGTTCTGACTATTAAGAAACGGTGACGTTTATGGTGGGAGAGGTGTTAAATTTTCTCATCATGGGAAATGTCCTTTTTACCTCCTATAGCATGTTAAAACCGGTTTATCCAAATTAGATTTCCCCCTTGAAAATGAAATATCCCAATATGTGTTCAAAACTTGTCTTTATACCCATTTTTTACCTAATCACCACTGGCAAATAAATCCAGTGTGCTATTTGCACACAAAATTAAACATCAAATATCTACGCACAGTATAAATAAGTGAATAGTACCACGTTTTTTGGTCAATATTTTTTAAAATGTTAAATATTAAAATTTATTTTTGTATATAACACAAAAAAATTAACCTGTATTATTAATAAACTTTATTATGTGATTAACCACAAAAATATATATTGCTAATCAATTTTTTAACATATATCTCACTAACCAGTTTCATTATTTCATTAATTAGAAAAATGCAAGTCGTTAATCACTTATTTAACATTATATAATGTCATTTTTTTCTTCAAAAAAAATTATATAATGTCATTTTTTAAAAACTATTTGACAGTACATATTACACAAAATAAGTGGTTAACGACTTTTTTTTTGTTAATTAATGAAGTAGTAAAATTGATTAATGAGATATATATTAAATAAAAATATGTTGTGTAACGGTATTCAATCAAATCCAAAGATACCTAAAATTTTACCTAAACAAAATTAAGAGCTAGATTTTTTTTAGATAATTTTTTTTTTGACTATTAGATAAAAAAAAGTGTTGATCTTGTGCGGAACAAATTTAATATTCTAAAAAAATTTAGGAATTATATCAATCTTCTAACTCAAGGATATCGAAATGTTTACCTATTTATATAGACAAATATTATTTTGTTCGTTTGAAATAATTGGAATGAATTTAAATAGGTTAAACTGTTCATTTGGCCCCTTACGTTTATTTTAGGTTTGAATCAGGTCCCTTACGTTTTAAAAGTTTGAATTTGATCCTTCACGTTATCAGTGTTTGCATTAGTTAGTCCCTTCCGTCAAATTTTTCACTAATTTCGTTTGATCCTTACACGTGCCTGACGGTTTGGATAGGTGGAAGTGATTTTGGACACGTTGACAGCCATATAATAAACAGAACCTTCACAAATAGAAAAAAAGAGTTAGTGTGTGCAAAGGTCTTTGTCGTATTTTTTTCTATTTGCGAATGTTCGGTTTATTATATGGCATTCCACGTGTCCAAAATCACTTCCATATGTGTAAACCGCCAGCCACGTGTAAGGATCAAACTGAATTAGTGAAAAATTTTACGGAAGGGACTAACTAATGCAAATGTTGATAACGTGAGGGACCAAATTCAAACTTTTAAAACATAAGGGACCTGATTCAAACCTAAAATAAACGTAAGGGACCAAATAAACAGTTTAGCAATTTAAATAAGTCCAATTTAACAATAAAAAAAGTAGCGAGGAAGAATTATGGAAACTGGATGAAGTTAGTTCAAATAATAAATATAAATGCTTAAATATCTTTAGTAAGAATGTAAAGTTCTACAAAAGTGTAGGGTCATATTCATAAATATATGAAGATGAAGAAGGCACTCAGTACAAAAGGTAACCATCTTAAAATCCCAACCATCAAAATATTTAAAGATTATATCAATGACTCAAATTGTCTTTCCCATCATGGGAAAATTAGTGAACCTTCCCACCTTAACCTGCACCTTTCATTTTCTTTATTTCTTCAAATCCTTTTCTATTCTCTAAATCTAAACTTTTAAGGTTAAATGGTTTATAAAGTTTCTTCTTTTTCTAAAAAACCAAGTCTGATGCGTTAAAAAAAAGTTTGAAAAAGGGAAAAAAAAACCAGACGGCCAAACCGTTAAGACCCGCCGAGTTACCAATTTTTTGCAATTTTCGCGGTTTTTTTTCCAGTTCTCTCGCGGTACCGTTTTCTGCATCAACCGGACCAGATGCATGTCCGGTTCCCGGTTCGACCGGTCCGGTCCGATTTTGATAATCTTGGTTGAGTGTTATATAAGCATAAATGTGTTTGATTTGATATTTGAATTTGAGAATTTAACCCTAGAGTTGACTCATTGTTTCATAATTGGGGGAAAAAATTCCTCTACTCTACAATAAAGTATGATGTCACAAGTAAATTGATTTGAAATAGTGACTCACCTTGGGCTCATAAAAAGTTGTTATTTCTCTCACAAAATATTCCAATCAGCTCAGTTACATTTTATATGGCTCGGTTATTTTTTAATTTAGTTCAGTTAAATATTTTTTGGACACCAAATGTAAGACCCAAGATTCCACTGTACAGTTTTTCTAAGGAACTCTAGTAATGGCTACGAGTTTTAGAGTTTTTGGTGAAGTGTTTTTGTGAGTACTGTCGCGGTAATAGAATTTTGCTGAAATTGAGCCTGTTTTGTGCTCGTGCGCTGGAAAGGCACAGACTTTTGGGTCGTAATCCTCTTTTAAGTATGAGAAGATTTATGTGAAGTAAGAAATGCGAGTTTTGGTTTTCTCTTGTTTTTGAAAAAACGAGTAGGAATCTTACCCGCTGTTAGGAATTTTTACAGTTTCTGAATTCCGTAGAAATTTAGATGGGAGTTTTATATATCGGCGTGAGTTAGGATATATCTTCAGATTATTTTTCGAGGGTGAGGAAGAAAATCACAGTCGAGGAAAAAGTTTTAGCGATAATTTCTAGAATTGGTTTATGGCAAACTTTTATTTCGTAGATTTTCTATTTTCGTGGGTTTAGTCCATTAGCGAAGTGCAACTCGTCTGCGAGCGAACGCGAGAGCTGAGGGGCGTGAGGTGGCATAAAGTAGAAATATCTAAGATATTTATGAAAGTTGTCTTGGTGACCAAGACTTGATCCAAGGGCTAGGATTTTGTCTTGAATCTTTATACTATTTGATCCAAAGGCTATTAATGGAACAAGACCAAGTCTTAAGGGAGACTTTCACTAGTGGAAAAAATACTTATTAAATCACACATTTTAAATCAGATCTCATCCACCTGATTTAAATACCTGGAAATTATGGACACGGAAGCTAGAGGTTTAAGTGAATCAAAACTAAATCAGTTAGCTTGATTTAAATATAATTATTTATAATTAAAAAAAAATAGTTCCCTCTCTTGTCTGCGAAACGCATTTCATTTCCCTCTCATTTTTCATTTCACTCTTCATTTCTCTAACACTAATTTTTCTCTGAAGAACCAAAACCCTAAACACCTATCATGGATTCTCAAGTTCCACACGACAGTTCCGATTCAAAACCCTAAACAGCCTCTTTGTTCCGTTCTCGCTCACTCCAATTTCCGACCAAGTTCCGTTCCGTTCTTGCTCACTCCAAGTTCACGACCAAGTTCCGTTCTTGCTCACTCCAATTAGGGCTTCGCTGAATACTGAAATCGTTCACGACCAAGGTTAGTTGAAGTTCAATTTCGTGGTTTTTTCTTCATTTTCCAATGGATTCTCATTTCAATTTCATCTTAGAAAAAGCAAACGCTGCTTTGGGTCCTTTCTTCCTTAACGATTTTCCAAGGAAAACAATGCTTTGGGACCTCTCATTTCTTCATACGCACAAAGTTATTTTATTTTCCCTATTTTTTTTTTTGATTTTTGATTTTTGATTTGGTGTTTATCTAAGTCCAATATGTGATGATGGTTTTAATGTTCAAGTGTTTTTTTCAATGTTTTTGATTTGGTGGGGAGCTGGTTTTTTTCTGGTGTTGCTGCAGTTCGGGCTTGTGTTTTTTCATGCCGCTGTTCTGTTTTTTTGTTCTGCTATGGGGCGGTTTTTTTCCTGCTGTAACTTGCCTTTGTTGTAATTGCTTCTAACTGCCGAGTTGGGGGCTTGTGTTTTGCTGCGTTTTTACACTTGCCCCTGGTCTCTTTCATTGTGTTGCTCTTTATCACATTTTGGTACATCTTGTGCCATGATTGTGTTTCTGGCCTCTGTTTGTTACAGGTGCTTGGTGCTTGGCTTTAGGTGCTTTTGTGTTGTGTGTTAGCGCCTAAGCCTTCCTCTTGTATTGTTTTAGCCCCTGTTTTGGCTTTTCATGAGCCTTACTCGTGGCCTTTTAATAAATTCATTTTGATATTCAAAAAAAAAGTTTGCAATTTAAAAAAAAAAAGTGATGATGGTTTTAATGTTCAAGTGTTTATGTGAATTGTTGCATCCATCTTATGAATTACTTTAAATGTGTTAGTGTGAAATATCCTTTACATGGTGTTATGAAATTCAAAGTGAAGCATAATCAAAGAAATATATGATGTTATGAGACTTTGGAGTGTAATTTGATTTGATAATTTCAAGATAAGGGGGTTTTATGGGTTTGAAATTTGAAAGTCAATACCATATATTTCAATGGCTGGTTGAAGTGAATCAAACAGGTTAATGTCAAAAAATGTTCCTTTTTTTTCTTTCTTTAAGGTACACACTCATTGTTATTTGGTCTAAACAAGTAATAAACAGATTATGTTGCGAGGATAGACCCGGTTTTTGTGTTTTGGGATTAAAAATGTTGAGTTGTAGGCGCATGGGAGTGTAGTAGTCCGCTGCTGTTACTGCTACTGATTTATTGTGTTTTTGCTGCACTTTTGTTTTTTTGGCTAGGTGGAATTGTCCATATTTTTGCTTGCACTTTTGGCTAGATTATGTTGCTGCACTTTCTTTTGGCTAGATTATGTTGCTGCACTTTTGCCCTTTCTGTCATGTGGAAAGTTCCTGTAGTGATACTCTATTTCATTTGTATCATTTGCATCCTTCTTTTTCGGCCACTGTGTACATCTTGTACTAAGTTGAGCCTTAATAAATTTTTTACTCCAAATGTGTTAACATATTATATTTGTTTCTATTTTAATCTCTTAGCTCACAATTTATTTACATCACATCATTCTTAATTGAGACTTAGAGCATATCATGTCTGTTTGTTTTGGGAGAGTTAATGATGATTTCTCCAAATGTGTTTAATGAGAAGATTGTTGATGATTGAAAAGTCTTGATAATTTTTAAATGCCTAAGGTCATGTACATTTTTATGACTTGTTAAATTGCAAAGGTCGGCGATCACTGATAGTCTTGATATCTCTTTTGATATTTTGAATTTAGTGTTAACAATACTCTCGAATGTTTTAGATAACTAAGATTTTATTATCCCAAGCTTTGTTTTCTTTTTAAAGTGAAACATGAATTTTGAAAACAAAATACTGCATAATTGCAGCACTTAGTTTGATTGTTTATGTTTTCCAAATAATGGTTGCTATTGCTATCTCAAAACCTCTCTTGACCAGTAGAATTGCTTTACAACTATAGTAAATGAGTTCTCTGTTCCTATTGCTTTACAACCTGCTATAATGTCTTCGAAGCAAGTTATTTTATTTTCCCTATTTTATTTTTTGATTTTTAATTATTTCCATTTACTAACTGAAACCTAACATTGGTGTTGCAGCATATATCTTCTGTGCGATTTGTCTTCAATTGTTTGTAATTCTCACAAGTTTCTTTCTTGATCCAAGGTATTTCCAACTCACTTTTAATTCTTGCCCTTCATTATTGTTCTTGTTTGAGTGAATTAAGTGTTTATTGTATACGTGTTTGTAATTAAGTTATTTTTTTATAAGAAAAGATAAAATAGAGTTGAACTATTTTCCTATACTAACCTGAAGAGCTTATGAAAATAAGCCGAAAATAGCTTATGAACATGTCATAAGTTGTTTCGATAAACTATGTCATCACTGTTCTGAGATGTTCTCTTGCACCCAATGTACTCATTTACTTGACTCTAACTTTAAAATATGAAAAATATTCCTCACTTCCCAACAAACAGTCCCCTTATGTGAGATGCTCCTATAGATAAATAAACCTAATATTAAGCTATTTTTTTCAGCAAGTAAGCACCATAGCTTACTATTTCAGTATCTATTTTTTCCAGAAGTAATTATGGATCGTAGTTGGATGACTTCTAACCGTTTGAGTCAAGAGTATGAGGACGGAGTGGACAAGTTTATACAATTTGCTTTTGAAAAACTACCTAAGAATAAAGGAAGGTTTTATTGTCCTTGTATGAAATGTGGTAATACTTCCAAGTTGCATTTTGAGTTGATCAAAAGTCATCTAATTTGTCATGGGGTTAACCAAAGTTATACCAAATGGATATGGCATGGCGAGTCGGAAACCAAACCAATTGCGTCGAATACAAATGTAGTCGATGTAGATATGAACGATCGGCTAGACGATATGATCCGTGATATAGGCCCAGAGTCTTTCCAGCGAGCACTACGTTGCACAAAGACAGAGAAGAGGCATTGTATCCGGGGTGCACTAACTTCACACGGTTGTCTGGGGTGCTGCGATTGTTCAACTTGAAGGCGAGAAATGGATGGACAGATAAAAGCTTTACTGAATTGCTCGAGTTGTTGAAAGAAATGCTCCCAGAAGGTAACACATTACCCAATCGTAACTATGAGGCGAAGAAGATATTGTGTCCAATGGGTATGGAGTATAAGAAAATACATGCATGTCCTAATGATTGTATATTGTATCGAAATGAGTTTGAAGAGTTGAAGAGGTGCCCCAGGTGTGGACTATCACGCTACAAAGTGAAGGACAATTATTCCAATGGTGATGAAAGCATACAATATCCTCCTGCGAAGGTGTTATGGTATCTTCCAATAATTCCAAGGCTCAGACGATTGTTTAATAATGTAGATGATGCAAAGAATATTAGATGGCATGCAGATGAGAAGAAATCTGACGGGTACATTCGTCATCCGGCTGATTCTTTACAATGGAAAAAGTTTGATGCTTTGTATCCGGAATTCGGGAATGAGCCCAGAAACCTTAGGCTTGGACTTGCGACAGATGGCGTGAATCCATATGGAAACTTAAGTAGCATCCAGATGGTGTTGCAGGTTGTTTGTTTTTGCATTCTGTCTTAGGTGCTCCCTGGTGGTGTGTTTTTGTTTTTATTATCCTTGGCGTGCGTTTCTGTTTGTGTCTCAGGCCTTGGCCTTTGTATTGCCTCCTCAAGTACTTCTTGTACTTTGTTTTAATAAAATTCTTAGCCTTTTCCAAAAAAAAAAGTGTATAAGGCATTAGATTTAATTAAACTAATCTAACTTACTATAATTAATGCATTAAGCTGAAATGAAATACACCGTAATTTACTAACTGTAATTTTTTTAAATGACAATTTGTAGTGCCAAAGACAATCTTTCGATTATGAAAGTGGTTACTATGTTATGATACATATGTTGAACATTGTATCTGCCGGTTTTGTTAACTCATGGAATCAGGTGTGTATCCAAATTTTTAATTATTTGTGTTAGTTGTGTTCTTTAATGATGGTACAATATTCTAATATTATTTAACATTTATTTAGGTATTTGGAGACTCGACACCATTTCATGATGACGAAGTTTTGAATGTTCAAGAACGTTGTGCAAATTCAATTCTTGAATTTGTATAATGTAATTTGATTAGGTAAAAAATGACAAGTGTGCTCTGTTATGTAGAATTGTTGATGCACCAATGGTTTTGTGAAGTTTAGGCCTCTTTGGTAGCCTTGTTTTTCTTTGCTTAGGCATATTTTGGTAGTAGCCTAAGATTGTATAGCTTTGCTTCGGCATATTTTGGTAGTAGCCGAAGATTGCTTAGGCGTGTTAGTACTTTTGTTTGGAGCCTAAGATTTTTTAGTTTTAGTAAGAGATATTTAGTGGTATGATATTTTGTAAGTTAATTACACTTTGGTGGTATGATAGTACTTTTAGAATAGTATTTCACGAATATTTTGTAAGTTAATTACACTTTGGTGGTATGATATTTGTTTTATGAATGAAGCTTCAATTTATTTATAATTATATATATATATATATATATATATATATATATATATGTACAATATTTGTAGGAAAATCAGGGATTCCAAAAAAAAAAAAATATATAATTGCTTTTACATCGGACTACCCGACTTAAATGAAGTTATTGCATTGGTTGAACCGATTTAAATTAGTGATTTTAAATCGGATCTTATCGATTTAAAAAAAACATATAGACTTTTGGGGTTCTTATAGATCATCCAACCCGATTTAAATATCACCATAGACATCGGATTAACCGAGTTAAAAAAACAAATAAATCGGGTTAACCGATCTAAATTGCAATTCTAAATCGGGTCTTATTGATTTAAACAACATATAGACATTTGGGATTAATTTAGATCGTCCAACCCGATTTAAATATCACCAACTACATCGGTTAACCGATCTAAAAGGATCTTTTAAATCGGACAATCAACCGATTTAAATCAAAAAACTTTCTACATCGGCGGTTATTAAATCGGTTACGGAACCGATTTAAATAGTCTCCAGGAACCGATTTAAAAAGTGTTTTTTCCACTAGTGTTTTAGTCACTTTGTAGTCTTAAGAAAAATCACAAAACTTCACTTCTTTCTCTCATGTGGCCGTGAGCTTTTTTCTCCATTCCAACCCTTGATAAAAAATTCATTTCTCCACTATTTCTTCTCATTTTTGGCTTGTTGGATCAAGAGAAAGTTGCTAGGAATCATCCACTAAGGTAACTAAGCTCCTTTCATCTCTTAGTTGGCCAAACTCTTAGATTTTTATGGATCTATAGTTTATGTTCATGAGATGAAAATTTTGGAAATGGTTCATATAATTGATTTTTGTTCCATGAAAGTTGTTCATGAGGGTTTATCTAGTGTATTTAGGCTTAGTTGTTTTGGTTTCCATGAATTGATGAGATTCTCATGAGATTTTTGGGTTAGGGTTTTGATGAAAAATTTATATTGATCAAGAACATGGATTTTTGTTTAGTGTTTGTGTTAATGATGTTATTCTAAGACTTGTTAGAAAAATGGATATGTGATAAATGGTTTGGTTTTGAAAAATAGGAAAATATATTTGTTGGTGTTCATGAGAAATTTTGAGAAAACTATTATGATTTGTGAGTTGTGTTTTGAAATGATTTTTTTGTGCAATTTAATGAAATTGGGAGCTAATTGATTTAGACTATGGTTTTGAAAAGGAAAATTTTGGGAGCTAGCTTGTTGTTTTGTTCTTGGCCGTGGCACTTAGGTGTTAGGAACATGTGGTTTTCAAATTATTTAAGTCCTATTGGAAGGCAATGAATCATGGTTTCAAATGAATGATTAATGTGGTTTTGTTTGAAAAAAAACAAACTAGTAATTTGTGTTTTAAGTAAACAAGTTAATTAGTAAAGTTTTGGAAATCTTTTATGCTTTGATTGAAAATGGTTTTGATGAATGAGATCAATCACTCTTGAGTTTCTTTTGAGAAATTAATAATGGTTTAAGTATTTTAACTATGTTTGATTTTTGAAAACAATGTTTTAGGTGTGATTTCAATTCTGGCCGAAATTGAAAAGGGTATTTAGGTCCTTTTAAAATTGTTTTGTGACCTGGAAACTTAACTATTTGATTCGTCTTTTCGAGACGAAGATTTCGGCGTATGGCTCGTCTCGATCGGATAAAAATTGAATAAGGTATGGTCGTTTCAAGTTTGTAACTGTTTTACCGCCGTTTTGAAATTGAAGTATGGTAGTAGAAAAATAATAGAGATTATTTTTCTATTAAAAGAGAAAAATGTTTGGAAATTAATTTGTTATTTGAAATGAAAATTCTTGTGTCGAGTTGCGTTTTAAAAAGATTTTAGTTACGTACGTGCTGAAAGTGTTTTATTATAAGTCGTACGAGAAACGTTATAGTTCGAACTTGTTTAGATTTAAAAGATTTTGAAACTTATGATTTAAGGCATAAGTTGTTTGAAAAGAGATTTTCATGTAGACGTGTTTTAAAATAGCCAAGATTTATTTAAAATATGTTTTCGTGTTGAGGGAACAACCATAGGCCTTGATCCATTAGTAGCCGAGCTAGGACTATTTGAGAGATCAATTAGAATGTGGTATTAACTTAGATAAGTTATGTGTTGTAAAAGGTTAAGAGGATTAGCCGGATTGGGGATTTCGTCGAGAGAGACGGATATTGCTCGCGTAGCGTAAGTTGGTTGTGTTGGAAGCTAGCCGAGGTAAGGGCACCTTTCTTTTTGTCTTAATTCCGTAACAGCATGTGTGTATGCTTTGTTTGTGGTGTGTTTTGTGTGCTTGACATGTATGTGTGATGTATTCTCGGGATGAGAAAGTGTTTATAATACATGCGTTGTTTAGATATGATTGTGATAATATATGTATGAAAATGTGATTGATGTACATATGATTGTGAGAATATATGTATGAACATGTGATTAGCGTGCATATGATTTTGAGAATATATGTACATATTGTGATTGGTTTACATATGCTTGAGAGGTATGTATTTGTTGCATTAGCATATAAGGGGAATCGTATGCTCATGCATTCATAGTAAGTGGTTATCGGGAATGGACCACGGGGTGCGATTATCGGGAATGGATCCACCTTAATCCTGCGGGATTTGATTGAGTACAATACGTGATTAGAAGATCACGGGGTGCGATTAGAAGATTCACCCTAATCCTTCGGTTAGAAGATCGTCGAGATTGTATTGATTTTTAGTGATTAGAAGATCACGATTCTCTGCGGAGAGGTTAAATTCCGGAATTCATGCAAGTGGCAGCCAGTGATTGGTGTCACGATCATGTAGAGTCTGCATTGATAGGTTATGTGTGCATTTAATTATATTATGTACGTTGATGTGAAAATGCTATATGTTTACTTGTTTTCCGTATTGTTATTTGTATTATGTGTTACTTGTGGTGACCCTTACAATGAAACATGAACGGGTTATTCCCACCTAGACGATGGTTTTCCGTCTGAGACCGTGGGTCGTGAGGACGGCGGTGGCTTCTTTGGCCCTCAGTGATCGTGTGACGTTGTGGTCACGTAGGTGTTTTGTGTCGGTGGGTCTGTACACCGTGCTTTTTGGTTAGGCTTAGTATTATTCTGACTGTATATTATACTAATTTTTGCACTTAAACTGCTTTAGCCGTTTGGCGGTGTGATGCGTAGAGTTCATAACATCTTGTGGGTATTTGTTATGAACTAGAACGCTATCTTGTGGAACTGTAATTATTCAGGTACCATACTTTGCTTCTCTGAAGCACTAATGTTTAATTAGTCCTATTGTATGATTAATGCCGGCTCATCACGAAAATTTATGCGCACTCTGTTTGTTAAAAAAAAATTAAAAAAATAATAATGCCCCTTTTAGCCTTTGAAAATCGGGGTGTTACACCAAACATCCTCATTTGTGCCAAATGGCAGCATTTGAAGCATGAGTATTTTGATTTTTTCCAAATTCAACAACTTTCTTATATGGTATTAGATTTTTGGATACTTTTAAAGATATACTACCTCCGTTCCTTTTTATAAGAAACAAAAGTGAATTTTTTTTTGTTCCTTTATATAAGAAATTTTGACTAATTTTCAAATGTTTTAAATGTTGAATTTCACTTATTCCCTTATTTATTATGAAAGAGAATATTAAAAATAATTAGTTAATTGAATTTAGAGAAATTAAATAAGGGTATAAATGGAATAAGTTTAACTTTCTAAGAGTATTAAATGAAAAGAACTATTTACAATATGTTTTCTTGGTATATGTAATTTTTTCAAACTCTTTCTTATAAAAAAGAATAGAGGGAGTATTAAATATTTTACAGGAGGTGAGAGTGATTCAAATAAAATTTGATCTCAATTATGTTTTTTTCTTTTAATTTCATTTGTATAATAGAGAAGGTTGAAAACCTCCGCAATATAACAATATAATAATTGAGATTTAAATTCTTAAAATTGAAATGGGTAAAATAGAATGGGTTTTTGACTTCCACTATACAAACCCCCGCAACATCAACATGATACCAGGGGTTGATAAAAACCGCCGCAATATGTTTGTGGCGAGTCAAACTGCAGGGGCTCTCAAAACCGCCACAAATTACTTAGCAGAGAGCAAAAACCCCCGCAAAACATATAAAAAAACTTGCTAATTAGAAAATGACATTATGAACGTTTCCCTCGAGTCATGCAAAGAACCGAGAATAAATAATCCTTGAATTTCATCATGAAACTTAATACTCATAGCATACAAGTGATTCATAATTTTTAGAAACATTCAAATGATTTGCACACGAAATCCTTTATTGGAGCTTCAAATTTAACATCTTTATTTGTCATCAGACCTGTTTTATTCGCATACAATTGTTCATGTTTATCACATAATATGATTATGCATGTTATTCCCTCTAATATGGTTCAAAATGTTATAATCAACTCACACACTTGTTTGAGTAGTAGAATCCACTCACTATCCAATCTTATGATAATTATTCATTTTGAACTAAATTAAAGGTGAGTCGATCTATTTGATTAATTGATGGCAACAATGAAAATTTATGGCAATTAAAATTTATGAGGAGGGGCGTTAATCTTGATCGATCTTAATAACATATCAAACGATTCTAGATTTTTATAAAATTTAACATAAATGATCTATATGATATAAACTTTCAATCCAACAGTTAATTTTGTAAGATTTGCACATTCAAGAATGTATTTGCAAAAATAAATATACATGGCCTAAAACAAAAAATTCGCGAACATACAAGAACGAAAATGATATTTAAACATTTAAAAAATATCAACATTAGTGTAGAATTTTTATAAAATATTAGAATTTATTTTATTTGTGAAAAATTCTTCAATTATTTGTACCGCTTTCGTTGCAAAATTTATATACTTATATATGTGGAAATAAATTTTTATGTTCTAATAAATTATAAATTGTATATATCCGTCAGATTAATAACACATGAAAATAGTGCAGCAATGTTGGCTTCAAATACTATGGCAGATGAGGATCCGGATCTCATAATATTTAAATTTGGAAATTTTTTAATATTTTTATATATTTGGCCATATATGTTAAAAAATGAAGAAAACATTATATAGAAAAATAAATAGAAGAATTTATATAGATATATAGAATAATTGTAAATAAATATGCATTGATATTTCACAATTAAATAATATAAGTATAATTTTACCGAAGAATTTTTTTAGTAAAATAAATATATTGTTGATATTTATATGCCTTGCAACCCCTCGTCGACCAACTTATATCGCTCTCGTGATCTAACTATAGTAGAACATAAATGAAAACATATTATTGGTAGACGACGGCTAGAGTAAACCGAGTCGTTTTAATTACACACATAATTGAAAAGAAAAGAAGCTTCGGAGTTAAAAAAAAAATTTTATTTCGAAGTTGTATCTAAAGAAGAAGACGTTCATGAATGATATGGTTCTGTGAAATGTTGCTTCGTAGCTGAATACTTTCCGCATATAGTCTATTATGATTCTATTTTTATTTTATTTTTTGGATTTCCAACTTAGCATAATATTGATATGAAATTTCCAGATCGGTTAAAGATGACTAATCTCCATCAAGAAACTTGTGGGGCACACAAGGTGAATTCTCTCCTCTTATTTGATTTTCTCCGTACGCGTGAACCAGAAATCTAATCTATGACCATATTCATAATGAGACCATGACATTTACCACCTGGACTAATTCATTAAAGCCTTGATTCTTAGTACACATACAATGTATATTATTCAAATATGGAATTTTTTTAATATTTACGATACGATTTGACTAAATATGTTGAACAAAAAAATTATATAGAAAAATAAATAAAGTAATTTATATAGATATAGAATATTTATAAATAAATATACATTAATATTTTATACATTAGTGAATAATATAATAAGATAATTTAACCAAAGAAACTTTTTATCATAGTAAATATATTATTGCCTTACATATTTATATGCCTTCCAATTTGATCACGCAACGGCTATTTCTTTTTAATGCACATCATTTTCATTTTGTCCTACAAATAGGTGTTTTGTAGTAGCTCTTCTAAATACTCAATTTTTCACTCATATTATTTTCACATATGATATATATATATTTTTTAGAGTTCTTTATATAATATATTTTATTTTGTAGTACTTTTTTCAATTTGTTGTATTTACAAATTTAGTGTAACATCTTGTAACTCATTTATTTTATTTGTATTGAGTCTAATACAATGGTTTTTAAGAAAGGTGATATATCTTGGTTTGGAGACTCTTGCATAAAGGAGGTGATATCTCGTTGTTTGTTTTGAGAGTTCTCGATTGTTTTTTTGACCAAAGCAATTTAATTTATGTTTGTTCTTTTCTACCTATTTAATCTCTGATGTCTCTTTCTGCGATTATTTTATATTGGTTAATTATTTTTATCTCTCCCCGTTCTCTCTTGTGTGTTTGGAGTCATTTGTTCAATAAGTGACATCAAAGTTTTTGAAATGTTGTTTATAAACTAATCATCTCAAGAGTCAAGATGACTTCAAACAACAATTCCTTAAACAGATCCCAATCTTTCGATGGTGAAAGGTAAGGTTATTGGAAGGAACATATGAAGAATTCATCGAGGGTATTATTGATTGTGATGTTTCATATGTTGTTGTCAATGGTTTCAAACCAACTATAAAATTTCTCAACAGAGTTATTCAATTTTTGTATTACAGTTTCATTGATGCAATGGTCAATTTTTCTATTATAGTGTCATTGATGCAATTTTTCAATTACAATGTTGCACTTATGGTTGGATCACATTATAGTTTTGTTGATTCACTTTGTAATTTTTATTTACCAGGAAGAGACTCAACAAAGCATCCAAACACACGGTTTCCTCCTCTCGTTGGGTTCTCTCTGAATCCCTAATTTAAGTTGTCCCAGGTATATTAAAATACTTCATAATTTTTACCTTCATTCAAAAGAATCCAAAACATGTATTCTTTCTTTATTTTCGTTCTCATATTTACTCAGAGAAATCATAGACGTTATTGAAAAAAGCTAGATATAATAGTCTATGAGTCGAATTTTGTTACCTCGCTTGTAGATCTAGGAGACAAAGCAACAAAAAATTAATTGGAGAAAATAAATACGCTACTGATAAATAATATAAATATGGCATAGTAATTAGATTCTGCAACATAAACGCAAATCTCAAATAAAGTATAATTTAACAACCTAAGAAGTTTATTTTTGAAATAACAACATAAGAAGTAAAACACTTCAAAAATCTATGGAAAGAGAAAAACACATAGGAACAGTTCAGCCATGACTTTGCATAGTACCAAATTCTAGACACACCGTTTTGTTCTAAGATTCCTTCTATTTCATCTACATGTCTTCCTGAAGTGGCTCCAAATTTAGGTCTGGGAGTATCGGGTCTCTATTTGGTGATTCCTAACCAATTTGAATCTCACTTTGAGCACCACTCCCCCCTGCAACATCTTCCCCATATGTTGTTAAGTTACTTGTTCTTGATCCTGCTGCATTCAAATTTGTATCAGGTTCCACCAATTCAGGCTTCATTAGATTTGTATTAGGTTCCACCATTTCAGTCTTCATCAAATTTGTATTAGTCTTCAATGATCTTTGAGCTACTAAAGTTGAGTTGTCAGCTGTCTTCATTGCTTTTAAAGCTAGTACCACAGTTCTGTTGTTAGCAGTTGAATTTGCTTTCGAGTTTTGCAAAATTATCGTGTCTACCGATTTATTATTATTTTCTCTTGCATTGTCAAAACTCACATGCAAGTCAATTTCTCAATCACTTAAATCTTCGTCACATATTCTTTGGCTACGATGCCTAAGATTTTAGGCAATCTTATTTGGTGATGTCCCTGGAAATTTGGATCATATAATATAAGTTTTATGTAGTCGAAATATTTGTGACAAAATATTATATAGCTAGTGTAAAAAATGATGTTTGTATAAGAAACACTTGCACAAACATTCATTACAGTTTTGAAATTGGAATCATATTCTCTACAATAAATGTGTGTATAAAGAGTCAAAATAAAAATGATTGATTGCGAAAGAAATTATCCAGAAGACATAAAATTCAATTAATCAAGTACCAAATACACACATAAACAACCCAATTTAATGAACTCTAAGTCTCAAAACTTCAAAATTAGGGAGGTTAATAAGGGCACACTAGAACGAATCTTAAAAAATGTGCATTAATCAAGCAAAACAAATAATGAAACTTCCAAATACATCTATGAAATTGTTATCTACATGATTCACATTTAAATTGAAGAGATCCAAACAATATTCCTCAACAAGGGAAGTGGTAATTATAATTTCCATAATAAAATATCAACCATTGCATAAATTTTTGAAAAGAAGTAAACATACCGTCAATCATGAAAATTATAATTACCACTTCCCCTGTTGAGGGATATTGTTTGGATCTCTTAGATTTAAATGTGAATCATGTAGATAACAATCTCATATATGTTTTTGGAAGTTTCATTATTTGTTTTGCTTGATTAATGCACATTTTTTAAGATTTGTTCTAGTGTGCCCTCATTAACCTACTTGATTTTGTAGTTTTGAGACTCAGAGTTCATTAAATTGGATTGTGTGTATTTGGTACTTGATTGCTTGAATTTTATGTCTTATGGATAATTTCTTTCGCAATCAATCATTTTTATTTTGACTCTTTATACACACATTTATTGTAGAGAATATGATATCAATTTCAAAATGGTAATGAATGTTTGTGCAAATGTTTCTTATACAAACATGATTTTTTACACTAGCTATATAATATTTTGTCACAAATATTTCGACTACATAAAACTTATATTATATGATCCAAACTTCCAGGGACATTACCAAATAAGATTGCCTACAATCTTAGGCATCGTAGCCAAAGAATAAGTTACAAAGATTTAAGTGATTGAGAAATTGTCTTCCATGTGAGTTTTGACAATGCAAGAGAAAATAATAATAAATTGGTAGATACAACAAATTTGCAAAACTCGAAAGCAGATTCTACTACTAACAACAGAACTGTTGTACTAGCTTTAAAAGCAATGAAGACGGCTGACAACTCAACCCCAGTAACTCAAAGATCATTGAAGACTAATACAAATTTGATGAAGACTAAAATGGTGGAACCTAATATAGATCTAATGAAGATTGAATTGGTGGAACCTGATACAAATTTGAATGGAGCAGAATAAGGAACAAGTAACTTAACAACACGTGGGGAAGATGTTGCACGGAGGAGTGGTCCTCAAAGTGAGATCCAGATTGGTCAGGAATCACCAAATAGGGTCACAATACTCGCAGAACTAAATTTTGGAGCCGCTCAGGAAGACATGTAGATGAAATTGGAGGAATCTTAGTACAAAACAAAGTGTCTAGAATTTGTGTTATGCAGAGTTATGGCTGAACTGTTTCTATGTGTTTTTCTCTTTCCATAGAGATTTTTGAAGTGTTTTACTTCTTATGTTGTTATTTCAAAAAATAAATTTCTTAGGTTGTTAAATTATACTTTGTTTGAGATTTGTGTTTATTTTGTAGAATCTAATAATTATGTCCTATTTATATTATTTATCAGTAGCATTTTTATTTTCTACAAAATTTTTATTTTTATTATTAACATTCAAGTAATGACAATACACAATAGCAAATCAAACAATAAAAACAAACACTTGGGTTGAATATCGCGGAAGGGCCTAGACTCCCAGAATGTAGTAAGTCATGCCTCAAGTCTCGGCTTTGAGAAGTGTAGTGATGATTAATCTTCGTTAGTGAACCTGTAAGATAAACAAATTGGGTTCTGGGTTATCTAGGCATTATGTCTATTCTTAATCTTAATTTACACATAAATAACACTACAAACGAATAAAAAATAACGAAGTAAAATTTAGGTATATATGTCTATGTTACTGATTGAAACTGAAGTAAAATCCAGGAATATATGTCTTTGTCACTGATTGAAACCAAAATCTATGTACTTTTGTTAAAATTGAAATTCACTGCCTTGCAATGATGATTCCTCAAATAGTTCCTTTTAATAGAAGAAAACGAATGAAAAGAAATTCAAGATTGATGATTAGGATAAAGTCTTGGATGGTGAATTACCGTCAGGTCTTGTGGCTGGTCATACTATAATCATAGCACTTGTTCTTTGAGCTACAAGTGGAATACTAAGCAACTTTGTGAAGGTGGAAAAACACAAGAAGGGGGGGGGGTTGAATTGTGTTTTGAGAATTTAAAAGCTTTTTCAGATTAAAACAAGTTTGCAGCGGAAATAAACACAAAGTAAAAGAAGGGTGCTGAGAGAGAGAAAGAAAGACACAGAAATTTATACTGGTTCCTCTCACAAAACGAGAGTACGTCCAGTCCCCTTCCACTTCCAAGGGCTTCTAACTAAATCTTATAAGATTACAAGATGCTCAAGCACAACAGCAAGAGACTTCTCTAATGCTCAAGCACAATAGCAAGAGACTTCTCTAATGCTCAAGTTACAATTAACAAGAGACTTCTCAAATGCTCAAGTTACACTTAACAAGAGACTTCTCAAACAAACTTAAGAATAAGAATGAATGTTAAGGAACACTTGATATACTATCAGAGGTGTTTACAAAATACAACGCAAATTGCTTTAAGACTTGAATGACAGATTGAACAAATTATGTCAGAATATTTCAGAGCCTTAAACGCAGTAATAGAACAGTAGTCATTTCTTCCATTTGAGTCTTCTATTTATACTTGAAGGAAGATGATGACCGTTGTAGAGAGATAAGGTGCCAGCTGGAATATGCTCGTACAATTGCTAGCTGTAGATTGCCTTCTTTAGCAAAGAAATCCAATTCCACTACCTTGCAATTCAAATTATCACTCATCCATTTTGAGTAATAATAGTACGATAGTACGATCCTCAAATGCGCTCCACTTATGGATAAGATTAACGTTGTACCAACGAATATTCCTTCCTGTGGATGTGACAGAGCCTTGAAGTAGATTGTTCTTCAAACATTGGTTCTGATTCTGTCAGTTCTTGAGTGACGTAGATTCCTTTTGCTTCAGATGCTGTTGTCGTAGCTTCTTAAGGTCTTCAGCTTCTGAACTCCTCAGAGTCTAGCTTTGGTCCTCAGAAGCACTATCTTCAGCACGCAAATTTTAAGCTTCTGATGAACAGCGATACGCTTTCAGAGCTTCATAGCTTGACTTCTCTCTTGTTATTCATAGTGCTTCTGAATGAATTTTAACTTATAATTCTGCACACTAAAATAATCATTAGTAATACCAATTGCAATTTTAATACTTTGTTATCATCAAAACCACCTAAAAACTTAGAGGTTCATGTCAGACCCACTTTGTTCCAACAATCTCCCCCTTTTTGATGATGACAAACTAAAGCATTAAAATTCAATTGTTGTTGATTTAATTATTTATGTTCACTTCAGGTTTCAAAGGTTTGCAATCTCCCCCTGAGTCTGATAATCTATAGGGTTAGGTTTGTAAGCTCCCCCTAAGTCTTATCCATAACTAATTAAAACAGTTTAAGAGTTAATTTATTAATTTGAAATAAATTTTCATATTTGACTCTCAGAGGCAGAGGTTTGTAAGCTCTTCCTTCAGAGTCTGATAATATTCAGAGAAGGTTTGCAAGCTTCTCTCATTTTATCTATGAAAATGTATTTCAAATCTAAAATTTTCTCCCCTTTCAATAAGGTTCAGAATGAAACACATAACGACAGTTCAGAAGGGATAGAAATTGATATGAGTATAACAGTTTCAGTTCTTTAGCAGTTAAAAAATTCAATTAACATTAATTTTAACGCTGTTCTTACTCCCCCTTTTGGCATCAGTCAAAAAGTAACATAAAATAAGAGAATCAGGTCAAAAATAACGCATTCCTCAAGACAGTCAAGTCAATGGGTGGTTACAACTATGTTCAATTGAATGAACTTTGCTGATGACCAAGTTGATATGAGAACTTGAAAGCATTATAAAAGGAGATGATTCTTCTCATTTTATTCACAACGAATAATCAAAGAGTATATTTTTAAGCATACAATTGAACATCAAGCAATGAAGAAAGCTTCGGGATCAAATAAGGAGATCAAGAAGGAAGCAACATCTTCACGCTCAAGAAGAAACAAGCAGCCAAAGGAAACAACCAAGCAAGTAATTGAGATATCAGATTCTGATGAAATAGATTCTGATTATGCAGAGTTCCTTAAAACATATGATCCTGAGGAAGAGTACTCAGACCCTGAGATCCCCAGAGCCATTCTTGACTCTCTTTCTGATGCAAGCTCTGCTGAGTAGTCAGAAGTGCTCAAGAAAGAAGAGTCAGAGGCTGAATCTGATGTAGAGTCTAATTAGTTTTCTCACTATCCATGTAATAAGACTTTGCATTAATAAAAAAATCTTGCTTTTGAATTTGTTTATTTTGCTTGCGTATTTCTTATATTCAACTTAAAACGTCAGAACACCAGTTACCAGACACGCCTCATTCGGTATTGGTGCCCCGTTTATAAACAGGCTATAATACTAAGAAGTTATTTCATGAGTAAACATGAATACTGATGTGGGGGAACCTTAGGTTTTCAAAATCCTATATAAGTTAAAAAAACAAGATGTTCTCCAACACCTTACACTAGGTTAAGAATCCACAAGAGTATCAGACATAAGAAGTGAATATATTTTTACTTTAAAAAAAATAAAATAACACACATTCAGATACACAAACACAATTAAGGATAAGAAGAAGTTTAATTAACCAAAAAGAATTTATCCAAACATATTACATAAGAAGAAAACAGACAAGTGCTCAAACATGAAAGCTGAGGTTTGGGTTGTTGTTGAGTAAGCTTCAGCAGTAGCTCCATCATTGCATCTATCTTCTTATTAGTAGCTTCACCAGATTTGTTCATATCTTCTCTTATATCCGCCCTAAACTCATCCATTTCATTTCTCAGCTCTTCTCTTAAGTCACTCTTGATCTCATCCAGAGCCAGTTGAATAGCTGAAGGTATGGCAGATGAGGAAGAGCCTTGAACAAGTCATGGTGGAGATCTGAGAGGAGATGAATCAATAATAGCAGCTTTTCCCTTGTCAGAATCTTGCTCACAGAGGTTCTGATCATGCATAACAAAGTCCTCTTCAGATGCTTGATTTTCCTTGATCTTATTTGTCTCAACCTCAGCAATGTGAACAGCCATATCAACAACCAATCTAAGCGCTTCTTGATCAGCCAGCCTCTTATGCTCAATTTCAGCTATTCTAACTTGCTCAGCATCAATCACTAATCTGGCATATCTTGCTTCTTCATCCACCAACCTCTCAGCAGCTTCACTTGACATTCTGGTACTTTCCTGTATAGCAGCCAGAAGCTCTAATCTTTTAAGCTCTGCTTCATGATTGTAGAAGGTAAATCTAGGAGCTTGAGAATAATTAGCAGAGGCCATAATGTGACTGATTGCATCCATGCCTTTTCCTTTGATCCTTTCCTTGACATGATTACCCAGTAGTCTCAGAGTCTCACTGAACTTACTTTCCATATCTCTGATTTCAGCATCCACATCTGATGGAAAGACAAGAGTTTCCTTTTCCATACTCTTCAGTCTCTTGAGACTAATACTGATAGCAATATCTATAAGCTCAAGATTAGGTTCAGAGATAGGATTGAAAAAGGGATGGTCTTTGTTGAAAGGAATGGTAGGTCTCTTTCTTTTGAGAGGAATAATTCTGATTTTGCTAAGGTCAATGTTTGGTTTGGAGAGAGGGATAATGAGATTGGTTCATCATCTATATCGATTAGATTTTTAAGATAGTCCTCAAGAATAGGTAAGGCAAAATCAACAGGCAGAATTACTTCCTCTACAGTCAAAGGTTTGTAGCTAGGACCATGGATAAGAGGTGTTGAGGGTGGTGTTTGGACATTTTGGATTTCAGCTGGAGTTGTCTCAGAAGTAGTGTGAGGTTGTTGTTCAGCTGTGTTTTGAACTGGTTCAGTAGTGGTGTGTTCAGGTGAATGATGAGGTGATTGTTCTGAAGGTTTGGGTGAAGCAATGTGATGTTCATAATGAGTCACAACTTCATCCTGAACTGGTGTAAAAGTGGGTGGATTTTCTTGTTCAGAGGCAGCAAAAATTGGAGGTGGTGTCTGAACAATTGTTATTGGTGGTTCTTGAGTTGGTGGATCTTGAAGTGGTTCAGAAGTATTATTGACAAATTTGTTCATGGGGTGATTTGGTGATTCTAGGTTAGAGTGGGTAAATGCATCACCAGATAAGTGTGTGGAGAGGTGGTCAAGGATTGTAGGTGATTTTCTTGTTGTGTTGGTGGGTTGGTCAAGGATTGAAGTGTCAATAACAATGTTTTCCTCTTGTGGCTTAGTTTTGGTTTTCTTGAGGGTCTTTTTCATGGGGGTTCTTTTCACAGGGATCTTTTTCTTGGATTTCTCCTTCTGAAATTTATCCAATCTTATAAGCAGCTCTGAAGAGTAAGTGCTGGTATCAGAAAAAGTCCCTTCTGATGAGGATGATGAAGATGATAAAGTTTGTGGAGAAGGTGGGATCATATTAATAGGTTTTGTATAGTCTATGGGAGATGGGTTAAGGGGTTGAGCTTCAGAAGTGCTATCAGTATTAGGCTTAGAGATATTACCTTTAGAAGTGCCAGCAGCTTTCTTTTTAGCAACCACAGTCTTTATCCTTTTGGTGGCTCTGACTGGTTGATCCTCTTTAGCAGCTGCAGACCTCTCATTCCTCTTCTTAGATCGCCTCTCCTTTTCAACAGCCTTCCTTTGAACAATTTTAGCCACTTGCTCCTCAGTGACTCTTTCATCATCTTCAGTGGCACTGTTATCCTCATACTGTTCCTCTTGTCCTTCACTGTTGCTTTTCTCAGAGTCTTCAAGCAAAGCTTGCTATACCAGTCTAGGTTTCTTTCTAGACCTGGTGATGTCTTTTGGACCTTTGAAAATATCCCAATCAGGCACATTTACCACCATACTTCTAGTAACCCTTGCTCCAGTTTCCTTTCTTACCATTGCCAGGAAATTCTTAATAACTTCCTCATTATCATGCTTTGAAATGGTGGGAAACCCATCACACCAGAAGTAAGTCTCATAGATGGTTTTGAGAGGGTTTTCAGCATGTATCAGCTCCTCTTTCTTTTTCTTTTTCATGTTGACCAAGATGGTAGCAACAAATTTTGCAGTTTGAAAGACTCTTAGTTTTTCCTTCTCCCTAAGAATCTCAATTAGTTTTGTCTGACGAATGATCTCTGAAATTAATCTGGGATGATGAAGTGTTGCTACAGCCTTATGTTGATTCTCAGTGATGCTGGAGCACAGGTGCTCAAATAACAGGCTAGCCAAGTTAACCTTCACCCTTTTATACAGAAACCATAGAAAGTGCCTGTGTGGTAAAGAAATTGTATCCTTTCCTCCTATTCTGGGAATGATAGAAGCAAGAAATACTCTGAAAGCAAAGTTGAACTCAGGCTTCAAATACTTTGCATTCCCAAATTGCTTCTCTGTTGTTCCAGCAGGAAAAAGATCTGCTTTAATAGACTCAGTATACATACTCTTTGATTTGTAAGTATTCACATCTTGGCCTTTGTTATCCAGACCCAGAATCTTCGCCACATGTTCTTGGGTGATAAGCACATCAATACCCAACAGATTTGACCTAATCTTTTTTCCCTTATACGCTCTTAGACCCAGTTGGACTCTGGACTTGCCTTTCAGATTCTTGTCCTTAGCCACTAACTTATTTACTTCCTCATTAGCACTAAACTCATCAAACACATACGCCTTATGCCAGAAGTTCTTCACAATGTCGTAGTAGACGAACCCATTCAACATATCAAAATAGTTTCCCCACTGTTGGTCATAGAATAGACTCTGAACATCGATTCCGTTAAGTCTTAAACTTTCAAAATCCACGAACTTCTCAGTAAGGAATTCCATAGCCTCTCTACCACAATCCGTTGAAGTAGGACGATCGACGAATGACGCTTGAGAAGTTAAATCTATTACTGGCACGAGTTCAGGGTCAAACGGTTCTTGAACGATGATGGCAGAAGGTTGAGCAGTCATGATTGCAGATAATGATGATGATGATGAGAGAATTTGACGATTCTGAGTTTTAGGGTTTGTGTAGGAAGTCATTATGTGAAAAAGTTGTGCTTTGTGAGTGAAGTGACAATTTATATCAAATAGAATAAACACTCAGAAAATAAGCACAAAGGAGGGAGCGCGAACAGTTTAAGATTAATTTTAAATTGTATAACTGCATTTTCATCATTAACTGTTCTCTATCACAGCTGACGCGTGTACTGACAACAGTTGTACACTAACTAGTACTAAACGTTTCATTTCCGTCTAGTTCAGAGCCAAACTCATTAATATCTGACACCTCATCAGAACCTGTTATCCTTCAGAACCCATATTATTCAGAGCTTCCCAAAAGAGACTCTGAATTATTGGAGGCTCTGAAGGAGCTTCAGATCCTAATTCTATTTTGCATCTCAGAGCTAGTTTTCTTCAGAGATAAAATGCATGTTCAAATTCTTTTTAATAAAGTCAAATCTTTCAATAGCTAAAGGCTTAGTAAATATATCAGCCCATTGATGATCAGTATCAATGAATTGAATATTTATTGTCCCTTTTTGAACATGTTCTCTTATAAAATGATGCTTAATTTCAATATGCTTAGCTCTGGAATGCAAAATTGGATTCTTAGATAAATGAATAGCAGCAGTATTATCACAATATAGTGGAATACTACTTTCAGCTATGTTATAGTCCTCTAACTGATATTTCATCCAGAGAAGCTGTGTGCAGCATTTAGCAGCTGAGATGTATTCTGCTTCTGCTGTAGACAAAGCGATAGTTCTTTGTCTCTTGCTGGCCCAAGATATGAGATTTTCACCAATAAATTGGCAATTTCCACTAGTGGATTTTCTCTCTATCTTGTCTCCAGCATAGTCAGCATCACAGAATCCAACTAACTTACTATCTAGAGATTTTTTATAAAAAAGTCCTAGATTAGTAGTTCCTTTCAGATATCTAAAGATCCTCTTAACGGCAGTTAAGTGAGGTTCTCTAGGATCTGACTGGAATCTTGCACACAAGCATACACTATATAAAATATCAGGTCTAGAAGCTGTTAGATAGAGTAAGGAACCAATCATACCTCTATACAGCTTCTGATCTACTTTGCTTCCAATTTCTTCCTTGCTTAAGCTGCTTGTAGGATGCATGGGAGTTGACATTATCTTACAGTTTTCAAGATTAAACTTCTTCAGAAGCTCTTTTGTATACTTGCTTTGATGAATGTAAGTGCCATCTTTTCCTTGATTGATTTGAATTCCAAGGAAAAACTTTAGTTCACCCATCATGCTCATCTCAAATTCATCCTGCATCAGCTTTGAAAAACTCTTGCACAAGGAAGCATTAGTAGAACCAAATATTATATCATCAACATAGATTTGAATAATTAAGATGTCTTTCTTAGTTGTCTTTCTGAATAGTGTATTGTCAATTTGACCTTTTTGAAAACCATTTTCTAAAAGAAAATTACTCAGTCTTTCATACCAAGCCCTTGGAGCTTGTTTGAGACCATAGAGTGATTTCTTAAGATTATAAACATAATCAGGGTTTTTCAAATCCTCAAAACCTGGAGGTTGTTTGACATATACTTCTTCAGAAATGACACCATTTAGAAAAGCACTCTTAACATCCATTTGGTATAAGGTTATTCCATTATTAACTGCATATGATAACAATAACCTGATTGCTTCCAGTCTTGCCACTGGAGCAAATGTTTCAGTGAAGTCAATGCCTTCTTGCTGACTGTAGCCTTGTGCTACTAGTCTAGCTTTGTTTCTTACCACTTCACCTTGTTCATTCAGTTTGTTCCTAAATACCAACTTGGTTCCAATGATGTTCTTGTGTGTTGGTCTTGGTACCAAATCCCACACATCATTTCTTTGAAACTGATTGAGCTCATCTTGCATTGCTACAATCCATCCATCATCAGAAAGAGCTTCATCAATATTCTTAGGTTCTATCATAGATATGAGTCCTATAAGTGAATCATGTTGTTGATAATCTGATCTTGTTTTTCTTGGACTCTCTTTGTTTCCAAGAATAAGATCTTCTGGATGTGATGATCTGTATTTGAATTTTCTCTTTGGAGCTTCATTAGTTTCAGCACTCGTTTGGGTATCATCTTTTGAGATATCATCATGTCCTTCAGATGCTTCTATTGGGGATGCTTCTTCAGAGACTTCTTCCAATACAGCTTCTGAAGTTTCATTGGCATCTGATGCTTTCTCAGGTTCTGGATTGTTATATAGATATGGAACACCTGCATAGCTATCATCTTGCTCTGACATTTTACTATCAGGCTCTTTGTCATCAAATATAACATGTATAGATTCTTCCACTGTGTTAGTTTCAGAATTATACACTCTGTATGCCTTTGAGCGTTCAGAGTAACCTATAAAGATTCCCTTACAAGCTTTGGCATCAAATTTTCTTTTGTAGGCCTTATTGTTCAGAATGTAACAGGTACATCCAAACTGATGAAAATAAGAGATGTTGGGCTTTCTTCCTTTAAAGAGTTCATATGTTGTTTTATTCAATATAGGTCTGATATAGATCCTATTTTGAATATAACAAGCTGTGTTTACAGCTTCTGCCCAGAAGTGCTTAGCAAGTTTAGTCTCATGCATCATGGTTCTTGCCATATCTTATAAAGACCTGTTCTTTCTCTCTACAACACCATTTTGCTGTGGTGTTCTAGGAGCTGAGAACTCATGGACAATTCCATGGTCTTCACAATAAGTTGCAAAGGGTTCGTTTTCAAACTCACCCCCATGATCACTTCTGATCTTTAAGATCTTGAGACTCTTCTCACTTTGCACTTGTGTGCAGAAGATGGTAAACACATCATATGCATCATCTTTCACTCTAAGAAATTTAACCCAAGTCCATCTACTGTAATCATCAACAATAACAAGTCCATATTTCTTTCCATTGATTGAGGCTGTACTAACAGGGCCAAACAAATCAATGTGAAGCAGTTCAAGATGTCTTGATGTAGAGACAATGTTTTTAGGTTTAAAAGAGGTTTTTGAAATCTTTCCAATCTGACAAGGACCACACAGAGCATCTGAATGATAGTTAAGATTGGGTAGGCCTTTAACCAAGCTTAGTTTGCTAAGATTAGAGATTAATCTCCAGTTAGCATGACCTAAGCGTTGGTGCCAGACCCATTTCTCATCATTCAAAGATAGAAGACATACTATCTTTTGCTCTGAGAGTTTTGACAAATTAATTTTATAAACATTGCCTTTCCTTAAGCCTCTGAACACTACAGACTCATCAGACTCTCTAATTACAGTACATGCATCTTTATTAAACTTAACAACAAATCCACTATCACAAAATTGGCTAATGCTCAGTAGATTATGTTTGAGGCCATCAACTAACCAAACATCTTTAATAGAGGGAGAAGAGTTACCAACTGTACCCGTACCAGTGATCTTCCCTTTTTGGTTTCCTCCAAATCCCACAGTTCATCCCTCTTTCAGAGTCAGGGTTTGGAACATATGCTTGTCTCCTGTCATATGACGCGAGCAGCCACTGTCCAGGTACCAAGAATGCTGCTCTGGCCTTCTTTGAGTGCAGATCTGCTGCAAAGACAATCTCAGACTTTGGTACCCATACCTTTATGAGTCCTTTAGAGTTAGTCCTCATTACCTTAGATTGTTTTTGTTTATAAGGCCTATCAGGAGCTCTAGAGTTATTGAAGCATTTTGAAAAACTTTTAGGCTTTGTATAACTCTTGGGTTTAGCTTTAGAATATACCAGAGTTTTATTTATTTTGACATTGGTCTGAGGTTTGGAGATCTTAGGCTCTGAAGGTTTCAGAGTCTGAGACTTCTTGGCCTCTGACACAATTATTTTTTCAGGTTCTGGTATAACTATTGCTTCTGATTGGCTTTTAACAAATACAGCCTTAGGTTTTGAATTATCACTTTTAGAGGGTTTAGAAAATAATGGATCTTAATATAATAAAACGAGAGTAATTAGAGGCACTCTAAACCCTAACCCTAATATGAATGGTCTAGATTTTGACACTTGGAAAAAAAAATTATATCAACGGCTATGATAAAAACTTAAATAATCAATTTTTAAAACAATATTATGTTGCCACATCAATTAATGAATGTGACACGTCATGTGTTTAAAAAAAAAATTGAGATCTGTCAAAAAAGAGAAAATGGATAAACATTAATAAAACAAAAATAACTAATAATCAGTTACGAAAATTATGTATAGATGCAAAATTCTTTATTCATCAGCACGTTTATCACACACAATATTCAATTACTCTTTTCCCGTTGCTACAGGTCCTAAATTCCTCCATCTTTTTTTCTACCTTTCTACTTATACCAACGGTTTTAACCGTCACGATGCTTCTTTCACTGTTATTTCCAACGGATTCACACTTCTTAAGGATTTTAATGCTTCATTAAACGCTGATGTTGAAGGTGTTGATACTTTGTTGAAAGAATATGTTATTAACGTTGGTGAGGATCAAAGGCTTGATTTGAGTTTCATTCCAAGTAATGGAAATTCTAATAACTATGCTTTCATCAATGGAATTGAAGTGTTATCCATGCCTAATGATCTCTATTACACACCACCTGAAGATAGTGATTTTTAAACTTTTATTTTAACTAATTTTTATTTTATTTTTGTCTTTTTATGTTTATGCATCTTATCTACACACTTCTATTTTTCTTTTTCTTTTTTGACAGAAACTTTATGTTTTTCATTTAAGTTACTTTTTTTTTGGTAACATAGCTTAATGGATTTTTTTTACTTTATATATATTAGCCGCCCGTGCCCGTTTGTGTGATCGATATTTTTTTTTGTTTGTTGTGATCGATATTCTCTATTGTGCAAATAAAAATAACTACTTAATCTCCTTTTTTATTGGACTTAGTTAATTGATAACTACTTAACCTCCTTTTTTGTTGTGGCTACTTATTAAGAAGAAAAAAATATATATTTTTTTTACTATACAAAATACTGAAAACCTACTTTTATGTGGAAGTTGTGCTTAGTTTTTTTTTTTGTAGTTTTTTTAAGGGTAAAATAGGAATATTGAAAAAGTCATCCCAAAAATTTGTATTCCCTTTATGAGAAAGTCTTGGTTGGGCACAATCACAACACATCACATTTAGGCACACACTCATAAATAAATAAAATTAAAAGAAAAATAAAATAATCACATCAATCAATATCACTTTAATTATTTTTTCTTTAATTTTTTACATATATTGTGAGTGTGCCTAAGAGAAAATCATTTGGGTTTGTGCCTATATTAGAATTTCCCCCCTTTATATATTAGTGTGTATATATATATATATATATATATATATATATATATATATATATATATATATATATATAATTATTATATTTTTAATCATGGTTTGATTTTTTAATTTTGTTTTTTGAAATTAAAATCATATTAACATTCTATATAAGTACTTTTTAATTTATATAAGTACTTTTTAGTGTACATATCCAAACACAAAAGACTTATTGAGTATAAGAGCTTATGATGTAAGGTCTCATACTATAAGCTCTAATGTTATAAGCACCTGTATAAGTTATTTATCCAAACTGGCCCTAAATGCTTATTACTATAAATAATCACACATTATCAACATTTCTATTATATAATTGAATTGAATGATTGAACCCGTGCGAGCACGGGTAAAAAGTCTAGTTATCTTTAAAACGTGAAAATCCAAGACCTTCACCTCTGTTTCTACTAACATGGTATATTAAGGAAGCTATCTTACTTCTCTTCATGCCATTGATAAGAAATTCTTGCAGAGCAAATTCATGCTCTGGAGGAACCTTATCATCATAAACATAATGAGTTTCCATAAATGAGTTTCTACTTCTTAGAGACTCATTTTCTTCAACTATTATGTTCATTTTCTCAGTTAGGTTATTGTAAGCCTTTTTCAAGACCTTACATTCACCTGCCTTTTTAGTGAGCATTTTTAAGGCATCTTTAAGAGAATCTACTAATTCAGTTCTAGATAGTTTAGCAATTACCTCTTCCTCATCTTCAGAGTCTGAACCTGCTTCAGAGTCTTCTCTGTCAGAGGTAGTTGCCATCAGTGCTAGATTTGCTTCCTCATCACCATCTGAATCTGAGTCTTTGTCAAGATCTTCCCATGTTGCCAGAAAGCTCTTCTTGACTTTACTCTTATATCTTTCCTTGCTAGAGCTTTGCTTTGATGATCTACTTTTGTTTTCTGGACAATCAGCAATGAAATGACCAGGCTTGTTGCATTTGAAACACTTGCTTTGATCTTCCTTCTTGTCTTTAGCAGTACTAAGTCTCTTGGAAGATCCTCCAAATTTGCCTGCATATTTCTTGCTTCGTTTTGCCCATTGTGAAACCTTAGCAGCCATCAGCACCATCTCTTCTTCATCATCAGACCCAACTTCTTGACCTTCTTCAGAAGCCTCATCTTCAGATTCTATAATTTTAGCTTTCAGAGCCTTTGATGAGCTCTTAGAGCTTAAGGGTATCCCTTTCATCTTCTTGGTTGATTCATCAGTCATTAGTTCCATCTCATGACTCTTCAATGAACTAATCAAGCTTTCAAGGGATACAGTATCCAAATCCTTAGACTCTTGAAAAGCAGTCACCTTGGGTCTCCATTTTTGTGGTAGGCTTCTGAGTACCTTTCTCACATGATCAGCTTCAGTATAACTCTTGTCTAATACTTGAAGTCCAGATACTAGAATTTGAAACCGTGAAAACATAGTTTCAATGTCCTCTCCATCCTTCATCTTAAACAGCTCATACTGATGCACCAACAAGTTAGCCTTTGCCTCCTTAACCTGTTTGTTGCCCTCATACTTGGATTTTAAGGAATCCCAAATAGACTTTGCAGTTCTTTTATCTCCAATTTTAAGGTACTCATCATGTGAGATAGCATTGGTCATCATTCCTTTTACAGAGTGATGCTTCTTGTACTCTAGCTTTTGAGTATGTGTAAAAGATTTCCTGTTCTGAGAACTGACTACCCCTTCTAAGTCCATATTTTCAAAGTTAACTCCATCTTCTACCAAGTCCCATAAATCACAATCAATACTCATGATGTGACTATACATATTGGTTTTCCAGAAAGGGTAACTAGTCTCAGTTCCGTTGAAGAAAGGAACTTTATCAGATGACCTCCTTTGTCGAGAGTTTGAGTCATAGTCGAAAGGAACCTCATTGTTGTTTTTCTCAGCAGACATGTTTTTCCTCCTGGATCTTTACTGTTTCACTGTAAGGTGAGTTAGGCAACAGACCTAGCTCTTGATACCAATTGAAGGTGGAAAAACACAAGAAGGGGGGGTTGAATTGTGTTTTGAGAATTTAAAAACTTTTTCAGATTAAAACAAGTTTGCAGCGGAAATAAACACAAAGTAAAAGAAGGGTGCTGAGAGAGAGAAAGAAAGACACAGAAATTTATACTGGTTCCTCTCACAAAACGAGAGTCGTCCAGTCCCCTTGCACTTCCAAGGGCTTCTAACTAAATCTTATAAGATTACAAGATGCTCAAGCACAACAGCAAGAGACTTCTCTAATGCTCAAGCACAATAGCAAGAGACTTCTCTAATGCTCAAGTTACAATTAACACGAGACTTCTCAAATGCTCAAGTTACACTTAACAAGAGACTTCTCAAACAAACTTAAGAATAAGAATGAATGTTAAGGAACACTTGAAATACTATCAGAGGTGTTTACAAAATACAACGCAAATTGCTTTAAGACTTGAATGACAGATTGAATAAATTATGTCAGAATATTTCAGAGCCTTAAACGCAGTAATAGAACAGTAGTCATTTCTTCCATTTGAGTCTTCTATTTATACGTGAAGGAAGATGATGACCGTTGTAGAGAGATAAGGTGCCAGCTGGAATATGCTCGTACAATTGCTAGCTGTAGATTGCCTTCTTTAGCAAAGAAATCCAATTCCACTACCTTGCAATTCAAATTATCACTCATCCCTTTTGAGTAATAATACTACGATAGTACGATCCTCAAATGCGCTCCACTTATGGATAAGATTAACGTTGTACCAACGAATATTCCTTCCTGTGGATGTGACAGAGCCTTGAAGTAGATTGTTCTTCAAACATTGGTTCTGATTCTGTCAGTTCTTGAGTGACGTAAATTCCTTTTGCTTCAAATGCTGTTGTCGTAGCTTCTTAAGGTCTTCAGCTTCTGAACTCCTCAGAGTCTAGCTTTGGTCCTCCGAAGCACTATCTTCAGCACGCAAATTTTAAGCTTCTGATGAACAGCGATACGCTTTCAGAGCTTCATAGCTTGGCTTCTCTCTTGTTATTCATAGTGCTTCTGAATGAATTTTAACTTATAATTCTGCACACTAGAATAATCATTAGTAATACCAATTGCAATTTTAATACTTTGTTATCATCAAAACCACTTAAAAACTTAGAGGTTCATGTCGGACCCACTTTGTTCCAACACTTAGTAGCGCCGAATTTGCTAGAACGTGGGATAATTTGATTAAATGATTAGATATATACAACTTTGTAGCGGCTAATTGGCTAGATCTAGATTTGTCGTAGTTATCGGCAGTTATAGATGAACATCTCATTGATTTATTGCAACGACATTATGGGATATGCAATGGGATTGAGTTGGCAACAACAGCGACGACATGATTGTTTAAGCACGCTTTCTCATATTTGACCATTTTACTTGAAGTAGCTTTGAGGGCAACCCGTCCAACGATAAAATTCCCCCGGGTTTAGGGTTGAGAAAAAAAAATCTGACAATGCATTTTAAAAAAAAAACTCCCGCTGTCGTGATGTTCTATTCTGATTACAAACGCTGGTAATTTGACTTAAAACCCCACACAGCCCCACGAAAAGAGAGGTTTTAGAAGAAGACAGTTGCAATCACCTGATACAGTAGAGTTATTTTTAGGTTACAAGACAAAACTGGAAATGGAAATTGGAGTACACTAGTAACTGTTGTTAAATTCACCAAAACGGCTATGGCATTGAAGAAATCAACCTTTAAACGACAGAAAGCAAACGGAGAAAACGACGAGGGAGACATTGCCACCACTCACACCGATATGATGAGTAGTTTACCGGATTCTATTATGTGCCATATACTATCATTCCTCCAAACGAGAACCTCCGTAGCGACTATGAGTCTTGTGTCTCTCGCAGGTGGCGCCACCTTTGGGAGAATCTATATGTCTTCAACTTCTCCGACGACTCACACGAAGACGACAACGATCCGAAAATGTTTACTAGATTTGCATTTTTCGTGAACGGCGTGCTATCCCTCCGTAGAACTCGCCACATTCGAAAGTTTCATCTCAGCAGTGGCATGTTGGCTCGTGATAAATTTCGCAGCGACTGTATCGACATGTGGGTCCATGCTGCCATTTCTCCTCAACTTGAAGAACTGCCTCTCTCGATTTCATACTGCTTTCAAGACCAACGTGTGCTCCTTCCTTCTTCTCTCTTGAATTGCGCAAATCTCGTTTCTCTCCGGTAACAACATTTAAAGCTCTCATCACTAAATAAATACTACACACATTCAATTTGTTGCTAGGATAGGATATATTGTATATATATATATATACAAAATTATGTTTAATTTAGTAAATAACTAATTGAGCCTAAGTGTTTAATGAGTTCCCTTAGGCGAATCATTTGAAGAATCGAGTTTGATTCCTGGTGGAAACAATTCTAGTCTAGAACTCTGGATTATCAGGGGCTTTTCCCCGGACCAGAGATCAGTCGAGAGGGTTAATACAAAAAAAAAATGTTTAATTCATTTTTAATCCAATTATATTGGCAACATTCTCGTGTTTTGACGGTGGAAATGAAAACTGGGAATATACTAAAATCAACAAAATCTAATAATATGCACCAAAAAGAAAATAATAATCCAAAATTTTGTTTTTATTAATCTTTAGGTAATATATCTAATCTCACTTTCATTCATGGTTTTGTAGAATGTTATGTAACTTATCTTTTGAAAAGTCTGCAGTCTTGTCGGTGCAATCCATCTGAAATTTCAACATTCTTCAGTTCACTTTCCATTGCTCAAGATGTTGAAACTTGACCCAGGCATTGTGGATGACATAAACATCATGATATATGGTACAAACATTGCGGATTCACTAGCTGTCTTTCTCTCTGGCTGCCCCATACTTGAAATTCTTGATATTTACTTTGATCCTGGTTTCTTGACCCAAGTTTCTATGCCATCTTCCTCCAAGAGGTTGAAATCAACCAACAGAAATTTCTCCTGGACTTTCCTTGAAATAGAGTCTGATTGGCCTGATGTGAAGTTCGATGGTAGCGTCCCCAAAACCAAATTGGGCATCATTGGTAACTTACAGACTGTGGAGGAAGCGTATCTTGATGTCTTTTCCCTGCGTGAAAGTGAACTTGTCGACCCAATTCTTAACCTCCTTCGAGATCAAGATCATGATATACATCTACTTTTGCGTCATTCAACAACAAAGGTGAAGTTTCATTATTATGGTTTATGCGTCTTTATATATGTAGTTTTGTACTAATATTGCGCCGTCACTTTTTTTTTATCATGTCAAGCAGTGGCCACTTTTGTTAGACTACTTGGCTACCACTTAGAAGGAGGGGTTGAATAAGTGGCCCTTTTAAACAATGTTGATTTTAAAAAAAAAATTAGTTTAAAAGGTACGCGCGGAAGCACCACCGGATCGGTAGTCTCTTTGCACCCGATTGATCACTGAAAAAGTAGTATAGCCTTGAACGTATAATGATAAAGAGCTAGAAACGATCGTGTGCAAAATATTCAAATTAAATGATCCAATAACACAGTCCAAGCAAGTTACAAAAATATAGAGCTAATCCAATCATAATCAAGATATATGTCAATTGAATTTTAGTGCACACATACGAACAAAAAAATTCAATCGAATCAAAAATTAAAGCAATTGCGTAAAGTAAAAGATTAAGGAAGAAAGACACAAGTGATTGATTAGGGAGTTCCCCGGCTTTCGTGTTGTCCTCGCGGTCGGCCGGGTACGTCTCCCCCCAAATAACCAAACGGGTTATTTGAGCGTATATTGATTAAAAACGATTGAACTATAGTGCACAATTTACAAAAGACTCCAATAACCCTATATCGAATCTAATGCAAACTATGCGTAATAACCTCAACAAGTAATGAAGCTTCTCCCTCTGATTCCAACGATCCTAACCGTGTGCAAATCCTCGCACCGATCGTCCAGCTGAGTACCTCGCTTCTTCGTTGTTGATCCTTTAAGATATCGCACAATCTTGAATCCTTAAGAAAAATCCAAACCTTCTTCACAAATCAACTCGATCACGCCTCTGATTCACCGCAAGCCGTATCGAACGTTATCGACCAAATGTACAACCTTTATCCGAATGATCCCATACTCACTCTTCAATGAATTACAATTTGATGGAAGATGATGATCTTGTGAAGAATAACCCTTTGATCCAAATTCTTCAACCAATTTGAATCCCAAAGAGTTTTTCAAAGCTATTTCACTTTCTCACAGGTTTTTCTCTCTCCTTTTTACAATAACAAAGCACATTGCTATTTATAGAGAAAATAGAATTGAGCAAATTTAAGCAAAACTTAACATACATGTATCGATACAAATGATGGTTTGTATCGATACAAACCCTTTGACCAACGTTCAAATATGAAAATTTGACCTATGTATCGATACAAACACGTATGTGTATCGATACATACATCAGTTTCTTGAAATCTTGACTGATATGTATCGAAGCATGCAAGCATGATTCGATACATCATGCACTCTCTGGTTTTCTGAGAGATATAGGTGTGTATCGATACATGCAAGCATGATTCGATACACAGGTGACTCTCTGCCTCTAAGAGATCACTTTTGTATCGATACAAGTGATATATGTATCGATACAAATTGCACAAAATCAGTCTGAAGTAATTTCAGGACATTTGTATCGATACACATGTATATGTATCGATACATAATACCTAAAAATCAATTTTTCAAAGTTTAAAAATAGTTTTTCGCTGTCAAGTCATTTGTAATGTTGCAAAAATATGTTCTACTCTATTTTCATGTGTTTTGACAATTATTAAAACATGAGGATGAACTGGTGCACTTACATTCTCCCCCTTTTTGATAATTGTCAAAACTTTGCATAAGCTAGCTAAGCCTATACCTAATATGCAATAAAATAGCAATATGTATACAGACGCAATTACACCAAGGCTAACAATAAGCACACTCCCCCTGAGTTGATGCCATAATGTGTTTGATATTGTTGATAATATTCAAGAATTCTTAGCTATTCATCCTTAGCTTGTGCAATCCAAATCTCTCCCCCTTTGACAATATCAAAAAGAAGAAGAGAGCTCATTAGAAGTATCAAGTTCAAACAATTTTAACCATAGTCATATCGTGCACTTACATTTGTCGAAATGCACTATATGATGAAAGTT
Source organism: Trifolium repens (assembly GCA_030408175.1). Classification (NCBI taxonomy): domain Eukaryota; kingdom Viridiplantae; phylum Streptophyta; class Magnoliopsida; order Fabales; family Fabaceae; genus Trifolium; species Trifolium repens. The sequence continues at coordinate 39,825,176 of CP125851.1, forward strand.
CCTGATCAAAATAATTACATACAAAGATATGCCAAAATATATCAATGGCGAATACCAAATATCATGATAAACATGAAATGTAGAATAACAAACCAAAACCAACTCATGAATATTGTAACACTTCGACATTTTTAATCAAGTAACATATCCAAATACGGGACGAAATAAACAAAGCAATGCAACAAATGCATAATTTCATGTTGCCATATCATATTATAACGATGTTCATGAAGAAATGAAATATACGGATAGCATTTATGCAACATGTTAGGCTCTAGACACATTAATTAATCAATATTTCACACATTGCCATTTGATACATATGGACTTCAAGAATTATTACTTATCTTAAAGCAAATTTTTTTGGAAATGAGCAAACATATGAATGTATTGAAATGCACAAATGTGTTATGTTGATAATTGAAAAGACTTCACATAGGCATAAGCTTGTAAGGATTAAGAAGAGAAGATTGAGATGATACTATTTAACCTTGTACCGTAGGGTGTTGATGCACTTTCCTTTGTATAAAACTCCAAGGTACCAAGAAGTGTGACATGTATATAAAGTGCATGCTTGATGTATGTTATTCTAGGTTAGAGATATCTAGGATCCCTAATTCCCCGCGAATATAGATAAAGGGATCCGTTGCAAGTGGCTTTGTAAAGATGTCTGCAAGTTGGTTTTTCGATTCCACATGCTCAAAAATAACATCCCCTTTTTCTACATGATCGCAAAGAAAGTGATGCCTAATCTCTATATGCTTAGTCCTTGAATGCAACATGGGGTTCTTTGTGAGGTTTATGGCACTAGTGTTGTCACACATGATTGGAACACGTTGTAGTTTTAAATCGTAGTCGAGAAGTTGTTGTTTTAACCAAAGTATTTGGGAACAACAACTTCCGGCCGCAACGTATTCCACCTCGGCGGTTGACAAAGCAACCGATGCTTGTTTTTTGCTATGCCAACTTACCAAGCTATTACAAAATAGGTGACATGTTCCACTAGTACTCTTCCTATCCAACTTGCAACCGGCAAAGTCGGAATCGGAGTAACCTACCAAAGAACAATCATTCCCCTTAGAGTACCATAAGCCAAAGTTTGATGTTCCTTTCAAGTATTTTAAAATCCTTTTTACGGCTTTTAGGTGTGATTCTTTGGGGCATGATTGATACCTTGCACACATGCAAACACTAAACATAATATCCGGCCTAGATGCCGTTAGGTAGAGTAAGGATCCGATTATACCTCTATATTTTGTAATTTCCACATCTTTACCTTCTTCATCTTTGCTTAACGCACATGTTGATGCCATGGGAGTTTCCATATGTTTTGAATCTGTCATCCCAAACTTCTTAAGCAATTCAAGGCAATATTTAGTTTGATATATAAAAGTTCCTTCTTCTAGTTACTTGATTTTTAATCCCAAGAAGTAGGTTAGTTCACCTATCATGCTCATCTCAAATTCACCTTGCATAAGACTAGAAAAGCTCTTGACAAGAGATGGGTTAGTGGAACCAAAAATGATATCATCAACATAAATTTGAACCAATAAGACGTCTTTTCCCTTACGTTTAATGAAGAGTGTAGTGTCAACCTTTCCCCTTGAATATCCGTTTTTAATTAAGAACTTGCTAAGTCTATCATACCAAGCTCTAGGAGCTTGCTTAAGGCCATATAGAGCTCTTTTTAATTTGAAAACATAGTCCGGATGTTCGTGATTTTCAAAACCGGGTGGTTGTTTGACATACACTTCTTCATTTATGTATCCATTTAGGAAGACACTCTTAACGTCCATTTGGTATAACTTGAAGTTCATATTGCATGCATAAGCTAGTAAAAGTCTAATGGCCTCGAGGCGAGCTACCGGAGCATAAGTCTCCTCATAATCAATGCCCTCCTCTTGGTTGTAGCCTTGAGCTACCAACCGTGCCTTGTTCCTAATAATAACACCGTTTTCATCGAGTTTATTTCTAAAAACCCAACGTGTCCCAATCACTTGATGACTTGGAGGAGGTGGTACTAAATCCCACACATCATTTCTTTTAAATTGATTTAGTTCTTCTTGCATTGCAAGAATCCAATGTTCATCAAGTAATGCGGTTTTTGAGTTTTTAGGTTCAACTTGTGAAACAAATGCATAATGAAAACAAAAGTTACTTATTTGAGATCGAGTAGCCACTCCCTTTGAGAGATCGCCTAATACTTTGTCAATGGGATGGTTCTTTAGAGTACGCTATTCCTTTGCAAGACCGGCTCCTCTTTGCTTGTGATGATTCTTTGATGAAGAAGATCATCCATCATCTTTGTCTTCATTGAATGGTGATGGCTTATCGTCCTTTTCTTTCGGAACTTCCGTTGAGGGTTGATCACTTCCAACAACTTTGTTATCCTTTAAAATGTCCGTTGTGTCGACACCTACACCAATAGAATCATCTTTCCCGTTTTCTTCCGGAAAAGTCTCATCAAAGTTTACATGAACCGATTCTTCAATAATTTGTAACCTCTTATTGTATACTCTATATGCCTTGCTAGATAATGAATAACCTAAGAAAATGCCTTCATCCGCTTTTGGATCAAATTTCCCAAGATTCTCCTTTCCATTATTTAAAATAAAGCATTTGCATCCGAAAGAGCGCAAATGACTAAGATTAGGTTTTCTACCTTTAAGTATTTCATAGGGAGTTTTGTCCAAAATAGGTCGAATGATTGCCCTATTTAGAACATAACTCGCGGTGCTTATCGCATCGGCCCAAAAATACTTAGGAATACCATTTAACATAGTCCTAGCTAACTCTTCTAGAGTACGATTTTTCCTCTCCACTACTCCATTTTGTTGTGGTGTACGTGGAGCCGAAAAATTGTGTTCAATGCCATGTTTAGAGCAAAACTTTTCAAACTTATGGTTTTCAAATTCACCTCCATGATCACTCCTAATAGAAATGATCTTAAGGTCTAGCTTATTTTGAATCATCTTAGCAAATTGTTTAAAAGCGGACAAGGTATCGCTTTTACTAGATAAGAATAATGTCCAACAAAATCTTGAGTAATCGTCTACAATCACAAGTCCATAGTAATTATCACCAAAGCTTTTGGTCCTTGATGGTCCAAAAAGATCCATATGGATTAACTCTAAAGGCTTAGTAGTTGAAATAAACTTTTTAGATTTGAAAGAAGCCTTAGTTTGTTTACCCATTTGGCATGCGTGACACAAGTTATCTTTTGAAAAACGTATTTTAGGTAGATCGATTACAAGATATTTAGAAGCTATCTTATTTAGTAAATCGAAATTAAGATGTGCCATTCTTCTATGCCACAACCAAGATTCATCATTCTTGGTTATGAGACACTTAGCACCACTTAGGCAATTATCATCTATGTCTAACATGTATACATTTCCATGCCTAATAGCCTTAAGAATCACATTCTTGTCTTTGTTACTTTCGATTGTGCAAAAGGTTGGTTTACAATTGATTATGAACCCTTTATCACAAAGGTTAGCAACACTCAACAAGTTGTGCTTAAGGTTATCCACAAGTACAACATTAGATATGGTTATAGTAGAGGGATTACCGATAGTACCTATACCAAGAATAGTGCCCTTATTGTTGTCTCTGTTGGAACAAAGTGGGTCTGACATGAACCTCTAAAATTTTAAGTGGTTTTGATGATAACAAAGTATTAAAATTGCAATTGGTATTACTAATGATTATTCTAGTGTGCAGAATTAAAAGTTAAAATTCATTCAGAAGCACTATGAATAACAAGAGAGAAGCCAAGCTATGAAGCTCTGAAAGCATATCGCTGTTCATCAGAAGCTTAAATTTTGCGTGCTGAAGATAATGCTTCTGAGGACCAAAGCTAGACTCTGAAGAGTTCAGAAGCAGAAGACCTTAAGAAGCTACGACAACAGCTCTGAAGCAAAAGGAATTTACGTCACTCAAGAACTGACAGAACCAGAACCAATGTTTGAAGAACAATCTACTTCAAGGCTCTGTCACATCCACAGGAAGGAATATTCGTTGGTACAACGTTAATCTTATCCATAAGTGGAGCGCATTTGAGGATCGTACTATCGTACTATTATTACTCAAAATGGATGAGTGATAATTTGAATTGCAAGGTAGTGGAATTGGATTTCTTTGCTAAAGAAGGCAATCTACAACTAGCAAATGTACGAGTAAATTCCAGCTGGCACCTTATCTCTCTACAACGGTCATCATCTTCCTTCAAGTATAAATAGAAGACTCAAATGGAAGAGATGATAACTGTTCTACTGTTCCATTACTGCGTTTAAGACTCTGAAGCATTCTGACGTTAGTGTTCCATCTGTCATTCAAGTCTTAAAGCAATTTGCGTTGTATTTTGTAAACACCTCTGATAGTATATCAAGTGTTCCTTAACATTCATTCTTATTCTTAAGTTTGTTTGAGAAGTCTCTTGTTAAGTGTAACTTGAGCATTTGAGAAGTCTCTTGTTTAGTGAAACTTGAGCACCTGAGAAGTCTCTTGCAAGTGTGCTTGAGCAATTTGTAATCTTAAGTAGATTATAGTGAAAATCTCTTGTTAGTAACAAGGGGACTGGAGTACTCTCGATTTGTGAGAGGAACCAGGATAATTTTTGTGTCTTTCTTTCTCTCTCTCAGCACCCTTCTTTATTTTGTGTTTATATCCGCTGCAAACTTAGTTTTATTTCGAAAAAGTTTTAATTCTCAAAACACAATTCAACCCCCCCCTTCTTGTGTTTTTCCACCTTCAATTGGTATCAGGAGCCTGGTCTGTTGCCTAACTCACCTTACAGTGAAACAGTAAAGATCCAGGAGGAAAAAACATGTATGCTGAGAAGAATCTCACTGAAGTTCCTTTTGACTATGACTCAAACTCTCGACAAAGAAGGTCATCTGATAAAGTTCCTTTCTTCAATGGAACTGAGACTAGCTACCCTTTCTGGAAAACAAATATGTACAGCTATATCATGAGTATTGATTGTGATTTATGGGACATGGTAGAGGATGAAGTTAACTTTGAAAACATGGACTTACAAGGTGTTGTCAGTTCTCAGAACATGAAAGCCTTTACACCTACTCAAAAGCTAGAGTACAAGAAGCATCACTCTGTAAAAGGAATGATGACTAATGCTATCTCACATGATGAGTACCTTAAAATTGGAGATAAAAGAACTGCAAAATCTATTTGGGACTCCTTAAAATCCAAGTATGAGGGCAACAAACAAGTTAAGGAGGCAAAGGCTAACTTGTTGGTGCATCAGTATGAGCTGTTTAAGATGAAGGACGGAGAGGACATTGAAACTATGTTTTCACGGTTTCAAATTCTTGTATCTGGACTTCAAGTATTAGACAAGAGTTATACTGAAGCTGATCATGTGAGAAAGGTACTCAGAAGCCTACCACCAAAATGGAGACCCAAGGTGACTGTTTTTCAAGAGTCTAATGATTTGGATACAGTATCCCTTGAAAGCTTGATTAGTTCATTAAAGAGTCATGAGATGGAACTAATGACTGATGAATCAACCAAGAAGATGAAAGGGATAGCCTTAAGCTCTAAAAGTTCATCAAAGGCTCTGAAAGCTAAAATTGTAGAATCTGAAGATGAGGCTTCTGAAGAAGGTCAAGAAGTTGGGTCTGATGATGAAGAAGAGATGGTGCTGATGGCTGCTAAGGTTTCACAATGGGCAAAACGAAGCAAGAAATATGCAGGCAAATTTGGAGGATCTTCCAAGAGACTTAGTACTGCTAAAGACAAGAAGGAAGATCAAAACAAGTGTTTCAAATGCAACAAGCCTGGTCATTTCATTGCTGATTGTCCAGAAAACAAAAGTAGATCATCAAAGCAAAGCTCTAGCAAAGAAAGATATAAGAGTAAAGTCAAGAAGAGCTTTCTGGCAACATGGGAAGATCTTGACAAAGACTCAGACTCAGATGGTGATGAGGAAGCAAATCTAGCACTGATGGCAACTACCTCTGACAGAGAAGACTCTGAAGCAGGTTCAGACTCTGAAGATGAGGAAGAGGTAATTGCTAAACTATCTAGAACTGAATTAGTAGATTCTCTTAAAGATGCCTTAAAAATGCTCACTAAAAAAGCAGGTGAATGTAAGGTCTTGAAAAAGGCTTACAATAACCTAACTGAGAAAATGAACATAATAGTTGAAGAAAATGAGTCTCTAAGAAGTAGAAACTCATTTATGGAAACTCATTATGTTTATGATGATAAGGTTCCTCCAGAGCATGAATTTGCTCTGCAAGAATTTCTTATCAATGGCATGAAGAGAAGTAAGATAGCTTCCTTAATATACCATGTTAGTAGAAACAGAGGTGAAGGTCTTGGATTTTCACGTTTTAAAGATAATCCAGTATTTTCTAAACCCTCTAAAAGTGATAATTCAAAACCTAAGGCTGTATTTGTTAAAAGCCAATCAGAAGCAATAGTTATACCAGAACTTGAAAAAATAATTGTGTCAGAGGCCAAGAAGCCTCGGACTCTGAAACCTTCAGAGCCTAAGGTCTCCAAACCTCAGACCAATGTCAAAATAAATAAAACTCTGGTATATTCTAAAGCTAAGCACAAGAGTTATTTAAAGCCTAAAAGGTTTTCAAAATGCTTCAATAACTCTAGAGCTCCTGATAGGCCTTATAAACAAAAACAATCTAAGGTAATGAGGACTAACTCTAAAGGACCCATAAAGGTATGGGTACCAAAGTCTGAGATTGTCTTTGCAGCAGATCTGCACTCAAAGAAGGCCAGAGCAGCATTCTTGGTACCTGGACAGTGGCTGCTCGCGTCATATGACAGGAGACAAGCTTATGTTCCAAACCCTGACTCTGAAAGAGGGAGAAACTGTGGGATTTGGAGGAAACCAAAAAGGGAAGATCACTGGTACTGGTACAATTGGTAATTCTTTTCTCTCTATTAAAGATGTTTGGTTAGTTGATGGCCTCAAACATAATCTACTAAGCATTAGCCAATTTTGTGATAGTGGATTTGTTGTTAAGTTTAATAAAGATGCATGTACTGTAATCAGAGAGTCTGATGAGTCTGTAGTGTTCAGAGGCTTAAGGAAAGGCAATGTTTATAAAATCAATTTGTCAGAGCTCTCAGAGCAAAAGATAGTTTGTCTTCTATCTTTGAATGATGAGAAATGGGTCTGGCACCAACGCTTATGTAATATCCCACATTCTAAAATTACCTGATTAATTTTAATTAGAGCTTTTGCCTAATTTTTTCAAAGTTAATTAGTGGTGTTTAATTAATTAACCTTGTGAACTAAGTGATTTAATTAACACAAGAAGGATTCAAATCTCCCTCCTATGACTCATCCTTATGACTCATAATTCCACTCATGATCAAGTGATCTCTTAATCCAACACCTCATGCTCAAGTGATTAGTCACTAATCCACCCACATTTTGTAACAATATCACATGCAAGCTAGACTTCACATTCATTCTCACTATACTGAAAATTCAGCAAGAAATCTTCCTCCTATTCTCTCCCACCCTCACGAGAACAACAACAACAATACATGTGAAGCAAACTTCCAAAATCTTCCCTCTCTTGACACAAAAACTTGTCCTCTCTATCACAAGCCTTAGTACCACAGAAAATGCAGAGAATCTCATCACATTACCACAGCAAGAACCTCTGCAAAACCACTCCCAATACCTCACATGATGCTACACAACAAACACTTCAATTCCACCATTTTTACTAACCAATAGAAATACATGCAACCCATTAACTAGCAATTTCGTGGACCATGCATACACCTCAGAAAACTACTATAAATACCCCCTCATCTGTGCTGAAACAATCATCAAACACAACACCAATTCTAAGTGCAAAGGAAAGGGGTTTTCTTGTGTCAAAGTTCCAAATCGTGCTCTGGGGTTCGTGGGGCTGTTAGGTGGGATTCTGTAGCTGAGTAGAGCTTAGCATTAAAGGTTTAAAGCTTCAATTCCAGGTGGGTTCTTAGGCTAATGTAGTTAGTTTCCCAAAAATATGAATTTTGCATGTTAACTTAGGATTTAAGGAAAAATGTTGTGTGAGAGGAATTAATCCCCAAATTCCTCTCCATTCTGTCCTATATTATATATATAGTGTAATGGCATGACTTAGAATGAGGATTGTAGGTGTTAAACTTGTAAAAATATGATTTTTCGTGATACAGGGCAGGTTCTGAGTGAACTCGCCACAGCGTGTTCAGGGCGAGTCTTCATGGCGAGTTGGGTTCTTCATACTGATGAACCTCGCCCTGGCGAGTTACAACTCGCCGGGCGAGTGGATTTGGTTCAGAACCTGTAATCTCGCCATGGCGTGCTCCCCTGCGCTGCAGCGAGTTTATACAGGACATGACCTGTAACAACTCGCCCTGGCGGGTGATAACACGCCGAGCGAGTTTGACAGGAAACAGAATTTCATTTTCAAAACGTTTAAAGAACTAAGACACTCGTTTTATATCCTCATCTGAGTTAGGTACACTTGCAGTAACACAAATGTATAATGTTATACAGTATGTTAATCACAGATAACCTTAGGGTATAACTTAGGGAATTTTTAGAAATGCATGTTCCCCGGGACTTTGGAAAATTATGGTAGACTTCAACTAAATTAGTATCAGTCAGTTAGCAGCGATCTATGTCGCTTTATGGACTCCCAATGGGATAATCCATCAGGATATGTTTTGTGAGCTATATGCCGTGATCGATCCGATCGACGGATAAGGCAGGCCTCCGAGATATGCTCACCTCGGAGAATCCTTGCGGTTAAAACGAATAAGAGTTAATTTCTGTGTCACACCTTTATTTATGCTTATATATTATGTTATGCTATGATTATATGTTATGACTGATTAGGTCTCCCCCGGTGTAGTCACCTTAGGAGGGTAGTAGGACTCACTGAGGCTTAGTAGTCTCACCCCACTCCAAACAATTTTTTTTTCAGATAAACAGGTTGGCTAAGGTATGCTTATCGGTGTGCTAGTAGCTGAGCTTGGAGGATTGCACTTGTTCTTGCTTTCTTTTATTTCCTTGTCTTGTTGTATTTCAATCATTTCATGTTATCGCTTCCGTTGTTTCCTTATCCGTGTTGTACTTAGCACCTGCGTGTGCTTTATCCTCAATGTAATAATAATGTACTCAGTTACCGATTATGATATTTCACTGATATTCTAGATATTTCATGTGGGGTGTTATAATTGGTATCAGAGCAGGTCGATTCAGACCGTGCCAGAGTTCATTAGTATTACTGATCCGAATCCCAGTATTTGTCTGGATTTCTAACATCTGTTCTAGATGTCATGTCACTTTAAGCCTAGCTAACTTGACTTGATATTGGCAGTTAGAGCACTATGTCAGGAGCAAGACGAGGACCTGGAAGGCCTAGAAGGAACGTTGCTGATGATGACGAACCTGAAATGTACGGTGATGCTAATGCTAACATGTGGGCTGAGATGATGCATCAGCAGCAGCAGTTCCAAGCCCAGCAGGCCCAGCAGCATCAAGAATTCATGAACATGTTTCAACAACACATGAACAATCCTTCCCATCCGCAGCAAGGATCAAGCGCTGCATTCAGAGAGTTCTGCCGCATGAGTCCACCAGAATTTTATGGAGAGTACAATCCAGCGAAGGCCCGTGAATGGATTCAAAGGATGAGTGGGATCCTGGAATCAATGGATTGCACCGAAGCTGACAAGGTCGTGTTCGTCTCCCGCTTCTTTAGGGGAGACGCTTGTAACTGGTGGGATGGTACGAAGGCGTACATGGAAGCTAGTCAGATGGAAGTGACTTGGGATAATTTCCGGCGTCTCTTTGTTGGACATTATATACCAGAAAGTTACCAGTTTCAGATGGAACGGGAATTGACTGAACTGAAGCAGGGAAGTATGTCCGTGTCAGAGTACACCATGAAGTTCAATGATCTGGTTCGCTATGTGGCGGACGGCAATGATGCCCCAACTGAGACTTGGAAGATGAAGAAGTACCGGTTTGGTTTAAGGGCAGACATAGCGCATGACGTCTCTATGCAGCATATCACTACCTTTGGTGATTTGGTGCAAAAGAGCTATCATGCTGAGGCAGATCTTAACAGTATTAATAAGGAGCGCGGCGAAGCTGTTCAGAAGAGGAGAGACTCTGGAAAGTTCAATCTGCAAGTAAGGACTAAGGGAAGTACCAGTAAGGGAAAACAGAGCTACTCTCAACGTTCACCAAGAAACTGTGCCGAATGTGGTTTCCCTCACAGTGGAGAATGCATGAAGGGAAAGAACATGTGCTACTATTGTAAGCAGCCAGGCCACTACAAGCATGAATGTCCTAAGCTGAGGAGGCAAGGCGATTCCAGCGGCGCTTCCAAAAGCAAAGGTCGGTTATTTTCACTTGACGGTGAGAAAGTCAGATCTAATAATACTTTGATTATGGATGTATGCATGCTAGGACAGTCTCAAGTATTAGTCTTGTTTGATTGTGGAGCTACTAATTCCTTTATAGCCGTTGACTGTGTTCAGCGACTGCAATTGCCCTCTGTGCCTTTAATTCCCCCTATGACTGTAGCTGTTGCTACAGGTGGCAAGGTTACTTCTAAACGTGTTTGTCAAAATTGTCCCGTCATTGTGGGCAGTAAAGTCTACAATATAGATTTGATCTGTCTACCCTTGAAGGATATTGACGTAGTCCTAGGCATGGATTGGCTTTCCGCCAATACCGTGTACATCGGATGCGCTGAAAAGAATCTGTTTATTCCAACCGAAACTTCTGCAGAGAGTAGAGCACTCACTGCATTGCTTCAGAACACTCATCAGATGATCCAGTACTTAGGTGCCAGTACTAAGTGTTTCAGTGTCTTGTTCACCATCGATCCGGAACCCAGTTTAAGCCCCAGCGATATTCCAGTTGTTAGTGAGTTCTTAGATGTTTTCCCAGACGATATCATGAATTTACCTCCTGAAAGGGAAGTTGAGTTTTCCATCGATCTAGTTCCTGGTTCCCAGCCAATCTCAGTTGCCCCGTATAGGATGTCTCCCTTAGAGCTTCATGAACTGAAATCTCAGCTTGAAGAGTTGCTTCAGAAACACTTTATCCGACCCAGTGTCTCACCTTGGGGAGCACCGGTGTTACTCGTGAAGAAGAAAGATGGTACGATGCGTTTATGCATTGATTATCGTCAGCTCAACAAGGTCACAATCAAGAACAAGTATCCCCTGCCAAGAATTGATGACCTTCTGGATCAACTTAGAGGTGCTACTGTCTTTTCCAAGATTGATCTTCGTTCTGGATATCATCAGATCCGTATCAAGTCCTCGGATGTTTCTAAGACAGCATTCCGGACTCGCTATGGACATTACGAATTCTTGGTCATGCCTTTCGGTTTGACAAATGCCCCAGCCATCTTTATGGACTATATGAATCGGATTTTCCAGCCGTACCTTGACCAGTTTGTTGTTATCTTCATTGATGACATTCTGATCTATTCAAAGAATTCGCAGGAGCATGCGGAACACCTGAGAATCGTGTTGAGCATCCTTAGAGAGAAGCAATTGTATGCCAAGTTCAGCAAGTGTGAATTTTGGCTATCTGAAGTTAAGTTTTTGGGTCATGTCATATCGCAAGGCGGTGTGTCTGTTGATCCATCCAAGGTAGAAGCAGTGTTGAATTGGGAACGACCCAGAAGTGTTACCGAGGTCAGAAGTTTCCTCGGTTTGGCAGGTTATTACCGGAGATTCATCTTAGGATTTTCGGAGATCGCTTTACCGTTAACCCGTCTGACCAGGAAGGATGCAACCTTTGATTGGGATGCTGCTTGTGAATGGAGTTTCAGAACCCTAAAGGAAAAGCTAACCACAACACCAGTGTTAGTGATTCCTGACCCAACCCGCAAGTATGTGGTTTACTGTGATGCGTCCAACAAGGGACTTGGATGTGTACTAATGCAAGATGGTGCAGTTGTAGCGTATGCATCCAGGCAGCTAAAACCTCATGAGCAGAATTATCCTACCCATGATCTGGAGTTAGCAGCCATTATCTTTGCCCTCAAGATCTGGAGACATCATCTGTATGGAGTGCAGTTTGATTTGTTCAGTGATCATAAGAGTCTGAAGTACTTGTTTGATCAAAAGGAGTTGAATATGAGGCAACGGCGTTGGATGGAGTATCTTAAGGATTTTGACTTCAATCTCAATTACCACCCAGGAAAGGCGAATGTGGTGGCAGATGCCCTGAGCAGAAAGACATTGTATGCATCAGAGTTGTTGATGCAACAGTGCAGTCTGTATGAGAAGTTTAGGGATCTCAATCTGAATGTGGTGTATCGTAAGAGCGGTATTCGTATCAACAGAATTGAAGTGTCCTGTGAGTTGCGCCCTAGGATTGTGCAGGCTCAGCAGGATGACGTAGAGTTGCAGAAGAGAGTAAACCATCCGGAGTTCTCAGTAGCCACGGACGGTGCTATTCTCTATGAAGGCAGGCTTTGTGTACCTCAGGATGATGACTTGAAAAGGTTAATTCTGGAAGAGGCCCACAAGAGTGGATTTTCAATTCACCCTGGATCCACCAAGATGTACCATGATTTGAAAGAGAACTATTGGTGGCCTAACATGAAAGCAGAGATTGCTGAATTCGTGTCAAGGTGTATTGTTTGCCAGCAGGTAAAAATTGAACATCAGAAACCTGGAGGACCACTGCAACCATTGGATATTCCCGAGTGGAAATGGGAACATATCACCATGGACTTTGTAGGAGGACTGCCACGTAACCAGAAAGGTCAAGATTCGATCTGGGTAATCGTGGACCGGTTGACTAAATCAGCTCATTTCATTCCAGTGAAATCCACCTACAAGGCCCCTCAATATGCAGCTATATTCATGGAGCAGATTGTAAGGCTGCATGGTGTACCTATGAGTATTGTGTCGGATAGGGACCCAATATTCACTTCAAGGTTTTAGAAAGCATTTCAGAATGCGATGGGAACTCGATTGAAGATGAGTACATCGCATCACCCTCAGACTGATGGTCAGTCAGAAAGGACTATTCAGACCCTTGAGGATATGCTTCGAGCTTGTGTACTAGAAGATGGTGGTTCGTGGAGTAATCACTTGCACCTGATTGAATTTGCCTACAATAACAGTTACCATGCCAGTATCGGTATGGCACCTTTTGAAGCTTTGTATGGCAGGAAGTGTAGAACTCCGTTGTGTTGGACAGAAGTGGGTGATCGTAGTTTCTTGGGACCAGATATTGTCCAAGAGACCACGTTAAAGATCAAGTCCATCCGTGATAAGCTGAAAGTTGCGCAGAGTCGGCAGAAGAGTTATGCCGACAAGAGAAGAAGGTTTTTGGAATTTCAGGAAGGTGACCATGTGTTCTTGAGAGTTACTCCTAAATTGGGTTTGCGAGGTGTATTCAAAACTAAGAAGCTCTGTCCAAGATTTATTGGACCCTATCAGATTCTTCGACGCGTCGGTCCTGTAGCCTATCAGTTAGCTCTTCCTCCATCTATGTCAGGGTTACACGACGTGTTTCATGTGTCTCAGCTACGCAAATACATTCCTGATCCTTATCAGCCAGTGGAACTTGAACAAATCGATCTCCAGCCAAATCTAACTTATCAGCCGGATCCTGTTCGGATTGTGGAACGTGATGCTAAGGTACTTCGGAACAAGAGGATTCCTATTGTCAAAGTTGAATGGGCTCAGTCTCCTGACGGTGAATTCACGTGGGAACTGGAGTCAGACATGCGGAAAAGTTATCCCTACTTGTTTTCGAGGTAAATTTCTTAATTTCGAGGACGAAATTTCTTTAAGGGGGGTAGGTTGTAATATCCCACATTCTAAAATTACCTGATTAATTTTAATTAGAGCTTTTGCCTAATTTTTTCAAAGTTAATTAGTGGTGTTTAATTAATTAACCTTGTGAACTAAGTGATTTAATTAACACAAGAAGGATTCAAATCTCCCTCCTATGACTCATCCTTATGACTCATAATTCCACTCATGATCAAGTGATCTCTTAATCCAACACCTCATGCTCAAGTGATTAGTCACTAATCCACCCACATTTTGTAACAATATCACATGCAAGCTAGACTTCACATTCATTCTCACTATACTGAAAATTCAGCAAGAAATCTTCCTCCTATTCTCTCCCACCCTCACGAGAACAACAACAACAATACATGTGAAGCAAACTTCCAAAATCTTCCCTCTCTTGACACAAAAACTTGTCCTCTCTATCACAAGCCTTAGTACCACAGAAAATGCAGAGAATCCCATCACATTACCACAGCAAGAACCTCTGCAAAACCACTCCCAATACCTCACATGATGCTACACAACAAACACTTCAATTCCACCATTTTTACTAACCAATAGAAATACATGCAACCCATTAACTAGCAATTTCGTGGACCATGCATACACCTCAGAAAACTACTATAAATACCCCCTCATCTGTGCTGAAACAATCATCAAACACAACACCAATTCTAAGTGCAAAGGAAAGGGGTTTTCTTGTGTCAAAGTTCCAAATCGTGCTCTGGGGTTCGTGGGGCTGTTAGGTGGGATTCTGTAGCTGAGTAGAGCTTAGCATTAAAGGTTTAAAGCTTCAATTCCAGGTGGGTTCTTAGGCTAATGTAGTTAGTTTCCCAAAAATATGAATTTTGCATGTTAACTTAGGATTTAAGGAAAAATGTTGTGTGAGAGGAATTAATCCCCAAATTCCTCTCCATTCTGTCCTATATTATATATATAGTGTAATGGCATGACTTAGAATGAGGATTGTAGGTGTTAAACTTGTAAAAATATGATTTTTCGTGATACAGGGCAGGTTCTGAGTGAACTCGCCACAGCGTGTTCAGGGCGAGTCTTCATGGCGAGTTGGGTTCTTCATACTGATGAACCTCGCCCTGGCGAGTTACAACTCGCCGGGCGAGTGGATTTGGTTCAGAACCTGTAATCTCGCCATGGCGTGCTCCCCTGCGCTGCAGCGAGTTTATACAGGACATGACCTGTAACAACTCGCCCTGGCGGGTGATAACACGCCGAGCGAGTTTGACAGGAAACAGAATTTCATTTTCAAAACGTTTAAAGAACTAAGACACTCGTTTTATATCCTCATCTGAGTTAGGTACACTTGCAGTAACACAAATGTATAATGTTATACAGTATGTTAATCACAGATAACCTTAGGGTATAACTTAGGGAATTTTTAGAAATGCATGTTCCCCGGGACTTTGGAAAATTATGGTAGACTTCAACTAAATTAGTATCAGTCAGTTAGCAGCGATCTATGTCGCTTTATGGACTCCCAATGGGATAATCCATCAGGATATGTTTTGTGAGCTATATGCCGTGATCGATCCGATCGACGGATAAGGCAGGCCTCCGAGATATGCTCACCTCGGAGAATCCTTGCGGTTAAAACGAATAAGAGTTAATTTCTGTGTCACACCTTTATTTATGCTTATATATTATGTTATGCTATGATTATATGTTATGACTGATTAGGTCTCCCCCGGTGTAGTCACCTTAGGAGGGTAGTAGGACTCACTGAGGCTTAGTAGTCTCACCCCACTCCAAACAATTTTTTTTTCAGATAAACAGGTTGGCTAAGGTATGCTTGTCGGTGTGCTAGTAGCTGAGCTTGGAGGATTGCACTTGTTCTTGCTTTCTTTTATTTCCCTGTCTTGTTGTATTTCAATCATTTCATGTTATCGCTTCCGTTGTTTCCTTATCCGTGTTGTACTTAGCACCTGCGTGTGCTTTATCCTCAATGTAATAATAATGTACTCAGTTACCGATTATGATATTTCACTGATATTCTAGATATTTCATGTGGGGTGTTATAGCTTAGGTCATGCTAACTGGAGATTAATCTCTAAGCTTAGCAAACTAAGCTTGGTTAAAGGACTACCCAATCTTAACTATCATTCAAATGCTCTGTGTGGTCCTTGTCAGATTGGAAAGATTTCAAAAACCTCTTTTAAACCTAAAAACATTGTCTCTACCTCAAGACCTCTTGAACTACTTCACATTTATTTGTTTGGTCCTGTAAGTACAGCTTCAATCAATGGAAAGAAATATGGACTTGTTATTGTTGATGATTACAGTAGATGGACTTGGGTTAAATTTCTTAGAGTGAAAGATGATGCATATGATGTGTTTACCATCTTCTGCACACAAGTGCAAAGTGAGAAGAGTCTCAAGATCTTGAAGATCAGAAGTGATCATGGGGGTGAGTTTGAAAACGAACCCTTTGTAACCTATTGTGAAGACCATGGAATTGTCCATGAGTTCTCAGCTCCTAGAACACCACAGCAAAATGGTGTTGTAGAGAGAAAGAACAGGTCTTTACAAGAGATGGCAAGAACCATGATGCATGAGACTAAACTTGCTAAGCACTTCTGGGCAGAAGCTGTGAACACAGCTTGTTATATTCAAAATAGGATCTATATCAGACCTATATTGAATAAAACAACATATGAACTCTTTAAAGGAAGAAAGCCCAACATCTCTTATTTTCATCAGTTTGGATGTACCTGTTACATTCTGAACAATAAGGCCTACAAAAGAAAATTTGATGCCAAAGCTTGTAAGGGAATCTTTATAGGTTACTCTGAACGCTCAAAGGCATACAGAGTGTATAATTCTGAAACTAACACAGTGGAAGAATCTATACATGTTAGATTTGATGACAAAGAGCCTGATAGTAAAATGTCAGAGCAAGATGATAGCTATGCAGGTGTTCCATATCTATATAACAATCCAGAACCTGAGAAAGCATCAGATGCAAATGAATCTTCAGAAGCTGTATTGGAAGAAGTCTCTGAAGAAGCATCCCCAATAGAAGCATCTGAAGAACATGATGATATCTCAGAAGATGATACCCAAACAAGTGCTGAAACTAATGAAGCTCCCAAGAGAAAATTTCAATACAGATCATCACATCCAGAAGATCTTATTCTTGGAAACAAAGAGAGTCCAAGAAAAACAAGATCAGATTATCAACAACAAGATTCACTTCTAGGACTCATATCTATGATAGAACCTAAGAATGTTAATGAAGCTCTTTCTGATGATGGATGGATTGTAGCAATGCAAGATGAGCTCAATCAGTTTCAAAGAAATGATGTGTGGGATTTGGTACCAAGACCAACACACAAGAACATCATTGGAACCAAGTGGGTATTTAGGAACAAACTGAATGAACAAGGTGAAGTGGTAAGAAACAAAGCTAGACTAGTAGCACAAGGCTACAGTCAGCAAGAAGGCATTGATTTCACTGAAACATTTGCTCCAGTGGCAAGACTGGAAGCAATCAGGTTATTATTATCATATGCAGTTAATAATGGAATAACCTTATACCAAATGGATGTTAAGAGTGCCTTTCTAAATGGTGTCATTTCTGAAGAAGTATATGTCAAACAACCCCCAGGTTTTGAGGATTTGAAAAACCCTGATTATGTTTATAAACTTAAGAAATCACTCTATGGTCTCAAACAAGCTCCAAGAGCTTGGTATGAAAGACTGAGTAATTTCCTTTTAGAAAATGGTTTTCAAAAAGGTCAGATTGACAATACATTATTCAGAAAGACAACTAAGAAAGACATCTTAATTATTCAAATATATGTGGATGATATAATATTTGGTTCTACTAATGCTTCCTTGTGCAAGAATTTTTCAAACTGATGCAGGATGAATTTGAAATGAGCATGATGGGTGAACTAAAGTTTTTCCTTGGAATTCAAATCAATCAAGGAAAAGATGGCACTTACATTCATCAAAGCAAGTATACAAAAGAGCTTCTGAAAAAGTTTAATCTTGAAGACTGTAAGATAATGTCAACTCCCATGCATCCTACAAGCAGCTTAAGCAAGGAAGAAATTGGAAGCAAAGTAGATCAGAAGCTGTATAGAGGTATGATTGGTTCTTTGCTCTATCTAACAGCTTCTAGACCTGATATTTTATATAGTGTATGCTTGTGTGCAAGATTCCAGTCAGATCCTAGAGAACCTCACTTAACTGCAGTTAAGAGGATCTTTAGATATCTGAAAGGAACTACTAATCTAGGACTTCTTTATAAAAAACCCCTAGATAGTAAGCTAGTTGGATTCTGTGATGCTGACTATGCTGGAGACAAGATAGAGAGAAAATCCACTAGTGGAAATTGCCAATTTATTGGTGAAAATCTCATATCTTGGGCCAGCAAGAGACAAACAACTATTGCTTTGTCTACAGCAGAAGCAGAATACATCTCAGCTGCTAAATGCTGCACACAGTTTCTCTGGATGAAATATCAGTTAGAGGACTATAACATAGCTGAAAGTAGTATTCCACTATATTGTGATAATACTGCTGCTATTCATTTATCTAAGAATCCAATTTTGCATTCCAGAGCTAAGCATATTGAAATTAAGCATCATTTTATAAGAGATCATGTTCAAAAAGGGACAATAAATATTCAATTCATTGATACTGATCATCAATGGGCTGATATATTTACTAAGCCTTTAGCTATTGAAAGATTTGACTTTATTAAAAAGAATCTGAACATGCATTTTATCTCTGAAGAAAACTAGCTCTGAGATGCAAAATAGAATTAGGATCTGAAGCTCTTTCAGAGCCTACATTAATTCAGAGTCTCTTTTTGGAAGTTCTGAATAATATGGGATCTGAAGGATACCAGGTTCTGATGAGGTGACAGATATTAATGAGTTTGGCTCTGAACTAGACGGAAATGAAACGTTTAGTACTAGTTAGTGTACAACAGTTGTCTGTACACGCGTCAGCTTGATTAAGCCTCTCCTGCACGTGTCTAGATCCTGATGGGTAGAGAACAGTTAATGATGAAAATGCAGTTATGCAATTTAAAATTAATTTTAAACTGTTCGCGCTCCCTCCTTTGTGCTTATTTTCTGAGTGTTTATTATATTTGATATAAATTGTCACTTCACTCACAAAGCACAACTTTTTCACATAATCACTTCCTACACAAACCCTAAACTTCAGATATTCCCAAATCTCCCTGCTTCTTAATCTTTTGCAATCATGGCTGCTCGTCCTTCAAACGAAATTGTTCAACGTCCGTTCAACCCTGTTCTACCACCGATTATTGATCTTTCGTCTCAAGCAAGACTCGTCTTCATAGATAATGTAACCGACGCTGGTCCGGAATCGTTTGAATTCGTTACTGAGAAATTTGTTGATTTTGAGAGTTTCAAAGTAAATGGGTTTGACATTCAAAGTTTATTCTACGATCAACAATGGAAGAATTACTTTGAGATGCTAAACGGGTTTGTCTACTATGATATTGTCAAGTACTTCTGGCAAAAAGCAACCATCTTTGACAAGTTCTGTGCTGATGAAGAGGTTAGAAAGATGGTTGAGAAAGATAGTTCCTTGAAAGGAAAAACAAGGAGTCAACTGGGTTTAAGACCCTATAAAGGAAAAGAGATTAGGTCAAACATCATGGGAATCAATGTTCTTATTACTCAAGAACATATTGCCAAAATCTTGGGTCTGGACATTGAAGGAGAAAACGTGGATGAATATGGTGAAAAGAGTAAGCATATTGAATCCATTAAGAAGGATTTATTTCTTCCTGGTAGTGCAAACAATGATTTTGGCAAAGCAAAATTCATGAAGCAAAACTTCAGCGTTGCTTTCAAAGTGTTTCTGGCCTCCATCATCACTAGAGAAGGAGGTTATGATACTATTTCCCTACCACACAGACACTTCATATGGTTTATGTACAAGAAGGTAAAAATAAATCTGGCAAAGCTTCTGTTTGATCACCTATGCTTTACTATATCCAAGAGCAGAACCAAATCACCTTCCATTATCCATCATCCAAGGTTGATTTCTGAAATCATTCGTCAAACAAAGCTTATTCAGATTGTTAGTACCAAGGAGAAACTTAGAGTTTTCAATACTGCTAAGTATGATGCAAGTGTTCTGGTAAACATGAAGCTGAAGACAAAAGAAGAGCTGAAGACAGCCAAGAGCCCTCTAGAGCAAGTTTATGAAAAGTACTTCTGGTGTGATGGTTTTCCAACCATATCAGAATTTGATAATGATGATGTTATCAAGAACTTCTTGGAGTTGGTCAGATTAGATTCTGGAGTAAGAGTGCCCAGGAGTATGGTAGTTGGTGTACCAAACTGGGACATTTTCAAAGGACCAAAGCAGATCACCAAGTCTAAGAGAAAACCTCAACCAATTGAACAAGAAATTGTTGAGGAAAGCTCCAAAGAACAATCTGGAGATAAGAATGATGCTGCTGAGGTTACTGATCAAGCAGAAAGTGGTGCTGAAAGATTGGCCACTGAAGATATTGAAGAAGTCACTGAAGAGCAAGTGGCTAAGATGGCTCAGAGAAAAGCTGTTCAGAAGGAGAGAAGATCAAAGAAAAGGAATGAGAGGCCTGAATTTGCAGAAGAGGATCAACCTGTCAGAGCCCCAAAAAGGAAAAAGACAGTTGTTTCCAAACAGAAAGCTGCTGACTCTTCCAAAGGTAAAAATTCTAAGCCTAATACTGATAGCGTTTCTAGTGCTCAACCTCCTACTCAATCACCTCCTATAGACTATACACAGCCTATACGTATGATTCCACCATCTCCACAACCCTCCTCACCCTCATCTGAAGGGACTTCTTCTGATGCAAGCACTGATTCTTCAGAGCTTATTGAAAAATTAGATAAACTTCAGAAGGAACAATCTAAGAAAAAGATCCCTGCCAAAAGAACCCTCAAGAAACCCAAACACAACTCACCAGAAGAGGAAAATATCTTTATTGACACCTCTATTCTTGACCAACCCACCAACACAACCAGAAAATCATCTACAATTCTTGAACACCTCTCCACTCACCTATCTGGTGATGCCTTTACCTACTCCAACACAAACTCACCTGATCAATTTCACTTCGTAAATACATCTTCTGATTTACCTATTGATCCACCAATTCCAGAACCATCAATTCAAACATCACCCACCTTCACACCAGCTCAGGATGAAGTTATGAATCATTCTGAACATACCATTGCTGAACCTTCCACACCACAACCTGAACCTTCCACACCTGAACCATCACCTGAACCACACACACCACAATCAGAACCCATCTATGGTCCATCTTTCAAACCATTAACCATAGATGAACTTAGTCTACCTACTGACTTCGCCCTACCCATTCTGGAGGATCTGCTAAAAGCAGAAATTAATGTTGATGATGATATAATAACAACCCCCAAAGACCCCTTTGCTGAAATCAAAAAAATCAAAATCATCCCTTTGAAAAGAAAAAGACCTGAACCCACCATTCCCTTCAACACAAACCAGCCCTTCTTCAATCAAAACTCTGAACCATATCTTGAGCTGCTAGATAATGCTATTAATATTAGTCTTAAGAAATTTAAAAGCATGGAAGAAGAGGTACTAATATTTCCCTCAGATGTTGATGCTAAGATTAGGGAATTAGAACAGAAATTCAGTCAGTCTCTGAGACTTTTGGGAGGTTATGTGAAAAGAAGGATTGCCGGAAGAGGAATGGAAGCTCTGTCTCAGATAATGAGTGCTGCTGAACGCTCACATGCTCTGAGACTTACTTTTTTCAATCATGAAGAAGAGCATCAGAGGTTGAACTTATTAGCTGCTGTGAATGAAAGTATAAGAAGATCTCTTGAAGCAGCTATAAGGCTCAATGAAGAAGAAGCTACATATGCTAGAATGGTAGTTGATGCTGAGCAGGCTAGGATAGCTGCTGAAGTGGAATGTCAGAGGCTTGCTGATCAAGAAGCCTTCAAGTTGTTGGTTGACAGAGCTGTTCGCATTGCAGTCGTGGAAACTGAGAAGATTATCGAGAATCAAGCAGCTGCAGAGGATGTTGTTATGCAAGATCAGAACCTCAATGAACCAGACTCTGATAAGGGTAAAGCTCCCATTGTTGCTTCAACTCCTCATAGATCTCCACCAGTACTCATCCAAGGTTCTTCTTCATCTGCTATACCTTCTGTTATGCAAGAAGCTCTAGATGTGATCAAGAATGACTTAAGAGAGGAACTGAGAAATGAAATGGATGAGTTCAGGGCCGATATAAGAGAAGACATGAACAGATCTGGTGAAGCTACTAACAAGAAGATCGATGCTATGATGGAGCTTCTGCTGAAGCTTACTCAACAACAACAACCCAAACCTTAACCCTTATGTTTGAGCACTTAGTTGTATTCTTGTTTATGTAATTTGTTTGGATAATATCTTTTTGATTTATTAAGCTTCTTATTATCCTTATTTATGTGCTTGTGCTGGTGTGTTTTTATTTTGTTTTTCAAAATAAACATCATATACTCTGATAATGTCTGATACTCTTGTGGATTCTGAACCTAGTGTAAGGTGTTGGAGAACATCTTGTTTTTTTTAACTTATATAGGATTTTGAAAACCTAAGGTTCCCCCACATCAGTATTCCTGTTTACTCATGAAATAGCTTCTTAGTATTATAGCCTGTTTATAAGCGGGGCAACAATACCGTATGAGGCGTGTCTGGTAACTGGTTTTCTGACGTTTGAAAAGAGTATATAAAAGAAACACGCTCAAAAGAAAGAAATTTATAGCAGGAACTCTTTATTAAATTTATTGAAGAAGTTCTTTATTACATAAGATAATGAGATCCTACTTAGAATCAACGTCAGCAGCCTCTGGCTTATTCTTCTTATGCTTCTCATCAACATAAGAAAGTAGGTCACGCAGGGCTTGCTGAGCTTCAGCTTGATACTCTTCGTATGGCTTGTCATCATCATATGTCCATAAGAATTCTTCCAGGTCAGAGCATATTTCTTCAAGCTCTGACTCTGTCAGAACCAATTCTCGCTTGTTTCTTTCATAGAGATGCCTGTTTTCTTCGCAGCGCCAGGGCTCTGCTTCCTTCTTGATCACCTCCTTAGATCAATTTCTATCCCTTCTGAACTATCGTTATGTGTTTTATTCTGAACCATTATTGAAAGGGGAGAAAATTTAAGAACCTAAAATTGATTTCCATAGATAATATAAGAGAAGCTTGCAAACCTCCTCTGAACATTATCTGACTCTAAGAAGCAAAGCTTACAAAACTATGCTTCTGAGAGTCAAATATGAAAATCTAATTTAAGTTGATAAATTAACTCTTAAACTATTTTAATTAATTATGGATAAGACTTAGGGGGAGCTTACAAACCTAACCCTATGGATTATCAGACTCAGGGGGAGATTGCAAACCTTTGAAACCTGAAGTCAACATAATTAAATTAAATCAACAACAATTGAATTTTAATGCTTTAGTTTGTCATCATAAAAAAGGGAGAGATTGTTGGAACAAAGTGGGTCTTACATGAACCTCTAAAATTTTAAGTGGTTTTGATGATAACAAAGTATTAAAATTGCAATTGGTATTACTAATGATTATTCTAGTGTGCAGAATTAAAAGTTAAAATTCATTCAGAAGCACTATGAATAACAAGAGAGAAGCCAAGCTATGAAGCTCTGAAAGCGTATCGCTGTTCATCAGAAGCTTAAATTTTGCGTGCTGAAGATAATGCTTCTGAGGACCAAAGCTAGACTCTGAAGAGTTCAGAAGCAGAAGACCTTAAGAAGCTACGACAACAGCTCTGAAGCAAAAGGAATTTACGTCACTCAAGAACTGACAGAACCAGAACCAATGTTTGAAGAACAATCTACTTCAAGGCTCTGTCACATCCACAGGAAGGAATATTCGTTGGTACAACGTTAATCTTATCCATAAGTGGAGCGCATTTGAGGATCGTACTATCGTACTATTATTACTCAAAATGGATGAGTGATAATTTGAATTGCAAGGTAGTGGAATTGGATTTCTTTGCTAAAGAAGGCAATCTACAGCTAGCAAATGTACGAGTAAATTCCAGCTGGCACCTTATCTCTCTACAACGGTCATCATCTTCCTTCAAGTATAAATAGAAGACTCAAATGGAAGAGATGATAACTGTTCTATTGTTCCATTACTGCGTTTAAGACTCTGAAGCATTCTGATGTTAGTGTTCCATCTGTCATTCAAGTCTTAAAGCAATTTGCGTTGTATTTTGTAAACACCTCTGATAGTATATCAAGTGTTCCTTAACATTCATTCTTATTCTTAAGTTTGTTTGAGAAGTCTCTTGTTAAGTGTAACTTGAGCATTTGAGAAGTCTCTTGTTTAGTGAAACTTGAGCACCTGAGAAGTCTCTTGCAAGTGTGCTTGAGCAATTTGTAATCTTAAGTAGATTATAGTGAAAATCTCTTGTTAGTAACAAGGGGACTGGAGTACTCTCGATTTGTGAGAGGAACCAGGATAATTTTTGTGTCTTTCTTTCTCTCTCTCAGCACCCTTCTTTATTTTGTGTTTATATCCACTGCAAACTTAGTTTTATTTCGAAAAAGTTTTAATTCTCAAAACACAATTCAACCCCCCCCTTCTTGTGTTTTTCCACCTTCAGTCTCCATAGGTGACATAGCCTTTCTCCTTTGCTTTGAACTCAATAAAAAGCGAGGCATCACCCGTCATGTGCCTTGAACATCCACTATCTAGAAACCATCTCCTTTCTAGATTATCAAGACACTTTTCCTACAACATTTAAATATAGGAGGGAGGTACCCAATTTTCATTGGGTCCTAATTGGTGAGGCAAATAAGTTTTGTTGAGTTTTGGCATCCATTGCAATACGCCCTTAGGTACCAACAATTTCCTAGCTTTACATTTTGCAATGGTATGGCCTTCACAACAACAATAGTGACAAGTGATATGTGAGTCACTCTTCTTTTGATCCATTTTAAAACTTTTAGAATTTTTGCTTTTGACTTTCAAAGTGTTTTGAAGATGTTTTGGATCAACTTGATGAGAGACTCTAGGTTTTGATGAATTTTCCACTTTGTCCTTGAGAGTCTTAATATTTTTTGACAAAGTGATACAATTATCACAACCAACTATATCACTATTATTATGACTTGCACTTGACCTCTCTAATAATGACACCTTGAAAGCTTTCAACTCTTCTTCCGTTTTGGAAACTTTCTTTTCAAGAGCTTTGTTAACTTTTATAATTTCTTTTAACCGTTTGAAAGCTTTCCTAGTTTCACTACATAGGTCCTCAAATGCATTTTGCAAATCATGATATTCTAACGAAGTATATGAGCTAGAGGGATTTTGGTTTACCTTTTTGGGAGCTTTATCCTTCTTTTTGTGGTGATGAGTTGTGAAGCATACATTAGCCACTTCGCCTTCATCACTTGAACTCGAGCTTGATGATGAAGAGGAAGATGAGCTTTAGCTTTCCCATGCATAATATGCTTTCTTTCCCTTGTCCTTGCTTCCCTTTTTGAATGACGGTGACTCATTCTCTTTTCTCTTGAGCTTAGGGCAATCCGGTTTGAAATGACCAACTTGGCCACACTCATAGCATGCCCCTTTCTTGGAGTACCTAGCATCTTCATTCTTCCGGCGGTAACCACTATCTTTCCGAAACTTCTTAAGATTGTCATTGGAATGTCTTATCCCATTCTTTCTCACATATCTATTATAGCGTCGAACGAAGAGCCCCATTTCCTCATCATCGGAATCGTCTTCGTTTGAGCTACTCTCCACTTGCTCAAACTTTTTGGACTTGGATTTGGAGGCCTTTAGAGCAATTGACCTCTTATCCTTTTCTTTTTCCTTTTCGTTGTGTTTCTCCTTTTTCTCACCTTTCTCATGCTTTTCCAACAAATTAAGCACTTGTTCATGTTCCGTTAGCTTACCAAATAAGGTTGTGAGACTTAAAGTTGTAAGATCATTTGCTTCTTTGATTGCGGTGACCTTTGGTTGCCATGACCTATTAAGACATCTCAAAGTCTTATTAGTAGCATCTTGATTAGTGATTGGTTTACCTAGACCGTGTAACTTGTTGGTAATTTTTACAAACCTTTGTTGCATATCCGCAATGGTTTCACCATCTTGCATATGAAACAATTCGAACTCTTGAGTTAAGGTGTTTATCTTGGATATTTTGACTTCATTAGTACCCTCAAAATGAGTAACCAATGTATCCCACATTTCTTTGGCCGTTGAACATGAAGGAAAATAGCGTTATTTTAAGCAGCGGAATTCAAAAATTTTCCTTAGTTTGATCCTTACGAATTGGGCATGATATGTGTTTTAGGGTTTTTACCTCTTGAAGGGAAGAACCTTTGAATCACGATCTCTTTGAAATTCTGTTCCTCGGCAAGACAGATGTCGTACACAATGTCTAGGACAATGTGTCTGTAGTCCAGATGTCTCAGACAACTGGTTCGACAATTGGTTATGAGGATCACAAATATTATTGCAGTACTGAAGTAAATAAAAGCAATAAAGAACACCAGTAATTGTTAACCCAGTTCGGCGCAAACCAACCCTACTCTGGGGGATACCAATCCAGGAAGTGAACACTACTAATCCGAATTAATACTTAGTCTTACAACCATACCAAAAACCCTATTGGCATGTATGCCTTTTCTTAATCATAGCAATCTTCTACACAAGGGCTAACTCCCCCTGAATATGAGAACCTACCCAACTCCCTCTAATCACTAATCCCAAGTGACGACAACTTTAAACTCCAAAGTTTAAAGACTTAGTTGAATGGCAACATTCAACAACATAGCTACAAAGTATTAAAACCAATACTAAGAGCCACAAAGCTGCAAAGTATCAAACAACGATACTAAGAGCCACTAATGCTTTGCACAGTAGGCACAAAGCTTTGAACTCACAATCTTCAGTTCTTGTGGGTTGAGTTTTAAGCTCTAGGTTGAGTTCTATTTATAGGCGTGCAAGTCTTCAGATTATCTTCAGTCTTTCAGATGCACTACAATTAAGAGTTAGTTTTAAAACAAACTTGTTTAAAAACAAAGTCCAAAAGATAAAGAAATTAATCTTTATCCACAAATTAAATACGATTCCGATCGTATCTAACACATAGGATTAATAACAAACTTTATCATTAATCCTAATCTCAGCTTGTACCTTAAAGATTCGCGCTTTATTCAAATTTAAACAAACACGTGTGCTTAATGGATAAGCATTATCTTTTAAGCTGAACTGGGTTCAGATGTCCTACCCACATGTCTTGGGACATCTTGTTCGACATGTTGCTTTAACATGCTCTGAACCTAGTGACAAGATGTCTAGGACATCTTGTTCAACATGTTGCATCTGCACATCTTCAATATGCACAAGTGGTTTAGACTTAATTACTTTAGCATTGGTGCTTCAGTTAAGTCACTCTGACCAAGTTGTTTTAGCCTTATGATGCAGCCAATCTCAGGAGAACTACAATCTCCCCCTTTGGCAAATTATGGCTAAAACAACCACAAACCACTTTGTTGAGTGTGCACTCTTCAGTCTTCAATCTTCAAATTCTTCAATCTTCAAATTGATCTCTGTTGATGCAATCTTCTGTTCTGAGATCTTTAGGTCTTCAATGTCTTTGATCTTCAGAATCTTGTGTGTCTTCAATATTCAAGACTTCTTTTAATCTTGAATGTGTGATGAACCTAATCTAGTATGAGACAGTCTTAGTCTTGTCTTCATATGATCCATTGCAATAAATTTTCTAAGTCTAGAGATGAGATACCTAGTGACTTAGTGAACCAAAGTCTTGAGTTGCAGCGGAAAGTACTTAATCAGAGTGATCAAGACTTACTAGACCTTTTAGAGGTTCAATTTGAGCATTTAAATTATGCTTCTGGACACACTTATTAAGGATAGCTTTTAGTTCTTAAATTTTTCTAAAGCTTGCCATATACATCCGTAAGCAAGAGATTGATTCTTCTTGCCAAAAAGCTGTTCTAAGCATCAATTATTTCTCCCCCTTTTTACCATAATTTGACAAAGGTTAAAGGAAAATATTCATTGATTTAAAGAGAACGAACAGCTTACAAGAGTGCACTTTAACATTAGTGCCGGATGTTAAAGCCTCCAATGTCTAGGACATTTGGTAGGCCACAATTACAAGAAGATGAACAGAAAATGAAAAATACAGAAGTACTTATTTTCCATTGTTCAGAGTCTGTTCTTCAATCTTCTTCTTCTTGTTGCTCTGCTTCAGCTTGAGCAGCTCCAACTTCTTCTTCACCTTCACCTTCCTCCATGATGGACCTGATCAGATTGTCCACATGGGTCTTCCTTGCTGTGCTGGTCTTGATGGTTTGTTCCAAGGTCTTGGATATTTGCATCAGTTCAGCAAGTACATTCTCCTTGTTTGTTCTATGCATAAAGCCTGATGCTTCAGCAGCTTCCTTCATCTTTGGAAACACGATGTCTGGGACATGTGTACCAGCAAAGAGCTTGTAGTCAAAACTCAGAACTTGAGGCTTCATGGTTGGAGCTTCATCAGGGTACAAGATGTTTGGATATTGCCTTAAAATCATTCCAGTTATTAGGCAAGGGAATGCAATTGGCAGCTTCACTGCATATGTGTCAGCATGCTTCATGGTTTGATTGAAAACGTGATCACCAAAGTTGATCTTCTTATTGGTCCCTATGAGATAGATCATCTTTGCCAGCATAGGGGTGATTCCAGAACCATGATTGGTAGGTGCCCAGTTTGCAGCTCCAATTCTGTTGAGGATAGCATACTTGACACTAAGACATCCTGTAGATAACAAACCTTTCTTAGGCCATTCACTTACTTGTCCTCCTGTAATTTCCTTAGTCACCTCCTTGACTAATTCAGCTTCATCACCTTTAATTGTTGGATTTCTTCCAAGGTACTCATTGATGGTGGTTGGAGAAAACTTCACATCTTTTCCCCTTACTCTGACTTTTCTGAATTCTTCACTCCCTTCACTGCAAGCGCTGATGATATTTACTATGAACTCCTTTACTAGCAGCTTATAGCAATTACCCAGATAACAAACCTTTCTTAGGCCATTCACTTACTTGTCCTCCTGTAATTTCCTTAGTCACCTCCTTGACTAATTCAGCTTCATCACCTTTAATTGTTGGATTTCTTCCAAGGTACTCATTGATGGTGGTTGGAGAAAACTTCACATCTTTTCCCCTTACTCTGACTTTTCTGAATTCTTCACTCCCTTCACTGCAAGCGCTGGTGATATTTACTATGAACTCCTTTACTAGCAGCTTATAGCAATTACCCAAGTCTTTGACAGTCTTCATTAGCTCAGCAGCTTCTAAGAGTTCCATGATCTCCTTGCATTCTAGAGCTTCTTGATTAAGCTCTCTTTCTTGAGCCACTCTTCGTTGGTAGACAAACCTCCACCTCTGAGCACTTTCTTCAGAATGGAATGAAACTCTGTCCATTGGTGCTGGTGGGATGTTTGCAGGAACTCTTCTTCCTCCAATTCTTTTCTTCCCAGCGGTCGTGATGTCTAGGACATCTGGTTCACCATCAGATTCAGAGTTACTGACAGCAACGACTTGTTTCTTCTTCCTTTTCTCACCAACAACTTTCTTCTCTGCCTTTCTTTTTCCTTTCTTTGCAGTAGCCTGAGTCTCCACTTGCTTAGAATTATACGTCTTAGTTCTTTTGTTGATTGGAATGCTAATTCGTATGCCTTCGCCTTCATCAGAGCTTTCTTCTTCCATGCTTTGATGTGGTTCACCACTTTTCTTTAATCCTTGAAGAATGTTGGCCAGAGGAACCTCGTCTTCATCATCTTGATCATCTTGTCCTATGTCTTGAAGTTCTTGTTCAGGAATTTGTGCAGAACCAGATGTTGGGACATTGGGTTCAACATCCTTTGTGGTGACTTCTTCTGAAAGCAGAGTTTGAGTTGGATTAATTTTTTCTTCTTGTGGTCCTGAGGAGATGTTGGTGGCTGTTTCTGATGGAGGAACTTCATTGGTTGAAGGAGAGATCTGCTCAGCAACTTTGACTTGATGTTCTTTAGTTGATGTTTCATCAAATGGTTTGATATGTGGTACTTCTGAATTCTTTTGTGATTCTTGATTCTCAGAAGTTTGGCATTCATGATTTGTCGACTCTTGTTCCTGAATTTTGTCATTCCCCGTTGCATGAGCTTTGGTCTTTTTAGGGTTCTTTTTCTTCTTTGAGCCCTTGGACTTCTTCTTCTTGATTTCGCCTTCTGTTGGAGGAATCATGCTGATTGGTACAGCGTTTGTGATGGTTCCTTGTTGATCAACGCAGAATTCTGAAACCCTAGGCATTTGAGATGATGCCTCTTCTGTTTGCGTCTTTGAATCATCTGGGTTGTTGTTCTTAGATGATTGTTGAGACATTGTTGAAGAAAAATGAGTTTCTGATTTTTGAGAAGGATGTTAGACAAGATGTTGAGACGTTTGGTAGTGTCACATATGAGGTCCTAGTAGCCTTTTATAGATTTGATTGAGAACTTAGGGCTATCTCTTTTTACGTGCAGATGTTTAATGTTTCTTTTCTCTGCACGTTACCTCTATAATGCTTATGACACGTTTTTGAGTGTGTGAATACCCAAAGGCACTCTGACACTCCCAACCAAAATCTCTTCAGCTTCTTGTCCATTGTACAGATGTTGGGACATCTGGTGGGACATCTTGTCAATATCTTCCTTGGCAGACAAGCAAGCTATTTTTGGACCATTGTTTTGAGGTGTCCAAGTATAGCACTTATCACTTGACTTTGTCCCTTTCATCACTACCTCTTGATCATTAGCAATGATGCATTCATGGTTGTTGAAGTGCACTTTTAGTCCTTGTTCACATAGTTGACTAATGCTAATCAAGTTTGCAGTGAGACCTTCTACTAGTAGAACATCATCTAGGCATGGAGTGTTTGGACCAGCTAGTTTTCCAATGCCTATGACTCTACCTTTGACTCCATCACCAAAAGTAACACTTCCTTTTAAGTGAGACTTTAGTTCTCTAAGGTATCTTTTATCTCCAGTCATGTGTTTTGAACACCCACTGTCAAAATACCAATTTTTAGATGGAGATATTCTTGGAGAAGTATGAGCCTGTTGGGGTGGTGTTGGCTTCCATACTTTAGTCAGAACTTCCTTGTATTTCATCCTTGGAGGTAGGATCTTCCTTTTGTTCTGTCTTGGTGACTTGGGCTTCTGAGGGTAGCCATGGAGATAGAAGCATTCTGAGATTAAATGCCCAGTTTTTCCACAATGTTTACATCTTTTTAGTGGTCCCTTGTATTCTTTGTATTGAGGGGACACATGTTGAACATGATGTTGGGACATGTGGTCTGGCATGTGCTTCTTCTGTTGAGCTGGAGGCTGAGTCCTCTGTTCAAACCTTTTCTGCTTGTGTTGAGTCAGATGATGAGTCTTTTTCACCTGT
The DNA here is from genome assembly GCA_030408175.1 of Trifolium repens. Lineage (NCBI taxonomy): Eukaryota > Viridiplantae > Streptophyta > Magnoliopsida > Fabales > Fabaceae > Trifolium > Trifolium repens. The sequence continues at coordinate 39,856,490 of CP125851.1, forward strand.
TTCTTTTGTCTAGCAGGTTGTTGAGGTTTGTATTTTGTCTTCTTATGCTTGTGCTGAGAAGGATGTTGTGACATGTGGTTTGACATCTGGTCCTGAGAGTTAATCTTTGGGGGAATTTTCTTCTCAGAAGCGTTGCTATAGTTGTCATACCCTAATCCCTTCTTGTCACTTGGGTTTCTACCAAGCTCAAGGACTTCTTCAAGCATGTCAGTTCCCTTGTTTAACATTCTCACAGATTTTGTCATCTCAGTGAGTTTTGAGTTTGACAAGGTGACTTGTTCTTTCAACACAGCTGTTGATGCTTCTAATGCCTCCTTTTCTTGTAAAAGCAAGGTGACTTGTTTTCTTAATTTTAGCTGTTGATGCCTCCTTTTCTTGTGCAAGTAGTGTGGCTTGTTCTTTTAAGTCAGCTGTAGAAGCCTCTAGTGCTTTCTTTTCATGAGCTAGTTTCTCCATCTCCTTATCTTGTCTTCTTATAAGTTCACAAGACTGTTCCCATTTAATGGTGAGATTGTTGTATCTCTCATCCAATTCTTCTTGTAGGAGATCTTTATTACTGATGCTGCTGCTAGTTTCAAATGTTCCAGCAAAGGCTTTATTTGTTGGTTCTTCTTCCTTCTCTTCCTCAGAATCAGATAAAGTAGCTGCCATTCCCTTTTTCCGTTTCCTGAGAAAGTTTGGACATTCTGGTCTGATGTGTCCAAATCCTTCACATTCAAAACATCTTACTTCTTTGTTTTGCTCAGAAGTATTCTCCTCCTTGCTCTTGCCCTGTGACTTGATGTTGGACCTTTTGTCTGGGACATTTGGCTTATACCTGGCTTGTAGCTGACTCAAAGATTTATTGAAATTCTTTGTAAGGTAAGCTAATGCTTCTGATAGCTCATCATCAGTTTGACTTTCCTCAGATTTAAAAGCCAGGTTCTTCATCTTCTTCTCTGGTTTATCATCCAGAGACATCTCAAAAGTGTGTAATGAGCCAATAAGTTCATCAACTTTCATTGTGCTCAAGTCTTGAGATTCTTTGATTGCAGTCACCTTCATGTTAAATCTCTTAGGCAATGATCTAAGGATTTTTCTGGCTAGCTTTTCTTCAGGTATCTTCTCACCTAGAGCAAAGGTTGAGTTTGCTATATATATCTCGTATTCTAGTGTTGAACTCAGATATAGTTTCTTCATCCTCCATTCTTAAGTTCTCAAATTTTGTGGCGAGAAGTTGCAGCTTTGACATTCGAACTTTAGAGGTTCCTTCATGTGCTGTTTGAAGAATTTCCCAGGCTTGTTTGGCTTCAGTACAAGTGTTGATTAACTTGAACATGTTTTCATCAACACCATTGAATATGGCATTGAGTGCTTTAGAGTTGCCACTGGCCTCAGTTTCTTCTTCTGGACTCCATTCTGCTATTCCTTTTAGACTTGTAGAGCCATCTGCTGCTGTGATTATTGGATGATCCTCTCTTGTCCATCTTGAACAAAATATATCTCCCTGGAGCTCACCCAGCAGGTTAGGGTGCCTGCTCTGATGCCAATTGAAATTCTGTTCCTCGGTAGGACAGATGTCGTACACAATGTCTAGGACAATGTGTCTGTAGTCCAGATGTCTCAGACAACTGGTTCGACAATTGGTTATGAGGATCACAAATATTATTGCAGTACTGAAGTAAATAAAAGCAATAAAGAACACCAGTAATTGTTAACCCAGTTCGGCGCAAACCAGCCCTACTCTGGGGGATACCAATCCAGGAAATGAACACTACTAATCCGAATTAATACTTAGTCTTACAACCATACCAAAAACCCTATTGGCATGTATGCCTTTTCTTAATCCTAGCAATCTTCTACTCAAGGGCTAACTCCCCCTGAATATGAGAACCTACCCAACTCCCTCTAATCACTAATCCCAAGTGACGACAACTTTAAACTCCAAAGTTTAAAGACTTAGTTGAATGACAACATTCAACAACAAAGCTACAAAGTATTAAAACCAATACTAAGAGCCACAAAGCTGCAAAGTATCAAACAACGATACTAAGAGCCACTAATGCTTTGCACAGTATGCACAAAGCTTTGAACTCACAATCTTCAGTTCTTGTGGGTTGAGTTTTAAGCTCTAGGTTGAGTTCTATTTATAGGCGTGCAAGTCTTCAGATTATCTTCAGTCTTTCAGATGCACTACAATTAAGAGTTAGTTTTAAAACAAACTTGTTTAAAAACAAAGTCCAAAAGATAAAGAAATTAATCTTTATCCACAAATTAAATACGATTCCGATCGTATCTAACACATAGGATTAATAACAAACTTTATCATTAATCCTAATCTCAGCTTGTACCTTAAAGATTCGCGCTTTATTCAAATTTAAACAAACACGCGTGCTTAATGGATAAGCATTATCTTTTAAGCTGAACTGGGTTCAGATGTCCTACCCACATGTCTTGGGACATCTTGTTCGACATGTTGCTTTAACATGCTCTGAACCCAGTGACAAGATGTCTAGAACATCTTGTTCAACATGTTGCATCTGCACATCTTCAATATGCACAAGTGGTTTAGACTTAATTACTTTAGCATTGGTGCTTCAGTTAAGTCACTCTGACCAAGTTGTTTTAGCCTTATGATGCAGCCAATCTCAGAAGAACTACACTCTTGTAGGGATGAACCTTTGAATCACGAACAAGACGATCACGAGCGTTGATGAAGATCACCGACGCCTCTAACTAGTCCACACGGACAGTCACCTTCAATAGAGTGCTAGCCCTTTATGTTTGAAGGCTATGCAAGAATATTCAGAGAGAGAGAGAGAATTATTTTAGGATTTTCAATTCTAAAATATTCTTGTGCTTTTTGTTGTGTATTGAGCAATGACAAGAGGTCTCTATTTATAGATATTTCTTGTCTTGTGCATCAAGACAACTCTTGTCTTGTGCACCAAGATATCTCTTATTGGGCAAAGCCCAACAAGAAACAAAACTAGGGCGCGCGCCCCCCATGAGTGGTAGTACTCATGTGCGCGCCCTCCCACCATAACCTATGGTGTTCTTGCTCGTTTAAATTACCGTGATACCCTTATCATATTGCACATACACCGTACCTTACGGTGTTCCTTAATTATCTCAATATTAGACTGTCCTTATGTGTGTGACCCTTGTAGGTTTCCATAACGTTGGCAATTATATTAAATCCTTTATTTAATATAATAAACAATGAGCGGTATCTAGCAACACATCATTGCTACCCAAGTTATGAGAAATTAACATGTGATCATAACATAACCTTTAGTGATAATATATGCGTGTATAATTACCCCTTTGCCCTTTATGTCTATATTGAACACAAAGCATACTTAGTGTCATCTTTGTCCAGTTCAATATTGGGCCCATGACATTTATCCTGTCATGCAGGATTGGCAAATTCCATCTAGGTCACTACTGTCCCTCAGCATGCTTTGTGAAGTACCCATCAACTGCCTTTATGGTTATCCTGTTACGGACAACGTTAGATTAGCAACAAAGTACTTGACTCCACATCTAGGGTACAAAGTGGTTTCAGGTCTAAGGGCGGTTTACACCATTATCACCATGAGAGTAACTTATGACACTTTGCATAACTTTGCATGTAGTACTCTCATAGCGGGTCAATCCGGTATAAATATTACTCCTAATATTTCTTATACCTATGTCAAGACTTGATAACTCCTTATCCCATGATCCATGAGATGCGATCATCAGTCTATCTTCATAATAGTCTTTATGCTTTAAGGTTATCCCTTTTCACCTTAAAGCTCGACTATGGATACTTTAAGAATAACGTCTTTATGTTTAATGTAATCTCATGATTAAGTCACACTTAATATTAAACGGACTTTCTATTCTAGGGACTTCATTATTTTGAACGTTACAAACATAATAAAGAAATGCCTATTATTATTAATAAATAAAGCACTAAAGTATTGGCCTCTAGGGCTTACTCCAACAATCTCCCACTAGCACTAGAGCCAATCAAGTATTACCTTAATGCCCATAGACCTAGTATGCCCATCACGCTTCAACTGCGCAAGAGCCTTTGTTAGTGGATTAGGAACTGTTTCCTATGTTGGTACCTTTCGTATCTATCCAACTTTCTATTTCGATCTTTATCGAAATATAGAAGTGTCTAAGTATATATATGAATCGTCGGTGAGATCTATTCTCCGTTATTGTTTGCAAGATCAAACCATTACCATCACTAATGTGATTTAATGTAATCTGCAACACCGGAAATATAGCTTTAGCTCAATCATGAGCTAAACGATCCAAAATACTCCACCTCTGTAACTGAAATAAACATATTACTAAGCTATATAGCTTACAATGTCTATATTCAGGCATGATATACAATATATCAGTATGGAAACTACCATCAATATAACTTCCTTATAATGATATTTCCCACACCTACATATTTCAAGAAATGGTCCTTAGTTCCTTTTAAGGTCCTTAGGGATATTCTTGAAGATCAGTTAGTGTCCAACACTAGTCTCAATTTTGGTACTTATTGAATATGCTACAAGCATATGGTGTATCTGATTAAGTACATATTATGATGTGTATGATTAATCCATCTTCCAAAGCATATGGATTATTTTCACGTGTCTCTCTCTCATCCAATGAGATATGCTATTGTCCTTTAGACAAAGACCAATCTTCTGACATATGCGATGATTTTACACATCAAGTGTCTGAACACTTCATCAATATATGTACATAGGTTATTCCTAACTCTTTAGGAATCCTTGCCCAAATACATAGGATATTCCTAACTCTTTAGGAATTCTTCCCTAAGTATTTCATCAAGAGTTATTTCCTTAACCATGTCTCACATGTAAAAGGAAAAGGTTTTTGATGATTAATATGTCAGCCACATATAACACCAGATTAATATTATTACTCCCACTAACCTCCTTGTGTGCACAAGATTTTATTATTTGTTCCTTTTTTAAGTTCTGAGAATTTTGATATAATCAAAATTAGATAGCTACAAATTGTATACTTTTCTAGCATCCTTTGAATCAAGCAAAACCCTTCGTATATGTCTAGTACATATATATGAGGTCACTCCAATTAAGGAATGCATCTTTGTTATCCATCTGCTAAAACTTGTAGTACAATATTCAGTAAATAGAATTTAACCAAATTTTAAGCTTTATGATTACAATTATGATTTCATCATAACTTGCATTATGACTTTGCGTGAAACCTTAAATGATCAATCAAATCTTAAAGGGTATTCTCAATACCATCCATATCAGTGTTCAATAAGAATACTCACTTTCATCGTATGAGTCTTACTCATCCTGATGACAATACCATTATCACCATAAGGTATGTGTATATGGATTCTGTACAAGATTTCATGGCATTTAGCCACTTCTCAGATTTTAGGCCTTTTACGACCTCTTACCAAGTCAAAGATTCATCTTTCATGATTAGATCATACATCTCACCCATGTAATATGTTAGACTTATCTAGGATTTTGTGCAACTTAAACTGATGGTCCTTCAACAACTTTGAGGAACCGGTTTATGTTCCCTTTTCAAACAAATATATTTTGTGGTACTTGAACTTATTCAAGTTCTATATCACTCCCACTGTTTCTTTTAGAGACACACTCCCACTAGAGGAATGCTTCAAATCTAGCAACAAAACAACTTTTGTCCCAAGAGTGATATAAGACCAGTATCGCTTAGATTCTTTAGGATATTACCACATATTTATTCTTCCAATTTTGGAATTAAATTTATCTGATAAATTTTTAGTCCAAATTTTCATAAAGACAAACTTGGTGGTCTAACCTTTATATCATATATATGGTGTTTTTATGATTACTTTAAAAAAGGGAAACTATTTGTGGGTGAAGATTAATTATAAGCAAATAAATTTCTAAGAGTCAATGACATAATTAAACTATCTTATATCATGTCAAACATGATGTGATAAAATTAGTTTATTATACTCCTTTAATTAAGTATTTATGACTTATTCATATGACTTAAATACTTTTGTCGAGTCATATCCTTTTACTCCATTTATCGAACTCCTTGACAAATTCAAAGATTTTCTAATTTGTGTCACACACATATCTCCATCTAATGATTTTAATCATCAATGTAAATGAAGTAAAATATACTCAATATAAATATGTTTAGTACTCGACATACATCTCATGTATATTGTTCAAATAGATCATGTGTCAATTTACTTTCAACAAGTAATTAACATATCAAATGTTTGTACTAAATAACAATGCTCTTGATATATACATATAAGGTCCAAATCTTATTTGGCTCTTATTACAACTGTTATAGATGTTCTTATCAAGATCATGGAGCCCTAGTCCATTACTTGATTTGGAGCACTAGTATAGAAGACTTTGCTCAAATGATGGGACCACTACTTGTCTTATCATTCAAAGCAACTTTTCATATCTTGTCAATACAAGGTATTTAATTAATACTTCTATTACCAAATAGAACTCAATAACAATTATTGTATTCTATTTCAAATTTGATTTTAAGTCATGGCATAGCTTTTATTGTCAATGAAACAACTTGTTTCATTCTAGACATAGCTTGACTTAAACTTATAGTCAACGTTCTAATTCTTTAAGCACCTCTTTAGAAATTCAACATCGTGTATCATATACCCTTGATGTAGAAATAGAAACTTTGACTTTCTATAACTAGATGTACAAAATTGAAGTCTCACTTCATTCTTTTATTTTGACTCTTTCATGAACTATCTACGGCACTCCCATTTCAACCAATTTGAAACATCCGTTCTCCTTTGGCAACCTTTATTGTTCTATTCAAATAAGAGGAGTATAAATCTCATTTATATCATATCTTTATTCTTTGACAGTGCAAATTATTTCTCATTCAATTCAACAATTTTCCGATAGATATAATAATTTTAACCATATCTATCCACTAAAATTGATTTGATTGAACCTATGACCAACTCTTTGGTCTATTGAGAAATTCTATCATACTTTGTCGTTCTTTCAAAAGAACTCGTTTTAAATGATCTCATCATTTCTTTTAAAAGTATGAAATATTCTATATCTAGATGTCAACTTGATGCTTCTGACAAGCATCTTTTTCCAATCTAGTTTATAGTAGGTACTTTTATAGAGTATAGTTCAATAGCTTATAGTTCTTCTTGCGTTTGAGAACAATTCTCAATTTGTGTACCAATTCAGAAACTCTTTTCTGAGATTCTTGTCCTTCATAAGGACAATATAATTTATATTGTATAAAGTTTTAATTACAAAGATATGTAAGATATTTGTATAATTTTTAATAAGGACTTTATTAAAATGCTTCCACTATTTTATTCAAAACAAATGACCCTCACCATTTGATTCGGAAAATCCCGTTGGAAGATTTTCTAGTGGGTCAAGATCCATATTTCACTTTGTCTTAAGTCCGCGGTGGGCGGATTACACAAGACTTAGTTATTTAGGTAGGAACTCCTTGCAATTGTATTTCATACAATTCTTGATTATATCAATTGGGTGAATAACTCCTTATTCTAATTCATCTTATGAATTATTCCCAACCATTGCTTCTTAAACTCATATAATCTCATTATATTTGTTAAGTTAAGTTTGACCCTTACTTTAGAAGTTGGATATTACAATTATCCCATCGCACCTTACCAATATAGAGTATGCACTTCGCGGTGGGCGAACCTACATAGTTCGATACTAGTCTTGATGAGTTCTAAAGCTTGGAAAGCGTAAACTTAATATTCACATATTTTATTATTAAAGAGAATGCACTCCGCGGTGGGCGAACCTACATTTTCTTTATTAATCTCTTATGTGTCTTTTGAGGGATATTTAATTGTTTGATCTCACCGGCTTGTTTAACATATTAAACGCTCTCACATGCATCAACATACATACATACAATAATATAAAATGATATGGTTATGGCCTCCTAACGCAAGTGTCCTCTCAAGCCAATGAGAGAACCCTAAACTAGCCTAACGATGATCTACTTCTCCAAGCATCATCTTCATGGATGTCCTCCTTTGTTCCTCTTGTAATTCTATTATAATGTTACATCAAAGAATACTCATTTTACATACGAGGGAGTAAGATGAGAAAAGAAGTTACATCAAGAAATTCAGAGAGAGGCACGACACGCAGGCCATATTTAAAATCCCAAATTAAAACAAAAGAGTAAACTAAGGCCATAACCAATCATCACAAAAACACAATAATAAACACATATTTTATTATTATCAGATTAAGTCCTGTAGATTAATAAAATTAAAATTTTGGCGAACGATCAAAAATTGGCTGCTGTCATCTGCGCCCAGCGCAGCCTGCCCTGCGCCTAGTGCAGGTCTGCAGCTGAAAACCAATTTTCATTCTGCCATCTGCGCCTAGCGCAGGCACGTAAACAACCCTTGTTTTTCCGCGAATCCTAATGCAGCAATTTCGTGCCGTCAAAACCTTTCATGACCGAAATTCAATATGATTGATTAACATGTCATTGCTTCACCATACTAATGTCAGATTCCAAAGCAAATGAACATGAATCGCTTCAATATCAAATAACTTTCATAATATGTTTTAATGAACGAAATTATGAACGATGCATCAAATACACCGCCTTGCATCACGATCACTTATATCACATATAAGTCTTGATCATTCTTATTTGTATAAACTTATGACGATTAACATATCGATGCTTCACCATACAATTGTCGGATTCCGAAGCCGTTTCAATGTCAATCATCAAATTTTACACAAATAGATGCCAAATTTTAATTACACGATTTTAATCTTAATTAGGTGTTTTAATCAAATTAAAACAAAATACATGAACTAAACAAACATCAGATCATGGATTCGTAAGTGGCTCTGATACCACTGAAGGAAAATAGCGTTATTTTAAGCAGCGGAATTCAAAAATTTTCCTTAGTTTGATCCTTACGAATTGGGCATGATATGTGTTTTAGGGTTTTTACCTCTTGAAGGGAAGAACCTTTGAATCACGATCTCTTGTAGGGAAGAACCTTTGAATCACGAACAAGACGATCACGAGCGTTGATGAAGATCACCGACGCCTCTAACAAGTCCATACGGACAGTCACCTTCAATAGAGTGCTAGCCCTTTATGTTTGAAGGCTATGCAAGAATATTGAGAGAGAGAGAGAGAGAATTATTTTAGGATTTTCATTTCTAAAATATTCTTGTGCTTTTTGTTGTGGATTGAGCAATGACAAGAGGTCTCTATTTATAGATATTTCTTGTCTTGTGCATCAAGACAACTCTTGTCTTGTGCACCAAGATATCTCTTATTGGGCAAAACCCAACAAGAAACAAAACTAGGGCGCGCGCCCCCCATGAGTGGTAGTACTCATGTGCGCGCCCTCCCACCATAACCTATGGTGTTCTTGCTCGTTTAAATTACAGTGATACCCTTATCATATTGCACATACACCGTACCTTACGGTGTTCCTTAATTATCTCAATATTAGACTGTCCTTATGTGTGTGACCCTTATAGGTTTCCATAACGTTGGCAATTATATTAAATCCTTTATTTAATATAATAAACAATGAGCGGTATCTAGCAACACATCATTGCTACCCAAGTTATGATAAATTAACATGTGATCATAACATAACCTTTGGTGATAATATATGCGTGTATAATTACCCATTTGCCCTTTATATCTATATTGAACACAAAGCATACTTGGTGTCATCTTTGTCCAGTGCAATATTGGGCCCATGACATTTATCCTGTTATGCAGGATTGGCAAATTCCATCTAGGTCACTACTGTCCCTCAGCATGCTTTGTGAAGTACCCATCAACTGCCTTTATGGTTATCCTGTTACGGACAACGTTAGATCAGCAACAAAGTACTTGACTCCACATCTAGGGTACAAAGTGGTTTCAGGTCTAAGGGAGGTTTACACCATTATCACCATGAGAGTAACTTATGACACTTTGCATAACTTTGCATGTAGTACTCTCATAGCGGGTCAATCCGGTATAAATATTACTCCTAATATTTCTTATACCTATGTCAAGACTTGATAACTCCTTATCCCATGATCCATGAGATGCGATCATCAGTCTATCTTCATAATAGTCTTTATGCTTTAAGGTTATCCCTTTTCACCTTAAAGCTCGACTATGGATACTTTAAGAATAGCGTCTTTATGTTTAATGTAATCTCATGATTAAGTCACACTTAATATTAAACTGAATTTCTATTCTAGGGACTTCATTATTTTGAACGTTACAAACATAATAAAGAAATGCCTATTATTATTAATAAATAAAGCACTAAAGTATTGGCCTCTAGGGCTTACTACAACAGAACAATGCGACACATGATAAAATTGTTCAATCCCAAGGGATGAAATAAGTATGTTTTGTGTCTTTGCATCGTAATTGACCTTTTTCTTATCATCATCCGTCCGTTGTGCCATAGGCTTATTGGTGACAATGCCATTAGGATCGATGTTTGTTGGAACAAACGGACTGTTCTCATTAGCGTTCAACACTTCACCATCAAAAGAATTGATGTGTATGCGCATACTACTTTTCCAATAATCAAAATTATCTCCATTGAATATAGGTGCCCGATTATAAGCCCCTTTAGGTGCAAAAGCCATGTTTTCTAATAATTGGCACAATCCACCGAATTTTGTAAACAAAATTTAACCGGGATCGTGATACCACTTGTTAGACTACTTGGCTACCACTTAGAAGGGGGGGGTTGAATAAGTGGCCCTTTTAAACAATGTTGATTTTAAAAAAAAATTAGTTTAAAAGGTACGCGCGGAAGCACCACCGGATCGGTAGTCTCTTTGCACCCGATTGATCACTGAAAAAGTAGTATAGCCTTGAACGTATGATGATAAAGAGCTAGAAACGATCGTGTGCAAAATATTCAAATTAAACGATCTAATAACACAGTCCAAGCAAGTTACAAAAATAAAGAGCTAATCCAATCACAATCAAGATATATGTCAATTGAATTTTAGTGCACACATACGAACACAAAAATTCAATCGAATCGAAAATTAAAGCAATTGCGTAAAGTAAAAGATTAAGGAAGAAAGACACAAGCGATTGATTAGGGATTTCCCCGGCTTTCGTGTCGTCCTCGCGGTCGGCCGGGTACGTCTCCCCCCAAATAACCAAACGGGTTATTTGAGCGTATATTGATTAAAAACGATTGAACTATAGTGCACAATTTACAAAAGTCTCCAATAACCCTATATCAAATCTAATGCAAACTATGCGTAATAACCTCAACAAGTAATGAAGCTTCTCCCTCTGATTCCAACGATCCTAACCGTGCGCAAATCCTCGCACCGATCGTCCAGCTGAGTACCTCGCTTCTTCGTTGTTGATCCTTCAAGATATCGCACAATCTTGAATCCTTAAGAAAAACCCAAACCTTCTTCACAAATCAACTCGATCACGCCTCTGATTCACCGCAAGCCGTATCGAACGTTATCGACCAAATGTACAACCTTTATCCGAATGATCCCATACTCACTCTTCAATGAATTGCAATTTGATGGAAGATGATGATCTTGTGAAGAATAACCCTTTGATCCAAATTCTTCAACCAATTTGAATCCCAAAGAGTTTTTCAAAGCTATTTCACTTTCTCACAGGTTTTTCTCTCTCCTTTTTACAATAACAAAGCACATTGCTATTTATAGAGAAAATAGAATTGAGCAAATTTAGGCAAAACTTAACATACATGTATCGATACAAATGATGGTTTGTATCGATACAAACCCTTTGAACAACGTTCAAATATGAAAATTTGAACGTTATCAGTTTCTTGAAATCTTGACTGATATGTATCGAAGCATGCAAGCATGATTCGATACATCATGCACTCTCTGGTTTTCTGAGAGATATAGGTGTGTATCGATACATGCAAGCATGATTCGATACACAGGTGACTCTCTGCCTCTGAGAGATCACTTTTGTATCGATACAAGTGATATATGTATCGATACAAATTGCACAAAATCAGTCTGAAGTAATTTCAGGACATTTGTATCGATACACATGTATATGTATCGATACATAATACCTAAAAATCAATTTTTCAAAGTTTAAAAATAGTTTTTCGTTGTCAAGTCATTTGTAATGTTGCCAAAATATATTCTACTCTATTTTCATGTGTTTTGACAATTATTAAAACATGAGGATGAACTGGTGCACTTACAACTTTGCACCCCTATTCTAAATTATCCAGAATTTTGCAATTTACATCATCTAAAATTTATTCTTCCCTGCTTCAACACAAATCTTCTGCTTAATGTGCTTGAGAAATGCCATAACCTTCATGTTCTCATAATTCAGAGTAACAAGGTTTGTTGAGTTCTCATGTTTAATTAAATCAATTTTTTGTCTGTCTATTTATGCATGTATCTATCTATACACACACAAATATATTTTTGATTCACCGTGTCCCTTGTTGTTGGAAGGAGGAACCATCACCTATAAGAACATGGGAATCAAAGTCAACAACAGTTCCTAAATGTCTTGAATCTCATCTGACCTATATTCACATTGAAGGATATTGACTGCATCCTGGCAAGTGTACCAGTCTGTCGTCGAGTAATAATTCACACTCTAGGTGTCTAGAATGAGTTCGTATCCACAGGGATCGTGCCAAAGCTTCGTTAGCGTTATTTAAGTTGGTAGTTTTGCATCCGCTTTGGGTTTTGGAAAAAGGTTTTATAAAAATAGCGTAATGCTTGCAGAAAATATAAAGATAGTTGATTCAGAAACATAGAGGATAGGTATGGTGGTTGGACTTACTCCCTTCTTCCTATTTGGCATGAACGGTGTATAACATAGTTATTCAGATTATTGTTCGGCCGTGACTTTTCCTTTATTGTAGTAACACCTTACTGTTACTCTATGTATATTGAAGTTTCCCAACATTAATAACTAAGGTACCTACGAGAGCCTAACCTCGATGTGTCACACACCCTAATTACTAGGTGAGTTATTCATTACACATGCATTATTACCTTCACCCATCAAATGCCTCTAGGTCCTAGTATCGGGCTATTCAGCTTCTAAGTGCTCAGTTCACACCTAGTTCCTGATTCCTCCTCTAATTGCTCAGTTCACAACTAGTTCAGGATGTTACCGTCTCTATTCACCTAACATATTTACTACTAGTTCCGGACGAATATTAGGTGTCCTTAATATAGATTCTATGAGCGCTCCCGCTTATCCGGCCAGATTACGAGATACGTTGTTAAAGTGCAAGAAAGTAAATAACAAACATAATACTGAATAACATTTATTATAACTTTGACTCAATCACAGACTCCAAATATTCATAGGGGAGTTCATCGTCTCCACCACAACCTAAGGCATCTATACAAAAGACTACATATTTAAATTACAAGAATTATAACCTAAACATAAATGCCTAAAGAAAACATACCTTGCTGAGTTAGTTTTCCCGTAAGGGGAGAAAATTATGCCCTTAGAGCTCTTCCGAACACCTCCTTTATAGTAGAGAGTGTTCTACTATTTCTGAATGATTTAAACAATGAGAGGGGAGCTCTATTTATAGTTTTCGTAATGGGCCTCAGCAAGCCATCGTGCCGCGATAGGTCCATCGCAGTACGATGGGAAGATTCAGTTCAATTTTATAACTGATCATGTGCATTTCATCAGCTTGGAACAATAAATAAAAAATTCAACAGCAACGAAGTGAGAAACTGAACCTGAAGGTGATTTTGAAGGTTGATTGAAGAATTTTAGGAGAACCTGAAGCTTACGTTGAACAAACGAGTTTGAATCTGAAGCTTAGGTTGAACGAACAAATAACGAACGAGTTTGAAAATCTGAATCTTAGGTGAAGACGAAGATTGAATGGCTTAGGGGAAGATGAAGATTGAATCTGAACGAAAATTGCAGCTTGTGTTTAACAAACAAACGAAGATTGGAAGAACGGAGAATCTGAAGATATTGAATTTGAAGCTTACTTACAAATCTGAATCTGAACTTGTGAAAACTTGAGATTGAATAGCTTAGGGTATGTCGAACATGTTGATTCCATCTTGTGAAAAATCAGCGAGTTCTGGAAAGAAGAATAGGGAGTGCGAGTGAAGATTCCATGGGTATGATATAAGCCGCACGGTTTAGATGTAAAGGCCACAATCCTCCAAATTTAAAACAAGCGACCTGTTGATTGAAACCGTCGCGGACCACACTAAAACCGCCGAGAATGGCCTGTCGCTACTTGCTTATTAGCGGCGGCGGTTGAAATCGCCGCAATAACGGTCGGCATATGCATGAGCGGTGGCGGTTCATATTATACTGCCTCTTTGTGCCTGTCGCTAAACCCTTTTTTTCTTGTAGTGATTGGAGTTATTAGGTTCTTAGCTTGGATCACCTTCAGATTAATGAGATTCCTACCATCAAACTTAGAGGTATTGAAGACTCCCAGTTTCCCTCTTGTCCTCAGAACTTCTATCAACTTTGATTTTCCAAGAAGTTCAGAGATCAGTCTAGGATGGTGAATCATAACTGTAGGTTTGTGATGGCTCTCAGAGATGCAATGACAGAGGTGTTCAAACAACGTATCAGCTAAGTTTATCTTTACTCTCTTAAACATAAACCAAATAAAATGCTTGTGTGCCCAAGAGATGGTATTTGATCCTCCATCTCTGGTGACAATAGAGGCCATGAAAATTCTGAAGGCCACAAAGACTTCCTTCTTCATAAATTTAGCTTTTCCAAACTCAGCTAGGCTTGTATTAGCAAGGAATAAATCCTCTTTGATAGATTCAGCAAACTTATGATAACACCAAAAATACACTATTTATTTAGTTAAAATAATATAATATTTCAATTATTTTTATTTTTATTTTGTAATTTTATATTATAAATCGTTGTTAATTACTCGTTTTTTATTTTATCAGTTTAAAAATGGACGAATTAAATAAAGGAGCGAAAACGGACCGAAAAGGAGCGAAAACGGACGAAAATGGGCCACACAAGTGCAGCCACTTGAGACACACAAGTGCAGCCCATCTTGTCATACCCTAATTTTGCCCCACTTGATTTTCACATTTTTTTTACCCTAATCTTTTTTAATTAATTACCCTTTTTCATTTATTTTAATTTTGTTACTTGCAATCCAAGAAACCTCATTCAATTATCAAATGCACTTCATTTTTCAATTCAAATCCAATTCTATTTCATTCTCACTTCATTTCAAAATTATTGCATCATTTAAAAATTCAAAATTGCATTGTTGCATCATGATTAATTATTTATTTTTTTGGTCCAAACACACTTTTTTGTTAGCCCAAATCCAAACAAGAAAAATCATCCAAAAATGACACCACATCATCACCTCACTAGAAGCTTCTATTCTCCTCCACCTCACCACAAAAAATGCTAACCAAAGCACAATAAAAAACCTCATAAAAATATCCCAAATCAATTTCTCTAAAATGCCCTTTCTTCTTCACCAATCCATGATCCACCTTACCCTAATTTCCATATATAAATAAAGCCTCACATCAGAGCAAAAAAGATCATCAATCATAGTAAAGAAACTCTGCCAAAATCACAACTCAACAATACCCATTTTTCAGCATTTTCATCAAAAATCAAAAACTCACAAAACCTCATCAAAACCCAAAAACAAACCATCAAACACCTCTAAATAACTTCCAGAAACACAAATCCATCAAAAGATCATCAAAAACCGTGGCCCATAGCTCAAGATCAAGCTCGAGATAGCTATAAAGAAAACGAGGCTCTCTGGACCAAATCCAAGCTCTCTGAACGTAAATAACCTTGAATTATTACTTCTGGACACATAATAATGCTTATCTGTTAATTAATTTCGCATAATCTAAGCTATTTTGAGTTTTGCCATTTTTACATTTTTGAGTTCTTCACTTGATTCGTTCGAATCTTAATAATAAGTCCTCCAATGTGAAATCCATGCTCGGATTCGTGATCAGGAGGCAAGAATAAGTGAGATAGGACTTTATTTCGTTAATTTTGGTTAGTTTTTGAAAATCCGGAAAAATGATGAACTCGTAGCAACATTTCGTAGCAAAAACCTTGACCCTTCATTCTCTTCTTCGCGTTTCCAGATTTGCTCACAGCCGTACGATCGGGCGCGCGCTGATGAAGGATCAAGGCCGTCCGTTCCTGTTTGAACGGAGCCGTCTGATCAGGTCTGGATCAGATCAGACGTGCCTGATCCTGAAGGTGCACCATAAGGCTGATATCGCGTCACACATGATTTCTTTGTTGACTTTTTTTGTTTTTCTGACTATGGACGTGTGGACTGGGCCTTTGGGCCCAGGTTTGCTTTTCGCACCACCTCCCTTACTTTTTGCACCTTTTCCTGAACTTAATTTTAATTAACTTCCCAGCTTATTTCCAAAAACAAATAACTTCCCAGCTACTTTAATCACTTTGTTATGCTTAAATTTTGTTTCCAATTACTTTAGCATTATATTAGTTTTTTAGCTTATTTTCTAGCATTTTAGCTTAGTTAATGACTTTTTAGCTTATTTTTATAAGCACTTATTTGGTGTTTGAGCTTTTTAGCTTACCGGACCATTTTTCTTTGCTTACATCTCAGTAATTTCCAGTTTTAATTATTTCTTCTTTTAGCTTGTTCATTTAATCACTTTTAGCTTTTTAGCTTATTTGTTTAATTATTTAGTTGAGATTAACTTGCTTCTTTAAGTTCCTTTACTTATTTTTGCTTATGAACAGTACCTCTAATATTTCTAACTCATCTCATTTACTTTGATTTAATTTAGCATGTTTATGTTATTTAATTCATTGTACGCTACTTTAATTTAATCGTGCATCGTATCTACTTACGCTTGTTGCATTCATGCATATTTCGTTATATCATATTGATTCATGCATTTTTATTTTTGCATTCATGCATACTTATTTATTGTATTTAATTATTATGTTTTGCGCTACTTATATTGTTGTAATTAATTTATTACTTGTTTATTGCTTTCTTTTTCTCTTTTGATTTATTTCTTTAATCAAATTAAATAAAGATTTTCATAACAAATAAGGATGAAAGAGGGGGAATTTGGCATTTGCCTCTTTCCGCTCCGGATGACTTGGATCTTGGACATTTTACTAGTGATCGCAAGTTGTTCTCATCCTAATTAAGCGTTAAAATAAACCAACCCCCGTCTTTTCCCTTTGAAACATTTTCTTAATCAAATTAAATTGAGGATTTCATATAAACTACGGTTGAAAAAGAGGGAATTTGGCATTTGCCTCTTTCCGCTCCGGATGACTTGGATCTTGGACATTTGACTAGTGATCGCAAGTTGTTCTCATCCTAATTAAGCGCTAAAATTAATCCCACACATTCGAACTTCTTTTTCAGAAAACATGGATATACGCTTTATCCATTCCTCTGACACATACGAGCTTAAGCCTCTCTTTAGAGCATACAAGCACCGTTGTATCAGCGGAATGCAAAATAAGCAACATCCATTAATCAACTTTTTTTACAATGGATACACGTTTTATCTACTCCTCTGACACATACACAGCTTAAGCTTCTTTTTAGAACATACAAGCGTCGTTGTATCAGCAGAATACGAAATAAACGTTACCCGTTAAAACCAATCAACCACACAAACTTTTTTTATCAGAACTACGTGAGTTTTGAATTTCTCATTGCACCAGGGAATACGTAGGAGCGGGCTCCTACAACCGTCAAACTCAATAATAAAAAACCTTTTTTTTGGAAACGAAGTACAAACTAGCCAGCGATAGAGCAATTTAATCCGGACCTACGCAGACAAACCTTAAACCACCTAAATGGTTCCCATCGAGTACGATGGATGCAAGGGGTGCTAATACCTTCCTCCCGCGTAACCAATTCCCGAACCCACCATGGTTCTTCAACCATGTAAATGAAAGTTTTCGTGATATTTTCCTTTCCCCTTCCGGGATAAATAAACCTCAATGGCGACTTCATTGCATATGGAATTTTTCAGCCCGCTACACATCTTACAAGGACACGTGCACTCACATGCTGCCCGCCATGAAGAGAAAATGGGATAGGCCCATCAGCTATGCCACCCGCCACACATATGATCTGTGCCGTCAGGCACAAATTGATCCAACGGACACGCGTGCGTTTTGATTAGTCCCACATCGGTTACTTTTATAATTTTATCTCCGAGCTACTAGTATAAATAGGTGCACTTTTCTAGACACACCGGCTTTGAGAGATAAACAGAGAACTATATTTTAGTTTTTAGTTTTGTATAATCTCTTAGTCTAGAAATTTTATTACTACTGTTAGGCTGTCGGTGTCAGAACTCAGAGTTATCTTTAATTCAGGTTCTTATTTTATTTGTTTTATTTATTGTCTTTATTTTATTTTCGTTATTTATTTTTATTGCTTTATTTTATTATGTCTATTTTTATTTCTACTTATTTATTTATTATGTCTTTAGTTTTAGTTATGTCTAGCTAAATTAGATATTGCTAGGATGTGTAATTAGGAGCTATTAGGGGTTCGGTAATTAAGTAATGCGACTATTTTTTTATTTCCAATTTTTAATAACGCGTTTTTATAATTTATTACGAGAGTAAAAATTATTTAAGGTATAGGCCAACATTGACGAGAGTTGAGGATTATACCGGATAGTAAAAATTGGACATTAATTCTAGAATCCGCGAGAGCTATTTAGGATTAATGAAATAGTTTTCTAAGCAGTTTTTAATTAAACCGAGATTTATAATTTGTCGCGAGAGCGAGAATTAACTAAAGTAAAAATCAAGAGAGCGAGAGCGTGAGATTTCTACTAGATAGTAAAAACTGAACAATTAAGTCTAGTTTGCAACGAGAGTTGGAATTAGTATTTAATTAAATTATATTGATTTTCAAAGAGTACTTTATTAGCGGATGTGAGGACGAGAGTTAAGCATCACCTTTATAATCTATAACGCTAGTCAAAATCTGCGAGAGCTGAGATTAGTGTTTTTAAATCAATATAATTTCGAAAACTAAAATTTGTAGTCAAGCACGATTTAAGTACTGAACCCCCCAAACGCAACTAAGATCACATTCTAGCAATACGTTTTATTATTATTATTATAAAAATCAAAAATATTTTATTGTTCAAAACTTTCTCATTCAATATTAAGCCTTAGATTTACAACGTGGCATTAGATAATGGTAGGTCGATTATTGGTCCTTTGGGTTCGATAATCTTTTAAAACTACACGGCATATCTGTGCACTTGCAGAAATTCCGCATCAAGTTTTTGGCGCCGTTGTCGGGGACCAATTTAGTCGATATCGTAACTCCAGTGTTACACCGTAGAGACTAAGGCAAAATTTTTACTTTTATTTTTATTTTTACTTTTCCCCAATTAGTTCGCTTGTTGCATGCCAAGTACTCGCTCTAGCGGCGAAGAATTGGAGCAACAAGTTAGTGAACCTGAACGTCTTCTAAGAATAAGACGTAAAAATTTAGAAAATCAAATAGAAAATCCTCTTCCTGAAATAGTTAAGAGAATCAGAGATGGCTGAAGGACCACAAGGCCGACCACTAAGGTCCTACGCTATTCCTTCGCAAGAAGAACTGCACAATAACATCGCTGCCCTCGCTATTGAAGCAAATAACTTTGAGCTTGAACCTTCATTGTTGTCAGCAGCAAATTTGTCATACACGTAGGCTTTGTTCCATAAGTTTTTCACAATGTCGTAGTATACGAACCCATTCAGCATCTCGAAATAGTTTTCCCATTGTTGATCATAGAATAAATCCTTTATGTCAATACCATTGACTCTTAAACTTTCAAAATCTACAAAACACTCAGTGAAGAACTCCATTCCTTCTCTCCCATAGTCATTCGTGTTTGAAGGATCAACCAACGAAGCTTGAGAGTTTAAGTCGACCACTGGAGGTAACATAGGGTTGAAAGGTTTCTGTACGATTTTGCGAGTTGATGAAGGACGAGCAGCCATTGAAGAGAAATTTCTTTGATAGTGATGAAGAAATAAGGATTCTGAGTTTTAGGGTTTGTGTGAGTTGTGATTGTGAAAAGTTTGTGCTAAGTGTTTGATGTGACTATATATAGCAAGTAATAGGCACACACAGAAAAGAAAACAAACTAAAACAAACCAAAAGGAAGGAGCGCGAACAGTTTAAAATTAAATTTAAATAGAAATAACTGTAAATTCATCATTAACTGTTCTCTAGCCAATCAGAAACTAGACACGTGCAAGAGAGACGTTAACAAAAACTGACACGCGTAAGGACAACTGTTGTACACTAACTAGTACAAACGTTTCCACTTACGCTTAGTTCAGAGCCAGACTCATTAGTATCTACACCTCATCAGAATTTGTTACCCTTTCAGAGCTTACCACACTCAGAGTTTCTTATTAGAGACTCTTAGCGTTAGAGACTGTTACACCCCGAATTTTCAAAGACCAAAAAGGGCATTTAATTTTTTTTTTTGTACACATCAGAGTTACGCATAAAAGATTTCAAATGAGCCGGCATTCAAATATACAAAAGAACTCATTACCATAAGGTGCTTCAACAAGCAAAGTGTATTCCTGAATAATTACAATCCAAGTCTAAGTATTCGAATACTTACAACGAAGCAAGTTAGAATCCTATGCCTAAACCCAAAAAGCACGGTGCACAACCCACACCGGCGCATAGTCTAACTGAGCTAAAGCTCCAACATCTCACTGGGGCCTGGAACAGCCACCGTCGTCACCATGACCTAACCCATCATCTGGGTGGGATGAGCCCGCAAATGAAAGAAAGGGTCACCACAAAATAAAAGTATGTATATATATAACCGGTGCGAAAGATTGTACACATAACAATAATTCCACAAACACAAGAGAAAGCTCTTAACCACCAAAGCAATTCCCACCAACGGGTTTATATATATAATGCACACCAAGCCTAATGCAGACTTCTACAATGCGTGGTACTAACCCTAGCTACCACAATGCATGAGTTCCGGAACTGTAGGTCCAACCCCTACTAAAACACCAACGAAATCAAAAGGTTAAGGTGGATCCACTCCCGCAATCACACCCCATGGTCCACTCCCGCAACCATGTATCGAACTCAACAAAATCACAAAGGATTAAGGTGGATCCACTCCCGCAATCACACCTCATGGTCCACTCCCGCAACCATGTATTGAACTCAATAAAACCCTATAAGAATCAGGTGGGTCCACTCCCGCAACCACACCTCGTAGTCCACTCCTGCCACTACGCACTAACAATGCATGAGCATACGATTCCCCATGTATACTAATGCAACAAATACATACCTCCCTAGCATATGTAAACCATCCCAGCAACATACATACATATCCAATCATATGTAACAAACCACAACAAACATACATACATTTCCAATCATATGTATTCACCCACATGTTCATACATACATCTACAATCATATGTAAAACAACGCACGTATTGTAAACACTTTCTCATCACGAGAATACATAACACATACATGCCAAACACACAAACACGCATCACCGAAAATAACCAACAAACATGTTATAACTCAGTGAAAAGACAGAAATAAAGTGATGCCCTTACCTCGGCAAGCATTCCAACACGCACAACTTACATTACGCGAGCAATAACCGTCCCCCTCAACGAAAACTCCAATTTGGCTAATCCTCTTAACCTTTTACAAAACACAACTTATCTAAGTTAATACCACATTCTAATTGGTTACTCAAATAAGTTCTAGATCGGCTACTAATGGATCAAGACCTATGGTTGTTCCCTCACAACTACTAGGCTCAAATCCACTATTCACGCTACCTAAAATTTAAGCAGCGTAATGCCAATAAAATACTCTCACTGTATTCTATCGCAACGAAACCAAAGCCCAAAAATCTATAGGGGTCTAAGGTACTTTCTAACACTCTCACTTAGTGATTTCGAGTTCTCTCCATAGTGATTAAAAATTCACGAAGTTAAATACACTATTTTAGCCATAAGAAATTCATTTTGTTTTTCAAAGCATACCACATACCACTATTATTATCAACCTCTAGGAAATCATTTTCACACAATCCAAACCATTTGAAAACAAACTAGAAACTCTTCAAAAATATTCCGAAGAAAATAAAAGTTTCCTTGCGTCGCAAGTTACAAGTTTTCTCACCAAATAAAATCTTATACTTGTACTCTTTTAAAAGCTATAAACATATGCCAAACCAATGATCAATTCCTTACATTGTGGACTTTAAAATTTTTGAAATCTTTTTCCATTCTCCTCAATTGGCCACGGCCAAGAATGTTAAAAACACATTATCACTCAAAATTTTTCAATTCCAAAAGCATGATAATATCCTATAATACCCCAAAATCATTTACCCTCACAATCCAAATCATTTTAAATCAAACTACAATTTTTGACGATTTCGAATTGATTTTCCTTAAGACAAAATCAACACATTTTCTTTTCTAAACCAAGCTATAATTGCTCACCCTTTTAAACCATGATTATGCCTTCCTAAAAGGACTTAGAAAAATTTGAAACTCTTCCTCCCTATACAAAGGGGTGCCACGGCCAAAACCAACAAACAAGGCCAACACTCCATTTTTTTTCATTCCAAAACTTAATGATAATCTACTAGCTTCCAAAATCATTGATTTGGACAAACAAAACATTTTCATAACATAATCCACAAACCACAAGATTTCTCAAGAACACACACAAAAATATTTTTCATCATATTTTTCAAAACTAAACCATAAATCACATATCCATTTTGTTTAAAAGCATGCAAACAACATTTATTAAGCAATCACCCAACTAAAAATCATGTTCTTGGTTACTCAAAAATTTTCCTAAAACCCTAGCAAGAACACTCACCAAATTATGATCCAACCATGGAACAAGCTTCTACTTATCATGAATAAGTTAGATAAACTCTTATAAACAACTTCCTAACAACCTTGATCAAGAAAAACTACTTTCTAAAATTTTTCTAACAAGATCATAAACTTTCCAATCCAGAAACATCTTAAGAATCAAGCTTATTCTAAGGAAAAGAGTGATTTAATACCTTAGGAGATGATTCTACACAACTTCCCTTTGATCTTCCAAGCTCAAAATGGATGGATTTAGTGAGGAATGAAATTTTCTACACTTAATAAATTTTGGGAAATGAAAGAATGAGAGGGAGGGAGAGCTCACGGGAGAAGAGAGAAAAAGGAATGAAAAAGTCTCATGACTTTGCTTCTTATAGATCTCTCAATTAATTCCTAGCCATTGTATTGCATAGTATAAAGTTTCAAGATCAAATCCAAGCCCTTGGATCAAGTCTTGGTCACCAAGTAGCTCACATAAAAATCTAGATATTTCTTTCTCATGAGAAACTCACGCCTCACAGACGAGTCACGCTACGCTAACGGACGGAAAACACAAAAATAGAAAAACTACGGAATAAACGTCCGTCGTAAACCGCTTCTAAAAATTATCGCTAAAACTTTTTCCTCGACTGTGATTTTCTTCCTCACTCTTGAAAATTATTCTGAAAACATATTCAAATTCGCGCCGATATATAAAACTCCCATCTAAATTTCTACGGAATTCAGAAACCGTAAAAATTCCTAACAGCGGGTAAGATTCCTACTCGTTTTTTCAAAAACAAGAGAAAACCAAAACTCGCATTTCTTACTTCACATAAATCTTCTCATACTTAAAAGAGGACTACGACCCAAAAGTCTGTGTCTTTCCAGCGTACGAGCACAAAACAGGCTCAATTTCAGCAAAATTCTATTACCGCGACAGTACTCACGAAACCGTTTCACCAAAAACTCTAAAACTCGTAGCCATTACTAGAGTTCCTTAGAAAAACTGTACAGTGGAATCTTGGGTCTTACAGAGACTCTGAAGACGTTTCAGACTCTGACTCTATTTTACACTTCAGAGCTAGTTTTCTTCATAGATAAAATGCATGTTCAAATTCTTTTTAATAAAGTCAAAACGTTCAATAACTAAAGGCTTAGTAAATATATCAGCCCATTGATGTTCAGTATCAATGAATTGAATATCTATTGTGCCTTTCTGAACATGATCTCTTATAAAATGATGTTTTATTTCAATATGTTTAGCTCTGGAATGTAAAATTGGATTCTTAGATAAATGAATGGCAGCAGTATTATCACAATAAAGTGGAATACTACTTTCAGTTATGTTATAATCCACTAATTGATATTTCATCCAGAGAAGCTGAGTGCAACATTTAGCTGCTCATATGTATTCTGCTTCTGTTGTAGACAAAGCAATAGTTGCTTGTCTCTTGCTGGCCCAAGATATGAGATTCTCACCAATAAATTGGCAATTTCCACTAGTGGACTTTCTCTCAATCTTGTCC
This sequence comes from Trifolium repens, assembly GCA_030408175.1. Classification (NCBI taxonomy): domain Eukaryota; kingdom Viridiplantae; phylum Streptophyta; class Magnoliopsida; order Fabales; family Fabaceae; genus Trifolium; species Trifolium repens. The sequence goes on from CP125851.1 coordinate 39,880,963, forward strand.
TCGGCATAGTCAGCATCACATAATCCAACTAGCTTACTATCTAAGGATTTCTTATAAAGTAATCCAAGATTTGTTGTTCCTTTCAGATATCTAAAGTTCCTCTTAACAGCAGTTAAATAAGGTTCTCTAGGATCTGATTGGAATCTTGCACCAAGACATACACTATATAAAATATCTGGTCTAGAAGCTGTTAGATAGAGTAAAGAACCAATCATACCTCTATATAGCTTCTGATCTACTTTGCTTCCAATTTCTTCCTTGCTTAAGCTGCTTGTAGGATGCATGAGTGTTGACATTATCTTACAATCTTCAAGATTGAACTTCTTCAGAAGTTCTTTTGTATACTTGCTTTGGTGAATGTAAGTTCCATCTTCTCCTTGGTTGATTTGAATCCCAAGAAAGAATATAAACTCACCCATCATGCTCATTTCAAATTCATCCTGCATAAGCTTGGAGAAATTCTTGCACATAGAAGCATTAGTAGAACCAAATATTATGTCATCAACATAAATTTGAATAATTAAGATGTCTTTCTTAGTGGTCTTTCTGAAGAGTGTGTTGTCAATCTGACCTTTTTGAAAACCATTTTCTAAAAGAAAATTACTCAGTCTTTCATACCAAGCTCTTGGAGCTTGTTTAAGACCATAGAGTGATTTCTTAAGTTTATAAACATATTCAGGGTTTTTCAAATCCTCAAAACCTAGAGGTTGTTTGACATACACTTCTTCAGATATAACACTATTTAGAAAGGCACTCTTAACATCCATTTGATATAAGGTTATTCTATTATTTACAGCATAAGATAGCAATAACCTGATTGCTTCCAGTCTAGCTACTGGAGCAAATGTTTCAGTGAAGTCAATGCCTTCTTGCTGACTGTAGCCTTGTGCTACAAGTCTAGCCTTGTTTCTAACTACTTCACCTTGTTCATTGAGTTTATTTTTGAATACCCACTTGGTTCCAATAATGTTCTTTTGTGTTAGTCTTGGCACTAAGTCCCACACATCATTTCTTTGGAATTGGTTAAGTTCATCTTGCATTGCTACAATCCATCCATCATCAGTTAGTGCTTCAACAACAGTCTTAGGTTCAATCATAGATATAAGTCCTAGCAGTGAGTCACTTTGTTGATAAGCTGATCTTGTTTTTCTTGGACTCTCTTTGTTTCCAAGAATAAGATCTTCTGGATGAGATGATTTGTATTTGAATGTTCTTTTAGGAGCATCATTTGTTTCAGAATCTTCTTGAGTTTCATCTTCTGAAGTGTCTTCAGAAGCTTCAACAGCTGCTGTAGGTAGTACTTCATCAACAGCTATTTCCATTTGAGCTTCTGAAGCTTCAACAGCTTCTGATGAAATCTCAGGTTCCGGATAGTCATATTGATACTGTTCTCCTGCAAAACTTTCAGCTTGCTCTGACTTTTTACTGTCAGGCTCTTTCTCATCAAATCTTACATGTATAGACTCTTCAACTGTGTTAGTTTCAGAGTTATACAATCTGTATGCCTTTGAGCGTTCAGAGTAACCTATAAAGATTCCCTTACAAGCTTTGGCATCAAATTTCTTTCTATAGACCTTGTTGTTCAGAATGTAGCAAGTACATCCAAACTGATGAAAGTAAGAAATATTGAGTTTTCTTCCTTTAAAGAGTTCATATGTTGTCTTTTTCAATATAGGTCTGATATAGATCCTATTTTGAATATAACAAGCTGTATTTACAGCTTCTGCCCAAAAACACTTAGCAAGTTTAGTCTCATGCATCATGGTTCTTGCCATCTCTTGTAAAGACCTATTCTTTCTCTCTACAACACCATTTTGCTGTGGTGTTCTAGGAGCAGAGAATTCATGGATAATTCCATGGTCTTCACAAAAAGTTGCAAATGGTTCATTTTCAAATTCACCACCATGATCACTTCTGATTCTAAGGATCTTGAGATCTTTCTCACTTTGTACTTGAGTGCAGAAAATGTTAAATACTTCATATGCATCATCTTTCATACGTAAGAATTTTACCCAAGTCCATCTACTGAAGTCATCAACAATGACAAGTCCATATTTCTTCCCATTGAGTGAGGTTGTACTAACAGGTCCAAACAGATCAATGTGAAGCAATTCTAAAGGTCTTGTGGTAGATAAAATGTTTTTAGGTTTAAAAGAAGCTTTAGAAATATTCCCAATCTGACAGGGACCACACAGAGCATCTTAGTGATAGTTGATACTGGGTAGCTGTTGCGGGCTGGAAAATTTCATATATAACAATGAAGTCGCCACCGATTTTTATTTATCCCAAAGAGAGGGAAATGAAAATATCAAAAAAAAACCTTGAGGTTGACATGTGATGACAGGAATTTCTACGTCATTTTTAGTATTATTATTAGTAGTAAAATGACCAAGACAGACCCAAATACGAAGGAAAACCTACAAAAGCAAGAAAAAGCATCAAGACAGAGTCCAAGATGCAAAAAGACAAAAAAAAAGCCCAAAAAGTGAAGAAAATCAGCATTCTATCGCAGCACGATGGCTCCCATCGTGTGAAGGTGGAAAAACACAAGAAGGGGGGGGGGGGGGGGGGGGGTTGAATTGTGTTTTTAAAAGTTAAAACTTTATCTCTAATAAAAACTAAGTTTGCAGCGGATTAAACACAAAACAATAAAGAGTCAGAGGGAGAGAAAGAAAGACACAAAATTTATACTGGTTCCTCTCACAAATCGAGAGTATGTCCAGTCCCCTTGCACTTCCAAGGGCTTCTAACTAAAATCTCACTAGATTACAAGGTGCTCAAGCACAATAGCAAGAGACTTCTCTAATGCTCAAGTTACAACTAACAAGAGACTTCTCAAACAAACTTAAGAATAAGAATTAATGTTAATGAACACTTGATATACTATCAGAGGTGTTTACAAAATACAACACAGATTTGCCTTAAGACTAAGAATGACAGATAGAAGCTGTAATGTCAGAATATTTCAGAGTCTTAAACGCAGTGATAGAACGGTAGTCATTTCTTCCATTTGAGTCTTCTATTTATACTTGAATGGAATGGTAATGACCGTTGCAGAGAGATAAGATGCCAGATGGAATTTGCTCGTACAATTTGATAGTTGTACATTGCCCTCTTTAGCAAAGAAATCCAATTCCACTACCTTGCAATTTGAAATATCACTCAACCATTTTGAGTAATAATAGTACGATTGTACAATCCTCAAATGCGCTCCACTTATGGATAAGGTTAACGTTATACCAACGAATATTCCTTCCTGTGGATATGACAGAGTCCTTAAGTAGATTATTCTTCAATCATTGATTCTGATTCTGTCAGTTCTTGAGTGACGTAAATTCCTTTTGCTTCAGAGTCTGTTGTCGTAGCTTCTTAGGGTCTTCAGCTTCTGAGCTTCTCAGAGTATGGCTTTTGTCTTCAGAGCCACTAACTTCAGAACTTGAATTTTAAGCTTCTGATGATCAGCGATATGCTATCAGAGCTTCTTAGCTTGGCTTCTCTGCTTTTGTTCGTAGTGCTTCTGAATGAATTTTAACTTATAATTCTGCACACTAGAACAATCATTAGTAATACCAATTGCAATTTTAATACTTTGTTATCATCAAAACCAATTAAATACTTGGAGGTTTATGTCAGACCCACTTTGTTCCAACAATCTCCCCCTTTTTGATGATGACAAACTAAAGCATTAAAATTCAATTGTTGTTGATTTAATTATTTATGTTGACTCCAGGTTTCAGAGGTTTGCAATCTCCCCCTGAGTCTGATAATCCATAGAGTTAGGTTTGTAAGCTCCCCCTAAGTTTTATCCATAATTAATTAAAACAGTTTAGGAGTTAATTTATTAACTTGAAATAAATTTTCATATTTGACTCTCAGAGGCAGAGGTTTGTAAGCTCTTCCTTCAGAGTCTGATAATATTCAGAGAAGGTTTGCAATCTTCTCTCATTTTATCTATGAAAATGTATTTCAAATTCTGAAATTTTCTCCCCTTTCAATAAAGTCCAGATTGAATGAATCATTTAATCGTTAGTTCAGAAGGGATAGAAATTGATTCATAATATATGAGTATAACAGTTTCAGGTCTTTAGCAGTTAAGAAATCAATTAACATTAATTTTAACGCTATTCTTACTCCCCCTTTTGTCATTATTCAAAAAGTAACAAAAAACGAAATAAATGAGTCAAATAACATATATCTCAAGACAGTCAAGTCAAGAATTGGTTACAACTATGTTCAATTAAATGAACTGTGTTGATAACCATTGTGAAGGTGGAAAAACACAAGAAGGGGGGGTTGAATTGTGTTTTTAGAATTAAAACTTTTTCGAAATAAAACTAAGTTTGCAGCGGATATAAACACAAAATAAAGAAGGGTGCTGAGAGAGAGAAAGAAAGACACAAAATTTATCCTGGTTCCTCTCACAAATCGAGAGTACTCCAGTCCCCTTGTTACTAACAAGAGCTTTTCACTATAATCTACTTAAGATTACAAATTGCTCAAGCACACTTGCAAGAGACTTCTCAGGTGCTTAAGTTTCACTAAACAAGAGACTTCTCAAATGCTCAAGTTTCACTAAACAAGAGACTTCACAAACAAACTTAAAATCTAAGAATGATTGTTAATGAACACTTGATATACTATCAGAGGTGTTTACAAAACACAACGCAAATTGCTTTAAGACTTTGAATGACAGATAGAACAATAATGTCAGAATGCTTCAGAGCCTTAAACGCAGTAATGGAACAGTAGAGCAGTAGAACGGTTGTCATTTCTTCCATTTGAGTCTTCTATTTATACTTGAAGGAAGATGATGACCGTTGTAGAGAGATAAGGTGCCAGCTGGAATTTGCTCGTACAATTGCTAGCTGTAGATTGCCTTCTTTAGCAAAGAAATCCAATTCCACTACCTTGCAATTCAAATTATCACTCATCCATTTTGAGTAATAATAGTACGATAGTACGATCCTCAAATGCGCTCCACTTATGGATAAGATTAACGTTGTACCAAGGAATATTCCTTCCTGTGGATGTGACAGAGCCTTGAAGTAGATTGTTCTTCAAACATTGGTTCTGGTTCTGTCAGTTCTTGAGTGACGTAAATTCCTTTTGCTTCAGATGCTGTTGTCGTAGCTTCTTAAGGTCTTCAGCTTCTGAACTCTTCAGATTCTAGCTTTGGTCCTCAGAAGCATTATCTTCAGCACGCAAAATTTAAGCTTCTAGTGAACAGCGATACGCTTTCAGAGCTTCATAGCTTGGCTTCTCTCTTGTTATTCATAGTGCTTCTGAATGAATTTTAACTTTTAATTCTGCACACTAGAATAATCATTAGTAATACCAATTGCAATTTTAATACTTTGTTATCATCAAAACCACTTAAAATTTTAGAGGTTCATGTCAGACCCACTTTGTTCCAACAATCTCCCCCTTTTTGATGATGACAAACTAAAGCATTAAAATTCAATTGTTGTTGATTTAATTTAATTATGTTGACTTCAGGTTTCAAAGGTTTGCAATCTCCCCCTGAGTCTGATAATCCATAGGGTTAGGTTTGTAAGCTCCCCCTAAGTCTTATCCATAATTAATTAAAACAGTTTAAGAGTTAATTTATCAACTTAAATTAGATTTTCATATTTGACTCTCAGAAGCATAGTTTTGTAAGCTTTGCTTCTTAGAGTCAGATAATGTTCAGAGGAGGTTTGCAAGCTTCTCTTATATTATCTATGGAAATCAATTTTAGGTTCTTAAATTTTCTCCCCTTTCAATAATGGTTCAGAATAAAACACATAATGATAGTTCAGAAGGGATAGAAATTGATATGAGTATAACAGTTTCAGTTCTTTAGCAGTAAAAGAAATCAATTATCATCAATTTTAACGCTGTTCTTACTCCCCCTTTTGTCATCAGTCAAAAAGCTCAGAAAACAAGACATTCAAGTCAAAAAAAATGGTTACAACTATATTCATTAAGTGAATTGTGTTTATTCCCAGGTAGACAAGAAAGCTTGAGAGCACTATAAAAAGAGATGATTCTTCTCATTTTATTCATACAGAATAATCAAAGAGCATCGTAAGAAACACACAATGGAAAAGCAAGCTACGAAGGATGCTACAGGATCTAAGGAGGTGATCAAGAAGGAAGCAGAGCCCTGGTGCTGCGAAGAAAACAGGAATCTCTATGAAAGAAACAAGCGAGAATTGGTTCTGACAGAGTCAGAGCTTGAAGAAATAGGCTCTGACCTGGAAGAATTCTTATGGACATATGATGATGACAAGCCATACGAAGAGTATCAAGCTGAAGCTCAGCAAGCCCTGCGTGACCTACTTTCTTATGTTGATGAGAAGCATAAGAAGAATAAGCCAGAGGCTGCTGGCGTTGATTCTAAGTAGGATCTCATTATCTTATGTAATAAAGAATTTCTTCAATAATTTAATAAAGAGTTCCTGCTATAAATTTCTTTCTTTTGAGCGTGTTTCTTTTATATACTCTTTTCAAACTTCAGAAAACCAGTTACCAGCACAAGCACATAAATAAAATAAACACACCAGCACAAGCACATAAATAAGGATAATAAGAAGCTTAATTAATCAAAAAGATATTATCCAAACAAATTACATAAACAAGAATACAACTAAGTGCTCAAACATAAGGGTTAAGGTTTGGGTTGTTGTTGTTGAGTAAGCTTCAGCAGAAGCTCCATCATAGCATCGATCTTCTTGTTAGTAGCTTCACCAGATATGTTCATGTCTTCTCTTATATCGGCCCTGAACTCATCCATTTCATTTCTCAGTTCCTCTCTTAAGTCATTCTTGATCACATCTAGAGCTTCTTGCATAACAGAAGGTATAGTAGATGAAGAAGAACCTTGGATGAGTACTGGTGGAGATCTAGGAGGAGTTGAAGCAACAATGGGAGCTTTACCCTTATCAGAGTCTGGTTCACTGAGGTTCTGATCTTGCATAACAACATCCTCTGCAGCTGCTTGGTTCTCAATAATCTTCTCAGTTTCCACGACTGCAATGCGAACAGCTCTGTCAACCAACAACTTGAAGGCTTCTTGATCAGCAAGCCTCTGACATTCCACTTCAGCAGCTATCCTAGCCTGCTCAGCATCAACTACCATTCTAGCATATGTAGATTCTTCTTCATTGAGCCTTATAGCTGCTTCAAGAGATCTTCTTATACTTTCATTTACAGCAGCTAATAAGTCCAACCTCTGATGCTCTTCTTCATGATTGAAAAAAGTAAGTCTCAGAGCATGTGAGCGTTCAGCAGCACTCATTATCTGAGACAGAGCTTCCATTCCTCTTTCGGCAATCCTTCTTTTCACATAACCTCCCAAAAGCCTCAGAGACTGACTGAATTTCTGTTCTAATTCCCTGATCTTAGCATCAACATCTGAGGGAAATATTAGTACCTCTTCTTCCATGCTTTTAAATTTCTTAAGACTAATATTAATAGCATTATCTAGTAGCTCAAGATTTGGTTCAGAGTTATGATTGAAGAAGGGCTGGTTTGTGTTGAAGGGAATGGTGGGTTCAAGTCTTTTTCTTTTCAGAGGGATGATTTTGATTCTTCTGATTTCAGCAAAGGGGTCTTTGGGGGTTGTTATTATATCATCATCAACATTAATTTCTGCTTTTAGCAGATCCTCCAGAATGGGTAGGGCGAAGTCAGTAGGTAGAATAAGTTCATCTATGGTTAATGGTTTGAAAGATGGACCATAGATGTAAGACCCAAGATTTCACTGTACAATTTTCCTAATGAACTTTAGTGTCGGCTAAGTTTTTAGGGTTTTTGGCGAAGCGTTTTCATGAGTATTGTCGCGATTATAGGATTTTGCTGTAATTGAGCCTGTTTTGTGCTCGTGCGCTGTAAAGGCACAGACTTTTGTCTGTAATCCTCTTTGGTTAATACGAAGGTTACTGTATATTCAGTTTAACGAGTTTTGGATTATTCTTGTTTTTGGATAAACGAGTAGGAAATTTACCGTCGTTGTAAAATTTTACTGCGTCTGTTTTAAGTGAGATTTCGGATGGGAGTTTTATATATCTGTGCGAGTTAGGATATGTCCTGAGAATAATTTTCAAGAGTATGGAAGAAAATTACAGTCGCGGAAAAAGATTCGGCGATAAGTTTTGGAATGGAAAAACGATAGACGTTCTTTCCGTAGGTTTTCTGTTTTTGTGATTTCCGTCCGTTAGCGAGGCGCGACTCGTCTGTGAGGCGTAAGTTTCTCATGAGAAAGAAAATATCTTGTGAGGATAAGCTTGGAAATGATCCAATGGCTAGGGTTTAATCTTGTTAGCTTTACACTATTTGATCCAAGGGTTAAGATTGACCAAGATTTTTGTATAGTAAGGAGGTTTAATTCATTGTGAAACTTAGAAAAAAATCACAAAACTTCCTTCTCTTCTCTCTTGGCCGTGGAGCTCCATTTCTTTTCCATTTCTTCACAAAATTTTCATTCCTTCACCAAATCACTTGATCTTAGGCTTGTTGGATCATAGGACTTGCAAGGAATCATCTCCTCTAAGGTAACTAGACTTTCTCCCTCTCTTAGTTGGACAAACTCTTAGATTTTTATGGATTTAAAGTTTATGATTCATGAGATGAAATTGTTGGAAATTGATCATAAATGATTCCTCTTGCTTGAAAGTTGTTCATGAGGGTTTAACAAGCATGTTTAAGCTTAGTAGTGTTGATTTCCATGGCTAGATGATTATATATGAGGATCTCATGTTAGGGTTTGATGGAAAAATCTTAATTGATCAAGAACATGAATTTTTGTTTGGTGGTTGTGTTAATGATGTTGTTTTTGAGCTTTTAAGTAAAATGGATATGTGATAAATGATTTGGTTTTGAGAAACAAGAAAAATATAAATTTTGTGTTCATGAGAAATGTGGATAAAACTCTCATGATTTTGTGATTTGTGTTTTGAAAATGTTTTGATAGTTCAATTAAGTGATTTTGAGAACAAAAGGATGGATCATATGCTTTTGAAATGAAAAAAATTGGGAACTAGCCTTGTTTTTGAAATGTGGCCGTGGCACATATGTTGGTGTGACCATGAATTTTCAAATTTTTGAGTCCTAAATGAGAAGGAAATGATCATTGAATTAAGTGAATGATCATGGCCTTTGAAAAGAATGTTTTGAGGTTTTATGTGAAAAGAAAAGATTTGCAAAGTTTTGAAGAAAAATGGTATTCTTGGACTCAAAATGATTTAGTGTGTGTACTTGATCATTTGAGGAAAACTAGTGATGGTTTAAGTGTTTTAAACTATGTTTGATCATAAAAACAATGATTTTGAAACTATTTCAATTCTGGCCGAAATTTACAAGGGCATTTAGGTCATTCTAAAATTGTTTTTGTGACCTAGAAACTTGAACATTTAATCCTCCTTTTCAAGACGAAGATTTTGGCGTATGGCTCGTCTCGATCGGATAAAAATTGAATGAGTTATGGCCATTTTATTTGAGAAGAAAAACTTGTAACTTGCGGCGCAAGTAAACTTTTATTTTTGTGAAATTTTCTCGAAGAGTTTGGATGTTGTTTTCAAATGGTTTTGGTGTGTGGAATTGATTGCTTTGGTGTTGGGAACAAAAGTGGTTCATAGCTTGTTTTGAAACGAAAATATTTTCGCGTAGCGAGAAATAGTGCATTTAACTTCGTGAATTTTTAATCACTATGGGGAGGACTCGAAATCACTATCCGAGAGTGTTAGAAAGTACCTTAAACCCCCCTAGATTTTAGAGAACAAGTTTCGTTTCGATTGGATACGTGGTGAGTATTTTATTGATTGTATGCTACTTAATTTTAGGTAGCGTGAATTGTAGAATTTCGCGAGAAAAGTTAACAGAAGCTTGCCGAGGTAAGGGCATCACTTTATTTCTGTCTTTTCACTGAGTTATAACATGTTTGTTGGTTATTTTCGGTGATGCGTGTTTGGCATGTATGTGTTATGTATTCTCGTGATGAGAAAGTGTTTACAATACGTGCGTTGTTTTACATATGATTGGAGATGTATGTATGAACATGTGGGTGAATACATATGATTGGAAATGTATGTATGTTTGTTGTGGTTTGTTACATATGATTGGATATGTATGTATGTTGTTGGGATGGTTTACATATGCTAGGGACGTATGTATTTGTTGCATTAGTATACATGGGGAATCGTATGCTCATGCATTGTTAGTGCGTAGTGGCGGGAGTGGACTACGAGGTGTGGTTGCGGGAGTGGACCCACCTGATTCTTATAGGGTTTTATTGAGTTCAATACATGGTTGCAGGAGTGGACCATGGGGTGTGATTGCGGGAGTGGATCCACCTTAATCCTTTGTGATTTTGTTGAGTTCGATACATGGTTGCGGGAGTGGACCATGGGGTGTGATTGCGGGAGTGGATCCACCTTAACTTTGTGATTTCGTTGGTGTTTGAGTAACGGTTGGACCTACAGTTCCGGAACTCATGCATTGTGGTAGCTAGGGTTAGTACCACGCATTGTAGAAGTCTGCATTAGGCTTGGTGTGCATTATATATATAAACCCGTTGGTGGGAATTGCTTTGGTGGTTAAGAGCTTTCTCTTGTGTTTGTGGAATTATTGTTATGTGTACAATCTTTCGCACCGGTTATATATATACATACTTTTATTTTGTGGTGACCCTTTCTTTCATTTGCGGGCTCATCCCACCCAGATGATGGGTTAGGTCGTGGTGACGACGGTGGCTGTTCCAGGCCCCAGTGAGAGGTTGGAGCTTTAGCTTAGTTAGACTATGCGCCGGTGTGGGTTGTGCACCGTGCTTTTTGGGTTTAGGCATAGGATTCTAACTTGTTTTGTTGTAAGTATCCGAATACTTAGACTTGGATTGTAATTATTCAGGAATACACTTTGCTTGTCGAAGCACCTTCTGGTAATGAGTTCTTTTGTATATTTGAATGCCGGCTCATTTAAAATCTTTTTATGCGCACTCTGAGCGTTAGTTGAAAAAGAAAAAAAAAAGTAATGCCTTTTTTGGCCTTTGAAAAAAAAACGGGTTGTTACAATTGGTATCAGAGCACGGCTTTAAATCTTCAAAGGGAAAGTGTATACTTGAGTCGTTAGTCCAGAGTCGGTTAGAACATAGCTAGAGTTGTGTTAGTTCTAGCGGTTGTTTTTGTTGTGTTGTGGGTTATGTGGTAGGTTATTTTGTGTTTAGCATGGGATATGCCTAGACACTGGTTTGTGTCTTACTGAGGAAATGCAGGGAGTGAGGCTTCAGTAAGTGGAATTGTGAAACCCCCAAGCCTTGGTCGAATTTAGTCGACAAGTGTCTCTAAATTCCTTAGATGCGGCAGTCCGAAGATGACGGACTTGAGCGAACAAGAACTACAAGTGATTCTTGAAAGTAATATAGTGGATGGGAAGTGGCGTTAGATGTTGCCACTCAGAGGTGCTGGTTATGGACGAGTGAACGTCAATTGATAAAGGATTTTAAGTAAGGATCAGATTGGGACGACCTTCTGAAGATGATATTGGATGTCCGTCTGGTGAGTTCAGACGAGACTTGATGAAGTCGTTCAGTTGTCAAGAGGATGCAACCACTGTAGATATGGTGGAACGTGCATAGATGTCAGTTGGATTTAATTACAATGATTGGATTACCATTGGGGCAACATGTATTGGAAATAAAGTGCATCGCGCGTCAAGAGTAAGTGAACTTGGTGGTGTTATAAGACGGTTGCGCGAACGATGGGTACCTTAAGGGTTTAATTCAAGTGTGTGAGATAAATTAGATTCGAAACTAAGATTGGTAAGGATGGATCTTGTGATGATTGAAGGTAGGAGACCAAGTATCACGTTGATAAGTGACAATCTATCTGTAGTTCGAGGGATAGTAAGTACAGATACCGATGTGAGATACAATGTTAGGTAAATGATTGTTGGATAAGGGTGTATATTGAGAGATATTAAGGTAAAGAACGAGGAGTTCAACCATGAAAAGTGAGTTGCATATCACAGATAGGTGATACTAGGTGTGTGTAGTATGGAAATACCAAGAGAATTGTAGCAGTATAAGCTAGAATTGTTAGTTACCGGCAGGTAATTCTTAAGAGAAAGTGATCATATTGAGTAATTCTTGAGGATTGGTCAAACATTTCTGAGTAGGTTGACGAGATTAGTCAAGATTGAGTAGAGATCCTGTGCGGATGTACATTTAAGTTAACCATTTCGATCGACCTAGAGGGTTGAAGAACTAAGTAGCAGCTTGAATTTATGATACCATAAGAGTTGAGGTTGGCAAGTTTTAAATAATTCAAGTTATGGACGATAATTGTTGGAGATTTTCTAGAAATTTCGTGTATGAGTAGAAAAGAGTTCGTTAGTAAGAGTACTAAGACAATGAGAGTGATAATTGGAGGGACATTTTGTTGAATGTTTAATGGCTTGATGGATGAGTAAGACGAGTCGATTGGTAGGTGAATTGCAGTGACCTTATAAGGACAAGTTTAGAGATAGCTATCCATAAGAAACGATGAGTGACTAGATGTAGGAATAGGATTGGCCAGAACTTGAGGAATTAATTATTTGGAGCGTTTGATTACGACACGTACATTAGTTGACACCGTAAGGGAAGTTATAGATGAATAAATCCAGTTAGTGTATGGATGTGTCAGGTTGGGTAGCGTGAACGTATGTGTGAAGTTGTTTATTCGTATTGGAGAATACTATAGCTTTAGATGGTTATGAAGATTTGAGATTGGTCGAACGGGAGAAGGGTATGCTTGTGGTGATTCAAAATTATGTGGAATGAGAGAGTATTTGGATTGTGTGCGGCGAATTAAAGATGTTGTTTTGATTTAACAAGTTATTGGTCATGGTGGTTTGGGAACCAACTCTAGACAGTTGTTGAACTAGAAAGTTGCAAAGTAGTAGATTGATGATACAGGCCTGATTGGAGTTTTGTAGAGGTTATGACATCGATGAGTTAGTCGTAAAGGAAGGTTAGTCATGGAAAGAATGTGTTAACAATAAGTGTGGCTAGTGGTGTTTCTAGCCGAACTCGTAGAGAAAATGTTCCATTGTTTGGTTGTCTTTCACTTGATGATTCATCTTCAAAGAGGAGAAAGAGTGATGGAGATGAAATGGTTTGTGGATCTGTTTCTGGGTCTAGAAAAAATGAGGATTTAGAGAGAAGCCCATGAAGATGTGGCTTATGTCAATTGAAGATTGGCGAAGGGATTTGTCTCACACCTAATTTGGAAATAAGAAGGATAAGAGATTGTCTAATGGCAAGTTGATGGAAGCTTGTAGAGCTTTGGTTCATTGTAGTGGTTACAATGAAGACAGACGTGGTATGATGGAAATCGGTAGTGAGTAAGTATAAGGGATTCGGATGTTGTCAACAAGGATGGTTAGACAATAGTAATGTGAGGAATGCCTGAGTGTTATTTTGAAGGTAGGTACCTCGACGAGAGTGGTGATGTTCGGAGTGTTTAGGAATGGTCAGGGTGACCAACTCTTTTGAGTAAGAGAGGATGTTATTGTAAGAGAAAAAGGAACTCAGGAGAGTTCAGGAATAGAATGAGAATACGTTGTGAAGAGGATGTGCGCCGACGATGGCCGTCGACGAGGACAAACGTTTGTTTAAGGCACGCGAGATTCGTCTAAGTGCCATTTTGAAAGTAATGTTAACGTATAAGGAACTGATTCTGGGGAATTGGAGATTTGGACAAGGGAGTACAAGAGAAATAGATGGTATAGTTGGCAAGTGACAAGACTATGAGGAGTTGTAATCACCAACCGGAGGTTGGGATGGTATTATTTAAGTCGTGGTTGGAAAGAGATCCGTATGTGAGCAGACGGTTCGGCATATTGATTGAGTCGCGGACTGATGGATAGTGGTAAGGTGGGAAAATCTTCTAGAAGAGAAGACAACTTGTTTGGAATGAAATAGTTTTGGTGGTAATTGCCGTGGTGGCACTGTACTACTATTGGATGATACTCCACGGATACTTCAAGAGTGGAAGCATGAGAGCTTATGCGACATGTGTTGAGCATTGTGTCTTACGACTTTAATCTTGTATTCGTAAGAGATCGAGGGAACGTGTGGGAAAACCCCGAAGGAAGTGTTGGACCATTGTGCCTCGGAGGACCTTGAGCACAAGTGGAATGAAGTATCACTTAAGTTGGGTAAAGATGGTCTAAACCACCATCATGATTGTCGACTATCTATTGACAAATTGAGGGACTGGCCGTCCTTAATTTATTGTTGATAGTAGACGGAATCATGTTGACTGGAATTGACTAGTTTTGCTAGCTTTGGTGGTGCGCAGAAAGTTTCGGTGTTTCTTTTGGAGGGTAGCCAGTCACTGCTTCGCGTGAACCTAGTGGTTTAGGCTATGTCGCGGAGGCAAAAGAAGTGACTTTGGAAATTTTGTGTGTGGACCCTAGGAAATTTGAGGAACTCGAGGTTGTGAACCTCTGTTGTGAGGTTAATTTTTGAGTGGTGAACTCGTTGAGCGTTGCGGTTGGTGCACGGGTGTGCCAGTGTGTTGGTGAGAGTATCTGTGTGAGTTCACCCGGTGTTAGCATCTGTGTGGCTGCACCTAATCCTGAGGGATTTTGTTGTGTTGGTGATGGTAATAATTAGTTGAGTTGTTACTCTTACCTTTAGTTTCGAGGACGAAACTTCTTTTTGGAGGGTAGTAATGTAAGACCCAAGATTTCACTGTACAATTTTCCTAAGGAACTTTAGTGTCGGCTAAGTTTTTAGGGTTTTTGGCGAAGCGTTTTCATGAGTATTGTCGCGATTATAGGATTTTGCTGTAATTGAGCCTGTTTTGTGCTCGTGCGCTGTAAAGGCACAGACTTTTGTCTGTAATCCTCTTTGGTTAATACGAAGGTTACTGTATATTCAGTTTAACGAGTTTTGGATTATTCTTGTTTTTGGATAAACGAGTAGGAAATTTACCGTCGTTGTAAAATTTTACTGCGTCTGTTTTAAGTGAGATTTCGGATGGGAGTTTTATATATCTGTGCGAGTTAGGATATGTCCTGAGAATAATTTTCAAGAGTATGGAAGAAAATTACAGTCGCGGAAAAAGATTCGGCGATAAGTTTTGGAATGGAAAAACGATAGATGTTCTTTCCGTAGGTTTTCTGTTTTTGTGATTTCCGTCCGTTATCGAGGCGCGACTCGTCTGTGAGGCGTAAGTTTCTCATGAGAAAGAAAATATCTTGTGAGGATAAGCTTGGAAATGATCCAATGGCTAGGGTTTAATCTTGTTAGCTTTACACTATTTGATCCAAGGGTTAAGATTGACCAAGATTTTTGTATAGTAAGGAGGTTTAATTCATTGTGAAACTTAGAAAAAAATCACAAAACTTCCTTCTCTTCTCTCTTGGCCGTGGAGCTCCATTTCTTTTCCATTTCTTCACAAAATTTTCATTCCTTCACCAAATCACTTGATCTTAGGCTTGTTGGATCATAGGACTTGCAAGGAATCATCTCCTCTAAGGTAACTAGACTTTCTCCCTCTCTTAGTTGGACAAACTCTTAGATTTTTATGGATTTAAAGTTTATGATTCATGAGATGAAATTGTTGGAAATTGATCATAAATGATTCCTCTTGCTTGAAAGTTGTTCATGAGGGTTTAACAAGCATGTTTAAGCTTAGTAGTGTTGATTTCCATGGCTAGATGATTATATATGAGGATCTCATGTTAGGGTTTGATGGAAAAATCTTAATTGATCAAGAACATGAATTTTTGTTTGGTGGTTGTGTTAATGATGTTGTTTTTGAGCTTTTAAGTAAAATGGATATGTGATAAATGATTTGGTTTTGAGAAACATGAAAAATATAAATTTTGTGTTCATGAGAAATGTGGATAAAACTCTCATGATTTTGTGATTTGTGTTTTGAAAATATTTTGATAGTTCAATTAAGTGATTTTGAGAACAAAAGGATGGGTCATCTGCTTTTGAAATGAAAAAAATTGGGAACTAGCCTTGTTTTTGAAATGTGGCCGTGGCACATATGTTGGTGTGACCATGAGATTTCAAATTTTTGAGTCCTAAATGAGAAGGAAATGATCATTGAATTAAGTGAATGATCATGGCCTTTGAAAAGAATGTTTTGAGGTTTTATGTGAAAAGAAAAGATTTGCAAAGTTTTGAAGAAAAATGGTATTCTTGGACTCAAAATGATTTAGTGTGTGTACTTGATCATTTGAGGAAAACTAGTGATGGTTTAAGTGTTTTAAACTATGTTTGATCATAAAAACAATGATTTTGAAACTATTTCAATTCTGGCCGAAATTTACAAGGGCATTTAGGTCATTCTAAAATTGTTTTTGTGACCTAGAAACTTGAACATTTAATCCTCCTTTTCAAGACGAAGATTTTGGCGTATGGCTCGTCTCGATCGGATAAAAATTGAATGAGTTATGGCCATTTTATTTGAGAAGAAAAACTTGTAACTTGCGGCGCAAGTAAACTTTTATTTTTGTGAAATTTTCTCGAAGAGTTTGGATGTTGTTTTCAAATGGTTTTGGTGTGTGGAATTGATTGCTTTGGTGTTGGGAACAAAAGTGGTTCATAGCTTGTTTTGAAACGAAAATATTTTCGCGTAGCGAGAAATAGTGCATTTAACTTCATGAATTTTTAATCACTATGGGGAGGAAGGTTCAGGTTGTGGTGTGGATGGTTCAGCAATGGTATGTTCAGAATGATTCATAACTTCATCCTGAGCTGGTGTGAAGGTGGGTGATGTTTGAATTGGTGGTTCTGGAATTGGTGGATCAATAGGAAAATCAGAAGATGTATTTACGAAGTGAAATTGATTAGGTGAGTTTGTGTTGGAGTCGGTAAAGGCATCACCAGATAGGTGAGTGGAGAGGTGTTCAAGAATTGTAGATGATTTTCTGGTTGTGTTGGTGGGTTGATCAAGAATAGAGGTGTCAATAAAGATATTTTCCTCTTCTGGTGAGTTGTGTTTGGGTTTCTTAAAGGTTCTTTTGACAGGGATCTTTTTCTTAGATTATTCCTTCTGAAGTTTATCTAATTTTTCAATAAGCTCTGAAGAATCAGTGCTTGCATCAGAAGAAGTCCCTTCAGATGAGGGTGAGGAGGGTTGTGGAGATGGTGGAATCATACGTATAGGCTGGGTATAGTCTATAGGAGGTGATTGAGTAGGAGGTTGAGCACTAGAAACGCTATCAGTATTAGGCATAGAATTTTTACCTTTGGAAGAGTCAGCAGCTTTCTATTTGGAAACAACTGTCTTTTTCCTTTTTGGGGCTCTGACAGGTTGATCCTCTTCTGCAAATTCAGGCTTCTCATTCCTTTTCTTTGATCTTCTCTCCTTCTGAGCAGCTCTTCTCTGAGCCATCTTAACCACTTGTTCTTCAGTCACTTCTTCAATATCTTCAGTGGCCAATCTTTCAGCACCACTTTATGCTTGATCAGTAACCTCAGCAGCATCATTCTTATCTCCAGATTGTTCTTTGGAGCTTTCCTCAACAATTTCTTGTTCAATTGGTTGAGGTTTTCTCTTAGACTTGGTGATCTGCTTTGGTCCTTTGAAAATGTCCCAGTTTGGTACACCAACTACCATACTCCTTGGCACTCTTACTCCAGAATCTAATCTGACCAACTCCAAGAAGTTCTTGATAACATCATCATTATCAAATTCAGATATGGTTGGAAAACCATCACACCAGAAGTACTTTTCATAAACTTGCTCTAGAGGGCTCTTGGCTGTCTTCAGCTCTTCTTTTGTCTTCAGCTTCATGTTTACCAGAACACTTGCATCATACTTAGCAGTATTGAAAACTCTAAGTTTCTCCTTGGTACTGACAATCTGAATAAGCTTTGTTTGACGAATGATTTCTGAAATCAACCTTGGATGATGGATAATGGAAGGTGATTTGGTTCTGCTCTTGGATATTGTAAAGCATAGGTGATCAAACAGAAGCTTTGCCAGATTTATCTTTACCTTCTTGTATATAAACCAGATGAAGTGTCTGTGTGGTAGAGAAATAGTATCATATCCTCCTTCTCTAGTGATGATGGAGGCCAGAAACACTTTGAAAGCAAAGCTGAAGTTTTGCCTCATGAATTTTGCTTTGCCAAAATCATTGTTGGCACTACCAGGAAGAAATAAATCCTTCTTAATGGATTCAATATGTTTACTCTTCTCACCATATTCATCCACGTTTTCTCCTTCATTGTCCAGACCCAAAATTTTGGCAATATGTTCTTGAGTGATAAGAACATTGATTCCCATGATGTTTGACCTAATCTCTTTTCCTTTATAGGGTCTTAAACCCAGTTGACTCCTTGTTTTTCCTTTCAAGGAACTATCCTTCTCAACCATCTTTCTAACCTCTTCATCAGCACAGAACTTGTCAAAGATGGTTGCTTTTTGCCAGAAGTATTTGACAATATCATAGTAGACAAACCCGTTTAGCATCTCAAAGTAATTCTTCCATTGTTGATCGTAGAATAAACTTTGAATGTCAATCCCGTTTACTTTGAAACTCTCAAAATCCACAAACTTTTCCGTAACGAACTCAAAAGATTCCGGACCAGCGTCGGTTACATTATCTATGAAGATGAGTCTTGCTTGAGACGAAAGATCAATAACCGGTGGTAGAACAGGGTTGAACGGACGTTGAACAATTTCGTTTGAAGGACGAGCAGCCATGATTGCAAAAGATTAAGAAGCAGGGAGATTTGAGAATATCTGAGGTTTAGGGTTCGTGTAGGAAGTGATTATGTGAAAAAGTTGTGCTTTGTGAGTGAAATGACAATTTATATCAAATATAATAAACACTCAGAAAATAAGCACAAAGGAGGGAGCGCGAACAGTTTAAAATTAATTTTAAATTGCATAACTGCATTTTCATCATTAACTGTTCTCTACCCATCAGGATCTAGACACGTGCAGGAGAGGCTTAATCAAGCTGACGCGTGTACAGACAACTGTTGTACACTAACTAGTACTAAACGTTTCATTTCCGCCTAGTTCAGAGCCAAATTCATTAATATCTGTCACCTCATCAGAACCTGTTATCCTTCAGATCCCATATTATTCAGAACTTCCAAAAAGAGACTCTGAATTAATGTAGGCTCTGAAAGAGCTTCAGATCCTAATTCTATTTTGCATCTCAGAGCTAGTTTTCTTCAGAGATAAAGTGCATGTTCAAATTCTTTTTAATAAAGTCAAACCTTTCAATAGCTAAAGGCTTAGTAAATATATCAGCCCATTGATGATCAGTATCAATGAATTGAATATTTATTGTCCCTTTTTGAACATGATCTCTTATAAAATGATGCTTAATTTCAATATGCTTAGCTCTGGAATGCAAAATTGGGTTCTTAGATAAATGAATAGCAGCAGCATTATCATAATATAGTGGAATACTACTTTCAGCTATGTTATAGTCCTCTAACTGATATTTCATCCAGAGAAGTTGTGTGCAGCATTTAGCAGCTGAGATGTATTCTGTTTCTGCTATAGACAAAGCAATAGTTGTTTGTCTCTTGCTGGCCCAAGATATGAGATTTTCACCAATAAATTGGCAATTTCCACTAGTGGATTTTCTCTCTATCTTGTCTCCAGCATAGTCAGCATCACAGAATCCAACTAGCTTACTATCTAGGGATTTTTTATAAAGAAGTCCTAGATTAGTAGTTCCTTTCAGATATCTAAAGATCCTCTTAACTGCAGTTAAGTGAGGTTCTCTAGGATCTGACTGGAATCTTGCACACAAGCATACACTATATAAGATATCAGGTCTAGAAGCTGTTAGATAGAGCAAAGAACCAATCATACTTCTATACAGCTTCTGATCTACTTTGCTTCCAATTTCTTCCTTGCTTAAGCTGCTTGTAGGATGCATGTGAGTTGACATTATCTTACAGTCTTCAAGATTAAACTTCTTCAGAAGCTCTTTTGTATACTTGCTTTGATGAATGTAAGTGCCATCTTTTCCTTGATTGATTTGAATTCCAAGGAAAAACTTTAGTTCACCCATCATGCTCATTTCAAATTCATCCTGCATCAGCTTTGAAAAATTCTTGCACAAGGAAGCATTAGTAGAACCAAATATTATATCATCCACATATATTTGAATAATTAAGATGTCTTTCTTAGTTGTCTTTCTGAATAATGTATTGTCAATCTGACCTTTTTGAAAACCATTTTCTAAAAGGAAATTACTCAGTCTTTCATACCAAGCTCTTGGAGCTTGTTTGAGACCATGGAGTGATTTCTTAAGTTTATAAACATAATCAGGGTTTTTCAAATCCTCAAAACCTGGGGGTTGTTTGACATATACTTCTTCAGAAATGACACCATTTAGAAAGGCACTCTTAACATCCATTTGGTATAAGGTTATTCCGTTATTAACTGCATATGATAACAATAACCTGATTGCTTCCAGTCTTGCCACTGGAGCAAATGTTTCAGTGAAATCAATGCCTTCTTGCTGACTGTAGCCTTGTGCTACTAGTCTAGCTTTGTTTCTTACCACTTCACCTTGTTCATTCAGTTTGTTCCTAAATACCCACTTGGTTCCAATGATGTTCTTGTGTGTTGGTCTTGGTACCAAATCCCACACATCATTTCTTTGAAACTGATTGAGCTCATCTTGCATTGCTACAATCCATCCATCATCAGAAAGAGCTTCATCAACATTCTTAGGTTCTATCATAGATATGAGTCCTAGAAGTGAATCTTGTTGTTGATAATCTGATCTTGTTTTTCTTGGACTCTCTTTGTTTCCAAGAATAAGATCTTCTGGATGTGATGATCTGTATTTGAATTTTCTCTTTTGAGCTTCATTAGTTTCAGCATTTGTTTGGGTATCATCTTCTGAGATATCATCATGTTCTTCAGATGCTTCTATTGGGGATGCTTCTTCAGAGACTTCTTCCAATACAGCTTCTGAAGATTCATTTGCATCTGATGCTTTCTCAGGTTCTGGATTGTTATATGTATATGGAACATCTGCATAGCTATTGTCTTGCTCTGACATTTTACTGTCAGGCTCTTTGTCATCAAATCTAACATGTATAGATTCTTCCACTGTGTTAGTTTCAGAATTATACACTCTGTATGCCTTTGAGCGTTCAGAGTAACCTATAAAGATTCCCTTACAAGCTTTGGCATCAAATTTTCTTTTGTAGGCCTTATTGTTCAGAATGTAACAGGTACATCCAAACTGATGAAAATAAGAGATGTTGGGCTTTCTTCCTTTAAAGAGTTCATATGTTGTTTTATTCAATATAGGTCTGATATAGATCCTATTTTGAATATAACAAGCTGTGTTCACAGCTTCTGCCCAGAAGTGCTTAGCAAGTTTAGTCTCATGCATCATGGTTCTTGCCATCTCTTGTAAAGACCTGTTCTTTCTCTCTACAACACCATTTTGCTGTGGTGTTCTAGGAGCTGAGAACTCATGGACAATTCCATGGTCTTCACAATAGGTTGCAAAGGGTTCGTTTTCAAACTCACCCCCATGATCACTTCTGATCTTTAAGATCTTGAGACTCTTCTCACTTTGCACTTGAGTGCAGAAGATGGTAAACACATCATATGCATCATCTTTCACTCTAAGAAATTTAACCCAAGTCCATCTACTGTAATCATCAACAATAACAAGTCCATATTTCTTTCCATTGATTGAAGCTGTACTTACAGGACCAAACAAATCAATGTGAAGCAGTTCAAGAGGTCTTGAGGTAGAGACAATGTTTTTAGGTTTAAAAGAGGTTTTTGAAATCTTTCCAATCTGACAAGGACCACACAGAGCATCTGAATGATAGTTAAGGTTGGGTAGTCCTTTAACCAAGCTTAGTTTGCTAAGCTTAGAGATTAATCTCCAGTTAGCATGACCTAAGCGATGGTGCCAGACCCATTTCTCATCATTCAAAGATAGAAGACAAACTATCTTTTGCTCTGAGAGTTCTGACAAATTGATTTTATAAACATTGCCTTTCCTTAAACCTCTGAACACTACAGACTCATCAGACTCTCTGATTACAGTACATGCATCTTTATTAAACTTAACAACAAATCCACTATCACAAAATTGGCTAATGCTTAGTAGATTATGTTTGAGGCCATCAACTAACCAAACATCTTTAATAGAGAGAGAAGAATTACCAACTGTACCAGTACCAGTGATCTTCGTTTTTTGGTTTCCTCCAAATCCCACAGTTCCTCCCTCTTTCAGAGTCGGGGTTTGGAACATATGCTTGTCTCCTGTCATATGACGCGATCAGCCACTGTGTAGGTACCAAGAATGCTGCTCTGGCCTTCTTTGAGTGCAGATCTGCCAAGGACCACACAGAGCATCTGAATGATAGTTAAGGTTGGGTAGTCCTTTAACCAAGCTTAGTTTGCTAAGCTTAGAGATTAATCTCCAGTTAGCATGACCTAAGCGATGGTGCCAGACCCATTTCTCATCATTCAAAGATAGAAGACAAACTATCTTTTGCTCTGAGAGTTCTGACAAATTGATTTTATAAACATTGCCTTTCCTTAAACCTCTGAACACTACAGACTCATCAGACTCTCTGATTACAGTACATGCATCTTTATTAAACTTAACAACAAATCCACTATCACAAAATTGGCTAATGCTTAGTAGATTATGTTTGAGGCCATCAACTAACCAAACATCTTTAATAGAGAGAGAAGAATTACCAACTGTACCAGTACCAGTGATCTTCGTTTTTTGGTTTCCTCCAAATCCCACAGTTCCTCCCTCTTTCAGAGTCGGGGTTTGGAACATATGCTTGTCTCCTGTCATATGACGCGATCAGCCACTGTGTAGGTACCAAGAATGCTGCTCTGGCCTTCTTTGAGTGCAGATCTGCTGCAAAGACAATCTCAGACTTTGGTACCCATACCTTTATGGGTCCTTTAGAGTTAGTCCTCATTACCTTAGATTGTTTTTGTTTATAAGGCCTATCAGGAGCTCTAGAGTTATTGAAGCATTTTGAAAAACTTTTAGGCTTTGTATAACTCTTGTGCTTAGCTTTAGAATATACCAGAATTTTATTTATTTTGACATTGGTCTGAGGTTTGGAGACCTTAGGCTCTGAAGGTTTCAGAGTCTGAGGCTTCTTGGCCTCTGACACAATTATTTTTTCAGGTTCTGGTATAATTATTGCTTCTGATTGGCTTTTAACAAATACAGCCTTAGGTTTTGAATTATCACTTTTAGAGGGTTTAGAAAATAATGGATTATCTTTAAAACGTGAAAATCCAAGACCTTCACCTCTGTTTCTACTAACATGGTATATTAAGGAAGCTATCTTACTTCTCTTCATGCCATTGATAAGAAATTCTTGCAGAGCAAATTCATGCTCTGGAGGAACCTTATCATCATAAACATAATGAGTTTCCATAAATGAGTTTCTACTACTTAGAGACTCATTTTCTTCAACTATTATGTTCATTTTCTCAGTTAGGTTATTGTAAGCCTTTTTCAGGACCTTACATTCACCTGCCTTTTTAGTGAGCATTTTTAAGGCATCTTTAAGAGAATCTACTAATTCAGTTCTAGATAGTTTAGCAATTACCTCTTCCTCATCTTCAGAGTCTGAACCCGCTTCAGAGTCTTCTCTGTCAGAGGTAGTTGCCATCAGTGCTAGATTTGCTTCTTCATCACCATCTGAGTCTGAGTCTTTGTCAAGATCTTCCCATGTTGCCAGAAAGCTCTTCTTGACTTTACTCTTATATCTTTCTTTGCTAGAGCTTTGCTTTGATGATCTACTTTCGTTTTCTGGACAATCAGCAATGAAATGACCAGGCTTGTTGCATTTGAAACACTTGTTTTGATCTTCCTTCTTGTCTTTAGCAGTACTAAGTCTCTTGGAAGATCCCCCAAATTTGCCTGCATATTTCTTGCTTCGTTTTGCCCATTGTGAAACCTTAGCAGCCATCAGCACCATCTCTTCTTCATCATCAGACCCAACTTCTTGACCTTCTTCAGAAGCCTCATCTTCAGATTCTACAATTTTAGCTTTCAGAGCCTTTGATGAACTTTTAGAGCTTAAGGTTATCCCTTTCATCTTCTTGGTTGATTCATCAGTCATTAGTTTCATCTCATGACTCTTTAATGAACTAATCAAGCTTTCAAGGGATACTATATCCAAATCCTTAGACTCTTGAAAAGCAGTCACCTTGGGTCTCCATTTTGGTGGAAGGCTTCTGAGTACCTTTCTCACATGATCAGCGTCAGTATAACTCTTGTCTAATACTTGAAGTCCAGATACTAGAATTTGAAACCGTGAAAACATAGTTTCAATGTCCTCTCCGTCCTTCATCTTAAACAGCTCATACTGATGCACCAACAAGTTAGCCTTTGCCTCCTTAACTTGTTTGTTGCCCTCATACTTGGATTTTAAGGAGTCCCAAATAGATTTTGCAGTTCTTTTATCTCCAATTTTAAGGTACTCATCATGTGAGATAGCATTAGTCATCATTCCTTTTACAGAGTGATGCTTCTTGTACTCTAGCTTTTGAGTAGGTGTAAAGGCTTTCCTGTTCTGAGAACTGACAACACCTTCTAAGTCCATGTTTTCAAAGTTAACTCCATCCTCTACCATGTCCCATAAATCACAATCAATACTCATGATATAGCTGTACATATTTGTTTTCCAGAAAGGGTAGCTAGTCTCAGTTCCATTGAAGAAAGGAACTTTATCAGATGACCTTCTTTGTCGAGAGTTTGAGTCATAGTCAAAAGGAACTTCAGTGAGATTCTTCTCAGCAGACATGTTTTTCCTCCTGGATCTTTACTGTTTCACTGTAAGGTGAGTTAGGCAACAACCAGGCTCTGATACCAATTGAAGGTGGAAAAACACAAGAAGGGGGGGTTGAATTGTGTTTTTAGAATTAAAACTTTTTCGAAATAAAACTAAGTTTGCAGCGGATATAAACACAAAATAAAGAAGGGTGCTGAGAGAGAGAAAGAAAGACACAAAATTTATCCTGGTTCCTCTCACAAATCGAGAGTACTCCAGTCCCCTTGTTACTAACAAGAGCTTTTCACTATAATCTACTTAAGATTACAAATTGCTCAAGCACACTTGCAAGAGACTTCTCAGGTGCTCAAGTTTCACTAAACAAGAGACTTCTCAAATGCTCAAGTTTCACTAAACAAGAGACTTCACAAACAAACTTAAAATCTAAGAATGATTGTTAATGAACACTTGATATACTATCAGAGGTGTTTACAAAACACAACGCAAATTGCTTTAAGACTTTGAATGACAGATAGAACAATAATGTCAGAATGCTTCAGAGCCTTAAATGCAGTAATGGAACAGTAGAGAAGTAGAACGGTTGTCATTTCTCACTTTGTACTTGTGTGCAAAAGATGTTGAACACATCATATGCATCATCTTTTACTCGCAAGAATTTAACCCATGTCCATCTACTGTAATCATCAACTATGACAAGTCCATATTTCTTCCCATTGATTGAGGCTGTACTAACAGGACCAAACAAATCAATGTGAAGCAATTCAAGAGGTCTTGAGGTGGAGACAATGTTTTTAGGTTTAAAAGAAGTTTTAGAAATCTTCCCAATTTGACAAGGACCACACAGAGCATCTGAGTGATAGTTGAGATTGGATAGACCTTTAACCAAGCTTAGTTTGCTGAGCTTGGAGATTAATCTCCAGTTAGCATGACCTAAGCGTTGGTGCCAGACCCATTTCTCATCACTCAGAGATAGTAGACATACTATCTTTTGCTCTGTGAGTTCTGACAGATTGACCTTATAAACATTGCCTTTCCTTAGGCCTCTGAATACTACAGTCTTATCAGAGTTTCTAGTTATAGTACATGCATCTTTATCAAACATCACCACAAATCCACTGTCACAAAATTGACTAATGCTCAGTAGATTGTGTTTAAGGCCATCAACAAGCCATACATTATTAATAGATAAAGA
Source organism: Trifolium repens (assembly GCA_030408175.1). Lineage (NCBI taxonomy): Eukaryota > Viridiplantae > Streptophyta > Magnoliopsida > Fabales > Fabaceae > Trifolium > Trifolium repens. Next base: position 39,906,924 of record CP125851.1, read on the forward strand.
TGAATTACCAACTGTACCTGTCCCAATGATCTTCCTTTTTTGCTTTCCTCCAAACCCCACAGTGCCTCCCTTTTTCAGAGTTAGGGTTTGGAACATATGCCTTTCTCCTGTCATATGTCGTGAGCAACCACTGTCCAGGTACCAGGACTGCTGCTTTGGCTTTCTTGGAGTGCAGATCTGAAGCAAATACAATCTTAGACTTTGGTACCCATACTTTTATGGGTCCTTTGGAGTTAGTCTTAATTGCCTTAGGTCATCTTTGTTTGAAAGATCTTTCAGAAGTTCTAGAGTTAACAAGTCTTTTTGAAAATGTTTTGGGCTTTGGATAACTCTTAGACTTAGCTCTAGTGTGTATCAGAGTCTCTTTTGATCTGACATTAGTCTGAGGTTTGGAAGTCTTTGGTTCTGAGATTTTAACATTCAGAACCTCTGACTTCTTTACTTCTGACTTAGATGTCTCTTCAGAGTCTGATACACTTTTGACTTCTGATTGACTTTTAACAAAGATAGCCTTAGGTTTAGTTTTATCAATGTTAGAGGGTTTTGAAAATAATGGATTATCTTTAAAACGTGAAAATCCAAGACCTTCACCTCTATTTCTACTTACATGATAAATTAAAGATGCTATCTTACTTCTTTGCATGCCATTGATAAGAAGTTCTTGAAGAGCAAATTCATGCTCTGGAGGAACTTTATCATCATAAACATAATGAGTTTCAAGAAATGTGTTTCTACTTTTAAGAGACTCATTTTCTTCAACTATTATGTTTGCTTTTTCAGTGAGGTTGTTATAGGCCTTTTTAAGGACCTTACATTCCCCTGCCTTTTTAGTGACAAGTTTTAAGGCATCTTTTAAAGAATCTATTAATTCAGTTCTAGAGAGTTGAGCAAGTACCTCATCTTCATCTTCTAAGTCTGAATCTGCTTCATGCTCAGAGTTTTCTTTATCAGAGGTAGTTGCCATCAGAGCCAGATTGGCTTCTTCATCTCCATCAGAGTCTGGGTCTTTATCTAGATCTTCCCAAGTTGCAAGAAATCCCTTTTTGAGTTTACTTTTATATTTTTCTTTGCTAGAGGTTCTCTTGGATGATCTATTCTGATTTTCTAGACAGTCAGCAATGAAATGCCCAGGCTTGTTGCATTTAAAGCACTTGTTTTGTTCTTCCTTTTTCTCTTTTGTAGCACCAACTTTCTTGGAAGAACTTCCAAACTTTCATGCATATTTCTTTCTTCGTTTTGCCCATTGAGATACTTTAGCAGCCATCAGCACCATTTCTTCTTCATCTTCAGACTCAACCTCATGACTTTCTTCAGAAGCTTCATCTTCAGATTCTATAACCTTAGCTTTCAGAGCCTTTGATGAACTCTTAGAGCTTAAGGCTATCCCTTTTATTTTCTTGGTTGACTCGTCAGTCATTAACTCCATTTCATGAGTCTTTAATGAACTAATCAGATCTTCAAGAGATACTAGATCCAAATCCATGGCTTCTTGAAAAGCAGTCACCTTAGGTCTCCACTTTGGGGGTAGACTTCTGAGAATCTTTCTAACATGATCAGTAGTAGTATAACTCTTGTCCAGTACTTGAAGTCCAGAGACCAAAACTTGAAACCTAGAAAACATAGCTTCAATATCCTCTCCATCCTTCATCTTGAACAACTCATACTGATGAACTAACAAGTTTGCTTTAGCCTCTCTAACTTGTTTGTTTCCTTCATATTTAGATTTCAGAGACTCCCAAATAGACTTAGCAGTTCTTTTGTCCACAATCTTGAGATACTCATCATGCGAAATCGCATTAGTCATCATACCTTTTACATTGTGATGCTTCTTGTACTCTAGCTTCTGAGAAGGTGTGAAAGATTTTCTATGTAGATGGCTAACCACTCATTCTTTATCCATGTTGTCAAAGACAACACCTTCTTCTACCAAATCCCACAAATCAACATCAATACCTATGATATAACTATACATCTTTGTTTTCCAGAATGGGTAAGAAGTAGGATTTCCATTAAAAAATGGAATTCTGTCAGAAGACTTCCTATCGTTTGAGTTTGTGTCATAATCAAAAGGAATCTCACTACCTTTCTTTCCTCCATCATTTCCAGTAGCGTCAGTCATGTTTTTCCTTTGGATCTTTTACTGTTTCACTGTAAGGTTAGTTAGGCAACAGACCTAGCTCTGATACCAATTGAAGGTGGAAAAACACAAGAAGGGGGGTTGAATTGTGTTTTTAAAAGTTAAAACTTTTTCTCTAATAAAAACTAAGTTTGCAGCGGATTAAACACAAAACAATAAAGAGTCAGAGGGAGAGAAAGAAAGACACAGAATTTATACTGGTTCCTCTCACAAATCGAGAGTACGTCCAGTCCCCTTGCACTTCCAAGGGCTTCTAACTAAAATCTCACAAGATTACAAGGTGCTCAAGCACAATAGCAAGAGACTTCTCTAATGCTCAAGTTACAACTAACAAGAGACTTCTCAAATGCTCAAGTTACAACTAACAAGAGACTTCTCAAACAAACTTAAGAATAAGAATGAATGTTAATGAACACTTGATATACTATCAGAGGTGTTTACAAAATACAACACAGATTTGCCTTAAGACTAAGAATGACAGATAGAAGCTGTAATGTCAGAATATTTCAGAGTCTTAAACGCAGTGATAGAACGGTAGTCATTTCTTCCATTTGAGTCTTCTATTTATACTTGAATGGAATGGTAATGACCGTTGCAGAGAGATAAGATGCTCGCTGGAATTTGCTCGTACAATTTGATAGTTGTACATTGCCTTCTTTAGTAAAGAAATCCAATTCCACTACCTTGCAATTTGAAATATCACTCAACCATTTTGAGTAATAATAGTACGATTGTACAATCCTCAAATGCGCTTCACTTATGGATAAGGTTAACGTTATACCAACGAATATTCCTTCCTGTGGATATGACAGAGTCCTTAAGTAGATTATTCTTCAATCATTGATTCTGATTCTGTCAGTTCTTGAGTGACGTAAATTCCTTTTGCTTCAGAGTCTGTTGTCGTAGCTTCTTAGGGTCTTCAGCTTCTGAGCTTCTCAGAGTCTGGCTTTTGTCTTCAGAGCCACTAACTTCAGAACTTGAATTTTAAGCTTATGATGATCAGCAATATGCTATCAGAGCTTCTTAGCTTGGTTTCTCTGCTTTTGTTCGTAGTGCTTCCGAATGAATTTTAACTTATAATTCTGCACACTAGGACAATCATTAGTAATACCAATTGCAATTTTAATACTTTGTTATCATCAAAACCAATTAAATACTTGGAGGTTTATCTCAGACCCACTTTGTTCCAACATCGTGCCACGATGGGAACTGCTTGATCGCCAAGAAATCAGAAGAAATAAATCTTGAGAAAATCTTCCATCGCAGTACGATGCACCACAACGCAGCACGATGGAGTAACTTGGCGCCCAAGCTGATGAAATGCACAGGATCAGTTATAAAACTGAACTAAATCTTCACATCGCAGCACGATGGCCTCATCGTACTGCAATGCCTTGCTGAGGCCCATTACGAAAACTATAAATAGAGCCTCCCTTTCATTGTTTTATTCATTCAGAAATAGTAGAACACTCTCTACTATAAGGAGAGGTTCAGAGGAGCTCTATTGGGCATAGTTTTCTCCCCTTACGGGAAAACTAACTCAGCAAGGTATGATTTCTTTAGGCTTTTGTATTTAGGTTATAATTTATTGTAATTTAAATATGTAGTCTTTATTATTTATGCCTTAGGTTTTGGTGGAGAAGATGAACTCCCCTATGAATATTTGGAGTCTGTGATTGAGTCTAAGTTATAATAAATGATATTTAGTAATTATGTTTGTTATTTACTTTCGTACACTTTAATAACGTATTCTCGTAATCTGGCTAGATAAGCGGGAGCGCCCATAGAATTAATATCAGGTTTTGACTTGGTATAGTCCGGAACTCGTAGTAAATAATGCTAGGTGTATAGAGACGGTAACATCCTGAACTAGTCGTGAACTGAGCGGTTAGAGGAGGAATCATGCACTAGGTGTGAGCTGAGCACTTAGAAGATGAACAGCCCGATACTAGGACCTAGAGGTTAATTGGTGAAGGTTATAATGCGTGTTTATAAACAACTCACTTAGTAATTAAGGTATGTGACACATCGAGGTTAGGCTCTCGTAGGTACCTTAGTTGTTAACGTAGGGAAACTTTAATAGACATAGTGTAATAGTAAGGTATTACTACAACAAGGATAATTCACCGCCGAACATAATCTAAGTAACTATGTTATACACCGGTCATGCCAAATATGAAGAAGGGAGGGAGTCCAACCACCATACCTAGCCTCTATATTTTTTGAATCTATTATTTATATATTCTGCATTTATATTTCTGCAAAGCATTACGCTATTTTTATAAAAACCTTTTCAAAAACCAAAGCGAATGCAAACTATCACAAACTTAAATAACGCTAGTGAAGCTGCGGCACGATCCCTGTGGATACGAACTCATTCTAGACACCTAGAGTGTGAATTATTACTCGACGACAGACTGGTGCACTTGCCAGACCGTAGTCAAATTTTTGGCGCCGTTGCCGGGGATTGTGTTTACAAAGCATTACTAGATTTATTGAAGTTTGTCAAAAAAAAAAAATCAAAAATGCAAAAAAATTAAAAAAACAAAAAATCTTGTTGATGATTGTGGATTTTGATCTGTGAAAATTCTGGCTAAGGATAAGTCTTGGTATTTAAGCGATCCGTTGTGATCCACCTCACTTACCTGGGAATTTTCATGGTGACAGAGACACACGAGACAAACCAAAAATAGTTTTACAAAAAAAAATATTTATCCAGTGCTACTGAGGTATTTGTTTAAAGTGCATGCAGACAGGTACTTAAGCGCTAAGGATTACAAGGGCTGGCAACAGCAAAAATTAAAGTCAGCATTCTTACAGGAAAACTCTCAAAATGATGAGAGATGGAGCAAATTGAGAAAGAGAAGCTGCAACAAAAAGTCAATGGTCAGGAGGATCATTTGACTAAAGCTTCCATAGGAAGCAAGAGAAGAAAAGGGCTGTTACAAGAATGGTTCGGAGACACAGGAACCATTGGCGAAGATGACGAGAGAAGAGAAAGGCCATCAGGGATGAACAACTACGATCAGGTGAATCAATCTGCAAAATCATCTCAGAAGAACAAATTCTTCCTCGGGAGGAAAAGCGCAAAACAGAAAGACATGCACAGGTACAAGTTTGGGGTGAAATCACCACGCTCTATGAAACTGCACCCGGAAAATAAGTCGTCAACAGGGATAGTTGAGGGCATGGTGAAACAGATCTGGTCCTACCAAAGATTGTAAGAGTTTAAGAAAGATGGCCAGTGCATCAAGCTGGAACAAAGGAGCACCGAAGAGAAACATGTGAACCTATCCTCTGTAATGGAGAAAATGCCTCAAGCTAATGAGAGGCTAAACAAGCGCTGCTTGGGAGGCAACCCAAGGATAAGTATTTATATTTCAGTATTTCTAATTCAGTATTTTCAATTCATAGCATGTACTTAAGAATTCTTGTTATATCACTTTCATCTACCCTTATTCAAACTTACAAAAAAATTAAATAACTGTTTGTTGTTTATTATCTAGTGCATGATAAACTGTTATAGGTAAGATTGCGGCGAAGTAAGTTATAAATTCTGATGAGCCGAATTTCACGCCTTCATACAGAAACCAAACGTGATTGCTCCGAAGTGCGAAGTTCGGGAGACAGAGAGACGAGTGATGAAGCTGGTGTCTGTGGGACAAGTGTTCAACTTTCAGATACCTAAGCCATGTGAGGATTTGAGCCAAATATTTCCAAACGGTATTACCACTTTCTTTCGAATTACTATGAGAGTACCGTGCACTTGTTTATTTTCTAGAACTTGCTCTAATTCTCTGCTGACTAGTTGATTTGATATTATATGCATTGAGGCAGTTGTTTGTTATAACCCAGAGCCTTTTCAAGCCACCCTTTATATATTATTATCCTTTGCTAGCCAAATTTGAGCCGTAAAAAAATAATTATCCCTTTTGTTTCGGTGACAAACCACGATACAAGCCTATAGACCAGAAAAACAATGATTTACCCTCTTTGGAGTTAGATAATAGTTCTCAAAAGTCTTGGCAACAAAATAAGTTTGGGGTTGCTCATGGAACTAGCAACGTCTAAGTTTGGGGTGGGTATACGGAGAACTATCACCACAAAAAAAGAAAAATAAATGAAAAAGAGACGGGAAAACATCAAAAAATTCCCTAAAAAATAGTCTCTTCAAAAAAAAATGAAAAAGCCAAAAGGCAAAAGAAAGAGGCAAAGGGCAAAAGAAAAGAGCCAAAGGGGAAAAACAGTGATAGAAAAGAACCACACAAAGACACATCCGGTTCTTATTTTCCGACACCAACACAAAAAGGTACCCAAAGGAACAAAGGTTGCGTACACAAAAATGAACAACAAAGTAGAACTTAACTCCAATGTTTAGCCTACTATTCCCAAAAATGTCCTACCTTGACCTAAGCCACGTTATAACTCTGAAAAAGACCTCCAATAATGCATGAATATTGAATTTTGACTGGTTGCTTAGAGTTCTTGCAAGCCTATGGTAAAATGGCAGGTTGTGCGATGATTGAGAGCTAACCCTTTCAATTATGAGCGAAAAACACAAATGTGAGAGAGAGAAAAAGTTGAACATGGACTCTTGCAGACATTCGTCCGATTTGCTACTATTGACGTCTCCTGAGCCTAGCAGGACTGAGCATGATCGCTGCGGTAAGAAATCAGCGGTACCATTGCTGAAATATTAAGCAAGGTTGTGAAATTCCTATCATCTTTATTTATCTCTTATTTCTCTAACGATCTTGTCTGACAGCATGTTACTTGAGGACAAGCAACAGTTTAAGTTTGGGGTTGTGATGACAGGAATTTCTACGTCATTTTTAGTATTATTATTAGTAGTACAATGACCAAGACAGACCCAAATACGAAGGAAAACCTACAAAAGCAAGAAAAAGCATCAAGACGGAGTCCAAGATGCATAAAGACAAGAAAAAGCCCAAAAATTGAAGAAAATCAGCATTCCATCGCAGCACGATGGCTCCCATCGTGCCACGATGGGAACTGCTTGATCGCCAAGAAATCAGAAGAAATAAATCTTGAGAAAATCTTCCATCGCAGTACGATGCACCACAACGCAGCACGAAGGAGTAACTTGGCGCCCAAGCTGATGAAATGCACAGGATCAGTTATAAAACTGAACTAAATCTTCACATCGCAGCACGATGGCCTCATCGTACTGCGATGCCTTGCTGAGGCCCATTACGAAAACTATAAATAGAGCCTCCCTTTCATTGTTTTATTCATTCAGAAATAGTAGAACACTCTCTACTATAAGGAGAGGTTCAGAGGAGCTCTATTGGGCATAGTTTTCTCCCCTTACGGGAAAACTAACTCAGCAAGGTATGATTTCTTTAGGCTTTTGTATTTAGGTTATAATTTATTGTAATTTAAATATGTAGTCTTTATTATTTATGCCTTAGGTTGTGGTGGAGAAGATGAACTCCCCTATGAATATTTGGAGTCTGTGATTGAGTCTAAGTTATAATAAATGATATTTAGTAATTATGTTTGTTATTTACTTTCGTGCACTTTAATAATGTATTCTCATAATCTGACCGGATAAGCGGGAGCGCCCATAGAATTAATATCAGGTTTTGACTTGGTATAGTCCGGAACTCGTAGTAAATAATGCTAGGTGTATAGAGACGGTAACATCCTGAACTAGTCGTGAACTGAGCGGTTAGAGGAGGAATCATGCACTAGGTGTGAGCTGAGCACTTAGAAGATGAACAGCCCGATACTAGGACCTAGAGGTTAATTGGTGAAGGTTATAATGCGTGTTTATAAACAACTCACTTAGTAATTAAGGTATGTGACACATCGAGGTTAGGCTCTCGTAGGTACCTTAGTTGTTAACGTAGGGAAACTTTAATAGACATAGTGTAATAGTAAGGTATTACTACAACAAGGATAATTTACCGCCGAACATAATCTAAGTAACTATGTTATACACCGGTCATGCCAAATATGAAGAAGGGGAGGAGTCCAACCACCATACCTAGCCTCTATATTTCTTGAATATATTATTTATACATTCTGCATTTATATTTCTGCAAAGCATTACGCTATTTTTATAAAAACCTTTTCAAAAACCAAAGCGAATGCAAAATCTCACAAACTTAAACAACGCTAGTGAAGCGCGGCACAATCCCTGTGGATACGAACTCATTCTAGACACCTAGAGTGTGAATTATTACTCGACGACAGACTGGTGCACTTGCCAGACCGTAGTCAACATGGTTAAAGTACCATGACGGGTTCGGGAGTTGGTTACGCGAGGGGAAGGTGTTAGCACCCCTCGCATCCATCGTACTCGATGGGAACCGTTTAAGGGTTTCGGTTCATAAATAAGTAAAAATTTAAATGTAACATTTTTTTGAGTTTTGAATTAAAAAATGAAAAATAAAACACAATGATTATGAGAAAAAAAATGTTACATTTAAATTTTTACATATTTATGAACCGAAACCCTTAAACGGTTCCCATCGAGTACGATGGATGCGAGGGGTGCTAACACCTTCCCCTCACGTAACCAACTCCCGAACCCGTCACGGTACTTTAACCATGTCAACCTCAAGGTTTTTTTTCGATATTTTCCTTTCCCTCTCTTTGGGATAAATAAAAATTGGTGGCGACTTCATTGTTATATATGAAATTTTCCAGCCGGCAACAGCTGGCGACTTCACTGGGGACTCTTGAGAGTTAAGCCTAGTTTAAGCGGTTTTATTTGTTTGCTATTTCCAGGTTTGCAGTATCTTGCTCTATCTTTTATTTTTCTGTCATTATATGCTGGCTGGCTGTTTCTCTACTTCTACTCCTTCTTCTTTTTTCTTTTTGCCATTGCGGCGTGGTTACTGTGTGAGGCTCTACACTCGAGCTTGAGAAAAACCTAAGTTAAGTTATGGGTATTTATGCTAGCCTCCCTGACGTATGGCTCGTGAGCGCTGGCATAATCACCTCACCTAGGGTAGATTCTCTTGAAAATATTGGCCATCCTGACGTATGGCTCGCTAGCGCCAGTGTTTTCATGTGGGATCCATAACCCTAGGGACCTTTTGACCTGTCTAGAACCCGGAAACGTGTTATTAGGAACCTCTGCTTAGAACCTGAGTCGAGGTTGCGTTGCGTTAACCCTCCCGGTTGACGTCGTGACTTCACCTAAATGAGGTTTTCTTTTGGAGACATTTGTCGTGAGCTTTTACAACAGCGACATTGTTTCTAAGGGGAGATCCATGATTTTAGGCACCTCATCAAACCTAGAACAACATGTGAGAAGGGTGAGTTGCAGGTAACTTTGAGCTTTTTTTGACTTCAGAATGTGAACTTGAACCTTTGTGACTGAATCTGCTACACAAATGCATCCATACATCCATGAATTCATGCATACATGCATTCATTTACCTAAACTCATACAAAAAATATATATTTGATTTTCAGGGAACCAAAGAAACTTTGTTTTTATAAGCATGAGGGATATGGAAACAAGAGGTACCTTCAACTACAGTGTCAGGGTACCGAAGGTAGACAAACTTTTAGTTATGGAATCCAAGTTGACAACCATCCGTAGAGACAACTTCCGATCAAATTACGGGTCCATTATTGATCATCTGCACGTCCAACTTGATACGATGGCTTTGACTACATTGGCTCAGTTTTATGATCCTCCTCTTCGATGTTTCACCTTTCAAGACTTTCAGCTCCTCCCCACAATAGAGGAATTTGAAAGTATTTTGGGTCTCAGAAGGGATGGGAGGTCTTGTTATTTGAGAGAGGTTCCGACTCCAGAGGCATTAGCCTTGGCTTTGCACCTTGGTAGCCAAGACTCTATACCATTTCAAGTGATCAAGACGGGTGCCCAAGGACTCACGAGGAAAGTTTTAGAGGACAAAGCTCAACTTGTACTAACAGATGGTAATTGGAAAGCCTACAACGCTATCTTTGCTTTGATGATCTATGGGTTGGTGTTGTTCCCTAATGTGAATGATTTCATCGACCTCGCTGCTATTGGGGTATTTTTGACCGAAAATCCTGTTCCTACACTTTTGGGTGACTTCATTTATTCTCTTCATGACCGAAATAGCACGGGAAGAGGGGGACAAATCTCTTGTTGTGCTCCTTTGATTCAGAAATGGATGATGTCTCATTTACCCGACAAAGGACCCTTTGTGGAAAACAAGAATGCTAGATGGTCAGAAAGGTTGAACTCCCTTACCGAGAAAGATATTCGTTGGTACTCTCGTAGTGTAGACTCTTCCAAGGTACTCCTCAAGTGCGGGGTTTTCCCTAATGTACCTCTTGTTGGAATCCAAGGATGTATCAACTATAATCATGTTCTCGCCCTTCGTCAATTGGGTTACCCCATGGAAGACGCACCTCTAGAAACCTCAGTGACAAAGTTTATCCTTAGAAAAGAGAAGGAGGATTTGGAACTTTGGGATAAGATCAAGAAGGCATGGAAACAAGCTCGCAAGACAACAATGGATAAAAAGAATTGTTTGGCTAGGGAGGCTTATACTCAATGGGTGAAGAATCGCATCCTAGACATCAAACTTCCTTTCATTACTATCGTCCCTATGGTACCTCAAGAGCCAGAGCCGGTTATGACCAACCCATAAGAAGAAGCCGACGCTTTGAAGAATCAAATTGCACAACTCAAAATGGAAAATGAGGAGTGGCAATTTAGACACTTGAGAGATCAAGGAGACATTAAGATCTTGAAGAGAGAAAGGGGTGAAAAGGAAGAAGTGATCCAAGAGTGTCGGAAAAAGATAAGAGATGCCCAAGCAAGAGAGGAGCAATGGAAAAAATCAGAAAGTTAGAACACTCCAATATTACCCTGTATGACACTGGGAATCAAGCCATGACAGCTCAAGGAGAGTGGAAGAGGAAATATGAAAAGAAAACACAAGAGTTGCGGAAAGCCCTTCAAGAGTACAAGGAGCTTGAGCTAAGGGGAGCACTTGAGAGATAAAAGAGGGAAGAGTTTCACTCTCAAGAGAAGCGGAAGGACCAAGAATGCATTGAAAGGTATGAGAAAAGTTTGGCTCAGCTCACGGAAGCTCACGAGGACCAAAAGAGTCACTTGGCCGAGCAAATAGAGAGGTTGGAGGATGATTTGAGACAACATAAATTGGCCATTGAGGTAGCACAACAAGATGAAGCAATATGGAAAGAGGCTTTTTACCAAATGCTCCTCATCTCTAATGAAGCATTAGATGAGATGCCTGAAAGATTGAGGGTCGCTGAGGTGGAGCTTCCTCTGCATGGTGTTCCAAGAGGAATCAGAGAATTCATGGGGTATTGCCGAGGGCTTATGACGGTGTACAAGAACATAGTCAAGAAGGCAAAGAAGCGTTTCTAGATTTGTATTTAGGACTTATCTATGTAATGAACTTTTGAATTTTTGAAGTCGCCAGCTGTTGCGGGCTGGAAAATTTCATATATAATAATGAAGTCGCCATCGATTTTTATTTATCCCAAAGAGAGGGAAAGGAAAATATCAAAAAAAAACCTTGAGGTTGACATGGTTAAAGTACCATGACGGGTTCGGGAGTTGGTTACGCGAGGGGAAGGTGTTAGCACCCCTCGCATCCATCGTACTCGATGGGAACCATTTAGGTGGTTTAGGTTTGTCTGCGCGTTTGAATTAAAATGCTCTAAAGTCGGCTAGCTTTCTACTTCGTTTCCAATTTAGAAGAAAAAAAAAGGTTTTTTATTAACGAGCTTGACGGTTGTAGGAGCCCGCTCCTACGTATTCCCAAGAGTGCAATGGGAAATTCAAAGCTCACGTAGTTCTGCTAAAAAATGTTTGTTTGGTTGGTTGATTTTAACGGGTAACGTTTATTTCATATTCCGCTGATACAACATTGCTTGTATGTTCTAAAAAGAAGCTTAAGCTGTGTATGTGTCAGAGGAGTAGATAAAACGTGTATCCATTGCAGAAAAGAGTTGATTAACGGATGTTGCTTATTTCGCATTCCGCTGACACAACAGTGCTTGTATGCTCTTAAGAGACGCTTAAGCGTATATGTGTCAGAGGAATGGATAAAGCGTATATCCATGTTTTCTGAAAAAAGGTTTAAGTGTGTTGAGTTAATTTTAGCGCTTTAGGATGAGGATGGTCCCAAGATCGCGAGCCATACGTCAGGGATAGGAACCATCCGGGGTGTGAAAAGCCATACGTCAGATCAACCTCTTTTCATCCTTTTTTATTGTGAAAATATTAATTAAGCCAATAGTGAGGATAATCCCAAGATCACGAGCCATACGTCAGGGATAGGGATTATCCGGGTGTGAAAAGTCATACGTCAGATCAACCCTTTTTCACTATGTTTGTTATAAAAGCGAGTCTCGAATTTAAACCAAACAGTCCAATAATAGAAGAATAGATGAGAGGTATAGAAGTTGAGAGATTACATCAATATAAGTGACATAACAAATATAAAGCATGACAAATGAATAAATAATGATAAATATGCATGAATGCAATTAGGTAAATAAAGTGCATGAATGCAACAAAAGTGAATAGATATGATGCATAATTAAATAAAAAATGCATAAGCTAAGGTAGCGGACAATGAATTAATTAAACATAACAATGCAAAATTAAATCAAAGTAAATGAGATGAGTTAGAATGAATTGGGGTGAAGCTAAAGAACTGAGGACAAGCATAAAAATGGATGAAAAAAAAGGAAATGAGCAATTAATTATAATTAAGCACTTAAATAAATAAGCCACACATTAGAAAAGTGATTAAATAATAAGCTAAGAGAAGCAAGAGCATGATCTGAAATCAAACATAATTTAAGCAAAACAAAATGGTCCAGAAAGCTAAAAAGTTTAAGCACCAAATAAGTGCTTATGAAAATACGCTCAAAAGTGATTAAATAAGCTAAAACGCTAGAAAATAAACTAAAAGCTAACATAATGCTAAAATAATTGGAAACAAAAATTTAAGAATAACAAAGTGATTAAAGTAGCTTAAATAAGCTATTAATCACTTAAGTGCTTTTGGAAATAAGCTAAGAAATGAATTAAAAATAAGTTCCAAATGGGGGGGGTACAGATCTGGAAACGTGCATGTAAATAGCACTAACAGATTTCTGCACCCCAAATAGGGCCCAAGCCACCTTTCACTCCAAACAAATAAAAACAGAATACTAAATAAATAAAAAAGAAAAATAGAGGAGTGGGGGCCACGCGGCTGCGAGCCAATCAGACCGCGCCACGTGGCGAATGTCTCCTCCGCCCAATCATGAGCCGCTGGACAAAGCAGTCGCGGAATTCCGTGCCAATCATTGGCGTCGGAGAATGTTCCCCTCTCGGGATCCGTGCGCTGACATAAAAGGAAAAAAACAAAAGGTGCGCGGGACCCACGAAAATTCTTCTTCTTCCTCACAACAACTTACAGAAACGCAGGAAACAGAATAAGCAACAACACCATTAAAATACATCCACTTAACACTACTAAAATTTCAAAACTTAACCAAAAAAAACAAATGAGTATACCATTTCGCTCATAAAATTAAGTAGAACACGAAAATGGACTTAGTTTTTACAGATATTGATTATAAAAAATAATAAAAAATGAGAAAGTTTCGGATCTAAAATTCCAAAACTCAAAATCATACAGATTCGAACAAATTAGTTCATTCAAATGCTTCACAACACACTAAATAAAGTAGATTCGTGAAAACTTACTGTTTTGGAGCTTTTTTCTGACCTAGAAACTCAAGCTTTCTTTTTGCCACTTTGTGCTTCAACCCTTTGATTCACTTGCTTTTCTGAGGTTTGAAGGTGTTGTTTGAGTTTCTGGAGATGAGAGATGAAGGTTTGAAGAAGAGATTTCAAGTTTTAGTGAAGGTTTGAGTGAGAATTGATATTTTCTTTTCAGATTTTTGTGCCTCCCTTTTTTCCTTCTAGGGTGTGAAGAAAATCCACCCTTTAAATAGACAATGAGCTAGGGTTTGGTGAGGGTAAGGGTGGTCACCAAGAAAGGGGTAACTTGGGAATTCTAGTTTATGATATTTGGGCCATTTTTTTGGTTGTATGTAGGTTCATTTTTTTGTGATGAGGTAGAGAGTAGTAGAATATTCTAGTGATGGGGTGTGGTGGAAGTGAGTAGAAATTTTAGTGATTTCTTGGTTTTGGAATTTTGGGGGTTTTGGCTCATAAATCAGTAAAAATTTAAATGTAACATTTTTGTGAGTTTTGAATTAAAAATGAAAAATAAAACACAATGATTATGAGAAAAAAAAATGTAAATTATATAAAGAAAGATTTTATTGATATTTTGCAAAAAGTTGACTTTTTTGGGTTAAAGGTTGACTTTTTATGTCAAAGGTTGACTTTTGTTGACTTTTTCTAAAAAATGCAAAATAATGGCAAGATGAAAAAAAAAATGTGAAAAATAAGGTGGGGCAAAATTAGGGTATGACAGTAGGCCTTTAACCAAGTTTAGTTTGCTAAGCTTAGATATTAATCTCCAGTTAGCATGTCCTAAGCGTTGGTGCCAAACCCATTTCTCATCACTCAGAGATAAAAGACACATGATCTTTTGTTCTGCTAGTTATGACAGATTAACCTTTTATACATTGCCTTTCCTCAGGCCTCTGAATACTACAGACTTATTAGAGTCTTTAGTTACAGTACATGCATTCTTATCAAACATCACCACATATCCACTGTCACAAAATTGACTTATGCTAAGTAGATTGTGTTTAAGGCCATCAACAAGCCAAACATTATTTATTGACAAAGAAGAATTACCAACTGTACATGTCCCAATGATCTTGCCTTTTTGTTTGCCTCCAAACCCCACAGTACCTCCCTCTTTCAGAGTCAGGGTTTGGAACATATGCCTTTCTCCTGTCATATGTCGTGAGCAACCACTGTCCAGGTACCATGATTGCTGCTTTTGCCTTCCTTGAGTGTAAATCTGAAGCAAAGACAATCTCATACTTTGGTACCCATATTTTCATTGGTCCTTTGTGATTGGTTTTCATCTCCTTAAGCTTTCTTCGCTTATAAGGCTTATTAGAAGTTCTAGAGTAGTCAGAGCCATTTGAAAAAGACTTTGGCTTTGATTGATTCTTGAACTTTTCTCTGGAATATATCAGTGTCTTAGATACTAAGCTAGATTTTGAAGTATTCATGCCCTGATTATGCTTGGGCACTGATGTCTTCAAAACCTTTGCTTAAGTTTTCTTAGACTTAGATTTGACTTTGACTTCAGGTTTAGATGTCTGAGGTTCTGATAATTTCAGAACTTCTGACTCTATTTCCTGTGGTTCAGAAGT
Organism: Trifolium repens; assembly: GCA_030408175.1. NCBI lineage: Eukaryota > Viridiplantae > Streptophyta > Magnoliopsida > Fabales > Fabaceae > Trifolium > Trifolium repens. Next base: position 39,922,372 of record CP125851.1, read on the forward strand.
CATTTATGGTTCTGATATATCCAGATTTTCTGAATCACCTTGAACAAAGATTACTTTAGGATCTGAAGATGTTTTGTTTACACATGAAGCTTGTAATGGATTGTTCTCATTGAATCGAGAGTATCCAAGACCGTCTCCTCTATTTCTACTAACATTATAAATTAAGGAAACTATCTTACTTCTTTTCATGCCATTGATGAGAAACTCCTGAAGAACAAATTCATGTTCTGGAGGCACTTTATCATCATATACATAATGTGTTTCGAGAAAGCAATTTCTACTTTTCAGAGACTCGTTCTCTTCCGCAATTATGTTTGATTTTTCAGTCAGGTTGTTATAGGCCTTTTTAAGGACCTTACATTCCCCTGCTTTCTTGGTAAGCAATTTTAAGGCATCTCTTAAGGAATCTACTAATTCATCTTTAGAGAGTTTAGCAATTACCTCTTCTTCATTGTCTGAATATGAATCTGCTTCATGTTCAGAGTTATCCTTGTCAGAAGCAGTTGCCATCAGAGCCAGATTTGTTTCCTCATCTTCATCAGAGTCTGAATCTTTGTCTAGATCTTCCCAAGTAGCAAGAAAACTCTTCTTAACTTTATTCTTGTACCTTTCTTTACTAGAGTTTTGCTTGTTTAATCTACTCTTGTTCTCAGGACAATCAGCAATAAAGTGACCAGGTTTGTTACACTTAAAACATTTGCTCTGTTCTTTCTTCTTGTCCTTAGTGGCAGAAGATCTTTTAGAAGAACTACTAAATCTCCCAGCATATTTCTTGCTTCTCTTTGCCCACTGAGATACTTTAGCAGCCATTAGAACCATTTCTTCTTCTTCTTATTCTGACCCATCTTCAAGGCAAACTTCTGAAGCTTCTTCTTCAGATTCTATAACTTTAGCTTTCAGAGCTTTTGAAGAACTCTTAGAGCTTAGAGCTATCCCTTTCATCTTCTTGGTGGAATCATCAGCCATTAATTCCATCTCATGACTTTTCAGAGAACTTATCAAATCTTCAAAAGTTACTAAATCCAAGCCCTTAGCTTATTGAAATGCAGTCACCTTAGGTCTCCACTTTGGGGGTAAATTTCTAAGAATCTTTTTCACATGATCAGCAACAGTATAGCTTTTGTTCAGAACCTGAAGTCCAGAGACCAGAATTTGAAACCATGAGAACATGGTTTCAATATCCTCTCCATCTTTCATTTTGAACAACTCATATTGTTGAACTAGCAAGTTTGCCTTAGCCTCTCTAACTTGCTTGTTTCCTTCATACTTAGATTTCAGAGACTCCCAAATAGACTTGGCAGTGGTTTTGTTCACAATTTTAAGGTACTTGATGACAGGAATTTCTATGGTATTTTTAGTATTAGTATTAGTAGTAAAATGACCAAGACAGGCCCAAATACGAAGAATAACCTACAGAATCAAGGAAAAGCATCAAGACCAAGTCCAAGATGCAAAAAGACAAGAAAAAGCCCAAAAAGTGAAGAAAATGTGCTGATCATCGTAGCACGATGGCTTCCATCGTGCCATGATGGAAGCTACTTGTTGGCCAAGAAATCAACAGAGAAAATCTGAAGAAAATCTGTTCATCGCAGCACAATGACATTACTTGGCGACCAAGCTGATGAAATGCACAAGATCAGTTATAATTTTGAACTGAATCTTCTCATCGTACTGCGATGGACCTATCGCAGCACGATGGCTTGCTGAGGCCCATTACGAAAACTATAAATAAAGCTCAAATTCCTCATTATTTTTCATTCAGAAATAGTAGAACACTCTCTACTATAAAGGAGGTGTTCAGAGGAGCTCTAAGGGCATAGTTTTCTCCCCTTACGGGAAAACTAACTCAGCAAGGTATGTTTTCTTTAGGCTTTTATGTTTAGGTTATAATTCTTTTATTGTAATTTAAATATGTAGTATTTTGTAATAGATGCCTTAGGTTGTGGTGGAGAAGATGAACTCCCCTATGAATATTTGGAGTATGTGATTGAGTCAAAGTTATAATAAATTGTTATTCAGTATTATGTTTGTTATTTACTTTCTTGCCCTTACACGACGTATCTCGTAATCTGGCCGGGTATGCGGGAACGCTAATAGAATTGATGTTGGGTATTAACCTGATGTGGTCCGGAACTAGTAGTAAATAACACTAGGTGTATAGAGACGGTAACGTCCTGAACTAGTCGCGAACTGAGCGGTTAGAGGAGGAATCATGCACTAGGTGCGAACTGAGCACTTAGAAGATGAATAGCCTGATACTAGGATCTAGAGGCATTGGATGGGTGAAGGTAATAATGCATGTATAATAAACAACCCACTTAGTAATTAGGGTATGTGACACTCGAGGTTAGGCTCTCGTAGGTACCTTAGTCATTAACGTAGGGAAACTTTAATATACATAGTGTAACAGTAAGGTGTTACTACAATGAAGGAAAAGTCACCGCCGAACAATAATCTGAGTAACTATGTTATACACCATTCATGCCAAATATGAAGAAGGGAGAGAGTCCAACCACCATACCTATCATCTATGTTTCTGAATCTATTATTATTTATTTATTTATTTATGCAAGCATTACGCTTCTTTTTATAAAACCTTTTTCCAAAACCCAAAGCGAATGCAAAAAATCAAACCGCTTAAATAACGCTAACGAAGCTTTGGCACGATCCCTGTGGATACGAACTCATTCTACTAAGTAGGGTGTGAATTATTACTCGACGACAGACTGGTACACTTGTCAGACCGTAGTCAGTACTCATCATGAGAGATAGCATTGGTCATCATACCTTTCAGTAAGTGATGTTTCTTGTATTCTTTCTTCTGATCAGGTGTAAATGATTTTCTGTTTTCATAACTAACAACACCTTCTCTATCCATATTTTCAACAGTGACACCATCTTGTACCATGTCCCATAAATCATAGTCCACACCTATAATCTGACTATACATTTTTGTCTTCCAGAAGGGATATGAGGTATCATCTCCATTGAAAAATGGAATCTTGTCAGAAGACTTCATTTCCTTTGTGTCATAATCAAAGTTCACAGCACCAAGGTCGTTCTTCTTTCCTCCACTGTTTTCACCAAAATCATTGATGATGTTTTTCCACTGGATCTTTTACTGTTTCACTGTAAGGTGAGTTAGACAACAGACCTAGCTCTAGATACCAATTGAAGGTGTGGAAAAACACAAGAAGGGGGGGGGGGGGGGGGGTTGAATTGTGTTTTAGAAAATTAAAACTTTTTCCTAACAATGACTAATTTTGCAGCGGATCTAAGAAACACAAGACAAGATAAACAGTGAGAGAGAGAGAGAGAAAGAGAGACACAAAGATTTTTATACTGGTTCCCCTCACAATCCGAGAGTACTCCAGTCCCCTTGCACTTCCAAGGGAGTTTCACTATAATCTTAAGAGATTACAAATGCTCAAGCTCACAAGCAAGAGACTTCTCAAAAATGCTCAAGTTACAACTAACAAGAGACTTCTCAAAACTTTACAAATAACTTGAAAGTTATCAGACACTTGATATACTATCAGAGGTGTTTACAAAATACAACGCAAATTTACTTAAGACAATGAATGACAAATTTAAGTTCTTGAGTGTCAGCGTGTTTCAGAGTCTTAGAGTAGATGATAGAACAATGGTCATTTCTTCCATTTGAGTCTTCTATTTATATTAAAGGAATGTGAATGACCGTTGCAGAGAGATAAGGTGCCAACTGGAATGAATCGTACAAATGATAGTTGTGACTTGCCTTCTATAGAAAGAAAAACAATTCCACTACCTTGTGCATTTGAATTATCACTCAACCATTTTGAGTAATAATAGTACGATAGTACAATCCTCAAAGACGCTTAACGTTGTACCAACGAATATTCTTTCCTATGGATATGACAGAGACCTTACATAGATTATTCTTCAATCATTGATTCTGGTCTTGTCAGTTCTTGAGTGACGTATATTCCTTTTGCTTCAGAGTCTGGTGCTATAGCTTCTTATGGTCATTAGCTTCTGAAACCTTTCAGAGTCTGACTTTAGTCCTCAGAGCTACTAACTTCAGAACTTGAATTTTAAGCTTCTGATGATCAGCGATAGACTTTCAGAGCTTCCTTGCTGGGCTTCTCTGCTTTTGTCCGTAGTGCTTTTAAAGTGAATTTTAACTTATAATTCTGCACACTAGAACAATCATTAGTAATACCAATTGCAATTTTAATACTTTGTTATCATCAAAATTAATTACGTTTCAGAGGTTTTTTGTCACACCCACTTTGTTCCAACATGTTTGACAGTGTGCATTCGGAATGCCTTGATTTCTGAAACTGGTATAATCATATTTGATCGGATTCTTGGGGGCTTCATTCAAAAGATGACGTCGAGAACAAACATATAAATATGCATTTTGCATTTCAGTTAGTATGTTTTACATTATGCATATAAATATGCATTTTCCATTTCAGCGGCTTACATAAATAGTAGGAATCTTTCTGTCTTTCAAAAGTTGTGGATGCTATTAATTGTCGTTAAGATTTTTTGAGGCACGAACAAGGTGTTGCGTATTTTGATCACAAGAATTTGTTTTCCTTTATAGAGCCTTGTACATGATGGTCATTGGAATTCTAGACATGAATACTAAGTGTCATAGACCGGTGAATGTTACATAATAGTTTGAGCTTATATCATTAGGCCTTTAGTAATATTTGGGCTTAGGTTAGTTTAGCCTTTTATGCTTATTATATATTGTAAGAATAACTCTGTACTTATTAAGCTTTTCTCATTCTATTGAAACCTAGCCACCCTTTCCTTTTGGTATCTCTGATTATAACATGGTACCAGACCTTATTTCGATCCACCTTGAACTATTTGTCACTTTTGTTGTTTAGTTCCCAAAAATTTGGGAATGTGTTTGCTTTGTTTTTTGTTGGTTGATTCTATCATTGTATTGTTGTGCTCTGCTGCTACAAAACAATCAGTGTTGGTGTAAAGGGTTGCTGCTGCGTTGCGTTTCTTGGCCTACAACTTTGTGAAGGATCAAGGGCTATTGTAGGTGCGTGTTGTTGCTGTGAATTGAATTTTCTATTAACAACTTGGTTTATTAGGTATCGATGCTTTGTTCAAATTTTGGAAAACTATTGGTTTCTTATGATGCCTCGTTTCATTCTCTCACTATCAATGTTAAGCATTGGAAATTTGGTTCTTTTGGAAAATTGTTGGATTTAAACTAAATGAAGAAGAACGAATTCTCTCACGGGTGTTTCAAAGTATGTTTGTGCCTATGGTTGTCTGTTTGGTTGTCACGATGGTTCAATAAAAAAACTATTGGTTCATATTGGTTCTTCAATTTGTCTTGGATTGGTTTCAATTGGATTTATTCAAATTGGATAATTTGGTGAGTCAAAATGGTGCTCACAATGTGTTTGTGAAAAGTTCTCATTGAATGCATATTTGAGTTTTTGGTCTATTTGGTTTGTTTGGTTTGGTTATGCTCCTCTTATTTTGGTTCAGTTCCGTTTGGTTTGATTTGGTTCTGTTTGATTAATCCTCTCTCTGTCAATTCTTTTGTTTGATTACTTATCTCTGATGATTTCTTCTATCTGATTGTTTCTCCCTAAGGATTTCTTCTGTTTGCTTCTCCCTGATGAAACTTTTGTCTGAATTATGTCGGATTGCTTCTCCCTCCTCATTCCTTTTGTTTGATTGTTCCCCTCCATTTGGTTTCTTCTGATTGATTGAACTTCTCCCTGTTGATTCTTCTAATTGGTTGCTTCTCCCCGATTAATTCTTCTCTTCTCTCTATATTGGTTCTTCTGTTTGATTGCTTCTCTCTGTATTGGTTTGGCTCTTCTCTCTTTTGGTTTGGATTGAATTGATTTTCTTTGACTTGGTTCAGTTTGGATTGGTACAATTTGGTTTGGTTTAGTTTGGATTTGTTCGATTGGTTCGGTTTCGGTTGGTTTGAATTGGATTCGATTGGCTTGATTTTGGTTCTCCTCTCTCTGATAGTTTATCTCTTTTGGCTTCTAGTTGATGCTTTTCTTCGTTGGCAATGCTATTAGTTGGTTTGGTTTTATAGGGTTAATTTTGTAACAAGCTTAAAGCTGTGTAAGCTTTAGCTTGAGGGGTAGTGTTTGAAGTTTATATTTTTAAGTAATGTTTTTCGTATTTTGTTTGACAAACTCATAATGCTTCTTGTTTATGCATCATAAGTTTGAAGGTAGGTGTTAGATAATAGTTTGAGCTTATATCATTAGGCCTTTAGTAATATTTGAAGCAATGTGAAAGAACATGAAAGGAAGAGAAATATGCAACATTCAAGACATAATTGGAAGTTTTGTACATGAAGAATGATGCATCAACTTCAGGAGAGGGAAGAATATGGAAGTGTTTTAGCATGCACTGAATGCTTCTGCTCAGATACTGGTGCAGACCTTTAATAGCACTAGCTGAAGATTGTTACGGGTAAAGCAATTCAATAGGTTTCAATGGCTATATAGCTCTATTTGAAAGGAGAATTCCCGTGAATATATCAAATCAAAGCCTATGAAACAAAACCTCAATCGGTATAGGTTTTATGCGATATGGATGTTATTAAAACCCGTTGCATTGAACACCGTTAATGTTGGTAGGTCTAAATAAAATATCAAATGATTTTAGATTTTTTTAAAAATTTACATGAATAATCTATATGATACAAATTTTCAATTCATCAGTAGATTTTATAAAAATTGTATGCGTTAAAGTGTTATTAAAAGATGTAACATTATTCATGTAATTTTATCCCTCCCCAAATGTTAAACATTATTCTCTCTGGATTTATATATAAGCAAATTTTCAACTTTTTAGATTCATTGAAAAAGTAAAATTTTAAAATTTTCAATGAATCTAAAATGTCAAATTTGGCTTATATATAGAACTAGAGGGAGTATTCATTACAGCAACCATCTTTGTATTTTGTGAATCTCTTTTTCTCTCACGAGTCATTCATGAGGTGTTGCAGGCCTACATGAGTATACGATAAGATTCAACATTTATACTATACTGCAAACACTAATTGCATGTAGGGAGGAAGAAAAACACTGCAATTAACAATTGAGAATAGACCAACAACCATATCTAAGAGGGGAAAAATACAAGGTAACAAGGACAAAATAGAGAAGCGAGCTATCTAAAAAAACAACTATCCAATGGAGACATTTGCGAGTTGATTGTTGTGCCTTGATTTGCTTCACATGAAATTCTATCTAGCATCATTGATGTTGTAGTTTCAGATTCATCAACCCTCCCAATAGACATGCCATCCACTTCAATCAGTGTAGACATAGAAGCTAAATGTTGAACATTAGGCAATTGAAGTGATCCAAAAGCACTGCTAGAACTATCCTCATGTGGTTCTATTTGAAGTTGCAAAGCATATTCCAAGTCCCACACATCAACCATTGTTGGCCTATCACAACCATAATCTTGTAAGCATTTTTCCACGGTCTCGCTAAATATTCTAAGTGAGTTTTGATTAATTTGTCTTGTGATGGAAGGATCAACGATCTCTTCGAGTATTCCTTTCTCTTTGCAAAGCAATCCCCACTCAGCCAAATTGACTTGCTCATTTGGACAAGACAGATCAATGGCTGGTCTTGCACACAACACTTCAAGTAGAACAACCCCAAACGAATAAACATCAGATTTTTCTGTAAGATGTTGTGTTCTAAAGTAATCGGGATCAAGATATCCAAAAGTTCCTTTAACACATGTGCTGACATAAGAGTGTTGATCAAGAGAACTTGTCCTTGAAAGACCAAAATCAGCAACTTTAGCTACAAGATTCTCATCAAGCAAAATGTTGGTGGATTTCACATCACGGTGAATTATTCTGCCAGCTACCCCTTTGTGAAGGTAATGAAGTCCTCTAGTAGCACCAATACAAATCTCAAGCCTTTGCTTCCAAGTCAAATAAGGCAAATTCGTATTGTACAAATTCTCTCTAAGTGTCCCTTTTTCCATGTACTCATAAACAAGTATCATCTCATCCCTTTCATCACAATACCCTATTATAGAAACAAGATTTATGTGACGAATTTTGGACAAAACCATTATCTCGGTTTGAAATTCTGGAAGTCCTTGACCTGACCCCGACGCACTTCTTTTTACCGCTACACTCATTCCATTCTTGAGGACTCCCTTATAAACATTTCCAAAACCACCAATTCCAATTATCCTCTTCACATCAAAATTCTCTGTTGCAAATTGAAGATCAAGCAAGGAGATTTTCAGGCCAAGGTTTATGTTAGGTAAAGGTTGGCCTGGAGTTATTTTTCCATATGGTAATCTGCTATTAGAAATCCCTCCTGCAGTAGTTGGAATCTTCAACCATTCGGAATTCTCAACAGGCTTTTGTTTCCTGGTTTTACTAATCCAAAGAAACAAAACCACCACAACAGAAACCAATACTAAACCTCCAACGACCGAACCCACCACCACAGGAAGATTAATCTTCTTTGAATTGGAATCTAAATCATCTAAGGGAATTGAACCCGATGATGCAATCACTTTCATTAGTTCTAGCCCATTTAAAAATGCGTTCGGTTTAAAATCGGTCACATTAGGGGTTACCGCAACCTTCAATTTCCCAGAGCCATCAGAACAAACCACAAAATCATAATAATAAGGATCACTCAACACAGATGACAATTCTACGCCGTCATTAATATTTTTAACATAACTGTCATAGATGTAGAGAAAGAAAGTTGTAAGACCAATCTGTGTATTAAAAATGTCACAAAGGTGAAGCCTAAGAAAATAATCAATATTCTTCTCAACAGGAACATTCCAAATTATGCTTAAACCGTTAGAACCGTTTTTGCTCTCTTTGGCAGTTTGATAAACAATATCTGGAGCAACATATTGATTTGAATTTGGACCATCAGATGAATCATTTGCCGTGCGTTGAATTCTACCTCCATCAAAATAGGTACCATTCTGAGCGTTTTGTGGATCAGTTATATAATTGTCATCTGGTAACCATTTTCTTGATAAGATATCGGTATCTCTATTGACAGGATTGCCACCGAGGTTAAGACGGAGTTTGGTTTCCAAAGCTCGTGAGAGGAAATCGTTACTATAAGTTGTTAAGCCTCGACCAATAGAACCGGTGTATGTGAAACGTGCGATTGAATCAGGGATGAAATGAGTTGGGAGCATAAAGAGTTCTACTGCGTTAACAAATGCGAATGATGAATGTTGAGGTGTGAAAGTGATTTTGAATCTTTTTCTGATAATTTTAACAAATACTCTTTTATTAAGCCAGGGTTTGTGTTGTTTTTAGCGTCGAAATTTTGCAACAGTGAGAAACCAGGAACAGAAACATTGAATTTTGCAGTGTAAAGGTTAATCGGTGAAGAGAACAGAAATATAGTGTGTTGAATTGCCATGGTAAATGAGAGAGGAAAATTGTGTTTGTTCGATGATTTATTTTAAGCTATGATGATGATCGCAATTCATATAAATAAGGGAGGGAAGAAGAGAAGAAAAGCTAGGAAGCAATGAAGAAGACATAATTAGATAAGTGGAAGACTTGAGCTGTGGACTGTGTTTAAGTCCTCAGCTTTGAATTTTCTTCTTCCTTGTTTGTTTGTTTCTGTTTTTTTTTTTTTTTTGAAATTTGTCAACTGCTGGAACTATTTGAAACACATGAAAAATGAAAGTTTTCTATACGTTAAAACGTGATTGGTTGGTTTGGAATTTAGACGCACTTATTTACAATAATTTATTTATTTGTTCGAATGCTGCGGAGAATGAATTAAGAATCTGCTAATAATGCCAACCAAATTTGAAAAGGCACTGAAGTCCAAATATCACTCCCGGGGCATGCTAAATTTTCATTCATAATATGTAATACAAGGACACGCCATGTTTTTTCAAAACACAGAACACACCTATTATCATTAAGTAGACAACAACCATACATACCTATTCAATAAAACAATTACCCTGATCAGGATATGGAGTAGCGTCGAACCTTGTCTTGTTTTAGGCGATCTTTCATCGGTGTTACGCCAGGACTACCACGCGAAAAAGGAGAAAGACGGCCAAGTTTTCTGGAAACTGAGTTTAGGAATGATTTTCTAGGCAAAGGAGGCTTATCAGCCGAAGGTGAAGAAACATTTAATGGACTACTAACACCATAATCAACTGAACATTTTTCAATCTCTTTTATTTTCATTTTAAGTTTCACTATCTCTGATTTCAGCTCTTCATTTTCTCTTCTTAATTTGGAAACCTCATTAGAAGCTGGATAAAGCTCGGATGAGTATACATTCCTCTTGTCAGGTGTCGAAGGTGATTCTGAACCTACGCTGCCAGTGCCATCAATATTATCGCGAAGACGTTGCTGTTCATAATACATAAGTTGAGCCACATGTTGGGCAGGAAGCCTGTTGTTTTGTGCAGCGTGCGCTCGCGCCTCTCGTGATAGCTTCTGGAAATCCATCATGCCGCAAACTTTCTTTCTGTCCGCGTCACTTAGAAACGGATGTGCCTGAAAATTTTGAATTCTGACTTCATCAGCATATTCGTTTGTAATAAGAATTTTATTTATGAGAATGATTCTAGAGTTGTCCTTGATTTCAATGATAGTATTATTACGTTGCAAATAAACTAGGATTAGAACAAAATCAACTCTAGTTAACTGTTTCTTTAATACGTTGTCTCAAGATATTAGTATAGAATTATACCTTAAGATAGATGTCTATGGCTCTATACATTCCATCTTCTGTTGTTCTTGATTTTTGAGGCATTAATTCAGCAAGACTGATAAACTTTTGAACTGATAAATTTCTATTGGTGGCTATTTCAGCAAGGTAACTCTCCAATAACTTTCCAACTCTAAAAACATCCCTTTGTGGAGAAGAATAATACTCATCATCTGCATTATACACTGAATGATTTTCCATATCAGACTCTAGGTAATTCATCATGATTCTTTGCACTGTATCTACATCAAACGATGTGTCGCCGCCGCTAAATGAAGGAATAAGAATATCATCCAAAACAGCTTGTCCTAATTGCATGGCTATTCTCCTCTCCAAATCAAACCTGCAAGCAACAGTTGTTTCAAGATATATTGCTGCCTTAAGCCATATTGATAGAAAACTGACAGATACTGCATTCTTGTCCCTCGGCATAAGGCTCACTAGTGTCTCTAAAATAATTCTCTTCTCATGCTCTTCATGTGGTTCAATCTCCTTCCTTCCCTTCCCAAATATTTCCTGCTCCATAGAAAAATTGAACTATGTTAACCATCTAAAATTTGTTGTCGAAATTTGTGTATCAAAATAATTCAACAAAATTGATATGAAATATTTCTTTTCTTTAGCAAAAGGACTTACCAAACCTCTCAGAGATTTCTGTGAATAAAGCATTATAATAGGACCAATACCACAATTTTTAAACCCTCTAGCCATCATTGCAATTAGAACTCTTTGGAAAAAATCGATTCTAAGAACAGTTAGATCTTCAGCCCACCAATCAACAGCTGGTCTCTGGTGAGAAGCAGTGGAAGAATTCATCACTCTTTCATTGCTACTATCACTTCTACCAGATGAACAAAATTGGCTTTCCTTAGATGCCATGTATGCTATTGCATCTATACATTTACTAACCAATTTTGTTTTCTCTGAAATTGGAAGAAGAGTTTCTGATATATGTAAGATAGATATTGCTCCTGACATGCTCTTGAGTGCTACTTCAATCAAGTAAGAATCAGTTCTTCCTACCAAATTTCCGACCGAATAATCTTCTGTCATCTCGAGATAATCGGCTATGCAACGAAGCATAGCGATGTTTTCAACGCTTATTTCGAAGTTTATGCCGTAGCAGAACTTTGCTGCTAGTTCAAATGCTTCTGACCCACCAGGGACATCAATGAGTTCAATCAATGGAACATCAGTAGCAGCATCACTAGATTCTGAAATAAGCTTCCTTATGTATCCACTTTTTGAAATTAATGGAAACTGCAAATCACAACATTAGAGATATAAAAAAGAATTCAATAATGATCCTATGATTAAGTTTGATATTTGAATGTTTTACGCTACCTTGTGTAACGAATAAGAAGCTTCGCCAATTTGAATAGTGACATCACTCGGAATCTCCTGAGAATAATTCCTATAATAAATAAATAGTTCAATACAAATGTTTTCAGTAATTTTCATCATATCCAAGAATAGGTTAACATTAGCATTGGAAAATCCAAAGAAAGAGTTTCAGAAAACTAGAAGCATACCATTCACTCGTTCTCTTCATGGCACAAGTCACCAGTAGCCGTTGTAGATATATCCTGGTTTTTAAAAAATGTCCACAACCGCGAGGTTTTTATGTATCCGAGACTGCAATGTGACTGTGATTAAAACTGTATTTCACTACTATTAGCTGTATTTGATACCAACTTTGCTGCAATATGCACTTAGTGCTGAGAAGTGTGTGCTTTTATGAGAGTTTGAGTGGAAAAAAATAATGAGTGATATAGTTTCATGTTAATGATTGGGGTTTAAGGGGTCTATACATTTTTACAAGTTGGAAAGTCTAAATCACTTTTATTTCATCCACAAAACCACAAAGGTGTCCTTCCCATTTTACTTTTCATGAAGATTTACCTGTTATATCAGTCAGATTGTGCTAACCGTGTGATCGAAAGACAGCAAAGGAAATTATTAACAAGAAAACAAATAAAAGAAAAATGTGCTGCACTGAAATGAAGAAATAGACATGCAGACTCATCCAAATTTCTAAAATTGTTGAAACTGCCAACACAGAACATGGTTTATGGACCCAAAGTAAAGCTAAAGCTTCATTATTGATTAACAAGTTAGTACAAATTTTAGTTTGAATTATTTAAATAAATGAGTTGTTAGATCACCTTTGTATTTTTGGCTCAACGCTCGGAAGTTATGTTTAATATTTGATATTAGTTCACTCGGCCTGTTAGAGCAGCTTTGTCTTTATGGCTGGACACTCGAGAATTGTGTTCACTACCCGGAGTTCAGTACCAAATGCTTTGATCAGAGGACGATTGCCCAGGATTGCTAGGCCAGAGGCCGAGTACATAAAATGCCTGAGGGCAACTAACCAAGACTGAGAACTAGAGGTTGATCGCGCCAAGTATTAGCCGAGCTCTTCATAAGTAAGAGGGGCCGACTTAAAGGAAAATGACGTCCTTCAAGTCATGACCCAAGGCCTAGTTGATTTGGGGCTAGAGTATTATGTGTCTTTTGTAACTCACCTAATCATCGCCAATCATGAGTGAATATTAGGTGGGCTCGACACATCAAAACTAGGTTTGGTGGGGCTGACAAAGAGGAGGCGCCGAAGAACCCAACCCCTAGACACAGGACCCTATAAACGAGTGAGCGGCATAAGACTTGACACATTTTCCCAAATACTTCCTATGTTTCTTTTTAAGTGTCCTTTAAGCATAAAGTTCTACAACTAAAGATAGTGGTTGTTTGAGTTATATTTCCTATTCTACCCTCATTTCAATCCACCATTAATTTTCCCTTTCCAAGTAATTCAGCTTATACACAATTAGGGCAGTAGCCCTAATAAGCTTCTAAAAATTCATAGTAAACAATTGAGAGTCAGTTTCCAACCAAAGAAATATCCAACCGTTTTTAGAAGCTAGCTCAATTGCAAGCATAGCCCCAATAAACTCGACATGAAAAGCAGTAGATATGTTTAAGTTAACAACCCACCCAACAACATTGTTATATCCGAAAATACCACCGCATGCAGCCGGATCAGAATAACATTTTCTTGTGCCATCAATTATGTCTTGTGAACTTGGTTCCTTACTTACCTCCTATAATGTATTAAACACTCAATATAGATGCTCTAAACATAATAGGTAAATATCACTATCACCTCATTTAAGTAAGAAACAAACATCCTTTGTTTGGTTCTATTGTTTTATACCATAGATTTGAGTCGGTGAGTAGGATACATATCATCATAGAAAATTGGTCTCCCAATAAATATCTATGATAGTGAACTCTTGCTCTGATACATGCACATCAAAATAATTTTGTATGATCTTGATTAATTCCTCATCCACTTTATTATAATGCAGACTAATAATCAGACAAGAAGATCATATATTTATATAAATCCTTATTGTCATAATGAATTAACCCAGAAGGAACTTTGTTGGATTGGCTATATATCTAAATAATTCAACACAAACATTTTTTATGTCATACATCAAATTAGAGATTACCCCACAATACCATTGGTATTGTTTTTGTTATTAATGATCAATCCATAACATCTTATGCTTGGTTATCAATAAGCGACAATTTGAAATACATCAAAAAGCATTATAACGACAATAGCATGATATATGCCTTAAAGCTAGGGTACGGTCATATGTTTGTCGTATTGCTTAATTATATTACATGGCTTGTAAGATCAAATTACTATTATTAGTTTCATTTTCCGACAACAATCATATACAACTTTAGGACATATATAGTAGGAGAGTCAATTACATACACAACAATAATTGTTTATTCCATCCCACTATTGTTTACTTTTAGAACACACTAGAACTATATACAAAGTTTTTACAAAAAAAAAAAAAATAAACTATATACAAAATCTGTAAATTAGATCTACGGGTTAGAGATTTAGTACGTAGGTAAGAGGTTCTAAGTTCAAATTTCAATGACAGATTAATACATTAAGTAAAATGCACACAATTGTTCATTTTAAGAAAATGTTTGAACCACATTGACATGAAAATGCTAAAGAGGGCCTCTATGGTACTAGTTAAACAAATTAGTAAGATCTAAGAATCTTTAATAAAATGCATTATTTCTAAGTAATATTTCATCTTGTCTCCATCACAATTGTTCAAAGAGTATCACATATTCTTTCTACCTAAACACCCTAAAGGCGTATGCAAGCAAAATGAGATCTAACTCTAGAGGAGGAAAAATCCACAACTTCATGTTGTCCATATTTTTTGTACAATTTCGGCCGACCAATCCGCACATCTGTTGTCTTCTCTTAAAGTATGATTAAGAAATCAACCGAGAAACTAATCGTTAGATGGTTCAGTGGTGATTGGCCCTGAACTTGGTAAGGAGGACCACGGTTCGATTCCCCGCAACTGCGATCGGGAGGGGGCTGGAACCACTTGATACCAGAACTGACCCCCGAACCAGATTAAACTGGTGGTGAAAGCAAAAAAAAAAAAAGAAAAATAAATCAACCGAGAAAGAGAAATGAGTTTGCTTATAGAGATCTGATTCTTTCCTTTTATCATTCTCTCTCCTTCAAAAAAGAAAAAAGTGTAACAGGCGGTGGTGGTGCCACTCATATGTGAGGGGGTGCAGCTACACCCTTGACTTACAATAATATGGCTATCATGTTTTCCTTTTTGCGCTCTTATAACATTTATTTATTTATAGTGATTAAAAATTCCACCTTAAGGGTGGATAAGTGGAATGATTAGAATTCGAACCTCGACCTCCTGTATATATAATGCAATGTCCTATTCCTACTAACTAAACTAAGCTCACAGGACGTCATAACATTTATTATTATTATTATTATTATTATTATTATTATTATTATTATTATTATTATTATTATTGTTGTTGTTGTTGTTGTTGTTGTTGTTGTTGTTGTTTTTATTCATATTAATACTGTATATTAGTGATCATATGGTTAGAGTTAAAAACAATTAGAATTAAAAATAATATTTGGAATCAAAGAATCAATCACAAGTCTTAGAAATTTGCTTGCTAAAACTAATTAATCCACTTGGTTAGCAAACCATTGATGTTTAATATGGAAAATATATTAAATATACATATATTTAGTTATAAATTGTATAAATAATTTTGCTTACTTTAAAATTTAAATAATACTCGATCGTTCCTTTGACAAATCTCAGCTTGATTGATTCAAACAAAACTAACATGTTTTTATTTGTTCTATTCAAATTTCATATAAAAAATTACAAAAATTAAACCGATTATTTATTACAAATAGATCCTTTAAGTTTTATATTTGTTATAAATAGGTCCTTTAAGTTTTACGTTTGTAACAAATAGATCCTTAAAAAATAGGACTTATATGTTACCAATTACAAACTTAAAGGATTTATTTGTTACAAATTACAAACTTAAAAGCTTATTTGTTACTTAATAAACTTAAAGAACATATTTATTACAAGCGTAAAACTTAAAGAATTTAGTTTTAACTTAAAAAATTTAAATAAATTATCTATTACAAACGTAAAACTTATCTACTTTTAATTTAAAGAATCTATAAATACATTTTATCTACTTTTTATTAGTTAACATTATTTTTCTTTCAAAAAGTCGAACTAAATCGACTCATTACACCCTAACTCAAACATCTTTCAAATTCCAAAAATTTGATAAAGTAATAAAAAGATAGGTGTTAATTTTGGAAAATTTTAGATTTCAAACCCCTTGATTCTTTGAAAGAGTCCTTACTTTGGACCGATGCACTATTCCTTTACATTTAATTTGTTGGATTATGAGAGTGCAATAGAAAGTCATCTACATTAAGCTGAGACCAACGATATAAAATGTTAAGACCACACTTTAACCCAAAATTTTAAAGAGAAACATTTACTTGGCCACAAACCCAATAAGTGTCATTTGGGCACACATACATAATTTTAAAAAATTTAAATATAAAAGAATTGATTAATGACAATTGATGTGACTTAATCATTAATTTTTAAATTTTGCTCTTTGATGTGTGTATGCCCAAATATTTTAGATTTAGGATTGTGTCTATAATAGAATTGTTCAATTTTAAAAGGGAAATGCTGAATATTACGGAAAAATAAAGGCAAGAATAACCACGATCAACTTTCATTTCCTATCCACCCTTGATTTCTGCCAAATAGAAACCGTACATATTCTAAGATTTTATGTAAACATGCCATGTACTAGTTCTTGCATTTCATTGCCAAAGTCTTCCGTAACATATAGCATAACCCATTTTAAAATATTAAGTTTATAGATTTTTTTTTTACTTATAAAATGTTGGATCTCCACTTTTTTTACTAATGTGGAGTTAACTCAATTGTGTTCACCACATCATCACTGTGCTTTGCTCATTGGCTTGGATACTGCCACGAGGTTTCACATCCAACCATAGGAACCTCAAAACATTTTTCTTCAATGAATCAAAGTTATCAACAACAACAAACAACCGTTTTAACATTTATTCATCATCAGAATGAACCTATCTTCAACAACCTTCATAGTTTCCACAAAACCACACTCTTTCTCATTCTCATCTTCAATCTCTCCTAATCCAATTCAATTCACAACCAAAACCCAAAACCCAACAACACCCCAAAGACAAACCCTTCACATTTCCTCTTTAACCACAAACTCACCACAACAACTTCCTCCAAACAGTCCTCAACGACTCCTTAAAGAACTCGAAGAATACAATAGTAAGAAACACATTTCACCAAACAAAAAACAACCTCAAAGAATCTCAATCCTTAAACCGCCACACCAAAACAAAAACATAACAAAAAGATTCCTCAACAGTCCTCAACTAACCCTATCTTCATTCCCTCTTTTAAGCTCATGTCTACCTCACGCGCCACTCAAAAACACAGACAGCGCGTGGATGGAAACCCACTTGATGGAAGCTAAACAAGCATTAGGGTATCCTTTGGAGTCTTTTGAGGAAATGCTTGGTGGAGAAGATAACCCTGCTAAACATTTTGATACACTGTTGTATTTGGCTTTTCAGCATCCCTCGTGTGAGAGGGCGAAGGCGAGGCACGTGCGGTGCGCGCATTCGAGGTTGTTTTTTTTGGGACAGTATGTGCTTGAGCTTGCTTTGGTGGAGTTTTTGTTGCAGAGGTATCCGAGGGAATCGGTTGGGGCGATGAGGGAGAGGGTTTTTGGTTTGATTGGGAAGAGTAGTTTGCCTAAGTGGATTAAAGGTGCTAGCTTGCATAATTTGATATTTCCTAATGTTGATATGGATAGGCTGGTTAGGAAAGAAAGGGAGCAAATAGTAAAGTAAGTAATCTCACTGTTAGTTTAGTTCTTTGTTAATGATTTGATGCAATGTGCCTCCAATAATTAGGTGGATAGAAATGATTGTGAATATTTGTTTACTGTCATGTGTGTGTTGTGTGCAAAGTTTTAAATAAAGGGTCACGGTAAAGTTTTCATTTTTGCGGTCTTGTTGTGATATTTGATAATTAGGTGGATAGTGATGATTGTGAATTTTTGTTTACTGTCATGTGCGTGCTGTGTGCAAAGTATAAATAAAGGGTCGCAGTGAAGATTGCAGTTTTTGCGGTGTTGTTGCAATATTTGATATTACATAAAATTGGACTCAAATGTGGTTATTGCGGTTTCAATCATGGTAACATTGTGGTCGTGTGATCATATAAAAAAAAAATGATGTTGTGGCTTATATTGCGCTCGTGGACCTATATTGAAAACCCTGGTTGTGTGTTTGAATTGATAAAATATGTTTATAGTTATGTTTCTTTTTTATTATGACATGTCATGTTCCCATGTTGCTAATAATTGCTTTGTGTTTTTAAATTATTGTGGTAGTTGTCTCTGCTTCTCTGGAAATAAGCCCTTGATGTTTTGAGTTGTAGTAGAATGCCATTATTTACAATATGCATGCATCCAAGAAAATCAAACAACGTAAAGAAATAGAGAATATGAATTGGTCCACACATTTGAGAGGTCTGTTGTCACATATGACCTATTTTTTTATCGAATAAGGAGGGTTTTGGCATGGTGCATCTTGGTTAGAGACACTTTACTGGCAAAATTGAATTGATTGCTTGAATTAACACATTGCATTTTTATTTGTTTTTATGTTTCTAAGTATTCTTCCTTTGTATTTTTTTGAGCAATGGAGAGTTTGGATTTGAAAATTATGTTGACTTTATTCTGCTTCAAACATAATAAGCTTGGCTAACTGTGAAATTTTGATATACATGCTTGTACATTGAGGCCAGCTCGCTGTCTCTAATTGTGTTTTCCATGTGTCTTATCCTCCATAATATATGTCATGAATTTGTGATATCAAAATGTTATTACTTTTGAGATCAATGATCTCTGCATCTGGTCCATATTGCTTTCAAGACCAAGTTGTTATTTATGATTCGTGAATTGTAAATAATTGGCGACTGTTATCCGAGTATGGTATAATTATTGTTGCTTTAATCATGTATTATTTAACCATCTTAATCAATTGAGTTGGTCTCTGCCCATATTCTGTTTTCTGAAATGTAATTTTCATATAATATATCTGCACTTTTTTTAATTATAGATGCATTTGGCAGGTCTGTCTTTTGGGCTTTGTTTGGGGCCATCTATCTATGTTTTGGTATGCCGGAAGTGTATCGTGTTCTTTTTGAAGTATTTGGAATGGATCCAGATGCTGACGATTGCAAGCCCAGATTGCGTAGGCAACTTGAAGACATAGATCACGTATCTGCTGAATTTGAAGGCAAGCTAAGCTGGCAAGATATGGTTGCCTATAAGGCAAGTCCGACACACACGTCATAGTGTCATAATATTTTTATTTTTAAATTTTCCTTCAAAAAGTTAGCATGTATAAAGGTATAAATATTGTGTGCATGCTATCATATTCATTGCTGAACTTAATCTTGCTTTATTATACACTCAATTTTGTTTTTCTCTCTATTACCATGTATGCGCATTGGTCGTCAAACTTAATCTTGCTTCATTACAAATTCAATTTTGTTTTTCTTTCTATTGCCAAATAGGCATGCGAATTTCATTCCTTACGACATAATTTGTTTATGATAGTATTAGACAAGGAATGTACTTACTGTTCTCCATTCAGCCTCCTGCAGATGCCCTGTTTGCTCATCCACGGCTATTCAGAGCTTGTATTCCCCCAGGAATGCATCGGTTTAGAGGAAATGTATGGGATTATGATAGCAAACCCAAAGTTATGCAAACCCTTGGATATCCGATAAAAATGACCGATAGAATTCCAGAAATTACTGAAGCCAGGAATGTAGAGCTTGGACTTGGTTTGCAGGTAACGTTGCCTCTAATTCTGCTTTACCTTTTGCCCTATCTTTTAACATGTAGTTATTGATTCTGTGGAAATTGGGAAAGTGTAATATGAAATAGTAGAAAATACTCGGTTTTCGGTACCACACATTTCTTTTTGTACCTAATTTGGTTATTGCTCTACTGTATTTGGTTTATCTGACCTCATTACAACAAAGACTGACCTTATTACCACCCAAATATTAAGCATCTTAATAGTTTTCAACAACGAAACCAAAATAAAAGCCTTTTTACTAGGTTGGATCGCCTACATGGATAAACAATAACTTAGTATCTTATCATGAATCATGCCAAACAATTGAAATCTACAACCTTTTTAGTGGTTTGAAGCTCTCAGTAGGATTCAAATCCAGATGACCATATATCAGAGAAAAAATAACGATTGGCTCTTCTAGGATTCCCAAGAAAATTCTTCGATTTTTTCCGGAAACGGATGATTATTCATCCACGTATGATATTTTGCATCGTCATTCCTAATGGAATTCATGTCTTATGTGTCTGCCTCAACATTTTCATTATTTCAACATTAAGCTTATTTTCTTGTTTGCTCTTTAGTGGCTGATGATCAGTTTTATACAACCATGTCAATAGTTTAGCTTTTACAGTTTAATTAGTATACATTGTATTATACATTGAATTCTGATGTTGTTCAATTTCTTGTTAAATTGCAGCTATGTTTCTTGCATCCATCAAATTACAAGTTTGAACATCCTCGATTTTGCTACGAGAGATTAGAATACCTTGGCCAAAAGATACAGGTAAATTCTTTTTGTTGTCTATTCTACTATTTGATTGCATTTATGGAATGAACTCTTCTTTTATCCAAGTATACCATATGCTAATATTTACTCTCCTCTCTACTTCATTGCTTACCGAAAAACTTCATATTTTGTTAAGGACTTGGTGATGGCTGAAAGATTGTTGATGAAGCATTTAGATGCTCCAGGTTATTGGGTACAAGAAAAGCACCGCCGCGTTCTTATGAACAGGTATTGTGGAAGATATTTGAGGGCCAAACAACTCCACCGTTTTATTATATATTCTGACAAGGTTCGAAAATCGTATGAGCGCCATCATACTCTGAGAAGCCCGGTGACAGTTTCTGTTCAACAAGCTCTTCATGGACTTTCGTATGTTGTTTATGGGAAACGTGATGTGAGACGGTTAATGTTTGAGGTTTTTGATGTTGAACAAATTCAACCAAAAAGAAATATATATGTGAAGAAACAGTAGTAGTGACACATATTATTCATGAACTTTCCCTTTTTACCATATCCTTCCCCATTTTTCTTTTCTTTTTTACCCTCTTGATATTAGGTAATCAACATCAACTTAGAGGTTAGAGTAGGTTAATTTAGAATGTAAAATACCTTGTACTTGTGTAGTTATTATAACAGAAATCAGGTGAAAATTAAAATGTAACTCTCTATTATGCTCATCCAATCGTGTTTCGAATATGATTATCTATAGGGGGAAAACTGTAGTATGCAACCTCTTATTGATCATCTTTGCTTGGAATATGTGATAATTTGCTAATCGTTCTCGTGAGGGAGCGATACCTGCATGCCAAAGTGAGATTCATACCAATATTAAGCTCACTTTGAAAAGAATTGAAAACCACAAACTGCATTAAGCGAATCACCTCCTTTAAACGTCACCTGAAAAATCTCATGTCAGGAGCAAATGGAATCGCTAGCTAGCTTACACCCAAAGTCTCTGCAATATCAAAATATTGGGAGGACTTAAACACAACAAGTGGTCACTGCTACAACATATCCATCTGAATTTCCAATAATAGCACTATTACCCCCACAATTGTTCATGTTGCTGCACCGATTAACAATATCCTTACGAACTATTACCCCCAACACTATGGTGAATTGGTTCAAGCCTTACGAACAATATCCTCCACAATAAGTTGTTTCCTATCAAAACAAAACTTGTTACGAGCAAACCAAATGTTATAGCGTAAAGAAAGAACATACGAGATGACATCTAATGGTGATTGGGAAATGGTTTGTTCAAGCCAAGGTACGAAAGAAAGGGAAATATCATCAAACCGAACACCCCAAAAGTGAAATTACCACACCTTTTTCGCTCGAGTGCGATCTTTGAAGACATTATTCGAATCTTCTTCTATTCAGCATTCCCACAACGGGACAAAATGGGTTTATAATCATTTTTTATAAATCAACTTCTATTTAGTAGGGAACTATCATGAAAAATTCTCCAAAGGAGTGGGAGCCTTTATCTTCTAAAATATTGGATAAATTATGTTTTCACTCTCCAAACACAACTATGGTTCAAAACTCGTAACACTGGATGAATATTTCGCCAAATATAACTTGAAATATATCTAAGGACCGCTTTTAACACATTTTTCGTGAGCGAAATAATAAGTTTCAAATACCTTGCAAGCAAAAAATTTGGTTTGGATAAGGTAGTCAATCTTGCTTAAGCCAAAAGAGCGAAGTTAAAACCACTGAACTGCATATTAAGAAAAAGTGTATTATTTTTTTCTTTAAAGTAATTTTACAAAAAGTCATGCTAACTAGTGTTTCCGGGGCACTAGTTAAGGATACACAAATGGTAAATTCTACATAGAAAATAACACTTTTAATCATTTATAAATGTTGACTATACAATTTTCAATGTAACTTTATTATAATAAGTATCCTTAATTAATGCCCCGACATTAGTTAACATTTTCTTTTTACAAATTTTGTTGACTTATTTTTGTAGATTAATTAAAGTAATTTTGTAGATTCTACTAATACCATAGACTATTGCCTCAAACAAAAAGATTCCACTACTCTACTTTTATAGTAGTAGGTATGTGTTATAGTGAACAAATAGGGTGGGTGATAAATTAATGAACCATAGGTAAGAAATGAATAATTCTTTGTTTATTGAAAAGTTGTGGACCCTTTACAATGAAGCATAAGCTCCTATTTATAGATTTTACAGATGACGGTTGCTAAGGACCACGATCATGTATACCCCATGATCGTGGTGGTTTCTTCTTTCCTCCGCCGCTCCCCACGTGGTGGTGGTGGACGGTTACTTGCTGGTTCTGATGATCATCATGGTGGTAGGAGGTGGTTATCTTCATCCACGCATTCAGTCGCATGCTGAGTCACTGTGTTTAATCAGATATGTCTGGGGCGAGGGCGCCACCCATATGCCACGTCGCCGCTGAGTATCTTTGCCGCCAAGTTATCTTTTGAATCCCATGGGTTGAGTAATTGGGCCATCTTATTATTGGGCCTATGCTATTTATTTTTGGGCCTTAGTCCAGTCCACAACCCCTCAAGCACGACTCTCAAAGAGGCGAAGTGGTGATGAAAATGGCGGTGATGTTCATGGAGATCGTGGGGAATAACCGCCCACTACCTTCGCCAAGTCTAGTCTCTGAGGCTTCACTTGTTTTCTATAAATAACTCCTCGTACCGAGCTCATTCTCATTCACATTTTTTCTATCTCCCCATTTTTGCAGTTCAAAGCATGGATACCAACATTCCCGTGCTGGAATCTCCAGCTATGCCCGCCATTAGGCGAGTGAAATGCCGAGTTGAGGAAGATATTGATGAATTGATGGATAATGTGGAAGAATTCAAAACCTTTGTTGACGAACTGAAAGATTATAAGTGGCGCCTGACAGAAGATGAGAAAGCTTTTTTGGAGTTACCCCTGGAACTTTCAAAGAGGTTGGAGAAGGATGCAGCCTTCATTGAGACTACTACGACGGTGTTTGATTGCTATACTGAGATGGAGGAGGCCTTAGAGCAAAAGATCGCTGCTACCAAAGACAATATTGATTTGCAAGAGGAGTCCCTATATCTTAACATGTCTGCTGAAGAGGTTGTGGAGAACCGTATCGAAGCCCTGGAGAAAGAACTTCGTCCTCTGGTGAAAAGAAAGAGGAATCTTCAGATGGATATTCAATACGATGTCGCCCGTCTTATCAGAACTCGTTCTTCCTTGGCTCGTCTTAGGGAGAAGATGGACAGGTTGCATGATGATCAGGACAAAATCTGCATTGACCTTAGCGTTGCCAAAAGATACAAAGGCGAGATCGAGGACCTGCAGGCTCGTGCTGTTGCGGCAGCGTATTCTACTGCTGATTAGTTTCCTTTCTAATGCTTAGGATGTTTGCTTCGTATTGTTGAACTTGTATTTGATTTCTTTGTATTCAGTACTTTTCTATTATTTCCCGAACTTGTATTTGCATTTCGATATTAATGAAGCTTTATTTCTGATGAAAAATTTGGCCTCCGGTATTTATCTCACCTAAAGGCGTTACCTTATATGTGTTGTCGACGTAACCTCTCGCCCTTGGACACGCGTCAGGGCCGTATTACTCTGTTTCATTGAAACGTTTCAACTCTTCAAATTTTTTTTTACCGTTGATTGGTTCTCTATATATGTACATTGTTTCTCTTCGCATTGTTTCCTTACTTTGATCAAACTCTTAAGCAAAAGTTCTTCATCCTTTTCGTGAAACCGCACGTTATTTCTTCGTACCGTAACCGCTTCTTTCTTTCTTTTGGCGAGATTCTCTCCACCACGTTCTCCACTACTTCAAGCGTTAACCGTCTTTCGTAATCAGGTATAAACCGTTTCTCCTTCTTTCATTTTCTATTTTCGACTTTGCGATCAAACGCTTTTAGGGTTTCTGTCGTAATGGCGATTTTGAGAGATCTTGGTGATGCTAATGAGGGGGATCTTTCTCGTGCTCCCCCCGTGAGTACTCCTTTGCAGCGTCAAATCCGCGCCCATTATACTAGGGTTGATGGTTCCTTGAACTATAGCGGATATTTTTCTGAAATGTTAGGGTTTCCTGTTGATTCTAGCGATTTCGATAGCGCTAGTGGTGATGATAATGGAAGTAGTGGTAGTGGAAGTAGTAGTGACTGTGTAATCATTTCCCCTTCGTCTTTCACAGGAAAACGAAGTGAAGAGTCGTTCGCCATTGTTGCTGTAGGATCGGAAGTTACAACAATGGAGGTTTCTTCCATATATCAAAGTGATGATAGTGTAGCGCATTTTAGAGAAAAACATGATGTCTCCGGTGAGTTTGACGAAGAAGAGGTCATACTAGAACCGGTAGAGGCGGGCGAGTATGTAACCGCCGTGCCTAACACTGAGCCAGCCTTCTTTTACATGTACACCCACTTCATCAAAGATTTCCACCTATACTTCCCCTTCCATGAATTCCAAATATCCATGCTTAGGGTCCTCAATGTCGCCCCTACCCAACTTAGTCCAAATAGTTGGTCTTTCATCAAGGCGTTTGAGTTAGTTTGCTTCGGCCTTGACATTGCGTCGCCCTCTGTTGCTGTTTTCTTTTCTTTTTATCAAATCAAAGCATTATTCCCCAACTCAGTTGTCTCCCTGAGTGGTCAGCCAAATAGGGGTTTGTTCAACTTATATAGTTCTAACTATAAGAACTATAAAGATACCTTTGTGCGTGTCCGCGGTGGGGACAGGGGTCAAAACGTGATGTATTTCGAGGACAACGAGCCTCTTTTTCCCTTCTATTGGACTGCCAATCCTAGGTTGATCAAGGGCGCTGTATATGAGAGGTTGAGCGAGTTTGAGAGGGATATGGTGGTTTACTTAGAGTCCCTTAGCCAGATGAGCCCTAGGGATCTCCTTGATGCAGAGGGTGCTCCTGCAGTTCTTGAGCGCTACCTTAGTAAGTTATTTGTGGTTCTTGTCGCCCCTTTTGTCTAAGTCATTTTTTATGTACTCATTCTTGCTTGTATTCCTTTATTGACTTTTTCTTTTTTGTTGTAGAAGAAATGTCGACCCTCACTCATGAGCAGCGAATGAAGTTCTTGGAGAGAGCTAGGGCGAAGAAGGCTCAGCCTGATAGCAAGGTGGATGCTCTTAGCCAATTGGAGATTGGTGAGGGCGAGAAGAAAAAACGGAAAACTAATGACGCCCCTGTCAGCATTCATGTTAGGGCATCTAGTGCTGGGGAACTTGCCGGTGATAAATCCATGGATGCTGGGGAGGTGCAGATTAGGTCACCTGTTAAGAAGAAGTCGAGAGCTTCGAAGAAAGCTAAGAAGGACGCTGAGATTCCGTTGCTGGAGGAGGAAGTGAGGGAAGGGAATGATGTCGTGGAGGAGGTCTCGCCTGTTGCTGGCGAGAATGTTACTGCTGTGGTCGACCAGTCTGGGGGAGTTCACCTTGGGATCCTATGTTTGATCCTGAGTTTTTCTTGGAGAGGATGGTGAACTTTGCTGGGAATTCTTCTTGTTTTAATGCTACCTCCACTGATGAGTTGCTGAAGATGGCTCTTGGCCATGAGCTTAAAGGACTTCTCCTCGATTATGCCTTGGCTGCTCGCCAAAGGGCTGAGATTGCTGCTGCTAGGGAGAAAGAAGTCTTGGTTGACAAGAATTTGGCTACCCTGGAGGAGGATTTGAAAGCCACCAAGGTGAAGCTGGAGGGCGAGATGAAGGCCCTGAAGGAAAAGTGTGAGGCGGAGATCGCCAAGCTGGTGAAAGCTCATGATGAGGAGTTGGCGAAGGTGAAGAAGAACCATGAATCCTTGGCCAAGGAATTGGAGTTTACTCGACAGAGTCTTATCGCTAGAGATGCGCGAATTGCCACCTTGTCTAAGGATCATGAGGCGGCTTTGAGTGAACTGGCGACCTTGAGGAGGGAGAAGGAGACTTGGGCGTCGGAGAAGGACCAGATGGAGGAGACCATAGGCGTACAGTATGATGAGGGCTTCATTTATGCCTTGGACCAGGTGAAAGTCCTCTTCCCTGATATTGATCGTGACCTTTTGGGCAAAGCTGACGCCATGTTGAAGATTGATGGTGACAAGCTGGTGTCCTATGCCCCCATCGAGACGACCGAGGAACCACCAGCCAAGGAATAGTTCTTCGCCTTCCTTCCCTTTATACTAACTCTTTTTATTGTTGCCTTGTTTTGATGATCGCCCCTGCGTGGGCTTGACATATTTTGTAATGACAATGTTTTGTGCCCTTCTGAGGCCGTTTGTATCGTATGAATATTTTCTTTATTTCCATGTCTTCTACTTCGTCCTGTCTTGATATTGAATGTTGTATTCCGTCGTCTCGATTGTATGTACTATTTCCACTTTTTTTTTCTGAACTTTGCTGTGTGGCGTCGTATGGGGTATCGCCCCGATTTACTCGGCGTGAATTACTATGTTTTGACCAGTCAAATTTTTCTGTTGAGTTTTCTTTGGTTTTCGCAACCGCCTGTTGAACTGGCCAATCCCTTTATTGCGGTGGTTGAAAGTGCTTCCTCATTTATTTGTGGATTGCGGTTACACGTGCTAGGTTTTTCATAACCTCTGGTTATAAAAGCCACTCTTCTTCTCCTTTCGTAACCACCATCTTTCTATCGTTAACTCTTCTTCTTCTTCGTTTAATCATCCTGAGATGGATAAGAATAGTTCCAAGAACAACGTTGCTGAGAAATCTAAATCCCAGAAGGGGAAGAAGAAGTTGGATGCGTCTGCTTCCAAATCTAGGCGTACTACCGCCTCCAAGAAGATTAAGGCGAAAACCGTCGTTGTTTTGCCAAGTTCTTCAAGTTCTTATGATACTGATGAAGACTATGCCGAGTTCTTGAAGACGTATGACCCTCGGGAGTCAAGCTCTTCAAGTTCCGATGATATTGACGAAGATTATGCTGAGTTCTTGAAGACTTACGTTCCTGAGGAGTTTGATGCTTACGGATCTCCTCCCGGAAAGGAAGAAGGTTCCCAAATCACTGTGGAATCTGTGGCGAGGACGCCGACATCTTTGAAGGTGAAAACCTCCAAGTGATACGCCTCGTGGATGAGGATGATGGATCTCCTGGCTCACCTGGGCAAAAGTGGAAATATAATGCCAGGAACTGCGAGATCCTCTTGAATAATGCGAGTGTTGATGCTTATTGTAGTAGTTGTAGGACTTTATTGTATTAACACTTCGCACATCCTTTTGAATTTGATGTAGTTTTCTTTGAATTTGTGTCCAAATCTGATGTAGTTTTCTTTGAATTTGTATCCAAATTTGATGTAGTTTTCTTTGAATTTGTATCCAAATCTTCAATGAATGAAATCAGATTTTGAATGACTTTGTCACTGCTCTTGTCGCCTTTGAACATACTTGTTTTGCGAGCTTTCTTTCTTTATGATCTTTTGGGTAATAGCCTTACCTGTCTTTAAGACTAATTAAATAACCAAAGTAATATATATTGAATTACCTTTTATATTTTCTGCAATGTTCCTTCTAGGCGTCTCCCATTTAATAGGTTGCACCTTGATATTTTGATATGTCGTTCTTTTTCTTTTCTTCGTTCCCAACTCGTAAGATTTACGGGTAACGTTTTGGACTTTCAACCATGCTTCAATTTTTTGGACGCCCCCCACTTGTAAGTTTAAAGGGTAACGCCTAGGAATTTCAACCTTATTTTAATTTTTTGGACGCCCCCCACGCAAAGGTTTAAAGGGTAACGCCTCGGAATTTAAACCTTATTTTAATTTTTTGGACGCCCCCCACGCAAAGGTTTAAAGGGTAACGCCTCGGAATTTCAACCTTTTTTAATTTTTTGGACGCCCCCCACGCAAAGATTTAAAGGGTAACGCCTCGGAATTTCAACCTTATTTTAATTTTTTGGACGCCCCCCACGCAAAGGTTTAAAGGGTAACGCCTCGGAATTTCAACCTTATTTTAGTTTTTTGGATGCCCCCCCCCCACACAAAGGTTTAAAGGGTAACGCCTCGGGATTTCAACTCGTTTCCGTCGTATCCGACTCGTAAGATTTAAGGATAGCGCCGTTTCTTTTTTAGACGTTCCCTACTCGTAAGATTCACGGGTAACGCCATGGTGTTTCAACTCGTTTCCGTCGTATCCGACTCGTAAGATTTAAGGATAGCGCCGTTTCTTTTTTAGACGTTCCCTACTCATAAGATTCACGGGTAACGCCATGGTGTTTCAACCTCATTTTTTCTTTTTCTGTCATGTTGTATGCATATGTATCAGTTCTTCACAAACCCAAATTTTTAGAACGGTGAGCCTCGTTAAAAACTCCTATTTTCATAGGAGAAAAGAGTGTCCCACCGCTTTTTATTAATTGGAATGAAAAATTCAGTACATTTGATAATAACATGCAGTAAAATAATTGTAGAAATGACTTTGTAAATTTGTTGGACGTGCGCCTGAGCGTCGCCTCTCCTGTTACTTGTGGCAGTTTAACTGTAATAAAACCTGAGGTTGGCCACGTTCCATGTTCTATGCAGCACTTCTCCTTCCATTGTCTCCAACCTGTATGCACCTCCTTCAAAGGCTTCGTTGATTCTGAATGGTCCTTCCCAGTTTGCTGCTAACTTTCCTCCTTTATCTTTTCCCATAGGCCTTTTGAGAACTAAATCACCCTCTCTGAATCTCCTAGATATGACTCGGGTGTTGTACCTCTGAATCTCCCTGAAGTGGGCGTTGTCCCTTAGTTCCGGCACGAAGTCTAAATTTTCCTGCAATGCCTCAGAATTTTCTTGAAGTGTGAGGGTGTCCCTACGCCAGCTTGGAGGGTTTATTTCAGCAGGGATCATTGCATCAGTTCCATATACCATTGTGAAAGGTGCTTCGCCTGTTGACGATTGGGGCGTGGTGTGGTATGACCATAGAATTGGTAGGAGATGAGCCACCCAACCTTCACCTTTGCTTGTTATTCTTCTCTTGATCGCTCTGAGGATGACTTTGTTGGCTGATTCTGCTTGTCCGTTGGCTTGTGGGTGTTCAACTGATATGAAGGTGTTCTGAATTCCTTTATCCTTGCAGAATTGAACTACTTTCTCGCTTGCAAATTGGGTTCCATTATCTGATACTATATACTTAGGCAATCCAAACCTACAAATGATTTTTCTCCAGTAAAACTTTTTGACTTGGTCTGCTGATATGTTTGAGAGTGCTTCTGCCTCAATCCATTTAGTGAAGTAATTGATCGCCACTATGATCCACTTTGCTTGCCCCGTCGAGGCGGGAAAAGGCCCCAGGATGTCTGTACCCCACATAAAGAAGGGCCAGGGTGACATGACTGACTTCAATGGTTCCCCTGGGGCGTAGTGTAAATTTGCAAATCTTTGGCATTTGTCACACGTTTGAACGTATCTGGTGGCGTCTCGGTGCACTTCTGGCCAATAAAATCCTGCTCTGAGAATCTTCCCTGCTAGGGCCCTTGCCCCAATATGACTCCCACATGAACCTTCATGAACCTCTTCCAGTATTCCCTTCGCCTCTTCTGGGCTGACGCAGAGCATGAGAGGTCCTGAGAAACCCCTTTTGTAGAGCTTGTCTCCTAACATTGAATACCACGCTGACATTCTTCTTATCTTATAAGCTTCTTCTCTTGCTGTTGGGAGTTCATCTTTTTGTAGATACCTTATGATCGGTGCTCGCCAATCTTCCGACTCAACGATCATCAAGATCGGCTCCTCTGTTATGCTTGGGTTAGCTATTGTTTCTTGAATGAAGGTTTTGTTGCTGCCTGGCTTCTTGGTGCTTGCTAGTTTTGAGAGTAGGTCTGCTCTTGTGTTCTGCTCCCTGGGCACATAAACTAACTCAAAGGAATTGAAAAGACTTGACATGGCACGTACCCTTTCTAGATATTTGATCAGCTGGGGGTCCTTTGCTTGGAATTCTCCTGACACTTGATTGGTTACTAGTTGCGAGTCGCTTTTGGCTTTGAGATCTGTTATATCCATTTCCTTTGCCAACTTCATTCCGGCAAGTAGAGCTTCATATTCTGCTTGGTTATTGCTCGCCTTGAAGGCAAACCTCAGTGACTGTTCTATTAGGACTCCATCTGGACCTTCTAAAACTACTCCTGCTCCACTTCCTCTTACGTTGGAGGCTCCATCCACTGAGATCGTCCAAGGCTGTTCTTTGCTTTCCTCCGGGGGTGTTGTTAATTCCAGCAAAAAATCTGCTAATATTTGCGATTTGATCGCGCCTCTTGGGGAGAAAGTTATGTCAAACTCTGATAGCTCTACTGACCAGGCCACCATTCTTCCCGCTAGGTCTGGCTTCCTCAGAACGTTTTTGATGGGGTAATCTGTCTTCACCACGATTTTGTGGCTTTGGAAATATTGTCTTAACTTTCTTGCCGTTACTATGACTGCTAGGGAGAGCTTTTCAATTTTCTGATACTTGGCCTCTGCTCCCTTGAATGTTCTGCTGACGAAGTAGATGGGCTTTTCCTCTCATTTGATCTCTTGTGCTAGTGCAGAACTTAGGGCTTTAACCGAGACGGCGAGGTATAGGAATAATGTGTTACATTTCTCTGGGCGAGTCAAGATCGGGGGCGAGGCCAAAAAAGTTTTCAGATTTTGAAAAGCTTCCTCGCATTGAGTGCTCCACACAAACCTTTCGCTTTTCCTAAGTGTGGAGAAGAAATGAAAGGCTTTTTCTCCTGCGCATGATAGGAATCTTTATAGAGCCGCTATCCTTCCGGTTAGCTGTTGCACCTCTTTGACTGAAGTGAGGCTCCTCATGTCTATGATTGCTTGACACTTGTCTGGGTTGGCTTCTATTCCTCTGTTGGTTAACATGAACCCTAAAAATTTTCCTGACTGTACCCCAAATGAGCATTTGGTAGGATTCAACCTCATGTTATACTTCCTTACAGAGGCGAGGATGTCGCTCAGATCTTGGTCATGCTCGCCGTTCTCTGTGGTCTTCACTACCATGTCGTCAATGTAGACTTCTAGGTTCTTTCCTATCTGCTCTGAGAGTACTCTGTCCATCAACCTTTGGTATGTGGCTCATGCGTTCTTTAGACCGAAAGGCATGACGTTGTAGAAATAGTTGCAGGTGTTGGTCATGAATGCGGTGTGGGGAGCGTCTGTTGGATTCATTTTGATCTGATTGTATCCTGAGTAAGCATCCATGAAGCTGAGAGTTTTGTACCCAAATGCTCCATCAATCAATCTGTCAATATTGGGCAGAGGATAGGGGTCCTTTGGGCATGCTTT
This sequence comes from Trifolium repens, assembly GCA_030408175.1. Lineage (NCBI taxonomy): Eukaryota > Viridiplantae > Streptophyta > Magnoliopsida > Fabales > Fabaceae > Trifolium > Trifolium repens. The sequence continues at coordinate 39,954,508 of CP125851.1, forward strand.
GTTCAAGTCCGTAAAGTCTACGCACATCCTCCACTTCCCATTTGCTTTCTTCACCATCACTACGTTTGCCAACCAGGATGGGTATTTGATCTCCTTGATGAATCCTGCCTCCTTTAACTTCGTCACCTCCTCTACGATCGCCGCTCTTCTTTCCTCGCCAACCTTCCTTTTCTTTTGAGAAATCGGTTTTGTCTCCGGGGAGATCGAAAGTTTATGGGTGATTATTGACTCGTCAATCCCTGGCATGTCTAAGGGATGCCATGCGAATAAATCTATGTTTCGCTTCAGTGTCGCTAGGATTTTTTCCCTCTCTTCGTGGTTTAATGAAGTACCAATGTTGGTGGTCTGGTGCGTTTCTGTTCCAATTTGCACCTGCTCAAGCTCCTCTATAGGACTCACTCTTCTGTCTTGGAATTCTTCCCTTGGATCAAGATCCAGGGGGCTGATCATGTTAACTCCGCCCTTTTGGTTGCCAGGGCGAGTAGGGTCTGAGGTAGTATGGGCTCGATGTCTTATTTTCAGGCTTGACTCATAACATCGTCTCGCCAATGCTTGGTCCCCCTTTATCGTTCCCACTCTTCCGTCCTCCAATGGGTATTTTATGGATATGTATAGCGTTGACATTGCAGCCTCTAAGGCGTTGAAGGCTGGCGTTCCAATGATGATGTGGTAGGAAGTAAAGGGGGTTTTTACAACCAAGTATCGTACCTTTATGGTTTTGGCGTTGTCGCTGTCACCGAAGGTTGTGAGCAATGTTGTATATCCCATAACCTCCACTTGTTCGCCTGCAAACCCCACCAAAGTGCCATTGTAAGGCATTAAGTGTTCATTGGACAATTGCATGGCTTTGAATGCTTCCCAATACATGATGTCCGCTGAACTGCCGGAGTCTATTAACACTCTCTTAACATCACAGTTCAAAATTTGAACTTGGATTACCAGCGGGTCATCATCATGTGGTATGACCTCTTTCTTGTCCTCCTTTGTGAAAGAAAGATCCGGCGTGGCTGAGATAGAAGTATGCCACACAAATATTGCTTGAAACTCCGCTCGTCTCACGTAGCGTTTTCGGGCGTTACTCGACTCGCCTCCTCCTGCGAATCCTCCTGCTATAGTATTAACTGCTATTCTCGCTTTCTCTCCTCCCGAGCCCTGTACTTGGTCTCTTTGTGGGTCCCTTTGCACCTTTGGGACCACGACTTTCCCATTGGCGGCGTCATCAAGAAACTTCCTTAGATGGCCGCTCTTTATCAATTCCTCAATGAGATCTCTTAGTCTAAAACATTTTTCAGTGTCGTGTCCTCTGCATCTGTGATATGCGCACCATGCATTCATGTTATGCCCTAACTGGTATTCCTTTCCTCTCTGAGGGGGCAATCTGGTGAGTCCTGCCTCCAGAATTTCGTCCAGAATATAGACCCTAGCTCTGTTTAGGGGCGTGTATTCTTTTTCCGGGAATCTGTCAACGTCTCGCCTTACTTGCTGGTGATATGGTTTCCTTTGGGGTTCATACCCTCTGTGATCTGGTTGACGTCGTCTCTGTGGATAAAATTCTGGGGCCCTGTTCCCCTTGTTAAGTGGCTCTCTTTCTCTTGCGTCCCTGGATCTTTTCTCGGCGTTACTTTCTTCGCCTTTGATGTAACATTCAGCCCTCTTGATAATTTCCTGCATTGAGGTCGCTGGCTTCTGTGCCAGGGATTCATTGAAGTGACCGGCTTTTAAACCGTTATGGAATGCTGCTACGAACATTTCCTGGTTAGGATTAGATATTTTGATGGTTGCTTCGCAAAATCTGGCCAAGTATTCACGTAGAGTCTCAGCGTGGTTCTGGCGAGTAGTGAAGAGACTAATGGCTATGACCTTGATGTGTTTTGATCCTGAGAACTGTTGAATGAATTTGCGTTGGAAGTCTAACCACGTCTCGATGGAGTTTTTTGGCAAGTTCATGTACCATCTTAGTGCTGCCTCCTTCAAAGTTCCTGAGAGTAGTTTGCACTTCAGGTGTTCTGCAGCGCCTATGATGGCGATTTGCGTTCCGACTGCCATCAGGTGTTCGGTAGGGTCTGTTTTTCCGTCGAACGTCGGCAGATGTGGTGTTTTGAAATTCTCTGGGACTCTAGCGTCCCACAAGGCTTGTGCGAGGGGTTGAGAATCGTTGACTTGATCCTCATCATGATCGTCATCTTTGTTGGCTTTCTCTTGATTTAGGGTTGTTATCTGGGCTTGAAGTCGCCTAAGTTCATTGACGGCTTCAGTCAGGGTCATCCCCGAGCCGTGAGTGCCATGATTTGGAGTTTCCCCTACCATTTGGGGGGATTCCTGTCTTCAATGAGTGGTAGGCTGGGAATCGTTTTACCGCAGCCCCACGGTGGGCGCCAAAATGTTCTAGTGAACAAATAAGGGGGGTGATAAATTAATGAACCATAGGTAAGAAATGAATAATTCTTTGTTTATTGAAAAGTTGTGGACCCTTTACAATGAAGCATAAGCTCCTATTTATAGATTTTACAGATGACGGTTGCTAAGGACCACGATCATGTATACCCCATGATCATGGTGGTTTCTTCTTTCCTCCGCCGCTCCCGACGTGGTGGTGGTGGACGGTTACTTGCTGGTTCTGATGATGATCATGGTGGTAGGAGGTGGTTATCTCCATCCACGCATTCAGTCGCATGCTGAGTCACTGTGTTTAATCAGATATGTCTGGGGCGAGGGCGCCACCCATATGCCACGTCGCCGCTGAGTATCTTTGCCGCCAAGTTATCTTTTGAATCCCATGGGTTGAGTAATTGGGCCATCTTGTTACCATATCCTTCCCCATTTTTCTTTTCTTTTTTACCCTCTTGATATAGGTAATCAACATCAACTTAGAGGTTAGAGTAGGTTAATTTAGAATGTAAAATACCTTGTACTTGTGTAGTTATTATAACAGAAATCAGGTGAAAATTAAAATGTAACTCTCTATTATGCTCATCCAATCGTGTTTCGAATATGATTATCTATAGGGGGAAAACTGTAGTATGCAACCTCTTATTGATCATCTTTGCTTGGAATATGTGATAATTTGCTAATCGTTCTCGTGAGGGAGCGATACCTGCATGCCAAAGTGAGATTCATACCAATATTAAGCTCACTTTGAAAAGAATTGAAAACCACAAACTGCATTAAGCGAATCACCTCCTTTAAACGTCACCTGAAAAATCTCATGTCAGGAGCAAATGGAATCGCTAGCTAGCTTACACCCAAAGTCTCTGCAATATCAAAATATTGGGAGGACTTAAACACAACAAGTGGTCACTGCTACAACATATCCATCTGAATTTCCAATAATAGCACTATTACCCCCACAATTGTTCATGTTGCTGCACCGATTAACAATATCCTTACGAACTATTACCCCCAACACTATGGTGAATTGGTTCAAGCCTTACGAACAATATCCTCCACAATAAGTTGTTTCCTATCAAAACAAAACTTGTTACGAGCAAACCAAATGTTATAGCGTAAAGAAAGAACATACGAGATGATATCTAATGGTGATTGGGAAATGGTTTGTTCAAGCCAAGGTACGAAAGAAAGGGAAATATCATCAAACCGAACACCCCAAAAGTGAAATTACCACACCTTTTTCGCTCGAGTGCGATCTTTGAAGACATTATTCGAATCTTCTTCTATTCAGCATTCCCACAACGGGGACAAAATGGGTTTATAATCATTTTTTATAAATCAACTTCTATTTAGTAGGGAACTATCATGAAAAATTCTCCAAAGGAGTGGGAGCCTTTATCTTCTAAAATATTGGATAAATTATGTTTTCACTCTCCAAACACAACTATGGTTCAAAACTCGTAACACTGGATGAATATTTCGCCAAATATAACTTGAAATATATCTAAGGACCGCTTTTAACACATTTTTCGTGAGCGAAATAATAAGTTTCAAATACCTTGCAAGCAAAAAATTTGGTTTGGATAAGGTAGTCAATCTTGCTTAAGCCAAAAGAGCGAAGTTAAAACCACTGAACTGCATATTAAGAAAAAGTGTATTATTTTTTTCTTTAAAGTAATTTTACAAAAAGTCATGCTAACTAGTGTTTCCGGGGCACTAGTTAAGGATACACAAATGGTAAATTCTACATAGAAAATAACACTTTTAATCATTTATAAATGTTGACTATACAATTTTCAATGTAACTTTATTATAATAAGTATCCTTAATTAATGCCCCGACATTAGTTAACATTTTCTTTTTACAAATTTTGTTGACTTATTTTTGTAGATTAATTAAAGTAATTTTGTAGATTCTACTAATACCATAGACTATTGCCTCAAACAAAAAGATTCCACTACTCTACTTTTATAGTAGTAGGTATGTGTTATAGTGAACAAATAGGGTGAGTGATAAATTAATGAACCATAGGTAAGAAATGAATAATTTTTTGTTTATTGAAAAGTTGTGGACCCTTTACAATGAAGCATAAGCTCCTATTTATAGATTTTACAGATGACGGTTGCTAAGGACCACGATCATGTATACCCCATGATCGTGGTGGTTTCTTCTTTCCTCTGCCGCTCCCCACGTGGTGGTGGTGGACGGTTACTTGCTGGTTCTGATGATGATCATGGTGGTAGGAGGTGGTTATCTGCATCCACGCATTCAGTCGCATGCTGAGTCACTGTGTTTAATCAGATATGTCTGGGGCGAGGGCGCCACCCATATGCCACGTCGCCGCTGAGTATCTTTGCCGCCAAGTTATCTTTTGAATCCCATGGGTTGAGTAATTGGGCCATCTTGTTACCATATCCTTCCCCATTTTTCTTTTCTTTTTTACCCTCTTGATATAGGTAATCAACATCAACTTAGAGGTTAGAGTAGGTTAATTTAGAATGTAAAATACCATGTACTTGTGTAGTTATTATAACAGAAATCAGGTGAAAATTAAAATGTAACTCTCTATTATGCTCATCCAATCGTGTTTCGAATATGATTATCTATAGGGGGAAAACTGTAGTATGCAACCTCTTATTGATCATCTTTGCTTGGAATATGTGATAATTTGCTAATCGTTCTCGTGAGGGAGCGATACCTGCATGCCAAAGTGAGATTCATACCAATATTAAGCTCACTTTGAAAAGAATTGAAAACCACAAACTGCATTAAGCGAATCAGCTCCTTTAAACGTCACCTGAAAAATCTCATGTCAGGAGCAAATGGAATCGCTAGCTAGCTTACACCCAAAGTCTCTGCAATATCAAAATATTGGGAGGACTTAAACACAACAAGTGGTCACTGCTACAACATATCCATCTGAATTTCCAATAATAGCACTATTACCCCCACAATTGTTCATGTTGCTGCACCGATTAACAATATCCTTAAGAACTATTACCCCCAACACTATGGTGAATTGGTTCAAGCCTTACGAACAATATCCTCCACAATAAGTTGTTTCCTATCAAAACAAAACTTGTTACGAGCAAACCAAATGTTATAGCGTAAAGAAAGAACATACGAGATGATATCTAATGGTGATTGGGAAATGGTTTGTTCAAGCCAAGGTACGAAAGAAAGGGAAATATCATCAAACCGAACACCCCAAAAGTGAAATTACCACACCTTTTTCGCTCGAGTGCGATCTTTGAAGACATTATTCGAATCTACTTCTATTCAGCATTCCCACAACGGGGACAAAATGGGTTTATAATCATTTTTTATAAATCAACTTCTATTTAGTAGGGAACTATCATGAAAAATTCTCCAAAGGAGTGGGAGCCTTTATCTTCTAAAATATTGGATAAATTATGTTTTCACTCTCCAAACACAACTATGGTTCAAAACTCGTAACACTGGATGAATATTTCGCCAAATATAACTTGAAATATATCTATGGACCGCTTTTAACACATTTTTCGTGAGCGAAATAATAAGTTTCAAATACCTTGCAAGCAAAAAATTTGGTTTGGATAAGGTAGTCAATCTTGCTTAAGCCAAAAGAGCGAAGTTAAAACCACTGAACTGCATATTAAGAAAAAGTGTATTATTTTTTTCTTTAAAGTAATTTTACAAAAAGTCATGCTAACTAGTGTTTCCGGGGCACTAGTTAAGGATACACAAATGGTAAATTCTACATAGAAAATAACACTTTTAATCATTTATAAATGTTGACTATACAATTTTCAATGTAACTTTATTATAATAAGTATCCTTAATTAATGCCCCGACATTAGTTAACATTTTCTTTTTACAAATTTTGTTGACTTATTTTTGTAGATTAATTAAAGTAATTTTGTAGATTCTACTAATACCATAGACTATTGCCTCAAACAAAAAGATTCCACTACTCTACTTTTATAGTAGTAGGTATGTGTTATAGTGAACAAATAGGGTGAGTGATAAATTAATGAACCATAGGTAAGAAATGAATAATTTTTTGTTTATTGAAAAGTTGTGGACCCTTTACAATGAAGCATAAGCTCCTATTTATAGATTTTACAGATGACGGTTGCTAAGGACCACGATCATGTATACCCCATGATCGTGGTGGTTTCTTCTTTCCTCTGCCGCTCCCCACGTGGTGGTGGTGGACGGTTACTTGCTGGTTCTGATGATGATCATGGTGGTAGGAGGTGGTTATCTGCATCCACGCATTCAGTCGCATGCTGAGTCACTGTGTTTAATCAGATATGTCTGGGGCGAGGGCGCCACCCATATGCCACGTCGCCGCTGAGTATCTTTGCCGCCAAGTTATCTTTTGAATCCCATGGGTTGAGTAATTGGGCCATCTTGTTACCATATCCTTCCCCATTTTTCTTTTCTTTTTTACCCTCTTGATATAGGTAATCAACATCAACTTAGAGGTTAGAGTAGGTTAATTTAGAATGTAAAATACCTTGTACTTGTGTAGTTATTATAACAGAAATCAGGTGAAAATTAAAATGTAACTCTCTATTATGCTCATCCAATCGTGTTTCGAATATGATTATCTATAGGGGGAAAACTGTAGTATGCAACCTCTTATTGATCATCTTTGCTTGGAATATGTGATAATTTGCTAATCGTTCTCGTGAGGGAGCGATACCTGCATGCCAAAGTGAGATTCATACCAATATTAAGCTCACTTTGAAAAGAATTGAAAACCACAAACTGCATTAAGCGAATCAGCTCCTTTAAACGTCACCTGAAAAATCTCATGTCAGGAGCAAATGGAATCGCTAGCTAGCTTACACCCAAAGTCTCTGCAATATCAAAATATTGGGAGGACTTAAACACAACAAGTGGTCACTGCTACAACATATCCATCTGAATTTCCAATAATAGCACTATTACCCCCACAATTGTTCATGTTGCTGCACCGATTAACAATATCCTTACGAACTATTACCCCCAACACTATGGTGAATTGGTTCAAGCCTTACGAACAATATCCTCCACAATAAGTTGTTTCCTATCAAAACAAAACTTGTTACGAGCAAACCAAATGTTATAGCGTAAAGAAAGAACATACGAGGTGATATCTAATGGTGATTGGGAAATGGTTTGTTCAAGCCAAGGTACGAAAGAAAGGGAAATATCATCAAACCGAACACCCCAAAAGTGAAATTACCAAACCTTTTTCGCTCGAGTGCGATCTTTGAAGACATTATTCGAATCTTCTTCTATTCAGCATTCCCACAACGGGGACAAAATGGGTTTATAATCATTTTTTATAAATCAACTTCTATTTAGTAGGGAACTATCATGAAAAATTCTCCAAAGGAGTGGGAGCCTTTATCTTCTAAAATATTGGATAAATTATGTTTTCACTCTCCAAACACAACTATGGTTCAAAACTCGTAACACTGGATGAATATTTCGCCAAATATAACTTGAAATATATCTAAGGACCGCTTTTAACACATTTTTCGTGAGCGAAATAATAAGTTTCAAATACCTTGCAAGCAAAAAATTTGGTTTGGATAAGGTAGTCAATCTTGCTTAAGCCAAAAGAGCGAAGTTAAAACCACTGAACTGCATATTAAGAAAAAGTGTATTATTTTTTTCTTTAAAGTAATTTTACAAAAAGTCATGCTAACTAGTGTTTCCGGGGCACTAGTTAAGGATACACAAATGGTAAATTCTACATAGAAAATAACACTTTTAATCATTTATAAATGTTGACTATACAATTTTCAATGTAACTTTATTATAATAAGTATCCTTAATTAATGCCCCGACATTAGTTAACATTTTCTTTTTACAAATTTTGTTGACTTATTTTTGTAGATTAATTAAAGTAATTTTGTAGATTCTACTAATACCATAGACTATTGCCTCAAACAAAAAGATTCCACTACTCTACTTTTATAGTAGTAGGTATGTGTTATAGTGAACAAATAGGGTGAGTGATAAATTAATGAACCATAGGTAAGAAATGAATAATTTTTTGTTTATTGAAAAGTTGTGGACCCTTTACAATGAAGCATAAGCTCCTATTTATAGATTTTACAGATGACGGTTGCTAAGGACCACGATCATGTATACCCCATGATCGTGGTGGTTTCTTCTTTCCTCTGCCGCTCCCCACGTGGTGGTGGTGGACGGTTACTTGCTGGTTCTGATGATGATCATGGTGGTAGGAGGTGGTTATCTGCATCCACGCATTCAGTCGCATGCTGAGTCACTGTGTTTAATCAGATATGTCTGGGGCGAGGGCGCCACCCATATGCCACGTCGCCGCTGAGTATCTTTGCCGCCAAGTTATCTTTTGAATCCCATGGGTTGAGTAATTGGGCCATCTTGTTATTGGGCCTATGCTTTTTATTTTTGGGCCTTAGTCCAGTCCACAGCCCCCCAAGCACGACTCTCAAAGAGGCGAAGTGGTGACGAAAATGGCGGTGATGTTCATGGAGATCGTGGGGAATAACCGCCCACTACCTTCGCCAAGTCTAGTCTCTGAGGCTTCTCTTGTTTTCTATAAATAACTCCTCGTACCGAGCTCATTCTCATTCACATTTTTTCTATCTCCCCATTTTTGCAGTTCAAAGCATGGATACCAACATTCTCGTGCTGGAATCTCCAGCTATGCCCGCCATTAGGCGAGTGAAATGCCGAGTTGAGGAAGATATTGATGAATTGATGGATAATGTGGAAGAATTCAAAACCTTTGTTGACGAACTGAAAGATTATAAGTGGCGCCTGACAGAAGATGAGAAAGCTTTTTTGGAGTTACCCCTGGAACTTTCAAAGAGGTTGGAGAAGGATGCAGCCTTCATTGAGACTACTACGACAGTGTTTGATTGCTATACTGAGATGGAGGAGGCCTTAGAGCAAAAGATCGCTGCTATCAAAGACAATATTGATTTGCAAGAGGAGTCTCTATATATTAACATGTCTGCTGAAGAGGCTGTGGAGAACCGTATCGAAGCCCTGAGAAAGAACTTCGTCCTCTGGTGAAAAGAAAGAGGAATCTTCAGATGGATATTCAATACGATGTCGCCCGTCTTATCAGAACTCGTTCTTCCTTGGCTCGTCTTAGGGAGAAGATGGACAGGTTGCATGATGATCAGGACAAAATCTGCATTGACCTTAGCGTTGCCAAAAGATATAAAGGCGAGATCGAGGACCTGCAGGCTCGTGCTGTTGCGGCAGCGTATTCTACTGCTGATTAGTTTCCTTTCTAATGCTTAGGATGTTTGCTTCGTATTGTTGAACTTGTATTTGATTTCTTTGTATTCAGTACTTTTCTGTTATTTCCTGTTAGTGTTTTCAACCTGATAGGTTGAGTATATTTTAGGGTTGGCTTCATTTGTCAAAATAAGCCTTTGGACCAGATGTGGTGACTGATGTGCACACATGTGGTACCTGAACTGAATACCCTAAAAACGCGCTTTCATTATTTGTGTGTGATCTTTTGAAAAAGATTTGTTTTGAAACAAACACATCCATGCTAGCTTGCGCGCCAAGGAACGAGCTGAAAGATGAGAAAGGTGTCAGTGTTGATCAAAGCCTATACAGAAGCATCATTGGCCGTCTACTTTACCGCACAGCAAGTAGGCCTGATATCTCCTTTGCAGTTGGTGTATGTGCTAGATACCAAGCTGAGCCTAAGATGAGTCATCTCACACAAGTCAAGAGAATTCTGAAGTATGTGAATGGCACAAGTGACTATGGTATTATGTACTCTCATGATGAAGACTCAAGGTTGACAGGGTATTGTGATGCTGACTGGGCAGGCAGTGCAGATGATAGGAAGAGTACCTCAGGTGGATGTTTCTTTCTGGGCAACAACCTAATTTCATGGTTCAGCAAGAAACAGAATTGTGTAGCTCTTTCAACAGCAGAAGTTGAGTATATCGCAGCAGGAAGCAGTTGTTCTCAATTGCTTTGGATGAAGCAGATGCTGAGTGAGTACAATGTGGAGCAATATGTGCTCACATTATACTGTGACAATATGAGTGCTATAAATATTTCCAAGAATCCTATCCAACGCAGTAGGACTAAGCACATTGATATTAGTCACCATTTTATCAGAGATCTAGTTGAAGACAAGGTTGTGACCTTAGAGCATGTAGCCACAGACAATCAACTGGCTGACATTTTCACAAAGGCTTTGGATGCAAGTAAGTTTGAGACATTAAGAGGCAAACTTGGTATTTTCCCTCTTGATGATCAATAGCAACCTTGCTATTGAAGCGTGCAACGGAGACCTGCCTATTACCTCCGTTTGTTTATGCACGCTATCCAAAGGCAGTCATCACAGGTTTTTCTCAATTTCATATATCAAGACTATTCCACCTTTCATACTGTGATGAAGAACTATGTAGAAGATCCTGGTGTAGAGCTCAATGTGGTCCACATTGGAGCCTCTAAGAAGAAGTGAAGAATCCTATCCAGAGCTGAAGGTTACAAATAATGCTATCTGCAAGAGCATTTGGTATATCTGGTATAGGAGAGTAGAATATGTGCAAAGCAACTCAAAAGCATCTAAGTTTGAAAGCATAGGGCATAATCATAATCATAGCAATATGGATGATTCATTGTGCTTAGTCATGATCATAGAAATATGGATGACCTTTATGCTTAGGATCACAGTCATAGAAATATGGGTGATTCTTTGTCACAGTCATAGCAATATGGGTGACTTAGTTACAGTCATAGAAATATGGGTAACTTGTACATGCTTAACTATGAATGCACATATAGCAACCATGGAAAGTGAAGACTACAAGGCTATGGATTGCTAGACTATATGGATTCTATGAAGACAAATACTGAAGAAATTGAAGACTACTGAAGCATCTCTTTTTGAAGACCGTGGTTATGTGAGGTGCTTAGATCATTTGTCAAAAGATCCATCTACTCAGTAAATGGCCCCAGTTTTTTTTACTCTTTCCGATCTTAACTTTTTGTCAATATTATGGCTAAAAAGGGGGAGAAAGGATAAGTAGTATATCTAGGGGGAGTAAGGTATAAGTAGTACAATACATGTGCTACATGTGCTCTGGTACATGATGTGATGCCAGATGTGTGCACATCGTAAAAATGTGCTTGTATTCTGCACAAACTTTGAAGACTTTGAAGAGACCAGACGAATAAAGACTGATCCTTTGAAGACTGCTGAAGATGGTGCTTGAATTTAGGGGGAGTAAATATTTCACTGAAGCTATCAAAGACACTTCCCCTCTTGACTGTGTGCATGATTCATCACCATGCTTGTATGTTGGGAGTTTTATTCTCTCAGAAGATATGAGGCAAGATTCCGCTGCTGCAACGCCTCTGATGTTCTAATGATTCTCTCCAAAGTCTAGTTGGCTGACTCCAAAGGTTATTTTAGCCACAATTTGCCAAAGGGGGAGATTGTTAGTGTTTTCAACCTGATAGGTTGAGTATATTTTAGGGTTGGCTTCATTTGTCAAAATAAGCCTTTGGACCAGATGTGGTGACTGATGTGCACACATGTGGTACCTGAACTAAATACCCTAAAAACGCGCTTTCATTATTTGCGTGTGATCTTTAGAAAAAGATTTGTTTTAAAACAAACACATCCACGCTAGCTTGCGCGCCAAGGAACGAGCTGAAAGATTGAAAAAGATTCAGAAAAGATTTAAGAAGGCCGGTTTGTTACTAGAAGATTCAAAAAGATTTAAAACAAACATATCTTTTGTTAAAAGATTGAGTTTGTTACTTGAAGAATACCATGGCCAGCTACCAGTTCTCGTTCTATATAAAGGAAGGCTGAAGACTTGTTTTATTCACCGAAATCAATATTCATAAATCTAGTCTTTAGGATTTCGAGTATTTGTCCCTTTGTTTCTTGTTTCCATTGAGACTTGAACTAGGGTTGTATTTAGCTCTTAAGCTTTTAAGCACAAAGCTGTTCTTTTCTTGGTTCTAATTTGAAACAAGGATTGAACTTTGAATCACTCAAAGCTTTGAAGCACGAGTAGGTTCTTTAGGTTAGGAGTGCGTCTCCATCATTGAGTTTGAAAAAATCCTTGTGAGGAGCAAGGTAAAGTCCTTGTGAGGAGCAAGGCAAGTCAAAGTCCTTGTGAGGAGCAAGGCAAGTCAAAATCCTTGTGAGGAGCAAGGTCCTTGTGAGGAGCAAGGTAGGATAGCTAGGAAGTGACTAGGGGTAGTCATATCTTGTGAGGAGCAAGGTAGAGTTAGCACGTGTAGTGTCTAAGTGAAAAGTTGTAAACTGGATTGTTTAGCTTTGAAGTAGAACTATCATAGTGGATTCATTCCTGGATTGGTATCCCCCAGAGTAGGTTGCGAGTTGCGCTGAACTGGGTTAACAAACTCACTGTGTTCTTTATCTTCTGCACTTTATTTTCCTTGTTCATCAAGTTATCGTATGTTTATGATGTTGGCACATTAGGCAACACATCGTATACCTAAACCCTAACGTGCTCCACATCACGCTACACATCTGTAACTTGCTACCGGAATTTCATTTCCCGAACTTGTATTTGCATTTCGATATTAATGAAGCTTTATTTCTGATGAAAAATTTGGCCTCCGGTATATATCTCGCCTAAAGGCGTTACCTTATATGTGTTGTCGACGTAACCTCTCGCCCTTGGACACGCGTCAGGGCCGTATTACTCTTTCATTGAAACGTTTCAACTCTTCAAAAATTTTTTTACCGTTGATTGGTTCTCTATATATGTACGTTGTTTCTCTTCACATTGTTTCCTTACTTTGATCAAACTCTTAAGCAAAAGTTCTTCATCCTTTTCGTGAAACCGCACGTTATTTCTTCGTACCGTAACCGCTTCTTTCTCTCTTTTGGCGAGATTCTCTCCACCACGTTCTCCACTACTTCAAGCGTTAACCGTCTTTCGTAATCAGGTATAAACCGTTTCTCCTTCTTTCATTTTCTATTTTCGACTTTGCGATCAAAAGCTTTTAGGGTTTCTATCGTAATGGCGATTTTGAGAGATCTTGGTGATGCTAATGAGGGGGATCTTTCTCGTGCTCCCCCCGTGGGTACTCCTTTGCAGCGTCAAATCCGCGCCCATTATACTAGGGTTGATGGATCCTTGAACTATAGCGGAGATTTTTATGAAATGTTAGGGTTTCCTGTTGATTCTAGCGATTTCGATAGCGCTAGTGGCGATGATAATGGAAGTAGTGGTAGTGGAAGTAGTAGTGACTGTGTAGTCATTTCCCCTTCGTCTTTCACAGGAAAACGAAGTGAAGAGTCGTTCGCCATTGTTGCTGTAGGATCGGAAGTTACAACAATGGAGGTTTCTTCCATATATCAAAGTGCTGATAGTGTAGCGCGTTTTAGAGAAAAACATGATGTCTCCGGTGAGTTTGACGAAGAAGAGGTCATACTAGAACCGGTAGAGGCGGGCGAGAATGTAACCGCCGTGCCTAACACTGAGCCAGCCTTCTTTTACATGTACACCCACTTCATCAAAGATTTCCACCTATACTTCCCCTTCCATGAATTCCAAATATCCATGCTTAGGGTCCTCAATGTCGCCCCTACCCAACTTAGTCCAAGTAGTTGGTCTTTCATCAAGGCGTTTGAGTTAGTTTGCTTCGGCCTTGACATTTTGTCGCCCTCTGTTGCTGTTTTCTTTTTATCAAATCAAAGCATTATTCCCCAACTCAGTTGTCTCCCTGAGTGGTCAGCCAAATAGGGGTTTGTTCAACTTATATAGTTCTAACTATAAGAACTATAAAGATACCTTTGTGCGTGTCCGCGGTGGGGACAGGGGTCAAAACGTGATGTATTCCGAGGACAACGAGCCTCTCTTTCCCTTCTATTGGACCGCCAATCCTAGGTTGATCAAGGGCGCTGTATATGAGAGGTTGAGCGAGTTTGAGAGGGATACGGTGGTTTACTTGGAGTCCCTTAGCCAGATGAGCCCTATGCATCTCCTTGATGTAGAGGGTGCTCCTGCATTTCTTGAGCGCTACCTTAGTAAGTTATTTGTGGTTCTTGTCGCCCCTTTTGTCTAAGTCATTTTTTATGTACTCATTCTTGCTTGTATTCCTTTATTGACTTTTTCTTTTTTGTTGTAGAAGAAATGTCGACCCTCACTCATGAGCAGCGAATGAAGTTCTTGGAGAGAGCTAGGGCGAAGAAGGCTCAGCCTGATAGCAAGGTGGATGCTCTTAGCCAATTGGAGATTGGTGAGGGCGAGAAGAAAAAACGGAAAACTAATGACGCCCGTGTCAGCATTCCTGTTAGGGCATCTAGTGTTGGGGATCTTGCCGCTGATAAATCCATGGATGCTGGGGAGGTGCAAATTAAGTCACCTGTTAAGAAGAAGTCGAGAGCTTCGAAGAAAGCTAAGAAGGACGCTGAGATTCCGTTGCTGGAGGAGGAAGTGAGGGAAGGGAATGATGTCGTGGAGGAGGTCTCGCCTGTTGCTGGCGCGAATGTTACTGCTGTGGTCGACCAGTCTGGGGGGAGTTCACCTTGGGATCCTATGTTTGATCCTGAGTTTTTCTTGGAGAGGATGGTGAACTTTGCTGGGAATTCTTCTCATTTTAATGCCACCTCCACTGATGAGTTGCTGAAGATGGCTCTTGGCCATGAGCTTAAAGGACTTCTCCTCAATTATGCCTTGGCTGCTCGCCAAAGGGCTGAGATTGCTGCTGCTAGGGAGAAAGAAGTCTTGGTTGACAAGAATTTGGCCACTCTGGAGGAGGATTTGAAAGCCACCAAGGTGAAGCTGGAGGGCGAGATGAAGGCCCTGAAGGAAAAGTGTGAGGCGGAGATCGCCAAGCTGGTGAAAGCTCATGATGATGAGTTGGCGAAGGTGAAGAAGAACCATGAATCCTTGGCCAAGTAATTGGAGTTTACTCAACAGAGTCTTATCGCTAGAGATGCGCGAATTTCCACCTTGTCTAAGGATCATGAGGCGGCTTTGAGTGAACTGGCGACCTTGAGGAGGGAGAAGGAGACTTGGGCGTCGGAGAAGGAGACTTGGGCGTCGGAGAAGGACCAGATGGAGGAGACCATAGGCGTACAGTATGATGAGGGCTTCATTTATGCCTTGGACCAGGTGAAAGTCCTCTTCCCTGATATTGATCGTGACCTCTTGGGCAAAGCTGACGCCATGTTGAAGATTGATGGTGACAAGCTGGTGTCCTATGCCCCCATCGAGGCGACCGAGGAACCACCAGCCAAGGAATAGTTCTTCGCCTTCCTTCCCTTTATACTAACTCTTTTTATTGTTGCCTTGTTTTGATGATCGCCCCTGCGTGGGCTTGACATATTTTGTAATGACAATGTTTTGTGCCCTTCTGAGGCCGTTTGTATCGTATGAATATTTTCTTTATTTCCATGTCTTCTACTTCGTCCTGTCTTGATATTGAATGTTGTATTCCGTCGTCTCGATTGTATGTACTATTTCCACTTTTTTTTCTGAACTTTGCTGTGTGGCGTCGTATGGGGTATCGCCCCGATTTACTCGGCGTGAATTACTATGTTTTGACCAGTCAAATTTTTCTGTTGAGTTTTCTTTGGTTTTCGCAACCGCCTGTTGAACTGGCCAATCCCTTTATTGCGGTGGTTGAAACTGCTTCCTCATTTATTTGTGGATTGCGGTTACATGTGCTAGGTTTTTCATAACCTCTGGTTATAAAAGCCACTCTTCTTCTCCTTTCGTAACCACCATCTTTCTATCGTTAACTCTTCTTCTTCTTCGTTTAATCATCCTAAGATGGATAAGAATAGTTCCAAGAACAACGTTGCTGAGAAATCTAAATCCCAGAAGGGGAAGAAGAAGTTGGATGCGTCTGCTTCCAAATCTAGGCGTACTACCGCCTCCAAGAAGATTAAGGCGAAAACCGTCGTTGTTTTGCCAAGTTCTTCAAGTTCTTATGATACTGATGAAGACTATGCCGAGTTCTTGAAGACGTATGACCCTCGGGAGTCAAGCTCTTCAAGTTCCGATGATATTGACGAAGATTATGCTGAGTTCTTGAAGACTTACGTTCCTAAGGAGTTTGATGCTTATGGATCTCCTCCCGGAAAGGAAGAAGGTTCCCAAATCACTGTGGAATCTGTGGCGAGGACGCCGACATCTTTGAAGGTGAAAACCTCCAAGTGATACGCCTCGTGGATGAGGATGATGGATCTCCTGGCTCACCGGGGCAAAAGTGGAAATATAATGCCAGGAACTGCGGGATCCTCTTGAATAATGCGAGTGTTGATGCTTATTGTAGTAGTTGTAGGACTTTATTGTATTAACAATTCGCACATCCTTTTGAATTTGATGTAGTTTTCTTTGAATTTGTGTCCAAATCTGATGTAGTTTTCTTTGAATTTGTATCCAAATTTGATGTAGTTTTCTTTGAATTTGTATCCAAATCTTCAATGAATGAAATCAGATTTTGAATGACTTTGTCACTGCTCTTGTCGCCTTTGAACATACTTGTTTTGCGAGCTTTCTTTCTTTATGAACTTTTGGGTAATAGCCTTACCTGTCTTTAAGACTAATTAAATAACCAAAGTAATATATATTGAATTACCTTTTATATTTTCTGCAATGTTCCTTCTAGGCGTCTCCCATTTAATAGGTTGCACCTTGATATTTTGATATGTCTTTCTTTTTCTTTTCTTCGTTCCCAACTCGTAAGATTTACGGGTAACGTTTTGGACTTTCAACCATGCTTCAATTTTTTGGACGCCCCCCACTTGTAAGTTTAAAGGGTAACGCCTAGGAATTTCAACCTTATTTTAATTTTTTGGACGCCCCCCACGCAAAGGTTTAAAGGGTAACGCCTCGGAATTTCAACCTTATTTTAATTTTTTGGACGCCCCCCACGCAAAGGTTTAAAGGGTAACGCCTCGGAATTTCAACCTTATTTTAATTTTTTGGACGCCCCCCACGCAAAGGTTTAAAGGGTAACGCCTCGGAATTTCAACCTTATTTTAGTTTTTTGGACGCCCCCCACGCAAAGGTTTAAAGGGTAACGCCTCGGGATTTCAACTCATTTCCGTCGTATCCGACTCGTAAGATTTAAGGATAGCGTCGATTCTTTTTTAGATGTTCCCTACTCGTAAGATTCACAGGTAACGCCATGGTGTTTTAACTCGTTTCCGTCGTATCCGACTCGTAAGATTTAAGGATAGCGCCGTTTCTTTTTTAGACGTTCCCTACTCGTAAGATTCACGGGTAACGCCATGGTGTTTCAACCTCATTTTTTCTTTTTCTGTCATGTTGTATGCATATGTATCAGTTCTTCACAAACCCAAATTTTTAGAACGGTGAGCCTCGTTCATAGGAGAAAAGAGTGTCCCACCGCTTTTTATTAATTGGAATGAAAAATTCAGTACATTTGATAATAACATGCAGTAAAATAATTGTAGAAATGACTTTGTAAATTTGTTGGGCGTGCGCCTGGGCGTCGCCTCTCCTGTTACTTGTGGCAGTTTAACTGTAATAAAACCTGAGGTTGGCCACGTTCCATGTTCTATGCAGCACTTCTCCTTCCATTGTCTCCAACTTGTATGCACCTCCTTCAAAGGCTTCGTTGATTCTGAATGATCCTTCCCAGTTTGCTGCTAACTTTCCTCCTTTATCTTTTCTCATAGGCCTTTTGAGAACTAAATCACCCTCTCTGAATCTCCTAGATATGACTCGGGTGTTGTACCTCTTTGTTGCTCTTTGCTTTGAGACGAACTCCCTGAAGTGGGCGTTGTCCCTTAGTTCCGGCACGAAGTCTAAATTTTCCTGCAATGCCTCAGAATTTTCTTGAAGTGTGAGGGTGTCCCTACGCCAGCTTGGAGGGTTTATTTCAGCAGGGATCATTGCATCAGTTCCATATACCATTGTGAAAGGTGCTTCGCCTGTTGACGATTGGGGCGTGGTGTGGTATGACCATAGAATTGGTAGGAGATGAGCCACCCAACCTTCACCTTTGCTTGTTATTCTTCTCTTGATCGCTCTGAGGATGACTTTGTTGGCTGATTCTGCTTGTCCGTTGGCTTGTGGGTGTTCAACTGATATGAAGGTGTTCTAAATTCCTTTATCCTTGCAGAATTGAACTACTTTCTCGCTTGCAAATTGGGTTCCATTATCTGATACTATATACTTAGGCAATCCAAACCTACAAATGATTTTTCTCCAATAAAACTTTTTGACTTGGTCTGCTGATATGTTTGAGAGTGCTTCTGCCTCAATCCATTTGGTGAAGTAATCGATCGCCACTATGATCCACTTTGCTTGCCCCGTCGAGGCGGGAAAAGGCCTCAGGATGTCTGTACCCCACATGAAGAAGGGCCAGGGTGACATGACTGACTTCAATGGTTCCCCTGGGGCGTAGTGTAAATTTGCAAATCTTTGGCATTTGTCACACGTTTGAACGTATCTGGTGGCGTCTCGGTGCACTTCTGGCCAATAAAATCCTGCTCTGAGAATCTTCCCTGCTAGGGCCCTTGCCCCAATATGACTCCCACATGAACCTTCATGAACCTCTTCCAGTATTCCCTTCGCCTCTTTTGGGCTGACGAAGAGCATGAGAGGTCCTGAGAAACCCCTTTTGTAAAGCTTGTCTCCTAACATTGAATACCACGCTGACATTCTTCTTATCTTATAAGCTTCTTCTCTTGCTGTTGGGAGTTCATCTTTTTGTAGATACCTTATGATCGGTGCTCGCCAATCTTCCGACTCAACGATCATCAAGATCGGCTCCTCTGTTATGCTGGGGTTAGCTATTGTTTCTTGAATGAAGGTTCTGTTGCTGCCTGGCTTCTTGGTGCTTGCTAGTTTTGAGAGTAGGTCTGCTCTTGCGTTCTGCTCCCTGGGAACATAAACTAACTCAAAGGAATTGAAAAGACTTGACATGGCACGTACCCTTTCTAGATATTTGATCAGCTGGGAATAATGTGTTACCTCTCCTTTGATCTCTTGTACTAGTGCAAAACTTAGGGCTTTATCCGAGACGGCGAGGTATAGGAATAATGTGTTACCTTTCTCTGGGCGAGTCAAGATCGGGGGCGAGGCCAAAAAAGTTTTCAGATTTTGAAAAGCTTCCTCGCATTGAGTGCTCCACACAAACCTTTCGCTTTTCCTAAGTGTGGAGAAGAAATGAAAGGCTTTTTCTCCTGCGCATGATAGGAATCTTGATAGAGTCGCTATCCTTCCGGTTAGCTGTTGCACCTCTTTGACTGAAGTGGGGCTCCTCATGTCTATGATTGCTTGACACTTGTCTGGGTTGGCTTCTATTCCTCTGTTGGTTAACATGAACCCTAAAAATTTTCCTGACTGTACCCCAAATGAGCATTTGGTAGGATTCAACCTCATGTTATACTTCCTTACAGAGGCGAGGATGTCGCTCAGATCTTGGTCATGCTCGCCGTTCTCTGTGGTCTTCACTACTATGTCGTCAATGTAGACTTCTAGGTTCTTTCCTATCTGCTCTGAGAATACTCTGTCCATCAACCTTTGGTGTGTGGCTCATGCGTTCTTTAGACCGAAAGGCATGACGTTGTAGAAATAGTTGCAGGTGTTGATCATGAATGCGGTATGGGGAGCGTCTGTTGGATTCATTTTGATCTGATTGTATCCTGAGTAAGCATCCATGAAGCTGAGAGTTTTGTACCCAAATGCTCCATCAATCAATCTGTCAATATTGGGCAGAGGATAGGGGTCTTTTGCACATGCTTTGTTCAAGTCCGTAAAGTCTACGCACATCCTCCACTTCCCATTTGCCTTCTTTACCATCACTACGTTTGCCAGCCAGGATGGGTATTTGATCTCCTCGATGAATCCTGCCTCCTTTAACTTCGTCACCTCCTCTACGATCGCCGCTCTTCTTTCCTCGCCAACCTTCCTTTTCTTTTGAGAAACCGGTTTTGTCTCCGGGGAGATCGAAAGTTTATGGGTGATTATTGACTCGTCAATCCCTGGCATGTCTAAGGGATGCCATGCGAATAAATCTATGTTTCGCTTCAGTGTCGCTAGGATTTTTTCCCTCTCTTCGTGGTTTAATGAAGTGCCAATGTTGGTGGTCTGGTGCGTTTCTGTTCCAATTTGCACCTGCTCAAGCTCCTCTATAGGACTCACTCTTCTGTCTTGGAATTCTTCCCTTGGATCAAGATCCAGGGGGCTGATCGTTCCCACTCTTCCGTCCTCCAATGGGTATTTTATGGATATGTATAGCGTTGACATTGCAGCCTCTATGGCGTTGAAGGCTGGCCTTCCAATGATGATGTTGTAGGAAGTAAAGGGGGTTTTTACAACCAAGTATCGTACCTTTATGGTTTTGGCGTTGTCGCTGTCACCGAAGGTTGTGAGCAATGTTGTATATCCCAAAACCTCCACTTGTTCGCCTGCAAACCCCACCAAAGTGCCATTGTAAGGCATTAAGTGTTCATTGGACAATTGCATGGCTTTGAATGCTTCCCAATACATGATGTCCGCTGAACTGCCGGAGTCTATTAACACTCTCTTAACATCACAGTTCAAAATTTGAACTTGGATTACCAGCGGGTCATCATCATGTGGCATGACCTCTTTCTTCTCCTCCTTTGTGAAAGAAAGATCCGGCGTGGCTGAGATAGAAGTATGCCACACAAATATTGCTTGAAACTCCGCTCATCTCACGTAGCGTTTTCGGGCGTTACTCGACTCGCCTCCTCCTGCGAATCCTCCTGCTATAGTATTAATAGGGGTGAGCACGAACCCGCAACCCGACTCGAAACCGACATAACCGCCAACATATGGAAGCACTCGGTCGGGTGCGGGTCGGGTCTCGGGTCAACCATTGTGAAAAAATGGTCATGAACGGTTGTATACGGGCGGGTGCGGGTCTCTAAAATTTATCTCTTCATAACCGAATCCGACCGAACAATTACTAAAATATAATTTTTTTTTTTCAGTTTTGAGCACCTCTTAATCTCATATACTCTTCGCTTTGTTAATTTTGTCTATCTTTGATAGAGAAGAAAAATGTTATATTTTACAAGTTTATGTTTGTAATAGGTTGATAAAGGAGATGTGAAAGATAATATTCTAGATTTATATTAATTTTTACTTCTCATCTACTATCTATTATGGTCGTTGGATTAACAAATTTGAAACAAAATAATTGCATCTCATCATTTTTATTGTATCATTTGTTGCAGTGTGTACGACATATTGAACTATTTAAAGAATAATAATTTTTTGATCAATGAAATTTTAGATGTAACAACAAAGTTTCAATGTAACCCGTTAAAACCGACCCGCTATACCCGTCACCCGTATGACCCGAACCCGAACAAACCGAAGATGTAGACGGTCGGAATTGAGTCCAAATTAAGAGGCCGCGGTTTTTATCGGTTTTACGATTTTCGGCCCGAATCCGACCGAACCCGACCGATGCTCACCCTATTCTCGCTTTCTCTCCTCCCGAGCCCTGTCCTTGGTCTCTTTGTGGGTCCCTTTGCACCTTTGGGACCACGACTTTCCCATTGGCGGCGTCATCAAGAAACTTCCTTAGATGGCCGCTCTTTATCAATTCCTCAATGAGATCTCTTAGTCTAAAACAATTTTCAGTGTCGTGTCCTCTGCATCTGTGATATGCGCACCATGCGTTCATGTTTTGCCCTAACTGGTATTCCTTTCCTCTCTGAGGGGGCAATCTGGTGAGTCCTGCCTCCAGAATTTCGTCCAGAATATAGACCCTGGCTCTGTTTAGGGGCGTGTATTCTTTTTCCGGGAATCTGTCAACGTCTCGCCTTACTTGCTGGTGATATGGTTTCCTTTGGGGTTCATACCCTCTGTGATCTGGTTGACGTCGTCTCTGTGGATAAAATTCTGGGGCCCTGTTCCCCTTGTTAAGTGGCTCTCATTCTCTTGCGTCCCTGGATCTTTTCTCGGCGTTACTTTCTTCGCCTTTGATGTAACATTCAACCCTCTTGATAATTTCCTGCATTGAGGTCGCTGGCTTCTGTGCCAGGGATTCATTGAAGTGACCAGCTTTTAAACCGTTATGGAATACTGCTACGAACATTTCCTGGTTAGGATTAGATATTTTGATGGTTGCTTCGCAAAATCTGGCCAAGTATTCACGCAGAGTCTCAGCGTGGTTCTGGCGAGTAGTGAAGAGGCTAGTGGCTGTGACCTTGATGTGTTTTGATCCTGAGAACTGTTGAATGAATTTGCGTTGGAAGTCTAACCACGTCTCGATGGAGTTTTTTGGCAAGTTCATGTACCATCTTAGTGCTGCCTCCTTCAAAGTTCCTGAGAGTAGTTTGCACTTCAGGTGTTCTGCAGCGCCTATGATGGCGATTTGCGTTCCAACTGCCATCAGGTGTTCGGTAGGGTCTGTTTTTCCGTCGAACGTCGGCAGATGTGGTGTTTTGAAATTCTCTGGGACTCTAGCGTCCCACAAGGCTTGTGCGAGGGGTTGAGAATCGTTGACTTGATCCTCATCATGATCGTCATCTTTGTTGGCTTTCTCTTGATTCAGGGTTGTTATCTGGGCTTGAAGTCGCCTAAGTTCATTGACGGCTTCAGTCAGGGTCATCCCCGAGCCGTGAGTGCCATGATTTGGAGTTTCCCCTACCATTTGGGGGGATTCCTGTCTTCAATGAGTGGTAGGCTGGAAATCGTTTTACCGCAACCCCACGGTGGGCGCCAAAATGTTCTAGTGAACAAATAGGGGGGTGATAAATTAATGAACCATAGGTAAGAAATGAATAATTCTTTGTTTATTGAAAAGTTGTGGACCCTTTACAATGAAGCATAAACTCCTATTTATAGATTTTACAGATGACAGTTGCTAAGGACCACAATCATGTATACCCCATGATCGTGGTGGTTTCTTCTTTCCTCCGCCGCTCCCCACGTGGTGGTGGTGGACGGTTACTTGCTGGTTCTGATGATGATCATGGTGGTAGGAGGTGGTTATCTCCATCCACGCATTCAGTCGCATGCTGAGTCACTGTGTTTAATCAGATATGTCTGGGGCGAGGGCGCCATCCATATGCCACGTCGCCGCTGAGTATCTTTGCCGCCAAGTTATCTTTTGAATCCCATGGGTTGAGTAATTGGGTCATCTTGTTATTGGGCCTATGCTATTTATTTTTGGGCCTTAGTCCAGTCCAGTATGTAAGTGATTCAAATGGACCACAATTTTTAATCATTAAACTAATTATTATTTTATTTGTTTTGTCTATTTACTAATTATTTTATTTTTATTTTTTGAGTTTTTACCACCAGTTCAATCTGGTTCGGGGTCAGTTCTAGTACCAAGTGGTTCCAGCTCACTCCAGATCATAGTTGTGGAGATCGAACCGTAATTCTTCCTACCATATTCGGCGTCAATCACCACTAAACCAATTAACGATTAGTTATCTGCTGACTAAATATAATATGTACAAAACATTATTTCCACAGAATTAATTTTACCTTATTTTCATTTTTATTATTTTAAAAATAGAATGTAAAAGTAAAAAAACATTTAATTTTTTTTTAATTGTTTTTGGATAAGAAAAAATGTGTAATATATCCTATATCCTATAATAATATACGCGTGAAATATGCGCACGAATCTCCAGCAAGCACCACTCCTCCGCTTGTTGCTAGTGTGCACCCTCATTACCTTACGTGCGCCGGTTGCGCAACCCCCTAACCTGCGCACACCCACCCAATCCATCGAATCTAATACTACCACCACTATCGTTTATCATCACCACCACCACAATTCTCAGATCTCAAATTTCAATCTCCATTCAATGTCCAAAGCTCGCGTTTACACCGATGTCAATGTTATTCGTCCCAAAGAGTATTGGGATTATGAATCTCTCACCGTTCAATGGGGGTAATTATCTTCCTCAAACCCTAATTTCTTTTTTTCAAATCTCATTTTCGTTTTTGTTATTTCATGATTTGTTTTACTAATTCGATTAGGTTATCAATTTGTGCGTGCTTTTTGTTTGTTTTACTTTTTGGATTTGTAGAGGTGCAATGATTTTGATTCATATATTAGGTATACGAAATTAGGTTGTTTTTATTGTGATTACATTATTTTGATTGGATCTCTAGCACTGCTGTTTTCTCTTTTTTTTTTTTAGAGTTCGGTAAATTAAGTTTGACCAAGAATTGTTCCCACCAGGACTCAAACTCGGGTTCTTGAACGATTCGTTGTAGGGAGAGCTCATTAATTACTTGAGCTCAATTACTCGGTTATCGAGAATTGCTGTTTTCTGTTTGTGGTATGATATGGACTCCGTTGATTATCGAGAATTGATAATCGCGTTGTGATTTGAAGTTAATCGATGACATTTAATATCTGGATTTAGTGATTATTGTTTCTTTTAATGAGCAAGGCTTTCTTGTATTGCTTGCATTAGGTCTAATTTTTATGAGGCTAATGTTGAAGTGTATCAAGTCCGGTTGTTTTGTTATGTTTTTTGTTTTGATAAAATTATTTATTATTGTTATGTGTCGAATTTTCAGTGATCAAGATGATTATGAGGTTGTACGAAAAGTGGGAAGGGGGAAATATAGTGAGGTGTTTGAAGGCATAAATGTTAACAGCAATGAGCGCTGTGTTATCAAGATTCTCAAGCCTGTCAAGAAAAAGAAGGTGGCGTTTTTGTTTTTACATTGATGTGCTTTTTGCTTTTCTTGTAAGATTTGAAGACTGTGAATAAAACCACTCGGTCAGCTTTGTTGGAATTATTCTCTCTTGAATTTTGCTGCACAAATGATAATGTTCTCTTATTTACAATCTTATCTGTGTTGGATAGCAACTTTGCAGAATATTAGTTTTCTTACATTCATTTCTAAAATAAAAAGGTAACTTAAATTCATCACAAGGCAAAGTATATTTGCCCTTTTGTATGAAAGGTAAACATAATTACACATTCAACCAAGTAGGAAATGATGTGGTTCTGGTGTTAGCAGCAAACTGATTCTACAAATCCCATTTTAAGTGGAAATCATTTGAGTCAAATTGTTCTAGCTCCAATTCCAAACCACTGTTCCAATTGGTGATGTGAATCAATTAGGGCACAGACAAATACAAATTCAATTCCAATTTTTTGTATAGGAAAAGCTCCTCAAATTTATGGATCAGTAACATATATTTTCCATATTCCAAAATGCCCTTGTAAGTTCATTAAGACATAGTTGAAATCTTGTGTTAGCTTTAATTTTTCTTTTTTGTTGTGTGCAGTTTCATGTACCACACCATTTATTTTTCTTGTGTGATTTTTGTATTAATATATGAGAGTTTCAACATTATTTTGCAGATTAAAAGAGAGATAAAAATACTTCAGAACCTTTGTGGGGGGCCAAATATTGTCAAGCTTCTTGATATTGTCAGGGATCAGCACTCTAAAACTCCAAGCTTAATATTTGAGTATGTCAACAGTACAGATTTTAAAGTTTTGTATCCAACCTTGACTGATTACGACATACGCTATTACATATATGAGCTTCTTAAGGTAATGTCATCCTTCAACCTCTTGTGGTATATACATGGACTGCTGTAATCTGTGTTCTTTCTATAACAGATATATTCTAACTTTAAAGTCATTGCAGTATTTTTGTTTTGGATGAGGCCTGTATGAATTTTGTATCTGATTGGCATGTATAGGTTTTTGCTTATGCAGCATTAAAAAAATTTCTCCATATCTGTGCAAAGATGTATTGAGAACCTTTTCTTGTTACATGAATGTTGTGGTTTTGAACTGCAGGCCTTGGATTACTGCCATTCTCAAGGCATAATGCATAGAGATGTCAAACCACACAATGTTATGATTGATCATGAGTTGCGAAAACTTCGCTTGATAGATTGGGGTCTTGCTGAGTTTTATCATCCTGGAAAAGAATATAATGTCCGTGTGGCTTCAAGGTATTGTTTTCTAATCAATCAACTCTTTTATTAAAAACCCAAGATTTGTAAACGAATGAGCCTGTGTATAATGACATTAAATAATATACATTATACAGTGAAACCAGTAAGGCATCATTAGCATGTTTAAAGCAAGAATTTTCCAGTAAGAATAGATTATTATATTTTTACTTGCCAAGTATCTGTATATACACAAACATCACTGTAAGGATGCGAAACATTTAAAAATTAAATTTTAGAACTATAACTTTCTTAAATAAATTACAAGTGTGACAGCAATTCCTTTCTTTTCCAACCTAGATATGGCCACTATTGCTACTACTGCTGCTAAACATTGCCACTTAGGATCATTGTCTCATGCAGTCAAGTTTTCCCGCATTCGAGACATCAGTGGTCATTTGATTAAGACCGGATGGTGCAGATTTAAGTTCGGTATTTTAAATTATAAAATAAAAAATAAAAATTGTTTTTAATATATCGTTCGATTAAGATTGGACAGTCACTGATGTCCTGAATGTATGAATGCATCATCAAGTTGACTGTAGAGGATTCAATATCGTGCCATCCCTCATTTCTTAGGCTTTTCATTTCATGTTTCTTGTGAGGTACTTCTATAATGCTTGCCAAGCAGCAATTCAATTTTCAGATACATTTTTTTGGTTCAATCTTACATTCTCAACTTCCACATACCATAATTAGATTTTCTTTTCCCTGAAGCTTACGATAACCCAATTTGGATTTAGTTTAGTTCTTCTAAAGTGAGCACAGATTTCCTTTGACATGGCTGTGCCTGAGGTATCATTTTCAAAATTGTGGTTTTTTAAGTGTTAAGCACGGGTGTGCCGTATGTTTTACATAATTAGATGGTCATGTCACTCATGCTTATGGTTCAACTTTATTTCTTTGTTCTGCTTTAATTTGAACCTACATAAACATGCATAAAAATAAAATTCTCAACTGGATTTACAATCAGCAATTTAAAGGGATAGTTGTGCCTACTAGGCCTTGCTGCTGAATATATTAAAAGTGCAAAAATTAGTCATGTTTTCCATGTGTGACGGCTGTTAAGCTGAAGGGATAAGCAAGAAGCAATTAGAATTTCGGATCCAAAAATTGAGGTTTTGGTGCTAGTTTAGTGGTATTCTTCTGGTTTATAGTTCTGAAGAGGTTCTCTCTCTGTCTTTTCCAGCTGAAAATGCTCAAGTCTATGGTCTGGGTCAACTTCTGTCAACTCTCGTTAGCATCATGTTTCAGGTCCCACAAAACATATAAACATTCTTAGCTTCTTTCTAGACCAGCATTAACTTGCCTGTCGTAATCCATTAGTTTTCTGGTTGTGTTTTTATTTGCATATATTTTTTGGTTAGGTGTAAACTTGATAACAGAAAACCATTGTGTAAATTTTCCTTGACTTTTATGCCATTGCTATGTGAGGATGACTTATGGTTTTTCATGTTCCTGAATGACAGTGTCCATAAAAATGTTATGTTTCCTTTCTCAGATACTTTAAGGGCCCTGAACTTCTAGTTGATTTGCAAGACTATGATTACTCATTAGACATGTGGAGCCTTGGTTGCATGTTTGCCGGAATGGTAAAAATTATAGCAAGCATATATATGGCGTTATTTCAGTATGAATTCTAATTTCTAATATACATATGGAAAATCATGTAATTCTGGCTTGTAACGATTTCAATTCATGTAGATATTTCGCAAGGAACCGTTCTTTTACGGTCATGACAACCACGACCAGCTCGTAAAAATAGCTAAGGTAACATTCAGTGCTTTATAATAATATATATAAATTACAGAGTTATCTCGTTGATGCTTTGCAAGTTAATGTCATGTTATAGTTTTATACTACAATAGAATAAATATTTAAATAACTAGATGTTTTTTTACAAGTGTGGATAATTTAGAGTTTATTTACTTTTAAAAAATGTTTTTTGTTTTATTGTTTTATTCACTTTATTTCAATTTTTTAAATATTTGTATAAGAAATACTGAAACAATTAATACAAAATTGATTTCACTATTTTCCAAATATTTGAAAATATAAAACAAAATGTAGATGACACTTTTGTATATAAAAGTGAAAGGAAAAAGGAAATGAGAACATATTCTTGTTTCACTATAGGTTTTCACTAATAATAACAAAATATATCACTTTAATTCTTATTTTTTGATATATTTGAATAGAAAATAGTGAAAGGGGGCAATCTCATGCTACAAAACTCTCCCCTCAAAGCAAGCAAGGCTCAGGGAAGGGTCAGACTCAGATCCATTTCAGGGTCTATTGTAGGCCGAATCATCTTGCATTTATGCAAGTTGTTGATTCTTTAACTCGAACACATAACATGTAGTTACATAATTTTCACTATATTAGATACAATTTTTCAGTATTCGGTGAAAAGGTGATACAAAAAATTCGGCTACAGTTTTGTAATAATTAGTGAAAATAGAAAACGTTTTCTGGAACCTATCTTACTCCTAAGTATGGCTATGCTATTTATTTCCTCTTTTTCATGATGAAAGATCCATTCTAAACTAGTGCCCTGTCTCCCCTAACAAAAAAATATGATCTTTTATAGATACTTCCATTCTAGATCTTAAAAGCTTCATTTTTCTTATCTTTCATATGTGGTATATAGGTGCTTGGGACTGATGAACTGAATGCATATCTGAATAAGTATCATCTTGAGCTAGATCCTCAACTTGATGCACTAGTTGGAAGGTATCATCTTCGATTTGATTTTCTACATGTCATAGCAAATTTCTGAGAATATCTTCCATGACAATGCAATAGTTCCTCCTGTAGCCCTCTCCTTAGAAGTTTGCTGCTGTTATTTTTCATTTTGTCTGTGATAGGTATTAGAAGTTTTACTGCTTCCTAAATACTTATTCATGTTATGCTATTTCCTTTCCAGGCACAGTCGCAAACCTTGGTCTAAATTCATCAATCCAGATAATCAGCATCTTGTGTCTCCAGAGGTCATTTAATCCCATTTTCCATTATGAATTGGGACTTAACACTTAGTTTATTCTGCAATTTAATAATTCATGTATCTGGATTGTAAATATTTCAATATTCTACACGCAGGCAATTGATTTTCTTGATAAGCTCCTTCGATATGACCACCAGGACAGGCTAACAGCAAGAGAAGCAATGGTAATAATAAATAACTCATTTATTCACCTTAACATGGATCTTCTGTTGTTTTAGTGCCTTGATTTGCATTTGTGATCTGTTGATGTAACATTTTGTTTCCTTGATGTATGTTTTGTAGGCACATCCGTATTTCTCTCAGGTAAGGGCAGCAGAAAGTAGCAGAATGAGGACTCAGTAACTTCATGTGTGGATCCTTAAACCTGAGTGTTGATCCTTAAACCTGAGTTCAATTATGGGGAATTGTTTTATAATACCCTAACATGTGGCATGATTGCATTCTGTTACAATTATAGTTGGTTATGTTTTTCTTGTGGAATGTAACAATATCATTATCTTTTTACTTTTTTGACAAACAATATCATTATCTTATTCGGTCGAATAATTTGTTAATCTGTCTTTGAAAACTAAATTTAAATTAAAAAGTTAAACTCTCAACTTCAAGCAGATGTTTGGTTGCAGATTATTTCAATTTCAAATACTACAAATTAGTTTAAGCACAATAATAGTGCCTAGATTACCCTACCCTACAGTTTTCCGTGCACATGCCATTGCCATTTCCCAGTAATTCATGCTCCGTGGGGTAACTATGGAATTTGCTTGCAGTTCAGTCTTGATGATACTTGCACGTGTTTATATTGTGCATGGGAGTCAAGTTAATGGTGCACAAGTGAAAAAGTTTTGCACCATGTATAAGTTTGATTTTATCATTTGATCATATGAAAGAAATGTGATCAGACATTCATATGATCAGACATTGATCCAATAGTAAAAAATAAATTTATGCATTATGTAAGGATTTATTTACTTGTGCCTTGTGCGCATTATAAAGTTTGTGTATGAGTGTGAAAGATGTGAAGTGACACTTGTGTTACATGAGAGTTTTTTAATATATAATATATTACAGACTAAATTATTCTTTTTGATCCGTTTTTATTATTTTAAGTTTTCATTTTTTTTTATTAAAATTTTTTGAAAATTCTTTATTTTTCGTTTAAATTGTGTTATGGAGAAGACCATATTTATTGATATAACTTCACAAAATATGGGACAATTTAAAAAACATAAAATCAAATTAAATCCTACAAGAAAGCAACGGGTCATAATAATAGTAGCATTTCATTCAAGATTAAGTGTGTTTCATTCATAATAATAGTAGCAATAAAATTTGAAATAACATCAAAAGTATGGCAAGAAGCATGGAATAAAGCTGTTTGTGCTGTAGCATGAGTGCTACCGTTTGCTTGCTGTCTAATAAAGACAACTATAAAGTCGTTATAGAGATGAAGTAGGTTCTTGCAATCTTGAATAATTGAACCATACTCGGAATGGTTAGGATAATTATTATGAATATCATCAACTACTAGCTTGCAAGCCAACTCAAACACCACCTTTATGATAACCAAAGCTTGTAATCTATTTGGTACCTTGATACAAGCCCTATGCTTCACCTTCAGCTGATGTCATAACTGCATCCGTGTTTGCTGTCATAGGTGCAAAAAAATGTCCTTCCTCGTCCCGGAGACAAGCACCCATACCAACCTTTTGTTCAGTGTCGAAAATCGCCGCATCAATGTTGCATTTAACAACACCTGCTGGTGGAGGCTGCCACACAACATATTGAACATGTTGTCTTCTGTTTGTTGCATCTGTTTATGCTGCCATGCTTGAAATGCGCTGCGCACGCGCCCTATTACCTGTTGCATTGTCTCCTTCTTATCCTCCCATAGCTGTAAGTTTCGCTTTCTCCAAATACTCCACGCAGTCATTGCAAACGTAACAAGTTATGACACATATAATCTTATGAATACATCATGGAAGCCTTCTGCATTAATCATTAGTTGCTCTAAGAAAACCCATACATTCATTTTCTTCCAAAACTCAATACTATCAGCACAATCAAGAAACAAGTGCCAATTATATTCGGTGTATCTATGACAAACAACACAATTAGAGTCACCGTCAATATCTTTACTCATTAACCTCTGCCTATTAGGAAGACAATTCCTCTCAAGCCTCCACATAAAATGTTTAACCTTATGAAGAATAGGAAGGTTCCATAATTGATTCTAATCCCCTTCCGCTTTCCATTCATCTCTATTAAGCATCACATCGACACAAACACAGTAAGCACTTTTAACAGAATAAATCCCCTTTTTGTCAAACCTCCATATGATTTCATCTTTTTTACCAAGGTTTAGAAGGGGAATTTTGAGGATTTCTTTTACATCTCTATCACAAAAATTCTCCTTCACGTTGCCTATCCCAACAACCCAAGATTGCACTAATTAAAAAACTAACCTTTCTTTTATCGTTATTTTGAGTAATAATCCTCGGATTCGTCTCATTCCGTAGCCAAGGGGTGTTCCTTAATGGTACTTATTGTAACACCCCAAATTTTAGAAATAGTTATTTAATTATTATTAAATTAGTTTTGATGTGTTTATATATGATAATTGAAGTAGTTAGTGGCTGAAGGTATTGAATAAGAGAGGAAAACCATGGGATATAAAGAAATCCTCATTCGAGAAATATTTAGCTTTGAAATTCTAGACACCATAGCATCAGGGTTGGTCAAGAAATTCTAACCTTGTTTCCCCAACATTGCCAAATCGAAATCGTGAATATTGCGAAAATCCATACCACCCCATTGCTTTCTCATTGTTAACTTATCCCAACTCATCCACTAATACTTTTCTATTATCACCTTTGGCACCCCACCAAAAAGAATTGAGAATCATCTCTATTTCATCTCCTATGAAAGTTGGTAGGAGAAAAACATGTAAGCTGTTATTATGTTCCGCTTTCTTTATGAGTGCAATCATACCTTCCGCACACAAGATAAAAAGATAAGGTGAAAGAGGATCACCTCATCGAAGCCCTCTTTCCGGCTTTTATTTATTAAGAAAAATTTAATTTAAATAATAATCTTGCATATTTTTTTTATAACTAAGAGGAGACGGGCTTCTCTCCCATGGGATTATAACTAGAGGGAATCCGGTTTATATCCCCACCATTCATAATTATTTTATTTATTAGAACTATATGTAATGAAAAAAAATGAACGGGTAAGATTCAACTGGAGGATAAAGTCAGGGGAGAGGATCTCCTCTCATCTAAGGGAGAGTTTAATTAGTCCAATTGGCCCATTTATAGTTTAGAAATAAAATTTAATGACAAATAAAAAAATAATTGAAAAGAAACGCAATGATCAACCAATACTTAGATTGCGTGAATTTTCTTTAAAAAAATAAAAATAATAATTGAAAAGAAACACAATGATCAACCAATATTAAACTCATTGCGTCTCTGTTAAGAGTATATCCTCGTACTGGGAAAGTTATTGATATTGTGTGTGAGAGATATTTTTCCTCTCTCGTTGTTGTGGCCATAGTACATGAATCTTTCCTAGCTATGACACACACATATTTAGAATTCAAATCCAACGTATCATATTCTATTATTAGAAACTTGATTAAATTAATGAGTTAGTTCGTCCCCATTTTCATCGTTAGTATAGGGTTTTTTTTTCTAAAAGAGGGCTAACGCCCAAAAGAACAAGACCTAGAAAGATACATAAATGTTCCTAGGCATGCAAGCCTCGGAAAAGTCATCAAAAAGGAGACTTGAGATCTCACTCGGAGGGGTCTCCATAACATGAGTATTAAAAGAATCCAAAGAGAAACTAAAATTAGCCAACCAATCAGCACTTCTATTTCCTTCCCGCCAAATGTGATTGAAATGCACCTGCCAGTTCAATTCTAAAAGATCTTGTATACGATGAATCAAGGTGGGCGGGTTGCCATTGATTTTTACTTTCCCAGTGATCATGTCAATTAGAGTTTTTGAGTCACTTTCCACTTGAAGATGGTGGAAATTATGTCTCCAAGCTAGTTGCATTCCAAGTACATTCTCCACATTTCAGCGCAAATATCGTCACAAGTTCCAATTTTGTGAGAGTATCCCTTAAGCCATCTGCTATCTGAGTTTCGAAAGAGACCACCACAACCAGCTAGCCCCAAAGAATCCTTGTATGCTCCATCACAATTAAGCTTCACCCACCCCTCTTGAGGTTTTTTTC
Source organism: Trifolium repens (assembly GCA_030408175.1). Lineage (NCBI taxonomy): Eukaryota > Viridiplantae > Streptophyta > Magnoliopsida > Fabales > Fabaceae > Trifolium > Trifolium repens. The sequence continues at coordinate 39,988,049 of CP125851.1, forward strand.
CAGCCAATAAAAACAGTGTCGCATTGGCGAGGATTCAAAGGATGATGAGTGTAGTTGTCTATGTCTTTGGCCATCTTGAGAATAGTATAAGTTGCATTCGACGGGTGTTGAAAATCTTCCTCAAAATTCGTTTTGTTCCTCCACATCCAAATGTGCCAACATGCCACCATAAAAATTGTTCTCCACTTTTTACTCTGAGGGTCATACAGTTGATGATTGATGTTTTTGAAGATTCAATCCCTGCAATTAAGAGGAGAAAAAAAATTAGATATTTGATGCGAAGGGACTAGCCTTATCCATGTTTAGGTTGCTATGAGAGAATCCCGCAAAACATGAATTATAGTTTCAATGTCTCTATTGCATCCAGAGCACGTGGGAGAAGCACCAACACCCCATTTGCTCCTACGATAATTAGTGAGCAGTCTCTCATGAGCCGTCATCCACATAAAAGTTTGAATTCTGTGAGGGCCTTTCCAACTCCACAAGGCCTTCTAATCTGCCTCGACGGGTTGAGCTCTATTGTTTTGAGAGTCATAGGCATTTTGAACTGTGAAGTTCCTAGTGTTGGTTCCTCCCTAACCAATATTGTCCTTTCCGTCAGTTTCCTTAGGTGCAAGAAGAGCGAGAACCTGAAAAGCAAAGGTAGACAGTAAGTTAGAAGTAAGAAAATTATGATTCCAATCTCCTGAGGGGTTACCACATCCCTCACAGAGATAGTTGTGTCGATATATGTTTGATTGGTGATGGAGATAAGAGAAGTCCCGCTAGGGGACCATTTATCCAGCCAAAAATTGATATTATTTCCATCGCCCAATTGCCACACAATATTCTGCTGGAATTGTTCCCAAATACCTAGTAGAGCTTTCCAAAAAAGAGAGTCATTGGGTTGAGAATTTATTGTTACCCTGAGGTCTTTATTCCTTCCAAACTTGCTACAAAGAACCTTACACCAAAGATCATCTGGCTTGTTGATCAGATCCCAAAACATCTTCATCAGAAAAGAATTATTCATATTATGAGGTCTCTTGATACCAAGACCACCCTCATTTTTAGGAAGACAACAAACGTCCCAACCCACTAGATGAGGTTTGCGAGTTTGGTCGGTGTCTCCCCATAAAAAGCTCCTTTGAATTTTTTCCATCTCATTACAAAGAGTTTTAGGGAGATTAGCATAATGAATATGATAATAAGGTATAGAGGTCAAAACCGATTTAGATAGAGTAAGCCTGCCAGCAAAGCTCAGACATTGTTGTTTCCATCCACTCAATTTGTTTTGAATTTTATCAATGATGCTATTAAACTTTCCCATAGTAGTTCTGCCTGGACTAATGTTCGCTCCTAAATACTTGCCCATATTGTTGACTTGTTTATACCATGCATGATGTAAAATCTCTTCCTTAAATTGGATGTCAGCATTCTTAGAGAAATATATTTCTGCTTTTTTGACTATTGATTTTTTGTCCAGAAGCTTGGCAAAAAAGATTAAGGCAATGCATAATACAATGTGCTTGCTCGAAAGAAGCCTCTGCAAATAAAAGAATATCGTCAACAAAGAGAAGATGAGAAATTTGAGGGCCATACCTACCTGCCCGCATGGGTTTCCAATACTGAGCATCCACCTGGTCTGCAATAATATGAGACAATTGCTCCATACAAATGACAAAAAGATAAGGAGACAAAGGATATCTTTTTCTAATGCCTCTCGAAGGAATAAACATATTTGTTTTCTCACCATTCCATAAGATTTTAAAGGAGTGGGGAGAAATACAATGTTGGATGATGTTAACGAGATTAGGAGGAAACTTACATTCATTTAGACAATTTTCCACAAATTCCCAATTAAGGCGATCATAAGCCTTTTCAAGGTCAATTTTAATGGACATAAACATCTTATTACCTTTCATCTTAGTCATAGAATGCACCGTTTCTTGAGCCGTTAATCGTCACCATAAGATCAAGAATCTGACTCTCATTAGTTTCAATCATCTCTCCTTTTCCTTTATCAAGAATGTTAGAATCACCAAATGATGATATGATTGACGCTAATGAGGAGTAAGATTCTCCATCATCTGGTATAATGACGAGCAAGACCTTTCATCATATTCCTAACTCTTTTTTATATATGATCCGTTACAATTTGAGTAAGCTACATGCCTGTTGAAGAGGAAACTTCTATCAGGAAAATTGGCTTGATGCCTTTCTTCATTGTATTGCTTCTATATATAATAGTATGAGCATTTAGAACTATTGATTACAAATATTCTATGTATGATTTTCTAGTCTATTCTAGGAATGGAAATATATACAATTAAGGACAAACAAATTATTCCCTAATTAACATCCCCCCTCAAATTGATGTTGTTGGTCAAGAAGCATCAATTTGCTAACAAGAAACTGATGACGGGGATGTGGAACAACCTTGGTAAGAATATCTGCAACCTGAAACTGAGTACTAACATGAGGAAGTGATATGAGTTTATCATCATAGGCATCACAAATTGAATGACAATCAACTTCGATATGTTTGGCGCGTTCATGGAACGGGATTTGCAACAATTTGGATGGCACTTGTATTGTCAGCATAAAGTGAAGTAGGCTCTGTTTGAGGAAATCCAAGTTCAGCTAAAAGATCACGTAACCCAATAATTTCCGAGCAAGCAGCAGACATGGCACGATACTCGGATTCAGTAGAGGATTTACAAACTCTTGCTTGCTTCTTACTTTTCCATGAGATCAACAAAGAACCAAGAAACATGCACCAACCAGTGACAGATCGACGAGTGTCATGACACCCTGCCCAATCGGCATCACTATAAGCACTTAAGTAATTAAGGCTACCCACAATTTGTCGATACAATAAAGGATCAGGCAAAAGATCACCATCATCATGATGATATTTAACATTAACCTCAAGAGGGGTATCCACCGGATTAGCTGATTCGAGACCAGCCATAGAAATCAAATTTATGGCATACTTCTGTTGATGGAGAAAAATTCCCTTGGACGTAGAATGAACCTCAAGACCAGGAAAATAATGTAGAGTACCAAGATCTTTCATGTGATGCGGACTGTAACTGTTGCTTAAGTCGCTGAATGGAAGCAAGATCAGAACCAGTAATAACCATATCATCAACATACAAAAGAAGAAGAACAATACTCGTAGATGTGCTATGAATAAATAAAGAGGAATCATGTTGACTTTGAGTAAAGGAGAACCCAAGTAGAGTGGAGCGGAATTTCTCATACCATGCTTTAGGCATCTGTTTCAAACCATATAAGGAAAGTTTGAGCTTGCACACACCTTTAGATGAAGAGAATATGCCTTGAGGCGGAGTCATATAAATATCATTTGTCAAGTCACCGTGAAGAAAAGCATTTGATGACAGGAATTTCTATGGTATTTTTAGTATTAGTATTAGTAATAAATTGACCAAGACAGGCCCAAATACGAAGGAAAACCTACAGAATCGAAGAAAAGCATCAAGACAAAGCAAAGAATACAAAAAGACAAGAAAAAGCCAAAAATGTGAAGATTTGTGCTGTTCATCGTAGCACGATGGCTTCCATCGTAGCACGATGGCTTCCATCGTGCCACGATGGAAGCTGCTTGTTGGCCAAGAAAACAACAGAAGAAAATCTGAAGAAAATCTGTTCATCGCAGCACGATGGCACTCATCGTGGTACGATGGCTTTACTTGGCGACCAAGCTGATGAAACACACAGGATTAGTTATAATTTTGAACTAAATCTTCCCATCATGCTACGATGGACCTATCGCAACACGATGGCTTGCTGAGGCCCATTACGAAAACTATAAATAGAGCTTCAATTCCTCATTATTTTTCATTCAGTAATAGTAAAACATTCTCTACTATACTAGAGGTGTTCAGAGGAGCTCTAAGGGCATAGCTTTCTCCCCTTACGGGAAAGTTATCTCAGCAAGGTATGTTTTCTTTAGGTTTTTGTATTTAGATTATTCTTGTAATTTAAATTATGTAAGTCTTTTGTAATAGATGTCTTAAGTTGTGGTGGAGAAGATGAACTCCCCTATGAATATTTGGAGTCTGTGATTGAGTTAAAGTTATAATAAATCGTTATTCAGTATTATGTTTGTTATTTACTTTCTTGCACTTTAATAACGCATTCTCGTAATCTGGCCGGATAAGCGGGAGCGCCCATAGAATATATGTTAGGGTAAGCTTTAGTATTTATATTGAAATAAGCTTTAATATTTGTCCGGAACTACTAGTAAATATGCTAGGTGAATAGAGACGGTAACATCCTGAACTAGTTGTGAACTGAGCAATTAGAGGAGGAATCAGGAACTAGGTGTGAACTGAGCACTTAGAAGCTGAATAGCCCGAAACTAGGACCTAGAGGCATTGGATTGGTGAAGGGTATAATGCATGTATAATGAACAACTCACCAAGTAATTAGGGTATGTGACACATCGAGGTTAGGCTCTCGTAGGTACCTTAGTTATTAACATAGGGAAACTTCAATATACATAGGGTAGTAGTAAGGTACTACCACAATAAGGAAAAAGTCACCGCCGAATAATAATCTGAATAACTATGTTATACACCGTTCATGCCAAATATGAAGAAGGGAGTCAGTCCAACCACCATACCTATCCTCTATGTTTCTGAATCGACTATCTTTATTTTTCCGCATGCATGTCGCTATTTTTATAAAAACCTTTTTCCAAAAACCAAAGCGAATGCAAACCAACGAACTTAAATAACGCTAACGAAGCTTTGGCACGATTCCTGTGGATACGAACTCATTCTAGACACCTAGAGTGTGAATTATTACTCGACGACAGACTGGTGCACTTGCCAGAATGCAGTCAAGTTTCTTCACATCCATTTGATGAAGAGACCACCCACTAGTAGCAGCTATAGAGATTACCGTGCGAACAGTTGTCATTTTGGCAACCGGTGCAAATGCCTCATCATAATCAATTCCATATTCCTGCTTGTTTCCTAAAGCAACCAAACGAGCATTGTTACGGTTGAGGGACCCATCAGAATTTAATTTCACAGAATACACCCATTTGCAACCTATGGGTTTGACATCAGGAGGACAAGAGACAAAATCCCATGTAAAATTCTCTTGAAGAGCTTGAAGCTCTTCATTCATTGCTTTTATCCAACGTACATCTTTAACAGCCTATATAACGGTTGAGGGACCCATCAGAATTTAATTTCACAGAACACACCCATTTGCAACCTATGGGTTTGAAATCAGGAGGACAAGAGACAATATCCCATGTAAAATTCTCTTGAAGAGCTTGAAGCTCTTCATTCATTGCTTTTATCCAACGCACATCTTTAACAGCCTATGAGTAACGAGTAGGAACAAATATGCTAGAGAGTGAGGCAGTCAAAGAAGTATGTGAAGAAGCATACATGTCCGGTGAATATCGATCTGGTGTTCGAGATATTCGACCAGAACGTCGTGGTTCAACTATTACAGGATCATGTGGCGGATCAGTGTCTGGAAGGGGCGTAGGAACCTGCTGTCTGGATTTTCTGACATATACATATCCTGGTTTATAACGCTCTATAGATTGAGGAATAATGGAAAAATTAGGAAGAGTAACAACATCATCCAAGGCAAGAGAAACACGATGAAACATAAATTGATCCTGAAAAAATGTCACATTACGAGAAATGCGGAAGCGACGATTAGATACATCATAACACATAAAACCTTTATGAGAGTGACTATACCCCATGAATGCACATTGAACGGATTGTGCTCCAAGCTTATGTATTTCAAACGGAGGTAGATGAACAAAACACACACACCCAAAAGTATGCAAATCACTATAATCTGGGTGAGTTTTAAAGAGACGAAAAAAAGGAGAATCAAGATCAATAATCATATAAGGAAGACGGTTGATCAAGAAGACAGCCGTGGAATGAGCCTCAACCCAAAATCGAGATGGTACAGAAGCTTGAAGAAGTAAAATACGTGTAACATGAAGCAAATGACGATTCTTGCGTTCTGCCATCCCATTTTGTTGGGGGGTATTGGGACAAGATCGTTGAGACAAAATGCCTTTTTGTTGAAGGAACTCCCGAAACTCATGAGACATGTACTCACCACCAGAGTCGGAACGAAATTTTTTAATACTTCCATGAAATTGAGTTTCAACATATGTCAAAAATTTCTTAAACATAGAAAACACTTCAGATTTAGCATGAAGAAAATATATCCAAGTAAAACGAATATAATCATCAATAAAGGTGACAAAATATTTATAGCGAGCATGAGAAACTACCGGAGACATACCCCAAACATCACTATGAATCATCTCAAAACAAGTGGAAGCACGATACGCACCAGACGGAAAAGGTAGTGTTTTACTTTTAGCCAATTTGCAAACAGAACATGAAAGAGATGCATTAGAAACAACATTTGTATTTCCCGACAAACCATTTTTAAACAAATGAGGCAAAACAACAGAGTTTGGACGACCCAATTTCCTATGCCAATCCTCATAAGAATTCAAAACATTATATGACTAGAAATAAACTAGAGTGGAAACAATCTTCCCACTTTAGGCCCCTTCGCGATCACCTTCCCCGACACCTGTTCTTGTACAAGACAACCATCACGAATTAACATTACAATTGCTATCCACCAATTGACCAACGGATAATAAATTGGAGGCAATTCCAGGTGATACAAACACATCTTGAAAATCAGAGTTGAGGTCACCAACATTAGTGATAGACAGGACATTGCCATCAGCAACTTGAATATTCTGATTACCATGATAAGAATGTAAATTGTGCAAGTATTCAGAAGATCCTGTCATATGATTGGATGCACCAGAATCAAGAAACCATGGGCGGGAAACATTAGAAGACTTACCCTGAATTCCCAAGGCGGATAGAGCAGAAACTACCATTTGTTGGATAATTTCAGGCTGTAAAGCACCATCATTAGGTGTGCTGGTGTTGGAAGGACCAATTGTAGAGCTTGTAGAGGCATGTAAAGCTTGCACCGGACGTTGTGTTCGTCGTGGAGGACGGATGGGGCAATCAGAGATAATATGGTCCCGCTGCTTGCAATAATTACAAAACTTCTTACTGCAACCACTAGCAAAATGTCCAAATTATTTGCAAGAGAAACATTGGATATGTCGAAGATCACGACCTTTACCTCTACTTTGAGTAGCATATGCAGCCGTAACAGGCTCATAAATGACAGCATCGTGAGACATGGTTCCTTGAGTAGCAAGACGTTGTTCCTCTCGGAGAAGTTCACCAACACATGTGTCTAAAGAAGGAACAGGGTTCCTATTCAGCAAAGCACCTCTAACAATGTCAAATTCTGGACGGAGCTTCATGAGAAATTGATATTGTAGACCTCTTGGACAACCGCAAGAGAACTCTTGGGAACATTAGCATGTATAATCGCGAAGTGTTCTGTCCACAAATTTAGAAAACCAGAATAATATTTTTGAACAAACATATTACCTTGTTTGTAATTGGCTATCTCCAGCTTCAACTGAAAACGTCTAGCTGCATTATCTTGGTCATAGATATGCTTCAAGTGATTCCACATTTCTTGAGCAGTGGAAAAAGATCGCAAAGTATTAATCATCAGAGGATCAATGGTACTGAGAATCCAAGTGATAATTTTTGCATCTTTGGCTTCCCATTCATCTAAATCAGTTGTCTCTAATGGTGCCATAGAGACGTCGTCCAAATGATTCCATTATCCCTTCCCTTTAACATATATCCTAAACTGAAATTCCCAAGCAGGATAATACATCCTACATCACGGTAAAGTCAACACGGGTGCGGTAGTCAACCCTTCTTAAGTTCTTGAAAACTTCTCTCACAATCACCATCCCACACAAAAGCTTGATCCTTTCTAGTTAACTTCGTCAAAGGCAAAGCTAACTTTGAAAATCCCTCAATGAATCTCCTATAATATCCGGCCAAACCAAGAAAGCTTCTTATCTCCGAAACGGACTCCGGTGTTCCCCATTGTAGCACGGCATCAACCTTAGCGGGGTCAACGGCTATACCTCCACTAGAAATCACATGACCAAGAAAACATATTTCCTTCAACCAAAACTCACACTTAGACAACTTTGCATAAAGCTTCTTTTCTCGCAACGTCTCTAACACAATTCTTAAGTGCTCGGCATGTTCCTCTTCGGTCTTCGAATAAATCAAAATGTCATCGATGAACACCACCACAAAACGATCCAAATAAGAATGAAAGATCCTATTCATATATTCCATAAATACACCGGGTGCATTAGTCACACCAAAAGGCATCACTGCATACTCATAGTGACCATATCGAGTTCTAAACGCCGTCTTCGGTATATCTTCCGCCTTAACTCGAATTTGGTGATATCCCGACCTTAAATCAATCTTGCTAAACACACATGCACCCACTAATTGGTCCATCAAATCATCGATCCTCGGTAGTGGATATTTATTCTTGATAGTCACTTTGTTCAATTGCCGATAATCGATGCACAAACGCATAGTTCCCTCTTTCTTCTTTACTAACAAAACCGGTGCTCCCCAAGGAGACACGCTCGGTCGGATAAACTTCTTCTCAAGTAACTCTTCAAGCTGTTTCTTTAATTCACCCAACTCTGACGCCGACATCCGATACGGTGCCATAGATACTGGACTTGTACCGGGTACTAAGTCAATAGTAAATTCTACTTCTCTTTCTGGAGGCACATCTGACACATCTTCCGGAAATACATCTGAGAACTCTTGCACAATCGGTAGCTCATTGATTCTAACTTCACCTTCAAGTTTCAAAGATGCAAACATAGCAAACAACTCTCCATGTTCTCTCAAGGATTCCCTAACTTCCTTCCTACTCATCAATTTAGGATCCTCTACCAACTTCGGAAATGTAACAATCTTCTCACAACAGTTAATATGAACTCGATTAAAGATTAACCAGTTCATACCAAAAAACACATCTATACCACTAAGTGGAATGCATACTAAGTCCATGCCAAAAGATCTACCAAACACAGTTACGGGAGATTTAAGACAAACTAATTGAGTAGTCACAGAACCACTAGCAGGAGTTTCTATTTCCATACTACCAGACATTTCAGACACAGGAATATTAAGACGCTTCATGAATTCAAAAGATATAAAAGAGTGTGTTGCTCCAGTATCAACAATCGCAATTAAAGGAGTGTCATAGATGAAACACGTACCTCTAATGAGATTATCCACTTGATCCGCTCCATCTCCACTCAAAGCAAACACTTTTCCAACCGCTTTCTTTGGCTTCTTGCATGCCGGACTCTTGTGACCTTCTTCACCACAATTAAAGCAAGTAACCTTCTCGGTACACTTATCGGATTTGTGACCCATCCTTCCACAATTGAAGCATTTGTCTCCTCTTGGACACTCATAGGAACGATGACCTAAGACACCACACTTAAAGCACTTGTCATTACTAGTCTTCCCCTTTTCACCACTTCCTCCAACCTTGCTCTTCCCTTTTCCATCATATGGTTTTCCACGGTCTTGACCTTTTGTTCTCTTCTCATTTGCCGCCTTGTAGTAGTTCACCTTAGCTTTCCCATCCAAATCACAGATGTTGCTCTTGTTCACCAAAGTGGCAAAGTCACGAATCTCCAAGATGCCAACCAATTGCTTGAGATCTGGACGCAAACCACTTTCGAATTTCACACACTTATCCCCTTCCGCCTCCACGGTGTTGTAATGAGGACAAAAGCGGCATAAGTCTTCAAACTTGGTTGCATACTCCGCAACCGATAGATTTCCTTGCTTGAGCTCCATGAACTCCACCACCTTTCGGTTTCTCATGTCCGTTGAAAAGTACTTTGTCAAAAACTCCCTCTTAAAGATGTCCCAAGTAATGATGGCTCCTCCTTGGCCCAACCTCTGACACGCGTTCTTCCACCAATAACCCGCATCCTCATGCAACATATAGCTTCCCAAAGTTACTTTTTGAACTTCCGAACACCTCATTGCTCCGAAAATTCTTTCCATACCATCTAACCATTTTTGAGCTCCTTCGGGATTGTGACCTCCCTTGTATTCTTGTGGATTGTTCTTAAGAAATCTTTCCAATCTCAACTCGTCTTCATTCCCCATACGATTCTCTTGTGCAACTCTTTCGGCCATCCTAGCCGCTGCTTCTTGTGTTAAAGCATTAGCCATAAAGGCTATCGCATCCGCCATAGCTCTTTGCGCCATCACCTAAACAACCAACCAAAAGAAATCCAACCTTACGTTAGACTAAGGGTACTAACAGTGTTCTACTACACTCATGCACCTATGGGTATACTAACCTACTCTATCCGATATGGACCGACCTTGCTCTGATACCAAATTGTAACACCCTAACCCACTTATACGCTAAAATTTAAATTTAAATAAAACATACAAGCATGGCAAGGTGCTACATCAAATAAAACTCATGAACATGCATATACTTTCATTTTATATCGCAACGGAAGCATAATAATAACCATAAGCTTAAGTCATGATATGCATAAACATCCTCAATTACAACTTAAATAAGGTTTTGCAAACCAAACCTATTCAAACATCCATAATCCTCAAAACAGAATAATAGCAAGGTCTAAGATAAATTCACACAAACATAGTTTAATTAATACAACCCAAGACTAGTGTCACAATGTATCAGAGCGAACCCTAGACAACTAGACATAACTAGGGGTCTTCTACACTTACTTCTTCCAACTAAACTAATAAGCCACGAACAAGCTAATCCACCAATGCTAATCCTCAACTTGAGAACCTGGTCCCAAACCATTCACATACACAAAATAGAGAGTTAGCTACAATCCAAGATTATAATAATAAGCATAAGGTATACTTACATCATATAAATAACATGGTTATGACTAAACAACAATCTTGTCTAGTTACATGCATCTCAAAACACAATGAATATAGAAAAGTCATATTCGTGGATAAACACCCAACCAAACATTATAATCAAGCATCTTCAATTAAATCATAATTGCACACCACATCACTTAACAATTATCAAATAGGAATGCACAAATTCCTAATGCATCTAATGTCATCATTAATGATATGTCACCCTAGACACATCTATATGCATGTGGTACCCTCATCAACTTAGGATAGAATTATATCCATTCACTTCTCGTCAGTTTTAAGTCGTGGGGGACTACGCTCGTCAGTTTTAAGTCATGGGGGACCTTATGAATGCATGAATGTACATATACAACTTATGATGATACTCTTACACAATCAACTCATGAATATTAGGATATCTCTACCTAATAATTCCATCTCAAGTTCTCATCAACATCTTAACACATCATCATCATATTTATACGTACAAACACACAAATCACATAGCAAATATCATATTATTCTAAGTTATAACCTCATCACAATATACCAAATCATTATGGATAATCAACATAATTAGCATCATAACTTAGTTCATCGTTTAAGACCCAATTTAAAGTCATATTTACCATATAATCATCATAGGATCATAATACAATTATAGTATAAGCCTAAACATCATATTTTTAAAGAAAAATTAAGTTTCAGGGTTGCTGAACTCGCCGGGCGAGCCCAGGGCGAGCTAAGGCAGGGAGTAGCAGGGGAACTCGCCCTGCACTCGCCACCAACTCGCCGGGGCGATCTTGACAGATCTGTTTTACCAAATCGGCCATAACTCGGGCTACGTTGATCCAAATGCGATGTGTGAACATGCGTTGGAAAGCTAAGAACGAGACCTACAACTTTCATGTTTAATAAAAATTCCAATTCGAAGTCCAAATGGGTCAAAAATTACGATCTTTCTTCAGATTTTCTAAAAGACAGTTTTTCTTACACAATTCCTTGATTTTCCAAAATACAAGTTGAAACCCATTAACTCAAAGGTTCTTAAATCATTATCCAATGCATAGAAACACATAAAGGAAGCAACTTTAATCATTTATAATCATCTCAAGCATAGAAGTACAATATTCAACTCAAGTAAACATCATTTCATACTTGAATTTATAAATTTCTCACACAAACTCATAAACCCTTTTTTTTTTCAAAAACCCATTCTTATGATTCATCAATTGAAACATAAGGTTATGGTTTTGATCATGCAAAATCAATCAAGAATCATATAGAAACATAGAAACCCATCTCATATCATCAATTAACAACAAGAAATCACATTCCCTAAAACCCCAATTCCCACCAAGAGATGAGAGAGATTGGGAATGGAGAATAGACATCTCCTCTCTCTTGATTCATCTCAAATTGAATTCATAACTACTCTCTTACCTTCTCTTAGGATGGATTCTCTAGTCCTCCTCTTCACCTCTACTTCCACCTTCTTCTTCCTCTTCCTTTTCTCTTTCTACCTCCTTCTTTCTCTATTCTTAGAAAATGAAATTATGACCAACACATCTCTACTCCTCATCACTCTAACCTAATAGCCAAATGTCTAAAATACCCTCTCATTAATTCTAGGCCCAATAACTAAGCCCAACCCTTTCCCCATATCATAATATTACTCAACTCACTTAAATAATAATTACTCTACTTTTTCCTAAAATGGACATTATCTCACTAAATAATAAATAACTCAACAAAATTACCATAAAAAGGTTACTAATTCTAATAAATTCTAATAAAATAAATTACGGGTGTTACATATCTAAATCTAGTAGAAACAACTACCAATTTTTTTTTAATTACATGTAAGTTTGTTCCGTATTAACAACTATTTCTTTGTAATGGAAATTTCTATCACTAATACAAGTAGTACATTTTAAAAATTTGACAATTCCTTCAGTTCCAGCAAGTAAAAACTCAACCATCAAAAGCATAGCCTCTAATGCTAGAAGCATGTTTTTTTCTACACTCTTTGTAGGTTTCTTTGAAGTTATTGCTTCAAATATTCATAAGCAGTAGCTTCAAAGAAACCTTCAAAGAGTGTCGAAAGAATCATGCTTCCAGAATTGGAAGCTATGCTCTTGATGGTTGTGAGTTTTTATTTGTTGAAACTGAAGGAACTGTCAAGTTTTTAAAAAGTGCTTGTAATTGTCACATAAATTTCCATCACATAGAAGTTGTTGTTGTTAATATGTAACAAACTTATTTTCCTCTTAGAACTCTTTGGTGTCCCCTACCGAATCCCTCCTAAGAAGAGTTTGAGAAAATAAATTTGCTTATCTACTAATAAACTTGACCTAGAAATTGGAAAAAATAGAAAAATAAAACTCTAGAAATAATTGAGCTATACTCGAAATTCTCAATTCTCTTGTCATAGATAGTATTCTCCAATACTATTTCTTTGTTCAATAGCGTTCAATAGAGGTTGTTCACAAAGACATAAACATAAAGTAAAGTCAAACAAATACCAAACATGGCTAGGAAACCATAGAGATTGTGCAAATTAAGAAATTATAAGTCATAATATTCGAAAACAAAGTCTAAAAGGGTGGAGATTTTATAAGTCTTGCATAATTGTTCTTCAGATCACAGAACGCATTCTCCAAACGGGTCATCTTTTTATCAGAAGCTTGAATCTTGCTTTTGCAAGTGGATAATTTAGAAGCTTGAGTTTCAGCAATGGATCTTAACAAATCCATGTCTTTGAAACTTAGTTCTTTCCCAGCTTCAAATAATTTTATCTCCATTAATTCAATGGAGAAACCGAGAAATTGCATGATGTTGCATAGCAATCTTCCAGCAAATGGTGTTTTCCTTCTGAAGATAACCAGGAGGAAAACAAAGAAGATAACGATGAATAGGTTTCAAGAGTAACCCCTATGAAAACTCTTCCATAATATTTACTCTACGTCCTGCTATTGAATCTTTTAAACAAAAATTAGAAGTCAATAAGCAACTCTTCAGCTCCACTCAACTTGAAGGATTACAAGTTGTCATAAAGAATCTCGATGACAATTTCAAGGTTCATGATGATTTCAAACAAGAGAAACCTGTCAAAGGGAAATATATCCAGGAAACTGAGGACAATAAATCCATGTTTTTGAAACTTAGTTCTTTATCAGCTTCCAATAATTTCTCTTGTTTCTCTTGGATATATTGCCCTTTGACCAGTTTCTCTTGTTTGAAATCATCATGAACCTTGAAGTTGTCTTTCAGATTCTTTATGACAACTTGTATTCCTTAAAGCTGAGTGGGGCTGAAGAATTTCTTATTAACTTCTAATTTTTGTTTAAAAGATTCAATTGCGGGACATAGAGTCAATATTTTGGAAGGGTTTTCATAGGGGTTGCTCTTGAAACCTATTCTTCGAAACATGTGAATCAGATGATCAACAGTGGCAGTGGATCACTTCGATGTTTCACTACTCTGAGAAACAGCAGTAGAATTTCCCAAAATACCAAAAGAAGAAATAAAGTCTTCTATAATAGCAACAACATTGTCTTGCAACTTACTTTGAAAATTAGACAAACCAAAGTATGGTTCAGGTGCCATACGAGAATGGCCCTCATGAAAACCTTCATTATTGCTATCTTCTTTGTTTTCCTCAAGGTTATCTTCAGAAGGCGAATACCCTTTGCTGGAAGATTGCTCAACAACATCATGCAATTTCTCGGTTTCTCCATTTAATTAATGGAGATAAAATTATTGGAAGCTGAGACAGAATTAAATTTCAAAAACATGGATTTGTTAAGATCCATTGCTGAAACTCAAGCTTTTAAATTATCCACTTGCAAAATCAAAATTCAAGCTTCAAATGAAAAGATGACTATATTGGAGAACGTGTTCAACAATTTGAAGAACAATTATGCAAGAATTAGAGAATCTACACCCTTTTAGACTTTATTTTCGAATATTATGACTGATAATTTCTTAATTTTCACAATCTCTATGGTTTCCTAGTCATGTTGTGGTATTTGTTTGACTTTATTTTATGTTTCTATCTTTGAGGACAACCTTTGTTGAACGCTATTGAACAAAGAAATAGTTTTACATCATGTAACATATGTTAAACGCTATTGAACATAGAAATAATTATTAAAGAGAATGAAAATGAAATGTTTATGCTTTGAGAGGAAAAGAAGGTTGTGTTGCATTAACAACAACTTCTTTATGACGGAAATTTCTATGACAGTTACAAAGAGCACATTTAGAAAACTCTATGGTACCTTCTTCTCCAATGGGTAAAAACTAACAACAACCATAAAAAACATAACACAATTTCTTGATTATTGTTGTGAGTTTTTACCCAATGGAGATGAAGGTGCCATCGAGTTTTTCAAATGTGCTGGTTGTAACTATCATAGAAATTTCCATCATAAAGAGATTGTCATTGTTAATACATCACAAACTTCCTTTCCTCTCAAAACTCTCTGATGTCCTCAGTTGATACCTTCTAGATAGTTTTTCATACCTCTACTCGTATTTTTTTTTCTAGGGCTTTTTACTAGGTTGTGCTTGTTTTTATGTATTCATAACTTAAAAACTTGAAACTTCACCCCAATTTTGTTATAATAATTCTCACCAATATTTTCATCCTGCTTATGAATCTTCCAACCCAATTTCATAGCAAAACCAAATATCATCTTCTTTTGTTCATGAGTACACTTAGTCCTAAAATATTTTCTTCGAGATTAACAACCATTCTCCACTACCATTGTTGGGATAAGCAATCTAAACATTTTCTTCAAGATCCTGCCCCGATAAGAAGCCTTCAATATGAATAATAGATGAATGCAAAGAGAGAGAGAAGTAGTGGCCCCCCTCGGCAGCCCAATATCGTGATCGTATCTAATAAAAGTATGGAAATTTATCAAAAAGGGAATTGATTGAGGTCATCAGGGAGTTTTGAAAAGAAAATAACTTTGTTCTGCATTAACAACAACAATTTCTTTATGACGGAAAGTTTTATGGTAGTTACAAGCAGCACATTTGAATAACTCGATGGTACCTTCATCTCCAGTGGGTAAAAACTCACAACAATCATCAAGAACATAACACAATTTCTTGATGCCTGCTGTGAGTTTTTACCCAATGGAAATGAAGGTACCGTCGAGTTTTTCAACTGAGCGGCTTGTAATTGTCATAGAAACTTCAATCATAAAGAAATTGTTGTTAATGCAGAACAAACTTCTTTTCCACTCAAAACTCCACGATATCCTCAACTGACTCCCTTCTCGACAATTTTTCAAACCTCTATTGGTTATGTTTTTATTTTATTTAGGGATGTTTTCTAAGGTGTGCTTGCTTTTATGCATCCATAACTTAAAAACTTGACACTTCACCCCCTATCTTGTTATAGTAATTCTCACCAACATTTTCATCCTGCTTATGAATCTTCCAACCCAATTTCACGGCAAAACCAAATATCATCTTTTGTTCATGAGTGAACTTAATTCTAGAACATACTCATTATATCACATGAATCATGAGATGTCTTGTCAATATTTGCAAACATGTCAATAAATTAGGAAATGTAACCTTTTTGCTGCCTAACTCTATTTTACTATAAAATAACTATCAATTAGCTACAAACGTTGTCGTAGCTAATCCCAATTTTTTTCAGGTGTATAAGGGGGCAAAATCCAAAGAATTGTAAAATAAATGGGGCAAAATTCCGGATTTTAAAATAGGGGGTAAATTTCCGATTTATTCAAAATAAGGGGTAAAACCTATGAATCACGGACACTCCTCGCAATAGGCGTGTCTGTGTCGGTGTCTGACACCGACACCACCGACATGGAAACTTATGAGTACACTGAATTATGTTATTTTTCCAAATGATTATCGGTGTTTCTGTGTCTGTGTCAGTGTCCGTGCTTCATAGGGTAAAACTGCATTTAAGCCAAGGAAAAATTATAAATGGAACCAAAATAAAAGAGTAAACCACCAAATCGGTCCCCAATTTTATAAAACACTTTCAAATAGGATCATGACTTAATTTATAAATATTTTTTAAGAAATGTCTCTTACTATATTAAATTTTTACTCATATTATTCATTTAAAAAATATGTTAGGAACTAAATAGAGAATATGTGGATAAACTTAAGCCCGAATCGATATTAACTAATTTAATGAGTAGTGCTATTTTTACAAAGAGAAATGCGTACTAAAGGTAAGAATTTGCTAATTTATATGGTAAAATTTCATTGATTGCCATTTTTAATGAGTAAGCCATTAGATTTTGTCTGGTGGTGAAAATTTTAGTATGCTAGAGATCATATGTTCAATCCTCAATTCTATTATATACACAAAAAAAAACTGATGCAACCACCATTCAACAACTAAAGATAAATGGAGAATAAATACTAATAGAAGTGTTTTCTACCGAAAAACATGTTGTAATTGAGGAAGCAATAATAATGGAAAATGTTATATAGTAAGAATTTTTGTATGCAAGAAAAAGAAGAATCTTATGCGGCAACATTTAACACTTACCAATTATAATCACTCTCTCCTCCATATATGATTAGTCAATTTTTGATTGGTCAAATTTCTTTTTTTTTTTTTTTGGATTCTTCTTTTTCTTATGTAAATATTTCTTACTAAATAGCAATACTCATAAAAAATAGGCATCTTGGTTTGATTTCATTTTTTTTCTTCCCAGGATAGATTAACACCCTATAAGTGCGGAGAAGCGGAAAATTCAGGATTTGAATCTCAATTGAACTACCTTTACAGAAGTGTTATAGTATTATTTTGGATGTAGATTGCCTGCAGTAAAATATCAACATAGTTACACACAGTTTTTGATTTGGACCGTTGATATCAGATCGGACAAGTAAGATTGAAAAACTGTGTCTTTTGAATTAAAATAATATCAACCGTTGATTTTAGATCAGACGGTTGAGATTGATTATAGCTTCAATTATTTTGACATTAATGGTGCATACAAATTTTTTTACCAAAAAGTTGAATATTACTCCCTCCGGCCTTTTTTATAAAAAATAACTCATTTTTTAGATTCATTGAATATTGGATAGACTGCATTAATTATTCAATAAACCTAAAAATTCAACTGTTTTTTTATAAAAAGGACTGGAGATAGTAAATCATAATCATAAAGTAATTTTTAACAAAAATAGTAATCATAAAGTAATTTAAATTTTAACTTTTATGTGAACCATTCACATTTATTTATTACAATCTTTTATGGAAATGAAGAAAAAGTTTGGATAGCCATTTATAACAATATTTTAAAATCCCGGGTGAAATGATTTTGGTATCAAATTGATGCAATACAATATTCTAATAATTAAAGTTTGAAAATAAAAATAATATTTTTTGCATTCATAGTTATTTCAAGGTTTGACTATATATTTCAAAGAAATCTAATTCCAATCTTCATTCAATTCATACACATATGTCTAAAGAGAGTGCGACATTGCTAGGTTCATTCAAGTTTAACCTTTGTTAGGAGGTATAAGAAGAGATTTGCTTAAATCATTCTATTTCCTATATATGAAATTTTACTTGGTTTGTGTTTTCTTTCTCTACGTTCATATATGTAACACCCCGTTTTTCATAAGTCAAAAAGGGCATTATTTTTTTTTTCTTTTTCAACTAACACTCAGAGTGCGCATAAAAGATTTTAAATGAACCGGCATTCAAATATACAAAAGAACTCATTACTAAAAGGTGCTTTGACAAGCAAAGTGTATTCCTGAATAATTACAACCCAAGTCTAAGTATTCGAATACTTACAACAAAACAAGTTAGAAATCCTATGCTAACCAAAAAGCACGGTGCACAAAACACACCGGCGCATAGTCTAACTACTCTAAGCTAATGCTCCAACCGCTCACTGGGGCCTGGAACAGCCACCGTTGTCACCACGACCTAACCCATCATCTGGGTGGGATGAGCCCGCAAATGAAAGAAAGGGTCACCACAAAATAAAAGTATGTATATATATAACCGGTGCGAAAGATTGTACACATAACAATAATTCCACGAAACACAAGAGAAAGCTCTTAAACTCAAGAGTAATTCCCACCAACGGGTTTATATAAATAAATCACCAATCCTAATGCAGACTTCTACAATGGGTGTGACAACCGATTACTGGTTCGTCACATGCATGATTTTCCGGAAATTAACCTCTCCTCGGAGAGTCGTGGGGTAGGCAAAGCCACACAGAAATATACGTACCCGCACTAAAAATGCCACACAAGGCAGGTGAAGTCACACAGACAAACACCAGGCGAAGTCACACAGACAAACACCAACTCAATATAAATCCAGAAGGATTTGGCGAAGCCACACAGTCAAACGCCCGGTACGTAGGCAAAGTCACACAGACATACACCTAGGCACGCAACTATGAAATGCATGGCATATATTCTCTTTGGCATATACAGGATAGTCACACAAGACAAAATCCTCGCGTAGTCCCATCAGACGCACGCATTCATATATGCTCATGCAAACAATCACATAGCCTAAAGCCTATGCACAAGTCGTCACAACCTACATACATTTTCCTAATCATATGTAAATTGCACACGAATTTATAACCACGTTCTCATCAACGAGAATACATAAGTACAAACATGCCAAGCACACAGCAAATGCATAAACAGCAAATTCAAGCATGTCGTAACCGCTTTAAAAGACGGAAATAAAGTGGAGCCCTTACCTCGACAAGCACTCAAACGATCACACGATCACACAACACTTACTTGCTTCCTAAAACAAGCAAAGTATTCAATCAAAACCATAACCAATCAATCCTTAATGATTTGGACTCTAAAACCCCAAAAACCAAAGGTTCTCTAAGGTAAAATCCTTCTTTCGGATACTAAACCCAAAACTACCGTATTGATCAACCACCATGAGTTATTTATACGATTTTTAGGACCCAAAACAATTGTCAAAAGTCTTAAATAATTTGAAATGCAAAATGGCCGTTTTCTTGCGTTATAAGCTACGTACTTTCCGAGTACCCGAAAAACTCGTTTCTAATCCCAACCACTTCCATAAATTAACAAAAAGGGATTAGAAAGCTAAAAACCAAGTTTAGAAATCAGAATCCCAATTTTTAGGTTTCCAGAGCTCGCCCTGGCGAGTTGGTGGCGAGTGAAGGCAGAGAGTACTGGTCTTACTCGCTCTGGAGCTCGCCCTGGCGTGTTGTCAGGACCTGTGACACTCGCCCTGGCGAGTAACCACTCGCTCAGCGAGTTGCACCTGTCATGACAGCAAAAGACAGCAACTCACACCACCTTTTTCCACCCCAAGCCTAGTTTGATTCTATTAGTTCCCAACATCTTTTCAAGGCATAAAATCAAACCATTTCCATAAGCAAGCAACACATTTCCGAAAGCATGTTGGTTGCTTCGAGTGCAAGTTATTTGATTTTCATTTCCAAAATCAAAACCAAATCCAAGCACAAGTTTTATTACGGGCCTTAACCGTCCGGTAATCATTTTCAAACATGTTTTCAAAGTAAAAAGCGACACCACATGTCACAATAGTTTTAAACCATTTTGACCCCAAAACACTACCCAAAAATACTTAGGAAATATTGTCATAAACCTCAAAATATTTTTCATCGGATTTTCCAAAACAAAACCATACAACGCATTTCCCTTTCGCCCAAAGGTTCAAAGACAACTTTTCTTTTCAAAACCTTACAACATAACCTCATGTAATTGATCAATACATAAACCAACCAAAACCCTAACTTTTCTCATGAGATTTTTCACCAACTCATGGAAAACAAAACAACAAAGCCTACACATGCTTCTCTAGACCTCATGAACAACATTCATGGAACAAAAACCATGTAAAGTAACATTTTCTAACAAACCCTCATGAGAACATAAACCCAAAAACTCTTAAACTCTATAAGTCTACCAACCTAAGAGATGAGAAGAGAGGGTTACCTTTAGAAAGTGATTCTCTACAACTTTCTTCAAAGCTCCAAAGCTTGAAATGGAGTGAAATGGTGAGGAATGGAAAATTTGTGAAGGTTAAGGTTAAGAAATGGAGTTCCACGTGAAAGAGAGAAAGAAGGAGTGAAATATGTGATGTTTTCTAAGTGACCAAGTGACCAAACCTCCTTACTATGCAAAACTCTTGCTAACTCACCACCCTTGGATCAAAAACACAAGTCCAAGCTTAATCCCTAGCCATTGGATCAAACCAAAACAAACCCACTTGAGATAACACTCAACACTTCATAGAAACGCTCACACGATCAGCTCTCGCGCGTCGCGACGAACGTAAAACACAAAAACCTAAAACCTACGGAAAGAACGTCTAACGTTTAACATTTCCAAAACTTATCGCCGAATCTTTTTCCGCGACTGTAATTTTCTTCCATACTTCAGAAAATTAATCTCAGGATATATCCTAACCCGCGCAGATATATAAAACTTCCATCCGAAATCTCACTCAAAACAGACGCAATAAGATTTTACAACGACGGGTAAAATCCTACTCGTTTTTCCAAAAACAAGAATAATCCACAACTTATTATTCTGAAACCACAAGTAGCTTCTTATTCAAGCAACAGGATCACAAGACAAAAGTCTGTACAATTACAGTGCACGAGCACAAAACAGACTCGATTACAGCAAAACCTCAGAATTACACGATGTTTCATCACACGAACACATCGAAACCCTAATATTCCTTAAACCAACTATACAATGAAATCTTGGGTCTTACAATATATATATATATATATATATATATATATATATATATATATTACTCACTCTGTTCCTTTTAATTACTCTTTTATCGTCAGATTTAACATTCCTTTTTATTAGTCTTTTTTTTGTATTTTATGGATACGATTTGTCAATTATATCTTTTGTCAATTGCTCTTATCTTTTTCATTAAAATCAATTAATGATATATATTTGGAAAACTAAATTATTTTTTTTTGGTACATAACATATTAAATTTTGTTTTTTTGTTTTGTACATAATATATTAAATTTATTGGAAAGAGAAAGTGTGTGCAAAAAAATAGAAATTTAGAGGTGGATTAAAACGAGGGTATAATAGGAAGATAATGTGCAAAACTACACTTCCTTAATTTGGTGTTACTATTCTAAAAAGACTAATAAAAAGGAACGGAGGGGGTATGCCTTATAATAAGTTGATTTTCAAAAATGAACTGTTATGTGATAACATGCATGGGTCACTCTATTTAGATCGAATAGTGTGTATGGCTCCGTGTTTTAGATCCACTTTTGAAATAGATATACAAGATGTTTTTATTAGATCAAACAAATCTGATTTGAGTGAATTTGTGGCTATCTTGATAAGATCGAACAATTTCAGATAGTGTGACATTTCTAAGTCCATCCAAGTTCAACCCATAGTAGTCAATTTCAGATAATGGCTCGAAGTGAGATAGTTGTTATTTTAATTATTTAATATATAACTATATAATAATTAATACTATATAAATATGAATATTTTAATTTTTATACTATATATATGTAGTTATTTTATTTAATAATTACTAAAATAATATACTATTTTACTATTATTTATTTATGGTATTTGTTTAATTTTATCAGCTTCATATCATTTTTGTTATTACTATTTGTATTGTACTAGTTAAAATATAAAGGCCCACATTGGTAAACGTTTCTAACAAAAATATAAGTCCATTAGAGTTTTTATATATATAAGTACCTAACCCTAAATCAACAATACAACGCCGTCAAACTTCAACCATTTGTTTTCTCTCCATCTTCTTCTACACATTGCTCATTATCTCCTTCAACACATATGTTGTTTTTGAATAATCAAACAAACCATCATAAAAGACCATGTAATTAACAAAACTATTACAGATCTAGATTTTGAAATCATTCCATTAAGATCTAAGAAATTGTGACAATTCTAGGTCCATGAAAGTCCAATTTTCAATAGGATATGAAGAAAAGAGTTATGCTAAAATTATTCTACATGCTATGTAATTTTACTTTTTGGCTTTATACTATCTTTGTTCATATGTTTATTTTGGATCTGGATCTCTCAAGATCCGATAGTGTATATTGTTACTCCGTGTTTTAGATCTATTTTTTAAAACGAATTACAACAAGTTTTGATAAGATTGAATAATTGTGATTTATGTGAATTTGTGGTTATCTTAACTTTAGAAAAGCAGAGTTCTATTATTTCATAGGTTTTATAAAAAATGAATTGTCTGTATCTACACAATTACATTATTGTGTATTTAGATCTTTCGATTGAGATCATATAGTATTGTGTTTTGCTAAATTGTATTGTAGATCCACATTTGAATAAAAAAAAATATGAGATGTTTGAATAAGATTGAACAATTGTGATCATATAAAAGCATGAATTCATGGTTAACTTGACTATCGATAATTAGTGTTCGGTTTTTCTTTAGGTAGAGCAAATAAAAATCATTATTGTTTCATATGTTTTATAAAAAAAATTGAGTGTATTTAATTTACACAATTTTAGTGTTGCAGATTTGGATAATTATTGTCATTGAAATTTAAGATTTTTTGTTACAATCAAATGGTTGTGGTTGTCCTGACAATTTTAGTTAGATTGCAGTTTCACAATTTTACTATTTGTAAAGTGGATTATCCGATTAAGATCGGATTGTGTATATTGCTAATTCATATTTTAGATACTCTATTGAAAATGAAATAAAATTATATATGTTTGGCTAAATTAAAAAATTGTTATGGTAATTGCATTTATTGATGGTTATATTGATCCCAAAAAATTTATATTTATTTTTCTTTACGTCGAAGAAATAAAACCCACAATGTTTCTCATATTTTGTTATTGTGTATTTAGATTATTTTTGTTTATTGTTTAAATTAGGTATGAGAAGTGTGACATCCAAGCTTGGGAGGAGCTAGGGGCACAAAAAGAAAAAGAGAAGAAAAAAAAATCCACCTTATTAAAGTTATTGAAAATGAAATGCTTATTCTTAACATGTTTTTAACTTTAGGAGTATTATAAAGTGATCAAAAGTTTTTGAAATTTTTTCTATTCCTTTCACCCCTTCAAAATTTTCCTCCAATATATCCTTTGATTTCATATTTCATTCTTTCTCTACTAAATTTTCCCCCGTCTAAACTCTCAAAGTGACTCTAAATTTGATATTCTAAGCATGACGTAAATTGATACAAGTGGTTATATAACTATGTTACGTGATATTTTTTAAACTATATAAAGTATATATAACACAAAACAAAAGCTAGCAAAACATCATGAGCGCATTAGTACTTTTTCCTGAGTATTCATATTTATCTCTGTTTTAATATTTCAATCTTTTTACATAGTTGAGATATAGGTAAGGGAGCAAAAGAATCAATACAAAATTAAACAAAATCTCAGGTATGATACGGTTATTCTTTGATGCCATTTTTCTCGTTCATTCTTTTTTTTTTCTTTCTAAAATTCGCCCTACTAAACTTTCAAACAAATTTTAAATATTAAAATTCTAAGCATGACGTAAATTGATATAATTGTTCATTTAACTATGTGTACATATTTTTTTTAAACTATATAAATTATTAATCAGATTTTATTTTTATAATTTGCTTCGAGCTATAGTTGGATATAAGTTAAGAATAAAAAAGATGGTCTGGTTAAAATGTTCACATAATTCCATGAGCAACACATAAGTTGAGATAAATATACACATAATTTCATGCAAATTTTCTTCGGATGTGTATATATATCTAAATCTAGTAGAAACAACTACCAATTTTTTTGTAATTACATGTAAGTTTGTAACGTATTAACAACTATTTCTTTGTAATGGAAATTTCTATCACAAATACAAGTAGTACATTTTAAAAATTTGACAATTCCTTCAGTTCCAGCAAGTAAAAACTCAACCATCAAAAGCATAGCCTCTAATGCTAGAAGCATGATTTTTTCTACACTCTTTGTAGGTTTCTTTGAAGTTATTGCTTCAAATATTCATAAGCAGTAGCTTCAAAGAAACCTTCAAAGAGTGTCGAAAGAATCATGCTTCCAGAATTGGAAGCTATGCTCTTGATGGTTGTGAGTTTTTATTTGTTGAAACTGAAGAAACTGAAGGAACTATCCCTCCTAAGAAGAGTTTGAGAAAATAAATTTGCTTATCTCCTAATAAACTTGACCTAAAAATTTGAACAAATAGAAAAATAAAACACTAGAAATAATTGAGCTATACTCGAAATTCTCAATTCTCTTGTCATAGATAGTATTCTCCAATACAATTCTTTTAGACATTATTTTCGAATATTATGACTGATAATTTCTTAATTTTCACAATCTCTATGGTTTCCTAGTCATGTTGTGGTATTTGTTTGACTTTATTTTATGTTTCTATCTTTGAGGACAACCTTTGTTGAACGCTATTGAACAAAGAAATAGTTTTACATCATGTAACATATGTTGAACGCTATTTAACAAAGAAATAATTATTAAAGAAAATGAAAATGAAATGTTTATGCTCTGAGAGGAAAAGAAGGTTGTTTTGCATTAACGACAACATCTTCTTTATGATGGAAATTTCTATGACAGTTACAAGCAGCACATTTAGAAAACTATATGGTACCTTCTTCTCCAATGGGTAAAAACTAACAACAACCATAAAAAACATAACACCATTTCTTGATGATTGTTGTGAGTTTTTACCCAATGGAGATGAAGGTGCCATCGAGTTTTTCAAATGTGCTGCTTGTAACTATCATAGAAATTTCCATCATAAAGAGATTGTCATTGTTAATACATCACAAACTTCCTTTCCTCTCAAAACTCTCTGATGTCTTCAGTTGACACCTTCTAGATAGTTTTTCAGACCTCTCCTCGTGTGTTTATTTTTTTCTAGGGCTTTTTACTAGGTTGTGCTTGTTTTTATGTATTCATAACTTATAAACTTGAAACTTCACCCCAATTTTGTTATAATAATTCTCACCAACATTTTCATTCTGCTTATGAATCTTCCAACCCAATTTCATAGCAAAACCAAATATCATCTTCTTTTGTTCATGAGTACACTTAGTCCTAAAATATTTTCTTCGAGATTAACAACGATTCTCCATTACCATTGTTGGGATAAGCAATCTAAACATTTTCTTCAAGATCCTGCCCCGATAAGAAGCCTTCAATATGAACAATAGATGAATGCAAAGAGAGAGAGAGAGAGAGAGAGAGAGAGAGAAGTAGTGGCCCCTCTCGGCAGCCCAATATCGTGATCGTATCTAATAAAAGTATGAAAATTTATCAAAAAGGGAATCGATTGAGGTCATCAGGGAGTTTTGAAAAGAAAATAAGTTTGGTCTGCATTAACAACAACAATTTCTTTATGACGGAAAGTTTTATGGTAGTTACAAGCAGCACATTTGAATAACTCGATGGTACCTTCATCTCCAGTGGGTAAAAACTCACAACAACCATCAAGAACATAACACAATTTCTTGATGCCTGTTGTGAGTTTTTACCCAATGGAAATGAAGGTACAGTCGAGTTTTTCAAATGAGCGGCTTGTAATTGTCATAGAAACTTCAATCATAAAGAAATTGTTGTTAACGCAAAACAAACTTCTTTTCCACTCAAAACTCTACGTTATCCTCAACTGACTCCCTTCTTGACAATTTTCCAAACCTCTATTGGTTATGTTTTTATTTTATTTAGGGATGTTTTCTAAGGTGTGCTTGCTTTTATGCATCCATAACTTAAAAACTTGACACTTCACCCCCTATCTTGTTATAGTAATTCTCACCAACATTTTCATCCTGCTTATGAATCTTCCAACCCAATTTCACGGCAAAACCAAATATCATCTTTTGTTCATGAGTGAACTTAATTCTAGAACCTGTTAGCCGATCCCCTTCTAAGTAAAAACTCTGATAGCTCCTGCTCTTTCTATGAGTGGAAGGTGAATTACTTTTATGAAAAGTGCAATGCATATTGGAGGTAAATTAAGGACACACAATTGGAATTTTCCACAAAGGAGTATTTAAACCCCAAAGCCCTCACTTTCTCTATCACTTCTTCATTTCTTTTTTTTTAGATGAAAATCACTTCTTCATTTCTACTAAGAATTGTATGCTTTCTCTTCTCTCTCAACACGCCACACCACCACCATAAAACCCACCTTTCTCTTATGAAATCAGTCATTCAATTCAAATTCTAACTTCATCAACTCATAAGAAACAAAATGAAAGTTTAAGCATATTTCCTCATCTCTTTTCCTCCCACGAAATTCATCATGAACATCCTCGAACCAATTTCACTCAAAACCTTCCATTTCATTTCAATTGGTAAAATTTATATGCAACTAAGAATCCAACTTCATTGAGTTGTACGGAATCAAGGTAAGAACAATGAATTCAATTCCCTTTTCTTCTCTCCATTCAAGATGAACCCTCAAACCATAATTCATCATCCTTCAATTTTTGTTGTTGCAGTTCATGTGATGGTTCAAGCAACTGCAAGATTGTGAGGGTGTTAGGAACTGATTTTTGGAGCAAGATTAGAACTACGTAGAATATGGCAAGAACAAGGGATTATGTAGGAGACTGGACATTGGAGAAAAAGTTTGAAGCTTGGATTGCTCATCATCAAGTTCATCTTCATTAAGGTGGGTTCCTTTTGGTTAGCACTACCCTATTTAGGTTTTGGCCAATCTAAGATTGATTACTGATTTTAGGCTATAGATACAATGATGAATGAGAGTTTTAGGTACTCATTGAACTCCAATCCAAAGGTTCATCAGATGCTATTTTGATTATCATTAAACATGCATGATAATTCATAGTTTTTCCCAAATTACCATTTATGTATCAAACATTAGTTTAATTCATGTAACAATTGGGTGTAAAATGAGCTTCCCCTAGCCAAGGCTCATTATAGTGTTAAAATCGTGATTAAAGATGTTTTTATAAGACCAATCGTTAGTTGGCGCTGAATTTGGTAGGGAGAACCACGATTCGATCCCCCGCAACTGCGATCGGGAGGGGGCTGGAACCACTTGATGCCAGAACTGACCCCCGAACCAGATTAAACTGGTGGTGAAAGCCAAAAAAAAGATAAAGATGTTTTTATAAGGTGTGATGAATTAGAATTAAATGGACATGTTTTGGACGTGTTTTAATCATGGTAGTTAATCCCGCGGGATCCCGCCGGGATCCCGGCATCTCGGAGCGGAGCGGAGGTCGACCGCTCCGGGTAGGGTCGGAGTGGAACACCTAAGGTTCCCGGTGGGATCCCGGCGTCTCAGGTCGGAGCGGACCGGAGCGGTTCCCAGACGGGTTTCTCGGGTCAAACCCGCTATTTCATTTTAAGGGCAGTTTCGAAAATTTAATCATTTTGGTAAGGCTAAAATTGGTTTTTGTACCAATTTTCTTTTGGTAACCCTAGGTTTGCTTCACCACTATCGTATTTTCATCCGAACAAGAGTGAAAAGGTTGCTTCCGGCGCCGTTTTCTGACGCACCGTTCTGATTGAACCTCATACAGCACCATTTTGTTTCTTCTCCAAGCTTTGTTTCTTGACTTTCTTCACCAGGATCGTTCTTTCTTTCTTGCTCTGTTTCTTTTCTGTTCTTTCTTTCTATTTCTTCTTCTGCTTCTTTCTTTTCTTCTTGCTCTGTTTCTTTTCTGTTTTTGTGCATCTCTATAATATTAGCGGCATCCCGGCCATCCCGCTCTCTGAGATGCCGTTATCCCAGTTTTGGGGTTGGCCGCTCCGCTCCGGGATCCGGGATTAACAACCATGGTTTTAATTAAGAAAAAGTGCAAAAAACTAATATTATACTGTTATGACTCGAGTCACAGGCTTCTGTGAATCGAGTCATGCAACCCTGAACGTGCAGAAAAGTTGGTTTTTTAGCCTTGACCTGAGTCAGTGATTCCCTCTTAGAATCATGACCTGAGTCATGCACCTACAAATGCATTAAAAACTGATTTTTTGAGTCTTCACTTGAGTCACATTGTATGCAAATGATAAAAACCCACTTTTAAATGTTCTAATTGATTACCAACAAGTTTAGAAAATATTTGTAACTATTAATCATGATTCTAATATTATATACACCTAAAATATATTACACTAAGTGTTAGGAACTTGAGTTGAAATTAGTAAGCATGACTCGTGACAATTATGTGTGTTTGAGATGGATACACAAGGGAAATATAATTAGTTTTCCTGATAATCTAGATAAGTTTAGAATGAGATAGGACTTATAAGTTACTATTATAATGGCGTCGTTAAGAAATCTATGACTAACAGGTTGATCATATGAATATATCTGAAATGATCTAAATTATGGAAGGATTAATAGGGAATATTATAGAAGAAAATAACACTTCTATGAGCTAGAAGTCAGGTACAGAGCAGAGAAAAGTGATTGGAAGAGAAGAAGTAGAAACTTCACAAATATCATGCATGACTAACAAATTCCCTATTACACGTTTATATAGCAATCATCACTACACAAAATCCTTCCACATGGTATTGGGGGCACGTGTCCTCTCTCCTCTGCGAGGCTCCTTGCTTTCCGTGCCAATCCTAACAGAATGCTTTGCACGCATATTCTGTGGGACCCTTGCTCCAGCTGTAGTGGTTTCTAGAAGATTATTAGCATTTGGCTTCATTACAATACCATTCCCATTAAAATTAACCTTGTCCTCAAGGTTAAAAGTAGGAAAATTGTTCTGTAAGGCATCTGTATCTTCCCATGTAGCTTCAGCAGCAGGCAACTGGTCCCATTGTACTAAGACCTGATTGATTTTCTGTGTTCCCCTTATAATGGTTCTAGCATCCAGAATTTCCATTGGATGAATGATTGGGCCAGATTCAGACATAGTTAAGGGTAAGGGAATGTATTGTTCTGCTGACACACCTTTGAACTGTTTGAGTTGTGATACATGGAACACAGGGTGTATTTTTGCATGATCCGGTAACTTCAATTTATAAGCCACATTCCCGATGCGTGCAATGATTTCAAATGGCCCAAAATACCTCATTCCCAGCTTGTGATTCTTTCTCAAAACCACTGAGTGCTGTCTATATGGCTGAAGCTTGACCAGCACTAATTCTCCTATCTGAAAAACCATGTCCCTTCTATGCTTGTCTGCCTGCTTCTTCATGTATTGTTGAGCTCTTTCTAGATTGGATTTTAGCTGCTGTAAAACTTTATCCCTCTCCATCAACTCCTCTTGGAGTGTTGGAGCATCAACCGGATGATGTTCATATCTAGTTATCTGAGGAGGGTCTCTTCCATATAATGCTTTGAAAGGAGTCATTCCAATGCTAGTTTGGAATGCAGTGTTGTACCAGAATTCTGCCCATGCTATAGCCTTGTACCATGACTTAGGATTGTGAAATGAGAAACACCTAAGAAACAACTCCAATCCTTTATTAAGCACTTCAGTTTGGCCATCTGTTTGTGGATGGTAGGCCGAGCTCATGGCCAAACTAGTACCCTGCAGTTTAAACAACTGCTGCCAGAAAGCACTTGTAAAAACCTTGTCCCGATCAGACACAATAGACTTAGGCATTCCATGTAACTTGACTATGTTGTTCATGAATGCCTCAGCTACCGACCTGCTAGTGTAGTCAGTTTTCATAGGGACAAAATGGGTATATTTAGTTAACCTGTCAACAACCACCATGATGGTAGTGTAACCATGAGATAAAGGTAAGCCTGTGATGAAATCCATAGCTACATCTTCCCAGACTTGTGATGGAATGGGTAATGGTTGAAGCAATCTTGCAGGCAATGCAGTGTTAGTCTTTGCTTGCTGACAGATTACACAGTTTTGCACAAACTCAATAATATCCTTTTTCATTGCTGGCCAATAGAATTGTGCTTTAATTCTAGCCAACGTTCTTGCAATTCCTGCATGACCCCCAATTGGTGATGTGTGAAATTCATAGAGTATCTTCTTGACCAAGTCAACCTGTTGTGGAACTACTAATCTCTTCTTCCAAAACAGTAATCCATCTTTCATGGTATATTGAGGTAAGCTGTGACCTTTCTGAGCACATTGTTGCATAATTTCTACCAATTTAGTGTCTACTGACAAAGCAGTTTTCACTAACTTGATAAAGTCACATTGGGGTTCGGTCAATGCTAGAGTCATCAGTCTAGAGAGAGCATCCGCAGCAAGATTTTCCTTCCCAGGCTTATATTCTATTACAAAATCATAGCCTAAAAACTTGTGCAACCAATCCTGTTGCTCTGGTGTTTGTAAGGATTGATCCATCAGATTTCTTAAACTTTTCTGATCAGTTCGAATAATGAATCTATGCCGAAGCAAATAGTGTCTGAACTTAGCTATAGCTTCAGCAATGGCTAACATTTCTCTAAAGTAAGCTAATTTCTTTTGATTTCTAGGCACCAACTTCTTTGAGAAATAAGAAATGGGATGCCCCTCCTGATGTAACACAGCTCCAATCCCTGTACCTGAAGCATCAGTCTCAAGTATGAAAGGTTTTTGAAAATCCAGTAATGCTAACACTGGTGCAGTAGTAACAGCATTTTTGAGTTGTTGAAATGCACTTTCAGCTTGATCATTCCAATGATAAGCTTCCTTTTTGAGCAAGTCAGTTAATGGAGCAGCTATCTTGGCATAAGACTTGATGAATCTCCTATAGTATCCTGTTAATCCTAAGAAACCTCGTAATTGCTTCACATTCTTAGGTACAGGCCAATCCATGACAGATTGAATCTTGTCTTTTTCCATAGTGACACCCTGCCATGTCACCACATGTCCCAAGTAATCAATCTCTGACACACCAAAAGAGCATTTAGATAACTTGACAAACAATGTATTGCTCTGTAGTACTTTCAACACTGCCTCCACATGTTTCAAATGGTCCTGCCAAGTACTACTATAAATCAGGATATCATCAAAAAAAACCAACACATACTTTCTCAGAGCATGTTGAAAAATGTGGTTCATCAAGCTTTGAAAAGTTGCAGGTGCATTTGTTAGTCCAAAGGGCATTACCAACCACTCATAATGGCCCTGATGAGTTCTAAATGCAGTCTTATGCCTATCCTCGGGTTGTAACAGGATTTGGTGATATCCAGATCTCAGGTCCAATTTGGAGAAATATTTAGCTCCAAATAATTCATCTAATAGCTCATCAACTGTAGGAATGGGAAAGGAATCCTTTACAGTAATAGCATTCAATGCTCTATAATCTGTGCAAAACCTCCACGTACCATCTTTCTTTTCACTAAGATTATTGGTGAAGAGAAAGGGCTAGTGCTTGGCTGGATGATACCCTGCTGTAACATGTCTTGTACCATCAACTCAATTTGTGCCTTTTGACTGTGAGGATACCTATAAGGTTTCACTTTAACTGGATTGGTTCCTTCAATCAAAGGAATATTGTGGTTATGAGATCTGTCTGGAGGTAAATTGGATGGTGTTTGAAACACATCTTTGTAATTGTATAATAACATAGCAATTTCTGGTTCAATGTTGGTAGGTAGGTCTTTGAAGACATCTGCCTCAGTGGTGGATTTTAGCCATTTAATTGTGAAAGCTTCAGCTATAGCATCAGTGGGACACAATCTCTTCAAATGATGTAATTGGGCTGATGCTGGTGCATGATTGGATTCACCCGCTAAGGTCACAAACTTACCATTTGCAAAGAATTTTAATGTCAAGGCAGCATAATCAGCTATATGTGGTCCTGATGTAGCTAACCAAGATGCTCCTAATATCACATCAGCACCTGCCACAGGTAATAGAAATACTGGTACCTCCAATCTATTACCCTGCACCTCTAGTGGTAATTGCCTAACCACTCCCTCGGCAGTCATAATCTCCCCATTTCCTACCAACACTTTGAATGATGGTCCTTGCTCAATAGGTAATTTGAGAAACTTAGCAATTCGTGGCTGTAAAAAGTTGTCTGAACTACCACCATCAATTAAGACTTGTACCTTAATGTGATCAATTGAGCCAGAAAATCTTAGCACACCCATGTTGTTGGTCCCCTTCATGGCATTTAAGGACAAATGATGGTCTGGTTGATTGAGGGTAAGGTCATTTATGGTTGTAATATCTGGTTCAGGTATTGTGTCAAACACGTGGTCCTCAACAGGGTCATCATAGTGAAGGATCATTAACTGGCGGTTACGACACTTGTGTGTGAATGAAAAAATTTCATCACACCAATAACAGAGGCCTTTGTCTCGTCTAAGTTGCATTTCAGTTGGGGAGATTCTTTTGATATTGGGATTTTTTTGGAATTGGCTCATGGGTCGTGTAGGGGGTGTATTGAGGATGGGGGCTAAATTTTTGGTAGTTTCTGGTTTGTTGAAGGGTTTGGAATAGTTGTTTGAGGCTTTTTGTGGTTTAGGGATAGCATCATACTTTTCTTCATATATCTTAGCTAGAGACACAGCTTTGACAATGGTGGCTGGGGTGTGAATGAGAACCTCTCTACGAATCTCAGGGGACAAACGACTAATAAAACAGTCAATTAATGCATCGTTACTCAAGCCGTACACACGATTACCAAGAGAAGTAAACTGTAAATAATATTCAGCCACTGTACCGGTTTGATTCAGCTTAAACAGGGTAGCACGAGGACACTCATAGATGGATGGACCAAAATCCAATTCTAGAGCTCGTGTAAAATCTGTCCATGAACGAAAAGGATTCGATCGTTGCACCATTTGATACCATGGTACCACATCCTTATCAAGATGTACCGAGGAAATGGTTAAACGATCTGGATCTGGTGTGCCATAATAATCAAAAAATTGCTCAGCTCTGAATATCCAGTCATGCACCTTGGTGCCATCAAAACGAGGAAATTCTAGTTTGATGTTTCTCACCTGTATTGTTTGCTTGTTTGTGAGTCCACCACCATGGTTGTTCTTTGATGGAGACTGTGAGATGAGGATATCAAGCGCGGAGTGGATGTGAGTAAATTTCTCGTCAGCACTCATGTGCAATGCCTCCATTCTGTCGAATCGAGCTGAGTTCCCAGCTTCAAGACGCTCCATACGTTCAAACACTTCCTCTTGGAAGAGTTTGAGCTCGTCAGCGTTGCGCTTGATTTCGGATTGCATTTCCTTGGTTGTTACGTTGTCAGCCATGGTGTGATGAAAGCACCAAATGAAATGATCTAAATTATGGAAGGATTAATAGGGAATATTATAGAAGAAAATAACACTTCTATGATCTAGAAGTCAGGTACAGAGCAGAGAAAAGTGATTGGAAGAGAAGAAGTAGAAACTTCACAAATATCATGCATGACTAACAAATTCCCTATTACACGTTTATATAGCAATCATCACTACACAAAATCCTTCCACATGGTATTGGGGGCACGTGTCCTCTCTCCTCTGCGAGGCTCCTTGCTTTCCGTGCCAATCCTAACAGAATGCTTTGCACGCATATTTTGTGGGACCCTTGCTCCAGCTGTAGAGGTTTCTAGAAGATTATTAGCATTTGGCTTCATTACAATATCATGGGCCTTGTGCTATGTTTTATGTAAGTTATTGTTTAGATAATACCGAGCAACAGTTTCATACAGCTGTTGACTTTTGGTTGGATCCTCATATAGGATTCACATAATGACGACGAGTATTATTATTTCGTGCTCTAGCTCTGAAAAATAAGAATTTAGCTGGCTAGCTAGATTTCTTGGGATTACTCACTCCAAGTTGTCTATAAAATGAATTCAGATAATTGTGTGACATACCTTTATTATTTAATATTGAATTGTGTATGAATATGAAAAGAATTTGTTAGATGAATGATCAACTAATAGACAGGATTCCATCACTACTGACACTATAGGTGTAGTAGGAACTCACTGAGGCTTATATGTCTCAATCCGCTTCTTTTTTTTCTTTTCTTTCAGATAAATAGGTTGTCAAAACAGGGGGTAAGAAGAGACCGATGTCTGAAGCTGAACAAAAAAATAACAATTGAGCGTGAAGAATTAAAGAAGACATGGGTAAGAAGAGGCCGATGATAGAGAATGAAGAATGAAGGCCCAATGAATTTTATTTTTAATTACAATTGAGTGTGAGTAAGTATTTGATGTAAGAATAACAAACATCTACAAGACTACAACAGTTCCTTAAGGTTTTTATCTATATCTTTAATGGCCACTATATTTTTTTCATTGATTTCTTACCTTTGTTTTCATAGACAGCGTATATAAAGATTTTTCAATTAATTTCATGATTTTAGAACATGATAGTTAAAGGGCTGCTTGACTGCTTAAATAGTTTTTGAACGAACATTTGTAGAGCTATGAAGAATTTTAAGATGAGATGAAATAAGAAGAATGTTCAGGTATAAATTGGCAGAAGATAAAATGAATTGTAGAGGTGCATAATTGTTCATTCCAAAATTGTAGAGGTTTTGTAACTCTTCCTGTTATGATGTCCAACAAATTGTTTGCTGTAATTGTTCTTTTTTTTTTATAAGCAAAACTTTAAATTATAAGAAGTACAAGGGGTACTTAACCCTTTGTTTAATGGTCACTGGTTGTTAGTATGTTATGTTAGTGACCTCTTTTTCAAACTCTTTTGGTGTCACAATTCAACCACTTGACTTATGCCTTGGCGATGATTATTGGTTGTACTCTATTACCCTTTGGTTTTAATTTGTTTATAGAGTATAGCCTTTGTTGATTTCATTCTTTTATTTGATTTGGCTTTGATGATCTTTAATTTTGATTGGAAAATGATTTATGGTGCGAGAGATATTTCGACGAATGTGTTATAACTTGTCACATGAACAACTTTAGCTTATTTTTGAACAAAGAACCTCTCTAATTCATTCAAACGGTGCTGCAAATTCATTCAAACGGTGCTGACTACCTTTTCTTTGGTCCAAATTGCAATAATAATAATAATTAACAATTCAAGCTCTTCTAATCTAGTAACCTTAACTACTATTATTAATTTAATTTCCTACCTCGTCTATTGTGATCTAGTGTCATATTGTCATATATGGGCACCTTATTGGAACCGAATGCAAATTACCCCACATCACACATTCACAACCTCTTCAAGCTAAAACCATGTGGTTGAAGACGTGTGCGTGCAGCTTTTAGAATTGCTTTCAATCGTAACCGTTTAATTGATTTAATGTATGATGCTGACACTAAAAATGGACGTACGAGATTGGTTATTGAATAAGGAGTTTAGTGTTTATTGAAAAAAGGGAGTTTAGTGATTCCTTAGTGTTATAGGTGTGGGCTATAGCAGATGTTCGTCGATTTTCGTCGAATATCTCTCGCACCATATAGCAATGTTCATTTTGATTTTTCAATTTCGGATTCTAATTGTAGAGTCAAGTCGTTTTTCGTGCATTCAATTTTTCTATCAAACATTGATCCTTTACCAATGGAGTTTAGGTAAGCTGAACTCATCACTCTGCAAATCTATTTGTGGGTCTTTTACCGGAGAAGAAAATGAGTCATGGATGCTACTGGATCAATGATCCACTACTAACTGCAGAAGTTAATTCCGGTGTTCTTCAAACTAAATCATCTAAAAAGAGTTGAAATATAATTTTAGAAAACAACATTTGATATTCCAAACCACATTGTTTTGGCCTAATGAATTCTTTGACTTTGTGAATATGATTTTGGCTGATTACGATTCAATTATTTTATATTGATGGTTATAAATTAAGATTCATGTACTATGGCCTCGAACGAGAAAATAAAAAAGAAGGTATATCCTAGAAACTGGTTTTAGATCGGTACAAAATATATTTAGAAACTGGCCTCAAAACGAAAGTTTAGGGATGCCATTTAGAATAACTTTGACTCTGGCTCATATGGGTCGACATTCACATGGTCAAATAATCCATAGGTCATGTATTCATTCTGTTGAAGCATATGCTGCCCTATAATTTTCTTTTTGTTTTGATAATCAATACTGCACTACAACTTGGCCTGAATTATTATTGTCTTATCCTTAGTTATCTTCTTCCCACCTACCAAACGGTCTATGTAACAATCACAGCTGCTTTAGGGGATACCATTTGCAAGAATCAAAAGAAATGTGGGCAGTAAAATTCAGGTTTGAAGAAATTTCATATGGAAAGGGATTCCTCCATATCGTCCACAGCTGAGAAAATACTCTCAAGAGAAGTTGGGAGCATACCAAAATGCTCAGTTTGACCACATTCAGAGCATTCTTAGTCCTGTCTTATGCAAGCCATATAATAAGTACTGATATAATAGCACTTTATTTAATAGCACAATTTTTTAACACAATATTAACACTAATGATCAGTAAGCGGTTACAATTCGACAAAAGGGGAAAAACATAGTATCCCCTTTCATCTCTCCCTGGCCACAAAGACAAACAGACACATTTTTGATATAATAGAAACTCATGATCCATATGATATGATATATAATGTATCGACATCCCTCCTCTCATGTTTATGGTTTGAGATGAGGAAAACAAGTAAAGAGATCAGATTTGGGGTGTCTGGCCTCAGCATGCTCCTTGCACTTCACTTCTGAGGTAGTGCAGATAAATGTTTGCATGCAAACCTTGCACTGCAATCATCAATCACAGCATGAAAATCAGTAAAGAGCTCCACTCAATACAGAAACTACAGCAATGCAGTGAGAGTAATGAACTTTTAAATAATCTAAAATGTAGACTTTCAAATGTGCATTAGATTTTATCAATTATACGATGGAACAGCATTCTTAAAGTGCATATTTCAATAATCAGACTATTAAACACCTTTTAAGGATATTGAAGGAAATCTCAAGGGTCAACATTATTAACAGTTTACACGATGGATCAATAGACAATTGGACCTCAACAGAGAAGTTGCCAAACTAACATGTTGCTAAGTGAATATACAGACTAAGTGAAGAGCCAAGCATCAAGTAATTAGCATACACTAGCAAGCAAGCAATTACCAAAGAAATTGACCAATTACAAAAAATTACCAATCACTGAATACTTAAAGAGTATGATAGGATGAACAACAATGTGACTATGTTTGAGAAAAACAATAGTGAACACTTATGTAAGGATGAAAGATATCAATAGGGAGTTTGTTTTAGAAATTTTTATAAGGAATGAAGACTCTCCAAAATACTACAATAAAAGATGTCTAAATAGTAAATTCCTTAAAAAAAAAATAGTTATACACACAGCAAAACACAAATTTTAGTGAATGTTTATGGTTCTTATCCTACAAGTCTCAATTGGTAAGTTCCCACAAAGGCTTGTCTTCTTATCACACAAAAATAAACCAGCATTCATTGATATTTTGAAAGTTAGTATCACTGATGATATTCAATTCCATTATAGTACTTACTTACATGTTAACAAAGATTGAAAAGCAATGAATTGTTGTCGCTTGTCAACCGTATTTCTGTTCATCCCTCAATTTATTTTAACTTGTTTATTCGAAATAAAACATTAATCCCAATGACTCTTTTGGTTCAAAATCTGTCTCAACCCAACTCCCTCACATAAAGAATTTATGCAAACATGTGATATGCACACATAAAATACCTCAGTAAAATTTCCCATAAGACATGGTCACAGATCCATGCAATCGCAGCAATATTAAATAATCTCCCCCAAATCTCAAGGCATGGTCACATATACTCAGTTTATAACAGAAATCCAATTTTACAATCATAGTTATGAACAAAGGATCATAAATAAAAAATAATTCCCCAAATGAAGGGGATCCAAGCACACACAAAACATAAAACTCTTCTGTAGCCATGAACAAATTGGTGAAATTAACAGTTTTAAACCGCATATTAAACAGATCTAAAGAGAAATATTTTCTGATCAAGAACTACAAAGCATAAAAGATTAAATAAATTACGGAATTATATATACCTGGATCGACATAGCTTTTTTGTTTGTTTCAAGCTGGCTTCCTGCAAATACCAACAAAAAATAATTGTTCAAATCAACATCTATATTATATACCACCAGATCTAACAGAAACAACCATGATTAATCACAAAAAAAATAGCTTAATCCCAATTTTTTAACGAAATCGAAAGCATGAAACCCTAATTTCAAAATTTCATTTCAGAAAGTATAGGGAAGAGAGAGATTGATTACCTTTGCCAGCCTTCTGCTTCTCGAGGTTCCTCTCGCGAGCCATCTTTGCCTTTTGGCCGTTACCTCCTCCCATGGCTGATAGGGTAGGACCAAATGAGAGAGACCCTCAAAACCCTAATTTCTTTAACGAAGAAAACTGAGTGAATGCGTGCGAAGAACGAAAATAACGCGTGATGGATAGATATAGATAGATAGATGGTTTATATACGTG
Source organism: Trifolium repens (assembly GCA_030408175.1). NCBI lineage: Eukaryota > Viridiplantae > Streptophyta > Magnoliopsida > Fabales > Fabaceae > Trifolium > Trifolium repens. The sequence continues at coordinate 40,027,326 of CP125851.1, forward strand.
GAAATTTTCTTCTTAATTATGATTATTTTTGTAATTAGCTTAATAAAATATATTTTCATTTATTGCCTTCTCTCTCTTTACTTCCTCACCTAATTAAGGATGATGACGTGGATAAGTGGCCATGCAATGCTAGTATTTTACAGCTGGATACCATTGCCGATTTGTGTTTTCCCAATATTGATGGTTATCGGTGAATTGGAAATATTCTCATCCCACCACCCACCCACCCCCCCCCCCCCAACACCTTCTTTTTGAGTTGAGATCTTCTTCATTTTCTAAAAGAAATGGAGATGTCCATTATTATAGTTTTGAATTAAATCAATGACATAAATGCACGTTTTTTGAGAAATATTGACATTATTTGAATATTTATATACCAAAAATTTAGTAATGGACATCTCCATTTCTTTTGGAAAATGAAGAGGATATCAACTCCTTTTTCTTCCTCCAATTTCCTTTGTTGCTCCTAATTTTAAACTTTGAAATGTGTTTTTTGAATATTTTTTTATTTTAAATACGAATTTCGAAATATATTTCCCGAAATTTTTGATGAATTTGAATTAGAAAAACTTCGATAAACACGTTCCAAAATTTTTGATCAAAAGTAAAATCGAAATATTGGGTGTTAAAAAGAGTCATGGAGGAAGAGAAGATAATTTTTCAGTGAATTGCGTAGAGCTTAGGAGATGGGTCGGCCCATAAATAAATTCCCGAAAAAAGATGGAGTTTTGATAGGAAATTGTGGACCATATATCAAATATGAAATTTCCTTTTTTTTTCATCCTACCAGTTTTTCATAATCCCTACGCCCTTTTTATTGTATTCTTCCGCTATTTAAGTAGCGGTCATTGTAAAAATAAGAAATTTTATCATTGTCATCTGCTACTTAAATAGCGGATAAGTCAATAATCAAGTTTTCTACGTCAATCAAAGATCTGTCACGTAGCTAAATTTAATTGGCCACTCGTGCCACTGAAATAGCCGTAATATAAGACACCATAATGTTGTGAATACTCATGGTTTCAAAAAGCTTAGCCATATCTTTCCTCGTTCTTGAAACATCTTTCTATGCCTTTGTTCTTTTGAGTGGTCTTGCATCAAAGGGAGCAATGTTCTCAGAGCATTGACAGGCAACAATGTCATAGCTCCGATACTCTAAAAATGGTGACGTATCGTGTCAGATACGTATTCGATACTGATACTCGTTCGATACGTCCCGATACTCATATCAGAAAAGTATCAGTTAAATATTTATTTTTAAATAAAAAAATAATATCTGATACATCCCGATACTCGTATCGGAAAAATATCGGTTAAATATTTGTTTTTAAATAATAAAAAATAATATTTGATATACAATCTGTGTTTCATAGTGAATGTCAAACTATTATGTTGTTACACGGATAACTACCTATGTCTTTTTTTAGATAGTATTGATGATGTTTTTTGGAATAGTACTTTTTTTTTTGAACGGCAAATATATTATTAATAATAATCAGGTCTCCGCACAAGACGAACAGAGACCCATAAATGAGAAGCTACAATACAAAGGTGTCGTATATAAGCGGAACACCAATGAAATATCAAAACAGACACCACCTAGAGGTCTACTTCTAATCTCATTCTTAGAAAGACACTCCTCAGCTATCCGATCACCAGCGAAGACACCAACTCAACCCGTAGATATGCCACTAGACACTAACTCCCGAACTCGAATCAAAAGTGCTCGGCCCATCAGAATCCAAAAAGCAATTCATTGAGTCAAAAGTTGGTGGACACCGATAGGCAGATAAGTCCCAACTTGCAGACTGTCTCAAAACAGTCAACACCGATGCGGTAGAGTTCAACCAGATACAAAGGAACCTGCAAATCTCAACATATTTGGAAACCATCAGCGACTCAACAAGAATCCTGCAAATCTCAACAGATTTGAAAACGGTCAGAGAACCAAATATCAGAAAAACCAAACACGCACGGTATCAACCACACCCAACATCTCACCACCACAACACCATCTCATCACCACCACCCACAACCACCACGTCAGCACCTCCAGCCACCACCACCACTCCATCAAATCTCACCACCGCAGTACCAAGACCAACTCAGACCTGCAACCAACAAGAAGATGAAGACACCAAGGTCAAAAACAACGCCAAACCACCACAGAAATCCGATTACCACTGGATCTGCGCTTAAAACCCCCACAACTACCAGAAAACGGCGTCGCCGGCGCTACCACAGCCAAAACCGACGCCGGCGCTACCACCACCACCACCACCACAAGGAAGACAAGATCGGCGCCGGAAAAGAAGAAAACAAAAACAGAGAGAAAGAAGAGCAACGCGATTTACTCATGGAGAACAAAATGCCGCCGATCGGACACGGTGGTACGGAGGGCTTGCCTCCTCCTCGTCGCACCACCACCACCTCCATGTTTACATTGTGAAGATAATGGTTTGGATTTGAGGGAGATGGAAAAAAACAGATTTGGGTTTACTGGTTGTTAGAGAGAGGTTGGAGAAAACGTGTTTCTTTTACTTTTGTCATCTCATGGTAGTTCTATTAATTGTCCATGTTTGATTTGGAATAGTACTAATAATGTTCTTTTTGTATAATATTTAACTTAAGATGTATAATTTAAGATATACTAGTGATCATTATTTTTTAGAACAATATTAATGAAGCATAAATACTTAACTTAGTACTAATGATGTTAATTTATTATCATTAGTATTTTTTGTCTTTGTCACTGTTCTGAAGTCACTGTGGTGTCATATATATAACAAGTTGTTAAACATTTGAGTTTTTCTCAAAAATTCTGGTATAAGAATGAATGTTTTATGTTTTTTAATTGTCTTTGTCACTGTTCTGAAGTCAATATGGTGTCATATATATAACAAGTTGTTAAACATTTGAGTTTTTCTCAAAATTTTGGTATAAGAATGGATGTTTTATGTTTTTAATAGGTCAGCCGCATGACCTATATAATTGTCTACTATTACTATAAGATGGACTTGTTGAAGAGACTTGAAGTCATGACTATTATTTGTTTTTTGATCTATTATGTGTCTTTAGTCAGGACTGAGGAACCGTTGTATGTTGAGCTTCAAATTGTTTTGCTCTTGTGCAAGCTTATTGGCTTGTTTGTACTCCTTGTACAATGAACTACTGCGTTTATAATAATAATAATAATAATAATAATTTTTTGTTTTTCAAAAAAAAATTATCATTATTAATATTATTGATTTTAGTCATGTTTATATATTGTGCATTTATATATTTAATTTTAAATTTAATTTTTAAATAACGTATCGCGGCAGTATCGGATATGGATTTTTTAAAATTTTTACGTATCGACGTATCGGTATGTATCGTAATTCGAATTCAATTTTTTGAAAATAGAGATACCAAAATTGTCATTAAACCTATTATATTATTATGATTACGTGGATAGGGTATCCTGATGCCACGTTATAACGTATATCTAGTAAATTATGTAGTAAAAAAATAATGTCTTTGTCAAAATAAATCCAAAATGTATAGTATATTTGTAGATAAGTTGCCGCCCAAAAAACAATCGTGGGAAGACTAATTATGTGTACACCGGGTGGTTTGTGCGATTTCGAATTCAAAGTTATCACCCAAGTCAAATTATAGAGTAAAAGAAAAAGGTTTATATTCGCTCATAAAATAGAAATCAATTTTTACGTGTTCGGAATTGCGGTTTAAACGGATTATTAGGCGGTTTGATTTTATTAGAAACAAAATATTCAAAAATAAATAAATAAAATTAAGAACATAGATTCCGAGAATATGCAACCAGAGATGAGAGAATCATGAAACAAACACAAACGGAAAGTGTTACAAATCCTAAATCAACATAAAAAGTAATAAAAAAAAATAAAAATCTCAAATAAAATTAAAAATATAACATTTGATTTCAGCGAAGTTAGACAAACAAGATGAAAAAAGATCAAGTTTTGGGTTTCAAAACGATCCATGAATATTGTTTCAGTCTCCATGGATTTGAGGTGAGGTGAGAAAGAATGAAGAGGAAGCGGGAGAAGAGCTTAGAGTATGTAGATCACAAAAGGAAAGTGTTAAACGCGGAATTTTGATTTACTAATGCGGGCATATTTCGGGCACCGTCGGTCCAGTTTCCTCTACTCGGACTCGCCCAAAAAAATCTAGTTCAAACCAAATTTTTCAATCCGCTGACCCGTGACCCATTATAAACCGCTCAAATCTCTATATTTTTTGCGGATTTTTTTGGGTTGGGACGAATTTTGATTTTTTTGTTCAGCCCTAATTATGTGATCGATGTCAACAAAAAAAATCATGTAAGCAAAATACTTTTGTTTTATGAATCCCCGATACGTGACACAATACTGATAGGATACCGATACAGGAAATTTTTTAAAAATCTCTGTCTAATTTTGGTCTTAGTATGCTTTGGATTGAAAAACCCAAAATGAAATTATATTTTGGAAGATAGAATCCAAATGTTAGCGAGTTCGGGAGATAGAATCCGAACTGGTCTTATATAAAGGCAGTAATTGCATGTTCAGTTACGTTTTGGCAAGGGAAAATTCAAGGAAAATTTTGGAACATAACTTCCAAATAGTCCTGAGGGGTAATTTCGGAAGTCTGGGGGGCATGGGAGCAATTGAGCGGACCAGAAGAGCAAAATTCAAAAGTTGTAAAGCGTGACCCAATGGTGCTGCTCAATTTAATTCTAGCCCACTAGGGAATGCATTCAACAAAAAGTAACTCTTGTTATACACTTTGAACATCTGATCTGAGATCAAATTTTTCCCTTGATTATTCATCTGATCTAACCATAAATTACACCATGGGAAGATAATCACCCTATATAAGACAGAATCTGAATTGCAGCGGCCAATTATCTAATCATCCTGTTCTTGATTCCTTATCCACTTGGTAGCCACCCACTTCTGCCCTTTTATCACAGGGCAGCTCCCATGGAGTGATGTCTGCCAAAGAAAGAATACATACAATAAGTCATATCATACAGCCAGAAGTTAATTTAATTTTCACCAACACAAGTCTATCACAGTAACTGACACAACATAATAAAAAAGACGATCTCTATTACGTTTTAAGCAAGGAGATGTTCTTCAGCAATAAATCGGAGTGAGATAAAATTAAAAAATAGCTGAAACTTGAAAGTAAATTAATAATTGTTTCTTCTGTGCGCTTGCACATCCCTTATAAAATTCGGACTCTATATTTGCTAATGTTGGATCCTCTCCTTCTCCTCTTCAAAGAGAAAATCAATAAAAAGATAATAAAGAGAAGAAGTGTGGGAAAATGTAAGAGAGAGATAAATACAAATGAGTGAAGGAGGGAGTGTGAGAGAAATAGGTGAAGAAGAGGATTCAAACCCATATTTGCTTGGTAAACCAGGCAGAGACGAGACGAGTGGTGATGAGTTTAGATTATTCTCTGCGAGGGAAAAGATTAAAGAGCCCTTCACATGTTGTGGTTGTTAATTTATCCTTACATTACCCATAAGGATTCTCCTCTAAAGTGTTCCATCACTTTTACAGCATAAAATTTAATGGTTCAGATTTTAACTTGTGTGCATATATTTTATCATCTGTTGTAGAATCAATGATTATGACTCAGCAATTTAGAAGAAAAGTAACGAATGATTCTAACAATAATTAGAACAATACTAACCTGATCAATTGTGCCGTTGGGGAGCAATGAATAAAATAGAAGTCCATCCCCTTGTCTAGGCTTTACTCTTAAACCAATGCAGTCTTCATAGCCATAGCTACCATCCATGTTCAAGCCATTCTGCAGAACAATATTGTGCTGACTATGAAGCGCAGGTATTCGTGCAGCGTGGGCACACAGATACAAGAAATTCATAAAAACAACAGATATGGCAAGGCCTTAAAATGTCAACGCAATTTTACAAAATAAACACATTTTACATAAATACATAACCTAAAGATGCATTACATTTCTTCATTAATATATAACCATACATGTAGATGATGATGACAATTGACAATTTCTAAAAATATACTTTGATCATGAAAAAAAACATAGACACATACAATGCTCCTAGTTATTATTAAAACATGCTCTTTTCCATGTAAAATGTGTATTGTTTTTCATTAATATCCAAAGCAGGCAACTCGGTTGGAAAATTGCGGACGCTGAAAAAAATTAACCAGGAGGTCCAAGGTTCAAACTCTGAAAACCAATATAACCCATTAATTTACTAACATTTGCTAACACACTAACATTTGCCTATCAAAACATTCGTTGACATTAATGTTTTTTTTTCTCTGACCAATGGCAAAATATTGGAGGATAATTCTTGGATGCGTACACAGACGTATCACATAATGTTTAGTATCAGATACAAATACAACAATAATAATTGAACAACTTCGAGAATATAGGCTTTATAGTGGACTAACTACGCAAGAAATCAATGAAACTGAGGAATGGGTCAAACAACATACAGCAACAAACTTGATATTACCTCAAATGGAAACATTGTCTCGCCACCTTCTTGAACATCAGTTAAATACAGCAAAAATGAAGCCATCTGCATTCTCAATCAAAATCTGAAGTTAAGAAATGAGCTCATTAAAAGGTGTCTGGTGCAAGTGATTTTGTGCTCATATAGAACCCTACTACAGTAGACTAATACAGGTTTATATCATCGGCGACAAAAGCCAGCAATTTTTAAGTATAATTAAAAAACAAATGTTCTGCTTCACTCAACGATTGCTTATATTTCATCCAAGCCCTATCATTTAGCTACTATATGAAGATCAACTTGTAAAATGAAAAGCTCTCAACGCTAGACTCTATCTTCTCTACAAGTAATCATAAATCTTGTCACTAAAATAAAATGCAAACCAGAACATGAGTTTCAGTTAAGACATACCCTTTGGCTCTTTTGTGGGCCATATTCAGCAGGATTGAATGCATCATAATGTGAATTATATCTTTGACCAACCTCATAGCGTAGGATATTAAATGCCTGAAACATGGTAATTCCTCAGACAATTTAAAATCACCCTGAAAATGAGAGCATTAAAAATTCAACAAAAGCATAAAGCACGTTAATTACTTATTACATAAAACTTCGGGGAGCCTAATATACTCAATAGTTTAAGTTTACAACACATGGCCTTAGATGTGATTAGACTTGTTTTCTTCTTCTGTTTAAAAATACATGACTATGGCTTATTAAAGATGAGACAACATCGCCAAACAATACTTTTAGCCTAGATAAAAATTTAGGTTTCACTTAAAGGGCAACATGGTGCTATAAAACTTCTGACATAGCAAGTCCCAGAGAAGGGTCAGATCCATTGTAAATGATGGAATTCTGCTAACAGAAAGTCAGAAACACAGTAAGATGATTAATGAGATTACATAAAGGGAGAGTCTAAGCTCTTGCAATGGCTACAACCAGATTCTTAGCTCCTCTAAGAAAAGTAATTATCTGCCAGAAAAACTACCAAGTGGCTAAATGCCTCACTCTATTCCCTCTCCTGATAATTAGCTTACTTCTTCTAATAAACTTGCCAACTCAACACTAGAAAAGATGAAAACTAATTCTCCTCTAGCCCTCCTTCTTTTCTTACATGTATAGATTTTCCAGACCCCGAGCTTCCCATGACATGAGATTCAATATCGAGTACTCCACTACTTCCTAGGAATCATAGATAGATATAAAAAAAAACAAAATTAATAAAACATAAGAGTCATACATATCATGAGCACGTTAGATTGTCAAGGTCATATAAAATGCATTTTCTGTAGAGAGGGCGAGCTGAATAGAGATGTTACCTCTCCATGACTCCTAGGAATCATTGTTGCTCTCGCAATTTTCTCCTCAATGACATCTAAAGTCCCTGTTTTATCCTCAGAAGCACTAATAAACACACCAGAGCTGTTTAAACAAAAGATAACACAAAGTTAATATGAAATAAAGGAAATGTAACATAATGTCTATTTCAGGCAAGCTGTACAAGGGAATCAAATTGATTAGACCTTGATTTCTAAATGCTGAAAATCTGTGTCAGATTCATTATAATGCCAACTTAAATATATCATAAATTTCAACAAGCAAAGAATCTTTTAACTTAGTTAGCCTATAATGACACCTCACATTTTATATAAGTTTGTTACTTTGTCATTCCAAATTCCAATAGCAAATCCTTTCTAGTAACTTTTAACTGGGACAATTCATACAAACTTTTTTGTGAAGTTTGTGATTAATAAATCTAGTTAACCATTTAATTTTGTTGGGTCTGTGGTGAAGTCATACAGTAAACCATTCTACATAGTCCAGTTCATAACTCACCCACACAATACCTTGTTCTAATTCCCTTGGTATTCTCCGCAGTTTCTCCCTTGCGCAAAGCTAATGATGATGGTTTGAGGCCTTCCTTTGCTACAGAAACTATGCTTTCACATTGTTCAGCAGTTGCAAAATTAGGAAAATACAGAGCTCGTGGCTTCCAGCTCAAAACCTACAAAACACAATAAACTTACATTGTTTTATTCAAGAGTCAAAGCACAATAACCAATTCCATATAAATACGATTTAGGACTACAAATATGTTTCCACCACTTCATCATTGACCATTAGAAGTATGCATAACTGGGGGTTATGGTTTGATCTAAGGATTAAAGGAGTTAATGAATTAAATGGACCAAGGTTCAAGTCTCGAAATATTGTATTGGAGAAAAAAGATAAAGAAGTATTCAAGAACCAAATATAGAAATATTGTATTGGAAATAATGTATTCAATTCCTTAAATGTTTAAAATTGTTCTTTTCAATACGCAATATGTTAGCAAGCCCAATAAGAAATTCCGAATTTCCGCTAATTGACATTAACGCCTACTAAATCAAAACTGTTCTTTTCATCACGACTCTTCTAAATTTTTATTTTTATTTTTTTGGCGTAAACCAGGCACCCTCTGCGCGCAACTGCATGTTCAAGCCAAAGATCGAACTCAGGACATTGATTAAGCTAGAAGAGACCCGCGCCATCTTATCTAAGCGCTCTTGGGTACAACTCTTCTAATTTTGATTCCTTAATAAGTGACTTAAATGCACAAGTTAGCAAAAGCCAATAATAAATTCGATATTTCCACTAAATTCACATTAATGTTTACTAAATCAAAATTAACCTAAACTCATTCAAAACAGAAATTCTACAAGCAAAGTTCATAAATATTGCAATATTTCAAACATAAATATAAAAAGAAAAGATAAAACATAAACTACACCAATAACATCAATCCATATAACTCTTTCAAATAAGCCACCATTGCTAAATATAGAAAGAAAAAAAAAATAAAAAAAAAATCCACCTATATAGCGAAATACTACTACAGGTCAACGCAATCTAAGAGCATAAATCTAAACATAAATGGAATCAAGCAAATGAAAGAAACAAAATCGCTTACCTGGAAAGGAATCGATGTAATGGAATCATCACCAAACTCTCCAGCAGTCATCAAATTATACTTCCCCTCCTTCGGCGATTCAAGCAGTCTCGATCTCGGTCTCGGCCGCAAGCCATATCCATCACCATCCTGTAAAACCACATCGATCACCGATCGGTTACTTCTATATTTCCAACAAAAGAAAAAAAGGTAAAAATTAAGAAGAAGACGATTAGGATTTAATTTAACGAAGACGTACTTGAGAATGAGAGAAGAGAGTAGAACCGAAGAAACCAGCAAGGAAGAAGAAGATGCATATGAGGAAAACGTAAGGGAAAGTGAGCTTGTTTGTTCTTAAGCTCCAATTTCCTTTAACCGTTTTTGTTTTCATTACGATTTGGGAAGTGTTGAGTTTTGTGGTGTGCTTGGTGTTGTTGAGTTGAGTTCTCAGTATGGATCATCAAGTCCACGTGTGGTTGGTCAGTTGAAGAACACTCTAAACTCAGTCTAACTCTAACACTAGTTCAACTGCCTAAATATTCAATGAACTGCACGGTTTCTCTTTACATTTTCTTTTAGGAAAACTAGTAAGGGAACGAGAAATTGTAATAAGTTCTTTTTAAAATAAATAAATAGTTTGGAAAATTTAAATTTAATTTTTTTTTTAAGAATAATTCTTGATCAAAGTTTATTAATTTTGAGCCGAAGCTTATAAAAATAGATCTATTGTCAAACTCTAAATTATTGAATTGTTCATTATTCGCCGTGCTTAGTTTATTTGGCATCATTATTTTTATTTTTTTTGACGCAAGATATCATTAGTTATAATTAGAAATAATGAAATGTTAATTTATGAAACAAATAAATATTGCTTTCTATCGTAGTATTTTGTTTAATCGTAATAAAATTGATGAAATAGTAGTCAATAGAAATGACAAATTGTAAATAGTACAATAGAAAGCAAAATACTATTTGATTAGGTATTGCTTCATAATTGTTGACAAATTGCTATATAGTACCTATTTACTACAATTATTGACAAATTGTAAATAGTACCTATGTGTTTCATAATCGTAGTAAATAGTCAGAGCAATTTGAAACGACAATTGTAAATATTTTAAGTAACGATGCAGTAAATAATTCTTAAAAAATAATTGAACATTTAATTAAATGTGTAAAATTGGCAATTTTCCATGTGTAATAATGATTTTAAATTATTTAACAACAATAATATATTTGGTTGCGAGAAAAAGATTGAGCATGACTTCCTTCACCATAAGTTCAAGATGTGCAAAGCATCTATTATGGAGGATATGCAAATGATGTGTGCCTACTCGTATGCGCTTACAAGAAAGATGGGTGTATTGCCCGCTATCATGTCCCCTTTGTGATCAAGATAATGAACACGATTGACATGTTTTATATAATTGTGATATTAGCATTCAAGCTCAACAAGCAGCATGCTTAGAAGTTAGAATAGTTTCTTGCGCCTCAGCTCCAACAAGCTCGTAGTGTCTGTGAAGTGATTCTCATGATTTGTTCGGGTGAGGACAGGGATGCAGCAGGTACCTTCGCAAGGTTAGTGTGGGTATTGTGGAATACTAGTAATAATAAAGTTTGGAATGATGCGAGTGAATCGGGACAAATGTTGGGATTTAAAGCAAAATTTTTATGGGTTGACTGGTTCGAAGTCTAGCAGTTGCAGCATGATATACCGCGACCAGAACAACAACAACAACAGCTAAATAGGTGTCACGTGTCAGAATCCGCCTCATGGGTGGTACAAGTGCAATGTTGATGTGGATTTTCACAAAGAACTGAACAAAACTACCATAGACTGGTGCTTGCGTGATCACACGGGCTGTTTTGTAATGGCAGAGACCACTTGGATGGATGGGAACTGCTCCATAGTAGAAGGAGAATTCATTGCCTTACTCAAAGCTTTGAAAGTATTGGAACAACGAGGCATATCTCAAGTGATTTTTGAGAAGGATTCTAAAAGTGTGGTAGATGCAATGGCGGAAGCAGAAAAAATAATTTGAGAGGGCCATGAATTTTTTTAATATGTAAATTAGATAAAAAAGAATTATATTACATATAAAAATATAAGCCGTAGAAAGCACAAAGATACTATTTGATAATTCCAAATTTTAAACTTATAGCTTATAAGTTCATATTAAGAAAACAAAAACCTATCAGTTAATTTTTTTTTTCATGAACTTATAGCTTATTTATACTAGCTTATAACTTTTTATTTTTTATTCTAATTTTCCCCCTATTATCTCCTTTAAAAGAGTAAATATTAATAAACATATTTCTTTATGTCATTTCATATTTATATATGCTAGTTTAATTGGTAATCTTACCTAATATTATAAATTCAATTAGTTATCCGTTATTTTTTGACAAACAAAGTCAAAGTTAATTATTATAAAATTAAACTGTATAATTTAAAATAATACTCTACGTAATGTATATATAGTGAGTAGAGCTGTAAAAATGGGTCGGGCTATCGGGCCGGCCCATTAGCCCTATAATTTTATACGGGCTGGGTCAGGCTTCAAAAAAAATTTATTTGGGCCTTATTGGACTGGGCCCCCGGGCCTATTTTTTTAATGGGCTATCATGGGCTGGTCCATGGGCTTTGGGCCGGCCCCTTAAAGAATTTTAAAAAAAAATCTAAAAATAATTTTACCTAAAAAAAAAGAATTTTAGTTAGCATAAAATCTTTAGATAAAATAAGTAACAAAAGATGAGATTTGTTAGATAAAAATATCCAAATTTGTTATGATTATCTTTATTTGAAAAAAAACAAATTTGTTATGATTACCTTTACTTGAAAAAAAAAAAAATACCAAATAGTTTGTGCAGATATATGTATCTAGCACATATGTAGTTTTATTGTCCATTGAATTTTTTAAAAAAAAATTGTCAATTTTTTTTAAAAAAATATGAAAATTTATCGGGCCATGTAGGCCCTTGCTTATCGGGGCGGGCTAGGTGGGCTGTGCCTTGGGCCTTAATGGGCCGGCCCACTTAAGCCCCTTTATATGTCTTGGGCTCTTGGCCCTCTTGGCCGGGCCGGGCCGGCCCCTTTGACAACTCTAATAGTGAGTGACTTGAAATCATCAATAATATGCTATGACCTAGTATTTGCACTAATACTTGAACTAATATGTGTGCAGAGTTCCTTAAAGTCATTAATAATAAACTCTAAATTAATATTTGTACAAATATATATACTGGATCATTTAAAATTATTAATAATATATTTGAATTAATATTATACCTATAAATTTTTATTTTTTTTTGGGCGGGGAGGGTCGTGGCCACGCTCAGCCCCACCCCAGTACCACCTGGGCTGGGTGGACGCCATTCATCATTTTCACGGCGGCAGTTATGAGTTTAGCTACTTATTTGTCATATCAATAATATGTTACTAGTCTATCCAAACTTTATGGTTAAGTTTAGTAAGCGGCTAGAGCGGTCATTTCTTGGGCTAGTCGCTGTACTTTTGAAACATTACCTATTTGTATTACTCCTTTATTGTTTAATAAAATGATATAAATTTTTAGTTTTAAAAAAATAAAAATAAAAAATAACTTGTTTCGTCATGTTGGTTTGAATTATAAACATCAAAATTGACAAATTTGATTAAGAAATATTTTTAGAAGAATAGAAATTGAGCACATTATAAATTTTACATTGGTTGAAAGAGTAGAGATTGAACACTTTATAAGCGAAATAATCCATAAATTTAATGTCTTAAGAATTTTGGTGAACATGTGGTGTTAGAGCGACTTATATAGATGTCAATGTACAATGTGTCGATCCAATCTAGTAAGTCTCCTCCATCACAACTCAACAGTGTGGTATTAGAGCCAATTAAGGAGAGCAATAAGTGAATGATGATGAATCTTCAGATAGACTCATTTTTAAAGGAAAATGTTGAAATATATTAAATGTGAGTTAAATTTCACATTAATTGAAAGAATATAGATTGAACACTTTATAAATTGGATAATCCATAAACATAATATATTAAGATTTTGGGTGATATATGTGGTTTATGAGGGCCCAAGAGGATGATATTGCAAACTACAACTACTACTTCATAGGGTAGATGAATGGGAATATTATGTTGCAATTAAGACACTACAAATAAGATAAAGAAAAGTAAAAGATAATGAAAGGAAAAGGGCGTTTGGGCAGGAATCTGGATTTTAGGAGAAATTCAAGAGAGATGTGAAGTTAAATATGAAAATTTAACTTGTGATTCAACTTTTATACTACATTTGTCTCAAAATATAAGACCATTTTGGATAAATCATGAGAATTAAACATTAAATGTGTTATCTATTAGTATTATTTTACAAGTTTGTCCTTTATGAGAGAGAATTAGTTGATAATTTTACAAAGTATTGTATTTATTATCGGCCAATTGCAGAAAACGATGTATCACGATTAGGGGTATGGAGGAAAAGAAATAATAAATGTATTTGAAAATTGAAAAAAATTCTTATAAAATGGAACAAGTAAAAAAGTGAAAAGAGTCTTATATTTTGAGACGGAGGTAGTATATGGTAATGTCCAAATAATGGAGTTTTATGATGCAGACAATGTTCAACTACTCAAAATAGTGAGTGTAAAGTTTTCTCATTCTCATAATAAGAAACAAGAGTATTGATATTTAGTAAGAAATATTTACATAAGAAACAGAAGAATTCACAAAATTAGAAAATTTAACCAATCAAAAATTGGCTAACCATATATGAGAGTAATAGTGATTATAATTTGTAAGTGTAAATGTTGCCACATAAGATTATTCTCTTTTTTACATAAAAAATTCTTATTAAATAACATTTTTTAAGAAACAAATATTTCGATAATATTTTTCAGACTTAATTAGTCTGTAGGTCCCTTAAAGACTTTTTTGGTTTCACTTTGGTCCCTTAAAGAAAATAAGTTTCACTTTGGTCCTTATCGATATCTCTATCAATCAATTTGGTTATTTCCGTCCATTTTTTTCAAAAACCATTAATTTCTGTACAGGTGTCACGAAACAACCAATTTTAGCATATGTACAAAAGTTAACGGTTTCTGATAAAAAATTGACAAAAAGGACCATATTGACTGTCGGAGATATCTATAAGGGACCAAAGTGAAACTTATTTTCTTTAAGGGACCAAAGTGAAACCAAAAAAGTCTTTAAGGGACTTACATACTAATTAAGCCTATTTTTCAAATGTAGCATATTTTACTTGTACTCTGGTCTGAAGAGTCTTGTAGATCACAGGACTATGTTTATTAAATAAGAAACAGTTGATTATGAATTTATATGGACATTGAACAAACAATCTTTTTAGAAAGTAATAACTATTTTTAGATGGTGCACTTTAATAAGATACTTGAACTCATCCTCTTTTTTAGGCAATGAAGTTAAATGACTTTGTACCCATAATCTATCGTAATAGATATGTTACCGATTAAAGGTATATTTTTCTAAATTCCCAGCACAGAAAGAAAGTGCTTGTATTTATATGAAGTCCGTGAGCATGAATTCCTCATTTTGGTGCATAAATGACGGTCAGTTTCTTAATATAGCTAAATAAGCAAAGGAAAAAATAGACTCAGTTGGTTGGCAGGTATAGACGAAAGAAACAAGTAGGTCCAAAATTAAAATCTCCCCCATTTAATAAGGTTAAGGGAGTATTTGTCTAATGTCCACTACAAATAAATACCCGTGAATCACCATGCGTAATTTACAATATTTTTTGCGGCATAATCTTATCTCCCCCCCTTTTTTTAAGAATCTTTTTATAGGTTTTTTTTTTTGTTTTCTTTCTCTTTTTAGTGTTCTATAAATTCTCTTAGAATGTAATTCTATTTAAGATTAATTAAGACACATATAATATGCTATCTCTAGTCTAATTTATAAGAAATAGTTAATTTTTCAAGTTCATTAAGTAATTGATGTATCTATATATATATTATAGATGAGATACATCAATTATTTACTATATTTAAAAAATCTCTTATAAAAATCATCGGAGAGAGTATTACTTATGAGTAATGTTTTGATTGAAGTCAATGTCCACACTCGCCTTATTTCAGCCCGCTATAGAAAACACAAGGCCCAACAAACACAATGGCTAGTCTCAGATTAAGAGAGAACTGTATCTTCTTGACAACCTTAAAAAGCCTTTAAAGCACAACATCAAAGGACACCGTCCGTAATGATCACAATTCAATTTGTTCAATGGCTACATTACATCACTCATTTATATATAAGGTGTTCACGTCCAACACCTCAAGATTCACGTTTGCTAACGAAAAATCTCTCACCGATCACATTCTTATTATAAATATCTCCACCAAAATTCAGTATTGATAGTTTTCTACTCGACGTTATCCATCAATTATGATCAATTTAGATCATCATTCGAACTCTAATTCGTTACGTTGTAGAAGTCTAACTCATTATGTTAATTCCAACCATGGTTGGTCTTATCTTTTTGTCTTAAATAACACGTACACTAAGCATGCACCATATATAATGTTTAAAATAAAATATGAACAAAGAGACACAGTTGAGAGGGTTTATTGATTCAAGATATTAGGTAAAAGATTGGTGTATGGAGTAACGTTTGGGGAACGTGATTATGTGACGGAACGCCTGCACTACTGTCAAGTTAAAAAAGCCGAAAATAACTTATGATTTTTTATGAGTAAAATCAGAAAAAAAGAATAAAAGGAAAAGAAAAAGGAGTCACGCACTTGCAACGGATATATACCGGAGTACTATCTTCAACATGTGAATTAAGTGAAGCAATCAATCAAATTATATTGAATTCAATCAACAAAGTTAGATGGTGCCATCGTTATTTCCACTATCCCCACTCTCTCTCTTTCTTCAGCTTTTGTCTCCACGCAATTATTCATACAATCAGACAACCACCCACCGCTACTATTTTACCTCTTTTCACACTTTCGTCTCGTGGGAACTAAAGTTACAAAAACTCTGCTATTAAAAACTGCCTTCACAAAATAAAGTACTCTTATCATCTTTCTCTAAAATACTCATATAATATCTATATCTATCCATTCCATTCTCCACTCTCACCCATTCTCATTCCTAATTCTTGAGGGTGAGAAAAGGAAAAAAGGAAAACACCATGGAGTTCTCTTTTTTGTTTCACAAATCTTTTCCTGTAGTTCTATTGGTTTTGTTAATGGGTCTATGTGATGCAGCATCTTCTTCTTTGAAGAACACTTACATAGTGCACGTTGCAAAATCTGAAATGCCAGAGAGTTTCGAGCACCATACTTTATGGTATGAATCGTCTTTACAATCTGTATCTGAATCCGCTGAAATGATGTACACTTATGAAAACGCGATTCATGGTTTCTCAACCAGATTAACAGAAGAAGAAGCGCGTTTGCTTGAGAGCCAAACGGGGATTCTAGCTGTTTGGCCTGAAGTGAAATATGAACTTCATACAACAAGAACTCCTCAGTTTCTTGGCCTCGATAAAACCGCAGACATGTTCCCAGCATCAAGCTCAGGAAGCGATGTTGTCGTTGGTGTTCTCGATACCGGTGTTTGGCCAGAAAGCAAAAGCTTCGACGACACTGGATTTGGTCCTATACCCACAACATGGAAAGGCGCGTGTGAATCAGGAACAAACTTCACAGCTTCAAACTGCAACAAAAAACTGATCGGAGCAAGATATTTCTCAAAAGGGTGTGAAGCCATGTTAGGTCCTATCGACGAAACAACAGAGTCCAAATCTCCACGAGACGACGACGGTCACGGCACACACACTTCAACAACAGCAGCAGGATCGGTTGTTTCCGGCGCTAGTCTCTTCGGTTACGCTTCCGGAACAGCGCGTGGGATGGCCACGCGCGCTAGAGTTGCAGCTTACAAAGTTTGTTGGAAAGGTGGTTGTTTCAGTTCTGACATTTTAGCAGCTATTGATAAAGCTATTTCCGATAATGTTAATGTTCTGTCACTTTCACTCGGCGGTGGCATGTCTGATTATTACAGAGACAGTGTTGCTATTGGTGCTTTTGCTGCAATGGAGAAAGGAATTCTCGTTTCTTGCTCTGCTGGGAATGCTGGTCCCAGTGCTTATAGTTTATCTAATGTAGCTCCATGGATTACTACCGTGGGTGCTGGTACACTTGATCGCGATTTCCCTGCTTCTGTTAGTCTCGGTAACGGATTAAACTATTCCGGCGTGTCGCTTTATCGAGGCAACGCTTTGCCAGAATCTTCATTACCGTTGATTTACGCAGGAAATGCTACAAACGCTACAAATGGGAATTTGTGCATGACTGGAACTTTATCGCCGGAGTTAGTTGCCGGGAAGATTGTTTTATGTGACCGTGGGATGAATGCTAGGGTACAGAAAGGAGCTGTTGTGAAAGCTGCTGGTGGATTGGGAATGGTGCTGAGTAACACGGCGGCGAACGGTGAAGAGCTGGTGGCGGATACTCATTTGTTACCGGCAACGGCGGTCGGTGAGAAAGAAGGTGATGCGATCAAGAAATATGTATTTTCCGAAGCAAAACCGACGGTTAAGATTGTGTTTCAAGGAACAAAGGTTGGAGTTGAGCCTTCTCCGGTTGTCGCGGCGTTTAGTTCACGTGGTCCTAACTCAATCACACCGCAGATCTTGAAACCTGATCTAATCGCGCCAGGTGTCAACATCTTAGCTGGGTGGTCAAAGGCAGTGGGACCCACTGGTTTATCAGTTGATGAAAGACGCGTGGATTTCAATATTATCTCTGGTACATCCATGTCCTGTCCTCACGTGAGTGGTTTAGCCGCTTTGATTAAATCGGCTCACCCTGAATGGAGCCCAGCCGCCATTAGATCAGCTCTCATGACAACATCTTATACGGCTTACAAAAACGGTAACAAATTGCAAGATAGTGCAACTGGAAAAGCCTCCACACCGTTTGATCATGGATCAGGACACGTGGACCCTGTCGCTGCACTTAATCCTGGTTTGGTTTATGATTTAACAGTGGATGATTATCTAGGTTTTCTTTGTGCGTTAAACTACACAGCAACGGAAATAACAGCTTTAGCAAGGAGAAAGTTCCAGTGTGACGCAGGTAAAAAATACAGTGTGTCCGATCTTAATTACCCTTCATTTGCAGTTGTTTTTGATACAATGGGTGGGGTTAATACCGTCAAACACACGAGAATTCTCACAAACGTGGGACCCGCGGGAACTTACAAAGCTTCCGTAACGTCTGATTCAAAAGCCGTGAAAATAACGGTTGATCCGGAAGAGTTGAGTTTCAAGGAGAATGAGAAGAAACCGTTTACTGTAACGTTTACTTCTTCGGGTTCAACACCTCAGAAGGTGAATGGATTTGGAAGATTGGAATGGAGTAATGGAAAGAATGTGGTTGGAAGCCCAATTTCAATTAGTTGGGATTGATTCTTGAAAACAAAACAATAAATAAATTAAACTTGTTACAGTATTTAGTAGGTTGATCAAAGGTTCATCACTCACTCGAAGAGGGGTGTGTCTTGATTGACTAGTGATTATGTAATTTTATTTTTATATATTTAAATTTGCAAACAAAATGTTGTTTATTGAACTGGAGATTAATGATAGTTGAGACTGGGACCTTGTGTTTGGTTGGGTGGGTGGAACTTTTGTTCCCTGGGAGGAACAGTGAGGGAAAATGAAGCTTCCCTTTTGAATTTAATAACAGCATTTTTTTTCAATATCAAGCATTTTAATCATTGAACCATATGTACCTACCTACCTTCTGTCTTTGGCCAAATTTTATTCACTCCGTTAAAACTAAAAAAAATATGAAAAATGTTAATATGTGCCGATACTAATGTAGTAATATTTTTTGTTATATATTTTTAACATTAAATTCTTTTGTAATATTAATTGCAAATTACTATTTTTAGATACCTAGAGCACATGTTAACATTATCCAAAAAATATATGAGATAAGCAAATTTTATTATAAGAAAACATGAGGGGTACTCAAACTCTTACAAAAGATAGCGAATTATAATGTGTTATTGATACAACCCAAATGATCAAAACACAAATATATAAAAGAAGAACTAGATTTACGACCACATGTCGATCGATTAAAAAACCAAAACCAAGAAACAAATTTGTTGACATATTGTCGACTTTGTTAGGATATAAGTTTTTAATGGATTCTCTTTTGTACTAAGTTTTTAATGTGGTGTAATTCCGTTTTCAATGTTGTTTGCCTTGTACTCTTGTACTCTCGTACTAGTATTAGTAATTGTAAGATGTATCCGGTTACCAAGACATAATGCTACACCACATACCGGAACAATAAATGTATTCAACTACTACTATGCATGTTTTCCATGAACTTCATGACTCACTCCTTTGGTGTATTGGTGTATGTATAATTGGCTTAAAGAATTTCAAATGTAGTGTGAATTCAATTGTATATTTGCAATTTAAATTCAAACATACTCTTTAAGTCTTAAATAAGTCACGGACTGTTTGCTTGTGTTATTTACCAGTGTAGAACCAACCAATACAAGATATTATTCTTGTATCCACCATCCAATCTAAATGAGCAATATGGACATTTTAAAGTATTGCAGATTGCATATGTCATGTTTCAATTTTTATGGCAAAATGTTGATATTGATGGCTAATTTATTAAGGGAATAAGAATTTTTAGAGAGAGAATTTAAGAGTTTAATGAATATATAATAGAGGGGCAATACAGCTTAGTGTTTATACACTGAAGGGTGATCAATTTGATTTGGGGTTTGCTTTAAGGGATATCAAGTTTTGTAAACGAGAGACAATGAACAATTCTTGACTATCATGCACGTTGCTGTCTTGTTCTTAACCATCAATAAGTTGTTCTATTCTTTAGACCGGTCGTAGTGTCATATTCGAGTGGCTTTATACCACCATATCATAATGACTCTACTAGTAATAAAGGGTGCAATTCTTGACCCGTATCAGTTTGAACTTTGCAATTGTACAAAATCGTCATAAGTAATAAAGTAGTAAGTAAGATCGTCTCCACATAGATGATGTTTAACAATACAATTAAAGAGAATTTAGAAATTAGAAAAGCAATAAAGAATGAGGGTTTTTGAGTTTGTTGGAATTTTTTTTTTTGACAAAATAAACGATATTCATTCATTCAAATAAAAAAGGTATATCGATTCAATACAAATTCTTAATCGCTAAAAACAAAAAGGATAAATCTGCGAACAAACTCACAGTATCCATGTTAATAGCATAAAACGGCAAATTACATATGCCTACAAATATGACTATATTGAAGTGTCCGAAAGATTCATGCCTCCGGATCTGTAGCGTTGATCACACCAAAGTCGACATTGATTGGATCTGCACTAGATCAGATCTACTCCTTCAACCTGAAACAAATGAACACCGCACAAAGACGGAAAAACAAATACTCCGCACAAAAACGGGACAACCAAATACACCGTACAAAGACGGGAAATCAAAACAAACAAATATGTGAAAATCACACTTATTTATTATAAAGAGAAAGAAAAACAATTTGGAGGGATGATTTTAGGCCAAAACTGACGTAAAATCACCCCTCTTCAATATACTAACAAGAAGAAAAAAAAGTAGTGACGGCTAGGGTTGGAAGAGGAGTTTGTTGGAATTAAAAGCATAAAAGAAACAATTAAAGACCGAGATGAGAAGAATAGTTAGGTTGTTTCAAATCTCTTCCTTTTTCCTACTTGTGTAACTTGTTATTATATTTCACAATTCAAATTAATTATGGTTCATCGCGACAAATTAACCCTTAACTTGTGTAACTTGTTATTATATTTCACAATTCAAATTAATTCTGGTTCATCGCGACAAATTAACCCTTAAATAGTTATCACTCTCGTGTCTTTTTAGCCTATTCAATCACACTCCCTAATCCCTTAGATGAGTTGGAAAAATATGAAAGCATTAAAGATGCGCATTAATTCAAAAGTCACAACTACAAGTTATGTATCCCTACAATAACCGCAAGTTATGTATTCTTACAATAACTCTGTTGAATAATTATTATTAATTCGAATACCAAAAGAAACTCTCATAAATAATCGATATCTAGATCAATTTCACTATAATATGTATATTAATGAAAATCATTAAACATAAATGATAATTAAATAATTAATAAAGACTGAATTGTAATAATATAATAACCAATTACACAGATCAAGTAGTTCTAGGAAAGTTCATCTACTCAACCAAATCTAAGAAATTTAGTTACTTCTAAACATAATTGTAACACCCAAACCCATTATTTAACTATTTCTACTTTTATAAAATCTTTTTCAAAATGCACAACGGAAAATAAAGTTTGAATTATAAAAATAATGTGGTTCGAGTATCACATTCACTTCAAAACACTACTAATAACTTAATTAATAAGATAACATCTATTGCAAAATTACAAATTCTATAATGATACACTTTTAAATAATATAGACAACAACAAACGACTCTATACAAAAAGTAAACAATTTCCCGTGTCCTAATCAGAGCGGAGCATCACCGACAACTTGGCCATAAACATAACCTAAGAACCCGGACCATCATTTCAACATACATAATCATCATAGTTAATCAACACATGGTCTAATCATTCCATTCAATAAGAATATCACAACTAAGCACTTCAACCTTACAAGTACATTATCCACATCAATTTAAGTCATATTACACTTACTCATATATAATATAACCACAAGATCATACTCCTAATATAGTATAAGCATATATCTCATATTTTCAAGAAAAATACACTTTTCTGGACTGATAATCTCGCTCAGCGAGTTCCCGGCGAGCTTAGAGCGAGCAGAACCAAAAACAACATGTGCCACTCGCCTTCCACTCGCCCTCAGCTCGCTCTGGCGAGTTCGGCAGCATAGTAAAACCCTGATTTTGGGTTTTTGCTGAAAGGACCTCAAATCTCGAAATTTCAACATACCAATTCATAAAGGTGATAACTTTATACATGCATAAGCATAATAAATATGGAAGTACAACTATGAACTTGAATTAACATCAAAACATATAAGATTCATGAGATTCTTCCATTTTTCATAAAAATCCATTTTTCTCATCAACAACACAATCAACTCATAAAGTAGTGATTTTTCTCATATCAATCTATCTATTAAACATGAATAGACATTTAGAATCATTCAATCAACATAAGATCACATAGATAAACATATTCCCAATTATTTTCCACCAAAAACCAAAAAAAAAAAGAGTAATGGAAGATTGGGTTGGAGAGAATAAGATTTTCTCCTCCTCCCTTGATCAATCTAGAATCCACATACTACTCTCATACATTTGATTGAATGGAAACTCTAGTCCTGCTTTCCCCTTTTTGATTTTAACTTGGCTTTTCTTCTCTTTCTCGTAAAACTTTATTCTTTTACTACTATTTCTAGAGGAAGTCTTCTATAGGCACAAACACAAATATATACTGTTTGAGCACACATACATAGATAAAGAAAAATTAAAGATAAAAGAATATAATGATTAATAATTTTTAAATAAATGATTGATGTGATTGTTAATGTGTGTGTGCCTAAGCACTATTTATTTATGTTTGTGCCTATATTAGATTTTCTCCTATTTCTATTAATAGCTAAAACCACATAACCAATATCAATTAATTAACTCCTTATAACTTAATTAATTGATCTCAACTAGATTAATAATTCTAATAGATTACTAAAATACCCTCCACTTATCCAAAACATAATTATTCATAAAATCATAAAATCACATATATTCAAATAAATAGATAAATAATCACACAAAATCCTATTTATTTAAATACGACTGTTTCAATAATTAACATAACAAAAGAGTTAGAAAATTACACATAAGAAGCACACTTTTCATTCAATAAAATTATTGAGACTTTTTTCTCAATTATGGCGACTTTCGAAAACCCTTATTTGATAGGTTTGTCGCTTGCGGCATGTCTGTTCTTTTAGGTTTAGCGCTTGCTTTCCATTCTGCATCAGATACTTGTTATGCGTAAGGAATATGCATGCAGGGAGATAATTTGGTCACTAATACTAACATATCATTGTATCAACTCATCAACTATCAACTATATCAAATATCATTATATTAAAACTTTTGATACAATTATACGTTCACTGAAAGAGAATAAAACGCGACAGACAAATAATAAGAATTTTGATATATATTTTTGTCGGGCCTAATAGCCCTCTAAAAGAATTATTTTGATGCCTAAATTTAATTTAAATTTATTTTTATATATCTAGAATGGTTGCCTTCACTTTGTCACAAATACAACGCTAACTTTAACTATATAGGCATTCAACAAATGTCGATATACACTACAAAAAAAATTGTTATTTGCAACACATAGATAGCAACAGTTTTGTAGAACTGTTGCTAATATAAAAACAAAAAAATAACAGCAACAGTTTTGGTGAACCGCCGGTGTGGTTTTAGTGAACCGGCGGTTTATTTTGGTTTACCAGCGATTCATTGGTGAAATTTTTTCTCACTTCCTAAACCCCAAAACTTGCGCAAAGAGGAAAAAAAATCCCAAATCTACTTCCCATTCAGAAAAAACGAATCAGCTAAGAACACCATTCACGATCTATACGGCGAAACCGCTCTCGATCTCGCTCCGTTCACAATCTCGCTCTGGTCTTGCTCCGTTCACGATCTCGCTGCAATCTTACTCTCCTCGATACATTTCTCTCCAACATGGGCTCGATCCTCTCGCGGTTGTTATTCTTTGTTGGAATTTGATGTTGTCCTCTGTTTCTTCTCCGATTGCAGCGTAAGTTAAACTTCAACTCTCTAATTTAGTTCCTTTTCACTAATTATGCTTTGGATTGGATTTGAACGCTATGAATTTCGTGTTTAGGTTTTGCACAAATTGAATTCATTAGGTTTTGTAAAAATTGAATTTTGGTTACTGAATTTGTTCACCAAATTCCCTTTACTGTATGCGGTAGAATTGGATTATACTTATTGGATTGATTCTATAATTCACATTTCTAGTGGCATGTATTTAGATGATACATAGTTCTTATTCTTATAAAACTTTGTGTTCAGACAATAATCCTTGTATATTGATTGCCACAATCTTTATGTGTTCATAATGATTGCCACTCACTTTGTGTAGGTGATTTGTGATATGGTTTAGTAAGTTAACAAATGCAGCTTTTTCTCCTAGATGATTCATATAAATCTTAGCAGCTATGTCTTCCGATAAAAAATGAATTGAAAGTTAGACAAAAGTCTTACATAGCTCAGAGGTATGCACGCCTTAATATGATTATACTTGTGTAGTTTTGACTTATGACAGCATATATATAGCTATCCAATATATAATTTTCAGCGTTCAAAATAATACTTCTTAAGTCAAGTCTTCATTGCAAACTACTTCATAGCTATACTTCTTAATCAATTGTGTTTCATAAGTCTTATATTTATTTAGAGGAATTTGAATAAACTGATATGGTTTGAAAATATCAAATGTTGAGCCTTGAGGGACATGCATGAACATAGTTTAATTGATTAGTTAAATTTTGTTGTTTTGATTTGTGCTGCTAAGTATGACAGACATGTAGTCTTGTTCTAAAAATCAATGGTATCTTGTCTAACTCGATCATTATTAGAAGTGCTTGAAGTGGATATCTTGACTAACTCAAAGATATATGCCCGTTTTGATCAATTTTAGGAAATTGTATTGCTTATTTGTTAGTTAGCCAAGACTTGAATTTAAATCACTACATAGCAAATGGAAATGAATGGTTGGTTTAACCTTTCTATTTCTTTTTCACTTTTATAGTTTTTTCTTCGTATTTTGTATTTTTTTTAGAGAGAATCCCGATACTCACTTCAAGTACATTGAAGCAGAAGCTGGTAAAGATGAACAAATTAAAGAGACATAGCATGTAATTATAATTAAAGCCAAGTTACCAGATCCACATTTTCTCTATACAATCAATATGATTTGTTATCATGAAGAATATGTTTGAAAGGTAAGTTTTTTGAGTGGTTGTATTTAAATTTGAAATATTCTATGTCATAGGTAAATTTCTTCTAATATTATATTTCTTTTTTATAGGTCAATTTCTTATATTACCTCCACACACACAAAAATCATGCTTATTAGGTGTTAAATGAATATTTCTTTTTTGGAGCAATGGCAGTTGTTAAATGAAGAATGTGAGAAGATGTATGCTAGTTTTTTTCTCTTCTCCGCATCTTCTTATCATCATATAATTATAACTTTTTAATTTAAATTCTATGTGCAGGAGTAATCATTTTCTTACTTGTTATCAGTTTATGAAGTGAACATGTTATTTCATTATGTTTGTGTCAGATATGTTGTGGAGTGCATGTCTGGGATTTGAGATTGGAAGGTAGTCGATTGATCAAGTTAAGTCCACTGCTTTGTCTGAAAGTAAGAGCACTTGATTTTCTGTAATTGGACCAATTACCTCTTTCAATGTCTGCCATAATGGAAGTTCTATATTATGGAAGGTAATCTACTCCTTTGTAATATACTAATATCATTGCTGGAACTGAAGAAAAAGAGCATGTTTGATTAGCTAAATCCAAATGGAAATAGACAGCTTTTCCCTGAAAAGTTGTGTTAAATTTCATGACTGAACATGTGGTTACTCGATGGTACCGAGCTTCATAATTGCTTTTTTTTTAAGCAATTAACATGTGTTAAATTTCATAATTGCTTCTTAGTTCTTAAGAATATACTGCATAACATTTTTGTTCGTTAGGTCAAAAGTTTCAAGCGAATGCAAAAGGTAATTCTGATTAGCTTGTAGATCCACCGAAGATGGAGGATAAGATCTGCGCTGTTCCACATGGACTTTCAACAGATTCAGACGTGGTTAAGAGGTAGCTATGAATTCTCTTATTCGATCTCTGTTTTCAAGTATTGATTTGTGATTTTTGGCGCGTAAATTTGTGTGAATGAAGGGAATCGGAATCAATCTCGAAGAGATCACTTCGGAGTAACGCCGAAGAAGTTCGAGTTTCAAACGGAAGTGTTAAGACTTATGGATATTATTATCAATTCACTCTATGGTAACATAGATATTTTTCTTAGGGAACTTATTTCAAATGCTTCTGATGTAAGCTTATTCTTGTTTTTGAATTGAATAATTGTTGAATTTTGATTTTTATACACGAAATGGAACTTTGTATTAATCAGAAATGAGTTCTGTATTGTAGGCATTGGACAAGAAAATTTAGGTGAAGGTGACAACGCCAAGCTTGAAGTTCAGGTTAGCATTGTTAAATCTTTAATTTAAGCATCTATTTAGATCATTAAATTAGTTAATTTCTTTATTCTGAAGAGTTAAGAAGCAACTATGAAGCTCGAGTAACTGGTTTCACATGTGTCTCACTTTAAGAGTAACATTTTTTTTAAGATTGATATAAGCTTTAGTGTTTCTGTTTAGGATACTCAAAGATGAGGAATATAAAAGGATAGTCAAACTTCATCTCCATGGGAGTTATGTATACATGGTCCTAGATTTTGACATTGATTAGGATTTCTTGTACTAATTTATATCTAAATTTGCTAATTTTGTTGCATATGAATTGTATAATTTGTAGGTTTGTACATTTAGATTGTTATGTAGTTTTTTAAATTAGGGTGGTAAAATAGTAATTGTAGATGGATTGGTTTTGGTAGAATATAGTTTGGAGTTTTAGATAGGATTTTGCTGAATACATGAATAGATAGGATTTTGGAACCATAATCAAATACATTCTCATCATCGAAGGTGGAATCTGTAATGTTCTCTTGTACGTTGCGGTGCTCACCCAAAATTATAGGAGTTGATAGGGTTGTGTTGCAGGGGTATTTTCATTATAGGTGTCATGGTAAAGTTTCTAAGGTTATTGTGCCAATGATTTGTGTGCATTTGATGGTTTGGCTACTGAGTTGCTGTGTGAGGGGCGATATTTCATAGTTGGTAGCCAAGATTAATTTTCGCCTGTATATTTATGTGGATAGCTAGCTATTTGTGAGCCTTGGATGCAAGTGTTACTAATTACTAGTGTTACTAATTACTATATATTTGATCAAGTTTCGTGCCTTTTATGCTTTCGGTTCAAATTACTAGTGTTACTAATTACTATTTCCTAGCTTGTAACACATCCTGCAACACGTCCCTGTGTTCTATTCTTTAAACAAGTTCAATGTATCAAGACTTTATTGATTTTATTGCAGGATGTAGATGAGAAGCAATGTATGATACTTCCAGTGCATTTGGAGACATTAGGTAGAATGATAACATGATATAATTGTAATTGTTTAGTGTATAAGTATATAAATTTGTAACTTTATGGTTTATATGTATGATTTATGGTTTTAGATGTATGATATTAACTCTATTGAATGACTTTAGTGTATAAGTATAATTTTAGGTTTGTACTATTATGAATAAAACAGTTGAAACAATAAGTAAAATGTAAATAAAATAATTTTTTTTTAATTTTTTTTTTCATAATTAGCGGCGGCGGTTTCAAACCGCTGCAAAACTAGAAAAAAAAATAAAAAAATAATATAGCGGCGGTTTCAAACCGCTGCAAAACTGGCTCAAAATTTGTTTTTCATTTCATCAATAGCAACGGTTTCAAACCGCTGCTAAACTTATTGTGGCCGTTTGTGTAACGGTTTTCCAAACCGCCGCTAATTGAGCTACCAACGCTCAAATCTGCAACGGTTTGGCAACCGTTGGTAAAACTGTTGCAGCAGTTAAAAACCGTTGCTAAATTGTCCCAAAACCGTTGCTAAACACCTTTTTTTCTTGTAGCTAAATTGTCCCAAAACCGTTGCTAAATAGCTGATGTCTGATAATACATCTCTCGACTTCTTTGCGAAAAGAATGTGAGAGGAGTTTGAATTCCAAGATTGTGATGATAACTTCATCACGACTTTGGTGAAACAAAGGGAGCCTTTCGACGTCACAATTCAAAAAAAAATTATTACTGTAGTTCATTTAGTTTGTAAAAATTACAAAAATTCATAGATTTTATAAATTTTTTTTTCACTTTCTTTCCATCAAATCAAACGACCATATCATTTTTTCAACCTAAAGATAGGGATAAAAAATACTAGTAATCTTTTTATTCGTTTTTTATTTGACAACAGTCCTATATAAATATTCACTACACCGTCTTTGTTCGTTGAAATATGTCTGTGTTCGTTGAATTATTTCTTCATAAAATAAGGTAATCTTTGGGAACACCAGCATAAAATAATAAGAGATTCAGAGCTGATTATTAATTTATCTTATCTTGTTTAAAATAGTAAAAGAACACAAAATACAACAACAACTCTAAACATCCAAAAGCACAATAACCAAACCAAGCGCACTACCACCACCCCTTACTATCAGGTAACATCACCCTGTCACAGAACAAAAAACAAAACACAAAAATACTAAGGCCTAGCAATAAGTCCAATAATACCACCATCCCAGAGTATTTCACACTGACCCTTAAAGCACACCAATAACACCTCACGACGAATTCTACCATCGAAGATGATCTAAACCCACCAATCGTTATAAAAACTTTATCACCTTTTTTTAAAAAAACAAAGTGTTGCCTAGTGCTCTGCTAGGGTTTGGTTTTCTCTTCTCCAAGTGAGAAGCTTTTAGCGACTTTCTTTTCTAATATTCACCATTACGATTTTTTATTCGACATCACATAGCAAAAATCCAGTGTTCTACTATGGCTAGTCCTAATCTCGAAGGCCTATCCATTCATGGAGAGGAGGAGGAAGGCTTTACTTTTGACTTTGAGGAGGAAGGAGATGAACAAGTTGATCTCAAATGGTGCTTGGTGGGTCGGTTCTTATGTGACAGACCAATCCATTTCAAGTCCATGAAGGTACGAATGGCGGATCTGTGGAGACCGGTGAAAGGAGTAACCATCAAGGAGGCAAAGGCGGGGCTGTTTCTGTTCTCCTTTGCTCACCCACTCGACATGGACGCAGTCCTAAACGGTGGTCCATGGACTTTCGACAACAACATGCTAATTATGGATAGAGTTCGACTCGGGATGCAAATTGAAAGTATTCCATTATTTCATGCGGACTTCTGGGTACAAATTCACAATTTACCTGCGGGTTTCATGAAGGAGACGGTGGGAGTTAAGCTTGGTAACTATATAGGGACCTTTTTGGAATACGACAAAAATAATAATTCAAGCTTTTGGCGCCAACACATGAGGGTGAGAGTCAAATTAGATGTTCGTCGACCACTGAAGAAAGACTCAAAAGTGAGAGACAAAGAAGGAGCATGGTGTACGGTTAATTTCAAATATGAAAAATTGGGGGTATTTTGCTTTGTTTGTGGAATTATGGGGCATGCCGAAAACAAGTGTGAGGTCCGATTTGCAATGGAAAATGATGATGGCCGGAGAGAATGGTCGGGAGAACTTAGAGCTGATCAACGGCGAGGAGGTGGAAGACAAACCTCAAGGTGGTTGAGGGAGGAGCGTGACGGCGGAAACGAAATGTCCGGCGGTGAACGAATGAACCAAGGGAGATCAACGGTGGAGATTCCCACTATGGGACCCGCACCTGCTGACACGTCGGCCACTACATCAGGTCCATCAAGTCACAATCATAACGCATTAATTACCAATAATTCTCCAATTATTATGCTGAACTGTCAACCTTCAAGTCATAGAGAAACCTTAACAACAACACACGCTGACCTGTCCATCGTTGAAACCGTAACCGACAAACCTTTGCACATCAGCCGCCACCAATCTTTTATTACTGAAACTGATATACAGCAGCAAGTATTATGTAATCCTTTCCAATCAAACCTTGTAACCGACCTGCCACCTATTTACTCCCATTCAAAAGTCAATCAAAACTTGCCATTAATTTCCACACCAGCCTTTAACAAATCATTATTACCTAATAATAGCCTTGTCTTCCATAGCCAACCAAAACAATCTGACCCACCAAAATACAATAACCGTACCCACTCACCTAGTAACCGAACCCAGTCCACTAAAAAACAAAACCGACCCGACCCACAAAAAAACCGACTCCAGATGAACCCTGTCTCAACTGAACCTGTCCTCTCTTTGAACCGAACCGACCCTGGACCTGTAACCACCACACTGAACCGTGACAAAGCTGTGGACATGGATGTTCAGACAGAAAAAAAACGCAGGAGGGAAGAAGACAACCAATCGGAGAAGAATGATGACGATTTATCTCAGCATTTTTTATCGGCAGGTCCTGGCAGCCAGGACTGCCGGGAGCAATGAAAATCCTCAGTTGGAATTGCCGGGGGCTGAGCACTCCGAGTGCAATTCCTAATCTTCGCAATGTTGCTCAAGGGTACCGTCCTGATATTCTTTTTTTGTCAGAAACTTTGTCTAAAGCTCAGAAAATGGAGTCCATTCGTGTAATGTTAAAGTATGATGCTTGCTTGTCAATCGATGTGGAAGGTAGAAGTGGCGGTCTCTCGGTCATGTGGAAAGAAAATTTGAAGTGTCAAATTATGAATTATTCGAGAAACTTCATTAATTTAATTGTGTCAGATGGAGATAAAGGAGAGTGGAGATTAACATGTTACTATGGCTATCCAGAGAGGGGCAGAAGAAGACAAGCCTGGGACTTATTGAGGGAACTCAGAGATATGTCTGCATTACCTTGGTGCATCATAGGAGATTTCAATGACCTCTTATCACAAGAAGACAAACAAGGGCAGAATCTTCATCCGAATTGGCTTTGTGAAGGTTTCAGAAGCGCCGTTGGTGATTGTGACCTCACAGATATTCATCTCGATGGATACCCGTTTACTTGGATAAAGAGTAGAGGTTCTTCGCATGTTTTAGAAGAGAGACTTGATAGAGCCTTTGCAAATACAAATTGGCTCATGTTGTACCCGGAAGTAAGACTTCAGAACCTTCTTACATCGCACTCTGACCATAGTCCAATTTTGTTACATACCTCGGTCATGGTAAGAAATGGCAATACTTACTCTTTCCGGTTCGAGAACATATGGCTGAAGGAAGAAGATGTGAGTGATGTAGTGGAGGAAGGTTGGAATGGGAGGTGTGACCTTGATGTTACTAGTAGAGTATCCCAATGTGCTGAGAAGTTACAGGAGTGGGGCAGAAGGAAAAGAATGCGTTTCAAACAGGAATTAACTGATTGTAGTGAGGAGATGGAAAGACTTAGAGGCAGACATGATCGTAATAGTGTCCTACGGTTCTTAGAGGTGCAAGACAAGCATGCCAGACTACTAGTGCAGGAAGAAACTTATTGGAGGCAAAGGGCTAAAATGCACTGGCTTCAACAAGGGGACCTGAACACGAAATTTTTTCATGTGTCAGCAACTATTAGGTCCAAAGCCAAGAAGATTGAGAAGCTTGTGAATAGTGCCAACATCGAAGTTAAGACTCAACCGGAGATATGCGAAGAAGCTAAAGCCTATTTTGATCAGTTGTTCAAAGCTAATACGTGTCAGCAGGAACCGGTCCTATCCCTTATCACTCCTATAATCACGCAGGAGGATAATAACAGGTTGCTGGCCCCTCTTACAAAAGTTGAAATTCATGAAGCGTTACTTCAAATGCATCCCGACAAGGCACCGGGTCCCAATGGTTTTAACCCGGCATTCTATCAACACTTCTGGAATGTTTGTGGAGATGATATCTTTGAGGCAGCGAAGGAATGGCTAGAGAGAGGTTATTTCCCTTCCTCTCTAAATGATACAAACATATGCCTTATACCAAAATGTGATCAGCCGAAATCGATGAAGGAGTTACGTCTCATATCTTTGTGTAACGTCCTTTGTAAAATGGTGTCTAAGGTGTTGGCCAATTGATTGAAAGTCTGCCTTGGTAAATGTGTGGGAGAGGAACAATCGGCTTTTGTTGAAGGACGGTCTATTCTGGACAATGCCTTGATTGCTATCGAGGTAGTGCATGCTCTTAAACGTAAATCTAAGGGTGTTGGTGGTGATCTAGCGCTTAAGATTGACATCAGTAAAGCCTATGATCGAGTTGATTGGGGCTTCATGAGAGGTATGCTTGAGAAGTTGGGATTTGCTGAAAAGTGGATTCATTGGATGATGCTATGTGTAAGCTCGGTAAATTATTCGGTTTTGGTGAATTTTGAGAAAGTCGGTCCTATTGTCCCGGGAAGAGGTTTAAGACAGGGAGACCCACTGTCTCCCTATTTGTTCATTTTAGTCACGGAGGGCCTTTCAACACTTATAAAAAATTCTGTGGCACGTGGTGATATTCATGGTGTTAAAGTGTGTAGAGGGGCACCGGTGGTGTCCCATCTACTTTTTGCTGATGACTGCTTTTTGTTTTGCAGGGCAAATCTTGATGAAACTAGAAAGTTAATGAGTATCCTTAAAACATACGAAGAAGCCTCAGGTCAGGAAATTAATTTGACAAAGTCTGAAGTCTTTTTCAGTAGGAATCTTAGCTTGGCGGCTCAAGAGGATCTCTCAAGAATCATGGGAGTTAAGCATGTCCTTGGCACTGGCACTTATTTAGGCTTACCATCTATGGTGGGGAGGAGTAAGAAGAGCATATTTACTTTCTTGAAGGACCGCATTTGGAATCGTATAAATTCATGGAGAGGTAGAGCTCTATCAAAAGCGGGTAAGGAGGTAATGATAAAGTCAGTTTTGCAATCTATTCCTTCATATATCATGAGCATTTATCTTGTTCCGGAGACGCTAATAAAGGAGATTGAAAGAATGATTAACTCATTTTGGTGGGGTGGAGGAACTAACAATGGAGGAATTAAATGGCTAGCATGGGATAAAATGGCTTTTCCCAAAGATTATGGTGGATTGGGATTTCGGAACTTACATCACTTTAATATGGCAATGGTCGCTAAGCAAGGGTGGAATTTCATCACCAATCCAAATACTCTTGTGGCTAAAGTGTACAAGGCGAGGTATTTTCCTAACTCTTCTTTATTTACTTCCACTCTTGGGCATAATCCTAGTTACGCTTGGCGAAGTATTTGGAATTCGCGTCATGTTATTATGAATGGTTGTAGATGGAAGATTGGTGATGGTACTAGAATTAATATCATGTATGAACCATGGTTAAAGAAGGATGATGGGAAGTGGATACAAGCACCTCAAGCTCAAGGTGTGACTAATTTACATGTGCATGATCTCTTGTGTCCACATGAGAAAGTATGGAATAGTAACAAAATCCATTCTATTTTTCCTACACATGTTGCTAACTCTATTCTTGCAGTGCCTCTTTTTGATGATGTTGTTGAAGACCAATTGGTGTGGGATGATGACATGTTTGGTAATTATAGTGTCAAGTCCGGTTACAATTTGCTTCTCCACAATACTATTGAAGGAGTGTTAACACAAGAGAATGTCGAGTGGAAGTGGTTATGGAAAATTCATGCTCCTCCGAAAACTAAACACTTATTGTGGAGAATTTGCAAAGGATGCTTACCAACAAGAATTCGATTACAAGAGCGACATGTCCAATGTCCGGTGAATTGTCCATTGTGTGAGTCCGAGGATGAGGACGATTGGCATTTTATCTACGGTTGTGACTACAGCAGATCCGCGTGGCATGCAGCAGGACTTTACAACACTATCGCGCCTTATATTCAGCACGCGACTTCGGCAAAACAGCTCATCATGCAACTGTGTCGGCATTGTGATAAAGATGTCGCAGGAAAGGCTGCTGTACTGCTATGGATTCTTTGGCAAAACAGAAATAATAGTGTGTGGAATCAAGATAAGGAACATGGTCAGCAACTAGGATACAAAGCGTTGCTTTCTTGGCATGAATGGAAAGCTGTTCAAAGTGTTTATAACAGAGGAGGGCAGCAAGTTCATCAGCAACAATTGTCTTGGCAACCTCCTCCATGTGGAAAATATAAGTGTAACATTGATGTGGGTGTTCACAATGATGCAAGTAAGACTAGTGCCGGTTGGTGTGTTAGAGACCATAGAGGTTATTTTGTGTTAGGAGGAAGCTCTTGGATTGATGGTATGTGTTCCTCAAATGAAGGGGAGGCCTTGGCTTTGCTTGAAGCAATGAAGGAACTACAACAAAGATGATTCAACAACGTTATTTTTGAAACCGATGCTCAAAACTTAGCTGGTGCAATCCGTCGGCGAAGTAGTGGTGCCTCCGAATTTAGTACTATTGTTAACAAAATAAAATGTATGTTGTCTTCATTTCCTGGCTTTGAGGTGAAGCCTATTAGGCGGCAAGCGAATAGAGTTGCTCATACTATAGCTAGAGCGGCTCTTTCTTGGTCTCGTCGCCATGTCTTTGATTTGATACCGTCTTGTATTCGTAATTTTTTACGTAATGAAATGATATGATTTACCGTTTGTAAAAAAAAAAAAATAGTAAACTTATCTTCTTGATAAAAATAGAAAATTCATCTAAAAGTTGCCACGTGCCCATAAAACACTCATGAGTCACCACGTATATATTACACTACACTACATTGTGACAATTAAAAAATCACATATTTATCTTATATATTGCAACAAGAGGTGTGATCACATTACAAGAACATATAATCAAAATGGAGAAACAAACGGCAAAGGAAACAAAGCCAACAAATGAATCAAGCAAAGAAAACATTGAAGGGCTTCCATTAGAGGATAGTCCTTACGTGAAATACAAGGATTTGGAAGATTATAAAAGACAAGGTTATGGTACACAAGGTCACAAACAACCAAAGGAAGGTCGTGGAGCTGGTTCTACAGAAGCACCAACTCTTTCTGGTGCTAATGTTTCATCTGAGGCTGAATTCAATGCTACTAATGCTATTAATAGCAAGGGGGATTCTAGGGTGGGTAAGTGACTTATGTCTCCCACCATGATGGATGAAAGATGATATCATGCACCATCAGTACCTTATAATTTTTTTTTTCTCTCCCTTCCCGTCATCTTTCATCTCTCTGCTTTCTTGTTCTGTGTTTGATTTCCTTTCTTCTACCTCACAAT
Source organism: Trifolium repens (assembly GCA_030408175.1). NCBI lineage: Eukaryota > Viridiplantae > Streptophyta > Magnoliopsida > Fabales > Fabaceae > Trifolium > Trifolium repens. The sequence continues at coordinate 40,062,856 of CP125851.1, forward strand.
TACATCCTCTTTATTTTATTTGATTTAAGTCAATAATAACACACAAGGAGCACACATTGTAAATTCAAGCAAATTAACTTGAAATTAAAAATTGAAACTTTAACTTTCAGTTTCAACAACTACTACTCCTAATTAAGCCGCAGCAACCGTCCCTGTACGAAAAACGCAGGCAGTAAAGGAACTTATTTTTCTCTTTCGCTTCATCAATTTCAATTTGTTCTTGTCTACACTCTTCACTACAAAATGGTATATCTCCTCTGCAATAACAAAAACAAACAAAAAATAGATCTAATCAAAATCAAAACCCTAATCAGAAACCAAATCGGAAATTTTCAATTATAATTAAAATCCTAAATCTACAAATTAAGGAAATTAATTAATTATTACATGTACATGAAGATAACTTTATTATTTCCAAGAGGCTTCTTGCAAAGAAAACAAGCTTTAAAGAAAATGAGGATGATGATCTTCAAATCTAGCATCATAAAATCTACTAGATCTATGAGAAGAAAAAGTAGCGTAACCTAAAGTTCTTGAAACAAAACCATGTTGATAAGAGAAGTGATTATGACCAGAACACCCTGGTTCAATATCTACAATAGAAGCCAAACCATCATAAAATCTATCAGGGACGTTTGTGATGTTTGTGTATTATTATTGATTTAAATAAAATAAAATAAAGAGGGTGTGATTGTGAGGTAGAAGAAAGAAAGCCAACCACAAGAAAGCAGAGAGATGAAAGATGATGGGAAGAGAGAGAAAAAAATTAGTCCCAAAATAAATGACATGTTTGACCACTGACACGTTTGCCAATGCACAACTTTAATCGTTAATATCTCTAATTATCTATTATTAAAAATTATAAAAATGGTATATTTTGAAAGTACTCGTCGAGACAAATCAAACAATATCTCATATGCTAATATTTGCATGTATATATTAGTATAAAAATAAGGTCAAATTAAGTCAAATGAATAGTACACTAAGTCAAAAAAAGATCATTTAAAATGGGACGGAGGGAGTATAAGGTATTGATGGTGCATGATATCATCTTTCATCCAACGATTGAGGTGATTTTCCCATGGTGGGAGACCTAAGTCACTTACCCACCCTAGAATCCGCCTAATAGCAAAGGAGTTCCTTAATTTATGCACTATATATATCTAGAGTTTCTTAATTTGCGTTTTTAATAATAAGATAGAAATTGTATTTTTGTTTAGTTTTTTATTGCAAGAATGTATTTTTAGATAATTGCACTTTTTAAATTTTCATTACTTAGCTTCTTGATGGATTTGGGTTTTTTTAGATATGGATCGTCTAATCTGATTCAGAATCAATTCTGATATTAAGTGTTTTTAGTCTTGTATCGTAGTTGCTGCAATTGAACAATGATTCCCTTTTTTCATATCAAATTTAACATCAATCACCACAAAATCAATTTTTTTTGAGATAGTGAGTAAATTGATGCTGCGTAGTATTAAACAAATTCTTGTCATAAGAAATATGGCTTTATTTTAATTTTAATTTTAATTTGTAAAAGCCAAATGAAATAAAAATAAGATCAAAGTACATGGAGTGGTCCAGATCAAAACATTGAGATTCAAATTCATGTTCAGTCCAAAAAAAAAGTAGTCCAAAACAATCAAAGCTGGCAAAAACAAACAAATCAACACTAAAAAGACACTAACCAACAAACCACATAAAACTCAAAGAGCACATTGTAACCAAAAAAAAAAAAACTCAAAGAGCACATGAGATGAAGTTTAATATTTTATGAAACATTTTGTTGGATGATCCTACAATTGATTCAAATTATTATAAAAACCTTTAGAATGGTACTTACACTAGTACAAATATCACCTATTAATAAGGCTTTTACATCTGTGGAAAAGATACAAGATGTGAAAAAATATATGGAATACATTTTACAACTGATTTTAATTTTCCCAGTAGTAAAAAACAAATAAACATAACATTTTACATCTAGCCATAATATCCCAGATGTAAAAATTAACACGGTGGCAGTTCCGTAATTATTGTGAAAACTGTCTAAAATAAGTTTACATCTGACCATATTATCCTCAGTAGTAAAAAGTCTTAAAATTTATTTTGTTTTTATTTTTATTTTCTTAAACTTTCTTTTACGCGTACAGCAGCTTATCTCTCAGCCTTCACTTTCACGTACAACCCTAACTCTCAGCCTTCACACGAACTCTAAGCTCAATCGATCTTCCATCGCTCTCAGCCTTCACACGATTGCTCACAGAATCGGCTTCCATCGCTCTCAGCCTTCACTTTCACGAACCCTAACTCTCACTCTCACAATTCGTTCTCACTCTCACCGAACTCTCAGAATCGCTCACAAAATCGCTATCATCTACCCTACTCGGACGGAATCGCTCACAATTTGTTCTCACTCTCACCTACTCGGACAGGATCGCTCTCGTTCTACCCCTCTCACCTACTCGGACGGAATCGTGATTCGTTCTCACTGAATAGGTACGCCTCACAATCTCACTCGATTGCTGCAATAAAGTTTACTTATATACAATACGGATGATTTCTGAGAAATGAAATAAGCACAATATGCAGTATAAGCAGAAATTTGTTTATTTTTGTTTATAAGTATATAAGTTTGTTTCAAATAAAGCACAAATAAAGTTTGTTTCTTAAAAGTATACAGTTTGATCTGTTTTGGGGTTCATTATATACAATATTAATCTTTCTGTTGCACCTGCTGTGTCCGTTTTCTGATTTTGTTATTTGCAATTTTGTTGTCTCGTTTGGTGTAGTGCTTGGGTCTGTAGCTTTCTTGTGTTAACATATGATTTGGCAAATGAAAACTATGGGGAGGAGGTTGTCTGGTGGTATTAATGCTTCTGGGAGGAAGAAGATGGTGGCTGGAATACCTAAGATTTCTGATGCGTTGATGGGATCCGCAAAGACCGCGAGGAAGAATTGGGATGAACAGAATGTTGAAGGTGAAAGCAAAGAAAAGAGTGTTGCCGCTGCTTCTAAAATTAGGGTTGATTCTCAATCAATCATAAAAACCCAGGTAAAATATAAATAGAAATAGAATAGCATCAAATTTTTTAAATGGTAAATTTTGTATATATATGGAAATGATCAATGAATTATGAGTCAAATTAGGAATTACAACTACAATTTAGTTCTAAAGTATATAGAATATAGAATTGATGGTTTATTTGAAATTATGAATTTAGATTGAGCTAAGAATGGAAAGTTTCATCATAGTTAATGTGATTTTATTGATCTGTAATGAAGTGATACTATTTTATTTTTTTGCCAAATTGCAGTGTCAAGGGGATTGAGTGATGTGAAAAGTCAAAAATCTGATAACAATGATTCTTCATCTGTAGATGAGAATAGTATAGTCTCTTCTCCACAAAGAAGTTTGGAACCAGAGAAATCCAAGTTTGTAGGTCTTGGCATTACAATTCATGAGAAGAAATGGACTGATGGAAGTGTTCCTCTTGATTCAGTGTCTGCTAATCTTTCAAAGCTTGGAAAGGTATGAATTTTGGAAATATTTTAGTGTGATCATGATATGGAATCAGGGCAAAAGCATAACAAAAACAGATTGTATACCTGTAAGATAATGCACTGTGAAATGTGAATGCACCCTCTTAAAGTAAAAAATATGCACTGTTAACCTGGATTGTATTGTATGCATAAGGAAAACAGTTGATGATAATGATGATATGCCTGGTTCCTATAACCCTGAATTTTGGTTAATTTGATTTGAATTTTGAAGACTGATTTGATTAATTGAGATAATTTATTGTGAACTGAATTCAAGAAGCAATGCAAAGGAAAGCTCTTGCTTCTGCAGCTGCTGCTGCTGCTGCTGCTGCCTTAGAGGAGGACAATGCTACTGAATGTATAATAAGCAATTGAATTAATTCTGAATCTACTTCTTGTAACATTGATTTAAGATGCAAGTAGAGTTGATAATTTATTTGAACTGCCTGCCATATATGCTTCTTATCTCAATTCACAAATATATACCACTTTTTGAGAAGGAGATTTGATGAATTGCCAAGATGGAGTCTTCATGTTTATCCACTTTTGTTATTGGAATGTGAATTAAATTGTTTATTTTTCACCTTTTATATTCCACTTGATAATGAAAGAAAGATATGACTTGTTTATTTTTCACCTATGTCATGACCTGAATGTGGAAAACAAACTGATATGGTCGCAGAGAAGAACAAATATATACTAGCTATTATTATCCATTTCATGTCATAATTAATTTTGCATGATCTTATCTCTTTTTATATTGAATGTTTGTGGCTCATTTTAGTGAAAAAAAATTAATGTAGAGTGATTACACTGTAGCTATACTAAATGCAGAGGAAAATAAGCTTCTCTCACTCACTCACTCGATCTCTTTCACTCTCACTGATTCATATTCAGTTTGAAATATTTTTGTTTATGTTATTAATTTTTGTTTTATGTTGATTTTCAGAGCTTATGATCGAGCTGCGATCAAGTTTCATGGAGTTGATGCGGATATAAATTTCAATGTTAGTGATTATGATGAAGATATAAAGCAGGTTTGTGAGCATTTGTTGTTATTGTTGTTATGATTGATCTTATATTGGTTTGGGTATATGCTTGTGTTGGAGGTTTATATATCTTGGGCTTTTTGATTGCGAGCTATAGCTTCATGAGCATTGTTCAAATTCAATCAGCACCAAGAGAGTCCCTCATAACCAAGCTTCCTGGCTTCAGTGGCATTATACCTTCCATGAATTTTCATTATTTCTTCAAGAATAAAGGGTATGTTTTTGTTTCAATAATGTGATTTTTAACAATGTGTCCCAATTGGTCATGTGTTACAGGTCCTTTTAACTTTATTAAACCAAGGGAGCTTTGCGCCTACATTGCAACTAAATCCATACAGCTAGATGCTGCCAGGTTTAAATTTACTAATCATATATCATAAAATCTTAATTGAAATGCCTAATTATATTTTTTGGATTCTTTCACTTATATATTTTATTCTCTACATGTTGGGTTTATTGACTTGCTCTATTGATTCCAGAGCTTATGATAAGGCTGCTATAAATTTTGAGGCCAGTACTTATGAAGGAGAGTTAATTTCTCAATGTGATAATGAAGGTACTACTGGTTTAGTTTACCATTGAGGCTTTTATCTTACTCTTTTGGTTTTATAATCTGCTTAGTGATTTATCTATGAAGTGAAATATATCAAAACATTGATTTTGTGCTGTGTTATGGTAAGGTTCAAAAAATGTTGTTATGTCCTTTGTGCTAAATTCAATTCTTAAGTTTGTAAGGACTATGGTTCTCAGGTTTCTTAGCAGGTTTATATTAAGTGATCTCCAAAAGAGCACAATGATAGTTTGCAGATTCTCTGTTTTCTCTTTTGACAGTAATGTGGTCATAAGGATAATTGTAATGTTGCATTATCGTTGACTCTGCAGAGGCATGACAAAATTAGATCACTCAAACCTTCATTAATATATGATTTTCTAATTTTGTTTTTAATTTTGTTTCGAGTGTAGGGTGCTGAGGATGAATTGAAACATGCAGTTTCTTTTGCTTGACCCGTTAGTGTGGCGTTTGAGGTGGAGGGTGACTTCGGATTAATAAGTATGTGCATGTCATATGCTTTTGATCTTACATAGTACATTGCAGTTGTAGCATCTAGTTTTACGTTATACTAGTATTATAATGCATGTGATATGATTGTGTAACTCAGCAGTTTATGATGCTGAAAATATGTGTATCATATGTATTCTTTTCAGTGTATGTGTATGCATGTTTTACTAATTTGGATGTTGACATATTTAATGGTTGTATTAGCATAATGTTATCAATTTTTAATTTTGGATGGCGTTTAGTATGTTTATTTGCAAGTTATACTTTTGATGCTAGCATATGAGTAAAAAAAGAAATTCAGGATTTGAAAAAAAAAATGCAGGATTTTTAAAAAAAAAAAATACTTGGAGCTTTTACATCTGAGAAAATGGCACGTCAGATGTAAAAAGTCCGATTTAATTTTTAAAAAAATTGAAACTTGCACCTTTTACATCTGACGGAAATAAGAAACAGATGTAAAACGTGCACTTTTTACATCGGACAGAGCCAGTAGTAAAAAGTGTCCAACTTACTATGACTCGTGCGTTTATGACTGACCGGAGCCAGATGTAAAAGGTGCATTTGGACAGTAGTAAAAAGTGTTTTCTGCACTAGTGTTAAACCACCCACTAAGATAAGAGCATAACATGGTCAATATAGCCTAATTTTTTTTTTTTTTACACATATAGCCTAATTTCTTAAAACCAAATTATTTAACTTAAAGCTAAATTATTAGTAGTCTTCTAAATAGACCACACACATGACACAACCTCACCAACTCCAACACCCTATATCCTTCAACTTCCTTTCATATATAATGACTTGATAATCATAATTAAAGACATTAGGTTGTTAATGTCAAAAGAGTGTGACATATCTTTTGTGAAATCACATTTATCTTGGATAGATTGTGATATCTCTTTTGTAAAATCACATGCATCTATAAATCACAATATCTATTTCTTTGCTTAAACATGTAAATTCTTTTGTGAAATTACATCTCTCTTTGACAGACAGTGATATATCTTTTGTGAAACCACATGCATTTGTAAATAACATGGAATCTATTTTTTTTATTCAATTTTCTCCACATTTTTTGAATTAAGTTTGATAAAATTGAGATAAAAATACATGGAATAACTAGACGTGTTCAAATATTTTTTAGTAGAATTAATTTTCTCTTCATAATATTTTATTTTATTTAAAATTTTTGCAACTATAATTAGGTTTAACTATAAATTTATTGTTCTAAACTAGTTTTATGTGAACTTATATTTACATAAATAATATTATGTTTAATTTAGTTTTAACAAGAATGCCTTATAAATAATAAGGGTGTGTTGGTTCTAGCTTTTTTAAAAATGGATTTTTATAGTGTATTATTTTTGTGTTAAATTTTTTTTAACAAAGAACTTTTTATAAATGCTTTAAATGAAAAATTGGTTTGAATAGTTTATCTTAAAGCATCGTTTTAAGTATTTCATCATTTTGTTACAAATTTTTTTAAATCATAAAATTTCAAAAAAATCTCTAAAAAAAAGCTATTTCAAATTGCTTTTCATAAAAATCATTTTTTAGATATAGCTTTTAAAAAAATTGTGATTTCTATTAAGTTAAAATTTTTAACATGAATATTTAAGTTATTGAATATCAAAATCATTTTTTATAATTATTAAAAAGATGATATTTAAATAACTTTTATTATTTATAATGAAATTATCATAAAAATCATTTTTAAAAATACCTATAAAGAAAAGATAATTTTTTTAAAATCTAAAGCAATCGCACCCTATATCTCATAAAGAAAATATATACGGTAAATTCATTTAAAAGTCGATTAATTTTTTTGTTATGGCAAAAGCAAACAGCAATTTCATTCCCTTAAATTAAATTTCACAACTAACAATTAGACTCCCCAACTTGCGATTCCTCCATCGAGATTCCAGAAGAAAAAACATCTTTATCTTTTGCTCATCATAAAAACAACATCTTTAGAGGTAGTGTCTCTGTACTAGCAGGCCCAAAAAGCACTATGCTTTCTTTTTGTACTCCCACACAGTTGTCCCAAAAAAATAAAATTAAATAAAAGACAACATTTTGTTCGGTATCCTAGACTGATAACTAATGATTTGTGATCACTACTAAAGTCTTTTAGCAAACAAATAAGATAGTTGATAGCAGGACTGGACAGATTTTGCTCGACCGGCCCAACCCGTCCAGCCCAACATATCCGCTGGCAGTCGGGTGGGTCAAATCGGGTCAGCCGGTTCAATGAATCCGGTTTTATTTGGGCTAAATGGGTCGGTTTCGGTTTATATTTTCTGGCCCAGCGGTGTCCATAACCGACCGGCCCTATCCCATATACTGTACATATCTATTAGTTTTTATATACATATTTTATTTTATATGACTAATTATAAGTTACAAGTACACATGTTTTGAAAGTTCAACGACGTCGTTTTCTCCATTTTATAAATACTTTCTCACATTCACTTCACTCACAATTCCAGCCACAAAAGAAACCCTAGGAGAGGATTTCAGATTCGTCCTTCATCCGTTTCAGATCCGCCGTTACACTGTAAGTGTTGTTTTCCTTTGTTTTTCCACTTCGTCCATTGATCAATCATCCGTCTCAAACTCTTCTTTTTCGACTTGGGTTTTTAATCTCATATCATATACTCTTAATTTTAGTTATGTGAGTTTTTAGAAAGGTGAATGTTAGGGTTTTGATTTTGTCATTTTTAGTTAAGGGTTTTTAGTTTAGGTTGTGATTTTCTCTGAATACAACCATTATTTATTTTTGTTGTTTGTTATTTCTTTGATTAACACATTTTCTTCTATTGTTATTTATTTTTCAGTTTATTACTTGTAAATCAGAAGGAAGAAAGTCTACTTTTGTCACTGATTGATAAAAAGGTAAAGGTTACTAAGCTATGGTTTTTTATTTTTCGTTTTTAGTTTAGGGTTTTTGATGAACAAAGATTTTATTTCATTCAGTTGATGTTTTGATATTTTCTCAAAAGGAAGTCAAGTTTTGTTTTAGGTTATATTGTTATATTTAGTTATAATTATATCAGGTTATTACACTAGTACGGTAACATGCTTATGATAATTAATAACATGTTCATGATAATTAGAACAATCATCTCACGATCTTGTTGTTTAAGGCTCAAAGGTTAAGGATTTAGTTAGGTTAACAAATTGGTTTTATATTTTTATTAATGTTGTATTTTGTTTCTTTGTTCAATTGATAATTTAAATGGCTCAATTACTATATCCAGTATACATAGAAGCTCTCAAAATCCACATTCCATCACTTAATTTTTGTCACTTTAATTTATATTTTGAAACATTTTATTTCTTTTTATGTTGAAAGATGGAGCAAGGAGCTGAGAATTTGCAAGGAGCTGCGATCTCGCAAGCAACTGGGAGCATGCAAGGTTATATCAATACACTTCTTTTGTTAAGCATGTTGTATGCAAGTGTATGTTGTTTGTGCATTAATTTCAAGTGTATGCTGTTTCTTTTGAGTTTATGATATTTGTATGCAAATTATATTTGTTTCAAAGTGTTCTCCAATAATATTTGTATGCAAGTGTATGTTGTTTTAAAAGTGTATGCCGTTTCTTGTAAGTTGATGATATTTGTATGCAAATGATATTTATTTCAAAGTGTATGATTTGTTTGTGCATTTATTATGCATGCTTATGATTCTTTTTTTAAAACATGTTTTTGTGTACTAATAAGGCCATAAATTAATAGTTCTCAAATCTAAAACAAATAATTTATAATAATTTCAGTACTTGCTGAACCACAACCAGCACCTGCTGATCCTAATAATATTGAAGCTGCACTTCCTCCCCTTCCTCCTAATCAAAGCGAAATACTCAATATGAAAGAGGGTAGGAAAGCCATTACCCACTTGGTTCTCAATAATGAACATGCATTTAGAGTTGTAGGAAGTGAGGGGTTTAAGCAATGGTGTAGACTGTTACAATCCCAATTCATTGTCCCTTCACGGAGGGTTATTGCTAGGGATTGTTATGAACTATATTTGGTTGAAAAATTGAAGCTTAAGAATTTCTTAAAAACTGATTGCATTGCGATAGCCTTAACGAAAGCATGTTGGACATCAATGCAAAACCTTAGTTACTTGGTCATTGTTGCTTACTCAATTGACAATGACGGAAATTATCACAAAAGAATAATTTGTTTCACTTTAATTTCAAATCAAAAAGAGGAAACAATTGAGTGGAAAGTGGAAGAGGTTTTAAGGGGTTGGGGTATAAGCAATGTATCAACTGTTGCGTCTGAGAGCGCATTTAGTATGGAGGGTAGACTTCTAGAGACATATAGGAACTCATCAAGTCCACGTATGGCAGAGGTTTTGATCTGCACTCAAAGTTGGTTGAAGCCCTCTAGCGTTGACAGCAAAGACCTTCAGTTGGTTAAAACCCTCCTTCAAAACATGTCAATTGGAGCTGGAACAAGTGGGACATATGGGTCTGGAACTGCTGGTGGAGCACCTCCAGCAACTAGACCTAATGTTTGATTCCCCTTTATGGTACAAAAATCAATTTTTTGTCTCTCTTATTTTATGTACTTCATTGATATATATATATTTATATATATATACTAAATTAATTTAATTACTTGTAGGGATGAACTTTTTTGATATTTTGGAGTTGCATATGACTCAAACAACACATGCCACTTTTGAATCTCCTATTTTGGAATGTAGCCTTCTTGAAAGCTTGGCTCCATGGTGATTTTGAATGTTGATGAATGCTTGGCTGCTTGGTAAAATATGACCATGATTAATTAATGGTATGTTTGATCATCAAATTTTAAGTTGGAATTATTCAAAATATGTTTTTAATACTATTTTAATTATTCATATTGTTTTATTAGGAAAGCAGTTTTATCAGTGTGAAAGATTGATGGGTTTATTTGACATTCCACTTTATCAAGGTTATAAATTAAATATACATTTTGGTTTATTAGTTGTTAAATTTGAATTTTTGTTATTGCATTGATAACTAACATATGGTTTCATTTGTGCAGCAACAACATTCTTTTTTCCGTGTTGAGCATCAGCTACTTGTAGCGCTACTGCTTTCATAGCCTTTAAAAGTCCATTTATTTGTTAATTTGGATGAATGTAAGTAGTAAGATATTATGAGGCTGTGTTGATGATGATTGGCTGTGTTGTGTAGCTGTGCTTTGAACTTTAGCCAGCTCTATAAGTATTATATATATGTATTTAGGCTGTGTGAATTTGTTGTGCCAGGCTATTTGATCTGGAAATTCATCATGTTGATGGTTTATGCCTTATGTTGTAATTTATGTTTATAAACAACTCTTTACTTATTTGTGTAAAGACCCATGGCCTTGTATGGGTTGGCTTTGCAAATATGGTTATCATATGGATGAATGCATGTAATATTTACTTATATGTTTATAATTCAGGTTGTGAAACTGATTGGCCTTCAAATTACTAGGAAATGAATGGCCTTAAGATTGTTGAATGACTAAATTATTTATGAAAACTATTTTAGATGTTAGGCCATTTTTAAAATTACCACAGGTCCAAATAAAATGATTATTTTTTTCTGTTGAAAAACATAATTTTAAATAATTTTATGGGTCAACTAAAAACCGATTGAATCCACCCGTTAATCCGACAAATCCGAATAAACCGAAACCGCCTAAACCGACTCTTTGTTTGGGCGGATTTGAGCTTGGTATTCTCAACCGTGGGCCTGGACGGATTGAGGTTTTTGGCCCGATCGAAACCCAAACCGACCGATTGTCCAGCCCTAGTTGATAGTTTATGAGCTCACATGACTATGGTCTCGTTTGAATTAGCTTATTTTTAAGTTTATGCAAAATAATTTATGCAAATAAATAAGATTTTATGTTGATTTATAAATTCTCATTAATGAAAACTGTACTTTTATAAATTATTTTTAAATAAACTACCTTGACAAACTTATAATAATACATAAAAATTTATTTAATTGTATAAACTATCTTACATAAGCTCAAAAATAAGGTAATCAAAATGGGGCGTATATTAAATTTTTTTATAACTATTATTTTCTCTTAAGCTTATAATATATTTTTTGTAGTTATATAATTTTTTGATAATGTACTTCAAATAGTATATATCTTTTTTTTTTTTTTTAATTATAATCATGTTATCTTAATTTGACCAAAGTTGAACATATTTTTTTGTTACCTTATATATATTATATATATAAGCTAATTTTATAAGATAATATAAGTTTGGCTTAATTGCAGTTTTGATCTCTCTATTTTTATTATTTTGCAGATTTGATCCCCTATTTTAAAATACGACAGCTTTGGTCCCCTTATCATCATTTTTAACTATAAATTGACGATGTGATGTGTTTTAAACAACGTGATATATGATTTAATGGTAAAAGAAATACCAATATCGATGAAATTGTAAGAAAAATCTTTCGTAAATTTAATTTAAAACATGTTGTATCATCATATTTTACATAAAATATGTGTTAGGTGCACCAAATCTAACGAATTTTAAAATAGGATGACCAATTCTACAAAATGGTGAAAATAGAGGATCGAAATTGCAATTAAGCCTATAAATTTAGTTAACTTATCTACAATTTCCTTTAGATTTAATTATAAGTAAATAATTTATTTTCAGATTTATTGAATAAATAATGTATCCGATATTTAATATAGATCAAATATATTAGATATTCGGCGAGCCGAGTCCATGTCACATCTTATTTGTTACTTTAGTGCTCCACACCACCCTACTTTACCTCTTTTTATGTCCCAATTCCTAATGTCTGTGTATATGTTTATGTCACTCTGTCACCCACATATTCCAAATTCCTTTACCCTCTTGTAAACCTTAATCTTATATATTTATTCACCACACTTCCAACCTTCCCCGACACGAAACATTCCAAAATCCAAACCAAAACTGTTCCTTTGTTAAATGGCGACAAACAGTGTCCAAGAAAAACAGAACCATCCAAAACAAGAACTAGTACTACTAGATGAACAACATGAAGAAGCATTGTCACTTTGTGATCTTCCACTATCTCCAAACCAACCAACTAAAGAACAAGAACAAGAACACTCTCACATCAATGAAGAATTCAATTTCCATTCATGGGTTGGTTTCTTTTCAACTGAACCGAAAATGTGTGTAGCAGATGAAGTTTTCTTCCAAGGTCAAATTCTTCCATCACGTTTCTCATTCAGCTCCGAAGCCGGCTTATTAACAACAAGATCACAACACCAACATGATCATCATCACGATGATGGTAAGAAATTTAATACCAAATTCAATCAATGCAAATTCAACGAGTTTCGAAGCAATAGTAGTATGTTGGTTTGAATTTTGAAAAATACCTGAATAGAAAAATCACCGAAGAGATTACTGGGTTGAGTCACGACCAGGTCGCTTTCTTTAAGACGTTTCACGACTCTACCCCAAGTTTTGTGCAAGGTAGACTATAAGCCGTGCGCCTCCAGGATAAAACAGCCCAATCAATTGTGCGATCACCGACTGCACGGTCGATAATCGATCTAGAAGTTACACCTTCTATACGGTAATTAAGTACCGGTCAAATATGGTAACGTATACCACTCAAGAAATAAAAAGATGAAGTGAGTAAGAATAACTCGATAAACACAAGTCGAAGGGAGAGAGAAGAAAAAGAATTCGAAAACTCAAGAATGCTTTTTCGGTGTGCCGAATGAACTACACGAACCTTCCTTTTATAGGAAAAATTTCGTAACTGATTTGAGGAAATTCGGGTATTGAATTTCCACGGATCAGATCGAGTAAAATTCGGATCTTTCGGTTGTTTCTAATCTTTTAAAACTGGATCGGATTTGAAACAAACAAAACAAACTTATCTGATAAATAAAATATATATTTCGGATAAAGATTAAATTAATTTAATCTTTTCGTATAACAAAATTATTTCTTTTTGATCCAATCCAATCCAAGCCGAGCCGGCCGGACGGACGGCGGCGTCGTCGCGCGTGTGATATATATATATATTTTGTAAGGTTTTGTAGGGTTCTCTCCGATCACAAAATTGGGTACCCCAAGGGCACACCCTTGGGAATGACAATCCCATATATAAACACTACTAGTGTGTGTGTTCTACCCAATGTGGGACTAATAATTTTTTCAATTCACACATTTTTCTACTAGTGTTCCAACAATCCCCCACTTGAATTTAAAAAATGTTCTTGAATATAACGCTGGGCGTTTCTATAAGGATGCTAATAAACAAAGGTGTCGCCAACAACTTGAACCTTTGTATAGCGGGTAAAATTCCGATTAACAGGAGTGGCATTTAGCATTGAACTCGATCTCAGACATAGTACCCACACACAACCTTTTCTTAAGGTGTATTCTAAAAGCCCGTGCTTTTATGGCCATGCACGTGTATCCCGGTTTAACGAATGCTCTAGCAATTCTGCCCCAAATTCCATAGGAACCGGCCTCAGTTCCACATTCGCATAGGTGAGTCTATCAAGAGTACTCCTGTAGCTATGTACTCCACTCCATATGGAGTATAGATCTCATTAAGAGTTTCTATTATCTCATCCTCTATTCGCTGCAGGAATCATGCTTTCTTTATTTTATCTCATAGCATGTTCTATCACTTTATGACTTGTTATTACCCATTGAACCTATTTCATGGGATCTCCAGTCAGTTAGGTCGGGTTACCATCACTAGTGAGCTATAGGCATTAGTCCCATCTTAATAGATGTATTTAAGACTTTCTCTCTTGTTAGTCCTTTCGTCAAAGGATCTGCTAAGTTTTCATCAGTACGTACATAATCGACTCTAACCGCTCCATTAGATATTAGTCCTCTAATCGTGCTGTGTTTCCGCCTGATTTGTCGTTTCTTACCATTGTAATAACGATTCTCAATCTTTGCGATAGCCGCGGTACTATCACAATGAATTAACACGGCAGGTAACGGTTTTTCCCATAAAGGGATTTCAGCTAGCAAGCATCTTAGCCAACTTGCTTCTTCACTGGCAGCAGCTAGTGCTATCATCTCTGATTCCATGGTAGACTGAGCCAGTATTGTCTGTTTCTTGGATTTCCAAGATACAGCTCCTCCAGCGATATTGAATATATATCCGCTGGTCGCTTTGCAATCATCAGATAGGGTGTTCCAGTCTGCATCACTGTATCCTTCAAGAACAGCAGGATGCCTCTGATAATGCAATCCTAGAGTTATGGTCTTTTTCAAGTATCTCATGACTCTTTCAATGGCATTCCAATGTTCCTTACCAGGTCTACTTGTAAACTTGCATAAAAGTCCCACGACGTAGGCAATGTCGGGTCTAGTACAGTCAGTGGCATACCTGAGGCTGCCAATGATACTTGCATATTCAGTTTGTCTAACACCATCTCCATCGTTCTTAAAGAGTTTTATACTTGGATCATAAGGTGTGCTTGCAGGTTTACAATCAAAACAATTGTATTTCCTTAAGATCTTCTCAATGTAGTGAGATTGATTCAAGGAAATTCCTTTTTCTGATCTAGTAATCTTGATGCCAAGAATTACATCAGCTTCTCCTAGGTCTTTCATGTCAAAGTTGTTGCACAACAATGACTTTACAGCATTTACGGCATGAATGTTTGATCCAAATATGAGTAGGTCATCTACGTAGAGACATATGATCGTGCAAATGTTATTTTCATACTTATAATAAATACATTTGTCACTTTCATTCGCTTTGAACTCATTCGAAATCATTACGTTATCAAATTTTTCATGCCATTGTTTAGGCGCTTGTTTAAGACCATACAAAGATTTATCTAACTTACAAACTTTGTCTTCTTGTCCATGAATCACAAAGCCTTCAGGTTGTTTCATATAGATTTCTTCTTCTAGTTCTCCATTAAGGAAAGCCGTTTTCACATCCATCTGGTGCACGATCAAATTATGAATGGCAGCCAAGGAGATGAGTACCCTTATGGACGTGATTCGAGTAACTGGCGAGAAAGTGTCGAAGAAATCTATATTCTCTCTTTGAGTGAACCCTTTGGCTACAAGGCGAGCCTTGTATTTATCCATTGTGCCATCAGGTTTTAGTTTCTTTTTAAGAATCCATTTACAACCTATCGGTTTGCAACCAGGAGGCAAGTCAACAAGATGCCAAGTTTTGTTAGATTCTAGAGAGTCCATTTCATCGTTAATAGCTTCTTGCCATAAGTCAGCATCCAAGGAAGACAAAGCTTCGCTTAGATTTGATGGATCCTCTTCTAATGTGTAGGCCACATATTCGGGTCCATACTCTTTAGCAATTCTTGCTCTCTTACCTCTTCGAGGTTCTATAACATCACTTTCGATGTTTTCGTCACTATTTCTGATCAATGGAATGTGATTAGATGTAGTGTTCCCACTCGAGCCCCCACTAGTGCCCCCACTATTTCTAGATTTAAAGGGGAATTTATTTTCATAGAATTCGGCATCGTTTGATTCTATGATTACTTTAGCATTTAAGTCAAAAAACTTATATGCTTTGCTATTTAGGGCATAACCAATGAATACACATTCATAGGCTCTACTTGCGAGTTTAACTCGTTTAGGGTCGGGAATCCTTACATAGGCTAAACAGCCCCATGTTCGAAAATAAGACAATTTGGGTTGTCTTTTCCTCAAGATTTCAAATGGAGAAATTTTGTTCTTAGTTTTGGGTATTCTATTTAGCACGTAACAAACTGTTAATAAAATTTCCCCCCACCAATGAGGCGCTGCACCGGAATTAAGCATGATAGCAACTACTAGTTCGGTAAAGGTTCGATTTTTTCTTTCCGCTTTACCGTTCATTTCCGGAGAATAAGGAGCAGTTGTTTCATGAATGATTCCGTGTTCTTTATAATACTCATTGAATGCGTGTGATCCATATTCAGTGCCTCTATCACTACGAAAACGCTTGATTCTTTTATTGAATTGATTTTCAATTTCTTTTATGAATATTTTAAACATATCAAGCGCATCACTTTTATTTTTCATTAGATACACATAAGTGTAGTCGGAGCAGTCATCTATAAAAGTGATAAAATATCTTTTCCCGTTTCTAGTCAAGTTTCCATCCAATTCGCATATATCAGAATGAATTAAGTCCAATGGTTCAGACTCTCTAGTTACTGATTTATGCGAATCTTTTGTTATTTTAGCTTGACTGCAAAATTCACAATTTTCAAAATCATTTAAAGACATTTTTGGTATTATTCCTAAGCTGCTCAATTTAGAAATAATTCTTTTGTTCACGTGACAGAGTCTTGCATGCCAAATATTAAAATCACACAACATATAAGCAGAAGAAGTAGAAATTTTATTCATATCAATGCATAATTTAAACATGCCATCAGTGGCGTACCCTTTCCCAACAAATACCCCATGTTTAGTAACGGCGTACATGTCAGCTCCTATAGATTGAGTGAACCCTGCCTTGTTCAAAAGATAACCTGAAACTAGATTCTTTCTAATTTCTGGAGTGTGCATCACATCCTTCAGTATTAGAGTCTTTCCGGAGGTGAAGTTCAGCTCCACGTCTCCTATTCCTGCAACATTAGTGGTGTGAGAGTCTCCCAGCAACACTTTCTTGTCTTCAGCAGGTGTGTAAGATTTGAACATTGCACGGTCATAACAGACATGGCGAGAGGCACCTGTATCTAACCACCATCCATCAGTTCCGCCAACTAGGTTGACTTCAGTTACCATAGCCACATATGTTTGCTCTTCAGTTGTCAGGTGAGCCTGCGCAGCAGGGTTCGGCCTGTTCCTACACTTGCGTGCCATATGACCTGGCTTCCCACAGTTGTAACAGTTGAATGTGGTTGCAGCATCATTCTTTGAGGATGGTTGTTGATTTTGGGTCTTATGAGGATTCCCATTCTTATTCCTATTGGAATTCTTATGTGCAGAGTTGTTCTGATTCTTGAATTGTTTGCCATTAGGCTTCAGAACAGCACCTACATATTTCTTTTTAGTGTTGTTGCCAGAGACAACAAGCACCTCTTCTTTTAAGTCTTGTTTCCTCGCTTCTTCTTCAATTCGAAGTCGAGTAATAAGACTTTCAATGGAGAACTCCTTAGTTTTGTGTCTAAGGATATTTTTAAAGTCCTTCCAAGTAGGAGGCAGTTTATCGATGATGACAGCAATCTGAAATTGTTCATCTAACTGCATTCCTTCTGACACTATTTCATGAGCAATTCTTTGAATTTCATGAGATTGTGCCTCTACTGATTTTTCATCATTCATTTGAAACTTCAAGTAGCGGCTTACCGCATATTTCTTAGCTCCGGCTTTTTCAGTATCATACTTTTTCTCCAGAGCATCCCAAACTTGTTTCGCATTCTCATGGCGGCTGTAGTAGTCATACAGCTCATCATTGAGTCCATTGAGAATGAAATTCTTACATAGATAATCATTCTCTTTCCAAAGGGCTAATGCAATAGTAGCATTATGGACAACATTATCCTGTTCAGTTTGATTAGTGATATCCACATCCATTGCTTGACCGTTACTGTTCGAACCAGATGGTTCTGAACTCGCAGGTATCACAGGCATGTCCTCAGTCAGAACGTTGGCAACCTTTTTTGTAGTTAAGAAAAAGAGCATCTTTTGTTGCCAACGTTTGAAGTGACTTCCTTGAAACCTGAATGGTCTATTGAAGTCAGCAGTAGCTGTTCCGGTACCAGTAATTTCTTCGGTGTTCATAGTGATTTTTGAAACGTCTTAAAATTGTTGGTTTGAATTTTGAAAAATACCTGAATAGAAAAATCACCGAAGAGATTACTGGGTTGAGTCACGACCAGGTCGCTTTCTTTAAGACGTTTCACGACTCTACCCCAAGTTTTGTGCAAGGTAGACTATAAGCCGTGCGCCTCCAGGATAAAACAGCCCAATCAATTGTGCGATCACCGACTGCACGGTCGATAATCGATCTAGAAGTTACACCTTCTATACGGTAATTAAGTACCGGTCAAATATGGTAACGTATACCACTCAAGAAATAAAAAGATGAAGTGAGTAAGAATAACTCGATAAACACAAGTCGAAGGGAGAGAGAAGAAAAAGAATTCGAAAACTCAAGAATGCTTTTTCGGTGTGCCGAATGAACTACACGAACCTTCCTTTTATAGGAAAAATTTCGTAACTGATTTGAGGAAATTCGGGTATTGAATTTCCACGGATCAGATCGAGTAAAATTCGGATCTTTCGGTTGTTTCTAATCTTTTAAAACTGGATCGGATTTGAAACAAACAAAACAAACTTATCTGATAAATAAAATATATATTTCGGATAAAGATTAAATTAATTTAATCTTTTCGTATAACAAAATTATTTCTTTTTGATCCAATCCAATCCAAGCCGAGCCGGCCGGACGGACGGCGGCGTCGTCGCGCGTGTGATATATATATATATTTTGTAAGGTTTTGTAGGGTTCTCTCCGATCACAAAATTGGGTACCCCAAGGGCACACCCTTGGGAATGACAATCCCATATATAAACACTACTAGTGTGTGTGTTCTACCCAATGTGGGACTAATAATTTTTTCAATTCACACATTTTTCTACTAGTGTTCCAACATAGTACAAGTCAAAACTCAACTACATCAAGTAGTACTAGTTCTACTACAACACCAATAGTTTCAATTTCTTCAAAATCAAAAGTTAGAAACCAATTTCACACACATCCAAGTCCAAAACCTCAGTTAAAATCATCTTGTCCAAGAAAATCGATAACTCATAGTAGAAAATCATCGGTATGGGAAATTTTCCGATTAGGCGTGGTCCCTACACCAGAAATAGAATTACAAGACCTCAAGGTTCGTACTAGTAATAAAAATTGTGTCAGTCGTAATAGTAGTAGCAGTAGTAGTAATAATACTAATAATAGTACTATTTATGATAAAGGTGGCAAAATGAGTAAGAAAAATGATGTTTTCAAACACTTTGTTGGTAAACGAGGTGGTTTGTTGAGTGGTTGTGATTGTTCTATTGAAACGGTGAAATTTGACATGGTGATGAACAAAGGTGGAAACAAAAGTGGATATAATGCAGAAAGTACTAGGAAGCACGCCGTGAAAGAAAAAGTTATGGAGTGGAAGAAACAAAAGCAAATGCAAAAGAAAGGGAAAAAGGTTATGTCACGTCGTAGAACGTTTGAATGGCTTAAAGAGTTACATGCAAATCATCTTGATGAAGAGGCTTTGTTATCAAATCCGTCGTAAATGGTGTCTTGAATCAGATTTTCTATTGCTGCAGATATAGATCAATTAGATTTAGAGAAATTTATCTCTAAACCTAACTGTTCCTACGGCTGCAGCACTATAATGTAGTTGTAGAGATTAATCTATCTCTGATGTTGTTGGATATTAGGTTTCTTGTTGTAAACATGATAATTTGAGTCGTTCGATCTTAATTCGTGAACCTGAATTTACTACCTATATTCTCGGAGTTACACGATTTGGATCGTTCAATCTTTATCGGACGAATTGTATTTAATTTTTTTTAAATGGATTCAAGACACAAAGTCAAAACATAACGTGATTGTGTGACCAGAGACAATCTATTTGAGTGTTAGTATGCTTGTAGTTTAATTTTAGATTATTAGATTGCCTTTTGGCTTTGCTTTTGTTTACCTTTAATTTGAATTCAATTATAATATTTTGCAGTAGTGCAGGCTCTTCAATCAAAATTTCTTTACTTTCTCATGAGAATGACGCTGTAATGAATTGCTTTTTTTTTTATTTTTATTTTTTTATAATAATGTTTGAATTGGTTAAGATATTATGGGAGTGATGTTTTTGTGGTCATGAATATGATGGATTTTTAAAATGATAGTAAGCTCCAATATGAGTGAAAATGAGTGCTTATGGTTGTCATGATTGAAATGTGAACTTCAATGCTTTATGGTTGGTTGGGTGGAGAATGTGAATAGGAATTATGGCACTGTTCAAAGTCACGCGAGGGAACAAAAGTTTAGAAATAAAGTTTTTTAAAAAGATGGAGGTTTTTTTGTAGAAGGCAAAAATTAGTATTGCATATAAGAAAACATTTATTGGTTTTGGTCATGGAATTGGAGGTGATAAAAATCAAATATAGGGCCAAGGTCTGATGAGGTCCAATAACATTTTCATGCAAAAAATGAACTACTGTGCTAATGTCTTGGCCCTTCAAATATATGGGAGCTACATGCTTCCTCTATTTTTGAGAATGGATCCTCTCCAAAAAAACAATTCTTCAATTTTTATATCTCAACCCTTAACCAACTTCTTTCTTTTTTTCTAAATTCCAATTTTATTCTCTTTTAATAATATGAATGATCTAGATTACACATTATTTCCTCAGTTGTTTTTTACAATTGAGAGAATCCACTTTCTCTATTCTTAGTTTGATTTTCTTTTTTGTTTTCTACTCCTATTATCCATCAAATAAAAAGATTTGGGTTTTAAATTATAAAATAAAATGCATACTAAGCTCAACACTTTGGAGGGTGAAGCCATGACAATTAAATAAGTGATAGAAGAAATAATGCAAAAAGACTTATCACATGTTATTTTTTAGAGTGACTCAAAAATAGTAGTTGATGCTATTCATTCTAGGTAAGATGGATTATATTCGAGTTTAGTATTTTGATTTCTCATATATTAAGTATCTATTATTGTTTAATAACAACTTTAAGGTCAAATTTGTAAAGCGGTAAGCGAATATGGTTGTTCACTCTTTAGTAAGAGCAACCTATTCCATATCTATTTGCCGTATTTTTGAGTTGTTCCTCGCTGTATTGACAACTATTTTAAATACATTGAATTTCTTTTTGTCAAAAGAAAGAAAAGTAGAATTTGAATTCAATTTTTAGAGTTGCTGATTAAAAGATACAGTTGATAGTCTTAATAAAAATTAAATAGAAAATCAGATTTCCATTCAAAGATAAATCACGTAGAGGATCAAATGGTCAGATAATTGTTTAGTACATTTTTTACTTTTTCAAATTTTGAATATTACATTTGAAAGTTTATGAATGATATGATGCTAGTAGTCAGATTATTTTTTTTAATCAAGAAGTTAGATTTTAAATTAGTTAGAAGCTCCAAATTATAATCAGGCACAAGCAACCCCAAGGAGAAAAAAGGTAACATGCCGGATTAGGTTTCTTTAGGTATAGTAAATTGGATATTCAGTACACAATTGTAAGATTTAGATTCGCTGCTATAAAGTTATATAAAGATTTATGCTATAATACATAGATCTCGTTTATTATTTAAAATTGAACGGTTTAGATTTCAATTCAATTTCACATAATGTCACACAATAAAATGATTTTGGACATTTATTTTAATGGCATAGTTGAAATGTGTAATTACGTCACATATAGTTACAACAGATGATCCTATTTCCAAAATAGCATATATAGTAATGTTGTTGCGTACTCATAATCACATTTCTACAACAGCAGAGTCAAATCATCTCATCATGAACTAGCATGATGGACTGCCTTTGAAGCTGATATTGTTTATATAAATGAGACTTTATAATAACAACTCGTTATTTGTGCTTCCTTTCTATCACTACTAAAATTCTTTACTCACTCCCTTGCTATAGCTTGCCTTACTTGATAGCTTCACTTGTTTACAGGATAGGTCGCTAAGCTCCCTCTTCATATATGTGGGGCCAGGCCAATAGTAATACTTTTTCGCTTATTCTTTCTTGGCGAGATGCAAGACTTTTTCCTCAAGGATTTAGATCAGAAGTTGTTTACTCGTATAAAAGAATAAGACCGGATGACTTACCATTCTATTAAATAAAATGAAATGGTTGAGAGTGGATTCCTTTCTTCAATGCATTCCACTGAGGCGACTAGGGCACCTTTTTTGTAAGAGACGTTCAGCTAAAGCCAACTTCTATCAATTCAGGCGGAAGGTCAGGGGGAGTGGTACAATTAGGCCTTCCCTTCGGTACGTATGTGATATCAGTATGTAAAGTAAATTTCTGGTTTTAGGGTATAGTAAATTGGATATTCATTACACAATTGTAAGATCTAGATTCCCTGCTATAAAGTTATATAAAGTTTTACACTATAATACATAGATCTTGTTTATTATTTAAAATTGAACGGTTTTGATTTCAATTCAACTTCACATAATGTCACCCAATAAAATGATTTTGGACATTTATTTTAATGGCATAGTTGAAATGTGTAATTACATCACATAGTTACAGCGGATGATCCTATTTCTTAAATAGCATATATAGTAATGTTGTTGCATACTTATAATCACATTTCCACAATAGCAGAGTCAAATCATCTCATCTAAATATTCTCTAATACTAATGTTTCAACTACTTTGCATGAATTTGGGAAGAATACCAAGTATGGATATGGATACGGGATGCAACAATTTTGAAAACTTTTGCACTGGTAGTTAAAAATATAGAAATAAAATGTATTTCATAAGTATACCGTTTTCTTTAGATGAAAAACATATATGCAAGGAAGGTTTCTATAATGAATGATAAGAGAAATATGAAATAGAGAGATGAGAGAAAACTGTGAGATAGAAGATAACGAGTAAGCTACTATATTAGTTTCTACCTCTGTAATCCACTCTCAAATAGATCAATGGTTCTTTCAATATCATAAATTAGTTCCTATCTTTGTCAAGTGTTTCTCAAAATGGCCCCTCTACGTTGCCATCAGTTTTTGAACATTGTTAAATGTGTTTATGTGGAATGTTAAGTGTAACGTGGACAATGATATCACACAATTTTAAGCTATTTGGATTGATGCAATGAAATGAAATGGATTAATGTGCCATTGTTTGAATTTTAAAATTAATAATGAAGTGGAACCCAATACCACCACTTGCCTTCAATTTAGTTCCCCTCCAATTTGGAAGGTAAGTTATGGAATATAAAAATTGTTTCACTTCACCGTAAAACATCCAACACTACAAGAAAATGCTCATTTAGTGGCAGCAAAATTCCCTCAATAAGTGCTAAATTCTGCCAGGAAGTGATAATTTACTGGCGGAATCAGTCTGCCAATAAATCATATGCCAGTAAATTTCCTGGCGGAAACTTCCCTCAATAAATGCTAAATTCCGCCAGAAACTTCTAAAACAGATTTATTCACTTTGTGGCGGAATATTCCGCCAGAAAGCGTCTGACACAGATTTATAGGTTTGTGGCGGAATATTCCGCCAAGAACTATTTCGGTTTTATTTTAATATTATTATTTCGTGCGGCTGAATATTCCGCCAGTAACTTTGTTTTGTTTTTTTAAAAAAATACCAATATTAATTGTTTCTGAATTAATATTAATTATATATTAATATTGATTAAATAAAAGAAATATTTAAATAATTAAATATTAAAACATAAACATAATAATATTACAAATATAAATAAATAGCTAATATAGATAAATGTCATTCCACATAAACTATTTAAAATTACATTGAAGTGAACTTTTGACACAAAAGAAGCTATCGCCACAGGGGCTTAAAAATCTCTTACTGACCAAATCCATCCAAAGCTTACTCAAATACATGAACTAAAGCAAGAAGAAAATACAACCTAAACTCAAAAAGGTATAGAGGTTGATATCCTTTCAACTGGGATGCAACATCCTCTTCAAAACAAAGCATCAGTTCAACATTTTGAAATTATACAAATGTCAAATTCATGGCCACTAAGCTTCAGCTCACACCGCAAAAAATAGCTTAGTGGGATCTCGCGTCCCGCCACAAAAGAAGCATAGATGATAATAAACACCCAAGCTAAAATAGAACTACCACCATAGAATTCCACACCAAATCTGATAGTACCTGCACATGAAGCAAAATATAACTACCAACATAGAAAGTCTACCTCAAGCACCTACACATGAAGCAAAATACACACAGCCGAAAACACAATATAAAAGCCAAATTCAGTCAGCTACAAATGAAGCCAAATTATGTGTAGCTGACTGAAAACACATGAAGCTTTTGTGAGCGAAAACACTATTTTTTTAATTGCTAAAAAATTTATTAGAAGCTCGGAATCGTACAAAACCAGCAGAAAGAAACGGTACTGATACAAAAGGAAACATCCCAAAACAAAATAAAACACAGCAGCCACACTTCAAACAACTAGGGGAAGAAAAACAAAACATGGGAACCACTACAGCAACAAGGAAAACGCAGAACAGGGAAATAAAAATACCGAGACAAAAAACCAAACAGCAGCAACCAGTAGAAAACAAAGCCAGACCGCAACAGAAAACATAATATAAAAGCTGAAGGTGGAAAAACACAAGAAGGGGGGGTTGAATTGTGTTTTAAAAACTAAAACTTTTTACCAAATAAAACTAAGTTTGCAGCGGATATAAACACAAAAGTAAAAGGGGTGCTGAGAGAAAGAGAGAAAGACACAAAATTTATCCTGGTTCCTCTCACAAATCGAGAGTACTCCAGTCCCCTTGTTACTAACAAGAGATTTTCACTATAATCTACTTAAGATTACAAATTGCTCAAGCACACTTGCAAGAGACTTCTCAGGTGCTCAAGTTTCACTAAACAAGAGACTTCTCAAATGCTCAAGTTAAACTTAACAAGAGACTTCTCAGGTGCTCAAGTTTCACTAAACAAGAGACTTCTCAAATAAACTTAAGAATAAGAATGAATGTTAAGGAACACTTGATATACAATCAGAGGTGTTTACAAAATACAACGCAAATTGCTTTAAGACTTTGAATGACAGATAGAACAATAATGTCAGAATGCTTCAGAGCCTTAAACGCAGTAATAAAACAGTAGTCATTTCTTCCATTTGAGTCTTCCATTTATACTTGAAGGAAGATGATGACCGTTGTAGAGAGATAAGGTGCCAGCTGGAATTTGCTCGTACAATTGCTAGCTGTAAATTGCCTTCTTTAGCAAAGAAATCCAATTCCACTACCTTGCAATTCAAATTATCACTCATCCATTTTGAGTAATAATAGTACGATAGTACGATCCTCAATTGCGCTCCACTTATGGATAAGATTAACGTTGTACCAACGAATATTCCTTCCTGTGGATGTGACAGAGCCTTGAAGTAGATTGTTCTTCAATCATTGGTTCTGATTATGTCAGTTCTTGAGTGACGTAAATTCCTTTTGCTTCAGATGCTGTTGACATAGCTTCTTGAGGTCTTTTAGCTTCTGAGTCCTTCAGAGCCTTGTTTTATCCTCAGAGTCACTTTCTTCAGCATGCAAAATTTAAGCTTCTGATGAACAGCGATACGCTTTCAGAGCTTCGAATCTTGGCTTCTCTCTTGTTATTCATAGTGTTTCTGAATGAATTTTAACTTATAATTCTGCACACTAGAATAATCATTAGTAATACCAATTGTAATTTTAATACTTTGTTATCATCAAAACCACTTAAAATTCTAGAGGTTCATGTCAGACCCACTTTGTTCCAACAATCTCCCCCTTTTTGATGATGACAAACTAAAACATTAAAATTCAACTGTTGTTGATTTAATTTAATTATGTTGACTTCAGGTTTCAAAGGTTTGCAATCTCCCCCTGAGTCTGATAATCCATAGGGTTAGGTTTGTAAGCTCCCCCTAAGTCTTATCCATAATTATTTAACCCAGTTTAAGAGCTAACTTATTAACTTAAAATAAATTTTCATATTTGTCTCTCAGAAGCAGAGGTTTGTAAGCTCTTCTTCTCAGAGTCTGATAATGCTCAGAAGAGGTTTGCAAGCTCTTCTGACATTGTCTATGAGATTTATTTTAGGTTCTTAAGTTTTCTCCCCTTTCAATAATCGTTCAGAATAAGAAGGAGTAAATATGATTCAAAAATGTATATAACATAACAGTTTCAGATTTTTTGAACAGTATTAGAATCAATCAACATTATTTTTAAGGCTATCCTTACTCCCCCTTTTGGCATCAGTCAAAAAGACACAGAAAACCAAGCAGTCAAACGCGTCATACCAAGGCAGTCAAGTCAAAAGGTGGTGACAACTAAATCCATTTAATGAATTGTGTTGAAAACCGTCCTGACATGAGAGCTTGATGATACTATAAAAGGGATGATTCCTCTCATTTTACTCATCCAGAGTAATCAAGTAACATCAAAAGAAAAACATACAATGGAAAGGCAGGTTACCAAGGATGCTTCAGGCTCAAAAGAAGAGAGCAAGAAGGGAGCAGAGCCCTGGCGCTGCGAAGAAAACAGGCTTCGTTATGAGCGAAAAAAGCAAGAACTTAGATTGACAGAATCAGAGAGAGAAGAGTTGGGCTCTGATCTGGAGGAGTTCTTATGGACATACGATGATGATACTTTATACGAAGATTATAGAGCTGAGGTTCAGAAGGCCACTGAGGAATTGCTCGCAGTTCTTAGGGAGAAGTATAAGAGACTGGATGCAGAGGCTTCTGAGTCTAAGTCTAAATCTAAGTAGAGTTTCACTATCTTATGTAATAAAGATCCTCTTTAGTTATAATAATAAAAATTGTTCATGCTATAATTTTCTTTCTTTTTGAGCATGTTTCTTTTATATACTCTTGTCAAACGTCAGAAAACCAGTTACCAGACACGCCTCATACGGTATTGTTGTCCCGCTTATAAACAGGCTATAATACTAAGAAGCTATTTCATGAGTAAACAGGAATACTGATGTGGGGGAACCTTAGGTTTTCAAAATCCTATATAAGTTTAAAAACAAGATGTTCTCCAACATCTTACACTAGGTTCAGAATCCACAAGAGTATCAGACATTATCAGAGTATATGATTTTCATTTTGAAAAACAAAATAAAATAAACATACCAGCACAAGCACATAAATAAGGATAATAAGAAGCTTAATTAACCAAAAAGATATTATCCAAGAGAATTACATAAACATGAATAAAAATAAGTGCTCAAACATAAGGGTTAAGGTTTGGGTTGCTGTTGAGTAAGCTTCAGAAGAAGTTCCATCATTGCATATATCTTCTTGTTAGTAGCTTCACCAGATCTGTTCATGTCTTCTCTTATATCAGCCCTGAACTCATCCATTTCATTTCTTAGCTCTTCTCTTAAGTCATTCTTGATTTCATCCAGAGCTGCTTGCATAGCTGAAGGTATAGCAGATGAAGAAGAGCCTTGGACAAGTACTGGTGGAGATCTAGGAAGAGATGAAGCAACAATGGGAGCTTTACCTTTATCAGAATCTGGTTCACTGAGGTTCTGATCATTCATAACAATATCTTCTTCAGCTCCTTGATTCTCAATAATCTTATTAGTCTCAATAACAGCAATGTGAACAGCTCTATCAACCAATAACTTGAAGGCTTCTTGTTCAGCAAGCCTCTGACGTTCCATTTCAGCAGCTATCCTAGCCTGCTCAGCATCAAGAGATCTTCTTATACTTTCATTCACAGCAGTTAAAAATGCTATCCTCTGACATTCTTCTTCATGGTTAAAAAAAGTAATTCTTAGAGCATGAGAACGATCAGCAACACTCATTATTTGAGACAAGACTTCCATTCCTCTTCCTTCAATCTTCCTTTTCACATAACCTCCTAAGAGCCTTAGAGAGTGACTGAAGTTTTGTTCCAATTCCCTGATCTTAGCATCAACATCTGAGGGAAATATCAGTACTTCTTCTTCCATGCTCTTAAATTTCTTTAGACTAATACTAATAGCATTATCTAGTAGCTCAAGGTTTGGTTCAGAGTTGTGATTGAAGAAGGGTTGGTTTTTGTTGAAGGGAATGGTGGGTTCAGGTCTTTTTCTTTTAAGAGGGATGATTTTGATTTTTCTGATTTCATCAAAGGGGTCTTTGAGGGTTGTGTAGGAAGTGATTAAGTGTAAAAGTTGTGCAATGTGAGTGAAGTGACTTATAAATAGTAACTAGCACACATACACAGAGAAAGCAAACATTGGGAGGGAGCGAGAGCAGTTTTAAAAATTAAATTTCAGAGTTAACTGCCATGATCATCATTAACTGTTCTCTGCCCGTCAGGATCTAGACACGTGTTGAAAAGATTTAAATATAGCTGACGCGTGTACAGACAACTGTAGTACACTTACTAGTACTAAACGTTTCGTTTCCGTTTAGTTCAGAGCCAACCTCATTTATATGCCTTATCAGAACCTGTTACTCTTCAGAACCCGTTTTATTCAGAGCTTCCCAAAGGAGATTCTAAATTATCAGCGGCTCTGAAAGAGCTTCAGATGCTAATTCTATTTTGCATCTCAGAGCTGATTTTCTTCAGAGATAAAGTGCATGTTCAAATTCTTTTTAATATAGTCAAATCTTTCAATAGCTAAAGGCTTAGTAAATATGTCAGCCCATTGATGTTCAGTATCAATGAATTGAATATCTATTGTGCCTTTTTGAACATGATCTCTTATAAAATGATGTTTTATTTCAATATGTTTAGCTCTGGAATGCAAAATTGGGTTCTTAGATAAATGAATAGCAGCAGTATTGTCACAATATAGTGGAATACTACTCTCAGCTATATTATAATCCTCCAACTGATATTTCATCCAGAGAAGTTGTGTGCAACATTTTGCAGGTGAGATGTATTCTGCTTCTGCTGTAGACAAAGCAATAGTTGTTTGTCTTTTGCTGGCCCAAGATATGAGATTTTCACCAATAAATTGGCAATTTCCACTAGTGGATTTTCTCTCTATCTTGTCTCCAGCATAGTCAGCATCACAGAATCCAACTAGTTTACTATCTAGGGATTTTTTATAAAGAAGTCCTAGATTGGTAGTTCCTTTCAAATATCTAAAGATCCTCTTAACAGCAGTTAAGTGAGGTTCTCTAGGATCTGATTGGAATCTTGCACACAAGCATACACTATATAAAATATCAGGTCTAGAAGCTGTTAGGTAGAGTAAAGAACCAATCATACCTCTGTATAGCTTCTGATCTACTTTGCTTCCAATTTCTTCCTTGCTTAGGCTGCTTGAGGGATGCATGGGTGTTGACATTATCTTACAGTCTTCAAGATTAAACTTCTTCAGAAGCTCTTTTGTATATTTGCTTTGATGAATGTAAGTGCCATCTTTTCCTTGGTTGATTGGAATTCCAAGAAAGAATTTTAGCTCGCCCATCATACTCATTTCAAATTCATCCTGCATAAGCTTGGAGAAATTCTTGCAAAGAGAAGCATTAGTTGAACCAAAAATTATATCATCCACATAGATTTGAATAATTAAGATGTCTTTCTTAGTTGTCTTTCTGAATAATGTATTGTCAATCTGACCTTTTTGAAATCCATTTTCTAAAAGGAAATTACTCAGTCTTTCATACCAAGCTCTTGGAGCTTGTTTGAGACCATAGAGTGATTTCTTAAGTTTATAAACATAATCAGGGTTTTTCAAATCCTCAAAACTTGGGGGTTGTTTGACATATACTTCTTCAGAAATGACACCATTTAGAAAGACACTCTTAACATCCATTTGGTATAAGGTTATTCCATTATTAACTGCATATGATAATAATAACCTGATTGCTTCCAGTCTTGCCACTGGAGCAAATGTTTCAGTGAAGTCAATGCCTTCTTGCTGACTGTAGCCTTGTGCTACTAGTCTAGCTTTATTTCTTACCACTTCACCTTGTTCATTCAGTTTGTTCCTAAATACCCACTTGGTTCCAATGACGTTTTTGTGTGTTGGTCTTGGTACCAAATCCCACACATCATTTCTTTGAAACTGATTGAGCTCATCTTGCATTGCTACTATCCATCCATCATCAGAAAGAGCTTCATCAACATTCTTAGGTTCTATCATAGATATGAGTCCTAGAAGTGAATCTTGTTGTTGATAATCTGATCTTGTTTTTCTTGGACTCTCTTTGTTTCCAAGAATAAGATCTTCTGGATGTGATGATCTGTATTTGAATTTTCTCTTTGGAGCTTCATTAGTTTCAGCATTTGTTTGGGTATTATCTTCTGAGATATCATCATGTCCTTCAGATGCTTCTATTGGAGATGCTTCTTCAGAGGCTCCTTCCAATACAGCTTCTGGAATTTCATTTGCATCTGATGCTTTCTCTGGTTCTGGATTGTTGTATAGATATGGAATACCTGCATAACTATCATTTTGCTCTGACGTTTTACTGTCAGGCTCTTTGTCATCAAATCTAACATGTATAGATTCTTCCACTGTATTAGTTTCAGAATTATACACTCTGTATGCCTTTGAGCGTTCAGAGTAACCTATAAAGATTCCCTTACAAGCTTTGGCATCAAATTTTCTTTTGTAGGCCTTATTGTTCAGAATGTAACAGGTACATCCAAACTGATGAAAATAAGAAATGTTGGGCTTTCTTCCTTTAAATAGTTCATATGTTGTTTTATTCAATATAGGTCTGATATAGATCCTATTTTGAATATAACAAGCTGTGTTCACAGCTTCTGCCCAGAAGTACTTAGCAAGTTTTGTCTCATGCATCATGGTTCTTGCCATCTCTTGTAAAGACCTGTTCTTTCTCTCTACAACACCATTTTGCTGTGGTGTTCTAGGAGCTGAGAACTCATGAATAATTCCATGGTCTTCACAATAGGTTGCAAAGGGTTCGTTTTCGAACTCACCCCCATGATCACTTCTGATCTTTAAGATTTTGAGACTTTTTTCATTTTGTACTTGTGTGCAGAAGATGGTAAACACATCATATGCATCATCTTTTACTCTAAAAATTTAACCCAAGTCCACCTACTGTAATCATCAACAATAACAAGTCCATATTTCTTTCCATTGATTGAAGCTGTACTTACAGGACCAAACAAATCAATGTGAAGCAATTCAAGAGGTTTTGAGGTAGAGACAATGTTTTTAGGTTTAAAAGAGGTTTTTGAAATCTTTCCAATCTGACAAGGACCACACAGAGCATCTGAATGATAGTTAAGATTTGGTAGTCCTTTAACCAAGCTTAGTTTGCTAAGCTTAGAGATTAATCTCCAGTTAGCATGACCTAAGCGTTGGTGCCAGACCCATTTCTCATCATTCAAGGATAGAAGACAGACTATCTTTTGCTCTGAGAGTTCTGATAGATTAATTTTATAAACATTGCCTTTCCTTAAGCCTCTGAATACTACAGACTCATCAGACTCTCTGATTACAGTACATGCATCTTTATTAAACTTAACAATAAATCCACTATCACAAAATTGGCTAATGCTAAGTAGATTATGTTTGAGGCCATCAACTAACCAAACATCTTTAATAGAGAGAGAAGAATTACCAACTGTACCAGTACCAGTGATCTTCCCTTTTTGGTTTCCTCCAAATCCCACAGTTCCTCCCTCTTTCAGAGTCAGGGTTTGGAACATATACTTGTCTCCTGTCATATGACGCGAGCAGCCACTGTCCAGGTACCAAGAATGCTGCTCTGGCCTTCTTTGAGTGCAGATCTGCTGCAAAGACAATCTCAGACTTTGGTACCCATACCTTTATGGGTCCTTTAGAGTTAGTTCTCATTGCCTTAGATTGTTTTTGTTTATAAGGCCTATCAGGAGCTCTAGAGTTATTGAAGCATTTTGAAAAACTTTTAGGCTTTGTATAACTCTTGTGCTTAGCTTTAGAATATACCAGAGTTTTATTTATTTTGACATTGGTCTGAGGTTTGGAAACCTTAGGCTCTGAAGGTTTCAGAGTCTGAGGCTTCTTGGCCTCTGACACAATTATTTTTTCAGGTTCTGGTATACCTATTGCTTCTGATTGGCTTTTAACAAATACAGCCTTAGGTTTTGAATTATCACTTTTAGAGGGTTTAGAAAATAATGGATTATCTTTAAAACGTGAAAATCCAAGACCTTCACCTCTGTTTCTACTAACATGGTATATTAAGGAAGCTATCTTACTTCTCTTCATGCCATTGATAAGAAATTCTTGCAGAGCAAATTCATGCTCTGGAGGAACCTTATCATCATAAACATAATGAGTTTCCATAAATGAGTTTCTACTACTTAGAGACTCATTTTCTTCAACTATTATGTTCATTTTCTCAGTTAGGTTATTGTAAGCCTTTTTCAGGACCTTACATTCACCTGCCTTTTTAGTGAGCATTTTTAAGGCATCTTTAAGAGAATCTACTAATTCAGTTCTAGATAGTTTAGCAATTACCTCTTCCTCATCTTCAGAGTCTGAACCTGCTTCAGAGTCTTCTCTGTCAGAGGTAGTTGCCATCAGTGCTAGATTTGCTTCCTCATCACCATCTGAGTCTGAGTCTTTGTCAAGATCTTCCCATGTTGCCAGAAAGCTCTTCTTGACTTTACTCTTATATCTTTCCTTGCTAGAGCTCTGCTTTGATGATCTACTTTTGTTTTCTGGACAATCAGCAATGAAATGACCAGGCTTGTTGCATTTGAAACACTTGTTTTGATCTTTCTTCTTGTCTTTAGTAGTACTAAGTCTCTTGGAAGATCCTCCAAATTTGCCTGCGTATTTCTTGCTTCGTTTTGCCCATTGTGAAACTTTAGCAGCCATCAGCACCATCTCTTCTTCATCATCAGACCCAACTTCTTGACCCTCTTCAGAAGCCTCATCTTCAGATTCTATAATTTTAGCTTTCAGAGCCTTTGATGAACTTTTAGAGCTTAAGGCTATCCCTTTCATCTTCTTGGTTGATTCATCAGTCATTAGTTCCATCTCATGACTCTTTAATGAACTAATCAAGCTTTCAAGGGATACTGTATCCAAATCCTTAGACTCTTGAAAAGCAGTCACCTTGGGTCTCCATTTTGGTGGTAGGCTTCTGAGTACCTTTCTCACATGATCAGCTTCAGTATAACTCTTGTCTAATACTTGAAGTCCAGATACAAGAATTTGAAACCGTGAAAATATAGTTTCAATGTCCTCTCCATCCTTCATCTTAAACAGCTCATACTGATGCACCAACAAGTTAGCCTTTGCCTCCTTAACTTGTTTGTTGCCCTCATACTTGGATTTTAAGGAATCCCAAATAGATTTTGCAGTTC
Source organism: Trifolium repens (assembly GCA_030408175.1). Lineage (NCBI taxonomy): Eukaryota > Viridiplantae > Streptophyta > Magnoliopsida > Fabales > Fabaceae > Trifolium > Trifolium repens. Next base: position 40,096,500 of record CP125851.1, read on the forward strand.
TTTTATCTCCAATTTTAAGGTACTCGTCATGTGAGATAGCATTAGTCATCATTCCTTTTACAGAGTGATGCTTCTTGTACTCTAGCTTTTGAGTAGGTGTAAAGGCTTTCCTGTTCTGAGAGCTGACAACACCTTCTAAGTCCATGTTTTCAAAGTTAACTCCATCTTCTACCATGTCCCATAAATCACAATCAATACTCATGATATAGCTGTACATATTTGTTTTCCAGAACGGGTAGCTAGTCTCAGTTCCATTGAAGAAAGGAACTTTATCAGATGCCCTTCTTTGACGAGAGTTTGAATCATAGTCAAAAGGAACTTCATTGAGATTCTTCTCAGCAGACATGTTTTTCCTCCTGGATCTTTACTGTTTCACTGTAAGGTGAGTTAGGCAACAGACCTAGCTCTGATACCAATTGAAGGTGGAAAAACACAAGAAGGGGGGGGGGGGGGGGTTGAATTGTGTTTTAAAAACTAAAACTTTTTACCAAATAAAACTAAGTTTGCAGCGGATATAAACACAAAAGTAAAAGGGGTGCTGAGAGAAAGAGAGAAAGACACAAAATTTATCCTGGTTCCTCTCACAAATCGAGAGTACTCCAGTCCCCTTGTTACTAACAAGAGATTTTCACTATAATCTACTTAAGATTACAAATTGCTCAAGCACACTTGCAAGAGACTTCTCAGGTGCTCAAGTTTCACTAAACAAGAGACTTCTCAAATGCTCAAGTTAAACTTAACAAGAGACTTCTCAGGTGCTCAAGTTTCACTAAACAAGAGACTTCTCAAATAAACTTAAGAATAAGAATGAATGTTAAGGAACACTTGATATACAATCAGAGGTGTTTACAAAATACAACGCAAATTGCTTTAAGACTTTGAATGACAGATAGAACAATAATGTCAGAATGCTTCAGAGCCTTAAACGCAGTAATAGAACAGTAGTCATTTCTTCCATTTGAGTCTTCCATTTATACTTGAAGGAAGATGATGACCGTTGTAGAGAGATAAGGTGCCAGCTGGAATTTGCTCGTACAATTGCTAGCTGTAAATTGCCTTCTTTAGCAAAGAAATCCAATTCCACTACCTTGCAATTCAAATTATCACTCATCCATTTTGAGTAATAATAGTACGATAGTACGATCCTCAATTGCGCTCCACTTATGGATAAGATTAACGTTGTACCAACGAATATTCCTTCCTGTGGATGTGACAGAGCCTTGAAGTAGATTGTTCTTCAATCATTGGTTCTGATTATGTCAGTTCTTGAGTGACGTAAATTCCTTTTGCTTCAGATGCTGTTGACATAGCTTCTTGAGGTCTTTTAGCTTCTGAGTCCTTCAGAGCCTTGTTTTATCCTCAGAGTCACTTTCTTCAGCATGCAAAATTTAAGCTTCTGATGAACAGCGATACGCTTTCAGAGCTTCGAATCTTGGCTTCTCTCTTGTTATTCATAGTGCTTCTGAATGAATTTTAACTTATAATTCTGCACACTAGAATAATCATTAGTAATACCAATTGTAATTTTAATACTTTGTTATCATCAAAACCACTTAAAATTCTAGAGGTTCATGTCAGACCCACTTTGTTCCAACAAAAGCCTGACTGAAAACACATGAAGCTTTTATATTGGCAAATTCTGTGTAGCTGACTGAATTTGGCCTTTATATTGTGTTCAAGCACATGAAGCGGTAACTACCAAAATCAAATCTGATAGCACCTACATAAGAAGCAAAATACACACAGCTGACAGCGAGAACACAATATAAAAGCCAAATTCAGTCAGCTCCTAAGCAAGATAATAGAATCAACAAAATATAAATGATAATACATAATTAGGATAGTAAGCATTATTTGAATTGTGTAGATTCTTTGAAGAATCAGGCGCACTAGCAATATGCTTATCAAATTCTTGTAGCGCTATGAACTTGGATCCTCAGCAGCAGGACCGTCTGCTGCGGTGCATCCTCCATCATCTCCACCCTTCAATTAATCACACACATTGGTCTATGTTAATAGACTGCCAATCCCGCCGCATGTAATTTATAAACTGATACGCTGTCAAGCCTAACACAATTATATGCGTATAATATGCAAATTCTTTATTATACCTGCCACAATCGTCTTAGTGATGGCTACCGAAGCGTGTTTTTGTGATTGGAAACTACTCAATTAACAAATGTACGTCAAAATACTACATATAATTAATAATTAATATATACAAGTATAAACAGAAATATTTCTTACTCATCTGCGTACGGCATGAGGACGATTCTACCATGTCTGTCCACCAAAAGATTCTCATCGAGTGCCAAAAGATCAGCACGAGTAATTTCGGTATCAACACGGGTTTCTTCCTCTGGGCCAGGTTCAAGTGGTACCTCAGTACCATCCTCTAGAACGCAATGGGGCATATCCGTCAAATTTTGGTTGTACACCACTCGATGTTTGAGCTGGCGGGGTGCAATTCAACATTTAAAAAAGAACAATAGAACATACATTCAAAATAGAACAATAAAAAAAGTACATTCAACATTTAAAAATACATTCAAAATTAAACTTAATTATTGTCATCTCAATCTGATAGTTCTTCATCATCGTCTTGATCATCTTCCAAATGTATTTCATCGTCTTCATCAATATCACCGTCTGAAGGTATCTCTTCTGTTTCGTCTCCACCAACACATATGTGACTAAAAGGTTCAACTGCAATTACATCATCTACATTGGTCATCTCATCAATTTGATATGGATGATCGTCTTCATCAATTCCATCCTTTTCAATTCGGCCTCTTGGTTTTGTCGTTATTGCGGTACACCATCCTCGTTTGTCAACTTTTATTGATGGATAAGGGACATAATAATCTTGTCTGACATTGTGGGCCATGGCAAATGGATCAAACAATTGGTATCTCATGTTCATTTTGATGTCTACAGTTTTCGTTTTTGAATTAAACTTTGTACCACTAGTTGATGGATCAAACCAACTACAATAAAACAATACCACCTTATTGTTGTTATCAAGATAGTTGTATTCGACTTCAAATATGTTTTCAATCACAGCGTAGAAATCATCACCTTCACCATTTTCAGTTACACTTTTCACACACACTCCACAGTTTTTTGTTTCCTTTCCTTCAGTCCAACTCTGTGTATGGAATTTGTATCCATTGAAAAAGTAGGTGTAAAATTGTTTAACATTTGACTTTGGGCCAACAAATAAGTTCATCAAGTGTTGTACAGTAGGAGTTGGTACTTGAAGATACATGTGTTATGCGAACCACTGTGGAAAATAATCATGTATCTTAGCAGAAGATTGTTCCGGAGTAATCCATTCAGAAGTCAAAAATAACTCTAAGTATGGTTGAACTTCAGTGCTGTTAATCAACACATGAACATGTGCCTCATAATAAGTCTGTGGCATATCATGGCGGGCCGGGATGGGTGTTGTTTTCGAGCACAATTTTGCCATCAAATCCATGGCTAATTCTGGAATTGGATATTGAGACTTTACACCCAAAAGTTGAATACACATTGTTAACTTCGAGTCTGTGGAACCTTCAAACTGCAACGGTTCATTTGTCTCTTTTAAAAGTTTATAAAATCTTTGGGCTTCAGCATTCAGAAGTTCATCTACATCATATTCATCTTCCGACCCATTGTTCACCACATTAAATCCAAGGGCATCACTTATCATATCGTTCATCTCGTTGAAGGGGTAATGTTGATAATTCTGAGCAACTACTATTGGCGCGCTGCTGCTCGTAGCACCTTGATTCACGTCACCAATATTAGCAGCATTAGATGGGGCTGGCTGAAATGATTCACCATGACTTGACCAAATCCAATAATTCGGTTTGAATCCTTTGGTATATAGATGATATTTAATTTCGTCTTCGCTACGAAAACGTCCACATTTGCAAACTGCACAAGGACATCTAATTTCCCCTTCACTTATGACAACAGGACTCTGTTTAACAGCTTTGATAAATAGTTCACCCCTAATTTAAAAATTTCCTTAATTTGTCCTCTCTTTCCAGGATAATATCTATCGTACATCCAACTACGATCCATAACTAATATCTGCAAAATATAATATAATATAGTGTGAATATTAATCATTTGTTGTTTTATTTTATTTAAAAATAATTATATTTTTTCCAATTAAAATGAGTTAAAAAAAACTTAATTATATTTGTTAGTTTTAGAAATAAAATAAACCTAATTATATAATTTTCAATTAAAATGAGTTAAAAAACTTAATTATATTTGTTAGTTTTAGAAAGAAATAAACCTATTAATATATTAGAACAAAAAAAGGGTTTTTTTTTATCACCTAAAATCAATTACAACGTAATTTATTTGTTTGTTTTTTGATCACCTAAATATATTATTTTCAATTAAAATGAGTTAAAAATGATAATTATATTTGTTAGTTTTAGAGAGTTCTTGGCGGAAAAAACTGCCACTAAAAATGCAGTTCCTGGCGGAAATTTCCACCACTAAATCAGTCAAACTGACAACAGCACAAAAAATAGGTTCTTGGCGGAATATTCCGCCACAAACTTCTAGCCGTTGCTTTTTAAGTTCCTGGCAGAAATTTCCGCCAACAAATGTCACACAATTTTCCGCCACAAAAGTTCCTGCAGTATATTCCTCCAGTATGTTTTTGTTTTATTTTTTTATATTTCTGATAAACATTGTGGCGGAATCTTTTATTTTGTGGCAAATATTTCCGCCAATAACTTCCTGAGGGAAAATTTCGCAACAAAATGATTTAAAAATCTGTTTGTAAATGAGGGTTTTCTTGTAGTGCAAACAATGAAATGAAAGATTTATTTCATTCAATTCCACTCCATTTCATTTCCTTTCGCTCCGCTCCGCTCTATTATATTACATCAATCCAAACAGGTGTCATGCAGTCGATGATATCAGTTTAAAACAATCATTAATTATTAGATAAAAATTCCAAACTTATGGACTAGTTTGACGATAAGATTAAAATGCTAAGGACTATTTTGATAAAAATAAAGTGAATGAAGATAGAAACTTAATTATGTAACAGTAAGTTAAATAAATGTTCACCGAGATACTAAATTGAGAAATATTTGATAGAAACAAACTAGTTTGAGATATTAAAAGTCTTAAGAGCCTATATGAGAGCGAGTTACAGAGACATAGACCAATTTAATAGTCTATTTGAAGATATAATTTAGTGAGGGAAGAGATAACGTAGAATGATGAATGAATGAAATTTCATTTGATGCATATGATATAATAGAGATCTAATATGATATAAAACAAGATATGACATAAGATATGACATAAGTAAGATAACAATTAGTTTATCATGTTTTTGATGCACACATGATAATAAATATGGTAATTATCATATGTTTTTTATACTCATCTCATAAATTTGACAAAATTACTCTTTGGGGGGTTGGTTTAGTCTTTAATTGCTGAGTTGTTTCCTTTGCTTGCATTTTGTTGAGCCATGACATGTTCAGTTTCAATCTTATGTTGATTGTACATTTTGCTACCTCATAGTACTTCTTCCAATCTTCCTTGAGGTATAATATATTTTAATTAATAAACCTTATTTTTAATAATAAAAAAACAGTTGGTAAGTAAAGAATTTTTTTTTGTTGATTAAGTGAGGGAGGTATACCGTATACCATGAAATTATTGAATATCATTGCAAGTGCAATTGAATGTCACTTTCCTGTCTTCTACTAGAGAAAGGAGAATCTTATATACATCATTGGACACATCCCATTCATATTCACAACTAAAAAAATAAAATTACTTTTGACCAAAAAAATAAATTAATTATTTAGCCAAAAACAATGGTGATGAAATATATTTCATCTACCATTTATAATCCAATATAGTATTACTAGCTAGATATTATTGGCTGCATTTTATAAAAGGCTCCAAATGAATGTTCCTTCTATAGATGACTATATTCATCTATCATTTTAAAATTCAAAACTTTATTACATTATTTTTTTGCTAATAAAACTTTATTACATTTTGTGGACGTATGTAAATAATTAAATAATGTTTTCAATAAATAACCTGTGAATATCATTTCACATCAAATAATATATGTAGTTTTCTCAATATTAATTTTTTTAAGTAGTTTAATAGTTTGAATTTTACCTTTTTAAATTAAATAAATAGTTTAATGGGATTATATTAAGCATAAGAGAAGATATTGTTATTTAAGTATCTCTCAAGATAATGTAATTTAATCTAATATTTAATAGTAATATTGATCTTTATTTTCACTGTATAGAACTTAGTAAATGTATGAAGTTAAAAAATTAGTAAATTCTAAAAGTAAAAATAATAGTAGTAATTTTATCGTAACCTTTCAATTGTTAAATTATTTTTTGTTGAAGAAATTCATATTCCCACCCCCCAAATATTCTAATTTTGGAACGCGTTTTCCAAAGTTTTTCCGGTTTAAATTCGGAAAAATTTTAAAAAACATGTTCCGAAGTTCGCATTCAAGACAAAAAAAATTAGAAAACGCATTCTAAGACAAAATCGAAATGTTAGAGGGTCAAAAGTCCCAATTGAGAAGAGAAAATTCCCTATACACCCTAGTGTTGATCCAACGGCCAATGATGGCCCAAGATATCACATAACCCACTTTTAACAAATATGCGACCTTAATTAATCATCAAATTTTACTTTTTGTTTGAATCATCATCGTCGTCATCATCATCATCATATTATACTCATATGGTGCTTTGATGACACATGCATTTTATAAGATCCTAAATTCGATCTTTAGTTTGGACATGCGACAACATTAAAACTTTAAAGTGTGTTTAGATGGACAATTTTAAAATCCAAGGAATTTTAAGATTTCATGGAATCAAATGCATCATTTAAATTCCTTTCAATTTCCAAATTCATTGTTTGGATAAAGTAAAGAAATTTAGTTCATTAATTTATTAAAAATAATTTCACATAATTACTATTGTTTGTCATCCATTTTCGTCCCACGAAGCTCGATGGACTAGTTTCTGCAATTGCATGCGGATGATATCTGACTTACATAATGTTGCGTGCTCCTTAAAATCTCAAGTTTTATTTGTCAAAAGGAGTTCAGGTTCTGCCTCACGCGCAAGGCACATTGCATCACCCGCGGGGCGCAAGAGACATGTTTTGGTGGATTCCATGATTCTAGCTACTTTGTCCACGTGCGTAGTGCATAGGTGCATGCCTGAGGCGCATAATACTGTACTTGCTTCATGTGCGGGGCACATGGACCATATATGTTATATATAGCTGCAAATTCTAATAGATTTTCGTAGAATGTGTGCTAGAGTTTTGGGAATCTTAGAGAGGTAAAAAGAGGGAATCATTGGGTCCTTAATAACCTATGATTGAGAGTTTTTTGGGATAAATTTAGGATTGAGAAACACATTACAAACGCCTTAGGTGTGAGATTCATTGTTCATCATTATTTTTGTGAGGTTGAGAAAAATGGGTAGAAATTAGGAAATTTTTTTCTTGTAACCATTTTGAAATCTGTTTGTAAACATTGATTACAGTGAATGCAGAGTTGCTCTCTTTTGTGATTATTGTTTCGTGAAGAGGTTCGAATTCACAACACATAAGAAAAAAAATACAGTCCTATGTAAATCTTTCATCACATAATTAACTTCTCAAACCCTTTCTCACTCTCTCTTTCTCTCGCATTCATGTCAAATCACCACCCACTCAGCCACTCGTACTCCTGACAGCTCACTTCCAGCAGTGACACACATGGCGGCTCCTACCACGCATTTCGGCAGTTCCTGTTCCAACACCTAGCAAAAGAAAGAAAACTCACGTGGTCAAAAGATTTTAGATACGGGATTTGGAGACTTAAAAAAATGAAGAAAAAAAAATACTACATAAAAAAAATCAAATAATGTGAATTCTTAAATAATATATATTTTTATGTGAATGTGTCTAAATCTTGTATTTAAAATGTCTAAGTACATCTTATTATTTTCCTCATATACTATATATAGTTTATATGTTTGCAATTGGTTTTCATTCTGACGTGGTCTAAACAATGGAAACTTGAAAGTCACAATCACAAACACCGTATCAACCCTCCCAAGTCCCATTATTAACCAAATCAAAGAAAGAAAAAAAATAAAAAATGGGAATAGTGGAAGAAGCACACAACGTGAAAGTTTTAGGAACAGGTTCAAGGTTTATAGTTCTAGCACATGGATTTGGAACAGATCAATCTGTATGGAAACACCTCGTACCTCATCTTCTAGATGAGTTTCGTGTCATACTTTATGACAACATGGGATCTGGTACAACTAATCCTGATTATTTTGATTTTGAAAGATACTCAACCTTAGAAGGTTATGCTTATGATTTACTTGCAATCTTAGAAGAACTTCAAGTTCATTCATGTATCTTTGTTGGTCATTCTGTTTCTGCTATGATTGGAACTGTTGCATCAATTTCTCGACCTGATCTTTTTGCTAAAGTTATCATGATTTCTGCTTCACCAAGGTATAGTCAAATTGAATTTGTCTTTGATAATTTTATTTTTTTTTGACAAAGTTTGATAATTTGAAGTTAGAGCTTAATCATTGTGTAATAATGGTTTGTTTGACTTTTGTTATTCTGTGCTTTCTTTTCTAGACACAGTTTTTTTTAAAATATTTAAATACATTATGTTTTGTTTCCATAAATATTGGAGTAATTTTTAATGTAAAAACTTATTTTTATTGTAAAAAAAATGTAAAATTTTATTTTTCATTTTAACCATTGAAATAGAAAAAAGAAATGAGAAATGATATTTTGACTCACTTTTCTTACAAAAATATTTAAGAAGGCAAATATTTGTGGTAATACTTTTTTTATGTATATATATTTGTATTATTACTTTTTAAATGCTATTTTCTCATCATAGTATATTTAATGCGGCATAAAGAATAATTTGATAGAAAATGATTACAATTAAAAAATGGTAAAGATTCAATTTTTTAAAATAATATATTTTTAGTGTATGTAGTTTTATTTTGATCATTATAATATGTGACCATATTGGTTGTAGTAAAGATTACAATCAATTCTTAACCAAAAATAAATAAAAATATTACAATCAATTATATCTATGTTTTTATGTTTATTAATTATGTGATGACTTATTTATATTTATATATTATTACATAAGAAAAGAGCAATATTTAATGATGTTACGTGATGATGGGGGTTTTGTGGGGAATTAAGGTATTTGAACGACAGGGATTACTTTGGAGGATTTGAACAAGAAGATTTGGATCAATTATTCGATGCTATGTCATCAAATTACAAATCATGGTGTTCAGGATTTGCTCCAATGGCGGTTGGTGGTGATATGGAGTCAGTGGCAGTACAAGAATTTAGTCGAACTTTGTTCAACATGAGACCAGACATAGCACTAAGTGTGTTACAAACAATTTTTAATAGTGACATGAGACAAATATTATGTCTTGTCACTGTTCCATGCCACATTATACAAAGTATGAAGGATTTAGCGGTTCCAGTCGTGGTTGCCGAGTATCTCCACCAACACGTTGGTGGAGAGTCTGTCGTGGAGGTTATGTCAACGGAGGGTCATTTACCGCAGTTGAGCTCGCCGGATGTTGTTATTCCGGTGATACTCAAACACATTAAGCATGATATTGCGGCTTGATGTTAATGTGTGGTTGGTGTGGGATGCATGATTGTATTATTTAGGTTTTTATAAGAGAAAAAAAAATTAAAAAAAAATGAAAGAGCATGAAAGATGGTTAGTTTTAATTTTGTGTCTTTTTCGTAGATGACCAAAGGAAATGGAGTTGGCAACACATGTTTCCATCAATTATGTATTGTTGTTAATTGTATGATAGTTTTTTATATTTTGGTAGGTGGTGATGCCATTCAATAGTTATGAGCATCAAGTGTTGTTATCCTTGTAATAATGTGGAGATGGAGGCTGTGAATAATAAATAAATACTAGTTTTGTTGCCTTGTTGGGTCTTGCCAAATCAATACTGACATGTAATAAGTAGTATATTGTATTTGGTAAAATTGCATAAATATTTAAATTGGTATTTTTATTGAATAATCGTGTAAAACTATTTTATGTTATTAATTTGAATCTTATTGCTGAGTTTGTTCATAAATTTATTATTTTTAATTTTTAACGATGTTAAATTTTTGTTATAGTTTTAATTTGAACCCAAGCACCGCCATAACCACCTCATCCGCTGTATCCACCACCCCTTCCTCATGAGAAAGAAACAAAACGGGGAGGATGCATTCCAATTAATCATAATGATCTTAGGAGGGCTCAAAAAGTCCCTCGGCGATTAACATAATGATCTCAATCCCATCATCAAAGAACAAGCCTAAGATTATTATGATTAATCGGCGACGGACATTGAGGCCGTTTACGCCTAACACTAACAAAAACTACAAAACCTGAAAACTAAAAACAGACAAAAACTAGAGAAGAAGAAATGGAAGATGAGAGAATGAAATGAATGGAAAGATGAAAGGAATGATTACAATTTATAGATTTTTTGCGTTGATCTCATTGGCTGAACAAAAAAGCAGTCACTCCGTCATTGGCCACCGTCCTTGACCATTGACTGTTACCAAAATTCTGAACACCGTCCATCCGCTACTTAAGTAACAGACGACCATTCAACAGCTCTATGCCTTGCTGGCCAATGAAATGCCTTCACCGTCATTGACCATTGATTGCTGCGAAGACCACAGACCACCGTCCATTCGGTACTTAATTAAGTCACGGACGAATGTGTAGGGTGTCTGCGACCTAAGTGACGGACGTTGTGTGGTCAAAATTTTAGTGGCCAGGAACGCACCACCACGTGTATAAATAGGGGGTGGGGTGAGTGTTTCCATTCACTCTCCTCCAATCATTCATAATTAAAAAAAAAAAGGAAAATTTAGAATTTCAACTAAGTACAAACCTAGCTGCAGTCTACTAAAACGGGGGAGAACCTAATCTTTTTAGGATCCAAGTTGATATTACTCTCGGTGATCTGAAGCACCTGCTGACCCAACTTAACAGCTGTTGCCATTCACGCGATCAAAGAAGGGTCATCGACGTAGAGTATCGATGTCCGTCGGTCTTCTCAGACGGAACCGTCCTGTTCACCAATATGATACTTAGAAATGACGGCGACGTGAGAACAATGTTCTCTATTTTTTTCTCAGTACATGACGAAGGGACCGATCGAACTCGATGCTAAGTTGGTTAGATCCGTTCAAGCTATATGTTCAAACTTGGTCCGTCCGAGAACCTTCGACGAAATCGCCGCGTACATGGTCGAATCCGGAGAGGACGAAGTTGAAGAAATTAATCTGAACCTTAGTTTTTTTTGTTAAATTTATATTTTTAATTTACTATCTTCGTTCTTAATGTAATATTTCGGTATTTTTATCGAATCTTTAGTTATCGCAACCGTCTATTTTTTTATTTTGGTCTGGTGCAGTACGCTACTTAAGTAGCGGACTAGTAAGTTACAGGAACAAAAAATAAAAAGCAACAAGAACACTGTAAGAATAATAGATGCAAAGAAATATATTTTTTAAATCAAGCACGAAAATTACATCATTTTAAAATATCCATCTAAATAATCTAGCTCCTCACACTTGTGTTTCCACTTTAAAGAACAATTATAAAATACACATCAGACACAAAAATTACATAAAAATAAATATAATGACCGGTAGGTTGAGGATGTTTCACCGGCAAACTTATAAAATTTTATCAACATCCCTTGTGGCAAATTCTGCCACTTGATCACCACTAGATAAATGCAGATAGCAAGGTGGTCTGAGCCAAAAAGTTTGGCAGGATGGGATAATCTCATTTGTGTTTGGAAAATACCAACTTTTTCCGCCGTGTCTCCGGTTAGTCATATCATACCCAATAAGGACACTAAAATTTCATCATTGACAATGGCCTATACAGCCATTTACTCACGAAATGATAAAAAACAAACATCCTAAAACTACTATAACAAGAAAAAAAATTAGAGGAGAAATGGGAGAGGTGTGAACTTCAGCTCACTGAAGCATTCCTTATATACGGCATTTTAGCCGCACACGTGACCAATTAAAAAGCGCTCAAGAAAAAATCATTTCCTTGCAAAACACGCCTCTGTGAATCACAAGTATATTTTCTAGGATGCAATGTTTGAAGTACAAGAACTGATGATGTACAAGAACTGATGTTTGAAGGATTTTCATTACTAGCATTCCTCTCATCAGATTTTGGAGTACAAGAACTGATGTTTGAAGGATAAACAAAGTTGTTCCTTTGCAATAACGCTAGATTGCTATATATCCATTAAAGCAACATTGGCAAGATTGTACCGTGTTTGATTTCTTTCTGTTGCAGCTATAGGTTCAAAAGGATTATCTTCAATTTCAAGTTTTGAACTAGAAGCAACTAGAACAGTTTGCATTTTATAATTACTGTTAGTGGTAGATTGCGTTAGCCGATTCACAGATTGAGTTGTACTAATTAAGTTATTCTAATCACAGTTTAGTCCTTCAATGTTTGCCTCAATTTGGCCTACTTCCTAAATATATGTTCCACCCTCAACTGAATCATTCATAGAGTCATCTTGTACATTCGTACCATTTGTTTCTTGCTCGCCAAGTAATTCAAGAAGAAAGTTAGCCTCATCAGTTGAGATTAGAGGATCATGTTCAAAGCTTATGTTGACTAGATGAGATGACATAAGTGATTAATCTCCTATGGATATGCATGAGTAGAATCAGTAGGACCTCAGACGAAACTTTAGGCTTTGATGTGTTCAAAATGCTATTCAAGTGTCTCATGAGGAATATGGATTCCTTGTAAATTAATAGTTACATTTCTATACTCTCTTTCATCTGAATTCTTTCGAGAATCGTAATAAATTCGTTCACCATGTTTTTACTTCTTAATTTCCTCCTCTATCATTCAATCGTCATTTTATATATCCATTACCATTTACCATGTCAACTTTAGAAATTTTGTACAACATTTTATTCTTCTTGAAGTTTCAATTGAGAATATGTTTTTGTTCCTTAATTATTCTTCAAGTTACTATAGATAAATTTAGGCATTTACTTTGTATATCTATCTTGGAATTTTTATTTTTTTGTCCTTGCTGATAATATAGAATTCATAGGAAGAATCCCACAAGGCTTACAAGTTATTTTGGGAAGCCATTTTTAGCTTAGATCCAAACTCCTCTTTAGCAAAAGAAATGATATATGGTATATGCTAGTGAGATCATTTCTTTTGTCAAATAGCTCTACTTTCATAAATTTGCAATTCACACTTATGATCAAATCTACTATAAGCTAGCAAATAAGTCATGCCAAATATAGCATAAGATAAAGATGTGAAAAACCTTCCCCAATAATATAAATTTTTTCTAATTTTGTAGAACTCAAAAATTGTATTGAGGAGAGTTTTGCAGATTTTTGATAAATCCTCCAACACCAATTTATGTTATTATAATACTATCAATATTATTGCTAAAAAAAACTATCAATTTTAAAAATATATTAATCATAATAAACATTCATATATCATTCTCTACAAAGCACTCACATAAAAGATAAAAAATTTCTCTATTTTTTTAAAAACTTTTTTCTAATCCCATCTTTCAAAAGTTCTCTCTTCTCCCATGCCTAAGAAGGCCTCACATAAGCCCAATAAGAAGCTTAAATCACCTACTAAATATAAACAAGTAGGAATCTTTATCTTTATCTTTATCTTTATCTTTATCTTTATCTTTATTATATAGAATGGGAATAAGAAGCAACATCCTAAACCCTAATTAGATGTTGATTAAGGGAGGGAAAATCGTATTTAATGCATGGCTTTGCAGTATTATTTCTTATCAAATTAATTATGGTATTTATTGATCCTGTTATCAATGCCAACAATATACTTTGGTAATTTGTATTGGTAATAAAAGCAAATCTGTGTAATTAAAGCAGATTAATATATGGTGCATGCAAGAGCCGCCCCATTATGCATTGAAACCAGAAGAAGGAATTAAATGCACCAATATCAGAAAGGAAAGGGGAAAAAAATCACTACTGTTGTTCATTATATATGGTGCGTCTCTATCTCTTTCTCTCTTAAATTTTCCCCTCTTTTCTCTCCATTTTGTTCACTTCTTTCACATCTTAGTTTCTTTATGCAAACCCTTTTCTAATAATTTGTACTTCTTTTTTATCTATGATTTTTCATTATTTATACACATTTATAAATATTTGTTCTTAGAAAGTTATGAATTTATGATTGGTTCTTTATATATATATATAAAAAAAAGTTGTTTTATTTGTTTGCATTTGTTTATTTAGGAACAAATGGCAGGCTCGCACATGAGATTTGAGAATTTAAAGCAGATTAATATATGGTGCATGCAAGAGCCGCCCCATTATGCATTGAAACCAGAAGAAGGAATTAAATGCACCAATATCAGAAAGGAAAGGGGAAAAAAATCACTACTGTTGTTCATTATATATGGTGCGTCTCTATCTCTTTCTCTCTTAAATTTTCCCCTCTTTTCTCTCCATTTTGTTCACTTCTTTCACATCTTAGTTTCTTTATGCAAACCCTTTTCTAATAATTTGTACTTCTTTTTTATCTATGATTTTTCATTATTTATACACATTTATAAATATTTGTTCTTAGAAAGTTATGAATTTATGATTGGTTCTTTATATATATATATAAAAAAAAGTTGTTTTATTTGTTTGCATTTGTTTATTTAGGAACAAATGGCAGACTCGCACATGAGATTGAGAATTGCAGCGAGAGTGGTGGCAAGAACCTATAAATATGTTGTATGTTGTTAATTTCGTGTGAAGGATGATTCCAAATATAATCTGTGGCAAGAACAGAACCTCTAAATTTTATGTTTTTTTTTCTACTAATATTTCCAAATCTCAATTATGCAGATGATTCCATATGAAGGAGAAGGTTTTTGAGAATTAAACTACTACAACTAATGTTGTAGATGAATGTGGCAACAAGTGGTGTTGTGTGCTTATTTATGTTTCTTTTTTCGTATAAACAATTAAAAATTTGCGGCGAATGGAAAAGAATGGTCACTGCTCGGATAATTGATGTTGGCTATGTTATTAAGCTTTATGGTCGTCCGGACAGAGATAATGAATTTATTCATTTAAGTCTTTATTGTTCTAAAGAATCATAGTTAGAACAATTGTCAGTTGATTTCTAAAAATTTATTTTGGTTGATGTTAGATGGTTGCCGAGAATTTAGTTTTGTCAGATGTTGTTCTCTATGTTATGTTTGTTCCTTTATAAAGTACAGAATTCAGGTTTCTAATTAAAAAATGAGTTTTCAACATTATCTGTTATATTCCATAGCAATTTGTTCTCTATTCAAATCATTAAGTTTTTTTTTTACTATACCCATGACATAAAAATACGATTAGAAGTTTTTTAAACTCTATTCAAATATATTTCTCCTTATACACTTCATCAAAATCGTGTGGTAGAATATTGATCTTAAATTTAAGGTGATGTATAACAAAGTCTCCTTAATTATGGGAAATAAACAATATATAATTTAAGTGTGTTTTTTCAAATTTGTTAGGAAAAAGCTAAAAAAAAGAGCATACCCTTATGAGAAGTTTGAATACCTCCTAAAACATAGCAACCATTCATGAGATTTTAATGTATGCATCATTTCAATAGACAGAAATCAATTCGCGGTATGGAAAAGGAAACAATCACATATCATATAAAGAATGAATTTAAAACTTATCAATTAATCCTAAAAAATAGAATTATTTTTTCAAGAGAAACTAATTTTTTTCATGATACGCTTCTTTCAATAAACAGTGTATTCTTTCAATAAACCATGTCCTATGAAATTTGAGAAACAATTATTACTCCCTGCTTTGCAAAATATAAGTTATTTTGAAAAAAAAATTATTCCAAATTATACAAGCATACTTCTAAATTCTAATCGTCCATTGTCATGTTGATTGACATAAAACAATATATTTGTTAGCTTTAAATAATTTCACAATTAGAAATATGATAATTTTATGACCCGTGCGAATGCACGGGCAAGACGTCTAGTTAAGTACAATATCACTGAGTGAGATGATGTACCAAAATATTAATAGTGTAGTTCTTCTGAGATTGGCTGCATCATAAGGCCAAAACAACTTGGTCAGAGTGACTTAACTGAAGCACCAATGCTAAAGTAATTAAGTCTAAACCACTTGTGCATATTGAAGATGTGCAGATGCAACATGTTGAACAAGATGTCCTAGACATCTTGTCACTGGGTTCAGAGCATGTTAAAGCAACATGTCAAACAAGATGTCGCAAGACATGTGGGTAGGACATCTGAACCCAGTTCAGCTTAAAAGATAATGCTTATCCATTAAGCACGCGTGTTTGTTTTAATTTTAATGAAGCGCGAATCTTTAAGTTACAAGCTGAGATTAGGATTAATGATAAAGTTTGTTATTAATCCTATGTGTTAGATACGATCGGAATCGTATTTAATTTGTGGATAAAGATTAATTTCTTTATCTTTTGGAGTTTGTTTTTAAACAAGTTTGTTTTAAAACTAACTCTTAATTGTAGTGCATCTGAAAGACTGAAGATAATCTGAAGACTTGCACTCCTATAAATAGAACTCAACATAGAGCTTAAAACTCAACCCACAAGAACTGAAGATTGTGAGTTCAAAGCTTTGTGCCTACTGCGCAAAGCACTAGTGGCTCTTAGTATCGTTGTTTGATACTTTGCAGCTTTGTGGCTCTTAGTATTGGTTTTGATACTTTGTAGCTTTGTTGTTGAATGTTGGCATTCAACTAAGTCTTTAAACTTTGGAGTTTAAAGTTGTCGTCACTTGGGATTAGTGATTAGAGGGAGTTGGGTAGGTTCTCATATTCAGGGGGAGTTAGCCCTTGAGTAGAAGATTGCTAGGATTAAGAAAAGGCATACATGCCAATAGGGTTTTTGGTATGGTTGTAAGACTAAGTATTAATTCGGATTAGTAGTGTTCACTTCCTGGATTGGTATCCCCCAGAGTAGGGCTGGTTTGCGCCGAACTGGGTTAACAATTACTGGTGTTCTTTATTGCTTTTATTTACTTCAGTACTGCAATAATATCTGTGATCCTCATAACCAATTGTCAAACCAGTTGTCTGAGACATCTGGACTACAGACACATTGTCCTAGACATTGTGTACGACATCTGTCCTGCCTAGGAACAGAATTTCAATTGGCATCAGAGCAGGCACCCTAACCTGCTGGGTGAGCTCCAGGGAGATATATTTTGTTCAAGATGGACAAGAGAGGATCAATCAACAGACCACCAGTCTTGGATGGATCAAATTATGATTATTGGAAAGCAAGAATGGTTGCCTTTCTCAAATCCATGGATCAAAAAGCATGGAAGGCAATTATCACTGGGTGGAATCATCCAATAATCACAGCACCAGATGGCTCTACAAGTCTAAAAGGAGTAGCAGAATGGAGTCCAGAAGAAGAAACTGAGGCCAGTGGCAACTCTAAAGCACTCAATGCCATATTCAATGGTGTTGATGAAAACATGTTCAAGTTAATCAACACTTGTACTGAAGCCAAACAAGCCTGGGAAATTCTTCAAACAGCACATGAAGGAACCTCTAAAGTTCGAATGTCAAAGCTGCAACTTCTCGCCACGAAATTTGAGAACTTAAGAATGGAGGATGAAGAAACTATATCTGAGTTCAACACTAGAATACGAGATATAGCAAACTCAACCTTTGCTCTAGGTGAGAAGATACCTGAAGAAAAGCTAGCCAGAAAAATCCTTAGATCACTGCCTAAGAGATTTAACATGAAGGTGACTGCAATCGAAGAATCTCAAGACTTGAGCACAATGAAAGTTGATGAACTTATTGGCTCATTACAAACTTTTGAGATGTCTCTGGATGATAAACCAGAGAAGAAGATGAAGAACCTGGCTTTTAAATCTGAGGAAAGTCAAACTAATGATGAGCTATCAGAAGCATTAGCTTACCTTACAAAGAATTTCAATAAATCTTTGAGTCAGCTACAAGCCAGGTATAAGCCAAATGTCTCAGACAAAAGGTCCAACATCAAGTCATAGGGCAAGAGCAAGGAGGAGAATACTTCTGAGCAAAACAAAGAAGTAAGATGTTTTGAATGTGAAGGATTTGGACACATCAGACCAGAATGTCCAAACTTTCTCAGGAAACAGAAAAAGGGAATGGCAGCTACTTTATCTGATTCTGAGGAAGAAAAGGAAGAAGAACCAACAAATAAAGCCTTTGCTGGAACATTTGAAACTAGCAGCAGCATCAGTAATGAAGATCTCCTAAAAGAATAATTGGATGAGAGATACAACAATCTCACCATTAAATGGGAACAATCTTGTGAACTTATAAGAAGACAAAATAAGGAGATGGAGAAACTAGCTCATGAAAAGCAAGCATTAGAGGCTTCTACAGCTGACTTAAAAGAACAAGTCACACTGCTTGCACAAGAAAAGGAGGCACTAGAAGTATCAACAGATGGCTTAAGAGAACAAGTCACCTTGCTTTCACAAGAAAAGGAGGCATCAACAGCTGAATTGAGAAAACAAGTCACATTGCTTTCACAAGAAAAGGAGGCATTAGAAGCATCAACAGCTGTGTTGAAAGAACAAGTCACCTTGTCAAATTCAAAACTCACTGAGATGACAAAATCCGTGAGAATGCTAAACAAGGGAACTGACATGCTTGAAGAAGTCCTTGAGCTTGGTAGAAACCCAAGTGACAAGAAGGGATTAGGGTATGACAACTATAGCAACACTTCTGAAAAGAAAATTCCCCCAAAGATTAACTCTCAGGACCAGATGTCAAACCACATGTCACAACATCCTTCTCAGCACAAGCATAAGAAGACAGAATCCAAACCTCAACAACCTGCTAGACAAAAGAAACAGGTGAAAAAGACTCATCATCTGACTCAACACAAGTAGAAAAGGTTTGAACAGAGGCCTCAGCCTCCAGCTCAACAGAAGAAGCACATGCCAGACCACATGTCCCAACATCATGTTCAACATGTGTCCCCTCAATACAAAGAATACAAGGGACCACTAAAAAGATGTAAAGATTGTGGAAAAACTGGGCATTTAATCTCAGAATGCTTCTATCTCCATGGCTACCCTCAGAAGCCTAAGTCACCAAGTCAGAACAAAAGGAAGATCCTACCACCAAGGATGAAATACAAAGAAGTTCTGACTAAAGTATGGAAGCCAACATCACCCCAACAGGCTCATACTTCTCCAAGAATATCTCCATCTAAAAATTGGTATTTTGACAGTGGGTGTTCAAAACACATGACTGGAGATAAAAGATACCTTAGAGAACTAAAGTCTCACTTAAAAGGAAGTGTTACTTTTGGTGATGGAGTCAAAGGTAGAGTCATAGGGATTCGAAAACTAGCTGGTCCAAACACTCCATGCCTAGATGATGTTCTACTAGTAGAAGGTCTCACTGCAAACTTGATTAGCATTAGTCAACTATGTGAACAAGGACTAAAAGTGCACTTCAACAACCATGAATGCACCATTGCTAATGATCAAAAGGTAGTGATGAAAGGGACAAAGTCAAGTGATAAGTGCTATACTTGGACACCTCAAAACAAAAGTCCAGAAATAGCTTGTTTGTCTGCCAAGGAAGATATTGACAAGATGTCCCACCAGATGTCCCAACATCTGTACAATGGACAAGGAGCTGAAGAGATTTTGGTTGGGAGTGTTAGAGTGCCCTTGGGTATTCACACGCTCAAAAACGTGTCATAAGCACTATAGAGGTAACGTGCAGAGTAAAAGAAACATTAAAACATCTGCATGTAAAAAGAGGTAGCC
The DNA here is from genome assembly GCA_030408175.1 of Trifolium repens. Classification (NCBI taxonomy): domain Eukaryota; kingdom Viridiplantae; phylum Streptophyta; class Magnoliopsida; order Fabales; family Fabaceae; genus Trifolium; species Trifolium repens. The sequence goes on from CP125851.1 coordinate 40,116,446, forward strand.
TTAAGTTCTCAATCAATCTATAAAAGGCTACTAGAACCTCATATGTGACACAACCAAACGTCTCAACATCTTGTCTAACATCCTTCTCAAAAGTCAGAAACTCATTCTTCTCAAGAACCCCCTTCAACAATGTCTCAGCAATCATCTAAGAACAACAACCCAGATGATTCAAAGACGCAAACAGAAGAGGCATCATCTCAAATGCCTAGGGTTTCAGATTTTCGCGTTGATCAACAAGGAATTATCACAAACGCTGTACCAATTAGCATGATTCCTCCAACAGAAGGCGAAATCAAGAAGAAAACGTCCAAGGGTTCAAAGAAGAAGAAGAATCCTAAAAGGACGAAAGCTCATGCAACGGGGAATGACAAAATTCAGGAACAAGAGCCTTCAAAAACTGAATGTCAACCTTCTGAGAGTCAAGAATCACCAAAGAAACCAGAAGGGTCACATGTCAAAACATTCGGTGAAGCACTCACAACAACATCACCTGATGAACATCGTGACAAGACTACTGAGTCAAGCTCTCCTTCAACCAAAGAAGTTCCTCCGTCAGAAACTACCACCAACATCTTCTCAGAATCTCATAAAGAAGATCCTAACTTGGATCAACCTATGCCTTCAGAAGAGAATCCAACACCTGATGTCGAACCACATGTTCCAACATCTGGTCACGATCAAGGTCCTGAACAAGAATTTCAAGATCAAGTAATGGAAGAAGAAGAAGATGAAGATGAGGTTCCCCTGGCCAAGATTCTTCAAGGAATGAAGAAAGATAACCAGCCTCAACAGGTCCTTGAAGAAGAAAACTCAGACGAAAGTGAAGGAGTACGTATTAGCATTCCAGTAAAAAGAAAAGCTAAGACGTATAGGTCTAAGCAAGAGGAGACGTCCATCACTGAGAAGAAAGGGAAGAGAAAAGCTGAGAAGAAAGCTACTGGAGAAAAGACTTCAAAGAAGAAGAAACAGGTCGTTGCTGTAAGCGACTCTGAGTCTGATGTCGAGCCTGATGTCCTAGACATCACAACCTCAGGAAGAAAAAGGATTGGAGGAAGAAGAGTTCCTGCAAACATCCCTCCTGCTCCAATGGATAGAGTTTCTTTCCATTCTGAAGAAAATGCTCAAAGGTGGAGATATGTTTATCAGCGCAGAATAGCACAGGAGAGAGAACTCAACAAACAAGCTCTCGAATGTGAGGAGATTATGGAACTCTTAGAAGCTGTTGAACTGATGAAGACTGTCAAGGATCTAGGAGACTGCTATGAGATGCTAGTAAAGGAATTCATAGTCAACATTACTAGTGCTTGCAGTGAAGGAAGTGAGGAGTACAGAAAGGTACGAGTCAGAGGCAAAGAGGTGAAGTTTTCTCCAACAACCATCAATGAGTATCTTGGTAGAAATCCAACCATTGAAGGTGATGAAGCTGAATTAGTCAGGGAGGTGACTAAGGAAATTACAGGAGGTCAAGTGAAAGAATGGCCTAAGAAAGGGTTGTTGTCAACAGGATGTTTAAGTGTCAAGTATGCAATTCTCAACAGAATTGGAGCTGCAAACTGGGCACCTACTAATCATGGTTCTGGGATTACCCCTATGCTGGCAAAGATGATCTTCCTCATAGGAACAAAGAAGAAGCTCAACTTTGGTGATCATGTTTTCAATCAAACCATGAAGCATGCTGACACATATGCAGTGAAGCTGCCAATAGCATTCCCCTGCCTAATAACTGGAATGATTTTAAGGCAATATCCAAACATCTTGTACCCTTATGAAGCTCCAACCAAGAAACCTCAAGTTCTAAGCTTTGACTACAAACTGTTTGTTGGTACACATGTCCCAGACATTGTGTTTCCAAAGATGAAGGAAACTGTTGAAGCATCAGGCTCTATGCCTAGAACAAACAAGGAGGATGTACTTGCTGAACTGATGCAAATATCCAAGACCTTGGAACAAACCATCAAGACCAGCACAGCAAGGAAGACCCATGTGGACAATCTGATCAAGTACATCATGGAGGAAGGTGAAGGTGAAGAAGAAGTTGGAGCGGCTCAAGCTGAAGCAGAGCAACAAGAAGAAGAAGTTTAAAGAACAGACCCTGAGTAATGTAGGAAAATAAGTACTTTTGTATTTTTCCTTTCTGTTCTACTTCTTGAATTTGTGGCCTACCAAATGTCCTAGACATTGGAGGCTTTGACATCCGGCACTTATGCTAGTGCACTTTTGTAAGCTGTTCCGTTCTATAAATCAATGAATATTTTTCCTTTGAACCTTTGACAAATTATGGTAAAAAGGGGGAGAAATAATTGATGCTAAGAACAACACTTTGGCAAGTAGAATCATTCTCTTGCTTACGGATGTATATGGCAAGCTTTAGAAAAATTTAAAAACTAAAAGCTATGCTTAATAAGTGTGTCCAGAAGCATAATTTAAATGCTCAAATTGAACCTCTAAAAGGTCTAGTAAGTCTTGATCACTCTGATTAAGTACTTTCCGCTGCAACTCAAGACTTTGGTTCACTAAGTCACTAGGTATCTCATCTCTAGACTTAGAAAATTTTGTAATGGATCATATGAAGACAAGACTAAGACTGTCTCATACTAGAATAGGTTCATCACACATTCAAGATTAAAAGAAGTCTTGAATATTGAAGACACACAAGATTCTGAAGATCAAAGACATTGAAGACCTAAAGATCTCAGAACAGAAGATTGCATCAACAGAGATCAATTTGAAGATTGAAGAATTTGAAGATTGAAGACTGAAGAGTGCACACTCAACAAAGTGGTTTGTGGTTGTTTTAGCCATAATTTGCCAAAGGGGGAGATTGTAGTTCTTCTGAGATTGGCTGCATCATAAGGCTAAAACAACTTGGTCAGAATGACTTAACTGAAGCACCAATGCTAAAGTAATTAAGTCTAAACCACTTGTGCATATTGAAGATGTGCAGATGCAACATGTTGAACAAGATGTCCTAGACATCTTGTCACTGGGTTCAGAGCATGTTAAAGCAACATGTCGAACAAGATGTCCCAAGACATGTGGGTAGGACATCTGAACCCAGTTCAGCTTAAAAGATAATGCTTATCCATTAAGCACGCGTGTTTGTTTAAATTTTAATGAAGCGCGAATCTTTAAGTTACAAGCTGAGATTAGGATTATTGATAAAGTTTGTTATTAATCCTATGTGTTAGATACGATCGGAATCGTATTTAATTTGTGGATAAAGATTAATTTCTTTATCTTTTGGAGTTTGTTTTTAAACAAGTTTGTTTTAAAACTAACTCTTAATTGTAGTGCATCTGAAAGACTGAAGATAATCTGAAGACTTGCACGCCTATAAATAGAACTCAACATAGAGCTTAAAACTCAACCCACAAGAACTGAAGATTGTGAGTTCAAAGCTTTGTGCCTACTGCGCAAAGCACTAGTGGCTCTTAGTATCGTTGTTTGATACTTTGCGGCTTTGTGGCTCTTAGTATTGGTTTTGATACTTTGTAGCTTTGTTGTTGAATGTTGGCATTCAACTAAGTCTTTAAGTTTAAAGTTGTCGTCACTTGGGATTAGTGATTAGAGGGAGTTGGGTAGGTTCTCATATTCAGGGGGAGTTAGCCCTTGAGTAGAAGATTGCTAGGATTAAGAAAAGGCATACATGCCAATAGGGTTTTTGGTATGGTTGTAAGACTAAGTATTAATTCGGATTAGTAGTGTTCACTTCCTGGATTGGTATCCCCCAGAGTAGGGCTGGTTTGCGCCGAACTGGGTTAACAATTACTGGTGTTCTTTATTGCTTTTATTTACTTCAGTACTGCAATAATATCTGTGATCCTCATAACCAATTGTCAAACCAGTTGTCTGAGACATCTAGACTACAGACACATTGTCGTAGACATTGTGTACGACATCTGTCCTGCCTAGGAACAGAATTTCAAATAGAATGTACCAAAAATAATCACGAGTGAGATGTCAAAATCCAAATTGAAAACAAAAATAAAACAAAATTAAAATTATTATAATCCAAAATAAATCTAAACTTAGAACATCCTGATTGAATTTTATTCATGCTTATGAATTTTATTTCTCTATAGATACTCGTGAGATGCAAAAGTTGTTGGACAGAGGATTTGTGGGAGCAGAAGTGGCCCTCAGCAATATTGATTAAATTTGTTAAAATCTTATTTGAAATCTACTATGTTACAATATTGTTTAAATTTGTTAAAATCAGATTTCATCTGCTGAAAAAAGTTTTTTAAAATTAAAAATTTGTTAAAACTCTATTTGAGATCTACTATGTCACAAAATTGATTAAATACTCTTGCATTTTTTTTAATAAATTAAATAGTCTTGCTTTGATTTTAATTAAAAACAATTATTTTAATGAATCTTAATTATGAACAATTTATTAATAATTTTACAAAAAAAAATATAAAGAGGGTGATATTTAAAATAATTATAAAGGCTTTGAAAAAAAATAAAGACATCATTCTCTTAATTTGTCATGACATCTAAATCTAAATGGCCGACCCTGGGTAGGAGCATGTAGTGTCGCCAAATGACTTTTTGCCAATCATAATATATGGGACCCGGATTACCTTTTGTAACTGCTTCACGCAGTTTTCAATGTGATCCTCTCTGGTTCATGTCCATTCTGAATTAATATTGTGATATACTGATATATACATCCTTCAAGAAAGAATTATATTAGAGATTGGATAGTCTTGCATTTTTTTAAATAAATTAAAGAATTTTTTTGCCCGTGCCCCTACAATTATACTCTCATCCTTACATTTTAGATAAATTGACTATTTTACCCTCGCATATAAACTAAAACCATCTTTTTCACTTTTCCTCAAATTTTAACAAGTTATCCGATGCACTGGAGAGAAAAATGTGAGAGTAAATTTTCTTGAATCAAACAGAAAAACATCCCATGAATATTTTGTTGTACTAGGGATGTGCATGGTTATGAACCAAACCAAACTTAACCAAATTTGTGGTTCATGAACCGAACCAAAACCACTTTCATCTAAAACCAGTTTATTTTATATAACTGGTTCGGTTCAGTTCAGAACTGGTTCAAAACCGGTTTATAATAAAAACTGGTTATTTATTTAAATTGGTTCTAAAACTGGTTATTTACTTAAATTGGCTGTATAATCTGGTTTTCTACTTGAACCCGTTTTTTTGCCTGAAACGGTTTTTTTGCGTGAACCAGTTTTTTGCCTAAATTTGGTTTTTTCAACCAAAAAACTTATTTGATCAACACAAACTTTCAAGTCATATAATTGTATGATCATATAGAATACACAAATTTTTAGCACTAAAAAACAAAGAAATATAGATCATATAACCGTATGATCTTTCCCCTAAATGAAAACCATCCATAAGTTTCAAGTCATAATAACTACTTGTTGTATATTGATCGATACAATCATCCAAAATAACACCCTAAATTAATCTATTCAAGATTCTGCTAACAAGTTTTTGGTTGGAGTCCTAAGAGCAACACTGCAATGATCCGGGCAACAATGCTATTCAAGATTCTGCTAATTACAATCCCTGCATCATCCATAATCAACAGAACCATATTAAAATCCTGTTATGGTTTATGCTGCCAATGAAGTTAAGATAACATTTCCAAGACCATAAACAGATGCAAAAAAAGTTAAAATACCTATTCAATCATCTTGTGCAAGAGAGAATGAAGACGTTGAACAGCTAGGACCATCTACCATACGAATTAGTTCTACAAAAGATATGAACACATTTCATTATGCATCAAGTATAGCAAGTAATAATACATTAGCAAATACATTTGATTTTCATACCTTGCTCAAATCTCTCAAGATTCTCAAAATCTTCATTTGTAATCAAGGATGAAGATGTTCCTTTGAGCCAGTCTTGGGTGCATATAAGTGCTTCAGTTGTTATAGGTGTTAATGAACTGCGATATGGGTCAAGAACTCTTTCACCAGTAGTGAAGGCAGACTCGGATGCCACAGTGGTTACAGGTATAGCTAACACGTCTCTTGCAATGCTTGCAAGGATTGGATATCGGCCAGAGTTTACCTTCCACCACTCTAGAACATTTATCTCCATATTCTGCTCCAAGTCTTCTTTCAAATAAGTCTCTAATTCATTATTTGATGTGCTGCTATTGTCTGAAAGGTAAAATGCTCTAAGACCATAAGAATCACTAACACTATCCAAAGCTTGTGCCGCTTCTACATTACCTTGAGGAGGCATAACTCCAAAACAGTATTCCTCATAGAGTGGCTTTAAGCAAGACTCTAACATTTCTTTCAAAGAATCAGCATCAGCGTTATTATAAAACCGCCTCATCATCCAATCAGCCAATCTCACCTTCCGTCTTGGGTCTAATACTAGAGCAATCAATAACATCATGTTAATGCTCTTATAATTTCCCCAATACTTATTATACTTCTTCTTCATTGCTTGAGCCGTTGAACGTAAATGAGCATCTTCAGAGTTACACATTTCCACAATGCTTTTTCCAATACCCAATATCTCAAACATATAAGTGTTGCTTGTTAAATATGAGGAACCTGACATGTGCACTGTAGCATCATAGAACAACTTCAAAAAATGGAAGAATTAACCTAATATGATCCCAATCACCTTGTGTCGGGACACCTTTTCCCTTCTTTACCAACTCATTCACATACTTTTTATCTTGAAAATCCCACTCTTCAAATGTCTCCTTATGTTTCAGAGCAGCAACTAACATCAAATATTTTGAGTTCCAACGGGTCTCAACATCCAAACAAACTAAACCTTTATATTCAAGGTTTTCATCGATACTTTCCTTGAATGCATCAAGTCTCAATGCAGAAGATCTAGCATACCAAACAGCATGGCGGATTCTTGAAACAGAATCATCAATGTCCTTCAAACCATCCTTCACCACTAAATACAGGATATGCGCACATCAGCGCATATGTATGTATTTTCCATTCATAACTAAATGACCTCGAGACAAAAGCCTTCTCTTGAGACAGTCAATCCCAACATCAGTAGCTGACGCATTATCAACTGTCAAACAAAGCACACGGTTTAACCCCCAATTGTTCAAACACTTGTGTTAGTGTTTTCAACCTGATAGGTTGAGTGTATTTTAGGGTTGGCTTCATTTGTTAAAATAAGCCTTTGGACCAGATGTGGTGACTGATGTGCACACATGTGGTACCTGGACTGAATACCCTAAAAACGCGCTTTCAATATTTGCGTGTGATCTTTTGAAAAAGATTTGTTTTGAAACAAACACATCCACGCTAGCTTGCGCGTCAAAGAACGAGCTGAAAGATTGAAAAAGATTCAGAAAAGATTTAAGAAGGCCGGTTTGTTACTAGAAGATTCAAAAAGATTTAAAACAAACATATCTTTTGTTAAAAGATTGAGTTTGTTACTTGAAGAATACGATGGCCAGCTACCAGTTCTCGTTCTATATAAAGGAAGGCTGAAGACTTGTTTTATTCACTGAAATTAGAATTAATATTTCTAGTCTTTAGGATTTCAGTCTTTGTCCCTTTGTTTCTTGTTTCCATTGAGACTTGAACTAGGGTTGTATTTAGCTCTTAAGCTTTTAAGCACAGAGCTGTTCTTTTCTTGGTTCTAATTTGAAACAAGATTTGAACTGTGAATCACTCAAAGCTTTGAAGCACGAGTTGGTTCTTTAGGTTAGGAGTGCGTCTCCATCATTGAGTTTGTAAAAATCCTTGTGAGGAGCAAGGTTAAGTCCTTGTGAGGAGCAAGGCAAGTTAAAATCCTTGTGAGGAGCAAGGTCCTTGTGAGGAGCAAGGTAGGATTGCTAGGAAGTGACTAGGGGTTGTCATATCTTGTGAGGAGCAAGGTAGAATTAGCACGGGTAGTGTCTAAGTGATAAGTTGTAAACTAGGATTGTTTAGCTTTGAATTGGAACTATCATAGTGGATTCATTCCTGGATTGGTATCCCCCAGAGTAGGTTGCGAGTTGCGCTGAACTGGGTTAACAAACTCACTGTGTTATTTATCTTCTGCACTTTATTTACCTTGTTCATCAAGTCACTGGCATGTCTATGATGTTGGCACATTAGGCACCACATCGTATATCATAACCCTAACGTGCACCACATCACGCTGCACATCTGTGACTTGCTACCGGAATTTCAATTGGCATCAGAGCAGGCACCCTGTTCTGTTTTAGGGTGAGCTCCAGGGAAGATACTTTCTGGAACCATGGACAAGTACAGGACTTTGGTCAGCAAACCACCTCTTCTGGATGGCACTAACTATGACTATTGGAAGTCACGCATGGCAGCTTTCTTGAAATCCATTGATAGTAGAACTTGGAAAGCAGTGCTAAGAGGTTGGGAACACCCCAAAGTCAAGGATGTTAATGGAGTTGATACAGAAGAGCTTAAACCAGAAGAAGATTGGACTCCAGCAGAAGATACACTTGCTCTTGGCAACAATAAAGCTTTAAATGCATTATTCAATGGAGTTGACAAGAACATGTTCAGACTCATCAAACAATGTACTGTTGCCAAAGATGCTTGGGAGATACTCAAGACAACCCATGAAGGGACCTCCAAGGTAAAAAGCTCAAGACTTCAACTTCTCCACTCAAAATTTGAGAATCTCATAATGAAAGAAGAAGAGACCATCTATGACTTTCATATGAGTGTTCTTGACCTAGCAAACTCCTTTGATTCCTTGGGAGAAAGGCTATCTGATGAGAAGATGGTAAGGAAAATCCTCAGATCTTTACCAAAGAGGTTTGACATGAAGGTCACAACTATTGAAGAAGCTCAAAACATTGCAAGCATGAAAGTAGAAGAAGTAGTAGGCTCTCTTCAAACCTTTGAGATGAACTTCAGTGATAAAGTTGAGAAGAAAGGAAAAAACATAGCCTTTACCTCCAACACTGATAGTAAGGAAGCTGATAATGACATTGACACCAGAGAAGATCTCTCAGAAGAATTAGTGTTGCTTGGAAAACAATTTAACAAGATTCTGAAGAGAGTGGATAGAAGACCAAGGAGGAATGTGCAGCACATCTAGCCTGACATCAGCAAACAAGGAAACACTTCAGCAAAAACTGAAACTGATGACGAAAGTGTTCAATGCTATGAATGTGAAGGTTATGGTCACATTAAAACTGAATGTGCTACATATCTGAAGAAGCAGAAGAAGGGTTTAGCAGTGACTTGGTATGATGAAGATATCTCTGACAATGAGTTAGAAGGTGTAGCTGCAAATCATGTGAGTGCCATGACTGGTGTGTGTGATTCTGATAATGACTCATGTGATGAAGATCTCACTTATAAGGAACTAGCCTCTGCATACAAAGAGCTGTGCATCAGAAGTGAGAAAATATGCAGAACAAATGTAGAGCAAGAGATTGTCATTAATGAACTCAAGTCAGAAAAATCAACAGCTGTAGAACAAAAGGTTATCATTGATCAACTCAAAATGGAAGAACAGAAGCTACAGGCAAAAGTAACCAACCTTGAAGATGAACTCAAGATAGTAACTTCCAATTTGGAAATCATGACCAAATCTGTTAGGATGCTTGGCACAGGAACAAAGAAGCTTAATGAGATTCTCAGCATCAGAAATCATGCTAATGATCCAATTGTAGTAGGGTGTGAGGTAATTTATAACAATGAAACCCTGAAATCAAACTTTGTTCCTGCTCAAAACAGATCTGACCTCAAGATGTTGCCACATCCTGCACCACATCAGACACACACACACAAGAAGAAGTCCACTACAGTAAAGTGTCACTATTGTGGAAAGAATGGTCACAGCAAATCCTCCTGCTACAAGCTCTATGGTTATCCAAAGAAGAAATCTCAACCTCAACACAGAGCTTATCATGCAAAGGCCAGAACCAAGAAGGAGTGAAAGCCAAAAGCCAAAGTTGCTGCTCACATAGCTCATACATCTCTCAGAGCCTCATCAAGAGAAGATTGGTACTTTGATAGTGGGTGCTCCAGGCATATGACAGGTGTAGAAAAATTTCTGAAAGATATAAAGTCATACACCACCAGTTATGTGACCTTTGGTGATGGAGCTAGAGGAGAAATCAAGGGAATTGGGAAACTTCACAACATTGGTTTACCAAAACTTGATAATGTTTTGCTTGTGAAAGGGTTAAGGGCAAACTTGATCAGCATAAGTCAACTCTGTGATCAAGGACTTAAGGTTGATTTTACAAAGAATGAATGCCTTGTAACCTCCAACAAAGGAGAGCTGCTGATGAAAGGAGAAAGGTCAAAAGACAACTGCTACTTATGGATTCCTCCAGAAATAGCTCATTCCACTACATGCAATGTTAGTCAAACAGATGAAGCAAACCTATGGCACAAAAAACTTGGGCACCTGCACTTGAGAGGAATGATAAAACTCATCTCCAAAGAAGCTATCAGAGGTCTACCAAAGCTAACCATTGAAGAAAAGAATATATGTGGAGATTGTCAGATAGGCAAGCAGATCCAGATGTCACACCCAAGTTTGCCACATCAGGGAACATCTAGAGTTTTAGAACTTCTCCATATGGACTTAATGGGACCCATGCAAGTTGAAAGTCTTGATGGAAGAAGGTATGCCTTTGTTGTTGTGGATGATTTTTCTAGATACACTTGGATAAGCTTCCTCAAAGAAAAGTCAGATACATTTGAAGAGGCAAAGATCTATGTATTAGACTTCAAAGGGAGAAAGATAGCTCAATCATCAGAATTAGGAGTGATCATGGCAAGGAATTTCAAAACTCAAGATTTGCTGAGTACTGTTCAACTGAAGGGATAGCACATGAGTTCTCCTCTCCAATCACACCACAACAAAATGGGGTTGTTGAAAGAAAGAACAGAACCATACAAGAAGCAGCAAGGGTCATGCTACATGCAAAGAAACTACCTTACTACTTCTGGGCAGAGGCAATGAACACAGTATGCTATGTTCATAATCGTGTTACATTAAGAGCAGACGCCTCTACCACTCTGTATGAGATATGGAAAGGAAGAAAACCCAATGTCAAATACTTCCATGTCTTTGGAAGCAAATGCTACATCTTGGCTGACAGAGAACAAAGAAGGAAGCTGGACCCAAAGAGTGATGAAGGAATCTTTCTTGGCTACTCAACAAACAGCAGAGCCTACAGAGTCTTTAACAACAGGACCAGAACAATGATGGAATCAATCAATGTTGTTATCAAAGACTATCCTGATGAGAAAGTGCATGATGAAGTACCAGATGTGGGCACATCAGACCCCCTACCTGAAGACTCTGAAGTTGAAGAAAATTCTGAGAAAGCAGATCAAGAGCCAGATCAAGGTCAGACAAGCAAGGGTCCTTCTATCAGAATTCAGAAGAATCATCCTAAAGAACTCATCATAGGAAATCCAGAATTACCAGTCATGACTAGGTCAAGGGAGGTAATCTCCAATGCTTGCTTTGTATCCACCATAGAACCAAAGAATGTTAAGGAAGCCTTGACAGATGAATCTTGGATTAATGCAATGCAAGAAGAGTTGAACGAGTTCAAGAGGAATGAGGTGTGGGACTTAGTTCCAAGACCTGATGGGGTCAACATCATAGGCACCAAGTGGGTGTATAGGAACAAGTCTGATGAAAGTGGTGTTGTCACAAGGAACAAGGCAAGGCTTGTAGCACAAGGATACTCTCAGATTGAAGGTGTGGACTTTGATGAAACCTTTGCTCCAGTAGCTCGTTTTGAGTCTATAAGGTTACTTCTAGGAGTGGCATGTATTTTGAAGTTCAAGCTTTTTCAAATGGATGTGAAGAGTGCTTTCCTCAATGGGTACTTGAATGAAGAAGTCTATGTAGCACAGCCAAAGGGATTTGTTGATCCTAATCTCTCAGATCATGTCTACAGATTGAAGAAAGCTTTGTATGGGTTGAAGCAAGCTCCTAGGGCTTGGTATGAAAGGCTAACCAAGTTTCTTCTACAGCAAGGGTATAGAAAAGGAGAAACAGACAAAACCTTGTTTGTAAGACAAGAAGAAGGGAAGCTCATGATAGCACAAATATATGTAGATGATATTGTGTTTGGTGGCATGACAGATGCGTTGGTGAAACAATTTGTGCATCAAATGCAATCTGAACATGAGATGAGACTTGTAGGTGAATTAACCTATTTTCTTGGTCTGCAAGTAAAGCAAATGGAGGACACAATATTCATCTCTCAAAGCAAATATGCTAAGAATATTGTGAAGAAGTTTGGAATGGAGAGTGCAACACACAAGAGAACTCTTGCAGCAACTCATATCAAACTCACCAAAGATGAGAAAGGTGTCAGTGTTGATCAAAGCCTATACAGAAGCATCATTGGCAGTCTACTTTACCTCACAGCAAGTAGGCCTGCTATCTCCTTTGCAGTTGGTATATGTGCTAGATACCAAGCTGAGCCTAAGATGAGTCATCTCGCACAAGTCAAGAGAATTCTGAAGTATGTGAATGGCACAAGTGACTATGGTATTATGTACTCTCATGGTGAAGACTCAAGGTTGACAGGATATTGTGATGCTGACTGGGCAGGCAGTGCAGATGATAAGAAGAGTACCTCAGGTGGATGTTTCTTTCTGGGCAACAACCTAATTTCATGGTTCAGCAAGAAACAGAATTGTGTAGCTCTTTCAACAGAAGAAGCTGAGTATATCGCAGCAGGAAGCAGTTGTTCTCAATTGCTTTGGATGAAGCAGATGCTGAGTGAGTACAATGTGGAGCAAGATGTGCTCACATTATACTGTGACAATATAAGTGCTATAAATATTTCCAAGAATCCTATCCAACACAGTAAGACTAAGCACATTGATATTCTTCACCATTTTATCAGAGATCTAGTTGAAGACAAGGTTGTGACCTTAGAGCATGTAGCCACAGACAATCAACTGGCTGACATTTTCACAAAGGCTTTAGATGCAAGTAAGTTTGAGACATTAAGAGGCAAACTTGGTATTTGCCTTCTTGATGATCAATAGCAACCTTGCTATTGAAGCGTGCAACGGAGACCTGCCTATTACTTCTGTTTGTTTATGCACGCTATCCAAAGGCAGTCATCACAGGTTTTTCTCAATTTCATATATCAAGACTATCCCACCTTTCATACTGTGATGAAGAACTATGTAGAAGATCCTGATGTAAAGCTCAATGTGGTCCACATTGGAGCCTCTGAGAAGAAGTGAAGAATCCTATCCAGAGCTGAAGGTTACAAATAATGCTATCTGCAAGAGCATTTGGTATATCTGGTATAGGAGAGTAAAATATGTGCAAAGCAACTCAAAAGCATTTAAGTTTGTAAGCATAGGGCATAGGGCATAATCATAATCATAATCATAGCAATATGGATGATTCATTGTGCTTAGTCATGATCATAGAAATATGGATGACCTTTATGCTTAGGATCACAGTCATAGAAATATGGGTGATTCTTAGTCACAGTCATAGCAATATGGGTGACTTAGTTACAGTCATAGAAATATGGGTAACTTGTACATGCTTAACTATGAATGCACATATAGCAACCATGGAAAGTGAAGACTACAAGGCTATGGATTGCTATACTATATGGATTTTGTGAAGACAAATACTGAAGAAATTGAAGACTACTGAAGCATCTCTTTTTGAAGACCGTGGTTATGAGGGGTACTTAGATCATTTGTCAAATCCATCTACTCAGTTAATGACCCTAGTACTTTTTGATTACTCTTTCTGATCTTAACTTTTTGTCAATATTATGGCTAAAAAGGGGGAGAAAAGATAAGTAGTATATCTAGGGGGAGTAAGGTATAAGTAGTATATCTAGGGGGGGTAAGGTATAAGTAGTGCAATACATGTGCTACATGTGCTCTGGTACATGATGTGATGCCAGATGTGTGCACATCGTAAAAATGTGCTTGTATTCTGCACAACTTTTGAAGACTTTGAAGAGACCAGACGAATAAAGACTGATCCTTTGAAGACTACTGAAGATGGTGCTTGAATTTAGGGGGAGTAAATATTTCACTGAAGCTATCAAAGATACTTCCCCACTCAACTGTGTGCATGATTCATCACCATGCTTGTATGTTGGGAGTTTTATTCTCTCAAAAGATATGAGGCAAGATTCCGCTGCTGCAACGCCTCTGATGTTCTAATGATTCTCTCCAAAGTCTAGTTGGCTGACTCCAAAGGTTATTTTAGCCACAATTTGCCAAAGGGGGAGATTGTTAGTGTTTTCAACCTGATAGGTTGAGTGTATTTTAGGGTTGGCTTCATTTGTTAAAATAAGCCTTTGGACCAGATGTGGTGACTGATGTGCACACATGTGGTACCTGAACTGAATACCCTAAAAACGCGCTTTCATTATTTGCGTGTGATCTTTTGAAAAAGATTTGTTTTGAAACAAACACATCCACGCTAGCTTGCGCGTCAAAGAACGAGCTGAAAGATTGAAAAAGATTCAGAAAAGATTTAAGAAGGCCGGTTTGTTACTAGAAGATTCAAAAAGATTTAAAACAAACATATCTTTTGTTAAAAGATTGAGTTTGTTACTTGAAGAATACGATGGCCAGCTACCAGTTCTCGTTCTATATAAAGGAAGGCTGAAGACTTGTTTTATTCACTGAAATTAGAATTAATATTTCTAGTCTTTAGGATTTCAGTCTTTGTCCCTTTGTTTCTTGTTTCCATTGAGACTTGAACTAGGGTTGTATTTAGCTCTTAAGCACAGAGCTGTTCTTTTCTTGGTTCTAATTTGAAACAAGATTTGAACTGTGAATCACTCAAAGCTTTGAAGCACGAGTTGGTTCTTTAGGTTAGGAGTGCGTCTCCATCATTGAGTTTGTAAAAATCCTTGTGAGGAGCAAGGTCCTTGTGAGGAGCAAGGTAGGATTGCTAGGAAGTGACTAGGGGTTGTCATATCTTGTGAGGAGCAAGGTAGAATTAGCACGGGTAGTGTCTAAGTGATAAGTTGTAAACTAGGATTGTTTAGCTTTGAATTGGAACTATCATAGTGGATTCATTCCTGGATTGGTATCCCCCAGAGTAGGTTGCGAGTTGCGCTAAACTGGGTTAACAAACTCACTGTGTTATTTATCTTCTGCACTTTATTTACCTTGTTCATCAAGTCATTGGCATGTCTATGATGTTGGCACATTAGGCACCACATCGTATATCATAACCCTAACATGCACCACATCACGCTGCACATCTGTGACTTGCTAGCGGAATTTCAACTTGTTCAATGCCGCACAAATAGCTTCACCCGTGTGACTCGTGACTTGACAAAAACTTAAGATCTTCTTATGTAAATTCCAATTATTGTCAATGAAATGAGCAGTCACACATATATAGCTTATCCTTTGACAAGAAGTCCACATATCCGTAGTGAGACAAACTCTTCGACAATTCTGAGCAAGAAAAGCTTTCAGCTTTATCCTTTCAGCATCCCATAGTTTCAAGATACAACTTGTACATATTCAACCAGATAACATATTAAATTTGTTCCGGTACATAAATGTTTACCGGATAACTTGATGAAACATTTCCGTTTTGTTGGTCTTTCATATCTCCCTATAATTTATTATACTAAAGCAAGGTATTCCGCTTTCTAATAAAATCTAAGGTGATGGTTCTCTGAGAGAATGGATTCTCTCAATTGTAAAAAAAAAAAAATTGAAAAAATAATGTGTAATCTAGATCATTCATAGTAGAAAAAGAGGATAAAATTGGGATTTAAAAAAAAATGAGAGAAGTTGATTACGAGTTAAAATGTAAAAATTGAGAAGAAAAAAAAATACAGAGGATCCATTCGCATTTTCTAATATTGACCAATCACCAATATCTAAAGAAACTAGAACATGCAGAGGATGATCCAACTTTTAATAATTTTGTCAATGTTTTGGTGGATCTCTTGTGGCGAGTCATTGCATCTTGGATTTTTAAAAGAGCTATGCTATATCTCGCGAAGGCATTTTCCACGAATTTTCACGAATACATGTTTTCATACTCATATATCACTTGAATTGCTAGCATGTGGAGAATTTGATCACTATATGAATCGTTTAACCCATTATTTAATAATATTTCAAAACATGATGCCAAAAAAAAGAGACTTGGTTGACATGCAGTTTCATAAGCTGGAAACATTCTAAAGTGCCTCAAAGGTTATATACATAAACCAAACTCACACCGATTGGAAGAGTCAAGTTGAATTTTCCTCAAAAATGAAAATGAAAGAAGCTGATTAATTAAATAATGCAAGTTGGTTGTGTTTGTTGCTTGTGGTATCATGTTCGTGAAACATTCGTGATGTTTTTTTCGCTTTACTTAGCATTTTTCTTTTTAAAAATAGATTAACGAATCGGAAAATTATGTTTTATTTTTTCGGTGAACAATTAGTTTATACGAAACAAATTTCAAATTGGAAATCTTTTAACATATTGGAACACTTGTACTAGAACACTTTTAACGAGTGTTCAGTTTACAAAATTGAAATTTTTTGGTATATAAATTTCAAAATTGAAATCCAGGAAAATTAACAAAGCAGAACCCTTTCTATGAGTGTTTCGGTTTGCAAAATTGAAGTTCGTAAAAAATTAATAAATCGGAATACTCATATAAAGTGTTTTGGTGTACAATTTCTAAAATTAAAATTCGTAAAAATTAACAAATCGAAACATTTGATGTGGGGAGAACTTAAACTTTTTCCGGAAAAGTTGAAAAGAAAGGTGAAAAAAATAAAGTTTAAAAAATTAAATACAAAAGGATAAAAATGAAATATTGAGTAGTTTGTGGGGATGAAGATAAAATTGTAGAGATTGAAGGTAAAAGTTATATTCCAATTCATTTTTACCTTCCATTCCCATAAACTAAATTGGAATAAAATTATACGAGACCCAATAAAATTATAATATGATGTCATTTGAAATAGTCTTATTATGGGTTAGATCAAACAAGACTCAAATAACATCAATTTATTTTATTGGATATCGGTACTTTATAGTCAAAATTCAGTTAAAACTTTATTTTAAAAATATAAAAGATTTTGAAGTTGATAATTTTATAACTTTGTAGTCAAAATCAAACTGCTTCACACTTTTACTTTAAAAATTATCAAAATTATGTTGTCTCTTTTTCATTATAAGCGAATGTAAAAAAATAAATTATGTTGTGTTAATATCTACCAAGTGAACTATAAATATAGAAAAATAGAGAATTTAAATACCTCTTTAATAAAAATATATATCTACTACCGTTGGAATTACTCTATTATTATTACTACCAGTTATGTACAGGAAAAAAGTGGATTATGGCATTTTGGCGCGGGCCCACAAATTGGCGGTGGTGCTAGTTGTAATCTGTTGGGAAAATTTTTGGAGGAATAATTGTTGAAAAATTGTGTGATGGCAAAATGTTATTTGTTCATTGAATCGTATATCGCCCACCAAAGCAATCCAGCTGTTTCATTACCAACACCAACTGCTTCATGGTCCCTCAAGCAAAACACCAAATCAATCAACATAACCAAAAGAAACAAGTAATAATAATAAAAGTGTTATAGATATAAAAAAAATAGATAAAAATAATAATTTAGGTCAGTTGGATTCTACAATGGATTATGCTTTTTTTTTTGACAAAAAAATTGGATTATGCTTTTGTAACTATAAAATCATCAAATTTGTTTTTCATCTCTATAAAGAAAAACATGTTTTTATCTCTACGAATTATTATGCACGTAATATAATCTTTACTATTAAACTAATATGTATTTAACAAAAATTATTTTGCAGATATATTTAGAATATAATAAAAGGATTTTTAAAAAAAATAATTCAAAATTTGGTTTCTATGTCGAGATTTTTATTACCTTTATCTTTTAAAATTTAAAAATTCATATTTAATTATGCTAATTATAAAAATAAAAATTCTAATGTTTTATATAGAATTTCTTTTATAATATTCTAAACATTTTTGAAAAAATTATTAAAATTTAAAACTTTTAGGATAATATAAAAAAAAATTAAAAAAAAAATTAAAACTTTGAAGAATAGTATGGACTAAACTGCATGAACGAACAATTTATAGGACTAAAATATGTAACCTTTTTCCTGGCCAAAAATAAAATTTGCTAATTATCTAAGGACCAAAAAAAATATTTAACCCTTCTGAAATTCACCATATTATCAAGATCATTGATTTTAGTGGCTATTTGGGCTTAAAGGACAATAGTTTTGGATTTTTCGAGCATCTTGTGTTATTCAGTTGATTCCAAAATAGTTTTGGATCTTATTTTGAAGGGACGTAGCATCTATCACTGCTACGCTACTGTTATTACTAACATCCAGGATATGCTGAAGTTGAATTGGCATGTTACTCTATCTCATTCTCTCTAAGAAGAAAACTTCAGCACTGATTTTTTTGCTAAGTGGGTTTGACGAACAATATTAAGATAAAATTTTGGGAGTCCCCACGTAGCCTTTGAAAAACATTTTTTTGTCTGATATTTTAATGGTACTTCACCTTAGAGCTTTGTTTTCTTTTTTGTCTTTTTTTTATTTTATTTTAGTTAGTGTACTAACTAACGATTGGTGATTATGTTGATTTTTAATTATAACATAGTCAATATAAAGACACATAAACCATTTTTTTTTACTAAGACACATAAATCATTTGAACATTAGCCATAAATTGAAATATTGAATCCTCCCATATCACATGCGCGCGCCTATTGGCCTGAATGGGCCCGCTCCAGACTGGATCTAGCTCCACGGACACTACTGTACGTTCTGTTTTCTTTTCAAATTAAGAAAGTTTAATGCAAGTAGTGTTGTGTGAAAATATACCTAAAGTGCTCTGTATTATCTATTTTATTTTAATGTACCAAAAAGTATGAGTAAAATAAAAACTATCATTAATAAAAAAAAATCAAATAGTTACTTTTATTACTCTATAGTGTCATTTAAAGCAAATTCTAAAATGGACCACTATATCAAGTGGTATGTGGTGGACCACTTATGAATAATACTATAATGAATAAGAATTTTACAAAATTGACCGTTGAATTAAAAGTTTGTTACATATAGATTATCTATACAAATTTTTAGAAAAATTAAAAATTATTTGATATATTATTGAGAACCATTAAGATTAACGGTTTATGAGTTTTTATTAAATACCGTTAAACTTGATAGATTTTAATAACACATCAAATGATTTCCAATTTTTCTAAAAATTTGTATGAATAATCTATATGATACAAACTTTCAATCTAACAGTGAATTTTGTAAAATTTGTATTCGTTATAGTAGTAATAATCATTTCACCAAGGTGGACTACTTGTGAAGGTGGTCCACCGTAGCATTTACCGTCATTTAAAGGATTCAACTTATTTACTTCATATATAACATTTTAACATTTTTAAAGATCAGATAAGTCTTATAGTGTAAATCTTTGATTTTAATTCTTGAAATTTTTGGATAGACAATAAAATTCTATTAGTATTTGATTGTCCGCCACCGATAAGTAGATCTTGATTGTAGATATGAAAAAATAGTTTTTGTAATGGTAAAAGAAATAGCTCAACAAGTGAACAATTCACTATGTAAAATGAGCAGCAAATGTAAAACAACACTTGCTTAAGCACAAACCTAAATAATACTCCCTCCGTCCCAAAATAAATGACCTGGTTGACTTCATTTACGCTTACCAATGTACAACTTTAATCGCTAATATATTTAATTATCTATTATTAAAAATTATAAAAATTGTATATTTTGAAAATACTCGTCGAAACAAATCAAACAAGATCTCATATGTTAATATTTACATGTATATATTAGTAGAAAAATAAGGTCAAAGTAGGTCAAATGAATAGTACACTAAGTAAAAATTAAGTCATTTATTTTGGGACAGAGAGAGTATATATTAGGCACACTCACAAAAGTTTGAAAAAAATAATTGAAAAAATGATGAAGTGATGATAAATGATGTGACTAAATCTTTTTTATATTTAATTTTTTTTAACTATGTGTTTGTGCCTAAATAATTATTATTTAAGGTTGTGCCTATATAAGAAGTACTCAGTACTCGCAAATGTAACGTCGATACTGCTTGTTATGTCGAGCAAAATAAGTTTTGCATTGCAGCTTGTGTGCGTGACGAACATGGTAGCTTAGTGAAAGGATTGGCACAACGTTTTAATGGCACGCCAGTAATACAAGAAGCTGAAGGCATTGGGATACTTGAAGCAATGAACTGGTTGCATAGTATAATATAAGGTCAGTTATGTTAAGAGACAAACCAATCGAGTAATCCATGAATTAGCTCAGACAACTCCTTTTAATGTTAGTCGCCAAGTTTTTTTATTATTGTCCGCCTTGTATCTAAATTACTTTTATAAATAAAAGTCTTAAACATAATGTTCGTCCCTGTAAGTTCATAATTTTTTGGTTTTAATCTCTGTATCTTTTTTTGTTGCAAATTAGTTTCTGCATGGGCAAATCATTTTGATTTTAGTCCTTAAAGCTAAAATCTGCAGGAAAATTCGCTGGTTTCTTGCGGATTTTAGTTTTAAGGACGTAAAACCAAAAGATGTGAACATATAGAAATTAATTTGCAACAAAAAAGATACAAACTAAAACAAAAAAAAAGGCGAATTTACGGAAACAAAAATTATATTTAAGCCTAAATAAAATGCACTCAGTTTGATCTTGTAAAAATAAGGAAGAAGAGCAGTTTGTGCTTTTCAATGCATTCAAACGAAGCAAACCAATTTAAGATAATTAAATTTGAAATATCAATTTAACCCTCCTAAAATTGCAGGGCAAATAGACCAATAAACTCGACCTGTTTTATAATTCTTAGTATTATTCAATATTAAATGTGAGTTGAATTCTTAATATTTTAATTTTTTTAACTTTATCTTATATTTGTCATAAAAATATCCAATTTTTTTTTTTCTCTTAAGTAATTACATTTAGAATATTGAGTAATAATAAATATGTACCAGTAAAATAAAAATATTGTGAGTTGTGTGATTATAATGTGACACAATGAAGTTTATTAGACACAAATTATAGAAATTGTGTAGTATTTGAAACTCAGTAGTAAAATCTCTTTGGTAATGCTCTAATACATAATTATTTAAAAAAAGAAAAATATTCTATCTAATAAAGAAAAATAATAATTTTATATTTTTTTGAATAAAACTTAGGTTCATTTTTTTATGTGTTTTTTTTTTGTTGATAAAATTAGGTGGTTTTCATATAGTTCTTAATATAAAATTCACTTTATGTGAATATCACAAACTTTGAGAAAATAATAGTTTCTTATGTTAAGAACTATACGAAAAACATTTACAAAAATGCACCTAAGTTTTATCTTTTTTTTTTGTTCAAGAGATTTCGTTTAACTAGTTAAATAGGTAGCATTTTTTTTTATAAATTACTAGCGGCTTGCCCGTTTGTGTGATCCACTTTTTCTATTACTGCTACTATGTTGTAGTGTGCGTCTATCCGGTTATTTATTTTCTTGCTTGCTCTTATTTTATTTTTCTATTCTTTATAAAGTGCGGTTGTAATAAAAATATTTTTGTTAATTGATAACTACTTAACCTCCTTTTTGGTTGTGATTAGTAATTAAGAAATAAAAGAAAACTGAAAACTAACTTTTGTGTGGAAGTTATTTTTCAATATATATCCAAATATTTGAATAGTGTGAAGGGCAAAAATGACAGTATAAAAAGTCTACATCAAAATGGATATTTTTTTTTTTTACAGTAGGTATTCTCTTTATATATAGGCATAGATAGGTATTGATATATTTTTTTCTGATCATTTTTTGACATAAAATCTATATAAGATTTAATAGTAATATTGATATTTATTTTTACTATTTCAAAATTAGTAGATTAATTTATCATAATTTTCCAATTGTTAAATTATTTTTCTTTTTGAATTATTTCCTATTTTTAATTATATTATTTTAAGTCCGAGTCAATGAATTTAAATATTTAATTTTTTTTAACAAATGTCAAAAATTTATTATGTACAACAAGTTGTCGCCATATTTTTTGTGTCGAAAAAAAATTGTCGCCATATCTTTATATAGTGTGGATACAATTTCGTTTTGAGCAATGCTATGCACACACGCTTTGTCAAACGCTTTTTAACACTCCCATTTCTATTGGCTCACGTCATTCTTATTAAAATATTTTGTAACTGGCAACCGGATCTATTGGTTTCATATAATTTAAGACTAAATTTATTTAATTTAATTCGTTGCGACTCAGCGTCTTCCTCAACGCCAAACCTCTTCATCGTTGAGTTGGGAAGAATCATCGGAACTCGGAAGCCTAGAAGAGGCGGCTACATCCTTTCAATTGCACATCGATTATAGCACAAGAATCTTACATAAATTTATGGAGTTGAAGCAGCAAGATTTGGGTACATTTCATCTTGGGTGTGGGTTGTTGCAGAGGTGTAAACAAATTACTTTTTCTGGAAAATCAAAGGATTTCGATGAAAGAACCCACTTTTTTTATGAGATAAAAAACCCATTTTTAACAATAAAGAATCAACATGGGTGTGTTTGGCTTGTTCGTGTGGTAGTTATAACGCCCCAAATTTTATAAATTAGTATATTCTTATATTATTAATTTAAGTATTTTTATAAAATGAATTTGATTATTTATTTATATTTTTCATAATATTTTGAGAAAATAATATTATCATCGTGTATAGAATATTATGTAAGTATTGTAAATAATTATTTTTTAGGAAATGAACTTTAGATATTGAAAATTATAGATCTAGTATATTGAATTAACTTAAGCTATAGTTAAATTTTAAAATTTAATTTTTGGTGTGTTCGGGTAGTATTTTTACTTTGTATAGACAGATAACTAATTTATTATTTTGAAAGTAGATTTATGAAAAGTAATTTTAGAAATGAATTATCAAATATTTTAGTAGGTTGTGGTAAAATTCTGGGCTTAAAATTCTACCGAATTTTGGACAGTGGTTTATTTGACAGTATAAATTTTTGTCATAGAAATAGAAAAGAAAAATATTTTTAAAATCACAAAAATATGTAGGTTAAGATAGTGTCATTAATTTTATCATTTACGTTATAAAAAAAATAAAAATAAAATTTAAATGAAGATTAATAGATAAGAAGGCACTGTTGAGATAAGAATTGCTGAGGTGCATGAATCAATGTGGCTTAATTCCTTTCACACATGAAGTAGAAAACGTGGCCTTATTTTCTTTCACATAGGAAAGTAAAAACGTGGAATGACCTTTCACCATGTAGCATAGAGGTAAAATGCTATAAATAGGACATTAACATTCACTACTTACACACAACTATCACTCTCATGGAACTAGGAATTAAAAAGGTACTGATAGTGATCAATCTCTTCTTTCTTTTCATTCTTCTTATATACTTGTATTTTTTTATTTAGTTTCTTTTTAAAGTTTAGTAGTTAAACCAATGTTTTCTTTTCTTCTTTGTCAATATTTGTTAGTTAGTAACAAGTCATTTTCTCTAATTCTGTTCATGATCATGTACCTCTAGAAAGATGAAATGTCATTTCTCTTGTTTTGCTTTAATTCAAGTCTTTTGATTAGGAATAGTTGTGTCTAGAGTTGATTTCTAAAAGAAAACAAAGCTTTGATGCTCTTGATTTGAAGGGATAATCATGTTGAAACTCATAGTCATGAGCCTTTAGCTCATAATGTCTAACAAAAATTTGATTCAAACTGTTGATTTCCAAACTTAAGCTTAAGCTTATTTTAAATAAATTTTCAATCCCTTATACTCTGGTCCAATTTATTTTAAGAAAATAATAAAATTCTACTAGCTACTGATACATAGCATATATGAATTATTTATCTTTCCCTCATATATATAGAGTCTTTATGTCCAAAATTTTCTAAAAGAAAAACAGGGTACTTAATCAAATATTTTAGTCACTGGATGTCTATCTTTATTGGTTTTAGTTTAGACATTTGAAAATTATGGTTATTACTCTACCTTCATTCCCTAAATATTAACTAAGAAAGCATTCTTTATATTTAATTAGTTGTTTAGAAAAGTGAAAAAAAAAGGAATAAAAAGAAAGGAAACGACAGATGATAATTGATAACATGTATCTTGTTTGCATGATCTTAAGTCATATACACAATTAATGATATGTACATAGGAAGCAAATGGCATACAAGTTTCTTTATTAATAATATTGTGTTGGGTTTCTGTATAATTCTAGAGTATGAACGTGAATTGACTTTAATACTTTAAGAACATTAGAACTTTAATTTTAAATATAGTTAGTTAAGAGATAGTTGTTTTGATGAGCGAATATAGGTATCATAGAAGAAGGTGATTGCTCAAGTTATTTTGGAAAGCTCTGAGGTAAGGGGAATTGCTAATAATAAGTTTCGATGAGCACAAGAAATGTGTTATTTGTATATATCTATTATTAGTTATATTTAGGGGAGTTGTGTACTTAGTGTTAGTAATTTTAAATGTGTTAAGGTATATGCAAAATGATAAGTGATTGATTTAGTTTGATTATGTGTGAATATACCTTTGTTGATTTGAAAATGTTCTTAATTGATTAGGCAATTAAAATTGTTATAATCATGGTTTTGTGAAGAAGAACAAATAAAGTATCTATGTCTTTAATTTGTTTATTGATAATGATATCTATGTGTTTGAGTGTTTATGGTGAAAGTTTGAGGTGATCTCTCATAAGTTGGATTGTGAGTTTCGAGGATTAAAATGTCAAGCTGGATGTTGACAAAGATAATTTAAGTTGAGGAATTATATAACTAATCACATTGGGTTGGTGAGGAGCAAAACAGGATGTTTCTTACAGTACTATAATGTATGTAAGACTGAGGATAGGTTCGGCTGGGTCGCCTACAGACCTCCTGGGGATCACCTACGTTTTGAACTCCTACCAATAGTCAGTGATAGCAACTCTGACTGGAGGAAATCATAAAACCCGACGTGGTGAAACCTGACTGTGCAGGACTATCTATAATAAGGTGCAGCGCTCGGGCCAGAATGATTGAGACATATTTGATATATGTTCGTTGCAAACGACCATGTTATGGCAGTTGAAACGGCCTTACGCTCATAATAGAGGTCTCCATGGAGTAGGTTGAAGAAAGATATTACTAACTAAGTTAGAGGACTAACTTTGAGTGAAGAGATTGGTTTGGATGTTATATTTATTATAAACGACTAACTTTTGATGATTGATATGTTTGGTAATTGATATATTTGATAAAGTATATTATATTTGCTTTTGACTAATTGTTGATTTGTGACGTTGATTAAGGTTTTATGTAATTGATACTTTGTGATTATTTGATTATATGTGACTATTTGATTATTTGATTCTATTTGATTTAAATACGTGATTAGATACTCAGGTATGTATATATACTACTTAAATAAAAATGCATGTACTTGTATAATATTATGTGTAGCCTTGTGACATCATCACGATGGTAACTTGTGTACGAGTAATTCACCCCTTACAACAGTTAGTGCAGGATACCATGACCTCATGTTAAAGTTTAGTGGAAAGAGGAAAACGGCATTGTGAGAGACCTTAATACCAAGACCGTTAGTGTTGATTAGAGATCTAGCTTTATTTTTGGAGTCCGAAGAGAAAGATCTCTTTGAGATTAAGGTGTTGATGGTGTCATTGGAGTACTCTCTCGATGACATCTTTAGTGTTTGACCAGCTCGTGATCAATTGTGGGTTAGATAGAGTCTTTTGTAGATATTATCTTTTGATTATTTTCAATTGGAAGATTGTAAGATACTTATGTGCAATAAAAATATATAATTTATGTTTGCAAATCTTTTAGTTATAAATGATGCATATTATTCATGGGCTTACTTTAACATTGAATTTATATAAAGAGAATTTTGAAAAGTTTTTATAGACAAAAAATATAGTATATTATTTCTCACTTGTAATTTTCCTTTCACAAAAATAAATCAACATAATTGCAATTGCTTGTATTTAAGCATTTAAATTTGGGTAGAGAACTGTGACGCTCTTCTTTTCAGTCTCTGAAAAGGGGGTGTTACAATAGTGGTATCAGAGCTGGTCGAGTCTTTCGGGAGTCTTTGGGAAATAGGTTGACTAGGCTTGTGTTGTGTTTGTGTTGTGTGATCTTTGTTTAAAATTTTTTTATGAATGTTTCTATATGTGTTTTCCTTCTAAATTTGTTTATTAGCATATGGGATATGAGGAGTGTCTAATCATAACGGAAATTTTGCGAGTCGTTTAAGTGCAGCTAGATGATGGGGACATGGATATATGTCGAGAATGAGTAGAAGTCTTGATGGTTAGTCAATTATTCTTTCCACGTGGATTAAGAAACTATTGAAAGAAGTTGACACCTTTAAATTATTGAGAATAGTTGGTTTGGTTGACTAGTATAGATAATAATGGAAGCTATAGCGATAACTAGTTCGTAGAGAATGAGAAATAATAGAGAACCAAAGAAATCTTAGAATGTTTAAGAAAATATTATTGTTATATGATTAATAAGTAGGATAATGATTGGTCAATAAGAAAAAAAAATAAAAAAATAGGAGAATGTTATAATGAAAAACATAAGAGTAAGGTTTTGCTTGTTTGAGAGTCTTATGGATTGAAATTTTACTTCACTAAATGAATCAGTGGTCATAAGTGTAGGTGAATTTGTAATTAGCTATTAGTATTAGAAATTTAAAAAGTATATAGCATTGTGTTAAAGCTTATGATAATTGATTATGTGAGCATGAAGATTAGTTAATTTTCACTTCTGGATATGCCAATTTTTAGAGATAGTATTAAGAATAGAAAGAAGAAAAAAAAAATCATTGTGAAGCCTAAAGAAATTTAGTAATGTTTTTCAGGTAATATTTTTGAGACATGGGATTTTGCTTTTCTAGTCTTTGTTTTTGTATAACATGCTATTTTTGTTTCATTGTTTTTAAGTTGTTGAGTTGGCTGGTGTGTTGCAATGTTTTATGGTAAGGTAAGTACAAGTTGATTGTTTGGCTTCTTCTAGTATGGTGTATTAGTTTTGCTTTGTTTTTTTTGTCCGTTTATATACTTGCACAATTTTTGTTACTTGTTGTATTTCTCCTATTAGGCAACTATTGTAGTTATGAAGAAATTGTTAATTGTTATAAATAGAATTGTGCTGTTTCGAAAATAAATAAATCAAGACTCATATTTAAGGTTAATTGTGTTAAAGTTAGAAGAAAGTTAGAGAGTGTCTAAAGTCAATTTTACTTTGCAGTAAATTAGGTAAACTAGTTCTTGAATGAAAGAAGAAGAAAAAATTGCAAGAGTAAGTTTTAGAATTGGTGAGTTATAAGATTTAGATTAAGCATGATTGTTTTGATAGAAAAATTAAAATGAATATATTTTACCATGAGTTTGAGATATCTTATTGTGGTGCATTGTAGAGAGAGTTTAATTATACTTATTAAGAATATGATTAAATAGGTAGAAAAAAAAAAACAAAAGAAGGACACTTACTGCAAGTATAAGTAGATATTTTATTAAAAAAGAAAAAGTAAAGTATGAGTAGATTTAGAGTTAGTTGTAACAACTATAGTTGGATAAAAGTATTTTTATTGGATAGTATGGATAAGAGCAGTATCTAAGTTGGGAGAATGGATTCTCTCATGTCACTTTAGGATAAATTTTCTTTTTAGCCATTGATTTAGGTTGAGAGAGAAAAGGAAAAGAAGAAAAGGGTCAATTGAAAGGTAGAGATTAGAGAAATTGAGGAACATGAGGAAAAATAAATGGAGAGAATCCATCTCCCTAAGTTGGAGTGTCCATTGTAAGTAAGTTTGAAGACTTAACTTTAAAGAGTAATGTAGTAAATAATAAGTTTTGAGTTGTGTGAAACAACATGAGTGGAGGTTTAATATAAAAATGGTATTGTGATTTAAAATGAGTATTTGATTTTGGAATATTGGAGATGGTATAATTGGTATATTAACCTTATGATCCTTTAGAATAAGACTCTTTGTTTTATAAAATTTTTTAGATGAAACTTTAATTTCCACTAAGAAAATGTACATAGTGAAAACATGAATAATATTTTGATTCATCTTTGAATGTGTAAAATGAACTTGTGAGGTATTTAAGTTTGAAAATCTAGCTTTATTTCGTCTCACTAACAACTTCAGATCTGCCGCCCATCTTTCTTTTCCTTTTCAATCCAAAGTCTCATTTCAAGATATGGTAGCTAGTGGTAGTGCGATGGGAGTTGCTTAGAGATTTTCCGCATCATCTTCTTTGGTCGCACTATTCCTCGATAGTGGTGGTTGGCTCGTCGACTTCGACGGCGGTTGGCTCGTCGCCAACGGTAGGTTTCGTTGTCGGAGCTTTTTAGTGTTTGTTTCTCTCTGTTTGTGGTATTTTCTTTCTATTTGTGGTGTTCTGTCATTTTCTTCTCGGTTCACGGTTGTTCGTTTCTTTTGGGTTTGTTCATGCTGTGGATCGATTTGTTTTGTGATCGGTGGCTATTAGTCCCTGTGGCTGTTTTGATTGTTTTGTTCGAAAGAGCTTTATGCATGCTGCTTAGTTCAAGGAGTTGTTAGTACCTGGGTCATTTTTCCGTATTGGCGGTTGATTCATTCGCCAATCTCAAATTTTTTATTTTTTTTTTGGATCCTCACTGATTCTCATTTTTCATATTTTTTTATAACTTATTTCCGCACCCGTACGCGCATTCGCTTGGTTGCGCTCGTGATTAGTGCTAATTTTGTTAAGATTCATTAGGGTAGTTTTCACCTGGTATGTATGTTCACGATGCATTTGGTTGTAGCTGGGTCAAGTTTTATGTTCCCCAATCTTTGTATCTTTTCTTTTTAGTTAATATATTTTGATGTTTGCTTAAAAAAATAATAATAAAAAAAAAATCTAGCTTTATATAAGAAAGATAAAGTAGTTGAAAGTGTATTAATTGGACTACGAATTTTGAATTATAGATTAGAAATTTGCAAGACTTAGAATTGTGGTTAGGATATGAATATATATCTTTCTAGAGATAGATGTGAATTCAAAATTAGTTATAGTAACTTGAACTTATATAAGAATGAATTTTATAGGTAGCATAGAGAATAGTGATAGTATAAGTTTTGATTTCACTATACAATATTTAAAAACTTAAGTTTAATGTTAAAAGTAGTAACTATTGTTGCCTGACAAAAAGATCATGGTAACATGATTTTAGTGATAATATGAATGATTATTTTTGAATGATTATAAATAGTTGAATAGTGGAGTCAATTATTGATAGTGATTAGTTCATTAGTTATATATTGCTTTATTTGAACAAAATTAATTACATATTTTCGAGTATGTTTAGATTTTGAGCTAGTATAATGAAATTTTTAAGCTTTAATTATAGCTTTAGCATTGCTATAGAAATTATAAGTACATGATATCTTTAGAGTTAAGTCCATTAGCCTGATAGAAAGTTTTGTCAAAGAAGTATCTATTCTATTAATTGTATATTAAATGTTTATCTATATAGTCATGATGAAATTTGTATAAATAACCAAATTTCTTAGTATAAGTTAGTGGTCTTAAGTTTCTTTACTAACGAATTTCGAGGACGAAATTTTTTAAGAGGGGTAGTAATATAACGCCCCAAATTTTATAAATTAGTATATTCTTATATTATTAATTTAAGTATTTTTATAAAATGAATTTGATTATTTATTTATATTTTTCATAATATTTTGAGAAAATAATATTATCATCGTGTATAGAATATTATGTAAGTATTGTAAATAATTATTTTTTAGGAAATGAACTTTAGATATTGAAAATTATAGATCTAGTATATTGAATTAACTTAAGCTATAGTTAAATTTTAAAATTTAATTTTTGGTGTGTTCGGGTAGTATTTTTACTTTGTATAGACAGATAACTAATTTATTATTTTGAAAGTAGATTTATGAAAAGTAATTTTAGAAATGAATTATCAAATATTTTAGTAGGTTGTGGTAAAATTCTGGGCTTAAAATTCTACCGAATTTTGGACAGTGGTTTATTTGACAGTATAAATTTTTGTCATAGAAATAGAAAAGAAAAATATTTTTAAAATCACAAAAATATGTAGGTTAAGATAGTGTCATTAATTTTATCATTTACGTTATAAAAAAAATAAAAATAAAATTTAAATGAAGATTAATAGATAAGAAGGCACTGTTGAGATAAGAATTGCTGAGGTGCATGAATCAATGTGGCTTAATTCCTTTCACACATGAAGTAGAAAACGTGGCCTTATTTTCTTTCACATAGGAAAGTAAAAACGTGGAATGACCTTTCACCATGTAGCATAGAGGTAAAATGCTATAAATAGGACATTAACATTCACTACTTACACACAACTATCACTCTCATGGAACTAGGAATTAAAAAGGTACTGATAGTGATCAATCTCTTCTTTCTTTTCATTCTTCTTATATACTTGTATTTTTTTATTTAGTTTCTTTTTAAAGTTTAGTAGTTAAACCAATGTTTTCTTTTCTTCTTCGTCAATATTTGTTAGTTAGTAACAAGTCATTTTCTCTAATTCTGTTCATGATCATGTACCTCTAGAAAGATGAAATGTCATTTCTCTTGTTTTGCTTTAATTCAAGTCTTTTGATTAGGAATAGTTGTGTCTAGAGTTGATTTCTAAAAGAAAACAAAGCTTTGATGCTCTTGATTTGAAGGGATAATCATGTTGAAACTCATAGTCATGAGCCTTTAGCTCATAATGTCTAACAAAAATTTGATTCAAACTGTTGATTTCCAAACTTAAGCTTAAGCTTATTTTAAATAAATTTTCAATCCCTTATACTCTGGTCCAATTTATTTTAAGAAAATAATAAAATTCTACTAGCTATTGATACATAGCATATATGAATTATTTATCTTTCCCTCATATATATAGAGTCTTTATGTCCAAAATTTTCTAAAAGAAAAACAGGGTACTTAATCAAATATTTTAGTCACTGGATGTCTATCTTTATTGGTTTTAGTTTAGACATTTGAAAATTATGGTTATTACTCTACCTTCATTCCCTAAATATTAACTAAGAAAGCATTCTTTATATTTAATTAGTTGTTTAGAAAAGTGAAAAAAAAAGGAATAAAAAGAAAGGAAACGACAGATGATAATTGATAACATGTATCTTGTTTGCATGATCTTAAGTCATATACACAATTAATGATATGTACATAGGAAGCAAATGGCATACAAGTTTCTTTATTAATAATATTGTGTTGGGTTTCTGTATAATTCTAGAGTATGAACGTGAATTGACTTTAATACTTTAAGAACATTAGAACTTTAATTTTAAATATAGTTAGTTAAGAGATAGTTGTTTTGATGAGCGAATATAGGTATCATAGAAGAAGGTGATTGCTCAAGTTATTTTGGAAAGCTCTGAGGTAAGGGGAATTGCTAATAATAAGTTTCGATGAGCACAAGAAATGTGTTATTTGTATATATCTATTATTAGTTATATTTAGGGGAGTTGTGTACTTAGTGTTAGTAATTTTAAATGTGTTAAGGTATATGCAAAATGATAAGTGATTGATTTAGTTTGATTATGTGTGAATATACCTTTGTTGATTTGAAAATGTTCTTAATTGATTAGGCAATTAAAATTGTTATAATCATGGTTTTGTGAAGAAGAACAAATAAAGTATTTATGTCTTTAATTTGTTTATTGATAATGATATCTATGTGTTTGAGTGTTTATGGTGAAAGTTTGAGGTGATCTCTCATAAGTTGGATTGTGAGTTTCGAGGATTAAAATGTCAAGCCGGATGTTGACAAAGATAATTTAAGTTGAGGAATTATATAACTAATCACATTGGGTTGGTGAGGAGCAAAACAGGATGTTTCTTACAGTACTATAATGTATGTAAGACTGAGGATAGGTTCGGCTGGGTCGCCTACAGACCTCCTGGGGATCACCTACGTTTTGAACTCCTACCAATAGTCAGTGATAGCAACTCTGACTGGAGGAAATCATAAAACCCGACGTGGTGAAACCTGACTGTGCAGGACTATCTATAATAAGGTGCAGCGCTCGGGCCAGAATGGTTGAGACATATTTGATATATGTTCGTTGCAAACGACCATGTTATGGCAGTTGAAACGGCCTTACGCTCATAATAGAGGTCTCCATGGAGTAGGTTGAAGAAAGATATTACTAACTAAGTTAGAGGACTAACTTTGAGTGAAGAGATTGGTTTGGATGTTATATTTATTATAAACGACTAACTTTTGATGATTGATATGTTTGGTAATTGATATATTTGATAAAGTATATTATATTTGCTTTTGACTAATTGTTGATTTGTGACGTTGATTAAGGTTTTATGTAATTGATACTTTGTGATTATTTGATTATATGTGACTATTTGATTATTTGATTCTATTTGATTTAAATACGTGATTAGATACTCAGGTATGTATATATACTACTTAAATAAAAATGCATGTACTTGTATAATATTATGTGTAGCCTTGTGACATCATCACGATGGTAACTTGTGTACGAGTAATTCACCCCTTACAACAGTTAGTGCAGGATACCATGACCTCATGTTAAAGTTTAGTGGAAAGAGGAAAACGGCATTGTGAGAGACCTTAATACCAAGACCGTTAGTGTTGATTAGAGATCTAGCTTTATTTTTGGAGTCCGAAGAGAAAGATCTCTTTGAGATTAAGGTGTTGATGGTGTCATTGGAGTACTCTCTCGATGACATCTTTAGTGTTTGACCAGCTCGTGATCAATTGTGGGTTAGATAAAGTCTTTTGTAGATATTATCTTTTGATTATTTTCAATTGGAAGATTGTAAGATACTTATGTGCAATAAAAATATATAATTTATGTTTGCAAATCTTTTAGTTATAAATGATGCATATTATTCATGGGCTTACTTTAACATTGAATTTATATAAAGAGAATTTTGAAAAGTTTTTATAGACAAAAAATATAGTATATTATTTCTCACTTGTAATTTTCCTTTCACAAAAATAAATCAACATAATTGCAATTGCTTGTATTTAAGCATTTAAATTTGGGTAGAGAACTGTGACGCTCTTCTTTTCAGTCTCTGAAAAGGGGGTGTTACAGTAGTGTTCTAGTAAGTTTTGTTTTTTTGTGATTCTCAAGAGTAACAATGAAAGAGATTAATTTCTTGTAGAAAAACTGAAGAAAATCAATTTTATTTTTTATAGTAACGAGATCTGCTTTTTATTTTAGGAACAAGATCGGTGACTTTTATTTTCTTTAATTTGAATTAGTTTGTATTTTTTTAATTTTTATAAAAGGTGTATATCTAAACCTGCATAACCAGTTAACAAGTAAATGGTTTTAAAATAGTGATGACATGGACCAATGAATGAGAGTGTGTTGAAAAGAGTGTGTTTGAGAGTTTGTCCATAGCAATATAGCTTTACTCTTTCGTGTTTTATTAGTATTTTTTTTTTCTTTTGAGCTAAATCGATAATTATAAGTAATATATTTTTATAGGTGTCAACTATGTTATCAACTTTTAAAAGTTCAAACAACTTTCCTCTATTTTGTTGCATATTCAACAACATTACTACCTTTTTTTTTTATGGAACAACATTACTAACTTAGTGTTAAATTTTCAGTTCTGAGATAAGTATGCTGATAATTCATACGGAGTATTTTGACAAAAAAAAGTTTGACCTATAATTGTTTTTGTATAGGATCCGAACTTAAATTGTTTAGTGGATTAAAAGCTAATTTGACATAATTAAAAATGAGTAAGAGACGATTTTTTTTAATAGAAGTAAGGGATGATTTAAACATGGTCATAAATATTCCAAAACATAAAATTTTCTTAATTTCAATTATATCTGCTAAAAAATAAGAGAATAGATAAGACAACTTCAATGGTACTGTATTAGATTTTAAAACTCTTCCGTGTAACTGGAGGTCGAGTGACATGACAAAAATTGAAATTATTGTTTCCCACCGACCATGAGACAATTTTTTGTCATCTGCATGAGTTGTATAAAGTATCAAAATAATCTTTTGTCTATCAAACTTCGTATAACACAAAAATTGTTTAATACCTTAAACGTTTGTTATGTATTATTTTGTCGGAAAATGCTGGTTGGTACGAGATACTCAACTCAAGAAATGTGAGAATGATGTGGCAGGCAGTTGAGAAATAAGCAAAGTTGTAAATTAAAACTTTAACAATCACACCCACCATGATTTCCTTAAAAATAGGAATTAATTAATTTAATACACCAATTACAATAGTACAGATCAGCATTTCTTGTATTTCTTGTTTTCATCCTTCGTACCATTTAGCATTACTCTTATTTTGTCTTGTACTATTTTGTAATGCACAGACATTTTATAGATCAAACGAACCATTAAACTCTTTAAAATCAACAACACTTGCAAATAAATAAATTAATAGAATTACCGGTAGGCAGGACAATGAAGTAGAGACAAATTTTGCCATTGTCGTCCTCAAATTCAAAGAGATGCAGGTATCTACATAGCCACTATGCAGGTAACTAGTGACATGGTTAACTCCCATAGAAATTTTTTTTAGCACTATCGCAGCCCTTCCTAATGTTTTTGTCTAGCTCTGCCACTGTCCGCATGAACATGTATTTCAACAAGGCACTAGTTATAGCAAGGGAAAATCCATATCGAATCAATTATGATTTCCCTATTAAATTGGACGGATTTCCATTCCGACCCGATATCGGTTATTATTAAGATGGTATTTTTTATCATAAAAATTGTGTTACATGACCAATTCAAAACTAAATTTTGAATTTTTTTATATTCAAAACTCTTACAATTACCTGCATTTAATGTAAATATTTCATGACAAATAATAAAGAGAAATAATATAATAATGGTAATGACAAAATTTATGTAAAAATAAACTATATATATACTACCTCCGTTCATTTTTAAGTGTCCAAAAACGTTGGATTTAACGTTCATATTTAACTATTCATTTGGTTTTAAGGGTACGATTTGTCAATTGTATCTTTTGTCAATTATTCATATATTTTTTTCAATAAAACTAATTAATACTATATATTTGGAAAACTAAAGTTTTTTTTTGGTACATAACATATTAAACTTTTTTTGTACATAATATATTAAATTTTTTCGAAAGAGACAGTGTGCAAAAAAATAGAAATTTATTGGTGGATTAAAATTAAGGTATAATAGAAAGATAAGGTGCAAAAATTACATTTTCTTAATTTGATGTTACTATTTTAAACGGATAGATAAAAAGGAAGAGAGGTAGTATATATAAATGTAAAATTTTTAAATATAGAAAAACGGCAAAATGCATCCATAGGTCGTTTAAGTTTTACGTTTGTAACAAATTGGTCCTTTAAGTTTTTTAAGTAACAAATAAATCCTTTAAGTTTTTTAAGTAACAAAGAGGTCATTTAAGTTAGTAATTTGTAACATCTAGGTTCTATTTTTTAAGTAATTGGGAGATCTAGATGTTAAAAATTACAATCTTAATAGACTCATTTGTTACTTAAAAAACTTAAAAGATTTATTTATTAATTAAAAAACTAATTTATTACCAACGTAAAATTTAAAGGACGTGTGAATGCATTTAGGCTAAAAAAAACTATATTGAGTTTAGACAAATATTTGGATTGAGTTGAATCTTTGCAAACCATATAGTTTGGACACGTTGATCCAACGGTTAATGGTGGCCCAAGATGTCATGGGACCCACTTACACAAATATGCGGCCCTGATTAATCATCAAACTTTCTTTCTGTTACAAACAATAATCATCATCATCTTCTACTAAGATCAAAGTCCTATATAAACCTTTCATCACATTACTCTCTCAAACCCTCTCTCTCACTCTCTATTTCTCTCTCAGCAAAAACAAAACATTGTTCTTTCAATTTTCAAAATGGATCGGAACAATGTCTTCACTCTTGCATTCATCTGCATTATAGTTGCCGGCGTCGGAGGCCAGTCCCCTTCAGCCGCACCAACCACCTCACCATCAACTCCGGCCACCACCACTCCAGTGTCATCTCCAGTCGCCACTCCTTCCAAACCAACATCACCTGCTCCCGTTACAACTCCAGCTGCATCGCCCAAATCCGCCATTACACCGGCCGCATCTCCTTCCAAAACTACCACACCTGCTCCGGTAGCCACACCACCGGCGGTGACCACATCACCACCAGCGGTGACACCTGTCAGCACTCCACCACCAGCACCTGTTCCAGTCAAATCACCACCCACTCCTGCTCCAGTCAGCTCACCTCCAGCAGTAACACCTGTTGCGGCGGCTCCTACCACCACACCGGAGGCTCCAGCTCCGGCACCTAGCAAGGGAAAGAAACACAGTGCTCCAGCACCATCACCAACATTGGATGCTCCACCTGCACCACCAACAGAAGCACCAGGACCAAGTGATGCTGCGTCTTCACCTGGACCCGCATCTACTGCGAACGATGAGGTTTGATTCTCCTTTCTACTTTGTTTTTTGTCTTTTGTGGTTTCTACATTTAACATACGCGCTTGTTTTGTACAATGTGGTTTCAGATCTGTTACATGCATATACGTTTTTTCACTTGTGTTAAGTTTATGTGTTTATAACTAACCCAAATATAAAGCCAAACGGTAACTTGAACTCAAATCTAAGGTTAATGTGTGCCACGCGCCACCGTTGACGGTGGGTTTGATTAGTTTTAACTCTCTGAAACTGAGACACACCTTAGTTACGAAAAATAAAATATAGTATTTTTTTTTACCATAAAAAGAAGTGATACTTGTAAATTAGTTGAGATAAATAATTATAATAATATGATTTATTATTATTATTTTTATTACAGTTATATTTTGTTTTAGAACATATAAATAATTTGAAAATTAATTTTTTACCTTGTTAGTTCTGAGAAAGAAGAGATATTTGTTTTCTATATTTTTTTCCGATCCAGATCCAAAGATAAATTAAGTGAAGACATAAAGATAAAGTGTGTATCTGGCGTTTATATTTAGAAATGTTATTAGTTTTGGCTTTCATATATAATAACGCTACTTTATTATATAATTAAGTAATTAATAACTACTGTCATCTGGATACATATACGCTTAGCTGTACTCCATGATAATATTTTAGTTTGCTCTCTCTTTTTTTTTTTTTGGTAAATAGTTTGCTCTCTTTTTTATGTTTAATAATGTGGTTTAATTTTATTTACAATAATTTGATTTGATATTATAGCTAATTATTTATGGAATGAATTTGATTATTGGTTTTAGAGATTGAATTTGATTGTTACTGCTGAGAAATGTATGATTAGTAATTACCCACACATACTAAACAATGTGTATATGTTGATTTGATTGGACCAAACAAATCTTGAAACTTATTTGTTCATTTTATTATTTTCAGAGCGGAGCTGAAACCATCAGAAGCTTGAAGCTGGTAGGAGGCTTAGCTTTGAGCTGGATTGCCACTGTTTTAATCTTCTAGATTTAATTTCTTGCTCTTAATTCTTATACTCTTGTATAATTTCTTTCCACCCGTTTTTTGTTCTCTTTTTGGCCATGTTATGGATTGGACACGCATTGCATTACATTACATTTATTTACATTTGTTACCTTCAGACTCCTACTATTTTTCTATTAATATTTAATGTCATTGTCATAATTCTTTTTCTTTTTTTGGTGAATATTGCTGTCATTTTAATTTTAATGTCGTTAATGTTTTGACTGCTTGATGGCTTTCTGTTGAATATAGATCTAACCTTTGGTAAATTCAGTACAAATTAGTAAGTGTTTTTATATCCATTTTAAATCTCAATTAAACAAGCACGATTTTTGTGTTGATCTGTATGTTTTTTTAGTTGAATAAATTATTGTCAAAACTTGATATATGACTCTTGCAGAAAAGCTTGATATATGACTCTTGCAGAAAAGCTTGATATATGACTCTTACAGAAAAGCTTGATATATCATTCAGTGCTGGTATATGTAATTTCCTAGTTTATATATGTACAAAGAGGAACGAGTGTTCTAATAATTACTAAAAAAATAAAG
Source organism: Trifolium repens (assembly GCA_030408175.1). Lineage (NCBI taxonomy): Eukaryota > Viridiplantae > Streptophyta > Magnoliopsida > Fabales > Fabaceae > Trifolium > Trifolium repens. The sequence continues at coordinate 40,154,581 of CP125851.1, forward strand.
TACATTCGTAGGATTTCCATTATCAAGGGTTTTTTCAACACGGATCCTGTTAACAAAACAATTATTTGCAAGCAATGTCTATGATGGTACATCTCCTATCAGACATAAATTACAAAAGTTGACTGTTAAGAGCACAGAAAATCCTTCTAATAAGATGATGTTTGGATAAACAATTTAATTAAGTGTTTATAATATAAAATAGATAAAATAGGCCTATAAAATAATTATGTTATGGTTGGATATAATTACTTGTGTCTAAGCAACCTTTATTATAATAAAAAATAAAATAGTTTTGACATAAGCTCTAACTTGTTTTTAACATGTCATTCAAAATAAAGAGATAACTTCAAATATAATTCGGAAGACAAATGTACACAAATCACAAACAGGAATGTAAAGCATATCGCCAAGATTATGAAATGTCATTTAATCTATAAATTGCAAGTTTTATTTTACTATCTTTCCACCTGTTCACTCTTGGACAGCTAGCTGAGTGTGCCTGGCTTGTAACTTGTGAGGGGAAATAAGTAGAATAATGAAGTAAATTGATATCATAGACCACATCCCCATTGCAAAAAGTATCAAGTATGGATATTTCTCATAATACAACAGGATAAATGAAATGTAAAAATTACAATATAAGTATGAAATTGTGTTTCAATCTTATGAATTCACCCTTTGATCCACCTGTATATTACAATATTCACAAACAAAATTCCTTTACAGATGATAAAATATCTAGAGAATTCTTTCTGTACCTATGTCAGGGTTCAATGATCACTAATAGTGAACAATCTGATTTCTTTCAAACAACAAACTTGACCAGCTCAGTGACTATGGTTTGCATAAATTGCTCTTGATAGCAGGTGAACGTGCTACTGAGACTAATTAAGTATGATATTAAGTAGTTGTAGCATAAACTTAGCTCATAATGGCTGGAGTTCTTGCTCAGGAACACCCACATCAACAGGCTTGTATGAATGCACACTTTGCTGTTGTCTTTTTTTCCAAATTAAGAATATTCCAAATATTGATAATCCTAGAAGCAACGTAAGCAGAACAACTAAACCCACAACCATGTAATATCGCTGCCACCAATTCCTGGATAATTTCAGAACAACGTGTTAATATCACAAGTGGTTGCAGACAGTTTGGGATACAATTTTGAAAGAAGAAAAAAAATCACACGGTTTGGGATACAATTCTGGAGGAACTTGAAGATTAGGAAGAGGGAGATGCTCCACTTTATGATGACTTTGAAGATGATTAGTGATATTTGTTGGGGTTGCAGAAGAGGATTAGTGGTATATGTGTTTGCATTGTTTTTTATAATTTTATTGTTATTTGAAGAGTTGAATTTGATGAGAAGTGGTTATTAGTTGTTTATCACATTGTGATTGAGACCAAATGATATTTCCTATCAATTAAGTCTATGATTTTTGACATATATTGATGGTCTTTGGGGTTTGATTTACGCCATCCGCTTTATGCCAGATCTTTGGCTCACTGCCACAATCCGATATCCACCATCAACAACGCCAAGTAAAACCCAAAATAAGGAAAAAACACAAAACAAACATACATAAAATAGGCGCAAGCCATAACTATGTAAGGGGCATATCCAGCAAAAAAGGGGTGAAAATTTTACCATTTAATCTTGCATGAGTGGTCAAGATTAACTCCCCTCCCATTGCACCCCACCACCATATATAATATACAAATACAAGATTAAGAGAATACTGATATATACAAGCAAGAAACGTCCATCAACTTATTAACATGAAAAGGAACTTAAAATATGTCCCCCCTTATTCCGGTATATTTCCTTCTCACTTATGTATCTCTTATATACCACATCTGTATTAATTCACTAAAATAATCTTGTTTGTCAAAAACTATATATCTTTTAAATCCAAAACATAAAATTTTTATTTTCACTGCTTCAAATTGATAAAAGCAATTGGTCGCACAATTGCATATAATATAAGTATATACAAAAATCAGATGTGCACAAATATCAAACATGAGTTTTGTTAAATTAATACACGATGTGCACATGTATGGAAGCAATAATTTTACAAATTTCAAGCATTTTTCCTTCAAGTGAAAACTTACCTTTTTGATGGAGGCTCAACATTCCAATCAATCAACTTATAACTTCCAAAGGTATCAGGAAGTTGCATGTGGTGTTCAGCAAGCCGGCCAATTATACTCTGCGAATAGAAGTCATGGTCATGTGGGAAGTCTCCAAACAAATACAGATGCACAAATGTTTTTTTTTAATCAATGCCGATGCATAAATGTTAACTTACCATTGTAGTTGCGTTAGAAAAGTAATCAGCATATGGTCTCGGGGTTATGGCCCATCTAGAGACGGAATCATTTCCAAAGGAGGTAAAATTAAGTAAGTGGATCTGTGGACACACACTAAAGTGTTATTACCAATTTATCATAAAGTAACCATAAAACACATTGCATGGAAAAATATATACAGAAAATGCATTGTTTATATGGGCACTTTGGAAAGTTTTCTTCACAACTTGGAACATTAAACTTAGGACGTCTATCACAATTTGAAACCCATCCTAACCACCCGATTAGCTACCTAAATACACAAGTTGTAATTGTACGATAAAATGTTTGTGCAACATATTAAATATTTACTAACCTGGGAAGTATTAACATCTAAATCATGAGCTATGAGTCCAGCCAATTCTGTAAGGTGAGGCTTCATATCCTCGTAGCTGATGTTGAATGAAACTACTATTGTTATTAGTGCGATTTGGAATCCACCTGTGCAATAAATTATTTAAAGCACATCAGTGAGCAATAAACATATGCAATGAAAGAGACTGCACTAGTTTCAGAGACTAATAAAAAGCATGATAAACTATGATTCTTGAGACATACAACCCATCTGAGCCATGTTAAGAGAAGATGTCTCCAAATACACTTCTAAATAGAAGATGAGAAGCTTTTGATACCTGGAGGTACATTATGTTGTGACACAGACGAAGGAACTGTAGGCCCCACAGGTTTGGTTGAATTTATTGCTTCTGTATTTGGAGGCATTGGTGGCGGGGCCATGGATACCTGTAGTCTTTCCCATAACTCAGCACAGTTGGTTTTCCAAAAACCAACTTTCGTATGCTCGCGATCATACATAACAAGAGTGTTACGGACAATGATACCTATGGAAAAAAAAATGACATGGGAATAATCACCGAAAAGTATTGCAGAAATCTATCCCACAGAAGTTAGTTACGCTAACAGAGAGGAACAATATTTCACATTAAGGTAAAACATGAAATGGTACAAAGTTACCAAAAGTAATGAAATTACCTCCTAAAAGAGTAGTTGGATCCTTTCCATTTTGAAAAATTCCCAGACAATATGCACCTCTTACTTTTGAATGCTTCACAAATAAGGATAATGAAATCAGTAAATTTATTAAATGATAGCACCAGCCTCTAAACACAGTAAAGATACAAATGAGCTTTTATAACTACCCGGAACATGTAATTTTCAGGTGACAGTGAGTACTTGTGACCATTTCCAAATACCATGTCAACCACTGGAAAGTTTTTAGAGAGTTGTGAGACATCACTGAAATACAAGTACACCCAAACTGTTAGTTAAACTGCAATAATAGAGCGACATGAACTCTTAATTTTACAGACATACATTCCAGCACCAGAAAAACATAAATCATTATAATTTGGATCTGGCCCACTGATTTGATTGAAAGATTGAAGTTCCTTCACAATCTGCAAACAGATAAGTAAATCAGAGTTATCATCAGGTAAATAAGATACAATTCTGTTGTCATTTTGACTTGAAATAAATGAAAATAAACGTTAAACGAAAACAACTATAAAAGCAAAATGAAATACTTCAGAATACAAGTGAATCAGATAAATCCCCAACAAATTCCTAAGAATATCATCTGGAAAATAATTAAAAGTGTTTAAATCCTTCAATAATCAATTCCACTTATATGTTCAGAAGCAATATCATAAACAGATTCACCAACAAAAGCATGTAGAAGTGGCTCCTCACAAGTTTCACTTTTTCATAGACTCTTATTTAGTTGTATATTGGCCCACGTCAATTTATTCTAACTCCATGTATGAGACTCAAGTTAGAAAATAATTCAAAGGTGTTAAACAAAATGGCTGGTGAAATTAAAAAATGCAAATCCAAAAGCTTCTATGAAAATATTTATGAAAGAACTTACAGCTTCTTTAAATGCAAGAAATGCTTCTTCTGGTAGGTATGCGTAAGTTGTACCACTATCCAAGACTGTTCCATGTTTTCCATCAAAAACACTTGGATTTAGAGGCAGTCGCTTCCCCGCAACATGTATCTCCTTCAAATCAATATTGTAATAGGGACTGTCGCCACCCCGAAACTAGAGTAAATGTGTGAGATTAATAAAATGCATTTGTTGTGAAAATGCATTACATATCATGTTCACAATAAGAATTTTGAAATACACACCTGCGCACAGGATCTGACTGTGCAAAGACCATGTCTGATGGGGGAGATATGCCACCAAGAACCATTGCGCCCCCACCAACATTCATTCCACCATAGCATAGTGAGAATGAGTCACTCACTACATTTTTGTCAACCAGCTGATCCATGATACTAAGATCTCCTCGGCCCAAACCCATAATGCCATCAGCATGCTGACTATAAAGATCGCCAGTCTCAACATTTTCACAGCCGAAAACAGCACGCTGTGGAGCAAGCTCACTCTGATTTCCAAAGGATATAAGATCCTCTCCGAGAACACCACTGCTAGTACTCATTTCAGCATATTGTCTCTCATACACACATTGCATTCTTTCATCGTCACAGTTGCAATCCATTGTGCATTTGACAGGTTGATAGGTGCTTGACAAGTCTGGCTGAAACTTTGGATCCTGTTATAGTAAAATAGAATTAATGAAACATATCCAATATATTTGAGATAAATAGGACAATTAACAATTGGCACGTCCATAGGTACAAGTTTAAATTTGTTGACAGAAGGTACAAGTTTTAAATAAAGGAAACGGTAATGAAAATGTGTGTATTTAATGCATTGAAATATTTAACTTTTTGATCAAATAATTTCTTTATTTGGAATCCTTAAAGAGTGCCCTTAGGGCACTTGTTAGAAAAGACACTTTAAATAAAACCATTCTCTTACATCTCTTCCAACATGAAATTGATGGTATTGAGAAACACAACACAAGGGAAACATAAGTATAGTTTACTGCATCAATAAGAGCATAAATCAAAAAGGTTGGAGGAATCTATTAAAAGCATTCAACATAGCATATCATGTTCAATTATATCAGCTTTTTTAAGACTTCACTTGTCTTTTTTTTTTTTTTTTGACAATACTTCACTTGTCTTTTTATGAAAATATAAAACCTTCATTTATTCTGAAATTCTATTTGTAGTCTATATTGGATGATGGCCTTATACAAAGTCAATGGAACCAGGACTTCAAGGTCTTGAATAGGCAAAGACATAAAATTAAAATTACTGTATATTTAATAAACTCGATGAATGCACAAATTATCAATTAAATCATATTATATAGCACAAATAAAGGGTATTCTAATTTTTCAAAAAGAGAGAAGGGTGAATTTAAGCGTCAATTAGGGTAGAGGGGTAAAACATACCCCCATTATTATTACCTTCAACACTTAAATCGAGTCCAAATATTCTATCAATCTTTGTTCCTCCATTTTACACCTTTCAAATTTTAACTCTTACCAACCACACGCTGGCTGCGCAGCATCAACACTTACGACTCACAACAACATCCTCAACAACATACCAAACTATCCTATAACATATACAACCCTCCTTTGCACAAACTAATTATCATTTTTTTTTTCCATTTGCAACTAACTACACATTTAACAGGGTTAAGGCAAGGATCAAACTTTGCACACATCAATCCAATACCAAAAAAAAAGGGGGAAAACGCGCAATGAATCGTTACCTGGTGCCGGCCACACTGTTCACAAGTGGAGCACGGAACATACGTAACAGTACTCCCCGTATCAACAATCAGAGCAAAGATCTGTGGAGGAGTACCAATCCAAAGCCGCGTTGTGTAGTATCTACACAAATCAATAATAATTCAATAATTCCCCAAAACAAAATACATTAATTTCAAATCTACGAATTCAATTGAAAAAAAAAAACAAGAAGAAAATGCTGCAACGATTAACAAAGGAAGTTTACCCGTTGAGGAGGAGATCGTCGTGGAGTCTCATACGAGCATTAGGGTGGCGTTTGGATTCGGATCCGTGAAGCTGGCGACGAGGATCGAGTGCTGACGTGGATGAATTGGGAGCGGTTAGGAATAGAGGAAGAACCATGGCGGGACGAGAGCCATGGTGGCGGTTAGGGAGGAACACGGTGTCACCGGCGATTGGCGGAGGACCGAGAAACGCAATGTGAAGTATTAGGATTAGGATGAGGTGAGTGAATGACCGTGCCATGAGTTGGTGACTCGGGATTGTGGAACGATTCTGGATCCGAGTTATGGTTCGTTGTAAGCGGATCGAAACAGAAAGGGACGGGCGGAATAGATTAGAGTCTCTCTATCAAAAGGAGGGAAGTCAGCGTCTTCCTGAAGGAATGATAGCGAGAGATATATTATTGATTTTCATTTTTTAATAAAATGAAGAAAAAAAATTATTTGCCTTTTTTTTGGGAGTGGTTATGGTGCATAAGCTTTTTCCTTATGCACCATGCATAAATAATGAAAATTACTTAACACACCCCCCAGATTGCTTAGCACACCTCCCAGATTACTTAGCGCACCCCCCAGATTTCTAGCGCACCCCTCAAATTTCTAACGCACCCCCTAAAAAACTGGAGGGTGCGCTAAGTAATTTGGGGGGTGCACTACAAATCTAGGGGGTGCGCTAAGCAATTTTGGGTATTTATGCACGGTGCATAAACATAGCTTATGCACCATAACCTATGCCTTTTTTTTGGTTGATTTTTTTTGTTGACATTTTGGTTGATTTTATTTTATAATTCTTTTTAATTGCTTATTCATTTATACCACAACATATTTATTTGAAATATTTTCCATTTTGTGTGTAACCAGACATTAGATTTCGTATAGTGTTAAGAAATTTGAATAGTAGATATGATTTTTTAGGTTTAAAATTTTATTTGCATAACAATAACAATTTTTTATATTGGAATTTGTCATTTATATTACAATTTTGTCATTTATAAAAGATGTATCATTATGTCAAAAAAAAAAAGATGTATTATATTTATTGCATTAAAGAGTGTGGATGTTGTTTATAAGTTATTATTAATCTCGATTCTCAATTAATGTGAGACATTTTTAGTGTATTAGAATAATAGTCATTAATCGAGACAAAAAGATAAAAGGATCGAGACTAAAAGTATAAATGGCCTGTCGTAGCTCTTGTGTAATTTAGACTCTTGATTCTTAACAAATAGTGTCTATGTTAGTATGTTTTGGACCTCAATTCTACGACATGTATATGAAATTCTTCACTTTGAGCCTTGGGGTAAGCAGCCCTCACATTTTAATTTTTTTAAAAGTTACTCGATAGAAGAACTTGACAAATTACTTTTCTAGTTGTGATTTGATTATAAACTAAGCAATCAAATGTGTGCAATTCCTATAACAAATTATATCATACAAATTGATTATAACACTAACCTTATCAAACTTAACAATATTAAAATCAATACATCCTATCATGCATGTGTTTGATGATGGTTGTGGACTGTATGAAATATTCGGACTAGAAAAACTAAAGCACATATTGAATGAGTTATAGCTATCAAATGATGTTCAATTTATGATCTTTGTACTTCGCACATCATTTTATTGTCTGAAAATGAACCTCTTAAAACTGAGGAGAGATCAAAGAAAAAACTCAAGTTATTAACTTGAAAAACTAAAGTACATATTGAATGAGTTATAGATATCAAATGATGTTCAACTTATGATCTTTGTACTTTGCACGTCATTTTATTGTCTGAAAATGAACCTCTTAAAACTGAGGAGGGATCAAAGAAAAAACTCAAGTCATTAACTCAATCTAAAGTCTAAATACAAAACAACCCAACATTAAGCACAATATATCAACGACAATATCACAAAAGTTCTATCCCATAACAATAACTAAATTGGATTATCAAAATAAATTTAGAACTGAATTTCCTGAGTTTGATAAGTATGAGCCTTGTCAAAGTTATTAGCCCTTTCGCCTAAACTTATAAATCGTTTTGACCACTTCTCATAAATTAATGTAACAAATTTTGTATGTAAAAGAGAAATTATGAGTTAGTTTACAAAATTGTCCATTTTTTTAGGCAAATAGAAGCCAAAGACATCCCAGTTATATTAAATAAATAAATAAAAGGATACAAAGGGAGGAAGGGGAGACATAGACCAAGACTCTTTCAAATCAACCAAACCTAAAATAAGGTGATCCAAAATTTAATAATTTTTTTGGTTTTTACCCTTCTGGTTCCCAGGAAAAGGGGAACTTAGTAGTTTAAAATTCAGCCACAAAGTAAGTATAGTCTGACCAAAAAATTGTTCCACCTACGAACTAAACCTGAGTGCTCCTGAAATCCGTCCTTTGGTGAGAGTCATTAACTACTTCAGTCAAATGAGTTGGTTTAAGGTGATCCAAATTGTTCATAGTGAGATCATCCATGATTTCATTATGAACAACATTCAACCAAACAAGATTTTGCATGTGACGACAAATATTAACTAATTTGTCTACACAATGATTATCATTTCTATAAATATGACTAATTAAATAACATGCTTTTTAAATGACGTAAACAATCGATCCATCAATTCGTAGCTTACAAGGTACCATATAAATGGAATTGAAAGCCAAAACCACAAGTTTTGAATATGTTTCCAACCTCAACTTGTTCCAACCTTTGTTAACAGCCAATTCAATGGCCAACGTGGCCAATGTTGCACCAGTCAACTCGACAAATAAGGCATTTCCACTCTCTATATTGACTATACAACTACCAAGATGATCGGCAAAATAGTTTCTAAACATTTTACCACAAGCTGATATACCAAGATGATTAATTGCAAGTGCAACACCATCAAAATTACACTTCATCCAATTAAAAAGAGGTGGATGCCACAAAATTATCTTTCATTAATGATATGAGAAAGATAAATTAAAAAATTGAAAAAATAGAGAGTAATAAAAAGTTGAACATTTAAACATATAATAAAAAAGTATCATTAAATTAATGTTTTATTGATATTGTAAAATGACTTATAATTTTGACAACTTTTTCACAATACCGCGTATAATTTAGTATGTGTTATAAACTAAAGTAGAAGAGCAAAAGAATAGAGAAAGAGAGAATGAAAATATATTGTATTATGTCTTTCAAAATTTGTCATTACATAAGAATGATAGTCCTATTTATAGGACAAAAGTAGGGAACAACTAAATCTATTCATTAATGGACATTCACCCAATCCATAATCTTGACACAGCGGATACGGAAAATTGCTACTGTAGATTTCATTCAACTATGCCACATAGGCTTTTTTGTTTATGAACAGTTTTTTGTATTGGCTTTTATCTTTACTGTGTCGTATGTGAAAATATATTATTATTATTTTTTTTTCTGCTTTCCTGCTGCTTTTGACGAGTGTAGTGTGTCTAAGCAGAGATATAGATCATAGGGTTTCTTGGCTAGAACGCTGGAGAAATTTATTTCGTGTACCTGGTCTAATAAGAACCGTAAAATTCCTCCTGTTGAATGCAAAGCTGTTGCCACGTCGCCTGAATTAGCAATTCGTGTCGTTGTTAAATGTTGTATGCAGATAAACCTCCGGTCGATTTTGCCGTTCCCAGATAAACCTTTCGGAGATGGTGTTTTTGTGGTGGAGGCTTAACTGGGCCTGTAAGTACTTTCCCTCCCAGTTCAATTTACCCTGATTTGAATTTTGAGGTGGGGTTGAGGATCTATAAATTGGGGATGATGGTTGATTGTCATCGTCAATTATCCTCATTGATTAAGTGTTGTTGTTGTTGTTGTTCTTCTTCTTCTTAGTTTCTTTGTTGTGTTAGAATTTTTTTTTTTTGATAGATGTTGTGTTAGAATTTAATTACTCATCTATTTCAATTTTATTTTGTTCTATTTCAGTTTTATATATGCCCACCATGTGTTTGATAATTTTTTTGTGTGGATTCTCATCAACATTAGAAGCTATGTTCGCATCAAAGTGATGGTTCTTCGTTTGTGGAAGGTTCCTGCTTTTCTAAATCCAATGGAGACTAGCTCTGTAGAGATGATTTTGATTGATGAGAAGGTAAATTTCACATTCTTCAACTGTATTTGTTTCCAGAAGTTTATTTCTTTATACTTTGTAACTTTAATTTTATGTAATTGGTCATGGGTTTAAATTTTACATGATGTTATTAATTTAGACTGAGTTTTCTGTCTATGGGAGGAAAAATCCATGCCACTGCCACAGTTAAGAAGCAGTTGCTATATATGTTTCAATCCACAATTAGGATATTAGATTCTTAATTTAATTGATGTATAGAATATGCCTTATTAAGGTGGTTAAGTGTTATGGATACCTCTCCTATAGTGGACAGTCTAATACCCATATGGTACTTGCTTAACAAAGTCTAACTTAGCTTTATTGATTAAGAATCATGTAAGATACCAAGGAAGAAGAAAAATCAAATCCAAAATTTCAAGGGCTTATGTTAGTACTGAAGCATATGATACACTCCTTGCAAGATACTTAATTTACATTTATTACTCTCTTAGATTCCTAACATTCATTCACTCTTCAATTTGGATCCTGGCATTCTTTTTCTTTTTGTGCTTTCAGAATGTGAAGGGTGTATACCAATGGAGGAAATATGGGCAAAAGGTGACAAAATATAACCCTTGTCCCAAAGAAAAGAAGGTAAGCTAATAGATGTTACTAGGTTTGGGCTGAACAAATTCTCTTTCAAGCATGCATCCACTACAAGAAAATTTTCAATGTTGATCTGATTAACACCACAAGGATTTTCATCAATCCAGATATCCCAGAGGCTGAAGCTTTTAAAAATCAGTTAGTTTACCTCACTTTAATCTTGCAATTAAATTGGTTTTTTTTGTTGGATAATTTGTTAATTTATTTTGTTTTTGTATTAATGATAGAATTGTTGTCCATTGAGAGTGATAGCACCGTTCCATTGATTGGTGAACGTGCTAAACCTTCACCTCAAGAAGAGTTCCTCCATATGCTGCCGGAAAAAAGGTGTAGCTGATTTAATTAATCTCAATGTGGATGATATGTTTGTTGTATGTGGAGAGGTTGTTGGCATAGTAGATGAGCAAGAATGGTGGTATCCTACTTGCAAGTGCGACAAGGGTGTAGTCCCTGATTCTGGTACTTATTTTTGCAATGCATGTGGCAAACATGTTTTTCAAGTTGTTCCAAGGTATGTAATCTTTTGTTTTAGTTTTTATTTCACTGGTTTCAGGAATTGTGTTTGTGGTGTTGTTTATTGAAATTAGATAAATAATGTAATGTATAACTTTAGGGTGAAAATTGAAGTTTCTGATGGTGATGCTACTTGTGTGTTTGTTCTATTTTACTCTGATATGAGTTACCTTATGGAGAGGTCATGTGCTTATTATATTGCCCAATCTAAGGTAACATAATATATGTGTATAGATTCCTTCAAAAAAATAATATGTGTATAGATGGTTTGAATGGTTTGTATTTGAGTTCCATATTCCTAATGTTAAATTTTATGTTTGTGCAAGTTGTTAATGCTGGTCCACATCCTCTTGAATTTGATTGCTTAATTGGGAAGAAAATGTTGTTTGTCGTTGATAGATATCGATGAAATAGTCTGCTGTGTCTGCTGTGTCTGATGATTCTTATAGGGTTGAGAGAAGTTGTATGGAACAAAAAATAATTGATGACTTTATTTTCCAGGGTCCTTTCTCTACTCCACTTAAGGTCATTAATATGTATTCTATAGATCCATGAATGTTTATAATTTATGCTCATCTAACTTGTCCATAGTTTTCTTGATGTTGTTCTTTTAGTCAATGTCTCAAGCTATTGAGTTGGATTCTGAATGTTTGTCTGATAATGATGTTATTGTTGCTGGCTCCCAGTCCATTAAGTTTACCTATTCATGAACCTATTGAGGAGACTAAAAGGGATGTTGCAGTCAATCTTAAGAAGAACCTGACTAAAGTTTTTGATGGGGTTGCTGAGCGAAAATCAAGCAAACGTCTCACACCTGTCAAAATTGAGGAGTGAAAGGAATGCTGTAAATCTACTTATTATTTGGTGTATTTCGTGTTGTTTTGATATCTATCCTATAAGTTAGTTGGTGTTTCTTTTGTTCTAAGTTAGAAAGAAATAAATAATTAGTTCTTTAAATATGTCATTTTAGCTTTACTAGAATTGTCAACCAAATCTGGTGTTGCTACTCTGCTATTTGAGGTTCTATTGGTTATGTGATGTATTGTGAACTAGCAAGTTTTGTGTAATTTTAACTAAGTTGTATGAATCTTAGTATTGTGAGTGTGCAGTCTTATGTAATTTTAACTTTTTTTTTTGACAAATTATGTAATTTTAACTTCAGCAATAAAAAAGTTTGTCTCTTTCATAAGAACCTATAATTGAACTAAATTTTAGTGCAGATTATAATAAAAAATCTAAATTGAACTATAGTAGTTTGATATTTTAAGTTTGAACAAAGTTGAACTATTGTTATTACCATTTTTCAATTTAAAACATGTCTTATGTTTCAATCTAAACAGTATACAAAATCACGAAGTTGAGTGTTCCTGCCTTCATTTTATTATACATTGGTTGAATTGCAGTTATTTAGTTGTGTTCCTCGTAAGTCCTAAGCAATAAAGGCATTTCAATTTGCTGCAATTTTTTAAAGTGTGTCATCTCATGCATTTTTTTCTTAATGTCATTATTTGTATTGAAATTTATTTAAGATTTTATTCTCAATTTTTAATTGCTATATTTCTATATCTATATTTTCATATGTAATAGTGTTTGATCCAAATTCTTTGATCGTTTATAGCACTATATTTGGTTAAGTAAAGTTAAACTAATGAGTCATACTCACTATAAATTGCAAGAGAACCTAAATTAGTAACGATAATTCATTTACTGATTTTTATATTTTATACAAAACTAATTCCCTTTGCTGCTAAATTTTAACAAATCCTAATTTGTTATACAATACTCAAACCTTCTTATATACCATTGAATTCGCTTATAATCATAACTTTGTCTTATGTAGTAGTATTGGTTTGTGTACTTGGTGTTTAAACAATAGATATTCTATGTTTAATTTTATTTGGGGTTATTATTATGCTACTTATTTGGTAATTAATTTTACAAAATAAATTGCTATCTTTCATAAAAAATCAAAAATAAAAATTGATAGTCCGTGCGGGAGCACGGGTAAAAAAACGTATTATTCATAACACTCTCCCTTAGATGTCGTGGGGGAGTGTTATGAATAATATTGGGTGAATGTCCATTAATGACTAGATTTGGTTGTCCCCTACTTTTGTCCTATAAATAAGAATATCATTCTCATGTAATGAATGAACATTCGAGGGGAGTGTTATGAATAATAGTGAGTGAATGCTCATTAATAAATAGATTTTGTTGTCCTCTACTTTTGTCATATAAATAGGATTATTATTCTCATGTAATGACACACTTGAAAGACATAATACAATATACTTTCAAAGTAGAAGAGCAAAAAAATAGAGAAAGAGAGAATGAAAGCATATTGTATTATGTCTTTCAAGTGTGTCATTACATGAGAATGATATTCCTATTTATATGACAAAAATAGGGGACAACAAAATCTATTAATTAATGGGCATTCACCCAATATTATTCATGAATATAGATATAATATTTATATTTCATGTGGGTGCCATATTAAAGTTTGCTTCTCAAATGGTGAGAAAACAAATTTTTTGAAGAGATAACTTTTCTTTTTTAAAAAGAAAATCATTCATATTTGAAATCCTTATTTTCTTGCCACTTTTTCATCCAACAAAATAAGTTGAGAAATCTAAATATTTCTCTCTATTATATATTTTTTTTCAATAATCTAAAAATCTATTTTTTAGCTATTTCTCCTACTTCTCACCTATATATTTTTGTTGCCTTTACTTCTTTTTCACTATCAAACTCAATGTTGATAGAAGCTTCCATATGGATTTGGCTTTGGAGGTATCATACAGAACTGGTTTTTTGGTTTCTCAAACTTTATTGGGACATCTTCTAGCTTATAAGCCGAACTTCTTGCTATTTATATAGAATTACAATGGTCTTTGTATAGCTATGGATCAAGGATTCAGTAATGTTGTTATTGAATCCAATTCCACAAGAGCGGTACAAAAAGGGTATGAAGATTGTATGCTTGCTCTGGCACATTACAAGACAACCATCTTACTTAATATTTTCTAAATGCGGTTTGTTTGGCGGTTAATGATACTTCTCTTTTTCACTCTTACACTCTTCTTATCAAGAAGATTAAGCAATTCTACAACTAAGATTTAACAATTGTTTTCATCATACTCTTAGAGAAGACACCAAATATGCAAATTGACTTTCCAAAATTAGTTTCAGATGTCTCTTTATTAATTTGACATATATAATATAATTATCTCTTTATTAGAGTGGATGTAGCTATCTTGAGATTCTAGCTATCTTGAGATTTGATGCATCAAATGTAAGTCCATCAATTACAAAAAGTGAACAAAAGGAATTAAATTTAATTCAATTGAGATAATTAAATATTGTTTTGAAAAGTTAAAGTAAATTCTGGACAAAATAATATATGTGTATATTTATTTTATGTATGTAAACCTAATACAAAATGTATAGCTTATTTTTACCTTGTGATTGTGATCTAATTTACTGCACAATTTATTATTCATCGGGTGCAAAAGGCTGAGATCCGAAAGAGTGAATGAAAATACATTTTTTAACTATCTTGTAAGTTTAACCATGATATTTGCTCCCACATAGATCTAATTTCATGGACTTTAATTCATCTTTGGTTTTTAGTTCGGAACATTTAAATCAATTTTTTTCCTTCAATTTCAATTTGAAATGAAAGCAAGGGGGGGATTTTTCCCCCGTTGCTTTCATTTCAAATTGAAGTTGAAGGTGAAAATTGAATTTAAATGTTGCCAACAGAAAACCAAACAATAATGTAAGTCCATGAAACTAGATCTATGTAGAAGAAAATATCATGATTAAACTTACAAGATATATAGTTAAAAAAAGGTATTTCCATTCACTCTTTCGGATCTCAACCTTTTGCATCCGATGAATAATAAATCATGCAGTAAATTAGATCACAATCACAGGGTAAAAATAATGTATACATTTTGCATTAGATTTACGTACATAGAATAAAGCATTAATCAAAAGAATCATAAAAATACATCAATTCAATATTTTACAATGATTCCATAAACAAACATTCAATCAATCAAGCATAAGAAAAAAAAATACATGATACAATAAAATCACAAAAAAAATTATAGTTCTAAATCAAATTAAACAAGAGAAAATATGAACTTTTTTGACAAACAACACAAGGTTTTTCAAAGCTTACCCTTCAACAAATAATATGAGTCACAATTCACTCAAATCAAGTAGAATTGATAATTTTAACAAACTTTAATAAATTTTAACAAATAATTACAAATCCAAACATAGTGTGAAACAGTTACTGAGGCAGTTAGTAAATTCAAAATTTAAATTTCTTAACAAACATGAAATTTGAAAGTTCGAAACGAGTATAAAAAATGAGAAAAAAATCGAAACAAAAAAGCATTAAAAATGATATTTAGAGAAAACATGAATAGAAGTGATGAAATTGAGAAGTACCTTTACTTTGTAGATATGAGGGTCATGATATGCGAGTACTTTCTCGCTAGCAGAGTAAATTTTGGAATCAGAGAAAGGAACATCGTCGGGAGAGGCATCACCAGAATGATCCTTGGAAGAGTTTCCCATGGTGGAGTTTGAGAGAGAGAGAGAGAGTGAGTGAAATATATGATATTGTGATTATGACAAGTCGTGTTTTAAAAATCGGACCAGCTGGTCGGACCAGGAATCGAAGGGTGCTACTATCTGGTCGGATTGGGTAAGCAGTCAAACCGGACAGAAAAACTAGCGGTCCGACATCTTTTTCGGTCTAGGTGGTTTTCTACTTTTTATTATTTTTTTAAAACAGGTCAACGCGGCTTTGGGAAACTTTTTAGAAGATCTTTGACTCAAAAACTTTTTAGAAGAAAAAACCATGAAGAAAAGATCAAGATGTAGATTTAATATGAAATTCAATTCACAACAAGAAAATTAAATGAATGTTGAGTCAAGAAAAAGATGAGGATGGCTTTATAGGATTTGGATCCTCTCCAATTTTTTCTTTCATCTTCTCTCTCATTTTCTTGATCTAATGGTTAGTAATCCACTAAAAGCAAAAAAACACTTAAATGGAAAGAGGAAAAAATGAATAAATGGCTAAGATGGTTGCACATGACCAAACATGATTGAAAAAATTAGAGAGAATCTGAATTCGGCTGTATAGCATACGTGAAAGAAGATGATGGGTATATGACTTTTGCTTGTTGTTGATGCACTATTTATTTTAGGGTTATGTTAATAAGTGGGCTTGGGCCTTAACAACTATTTTACTTTTGTTTGGTGAAATTTAATATTTTCTCATTTTAATTTTTAAAAAGTATGAGAAATTGTTGACTGAATTTAATTTTAATAATGTTAAATATGAATATTATATATTTTTTTATTAAAAATACAAATATTATATAATTTCTAGTGAATTATTTCTTTATATAAGTATAAATATAAATATTTAATTAAAATACAATCCGACCTGATTGAATCGCAATTCAACGAGTTGAACCTTGAACCGGTGAATATGTCGGTTCATTGTCTGATCCGTTCTGATTACCTTGGTGATGATTATCTTTAGAATTTAAATCTAAACGATGAACTTGTGAAATTATGATATTTTCAAATTTTCAAATTTTTTAGGTGTCGCGATTTTTCTAGAGACTGAGTCATATGGTTTGACCTGTTTATTAACTATATAGTTTTGTTATAGACACCAGTTTATTAAACCCAATAATCCGATTTAATATAGTCTACTCATGCGGTTCGACCAGTGATCCGGTGGTTCGACCAATGAACCAGTGACATAGTACTCTCATCAGTTTGATGACGGGTCTGATTTTTAAAATACTGATGACACGCCGTTTTTGAGGGATTTTCAAATTTTCTTTTTGAGGGTTTTTTTTTTGTTTTTTCACATATTTATTTAAATGAGAGTTTATTATTACGTTTTGCACTACTCAAATTATTATGAAAAAATAGAAATTGCATTTATATACACTTTTACATGAACATTTTGTATTCTCTTAAATGATTAAGATATTTGGAAATTTGTTGTATATATCATAGTTTGATTTTTTTTCCAGATAGATTAATAATTATAAATTTCACCCTTAAAGTAGATAAATGAGATGTCCAGAGTTCGAAATTCAACCCTACACATAAAATTTTATCTATTAATTGAGTCAAACTCACGAGAACATATATTATATATAAGACAATTTGATGGTTTTTTTATTAGATGACAGTGTAAATTTATTATACACCATCAGTATATGCCCATTAAACCTAATTATTATTATTTTTTATGTAAAAGTACTATTAGATTTATTGTGTACATTTTTTCTAAAATTGTAACTTTGACTTTGAATATAGGCACTTGTCAATTGCTACACTATTTAAAAGGAAAGCATTATATTTTTACTGATAGAAAAGAATAAGATATATTATTATTTGTAAAAGTAATATTAGCTATATTGTGCATAGTTTTTCTAAAGTTGTAACTTTGACTTTGAATACACGCACCTGTCAACAGTTACACAATTTAAAAGGAAAGTATTAATGTATATTTTATTGATAGAAAAGAAACAAATATATAATTCAAAGGAAGAAAAAATAAGTAATATTTGTTTTACTTTATACAATTTATATAAAACGATAATATTGACCGAATAGATGCGTGTCTCAACTGCTACGTAATTTAAAAGGAAAATGTTATGATTTTCACATATGGAAAATAAATGGTTACACAACTCAAAAGGAAGAAAATAATAATAATAATAATAATAATAATAATCTACTTATATAAAAGTAATATTAATTTTGTTGAACACAATTTATATAAAATTGTAACATTGAGCAAAATAATCACTCACTTTAATATTGAGCCGGGTTGGAACCCACTTATTTTTGAGTTGGGTGGGGTGGATTGTGTGGGTTACCCAAATTTTAATTTTAATTTTTTAAATATTAAATGACTAAATCACGAATCATCATTTTTTTATAAAAAGGACAACTTTTTTTTTTTACAAGAAAAAGGACAACTTTTTTATTTTCTTAAAAAATACTATAACATATTTTCACTACTTTTTTAGCATCATTAAATGATAATATCATCACCATATTTTTTTATCATAAAAATAACATATTTTTACTATTTTCATATAATGATATTTTTAGCACCACCACTTTTAAATGACAAAAAAAAGGCGAAGAATGGAAACTACTTTCACTGTTTAATTTTTTTCACTAATAGAAATTAAGCAGTGGGCCTTCGGCCCTCTTTTATACCAAAAAATTTAAAAAAAGAAATTAAACATTTCTATAACTCAAAATGAAGAAAGTAATAGAAATATATTTATAAAAGTAGTGAGTAATATTGTGTTTGCCGTGCAAAATTCATATAAAATTGAAGCAATGACTAAATAAATGTGCATATCAACAAAGAATTTGTGTGTAATTCGACCTTTGGTGCTCCCATTTTCAATGTTACGGTAAGCCCAAATATGCAGGCTTCATATTATATTTGATTAGTTGTGGTGGAAAACGAAAACAAGAGAAAAACTTTGACCACAAGTCAATGACTTCTCATTTTGCCACCTTATCCATTTTCTCGTGCGCCTACAATTTTACCAAAATACCGAAGGCTGGAAAAACACAAGAAAGGGGGGAGGGGGGTTGAATTGTGTTGGCTTTTCTTTTTCACACTAAAATGATTAACTAAAAATAAAGAGTATAGCAGCGAATTAAAACAAAGCGCACAAGAGAGAGAGAGAGGGAGAGGGAGAGAGAGAGAGAGAGAGGGAGAGAGAGAGAGAGAGCTTGGACTAGTCCAGTCATCTTGACCCTTCAAGAGAGTTCCATTATAATCACTTGAGCACACCTGCAAGAGACTTTCAATGTTCAAGTCCTCTTGACAAGAGACTTCTACTAACTTAAATAATTAAGAAAGTATGGATCCAAACACTTGATATATTATCAGAGGTGTATACAAATTACAACTTAGATTACAAGCCTTTAACACTTAAAGATTTCTAAGAAACAGATTGAAAATATTATAAGTGTTTACAACTTTTGAATTTGACAGAGTTTGTGCGCGTTCAGAGCATGATAAGTCTTGTGCTTATCTTCAATGTTTTTCTTCCTTATATAAGCAAGGAGAATAGAGTCGTTGCAGATTTCTATCCGTTGAGAAGCTTGCTTGATATCTTGGGAATTGCAAGGTTGGTGAGCTTTTCTGCCGTTTCGATATTGACATGTCCTTTAAGCGGTTAATAACAACTTCTTTACTTTTGACCTTGATCATTTGAGGAAAAAGTATAGGCACACTTACAGACGTGATAGCTACTTTTCTTCTTTATCCTTTTCACAAGTCAAACCTTCTTGCTTTGATCTTATCTTGTTAAAGGATATTCTTTACCAGAGATGATTATTAACATACTTAGAATAATCAATCACAAAGGCAAGTTTTGATGCTTCAGAGTCTAATGACTTCATATTCTGCAACTCAAATTATGACACTCTTCAAACTCTGACCTTTAGAATTGGTCTTTAGAGTTTGATCTTCAGGTTCAGACGCAGTCTTCATAGTCTGCTTCTAATAAACAGATCTTCATATATTCAGTGTTAACTTAAATTTTAACTTGTATTCCTGCACACTTGAATATATCCGTTAGTAATACCAATTGCACTTTTAATACTTTGTTATAATCAAAACCAATCAGAGCGATTAACAAACCTATTTTGTTTCAACAAATACATCTGTCCGCTACTTAGGTAGCAAATACGCTCAAAAACACTATCATTATAACGTCCGCTACTCAAGTAGCATACGACATTTTTCAAAAATTTCTTTTTTTTATAACGTCCTCTACTTAAGTAGTGGAATGATAAAATGGAAAACGCGAAAAGCGCACGAGTAACCGGTAGGATGACAAAAGTAAATTTCCAAGTCAATTGGCTTACAAAGTGTTAAAAAGTGGAAATCTACCCCTTTTGTTTAACATACATAATGAAGTACTACCTCCGTCTCATTTTATTAGAACTATTTTGATTAAATGGTATTATTCACTTATTATACTTTGACCATACTTTTTTAATAATATATAGATATAAATATAAGCATATAAGATCTTGTTTGATTTGTTTTGATGAGTATTTTCAAAATATCCAATTTTTATAATTTTTACTAATAGATAATTAAAGATATTAGTGATCAAAATCGTGCATTGTCATACGTGCATTAGTCAAACTATTTATTTTATTTTGGGACGGAGGTAGTATAAAGCAAACATCCCGCCATTGGTAGCTGAGTTCTCAAACAACAAGAGCATTTTTCCCTTTGTAGGCAAACTGTTTTCAACTACATTTGTCGATAGGAGGGGAGGAAGATAAATTACGATAGGAGGGAAGATAAATTACGTTTAGCTGGAAAAAAAGTTGAAGTATGCTCAAAGTATTGTAATTTCTATTTATTAAAATTATTAATTATATTTACTATTTAGATTTAAACACAATTTATAATTCAAAGTTTCAATTGAGAATTTCAATGTATTCCTTCCATTATTCTAACCATCAATGTTTTGCATCTTCAGACTCGATCTACAATTGGTTTCCAACTCCTTTGTATTGGACCAAACGAGTTCTGTCACCAAATTTTAACATGCACTTTATTTAACAAAAGTGATGATCATTAGATATAAATATAAGTGTACACCTGCTTTCTGACATCATAACAACTCAAACAAAACAAAACAAAAACAGAAGGGAACATACTAAAAGAGTTGGAGTAGAACCACTAATGTTTTGATCAGCTAGCATGTCTCAAATCTTTTCAGTAATGCTTGGATGTAAACAAATCACATGTAATGCTGGTGTGAGGATTGCAAACTACTACCAACAAAATAACGACCATAGTTAGATGGAGTTGCACTAGCCGGCTGAGTGTATATAGATGGCTGAGGAACTTGATACTCGTGTGCGACCGCACCATAATGGGGATACCTGTCAGCAGCACCTGCATATGCGGTCCTAACAGGGGGAATCTGCCTACCTGTACCAACAGCTGAAGCACCACCACGACCAGAAGAACGGGGTGGAAAATTCCTTTCGTTAGGCCTTGGCCTCTTTGATTGTTGCGGACGTTTGAAAAACTCTCCACCTCTCCTTTTTTCTGTCTTTGATTTCTCTAGTTGACGAACCCTTTTATGGAGTGTATCAAGTGGGTACTCGGATTCAAACTCATATTCTTCAATGCACTTAATTACAATTTTCAGTGCTGCAAGCTCTTGTGCATTGGCATCAATCTACAATAATGAATAAATGAGAATGTACATGTATAAGCAATGCAGAACAAAATAATGAAGATAGTCACTCAATTCGAATCAGTCCAGCAACAAAGCATACCTTTGCAGTAGCAATATCACGCACATTATCAGCCTTTACTTGTGAATTTCTTCTTTGGTTTTTGAGGTATGTCCTCAGGAGGGGCACAGGGGGGAAGCTTTCTTGAAGTTCGAAGAGTTGAACAAAATGTACAGCCGCAATGTGTTTCCCATTGTTGATTAATATTTCGACAAGAGCTGCATAAATAGTGAAAATTAGAAAAATCAATATCTGAAAATTGTGTCACCACCTAACATGTAATATCACAACAAAAGCAGCAAAATATATGTCACACGCTATGCTTCTTCAGATAATCTAGCTATACTTCCCCTAATGAAGACCACTCATCTAGTATAGGGGAGATATCTGACAGGACAATCCTTCACTGCAGATTTCACAGCTCAGCAGTTTATTAAAAGAACACCAACCTGGCGCTTTGTGAGTTAACCCAATAGAGCGGCAGAGCTCAGCTGCCGACCTATTCTGAGCAACTGCAAGTACAAGCTTGCAGAGTTCTTCTTCACCAAACTCTGAAGCAATTCTAAAAGTTGAAAGAAGCCGCAAGAACGCCTCTGCTTCCAATGAATGTCCATTGGCAGCATCAATGTCCACACTAGCTAACTTGAGCCTCCACTCATCAGCCATTGCCTTGGCTTGCTGCTTGGTTTCAGGGTTCAAAAGGTGATCTGCACCTGTGTCAGCCCTTGCCAATAAGCTGGCCAAGGCTTCCAAAATTAGAATAGAGGATTTGCGCTTGCCCTGAAGGGCAGCACCCATTGTATCCTTTTGTTGGGTAGTCTCATTGGCGGGATAAAACCCCACTAGTAAATCAAGCACCAAACGTGCTGGATCAGTTGCACTTTCTAATGCAACCGAAATTTCTTCACGAAAAACAGTCACTTTTTTCTTATGCGCCACAACATAATCCAGAAGACCGTTAGCATCCATTTTTTCACAAAAATTTTTCAACTCTAGATGTGACGTAACCTCAATAGCCACACCATCAGACTTTTCATCTGACTTATAAGGAGAGTCCTCAGGGGAGCTGTTTACCTTGTCATCTTTGTTCTCCCCATAAGACACAAACTCCAAAGTTTCGTGATTTGGACGAGCCTCTACAATGGAAGCTACAGCGGCGTCTTTAAGCTCCTGCAAACGATCTAATAGATCTTGTTCTTTTGAAGTAACCGCCGCCTTTCTCTGCGTGAGTAATGTATTTGTTTCTAATTGTTTCTCTTCATACTCCCTCTCCTTAGCCTGCAGCTCTTCATTTTTCTTGATCAACATCATCTCAAGGTCAAAGAAATGTTGCTTGATTTCAACCCATTGAACCTTATCCTCAGAAGTGCCATTCCGAGCTTCCAATTCAACGAACGCCTGAGCAAGCTGCTCTATCATAGTCTCTTTGTTATTTTCATTGTCTTGCTCCATGTCACCCATATTCCTGCAGCTTAGCCAACAGCCTTTAAGAAGAATTCAACTTAAGAGGTATGCTTACTTGGGCACAATTCTAAATGAAAAATATTTAGGCACAGACACAAAAATGAAAAGTTTATTTTACATTTACTTTTTCACTTGTGTGTGTGTGTCCAAATCATTTTCATTTGGGGTTGTGTCTATCTAAGAATTACTCTTCAATTTAATTGTTTTAAACTATTACAAAGGTAAATAACACGAGAATAAACAATAAAAGAGTAATTCCATCTAAACTCCTTTATCACAGCAAATCCTTTTATCTGTATTTCTTTCTCATAATTCAGTACCTAAGGTACCTCCTACGACATTCCCCATTTCCTCTACATACTTTCATCAAGCATTTTATCTAAAATTATTACAAGTTTTACATATCAAAACGTCAAAGAAATAAAAACCTAGACTTCAATGTTTCTGGCTGCCTTTCTTCCTGAAAAACAACCAAGGGCCCGTTTGGATTTGACTTATTTTTGAACTTATGAAAACAGTTTATGTAAATAAATAAACTTTATGTTAATTCATAAGTTTTCATTAACAAAAATTGTATCTTTATAAGCTGTTTTTTCATAAACTACTTTGAAAAGCTTATAATTATACATAAAAGGTTATTTATTTGCATAAATCGTTTCATATAAGCTCAAAATAAGTCGATCCAAACGACCCCAATTCCGCTATTGTTTCAGGCCAGCTTTTGCTTTTATTGGGTTCAGTGCGACTCGGCAGCGGCTGCATTTTGTTTTGTTTTTTCACAGCTGCTGAGTTTTATTGTTTTAGGGTTTAATTGTAAAATGTGTTTGATGGCATGTATCTCCTCCCCCACATCTCTATGTAATGTATCGTGTTTTACATATCTAAACAGAAACAATTTAGCAACATTTTCTTACATAAAAAAATCTTCAGCTTGTTAATGGAGGATACAACACCGTAACATTATAGTTTTAAAGAAAATTCATTTGAAGTTTTATTGCAGTTAGAAATAAAATTGAAAAACACGGAAACCCTAACATTTCGACATAGCTTTGAAATCTACAATGAATTAGGCGAATAAAAACATGAAACCTAAACATTCAGTTAAAAATGCAGAAGAAGCGTTGGTGGAAAATAAAATACCTCGGTTCAGAGACAAGAAAATCGTTGCTACACGAAACAAGAAGGTACTTGAGCAATTTGTGGTTTTTGACACCGATTAGAAACTTTGGATGCGGTTGCGACGATTGAAAATCTCAGTCTGTGCGGTGGATGATTTTTGGGGAAGAAAAAACGAAGTAGAGTGGCGAAACAATACGATGAAAGAAAGGTATAAAACCTGGATATGCCTCTTCGAATGAAAAGAAAGGGAATAGGGGTTTATTTGTAATTTGCAAATAGGTCAAAAATATATTAATTATTTAAAATAAACATCAACAATATAAGAATTTTAATTACCATAATTTTTCTATAAATGCCCTTGATAATTATTAGTATTTTTTTTTAAAATTAACTAAACAAATAATGTTCTTTTATGAAAACCGCTATACCAATTATAACGGTTGCTTCTAGGGTGAGGGCTCAATTGAGTCCCTCACCAATGTACCATCCAATTTCACCATCAGATTAAATGGTTATATCTGATCTTATTATTACTTATCACACTTGATCAAACCACTCCCCTTTTCATTCATTTTATCTCTCCTCTGCTTGCGACCGCAAGCAGGGGCGGAGCCCTTTGTGGGCTGGACAGGGCCATGGCCCGCCCCGGCTTTTTTTTTATTTTTTTATTTTTTATAGGTATGTATGTGATATATATATTTAACCGTTAAATTTTCATGTAAATTTCCGCGTAGCTGAGTTGGTAATGTGGCGCTTCCTGTAGCTAAGAGGTCTCTTGTTCAACCCCTCTTGGCTACAACTTTAATTTTTTTATTGAATTTTTCAATAGATATTGCTTCCTGTCACTAAAAACAATAATAATAAATCGATAAAAATAGTAGTAGTCAATTTATTATTTTCGTAACAAAATTACAAAAAACATGGTATTTATAATTTCTCAAGTTTCACTTGATTTTAATTAAAAATGTGAGTAGAAAGTGCTAATTTTTTTGAATTTCTTTTTTATTTAATAGTTACTAAAATCCGTAAAAATTAATGATTTATATATTTTTAGCGCCCAATTTTTTTTTAGTACAGTTGCGGCCCCCCCCAACATTTCCTTCTAGCTCCGCCACTGGTTGCAAGAAGAACTATTTGCAATTTTCCACCTCTGATCTAAATCCAACCTTAATGAAAGCAATTATTGTGTTTGGTTTACTCAATTCCAACTTATATTAGGTCTTGATTCCAGACAATTTTGTCTTAGTTTTGTGTGGACAAATTTTTCTTCAAAATTAATAATTGGATCTTAATTCTTGAAAATTTCAACTTTTTTTTTTCTCTCACTCTCATAAACATTGTTATTTGATTGGTGAGAAATTCTTGAACACTCTTGGATTTATCTTTGAAAAACTACTCGGGCCACTTTAATGATCACTTTTCTTTGCAAAATAATTTCAATTTCATATGTGATGCTTGTAACTTTAGAGTCAGACTTGGTATCTAGAATACGATACAAAACATATATAATGGTACTGGAAATACATTAAATTTACAATAAAAAATCCAAAATACAACAGATCCTTAACATAACATTAGTCTCGAAGTTCGCTTCAAAATACATAACCAGTCAGAATGTACTAGTACATCATTTTGGAAATTCATATTATACAACATGTAATAACCTATTATACAAGATCTAGAAATATAAACTTGAACAACAACTTCACCATAGCCCTCTTGTCTCGACCTCCTGACCTGTATGTGAATCAAATAATGGGGTGAGACTCTAAGCCTCAGTGAATTTCTTTCTACCGTCTAATTGGTGTACTAACATCGGCTATATAACTCAATTGATCATTTGAAACTCATATTCATTAAGAATAGCATAATCACAAAAATAGTGTATCACACAAACTTATCTTGGTTCATTTTAATTTCTCATGGACACTTTGAGGCCTCTGATCTGATTTCGAATTGATTTTTCAAAACTGATCCAAACCGAACCAAACCGCATGCATGTATTTTAATACTCATTTATTTTTTTATTAGTATGAATATATATTGCATTAACCTATTTTTTGTTCATTTTAAATTTTGTTAATACTATTTGTTTAATTTAATCTATTTTTTACTTTTTGATATGTTTCAAATATAATTGATAATTGTCATTTCAAAATATTAATTATTAATATATTATATGTTACATTTTATATCAAACTTAATATTTATTTCGTCAAAAAAGTCAAACTATTATTTTATACTTTTTTTTATAATATTAATATTTAATACAAATATTTATAATTTGGATATTCAAAAATCGATCCAACTTAAACCGCATTAAATTGGATCGAATTTTTTTATTTGCCATCCAAAACCAAACCAAATCGCGAATAAATTTATTTTTGGATCGGATGAATTTTTATCTCAAAACCGATCCAAATTGAACCGCGAGCATTCTTAACCGTACCAAATTTCCTTCAATTAATTTTGTTTGAATTGCTTGCAAATCAAAAGGTTTCATTTAAATTCTTTCTCATATATGTATAAGTTAAAATTTTATAAAGCAACACAAAAATCATCAATGATAATTTCCTTTCAGTTTTTTTTTAATCAACATACATTTTTCTCAAACCTGCATAAGCAACTCAAAAGAAAAGCTCTTATTGTTGGTATTTATTAACTAATAATATTTTTTAAGAGTTTTTGGTTTGTTGCAATGATACAATTTATATATTTTTGGTTTACAGGAAAAAAGTCACAAAATTTAATCATGTGAAGATATCAACGACTCAAAGGAAACATGGAGGCATGATGTTTTTGTTTTTTGAACGGCTAAAATTTTATTAAAACCGGAACTGAGCGTAAGACGAGCACAGTCCGCAAAGTTAAGTCATACAAAATTCTTCAAAAAGGAAGAATTCCAACACCAATGGCATCTAAATCAACAACCTAGAACAGTAACAAAAAAATGCCCCAAAACGTTAAACCAAGGCAATTACACCGAATATCATCACCCACCCATCCTACTTTAATTCCATCTGAATCGAAACGGCAGCCTCGAAGCTAGGGAGTATCCATTCACATTGGGATATCAAACCACGTCTACTCAAAAAGAACCTCCATCCGACGGCGGCACGAGAACTCAACCCAAAACCAAAGCGCAAAACAACTACACAATTGGAACGGAGAGAGAAACAAGCCGCAGAAACATGGAGGCATGATGTTTTGAGACTCCATTCTTTTATTCATTCAACTTTACAAGTGGATCAACTTTACACGTGGGAAGAGATGCATGTAAACGTCGTTCTTGTCCATTTATTTTAGATGTATGGAGTGTTGTGAACCCTAAGTGTAATGAGCACCTCGAGATGCTTATAATGGATTCAAAGGTATTATATAACCCAAATATAAATTTCATAATAATATTTAATATTTTTTGAAAGAATGTTTAATTTATGAAGTTTTAAAACATTGGACAAGTTTCTTAAATATTTTGGATTCTATTACTTTTCAGTTGTTTATGGAATGTAGGTTATTCTGTGAAGGATTCATTTCAGTCATAGTCATGCCAAAACTATTGTTGAATGTATTTTGAAATAGGAAAATGCTGGATGTCGCGAGAGAAAACTCACGAAACAATGCGAATGACGTGTATAGAGTTTTAACGCTCTTCTCTTTCCTCATTTCGTCTGTTATTTTTTTATGCACCGCTTTCTTTTTCTTATTTTTTTTATGCATCACTTTCTTTACTTTTAGCTTCATCTCTCCCAAGTCCCAACTCACTGTACCAAACCTTTCTCAAAGCAAATCACAACTGTTCACCACCTCCCTCAGATATGGTTTTGTGGCCGCTGCAACTTCATTCCATTTCCTTCGTCGTGGCCGTTCCTTTGTTGTTGTTCGTCGTCACCGTTGTCGATTGCGAATTGAATTGAGATTTTCTTTGTAAATTAGATTGATTTGCGGTTGTGTGTTGGCTATTTTGTCAATTGTAAAAAAAAAAAAGTTCCAGAAATTACCTGATTAGAAACAAAAAAAGTTCTAGAAATTACCATAGACAAGATTAAGTGATTTAGCAATGTTTATGAATGTCTCTGTATGATTGATAGCAACAAAGAAGCTTATGTTTTTTTAGTGAGGTTTAGGCAAGATATTCTGGTTTTTTTTCTGGAACTTCCTTGTTGCTACTTCATTGTATTGTTTTCAATTCATGTTGCGCTGAAAAATATATGTATGAAGTGATGAGGCAGGTGTAATTATATTTATTTTTTATTAATTTTTTACAGCATAAAAAAGGTTAACATGTTATTAAGAAAAGGTCCGTTTGCTTCAAAAAAAAAGTGCGCTCGTGAAATTTTCGGGACAAATCTTTCGCTGCATATAGCAGCGCTGTTTGAAATATGGTTTAAATTGAATATTGTTTTTAAAATTCATACTATATAAGGTTTTATTAACAATCCAGAGTCTGATTGAATTCAGAAAGAGTGTTTGAATTGAATATTGTTTTAAAATTGATTTCACAAATAATTTGATGAATTGAATGATATTTACGTCCTTTATTATATAAGTCTATGTTTACATTTTTTTTTCCATAAAAAAATGTTTACATTTTTTTAAACTTCTTTTAACATGTAAATTCAAAAGCTTAATTTTATCATTTGAGTTTAAATCTTTTTAAAAATACATATAATGTCATATTAGTAATAAATATAATATCTCATTCAAAACAAAAAATTAATAAATACAATATCATATATCTAAAGAAACACTTGATTTTTTAATAACAATATATATATTAATTAATAATTAGAGGTGTAACAATTTTTTACGCTCATGAATAATCTTTATAATAATATACTCCCCATGTTTCTTTGCTATGAGGTTCATTGAGTAACCAATGTATCTAATTTATTTTTGAATCGAAGAATTTAGTTTATATTATAGATCAACTACATTAATTATTCAATCATCCTAAAAAATGAAACAACGGGAGCACTTTTATAGTTAGAGAGATAAACTTGTGGATTTCGAACAATGTTTCTTATTTTTATACACGCGCGCAAAAATAAAAATAAAAAGATATATACAAAACATTTGATGAAAATATGTGAGAGACGAAACATATAAGTATTATATTTTGATAAAATAATAGAATACTACAAAATTTTATACAAATTATTCAAATATAATAAGTTACCATATTTAATAAATAATAAATACATAAATGTAATAGGATTTTGTAAAAATAAAATAATAGGAGTTAAAATTTATAATCACTTTATATTTCAATCATATATGATATTCATTCTCACCTGATATGCACGATTTGAAGAGGCATGTTTAATTCATTGAAAAAAAAAGATATTTTTGATAGGAAAAAAAAGAGATATTATTCTTTATAACATACTACATTGATGGATATATAGTTGTTGGTGCTATTCGTTGGAAAAATCAAGACTTTTTATCATGGATATTTTCAACCAACACCAACAATTAATAGTATATTTGTTATTGAAATGCATGAATATATAGTCATATTTACTTCATGAGAATGAGAGTGAGAGAAAACCGTTTGAGTGTGAATTATCTAATATTCAAAATTAATTTTTTAGTTTAATTTTTTTAATTTAATTTTTTTTTAATTTAAATTTTTTTTAATTAATATTCATAACACTTAAATTTCTAGATTAAAAGAATCAAAAGAATTTGAGAAAGACACATGGAGCTTCTAGCCAGAAAGTAGAGTAGCCTAAAGATTTACAGCAAAGTTTAAGCACTACATCTGCTTCCAAATCATCAAAGACATGAAAATTTGATAGCAATACAACACTAAAATCTACTCTAAATTATTTTATAATTTACAGGGAAAACACTGAGATGGCCTCAGCCTATTGCATCATACAAGATTACAAGCCATTGACAGAATAATATTACTTCCTAGTAGCCCTCAAAATAAGATATATTATGAATGCAACATATGCAGCAGTTACTACACACACTATAGCTCCAACCATTATTCCATTCACTTCAGCTGAGAAGAATTCCATCAAAAGATAGCCATTGATCACTGTCACAAGAGCAGCCACAGACCAAGAAATAATCTGAATCCATAATAACATAAGCCAATTAGCATTTTCCTTAATGTGATAGTATAATATGAGAGTTCAAATTTATTGATATAACAAAAACTTAAATAAAATGCGGATTAAAAACACAATATACCTTGAGGACAGTGCCAATTTTGAAAGTTCCCATTATCTGTTCCTTTGATACCAAACAAAGCAAAGGAATAAGTGCAAAGGGGATTTGTACCGACTGAAGAACATTAAGCCACTCATTCAGAACATCTAGTGAATCCTCTGTAGCATCAAATATAAGAGCAACTATCATAGTTGGGACTATTGCAAAACTTCGAGTAATCAATGCCCTCATCCATTTCTTCAACCTTAAATTTAGAAAACCTCCCATGATAAATTGTCCAGCATAAGTACCGGTTATAGTGCTACTTTGACCAGCTGCTAACAATCCAATACCCCATATGTACAGTATCGGAAACATTCCACCTCCATAAGTATCCTGAAGATACTGTCCCGCATTTACTAGGCCAATACTATTTGCCGTTTCTTTACCATAAAATCCTTTAGCAAACACAGCTGTGACAAATATGTTGATAATAAAGGAGACTATCAAGGCAAGCGTAGACTCTATTGAGAAATAATTAAGCGCTTCTTGAACTCGGCCTTTGTTGCTATGATCAACTTGCCTTGATTGAACAAGAGCAGAATGCAAGAATACATTGTGAGGCATTATAAGACAGCCCACAACTCCAACAGCTTGTTGTATAGTTCTGGAGCTGAGTTTTGGAACAAGAATGCCTACAAAGATAAAATCAGACTCAAAATCATATCCAAAGCAACAGGTACAACCAAACTAACAAGTTACTTGTATTAGAATAACAATCATCCCCCTAGGACGGATCGTTTGGGAGAACCCTAGTTTGATTCCTAGTGGAAACAATTCTTGGCCAGGCTTTCATAACCTCGCGGCCGAACTCTGGATTACCAGGCCCCCTTCCCCTAGGAACCAGAGAGTTAATACAAAAAATAAATAACAACCATTGGTTTTAAAGTAAACAAATACAAAAAATGCAAACAGATAATCACAATATTTGATCACGGAGTTCAATCAATTGTGCCTACGTCTCCGACTGCAGTACACATTGCAATACCAAGGTTTCAATTTACCATACCCCTGAACTGTACTGCAGGGAAAAACATCTGCAACCCCCGGTCGCTTGCCGGCCGAGCCACTTATCAGGAAACTATTATGAGCCATACCCAACTGGTTATAGTGATTTTAATTTTTCACAAGTCCTACATCAGTGAAATAAAAAATAAAAATGAAAACTTACCAACTAGAAGTTCCTTGCCACTTGGCTTTGCCTCACTAAACATCCAACCAAAAGCTACTGCCATTATGCCAATGAGAACAGCAAAAAAAGCTTCCAATGATCTCACACCATAGTTCTCAAGAAAGAGAAAAATAAAACTGTAACAAACAAGGCAATAAAACACACACATGTCAAAGGTTTATTTGGAGTTTAGTTACCATAACATCCAAAATGCTGTTAGTTACAGAAAATACTCCAGCACTTTTTCAATAATTTCCGTTTAGAAAATAACAAAAGGGAAATGGTTCTTCTCACAAGACAAGACAACCTATTGCAATGTGTGTTTGATTATGCCGTGGCAAAAATTGAGTTGAATGTAAATTCGTTTTTATTTGGATTTTTACATGTAAAACCGAGTTGAACAATAAATTCAAGGCTAAAAAACCATTTGCTATGGCAAAAGGTCCAAATTAGAATCAGCTCTAGAGACAAAATCAATTATAGACATTTTTTTGACAGAAATCAATTATAGACATAAACAACTAACATGTCAAAATCAATTATACACCTCTAGAAAAACCGGAACCAAACATACACTAATACACACAATTAAATCAATTAATTACCTAAGCATAAAAACATAAAAAAACAACAAAATTACCTAAAGTAAAAAGGGAACAAAAGGGTAATTAATGAATTAGACTTACCAATCAAGAGCAGTAATGATAACACCACCCCAAAGAGGAACAACCCCATTACTAAGAATCCTAATAGCAATAGCACTACCAATAACCTCTTGTATATCAGAACCAATAAGAGCAAATTCAGCCATAACCCAAAGCACATTCCTAGCCCATCTAGGATACTCCTCCCTACAAAGCTCAGCCAAATGCTTCCCTGTAGCAACACCAAGTCTAGCTGCCAAAAGCTGAATCAAAAGCCCCATTGCTGTAGCCCACATAAGAAGCCATAACAAAGAATACCCAGCAATGGCACCAGCTTGAAGGTCTCCTTCTAAATTCCCTGGATCCAAAAACGCTATGCTCATTAGAAAACCAGGACCTGTGAATCTCCATAGCTTTTTCCATGAAAATGGTGGAACTGAGGTACCCCAGTCTGTTGATTCGTCAATTCCAACTACAACAATCTTTTCAGATGAATCATAAGCTGTTTCTTGAAGCTCTTCATCTTCTTGGCGTTCCACTAATAGTGGTTGTGATTGTTCTTGTGGGTTTGGATACATAATGGGGTTGTTTTGTTTGTTCAATTTTTTTGATTCAAACTCTTGAAATGTATGAACAAGTCAAAGGATTAATGTTTGTTTTAATATATTGTGTGACATGTGTTGTAGTGTCACATGACACGTGATTAGTGGTTGTACAATTTTTGAAGATGCTTGTGTTCTTGTTTTTATGAGAATAAAGTTGTTTGTTTGTTTATGGAGGGATGCTCTTGATGGATGGTTTGTGATTGTGAAGTGTGCAAAGCTCTTTTCTGCGTGTGCGGTTCACTCCATCTGTGCGTGCAATTACATGCCGTTTGTGACACGTCAGCTTTTGGAATTATTGTTGTACTATTTCTGCCTTAATTATAAAAAAAAAAATCATATTCATTGAATAATGGTGGAAAAAAAAAACAATTTTTCATATTCATTGAACGATGAATATATGGGAATCAATATAGATTAGATACAAAGTTAATAGATCAAGAATCCGTTTGGAATAACTTAGTTTTGAACTTATGCAAATAAATATTGTTTTATGTTAATTTATAAGTTCCTACTAATGAAAACTGTATTTTTATAAACTATTTTTTCATAAACTACCTTAACATACTTGTAATAATACATAAAAACTTATTTATTTGCATAAACTTAAAAATAAGCTATTCTAAAAAGGCCACAAATGTATAAGTTATTCAATGGATTTATCTTGGTTCATAATTTAAGGTTTCATTTGAGTTTCTTCCACTGTGATTTCGTCCGATGTTGTTTTATTTCCGTCTTGATGTGGAGTTGTTTGTTATCTCGTCTTCGTATGGTATTTGTTTTGATTTCCCGTATTCGTACGGTGTTTGTTTTGATTTCCCGTCTTTGAACGGTGTTTGTTTTGTCCAGATTTACAGATTCAATATGATTTTAGAGTCGTCGACGTTGCATATTAAGAGGCATGTCTATTTCGGACACTTGAATTTTGTTATATTAATTGTAGGTTTTGTCATATTAGTAGACATTAGGCCGTTTTATACTATTAACTCGGATGTTGTGAGCTTGTTTGCAGATTCATTCTTTTTAGTTTTTAGCGAATTTGAATATATGATTTCGATTTGGGTTGTATATAGCTTTTTGTATGGTTACTGGGTTAGGTTCTTGCCCCCCCAGATTTCCTTGTACTTTCTTTTTTTATTTAATATATTGTTGTTTGCTTAAAAAAAAAAAAAAATATATGATTTCGATCGATGTACTCTACCAATTTAAATGAATGAATATCGTAATTTTTTAATAAAAACAGTTATTCAATGGATTTAGAAAATTATTTTTTTAATAATTAAAATCGAATGGAGTAATGTTCATATAGGTTTATTCTCTGTTTTTGAAAAGAAATAGATGGGACGAAGTTATTGTAAAAAAAAAATTACAACAAAGTAAAAAAAAAGGTAGGACAAATCAAGAGTCTCACAATTTAGGGCCCAAAATTTTCTTATACTCACTTTGTTTTATAATAGTGTTCGAATTCCGGTCATCCTATTTATCCAATTTAATAATAGAATTTCTAGCCACTAAACTAATTAACAAAAAAAAAAATCCTCCCTGAGATCATTAATGTCACAAGAGAGATTGAACAATTTGACAATTTTGTCAATTAAGAATGATATGTTGGACAACGTATTAATGTTGATGTGATTATGAATAATTTTGCATCTCAATATCCTCGAAGAAAATCACTTCTTGTGATTATATTTTCGAGTAAAAATAAGTTTTTTGATATTTTATAAAACTACTATTATGTATTAAAACATATTATGTTAAATAAAATAATTTATTTTTCTCGTACATTTTACCTAAGGTCCATAAGATATAAGAAATGTGTTGAGAATAACGCATAAATATCCTTTCAATATTTTATATTTTAATATATTTTAGATTTATATTTAAAAATTTAAATAGATATAATTAGAGAATTTATGATTTAAATTTATGTTTAACTAGCCGCCACCGTGCCCGTTTGTGTGATCGATATTTTTTTTTTGTTTGTTGTGATCGATATTCTCTATTGTGCAAATATAAATAACTACTTAATCTCCTTTTTTATTGGACTTAGTTAATTGATAACTACTTAACCTCCTTTTTTGTTGTGGTTACTTATTAAGAAGAAAAAAATATATATATTTTTTACTATAAAAAAACTGAAAACCTACTTTTATGTGAAAGTTGTGCTTAGTTTTTTTTTTTTTTAGTTTTTTTAAGGGTAAAATAGGAATATTGAAAAAGCCATCCCAAAAATTTGTATCCCCTTTATATATTAGTATAGATATATTTAAGATTAGTTTGTTTTTTTAAAAGATAAGTACGCAATAAGAGAAAAACATATAAGTTGCATCAGAGCAAACGTTCATAAGAACATATTGAAGATGAAAAATAACATACAAGTCAATGGATTTTGACTTCCAAAAATAACATTAACTTGCTATAAAGCCACAAAGATTGAAGACACCATGCAAAAACTCAACCAAAGTCGTACAATTTTGATTTTGTTTACCCTTCTCTCCCTCCCTCCCCTTATACACCGGATGTCTTTCATATAGTATCTCCACGCAGTGTCTAATCTTTGTGCCAAACTATGGCTCCTTAAGCATATTTTAGGGAAAGTGAGTGTATGGTTTTAAAAATGTTACACTCAAATTAAGGCACTATCATAAAATAGTTTCTATGAGAGTTGAAAATTTTGTCCAATTAGTATTTTTCATTTGATTATATTACACGGTAACTTAGGATTTTTATCATCAAAATAAGATATGTATCTTTTACTTTTTATGTTTATTTTATTTTCTATCTCAACTGACAAAATAATATCAAAATTGTTAGATCAGATGTTATGTCGGACCTAAGTTTGAATCCCGAGCTCTTAGTTATATGTGTGAGTTTATAATGACTTTGTCATTTCATCTATATACCCAAAAAAATTAATTTAGAAGATGATTTATATATAAATCCACTTCCCTATATGGTTTTTGTGTGGATTTAAGTGTATGGAAAAATTCTCATCCCATCCTCATGGTTTTTTTCACCCCTTAGAAGGCAAAAAAAAAATCGAAAAACATGTTTCAAAATTTATTTTAGTGCAAACTTCAATAAAATTTACACTAAAAAAAGTTCGAAAAATATTTCCCGAATTTTTTCAAGGTGGAAATTTTTTTTTGAGGGGTGGGATGAGAAGTTTCCAAATTTATGCGGCCGTAAGAGCAAATGGGAATTTGGACCCAACTAAAATTGAATAGTATTTTGTTTGTAAGCCCAAAATAGCAAACTCATCACTCGGAAATTTTTTTTTATACCCCTACATTTATACCTTCGCCCCTACGGATCAATATTTTTTTTCAATTTTACCCTTTATCATTTGACTTCAGCCCCAGTAAAATATTTTTGATATGCATAAGATTTGTGAAAGTGAATAAATTTTGGAAGAATTTAAGATAAGTTATCCGGTAGCAAAAATTGCAAAACCAAAACACTTCAAAAATATATTCCGGTAGCCAAAATTACAAAACCAGAACTCTTCAAAAATGTATTCCGGTAAACATAAATCCAAAATTCACCGGAACACACGTTGGAAATGTTTTCCGATAATTCACCCCTAGTTTCTCCATGTAATTATATATGTAAAACAGATGGTACATCCGTACTTAACACTTAAACCAAAAATTTTGGAAAAGGATCGATACCTCAGGCACACCCATGTCAAAGGAAATTTGTGCTCGCTTTAGAAGAACTAACTAAACTAAGTCCATACTGGGTTATCGTAAGCTTAAGGGAAAAGGAAATATAATTATAGTTTGTGGAAGTTGAGAATGTAAGATTGAACCAAAAAAGGGATGATTCATGAAGTGTGGATGAAGTAAAAGGGATGAATTTGAGTCCATTTGTGAAGAACTCTCTCGAAAAGTTTTCAGTGGAATTGGAATTTGGTGTGTTGAACAAGTTCCTTTGCACTTGTCTATTTTTTTTTTTAGATTTTCTGGGTTGGAAATTAGAACCCATTTGAAAAGGAATTTTTGTGTGGCTGTTTGTTTTCTTCGGGGTCGTCCGTTTCCATTGCGGATCTCATTTTTTCCTGATGGGTCTATTAATTTCGCCATTTTTCAAGGCATGCACACAAAGAGTGTGGTACTGTGTTTATATGATGATGATGATGATGATGATATTGGTGTGGAGAAGCCTGCTTTGGAGATTGATTTTGATCCTTATGTCAACATAAACCATGCTTTTGACCATGGATTATTGAAAAAGGAACCATGATTTTGATTGGGGTGACGATTATTGAAAATATGCAGTTTAGCCATGACCCCATGAGTGAGTGAATTATCGGAAAACTTTTCCAATATGTTTCAGTGTTAATGGTTTTAGCTTTGTAATGTTTATGATTATACCGGTAAACATTTTTAAACTGTTCCGGTTTATAATTTTGGTTACCGGAAAACTTAATTCAAGTTCTCCAAAAGTTTATTCAATTTTGGAAAATTTTTGCATACTAGAAATATTTTTGTGGGGTGCAGTCAAACTATAGAAGGAGTAAAATTGAGAAAAAAATTGGTTTGCAGGGGTAAAAATATAAATGTAGGGATATAAAAAAAAATTTCCTCATCACTCATCAATCCAAACTCCATTTGACAAAGAAAAAGTCAATTCAAACTCCTATATTCAATTTTGGGAGGTTGAGAGGTGCGAAAAAGAAATTGATATTACTTTTTTTGCCAAAAGAAATTTAAGGTCACTTGATGCATGGATTGATGGTGCCCTAGTCTAAGAAATTCTTTTTTGCTGAAAAGTAGAGTTGATTTTAGGCTCAAAACATATTTACAAATATATTTTATATTTATTATGTGAAAGTGCTGTTTAGGGAGGTTTTGCTAACAAAATATTTGGTATTTCAGCGTGTTTTGTTATGATCCACCTCTCTTTTTTGGAAATTTACTGCTGTACAATTTACAGTTTGCATGAAGTTCCTATGTCTTATTCAAGCGCTAAAAAGTTTGACATAGAGAAGTTTGATCGAATAATCAACTTTCACTACTAGAAAAATCATAATTAGCGAGGGTAGTATTCCGTCACTAATGCACTAAATTTCCGTCACAAAACTAATTAATGACGGAATTTGTTACGCCCCTAAATCCGTCAACATTTTCAACGTCGCAAAATATTAGTGAGGTAATTTTATTTCCGTCACAAATTGATACGGAATATTTCCATCACTAATTTTAAGGGGTTAATTCCTTCACAAATTTGTGATGTTTATGTTTCCCTCACTAAATTACAAGATATTGGATTTGTGAGGTTTATGTTTCCCTCACTAAACAAATTTCAATCATGGCCTATATATGATATTAATATCACTTCTGATATATAAATAGTGCAATTGCATTTACTATATTAAATAAATAAAATTAAAATCATCAATACACAATATTTAATGTGAAATATTTTTTAAATTGTGTTCATAAGTATTTATACACATTCATCACCAAAATACATAGAAGGCCATAACTAATATAACATTGTTCTTGCAATTAATAATACTAGCATTTTTTTTTTATCAAAAAAACACATTGTTCTTGAAACTAAGTGTTTACAGCCAAACACTCAAAATAGCCATAACTGATATATATCAAGTAGTAGGTGGTGGAGGCGGAGGTGGATCCGAATGTGGAGGTAGATGATATGACTCGAAGAAAACTTTGCCATAAATTGAAATAATTGCTCCCTAAGCAAACGTGAATCTTCTTGTGATTGATGGATCAACTCCTCATGTGTCTTTAATTTCTCTTTAAGAGTTGTGTTTTCAGCAGACAAATCAGAAATTATAGTCCTCATGTGTTGATATTCAGATGGTGAGATACCGTGATAAGTGGAAGATCTAGACGGCTTGTACTTCTCTGCTTCTGGGCCCAAACCATATATGGGTCCCTTCTTGTCCACTCCTCCAACAACATCCAAGAAGATGATGTCATCAGCTTGATGAATAGAAGCATCATCCCCTAGTGGCTCCTGTGAGTCCCTCTCAACAATCTTTTCTTCATACTTATTCTGAAAAATAGAATATGTGAAGTAAGCCTAGTAAAAATTTGGCTGAAAAAAGATTAAAAATATACTATGCAGAGGCAAAAAATCATCTTCAATTCTAAATAAATTTGGAATAGGGTTTTCAAATTTAATTATGTTTATGTGTACCGTGGGATATTAAGAATAAAAATAGACTCATACACAACACATATCTGTAAAAACGTTATATCAGATCGAGTAAACAATCCATACGATAAGTATGGACACGGGAATAACAGTCAATAAGAGAAATATGCAGTATCAGTGTCATTGAAGGCTTCGCCTTCAATTAACTATTATCATTAACTATTTAAAGTGATTATGAAAATTAGCTTAAAACAACTTATGACCATATTATAAGATGTTTTGTAAACTCTCTCATTCTCCCAAATAACCTGTGTCTTTGCTACCATTAAATAAGTTCATATAAGTTGTTCATAAGTCAATCCAAACACAGATATTGTAGTAAGAAACTTCCATTTATGTGACAGTCATACATACTAACACTAATACTAAAATCAGTTAAGTCCTAAGTTTATGAAGCCATAGGAACGTAGCAATTATCAAATGAAAACTCTTATACTCACATTAAATTTTTCAATTCCTTCCTGCTAAAATTGATTCCTCTTTCATTATTCACTTAATAATAAGCATGTAAGTTAGATTATGCTACAATTCTAACTCAATCCATCACACCCACAGAGAATCAAACACAAAAAAAAAACCACATATTCAAAATAAATATGAGCTATATGTATTTTACATCAAAAGTTTTGTATTCTAAATTGTTAGAATCTAACTGGTATAAACAAATTTCAATGCAACTGAATAATAGAAAGTTATGCAATGTATTGAAAAAGGCAACAAGAGAAATCCAAGCACGAGGTGTGTCTAGGTTCAACCAAGTATGTGTTAAAATACAGTTAGAAGTTCTGCATAACAAAAGATAAAAACTAGACCAAAATGATATATAGATTAATCAATCACCCCAAAGCCGAATTCATAACAGAGACAGTATAAACTTACAGCAATTCCCTCTGATTTTTTGGAAACCCACTTGTTTGGATCACCTTTAATTTTGTGTGTCGTTTGAAATAACTGCCAGCAAGTTGGACTTGTATCCGAGGATTTTTTCTACAAACAAAAACAGATAAATCAGTGTTGCCTCTTGTAGTTTAATGCTCATAAAAAAATTTAATTAAATTGCTTACCAATCTCTTGTAATGCTCAGTTGTTGGAATTGATCCTCCGATGTGTAGTGGGCAATCATAAGATATTCTATTGACCTTGTTAAGTTCTGCCTTCCTTTTCCAATTATCCTCTTTCCATTTATCATCCAAGATTGCACGCATTTTATTAGGAATCCAATCACCCTGATCGATCCCTTTTCGTACCCTATACATTGCATTTGAGTATGAACTAGAGGCTTTGTGATCAAACGCCTTCTTAATGTCTTCGTCATGTTCCGGTAGCCACTTAAACTTCCTCTACAACATAAACATTATAATTTTGTTCATGTTACATTGATTACACATAATATTGACAGCAATATAATATTATTTTGTCAGTCTCAGGCTGAGCTGAGCACTCTTCTATAATAGAATTTTGTCAGTATCAGATTTAAGTATATTTTGTCATGTTAATTCATTTTGGACAAACACTATAATAGTATTTTAAAAAGAAGCTAGAGACCAACTATAGCAACTTCAAGTTTATAGCACTTTAATCTCAAAGTTGATTATTTTAAAACTTGAGTATTCATACCTAACAGTTTTCACAACTGTAACACCATACTTCAGTTGCTACTTCAATAAGAAGCAAGAACCACATGCATGGATGCAATTGAATCATAAAAATAAATATCAAGTTACTCAAACATCTATGCATACTTTCATACCTTAAACTCTCCAAACCACAATTCGGCCACATCTTTATCATTTTTCTTGTTATTATTATATTCTTCTTCATTTTTGCCTTTATCCTTTTTGCCCTTTATCTCTCCATAAGTTGTCCAAGACCCTTCAAACTTGCGTTTAATAATTTTTGTAATCTCACGTCTAGGCTTAATACAAGGGTTAAATCTATAAAAACAATTTAAATAAATTATAAGATACAATATGAGTTATTTTAGAATTAAAGGAAATAAATTTATAAAAGTTTACGTTTTTGTTGGTCCCGGACAAATCCAAATACGCCCATCGCTAGGGTCCTTACTCCCAATTTGTGGAGGTGGATCATCACCCAATGCAGCATCTAATGGGACATGTGAAGGGCTAGGTGTAGGACATATATGTGGGGTACACTACATCAAATAAGGCTAGCGACGACAGTTCAAAAAAAGCATTAGCGTCGGTTAAAACCGTCGCTAAATGCTTGTTGCAGCGGTTACCAAACGTCGGAAATTGCGGCATCGCTAGGGAAAGCGGCGGCGGTTCTGAGCAACCGTTGGAATAACCGCCGCAAGAACATTAGCGTCGGTTCACCTGATTTTTGCGGCGGTCACAAACTGTCGCTAACTGCAATTATATTTGGCGTTTTTCTGAGCTTTTAGCGTCGGTTGGAACCGCCGCTATTAGCTTTTTTTACAAAAAAAAAGTTTTTTTTTGTTTTCACACAATTTTAAAATTTTTTTTTTGCAAATAATATTGACCAAAATATAGGAAAATAACAGTCATTCAAGCTTAAATTAAATTGCATACATTAATTTCAAATACAAATGAGCTCCATAAGCTTTACATAAAGTAAAAATTCAGCATAACAATATATAAGTAATGGAATCCTGGTTGTGCATGACTACTTAAGTGTCAAATACTAAGTCTGTTAGTATCCTACTGTTTCCTAACTCATGAAATCAAAAGAAAAATGATTCAAACTTAATAACAAACATAAGCAAAATTGCAATAACTAAGTATCCATTCTTCTTTGATAAACACTAAAAACTAAAAATATGCATCTCTATGACCAGCTTCATTGTCCATTACCAACTCCATGACGACTAGATTCATGACAATATGATGACGAGCACCTCATTTGTTGGTGAAGTTGAATACCAGTAGTGGAAACTTCAACCTAACTTATCCAGTTCACATAGACTCAAACATATGAGACAAAAATCAATTCAATAAGAGGAATGAAAAATACTTACAGTCGCGATATCACAAACATATATAGCCAAAAGATCAGTTTTCTTTTTACGTGCAAACGTCAATCCTGAGAGGAGGAAAAAGACATAAGCAAAAAAAGAAAGGAGGAAAAAGACAGAAATATACCCTCTGTTACAATTTAAATCCTGAGACCTTTTTTCAGATGCTGGTGCTTCAGATTTTGTTTTCATATCTGCAAACTGTACAAGTGCATTGTTAGTATCCAAGTTATATGATAGGAGGCCTACTAAGTACTAACATACATTTAGCTTAAACAGAAATGAGAACATGATCATCAAAGAAAGATATAATTTCTGCACAAAACCTATCGCAATCAAGAGAATACAAAAACTGAGAAATAGAACAGGAAGTTAAAAGCTACTTCTATTCTTTGATAATAATCATGTGCAAGAATAAAATAACCTACAATATAAAGCTATATAGAATAAAATAAAAT
This sequence comes from Trifolium repens, assembly GCA_030408175.1. Taxonomy (NCBI): domain Eukaryota; kingdom Viridiplantae; phylum Streptophyta; class Magnoliopsida; order Fabales; family Fabaceae; genus Trifolium; species Trifolium repens. The sequence continues at coordinate 40,197,313 of CP125851.1, forward strand.
TTGAGGGGAGAAAGTAAGATATAAATATATATTTCACATATTACACGTTCCATGTAAACAATTACTATATAAAAGATTCATGTATATCACTAGACAACTGTCAATAGAAAAAGCAGCCCTTAACAAAGAACTTTCTCAACAGAAGGTAATCCACTCTCCCTTGCCTAAAACCTCTCCTCCCTAGTGAAGGTGGGATTTAACTCCAAACCCTTGCACACATTTAAAATTCATGAGTAATGAGATATATAGAAGAAGTAATCCAAGTGCAGCTTCAATTATAAAAAATGCTGGCCTTCATACTCACCTTCTCAGATGAATCATGAACATCAGCTGGGCTTTTGTCGAAAGCTTGATCAAGCAATTTTTCCAAGCTCTGAATGATTTCAACATATATATTAATAAGCTAAAGATAACAAATGATATTTTTCAAAGCACCACAATGATGGCATGCGAATAAATAATACACATATTCATCTACAAAGAAAACTACAAAGTTTGAGGTATGCTCGTAAAATTTACATTGTTTGAACCCTAAATGAAATTTGATATATGAAAAGAAGAAAACTTGTAGATTGTGATATGAACACCGGAAAAGAGGAAAATAAAGTAATAAACATCATCAGTTGAAGCATAGCAAATATTGTGTACCTTTTTCATGTCATACCCGCAAGTATCTGCATGTTCGCAATAAAATCAGGCAGCTGTTAATACAAACTAAAGATATAATGTCACAATGATATAGTTCAGATAATGAGTTACTTGTCTCCTCCGACTCAGTCACGAAATTTATAATTAATAAATACTAATACGTATTAGCTGCTGGTAGATTGAATCAAATATTTGATAACTAGTAAGAGTGGATTAATGCAAAGTAAAACCAGATTCATTTACACAATGAAATAATGGCACTCGATATAAAATAAAGTGTTAAATTGGTTTACTAAAGTGCAGGCAGAGAGCATTCAAGAGTTACACCACCAGACCAACACACAAACTGTTTTACTTCCAAGGCATATCGTATTTAATTAAGGAAAATGCTAAACAAGATAAGAACGAATCACAATAGGAGATGAAGCTAAAACTAGTGAGTCACATTTAAAACAACCATGTAAGTAACCAAGAGCAAATGGAAAGGTCACGAATAACCACACGAAACTATCTTAATCTTTAGAGCAAATTATCTGAATTAAAAGTCAATTGCATAAGTGAAATCCAAAGTATAACTAATAAGAAAATCATTTAATTGCAAGTCATTAAGGGGCATTTGAAGCACAATAATGAAATCACTTGAAATGAAAACATATAAATGCTCTAGATTCAAGCTTCAACTATAATGGAATATGGAGCCAAGGGGGGAATATAGAAACTTAAACTGAACTCAAATCAACCAACAATAAGGGGGGAAAAGTATACCACGATCAATAACTGAAAACCTATATCCACATCATCCCAAGCTTCAAGCACATTAAGCTGTCAAAGGCTGGAATAAGAATAAGAAACTCTTATTCTATAAAGAAGATTTGAGAACTTATCAACCAAAGAATACATGATTTAAACTCAGGCTGAGATGTATTTGATTAAATCCTCCCATGACATTGTTATCATAAAATGAAACATAAAAACAAAAAAACTTAATTTCTATGATATACTTTCCATGGCTTAGTTATATTTGTTGCATCTTCCACGGTTCTTGATTTCTCTAATAGTAACACAAAATTATAAAGTAAATTAGATTCATGTATACCTTTAGGATCTAATAGTAAGCCTATAATATGCAATACCAAAGTCTACCAATCCTCGCCACTCAATAAATACGAGGGAAATATAAAACAACAAAATCGATGACAAAATAAAAGATTAAAATCAGTGTCTAAAGATGGAAAACCAAACATGAATGTCCTTCAAAAGCATGTAAACAAGTTTTTCACTTCCAAGTCTTTAAAGTAGTGTCACTTGAACTTAACATGTGAGAAAATAAGTTAGCAAACTCACTTCAGTCCAAAATACCATTTCAATATCATTTACACAAATAAATGTTGCAAACACCAAGTATAATGTAGATTTTCAGTCATCTACAAAAGTCTCTATAAAAGGCTTTGCATTATGTAGATTCCAGTCATCATCATGATGACATTTTAATACAAAACCTCCAAGCTGTAAAAGAATTTGAACCATCTCATGATGAAAATACAATTGAAAAGGAGACCATATAATAATTTAATCAATTATGTAAAGTACTAAAGTTAAGCTATAATATGGGTCTAGTGCAATTGCAACTTAGATACTATCATGTGTGCAATATGATTTGTTGCACACAGAACTTTGCATAGCAGGATTCTACAAGTCTAGCATGTTAACATAATAAACAACAACATATGATATGATTCAATCAAGAAAGATCTTAATATTAAGATAGATACTACCTATAACTCTTAATTTTTTCATCTCCTTGCAAGAACTAAGTCATGCCAATTGCCATTCCATAAAAACATAACAAGAAATGCCAACAAGATAAGAAAGAATCACAATAGGAGATGAAGCTAAAACTAGTGAGTCACATTTAAAACAACCATGTAAGTAACCAATAGCAAAAGGAAATGTCACGAATAACCACACGAAACTATCTTAATCCTTAGAGCAAATTATATGAATTAAAAGTCAATTGCATAAGTGAAATCCAAAGTACAATATTTGCATTCCAACTAACTAACTAAGCTAACTCAATAAAAATAGTTAAGAGTCTAAGACCTAAATTTTGGAATCATACAAAATATTAATTTCTCAACTTCCCAATTTCAAACTCAATAATTTCTAAGATCCCTAGTAAAAATTAAATATAAAAACTATCACTTATGAACCCTGTTCCTAAAAATCAGATTCAGAATCATAACTACCAACCCTAATTTCTAATTAAACCTCAAATTTCGAAACAAGCATAGTGAAAGAGAAAGAGCTAGCACGAATGTAACCTGTAAAACATATCCAGAAAGAGTTGGAACAGAGAAAGAGGGGAATATCACTCGCAGAACCAGAGACTTACGAACCTAGTGCTACCACGAATTCAGTCTATCGCATCACTTCATGACATCTCATTTTGTCTTCACGGTGGGTGGTGCTCGACGGTGGATGGCGGTGGTGGGTGGTCTTCACAAGGGTTTCGTGAGAGAGGATGAGGGATTTCACACCGTAGTAGTTACGAAGAGAGAAAATATGTCGTGACCAGTGAATAGACGAAAGGGGCAAATAGATTGAGTCGCTGGGAGAAGGAAGAGAGGCATCGTGAGATCTGAGGAAGTGTGAAGGAAGAGAGGGCACAAAGGGTTTCAATCGTTTTATTAAAGAGTGAAAAGGTTAAAAAGAAACACAAACAGCGGCGGCGGCGGTTTGAACTGTCGGCATAACCGCCGGTAAACGTTGAAGCGGCAGCGCTTCTCCACCAACTGCTGCTAATTAACCGCCCCAGTTTTCCTTTTTTCTTGTAGTGGTAGGAGTAGAGTTGGGAATTTCGGTATGTGATGAAGTAGTGGCGCCCTTATCTCTCTTAGATGAAAGATGAGTAGGGTGAAGTTGGGTATTTGAAGCTATATGGGCTTTGGAAGGATTTATAGATTTCCCAATTGTCATACCCCAATTTTTGACTTAAGATTATACCTCATATTCATTTGTCATACCTTAAATTTTACCAACTTTTATTTATTATCATATTAATTTTTATTGCATTTGTTATCGATTATGTGAAGTAGCTCACTTGGTGGTGAGTAGAGTGTCCAAAGAGTTATGAGAGTATGATCATAGGTTCAAATCCTACTTTAGTTCTTTTTATTTGTTCTTTTCTCTTTTATTCACAAAAATCCAAAAAATGTGTTTAATTAGGTAAGTTCTTATTTTATTTGAAAACAATCAAAAATTTGTTAAATGTTTATTTTTTTTGAGTTTAATTGTTATGCACTGTCAGTGTAAAGTTATTTTACACATGCAACCAATAAGAATGATTTAAACTTCCATGTCATATAAAGATAGTGGGGTAAAGTGGGGTGATGTGGCGGAATACATGGTTGTTATTGGTTGACAGTGTAAAATTATTTTACACTGTCAGTGCATATAAATTAAATCCATTTTTTTTTTCCTTCTTTATCATCATTATTGCTATTATTATATCATCATTATTTCCTTTTATTTTTTCTTCCTTTATCATCTATTATTATTATTTTCGTTCTATTTTTATAATTACAAACATTATTATTATTATTACAAAAAAAAAATTAATAAAAAAATTAAAGGGTAGCTCACGCTACCCCCTTTCCTTTCTCTTTATTTTCCATTTGTTTTTTTAATTATTATTATTATTATTATTTTTAAAAAAAAAAAAAAAGATAAGGACAAGAAGAACAACAGCCACGTTGTCTCCCTTCCCCTCCTTTTTTCCTTTTAGTTATTTTTATTTTTTATTATTATTATTATGGTTATATTATTATTATTATACAAAACAAAAAAAAAAAACAAAATCAAACAAATAGAAAAGACAAAACATAAAAAAAGGATCTGAACAAGCAGTGCGGCAGGAGCATGCTTTCTCCCTTTTCCTTTTCTTTTCAGAACTTCTGCACAACTTTTTCATTATACATCATTGCATATCTTCTTGAGCCTTGCAAGACCAAATCCTCAACATAAAGATCTGATTTTTATTTCAACCAAGGAATAAACAATTCATTGTTTTGATCTATAAATAGAGAGTGAAAATCAGAAATAAGGGGAGACAACAAAAAGAATCACAAATACCACAAAGAAAATTTTCAACAAAGAGAAAATTCCCAAAACCTTATTTTCTTTCTCAAATCCCATAGATACACACACACAATCAGAATCAGAAACGAAAACAAAAGGAAACTAATCGAAATTGAAAAAGAAAGGTAGAAAGTTTGTTTTTTTTTCTCTTCCAAAATTTAAAATTTAGATTTAGGATTACTCAAGCTTTTTTTTAAAAAAAACTAGTTTGAAATCCGAAATCTAGATAGAAAAAGGATTTAGAAAAATGTTTCTTTTTTAAAAAAAAAGGTGTTTTTTTTGTTTCCGGTGGTGGCGCCGCCGCGCCGGCCGCCGTCACCACCACCGGAATCTTGAACGACTGGCCAGAACCTTCATGGTGTTCTTGATGAAAATAAGAACATGAGAGAGAGAGAGAGAGAGAGCGCGCGCGCGAGAGAGAGAGAGAGAGAGAGAGAGAGAGAGAGAGAGAGAGAGAGTGAAAAAAACTGTGAAGGAAAACAAACATATACTGTCTTACTCTGCGCACACCCCAATTACTCCATGCACCCCCAGCTGCGAATTGCTTTCTACACCCCCTTGGTTGCTCGACGCACATCCCTCTTATTTCTACTTTTTTTATTTTTATTTATTTCTTTTTTTGTTATTTGTGTGAGGACTAACTTTTTTTCTTGCAGATTGAACTTGGGCTTAGCCCCATGTATTTTTGCTAGTGCATCTCATATCATTTTTTATTGTCTATTAGGACTTAGTTTATTTTTATTGCATTTCCTTTTTTATTTATTATTTTTTTTTTTTTGCTTTTTTTTGCATCATTATTTATTTCATTTTGTTTTATCAAGAATTAGAATGTATTTAGGAACATTGTAAATATATAAATGAGAAAACTGCATCGCATGCATATTTATTTATCGCTTTACGTCAAAAAAACAAAAACACAAAAATAGTAGCGTCAATTCCAAGGAAAAGAGGATTTTCACTTTGATCCAACATTATCGTGAAAATTCCTCGCATTTAGTTTCGATTATTTCATCGCACATAATTTTCTTTCTTTAAAAAAATAACAAAAGGCAAAAAACATTCAAATATCTCAAAAAAACATTTTCAAAAAAGGAAGAATCTCTTTCATAAAAAAACCTCGATATTCGTCGAGAGACTTTTTCAAAATATTTTTCATAATAAACATTTTAAATCATGTAAATATACTTAAACCTTTTTTTTCTCAAAAATTAAAATATACAAAAACAAATTCAAACCATTTTGCCGCTTGACTTTTGACTTTAAAACTTTTTCAAAGAGTTTAGACGTGAGTCATCTCTAGTTGAGAATTTCGATTATTCCCCATGACATATGGCAAGAAAAGGAAGTTAAACTTTTCAGTATGTTCGTGGCGGAGAAAAGGAGTTTAAACTTAAGATGACGACTCGTCTTTTCTCCTAAAATCAATCAACAAACCACTTTGCAATTTTTACCCCGAACTACGGGATTTTGATCCTTCACGGGTACGTAGTGCAAAAGACTTCACGTCTTCCCAAATCAAATAAAAAAAAAAAACATTTTCCATTTTCCTTTTTATTCATCACCTTAACTTTTTCACATTTTAAAACTTTTTATTTACAAGTAAGCAAATAATTTTAGCGCAAAGATAAATAAAAACAAGAGGTTCCTATAGAGTACTATAGACGTTTAGGGTGCTAATACCTTCCCTTAACATAACTAACCCCCGAACGTTTAATCTCTAAAAATAGGGTTATTTCGAACTTTTCCCCTTTTCCTTGGAAAAATAAAAGCTCGGTGGTGAATCATAATTTGTGAGTCAAACTAATCAATAGTTTTGATATCCGAAAATCACCGCGACACCAATATTGGATTGTGACAAAGTGGTGGCACCCTTATCTCTCTTAGATGAAAGATGAGTAGGGTGAAGTTGGGTATTTGTAGCTATATGGGCTTTGGAAGGATTTATAGGTTTCCCAATATTGGATTGTGACAAAGTGGTGGCACCCTTATCTCTCTTAGATGAAAGATGAGTAGGATGAAGTAGGGTATTTGTAGCTATATGGGCTTTGGAAGCATTTAAAGTTTTTCCAATATTGGATTGTGACAAAGTGGTGCTGCTCCAACCTTTCCTACCTCTGTTGATACCCCTACCAGTACCTCTTCCTCCACCTTTAGTGTTATCATTATCTTCCATCTATATAAACATATCAAATTTACAACATTTACAAACAAAACTTCAACAAAAAATCAACAAGAGCATACTAATAACAAAAAATCAGCAGTATATTATAATTTGTGAATGTGAATTCTGTAAATGTTGATTACACTAAAGTCTAAATAAAGGAGGCACTCCTGATCTTATATACAAAACAGAAGGGAAAAACTAATTGAAACTAACTACCTAATAATAAAAGCATACTAATAACAAGAGCATCAGAATTTATGGTAATTGGCTTCAGAATTGCTGATTTCAAACTATAAATACCCAATATAAATATGAAACAATTAAAACTGAAGTCTATAACATGCATAAACACTCACATGACAGTTCTTAACATGCATAATCATTTCAATAGCAAACACTACATATATGTCGGAGAACAGAGAACACAATTAAAACTCGCAGCAGGTAGGCTCATAAAAGCAGAGAAGAACATACTGGTTCCTTATGCCTTACAAGTGTATTGTATCAACAACTTCAACCAAATCAAGCTATTGATCAATCAAGCTATGAACCTACATATACAGAATTACAATTGTAATAACGAGCAGAGGAAATATATATTAAAATGGACCAAAATTCTCTACAAGTTTAGTTATCAATTATGTGCATATTGATATTAAAAAGAGGTTCTAGCGTTCCTGAGGAAAAGGAAAATCTAACAACATTAAGAAAGCCTAAATAAAGAGAAAAACACAGGTTAAAAGGCATAGAAAGTAGTAGATGCCAAAACTGTGTAACTAAATAAGGAATACTGAAGTATAAGGAATTTTTATCCATGTAATGATTAAAAAGTATATGTCATATTATATATATGATTAAGAATAAGGAATACTGAAGTATAGATACTAGGTTGTTTCAACTTTTCAACACTTATGGACTCAACACGTGCTTGTTATTTCTTCCAATTTCTTTCTATAATCCTTGTATCAATAAAAAGACCAAAAAACTCAAGCTGCAAAACCATCATTTGAATCTGTATCTCCATAAACTTCTTCATCTTCATCCTCACCCTCATCCTCATCCTCTTCCCATTCCCATTCCTCTTCCCATTCATCTTCCTCTTCATCCACTCCTTTTTCTTCTTCTTCTTCTTCTTCTTCTTTTTCCTCTAATTAAAGCAAATTGTTTCAACAAAGAGATTGGCACTTCTTCTTCACCGTTAATGTCAACAAGGCATTGATGAAAATCATCATTTGAAACAACTATAGGTGGTTGATGTACATCATCATCATCTTGATATGCATAGATTGTTTCATGATTTTTTTTTCCAAAGATAGGATGGTACTGTGTGCTTTGGTTTTTATGACACCAAGCCAACCTTGTTGCCTTCCAGGAAAGGATGTAAAGTAAACTTGATTTGCTTGTTGAGCTAATATAAAAGGATCATAATTTTTATATCTCCTAGATTTTTTTATCTCAACATTTCCATAGTTATCCATCTTTGTCCCTTGAGGACTAGGATCAAACCAATCACATTGAAATAAAACCACCTTCTTCGTTGGGTGACCGGTGTACTCTAACTCAACAATGTCAATCAACACTCCATAGTAATCATTTTCCAAAGAATCAAGTTGCCCTCCCCGAACACATACATTGTGATTGGTTGTACTCATTCCTTCATTTTGAGATTTTGTCACAAACTTGTAACCATTAATAACATAACTAGACCACTTGATAACATATCTAATAGGGCCCCATGCCAAACTCTTTAAAAGCACATCATTTATCCCATTCCTTGAATCACGCACCTACATTAGACAAAATATTGTAAATTCTACCCAATAAATTAGATACTCTAATTTTAAACTAGAGATACGTACATATGTGTTGAACCATGTTGGAAATGTTGTGGAAACTTGTTTGTCTAAATCTAGTTCATTCAACTCCGGGTCTAGTTCTCGTAACAAATCAGAGTACATGCTACACATATAAGATACAAATTAAACTTGACTTCATAAATAAAAGGACATGCAACTTTCAACTTAAAAATACTTACTTCAGGTAAGGCACCACCTCAGGACAATTCAAAAGGATATACAAGTGTGCAGCTTTCATTTCACTATCATCCAAGGTATAAGTGTCACATTTTCCAAAAGGACGATCTGGGTAATTAAAGATTGACAATGGCGGATTCACTGAAAAATCTTCTCCTCCATCGTCATTATGTGGCGCTCTTGTTCTCCTTGATGGAAATTCAGGGGGATAATAATAGGAAGCAAATGTCGACATCTCCTCCAATAAATATGCTTTACAAATCGAACCTTCCACATAAGCCTGATTTGTTACCTTTTGTTTTAAAGTTCGTATGAACCTATTGACCAAGTAAAGATTCAGCTTAGGGAAATGAAGAAAAATAAGAAAGCTAACAATTTTTTTTTATAATGTTGAATAATTAACCTTTCGAATGGATACATCCATCTATATTGCACGGGACCGCCAACTCTTGCTTCATAAGCTAAATGAACAGGGAGATGTTCCATTGAGTCGAAAAAGCTTGGAGGAAATATTTGTTCTAATTTGCACATAATGATTGGGATGTTTTCTTCCGAATTACTCAATTTATCTTCTCTCAACAATGATGACATAATTTCTCTGAAGAATTCGCTGAATTCAGTGAGTGTATTCAATATAGGTTTGGGCAAGGCTTTGAATGCTAATGGTAGCAAACGTTGCATGAATACATGACAGTCATGGCTCTTCATGCCAAACAACTTTGCTTCCTTCAAGTCAACACATCTACTTAAATTAGAAACATAACCATCTGGAAGCTTAAGATTTTTAACCCATTCACATACATCTGTTCTTTGTTGTTTCGTTAATGCATATTGTGCCTTCGGTTTAACAAAGTTACCATCCCTACCACGTTTGTAACAGCCCGTTTTTCATAAGCCAAAAAGGGCATTATATTTTTTTTTTTTTTTTAACTAACACTCAGAGTGCGCATAGAATATTTTCCAATGAGCCGGCATTCAAATATACAAAAAAACTCATTACCATAAGGTGCTTCGACAAGCAAAGTGTATTCCTGAATAATTACAATCCAAGTCTAAGTATCAAAACAAGTTAGGAATCCTATGCTAACCAAAAAGCACGGTGCACAAAACACACCGGCGCATAGTCTAACTACTCTAAGCTAAAGCTTCAACCGCTCACTGGGGCCTGGAACAGCCACCGTCGTCACCACGACCTAACCCATCATCTGGGTGGGATGAGCCCGCAAATGAAAGAAAGGGTCACCACAAAATAAAAGTATATATATATATAACCAGTGCGAAAGATGTACACATAACAAGTTTCCACATACACAAGAGAAAGCTCTTTAACACAAAAGCAATTCCCACCAACGGGCTTAATATATAATGCACACCAAGCCTAATGCAGACTTCTACAATGAGTGTGGTAGATTCCCCATTACCACATGCATATGAATTCCGGAAGTCAGTAATCATAATCAATAAAACCACAAAGGGTTAGGATGGATCCATTCCCGATAATCGCACCCCGCAGTCCATTCCCGATAACCGCTTATTGGACTCAATAATTCCCGTAGGAGTAAGGTGGATCCATTCCCGATAATCGCACCCCGTGATCCATTCCCGATAACCACGTACTATGAATGCATGAGCATACGATTCCCCTTATATGCTAATGCAACACATACATATCGTACACGCATATGTAATCACACCACAACAACACATACATATACATCTAATCATATGTATTTAATCACCTGTTCATACACATATTTCACCAAACATATGTAAGACAACGAATCATGTATTTACCACGATCTCATATCGAGAATACATCACAAAACATGCCAAGCACTCCACAATTGCATACACAGCAAAACAAAGCATGTCGTAACCGTTTTAAAGACGGAAATAAAGTGGAGCCCTTACCTCGGCAAGCTTCCGTTTATTAAAACTCGTCCAAACAACACAACGCGCTTCCTAAAACAGGCAGCGTACCATCAATACATTGTTCTCCCACCAATAGTATTGAAACTAAACCAAAAAACCCCAAAAACCCAAAGGTTCCTAAGGAAAATTCACTCTTTCGGATACCATACCAAAATCTATCGTATTGATCAACCACCATGAGTTATTTATACTATTTTTAGGACTCAAAACAATTGACAAAAGTCTTAAATAATTTGAATTGCAAAATGGCCGTTTTCTTGCGTTACAAGTTACGTACTTTCCGAGTACCCGAAAAACTCGTTTCCAATCCCCGCCACTTCCATAAATTAATAAAAAGGGATTAGAAAGCTAAAAACCAAGTTTAGAAATCAGAATCCAAAATTTCAACTCCCAGAGCTCGCCCTGGCGAGTTGGTGGCGAGTGAAGGCAGTGAGGACAGGTCTAGCTCGCTCTGGAGCTCGCCCTGGCGTGTTGTCATGACCTGTGACACTCGCCCTGGCGAGTAAACACTCGCCCGGCGAGTTGCACCTGTCATGACAGCAAAATCAGCAACTCACACCACCTTTTTCCCCAACCAAACCTAGTTTGATTCTATTAGTTCCCAACACTTTTTCAAGGCACAAAAGCAAACCATTTTCATAAGCAAGCAATTCATTTCCGAAAGCTTGTTGGTTGCTTCGAGTGCAAGTTATTTGATTTTTCATTTCCAAAATCAAAACCAAATCCAAGCACAAGTTTTATTACGGGCCTTAACCGTCCGGTAATCATTTTCAAACATGTTTTCAAAGTAAAAAGCGACACCACATGTCACAAGAGTTTTAACCCACTTGGACCCCAAAACACTACACAAAACACTTAGTAAATATTTTCATAAACCCCAAAATATTTTTCATCGGATTTTCTAAAACAAAACCATACAACGCATTTCCCTTTTGCCCAAAGGTTCAAAGACAACTTTTCTTTTCAAAACCTTACAACTTAACCACATGTTATTGATCAATACATAAACCAACCAAAACCCTAACTTTTCTCATGAGATTTCTCACCAACTCATGGAAAACAAAAACAACAAAGCCTAGCATGCTTACTACACCCTCATGAACAACTTTCATGGAACAAAAACCATGTAAAGTAACATTTCCTAACAAACCTTCATGAGAACATAAACCCCAAAACTCCTAAACTCTATAAGTCTACCAACCTAAGAGATGAGAAGAGAGGGTTACCTTCAAAAAGTGATTCTGTACAACTTTCCTCTAAGCTCCAAAGCTTGAAATGGAGTGAAATGGTGAAGAAAGGAAAATTTGTGAAGGTTGGAAAATAGCAATGGAGTTTCACGTGGAAGAGAGAAAGAAAGGAGTGAATATGTGATGTTTTCCTAAGTCCACAATCAACAAACCTCCTTACTATGCTATTGCTCTTGCTAGCTCATGGCCATTGGATCAAAAGACAAAATGCCAAGACAAAACCCTAGCCATTGGATCAAACCAAATCAAACCCACTTGAGATAAAACTCAACACCTCTTAGAAACACTCACACGTTCAGCCCTCGCGCGACGCGACGAACGTAAATCACAAAAACATAAAACCTACGGAAAGAACGTCTAACGTTTAACATTTCCAAAACTTATCGCCGAATCTTTTTCCGCGACTGTAATTTTCTTCCATACCTTAGAAAATTATTCTCAGAATATAACCTAACTCGCGCAGATATATAAAACTCTCATCCGAAACCTCACTCGAAACAGACGCAGTAAGATTTTCCATCCGCGGGTAAAATCCTACTCGTTTTTCCAAAAACAAGAATAATCCAAAACTCGTTATTCTGAAACCACAAATAACTTCTTATACAAGAAACAGGATCACAAGACAAAAGTCTGTACAATTACAGTGCACGAGCACAAAACAGACTCGATTACAGCAAAATCCTATAATTACACGATGTTTCACCACATGAACACATCGAAACCCTACTTTTCCTTAAACCAACTATACAATGAAATCTTGGGTCTTACAATACTACCCCCCTAAAAGAAGTTTCGTCCTCGAAACTTAGACATCGTCGAACAAACCGGGATATAATTCCCTCATCTTACTTTCTAACTCCCAGGTGGTATCTCCTGTAGCTTCGTTCCATATTACCTTCACCAAAGGTATCTCTTTCGTTCTCAAACGCTTCATCTTCCTATCCGCAATCTTGATCGGCGGAACCTCAAATGACAAGTTATCCCTCAGCTGGATGTCATCTGGTGTAATCACATGTGACGGATCCGGTGTATACTTCCGCAATTGCGACACATGGAACACATCATGAATCAAAGATAGTACCGGTGGCAACGCGATCCGGTATGCTACCTTCCCAACTCGTTCCAAAATCTGATAAGGCCCTATAAACTTCGGAGTCAACTTCTTCGCTTTAAAAGCCCTCCCAACGCCAGTCGTTGGTGTAACTCGGAGAAATACGTGATCCCCCTCCTCAAACTCTAAAGGCCTCCGACGCCTATCCGCATAACTTTTCTGGCGATCTTGAGCAACCTTCATCATTGCCCTTATCTTTCGGACCTTGTCCGTCGTCTGTTGTACCATTTCCGGTCCTACTATCATACTTTCCCCATCTTGGTACCAACACAAAGGAGTCTGACATCTCCTCCCATACAAAGCCTCGTATGGTGCCATTCCAATACTCGCGTGGAAACTGTTGTTGTATGTGAATTCTATCAAAGGTAACACATCATCCCAACTTCCACGATCATCCAATACACAAGCTCTCAACAAATCTTCCAAATATTGATTTGTTCTCTCGGTCTGTCCATCTGTCTGAGGATGGTAGGCGGAACTCAATCTCAATTTCGTCCCCAACGCCTCATGCAAAGTCTTCCAGAAGTGTGAAGTAAACTTTGGATCTCGATCTGACACTATACTCGACGGAATCCCATGTAACCTCACAATCTCAGCAATGTAAATATCGGTCAACTTGGCCCCTGTATCCGTAGTCCTTACCGGTAGAAAATGAGCGGACTTAGTCAAACGATCCACTATCACCCAAATGGAATCATGCTTCCTCATGGTCTTAGGTAACCCAGTGATGAAATCCATAGAAATGCTATCCCACTTCCACTCGGGGATATCTAATGACTGCAGCATCCCTGCTGGTCTCTGATGCTCAATCTTCGCCTTCTGACAAGTCAGACACGACGCCACATACTCAGCCACATCCTTTTTCATACCCGGCCACCAGAAATCATGCCTCAGGTCTTGATACATCTTTGTTGCTCCGGGATGTATACTAAGTTTACTCTTGTGTGCCTCCCCTAGAATGGTGTTTCTCAAGTTCATAGCTTCGGGCACACACACCCTACCTTGACACCTCAAAATGTTGTCCGATCCCACCTTGAAATCTCGGTTGGTTTCCCGAACAATCAAAGCTCTTTTCTCCATGAGAAACTTGTCATCTTGACAATTTGCAATGTCCTCCAACAAACCGTTCGAGATGGTAATCATACCCAGTCTCATATTCCCTAAAGCAAACTCTACCTCTAGGTGCAAGTCACGAAACTCCCTCAACAACTCTTGTTGACTAGCCATTTGTGCCGAACAAACCGACACACTCTTCCTACTCAAAGCATCGGCTACCACATTAGCCTTTCCAGGATGGTATTCTAAGGTGAAATCAAAATCCTTTAATGTTTCCATCCATCTCCTCTGCCTCATATTAAGCTCTTTCTGATCCAACAGATACTTAAGACTTTTATGGTCACTAAACACGACAAAAGTGCAACCATAAAGATGATGTCTCCAAATCTTCAATGCAAAAACGACGGCCGCAAGCTCTAAATCGTGCGTAGGATAATTCTTTTCATGCACATTCAGTTGCCTTGACGCATAAGCCACTGCTCTCTTGTGTTGCATCAACACACAACCCAACCCTTGATGAGAAGCATCACAATAAACCTCATACGGTTCCTCCGACTGTGGTAACATCAAAACTGGTGAAGTCGTCAACCGTTCTTTCAACAACTGGAAACTCGACTCACACTTCTCCGTCCAAGCAAAAGGTTGATCTTTTCGCGTAAGTTGTGTCATAGGCGCCACAATTTTAGCGAACCCTTCAATGAATCTCCGGTAATAGCCGGCCAAACCCACAAAACTCCTTACATCAGTCACTGTTTGAGGTTGCTCCCATGCAAGTACCGTATCAATCTTGGCTGGATCCACGGCTATTCCCTCTTTCGATATAACATGGCCAAGGAAATTCACCTCTTCCAACCAAAAGTCACACTTTGACGGGTTTGCATACAGCTTACATTCCCGCAGAACTTGCAATACTAGACGAAGATGCTCTACATGTTCCTCTTCACTCTTCGAATACACTAGAATGTCATCAATAAATACCACCACAAACTTGTCCAAGAATGAGTGGAATATCCGATTCATGTAGGCCATAAAGATAGCAGGTGCATTCGTCACTCCGAACGGCATCACTAAGAACTCATAATGCCCATATCGCGTCCTAAACGCCGTTTTCTGAATATCCTCATCTCGTACTCTTATATGGTGATAACCAGATTTCAAGTCAATCTTTGAAAACACTGAGGCTCCCCTCAACTGATCCATCAGATCATCAATCCGTGGCAATGGATATCGGTTCTTGATAGTCACCTTATTAAGCTTCCGATAATCCACACAAAGACGAGATTTCCCATCCTTCTTCTTAACCAATAAGACCGGTGCTCCCCAAGGCGACACACTAGGCCTTATGAAACCTTTAACTAACAAGTCTTCAATCTGACTTTTCAACTCTACCAACTCAACTGGAGCCATCCGATACGCTGATTCCGAAATCGGACCCGTACCCGGTTGTAAATCAATAAAGAATTCCACCTCTCTACACGGAGGAAAAGCTGGAATCTCCGATGGAAACACATCTTGGAAATCCTGAACCACACGAATTTCCTCAATTCGGATCTCCGACGTCACTCCTAAGCTAGCAAGTGAAACTATCTCCGGTTCTCCATTACACATAACCACCGAAAGCCGATTTGCAGACAAGTACCTTCGCACACCTGGCTCGGGAAAGAAAACCAATTTCCGAGCACAGTCTAGAATCACATAATGATAAGATAACCAATCCATCCCAAGAATGATCTCGAGAGATAAGAGCGGTAGACACACCAAATTGACCAGAAAATCCCTATTCTGGATTACTACCAAACAATGCAAACATGCAGTATTCACTACCAAATCCTTAGCAGGAGTCAAAACATTCAAATCAAACGGAAGAACAGAAACATTCAAACTCAAACGATTTACACATGCCAAAGATATGAATGAGTGGGTTGCCCCCGTGTCAATCAAAGCAGTTAAAGAATTACCTGCGATGTGACAGCTCTCGTGGATGGCATTGCTAGCCTGCCCACTCAGTTCAGTGCCCACACAGTAAGCACGTGCCTTTGCCGCCGGTCTAGTACCTTGTGAGCCTTGCGCCGCATTTGCCGACGGCCCGGCCTTTGGGGCCCTGCACTCTCTAGCCACATGCCCCGGCTTCTTACAATTATAACAAACATTTGCCGCGGTCGGGCATTCATTGGCATAGTGGCCCACCTCGCCACACTTGAAACAACCTTGTTTCACCCTATTTTGGTTTCCTTGATTCACCGACCTTCCTTGTCCCTTATTGTTTTGTGGACGATCATACGGCTTACCACCTTGTTTCCCACGATTCTGAGTCGAACCACGATCATTGGTACGACTTGGTCCTCCCGCACTAAAATTCCCTTGACGGTTCACCCGCTTATTTCTCATGTCTTCGACCTCTTGGCACTTTTCAACCAAGACCTGAAATTGTCGAATACCCAACGGCACAACCGCATCCTGCAGCTCGTACCTCAGTCCATCTTGAAAGCGACGGCACATATAAACCTCATCTATCCCATCCCTAAAGAAGCGGAAGAAACGGGATAGTGATTGAAACTTCTTGGCATATGCTTCAACATTCATGCCCGCTTGCCTTAGCCTCAGAAACTCTTCCCCATACCTTTCCCTAGCTGTCTCAGGGAAATATTTGGCCAAGAACCTCCTTTTGAAGTTCTCCCAACTTAACTCTTCATGAACATTCTCCATGATCAGTCGGGTGTTCCTCCACCAATACTCAGAACCCCCGAGTAACTGATAGGTAGCTAAGACCACTTTCTCTCCTTATGGACAATGAATTGCCCCGAATATCCTCTCCACAGATTGGAGCCATAAATCAGCAGTTTCCGGACCTCCCTCCCCATTAAACTTTGGAGGAGTTTGGTGGTTGAAATTTGAAAGAAGTCTAGACCCAACAGCGAGTATTTCTCTTTCGCGCTTTTCCAGATCTCTCTGCGCCTGTAACAGCCCGGCGACCAGCCACACAGATGCTGAAGCCCCGCTGCTCGTTACCAGCTTAATCACTACCCCCTTGTAGTGTTTTTGCCTCCGTAGTGATTCGAACCATGCACCCTCAGGATAAATACATGTTCAATGCAATCACTACTACCAATTGAGCTACTAGCTCAATTGGTAGTAGTGATTGCATTGAACATGTATTTATCCCCAGGGTGCATGGTTCGAATCACTACGGAGGCAAAAACACTACAAGGGGGGTAGTGATTAAGCTGGTAACGAGCAGCGGGGCTTCAGCATCTGTGTGGCTGGTCGCCGGGCTGTTACATTAAAAGGCGCCTTTTTCTGTAACAGCCCTGGACCCCACCTCTCTGGTGGTCCCAGGCCTGGGTCACCCCCATAACTGTTACTTCACGGCCTTCTCCACCCCCCTTGTGGAGTTTTTGCCCTCGTGGTGAATCGAACCATGTACCTGGAGCATAAGAATAATCCAATGTTGGAACAAAGTGGGTCTGATATGAACCTCTAAGATTTTAAGTGGTTTTGATGATAACAAAGTATTAAAAATTGCAATTGGTATTACTAATGATTATTCTAGTGTGCAGAATTACAAGTTAAAATTCATTCAGAAGCACTATGAATAGTAGCAGAGAAGCCAGTCAAAACAAGCTCTGAAAGAGTATCGCTGTTCATCAGAAGCTTAATTTTTGCGTGCTGAAGATAGCACTTCTGAGGACCAAAAGTTAGACTCTGATAAAGTTCAGAAGCTGAAGATCTTAAGAAGCTGTGACAAGAGCATCAGAAGCAAAAAGAATTTACATCACTCAAGAACTGACAGAATCAGAATCAATGATTGAAGAACTATCTACTTCAAGGCTCTGTCACATCCACAGGAAGGAATATTCGTTGGTACAACGTTAACCTTATCCATAAGTGGAGCGCCTTTGAGGATTGTACTATCGTACTATTATTACTCAAAATGGATGAGTGATAAATTGAATAGCTAGGTAGTGGAATTGGAATTCCTTACCAAAGAAGGCAATATACAGCTATCAATTGTACGAGTAAATTCCAGCTGGCACAAAGCTCTCTGCAACGGTCATCATCTTCCTCCAAGTATAAATAGAAGACTCAAATGGAAGAAATGACCACTGTTCTATTACTGCGTTTAAGGCTCTGAAGCATTCTGACATTATTGTTCTATCTGTCATTCAAAGTCTTAAAACAATTTGAGTTGTATTTTGTAAACACCTCTGATAGTATATCAAGTGTTCCTTAACATTCATTCTTATTCTTAAGTTTGTTTGAGAAGTCTCTTGTTAAGTTTAACTTGAGCATTTGAGAAGTCTCTTGTTAAGTTTAACTTGAGCATTTGAGAAGTCTCTTGTTTAGTGAAACTTGAGCATCTGAGAAGTCTCTTGCAAGTGTGCTTGAGCAATTTGTAATCTTAAGTAGATTATAGTGAAAATCTCTTGTTAGTAACAAGGGGACTGGAGTACTCTCGATTTGTGAGAGGAACCAGGATAAATTCTGTGTCTTTCTCTCTTTCTCTCAGCACCCCTTTTATTCTTGTGTTTATATCCGCTGCATACTTAGTCTCTATTAGGCAAAAAGTTTTAATTTTTAAAAACACAATTCAACCCCCCCTTCTAGTGTTTTTCCACCTTCAATTGGTATCAGGAGCTGGGCTGTTGCCTAACTCTCACCTATCAGTGAAACAGTTAAGATTCAGGGAGGAAAAACATGTCTGCTGAGAAGAATCTCAATGAAGTTCCTTTTGACTATGACTCAAACTCTCGACAAAGAAGGTCATCTGATAAAGTTCCTATCTTCAATGGAACTGAGACTAGCTACCCGTTCTGGAAAACATATATGTACAGCTATATCATGAGTATTGATTGTGATTTATGGGACATGGTAGAAGATGGAGTGAACTTTGAAAATATGGACTTAGAAGGTGTTGTTAGCTCTAAAGACAGAAAGGCTTTTACACCTACTCAAAAGCTGGAGTATAAGAAGCACCACAGTTTAAAAGGGATGATGACAAATGCCATCTCTCATGATGAGTACTTGAAAATTGGAGATAAGAGAACGGCTAAGTCTATCTGGGATTCTCTTAAATCCAAGTATGAAGGAAATAAACAAGTTAAGGAGGCTTAGGCCAACTTGTTAGTACATCAGTATGAATTATTTAAAATGAAGGACGGAGAGGACATTGAGACAATGTTCTCTAGGTTTCAAATTCTTGTTTCTGGACTTCAAGTTTTAGATAAGAGCTATACTGAGGCTGATCATGTTAGGAAAGTACTCAGAAGCTTGCCGCCAAAGTGGAGACCAAAAGTGACAGCGTTTCAGGAATCTAAGGATTTAGATACTGTGTCTCTTGAAAGTTTGGTTAGTTCTCTAAAGAGTCATGAGATGGAACTCATGACTGATGAATCGACTAAGAAGCTAAAAGGGATAGCACTGAGCACCAAGAGTTCCTCTAAGGCTCTGAAGGCGAAGGTTATAGTATCTGATGAAGAAGCTTCTGAAGAAGGTCACGAGATGGACTCTGATGAAGAAGAAGAAATGGTTCTAATGGCTGCAAGAGTATCGCAATGGGCTAAGAGAAGCAAGAAGTATGCTGGTAAGTTTGGAGGTTCTTCCAAGAAGGTTGGTGCTTCTAAGGATAAGAAGGAAGAACAAAACAAATGCTTTAAGTGCAACAAACCAGGACACTTCATTGCTGACTGCCCAGAGAACCTGAGTAAAACATCCAAGAGAACCTCTAACAAAGAAAGATACAAAAGTAAGCTCAAAAAGGGGTTCCTTGCCACTTGGGATGATTTGGATCAGGAATCAGATTCTGATGGGGAAGAAGAAGCAAACCTAGCCTTGATGGCAACCGCTTCTGATCAAGAGAACTCTGAGCACGAAGCTGACTCAGATTCAGAAGATGAAGATGAGGTACTTGCTAAACTTTCTCCTTCTGAATTAATAGATTCCTTAAAAGATGCCTTAAAACTTTTAACCAAAAAGGCAGGTGAGTGTAAGGTCCTTAAAAAGGCCTATAACAACCTGACCGAAAAGGCAAATGAAATAATTGAACAAAATGAGTCTCTAAAATCAAGAAATGAATTTATGGAAACTCATTATGTTCTTGATGATAAGGTTCCTCCAGAACATGAATTTGCTCTTCAGGAATTCCTTATCAATGGAATGAAAAGAAGTAAAATAGCCTCTTTGATTTATCACGTAAGTAGAAATAGAGGAGAAGGTCTTGGATTCTCATGTTTTAAAGATAATCCATTATCTTCAAAGTCCTCTAATATAGATAAATCAAAACCTAAGGTTGTCTTTGTAAAGAGTCAATCAGAAGTTCTAAATGAGTCAGCCTCTAATAGAACATCAAAGCCAGAGGCTCAAAAGTCAAAGACTCAGAAGGATAAAACCTCAGAACCTAAGATTTTTAAGCCTCAAGCTAATGTTAAATCTAAAGAAGCTCTGACACATTCAAGAACAAAGCTCAAGAGCTATACTAAACCCAAAAACTTTTCAACAAGGGTGGTTAACTCTAGAGGCTCTGATAGGTCTTTCAAACAAAGACCACCTAGACCTATAAAGACTAACACAAAAGGACCCATAAAGATATGGGTACCAAAATCTCAAATAATATTTGCTTCAGGTTTGCACACCAAGAAGGCCAAAGCAGCAATGCTGGTACCTGGACAGTGGCTGCTCACGACATATGACGGGAGAAAGGCATATGTTCCAAACCCTGACTCTGAAAGAGGGAGGTACTGTGGGGTTTGGAGGAAACCAAAAAGGGAAGATCATTGGTACAGGTATAGTTGGTAACTCTTCTCTTTCAGTTAAAAATGTTTGGTTAGTTGATGGCCTCAAACATAATCTGCTTAGCATTAGTCAATTTTGTGATAGCGGATTTATTGTTAAATTTGATAAAGAGGCATGTACAGTAATCAATGACTCTGACAAGTCCATATTGTTTAGAGGATTAAGAAGAGGTAATGTTTATAAGGTGAATCTGTCAGAACTCACTGAGCAGAAAATAGTTTGTCTTCTATCTCTGAATGATGAAAAGTGGGTCTGGCACCAACGCTTAGGTCATGCTAACTGGAGATTAATCTCTAAGCTTAGCAAACTAAAGTTGGTTAAAGGCCTGCCAAATCTTAAATATCATTCAGACGCTCTGTGTGGTCCTTGTCAGATTGGCAAAATTTCAAAAACTTCTTTTAAACCTAAAAACATTGTCTCTACCTCAAAACCTTTAGAGCTACTTCACATTGATTTGTTTGGTCCAGTAAGTACTGCCTCAATCAATGGGAAGAAATATGGATTAGTCATTGTTGATGATTACAGTAGATGGACTTGGGTAAAGTTTCTAAGAGTGAAAGATGATGCATATGATGTGTTCAGCATCTTCTGCACTCAAGTGCAAAACGAGAAAGGTCTCAAAATCTTAAAGGTAAGAAGTGACCATGGTGGTGAATTTGAAAACGAACCCTTTGCAACCTATTGTGAAGACCATGGAATTATTCATGAGTTCTCAGCTCCTAGAACACCACAACAAAATGGTGTTGTAGAGAGAAAGAACAGGTCTTTACAAGAGATGGCAAGAACCATGATGCATGAGACAAAACTTGCTAAGCACTTCTGGGCAGAAGCTGTAAACACAGCTTGTTATATTCAAAACAGAATCTATATTAGACCTCTATTGAATATAACAACATATGAACTTTTCAAAGGAAGAAAGCCCAATATTTCTTATTTTCATCAGTTTGGATGTACCTGTTACATTCTAAACAACAAGGCCTACAAAAGAAAATTTGATGCCAAAGCTTGTAAGGGAATCTTTATAGGTTACTCTGAACGCTCAAAGGCATACAGAGTGTATAATTCTGAAACTAACACAGTGGAAGAATCTATACATGTTAGATTTGATGATAAAGAGCCTGACAGTAAAATGTCAGAGCAAGATAATAGTTATGCAGGTGTTCCATACCAATACATCGATTCAGAACCTGAAAAAGCATCAGAAGCTGTTGAAGCTTCAGAAGCTGTATTGGAAGAAGATGCTGAAGAAGCATCTCAATTAGAAGCATCACAAGAACATGATGACACTTCAGAAGAAGACACTCAACCAAGTGCTGATGTTGATGAAGCTCCAAGAAGGAAGTTCAAATATAGATCATCACATCCAGAAGATCTAATTCTTGGAAACAAAGAAAGTCCAAGAAAGACAAGATCAGACTATCAACAACTTGATTCACTTCTGGGACTAATCTCAATGATAGAGCCAAAGAATGTTGATGAAGCACTTACTGATGATGGATGGATCGTAGCTATGCAAGATGACCTAAATCAGTTTCAAAGAAATGATGTATGGAACTTAGTGCCAAGACCAACACACAAGAACATCATTGGAACCAAGTGGGTATTTAGGAACAAACTGAATGAACAAGGTGAAGTGGTAAGAAACAAAGCTAGACTAGTAGCACAAGGCTACAGTCAGCGAGAAGGCATTGACTTCACTGAAACATTTGCTCCAGTGGCAAGACTGGAAGCAATCAGGTTACTCCTTTCATATGCTGTTAACAATGGAATCACATTGTACCAAATGGATGTTAAGAGCGCCTTTCTTAATGGTGTTATTTCTGAAGAAGTATATGTCAAACAACCCCCAGGTTTTGAGGATTTGAAAAATCCTGATTATGTTTATAAACTTAAGAAATCACTCTATGGTCTCTAACAAGCTCCAAGAGCTTGGTATGAAAGACTGAGTAATTTCCTTTTAGAAAATGGTTTTCAAAAAGGTCAAATTGACAATACATTATTCAGAAAGACATCTAAGAAAGATATCTTAATCATTCAAATATATGTTGATGATATTATTTTTGGTTCTACTAATGCTTCCTTGTGCAAGAGTTTTTCAAAGCTGATGCAGGATGAATTCGAGATGAGTATGATGGGTGAATTGAAGTTCTTCCTTGGAATCCAAATTAATCAAGGAAAAGATGGCACTTACATTCATCAAAGCAAGTATACAAAAGAGCTTCTGAAGAAGTTCAACCTTGTTGACTGCAAGATAATGTCTACACCCATGCATCCTACCAGCAGCCTAAGCAAGGAAGAGATTGGAAGCAAAGTAGATCAAAAGCTATATCGAGGTATGATTGGTTCTTTACTCTACCTAACAGCTTCTAGACCTGATATTTTATATAGTGTATGCTTGTGTGCAAGATTCCAGTCAGATCCTAGAGAACCTCACTTAACTGCAGTTAAGAGGATCTTTAGATATCTGAAAGGAACTACTAATCTAGGACTTCTTTATAAAAAATCCCTAGATAGTAAGCTAGTTGGATTCTGTGATGCTGACTATGCTGGAGACAAGATAGAGAGAAAATCCACTAGTGGAAACTGCCAATTTATTGGTGAGAATCTCATATCTTGGGCCAGCAAAAGACAAACAACTATTGCTTTGTCTACAGCAGAAGCAGAATACATTTCAGCTGCTAAATGTTGCACACAGCTTCTCTGGATGAAATATCAGTTAGAGGATTATAATATAGCTGAGAGTAGTATTCCACTATATTGTGACAATACTGCTGCTATTCATTTATCTAAGAACCCAATTTTGCATTCCAGAGCTAAACACATTGAAATAAAACATCATTTTATAAGAGATCATGTTAAAAAAGGAACAATAGATATTCAATTCATTGATACTGAACATCAATGGGCTGATATATTTACTAAGCCTTTAGCTATTGAAAGATTTGATTTTATTAAAATGAATTTGAACATGCACTATATCTCTGAAGAAAATTAGCTCTGAGATGTAAATTAGATTTAGCATCTGAAGCTCCTTCAGAACCTCTGGTAATTTAGAGTCTCCTTTGGGAAGCTCTGAATAAAACGGGTTCTGAACAGTAACAGATTCTGATGAGGTGAAAGATACAAATGAGTTTGGCTCTGAACTAAACGGAAATGAAACGTTTAGTACTAGTTAGTGTACAACAGTTGTTTGTACACGTGTCAGCTTGATTAAGCCTCTCCTGCACGTGTCTAGATCCTGATGGGTAGAGAACAGTTAATGATGAAAATGCAGTTATGCAATTTAAAATTAATTTTAAAACTACTCACGCTCCCTCCCAATGTTTGCTTTCTCTGTGTATGTGTGCTAGTTACTATTTATAAGTCACTTCACTCACTTTGCACAACTTTTACACATAATCACTTCCCACACAAACCTAAAACTCAGAATTTCCCAAATTGCTTTGCGTTGAAATCATGGCTGCTAGATCATCAAACGAAATCGTTCAACGTCCGTTCAACCCGGTCTTACCACCCATTATTGATCTCAAGTCTCAAGCAAAACTTGTCTTCAAAGATAACGTAACCGACGCTGGTCCAGAATCCTTTGAGTTTATAACGGAAAAGTTTGTTGATTTTGAGAGTTTGAAGGTGAATGGAATCGACATTCAGAGTTTATTCTACGATCAACAATGGAAGAATTACTTCGAGATGCTGAATGGGTTTGTCTATTATGACATTGTGAAATACTTCTGGCAGAAAGCTACCATCTTTGACAAGTTCAATGCTGATGAAGAGCTTAGAAAGATGGTAGAGAAGGATGGTTCTCTGAAAGGTAAAACAAGAACTCAACTTGGCTTAAGACCCTATAGAGGAAAGGAGATTAGGTCAAATATCATGGGTATCAATGTCCTTATTACTCAAGAACATATTGCCAAAATTCTGGGTCTGGACAATGAAGGTGAGAATGTGGATGAATATGGTGAGAAAAGCAAAT
The DNA here is from genome assembly GCA_030408175.1 of Trifolium repens. NCBI lineage: Eukaryota > Viridiplantae > Streptophyta > Magnoliopsida > Fabales > Fabaceae > Trifolium > Trifolium repens. The sequence continues at coordinate 40,222,406 of CP125851.1, forward strand.
ATATTGAATCCATTAAGAAGGACTTATTCCAGCCTGGCTGTGCCAACAATGATTTTGGAAAAGCTAAATTCATGAAGCAAAACTTCAGCTTTGCCTTCAAAGTGTTTCTGGCCTCCATCATCACTAGAGAAGGAGGATATGATACTATTTCTCTACCTCATCGTCACTTCATCTGGTTTCTGTACAAGAAGGTGAAGATAAATTTGGCAAAGCTTCTGTTTGATCACCTATGCTTTACTATATCCAAAAGCAGAACCAAATCATCTCCAATGATTCATCATCCAAGGTTGATTTCTGAAATCATTCGACAGACGAAGCTTACTCAAATTATCAGTACCAAAGAAAAACTTAGAGTTTTCAACACGGCTAAGTATGATGCAAGTGTTTTGGTAAACATGCATCTGAAGACAAAAGAGGAGTTGAAGTCAGCCAAGAGCCCTCTGGAGCAAGTTTATGAGAAGTACTTCTGGTGTGACGGTTTCCCAACCATATCAGAATTTGATAATGATGAGGTTATCAAGAACTTCTTGGAGTTGGTTAGATTGGACTCTGGTGTAAGTGTGCCCAGGAGTATGGTGGTTGGTGTACCAAACTGGGACATCTTCAAAGGACCCAAGCAAATCACCAGGTCTAAAAGAAAACCTCAACCAATTGAACAAGATATTGTTGAGGAAGAACAATCTGAAGAAAGGGTTGATGATGCTGAAAGGATAACCACTGAAGAAACAGAAGAAGTCAGTAAGGAGCAAGTAGCTAAGATTGCTCAGAGAAAGGCTGCTCAGAAAGAAAGAAGAACAAAGAAAAGGCAGGATAGGCCTGTAGATGCTGAAGAGGAACAACCTGTCAGAGCCACAAAAAGAAAGAAGACAGTTGTCTCCAAACAAAAGGCTGCTGATACAGGTAAAGATTCTAAGCCTAATATTGATAGTACTGCTAGTGCTCATCCCTCTACCCAATCATCTCCTATAGACTATACAAAGCCTATACGAATGATCCAACCTTCCCCTCAACCCTCATCATCCTCCTCATCATCATCTGAAGGGACCTCTTCTGATACAAGCACTGATTCTTCAGAGCTTATAGAAAAACTTGACAAAATTCAGAAGGAACAAAAGAAAAAGATCCCTGTCAAAAGAACCCTCAAGAAACCTAAAATCAACCCACCAGCAGAAGAAAATATCACCATTGATACTTCCATTCTTGACCAACCTACCAACACAACAAGAAAATCACCCACCATTCTTGAACATCTCTCCACTCACCTATCTGGTGATGCCTTCACTCACTCCAACACAGCATCACCTGACCATTTTCACTTTGTAAATACTACCTCTAATTTACCTAGTGATCCACCTCTTCCAGAACCACAAATTCAATCTCCACCCTCCTCTCTTGCTGACATAGAACAAGAAGATCCACCCATATTCACACCGGCCCAGGATGAAGTCATGACTCATTCTGATCATATCACTACTAAACCACCCACACCACAACCTGAACTTTCCACTCCTGAACCAACACCAGAACCACAAACACCTTCATCAGAACCCATCTATGGCTCAGTTTACAAACCCTTAACCATAGAAGAACTCTGTCTACCCATTGACTTTGCCCTACCAATTCTGGAGGATCTGCTAAAAGCAGAAATTAATGTTGATGATGATATCATAACCATTGATCCCTTTGACAAAATCAAAAGAATCAAAATAATTCCCCTCAAAAGGAAAAGGCCTGAACCCACCATTCCTTTCAATAGAAACCAGCCCTTCTTCAACTACAACTCTGAACCAAACCTTGAGCTTCTAGAAAGTGCTATTAATATTAGTCTAAGGAATTTTAAAAGCATGGAAGAAGAAGTACTGATATTTCCCTCAGATATTGATGCTAAGATCAGGGAATTAGAGGAGAAGTTCAGTCAGTCTCTGAGGTTGTTGGGAGGCTATGTAAAAAGAAGGATTGAGGGAAGAGGAATGGAAGCTCTGTCTCAGATTATGAATGCTGCTGAACGCTCTCATGCTCTAAGACTTACTTTTTTCAACCATGAAGAAGAATGTCAGAGGTTAGCATTTTTAGCTGCTGTGAATGAAAGTATGAGAAGATCTCTGGATGAAGAGCAGGCTAAGATAGCTGCCGAAATGGAACGTCAGAGGCTTGCTGAACAAGAAGCCTTCAAGTTATTGGTTGATAGAGCTGTTCACATTGCTGTCATTGAGACTAATAAGATTATTGAGAATCAAGGAGCTGCAGAAGATTTTGTTATGAATGATCAGAATCTTAGTGAACCAGATTCTGATAAAGGTAAAGCTCCCATTGTTGCGTCATCTCCTCCTCGATCTCCACCTGTACTTGTCCAAGGCTCTTCTTCATCTGCTATACCTTCTGTTATGCAAGAAGCTCTGGATGTAATCAAGAATGACTTAAGGGATGAACTAAGAAATGAAATGGATGAGTTCAGGGCCGATATAAGAGAAGACATGAACAGATCTGGTGAAGCTACTAACAAGAAGATAGATGCAATGATGGAACTTCTTCTGAAGCTTACTCAACAGCAACCCAAACCTTAACCCTTATGTCTGAGCACTTATTTGTAATCATGTTTATGTAAATCTTTTGGATAATTTTCTTTTAAGTTAATTAAGCTTCTTATTATCCTCTTATATGTGCTTGTGCTGGCGTGTTTATTTTATTTTGTTTTTCAAAATGAAAATCATATACTCTGATAATGTCTGATACTTTTGTGGATTCTGAACCTAGTGTAAGATGTTGGAGAACATTTTTTTTTTTTTTTTTTTTTTTTTTAAACTTATATAGGATTTTGAAAACCTAAGGTTCCCCCACATCAGTATTCCTGTTTACTCATGAAATAGCTTCTTAGTATTATAGCCTGTTTATAAGCGGGGCAACAATACCGTATGAGGCGTGTCTGGTAACTAGTTTTCTGATGTTTGACAAGAGTATATAAAAGAAACATGCTCCAAAAGAAAGAAATTTATAGCAGGAACATTTTTTTATTATTATAATTAAGAGGGAACTTTGTTACATAAGATAGTGAAACTCTACTTAGATTTAGACTTGGACTCAGAAGCCTCTGCATCCAGTCTCTTATATTTCTTCCTAAGAACTGCGAGCAATTCTTCAGTAGCCTTCTGAACCTCAGCTCTATAATCTTCGTATGAAGTATCATCATCGTATGTCCATAAGAATTCCTCCAGATCAGAGCCCAATTCTTCTCTCTCTGATTCTGTCAATTTAAGTTCTTGCTTGTTTCGCTCATAACGAAGCCTGTTTTCTTCGCAGCGCCAGGGCTCTGCTCCCTTCTTGCTCTCTTCTTTTGAGCCTGAAGCATCCTTGGTAACCTGTTTTTCCATTATATGTTTGTTTTTGGAAATGACTTGATTACTCTGAATGAGTAAAATGAGAGGAATCATCCCTTTTTATAGTGTCATCAAGCTCTCTTGTCAGGACGGTTTTCATCACAATTCATTAAATGAATTTAGTTGTCATCACTTTTTGACTTGACTGCCTTGTTATGACGCATTTGACTGCTTGGTTTTCTGTGTCTTTTTGACTGATGCCAAAAGGGGGAGTAAGGATAGTGTTAAAATTAATGTTGATTGATTCTAATACTGCTCAAAAGATCTGAAACTGTTATGTTATATACATTTTGAATCAATTTTTATCCCTTCTGATTCCTTCTCAATCTGAATGTTATTGAAAGGGGAGAAAACTTAAGAACCTAAAATAAATCTCATAGACAATGTCAGAAGAGCTTGCAAACCTCTTCTGAGCATTATCCGACTCTGAGAAGAAGAGCTTACAAACCTCTGCTTCTGAGAGACAAATATGAAAATTTATTTTAAGTTAATAAGTTGGCTCTTAAACTGTTTTAATTAATTATGGATAAGACTTAGGGGGAGCTTACAAACCTAACCCTATGGATTGTCAGACTCAGGGGGAGATTGCAAACCTTTGAAACCTGAAGCCAACATAATTAAATTAAATCAACAACAATTGAATTTTAATGCTTTAGTTTGTCATCATCAAAAAGGGGGAGATTGTTGGAACAAAGTGGGTCTGATATGAACCTCTAAGATTTTAAGTGGTTTTGATGATAACAAAGTATTAAAAATTGCAATTGGTATTACTAATGATTATTCTAGTGTGCAGAATTACAAGTTAAAATTCATTCAGAAGCACTATGAATAGTAGCAGAGAAGCCAGTCAAAACAAGCTCTGAAAGAGTATCGCTGTTCATCAGAAGCTTAATTTTTGCGTGCTGAAGATAGCACTTCTGAGGACCAAAAGTTAGACTCTGATAAAGTTCAGAAGCTGAAGATCTTAAGAAGCTATGACAAGAGCATCAGAAGCAAAAAGAATTTACATCACTCAAGAACTGACAGAATCAGAATCAATGATTGAAGAACTATCTACTTCAAGGCTCTGTCACATCCACAGGAAGGAATATTCGTTCGTACTATTATTACTCAAAATGGATGAGTGATAAATTGAATAGCTAGGTAGTGGAATTGGAATTCCTTACCAAAGAAGGCAATATACAGCTATCAATTGTACGAGTAAATTCCAGCTGGCACAAAGCTCTCTGCAACGGTCATCATCTTCCTCCAAGTATAAATAGAAGACTCAAATGGAAGAAATGACCACTGTTCTATTACTGCGTTTAAGGCTCTGAAGCATTCTGACATTATTGTTCTATCTGTCATTCAAAGTCTTAAAACAATTTGAGTTGTATTTTGTAAACACCTCTGATAGTATATCAAGTGTTCCTTAACATTCATTCTTATTCTTAAGTTTGTTTGAGAAGTCTCTTGTTAAGTTTAACTTGAGCATTTGAGAAGTCTCTTGTTAAGTTTAACTTGAGCATTTGAGAAGTCTCTTATTTAGTGAAACTTGAGCATCTGAGAAGTCTCTTGCAAGTGTGCTTGAGCAATTTGTAATCTTAAGTAGATTATAGTGAAAATCTCTTGTTAGTAACAAGGGGACTGGAGTACTCTCGATTTGTGAGAGGAACCAGGATAAATTCTGTGTCTTTCTCTCTTTCTCTCAGCACCCCTTTTATTCTTGTGTTTATATCCGCTGCATACTTAGTCTCTATTAGGCAAAAAGTTTTAATTTTTAAAAACACAATTCAACCCCCCCTTCTAGTGTTTTTCCACCTTCATCCAAAACTCGTTATTCTGAAACCACAAATAACTTCTTATACAAGAAACAGGATCACAAGACAAAAGTCTGTACAATTATAGTGCACGAGCACAAAACAGACTCGATTACAGCAAAATCCTATAATTACACGATGTTTCACCACATGAACACATCGAAACCCTACTTTTCCTTAAACCAACTATACAATGAAATCTTGGGTCTTACAACGTTGAAGCTCTAGTTCCCTACGCTTACAATATACTTCCAAGTCCTTCCTAGATTTGTAAGTGTCTTTTGTCTTACCTTTGGTGTCCATTACGGTGAACAAAATATTAAGAAACACATTTCTCTCGATGTGCATTACATCAAGATTGTGTGGGAGAAGATGAGTTTTCCAATATGGAAGTTCCCAAAATATACTTCGTTTTGTCCAATGATGCTTTTAGAGAAGATTAATTTTGTCAAAAATTCCATAATAAGACTAAAATTAATTAAATTTGTGACGGATTTTGTGACGGAATATTTGTGAGGGAAACTAATTGTCACAAGTTCTATCACTAACATTAGAAAATTTGATTTTAAGAAAAATCATCACAATCCGTCAGTAAATCCATCACAACTTGTGAAGGATTTAACTCCCTCCCTAACACTACAAGAAAATGATAATTTAGTGACAGCACTTTTCCCTCACAAAGTGCTTATTTCCGCCAAAAAGTGAAAATTTCTTGGCGGAATCATTCTGCCAAGAAAACATATGCCAGTAAATTTCCTGGCGGAAATTTCCGCCAATAACTTTGTCCAATTCCGCCACAAACATCTGAGACAGTTTCCTTCACTTTGTGGCGGAATAATCCGCCAGAAACTTTTTGACAAGATTCTTTACTTTTGTGGCAAAATATTCCGCCAAGAAGTACTTCGATTTTATTTTAATAATATTATTTATTTGTTTCTGATTTAATATCAATTCAATATTAATATTATTCTTTATTTTAATATTATTCTATATTCTTGAATCAAAACCAATTGTTATTTGTTTCTGATTTAATATCAATTCAATATTAATATTGATTAAATAAAAGAAATATTTAAATAATTAAAAATTAAAACATAAACATAATATGACAAATTTAAATAAGTACTAATATAGATAAATGTCATTCCACATAAAATATTTAACATTACATAGAAGGTTCAAGAGCTAAATATTTAACATTACATGTGTTGGTTCCAAAAAGACAAAAACTTGCATACTGCAAGATAAAAGAGAACTAGTTGGAACAAACAACACTAAAGCACCTAACCAACCCCACAAAATAGCTCTAGCAAAAGAAAAAACCAATAGCAGCAAGCAGCAGACCATTAAAATAGCAGCAAGCAAACAAAAAAAAAGAGCATCTGCTAAACCAAAAAAACCAGAACATGCTACCAGACTATAGCACTACATTAGGCTTCAATCTTTCATCTACCTATCCACCATGTCTAAACAAAATCACCAGTTCCACCGTATCGCAATATTAACCAAAAACCAGCAGTATAAATCATAACCATATCTAATTACCATAGTAAGGATCATTTGAATTTTCATTTCCACCATTTCCGCTTCCTCTGGTTCCACTACCTCCACTTCGATCTTGATTGCCGCCATGATTACCGGCTTCATTGTCTGGACCAAGAAATTGTTCAAGCATATCTTGATCGCTTATCAAATTAACATTAACTCTATGAGTGGCAGCAGTAAATGGTAGGACTTGACTCGCCGGCTGATTGTTATCAAAAGTTGGTCGATAGCCGAGTTCCTGATATGAGTAGGTCCCAAAAGGTCGCCCCCGGATGTTGCGAACTGCCACCGGACTCGTGATATGATGAAGTTTGAGGTTGTATAGGCTGAAACAGCGAGGTTGAATGAACTGAGTGGCGAGCTGACATTTGCGGCGAGGGTCGTGGTTGTTGCTGATGAGGATGCGAGTTGGCATATGTTGAGTGGCGAGCTGGAATATGTTGAGGGTGTTGTTGTGGTTGCTGGGGCTGATATCCTTGATCGCGCTGCGACATTATCCTTTGGACCATTAACTCCATGTCTTGCCTTGCTTCTTCTCGGAGTTGCAACCTCATTTCGTCGAGACGGGATTGGAGTCGAGCATCATTATCAGCTTTGAGTCGACGTTCCATATCTTGATAATCGGCAGCTGAATAAGATTGAGTTGTGGAACTAGACGAGCCTACACTTCCAAAAGAATTGCTACCATCAAATCTATATCCCATCGGGGTCCTAATCACAAGTGAAGATGTATTGCCTTGACCCCTAAGACGATTTCTTGGCATTCCGCCAACAACCTCGACAAATTGGTCCACCATTATGCCACTTCGGGTGACTTCATCAGCCCGCTCACTAGGTGGAAGGGTATTTTGTTGAGTATCAAATGCTGCCTCAAATGCATCCATCTCATTCTACAAAAAGAAAAAGGGGTGTATTTATTAGTAAAAATCTATCAAGATATTGATACTACATTTATATGTATTGCATAACAACATACATATGCTACTGATATTGCATACATATGTATACCATAACACTTATATCATAAATTAGATGCACATAATTGTAATCCATCTTGAAAGGCATAAGAGCATCTAATTCTGATTACTAATTCTGATTACTACTAGATACCTTATTTTGAATAATGAATACAAATATTGTAGCAGTGAACAATGAATTAAGAAACTTCATAGGACATCAACAACAGAAACAGAACATCAACACCAAGACAACCAAGCAAAGTTGCTTCTAAAATAAAACATGTCTAATTAATATATTAATTAACAACTAAATGACATGGTAGAGTTGTATACATGTCTTATTATATATTAACAACTAATTTAATTTTTTTTCTTTCACTTTAAATGAAATGTCTAATTAGGTGAACACGCCAAAACAGAGGACAGAGCAGCATCACAACACACAAAACCAGTAAACACTAATTAAATTTTAAATGATATATATATATATATATATATATATATATATATATATATATATATATGTGTGTGTGTGTGTGTGTGTGTGTGTGTGTGTGTATGTGTGTGTGTGTGTGTGTGTGTGTGTGTTTATACCTGGACTCGTTCCGCTTCTATCGAATCCCAAGTCCCATCAGGTCTTCTGTGGAAGAACTCGTGCATCTCACACATTGATGGTTCACGTCCATGTATCCTCCAAAATTCAGCACGAAAAGTAGCAGCAGATGTTGATCCTCCACTGTGGATGCTCCCTCCTCTGTTTTTAGAGGCTCTATTTGCTTTTGCCTTTTCACATTTTTCCTTGTATTTAGAATCGTTCCATTTTTGTTCCAAAGTAGGCCAAGTGTTAGTACCAATCCATTCAGGCTTTTTTCTTGTACGCCGCAACTTAGACATCACAGTCGACATCCTCTTTGAACATTTCTTATTGAACAGTTTCATCATCTCCTTATCAAAATGTTTCATCCAAGTGCATTTTACCTATACATAAAGGCAAAATAATATAAAAACTATTAATGATATTAGTAAAATATATATATATATACACACTTGTTCTGATGTCAAATTTTGAGGTGGTCCCCGAGTTTCAATATCACCCTTTACAAATGCATTTTTATTTCTTCGAAATGAATGATCAAGAGGTAGGAATCGTCGATGACAATCAAACCACGTAGCTTTTCCACCATTTTTTAACGTGAACGCTTTTGTGTCTTCCATGCAAATAGGACATGCCAATTTACCATGTGTCCCCTAACCAGACAACATCCCATAAGCAGGAAAATCATTAATGGTCCACATCAAAGCTGCCTTCATAGTGAAATTTTTTTTCCGACTGATATCATATGTCACAATTCCTTCCCACAACCTCTTCAAATCATCAATCAAAGGTTGCAAATAGATATCAATACCAACAGTTGGACTAGATGGTCCGGGTATTACAGCGGCTAAAAACATGTAAGGTTTTGACATACACATTTCAGGTGGAAGATTGTATGGGGTAACAATAACAGGCCAACAAGAATATGGAGTGGCCGATACTTGAGTATATGGTGTAAATCCATCAGAGCATAACCCTAGTCGTACATTTCGTGGCTCTGAAGCAAAATCAGGATTAACTTGATCAAAATGCTTCCATGCTAGACCATCAGAAGGATGTCGCAACTCACCTGAACCTTTTCGTTGTTCGTAATTTTCAGAATGCCACGTCATTTTTCTTGCGGTTTGCAATGATGCATACAACCTCTGCAACCTCGATACTACGGGTAAATAGAACATTGCCTTCCTTGGTACTTGTTTTCTCTTACTTGACCGCGGATTTTTTGTTTGACGATATCTTGGTTCTTGACAAAATTTACATTCAACTAAATTATCGTCACTTACACCAAATTCGTTGCTATAGAACAACATACAACCATTGATACAACAGTCAATTCTCTTCACTCCTAGTCCTAGCTTTGATACTAGTTGTTTTCCCTGATAATAATTCTGCGGCATATCATAGCGGGCCGGGATGGGTGTTGTTTCCAAGCACAATTTCGCCATCAAATCCATGGCTACTTCTGGAACTAGATACTGAGAGTTTATACCCAAAAGTTTAACACACACTGTTAACTTCGAGTCTGTAGAACCTTCAAACTGCAACGGTTCATTTGTCTCTTTTAAAAGTGTGTAAAATTTTTGGGCTTCAGCATTCGGAAGTTCATCGCCATCATATTCATCTTCCGACCCATTGTTCACCACATTAAACCCAAGGGCATCAGTTATCATATCGTTCATCTCGTTGAAGGGGTAATGCTGATAATTATGAGCAACTGCTATTGGCGCGCTGCTGCTTGTAGTACCTTGATTCACATCACCAATATTAGCAGAATTGGACGAGGCTGACCGAAATGATTCACCATGACTTGACCAAACCCAATAATTGGGTTTGAATCCTTTGGTATATAGATGATATTTAATTTCGTCTTCGCCAAGAATACGTCCACATTCGCAAACTGCACAAGGACATCTAATTCCCTCTTCACGTATGACGACAGGACTCTGTTTAACAGTTTTGATAAATAGTTTAACCCCTAATTTAAAAATTTCTTTTATTTGTCCAGTATTTCCAGGATAATATCTATCGTACATCCAATTACGATCCATCACAAATATCTGCAAAATATAATATAATAAAATGTGAATATTAATCGTTCATTAATGTTTTATTTTATTTTAAAAATAATTATATTTTTCCAATTAAAATGAGTTTAAAAAAACTTAATTATATTTGTTAGTTTTATAAAACAATAAACCTATTATATTAGAACAAAAAAAAAAGGTTATTTTTCTATCACCTAAAATCAATAAAAACGTAATTTGTTTGTTTGTTTTTTAATCACCTAATTATATTATTTTTCAATTAAAATAAGTTAACAAAATTTGTGAGTAAACCTATAATATATTAGAACCAAAAAAATAATGAGTTTTTGTTATCAATAGTAATTTTTTTTTTTCAAAGGATCAAATTTCACCAATTTTACGGAGATCGATAATAATAAAAAACTCAAAAAATATCATTTGTTTTATGGTTGTAGCATATACAAGAAAATTCCACCTGCAACTGAATCATTGAGGGACTCATATTCTCCTGTCATTGCAATGCTCACAAGCTCACATGCTAGTAAAAATATGAGTTACAACATAGGAGCACAAAACTTTTAACATAATGAGTTTATATACGTATTCTTAATTATTATTTTTCTTTCTAAAACTAATAACAATAGTAAAAAAAATTTAAAAATGAAATTAGTCAATTACAATAATTATTACACTTATAAAACTTGTTTTAAGGTTCAAAATATAAAGTTTACTCAATTTAATTTATATTACTTACTTGGTATGCCGAGTAGAGTCTGACTTCGCGCTTTTACCAAATGATATCCCAACCACACAACAACAATGTTTAACGTGCGGGTCGACGTCTATGCCAACGAACACTCCTAAATTATAATCATAAAAATTTAAAAGAATTAATAAAGTAAATAAAATATTACAAATAGACTAATATATTTTATGAATATTAACAGACTAAATTTTTAAAAAATAATACACTAAACATTTTTATTTTAAATAGGATAATATATATTATTATGAATATTAAAAGACTAAACTTTTTGAAAATAATACATTAGATACTTACATTTCAAATATGCATTGAATTGTTGGAGTGGAATGAGAAAAATTAGTGATATGAAGGTTTTGTAATGAAATGAAAGAGTGAATATATATACAGAGGGAGATAAAATAATGCCGTTGGACTATATGATTTGTTGGCGGAAATATAAAGTTCCTGGCGGAATAAACTGCCAATAAAAAATAAGTTGCTGGCGGAAATTTCCGCCACTAAGTCAGTCAAAACTGACAAATGCTATCCTGGCAGAATATTCCACCAATAAGTTTTAGCCATTGAATTTCCGTCCTACTAGTTCCTGGCGGTAATTTCCGCCAATAAGTTTTTTTATTATTTTTAAATATTTTTGATAAACATTGTGGCGGAATTGTTTATTTTGTGGCAAATCTTTCCGCCAATAACTTACTGACGGAAAATTCCCCCACAAACTGATTTTAAAATCTGTTTGTAAATAAGGGTTTTCTTGTAGTGTAAATTCTGTCACTAATCTGTATTTTTTTAGTAGTGTTTGCTTTGTGGAAAGTACAAGTTATAGATGTGTTGATACAATCAGAATTACATAATGCGTGCTGGAAGTGTGGAAAATACTATGAAACTTTTACATTTGAGACCGAAGGGAGTATAAACAATGGAATCGGAAGATGAAACTCTTAATTACAATCAAAGTGGAGATTGTTAGGGTTGATAGTCAAGTCTCACATTGCCTAGTCTCTTAAATGAGAGAGATTAAAAAAAAATTAGCTATTGAAGAAGTCTCACATTGTTTAGTGTGGTGAAGCAATGGGGAGACCAAATCTATATATTAACCTAGTTTCTTTGTTTTTAGATGCACCGGTCAGTAGCAATTTAAGTTTATATTTGACTAAGTTTAAATATTTGCTTTGAAGTGTGTGGGCGTATTGAGGGCCAGGTGTCGGTTGAGGGAAGTTTATGTGTTGTAAAAATTTTCACATAGTAATAATTCTCTGGTCGTCGATTTAGACAACGGTCGTGGACTATGTTATTTTCTAACAGTGGTATCAGAGCCGTGGTTCGGCTTGGTGGGGGAGCGGGGGTGGATCCTGACTCCTGACATTAGATCAACTATAGGACGTGATAATTCACACTTGGGGGGTTTCAAGTGTTAGTGGTTAAGTCCCGTATCGATTATGAATGAGAAGAATGTTGGATTTATAAGAGAGGTGACCCAATAACCTAATGAATTAAGATTTTGGGTTGAAATGTGGTGTCTCCCTCTCTTGTAATCCTGGAACATTTGACCCGATATTTCTCCTGAGCTTCCGAACTTCCCAATAGCTGCATCTACTATATTTATCTGCAATTCTCTACAATATATCACGTATGACAGTGTAACAACATGAAAATTTAAAACTTTTGCATATTAAGCAACCAAGATATAGCAGAAGAAAATTAATTATAACAAAACACTAGTTTAAATAGGGATTTGAACCGTATGCGCAACATGACTGCACACATTGAGCCACATATGAATCGTCCAATTAAGATTGGATGGTACAATATTTATTGCCAATTTTAGTAAATATATAAAATATTAAGCTTTAAATATGAGCCATCCAAACTTAATCGGATGATCCAAATGTGACTGAGTGCATGCAGCTACAAAGTTGTGACCGCACAAGTGTAGCCAGTAAATATGCATCAAAGCCTAAGATCTAAGTCCAGCTTATTATGTATATCTGATTCTTGCTTTGGCAAATCCATTCGAAAGCTTCCATGCCATACAAAATCAACACCATGTTCAAGAAGAAGGGGTGTCCATGCCATTCCAATTCTAGAACTTGCATCATTAACATTGAATTGAGCCACCATAGTAGCAGCTCTTTCTCTGCTTTGTTTGTGCACAAGAGAGTGAGGCTGGATTCCTAGTGACCTTGCCACCAAAGAATTATGAGATAATTTGAATTTTCTAGCTGCTTCTCTTTCCCTTTTATGTGCATTTTGGTGTCCCCCTAAGGCTTGTGAACTGTAAAACTTTCTCATGCAGAAGTTGCATGAGTATGTCTTTTTGTGAAGAGGTTTTGATGATTGAGCATTTTGGTTTTGATGAGCTATTTTCATAGACATGTCTTGTTTGGTTCCTAAATTCAACCATTCTCCTATGTTAATATTGTTTTGTGGTTCATCATCAAGGTTTTGTTTATTGCTTGAGGCTTTATCATTGTCTTTGCTCTCCTTAAGGAAGATCATAGTAACAATCTTTCAGATTACAATGGTTTTGTGAGACTTGGTTTGTGGTATAGGAATATGGGAATAGAAAGAGCTTAAATAAGGATTAAGAAAAGAAGAAAAAAAAAGGGTGTGGAATGATTGAGGGTGGGGGCTGAAATATTAATTATTTGGAGAATTTATGATCTCAGCAAACGACATGTTATGTGTTTCCACTGAGATTTGCATATTCGTACCTTTGATGTGAATTGGACAAAGCTATTGTCATATTGTGGGAAAATAGATTTCATGCTATAATGCAGTTACGACTATTACATCTGTGAATCGTTCGATCTGAATCAACATATAAAATTATTTAATTGTGTATATAATTTAAACCGTCCGATCTAAATTCAATGATTGAGATTGATAATATGAAAAACTATGGGAAATTGCTACAACAATGAATCCTAGTCCATTCTATCCTCTTGGAAATTTATGGCTTCTAGAATTTTTTTATTATTAGTTTTGTGGTTTGCACTTGTTATTAAAGCATCTCAATAGGCTCTGATACTCGTGGACATAGAATTGACCCTTGAAAGCGTCGTGTACTACTGAGATTGCATTTTATACTTTATATTTATGGTACATCCCATTATTTTGGGTACATTTCTCGCATTAATACTTCAACTCTTCAAGAGTTCAAGTACGTGTAAGGAACAATAGGCTATTTTCATATTGTTGAAATTGGCTCTGATTTAGAATATGATTTCGAGATTAATAGTTTTAGGATGCAAATAAAAAAAATGGATTGTGACTTGATTATAAAAAAATGTAGATAAAAAATATTCTCAAAATAAAATGTATTGTGTGAACACTTTATATAGAGGAAAAATAATGAGCACCCTAACTTAATGTTTTTTGTGACTAAACTTAAAATTTGTTAACTATATAATTTTTGGGTGTAAAATATGTGGCATGGTACAATCACATAGTTTTTTTTTTTTTCCATTATTGATAGATAGATTGATCAATAAAATAAGATATTTATAAATAAATAAACTTTATAGGCTCCTATACTGGACACTGAACAACTGTCAAACACTGCTAGATTACTTCATTATTAATTGATCTTGATGATTTAGGAGCCACAAATTTGATATGGAGAAGAACAAGTTTGTGTAGGAACAACCTACATGCATACACAAATATATTGGCATAATGTTGGATTGGCCACAGTATGGTCCATCCAAGACAAAAGATGGACTTTATTTTGTTGTTTATAGTGTAACAGAGCACATTAACATGAAAAAGCAAACTCTTTTTTTTTTTTTACAAGAAAAAGCAATCTCTACTCTCAATATTAGAAAATGACTTTAAATACACGAGAATTTATTTGGCAACACTAATAAGTAAGTTTATAATTTATAAATTAAAAGATTTGTTTGATAATAGTATATTCATCCCAAGTTTATAATTTATTTTACTAGTGTATATATAGTTTATTTTTCAGACGCTATTCTAAATAGCTTTTAAACTTATAGTTTATCATTTTGCTTTCACTTGTGTTCTTATTATTTAACTAAAACTCATTTTTACCTTTTATAAATTAATTTAAAATAAGATTATATTTTTTGAGTAAGCATAGTTAATAATATCTTAATTTTTATTAGGCTTAAAGAAGTATTTTGTCCTTATAAATATCTCAAATTCTGTTTTTAGTCCATATAAGAAATTTCATCAAGTTTTGGTCCCTCAAACATTTTACATCACAATTTTTGGTTCCAGCTTTTAAGTCAACTCATATATGTCATTTAAAATTTTGAATTTTTTCTGCGATCATATTTAGTAAGTTATACAAATATCTCTTTCATTTTTTTTAACAAGGGATGAATCATATATGAATTTTTAAGTTTTTGACGCTTAACAATTCATATTTAATTCATATTAAAAAATTCTAAACTTTTGCGATAGAGGTTCTTATAATATTATAAACATAAATAAAAAAAACTCGTTAAAAATTGTGAGCCTACACGTTCACTTAAAAATAGGGATCAAAAGTATTGGCGGAAAATATGTTTGGGGACCAAAACTTACTAAAAAAAATTATAGGGACTAAAAATAAAATTTGAGATATTTATAATGGCTGAAAACTTATTTAAATCTTTTTATTTTTTTTGAACAAGTCAAAATGGAATATATATAACAAAAATACAGCAGTCTCCTTCGCACAAGATGTGCCAAGAAGAACTACAACAGTATTACAGTGGTATCAATACAAAAGAGCGAAAACGGAATACAAAAACATTATTTAAATCTTTTTATTACATTAATAATTTATTTTTATATTATTCTATGTTCACAATTTCTCATTGCTAGAGCCTTAAGTCAATTTTTAAATATCACAAATTGGCTACTGTATATTGTACACTTTAATGTTAAAGATATATTACATTATAAAAAAAATAAATTTAAAATAAAATTTCAGCATATAAAAATTAATTTAATAATAATATATAAAAGATATACTCTATTACATTAATAACTTAGATTATTATTTTAAATATAATTTTTTTAATTAATTAAAAATTCATTTTTAAATTTATGCCATTTTATATTTATTATGTAGTTGAACTTAAACCATTAATTTTACAAAAATAATTTAATTGATTTAGTTATAGACTATCAACTATCATCAATCCTTAACTATAAACTAACTTATAGATCCGATAATTTTATAAGAGCCTAGATAATACTCCCATTTTATTGGTACTAATGCAAAAACTCCTATTTTAGAAATTAAACTTCCCAAAGATTTGCAGAGCAATAAAATAAGTCACGTTAAGTAGTGTTCTAGAATATTAGTAGTTTTTTGAAGCATAGAATATTAGTAGTTAAGAAAACTAAAATAAATAGTTTGTATTAAAAAATATTTTTATATTTTTAAAAGATTAATTATTTAAATTACAAAATCATTTTATCATATTTGAGTCCTTGATTAATGGTCTGAGTAGCAATAATTAGATATTTTTATTTTTGAAAAAACTGTTGCCAAAAGTATGTCGATAATGGGGAGAAAAAATTGAGGGAAATAATTCTTGAGTTTTTAAATCGGTTTCTTTCTAGATATGACGGTTTGTGGCGTCTAGTTGTAACTACTAACTAGCCTAGGTCCCTCAATGCACACTTTGATGATCTAGAGCTACTACTTGTTTCATTCTTAGAAATCAGAATCTTTCTACTAATGATTTTATTTTATTTATTTTTTTCTTTTGAGAGAGATTATAATTTTCTCAATGGTATGAAATGATGAAAGCAAATCGTGATTTTGAAGATTTTGTTTTGTTAGGAAGCTAAAAAATGAAAGAAAAAATTTAAAATAGAAAACTATTTATGAAGAAAAAATAATTCTCGTTGCATCATTTTTAAGAAAATCAACGACTTTTAAAAAAGAAAATTGTGCTAAGATATCGTCATCTAAAAAGGCTCTAAATTTACCAAAAAATTTTGCATATTACTTTCTCTCTCTAAGTACTCCATGTGATAAAGAGAAACGGAACCGGATCCTCTCAATCCTGTTGTGTCTCAATCTCTGTCAATCATAAATCTTAGCTATTGGATTTAATTAAATTAATCTAACGTAAGATAATAAAAGCACAACCCTGAAATGGAACACATCGTAACAATTTTTTTTCTGCAGAACATTGGCGGTGGTTACGGTGCGACAGATATATCAGGTTGCAACGGCGTTGCCAGATCTAGATGAACAATTGAATTGCTTGTGTGTCTCTCCAAAACAATTGTGTGATTAAACTTTTGCTCAATTTGACATTCAAAGTGTTTGATTTCATATATTTAATCATTTTTTTACAAAAGCTTCGCAAGAAAGGTCTCCATTCTTCTATAATTTCATTTTAATTCAAACTTTATAAATCAATGAAAATTAGATGTAAGAAAAACATAGTGGATGAGAAGATAAACGCAGTCGGAGGACGCAGATGAAACAAGTGTGTTCTGGTAGCAGCAACACAATTTCTGTCCCATTGATTTTGATTTTTTTACAAACTCTATTTTACATATAAAGTTTTGTTATGGTGTATTTTTTGAATACGTGAGATTAGAACTGTCCGCCATTAGATTAATCAAAGAGTTGGTATTTATGGTTGAGAGAGATTGATATAAAATTTGATTGAGAGGATCCAGATCAAGAGAAACATTAATTTTGAAGATTTGCTACAACATTAATTTTTTTTTGGATAATGCTACGATATAATTAGAATGACAAAGTGACTTTAAGTTCTAGTGGGATTAGTTGTGGTCCTTTCATCGAACCAGCTAAAAAAGAAGGGTGGAGAGATTGAAAAGGATAGTTTGAGTCGTTTGATCCATTAAATAAATAAAACCCTTTTTTCAACCTTTTTTATAATTAAATCTCAATACATTTTTTATTTATTTTCTCCTTCATTACTCTATAATGTAGAGAAAAGAAAGTCATTTAATTTAATCATATTGATTTTATGATTTTACTCTCATGTTTTTTTCTCTTTTTTTCTCTCATGTTTTTAGTAGTTTGTCGATTGGCGAATTCATGAATTTTTATTTTGGTTGTCTTGGTACATCATTTCATAATTTTATTATTTAATTTTAAATTAAATTAATATTAGATAGTTAAACTATTAAATTAATAATACTTGAATATCTTAACAATAATATATTTTAAAATAGTATTTGAAATATGTGATGTGAACTTTTGTAAAAATACAGAGACTAAAATTGATAATAATAAATTTAGAGGAACCAAGATTTATAGATAATTTTTAAAAAAATTAAAATTTAATTTATTTAGAGAAACTAAAAACACATATAACTAAAATGACTAAACTACCCATTTATACCAAATATCTTGGCTTCTTCTCAATTGTTTGCAGTGACATTCAATACTACAAAACAACAACAAATTGGAAAATAGCTAGCTAAGGTTTTTTTTTTATGGTTGTTGAAAAATACCTGAACTAATTTTTAGAAACATTAATATATACATAGAGATTTAGTTGGAACTATGAATTAATATTTTCTCCGTATTTTTTATACTAGAGATGATTATATTGGAGTGTATCAATAAATAGTACTAAATATATTTTAATTCAAATTCAAATTTTGATTTGCCACATTTTAGGAGTTTAGTCCCTGTCGTACAAGTTATAAATTGATTTATTGATGCTAAATTAGAAAGCGCAAAGCCCTTCAAAACTATACATAACGATTTGATCTCTCTCTAGCCTTCTTTGTAGCCTTGAAGGGTGGTGTGGTGGGACGAGATTTGCCTCTGCACCACGGTCTGCTGTTCTCCGGGTCGGTTTTGAGCTTCCCAGCATGGTGTTCGAACTTCCTCTATGTTTAAACCTCATTGTTGTTATTCTACTAGTTCGCTGCCGCTTGCATGGTACATGTTGGCGTTGGATCTAATTTTGATATGGTTGGTTGGATCACAATTCTATTTTTCAGATATGGTTTTTTCGTGTTCGCATCCCTTTGTGCCAGTGAAGATGAAGTTGTTTCCGCTGCATGGGACTCGTAAAACCCCAAACGGGATTAAGTAAGCAACCGGTGCTGCCCTTTTGGCTGCGAACTGCTAGTATTCTTCCAAGTCTAAGCTCTAATCATGTTTTTGGATTCATCGCTCGATCTGGGTTCATCTTGTTTCGGGTGCTTTTTGGACCCTTGGCTATAAGGGGCCTTAAGTTTGTTGTACTATCTTGCGTGAATTTGCTACGTACCATATTGCGGTCAGATTCAATCGCCATATGGCTCGAAAGGGGCTTATGTTCCTTCTGTTGTTCCAAGTAGGGAGTTGTGATATGTGGATCAATTATTGTGTTGACAATTGATTCATTCGCTAGTTATTTTAATCTTCGATTGCTGCTCGCTATTCACACATCATCGTTTTTTTTTTTCAATTTGGTTTCAGACTTGTACTTAGGTTCGCTGGATTGTGCTTGTCATAAATGTTGTTTGCTAGGATTAACTAGATATAGTTCCACTTATGTTGCTTTAAGTTTCGTCTATTGTATCCGCTTTGAATTGACCAACTCTTTTGTGTGTATTTTTTAGGTCAGATTTTTTTCCCTAGTAGTATTTTTAATTCCTTGACATTCAACTTTTTTTAACATTCAATATTTTTGTATCATTAAATGCTAAATTTATGTTTTTAAGTGACTTAATATGTGCCCTAAAAATAAACGTTAACTAAAGCCATATTATGTAGTGTATATATATATATATACACACACATAACGATAAATTATGCTAAGTGCCAAACTACCTTTTTCTTTACCTTTTTGATAATTATGGTAAGTACTTGCTATTGGCTGATATATAGAGAGTCAAAATCACATCAGGGTATCAACATCAAGCATTCTGTGACAAAGATCTAAGCAAGCAAACAATAATGTATGTTTGGTTTCGACATGGTAAGGAATCTCAAGAGTGAGCTTAGCTGGCTTACTATGATAATTTCTTATGTATTCTTCTGCTTGGTTAAATCTACTAGCAGTGGCGGTGCCAGGACCCTGGCTCAGGGGTTGCAAACTTTTGTTCAAAAACTTACACCGTACTTAAAAAATTACTCTTTCCGATCTTTTTTATAGAGACATTTCACCTTTCTAAATTCATTAAACAGTTAATGTATTTGGTCTATAATATAGACCAAATACATTAATTATTTTATAAATCTAGAAATGTGAAATGTCTTTTATAAAAAGGATCCGAGAGAGTACTTACAAACTACTCCCTTCATCCCATTTTATAAGACTCACTTTGACTAATGCACTATTTATATGTCTTGTTTTAACCATACTTTTTTAAAAGTATATAAATGTAAACATTATCATATAAGATTTTATTTGATTTGTTTCGATGAATATTTTTAAAATATCAAATTTATATAATTTTTACTATTGGACAATTAAAGATATTCGTAATCAAAATTATACATTAGCATACATATAATGATTAATGAATTCTTATATTTTAGGACATAGATAGTATACAATTGTCCTTTGCGCAATTTCAATTTTTGAAATTGAAAATAATCAAGTCATTATAATGTTGTTGAACACAAGCAAGCCATTAGGAAGAAAATTTTGGAATACCGTAAATTTTATATAAACTAAATTATCGTTGTTAAATATTGGTGTATATTCACTATTATTAAACATGCAAAGTAGAATATAATAACACACAAGATGTGCTTGGTCAACACACAAGACTGATTTGATTGGTTAGTGAGCTTTCAGTTCACAAATGGAAAAAAGATCGGTGCAAGACTTCAATTCCAGGGGGTTCTCAATGCAAAAACATAATATAGTTAGTGGATATTATTTAGTTTGAGGGGGTGCATGTGAACCCCCTGAGTCCAATGTGGCTCCGCCAGTGTCTACTAGTACTAGTATGGAGATGAAATAATTTTCAAAATATCTTTGGAACGTACCGCAACAGTGTTAGAAATAATATAAAATTATTGATGTGGCCTATCCTAATAGTTTAAGCTTTTGGGATAATCGGTTATTTGATATGGTATCAGAGCCTATACCACTAAGTGGTCTAGAGTTCGATCCCCGCTCTCCTAACTTTCTAATTAAAAAGTGGAATTTAAGCATATATGATAGGTGGACCTATGCATTATCCACTCTTCAAGTCTAAGCGGGCTCTTACGTAAGAGGGCGTGTTAAAAATAATATAAAACCATTGATGTGGCCTATCCTAACAAAGAGTTATATTTTATCAGGTATGGTTGCATTGTGTCTCTTTAGTTTTAGCAAAGGAATCCAAGTTTCTGCTGACTTGGTTTGAACTAAGAACAGTGATATGAAAAAGGCACAAACGCCTTCTTCAATGTTGTGTTAATACACGAACACAAATTATATATTGTTGTATATTTTAGTTATTTCAAAAGTTTAATTTTGGTATGTCTCATAATTTTGAGTAAGAAATATAAAAATATTTTTTATTGAAAAATTAATTCAATTTTGTCATATAGTGGGTTACACATTTTTCTTTTAAAGCTCATTTAACTCAAATAATTGGTAATTATTTTCTTGCTATATGATGGTTAATCTTAATTTATAGCAACCTATTTATTTTGTAACCGTTTGAAGAAAAACTAGTTAATAGGATTTTTACTTGGTCATCATATAGGAATATATATTCACACATGAGTTTATAAACAAGAGAAGAAGTGCAAGTAGTAAGAGTATACATGCCCAAAGTCATTGTGTTTATTTTTTCCATCTAATTTTAGAAACAAAGTATTTTTATAATGGGTGTGTGCCTGAGTTACCGACCTTGTTGATATTCTCGTGTCTTGATAGCCTCGGTATGTTTATCACCGAGAAGAACCGGTTGTACTCTGGGGGAGTTGCACAATATTTGCGGATAATTCCTTAGTTCAGTGTCACGACACGCCTCCGGTTATGAGTTTCCAGCCATCCGCAACAACAATCTAAGGAATTATGGCTAGAGACGGTTACGACAATTGCAACAAGGTCGAGGTTGATGATCTTCCCTTCTCCCGCATTTAACGACACTCTGACGGTGTTGGTTTTATTTTCTCTCTATCTTGTATGGCACAAAAATGTGGGGGTTAGCTTGCTAAAGGGACAAGAGCATGATGATCGACTTCTTTGTAAGTTTAAATTATTTCCCTTTGAAATCATCCACAAGGGGTCAGGTACATATTCTATAACCTTTGAATCTCACAAGTTTAAATTTTTATGGTGAGTTTGTGACCGAGTTGAATTTGTCTAGAAATATAGTGATTATTATATGTTATAATTGATAATTTATTTTTTGGATGAGAATATTGTGATTTATTTTTGTGATGATTAAAATCTTTTGTTAAGACATGTTATCTTGTTCTCTAAAAAAAAAAAATTGTGGATAAAAAAATTGTTTTGAGGAACCAGTAATCTTGAGCTTGAGTTTCTAAAAGTTTTATATCAGTTTTGTGGTTATTGTGTTATTGGAAAATTATCATTGAAAAATGTGTTTATCAAATGAGTTGATATAAAGGATTGTAACGTAAAATAAGAAAAACCTTTTTACAAATGCAATTTATCAAGATGGTATTTGAATTGGAAAATATAGTAAGAATTTTCTCATAAAAGAATACAGCTTATTTGATAATAATGGAATACATTTTGCTTGTGATGGTTTTATTGACTATATATGTTACAGTATGATGTTAACATTTATTTAAAGAAAAATGAGCCATGTAAAATGATGTGTATTACAGAAAGAAGGAAAAAATCAAGTGTGATTTGTAGCATATGATTACAAGGATGTGTGATAGTAAATTATTATCACAATAAAAGTTATGTTGAGAAGTTTTCTTAAGAAGTTTAAATATTTTGGATTTAAAGTATTGAGTGTATCTCTTATGATTCTAATGTTACTTGAGTAAATTTTTTGAGAAATACCATGAAAGATTATATGGTATAATATGGATTAGCTATTGTATCAGAACAATACAATGATGTATCATGAGATTTGTTAAAATATATATTTGAGATTCATTTCTCTATTGTGAGTGTTATCACTTGAAAACTATTCAAATAAGCTTGTGTGGTAAATCCACAAATGAAGTCACATTTATCCAATGTGGGGGTGTCGCTTAGAAAGTATTCTAAGTAGACTTGTGTAACAAATTTATAATTGGAGGGCTAGTGTATTATCCAATTAATCAGTTTATTATAGAAATATTTTGTGACGTTTAAACTCACGAAATATTTGAAGATATTATCATGTGTATTGTGATATTATTTTTAGAGGATAAACCATTGTATATTTTTGATAATACAATGATGATGATAATTGGATATTAACCAATGAGATAAATCTATAAGTAGATTTATTTTATTGATGAATAAGTTGTCGCTTGGTAGCCATATAAGCAGACTTGTATAAATTTATTGTGAAAATCGAGTTTATAATATAGACTCAAGAAACATGAGATTAATTGACTTTGAGACGTCTTAGTCAATATTTGTGAATTTAGCGTTAGCCTGTATTTTCGACAGACATTAATGAATTGGAGTGAGATGATGAAATCTCATTTAATGTATATTATTGCATTTTAATATTCTCTTGGGAACTGATTCTAGTATTAAATCAAGAGAAAATTAAGGCATTTGACGTCAGAGACTTTTCAATGTAAAGTTGTTTGTCAAAGCCTAAGGTTCTGTCGAACTCGACAGAACATTCGTTGTCTGAATAGGCTTGTCGAATTCGACAAGAGTTTATTTGTGTGAATATGTATTTTCGACATTACTGATAATGATCGAAAGCTATTATATATATATATATATATGTATTGTTTGTTTGTCTAACGTATTGTGCAGAACGGAGAAAGTATACTCTGGACTTAGCGAAATATTCAAAAAGTGGATAACGTTCAAAAGTCCCACCAGGTGTCAAAGGGAATTCAAATTGTCAAAGACACGTGGAGCATAGTTAGACATTTTGTAGGTTTATAGCAGTTATTCTAGTTTGCCTATAAATATGAGTTTCTCATAGGAGAAACGGGTTCACATTTTCACATGCAAATTCCTATAATATTCAGAGTACCCATGTCAACGAGCGAAATGAATGCGAACAGGAACATGTACGAATCTGTGCACCTTTCTTTGTAAACACTTTTACAAATTATCAATGCAATTTACATTCTGCAAGTATTGATTACTTGTTTGTCATTTAAGCTTTCTGCAATTTAAAGTTTTTCTGCACTTTAAGCATTCTGCAATTTATTTCATTGCATATCTTTACTTTTCAAAGTTTTCTTTAAACTTTATCTGCAATTCATTTACAAGTTTTCTGCAAATTTAACTTTGAAACAATTTACTTTAAACCAATCATTTGACTGTGTCGAATGTTTTTGCCGTTTTATCAATTTATCCGATTTAACCCAGAAAATATGAAAATGTTTTCGTCAATCTTATGCACAATCTATATGTCCCAGGATTTACTAGTTGATCCTTCTTGTAATAATTAAACTAGCGGTTGTTTACTAAAAATCGGGGTAAACAAATTGGCACGCCCAGTGGGACTATTAGATTGTGTAGTTTATTTAGTGTGTTTTTGAAAATTTTCTTACAAAATTCGTTGTTTGGTGTTGTACTTTTGATTATGTGTATATTTTTATATGCATTTGAGGAGTGGTAAATCTCTCCTAGAATTTTCAAGTATACCAACTCGTCCTCGTTCCAGAATGGTGAGACCACCAAACAATCCTCCTAATAATAACAATAATAGTAGTAATAATGGGGCAGAAACAAATCCTGTTGTAAGTCCCCAGAATGTGACAGGGCAACCTAATCAACCAGTATCTGGCAATCCTAGAGCCAATCCTACTGGTGGGCCAACAAGCCCTGCCCTAAATTCTATAACTTCTGAAAGTATCCCAAGCAATAATGTTAATGGAGGGAGTTCGAACCCTGTAATAAGTTCCGGAACCATTGGTGTGAGCGCCAGTGGATCAACAATGCCTGCCACCACTTCAAGTATGGCAGGAGGGTTTCCTCCTCCAAATCCAAATGGTGCAATAATGACACAAATGAATGTATCATCCATGCCAACGAACGTGTTACACACACATGGATACACATACGGTAGTCAAGTCGGTGGAACACCGTCAAGACCCCCATGGTTGCCCAGAAACCCACAATTTGGAATGCCAACAACAACGATGGCAAGCCTATATAATTGGCCTTCGATAGAAAGTTCTCCCTCATCTTCTGCGATGGGAAATAGGGGAAATCCTCTCAATTTGACAAATAATTCTATGAATGCACTTAGGCAACAAATGGATGAAAGTAACCATGATATGGTGAACGCGTTGACCCAACAGATTGGCACAGTTTTCAACCCTGTCCTACAGACGGCCAATGATAATTACTTATTATTAGCGAATCAAATGGGGAGGATGGCAGACTTTTTTGGTGCCCCTGATGCTCCAAACAACCAAAGGGTGCCTCGTGCAAACCCAGAGATTCAACCAGAAGTTCAAGCCCAACCACTGCGCATTGAAAGAGAACAGCCAGAACAAGGAGTGGTATTGGTTAATAGGAACCAAAACGCTGATGATGTTCTTAGGCATGTTCGACAAGATAACATAGTAGGGCAGAATAACTTGGCCAACTTAGTAGAGAATATCTTGGTCCAAAATGGTTTGAATATAGGATTACATAGGCCAAATTTTGTGTCAACATTGTCTGAATATGTATTACAGGCAGAACTACCAAGGGGATGTAAAATTCCCAAATTTACAAAATTTGCTGGTGACACTAATGAATCTACTGTCGAACACATTGCCAGATATATGGCAGAGGCAGGGAATTTAGCAAATAATGAGGATCTAAGGATGAAATTTTTTCCTAATTCCCTTACAAAAAATGCTTTTACGTGGTTTACCACACTTCCCCCTCATTCAATTCATAATTGGACTCAATTAGAAAGGCTATTTCATGAACAATTTTACATGGGACAATCTAGGATTAGCCTCAAAGAATTAGCCAGTATGAAACGCAAAACTGCAGAAGCCATTGATGACTATCTGAACAGATTTCGCCTCCTTAAAGCAAGGTGCTTTACTCAAGTGCCTGAACATGAATTGGTTGAGATGGCTGCTGGTGGCCTTGACTATTCCATTAGGAAAAAGTTAGATACTCAACACTTAAGAGATATGGCCCAATTAGCAGATCGTGTTCGACAGGTCGAACGCCTCAGGGCTGAAAAAGTCAGAAATTCTAAATTCCATAAAAAAGAAAAAGTGGCGTATATAGAAACTTATGAAAGTGAAAATGAGTTCGATGATGGTCAGGATTACATGGAAAACAATGAGGTTAATATTGCTGAATTGAAACCAGGTCCTCCTTATACTTGCAAAATGTTAAAACCATCGAATGGGAATAATCCTGTCGAACCAAAAAATGATAGATTTGTTTCTAAGACATATACGTTCGACATTACTAAATGTGATGAAATCTTTGACTTGCTGGTCGCTGATGGCCAAATAATTGTACCAAAGGGTTTAAAAGTTCCACCTTTGGAACAACGTAAGAAAAGAAGTTTTTGTAAATACCATAATTTCTTGGGTCATAAAACCTCACAATGTGTTCTTTTCAGGGATCTGGTCCAGAAAGCCTTGCAGGAGGGAAGACTCAAATTTGGCGAAAAGCCAAAATCCAAACAGCAGGTGGACGAGGATCCATTGCAGATTGTTGATGCTGCTTACACAGAGCCATTCGAGTGTCTGATGTTAGAAGCATTGAACCTCACTGAAGGGGGGCAATTAGTTTCCATTCCTGAGGAAGAATACGAAAACAAAGTGGAAGAAGTATATCCACAGGCTGGGGAGACTTTACTAGATTTCCTTCAACGCTGTAAGGAGAACGATGGCGAGGCTACATTATGTCCTCATTGTAGTGCCATGTTCGACAAAAAGGCTGCTGCAGGCCTCAACAAATTTTTGCCTCATAGTCAAGGCAGAAACAATTGGCCAAATCAAAAGCCAACTCACTCTAGTGTTCTGAACAGCCAACAGGCACCTGTGCATCAGAGGCTGGGACCACAAAGTCATTTGTCCCTTCGAACAGGACACCTGTCAATCAATGGGTTCATGGAAGAAACATGGGCTATGGTCAAAGGAACGTTGAGAAAGGAAACTCCAGTAACTTCGATCCCAAAAAGGATCCTGAGTCAAAGAAGTATGATTACAGGAATAATTACAAAGGGAAAAATCCCATGACAAGATCCCAATGGCGTAGATATCAACGCCAGAAGAAGGTGGCTGCTCAAAAATCCCAAATTACTGCTGATAGTAAAGGGAAGAGGCCTATGGAATTGGCTAAAAGGCCAATGAAAGAAAGGTTAGTTGACCCAAAAGTTGAGTCTCCAGTTGCTGATAATGTCGAAGACGACCACATGGAAGCAGATGACTTTCTGGATTCTGAACCTGATCTCGACATAATAGTGAATGTTGTGTCAATACTGCCAAGAGAGTTCGACGTCTGTTCTGAAATAACAGATGACGAAGAAGAATCTGGGATGCAAATGGCTCTTCACAGGCCAGTCTGTTACTATGTAATGAGCAATGGTGCTTTGGAAGACCAAATGGCTACATTTGAGAGGCCAGATGAAGGCATGAAAAGTCACTTGAAGCCTCTCTTTATACAGGCTAAAGTGAATAATGTAGGGATCAACAAAGTGCTAATTGATGGTGGTGCTGCTGTTAACCTCATGCCAGAATTTCTGTTGAGAAAGATTGGCAAATCTTTGGTGGATCTGCATCCTCACAACATAGTGCTCTCAAACTATGAGGGTGAAACTGGTTTTTCTTTAGGAGCAATCCAGTTGGATGTGGTTGTTGGAAGTACTGTAAGGCCAACATTGTTCTTGGTTGTGGCCTCTAAGGCAAATTACAATCTGCTCCTAGGACGAGAGTGGATTCATGGAGTGGGGGCAGTCCCATCTACCCTGCACCAGCGCCTTATTATCTGGCGAGATGATGGTATAGTGGAAAATGTTGAAGCAGATCAAAGTTACTTCAAGACTGAAGTCCATCATCTGACAAAGCACTCATTCGACAAGAAACTGGCAACAATCTCACCATGCACTGAGAGAGACTTTGCACATCGTTCAGCAGGAAATGTTCACCATGCAATCAAACTGGACCCCACACATGGTTTCTTGTGGGAAAGAGGAGATGGGAACAGTGAGGATGGCGAGTATGAAGGCCACAACTACCCAACTGGGTGGGACATCAAAGATAACTACTATGTCTGAGTCCCAAACTTGGGCAAAGATTACGGCCTACATGGCTGAAAATAGAATCAATATGGCTTTGGAAGCCAATTCGTTGTCAGAAAATGTGGCTGTTGCAGCCAATGACATAAAATGTGGCAAACACAGGCCAGAAGTGCAAAAACTGGATTGCATCTATGATGACGAACCCTTAGGATTTGAAAAAGATCCAATCAGTCAAAGTCACAAGATGCAAGCACAGGATCCTTTGCAAGAAATTGACCTTGGAGATGGTCTGACGAAAAGACCAACATACATTAGTGCAAACATTCCTCCAGATCTGAAGGCAAAAGTGGTGCAGCTTCTGTTGGAATTCAAAGATTGTTTTGCTTGGGATTACAACGAAATGCCAGGTTTGAGCAGAAAGTTGGTAGAACATGAACTACCAGTTCGACCAGATAAAAAGCCAGTGAAACAATTACCTAGAAGATTCGCACCAGAAATAATGTCAAAGATCAAAGAAGAAATTGAAAGGCTGCTGAGGAGCAAATTTATCAGAACTGCAAGGTATGTCGAATGGTTAGCAAATATAGTGCCTGTGATTAAGAAAAATGGTTCTCTTAGAGTATGCATAGACTTTAGAGACTTAAATAATGCTACACCAAAAGATGAATATCCTATGCCTGTGGCAGAAATGTTAATTGATTCAGCGGCTGGGTTTGAATATTTAAGTATGTTAGATGGTTATTCTGGCTACAACCAAATTTTCATTGCGAAGAATGATGTGCCCAAAACTGCCTTTAGATGCCCAGGAGCATTAGGCACATATGAATGGGTAGTGATGCCCTTTGGTTTAAAAAATGCTGGGGCCACTTATCAAAGAGCAATGAATTTAATTTTTCATGAATACATAGACACTTTTATGCAAGTGTATATTGACGACATAGTTGTCAAATCCTCATCAAATGATGATCATTTAGATCATTTGAGAAAATCTTTTGAAAAGATGAGGAAATATGGATTAAAAATGAATCCATTAAAATGTGCTTTTTGTGTTAATGCAGAAGATTTCCTTGGGTTTGTTGTGCACAAAAAGGGCATTGAAATAAATCAAAACAAAACAAAGGCTATTATGGAGACGAAATCTCCAGCTACAAAAAAGCAACTTCAGTCCTTACTTGGGAAGATCAATTTTTTGAGAAGGTTTATCTCAAATTTAAGTGGCAAAGCTCAACCGTTCTCGCCATTACTTCGTCTCAAGAAAGAAAGTACTTTCACTTGGGGGCAAGATCAACAACAAGCTTTTGACGAAATCAAGAGTTATTTGTCAAAGCCACAAATGTTAATGCCTCCAATAAGGAACAAATTCATGAAGTTGTATATATCAGCATCAGATTCGACACTGGGTAGTATGCTTGCCCAGGAAGATGAAAATGGTGAAGAAAGAGCCATCTATTACTTAAGTAGGGTTCTAAATGATGCTGAAACTAGATATAGTAGTATTGAAAAATTATGCTTATGTTTGTATTTTTCTTGTATGAAACTCAAGCATTATATAAAGCCTGTTGATGTTTTTGTTTATTCTCATTGTGATATCATCAAGCATATGTTGTCTAAACCAATTCTGCATAGTCGAATTGGAAAATGGGCCTTAGCCTTAACAGAGTATTCATTAACTTATAAACCTTTAAAGGCAGTTAAAGGCCAAATTGTGGCTGATTTTATAGTGGATCATTCTGCATTAGAAACTCCACAAAATTATGTGGATTCAGAACCTTGGAAATTATACTTGGATGGTTCTAAACATAAACATGGAGTTGGAATTGGGATTTTAATCATTTCTCCCTCCAAAATTCCCACTAAGTTCAAATATAAAATTAATGGGTTCTGCTCAAACAATGAAGCAGAATATGAGGCTTTGATAACAGGTTTAGAAATTTTATTGGACTTGGGGGCAAAAAATATTTTGATCAGAGGTGATTCAGAATTGGTTTTGAAACAATTGACAAAGGAATACAAGTGCATAAAAGAACACTTGATGAAATATTTTGTCATAGCAATTTCTTTGTTAAAACGTTTTGACCAAGTTATCTTTGAACATGTGCCTCGTATAGAAAATCAAGAAGCCAATGATTTGGCTCAAATAGCTTCTGGTTATAAAATTTCTAGTGGAAAACTAGAAGAGTTGATTGAGATTAAAGATAAACTCATTGTTGATCAACCTGCTTCTATATGGAATTGTCAATGCCAAAACTTGTGGGGGCAGATGTACCACAAGACAATGGTCAAGATACCATTTATGATGGTGACGAAAATTCAGAAATTTTTGAAATTTTTGCCATTGACAATTTATCTGATACTGATTGGAGAAAACAACTTGTCGAATATTTGCGAGATCCAAATGGAAAGGACCAATAGAAAGATAAAGTATAGAGCCTTGAGTTATGTCATCATTGGGAATGAACTAATGAAGAAAACACCTGAGGGAGTTTTGCTAAAATGTGTGAGTGAAACTGAAGCCTATTTAGCTATATCTGATGTGCATGGTGGCGCATGTGGATCCCATCAGGCAGGCCACAAAATGAAATGGTTGTTATTTCGACAAGGTGTATATTGGACAACAATGTTAAAGGATTGTATAGAGTTTGCTAAAGGTTGTCAAGAATGCCAAAGGCATTCAGGTATACAACATGTACCTGCAAGTGAACTCCATTCAATAGTAAAACCTTGGCCTTTTAGAGGATGGGCTTTAGATCTAATTGGTGAAATTAAACCAAGTTCGTCTAAAAATCAACGCTATATTCTAGTTGGTATAGATTATTTTACCAAATGGATAGAAGCAATTCCACTACCAAATGTTGACCAAGAAGCAGTGATTAGTTTTATACAAAGTCACATTATTTATAGATTTGGTATACCTGAATCTATTACTACAGATCAAGGTTCAGTTTTTACTGGACGAAAGATGGTTGAATTTGCTCAACAAACCGGCTTTAAACTTTTAACTTCTACACCATATTATGCCCAAGCAAATGGTCAAGTGGAAGCTGCTAATAAGATCATCATTGGTTTGATTAAAAAGCATATTGCCTAAAAGCCTAGAAATTGGAACAAGACTTTGGATCAAGTCTTATGGGCATGTAGGAATTCTCCAAAAGAATCAACTAACACCACACCCTTTCGTCTAACATATGGACATGACGCAGTCCTGCCAGTTGAAATACACCTGCAATCAGTTAGAATTCAAAGGCAGGCAGAAATCCCAAGAAATCATTACTGGGATATGATGTTAGATGAATTAGTTGATTTAGATGAGGAGAGAATAAAAGCTTTAGAAATGTTAATTCGACAGAAAGAAAGAGTTGCTAAAGCTTATAATAAAAAGGTTAAGTCGAAAACCTTCAGTGTTGGAAATTTGGTTTGGAAAGTTATTTTGCCAATGGATAAGAAAGACAGAGTCTTAGGCAAATGGTCTCCAAATTGGGAAGGCCCTTTTAAAGTTGTTCAAGTTTTTTCAAATGGTGCTTATGAAATTGAAGAGTTAACAGAAGAACAACGTTCGTTAATTATAAATGGTAAATACTTGAAAAAGTATAAACCAGCATTGCAAGAAATTAAAATTAGCGAAGAATAAGCTTAAGACATAAGGAAATAATGGTGACCATAAAAGGTGTTCGCCACAAACTGGGCATTGTTAAAGTACAAACCAAAAAAATTTCCTAACAAATTGTTCAGGTAGTGAAAATAAAACTAAGAACAATAAGAAAACTATTACACATTAAATTGTTTCTTCAAATCCTCATACAAATTCTTGAAAGAAGAAACTTTTGTGTCAAGGACCTTGTTCGACTTCACCAGATTCTGAATCTCCTCATCCACAGCTGCTGAAGCGCTAAAGAACTTGATGCCTTCGTTAGCCTCTTTGTCAATCTTGGCCTTGACAACACTGGAGAGTTTGGCTTTAGCTTCATCACGCTTAACCTTCTCTGCATCAATTTTGGCCTTGAGACTTTGAATTTTCAAATTCAATTCTGCAACCTCATTCTCCCAGGCTGTAATGTTGTCATTGCACTCAGTGATCTCAGCATTCGACTCTATCTCCTTCTCCAGGCGTTCGACATTGGCTTGAGCAGTCTTGGCCTTTTCGACCAATGCAGCGTGAGCATGAGTTTGAGCCTCCAGCTTCATAGCATTCATTTTCCTCCTTTGAATGGCTTGGGTGAAACCATCAATAAGGTTTTCAAGTTGGATCACCTTGCTAAGGGTGGCACCATCCGTCAAGGGGTTGTGAAGCTTTTTCAGGAAGCCCAGATGAGCAAATGCACTACTAGGGTTCACCTCAATTAAGGCAAAAACATCGTGGTTGATGTAGTCTGCATGCAGTTTGAGGAGCAAAGAGTCCTGTCTCACTGTCGAACTGATCTCTGTATCAGAAGCTGTCGAACTGCTATGATGGGAGGCACCTTTGCTTTGTTCCTTGTTACCTTTGCTTGAAAGGAGCATCTTGAGTGCTGCAGCAGGATCAGAATCCTTCATAGCAATGAATTGCATCTCTGATATTCCAATGTCAGCAGATAACTTGGAAGTTGAAGAAACTGGAAGTATTTCAGAACCTCCCTCAGTAGCCTCAGGCATGGCATCATCTTCATGGTCAAACTCCATTTCGACATCAGTGCCTTCTGACGAGTGGCTAGATTCACCAAGACGCGCAGAAATAGTCTTTTCAGAATCAGGGTTGTTGGTGGGATTTTCTTCAGTCTCTGGGCCTTTGTCATTTCCATCTAAATTGGCCTTGACGCTATTGGTTCCAACGTCTTGGGCCAAATTCTCCTCATTGTTAACAGGTGTAGTGTTGTTTTCTTCATTGTCACCCTATTCAAAGACAAAATGAGTTAGAGTTAGAAAACCACAACAGAATGTTCATTTGACAAAGTCTTAAGGACAGGAAAATTTTACCTGAGCACCAGGGTCTTGTAAACTAGAGCTTATCGTTTCTTGTCTGGGGGCAGGACCTTCAGTCGAAGGAGCTTCGACATTGGTAGTTGGTTGATCTTCAACAGGAGAAGTGGAATGAAGGATTTCAATATCTGTACCTGTCTCTGCAGAAGGTTTAGGATTGGCTTTGACCTTCTTTTTCTTCTTCTTTTCCTTGACAACTTTTTTCTTGGAAATTGTGGGCATGCTTGCCTCACTAGTTTCGACGTCGGCCTGTTCTTTGTCTCTCTGGCCTTCTCCACTAGGAGCAGCAACGTTTGGTTTGGTGGGAACATCATCAGCAGGCTAAAAAGGAAAATAAGATTGTTAGCATAATATTTTCTTTGAAGTTGAAACAAACTCAAAGGAAATGTTGAAAGACTTACTGTGGGTTCGTTAATGGTGAGAGCCTTTTGTTTCGTCTGTTTGGTGGGCTCTCCAGTCTCATTCGACGCCATTAAGTTTCTTTTTCGAAGCTGCATTTGAAATCAAAAGGGTCAAAGATATGTTTGGTAAAAAACTGAATATAAAAAAATACTAAGTTAAAAGTCGGTATTAAGACTTGATACCTTAGCCCCAGTATTGGGTAGTGATTTTTTTGAAGTTGCAGCTGGAACGGTCGAATCAGTTGAGGTGTTTGTTTCCTTAGCTTTGGAAGCACCTGGTGTCGAGGCATTAAGAGGTCAGACATCAACAAAAATATTCAAAAAAAAAACTACAAACATTATGAGAATTACGCTGTTAAGTCATTCAAGTTACCTTTGCCTTTGGGAGTCTTTTGTTGTAAAGCGTCGAATCCAGCCTCCAATGCTTGCAGAAGCACTTCATCATTACCTTTGGCATGCTTCTCATAATGTAAGCTCCACCAGGTGGCGAATTCGTAAGTGCAGAATTGAGAAATCTCAAAAGCAACAGGTGTGAGCTTATAAGATTTTTCATCAGCCAGCTTCAAGCGACGCTCAAAATATTCGACAGACATCCCAGAATTGCCCAAGACAATATCATCCTTGTTCTTGAACAAACTCTTTGGTCTAAATTGACTTAGCCCAAATTGGCGAGCAACTAAATTAGGTTGGTACCCAACCAAACCTAAATGTCTTCTTTCGACTCCTTGCCTTGAGGACAAAATTGTAGGAGTCAAAAACATGGACCAGATATTGTTTGTGTCCTCTTCTTCATTTGGATTGACTGCAGGGAACGGCCTTTTGAACCAAGCTGGCCCAATAGTTCTCTTGACAAAGGGGGTATTCTTGGGAGTAATCTCGTCGAACTCCAGGAGGGTTTTGAAGTAGTGGAAGAAAAGCTGTCGAATGGTTAGATTTGTCTCCCTGTATCTCAACAAGGCCAGCCTAGCGCCTTCTGATTATCGAGAAGAAAGTGAGGATGCCATATGAGTAGGGAGGAAAAGGTTGAAGTCTGTTTCAAATGTGGCATTTAGCCAAAGTTGTAGAAGCCAAATGGGTCCAGAAAACGTAAGTTGTGATCCCTTGTCTGTCTTCTTAAGCATATCACTAGCTTGTCCTAAAGAATCATAAAGGGATGCTAGGATGAGTCTTCCTAAGGCTACATATAAACCTTGGTGAAGCATGATGGCGAGAGGAACTAGTCTTTTCACCACTTGTAGTGAACTGGTGCAGAGGACAAAATGTGATAACCAATAAGTCAAAAAAGCAATGTGTTCTTCGTGAGATACATCATCACTGCTAAGGTCATGGAAGGTTTTGAGAAATCCTGAGAAGGATAAGACCTTGAAGTCGAATTGGTGGTTAACAGTAGTGTATTTGGGGTCGAAAGTGGGTCCTGTTGGTCTTAAGCCAGTAATGGCAGCAACGTCAAACAAGGTTGGGGTCATCATTCCTGCCTTAAAATGAAAAGTGTTGGTAGAGTTTTCCCAAAAATGGAGAGCAGCTATAAGCATTTCTGCGTTGTACTTAGGTCCCTCTCTCGACAGCTGAATCAAGTCGAATATACCACTTTCTTTCCAGAAAGTAGCATAATGCTTCTCGACTTTGTTAAGCCAGTTCAGATAATTTTCACTAACTACAGGTGCAGATCTAAAAGCCCTATAGTCTGGTTCGAAGAAACTCATGTCGAAGACAGAGTTGGCAAATATTTTTGGCTCACAAGTAACATGGAGAGGAAAGATGTTACCTATGTCTTCACTGAAGTTGTCGGATGAAGGGAGAGGGCCTGCAAAAGCAAGAGTCTTGTCTTCAAGTTTGTGGGGAATCATCAGCTCTTCTCCCCATATGTTGTCTTCGACAGAAGTCATATCCGGCTCCGACACAAACTCCGAATCGTCAATGATTACAGGCTCTTTATCATCAACAGCATAAATGATCACGTTTCTGGAAGAAGATGAAGAAGCCATTGTTGTTCTTAGTGTTCTTGAGTTTGGTGATGATGAACAGTAGCAACAGACTTAAAATCTTCAAAGCAAACTCCTTTCTTGCGCAAATCTGACAACAGAAACAGTGGTGATGAATGAAAATGCAAGAGGATCACGTTTGCTGGTTTAGATTCAGCAAAAACGCAAGAACAAGGCACGATTGAAGGATTGTTTGATGACTGTTCTTGAGGGAATACGTAAAGCTTTGTTCTTTAGAGAGAAAGTGAAGAGTTGAAGTTTCAGAAAAGTGAAAGTGTGGAATACGTTTGCTACTTATAGGCACTCCAAATTTGCATGTATCTGGTAACTGAAACATCACCACTCTTCCATCTCAGTTGTTCACATTCTGCCACGTGTCCCACTATTAAGCTAAAAAGTTGGAAATCTTGGTTTGTGGGGATCGAGGTGACGGTTACAAGTTTTGTCATAATTGACTATGACTTGATGTGACGTTTACGCCGTCTTTGGTAAACGTGCAGAATTGGAAAGGGTTGGAATCTTCAAAATTGCCATTTCTTCCTTGTGTATTCGACATGCAGTCGAAATTGGCATTTTTGAGGGGGCAATTTGTTAGCCTGTATTTTCGACAGACATTAATGAATTGGAGTGAGATGATGAAATCTCATTTAATGTATATTATTGCATTTTAATATTCTCTTGGGAACTGATTCTAGTATTAAATCAAGAGAAAATTAAGGCATTTGACGTCAGAGACTTTTCAATGTAAAGTTGTTTGTCAAAGCCTAAGGTTCTGTCGAACTCGACAGAACATTCGTTGTCTGAATAGGCTTGTCGAATTCGACAAGAGTTTATTTGTGTGAATATGTATTTTCGACATTACTGATAATGATCGAAAGCTATTATATATATATATATATATATATATATATATATATGTATTGTTTGTTTGTCTAACGTATTGTGCAGAACGGAGAAAGTATACTCTGGACTTAGCGAAATATTCAAAAAGTGGATAACGTTCAAAAGTCCCACCAGGTGTCAAAGGGAATTCAAATTGTCAAAGACACGTGGAGCATAGTTAGACATTTTGTAGGTTTATAGCAGTTATTCTAGTTTGCCTATAAATATGAGTTTCTCATAGGAGAAACGGGTTCACATTTTCACATGCAAATTCCTATAATATTCAGAGTACCCATGTCAACGAGCGAAATGAATGCGAACAGGAACATGTACGAATCTGTGCACCTTTCTTTGTAAACACTTTTACAAATTATCAATGCAATTTACATTCTGCAAGTATTGATTACTTGTTTGTCATTTAAGCTTTCTGCAATTTAAAGCTTTTCTGCACTTTAAGCATTCTGCAATTTATTTCATTGCATATCTTTACTTTTCAAAGTTTTCTTTAAACTTTATGTGCAATTCATTTACAAGTTTTCTGCAAATTTAACTTTGAAACAATTTACTTTAAACCAATCATTTGACTGTGTCGAATGTTTTTGCCGTTTTATCAATTTATCCGATTTAACCCAGAAAATATGAAAATGTTTTCGTCAATCTTATGCACAATCTATATGTCCCAGGATTTACTAGTTGATCCTTCTTGTAATAATTAAACTAGCGGTTGTTTACTAAAAATCGGGGTAAACACATGTGTATTGTGATATTATTTTTAGAGGATAAACCATTGTATATTTTTGATAATACAATGATGATGATAATTGGATATTAACCAATGAGATAAATCTATAAGTAGATTTATTTTATTGATGAATAAGTTGTCGCTTGGTAGCCATATAAGCAGACTTGTATAAATTTATTGTGAAAATCGAGTTTATAATATAGACTCGAGAAACATGAGATTAATTGACTTTGAGACGTCTTAGTCAATATTTGTGAATTTAGCGGATCCGGATACTAACCCCTGGGAAGAAAAAATTGATAGGAATGGACTATGCCACCGGAAAAACGACAACTAATGGAAACCCAACCTTTGTGATTGGAGACCCCATGAAGAAGGTTTAATGGGAAAAACAAGTTACTTGTTAGTTACGTTAGCACTGAAATTTTGTCCATTTCCTATGTGTTATAATAATGGCTATGAGAAGTGCTAAATTAAAATAAATTTGACGGGTAAGTCTTAATGACTTTTAATGATTACCATAGCCCTTATGGGTGGTGTATGGATGTAGCATACACTAGATGGAATCACCTATATGAGTGTCGAGTGGGGCCGCTTGCATGAGACCGTGGCGGGTCTCTAGAGCACTCATGAATACCAGACATGCGCACGGCCTAAATGCGCCACACCGCGTAACACGAGAATTGTGGGGGTGTAATGTGATTGGTAGACAGCTAACACACATCAAGTGTCTTGGGTTCCATTGCTTGCAAAACCAATTCACAGTGTGTTAAGTCTATCAGTCTAGGGACAGGTTCCATAGCTTGCTATACTGTTCTGATGCATTACATCTATAAGGTTTACTCAGGCATAATTTTTATTAAAACTGTTAATTTTTTCTTCGGTTTAAAACTTTTGAAATATGTGGGGGACTGTTGTATATTTTAGTTATTTCAAAAGTTTAATTTTGGTATGTCTCATAATTTTGAGTAAGAAATATAAAAATATTTTTTATTGAAAAATTAATTCAATTTTGTCATATAGTGGGTTACACATTTTTCTTTTAAAGCTCATTTAACTCAAATAATTGGTAATTATTTTCTTGCTATATGATGGTTAATCTTAATTTATAGCAACCTATTTATTTTGTAACCGTTTGAAGAAAAACTAGTTAATAGGATTTTTACTTGGTCATCATATAGGAATATATATTCACACATGAGTTTATAAACAAGAGAAGAAGTGCGAGTAGTAAGAGTATACATGCCCAAAGTCATTGTGTTTATTTTTTCCATCTAATTTTAGAAACAAAATATTTTTATAATGGGTGTGTGCCTGAGTTACCGACCTTGTTGATATTCTCGTGTCTTGATAGCCTCGGTATGTTTATCACCGAGAAGAACCGGTTGTACTCTGGGGGAGTTGCACAATATTTGCGGATAATTCTTTAGTTCAGTGTCACGACACGCCTCCGGTTATGAGTTTCCAGCCATCCGCAACAACATATATTACTGCATGAAATTGTTTGCTTAATTTTTTTAAAAGAGTTGTTTTTTTTTGCAAAGTGATATAAGTTTTTTTTTTAAAATAAATATAATCATTTGTTTTGGTGTAAATTAAATATTTTGTACGTGCAACTGCAGAGATTAATTTTTCAAGTCTTGTACGATCTAAATTGGTGGTAAATTCAGTCTAACAGTTGTAATAATATTTGTTGCATGTATATACTTTCATGTGCCAAATTTACGTCAAAATGTCTTTTAAATTATTTTTTATTTTCTCTAGTGAATGAAAATAATTTAGAAAACATTATTCAGTAAAATATCTTTATTATAACTATTTTACATATGTTAATGAGATCAAATCATACCTAAAACTTAATGTGTACGTCCACTTTGGAAATCTATTTGTGCAACTATTATCATATTAATATTTTTCTTGTTTAAGCATTTGCCAAACCAATATTATCCCGCAATCTTTATGTTATATTTACCAAACCAACATGGATCAAGTCACTACTATTTCATTTTCACATGTTACATCAATGAGAATAACAAACTTCTAGTTATGAGGACTAAGACAAACCATTGCTGTTAGAAGTCCTAACAATTTTTACTAATATAAGGTGAATTTCTATCTAAGTTATAGGACGACTTGACAAAATTGTACTTGCTTTCAGTTACAATTATAAGTAAAATTTCACTTTTTAGATTCATTAAATAATTGATGAATTTGGTCTATAAAATTGATCAGATATATTGATTATTCAATTAATCTAAAAAAAATAAACTTTTGGTTATAATTATGACCGGAGACAATATATAGAAAATTATCTTTTGACATTCATACATCCCTATCTACTTCTTGGAGATAAAAAAAAAATAGAGAGAGTAATGCGGTAAATATAATAGATATTACATGAATAGACGTATGAATGAACGTTGATGAGTTAGTGGTGTCTTGAATAAAATCCTTAGTAGTATATTAGTAATAGTGTATTTTGGCATCTAGTCATGGGGTTAGCATCCATAATGCATGCAGTGACAACAACGATGTCATAGTCGAAAAACAACAGAACTGATGTGCTTGCTACTCATAAACACTATTTGCACCATTTCAAGTGGCATATATTGATATCAGTTCTAAGTTCTAACCACCATGCAAATGGCACAAGGTTACAAAAACGGGGAACAAAGCACTTTTAGAAGGGGTAGATGCAGGGCAAAGTTTTAACAGTACCATGTGATATTCATGTGATATACATGTGATAATATAACAAACTATATATTAGTGCACATCAAATTTTACAAATAGTAGCTAGCTTCCTCACTTGCCCAAAAGCCAAATCATTTTATTTAAACATAAGCTAGATATTTTTATTTGGATGAAACAACGTAATTAATTAAGCTAGATATAGAGGCTGTTTGTTATAGATTTTTTTTAGAAAAAATCACTTTTTTTATAAAAATAATCACTTTTAAAAATATTGTATCCGTTTGTTACAGCTTTTTAAAATAATCAGAATTTAAAAATAATCAGAAAACAGCTAAAAATGAGAAGCTGTTAAGCCCGTTTGTTATAGCATTTTTTAAAAAAAAATCACTTATTTTAAAAAAATAATCACTTTTAAGAATATTACGTCCGTTTGTTATAGCTTTAAAAAATAATCAGAATCTAAAAATAATCTAAAAACAGCTAAAAATGAGAAGCTAAAAATAGTAGCTTCTTAAAAAATAATTTTTTTTTAGAGGAAAGAGAAAACAATAATCAAAAGGTGGAGATATTTTTTATCCAAAAATATCCTTACATAAATTTTAATATTCCAAAAATATCCTTATAAAAAATATTTTTTATCAAGGTAAACAAACACAAATAGCTTCTGATTTTTTGTAAAATCTCTAAAAAATAATCTCTAAATTATTTAAGGTCAAAATCACTTATTTTTTAATCTATAACAAACAGGCTCTTAGAGTAGCTTCTCAAATAATAGATTTTTTTAGAGGAGAGAGAAAACAAGTGTGGTTATTTTGTAACTAAAAAAAATCATTTTTATACGTTGTATCCAAACAAGCTAAATATTATTTTATTAAAAAAGGTGATTTTTATTACAATAAACAAACACATAGTAAATTCTATTTTTCTATAAAATCTCTAAAAAGTAATCTCTAAATTATTAACATCAAAATCACTAACTTTTTAATCTGTAACAAACAGACCCATAAAATATCCTTTCAAATTCAATTAAAATGCATATACGACACACTTTGGTGTTTTTCTCGGTCATGATACTTTATGACACTAGCGGGAAAAGATTCCATGTTGTAAGTGTCTCAAAACAGTTACAGTGTGAGCCGTCTGATTTGATTGAATGGTCATAATTAGTTTAGAGTATGTATAATTTAAACCGTTTGATGTGAAATCAGTGACCCAGATTAAATACAATGTTAAACTGTGTGATTTTTCAGCTGTAGAAAATTCAGATCCAATAGAGAAAAAGATTCTCTGTTGTAACTACGTCAACACAGTTACAGTGTGAATCATCTGATATGATTCGATGGTCAGATCCCTAGTAACAATATTAGAGTTTGTTCCTGTTCAAATTTGATAAGAGCAGATTTTAATGTAGTTTTCTTTTTAGGTGAGATTTTCGAATTTGGATTCTCTACATTCAAAAATTTTACATTCACCTACATTTATTTATATTTAGTGCAAAAATGCAATAGGAGAGAATGAATAGAGAGAGTTTGGTAGGTGTTAATGACAAAATTGACTTTAGAAGTATTATTTACTCCCTCTATTACAAATTTTTGGTCCTTTTAACTTTTTAGTTTTGTCCTAAATCTTTAATCATTTTAAGAAACTAAAACATTACTCCCTCCGTCTCTATATGAGCTAGTTTGATAAAACACGGATTTTAAGAAAGTTGGTTTTAGTATTAAATTGGTTTACAAATTATATTGAATTTTCATGTTTACTCTTAGTAATAACTTTCCTATAATTAATAGAGTACTCACTTAAAAAAAGGTATTAAATGCTATTCAGAAAAATATGTAAATTAAATAAGGTTAACTTTCGAAAAAAAAAATCAAAGTCATTGATGATTGCAAAATGATTTTATATAAAGAAACAATTTTTTTGTCAAACTAGATTTTATAAAAAGGGACGGATAGAGTAATTAAATAAATTTTCTCTTTCTTAATAATGTAAGGGTAAAAATGACTTAATTTATTAATCTTTATTATTTCTTAATCTGCGTGCGAAACTCTAAAATGACCAAAGTTTTGGGACTTGGGAAGTACTTAACAATCAATGAAAACAAATCACCTAAGTAAATTTATATATAGTACTCACAACAAACTTTTAACCAACTTTTACTTCACATTCATATAAAATATATTCTCATTGATCGTTGGGTAAAATATATAACCAAAATTAAAGAGATAGTGCAAAGAAAAACTTTTTTTAGTGGTAATCAAACAATTTGTAAGCAATGAATAGACATTCACATAACAAAATAAAAGCGAGAAAATATAAAAGAGGTTTGGGTTTTTAATACTACAATAAAGATAAACCCGTCATTTAGCGGGGGTTTTAAAGCCATTTGCGGGGTTTTTTTTTTATAAGCAAAATGAATGGAATTATAAGGAGTACAAGAGGTACTCAGCCCTTACAATTCAAGAACAATTACTTTAGATTCGACTAAAGCAATCTAAGTAGCGGAACCGTCGGTGGTCAAGTACTCTGCTTCAGTCAAAGGCTTGCTACGTGGTCAATTTTGGTTTCCATGAGTGCGGCCAAAATACCTATATAAGGAAGGCTGCATTGAGCTGAAGCCTCACACCTGCAATGAGCTGAAGCCTCACACCTCCCTCACTTCTCTTATAATTCTTTTTCTTGTTTAATTAGTTTTATAATGTTAATTTTTTATCATTTTTTGAGTAAATGGTTGCATAGTCCTTCGTCGATTAGCGACTTTTAGTGTCCTAATTGGGTAAGGTGTGACGAGGGAATCATGGTCAGAAGTGGGACTTTTCTAAACACAAATGGAACCGTCCTGCCTCGTGAAACTTTTTGGCTCAAACCACCTTGTTGTCTGCATTTATCTGATGGTATGCAAGTGGGAGATGCTACTACAAAGTGTGTTGGTTTGATGTTTAAACGTTGGCTGGCGAATCATCCTCAACCTATCGGTCATTTATTTAATTATAATGTAATTTTTGTGCCTAACATGTAATATTTAATTACATTTTAAAGTGGAAACACAGTCAAAAGAACACGATGATTTAGATGATATATTTAAATCTATATTTTGTGCCTAATTTATAAAATATATTTCTTTGAATTTTATATGTTATGTAGCATTCTGTTCTTGCTTTAGATATTCGTTTTCTGTAACATACAGGTCCGCTAGAATTGAAAAAAATGGACGGTTACGATAACAGAATATCGATAAAAATAGCGACACATTACATTAAGAACGAAGATGGTAAATTTAAAACATAAATTTAACAAAAACATACAAAACTAAATATCAGATAAATTAACTTCTTCGACTTTGTCCTCTCCGGGTTTGACCATGCACGCCGCGATTTCGTCGGAGGTCCTCAGACGGATCAAGTTTGAACATATAGCTTGAAAGGATCTAACCAACTTAGCGTCGAGCTCGATCGGTCCCTTCGTCATGTACTGAGAGAAAATAGAGAACATTATTCTCACGTCGCCATAGTTCAAAGTTTCATGTTGGTGAACAGGACGGTTCTGTGAGCAGACCGACGGAAAACGATACTCTACATCGGTGGCCCTTCTTTGATCGCGGATGTGGAGACGACCGCTGAGTTGGGCCAGCTGGTTCTTCAGATCACCGAGCGTAACATTGACCTGGATCCTGTAAAGATTCGATTTTTCGTCGTTGTAGTAGACTGCAGCTAGGTGGATGTTATGTTGAAATTCTAAATTTTTCATTTTTTTAACTGTGAATGAAAACACCCACCCCTATTTATACATGTGGTTGTGCATTAATGACCACCAAAATTCAGACCACATAGAAATC
The DNA here is from genome assembly GCA_030408175.1 of Trifolium repens. Classification (NCBI taxonomy): domain Eukaryota; kingdom Viridiplantae; phylum Streptophyta; class Magnoliopsida; order Fabales; family Fabaceae; genus Trifolium; species Trifolium repens. Next base: position 40,266,210 of record CP125851.1, read on the forward strand.
CGCTACTTATGTTGCGGAACACCCTACACACCTGTCAGTCACTTAAGTAGCGAATGAACGATGGTCGATGGTCTTTGAAGCAGTTAATGGTCAAGGACGGTCAAGGCGTTTGATTTTGCCACCAAGGTAGGTAGTTGTCGAATGGTCGTTCGCTACTTAAGTAGCGGATGGACGATGCTCAGAACTTTGGTAACAATCAATGGTCAAGGACGGTGGCCAATGAGGGAGTGGCTGTTACTTTGACCAGCCAATGAAATTCTGGCGAAAAAACTATAAATTGAAACCTTGCCATTCATTTTTTCATTCATCTCATATCTTCTCATTCTCCCATCTTCCATCTTTTCTTACATATTTTTCATTTTAGTGTTTTTTTTTTATGTTTTTAATTTTTGTAGTTTTGTTAGTATAAGCGTAAATGGTTTCAATGTCCGTCGTCGATTAATCATAATGATCTTACGCTTGTTCTTCAATGATGACGATTGAGATCATTATATTAATCGGCGAGAGACTTTTTGATGCCCATTAGGATCATTATGATTAATCAAATTGAATCCGCCGTGATTTGGGTTTTCCCCTAAGAGGAAGGGGTGGATATGGAGGTGGTAGAGGTGGTTATGGCGGTGGACGTGGAGGCGGTAGAAGTGGTTATAGGGGGTTGCTCAAAAGTGGCCTTTTACCCTCCAAGAAGATTGATCATTATGGTTAATCTTTTTTTTTTTTTTTTACTTTCTTTCAATGTAATTTGTTTGATATTATGTTATAAGATTAATTCTTGAATGTAACCCTATAGAAATGTAATAATAATTGAATAGTTTTTGCATTTTATGTTGTCTTCTGTTATAATTTTTTTTCTGTTTTCCTGTCAAATGGTTATCCGCTACTTAAGTAGCGGATGTAGAAAATAAATAAAAAATCACGTAGGGTGCCACTGTAGGGGTTTAATACTGAGGCGTGAAAAAACCCCAATTTTTTTACTCATTTGCCTCTTAAGTGAAGGATAAAATATGTCGCTTAAATAGCAGATGAAAGTATTTTGGTCATTTTATAGGGTGCGCGTATAAAACTGTACGGTGGCAAAAATGAATTTTCTATTAAATTTTTCCAATTACATAAGCCTCACAATTATTTAGGTCCAATATTTTATATTTTTATTTAGGCCCATAGTACACGTTCACCATAATAAACCCATTTTTCTCCATCTTTTCACCTTCTCTTTCCAATTACAACTGCGGTTACTACCACTACTACCGGTAGCCGTAAATATGCTTCTTTGCATTGTGCTGTAAGGGGGGGTTTGGTTGAAGAAGGTTGCAGATTCTGAAAGTGTCCTTCTCCTTCCGGTACGAAAGTTACTATAGTATACAGCTTGAATCTCTCTGCTACTCACTTTTTATTTTTATTTATTTATTACATATTTCTGCTACTCAGTTAATAATACCCTAATCTCACTTCAAAAGATAATCTTCACCAAAATAGTTTATCCATTGTTAATTTATTCTTCTTTGCTAATTTCTGATTTATTTCTTAATTTTGCTAATAATCTCTTTATTTTATTTTTTTATTTTGATTTCAGAATTGCTAGGTTTCGTTTACTCGCTGCACAATCCTTCACGCTCAAGCACTGGGTGAGAAATTTCAGGTTCTAATTTATTTTTTCAATCATGCCTCCTAAGATTCCTCCTAAGTTTAGAAAGTATGAATCTGGATATGAGAAGCGTAAGAAAAAGAAAAAACTTGAAGAGTTCATTCAATCTCAAAGAGGAGCTCTTGATAAATTTCTCATAAAGAAACCACAAATTTCTGTTGAAAATCACAATGTTGATAATGTTGATGTTGAAATTCTTGAAAATGTGGTTACTCATGAGAATAATAATATGGAGAATGAAAGTGTTGAACCAAACAATAGAGGTCATGTTCATGGTGATGATGTTAATTTGAATACTTCACTTGATAATGAAGATGATAATCTGGAGGATAATGTTAATGACAATGTAAAGCAAGCAAACCCATCTGAACATTCGTTTGATATATTTGATCCAAGATATTGGGATGCTCTTGATTCTAAAATGATTGATTTATTAGTTATGGAAGGTCCTAAACGTGATTTATCCATTGTAAATGGTCCTAAAGGTAAATCTTCTAGACGCTTTACGTCTAATTTATATACTAGAATTTTAGCAAATGGAGAGAAGTGGGATAGAAACTGGCTTGTTTATTCGAAAGAGCTTGATAGAGTATTTTGCTTTTGTTGTAAAGTTTTTAAAAGAGGGATTGGTAAAGGCCAGTTAACAAATGAAGGTTTTTGTAATTGGAAGAATGTTAGGGAAAGACTTAGAGAGCATGAGAGAGGAACCGAACATATTAAGAATATGGTTACTTGGAGTGAGTTGCGTCAAAGGCTGCAAAAGAACCTGACTATTGATAAAACAATTTAAAGACTATTCTCGTGACAGTTGCTTCTACGATAAGAAGTTTTTTAAAATTGAAATGTATTACAAAAAAAGGAGTAATGAGTATTATGTATTACAAGAAAGGAGTAATGGTTGACATTGATCTTTTGGAGCCAATACATATGAAGACTTGATTGATGAATTTGCTTTGAAAAGGTATTAGAAGGATGTCTCTTTTTAAGTAGTTAGAAGGTTGATATTAGTTTGAAGTTGTATTGAGATGTTGTTATTTATAATTTAAATTCTGAGTATTATGTGCTTCATTTGGTAACATTTTGAGTTTATGAAATTATTGATTAGAACATGACTCTATTTATATTATTTATTTACAAGGATGACTCTTTTATATTATTGATGTTGTTTACAAATTTGAGTTAGTTACAATTTAAATAAATGATGATTATTTTTGAGTTTTGATTGCATCTTTATATTAAGGCCTCTGATTTTTAAGGTTAGAATAAGAACTTCAAATTCTTTAAGTCGGTCATGTCTCTAGCCAAAAAAACATTTCTTCATTGACATTCTTCAACGATTTACTTTTTTTATTCCCCTTCTTTCCCTCCCTTTTATGTTAAGCCTGGAAATGATGATAAGCACAGTGTTAGAACACCAACTTGTAATAGAATATTAACAAACCATATGCATAAATACCATGGCCCAGATTATAAGTAGAGTTTAATGGATGTTTTATTAGTGTAACTTAATTTTACACTAACATATAATAGAACTAAAGTGTGTATAATGGAGTAATTTCGTGGAATATGGCCGTTTAAAATTATTTTACATTGTATATATTCAACTTTTTTTGGTATTATAAGTATATCATAAAAGTTTGTTAACCCTGCCATGAACCCTGCCATGACTGTACACAATGAAATTGTCGATCAATATCGAGTTTTAAAACACTACTATAAGCTAAGATTAAAGAAGTTAAAAATCAGAGTTCAAACTCTAACGAATGGAAAAAATACTAACAATAACAACTAACCTACTAACATTGTCAATCCCAAAAAAAAAAAAAACACCATTGTAAAAATATAAATTAGGAAAAGACATATTTAAGAGTTTTGATAAATTTGCACTCTATACCAATAAATTAATGATATTGTTTATGAATAAAATAGTTGTTTACCAACTTTTGTATGTTAGGAAATGATTTCATAAAAATAAAAAATAAAAAATCATACATTTTATCGTAAAAAATATTCAATATTCAGTATTCACTATTAAATGAAAAGTCAAAATAAATAAATTTTATTTTGCTAAAATTTTTTATAAATAATATTTAGTTATTATATTATAACATTTTAAATAATAAAAAGATTTTTTTTTCAAAAATATAACCCTCGTTTAACTATTAACTTGAGGGAAATTTACAATCAACTACCTTTAAATTTCATCAAATGACACACAACTCATCTCTAAATTTTAAATAGACATTAGTAAAAAAAAATTAAATAGACATTAACCTCCATTTGTTTAGATAATGGCTCTTAATCTATGTTAGATAAAGATAGCTAATTACTGTCTTCTTTTGTTTAGATTCGACTTTTTAAAATGAGTGATTTTGATTTATATAAATATTCTTACTGTCTTCTTTTGTTTAGAGTATAAAATAAACAAATATTAATTGTTAATTTATCAATCAAAGCTTACCAGAAAAAAATAAATTATCAATCAAAGATAAATATTATTGGTATATCGTAATAAATCATGGATTTATTGGTTTAATAATTTCTTCATTTTACACTTTATTCAGTACAAATTCATTTCTTCTACACGAGCTATTATTATTTTTTTCAATGGACAAAAATGAATCTTAAGATAACTAGATAAGGCTTCTTCTATAGAAGACAAAAGAAGCTTCAGAATGTTGAAGCACAAGAAATCAATATTGCTTTGAAGAAATTAACGTTGTTTCAAACCTTTCTCAAAAAACTAGTTTATATACATGGAAAGCAATAACACATGATATGGCCACAACCCCACTTTTCACCACCACACTACCACCACCTTCGGCCACAGCGCCACCGTCCACACATTCATCACAAGTAGCCACACTCGCCTTCTTAATCGACAAATCCAAATCCAAAAACCACCTTCTCCAAATCCACGCAACTCTCATTCGTCGCGGTCTCCACGACCACACTATCTTAAACTTCAAGCTCCAACGCCGTTACTCCGCCGTTGGCCACCTTCACTACTCCGTCACCCTCTTCAACCAAACCCGTAAACCAGACGTGTTCACATGGACCTCAATTATCCATGCTCACACCCAATCAAACCTCAACGACCATGCACTTTCTTACTATGCTCAAATGCTTACAAGCTGTGTTCAACCCAATGCTTTTACCTTCTCTTCTCTTCTCAATGGAACAACCCTTCAAACCACCAAATCCATTCACTGTCATGTTGTGAAATTCTGTTTGGGTTCAGATACTTACGTGGCAACGGGTCTTGTTGACGGTTATGCAAGAGGGGGTGATTTTGTTTCTGCGGAGAAACTGTTCGATGAAATGCCCGAGAAGAGTTTGGTTTCTTTTACGACAATGCTTACGTGCTATGCGAGACATGGGAAGCTCCGCGAGGCTCGGATGTTGTTTGATGAAATGGGAAGGAATAAGGATGTGGTGGTTTGGAATGTGATGATTGATGGGTATGCTCAAAATGGGTTTCCTAATGAGTGTTTGTTGCTTTTTAGAAGAATGCTTGTTGAAAAAGTTAAGCCTGATGTGATTACTTTGTTGGCTGTTGTTTCTTCTTGTGGCCAGCTTGGTGCTTTGGAGAGTGGTAGATGGGTTCATTCTTATGTTAAGAATGAGAAAAATGGTGTTGGGGTTGAAGTTGTTCGTGTCGGGACTGCTTTGGTTGATATGTATTGTAAATGTGGGAGCTTGGAGGATGCAAGAAAGGTTTTTGACAAAATTGATGGTAAGGATGTTGTTGCTTGGAATTCAATGATAATGGGTTATGCTGTTAATGGGTTTAGTGAAGAAGCTTTGAAGTTGTTTTATGAGATGTGTAGTGTGGGAGTTAAACCTAGTTATGTTACTTTTATTGCACTTTTAACTGCTTGTGGACATTCTGGTTTGGTTGACAAAGGATGGGAGATTTTCAATATGATGAAGAATGAGTATGAGATGGAACCAAGGGTTGAACATTTTGGATGCATGGTTAGTCTTCTTGGTCGAGCTGGTCGTTTGCAAGAAGCTTATGATCTTGTGAAGAGTATGAAGATTGAACCTGATCCTATGCTTTGGGGAACTTTACTTTGGGCTTGTAGACTTCACAACAATATTTCTTTGGGAGAAGAGATAGCAGAGTTTCTTCTGAGCAATGATTTAGCTAGTTCTGGAACTTACGTTCTTCTTTCGAACATATATGCCGCTAGTGGCAACTGGGTTGGTGCAGCTAAGGTTAGAGCTTTGATGAAAGACAATGGAGTTGAAAAAGAACCTGGTTGTAGTACAATTGAAGTTAACAATAGGGTACATGAGTTTATTGCCGGTGATTTAAAACATGCTAAGAGTAAAGATATATATTTGATGCTGGAGGAGATGAATGGTTGGCTCAAGGGCAATGATTATACTCCAAAGACAGATATTGTTTTACATGACATAGGGGAGGAGCAGAAGGAGCTATCCCTGGAAGTTCATAGTGAGAAACTTGCATTGGCGTTCGGGCTTATTAGTACACGTCCAAGAACTACAATCAAGATTGTAAAGAACCTTCGTGTTTGTTTGGATTGTCATGATGTGATGAAGATGATATCTAGAATCACTGGGCGTAGAATTGTAATGCGGGATCGGAATCGGTTCCACCACTTTGACAACGGTTCATGTTCATGTGGGGATTATTGGTGAACTTAATCCTTAAAATTCTTAATTGAGGATCAAATTAGTGATATTTAATTTAATGTAAGACTAAATTACTTTTGTATATTTTAAAATGATAATTTAAACCTACACAGCATCCTCAGAAATTCAGCATTTGAGAAGGGATATAAAAAATGGCAGACAATAATTTCTCCATGACTCTGCTTGTACCAAAAACTATTGTGAACAAGTGTTGGGCTTCAAACCCTAATCCAATAATATTGACCATCATACAATAAATCCAGTTCAGTTTTTTCAAAGCATGTGTCGATGTATTAAAGTAATTGAATGATGATGAACAACAAAAAAGGAACAGTATAATTGATGGTTTTCCTCACATGCTCCATCACCTGAAGTAATCCCATTCGAAGTGTATCAGGTACTAAATGCAAAAAAAAATGCAAAATGCAGGCACCTCTTTCAATCGGAATTTGAACCTTTTGAACCTTTCGCCATGTTCTCCATTTAAATGTTAAACATTCCCTAAAACTAAGATTGATACTAATACATAGAGCTGTTTTAGAATACCACATCACAAATCTTGTTTTATGTCTTTGAACTAAAAGATGATTAATAAAAAAAACCCCATCCCTTTCCTTTTTCCATGGAACACATGGAAGAAATAGGCAGAATATGCAGGAAAAGGCAACTACATACACAATACTGGAGTCAAGCGATAATTAATAATTATACAGGATATTGTCCCAACTAAATCTGTACATTTTTGTTTTTTATAAATGCGCTCCTACAAATTACTTTACGCTAACAAATTGCAACTGGATCCAAGAGTAATAAGTTATGCCTACACATTAAAATGGTAAACCTATCCACCAAAATACACTTCCACCATCTAACCTAAAGGAAAAAGAAAGAATCCAATGTACCAGCCAGGAGAACATGCATGGTGTTTCTCAGCATCACATTCTGAAATCCAAAACGCAGACTGTATTATTGGCAAAACATGCAGCAATCTTGTCACCCTCTTTATTCCAACAGACCTCGAAAATGCCTCCACTGCCTGCATATGTTCTAACAATCTTGCCTTCCTTCAACGACCATATGTGCAAGGATTTGTCAAGAGACCCACTGGCTATATACTCACCATTGGGACTGAATGCAACAGAGTATACGGGATGCCTGTAAGACAATAAACATGTCAGACCCCGAAAAAAAGAAGAAAATCTAGTAGACCTTTCACTATTTATGTATTTTCCTGCAAGTGAACGCATCTCATAGATTTATCTACAACATTTATTAAACTGCAAGGCGAAGGATAAGGACTTCATGTTGACCAGCCTCCTCCATATGTTTACAACATTTGAGAGGTGGGAGATTCTTATATTATGCTTGTTCAATATAAACCAAAGCTATTAAAATAGTACCTGTGTCCATTCAAGCTGTAGATGAGTTTCCCAAGTTCAACATCCCATAGTTTTACAGTTGAGTCGAATGAGGCACTGCACAAAAAGATGACAGTTATTTCAAACATGAAACAAAAAATAAATAAAAAATATAGGCACCATCACAATAGTAAAACTGCCAAGATGGAAATATTTGAAAAAGATTGAAAACTGATAAGACATCCAAAATATCATACAGAGAAGATGTGAATTATTTACTGAAAAATATAGCTTTGGTTCCATGCAGTGTCAAAACTAAGCTCCTCGGAGATTTTACAGTCCCTACCCAGCTGAAAAATTGTAAAATGCTAGTGGCTAAACTCTAACCAGTTCTCTTCCGCACATTCCCCTCCCTTCAGAGTACCCCTTTACATGTGTAATCCCTCCCTGTTGTAGCCACACTAATCTTTGGGCCTTTCACCTTGCACAAGTGTTCCTTCATACGGGATGGATCCATCACTGGCATCTGTTTGAATTTCAGCCTTGTCTCAAGGCTGAATCAGAAAATACTGGAAATTGAATGATGCTGATTGCAAACACCTATTTCCCTGCAGCCTCTTCTGTAGACTGTGCACTCTTATATATCTTCATCCCTGAGGATAGGTCCTTTATGACGTGCGGTGCTCAAAACATTGTACAATTATAGATTTTAGAAAGAAAAAAAATTGACAACTTGGCCTCCTTGGATAAAACAAATAATTATAAAGAAAGAAAAAGACCCTTTCAGAATTAGGGTACATAGTCACCGAGAGGGGAGATAGAGAACAAGAGAGGAGGAAAGAATGGGCACAAGCCGCCCAGAAACAGCACTTTTAAGCATCACAAAAGATACTCTAATCTTACTGGACTCCGATTTTGCATGCAGTCACTCCTTTTTTTCTTTTACTTTCTTACCTTCCCATTTATGAAACTAAAGAACAGTAATATCACAGCAACACCATCACAATAGAGTATATATGGTACATAATTATCATTTAATTTAATTAAAAAGAACTAATATGGAGGGGCAGTCAACCAATGAACTAAATAGCAGCTACTTTTGAGCAGGCAATTACAATCGATTGGAATCAGCAAAACGCGAAAGATATCATTTTTGTATAGTTCAGTTAACACAGCAATACAATTCAAAGCATTACACTCATCCATTTGAAATTCAGGGGGTAAAGAAATAGAAAATTCAACAATTCTATATTTCGGGAGAAGCATACATAAACATATAGGGAAAAAGTTCAGTTGTTGGTTTTTTGTATAAATAAATAAATGCATGAAATCAAGAGTAACAAACATAATGTCACCAGTAATTAACTTACCTAGCTAATATCAATTTTTTGTTAGGATTATTTGTACCCGGACCCGTAGGGCTCCATCTGATGGTATATATCTCCTACAAAAGAAAGTTATTTAGTTTACCCAACAACACATAATGAGTAGCTAAATTGATATGCAAACACAAAAAATTGGACATTCACAAAATGCAAAACACAGGGTACCTTGGAATGCTCCTTTAAATCATGAAGATACTTTTCTTGCTTCAAACTCCATATCTACAAACAATGCATCCAACCCAAACAAAAAAATCAAACACAGACAATACAAACAGTAACTTCAGAAATTACTTCATAGTTATGTGTTAATAAATAATTGTGAAAATTAAAGTACAAGTGCAAAAAGCCCAACCAGACACAAAAATATTTATGTAACTATGGACAATATAAGATCAGTAACTAAGAAGCAAGTAATACCTTTGCTGTGATATCATCAGAACAGGACGCCAGCAATGAGCCTGTGGGATCCCATTTGACACAGTTAACTTCCCCCTGCAAATGCAGCAAGATCATTGGCAGATGTAAGACTTGTCGAATAATTATTGCGTGCATTTTCATGAAATATCTCAAATTAATCATGTCTGAAAAATACAGCAGAATAAGTCTGAATTCACAATCCAAGTAATTCATTTAGTGCTGGCCGTTTTCGAAAAAAATCCAACTAAATAGTGGGGCAGCTAAATAAGTCTGGAATCCGTCTTGAAAGTCACAACCTAAGGTTATCCATTACTCTATATTGAAAACCTTGCCAACCATTATTAACTTTTTATAAAAATGCTGGGGAATAAATCCTCTCAAGAATTGAAAGTAGCTTGCAAAATAAGGTCTCAAAGTATGAACCTGGTGTCCAGCAAAAGTTTGTACAGGACGGGTTTCACCAATCTTGCAGACATATATCATATTGTCGGTGGAACTTGAGGCAAAAGACGTATTGCTGCGCCAGTCAACATCAAGTGTTGGACCTAAACAAGACATCAAGCCACAATCAGAAAATATTCATATGTATGGTTAAGAAAATTAAAGAGTTCTTTTATAGTTTTCTCCCTCGATCAAACTATACATTCAAACTGTTGTTTCCATTTTCACCTGAATGAAATTCAAACTGTTGTTTCCATTCCTCTGCCTTCACATCCCAAACAATCGCAGTTTGATCACAACTTCCAGTCAGGATATAATCGCCTCTCTTATTCCACTTCAGAGAGAATATTGGACCCTTATGTTTGCTTAATGTACTCTTCAGTTCACCTAGTCAAAGATAACCACCACATGATCAAATTCAAAACAATGACCAATGTCTAAATCCAAAAAGCAAACTCAAATAACCAAGAGCCTGATTAAAAACACAATAATAGGAACAATGATTTAACAAATAGGATGACAGCAACAAGATACCATTAACCTGTTTGCTTTGAGAAACCCTTTTTTAAAAAATCTCAGTTTGTTTTACTTTTGCTTGACGTTTTCAAAGATTTGTCGAAAACAGTGAAAACAATATAGTTGTTTCCACACTATCGTATACAAATCTTTGAAAACTAAAGCAAAGTGAAAACAGAGATCGCTTTTGTAATTCAAAACAACAAATGAAAACAGAAAACATTTGCTAAAATCAAATAGGCCCTAGTATACCCATTCAAATATTTATCCAGAAACAGCGAAAACCAATTTAGTTGTCTCCACATTTCCCTAAACATAACTTTAAACATAATAGCAAAGTGAAAACATAGTGTTACTTCAAAAAAACTCAATAGAAATTGAAAAAAGAAAAAAAATGCTAGAACCAAATAGGCCCTTATATACCTAGGGAGAATAATATTCTCACAATACAGAGATAAAGCCATACACTTAAAATGTGCATATGCAGGCAATCATAAAATGCAAACTATTGAGGAAAGAGTATAATATCATTTCTCCTTAGTTTGTTTCTTTAATTAAAAATAACACAAGATTAATAGTTCTCCCACCCTTTTAGTTACAAAAATAACATCAGCAAGCCAATATGTGTTTAACAGTTCCTTAGATAAACAACTCACAGACACAATTAACTATCTAAAACCAAAATGGGACTTTCACAGTGCTTAGTGCTGGAATGCAGAGCTCTTGCAGTGTGCAATTACTTGCTATGAAATTTCCAACTGATGATAATTCCAGAAAAAATCTCTTATTCATTGGTTATGCAACATTGGAACCAGCTTTTCAGGATAATGATCATCCCGGCCATCTTACTGACTCACTGAGTTCTTTCCAGCAATGTTCATCTCTTCAAAGGATGCCTCTTGAGCATCCTTTTCCAACCATGATTTGAGGAGTCCGTATTATATATTCCTTCTTGAGAGATTCATTTGAAACAGTAAATAATAATTTAAAATCACCTCCTCAGGTAAATTGACCTTTCTCGGGAAAAATAGCTTAACTCCTTTGCCGAGCCATTAAAATAATAACAAAAGAGTATACCAGATATTAAGAACAAGGCATCTCATCACATACAAGTCCTCAAATGCTATAATAAAATATAAAGACAGAAAAAATGCCCACCATTAGTGGTCCAAATTCTTGCTTGCCCATCGTATGAACCAGTTGCTAGAAGTGTCCCTTCTCCCTGTACAACGGAGAACAAAGTAAATTCCAAGTATGAAACATTATAAACAAATATTACAGATAATAACCTCAAATTTCAAATCTTATAGTCAGGGTAAAATATTTAACATAATTTTTATGGTAAATATAGTGTAAATAGCAATGCTAGGGTCACACTCTCTAACACACCCTTTAAACACACTCTACTAGAAATAAGCCATGTCATCTCTATTTTTTAAATCTTCACCGGATAACCGGTTGTAAAGGTTGAGTGAATTTATTTTCTTTATTAATTTTATTTTTTTATTCTCGACTCTTCACTTTCCAAAAACTCCCATCAATCTGTCAGCACTTTTTCTCATCTTTGGCAAAGGCCAAGGGAACTGTGATGGTGGATTTGAAAAATCATTTTGATACTAGAGGGTGGTTCGATGGAGGAGTTGCGGATGAGAGAACGGCGGAGAGGTTACAAAGATGGATTGTATCGTTGGAGCCACAGGAAGCGACAGCGGAGAGTTATGGTTTGATTATTGGGATTGAGATTAAAAACCCTTATCTTACTTTACTTGTGTTTTTGTTCTGTTCGTGGATCTCAAATTTTCTAAACTATAATCCTATGTTTGTTTTAGATTGAGTTGGATAAATTTTTGTGGGTTTGTTGATTTTTACCGACTTTGTGGGTCTGTTACAGATTTTAGTGGATGACCAAAAACTACTGTGATTTTCTTTGCAGAAGAATAAAGAAGATGCAGGCTGTTCAAAAATAAATAAATAAAGAAGATGCAGTGAAGGTAGATAAGTAAGATTTTAATTTGTGTGGATGAAGGATGATGTAGATCAAGATGAACAAAAACTGTGATTTTTTGTGGATGAACAAAGACTGGGATTTCCACAAAAACAAAAACTATGAGTGCCTGAGTGGTGTTTGAAAATCGCAGGGAAAGAAGACAGAAGAAAAGTTGGAATCAAAAGTTAATAACAAATACAAATAAAAATAATAACTACACTCAAATTGAATCCGGTAGCCAGTAAATGAAACAAAAACGTGGATGACATGGCATGACACTATTGGAGTGTGTTTAAAGAGTGTGTTAGAGAGTGTCTCTAGCACTCCTCATAGTGTAAAATATGTAAAACTCTGCATCTAAAAGAAGATCACACACCTATTTATAATGAAGCTGCAATAATTACATTACATATCTAGACAGTTGTCATGATTAGGAATACTAACAAATAGCCTAGGATGATGTAAAGTCAAGGAATAGTAAAAACACACTGACTTTTAAGACTCCTCCTCAAGCTAAAGCTTACTATGTTTTAAGCTTGTTACATCAAAACATTTTCTCACAAAAAGATTGAAACTTGACAACTGTTGGGTTTATGGATGTAACAGCAGATCCGTCGCCAATGCGACCATCTAGGCGAAAGAGAAAAGATTGTTGGAAAATCACCAAAAGGTTGAAAAGCACCTCTGAATGTGGCAGAGGGAGTCTTGCAGTGACTGTCACTGAAAACGGTGGATGGAGAGAAGCTCACGTGCAAATTTAGGAGCTGCATGTGGGACCCACTTGCAGGAAAGGCAGCGGCGCGCAGCAGCGCTTGTGGAGGCATTTGGCAACGGGAAAAGCACCGTCGGGCAGCCCGAAATATTCTGCGGCGGTTGGCAACGGGAAAAGCACCGTCGGGCACGCCGAACTATTCTGCAGCGGTTGGCGATTGCTTGTGGGTGTGGCTATGCATGTCGCTGAAGTTGGCGACGGGACAAGCGCCGTTGGGCTCGCCAAACTATTCCACGAAAGTTGTTGGTGGTTTCTGGTTGTGGGTAAGGCTTGCAGACTGACAACACTGTTTGAAGATGGAGAAGACAACGGAAGGTTGCTAGAAAGTGGGTGCTGCCGGTGGCAAATTGCGCCACCGGCAGCAATTGTGAAGCACAGAGTAAGGTCAGAGAATCAGAACCAGCTCTGGTACCATGTAAAATATGTAAAAATCTGTATCTAAAAGAAGATCACACACCTCTTTATAATGAAGCTGCAATAATTACATTAAATGTCTAGGAAGTTGTAATGACTAGGAATGCTAACAAATAGCCTAGGATGATGTAAAGTCAAGGAATGGTAAAAACACACTGACTTTTAACATATTGATTAAAATGTAATACATACTTAAACTTATAGCTCGGGGGATCGTGGGTTCTAAAATTTGAGATGAAGTATAATTTAAGTTTATCTCAAGGAAAGGGGTGTGATTTGTCCTAAATATTATAATGTGATAAATAAGTTCCTATTAATCACAGGAAGGGGGTACAGAGGCTTATAGTATATACTCTTCCTAATAATTTGGTGTGGAAAAAATGGATGTGGTGTTGCAACTTCACATGATTTTTGTAACATTGAGTAAAATAGAAGCTTTTGATTCAATCATACAAATATAAGTGTCTTGATATAAATAAGAATATGTAATTGAACTCACGTTCCAATCAAGTGTTGTGACATCTTTACTCTTTTCATTTGTTTTACCCCTAACATGCTTCAACACCAACGCATCCAGAGGGACACTCTGTGAACCAGGCTTACATCTTCCTTCTGGTATGGACCAAATACGAGCTGTCGAATCCCCAGACCTTAATGTTGAAATGATAATATGGTTAAGCACAAGATTATTATAAGAAGCCATTTATCAGGATCTCAATCACAAAACTAAAAGGGTATCATAAATCATGTATATTTATAAATGGTCCAGAACACCAACAAAAAAGCAAAGATAAAATAGCATGATATAAATTGTGAGTCATTCTATGATGTTAATATGTTATACAGCAGAAAAGCATCTAAAAGAAGATAACAAGGATAAGTAAAGTCTGAATTCCTAATGACAGATAAATCATTATGTCTATTGACATAAACATGCATCTTCAGATTTTTACTTTTATTCAAATTTGAGACATTGGGTCCTACTCAAGTGCAGTACGTCTCTGCCAAATATGTTTCACAGATTTTTACTTTTATTCAAATTTGAGACATTGGGTCCTACTCAAGTGCAGTACGTCTCTGCTTTCAACTACAAATAACTTGAGTGTTGGGCCAATAGGTTCTATAGTAATGAGAGTAGGTCAAATGGACGGCAGCTCAATCACTAGAGGCAGGGGAAGGAAAAGATAAAACTATAGACAACTATTAAGAAAGATTTAGACGACAATGGTTTGGCTATAAACATAGTTTACATAACTATAAGAAAGATTTAGAGGACAGTGGTTTGTCTATAAACATGATATATATGATAGAACATTATGGGGTAGTTTGATCCATATAGCAGATCTCACCTAGTATGATAAAATTTAGTTGTAATTGCAAATGTTTTGGAAGAAAACAAACTTCGAAAATTTATTCAGAAAAAAGAAAATCATATGATTTGTTATAGTTGATACTCATGCAACCAGGCGGCATATCTAGCTTTCTGCAGCTGACTGTATTGTATAATTAGCTGTTGTGATAGGTATAACCGACTCATTTATCTGTTATAACAGATCAGTTAAGTCTCATTGCAGGGAATATTAAAGTAACAAGGTGTTTTAGCTATTCATTTTACTAACATGTTATTACAGCTTTCGGTTAGTTAGATAGTGGATCTTAGGTCTCCCAGTTTATCAGTGAACATTGTTCGATGTTATAATTCATTCAGTAGAGTTTGCAGTTATGCAGTACCAGATTACTCAGAAATCACTCCGAGCATTTTCCCTCCCCTTTCGCTTATTTTCTTGCACTGTCTCACGCTTGATCTTTAATATGTATAGCTTTTAAAACATGAGCTCTAGTGGTAAAAAAAGAGACTAGAAGGTGAGAAATTGGGGAAATGAGGAACAGAGAAAAAGAGACCCTCTTAGCTATTATTTCAACAACAGTAAAGATTGGGTGTTTGATGCCAATGAAATCAAAGAAATGTGAGTAACTCGGTTTTATTAAATCATTTGAAAGGTTCTAAAATCCATTAAGAAATGAAAAGATTTAGCAGAAACCGGTATTTATGAAATTACCTGTATTGTATAATAATTAACACAGTGCACTTTGAAAGTTGTTGTTTCCAGAAACACTGGCTTTTTGTAAAAATTACATAATTGATTTTATTTCTCTTTAAAAAGACAATAGGGTTGCAGTTTAAGAAACTAAATACGAAAAACAGTTATTTCAAACAGGTTTAATTATTTTGAAGAAAAAAGCTGAATGTGGTCAGTATCCCTCCATTACGATATTAAGATGAAAGGATGATCAAAATTAAAAGCCAAGAATTCAAAATTCAAGATGCAAAATAATAATATGCACATCAACCATTAAAGTTATATACATGTTGATAGGGACTTGGGTATTTATCACATATCAATACATATTTTTATGCAAACAATTCAGAGACACCTACCCCGATGCAAGAAGAGATCCTGAAGGACACCAAGCACAAGCACACACCTAAATGAATGGTGAACAGGACAACTGTCAAGAGGGTTTGGCAGCATAAACAAAAGATGAAAGAAAATTTAAGATGTGTGCAAACAAAAGGAGCATCAATGATACACCTCACCTCTGAAGTATGCCCTTCCAAGATTGTCACATCAGAACTAGGAATTTGACGTGGCTGAGATGTTGATGTCGTACATATCTCCATTGGTTCTGGTCCTACCGAAGCAAATGAAAAAAATCATGCATATTTGAAGAAATAAAATTAACAGAGTTTGAATTTCCGTACACCACATACAATGAATACTCGCTAAAAACATTTCGGGGAGAGGGGTCCAGTGGTGTAATAAATGATTTCATTGCTACTACAATAAATGATTTCATTGCTACACTCCAGAAGAAGAAGAAGAAATATATTACAAAATCAGATTTGATAGCAAATACAATATACAGGGATCAACTTTTTAGTCATTGGACATTAAGCCATTCCAGCTTTCTAATCCAACACGATAATGAAGAAAACTTATTATAAATTTTAGAAGGGGGATAGCACTCAGAAACAAGTAAAATGAACAGAAAATGAAGGATAACAAAGAAAAATATAATTACATGATATTGAAATTTATCTCAGATTATTCATCAGAAAATGCAGGTAAACACCAAACACACAACAAACAATTATGTGATATAAATAAAGTAAACAATTTCTGCTGAGCAGCAGATTACCTCCAACTGCTCCATTCACTTCATGCTTTACAGTAACCTTGTCTTGATCTCTGACCACTTCTCTGTCTGTATGCTTTGCAGTAACCTTGTCTTGATCTCTGACCACTTCTCTATCAGTATGCTTTGCAATAACCTTGTCGACCACTTCTCTGTCAGTATGCTTTGCAGTAACCTTGTCGACCACTTCTCGGTCAGTATGCTTTGCAGTAACCTTGTCGACCACTTCTCTGTCAGTATGCTTTGCAGTAACCTTGTCTTGATCTCTGACCACTTCTCTGTCAATCTTATTAACATGCTCTCGCTCTTTAGCAATTTTTACCCTCTCTCTCTCCCTATCCTTTTCAACTTCTTTCTCCCTTTGATGTCTTTCCTTTTCTCTTGCCCGTCCGCGTTCAGCTTCATGCTCCTTTTCTAATTCTTTATTTCTCTCCTTCTGTAGTTTTTTCCTTTTTTCACTAACCATTTGCCTAAGTTCATGCACATTTTTTGTGATAAGATCCAAAGGTTGTAAGAATGAAAAATCTTCGTCCACTTCTGCATCACACTGGCAGGCTTAAAAGAAACATTGATCAACATGAAACCTAGGGTATGAAAGCTTAAAAAGATCTACTAAAATGGATGAATATTATGTCAATAAAAATTAAGAATGCAAAAACAGAGGATGCTAACATTACTCAAGTTGGCTTCCATCTCAAAGTACTGCAGTCCCTTTTGAACAAATGTAACAAGAGCACCTGGCGGTACCAAATTTCCATCAATGGGGCATTTGTTAATGGCAGCTTCATTGCCAAAAGTATAAGCAGAATGTGTGAAACCTGCATAAGTGATGTAACACAAGTATCCGGTAATAAATTAATACAGTTGCAACCTATATAGCAATTTGATATATAATAAAAGCATCGCATAATGGAAAGAATTTTTCTTTATAATTCAGTAAATAAATTACATAATACAATCAACCTCAAAAAAAGTTTTCCTCATTCTCACGGATAACTTGGTCTATATTATTCCCCACAACAACAGCACCTATGTATTCTTCTTCATTGTTATCTTATAAAAGCACTAGAGGTTAAGTTTTAATAATGTGAAATTGACATAAGCATTTTCATTGTAAGAAAGAATAGAACTACATATTACAACAATAGTATTCTTCTATAGAATACTTTCAAGGTCTAACTCTTCTAAAACCTAAATTATTATTATGAGATAAAAAGTGCATGAACGATTTTACATTTAGCCACCACTTCGCACAAGAGCAATTAGGACTTGAAACGTGTAAAGAACTGACCGACTTAACCTGGTATAAAAATTAAAATTTAATTAAAGAGTCTATTGGGCATGAAGTATGGGAAATCAAAGTCTGATTTTCACTATATGCCACATTCGACTTTTATATAGAAACTACGGAGATATCAAGGATCGATCCCCTACCATTTGGTCGTTGGGGTTTCAATATCATATTAAAGACTAACTCTCTTAAGATGCATTTGATGCAAAAGCAAAACCTAAAAAGACTTGAGGGAGAGAAAGGGAAAATAGGATGGAAGATGGTCGAGTGAGAAAGGGAACTCAATGAAAGTTATCAATAATGACCTGTTGTATAAAAACTGATTCAGGTATTAATTTTAATTAAAATCAAACACACCCGTAAAAGTTATTATTATGTAAAGACACATGACAAGTGTTATATATAACAAACATTACATCGCATGTTACATGATTATAAAGAGTACATATTATTTACAGTAACATAGAATCATTTGCAAATACAATTTCCAACATACATATAAAGCATAATTAAGGATAATCATGAAATAATCCAGATTGCGGTGTACATCATTTTCATCCACTTTACATATTTCACTCGGTAAAAAGTGAAAAGCAACCAAACAACATAACCACTCTACGCATCTCACTCATTAACAACGCATTTCTAAACTTCAAAAATCTAGAGTCAACATCAAAAATCAGGTCTCAACACCAAATCAAATTTTAAGCAGCAGATCTAAAACATTTCCGACCTCCTTCATCTTCAACCACCAGAAAATAAAATAAAAAACATGGAGGAGCAGTTTTCAATTGCGCAGGGTAAATAAGTCCCATTTCTCAACAAAAGCTAACCCTTAATCAAACAATAACATTTACGCACTCAAACCAGTAACAGAACGTCAACATTTAAAAAACTAAATATTCTTCGAAACTTCCAAAACCCTAACATGTTACGGAAAGCGCGGGGAGAAAACAAGAAAAGAAAACGGCCAATAAAAACCTTTAATATTTAAAAAAAACGATTGTGAATCTGAGTTATTAATTTTAAGCAAAATCAGACACACTCGTAACAGTAAAAGCTTGAGTTATTATTATACAAAGACGCGTGAAAAAATTTATACATAGCTCAACAGAGAATCATTTATTAAGTTGCCACTCAGTTCCATAGCTCAAAACAGTAATCAAGCCTCCTCTCAATTGAAATTTCTACTACCCCTTTTGCTAATACAATCCCCAACATATACATAAATAGTCAATTACAATAAAAAACATCATAATTAAGGATAAATTTCAAATAATCCAGCTCGTCGTATACATCACTTTCATCCACTCTACAAATCTCACTCATTATCATCACATTTAACAACTTCAAAAATTAAGTCAAAACACCAAATCTAGCTTTAACTAACAGATCTAAAACAATTCTGTCATCCTTCATCTTTAACCAGAAATTAAAAAAACGTGAAGGAGAATTTTTCAATTACCAGGTAAAAAATGTTCCACTTCTCAACAATAGATAAGCTAACCCTTAATCAAACAATAGCAAAACTTAGCCACCCAAATTAGCAAAAAAAAAACGCCAGCATTCACAAAAACTAAAAAATGTTCGAAACTTCCAAAACCCTAACATGTAACGGAAAGAGAGAGAGAGAGGAAACAAGAAAAAAAAGGGCCAATAAAGACCTTTCATATGAAATACCTGATGCAGAATCTCGAACATTAATTTTAAGCAAAATCAGATACGCCCGTAACCGTAAAAGCTGGAGTTATTATTACGCAAAGACACGTGACAAAATTTATACGTATCAAACATTACATCGCATGTAACATGATTCTAAACAAGACGACAAGTACATTCATTCTAATGATAAATGAGCAAGTAAACACTTATTCTTCACAGCACAGAGAATTATTTCCTAAGCAGACACTCAGTTCCATAGCTCAAAACAGTAATCATGGTTCCTTACAATTAAAATTCTTCTACCCTTTTGCAAATACAATTCCCAATATACACATGTATATATAATCATAATCAATCAATTACAATAAAAACATAACCACGTCCAATAATCAAGCTTGTCGTAGTCGTTTTCTGTCCGGTACTTACATTTTATAGATCAAACCGGCCTAAAGCGAAAACGTAACCACTCTACACATCTCACTCATTATAAACGCATTTCACAACATCAAAAAACAAGTCTTAGCAACAAATCTAGCTTTAACTAACAGATCTAAAAAAAATCCCCACTCTTTCATCTTCAACCAGAAAATAAAAAAACTTGAAGGAGCAATTTTTAATTAAAAGGTAAATATGTTCCAATTCTCAACAACACCTGACCCTTAATCCAACAATAACATTTAACCATTCAAACCAACAAAAATAACATCAACATTAAAAAAAACAAAAACTCAATTCATCAAAATTTCCAAAACCCTAACATGTTACGAAAACAGAAGAAAAAAAAAAACTAAATTCGTTGAGATGATGAAAAAAATATATGTATAGAGCAGAAAGCATGTGAATAAACAGAGCAGAAAGAGATTTAAAAAAAAAACAGGGAAGGGGTTAAGAAACCTGATTCGGTGAGATAGCGAAAGATGAGAAAGTTGAGTTCGACGGAGGTGATGGAGGCCATGATGTGAAAGCAAAAAGCTTAAATGGCCTGAGAAAACGGTTACGCGACCATGTATTTGGCCGCGCGACGGAGAGAGGTGAATGAAGCGTTCGTAAGGGGTTAAAACTCGGGTATATAGCTGTATGTGAGTGAGTGAGGATTGATTTATTGGTTAGATAACTCAACTGTAACGGTCACGCTCGCGGGGTCAGGTTGGGTTTCCGTCTACCGCCGTTAGTTTCCTCTGTTTCTTTTCGTCCCCTTATTCATCGGCTTTTTTTTTTTTTCTTTCTTTTCTTATTTGGTTACTATATTTATTATTTATAGATACAAGATTCCGAGTAACTAATTAAGATATTAGAGTTTTGTAAAAAAAAATAATAATAATTAAGATATTAGAGTGATAGAGTCGTTTGATCTGTGTAAAGGTCAAGTACTGAACAGAACAGTATAAAACGGTACAAAACAGAATAGCATAGGACAAATATTTAAGATATTGGACAAATTTTGCATTGTACGATGTTTGGTGGACAAAAGATTATTTTAGTATTTTTGACAACTTATGCAAAGAACAAAAAGTTGGCATGTGGTTCAGTAAGGGATAAGAATTTCAATCTTTGTTCTGTCTCTTGTCTGCCAATTAATCCAGTATTGGGAACAGTTTTAAAATCAAACACAGTACAACTAAAGTTGTCATGTTCAGTCCCTTATTTTTTGAAAACAAATCTTTTAAAAGAGTTGAGTTTAATTTAAAAATAATTAATGTATTAGTTAGACTTTATTTATCTCATGGTCAATTTTAAAATTATTGGAATCTCATTACCCTAGAAAATATGAGGGGTTAGTAAAAATATTGCATTATACAAGGAGTTTTCCATTTCAATTGAGTTTTGTTTGTACTCAAAAGTAATTTTTAAGACTCTCATCAAAAAAACAAAGTAATTTTTAAGACCATTATTAGTTATATTTGCATTTCTTAATAAAGAGCTTCTAAGTTTAGGTCTTAATTACACTCTGACAGGGTTTCTTTCTAGCACATAACCATTATGTCGTTAGCCCTTGTTTTTTCTCCGGCCACCAACAAATAACAGGAAAAGAGATTCCTTGTAAGAGTGTAGAGGATCCAATCGTGTTAATGTTCCCTGGATAATTTTAGGTAGAACGTTATGAAGATTGGTGGAAGCCTTTTGCATGCTCAAGACTTTTTTGCTTGATTAGTTGGTTCGCTGTTTGTTTCTCTATTAGTGAGAAGAATTTTAGTCATGCTAATTTTTACACTTCATTTGTGAGAGCGAGAGATTGTTGTTACTCCATCTGTGAGTATGTTGTTTTGTTCTTAATCTCTTTTGGTGTGAGAGATCTCAAATCTGTTACTTTCGATGGTAAGCATGGAACACTTAAGTTTGAGCGGCGAGGAATGTAACAACCCGTTTTTCAAAGGCCCGAAAAGGCATTACTTTTTTTTTTATACACATCAGAGTTACGCATAAAAGATTTTAAATGAGCCGGCATTCAAATATACAAAAGAGCTCATTACCATAAGGTGCTTCGACAAGCAAAGTGTATTCCTGAATAATTACAATCCAAGTCTAAGTATTCAAATACTTACAACAAAACAAGTTAGAAACCCTATGCTAACCAAAAAACACGGTGTACAACCCACGCCGGCGCATAGTCTAACTAAGCTAAAGCTCCAACATCTCACTGGGGCCTGGAACAGCCACCGTCGTCACCACGACCTAACCCATCATCTGGGTGGGATGAGCCCGCAAATGAAAGAAAGGGTCACCACAAAATAAAAGTATGTATGTATATAACCGGCGCGAAAGATTGTACACATAACAATAATTCCACAAACACAAGAGAAAGCTCTTAACCACCAAAGTGATTCCCACCAACGGGTTTATATATATAATGCACACCAAGCCTAATGCAGACTTCTACAATGCGTGGTACTAACCCTAGCTACCACAATGCATGAGTTCCGGAACTGTAAGTCCAACCCACTAAAGCCACAAGGGCAGGTGATGCCACACAGACGCTATCACCAGGTGAAAATAGCCACACAGATGCTACCAGCCACACAGATGCTGTCAGCCACACAGATGCTGTCACCAGGCGAAAATAGCCACACAGATGCTACCAGCCACACAGATGCTGTCGCCAACTATGAAATGCATGAGCATACTTTCTAATTAAGCATATATAGGGCAGTCACACAGACACAGCCCCGACGGAGTCACACAGACACATCCACCCGTGTAGTCCTAGCTGACTTACACGTTCCATACATGCTCATGCAACAATTACATA
This sequence comes from Trifolium repens, assembly GCA_030408175.1. Classification (NCBI taxonomy): domain Eukaryota; kingdom Viridiplantae; phylum Streptophyta; class Magnoliopsida; order Fabales; family Fabaceae; genus Trifolium; species Trifolium repens. The sequence goes on from CP125851.1 coordinate 40,289,205, forward strand.
TCACACAGATATATGTAAACCAAACACAACGACATACATACATACCAATCATATGTATTCCAACAACCTGTTCATACATATACTCTCATAATCATATGTAAACAGCGCAAGTATTTTAAACACGTTCTCATCACGAGAATACATCAACCAGACATGCCAAACACAAAGCAAAGCATTACAGCAGAAATCCAAGCATGTCATAACCAGTTGAAAAGACGGAAATAAAGTGGAGCCCTTACCTCGGCAAGCTTCCGTTTACTAAAACTCGTCCAAACAACACAACGCGCTTCCTAAAACAAGCAGCGTATTATCAATACATTGTTTCCCAACCAATCGTATTGAAACTAAACCAAAAACCCCAAAAACCTAAAGGTTCCTAAGGAAAATCCACTCTTTCGGATACCATACCAAAAACTACCGTATTGATCAACCACCATGAGTTATTTGTACTATTTTTAGGACCCAAAACAATAGGCAAAAGTCTTAAATAATTTGAAATGCAAAAAGGCCGTTTTCTTGCGTTACAAGCTACACACTTTCCGAATACCCGAAAAACTCGTTTCCAATCCCCGCCACTTCCATAAATAAATAAAAAGGGATTAGAAAGCTAAAAACCAAGTTTAGAAATCAGAAACCAAAATTTCAACTCTCAGAGCTCGCCCTGGCGAGTTGGCAGCGAGTGAAGGCAGTGAAGACAGGTCTCACTCGCTGTGGAGCTCGCCCTGGCGTGTTCATGGCCTGTGACGCTCGCCCTGGCGAGTTAACGCTCGCCCGGCGAGTTGCACCTGTCATGACAGCAAAAACAACAACTCACACCACCTTTTTCCAACCAAGCCTAGTTTGATTCTATTAGTTCCCAACACTTTTTCAAGGCACAAAAGCAAACCATTTTCATAAGCAAACAATACTTTTCCGAAAGCATGTTGGTTGCTTCGAGTGTAAGTTATTTGGTTTTCATCTCCAAAATCAAAACCAAACCCAAGCACAAGTTTTATTACGGGCCTTAACCGACCGGTAATCCTTTTCAAACATGTTTTCAAAGCGAAAAGCAACACCACATGTCACAAGAGTTTTAAACCACTTGGACCCCAAAAACACCACACAAAACACTTAGGAAATATTTTCATAAACCCCAAAATATTTTTCATCGGATTTTCTAAAACAAAACCATGCAACACATTTCCCTTTTGCCCAAAGGTTCAAAAGCAACTTCGTTTTCCAAAACCCAACAACATAACCTCATGTAATTGATCAATATAATTATTTCCAAAACCCTAACTCTCACTCTCATGAGATTCTCACAAACTCATGGAAAAATTTAAATAACAAAGCCTAGCATGCTTACTAAACTCTCATGAACAACTTTCATGAAACAAGAATCAATCAAAACTAAATCCTAAAATATTCCATCTCATGAACATCAACAAATAAACCATCAAACTCCAAGAGTTTGGTTAGCAAAGAGAAGGGAAGAGGTTCTAGTTATCTTAGGAGATGATTCCTTGCAACTTTCCTTTGATTCCACAAACTAAAAATGGATAGAAATGGTGAAGGATTGAATTTTGTTCCTCAAGGTTGGAAGAAGAAAATGGCACAAGTTATGGTGCATAAGCCATGTTTATGCACCGTGCATAAATACCTCAAATTGCTTAGTGCACCCCCCAGATTTCTAGCGCATCCCCAGAAATATGGGGGTGTGCTAGAAATCGGGGGGGTGCGCTAAACAATCTGGAGGGTGCGCTAAGCAATTTTCATTATTCATGCATGGTGCATAAGGAAAAAGCTTATGCACCATAACCACTCCCGAAGAAAATGCCACGGCCAAAAAGAGAGAAAGGAGTGAGTTTGTGATTTATTTTCTAAGTCCAAAAGTGACCAAAAGTCTACTAAATGATGGTCTTGTTTCATCCTAGCCCTTGGATCAAATAGGATAAAGTTCTAAGATCACATCCTAGCCATTGGATCAATCCAAGTCTATCCTCACAAGATATTTTCTATGCTTCTCGAAGCCACCTCGCCTCACAGCTCTCGCGCGTCGCGACGAACGAAACTCACAAAAACAGAAAATCTACAGAAAGAACGTCTATCGTTTTTCCATTCCAAAACTTATCGCCGAATCTTTTTCCCGCGACTGTAATTTTCTTCCACACCTTGGAAAATTAATCTCATGACATATCCTAACTCACGCAGATATATGAAACTTCCATCCGAAACCTCACTTAAAACAGACGCAGTAAGATTTTCCATCAGCGGGTAAAATCCTACTCGTTTTTCCAAAAACAAGAATAATCCAAAACTCGTCATTCTGACTTCACAGAAATCTCCTCATACTTAAAAGAGGACCATGACCCGAAAGTCTGTGCCTTTCCCGCGCTCGAGCACAAAACAGGCTCCGTTTCAGCAAAATTCTCATTTATACGACGATACACATAAAACCGTTCTACTAAAAACCCTAAAACTTAGCCGACGCTAAAGTTCCTTAGGAAAACTGTACAGTGAAATCTTGGGTCTTACATTACTACCCTCCAAAAAGAAGTTTCGTCCTCAAAACTAAAGGTAAGAGTAACAACTCAACTAATTATTACCATCACCAACACAACAAAATCCCTCAGGATTAGGTGCAGCCACACAGATGCTAACACCGGGTGAAGTCACACAGATACTCTCACCAACACACTGGCACAACCGTGCACCAACCGCAACTCTCAACGAGTTCACCACTCAAAAATTAACCTCACAACAGAGATTCACAACCTCTAGTTCCCAAAGATCCTCGTGCCCACAAACAAAAATTTCCAAAGTCACCTTTTTCGCCTCCGCGACATAGCCAATTTCCCTAGGTTCACGTGAAGCAGTTACTGGCTACCCTCCAAAAAGAAACACCGAAACTTTCTGCGCACCAGCAAAGCCGGCAAAACTAGTCATTTCCAGTCAACACGACTCCGTCTATCATCAACAAGAGATTAAGGATGATCAGTTCCTCAATTGGTCAATGAATAGTCGACAACCATGATGGTGGTTTAGACCATATTTACCCAACTTAAACGATACTTCATTCCGCTTATGCTCAATGTCCTCCGAGTCACAAGGGTTCCACAAATCTTTCGAGGTTTTTCTTAATGTTTCCCTCGATCTCTTACGAATACAAGGTCGAAGTCGTAAGACACAACACTCAAAACACATCGTTCAAGCTCTCATGATTCCACTCATGAAACATCCGTTGAACATCATTCAACAGTAATACAATGCCACCACGGCAGGTACCACCAAAACCATTACATTCCGAACAAGTTGTCTTCTCTATAGAAGAATTTTCCACTCTACCAATATCCATAAGTCCGCAACTCAGTGAATACGCCGAACCGTCTACTCTCATACGAATCTCTTTCCAAACACGACTTAAATAATACCATCCCAACCTCCGGTTGGTGATTACAACTCCTCATAGTCTTGTCACTTGCCAACTATACCATCTATTTCTCTTGTACTCCCTTTATCCAAATCCCCAATTCCCCAGAATCGGTTCCTTATATGTTCACATTATTTCCAAAACGACACTAGATCCGCTGACCCTTGACGTGTGACGCACATAATTCCAAATTACCACTAACAGGGCAACGTGCTATAACCACTACTAAGTCCCTTACACAGTAGAACATTCAAAACAAAGCAAAGACAAACAAACAATTCCTTATCCAAACATTTCTGAGTCTCAACAGAAAATCTCATACAACTGCCACAAACTCCTAACCCGACACAGAACAAACACTAGAACTGACACTACTCTAGCTATGTTCTAACCGACTCTGGACTAACGACTCAAGTATACACTTTCCCTTTGAAGATTTAAAGCCGTCCTCTGATACCAATTGTAACAACCCGTTTTTCAAAGGCCCGAAAAGGCATTACTTTTTTTTTTTATACACATCAGAGTTACGCATAAAAGATTTTAAATGAGCCGACATTCAAATATACAAAAGAGCTCATTACCATAAGGTGCTTCGACAAGCAAAGTGTGTTCCTGAATAATTACAATCCAAGTCTAAGTATTCAAATACTTACAACAAAACAAGTTAGAAACCCTATGCTAACCAAAAAGCACGGTGTACAACCCACACCGGCGCATAGTCTAACTAAGCTAAAGCTCCAACATCTCACTGGGGCCTGGAACAGCCACCGTCGTCACCACGACCTAACCCATCATCTGGGTGGGGTGAGCCCGCAAATGAAAGAAAGGGTCACCACAAAATAAAAGTATGTATGTATATAACCGGCGCGAAAGATTGTACACATAACAATAATTCCACAAACACAAGAGAAAGCTCTTAACCACCAAAGCGATTCCCACCAACGGGTTTATATATATAATGCACACCAAGCCTAATGCAGACTTCTACAATGTGTGGTACTAACCCTAGCTACCACAATGTATGAGTTCCGGAACTGTAGGTCCAACCCACTAAAGCCAAAAGGGCAGGTGATGCCACACAGACGCTATCACCAGGTGAAAATAGCCACACAGATGCTACCAGCCACACAGATGCTGTCAGCCACACAGATGCTGTCACCAGGCGAAAATAGCCACACAGATGCTACCAGCCACGCAGATGCTGTCGCCAAATATGAAATGCATGAGCATACTTTCTAATTAAGCATATATAGGGCAGTCACACAGACACAGCCCCGGCGGAGTCACACAGACACATCCACCCGTGTAGTCCTAGCTGACTTACACGTTCCATACATGCTCATGCAACAATTACATATCACACAGATATATGTAAACCAAACACAACGACATACATACATACCAATCATATGTATTCCAACAACCTGTTCATACATATATTCTCATAATCATATGTAAACAGCGCAAGTATTTTAAACACGTTCTCATCACGAGAATACATCAACCAGACATGCCAAACACAAAGCAAAGCATTACAGCAGAAATCCAAGCATGTCATAACCAGTTGAAAAGACGGAAATAAAGTGGAGCCCTTACCTCGGCAAGCTTCCGTTTACTAAAACTCGTCCAAACAACACAACGCGCTTCCTAAAACAAGCAGCGTATTATCAATACATTGTTTCCCAACCAATCGTATTGAAACTAAACCAAAAACCCCAAAAACCTAAAGGTTCCTAAGGAAAATCCACTCTTTCGGATACCATACCAAAAACTACCGTATTGATCAACCACCATGAGTTATTTGTACTATTTTTAGGACCCAAAACAATAGGCAAAAGTCTTAAATAATTTGAAATGCAAAAAGGCCGTTTTCTTGCGTTACAAGCTACACACTTTCCGAATACCCGAAAAACTCGTTTCCAATCCCCGCCACTTCCATAAATAAATAAAAAGGGATTAGAAAGCTAAAAACCAAGTTTAGAAATCAGAAACCAAAATTTCAACTCTCAGAGCTCGCCCTGGCGAGTTGGCAGCGAGTGAAGGCAGTGAAGACAGGTCTCACTCGCTGTGGAGCTCGCCCTGGCGTGTTCATGGCCTGTGACGCTCGCCCTGGCGAGTTAACGCTCGCCCGGCGAGTTGCACCTGTCATGACAGCAAAAACAACAACTCACACCACCTTTTTCCAACCAAGCCTAGTTTGATTCTATTAGTTCCCAACACTTTTTCAAGGCACAAAAGCAAACCATTTTCATAAGCAAGCAATACTTTTCCGAAAGCATGTTGGTTGCTTCGAGTGTAAGTTATTTGGTTTTCATCTCCAAAATCAAAACCAAACCCAAGCACAAGTTTTATTACGGGCCTTAACCGACCGGTAATCCTTTTCAAACATGTTTTCAAAGCGAAAAGCAACACCACATGTCACAAGAGTTTTAAACCACTTGGACCCCAAAAACACCACACAAAACACTTAGGAAATATTTTCATAAACCCCAAAATATTTTTCATCGGATTTTCTAAAACAAAACCATGCAACACATTTCCCTTTTGCCCAAAGGTTCAAAAGCAACTTCGTTTTCCAAAACCCAACAACATAACCTCATGTAATTGATCAATATAATTATTTCCAAAACCCTAACTCTCACTCTCATGAGATTCTCACAAACTCATGGAAAAATTTAAATAACAAAGCCTAGCATGCTTACTAAACTCTCATGAACAACTTTCATGAAACAAGAATCAATCAAAACTAAATCCTAAAATATTCCATCTCATGAACATCAACAAATAAACCATCAAACTCCAAGAGTTTGGTTAGCAAAGAGAAGGGAAGAGGTTCTAGTTACCTTAGGAGATGATTCCTTGCAACTTTTCTTTGATCCCACAAACTAAAAATGGATAGAAATGGTGAAGGATTGAATTTTGTTCCTCAAGGTTGGAAGAAGAAAATGCCACGGCCAAAAAGAGAGAAAGGAGTGAGTTTGTGATTTATTTTCTAAGTCCAAAAGTGACCAAAAGTCTACTAAATGATGGTCTTGTTTCATCCTAGCCCTTGGATCAAATAGGATAAAGTTCTAAGATCACATCCTAGCCATTGGATCAATCCAAGTCTATCCTTACAAGATATTTTCTATGCTTCTCGAAGCCACCTCGCCTCACAGCTCTCGTGCGTCGCGACGAACGAAACTCACAAAAACAGAAAATCTACAGAAAGAACGTCTATCGTTTTTCCATTCCAAAACTTATCGCCGAATCTTTTTCCCGCGACTGTAATTTTCTTCCACACCTTGGAAAATTAATCTCATGACATGTCCTAACTCACGCAGATATATGAAACTTCCATCCGAAACCTCACTTAAAACAGACGCAGTAAGATTTTCCATCAGCGGGTAAAATCCTACTCGTTTTTCCAAAAACAAGAATAATCCAAAACTCGTTATTCTGACTTCACACAAATCTCCTCATACTTAAAAGAGGACCACGACCCGAAAGTCTGTGCCTTTCCCGCGCTCGAGCACAAAACAGGCTCCGTTTCAGCAAAAATCTCATTTATACGACGATACACATAAAACCGTTCTACTAAAAACCCTAAAACTTAGCCGACGCTAAAGTTCCTTAGGAAAACTGTACAGTGAAATCTTGGGTCTTACAAGGAAGAAGAAGTATTGTCTTTTGACAGTGATCTTAGAGAAGAAGTCCAAGCTGATCTAGCGTTGTGCTTGATTGGTAGGTTCCTCACAAATAAACCAATCAAAAATCATGTGATAAAGGCAAAAATGGCAACGTTATGGAAACCGGGATGGAAGCTAGCAATCAAAGAAATTTACCAAGGCATCTATGTTTTCCAAACTTTTCATAAACTTGATATGCAAAGAGTGATGCAGGGGGGACCATGGACCTTTAACGGATTACTTCTAATATTGAGTGCAATTGAGTCGGGTGTAATTCCAAGCCAGATACCACTATTTCACGCCATCTTTTGGGTGCAAGTGCATGACTTACCTGCTGGTATAATGACCAAAAAGGTAGGAGAAGGTCTTGGCAGTTTCCTCCGCGAGTTGATTGAATATGATGCTAAGAACACGTCAAACTTCTGAAGGACCTATATGCGTTTACGTTTGAAGATTGATGTACGAAAACCTTTGAAACGGTGAAAGAAGATCAACACTGGGATCAGAGGCAACGTCGTGGTAAACTTCAAATATGAAAGACTTACCATGCTCTGCTATCTATGCGAGTTACTAAGACATGACGATCAGTACTGTGAAAAGTTATTCACCATGGAAGAAGATGATGGGGTCCGACGTTGGGGATCAGAATTACGTGAACGGTGCAAGGAGTTCGACATGTCAGTGGCTCCTTGATGAGTATGATGATGTTAGAGAAGAGACCGGAAGCACATCGGCGCCACCGCCTCCGTGACAACCAGGTGTTAGGCAACATACGGGTCATTCATTAGCATTAACTTTGGTACTGGCAACAAATTTAATGTGAAGAGAAAATTATGGCAACAATAGAATCAATCATTTACAACATGAGTTTATTTCCAATAATGGGATAAGCAATAAAAAAGGTGCAACCGAAAATACACAACTTTGAAAACTTTCTCTCTCTCAAAAAATCATACCTTTCACACGTTGCCTTCTCTCTTCCAAAGTAGATCTGTGATGACAGGAATTTCTACGGTATTTTTAGTATTATTATTAGTAGTAAAATGACCAAGACAGGCCCAAATACGAAGGAAAACCTATAAAAGCAAGAAAAAGCATCAAGACAGAGTCCAAGATGCAAAAAGACAAGAAAAAGCCCAAAAAGTGAAGAAAATCAGCATTTCATCGCAGCACGATGGCTCCCATCGTGCCACGATGGGAACTGCTTGTTCGCCAAGAAATCAGAAGCAATAAATCTGAAGAGAATCTGTCCATCGCAGCACGATGTGTGCTATCACAGCACGATCGAGTAACTTGGCGCCCAAGCTGATGAAATGCACATGATCAGTTATAAAATTGAACTGAATCTTCACATTGCAGCACGATGGCTTCATCGTACTGCGATGCCTTGCTGAGGCCCATTACGAAAACTATAAATAGAGCCTCCCATTCATTGTTTTATTCATTCAGAAATAGTAGAACACTCTCTACTATAAGGAGAGGTTCAGAGGAGCTCTATTGGGCATAGTTTTCTCCCCTTACGGGAAAACTAACTCAGCAAGGTATGATTTCTTTAGGCTTTTGTGTTTAGGTTATAATTTATTGTAATTTAAATATGTAGTCTTTATTATTTATGCCTTAGGTTGTGGTGGAGAAGATGAACTCCCCTATGAATATTTGGAGTCTGTGATTGAGTCTAAGTTATAATAAATGATATTTAGTAATTATGTTTGCTATTTACTTTCGTGCACTTTAATAACGTATTCTCGTAATCTGGCCGGATAAGCGGGAGCGCCCATAGAATTGATATCAAGTTTTGACTTGATATGGTCCGGAACTCGTAGTAAATAATGTTAGGTGTATAGAGACGGTAACATCCTGAACTAGTCGTGAACTGAGCGGTTAGATGAGGAATCATGCACTAGGTGTGATCTGAGCACTTAGAAGATGAACAGCCCGATACTAGGACCTAGAGGTAAATTGGTGAAGGTTATAATGCGTGTTTATAAACAACTCACTTAGTAATTAAGGTATGTGACACATCGAGGTTAGGCTCTCGTAGGTACCTTAGTTGTTAACGTAGGGAAACTTTAATAGACATAGTGTAATAGTAAGGTATTACTACAACAAGGATAATTCACCGCCGAACATAATCTAAGTAACTATGTTATACACCGGTCATGCCAAATATGAAGAAGGGAGAGAGTCCAACCACCATACCTAGCCTCTATATTTCTTGAATCTATTATTTATACATTCTGCAATTTATATTTCTGCAAAGCATTACGCTTATTTTATAAAAACCTTTTCAAAAACCAAAGCGAATGCAAACTATCACAAACTTAAATAACGCTAGTGAAGCTTCGGCACGATCCCTGTGGATACGAACTCATTCTAGACACCTAGAGTGTGAATTATTACTCGACGACAGACTGGTGCACTTGCCAGACCGTAGTCAAGTTTTTGGCGCTGTTGCCGGGGATTGTGTTTACAAAGCATTACTAGATTTATTTAAGTTTGTAAAAAAAAAAATTCAAAAATACAAAAAAAATTCAAAAATAAAAAAAACTTGTTAATGATTGTGGATTTTGATATGTGAAAGTTCTGGCTAAGGATAAGTCTTGGTATTTAAGCGATCCATTGTGATCCACTTCACTTACCTGGGAATTTTCATGGTGACAAAGACACATGAGACAAACCAAAAATAGTTCCAAAAAAAAAAATATATTTATCCAGTGCTACTGAGGTATTTGTTTAAAGTGCATGCAGACAGGTACTCAAGCGCCAAGGATTACAAGGGCTGGCAACAACAAAAATTAAAGTCAGCATTCTTACAGGAAAACTCTCAAAATGATGAGAGATTGATCAAATTGAGAAAGAGAAGCTGCAACAAAAAGTCAATGGTCAGGAGGATCATTTGACTAAAGCTTCCACAGGAAGCAAGAGAAGAAAAGGGTTGTTACAGGAATGGTTCGGAGACACGGGAACCATTGAAAAGATGACGAGAAAATAGAGAAAGGCCATCAAGGATGAACTACTACAATAAGGAAAACCAGTCTGCAAAGTCACCTCAGGAGAACAACTTCTTCCTTGAAGAAAGAATAAAAAAGAGAGACATGCACGAATATAAGTTTGGGGTGAAATCATTGCGTTCTATGAAACTGCACCGGTAAATTACTCGCCAACCGGATAGTTGAGGATATGGTGAAACAGACCTGGTCCTTCCTGACAGTAATTAATGAAAAAGGAAGATGGCCAGTGCTTCAAGCTGGAACAAAGGAGCACAGAAGAGAAACATGCGAACATATCCTCTGTAATGGAGGAAATACCTCAAGCTAATGAGAGGCTAAACAAGCGCTGCTTGGGAGGCAACCCAAGGATAAGTATTTAATTTCAGTATTTCAATTTCAGTAATTTCAATTCAGTAATTTCTTTCAGTTTTTCAATTCAATAAAGTATACTAAAGAATTCCGCAGGTCATTTTCATCTGTAACACACCTTATTCAAACTTACAAAAAAATTAAATAACTGTTTGCTGTTTATTATCTAGTGCATGATAAACTGTTATAGGTAAGATTGCAGAGAAGTAAGTTATAAATTCTGATGAGCCGAATTTCACGCCTTCATACAGAAACCAAAGGTGATTGCTCCGAAGTGCGAAGTTCGGGAGACAGAGAGACGGGTGATGAAGCTGGTGTCTGTGGGACAAGTGTTCAACTTCCAGATACCTAAGCCATGTGAGGATTTGAGCCAAATATTTCCAAACGGTATTACCACTTTCTTTCGATTTACTATGAGAGTACCGTGCACTTGTTTATTTTCTAGAACTTGCTCTAATTCTCTACTGACTGGTTAATTTGATATTATATGCATTGAGGCAATTGTTTGTTATAACCCAGAGCCTTTTCAAGCCACCCTGTATTATATTATATCCTTTGCTAGCCAATTTGAGCCGTAAAAAAAAATTAATAATTATCCCCTTTTGTTTCGGTGACAAACCACGATACAAGCCTATAGACCAGAAAAACAATGATTTACCCTCTTTGGAGTTAGGTAATAGTTCTCAAAAGTCTTGGCAACAAAATAAGTTTGGGGTTGCTCATGGAACTAGCAACGTTTAAGTTTGGGGTGGGTATACGGAGAACTATCACTACAAAAAAGAAAAAAAAATGAAAAGAGACGGGAAAACATAAAAAAAAATTCCCTAAAAAATAGTCTCTTAAAAAAAATGAATGAAAAAGAAAGAGCCAAAGGGCAAAAGAAAGAGCCAAGGGGCAAAAGAAAAGAGCCAAAGGGCAAAAACAGTGATATAAAAGAACCACACAAAGACACATCCGGTTCTTAATCTCCGATACCAACACAAAAAGGCACCCTAAGGAACAAAGGTTGCGTACACAAAAAGGAACAACAAAGTAGAACTTAACTCCAATGTTTAACCTACTATTCCCAAAAAAAGTCCTACCTTGACCTAAGCCACGTTATAACCCTGAAAAGACCTCCAATAATGCATGTATATTGAATTTTGACTGGTTGCTTAGAATTCTTGCAAGCCTATGGTAAAATGGCAGGTTGTGCGATGATTGAGAGATAACCCTTTCAATTATGAGCGAAAAACACAAATGTGAGAGAGAGAAAAAGTTGAACATGGACTCTTGCAGGCATTTGTTCGATTTGCTACTATTGACGTCTCCTGAGCCTAGCAGGACTGAGCATGATCGCTGCGGTAAGAAATCAGCGGTACCATTGCTGAAATATAAAGCAAGGTTGTGAAATTCCTATCATCTTTATTTATCTCTTATTTCTCTAATGATCTTGTCTGACAGCGTGTTACTTGAGGACAAGCAACAATTTAAGTTTGGGGTTGTGATGACAGGAATTTCTACGGTATTTTTAGTATTATTATTAGTAGTAAAATGACCAAGACAGACCCAAATACGAAGGAAAACCTATAAAAGCAAGAAAAAGCATCAAGACAGAGTCCAAGATGCAAAAAGACAAGAAAAAGCCCAAAAAGTGAAGAAAATCAGCATTCCATCGCAGCACGATGGCTCCCATCGTACTGCGATGCCTTGCTGAGGCCCATTACGAAAACTATAAATAGAGCCTCTCATTCATTGTTTTATTCATTCAGAAATAGTAGAACACTCTCTACTATAAGGAAAGGTTCAGAGGAGCTCTATTGGGCATAGTTTTCTCCCCTTACGGGAAAACTAACTCAGCAAGGTATGATTTCTTTAGGCTTTTGTATTTAGGTTATAATTTATTGTAATTTAAATATGTAGTCTTTATTATTTATGCCTTAGGTTGTGGTGGAGAAGATGAACTCCCCTATGAATATTTGGAGTCTGTGATTGAGTCTAAGTTATAATAAATGATATTTAGTAATTGTGTTTGTTATTTACTTTCGTGCACTTTAATAACGTATTCTCGTAATCTGGCCGGATAAGCTGGAGCGCCCATAGAATTGATATCAGGTTTTGACTTGATATGGTCCGGAACTCGTAGTAAATAATGCTAGGTGTATAGAGACGGTAACATCCTGAACTAGTCGTGAACTGAGCGGTTAGAGGAGGAATCATGCACTAGGTGTGATCTGAGCACTTAGAAGATGAACAACCCGATACTAGGACCTAGAGGTTAATTGGTGAAGGTTATAATGCGTGTTTATAAACAACTCACTTAGTAATTAAGGTATGTGACACATCGAGGTTAGGCTCTCGTAGGTACCTTAGTTGTTAACGTAGGGAAACTTTAATAGACATAGTGTAATAGTAAGGTATTACTACAACAAGGATAATTCACCGCCGAACATAATCTAAGTAACTATATTATACACCGGTCATGCCAAATATGAAGAAGGGAGGGAGTCCAACCACCATACCTAGCCTCTATATTTCTTGAATCTATTATTTATACATTCTGCAATTTATATTTCTGCAAAGCATTACGCTTATTTTATAAAAACCTTTTCAAAAACCAAAGCGAATGCAAACTATCACAAACTTAAATAACGCTAGTGAAGCTTCGGCACGATCCCTGTGGATACGAACTCATTCTAGACACCTAGAGTGTGAATTATTACTCGACGACAGACTGGTGCACTTGCCAGACCGTAGTCAATCTGCCACCTCCCTCCCTTCATCCAAATTGTTCATCCACGATGTAACCTTGTCGTCTGGTGGTGTGTTCGAGGCCATGGCATCGCGTACCACCTTCTCTTGCCGGCGACAGAACGTCTTACGGTGGTTGGGTTAAGCTTTGTCTGTGTTTTCTCTCTTTCTCTCGGATTCATTTTTCATTCATGTGTTTGCTTGCCGCCGACGTTCGTTTTGTGTGTGGTGTTTCATTTTTCCGCTCTATGTACTGTGGATCTGGTGGTTTTTTTGCTTCTGTGCTCGTTTACTGCCGCTGGCGCCTGTGCTAGTATTTTTTTGTTTCTGTGTTGGTGTTTCGTTTTCTGTCATGTTTACTGTGGATCTGGTGGTGGTGACGTGGTGTTTAGAGGTGATGACGTGATGGTGAAGTATTGCGGTGATGGTGCGGTGGTGGTTGGATCGCGGTGTGTGGTTGATGTCGCGTGTGATTGATTCTCTTTGATACTTGATTCTCTATGATGCGGTGGTGGTAGTATTTTTCAAATCTGTTGAGATTTGCAAGATTTTTATTGAGTCTCTATTGGTTTCCAAATCTGATGAGATTTACAGGTTTCATTCTGTCTGACCTCTACCGCGTCGGTATTAACTGTTTGGAGGTGATCTGCTGAGACTTACCTGCCTAAGTTTTCATTCTATTGTTGCCCCTTCAACTTTTGACTCAATGAGCTATTTTTTTGGATTTTGATGGACCGTTCACTTTTGATTCGAGATCGAAAGTTAGTCTGCTGTTAGGCACCAGGTAGCATTGCTTGGAGCCTTTTTTTTCCCCTGATGTATTAAATCTTGATGAATTGGAGGCATAATCTATGTGGACTAATGTCTAGTTTGTATTAAATCTTAGGCTAAACTGTTCATTTGGTCCCTTACGTTTATTTTAGGTTTGAATCAGGTCCCTTATGTTTAAAAAGTTCTATTTTGGTCCCTCACGTTATAATCGTTTGCGTTAGTTAGTCCCCTCCGTCTAATTTCTGACTGACGCCGTTTGAACAGTACACGTGGCTGACGGACTTGTACAGGTGGACGTTTATTTTACTGACTGAACTATTATTTTTTTTTAATTAAAATTAATAGATGAAACATATAATAGATTGGCCCCAATTCAAAAAATTAGGGTTTTCTACTTCATCTTCTTCCCAAACGAACTGCAAATCCAAACCATCAATGGCAGGCAACAACTCATCAAACAGTGTTGGAACAAGATCCAGCAGTCGTCGTTTTCACAACTCTTCAAATTCACAGCAGTTCTGTGTTGTTGGTGGATCGATTTTATCAACACCCACTTGTAAATGTGGAAAATTCTGTGTTCTGAGAACTGCTAAGACTCTTGCAAACTATGGGTGAAAATTTTGGGGCTGCAGAAACTATAAGGTATGTAGTTGCTATTGAATTTAATTTTTCTGGTTCAAATTTGTTGGGAATGAAAATCTGTTAAAGGTTGTGATGCAGAATTTAATTTTTCTTATTTAGATACTTATAACTCTGCTTTTATCTATAAAATCAGGGACCTCATGATGTTGGGTGCAACTACTTTGATTGGTTTGACAATGAAGAAGTTAATGGGAAAGAAGCATGTGTTGAAGATTTTGATTCTAAGATTGAAGAAATTGAAATGTTGCTTGATGAGAAGAAATTGAAGATTAAAGAATATGAAGTCAAACTTGCAAAGCAAAAGAAGAAGATTAAGAAGATGAAGGAAGAAATATTGTCTGCAACAAAAATGTTAAAACTTGTTTGTGTTGGATGTTTTCTATGTTTATGTTTGATTGTTGTCTTAGTTGCAATGATTTGGGCAATATTAGCATGATGAATGTAATGTGATTTAGTGTAGTTAAGTTAATGAAATCTACTTTGGCCAATATGTATTGTGGTGAATGTAATGAAATTGTCCTTTTAATGTATTGTGGTGAAAGCAAAAGAACAAGTTAATGAAATGTACTTTGGCCAATATTTAGTAATGAAATTGTTATTCGTCAATTAGTCTCATAAGACTCAAATGATTTAAAATAAGTCATTCATATTTAGCATTAAGACTCAAAGGATTTTAAATAAGTCATTCATATTAGGCTTCATATTATATCATAAGGTCATTACATAACAGTACCAAAAGACCATTATAGGTCATTACATATCATGATCCAAAAGACCATTATAGGTCATTACATAATCTAAGCTTGCAATAGCATGACAATACCTAAGTTTTCAAAATATAATCCATTATAGGTCATTACATAATCTTAGCATGATAGTACCAAATCTAAGTTTTCAAAATAAAGCCATTACATAAGTTTTCAAAATAAAGCTTTATACATAAGCTTCAAAATAAAGTCATATAAAACAGGAACTTTGCTATGGTTTAAAAGGTGGTTTTTGTGAACTTCTTGGTGGCTTGAATGGTGCCTTTGTTGGTGCCTTTGTTGGTGCCTTTGGTGGTGCCTTCCCTTGATTCTTTGGTGTTGCAGTCTGATCAGTTTTGTTTCTCTTGATAGGAGACTTCCTTGTGGCAGGGGCTGGTTGTGTTGAAGATTCAACCCTTTTCCTCTTGACTGGTGACTTTGTTGTGGGTACTGCAGGCTGAGTAGCAGGTAATTCCTCTCTATTTCTTGGTGACTTTCTTGTTGGCATTGCAGGTTGAGTAGCAGGTAATTCCTCTCTATTTCTTGGTGACTTTCTTGTTGGCATTGCAGGTTGAGTAGCAGGTACCTCATCCCTATGTCTTGGTGATTTTCTTGTGGCTGCAACTGCTCCAGAAGCTGTAAGAAAGCATTAAAGTATGTAAGAAAGCATTAAAGTACAGCATGTGCATTAGTATGTAAGAATACATTAAAGTATAGCAGGTGCATTAGTATGTAAGAAAGCATTAAATTGTAGCTGTAAGAAAGCATTAAAGTATTACTAAACTAATAATGTAGTAAATTATTACCATTTGTTGGTGCAATAACTGGAGTAGTGGCTGGTGCAGTAGCAGGTGGTGTATTTGCTGGTGTAGTAGCAGTGGTTGTAGCAGCTGGTGTAGGGGGGGGAGGGGGAGGTGGAGGTAGCTTGCATGTGGATTTGTTGTGCCCTGTTTCGCCACACCGTCTGCACGCTTGTTTCATTCCTTTCTTATTCAACATACCAGGTTCCCTACAGGGCAGAAAATAACAGCTCAGACATAATTACCAAAGTTTCATACAATAATAATTATGTTTCAATTCACTAACACAAGGGCAGAAAATAATTTCTTGTTTTTATTCACTAACACTACTTGTTACTACATGCCTAATTACTAAGTTACCAAAGTTTCTAACAGCTCAGACATAATCTATTCACTAACACTGCATAATTACTAAAGTTTCAGTCAATAATAACTATGTTTCAATTCACTAACACTACATAAATAATTTCTTGTTTTTATTCACTAACACTACATGTTACTACATAATTACTAAGTTCCAGACCTAAATAGAAACAAATGCAATTAAAAAAATATATTAAATGCAAACAATACCTAGCCATCCACATGTTAGTATGTTCAATCTCCTTTTCAAGCTTCTTTTTAATCTTGGGTAATACACTTCCTTCAAACTTTGCAGCTGCCTCCCTATTCTTTTGCCATCTCTCCATAAGATACACTCTTATTTCTTCCATCATAGTGACTATTGGTTTCTGCCTTGAATCAACAATCACAGAATTAAAAGCTTCTGACATGTTGTTGAGTAGTGTGTCACACTTGGGACCAGGTTTGAAATATGATTTACTCCAGAACCTAGGTGATATTTGGATTAAGTACTTGAATGCCTCCAAATTGTCCTTCTTGATTTCATCCATTTCCCTCTTCCAAGCTTGTGGATATGTTGCATTGGCAGCCCTCCACATAAGTAACTTCAAGTTCTTTCCAGGGAATCTTTTTCTAAAGTTGTTGTATAGGTGCCTGACACAAAATCTCTGATCAACACCAGGCAAAAGCTCATCAATTGCTGGTAACAAACCCTACAAATAAACAGAATTACACAAACATTAATACATGTATAAATAGCATATAACAAAAAATTGTTAACAAATGAGATATACCTTTTGTTGATCACTGATGAATGTATACAAACTGCAGCAATTTGTTCCACCTAAGTCATTGATCAACAACTTAAGGAACCATGTCCAAGTATCTCTTGTCTCTCCTTCAACCACAGCATAGGCTATTGGAAGCATTTGGTCATTAGGATCCCTACCTATGGCAGCCAAGATTTGTCCCCCATAATATCCCTTCAAAAAACACCCATCCAAACCAATGATAGGCCTACACCTTAGGAAACTTTCCTTACAAACTTTTAAACAAACGTACATTCTCTGAAAATGTGGACATATAGGTCTTTCAGGTGCTTCTACATCTGCTTCAGTAGGAACATAGTCTTGTGCAGCAATCACTACAGTGGATCCATCATTTGTTCTCAACAACTCATGAGCATAATCATGTAATCTAGTATACTGCTCTCTAAAGGAACCATTTACTAAATCAACAGCTTTTTCTTTTGCTCTATAAGCCATGCCTTTGGTAATAGAATTATTCCATTTCTTTTGGGTTCTCTCTACTATGGCAGTCAACTTTATAGCAGGATTTTCTTTCACAGTTGACTGCAATCTGTTACTCAACCAATCTGAACTTAGCAAATTAACACGTGGTTCCCTTGGGCAATCATGTTTCTCAGATACCTTTCTCAACTGCCATGTCTCTTTATCCCTTAAATAAAAGCTGTAGATCTCCCAATTACAACCAGCACCTTGACATTTACCCCTAATTCTTCTCTTGTCATTCTTAACAAATTTCACCATCCTATTAGAGTGAACAGAATAAGTCCTCACAGCTTCAGTAAATGATTTTTTTGTAACAAAATATGTACCTTCTTCCCACTTATAGTCTCTCATATTCTTAGGCTGCACAAATGTTGCAAACTTTTCCCTAGCTACCACTTCACCTAACTCACCTTCTTCACCTTCTAGCTCACACTCAGAATCACTTTCAAGCTCATCAGTTGCATAATCATCATCACTCAACCCTCTAGCAACCTTATTCTGTTTCATTTCCTTTGCTACATCTCTCTCATCATACAATGAATCATCATCAGAATGATCACTAAAATACTCATGCTGAGGTTTTTTTACCCACATCCTTCTTTGGTCTCCCTTTCTTTCTTATGACTTGTTTTTTTCCCTTATCCTTCTTTGTACTTTCCTTACCCTTCTTTGTATTTTTCTTCCCTTGTACAGTGCTTGTTGAATCAGCATTAGCATAATTGATTGGTGGTGGTGATTGTGGTGCATATTCCAGTAGTGGAAAACCACCATTAGCATCACTTTCTTCCTCAGAATCATCAAATACAACTTCCCTAACACTATCATCACTTTTATCACTTTTGTCATCTTTTTCAGAATAGTATCCATGACCAAATATCTCACTATGAACATCATTCTCATTATCTAAACCAACAACACTAATTTGTCTAATTACCTCACAATGACCATTGTCATCAACTTCCTCTAGATTAGCAGGCCTTAAAACATAATTAGGCCCATTATCAACATACACATGAACATCCCCATTCTTAGTGGCTATTTCAATCATTCCAAAAGCACCTTTATCATCTTTTATCTCACTAAGCCCTACACCCAACTCCTTTGTGGGGTCATTATACCACATTCCTAATATATGATCAGGGTGGACACCTTTACCCTTTAAAATATCTAAAATCTCCCAATATGACCACTTGTCAGGGTCACATCTCCACTCAGAATCTTTCCCAACATACTCCAATGTTGTCTTATTAATAAAATAACCCCCATAATGAAAAACACACACAAAACGACCATCATCTTCCATTACCTATACATTATACAGACAAAGTTGGGACCACTATCAGAAAACAACTATTAAACTAACATACATTCAATACATAAAATAACATACAGACAAGAATGGACCACAACCTAGATTAAACTAACATTAAATCCTAAAACATATGGACCTACAACTAAATAAACAACTCTCAACCACAATTTTATACAAACAAAAGAGAAACATTTTGTACAGACTCCAAAACAATATCACTCAAATAAAAGCAGAAACACAAAATCGCTATCAGTAAGCTATCGCTATCACAAAAGCAGAAAAACATTGTTATCACCCTTCGTAAACGCACCAGTAAATAGAAGCAGAAAACGTTTCAATCGGAATCGGAATCGTAAGCTATCGCTATCGGAATCGTAAGCTATCGTTATCACAAACAAAACGAAACAAAACGAAAAAGAAACACGTACCAGAGAATCGCTATCACCCTTCGTAATCGCCCTTCAATCGGAATCAGAATCGGAAGCTATCGCTATCGCCCTTCACCTTTGCAATCGCAATCGCCCTTCACTTTACTGAAACCCTAATCCCCCTTTCTTCTAATTTTACATTTATTTACTTTTACTTCATTTTAATTACTGTTGGTTTTTAAAATTTTAATTAATAAATTATAATTAAACAGTCAGCTTCCTAGTAGCAATGACACATGTCCATACTAAAGTCCACCTGTACAAGTCCGTCAGCCACGTGTACTGTTCAAACGGCGTCAGTCAGAAATTAGATGGAGGGGACTAACTAACGCAAACGGTTATAACGTGAGGGACCAAAATAGAACTTTTTAAACGTAAGAGACCTGATTCAAACCTAAAATAAACGTAAGGGACCAAATGAACAGTTTAGCCTAAATCTTAATTAACTCTTTAACAATGGTGACAGTGATGGGTTGCTTTTGATGATAAGCATGGTGGTAGAGATGAAGATTGAAGAGGAAAAAAAGAAAAGGAAAAAATTGAAAAGAAATTTGTTTTTAAAAATGAATTAAATGCCACGTAAGCATTGCCACATAATCAGTTTTGTCCAGTCAAATGCCATTAGGATTGCCACGTCAACAAAAAATGAAGATTCCAAATCCAAGTGGCACCGAGGGGTTAAAAGACAGAATCTTTCACATTATGAGGGAGAATCACAAATTTGTTTTTTATAAAGGTAAACACCTATTTATCCAAAAAAAATTGTTCCCTTAAAAACTTATACAACCAAGTTCCATGTAAAGAAACAAAAAAGAGGGATGATGTGACTTAATAAGATTGAAGTGTATTTAAGGGGTGTTTTAAAGGATGTGACTATACCACTACTCTATAGGAAATACATGTAAACAACAATAGCCCTAAGCAATATTTGAGATGGTCCACTGTCCAAAGCCTCATGTTTATAGAGCCACAAAATATTTTTAGTAATACTTATAATATGTATAAATGTCGAATGAATATAAATTATTATAATATTATTGTAAATAGTTACAGAATATATATAATTTTGTTTTTGTAGTATGACTGCGTTCTGGCAAGTGCATCAGTCTGTCATCGAGTAATAATATATATAAAAATTCGTCTCCACAGAGATAGTGCCAAAGTAATTAATGTTATTTAGGAATTCAGATAGTTTTGCATTCGCTTTATAGTTTGGATAAGTTGCAGTAAAATAAATGATTGATAAAATAAAGATAAATGGATACAAGTGAGTTTAGAGACCAATGATAGCAGTTAGTTAGGTGTTTTTCAAATTTTTCCCCTAGTCTTATTTGGTAATATGGTGTTCTATTCGACTTGCAATCATAATTATATTATCATGGCGGATTAACAAATTAGTAAATATGCTCTCGTATACTAAGATCACTCATTCACCCTATTGCAATTGAATAAACTAAGATTAACTAAAAAATGAAAACTCATGTTGTCACGTTTTGATACCTACACATGATTTTAGCAATTTTTCTTCATATTTGACCATATTTGTGTAATTTCTCTAACTCTTGCTTCTTTGTAGATTAGCTTCAATTCCTTTGGTTTCCTTAGGTATTTGCATGCTTTTGGCTTGATAAAATACTAGTTAGTGTATAAAATACTCCTAAATAATACTAAAAATATTTTATAATTTCTTGTCATCAGAGTAGCAATGTGCTCCACATTTTATTTGCCATTAAAAAAAATATACTCCTTTTTTTGCAAAAATATTTGATGTTGAACTTTAAATTATCACCAATGCAATGTTTACAGAAAATGACATGTTATAGTCTCTCACAATTTATAAACAGAAAATGATATATTTATTTTTTATTTATTTTAAAATATTGGTTATTTGAAAATTGTGATTACGATGACACTCTTTTAACTTTTGATCCATTTTTCTATATTTGACCACTATTTCAGATCGGTCTCATTCTTCACCGAAACCATCCCCTTTAGTGAAGAATTGGTTTCTTTAAGAGTGGAGTTTGTGCATTAACACCATCCCTTTCTTTTTACCCTCCTTCTGCTCACATTCATGTCCACCTTCAGTGTTCCAGCTGTCAACTTCATCATCAGCATCAACATTATTTATAGGTTGGTCTCTCATAAGTTGATCTCTCTTTGATTTGAGCATACATGTATTGAATCCCAATATAATAAACTTTATGAGTTCTTTATCTTCAATGATCCTCTTGTAACTAAATCTTCGCGACCGTACCTTTCTTCACCTCTTTGAAGAAGAGCTAAAAGGTCCGCATCCCATGGATCCTCCATTATGTGAGTGAGTTTTGCTTTGCAGAAAAAAAGAGATAAGGAGACAAACCCTTTTAGAGCTTCATCATTTTGCAGAAAATATGAATCATAAATCCAAACCTAATCAATTCCAATAAATTTTTTTTGAATGGCCTAAGCAATTCCAATCTGTTAGTCCTTGTTTGGCAAACACAGGACACTTGCACCTTTAGTTCCGGCACAATTTTCTTCTACTTTTACAAATGTATGCAAAATAGGCAAAAGAAAATAAAAGAGAAAAATACAAAAGAAAATTGAAAATAGATAACATATCATGTAGTAATACATGAAAAGCTAAGGAGAATAAATTATACTATCTCTGATCCTTAATCTAAGAGGAAGATTGCTTTTTTTAGATTCATTGAGCTTTTAATGTATCTAGTCTATAATATAGACTAAATACATTAGAAACACAATGAATATAAAAAACAATCTTTTTTTAATATTAAGGATCGGTGGGAGTAATACATTAATGGTGTTATGCATGTAATAATTTATATTTGGTTGTGGATATTTTTGATGACTGATATGAATGACTTCAAAAATCATATTTGATACATGAGAATCATATTTAACATTTTGGTGAATGAATTAAGTATGATTTATTAATATTAAAATTTTAATTTATTAATTTAAGATTCATAACTAGTTGGTGATGTTTTTGGTGATTGACATGTATGATTTCAAGAACCATATTTAACGCATGAAAATAAGGCAAAACAAATTTTGTATTACTTATCTAATATTGAAAAAACATAAAACATAATGGTATATTATTTGTGTTTTCATTTTTTTTTTTATAAAATGTTGCTTTTAGCGTCTAGAAGTCCTAGCTCAACTGGCAAATGCCGAAATTGCTAGGCCGGACGTCATGACCCGGGTTCGAACCCGGGACCTCAAAGTTGTGTGTGAGTTTAATTTCAGTGGATTACCACTTCATCTAAGACCAAAAAAAAAAAAATGTTGCTTTTAGCATTTCATTCATAACCAAATATTTAATACATGTCAATGCCACAATGAAAACATTAAAGTTAGCTAGAGATGAGGCTACCCTTGCTAAAACATGAGATATCTATCTTCTATTGAACTCAACATGAGAGTTTTCAAAATATAAATTGAACCTACGACTACACTCCTTCAACACATCTCCAAATTCTCTCATATCATTGCCCTCCACCACAATTTTTGAATCAAGGGCAATGTCCACCCTCTATAGTTAGAGCCTAGGAACCCAATTGATGGCATGTAAAAGACCAAAAGCCTCTCCTAAAGTGATATTGCACAAGGGCGATATCCACACAGCCTTTGCAAGCACAAACCGACATTCATCATCACAGATACACATGTTAAGGCATACACAAGGAAATAATTAAATCAATATTCTAATTAAGATAGGAAAACTAATTGAGTCAATATTCTAATTAGTGTGATTGTAAGGAAATAAGCAAAACTTCCTAATATATTACAATTATCATCAATACAATAAATAACAAATATTCTGACTTGAATGATCAATATTCTAATTAAGGTAGCAAAACTTCCTAATATATTACAATTATCATCAATACAATGAATATCAAATATTCTGACTTGAATGATCAGTATTCATCACAATTTCTTTTATAATATTTTGTAATTTCTAATTTGATTTGAATTAAAAAATTTATGTCTAATGTACTAAAGTTTTAATTTTATATTGACTTTATGACATTTTATCTTTTTAAGATATGAAAATAAAGAATATTGAGTCATTATTTATTTATTTTTATTTATATATTAATTGAAATATATATTTAATATATATTTAATTAAAAACGGTCTGATCCTGTCCGACCACTTGAACCAATAAGCTCACCGGTTCGATGACTCTGACAACCTTCGGTTCATATGAAAATGAAAATAAAAGTTTGTATATATACACATGTTGAATCCAATTAATTTATTTAAGGGCTAACAACCAACATTAGATTGGTTCAACATGAACACCTCAAACAAGTTGTCAAAGGTTTGGCCACGAATTTATTTTTTTTCCGAAAAAAATTTAATTAGGAGGGAAGAATCCACTTTGTGTACCAAACGTACACGAGGTGGATCCAATTTGGTTTGTATTGTACAATCCAAAATTCATTTTAATTTCGAAAGATACGATCCAAATTCATCATCGGTTTCTAACTTCATCCAATTGTATTTATTGTTCCTCCATCACTTGCATCACTTTCATTGGTGAGAGTGACGCATAAGTTCTACCTTATTCATATTAATTATATCATGCATATTTTGACTTTAATGTACAAATTGCGAGAGGCAAAGTCGTTAATTTCGTTAATCAAAACATTGAACTCAAATGGTTAATGAGCTTTCTCTAAAACGAATTGTTCGAAAAAACCCAAATTTGATTTCTGGTAGAACAATTCTTGGCTAAACTTTACTTATTTCGCAGCCGAACTCTGGACTACCAGAGCCCCTTCCTCTAGGAACGAGAGAGTTAATACTAAAAAAGTCGTTAGTTTCGTTAGATAGAAGAACACTCCTTTTTTGAATTAAAGGGGTAAGCTCCAAAAAATAAACAATTAAAAGCCTCAAGTCTAGAAAATAAAGCAGCTACAGTATGTGCCAACACGGTAGAGATAATGAAGGACAATTCAAAAAAAATAAGATCGAAATCCAAAGATAACTCATGCTTAGCTAAAGCATATTTGCTTGACTAGCTTCTCTGAGAACATGAATCTAACAAAGATGGTGAGAATGGCAACAATCATTCGTTAACAAAGAACAAACACTTTTGAGAGTCAAAATACACCGTAATATTTCTAAATCATCTATTTCAAGCAATTTGAAGAACATGAAAGATCCCTCCAAGCACGAGGGAAGAAGCAAACAATGACAGACTGACAGAGAGAAAGATACGTAAGAGGAAAAAAGTAAAAAAAGAAAAGAAAAAGGAAAGGCGACAATATGACATTATCCTAGAATATAACTTATTTTCCCCGACGAGGAACAATGATAGAAGAATTGAAAAATGGCTACAGAACAATATTTTAGCTGTTGATTTTCCTGTGATTGACTTCTTTTAGCTACCAAAACAAAAAAACAAAACAAAAACAGGGGGTGATGCCTTCCTGTCATTTTGTTCTTGTAATGACTATCTGAGTAAGTTCTACAAGGGCTTTCCTTGATTTTCTTACTTCTTCATCATCACTCTCAGGTAAGGAATCAATTGCTTCTGCTGCAAGGTTAGCATGCTTCACGGCTAGCTCCTTCGTCTTTTGTATACCTCGGCTCTTCCCAAGATAATCCAGAGCCTGCACATGTAAATACAAAATATGTAATCACATAACAAGGTTGTGTGATGTGGATTTTGTGTAACATCTTAATTTGAAGGACTAATCATAGTCATGTTACTGAACTTAGAGGCGAGCGCACACATATCAACTGATTAAATCAGCCTAAACAAATCATGTTATCAACGATCTTATCAAAAGAAAACTTTAAGTTAATATGTACTAGCAAACTGATGGATTAACCGAAACCAATTGCACACTGTTAAGTGGTTGATTAACTAGAGTCAAATATTTCAAAATAGTTCCTTGTTTTGTGAAGTGGCAGAAGAACTAATTATGTACAGTAGGAAACATGCAACCACATAAAACTTATTAGCTTACAATATTGACGTTCTCAGGGTTTTCAAAGCCCTCTTCAACAATTGCGCGCAACTGGGGGAACTCCTCCATTGCAAACAATATTGGAGCTGTAACAATTCCCTGCAATATTTTTTTTTGGACAAGGTCATAGATTAGTTTAAAACATGACAAACACAACACCAGATCACACGCAATTTTTTTTATATTAAAAAGTCTGTTAAATGACAAAAACCCAATAAAGGTTTTCAAATTCCAACAGAGAGATTTAGTATCAATACAAAACTATATTTCAAAGTTATTTCAAAAATAGACTCAAGAAAGAGCAGAATATATTACACATTTATTTACAGCTACAAAAAGAAGACGTTTCAAGTCATTGTGCTAGCAGTACTATATTTGTTTCTTTCAATAAACTTTTCTCACTTTTATCCCATTTAGTAGGGACTTTTTTGAAGATTTCAGTTTGAGTTGTGATAAAATTTTACTTTGCTATAAGTTTATACATGTTTTTTATTTCTGAATCAAGAATTTAAAAATTACAACATAATTTGGCTAAAGATTTCAATTGATGACCCCACAAGAAAAGGAACCATAGATATTGTCCATCCAAAAAGCATGTATAAAACAGAAAAATGGAGGAAAAATATAAATAGAAACATGAAGAATTATAATACCACTTGCAAGGAACATATCATGTTTTACCAAATTGAGCACCAAGAATTCTCAGGCTTTCATAAAAATATTTCAAATTGTAATTGAAAAGTCAAAATCAAGACTAGAAGAAATTTAGAACCAGATTAAACTGTGAAATTACATGTTGAATGTCTGATAGAGAACCCTTTCCAAGGGAAGCTGATGTGCCTGTGAAATCAAGTACATCGTCTATCAATTGAAATGCTAAACCCTGCAAAACAGAAGAGAAAGAATTAACTTATGGCATCCAGAAACATGTATAACATGTGCAGATGGGTAGAAAGATACCAACCAATTTGTTTCCATATGAAATGGATAGACCCAAAACACTTGGGCTTTGTTTGCGAGTTTGGAGGGGAGGTAAGGGATTTGGGGGGAGAAAAGCAGAGGGAAAAATAGAGAAATCTTCCAAAAAAATTTAGAGTGTTTTTGTAGGGAATAATAAATGAATGTTTTTGATTAGTATATTTTTACCTTTGAGAATATTATAACAACATTTATTAAATTTGAAGAATTCATATAAACCCTCCAAAACCCTCTTCCAATAAATTTTTTGAGTTCCTCCAAATTAGGAGGATTTTGTATTATCAAGAAAAATAAATCGCTCACTCCCAAAGTCCTCTATTCTTTCCACTTGCTGCTGCTTTCTTATTTTTGAAACCCTCCACTTCCTTCCCCTCCAAACTCGCAAACAAAGCCTTAGTTTCATTTTTTTTTATTTTGACGAAAAAATATTATAATAATAATAATAATAATAATAATAATAATAATAATAATAATAACAGTAGTAGTAGTTAAACATGCTACTTATAATTTACAACAAAAAAAAATTATACTACAGACAATAGATCCACAAATATACAAACCAGATTTTTTCCGTACTCAAATGCAAGCACTGCAACTTCAGCTGTTTGCCCTGCAAGGATGGCTATTGCCTTGCAACTGTTTGATATTAATGATGCAGTCTTGTAGTATGTCTTTTCCATATAATATTCCATGCTGAACATATAAACAATTGTTAGGAAATGAAACAAACAATAGGCTATCTCTGCGATTCAATGAATTCTTAAAATTAAGATCGACAATTGTGTGCTTCTGTAAGCAAAGAGCCATGAATTTTATAGATGAACCTTACTCATTGATAGTTACACAAATTATGTACAGTGAAGGTTAACCACCCAGGTAATGAAAATGCTACACATGTGACAGAAACGGACTCAGAAGCATACCTACACCGTTGATCAGATGTTGTAGTCATTTGCATGGTCTCCCCCGTTACAAGATGTTCTACAACTTTTGCCAACAAAGATACAACCTACATATACAGAAACATAGTCCTTAGGCAGATGACAGGTACATAATTATATGCACCGTCAAGGACCTAGATATATAATACATCTTTACAGTTATACATACATATAAACATATATTACTCATTTACTGCACCTCGGTGTTCTTTAAAGAGGCCAAGGTAACACAAGCTCGGGAAAGCAAAAAATCTCCAGCCAACACCGCTAACTGCAACAAAAGTATACCCAAGAAAATCTCACGCAAAGTACACCCACCATAATATTACAGTATACATGTAACAAGTAGTGGAAATTTATGATCAGCTGGAAAATGACATGCAGGAGAAAAACCAAAACGGTATACACATACCTTATTTCCCATTACAAAATTTAATGAACCAATACCACGTCTGGTATCGGCATCATCCAATACATCATCATGAAGAAGGCTTGCTACCTGTGATAAAATAATGCCAAAATTACATGTAATATAATAATGGGAAAAAACATTCTTCCAAATGCACAAATAAGAGGTTTCAACTTTCAAAATTATCATTGGACATTTTATGACTTGATTGATGGACCTAAAGAATAAACAGCTAAACTTGATCTGCCACACAATACAAATGATAATTGGAAATGAGAATAGAATAGGCCTAACTGGATCCCAAAAGCTAAGTTAAGAGGGAAGGATTGTCAACCCATTATAAGAGATACTATGTTCATAAAAGGCTTAATTAGTCTTTTGGTCCCTTAACTAATTTGTTGGTTTCATTTTGGTCCCTTAACTATTTTTTGTTTCACTTATGTCCCTTAACAATACTTCTGTCAATCAATTTGGTCCTTTCTGTTAACTTTTTAACCCCAAATATCTAAGGTGAAACAACATTGAAAGTGGTACACCATAAACCTCTTTAACTTTTTTTGATTATACTCGTCTGATCTTTTTTGTCAAAATAAAAACCATTAGATTATATAGGTCTATTGTATCTAATAGTGCATCATCAACACCTAATTTTCTTTTCCTTTCATTCATCATCTTCGTACACTTCTTCATACAAACCCAGGAAGAAGAGGAAGAAAAAAACCAGTAACTTAAACACAGAAAATTCCTACACCTCCTATCACTTCACTTACTCCCTCATTTAAACCCATGAGCCTCACCCCCACTCCATGTTAAAATTAGATCTCATCTCAGCAACAACAAAAGCAACAAGTCTTTCTTTTTCTCAATTTTGATACTTCCCTATTTTCACATCAAATATACATCTAAAGAACTGAATCAAAATTCTAGATCTGTGATTTTAAATTTACAATTTTTAGGTTTGAGTTTTAACGAGAATCTCATAAATTTCTTTCAAGTTTCAATCTCTTAAACTATTTTCAATTTCTTTGATTTTTTAAGTTTGGGTATAAATGAGAAACCCAATTTGGATGAAGAATTTGGTATACTTTTTATTGGTTTTAATTTCTAAGGTTCTGGGTTTTATAGGACGAAGAACTTGAATAAGTGGAGATGAAGGATGATACCAAACTTTGGATTTAGAATCCTAAACCATTTTTTGTGTTTGTTCCGTAAACAATGACAAAGGGGAAATGAGTTTTGAAAAGTACTGTAATTAAGATCTGGGTTTGCAAATTCAAGATTTAAGGATTTGGGTGTTTTTTTTTTAAATTTTTGTTGGGTTTATTTGATGAAGAATAATAAAGATGATGATGAAGATAAAGAAAGAGATGAGGAAGAAGATGAAGGAAAATAAAAGAAAATTAAGTGTTGATGGTTTACTATTAAATACAATAGACTTACCGGATCTAAAGGTTTCTATTTTTACAAAAACGATCACACGGTTATAATTGAAAAAATTAAAGAGATTTATGGTGGACCACTTTCAATGTGTTCCACCTTAGGCATTTGGGGTTAAAGTTAACGGAAGGACCAAAATGACTGACGGAAGTATTGTTAAGGGACCTAAATGAAACAAAAAATAGTTAAGGGACCTAAATGAAACCAACAAAATAGTTAAGGGACCAAAAGACTAATTAAGCCTTCATAAAACCAACTGATTTTAGCACACAACCCTCATGCCCACAAGTACACGTTTGGAACAGAGTTTGCAGGTTTAGTCATTTGCATGTGGCCCATCATACGACTGCACAAATCATAATAAGGGGTACTTACAAACACAAGAGATGTGGCATAAGGATGATGATGATGATGGTGGTGGTGGTGGTTGACAAAACAAATGGTTCAGTAAATTAATATATCACCAACAAAAATTAAGTATTTCATTTATCATATACTAGTATTTAACAAAATTATTACATGACTAAATGTAAAATCATAAATAACTTTCTCTTCGGTGATCACTTAATCAAGAAGGCATTGACATAAAAAAAAAGGAGTGATAAAATAAAATAGTAAAATATTTATAGAAAGATCTTTCTCAGTGACCAGGGAAAACAAACTTGCATCATAAAATCATTTTCAAAATTCTAAAAGGTCAGACACAGCAACAAGGGTTTTATCAAAATGACGTTTTTAATTAAAAGAATTATTAGAGAATTAAAAACTCTCCAATAACATTTTTAACAAAAATAAAATAAAATAGAGATTCCTGGCATTAGAGATGCTGCTGAGTAACTGGAAGGTCACGAGTTAAAGTTGTGAAAACAATCTTGTAAATGCAAGGTAAGGCTGTTGATGATAGACCCACAATAGGTCCTACACTTCCTCAGACCAGAACACAGAGAGAGCTTTGCAGAACCGTGTCTCAGCAGTTGGCACGACATTTGGAGTTGTTGCCATGCAACTAAAAGGTCACAGGTTTAAGTTGATGAATTAGCAAGGTTCCATATAATAAAATTGTAATGGGTCCTTCCCCTTCCTTGGACACCACATATCGGAAATCTTAATGACACTAAAATGCCCTAATAAAATTTAGTGGACAGAGAAAACTAGAGGGGACAACAAGTCAGCGACTGAATAACAATGGGCCACGATGATACAAATAAAAATTGATAGAAAGAAACTGAAGCAATTAATTGCAATAATCTATAGCAAAAAAGTAAATGAAAACAGTATAACTTTTAGCCATTTTCGACTTTGCTTGAAAAGAATCAATAAAATCAAACTAACATAGACAAAAGCATAGTAGGTGGCACACAAAACAAAATAACTGAGCCATCCAGCTAATGAGGTTGGCTACATGGATCAAGTGACACATAATGTTTTTATCATAAATAATGTCTACAGTCCAACCTTTGACCTCAAAGCTTTATTGTGTGATTAAATTAGCAATCATATTAATGAATAAAATACAAAAATAAGACATCTCCTGGTTGAGTGCCATAAAATATCTAATTATGTACTTCAAAAACAATATTGTCGAAAGTATAATGAAAGCAATATTTCATAAATGAAATTTTCTAAAGGACTTACATGGATCATCTCTGTTATTTCAGCTATGCGTTGTTGTCTTGAGCGTAGGTCAGTTGGTGTACTACCTCCATATTCCATTGGAGGAGGTGCTTTGGGAATTGGTAGATTTAATGCTGTTGACATTAACAACAAAACCTGCAAAAACAACCATTCATTAACCCAATCCCATATGTTAAAAATTAAGCTAGACAAATCATGAATAAGGCATGAGACACTCATAAATACCTATATTTTATGACCTAATATCTATATGCACACTCAAACAGATAGATGGAGCAACAGGGGTTGGGATCCTCTCCATTTTCTTCATTAGTATATAGATTTGGAAATATAAATACAAAAGTGTGACGTTAAATGAGTACAAATCTCTTTTATATACCCCAAAATATTTAAAAACTTTAGTAATGGAGGAAATGGAAATAATTGAAAATGGAGAGGATCCTGATTCGAGCAACAGTAGGGCTATCAGAGCTAATCAGCACACCAAAGTGAGGACAGATGGAGGGCATGCTGATCCCAGAATTACCAGAAGAGAAAATAAGTTAGTGTTGTAGCTAATGTTAAAACCAATCTTATCCTTGACATAGTCAAAACTATTAGTATCTCCTTATATTTTCGTTTTTACAACATGATGGTCTCCAATGTTATGTGTCAATGACCATATTTCACAAATTATATAAGCTAACCATATTGAAGAACAGAGGTAGTGTGCTGGTAAATTATAAGTGTTGGTAGTACGAATGCATTAATCTATTTGTAGTAATTTGAAAGGGCAACTTGAGAAATGTGAGGATCAATAAATTTACAACCATCCCAGCTTAAATTAAATGGTTGTTAAGTACCCATTTACAATGATAAATATGCAAATGTCAACCCATGCAAAAGCAAATATTTCAGTAAACTGCAAAGCATACAACAAGATCTGCATATCATTGAGAATATTCTTACTGTGGGACGAAATCTTTTTCCTTCCACCCCCATTTTGAAGAAGTACTCAGCAGCTGAGGCAAGCTTAGGAACCTGTCACATAATACCAAATATTCACCGTGAATAACTGGTTTATATGCAGCACATGAAACAAGGCTATTATTCGTTCCGTGCCATATATTAGAAACTAGAAATTTAACAAATATCAGTCTTATACCTCAGCCACTACCATTTCTCGCAGCTTGTTACCAATATGTGATAGTTCATCAGCCACCAGTGAAAATGGATCAAGTTCATCCTGAGAATAATACAAGATTCATAGAGAAATTTGGTAAGAATAAATACTGAAGAATTATGATGAGAATATACCGGTTAAACTATTGATATTTTAATAAATCTATCTCTACTAGTAAAAAACGAAGGAGATCGTGTTGTTTCGAAGAAAAGTTTATGGTTACTCAACATAAAAGTTGTAGATTGAAATCCTTGTAACATTCTTACTTTGTCCTTTTTGAATTTATAAGCACTTGTACATACCATACCACGTATACATACTCACATGATTAGGAAAATATTTTTGCATTATGATTTTTACATTGTTAATAAGAGATTCTATTACGAAGATATAACTTTTAAAACATATTACATTTGGGAAATGGGGATTTGAATCAGTGCACAGAAGAAAGATGAGAAACCGAGAAAGAACACAAGGAAATTGACCTCGACTAGGGAGCTGCTGTGCTGATGAATTTGATATCTACTACTATACAATGCTGGCATGCCCTTTGAAAATATGAAACTTCTCACAACCTGCAGGACACAAGAATCATATACATGTAAGAACAGTGTCACGACATTTTTCTCAAGATAAAAGAAGACAATTTTATGTAAACAAAAGAAGACAGCATAACTAAAGGGCAGATGGAGGAGGATAATAAAAAATTTACTTCGGACAAACTAATAGGAAAGGAAAGCAAACCAAAAAAAGAAGCAAAACACAGCCACATTAAATCTAAATCTACCTAAGACTCTTGTCAAAGAAACCATTTACCAAAAATAAATCGTCAACAACAATAACAAGTTAACAACAATGTCTTTTCCCATAAAGGTGGAATCTACTGCATGCATCAATCATGTAATGTATTTGGGTCAAAAAGTAGAGTGTTTCCATTTGAATTATAATATATAATGCAAACATAAATGCTAATAAGTAAAATAGTAAGAGCATGCTATCGTAGTACATGTTTGGTATTGTTCTTGACTGGAACTTTTGAGTTGGGCCAACCCCAATGCCACATCCATTGGTCTATATATACAACCCTTCAAAACCTCACAAGTAGAGGGTTTCGGAGGTGTTCGAGAGGAGCGACCGCGTCCGGGTGATAAAACAAAAAATAAAATAAATATTATAACTAAATTTTAAAATAGATTTAGACTCGTATGATTTTGATGGTAAAATCTATTTGATAAGTTATCAGAGGAATTCTAATAATTGAAAGTATCATTTTTAAGTTTTATTTCACATTATATATTTTTATATGACTTATAAACAAAATGAGCCACCAAAATTATAACTTGCATGCACCCAAAATCTCAGGAACGGCCACAAGATATACCTCACTCTAACCTGCCTCCACCTCATGCTTATAGAGTGTTTTTTGCAGGTACACCCCACTTTTCCATTCATCAGATTCCGGCCTCTACCTCCACATTGGAGCATTCCTTCCACCGATCCATCTCACCGTGAGTTCCTCTATCCTCTTGGGATAAAATCTGAGTTCTATTCAGAACAACAGATATCACAGTAGGTTTGCCAAAATTACATTGATTTTACAAAACCACGAGTTCGGTAAACTCACATGCACTCATTGATCACAAAACCGCTTCTATGTGTTTGCACCATTCACAATAACAGGATCATACATACTCTTAGAATTTGGACTGGAGTTAAATCAAACTTACAAAACCTACTTATAAGATGAGGACTGTCCCCATTTATAAATTTCTATTCAGACCTCATTTCATCGAATTTGAAACTCTTAACACATACTTAATACAAATGTTGAAATCAAATAGAAAGAAACAGTTAACTTTTTTTTTCTTTACTGAAAGCAAATACCATTCGTAGGCACTATAATCATGCTTACATAGAAAATTCGAATTGAAAGAAAAGGGATATAAAAAAGCAGAAATTGAAGCAAAACAAACAGTGAAAGTGAAGGTGAGAGGAGGAATAGAGGAGAAGACAGTTACCTGTTGAGTAGAGTCTCTAGGTGAGTGAGAGAACAGAAACCGATGGTTGTGTTCTGGAACAGAAAGATACCAGCGACATCCATTGAAAGTAGCTCTAAGGTTTCTAGAAATTCGTGAAAATAGCATCTCGTAGTATTTGGGAGAGATGCGAAGACTTTTGAGTGAGGCGGCGATGGATGCGTGGAATTTGGAGGAGTGACTATGGAGTAGTAAAAGAAGGAGAGAAGAAACTTACAAACATAACCAACGATTTCCTTTGATACGAAAGTGATACCGGGAGGCACCGTTTCAGAATGCAGTGGTGTGTGATTGTGATTAATAATAATGTAATGTAAATGTAGTGACGATGCCAAAGCTCGACCATATAATAATCTTTGTTGTCCAATTTTCTTGTCAAACAATTTACCAAGTACTAATTTAATTAGGTTGTGGAATGTGGACTCAAGATGGGTTGTGTTGTGTTGTGTTGTGTTGTGGTGTGTGCACTTTTGCCCGACCCACCCGACCCAACAGGTTATGCTTATGGAAAATAACTTGAACTTGTGTTGTGGTACTTTTCATAGCACTAAGCAAAATATATAGGTTAAGATATTGGATAAATTTTGTCTTGATGGATAAATTTTTATTTCGAAATTTTAGACAATTTTTGCATAGGTTGTCCTGTGATTTAATGAA
This sequence comes from Trifolium repens, assembly GCA_030408175.1. Classification (NCBI taxonomy): domain Eukaryota; kingdom Viridiplantae; phylum Streptophyta; class Magnoliopsida; order Fabales; family Fabaceae; genus Trifolium; species Trifolium repens. The sequence continues at coordinate 40,323,952 of CP125851.1, forward strand.
TGACAAAAATTTCAATTTTTGTCCATTATTTTGGTCCTTAATTTATTCGGTCTCAACAACAATTTTAAAATCAAACACAATACAACTAAAATTGTTTTGTCCAATTCTTAATTTTTTAACAAATCAAACAGACTTTTTTTACTCACGACCCATTTTTTGGAATGTCTATGTCATATTTAAAAATTCAAATGCACTGATACATTAATTCATTAAACTAAATACTACTAGGTAAATGCAAGTATGCAGACATGAATTTAGTTTACGAGGACCGAGTTTAGTAAAAGAAATTATTTTATTTTTTAAAAAAAAATATACAATAAATAAATCTAAAATTGATATTGTAAATCTGCATTTTATGGACCATCAATCTTTTTTATATACGTGAATTTAGTTTAGGGGGATCGAACTTTTTGACCTCTATATTTTAATATTTATTATAATTTTGGCCCTAACTCTTGCATTTTGTCATAAAATTTGCGAATTTTTAGATAAAAAAGGTCAATTCTAGTCTCAAAAGATATTTTGTCATTAAATTTAATATTGAGATGATAAATCATTTTTTTTAACAAAAAATACCATTTTTAGTTGGAAGAACATATTTTCATATAATCAAATTCGCCAAATGTTAAAATAAAGCCAAAATGTTGAATTAATAAAGGGATGCAGATTTGATACAGTAGATATTCACACTGTTTTCACATAGTTTTAATTTTTGGCCGTTGACTGTAGATCAAACGGTCCAAATTAACGCAATTATAAAGTTACTTAAAATAATCTTGATCGTACATTTTAGATCGAACGGTCCAAATTAATGCAGTTATAAAGTTACTTAAAATAATCTTGATCGTACATTTTAGATCGGACGGCTGTAATTCAAAACAACGTGAAAACTGTGGGAAAACATACTACAAGAAATTTGTTTCCTTAATAAAGGGACCATTTTCACGAGTTTAATAAAATATGGGACAAAAAATAAATTTAACCAATAATACAATACTATACTAGTATAAAAAAAAGTAAAAAATGTTTCGGGAGACCGTGGCCTTTGCTGGTCTCCCTTCTAGTTTCGTCCCTTGGTACATGAGTATTTTATGAAAGAAATACGGGCTCACCAATTTTGACAGCTCCAGAGTTGTTAAAACGAGCCGAGCCAAAATATCCATATTTAAATTCTGGCTTTTTAGAGCTGGGGTAACCCCTAAAAAACTCGGGCTAATATTTTAAGGTCCAATTCCTAAATTTATTCCGACTTTACAGGGCGGCCCATATGGGCTAGCCCATTTTGATAGCTCTAAAACTGTATCTCAAAAACAGTTTTGCATTAACATGACCATAAAAAATCATCAGAACAACAAAAGCAGATAAAAATCATTACTGAGTTATGCTCGAAAAAAGGATATCATAAATAACAGATTACAAAGGGATGATGTAAAAGTTCACAATTGCCGAACTGACCCAATTGCCACACTAATTTTAGTTTAGAGTTAAATATGTTTTATGTCCCTTAAAATATGTAAACTTTTATTTTTAGTCTCTAAAAATTTTCTTTGAACCTTGGTTCCTCTAAATTTTATGTTTTCAATTTTAATCCATTCTTTTTTTTATAAAGTTGATATTGCATGCTCAAAGCGACTTTAAATGAATCTAAATAGTTGTTTTTTCTCAAGGATGACAAGAAGACCCATGTACACTAGATATCCACAAAAAATGAGCACACATTGGTAATTATCCGCAAAAATGAACGGGTATGGGTACCTTAGTACCCGCCTCTCCCCATATTCGCATATTATATATATTTACATTTTTTATTTATATTATTATATAAAAATATATGTATATCAATTTTAAAAAATAAGACACTACTTTTTTTTTGACTCAAAAATAAGACACTACTAAACTATTACACATTTGCAATTAAAAATATATGTATTTATAGCATAATGCAAACACATTGTGAATATGTCAACAAAAATATATATGAATATTAGCATGATTAATAATAATTTTTCTATAATTTTCAAAAGTCAACATTAATTTTTTTTAAAACTATTTAATTATATTAAAATGATATCTTATTTTTTAATTACTCAATTTATTCTTAGTAAACTTGAAGGTAATGAGTGCGAATATGAGTACTCTGATACCCAAATGGAATGTGTATGATACAAGTAAAAATATTGTTATACACACGGATGCGAGTCAAGATTTATGAAGCACGTACACTCCTTAAATTAATTGTGTCCCGTGTCGGACACCAACACTTATGATTAGACTTAATTATATTATTTTTTCAAATTATTATCGATGTTAACATGTTAGTATCTGTGTCGTGTCCAAGTCTATATGTGTATTCGTGCTTCATAGATCATGATATATGTTTAAATTTAAAACTGAAAACATTGTTAATTACCGGTACTTTTCCGTTTTGTCCTTGTATTTTCCCCCTTTGATATATGGTTGTTGGTCTATGAAAGAGATACATACGTAAGAACAATCTATTGTACATTTAGTATTATATTTCCTTCCTCTCGGTGACAATGCTTACATAGTTTTAGAAGCCAATTACAAGATAAACACCAGTTCTGACTGGTCCAAGTTAGAAAGAATTTTCAACTAGACCAAAATATCTTTCTAAATTCTGATCGTAAATTTTTCTTAAAAACAACTCATTAATGATAATGACAAACCTATCATTTCCGTGGCAAAAATTAATTCCGTTTCATACGCATCAACTCTCACGAGGAAGATTAGTCAAAAAGCATTTCAAGAAGGAAGAAAAAACAAATCTCGTGATAAGTCAAAATCATCAATGACTGACTACAATTAACAGCTCATGAACAATTTTGATTATTAATCAATAATCACAAACCAACTCATACCCCTATTTATAGAGACTAACATAACAATATTTAACTACCTAACAAATCATTGAATCAGAATTATCAATCAAAATGACACCATTCTTCAATTACACTCTCATCACTATTATCTCCCTTTTAACACTAAAATTTCTATTAATCACAACAAAAAAACTCAAAAATCTTCCACCAGGTCCATTAAGTATTCCTATAATTGGCAACATTCATCAACTCAAACACCCACTTCACCATACTCTCTACAATCTCTCACAAAAATACGGTCAAGTATTTTCCCTACGGTTCGGTTCTCGTTTAGTCGTCGTTGTTTCATCACCTTCAACCGTTCACGAATGTTTCACGAAAAACGACACCATTTTAGCAAACCGTCCACCTCTTCTCGCTGGCAAACACATTGGCTACAATTACACGGCCGTTACGGTAGCACCTTACGGTGATCATTGGCGTAACGTCCGTCGTATAATCTCCCTCGATGTTCTCTCAACACACCGTCTAAACTCCTTTTTAGGAATTAGAAAGGACGAAATTATTAGGCTCTTGCAAAGCCTAGCTCGCAGTTCTAGAGACGGTTTTGCAAAAGTGGAACTAAAATCGAAGTTTTCAGAGATGACTTTTAATACCATAATGAGAATGATATCTGGAAAGAGGTATTATGGAGAGGATTGTGATGTGCGTGACGAGGAAGGAGCGAAGGAATTTAGGGAACTGATTACGGAGATGATATCGTTGGGTGGATCGAGTAATCCCGGTGAATTTGTTGGAATTTTTAGGTGGTTTGATTATGGTGATTATGAAAAGAAGTTGAAAAGGATTAGTAGAAGATTTGATGGATTTTTGCAGGGACTTATTGATGAGCATAGAAGAAAAAAGAAGAATGTGAATACCATGATTGATCATCTCTTGAACTTGCAAGAATCACAACCGGAGTATTATACAGATCAAATCATCAAAGGAATTGTTCTGGTAACTATGCAATTTTTTTATATCTTCTTTGGTATTTGAATTTTTAGTTGCTCATTGATTATAGTATGTATTCTGGATACACCAAAATAGTTCTACATAGCTTGGTAATCGAGGTAAAGAGTAGTTTATATACAACACTCACACCTAAGCTAATTAGAGTGAAACTAACCAAAGTTTGTGGTTTGAGATATATCGAAATATTGAAAACTTGATTGGTGACGAAAATTTAAGTTGATTTTGTTTGACTTGTCAGGTTATGATCCTTGGAGGAACAGAAACTTCAGCTACGACTTTAGAATGGGCAATGTCTGCTTTACTAAATCATCCGGAAGTATTAAAGAAGGCTAGAGATGAAATAGATACCAACATAGGACATGATCGCTTAGTAGAAGAGTCGGACATTACAAAACTTCCTTACATTCAAAATATAATACACGAGACATTTCGGTTATATCCTGCATTCGCATTGTTGGCGCCACATTTTTCTTCACAAGATTGCACCATAGGAGGTTACAATGTCCCAAAAGGCACTATTTTGTTGGTAAATGCTTGGGCAATTCATAGAGATTCTCAACTATGGAGTGACCCTACACAATTCAAGCCAGAGAGATTTGATAAAGAAGGAGAAGCTGAAAAGTTGATTCCATTTGGATTGGGAAGAAGGGCTTGTCCTGGAGCAAACCTAGGACAACGTACAGTTGGTTTAACTTTGGCCTTATTTATCCAATGTTTTGATTGGAAAAGAATAAGTGAGAAAGAAATAGATATGAGGGAAGGAAAAGGAGCCACTACACCAAAGCTAATTCCCTTAGAGGCCATGTGCAGAGCTCGCTCAAATGTCACCGATAAGGTTTTCCTAAAAGCCGATTGTAGCGGGCTGGAAAATCACTTCCGTTTTTCATATAATGAAGTCGCCATCGACGTTTATTTATCCCGTGGGGGGAAAGGAAAATATCGCGAAAACCTTGGTTTAGGTTCGGGAGTTGGTTATGCGAGAGGAAGGTGTTAGCACCCCTCGCATCCATCGTACTCGATGGGAACCGTTTAGGTGGTTTGGGGTTTGTTTGCGTAGGTTTCAATTTAATTGCCTTTTATCTCTTACTTAATCTCTACTTCGTTTCCAAAATAAATTAAAAAGGTTTTTTATTAGCTGAGTTTGACGGTTGTAGGAGCCCGCTCCTACGTATTCCCCGGTGCAATGGGAAACTCAAAACTCACGTAGTTCTGGTAAAAAATGTTTGTGTGGTTGGTTGATTTTAAACGGGTAACGTTTATTTCGTATTCCGCTGACACAACGACGCTTGTATGCTCTAATCAGAGGCTTAAGCTGTGTGTGTGTGTCAGAGGAGTAGATAAAACGTGTATCCATTGTAAAAAGAGAGTTTGAGTAACGGATGTTGCTTATTTCGCATTCCGCTGATACAACGACGCTTGTATGCTCTAATCAGAGGCTTAAGCTGTGTATGTATCAGAGGAATGGATAAAGCGTATATCCATTGTAAAAAAAAGTTTGAAGAACGGATGTTGCTTATTTCACATTCCACTGATACAACGACACTTGTATGCTCTAATCAGAGGCTTAAGCTGTGTATGTATCAGAGGAATGGATAAAGCGTATATCCATGTTTTTCTGAAAAGAAGTTTAAGTGTGTAAGGGTTAACTTTTAACGCTCGTTTTTGGAATGAGAGCAGCTCGAGTAAACTAGTCAGAGGACCGGCTACCGAGGCAACCCGGGGAAGAAAGAAGCAGCGGCCAGATTCTCCCCTTTTCATTCATTAATTATTGCAAAGAATTTGATTAATTTTATTGAGAAAATAAAGTCAAAAAGAAAGACGCAGGTTGGTCAGTTTTAATACTGGTTTTAGAATGAGAGCAGCTTGAGCAAGCTAGTCAGAGGACCGGTTACCAAGACAACTCAGGGAAGAAAGAAGCAGTGGCCAGATTCTCCCTTTTTCATCCATTATTTATTATGAAAATCTTTGTTATTTTTATTATGAAAACAAAAGTCCAAAAGAAAAGGGCAAAAGAACCAGAGCAGACAGAATAACGAAACACAAGTAATAATAATAATGAAGCGAATCATAAAATAGGCAAAGTATGAATGCAAATGCATGAATCAAGATGATATAGATGAATAATGCAAATGTGCAATACTAAATAATCATGTATGAAGCGATAAATTGAATATGGTATAAAAATGAAGTTGCGAGCAATTAAATAAGCACATGTAAGTATGAATAAACAAACAAACACAAGCAAACATGATTCACCTAAGCCAATTAGGGTTGAACAATTTGTTGTGCAAGAGAAAATGATCCAAAAGTACTTAAAGAAGTAATTTGGATCACTTAAGCACTTATTTAAATAAGCTAAAAGCAACTTAAGTTAAAAAGGACTTATGAGAATAAGTTAAAAAAAAGTTAGACAAAACTCATATACAATAGCTACTGTATTTGAAATAATGTTGTGCAACAATTAGGGTCAAATAAGCTAAAGAGCTTAATGAAAACCTAAATAAGCACTTATTCACAAAACAACTTAATTAAGAATCACTTATGAAAATAAGTTGGAAAAGTTCAAAAATGATGTTATCATAATATAAGCATAAACAGTAACCTAATAAGCATAAATAAGCCAATAGGTCACATAAGTGCTTTTGTAAATAAGCTAAAAATTACTTAAAATCAACAACAGGGGGGGTAAATATCAAAACGTAGCAGAAGGGGGGTGTGGATAGGACGCTGGGTCCAAGAAGCCCAAGCCCGACGCCTTCAGTCAACCAAAAACGGGTCAATCCCAAAAATAATCCTGTGTGGGCGAGGAATCAAGCGTAGCGTAAGCTGGCTTGATCTGAGCTACAGGATCATGATCAAAGGGCCAAGATCTGAAGGCCCAATCTGGGTGATCCAAAGCAGCGCAGCATGAAGATATAGAACGCGCCATCAATCTCATCGCCGTCAGATCTCATTTTAATGAGATCTGACGGCTCCGTTTTAAACGGAAGATCAACGCTCAGGAAATAAAAGAAAGATCAAACGGTGGAGATTTAAACCCAGCGAAGAAGAAGGATCATGGTACGATCATCTTCTCCGGCGAGCTTCATCTTCTCCGGTGACAACTCCGGTCACCGGAGTTTTCAAAACTCCACCAAATCCAACGATCCTTATATGGTTTTGTTCGCAAATTCACGTAGATTTCAAATATGCAAAGAGTTTTTCACGAATCGTTATGGAAAATCAAAAACGAAGAGAAAAAGGTTTGAAACTCAAAACTCAAAGTTACGGTTCAGGCCAAAATAAACCAAACCAGCAATCCAGAAAGCTTTAGCATGTTAAAATAAGATGAATGGTGTAGATAGTTACCTGAATAGACTTCTGAATCGTCCGATTCGAGCTTGTCTTTTTCCTTGCCACCGTGGTGCTCTACAGGTACAATTTCTTCACCTTTTTGCGTGGAAAATGAAGGGTTCTTGCTCCTGGAACTTGGATGAAGGTGTTTTGATGGATAAGTTATGAGCTTGAGGTGAGATTGTGAGGTTTGAAATTTTAAGAATGGAAGAAAAAATGGAGTGTTTTCTCTTTACTGTAGCAGCGCCGTTTTTGAGTGTTATTTATAGGGAGGGATTAGGTTAAATGGCATTGTGGTTTGTGAGAGTTAGTGAGGGTAATTTTGTGATTGAGCTCTTTTTTTGTACTATCTTTTGATCCTTTTGTTCCAAACAAAAATGGTGATGAGGTGTTAAGAAATGGAATGTTCTAGTCTTATGATGATGTGTCAATGATTGAAAATTTTTGGTACTTCTTCTGATTTTTGGGAATAAATAACAAATTAAAAATAACACATAAAATAATAAAATAAAAATAAAAATAAATATGCAAAATAAAAATATGCATGATGATGAAATGTGATTATGCAAAATGGTTATGGATTAAAAATGAGAAAAAGGATTTAAAATTGATGTTAGAAAGGTTTCTTGAAATGCAAGTAACTAACTAAAAATAAATAATAAATAAGAAATAAACTAATGGAAGGGCAAAATGGTAAATATGGCCCTTTATGATTATGCCATGCAAAAATCATGCAAGAAAAATGATTCCATTTATTTTTGTGCCAACTTTGACTTTTTCAATTTAAAAATTGACTTTGTTGACCTTTTTTAATAAATGCAAAAGTGTGAAAAATATCATGGGGCAAAATTAGGGTATGACACCGATGAGATTATGTAAATGCAATAAATCAATAATAACACATTCGAGTGTATGCATCAACATCATGTTTGAATATATATATATGATATGATTTTTTTTTTTAATTTGTAAAAAGTCTAATGAATTCTATTTAAACATGCATTTTGTTTTCCTTTAACTATCTTTGCTGCAAAATTCACTCACTTAATGTTCATTAAATATTACTTTATGTAAGAATTAAATATGACCAAGTTTGAGTCTAACACCAACGATTTTGAGCTCGAATACACTTATAATTTCAAGATCGGGGGTACTTACAAATCTAGTTTTATTTGGTTGATTCAGGATCGGGGGATACGGTAAAAATGTGCAAGTGGTAGAAAAATAGCATAAAACATTTTAATTTTTTATTACATATTAATTATTTATCTCGCTTTTGATGAAAATAGTTGAGACGGTGGACAAATTCACTCAAAACATAATTATTTTGATGTTATATGTATTAACGTACCTGTACCTTAAATTTTTTAAAAATGTCGTATTCCGTACCAGTACCCGTATCGGGTACCGTACCCGTACCTAGGCAACATAGATGAGAAGAGAATTATTTTAGAGACAGTAGTGAGCCTTATGCCGAGGGAGAAGAATGCAGTATTTGTCAGCTTTCTTTCTATATGGCTTAAGGCGGCAATATATCTTGAAACAACTGTTGCTTGCAAGTTTGATTTGGAGAGGAGAATAGCCATGCAATTAGGACAAGCTGTTTTGGATGATATTCTTATTCCTTCGTTTAGCGGCGGCGACACATCGTTTGATGTAGATACAGTGCAAAGAATCATGATGAATTACCTGGAATCTGATATGGAAAATCATTCAGTGTATAATGCAGATGATGAATATTATTCTTCTCTACAAAGAGATGTTTTTAGAGTTGGAAAGTTATTGGAGAGTTACCTTGCTGAAATAGCCACTGATAGAAATTTATCAGTTTAAAAGTTTATCAGTCTGGCTGAGTTAATGCCTCAAAAATCAAGAACAGAAGATGGAATGTATAGAGACATAGACATCTATATCTTAAGGTATATTTCTATACTAATATCTTGAGACAATGTTTTAAAGAAACAGTTAGCTAGAGAAAGTTTGCAGCATGATGGATTTCCAGAAGCTACCACGAGAGGTGTGAGCGCACGCGGCACAAAACAACAGGCTTCCTGCCCAACATGTGGCTCAGCTTATGTATTATGAACAGCAACGTCTTTGCAACAACATGGATGGCACTGGCAGCGTAGGTTCAGAATCACCTTCGACACCTGATAAGAGGAATGTATACTCACCCGAGCTATATCCGGATTCTAATGAGGTTTCCAAATTAAGAAGAGAAAATGAAGAGCTGAAATTAGAGATAGTGAAACTTAAAATGAAAATAAAAGAGATTGAAAAATGTACGGTTGATTATGGTGTTAGTAGTCCATTAAATATTTCTTCAACTTCAGCTGATAAGCCTCCTTTGCCTAGAAAATCATTCCTAAACTCAGTTTCCAGAAAATTTGGCCGTCTTTCTCCTTTTTCGCGTGGTAGTCCTGGCATAACACCGATGAAAGATCGCCTAAAACAAGAGAAGGTTCAACGGTACTCCATATCCTGATTTTGTGCGTGATATTATGCACGGTACATGTTAACCAGCGACGCCAAATACATGTATTTTTTTCTTATATTCATTCTAGAGGCAGTATTTACTTGCAGGGTAACTGTTTTGTTCACTTAGTGGTATTTTGTTGTATAGGTATGTATGGTTGTTGTCTGCATAATGATAATATGTGTGTTATGTACTGAAAAAACATGGTGTGGCCTTGTCTTACATATTATGACTTCAGTGCCTTTTTAAATTTGATTGCATTATTGGCAGATTCTTAATTCATTCTCTGCGGCATTTGAAGAAATAAATAACACTAGTGCAGAAAACACTTTTTACATCTGGCGAAAAGCACCTTTTACATCTGGCAAAAGTCAGTCATAAACCTACGAGTTATAGAAAGTCTGACACTTTTTACCACTGGCCCGGTCAGATGTAAAAAGTGCACCTTTTACATCTGGTTCGTTCTTCCTCAGATGTGAAAATCATTATTTTAATTATTTTTTTAAAATTAAATTGGACTTTTTACATCTGACTTGACATTATCACAGTTGTAAAAGTGTCGCTCTTCACATCTGCCAAATCTGTCCTCAGATGTAAAAAGTTCAATATTTTTTTTTTATAATCCTGCATTTTTTTTCTAATCCTGCATTTTTTTTAACCGCTACGATCCAAAACATAACTTGCAAATAAACATATATAATTTCACAATAAACACCATCCAAAATTAAAAATCGAAAACATGATGCTACAAATTCCACCGCATTCAACATCCGAATTAAGTAAAAATAGTAATGTCATTAGTTAATGCAACCATTCAACATCCAAAAGCGATTATTAGTTCACCACACTAACATGACTAAAACGCCAAAGCCTAATACTTACTAAATTAAAATTTCAATGTACAATAGCTCTATACAATCCTTTCCTAAAATGTAGCACCAATACTAAAGGAATGATAAAAGAAAGACATTAATTAATTCAAAGAATCACTAGTGTTAATAAAACATTAGAGAAAAATGAACATTTCTACACAGGCAAGTTCGTATTAGATAAGATCTGATTCCTACTTGATTTCTCAAAGTTGTTGAGTGAACATCATCCTCTACTACCTTCATCAAGAGAAACTTCATCATCTTATTAATACTGCTTCTTCTAGTATCAACCTTGTCAACAATAGATTCATAATGAAACTTGAATTAGTTTGTTTATCATACTATCCAAACATTGGACAGAATAATTATTTTTTAGAAAAATAAGAAAAAAAATCAATATAATCTAGAGAATTTGTGTTGGTACTTTTGAATAATAAGGAAGAAGAGTCACCTAAATTTGTGTCTCAAGCTTCGTTAGTTTCATCAAACATTTGATAAAGCATGCACTCCAGCATCCTCAAATAATACCTTGTTTGCTTATTTCTCAAAATTGACCAAGTAAGTCCATCTTCTGCTGGCTTTTTGGAACCTGAAACTGGAGCCAGATAGACAGAAATCGCTTCACAAGTGTTACAACTTACAAGTTACATATTCATCTAATCATCTAACTTAAGCATTCAAGGAATAAAGCATATCCTCATTAAATTGCATCCAATATGTTCCATAGAGAATAATAGATAGGGAAACTAAATGAAATAAAAATTAGAGAACTTTAAATCTCTTTATGTTCCTCTTGAAATTCATAGAATATATTCTCTTTATGTTATGTGTCTTCAAAAATGTAGTTATTTTAAAGTGTAAGTAATGTAAAGGTGAATTATAGAGAACTTACTTAGCTCCCAAGCTAATTAGAGGTTCACACTTGCTCTTTGTCCTATTCCAAACAGTCAAATCAACTCTACAACAGGAAAATTTTGAGAACTAATTAGATATCAAGAACTAGTATACATCTTACACACATATAAGAGAAAAAATGACAAAACTAAAGTATGAAATTTTTAAGGCATGTTAATCATCTTAAATCAGAATGAAGAATAAAAAATGATTTAGAAACTAGTAACAGCTAAAAATGTAAAAGGATGAAAAATACATTAGAAACTAGTAGCTTAGTAGAAATGTGGCATTAATATTACAATTCTTAATATAACTCATAGTTGAGAGAAATGTAAAGAATAGCAGTAAACATATCTTAAACATAAATATATATATATATATATATATATATATATATATTGAAAAGGCAAAACAATTTATTAATAATAAAAAGTGAATTATGCACAAGAGGTGCAAATTCACCAACCTAAGTCCACCTGATACAATTATGCAGAATCAAGCAATTACAGTAGCATGCATCATGGCTAACAAAATGACCTCATTACAGTATCAATGAATCAAACCAATCCTACATAGCAGGCAAGGCAAAACGTAACATCTATAAAGCCAATATTAAAGAAACTATCAAAGCTCCTAATTCTGGCAGCAGACAGTAGAAATCAAAAACAAAGACAGCCACAAGACACTGAGTAGAGAGATCAATACACGGCTTCGGTTAAAATTGCATATAACACGTCGTCAATATTGCACAATGGGATATAGCATCTTGCCACTAAGCAACTCTCAGCCAACAGAAGCTTACCTTCTATACCGAGATAACCGGACATAAACATTATGAGACTCAACCAAAGTAATCATAGCTACTCTATTCTGAAAAATTTGCCAAACAAAACATGACACTTTTGTCAGAATTGATTTTTGCCATGCCTTCGCTAGAAACCTATCGGCGTAATCAACCCTATATTGACATGATCTTCTTATACGCTTCAGTAAACATATATTATTGATAGTTTGATCAATTTAATGGATCCTATTTATACATATAAGTCCATATGAAAATGGGAAGATAACAACTAACAATGATAACTAACTTTTTTTGTATAAACCAGTTATCCTCTACGTGAAATTGCGAAGACTAATTCCTCTAGGACCCAAATGGGCAGTAAACTCTTCCTACGAGTTGTAACGCTACTGGATGCTCAATCTCGCGATAATGATAACTAACTTTAAACTAACTACTAACAAACTGATATATAGTAATTAACATACATACCCAGCTTTGATGAGATTTAATTAAGTTCCAACAAACAACCACTATACCAGACAAAAAAAATCAGGAAAAGTATTTATGCTTACAAGTTTCTATACAACTGAAAAAAATCAGAATAACAAAAAATAGACATTGATGATTGTTTTGTATCAATTATCATTAACTATACAAGAAAAATGTGCACATAAGACCCTACAGATTTCATAGATTTATTTATAGATTGATTTCTCAATTTCAATTTTGGAGTAAAACCCTACAACTATAGTAAGTTTATGGAATTGATAATGTAATTTTTCATTCAAAAAATCACTGAAACTTTAAATGAAATAAAAATTATATCAGACAGATTTTAAACAACAGATTTCCACTATACCAGACAAAAAAATCATTAAAACTTTAAATGAAATAAAAACTAAGAAAACATAAACAAATTTAAGAATAGGATCAGTACCTGTTTGCGTTTTCAGTCGGAGGGAGAGGAACGAGAGAGAGCTTCAATTCGTGTTCACTGAGTTGAAATTTAGGGTTCAGAGAGAGCCTTGATTCTGCAATTAGGGATTGAAATCTGTGATTCAGTAAAAGGGATTGGAGGCTAGGGTTCGAATTCGCGATTCTTCACTGAGGGAGATGAAGAGTTCGAATGCGCGACCACGAGTGAGTGATTGTGAGTGAGAGAGATAGAGCGTTGTGAGTGAGAGAGATCTAAATCTTGAGTGAGATAGGGTTGGTTCGTTCGTTCGAGAGAGAAAGGAGATCGAGAGATTGAGGATCGAGAGATTGAGGATCGAGAGATCGAGATCGAGAGATTGTGAGTTGTGAGGCTGCGTGATTCTGCTGTGTGAGTTGTTAGGGTTGTCGAACGAGAGAGGAAGGATTGTGAGTTGTGAGGCTGCGTGGGGAAGTAATAATCAGGGATAAAATACCTTTTACCTCTGGGAAAAAATAATTAGAATTAAAATCAATTTACACAATTTTACTGATAATTACAGGATTGCCACCGCGTTTTCATTTGCTTCTGGGGTAATTATGGCCAGATGTAAAAGGGTATATCTTTGTATTTTTTAATTCTGGTAAAATTGAAATCAGTTGTAAAAGGTATTTCATATTACTTTTTGCATCTGGTATTGTTTCCACTGAAGTAAAAGGCTTATTAATAAGTCATATTTGTACTAGTGTAATTATAATAAGTGCGTCTAAACTCCAAACAGAAAACTTTCATTTTTCATGTGTTTCAAATAGTTCCAGCAGTTGATAAATATATCAACTTCCAAATATTTCAAAAAATAAAATAAAAGAAACAAACAAACAAGGAAGAAGAAAATTCAAAGCTGAGGACTTAAACACAGTCCACACAGCTCAAGTCTTCCACTTATCTAATTAAGTCTTCTTCTTAATTGCTTCCCTGCTTCTCTTCTCTTCTTGCCTCCCTAATTTATATGAATTGCAGTCATCAATATCATCATCATCATAGCTTCAAAATTTCATCAAACCAACACAATTTCCCTCTCTCACTCACCATGGCAATTCTACATTCTATCTTTCTACTTGTTTTTCTTCTTCATTTCTCATCACTACAATTTCCCTCACTTGGATACAATCACCAAGACACATACTTCATTAATTGCGGCTCAAATATCAATGAAAATGAAAGTAACAACCTTTATATTGGTGAATCAAACCCTACTTACCCTCTAACAAATTTCAGGAAAAGCTTCATAGAAACCAATCAATCATCAGTGCCTTCACCTCTGTACAAAACAGCAAGAATTTTCTATTCCGAATCTTCCTACCAATTCGCTACCGTCCCAAACAACACCTACATGGTACGTTTCCATTTCTATTCATTCTCTTCACAGATTAACCTTTCCACAGCAAAATTCAACGTTTCCGTTCCAGGCTTCTCTCTATTAGAAAATTTCAACCCCAAAAACACTGGTTTAATAAAAGAGTATTTCATTAAAATCATCCGAAAAAGATTCAAAATCACTTTCACACCTATAACATCATCATTCGCGTTTGTTAACGCGATAGAACTTTTTATGCTCCCCATTCATTTCACCCCAGACTCAATTGAGCGTTTCAAGTACAAAGAATCTATCAGTCCTGATTTAAATTTTCAAAGCGACAGTCTACACTCACGAGCTTTGGAAACCAAACACCGTCTTAACGTTGGTGGTGAAGCTGTCAATAGAATATCTGATAACTTAATGAGAAAATGGTTACCATATGACAGTTATATAACTGATCCACAAAACGCTCATAATAGTACCTTTTATGAAGGTGAAATTAAACGCATTGCAGATGATAAATCTAATGGTCCAAGTTCAAATCAATATATTGCTCCAGATATTGTTTATCAAACTGCAAAAGAGACTACTAACGGTTTAAATATAATTTGGAGTCTTCCTGTTGAGAAGAATACATATCATTTCCTTAGGCTTCATTTTTGTGATATTTTTAAACAACCGAGTCAACATACAATGTTCACTTTCTACGTTTATGACAATCTTTATGAGAATTTTGTTGTAAAAGTAAATAATGATATAGATGTGTTCTTTCCTTATTATTTCGATTTTGTGGTTCGTTCTGATGGCTCTGGGAAATTTAGTGTTAGCTTAATACCTAATAAGACAGTTGCTAAACATAATGCATTTTTAAACGGACTTGAACTAATGAAAGTGATTGAATCATCGGGTTTAATTCCCTTAGATGATTTGGATTCCAAATCGAAGAAGATTAGTCTTCTTTGGGTGGTAGGTTTGGTCGTTGTAGGTTTAACTTCGGCTTTTGTTGTGATGGTTTTGTTTCTACTGACTAGTAAAATCAAGAAACAAAAGCATGTTGAGAATTCTGATTTGTTGAAGATTCCAACTGCTGCTGTTGAAGGTATTTCTCATAGCAGATTAACTTATGGAAATACAACTCAAGGTATTTCCATAAGCTTGTACCACCTGCACACAATTTCCTGACATGCCTCCTAAGCTTACTCAATGTTTCATATCCCCAATGCTTATTAGTTTTCATATAACAAAATGCCTAAATTGAAGGAAACGATCAAACTCTTAAGTTGTTTGGTACGAAAGAAAAGTTCAAGTTATGTATGGTGCAGAATCATTTAGGTCACATCCACAACCACAATCCAGAACAGATCAATTTGGATCTGTAGTTTATTCATTTAGACCTCTAAAGTGCAATGGAAGGCTTCATCTTAATGAAGAGCTGCTGGCATCTTCTTTCGTAGTCTTTTCCCAGAGACTATCAAAATCAAACTCCAAATTTATTTAGTCGATATGAACTGAAACAAGTGATAAACACCAAACTACCTAAAGTTTCATGACTTCAGGAATATAAACCGGATATCTATCGATGCAGTCAATCCACGCTCCATCAGTTGACGCCTTCATTGTCCTATTACACTTCCAAACTGCACTGTTACACTTGAACCCACTTCCGAATCCTATCTGCCAAATCATATCACCTTTCTTCATCCTCCCTTTAGCCTCAATGTAGCTAAGCTCATACCACAATGACAAAGAAGATGTATTTCCAAATCTATGCAACGCCATTCTTGATGCCTCAACATGCTCGGCTGATAACTTCAAGCTCTTCTGCAGCTCATCGATCACTGCTCGCCCACTAGCATGTATGCAGAAATGCTCAAATGCTTTCTTGAAATCTTGTATATTTTCTTTCCTTTGCATAAGATGAAAAGAATTCGAATTCTGAATTCATGACTACAACTGAAATAAACAGAATAAACATATAGGAAAAAGAATGATGTTACATTGTAGAGATTTCTATTATAGAGATTGATTTCTATTAAACATATGTTTTCAAAGAAAAAGGTACTAGAAACATCATGATTAATCACATAACCAATGTATCACTGGTCAAAATAATACTAGAATACATAATTTGACATACATCTCTAAAGGTAATCAAAGGTACTACATATCAATAGGTAAACTCAAGTCATCGATCCACCTCCATTCACCCAACAAACATCCATAAGAATCCATCAGAGGTGTTCCAGACCTGGTTCTCAACAATATTTGTGGACTTGTATTGATCAGTGATTCAGCAATTGATTCAACAACAATTAACTCCTTTTCTGTAGACCCTCCATCCTTCTGAATTGGTGTATTTTCCTTTGAAACTTGGGAGTCCGTCGAAGTAGATGAATCAGAATCACCAACTTGGTTTGAAGTTTGTTCAACAACTGGTAATTTCTTATCAGGAACAGCATTGCTTGAAGCAGTTTCGCCAATACAAGAATCTGAACTATCACTCTCCTTTGAAGGTTCTTGATTATTCTTGGTGCATGATGGGTCGATTGAATCATCTTCAATAATATCCATAGCATTGTCGACGCCATCTTTTTCTTCCATACATTGCTCCAATTCATCATTCTTCTTGGTGATTTTCAAACACATGGATTTCCTACACTTTCGTTCCGGCATCCATCGAATCCCTTTGCCCTTAACTTCCTCAGCCAATTCAGCTTTCTTGGCCAAATACGCTTCTGCTGCTTCTTCCTCAGATACAAAGGAACCCAAGTACAACTTTTTCTTCCTTATGGGATCTCGAATATGAGCAGCAAACTTCCCACTGTCCCTCCTCCAAACCCCAACATATTTTGAGGTTCTCTTACCAACCTTAATAACACTTCCATGGAATTCTTCCTCCAACTCTGTTTTCTTGGACAAGTACACAACTGAAGCTTCTTCTTCCGTATCAAAAGTCCCTAACCACAAATCTTGACGGCATACTTTCCACTCTTCCTTTTAGTAACACCAACAATGTTTTTTCTTGAATTTCCTGAAACTCCAACCTTATTAGAAGATGTACCAATTTGATCAAGACTTGTGTCGTTTGAGTTTATTGATTCTTTGTTGCGTAATATCATGGCTTGGCTACAGAGCTTCATTATGGTGATTGGGAGAATTGTGTTGATGTAACAAGAGAAACCAGAACTACTTATAGAAGGAATGCAGTAATTCCGTGAACGAACCTAACCTAAATATGTTTACTTGGACGTATAGAATTGTCGAGAATAATGCCTAAATATCTTTTTTTGAAAGATTTTATATTTAAATATAGTTTTAGAATTATATTTCTATTTAGAATATTTAGAATTTGTTTAGAATTTATAGGATTAACTTGTTATTTAAACATATTATTTGTTGGCTGAAATGTACATTTGATCCCTTATGTTTATTTTAGTTTTCAATCAGGTCCCTTACGTTTTAAAAGTTTCAATTTGGTCCCTCAAGTTATCAACGTTTATATTAATTAGTCTCTTCCGTCAAAATTTTGACTAATGCCGTTTGAATCTTACACGTGGCTGACAATTTAGACAAGTGGACATTATGTTGGACACGTTATCACAGTTAAATATTTGGATTCTTATTACTTAACTTAAAGCGGAGTGTATGCCTAAGTAAAATTCTAGGATTTTTACCACGCAACTTAAACCGGAGTACATGTGTTGGTCCAATACGAATGTTCTTACTTCTTAAATTTAATTATTAAATCTAATTTTTAAATATATATTTTAATTTCTAAATATAATATTAATTAATTAATTTTTTATTTTTAATTATTAAATAAAATTATTAAATATAAATTTAAATTATTTAAATTCTTAAAGCAGAGTATACATGTAAATCAAATTTTAAGGTTATAACTACATAACGTAAACAGGAGTGTACGTGTAGGCCAAACTCTAAAGTTCTTACTACATAACTTAAACATAGTACATGTGTTGGTTCAATACGAATGTTCTTACTCCTTAAATTTAATTATTAAATACAATTTTTGAATATAAATTTTAATTTCTAAATATAATACTAAATATGATATCAAATTTAATTATTAAATATAACTTATTATTATATAAAATTTTAAACTGGAATTTACGTGTAAGTCAAATTCTAGGATTTTAAAAATATAAGTGTGATTTGTTGAAAAAATAAATAAATATATAAGTGTGATGTTGTTGTTGTTTTTTATAACTAAGTGTTGGACTAGACTTTTTTTTTTAGAGAAAGATTGATTTTGAACATGAACCAAAACATAAATTGAGAAAAGTAAAATGCATTTAAGAAAAACAAAAAAACTTTTTGTCAAAAAACAAAAAACGAGAAAAGGAAAAAAATCGTAAATCAAGGGAAAATCATTCACTATTAATGGTAATAAATATTGAATTACTCCCTTTATTTATTTAGAACCTAGAATGTAAATTCATTGAATAGAATGCCTAAAATATAATTAATTGAAAATAAAGATAGTCAAAGTTACTTTGGATAAAAAATTACTTACTATATTTGACTTTAGTAATTGATCACTTGACTGAACATGATTGGTGTCATGTTAGCTGAGGGTACTTGCCCTCAAATAATAGAAGGTGACTACTCCTCTACCCTTTCATAATTTGAGGGTATTTGCCCTTCAACCAATGAGAACAAGCCACATAAGTGAATTTGTATGTGATCCCCACAACAAATTGTAACAAACTTATGGGGACCACATAATTTGAGGTTTGTTCTCATTGGTTGAATGTCAAATACCCTCAAATTATGAAAGGGCAAATTAGAATTCCCCATAATAGAAGGGTTAATTAGAAAAATCCTTCCGGGAATGACTTGGCATCTTGTTGGGGCCACTCTATTAAATACATTTTTTGCCAAAATGCCCAAATTAACCCCAAACAACAGCGGAAATGCCCAAATTAACCCCGAAGTATTTGCCACTTCACCGTCGTTCCTTTGTATTCCTTCACCCCAAACTCCAGGGTTCCTTCACCCCTTCTTACTTTCAACTACGCCATTTTTTGGGTCTTTTCTTGGCTTTGTATTGCTCAAATTTCATGTTGTGGGAGGGAGATGTAATTTGCAGTCCTATTACTGTCGTTGCGGTTCTAGTTTGGGCTTGGTTGAGTGGATTCACTTGCGATTATACCGCCCAGCATGCCTGGGCACATGCCCGGGCTGCTGTCCCACTATTTTTTTATAGAGTCTGGAATGTAAGGATCGTCGTTTCAACGGTATTTCATTGAGTCGAAAATAGATGTTTATAATGAGAATTGTTTAAGGCCTGAATTAATTATGTTTTTAGAACTCATAGTTTACTACGAAAGTAGAAACACAGAGATACCGGTTTCAATTTGAAAGAATGAAAACTTTATCTGACTGTAGAAAAATTCAGTTTTTGATTCTAAACACTGCGAAAGCAATTTTTTATCAATTAGAAAAAATTCAGTTTTCAAAAAGGTGATTCTAAGAGTGTAAACGGACACGCGAGAGCGGGCGTTTATACGCGTAAAATTCGGTACCGAAAATGCGACAACCGAAGGTACCTTTAAATTAAATTTTCTACCATAAGCAACTTTTTGAGTAATTAAAAGTAATTATTTTCATAAATAATATTTTGTGTCGTAACACGTTGGACACGCGAAAGCAGACAGTTAGATTACACAGTTAAAATCTATTTTAAAACTGAACCTTTTATTTACAAGAAAATATTTTGTCATTATAAATATAAAAGACGACTCAGTGAATACCAACGATCGATGATAATTTCATTCTGGCCTCTAGAATATCAAAAAGCTTATTAACCCTTTAAAATATTACTGTACTCAAAAGTTGGATTGATAAAATTCCTTCCAAAATTTTACCGAAGCTCTCTAAGAGTCGCCACTAAGTGGATTGCGTTTTGTTGACTGAGAGTGGATTGTGTTGCTGTCGTTGCAGTGTTGATTTAGGATGGATAGTTTTATTCTTGAACATAATCACACGCGCAAGGTTTTCTTTTCAATATTTTTTATTTATTTGATTTTTATATTAATATATACTGTATTAATAAAGTTTGCAAATAAGGAAAAGGAAACTTAGTGCTAGTCACGTGTTCGTGCGTTTTCGCGGGTGTGTTTGTCGTTTCGCGGGTGTGTTTGTCGCACCATATAGCATAGCTCATATATGCAAATATGCATCTTCACTGTGGTGTGTTTCTCATATATGCAAAATAGATAAGTTGTTGCGTTTCTCATGAAGATAAGTTGTTGCATCTTGGTATTGTTGAGAGCACTCAAATTGGCAATAGCCCGGGATACATTCTCTTGGATCTAATTCAACCACCGTGCATGCTTCTTGTTCTTCGGCTGCTCCGCTCACAATCACTACCACTAAAAAAGTTCAGTCAATAATCAATAAACAAAAGCAAAATTGAGTTTAATGATATCATGTTCAAAGGAAAGGAGTGTGTGATATATATATATATATCATGATGCAGTTAACTAGTACACACATTACCTGAAATAATGAATAATGAAAAAATGAGAAACACTTGTATAGGCACAAACACAAACTATTTAAATTTGGGCACACACACAAAATTGAATTAAATTTAAAAGATAAATGATATAGTCAATATCAATTGATGTGATTAATTTCTTTATAATTTAAATTTTATCATTTATGTATGTGTGTCTATACATAATAGATTTAGGGTTGTGCCTAAGTTAGAAATCCTCTGAAAAAATAAGATAAGCTGCTTTAGCCATGTCGAGAACTCTTTGTTTCTTAGTGTACTTTCAATATTAGCTTAATCAATCTATATTGGTTGTTCAAGAACTGAGTAAAGCAAATCAATATGATTGTATATTCAAGTGATTGGTACAAATTACATTATATAGATACATGACAGACTATTGCTATTTACTGTAATTGAAAGCAAATAATATAACTTCCTAATATAATTACAATTGGTCAAAGCAATGAATGAAAATATTCTAATTAAGGCAACAGGATCTTATTATACTCTTGTATACGATCGAGTATATTGTTAGACTAAGGAAAGTTAAGGTAATCAATCCTAATTAAACGAATTGACTTAAATGAAAAACACTGTCTAAAAAATATTATTTGTAGTGACTACTAAAACCATAGATGGTAATAGCATGATAATGTTTATGGAATCAATAATACTTTGGCTTAATGGCAGTTTTGGTACCCTTATTTTCAAAAAAATTGAATTTTGGTACTCCTATTTCTAAATCAGCAATTTTGGTACCCCTATTTTGTCAAATTTTGAAATTGCACTCATCCTTATTCTCCTTTAATGATGTGGCGCTTTTCAATATTACATGACATTTGTTTATTTAAAAAATCATTGCCACATCAGATTATATTAAAATATATATAAAATTTTAAATATTAAAATTTTAAAAATCCGAAAAGTAAAATAGAAAACAAAATAAAATACAAAACCTATCTGGGTATTTTAAATAAAATAAAAAAAAACAGAAAAAACCAAATAAAATACAATAAAATAATTAAAAAATCTCGAAATAAAATATAAAAAAAAGCCAAATAAAGTATTTGGGTATGCCTCCCCACCCTTTTCTTCTTCTTTTTTCCAATTGTTTAATTTTATGATTATGAAATGCAAATTCAGATATCAAGATCGATTGAAAAATGTTTATGTACAAAATCAAAAGTATGAAGAAATAGAGAGAGATTGAAGAAAACTCAGCCAAAAATTTTACATGGAAGAGAGAGTTGGCCGAGATAGAAAGAAGTTGCGAGTTTTATTTGGCTTTTTTTTTTCTATTTTATTTCCAGATTTTTTTTTTATCTTCTTACAATTTTTTGATACTTTATTATTTTTTTAAATGTTTTTGTTGTACTTTATTTTGTTTTCTATTTTATTTTTCGGATTTTTAAAATTTATATATATATTTTAATATAATCTGATGTGACAATGATTTTTTAAATAAATAAATGCCACGTAATATTGAAAAGCACCACATCATCAAAAGAGAATAAAGATGAGTGCAATTTCAAAATTTGACAAAATAGGGGTATCAAAATTGCTGATTTAGAAATAGGGGTACCAAAATCCAAATTTTTTGAAAATAGGGGTACCAAAACTGCCATTAAGCCTAATACTTTTTGACATAATTTTACATTAGTCTTAATTAAATATTCATACTTCGTATTACAAGTTTGACCATTAAATTTTTGTGATCTACTTACAATATATTAAAGGGTTAAATAGTTGATACCCCTGCAAAGTAGGTCTGTTTTGGGATACTCCCTGTAAATTTTTTTTTTTGAGATCCCCCCTTGCATACTGAAGATTCTTTGGGATACCCCCCTGGAGTAACACCAAGACAGGGAATCTCCACGTTTCACCTATGTGGCACCTCCATGTGGAATTTTTTGATTTTTGATTTATTTTTGTGCCACGTGGCATTAAAAAATAAAAAAAAATAAAAATTAAAACCAAAATTTTTTTTTTTCTGTTTTCTTTTTCTTTATTTGTTATTTATATTAATTAATATTTGTTGGTTTAAAAGAAAAACGTGTTCTTCTTCATTGAGCTCATTCATTCTCCATCGTTCTCTTCTTCTTCGTCGAATTCGTTGTCCAAACAAGTTTTCCGTCGTGTTAATCACTGGTATGTTTTTCTCCTTCGTGCTTCTTCTTCTTCGTTGTCATATTATTTGTCTTCTTCATCTTCGTTGTGACTATTTGTGATTTTACTTAAATTGGGAATTAGGGTTTTTGGATATGGGTGGAAGTAAGTGCTCATCAATTGCAACTTCAAGCAGCTCCAATTTACCCAGATGTGGTTGTGAGCTTCCTATGAAACTGTGGGTTTCAAACACTAGGTTGAATCCAAAGCGAAGGTTTTGGAAATGTCGAAATAGCGGGGTAACAATTATACGAATTTACATTATGTTTTGTCAATTATACGAATTTGAATGAAGGTTTGTTAACAATTATGTTTTGGCATTCATATGAATTTTTGCAGACTTTTGATAGTTGTGAATTTTTAGTTTGGGATGATGAATTGCATGAAGTTAATGCTGCTAATGGAGGAGGTCAAAGTGCTGCAACAATGCAGCTTGGTGCTGAATTTGGCAAAGCCTTTGGACAAGAGTTTGGCAAGGCATATGGGGAGGAGTTTGGCAAGGGTTTGCAGGAGTTTGGCAAAGCATATGGGCAGGAATTTGGCAATTCATTTGGGCAGGAATTTGGCAAAGCTTTTGGGAAGGAAATTGGAAACGAAATTGGGAAGAAATTGGGTCAATATGTATGGGTTGCAATCATGATGTGTGGGATTTTAGTTACTATCTTATTCAAATCAATGTAATAGGTTGGAATTTAAGTTAATGAATTTAGTATGTTTAGTTTATGACATTAGTTTGTTTCAAATGGTTGTGTTACAACTTGATTATGTTAATGTAAAATTTGGTTTGAGTTTACATTGTTTGTATGTTGTCAACTTATGACATTAGTTTGTTTCATCATCATCACATAAAAGCCATAAAAGGAATCCAAATTTATATGGTAAACATAAACTTCATAATAAGCACATAATTGTGCAATTGTCATTACAAAACATATAATAAGCACTTAACAGTGCAATTGTCAAACTACATAAATAAGCACATTAAAGTGCACACCATATCAGTGCATTTGGTCATTACAAAACATAACATGATAGTGTCAATCATAAGCACTTTACCAAAACACATAAATACTAAGCACATGAAAGTGCAGAACAAAACAGTGTTACAAAGCTTAATTCCTAGTGTTGCAAATCATTTCTTCTTTTTTGGAATGTCCTTCCAAGATTTCATGGCTCTGAAACAAGTGCCAAGCTTTGAATCATCTGCAACATCTTCCTGACCAGTGATTGTTATAGGTGCTTCCTGACTTGAACCAGGACCAGTGATTGGTTTCTTGAATGCATTTTGTTTAACTCTTTCACTACTTCTCCTTTCCTTTCCATGACACAGAGCAGACACCCTTTTCATCTTGTCTTTCTTCCCTATGACAGTCCTCTCATTCTTTTGTGAACATTGACTTGCATCAACATCAGGTATTGCAGCCATAATCTCATCATATAAGTCATCAAATAATGACTGAGTTGTATTCTCTGCTGAACCTTGGCTTGCATTTATCACTGCATCAGTTGGTTCTTGAATTGGATGGACAACTTGTGAAGCTTGAGTTGGTGGAGTTGGATCTTGAACTTGTGATTGTTGAGTTGATTCAATGACTTGTGAAGGTTGAATTGGTTCAATGACTTGTGAAGGTTGAGTTGACTCTTGATTTTGTGAAGCTTGAGTTGGCTCTTGATCTTGTGAAGCTTGTGTTGGTTGTTGACCTTGTGCAGGACCTGATCCTTGGCCAGCATTTCCTTTTCCCTTTGCAGGTTTCCTCTGCCAAAAATTACAACACATTAATTACCAACACATTAATTACAACACAAGTTAAAATAAACATTACAAGTCAGACAAAATTACAAATGTTACCTTTCTTTTCAAACCTTTTGGACATTGTTCCTTAGCCTTGCAAGACAATGAATTAAGGCCAGGTTGACTGCATCTAGTACAAGTATATGTTGCAACCCTTCTTCTTTTCCTAGCACCATCTTCATCAGTACCTCTAATCCTTAACTTTCTTAGTCTACCAGGACCATTTTTATATGAAGGTGGTAAGATAGTATCATCCACACCTTCAGCTGGTTTTGGCCACATATCTACCCCATTAATAGCACTTATACCATAACCATAACATTGTGCATATTTTTCTTTGGAATAACAGTTATGAACAAACTCAACAGGGTCTTGTTTTCTATATCCTAGTGCTGCAATGGCATGCCTACAGGGTATCCCAACCAACTCCCTGAATCCACAAGTGCATGTTTTTTTTTGTGTATCAACAATAAACTGTTGTTGATTATAGATATGTGAAACTTGCCAAGCCTCAGTGTTTGTCAATATTGGTCCCCAGCTTCCAACCATCTTAATCTCTTTTTCTAACCTCTTCAGAGGATTTGGCATTATCCTATGTTCCCAGTTCTCTAACTTAATGCTACTTGAAGGTGGAAAAACACAAGAAGGGGGGGGGGGGGGGGGGGGTTGAATTGTGTTTTAAAAATTAAAACTTTTTACCAAATAAAACTAAGTTTGCAGCGGATATAAACACAAAGTAAAAGAAGGGTGCTGAGAGAGATAGAAAGACACAGAAATTTATACTGGTTCCTCTCACAAAACGAGAGTACGTCCAGTCCCCTTGCACTTCCAAGGGCTTCTAACTAAATCTTATAAGATTACAAGATGCTCAAGCACAATAGCAAGAGACTTCTCTAATGCTCAAGTTACAACTAACAAGAGGCTTCTCAAATGCTCAAGTTACACTTAACAAGAGACTTCTCAAATGCTCAAGTTACACTTAACAAGAGACTTCTCAAATACACTTAATACTAAGAATGAATGTTTAGGGAACACTTGATATACTATCAGAGGTGTTTACAAAATACAACGCAAATTGCTTTAAGACTTGAATGACGGATAGAACAATATGTCAGAATGCTTCAGAGTCTTAAACGCAGTAATAGAACGGTTGTCATTTCTTCCATTTGAGTCTTCTATTTATACTACAATGGAGAGTGATGATCGTTGCAGAGAGATAAGGTGCCAGCTAGAATTTGCTCGTACAATTGATAGCTGTACATTGCCTTCTTTGGCAAGGAAATCCAATTCCACTACCTTGCTATTTGAATTATCACTCATCCATTTTGAGTAATAATAGTACGATAGTACAATCCTCAAATGCGCTCCACTTATGGATAAGGTTAACGTTGTACCAACGAATATTCCTTCTTGTGGATGTGACAGAGCCTTGAAGTAGATTGTTCTTTAATCATTGATTCTGATTCTGTCAGATCTTGAGTAATGTAAATTCCTTTTGCTTCTGATGCTGTTGTCATAGCTTCTTAAGGTCTTCAGCTCCTGAACCTCTCAGAGTCTAGCTTTTGGTCCTCAGAAGCACTATCTTCAGCACGCAAAATTTAAGCTTCTGATGAACAGCGATACGCTTTCAGAGCTTCATAGCTTGGCTTCTCTCATGTTATTCATAGTGCTTCTGAATGAATTTTAACTTATAATTCTGCACACTAGAATAATCATTAGTAATACCAATTGCAATTTTAATACTTTGTTATCATCAAAACGACTTAAAATCTTAGAGGTTTATGTCAGACCCACTTTGTTCCAACAATCTCCCCCTTTTTGATGATGACAAACTAAAGCATTAAAATTCAATTGTTGTTGTTTTAATTTAATTATGTTGACTTCAGGTTTCAAAGGTTTGCAATCTCCCCCCGAGTCTGATAATCCATAGGGTTAGGTTTGTAAGCTCCCCCTAAGTCTTATCCATAATTAATTAAAACAGTTTAAGAGTTAATTTATCAACTTAAAATAAATTTTCATATTTGACTCTCAGAAGCATAGTTTTGTAAGCTTTGCTTCTTAGAGTCAGATAATGCTCAGAGGAGGTTTGCAAGCTTCTCTTATATTATCTATGAAAATTAATTTTAGGTTCTTAAATTTTCTCCCCTTTCAATAAGGTTCAAAGTGAGAAGGAATCAGAAGAAATAGAATTTGATTCAGATGCATATATATATAACAGTTTCAGATCTTTTACGCAGAGTTAGAATCAATCAACATTAATTTTAACGCTATCCTTACTCCCCCTTTTGGCATCAGTCAAAAAGCACAGAAAACTAGGCAGTCAAAGCGTGCCAGAAAACAAGACAGTCAAGTCAGGAAAGTGGTTACAACTATATTCAATAAATGAATTGTGTTGATTCCCAGGTTGACAAGAAAGCACTATAAAAAGGGATGATTCTTCTCATTTTATTCATACAGAATAATCAAAGAGCATTAAGAGAAACACACAATGGAAAAGCAAGCTACGAAGGATGCTTCAGGATCTAAAGAAGTGATCAAGAAGGAAGCAGAGACTTGGCGCTGCGAAGAAAACAGGCATCGTTATGAAAGAAACAAGCGAGAGGTGGTTCTGACAGAGTCAGAGCGTGAAGCAATAGGCTCTGACTTGGAAGAATTCTTATGGACATATGATGATGACAAGCCGTACGAAGAGTATCAAGCTGAGGCTCAGCAAGCCCTGCGTGACCTACTTTCTTATGTTAGTGAGAAGCATAAGAAGAATAAGCCAGAGGCTGCTGACGTTGATTCTAAGTAGGATCTCATTATCTTATGTAATAAAGAATTTCTTCAATAATTTTAATAAAGAGTTCCTGCTATAAATTTCTTTCTTTTAGAGCATGTTTCTTTTATATACTTCATTTCTAATTTCAGAAAACCAGTTACCAGACACGCCTCATACGGTATTGTTGCCCCGCTGTTAAACAGGCTATAATACTAAGAAGCTATTTCATGAGTAAACAGGAGTACTGATGTGAGGGACTCTTAGGTTTTTAAAAACCTAGAATATTAGTTTAAAACTGAGATGCTCTGCAACACCTCACACTAGAGCCAGTAACCACAAGAGTACCAGACATTATCAGAGTATATGATTTTCATTTTGAAAAACAAAATAAAATAAACACACCAGCACAAGCACACAAATATGGATAAACAACTTGGAAATAAAAAATAATTATCCAAAGATTACATAAGAACCAATAGGAAAACCAAAACAAAATAAACAAGTGCACAAACATAAAGTTTAAGGTTTGGATTGTTGTTGTTGAGTAAGCTTCAGCAGTAGCTCCATCATTGCATCTATCTTCTTGTTAGTAGCTTCACCAGATCTGTTCATATCTTCTCTTATATCAGCCCTGAACTCATCCATTTCATTTCTCAGCTCCTCTCTTAAGTCACTCTTGATCACATCCAGAGCTTCTTGCATAGCCGAAGGTATAGCAGATGAAGAAGAGCCTTGGACAAGTACTGGTGGAGATCTAGGAGGAGTTGAAGCAACAATGGGAGCTTTACCCTTATCAGAATCTGGTTCACTGAGGTTCTGATCATGCATAACAGCATCCTCTTCAGTTGCTTGATTCTCAATAATCTTATTAGTCTCAATGACAGCAATGTGCATAGCCCTATCTACCAACAACTTGAAGGCTTCTTGATCAGCAAGCCTCTTACATTCCACTTCAGCAGCTATCCTAGCCTGCTCAGCATCAACTACCACTCTAGCATAAGTAGCCTCTTCTTCATTTAGCCTTATAGCTGCTTCAAGAGATCTTCTTATACTTTCATTCACAGCAGCTAAAAATGCTAACCTCTGACACTCTTCTTCATGGTTGAAAAATGTAAGTCTCAGAGCATGAGAGCGATCAACAGCACTCATTATTTGAGACAAAGCTTCCATTCCTCTTCCTTCAATCTTTCTTTTCACATAACCTCCCAAGAGCCTCAGAGACTGACTGAATTTCTGTTCCAATTCCCTGATCTTAGCATCAACATCTGAGGGAAATATCAGTACTTCTTCTTCCATGCTCTTAAATTTCTTAAGACTAATATTAATAGCATTATCTAGCAGCTCAAGGTTTGGTTCTGAGTTGTGATTGAAGAAGGGCTGGTTTCTGTTGAAGGGAATGGTGGGTTCAGGTCTTTTTCTTTTCAGAGGGATGATTTTGATTTTTCTGATTTCATCAAAGGGGTCTTTGGGGGTTGTTATTATATCATCATCAACATTAATTTTAATTTCTGCTTTTAGCAGATCCTCCAGAATGGGTAGGGCAAAGTCAGAAGGTAGACTAAGTTCTTCTATGGTTAAGGGTTTGTAAGATGGACCATAGATGGGTTCTGATTGAGGTGTTTGTGGTTCAGGTGTGGAAGGTTCAAGTTGTGGTGTGGGTGGTTCAGCAGTGGTATGTTCAGAATGAGTCATAACTTCATCCTGAGCTGGTGTGAAAGTGGGTGGATCTTCTTGTTCAATGTCAGCAAGGGAGGAGGGTGGTGTTTGAATTTGTGGTTCTGGAATTGGTGGATCAATAGGTAAATCAGAAGATGTATTTACAAAGTGAAATTGGTCAGGTGAGTTTGTGTTGGAGTGGGTAAAGGCATCACCAGATAGGTGAGTGGAGAGATGTTCAAGAATGGTAGGTGATTTTCTTGTTGTGTTGGTGGGTTGGTCAAGAATTGAAGTGTCAATGGTAATATTTTCTTCTTCTGGTGGGTTGTTTTTGGGTTTCTTGAGGGTTCTTTTCTCAGGGATCTTTTTCTTAGATTGTTCCTTCTGAATTTTATCAAGTTTTTCAATAAGCTCTGAAGAATCAGTGCTTGCATCAGAAGAAGTCCCTTCAGACGAGGATGATGAGGATGATGAGGGTTGTGGAGATGGTGGAATCATACGTATAGGCTGTGTATAGTCTATAGGAGGTGATTGGGTAAGAGGTTGAGCACTAGAAACGCTATCAGTATTAGGCTTAGAATTTTTACCTTTGGACGAGTCAGCAGCTTTCTGTTTGGAAACAACTGTCTTTTTCCTTTTTAGGGCTCTTACATGTTGATCCTCTTCTGCATCTACAGGCCTCTCATTCCTCTTCTTTGATCTTCTCTCCTTCTGAACAGCTTTTCTCTGAGCTATCTTAGCCACTTGCTCTTCAGTGACTTCTTCATTTTCTTCAGTGGCCAATCTTTCAGCACCACTTTCTGCTTGATCAGTAACCTCAACAGCATCATTCTTATCTCCAGATTGTTCTTTGGAGCCTTCCTCAACAATTTCTTGTTCAATTGGTTGAGGTTTTCTCTTAGACTTGGTGATCTGCTTTGGTCCTTTGAAAATATCCCAGTTTGGTACACCAACCACCATACTCCTGGGCACTCTTACTCCAGAATCTAATCTAACCAACTCCAAGAAGTTTTTGATAACATCATCATTATCAAATTCTGATATGGTTGGAAAACCATCACACTAGAAGTACTTTTCATAGACTGCCTCCAGAGGGCTCTTGGCTGTCTTCAGCTCTTCTTTTGTCTTCAGCTTCATATTTACCAGGACACTTGCATCATACTTAGCAGTATTGAAAACTCTAAGTTTCTCCTTGGTACTGACAATCTGAATAAGCTTTGTTTGACGAATGATTTCTGAAATCAACCTTGGATGATGAATTATGGAAGGTGATTTGGTTCTACTCTTGGATATAGTAGAACATATGTGATCAAACAGAAGCTTTGCCAGATTTATCTTCACCTTCTTGTACATAAACCAGATGAAGTGCCTGTGTGGTAGAGAAATAGTATCATATCCTCCTTCTCTAGTGATGATGGAGGCCAGAAACACTTTGAAAGCAAAGCTGAAGTTTTACTTCATGAACTTTGCTTTGCCAAAATCATTGTTTGCACTACCAGGAAGGAATAAATCCTTCTTAATGGATTCAATATGCTTACTCTTCTCACCATATTCATCCACGTTTTCTCCTTCGTTGTCCAGACCCAAAATTTTGGCAATATGTTCTTGAGTAATAAGAACATTGATTCCCATGATGTTTGACCTAATCTCTTTTCCTTTATAGGGTCTTAAACCAAGTTGACTCCTTGTTTTTCCTTTCAAGGAACTATCCTTCTCAACCATCTTTCTAACCTCTTCATCAGCACTAAATTTGTCAAAGATGGTAGCTTTTTGCCAGAAGTACTTGACAATATCATAGTAAACAAACCCATTCAGCATCTCAAAGTAGTTCTTCCATTGTTGATCGTAGAATAAACTTTGAATGTCAATCCCGTTTACTTTAAAACTTTCAAAATCAACAAACTTTTCTGTAACGAACTCAAACGAATCTGGACCAGCGTCGGTTACATTATCTTTGAAGACTAATCTTGCTTGAGACGAAAGATCAATGACGGGTGGTAAGACTGGGTTGAATGGACGTTGAACGATTTCGTTTGAAGGTCTAGCGGCCATGATTACGGAAGATTACGAAGTAGAAAGATTTGGGAATTTCTGAGTTTTAGGTTTGTGTAGGAAGGATTATGTGTAAAAGTTGTGCAATGTGAGTGAAGTGACATATAAATAGCAAATAGCACACATAAACAGAAAAAGCAAGCCTTGGGAGGGAGCGCGAACAGTTTAAAATTAAATAATAGAATTAACTGCCATTATTATCATTAACTGTTCTCTACCCATCAGGATCTAGACACGTGTTGGAGAGACTTAATCACAGCTGACGCGTGTACAGACAACTGTTGTACACTTACTAGTACTAAACGTTTCGTTTTCGTTTAGTTCAGAGCCAAACTCATTAATCTCATCAGAACCTGTTACTCTTCAGAACCCTTTTATTCAAAACCTCCCACAGGAGACTTCTGAATTATTAGAGGCTCTGATAGAGCTTCAGACCCTAATTCTATTTTGCATCTCAGAGCTAGTTTTCTTCAGAGATAAAATGCATGTTCAAGTTCTTTTTAATAAAATCAAAGCGTTCAATAGCCAAAGGTTTGGTAAATATATCAGCCCATTGATGATCCGTATCAATGAATTGAATATTTATTGTTCCTTTTTGAACATGATCTCTTATAAAATGATGCTTAATTTCAATATGCTTAGCTCTGGAATGCAAAATTGGATTCTTAGATAAATGAATAGCAGCAGTATTATCACAATATAGTGGAATACTACTTTCAGCTATGTTGTAGTCCTCTAACTGATATTTCATCCAGAGAAGCTGTGTGCAGCATTTAGCAGCTTAGATGTATTCTGCTTCTGCTGTAGACAAAGCAATAGTTATTTGTCTCTTGCTGGCCCAAGATATGAGATTTTCACCAATAAATTGGCAATTTCCACTAGTGGATTTTCTCTCTATCTTGTCTCCAGCATAGTCAGCATCACAGAATCCAACTAGCTTACTATCTAGGGATTTTTTATAAAGGAGTCCTAGATTGGTAGTTTCTTTCAGATATCTAAAGATCCTCTTAACAGCAGTTAAGTGAGGTTCTCTAGGATATGACTGGAATCTTGTACACAAGCATACACTATATAAGATATCAGGTCTAGAAGCTGTTAGATAGAGTAAAGAACCAATCATACCTCTATACAGCTTCTGATCTACTTTGCTTCCAATTTCTTCCTTGCTTAAGCTGCTTGACGGATGCATGGGTGTTGACATTATCTTACAATCTTCAAGATTAAACTTCTTCAGAGGCTCTTTTGTATACTTGCTTTGATGAATGTAAGTGCCATCTTTCCCTTGGTTGATTTGGATTCCAAGAAAGAATTTTAGCTCACCCATCATACTCATTTCAAATTCATCCTGCATAAGCTTGGAGAAACTCTTGTAAAGAGAAGCATTAGTTGAACCAAAAATTATATCATCCACATAAATTTGAATAATTAAGATGTCTTTCTTAGTTGTCTTTCTGAATAATGTATTGTCAATCTGACCTTTTTGAAAACCATTTTCTAAAAGGAAATTGCTTAGTCTTTCATACCAAGCTCTTGGAGCTTGTTTGAGACCATAGAGCGATTTCTTAAGTTTATAAACATATTCAGGGTTTTTCAAATCCTCAAAGCCTGGAGGTTGTTTGACATATACTTCTTCAGAAATGACACCATTTAGGAAGGCACTCTTAACATCCATTTGGTATAAGGTTATTCCATTATTAACTGCATATGATAACAATAACCTGATTGCTTCCAGTCTTGCCACTGGAGCAAATGTTTCAGTGAAGTCAATGCCTTCTTGTTGACTGTAGCCTTGTGCTACTAGTCTAGCTTTGTTTCGTACCACTTCACCTTGTTCATTTAGTTTGTTCCTGAATACCCACTTGGTTCCAATGATGTTCTTGTGTGTTGGTGTTGGTACTAAATCCCACACATCATTTCTTTGAAATTGATTGAGCTCATCTTGCATTGCTACAATCCATCCATCATCAGAAAGAGCTTCATCAACATTCTTAGGTTCTATCATGGATATGAGTCCTAGAAGTGAATCATGTTGTTGATAATCTGATCTTGTTTTTCTTGGACTTTCTTTGTTTCCAAGAATAAGATCTTCTGGATGTGATGATCTATATTTGAATTTTCTCTTTGGAACTTCATTAGTTTCAGCACTTGCTTGGGTATTATCCTCTGAGATATCATCATGTCCTTCAGATGCTTCTATTGGAGATGCATCTTCAGAGACTTCTTCCAATACAGCTTCTGAAGTTTCATTTGCATCTGATGCTTTCTCAGGTTCTGGATTGTTATATAGATATGGAATACCTGCATAGCTATCATCTTGCTCTGACATTTTACTGTCAGGCTCTTTGTCATCAAATCTAACATGTATAGATTCTTCCACTGTATTAGTTTCAGAATTATACACTCTGTATGCCTTTGAGCGTTCAAAGTAACCTATAAAGATTCCCTTACAAGCTTTGGCATCAAATTTTCTTTTGTAGGCCTTATTGTTCAGAATGTAACAGGTACATCCAAACTGATGAAAATAAGAGATGTTGGGCTTTCTTCCTTTAAATAGTTCATATGTTGTTTTATTCAATATAGGTCTGATATAGATCCTATTTTGAATATAACAGGCTGTGTTCACAGCTTCTGCCCAGAAGTACTTAGCAAGTTTAGTCTCATGCATCATGGTTCTTGCCATCTCTTGTAAAGACCTGTTCTTTCTCTCTACAACACCATTTTGCTGTGGTGTTCTAGGAGCTGAGAACTCATGAATAATTCCATGATCTTCACAATAGGTTGCAAAGGGTTCGTTTTCAAACTCACCCCCATGGTCACTTCTGATCTTTAAGATCTTGAGACTCTTTTCATTTTGTACTTGTGTGCAAAAGATGGTAAACACATCATATGCATCATCTTTCACTCTTAGAAATTTAACCCAAGTCCATCTACTGTAATCATCAACAATAACAAGTCCATATTTCTTTCCATTGATTGAGGCTGTACTTACAGGACCAAACAAGTCAATGTGAAGCAGTTCAAGATGTCTTGAGTTAGAGACAATGTTTTTAGGTTTAAAAGAGGTTTTTGAAATCTTTCCAATCTGACATGGACCACACAGAGCATCTGAATGATAATTAAGATTGGGTAGACCTTTAACCAAGCTTAGTTTGCTAAGCTTAGAGATTAATCTCCAGTTAGCATGACCTAAGCGTTGGTGCCAGACCCATTTCTCATCATTCAAAGATAGAAGACAAACTATCTTTTGCTCTGAGAGTTCTGACAAATTAATTTTATAAACAGTGCCTTTCCTTAAGCCTCTGAACACTACAGACTCATCAGACTCTCTGATTACAGTACATGCATCTCTATTAAACTTAACAACAAATCCACTATCACAAAATTGGCTAATGCTTAGTAGATTATGTTTGAGGCCATCAACTAACCAAACATCTTTGATAGAGAGAGAAGAATTACCAACTGTACCCGTACCAGTGATCTTCCCTTTTTGGTTTCCTCCAAATCCCACAGTTCCTCCCTCTTTCAGAGTCAGGGTTTGGAACATATGCTTGTCTCCTGTCATATGTCGTGAGCAGCCACTGTCCAGGTACCAAGAATGCTGCTCTGGCCTTCTTTGAGTGCAGATCTGCTGCAAAGACAATCTCAGACTTTGGTACCCATACTTTTATGGGTCCTTTAGAGTTAGTTCTCATTACCTTAGATTGTTTTTGTTTATAAGGCCTATCAGGAGCTCTAGAGTTATTAAAGCATTTTGAAAAGCTTTTAGGCTTTGTATAACTCTTGGGCTTAGCTTTAGAATATACCAGAGTTTTATTCATTTTGACATTGGTCTGAGGTTTGGAGATCTTAGGCTCTGAAGGTTTCAGAGTCTGAGACTCCTTGACTTCTGACACAACTATTTTTTCAGGTTCTGGTATAACTATTGCTTCTGATTGACTTTTAACAATTACAGCCTTAGGTTTTAAATCATCACTGTTAGAGGGTTTAGAAAATAATGGATTATCTTTAAAACGAGAAAATCCAAGACCTTCACCTCTACTTCTACTAACATGGTATATTAAGGAAGCTATCTTACTTCTCTTCATGCCATTTATAAGGAATTCTTGCAGAACAAATTCATGTTCTGGAGGAACCTTATCATCATAAACATAATGAGTTTCCATAAATGAGTGTCTACTTCTTAGAGACTCATTTTCTTCAACTATTATGTTCATTTTCTCAATCAGGTTATTGTAAGCCTTTTTCAAGACCTTACATTCACCTGCCTTTTTAGTGAGCATTTTTAAGGCATCTTTAAGAGAATCTACTAATTTAGTTCTAGATAGTTTGGCAATTACTGTAACATCCTTAAATTTTAATCAATAAAAAGAATATTGATTAAAGACAGTTATAGAGCTTAAATGAGAAATTAAGTGACAATTGGTGGAAAAATTGAAAAGGGTATAATGGTAATGAAACATTTATATGACTATAAGACTAACCCTTGACCAAGTATTCATTCACTTATTTTCTTTTCAATTGTAGTGAACTATCAGTAAAGCAAAACTTCCTCTTTTTCCTTCCTTCTTTCCACGCCAACCTCACCTTCTCCTTTCCTTGAAGCCCTTTGATTTCTAGCAATTGAAACATGCAAAGCCAAATTCGGAATCCCCATGAGTCATAAAACCCAATAAACCTCTTACTTCCTATTCTTTTTCTTCTTGGCCAAAAATCAATCACCATATACCTATCTTTTGGTTTGCAAATTCTTCATCATTTATGAGAGAACTTGAATGTGTGGTGATCATCTCCCCTCTGTAAACCACCACCAATTGGGTTGAGTCCTTGTTGCTCAAAGAATCTAGGTAAGAAACTCAATCTTCTTAAAACTTATGAAATTCCTCTTTTAAACCTAATCACTCAAATCCTAACCCAAGCTTGAAATTCGTGGTTGCATGCGTTTATACCACCGAAGATACGAATCTTGCGACACTGGGAGTGTTATGGGTGATGTAGAAGTGGGAGTTTGAGCCAAATCGACAGAATCATGACTTCCTGATCTGCCATACTCGCTCAGCGAGTACCCACTCGCCGTGGCGAGCTCAACAGGAGACAACTACTGCATGATGTAAATTCCTCTGTTCAGTCAAATCCAATCTTGGTGAGCTGATCCTAACCTTTCAATTATCATTGCAGACATGATGGTAGTTGATTCATTTCCTTTAACCTTTAGAACTTGTTCAAGTACTTATCAAACCATTCCTCTTCTTTCTTTTGATCAAGAACACAAATGGGGTTCTAGTGAGTTCTGATGCAGAGGGCTTGGTGGTTGTAGCTGAAGCGTTGAATCAGTGTTAAAGCTTCTGAGTTAATCTCAATACAGGTGGGTTCTTAGGATAGTTTAGTTAGTTGCCCAATTTATGAATTTTGCATGATAACTTAGGAAAGTTAGGGAATTGTTGTGTGAGAAGAATTAACCCCAAATTCATCTCCATTCTGATTTATGTTATATAAATTATCTTGCTGCTCTGATTGAAATGAGGATTGTAGGTGTATTGTTGAGAAAAATATGATTTTTGCAAAACAGGGTAAACTCTGCATGAACTCGCCACAGCGAGTAGCTGGCGAGCATTCATGGCGAGCTGGGCTCTGAGCTGATGAAACTCGCCATGGCGAGCTTCTGCTCGCCACAGCGAGTTGATTTAGGTCAGGACCTATAATCTCGCCATAGCGAGCTGGTGACTCGCCGTAGCGAGCTTGTACAGAACTGACCCACATTTTCTATTTTTAAATGAAGACTTCCACACTCGTTTTATATCCTCACTAGAATCAGAAAACTTGCAGTAATATAATTAATATAATGTCAAGCAGAATGTTAATCACAGATAATCATTAGGGTATAACTTAGAATATTATTAGGTTTGTATGCTCCCCGGGTTTTGGGAAATATTGGTAGTAAGAACTAATTTAGCTTCAGTCAATTATGAGCGATTTTGTGATATCGCGCTATGGACTCCCAATGGGACAATCCATTAGGATACATTATTGTGAGCTGCATGCCGTGACCGAATCGGTTGACGGATATGGCAGGCCTCTGAGACATGCTCACCTCAGAGTGTCCTTGTGTTTAAAATGAATAAGAGTTATTTTTCTGTGTTACACCTATATTTATGCTATCATGATATGTTTATGTTAGTAAGGAAACGACTGATTTTAGGTGCCCCCGGTGTAGTCACCTCTAGGAGGGTAGTAGGACTCACTGAGGCTTAGTAGTCTCACCCCACTCCAAACCAATTTTTTTTAGGTAGACAGGTTAACTGGAGCAAGGACCCGGATGAAGCTGATGATTGGAGCTGAGCTTGGATCATCGCATTAGACGATTTAGTCTTCCCTTGTTTTAGTTTTTATCTGTATACTTGGAATTCTATTATACTTCCGCTGTATTATTGATATTCATCAACTGATGTAAAGAATTAATTGTAATTCATTGCTTTATCTCGTTAAGTTTAAGGTACTCAGATTCAATTATTTATGTCTTGACTAAATATTCTAGATATTTTAGTTGGGGCGTTATAATTGGTATCAGAGCAGGTCGATCCAGTATTGGACCTTGCCATGAGTCATTTCAATCCTTTCCTAAGTAATACAGACCCTTTGGATCTGAACTGTTTGCGCTGAAACCATCGCGTGCTGAGCCTGATCAACTCAGTATTGTGTATGGTAGGCAGGGTATTATGGTTTAGAACTGAAGTGGACTCTAAAAATTCCAGCGTTAAATCCGTAGAGAAGCTACAATCGAGGAGCAGTCGTCGAAGAAGATTCTTATAAGTGAATTTTGGAACGATGGCAAATGGTGCCACCGGAGTAAGCGCAGTCTGATGGAAATAATAATCTTGCGAAGTAACAAGCCAGGAGTAGAGTTGTAGTTGAAAGAGTGCAAATGGACCCTTATACTGAAATGTGTAGTGCATAACAGTATTCAACTGACACCGTGTGTCAGGCAAACTTCCTAAACCTATAGGTAACCTTGTCCTACCGAGAGCCTAAAATCGGTCAAGTTTGTTGACCAAGTAACACCCAGTATTAGGAGTAAGCCAAACTCATTCCTGGACACTTAGTTGTCCAGTGCAAGCGTGGAACTCCCCTATATTAGGAAGACTTAGATAAACCTCACATATATTCCATTAATTTTTGTGAAGCCGAGAAGTCCACCCTGTTAGGAAACAACTTAATAATACCTCAGAAAGGTAACATTAATTCCTAATGACAACCAGTTAAGATTACCTCAAGATTATTAAGCCTTAAGAGTTCTCATTGGAATGAGCACCCTCTCTCTATTAGTAACCAGTAATTATCCTGAACCACTAGAGACTTGGCCTTCACTAGTATAGCGAATAGAATTTTCTGCTAGCAGTACCGTACCCAAGAATACGCATGAAGTACCCCTACTCGTATGTTCTCTAATTAGAGACCCAGTATAATGGACCAATAGATACCTTAGTTATAGAAACTCAAAACAAACTACCTAGAATAGAGAGGCCAAATTAGAACCCAAGTACTTCCCAGTATTCCTGTAAGTCATTAGTAATAAACAAACTGTAGAGACCCCAAACTCTGACTAGTTTACAATTAAGAAGCCCTGTTTAGTACCATGAGAATCCATAAGTCAAAATATCTGGGAATATTATCATAGGATAGTCTAGTAACCAAGCCCAATAAGTTAACATTTGTGACATCACCGTTAGATGCCAATAAAAGGATCTGGCCATATAAGTATATGTTGGAGTAAGCCCTAAGAGCCAATCTATTTTCATAGTATTTGCTTAAGGAGTTTGAATATAAATATGGCATTTCTTTATTATGTTTGTAAGTTTACAAAATAATAAAGTCCCTAGAATAGATTGTCCGTTTAATATTAAGTGTGACTTAATCATGAGATTACATTAAACATAAGGACACTATTCTTAAATATCCGTAGTCGAGCTTTAAGGTAAAAAGGGATAACCTTAAAGGCATAAAGACTATTATGAAGATAGACCGATGATCGCATCTCATGGATCATAGGATAAGGAGTTATCAAGTCTTGCCATAGGTATAAATATTAAGAGTAGTATTTATACTGGATTGACCCGCTATGAGAGTACTACATGAATGTTATGCAAAGTGTCATAAGTTACTCCCATGGTGATAATGGTACTGTATACCACCCTTAGACCTGAAACCACTTTGTACCCTAGATGTGGAGTCAAGTACTTTGTTTCTGATCTAACGTTGTCCGTAACAGGATAACTATAAAGGCAGTTGATGGGTACTTCACGAAACATGCTGAGGGACAGTAGTGACCTAGATGGAATTTGCCAATCCTGCATAACAGGATAAATGTCACGGGCCCAATATTGAACTGGACAAGGATGACACCATGTATGCCTTGTGTTCAATATAGACATAAGGGCAAAGGGGTAATTATACACACTAGTATTATCACAAAGGTTATGTTTAGATCACATGATAATTTCTCGTAACTTGAGTAGCAGTGATGTGTTGCTAGATACCGCTCACTGTTTATTATAATAAATATATGATTTAATATAATTGTCAAACGTTACGGAAACCTACAAGGGTCACACACATAAGGATAGTCTAGTGTGAGATTGGAACATCGTAAGGTACGGTACTTAGAGGAATATGGAAATATGATAATGGTATCACGGTAATTAAATAAGCAGTACACCATAAGGAATGGTAAGGGAGCACTCATGTGTACATGACACATGGGGCATGCACCCCCCTTTAGCTTGTTTAATGAAATGGGCTTTAGTGTAGTTGTAGCCCAATGACAAGAGTTTGTCTTGGTGCACAAGACAAGTGGTTCTATAAATAGAACCCTTGTGGTAAAGAA
This sequence comes from Trifolium repens, assembly GCA_030408175.1. Lineage (NCBI taxonomy): Eukaryota > Viridiplantae > Streptophyta > Magnoliopsida > Fabales > Fabaceae > Trifolium > Trifolium repens. The sequence goes on from CP125851.1 coordinate 40,364,266, forward strand.
ATTTCACTTGATGCAAACCCTAATCCTTATTTCTTGCCTCCTATCACTTGAGGCCTTCATCTCTTGGAGCTAGCACTCCTTTGAAGGTTACTGTTCGTGTGGACCGGCTAGAGGCGTTGTTCTTCATCATCAACGCTCGTGATCATCTTCCGTTCGTGATTCAAGTATTGATCATTCCCGGTTCGTGATTCAAGTGTTGATCATCCACCGTTCGTTATAGAAAAGAATTTTTCAACAAGAGGTAAAATCCTAAACACAGATTCATGCTCATTCGTAAGGATCATTAAAGGAAAATTTTATATTCCGCTGCTTTTCAATCACTATTTTCCTTCAGTGGTATCAGAGCCACTTACGAATCCATGAATCGGTTTGATGTTTATTACTGTTTTATTAATATGATTATGAATCGGTATTAATAATAATAATAACAAGAATTAATAAAATTTGATTGATCAATTTAAAATTATATGGGATATACGATTCTGATACAACGTCGGTGTATGTGATATACTGATCGTGTCATTCATTCGAATGTTTAAGTGATTGGCGTGAACGTGGATGATTGTGAGCGTGAGCTTCGGAACCGTTACTCGTGAAGCATCATATATCCGATCGTCCATGATGAACAAACAATCCTAAAACGTTTTGATGTATGATCGTTGTATTAGGATTCATAACAATACAAGTGTTGTGTTGTTATGGAAACAGAATACGGCTAGGGTTCATATCCGATCAGTTTAAATTGTTTAAACATGTTTCTGTTTAAATCGCGATCTGTTTAAATTGTTTAAATCGCGATCTGTTTAAATTGTTTAAACCGCGTTTATGTTTAAATCGTTTAAACATTCTGTTAAAATCGGGTTTCTGTTCAAATCGTTTGAACATATTGGAAATTGTTTCTGTTTAAACAATTCGTTTTAAACTCGTTTAAAGCATAGGCGAAATTGTTTCGGTACTATTTCTGTTTAAACAATTCACTTATGTTTAAATTGTTTAAACATTTCAGAATCAATTAAATAATAAAAGGAACCCCGGCTAATTCTGCGTAAAGTGATCAATCATGGTATCTTATTAATTGGGTGAATAATAATAATAATAATTATTTGTTTATTGTTATTGAATTGTATGATGAATGGTTATGGCCTTAGTCCTTTAATTTTGTTTTGTTTGGGATTTTAAATACGGCCTGCGTGTCATGCCTTTCTTATATCTCTTGATGTAATTCTCTTCTCATCTCACTCCCTCGTATGTAACGCGAGTATTCTGATAGTAATGTAATATAAGATTAGTAAACAAGACAGGAAGGACATCCATGAAGATCTATCTTGGAGAAGTTTAGGTCGTTCTTAGGAATAACATATGTTCTCTCATTGGCTTGAGGGAACAATTACGCTAGGGGCCATAACCATGTCACTTTATTATATTATGTATGTTGATGCATGTTATGATTGGAGTGACGTTATTGTATGTAAGCCGTGGTGAGGTGAGATCTAATCAATTAATAAAACCCTCAAAAGAAATCTATATTAAGTTTTATGCTTTCCAAAGAATAGCACCCTTCAAGATCAATATCGATTAATGTAGGTTTTGCCAACGTAAAGTGCATTGTCAATATTGATAAGTTGCGGTGAGATAACAAGTTTATCCGATTGCTATTTATTGGGTCTAACTTAACTAAAGAAAATATAATATGATTATATAACTTTAGAAGCATATGTTGGGTTATTCCATATGATGGATTGCAATAAGTGTTATTTACCCTACGGAAATGATATGAGAGTTGTATGAGATACAATTGGAAACGGTTTCCTACCTAAATAACTATGTTTTGTGTAATCAGCCCAACGCTGACTTAAAACAAAGTAAAATATGGATCTCATTCCCACTAGAAAACCTTCCAACGGGGTTTTCCGAATCAAATGTCGAGGGTCATTTGTTTTGAATAAAATAGTGGAAGCCTTTTAATAAAAGTCCTTATTAAAATTATACAAATATCTTACATATCTTTGTAATTAAAACTTTATACAATACAAATTATATTGTCCTTATGAAGGACAAGAATTTCAGAAAAGTGTTTCTGAATTGGTACACGAATGACGTATATAGTTATTGGAAGAGTCAAACTAAAAGAATGAAGTAAGACTTCAATATTGTACATATTGTTATAGAAAGTCAAAATTTCTATTTCTACATCAAAAGTATATGATACAAGATGTTGAATCTCAATTTTTTGAAAAAAGAGATGCTTAAAGAATTAGAACATTGACTATAGTTTTAAGTCAACCCATATCTAGAATGAAAATTGTTTCATTGAGAATGAGAGCTTATGCAATGACTTAAAATCGAGTTTGAAATGGAACACAATAATTGTTGTTGAATTCCATTTAATAATAGAAGTAGTAATTGTATATCTTGTATTGACAAGATATGAATTGTAGCTTTGAATGATAAGACATGTAATGGTCCTATCATTTAAGCAAAGTCTTCTATACTATTACTCCAAGTCAAGTAATGGACTAGGGTTTCATGATCTTGATAGGGTTATCTATAACAGTTGTGATAAGAGCCAAATAAGATTTGGACCTTAAATAAATATATCAAGAGAATTGTTGTTTAGTACAAATATTTGATGTGTCAATAAAATGTCACATGACCTATTTGAACAATACACATGAGATGTATGTCGACCACTAAACATATATATATTTGGTGTATTGAGTTTATTTTACTTCATTAACATTGATGATTAAAATCATTAGATGTTGATATGTGTGTGACACAAAATAGAAATCTTTGAATATAATTTGTCAAAGAAATCCAACAGTAAAGTAAATAATAACTCGATGAAGTCATATGAATAAGTCATATTAGTAAATACTTAGTTAATGAATATAATGACTATTTTATCACATCATGTTTGACATGATATCATTTAAAGATAGTTTAATTATATATTGACTCTTTCTAGAAATCTCTTTACTTATAGTTAATCTTCACCCACAATTAGTTTCCCCTTTTAAAATGATCATAAAGACACCATATGCGATATGGAGGCAAGAGCACCAAGTTTGTCTTTATGCGAATTTTGGATTAAAATTTATTAGATAAATTTAATTCCAAATGAATGAATAAATAAGTGGTAGTATCCTAAAGAAAGGGATATTGGTCCTATACCACTCTTAAGGACAAAAGTTGTTTTGTTGCTAGGTTTGAAACATTCCTCTAGTGGGAGTGTGTCTCTAAAAGAGACAGTGGGAGTGATATAGAACTTGAATAAATTCAAGTACCACAAAACATATTTATTTAAAAGGAAACGCAAACCGGTTCCTCAAGGTTGTTGAAGAACCATCGTTTTAAAATTGCGCAAATCCAAGATAAGTCTAACATATCACATATGGCTAAAAAGGTATGGTTTTATCATGACTCGGCAATGTGATATGGTTCTCATGGAAGATGAGTCTTTGACTTTCTAAAAGGTCGTAAGACGGTCTAAATTCTGAGAAGTGGCTAAATGCCATGAAATCTTATGCAGAATCCATATACACTGACCTTATGTAGATAATGGTTATGTCATCAAGATGAGTAAGACTCATACGATGAAAGTAATATGGATGGTATTAAGAATACCTTTTAATATTTGATTGATCATTAAAGGTTTCACGCAAAATCATAATGCAAATTATGATGAAACCCTAGATATAATCATAGAGCTTAAAATCTGTTTAATTGTTTTTACTAAATGTTGTACTACATGTTTTGGTAGATGGATGACAAATTTGCATTCCTTAATTGGAATGACCTCATATATATGTACTAGACATATACATAAGAGTTTTGTTGATCCAAAGGATGCTAGAAAGGTATATAACTTGTAACTATCTAATTTTGATTAGATAGAGTTCTCAGAAATTTAAATTATTATTTGTTCCTTTATGAAGTTTTTTGAAAACAAATTAACAAGGACAAACCTATCTAATTTGAATATTTGTTCCTTTTGAAAGTTTTATGAAAACAAATTAATGAAGGACAAATATAAGTCTTGTGCATACCTTAGTGGGAGTGATAATATTTAATCTGATATCATATGTGGATGACATATTAAATCATCAAAACATTTTTCTTATGCATGTGAGACATGACTAAGAAAATAACTCTTGATGAAATACTTAGGCAAGAATTTCTAAAGAGTTAGGAATAGCCTATGCATTTAGGCAAGGATTCCTAAAGAGTTAGGAATAGCCTATGTACATATATTGTCAAAGTGTTCATGACACTTAAATATGTGAAATTATTTCATGTGTCAAATGAATGATTTTGTCTAAAGGACAATATCATATCTCATTAGATGAGAATGAGGCATGTGGAAGGAATCCATATGCTTTGGCATATAGGATTTATCATGCACATCATAATATGTACTGAATCAGACACACCATATGATTCGAACACAATCAATAAGTACCAAAATTGAAATTAGTGTTTGACACTAACTTACCTCCAAGAATATCCCTAAGGACCTTAAAGGAACTAAGGCTTATTTCTTGAAATAGATGGGTATGGGAAGGATCATTGTAAGGAAGTTATAATGATGTTTGTTACCATACCAATGTATTGTATATTATGCCTGAATATAAGCATTGAAAGCTATAAGATAAGCTTCGTAATATGTTTGTTTCAGTTACATAGGTTGAGTATTTAAGATTGGATCGTTTGGCTCATGATTGAGCTAAGGCTATGTTCCCGGTATTGCAAGTCACATTAATCACATTAGTTGTGGTAATGGTTTAATCTTGCAAGAACACTTGAGAATAGATCTCACCGACGATTCATGAATATACTTAGACACTTATCTATTTCGATAGAGATCGAAATAGAACGTTGGAAGATACGTAAGATACCAACATAGGAAATAGTTCTTTATCCACTAACAAAGCCTCTTGCGCAGTTGAAGCGTGATGGGCACACTAAGTCTGTAGGTATTAAGAGTATACTTGATTGGCTTTAGTGCTAGTGGGAGATTGTTGGAGTAAGCCCTAAGAGCCAATCTATTTTCATAGTATTTGCTTAAGGAGTTTGAATATAAATATGGCATTTCTTTATTATGTTTGTAAGTTTACAAAATAATAAAGTCCCTAGAATAGATTGTCCGTTTAATATTAAGTGTGACTTAATCATGAGATTACATTAAACATAAGGACACTATTCTTAAATATCCGTAGTCGAGCTTTAAGGTAAAAAGGGATAACCTTAAAGGCATAAAGACTATTATGAAGATAGACCGATGATCGCATCTCATGGATCATAGGATAAGGAGTTATCAAGTCTTGACATAGGTATAAATATTAAGAGTAGTATTTATACTGGATTGACCCGCTATGAGAGTACTACATGAATGTTATGCAAAGTGTCATAAGTTACTCCCATGGTGATAATGGTACTGTATACCACCCTTAGACCTGAAACCACTTTGTACCCTAGATGTGGAGTCAAGTACTTTGTTTCCGATCTAACGTTGTCCGTAACAGGATAACTATAAAGGCAGTTGATGGATACTTCACGAAATATGCTGAGGGACAGTAGTGACCTAGATGGAATTTGCCAATCCTGCATAACAGGATAAATGTCACGGGCCCAATATTGAACTGGTCAAGGATGACACCATGTATGCCTTGTGTTCAATATAGACATAAGGGCAAAGGGGTAATTATACCCACTAGTATTATCACAAAGGTTATGTTTAGATCACATGATAATTTCTCGTAACTTGAGTAGCAGTGATGTGTTGCTAGATACCGCTCACTGTTTATTATAATAAATATATGATTTAATATAATTGTCAAACGTTACGGAAACCTACAAGGGTCACACACATAAGGACAGTCTAGTGTGAGATTGGAACATCGTAAGGTACGGTATACCTTAGAGGAATATGGAAATATGATAATGGTATCACGGTAATTAAATAAGCAGTACACCATAAGGAATGGTAAGGGAGCACTCATGTGTACATGACACATGGGGCATGCACCCCCCTTTAGCTTGTTTAATGAAATGGGCTTTAGTGTAGTTGTAGCCCAATGACAAGAGTTTGTCTTGGTGCACAAGACAAGTGGTTCTATAAATAGAACCCTCGTGGTAAAGAAACTTCACTTGATGCAAACCCTAATCCTTATTTCTTGCCTCCTCTCACTTGAGGCCTTCATCTCTTGGAGCTAGCACTCCTTTGAAGGTTACTGTTCGTGTGGACCGGCTAGAGGCGTTGTTCTTCATCATCAACGCTCGTGATCATCTTCCGTTCGTGATTCAAGTATTGATCATTCCCGGTTCGTGATTCAAGTGTTGATCATCCACCGTTCGTTATAGAAAAGAATTTTACAACAAGAGGTAAAATCCTAAACACAGATTCATGCTCATTCGTAAGGATCATTAAAGGAAAATTTTATATTCCGCTGCTTTTCAATCACTATTGAAATTCCTGGCACGCTGTGCACGATGCTCTACTCGATGCTCTAGCAATCTATCCGGCCTCGCGCGTAACAGAATAAAACAAGCAAATGAACAAATAAAGAACACAGGATATTTGTTAACCCAGTTCGGCGAACCTACGTCTGGGGGATACCAATCCAGGAAGGAATATCACTATAATAGTCCTAGTCCTAAGTCTCCAGCAAACTACCCGTTTACAACTTAAGACCTAGGCCCTACCAATGACTCTTCTACCTAGGAACTCCTAGATATGAGATCCCATCTCACTCCCTTACAACCTTACCTACAATAAGGATTTCAATAAAACTCAAGACAAAAACAGTTTTGGAGACACACTCCTAAAACTACACACTCGTACCTAAAGGCTTGGAGTGTTACACACACAAAAGTCCTAACTCCGTGCTTCAAAGCTTGGGAGAAAGAACACACAATTAGAACACAAAGAACACGTCCTAAGCTTGCATCAAGGTGACACAAGAAAGGCTCACAATCATAAAACACACGCAAAACCTAATACTGAATACTAGCACAAAGACAGCGTGAACAACTAACTAGGATTAGGGTTTTGCAACTCTTTAAATACTTCAGAAGGTAACACATGCATGGGCTTCAATTCTTTGACCCAAGCATTAACTCCACATTAATAAAATGAGATTCTTTAGCAAATATATTCTTCAAAGAGATTCTCTTCAGAAATATTCTTGAACTGAATCTGAAGCATTAATAACCTTCCTAATATAAAAACATATCAAACGCGCCATGCAAGATTCATGAAAGAGAAACGGAACATTCCATAAATAGCATTTGTCATGAGCGCTCCTCCTGAGCATTATTCAATGCTCTACACAATGCCAGAGCATCGGATCGCACATCTTGCACAAAGTTTATTTCAAAAAATGCAGCCAATTATCAAAGACTCAACAACTATTTTCCTTCAGTTTAAACTTACCTCCTACCAGAACTGAGCCCTTACTTATCCACGTATAGGTTAGGAGCCAATAGTAGTGCCATGCCAAATGAAATTAACCTTGCCTCACACAACACAACTAAACTCTCCCTTAGCAATACCGTTATCCGAATAGTTTTATTTCAGGCCGTTTAACACCAATAATTGCACCGAACCATCAAGAGATAAGTTTTAGTTAGGATAACAGTTAAGAACTGCCCGTAGCAACCAGTCGCCCAGATTGATGCGTTAAACCTACTATTAGAAAGTTTAAGAGACCGACAATTCAATCTCATACTAGTTGACTACACACTACGCGAATACATACATTGACCCAGTTAGCTACGAGATCCGCAGGAACATTTAACCGAACATTAGGAGTCGACACCATGTACCATTAGGCTAGTAATTCTGTATCATGAGTTAATTAGCAAACCAGTTAGAGGATTAAATTGGGCCAGCCATACTATCTCAATACCTCGATGTCAGCTAGTTAGGATATCTTATAGGAGATTAGTAGTAGGCAGCAAAGATGTAAAGCCGACATTGCAGTATGAAACCAATCGTAAGTCAGACGGTAGAAGACACAACTTGATAAGAATTAACCAACAGGAAACAGTATCCATAGCACTAACCACTTAGACCAAACCTGTTAGATATATGTAAGCTACCCGGAGATCAGTAACTAAGTATGATTTTAACATCGACCAATCACCCGACACTTTTTCTTATTCAGACCTCTCAGCCAGACATTGAGTGAATCAATTAAACCTTCCTGTAAGAGCTTTTCAGCAAGAAACTTGAGTGAAAACTTAGTTGTTCCAACTAGGGAGAATTAGAAGAACTAGAACTGTGGAACATAGGTCTGATTCCGATAAGGAACAAATCATCAACCGTCCTTCATTCATAATAATCCTCATTCAGTTGTTCATAATAACAATCTTCAAATTATCTCTCATTCGTTCTGGAGCCTCTTTCAGCCAACTCACTGAATCAAATAGTATTCAAACCTACATTCATAGGATTAGGGACACCATGAACATATGTACTCCCTAATTTGTCTAATTCCGCCTCAGACGAATAATCCTCCCCGTGTTTTTAATTCATCGACGTCAGTCAGTCACACAGATTGTGTAGAACGTTACTCCTAGATAACCTAAGTCAATGCTATCAGTCTTTAGTTATGTCGTTAGTAACTCCATCATATTCGTGGAAATCGGACACTCTTGAAAATCCACAGATAGCTTCAAGTTCAGTCTTTCGTTCGTTGGTATAACTGTTAATCAACATCCTCAACTGTTCTGATACAAATGATTTAGCTTAGAGTCAGCAAATCAGTTAAACTTCGTGCACTTGAATCTGTCAGTCAATTCTTTAATATAATTAATTGTCTACCTCTTCGTAGCATCATCAGCCTAATTCAGTGTTAGTTCGATTCTTTTTCAAATCAGTGGGCTTAAGCCTAGCAAGTGGAATCTATGTGGAGGAATCAAGCCTTTCAGCTTCGAATTCTGAACCATGTGAGATTGGTGTGTCAACCCGGAGTATTTCTGCCTGAACATTTCAATCTCCCAAAATCGATGTTTTGTAAACCTTGGGGACCGAACATTAAACCTGAGTATCTTGATTAGAGTAATGCTTCATCCTTGTTAAGACCATCCCTTAACCTTAGTGATCCGTTAGATAAACCATCATCCGGAGCCGCACAGATCAAATCAGCCTCAGCCTTACCAATAGAAACCTTGCGTGAGTAACCAATCAAGTGGGGAATCTGGTTACCATATTCTAGTTTCATAAAATAATCATCAGTAAAGAACTTCAAACAAGGTGGACCATTGACCTGGAGGGATAATCTGAATCTAAATGCATCTGCATGTTAGATGTGCAACTCAATCCCCGTATTGAACCAAAATGGATTTAAATTGTAGGTGGGATTTTATCGGATAGCTATAGATTCGCCTGCGGATGAGTCTAACTCGTCAGCAAGGGAATCTGTAGTATTTAGACAATTTTCCACTCGTCTTATATTTCGATCGATTCTGGAGTATTTAAACAACACGTGGTGCAGGTGTACATATGACGTGGCATGCATAATAGTGTTAGGAAAGGAACGATATTGGAGTGGAAGATTTAGAAATTGCCGTAATAACACTCAAGCATATACCATAGGTCATAGTTGTACCCAACCAGGCCAGATACCGACATCCAAGTCCGTTGAAGTTAGAGTTATATACCGGTGGTAATGGAAAAAGACTGATCAGAGTAGAGGCGTACAAGGGACTTATGGACTAAGATGATGGCGACCCTGTCAGAAGGTGACAGTAAGTATTTGAATCAGAGTGCGCAGCACAGGAACCTTTGAGAATGTGAGGATAACCTTTAGCCAGTAACCTTAAAAGAGGAAAGTTTTATTCCAAGGGATTGGATACAACTGACCGGAGAATAAGAGAAGTCTAGACTTGGATGTGAACATGGAGGAATTATCTGATTATGGATGTTGAAAACTTCGAATTATAGGTGAAATGTAGAAATGGACGCAGATATAAACGATCTACCCTGTTGTGGGACGAAGGAGTTTTGAATTTCGAGGACGAAATTTCTTTAAGGGGGGTAGATTGTAACATCCTTAAATTTTAATCAATAAAAAGAATATTGATTAAAGACAGTTATAGAGCCTAAATGAGAAATTAAGTGACAATTGGTGGAAAAATTGAAAAGGGTATAATGGTAATGAAACATTTATATGACTATAAGACTAACCCTTGACCAAGTATTCATTCACTTATTTTCTTTTCAATTGTAGTGAACTATCAGTAAAGCAAAACTTCCTCTTTTTCCTTCCTTCTTTCCACGCCAACCTCACCTTCTCCTTTCCTTCAAGCCCTTTGATTTCTAGCAATTGAAACATACAAAGCCAAATTCGGAATCCCCATGAGTCATAGAACCCAACAAACCTCTTACTTCCTATTCCTTTTCTTCTTGGCCAAAAATCAATCACCATATACCTATCTTTTGGTTTGCAAATTCTTCATCATTTATGAGAGAACTTGAATGTGTGGTGATCATCTCCCCTCTGTAAACCACCACCAATTGGGTTGAGTCCTTGTTGCTCAAAGAATCTAGGTAAGAAACTCAATCTTCTTAAAACTTATGAAATTCCTCTTTTAAACCTAATCACTCAAATCCTAACCCAAGCTTGAAATTCGTGGTTGCATGCGTTTATACCACCGAAGATACGAATCTTGCGACACTGGGAGTGTTATGGGTGCTGTAGAAGTGGGAGTTTGAGCCAAATCGACAGAATCATGACTTCCTGATCTGCCATACTCGCTCAGCGAGTACCCACTCGCCGTGGCGAGCTCAACAGGAGATAACTACTGCATGATGTAAATTCCTCTGTTCAGTCAAATCCAATCTTGGTGAGCTGATCCTAACCTTTCAATTATCATTGCAGACATGATGATAGTTGATTCATTTCCTTTAACCTTTAGAACTTGTTCAAGTACTTATCAAACCATTCCTCTTCTTTCTTTTGATCAAGAACACAAATGGGGTTCTAGTGAGTTCTGATGCAGAGGGCTTGGTGGTTGTAGCTGAAGCGTTGAATCAGTGTTAAAGCTTCTGAGTTAATCTCAATACAGGTGGGTTCTTAGGATAGTTTAGTTAGTTGCCCAATTTATGAATTTTGCATGATAACTTAGGAAAGTTAGGGAATTATTGTGTGAGAAGAATTAACCCCAAATTCATCTCCATTCTGATTTATGTTATATAAATTATCTTGCTGCTCTGATTGAAATGAGGATTGTAGGTGTATTGTTGAGAAAAATATGATTTTTGCAAAACAGGGTAAACTCTGCATGAACTCGCCACAGCGAGTAGCTGACGAGCATTCATGGCGAGCTGGGCTCTGAGCTGATGAAACTCGCCATGGCGAGCTTCTGCTCGCCACAGCGAGTTGATTTAGGTCAGGACCTATAATCTCGCCATAGCGAGCTGGTGACTCGCCGTAGCGAGCTTGTACAGAACTGACCCACATTTTCTATTTTTAAATGAAGACTTCCACACTCGTTTTATATCCTCACTAGAATCAGAAAACTTGCAGTAATATAATTAATATAATGTCGAGCAGAATGTTAATCACAGATAATCATTAGGGTATAACTTAGAATATTATTAGGTTTGTATGCTCCCCGGGTTTTGGGAAATATTGGTAGTAAGAACTAATTTAGCTTCAGTCAATTATGAGCGATTTTGTGATATCGCGCTATGGACTCCCAATGGGACAATCCATTAGGATACGTTATTGTGAGCTGCATGCCGTGACCGAATCGGTTGACGGATATGGCAGGCCTCTGAGACATGCTCACCTCAGAGTGTCCTTGTGTTTAAAATGAATAAGAGTTATTTTTCTGTGTTACACCTATATTTATGCTATCATGATATGTTTATGTTAGTAAGGAAACGACTGATTTTAGGTGCCCCCGGTGTAGTCACCTCTAGGAGGGTAGTAGGACTCACTGAGGCTTAGTAGTCTCACCCCACTCCAAACCAATTTTTTTTAGGTAGACAGGTTAACTGGAGCAAGGATCTGGATGGAGCTGATGATTGGAGCTGAGCTTGGATCATCGCATTAGACGATTTAGTCTTCCCTTGTTTTAGTTTTTATCTGTATACTTGGAATTCTATTCTACTTCCGCTGTATTATTGATATTCATCAACTGATGTAAAGAATTAATTGTAATTCATTGCTTTATCTCGTTAAGTTTAAGGTACTCAGATTCAATTATTTATGTCTTGACTAAATATTCTAGATATTTTAGTTGGGGCGTTATAATTACCTCTTCCTCATCTTCAGAGTCTGATCCTGCTTCAGAGTCTTCTCTGTCAGAGGTGGTTGCCATCAGTGTTAGATTTGCTTCCTCATCACCATCTGAGTCTGAGTCTTTGTCAAGATCTTCCCATGTTGCCAGAAAGCTCTTCTTGACTTTACTCTTATATCTTTCCTTGCTAGAGCTTTGCTTTGATGATCTACCTTTGTTTTTTGGACAATCAGCAATGAAATGACCAGGCTTGTTGCATTTGAAACACTTGCTTTGATCTTCCTTCTTGTCTTTAGCAGCACTAAGTCTCTTGGAAGATCCTCCAAACTTGCCTGCATATTTCTTGCTTCGTTTTGCCCATTGTGAAACCTTAGCAGCCATCAGCACCATCTCTTCTTCATCATCAGATCCAACTTCTTGACCCTCTTCAGAAGCCTCATCTTCAGATTCTATAATCTTAGCTTTCCGAGCCTTTGATGAGCTCTTAGAGCTTAAGGCTATCCCTTTCATCTTCTTGGTTGATTCATCAGTAATTAGTTCCATCTCATGACTCTTTAATGAACTAATTAAGCTTTCAAGGGATACAGTATCCAAATCCTTAGACTCTTGAAAAGCAGTCACCTTAGGTCTCCATTTTGGTGGTAGGCTTCTGAGTACCTTTCTCACATGATCAGCTTCTGTATAACTTTTGTTTAATACTTGAAGTCCAGAGACTAGAATTTGAAACAGTGAAAACATAGTTTCAATGTCCTCTCCATCCTTCATCTTAAACAACTCATACTGATGTACCAACAAGTTAGCCTTTGCCTCCTTAACTTATTTGTTGCCCTCATACTTGGATTTTAAGGAATCCCAAATAGACTTTGCAGTTCTTTTATCTCCAATTTTAAGGTACTCATCATGTGAGATAGCATTAGTCATCATTCCTTTTACAGAGTGATGCTTCTTGTACTCTAGCTTTTGAGTAGGTGTAAAAGATTTTCTGTTCTGAGAACTGACTACTCCTTCTAAGTCCATGTTTTCAAAGTTAACTCCATCTTCTACCATGTCCCATAAATCACAATCAATACTCATGATATAGCTATACATATTGGTTTTCCAGAAAGGGTAGCTAGTCTCAGTTCCGTTGAAGAAAGGAACCTTATCAGATGCCCTTCTCTGACGAGAGTTTGAGTCATAGTCGAAAGGAACCTCATTTAAGTTCTTCTCAGCAGACATGTTTTTCCTCCTGGATCTTTACTGTTTCACTGTAAGGTGAGTTAGGCAACAGACCTAGCTCCTGATACCAATTGAAGGTGGAAAAACACAAGAAGGGGGGGGGGGGGGGGTTGAATTGTGTTTTAAAAATTAAAACTTTTTACCAAATAAAACTAAGTTTGCAGCGGATATAAACACAAAGTAAAAGAAGGGTGCTGAGAGAGATAGAAAGACACAGAAATTTATATTGGTTCCTCTCACAAAACGAGAGTACGTCCAGTCCCCTTGCACTTCCAAGGGCTTCTAACTAAATCTTATAAGATTACAAGATGCTCAACCACAATAGCAAGAGACTTCTCTAATGCTCAAGTTACAACTAACAAGAGGCTTCTCAAATGCTCAAGTTACACTTAACAAGAGACTTCTCAAATGCTCAAGTTACACTTAACAAGAGACTTCTCAAATACACTTAATACTAAGAATGAATGTTTAGGGAACACTTGATATACTATCAGAGGTGTTTACAAACTACAACGCAAATTGCTTTAAGACTTGAATGACGGATAGAACAATATGTCAGAATGCTTCAGAGTCTTAAACGCAGTAATAGAACGGTTGTCATTTCTTCCATTTGAGTCTTCTATTTATACTACAATGGAGAGTGATGATCGTTGCAGAGAGATAAGGTGCCAGCTGGAATTTGCTCGTACAATTGATAGCTGTACATTGCCTTCTTTGGCAAGGAAATCCAATTCCACTACCTTGCTATTTGAATTATCACTCATCCATTTTGAGTAATAATAGTACGATAGTACGATCCTCAAATGCGCTCCACTTATGGATAAGGTTAACGTTGTACCAACGAATATTCCTTCCTGTGGATGTGACAGAGCCTTGAAGTAGATTGTTCTTCAATCATTGATTCTGATTCTGTCAGATCTTGAGTGATGTAAATTCCTTTTGCTTCTGATGCTGTTGTCATAGCTTCTTAAGGTCTTCAGCTCCTGAACCTCTCAGAGTCTAGCTTTTGGTCCTCAGAAGCACTATCTTCAGCACGCAAAATTTAAGCTTCTGATGAACAGCGATACGCTTTCAGAGCTTCATAGCTTGGCTTCTCTCTTGTTATTCATAGTGCTTCTGAATAAATTTTAACTTATAATTCTGCACACTAGAATAATCATTAGTAATACCAATTGCAATTTTAATACTTTGTTATCATCAAAACCACTTAAAATCTTAGAGGTTTATGTCAGACCCACTTTGTTCCAACACTACTCTGCATTATCCTATTCATTAGATAGTTTCTAATCCACTCAGCTAAAGTTAGAATAGGCTTGTCTCTAGCAGACAATATTGTTGCATTAAAAGACTCAGAAAGATTGTTCATGAGAACATCACATTTAGAATAGTGACTGACTACGGTCTGGCAAGTGCACCAGTCTGTCGTCGAGTAATAATTCACACTCTAGGTGTCTAGAATGAGTTCGTATCCACAGGGATCGTGCCGCAGCTTTACTAGCGTTATTTAAGTTTGTGATAATTTGCATTCGCTTTGGTTTTTGGAAAAAGGTTTTATAAAAATAGCGTAATGCTTTGTAGAAATATAAATGCGGAATGTATAAATAATAGATTCAAGAAATATAGAGGCTAGGTATGGTGGTTGGACTCCCTCCCTTCTTCATATTTGGCATGACCGGTGTATAACATAGTTACTTAGATTATGTTCGGCGGTGAATTATCCTTGTTGTAGTAATACCTTACTATTACACTATGTCTATTAAAGTTTCCCTACATTAACAACTAAGGTACCTACGAGAGCCTAACCTCGATGTGTCACATACTGATGACAGGAATTCCTACTGCATTTTTAGTATAATTTTATTAGTAAATTTCAGCACTTTAGACCAATTACAAAGAAAATTCCTAAAAGAATGAAGTTACTTGCGCAAGAAGTAAGGAAATTCAAGAAAAAGCTAAAAAGGGCCAAAAATGAGCAAAATTGTGCCGTTCATCGCAGCACGATGGTTTTCATCGTGCTACGATGAGAGCGACTTGTTGGCCAAGGAAAGAACAGAAGAAAATCTGAAGAAAATCTTTCATCGCAGTGTGATAGCACACATCGCAGCACGATGGGGTTACTTGGCGACCAAGGTGATCAAACGCACAAGATCAGTTATAATTTTGAACTGAATCTTTCCATCGCAGTACGATGGGTATAGCGCAGCACGATGGCAATTTTAAGCCCATTGCGAAATCTATAAATAGAGCTCCCTTTTCCTCATTTTATTCATTCAGAACAAAGAGAACTACTATTCTCTTGAGGAAAAGGAGTCAGAGCTCTAAGGTTAGGTTTTCTCTTATGCATTTTTATTCTTGTAATTTAATTATGCATTTTAGTAGCTAAACCCTCTAGGGGTTAGGTGGGGAGATGAACTCCCTTAGGAATGCTGGAATCATGTAATTTGGTACTAAGTTTATGTAATTGTCTATTCAGTTTTATTTAATCTATTGTCTATGTTTTATTTACGTAACCTAGTTGATGTACACAAATAGGGAATGCTCTTAGGGTTGGTGATATCTAGTATTGTGCCTCAAGGCCAGGGTTTACCACTGGCCGGCAACTAACTTATAGGGTTAGTGATCTAGTGTTGTGCCTCAAAACCGGCAGCCAACCCCGATCAATAGATGATAGCTTAATAAGTTAAGGGTAAAAGAACTAATGAAACCATGCTTAATTGAATACTTATTTAGAGTCTAATCACTAGGGTAGGAATGTGACAACGTGGCTAACACGGGTTCCTTGTCTAGTAATCAAGATTCTCTATACTCGTAATTAGGGTAATTATCGTACGTGGTTATTACTAATTATATTAGTTCACCAGTAAGTAAGAATGAATAGGCAACGATATAGCTCCAATTACCCAGCAGGACTTAGGGAGGGATTCAACACACTTGACCTACCTTTTCTCATCTGAAGCAAACTTTCTTTCTTAAATCTAAAATCAATCAACCTTAAAATCAAAGCGGAGGCAATCTCACCCACTCCTAGAATAAGATTATAGTAACCTAGGCGCTATCCCTGTGGATACGAACCCATCCTAACTAAGGGTGCGGATTATTACTAGACGACAGACTGGTACACATGCCAGACCGTAGTCAAGTTTTTGGCACCGTTGTCGGGGACGGTGTAGACGAAGTTATTAAGCTAGTTTTATGAATTTTATTTTTATCTTTAGTACAATTGTTTTTACTGTTGCGTCCTGCAAAGGTTCTGGCTAAGGCAAAGGCTTGGTATTTAAGCGATCTGTGTGATCCACCTCCCTTACCTGGGAATCTCTGTAGCTAGCAACTATAAAAACAATAGAACGTACAACCTTTCTTAACCAAACAGTACTACTAAGGTATTCTTTTGTTTTGCAAGAGTCATGGATGACGAAAGGAAGTTGTACGAGTATTTTCGGCCAACGGACCGTGAGGGGATTATTCAAGGGTTTGTTCCAGCAAATCCGATTCAGATCAACCCCAAATCTAGTGTACGGAGGGAGCTGAAGGAAAGCGCATTCAATGGAAGGAGAGATGAAGACCCTTTAGAACATCTCCAAGAATTCTACGAGGTGTGTGAATCCCAACCAGTCCCAGACGGAGTCACTAAAGATCAAGTAAGGTTACACTTGTTCAAGTTTTCACTTGGAAAGACTGCAAAAGACTGGCTAGTCTGTCTGCCAAGTGGGACAATCGAAACCTAGAAAGATCTAGAAGACAAGTTCCTGGACCGTTTCTTCACGGAAGAGCAACACAAGAAACGCAGAAGGGCAATCCTTGAATTCCAGCAAGAGAAAAAGGAATCACTTCACCAGAGTTTGGAAAGATTCAAGCTCTACAAAAGAAGATGCCCAAATCATATGATCTGTGCAGCAGAATTAATAAACATCTTTGTCAACAGTATGAAAACCAAGCAAAGAATGCTACTCGACGCATCCGCGGGAGGATCAATCAAAAGCAAGACTCCATCAGAGGTAGAGCAATTGATTGAGGTGATGTGCCGAAATGAGTATAACAAAGAAGAAGACAAAGACAATGAGGAAGTTCTAATGGGTCAGCTAGAAGCTTCACTAACAGAAGTAGAAAAGCTGCAAGAGGAGAACAAGTCACTCAAAGAATTCATGCAAAGCTTTAGAGACCAGATCAAGGAATCTAATGAAAAGTTAGGAGTACAGGTACAAGCTTGGGCTAAGAAGGTGGAAGATATCGGGGAATTGCAAGCCATAACATTGTGAAGCAGACAACTGGAGCCAGTAGAACCAACCCGAAAAGGCAGAAGGCAAGCAAACCAAGGAGCACCTGAATCCCAAATACCTGATTCTCAAATGCCAGAGACCCAACCTCCTGATACAGAACCAACCAGCCAAGATGTGGTGGATCTAGAAAAGGATTTGGAAGTAGAAAAAGACACAACTGATGTGCCAATCATGACTAAATCTATTCCAGAAAGACCCAAAACAGTGTTCGGAAGTGATAAACCACCTCCGGAACCTAAGGACCAAGAACCTTACGTACCCCCCAACAAAGATAATAAAAAAGAGAAGCAGATGGAGCAACTCAAGAAAATGGGGCAATTAGTGAAACAAATGGAGATCCACGTACCATTCAATGATATGATCCAAATATCACCTCCATTCCAGAAGTATGTAAAGAATCTTGTGGCTGGTAAAATCAAACTGAAAGATGAAGAAGCGATCATGCTCACCGAGGAATGTAGTGCAATCTTTCAGAAGAACCTACCCAACAAGTGCAAAGATCCAGGAAGCTTCACTATACCATGCACAATCGGTGGGGTAGAAATTGGCCGAGCACTTCTAGACTTAGGAGCAAGCGTCAATCTTATGCCCCTGTCAATACTGAAAAAGCTTAAGTGTGGAGAGGTGAAACCTACAAGGATGACTCTTATCTTGGCAGATCGAACAAAAGTTCATCCGTACGCTATCTTGGAAGATGTGTTGGTAACAATTGACGACAAACTCATCCCAGCCGATTTCGTCATCATGGACATTGAGGCTGATCCAGAAGCACCTATTTTATTAGGAAAACCATACTTAACAACAGGAAAGGCAATCATTGACATGGAAACAAGTAATGTCACTTTCAGAGTTGACGGAAACGGGGTAACATTTAATGTCAAAGAAATGATGAATCAGAAAAAGGAAAAAATTGAGTGTTATCAAGTTGACGTGGTGGA
Organism: Trifolium repens; assembly: GCA_030408175.1. Classification (NCBI taxonomy): domain Eukaryota; kingdom Viridiplantae; phylum Streptophyta; class Magnoliopsida; order Fabales; family Fabaceae; genus Trifolium; species Trifolium repens. Next base: position 40,382,951 of record CP125851.1, read on the forward strand.
CTCACTAGTAGAAGAAGAGTTAGCAAAAGCAGCACCTGGAGTTGAGCGAGCAATCATCCAATCTATGGACGAAGAGAGGGAAGATATGGATGAAGAGACAAATCTGAACATCCGATGGCTTGGAATGAACAAGGAGCTGAGATTCCAACAGAAATACGAGCCCTTAGGGGTAAGTATAGAAGATAAACCCAAGCCCTTAGAACTAAAGGAACTGCCAGGGCACCTCAAATATGTTTTCCTTGGGGAAGGAAAAACTAAACCAGCAATTATAAGTAATGCCTTAACCCTAGAAAACGAGGAAAAACTCATTACAGTACTCAAAAGAAATAAAGAAGCAATAAGATGGAGTATTGACGACCTAAAGGGAATCAGTCCGGCCTACTGCATGCATAAGATCAAGATGGAAGAAGAGTACAAACCTGTGGTTCAACCACAACGAAGATTGAATCCGGCCATGAGTGAGGTAGTGAAAAAGGAATTACAAAAACTTCTAGCAGCAGGAATGATATACCCCATTTCCGATAGCCCGTGGGTCAGCCCCGTACATATGGTACCTAAGAAGGGAGGCATCACCGTCATGAAAAATGAGAAAAATGAACTAATTCCCACTCGGAATGTGACGGGATGGCGGATGTGCATTGACTATCGGAGGCTAAATCAAGCTACTAGAAAAGATCACTTCCCGCTACCCTTCATGGATCAAATGTTGGAAAGGCTGGCGGGACAAGCTTATTACTGTTTCCTTGATGGATACTCAGGGTATAACCAGATTGCGGTAGATCCAGCAGACCAGGAGAAAACAACCTTCACTTGTCCTTACGGAGTATATGCCTATAGGAGAATGCCTTTCGGCTTATGTAATGCTCCTGCAACTTTTCAGAGATGCATGTTTGCAATCTTTTCAGATATGATAGAGAAATCTATGGAGGTATTCATGGATGACTTCTCAGTATTTGGAAAAAGCTTCGACGATTGCCTGAACAACCTTGATGCTGCACTTAAAAGATGCGTAGAAACCAATTTAGTTCTAAACTGGGAGAAATGCAATTTTATGGTGACCGAAGGGATAGTGCTGGGTCACAAGATTTCAAAAAAGGGCATAGAAGTGGACCAAGCAAAAATCGAAGTTATTTCCAAACTCCCACCACCAGTGAATGTGAAGGGCGTCAGAAGTTTTCTTGGACATGCAGGCTTTTATAGGAGATTCATAAAAGACTTCTCAAAACTATCTAAACCATTATGTAATCTCCTATTAAAAGACAGCACTTTTACATTTACCGAGGAGTGCCTCCAATCTTTCAATACACTGAAGGAGAAGCTAGTAACTGCACCAATCATAGTAGCTCCAGATTGGAACTTACATTTTGAACTCATGTGTGATGCAAGTGACTATGCAGTCGGAGCAGTCTTAGGGCAGAAACATGACAAATTCTTTCAAGCTATATACTATGCCAGTAAGGTCATGACAGAACAACAGTTGAATTATGCAACCACAGAAAAAGAATTATTAGCAGTAGTTTTTGCTTTAGAAAAGTTTAGATCATATCTAGTCGGATCTAAGGTAGTAGTTTACACTGATCATGCTGCTTTAAAATATCTACTAACCAAAGAGGAATCAAAGCCTCGACTTTTGCGTTGGATTTTGTTGTTGCAGGAATTCGACTTGGAGATTCGGGATAAAAAAGGAGTCGAAAATGTCGTGGCCGACCATTTATCAAGACTCGAGAACTCAGAGATAACTTCAAAAGAGAAAAACATCGAGGAAGAATTCCCGGATGAGAAATTATTCGCGATCTCAGAAAGACCATGGTTTGCTGACATAGCAAATTTCAAAGCAGGGAGAGTAATACCAAAGGGGTATACGTGGCATCAAAAGAAAAGATTATACCACGAAGCAAAATCGTATTTGTGGGATGATCCCTACTTGTACAAAGAGGGTGTAGACGGAGTTCTACGACGTTGTGTAGCTCAAGAGGAGGCCCGCCGAGTCATGTGGCATTGTCACAGTTCAGGATATGGAGGACACCATGATGCAGATCGTACAAAAGCGAAAATCCTGCAATGCGGATTCTGGTGGCCAACCTTATTTAACGATTGTGAAAGGTTTGTAAAACAATGCGACAGGTGTCAAAGAACAGGTAACATCTCAAAAAGAAATGAGATGCCGCAGAAAGGAATTCTAGAAATAGAACCCTTTGACTGCTGGGGCATCGATTTCATGGGACCATTCCCTGAATCTGACAATAAAATGTATATCTTGGTGTGTGTAGATTATGTAACAAAATGGGTCGAAGCATTAGCCTGTCATTCTAACGATGCCAAAACTGTTATCCAGTTTTTGCAAAGAAATATTTTTTGCAGGTTTGGAACACCAAGAGTCTTGATCAGCGATGGAGGGACGCATTTTCTTAACAAATACTTGGAGAAAGTATTAGAAAAATATGGGGTGAAACACAAAGTATCAACCCCATATCATCCCCAGACTTGTGGACAGGTAGAGGTATCCAATCGGCAACTCAAGAGTATCTTGGAGAAGACAGTGATGACTTCCAGGAAAGATTGGGCTAGGGAGTTGGATGATGCTCTCTGGGCATACAGAACAGCTTTTAAAACACACTTGGGACTGACACCTTACCACCTGGTTTATGGAAAAGCATGCCACCTTCCGGTTGAGTTGGAACACAAGGCACTATGGGCCACAAGAGAGCTAAATTTCGACAAAGACCTTGCCGGACATGCACGCAAGATGAAATTGCTTGAATTGGAAGAAATCCGCCTCCGAGCTTATGAAAACGCAGAAATTTACAAAGAAAAAACAAAGCGATTTCATGACAAAAAGCTCCGCCACAGAGAATTCAAACCAGGGCAAAAGGTCCTGGTATTTCAATCCAGATTTAAGTTCACCGCAGGCAAACTAAAATCCAAGTGGACAGGACCATACGAGGTAGTTCGAGTATCTCCTTACGGGGCTGTTGAAATATATGACAAGATGACATCAACGACCTGCCAAGTAAACGGACACAGGGTGAAAATTTACGAAGGAGAGGAGATACCAGTGAAGGAAAATAGTAACAATAAAAGCAGCGGATATAAATTTTTTTTCCTTTAATGATCCTTACGAATGAGCATGAGTTTGTGTTTAGGATTTTACCTCTTGTTGAAAATCCTTTTCTTTTCTTTCACGAACGGTGGCTGATTAACACTTTAATCACGAACCGGATTGATCACGAGCGTTGATGACGAAGAACAACGCCTCTAGTAGTCCACACGAACAGCAACCTTCAAAAGAGTGCTAGCTCTAAAGGATGAAGGCCTTTTGTGAGTGGAGGCAAGAAATAAGGATTAGGGTTTTTCTCTTCTTAAGATTCTCTTAAGTGTGTTTTCTCAATCACAAGGGTTCTATTTATAGAACCAATTGTCTTGTGCACCAAGACAATTACTTGTCATTGGGCTACAATCACACTAAAGCCCATTTAATTAAATAAGCTTAGTAGGAGCGCACCCCCCATGTGTCATGTACACATGAGTGCTCCCTCACCATAACAAATTATGAACCGCTTATTTAATTACCATGATACCCTTATCATATTTCCATATTTCTCTAAGGTGCACCGCACCTTACGGTGTTCCAATCTCACACTAGACTGTTCTTATGTGTGTGACCCTTGTAGGTTTCCATAACGTTGGCAATTATATTAAATCCTTTATTTAATATAATAAACAATGAGCGGTATCTAGCAACACATCATTGCTACCCAAGTTATGAGAAATTAACATGTGATCATAACATAACCTTAGTGATAATATATGCGTGTATAATTACCCCTTTGCCCTTTATGTCTATATTGAACACAAAGCATACTTTGTGTCATCTTTGTCCAGTTCAATATTGGGCCCATGACATTTATCCTGTTATGCAGGATTGGCAAATTCCATCTAGGTCACTATTGTCCCTCAGCATGCTTTGTGAAGTACCCATCAACTGCCTTTATGGTTATCCTGTTACGGACAACGTTAGATCAGCAACAAAGTACTTGACTCCACATCTAGCGTACAAAGTGGTTTCAGGTCTAAGGGCGGTTTACACCATTATCACCATGAGAGTAACTTATGACACTTTGCATAACTTTGCATGTAGTACTCTCATAGCGGGTCAATCCGGTATAAATATTACTCCTAATATTTCTTATACCTATGTCAAGACTTGATAACTCCTTATCCCATGATCCATGAGATGCGATCATCAGTCTATCTTCATAATAGTCTTTATGCTTTAAGGTTATCCCTTTTCACCTTAAAGCTCGACTATGGATACTTTAAGAATAGCGTCTTTATGTTTAATGTAATCTCATGATTAAGTCACACTTAATATTAAACAGACTTTCTATTCTAGGGACTTCATTATTTTGAACGTTACAAACATAATAAAGAAATGCCTATTATTATTAATAAATAAAGCACTAAAGTATTGGCCTCTAGGGCTTACTCCAACAATCTCCCACTAGCACTAGAGCCAATCAAGCATTACCTTAATACCCATAGACCTAGTATGCCCATCACGCTTCAACTGCGCAAGAGCCTTTGTTAGTGGATTAGGAACTGTTTCCTATGTTGGTACCTTACGTATCTATCCAACTTTCTATTTCGATCTTTATCGAAATATAGAAGTGTCTAAGTATAAATATATATATATATGAATCGTCGGTGAGATCTATTCTCCGTTATTGTTTGCAAGATCAAACCATTACCATCACTAATGTGATTTAATGTAATCTGTAACACCGGAAATATAGCTTTAGCTCAATCATGAGCTAAACGATCCAAAATACTCCACCTCTGTAACTGAAATAAACATATTACTAAGCTATATAGCTTACAATGTCTATATTCAGGCATGATATACAATATATCAGTATGGAAACTACCATCAATATAACTTCCTTATAATGATATTTCCCATACCTACATATTTCAAGATATGGTCCTTAGTTCCTTTTAAGGTCCTTAGGGATATTCTTGAAGATCAGTTAGTGTCCAACACTAGTCTCAATTTTGGTACTTATTGAATATGCTACAAGCATATGGTGTATCTGATTAAGTACATATTATGATGTGTATGATTAATCCATCTTCCAAAGCATATGGATTATTTTCACGTGTCTCTCTCTCATCCAATGAGATATGCTTTTGTCCTTTAGACAAAGACCAATCTTCTGTCACATGCGATGATTTTACACATCAAGTGTCTGAACACTTCATCAATATATGTACATAGGTGTTGGACTAAGCCCTAAACGCCAATCTATTTTGATAGTATTTGCTTTTGTATTGTGACTTTGAATTATATATTTAATATATATGATAAGACATTTCTTTATTATGTTTGTTTTCCAAAATAATAAAGTCCCTAGAATAGTTGGTCCATTTAATGGAACATTAAGTGTGACTTAATCGTGAGACTCCATTAAATATAAGGACGCTATTCTTAAAGTATCCGTAGTCAAGCTTTACTATGAATTGGGATAATAGTAAAACATAGAGACTGTTATGTTAGTAGACTGATAACCACATCTCACGGGTTATGGATATGAGATATCAAGTCTTTACATAGGTATAAATATTAGGAGTAATATTTATACTGGATTGACCCACCATGAGAATACTACATAGTTTGTTATGTGGGTGTCATAAGATATTCTCATAGTGATAACGGTGTATAACACCCTTCGACCTGAAATCACTATGGACCCTAGATGTGGAGTAGAGTTCTTAGTTGCCATTCAAACGTTGTCCGTAACAGGATGGCTATAAAGTCGGTTGATGGGTACTCCACAAATCATGCTGAGGGACATGAGTGACCTAGATGGAATTTGCCCCTCCTACATAATAGGAGTGATATCTGTAGGCCTCTTGATAGAATATGACTGCAATATGCGTGGCCACGCCGAACTAAGTCAATATGAGATATTGAGCTTATTCGTTACTCAGTATATTCTGGGATCAAGAAACATGATATTGAACTATACAAGGGTGACACGATCTATGCCTTGTGTTCAATATAGATATAAAGGGCAAAGGGGTAATTATATACACGATCGTTATCACGGAAAGGTTTTGTCAGATCACATGACATTCTCGTCACTTTGGTAGCAGTGATGTGTTGCTAGATACCGCTCACTGTTTATAATATTAAATAGGTGATTTATTATTATTGCCAACGTTACGAGATCCTACAGGGTCACACACAAAGGACAGATAAATGAGAGAAATAAATAAGTAAGACTTATTTATAAAATAATAAATAGGACATATTAGTAATTAAATAATTAAGTATGACTTATTATTTAATTTATGAAAATAGAGAAATGCGGTCCACCTTAAGGTACGGTGTATTTAAGTGCTTGGCTTGATGACCACATAAGTGGTTCTATAAATAGAACCCTTGTGGTGAAGTTTTTCATGCTTAACCAAATTCACAAACCTAGCCGCCGTTCTCTAAACCCTATTCTCTCTGAATCTCCGTTGGAATTGGCTAGCACCGGTTATCGGAGAAGTTCTGTTCGTGTGGACTGAGTAGAGGCGTTTGTCGTTCGTGCAATGCTCGTGATCAAACTCCTCGACGCTTCAAGAGGTAAACACATGATTCTTGTTTTTCTAAGTGATCTAGGCAAAGGGGTTTTTCTGCTCTTGAGATTGTTTTTTAAAAGAGTTTTAAAATCTACCTCATGATTCCCCAACAATAGGCTATTCCTAACTCTTTAGGAATCCTTGCCCAAATACATAGGATATTCCTAACTCTTTAGGAATTCTTGCCTAAGTATTTCATCAAGAGTTATTTCCTTAACCATGTCTCACATGTAAAAGGAAAAGGTTTTTGATGATTAATATGTCAGCCACATATAACACCAGATTAATATTATTACTCCCACTAACCTCCTTGTGTGCACAAGATTTATATTTGTCTTTCATTAATTTGTTTTCCATAAAACTTTCAAAAGGAACAAATATTCAAATTTATTCGATCTAATCAAAATTAGATAGGTTTGTCCTTGTTAATTTGTTTTCATAAAACTTCATAAAAGGAACAAATAATAATTTAAATTTCCGAGAACTCTATCTAATCAAAATTAGATAGTTACAAGTTATATATATTTCTAGCATCCTTTGGATCAACAAAACCCTTATGTATATGTCTAGTACATATATATGAGGTCATTCCAATTAAGGAATGCAACTTTGTTATCCATCTACCAAAACATGTAGTACAACATTTAGTAAAAACAATTAAACAGATTTTAAGCTCTATGATTATATTTAGGGTTTCATCATAATTTTCATTATGATTTTACGTGAAACCTTTAATGATCAATCAAATATTAAAAGGTATTCTTAATACCATCCATATTAGTGTTCAACAAGAATACTTACTTTCATCGTATGAGTCTTACTCATCTTGATGACATAACCATTATCTACATAAGGTCAGTGTATATGGATTCTGCATAAGATTTCATGGTATTTAGCCACTTCTCAGAATTTAGACCGTCTTACGACGTTTTAGAAAGTCAAAGACTCATCTTCCATGAGAATCATATCACATTGCCGAGTCATGATAAAACCATACCTTTTTAGCCATATGTGATATGTTAGACTTATCTTGGATTTGTGCAACTTTAAAACGATGGTTCTTTAACAACCTTGAGGAACCGGTTTGCGTTTCCTTTTAAATAAATATGTTTTGTGGTACTTAAATTTATTCAAGTTATATATCACTCCCACTGTCTCTTTTAGAGACACACTCCCACTAGAGGAATGTTTCAAACCTAGCAACAAAACAACTTTTGTCCTTAAGAGTGATATAGGACCAATATCCCTTTCTTTAGGATACTACCACTTATTTATTCATTCATTTGGAATTAAATTTATCTAATAAATTTTAATCCAAAATTCGCATAAAGACAAACTTGGTGCTCTTGCCTCCATATCGCATATAGTGTCTTTATGATCATTAAAAAGGGAAACTATTTGTGGGTGAAGATTAATTATAAGCAAATAAATTTCTAAGAGTCAATGACATAATTAAACCATCTTATATCATGTCAAACATGATGTGATAAAATTAGTTTATTATACTCCTTTAATTAAGTATTTATTACTATGACTTATTCATATGACTTAAATACTTTTGTCGAGTCATATCATTTTACTCCATTTATCGAACTCCTTGACAAATTCAAAGATTTTCTAATTTGTGTCACACACATATCCCAATCTAATGATTTTAATCATCAATGTAAATGAAGTAAAATATACTCAATATATCAAATAAATATGTTTAGTACTCGACATACATCTCATGTACATTGTTCAAATAGATCATGTGTCAATTTAATTTCAACAAGTAATTAACACATCAAATGTTTGTACTAAATAACAATGCTCTTGATATATACATATAAGGTCCAAATCTTATTTGGCTCTTATTACAACTGTTATAGATGTTCTTATCAAGATCATGGCGCCCTAGTCCATTACTTGATTTGGAGCACTAGTATAGAAGACTTTGCTCAAATGATGTGACCACTACTTGTCTTATCATTCAAAGCTACTTTTCATATCTTGTCAATACAAGGTATTTAATTAATACTTCTATTACCAAATAGAACTCAATAACAATTATTGTATTCTATTTCAAATTTGATTTTAAGTCATGGCATAGCTTTTATTGTCAATGAAACAACTTGTTTCATTCTAGACATAGCTTGACTTAAACTTACAGTCAATGTTCTAATTCTTTAAGCACCTCTTTAGAGATTCAACATCGTGTATCATATACCCTTGATGTAGAAATAGAAACTTTGACTTTCTATAACTAGGTGTACAAAATTGAAGTCTCACTTCATTCTTTTATTTTGACTCTTTCATGAACTATCTACGGCACTCCCATTTCAACTAATTTGAAACATCCGTTCTCCTTTGGCAACCTTTATTGTTCTATTCAAATAAGAGGAGTATAAATCTCATTTATATCATATCTCTATTGTTTGACAGTGCAAATTATTTCTCATTCAATTCAACAATTTTCCGATAGATATAATAATTTTGACCATATCTATCCATTAAAATTGATTTAATTGAACCTATGACCAACTCTTTGGTCTATTGAGAAATTCTATCATACTTTGTCGTTCTTTCAAAAGAACTTGTTTTAAATGATCTCATCATTTCTTTAAAAGTATGAAATATTCTATATCTAGATGTCAACTTGATGCTTCTGACAAACATCCTTTTCCAATCTAGTTTATAGTAGGTACTTTTATAGAGTATAGTTCAATAGCTTATAGTTCTTCTTGCGTTTGAGAGCAATAGCTTATAGCTTATAGGTACTTTTATAGAGTATAGTTCAATAGCTTATAGTTCATACTTTTATAGAGTATAGTTCAATAGCTTATAGGTTCTTTATGTTTAATGTAATCTCATGATTAAGTCACACTTAATATTAAACAGACTTTCTATTCTAGGGACTTCATTATTTTGAACGTTACAAACATAATAAAGAAATGCCTATTATTATTAATAAATAAAGCACTAAAGTATTGGCCTCTAGGGCTTACTCCAACAACCAGAACCAGGAGAAACTCTATATCTCAAAGATGCTTAAAGCATCATGCGTCAGGCTCGAGACGTTAAACACGCGCTTAATGGGAGGCAACCCATCATAATTTTTTTATTTATTAAATATGCATTTACTTTTATTTTTCTTATTTTCAGGTCAAGGAGTAAGCAGGAGAAGCATGCAAGAGGTAGACAAAAGTAAAGACAGCAAAGCCATTAGATGACTACAGGAGCTGTCCCTTCAAATGCCACCCTCGGCCAGTTACATTTTCAGTACTTTATATTCCAATAAATGAATTCCCGCTGTGTCATTTGCTGATGTAAGACCCAAGATTTTACTGTGCGGTTTTTTCTAAGGAACTCTAGTGTCGGCTACGAGTTTTAGGGTTTTTGGTGAAGCGGTTTTGTGAGTATCGTCGCATTAATGGAATTTTTGCTGAAATGGAGCCTGTTTTGTGCTCGTGCGCTCGAAAGGCACAGACTTTTGGGTCGTAATCCTCTTTTGAGTATAAGAAGGTTGTTGTGGATTCAGAATAACGAGATTTGGATTATTCTTGTTTTTGAAAAAAACGAGTTGGAATCTTACCCGCTGTTAGGAATTTTTACGGTTTCTGAATTCCGTAGAAATTTAGATGGGAGTCTTATATATCGGCGTGAGTTAGGATATATCTTCGGATTATTTTTCGAGGGTGAGGAAGAAAACCACAGTCGAGGAAAAAGTTTTAGCGATAATTTTTAGAAATGGTTTACGGCGAACTATTACTTCGTAGATTTTCTATTTTTCGCAAGTTAGACCGTTAGCGAAGTACGACTCGTCTGCGAGCGAACGAGAGAGCTGTGAGGCGAGGTGGCTTCTAGAAACATAGAAAATATCTTGTGAGGATAGACTTGGATTGATCCAATGGCTAGATTTGAATCTTAGCAAATTAACACTATTTGATCCAATGGCCCTCATGTAGCAAGACCATGACTTAAGGGGAGACTTTTGATCATTTAGTGGACTTAAGAAAAATCACAAAACTCTCTCATCATTCCTCTCTTTGGCCGTGAGCTTCATTTTCCATTTCCTTCCATGAGAAGATTTTCAATCCTTCACCAAATCACTTGATCTTAAGCTTGTTGGATCATAGAACTTGCAAGGAATCATCTCCTCTAAGGTAACTAGACTTCTTCCATCTCTTAGCTTGCTAAACTCATAGAGTTTGATGGAATTTGTTGTTTATGTTCTTGAGAGAAAATTGTGAGAAGTTGTTCATAATTTATTCTTGTCTCTTGTAAGTTGTTCATGAGGGATGAACTAATGTGTTTGAGCTTAGTTGTGAGGATTTCCATGGTTGGATGATCATTTCATGAATTTCTTTGTTAGGGTTTTGATGAACAATGTCTATTGATCAAGAACATGAATTTTTGTTTAGTGATTGTGTTTATGATGTTGTTTTAGACTTTTAAGTGAAATGGATATGTGAAAAATGGTTTGGTTTTGAAAAATAGAAAAGATGAATTTTGTGTTCATGAGTTCTTTAAAAAAATGATTTTGAGGAGCAATTTTTGTGAGTTATGATTTTGTTCAATTGAGTTCATTTTCTTGCAATTGAAATTGGCCTTAGTTGTTTTAATGGTTCAATTTTGAAAAGAAAATTCTATGAAAAGAAAAGCCCCTAATTTTTATGATTTTTGAAGTTTAGGGTTTTGGAAAATGTTTTAAGTATAGAATCAAACTAATTTGAGTTGGGTTATGTGAAATTAATATTTGTATAAGTGTTTTAGCTATGTTTGATTTTCGAAAACAATTATTTTGAGGATATTTCAATTCTGGCCGAAATCTATAAGGGCCTTTAGGTCATTTTAAAATTTGTTTTTGTGACCTAGAAACTTAACTATTTGATTCGTCTTTTCGAGACGAAGATTTCGGCGTATGGCTCGTCTCGATTGGATAAAGAATGAGCGAGTTATGGCCATTTTATTTGAAAGGAAAAACTTGTAACTTGTGGCGCAAGTAAACTTTTATTTTTGTGAAAATTTTCAAAGAGTTTTTGGGTTGTTTTCAAATGGTTTTAGTATGTGAAAATTGATTGCCTTGGAGTTAGGAATCAAAGTGTTTCTTAGTTTGTTTTGAAACGAAAATATTTTCGCGTAGCGAGAAATAGTGCAATTAACTTTGGGAATTTTTAATCACTAGTGGGAGAACTCGAAAACACTATGAGAGAGTGTTAGAAAGTACCTTAAACCCCCTAGTTTTTAGAGAACAAGTTTCGTTTCAATAGGATACGTTGGGAGTATTTTATTGATTGTACGCTGCTTAATTTTAGGAAGCGCGAGTTGTAGAATTATGCGAGGAAAGTTAACGGAAGCTTGCTAAGGTAAGGGCTCCACTTTATTTCCGTCTTTTAAAACGGTTACGACATGCTTGGTTTTGCTGTTATGCATTTGCTGTGTGCTTTGGCATGTTTGTACTTATGTATTCTCGTTGATGAGAACGTGGTTATGAATACGTGTGCAATTTACATATGATTGGAAATGTATGTATGTTTGTTGTGGTTTGTTACATATGATTGGATATGTATGTATGTTGTTGGGATGGTTTACATATGCTAGGGAGGTATGTATTTGTTGCATTAGTATACATGGGGAATCGTATGCTCATGCATTGTTAGTGCGTAGTGGCGGGAGTGGACTACGAGGTGTGGTTGCAGGAGTGGACCCACCTGATTCTTATAGGGTTTTATTGAGTTCAATACATGGTTGCGGGAGTGGACCATGGGGTGTGATTGCGGGAGTGGATCCACCTTAATCCTTTGTGATTTTGTTGAGTTCAATACATGGTTGCGGGAGTGGACCATGGGGTGTGATTGCGGGAGTGGATCCACCTTAACCTTGTGATTTCGTTGGTGTTTTAGTAGGGGTTGGACCTACAGTTCCGGAACTCATGCATTGTGGTAGCTAGGGTTAGTACCACACATTGTAGAGGTTGCATTATAGGCTATGTGTGCATTGCTTATATGAACCCGTTGGTGGGAATGACTATATGTTTAAAGAGCTTTCTCTGTTGGTATTTGTATGTTTGGTATTTGTATACTCTCTCGCACCGGTTATATATATATATACCTTTTATTTTGTGGTGACCCTTTCTTTCATTTGCGGGCTCATCCCACCCAGATGATGGGTTAGGTCGTGGTGACGACGGTGGCAGTTCTAGGCCATAGTGGGCTCGTGTTGAAGCTGAGTATAGTTAGACTATGCGCCGGTGTGTTTTGTGCACCGTGCTTTTTGGTTAGCATAGGGTTTCTAACTTGTTTTGAATACTTAGACTTGGATTGTAATTATTCAGGAATACACTTTGCTTGTCGAAGCACCTTATGGTAATGAGTTCTTTTGTATATTTGAATGCCGGCTCATTGAAAATTATTCTATGCGCACTCTGAGTGTTAGTTAAAAAGAAAAAAAAATATTGACTTTCTGGCCCTTTGAAAAACGGGTTGTTACAATTGGTATCAGAGCACGGCTTTAAATCTTCAAAGGGAAAGTGTATACTTGAGTCGTTAGTCCAGAGTCGGTTAGAACATAGCTAGAGTAGTGTCAGTTCTAGTGTTTGTTCTGTGTCGGGTTATGAGTTAGTAACCGTTGAGCGAGATTTCAGTTGGAAATACGTGTGTCACACGTCAAGGGTCAGTGGGCCTAGTGTCGTTTGGAAGTAATGTGAACATATAAGGAACCGATTCTGGGGAATTGGGGGTTTGGATAAAGGGAGTACAAGAGAAATAGATGGTATAGTTGGCAAGTGACAAGGCTATGAGGAGTTGTAAACACCAACCGGAGGTTGGGATGGTATTATTTAAGTTGTGTTTGGAAAGAGATTCGTATGTGAGTAGACGGTTCGGCGTATTCACTGAGTTGCGGACTTATGGATATTGGTAGAGCGGAAAATTCTTCTATAGAGAAGACAACTTGTTCGGAATGTAATGGTTTTGGTGGTACCTGCCGTGGTGGCATTGTATTACTGTTGAATGATGTTCAACGGATGTTTCATGAGTGGAATCATGAGAGCTTGAACGATGTGTTTTGAGTGTTGTGTCTTACGACTTCGACCTTGTATTCGTAAGAGATCGAGGGAACATTAAGAAAAACCTCGAAAGATTTGTGGAACCCTTGTGACTCGGAGGACATTGAGCATAAGCGGAATGAAGCATCGTTTAAGTTGGGTAAAGATGGTCTAAACCACCATCATGATTGTCGACTATTTATTGACAAATTGAGGAACTGATCATCCTTAGTCTCTTGTTGATAATAGACGGAGTCGTGTTGACTGGAAATGACTAGTTTTGCCGGTTTTGCTGGTGCGCAGAAAGTTTCGGTGTTTCTTTTTGGAGGGTAGCCAGTAACTGCTTCGCGTGAACCTAGGGAAATTGGCTATGTCGCGGAGGCGAAAGAGGTGACTTTGGAAATTTTTGTTTGTGGGCACGAGGATCTTTGGGAACTAGAGGTTGTGAACCTCTGTTGTGAAGTTAATTTTGAGTGGTGAACTCGTTGAGAGTTGCGGTTGGTGCACGGTTGTGCCAGTGTGTTGGTGAGAGTATCTGTGTGACTTTACCCGGTGTTAGCATCTGTGTGGCTGCACCTAATCCTGAGGGATTTTGTTGTGTTGGTGATGGTAATAATTAGTTGAGTTGTTACTCTTACCTTTAGTTTCGAGGACGAAACTTCTTTTTGGAGGGTAGTAATGTAAGACCCAAGATTTTACTGTGCGGTTTTTTCTAAGGAACTCTAGTGTCGGCTACGAGTTTTAGGGTTTTTGGTGAAGTGGTTTTGTGAGTATCGTCGCATTAATGGAATTTTTGCTGAAATGGAGCCTGTTTTGTGCTCGTGCGCTCGAAAGGCACAGACTTTTGGGTCGTAATCCTCTTTTGAGTATAAGAAGGTTGTTGTGGATTCAGAATAACGAGATTTGGATTATTCTTGTTTTTGAAAAAAACGAGTTGGAATCTTACCCGCTGTTAGGAATTTTTACGGTTTCTGAATTCCGTAGAAATTTAGATGGGAGTCTTATATATCGGCGTGAGTTAGGATATATCTTCGGATTATTTTTCGAGGGTGAGGAAGAAAACCACAGTCGAGGAAAAAGTTTTAGCGATAATTTTTAGAAATGGTTTACGGCGAACTATTACTTCGTAGATTTTCTATTTTTCGCAAGTTAGACCGTTAGCGAAGTACGACTCGTCTGCGAGCGAACGAGAGAGCTGTGAGGCGAGGTGGCTTCTAGAAACATAGAAAATATCTTGTGAGGATAGACTTGGATTGATCCAATGGCTAGATTTGAATCTTAGCAAATTAACACTATTTGATCCAATGGCCCTCATGTAGCAAGACCATGACTTAAGGGGAGACTTTTGATCATTTAGTGGACTTAAGAAAAATCACAAAACTCTCTCATCATTCCTCTCTTTGGCCGTGAGCTTCATTTTCCATTTCCTTCCATGAGAAGATTTTCAATCCTTCACCAAATCACTTGATCTTAAGCTTGTTGGATCATAGAACTTGCAAGGAATCATCTCCTCTAAGGTAACTAGACTTCTTCCATCTCTTAGCTTGCTAAACTCATAGAGTTTGATGGAATTTGTTGTTTATGTTCTTGAGAGAAAATTGTGAGAAGTTGTTCATAATTTATTCTTGTCTCTTGTAAGTTGTTCATGAGGGATGAACTAGTGTGTTTGAGCTTAGTTGTGAGGATTTCCATGGTTGGATGATCATTTCATGAATTTCTTTGTTAGGGTTTTGATGAACAATGTCTATTGATCAAGAACATGAATTTTTGTTTAGTGATTGTGTTTATGATGTTGTTTTAGACTTTTAAGTGAAATGGATATGTGAAAAATGGTTTGGTTTTGAAAAATAGAAAAGATGAATTTTGTGTTCATGAGTTCTTTAAAAAAATGATTTTGAGGAGCAATTTTTGTGAGTTATGATTTTGTTCAATTGAGTTCATTTTCTTGCAATTGAAATTGGCCTTAGTTGTTTTAATGGTTCAATTTTGAAAAGAAAATTCTATGAAAAGAAAAGCCCCTAATTTTTATGATTTTTGAAGTTTAGGGTTTTGGAAAATGTTTTAAGTATAGAATCAAACTAATTTGAGTTGGGTTATGTGAAATTAATATTTGTATAAGTGTTTTAGCTATGTTTGATTTTCGAAAACAATTATTTTGAGGATATTTCAATTCTGGCCGAAATCTATAAGGGCCTTTAGGTCATTTTAAAATTTGTTTTTGTGACCTAGAAACTTAACTATTTGATTCGTCTTTTCGAGACGAAGATTTCGGCGTATGGCTCGTCTCGATTGGATAAAGAATGAGCGAGTTATGGCCATTTTATTTGAAAGGAAAAACTTGTAACTTGTGGTGCAAGTAAACTTTTATTTTTGTGAAAATTTTCAAAGAGTTTTTGGGTTGTTTTCAAATGGTTTTAGTATGTGAAAATTGATTGCCTTGGAGTTAGGAATCAAAGTGTTTCTTAGTTTGTTTTGAAACGAAAATATTTTCGCGTAGCGAGAAATAGTGCAATTAACTTTGGGAATTTTTAATCACTAGTGGGAGAACTCGAAAACACTATGAGAGAGTGTTAGAAAGTACCTTAAACCCCCTAGTTTTTAGAGAACAAGTTTCGTTTCAATAGGATACGTTGGGAGTATTTTATTGATTGTACGCTGCTTAATTTTAGGAAGCGCGAGTTGTAGAATTATGCGAGGAAAGTTAACGGAAGCTTGCTAAGGTAAGGGCTCCACTTTATTTCCGTCTTTTAAAACGGTTACGACATGCTTGGTTTTGCTGTTATGCATTTGCTGTGTGCTTTGGCATGTTTGTACTTATGTATTCTCGTTGATGAGAACGTGGTTATGAATACGTGTGCAATTTACATATGATTGGAAATGTATGTATGTTTGTTGTGGTTTGTTACATATGATTGGATATGTATGTATGTTGTTGGGATGGTTTACATATGCTAGGGAGGTATGTATTTGTTGCATTAGTATACATGGGGAATCGTATGCTCATGCATTGTTAGTGCGTAGTGGCGGGAGTGGACTACGAGGTGTGGTTGCAGGAGTGGACCCACCTGATTCTTATAGGGTTTTATTGAGTTCAATACATGGTTGCGGGAGTGGACCATGGGGTGTGATTGCGGGAGTGGATCCACCTTAATCCTTTGTGATTTTGTTGAGTTCAATACATGGTTGCGGGAGTGGACCATGGGGTGTGATTGCGGGAGTGGATCCACCTTAATCCTTTGTGATTTTGTTGAGTTCAATACATGGTTGCGGGAGTGGACCATGGGGTGTGATTGCGGGAGTGGATCCACCTTAACCTTGTGATTTCGTTGGTGTTTTAGTAGGGGTTGGACCTACAGTTCCGGAACTCATGCATTGTGGTAGCTAGGGTTAGTACCACACATTGTAGAGGTTGCATTATAGGCTATGTGTGCATTGCTTATATGAACCCGTTGGTGGGAATGGCTATATGTTTAAAGAGCTTTCTCTGTTGGTATTTGTATGTTTGGTATTTGTATACTCTCTCGCACCGGTTATATATATATATACCTTTTATTTTGTGGTGACCCTTTCTTTCATTTGCGGGCTCATCCCACCCAGATGATGGGTTAGGTCGTGGTGACGACGGTGGCAGTTCTAGGCCATAGTGGGCTCGTGTTGAAGCTGAGTATAGTTAGACTATGCGCCGGTGTGTTTTGTGCACCGTGCTTTTTGGTTAGCATAGGGTTTCTAACTTGTTTTGAATACTTAGACTTGGATTGTAATTATTCAGGAATACACTTTGCTTGTCGAAGCACCTTATGGTAATGAGTTCTTTTGTATATTTGAATGCCGGCTCATTGAAAATTATTCTATGCGCACTCTGAGTGTTAGTTAAAAAGAAAAAAAAATATTGACTTTCTGGCCCTTTGAAAAACGGGTTGTTACAATTGGTATCAGAGCACGGCTTTAAATCTTCAAAGGGAAAGTGTATACTTGAGTCGTTAGTCCAGAGTCGGTTAGAACATAGCTAGAGTAGTGTCAGTTCTAGTGTTTGTTCTGTGTCGGGTTATGAGTTAGTAATCGTTGAGCGAGATTTCAGTTGGAAATACGTGTGTCACACGTCAAGGGTCAGTGGGCCTAGTGTCGTTTGGAAGTAATGTGAACATATAAGGAACCGATTCTGGGGAATTGGGGGTTTGGATAAAGGGAGTACAAGAGAAATAGATGGTATAGTTGGCAAGTGACAAGGCTATGAGGAGTTGTAAACACCAACCGGAGGTTGGGATGGTATTATTTAAGTCGTGTTTGGAAAGAGATTCGTATGTGAGTAGACGGTTCGGCGTATTCACTGAGTTGCGGACTTATGGATATTGGTAGAGCGGAAAATTCTTCTATAGAGAAGACAACTTGTTCGGAATGTAATGGTTTTGGTGGTACCTGCCGTGGTGGCATTGTATTACTGTTGAATGATGTTCAACGGATGTTTCATGAGTGGAATCATGAGAGCTTGAACGATGTGTTTTGAGTGTTGTGTCTTACGACTTCGACCTTGTATTCGTAAGAGATCGAGGGAACATTAAGAAAAACCTCGAAAGATTTGTGGAACCCTTGTGACTCGGAGGACATTGAGCATAAGCGGAATGAAGCATCGTTTAAGTTGGGTAAAGATGGTCTAAACCACCATCATGATTGTCGACTATTTATTGACAAATTGAGGAACTGATCATCCTTAGTCTCTTGTTGATAATAGACGGAGTCGTGTTGACTGGAAATGACTAGTTTTGCCGGTTTTGCTGGTGCGCAGAAAGTTTCGGTGTTTCTTTTTGGAGGGTAGCCAGTAACTGCTTCGCGTGAACCTAGGGAAATTGGCTATGTCGCGGAGGCGAAAGAGGTGACTTTGGAAATTTTTGTTTGTGGGCACGAGGATCTTTGGGAACTAGAGGTTGTGAACCTCTGTTGTGAAGTTAATTTTGAGTGGTGAACTCGTTGAGAGTTGCGGTTGGTGCACGGTTGTGCCAGTGTGTTGGTGAGAGTATCTGTGTGACTTTACCCGGTGTTAGCATCTGTGTGGCTGCACCTAATCCTGAGGGATTTTGTTGTGTTGGTGATGGTAATAATTAGTTGAGTTGTTACTCTTACCTTTAGTTTCGAGGACGAAACTTCTTTTTGGAGGGTAGTAATGTAAGACCCAAGATTTTACTGTGCGGTTTTTTCTAAGGAACTCTAGTGTCGGCTACGAGTTTTAGGGTTTTTGGTGAAGTGGTTTTGTGAGTATCGTCGCATTAATGGAATTTTTGCTGAAATGGAGCCTGTTTTGTGCTCGTGCGCTCGAAAGGCACAGACTTTTGGGTCGTAATCCTCTTTTGAGTATAAGAAGGTTGTTGTGGATTCAGAATAACGAGATTTGGATTATTCTTGTTTTTGAAAAAAACGAGTTGGAATCTTACCCGCTGTTAGGAATTTTTACGGTTTCTGAATTCCGTAGAAATTTAGATGGGAGTCTTATATATCGGCGTGAGTTAGGATATATCTTCGGATTATTTTTCGAGGGTGAGGAAGAAAACCACAGTCGAGGAAAAAGTTTTAGCGATAATTTTTAGAAATGGTTTACGGCGAACTATTACTTCGTAGATTTTCTATTTTTCGCAAGTTAGACCGTTAGCGAAGTACGACTCGTCTGCAAGCGAACGAGAGAGCTGTGAGGCGAGGTGGCTTCTAGAAACATAGAAAATATCTTGTGAGGATAGACTTGGATTGATCCAATGGCTAGATTTGAATCTTAGCAAATTAACACTATTTGATCCAATGGCCCTCATGTAGCAAGACCATGACTTAAGGGGAGACTTTTGATCATTTAGTGGACTTAAGAAAAATCACAAAACTCTCTCATCATTCCTCTCTTTGGCCGTGAGCTTCATTTTCCATTTCCTTCCATGAGAAGATTTTCAATCCTTCACCAAATCACTTGATCTTAAGCTTGTTGGATCATAGAACTTGCAAGGAATCATCTCCTCTAAGGTAACTAGACTTCTTCCATCTCTTAGCTTGCTAAACTCATAGAGTTTGATGGAATTTGTTGTTTATGTTCTTGAGAGAAAATTGTGAGAAGTTGTTCATAATTTATTCTTGTCTCTTGTAAGTTGTTCATGAGGGATGAACTAGTGTGTTTGAGCTTAGTTGTGAGGATTTCCATGGTTGGATGATCATTTCATGAATTTCTTTGTTAGGGTTTTGATGAACAATGTCTATTGATCAAGAACATGAATTTTTGTTTAGTGATTGTGTTTATGATGTTGTTTTAGACTTTTAAGTGAAATGGATATGTGAAAAATGGTTTGGTTTTGAAAAATAGAAAAGATGAATTTTGTGTTCATGAGTTCTTTAAAAAAATGATTTTGAGGAGCAATTTTTGTGAGTTATGATTTTGTTCAATTGAGTTCATTTTCTTGCAATTGAAATTGGCCTTAGTTGTTTTAATGGTTCAATTTTGAAAAGAAAATTCTATGAAAAGAAAAGCCCCTAATTTTTATGATTTTTGAAGTTTAGGGTTTTGGAAAATGTTTTAAGTATAGAATCAAACTAATTTGAGTTGGGTTATGTGAAATTAATATTTGTATAAGTGTTTTAGCTATGTTTGATTTTCGAAAACAATTATTTTGAGGATATTTCAATTCTGGCCGAAATCTATAAGGGCCTTTAGGTCATTTTAAAATTTGTTTTTGTGACCTAGAAACTTAACTATTTGATTCGTCTTTTCGAGACGAAGATATCGGCGTATGGCTCGTCTCGATTGGATAAAGAATGAGCGAGTTATGGCCATTTTATTTGAAAGGAAAAACTTGTAACTTGTGGCGCAAGTAAACTTTTATTTTTGTGAAAATTTTCAAAGAGTTTTTGGGTTGTTTTCAAATGGTTTTAGTATGTGAAAATTGATTGCCTTGGAGTTAGGAATCAAAGTGTTTCTTAGTTTGTTTTGAAACGAAAATATTTTCGCGTAGCGAGAAATAGTGCAATTAACTTTGGGAATTTTTAATCACTAGTGGGAGAACTCGAAAACACTATGAGAGAGTGTTAGAAAGTACCTTAAACCCCCTAGTTTTTAGAGAACAAGTTTCGTTTCAATAGGATACGTTGAGAGTATTTTATTGATTGTACGCTGCTTAATTTTAGGAAGCGCGAGTTGTAGAATTATGCGAGGAAAGTTAACGGAAGCTTGCTAAGGTAAGGGCTCCACTTTATTTCCGTCTTTTAAAACGGTTACGACATGCTTGGTTTTGCTGTTATGCATTTGCTGTGTGCTTTGGCATGTTTGTACTTTTGTATTCTCGTTGATGAGAACGTGGTTATGAATACGTGTGCAATTTACATATGATTGGAAATGTATGTATGTTTGTTGTGGTTTGTTACATATGATTGGATATGTATGTATGTTGTTGGGATGGTTTACATATGCTAGGGAGGTATGTATTTGTTGCATTAGTATACATGGGGAATCATATGCTCATGCATTGTTAGTGCATAGTGGCGGGAGTGGACTACGAGGTGTGGTTGCAGGAGTGGACCCACCTGATTCTTATAGGGTTTTATTGAGTTCAATACATGGTTGCGGGAGTGGACCATGGGGTGTGATTGCGGGAGTGGATCCACCTTAATCCTTTGTGATTTTGTTGAGTTCAATACATGGTTGCGGGAGTGGACCATGGGGTGTGATTGCGGGAGTGGATCCACCTTAACCTTGTGATTTCGTTGGTGTTTTAGTAGGGGTTGGACCTACAGTTCCGGAACTCATGCATTGTGGTAGCTAGGGTTAGTACCACACATTGTAGAGGTTGCATTATAGGCTATGTGTGCATTGCTTATATGAACCCGTTGGTGGGAATGGCTATATGTTTAAAGAGCTTTCTCTGTTGGTATTTGTATGTTTGGTATTTGTATACTCTCTCGCACCGGTTATATATATATATACCTTTTATTTTGTGGTGACCCTTTCTTTCATTTGCGGGCTCATTGTAAGACCCAAGATTTCACTGTACAGTTTTCCTAAGGAACTTTAGTGTCGGCTAAGTTTTTAGGGTTTTTGGTGAAGCGGTTTTGTGAGTATCGTCGCATTAATGAGATTTTTGCTGAAACGGAGCCTGTTTTGTGCTCGTGCGCTGGAAAGGCACAGACTTTTGGGTTATAGTCTTCTTTTGAGTATAAGAAGGTTTATGTGTAGTCAGAATAACGAGTTTTGGATTATTCTCGCTTTTGGAAAAAACGAGTAGGAATTTTACCCGCTGATGTAAAATTTTACGGCTTCTGAATTCCGTAGAAATTTAGATGGCGGTTTTATATATCGGCGCGAGTTGGAATCTAGTTTCAGAATATTTTTGGGAGCTAAGGAAATAAATTACAGTCGAGGAAAAAGATTTAGCGATAATATTTGGAAACGGTTTACGACGGACGTTTATTTGGTAGATTTTATATTTTTTGCGATTTCCGTCCGTTAGCGAGGCGCAACTCGTCTGTGAGGCGTGAGTTTCTCATGAGAAAGAAATATCTAAAGTGGATAGACTTGAAATGATCCAATGGCTAGGGTTTAATCTTGTTAGCTTTACACTATTTGATCCAAGGGCTTAGAGTGACCAAGAGCACTTTGCATAGTAAGGAGGTTTAAGCATTTGTGGACTTAGAGAAAAATCAAAAACTACTCCCTCCTTCCTCTCTCTCTCACGGCAAACTCTTTCTCTCACTCATTCATCCATTCAAAATTTCATTTCTCATTTTCTCAAGCTTGGATCATTAACTTGCCAAGAATCTTCTTCACTTAAGGTAACTAACCTCTTCTCTTCCTTATCTAGCCATGAACTTCCTAGATTTTAGGATTTTGAGTTCTTATGATTATGTTCTTGAGAGAAAAATTTTAGAGTTTAGTTTTAATTAGTTTTGGTTCCATAGAAGTGTTCTTGAGAGTTTCTTAGTACACTTGAGTGAAGCATGAGAAGTTTCCCATGGTTGATTTATGTTTTCACAAAATTTTTAGTTAGGGTTTTAAGAATTTTTTTGAAAAGATCATAAACTTGGATTTTGTTTTGTGATTTGATTTTTGATGTTAGTTTTGAGCTTTGTGGCAAAATGGATTCTTGATTATAAACTTTGTTTTGAAAAATAAGAAAAAAATTTATTTTGGTGTTCTTGAGCGATTCGATGAACATATTTTAAGAAATTTCGTTTCGATTCTCAAAGTAGTTGATTGAGCAATTAGATGCCTTTGCAAACTAATAGATGATTACTAGGGTTTTGTAATGGAAAAATTTTAGGTGTTGGCCTTGTTTTGTTGGTATGGCCGTGGCACCCATATAGGGTTCGAGGAATCGAATTTCGAAAATTGTTTAGAGGCAAATAGCTTCCCATGATCATTGTTTAATTGTTGGATTGGTTATGGGATGTTTTGAAAAGAAAATGATCCCTTGCCTTAAGAAAAACCTTATTTGAGATTTCTCGAAATTTGCGATTCGACTCTATAATTTCTAAATCGTTTTGATAAGTGCTAGTTAGGTATTATGGGATATTACCATGCATTTAGAAGTGAAAAATTTTGTGTGGGAGGGTGTTTTTCAAAATTTTGGCCGTGGCCTTTTTAGTGGTGGGGGGAGAAATTCCAAAAAAATTTCTAAGTCCACAATTGTGTGAAAATTGTGTATGTGTTGGATAATCTTAGTTTTGAAGAAAAATGAGTATAGGAAAGGTTGTTAGGAAGAAAAAAAAAATGTGTAACTTGTGACGCAAGAAAACTTCGATTTTTTTTCATAAAAATATTTTTGAAAAGTTTTAGTTGTGTTTCAAATGGTTTTGTTGTGTGTGGGACAAGTCCGTGAAGTGGAAAAAATCCAAAATGGTTTTAGTTTATGATTTGAAAACAAAATGATTTTCGTGTTATAAAAATAGTACAATTAACTTCGTGAATTTTTGAACACTATGAGAATAACCTGAAATCATTGAGGGATAGCTTTAGGAAGTACTTTAGACCCCTCTGGAGCTTTGAGAGCGAGTTTCGGTTCGATAAGATAAACGAGGAGTATTTTATTGATGTTACGCTACATTTATTTTAGGTAGCGTGTGTGGTAGATTTTCGCGAAATTAAAGTAATGGAAGCTTGCTGAGGTAAGGGCTCCACTTTATTTTCGTCTTTTAAAACGGTTACGACATGCTTGGTTTTGCTGTTATGCATTTGCTGTGTGCTTTGGCATGTTTGTACTTATGTATTCTCGTTGATGAGAACGTGGTTATAAATACGTATGCAATTTACATATGATTAAGAAAATGTGTGTATGTTGTGATGGTTTCTACATAGGCTTTAGGCTATGTGAATGTTTGCATGAGCATATATGAACGCGTGCGTCGGATAGGACTACGCGGGGATTTTGTCTGTGTGACTATCCTGTATATGCCAAAGAGAATATATGCCATGCATTTCATAGTTGCGTGCCTAGGTGTATGTCTGTGTGACTTTGCCTACGTACCGGGCGTTTGACTGTGTGGCTTCGCCAAATCCTACTGGATTTTATTGAGTCGGTGGTTGTCTGTGTGACTCACCCGGTGTTATCCCACCGTGATTGTTTTGGTATTGTCTGTGTGACTCTACCTGGTGTTATCCCACCAATAGTAGGAGGTGTTATCCCACCTGAGACCTACGCCTTCTATAGAGAGGTTGATTCCGGAATTCATGCATGTGAAAAAGACCCGGCTAGGGTGATCACAATCATTTAGAGTCTGCATTGATAGGCTATGTGTGCATTGCTTATATGAGCCCGTTGGTGGGAATGGCTATGTGTTTAAAGAGCTTTCTATGTTGGTATTTGTATGTTTGGTATTTGTATACTCTCTCGCACCGGTTATATATACACATACTTTTATTTTGTGGTGACCCTTTCTTTCATTTGCGGGCTCATCCCACCCAGATGATGGGTTAGGTCGTGGCGACGACGGTGGCTGTTCTAGGCCATAGTGAGCACGTGGTGAAGATTAGTATAGTTAGACTATGCGCCGGTGTGTTTTGTGCACTGTGCTTTTTGGTTAGCATAGGGTTTCTAACTTGTTCTGAATACTTAGACTTGGACTGTAATTATTCAGGAATACACTTTGCTCGTCGAAGCACCTTATGGTAATGAGTTCTTTTGCATATTTGAATGCCGGCTCATTGAAAAATATTCTATGCGCACTCTGAGTGTTAGTTGAAAAAGAAAAAAAAAAATATATTGACTTTTCTGGCCCTGGAAAAATGGGCTGTTACAATTGGTATCAGAGCACGGCTTTAAATCTTCAAAGGGAAAGTGTATACTTGAGTCGTTAGTCCAGAGTCGGTTAGAATATAGCTAGAGTTGTGTTAGTTCTAGCGGTTGTTTTTGTTGTGTTGTGGGTTATGTGGTTGGTTGTTTTGAGTCTAGCATGAGATATGATTAGACACTGGTTTGTGTCTTACTGAAGTAATGCAGGGAGTGAGGCTTCAGTAAGTGGAATTGTGAAACCCCCAAGCCTTGGTCGAATTTAGTCGACGAGTGTCTCTGAATTCCTTAGACACAGTGGTCCGAGGAGGATGGACTTGAGGCGAACGAGAACCACAAAGGATTCTTGGAAGAAATTCGATGAACTTGAATTGGCATGGGTCGTTGTCACCCGGAGGTGTTGAGTACAGACGTGTGGACGTCGACTGATAAAGGATTGCAAGTAAGGATCAGATTGGGATACCTTTGGAAGAAGGTGCTGGATATCCGCTCTGGTGAGTTAGGGTGCGACTTGATGAAGTCATTAGGTTTCAAGAGAACGCAGCCACTATGGAATGGTGGAGCATGCGAGATGTCAATTGGATTTAATTGCGACGATTGGGCAATAATTGAGGCACTTTGAATTGGAATTAAAGGACGTTGTACGTCCAGAGTGAGGAAACCTGGTGGTGTTAGACGACATTTATGCAAATGGTGGATAACTTAAGGGTTTAATTTAAGTGTGCGAGACGAATTAGATTCGAAACTATGATTTGTAAGGATGAATCTCGTGATGATTAAAGGTAGGAGACCAAGTATCACATTGATAAGTGACAATCTATACATAGTTCGGGAGATAGTAAGTATAGATGTCGGTGTGAAACGAAATTATAGGTGGATTTGGAGAGATGTTTAGGTAAGAACGAGGAGTTCAACCTTGGAAAGTGAGTTGTATGTCGATGACGGGTGATGTCGGAGGTGTGTAGTATGGGAATGCCTCGAGAATTGTAGTAGTAGAAGCTGGAATTGTCAGTTATTGGCAGGTAAACCATAAGAGAAAGTAAACTTATTGAGTAGTTTGAAAAGATTAGTCAAGATTGAGTAGAGATCCTGTGTGGATGTGCATATAAGTTAACGATTTTGATCAACCAAAATGGTTGAAGGACTAAGTAGCAGCTTGAATTTATGATACCATGAGAGTTGAGGTGGGCAAGTTTTGAATAAATTCAAGTTATGGACGAGAATTTTTGGATATTTTCTAAGAATGTCGTGGTTGAGTAGAAAAGGAGTTCGTTAGTAAGAATACTAAGACAATGAAAGTCGATAGTTGGAAGGACTTTTATTGTGTATTAGGATTAAATGGATGGTACGACGAGTTTTTAGAGTTCTTGAAGATTAGATTCAAGAGTTTGATTTGGATATCAAACTTACTAAGAATAAAATCATAGCAAAAGTGTTGTGCGTTGGTAGCTGTCTTGATAGGCCAAGCATTAAGATTTGAGATAAGTGTTTCATGGCTTGATGTATGAGTAAGATATGTTGATTGAAAGTAAATTATAGTGACATGACAAAGATAAGACTAGAGATAGTTATGCATAGAGAGATACTTAATAGGAACTTGAGGAATTAATTTATTGGAACGTTCGATTATGAAGAGTACAATAGATGATCGTTAGTGAAAGTTAGAAGTGAATAAGAAAACGATGAGTGACTAGATGTAAGAGCAAGATTAGCCGGGACTTGAGATCTGGAAATTGATTCTCCGGAGGGAACTGACTTTATAACTTTAGAATATTCACGGTGATGAGGGACCAAACGAACGGAGAAGAGTGTGCTTGATTGGACACAAGTTGATGTGGAACGAAAATATTTGGGTTGAGTACGGCGAATTAAAGATGTTTTTTTGATTTAACAAGTTATTGGTCATGGTGGTTTGGGAACCAACTTTAGGTTGTTGTTGAACTGAAAAATTGCAAATTAGTAGATCGATGAGATTAGTCGCAGAGGATGTTAGCCATTGGAAATCCGTGTTGAGAATGAGTAAGAGAGAAGCACATGAGAATGGGGCTTATGTCAATGGAGGATTGGCGAATGGAAATTCCCTCCCACATAATATTTGGAAAATTATGATTGTGCGTGTATATTAAGGATTCGAACGCACCACCTGAATGGATGTCATGGCGGTGCATGTGTTGTATGCGGTAATAATAAAGGGTAAGCAATTGTCTAGTGGCAAAGTTTGGTGGAAGCTGGTAGAGCTTTGATTCATTGTAGTGGTTACAATGAAGAGAGACGTAGCATAATGGAAATCTGTATTGAGTAAGTAAAGGAATGCGGATATGGTCTACATGGACAGTGGAACAATAGTGATGTGATGAGTACCTTAAGATTTATTTTGGAAGTAGGTATCTCGACAGAAAGGGTGATGTTGGGAATAATTAAGAATGGTCAGGGTGACAAGCTCTTTTGAGTAGAGAGGATTTAATTGTAAGAGAAAAAGGAACTCAGGAGGGTTCAGGAATAGAATGAGAATACGTTGTAAAGAGTATGTGCGCCGACGATGGCCGTCGACGAGGATAAACGTTTGTTTAAGGCACGCGAGATGCGTCTTAGTGCCATTTTGGAAGTAATGTTAACGTATAAGGAACCGATTCTGGGGAATTGGAGATTTGGATAAGGGAGTCCAAGAGAAGTAGATGGTTTAGTTTGGCAAGTGCCAAGACTATGAGGAGTGTAATTACCAACCGGAGGTTGGGATGGTATTATTTAAGTCGTGGTTGGAAAGAGATTCGTATGTGAGTAGACGGTTCGGCGTATTCACTGAGTTGCGGACTTATGGATATTGGTAGAGCGGAAAATTCTTCTATAGAGAAGACAACTTGTTCGGAATGTAATGGTTTTGGTGGTAATTGCCGTGGTGGCATTGTATTACTGTTGAATGATGATTCAACGGATGTTTCATGAGTGGAATCATGAGAGCTTGAACGATGTGTTTTGAGTGTTGTGTCTTACGACTTTAATCTTGTATTCGTAAGAGATCGAGGGAAACGTGTGGGAAAACCTCGAAGGAAGTGTTGGACCATTGTGCCTCGGAGGACCTTGAGCACAAGTGGAAGGGAGCATTATTAAGGTTAGGTAAAGATGGTCTAAACCACCATCAGGATTGTCGACTGTCTATTGACAAATTGAGGGACTGGCCGTCCTTAATTTATTGTTGATGGTAGACGGGAATCGTGTTGACTGGAATTGACTAGTTTTGCTAGCTTTGGTGATGCACAGAGAACTTCAGTGTTTCTTTTTGGAGGGTAGCCACTCACAACTTCGTGTGAAACTAATGGAGTGGGCTATGCCGCGGAGGCGAAAGAGGTGACTTTGGAAATTTTTGTGTGTGGACCCTAGGAAATTTGAGGAACTCGAGGTTGTGAACCTCTGTTGTGAGGTTAATTTTTGAGGGGTGAACTCGTTGAGAGTTGCGGTTGGTGCACGGTTGTGCCAGTGTGTTGGTGTTAGCATCTGTGTGGCTGCACCTAATCCTGTGGGATTTTGTTGTGTTGGTGATGGTAATGACTGGTTGAGTCGTTATCCTTAACTTTAGTTTCGAGGACGAAACTTCTTTTTGGAGGGTAGTAATGTAAGACCCAAGATTTCACTGTACAGTTTTCCTAAGGAACTTTAGTGTCGGCTAAGTTTTTAGGGTTTTTGGTGAAGCGGTTTTGTGAGTATCGTCGCATTAATGAGATTTTTGCTGAAACGGAGCCTGTTTTGTGCTCGTGCGCTGGAAAGGCACAGACTTTTGGGTTATAGTCTTCTTTTGAGTATAAGAAGGTTTACGTGTAGTCAGAATAACGAGTTTTGGATTATTCTCGCTTTTGGAAAAAACGAGTAGGAATTTTACCCGCTGATGTAAAATTTTACGGCTTCTGAATTCCGTAGAAATTTAGATGGCGGTTTTATATATCGGCGCGAGTTGGAATCTAGTTTCAGAATATTTTTGGGAGCTAAGGAAATAAATTACAGTCGAGGAAAAAGATTTAGCGATAATATTTGGAAACGGTTTACGACGGACGTTTATTTGGTAGATTTTATATTTTTTGCGATTTCCGTCCGTTAGCGAGGCGCAACTCGTCTGTGAGGCGTGAGTTTCTCATGAGAAAGAAATATCTAAAGTGGATAGACTTGAAATGATCCAATGGCTAGGGTTTAATCTTGTTAGCTTTACACTATTTGATCCAAGGGCTTAGAGTGACCAAGAGCACTTTGCATAGTAAGGAGGTTTAAGCATTTGTGGACTTAGAGAAAAATCAAAAACTACTCCCTCCTTCCTCTCTCTCTCACGGCAAACTCTTTCTCTCACTCATTCATCCATTCAAAATTTCATTTCTCATTTTCTCAAGCTTGGATCATTAACTTGCCAAGAATCTTCTTCACTTAAGGTAACTAACCTCTTCTCTTCCTTATCTAGCCATGAACTTCCTAGATTTTAGGATTTTGAGTTCTTATGATTATGTTCTTGAGAGAAAAATTTTAGAGTTTAGTTTTAATTAGTTTTGGTTCCATAGAAGTGTTCTTGAGAGTTTCTTAGTACACTTGAGTGAAGCATGAGAAGTTTCCCATGGTTGATTTATGTTTTCACAAAATTTTTAGTTAGGGTTTTAAGAAAATTTTTGAAAAGATCATAAACTTGGATTTTGTTTTGTGATTTGATTTTTGATGTTAGTTTTGAGCTTTGTGGCAAAATGGATTCTTGATTATAAACTTTGTTTTGAAAAATAAGAAAAAAATTTATTTTGGTGTTCTTGAGCGATTCGATGAACATATTTTAAGAAATTTCGTTTCGATTCTCAAAGTAGTTGATTGAGCAATTAGATGCCTTTGCAAACTAATAGATGATTACTAGGGTTTTGTAATGGAAAAATTTTAGGTGTTGGCCTTGTTTTGTTGGTATGGCCGTGGCACCCATATAGGGTTCGAGGAATCGAATTTCGAAAATTGTTTAGAGGCAAATAGCTTCCCATGATCATTGTTTAATTGTTGGATTGGTTATGGGATGTTTTGAAAAGAAAATGATCCCTTGCCTTAAGAAAAACCTTATTTGAGATTTCTCGAAATTTGCGATTCGACTCTATAATTTCTTAATCGTTTTGATAAGTGCTAGTTAGGTATTATGGGATATTACCATGCATTTAGAAGTGAAAAATTTTGTGTGGGAGGGTGTTTTTCAAAATTTTGGCCGTGGCCTTTTTAGTGGTGGGGGGAGAAATTCCAAAAAATTTTCTAAGTCCACAATTGTGTGAAAATTGTGTATGTGTTGGATAATCTTAGTTTTGAAGAAAAATGAGTATAGGAAAGGTTGTTAGGAAGAAAAAAAAATGTGTAACTTGTGACGCAAGAAAACTTCGATTTTTTTTCATAAAAATATTTTTGAAAAGTTTTAGTTGTGTTTCAAATGGTTTTGTTGTGTGTGGGACAAGTCCGTGAAGTGGAAAAAATCCAAAATGGTTTTAGTTTATGATTTGAAAACAAAATGATTTTCGTGTTATAAAAATAGTACAATTAACTTCGTGAATTTTTGAACACTATGAGAATAACGTGAAATCATTGAGGGATAGCTTTAGGAAGTACTTTAGACCCCTCTGGAGCTTTGAGAGCGAGTTTCGGTTCGATAAGATAAACGAGGAGTATTTTATTGATGTTACGCTACATTTATTTTAGGTAGTGTGTGAGGTAGATTTTCGCGAAATTAAAGTAATGGAAGCTTGCTGAGGTAAGGGCTCCACTTTATTTCCGTCTTTTAAAACGGTTACGACATGCTTGGTTTTGCTGTTATGCATTTGCTGTGTGCTTTGGCATGTTTGTACTTATGTATTCTCGTTGATGAGAACGTGGTTATAAATACGTATGCAATTTACATATGATTAAGAAAATGTGTGTATGTTGTGATGGTTTCTACATAAGCTTTAGGCTATGTGAATGTTTGCATGAGCATATATGAACGCGTGCGTCGGATAGGACTACGCGGGGATTTTGTCTGTGTGACTATCCTGTATATGCCAAAGAGAATATATGCCATGCATTTCATAGTTGCGTGCCTAGGTGTATGTCTGTGTGACTTTGCCTACGTACCGGGCGTTTGACTGTGTGGCTTCGCCAAATCCTACTGGATTTTATTGAGTCGGTGGTTGTCTGTGTGACTCACCCGGTGTTATCCCACCGTGATTGTTTTGGTATTGTCTGTGTGACTCTACCTGGTGTTATCCCACCAATAGTAGGAGGTGTTATCCCACCTGAGACCTACGCCTTCTATAGAGAGGTTGATTCCGGAATTCATGCATGTGAAAAAGACCCGGCTAGGGTGATCACAATCATTTAGAGTCTGCATTGATAGGCTATGTGTGCATTGCTTATATGAGCCCGTTGGTGGGAATGGCTATGTGTTTAAAGAGCTTTCTATGTTGGTATTTGTATGTTTGGTATTTGTATACTCTCTCGCACCGGTTATATATACACATACTTTTATTTTGTGGTGACCCTTTCTTTCATTTGCGGGCTCATCCCACCCAGATGATGGGTTAGGTCGTGGCGACGACGGTGGCTGTTCTAGGCCATAGTGAGCACGTGGTGAAGATTAGTATAGTTAGACTATGCGCCGGTGTGTTTTGTGCACTGTGCTTTTTGGTTAGCATAGGGTTTCTAACTTGTTCTGAATACTTAGACTTGGACTGTAATTATTCAGGAATACACTTTGCTTGTCGAAGCACCTTATGGTAATGAGTTCTTTTGCATATTTGAATGCCGGCTCATTGAAAAATATTCTATGCGCACTCTGAGTGTTAGTTGAAAAAGAAAAAAAAATATATTGACTTTTCTGGCCCTGGAAAAACGGGCTGTTACACTCATCCCACCCAGATGATGGGTTAGGTCGTGGTGACGACGGTGGCAGTTCTAGGCCATAGTGGGCTCGTGTTGAAGCTGAGTATAGTTAGACTATGCGCCGGTGTGTTTTGTGCACCGTGCTTTTTGGTTAGCATAGGGTTTCTAACTTGTTTTGAATACTTAGACTTGGATTGTAATTATTCAGGAATACACTTTGCTTGTCGAAGCACCTTATGGTAATGAGTTCTTTTGTATATTTGAATGCCGGCTCATTGAAAAATATTCTATGCGCACTCTGAGTGTTAGTTAAAAAGAAAAAAAAATATTGACTTTCTGGCCCTTTGAAAAACGGGTTGTTACAGCTGACGACCTCCTACAACTTCTAAATAATTATTCTTGTCTATTATCATGTGCATGATTAACTGTTAAAGGCAGGTTGCGGCAAAAGAGTAACAAATGTGATTCAGAATTCCACACCTTTATAACAGACACCAAAGGTGATTGCTCAGGGCACGCAGAAATTCGGGAGACAGAGAGACGAGTGATGAAGCTGGTGTATGTGGGACAAGTGTTCAACTTTCAGATACCTAAGCAATGTGAGGATTTGAGCCAAATATTTCCAAACGGTATTACCACTTTCTTTCGAATTACTAGGAGAGTACCGTGCACTTGTTTATTTTCTAGAACTTGCTCTAATTCTCTGCTGACTAGTTGATTTGATATTATATGCATTGAGGCAATTGTTTGTTATAACCCAGAGCCTTTTCAAGCCACCCTTTATATATTATTATCCTTTGCTAGCCAAATTTGAGCCATAAAAAAATAATTATCCCTTTTGTTTCGGTGACAAACAACGATACAAGCCTATAGACCAGAAAAATAATGATTTACCCTCTTTGGAGTTAGGTAATAGTTCTCAAAGTCTTGGCAACAAAATAAGTTTGGGGTTGCTCATGGAACTAGCAACGTCTAAGTTTGGGGTGGGTGTAACACCCGTATTTATTTATTTTATTTTTAATTAGAGTTGATTAGCATTTTTTTATAGTATTTTATGATGAGTTAGTGATTTTATTAAGAATTATGGCTATTTTGGAAAAGAGTAGTGTTTTGAGTAGGATAGGTTTTATTAGAGTATGATAATAAGAGTTGGGCTTGAGTGTTAATGGGCTTAAGTTAGTAAGAGGGACATTATGGTCTTTGACTAACTAGGTTTAGGTTAGAGTGATGAGAATAGAGAGATAATACTCATAACTTTGAAAAAGAATAGAAAGAGGTAGAAAGAGAAAGCTTGAAGAGAAGGAAGTAGAGGGGAAGAATAGAGAAAGCTCAAAAGAAGGAGAAGAATCAGAATTTCATCAATTCTAAGGTTAGAGAGTAGTTATGATTCATGTGAGATGATCAAATAGGGGGGAGATGTCTATTCTCCACACCCAAACCCTCTCATCTCTTTTAGTGGGGAAAGGGAATCAAGGGAATGTGATTTAATGATTTTCTGTGTTAATGCATGATGTTAATATGTTATTACATGATCCTATCTTCTATTTCAATCATCAATTTCGTGTGTTATATGAAGATTGTTGTTATTGATATTTGAAAGTGGGTTTTGAATAAAATGAGGAAAAATCTCTACTTTCTACTTGAAATGATGTTTGATGATGTTAGAACTTGTACTTCTAGGTCTATAGAGGATATGTATGCTTAAATGTGATAGCTTTAAGAGTTTATGACATGAAATTCGTGATTTTTATGTGATTTCTATGTGAACCCGTGAGCAGAGCATGAAAATCTGGGTTTGCTCGCTAAGCCACCAATCCGTCGCTTCGAGCGAGGATTCATGTGTTCTTCGCGAACCCAGAATTTCATGTGGTCGCCCAGCGACCAGTAGCGACCGCCAGCGACCAGATGTCGTCAGGCTT
Source organism: Trifolium repens (assembly GCA_030408175.1). Classification (NCBI taxonomy): domain Eukaryota; kingdom Viridiplantae; phylum Streptophyta; class Magnoliopsida; order Fabales; family Fabaceae; genus Trifolium; species Trifolium repens. Next base: position 40,416,616 of record CP125851.1, read on the forward strand.
CGCTCTGAGCGATGACTTGTCTGCCTCTGCTCGCTTGTTCCATCGCTGGTAGTCGCTCAGCGACCATGACCTGATTTTGAGAAATTTCTTGATGTTGCATGATGATTATGAGCTTATAACATGATTAGATTTGGTCTTATAACATGTTATTGATTTGGATTGATTGAATCTTGAGTTAGTATGATGATGAAATACTTTTATGTATGTAATTGATTGATATCGAGATGATGAGCTATGATTAGCTAAGATGTTAGGTATGTTGTATCTTGCTTGAATGTATACCTTAATGACGATATGATGATGTGAATTTGATGCGAATTGAGGAGGAGTAATAGGGTTGAGCGGCCTATTATTCATGAGTAGTTGTTTAGGGTATCATCATTGTATGGTATGTGTACATTCATGCATTCATGAGTCAACTTGATGCGATGTCCCCCATGACTTAAAACTGACTTGATGCGATGGATATATGTTTATCCTAATTTGATGCGGGTACCACATGCATTAGATATGTCTAGGGTGACATACATTGTGTATTTGCACTAGTTTGCATTAGGGAATTATGTGGCCTAATTGATAATTGATAATTGGTAATTGTGATTGCATTCCATTATGATCTTGTGAATGTTTGGATTATGTGGATTTGATTAGATGATCTAATCCTTATTAATAAGTATGATATTGCTACGTTGTTGAAAATTGTCAATACAATGTGGTATATGCATGATTGAATTTATTATATTTGTTTATATAATATAAGTGTATACTATGCTTATTATTATAGACTTGAATCGTAGCTAACTCTCTATTTTTGTGTATGTGTAATGGTTTGGGTCCAGATTCTCCACTTGAGGAGTGATCCCGTGGCTTTGGAGTTTAGCTCGTGAGGACTAGCATAGCTTGGTAAGGTGAAGGATAGGAGGATCCTAGAAACTTAGAGGTTTAGGATATGCTCTGATACTTGTAACCTTGCTTAGACTAGTATTCGGTTCTTCGCTTGTTTGAGATTTTATGTATGACCTTGCTATTTATATTGTCTTATCTTTTATTACTTGTTGGATTATCTTGGATTATATGATGGGTCTTCATTGTGGAAGTACCTAGTTGAAGTTGTAATATGATTTATGACTTGCATGCTTGGATTTAATTACTATAACTTATTAATGTAGTAGTTTTGATGCTTCCGTTGGCTTAAGTGAATTAAATGCATGCTATTAGTTATTTTGTGTTAAGTAATGCCTTGATGATTTGTATGTTGAATGATTTAAATTAATTATTGCATGAGAATCGATTAGGAGCGTTACATTTTGGTATCAGAGCAAGGTCGGTCCATATCGGATCAAGTAGGTTAGTATACCCATAGGTACTCGAGTGTAGTAGAACACTTTTAGTATCCTTAGTCTAACGTAAGGTTGGATTTCTTTTGGTTGGTTGTTAGGTGATGACGGCTAATAGAGCAATGGCGGATGCGGTGACATACATGGCAAATGTTATGGCACAAGAGACGGCGGCAAGAACGGCCGAGAGGTTGGCACAAGAGAACCTAAGGGGTAATGAAGATGAATTGAGGTTGGAGAGGTTCTTGAAGAACAGTCCACAAGCGTTCAAAGGTGGTTACAACCCCGAGGGAGCTCAAAAGTGGCTTGAAGGCATGGAGAAGATCTTTGGAGCCATGAGGTGCTCGGAAGTTCAAAAGGTGACCTTGGGAACCTACATGCTTCAAGATGATGCTAACTATTGGTGGAAGAATGCTTCTCAAAGACTTGGTCATGATGGAGCCGTGATCACTTGGGATATCTTTAAGAGGGAGTTCTTAGTTAAGTACTTCCCGGCCGATGTGAGGAATCGGAAAGTGGTTGAGTTTATGGAATTGAAGCAAGGGAACTTGTCGGTTGCGGAGTATGCGGCAAAGTTTGAAGATTTATGTCGGTATAGTCCACATTACAATACCGTGGAGGCGGAATAGGATAAGTGTGTGAAGTTTGAGAGTGGTTTGCGTCCCGATCTTAAGCAATTGGTTGGAATCTTGGAGATAAGGAATTTTGCTAACTTGGTGAATAAGAGCAACATTTGTGACTTGGATGGGAAAGCTAAGACAAGCTACTACAAGGAGATGAATGATAAGAGAGGAAAAAGTCAAGACCGTGGTAAGCCTTATGACAAGAGGAACAAGGGCAAAGTTGGAGGTAGTGGCGGGAAGGGAAAGAATGCTAATGACAAGTGCTATAAGTGTGGTGTTTTGGGTCATCGTTCCTATGATTGCCCAAAAGGGGATAGATGCTTTAGGTGTGGGGAGTTTGGACACAAAGTCGAAGCATGTAAGAAAAAGGTTACTTGTTTCAATTGTGGTGAAGAAGGTCACAAGAGTCCGGAATGTAAGAAGCCAAAGAAAACGAGTGGAAAGGTGTTTGCTTTGAATGGAGATGGAACGGAGCAAGTGGATAATCTCATTAGAGGTACGTGTTTCATCTATGACACTCCTTTAATTGCGATTGTTGATACTGGGGCAACACATTCTTTTATATCTTTTGAATGCATGAAGCGTCTTAATATTCCTGTGTCTGAAATGCTTGGTTGTATGGAAATAGAAACCCCTGCTAGTGGTTCTGTCACTACTCAACTTGTTTGTCGTAAATGCCCTGTGATTGTGTTTGGCAAATCTTTTGATATGGATTTAGTGTGTATTCCACTTAGCGGTATAGATGTGATTTTTGGTATGAACTGGTTAATCTTTAATAGAGTCCACATTAACTGTTGTGAGAAAGTGGTTACATTTCCGAAGTTGGAGGAAGAGTCTAAGTTGATGAGTGGGAAAGAAGTAAGGGAGTCCTTATTGGAGCATGGTGAATTGTTTGCTATGTTTGCATCTTTGAAGATTGAGAATGAGGATGGAATTAAGGAACTACCAGTTGTGCAAGAATTTCCCGATGTGTTTCCGGAGGATGTGTCAGATATGCCTCCAGAAAGGGAAGTGGAGTTTACTATTGATTTGGTACCTGGTACAAGCCCTATATCTATGGCACCTTATAGGATGTCAGCAACTGAGTTAAGTGAATTAAAGAAGCAACTAGAAGAGCTACTAGAGAAGAAGTTTATTCGTCCGAGTGTATCACCGTGGGGAGCACCTGTGCTTTTAGTGAAGAAGAAGGACGGAAGTATGAGGTTGTGTATTGATTATCGTCGTTTGAATCAAGTGACGATCAAGAACAAGTATCCGTTGCCAAGGATTGATGATTTAATGGATCAGCTGGTGGGTGCTTGTGTGTTTAGCAAGATTGATTTGAGGTCCAGATATCATCAAATTCGAGTTAAAGCGGAAGATATTCCTAAGACTGCTTTTAGGACAAGATATGGTCATTAGGAGTATTCGGTCATGCCTTTTGGAGTAACTAATGCACCGGGAGTGTTTATGGAGTACATGAATCGGATTTTCCATTCGTATTTGGATAAGTTCGTAGTAGTTTTCATTGATGACATTCTAGTGTATTCTAAGACCGAGGAGGAACATGCGGAACATCTAAGTGAAATTCTGGTGGCAAGTGTCAGATGTGTAGCACGATGTGTACACTTTAGGAATCGTACGATGTGTAGCCTAATGTGTCAACATCGTGAACACGCTGAACTTGACGAACAAGTAAACAATTTAAAGTGCGGGAAACAATAAAACACAGTGAGTTTGTTAACCCAGATCGGCGCTTAAACAAGCCCTAATCTGGAGGATACCAATCCAGGGATGAATCCACTATGGTAGTATCAATTCAAAGTTAAACTCCCCCGTTTACAACTTCTCACTTAATCACTACCCGTGCTAATTCTACCTAGGAACTCCTAGATATGAGAACCTCTGCTCACTCCCCCTCAACCTTACCCAGTAAGGATTTAATAACAAACTCAGTTTGGAGACACACTCCTAGAAAAACTATGCACTCGTACCTAAAGGCTTTGAGTGTTGCACACTCTAACTCCTTGTTTCAAAGCTTTGGAGAAAGAACACTAGAGATTACAACTCTATCAAACTCAGTCCTTACTTGTATCAAAACTATGATTCAAGTGAAGGCTCACAATGAACAATGAACAGACTAAGACCTAAGACTCGATTTCTTTAACTCTTGGCTTCGTACTTCAAAGTGTCTTCAGTCTTCCTTTATATAGAACAAGATTCATGGGCTTGGATCTTCAATGTTGACAGCCGGCCTTTGTAAATTCACCTTGAGATTTATTTGATCATAATCTTTTAATTGTTTGTTTCAAATCTTTTGATCAAAGTCGGCCAATAAAATAAAACAGAACCATGAAAGATTATCTTGTTCCTTGGCGCGCAAGCTGGCACGATTTAATTTTAAAAAAAAATCTTTTTCAAAAGATCGTGTGTAAATAAATAAAAGCGCGTCCAGTTAGGGCGTCCAGATGTGAAACCTGATGTGCCACACATCATGCTCCACATCATGGAATCAGGCTTATTTTACCAAATGAAGCCAACACCCTAAAATCCTCAACAATCTCCCCCTTTGGCAAATTTTGGGCTAAAATAATCTTTGAGTCACCCAATAAGACTTGGAGAGATGTGTAGGCACATCAGAGGCATGCAGCAGCGGATATGAGCCTCATAAACAAAGAGAGAAATAAACTCTCACAATATAGGAAAAATAAATTCCCAAAGACTGAGAAAAATAAATTCTCAGACACATACAAGCATGAGATTCTATGCACACATAAGGAAGGGTAGCAAACCCAGTAGTAGTTTACTCCCCCTAAATATCATATCTCCTATAGGCTTCTTCAGAATGCATGACCTAGTGGAGAGACATGAAGATGTTTTAAACCTGGCTTCTTGAGAATGCATGACCAAGTTAAAACATCACAGATGTATCAAACATCACACAAACTAGCAATTTCTACAGGCTTCTTAAGAATGCATCACCATGTAGAAATCATACAAATGGATCAACCATTACACAAATTAACATCTTCAATTGGACTTCTTAAGAATGCATCACCCAGTTGAAAACGTACAGATTAAGTCTCCAGAAAAACATGCTTTAGAAAACTAATTCTTCAAAAATTTGTTGAAAACATTTGAAGAAAAATAAGCATGTATGCCAGATGTGTAGTCAGATGTGCCAGACATCACAATTTGCTGTAGTTAAGACTTCAAAGAATTGTTCATTCATTTTTATTTTTTTTACTCCCCCTTTTTAGCCATAATTTTGACAATTATAGTCAAACACACAGAGAGTAAATGAAACACCATAGAATGCAGATAGCATGAGATGTAGAGATGACGGTGCATGAACAGAAAAAAAAGCACTCAGGCCATTATTAGTGCAGCAGTACAAGGACAGGCACACAGAGGTGCTACAGAAATCCAGGGCATAGCCTACAATATACAAGCAAAACAAAGGAAATACTGAGTACAGGGAAATATCAATGAATTACAAAAATTCAAATATCCTGGCTCCCATCAGTTTCCTCAGCTTCAGAGTCATTGGGCTCCTCCTCCTTGTAAGACCCAAGATTTCACTGCACAGTTTTTCTAAGGAACTTTAGCGTCGGCTAAGTTTTTTGGGTTTTTGATGGAGCGGTCTTGTGAGTATCGTCACATTAATGGAATTTTTGCTGAAATGGAGCCTGTTTTGTGCTCGTGCGCTGGAAAGGCACAGACTTTTGGGTCGTAGTCTTCTTTTGAGTATTAGAAGGTTTCTGTGAAGTCAGAAACGCGAGTTTTGGATTATTCTCGTTTTTGGAAAAACGAGTAGGATTTTACCCGCTGTTGCGAAATTTTACTGATTCTGAATTCAGTGAGATTTTAGTTGGGGGTTTTATATATCTGCGCGAGGCGGGATATATTCTGAGATTAATTTTCCGAGGTGTGGAAGAAAATTGCAGTCGCGGAAAAAGATTCGGCGATAAGTTTATGAATTGTTTTTATTAAAAGGTTTACGGTAGAATTTTTTTATGTTTCCGTAAAATTTATCGGTACGCGAGATACGACTCGTTTAAGCGCGAGCTAGTGGGAGGATAAGATCACATAAGAAATATCTAGATATTTTGGGAAGAGGTGGATGGCTAGGATTAAGTCTTAGAACTTTCACTATTTGATCCAATGGTTCACAAGTAGAAAGACCATTACTTAAGGAGGCTTTGGAGACTGCTTTTTCCCTATGCATAAATAAAACCCAGACTTTTGGGCCATGGTCTTTATTTATCAATCTGAACATCCCTGCGCTTTCAGAATTTTGGGTTTCGACTTTCTCCGTTTATTGGAAAAACGAGTAGAAAACTGAACCCGCTTTTTAGAATTTTACGGTTTCTGTTTTCCGTCGAATTTTAATTGGAGACTTTATATATCGACGCGAGTTGGAATCTAGTTTCAGAATATTTTTGGGAGCTAGGGAAATAAATTTCAGTCGGAGAATGAAATTTAGCGATAATATTTGGAAATGGTTTACGACGGACATTTATTTGTGAGATTTTCTGTTCTTGAGATTTCCGTCCGTTAACGAGGCGCGACTCGCCGAGAGCAAACGCGACGAGCTGAGTGGCGAAAAGGAGATATTTGTTCAAAAGCAATCATGAGTTTTTTTGATCCATTGGCTAGGGTTTTGTCTTGCAAAAGTGGTCTTGATCCAATGGCTAAGATTGTCTAAGACTTTGGGGTGAATAGTAAGGAGGTTTAAGTTTGTCTTGGAGCAAAAAATTGATAAATACTCCCTCCCCTTGTGCCTTGCTCGGCCGAACTCCATTACTAACCCTTAACCACTCAAAATTTTCACTTCCTCTCAAGAACTTGCTTGGATTTGTGCTAGGAACATCAAGCTCTTGGATCATCTTCTCCATCTTGAGGTAATTAGACCTCTTCCATCCCTTAATTCTCATGAAAACTCTTGAATTTCTTAAGTTCCATAATTTTGTTCTTGAGTAGAAAATTGTTAGAATTTAATTTTGCTTCCATAGATGTGTTCTTAAGGGTTGTTAGTACACATGATTGAAAGCATGAGTTGATTCTATGGTTTAATCTTGTTGTTACAAATTTTCTAGTAAGGGTTTTGAAGAAAAGTTTGAAAAGGATCATAATTTTGATTTGTGTTGTAAGATTTTGGTTTTGAAGTTAGAATTGAGCTTTTAAACAAAATGGATTGTTGAATATGAATTTTGTTTCGAAAAATAAGAAAAAATATTTATCGTGTTCTTGAGCGACTCGAAGAACGCAATTGAGAAAAATTTTATTTCGAGTTTCAAAAAGAGTCGAGCATACGATCGAATATCGTTACGAGCTAACCAAATGTGGTTAGGGTTTCAAATGAAGAAAAATTGTGTAAGATTGCCATTTTGCCTCTTTTGGGCCGTGGCAATCATTTATGGTCGAGGAATCGAGTTTTCGAAAATTGTTTTGAGGCAAATTGTTTCCCATGACCTTTGTTTAAGTGTTTGATAAGTTATGGGATGTTTTGTAAAGAAAAATAATTTCTTGCCTTAAGAAAAACTTAATTGAGATTTTTCGAAAATTTGCGATTCGACTCGATAATTTCTAAATCGCTTTGATAAGTGCTAGTTAGGTATTATGAGATATTACCATGCATTTAGAAGTGAAAAATTTTGAATGGAAGGGGGGTTTTAAAAATTGTGGCCGTGGCCTTCTCTCTTGTGTGGGGAGAAATTCCAAAATTTTTCTAAGTCCACAATTGTGTGAAAATCTTGTGTGTGTTAGATACTCCTAGTTTTGAAGAAAAATGAGTAAAGGAAAGGTTTGTAGGAAGAAAAAAATGTGTAACTTGTAACGCAAGAAAACTTCGTTTTTTTCATAAAAATATTTCTGAAAAGTTTTGGTTGTGTTTCAAATGGTCTTGTGATGTGTGAAACAAGTCCTTGAGGTGGAGAAATCCAAAATGGTTTTAGTTTGTGATTTGAAACCAAAATGAATTTCGTGTTATAAAAATAGTGCAATTTACTTCGGGAATTTTTAAACACTATGAGAATAACCTGAAATCCTTGAGGGATAGCTTTGGAAAGTGCCTTAGACCCCTCTGGAGCTTTGAGAACGAGTTTCGTTTCGTTAGGTTAAACGAGAAATATTTTATTGATGTTACGCTGCATTTATTTTAGGTAGCGCGTGTTGTAGTTTTTCGCGGAATTAGAGTAACAAAAGCTTGCTAAGGTAAGGGCACCTTTACTTTTCCGTATAATATATGTATGCCTGATTCTGGATTGTGTGAATGTTTGGCATGATTATATTATGTATTCTCGTGATGAGAAGTTGCTTTGTATCACATGTGTGATTTACATATGTTTGAGAATATGTGTATGAATATGTGATTGGCGTGCATATGGTTTTGAAAATATATGTACATACTATGATTGTTTTACATACGCTTGTGAGGTATGTATTTTGTTGCATTAGCATATATGGGGAATCGTATGCTCATGCATTCATAGTACGTGGTTATCGGGAATGGACCACGAGGTGCGACGGCCAGTGATTGGTGTCCTCCTAATTGAGTTTGGTGTTTGTCCGTGTGACTCACCCGGTGTTATCCCACCGTGATTGTTTTGGTATTGAGTGCGTGACTCTACCTGGTGTTATCCCACCAATAGTAGGAGGTGTTATCCCACCCGAGCCTACGACCTTCTGCAGAGGTTTATTCCGGAATAAAAGCATGCATGTGAAAAAGACCCGGCTAGGGTGATCACGATCATTTAGAGTCTGCATTGATAGACTGGTGTGCATTTCGATACTGTGTGCAAGTATATGAACTGCTAAGTGTTTATTCGCTGTTATATATGTACATGCTATTTGTTGTTGTGTTATGTGTGGTGACCCTTGCATTCTTTCATTTGCGGGCTCCTCCCACCCCAGATGATGCGGTAGGTCGCGAGGGCGGCGGCTGCTCAGGGCCCAGTGAACTCGTGTCGGAGCTATAGTTTAGAATTAGACTCTGTGCCGGTGTGTTTGTACATCGTGCCTTTGGGCTAGACATAGGTTTCTACCTTGGTTTGTTTTGGGTTGTAATGCTTGGAGTATTTTGAATACTTAGACTTGGACTGTAATTATTCAGGAACACACTTTGCTTGTCGAAGCACCTTATGGTAATGAGTTCTTTTGTATGTTTAATGTCGGCTCTTGTAAAATATTTTATGCGCAACTCTGTTGTTTGTTAAAAAAAAAAAAAAATAATAATGCCCCTTTTTAGGCTTTGAAAAACGGGGTGTTACATTGTGGTATCAGAGCCCGGCTTTAAATCTTCAAAGGGAAAGTGTGCACTTGAGTCGTTAGTCCAGAGTCGGTTAGAACATAGCTAGATGTTGTGTTAGTTCTAGCGGTTGTTTTTGTTGTGTTGTGGGTTATGTGGTTGGTTGTTTTGAGTCTAGCATGGGAGGTGCTTAGACACTGGTTTGTGTCTTACTGAGGTAATGCAGGGAGTGAGGCTTCAGTAAGTGGAATTGTGAAACCCCCGAGCCCTGGTCGAATTTAGTCGACAAGTGTCTCTAATTTCCTTTGCTGCGGCAGTCCGAAGATGTCGGACTTGAGTGAACAAGAACTACGAGAGATTCTTGGAAGTAAATCAATGGAAGTAGTATTGCTCGTTGTCACTCAAAGGTATTAAGTATGGACGTGTGGACGTCGACTGATAAAGGATTGTAAGTAAGGATCGGATTGGGACGACCTTTTGAAGAAGATATTGAATATCTGCTCTGGTGAGTTAGGGTGCGACTTGATGAAGTCATTAGGTTTTCAAGAGAACGCAACCACTATGGGATGGTGGAGCATGCGAGATGTCAATTGGAGTTAATTGCGACGATTGGACAATAATTGAGGCAACTTGAATTGGAATTAAAGGACGTTGTGTGTCCAGAGTAAGGAAACCTGGTGGGGTTATACGGCATTTATGCGAACGATGGGTACCTTAAGGGTTTAATTTAAGTGTGTGAGATAAATTAAATTCGAAACTAAGATTTGTAAGGATGAATCTTGTGATGATTGAAGGTAGGAGACCAAGTATCACGTTGATAAGTGACAATCTATACCTAGTTCAGGAGATAGTAAATGCAGATGTCGATGTGAGATACAACGATAGGTAATTGATTGTTGAATAAAGATGGATGTGGAGAGATGTTTAGGTAAAGAACGAGGAGTTCAACCTTTGAAAGTGAGTTGCATATCACTGATAAGTGATAATAGAGGTGTTTATTATGGAAATGTCCAGATAATTGTAGCAGGGTAAGCTAGAATTGTTAACTATTGGCAAGTAAACCATAAGGGAAAGTAAACTGGTTTAGCAGTTTGAGGAGATTAGTCAAGATTGAGTAGAGATCCTGTGTGGATGCGCATATAAGCTAACGATTTTGATCGACCAAGATGGTTGAAGGACTAAGTAGCAGCTTGAATTTATGATACCATAAGAGTTGAGGTGGGCAAGTTTTGAATAAATTCAAGTTATGGACGAGAATTTTTGGATATTTTCTAAGAATGTCGTGTTTGAGTGTAAAAGGAATCCGTTAGTAAGAATACTAAGACAATGAAAGTTGATAGTTGGAAAGACTTTTATTGTATATTAGGATTAAATGGATGTTACGACGAGTTTTTAGAGTTCTTGAGCAGTAAATTCGAGAGTTTGATTTGGGTATCAAACGTACTAAGGATAAAATCATAGCAAAGTGTCGTGCGTTGGTAGATACTTTTGATAAGTCGAGCATTAAGATTTGAGATGAGTGTTAAAGGTTTGATAGCTGAGTAAGACGAGTCGATTGGTAGGTGAATTGCAGTGACCTTTTAAGGACGAGTTAAAAGTGAATAAGAAAATGATGAGTGAATAGATGTAAGAATATGATTGGTCAGAACTTGAGATCGGGGAATTGATTCCCTAGTGGGAACAGACCTTATGACTTTAGAATAGTCACGATGATGAAGGACCAGTCGAATGGAGAGGAGATACTTAATAGCAACTTGAGGAATTAATCATTTGGAGCGTTGATTACGACACGTACAATAGTTGACACCGTAAGGGAAGTTAGAGATGGATAAATCCAGTTAGTGAATGGATGTGCCAGGTTGGATAGCGAGAACGTATGTGGGAAGTTGGTTGTTGTTATTGGAGAATACTGTAGCTTTAGATGGTTATGAAGATTTGAGATTGGTCGAACGGAGAAGGGTATGCTTGTGGTGATTCAAAATTATGTGAAATGAGAAAGTGTTTAAAATACTTACGCTGTTTACATATGATTATGAGAATGTATGTATGAACAGGTTGTTGGAATACATATGGTTTGTGGATCTGTTTTTGGGTCTAGAAAAGAATGGGGATTTAGAGAGAAGCCCATGAAGATGTGGCTTATGCCAATTGAAGATTGGCGAAGGGATTTGTCTCAAACCTAATTTTGGAAATAAGAAGGATAAGAAATTGTCTAATGGCAAGTTGATGGAAGCTTGTAGAGCTTTGGTTCATTGTAGTGGTTACAATGAAGAGAGACGTGGTATGATGGAAATCGGTAGTGAGTAAGTATAAGGGAGTCAGATGTTGTCAACAAGGATGGTTAGACAATAGTAATGTGAGGAATGCCCTAAGAGTTATTTTGAAGGTAGGTACCTCGACGAGAGTGGTGATGTTCGGAGTGTTTAGGAATGGTCAGGGTGACCAACTCTTTTGAGTAAGAGAGGATGTTATTGTAAGAAAAGAAAAGGAACTCAGGAGAGTTCAGGAATAGAATGAGAATACGTTGTGAAGAGGATGTGCGCCGACGATGACCGTCGACGAGGATAAACGTTTGTTTAAGGCACGCGAGATGCGTCTAAGTGCCATTTTGGAAGTAATGTTAACGTATAAGGAACCGATTCTGGGGAATTGGAGATTTGGATAAGGGAGTCCAAGAGAAGTAGATGGTTTAGTTTGGCAAGTGCCAAGACTATGAGGAGTGTAATCACCAACCGGAGGTTGGGGTGGTATTATTTAAGTCGCGATGGAAAGAAATTTGTAAGTAAGCAGGCGGTTCGGCATATTCGTTGAGTCGCGGATTGATGGATAGTGGTAAGGTGGGAAAATCTTCTAGAAGAGAAGACAACTTGTTTGGAATGAAATAGTTGTGGTGGTAATCGTCGTGGTGGTACTGTTCTACTATTGGATAATACTCCATGGATGTTTCGTGAGTGGAAGCGTGAGAGTCCACGTGACGTGTTTTGGGCGATTGGATCTCACTGACGAGATCGGGATAATAAGAATTGAGGAAATTGTTGGACCATTGTGCCTCGGATGACCTGAAGCACAATTGGAAGAGGGCATTATTAAAGTTAGGTAAAGAGGGTCTAAACCACCAACATGATTGTCGACTATTATTGACAAATTGGGGGACTGGCCGTCCTTAATTTATTGTTGATAGTAGACGGAATCGAGTTGAATGGAATTGACTAGCTTTGCTAGTTTTGGTGGTGCCAGAAAGTTTTGGTGTTTCTTTTTGGAGGGTAGCCAGTCACTGCTTCGCGTGAACCTAGTGGAATAGGCTATATCGCGGAGGCAAAATAAGTGATTTTGAAAAGAAAAAAAAAAATAAATTGTGTGGACCTTTGAAAATTTGAGGAACTTGAGGTTGTGAACCTCTGTTGTTATGTTAATTTTTGAGTGGTGCACTCGTTGAGAGTTGCGGTTTGTGCACGGTTGTGCCAGTGTGTTGGTGAGAGTATCTGTGTGATTTCGCCCGGTGTTAGCATCTGTGTGGCTACACCTAATCCTGAGGGATTTTGTTGTGTTAGGGATAGTAATAACCAGTTGGGTTGTTACTCTTACCTTTAGTTTCGAGGACGAAACTTCTTTTTGGAGGGTAGTAATGTAAGACCCAAGATTTCACTGCACAGTTTTTCTAAGGAACTTTAGCGTCGGCTAAGTTTTTTGGGTTTTTGATGGAGCGGTCTTGTGAGTATCGTCACATTAATGGAATTTTTGCTGAAATGGAGCCTGTTTTGTGCTCGTGCGCTGGAAAGGCACAGACTTTTGGGTCGTAGTCTTCTTTTGAGTATTAGAAGGTTTCTGTGAAGTCAGAAACGCGAGTTTTGGATTATTCTCGTTTTTGGAAAAACGAGTAGGATTTTACCCGCTGTTGCGAAATTTTACTGATTCTGAATTCAGTGAGATTTTAGTTGGGGGTTTTATATATCTGCGCGAGGCGGGATATATTCTGAGATTAATTTTCCGAGGTGTGGAAGAAAATTGCAGTCGCGGAAAAAGATTCGGCGATAAGTTTATGAATTGTTTTTATTAAAAGGTTTACGGTAGAATTTTTTTATGTTTCCGTAAAATTTATCGGTACGCGAGATACGACTCGTTTAAGCGCGAGCTAGTGGGAGGATAAGATCACATAAGAAATATCTAGATATTTTGGGAAGAGGTGGATGGCTAGGATTAAGTCTTAGAACTTTCACTATTTGATCCAATGGTTCACAAGTAGAAAGACCATTACTTAAGGAGGCTTTGGAGACTGCTTTTTCCCTATGCATAAATAAAACCCAGACTTTTGGGCCATGGTCTTTATTTATCAATCTGAACATCCCTGCGCTTTCAGAATTTTGGGTTTCGACTTTCTCCGTTTATTGGAAAAACGAGTAGAAAACTGAACCCGCTTTTTAGAATTTTACGGTTTCTGTTTTCCGTCGAATTTTAATTGGAGACTTTATATATCGACGCGAGTTGGAATCTAGTTTCAGAATATTTTTGGGAGCTAAGGAAATAAATTTCAGTCGGAGAATGAAATTTAGCGATAATATTTGGAAATGGTTTACGACGGACATTTATTTGTGAGATTTTCTGTTCTTGAGATTTCCGTCCGTTAACGAGGCGCGACTCGCCGAGAGCAAACGCGACGAGCTGAGTGGCGAAAAGGAGATATTTGTTCAAAAGCAATCATGAGTTTTTTTGATCCATTGGCTAGGGTTTTGTCTTGCAAAAGTGGTCTTGATCCAATGGCTAAGATTGTCTAAGACTTTGGGGTGAATAGTAAGGAGGTTTAAGTTTGTCTTGGAGCAAAAAATTGATAAATACTCCCTCCCCTTGTGCCTTGCTCGGCCGAACTCCATTACTAACCCTTAACCACTCAAAATTTTCACTTCCTCTCAAGAACTTGCTTGGATTTGTGCTAGGAACATCAAGCTCTTGGATCATCTTCTCCATCTTGAGGTAATTAGACCTCTTCCATCCCTTAATTCTCATGAAAACTCTTGAATTTCTTAAGTTCCATAATTTTGTTCTTGAGTAGAAAATTGTTAGAATTTAATTTTGCTTCCATAGATGTGTTCTTAAGGGTTGTTAGTACACATGATTGAAAGCATGAGTTGATTCTATGGTTTAATCTTGTTGTTACAAATTTTCTAGTAAGGGTTTTGAAGAAAAGTTTGAAAAGGATCATAATTTTGATTTGTGTTGTAAGATTTTGGTTTTGAAGTTAGAATTGAGCTTTTAAACAAAATGGATTGTTGAATATGAATTTTGTTTCGAAAAATAAGAAAAAATATTTATCGTGTTCTTGAGCGACTCGAAGAACGCAATTGAGAAAAATTTTATTTCGAGTTTCAAAAAGAGTCGAGCATACGATCGAATATCGTTACGAGCTAACCAAATGTGGTTAGGGTTTCAAATGAAGAAAAATTGTGTAAGATTGCCATTTTGCCTCTTTTGGGCCGTGGCAATCATTTATGGTCGAGGAATCGAGTTTTCGAAAATTGTTTTGAGGCAAATTGTTTCCCATGACCTTTGTTTAAGTGTTTGATAAGTTATGGGATGTTTTGTAAAGAAAAATAATTTCTTGCCTTAAGAAAAACTTAATTGAGATTTTTCGAAAATTTGCGATTCGACTCGATAATTTCTAAATCGCTTTGATAAGTGCTAGTTAGGTATTATGAGATATTACCATGCATTTAGAAGTGAAAAATTTTGAATGGAAGGGGGGTTTTGAAAATTGTGGCCGTGGCCTTCTCTCTTGTGTGGGGAGAAATTCCAAAATTTTTCTAAGTCCACAATTGTGTGAAAATCTTGTGTGTGTTGGATACTCCTAGTTTTGAAGAAAAATGAGTAAAGGAAAGGTTTGTAGGAAGAAAAAAGTGTGTAACTTGTAACGCAAGAAAACTTCGTTTTTTTCATAAAAATATTTCTGAAAAGTTTTGGTTGTGTTTCAAATGGTCTTGTGATGTGTGAAACAAGTCCTTGAGGTGGAGAAATCCAAAATGGTTTTAGTTTGTGATTTGAAACCAAAATGAATTTCGTGTTATAAAAATAGTGCAATTTACTTCGGGAATTTTTAAACACTATGAGAATAACCTGAAATCCTTGAGGGATAGCTTTGGAAAGTGCCTTAGACCCCTCTGGAGCTTTGAGAACGAGTTTCGTTTCGTTAGGTTAAACGAGAAATATTTTATTGATGTTACGCTGCATTTATTTTAGGTAGCGCGTGTTGTAGTTTTTCGCGGAATTAGAGTAACAAAAGCTTGCTAAGGTAAGGGCACCTTTACTTTTCCGTATAATATATGTATGCCTGATTCTGGATTGTGTGAATGTTTGGCATGATTATATTATGTATTCTCGTGATGAGAAGTTGCTTTGTATCACATGTGTGATTTACATATGTTTGAGAATATGTGTATGAATATGTGATTGGCGTGCATATGGTTTTGAAAATATATGTACATACTATGATTGTTTTACATACGCTTGTGAGGTATGTATTTTGTTGCATTAGCATATATGGGGAATCGTATGCTCATGCATTCATAGTACGTGGTTATCGGGAATGGACCACGAGGTGCGACGGCCAGTGATTGGTGTCCTCCTAATTGAGTTTGGTGTTTGTCCGTGTGACTCACCCGGTGTTATCCCACCGTGATTGTTTTGGTATTGAGTGCGTGACTCTACCTGGTGTTATCCCACCAATAGTAGGAGGTGTTATCCCACCCGAGCCTACGACCTTCTGCAGAGGTTTATTCCGGAATAAAAGCATGCATGTGAAAAAGACCCGGCTAGGGTGATCACGATCATTTAGAGTCTGCATTGATAGACTGGTGTGCATTTCGATACTGTGTGCAAGTATATGAACTGCTAAGTGTTTATTCGCTGTTATATATGTACATGCTATTTGTTGTTGTGTTATGTGTGGTGACCCTTGCATTCTTTCATTTGCGGGCTCCTCCCACCCCAGATGATGCGGTAGGTCGCGAGGGCGGCGGCTGCTCAGGGCCCAGTGAACTCGTGTCGGAGCTATAGTTTAGAATTAGACTCTGTGCCGGTGTGTTTGTACATCGTGCCTTTGGGCTAGACATAGGTTTCTACCTTGGTTTGTTTTGGGTTGTAATGCTTGGAGTATTTTGAATACTTAGACTTGGACTGTAATTATTCAGGAACACACTTTGCTTGTCGAAGCACCTTATGGTAATGAGTTCTTTTGTATGTTTAATGTCGGCTCTTGTAAAATATTTTATGCGCAACTCTGTTGTTTGTTAAAAAAAAAAAAAAATAATAATGCCCCTTTTTAGGCTTTGAAAAACGGGGTGTTACACTCCTCCAATTCCTCATCCTCAGCCATTGTTTGCTCATCCTCAAGCTCCAGTCCAGCAATGACTGCTTCCAGCTTGGCCTTCTTCTCTTCCAGAGCCTTACAAGTCTCCTTTAAAGCAGCAATCATGTCTGTCCTAGACATTGCATTGGTTGAGCTGGATGTGCCTACATCAGGAGTCACATCAGACTGCTTGAGACTAAAAGAGATAGCAGTCTCTCTTCTGCAAGATAAATCATCCTTGCCCAGAACATCAGGTCTCTGGCTCAATATGATTCCACACAGCAGGGAAGGAAAAGCAATGGGTAGTTTGACAGCTAGGGTTTTGGCATGCTTGATAGTCTGATCAAAAATATAAGTACCAAAATCATAATTAATTTTGTTACCTACAGTATAGATGAACCTAGCCAAACCTGTAGCCACATCACAGTTGTGTGTGGTAGGTACCCAGTTAGCAGCAGCAATCCTGTTCAGGATGTTGTAGATTGGAGTGAGCTTGCTTGCTTGCAGTTTTTATTTCTTAGGCCAAGACTTGACCTTTCCAGCAGTGATGGCCTTGATTATGTAGTTGTCATTAGCCTCTATCTCTGCATAGGGCTCTTCACTTCTGCCCAGAAATTTGTTGATAACAGTGGGAGAGAAGTGGATTTCCTTTCCTCTCACAAAGACTGTCTGATACTCCTTGTCCAAAGGATTATCACAGCCAGCAGGGATATTCACCAAAAACTCCTTGACTACTTTCTCATAGCAGTCACTCAGCCCAGACACAGTTTTCATCAAGCCAACATGCTTGATCAGCTTCATAACCTCCTTGCACTGCAAGGCTTCAGCACTTAGCTCCCTCTCCAGAGCCAATCTTCTGTGAGCAATGTACTTCCATTTTCCAGCATGTGCAGGATTGTGGAAGGAAATCAGATCAACAGGGATATCAGGTATTCCCTGAGGGATTTTCTTCTTCCCATAGCTCTTCTTCACAGCAGACTCGATGTGGACCGCATCGAATTCCACATTGTGCTCCTCAGCAGATTTGTCTTCAGACTCCCTGATGTGAGCTACATCCTGCTCCACATCGTACTCTGAGTCACTTGTAGGTGGCTCTTTTCTTTTCTGAGTCTTCTTCTTGGCAGGTGGAACCACAGCTTTACTGTAACCCTTCTTGGGACCATACAAAACTTGCCTCTTGACAGGCTTCTTCTTCTCCTTGGTAGCATCAGGAGATCTTCCAACAGTAGCAGGACCCTTTCCACTTCTGGTCCTTCTAGCAATGCTGTCTTTAGCAATCATATTCAGAGGGAGGTCAGAATCATAATCCTCCACATCCACAATAGTAGTATCTCCATCCACATCCTTGTCAGAAGGATTGGAGTCTTCCACACCTACAGAACTTTTTGCTTCTTTACCCTTGTCAGACTGGGTATCATTTTCAGGTTCTTCAACCTCAGCAGGTTGGTCTTCTTCAACAATTTCCTGTTCTGGAGAATCAGGAGTGACAGGTTGTTCTTTAGTAGCAATAGTCTCTTCTTTATCAGCAGGAGACTCTTCTTCACCTTGTGGCAATGATGTGCCAACATCTACCATAACATCAGGCTCTTGCAAGGCCTTGAACACAGAATCAATGATCTTCTGGGTCATGGGGTGTCTTTGATCGCCAGAGATCTTCAGAGAAGCCTTCTCAGGGTTAGGGTTTGAAGAGCCTATACCCACAGATGCATCAACAGCAGCATCAACAGTTTCAGCAGGAAGGGGATCAGTGTGCAGGCTTTCCATGGTGTGAACCCTTTTGGGTGTACCAGTCTTGGACTTCTTGCTTTTCTTCTTCTTCTTCTTTGATTTTTCTGTGGAATGAGAAGGAACAACAACTTCCTCTACAGCAATGGGGGTTGATTCCCTTCTTGATCGTTTTGACTTCCTTTTCTTTGATCCTGAATGTTTGATCATTGAAACAGGAGTGGCATTGACGATCATATCACTTTGAATTTCTTCATGATGTGGGGAATTAGGTTTAGGTGATGGTGGAGGAGTGTTGGTTTTGGATGAAGGAGTTGTTTTGGATGCAGTAGACATGATGATGATGATGAAGTGATGTGAAGATTCAAAGAAAATTGCAGTGAGATGAACAAAAGGGTTTCAGAGAGATAAAAAAAAATCTTAGGTCGTTTGAGTGTTTGAGAAATAAATGTGGTGAACAATGTGGTAGGCAATGTGATAAAATCTTGAATAAACGGATTTCTTGGAGTTTTGATCGCGAAATAGCCGTTGGAATTACTTGTAATGATTGCCTTTGGATTGCGTGCAACTGTGGATGGAGGGAAAGGTAGGTAATCGTTGCACGCCGGAATAGCTTTTATGGCTATTGATCCTCAAAGAGGCAAATACCAAGTTTGCCCCTTAACACCTCAAACCTATTTGCATCTAACGCCTTTGTGAATATATCTGCCAGTTGATTCTCAGTGGCAACATGCTCTAGAGTCACAATATTGTCTTCAACAAGATCTCTAATAAAATGGTGACGTATATCAATGTGCTTTGTTCTACTATGTTGGATAGGATTTTTGGAAATATTTATAGCACTTATATTGTCACAGTATAATGTGAGCACATCTTGCTGCACATTGTACTCACCCAACATCTGCTTCATCCAAAGTAGCTGAGAGCAACTACTTCCTGCTGCAATATATTCAGCTTCAGCTGTAGAAAGAGAAACACAATTTTGTTTCTTGCTGAACCATGAGATAAGGTTGCTTCCGAAAAAGAAACATCCACCAGAAGTGCTCTTTCTATCATCAGCACTACCTGCCCAGTCAGCATCACAATAACCCAACAATCTTGTGTCTTCACCATGAGAGTAGAGAATTCCATAATCACTTGTACCACTGACATACTTAAGAATCCTTTTGACTTGATTCAGATGACTCATCTTAGGCTCAGCTTGGTACCTTGCACATACACCAACAACAAAGCTAATGTCAGGTCTACTTGCAGTGAGATAAAGTAGACTGCCAATCATGCTTCTGTATAGACTTTGATCAACACTGACACCATGCTCATCTTTAGAGAGTTTGAGATGGGTTGCTGCAGGAGTTCTCTTGTGATTTGCATTCTCCATTCCAAATTTCTTCACAATGTTCTTGGCATACTTGCTTTGAGAGATGAAAATTGTATCTTCCATCTGTTTGACTTGCAGACCAAGAAAGTAGGTAAGTTCACCTACAAGGCTCATCTCAAATTCAGACTGCATCTGATTCACAAACATCTTGACCATTGGATCAGACATTCCTCCAAACACAATGTCATCTACATAGATTTGTGCAATCATGAACTTGCCTTTTTCTTCTCTGACAAACAAGGTTTTATCTGTTTCTCCTTTTCTATAACCTTGTTG
This sequence comes from Trifolium repens, assembly GCA_030408175.1. NCBI lineage: Eukaryota > Viridiplantae > Streptophyta > Magnoliopsida > Fabales > Fabaceae > Trifolium > Trifolium repens. The sequence continues at coordinate 40,436,519 of CP125851.1, forward strand.
TACAAGAAATTTGGTTAGCCTCTCATACCATGCCCTAGGAGCTTGCTTTAATCCATATAATGCCTTCTTCAATCTGTAGACATGATCTGGATAATTTGGATCAACAAATCCCTTGGGCTGCTCCACATATACTTCCTCATTCAAGTATCCATTGAGAAAAGCACTCTTTACATCCATCTGAAATAGCTTGAACTTCAAGATACATGCTACTCCTAAAAGTAACCTTATGGATTCAAGACGTGCCACGGGAGCAAATGTTTCATCAAAGTCTACTCCTTCAATCTGAGAGTAACCTTGAGCCACAAGCCTAGCCTTGTTTCTAGTCACAACACCACTTTCATCAGATTTGTTCCTATAGACCCATTTAGTACCAATGATGTTAACTCCTTCAGGTCTAGGAACCAAATCCCATACTTCATTCCTCTTGAACTGGTTCAGCTCCTCTTGCATAGCTTCAATCCAAAACTCATCTGTCAAGGCTTATTTCACATTCTTTGGTTCTACCTTTGACACAAAGCAAACATTGGATACAACCTCTCTTGACCTTGTCATAACACCTGACTCAGGACTCCCTATTATGAGTTCTTTTGGATGATTCTTTTGAACTCTAACAGAGGGACCCTTGTTTACTGGAGTCACATCTTCTTGCTGATCAGTCTTCTCAGGAATCTCTACAACTTCAGAGTCTTCAGGCTGGGGGTGAGATGTGTCCACATCAGGATCAACATCCGGCACATTGTCTGAACAGTCATCTATGACAACATTGATGGATTCCATCATAGTTATTGTTCTGTTGTTGAAGACTCTATAGGCTCTGCTGGTTAGGGAATAGCCTAGGAAGATTCCTTCACCACTCTTGGGATCCATCTTCCTCCTTTGCTCTCTGTCAGCTAAGATATAACACTTGCTACCAAAGACATGGAAGTGTTTGACAGTTGGTTTTCTTCCTTTCCATATCTCATACAGTGTGGTTGATGTACCTTTTCTCAGAGTCACCCTGTTGTGTACATAGCATGCAGTACTCATGGCCTCTGCCCAAAAGTAGTAGGGTAGCTTCTTGGCATGTAACATAACCCTTGCAGCCTCTTGCAAAGTTCTGTTCTTTCTTTCAACTACACCATTTTGTTGGGGTGTAATTGGAGAGGAGAATTCATGCCCAATTCCTTCATCAGCACAAAACTCAGAGAATCTTGAATTTTCAAACTCTTTCCCATGATCACTTCTGATTCTAACAATGCCACTATCCTTCTCTCTTTGTAGTCTAAGGCATAGTTCTTTGAATGCATCAAAAGTGTCAGACTTCTCTCTGATGAAGCTAACCCAAGTGAACCTTGAGAAATCATCTACAACCACAAAGGCATATCTTTTGCCACCAATACTCTCTACCTGCATTGGTCCCATCAAGTCCATATGAAGCAGTTCAAGAACTCTGGATGTCACCTGATGTTGCAACATTGGGTGTGACATCTGAACCTGCTTTCCTACTTGACATTCACCACAGATACTGCCTTCAACAATCTTTAGCTTTGGTAGTCCCCTAATTGCTTCCTTGGACACAATCTTCTTCATTCCTTTTAGATTCAGATGGCCAAGTCTTTGGTGCCAAAGCTTTACTTCTTCTTCCTGACTAATAAGACATGTAGTAGAGTGAGCTATCTCTTCAGGAATCCATAGATAGCAGTTGTCCCTTGACCTAGATCCTTTCATCAACACTTCTCCTTTGTCAGAAGTAATAAGACATTCATTCTTTGTGAAGTTGACTTTAAGACCTTGGTCACACAGTTGGCTTATGCTGATAAGATTAGCCTTCAAACCTTTGACAAGTAACACATCATCTAGGTCAGGTAAGCTTTTGCTGCTGAGTTTACCACTGCCCTTGATTTCACCTTTTGCTCCATCACCAAAGGTTACAAAGCTTGTTGTATGAGGCTTGATATTAGTTAGAAATTTCTCAACACCAGTCATATGCCTAGAACAACCACTATCAAAATACCAATCTTCACTGGAAGATGCTCTGAGAGAAGTGTGAGCAATATGAGCAGCTTCAGAAACTTTTGGCTTCCACATCTTCTTAGGAGTGACCCTTGCTGATTTGGCTTGGACCTGAGGCCTTTTCTTGGGATACCCATAGAGTTTGTAGCAGAAGGGCTTGATGTGACCATTCTTCCCACAGTAGTGGCATCTCCAAGCATTAAACTTCTCTTTGCCAGCAGGTCTCTGATGTGGGGTGTGATGTGTCCACATTCTGCCAGGGTCAGGTTTCTTCTGAGCAGGAACAAACTTAGTATTTGTATTCTTGCTGTGATGTTTGTTCTTAAATCCTACACCAGATGAGTCACCAGCATGCTTTCCTACTTTCAAAATCTCATCAAGCATGTCAGTTCCAGTATTGAGCATCTTTACAGACTTGGTCATATTCTTCAAGTTGGTTGACAGTAACTTGACTTCACTTTCAAGACTAACTACTTGGTTTTGCAGTTGAGCCTTCTCTGTTTCTAGTTGACTGATAACCACCTTCTGTTCTTCATTGATTCTGCACAGTTCCTCACTTTTGATAGATAGCTTTTTGTAGACTGAGGCTAGTTCATTAAAGGTGAGTTCTTCATCATCAGAATCAACATCAGTACTGCACACACCAGTCATGGCACTCACATGATTAGCAGCAACATTCTCTGAGTCAGTGTCAGAGTCTTCATCAGACCATGATACAGTTAGGCTTTTCTTCTGCTTCTTCAGATATGTGCCACATTCAGTTCTTATATGACCAAAGCCTTCACATTCATGACATTGAACACCCTTGTTCTGAGTTGACTTATCATCAGTTTTGGTTTTTGTTGAAGTGTTACCTAGTTTACTGATGTCAGTCTGGATGTTCCTCACATTTCTCCTTGGTCTTCTATCCACCCTTCTTTGAAGCTTGTTGAATTGTCTTCCTAACATAGCTATGTCATTTGAGAGATCATCATCTGACTCATCAGCTTCTTCCTCTTCATCGGCACAAGATACAAAGGCTATACCTTTTCCTTTCTTCTCAGTTTGCTCGCCTAAGTTCATCTCAAAAGTTTGAAGAGAGCTCACAAGTTCTTCAAGTTTCATACTTGGGATGTCTTGAGCTTCCTCAATAGCTGTGATTTTCATGTTAAATCTCTTGGGTAGAGATCTAAGCATCTTTCTCACAAGCTTTTCTTCAGACAATTTCTCACCTAGAGCCTCAAAGGAATTGTCCACCTCAAGCAAATTCATGTGAAAGTCATGAATTGATTCTTCTTCTTTCATCCTGAGGTTTTCAAACTTAGTGTTGAGAAGTTGGATTCTTGACCTTTTTACCTTGGCATTGCCTTCATGAGTGGTTCTGAGTATCTCCCAAGCATTCTTTGCAACAGTACACTGTTTGATCAATCTGAACATGTTCTTGTCCACTCCATTGAATAAAGCATTCAAAGCTTTGGAGTTTCCAAGTGATGCAGTGTCTTCTGCAGCTGACCAATCTTCTTCTGGTTTGAGTACACCAGTGTCAACACCATTAGCATCCAGAATTTTGGGATGCTCCCAACCTTTGAGCACAGCTTTCCAAGTCCTGCTGTCAAGTGACTTTAGGAAAGCAATCATCCTTGGCTTCCAGTAGTCATAATTAGTTCCATCCAGAAGAGGTGGTTTGTTGACCGTTGTTCCATCCTTGTCCATGTTTCCAGAAAGTAACTTCCCTGGAGCTCACCCTCAAACAGGCAGGGTGCCTGCTCTGATGCCAATTGAAATTCTGGTGGCAAGTGTCAGATGTGTAGCACGATGTGTACACTTTAGGAATCGTACGATGTGTAGCCTAATGTGTCAACATCGTGAACATGCTGAACTTGACGAACAAGTAAACAATTTAAAGTGCGGGAAACAATAAAACACAGTGAGTTTGTTAACCCAGTTCGGCGCTTAAACAAGCCCTAATCTGGAGGATACCAATCCAGGGATGAATCCACTATGGTAGTATCAATTCAAAGTTAAACTCCCCCGTTTACAACTTCTCACTTAATCATTACCCGTGCTAATTCTACCTAGGAACTCCTAGATATGAGAACCTCTGCTCACTCCCCCTCAACCTTACCCAGTAAGGATTTAATAACAAACTCAGTTTGGAGACACACTCCTAGAAAAACTATGCACTCGTACCTAAAGGCTTTGAGTGTTGCACACTCTAACTCCTTGTTTCAAAGCTTTGGAGAAAGAACACTAGAGATTACAACTCTATCAAACTCAGTCTTTACTTGTATCAAAACTATGATTCAAGTGAAGGCTCACAATGAACAGACTGAGACCTAAGACTCGATTTCTTTAACTCTTGGCTTCGTACTTCAAAGTGTCTTCAGTCTTCCTTTATATAGAACAAGATTCATGGGCTTGGATCTTCAATGTTGACAGCTGGCCTTTGTAAATTCACCTTGAGATTTATTTGATCATAATCTTTTAATTGTTTGTTTCAAATCTTTTGATCAAAGTCGGCCAATAAAATAAAACAGAACCATGAAAGATTATCTTGTTCCTTGGCGCGCAAGCTGGCATGATTTAATTTGAAAAACAAATCTTTTTCAAAAGATCGTGTGTAAATAAATAAAAGCGCGTCCAGTTAGGGCGTCCAGATGTGAAACCTGATGTGCCACACATCATGCTCCACATCATGGAATCAGGCTTATTTTACCAAATGAAGCCAACACCCTAAAATCCTCAACAATCTCCCCCTTTGGCAAATTTTGGGCTAAAATAATCTTTGAGTCACCCAATAAGACTTGGAGAGATGTGTAGGCACATCAGAGGCATGCAGCAGTGGATATGAGCCTCATAAACAAAGAGAGAAATAAACTCTCACAATATAGGAAAAATAAATTCCCAAAGACTGAGAAAAATAAATTCTCAGACACATACAAGCATGAGATTCTATGCACACATAAGGAAGGGTAGCAAACCCAGTAGTAGTTTACTCCCCCTAAATATCATATCTCCTATAGGCTTCTTCAGAATGCATGACCTAGTGGAGAGACATGAAGATGTTTTAAACCTGGCTTCTTGAGAATGCATGACCAAGTTAAAACATCACAGATGTATCAAACATCACACAAACTAGCAATTTCTACAGGCTTCTTAAGAATGCATCACCATGTAGAAATCATACAAATGGATCAACCATTACACAAATTAACATCTTCAATTGGACTTCTTAAGAATGCATCACCCAGTTGAAAACGTACAGATTAAGTCTCCAGAAAAACATGCTTTAGAAAACTAATTCTTCAAAAATTTGTTGAAAACATTTGAAGAAAAATAAGCATGTATGCCAGATGTGTAGTCAGATGTGCCACACATCACAATTTGCTGTAGTTAAGACTTCAAAGAATTGTTCATTCATTTTTATTTTTTTTACTCCCCCTTTTTAGCCATAATTTTGACAATTATAGTCAAACACACAGAGAGTAAATGAAACACCATAGAATGCAGATAGCATGAGATGTAGAGATGATGGTGCATGAACAGAAAAAAAAGCACTCAGGCCATTATTAGTGCAGCAGTACAAGGACAGGCACACAGAGGTGCTACAGAAATCCAGGTGCACCATCGTTGTCTAATCTTCATGATGTGTTTCATGTGTCACAATTAAGGAAATATGTATCGGATCCATCACATGTGATTGTATCGGATGATGTGCAAGTAAGAGATAACTTGACAATTGAAACTAAACCTTTGAGAATTGAAGGTAGAGAAGTGAAAAAGTTGAGAAACAAGGAGATAGTGTCCGTTAAGGTCATTTGGGGAGGACCCGCGGGAGAGAATGCTACTTGGGAGCTAGAAAGCAAGATGAGGAGTTCTTATCCGGAGTTATTCTCAGGTAAATTTTCGAGGACGAAAATTCTTTTAAGAGGGGTAGAGTTGTAACACCCGTATTTATTTATTTTATTTTTAATTTGAGTTGATTAGCATTTTTTTATAGTATTTTATGATGAGTTAGTGATTTTATTAAGAATTATGGCTATTTTGGGAAAGAGTAGTGTTTTGAGTAGGATAGGTTTTATTAGAGTATGATAATAAGAGTTGGGCTTGAGTGTTAATGGGCTTAAGTTAGTAAGAGGGACATTATGGTCTTTGACTAACTAGGTTTAGGTTAGAGTGATGAGAATAGAGAGATAATACTCATAACTTTGAAAAAGAATAGAAAGAGGTAGAAAGAGAAAGCTTGAAGAGAAGGAAATAGAGGGGAAGAATAGAGAAAGCTCAAAAGAAGGAGAAGAATCAGAATTTCATCAATTCTAAGGTTAGAGAGTAGTTATGATTCATGTGAGATGATCAAAGAGGGGGGAGATGTCTATTCTCCACACCCAAACCCTCTCATCTCTTTTGGTGGGGAAAGGGAATCAAGGGAATGTGATTTAATGATTTTCTGTGTTAATGCATAATGTTAATATGTTATTACATGATCCTATCTTCTATTTCAATCATCAATTTCGTGTGTTATATGAAGATTGTTGTTATTGATATTTGAAAGTGGGTTTTGAATAAAATGAGGAAAAATCTCTACTTTCTACTTGAAATGATGTTTGATGATGTTAGAACTTGTACTTCTAGGTCTATAGAGGATATGTATGCTTAAATGTGATAGCTTTAAGAGTTTATGACATGAAATTCGTGATTTTTATGTGATTTCTATGTGAACCCGTGAGCAGAGCATGAAAATCTGGGTTTGCTCGCTAAGCCACCAATCCGTCGCTTCGAGCGAGGATTCATGCGTTCTTCGCGAACCCAGAATTTCATGTGGTCGCCCAGCGACCAGTAGCGACCGCCAGCGACCAGATTTCGCCAGGCTTCGCTCTGAGCGATGACTTGTCTGCCTCTGCTCGCTTGTTCCATCGCTGGTAGTCGCTCAGCGACCATGACCTGATTTTGAGAAATTTCTTGATGTTGCATGATGATTATGAGCTTATAACATGATTAGATTTGGTCTTATAACATGTTATTGATTTGGATTGATTGAATCTTGAGTTAGTATGATGATGAAATACTTTTATGTATGTAATTGATTGAAATCGAGATGATGAGCTATGATTAGCTAAGATGTTAGGTATGTTGTATCTTGCTTGAATGTATACCTTAATGACGATATGATGATGTGAATTTGATGCGAATTGAGGAGGAGTAATAGGGTTGAGCGGCCTATTATTCATGAGTAGTTGTTTAGGGTATCATCATTGTATGGTATGTGTACATTCATACATTCATGAGTCAACTTGATGCGATGTCCCCCATGACTTAAAACTGACTTGATGCGATGGATATATGTTTATCCTAATTTGATGCGGGTACCACATGCATTAGATATGTCTAGGGTGACATACATTGTGTATTTGCACTAGTTTGCATTAGGGAATTATGTGGCCTAATTGATAATTGATAATTGGTAATTGTGATTGCATTCCATTATGATCTTGTGAATGTTTGGATTATGTGGATTTGATTAGATGATCTAATCCTTATTAATAAGTATGATATTGCTACGTTGTTGAAAATTGTCAATACAATGTGGTATATGCATGATTGAATTTATTATATTTGTTTATATAATATAAGTGTATACTATGCTTATTATTATAGACTTGAATCGTAGCTAACTCTCTATTTTTGTGTATGTGTAATGGTTTGGGTCCAGATTCTCCACTTGAGGAGTGATCCCGTGGCTTTGGAGTTTAGCTCGTGAGGACTAGCATAGCTTGGTAAGGTGAAGGATAGGAGGATCCTAGAAACTTAGAGGTTTAGGATATGCTCTGATACTTGTAACCTTGCTTAGACTAGTATTCGGTTCTTCGCTTGTTTGAGATTTTATGTATGACCTTGCTATTTATATTGTCTTATCTTTTATTACTTGTTGGATTATCTTGGATTATATGATGGGTCTTCATTGTGGAAGTACCTAGTTGAAGTTGTAATATGATTTATGACTTGCATGCTTGGACTTAATTACTATAACTTATTAATGTAGTAGTTTTGATGCTTCCGTTGGCTTAAGTGAATTAAATGCATGCTATTAGTTATTTTGTGTTAAGTAATGCCTTGATGATTTGTATGTTGAATGATTTAAATTAATTATTGCATGCGAATCGATTAGGAGCGTTACAGTGGGTATACGGAGAACTATCACTACAAAAAAAAAAAAAAAAATGAAAAAGAGACGGGAAAACATCAAAAAATTCCATAAAAATAAAATAAAAAATAGTCTCTTCAAAAAGTGAATGAAAAAGAAAAAAGCCAAAATGCAAAAGAAAGAGCCAAAGGGCAAACGAAAGAGCCAAAGGGCAAAAATAGTGATAGAAAAGAACCATACAAAGATACACCCGGTTCTTATTTTCGGATACCAACACAAAAAGGCACCCTAAGGAACATAGGTTGCGTACACAAAAAGGAACAACAAAGTAGAACTTAACTCCAATGTTTAGCCTACTATTCCCAAAAATGTCCTACCTTGACCTAAGCCACGTTATAACCCTGAAAAGACCTCCAATAATGCATGAATATTAAATTTTGACTGGTTGCTTAGAATTCTTGCAAGCCTATGGTAAAATGGCAGGTTGCACGATGATTGAGAGATGACCCTTTCAATTATGAGCGAAAAATACAAATGTGAGAGAGAGAAAAAAGTTGAACATGGACTCTTGCGGGCATTTGTCCGATTTGCTACTATTGACGTCTCTTGAACCTAAGCACTATCTGAGCATGATAGCGGAGGAAAAGAAATCAGTGGTACCATAGCTGATAAATAAAAATGTTGTGAAAATTCCTGTCATAGTTTTGTTTACTTATTTGCTAACAATCTTGCTTGGCAGCATGTTACTTGAGGACAAGCAACGATTCAAGTTTGGGGTTGTGATGACAGGAATTCCTACTGCATTTTTAGTATAATTTTATTAGTAAATTTCAGCACTTTAGACCAATTACAAAGAAAATTCCTAAAAGAATGAAGTTACTTGCGCAAGAAGTAAGGAAATTCAAGAAAAAGCTAAAAAGGGCCAAAAATGAGCAAAATTGTGTCGTTCATCGCAGCACGACGTGCTGCGATGAGAGCGACTTGTTGGCCAAGAAAAGAACAGAAGAAAATCTGAAGAAACTCTTTCATCGCAGTGCGATAGCACACATCGCAGCACGATGAGGTTACTTGGCGACCAAGGTGATCAAAAGAACATGATCAGCTATAATTTTGAACTTAATCTTTCCATCGCAGTACGATGGGTATAGCGCAGCACAATGGCAATTTTAAGCCCATTGCGAAATCTATAAATAGAGCTCCCTTTTCCTCATTTTATTCATTCAGAACAAAGAGAACTACTATTCTCTTGAGGAAAAGGAGTCAGAGCTCTAAGGTTAGGTTTTCTCTTATGCATTTTTATTCTTGTAATTTAATTATGCATTTTAGTAGCTAAACCGTCTAGGGGTTAGGTGGGGAGATGAACTCCCTTAGGAATGCTGGAATCATGTAATTTGGTACTAAGTTTATATAATTGTCTATTCAGTTTTATTTATTCTATTGTCTATGTTTTATTTACGTAACCTAGTTGATGTACACAATTAGAGAACGCTCTTAGGGTTGGTGATATCTAGTATTGTGCCTCAAGGCCAGGGTTTACCACTGGCCGGCAACTAACTTATAGGGTTAATGATCTAGTGTTGTGCCTCAAAACCGGCAGCCAACCCCGATCAATAGATGATAGCTTAATAAGTTAAGGGTAAAAGAACTAATGAAACCATGCTTAACTGACTACATATTTAGAGTCTAATCACTAGGGTAGGAATGTGACAACGTGGCTAACACGGGTTCCTTGTCTAGTAATCAAGATTCTCTATACTCGTAATTAGGGTAATTATCGTACGCGGTTATTACTAATTATATTAGTTCACCAGTAAGTAAGAATGAATAGGCAACGATATAGCTCCAATTACCCAGCAGGACTTAGGGAGGGATTCAACACACTTGACCTACCTTTTCTCATCTGAAGCAAACTTTCTTTCTTAAATTCTAAAATCAATCAACCTTAAAATCAAAGCGGAGGCAATCTCACCCACTCCTAGAATAAGCTTAGTAACCTAGGCGCTGTCCCTGTGGATACGAACCCATCCTAACTAAGGGTGCGGATTATTACTAGACGACAGATTAAACCCTTTAGGGGTTGGGCTCTAGATTTGATTGGCAAAATTAAACCTGCTTCATCAAAAAATCAACGTTACATTTTAGTTGGAATAGATTATTTCACAAAATGGATTGAAGCAATTCCATTACCAAATGTTGATCAAGAAGCAGTGATTAATTTTATCCAAAATCATATAATCTATAGGTTTGGAATTCCTGAAACAATTACTACAGATCAAGGTTCAGTTTTTACTGGACGAAAGATGCAGGAATTTGCCCAAGAAATTGGCTTTGGGTTATTAACTTCAACACCATATTATGCACAAGCAAATGGTCAAGTTGAAGCAGCCAATAAAATCATTATTAATTTGATAAAAAAACACATAGCCCAAAAACCAAGAAATTGGCATAAGACTTTAGATCAAGTTTTATGGGCTTGTAGAAATTCTCCTAAAGAATCAACTAACACTACTCCATTTCGACTAACTTACGGTCATGATGATGTATTACCAGTCGAAATACTTTTGCAGTCAGCAAGGGTGCAAAGACAAATGGAAATACCTTTTGACCATTATTGGCAAATGATGTCAGATGAATTAGTTGATTTAGATGAAGAAAGACTTAATGCTTTAGAAGTTTTAACAAAACAAAAAGAATGAGTCTCTAAAGCTTACAATAAGAAAGTAAAATCTAAGTCTTTTAACGTGGGAGAATTAGTTTGGAAGGTTATTTTGCCTATGGATAAGAAAGATAGACTCTTAGGCAAATGGTCCCCAAATTGGGAAGGGCCTTTTAAAGTTGTTCAAGTGTATTCAAATGGCGTTTATGAAATTGAGGAGTTGACTCCTGAAAAACGTGCTTTGGGTATAAATGGAAAATACTTAAAAAAGTATAAACCTGTTTTGCTCGAAGTAAAAATAAGTGCAGAATAATACTTAAACATAAAAGCAAAATGGCAATTGTAAATTAAATGTTGCCACAAACTGGGACTTTGTTCAAAATTACAACCAAAGATCCAAACAGGATTAAACATAGAAATTGTTCGAAATGGACATTTAAAAGAAAACAAAAAATTATAAGTCTTTTGTGCACTCAGCGTAGATCTTTTTCAAGGTTGTTAGCTCTCTTTCAACCACCAGGTTCGAACTCTCCAGAGCTTTGATTTCTTCAGCAACCACTTTTGCTGCACTGAAAGCTTTAATCCCTTCCCTGCCCTTGGCGTCAATCTCCTGAGTCGAAGCTTTCATTTCTTCTTGGATTCGAGTTTTCTAGGCTTCTTCTTCAGAGATCTTGCGCCTATACCCTTCGATTTGGTTTTCCAGAAATCCAATCTGTTGCTTGTAGAAAGCAATATTCTTGTCACAATTTTCAAGTCCTGGATTTCCTTCGACCGCTTGGGTAGAGAGCTTATCTGCTTCAGCTTGCGCTTTTTGTGCTTTCTCATAGAACATGGTCTGGGCTTGCTGTTGAGTAGCCAACCTTGTACCATTGTCCATCTTTTTCTGCACAGCTTTTGCATATTGATCAACAATCGAACCAAGCTGAATAACCTTTCCCAAGGTAGCTTCATTGGTGAGTGGATTGTGCAGCTTCTTCAGAAAGGCCAAGTGGCTATAGGCGCAAGCAGGATTTTCGTCGAGTTGTTTAAGCACATCTCTCTGGGCGAAATCAGTTGTAAGCTTCAGTAGTAATGAGTCTTGGCGCACCATAGAACTTATTTCAGCGTTGGAAGGAACGAAATCACTGGCAGTACGTTCACTATAAGTGGTGGCTTGACTTTGCTTCTTGGAGAGTAGGAGTCGAAGAGTACCTGCAGGATCAGATTTCTGCATATTAGTAAATTCTTCCTCCTGTACTCCAAGGCTTGCAGAGAGTTTGGAGGTCGAAGAGACTGAGACAATTTCTAGGCCACCAGCTTCAGCTTCAGGCATGCTTTCAGAATCATGAGTAAGTTCTAGGGTCGAACTGGCCTGATTAGACTTAGCCGAAGCACTGGATTTTGGTTGAGATTTAGTAGAGTCAAGAGGTAGATCATCAGTGTGAAGACTCCTAATCTCAGGACCAGACTTATCTTTTGTCTCTGCAGTCTTTCCAGTCGTGTCATCTTCGACCTTGTTGCCTTCGACTTTGCTAGGACCTTCACCATGAGAGTCTGCGTGCTCATCAACAGTCTCTTTAGTGGGAGATAAAGTTGGTGGTTCTGAAGGGTTCTGCTGGTCTTGGCCTTTAGGATTCTCCTCTTTCGACTCATTCTGCAAAAAGGATCGTTGTAAATTCTTGAGTGGAATAAAAGGATTTGAGAAAGCTATATATTGAAGAAAGAAAGTAAATTTACCTCTGTGGCAAGCTTGTCAGAGTTGGTCGGAGGATCGTCTTGTTTAGAAGAGTTGGGGGCACCTTCCTTTACAGGAACAGAGTTGTCATTTTGTTCACCCCCATCCTCTTTGTCATTATTTCTAAGTTGGTGTGGTTCGACCATAGGTCTCTTCTCCTCCTTAGGGTTTTCTTTAGACCCTGGAACACCCTCACCATCATGAGAAGTAGAGATCTTCAGAGCTTTGTGCACCTTGGCCCTTGTGGCAGTTGATTTTTCTCTGATAATGGGTGCAGTGGCTTTCTTGCTTGCCTTCTTCTCTTCTTCCTTGCTTTCTTCTGTTGTCTTCTTTTTCTTTTCGATTAGGATTTCCCGGTCCTCATTGGACGCTGGTTCCTCATTTTTCTTCTTCTTGGAAACTGGGATTTCCCGGTCCTCATTGGACTCTGGTTCCTCTTTTTCCTTCTCTTCTTCTTCATTAATGGAACTTCCCCCTTCACCTCCATGTGAAGTCAAAACAGCAGCCTGTTTTCTTTTCCTTAATAAGGGGACTTCCTTTTCTGCTTCATCATCCTAAAAAAGTAAAGAAAATGGAGGATAAGTAATTTAAGTTCATAAGTTAGGATAAAAGGTGTGTATCCATGCACAATACTTACTTCTGTATCCAACTCAATGGTCTGCTTCGATCTCTTTGAAGCAGTAGATACAGTGTCAGCGCTTGTATTCCTTTTCCGGCTCTGAAAATAAAATAACGAATTAAGTTCGATTGTTTAAAATAAGGGTCGAAAAGAAATTTGAAATGTAAATGATGTACCTTGGGTTTTGAGGTTTCAACCTCAGACTTGATCTTTACTCCGGTAGGTTTCTTCACTTCAGTCGAAGTTTTGGAAAACCCAGCATCCTTTTTTATGGCTTTGCCTGAAAAAATAATGCATTAGTCAAATGGTTTGAATGTGTACTCATAGTTTTCTATCATCCTCATGTATTTTTTATAGGTCTTCTCTGTGATCCCTGTGCCCATTACTCTTCGATCTGGTTTCTCAAAAAAGCTCTTAGGTCTAATCTGAGACATGCCAAATTGCCTAGCAACACAGTTAGGATGATACCCTACTAAGCCAAACTGGTTCGACTTATCCCCAATCCTGCAGGATAGCACAATTTGCTCTAAGTAAGCTCTCCATACTTCATTGACTTCTTCCTCATTATCAGGGTCGAATGCAGGAAAGTCTTCGAGGAACCATACAGCGCCATGTTTACGCTCAACAAAGGGAGCATGGTGAGGTAAGAACTTGTCAAAAGTCAAGAACATTTTCATGTGCCTCATGAAAAGTCTTCTGGTGTCTTGATCTAGTGAACGAGGGGCTAACCTTTGCCCTTCGACCTCTCTTTCATCTACTTCTTTTTGATAGTCAGAAGGGACTATCAATCCAAGCTCAGTTTCAAAAGTGGCATTCAACCACAATTGCAATAGCCACATTGGCCCAGCAATCCCAACAGTGGATCCGTCTTTGGATACTTTAATAGCATCACTTGCATTTCCCATGACTTCGTAAAGATTCTGCCCTCGTGAATTTGTTGAGCCATTGGGATGAACATCCTTGCAACTTGAAGGGACTTCGAGCAAAAGACAAAATAGGATAACCATAGTGTCAAGAAGGCCACATGTTCCTCATGTGACACTTCTTCTCCCTCTTTGCCCATGTTCTCAGCAATATAATTGGAGAAGGTGTTTTCTTTGTAGTTGAGTTCGACCTTGTCTCCAGTTTTAGTTGGATCGAAGTGATCACCAGTAGGCCTAAGGCCTGTGATAGCAGCTACGTCCAAGAGGGTGGGGGTTAACATTCCACATCTAAATTGGAAAGTGTTCGTAGATTTTTCATAAAAATGAAGGGCTGCTATAAGAAGTTCAGGTTTGTATTTGGGACCGGTTCGACTAAATTGAATCAAAGGGTAAATCCCATAGTTCTCCCAGAAACCCTTAAAATCTTTTTCTACCCTATCCAGCCAAGGGATGTAGTCCTTATGTGCAGTATAAGGGGCAGCTCGAAATACTTTAATGGGATTCTTAAGATACCCAAAATTATAAGGATCTACTTCGAATATCCTAGGCCCACAGGTTACATATTTAGGGAAGAGACCATTTACCTCTTTCGATAGGATTTCTGTGCGTGGTGGATAAGGGCCACAGAAAGCATAAGTATCCTTCTTCAATGAGAAAGGAAACATCAACTGAGCAGTCCAGATCTTTCTTTCAGGTTCACTCCCAACTGGTTCAGGGATAACTTCTTCACCATCCTCTAGGACCAACAGATCTTTCCACTTCCCAGCAGATGGTATTTCGTAGTCTTGATTCGAAGCCATTGATGAACAACAATGAAATTAAAAGGGTTTAAAAGGTGAGTTCTGGGTAAAACCTGAGAAAAGTTTGAGTTCTTCTGGGTGAATCAGTGATGGATCAACGTGCAATCACGTTAGGAATCGTTTAAACGGTTCGGAATCACCAATTTCTTGAAGATTGAAGGTTGATGTTGCATAAAATCAAAAATGGTGTTTTTTCGCAAAGAAGCTCAGAAAATGGAAGTTGGTAAAAAGTGTTTCTTTGTTTTTCCACTGCTATTTATAGGGAAATGTGTCCAGGTTTAAAAAATAAATCAAAAAGAAATTCAATCAGTTTATTTTCAACTTCTATGAGCGCCACGTCATCCACTATGCCTAAAACCTACGAGAAATGATGGATTGTGGGGATCAAGGTGACAGTTACTATTGTGCGTGACACCAGCGCCGTCATTGATAAGAGTGTCAAGCACGTGGGATTAAAATGCCTTTTTCTATTCTCGTTCGGACTACTCGATCGAAACAGGCATTTTGGGGGCAATTTGTTAGCCCATATTTTTACTAAGTTAAAATATGTTCTAAAGGCATGACTAAAAATAATAAATGTAATTCCATTTAATTATTTTACTATTTTAAAAGTCATTAAAGAAGTTTGGTTTTCAGAGCCAATGAATTTAATGAATAATCATGCATGAATATATCATCAAATGTTCTATCTGGAACATTAGTCTTAACATTGTTTTCTTCAGGGCTCGTTCGACTTGGTCAAAATGTCTATAAGGTCGAAGCATTCGCTGTACAGAAGAAAAGTGTGGACTTAGCAAAATATTCAAGAAAAGCATTGCTATTTCGACTTCGATGGATACAACGGCTAAATCAAAGGATAAAGGAGAATTCAAATTCAAAATACATGTCAAGATACGCGTCCTTTCTTTAGTTAACTTAAACGTTATTAGCAGTTAGGAATTAGTGTCTATAAATAGTTTAGTTCTGTGATCGAGTAAAGGGTCACAATCATTATACAAAATCCTTACAAAACTCAAAGTACCCATGTCAACGCGAGAAACGAGTTCGAAAGGGAAAATGTATGCAATGTGTACCATTTACTTTTCTGTAAACATTTACCTTTGAATGCAAATTTACAGTTCTTTCGTTTTAATTCAAATTGTCTTTATTGTAAGTGCACCAGTTCATCCTCATGTTTTAATAATTGTCAAAACACATGAAAATAGAGTAGAACATATTTTGGCAACATTACAAATGACTTGACAGCGAAAAACTATTTTTAAAAACTTTGAAAAATTGATTTTTAGGTATTATGTATCGATACATAAACATGTGTATCGATACAAAAGTCCTGAAATTACTTCAGACTGATTTTGTGCAATTTGTATCGATACATATATCACTTGTATCGATACAAAAGTGGTCTCTCAGAGGCAGAGAGTCACCTGTGTATCGAATCATGCTTGCATGTATCGATACATACCTATATCTCTCAGAAAACCAGAGAGTGCATGATGTATGGAATCATGTTTGCATGCTTCGATACATATCAGTCAAGATTTCAAGAAACTGATGTATGTATCGATACACATACGTGTTTGTATCAATACATAGGTCAAAATTTTCATATTTGAACGCTGGTCAAAGGGTTTGTATCGATACAAACCATCATTTGTATCGATACATGTATGTTAAGTTTTGCCTAAATTTGCTCAATTCTATTTTCTCTATAAATAGCAATGTGCTTTGTTATTGTAAAAGAGAGAAAAACCTGTGAGAAAGTGAAATAGCTTTGATAAACTCTTTGGGATTCAAATTGGGTGAATAATTTGGATCAAAGGGTTAATCTTCACAAGATCATCATCTTCCATCAAATTGCAATTCATTGAAGAGTGAGTATGGGATCATTCGGATAAAGGTTGTACATTTGATCGATAACGTTCGATACGGCTTGCGGTGAATCAGAGGCGTGATCGAGTTGATTTGTGAAGAAGGTTTGGGTTTTTCTTAAGGATTCAAGATTGTGCGATATCTTGAAGGATCAACAACGAAGAAGCGAGGTACTCAGCTGGACGATTGGCGCGAGGGTTTGCGCATGGTTAGGATCGTTGGAATCAGAGGGAGAAGCTTCATTGCTTGTTGAGGTTATTACGCATAGTTTGCATTAGATTCGATATAGGGTTATTGGAGTCTTTTGTAAATTGTGCACTATAGTTCAATCATTTTAATCAATATACGCTCAAATAACCCGTTTGGTTATTTGGGGGGAGACGTACCCGGCCGACCGCGAGGACGACACGAAAGCTGTGGGAACTCCCTAATCAATCGTTTGTGTCTTTCTCCCTTAATCTTTTACTTTACGCAATTGCTTTAATTTTTGATTCAATTGAATTTTTGTGTTCGTACGTGTGCACCAAAATTCAATTGACATATATCTTGATTGTGATTGGATTAGCTCTATATTTGTGTAACTTGCTTGGACTGTGTTATTGGATCGTTTAATTCGAATATTTTGCACACGATCGTTTCTTGTTCTTTATCATCATACGTTCAAGGCTATACTACTTTTTCAGTGATCAATCGGGTGCAAAGAGACTACCGATCCGGTGGTGCTTCCGCGCGTACCTTTTAAACTAAATTTTTTAAAATCAACATTGTTTAAAAGGGCCACTTATTCAACACCCCCCCCCCCTTCTAAGTGGTAGCCAAGTAGTCTAACATTTATTTCGACTCAATCTCCCTTTCTGTTTATTCCTTAGAATAAACATTCTTTCTTGCAATTCAAGTTACATAAAAATCATATTTAAAGCATAAGAACAACGATGAACACTAATTATTTTGAAAATATAAACAAAAGCACTATGTCCCAAGATTTACTAGTTGATCTCTCTTGTAATAACTCAAACTAGCGTTGTTTACCAAATTTCACAGTAAACAGGGGCGTGCAAAAAATCAAAGCACGGTTGAAAGTCCAAAACGTTATCCGTAAATCTTACGAGTTGGAAACGAAGAAAAGAAAAAGAAATACAGATCAAAATATCAAGGCGCAACCTATTGAATGGGAGATTCCCAGAAGAAACACCGCAGAATGCAAGTAAAGGTAATTCGATATATTACTTTTATTATTAACGAATTCATCTTAAAGACAGGTAGGGTTATCACCCAAGAAATCATAAAGGAGGCTCGCAAAACAAAAAATCTCAAAGGCGACAAAAGCAGTAACAAATTCATTCAGAATCTAAAGTTTCATTCATTGAAGATAGGATACAAATTCAAAGAAAACTACATCAAATCTGAATACAAATTCAAAGAAAACTACATCGAATTCAAAAGGATGTGCGAAGTGTTAATACAATAAAGTCCTACAACTACTACAATAAGCATCAACACTCGCGTTATTCAAAAGGATCCCACAGTTCCTGGCATTATATGTCCACTTTTGTCCGGTCAAGCCAGGGGATCTTGATCCATCGTCCTCATCCAGAAGACGGGTCACTTGGAGGCTTTCACCTTCGAAGATTTTGGCGTCTTCGCCGCGGATTCCACAGTAATTTGAGATCCTTCTTCTTCTCTAAGAGGAGATCCATAAGCATAAAACTTCTCAGGAACGTACGTCTTCAAGAACTCAGCATAATCTTCATCAATATCATCAGAACTTGAAGAAATTGGCGAAACGGGGATGCTTTTCGCCTTAGCCTTTCTGGATGTGTTGGTACGTTGAGATTTGGAAGCAGATGCATCCAGCTTCTTCTTTCCCTTGTGGGATTTGGTCCTCTCAACAGCGTTTTTCTTGGTATTTTTTCTATCCATCTCAAAGTGTTAAAGAAGAGAGGTAATGGTGTAGAGATGATAGTTACGAAAAGAAAACATAAGAACCGAAGGAAAAAAGGATTGGTATTTATAAGCAGAAGTTATGAAAAATCTAGCATGAATAACTGCAATCCGCAAATAAATGAGGAGGCAGTTACAACTACCGCAATAAAAGGGATTGGCCAGTTCTCAGGCGGTTGCGAAAACCAAGGACGACTCAACAGAAAAATTTGACCGGTCAAAAGTATCCGAAGCATAGGAATTCACGCCAAGTAAATCTGGGCGTGACCTCATATGACGCCCTAGAACTACGACGTCACCTAATCTCGCCACACAGCAAAATCCAGGAAAAACATACATGCAATCGAGACGACAGAATATAGCAGTCAATATCAAGTTAAGACGAATCAGAAGCCATGAAAATAAAGAGAATATTCATCAAAAACAAAAGCCTCAGAAGGGCACCAGAATACTGTCATTACAAAATATATCAAGCCCATGCAGGGGCGATCATCAAAACAGGGCAACACAATAACAAAATCAATACAAAGGAAAAGAAGGAGGAAAGCTATTCTTTGGCGGACGATCCTTTGGCTGGCGATTCCTTGGCTGGTGATTCTTTGGCCGGCAAATCCTTGGCCATCTCAGTAGGAGCCAATTTGTCGCCCTCAATAGTCAACATAGCATCAACCTTACCAAGAAGGTCTTGATCAATATCAGGGAAGAGGACTTCACCTGATCCAGCGCAAACCGGAAGCCTTCCTCATATTGTTCCCCAATGGCTGCCTCCAGACTGTCCTTCTCGGACTCCCATTTCGCTTTATCCTGCCTCAAGACGGCCAATTCAGCAAGAGCCGCCTCATTATCCTTGGCCAAAGTTTTGATGCGCTCATCCTTGGCGGTAAGGCTACCCTGAACGGTGTTCATAGTTTTGATCGCAGATTCGCGATCCCTCTTAGCCTTCGCCAACTCCTCCTCATGATTCTTGATCAGCTTGGCAATCTCCTCCTCACTCTTTTTCTTCAGGGCCTTCACATCGCCCTCCAACTTCTCTTTAGCGACCTTCACATCGTCCTCAAGAGTGACCAAGTTCTTCTCCACTAGAGCTTCTCTCTCCTTGGCAGTGGCAAGTTCAGCCCTTTGGCGGGACACCAGGGCATAATTCAGGAGAAGGCCCTTGAGCTCATAGCCGAGAGCCAGCCTCATCAATTCGTCAGAACCTGTGGTATTAAAGCGAGAGGAATTCCCCACCATATCCACCATCCTCGCCAAAAACACCTCTGGGTCAAACAAAAGATCCCAAGGCGAAGCCCCTCCAACCTGGCTCGCCTCAGCAACAGTCTTTTCAGCAGCAGGAGAAGCCTCTACCACCGGATCATCAACCTCCAGCAACTCTTTATCCACCTCCACTACATCCTTATCCCTCTTAGTCTTCCGAGACAGGGTCCTCGACTTCTTCTTAGATGGGGACTTGACTTCCCCTTCAGCATTAGCAGCTTGGTCAACCACGGTAGGGTTAGGACCAGAAGTCTTCACTGGGATGCTAATCCGAGCATCACTATACCTTTTCTTGTCTTCTTATCGCCCTCGCCAACCTCCAACTGGGCAAGGGCGTCCACTTTGTTCCCGGCTTGGGCTTTCCTCGCCCTCGCCTTCTCCATAAATTGCAGTCTTTGAGCGGAAGTAAGCGTCGACATGTCTTCTACAAAGGAAAAGAGAAAGTTAGCCACAAAGAATTAACGGGAAGCAATAAAAGATGAATCATGCAAGAAGGCGAGGAAATTTACAAAATAACTTACTGAGGTAACGTTCTAGAACAGCAGGAGCACTCTCGGCGTCTAGAAGATCCCTAGGACTCATCTGATTCAGAGATTCCAGATAAGCCACCGTATCCCTCTCAAACTCACTCAACCTCTCATATACGGCGCCCCTAATCAATCTGGGGCTGGTCGTCCAATAGAAAGGAAAAAGGGGAGTATCATCAGCAGTGTACATTGCATCCCGGCATCCTTCCCCACCACGAACACGCACAAAGGTATCCTTATAGTTCTTATAGTTGGAACTATACAGGCTAAACAAACCCCTATTGGGCTGAGCACTCAAGGAAACAATAGAATTGGGAAACAAGCTCTTTATGTGATAAAAAAGAAAAGAAGACGGCCACAGAAGGCTCAGAAATATCAAGACCGAAACAAACCAGTTCAAAGGCCTTAATAAAAGACCAACTGTTAGGGCTAAGTTGAGTGGGAGCAACATTAGGGACCAACTGTTCGTAAGGAGTACCAACACGGGAGTTATAAATGGAACCCTCATCGTTGACGTCACTGAGATCTCTCAAAATAACCATTTTCCCAGAAACCCTAGAAGAACTATTCACGAAATTGAAAGTAGCAAAAGTAAGAGAGGAACAACGGTTTATACCTGATTGAGAAGAGCGGTTAACACTTGAGATACTGGAGAACGTGGTTGGCGGGAAACTCGCGAAAGAAGTGGAAAGCGGTTACTAAAAACCAAAGGCTTCTCAAAAGAGAACAATTTGCTCAAGAGACAAATGAGAAATTTTGGATTTGAAGATTGATCAGAATAAAGGAATAAGAAGAGAAAAAGCAACGTATATATAAGATTAAAGCATCGATTGAAAAGAAAGTTTGAAGACTTGAAACGTTTCGAAAAAGCAAAGTAGTACGGTACTGACGCGTGTCCTGAGGCGAGTCGTAATCTCGACCGCGCATGAGACAACGCCTAAGGGCGAGGTAAATTATAAAAACACAGTTTTTCTTCGAAAATAAGAACTTCATTAATCACAAAAGGGAAATACAACGTGAAGGAAATGGAAAGTGCTGAATACAAAGATATCAAAGTACAATACAAACAGGAAAACAAGAAATCCTAAGTACTAGAAAAGAAACTACTCAAGCTACAGCATATGCCGCCGCAACAGTATTGGCCTGCAATTCTTCAATCTCGCCTTTATACTTTTTGGCAACATCAAGGTCAGGGCAAATTTTGTCTTGGTCGTCGTGCAACCTATCCATTTTTTCCTTAAGGCGAGTCAGGGAAGAACGGGTCCTGATGAGTCTAGCGACGTCATACTCAATATCCAGCTGAAGGTTCCTTTTCATTTTCATTAAGGGACGAAGTTCCTACTCCAGTATTTCGATACGGTTCTCGACGGCCTCTTCAGCAGACAGGTTGAGGTACAACGATTCTTCCTGCAGATTGATGCTATCCTTAGTGACGGACATTTTCTTATCCAGCGTATCTTCAAGTTCGGTGTAGCAATCAAAAACTGCATTAGTAGTTTCAATAAAAGCAGCATCTTTCTCCAATCTCCTGGACAACTCCAAAGCCAGTTCCAAAAAGACTTTCTGTTCATCAGTCAGACGCCACTTGTAATCATTAAGTTCCTCAACATAGGTCTGGAACTCCCCCACACCGTCCAAGAGTTCCTCAACATCTTCTTCGACTTTGTCTCTCAATCGCCTAATAGCAGGCATAGAAGGCGATTCCAACACAGAGATAGTATTATCCATACTTTGAAAATGGCAAAAGCACGGAAGTTAAAAGGATATGGAAGATATGAACAAAACTTAATATCATAGTGGAGGTTATTTATAGAGGGTGGCGACGTGCACGAAGGGAAAGCAGTGGGCGGTTATTCCCCACGATCACCACGATTGTCACGACCGTCACTATCACCACTTCGCCTCTTTGAGCCTCGTGCTTGAGGGGCTGTGGACTGGACTAAGGCCCAAAAATAAATGGTATAGGCCCAATGATCAAATGGCCCAATTATACAATCCAATAAATTCAAACAGATAACTTGGCGGGAAAGCAAGGCGGAGGTGACACGCCACATGGATGGCGCCCTCGCCCCGAATATAACTACTCTCATGAAGACTCAGCATGCAAACCAGCACGTGGAAGGTGGTAACCGCCCCCTACCACCACGATCACCACCGAAGCTGGCGAATAACCGCCCATCATCACCACGTGGAGACGGAGGAGGAAAAGGAAACCACCATGATCATGGGGTATCCATGATCGTGGTACTTCACAACGGTTACCCATAGAAATCTATAAATAGGAGCTTATACTTCATTGTAAAGGGTTCACAATTTTTTATCATTATGGAATTACTCATTTCTTAGATACGATCCAACTATTTATCACCCCCCTTATTTGTTCACCAGAACATTTCAATAAGAGCAAATAGCCAAAGAATATTCTTGTCCCATAAACCCTAGACATGTCTCAACAACAGGGTTTTGTATGAAAATAAAAAAGTAGCTATGTCCAAAAGTTAGCGTGATTCAATATTTTCATTTCCCACATTTTTTTTACTAACTCCACCTCGATGGGCAGAGTGGATATATTTTTATTATCTTAAATAATTGAAGCGAAAGGAGTCTTCTTAGCTTGAAAGAGGCCTTGAAGGAGTGAAAGAGAGAAGATTGAGTAGCCGGGTGAATATCCTTTGCTATTGAATTTGAAGAAGCTGTGGCTCTTTCAATAAAATCTTGGATTGGGATACTAAGCAAGAGAGCCAAAGGGGCGAAACGAGATATGTTAAACTTAATTGATAAATAGTTCTCAAATTCAAAACTTATCAATTATACTAATAAGATGCCCTTGCATTGCACGGAAGAATATATATAATAAATATACAATCATTAAATAGATGGAGTATTGAATGTGCAACACAAGGGCATCTTGCTAGTATGCCCTCAAAGTGGAGTATTTTATGTTTGAGTCAGATATTACAATTTAAATATATGTAATAATTTTTTTTTTTTTATAAGTATGTAATAAATTATTAAATATGATAGTAAAGTGTGATAAAATAGTAAGTCGGTCCACCTTAAATTATTCTCTATTTTATTAACTATCATATAACATTTAAAACTTTTAAGTATGATAATAAAAGGCTCTATATCTAATGTAGTGCCTTTAGATGAACAAATAGCATTTCTCTTGCACACCATAATAAAAAGGTACAACAGCTCGAGCGATAATAAACTTGTAGCATTGAGGTCATCTTACTAATTCTAAACTCCTTAATCTAAAAAGTATACTTCCTCCAAACTATGTTTCAAAGGAATACAAAATATGAAGGAAGGTAATTTAATACTCAAAGTCTTTATAACACTTCATACAGTTAAACTTGAGATAATAATCATTTTTTCGAATAAACGTAAGAAAGGAATTAGGGTGTACAAGAGCTAACATAAGAAAGGAACTCGGCTTTATTCATCTCATCAACGTCT
Source organism: Trifolium repens (assembly GCA_030408175.1). Lineage (NCBI taxonomy): Eukaryota > Viridiplantae > Streptophyta > Magnoliopsida > Fabales > Fabaceae > Trifolium > Trifolium repens. The sequence continues at coordinate 40,460,400 of CP125851.1, forward strand.
CCATACTCCCTATGCTCTGCATCATCAACGTCTTCATGAAGTAACTTCAATTTTTTTTTAATGCAAAGTATTGTCATATCATATCTTGATTTTAGATGACACATTTAATTCAGTGTTAAATCTTAGTTAAATTGAATGCCAACTAACTTATTTGTGTTGATGGTGGATTAACAGTTAATGGTTTCCCATGAACATCTATGATGATAATTTCGCAAGTATACGAATATCGCAAGTAGTAAAAGATTATCGATCCACGGAGATTGTTTTTAATCGAATTTAAAGGCAATTAGAATTATACTACAACTATTATCTAACATACACATAATTGGGGGGTTTTCCAAGTATCAAGTTCAAAACACATGCAATTATCAACGAATCTTTCGAATGCGAAATGGAAAACGATTGAACCTCCATGCTTCCATGAACTCATTAAGGTGCAGTAGCTAAATTCACAAGTATTGAATCAATTTCATGCAAGATTGATTAACCTAAGTTGCAACTACAAATCTCTTTGCTAGTTACACTCTCTAGAGAATGCCAATTACTTAATCTCTTAACTAATTCAACATTAATAGAGGATTAAGAACGGTTAATCATGCAATCACACACATTCATACAAAATCTCTTAAGCATAAACATGTGTTCTATTAATCTAGATCCATAATTAAAGTGCTATTCTCATAGAAACTCAATTACTAGATTCAAATCTAACAAGATCAAGGAAAGATAGGCATTAAACACAAGATTAATAGATGCATAAACTTTGAATTCAATACAAGAACTTAGCTACAACATGAGAGAGTTCAAGTTACATGGAGATTCAATCCTAAAGAGTCTTAGCCAATGGTCATGGTGGATTTGAAGTGGAATTCTTCATCTCCATTCATCATCATCAATCTTCTCTTCAAACCTTCTTGGATCTGGTCCTTGGAGGTAGAAAATCCTCAATACTAAGCTTCCAATCTTCAAAATCCCAACCTGGGCAAAGGGTTGAAGTTTGGCTTTTATAGATTTCTCACGATTCGCGCACGCTAGCATTTCTCGCGCAGCAGCTCGCGCAAGCTAGGCCCTGTCTCGCGCACGCTAGCCTGGTGTCGCACAGATCTCGCGCACGCTAACATGTACCTCGCGCACGCTAAATCAACAGAATGGTTGCAACTTTCTCAGTCGTCTTCTCGCGCACGCGAACTTGCCCTAGCTTGCGCGAACGTCACAACTTTTCAACCATATTGTTGACTTTTTCCAACCTTTTTGACTTTGGCTTGTAAATTAAGTTATCTCCTTTTTCTAACACTTGTAGCAACTTTTATTGGCTAAAACCTACCAATTTACCTTGAAAACACCCTTGAAATGCAATTGTGATGAGGAATCATCACAACCCCAAACTTATCTCGTTCCTTGTCCTCAAGGAACACTTTTATCAAACGAAAAACCACAAAATCTTGACAACCTTCTTAAATTCCTTCAACACATAATTCATTTGATCTTTTCATTACGCACTTCAACTGATCAACCTTCCATGCAACATTTCCCTACAATGACTTCAATTCACACAACCATGGACACATTCACAATATTTGATAAACAATGATCACTTCACACCACTCACATTCACTCAATTTTATAGTAGGCTAGTCACTCAATCAACACATACCTAACTCTTCTACCATAAGCTTGCAAGCATTCTAAAGATAAATCAAATAGCATATGAAACACACACATTAGAGGACTTTCAATGTTATAGTGGGGCTTAAGGTAAGGTGGATGTTTTTGGGAAGTGAGTTAAAAACTTGGAGTTAAAAGCCACAATTCACACAATTTTCAACACAAAACTTCCATTTTTTTTTTTTTCAAGGCTATACTAGAGAGCATTTTATTTCCACAATCATCAACATTCTTTTTCAAAGATATTCTTTTCACAATCTTTTTGAAGAAGTCATCTATTTTTTTTTCTTTTCAACTTTTGGACTTCTTATTTCTCACAACTTTCTCACAACTTTTCACAATATTTTTTTTTTTTTTTCACTTTCAACATTTTCTTTTTCATTCTTTTTCAACACTTTTCATAACTTTGCTTGCTCTAGTATACCCACCCCAAACTTAATTAGTTGCTAGTTCCAAAAGCAACCCCAAACTTATGCATTTGCCATAAGAACAAACAAAAACAATCAACTTAACTCCAAGAAAACAATTTTTTTAGAAAAAACAAGGGTTAAGAAGACAATCAACCAATAAAATTTGTTTTTAGGCTCAAAAGTGGGTTAGCAAAGGATATAACATGATAAGGTAGGCTACAAAGGCTCTAGGTACCAACAAACTTGCCTCGTGTGCTAATCAATGCTACTCAACCAATCAAAAGAATAAAAGCAAGTTCTAGAGTCGAGAGAGATAGTGGACTCACATATTCAAGCAAATAGAGTGTATAGGCTCAAATCCTCACGGTTTAAAGGCTCGGATCATTAGATCATAAAATACGTGAATGTCCCCTAGCTTGTGCTTCAATCCATGCATTGCAAAAACTCGTTGCACTTCAAGCGTCACAAATCCATGCCTAAGGTCAAAACCAAACAAACTATTCATCAAAGAAATTCAAAAATGCTATCAAAAGTTTGAGATATTCCAAAGGATAAATTTGTGCCTAGACAACAATTCACAAGACAAAATTAAGAGTCATGGTTCACCAACATCATTCAACTTATTTCCCCAAGAGAGATAGAGATACCAAACCATGGGTTGCCTCCCATGAAGCGCTTGTTGTTGACGTCTCAAGCTTGACGTATCATCACCTTGTTAGGGAGGATACTTCATCTTTGACTCCACCCGGCTCCTCTTGAGCTTCTCCACAAGGATCGCCTCTTGAGCAACACACAAAACTTTTTCAAGAACCGGAGGACTCATGAATTCTTCCCACTTGGTCTCCCCTTTGTTTCTAGTTTTCTTTTTGGCTTTGGGAAGAACCTTTTTGGCCTTTTTCACAACATTCTTCTTCCTTTGGACAACTTGAGCCGAATCAAGCATTCCGGACTCAACAAGCTTCATTACCTCTTTCCGCACCAATTCCTCCAAAGATGGGTTAGGAGGCTCAAGTGGCACATTACCCGGATTGGGCTCTTCTTCATTCTTGACCGGGGTCACACAAAGGACCGGGATAACACCATTTAAATCGAAACCTAGGCCACCTTGGCCTTCCTTGAATTTCTTCAACAAAACCTCTTCTTCCAAGGGAGTGAGAGAGCTACTAACGATAACCTGATCCTTGGAATCTTCCTTCAAGAACACATACTTCCAATTGGGTGGAAGTTCTTTCAATTCCGGAACGGTAGGCATAGGTGCCTCATCACTAGAGCTATCCTTAACAACTTCTTCATTCGCCTCCACTTGGAAACATTTAGGCTTCTCTCTTTTGTAGGGCTCCATTCCTTCAAAGACTTTGAAGCTCACACTCTCCTCTTCCAACCTTAACATCAATTCACCCATGGCAACATCAATTAATGCCCGACCGGTTGCTAAAAAGGGCCTTCCCAATAAGACCGGTGTATCCACACACTCATCCATATCAAGAATCACAAAGTCGGCCGGAAAAACAAATTCGGCACATCTCACCAATACATCTTGGAGTATCCCATAAGGGTGTGTGATGGATCGATCGGCAAGGGTGATTTGCATTTTAATTGGCTTGACCACGGCACCGGGAATGCGCTTCATCAAACTAAGAGGCATCAAATTAATGCTAGCTCCCAAATCACAAAGGGCTCTTCCTACATGCAAATTCCCAATTGAAATAGGAATTGTGAAGCTACCGGGGTCCTTTTTCTTTTGAGGTAGTTTGGATTGGATAGTAGCACTACACTCTTCATTCATCAAACCCGGCTCATCCTCTTTGAGTTTTCTCTTCTTCGTCAACACCTCCTTCATAAATTTGGCAAACAACGGCATTTGCTCCAACACATCGGCAAAAGGAATGTCAACTTGTAGGCTATGGTACATTTTCATGAATTTCCCAAAAGCTTCCTCTTGGTTCTTCTCTTTTTTCGGTGCACGAGGGTAAGGTAGCTTATCATATGGAGACACTTCTTGAGGACCGGAATCATTCATGAGATCCCTCTTCTTTTGCTTTCTCCGTTTATCAATCTCCTTCCTCAAGGCTTTTCTCTCATTTTCAACTTCGCCCTCATTCTCTTCATCACTCTCATTTTCAACTTCTACCTCAAGCTCACTTTTTTTCTCCTTTTCTACTTCTCCCTCTTGTTCTTTACCTTTCTCATTTTTTTCAACTTCTCCCTCAACCTTTCTTTTCACTCTTGGCTCCCTTACCGGTGGTGGAGGAAGCACTCTAGATCTCAACTCAACCACATTGCAACTCTCCTTTTTAGGGTTTTCACAAGTGTTCCCTACAAAACCTCCACTAGATGACGAAGCCATTTGCTTTGACAATTGACCAATTTGGACTTCCAAGTTCTTGATCGATGCTTTGTGATTCTCATTAGACGTCTCTTGGTTAATCCTCATGGTTTCAAAATTGCTTTGTGTCATCTTAATGAATTGAGTGAGTGTGTCTTCCAATGGTGAAGCACGACTTTGTTGAGGTAGATTCGGGGATTGATTTTGGTTTTCACCCCACCCTTGATTGTAGGGATTACTTCTCCTAAAATTTGCCATATACTTTGCCTCTTCGGACCCCTTAGGCATGCATTCCCCATTCTCATGGGCTTGTTTACAAAAATCACATCGGAGTCCTTGCACTTGATTAACTTGAGTAGAGGGAGTAGATGTCAAATGCTTGAGTAATGTCGACATTTGAGTGTTCATAAGCTTTGATGAGGCTAGAAGCGCCGTTTGGGTGTCTAACTCAAGTAATCCACCTTTCTTCTTGGCTCCACGATCATTGTTGGCCCTATTTTCATTTTGAGCCATAGATTCAATCAATTCCATTGCTTCTTGCTCATCCTTATTTTTCAAGGATCCACCCGCCGAAGCATCCAACAACATTCTTGTTTGAGCTCTCAATCCTTGAGTGAAATGTTGCATTTGAGCATGTGTATCAATGCCATGCTTGGGACACTTCTTTAAACACAATTTGAAACGCTCCCACGCATCATAGAGTGATTCGGCATCCCCTTGCTCAAAATTTACTATGTCGGCTCTCCTTTCAAGGAATTTGTGAATCGGGAAATACCGCTCAAGGAACTTTCTCTCTAGTTCTTGCCATGTGTTGATGGTACCACTTGGCAAAGTATCCAACCAATCCTTGGCTCTCCCGGTGAGCGAGAACTTGAATAACCTCAATCTCTTTGGAGAATCGGTAACACCCGGTGGGTCCGTATAATCGCAAGCCTCATAAAATCGTCCTAGATGAAGATTCGGACATTGGCTTTCCGCCCCCGAGTATTGGTCTTCTTTCAAAGCATTGATCACGGAGTTCTTGATGTCAAAATTAACCGGATTTGCCGGTTGGAACCCCAAATTCGCGAGTTGTCCGTCATCCCATTGACCATAATCGCCTAGAGTCCTCCTAGGTGGAGGTGGTGGTGGTGGATTCGGCTCCATCTCAAAGTGCTCCTCTCCTACCTTGCATACACAATACAAACAAGAAAAGGTAATTCCGACAAGCAAACAAATGAAATTGGAAATTTAAACGCTATCCTAATTTTTTTGGTTTTGGTTTTGAATGAAAATAACAACTAAAAACAGAAAATTAAAGCTAAACACGGTTCCAATTGCCTTGTCGATTAACGACAATCCCCGGCAACGGCGCCAAAAACTTGATGATAATTTCGCAAGTATACGAATATCGCAAGTAGTAAAAGATTATCGATCCACGGAGATTGTTTTTAATCGAATTTAAAGGCAATTAGAATTATACTACAACTATTATCTAACATACACATAATTGGGGGGTTTTCCAAGTATCAAGTTCAAAACACATGCAATTATCAACGAATCTTTCGAATGCGAAATGGAAAACGATTGAACCTCCATGCTTCCATGAACTCATTAAGGTGCAGTAGCTAAATTCACAAGTATTGAATCAATTTCATGCAAGATTGATTAACCTAAGTTGCAACTACAAATCTCTTTGCTAGTTACACTCTCTAGAGAATGCCAATTACTTAATCTCTTAACTAATTCAACATTAATAGAGGATTAAGAACGGTTAATCATGCAATCACACACATTCATACAAAATCTCTTAAGCATAAACATGTGTTCTATTAATCTAGATCCATAATTAAAGTGCTATTCTCATAGAAACTCAATTACTAGATTCAAATCTAACAAGATCAAGGAAAGATAGGCATTAAACACAAGATTAATAGATGCATAAACTTTGAATTCAATACAAGAACTTAGCTACAACATGAGAGAGTTCAAGTTACATGGAGATTCAATCCTAAAGAGTCTTAGCCAATGGTCATGGTGGATTTGAAGTGGAATTCTTCATCTCCATTCATCATCATCAATCTTCTCTTCAAACCTTCTTGGATCTGGTCCTTGGAGGTAGAAAATCCTCAATACTAAGCTTCCAATCTTCAAAATCCCAACCTGGGCAAAGGGTTGAAGTTTGGCTTTTATAGATTTCTCACGATTCGCGCACGCTAGCATTTCTCGTGCAGCAGCTCGCGCAAGCTAGGCCCTGTCTCGCGCACGCTAGCCTGGTGTCGCACAGATCTCGCGCACGCTAACATGTACCTCGCGCACGCTAAATCAACAGAATGGTTGCAACTTTCTCAGTCGTCTTCTCGCGCACGCGAACTTGCCCTAGCTTGCGCGAACGTCACAACTTTTCAACCATATTGTTGACTTTTTCCAACCTTTTTGACTTTGGCTTGTAAATTAAGTTATCTCCTTTTTCTAACACTTGTAGCAACTTTTATTGGCTAAAACCTACCAATTTACCTTGAAAACACCCTTGAAATGCAATTGTGATGAGGAATCATCAATCTACATACGCCATCTCTTTATATTAGTGGGCAAGTGCACCAGTCTGTCGTTGAGTAATAATTCACACTCTAGGTGTCTAGAATGGGTTCGTATGATCGTGCCGAAGCTTCGCTAGCGTTATTTAAGTTTGTATATTTGCATTCGCTTTGGGTTTTGGAAAAAGGTTTTTATAAAAATAAGCGTAATGCAATGCAGAAAATAAAGATAAATTGATTCAAGAAACATAGAGGATAGGTATGGTGGTTGGACTCACTCCATTCTTCCTATTTGGCATGAACGGTGTATAACATAGTTATTCAGATTATTATCCGGCGGTGACTTTTCCTTTATTGTAGTAACACCTTACTGTTACTCTATGTATATTGAAGTTTCCCTATTTAAATTACAATAATAATAATCTAAACATAAAAGCCTAAAGAAAATATACCTTGCTGAGTTAGTTTTCCCGTAAAAGAAGAAAACTATGTCCAATAGAGCTCCTCTGAACCTCTCCTTATAGTAGAGAATGTTCTACTATTTCTGAATGATTCAAACAATAAGAGGAATGCCCTATTTATAGTTGAGGATTTCTCTTCCCACCCCCCGTATCTCTTTTTTACCCCCCCTAAAATCCAATTTTACCCCTCAAAATTCAAAAAATTTGAAGCAAAGTTCGGGATATGCGTACCGAACTTTTTTTTAGTGTAAATTTTACACTTAAAAAAAAGTTCGGTTCAACGTAGGGGGTTTAAATTAAGCAAAAGATCGGCTCGCGTTTACCGAACTCTTGTTCTCATGGGCATAAAGGGAAACTCAGGGGGTGAAAAAGCAAAGCGGGGGGTGGGAAAAGAAAACTTCTTTATAGTTTTCGTATTGGGCCTCAGCAAGCCATCGTACTGCGATAGGTCCATCGCAGTACGATGGGAAGATTCAGTTCATTTTTATAACTGATCCTGTGCATTTTATCAGCTTGGTCGCCAAGTAAAGTCATCGTGCTGCGATGAGGTGCATCGTGCTACGATGAACAGATATTTTGTAGATTTATTTCTTCTGTTTTCTTGGCCAGCAAGCAGCTCCGGCACCATAGAAGCCATCATGCTACGATGAAATGCTCATTTTCTTCACTTTTTGGGTTTTTTCTTGTCTTTTTGCATTATGGACTTTGTCTTGATGCTTTTCTTGGATTCTGTAGGTTTTCCTTCGTATTTGGGTCTGTCTTGAGCATTTTACTACTAATAATAATATTAAAAATACCATAGAAATTCCTGTCATCAATTAGTCATTCTTATATGTTTTTATTTAGGGGAGCACCCCATTTTTTAATATAAGTGGTATGAATTGAAGTATTAATGACTTGTCAAATGATGATATTGTTGTTTTCTTGTTGTTCCCTGTTAATAGTATGCTCCTATACAGTCCAACTGGTAAATGGGACAAATGTGAAGGAACAACAATAATCATATATCCCCGCTACTGTAGAAGATCAAATGCCATGAACTCATCATTTCGATCACAAATGTGATTTCTCTCAATTTAATCACAAAACTCACATTTCTTTGTCAACAGGCAGACACCAAAGATATTGAAAGTATTTCTACCCAAAGAAAAATGTGTTCAAATCTTCAAGGTGAAGTTAAAGTCACATAACTGTTGAGATAATTTATTTTGGAAATCTCATATTATTGTTCTAAAGTAGTACTCTAGAATAGAACTACCTACTCCACTATTTTTCTACTTAGCATACAAGATTCTGAAAAGAAAGCAGAACATTCTCAAGATAAGCCCATTAGCTGCTGCTCCCCAATTCAATTATATACATGCATATAATACATATTGCGTTGATGTTTCCATGCATATACAACTCAAGAACCGTGTCTGTCGGTGACAAAGAATTGGGACACCCAACAATTTTTATTGTTCACACTTCAATCGAGTTGAGTTGGACCTTGTATAATACTGAGGTGGAAGTTATTGTTCAACTAGTCTACATTCCTACCATCGCATGCCATAGCCTTGAGGGAGAGTAATAGTAAGAACGATCATCCGATCCCAGGATCAGATGCATCAGGGTCCAATTCCATGCGGGTAACTACAGTTCCTTCATCCCACACCTCCCTGAATCTGCAAACACATTGCAGAGACAAATCTTAATTCAGGAACACCACCTAATCACGGAGAATAACTATTGTACGTTAAAACAAGAAGTTAGTGATCATCTGATGGAATGTTGAAAAGGAACTGTGAAAAAATCCACACTTGTCTTGTACATCCTACCAAACCTGAATGCAAAGACATCACACTTCTCTCGTATTAAATGTGCATCTATTTGTCACCCTCCGAAAGTATTATGGAGGGAGTATGTTCCATAGTACTCCACAAGGTATTAACTGATAAGTAAATGCTCTAATTGATCAAGATATCGTTCGTAATGGAACAGTTCGTGTTGGAAAGAAACCAGTCCTCTTATTCAAATTTTATCCTAATAATTATACATGCATCGGTATTGAAAGAGAAACAAAAAAACTTAAGTCAAGTGGAAGTTCTAATAACGAACCTTGTACCATCAACACTAACATGAAGAAACTCCCCATTTTGCCAACCATCTTTGAAGTGACCAAAGAAGATATCACCAAAAGTTTGCAAACATCTGTCGCCAGATTGAAAATAAAGCCAACCCTACACAATCAAGACTAAACAACTGAGAAGAACTAATCCATCAAGATGAAAACTACAGATGTTGCTTTTGTACAACGAGCTCAACTTCCCTCCATTTAGGAAGCCCTAGGACCATTCTTTTTTTGCACGAAATTAACATATAATCCTCAAAGAAAAACTTAGCCTAAAATCATAAGGCATTTCCCCTTATTTTCTAAATTTTGCTGAAAATCAACATTTTTTCCTTACTTAGGTCTATAATGCATTAGATAAAGAACCAGATTATCTTATCTTAACCTTGTCGATTAAATGTGGCAATCAATTAAGTTGAAGGAAAAGTATAACAGAGTATAGCCTCGTACCTTCCCATGCATCATGTCATCCCTCCATGAACCCTGATAGCGCTCAGCATTATTGAAGTAGAAAAAACCTAAACCTGATCTTTTTCCATACCGCCACATGCCATCATATGCACATCCATCAGGTAAAGTCAAACATCCCTGCAAACTTTGATATACTAATATGACATATTACAAAAGGTCACAATCCATAGAAGTGGGTGTTACCAATACAGGACCTCGGAAGAGGAAAGGGGGGATTATCAAAATATTTAGAAGAACACATAACAACTTTCCTTTAGGTAGTCCCCCTTGGACGTGGCCCCTGTACGATCCTCCGTTATATCTCATTTTCACAATACGAGTCAACTGTTTTTGTGAATGGCATTCTGCTTCCTGAAATAAGTTGATAGTTACCACATATAATCATTTACGTTATACTTACATAGTGAGCATGAGGCAACTTTCATACTAATGAAAGTTGTAGAAGAAATATCCGTCCAGCAAGAACTCCTTGCCTCCTAAAAGGAATATCGGAAATCTTGTCTCCAAAAAGGACACCATTCTTACCCAAGTCAGCAACAGCTCCTAAAGTAGCCTTAGATACTCTATCCCTCAACATATTTACAGTAGCAAGAGATTGTTCATTTTTAGTATTACTCATCCTTGGGTCAGGACTGTTGTTTCGTACTTGGGGAATTAGGATAGTCTTTCAACTGTCTTGACTGTTTTACACCAATCGGTAGATTAAATACATTGACAGTGGTACCAACAGATCCGATTTCCATATACCTAGTACCATCTCTCACATGTTCAGTAACTTCACCACTAGCCAAGATTCTGTCTTTGAGCCATAATCGGCCCAACATCTGATATGTAGTTGGCCCCTCATATTGATTTATACACACTCTGATATTTCCAACATCTGATATTTGGGAAGGGAAGGAAGGAGATTGAGCCACATGAAGAGCATGGCAGGAGAATTATTTTAGAGATACTAGTGAGCCTTATGCCGAGGGAGAAGAATGCGGTATCTGTCAGTTTTCTTTCTATATGGCTTAAGGCGGCAATATATCTTGAGACAACAGCTGCTTGCAGGTTTGATTTGGAGAGGAGAATAGCCATGCAGTTAGGACAAGCTGTTTTGGCTGATCTTATTTCTTCATTTAGTGGCGGCGACACATCGTTCGATGTAGATACAGTGCAAAGAATCATGATGAATTACCTGGAATCTGATATGGAAAATCATTCAGTGTATAATGCAGATGATGAATATTATTCTTCTCCACAAAGAAATGTTTTTAGAGTTGGAAAGTTATTGGAGAGTTACCTTTCTGAAATAGCCACTGATAGAAATTTATCAGTTCAAAAGTTTACCAGTCAAGAACATAAATCTAGAATCATTCTCATAAATAAAATTGTTATTACAAACGAATGCTGATGAAGTTAGAATTCAAAATTCTCAGGCACATCCTTTTCTAAGTGACGCGGACAGACAGAAAGTTTGCAGCATGATGGATTTCCAGAAGCTATCACGAGAGGCGCGAGCGCACGCTACACAAAACAACAGGCTTCCTGCCCAACGTGTGGCTCAACTTATGTATTATGAACAGCAACGTCTTCGCAACAACATGGATGGCACTGGCAGTGTAGGTTCAGAATCGCCTTCGACACCTGACAAGAGGAATGTATACTCACCCGAGCTATATCCTGCTTCTAATGAGGTTTCCAAATTAAGAAGAGAAAATGAAGAGCTGAAATCAGAGATAGTGAAACTTAAAATGAAAATAAAAGAGATTGAAAAATGTACGGCTGATTATGGTGTTAGTAGTCCATTAAATGTTTCTTCACCTTCAGCTGATAAGCCTCCTTTGACTAGAAAATCATTCCTAAACTCAGTTTATTAGCAGATTCTTAATTCATTCTCTGCGGCATTTGCTAAAATAATAGAAAAAGATATATTTGAATAGAATATATAGAGAAATAGGATATAAGCGAGTAGCGGGAATCGAACCCGCATCGTTAGCTTGGAAGGCTAAGGGTTATAGTCGACGTTCATGAAGAAATAAATAATTATAATAAGTGCGTCTAAACTCCAAACCAACCAATGACATTTAACGTACAAAAGACTTTCATTTTTCATGTGTTTCAAATAGTTCCAGCTGTTGATAAATCAAACATCCAAATATTTCAAAAAAAAAAAAAAGGAAACATACAAGGAAGAAGAAAATTCAAAGCTGAGGACTTAAACACAGTCCACACAGCTCAAGTCTTCCACTTATCTAATTAAGTCTTCTGCTTAATTGCTTCCCAGCTTCTCTTCTCTTCTTCCCTCCCTAATTTATATGAATTGCAATCATCAATATCATCATCATAGCTTCAAAAAATCATCAAACAAACACAGTTTTCCTCTCTCACTCACATGGCAATTCTACATTCTATCTTTCTACTTGTTTTTCTTCTTCAACTCTCATCGCTACAGTTTCCCTCACTTGGATACAATCACCAAGACACATACTTCATTAATTGCGGCTCAAATATCAATGTTAATGAAAGTAACAACCTTTATATCGGTGAATCGAGCACTACTTACCCTCGAACTAATTTCAGGAAAAGCTCCATACAAACCAATCAATCATCAGTTCCTTCACCTCTATACCAAACAGCAAGAATTTTCTATTCCGAATCTTCCTATCAATTCACTACCATCCCAAACAACACCTACATGGTACGTTTCCATTTCTATCCATTCTCTTCACAAATTAACCTTTCTACTGCAAAATTCAATGTTTCCGTTCCAGGTTTCTCTCTGTTACAAAATTTCAACCCCAAAAACACTGGTTTAATAAAAGAGTATTTCATTAAAATCATCCGAAAAAGATTCAAAATCACTTTCACACCTATAACATCATCATTCGCGTTTGTTAACGCGATAGAACTTTTTATGCTCCCCATTCATTTCATCCCAGACTCAATTGAGCGTTTCAATTACGAAGAATCTATCGGTCCTGATTTAAATTTTCACAGCGACAGTCTACACTCACGAGCTTTGGAAACCAAACACCGACTTAATGTTGGTGGTGAAGCTCTCGATAGAATATCTGACAACTTAATGAGAAAATGGTTACCAGATGACAGTTATATAACTGATCCACAAAACGCTCATAATAGTACCTTTTATGAAGGTGAAATTAAACGCATTGCAGATGATAAATCTAATGGTCCAAGTTCAAATCAATATATTGCTCCAGATATTGTTTATCAAACTGCAAAAGAGACTACTAACGGTTTAAATATAATTTGGAGTCTTCCTGTTGAGAAGAATACGGATCATTTCCTTAGGCTTCATTTTTGTGATATTTTTAAACAGCCGAGTCAACATACAATCTTCACTCTCTACGTTTATGACAATCTTTATGAGAATTTTGTTGTAAAAGTAAATAATGATATAGATGTGTCCTTTCCTTATTATTTCGATTTTGTGGTTCGTTCTGATGGCTCTGGGAAATTTAGTGTTAGCTTAATACCTAATAAGACAGTTGCTAAACATAATGCATTTTTAAACGGACTAGAACTAATGAAAGTGATTGAATCTTCAAGTTTAATTCCCTTAGATGATTTGGATTCCAGTTCCAAGAAGATTAGTCTTCTTTTGGTGGTAGGTTTGGTCGTTGTAGGTTTAACTTTGGTTTTTGTTGTGGTGATTTTGTTTCTACGGACTAGTAAAATTAAGAAACAAAAGCATGTTGACAATTCTGATTTGTTGAAGATTCCAACTGCTGTTGAAGGTATTTCTCATAGCAGATTAACTTATGGAAATACAACTCAAGGTTCCCCTTTACCTAACATAAACCTTGGCTTGAAAATCTCATTGCTTGATATTCAATTCGCAACAGAGAATTTTGATGCGAAGAGGATAATTGGAAAGGGGGGTTTTGGAATTGTTTATAAGGGAATTCTTAAGAATGGAATGAGTGTAGCAGTGAAAAGAAGTGTGCCGGGGTTAGGTCAAGGAATTTCTGAATTTCAAACTGAAATAACGGTTTTGTCCAAGATTCGTCACATACACCTTGTTTCTTTAATCGGTTATTGTGATGAAAGACATGAGATGATACTTGTTTATGAGTACATGGAAAAGGGGACACTTAAAGAGAATTTGTACAATACGAATTTGCCTTATTTGACTTGGAAGCAAAGACTTGAGATTTGTATTGGTGCTGCTAAAGGTCTTCATTACCTTCACAAAGGAGTAGCTGGTGGAATAATTCACCGTGATGTGAAATCCAGTAACATATTGCTTGATGAGAATCTTGTAGCTAAAGTTGCTGATTTTGGTCTTTCAAGGACAGGTCCTCTTGATCAACACTCCTATGTCAGCACATGTGTTAAAGGAACTTTTGGCTATCTTGATCCCGAGTACTTTAGATCTCAACAACTTACAGAAAAATCCGATGTTTATTCTTTTGGGGTGGTTCTACTTGAAGTTTTGTGTGCAAGACCAGCCATCGACTTGTCTTGTCCAAGCGAACAAGTCAATTTGGCCGAGTGGGGATTGATTTGCATAGACAAAGATATAGTTCAAGAGATCGTCGATCCTTCCATCATGGAACAAATTAATCAAAGTTCACTTAGAATATTTAGTGAGACTGTGGAAAAATGCTTACATGATGATGGTTGTGATAGGCCAACAATGGTTGATGTGTTGTGGGATTTGGAATATGCTTTGCAACTTCAAATAGAACCACATGAGGATAGTTCTAGCAGTGCTTTTGTATCACTTCAATTGCGTAATGTTCAACATTTACCTTCTATGTCGACACTGATTGAAGTGGATGGCATGTCTATTGAGAGGGTTGATGAATCTGAAACTACAACATCGATGATGCTAGATAGAATTTCTTGTGAAACAAATCAAGGCACAACAATCAACTCGTTTTCAAATGGTTTTTAGTCTATTTTCAATTGTAAGATTAATGGAATAAAACAGTTTTTATCTTTTAGTGGTTATATGAAGACTTGTGTATGATAAAATGTAATATTTTTCTTCCACCCTAAATACAATCTCAGATATCCTTGAACAGACCGTGCTAAATACAATGTCTTAAAATATATATATTTGTTTATTTGAATCACAAATTTATGCTCTATTCGATTACAAGAACAATGAGACAAATCGTGTCACTTTAGACCCGATGAAATTTTTCATGCTGAAATTTTGTGCTTTTCATGATAAATAAAAGAAGTGGATGAAAAAATAGTTCAAGACTTCAAGTACTTGATAAATCAACTTCCAAATACTTTTTCAGGAATAAAAGAGAAACAAACAAGTTAGAAGAAAATTCAAAGCTAAAGACTTAAACACAGTCCACAACTATAGTCTTCCACTAATCTAAGTTGTCTCCATTGGTTCCCTTCTCTTCTCAACTCCTATTTCTACAAACTTTTCTAAGAATTGGAATCATCAATAATCAATACCATCATAGCTTAAAAAAATAAAATAAAAAACATAAAAAAGTTTCCATCTCTCCCAATGGCAATTCAACACTCTACCTTTTTACTTTCTTTTCTTCTTCAAGTCTCATCACTACACTTCCCCACATTCGCATATGTTCACCAAGACACATACTTCATCAATTGCGGCTCAGATATTGAAGTTAATGAAAATAACAACCTATATATTGGTGAATCAAACAGCAATTACCCTAAAACAAGTTTCAGCAATAGCTACACAGAAATCAATCAATCAACAGTGCCTTCACCTCTCTACCAAGCAGCAAGAATTTTTCATTCCGAATCTTCCTACGAATTCACTACCGTCCCAAACAATACCTACATGGTGCGTTTCCATTTCTATTCATTCACTTCACCGGTTAACCTTTACACTGCAAAATTCAACATTTCTGTTCCAGGTTTCTCTCTATTACAAAACTTTGACGCTAAAAACACCACAAACCCAGGTTTAATAAAAGAGTATTTTGTTAAAATCATCCGAAAAAGATTCAAAATCACTTTCACACCTCTAACATCATCATTCGCGTTTGTTAATGCCATAGAACTCTTTATGCTCCCCATACATTTAATCCCCGATTCAGTCGCACGTTTTACTTACACTGGTTCTACTGGTCGAGCCTTATTTCCTTACAGTGGCGGTTTACTCTCACGAGCTTTGGAAACTAAACACCGTCTTAACGTTGGAGGCCAAAATGTCACTAGAGAAACCGATAACTTATCGAGAGAATGGTTACCAGATGACAGTTATATAACTGATCCACAAAATGCTAAGAATGGTACCTTTTTTGGAGGTACAATTAAACGCAAAGCAAGTGATGAATCTGATGGTCCATATTCAAATCAATATACCGCGCCAGATGTTGTTTATCAAACTGCCAAACAGACTATTAACGGTTCTAACGGTTTAAGCATAAGTTGGAGTGTTCCTGTGGAGAAGAATACAGATCATTTCCTTAGGCTTCACTTTTGTGACATTTTTAATACACAGTCTCAACTTACAATCTTCATTCTCAACATTTATGATCAGCTTGTTACAAGTGTAAATTATGACACGGAAGAGTCTTCTCCTTATTATTATGATTTTGTTATTCGTTCCGATGCCTCTGGACTATTGAATGTTAGTGTGATACCTAATACTACAGCTGCTAAACCGAATGCGTTTTTGAACGGGCTAGAACTAATGAAAGTGATTGAATCATCAGGTATTCCCGTTGATAATCTAGACTCTAATTCGAAGAAGATTAGTTTTTCAGTTGTGTTGGGTTCGATTCTCGGAGGATTGGTTCTAGTTTCTATTTTTCTCCCTTATTCATAGTTGTTGGTCTATTCTCAATTGTAAGATTAATGAAATTCAATAATAATCATGTTTGAGTGATTATATGAAGATTATGATAAAATGCAATTGTTTTTGTTCCACTCTAAATACAATATGTTTAAATAAGCATTTTAAGTTGCAACTTGAGTAATAATACTTATAGCATGGCAACACCTGATGAAGAATTCTGGAGAGAAAGAGAGATGCACAAAATACAAAGATGGATGCATCAAGTCTTATCAACATCATGATTCCCTGTTATTGTGTAATCCTCCTCATTTTATCTATAAACTTTTGTATGTCAAATATTATAATGAATAATGTTTACACATTTAGTGTTCTTTTAACCATCTTTGCTAAAAAAAATCACTTGCTCAGAGTCATAATGTTTGTTAAATCTTATTTTATATAAGAATTAAATATTTTTGTCAAAAAAAAAAAAAGAAGAATTAAATATAGCCAAGTTGAGCCTAATATTAAGAACAGAGCTCGATTAACTTTTGAAAATACAATTGAAACTGCAAGCTTAACGTAAGTTTTTTTTTTTTTTATAATTATAGGCCATGTTAGGAGGTATGTTAACAGTTTTTTATAAAAGCAAATAAAGTGCAGAAGGAAAACTATTTGTACATCCTAAATAAATTAAAAAAAAAAATAGAACACAAAATATTTGGGAAATAAATCTGACTCAATCAAACATCAAGAAGTAATAAACAGTCCAAATGCAAAGCAAACATGTACACATCACAGACACTACCCAACAAACCGGTGTACATACGCGCAGGGGCGGTGCCACATACATTTGAGGGAGTGCAGCTGCACCCCGTTAGGTTTTAATATTTTGCACCAATAATATTATTTTTATGGATAATGAATCCCCTAATTTTTACACTTTGCACCCTAATTTTATATGTGATTGTTTTGCTTTGTGTTATGTTCTGACAAATCTGTAATGGTATGATTGCTATTTTCATTTGTGCTATCATAACATTTATTAATAATAATAATATAAAGGTAATTATACAATTAAAATTAAAATTTCGAATTAGAATAATTGATCCCAAGTCATGAAAGTTGCTTATTAAAAGTAGTTAATTCATTAGGCCAGTAAATCATTGATGTTTAATATGGAAAATATATTGCAAATATATACATAACTTTAGTTATAAATTCTATAATTTATATATTGTGCTTCCTTTAAAATTTTAATAATACTCAATTTTTCTTTGACTAATTTCAACCTGATTGAATCAAACCAAACTAACATTTTTTTTTATTGGTTTGATTTAGCTCAAATTTTGTATGAAAAAATTACAAAAATTAAACTGACTATTTCATAAGATATGTTGTGAACTAAACTCACTTAAGGAGGGTTCTAGAATAACTAGGCAATTAGATTTCTTTTGTATTAAGAAGAGTTAGTTACATTCTATATCTAACTCACTTTGTATTCAGTTTCTATGTAAGATAGAATCTTCCATTGTACACAAAACAAGTTTCTAATCAATGAAGATTTTTCTCTACGTTCACTAATTTTTCTCTTTTCTAATAAAGTTTATAGGAGAAAATTGTTACCTTGAGCTCCAAAATTGTTGGTCTTCATTTCCTTCATCTATGTATTTCATTGCAAGCAAGTGGTTCTGCACATTAAGGTGCATCAAAATAAGGATACAATTACTTTCCAAAAAAGCTTCATGCAAAGAATGGAATAAACACAATCACTCGCATTTCATTTTAAATGCATGGAATATTTATCAATCAATTTACAGCAATCTTTGCCATCGTTCCCACCACAGAAGTAATATAATTTCAACACAAGCTTTTTGGCCAATCTCTTTGAATATATCTATTTATAAAACTATTTGATAGATTTTTACTCTTTTAGCAAAAATGATCTAACCAAAAGAGATAGCATACATGATTTATTTCAATCTGTTTTGGCATTATGTCTTCACCTTTTCTGACCATTCTAATAAATCTATAATAATGCTACTCAATCATAGTTAGATTAGTTTGGAATCTAATTGCTGCGAATGAGATGACACTATGCAACAAATAAGCTTGACAAAGTCAAACTAAGAAAACCATTTCATATATTAATCGCATAATCCACATTTGACCGAAGTCATTAAGCCACATAACCAAATCCAAAATTATGTTCAAACATGTCCAACAAGAAACAGAACAGCCTTAACGAAAACAAACACATTTAAGTTGTCACAAATCACAATGACCAAACGACTAATTTATTAGATAAAGGATAAAAAGACCTAGGTTATTATATGCTTCTGCATATGTCAGATTTGCAATGATAGCTTTCTCAATCATACTAGGTCCATTTTACCCTGGAGAACGTAGAAAAAATCAAAAAGTGTACGATGCTTACCTGAACAGTGTAGACAACACCACGGTTATTTAATGACGGTGAAAAGTTGGGTTTGATTGACAAAGCAAGCTACAGTACCAAAACCAAACTTTCCTATAAAAAATCTGTGCAATCCAGCAAGTGTTGAAATTGAAACAATTGACATAATTGTACCTGGTAGCATTATACAGCTTTATAAAGGTTGTCAATCTTTATATATAACACCTAGATTGTTGCAAGCTTCTGCACAATGTGGATTGAAATGGAAGGCGAGTTAATAGAACACAATAGGCTAGGAAGTAGTATAAAGAGATTTTCCAAAGTGGCAATTAATATAATACTACAATTAAGTTGTATCTTAATATATTACATGCAGGTGCACTATGTGAGAAATATAATAATATACAGAGATGTGTGTGCAAGACATTAGACATACCATATCAAACTTATGCATCTCACCGTAAGCAACCCCGAGATTATATACAGCACCAGCATGATGCCAATTATAATAAAAAGCTTTCTTATAAAAAGCCACACCCTGATTGATGCCACCCTCCAATTTAACCTATATATATAAAACAAAACAGTGATCTCCATAAGCAAGAAAAAATGAACCAAAGTTGTCAATGCATCTCATTGCACATGAGATATAGAAAGTAAAAGTACCCAAGAAAAACTGTAGACAAGAAGAAAATATTATAAAATGTTAATTAACAAACACAAACCATACTAACGCACGTCCCAAGTCAGAAGAGTTTTCCTAAGATTTCTTCCTAGAAGGCATCATTGCACTATTATTCATATTGATAATTACCATTGGCATTGCACTATTATTACCTGTAGGCCATCATTTCAATTATATTACCATTGCAATATTATTCTGGTTGATAACAGAATTATTTCATGATTTTTATCTTTAAACACAAAGAAAGAGAGCATCATACATAAAAACATAAGATTGCCAAAAAATAATTAGCACTGTTTTGTGTCACCTTTGTTCCCAAATCTGTCAACACTATAACCATATTGTTTTTGGCAGTCTCGAAGTTAGCTGAAACAGCTAAACACCTGCCACAAAACAATAATTGATCATAAACCTCACAGTGTGCATCCAATCATTAAGCTGAGCTGGTAGCATTAGTGGAAGGAGGAAAGTGTGAAACTGTTTCTGTTAGAGAAGGGTGGATAAATAGAGAGAGTGACTTAGTAGGAAGGTATCTTTGAGAATATTGAAATTGTAATAGAATGGAGAGCTACTGCTCTCTGTAGGGGTTTGGCCCTGTGGCAGATAGAGATTTTCTCTACTGTAAATTCCTTTTTTCTCACATAATACTACAAATATTTGATCTCTAAATTCATTGTTTTAGTTCTTAATTTCTGGTTCCTAACACTTTCTTGGAGCTTTTTCTTCAAATACTATTATTTCTACCTTCAAAGAAAGAGAATTTCTTTTTGCGCCCCACATACCTTCTCACGCGCAAAAAGGAAGGTGAAGGCAAAAGGCGGATGTTTAGACAAGGACATGACATCGACGACGACAAGAATGACTACTACTAGGGCCTCAAATGATCATAATCAAAATTAAAAGTTGTACTGTAACATAACATAAGCTAACAAGAGCTGCAAAATCAAGTGGAGACCACTATAAATCTAAGCTATAAAATCCAGATTGAAACATATATATAAAATAAAGAGGAGGAAGAAGAAGATACCTACATATTACACTTGACTAGGTCAGCCAGTCATCTGAGTACAAGTTGAACTCCTTATGAGAAGAAATCATGAAGGTTATCATACCAGGAGTTGTAAGGAACACCGTCGGTGGAGGTAGGGTATCTTGCATTGAGGAAACCGGTGGAGGTAACGGAGCCGTAAGTACCACTATTGGGATCAAAGAGCAAACTACAAATTGCATATACATCCTGAAAGCAATTCTAAAATGTTTGTCAAAGAAAAACGCTAATCATGAAGAAATAGATAGATCCTGAAATCCAAGCAATAGAAGTTACAGCGTCAAATACAAGAAAAGAATAATCGTTAACTATGACGTGAAGACTCAGTCCAGCAAATGAACTAAAATAAATATGTGCTTGTTTACAATACCCATGCACCTAATTCAGATAGAGGAAAAGTTATCCAGTTTGAATTGAAAAGTTTTAAATAAGTTTAATAATTATAGGGCAAGGTAAATAAGTATGATTAGACAGTTTAATACATGGCATAGCTGATTTAAGGGCTACATCCCTACATAAAGACCAGTCAACTTTTAAAAATTCAACTAACAAGATGTAACCAACAAAGGACTAGCCATTGGCTTTTTCAGCCAAAACTTATTTCCTCTAAGTTGTAACATACTTTTCAAAGTAGATTTCTACATACTTCCCCTTCCCTCCACCTTATACTACATCTCAAGCTCCTAAGTCCTAACTCTTTTTTACTGCCTAGCTATTAACAAATGTTTAAAATAGTGCTAACTTCTCTTTTTTGTATACAAACCGCATAAGTGAGCATTTCTAACCCCTTATAATTGATCTGATCATACTCCTTACCACTTTATTAGTCCTTGTGTTCATTAATAATTTCTACAAAATTATGCATAACATGGTTACATACCCGAGGAGAGAGTACAAGGAGTATATGTTTTGGCTACTAATACCAATTCAAAGTTTAACACTTATTCAATTCCTGAATACTCAAGCCTATCTGAACAGTCCCCAACCAGAATCTATACAACTTTTCAAATCAACTCAATAGCAATGAATAAAGTTTGGGCGAATATATCACACTAACATATCAAACATAAGGTATCTAGTCTGATTAGACTTAAGGGTCATCAAGGCTACATTTAATCACCTCGGTCCGAATTTACACATTACAAAAGCTTTTGAGAAAACTAGCACATTTTGCAAAATTGGTTTAATTCAAAATATTGGCGTCAAACCCTGTGTTGGGGCAGAAGATTGAATTCTATTGAATAATGTAGAAAAATTGTTACCTTTTTTCAAGCAAAACCATGTTAATTAAGCAATTTCTCTCTTTCATATCAGATCTAATTCTCAACGCAGCCTGTTCAAAAACAAAAAAGATAAGTATATGTTGAAATTTAAAATTGAAATGAAATGGAAACCAAAAATAGTGAACTTGAACTTGCCATAACATGTCGAATGGACTGTCATGGAGGCAACATTTAACCGTCTCCGAATTCATTTAGCCATTAGAATTGAGACTTGAAAGTCATCGATACAACATTTAACCATCTCATAATTTATATAGCCAATAACAATTGGACTTTAGAGTCATCGAGGCAACTTTTAGGCGCATTTATATAGTAAATAGAAATTGGACTTGAGGGTTATTGAGGCAACATTTAACCACATCAGAACTTGAAGAGCCAATAGCAATTTGAACTTAAGTGTCATCGAGGCAACATTTACCGAATTTATATAGCCAATAGCAATTGGACTTAAGGGTGATCGAGGCAACATTTAACCAAATTAATATAGCCAATGAGAATTGGACTTAATCTTTATCTAGGCAACATTTAACCGTCTTTGATCATCGAGGCAACATTTAACTGAATTTATATAGCTAATAGCAATTGGACTTAAGGGTCATCGAGACAATATTTAACAACATTTAGATAGTCAATATCAATTAGACTTAAGGGTCATTGAGGCAACATTTAACCACATTACAACTTGGAGAGCCCATAACAATTGAACTTAAGGGTCACCGAGCAACATTTACCGAATTTATATAGTCAATAGCAATTTGACTTAAGGGTCATCGAGACAACATTTAACCAAATTTATATGGCCAATAGGAATTAGACATAAGGGTCATCAAGACAACATTTAACCAAATTTATATTGCCAATAGGAATTAGACTTATGGGTCATCGAGGGGACATTTAACCAATTTTATTTAGCCAATGAGAATTGGACTTAAGCTTTATCTTGGCAACATTTAACTGTTTTTGGTCACCGAAGCAACATTCAACTGAAATTATTATAGCCAATATCAAATGAACCTATGGTTCATCGAAGCAACATTAACCGCATTTATATAGTCAATAGCAATTTGACTTAAGGGTCGTTGAAGAAACATTTACCCACATCATATCTTGAAGAGCCAATAGCAATTGAACTTAATGGTCATCGAGACAACGTTTACCGAATTTATATAGTCACATTAAGGGTCATCAAGGCAACATTTAATCATCTCGCTCCAAATTTACACATTACAAAAGCTTTTGAAAAAATTAGCACAATTTGGAAAATAGATCTAATTGAAAATATTGGTGTCAAACAGTGTCTTGGTGCAGAAGATTGAATTCTTTTGAATAATGTAGAAAAATTGGTACCTTTTTTCAAGCAAAGCCATGTTAATTATGCAATTTCTCTCTTTCATCTCAGATCTAATTCTCAGCAACCTGTTCAAACACAAAAAAGATTAGTATATGTTGAAATTTAAAATTGAAATGAAACGGAAACCAAAAATAGTGAAATTGAACTTGCCTTAACATGTCGAATGGGATGTCATCGAGGCAACATTTAACCATCTCCGAATTCATTTAGCCAATAGAATTGAGACTTGAAAGTCATCGATACAACATTTAACCATCTCATATATAATTTATATGGCCAATAACAGTTGGACTTTAGGGTCATCGAGGCAACGCATTTATATAGTCAATAGAAATTGGACTTAGGGGTTCTTGAGGCAACACTTACCCACATCAGCAGAACTTGAAGAGCCAATAGCAATTTGAACTTAAGTGTCATCGAAGCAACATTTACCAAATTTATATAGCCAATAGCAATTGGATTTAAGGGTCATCGAGGCAACGTTTAACCAAATTTATATAGCCAATGAGAGTTGAACTTAAGTTTTATCTAGGCAACATTTAACCGTCTTTAATCATCGAGGCAACATTTAACTAAATTTATATAATCAATAGCAATTGGACTTAAGGGTCATTGAGGCAACATTTAAAGCATTTATATAGTCAATAGCAATTAGACTTGAGGGTCATTGAGGCAATATTTACCGACATCAGAACTTGAAGAGCCAATAGCAATTGAACATAAGGGTCAGTAAGCAACATTTACCAAATTTATATAGCCAATAGCAATTGGACTTAAGGGTTATCGAGACAACATTTAACCACATTTATATTGCCAATAGAAATTGGAGTTATGGGTCATCGAGGCGACATTTAACCAATTTTATATAGCCAATGAGAATTGGACTTAAGGGTCATCAAGGCAACATTTGACCAAATTTATAAAGCCAATGGAGATTAGACTTAAGATTTACCTAGGCAACATTTAACCGTCTTTGGTCATCGAAGCAACATTTAACTGAAATTATATAGCAAATAGCAATTAGACTGATGGGTCATCGAAGCAACATTTAACCGCATTTATATAGTCAATAGCAATTTGACTTAAGGGTCGTTGAAGCAACAGTTACTCCACATAACTTGAAGAGCCAATGACAATTGAACTTAAGGATCATCAATACAACATTTATCGAATTTATATAGCCAATAAGGGTCATCAAGGCAACATTTAATAATCTCGGTCCGAATTTACACATTACAAAAGCTTTTGAAAAACCTAGCACAGTTTGGAAAATCGATCTAATTCAAAATATTGGTGTCAAACAATGTCTTGGTGCAGAAGATTGAATTCTTTTGAGTAATGTAGAAAAATTGGTACCTTTATTCAAGCAAAATCATGTTAATTATGCAATTTCTCTCTTCTATCTCTGATCTAATTCTCTACGCAACCTGTTCAAAAACAAAAAAGATTAGTATATGTTGAAATTTAAAATTGAAATGAAACAGAAACCAAAAATAGTGAACTTGAACTTGCCTTAACATGTCGAATGGGTTGTCATCGAGGCAACATATAACCATCTCCGAATTCATTTAGCCAATAGAAATAAGACTTGAAAGTCATCGATAAAATTTAACCATCTCATAATTTATATAGCCTATAAGAATTGGACTTTAGAGTTATCGAGGCAACATTTAACCGCGGTTATATGGTCAATAGAAATTGGATTGAAGGGTTATTGAGGCAACATTTACCCACATCAATACTTGAAGAGCCAATAGCAATTTGAACTTAAGTGTCATAGAGGCAACATTTACCGAATTTATATAGCCAATAGCAATTGGACTTAAGGGTCATTGAGGCAACATTTACCCACATCAAAACTTGAAGGGCCAATAGTAATTGAACTTAAGGGTCACCGATCAACATTTACCGAATTTATATAGCCAACATTAATTGAACTTAAGGGTCATCGAGGCAACATTTAACTAAATTTATTTAGCCAATTGGAATTGGACTTACGCTTTTTCTAGGCAACATTTAACCGTCTTAGGTCATTGAGACAACGTTTAACCATATCAGAATTTGTAGAGCCAATTGGATTTGGACTTAAGTGCCAACGGGACAACATATTACCATATTAGAATTTATATAGCCAATAGCAATTAGACTTAAAGTTTAAGGCAACATATAAACATCTCAGAATATTAATTGAACTTAAGGGTCATCGATGCAACATATTATCATCTTTGAATTTATATAGCAATTAGAAATTGAAATAAAAGGTCATTGATGCAACATTTAAACCATCTCAAAATTTATATATCCAATAACAATTGGACTTCACTTTCGTCGAAGCAACATATAACGGTTATCGGGACAATGGGCAGAGGTTCTTACTAAACCTTTGTCTGCTGTCAAATCATGTGCTCTTTGTGACAAGCTCAGAGTATTTGACAAAAAAAGGTTGGTCAAGCCATCCTCAGATTATAAAGGGGAGTGTTAGAAAATATAGTGAAAGTTCAGTTTGTGAACTAAACTCACTTAAGGAAGGTTCTAGAATAACTTGGCAATTAGATTTCCTTTGTATTAAGAAGAGTTAGTTACATGTAATAAAAAAAATAGAGTTAGTTACATTCTATAACTAACTCACTTTGTATTCGGTTTCCATATAAGATAGAATCTTCCATTGTACACAAAACAAGTTTCTAATCATTGACGATTTTTCTCTTTTCTAATTTCTAATAAAGTTTATAGGAGAAAGTTGTTACCTTGAGCTTCAAAATAGTTGGTCTTCATTTTCTTC
This sequence comes from Trifolium repens, assembly GCA_030408175.1. Classification (NCBI taxonomy): domain Eukaryota; kingdom Viridiplantae; phylum Streptophyta; class Magnoliopsida; order Fabales; family Fabaceae; genus Trifolium; species Trifolium repens. The sequence continues at coordinate 40,486,654 of CP125851.1, forward strand.
ATCTATGTATTTCATTGCAAGCAAGCGGTTCTGCACATTAAGGTGCATCAAAATAAGGATACAATTACTTTACAAAAAAGCTTCAAAAATCCAATCATCTACAAATTCTCAACAATGACTTAATGGTATTATATTCAGCCCAAAAAAAGAATGATTGGACAGATGCAAGTACCACCAATGCTGGCAACTACCAGCTTTGAAAAATTGTACACAGGTTAACAAAAACAAAACATTCAGCCATAGTGCAACAGACCTGGCAAGCATTTCGAGAGTCAAGACCAATCTTGAGACATTGTTCATAAGCCTTGAGAAATTGTTCATAAGCATTAATTGCTAGAGCAATATCACCAATATCCCTATAAAGAACATCTGCACAACAAGAATAGAAAAGATGAAGATAGCTGTTAAAAAGTTGCAGGGTTTTCACTTAACGGTACACCATGACATAAATCATATTTTGTAACTATACTATACATAACGAGAAACAAAATTTCATAAGAACTTCTAAGTGAGAGGGCGGATACCATACAGAAGTCTTAATGCAAAGAATGGAATAAACACAATCACTTGCATTTCATTTTAGGAAAATGCTGGATATTACGAATCCAACTTCAACGAAACTGAAGAAATACACTATAGTTAACTTGATATTACCATTTTTCCCATCTTTTATTTTCAATTTCACCGAACTACCCAATTATGGTTAGTATATCTGTACATAGACTTTTTACAGCAATCTTTGCCATCCTTCCTTCCCTCTGCAGAAGTAATATAATTTCAACACAAGCTTTCTAACCAGCTTTTAGGCCAATCTCTTTGAATATATCTATTTATAAAACTATTTGATAAATTTTTACCCTTTTAGCAAAACTGATCTAACCAAAAGAGACAGCAGACATGATTTATTTCAATCTGTTTTAGCATATGTCTTAACCTCTTCGGACCATCGTAATAAATCTATAATAATGCTACTCAATCATAGTTAGATTAGTTTGGAATCTAATTGCTGAGAATGAGATGACTCTATGCAACCAAGAAGCTTGGCAAAGTCGAACTAAGAAAACCATTTCGCGTATTAATCACATAATTCATATTTGATCGAAAACATCAAGCCACATAACCAAATCCAAAATTATGTTCAAACATGTCAAACAAGAAACAGCACAGTCTTAACGAAACAAACACATTTAAGTTGTTACAAATCACAATGACCAAACGAATAATTTATTAGATAAAGGATAAAAAGACCTAGGTTATTATATGCTTCTGCATATGTCAGATTTGCAATGATAGCTTTCTCAATCATAGCTTTCTCAATCATACAAATCACAATGACCAAACGAATAATTTATTAGATAAAGGATAAAAAGACCTAGGTTATTATATGCTTCTGCATATGTCAGATTTGCAATGATAGCTTTCTCAATCATACTTGCAGCAGCATCCATATTTTACCCTGGAGAACATAGAAAAGATTATATAATTAGTAACTAAAGATTTTTTTTTTTGACAAGTAATTAAAGATATTTGATCAACGTCAAAAGTCAAAAAGTGTACGATGCTTACCTGAACAGTGTAGACAACACCAAGGTTATTTAATGACTGAAAAGTTGGGTTTGATTGACAAAGCAAGCTACAATACCAAAAAAAAAAAAAAAACTTCCTATAAAAATTCTGTTCAATCCAGCAAGGGTTGATATTAAAACATCTGACATAATTGTCATTACCTGGTAGCATTATACAGCTTTATAAAGGTTGTCAATCTTTATATATAACGCCAAGATTGTTACATCTTTTTATACTACTTCTTAAGAATTTGTGGATTGAAATAGAAGGCGAGTTAATAGAACACAATAGCCTAAGTAGTATAAAGAGATTTTCCAAAGTGGCAATTATTATTACAATAAAGTTGTATCTTAATATATTATATGCAGGTGCACTATGTGAGAAATATAATAATATACACAGATGTGTGGGCAAGACATACCATATCAAACTTAAGCATCTCACCATAAGCAACCCAGATATTATACATAGCACCAGCCATAATGCCAATTATAATAAAAAGCCACACCCTGATTGATGTCACCCTCCAATTTAACCTATAAAAAAGAAAACAATGAGATATAGAAAATGAACCAAAGTTGCAATGCATCTCATTGCACGTGAGATATAGAAAATAAAGGTACGCAAGAAAAACTCTAAACAAGAAAATATTATAAAATGTTAATTAACAAACACAAACCATACTAACGCACGTCCCGAGTCAGAAGAGTTTTCCTAAAATTTATTCCTAGAAGGCATCATTACACTATACATATTGATAATTACCATTGGCATTACACTACTATTCTGGTTGATAACAGAATTATTTCATGATTTTTATCTTTAAACACAAAGAAAGAGAGCATCATACATAAAAACATAAGATTGCCAAAAAATAATTAGCACTGTTTTGTATTACCTTTGTTCCCAAATCTGTCAAAGCTATAGCCGTATTGTTTTTGGCAGTTACGAAGTTGGCTGAAACAGCTAAACACCTGCCATAAAACAGTAATTGATCATAAAACCTTACAATATGCGTCCAATCATTAAGTGTGCGCTTGGAATAAAATAAGAGTCCATTTGTGTGGGTTTCTTTTCAAGAAAATGCATATATTTTAAAGTTAAAAGTTTCTAAAAATATTTATAACAATTAAGTAATTTCTTCACAAAATACTTTCAAGAATTTTTTCGTGCTTTTCTCAAAAGCTAAAAATAGTAGGGCTTGTCTGCCTTGAGAATTCATTTCCGGTTTCCATTTTAATTGCTAAACTGCCCTCTTGTTTCACTTTTATGTTCACAAAATTTTTACACGAAACAACTGTTTTTACTATTTCCAATGACAGTTTAACGGTAAAAGTGGAATGAAGATTTAGACAGAACATTTTCTCAAACAAACCTATATCGTCCAAAAATAGTATTACTACTTCGTAACAAAATATACGCAAAAAACACTAATCATGAAGAAATAGATAGATCCTGAAATCCGAGCAATATAAGTTACAGCGCCAAAGACAACAAAAGAAAAATCGTTAACTGTGAAGTGAAGACTCAGTCCAGCAACTGAACTAAATTAATGCTTGTATATACAATACAGATACAGGAAAAGTTATCCAGTTTGAACTGAAAAGTTCTAATAAGTTTAATAATTAAAGGACAAGGTAAATAAGTATGATTAGGCAGTTTAATACATGGCATAGCTGAGTTAAGGTGTAAGTAGATTAGCTGAGTTAACGTGCAAATCAATTTAAGGGCTACATCCCTACATAAAGACCAGTCAATTATTTAAAATTCAACTAACAAGATGTAACCAACAAAGGACTAGCCATTGACTCTTTCAGCCAAAACTTATTTCCTCTAAGTTGTAACATACATTTCAAAGTAGTTTTCTACATACTTCCCCTTCCCTCCACCTTATTTACATCTCAGCTCCTAAGTCCTAACTCACTTTTTTTATTGCCTAGCTATTAACTAATTATTAAAATAGTGCTAACTTTTCTTTTTTGCATCAAACCGCAAAAGTGAGCATTTCTAACCCCTTCCAATTGATCTGATCATACTCCTTACCATGGTATTAGTCCTTGTATTCAGTAATAATTTCTACAAAATTATGCATAACATGGTTACATACCCGAGGAGAGAATCCAAGGAGTATATGTTTTAGCTATTAATTCCAATTCAAAGTCTAACACTTATTCAATTCCTAAATAATCAAGCAGTCAAGCTTATCTGAACAGTCCCCAACGACAACCTATGCAACTTTTCACTTCTACGAGCAAAAGGGAAGGTGAAGGCAAAAAGCAGATGACAAAAGGATATGAGAACTTGCAGAGCAATGGTAGACAACGAGGCTACGACACAAACAAGTGGATAATGCAACCACAAATAGAAATTAGAATAAGAAATTAGACAACCATACAACTTGCAGGAAATTCAACCGCACCATACATCCCACCCACATAGTTACTTTATTATATATATATATATATATATATATATAGTATGTCAATATCGCGTGCCAGATCAAAATTCAAATTTGGAAATTAGGAAATTGGAATAAAATATAGTCAACCTTTCCTAATTCAAGAAAAACATATGCACACACTGTTATTAATCATAAAAATGAATGGATAAAATTTTTCCTAATCCATCTAAAACAATTTTATGATAATAAAAAAACCTAATCTGAAAAGCTAACTTTTAAGTATATAGAAAATAAAATGAATAACGGAAATAGAATGTGTACGGAATTGTGAAGAAGAAGATACCTACATATTACACTTGACCTAGCCATCCATCTGAGTACATCTCGATCTTAACCTTATGAGAGGGAATCATGAAGTCAGTTCAGGTAATAAAGGCGATGCGGTGGCAAGAGCAAGGTCGAAACTGAGGGTTTGGTGAAGAGGTAGGGTTTTAGGGGAATTTACTGCATGACAAAAGTGATCATTTCAGTCCGATTTTAAAAACCCAATCGTCATATAATACTTAAAAGAGACAAGAAAACCTGAAGCAACAAAATCATCAATGATTGGTAAAACGTATTCCCACAATTTAGGTCGCAACATGACCATTTTTTATGTTGCTGAAACCAAGGTTTTAAATAGCGGTCACGGTCGCGTTAAGGATTTCGCGATTTCGGCTGTTACGGTTGTCGCGTTACAAATTACAGTCGTCGCGGTGTGAATTAATCACAATATCGCACAAATCTTATTAAAATTATTATACTATAATATATGTATAACAACTTAAATGTGAGATAAATGTATAGTTTTGAACTAGAAAAGAGTTGAAAAAAATACCACTTTATAATTTATGTTCATATTTGTACTAAAAATGTGATTTTTATTGGAAAAAATGGAAGTCTATATCTATTAGCATTTTGTCGCGGCCGTATTGCGTTTCGTTGCGGCCGTATCGGTGTTTCGTCGCGGGAGTATCAACGTTTCGACGTGATTTTATTTCACCATGTAAAAACGGTAACGGTAGGTACCAAAACCTTTTTGTCGCGGTCTTTTTCGCGGTAAGGAACCTTGATTTAAAACCTTGGCTGAAACCACAACGCATAATTATGGACCTCACTTAACCATGATTATACGCAGCAGTATCAAGGACGGTGACGTCATCACCAACCGCGACTATTTTAAACCCTACTAATCATAGAATATGCATATACAAGTGAAATTAACTCAGAAGGCATAGATTTGCTTGCCTACACAATATTTTCAAGAATCCTAATAGCATGATGTTTTTCAATATTATCTTGAAAGTGAATTACATTCAAAGATAACACAAAGCATAGTTCTAGTCCTAGAAATCCACAATTATGGCAGCTTCAACCGCAACGGATTGAAATTTAGAAGCCATGAAATCTAAACTATAGATTTTTGTAGAAAATATGAAACAATTACCGTCAAGTGGATTAGTGAAGGCCAAACCTGAGAAATCGAAGTTAACGTCCAGTGCTTTCTCGGTTCCCAAATACGAAACAGAATCGATGAATGAATTGACGAATTACAAAGAAAAATGTAATCTCTGTGAGTGATGAAATCTTTGAATGGAAATTGGAATAGAAACCAAAATGAAAAGCAGGAGCCAGGAGGTGGTGACTGAACTTTGAAGGGTGTGGAAAAAGAACTTGTTTGTTAACTGTGGTTAGGGTTTCGTTTTGTGTCGTGAGGAGAGAAGATAGCCGTTTGGAATGTGTTGTTTGTTTGTGTGAATCTATACTAATATATACTGTAGTAAGGAAAACTTGAGTTTTGGTGTTTTTTTTCTTTTCATGCTAAACAATGCACCGATGCACTAATTAAGTATATCCAAAAAATAAAAAGACAAAATTATTATTAGAAATATACTGTAACTTTTTACATCTTCAATATATTAAATGCATATGTTCCAAAAAAAATAATTCTATATTAATATGCTTAACTAGTACACCGGATCCATTATTTAGCATTTTCCTTTTTTTTAGAAAAATGGGGCACAAGTTAGGGAAGCAAATATAGTAAGTTTTCTTGGAAATTGTGTAGTCAACCTCTAAAAAAAGAAAAAAAGTGTTGTTTTCTATGTGTAATTTTCTCTTTTTGGTATTCTTAACTAATGCCTCGGGGATACTAGTTAGCATAACCTTTTTTTAAATGCTAAACGATGTCTCTGAGACACGTTTAAGGAAGCAAATATAGTAATATAGCATTAGAGTTTGTGCAGTCAACTCTTCGAAAGTGTAAAAAATGTCATTTTTAATTTAAATTTTTTTTATTTTGGTATCCTTAACCAATGTCCGGGGCACCGGTTAGCATGATCCTTTTTTTCTTCCAACACGTGCAATATTTGCACATGCTTTTTTTTTACAAAAAAAAACTAATTATTAAAAAATATTATAAAATACTAATTATTTATTAAAATATTATACATTTAATATAAAATGCACAAATTTCAATACAAAATTATTATTTTAATTTTGTTATCATATGCAAATTGGCACATGATAAAAAAATCCTTTTTTTTATAAAGGCTATAGTTTTTTTTTAATTCCAAAAATATGCTAAAACAATTTATTTTTTTTAACTCTTCTTAACTTTTTTAACATCTTTCTTAACTTCTATATCTTCTATAACTTGACAAATTCTATTATGCACGAGTCTATGTTTTTGTCTATGTTACCTAAGTGCCGATACGGTATCGATATCTGATACGGATACTGGTACAGGGTACGTTAATTTTAGAAAATTTAAGGTACGAGTACGTTAATATAAATTATTAGAAAAAATATTCTTAAGTGAATTATTATCATCATATTTTGGAGATATACTTTATTTTATCTACCGTCTCAACTATTTTCATCAAAAGTGAGAGAGATAATTGAAATATAATAAAATCTCAAAATATTTTAAGAGATTTTTAAACCGCCAATATGTTCTTTTTATATTCGTTATCCCAAATCAACTAAATAAAAATGGATACTGATTGGCAGGCCTGCCCTGTGGATGTGCAAAGTGAGCCACCGCGCAGGGCCTCAACCATTTAGGGTCCTCAAATTTTTATACTGGTCATTTAAAATTTTTATATATGTATAAAATAAAATTAAAGCATTTGTTACAACTAAAAATATTTATTGCACAAAAAAAGTTTAATAATTAAATTTAATAGAAGCATTTTTAATTTTATAAGAACTTGTTGTTGATTGTAAAAAAAGAAGCAACATTATTAGAAAGTTGACAATGATATTAGTTTGAAGATGTATGTTATTGATTAAAATATATCACTTTTGGTTGTTATTTACAATAATGATGACTAGTTTTGATTTTTTTTTTTTGCTATTTACAATTTGAATAGAGAATGACTCTCCTAAAAAACAAATTATTTTTTTATAGGCTAAACTATATATTTGGTCCCTTACGTTTATTTTAAGTTTCAATTTGGTCCCTTACGTTTAAAAAGTTTCAATTTGGTCCCTTACGTTATCAACGTTTGCATTAGTTGGTCCCTTCCGTCAGATTCCACTGTTCCACTCTTTCAATTGGACACGTGTCAACATGTCCAAGTGTCCACGTGTCAATCCACGTGTGCAAACCGTCCGCCACGTCAGCAAACCGTCTGCCACATGTGCAAAAACTGACGGAAGGGACCAAATTGAAACCTAAAATAAACGTAAGGGACCAAATTGAAACTTTTTAAACGTAAGGGACCAAATTGAAAACTAAAATAAACGTAAGGGACCAAATATGTAGTTTAGCCTTTTTTATATTAGGGATCCATTCTTAATATTCATACAGGACCTCCAAATACTCGGGACCGGTCCTGCGGATCAATGCATACCATACGAATACCATAGAGTACACGGTACGAGCACTCCACCATTTTTGAAGTACCCATACTTCATAGGTTTTTGTTCAACTTACACAAGTTCATTTTTGTGAATAGGACAAAAAATTTCATACCATACGCCCTAGTCAAAACACACTATATAATAATAGTAAAACAAACCATTTTATCAAGTTGGTTCGTATTTACCGAAGTTTTCTTGCATTAAGAGGGGTGTAAATGGACCATAATTTCGGTTCGTATTTACCGAAGTTTTTTCCAGGGGTAAAAATGGAAACCTGGATTGAAAAAGAGACATGGGGGTAGGAAAAGAAATCTTCTTGTTTCTAAATCTATAAAACCAAAGATGTGATACCTTCTTCTTCATAAAAACTAGGCATGGCAACGGGGCGGGGACAGGTTTTGCTCTCCCCAAATTCAAACCCGTATAGTTCGGGTTTCCCCAAACCCATCTCAATTCCGAGCGGGGATAAAAAGTATAACCCCAAATCCAAACCCAACGGGGATCGGGTATCCCAACAGGGTTTGGGTATCCCCGTTACGTCTCTTCCTACATGAATTTGAATTGTATTTTAGTTTTTTTTTATTAAATAAAAGTAGTTAAAAGTTCAAAATTATTTTGTTTCAACGATATTTTTTTAAATAAAGAAAAGAAATAGAGAAAATAGTTTGTTTATTACTCAAATTAAAGATAAAAAATAAATATATAAATTTAATTTAAGAAATTGTTTAAGGATTTCTAATTTAAAAGAGGTAAAATCTAATTTTAATATATGCGGGGCGGGTTCGGGGACGGGTTCGGGGTGGGTATCAATGTCCCCATTACCCGCCCCAAGCCCATCTTTTGAAATCGGGGAAAACCCAAACCCGAACCCAAACCTAGTCAACTCGGGTTTTCCCCGTCAAAGCGGGTATGATTTGGGCGGGTACCCGCGGGTATGGGTTTTATTGCCATGCCTAATAAAAACTTGAAGTTTGCTATTTAGGCCCCCTACTATTACTCGCAGGCCCCCGTCGTGACCAAAATGCCCTTACAAGCATCTGTATCCTAGAAAATGAAGGAAACAAATTTCGTCACCTAGAAGACGAAATTATGTTAAAACATAGTAGGCCTGCATTGTCACGCACATCTGGGCACAAAGCACGAAATTTTGTCTCGTAGTTACCGAAACGCCAATTTTTTGAAATTTTGTCACCTAGAAGACGAAATTGTGTGTTTTGTCACCTAGAAGACGAAATTTTGGTTAAACGTCATCTGAACACAAAACACACAATTTCGTCTCGTAGTTACCGAAAAATCCATTTTTTGAAATTTTGTCACCTAGAAAACGAAATTGTGTGTTTTGTCATCTAGAAGACGAAATTTTGATTTTCTGCGATTTCGTTTCCCTGAAACCAAAGTATCCTAGGTGTAAAAATGAGGATATTTTGAGATTTTTTGGGAGCCTGAGATCAACGAGGGGGGCTAAATAGCAATTTTCTAAAAACATGCGTCTCTTCGTCCACAATATCACCTAACTACGGGTAGTTTTGCTTCAATTGATACAACCCAAACCAATTCTACCCGTAAGTTGAAAAATTGCTTACTGATTTGATTTGGTGATTTTCTATTACTATTCCAAACCATATCATTCCAATTCTTCCATATATAAATAATAAAAGATTAAACGAAAAATAACCATTTTCTCTACTCAATGCGTTTAGTTAGTAGTACTTTTTGTTTTAAGAAGCTGTTTAGTTACTTATTTATAAGATTACACAAACATCTCCTCATTCTGTTTAAATAAATACCAAAGAACTACAACAAGATTTTTCATAATTCTATTGCGGCCAAGTTTAGTTCATAACAAAAATATTAAATTAGTCTTTCACATTTTTATACATGACACAAATTAGTCAATATATATCTTACAAGTCAATGAGTGAATCTATGTATATATTGAAAGACCATATAAATAGGCTACGAGAGCAATTCTTAAAAAGCAATTCTTAAAAAATGAATTATTGCTAACGTGCCTCTTTCCTATATTTTTTGTTTTTATTACTTTTTTAAATTCAAATTCAAAAATTGTAAAGTACTACACCTCTTCCCTAATTACCTTGTGCCGCAAGCAACTGTTCTATGTAACAATAACCTAACTAATATGCATATCTCACAATGAGACACCCCCCACAAGAGGTATGTTATGTTATGTATATCTCTACTCTTTTTTCACTACTAGTAAACAATGTAGTTTTAGTCATCAAAATTAATTTAGTTAGAAGTGAGTTTAATGGAGGATAGTAATATGGATGTGCTTGATCGAAGGAAAGTGAGGAAGAATGTTAAAGGTATATATTTTTAGAATTGAATATTATGCCTAACTTATTCTGATGGGATTTCTTAACACACCCCATCATGTCCAACATTATTGAGCTTGGTGCATGGATATAAGCGGTGGGTGTGGTCCGATACGGAAAACACGATAGCAGGTGTCCCAACGGATCTTAGATAGGCTACCATCTTGGAATTGAGTATCGAGTAACCCATCCTTACAAAACTGACTTGTAAGGTGATGATGTCCTCTTACTTATAAATGCATGTCTAGGTCATCTCACAACTGATGTATGACTTCTTAACCTATATATGGGTGATGGTGGTGTCACACGACAAAGAAAGAAGGAACATAGAAAGAGTTTACGATGTCTTGCTTTTTCTTATAATATATTAGAATATAAAATATTCTTTGTATAAATTATTAGTATATTCTATATTTAGGTGAACATTGCATAGGCCCAACTCAACATTATTGTATAAATACTCATTACTGTATAATGAAAAAGATGAGAGACATAATTCTATTGCATGAGGCAGATTAGTTTCTAAAGCCAAAAATGCTTCATGGCAGCTAGGACACATGAGTTTATGGTTAATATACATTCCGAGATACTCGTATTGCATTTTACATCGATGACAAGTAGTCCAAAATGTGGATTTTGATTTATTGGCAGAAGATGAAGTTTGTTCTTTAGCAGTATTTTCTGAGATTTTTTACTTGAACGAGGTTTCTTTTTACTATTGTTAGCCCCATAATTTTAAAATGGAGCATCTAACTTAGATAGTGGTATCAAGATGTTCAACTCTACTATAGATATCTCCCCCGGTTGAACTTTAAAATAGAGTTGAACTTCTTGATACCATTGCCTAAGTTAGATGCTCCATTTTAGAAGTACGGGGCTAACAATGGTGAAAAGAAACCCCCTTCAAGTGCAAAATCTCAAAAAAATATCGCTAAAGAACAAACATCATCTTCTACCAATAAATCAAAATCCACATTTTGGACTACTTGTCATCAAAGTAAAATGCAATACGAGTATCTCAGAATGTATCTTAACCTTAAACTCATGTGTCCTAGCTGCCATGAAGCATTTTTGGCCTTAGAAACTAATCTGCCTCCTACAATAGAATTATGTCTCTCATTTTTTTTTTTCTTTCATAATATGGTAATGAATATTTATACAATGATATTGAGTTGGGCCTAAGCAATGTCTAACTAAATATAGTAGATATTAATAATTCATATAAAATTATTTTGTATTCTAATAATATATGTTAATCCATTTTGGAAGTGGTAATTGTCCCTTTTTGTCCTTCAACTTACTACCAATCAACATTGCACTCCTTGTAAAAGTAATTTCCAATAAATTCCTATTTTACCTTCTAACAAGAATCTCAAATTAACATTACAAAAATACGATTCGACAATATAATGCAATCCAAAGATCATTAAGAGAGGGCGTTGTTGGATGGTGGGTAATGGTCATTATATCAAAATATGGGAGGATAGATGGTTACCAAACCATAAAGGGTATAAAATTATTTCTTCCCAACCCGATAATACTAATATGGTATATGCAAAAGATCTCATAAAGGATGGCGCGCACGTCGGGTTGAAACAATGACAATATTGATCATAACTTCACTTCTTTTGAAGGAGAGCAAATCAAGCAACTACCTATCATTATTAAATCACATGAGGGCCAATTAATGTGGATGCACTCTAGGGATAGTTACTCCAGTGTCAAAATCGGGTATAATGCTATTCACCTATGGCATGAGAACAAGCAGATGGGAACTTCATCTAAAGACTCCCAAACCCAGTTACGAAAAAATTATGGGATCTTCATATTATTCCTAGAAACAACAAACTAATACGGCGAATTCTCAAGAAGGCTCTACCTCTCAAAAGTGAGCTCAATCTTAAAGAAGAAAAGATCACGCATTTATTTTCTGTTCTAGGGTCACAAAAATTTGGTTTGGGTCTAAGTGTGGTATTAAATTCAATAGATATCACCATAATAACTTTATAGAATGGTTATAGCAACAAGTCTTGAACTTGGAAGAGGATCAAATTATACCTGCGATAATATATGGAATATGGTATGCTTGCAATCAGATTGCCTTCGAGGACATAGACGTTACATAACTGACTACCATCACTACAACAGAGAAAAGTATATAGGACTACCAATTACACAACAATTTCAAGGACGACAGAGACCAAGCAATTTCCCTAATAAGGCACAACAACACCGGCAATTCTAAGAACAATAATCACATAAAAACCAACAATAAGTCTTCTAGATCTAATATTTTGAGAAAACCTTCGACAGATCAAATTAAAGGAAATAGTGATGCAAACCTGTCTCATGTTGGTTATTGGGGATTAAGTACGATTTTTCATGATGAGCAAGGATATGTGCTAGCGGCTGCAATTTGGAAGCATCATGGCGGCGATGACCGGGCTACGACGGAGGCACTAGCGATCTATAATACCATCCACCTCGCTGTTGATTGCGGTTTCCAATCAATGATCCTTGAAAGCGGTAACGAGATGGTAATTCAGTTAGTGGATGGAACGGCGCAACTTCCTCGTACCTACATGGTAACCCTAATCTAGGGAATGTAGTGTAATAGAAATCGGTTTATAAACTACATTTTCTCTCATGTGAAGCGTAGTGATAATAGATTGGCCCATGCTATGGCCCAATTATCCTATAACACCCAATCAAATTTGGATCGAAGAGGCTCCACCATCTATTGTCCCTTTGATACTCTTGCACTTGATCCATTAATAAAATCTTTATCATTAAAAAAAAATCTAAGGTGTAGCAATCTCCAAAATATCAATTAAAAGCAAATAATTTAAATTAGGACAATTATCATAAATTCTTAAATGGGGTCATAATCACACCACATTGGTACACCACATTGCATCACTTTCAATTAAATATATTTCACTTTGCATTTCCAAAAATGCGAATCCGTTGATACATAATAAACATCCTTGTAAAAATATTATTATTTCTATTTTTTTATAGAAGAAATTTAAGGTGAAAGAATGATGTCTCAAAGTAAGACTGACTATATAATAATGCTTTTTAATGATGAATTTTTCGCATGCATTTTGTCTTAATCTTGTTTATGTTAACCAAGTTGTTTGGGCTCCAGTGACAAGGAGCTCCTTCCAAGGACGTGCCCGGAAAATACCGGGTTCGATTCCCATGGAAAACAACGTTTGGCCAGTGCGCATGTCTCTACGCACGAGTCGGATTAGTCGCCCACCTTTGGTGGGTCGGAAACCGGTGCGAAAACAAAAAAAAAAACTTGTTTTTCTTAAATTTAAGCTTCATTTTTCCTGGGTATTCTTTTGCTCTTGCAAAATTTTAGTTCAACTATTTTATGTTCCTATCTTATCAACTATTCTAATAATTAAATATACAATAATAAAGTGGAACAAGTAAATAATATAGTATACGTATATTACCACAAGTAAATAATTTTTTTTTTAATAAAGTGGGCATGTACTAGAAGTAGAACACAACAAACTCATTCTTTTATTTTTATTAAAAAATGGGTTGTGCAAAAGCTTAAATCCAGGAACCATTCTTTCTTTTCTGGTTCATACTTAATTGCAAATCATACCATACCACTTTGGACCTCATGGAAAATTTAATGCCCCGGGAACGATATTTGGATTCTAGTGTGCCTTTTTATAATTATTTTGGCTGCATTATTAGCAATGTTTTAAAAACCGGACCGGACATCGAACCGTGAGGGTACTGGTTCATTGGTTTATTGGTCGAACCACCGGGTCACTGGTCGAACCGCATGAATAAACCGGATTAAACCGGATAAACCGGTAGAACGAACCGGTCTCTATAATAAAACTATATAGGTATTAAACCGGTCGAATCAGATAACTCAGTCTCTAAAAAATCATGACATGACACATAAATTTTTTGAAAAACTCGGAAATTCCATAATGTAATAAGTTCTTAAATTCAAATTCTAAATGTTGTCATCACACACAATAAAATAGTACAAAATACAAATTCAAATAAGTTTTAAACAAAATTTAATTGCAAATAAACGGAATAACAAAATGTCTAATAAATTAAAATCCAAGGAGGCATAGTTATTTCAATGTTGGACTCTCTTTTATTTCTTTTTAGTTCTTCTATTTAAAAAAAAAATACAAAATGACGTCGTTTTGAGACTTTTGGCTGAAAAAAAAAAGCGCGTGCAATCAAACCGGCGGTTTGAAAAAACCGCCGGTTCACCGGTTTTTCCGGTTTTGAGCGGTTCCCACCATTCGAACCAGACCGATCACCCCCACGGTTCGCGGTCTGACCGGTTCGACCGGCCAGTTCGGTCCGGTTTTTAAAACACTGATTAGCAGCTTCTTAACTCTTTCTCCGCAACAATTGAATAAATAAATATAGCAGATTATAATAATAAGTGCGTCTAAAGTTATGACTCAGGACTTCAAACCAACCAATCATGTTTTAACTTAGAGGGAACTTTCATTTTTTATTACTCAAATAGTTCAACTATAGTCTTATAAAAATGAAACCACTTGTGATTAAAATGTTAGGTTTATACATCCTCTTATATATAAATAAAATGTTTAATCTCAACTCTTCCAATTAAAGTGTTGATATTAATTACTAATTTTTTTGGCACAATATATTCAAAGGTCCGAAGAGCTATCTTCCATCGCTCTGCTGCCGTCGTGAACCGGAGTTCTACATCAGAACAATAACTTTTTTGTATTAATTAAAAAATCTGAATAAAAAAAAACCATTCAAGTACTACTAGTAGTTGATAAATCAACTTCCATGAATTGCAATCATCAATTTCATCATCATATCTTAAAAATTCATCAAACAATCATAATAATTTTCATCTCTTACTACTAAACATGGCAATTCTTCACCTCCACAAAATTCAACACTCTATCTTTCTACTTGCTGCTTTTCTCCTTCAATTCTCATTACTGCAATTCCCCTCACTTGGATATGAACACCAAAACACATACTTCATCAATTGTGGATCGGGTACCCAAGTTAATGAAAATAACAACCTCTATATTGGTGAATCAAACAGTAATTACCCTAAAACAAGTTTCACCAATAGTTACACAGAAAGCAATCAATCAACGGTGCCTTCAACTCTCTACCAAAATGCAAGAATCTTCCATTCTGAATCTTCCTATGAATTCGATACCATCCCAAACAACACCTATATGGTACGTTTCCATTTCTTTTCATTCTCTTCACCGATTAACCTTTACACTGCAAAATTCAGCGTTTCTGTTCCTGGTTTCTCTCTGTTACATAACTTTGACGCTAAAAACACCACAAACCCTGGCTTAATAAAAGAGTATTTCGTTAAAATTATCAGAAAAAAATTCAAAATCACTTTCACACCTCAAAATTCATCATTTGCGTTTGTTAATGCAATTGAACTCTTTATGCTCCCAATTCATTTAATCCCCAATTCAATTGCACGTTTCACTTACGCCGGTTCTATTGGTCGAGGCTTAACAACTTATAGTAACGATTTCCTTTCACGAGCTTTGGAAACCAAACTCCGTCTTAACGTCGGCGGCAATCCTGTCAATAGAGATACAGATAACTTATCGAGAGAATGGTTACCAGATGACAGTTATATAACTGATACACAAAACGCTCAGAATGGTTCCTTTGTTGGAGGTAGAATTCAACGCACGGCAAATGATTCATCTGATGGTCCAAATTCAAATCAATATATTGCTCCAGATATTGTTTATCAAACTGCCAAAGAGAGCAAAAACGGTTCTAACGGTTTAAGCATAATTTGGAATGTTCCTGTTGAGAAGAATATTGATTATTTTCTTAGGCTTCACTTTTGTGACATTTTTAATACACAGATTGGTCTTACAACTTTCTTTCTCTACATCTATGACAGTTATGTTAAAAATATTAATGACGGCGTAGAATTGTCATCTGTGTTGAGTGATCCTTATTATTATGATTTTGTGGTTCGTTCTGATGGCTCTGGGAAATTGAAGGTTGCGGTAACCCCTAATGCGACAGATTTTAAACCGAACGCGTTTTTAAATGGGCTAGAATTAATGAAAGTGATTGCATCGTCGGGTTCAATTCCCTTAGATGATTTAGATTCCAATTCAAAGAAGATTAATCTTCCTGTGGTGGTGGGTTCGGTCGTTGGAGGTTTAGTATTGGTTTCTGTTGTGGTGGTTTTGTTTCTTTGGTTTAGTAAAACCAGGAAACAAAAGCCTGTTGAGAATTCTGAATGGTTGCCGGTTCGAGCTTCTGCAGGAGGGAGTTCTCACAGCAGATTAACTGATGGAACAACAATTCAAGGCTCACCTCTACCTAACATTAACCTTGGATTGAAACTCTCGTTACTTGATCTACAATTCGCGACAGAGAATTTCGACGCGAAGAGGATAATTGGAAAGGGTGGTTTTGGAAATGTTTATAAGGGAGTTCTCAAGAATGGAATGACTGTTGCAGTGAAAAGAAGTGAGCCAGGGTCAGGTCAAGGACTTCCTGAATTTCAAGCTGAGATAATGGTTTTGTCCAAGATTCGTCACAGACACCTTGTTTCCTTAGTTGGGTATTGTGATGAAAGGTATGAGATGATACTTGTTTATGAGTACATGGAAAAAGGAACACTTAGAGAGAGCTTGTACGGTACAAATTTGACTAGTTTTTTGACTTGGAAACAAAGGCTTGAGATTTGTATTGGGGCTGCGAGAGGTCTTCATTACCTTCACAAAGGTGCAGCTGGTGGAATCATTCATCGTGACGTGAAATCCACAAACATACTGCTTGATGAAAATCTTGTAGCTAAAGTTGCTGATTTTGGCCTTTCAAGAAGTGGTCCTCTTGATCAACATTCTTATGTCAGCACCGGTGTTAAAGGAACTTTCGGATATCTTGATCCCGAGTACTTTAGATCACAACAGCTTACAGAAAAATCTGATGTTTATTCATTTGGTGTGGTTCTACTCGAAGTATTGTGTGCGAGAACAGCCATTGACCCGTCGCTTCCAAGGGAACAGGTGAACTTGGCTGAGTGGGGAATATTTTGCAAAGACAAAGGGATACTTGAAGACATCATTGATCCTTCCATTAAGGGACAAATTGAACCAAACTCACTTAGAAAGTTTAGTGAGACAGTGGATAAATGCTTACAAGATGATGGCTCTGATCGGCCATCAATGGGCGATGTGTTGTGGGACTTGGAATATGCTTTGCAGCTTCAAAGAGGTGCTATACAAAGAGAACCGCATGAGGATAGTTCTAGCAGTGCTTCTGTATCAATTCAATTGCCTAATGTTCGCCGTTTACCTTCTCTGTCTACATTGACTGAAATGGATGATATGTCTATGGGGATGGTTAATGATGAATCAAATAGTGCAGAAGATTCTGTTTTCTCTCAGTTAAAAATTGATGATGCTAGATAGAATTTCATGTCAAAGTCCTTCAAAATACAATGATCAACTTGCTAGTGCCTCAAGTGGAGGAGCTGTTTTGTCCTTATTTTCTTAGATAGGGTTGTTGGTCTTCTCTCAAATGTAAGATTAATGATGATTATATCTATTTCGGATGCTTGCAATAAAAAATTGTAATTAGGTGCATTATATACAGCAATTATTTGAATGCTTGCACAAATGTATATAGTCTACACTGTGGTCAACAATGCTATGCACTATACTAGTTATGATTCAGTTTTGTTCACCATTTTTTCGGTATCAATGTCATGCAAATTATGTTTATATGTGAATAATTATATTGTATAATGTTGCTTAAGTCCAATTAAAGGTGGTCTAATAAGATTAGTATAATTTGGGCTGGTATCTATTAAGAAGTGAACCTTTATTGTATAGAGATTAAATGATATTTCTAATTTTGTGTTGAGCTAAAATTGAAATTCCAAAAGATAACTCAATCTAGGTTATATGTAAAAGGTTATGGTCACTTAGTCACACAAACATGCCACCATCCAATACTAAATCTCATTATCAGGAAACATGAAGATAGCAAAAGGGTTCTCTTAGACGAAGTACATGTTAATGTAGAAGACCAAACTCCACAACTAATCGGTCATCATAAGACACGAGCATAAAAGGATCAAAGAATCATGGTGAGCATGGTTGAATGTGAGATATGCGGCAAATTGAAGCTGAGAGGATGTTTCTGGAGGAGACTGTGGCATCTGTTTGGATAAATGGTTGGAAGGAATTGACTGAGATTAAAGGGATATTCATAAATCACGGGGCAGTAAGCAAGATTAAGGAGTTTAATCTTTTAGCAGGTGAACTTGCTGCAAAAAATTTCCACTTCTGTGATTATTATGGACAGCTACAAGCAATTGCCTGTGTACTACATATATAGGATTGATGAATTATGCTTAGGACTAGGATGGTGAGGTGTGCTAGTGAATGAATGGATAGAAGAGCGTGTGATGAATAGATGAGCCAAGCTGCATGAATTTGGTGTTAAACAACATGGTTTTATGGAAAAAGAATGAGGGAAGTTTATGATGGTAGCAGATGTGTAATGGAGCATTTGGGTTGTTGTAATGTTTTAGCACACCTTGTAATTTAACTTTAACCGCACATCTTTATTCATTAATAAAATTATGCTTTTCCAAAAAAATAAAGTTGGTCATTCATGAACTTTAGTATGCTTTCACATATATTTCTGGAGATTTAAAATTAATCATTTTGGGTTTTAAAGGATTGATTTTGGCTCCAATAAATTAATCACTTTGTACAAAGAAAAAGAGAGTGGTGTTGTTGGCCTAGCAGTTACTGAATACATTTCTTTATAGTAACCATAATCTCAGAATGATGAATGCAAACCAGTGATGTTAGAACTAGTTTAGTTTCCATGTGATCTAGCTCACATTAGCTTAAGCTGGTTCCAGTTGATTGTATTATAAATACCATAAACACATTGTAATTACTCATTATATGAAGACTCAATTTTTATTAACCGAGTTTTCTCTCATTTTTTACTTTCTCAATATTCTGTACAGTATTAATTCTAGAACTAGCTATTATTCAATATATTCCAAGCTTAAAAATTATTATACTAATGCGTAAATTTTGATTTTTCCAACATCCTTTTGTTCTAAAAAATCAACACCTAAATAGTACCCCTTATAGACAGAAGTTACACTTTGCCATATTAATATATAGTTTACATGTACAATTAAGCTCTATTATATGAATCATACCATAATAATCAAGAAAATAAAAATCAAACTGGTAATGAACTAATCATTAACTGAAACATTTTATGTTAGTGACTTGAACCTCTTCTGCTTGGCCCTGAAGTCATAGTATGAAATTGGTTATCAACCAAAATCCTGTTTTTCTGTCTTTGAAGGACTCTAGAGTTTACAAAGCAAAGCCTTGTAGCAGCAAAAATAATGAAAAAGACTATAATTAAAACAGAAATTCATTTTTTTGGTGCACCTTCAAGCTAGGATTCATTTTTTTGGCCGTAGTTTTGAAAAATCCAAAGAGGTTCAGGGCCACACTTTTTATAGAAAAATCCAAAGAACAGTTCAAATACTAATAATGTTCAGGCCTTCAGGGCCAAGCAGAAGAGGTTCAGGGCCACATATTAAAAAGTAAGAAGAGAAACAAACAAGGAAGAAGAAAATTCAAAGCTGAGGACTTAAACACAGTCCACAGCTCAAGTCTTCTACTTATCTAATTATGTCTTCTTCCCTCCCTAATTATATAAATTTGCCATCATCATAGCTTAAAAAAATCATCAAACAAACACAATTTCCTCTCTCACTAAACATGGCAACTTTTCACCTCCAAAAAATTCTATTTGCTGCTTTTCTTCTTCAATTCTCATCACTACAGTTCTCGTCACTTGCATATGATCCTCAAGACATATACTTCATCAAATGCGGCTCAAAAAACAACGTTACGGTTAACCAAAGTAGCAAAGTTTATATTGGCGAATCAGACCGTAATTACCCTAAAACAAGTTTCAACAGCAAAAATAGCTACACAGAAACCAATCAATCACCAGTGCCTTCACCTCTTTACCAAACAGCAAGAATATTCCATTCCGAATCTACCTACGAATTCTCTACCATCCCAAACAACACCTACATGGTACGTTTGCATTTCTTTTCATTTTCTTCAGCAACTAACCTTTACACTGCAAAATTCAACGTTTCTGTTCCCGGTTTCACTCTGTTACAAAATTTCGACGCAGTAAACACCACAGACCCGGGCTTAATAAAAGAGTATTTCATTAAAATCATCCGAAAAACATTCAAAATCACTTTCACACCTCTAACATCACATTTCGCGTTTGTTAACGCAATAGAACTCTTTATGCTCCCAAGTCATTTGATCCCCAATAAAATCAGGAGGTTCAATTACACTACTGGTCGACATTTATCTACCTATAGTAACAATTTCCTCTCACGAGCTTTGGAAACCAAACACCGTCTTAATGTAGGTGGCGACAATGTCTCTAGAGAAACTGATAACTTATTGAGAGAATGGTTAACAGATGAACGTTATATAACTAATCCAGAAAACGCTAAGAGTTATGTTGGAGGTACAATTAATCCCACTCCAGGTGATGTTTCTAATGGTTTAGATTCAGATATCTATACTGCTCCAGGTGTTGTTTATGAAACTGCCAAAGAGAGTAAAAACGGATCTAACGGTTTAAACATAAGTTGGAGTGTTCCTGTGGAGAAGTATACAGATCATTTCCTTAGGCTTCACTTTTGTGACATTTTTGGTCCACAGAGTCTACTTACAACGTTCTTTCTCCACATTTATGACAAGTTTGTTATATATATAAATAATGACACAGAATTGTCTTCTCCTTATTATTATGATTTTGTGGTTCGTTCCGATGGCTCTGGTCTATTGAATGTTAGTGTGGTACCTAATAAGACAGATTATATGCCGAACGCATTTTTAAACGGGCTAGAACTCATGAAAGTGATTGAATTATCAGGTCCAATCCCCTTAGATAGTTCAGATTCAAATTCAAAGATTAGTCTTCCTGTGGTAGTGGGTTCGGTCGTTGGAGGTTTAGTTTTGGTTTCTGTTGTGGTGGTTTTGTTTCTTTGGATCTGTAAAATCAGGAAACAAAAGCCTGTTGAGAATTACAAATGGTTGCCGGCTCGAGCTTCTGCAGGAGGGAGTTCTCACAGCAGATTAAATGATAACATTAACCTTGGATTGAAAATCTCCTTGCATGATCTACAATCGGCAACGGAGAATTTCAACGCGAAGAGGGTAATTGGAAAAGGTGGTTTTGGAAATGTCTATAAGGGAGTTCTCAAAAATGGAATGACTGTTGCAGTGAAAAGAAGTGAGCAAGAGTCAGGTCAAGGATTTCCTGAATTTGAAGCTGAGATAATGGTTTTGTCCAAGATTCGTCACAGACACCTTGTTTCCTTAATCGGTTATTGTGATGAAAGGTATGAGATGATACTTGTTTACGAGTACATGGAAAAAGGGACACTTAGAGACAGCTTGTATAGTACAAATTTGACTAGTTTTTTGACTTGGAAGCAAAGGCTTGAGATTTGTATTGGTGCTGCGAGAGGTCTTCATTACCTTCACAAAGGTGCAGCCGGTGGAATCATTCACCGTGACGTGAAATCCACAAACATACTGCTTGATGAAAATCTTGTAGCTAAAGTTGCTGATTTTGGTCTTTCAAGGACAGGTCCAATAGATCAGAATGCTTATGTCAGCACAGTTGTTAAAGGAACTTTCGGGTACCTTGATCCTGAGTACTTTCGATCACAACAGCTTACTGAAAAGTCTGATGTTTATTCATTCGGTGTGGTTTTACTCGAAGTGTTGTGTGCAAGACCAGCCATTGACCAATCACTTCCAAGGGATGAGGTGAACTTGGCTCAATGGGGAATATTTTGCAAAGACAAAGGGATACTTGAAGAAATCGTTGATCCTTCCATCAAGGGACAAATTAATCCAAACTCACTTAGAAAGTTTAGTGAGACGGTGAAAAAATGCTTACAAGATGATGGCTGTGATAGGCCAACAATGGGTGATGTGCTGTGGGACTTGGAATATGCTTTGCAGCTTCAGAGAGGCATAATACGTAGAGAACCGCATGAGGATAGTTCTACCAATGCTTCTGTATCAATTCAATTGCCTAATATTCGCCGTTTACCTTCTCTGTATTCAATGACTGAAATGGATGATATGTCTATTGGGATGGTTAATGATGAATCAAATAGTTCAGCAGATCCTGTTTTCGCTCAGTTGAAAATTCAGGATGCTAGATAGAATCTCATGTCAAGTCCTTCGAGATACAACGATCAACTTGCTAGTGTCTTTTGTGGAGGAGCTGTTTTGGTTAGACCACTCGCTTCTTTTTTTGTCATAATTTTCTTATAGTTTTTTCCCCTTAATAAATGCTTGTTGGTCTATTCTCAATTGTAAGATTAATGATGATTATGTCTATTTCTGATGCTTGCAATAAACTGTTGTAATTATGTTTATTATTTGTTAATACATACATACATACATACATACATACATACATACATACATACATACATACATACATACATACATATATACATACATACATATTTTTGCTTAAGTTTAAGGCATGCAAATTTTGCTTATTTGTTAATGTTTATAAGGCTTGAATGCAATATATCCAAGATAATGTTTCTACATTTAATATAATTTCCTGTTTTCTGGTGAGCTAAGTTAAGAGAGAAACTACGATACAATAATGAGTTAAGGACATAGCTAGATCATGTAATTAGAAATAGAGCTATGGTTACTTAAATTTGGGATTATAGAATAAAAATGTAAGGAGAATCAAATCTTGTACAATTTTTCATCGAAGCTAGGAAAGCATGCATGGACCTTATTATTGACTTGCAAACCAAAGGTTGGATTATTCACAAGAGCTGGTCAGCTACCTTGTCATATTTTGGTAACCAACTACAATTATAGTTATTATTTTTCTTCTAAAGTACATAAAATTGATCATGAGTCATGACAGTTCTGTTTAGTCCAATTAAGATTAGTAATAATAATTAATAATATACTTTAAAGTTTCTTGACCATAAAAATGTCAACCATTTATGATTATGACGGGTTTGGAGGTATTGTTAGATAGTCTCTGCTCGTTTGAATCTATTTTTTTTGTCAAGTAGTCTAATGGTTAGAAATTCACCTCTTGATTAAATAAGTTGAACCAGTATAAAAATATGTGTTTGTTTTGTGCTTCAATGATTTAGAATCATAACTTTGAGTGTTTTTGCATTTTTAATCATTTCGCGACATGTATGAAAACATGTTTGAACGGGACATAGATTCAGTTCACATCCAACTCAAATATAATAACATTCTAAATCCCAAGATAAATGTTCAATAACACACTCTTTATAATTTGCTTGTTCTGTAATAAAACTTTGTTACGAAAAAGATTGTGTCAAAAAGTTTATGATGCTAGTATTCATGTATCATGAGGCTAATAATTTATCTTCAATTTGATCGTGATTGTGAGGTAAGTAAAGTTTAGTCAAAGATTGATTTGGTCAGGATACGGACTTAGATTTTTTTCCAACAATTCATCTTAACTGAAGTTCATTAGTGATTTGAGCTCAAACGCTTGGTTGTTTGCGTACCATCGTGTATACACCGTGTTAAATTTCACTCCTTGACTTTTTAATTTACAGTTAAACTAATAAAGTCAAATAAAAACATAATAATACCAATAAGTAAAAACTCAGATATTTGAGAGCTCTCAACCATTCTGTATCAATGCTAGAACTTGGTAGTGTTCAATATATTCCAAACTTAAACTTGTTATACAATGTGTAAATTTCGATTTTCGCCAACATATTTTTTGTTCTTCTAAAAAAATCAACACCTAAATACCTTATAGACATAAATTACACTTCCCATATATATTGTTTACATGTACAAATAACCTCTATTATAATATTAATCATACCATAATAAACAAGCAAATAATAATCAAACCAGTAATAATCTAATCATTAACTGAACTGAAACATTATATGTTAGTGACCTGAACCTCTTCTGCTTGGCCCTGAAGTCATAGTATGATATTGGTTATCAACCAAAATCCTATTGTTCATCTTATATTCATTATTCACCTTCTCTGTTGTCATTGAAACCTTAAGATGTTGAAGCTCTTTGATGGGTTCATGAGTTATCTTTTCTGTGTTTGTTGGTGATTGAAGGACTCTAGAATCTACAAAGCAAGGCCTTGTAGCAACAAAAACCGCGAAAAACACTAGAAATAAAACAGAGAACTTCATTTTTTTTAGGTGCACTTTCAAGGCTTAAACCAAGCTATTGGTGTACCTTGAAGTGTTTTATTGACCCAAAATAAAGGGTGAAGCTAAAATGATGATATTTGGTTTGGCATGTTGTAATGAGAAAGGCATGGTAAGAGAAGAGAGGGAAGAGGCTTTTACATATGAAGGAAGAGTATGGAAGGAGAAAATGGATGGTTAAGGGCTAATGTAGTGTGTGTGGGACCTATTGAAGGGAGTTGTTGACTGAAACTGTTTTTATTTGTATTAATCAGGCGCAGTCATCGCTATATAGTTCCACACTGAGACTGTTTACTTTGTGTAACAACGGGTCGGGTGAACTTAGATTTGCTACGGTAAAAAATAACACAGTTTCACACGGTTTTGGATTTTTAATGAGTAATATTCATTATAACTCTCAAACTATTATTTTGTGATATAAATTAATCCAATGGTTGAGATTAAAACTGTGTTATTTTTTATTGCACCAAATCCATTTTTCGAAGTAGAAAGCATGCTTGTTGTGCAAGCAAGTCGATTGAATAGTAACCGTTAGAACAATAAAAGTACACAAAAATATAGAACATTGATCTCGAAGGTTGACAAATTGTGTCTAAGTGCGTGAGAACATAGTGATTGTTGTAGATTTTTTGTTTTGGTGCAGATTGTTGTAGTTTGTTTATCATGTACTATTATGTTTAAATGGAGAATGAATCCTCTCAATTATTTATTTTTTCAATTTTCCTCAATTTTCATATCTTAACATCAATCAACTTCTCTCAATTTCTTTTAGATTTAAATATTGTTTTATATTTATGATTCAATGGTCTATAATCCACATTATTTCCTCAATTTTTTTCCACTTGCGAGAATCTATTCTCGTTTAAATGCTAAGTCATTGCTACTCTCCTTGACTACACGTGGACTTTTTACATATATTGATTGATTTTTCTCACGGTTACTTTACGATAAATCTGTTTAAGATATAGTCAAACACTAAATGATAATGGGTGCGTTTGTTTTAGATTTTAAAAAAATAATTTTTTTAAAAAAAATCTAGAGATTTTTATGTAGAGATCTTGAAGAAAATCTAAAGCTACCTTGTATTTGTTTACAATCATAAAAATCTATTTTTCTAAATAGGAAGTTCCTACACTTAGGTTCTTTAGTTTTTTAAAAAAAATAGATTTTTGAAAAGCTATTAGAAATAGCTTTTCATTTTAAGGTTAAAAATGATTTTTTTTAAGAAAATAATTTTTAAAAAAATCTATAACAAACACTACCAAAACAAACACACCCACACCGAATATCTTTTGAAGTTGGAATTCAAATTATAATTTGTTACATTGCAGGAGATTAACTCCGTCTGATAAACCCAAATCAAATTATTTTGTCAAATTAAAATTACAGCAAATTATATTTTTTTATAATTTACTAAGCAAGCAAATTGGACGATTATATTTTTATGCAAGTGGATGAATTGTATATGAAAAGATATTTCTAGTGGGAATCCTATCATGTGAAAAACAATTACTAGAAATAGATTTTACTCTTGGTTTACTAGGACTAAAGAGAATTATCTTTTTGACAGAATATGATAAAGATAGGGAAATATTGAGGGTCCATGTCATTCCCAAGTTTCTGGTGCATATATATTTAGGCATTGAAAGTGAGGTGAAGATGTGAAAGTGGAGTTGGAATCAACAACATGCTAGCTAAGGTGGTTAACCAATGGAGTATTTGAACTTAATTTAACATCATCCTCACAAATTGCACTTAAAAGGAAAGATTGTAAGATTCTCTATTTTAAAAATTCTGTGGATAGAAAATAATTGAATGAATTTGTGCTACTTCACATGGGTTTTCTAGGAAAAATCTTATAGAAAATTTATTTTTCTAAATATTTTTGTGTATGGAAAGTATCTTGAATTATAGCACAATTGACTAGTGTAAGTGTGTACGGATCATGGAGGGATGGGAGGTGTGTGTATGCCCTTAATAATTTTATTCCTTTTGTTCACTTTTTGTAATTGATGGACAACAGATGGTGCATCAAAGCTCAAGATAGCTAGAATCTTTAATTGGTGGTTTTCAATATATATTTTTTAATGTAAGGATATTGACTTGACGAATCTGGCTTGTTTTAAAGGAAATGAAAAGAATGAGTATTTCTTCTAAAAACTACATCTTATAGTAGGTGCAACAAAACAGCGATGCCTAAGATATTAAGTTAAATAATCTCTCCGTCTGGAGCATTAGTTAACCATATTCATAAGAAAATTTTATCTTGAAATTTATGTATTTAATATCTTAAAATTGTAAAAAATTATATTTCAACATTAATTTTGTCTTTTATTTTCTTTTTTGGTATGTTTAACAAGTTCCCCGAAGGTAAGCATGACATTTTGTTGGATTTCAAATGTGGATGATATAGTCTCACATCAACTATAAATGAGAAGAATGTTGGATTTATAAAATAGGTGACCCAATAATCTAATGCCTTAAGATTTTGGGTGGAGATGTTGTGTTTCTCTCTCTTGTGGTCCAGGAGCATTGACCCATTATTTCTTCCGAGCTCCTGTGGTTCGGCTTGATGGGGGAGTGGGAGTGAATCCTAGTATTGGATCATGTATAGGATGTGGGAACTCACACTTTAGGGGAGAATGTTGAGCTTCAAGTGTGAGTGATTAAGTCTCACATCGATTATGAATGGGAAAATGTTGAGTTTATAAAGAGAGGTGACTAATTAACCCAATACCTTAAGGTTTTGGGTAGAGATGTGGTGTCTCTCTCTCTTGTGGTTCTGGAGCATCGTTCCATTATTTCTCTCGAGCGCTCCCTCGGACTCCCCAACACCTATATTAAAATATGACTGAACTAAAGAAGACAAATATATATATATATATATATCGAGAGATCAAATTATACCGTTGTAATATATATGTCAAATTTGACGGTGTCTTCTCCAAAAGTATGATGATAAACAAATGGTCAATCAAAGTTGTAGAATTGTCAAATCTTCTTGATGAGAGGAGCATAATGGTCAAAAGGAGAAGTATCATTAACCACCAAACAAATCGCAATTGTGGAATTGGATTCAATAACATTATTGAATCCTTGATCCATTGTCAAACGAAGACCATTATAAATTGCATGAAGTTCAGCTTGTAAGCTAGAAGCAATCCCAATAAAGCTTGAGAAACCAAGAAGTCAGTTGAACATGATACCTCCAAAGCCAAATCCATAAGGGAGCTTCTATGAACATTGATAGTGTTTCCTATGGGAGTCATCCAAGTTTACATGGCGCAGCGGCTTCAGCAAATGAGAAGACTAAAAAATCTATAAAAAAAAAAATCAAAAGATGAGTGAATTTGACTAGACAATATCAATTGATTCACCAATTATTAGACTAATAAATGTATATCAATATTACTAAACTCAACCCAATTGTAAACTTTGTTGTGGCCATGAAATGGGTGCAAAGCATGGAGTTACAACATGTGATCTTTTAGAGTGATTATAAATTGTTAGTTGATGTTGTTTACTCAAATATTGAGGGCGTCTCTTTAAATGTTCTTGTATCCAATATTAGAAATATTATATATTTGGATTATAATTTTGAGGTAAAGTTTGTCCGACAAGCAAATATGGTTGTCCACGCATCAACTAAGGCTACCAATTCTAATACTGATTGATGATGAGTTGAGTTTGGTTTGGTAAAAAAAACTCTTACCACAAAATCTTAAGTATAAAAACTCTCAATTATTTAATGTTCGGTCTTACCTCGCGGCCGAACTCTAGATTATCAAGCCCCTTCCCTCGAGAATCAGAGAGTTTAAAATAAAAAAGTAATAATCATACAAGAACAATCACAAAGTAAGCGAGGACAACGTAAAAAAATAATAGTATAGAAGAGATTAAAGAATAAAAGAAAACGAGGTTTTCTCTTCACTTTATTCAGTCTCTCATAACTCAACTCTTTCTTTATTGTAACATTCAATGGATGTGTGGTCCTTCTCTATAATACTCACTTTATTTTCTAAAGTGGGTTGAAAACTTTAGAGGAACCGAATCCTTCAATGAAAACCCTCCCCCCATTGCCACGGTTCCTTGCTGCTGCAACATACTTTCTCCCCAGCAATATATCTCTTGTACAAGATACAATGCTCACATGATGCTGCAAACTGAACCCAGCAGTCCCCGTGGCAGTTTAGACTGACCCACCCGAGCACTTCATTATCAGACTGACACCAGACACCATGAAGTACAAGGACGACACCCCATTCCACCCGGACTCGACCCCAAAGGATCAACCCTGCTCCAGCTAACCAAGATATTGAAAACAATTGGTTTAGCGAACATATCGAAAAATTTAAATTATGAAGTTGGATGTAAAAGTAAGGCATATTTACCCACACAAAGGAAGTCTTCAACTGAAGTTGAATCAACCAGATGGGACCGGAAGGTTACTGCTTTCAAAGCTTTTGAGAATTTTAACAGCCTTCTCATGAATTTTACTGTTGTCATGACTCTGCAAGTTTTTAATCTTTTCCAGTCCCCCTGCATCATCTATCATTTGAGCATACAAGTTGACATATTTGGTGTTACCAAAGCTTTTCTCCGCTTCTCCAACCTTTAGAAAATTCTCAAGACCTTTTAAACAGGCAGCAACAATTATTGGATCAGGGCAAACAAGAAAATCACACAGAGGCTTAATGTAATCCAGGCTCACCAAGTACCTTATAATAACAACATTTGGTAAGTTAATACGAAAACTTTCGATGCTGCCAGCATGAAGCAGAGCACGAAAATAACAATTAAAAATAACTTCACATACTTTATTTGCTCATTGGTAGCACCACATGTAGCATTATAGAGTGCCCATACAATTTCATTTTTAAGGTCAAATTCGGCATTTTGATAAAGATTGACCATGGGAGCAATCAGACCAGCGTCAATAATAACCTGTAACATACATAAAAGGTAGAGTTCAATATTTCGAGACTACAAATATACAATGGCTATTATTGCAAAAAATCTCCATGTTAAACAACATGTAGCTTTCAATTTATATGCATGTGATACCTAAACATCAAACTTGAAGAAAAGAATAAGCAATAAAGAAACTAAAATTGCACTTTATTAAAAGAAAAGAATAAGCAATAAAGAAACTAACATTGCACTACATGCTATTTAACATCATTTGAGTATAAAAAATGGGATTTTTTAGCTTACCTGGATCTTCTCTCTATTTGTAGCTACAATGTTTGATATAGTCCAACAAGCATATTTCTTAATATCGTTCCTATGATTACCGGTCAACAGCCTCAAAAGGCATGGGAGTGAACGATGATTGATAACAACCTGACAAAAAGAGTCCCACAAAATCAGGTAATTCTCACAGGTGACACATGAGATGACATAATACAAGGGGTGAGAAAAAACTAGATTCATTGTAATAAATAGTAGTGAATGGCCAGAAAGTATAACTTATTGTTCTTCCAAAGCCAAAATTTCCCTATCCCCTCAAAAGTCATATTGATTCATAAGCTAAGATTTCTAAAATTGTCAATCAATCTTCAACAACTACATACTACAGCATTTTGGTGTTCTCTATTGATCAAATTAGACTTGCAAAACTTACCTATCAATAATTTCAGGTTAATATTTCAAATTTTGATTTGATTTCCAGAATAACTAAGATAACACTAATTCAGTACTTTGTTCAATAAAAGTTAAATTTAATTAGAAATAATTAGGTAGCAACTAATTATAACAATTCACATTCCACTATGACATTACCTGAGTCTGCATGTCGTCTCCAGTTGTAATTAATCCCACCGTGCGAAGTGCAGGAAACACCACTGAAGGAGATGGGTTCCTTCAAAACATGCACATACATTTAGAGCTAAAATAATCAATAATTGCAACAGAATATTGGTTGACCAGGGATAGAAGAATTGATACTTACCGAAGGAGTTCCACCAGTCTGCCACATACACCGGCCTCAATCACTGCTTGGATGTTGTCCTTTGTTCCATCAGAAAGATATGAGAGTGCCCAACATGCATCTCCTATAAGTTCTATATCGTTGGAAAAAACCAAACGGGCAAGAGCGGGAAGCGCTGGCCTCACCTGTCCATCAAAATTCTAGTATTAACACCGATAAAGATCTTCATGCAGGTTCAGTTTTGATTTAAGAAAAACAACTACCTGCTCAAATGGGGGTTGTGGCTTGCCCCTGCAAAAGTTTGACAGGGCCCACGTGGCAACTCCCAGCATAGAAGACTCTGCTCGCTCATTGAACTGGAACAACAACGGGATCAGGGCACCATAACTGAGAACAAGATCACGGCACCTAGGGGAATCACCGGCAACATTACCCAATGCCCATATAGCCTACAATTTTAGAGTTTTAGTGTTCGGCAAAAAAAAAAGAAAGAAAGACAATCCGGCCAGTTCTACTGCTATTAAATTTTAGTATAAATATACCTGTTCTCGAACATCATCATCAGGTGAACTAAGTAGCTTGACAAGTATCGGCACTGCACCATGATCAATTACCACCTTAGTGTTCTCAGAAGTTCCACCTGCTATGTTTGTGAGTATCCAACCAGCCTGAACCTAATCAAACAAAGTCACACAAACAACCAATCAAAACAACAAAATTTCAACTACACCACACTACTCCACCCGTCCCTTATTATAAGACCCTTTGATAAGTTAAAAATTTCACGGTTATTAAGAAAAGTGATTATAGCATTGAATTTGTAAAATGTATGTGTTAATTTTACATAATTACCCCTATAATTAAAAATATAATAAGTGCATATGTTAGCATGACCTAGGAGCATTTTTGTTAAATCAGGTGTCGTCCTAAGGGCACTTGTTAAGAAACCTAATATAGTAGTAGTATTTTATTGAAAATTGTGTGATCAACTTCTAAAATGTTTAATAAACTTTCTCTGTGCACTTGCTAGCATACCCTTTTCATTAATGCAAGTGAAAGTTTGAACAAAGTCTTATATTAAGGGTCTTGTAGTAAGCGACGACAAATATAGAAAGTGGTGTTATAATTAGGAACGACAGAGTTCATATACAAGTTTGAAACCTGAAGTTGAGGGAAATCATCCCTAGCTAGAAATTCAACCAAACGAGGAACAACACCAGATTGAATAACTTCATCAATTTGAGGGTTTGCTACACAAAAAACATCAACACTTTAACACTTAGAATGAAAGCAACATAGTAATAATATGAGTTAAAAATATCAAAGAAAATCAACAGTTACCATTAACCGAAACAAGCTTCCGATAATGAATAGTTCCTTCCAATTGTTTGGTGTTATCATCAGACCATACCCCAGCAGCAACCATTGCAGCAACAACAACAACAACAAAGCCAAAAGTGATGGTTGCCTTTTTCTCTTCACGCTTATTTTTACGATATGGGTTCCAATTGAAGGTGAAAACGATGATTTCAGAATTGATAATGTTAAACCCTAATTAATTAACGGTTGAGAATTAAGGGGAATTGAGATTGCTTTTGAGAGTGTGGGAAAGATTTGGTTGTTGGAGGAAATTTGCTTAAATAGGTTACGGAGTGAGGTAAACAGATTCGCTGCAACTACTGCATTGCACAGTTGAGGCTTTTTGTCCGTCCGATCATAAACACTCAAGATTGTTTAAGGTTGATTTTTTTTTTTTTGAAAACAAACAAATATTATTGATCAAAAAATTATGTTACATTTCCCATGTCTTTTTGTACATTGGTTAAAATACACAAAGGAAAAGAATTAGTCCAGTGCTTATTGGGTTCTACCACGGCCCATCTTGCAAGAGTGTGGGCTACGTAGTTTTTGTCTCTTCTCACCCACGAGGTAGTGTAGTCATCGTTGAAACTGAGAACCCTAGAGCACCTCTTTGCGATCTGACCCCAATTTGTGCGAGGAAACGCTTTGTTACGAATAGCTGTGACTAATACTTCAGCGTCAGTCTCAAAAATCACTTTGTCGTACTGTTGCGATTTTGCCCAGATAATGGCTTCCAGAAGACCCATAGCTTCTGCCTCCGTAGCATCATCCGTGCCCTTGAGCACCTTTGTGACGGCTCCAACGCAGCGGCCATCGGACCGCCGCACAACCCACCCGAAAGCCCAATGGCCATCACCGGTCAGGTGAGCATCCACATTGAGCTTGAGGGTGGTTGCGGGCGGAGGACTCCAGCTAATGTTGTCGCCGGCGACAGAAGGCAGCACTGAATGAGTGGGAGGAAGACGAGCTTTGATGGTGTGATGGTGGTACTCATGGAGGTTTTGCATCGCACGATCCACGGTCTCATTCACAGGTGTGTCTTTTTCCCGGAAAACCTTGTTATTTCTTTCGTTCCACATGCCATAGATAATTGCTGAGATAGTTTGCATGTTTTCCTTACTGGTATTGTTGATCATATAGTGAAACCATTCTCTGTAGTTTAGGGTTTGAGTGTTGTCCGTTCTGATGGTTAGGGGAGAGTAGAACCAGACAAGTTTCGCCCAATCACAGTTAAGAAAAAGGTGGTTGATAGTCTCAGGACCCTTGTTGCACTTAGGGCAGATGGAGTCACATATTATGCCTCTGTTAATTAGATTTGCTTTGACAGGGATGGCATTGTGCCACATTCTCCAGAGAAGGTGGATTTGCTTGGGAGGGACTTTAATGTTCCACAGATTTTTCCAAAAAAGCTCATCCTTATGGTAGTTGCTAGTCTGGGCCTGAGATGCTTCAGTGGTGTCCCACTCTATTTAGGCATTGTATCCTGATTTTACAGTGTATATGCCATCTCTGGTGCCCTGCCAGCTAATAGTATCTTCATCTAAAACATTAGTTAGAGGAATTTGGAGGATCTGATTAGCTTCTATAGGCATAAAAGTTTGGTTAATAATTTGTTCATTCCATTGTTGAGTGCTGGGGTCAATGAGGTCTTGGACTTTTAACAAAGAAGTGTTAGCAGGCTAAGGTTGATTTTTTCAATGTGATTAAATGGTCCAATTTTAAATCAACGGGTAATATTTGTTACTGCGTGCAACTGTGTCATTTCCTTACAGTAGAAAATTCTGCTCCGGGAGTTATTTACTTATTTCAAGTTTACTAAATTAATTTTTGGGGAAAATTTTTTTTTTCTGGAATGCACGATGAAAATTTTTATCAATGATTTTTTAAGAAAATATATTTTTTGCCATCCGGATCTAAATATTATTTGAGTGTATTATTAGAGAAAGTTTTTTTTTTCTATACATTCCAAAGTTTTTTTTTTTGACAAACAAATACCATCCAAAGATTGAAAGTAAGTGAAGTGATAATTGCTACAAACTCTATCACACACAAACACAATTTGTAACTAACACGATACTCGTGTGAATGCATATGTATTTTGGGATGTTGATTCACCGCAATCTATGAAGCCCCGATATGCGACACGATATGGATACAATACGATACCGATATGTCGATACGTGAAAATTTTAAAAAATTCATATCTGATACTGCCGCGATACGTTAATTAAAAATTAAATTTTAAATTAAATATATAAATCCAAAATCAATAATATTAATAATAATAATTTTTTTTGAAAGACAAAATTATTATTATAAACACCAATAGTTCATTGTATAAGGAATACAAACAAGTCAATAAGCTTGCACAAAAGCAAAACAATTTGAGGCTCAACATACAAAGACTCCTTAGTCCTAACTAAAGACACATAATAGCTCAAAAAACACATAATAGTCATGACATCAAGCCTCTTCAACAAGTTCATCTTGTAACAATAGCAGACAATTATATAGGTCCTGCAGCTGACCAATTAAAAGCAGGCTAAACTGTATATTTGGTCCCTTACGTTTATTTTAAGTTTCAATTTGGTCCCTTACGTTTAAAAAGTTTCAATTTGGTCCCTTACGTTATCAACGTTTGCATTAGTTGGTCCCTTCTGTCAGATTCCACTGTTACACTGTTTCAATTGGACACGTGTCAACCTGTCCAGGTGTCCACGTGTCAATCCATGTGTGCAAACCGTCTGCCACGTAAGCAAACCGTCTGCCACATGTGCAAAAACTGACGGAATGGACCAAATTGAAACCTAAAATAAACGTAAGGGACCAAATTGAAACTTTTTAAACGTAGGGACCAAATTAAAACCTAAAATAAACGTAAGGGACCAAATGTGTAGTTTAGCCATTAAAAGCATAAAGTATCCATTCCTATATCAGAATTTTGGGACAAATTTATATGCTTAACAACTTGTTATATAGTAGGACATCATAGTGACTTCAGAACATTGACAAAGACAAAAAATACTAATGATAATAAATTAACATCATTTATACTAACTTAAGTATTTGTGCTTCATTAATATTATCATAAAAAATAATGATCACTAGTATATGTACTTCCTCCGTTCCTTTTTATAAGAAACAAAAGTGAAATTTTTTTTGTTCCTTTTTATAAGAAACTTTGACTATTTTTCAAATGTTTTAAAAGTTGAATTTCACTTATGCCCTTATTGATTATGAAAGAGAATATTAAAAATAAGTAAATTAATTGAATTTAGAGAAATTAAATAAGGGTATAAATGAAATAAGTTTAAATTTATAAGAGTGTTAAATGAAAATAACTATTTACAATGTGTTTTCTTGGTATGTGTAATTTTTTCAAACTATTTCTTATAAAAAGGAACGGAGGGAGTATTATACAAAAAGAACATCATTAGTACTATCCCAAAAAACATCATCAGTACTATCCAAAAAAAGACATAGTTAGCTATCCGTGTAACAACATAATAGTTTGACATTCACTAAGAAACACAGATTGTATCGGATATTATTTTTTTATTTAAAAATAAAGATTTAACCGATTACATTTCTGATACGACTATCGGAACGTATCTGACGTGTATCAGATAATATTTTTTATTTATAAATAAAGATTTAACCGATACTTTTTCAATACGAGTATCGGGACGTACGAACGAGTATCGGTATCGAGTACGTATCGGACACGATACGTCACCATTTTTAGAGTATCGGAGCTTCATAGCCTGCAGTAAACAGTTTGTACAATTTCACACAATTTTCGATCTGGGCCGTTAATATCAGATGAGACAGATATGATTAAAATTGTGTCTTTTAATTTAAAAAAATCTCAATCTTTAATTTTTTATCGGACGACTGATATTAATTACAGTGTCCTTCCTCTTATACCAGCAAATCCGATTCCTATATTTTGCTAGTTTAAGTAAACAAACAATAGCTACAATTCTACAAACACACGCACACACATATATTGAGAGAGACAATATACTCGTATATAAATAACTTAGGCTACTATTGAACTATTCAATTCATAACAATCAATTCATTTTTTAGCTCAACAGTAAAGGGGTAAACGAGCATGTCTGCACGCTTTTATTTATTATTAATTGAAAAGAAAAATATGAAATCACATGAGGACAAGAATCAAAACCCATGTAAAAAGTCAAATGTCATTAAAGTTACGTTTTGTATTTAACTTTGGACAATTCTTCTGAGCTTCAAACTTCATCAATAATGTAAGCTGAGAATCAACCTGAACCTCCTCCACATTTATCTTTGTCTCTGAAGTTTCCTTCACTACCCTTTGATTGTTTTCAACAATCAATTCACTGATAAACTTATTGAAATTCTTACTAGAACTACCACCTTCCTGCAAAGCTTTTCTTGCCGACTCTTTAATTTCCATAGCTTTCTTCTTAAATTCATCAGCCTTATGCCCTTCCATAACATCCCTAATACACCTTTCAATCTCTTCTACACTAGCAACACCATTCTCTCCATAATTCACTTTCACACCATTTTTAAACACATTCTCAATAAGCTTAGCATTTGTTGGTTGATCAGTCCAAGAAGGCCAACCAATAACAGGCACACCAGTTACCAATGTCTCGAGTGTCGAGTTCCAACCACAATGACTTATAAAACAAGCAACAGCAGGGTGCATTAACACCTTCTGTTGTGGACACCAATTCACAACTAAAACTCTACCTTCAGTTTCTTTCAAAAACTCTTTTGGTACTTCATAAGCTGCATCCTCTTTTCCATATCCTCCATTGTTAGCTGGCTTAACAACCCACAAAAAATTCTTGTTGCTATTCTTCAAAGCTATAGCTATATTATTCATTTGTTTTTTTGACAAGACAACCAAACTACCAAATGATATATAAATAACTGATGAATCTGGTTTATTATCGAGCCACTCTATGCACGAATCTTCGGCATTCCACATATCAAGATTAAAATTACTTATTTCCTTTTCATCTAAAAGAAAAGGTGAAACCAATGGTCCAATAGGATAAATTGGAGTTAGTGAATCCATTGATTTCACTATTTCTTCTTCAATTTCATAAAATGAACAGCCTAACACCCATTTCACTTTATCCAAAGCCTTGAATAAATCAGCTAGTAATTCTTTGAAATGAAGAGAACTAGAAGGAAGCATAAGTGAAGGAAGATCTCTTACCTCTAACATTGGTAACCCAGGTAACTCCACCTTCTCATTAGGATCATCTAATTTAGGGAAAGAATCGATGTTCTTAAAGTAACGATAATAGATTGAATACAAAGCAGAAGCTTGTATCCAAAGCAATGCACAAGGGATTTCATGTTTAGCAATAACATCAATAGCCCAAGGAACAAAGGAATTGACAATTGCACATGAAAATGTTTGATTTTTGGTGAGGTTGGTAATGAGATTGGAAAAGTTTTTAACACCCTTATCTTTAATGGTGTTGATGAAGGTTTTTGTATCTGAACGGTCAAAGTCAATGCTAAGACCATCAGAAAAGAACTCAAGTTTAATTTCTGAAGAACTTGCAGCAGCATTTTTGAGCATGCAGCCACGACCGTCTTCGGTAGTAACGATTGTGACTTGGACACCCTTTGAAATGAGACGTTTGGCAAAGTTTAACATGGGGTTGATGTGACCTTGTAAGGACATTGTTACCATGAGAATGTTAATGTTTGGTTTTTCATCTACTAGTGACATGGTTAATGGTTGAACTAGAGAAGACAAATACTATGTTGCAATTGTGTATTTTTTTTTACTTAATGTTGTAATTGTATTAAGAGATGACATGGAAATAAATACAGATGCATGGATGAGATGGATACAATGTACATATAATCATATATACTAATGTACTATTTTTTTTCTCTTTTTTTGGTCATATACTTATTTTATTCTGATATACTTATAAAAAAATTAACATAGTCTTCGTCAAAAAGAATATAGTCAAACTTTCTTATCAAAGTCAAACTTTTATTTTGGCATCAATAATTTTTTGGTTTTTTTTGGCATCAATATAATCAAACTTATCTTATAAAAAGAAAGATAATAAAACTTAGTCAAAAAAAAAAATCAATATAATCAATTTTTTTTAAGAATTATTAGTAATATAGTCAAACTTTTATTTTAACACCAATATAATCAAACTTTTAAACATTGTTAATTAAATAAGTGCTGATTTAAATTATTTGAAAATGTGTATTAAAATATATATGTTAAAAAAAGAATATATTAATATTTCATAATTAAAAATAAGAAAAGAACTTGACCAAAAAAAAAGGAAAAAAATATAATATGGCTGACTCTTTTTGTTGACTCTCAATTATTTCTTTCTTTTGGCAAAAAAAAAAATAAAAAATCACGAGTCAGAGAAGGAAAATTATCCCAATATATATTATATTAATGCTAATCCAAACCAATAACAGCATATAAAATGTATGTTCCCCGCCCCTGATGTGCTTTTTCTTTTTCTTTTTTTTGAAATACAAGAAAATATAAACTCAAAAGAGAAAATTTACATACCAATTAAGTGAGAAATGAATATTTTTCTTTTGGGTTAATAGGTTTTTACCCACCTGCAAAGTAGGCGAGTTTTGCGTTACCCTCTGTAATTTTTTTTTCTTGAGATTACCCCTTCGTAATGTTGTAGAATTTTTTTTCTAGTTCATTTTACCCCCTGTAATGTTGTTTTGTTTTACCCCGGGGGGTAAAATGAACTAGAAAAAAAATTTCGCAACATTATAAGGGGGTAATCTTAAGAAAAAAAATTACAGGGAGTAACGCAAAACTCGCCTACTTTGCAGGGGGTAATATAAAAGCCTATTAACCCTTTTCTTTTTATAAAAGAAAAAGTCAAAATTATAAAAAATACTTATCAGATATAACTTAGTTGATAAGAATTATAATTAAATGAATATTTTCTTTTTGAAAAATACTCATTTGAATATATACTGAATAAAATTGAGTGGATCATAATAAATAAATTACAATTTTATAGAATTGATAAAATAATTACGCGCTATAAAATTTAATAATAAAAATAAAAACTTAATTTCAAATTTCAACTTTCTAAGAATATTTACTCAGAATTATATCATATTTCTTAAAAGAAAATAATCATATCATGTTCCTCATAAAAAAGATAACCATATCATATTCTCGTCATATAAACAATTTAGAACACCTGGAAAAAAATTGAATTGTTAACTTAGCCGTAAGAGTTCAACATTATAATTTTGCGGTGACGAGTTTGAACTCTGTCAAAAACAATTATAAAATAGGCTTTAATACCACTCGAATTATAGTCAACAATCTCACAAAAGTATGGGAATTGACGTAACCCAGAGATTAAAGGTGATCTAAGATAACTATTTTGTGTTGATTCTCTCTTTTCAATGTGATTAAATGGTCCAATTTTAAATCAACGGCTAATAAGAGTTATTTACCTATTCGTCACACAGATAATTTTCAGCCTTGTTGTAGGTGTTCAAAATAGAATATAGATAAATAGGATAAGAATATAAGGGTGTTTTGTCAAAAAAATAAAATAAATATAAGGGTGTTTATTTCAAGTTTACTAAATTTTTATTTGGGGATAATATTTTCTGAAATACACGGTTAAATTTTTGACAAATATTTTATGTACCATCCAAAGTTTTTTACAAACAAATACCATCCAAAGATTTTAGAAGGGAATTAGAGTTTATATACTATACAAAGATTTTTTTTTGTCAAACAAATACCATCCAAAGATTGGAAGTAAGTGAAGTGGTATTGTGGTAATTGCAACAAACTCTATCATACACACACAAAACATATTTGCAACCAACACGAGACTTGTGTGAATGCATATATATATTTTGGAATGTTCATTCCCTAAAATAAAAAGTTTCACACAATTTTTTATCTTAGCCGTTAATATCATATCCGACGAATATTATTGAAACTATGTCTTTTGATTTAAAACAATCTCAAAAATTGATTTTTAATCGGAGGATAACTTATATTAATTAGAGTGTCCTACTCTTACAGCAAGAAATCTGATTCCTATATTTTGCTAGTTTAAGTAAACAATAGCTACAAAAACACGCACACACATATATTAGAGAGAGAGAGACAATATACTCATAAATAACTTAGGCTACTATTGAACTATTCAATTCGAACAATCAATTCATTTCTTAGCTCAACAGTAAAGGGGATAGCATGTCTGCATGCTTTTATTATTAATTGAAAAGAAAAACATGAAATCACATGAGGAGAAGAATCAAAACCCATGTAAAAAGTCAAATGTCATTAAAGTTACGTTTTTTATTTAACTTTGGACAATTCTTCTTAGCTTCAAACTTCATCAATAATGTGAGCTGAGAATCAACCTGAAGCTCCTCCACATTTATCTTTGTCTCTAAAGTTTCCTTCACTACCCTTTGATTGTTTTTAACAATAAATTCACTTATAAACTTATTGAAATTATTACTAGAACTACCACCTTCCTGCAAAGCTTTTCTTGCCGACTCTTTAATTTCCATAGCCTTCTTCTTAAATTCATCAGCCTTAGAACCTTCCATAACATCCCTAATACATCTTTCAATCTCTTCTACACTAGCAACACCATTCTCTCCATGATTCACTTTGACACCATTTTTAAACACATTCTCAATAAGCTTAGCATTTGTTGGTTGATCAGTCCAAGAAGGCCAACCAATAACAGGCACACCAGTTACCAATGTCTCGAGTGTCGAGTTCCAACCACAATGACTTATAAAACAAGCAACAGCAGGGTGCATTAACACCTTCGGTTGTGGACACCAATTCACAACTAAAACTCTCCCTTCAGTTTCTTTTAAAAACTCTTTTGGTACTTCATAAGCTGCATCCTCTTTATCAATTCCTCCATTATTAGCTGGCTTAACAACCCACAAAAAATTATTGTTGCTATTCTTTAAAGTTATAGCTATATTATTCATTTGTTTTTTTGATAATACAACCAAACTACCAAATGATATATAAATAACTGATGAATTTGGTTTATTATCGAGCCACTCTATGCACGAATCTTCGGCATTCCACATATCAAGATTAACATTACTTGTTTCCTTTTCATCTAATAGAAAAGGTGAAACCAATGGTCCAATAGGATAAATTGGAGTTAGTGAATCCATTGATTTCACTATTTCTTCTTCAATTTCATAAAATGAACAACCTAAAACCCATTTCACTTTATCCAAAGCCTTGAATAAACCAGCTAGTAATTCTTTGTATTGAAGAGAACTAGAAGGAAGCATAAATGAAGGAAGGTCTCTTACCTCTAACATTGGTAACCCAGGTAACTCCACCTTCTCATTAGGGTCATCTAATTTAGGGAAAGAATCGATGTTCTTAAAGTAACGATAATAGATTGAATACAAAGCAGAAGCTTGTATCCAAAGCAATGCACAAGGGATTTCATGTTTAGCTATAACCTCAATAGCCCAAGGAACAAAGGTATTGACAATTGCACATGAAAAGGTTTGATTTTTGGTGAGGTTGGTAATGAGATTGGAAAGGTTTTTGACACCCTTTTCTTGCATTGTGTCCATGAAGCTTTTTGTATCAGCTGAACGGTCAAAGTCAATGCTAAGACCATCAGAAAAGAACTCGAGTTTGATTTCTGAGAAACTTGCAGCTAGAGCTGTCAAATGGGCCGGCCCAGCTAGGCCCGGCCCAGGCCCATTGGGCCAAGACATCTATTGGGCTTAAGTGGCCCGGCCCATTAAGGCCCAAGGCCCATTAAGGCTCGGCTCGCTTAGCCCGGCCCAATAAAATGGGCCGATGGGCCGGCCCGCAACAGTTTTTCAAATTTTTTTTATCTCAATTTTTTGTAAAAAAAAATTTAATGGATAATAAAACTACATATGCATCGCACACAAATTAATATCCATAAAAAAGTGAGTGTCATGATTTCATGAAATAATAAATATTTCAAAATATCCATGCAAAAGTCGAGAGATTTGTGGATGATGATTCATAAAGTGCATCCTCAAAGCTAATAAATTTCAAACTTACATCAGACACTAAACTTTTAACATAACCATTCAAAATACATAAATTAAATTATAAATTATAAAAAAAAAGTAAATTATAAATCACATCTTTTTCCTTAAAAAAAAAACAAATCTCATCTTTTGTTACTTATTTTATCTAAAGATTTTATGCTAGCTAAAATTCCTTATTTTTAGGTAAAATTATATTTAGATTTTTTTTTTTAATTCTTTAATGGGCCGGCCCAAAAGCCCGTTGGCCCAGCCCATGATGGCCCATAGGCCCGACAGCCCAGCCCAATAAGGTCCAATGATATTTTTGGGAAGCCCGGCCCGGCCCAGCCCATATAAAGCTATAGGGCTACTGGGCCGGCCCGATAGCCCGGCCCATTTTTACAGCTCTACTTGCAGCAGCATTTTTTAGCATGCAGCCACGACCATCTTCTATAGTAACGATTGTGACATGGACACCCTTTGGAATGAGGCGTTTGGCAAAGTTTAACATGGGGTTGATGTGACCTTGCAAGGGCAATGTCACCATGAGAATGTTAATGTTTGGTTTTTCATCTACTAGTGACATGGTTTGTAACAGCCCATTTTTCAAAGGCCTGAAAAGACAGTATATTTTTTTTTTTTTCTTTTTCAACTAACACTCAGAGTGCGCATAGAATATTTTTCAATGAGCCGGCATTCAAATATGCAAAAAAACTCATTACCATAAGGTGCTTCGACAAGCAAAATGTATTCCTGAATAATTACAATCCAAGTCTAAGTATTCAAATACTTACAACGAAACGAGTTAGAAAACCCTATGCTAACCAAAAAGCACGGTGCACAAAACACACCGGCGCATAGTCTAACTATACTAAGCTTCGCCACGTGCTCACTATGGCCTAGAACTGCCACCGTCGTCACCACGACCTAACCCATCCTCTGGGTGGGATGAGCCCGCAAATGAAAGAAAGGGTCAATGAAGGTGGAAAACACAAGAAGGGGGGGTTGAATTGTGTTTTTAGAATTAAAACTTTTTCGAAATAAAACCAAGTTTGCAGCGGATAAAACACAAAATAAAAGAGATGCTGAGAGAAAGAGAGAAAGAAGGACACAGAATTTATCCTGGTTCCCCTCACAAATCGAGAGTACTCCAGTCCCCTTGTTACTAACAAGAGATTTTCACTATAATCTACTAAAGATTACAAATTGCTCAAGCACACTTGCAAGAGACTTCTCAGGTGCTCAAGTTTCACTAAACAAGAGACTTCTCAATTGCTCAAGTTAAACTTAACAAGAGACTTCTCAAACAAACTTAAGAATAAGAATGAATGTTAAGGAACACTTGATATACTATCAGAGGTGTTTACAAAATACAACTCAATTTGTTCTAAGACTTAGAATGACAGATTTAAATTATGATGTCAGAATGCTTCTTAGTCTTTGAACGTAGTAATAGAACAGTCGTTAGAACAGTAGTGGTAACAGTAGTCATTTCTTCCATTTGAGTCTTCTATTTATACTTGGAGGAAGATGATGACCGTTGCAGAGAGAGAGGTGCCAGCTGGAATTTACTCGTACAATTGATAGCTGTATATTGCCTTCTTTGGTAAGGAATTCCAATTCCACTACCTAGCTATTCAATTTATCACTCATCCATTTTGAGTAATAATAGTACGATAGTACAATCCTCAAATGCGCTCCACTTATGGATAAGGTTAACGTTGTACCAACGAATATTCCTTCCTGTGGATGTGACAGAGCCTTGAAGTGGATTGTTCTTCAATCATTGGTTCTATATAGGTCAGCTCTTGAGTGACGTAAATTCCTTTTGCTTCTGATGTTCTTGTCATAGCTTCTTAAGATATTCAGCTTCTGAACTTCATCAGAGCCTAGCTTTTGGTCTTCAGAAGTGCTATCTTCAGCACGCAAAAATTAAGCTTCTGATGAACAGCAATACTCTTTCAGAGCTTGTTTTGACTGGCTTCTCTGCAACTATTCATAGTGCTTCTGAATGAATTTTAACTTGTAGTTCTGCACACTAGAATAATCATTAGTAATACCAATTGTAATTTTAATACTTTGTTATCATCAAAACCACTTAAAACTTTAGAGGTTCATGTCAGACCCACTTTGTTCCAACAGTCACCACAAAATAAAAGTATATATATATAACCGGTGCGAAAGATTGTACACATAACAATAATTCCACAAACACAAGAGAAAGCTCTTAACCACCAAAGCAATTCCCACCAACGGGTTCATATAAGCAATGCACACATAGCCTATAATGCAACCTCTACAATGCGTGGTACTAACCCTAGCTACCACAATGCATGAGCTCCAGAACTGTAGGTCCAACCCCTACTAAAACACCAACGAAATCACAAGGTTAAGGTGGATCCACTCCCGCAATCACACCCCATGGTCCACTCCCGCAACCATGTATCAAACTCAACAAAATCACAAAGGATTAAGGTGGATCCACTCCCGCAATCACACCCCATGGTCCACTCCCGCAACCATGTATTGAACTCAATAAAACCCTATAAGAATCAGGTGGGTCCACTCCCGCAACCACACCTCGTAGTCCACTCCCGCAACTACACCTCGTAGTCCACTCCCGCAACTACGCACTAACAATGCATGAGCATACGATTCCCCATGTATACTAATGCAACAAATACATACCTCCCTAGCATATGTAAACCATCCCAACAACATACATACATATCCAATCATATGTAACAAACCACAACAAATATACATACATTTCCAATCATATGTATTCACCCACATGTTCATACATACATCTCCAATCATATGTAAAACAACGCACGTATTGTAAACACTTTCTCATCACGAGAATACATAACACATACATGCCAAACACACAAACACGCATCACAGAAAATAACCAACAAACATGTTATAACTCAGTGAAAAGACAGAAATAAAGTGATGCCCTTACCTCGGCAAGCTTCCGTCAACAACACACGCTCAAAACAACACAACGCGCTTCCTAAAACAAGCAGCGCAACAATCAATACATTTTTCTCAAACCA
This sequence comes from Trifolium repens, assembly GCA_030408175.1. Classification (NCBI taxonomy): domain Eukaryota; kingdom Viridiplantae; phylum Streptophyta; class Magnoliopsida; order Fabales; family Fabaceae; genus Trifolium; species Trifolium repens. The sequence continues at coordinate 40,531,625 of CP125851.1, forward strand.
ATAGTATTGAAACTACACCAATACCCCAAAAACCTGAAGGTTCCTAAGGAAAATCCACTCTTTCGGATATCCTACCAAATACTATCGTATTGATCAACCACCATGAGTTATTTGTACTATTTTTAGGACTCAAAACAATTGTCAAAAGTCTTAAATAATTTGAAATGCAAAATGGCCGTTTTCTTGCGTTATAAGCTATGTACTTTCCGAGTACCCGAAAAACTCGTTTCCAATCCCCACCACTTCCATAAATTAATAAAAAGGGATTAGAAAGCTAAAACCCAAGTTTAGAAATCAGAATCCAAAATATCAACTCCCAGAGCTCGCCCTGGCGAGTTGGTGGCGAGTGAAGGCAGAGGCAACAGGTCTTACTCGCTCTGGAGCTCGCCCTGGCGTGTTGTCATGACCTGTGACACTCGCCCTGGCGAGTAACCACTCGCTCAGCGAGTTTCAACTGTCATGACAGCAAAAGACAGCAACTCACACCACCTTTTTCCACCCAAGCCTAGTTTGATTCTATTAGTTCCCAACACTTTTTCAAGGCACAAAAGCAAACCATTTTCATAAGCAAGCAATTCATTTTCCGTAAGCTTGTTGGTTGCTTCGAGTGCAAGTTATTTGATTTTCATTTCCAAAATCAAAACCGAATCCAAGCACAAGTTTTATTACGGGCCTTAACCGACCGGTAATCATTTTCAAACATGTTTTCAAAGCGAAAAGCAACACCACATGTCACAAGAGTTTTAAACACTTGGACCCCAAAAACACCACACAAAAACTCTTAGGAAATAATTTCATAAACTCCCAAAATATTTTTCATCGGATTTTCTAAAACAAAACCATATAACACATTTCCCTTTTGCCCAAAGGCTCAAAAACAACCTTGTTTTCCAAAACCAAACAACATAAGCTCATGTAATCGATCAATACTCTAAACTTTCAAAACCCTAACTTTTCTCATGAGATTCTCACAATCTCATGGAAAACAAAAACAACAAAGCCTACACATGCTTACTAAACTCTCATGAACAACCTTCATGGAACAAAAACCATACAAAACCAATTCTTATGAAATTTCTCCCAAGAACATAATCATAAAAAAATCCTAACATAAGATGTTTTAAACCAACAAAGAAAGGAGAAGGTTTACTACCTCAAGTGGAGATGAATTCCTTTCAATCTCTATGATCCAACAAGCCAAAAATCCAAGCTTTTGGTGAAGAATGGAATTTTTCTCAATAAGGAAAGTGGAAAAGAAAGCCACGGCCAAGAGAAAAAAAGAGTGAGGAAGTTTTGTGATTTTCCTTCCAAGTCCACAAAGCTAAACCTCCTTACTATGCAAAGGGTCTTGGTAACTCATGGCCCTTGGATCAAAAGACAAAAAGCCAAGACAAAACCCTAGCCATTGGATCAAACCAAACCAAACCCACTTGAGATAAAACTCAACACCTCATAAAAACACTCACACGATCAGCTCTCGCACGTCGCGACGAACGTAAATCACAAAAACCTAAAACCTACGGAAAGAACGTCTAACGTTTAACATTTCCAAAACTTATCGCCGAATCTTTTTTCCGCGACTGTAATTTTCTTCCACACCTTGGAAAATTATTCTCAGAATATATCCTAACTCGCGCAGATATATAAAACTTCCACCCGAAATCCTACTGAATTCAGAACCAGTAAAAATTTCACAACAGCGGGTAAAATCTTACTCGTTTTTCCAAAAACAAGAATAATCCAAAACTCGTTATTCTAAAACCACAGAAATCTCCTCATACTTAAAAGAGGATTACGACCCGAAAGTCTGTGCCTTTCCAGCGCACGAGCACAAAACAGGCTCAATTACAGCAAAAATTCCATTAATGCGACGATACTCACAAAACCGCTTCGCCAAAAACCCTAAAACTCGTAGCCATCACTAGAGTTTCTTAGAAAAACTGTACAGTGAAATTACGGGTCTTACATTACTACCCTCCAAAAAGAAGTTTCGTCCTCGAAACTAAAGGTAAGAGTAACAACTCAACTAATTATTACCATCACCAACACAACAAAATCCCTCAGGATTAGGTGCAGCCACACAGATGCTAACACCGGTGAAGTCACACAGATTCTCTCACCAACACACTGGCACAACCGTGCACCAACCGCAACTCTCAACGAGTTCACCACTCATAAATTAACCTCACAACAGAGGCTCACAACCTCTAGTTCCCAAAGATCCTCGTGCCCACAAACAAAAATTTCCAAGTCACCTCTTTCGCCTCCGCGACATAGCCAATTTCCCCAGGTTCACTGACCCTTGACGTGTGACATACGTAATTCCAACTTACCACTAACAGCGCAACATGCTATAACTACGTCTACTAAGTCCTTTACATAGTAGAACCTTCAAAGCAAAATAAAAGCCATGACAAACAACCAAAACCCAAACAAAACAGCATACATCCAGACATGCAAGAGTGGGTTGCCCCCAAACAGTAAACAATGTAGTAAAGTGTTATCTGCAACTAGTAATCCTCATGCAAGGCATTACCAGTCTGACCGCTCACTCCAGTGCCCATACAGTAGGCACCTCCTCTAGCAGCGGGTCGAGCTCCTTGTGCCACATCCGCCGACGACCCGGCCTTTGGGGCTTTGCAATCCCTAGCAAAATGACCCGGTTTCCGACAGTTGAAACAAATATTCCCCGGACTCGGACATTCGTTTGCATAATGCCCCGCTTGTCCACATCTGAAGCAACCTTGCTTCTCTCCACCCCGACTCCCCTGAGTCTCTTGATTCTCAGAGCGACCGGGTCCTCTATTAATTTGGGAACGGTTATCAGACTCATTCCCTTGCTTCCTCTTATTTTGACCCGAACTCGGATTCTGACCACTAGAATTACTAGGTCCTCCTGCACTAAAACCACTTTGGCGGTTCTCCCGCTTCTTCCTCATATCCTCCACCTCTTGGCACTTCTCTACCAAGACTTGAAACTGACGAATGCCCAACGGCACCACTGCGTCTTGCAGTTCATACCTCAAACCATCCTGGAAGCGACGACACATATAGGCCTCATCTATCCCGTCTCTAAAGAAACGGAAGTAACGGGATAGTGACTCAAACTTTTTGGCATAGGCTTCCACTTTAATGCCCCCCTGCCTCAGCTGCAGGAACTCCTCTCCGTACCTCTCCCTCGAAGTCTCGGGAAAGTACTTAGCTAAGAACCTCCTCTTGAAGTTCTCCCAATTTACCTCCTCATCAACATTTCCCATAAGGAGCCTGGTGTTCCCCCACCAATATTCAGAACTACCCTGTAACTGATAGGTAGCTAAGACTACCTTCTCCCTTTCTGGACAATGAATTGCCCCAAATATTCCCTCCACAGATTGGAGCCATAAGTCAGCAGTTTCCGGACCTCCCTCCCCATTAAACTTTGGAGGAGTCTGCTGATTAAAACTGGTGAGAACTCTAGCCCCAGCTGCCAGGATCTCTCTATCGCGCTTTTCAATGTCTCTTTGCGCCTTTTGGTGGGTCTGTGCAGCAACAGCAGCTGCCATTGTATGCATGGCATAAGCCATCTGATTCACATCAACCTCTGGTATTACAGGAACTGGATTCGCCCTTCTTGGCGGCATGATTCCCTGTACATACCAATCCTTTTGATTAGATCCTTAATCAAACAATTCTGAATCCTAACAGAATATCTCAACCAACGGATTACTAACTCAAAACCCGACACAGAACAAACACTAGAACTAACTCAACACTAGTTACGTTCTAACCGACTCTGGACTAACGACTCAAGTATACACTTTCCCTTTGAAGATTTAAAGCCGTGCTCTGATACCAATTGTAACAGCCCGTTTTTCAAAGGCCTGAAAAGGCAGTATATTTTATTTTTTTTTCTTTTTCAACTAACACTCAGAGTGCGCATAGAATATTTTTCAATGAGCCGGCATTCAAATATGCAAAAGAACTCATTACCATAAGGTGCTTCGACAAGCAAAGTGTATTCCTGAATAATTACAATCCAAGTCTAAGTATTCAAATACTTACAACGAAACGAGTTAGAAAACCCTATGCTAACCAAAAAGCACGGTGCACAAAACACACCGGCGCATAGTCTAACTATACTAAGCTTCGCCACGTGCTCACTATGGCCTAGAACTGCCACCGTCGTCACCACGACCTAACCCATCCTCTGGGTGGGATGAGCCCGCAAATGAAAGAAAGGGTCACCACAAAATAAAAGTATATATATATATAACCGGTGCGAAAGATTGTACACATAACAATAATTCCACAAACACAAGAGAAAGCTCTTAGCCACCAAAGCAATTCCCACCAACGGGTTCATATAAGCAATGCACACATAGCCTATAATGCAACCTCTACAATGCGTGGTACTAACCCTAGCTACCACAATGCATGAGCTCCAGAACTGTAGGTCTAACCCCTACTAAAACACCAACGAAATCACAAGGTTAAGGTGGATCCACTCCCGCAATCACACCCCATGGTCCACTCCCGCAACCATGTATCAAACTCAACAAAATCACAAAGGATTAAGGTGGATCCACTCCCGCAATCACACCCCATGGTCCACTCCCGCAACCATGTATTGAACTCAATAAAACCCTATAAGAATCAGGTGGGTCCACTCCCGCAACCACACCTCGTAGTCCACTCCCGCAACTACACCTCGTAGTCCACTCCCGCAACTACGCACTAACAATGCATGAGCATACGATTCCCCATGTATACTAATGCAACAAATACATACTTCCCTAGCATATGTAAACCATCCCAACAACATACATACATATCCAATCATATGTAACAAACCACAACAAACATACATACATTTCCAATCATATGTATTCACCCACATGTTCATACATACATCTCCAATCATATGTAAAACAACGCACGTATTGTAAACACTTTCTCATCACGAGAATACATAACACATACATGCCAAACACACAAACACGCATCACAGAAAATAACCAACAAACATGTTATAACTCAGTGAAAAGACAGAAATAAAGTGATGCCCTTACCTCGGCAAGCTTCCGTCAACAACACACGCTCAAAACAACACAACGCGCTTCCTAAAACAAGCAGCGCAACAATCAATACATTTTTCTCAAACCAATAGTATTGAAACTACACCAATACCCCAAAAACCTGAAGGTTCCTAAGGAAAATCCACTCTTTCGGATATCCTACCAAATACTATCGTATTGATCAACCACCATGAGTTATTTGTACTATTTTTAGGACTCAAAACAATTGTCAAAAGTCTTAAATAATTTGAAATGCAAAATGGCCGTTTTCTTGCGTTATAAGCTATGTACTTTCCGAGTACCCGAAAAACTCGTTTCCAATCCCCACCACTTCCATAAATTAATAAAAAGGGATTAGAAAGCTAAAACCCAAGTTTAGAAATCAGAATCCAAAATATCAACTCCCAGAGCTCGCCCTGGCGAGTTGGTGGCGAGTGAAGGCAGAGGCAACAGGTCTTACTCGCTCTGGAGCTCGCCCTGGCGTGTTGTCATGACCTGTGACACTCGCCCTGGCGAGTAACCACTCGCTCAGCGAGTTTCAACTGTCATGACAGCAAAAGACAGCAACTCACACCACCTTTTTCCACCCAAGCCTAGTTTGATTCTATTAGTTCCCAACACTTTTTCAAGGCACAAAAGCAAACCATTTTCATAAGCAAGCAATTCATTTTCCGTAAGCTTGTTGGTTGCTTCGAGTGCAAGTTATTTGATTTTCATTTCCAAAATCAAAACCGAATCCAAGCACAAGTTTTATTACGGGCCTTAACCGACCGGTAATCATTTTCAAACATGTTTTCAAAGCGAAAAGCAACACCACATGTCACAAGAGTTTTAAACACTTGGACCCCAAAAACACCACACAAAAACTCTTAGGAAATAATTTCATAAACTCCCAAAATATTTTTCATCGGATTTTCTAAAACAAAACCATATAACACATTTCCCTTTTGCCCAAAGGCTCAAAAACAACCTTGTTTTCCAAAACCAAACAACATAAGCTCATGTAATCGATCAATACTCTAAACTTTCAAAACCCTAACTTTTCTCATGAGATTCTCACAATCTCATGGAAAACAAAAACAACAAAGCCTACACATGCTTACTAAACTCTCATGAACAACCTTCATGGAACAAAAACCATACAAAACCAATTCTTATGAAATTTCTCCCAAGAACATAATCATAAAAAAATCCTAACATAAGATGTTTTAAACCAACAAAGAAAGGAGAAGGTTTACTACCTCAAGTGGAGATGAATTCCTTTCAATCTCTATGATCCAACAAGCCAAAAATCCAAGCTTTTGGTGAAGAATGGAATTTTTCTCAATAAGGAAAGTGGAAAAGAAAGCCATGGCCAAGAGAGAAAAAGAGTGAGGAAGTTTTGTGATTTTCCTTCCAAGTCCACAAAGCTAAACCTCCTTACTATGCAAAGGGTCTTGGTAACTCATGGCCCTTGGATCAAAAGACAAAAAGCCAAGACAAAACCCTAGCCATTGGATCAAACCAAACCAAACCCACTTGAGATAAAACTCAACACCTCATAAAAACACTCACACGATCAGCTCTCGCACGTCGCGACGAACGTAAATCACAAAAACCTAAAACCTACGGAAAGAACGTCTAACGTTTAACATTTCCAAAACTTATCGCCGAATCTTTTTTCCGCGACTGTAATTTTCTTCCACACCTTGGAAAATTATTCTCAGAATATATCCTAACTCGCGCAGATATATAAAACTTCCACCCGAAATCCTACTGAATTCAGAACCAGTAAAAATTTCACAACAGCGGGTAAAATCTTACTCGTTTTTCCAAAAACAAGAATAATCCAAAACTCGTTATTCTAAAACCACAGAAATCTCCCCATACTTAAAAGAGGATTACGACCCGAAAGTCTGTGCCTTTCCAGCGCACGAGCACAAAACAGGCTCAATTACAGCAAAAATTCCATTAATGCGACGATACTCACAAAACCGCTTCGCCAAAAATCCTAAAACTCGTAGCCATCACTAGAGTTTCTTAGAAAAACTGTACAGTGAAATTACGGGTCTTACATGGTTAATGGTTGAACTAGAGAAGACAAATACTATGTTGCAATTGTGTTTTTTTTTACTCAATGTTGTAATTGTATTAAGAGATGGCATGGAAATAAATACAGATACATTTTATATACATATAATCATATAATCTAATATTGTACTATTTTATTTCTCTTTTTTTGGTCATGTACTTATTTTATTCTAATATTCTTATTAAAAATTAACATAGTCTCCGTTAAAAAGAATATAGTCAAACTTTTTTATCAAAGTCAAACTTTTATTTGGGCATCAATAATTGTTTGGTTATTTTTGGCATCAAATAATCAAACTTAGTAAAAAAAAAATCAATATAATCAAACTTTTTTTAAGAATTATTAGTAATATAGTCAAACTTTTATTTTAACACCAATATAATCAAGCTTTGAAACATTATTAATTAAATAAGTGCTGATTTAAATTATTTGAAAACGTGTCTTAAAATATATAGTTAAAAAAAGTATATATTAATATTTCATAATTAAAAATAAGAAAAGAACTTGACCAAAAAATAAAAAAGAAAAAAATATATTATTGCTGACTCTTTTTGTTGACTCTCAATTATTTCTTTCTTTTGGCAAAATAAAAAAACAATCAAGAGTCAGAGAAGGAAAATTATCCCAATATATATTAGATGTGCAGGGATCAAATTACACCGGTGTAACATTTGAGTAATGTTACACCGCTCAATAACGCTTTAACGAATTCAAATTTTACAAAATGCACAGTTGGATTGAAAGTTTATATCGTATATATCATCTATGTTGAGTTTTACAAAAATCTAAAATCGTTTGACATGTTTTTGAGATACATAAAAATTAACGGTATTTACTAAATACATATAAACCGTCAATCTTGATATGTCTCAATATATAACATGTCAAACGATTTTAGATTTTTGTAAAGCTCAACATAGATGATCTCTACGATACAAACTTTCAATCCAACGATGGATTTTGTAAAATTTGAATTCATTAAAACGTTATTGAGCGGTGTAACATTACTCAAATGTTACACCAGTGTAATTTGATCCATCCCCATATTAGATTGTTAATGCTAATCCAAACCATTAACAGCATATAAAGTGTATGTTCCTTGCCCCCGATGTGCTTTTTCTTTTTCTTTTTTTGAAATACAAAGAAGATATAAACTCGAAAGAGAAAAATTACATAACAACTAAGTGAGAAATGAATATTTTTTTTTGTAAAAGAAAAGTCAAACTTATAAAAAACTACTTATCAGATATAACTTAGTTGATAAGAATTATAATTAAATGAATATTTTCTTTTTGAAAAATACTCATTTGAATATATACGGAATAAAATTGAGTGGATCATAATAAATAAATCACAATTTTATAGTAGAATTGATAAAATAATTATGGGCTATAAAATTTAATACTAAAAATAAAAACTTAATTTCAAATTTCTAAAAATATTTACTCAGAATTATATCACATTTCTTAACAGAAAATAATCATATCATGTTCCTCATAAAAAAATAATCATATCATGTTCTCGTAATATAAATTGCTTATAAACAATTTAGAACACCTGGAAAAAAAATTCAATTGTTAACTTAGCCGTAAGAGTTCAACATTATAATTTTGCGGTGACGTATTTGAACTCTGTCAAAAACAATTATAAAAAAGGCTTTAATACAAAATTAGTAGAAGTAGATTTCTTGGATTGTTATTGATTTTTTATATCCCGATGTAAAATATGATTATATTGGGAAAAGTAATAATAAAGGTGTCTAGGAAATGAAAAGTAGCTTATATTTAAGTACAAATTTTATCTTTGAAAGAATGCTTATATTATAATTAGGGACGACGGGAGAGTAATGAATAATAACACTATATTCTTAGTTTCGCGAGCTTTACTCAGTTAATGACATCACATATTATTTATAGGAGTCGGAGTTTAAATCTGGATACTATTTATTTACTTTAATGGTAAAATTCTTCTAACCGCTACACTATGTAAAACAAAATAACACTATTATAATCTATAATCTTGACAAGAAGGAAAGATTAATTCTTACTGTAGAATTGTAAAACATAGGGGGAAGGGTTGAGTCCATCGGTTAACATTCATGTTTATTTTGTTTAATTATTTTATAATGGTTGGATAGTATTTGGGTTTACTGGTATCGTGTGTTAGGGCGCTGCCACACATGGGTGATAGTGGAGTGTTATGGCAGGAATACTATTTTTTACACTTTAATTAATGTTTCCTTTTAGATTAATGTATTTTTTACTCTTACTTGCTCTCCAAGATTTGTAGTTTTGGACTACTTAATAAAAAATTAATAAGGGAGTGGCGGGTAGTTAAGAGGATGCATCAGAACAACAACCAAGTTAATGTTGCTACATCACAGACCTGAGGGCCTGCAGCTGATCCTTCTAACTCTCAGTCGAGTTTGCGTGATACAGAGCTGGTACATTAGCAGCGGCCTTGTGACGGATGGTGGAAATGCAATGTTGATGCGAGCTTATCACAAAATCCAAGTTTTACGGGATGGGGTTGGTGTGTTCGCAACTCTGATGGCATTTTTGTTGTTGCAGGTACAATCTTACTGTCAGGGTGAAGAAATGAATATTTTGGAGACGATGCGAGAAGCCATGACTAGAGGATGGTCTAATATTGGATTTGAAATTGACTCTGAAGTGGTGGTAGAAGCCACATATAAGCTAATCCCCAAGGAATAACGGAATTTTGCTTTATATATATATAATATTTGACTCTCGAGTCTGGTTCTAATAAAGGCAAAACTTGATGATCAAGTAAAAGGGCAATTATGTCTTTTTAACACCATTTCACAACAATATAAATCGGCCTTCCTTTCCCTTCTTTGCTTCACCACTCGAAGTAACTCAATTGCCAATTTTCATTTTCTTTTTGTCATTCTCTTTGCTTTGCATATTGAGCCTGAAAATGGTAAGCTCGGGGTTATTCACAATCAATCTTTTAATATATGAACAAAGCATGAGGCTATAAAACATTTCTCTATGTTATGTTAATTTGTTTAAGACTAAAGTTGTGTGATTATGTTGAAATGGTGGTAATCTTCACTTCTTTGTTGATTGCGGTCCCATACGAGCAAAAATCTTCAACTTTGATGTACTTTTTGCGTATTAAGGATTTGACACGATTTTCCTTTTTTTGTTGCACTTTTTGTAACTGTTGAAATGGGGGGAAGAAGAAACAGATGCACCTTATATAGGAGGACCATTCGCTTTCTAGTAAGCTAATAAATAAGTAAATTTTCGCTTTTTTAGAAAGCGAGTGTTATGTTTTTGAACATCTCCCCTGGAGTGTGGATGCATTCTAAAGGTGGACTAACAGTCAAATTATTTACACACTCGCTTCTTAGCAAGAGAAATGTGCTCACGTTCTACATGGCGGGGGGAGCATTTTGATATTTTTAGGGGGTGCTTGAGGAAATGCAGGCGGCGCGAAAAGTAACTCTCTATAGATGAAATGTTTTGGGCTTATTCTGGTTAGTGGAATACAGCAGTGTGAATAGCATTGTCCTATATCACATTTTTATTTTAAATTTTAAAATTATATTTTCTTTCTCTGTTGGGTGAATAATAACATAAATTCAAACCTAGAATTCATGTCACTTGATTTTCAAAATACCTACACCAAAAAATATATCCCCAAAATTTATTTAAAATAGTAAAATTATTTAAATTTTACTGGAGTAGAATTTATTGTTGAACTTGAATTGATTTTTGAATCTAAAACTTAAATTTATCTTGCCGATAGGCTTTTAATTATCATGGTCTTCATGAATTGATTTTTTATTCTTAAACTTAATTTTATCTTATTTGTTTTGATGTTCGACCGGATTTTAGTTATCATGATCTTTACAATTAATTATTTTTATTTCCCTTTTTTTTACGTTATTTTGGTCATTCACTCATGTGGACCTTCAAATTTATCTTGGTTAAGGGATTAAACTAAAGTTAAAAAAATTGTTAATTGTTTTTGTTCATTTAAATGAATGAAAAATGAATTTTATATATATATATATATATATATATATATTCAACAAAGTAGTTACACTTAAATGAAAGACAAATCTATTATCTATTATATGTAATACGCGAGGACGATTTCATTTTTCTTTCTTGCCACGTGGCACACTCACAGCAACTCTGCTCTCACAGCAATTTAGCATTAAATGCCATAATGTAGTTTTGATTATAATGTATTTTTGTCAAGTATTTAAAATAATGTATTTTTCATTAGGCCGATTTAGTATTTATTGTGTTCCTTATTATAATTTATGCATGCAATAGCAAGAAAAAGTTTGTGCACACAACTATAAACATGAGAGGTAGAGAGAGAGAGAGGGGCGGTGGTTCTAGGGCACACCTAGGGCATCCGCGCCGGCAATCTAGGTTGGTCTATCGTGTTGACGGGGGGTTAAGGCCTTCGGCAGGGTGCCACATATGGGGTGGGACGGAGGAGAATGGACTGAGGTACGTCGGCGACGTCGGAAAGAGCATAGACAAGTGAATACAAGCATAGACAATATGAGACAGGGCGAACGATACAGAAGGGAAGTCACTCCCATATCCAATCGGTTTGCTTCTTCTGATCGCAGAACACGTTCCAATCCTTTCCATCGTGATCGTCTCCCCTTTGGACAGGTCCAGCCACGTTACAGTGATGCAGATACATGCTATCAGTATTACCGCGATCATGATTATAGTCGTTCAGCATACTCTCGTTCACGCGACTCACGACGGCAGTTTCTTGGTGTTCGTCGGCAACAGGACAAGGTTATGTTGCAGCAGCGGCGTGCGGTGGAGGATGATCATTTGATTCCTAGATACGGCGACGGGAAGAAAGGTCAGAATTTAGTTGGGGTTGAAGGAGAGAGTTCTGGTCTAAAACGGTATGTCTCTTTCTATTTTACAAACTTCCCGGTTCAATTATCACTTTTTATCTCCGAAAAGGATTTGAAGTTTGTGGAATATTAGAGGATGTTTACGTAGCTAGGAAATGCAACAAGCACGGCCAACCTTACGGCTTTGTTAGATTTTCAAATGTTAGAGACATTTCTAAGTTAAATAAGGCGTTGAATGTGGTGAGTTTTGGCGATTTTCGAGTTCGGGCACGCGTGGCTAGGTTCGACCGTAACATAGTCCCTTTTGTCGAACCGCCAAAGGCTGGAGTGGTAAAGGGAGTGGTGGGTCTCGGGAAGGCTGTTGATAAGCCCAAAGAGAAAAGTGTTAGTGAGAAAGTCGAGACTCCACGGTTGGCAGCGAAGCCACGGACTGATGCACTCGCAAGTACGGCGAATGAGGGGTTTGAATCTCAGCAGGGAGTGAGGGTGGGTGAGGTCCTAGTGCGACTTGGTGAGCAACGGGGGAAGGTCGACGAACCTGGTACTCAGAAACAGGGGGAAGTGCTGAAGGTGGATTCTGTCAATGTCGCTGGGCAAGACGCTAGAACTTATATGCGCAGTTAAAGATCGGTCTCTGATGATGTGGATTAGGCTCGGTGTGGGGTGGTGGCTACGATAGCTAACGGGGAGGCAGTTTCGGTGGTGCGTCGTCGACTGGAGGACGCCGGGTTCAAAGGTTTGGATGTCACCCACTTGGGGGGTGCTAGAGTTTTTGTTCGAAGTCTGGAGGGGACAGATGTGATGTATGTGTTAGATTCTGCAATGGATTTCTTCTTTTTGTGCTTCTCCCATTGGACGCGTTGGGAGACGGCAGTGATTCCTTTTCAGCGGGGCGCGTGGGTCCGCATTTACGGAACCCCTTTGCATGCGTGGAATGATAACTTTTTTAAGCTGTGCGTTATGGACTGTGGTAGGTTTCTGCGCTCTGACAATTACACCGCCGAGAAAGAAAGATTAGATTTTGCTCGGGTGCTGATAGCCACATCAGCAATGGCAGTCATAAGAAAAGAGGAGCATTTGTTGGTGGATGGGTGCTTGGTGGACATCCAGATTATTGAGGAATGGGGCTATGATTTGGGGGACGATGCCTGCCTGATTGAGGATGATTTGGTGTCGAAGGCATTTCTTGCAGCCGAGGATGATTGTCGTTGTGACCCGGAAGCAAGCAACCAAGTTGACTTGTTGGTCGACCAAATTGCTCAAGGGGTGGTTGACGCGTCACAAACACGGAGAGAGGACATGCAATCTGTCACGATTCTTAATCGGTCCCTTTCTAAGAAGTCAGCAGGACGTCTGGGGGATCAGGGTAATTTCAACACCATTCTCGAACCTGTAGTAGTTAGCCCGGTCACCTCAGACGCTCGCTCAGCTCGATTGGTTGATACGGGGGTGTCATCCGTTGATCGAGCCTCACCAGCTTTTGACGGTCCCCGAAAGTCTGTTGAAGCATCAAGGCGCCCGGTGCTAGCACCGAAGGCAGTGAAGTCTGGTTCGCCCCCGATTCAGAGTAAGCGAACCGCGTCGTGTCCACCAGCCAGTCGCTCTGGTCTGTCGGGCCCCTGGAGTTTGGAGTGGATAAGTGATCACAACCTTGGGGATGCAGGGGTTGTCTTCTCGGCTAAGAAGCGACCGAAGCCGGGGAGAGGGGCGGGGGAAGAACAATATAAGAAGGCAGTTAGGGGTACATCAAAGACGAAAGGGGGGGGATTCCTACGCCACTCGATGCTTAGCCTTAAAAAGATTGTTCGTCTCCCAATTAATGATCTTCGTGAGGTGCTGCAAATCTTACAGAAGAATGCTCGGAGACGTAGACCTAGAGGGGTAGCCAGGCGATCTCGCGCGACTGGATCTCGGGCTTCAGTTGAAGACGGTACTTCGTCCTCTTATGTTAATAATGACTAGAAGCATTGGGTGGCTATGCAGGGCCATGATCATGCGGTAGAGGATGATGTGATGGAGGTGGGGAATTTTATAGGAGCTACCTTTAAGGGTGATAATGCCAATAGGTTTGGCGTGCTCTCCAAGGCGGGGACAAGTAAGCGTGACACGAAGGATGCGAGGCAGGGATGGATGGCTCCGAAGGAGCGGATTTGTTGACCTGGTGTGATTGGTCGCTTTGCTGGGGGTGTTATGAAGATTGTTTCGTGGAATGTCAGGGGTTTCGGTAGGGTAGATAAGATGAATGAGGCTCGAAAGTTGGTTAGGGAGAAAAACCCGTTGATTGTTTGCCTGCAGGAAACTAAATTACAGGTCTGTGATGATTTGATGTGTGCCTCTGTGTGGGGAAACTCGCCCTTTGGATTCTCTTTCCGCCCCGCGGTTGGGGCGTCAGGCGGCTTACTAACGATTTGGGACTCTACGGAAGTGGAAGTGTGGTCGTCGGTCAGCCGTGATCATGTCCTATGGTGCCACGGCCGGCTTCGTAAGACCGGAGAGGAGTTCTGGGTGGCAAATGTTTACGCACCTTGTGAACTGGGTGCAAAGCAGCGGTTATGGGACTCCCTGTCTTCGAGGTTGCAGTTGTTGAGCGGGTTGAGGGTTTGTGTGTGTGGGGACTTTAATGCTGTCCGGAGCACTGACGAGAGACACTCTTCAAGCAATTGGCAGCGTACACCAGATCATATTGCTTTTAACCGTTTCATTGATGACAACTTCTTGGTTGACCTTCCGTTGTGTGGCCGTATGTTTACCTGGTACAGAGGGGATGGCCTCTCGATGAGCCGCTTAGATAGGTTTCTGCTTTCCGAAGAGTGGTGTTTGTCTTGGCCTAATTGCAGGCAGACGGCGCAGTTGAGGGGTTTGTCAGATCATTGTGCTCTTGTGCTGGCTTCGGATGAAGAGAACTGGGGACCTCGTCCATTGAGGATGTTGAAATGTTGGCGGGATGTCCCAGGCTACAACCTTTTTGTGAAGGAGAAGTAGGGGTCACTGAATGTGGCTGGTTGGGGCGGTTTTGTTCTAAAAGAGAAGCTGAAGGTCATGAAAGGGGCTCTAAAAGAGTGGCATGCGGCTCATGCCCACAACTTATCAAGTAGGATAGACTCCCTTAAAGTCCGGCTGTCTGCGCTTGACTTAAAAGGGGAACAGGATACCCTGTCAGAGGCAGAAGTAGAGGAACTGCATGGGGTGACGACTGACATTCATTCCCTATCACGACTTCAGGCTAGCATTAATTGGCAGCAGTCCCGCTCGAGGTGGCTTAAGGAGGGGGACGCCAACTCCAAGTATATTCACTCTTTGTTAGCTAGTCGACGGCGAGGAAACTCCATTTCTTCGGTCCAGGTGGAGGGCGTGACCCTGGAAGGGGTGCACCCTATTCGGCAGGCAGTGTTTGCCCATTTTGCGAACCATTTTAAGGCTAGAGATGTGGTGCGGCCTGGGGTGGAGAACCTTAGGTTTAAGAGGTTGTCGCTGGTTGAAGGCAGCAGTTTGACCAAACCTTTTTCTGAGCTGGAGGTGAAGGAAGCGATCTGGGATTGCGATAACTTTAAGAGCCCCGGACCCGATGGGGTAAATTTTGGCTTTTTCAAGGACTTTTGGGATGACATGAAAGGGGATGTCATGAGGTTTATATCTGAATTTCATCGCAATGGCAAGTTAACCAATGGGCTTAATTCTACTTTTATCGCCCTTATTCCTAAGGTGGACAGTCCTCAGAAGTTGAATGATTTTAGGCCCATTTCGCTGGCGGGTAGCCTCTATAAGATTCTGGCCAAACTTCTGGCCAACAGGTTGCGGGTGGTCATAGGTAGTGTCATTTCCGAGACGCAATCAGCTTTTGTGAAGGATAGGCAAATCCTGGACGGCATTCTTATAGCAAATGAGGTGGTGGACGAGGCGCGGCGATCCAACAAGGAGTTGCTGCTCTTCAAGGTGGATTTCGAAAAGGCCTATGATTCGGTGGATTGGGGCTACTTGGATGCGGTCATGGGAAAGATGGATTTCCCACCGCTGTGGAGAAAGTGGATAAAGGAATGCGTGTGCATTGCTACCGCCTCGGTCCTAGTCAATGGCAGCCCCACCGATGAGTTCCCTCTTGAACGAGGATTACGACAGGGGGATCCACTCTCCCCTTTTCTGTTTCTATTAGCCGCGGAGGGTTTGAATGTGATGATGCGGGCCATGGTCGATGGGAATAGATTCGAGGGCTACCGCGTCGGTGAGCAGGAAGCAGTGACTGTGTCTCACCTGCAGTTCGCCGACGATACACTGTTGCTGGGGACTAAGAGTTGGGCGAATGATCGGGCTTTACGTGCGGTGCTACTGCTATTTGAGTTAATGTCAGGTCTGAAAGTGAACTTTAACAAGAGTATGTTAGTTGGGGTAAATATATCAGATTCTTGGTTACACGAGGCTGCGTCTGCGTTGCGATGTACGGTGGGGAGAATACCTTTCCTTTATCTGGGCCACTCTATTGGCGGCGATCTGAGGCGTTTGGGTTTTTGGGAACTGGTGATAGCTCGCATTAGGAGTAGATTGTCTGGGTGGGGGAGTCGTTTTCTATCTTTTGGCGGTCGTCTGGTTCTTCTTAAATCTGTCTTGACATCGTTGCCTGTCTATGCTCTTTCTTTCTTCAAAGCCCCCTCAGGTACTATCTCGTCTATCGAATCTCTTTTGATTAAATTTTTTTGGGGGGGAAGTGAGGAATCTAGGAAAACTTCTTGGATTAATTGGAAAACTATTTGTTTGCGTAAGGAGTATGGAGGTTTGGGAGTTAGGCAGCTTAGGGAGTTCAACACTGCCCTGCTAGGCAAATGGTGTTGGCGGACATTGGTGGATCGTGGGGGTCTTTGGTTTAGGGTGTTGGTGGCCCGCTATGGGATGCAGCATGGGAGGTTGAGGGAGGGAGGGAGGATGGGGTCAGCTTGGTGGAGGGAGATTGTGAGGATCAGGGATGGAGTAGGCGGGGTTAGGGACGGGTGGTTCGGGGAGTGCGTGACGAGGATGGTGGGGGATGGGACAGATACTTTTTTCTGGACCGATCCCTGGGTGGGCGGGATCCCTTTGTGTGAGAGATTTGGGCGCCTGTTTGATTTAGCGGCTACCAAGTCGCGCACGGTTGCCGAGATGTGTGGTTTAGGGTGGCAGGCAGGTGGGGAGGCGTGGGTGTGGAGGAGACAGCTGTGGGCGTGGGAGGAGGAGTTATTGGGGCAGTGTCAGACTTTACTTCTATCAGTGACTTTACAGGTTGGATCTCCAGACAGGTGGCAGTGGCGGCCGGATCCAGCTTCAGGTTACTCAGTTCGTGATGCGTATCAGGTTTTGACCTCTCAGGATTCTATTATTACAGGGGAGGCTGCAGATCTCCTATGGCACAGACAGGTTCCCTTGAAGGTGTCCATCTTCGCGTGGCGTCTCCTGCGTGATCGGTTGCCAACGAAGACGAACCTGGTATCTCGTGGCATTCTCGCTCCAGATCTCCACTATTGTGTAGCAGGCTGCGGTGGCATAGAGACGGCTCAGCACCTATTTATATCATGTAGCACTTTCGGCTCGCTCTGGGCTTTAGTCCGATCTTGGATTGGCTTCTCGGCGGTGGATGCGTACAACCTCACAGATCACTTCGTACAGTTTACTTATTCAGTTGGCGGACTCCGTGCTCGGCGATCCTTCTTGCAGCTCGTCTGGCTCGCGTGTGTTTGGGTAGTGTGGAATGAAAGAAATCTCCGGGTCTTCAAAAATTCGGCGACTTCGGTACATCAGCTCCTAGACAAAGTAAAGCTTTTCTCATATCGGTGGATGCGGACGACAGATGTTACTTTAGCTACCAACTCTTATCTGTGGTGGTCGAGCCCCTTGCTTTGTTTGGGCATTGACTAATATGTATTTTTGTTGTTGCTTACTTGGACTCTTTTGTAAACTTGCGTAGCGCTCCTCGGCACACATTGTGCTGAGGGGACTACTTTTTCTTGTGGTATATATATATATATATATTCCATTTTAGCTTGTTCAAAAAAAAAGAAAAAGTTTGTGCATTTTGACTTTGAAATGGAAAGTGGAAATAAAATCATACAAAATTAAAGGCACAATTTTTTTGTTAATGGTGATGATATATTTGACTTTTACACATTAAATAAAAAGTTCATTTTTTTGAACGAAAATGAATAACAAAATCAATGAATCATGAAAAGAAAAATTTATAAATTATAATATATTTAAATGATACTGAAATTTTTGTTATTTTTTTGACATGCTACAAATATTTTTTATTTTTTATATTAGATCTAATATATAATTTTTTGGATTTTTCTTGCTATTGCATGCATAAATTAGTGGATTAAGTATGCACAAACTTTTTCTTGCTAATTATAAAATATATATCTTCTTGCTAATTAGTGACATATAATGATTGCTAATTATTTCCATACAATTGCTAATTATTCACTAATTGCTAATTATAAAATATATGTCTCCTTTTGTTTTTTTTTAAAGGAATATATCTTCTATTTTATATTTATATTTTATATGTATATAATATCTATACATTGCAACCAATTAACGATTTCAAGTCTCTCGCTTGCCACGCGGCGTCCTCACAGTAACTCTGCTCTCACAACAATTTAACATTCAATGCCATAATGTTTCCTTTTTGATTATAATGTATTTTTGTCAAGTATTCCATATTTATTTTATATCAGTGTAAATGTATTTCTTTTTTTTTAAGTGTTAATATAGTTCACTAATTATTTAATAATAGTCAATTCTTCAAAATAATAAATGTCAAATATCCGAAATTAGAATATGACTTATTTAAAAAATGAAATGGAATATGCATTTTAGTAATAGCATTCAATTCATTCTAATTGTGTAATATTTAAAATAGGAAGTTTTATATTTGCGCTCCATCTATTCAATTCAAACAAGAAGTACAATAAAGACTACAATTTCTTTATAGTACAAAGTTCATCACATTTTTTACTATATAAGGCACAGCTAATGAGTTTCATTGTTAATTTTTTCAACTCATTGCTCATTGCTCATTTGTATTTGTATAGTTTCTTATCTTTCAATATTTCGTTTTCTTATATGTGTTATCCCATCGAAAAAAATAATAATTTAATTTTTTACTCAAATACATTGTGTATTTTTAAAGCCTATAGTTTCAACTTTTAAGATTATAGTGTTGATTTACTTTTGTTTTCTATCTAATTGCTAAATGTTAATTTTTCAGGATTTTGAATTTTCATTGGAGAACATGACAAAGGCCATCAAACTTCAAGATATTCAACTTTCGTAGTATAGTAATTTTTGGCTGAGATATCCTAATCATATATGTGTATGTAGTAGCTTTTATCTAAACTTACCAAAACATATTTTGGACAACACATATGTGTGTGTATATATATATATAGGAAAATGCTATTTAGCAAGAATTTTTTGATGCAAGAAAGAGAAGAATAAATCCTCACCCTTGATTACATCCATAACCACCCATGTTTTCCACTAAAAAAGAAGATTAAATGACATCATTCTTTAAGATTTTGCCATGTGTTAATTCTTTTTTAATTTTTTATTTTATAATCAACACATATGTGTATAATTTAATCATCTTTGTTGCTGAACCTGATTTTGAAACATCAATAATGTTGACTAATTTTCTATTTAAATTTTAAATAGCCTTTCAAAAATACGTTAGGGATAAAATTGAGAATAAATGGATAAATTTGAAAACCAAAATTGATAATAAGTTATGTATATTTTTATAAGCAAAATAATATTATTAAAAAGAGTACAAGGGGTACTCTAACCCAAGAACAAAGTGGGAGGTTCCGGTCCAACATCATAGCAAGAGAAACTACTCACTTTCTATGAAAAGTTGCAGAGTTCCGCCTAATCATGTCTTCTATAATAATTAGTTATACAATATAAAGACTTAATTTTAAAGTTTAACATTAAGATCTTTTTAAAATATTTGTAAAATTAGGGATATATTTAAAAATGTCTTACAAATTTAGAGACTAATATAATGTTTACTACTCAATTTTAATTATTATCAACCTTCCATTTCATTTGATTAAAAACAAAAGATAATGCAAATAAGTAATGAGATCTTTGTGTAATGAAAATATTTCTTTACTATGCAAATTAAAAAATCATGTGTTGTCTCCATTGATTGTCAGAGACGACATTGCTAATTATTGTAGAGACCGGGATTCTAACTTATTCCAAAGTTGACATTACAGACATTAGATTACTTGACAAAAAAAAATCATATTATTAAAAATATATTTTTCTTTTAATTCCATTCCATGATAACTATACGTGTCATAAATTATCTTATAACACATGTATGTTTCTGAAAAAAATCACAGGCATCAAATTATTATTTCAATTTTTTTAATACACTATCTTTCCATTAAATATATGATTTTTTGAAATGATTATTATATATTTTAATTAATTCCAGTTATAATTTTTTTGTTTGTTTATGAGGATGGAACCTATAACCTCTAGCATACTACTCAAATCTCTTAACACTAGACCAAATCTAATGGTTTAATTTCAGTTATAATTAATGGAAAAGATATTACTATGTGCAGTTGAATTTTAGCCATTAATAAATATAATTTATTTTAATTGTTTTTTTTTGTCTTAGATGAAGTGGTAATCCCTTGAAATTAAACTCACATAATTATGAGATTCCGGGTTCGAACCCGGGTCATAACGTACGGCCTAACAATTTCGGCAATTTTGCCAATTGAGCTAGGATTTATGGGACTTATTTTAATTGTTTTTACAAAACATACAATTTTCATTTTCTTTTTTTTTGGTCTTAGTTGAAGTGGTAATCCACTGGAAATTAAACTCACATAATTGTGAGATCCCGGGTTCGAACCCGGGTCACGACGTCTGGCTTAACAATTTCGGCATATTTTGCCAGTTGAGCTAGGACTTATGGGACATACAATTTTCATTTTCAAACATTGCTAATTTGAACAAGCCTTAAATTATATATAGACCAATAACAAATCAAGGTCTTCTTAATTGGAAATTGGTAAATTTTAACCCGTTAAAACATACTATTTTCATTTTCAAAAATGGAAAAAATTAATGAAAAATAATTTATTTTACTAAAACTTTATCTATATATTTTGAAGAAATTTTCCTAAGGGATATTGTTCCATTGGCATACATGTGAGGAAATTTTCCTCCAGATGCACGGGGAGGAGGAAGATAATTCTTCAATAGATTTTTAAAATCTAAAATGAGGATCACACTCCAACCCCCCTCCCATTCAACTATGATAGAATTGTAAATCAGTTACAGAGAGAGAGAGAGTATAGTAAAAGGGAAAGTCATTTTTTATTAATTGTGTAAAAAATGAGGTTACAAGGTATTTTATAGTTGCATTGTGTATGTGTACAACTATATCTGCTAAACTAATACTAGTAAACTATTTACAAGTGCTAAACTAATTACTCTATGCTAATTACACATTAATCAGTAAAGCTAACTACTGATACTTCAACACCCTTCCTCAAGCTTGACATGATAGATATCTTTCATGTGAAGCTTGGAAACAAAGTCAAGAAATTTTGGTGGTGCTAGAGCTTTAGTCAAAAAATCTGTCATTTGATCTTCTGTTGAAACTGGCAGCAGCTTGAGTATTCCTTTCAAAACTTTCTCACGCACCAGATGACAATCAATGTCAAGGTGTTTAGTCCTCTCATGGAAAACTGGGTTGGAGGCAATGTGGATTGCACTTTGATTGTCACAGTAGAGTGTAGGTGTTCTGACCAAAGGAATTTTCAGATCTGCAAGCAAATAAAGTAGCCATTGCAATTCACATGCAGCTGAAGACAATGCCATGTACTCTGCTTCTAAAGAAGATCTAGAAACTGTGACATGTTTCTTTGCTCTCCATGAGATCAAAGATTCACCCATGAAGAAGCAATACCCTGATATGGATCTCCTTGTATCCATACACCCTGCCCAGTCAGCATCTGAATATCCTGTAAGTTGTAACTCTGACTTTCTGCTGAAAAATATACCTTTACCTGGACTATTTTTCAGATATCTCACTACTCTACATGCAACATTGAAATGAACAACAGTAGGAGCATGCATAAATTGGCTTAATTGCTGAGTAGCAAAAGCAATGTCAGGCCTAGTTGTGTTGAGATACAACAATTTTCCAACCAACCTTCTATAACTAGAAACATCAGCATAAGGGGTTCCTGCAGCACTGTGTAACTTGATTGATGTATCAAGTGGTGTACTAGCCGGCTTTGAGCCAAGAAGGCCTGAATCTTTTAGTAAATCTAGGCAGTACTTTCTTTGAGATACACTGATGCCAAGAGTGGAGTGAGCCACTTCAAGACCAAGAATATATTTTAACTGTCCTAAATTTTTGATTTTAAAAGCTGCATCAAGTACAACTTTGATTCTATCAAATTCAGCCATTGAATTTCCTGCAAGAATTATGTCATCCACATATACTAACAGGGCAGTAAAACTATTTTCCTTTGAAAGAGTAAACAGAGAATAGTCAGATGAAGATTGTGTATACCCTTCTTTAATGAGTAAAGAGTTAGTTTTTCATACCACTTCCTGCTAGCCTGCTTTAACCCATATAAACTCTTTTGCAATTTACAAACAAGGCCAGGCTTGCTGCATTGAACACCATCAGGTATTTTCATGTACACATCTTCTTGTAAGTCCCCATGTAGAAAAGCATTATTTACATCAAGTTGATGTAAATACCAATTCTTTATGGAAGCAAGAGCTAATAAAGTTCTGACAGTGGTTAGTTTTGCTACAGGTGAGAAGGTTTCAAAGTAGTCAATTCCTTCTACTTGATTGTAACCTTTGGCTACCAATCTGGCCTTATATCTTTCAATAGTGCCATCAGCCTTGTGTTTAATTTTGTATACCCATCTACATCCTATTGGTTTAATGTGAGAGGGTAGCTCAACAATTTTCCAAGTACAGTTTTTAGCTAAAGCATCTAATTCATTTCTCATAGCTGTCACCCAATTCTCATTCTTGCTAGCTTCTTCATAAGAGTCAGGCTCAGTGCAGTGTGTGAGAGACATACTATATGCCTTGTGTGAAGGAGACAAATGTGTAAGTGAATGAAAAGAAGATAAAGGATATTTGGAGTTACCTGAAGTGTTGGTTTCTTGTCAAAGTATGGATGAATTATTGCACACATAATCAGACAAACGTATTGGTGCCCTTCTTTGTCTGATGGGTGGTTTATGTGATGGGAGAGACACTTCAGTAGATAAAGGAGTATCAGAATTAGATGGAGTTGTGGGAGTAGATGAAGTATCAGAAGATGGAAAGGAGGTAGACAAAGGTGGAGAAGGAGATAAATCATGAGTAATATCCAATGGATAATCAGGTGAGGCTGAAGGAACAGTATTGGTGTCCATTGGATTATCATGTGAGGTTGAAGGAATATTGTTGGCAGGTAATAAAGATGAATCAAGAATAGGTGAAGTAGAGGGGTAATATGACCAGGGTACTTTAGGTGAAGTGGATTGATAGGGAAAGATGTGTTCATGATGTGTCACATCTCTAGAAAGGAAAACAACTTTGTTGGAAATGTCATAAAGTAAAGCACCTTTAACTCCTGATTTATAACCCAAAAAGATGCACTTTCTGGCTCTAAGGTCAAGTTTGGTTCTATGAGCATGCAGGGTAGAGGCAAAAGCAAGGGAACCAAATATTTTGAGTGTATGCAAGTCAGGATCAGTACCATACAGTAAAGTATAAGGAGATTTGTTTTTCAAGAGAGGAATAGGAACTCTATTCATGATATACACAGCATGAGAAACTGCATATGACCAAAAGGTTTTAGGTAAATTTGATTGAATGAGAAGGGCTCTGCCTATGTTCAAAATTTGTTGGTGTTTTCTCTCAACCCTACCATTTTGCTGGGGAGACTCTATACAACTTGTTTGGTGGAAAATACCTTTAGAGGCATAGAAATCAGACATGATGAACTCAGGGCCATTGTCTGTTCTGACAGATTTGACAACACAATTGTGTTGGGTAGCAATGAATTGAATAAAATTTTGTACATTGACTCTAGCTTCAAATTTACTTTTCATAAGAATAACCCAGGTATATCTAGTAAAGTCATCCACAGCAGTAAGAAAATAAGAATGGTTATGTAAAGATGTAATGGAGACGGGTCCCCAAATATCAAAATGAACCAAGTCAAAAGGTTTTATTGATTTACTGTAACTGTTTACAAAGGGTAATTTCCTATGTTTTGCATAGTGACAAATGTCACAAACTGCATAAGAATCACTTACAATGAAAGGAAATTTAGATTGAAGTAAAGCTAATCTAGAATGGGACAAATGACCTAACCTGAAATGCCACAATGCATTATCAGGAAGAGTAGTATTATTTGCAGAAACAAAAGGCTGAGAAAAACTGTGATTAGAAGTGATGCACTGCTTGTTTGTCTGAGCTGAGTAGTAGTATAATCCATCTTTACTTTCACCCGAACCAATCATCCTCAGTGATTTCTGTTCATGAATGAAGCAACCAGTGTCAGTGAACTCAAGAGAATATTGTGCATTGTGACAAAGTTGATAAACAGAAATCAAATTGACACTAAAAGAAGGAACATAGAGAACATTTGTTATACTGAACTCAGGGGAAAAATTAATTGTGCCTGCATATTTGGTAGTAACATGGTTACCATTAGGTAATTTGATAACCATAGGAGTGATTTCACTGTAAGAGTGAAACCAGTGCAGTGAGGCACAAATGTGGTGACTAGCACCTGAATCTATGATCCAAGTGTCAAGAGTGATATTGTGACAAATGAAAGAAAAGTGACATTGAGCTAAATTTTTACCTTGTTTACCTTGATCTGTTGGTGTATGACCAGCAAATTGGAAGGAGCTAACCTGATGAGAAGTAGCAGAAGTAGAACCAGAATTAACAGAAGAAGATTGAAGAAGATTCATCAGCTTATCATACTGTTCTTGAGTAATGGAAGGAGCAGTAGACACATTCCTAGTGTCTTGTGGTGCAGCTGAAGAATTACCACTAGAATCACCCCCTTCAGCTGCAGAATAATGAGCATAACCAGGATATCTCTGCAACATATGTGGTGGTACACCATATTTCTTGAAGCAATTCTCTACCACATGATTGGATTTGTGGCAATAAGTACATTTACCTTTAGAATTACCACCAGAAGAAGATGAATTAGGTTTACCAGCACCATAACCATGGGAACGACTATCAGAGGCATTGACCAAAGCCTTGGAATCATCAAGATTCACAGGAACAGTAGATGCTAATTGACGTTCATATTGAAGCACAAGAGAAAATATCCTAGTCATTGGAGGTAAGGGATCCATAAGAAGGATCTGAGACTTAACGACATTGAAAGTATCGTTTAATCCAGTAAGAAAGCGCATAGCATGAAGAAGATGATGGTTATGTCTAGCAGTGTGCATTGCAGCGCAAGAACAGCGCTAAGGGCACGTACAATTGGGAATTGGCATGTAAATATCTAATTCTTCCCAAAGAGTTTTCAAATCAGA
Source organism: Trifolium repens (assembly GCA_030408175.1). NCBI lineage: Eukaryota > Viridiplantae > Streptophyta > Magnoliopsida > Fabales > Fabaceae > Trifolium > Trifolium repens. The sequence goes on from CP125851.1 coordinate 40,557,194, forward strand.
GTAAAAAGTAGTTACCGAACGAGAATCTTGAGTCAAAGCATAGATCTCCTGCTGAATTTCTGAAACGCGAACAAGATTCCCTTGAGAAACCCGTTCTTTAAGATCAAGCCAAACGTCGGAAGCTTTCTCCATGAACACGATCGATTGAGCAATGGATGGATCGACGGAGTTCATGATCCAACTGTGAATGAGCATGTTGCAGCGATTCCAAGCTCGATACGACGGATCAAAAGGATCAATCGGCGTTGGAATCGAATCATCGAGAAACTCAAATTTGAGCTTTGCGCCGAGTGCACGCCGCATCGATCGCTCCCAAGCATGGTAATTAGAACCATTAAGCAGCGGCGTAACCTTAACAGACGACGGACCATCACTGGAATGGACATAGAAAGGATTAGACGGATCGGAAGCAGGATCCACCGGCGGTGGAGGAGCAATTCGCGGTGGCATTGTGAAGGAACACAAAGGAGATCGGAACAAAGAAAGAAGATGATCAGAAAACGGTTATGGTGGCTATCGGAACGGTTACGGTGAAGAGCGGAAGCGAATGGATCGGTAGCGAAGATACCATGTTGAGTTTGTTGTAAATCAGTTACAGAGAGAGAGAGAGTATAGTAAAAGGGAAAGTTATTTTTTATTAATTGTGTAAAAAATGAGATTACAAGGTATTTTATAGTTGCATTGTGTATGTGTACAACTATATCTACTAAACTAATACTAGTAAACTATTCACAAGTGCTAAACTAATTACTCTATGCTAATTACACATTAATCAGTAAAGCTAACTACTGATACTTCAACACTTCAATAGATTTTTAAAATCTAAAATGAGGATCACACTCCAACCCCCCTCCCATTCAACTATGATAGAAATTTTACATTACAAAAAAAAACTATGATAGAAATTTGCATATATTTCTTTTGACAAATAGTTGCATATTCCTTTTCCTTTCTTCATTACTAACCGGTCAATTTTTCAACAAAAATATTTTAATATTAATTTTAAGTTCTTTAATAACTATATAAATGATTTTTTTTTTCTTCAGGAACTATATTACAAATAATTTTTATAGTGTTCAAGAGCAATTCATTCTTTGCACAATCCTTCAGGGATGTGCAATATTAACTTTAGTTCTCCAAGAACTATTTCCAAACGCTCAAAACAATTATATAATTCATTCTTTGAGAAGTCTTTTGCTTCAATATTAAGTTTTTTTTTTCCTAAAGATCAATATTTGAGCAATTCTTCTAGAATGTTTTAATGTTGAATTCTTCTAGAATTTTTCAAGATTAAATATGATTAAATCGCAATAATATTAATAAAATAAATGACTATATAAAAGAATATGAACATGCAATAGAGTATTTCAAGAATGAAAAGTAAAGTTAATAGAACTCATCAAGAAATCAATGGTCATAATGGAAAAGGAGACAAAAATCAATGAAATTAATTTGTCATAATAATTCTTTAACATGTTACATGTCTTAAATATTTTTCGTCATGACTTTTGGTCTCTGCTTTTATTCACGTGTGTTATTCGAAATTTTGAAATTTTCTTTTGTGGTCATGTTTATTAAATATATAGAAACTCTCTTGCAAAATTTTAATTATTCCGTCATATGATTTTTTAAGTTTTTAGTTCTTAATTCTTAAAAAACTATTTTTTTGCGCTTAAAAATTCACATTTAATTTTTTTTTTGTTAAAGATATCTATATTTGTATAGGAAAGACTCTTAAAATAATTTAAACATGAATATAAAAACTCTTTCAAAAACTAAAAAATACACATGAGTTGACTTAAAAATAAAAACTAAATATTATAATAAAAAATATTTGAAGGACTAAAACAAGCTAAAAAAATTCATTGCGAGTAAAAATTATATTTAAAATCTTTACAAAAATAAAAAATTTATTTAACACCGTTATAAATATATTTTTTACCCGTGCTTGGCACGGGTTCGGATACTAGTAAAAAATAAATTACAACACAAACCCTTTAAGTTTAGTAAAAAAAATAACCCTTTAAGTGACGACAAATATTAAAAATATAGTTTACATCTCACGAATGAATTTGATATCGTATGATGTTAATATTTCAAGAGCGGTGATATTATGACACAATATTTGTACACAATATTAACTCAGGTGCTGTGAGCTTGTTCGCAGATTCGTCCTTTTTAGTTTTTAGCGAATTTGAATATGTAATAATTGATGTACTCTACCAATTTGAATGAATGAATATCGTTATGTTTTAGTAAAAAAAAGGTTTACTTTTATTTATTCTTATAAAATTGCATTTAATTTACTCTCTTTTCTTTTCCCCATTATCAATAACCAATAACAATTCTTTTTACATCTTCCCATGAAACTTATGTCAAGAAAAACACAAAAAGTAATACTTCATATTAATTATCACATTTTACTTTTCTTAATAAGTGTGAATTTTTTGTTTTTGCTTACATTTTGGGACGGATGGAATGGAGTACTTACACAAGGAAAGAGAAAAATTGTCCCTTGTATACTATCTTTATTACAAAATTTTCCTTATGTAAGTATTGTGTAAAAATTTAGTGTCATAATATCATTTCTCATATTTCAATTACCTTTCAACAATGATAGTTTTTTGTGTATTTATTTTGTAATACTCACTCCGTTCCTTTTTATTTGTCATTTTAGACAAAAAAAAATTGTTTCAAATCATTTGTCGTTTTGATGATTTAAGTTTATATTTTTCGATTATACCATTGTCAATTACTCTTATCTTTTTCAATAAAACTAATTAATGCTGTATATTTGGAAAACAAAAGTTATTTTTAATTTTTTTTGGTGCATAACATATTAAATATTTTTTAAAAAAAAACATATTAAATAATTTTTTTACATAATATATTAAATTTATTGGAAAGAAAAAGTGTGTGCAAAAATATAAAAATTTATTGGTGGATTAAAATTAGAGTATAATAGGAAGATAAAGTGCAAAAATACACTTAATTTGGTGTTACTATTCTAAAATAACAAATAAAAAAGAATAGACAGTAATAATTATCAAAATTCGTGCATCGCGCCCACTAAACTAGTACCCTTGCATACTTTTCTTTTCAAAACTACAATCAAAATTGGTTTTTAGAAATCAGAACCTCCCTAGTTGTTTCCTCCATTAGAAAATCAAATACACACGTTTGTTTTGAATTTGAATATATATTAAAAATATCATATATATTTCAATTCTAGTCTCTTTCCACATTTTAGTCAAGACACCAAATGCTACTATCCGTGCTATAAATATGACTCTTTTATCTCTTCATGCTTCACAAATACTACAACATAAACAAGCTTCATTCTAATTCTTCCTTCTCTATTTGTATTTCAAATTCATCCCTTTTTCAAATTTTAGAAATTTTAGAAAAGATGAAAAACACTATCCTCAAAACTGAGACATTCTTAATTCTATTCATGTTAATGAACTCTGCTTTTGTGATCATAGAAGCTCGTCCATTGAGTATCATTGACACAAAGAACACAGCTACTAGAGAAGAAGTGGTGGATTTCTTTGATTGGTTATCAGTATCACATTCTCTTGGAGGGATTAAGGATTCAGGTCCAAGTGGACCAGGAGTAGGACACAAATTCACAAACATTGATACACTAGGAGGGATTAAGGATTCAGGTCCAAGCTCAGGAGGGGTAGGACACAAATTTACCAACAGTGAGACTCTTGGTGGAATTAAGGACTCTGGTCCATCACCTGGCGTAGGACATTAATAATATGTTCTTCATTTCATTGAGTCATGATTCACCTATAGTTCGCATTTAGCATGCTACTTTATGATTGATTAATTCCTTCATTGATTTATGTCTACATTTGTTCCCCCTTTTCACTTCATTGTTTATGCTGCAACAGTAGAAAACATCAATTTAGTTTATGAAAGTATTACTTATGTATGATTTAGTCCCTAATAAGTAGTCTTTGTAATATATTTAATTCATAAATTTAGTAACTAAAGTATATATGAAAATTTTCTTATGTGGCTCTCTCTTTTTCTTCACTCTCGAGAAACAATTTTCGATTTTAGAAGGGATATAATGAAATTTTTTGATTGTTTGTTGCTTTTGATTATTTCTTGCTATAGAAATGATTTGTTTTATCTGAGAAAGGAGTGGATTCTTTCGGTTGTATTTCTCTCAAAAAATTTCAAATTGTTACATCTTCACCATCAAACATTAGAAAGTAAAGAAAATAGGAGATAAAATTTAATGGTTAAAATGTAACCATTTAATATCACTTTTGATCATTAATGTAAAATTTTACGCAAATATAAAATCATTTGATATGTTATTGAGAACCATCATGATTACAGGTTTATGCGTTTTTATTGAATATTATTAATCTTTATGGATATCAATAGTACATCAAACATTTTAGATTCATGTAAAATTTTGTGTTCCTAGTTCGCCCGGCCTATCCCTCCGCTCTAGAGACTACTACGCAATGAAGTGTGGTTTGAATGGATTCACACTGTGAGAACACCTTTTCACAGCTAAAACACGCCCTCCCGCAACCCCCTCCCCCCATCCCCCAATCCTTTCAAGGCCTATGATTGGGAAACCTTGTACTCCCGTCGAAAGTTGTGAGAGACAACACTGACATTGGTAGTGGCAGTAAGGAGGCTTGACGATATTTCTAGGCACGTATTGTCATGGCCTGCACTAATCAACCGTTGAAACATGTCCTCTTCAAGCCGGATCTAGTATAACATATGACCAAGTGGTCCATAGAATTATCACAATTTGAAATTTCATTTGAGACAAGGGAAGCACTCAAGGCACATGTGTTCACTTACTTCAATGCAAAGCTCACACCAACGACAAAGAAACCTTATACCAAAGGGACTGTAGCCTTCACTGACGGGTCGTCAAATAACATGGGAAGTAATGTCAGCCTCATACTGAAGAATGACGAAAGACTTGTGGTTAAGGTTTCTCTTTGGTTCTTGTATTCCACCACAAATAATCAAGCAGAATACGATGTCTAAATAGTCTGGCTCACCCTAACAATGAAAAATGGGAGCACGAGAGATCAAATTACACATTGATTTTGTGTTGATATGCACGTCTATTCAGTCATTGCTTGAATTTTATATGAATTATTATGCATAGCAACCTAATATTACTTACTAATTTTATAAATATATTTCTATTGATGTCTTCATTTTCAATAATATAACTATTTATTTTATATTAGTGGAAAATATACTATTTTCCTTTTGAATAACGTAGCAGTTGATAGGTGCGTATATTCAACACCAATGCTATAGTTTTACGTAAATTGTGCATGATAAACATAATATTTCTTTTTTATAAATGGATTATTATTGTTTGCTTCCTTTTGAGTTATATTGGCATTTTTTTGTCAAGCAGCCTAGTGGCTAAAAATTTCACTCTTAAGCTGAACTAGTGGAGTGTTGGAGTGTCTGAAATTCGAACTCCAACCCCTGCATATATAATGCGATGTTTCTATCAACCGAACTAAGTTCGCGGGGATGTTGCCATTTATTTTCTATATGTAAAGCATGTGATGAACACGGATTTGCCCTGAGGGATGGCAGACAAAATATGCTTCTGCTCGTTTCCCCATTCTATTGGAGTGAAGGTTAGCCCAATGTTAGCATTCAGATCCATTTTCAGCCCTGGCCCGGAAATGTCACCTTTTCCTGGCTTTCCAACATAACATTTTCCTTTAAATTAGACAGCAATTGAGATGCGTGTTCGCTCGATCAGTGTTTCAATTTTATATAAATTGTGTAGGGAGAGTCTAATATTATTTTTATAAATATATTACTATTATATATTTTCTTTCTTTGAATTTCATAACCGTTTATTTTTTATCTGTGAAAATATAATATTTTCCTTTAAAACCATGTAGCAATCGACAGGTACGTGTACGCAGAGTCAGTGCTACAATTTTATATAAATCATGTTCAACGAAACTAATATTACTTTTATACAAGTAAATTATTATTATCATTTTCTTCCTTTTAAGTTGCGTAACCATTTATTTTCTATATGTAAAAAACGTAACGATTTCCTTTTATTTTGGTTAGTAACAATTTCCTTTTAAATCGTGTAACGGTTGATACGTGCGTGTATTCAAAGTCAAAGTTACATTTTTACATAAATAAACTATATATGCACAATAAATCTAATATCATTTTTACAAATAATTATTGAATATAATGGACATATAACGATAGTGTAAAGTAATTTTATATGATCAACTAATAAAAAAGCCATCAAACTATGCTATATAATAAATTTCACTCATTTTAGAGAGTATAAAATATTCATTGAATGACAATGTAAAACTATTTTACCCTACATTTTCTATTTTTCCATAATAATAATTTTAGATGTGTAAATTCTAATGTTAGACTCTCACTAAAATAAAGAGTTTAATTGTTATGCACTGACGGTGTAAAATATTTTACACCATCAGCATATCATAACCACTCATGCCCACTACTTTATAGGTAGTTATCAAACAAGTCAAACATTTGTAAAAATCAGATGGTTATGATTCACTGTCAGTGTAAAAACTCTTTACACTGACGGTGCATATAAATTAAATTCTAAAATAAAACCCTAATATTAAACTCATAAATAAGAGTTTAATTGTTATGCACTGACGGTGTAAAATATTTTACACCATCAGCATATCATAAAATCCTTTAAATAAAGGATTTAATTTATATGCACTGACAGTGTAAAATAATTTTACACTGTCAACCAATAACAACCATGTATTCCGCCACATCACCCCACTTTACCCCACTATCTTTATATGACATGGAAGTTTAAATCATTCTTATTGGTTGCATGTGTAAAATAATTTTACACTGACAGTGCATAACAATTAAACTCTTAAATAAATGTGTGAAGAAAAAAAAAAAACTAAACGGCTTGTCATAACCCAAAATAAAATAATAAAAAAAAACTCATAATAATATATATAAATATTGAATATTTGAGTCTCATTCGGTCTGAAAAATAATCTCTGGTTTCTCGAACAGCGTGTCGTTTTCCGTTCCCGCCTACATACATTTCACTCCCTCCTTCTCTCTCAAACTCCACCATGGGAAACTCTTCCAAGGATGATTCCGCCAACTCCGGCGACGCCTCTCCCGGCGACGTTCCTTCCTCTGATTCCAGAATCTACTCCGCTGGCGAGAAAGTACTCGCATATCATGGTCCTCGCATCTACGAAGCAAAGGTACTTCTCAATTTCTTCATTTCTAATCTTTTTTTCTCTCTAATTATCATTTTTCATGCTTTTTTTGTCTCGATTTTTCTCTCATTGTTTATACTCGTTTCGAATTTTCAAATTCCGTGTTTGTTAAGAAATTTGAGTTTTGAATTTACTAACTTCTCAGTAACCGTTTCGCACTGTGTTTTCTGTGTTAGGGATTTGGTTTACTGTTTTCTTGTATGCGTTTGTAATTATTTGTTAAAATTTGTTAAAATTCGTTAAAATTGTTAATTCTACTTGATTTGACTGATTTGTGACTCACGTATTGTTAACTTCATGCTTTGAAAGGCCTTGTATTGTTTCTCTTTTTTTTTTCTTCATAATTTCTCTTGTTTAATTTGACCTAGAAGTATTTTTTTGTGATTTCATTGTATCATGTGTTATTTTTTCTTTCTAATGTTTGATTGATTGAATGCTTTTTTCTGGAATCGTTGTAAGATATTGAATTGAAAGTGTTTTTATGGTTCTTTAAGTTACTCCATGATTTATTATTTATCAGGTGCAAAAGGCTGAGATCAGAAAGAACGAATGGAAATACTTCGTTCACTACCTTGTAAGTTTAACCATGATATTTCCTTCGGCATAGATCTGGTTTATCTTTCCAAACTCAATAAAGTGGTTCACTTTTTAAGTTATAATCTGAAACCCTAATTGATTACAGGATATAGTATTGACTTTTGGTTGATTTACTCGTTTTTTTTTTGCAGGGCTGGAATAAAAAGTGAGTTTCTTGTCATTTCCATTACTTTAATTCGTGTAATGTCATAAAGGTACAAATGGCATAGTCTTAATGATCATGCTCCAAACTTTCAGTTTACAATTTTGTGAAAGTACTGTAGTCGTCTTTGTGTACGCGACTCTAAATTGGTATAAGTATGGCCATTAAGTAAGAAGCAGGGTGGATACTCGACAAATATCTGAAGTCAACTTCTCATGTTAAACTTGTTTGATAATATGTTTACACAGCCTTTGTAGTAATGATTGATCTATAGCTTTTTAGAGAAAATTTTCTTCATTGTGGTTTATTTTTTCATAAATGTTTTGCATGAACTACATGTAAAAGGTTAAACAGAATTATCATCGTTGGTTTGATATTTGTTCACAGTTGGGACGAATGGGTAGGTGAGAGTCGTTTAATGAAAAATACTGACGAGAATATCGAGAAACAGCGTGCCCTAGACAAAAAGCAAGGTGTAGACAGGAATGTTAAATCTGGACGTTCTGCTCAATTAAAGGCCAAAAGTTCTACAGGTGAGAAAGGCTCTCTTTCAAATGGAAATATTGTATTATGACAGTTTATTGAAGCTTTTGCATAATGAACTAATATTCTGGCAAGGGGGTTCGGAAGTGCCCCAGTATGTGAATGAAAATGTAAAAAAGTATCTCTGTTAATAGCTCTCTTATAATATTTGGGCTGTCCATTCAATTATTACACCTCTCTTTACTAAGTATCTTTGCTTATATCTATTATGTATATGTATATAAGTTGCAGTTGTGGACACTTCAGGCATTTATTTTCCATTTTGTTTTTTGGGGTGAGTTTAGACTGGCAGGGGGAGGGAGCTAACAAACCGCCTTAGAATTTTTTTACATAGAAATGGGACAATTGCCATTGATTTCAATCCTACATCTACATATTTGTAGTTTTGCAAGTCATGAGAATGAGGTTTTCATTTCAAAACGGCCTTTGTCAACTGACCTCTGAACAGTGTTAGTTTTTATCAGGAAAAGGATACCTTACTGTTCAAACGAAAAAGAAGTATAGATCAGAAGATCTTATCAGGTGCTTGGATGTGAAGTTCTGTTACATAAGTATAAACAATGCAGCATGTTTTGATAACATTCTAAGCTATTTCTGGAACTTTTGCCTGAAATTAATCGGGGACCTTAAGTGTAAAATATATAACTTTCTACGTTAAGAAATTATGCTTAAACCAATTTTATCTTCTTTTAACTACTTGACAGTATGTAGGCGCGAGTGGATTGCACAGGCACCAAATCCTTATTCTGCTTTTGCTCTGTTTGTTTAACTGTTGGACTTGGGAAGATTATACTTTTTTTTTTTTTTGAAGCAGGGAAGATTATACTTAGATATGCCTTATTTTGCTAGCTTGATAATTTTACATTTTCTTTGGATTCTGTAGATGCCAAAGTGGATAAAGAAGACATCAAGAATAATGGTATTCACTAAATTTCATCTTTTCGGTTTTCTTTTTTGCACATATCTATATAATATGACTATTTTCTTCATTCTCAATAGGACCGAATTTCTATCCTAAAATTTAGAGCCATTTGAGTAATAGAGGCATAGATTTTTTTTCTTCTGGTTTTTCTCTTTCCTGGATTTAATATCCCACTGAAAAAATTACCCACTTTGTTGGTTACCTAATTGGTGTGTAAAAAAAAAATTGTTGTGCTAAATGTTCTAATCTACTCGTAACAGTTTTTACCCCATAGCCCTGTGAAAGCCAATGAGCAATATGAAACTCCCTTCTCAAATAAATTTAATTCACCTGGCTTTCAAAACGACTTTATTTTTTGTTTCTTAAAATTTAGTTTTTGAAACTTATTTCAGGCCTTGGGCCATCTCATGTATATTTATGCCTGGTACATGTTAGAGCAATGTGTTTTTGGGTAATAAATCCCAACATAATGAGCAAACATTGGGTAACCATTTTTCATAATCCCTCCATTCACAGCAATTATTATTTAATAAGTTGGACCTCACAATTCTCCTGTTTGAATGCAATGCCTTCATTGCTTTGTTGACGTAAAAATGTGTATGTTTATATCGGCTTGCCTTCACTAATAAGTTTAATATGTCAAACTCTGCAGTGTCAAAAGGAAAAAAAAGAAAGAGTGATTCAGGAGTTGAGGTTTGGTTTATACTGTTGTTTAATTGCATTCTCTTTTATTCTAAAACCTTGGAAGGTTTACCATTTGCATTGAATTTCTCTTCATAACATATATTAATTGTTACCTATTCTCATTTCACATTTCATATTATAGACATAAAATATCATAATAAACATCAAATACTTTATACGAGGAAGGCTAATAGTATGAAGGAATTAGGAATTCAAACTTTGTTTCCTTAAATATGCAAATACCTTGCTTTTTGCACTTGATTGGAATTGCTCTGTTTTTTGCCACAGTCCTTTTAATTGCAAACATTCTACTAAGTATGGTTTTCTATTTATTAGAAGGGCAGCGGGAATGCTGAAAAGCTTATCAAAATTCAAATTCCTGCACCGTTAAAGAAACAACTTGTTGATGACTGGGACTTCGTTAACCAGCAAGATAAGGTAAATTGAAAAGATTAAATTCACTCTTTCCAGTTATTATTTTCTTGCATATGTTTAAATACACTTTTTAGAGTTAAATTTTTACATATGTTTCATGCAAGATTACTGTACCTCATAGAGATGACTATAAGACAAGTTGTTTCTTTTCTAATTGAAATAAAGGATACTTTTGTGCCAATTCAATAATTGTTTGACAATGATCTTACAGACACCAAACCTGGTTCTTCTCTTTAGGATATCTCGTGAATATCTTCTCAAAATTGCCTTTGACCTGCTTTGGCCTCCTTGACCAAAATGCACGATTTTTCAGTTCTTGTAGCTTGTGCTGTCATTTATATTTAAGTTTAAATGAAAATATTATGCTTTATTAGTTTCCTATGCAAATTGAAGAGAATTATTGTGCACAATTTCTTTGGTTCTATTAGTGTGTCATTACTGTCTCTCAAATATCTGACTATTTGAGCCTATCATTTTAGCTTACAAGTATTTTCAATGTCATTATTTTGGTTCTGATGCAATGCATGATTGTTTAAATTTTTATTATTTGATTACCACTTTAAAAAATGATAACCTATTTTAGGGCATTAATCAGCTCATCACATGTTAATTTTATTTTTTTACATTTCTCCCTGCAGCTTGTGAAACTTCCTCGTTCACCAACTGTTGATGAAATTCTGACAAAGTACCTTGAATACAAGTCAAAAAAAGACGGCGTGTAAGAAATTATTGATAATTGAAAATTCATATGCTTCCTCCTTTTCTACTATGGCTATCTATTTTGTTATTTGACCATCCCATGCATCTATTGTAACTAATGATGATGTCATGTACAATGCGTTTCTATGATATAGGGCGGCTGATTCAACAGGGGAAGTTTTGAAAGGAATAAGGCTTTATTTCGATAAAGCATTGCCCATGATGCTCTTATATAAGAAAGAACGCAAGCAGTGTAGTGAAGCAGTTGGCGACAATGCATCTCCATCAACCATATATGGAGCTGAACATTTATTACGCCTCTTTGGTATGTTCACTACTTTTTGTTGCTTCTAAGCATGTGCTTGAAAGGAGGATAAGTCTATGAGTGCACTTGTACATATTTTTGTCATCCTTGGGACAAAATAGATACCTGAATTATTTGTCTTAGGAGTTTAGGTTTTGACCCCTTTTTTTACTAGCAATGGCTTTGTTAAGTTACCTGAATTTTAATGTGCCTGTGAAATTTTGACATCTCTTATCTTCAATGATTTTTGGCTAGTTGCAAGATTTTTGAATGATTGTTTGCTGTGTTATTTGTATTTGTATTTCCAGCCATTGCCATCAATGGAGTACTGTTAGAAACATTGATATATTGCCATTAAGGGTGTAGAAGTAAATACCTGGCAAAAGTTTCATAAATGTGTCTGCAAAACAGTCATATTTTTCTTGTGCTTGCAGTTAAGTTACCTGAGCTTTTGGCATATGTGAACATTGAAGAGGAAACGTTAAATCGCCTTCAGCTGAAACTACTTGACTTTCTCAAGTAAGTGCTTAAACCCATCTCATTATATTAGTAGATTCTTTTGTGTCGGATCCTTACTTAAATGTCTTAACTTATTTAAGTGTCCTGCCTGATAAATACTGGACCATACTTCTAGCTGAAATAATGACAAAAGCTGCCACATATGTATTGATGGATGTACTTGCTCTAATAGCCAACACATTTTGTCTTGCATAGTTTTGTCTACAAGCTCATGAATGCACTAACATTTAAGTTAATTTCCAACTAGTGTTTAAAAATAAGTTCAATGTTGCGATTTCACCCTAAATTAATTCAACTATTTCATAATGGTCCATTAGTAGTTGGTATATATATAATACATTAATGTACAGGATGAACAAGTGTAAGCATTTCTAAATTTCAAGGATTTGGACCATAGTGTAAGATATTATATAACCTCTATTCGTTTTACTGAAAATATGCATAGGTGATGATGCAACCTTAAGATTTTGATTGAGTGAATAAATTAAAATATCTACATTAACCGATGTAATTCACTTATATTTCTACCCATTATGTTTGAGATGCATTATTTTCTTCCCAGCTCAATAGTGTAAAGTTGATTTTAACTGTTAGGTTTCTCTTTAGAGTTTTGTTGCTATTGGTTTGATTAGAAGAAAATCTCATTGCAGGTTTTTGCAGAAAAATCAAAGTGCTTTTTTTCTTTCCTCATACGGGGTAAAAGTCTCTGAAGGAAAAGGAAAGGGGAAGGATTAATGAGAGACACCGTTGATTGCTAGTCTTCCTCATCTGTTGTATTCTTAATGATTTCTATGTATCTCTCCCTTGAATAATTCACCACAGGAACTCTTTTGTTGTAATAACAATATTGACTCATTCATTCTTTAATTTTTCAAGTTTACGCAATATTTACAAATCAAAACATTTGATGGCTCAAATACATATCCCGACCATCATGTGAATGTCTGGGATAAGCAAAATCAAGTGATAGTGAGGGAGCAACTTTTCCCACCAATACATTTTCAAACGAACTAACTACACATGACTCGAAAGTGTACCTTTGGATGACATAATAGACGCGAAGGTGTACTTTCAAGTAGTACAAGAATTGTGTTTATTTCGAATGTGTGCATCTGAAGTGATTTTGGCAGGTGAGACAAGTTTTTCCCACTAGTGAAATCTAGTTTTTTTGGTCGAAACTAGTGAAATCTAGTTAGGCTGTACTCTTATGTTTGAGGCTCAAAATCAAGAGAATTGGTTGCTCAAAATCTCTTTTGAAAATCTTCATTTTCTAGTACACATTCAGATCGCACAAACTATCTGGAAGTTTGCATCTTGATGTGCAAAATTTGGTGCTTTTTTGGATGCATAATTTTTATTTTTTTGGGTTGATTGGATGCATACTTTGTAACCGATATTGGGAGGTGGGGAAAGTAGCCTTCTATTTTTGGTGCTTTGAAAAAGGAAAAAAAAATGTGAAGAGGCGCTCATTACTTTGTTTTACACTATAAAGTTGTAGTATCTACCTAAACACTAAAACTGTATTGGTTTACACTATAGGTTTCTCTTTAGAGTTTTGTTGCTATTGGTTTGATTAGAAGAAAATCTCATTGCAGGTTTTTGCAGAAAAATCAAAGTGCTTTTTTTCTTTCCTCATACGGGGTAAAAGTCTCTGAAGGAAAAGGAAAGGGGAAGGATTAATGAGAGACACCGTTGATTGCTAGTCTTCCTCATCTGTTGTATTCTTAATGATTTCTATGTATCTCTCCCTTGAATAATTCACCACAGGAACTCTTTTGTTGTAATAACAATATTGACTCATTCATTCTTTAATTTTTCAAGTTTACGCAATATTTACAAATCAAAACATTTGATGGCTCAAATACATATCCCGACCATCATGTGAATGTCTGGGATAAGCAAAATCAAGTGATAGTGAGGGAGCAACTTTTCCCACCAATACATTTTCAAACGAACTAACTACACATGACTCGAAAGTGTACCTTTGGATGACATAATAGACGCGAAGGTGTACTTTCAAGTAGTACAAGAATTGTGTTTATTTCGAATGTGTGCATCTGAAGTGATTTTGGCAGGTGAGACAAGTTTTTCCCACTAGTGAAATCTAGTTTTTTTGGTCGAAACTAGTGAAATCTAGTTAGGCTGTACTCTTATGTTTGAGGCTCAAAATCAAGAGAATTGGTTGCTCAAAATCTCTTTTGAAAATCTTCATTTTCTAGTACACATTCAGATCGCACAAACTATCTGGAAGTTTGCATCTTGATGTGCAAAATTTGGTGCTTTTTTGGATGCATAATTTTTATTTTTTTGGGTTGATTGGATGCATACTTTGTAACCGATATTGGGAGGTGGGGAAAGTAGCCTTCTATTTTTGGTGCTTTGAAAAAGGAAAAAAAAATGTGAAGAGGCGCTCATTACTTTGTTTTACACTATAAAGTTGTAGTATCTACCTAAACACTAAAACTGTATTGGTTTACACTATAGGTTTCTCTTTAGAGTTTTGTTGCTATTGGTTTGATTAGAAGAAAATCTCATTGCAGGTTTTTGCAGAAAAATCAAAGTGCTTTTTTTCTTTCCTCATACGGGGTAAAAGTCTCTGAAGGAAAAGGAAAGGGGAAGGATTAATGAGAGACACCGTTGATTGCTAGTCTTCCTCATCTGTTGTATTCTTAATGATTTCTATGTATCTCTCCCTTGAATAATTCACCACAGGAACTCTTTTGTTGTAATAACAATATTGACTCATTCATTCTTTAATTTTTCAAGTTTACGCAATATTTACAAATCAAAACATTTGATGGCTCAAATACATATCCCGACCATCATGTGAATGTCTGGGATAAGCAAAATCAAGTGATAGTGAGGGAGCAACTTTTCCCACCAATACATTTTCAAACGAACTAACTACACATGACTCGAAAGTGTACCTTTGGATGACATAATAGACGCGAAGGTGTACTTTCAAGTAGTACAAGAATTGTGTTTATTTCGAATGTGTGCATCTGAAGTGATTTTGGCAGGTGAGACAAGTTTTTCCCACTAGTGAAATCTAGTTTTTTTGGTCGAAACTAGTGAAATCTAGTTAGGCTGTACTCTTATGTTTGAGGCTCAAAATCAAGAGAATTGGTTGCTCAAAATCTCTTTTGAAAATCTTCATTTTCTAGTACACATTCAGATCGCACAAACTATCTGGAAGTTTGCATCTTGATGTGCAAAATTTGGTGCTTTTTTGGATGCATAATTTTTATTTTTTTGGGTTGATTGGATGCATACTTTGTAACCGATATTGGGAGGTGGGGAAAGTAGCCTTCTATTTTTGGTGCTTTGAAAAAGGAAAAAAAAATGTGAAGAGGCGCTCATTACTTTGTTTTACACTATAAAGTTGTAGTATCTACCTAAACACTAAAACTGTATTGGTTTACACTATAGGTTTCTCTTTAGAGTTTTGTTGCTATTGGTTTGATTAGAAGAAAATCTCATTGCAGGTTTTTGCAGAAAAATCAAAGTGCTTTTTTTCTTTCCTCATACGGGGTAAAAGTCTCTGAAGGAAAAGGAAAGGGGAAGGATTAATGAGAGACACCGTTGATTGCTAGTCTTCCTCATCTGTTGTATTCTTAATGATTTCTATGTATCTCTCCCTTGAATAATTCACCACAGGAACTCTTTTGTTGTAATAACAATATTGACTCATTCATTCTTTAATTTTTCAAGTTTACGCAATATTTACAAATCAAAACATTTGATGGCTCAAATACATATCCCGACCATCATGTGAATGTCTGGGATAAGCAAAATCAAGTGATAGTGAGGGAGCAACTTTTCCCACCAATACATTTTCAAACGAACTAACTACACATGACTCGAAAGTGTACCTTTGGATGACATAATAGACGCGAAGGTGTACTTTCAAGTAGTACAAGAATTGTGTTTATTTCGAATGTGTGCATCTGAAGTGATTTTGGCAGGTGAGACAAGTTTTTCCCACTAGTGAAATCTAGTTTTTTTGGTCGAAACTAGTGAAATCTAGTTAGGCTGTACTCTTATGTTTGAGGCTCAAAATCAAGAGAATTGGTTGCTCAAAATCTCTTTTGAAAATCTTCATTTTCTAGTACACATTCAGATCGCACAAACTATCTGGAAGTTTGCATCTTGATGTGCAAAATTTGGTGCTTTTTTGGATGCATAATTTTTATTTTTTTGGGTTGATTGGATGCATACTTTGTAACCGATATTGGGAGGTGGGGAAAGTAGCCTTCTATTTTTGGTGCTTTGAAAAAGGAAAAAAAAATGTGAAGAGGCGCTCATTACTTTGTTTTACACTATAAAGTTGTAGTATCTACCTAAACACTAAAACTGTATTGGTGTATTTTGTAGGCGGTATTGAATCTAACACATTTCATGGTTTTTAGAAATTTACTATAACAATTTTTTCTCAGGGTTTAATTTTGATATAGTACTTTCAGTATAAATCGTTTTGCTCTATCAGAAAATCACAAGCAATCATCTTTACAACTTTAGAAATATTTATTTATAATTTAAATCACGTTTTTTTTTACCTAATGATTATGATGGTTGATATTGTGAAAATATTTACACCAAAAATGTATCTAAATTTTTCATTTTTCTAATGCGTAACTCTAAAATGCATTAAACAAATGTCATTGGTTTACCTGTCTTTAACATTTTGCGTATGAAAAAAAAAATTGTTAGATAGAAGGCAAATACATTTTGGCTCATGCATAATTTTAGAAGGCAAATCTTATCTTATGTGTCTCACAAATTCTTCCAACTGAGATTAGTCACTCAGGGTGATAAGAACATCACAGTAAACCAAATTCTTGAATTTCACTGCAAATCATTTGGCTCATACACAAATTTACCAAGGGTCCCCGGTGGCGTGACCAAATTACTGAATGAATGATCACACTATGTGGTGCGGATGTCGTAACAACAAACTGAATGGTTCATTTTCACTCTAACTCTAGTCTCTACCAGTGACCCAAAACAAGAAAAAACAAAACAACTGCGCCACAACAATAGGTCATACATGTCCTAATAAACTCTATTTGATTCTCTCCTTTCAACTTCAATAATGGCCTGAAACTAAACTCATCTTCCAAATTCCACTCTCAACAAAACATGGAAGCAATTTCATACTCAATCCCTTCTACCAAATTCCATTCACTTCATCATATCCACACCAAAACCACAAGAATTCAATCCTCCAATCTCACTTTTCGCCTTCGCCCTTCCCCAATTTCAATTAAACCTTTCTATTCTTCCAAATTCCTAATTCTCCATCACCATAAGCTTCTTTGCAACGCTCAATCCACAACCAATCACCACCACGACCATAATCACAATCACAACGATCATAACCACAACCATAATCACAATCATAATCACAATCACAATCATAATCATCATCATCATCATCATCATAATCATTCGCATGACATCGGTGAGGCTAATCTCACTGGACCTCAAAGAGCGATTATCAGTTTCGCTAAAGCTACCAAATGGATTGACCTAGCGAATATCCTAAGAGAGCATTTGTATCTTTGTTGCTTCTCAACTGCTTTATTTGTTTCCGCTGCTATTTGTCCTCATGTTTTGCCCAAATCACTCATCAAACCCTTCCAAAATTCTTTCATTCTCGTCGCTTTTCCTTTGGTTGGGGTAAGAAACAATCTCTCACTCTATTCAATTTACTTCAGTTCAAACTTCAATTCGGTACAATTTCTTACTATTATGTGTTTATGTGTATCAGATTTCGGCATCACTTGATGCTTTAATTGAGATGAGTAGTGGTAAAGTGAATATCCATGTATTAATGGCAATGGCAGCTTTTGCATCGATATTTATGGGAAATTCTTTGGAAGGAGGGTTACTTCTTGCAATGTTTAATCTTGCACATATAGGTAAGTCAATATTATTGGACAAATACATTAGGGCCTGGTTTGGATAAATAACTTATTTTAAGCGCTTGTAGCATAAACACTTTCCATATAAGTACTTATGTGTCAGCTATTTCTATAATGACGGATAAAATAAAGTCAAATTGTTTTCATATAAGCTATAAGTTATTTTCATAAACTATCATGTAGAGCTTATGAAAATAAGCTGAAAACAACTTGTGGACTGTTTTCTGAAGCTCTTCCCAGCAGTCTCACGAGTACTTATACCAGTAGATAAATTCAAATAAGCTAATACAAACACGCCCTAGTTTAACAAGTTAAGTGATCTGCAACGAGTTTGATTGGCTTGATTTGAATGGTTTATGCAGCTGAAGAGTATTTCACTGGCCGTTCAATGGTTGATGTTAAAGAGTTGAAGGAGAACAATCCCGAGTTTGCACTTGTTCTTGATACAAAAGATGATAAACTTCCTAATACATTTGATTTGGCATACAAGAGGGTTCCTGTGCACGATATAATTGTAGGATCATATGTCCTTGTTGGTGCCGGAGAGGTAACAAGTTTTGAAACTTCACTGCTTGAAAATGAAATCTAATTTAACTGCTTAAAAATGGATCCTCTGCAGTGGCTTTATAGTACAGCCTGCCAAAGCCGTTGGTTTAAGAAAGAGAATCCATAAAGCTACTGCATACGATCCATTTTGTTCTTTTTGACATCTTATACATTTATCATTGTGATCTGAAAACATCGAAGAGCAAATATTAGAATTTTTTTTTCAGAAAGGTTCTCTTTTCTCCCTTTGGAAAAAAAATAAATAGAAAAGAGCCTGAAATGTCTCTGTTTTTCTCTTGTTGATTTAAGAGAACTATTCCGTCTCCTTTCTCTGTTGAATATTTTAGTAAGTATTATTTTACATTATCCTGCCTTCCCTCTAAAAGAGTAAGAAAAATTGGAATTTCAAGTTTTGTATAGCAGACTATTGAAGTATAATGGGAATGCTGTTGTGATTAGTCTGTGCCTGTAGATTGTGAAGTTTTCCAAGGCGGTGCCACCATTACCATTGAGCACTTGACAGGGGAAGTCAAACCTCTGGAGGCTAAAGTTGGAGATAGAGTTCCTGGCGGGGCAAGGAACTTAGATGGGAGAATAATTGTGAAGGTATATTTTACTGTATTTGATGTTTGGCCCTTTCAGTACTATTTTTAAGCTTCGCTTTCCATCTTTCCACCTTACTATAGTATACATACATCGCTTCAACTAACCTTCCATCATCGTCACGGAAATATCAACCACCGGCGCCGATCTCTGCTTTTGTCGACTCTCTTCGACGCCGTCGTACAGTTGATGGAACGGCCGAGAGGGATTGAGTGTGTTGCTCTTTGAAACCCTATCACTAAGGGATAGAGAGTGAGAGAAGCAATGCCACCAAGAAAAATAAGAAGATTAGTAAGATTAGAAGATGTTGGTACATGTATTGGTCGTCGGGTTGACATCATAGCGGTCGTTAATGATGTTGGACTCCCCAAGATCACTCAGGGCATTGATTTGGTTTTGGGGAGTCCAACATCATTAACGACCACTATGATGTCAACCCGACGACCAATACATGTACCAACATCTTCTAATCTTACTAATCTTCTTATTCTTCTTGGTGGCATTGGTTCTCTCACTCTCTCTCCCGCGTTAATGATGTTGGACTCCCCAAGATCACTCAGGGCACTGATTTGGTTTGTACCATAAGAGTGATTGATGAAACAAAATATCAAACTGGAATGTCTATCAACCTTTTTCTCCAAAATGCAGAAGCTTTTCCCCGTTTTAAGGTTGCTGGAGATATAATTCAGCTCTGATACCATGTTAGAAATTATTAGAAATAAGTATGGGCCTAACTCATCCTTACAAAACCGGCTTGTAAGGTGAGGATTGCCACATGTTTATAAACACTTGTCAAGGCCATCTCATATCCGATATTAGACTTTTTAACACACCCCCTCACGTCCAGGACTAAACAAGCTGAAATTTGGACTCAACAACAACAGGTTGCCCAAATAACGGGTAGTCCAATGGATCTTAGAGAGGCTCTGATACCATTGGACTACCCGTTATTTGGGCAACCCGTTATTGTTGAGTCCACGTTCCAGCTTGTTCAGTCCTGGACATGAGAGAGTGTGTTAAAAAGTCTCACATCGGATATGAGATGGCTTTGACAAGTGTTTATAAACAAGTGGCAATCCTCACCTTACAAGCCGATTTTGTAAGGATGGGTTAGACCCATATTTATTTCTAATAATTTCTAACATGGTATCAGAGCTGAATTATATCTCCAGCAGCCTCAAAACGGGGAAAAGGTTCTGCATTTTGGAGAAAAAAGTTGATAGACATTCCAGTTTGATATTTTGTTTCATTGATCACTCTTATGGTACAAACCAAATTAGTGCCCTGAGTGATCTTGGGGAGTCCAACATCATGAACGAGGGAGAGAGAGTGACAGAACCAATGCCACCAAGAAGATTAGAAGATGTTGGTACATGTATTGGTCGTCGGGTTGACATCATAGTGGTCGTTAATGATGTTGGACTCCCCAAGAACACTCAGGGCGTTGAGGAAGTGAAACAGAAAAGGTAGTGGCAATAATAGTATTTGGGGCCTGTGTCCTGTGGTGATTAGTTACGATGGTGATGGATGAAACAGTCAGGAGAAGGTCAAACAAGTGGTGTCAGTGGTTGCAATAATATAATTAATCTTATGGACACGTCTGAAGCTTGGTTTTTTCAATATATTTTATTTTAGGAGAATTACTTAAATGCTTTTGTGTAAATCGTTAGTTCTGAGATTACTGGTGATGATAAGGATGAATGGAGTTATTGTAGGTAATTATTGAGAATTGCTGTATGTTTTTGCTGGAAAGAGTATGACATTGACCATACCTATGTTTGGAAATTTCATTTTCATTGATGGAAATTGAAATATAAGGTGATCAGTCAAGTTCTAAATATGTGTAACGATAAGTTGCTAGAGATTGTGATGCTAGGTTGACAGTTTTAGACTGTCAGTAAAGGTGCTGTCTTGTTCAACACTTTGAACTTGTTTCTGATAGGTGCCTGTCTTGTTTACTGGTGATTTTGTTTGGAACTTACTGCAAAGTACAAAATTATTTCATCACAGGTAACAAAGACATGGAAGGAATCAACACTAAGCAAAATTGTGCAGTTGACTGAAGAAGCTCAGTTGAATAAACCTAAACTTCAAAGGTGGCTGGATGAATTTGGTGAAAATTACAGCAAAGTTGTAGTGGTGTTATCAATTGCTATTGCTGTTCTTGGACCACTTGTATTTAAGTGGCCATTCATTAGTACACCAGGTACTTCTTTACTTCTAATTTAGCAGTGTTGTATAATATGATTTATAAAATTTTCAAATTTGTAAACTAATCATTTGTGGGATCATATATGTTGAAACATCGAATTAAATTAGAAAGAACGGATATCAAGCTCCTTACAGGCAGAGGTTTCCCTCTGCTAAAAATGAAATCACAAAGGAAGTGCAGGATAAAAGAAAAAAGAACTACATGGGAAATTCTGCAGATGCACGAAATCTCTTTGCTACCCAAACCCTCACCATTTCTCAATCCTTTCCCATACCTTTCTAACATTCTAAACCCTTCTCCCCGACAATTGTCCTACCTTATGTGCCTGAATCGCTCCACTTATTCTTTCCCGTTCATACTGCACCAGCTGTTGAGGCTGTTAACCTCTTTTGTCTTTTTCTTTTTTCATCTGCTGTGAGGACTGAAAACAGACCCTGCAATTCCTCCTTTATAGCTCCTTGCATGCAAACACAGTCCTTTCTGCTTTGTTGGCCCACTTGGGCATAGCTTTTGTTTCTTCATCCTTGTATAGACTTGGGCTAGGGTTCGTGACTTCTGGAGTTCATTAATATTATGCAAATTTCATTATCACCAACTTTACAAAAGTGTTCACTGCCCCTGTTGTGTATCTATATATGACTTAACATTCATATTTCAGCTTATTTAGTCTCCGTTGATGCAGCTTGCAGAGGTTCTATTTACAGAGCTTTAGGGCTCATGGTTGCAGCATCACCATGTGCGTTGGCCGTGGCTCCATTGGCATATGCCACAGCAATCAGCTCCTGTGCGAAAAAGGTATCACTTAGCTTTTTAGGAGTATCCAAACACACACAACATATGAATATTATCTAAATTTTAACATTATATACTAATTACCTCTTTGAATATTTTTGTAGCCCTTTAGCTAGAATGAAGTGGTATCTTAGTGTTTCAATTGTGAAGTATTTGCCCCATCAATACAATTGTGTTCTTCATTTTGTATTCAACATTACATTTTCAACAATTATAATCCAGCATCTTTTGAAAATCCTGCTTTATATTTATGGAAGTTTCGCGGTTTGATTGAGGAAAGGAAATGAAGAGGAAAGATAAAAATGCAGGATTTGCACAAAAAATTGTCTCTTATAATGTAGGAGGAGAAAATATAGAGAGGAAGAAAAACTTTGCTTGGGACAAATTTACTCACAGAATCTGCAGCATAATATTATTTTTATTTTAATAAAATAATCAATTATCCTGACCAGATAATTAACTATTAGTGGTCATTTAATTAGCTTTGGGAAAAGAATATATTATACATCTGTACATGTGAGGAAAAAACATAAATTTACACGAATAAGTTCTTTCTTTTTCCCTTTTTCATTTAACCAAAAACAATACAGGAAGTTTTCACCCTTCTTTCCTCTTCCCAGCATCCAAGCATGTATTTTCTTCTTTTTCTCTTTACATTTCCTTTTCCTTTCATTTCACCATCACTTTTTCTTTCTGCATCCAGACAAAGCATAATAGTCTTAACCAAGTGTAAACTTGGAAATTAATCAAACTTGTGATTGAAGAAAAACAAAGTCATACTACAGATGCTATTACTAGTTACTACACATGCTTGATGCTTTGAATAGGAAAACTAGTATTGTCTTCAATATGCTGAAACCAATTTTTATTGATTCACTAAATATTCCTGATTAGATCTATTAATAAGCTGAATTGAATGGAATGATTTGATTATCTTGTTTTTCTTATTTCTTTGTTTGAGTCCCTCTTTATGAAGTCTATGTTTGTTGGTCTAAAGGAAAGTAAAAAGAAACATGTTCAATTTTTTCCAGAATTTTAAGCATGGGATATATCCTTTATTTATGGGTGTCACAGTTACCTCAATTTGCAGGGCATACTACTTAAAGGTGGACATGTTCTGGATGCGCTAGCTTCATGCCATACCATTGCATTTGATAAAACAGGGACATTGACTACTGGTGGACTTTTATTCAAGGCAATTGAGCCCATTTATGGTCATGACATCAGAAATAGGGAATCATTCATTTCTTCCTGCTGCATTCCTACATGTGAAAAGGAAGCTCTTGCCGTTGCTGCAGCTATGGAAAAGGGCACTACCCACCCCATTGGAAGGTATCATTTTTGTGTTACTTTTGAACCCACCTCGAGCAAGTAATAGCTGTAGTCACTTTGCATCATTCATCTATTTTTAAGGAAGTGTGGAAGTCTGCTTCTTTCTTCCTTTTTTTGACCAAGTGTGTTTCTTATGTGCTTCTCAACTTGATTTTGGACTATCGGGTTAACACTATATATTGTCATAGTGGCTTGTAAATACATATGTTACGAACTATTCAATTCAATCTTGAATGTTCAGTTATGCTATCTCAAATGTATAAATATAGCATGATCTTGAACATGATTATCTCTTCCAAGTTGTCACACTTTTTTTTCCTTTAAAATGAATTGCAGGGCTGTGGTTGACCATAGTGAAGGGAAAGACCTCCCTTCTGTTTCTGTTGAAAATTTTGAATACTTTCCTGGTAGAGGCCTTACTGCTACTGTTAACAGCATTGAGGTACTTGGCAATTGTGTGCATTGCTCATCCCAATACTCAAATGTTCACTTCGCTTGACAAAAGCCTGATATTAAGTATACACTAGTAACACCTACCATGCATTGTTAGTATATCTAGCTCCTATTGCATACATTTCTCTTAGAATCTCCCATTTTTTCATTGTACACTTTATCATTATTTTGCATTGTTTTCTTTGTATACTGAAACTAATGCTAGTGCCAACTACATGTTATGATGGGACCTGTGAAGTATTAGATAAGTTAGACTTATAATGCATGCATACTCTCGTATAGTTTATTGGGAATGACGAGTAAAATGACTCAAATTGTGTTTTATTTTGATATAGTCAGGAACTGGAGGTGCTAAACTATTGAAAGCATCACTTGGGTCTATAGATTTCATCACTTCATTTTGTCAATCTGAAAATGAATCAAAAAAGATCAAGGAAGCTATTAATGCATCTTCATATGGAAGTGAATTTGTTCATGCTGCCCTTTCAATAAATAAAAAGGTAGTGTACTGCCAGATACTTTTACGTTTCTCGGGGGAGGAATAATGCTCTTGGCAAATCAAAAGTGCAAAGACATCTCCACCTTGAGAAGCTGGCTTCATACCAGAGTTTTTCAACTTCTACAGCCTGTTTATTTTGAAAATTACTTTGGTCCCTTTTTATTTTTCTCCCCATTTTCCCAAACAATGCACATTAAGTCTCACTGAATGTGATGTGCTACCCTGTTCCCTTCTCAACAGTTTCCTCATGGACCTTACTGACTAAACACTTGATGCAGGTAACACTGATTCATCTGGAGGATAGGCCGCGACCAGGGGTTTTTGATGTTATTCAAGAATTGCAAGATGAAGCAAAGTTTCGCGTGATGATGTTAACTGGTGATCATGAATATAGTGCAAAGAGAGTAGCAACTGCTGTGGGCATCAATGAGTTTTATTGCAACCTGAAGCCTGAAGATAAGCTGAGCCATGTGAAGGATATCTCAAGAGATATGGGTGAGTTCCTTGATTTGAGCTTCTTCATTTTTTATGTCTCCGATAAAAATGATATTATGTATACCTAGGGTCGTATTTCTGTACTACATACATGATACATTTATGTTAGAAATAATGTAAATAGGGAAGTTATGACTATATATAGTACTATTACTCTCTTATTCCTATTTCTCAACAACTCGCAAATAACGAGTACTCCAAGATTCATGACGTACCCAGTACTCGTGGATAAGTACAGAGTACGTGCTAAAATTATTTTTATAATTAAAAATTGGGCATGGGTGGGTACTTTTTGCGTACCAGTTGGTACCCACAATCTGATAAATAAATATATATTTGTCATTTATTACAAAAGAGTATAAATTTATGTTTTCGATTTGTTTTTCTATATTATTGATGGTTGATACTTTCCCTATTATATTGCACATTCTTTTCTTACTTTTTGCCATATAAATAACCATTCCCTAGTTTTTGTTATGTAAATATCCATTTTCTATCATAGTTATTGTCTTATTTTTATGATGATGATATTGTGTTCTTAACAAGGTTCCTAAATAATATTGTGTAAATTGAATGGTGTCTTTTATACATTTTTATATTCTATTGTTTTTACTCCTATGACAGGGGGAGGATTAATTATGGTCGGGGAAGGTATTAATGATGCCCCAGCACTTGCTGCTGCAACTGTTGGGATTGTGCTTGCTCACCGTGCTAGTGCAACTGCTATAGCTGTTGCAGATGTGCTGTTGCTTCGAGAAAATATTTCTGCAGTGCCATTTTGTATTGCCAAATCTCGCCAGACAACTTCACTGGTACATTAATATCAACTGTTTGTTAGGATATATAATCTCTTCACCAATTGGATGTTGTTGCCTCATATCATATGTCAATGAATATGCAGATTAAGCAAAACGTGGCTCTGGCATTGTCTAGCATCTTTGTGGCTTCCCTTCCGTCAGTTTTGGGATTTCTGCCATTGTGGATAACGGTATGAATTCAATCTGATTTAATGCTCGGTTTTGTTGTTATTTGTGTGGCTGTCGGGAATGTTTTACTTTTATTGTCCTTGTAAACGGGATGAATGTGATTATGCTGCAAAATATTTGTTTGTCATAAAAGAAAATCATAGATTTGAAGCTTGAAAATTTGTATACAAACACGGATGAAGGACCAAAAATGACGTGAAGATGTAATTTTGCCTATTTGTTTTCTTTAGAATTATGGCACCATTAGAAATTCACTCAAGGTTCTCTATTTTCACTCTCCCCAAACGTAATTTGAAGATTCCCATGTGTCAATTTTTCATAATGTGGTAGAAAATATCCAAATTGTTTAACTTTGCCCTTAAATAAAGTATTATTTTTCTTTAGCTCCCTCGACAAAAACCCTCACGATCTGGATGGTTGCTTTTAAATTTTTGCTTGCTAATCAATCTTTAACATGCATACAGGTTCTCTTACATGAAGGTGGAACCCTGCTTGTTTGTCTCAATTCCATACGTGCTTTAAATGAACCATCCTGGTCCTGGAAGCATGATATATTACAGTTGATTTCCAAGGCTAAATCTAGACTTCCCTCTCTTAGGACAAATATAACAGGTTCAAGCAGCATTACAACTGCGAATTTGTGACCTAGTGCTGTTTGAAAGTAGAAAAGTAGTATATGCACAGATTATATTGTTTATCGAGAAGAAAATGTCAATACCCCTTGTATATTTGTTTGTAGGCATCTTTTTCGTCCCAAAAGAGTTAAACATTCCCTATTATTTTAGGCTAGCTTCCTTATTTAACCCCCGTTTAGCCTCTGAAATGGAATAATGAAAATGGCAAATATCACTTGGAAGAATTTGCACTTAATTTCGCTGTTGTTAGATGGTATTTTTGCACTACTAGGTGCGAATGAAAGTATTGGAACATAACATCGTGTTTAAACTGGTCAAGGCGAATAAGAAAAGTTATAAATAAACAAATAAATAAACTTTACAATTTCATAAATTATTATTAGTATTAACTATGGAAATTAATTATCGTTAAAAAATTATGGTGACACAGAATGAATTAGTCTAAATGGTAAAAATTTTGGACATCTTAAGTTGATGGTCAGATGTTCGATTCTTGACTCCTCTATATGAAAATAATTCGGTTGGAAGAGGATAATTTATTTTATGTGCTCATAGATTCGTCGACAGAAATTGGTCATTGTTAATGGTGTTGTAAATTGTATATATGTTATATAGTAACCAAAAAAAATCATAGTGGAGACATTTTGTTCTGTGGTGCATATAGTATCAAATTGGAGGTCAAATTGTAATAATTATAAAATAATTAATGTTATATTAAAAATATTTCACCAAAAAAATTATATAAAATGACATTTGTTTTAAAAATTATTTTTATTAATGTAACAAATAAAATATAATGGAAACCATTTTATCAAAATATCTTTTTTATTAATTAATTTTAACCGATCTCTTTTTTCAGCTGTTTAGCAGCTTATTCTCTTCTCTTAATATTAAAAAATTTGATCCACCAAAATAACAATCAATAAACATAGCTGTAAATGAATTTTCTATTGCTAAAATTTTCGACCGAGACACATATCTTCCTTTATTGATGCTAATGTCAATAGTCATTCTTTGCAATATGAGAGTTTTTGAACAAATAACATATTATAAAACTAATTTAAAATAGATCAAATATAAAGGTAAAAGAGAGATATTTATCCAACGATCATTGAAAATAGGTCATTTTGCATGTGAAATAAAAATTGATTAAAATTAATTCGTTGATATCAGATGCAAATTGACTTATTTTCATTGATTGCTAGATAACAATTATCAAGAGAGAATACCAAAATTTAAGTATGAAAATGTAAGGCACAGACGTTGAATAGGTCATAAATTTAAGGGAACAGCCAAACTGTACTTGTTGGAGATAAACATGAGAGACTCAAATAGCTTGTATAAAAGATGGAAGACAAGAATCGTCAAACCACTATATTTTCTAATATTATACATTTATACTATATAATATACACACTCTAATATTATATGATTGACTGTTTAGTTTTCAAAATAATATGATAGATTTTTTTGTGTCAAAAAAATATTATATTATTATTTTTAATTCTCATTATACAGTATGATTAGAGGTAATGTATGTGATCAGGATCAGGTGAAGTGAGGTTTGAAAAAAACTACCAAAAAAGGTCTCAACTCTCTCCCTCAAGTCTCATTTATGCAACTCAAGTCTCATTTATGCAGAACTTTATGGCAGAAATTTTTTCGATTCTTTAAATCAAAACACAACCATATAGTAACTGATCAACTAATTTTCAGACTCATAAAAGTATAACCGACAAAAACCACTCCCATTTCCAAATAATGTACCCAATTTCCTTTCATGGCTAAACTGCCTTAATATTTTATTTGAATTTTGAACCATAATAACGATTATTCACATTATGCCCTGTACCATTGTTGTACAGACAACAGATATCACAGAAGATCAATTAATACTCAAATAAGATAATTATTTTTAGGATATTTCATTTTCCATCTCATTTTTCATCTAATAATCCCTCATTTATCTTTTCCAACAAAACCAAACAAGAGAGAAATTACAGATTTACCATTGCTAAGTACTACTAACTCATTCTCCTCTGTACATTGGCCAAAATTATTTGCTTAATAAAAAAAAAAAACAAGAAAAAAAGACTTCCTTTTTTTCTTCTTCATTTTTAAATTAATTAACACTAATTACGTTCTAATTAAGAATCAACCCTGTTAATCCCAATAGGCTTAGCAGAAACATTCCTAAGCCTATCAACACCTTGAAAACACATTCCATTACGCTCTTCCATGTAACTCCTCACTTCATTCTTTATCATCTCTTGCATAACCGCCATAAACTCCCCACTCAAATTCAACGCTCCCACTTTCGCCGCCACAGAAGCAGTTACAGCCGTTATCGGATTCACACTTATCGCCATCGCCGCAGATCGATGCTGATCGGAAGAACTCTCCACACCTGGAAGAGAAAGAGAAAGCGAAGTTAACGGACCACCGTCATCCTCCTCCTCTTCCTCCGCCGCCGCCGGTTCCGATGTAGTTGTTTTTTCCAAACGAATCGGAACAGGACGAAAAACAGTTTGAACACCAGAATCGCTTAAATCGGATCCGGAAGGACTCCCCGGAGCACCGACGCTAGCAGAACGTTTAAGCGGCTGAGGATCAAAAGCTGGATCATCAGAAGCCATAAAGGAAGAACACTTACGCTTCAGAGTTGAATTCCAATGGTTTTTTATAGCGTTATCGGTTCGGCCCGAGAGTAATCGGGCTATTGTGGCCCATTTATTACCAAACTGAGCATGGGCTCTGATAATTAAATTATCTTCTTCAGGAGTAAAAGCCCGATGCTCAACTTGAGGAGAAAGTTGATTACACCAACGGAGTCGACACGATTTTCCAGAACGGCCGGGAATAGCACGGCTGATGAGTGACCAGTTACGAGGACCATGACGTTCGACGAGTTTCTGTAAAGCTTCGTCTTCTTCGGGGCTCCATGAAGCGGTTCATTTAGGATTTTTGGGATACAGCTGTATTTTAACACGCGTCGTTTCTCTCTTGCTCTTCCTTGCACAAGTCATCACCTCTTTTTTGTTTTATTTTATTTTATTTAGTTTAATCAATTAACTAATTTTAACCAAATTTTTTAAAGTCAAATGATTTTTTTCCCTTGTAAATAGTCTTTTTTTTTTTTTTGACGCAAGCCTAAATATTTTTAGGAAGAGTCCTATCGGTTATATCAGAAAAGGCCAGATTTAAGATTCTTTATTTTTTGCATTTGTAAGTTGTAACCGTTAAATATTTTAAATTTTTTGGGTAATAAATATAAGTTCTTTTAATTTTTTAATTGTTACGTCATTATCTTTTCAATTATTCTACATTTACAAAAATATTGATGCCGCCGTTAATTATTATGCTAACCATAATAAATTTGAGGCTTAATTTGATGTGAACCATAAAGTTCAGATAATTGAGTCCCAACTGAAAGGGAGGATAACTGGAGGAATAGTAACGGTGCAACTGTTGGGCTATGAGAGGGAGTCTCGCTGGATTTGATCGACACATTAAGCAACCACACAAGGGATTTTAATACCATATTTTTACCCAAAACTTTTGGTCATTAGATTTATGTGATTTCTCACTTATAAATTGTTTAACCTCAACTCTTTTAACTCATGGGTGACTTAACTCACATTTGACAGTTCTCAACATCAACAAGTTAGAAACTTATATGACTGATTTGTTAAGCTAAAAAACTTAATGAACCTAACTATTAATTAGGCGGAATTTAAAGGACTCTCGATGCATTTGACCTATTAATAACTAATTTCAGTCGGACAAGAATAAATTATCACATTATAACCGTGCCGTTCTAATTGTTTGATTCACGATGTATTGGCATATATGTTTGATTCACGATGTGTATGGCAAATAAAAACCTTCCGTTCTAATTGCAATGATCTTCAAAATTGATTACACAAGCTCCACACTTTAGTATTCCCTCCTTCCTTAATACGCAACATATTCGCAACACACAGGTAGTCAAACATCAACTATACTGCCAAACATATCGAAGACCCTCCAAAGCACCCCACATCTCTACTACCAAGACACCACAAACCCCCAATCAATGGCGGTATTAGGGTAGGGCGGAGGGTGGGCACGACTCTCCCTCATCTCAAAATTTTTATCTTTTTTATAGTTAGAATACTAATTTATATATATTATTAATGATATTAAGCAATTCAATATGCGTATTTGTACAAATATTTATATAAATATTAATTTAGAGTTTAATATTATTTATGATTATAAGGAACTCGACACATATATTAGTTCACGTATTATTGCAAATATTAGTTTATAGTTTATTATTGATGATTTCAAGTCACTGGGTATATATATGTAGTGTATTATTTTAAGTTATACAATTTAATTTTATAATAATGACATTTGACTTGTTTGTAAAAAAATAACGGATAACTAATAGAATTTATAGTATTGGGTCAAATTAGCAATTGAACTATCATATATAAATATGAAATTTTCGAGAAGACTTGTGAGTCATTTAGAATCACGAGAAGACTTTTCGGAAGATCAAGCTCTCAGACAAAAAAACCTCTTATCCATCTCAAGTTCCACGTCCAGTGACCATTGACCCAACACACCCCTCCTCCCCTCGGGTTCCAACACTCAACCTACTTATCGTACTCACACTCATGCCCAAAAACTCTCCAAAAGCCCAAGAATACCACGCAGAGACACCAACTCAAAATCCAGCCACCTAAAAATACCATACTAGACTAGTGAAGTTTGACTAAGAGAAACGTGTAACACCCGTATTTATTTATTTTATTTTAATTTGAGTTAGTTAGCCTTTTATAGTATTTTATGATGAGTTAGTAATTAATTAGGAGTTGTGGCTATTTTGGGAAAGAGTAGTGTTTTGAGTAGGATAAGTTTTATTAGAGTTGTGATAATAAGAGTTGGGCTTGAGTGTTATTGGGCCTAAGTTAGTGAGAGGGACATTATTGTCTTTGGTTAAACTAGGTTTAGATAGAGTTATGAGAATAGAGAGATAGTACTCATAACTTTGAAAAATAGAAATAGGTAGAAAGAGAAAGTTTGAAGAGAAGGAAGTAGAGGGGAAGAATAGAGAAAGCTCAAGAGAAGGAAGGGTCAAGGAATTCATCATTTCTAAGGTTAGAGAGTAGTTTACAATTCATGTGAGATGATCAAAGAGGGGGGAGATGTCTATTCTCCACACCCAAACCCTCTCATCTCTTTTGGTGGGAAATGGGATTTCAAGGGAATGTGTTAATGATTTAATGTGTTATAATATAGTGTTAACATGTTATGATTTGATTCTATCTTCCATTTCTATCATCAAATTCGTGATTTATGGATGATTTGTTGTTGTTGATATTTGAAAATGGGTTTTGAACAAAATGAGGAAAAATCTCTACTTTTTACTTGAAATGATGTTTGATGATGTTAAAACCTGTACTTCTAGGTCTATACATGATATGTATGCTAAAATGTGATAGCTTTAAGAGTTTATAGCATGAAATTCGTGATTTTTATGTGATTCCATGTTAAACCCGTGAGCAGAGCATGAATTTCTAGGTTTGTTCGCCCAGCGACCAGTCCGTCGCTAGAGCGAGGATTCATGTGTTCTTCAGTGAACCCAGAATTTTGAGTGCTCGCCCAGCGAGCAGTAGCGGGCAGCCGTCGCCAGGCCCCGCTCTGAGCGACGATCACTCTACCTTTTTCACTTATTTCGTCGCTGGTTCATCGCTGGTAGTCGCTCAGCGACCATGACCTGTTTTTAAAGAATTTCCTTGGGTTGTAGGATGAGAATGAGATTATAACA
Organism: Trifolium repens; assembly: GCA_030408175.1. Lineage (NCBI taxonomy): Eukaryota > Viridiplantae > Streptophyta > Magnoliopsida > Fabales > Fabaceae > Trifolium > Trifolium repens. Next base: position 40,589,617 of record CP125851.1, read on the forward strand.
TGATTAGATTTGGTCTTATAACATGTTACAGATTTGGATTGATTGAACCTTAAGTTGGTATGATGATAGTATGCTTATATGTGCATAGTTGATTAGGAGTTGAAGATTATGATTTATGATTAATTGAGTTATTAAATGTTGTCGTATCTTGCTTGAATGTATACCTTAATGATGATGTGATGATGTGAATTTGATGTGAATTGAGAAGGAATAATAGGGATGAGTGACCTATTATTCATGAGTAGATGTATAGTGTTATCATCATTATGTGGTATGTGAACATTCATGCATTCATGAGTCAACTTGAGCGATGTCCCTCATGACTTAAAACTGAACATGACGCGATGGATATATGTTTATCCTAATTTGAGGTGGGTACCACATGCATTAGATATGTCTAGGGTGACATACATTATGTGTTCGCATTAGTTTGCATTAGGGAATTGTGCATCCTAATTGATAATTGATAAATGTGATTGTATTCTCTTATGAATGGTTGGGTTATGTGGATTTGATTAAATGTCTTGACCATTTGTGTAGGATTTAGTTATGATTTAGTTATGATATAATTGCTTACATAATATGAGTGTATATTATGCTTATTATTATGAACTTGAATTGTAGCTAACTCTCTATTTTTGTGTATGTGTATGGTTTCGGTCCAGATTCTTCACTTGAGGAGTGATTCCGTGGCTTTGGAGTTTAGCTTGTGATAACTAGCATAGCTTGGTAAGGTGAAGAGTAGGAGAATTCTAGAAGCTTAGAGGTCTAGGATTGCTCTGATACTTGTAACCTTGTTGACTACGGTCTGACAAGTGCACCAGTCTGTCGTCGAGTAATAATTCACACTCTAGGTGTCTAGAATGAGTTCGTATCCACAGGGATCGTGCCGCAGCTTTACTAGCGTTATTTAAGTTTGTGATAATTTGCATTCGCTTTGGTTTTTGGAAAAAGGTTTTATAAAAATAGCGTAATGCTTTGCAGAAATATAAATTGCAGAATGTATAAATAATAGATTCAAGAAATATAGAGGCTAGGTATGGTGGTTGGACTCCCTCCCTTCTTCATATTTGGCATGACCGGTGTATAACATAGTTACTTAGATTATGTTCGGCGGTGAATTATCCTTGTTGTAGTAATACCTTACTATTACACTATGTCTATTAAAGTTTCCCTACATTAACAACTAAGGTACCTACGAGAGCCTAACCTCGATGTGTCACATACCCTAATTACTAAGTGAGTTGTTTATAAACACGCATTATTAACCTTCACCAATTAACCTCTAGGTCCTAGTATCGGGATGTTCATCTTCAAAGTGCTCAGATCACACCTAGTGCATGATTCCTCCTCTAACCGCTCAGTTCACGACTAGTTCAGGATGTTACCGTCTCTATACACCTAGCATTATTTACTACGAGTTCCGGACCATATCAAGTCAAAACCTGATAACAATTCTATGGGCGCTCCCGCTTATCCGGCCAGATTACGAGAATACGTTATTAAAGTGCACGAAAGTAAATAACAAACATAATTACTAAATATCATTTATTATAACTTAGACTCAATCACAGACTCCAAATATTCATAGGGGAGTTCATCTTCTCCACCACAACCTAAGGCATAAATTATAAAGACTACATATTTAAATTACAAGAATTATAACCTAAATACAAAAGCCTAAAGAAATCATACCTTGCTGAGTTAGTTTTCCCGTAAGGGGAGAAAACTATGCCCAATAGAACTCCTCTGAACCTCTCCTTATAGTAGAGAGTGTTCTACTATTTCTGAATGAATAAAACAATGAATGGGAGGCTCTATTTATAGTTTTCGTAATGGGTCTCAGCAAGGCATCGCAGCATGATAAGGCCATCGTACTGCGATGTGAAGACTCAGTTCAAAATTATAACTGATTGTGTGCATTTCATCAGCTTGGGCGCCAAGTAACATCATCGTACTTGTAAGTGCACCAGTTCATCCTCATGTTTTAATAATTGTCAAAACACATGAAAATAGAGTAGAACATATTTTGGCAACATTACAAATGACTTGACAGCGAAAAACTATTTTTAAACTTTGAAAAATTGATTTTTAGGTATTATGTATCGATACATAAACATGTGTATCGATACAAATGTCCTGAAATTACTTCAGACTGATTTTGTGCAATTTGTATCGATACATATATCACTTGTATCGATACAAAAGTGGTCTCTCAAAGGCAGAGAGTCACCTGTGTATCGAATCATGCTTGCATGTATCGATACACACCTATATCTCTCAGAAAACCAGAGAGTGCATGATGTATCGAATCATGCTTGCATGCTTCGATACATATCAGTCAAGATTTCAAGAAACTGATGTATGTATCGATACACATACGTGTTTGTATTGATACATAGGTCAAATTTTCATATTTGAACGCTGGTCAAAGGGTTTGTATCGATACAAACCATCATTTGTATCGATACATGTATGTTAAGTTTTGCCTAAATTTGCTCAATTCTATTTTCTCAATAAATAGCAATGTGCTTTGTTATTGTACAAGAGAGAAAAACCTGTGAGAAAGTGAAATAGCTTTGATAAACTCTTTGGGATTCAAATTGGTTGAAGAATTTGGATCAAAGGGTTATTCTTCACAAGATCATCATCTTCCATCAAATTGCAATTCATTGAAGAGTGAGTATGGGATCATTCAGAGGCGTGATCGAGTTGATTTGTGAAGAAGGTTTGAGTTTTTCATAAGGATTCAAGATTGTGCGATATCTTGAAGGATCAACAACGAAGAAGCAAGGTACTCAGCTGGACGATCGGTGCGAGGATTTGCGCACGGTTAGGATCGTTGGAATCAGAGGGAGAAGCTTCATTACTTGTTGAGGTTATTACGCATAGTTTGCATTAGATTCGATATAGGGTTATTGGAGTCTTTTGTAAATTGTGCACTATAGTTCAATCGTTTTTAATCAATATACGCTCAAATAACCCGTTTGGTTATTTGGGGGGAGACGTACCCGGCCGACCGCGAGGACGACACGAAAGCCGGGGAACTCCCTAATCAATCATTTGTGTCTTTCTCCCTTAATCTTTTACTTTACGCAATTGCCTTTAATTTTCGATTCAATTGAATTTTTGTGTTCGTACGTGTGCACCAAAATTCAATTGACATATATCTTGATTGTGATTGGATTAGCTCTATATTTTTGTAACTTGCTTGGACTGTGTTAGTGGATCGTTTAATTCGAATATTTTGCACACGATCGTTTCTAGTTCTTTATCATCATACGTTCAAGGCTATACTACTTTTTCAGTGATCAATCGGGTGCAAAGAGACTACCGATCCGGTGGTGCTTCCGCGCGTACCTTTTAAACCAATTTTTTTTTTAAAATCAACATTGTTTAAAAGGGCCACTTATTCAACCTCCCCTTCTAAGTGGTAGCCAAGTAGTCTAACAAGTGGTATCACGATCCCGGTTTAATTTTGTTCACAAAATTCGGTGGATTGTGCCAATTATTAGAAAACATGGCTTTTGCACCTAAAGGGGCTTATAATCGGGCACCTATATTCAATGGAGATCATTTTGATTATTGGAAAAGTAGTATTCGCATACACATCAATTCTTTTGATGGTGAAGTGTGGAATGCTATTGAGAACGGTCCGTTTGTTCCGACAAACACCGATCCTAATGGCATTGTCACCAATAAGCCTATGGCACAATGGACGGATGATGATAAGAAAAAGGTCAATTACGATGCAAAGGCACAAAACATACTTATTTCATCCCTTGGGATTGAACAATTTTATCATGTGTCGCATTGTTCAACGGCCAAAGAAATGTGGGATACATTAGTTACTCATTTTGAGGGTACTAATTAATGAAGTCAAAATATCCAAAATAAACACCTTAACTCAAGAGTTCGAATTGTTTCATATGCAAGATGGTGAAACCATTGCGGATATGCAACAAAGGTTTGTAAAAATTACCAACAAGTTACATGGTCTAGGCAAACCAATCACTAATCAAGATGCTACTAATAAGATTTTGAGATGTCTTAATAGGTCATGGCAACCAAAGGTCACCGCAATCAAAGAAGCGAATGATCTTACAATTTTAAGTCTCACAACCTTATTTGGTAAGCTAACAGAACATGAACAAGTGCTTAATTTGTTGGAAAAGCATGAGAAAGGTGAGAAAAAGGAGAAACACAACGAAAAGGAAAAAGAAAAGGATAAGAGGTCCATTGCTCTAAAGGCCTCCAAATCCAAGTCCAAAAAGGTTGAGCAAGTGGAGAGTAGCTCAAGCGAAGACGATTCCGATGATGAGGAAATGGGGCTCTTCGTTCGACGCTATAATAGATATGTGAGAAAGAATGGGATAAGACATTCCGATGACAATCTTAAGAAGTTTCGGAAAGATAGTGGTTACCGCCGGAAGAATGAAGATGCTAAGTACTCCAAGAAAGGGATATGCTATGAGTGCGGTCAAGTTGGTCACTACAAGTCGGATTGTCCTAATCTCAAAAGAAAAGAAAAGGAGTCATCTTCAAACAAAAGGAGGAGCAAAGGAAAGAAAGCTTATGTTGCATGGGAGAGTAGTAGCTCTTCATCTCATTCATCATCAAGCTCTAGTTCAAGTGATGAAGGCGAAGTGGCTAATGTATGCTTCACAACTCATCATCACAAAAAGAAGGATAAAGCTCCCAAAAAGGTAAACCAAAATCCCTCTAGCTCATATACTTCGTTAGAATATCATGATTTGCAAAATGCATTTGAGGACCTATGTAGTGAAACTAGGAAAGCTTTCAAACGATTAAAAGAAATTATAAAAGTTAACAAAGCTCTTGAAAAGAAAGTTTCCGAAACGGAAGAAGAGTTGAAAGCTTTCAAAGTATCATTATTAGAAAGGTCAAGTGCAAGTCATAATAATAGTGATATAGTTGGTTGTGATAATTGTATCACTTTGTCAAAAAATATTAAGACTCTCAAGGACAAAGTGAAAAATTCATCAAAACCTAGAGTCTCTCATCAAGTTGATCCAAAACATTTTCAAAACACTTTGAAAGTCAAAAGCAAAAATTCTAAAAGTTTCAAAATGGATCAAAAGAAGAGTGACTCACATATCACTTGTCACTATTGTTGTTGTGAAGGCCATACCATTGCAAAATGTAAAGCTAGGAAATTGTTGGTACCTAAGGGCGTATTGGAATGGATGCCAAAACTCAACAAAACTTATTTGCCTCACCAATTAGGACCCAATGAAAATTGGGTACCTCCCTCCTATGTTTAAATGTTGTAGGAAAAGTGCCTTGATAATCTAGAAAGGAGATGGTTTCTAGATAGTGGATGTTCAAGGCACATGGCGGGTGATGCCTCGCTCTTTATTGAGTTCAAAGCAAAGGAGAAAGGCTATGTCACCTATGGAGACAACAATAAGGGCACTATTCTTGGTCTAGGTACTATCGGTAATCCTTCTACTATAACCATATCTAATGTTGTACTTGTGGATAACCTTAAGCACAACTTGTTGAGTGTTGCTATGCTTTGTGATAAAGGGTTCATAATCAATTTTAAACCAACCTTTTGCACAATCGAAAGTAACAAAGACAAGAATGTGATTCTTAAGGCTATTAGGCATGGAAATGTATACATGTTAGACCTAGATGATAATTGTCTAAGTGGTGCTAAGTGTCTCATAACCAAGAATGATGAATCTTGGTTGTGGCATAGAAGAATGACACATCTTAATTTCGATTTACTAAATAAGATAGCTTCTAAAGATCTTGTAATCGGTCTACCTAAAATACGTTTTTCAAAAGATCACTTGTGTAACGCATGCCAAATGGGTAAACAAACTAAGGCTTCTTTCAAATCTAAAAAGTTTATTTCAACTACTAAGCCTTTAGAGTTAATCCTTATGGATCTTTTTGGACCATCAAGGACCAAAAGCTTTGGTGGTAATTACTATGGACTTGTGATTGTAGACGATTACTCAAGATTTTGTTGGACATTATTCTTATCTAGTAAAAGCGATACCTTGTCCGCTTTTAAACAATTTGCTAAGATGATTCAAAATAAGCTAGACCTTAAGATCATTTCTATTATGAGTGATCATGGAGGTGAATTTGAAAACCATAAGTTTGAAAAGTTTTGCTCTAAACATGGCATTGAACACAATTTTTCGGCTCCACGTACACCACAACAAAATGGAGTAGTGGAGAGGAAAAATCGTACTCTAGAATAGTTAGCTAGGACTATGTTAAGTGGTCTTCCTAAGTATTTTTGGGCCGATGCAATAAGCACCGCGAGTTATGTTCTAAATAGGGCAATCATTCGACCTATTTTGGACAAAACTCCCTATGAAATACTTAAAGGTAGAAAACCTAATCTTAGTCATTTGCGCTCTTTCGGATGCAAATGCTTTATTTTAAATAATGGAAAGGAGAATCTTGGCAAATTTGATCCAAAAGCGGATGAAGGCATTTTCTTAGGTTATTCATTATCTAGCAAGGCATGTAGAGTATACAATAAGAGGTTACAAATTATTGAAGAATCGGTTCATGTAAACTTTGATGAGACTTTTCCGGAAGAAAACGGGAAAGGTGATTCTATTGGTGTAGGTGTCGACACAACGGACATTTTAAAGGATAACAAAGTTGTTGGAAGTGATCAACCCTCAACGGAAGTTCCGAAAGAAAAGGACGATAAGCCGTCACCATCCAATGAAGACAAAGATGATGGAGGATCTTCTTCATCAAAGAATCATCACAAGCAAAGAGGAGCCGGTCTTGCAAAGGAATGGCGTACTCTAAAGAACCATCCCATTGACAAAGTCTTAGGCGATCTCTCAAAGGGAGTGGCTACTCGATCTCAAATAAGTAACTTTTGTTTTCATTATGCATTTGTTTCACAAGTTGAACCTAAAAACTCAAAAACCGCATTACTTGATGAACATTGGATTCTTGCAATGCAAGAAGAACTAAATCAATTTAAAAGAAATGATGTGTGGGATTTAGTACCACCTCCTCCAAGTCATCAAGTGATTGAGACACGTTGGGTTTTTAGAAATAAACTCGATGAAAACGGTGTTATTGTTAGGAACAAGGCACGGTTGGTAGCTCAAGGCTACAACCAAGAGGAGGGCATTGATTATGAGGAGACTTATGCTCCGGTAGCTCGCCTCGAGGCCATTAGACTTTTATTAGCTTATGCATGCAATATGAACTTCAAGTTATACCAAATGGACGTTAAGAGTGCCTTCCTAAATGGATACATAAATGAAGAAGTGTATGTCAAACAACCACCCGGTTTTGAAAATCACGAACATCCGGACTATGTTTTCAAATTAAAAAGAGCTTTATATGGCCTTAAGCAAGCTCCTAGAGCTTGGTATGATAGACTTAGCAAGTTCTTAATTAAAAACGGATATTCAAGGGGAAAGGTTGACACTACACTCTTCATTAAACGTAAAGGCAAAGACGTCTTATTGGTTCAAATTTATGTTGATGATATCATTTTTGGTTCCACTAACCCATCTCTCGTCAAGAGCTTTTCTAGTCTTATGCAAGGTGAATTTGAGATGAGCATGATGGGTGAACTAACCTACTTCTTGGGATTACAAACCAAGCAACTAGAAGAAGAAACTTTTATATATCAAACTAAATATTGCCTTGAATTGCTTAAGAAGTTTGGGATGACGGATTCAAAACATATGGAAACTCCCATGGCATCAACATGTGCGTTAAGCAAAGATGAAGAAGGTAAAGATGTGGAAATTACAAATTATAGAGGTATAATCGGATCCTTACTCTACCTAACGGCATCTAGGCCAGATATTATGTTTAGTGTTTGCATGTGTGCAAGGTATCAATCATGCCCCAAAGAATCACACCTAAACGCCGTAAAAAGGGTTTTAAAATACTTGAAAGGAACATCAAACTTTGGCTTATAGTACTCTAAGGGGAATGATTATTCTTTGATAGGTTACTCCGATTCCGACTTTGCCGGTTGCAAGTTGGATAGGAAGAGTACTAGTGGAACATGTCACCTATTTTGTAATAGCTTGGTAAGTTGGCATAGCAAAAAACAAGTATCGGTTGCTTTGTCAACCGCCGAGGCGGAATACGTTGCGGCCGGAAGTTGTTGTTCCCAAATACTTTGGTTTAAACAACAACTTCTCGACTACGATTTAAAACTACAACGTGTTCCAATCATGTGTGACAACACTAGCGCCATAAACCTCACAAAGAACCCCGTGTTGCATTCAAGGACTAAGCATATAGAGATTAGGCATCACTTTCTTCGCGATCATGTAGAAAAAGGGGATGTTATTTTTGAGCATGTGGAATCTAAAAACCAACTTGCGGACATCTTTACAAAGCCACTTGCAACGGATCCCTTTATCTATATTCGCGGGGAATTAGGGATCCTAGATATCTCTAACCTAGAATAACATACATCAAGCATGCACTTTATATACATGTCACACTTCTTGGCACCTTGGAGTTTTATACAAAGGAAAGTGCATCAACACCATACGGTACAAGGTTAAATAGTATCATCTCTATCTTCTCTTCTTAATCCTTACAAGCTTATGCCTATGTGAAGTCTTTTCAATTATCAACATAACATATTAGTGCATTTCAATACATTCATATGTTTGCTCATTTCCAAAAAAATTTGCTTTAAGATAAGTAATAATTCTTGAAGTCCATATGTATCAAATGGCAATGTGTGAAATATTGATTAATTAATGTGTCTAGAGCCTAACATGTTGCATAAATGCTATCCGTGTATTTCATTTCTTCATGAACATCGTTATAATATGATATGGCAACATGAAATTATGCATTTGTTGCATTGCTTTGTTTATTTCGTCCCATATTTGGATATGTTACTTTATCAAAATGTCGATGTGTTACAATATTCATGAGTTGGTTTTGGTTTGTTATTCTACATTCCATGTTTATCATGATATTTGGTATTCGCTAATTGATATATTTTGGCATATCTTTGTATGTAATTATTTTGATTAGGAACTTCCATCATATAGTGCATTTCGACAAATGTAAGTGCACGATATGACTATGGTTAAAATTGTTTGAACTTGATACTTCTAATGAGCTCTCTTCTTCTTTTTGATATGGAACAAGCTAAGGATGAATAGCTAAGAATTCTTGAATATTATCAACAATAACAAACGCATTATGGCATCAACTCAGGGGGAGCGTGCTTATTGTTAGCCATGGTGTAATTGCGTCTGTATACATATTGCTATTTTATTGCATATTAGGTATAGGCTTAGTTAGCTTATGCAAAGTTTTGACAATTATCAAAAAGGGGGAGAATGTAAGTGCACCAGTTCATCCTCATGTTTTAATAATTGTCAAAACACATGAAAATAGAGTAGAACATATTTTGGCAACATTACAAATGACTTGACAGCAAAAAACTATTTTTAAACTTTGAAAAATTTATTTTTAGGTATTATGTATCGATACATAAACATGTGTATCAATACAAATGTCCTGAAATTACTTCAGACTGATTTTGTGCAATTTTTATCGATACATATATCACTTGTATCGATACAAAAGTGGTCTCTCAAAGGCAGAGAGTCACCTGTGTATCGAATCATGCTTGCATGTATCGATACACACCTATATCTCTCAGAAAACCAAAGAGTGCATGATGTATCGAATCATGCTTGCATGCTTCGATACATATCAGTCAAGATTTCAAGAAACTGATGTATGTATCGATACAAATACGTGTTTGTATCGATACATAGGTTAAATTTTCATATTTGAACGCTGGTCAAAGGGTTTGTATCGATACAAACCATCATTTGTATCGATACATGTATGTTAAGTTTTGCCTAAATTTGCTCAATTCTATTTTCTCTATAAATAGCAATGCGCTTTGTTATTGTACAAGAGAGAAAAACCTGTGAGAAAGTGAAATAGCTTTGATAAACTCTTTGGGATTCAAATTGGTTGAAGAATTTGGATCAAAGGGTTATTCTTCACAAGATCATCATCTTCCATCAAATTGCAATTCATTGAAGAGTGAGTATGGGATCATTCGGATAAAGGTTGTACATTTGATCGATAACGTTCGATACGGCTTGCGGTGAATCAGAGGCGTGATCGAGTTGATTTGTGAAGAAGGTTTGGGTTTTTCTTAAGGATTCAAGATTGTGGATCAACAACGAAGAAGCGAGGTACTCAACTGGACGATCGGTGCGAGGATTTGCGCACGGTTAGGATCGTTGGAATCAGAGCGAGAAGCTTCATTACTTGTTGAGGTTATTACGCATAGTTTGCATTAGATTCGATATAGGGTTATTGGAGTCTTTTGTAAATTGTGCACTATACTTCAATCGTTTTTAATCAATATACGCTCAAATAACCCGTTTGGTTATTTGGGGGGAGACGTACCCGGCCGACCGCGAGGACGACACGAAAGCCGGGGAACTCCCTAATCAATCGTTTGTGTCTTTCTCCCTTAATCTTTTACTTTACGCAATTGCCTTTAATTTTCGATTCAATTGAATTTTTGTGTTCGTACGTGTGCACCAAAATTCAATTGACATATATCTTGATTGTGATTGGATTAGCTCTATATTTTTGTAACTTGCTTGGACTGTGTTAGTGGATCGTTTAATTCGAATATTTTGCACACGATCGTTTCTAGTTCTTTATCATCATACGTTCAAGGCTATACTACTTTTTCAGTGATCAATCGGGTGCAAAGAGACTACCGATCCGGTGGTGCTTCCGCGCGTACCTTTTAAACCAATTTTTTTTTAAAATCAACATTGTTTAAAAGGGCCACTTATTCAACCCCCCCTTCTAAGTGGTAGCCAAGTAGTCTAACAGTACTGCGTTGTAGGGCATCGTACTGCGATGGAAGATTTTCTCAAGATTTATTTCTTCTGATTGCTTGGCGTGCAAGGAGCTTTCATCGTGGCACGATAGCACACATCGTGCTGCGATGGAATGCTATATTTCTTCACTTTTTGGGCTTTTTCTTGTCTTTTTGCATCTTGGACTCTGTCTTGATGCTTTTTCTTGCTTTTGTAGGTTTTCCTTCGTATTTGGGCCTGTCTTGGTCATTTTACTACTAATAATAATACTAAAAATGACGTAGAAATTCCTGTCATCACTTGTTAAGACTAGTACCTTAGTTATCCGTTTGTTTTGAGACTTATGTATGACCTTGCTACTTATCTTATTTTATTTTATCTTTAATTACATGTTGGATTATTTTGGATTATGTAATGGGTCTTCATGGTGGAAGTACCTAGTTGAAGTTGTAATATGGTTTATGACTTGCATGCTTGGATTTAAATACTATGAGTTATTCTATGATAATTTAATGCTTCCGTTGTAGTTAAGTTGATCAAATGCATGCTATTAATTGGGTTCATGTATGTAATGCCTTTATGATTTGTATGTTGAATGATTTAAATTAGTAATTGCATACAAATCGATTAGGAGCGTTACAATTTGGTATCAGAGCAAGGTCGGTCCATATCGGATCAAGTAGGTTAGTATACCCATAGATGCATGAGTGTAGTAGAACACTTTTAGTACCCTTAGTCTAACGTAAGGTTGGATTTCTTTTGGTTGATTGTTTAGGTGATGGCGCAAAGAGCAATGGCGGATGCGATAGCCTTGATGGCTAATGCTTTAACACAAGATGCGGCGGCTAGGACGGCCGAAAGGATTGCACAAGAGAACCGTATGGGTAATGAGGACGAGTTGAGATTGGAAAGATTTCTTAAGAACAATCCACAAGGATTCAAGGGAGGTCATGATCCCGAAGGAGCTCAAAAATGGTTAGAAGCTATGGAAAAAATTTTCGGAGCAATGAGGTGTTCGGAAGTTCAAAAAGTGACTTTGGGAAGCTATATGTTACATGAGGATGCGAGTTATTGGTGGAGGAACACATGTCAGAGGTTGGGTCAAGGAGGAGGTATCATTACTTGGGATATCTTTAAGAGGGAGTTCTTGACAAAGTATTTTCCAACGAACATGAGAAACCGAAAGGTGGTGGAGTTCATGGAGCTCAAGCAAGGAAATCTATCGGTTGCGGAGTATGCAACCAAGTTTGAAGACTTATGCCGTTTTTGCCCACATTACAACACCGTAGAGGCGGAAGGGGATAAGTGTGTGAAATTCGAAAGTGGTTTGCGTCCCGATCTTAAGCAATTGGTTGGCATTTTGGAGATAAGGAATTTTGCTAACTTGGTGAACAAAAGCAACATTTGTGACTTGGATGGGAAAGCTAAGACAAGCTACTACAAGGAGATGAATGATAAGAAAGGGAAGAGCCAAGATCGCGGTAAGCCTTATGACAAGAGGAATAAGGGCAAGGTTGGAGGTAGTGGAGAAAAGGGAAAGAATGCTAATGACAAGTGCTATAAGTGTGGTGTTTTGGGTCATCGTTCCTATGAGTGCCCAAGAGGAGATAGATGCTTCAAGTGTGGGGAGTTTGGACACAAGGCCGATGTGTGTAAGAAGAAGGTTTCTTGTTTCAATTGTGGTGAAGAAGGTCACAAGAGTCCGGAGTGTAAGAAGCCAAAGAAAACGGTTGGGAAAGTGTTTACTTTAAGTGGAGATGGAGCGGAGCAAGTGGATAATCTCATTAGAGGTACGTGTTTCATCTATGACACCCCTTTAATTGCGATTGTTGATACCGGAGCAACACATTCTTTTATATCTTTTGAATGTATGAAGCGTCTTAATATTCCTGTGTCTGAAATGCTTGGTTGTATGGAAATAGAAACTCCTGCTAGTGGTTCTGTAACTACTCAACTTGTTTGTCGTAATTGTCATGTGATTGTGTTTGGTAAATCTTTTGGTATGGATTTAGTATGTATTCCACTTAGCAGTATAGATGTGATTTTTGGTATGAACTGGTTAATCTTTAACCGAGTCCATATTAACTGTTGTGAGAAGACGGTTACCTTTCCAAAGTTGGAGGAGGATTCTAAGTTGATGAGTGGGAAAGAGGTAAGAGAATCTTTAATGGAGCATGGGGAATTGTTTGCCATGTTTGCATCTTTGAAGCTTGAGAATGAAGTTGGAATTAAGGAATTACTGGTTGTGCAAGAGTTTCCCGATGTATTTCCGGAGGATGTGTCAGATATGCCTCCAGAAAGAGAAGTAGAGTTTACTATTGATTTGGTACCTGGTACAAGTCCAATATCTATGGCACCATATAGGATGTCAGCATCTGAGTTAAGTGAATTGAAGAAGCAACTAGAAGAGCTACTAGAGAAGAAGTTTATTCGTCCTAGTGTATCGTCGTGGGGAGCGCCTGTGCTTTTAGTAAAGAAGAAGGACGGAAGTATGAGATTGTGTATTGATTATCGTCGTTTGAATCAAGTGACGATCAAGAACAAGTATCCGTTGCCAAGGATTGACGATTTAATGGATCAGTTGGTGGGTGCTTGTGTGTTTAGCAAGATTGATTTGAGGTCCGGATATCATCAAATTCGAGTTAAGGCGGAAGATATTCCGAAGACTGCTTTTAGGACAAGATATGGTCATTACGAGTATTCAGTCATGCCTTTTGGAGTAACTAATGCACCGGGAGTGTTTATGGAGTACATGAATCGGATTTTCCATTCATATTTGGATAAGTTCGTAGTGGTTTTCATTGATGACATTCTAGTGTATTCTAAGACCGAGGAGGAATATGCGGAACATCTGAGAATAGTGTTGAGGACTTTACAAGAGAAGAAGCTTTATGCGAAGTTGTCCAAGTGTGAATTTTGGTTGAAGGAAGTGAGTTTTCTAGGTCACGTGATATCTAGTGGAGGTATTGCGGTGGATCCTTCTAAAGTTGATGCGGTAATGAAGTGGGGAACTCTAGAATCAGTGTTTGAGATCAGAAGTTTCCTCGGATTGGTCGGTTATTATCGGAGGTTTATCGAAGGTTTTTCGAAGTTGGCTTTACCGTTGACCCGATTGACTAGGAAAGATCAAGCTTTTGTTTGGGATAGTTTGTGTGAGAAAAGTTTCCAAGAGTTGAAGAAGCGGTTGACGTCGGCACCGATTTTGATTCTACCGAAACCGAATGAGCCGTTTGTTGTTTATTGTGATGCATCTTTGATGGGGTTGGGTGGTGTTCTTATGCAAAATGGACAAGTGGTTGCTTATGCTTCTAGACAATTGAAAGTGCATGAGAAGAACTATCCAACACATGATCTTGAGTTGGCGGCCGTTGTGTTTACTTTGAAGATATGGAGACACTATTTATTTGGTTCTAGATTCGAAGTCTTTAGTGATCATAAGAGTTTGAAGTATTTGTTTGATCAAAAAGAGTTGAATATGAGGCAAAGACGTTGGTTAGAATTTCTGAAGGACTATGATTTTGAGTTGAGTTACCATCCTGGAAAAGCCAATGTTGTAGCCGATGCTTTGAGTAGGAAATCGATACATATGTCTTCACTTATGGCAAGAGAGTTAGACTTGATTGAAGAATTTAGAGATCTCAGTTTGGTTTGTGAGGCTACATCACATAGTGTGAAGTTGGGAATGTTGAAGCTTACGAATGATTTTCTTGATGAAGTAAAGAATGGACAAAAGGGAGACTTGGATTTGGTGAATCGTCTTACATTGATTGATCAAGGAAAAGAGACCGATTTCAAAGTCGATGAGAATGGAGTCATAAGATTTCGAGAAAGAGTTTGTGTTCCTAACATACCCGAGTTGAAAAGAAAGATTCTAGAGGAAGGACATAAGAGTGGTTTGAGTATTCATCCTCGAGCTACTAAGATGTATCAAGATCTCAAGAGGATGTTTTGGTGGCCAAGTATGAAAAAGGAAGTTGCCGAGTTTGTTTATGCTTGTCTAACTTGTCAAAAGTCCAAGGTTGAGCATCAGAGACCATCTGGATTATTACAACCTATGTTTATTTCGGAATGGAAGTGGGATAGCATTTCCATGGATTTTGTAAGTGGGTTGCCAAGGACTACAAAAGGGAATGATTCGATTTGGGTAATTGTTGATAGGTTGACGAAGTCGGCGCATTTTATTGCTTTTAAGACCGGAACTTTAGTGCCAAGGTTGGCGGATATTTATGTTGAGCAAATTGTGAGATTGCATGGTATTCCATCTAGTATTGTGTCGGATCGAGATCCAAGGTTCACTTCGAGATTTTGGGAAAGTTTGCAAGAGGCTTTGGGGACTAAGTTGAGAATGAGTTCGGCTTATCACCCTCAAACCGATGGACAATCGGAGAGAACTATTCAATCGCTTGAGGATTTGTTGAGAGCTTGTGTTTTAGAAGATGGAGGGAGTTGGGATAGACACTTACCTTTGGTAGAGTTCACCTACAACAATAGCTATCATGCGAGTATTGGAATGACACCTTTTGAAGCTTTGTATGGTAGGAGGTGTCGTACTCCTTTGTGTTGGTATGAGGACGGATAGAGTGTTGTGTTGGGACCGGAATTGGTTCAACAAACTACGGAAACGATTAAGATGATTCAAGAGAAAATGAAAGCGACTCAAAGTAGACAAAAGAGTTATCATGACAAAAAGAGGAAAGATGTGGAATTTCAAGAGGGAGATCATGTATTTTTTAGGGTTGCTTCAACCACCGGAATTGGTCGTGCTTTGAAATCTAAGAAGTTGACATCGAAGTTTATTGGGTCTTATCAAATCTTGAAGAGAGTGGGAAATGTGGCTTACAAGATTGCTTTACCACCGTCGTTGTCTAATCTTCATGATGTGTTTCATGTGTCGCAATTAAGGAAATATGTTTCGGATCCATCACATGTGATTGTATCGGACGATGTGCAAGTAAGGGATAATTTGACTATCGAAGCTAAACCTTTGAGGATTGAAGGTAGGGAAGTGAAAAAGTTGAGAAACAAGGAGATAGCATCCGTTAAGGTCATTTTGGGAGGACCCGCGGGAGAGAATGCTACTTGGGAGCTAGAGAGCAAGATGAAGAGTTCTTATCCGGAGTTGTTTTCAGGTAAATTTTCGAGGACGAAAATTCTTTTAAGGGGGGTAGAGTTGTAACACCCGTATTTATTTATTTTATTTTAATTTGAGTTAGTTAGCCTTTTATAGTATTTTATGATGAGTTAGTAATTAATTAGGAGTTGTGGCTATTTTGGGAAAAAGTAGTGTTTTGAGTAGGATAAGTTTTATTAGAGTTGTGATAATAAGAGTTGGGCTTGAGTGTTATTGGGCCTAAGTTAGTGAGAGGGACATTATTGTCTTTGGTTAAACTAGGTTTAGATAGAGTTATGAGAATAGAGAGATAGTACTCATAACTTTGAAAAATAGAAAGAGGTAGAAAGAGAAAGTTTGAAGAGAAGGAAGTAGAGGGGAAGAATAGAGAAAGCTCAAGAGAATGAAGGGTCCAGGAGTTCATCATTTCTAAGGTTAGAGAGTAGTTTACAATTCATGTGAGATGATCAAAGAGGGGGGAGATGTCTATTCTCCACACCCAAACCCTCTCATCTCTTTTGGTGGGAAATGGGATTTCAAGGGAATGTGTTAATGATTTAATGTGTTATAATATAGTGTTAACATGTTATGATTTGATTCTATCTTCCATTTCTATCATCAAATTCGTGATTTATGGATGATTTGTTGTTGTTGATATTTGAAAATGGGTTTTGAACAAAATGAGGAAAAATCTCTACTTTTTACTTGAAATGATGTTTGATGATGTTAAAACTTGTACTTCTAGGTCTATACATGATATGTATGCTTAAATGTGATAGCTTTAAGAGTTTATAGCATGAAATTCGTGATTTTTATGTGATTCCATGTTAAACCCGTGAGCAGAGCATGAATTTCTAGGTTTGTTCGCCAATCGACCAGTCCGTCGCTAGAGCGAGGATTCATGTGTTCTTCAGTGAACCCAGAATTTTGAATGCTCGCCCAGCGAGCAGTAGCGAGCAGCCGTCGCCAGGCCCCGCTCTGAGCAACGACCACTCTGCCTTTTTCACTTATTTCGTCGCTGGTTCATCGCTGGTAGTCGCTCAGCGACCATGACCTGTTTTTAAAGAATTTCCTTGGGTTGTAGGATGAGAATGAGATTATAACATGATTAGATTTGGTCTTATAACATGTTACAGATTTGGATTGATTGAACCTTAAGTTGGTATGATGATAGTATGCTTATATGTGCATAGTTGATTAGGGGTTGAAGATTATGATTTATGATTATTTGAGTTATTAAATGTTGCCGTATCTTGCTTGAATGTATACCTTAATGATGATATGATGATGTGAATTTGATGTGAATTGAGAATGAATAATAGGGATGAGTGGCCTATTATTCATGAGTAGATGTATAGTGTTATCATCATTATGTGGTATGTGAACATTCATGCATTCATGAGTCAACTTGAGCGATGTCCCTCATGACTTAAAACTGAACATGACGCGATGGATATATGTTTATCCTAATTTGAGGTGGGTACCACATGCATTAGATATGTCTAGGGTGACATACATTATGTGTTCGCATTAGTTTGCATTAGGGAATTGTGCATCCTAATTGATAATTGATAAATGTGATTGTATTCTCTTATGAATGGTTGGGTTATGTGGATTTGATTAAATGTCTTGACCATTTGTTAATGAGTATGACATTACTATGATATGTGTAGGATTTAGTTATGATATAATTGCTTACATAATATGAGTGTATATTATGCTTATTATTATGAACTTGAATTGTAGCTAACTCTCTATTTTTGTGTATGTGTATGGTTTGGGTCCAGATTCTTCACTTGAGGAGTGATTCCGTGGCTTTGGAGTTTAGCTTGTGATAACTAGCATAGCTTGGTAAGGTGAAGAGTAGGAGAATTCTAGAAGCTTAGAGGTCTAGGATTGCTCTGATACTTGTAACCTTGTTAAGACTAGTACCTTAGTTATCCGTTTGTTTTGAGACTTATGTATGACCTTGCTACTTATCTTATTTTATTTTATCTTTAATTACATGTTGGATTATTTTGGATTATGTAATGGGTCTTCATGGTGGAAGTACCTAGTTGAAGTTGTAATATGGTTTATGACTTGCATGCTTGGATTTAAATACTATGAGTTATTCTATGATAATTTAATGCTTCCGTTGTAGTTAAGTTGATCAAATGCATGCTATTAATTGGGTTCATGTATGTAATGCCTTGATGATTTGTATGTTGAATGATTTAAATTAGTAATTGCATACGAATCGATTAGGAGCGTTACAAAACGAACAGGTGATCAACTGATTCAGACCTGAGCTCACAGAATACACAGAAGGAATCGACAACATTCCCAATGACGCCCCGATGATAGAATTTTTGGCCAGTCGACAACCTATTATGAAGTAATTACCAATAAAAGACCATCACTTTTGAAGGAGCCCAAATTTTCCACACTTTTGACTGCAACCTTGTTTCCTATGTAAAAAAAAACCTCCTCAACTGTGATACGACGAAGAACTAAGTAAGTTGACTTTACTGAGAAACAACCACCTGGGTCATGTCATGTGTCGAACACCAAGAACCAACCGCTGTTGAGAACCCCTAAGATTTGTGAGTCATTTAGAATCACGAATTTTTTTTCGAAAGATCAAGCTTCTAGACAAAAAACCTCTTATCCATCTCATGCTCCACGTCCAGTGACCAATGACCCAACCGCTGTTGAGAACCCCTAAGATTTGTGAGTCATTTAGAATCACGAATTTTTTTTTCGAAAGATCAAGCTTCTAGACAAAAAACCTCTTATCCATCTCATGCTCCACGTCCAGTGACCAATGACCCAAAATCTTAATATTTACCAACAAAATGTATGGACACGTCAAATGCGTGCGCACACACAAAGCTTCACTCAACTATTTATGGCCTCCTTTTATGAAATTTAAAATTATACGATACAAATCATCGATTAAAATTAAAATTACAATTATCGATTAAAATTAAATTAAACTCTCAATTACAATTATAAAAAAACTTAATTTAAAATACGACATACAAGTAATTAGTACGATACAAATAATTTAAAATGCAATACAACACACAAACAACGTAAGAAATACGATACAAATCATCTTCAAACCACGTCTCATTCCAAACTTTGTCCATATGTGCTTCACTAGATCTGTTTGCAATTCTTGATGACCTTTTGGATCGTGGAACTCGGATCTAGCACGCACATGATTTGCAAAAGCGGGTAACACCTCGGTCGAGTATGGTTGCGGTGCACTAGATCCACTTTCCTCAGATTGCACAAAATCGGTCCAACGTTGAGAATATGAATCTCGTTCATCCTCAACAATCATATTATGTAATATGATGCATGACCTCATGATGATACCCAAATCGTCTATGTCCCACAAGCGAGCTGTTTCCAAATCTAATGAATCAAGTCTCTATTTATAGAGAGAGAAAAATCATGAATTTTGGTATAAAAATAAAAAATTAATTTGCAATGAAATAATTGAGTTTAAAGATAAAATGAGATAAAAATCCGAACGGCCAATCAGATGCTGCCACGCGTCCCACTTTAACCAAAATAACCTTCTCTCTCCGCGTGAAGCTTCCTTCACTTGCCAGTTCCGCGCGTGTAACGCACGCGCCCTGATCCAGCCAACAAAAACCGTCCGCGTGTCCCCTAGCGTCAGATTTTCAACATGTTGAATTGTTTCAACATCTCTTTCATCCATGTCACATTCAACACCACCATTGCATCATATTTGCTATGTTGAAAATGGTTTCAACAGGTCCATTGTAAATGGTCTTATTGCGAATAACTTTTTACTTTACGTGTTTTTATTACTATTATACTAGTTACTACAGTACTTTACAAACAGTATTACGAGTATTTTCTGAAACAAAAAAAGAAAGTGTTTCATCAACAACAAACACAAAAGAGAAAAGAGCGGTGGATAGCAATTGTAAATTACGGAGTAGTTTTTCTTCAGCCAAATGTTCTTGAATGCTACTATAAATAAATAAATACAGTATTATATTTGAGGCCCACGAAATTATTTATTATATTTTTTAAAAAAATTGATTTAATTATTCAACCAACAAAACAAACATGGTTCTCTTCACCACACTCTTAGAGAAGGGAATCAATGCGCAGATTTCTTCGCTAAACTCGGTGCCACATCAGATGTCGACTTCTTGACTCATGCTTCTCCTCCAGAAGGCGTCCGCGATCTTCTTAGGAATGATGCAATGGGAACCTTCTTTCTTCGTGATTTGTTTTTCTTTCTAGTTTTTTTTCCTTTTTTTTTTAGCTTCCTTACCAAAAAAAACATGTTTATCTAATTCAGTTTTTCTTCTTTTGTGGACTAATTCCTTTTATCTAATCATTATTAATTAATTAATAAATAAATTATCCATTTGTAGTGAAGTTGAGGCGTTATGTGATATGGACATATGAATGTAACAGTTGTGGAGCTAATATGGACAGAGAAATCGCTGAGATCCACAATTATCTTCACATGCTAAAATATTACTACTGTTCTCTACTATTCAAATAAAGGATCATGCTTGTAACACTAAGGACATTTTTTTTGGGTAAGCACTAAGGACATTTGTTAATCAACTAAAAATTGAAATTTTTGTGTTTATACAAGCCAACTTTTAGATTTTTTTAGTAGTATGGTGACAAAACTCACATTATAAATATGGAGAAGTTAATAATTCGAATTTTAAACTATGATCCTTTAAATAATATTTCTAATATTTTTTTTTAGAAGAATATTTCTAGTAGTTGTCAACTGAACTATCTAAACTGGACACAACTTAAAAAAAAATTGACACAACAACATTAAGATTAGAATTTTAATTCAACACTATAAAACTGACGTATAAGGTCATAATTGTCTCTACTCAATTACGTTCCTGACCATTTTATGGGACTTAAGCAAAACGTGAAAAAAAAGTATTTCATTTAATATAATATGCTTTAATACATAATAATAGTTTTACGTCATATCAAAAAATGTCACTCCAACATATTATTCTCAATTGACAAAATTGTCAAATCATTCAATACATATTCTTTCCTAAAGCGTATATTATTGCTTTTTTATAACACTATTATAAAAATCAATGAATATAAAAAACTTTAGGCCCCTAAAATCATGGTCCTATAGCCCGCACTCGGACATGGCACTCCTGGCCTTAGCTCAGGGTCGGCCCCAAAGGTAGATCCTGATATTACATACTGGTGTAGCTAAACATAAAAGAAATTATAAATTAAATTATACTAAAATTAAGAAATAATATTGTTTATTTGCAATACATTTACCATGAAAATTGTCTACCTTTTTTTTTTTGAAAATGAGCTCAAACAACATCACAGTTAATTGTTTCAAGAACATCTCTTTTAGTGAGAGTTAGAAGACAGTTATTTAACTACTGATCATTAATTTTGTTACATAGCTGACTCTTTATAAACTTCATAGCTGAAAAAAAAATATTTCACGCTTGCAGTTGCTACCAGCAAGAAAAATGGTTAACTACAAATTGCAGACTCGATATATGCTTCAAAGATAAAACACCATCACACCTATTTCCATTATTCATATTCCATATTTTGTAATAGTTTTTTAATCAACGATTATATTCATGTCTGACAAAAATTTAATTTTTTTTAACATAAGATGAATTTTTAGGCACACTTTGCCCCAATATAAATCTGTCCATAGTTGGCCCCATCTCTAGATATAAATTTATATTTAGATAGATTATCAAATGTGATATTCTTAATAGATTCTTTCATGTCTATAAGGTATGATTCTTCCACAAGTAATTTTAAATTGCGTCTAATTTATTCTTATAAAATTGACTTATAAAATAAAATTTACTCTCATACATGTGTGTTAGTACAAATTGTAAGTGATTCGATAACAAAAACTTTATAACAAATTTGAAAAAAAACTTTAATATCATCTTAAAAAATTTAGCTAAGTCAGAATACAATTTATAAAATCAACTTATAAAACAACAGAACTCTCTATTTATAACTGTCTGATATTCTTAACATGGTGGTCAACAAGTATTTTGTTTGAAGTAAATAAATACCGTATTTTTTCTGGTCATTATTATAAGAAAAAAAAATACTTTTTCAAATTTATTGAAAAACTAATATATTTCGATTATAATATATAATATAGACCGGATATATTGAATTTTCAATGAACCTAAAAAGTAATTTTTTGTTTATAATAATAACCGGAGAGATTATTTAATTTAGGCAAAATTACATTTTGGTCCTTTATCTTATTTTTTTGTAACATTTTGATTCTTTATTTTTTATTTGACACTTTGGTCCTTTATCTTTTTTTTTAACATTTTGGTCCTTTATCTTTTATTTGTAACACTTTGGTCCTTTAAAGAAGATGAAAATATGAAAAAATTGATGAAGATGATGAACATATCCATTAAAATTATGAGTTTTATTTAATTTTAATAAAAAGTTATTTTAAAAAATAAAATTCAACTTGGCTCAAAAAAAATAAAATAAAATTCAACATTTTTTTAATAAAAAAAATATGAAAAAAATGGGTTATATGTGAATGTTATAAAAGATAAAGGACCTAAATGTTACAAATAAAAGATAAAAGACCAACATATTACAAATAAATAAGATAAAAGATCAAAATATTACTAATAAAAGGCAAATGATCAAAATGTTAAAAAAAATATATATAAAGGATTAAAAGTATAATTTTGCCTTTAATTTAATAAATAAATAAAAAGGAAAAAACAAAAAAAGGAAAGAGATAACGATGATAACGGTTGGGACGTTGGGTGATGATGGTGTGTGTGAGGTTCCTTGCCTGCCTAGGTTTGAGTTTGACTGACGACTAGTATTAGATACAGGCTGTAGAGCATTTCGTGCGGGATATTTTTTATTTCTATTTTAAATCTTTCATGGGAGAAAAAATAGACCCAAAAATACAGTACAACAGTGTTGACACAAAACAACAAGATTTGTCGCCGAATCGGAGCGCGAATCATTACTGCTTTCCTGTCACGCCAGCCAGCCAGCCTGTAAGTAATGTAATATTCCGGTTCTAAATACAAGAAATTTTTTTCTTCAAAAAATAAAAAAATATAAGAATTTATTTTGTTTAAAAAAAATAGAGATTAATTGCTATACATCGTCGGTGTAAAATATTTTTACACATATATTCAATCAAATAAAATTATAGTGGCATTTTAATAGATTTGTTCCTAAAATATCTCAACAAATACCTATATATCGTAATTTGATTAGATGCACGTGTAAAAAAATGTTATACCGTCAGTGCATACAAATTAAATCCAAAAAAATACATATAAGAAAAAAATTTACTTTTTATATATTAAAAGTTTAATGTACTAGATTAAAAACATTTAATTTTTAATATATCTAAATAGTAAATTTTTTTATATTTAAGATCTAATGCAGTATTTATTTTAGGCTAAACAATACTCCTGCATACCAAACACTAGGACACTTGTTAAGTATATAAAAATAAATATATAAAAAAAATTAATATTGAATTTTTTTTATATAATTTTAATTATTGAATCTATAAGTTTTATGACATGCAGTAACTTTCTTATATTAATATTTATCAAATGTCCTAGATATACTATTTACCATTCTTTGACCTAATATCTTATTTTCAAGAAAAAAATCTAGTAAATTAGAACTCAACTGTAAATTAAATAAATTTTATTTAAAAATTATTTTATTACTAATAGTTTGTTGTAAAAAAAGTTTTTTAAATATTTGAGTCTAATGTCTTGACTCTTGATACTTTCTCCGTCTTCAATTATAAACACATTTTGAAAGATAAAATTTGTCTCTTAATATAAGCTCTTTTTCCATTTTCTAGACACATTTATTATTACTTTTCCAAACATAATTCTACATTTATTAGTTTCTCATAATTTCATTCTTAGTCCCTGAAGATTTTTTTTGTACTTTTTAGTCCCTGAAGTTTTTTCCGTTAGTGTTTTTAGTCATACTTTTCTTTCAACTCGTCCATATCATTCGGAATTTTCAAAAAAAAATTCCTAGGTCATGTTTAGTACATTATTGGTGTGTTTGGTTATGAGAAGAAAATATGAAGAGAGAAATAGGTGAGAGAGAGTATGAGAAGAGAGAAAGAGAAGAGAAATAGAGTAGATTTAATGTATTGTTTGGTATAAGAGAAAGAAAAGAGAAATAGAAGAGAGAGAAGTGTGCTTAATTTTTTAAAAGACAATAATACCCTTGCAAAAGAAAGAAGAAAACAATGTGGGCCCAACCAAATGTGTCTTTGATAATAAAATAAAGTGAGGACATAATAGGAAATGACAAAAGAAAAAAGGCTTTCTCTCATCTTTCTTCGCAATATAGAGGAGAAGCAAAACTGTGTGGACCCCACACTTGTTTAATCTCTCTTTGCTCTTTCTCAGCTCTGCCAAATAAAAGAAATGTGACAAATCGTTCCTATTTCCCTCTTCTATCATTCTCTCGCTCCAATTTCATGCATACCAAACAAAGGCTATATGAATCTTTCTTACAAAAGTTTAAATTTTTTTAACAGGAGATGAATTAAATATGAATTTTTTACTTTGTTGCACATAAAAATTCATAAATAATTCATCTTATGTTAAAAAATTCTAAATTTTTATTATAATATAAACATGAATACAAAAAACTATTAAAAAATGTGAAAGTATATAAAAGTTTGATTAAAAGTAGGGACTAAAAACACTGACGAAAAAAACTTCAAGGACTAAAAAGTGCCAAAAAAATCTTCAGAGACTAAAAACGAAATTCAGAGAAACTATAGGGACCAAAAACATATTTAACCATAATTAAATCCTAACTAAGTATATATATGTGCCCTTATTATTCACGGTACTCCCTGGCTTCGTGCATAAGATTTTGGTGTCCATACTAATTGTTCCGGATACACTAAGATAGTTTCACATCGCTTGGTAATTAAGACTAATGATAGTTTATACACAACACATATACTTTTCAAATCATCGAGACACCTTTTCTATAAAGGATAAAATCGTAACGGATTAACTCTGAAGCAGATAATTTTTCGGAGTTGTGGGCTTGAGGTCAGATCGAAACGTTGGTACTATCTGTGAGAAACAGACCGGCCCGCACATGCTCATAGGAACAATAAATCTAGTTTTCGGTTAGATTAAACCGATTAGCCGGTTCAATTTTTAAAACACCGAATATTACAATTTTAAATTTAATTAAAGAACCTAGTGCATCTTTGCCATTGAATGAACTACTACTATTAATAAGAAAAAACTAAAAAGTGGGGACTAGGGGATGTTCATGAATATGGTGGATTAATTAAAGCAAGTTATAGGGCAAGGAGAGGAAGTTGTCGGGTAGGGTGTATAGTGTTTTTATTATTCAAATGCCAAATATATGATCCAAGAGATTCGTATCCAATCCTTTTCTGTTACTTGTACGTCCTAACTACTGCCTAGTGCCAACTCCTTCTGTCTCCATAATATTATCCACTTAGTAGTATAATAATATTAGTATAGAATCATTTTCTTTAATTAGTACTATCTTCATTTTTACTCTTCAAAAATGGATATATATACCTACCATTAATTCATGATACTAAATCAAAACATGCCATAGACATTCTGACACGAGATTTATATAAATCTAAATCCTTCAACTTTGGACATGGAATTAAGAAATTAAAGCATTGTGTCAATATGCAATGCATGCAATAATCTTCCGATTATACGCAGGATTAACAATCTCGTGCTGTTTCTTACCAAACTAACAACTTTTATCAATATAAAAAAATTAAAGGTGATGCTAAACAGTGTACCGGATGTAAAACAGTGTACCGGATGTATTTGTTAAGCTTGCTAAAAAAGGAAATAAAAGATAAAAGTAAAAGTACGTAATAAGATAACTTTTTACATTTTTAAAATATTCAATGCACAATTTTTTAAAAAAAATTTCATAATAATTTATTTAACTAGTGCACCGGGTGCACTGTTTAGTATTTTCCAAAAATTAATTTAAAATACATTACTATTTTAAGAGAAATTCACAGCACTAAGAGCATCTCCAATAAGGGTATCAAAGAGAGTATCATAGACTAATGATATGTACCTTATTTTTTTTATCATTGGAGTTCCATGACGTGGCACAGAGGGTATCAAAATTGATGATACCGGTACCTTATTTAAGGTACCATATCATCAATTTAATATAACATTTTTTTGTATATAAAATTAAATAGAATTAAAAACTTGTTAATAATGTATGATACTAGAGTGATATCACCATTAAAGCAAAATATGTATGAGTTGCATAAATATTACATGGCATTGTAGGGACCACTTTTTAGTAATATATAATATCCAAATTGGTATCACCATTGAAGATGCTCTAAAGGATCATAATTGCCTGTCTTTAAGCTTCCACATCAAATGGCTTAGAATTGTAACTGCGTTGAAAAATCCTTGTATTAATAAATCAAAATAAGTGATTATGCTAACATGTGTCATAATGTATCTAAGATTAAAATTTAAAATTTAAAATACAAAAAATTTATTATTTAAAAAGTTGAATTGCACAAATTTTAAAATAATATTTCTATATAAATTTATCTCATATTATCGTATATGTAGCATTCGTCAAAAATAAAATATACAGTACTAATGTTATTGATTTTTTTTTTTTTTAATGTTATTGATTTTACCAAAGCATACAATATAAAAAAAATAATAATCAAAATTTACACATTGTTTGGATGGCGAGAGAAAATATGGGGCAAAAATCTGTAAGAAAAGTAAGTGAAGTGTGGGTTATTTAATATGAGAGTGAAAGAAAAATAGAGAAAAGAAATATACTGTTTATATTTGATAAATGACATAGAATTATGTTATCTGTACAATCATATTTTGACAACTTTTGGGGAAAATAAAAAGAGTAGTGCTATTTGGTACGAGAGAATTTAATCAAGAAAAATAAGAATGCTTACATGTAGTGTTATAAGTGGTGGGTCAAAATGTAACTCCCCTTTTTGAGGAGATCATGGGTGAGTTGTTATTAAAATTACTCCCTTAATTTTGCCTTCTTGTATTTCTTATTTTTCACTTCTCGTACCAACAATCATTTTTCAAATAAAAAATACAAGGTAATATGAACATTGGCACAAAAATTAAGACAACTAAAAAATTATTAAAAAAATTAAAATGACTTTTGCATGAAAGGGTTATCAACTAGGTTGTCCCAAATGCAGGGGCGCAGCTAAGTATAGCAATGGGGTAGCTTTGGCTACCTCAAAAATTATTATTTTATTTATTTTAGTAAGTATATTTCATATATAACTACCCCAACAAAATATCTTTAGCTACGTCTCGTGAATTTAGCTCAATTAGTTCAAACTTCGATCATCCCACTTATCCACTTTAAGAGTGAAATTTCTAACTACTAGACTACTTGAACAAAAAAGATATCTATAACTACTTCAAAATAAGTTTATTTGTCAAAAATAAAGAGAAGTAAGATACTCAAAAGATCATCACTTGTTTGATACAGTATATTTATTTTGTTTATTGTGTCATTTTCGATATATTAAGCAACTACGGTAAGAACTTTGTTAACGATGAAAATGGTAAAGGCAAATTAAAAATAATATGAACAATGAATTTCTTGCAAATGACTAAATTGTTTACATTTTGAAAATATATACAAAATTATTATTGAACTGGATATACGTCGATCTGAGGAAGAACAAACGTCTACGCCTTAATAGACTTGACGCTTGGTGGACTGTGGACTGGTATGGAGGACCATACCATGTGAACTCTATTATACTTTGATCACTCATGTCATCGTATGCCCAGCTCAGCTCAAGCAAGAGCCCCTCCCTCTACAAGCTCAGTTAAACCCAACCTTAAGCATGTCCAACTTAGTTCGACCACGAGCTTATTCTTTAGCTGGTCCAGTTGAGCTCGACCACGAGCTCTTCCTTCAGCATGTCAAGCTCAGCTTGGTCATAAGCTTCCCCTTCAGCTTGGTCAGCTCAAATTGACCATGAGCTCCTCCTTAAGCATGTCCAGCCTAGCTCGAGAAGGAGCTCTTCGTTCAGCATGTTAAGCTCAGCTCGGTCATGAGCTTCCCATTCAGCTTGGTCAGTTTAGCTCGACCATGAGCTCCTCCTTTAGCATGTCCATCTCAGCTCGACTATGAGCTCTTCCTTCAGCATGTCCAGCTCGGCTCGAGTAGGAGCTCTTCCTTCAGCATTTTAAGCTTAGCTCGACCATGAGCTCCTCCTTCGGCATGCTAAGTGCATCTCGGTCAGCTCAACTCGGCCTTGAGCTCCTCCTTCAGCATGCCCAGCTTAGCTCGACCATGAGCTCCTCCTTCGGCATGCTAAGCTCAGCCCGGTCAGCTCAACTCGACCTTGAGCTCCTCCCCCAGCAAGCCTGCTTAGCTCGACCATGAGCTCCTCCTTCGGCATGCTAAGCTCAGCTCGGTCAGCTCAACTCGGCCTTGAGCTCCTCCTCCAGCTGTTAGCCTGTATTTTCGACAGGCATTAATGAATTGGAATAAGATGTTGAAATCTCATTTAATGAGTATTATTGCCTTTTAATATTTTCTTGGAAAATGATTCTGGCAATAAATCAAGAGAAAATCAAGGCATTTGACATCAAAGACTTTTAATGTGCAAAGTTAATTGTCAAAGCCTAGAGTTCTGTCGAATTCGACAGAACGATTGTTGTCTGAATAAGCTTGTCGAGTTCGACAGAACCATGTTTATCTAAATAAACATGCTGGTTCGACATTACTCTAATTGTCGAAAATATTATATGTATATGTGTGAATATATGTTTTTGTTTGGTTGTCTAACGTACTATGCAGAACGAAAGAAGCGTACTCTGGACTTAGCGAAATATTCAAAATTGAGTAACGTTGAAGGGTTCGCCAGGTGTCAAAAGGAATTCAAATTGTCAAGACACGTGGAGCATAGTTAGACGTATTGTAGGTTTATAGCAGTTATGTTAGTTTGTCTATAAATACAAGTTTCTGATAGAAGAAACGGGTCCACAATTCAATACACATGCAAATTCCTAAAATATTCAGAGTACCCATGTCAACGAGCGAAATGAATGACAGGAACATGTACGAATCTGTGTACCATCCTTTGTAAACGTTTTACATTTGTCAAATGCAATTTATATTCTGCAAGTCTTGATTACTTGTTTGTCATTTAAGTTTTATGCAATTTAAAACTTTCTGCAACTTTATCATTCTGCAAGTTATTTTCATTGCATTGCCTTTACATTTCAAAGTTTTTTCTTTAAACTTTATTTGCAATTCATTTACAAGTTTTCTGCAAATTTAACTTTGAAGCATTTTACTTTAAACAAACCATTTGACTGCGTCAAATGCTTTTACTTTTATTCAAATTGTCCGATTTAACCCAAAGATATGAATATGTTCTCATCATCTTCCACACAATCCATATGTCCCAGGATTCACTAGTCGATCCTTCTTGTAATAATTAGACTAGCGGTTGTTTACTAAAAATCGGGGTAAACAAATTGGCACGCCCAGTGGGACCTCTGGATTGTGTAAATTTTTACTTAGTGAATTTTTGAAAATTTTTCATACAAAATTTGTTGTTTGGTGTTTGTACTTTGATTGTGTGTATATTTGTATATGCATTTGAGGAGTGGTAAGTCCCTTCCAGTTTTTTCAAATATACCAAAGCGTCCTCGTTCCAGAATGGTGAGACCACCAAACAATCCTAACCCCAACAATAATAATAATAATAACAATAATGGGACAGAAACCAATCCTGTTCCAAATTCGACAGGGCAACCAAACCAACCAGTATCTGGCAATCCTGGCGCCAATCCTACTGGTGGGTCAACAAATCCTGCCCTGAATTTTACAACTTCTGAAAGTATCCCAAGCAATAATCCTAATGGTGGGGGTACAAACCCTATGATAAATTCCGGAACCGTTGGTGCAAGCGCCAGTGGATCAACAATGTCTGCCATTACTTCAAGTATGGCAGGAGGGTTTGTTCCTCCAAATACGAATGGTGCAATGATGACACAAATGAATGTATCATCCATGCCAACGAATGTATCACACATGCATGGGTACACAGACGGTAGTCAAGTTGGTGGAACACCGTCAAGACCCCCATGGTTGCCCAGAAACCCACAATTTGGAATGCCAACAACGACGATGGCAAGCCTGTATAATTGGCCTTCGATAGAAAGTTCTCCCTCATCTTCTGCGATGGGAAATAGGGGAAATTCTCTGAACTTGACTAATAATTCTATGAATGTACTTAGGCAACAAATGGACGAAAGTAACCATGACATGGTGAACGCGTTGACCCAACAGATTGGCACAATCTTCAATCCTGTGTTACGAACAGCCAATGACAATTATTTATTGTTAGCCAATCAAATGGGAAGGATGGCAGACTTTTTTGGTGCCCCTGATGCTCCAAATAATCAAAGAATTCCCCGTGTAAACCCGGAGATTCAAACAGGAGTCCAAGCCCAACCAGTGCGCATCGAGAGAGAACAACAAGAACCAGAAGTAGTTTTGGTTAATAGAAACCAAGATGCTGATAATGTTCTTAGGCAAGTTCGACAAGAAAATGTTGCAGGGCAAAATAACTTGGCCAATTTAGTAGAAAATATTTTGGCCCAAAATGGTTTGAATACAGGATTGCATAGGCCAAATTTTGTGTCAGCCTTGTCTGAATATGTATTGCAGGCAGAATTGCCAAGGGGATGGAAAATTCCCAAATTCACAAAATTTGCTGGTGATACTAATGAGTCTACTGTCGAACACATTGCCAGATATTTGGCAGAGGCAGGGAATTTGGCAAATAATGAAGATTTAAAAATGAAGTTTTTTCCCAATTCCCTCACTAAAAATGCCTTTACGTGGTTTACCACACTTCCCCCTCATTCAATTCATACCTGGACTCAATTAGAAAGGCTATTTCATGAACAATTTTACATGGGACAATCTAGGATTAGTCTCAAAGAATTAGCCAGTATGAAGCGCAAAACCTCAGAAACCATTGATGACTATCTGAACAGGTTTCGCCTCCTTAAGGCAAGGTGCTTTACTCAAGTGCCTGAACATGAATTGGTTGAGATGGCTGCTGGTGGCCTCGACTATTCCATTAGGAAAAAATTAGATACTCAACATTTAAGAGATATGGCCCAATTAGCAGATCGTGTTCGACAGGTCGAACGCCTCAGGGCTGAAAAAGTCAGAAATTCTAAGTTCCACAAAAAAGAAAAAGTGGCATACATAGACACGTATGAAAGTGAAAATGAGTTCGACGATGATCAGGAATACATGGAAAACAATGAGGTTAATATTGCTGAATTGAAACCAGGACCTCCCTATACTTGTAAAATGTTAAGACCATCAAATGGGAAAAATCCCGTCGAACCAAAAAATGATAGATTTGTTTCTAAGACATATACTTTTGACATTACTAAGTGTGATGAAATTTTTGACTTATTGGTTGCTGATGGCCAAATAATTGTACCAAAGGGTTTGAAAATTCCACCTTTGGAACAACGTAATAAAAGAGGTTTTTGTAAATACCATAATTTCTTGGGTCATAAAACCTCACAATGTGTTCTTTTCAGGGATTTGGTCCAGAAAGCCTTGCAGGAAGGGAGACTCAAATTTGGCGAAAAGCCAAAATCCAAACAGCAGGTGGACGAGAATCCATTGCAGATTGCTGATGCTGCTTACACAGAGCCTTTTGAGTGCCTGATGATAGAAGCATTGAACCTCACTGAAGGGGGGCAATTAATTTCCATTCCTGAGGAGGAGTACGAAAACAAAGTGGAAGAGGTGTATCCACAAGCAGGGGAGACTTTATTGGATTTCCTTCAACGCTGCAAAGAAAATGATGGCGAAGCTACATTATGTCCTCATTGTAGTGCCATGTTCGACAAGAAGGCTGCTGCAGGCCTCAACAAGTTTCTGCCTCATAGTCAAAACAGAAACAATTGGCCAAACCAAAAGCCAACTTATTCCAATATTCTGAATAGCCAGCAGGCACCTGTACACCAGAGGTTGGGACCACAAAAATCATTTGTCCCTTCAAACAGGACACCTGTCAACCAATGGGTCCATGGAAAGAATATGGGCTATGGTCGGAGGAATATGGAGAAAGGGAACTCCAGCAACAACAATCCCAGAAAAGATCCTGCATCAAGGAAGTATGATTACAGGAATAATTACAAAGGGAAAAATCCCATGACAAGATCCCAATGGCGTAGATATCAACGCCAGAAAAAAGTGGCTGCTCAAAAATCACAAGTTACTACTAATGATAATGAGGAGAAGCCTATGCAATTGGCTAAGAAGCCAATGAAAGAAAGGTTAAGAGAACCAAAAGCTGAGTCTTCAACTACTAACAACGTCGAAGACGAGCACATGGAGGCAGATGACTTTTTAGATTCTGAACCTGATCTCGACATAATAGTAAATGTTGTGTCCATTCTGCCAAGGGAGTTCGACGTCTGTTCTGAAATAACAGATGAAGAAGAAGAATCTGGAATGCAAATGGCCCTTCATAGGCCAGTCTGTTACTATGTCACAAGCAATGGTGCTTTGGAGGACCAAATGGCCACATTTGAAAGGCCAGATGAAGGCATGAAAAGTCACTTGAAGCCTCTCTTCATTCAGGCGAAGGTGAATAATGTCGGAATCAACAAAGTACTAATAGATGGTGGTGCCGCTGTTAACCTCATGCCAGAATTTCTGCTAAGAAAGATTGGCAAATCTTTGGTGGATCTTCATCCTCACAACATAGTTCTGCGAACTATGAGGGCGAGACTGGTTTCTCTTTAGGAGCAATCCAGTTGGATGTTGTTGTCGGAAGCACTATAAGGCCAACCTTGTTCTTGGTTGTGGCCTCTAAGGCAAATTACAATCTACTTCTAGGTCGAGAGTGGATTCATGGAGTGGGGGCAGTTCCATCTACCCTGCACCAGCGCCTCATTATATGGCGAGAGGATGGAGTAGTCGAAAATGTTGAAGCAGATCAAAGCTACTTCAAGACTGAAGTCCATCATCTGACGAAGCACTCCTTCGACAAGAAATTGGCGACAATTGCACCATGCACTGAGAAAGACTTTGCATATCGCCTAGCAGGAAATGGTCACCATGCAATCAAACTGGATCCCACACATGGTTTCTTGTGGGAGAAAGAAGATGGAAACAGCGAGGATGGCGAGTATGAAGGCCACAACTACCCAACTGGGTGGGATGTCAAAGAAGATTACTATGTCTGAGTCCCAAACATGGGCAAAGATTACGGCCTACATGGCTGAAAACAGAATCAAAATGGCTTTGGAAGCCAATGCAGTGTCAGAAAATATGGCTATTGCAGCCAATGACATGAGACTTGGCCAACACAAGCCAGAATTGCAAAAGCTGGATTGCATTTATGATGACGAACCCTTAGGATTTGAGAAAGATCCAATCAGTCAAAGTCACAAGATGCAGGCACAGGACCCTTTGCAAGAGATTGACCTTGGAGACGGTTTGACAAAAAGACCAACGTACATTAGTGCAAACATTCCTCCAGATCTGAAGGCGAAAGTGGTGCAACTTCTGTTGGAATTCAAGGATTGTTTTGCTTGGGATTACAACGAAATGCCAGGTTTGAGCAGAAAATTGGTGGAGCATGAACTACCAGTTCGACCAGATAAAAAGCCAGTGAAACAATTACCTAGAAGATTCGCACCAGAAATAATGTCGAAGATTAAAGAAGAAATTGAAAGGCTGCTGAGGAGCAAATTCATCAGAACAGCAAGGTATGTCGAATGGTTAGCAAATATAGTGCCTGTAATTAAGAAAAATGGTTCTCTTAGAGTATGCATAGACTTTAGAGATTTAAATAATGCTACACCAAAAGATGAATATCCTATGCCTGTGGCAGAAATGTTAATTGATTCTGCAGCCGGATTTGAATATTTAAGTATGTTGGATGGTTATTCTGGATATAACCAAATTTTCATTGCTGAAAATGATGTACCCAAAACTGCCTTTAGATGCCCAGGGGCATTAGGCACATATGAGTGGGTAGTGATGCCCTTTGGTCTAAAAAATGCTGGGGCTACTTATCAAAGAGCAATGAATCTAATTTTTCATGAATACATAGATGCTTTCATGCAAGTGTATATTGACGACATAGTTGTCAAATCCTCGTCAAAGGTTGATCATTTAGATCATTTGAAAAAGTCTTTTGAAAAGATGAGGAAATATGGATTAAAAATGAATCCATTAAAGTGTGCTTTTTGTGTTAATGCAGGAGATTTCCTTGGGTTTGTTGTGCACAAAAAGGGCATTGAAATAAATCAAAACAAAACGAAGGCTATCATGGAGACAAAATCTCCAACTACTAAAAAGCAACTTCAGTCCCTACTTGGGAAGATCAATTTCTTGAGGAGATTCATCTCAAATTTAAGTGGTAAAGCTCAGCCTTTCTCGCCACTACTTCGTCTCAAGAAAGAAGATATTTTCACTTGGGGGCAAGATCAACAACGAGCTTTTGACGAAATCAAGAGTTATTTGTCGAAGCCACCAATGTTGATGCCTCCAATAAGGAACAAGTTCATGAAGTTGTATATATCAGCATCAGATTCGACACTGGGTAGTATGCTTGCCCAGGAAGATGAAAATGGTGAAGAAAAAGCCATCTATTACTTAAGTAGGGTATTAAATGATGCTGAAACTAGATATAGTAGTATTGAAAAACTATGCTTATGTTTGTATTTCTCTTGTATAAAACTCAAGCATTATATAAAGCCTGTTGATGTTTTTGTTTATTCTCACTGTGATATCATTAAGCATATGTTGTCTAAACCAATTTTGCATAGTCGAATTGGAAAATGGGCCTTAGCCTTAACAGAGTATTCATTAACATATAAACCTCTAAAGGCAGTCAAAGGCCAAATTGTAGCTGATTTTATAGCAGATCATTCTGTAATAGAATCTCCACAAAATTATGTAGAATCACGACCTTGGAAATTGTATTTTGATGGTTCTAAACATAAACATGGAGTTGGAATTGGGATTCTAATTATTTCTCCTTCCAAAATACCCACTAAGTTCAAATATAAAATTAATGGGTTCTGCTCAAATAATGAAGCAGAATATGAGGCTTTGATAACAGGCTTAGAAATTTTACTGGACTTGGGGGCAAGAAATATGTTGATCAGAGGCGATTCAGAATTGGTGTTGAAACAATTGACAAAGGAATATAAGTGCATAAAAGAGCACTTGATGAAATATTTTGTCATAGCAATTTCTTTGTTAAAACGTTTCGACCAAGTTATTTTTGAACATGTGCCTCGCATAGAAAATCAAGAAGCCAATGATTTGGCTCAAATAGCTTCTGGTTATAAAATCTCCAATGAGAAACTGGAGGAGTTGATTGAAATTAAAGATAAACTCATTATTGATCAACCTCCTTCCATGGAATTGTCAATGCCAAAACTTGTGGGGGCAGATGTACCACAAGACAATGGTCAAGATACCACATGCAGAATTGGAAAAGGTGAATATCTTCAAAACTGCCATTTCTCCCTTTCGTATTCGACATGCAGTCGAAACTGGCATTTTTGAGGGGGCAATTTGTTAGCCTGTATTTTCGACAGGCATTAATGAATTGGAATAAGATGTTGAAATCTCATTTAATGAGTATTATTGCCTTTTAATATTTTCTTGGAAAATGATTCTGGCAATAAATCAAGAGAAAATCAAGGCATTTGACATCAAAGACTTTTAATGTGCAAAGTTAATTGTCAAAGCCTAGAGTTCTGTCGAATTCGACAGAACGATTGTTGTCTGAATAAGCTTGTCGAGTTCGACAGAACCATGTTTATCTAAATAAACATGCTGGTTCGACATTACTCTAATTGTCGAAAATATTATATGTATATGTGTGAATATATGTTTTTGTTTGGTTGTCTAACGTACTATGCAGAACGAAAGAAGCGTACTCTGGACTTAGCGAAATATTCAAAATTGAGTAACGTTGAAGGGTTCGCCAGGTGTCAAAAGGAATTCAAATTGTCAAGACACGTGGAGCATAGTTAGACGTATTGTAGGTTTATAGCAGTTATGTTAGTTTGTCTATAAATACAAGTTTCTGATAGAAGAAACGGGTCCACAATTCAATACACATGCAAATTCCTAAAATATTCAGAGTACCCATGTCAACGAGCGAAATGAATGACAGGAACATGTACGAATCTGTGTACCATCCTTTGTAAACGTTTTACATTTGTCAAATGCAATTTATATTCTGCAAGTCTTGATTACTTGTTTGTCATTTAAGTTTTATGCAATTTAAAACTTTCTGCAACTTTATCATTCTGCAAGTTATTTTCATTGCATTGCCTTTACATTTCAAAGTTTTTTCTTTAAACTTTATTTGCAATTCATTTACAAGTTTTCTGCAAATTTAACTTTGAAGCATTTTACTTTAAACAAACCATTTGACTGCGTCAAATGCTTTTACTTTTATTCAAATTGTCCGATTTAACCCAAAGATATGAATATGTTCTCATCATCTTCCACACAATCCATATGTCCCAGGATTCACTAGTCGATCCTTCTTGTAATAATTAGACTAGCGGTTGTTTACTAAAAATCGGGGTAAACACCAGCATGCCCAGTTTAGCTCGACCATGAGCTCTTCCTTCGGAATGCTAAGCTCAGCTCGGTCAGCTCAACTCGGCCTTAAGCTCCTCCTCCAGCATGCCCAGCTAAGCTCGACCATGAGCTTGCCCTTTAGCTTGTCCAGCTCAGCTCGACCATGAGATCCACCTTCAGCATGCTATGCTCAGCCCATCCTTCAGCATGCTAAGCTCAGCTCGGCCATGAGCTTCCCCTTCAACTTGGTCAGCTCAGCTCTACCATGAGCTCATCATTCAACTTGTCTAGCTCAACTCAACCATAAGATCAAACTTCAACATGTGTAACTCAGTTGGAACATCCAGGTCATGTTAAGCCCAACCTTCATCTCGACAAGCTCAGTGTGGTCATGCAGAGCTCCACCCTTAGTCTTCCACGCATCATGTACAAACATAGTGACTTGAGTTAGGCGAGCTCTAGCTCCACGTGATCTGCACGGACGAGTGACGTAGGTCACATGTGCTTTAGCTCCACGTGTCCTGTACGGACGAGTTACCAATGAATATCAGAGTTATAGCTTATTGGGCCTAAACATTCAAATATTGTGAAAGGCCCATTAAGCCAATGAATTGTGGACTATAAAAGGAGGCACTTAGAAGGAAAAGAGATGTCAGATCTAATATATTGCAAACAGTGTATTTTAAGCATAGTCATTTTACAAAGTGCTTTAGGACTCCCTAGAGCAGCTCACCTGCTGTAACTAATTTGTGTTTACATTCGTGAACAATTATTATAGAAAAAGTTTACCCTTTTATTTTTATAAGCAAGAATTTAACCCTTTCAAGTGTTGTCGAACTCAATTTTTTTATTAAATAGTTATTGTTAGCTTTTTTTTTTGTATTACTTTAATTTACATTTTATATAAATAAAATTATTGTAATTTCTTTTTTCATGGATTAAATTTAATATATTAATTTTAAAAAAAAATTGTTATATTTGGCCACCTCATAAGGAATCGGCTAGCTTCGCCGTTGCCCAAATGGATATCAAAATAACAATTTCTTAATAACAAAATTATCCGTATTATATGAAATGTGTTATATAGGAGTATAATTCTGAATAAAAAATTTCCAATTTGTATAACAATATGTACTAAAAAACTATGTATAAATTATTTGGAAACTTCCAAACAAACCATTAAAGTCATTTCCCTAAGAAGAAAAGTTTTAGTTAATCGTCACTTTCGGTGATCATAAAATAATTTCATGTGCCCATATTATAGATATTTTAGATACACATTACACAAGGACCGGTGTAGAGTGAGTTGTGGACAGCAAAATGAAAGTGATGTGTGTGTATAGTTGCTGTAAAAAAAATCATTTGAATTGGTGGTAATTTGCAGCTGTATTCACTGCAAAGACAGAGAGGATGTGGTAATAATGCTTTATCCTTAATGAGATGGGTTTTAGAGGTTTTTCAAACCCGCGTGGCATTTCCCAAAAATAGAAAGGAAAACAAAATGATACGGATGATTGTACTTTAGCACTATTGAAACCGTTGGGCTGGGGACAGCTATAAGGGCATCTCCAATACAAAAGTTTCAGGGCATTTCCAATGCAAGTGTTTTATTGAGTTCTTAAAGCTTAGCAACCATATCTTATTTTATTTTACCATTAGAGTTGGATGACATGACATTCAAAGTTCCTTAGAAATAAGGGATGAAACTTCATGTTGCAACTCTTAACTTGAGTGACTTAGTAATAAAATTCATTATTTTAATAGGGATTAGGTGGGGCACATACTTATTATTTAAATCAAAATTAAGTGAAAATAAAAAATATATATAAATTGGTGGGGTCAAATATGAGTTGCTTATTTTAATGTCATTGGAGTAAAATTGGTTAAAGTTGCTTATCAATTGCTTAGATCCTACATGGCAATTTGGGTCCACAAAAAGTAAGTTAAGCCACCTATCTAAGCTTCCCCCATTGGAGATGCCCTTATTGAGTTCTTAAAGCTTAGCAATCATATCTTATTTTATTTTACCATTGGAGTTGGATGACATGACATTCAAAGTTTCTTAGAAATAAGGGATGGAACTTCATATTGCAACTCTTACCTTGAGTGGCTTAGCAATAAAATTCATTATTTTAATAGGGATTAGGTGGGGCCCATACTTATTATTTGAATCAAAATTAAGTGAAAATAAAAAATATATATAAATTGGTGGGGTCAAATATGAGTTGCTTATTTTAATGCCATTGGAGTAAAATTGGTTAAAGTTGCTTATCAATTGCTTAGATCCTACATGGCAATTTGGGTCCACAAAAAGTAAGTTAAGCCACCTATCTAAGCTTCCCCCATTGGAGATGCCCTAATGTAGTAAAGCTGGTAATTATATTAAGTAGAGCTGGGCAGTTGGCATGATGGAACTGTCCAACCGAACCCGATCCATACGAACAGTAATTTAAGCGTTCGGTTGAATTCTATTGGTTTCACGGGTGGACGGAGCGGTGTTAATAGATATATTTGGTTTTGGGTTGTTTATTTGAACTTGTCGAAAGTCAAATATAAATTGATATAAATTGAAGAATGGATCATTTTCAGCACTTTGTGTTAAACCTTCTCTCATTTTTCTAATTCAACAGTTGTTGATCAACAAAAGAAAAAAAATATGGTGCAGAGAAGAGAGAAAGACATAAGTGAATGACTGAGATGAGCACAAGGGAAAAAATATGAGAGAAAGGCTGGAGAGAATCCAAATCCCTAAATTGATGTTTCGCATGAAAACAATAGTGTGTTTAAAGTAAATTTTATAGTGTAATATTTTCAAATATATAAAAAAAATAACACAAGAAATATTTGTTCAAAAAGAAACACAAAGCATAGAATAATAATAATAATAATATTAATAATCAAATTTTGTAGAGTTTAAGGTTTAAACTCAAACTTGGGGGACTAAAACCCTAGTTTGGACTGCTGGGCCCTTGGGTTAGCCCCTTGAATGCTAATTGAGATTTTGACTAATAACTCTCATGTGCTATTCTCTTTTTTTCAAGTGGTTACACTAAAAAAGAAATTTTCTCTCTCAACTATAGATTTCTTAACAACTTTAAAGAGTGTTTAAGTACTGTTCTGGTGAACAAATAAAGGGGGTGATAAATGATTGGACCGTATCTAAGAAATAAGTAATTCTCCACAATTGTGCAGCATTTCTGTATATTGAAAAATGTGATTCGGTCTCCCTTTACAATGAAATATGTTCTCCTATTTATAGATTTCGCTAGGTAGCAGTTATGGAATTCTACGATCATGGGAGCCCCATGATCGTGGCGGTTTCTTTCTTCTCCTCCGCCTCATACACGGTGATGATGGGCGGTTTCTTCCTGTTTTGGTGATGATCATGGAGGTATGGGGTGGTTATCCCTCTCCACGTGTTGACTTGTTGGAGAAGTTTCTATGAATGCGGTTACACCTGAGGCGAGGGCGCCTCACACATGTAACCTCGCCGCCGAGTACCTTTGCCGCCAAGTTATCTCTTGAATTCCATGGGTTGAATAATTGGGCCATCTTGCTATTGGGCCTATGCTATTTATTTTTGGGCCTTACCCCAGTCCACAGCCCCCCAAGCACGAGGCTCAAAGAGGCGAAGTGGTGATAGTGGGAGTTAGGCCAGTCGTGATGATCGTGGGGGTAACTACCTGTTTGTTTCTCTTGACATGCGTCGCCCCTCTTCTATAAATAGACCTTATGATGGTTTTGCTTTTTGTCCACATTTTCCAGATTTCTTTCTAACTCGTTGTTTTCTTTTTCATTTCTTATGGTCATGGATCGGTCCATCCCTGTGTTGGAGTCGCCTGCTATGCCTGCTATTAGGCGTGTGAGGGACAAACTGGAGGAAAATATAGACGATCTCATAGACAATGTGGGGGAATTTCAGCTTTACGTCGAGGAACTCAATGATTACAAGTGGCGCCTGACTAATGACCAGAAGATCTTCTTGGATTTGGCTTTAGAGTTGTCTCGACGTTTGGAGAAGGATGTCGCTTTCATTGAGACCACCAATGCGGTTTTCAAATGTTACAACAAACTTGAAGACACGTTGGAGCAAAAGATATCTGTTACCAAAGACAGTATTGACCTGCAGGAGGAATCGTTATATCTTAATCTGTCTGCTGAGGAGGCCGTTGAGAATCGCATCGAAGTGTTGGAGAAGGAACTTCGCCCCTTGATGAAGAGGAAAAGGAACCTTCAACTGGACATTGAATATGACGTCGCGAGGCTCATCAGGACTCGTTCTTCACTTAATCGTCTCAAGGAGAAGATGGAGAGATTGCAGGATGATCAAGATAGAATTAGCCCTGACCTCACAGTTGCTAAAAAATATAAGGAGGAAATTGAGGAATTGCAGGCCGATGTTGTCGCGGCCGCCTATGTCGTTGCTTAAGTAGTTTCCCTTTCAGTACCTTAGGACTTCTTGTTTGTAATATGCTTTGATGTCTCTGTATTTGGTGTTTGCCATTTCCCTTGTGTTGTACTTTTTGGTTCCGTAATTAATGAAGTTTTTGTTTTCCTCGTGATATTGCATTTTTCGTTTTCCAAGTATCGCCTTTGGGCGTGACCTCATAACTGGTGAGATGACAGTTCGCCTCAGGACACGTGTCAACCATCGCAACGCTTCACCTTTTTTCTTTCCAAAACGTTTCAACTTTTCAAATAGCTTTCTTCGACCGGTGCCATTGGTTCTATATATACGTTACTTCCTTCATCTTGCATTTTTCATTCCAATCGAAAAACTCTTGATTATTTTCTTTGCGCTAATTTCTGGTTTCATTTACCGACGAGATTGCCCATTCATAACCGCTCTCCATATACTTCCCGCGCGATTTTCGCTAGCCACGTTCTTCAAATTTCAAGTGGTAACCGCTCCTTTAAACCAGGTACAAACCGCTATTTCTACCCTTTTTCCTTTTTGTTTCCATTTCGCGATTTAGGGTTTCTAGGGTTTTTCTGTGAAAATGGTCATTTTGAGAGACCTTAGTGATGTTAATGAGGGAGATCCCTCTCGTCCTCTTCCTGTTGGTTGTCCCTTAGAACGCCAAGTTCATGATCACTTTACTAGGCCTGACGGGTCGTTGAACTATTCTGGTTATTTCACCAAACTTTTGGGAGTTCCTATTACTCATAGCGATCTTGAGAGCAGTAGTGGCGATGATAGTAGTAGTGGTAGTGATTGTGTAATAATTTCTCCTTCGTCTCTCACAGGAAAATGAAGAGACGAATCGCTTGCCCTAGTCGTTGTAGGCTCCGAAATCGCAACCATGAATGTGTCTTCATCGTATGATAGTGCTGAGAGAGTGGCGAAGTTCAGGGAGAAGTTTGATGTCTCTGGGGATTTTGAGGAAGATGATGTTGTGCTAGAGCCGGTGGGCGAGGGCGAGTATGTGACCGGCGTGCCTTCTTCTGGCCCAACCTCCTTTTACATGTATACCAAATTCATAGAAGATTTTCACCTTTACTTCTCTTTCACTGAGTTCCAACAATCCATGCTCAGGGTTCTCAATGTTGCTCATACTCAACTTAGCGCCAACAGTTGGTCGTTCATTAAGGCCTTTGAACTGATTTGTTTTGGCCTAGATATCCTTGACCCTTCAGTGGCCGTCTTCTTCTCTTTTTATCATATAAAGAACCTGAGTCCCAATTCTCTTGTCTCTCTGAGTGCTCAGCCCAATAGGGGTTTGTTTAGTTTGTATAGCTCTAACTATAAAAACTATAAGGAGACCTTCTTGCGTGTTCGTGGCGCTGAGGGGATTCAAAACCTTATGTACTCGCCTGAGGGTGAACCTCTCTTTCCTTTCCACTGGACCTCTAACCCCAGGTTAATTAAAGGCGCCATCTACGAGAGCCTAAGTGAGTTTGAGAGGGACACCGTGGCTTATCTGGAGTCTTGTGACCAGATGAGTCCAAGGGACCTTATGGATGCTGATGGCGCCCCTGGCGTTATGAATAAATATCTTAGTAAGTTTATCTTTCGAGTCCATTCGCCTTTTGTATGTTTTTCTTTTATCTCCATGGCTAACCCTTTTTTGTTTCCTTACAGAAGATATGTCGACGCTCACTCCCGCCCAGAGAGCACAGTTCCTAGAAAAGGCGAGGGCGCGCAAGGCCCAGATGGAGAAGGGGCAGGTCGACGACAAGGTGGAGGTCCTTAGCCAGTTGGAGATTGGCGAGGTGGAAGAGAAAAAGAAGAAGAGGAAAGGAGGCGAAGGTCGTATTACTGTTGCAGTGAAGACTTCTAGCCCTAAGGTTGAGGGGGAAGTCAAGTCTCCTGCCAAGAAGAGATCCAAGACCCTGTCTCGGAAGTCAAAGAAAGATGACAGTTTGGCGGAGGAGCACAAGGATTTGGTCGAGACCGAGGATCCGTCCAAAGAAGGCATTCCTGCAACTGATAAGGCTGTGGCTAGGGCGAGTCAAACTGGAGGGACTTCGCCATGGGATCCCCTTTTTGACCCTGAGGCTTTCTTGGCGAGGTCGGTGGATATGGCAGGGAGTTCCGCTCGTTTTGATAGCACCAGATCTGATGAACTAATGAGGATGGCTCTTGGGTACGAGCTCAAGGGTTTGCTTCTGAACTATGCCCTGGCCTCGTCAAAGGGCGGAGCTTGCCGGTGCTAAGGAGAAGGAAGCTTTTGTGGAAAAGAACTTGGCTACTCTTGAGGACGATGTCAGAGCAGCCAAACTAAGGTGTGAGGGTGATGTGAAGGCCCTGAGGGAGAAACATGAAGAGGAGATTGCTCGGTTGACCAAGGAGTATGAAGGGAATTTGGCGATAGCTCAACGGGATCGTGAGGCCGCCCTTAAGACCGTGACCGCCAAGGATGAGCGCATCAAAACTCTGGCTAAGGATAATGAGGCGGCCCTTGCTGCATTGGCCTCTTTGAGGGAGGAAAAGATCAAGTGGGAATCTGACAAGGATACCCTGGAGGCGACCATTGGGGAGCAGTTCGAGGAGGGTTTCCAGCTTGCTTTGGATCAGGTGAAGGTCCTCTTTCCTGAGATTGACAGAGACCAACTTGGAAAGGCGGATGCCATGTTGATGGTTGAGGGCGACAAGTTGGTATCTTCTGCTGCTGGACAGATAGTTCAAGACACGCCGAATGCTGAGGCGTCACCCAAGGCATCGCCTGATGAAGAGTCTCCTGCTGCTGAATAGTTTCCTTCTTCTCTTTGATGTTTACTGTTCGCCTTTCGTTGTTTTGTTGCCTTGTTGATTAGACTTTATGGTCGCCTTTGCGAGGGTTTGATATAATTTTGTGGTTGCCCCTGCGTGGGTTTATTATATTTTGTAATGACAATGTTTTGGTGCCCTTCTGAGGCTTTTTGTAATTTGATGGATATTATCTTTGCTTTCGTCATTTTCCGTCTCGTCTTGATTTGATGCTAACTGTTATCCTTGTTGATTTAAATGTGTGTGAATCTTCTACTTTTTGCTGAGAGGCGAGATGAAGTGTGATTTCTATGGCGTCGTATGGTATGACGCCCCCTGTGGCGTGATTTCCTATGTTTTGACCGGTCAGGAATTTCTGTTAAGTCTTCCTTGATTTTCGCGCGCCTATTGAAACGGCCAATCCCCTTTATTGCGGTGGTTGTAACTATCTTCTCCATTAATTTCGGATGCAGTTACTTAGGTTTAGTTTCTACCATCCCTGTTTATAAATAGCGTTTGTCTTCTTTCCTTTCCATTCATCATCTTTCAATCGACACTTCTCTTCCTCCATATTCACCGATTTGAGATGGATAGAAAAAACTCTAAGAAAATTGTCGCTAAGAGGTCTAAATCCCAAAAAGGGAAGAAGACATTAGAGGCTTCTGCTTCCTTATCTAGACGCACCACTGTGTCCAGAAAGGTTAAGGCGAAACAACCTTCGGTTTCGCCAAGTTCTTCGAGTTCTGATGATATTGACGAAGATTATGCTGAGTTCTTGAAGACCTA
This sequence comes from Trifolium repens, assembly GCA_030408175.1. Taxonomy (NCBI): domain Eukaryota; kingdom Viridiplantae; phylum Streptophyta; class Magnoliopsida; order Fabales; family Fabaceae; genus Trifolium; species Trifolium repens. Next base: position 40,634,285 of record CP125851.1, read on the forward strand.
CGTTCCTGAGGAGTTCTACGTTTATGGGCCTTCTCCACCTGAAGATGAGGGTTCCCAGATCACCGTGGAATCTGCGGCGAGGACGCCGAAATCTTCGAAGGTGAAAACCTCCAAGTGACGTCCCTTGTGGACGAGGATGATGGATCGGGGTCCCCTGCTTGTCAAAGTGGAAATATAATGCTAGGGGTTCCGATTCTTCTTAGAGTTATGCGGGTGTTGATGCTTATTGTAGTAATAGGTTAAGCACTCGTACACTTTTCAATAATCGGGTGATAAACAAGTTGTTTATGAGAGTGTTGATGAGTGTAGTATTAACACTTCGTACACCCTTTTGAATTTGATGTAATTTCCTTTGAATTTGTATCCAAATCTGATGTAGTTTTCTTTGAATTTGTATGCGAATTTGATGTAGTTTTCTTGGAATTTGTATCCTATCCTCAATGAATGAAATCAGATTTTGAATAACTTTGTTGTTGCTTTCGTTGTCTTTCAATCTTTATTTTGAATGATCATCTGAGTAGTGCTTCTGCCTGTTTTTTAATGGTGAAACAACTGAATATAATAACATATGCTAAAGTTACCTTTATTCTTCCTTTATGACGTTTGCCTTGGGCGTCACCCCTTTGATAGGTTGCGCCCTGATGCTTTGATACACTTTTCTATTGTATTTTCTTCGTTCCCGACTCGTAAGTTTTATGGGTAACGTTTTGGACTTTCAACCATGCTTTAGTATTCTGGACGCCCCCCACTAAAAAGTTTAAAGGGTAACGCCTAGGGATTTCAACCTGTTTTTTAGTATTCTGGACGCCCCCCACTAAAAAGTTTAAAGGGTAACGCCTGGGGATTTCAACATGATTTTAAATTATTATTATTTTTGTCAATCATAAGCATGACAGAGAGGAGGCAGAGTGTTTCAACTCGTTTCCGTCGTATCCAACTCGTAAGATTTAAGGATAGCGCCGTGTCTTTTTTAGACGTTCCCTACTCGTAAGATTCACGGGTAACGCCTTGGAATTTCAACTCGTTTCCGTCGTATCCGACTCGTAAGATTTAAGGATAGCGCCGTGTCTTTTTTAGACGTTCCCTACTCGTAAGATTCACGGGTAACGCCTTGGAATTTCAACACGTTTCCGTCGTATCCGACTCGTAAGATTTAAGGATAGCGCCGTGTCTTTTTTAGACGTTCCCTACTCGTAAGATTCACGGGTAACGCCGTGGAATTTCAACTCGTTTCCGTCGTATCCGACTCGTAAGATTTAAGGATAGCGCCGTGTCTTTTTTAGACGTTCCCTACTCGTAAGATTCACGGGTAACGCCTTGGAATTTCAACTCGTTTCTTTCTTTTTGGACGTGTCACCAGCATATATGTTAGTTCTTCACAAAACCAAAGAATTTGAAACGGTGGGCCTCAATAAAAACTCCTATTTTCATAGGAGAAAAGAGTGTCCCATCGCTATTTATTAATTGGAAGGGAAAGATTTCAGTACATTTTGTGATACACATGCAATAACTTGTAAAAAATAATATTAGAAAGTTATACGCCGTGGCGTTGTTTTCCTCGTTTCATGTGGCAGTTTTAACTGTAGTAGAACCTGAGATTGGCCACATTCCACGTTCTGTGCAGGACTTCTCCTTCCATTGTTTCCAGCCTGTAAGCTCCCCCTTCAAATGCTTCATTGATTATGAAGGGGCCTTCCCAATTTGCTGCTAATTTTCCTCCTTTATCTTTTCCCATGGGTCGTTTGAGGACTAAGTCTCCTTCTTTGAATCTTCTTGCTATAACTCTAGTATTGTATCTTCTTGCCGCTCTCTGTTTTGATACGAACTCCCTAAAGTGGGCTTTGTCTCTTAGTTCTTGTATTAAATCTAGATTCTCTTCCAATGCTCCTGAATTTTCCTCTAGCGTAAGGGTGTCTCTTCGCCAGCTTGGCGGATTAATCTCTGCGGGAATCATTGCATCTGTGCCGTATACCATGGTGAAGGGTGCCTCGCCTGTTGAAGATTAGGGCGTGGTGTGGTATGACCATAAAATTGGTAAAAGGTGGGCGACCCATCCTTCGCCTTTGCTTGTGATTCTCCTCTTGATTGCTCTTAAGATTACTTTGTTAGCTGACTCTGCTTGTCCATTGGCCTGGGGGTGCTCTACAGAGATGAAAGTGTTTTGTATACCTTTTCCTTTGCAGAATTGGACTACCTTTTCATTGGCGAACTGGGTTCCGTTATCGGATACGATGTATTTGGGTAGTCCGAATCTGCAGATGATCTTCCTCCAGTAAAACTTCTTAACCTGGTCCGCTGAGATGTTTGAAAGAGCTTCTGCCTCTATCCATTTGGTGAAATAGTCGATTGCCACTATGATCCACTTTGTTTGTCCTGCTGAGGCGGGGAAATGTCCTAGGATATCTGTCCCCCACATGAAGAAAGGCCATGGGGACAGAACGGATTTCAGGGGCTCTCCTGGGGGGTAGTGTAAGTTTGCAAACCTCTGGCATTTGTCACACGTCCTGACGTATCTGGCGGCGTCACTGTGTAATTCCGGCCAATAGAAACCTGCCCTGAGAATTTTTCCTGCTAGGGCTCTCGCCCCGATGTGGCTTCCACACGCTCCTTCATGTATTTCTTCCAATATTCCCTTGGCTTCCTCCTGACTTACGCAAAGTAGGATTGGACCTGAAAATCCTCTCTTGTAGAGCTTGTCGCCTAGCATGGAGTACCATGCCGCCGCTCTCTTTAGCTTATACGCTTCTTCTTTTGCTGCTGGTAATTCGTCTTTTTGAAGGTATCTTATGATTGACGATCTCCAATCTTCCGCTTCAATGACCATCATGACTGCTTCTTCCGTGATGCTGGGATTTGCAATCGTTTCCTGAATGAAAGTTCTGCTGCTTCCTGGTTTTTTGGTGCTTGCTAACTTTGACAACAAATCTGCTCTTGCGTTCTGCTCTCGTGGTACGTACACCAATTCAAATGATTTGAAATGGTTCGCCAGGTTGCGTACTTTCTCCAAGTATTTGACTAACTGTGGGTCTTTCGCCTGGAACTCTCCTGATACTTGGTTCGTTACTAACCGCGAGTCGCTCTTTGCTTTAAGGTCCGTGATGTCCATCTCCTTTGCCAGCTTCATTCCGGCGAGCAAAGCTTCGTATTCCGCTTGATTGTTGCTCGCCTTGAACGCGAATCTTAGTGATTGTTCAATGAGGACTCCGTCTGGGCCTTCTAACACTATTCCTGCTCCGCTTCCTCTAATGTTTGAAGCTCCGTCAACCGATAAGGTCCAAGGTTGTTCCGTGCTTTCTCCTGCAGGTGTTGTAAGTTCCAGCACAAAGTCTGCTAGTATTTGCGATTTGATCGCGCCTCTTGGAGAAAAAGTTATGTCAAATTCTGACAATTCTACTGACCATGCCTCCATTCTTCCTGCCAGGTCTGGTTTTCTCAATACATTTTTGATGGGGTAATCAGTTTTGACCACGATTTTGTGGCTTTGAAAGTACTGTCTCAGCTTCCTTGCCGTCACAATTACTGCCAATGAGAGTTTTTCAATCTTTTGATACTTAGCTTCCGCTCCTTTGAATGTCCTGCTGACAAAATATATGGGTTTCTCCTCTCCCTTTATCTCCTGTACCAATGCAGAACTGAGAGCTTTGTCCGAAACGGCGAGGTACAGGTATAAGGTGTTATCCTTCTCTAGGCGAGTCAAGATCGGAGGCGAGGCGAGGAAAACTTTTAAGTTTTGGAAAGCTTCCTCGCACTGAGGGCTCCAAACAAATCTCTCACTTTTCCTAAGCGTGGAGAAAAAATGAAATGCTTTTTCCCCTGCGCAGGATAAAAACCTTGATAACGCTGCAATCCTTCCTGTCAGCTGCTGAACTTCTTTGATTGATGTAAGGCTCCTCATGTCAATGATTGCTTGGCATTTATCCGGGTTCGCCTCTATTCCTCTGTTAGTTAACATGAACCCTAAGAACTTGCCAGATTGTACTCCGAACGAGCATTTGGAAGGATTTAACCGCATGTTGTATTTCCTTACTGAGGCGAGGATGTCACTAAAATCTTGGTCATGTTCGCCTGCTTCCGCTGTCTTTACTACCATATCATCGATGTAGACTTCCAGGTTTTTCCCTATCTGTTCCGAAAATACTCTGTCCATTAACCTCTGATATGTGGCTCCAGCATTTTTTAGTCCAAACGGCATGACATTGTAGAAGTAGTTACAAGTGTTGGTCATAAATGCCGTGTGGGGAGCGTCGGCGGGATTCATCTTGATATGGTTGTATCCTGAGTATGCGTCCATGAAACTGAGCGTTTTGTATCCTGATGCTCCGTCTATCAATCTGTCGATGTTGGGTAAGGGGTAGGGATCTTTTGGACATGCTTTGTTCAAGTCTGTGAAGTCGACGCACATTCTCCATTTTGCGTTTGCCTTTTTCACCATCACCACGTTCGCTAGCCACGATGGATATTTAATTTCCTCTATGAATCCTGCTTCTTTTAGCTTTGTTACTTCCTCCGTGATGACCGCTCTTCTTTCTTCGCCGACTTTCCTTTTCTTTTGTGATACGGGTTTAGTCTCGGGGGAGATGGATAGTTTGTGGGTGATGATCGTCTCGTCTATCCCTGGCATATCAGAAGGGTGCCATGCGAATAGATCGATGTTCTTCTTGAGTGTCGCCAGGATCCTTTCTCTCTCTTCAGGTTGTAAAGATGTGCCAATGTTGGTTGTTTGGTGTGTCGCCTCACCAATTTGGACTTTCTCTAGTTCTTCTATGGGACTCACTCTCCTATCTTGGAATTCTTCTCTTGGATCTAAATCTAGAGGGCTAATCACATTGACTCCGCCCTTTTGAGAAATAGGGCGAGCGAGATCTGGGGGGTTGGTTGCTCTGTGCTTTATTTTCAAACTTGACTCGTAACAACGCCTTGCCAGGGCTTGATCTCCTTTGATGGTTCCTACTCTCCCGTCTTCAAGCGGATACTTTATTGATAAGTAGAGCGTTGACATGGCTGCCTCTAGAGTGTTGAAAGCTGGTCGTCCAATGATGATGTTGTATGACGTGAAAGGTGTTTTTACTACCAGGTATCGCACTTTGATAGTCTTGGCTTGGTCTTTTTCTCCGAACGTTGTAAGCAACGTGGTGTAGCCCATGACTTCCACCTGTTCGCCTGCAAAGCCCACTAGCGTGCCGTTGTAGGGTAGTAGGTGTTCATTTGATAGTTGCATGGCTTTGAAGGCTTCCCAGTACATTATGTTCGCTGAACTTCCTGAGTTAATAAGCACTCTTTTCACGTCGCAGTTTAGGATTTGGACTTGAATTACCAATGGGTCGTCGTCATGGGGCATGACTTCCCTTTTGTCTTCTTTGGTGAAAGATAGGTCTGGAGTGGGTGAGATAGAAGTGTGCCCTACAAATTTTGCTTCGAAAACTGAGCGACGCACATATCGTTTACGGGCGTTACTTGATTCGCCTCCACCCGCGAAACCTCCGGCAATGGTGTTAACTGCTATTCTTACTTTCTCTCCTTCTGGGTTCTCTTCTTGGTTTCCTTGTGGGTCTTTCCGTACTTTTGGGACTACAACCTTCCCGTTAGCGGCGTCCTCTAAAAACTTCCTTAGATGGCCACTTTTTATTAGTTCCTCTATAAGGTCTCTTAATCTGAAGCATTTCTCGGTGTCATGTCCCTTGCATCTGTGGTAGGCGCACCATGCATTCGTGTTTTGTCCCAACTGATATTCTTTTCCTCTCTTCTGGGGTAGCCTGGTGAGTCCTGCTTGGAGTATTTCGTCTAGAATGTAAACTCGTGCTCTGTTCAGGGGCGTGTATTCTTTCTCTGGGAACCTGACCATGTCTCGCCTTCCTTGCTGATGGTATGGTTTCCTGTAGGGCTCCTGTCCTCTGTGATCTGGCTGACGTCGCCTCTGTGAATAAAAATCTGGGCCTTTGTGGCTCCTGTTGGGTGGTTCCCTTTCCCTCGCATCTCTAGATCTTTTCTCGGCGTTGCTCTCTTCGCCCTTGATGTAACATTCTGCCCTCTTGATGATTTCCTGCATTGAAGTTGCTGGTTTTTGTGCTAAGGATTCGTTGAAATGACCGGCTTTTAAGCCGTTATGGAATGCTGCTACGAACATCTCCTGGTTGGGGTTGGATACTTTGATGGTAGCCTCGCAGAACCTTGCCAGATACTCGCTTAAAGTTTCAGCGAGGTTCTGGCGAGTGGTGAAGAGGCTAGTGGCCGTGACCTTGATGTGTTTTGATCCTGAAAACTGTTGGATGAATTTTCGTTGGAAATATGTCCAACTTTCGATGGAATTCTTTGGTAAGTTCATGTACCATCTTAACGCTGCTTCCTTCAAGGTACCTGAGAGTAGTTTACATTTCAGGTGGTTCGCGGCGCCTATGATGGCGGTTTGGGTTCCCACTGCCATCAGGTGCTCCGACAGGTCGGTTTTTCCATCGAATACTGGAAGATGTGGGGTTTTGAAGTTTTCTAGGACTCTGGCGTCCCATAGGATTTGTGACAAGGGTTGGGAGTCGTTGATTTCATCCTCGTCCTTGTCGTTTTATTTGTTGGCTTTTTCTTGGTCCATGGTCGTTACCTTGTCTTGAAGCCGCCTCAATTCGGTGACAGCCTCTGTTAAGGTCATACCAGGGCCTGAACCAGTGTCGTGGTTGGGTGTTCCTCCCGTCATGTTGGGAGATATCCCTCTCTAAGAAGTGGTAGGCTGGGAATCGTTTTACCGCAGCCCCACGGTGGGCGCCAAAATGTTCTGGTGAACAAATAAAAGGGGTGATAAATGATTGGACCGTATCTAAGAAATAAGTAATTCTCCACAATTGTGCAGCATTTCTGTATATTGAAAAATGTGATTCGGTCTCCCTTTACAATGAAATATGTTCTCCTATTTATAGATTTCGCCGCCGAGTACCTTTGCCGCCAAGTTATCTCTTGAATTCCATGGGTTGAATAATTGGGTCATCTTACTATTGGGCCTATGCTATTTATTTTTGGGCCTTACCCCAGTCCAAGTACAATTTTTGAGTTTTGAAATACTAAATTGAAAACAAAAACACATATCTATAAAGTAAAATAGAAAAATTTGAATATTCTTCTCTTTCCTCTTCATCCATCTCCTAAGTTTATATCTCTCTAAATCTCACTCTCTCTTCATTAAAAAAGTAAAAAATAATCAAGGAGAGTGAGATTAAGAGAGAGAGAGGGTCCATTCTCAAAATGGAAAGATGAAAGGATAATTTGCCTAAATTGATTGTTTGCATGTTGGATTTTTTTTTTACAAGTGTGATATTTATAGGCAAACAATAAATTATATTGGTTAAAACAATGTGGTCGGCTTGATCCTTCCACTTTCGCGGAATTTCTCATTGTTGCTATCCAAACATGCATTTTCTCCTTGAAACGTGTCTTTATGCTATAGTTGTTTTCAGTTAGTGCTGAATAAACTTGGAAGACGAGAAAATTGCCAAAATCTAGTTACATTGAGCTTTAAATTATTTTAACCCTCCAACGACATTTGTAGACTTTAGTAAATTTTAGAAAGACACGGTTAACTTGCATTCAAATGTCTTTACATTTGCTTAACCTTTAATCGGTTTACATAAATCCAGTTGAGCCTAAATTCGATTGCTTGACAAGTTTGTCGAACAAGTTAATTATTTTTAGGTGTAAGCAAATGTGTTGCATTAATCAGCGATGGCTTGAGATGAGATATTATATGATGTAATTAGTAATTACAATGCGTGAATAGTTGCATCATTGTGCATAAAACAAAAAATATGTTGCTCTCGCGAGTCTTCTGCAAATAGTTTAAAAGGTCAAATATAACAATGTTATGACTTCTAAAGTCTATAAATATTGTTTTTAAGAGGATTGATTTTTCCATAAAAAAAGGGTTAACGACGCATCTTGTAATCATCCTATATTTAATTACTCTATCAGTAATTTTGACATTTTCAACCGATTAAGCAATAATATACATATTCCATAGATAAGTTTCCTTTTATAAATATTTTTTAGTCAAATCTTGTATTCTTTAGGCTTGCTCTATTTATTTTCTCTTCTTGAATCTCTTCAGTTTTCCTGTTAAGAAATATTCTTAAAATCTCATCCTTGAATATTTTTTTCTTTTCAAACTTCTATTTCAAGAATATGGTCTCTTTTGACTCACAAAACCGCATACAAAATGAAAGCAATATTGTTGAAATGAACTATCTTGGAGCCTTTCTACCCAATCATGACCACATCACCCATCCCAAGCCATGAGTATCCACACTTGGTCTTGACATGGCAAATTGATTTTTTATTGGTTTTGATGGTGGTGTCACACTAGACATGTCAAATATGTTGTCAAACTTGAAATTTTTTTGATGTATCAACTAATTGCTTTAAAGTGAAATTCCCTTTCTTCAACCAATTATAGTGAGGAAGTAACTCTGCCCCCTAACTATTGGTTTCTTAACTAATTCAAAGAGTGTTGAGTATGAATTTTCGATGGTTTTGAACTATTAAACTAATAAATGCATAAATATAAAGTAATTAAAACATGATGAAAAAAGATATAAATTGCGTAAATATAATTACATTTTTTTAAAAAAAAAATACCAAATTGGTTTAATAAATAACCCTACATTATTTCATTCCAACAACAATTTATTTTAATATTAAAAATTCGAGACCCGCAGAAAAAGAACGTACTTATTAGAGCTTTTTAAAGAGTATTATGATGGTACAATACTTGCAACTCTTAGTAGTGATCCAAATGATCAAATACTGTCGGTAACAATAACAGTTGTTGAAGGGTAACGACCACATAAACTTTTTGCAATAGAGTTATTAAAAGGGTAACCGTATAATCTGTTATAAAGTTAAATGACCAATTTAATACTTAAAAAAAATAAATTAAAAACCAATTTAATATTTAAAAAAATTTAAAGAGCTAATTTATTACAAATATTGAATGAGTACCCCCATTATGCATTTGGCCATATTATATATTGAGTTATTGACTTGGTTATCAATCTTCTTATGTTGTATATATATATATATATATATATATATATATATATATATATATATACACCAATTAATGGTCCAATATTCTTATGTTATTGTCCAAAAAAAGGTTTCCTAGGTGATTCGGTCACAAAAATGAAAAAATCTCACCCATAATAAAGGCCATAACCATATACTATGACCACACCCTAACGGGCACACGTGTTGCTTCCTCTTAAGCGGCAAAGTAAACTTGGTACAACTATTAAATTATTAAATTACAATTACAACGGTGTCCTTTGTGGCGGTGCATTTTTACATGAAAACTAAAAGTCCACGCTAGACCGTTGAATCTTTGTATGTATCTTAATCTTACCATGTGTCGTCATTCTTGTCCTGCTTTTTTATTAGCAGAAAAAAAAAACAGTATACTAATAATACCGGACAATGGGGAAGTACGGAAAGGTGAATAATTGAATTTCTTTCATGGCTTCTTGTTGTAGGTTCCCACCCTCTGTCACGTGTGGCCAGCCAATCCAATACTGCTCATCTAGACCACTGCAATACCCTTTAGTTAAAATCTTAAAAAAAATATTTTTAAAGTTTATTAAAGAAGTTTTTAAAATTTTAATTTTTTTATGTACCAAAAAAAACTAATTTTGTAACAACCCGTTTTTCAAAGGCCTGAAAAGGCAGTATATATATATATTTTTTTTATACACATCAGAGTTACGCCTAAAATATTTTAAATGAGCCGGCATTCAAATATACAAAAGAACTCATTACCATAAGGTGCTTGGACAAGCAAAGTGTATTCCTGAATAATTACAATCCAAGTCTAAGTATTCAAATACTTACAACAAAAACAAGTTAGAATCATATGCCCGAACCCAAAAAGCACGGTGTACAACCCACACCGGCGCATAGTCTAACTAAGCTAAAACTCCAACATCTCACTAGGGCCTGGAACAGCCACCGTCGTCACCACGACCTAACCCATCATCTGGGTTGGGATGAGCCCGCAAATGAAAGAAAGGGTCACCACAAAATATATAGTATGTATATATATATAACCGGTGCGAAAGATTGTACACATAACAATAATTCCACAAACACAAGAGAAAGCTCTTAACCACCAAAGCAATTCCCACCAACGGGTTCATATAAGCAATGCACACATAGCCTATAATGCAACCTCTACAATGCGTGGTACTAACCCTAGCTACCACGATGCATGAGCTCCGGAATCGTAGGTCCAACCCACTAACAATATCAATGAAAACCCCGTAGCTCTCCCGATCACTACAAACCATTAGAGTGGGCTCTCCCGATCACCACACCCCTACCATAAGTATCAATAGAATCCCGTAGCTCTCCCGATCACTACAAGGATTAGAGTGGGCTCTCCCGATCACCACACCCCGTAGCTCTCCCGATCACTACGTATCGATCTCAACAAGAACCTCGTAGCTCTCCCGATCACTACGAACCACTAGGGTGTGCTCTCCCGATCTCCACACCGAGCACGCAACTACCAAATGCATGAGCATACGCTTCCCCATATATGCTAATGCAATGAATACATACCTTTCTAGCATATGTAAACCAAACATAACAACATACATACATTTCTCATCATATGTATTTCAAACACCTGTTCATACATATATTCTCATAATCATATGTAAACAGCGCAAGTATTTTAAACACGTTCTCATCACGAGAATACATCAACCAGACATGCTAAACACACAGCAAAGCATTATAGCAGAAATCCAAGCATGTCATAACCAGTTGAAAAGACGGAAATAAAGTGGAGCCCTTACCTCGGCAAGCTTCCGTCAACAATACACGCTCAAACAACACAATAGTATTGAAATTACACCAAAACCCCAAAACCCTAAAGGTTCCTAAGGAAAATCCACTCTTTCGGATACCATACCAAAAACTATCGTATTGATCAACCCCCATGAGTTATTTGTACTATTTTTAGGACCCAAAACAATTGGCCAAAGTCTTAAATAATTTGAAATGCAAAATGGCCGTTTTCTTGCGTTATAAGTTACGTACTTTCCGAGTACCCGAAAAACTCGTTCCCAATCCCAACCACTTCCATAATTTAATAAAAATGGACTAGAAAGCTAAAAACCAAGTTTAGAAATCAGAATCCAAAATTTTAGGTCTCAGAGCTCGCCCTGGCGAGTTGGTGGCGAGTGAAGGCAGTGAGGACAGGTCTAGCTCGCTCTGGAGCTCGCCCTGGCGTGTTGTCATGACCTGTGACACTCGCTCTGGCGAGTAAACACTCGCCCGGCGAGTTGCACCTGTCATGACAGCAAAAACAGCAACTCACACCACCTTTTTCCCCAACCAAACCTAGTTTGATTCTATTAGTTCCCAACACCTTTTCAAGGCACAAAAGCAAACCATTTTCATAAGCAAGCAATACATCTCCGAAAGCATGTTGGTTGCTTCGAGTGCAAGTTATTTGATTTTCATTTCCAAAATCAAAACCAACTCAAGCACAAGTTTTATTACGGGCCTTAACCGTCCGGTAATCATTTTCAAACATGTTTTCTAAGCGAAAAACAACACCACATGTCACAAGAGTTTTAAATCACTTGGACCCCAAAACACCACGCAAAACACTTAGTAAATATTTTCATAAACTCCAAAATATTTTTCATCGGATTTTCTAAAACAAAACCATGCAACGCCATTCCCTTTCGCCCAAAGGTTCAAAAACAACGTTTCTTTTCAAAACCTTACAACCTAACCACATGTTATTGATCAATACTTAACCAACTCAAAACCCTAACTTTTCTCATGAGATTTTTCACCAACTCATGGAAAACAAAAATAACAAAGCCTAGACATGCTTGTTAAACTCTCATGAACAACTTCTATGGAACAAAACCATACACAACCAATTCTTATGAAATTTCTTCCAAGAACATAATCATAAAAATCCTAACTCCCTAAGAATCTTAGCCAAACAAGGATAGGGAATATGTTTAGTTACCTTAGGAAGAAGAATCTCACAACTCCAAGCTTTCCAACAAGCTTAAGATCAAGTGCTTTGGTGAAGGAATGGAATTTTTCTCAAGATGGAAGGTGGAAAAGAAAGCCACGGCCAAGAGAGAAAAGAGTGAGGAAGTTTTGTGATTTTTCTTAAGTCCACAAGCAACAAACCTCCTTACTATTAAAAGGGTCTTGGTCACCTATCCACCCTTGGATCAAAGCCAAAAGTCCAAGCTTAAAACCCTAGCCATTGGATCAATTTGCTTTATGGATAATCACAAGATTTAATCAAATCTTTCATGACAAGTCCCGCATTCAGCTCTCGCGCGACGCGACGAACGTAAATCACAAAAACAGAAAACTTACGGAAAGAACGTTTATCGTTAACCATTTCCAAAACTTATCGCCGAATCTTTTTCCGCGACTGTAATTTTCTTCCACACCTTGGAAAATTAATCTCAGAACATAACTTAACTCACGCAGATATATAAAACTCCCATCCGAAACCTCACTTAAAACAGACGCAGTAAGATTTTACAACGACGGGTGAAATCCTACTCGTTTTTCCAAAAACAAGAATAATCCAAAACTCGCTATTCTGAATCCACAGAAATCTCCTCATGCTTAAAAGAGGATCACGGCCCGAAAGTCTGTGCCTTTCCAGCGCACGAGCACAAAACAGGCTCCGTTTCAGCAAAAATCTCATTAATGCGACGATACTCACAAAACCGCTTTACTAAAAACCCTAAAACTCGTAGCCGACACTAGAGTTCCTTAGAAAATTGTATAGTAAAATCTTGGGTCTTACAAATTTATTCAAGAAGACTTTCAACGCCCATGTGGCCAACTTTTACTACTCTCAGAGTAGTAAAAGAGATTGAAAAATCTTCTCAAACAACGTGATTTTATATGATTAGAATTGACATCGCTAATAGTGATGGGTGAACGAGAGTTGTATTTGAGAAGACATTTTGATGTTCAAGGCAGTTTATGCTGAAGTGAAGGTTTTAGAGATGAAATGCAAAAGTACCCGAACCTTCTACATAAGTAGAGTTTATACAGTCCCCAAAGTGAAGCCAATATCATAAATGTGAAAACGGATACGACGTCCTCACCATTAATGGATGTCGTCGAACTAACGATTGAGTAGCCATGATTGGCAGTAAATGTCAATCGTTCCAATGTTTGCTGTTATAGATGTGTCAACTTTTGTTATCAATGAGCAGAGATGCTTTGACTTGGGTCAATTTGCTTGTTGGACCGAGCTCGGCGCTAAATTGAGCTTTATGCCTAGTCCAGAACACCCCCCGAAGCATTCAATAGAGTGACACTATTAACATTGGTTGGAAAAGACCTCAAGAATGGTAGATTAAGCTCAAGGGCTACTGACGAAAAATTGGATCTTGTGATGCACTTCTTGCAGAGATGTAAGACAAGTACTTAGGAAGGAACCTTGCTTGGAGGCGGGGAATCACTTATCTCCATCTTGAAAGTGATTATGAAGTGCTTATTGATATGATTGCTGGGAGAGTTAAGCTCAATGGAAACACCCTTACTTTGTTGCTTTGCACTAGGCATATTCTTGCTTTGAGTTCGCAAATTATTTTGTTTAATATTTGGTGTGAGAGAAATAGAAGCGCACATTGACTTGCTAATTTTAATTACTATCTTGATTCATTTGATATTAATGTTTTAGATAGTTCTCATAGCAAGCTTTAAAGTATACCTTTTAATGGCATATTCGAGATTTGCATGCCCAGAAATGTTCATGTAACGTTGTAGTTTTACTTTGTAATTTTTTTTAGGATGATCTATTTAATATAAACTTTCAATTCAATGGTGAATTTTGTGAAATTAGTATTCGTTATAATATCATTCATGATTGATCCACCATATACCACTTGAATAAGTGGTCCATATTATAATTTGCCTCTATATAATTACAATATAGTTTTTGTTTATAATAGTAATTGAAGAGTATATTTTATTTTTATTTATTTCAGAATATGAATCAAATTTAAATTTATAAATGAATTTTACATTGATTTTCTGAAATTCCTGGCACGCTATGCACAATGTGCGACACGATGCTCTAAGCACTGTGACAGTTCTAGCACGTAATAATGCAGAGCAAATTAAAGAAAACAAATAAAGAAGACAAAGTATTTGTTAACTCAGTTCGGCGAACCTACGTCTGGGGGATACCAATCCAGGAAGGAATATCACTATAATAGCCCTAGTTCTAAGTTCTCAGCAAACGCCCCGTTTACAACTTATAACCTAGGTACTACCAATGATTCTTCAACCTAGGAACTCCTAGATCAGAGATCCCATCTCACTCCCTTACAACCTTACAAACATCAAGGATTTCAATAGCACAACTACAAAAATGTTTTGGAGACACACTCCTAAAACTACACACTCGTACCTAAAGGCTTAGAGTGTTATAAACACCAAAAGTCCTAACTCCGTACTTCAAAGCTTAGGAGAGGATCACACACATTACAACACAAAGTAACAACGTCCTAAGCTTGCATCAAGTTGACACAAGAAAGGCTCACAATCACAAACACACGCAAAACCTAGTTCTAGACTCAAACACAATAACGGCGTGAACAACTAACTGAATTAGGGTTTTTCTCCTTCTTTAAATACTCAGACAATTCAGAGATGCATGGGCTTGATTTGTTTGACCCAAGCAATTACTCCACATTTATTAAAAGAGATTCTCTACAAATATATTCTTCAAGGAGATTCTCTTCAGAAATATTCTTGACAAGGATCTGAAACATTAAATAATGATCCTCATAATTAGCCTGATTAAAAGCGCCATGCAAGATCCATGAGAGAGAAACCAAACATTCCATAAATAGAACATGTCACGAGCACACCTCGTGAGATGGTACGATGCTTGAGGCATCCGATCGCACATCCTGCTACAAGGTTTATTTTACCAAAAATGCAGCCAATACCAAAGACTCAACAAACTCCCCCTTTGGCAAATTTTTGGCTAAAACAAATTATGACCATACAGATTCTACTTAAACAGATACTTCAACTACATTTATTTTTCTCAACATAAGCACACAAGTATAAAGATCAGTAGTAGTTATCCTTCAAAACAGTTACCATACTACTCCTTCATGGAGAATAGTAAAAAAGAATAAGATGTATCTTTTTAACATTATCAGAGAGGCATGCAACAGCGGAACACAAAACAACTACTTCGCCTTAAATGGTCAGGAAAATAAACATTGATAGGATGTGGAATAGAATGCTTCAGCATTTCACAAAACTACTCCCCCTGCACATATGCATAGGATGTTGGAGCATCGTATCCAACATCTCCCCCTGCATATATCAGAGCACACACAGCCACACGACTACATACTCCATCCAAGCTACACTACTAGCTACACTACAGATATATCATAACCAGAGCAGTGCAGAAAAACCAACCAGCAGACTAACCAGATCATAATCAAAACAAACCAAATTTTACTCCCCCTTTTTGCCAGAAATTTGACAAATTAGCAGTACATAGAGTTAAGAAGTACATGAGATTATTACAAACCATCAGAATTAAGGTAGTCTATGCCCATAATCAACATCTCAGAACAGAAAACAACAAAACAGTACAAAACAGGGCAACA
Source organism: Trifolium repens (assembly GCA_030408175.1). Classification (NCBI taxonomy): domain Eukaryota; kingdom Viridiplantae; phylum Streptophyta; class Magnoliopsida; order Fabales; family Fabaceae; genus Trifolium; species Trifolium repens. Next base: position 40,649,959 of record CP125851.1, read on the forward strand.
CATCATTACATCAATCTAAAAGGAAGTGCTGGACTCAGTCACTTCAAGCTCTTCTGTATCACCACCAGCTTCATCATCCTCAGCTGCATCACCAGCAACATCACCAACAGCAGTATCATCAGCACCTGCATCACCAACATCAACTTCTGCATTCTCAGCACCTATACCCTTTTCCTCAGCTTCCTCTTGTTTCAGGGCAGTGATAACCTTTTCAAGCTCTTTCTTCTGCTCATCCAGAGCTCTAACAGCAGCTTCCATAGAAATTATCATAGCCTTTCTGTTCATGGAAGAAGAAGCAATTTTCCCAGGAGAAGCTACTTTCTTAGAAGGCACTGTGATGTCAGCAACATGCTTGCCCTCAAACAGTTTACAGTGGAGGGAAATGGGAGATTCCCTCTTACAAGGCTCATCATCAGGTAGTAAAGTGTTGGGGTGTTGATCTAACTTATACACTAAGCAGGCCTGACCTCCACCCAGGAGCAGACGTAGACATAAATAACCAAGGTTTTCAAAACCGGACCGGTCATCGAACCGATGAGTTTATCGGTTTAAGGTTCAAATGGTCGGACCGGGGCGGACCATTTTTAATTAAATATATATTAAATATATATTTTAATTAATATATAAATAAAAATAAATAAATAATGACTTAATATTCTTTAGTTTCACATCTTAAAAAGATGAAAAATCATAAAGTCAATATAAAATTAAAAATTTAGTACATTAAACATAAATTTTTTAATTCAAACCAAATTAGAAATTAGAAAAGAAATTGTGGTGAATACTGATCATTCTAAGTCATAATATTTGTTATTCATTGTATTAATGATAATTGTAATATATTAGGAAGTTTTGCTACCTTAATTAGAATATTGATCATTCAAGTCAGAATATTTGTTAATTATTATATTTGATAATAATTGTAATATATTAGGAAGTTTTTCTTATTTCCTTACAATCACACTAATTAGAATATTGACTCAATTAATTTTCCTACCTTAATTAGAATACAGACTCAATATTAATTTTTTTTGACCTATTTTATTTATTTTTTAAAAAAGCTGAACCTCCGAACCGTTTAAACCAGCCGGTTTTCCGGTTTTTTCCGATTCCGAGCCGGTTCGACCGGTTTTTGACCGGTTCGCTTGCTGCCCGGCTTTCAGGCCTGACCGGACCGGATATATGGCCGATTCACGGTTCGATCGGTCCGGTTTTGACAACCTTGTAAATAACTATTGGGATTAAAAAAATTAGGCACTACTAAAAAAAAATCATTTTAATAATTCGGTTAAACAACGAACGATTAATATACGAGCTTATAATTTATTTTGATAAGCTAATTATACTAGCTTATAGGGCACATTTGGATTGCCTTATTTTGAAGCTTATACAAAACAACTTATGCAAATAAATAAGTTTTTTATGTGTTATTATACAATTTTTAAGGTAGTTTATGAGAAAACAATTAATAAAGACACAATAATTTATTAGTGAAAACTTATGAATTAACTTAAAAGTGTATTTATTTGCATAAGCTATTTCATATTTTTTTTTGAAAATGCCATTTTCATAAGTTGAATTAATACTCTATGTATAACAAAAGACCTGAAATCATCAATAATAAAAATTGAATTAATATTTACACTAATATTTAAACTAATGTGTATGAGAAAATTACAATCATAAATAATAAACTCTAAATTAATATTTTTACAAATATGTATACATATACCGTAAAAAAAAGTATACAGAATGATTTAAAATAATTTATAAAATATTTATTTTTTATTATTTAAAAATTTTGGGATGAGCTAGAGTGGCTATAGCCACACCAAGCCTTACATGGGTCTGCCCATTCCTCCACCCATGTGTAGGGTGTGCAATGACATCGGGATTTAAAATTTGGGGACCTCAAAAAATTTGAGATCCTACAACAATAGTTATATATCGTTAACATTCATAAAATATCATATATGTATAAATAGATTAGTGGTAGATTATTATATTTTTGGAGTCCTCACAGTTTCATTTTTTTGCATAATTTTAGTTCTAATATTTTTAAATTAGTTAAAACTTAACACCGGTAATATTTTTTGAAAAACCTAAAAATGGAAACTATTACATGTAGAACTTATTGACAAACTCAACCACTAGACCATTTCAATCTTTGTATAAAATTTAATCCTTGATTATGAACTCTTTGATATTTTATACAATGATAACTATTTTTTATCCAGCACAGTTAGCATCTGTGAAGACAAGTTTCTAAATTGAAGTTATTTTGTTGAAGACAAATATGTGAAAAGAAGATAAAGATGGATTATGGCTCAAGAGTTCAAGATTTGAGCAATTAATTTTATCTGATGAAGATTTTGATCAAGATATATTTTTATCATAGGTACAATATTCAATTCATTATTATAAGCTTTATGTGCTCATAAATGAACATATAAACCTTACTAAAGTTATCATAACAATTTTGTATAAAACACTTTCAAAAGTATTTTAACTTAGAATGCTCATAAATTATTTTAATAATTAATTACAAATAAATTTCTAAGTTAAATATAAAAGTCCATATGAAGCAAGCTTTTGTCAAAAAATGAAGCAAGCTTTTAAAAATATAAAAACTTGATTTTTAAGAAAAGCTGTCAGCACATTTTAAATCAGTCGTTCTGTGCAACAGATGTAAAAAGAACTGGGCTGATTTAATGCAACGTTTGGAAATTTGAAAACATGAATCTTTACATCGCATATCTGTAGCAACATATGTAAAATTTCTGGGCAGAATAAAAAAAAAGTAACGTGTTTTTGAAACATTATGTTGTTTCATGAGAGTTTTCTATTCTTAAACAATTGCTTTGCTTCATGGACAATTCTAAAAGTCTCTATATATATTTAGAACATTTCTAAGATCAAATTACATCTTTCAATTAAATTTTCATAACAATTCTTTTGCCAAAATTATCACAAACTCTTTGAAACTTTGTTACATATTTTCATATCAAAGTTAAAGTTTCATGAGCACTTAGAGTCTTATACTTCTGAATTGTTATATTGAAAGAGAAGACAAAGTCTAGAACTTTGTATATCAAAATTCTATTGTACTCAAATCTCTATTCAAACTCTTGTATTAAATTCATTTATTGTGAATATCTTGCTGTTCAGGATTGTTGGAAGCAAGAGAGTGAAAAAGAGAGGATTGTTCTCTTGTTTCACTTTGTAGGGGAATCACCTTGCTGTCCAGGATTGTTGGAAGCAAGAGAGTGAAAAAGAGAGGATTGTTCTCTTGTTTCACTTTGTAAAGGTCATAGTGAAATCCTTCAAGAAGTGAAGGGACTGGATGTACCCTTAGGTTAGAAGGGGAACCAGTATAAATCTTGTGTTCTTATCCTCCCTATACTTTTTATTTTTCTCCATATTGTTCATACATTCATCACAAACCTTCAAGAAAAATAAAATTACCACAACATCTCAAAAAAAGTCTAAAAACCTAATTCACCCCCCTCTTAGGTTGCACTCTAAACTTACAGCATCAACAACAATAACAATAAAAGAAGTAAAAAAACTATAAATTAAGACACCTCAATTGTCCAGACCTAAAAAATAACTCAACTATTATCAAATAATGAGTACAACCAATTAATTTCTCTAAAACAGACAAAGCATAAACAATCACCATATATATATATATATATATCATGAAACTAACAAGTGAGCTAACAACCTCATAAACAAGTAGATATTCCAAACTGACACAAATTTATAAGTAACTAACAAGATGACAAAAACAACATACTCAAATTTCAGTCTTTTGCCACTTTCGTTAGCCGTTCTAAATTCTTCTCTCACCGCACCCTTTGTTTTCTTTCTCACCCAATTTGTAAACTCTCATCACTTACGAACGACTTACATGGGCCAAGCCCATCCACTCACATCACTTGGGTTTCAAATTACACACACCTCCCTTTTTTTTCCTTATTATTTTGTGTATGATTCTCATTGAGGAGAGATCCATCCAACAGTTAACTCATCAAATCTTTTCTTTTTTCTATGCTTATCACATCTAAATTTAAACTTTATATTCTGATGAGGCAATTTAGAAAACATAGAGGAAAAATGAAAGAAAAAAAAATTAGAACCTTAAATTTTTTTGCTATTTTTTTATCAACTCCACAACGTTGAAATTGAACCAAATAAACACTATTGAAGTTGAACCGGGAAATAAATTTTTTAAATAATTAACAATTAACTAATTAAATAAAAAATTATATTTTATTCCCCAATTATTAATACTGCTGTCACCATATAAATTATTTTGAAGCCCCTAATTTTAGAAACCCTATGTCATAGACTATATAACACATACATATGGATCGATCTTAATTGAACTCATGACCATTTAATCAAGAGGCTAAAGTTTCTTAACACTTAAACTATTGTTGGTTGCGTGAACTTCATTTAATTTACTTCTTTATGTTTTCAAATTACCTTCATTTACTTACATGGCCATTGGCCAACTTTTACTAAAAAGGGCTTGCTCTAGATCGTGCTTTAGGACAAGAACAATCTCTCTCATTGCATATGTGCACTTTTACAAATTCAGCAAGTTAAAATATCTATAACTTAGCTATGACATATTCAAATTTCGTTAGAAATTAGAATAAAAGAATTAAAGAATGCCCTTCCCCCACGAGGAGGGGATGTGTATGTGCATATGATATTTGTTAAACATCAAAGCATATATTGACTTTATTCCTTTTGATTATTGTTATTTTTAATACTCGATGTTTTTGAATAAGTTAGGTGGGATGTGACCGTGGTTTAGTTTAACACCAATCATACATATAATATTATGCAAAAGCAAAGGAATAAAAACAAACTAAACAGAAATTTATTACTTTTAATTATTTAATATTGTAAATTATTAAGCGTGGAAAAGGAACGGTGGTTTGATAGTGTCGTGTTGTAATTTGAAACTACATTCTCCTAACTGAATGCCACAAAAATTAAACATTGGCATATCCATCAGATTAATACAAGACATATATGTATATGGGGGGTGTCTGATTTTGTCTACCCACCCAATCTTTTTTCTTCTCTCCTATATCTCTATCTTTATCACTTTTGTCACTATCTTTTCTTTTGTTTTTGACATTTCTATGAGTTTTCCTTTTCTTTCCTCCTCACCTCCTTTTTGTTTGTTTATCTGAATTATATATTAAATTTATATTATTAAGAGAAATGTCTAATGGTCTTACCTATATGAGCAAAAATTTTAAAAAGTAAAATATATAAAACGTCTTGATAACTAATGTACCAAGTGTCTTACAAAAACTAATGTACCAAGTGCATCTAAATAATCAATAAAAATATATTAATGTTCCACGTCATATAAAAGGGTAGGGTTCGAATGATGTGTGGAAAACATGATTGTGATTGATTGACAGTATAAAATTTATTTACTGTAGTACATATTCATTTTTTTCAAAGAGAAATGAAAAAATATAAGATTAATTGCTCTGTACTAACAATGTAAAATATATTTACACATACGTCCAATCAAACCATATTATAGTGTCACTTTAATAGGTTTGTTCCTAAAATATCTTAACAAATATTTACATGTCGTGATTTGATTGGATGCACGTGTAAAAAATTGTTACATTGTCAGGATATACAAATTAAATCCAAAAAATATTAGCAAATCAAAATTTAAATTTTAAAGTGTTTACATATACGATTTTTAAGAATAAATTTCTAAATTTATACCCTTAACGAATGAGTGCACTAGTTAGCCTTTGTCAAAAATAAAATTGAAACAATACATGAACCACTATTACAAAAGAAACAACTAGATTCCTAATAATGATAATTACAAATTAACAATTGGTCCCTTATAATATTTGATTTAAAAAGAGACAATACTATCCCTACAAAATAAAACCCCCCTAAATATTTAAATCTTATAATTTTTCTCAACTAAAATGAATATCTACTGATCTTTTAAGGCAAATGTACTACATCCCAATCTTTAAAAGTAATAAAAGAAAAGAATAGGAAACAAATAAAAGAAAAGAAGAAAACGTGTCCGCAAGTTGAACCACAATCGTTTCTAGCTGCCATTGTATTTGACATTAGTCACTTTTAAGTCATAGACTTTGCATGCATGATTGATCAAGTACAACATATAAATTAATGCATTACGCATGTGCTAATTATATAATCCACAATATAAACAGTTAGGGAGGATATTTTCCATTTTTTCTGGATAGATTCTCAACACACAAAAAATAGGAAAGTAAGAGTCAAGGTTACTAGAAAACGATGAATGCCACATCACAATTCACAATTACATCTTCAATAAATCAAATTATATATCATAGCACGGTTTTTTTTTAATTCTTCGATACACATTAAACTATACTGTATAAATTATATATCATAGCACGGTTTTTTTTTAATTCTTCGATGCATATTAAATTATACTGTATATCATAGTATATATATATATATATATATATATATATATATATATATATATATATATAATAAGGTGAATTCTTTGATACACATTTTATTTAATATGTATACATATATTTGTTGATATGGACATTTCTGATAGGTTCATAAATAGTATTTATTAATTTTTCTATTTTAAATAATATTCTTGAATCTATTATAATTATACACAACAACCATATACCGATACATGTTCAAATAAGATATGTACTGAAATGTTCACAAATAAAAGTTTTTTTTTTTGACAAAATTTTACCAAAAAATTAAAGTTTATTTGGTCTTTGATACTAATTTAGCTGTTTGTGTCAAAATACACCTTGTTTTTGTTATATACTTGGGCATTTTTTCTTGACAAATATTTGGGCATGTTTTATGTACATTTGGATTGGACAAAGATAAATTCGAATTAACTAAAAAATTTAATGTGAAATTAGAATTTTTTTTTTAGGTAATGTAATAGTAATCTTATGGGTCTAAAAGAGAATATTCAATGTGCTTGCATTAGCAAAATGGGACGGGGCAGTCCAAAACCAAAGCAAGTGAAACTAAGACTTTAGAGCTTAAATTTTTGGGCTTAAGAAATAGGCCTATAAATAATACATAATACTTGTTCCAAATACATAATACTTGTATAAAATTTCTATCTAGACCCTCCAAGATGCTCCCAGACTCCCCAAAAATTCCAAAATACGGTATTTTAAATACCCCCAATTTTAGTCCATGAAATTTTGGTTTTAGGTGATAAAATTCACAATTTCGTATCCTAGGTGACAAAATTCATAATTTCGTATCCCGGGTGACAAAATCCACAATTTTGTATCCTAGGTGACAATTTTAGAAAACGGACATTTCGGTAACTACGAGACGAAACTGTGTGGTTTGTGCCCATATATGTGCGACAAGGCAGACCTATTATATTTTAACACAATTTCGTATCATAGGTGACTAAATCCATAATTTTGTATTCTAGGTAACAAAATTTCAAAAAATGGACGTTTCAGATAACAATTTTCATACTTGTAGCACAGCGGCTAAAGCCCCTGTATTTTAGCTCTTGGTCACAATGTCAAAACTTATAATTTGCATTTTCAATTTAACATTTCAAAAATTATAAATAAGCCTCATGTCCAATGTTTTCGGATAATAAAGGACACCACCACCACTGTAATTGTTTGCTAGGTGAGCACCGCACCACCACCACCGTAAATGTAAAGAGCAAAATAATAACTTGAGAGTGTTGCACATAATTTTATTTACATGATAGAATTTATATATATATATATATATATATATATATATATATATATAATTTTTTAGCCTATGTGACATCGATGAATCAATATTCACTAACTTTCTTGGTGCCAAAGGCAAGTAACTTTCAATGTTATGAACCTTTAGATCAATCCTACACTTTATATCATGCCACGTGTCTCTTGTTTTAAAAAACTAGAAACTGTATGTTTATCAACACACCAGGAAAGCTCACTCGACAACTGCCAATAACTCTGACCGCCACCACCATTGAGCAATACCAGTCAGGCAGGTAACAAACTCGACCAAAGTAGAGATCAGCGTTAGTGGGGTGTTGGAAACACCGGTATGATTACGATGGGAGGAGTATGGTACAATGATGGAGAAGGAGTACTGAAATGTGATGAGTTGCGACGATGAAAGTTCTGGTGGTGATTTTTTTTTTTTTTAATCAAGGTGGTGACTGATTTTGAAAAATGGCAGTCATGTGGGAGAAGGGAGAAGACATTTTTTTTAAGAAATGATGACATGTGGCACCATGATTGATCTAATTAAGGTCTCATAAACATTTAAAGTCACATACCTTTGGTACCATAAAGTTAGAGAATAGTGGTCCGACATCTATCATTATATAAAAGGACTAATACTTATTATTATTTGTTATCATTTTTAAAAGACCTCATTTAATTTTTCGCTTTAGGCAGCATACGTTGGGCCGACCCAGAAATGGGATGACACAACACAAAATCTACTTCTTACGTCATCTAAAGAAACTGACACATCAATAGACAAATGATGGATAAGGCTTGTGTAACTTTAGTGCGAGAAAGACAGCTTGCTTTTGGCCCAACTGCATCCATCAGATCAATCTCATGTCATTTATTTTAGTTTTTTTAAAAAATAACAAAAGAAATCAGAATGTATTATTGATTGTTGATACAACCCATAAGCATGACATATACGTTCTTCCTTTCCTTGTTGACATTTTTTGGTTGGGTGTACTTTTGACATAATATTATGGTCAATTAAAAAGGTAAGTGGATTTTGTTTGGCCTTTTGAGAAGAATGTGGTTTGGCTAGAGAGAAAGAAAGAGGGAGGAAAGAAAAATACGAAAATCAATGATTGAATTTAGACTAAAGTTAGTCCAAATTCATTTATTGGTATCCGTATTTTTCTTTCATCCCTCTTTCTTTCCCTCAAATCAAATACACGAATGCGATCCTTGAAAAATGAGGTATGAAAATAAAGTGGAAAAATGTTTATTTTTTTATATTTATTTTATGATGAAAAAGGTAAATCTTGGATTTATTTTATGAAAATATAGCTTACACAATTTAATATTTAAATCTTAAAAAAAGTAAAATTCAATCACATTAATATTTTTAAGATATTAAAGACTAATATTAGGTTTGACAATGGTTTTTGAAATCATGACGAGCCATCAAGTGTATTCGATCTTGCTTAACCAATTAGATAACACAAGTGTATACGTCAATTATTATCCAAAGTGCATTTGGATAATTCTTTTAAAATATTACGCTTCATTGTGATTTCTGAATGTTGAAATAAATTTGATAAGGTTTTAGGGAGAAGAGAAAAACCCCAAAAGAAGAGTGATCAGTGAGAAGGAAAATAAAAAACATCTCTTTTGCTAATATTTAAGAATTTTTTTTCAGTAGTCCAGCGCTAGAAATTATTGATCTTATTATCTTGTCTAGCGTCCTTCTGCCCTAAATTATATATATACAAATATTTGAATAGAGTGAAGGACAAAAATGACAATAAAAAAGTCCACACGAAAGTGATTATTCTCTTTATATATTGGTATAGAATAGATATAGATAAAAACCAAAATTTATTTATTTCACAAGGACAAATAATATATTTAACCCAAAAAAATCACAAGTTAAATCTAAACCAACCACTCAGATAGGTTTGGGTTACGTCAATTACTTGCAACTTTTTAATAAATTTCCAAAAAAATAATAATTAAATACAATTTATTTTATGAAATTTCAATATTTAAACTAAATTTTACTATTTTAAATTTTAACACTTTATTTCCAAAATTAGCTTTCACTTGCTTATTGAGCACTTTAATAAATATTGACATTTTCTGCTAATTGAGCTAAGATTTGTGAATTTATGTTAAATTATTTTAACATATATTTTAAATTAAATTTTTATTTCACTATAAATTTAAATAAATTTTTCCTACACCAATCAAACTCCAGGTACAGTTTTTATTTGTACAACAATAAAGTTATCCAAAAAAATATTTGTTAAACAATTATCTCCGAAATTTTAGTAAAGAAATAAATTAAGAGTTATCCAAAAAATAAAGTTACTTCACCCCCAAGTTTTTCCTCTTTCTATATATATGTATGTTTAGGAAGGAGTATAATAACATTATTACATTAAATACCACTCAACTCTATCTTGTAGCCTTTAACTATTCATTCTTTTCCAAATTCATTCATCATGGATCAATATTATTGCAAGGCATACCCTCGTATGTTTTCCAATGATTTTATCACACAAGATTTTTCATCTGAAAAATATTTCAATATCCAATTTGAATACAGAGTTATTGTTCCAACTCATACAAAGTTTCAATCTTTTAGATACAACATTCAACATCACACTCTTAATAATGTTTCAATGGATAAAATTGGGCAACAAGATACCTTTCTCTCATGGTTTTCTCAAATCAATGTTCCTGAAGATGCTTTTATATTGTTGACTGAAGAAATTTTGGAATGTGTTTATGATGACAAATATAAGAATCTAATGTTTCTTACTATTCAAGTTGAGTTTGTGGTTACAAGGGCTACTGAAGATGAAGATAACCCTAGTTTTGAAGAGGATGAAGAGGTAGTACTAGTAGAGATTGAAGAAGAAGAAGATAATGGGTTGGTTCATGATGATGTTGCTAGGGTTATTGAAGGTGAAACTGATGAAGATGATTTTGAAGTTGATTATGGTTTGGAAGAAGAAATGATGGCTGAAGAAGAATATAACTGGTTTACTCCTGCGGCTAAGTTGTGTGTTGAAGAATTGGATACCGTAAACGTTGAAGAAGCCACACAATGTACTATTTGCTTTGATGATTTTAATGTTGGTGTTCGATTGCCATGTTCACACATGTTTCATGCGAATTGTATTGAAGATTGGTTGACGATAGGATGCTCGTGTCCTTTGTGTAGGTTTCAATTGCCTACTAGCAACACAAGTGAATAAATTGTGTAATTTTTTGTTATTATGTTTTACTTTATTAGTTGTGATTTTTCAGAAATTGATTATATAACTGGAGAGTATGATTGTTCATTAAACTTTTATATTGTTGTTAAAGTTTATACTATGGTGCTGTCATACATTTTAATACACCAGAATACATCCAATTTTATAATCAAATAATACAGTTTCTTAGTTAAGCATTTGTCGCTCTTGTATGCAGTAATAAGATTTCACACTATATATTTTGGTTATCGAAAACACTAATACTCCGTATTAACCAATGTATTTCTATGACCCCAAGTGATCATAGAACATGAGAGATCTTTAAATTAAATGTAAAAACTAATTAAGTAGTGTGATTTTATTGGCTTAGATTGCGATTTTAGTTTTTAACTCAGCAAGCTAAATGGCATAGTGCTATAGATCATTAGTTTATCTTTCTGGTGTAAGAATATCAACTATAACTTGAAGCCAATTTTCGATCCTCCTTGTTACATACTATATCCACTAGAATATCTTTAGAAGAATGAAAATTATGCAGGCAATGCTGCACTATGTCCAACAGTCCCGCGTCATTCCAACATCCCTGATTTAACTAGCAACTATAGAAGGCGTGTCAGTCGTATTCATCTGCTGCAGAACACAGGGAATGTTCATGTGTATTGAACATGTCATTATTGCAGATTTGCATCTGCGTATGCTTCAACAGACAGCCACTACAAATTCGGCATAGTAGATGGTGAGCCTTTGGTGGAGCTTGTACTCGCCACAAACTAGAACGGAAAACTGTTAATAACCAAAACTGTATTTAACGCTTCCGGTTTTCAGATTTTCTTTGCGACCTCCACTCTATCAAACAAGATGGTCGATCCTTATTCGCACACATATTTTATTAGACTCGATATTTCACCCATCCAAATTATATACAAAAATTGAAGACTTAAAACAATCACATAAACATACTACTATTACTCGTTCCGAGTTTAACTAATTAACTACTTTTATACAAAATTCATTGAAGCAAAATGAAAACATGACTTGTGTGTAGGTGTAATAATAAAGTCCAACATAAAAATTTATATTTACTAGCATCAAATTATAAGCTTTTCCAACAAAAAGTCTTGTTTGTAAGCCAAGCTTATTGTATAAGGAGACAGTTGACAGTTAACCCTCCATCTATACAAATAATCTGTCCTGTTATGAAAGAGGCTGCAGGTAAGCAAAGGAATGCCACCAAAGAAGACACCTCTTCTGGTTCTCCAATACGTCCAAGAGGGGTTCTTGTAATGAAACCATTAAGAAGCTTTTCATCTTTTAGGTGCTGCAGGAAGGAAATAATTAATGTAATGATGATGCTCTCAACTTAGGAAAAACAAATTAACAAAGATATAACACTTGAATAACTATGCATTATTTAACATGTAATTTTTTTTACATATTTATTCAACTATTGTAAGTGTCTTATATTGAATGAAATGAAAATGATGGACTAAGAATAAGCAAGAGATAATAGCGGATGATTTTGTAGGGTTAAGTCAGACCCAATCGAAATTTTGAAATGGTATTTGGCTGGTGGGCTGGATAAGTTGAGTTAATCACAATCAAAGAAAAAGGAAAAGAGCAGACCCGATTCCTTTTGATCCACCAGTGACCAGAGCTGTCATCCCCTTCAAAGACCATTTACTGCTCCTGCTACTTGTGTTTCTCTCACCCATTTTCTCCTTAATTCTTGCTGCAATTAAGAATTAATTAACCTTTAAAAATTGCAAATACATCTTTTGCACTTAAGGGATTACTGTATATATATGGGAGTGAGTATGTTTAGAGTTGAAATGTTATCCAATTCAGCTCAGAGAGATTTTTATCATTTTATTCAAAGATTTTTAGGTGATTGTGATTCGTTTTATGTATATGAGATGAGATATATTTTATTTTTTTGGCTACATGCATATACTAAAATTAAAACTATTTTTGTACATAAATTAGTGCGCCTCTTTTTAAAGAGTACTACTTCCATCTCAATTTTATATACAAGAAAAAACAACTTTTATACTTTTCAATATTTACTTTTACTTATTCCTATGAAATTAAATACAAATTGCATTTAATTTATTCTCTCTCTTCTATTTTTAAAAATCAATAACCAATAAATTATTTTTTTACATATTTCATAAAACTTATTTTAAGAAAAATACAAAAAGTTAGACTTCAAATTATTATATTTTACTTCTCTTAATAAATGCGATTTTATTTTTTCTATTTATAATATGAGAATGAGGGAGTATTTCAAAAATATTTATTACTGGTTTTTATCGAATTTTAGTAGTTGGTTGAGTGTTTAATGCTACATACAAAATTAATTGGGTAGCAGAAAGAATGGTTCCAAATTAGTTGGACTTAATTAGAGCATCCACAATGGTGGTACCTATTTTTCTAAGTATCAGTACCTAATAGGTACTACCATTGGAGCAAAATTCAAATGAATACCTAATAAGTAATTGTGCTATAATAAGTGGTACCTATGTCATTTTTAATATACCGCTATATCAAATTATTGATGTCTATGACAAGATTAAATCATTTAAAATATTACTCTTTACTCTTTATTATCTATTAAAGAGTAATATTTAATCGAAACTTCAAATTTGCAGCAAATAAGCTAAGATCACATTAATATTTTTAAGATATTAAAGACTAATATTAGGTTTGACAATGGTTTTTGAAATCATAACGAGCCATCAAGTGTATTCAATCTTGCTTAACCCGCCGGCCCCGCCCATTTATCCCGTCATTTTTTGCGGGCTGAGTCTATGTTTTGAGCTCGAACATTAAGGATTTTCCCTGTCGAACATAAAAATGGGGCGGGGGCGGAGAGGGCCGGCCCACAAGTTACATAAAAATATAAAATCATTTAAAAAAAATTAAGAAATAGAATAAGATGACCCAACCCAATAAAATACAACACCTATTTAAAATAAATTTAGGTTTTTTCTATTCATTCATACAACCGATGCCAAAATTTAGGATTACTTATTGCTCCATTTGAAGATGAGAGTGAGGTACAACAAGGCCATTTTTGTCCACCGTCCTTCTCACGGAGCCGTACATGGATATTAGTGCTCGTGGTTACTCTTTCTTGTCTCTTTATACTCATGTTTCTTCTTCACCGAATTTTTAGTATAAGTTACTTTTTATATTCTATTACTTGAATCAACATCACATACAGTGGTTCACAATTTTCCCTGATTCATTACCTTAAACACAAAGCCAAAAGAAGATTATATATAATATATGGACCAGTGTTAGAGATATTCCAAAAGAAGATTATATATAATATAATTTAGGTAGCTAGTGTAGTGTTATAACTTATAAGATCATTTGATGAACAATTTTTTTTATATAATATATTGTAGATGTGTTGATTTGATGTTGTGTTGGTGTTTGATTTGTCTCATAAGTTAATTTTTTTTCACACAAATTTGTTTGTTTCCGTTTTTTAAAATAATACTAGCATGTTTTTTTGTAACAAAATGGCAACATAAAAATAAAATAAAATAACTTTTTGTTTGATAGGCTGGCACACAAACTCGCTTGTCCGCCAGTAAACAGGACGGGCTTTGATTTTAGACTTGGCCAACTAAATTGACTCGGCTCGTCTCGCTTTCAGGCGGGCTTATGCGGGCCAAGCCTAAACGGTGCGGGCTTTCCCAGTTTGCCACCCCTACTTTTTCATATTCCGATGTAAATTAGTTGCATCAATGAGGGATATATTTGGAAAATGAGTAATAATTTGCATCTATTTTTTTTTTAAACTGTCTTATATTTAAGAACAATTTTTTTTAATTAGGGACAAAGAGTATATTTTAAACTTCCACAAAGAGTCATCATCATGTCCATGTAATTTCGTCAACCTTAGGATATGTTTGATCAAGATCGGAAAGAGACATCTCTTCAAAGGTGCCGATGAGGAACTCAGTTCGGGTACACCCCGCTCCAGCTCGAAAGGGGAGGCTTTTTGTTCTGGACCGGGCCGAAGTACAACTCAACGTCGAGCACAGTCCACGTAGGCGTCGAGTACGAATTAATGTCGACCACAATCTGTATAGGCGTTGAGCACGACCAAATTGCATGTTAGCTCAAAGCCACGTGTCCCTGCCCAACAATCGCAATATCCAGCCATATTGTATCGGCCGATATCAGAATGATGAACATTTACTGCTCATCATGGCTCTCCAGCCGTTTTCCGACAACCATTGATGGCTTTAAACATGCACATCAGCAGCATTGCTTCAGACTACCTTTTTCAGGTACCTTTTTCTTACACTCCTATCATACAGAGGAGTCAGGTACCTTTTTCTTACAAATATATCCCTATCATACAGAGGAGTCAGGTACCTTTTTCTTACACTCTAAAAACCTTGCTTCAGACTCACACTGACTTGAGTGTCGGAGCACCTGCAGGTACACAACCCCCTTTTCATTCACCGGAACAGAAGAAGAGCAACACCGGACGCGGTCGATATTCTGAAAACACGACCAATGACTGATGCTAACAATAACAATGATGAGAATGTGGGGAGAACCAACCCCTTATAGGAGCAGTGCAGCCGTTGGACGGGCAACTAGCCTCTATAACGGAAGGGGACAATCCTAATTACAGGGAATATGTCCTTGAACCCCCAATAGACATCCCACCGCTGCCGTCTGGAGCATAGATGGAAATGGTCATGGCAGCACTGGTCAACGCCATTAATCGTCAAGGACAATACATGTGAGAGCAGAACATGCAGTTGCTAGCCGTCGAGGATAACAAGAGCCTCGACGAGTAGATACCGACGAAGAGGATCCCCGTTTTCTCCCATGCGGAGATGGAATCACTCTCCGTCGAGGACAAGGTCCCCACGACCACGTAATCATTATAGTAATTACAGATCACCAAATATTAGGATAGGTCATCACTCTCCGTCGAGAACAAGGTTCCCGCGACCACATAATCATTATAGTAATTACAGATCACCAAATATGAGGAGAGGTCATCACTCTCTGTTGAGGAGAAGGTCCCCGCGACCACGTGTTCATCATAGTAACTACAGATCAACAAGTATGAGGAGAGGTTATCACTCTCTGTCGACGACAAGGTCCCCGCAACCACGTTGAAATCTGGCACACCAGTATACGATGTTGTATACATTGTTACAACACTGTACTAGATTAAACAGACAAAGTACAAAACAATAAAAAGTGCAGAAAATAATAAACACACAGTGATTTGTTAACCCAGTTCGGTGCACAACTAACGTACGTCTGGGGGATACCAATCCAGGAAGGAAATCCACTAGTAGCCCTAGATCTAAGTCAACAGCAAACTCCATGTTTACAACTTATCTCCTAGTCAACTACCTGTATGGATCTATGTCTAGGAACTCCTAGACATGAGTTCCCAACTCATTTCCACTAAATCACTCTCCCTGTGATTATAATAACAAATAATGAAATGAAAACACTTTCAAACACACGCTAACTCCGTACTTCAAAGCTTAGGAGTAGTTTACACAAAATACAACTCAATAACACAAGTCCTAAGCTTGCATCAATATGACACAAGAAAGGCTCACACAAAGCACACGCACAAAAACCCTAAACAGCTAGACACACAATGACGGCTTGAACAACTTCCTGATTAGGTTTTCGTTCTTTCTTATATAGCTGGATCAATACGGGCTAATCTTGTCAAGATGGGCTTGAGAAGAGCTGGTCCAAAAGCACATCCAGCTCATAAATAAATCAGAATTATATTCAAACTTTCCTTAAAATGAACGAACAACTTTAGGAAATAATCTCCACAATAATTCTGATTAAATGCACACGCAAAGATTGTAGAAAGAGAAACGTGGTTTCCTTAAATAGAATACGTGCATAAAGAAGGCGCGAGATCGCACATACAGGTCAAGTTCCAATGTTGTAACATTTCATACCACATCCTGCTTGAATATTTGTTTTACCAAAATGCAGTCAATAATCAAATATCCAACACACGTGATACTTGTTGTAACTATATATCACCAAGTCTGAGGAGAGGTCGTCACTCTCCGTCGCAGACAAGGTCCCCACGACCACGTGGTCATCATAAGAACTGCAGATCCCCAAGTCCGAGGAGAGATCAAGCTCATCAATGTTCCCCTAGGTGTGAACACATGTCCCCCCTCTTTATTCTCATAGGAGAAAATATCGCTCCCCTCCTCGTCATGACCACCGCTGTTCACCTTAGAGTGATGAAGAAACGCACATTGGACCTCTGACGAGGAGGGTAATAAGCGTCTCACTGCTCATCTGTTTGGAGAAACATCCCCCGATGGAGACATATGATGGGTCTACTGATCCCGATGATCACATTGAAAACATAGAAGTTGTCCTCGACTACAGGGGTGTTCCTGGATCAATCAAATGCAAGTTGTTCCCCTCTAGTTTGAGGAAGGGTGCCATATCCTGGTACAAAAACCTTCCCCCTGAGTCCATCGACTCATGGAGGGAACTTTCTCGCCAGTTCACTGCGCATTTCACAGCATCCTAAAGACAGCCAAAGACAGAGGCCACCATAGAGGCCATAGTGAAAAGGGAAAACGGGCCTTTGAGGGACTACATAGAAAGGTTCAACCGAGCAGCTGTCGAGTTGACAACCGATGATCAGAATCGACCGCGGGTTACGTCTTGGGAGGGGTTTTACTAAAGCATTCAGAATCGAAGAGATTAGGACCTTGGATGCTTTCCTCGAGAAAGCACAAAAATATATACAGTGTGAGGACAAATAAATGGTTGCCGACGTCAGAAAATCAAAGCACCTAAAAGAAACTGGACCTTCTCACCGAAGAAATTCGTACGGGGACAACTCTTCAGGAAGCCACCCTGAAATAGAAAATAGCTTATCGACATGACAAAAGGTCATGTAAAGAGAATTCGAAGTCGGTAGCCTCATGTTGCGACAAAACTGAAAATGGGACATACTACCTCGAGCAAAGGCAACCTTCCTCGCCTTCCATTTGGGAAGCAACCACGACACTTGAAATGTTCCCAAAAATTTCCAAGCATAGAGTGTAATGTACACGATATCGAGAGACGACCATCATTTAAACGGAAACTCACGCAAAGGAATCAACCCAGCGAATAAAACGTCTAAAAATTTACCTAGTTAAAACCTCAAAAAACGAAATTTTGAACATGAGATTCAAAGCATCGAGCATGCGAATATCCAAATCGACTCTACGAAAAAATAAAATTATACGAGCATGTCTCAAGGCACAACTATAGAAGTTTTGATGCCTCAAGCTCGACAACATACCCAGGGATGAAGCATATTCAAGTCATCACTCTCTGGCTCGAGAATAACGAACGACTTGGGGGGCTTCTGTTCTGGATTGGGCCCAAGTACGACTCAATGTCGAGCACAGTCCAGATATGCGTCAAGCACGACTCAACGTCGAGCACTGTCCATATAGGCGTTGAACACGATTCAACGTCGAGCACAATCCACACAGGCATCGAGCACAACCAAAGTGCATGCTGGCTCAAAGCCACGTGTCCCTGCTCAACGGTCGCAATATCCAGTCATATTGTAATGGTCGCCATCGGAATGATGAGCATTTACTATTCATCATGGCTCTCCAGTCATTTTCTGATAGCCATTGATGGCTTTAAACATGCCCATCAACGGTCTTGGCCCAGCGCTGAAGACTATATATACTTCTCTCAGACATATGAATTAGGTACATTTTTCTTACACTCTGAAAACCTTGCATCACACTCTCACTGACTCGAACGTCGGAGCACTTGCAGGTTCACAACCCCCTCCCTTTCACCGGAACGGAAGAGGAGTAACACCGGACGCGGTCGATATTCTGATTAGGTAAGATCACTTTCCTTTGTTAGAAATTCATAGACAACATTCTGGAACTTCCAAAGGAATCAGTGGAATACCCCACTTCCGGCTAAGTATACAGAGAGTCTACCGTTCGTTCAACCATTACCTTTATTCTATTTTGTGCTAAAAAATTAAAGACTGAACTGGACAACTTTTGTTCTAGCGTGTTTTATTTACAAACATGTCATAGGACAAGGTGAAAAGGAAATGGACATAATAAATAATTTTTGCCCCTGACTGAATAATGGGACAACATTTGCCTAGAGAACAAAATATCAAAAATACCAAAAAAACCCTTTTATTTTCCAACATAAAAGTTATCATCTCTCCAATATAGTTTTGCCTTGTCCTAAACTATTATGCCATGTGATGACAGGAATTTCTATGGTATTTTTAGTATTAGTATTAGTAATAAATTGATCAAGAGAGGCCCAAATACGAAGGAAAACGTACATAATCGAAGAAAAGCATCAAGACAAAGCACAGAATAAAAAAGACAAGAAAAAGCCAAAAAAGTGAAGATTTGTGCTGTTCATCGTAGCACGATGGCTTCCATCGTGCCACGATGGAAGCTGCTTGTTGGCCAAGACATCACCAGAAGAAAATCTGTTCATCGCAGCACGATGACCCTCATCATGGTACGATGACATTACTTGACGACCAAGCTGATTAAACGCACAAGATTAGTTATAATTCTAAACTAAATCTTCCCATCGTGCTACGATGGACCCATCGCAGTACGATGGCTTGCTGAGGCCCGTTACGAAAACTATAAATAGAGCTCCAATTCCTCATTATTTTTCATTCAGAAATAGTAGAACATTCTCTACTATACTAGAGGTGTTCAGAGGAGCTCTAAGGGCATAGCTTTCTCCCCTTACGGGAAAGTTATCTAAGCAAGGTATGTTTTCTTTAGGCTTTTGTATTTAGATTATTTCTTGTAATTTAAATTATGTATGTCTTTTGTAATAGATGCCTTAGGTTGTGGTGGAGAAGATGAACTCCCCTATGAATATTTGGAGTCTGTGATTGAGTCAAAGTTATAATAAATCGTTATTCAGTATTATGTTTGTTATTTACTTTCTTGCACTTTAATAACACATTCTCGTAATCTGGCCGGATAAGCTGGAGCACCAATAGAATAGATGTTAGGGCTAGCTTTAGTATTTATATTGAAGTGAGCTTTAATATTTGTCCGGATCTAGTAGTAAATATGCTAGGTGAATAGAGACGGTAACATCCTGAACTAGTTGTGAACTGAGCAATTAGAGGAGGAATCAGGAACTAGGTGTGAACTGAGCACTTAGTAAGGTATTACCATAACAAGAATAAAGTCACCGCCGGATAATAATCTGAATAACTATGTTATACACCGTTCATGCCAAATATAAAGAAGGGAGTGAGTCCAACCACCATACCTAACCTCTATGTTTCTGAATCAACTAACTTTATTTTCCGCCAACATATCGCTATTTTTATAAAACCTTTTTCCAAAAACCAAAGCGAATGCAAAACCAACGAGCTTAAATAACGCTAACGATACTTTGGCATGATCCCTGTGGATACGAACTAATTCTAGACACCTAGAGTGTGAATTATTACTCGACGACAGACTGGTGCACTTGCTAGAATGCAGTCAAGTTTTTGGCGCCGTTGCTGGGGAATGTGTTTACAAAGCGTCGTTAGATTTATTTAAGTTTGTCAAAAAATTCAAAAATACAAAAAATAAAAAAATCAAAAATCTTGTTGATGATTGTGAATTTTGATCTGTGAAAGTTCTGGCTAAGGCAAAGTCTTGGTATTTAAGCGATCCTTGTGATCCACCTCACTTACCTGAGAATTTTCATAGTGACAAAGACACATGAGACAAACCCAAAAATATCTTAACTATTATTTTTCCTGTGCTACTAAGGTATTTGTCGAGTGCATGTAAACAAGTACTATAAAGCACTGAGGATTAAAGAGGCTGGCAACAGCCAACTAAAGACAGCATTCAGGAAATTCCCAAGGAAGATGACAGGAGATGGAACAAATTGTAAAAGAGATGGCTGCAACAAACAGTCAATGGTCAGAAGGATCATTAGACTAAAAACTTCCGGAGAGACGTCAATCAAAGAATATCACAGGAAGTAAGCTAACATAGGGCTGTTAACAGCAATGGTTCAGAAGCATAGGAGCCATTAGCAAAGATGACAAGAGAAGAGAGAGGCCATCAGGAATGGACCGTTACAATCAGGAGAACCAATCTGCCAAGTCACCGCAGAAGAACAAATTCTTCCTCGTGAGGAAAGCGTCCAATAGAGAGACATGCACAGATAAAAGTTTGGGGTGAA
Source organism: Trifolium repens (assembly GCA_030408175.1). Lineage (NCBI taxonomy): Eukaryota > Viridiplantae > Streptophyta > Magnoliopsida > Fabales > Fabaceae > Trifolium > Trifolium repens. The sequence goes on from CP125851.1 coordinate 40,671,218, forward strand.
GTCACCACGCTCTATGAAACTACACCGGAAAATAATTCGTCAACAGGGATAGCTGAGGGTGTGGTGAAACAGACCTGGTCCTATCCAGATTGTGAGAAATATTAAGTGAAGATGGTAAGTGCTTCAAGTCGGAACAAAGGAGCACAAAAGAGACACGCGAACCTATCCTCTGTAATGGAGGAAATGCGTCAAGCTAATGAGACGCTAAACAAGCGCTGCTTGGGAGGCAACCCAAGGATAAATATTTTATATTTAAAGCATTTTTATTTCAGTAATTTCTATTTTAGTAATGTTTTTCAATTCAATAAAGTATACTAAAGAATTTCAGTATGTCATCTTTCATCTATTTAACCCCTTTAAAACTTACAAAAAATTGAATAAATGTTTGCTGTTTATTATCTTGTGCATGAGCAACTGTTATAGGTAACATTGCAGCGAAGAAAGTTATGAATTTTGATGATCCGAATTTCACGCCTTCACACAAATACCAAATGTAACATCCCCGAATTAATTAATAGAAGAATATTAATTAATAAAGTATTATTGATGGTATTAGTTGAGAAACACAATTACTTTTGTTATTAAGTGAAAGGACAAAGTTGGAATTTTAATTATATGCAAGTGGTGTCACTATATAAGGCCAAACCTAGCCATTACCATCTCATATAATCACAAGTACTGAAACAAACTCAGTAACTCTCTTGTCTCTCTTCTCCCACGCCTTCTTTCCACCCAACACCAACATCATCAAATTGTCACCTAATCTCACATGCAAGACCAGCAGCTACCTCACTCTTTCTCCCTTGTCTCACGATTTTGTTCTTCAACAACACCTCCATCTCCAATCTCTTGCAATTTCTCAAATTCCAAGACCATGCATGTGTGGAGTGCTATCCATGATTCAAGCTTTGAGGTGCTAGAGAATTAAAGAACTACGAATTTATGGGTGGGCTATGGTTCAGAATCATGAGGTAAGAAACCCAACTTTCAAAACTCATAAAATTCCCCTTTTGATTCAATCACTCAAATATTGACCCATACTTGAAATTGTTGGAGTAAGCCCTAAGAGCCAATCTATTTTCATAGTATTTGCTTTAGGAGTTTGAATATAAATATGGCATTTCTTTATTATGTTTGTAAGGTTGCAAAATAATGAAGTCCCTAGAATAGAAAGTCCGTTTAATAATTAAGTGTGACTTAATCATGAGATAATATTAAACATAAGGACACTATTCTTAAAGTATCCGTAGTCGAGCTTTAAGGTAAAGGGGATAACCTTAAAGCATAAAGACTATTATGAAGATAGACTGATGATCACATCTCATGGATCATGGGATAAGGAGTTATCAAGTCTTGACGTAGGTATAAATATTAGGAGTAATATTTATACTGGATTGACCCGCTATGAGAGTACTACATGCAAAGTTATGCAAAGTGTCATAAGTTACTCTCATGGTGATAATGGTGTAGACCACCCTTAGACCTGAAACCACTTTGTACCCTAGATGGGGAGTGAAGTACTTTGTTGCTGATCTAACGTTATCCGTAACAGGATAATTATAAAGGCAGTTGATGGGTACTTTACGAAGCATGCTGAGGGACAGTAGTGACCTAGATGGAATTTGCCAATCCTGCATAACAGGATAAATGTCACGGGCCCAATATTGAACTGGACAAGGATGACACTGTGTATGCCTTGTGTTCAATATAGACATAAGGGCAAAGGGGTAATTATACACACTGATATTATTACAAGAGGTTATGTTTAGATCACATGTTAATTTCTCGTAACTTGAGTAGCAGTGATGTGTTGCTAGATACCGCTCACTGTTTATTATAATAAATAGTGATTTATTATAATTGTCAATGTTACGGAAACCTACAGGGTCACACACATAAGAACAATCTAGTGAGATTGGAACACCGTAAGGTACGGTGCACCTTGGAGAAATAAGGAAATATGATAAGGGTATTATGGTAATTAAAATGAGCATTACATCATATGGTATGATGTAGCAAGAAGGGGGTGCATATATGTATTAGACATATTTACATGAGAATGGCGCCCACTATAGCCCATTTAGTTAAAAGGGCTTTAGTGTAATTTTGCCATGGCAAGTGGTTCTATAAATAGAACCCTTGTGGTAAGGAGAAAGTGTTACACACTTTTGTTACTCATTCTCATGAGCCTTTGTTCTCTCCTCTCTTGAGAAACCCTAATCACCTTTCTAGAGTTTTTGTGAAAAACCCTAATCCTTATTTTGTGCCTCCTTTCTCCTAACCCTTCAAACCATTGGAGCTAGCACTCCATTGAAGGTTGTTGTTCGTGTGGACTGGCTAGAGGCGTTATACCTTTAACGCTTGTGATCAAATTCGTTGGTGACTTGGTGGTGACCTTGTTCGTGATTCGAAGTGTTCGATAGCCGTTCGTGATTTAAAGGGAGTTTTCGAATCAAAAGGTAAAACTCTAAACACAATTCATGACCATTCGTAAGGATCACAAAAGGAAAATTTTAAAATTCCGCTGCTTTTATCGTATCAATTTTCCTTTAGTGGTATCAGAGCCACTTACGAAACCATGAATTGATGTTTGTTTAAATTCATGAATTCAGTTTTAATATGATTAAAACGGTTAATAAAAGATTAAAATCGAGTAATTAAAATTTGACGGTTGTTTGTGTATAAATTGGATGATTAACATTGAAACGGCTCCGGAATCCGACACTTGTATGGTGGAGCATGCGATATGTTGATTGTCATAAGGTTACACGAACAAGAATGGTCAATACTTACATGTGATGTAAGTTTTGTGTATGAATTGGGTAATTAACATTGAAACGGCTTCGGAATCCGACACTTGTATGGTGAAGCATGCGATATGTTAATTGTCCTAAGGTTACACAATCAAGAACGGCCACAAACTTATATATGATATAAGTAACCGTAATGCAAAATGGTGTATGTGATATACCGTTAGTAATTTCGTTAAAATTATTATGAAAGTTATTCAATTAAAGCGAGCCGTGTTCATTTGTTTCGGAATCCGACATTTGTATGGTGAAACAATAACATGTTGATCAATTAAGGGTTGCACAAATGTTGTGTCATTAAAATTAGGATTTGCAAAACGTATCAAGTGTTGATGCGAAAAGTAGATGATAAATATATTTAATTTTGAAATCGTTTCAAAATTCTAGAAATATCTTTTAAAATTGTTTTAAAAGATAATATCATCAATTTTGGAAATATTTTATTCAAAAGGGTTTTGATTGAATAATTTTCCATATTTGACAAATATATTTAATTATGAAATCGTTTCAAATCTCTAGAAATATCTTTTAAAATTGTTTTAAAAGATAATATTACCAATTTTGGAAATATTTTATTCAAAAAGGTTTTGATTAAATAATTTTCATATTTGGAGAATTGTCAAAAGATTTAATTCTACTTTAAAATAATGTTATTTATTTTAGCAAATTTTGATTCGAAATATTTAATTGTGAATTAAATATTTGAATCAAACTTACCTGATTTGATCAATCGCCGGATTTAATTAATTATGAGACTTTAATAATAATAAAGTTTGTTTGTTATTATTATATTTGATGATCGGTTATGGCCTTAGTTTATTTATTTTATTGCATTTGGTTTTTAAATACGGCCTGCGTGTCGTGCCTTATCTCTATTCTCTATATTCTCTTCTCATCCATTCCCTCGTATGTAAAACGAGTATTCTTTTATATTATTATGTAATATTATGAAGAAGAAGAACAATGGAGGTCAACCTTGGAGATCATGCTTGGAGAAGTATAGATCGTTTTAGGTTAGATTAGGTTCTCTCATTGGCTTGGGAGAACAAATGCGCTAGGGGCCATAACTGTTTCATTTTATTTATTTATGTATGTTGATGCATGTGAGTGTCGATTTATATGATAAATAAGCCGGTGAGATCAAACTAATTAAAATCCCTCAAGAGACACATAAGAGATTAATAAAGAAGATATGTGTTCGCCCACCGCGAAGTATATTTTTCTTTAATAAAATATGTGGATATTAACTTTATGCTTTCCAAATTTTAGAACTCATCAAGACCAGTATCAAACAATGTAGGTTCGCCCACCGCGAAGTGCTTGTTTTACATTGGTAAGGTGCGATGGGATAATTGTAATATCCAACTTCTAAAATTAGGGTCAAACTTAACTAAACTAAATATAATAAGATTATATGAGTTTAGAAGCAAGAGTTGGGAACGATTCATAAGATGAATTAGAATAAGGAGTTATTCACCCAACTGAGTTATTCGAGAATTGTATGAGATACAATTGGAAGGAGTTCCTACCTAAATAACTGAGTTTTGTGTAATCCGCCCACCGCGGACTTAGAACAAAGTGAAATATGGATCTCGACCCACTAGAAAATCTTCCAACGGGATTTTCCGAATCAAATGATGAGGGTCATTTGTTTTGAATAAAATAGTGGGAGCGTATTTAATTAAAGACCAAATTAAATATGATTTAGTCATAATATCTTACATATCTTTGTAATTAGAATTTCGAAATACAATACATATTAAGTTGTCCTTATGAAGGACAAGATTTTCAGAAAGGAGTTTCTGTATTGGTACAAATTGAGAATTGTTCTCAGATGCGAGAAAACTATAAGTTCTTGAACTATAAACTGTGGACAACCTGCTATAACTAGATAAGAAAGGGATACTTGTTAGAAGTATCAAGTTGACATCTAGACATAGAATATATCATACTAATAAATGATATAATCATTTAATCTCAAGTAAGATCTTTTGAAAGAACTTTAAGAGTATGATAAATTTCTCAATGGATCAAAGAGTTGATCATAGGTTCAATCCAACAAATTATAATGGAATAGATATAGACAAAATTGTTTTGAATATCTGCCGGAATTTGTTGAGTTGAATGAGAATTAATTTGCACTATCAAGGATTTGAGATATAATATAAATAAGATTTATATTCCTCTTATTTGAATAGTACAAAATGGTTGCCAAAGTAGAACGTCTATGGTTAGACCATTAATTGAAATAAGAATGACATAAATAGTTCTTGGAAGAGTCAAACTGAAAGAATGAAGTGAGACTTCAATATTGTACATATTGTTATAGAAAGTCAAAATTTCTATTTCTACATCATAAGGTATATGATACAAGATGTTGAATCTCAATTTTTCGAAAATAGAGATGCTTAAAGAATTAGAACATTGACTATAATTTTAAGTCAACTCATATCTAGAATGAAAATTGTTTCATTGACAATAAGGGTTTATGCAATGACTTAAAATCGAATTTGAAATGGAACACAATAATTGTTATTGAATTCCATCTAGATATAGAAGTAGTAATTGTATACCTTGTATTGACAAGATATGAATTGTAGCTTCGAATGATAAGACAACTAATGGTCCTATCATTTAAGCAAAATCTTCTATACTATTACTCCAAGTCAAGTAATGGACTAGGGTTCCATGGTCATGATGGGGTTATCTATAACAATCGTGATAAGAGCCAAATATGATTTGGACCTTAAATATATCAAGAGCGATGTTGTTTAGTACAAATACTCGATGTATCAATAAAATGATGCATGACCTGTTTGAACAATATACATGAGATGTATGTCGACCACTAAACATATTTGGTATATTGAGTTTATTTTACTTCATTAACATTGATGATTAAAATCATTAGATGATGGTAGGTGTATGACACCAATTAGAAATCTTTGAATTTGTCAAAGAAATTCAACAATGAAGAAAATAGAACTCGACAAAAGTATTTAAGTTATATGAATGAGTCATATCAGTAAATACTTAATTAAAGGACTATAATAACTATTTTATCACATCATGTTTGACATGATTTAAGGATAGTTTAATTATATATTGACTCTTTCTATAAATCTCTTTACTTATAATTAATCTTCACCCACAATTAGTTCCCTTTTAAAATGATCATAAAGACACCATATGCGATATGGAGGTAAGAGTACCAAGTTTGTCTTTATGAGAATTTTGGATTAAAATTTATTAGATAAATCTAATTCCAAATGAATGAATGAATAAGTGGAAATATCCTAAAGAAAGGGATATTGGTCCTATATCACTCTTAAGGACAAAAAGTTGTTTTGTTGCTAGGTTTGAAACATTCCTTTAGTGGGAGTGTGTCTCTAAAAGAGACAGTGGGAGTGATATAGAACTTGAATAAATTCAAGTACCACAAAACGTATTTATTTAAAAGGGAATGCAAACCGGTTCCTCAAGATTGTTGAAGAACCATTGTTTTAAAGTTGCACAAATCCAAGATAAGTCTAACATATCACATATGGCTACAAGGTATGGTTTTATCATGACTCAGCAATGTGATATGATTCTCATGGAAGATGAGTCTTTGACTTTCTAAAAGGTCGTAAGACGATCTAGATTATGAGAAGTGGCTAAATGCCATGAAATCTCATACAGAATCCATATACACTAACTTTATGTAGATAATGGTTATGTCTTCAAGATGAGTAAGACTCATACGATGAAAGTGAGTATTCTTTTTGAACACTGATATGGATGGTATTAAGAATACCTTATAATATTTGATTGCTTCTGCTAAATGTTGTACTACATGTTTTGGTAGATGGATAACAAAGTTGCATTCCTTAATTGGAATGACCTCATATATATGTGTTGGACATATACGTAAGGGTTTTGTTGATCCAAATGATGCTAGAAAGGTATATAACTTGTAGCTATCTAATTTTGATTAGATAGAGTTCTCAGAAAATTAAATTATTGTTTGTTCCTTTTATGAAGTTTTATGAAAACAAATTAACAAGGACAAACCTATCTAATTTTGATTAGATCGAATAAATTTGAATATTTGTTCCTTTTGAAAGTTTTGTGGAAAACAAATGAAGGACAAATATAAATCTTGTGCATACAAAGTTTTAGTGGGAGTGATAATATCTGATATCATATTAATCATCAAGACATCTTTCTTATACATGTGAGACATGACTAGGAAAATAACTCTTGATGAAACACTTAGGCAAGAATTCCTAAAGAGTTAGGAATAACCTATGTACCAAAATTGAAATTAGTGTTTGACACTAACTTACCTTCAAGAATATCCCTAAGGACCTTAAAGAAACTAAGGCCTATTTCTTGAAATAGATAGGTATGGGAAGGATCATTATAAGGAAGTTATAATGAAGGAAGTTTCCATATCAATGTATTGTATATCATGGCTGAATACAAGCATTGAAAGCTATAAGATAAGCTTCGTAATATGTTTGTTTCAGTTAAATAAGTTGAGTATTTAAGATTGGATCGTTTGGCTCATGATTGAGCTAAAGCTATGTTTCCGGTGTTACAAGTCACATTAATCACATTAGTGATGGTAATAGTTTAATCTTGCAAGAACACTTGAGAATAGATCTCACCGACGATTCATGAATATACTTAGACACTTATATATTTCGATAGAGATCGAAATAGAACGTTGGAAGATACGTAAGATACCAACATAGGAAATAGTTCCTTATCCACTAACAAAGCCTCTTGCGCAGTTGAAGCGTGATGGGCATACTAAGTCTATAGGTATTAAGAGTAACCTAGATTGGCTTTAGTGCTAGTGGGAGATTGTTGGAGTAAGCCCTAAGAGCCAATCTATTTTCATAGTATTTGCTTTAGGAGTTTGAATATAAATATGGCATTTCTTTATTATGTTTGTAAGGTTGCAAAATAATGAAGTCCCTAGAATAGAAAGTCCGTTTAATAATTAAGTGTGACTTAATCATGAGATAATATTAAACATAAGGACATTATTCTTAAAGTATCCGTAGTCGAGCTTTAAGGTAAAGGGGATAACCTTAAAGCATAAAGACTATTATGAAGATAGACTGATGATCACATCTCATGGATCATGGGATAAGGAGTTATCAAGTCTTGACGTAGGTATAAATATTAGGAGTAATATTTATATTGGATTGACCCGCTATGAGAGTACTACATGCAAAGTTATGCAAAGTGTCATAAGTTACTCTCATGGTGATAATGGTGTAGACCACCCTTAGACCTGAAACCACTTTGTACCCTAGATGGGGAGTGAAGTACTTTGTTGCTGATCTAACGTTATCCGTAACAGAATAATTATAAAGGCAGTTGATGGGTACTTTACGAAGCATGCTGAGGGACAGTAGTGACCTAGATGGAATTTGCAATCCTGCATAACAGGATAAATGTCACGGGCCCAATATTGAACTGGACAAGGATGACACTGTGTATGCCTTGTGTTCAATATAGACATAAGGGCAAAGGGGTAATTATACACACTGATATTATCACAAGAGGTTATGTTTAGATCACATGTTAATTTCTCGTAACTTGAGTAGCAGTGATGTGTTGCTAGATACCGCTCACTGTTTATTATAATAAATAGTGATTTATTATAATTGTCAACGTTACGGAAACCTACAGGGTCACACACATAAGAACAATCTAGTGAGATTGGAACACCGTAAGGTACGGTGCACCTTGGAGAAATAAGGAAATATGATAAGGGTATTATGGTAATTAAAATGAGCATTACATCATATGGTATGATGTAGCAAGAAGGGGGTGCATATATGTACTAGACATATTTACATGAGAATGGCGCCCACTATAGCCCATTTAGTTAAAAGGGCTTTAGTGTAATTTTGCCATGGCAAGTGGTTCTATAAATAGAACCCTTGTGGTAAGGAGAAAGTGTTACACACTTTTGTTACTCATTCTCATGAGCCTTTGTTCTCTCCTCTCTTGAGAAACCCTAATCACCTTTCTAGAGTTTTTGTGAAAAACCCTAATCCTTATTTTGTGCCTCCTTTCTCCTAACCCTTCAAACCATTGGAGCTAGCACTCCATTGAAGGTTGTTGTTCGTGTGGACTGGCTAGAGGCGTTATACCTTTAACGCTTGTGATCAAATTCGTTGGTGACTTGGTGGTGACCTTGTTCGTGATTCGAAGTGTTCGATAGCCGTTCGTGATTGAAAGGGAGTTTTCGAATCAAAAGGTAAAACTCTAAACACAATTCATGACCATTCGTAAGGATCACAAAAGGAAAATTTTAAAATTCCGCTGCTTTTATCATATCAATTTTCCTTCAGAAATTGACCACTGCATGTGTATTTATCTCCTAAAATACGGCTCTGAGACGACTGGGAACGTTTTAGATGCTGTGGAAAGATGGGATTTTGAGTCAAAGCAACGGAAACGTGTTATGCATCCTGACACGCTCGCTGAGCGAGCAAGGTACTCGCTACAGCGAGTTATGCAGTTCAGCACCTGCTGCTGCATGTGATCTCTTGCTCCTGTAATCTTTTCCTTAACCATGGTAAGCTACTCCTAATCCTTCAGTTACCATTTCAGTTATGGTGATGATTGATTCGTTTCCTTAACCCTTGGAAATTGTTCAAAACACTTATTAAATCATTCTTTCATTCCTTTATTCATGAACACCAAATGGGGTTTCTGGTGAGTTATAGTGGATGGAGCTGGATGCTGTAGCAGAGCTGGCAAACAAGTTAAATCTTCATTATCAGGTGGGTTCTTTAGGATAGTGTAGATAGTTTCCCCGAAATTATGAATTTGCATGTTCACTTAGGAAAAATTAGGAAAAGTTGTGTGAGCGGAATTACCTCCCAAATTTCCCTCCATTCTGTTTTATATTATGTGTTTTACATTACTGCACTGGCTTAAATGAGGATTGTAGGTGTTTCTTTTGAAAATTATGATTTTTGCAAAACAGGGTATTTTCTGCATGAACTCGCCATTGCGAGTAGCTGGCGAGTATTCATGGCGAGCTGGGCTCTGGGCTGATGATACACGCCATGGCGAGCTTCTGCTCGCCACAGCGAGTTGATTTAGGTCAGGACCTATAACCTCGCCATGGCGAGCTGGTGACTCGCCATAGCGAGTTTGTACAGAACTGACCTACAGTTTCCATTTTCTAACAATGTCTCACACACTCGTTTTATATCCTCATCAGAGTCAGATAATTTGCAGTAATATAATTAATATAATGTCGAGCAGAATGTTAATCACAGATGATCGTTAGGGTATAACGTGGTATTTAATTAGGTTTGTGTGCTCCCCGGGCTTTGGGAAATTATGGTAGTGAGAACTAATTTAGTGTCAGTCAATTATGAGCGATTTGTGATGTCGCGTTATGGACTCCCAATGGGACAATCCATTAGGACAAGTTATTGTGAGCTGCATATCGTGACCGAATCGGTTGTCGGATATGGCAGGCCTCTGAGACCTGCTCACCTCAGAGTGTCTTTGTGTTTAAAATGAGTAAGAGTTTATTAATCTGTGTTACACCTTTATATTATTCCATTTATGTTATGTTATTTATGTTAGAATGTTATGACTTATTGGGACTCCCTCGGTGTAGTCACCTCTAGGAGGGTAGTAGGACTCACTGAGGCTTAGTAGTCTCACCCCACTCCAAACCAATTTTTTTAGGTAAACAGGTTATTCGGAGCAAGGACCAGGTAGGAGTCTGACAGTTGGAGTTGTGCTTGGATTGTCAGACTAGAAGATTTTAGTCTTCTTCTTGTTTCCTAGTTGATCTGTTTATTTGTCGTTGTTTCACTTCCGCTGCATTTTATCTGATTGATCTCGTTGTATTCGTGAAGTTGTTGTAATTCATTTAATTATTCTGTAATTTTAATGTACTCAGATCCATTTATTTATGTCTTGACTAAATATTCTAGATATTTTAGTTGGGGCGTTATACCAAAGGTGATTGCTCCGAAGTGCGAAAGTTCGGGAGACAATGAGACGAGTGATGAAGCTGGTGTCTGCGAGACAAGTGTTCAAACCTTCAGATACCTAAGCCATGTGAGGATTTGAGGCAAATATTTCCAAACGGTATCACCAATTTCTTTCGATCTACTATGAGAGTACCGTGCACTTGTTTATTTTCTAGAACTTGCTTTAATTCTCTGCTGACTGGTTAATTTAATTTATATGCATTGAGGCAATTGTTTGTTATAACCAAGAGCCCTTTCAACCCACCCTTTATTATATTATATCCTTTGCTAGCCAACTTTGAGCCGTAAAAAAATTATCCCTTTTGTTTCGATGATAAACCACGATATAAGCCCATAGACAAGAAAAACAAATAAATTACCCTCTTTGGAGTTAGGTAATAGTTCTCTAATCTTGGCAACAACAAAGTTTGGGGTTGCTCATGGAACTAGCAACATTTAAAGTTTGGGGTGGGTGTACAGAGAACTATCACTACAAAAGAAAAAAAAATGAAAAAGAGACGGGAAACATAAAAAATTCCCTAAAAAAATAGTCTCTTCAAAAAAATATGAAAGGGCAAAAGAAAGAGCCAAAGGGCAAAATAGTGATAGAAAAGAATCATACAAAGACACATCTGGTTCTTAATCTCTGATACCAACACAAAAAGGCACCCTAAGGAATAAAGGTTGCGTACACAAAAAGGAAACAAAGTAGAACTTAACTCCAAGTTTAGCCTACTTATCCCAAAAATGTCATATCTTGACCCTAACCACGTTATAACCCTGAAAAGACCTCTAAAAATGCATGTATTTATAAATTCTGACTGGTTGCTTAGAATTCTTGCAAGCATATGGTAAAATGGCAGGTTGTGTGATGATTGAGAGTAACCCTTTCAATTTCGAGCGAAAATGTGAGAGAGAGAAAAGGTTGAACACGGACTCTTGCAGGCATTTGTCCGACTCGCTACTATCAACGTCTCCTGAACTTAGCAGGACTGAGCATGAAACGCTGCGGTAAGAATCAGCGGTACCATTGCTGAAATATCATGCAAGGTTGTGAAATTCCTATCATCTTTGTTTATCTCTTAACTCGCTAACAATCTTGTCTGACAGCATGTTACTTGAGGACAAGCAACAATTTAAGTTTGGGGTTGTGATGACAGAAATTTCTATGGTATTTTTAGTATTAGTATTAGTAATAAATTGACCAAGACATGCCCAAATACGAAGGAAAACCTACAGAATCAAAGAAAAGCATCAAGACAAAGCACAGAATACAAAAAGACAAGAAAAAGCCAAAAAAGTGAAGATTTGTGCTCTTCATCGTAGCACGATGGCTTCCATCGTGCCACGATGGAAGCTGCTTGTTGGCCAAGACATCAACCGAAGAAAATCTAAAGAAAATCTGGTCATCGCAGCACGATGACTCTCATCGTGGTACGATGACATTACTTGGCGACCAAGCTGATGAAACGCACAGGATTACTTATAATTCTAAACTAAATCTTCCCATCGTGCTACGATGGACCCATCGTAGCACGATGGCTTGCTGAGGCCCATTACGAAAACTATAAATAGAGCTCCAATTCCTCATTATTTTTCATTCAGAAATAGTAGAACATTCTCTACTATACTAGAGGTGTTCAGAGGAGCTCTAAGGGCATAGCTTTCCCCCCTTACGGGAAAGTTATCTCAGCAAGGTATGTTTTCTTTAGGCTTTTGTATTTAGATTATTTCTTGTAACTTAAATTATGTAAGTCTTTTGTAATAGATGCCTTAGGTTGTGATGGAGAAGATGAACTCCCCTATGAATATTTAAATCGTTATTCAGTATTATGTTTGTTATTTACTTTCTTGCACTTTAATAACGCATTCTCGTAATCTGACCGGATAAGCGGGAGCATCCATAGAATACATGTTAGGGTTAGCTTTAGTATTTATATTGAAGTGAGCTTTAATATTTTTCCGGATCTAGTAGTAATATGCTAGGTAAATAGAGACGGTAACATCATGAACTAGTTGTGAACTGAGCAATTAGAGGAGGAATCAGGAACTAGGTGTGAACTGAGCACTTAGAAGCTGAATAGCCCGAAACTAGGACCTAGAGGCCTTGGATAGGTGAAGGGTATAATGCATGTATAATGAACTACTCACCTAGTAATTAGGGTATGTGACACATCGAAGTTAAGCTCTCGTAGGTACCTTAGTTATTAATTATTAACGTAGGGAAACTTCATATACATAGGGTAATAGTAAGGTATTGCCATAACAAGAATAAAGTCACCGCCGGATAATAATCTGAATAACTATGTTATACACCGTTCATGCCAAATATGAAGAAGGGAGTGAGTCCAACCACCATACCTATCCTCTATGTTTCTGAATCAACTATCTTTATTTTCCGCCAGCATATCGCTCTTTTTATAAAACCTTTTTCCAAAAACCAAAGCGAGTGCAAAACCAACGAACTTAAATAACGCTAACGATACTTTGGCACGATCCCTATGGATACGAACTCATTCTAGACACCTAGAGTGTGAATTATTACTCGACGACAGACTGGTGCACTTGCCAGAATGCAGTCACCATGTCATGTTTTGTTCAATAGTTACAGTTTCGTGAGTCAAACACATCCTTAATGTGATTTCAAACATGGACATTTGTTTATTGATTCAGTCAAATTATATTTAATCTAAAAATCAATTATATTATCTAATCAACTAAGCCGGTGATTCACCATTATTAAAAAAAAACCTCTTAATAATTTTTTCTCTTTATATATAATATAATTAATGAGAATAAAAATAAAAATGAATAAATAAATCACACAATTTTGACGGTAATAATTATCTTTGAATATGTTGACCACTTTCTACTTTTTCATTTAATAATATTTGGTTCGTTGAAAAAGTCAAGCAGATTTTTTTTGCCTCTAGATTCATCTTCTCTCTTGGGTATTTAAACTATGCCCATTATCTTCAATTGGTCAAATATCTCACAAAGTTATCGTGCTTCTACATAGATTTAATTTGTTGGCATCCCTAAAAACGATTAACCATTCCTTTCTACAATGGATGATAGTGATTGGGATCTTATGTCCATTGTACGCAGCTGCAAAGCTACCACCTTTACTAATCCTAATAACATATTTGAAATGTCCCCTCCACCTCAAACCCCAATTACCAACACCTCCACCACCAACATTATTCCTACTCAAAACACCACACCATCTTACTTTAGCGATTTAACAGTTATCCAAAATAATAACCAAGTCCCTGTTACCCCACTCAAACCAACAGATTTCATAGATCTAGAGAAATTGAGAATTAATTTCAATAACAACAACACTCTTCCCATCCAGACAACAATTATCCCCAACCCCACCACCTCTTCCCCCATATCTACCACCACTACTCCCATCACATCGGCAACCACCATCCCCACTTACATCCCAACTACTCCTTTTGATTGTGAGTACAATCATCCACCAGTTTCACAACAACCTCCGAGACAGCACAATCAACTACCAACTCTACTACCACCCCAAACCCCAATTACCATCACCACCAACAATAATATTATACCCCCTCATAACACCACACTATCTTGCTTGAACGATTTTATTGCTATACAAGAAAACACTATACCTATCCCTCCATTTGAACCAATCAACTTTATAGATCTAGACAAATTTAGATTCAATTTCAATCACAACAATACACTCCAAATCCCTGCAACATTTATCCCTAACTCCACCACCATCACGACCCCCACCATAATCACAAACCCCACCATTTATATCCCAACCATTGTTCCCACCTACACCACAACTGCTCATTTTGATTGTACGTACAACCATCCATCAGTTGCACAACAACCTTTGAGACTGGACAATGAACTACCCCAAAACCTAATTACCATCACTACCACCAATAACATTATACATCCTCAAAACACTACACCATCTTACTCGAGCGATTTTACTGTTATCCAAAATAATAACTTGGATCATATCCCCTCATTTAAACCAACTAATTTTATAGATCTAGAGAAGTTTAGTTTCAATTTCAATCACAACAATACTCTCCAAATCCCTACAACAATTATCCCCAACTCGACCACCATCATGACCCCCACCATAATCACAACCTCTACCACATCTATTCCAACAATCATTCCCACCACCACCACCTTTTCCCCCATCTCCACCACCACTATTCCCACCTTGTCGACTACCACCGTCCTCACCCAGATCCCAACTGCTCATTTTGACTGTGCATACAATCATCCATCAGTTCCACAACAACCCTCGGGACAACATAATCAACTGCCAAATCTACAACCTCGAACTAGTTCCACAACAATCATTCCTACCACCACCACCTTTTCCCCCATCTCAACCACCACTATTCCCACCTCGCCAACTACCACCAGCCTCACCCAGATCTCAACTGCTCATTTTGACCGTGCATACAATCATCCATCAGTTCCACAACAACCTTCGGGACAACATAATCAACTGCCAAATCTACAACCTCGAACTAGTTCTAGGGTTTTACCAAATACATATCCACAACAACCAAAATGCAGATCAAGAAAGAGGTAAAATATTTATTCCTATTATATACTATATTTTAATCATAAATCCACCTTATTGTGTAAAAAATATTTGAAATATTTTTAAATAACATAACTCCTAGTGACTTACATTCATTTAAACATTATTTTCTTACAGAAAGAATTATAACCAAGTGACATTGGTGTGCCAAGTGAAGAAGGAGAATCTTTCAGAAGATCAGTGGGTATGGAGAAAATATGGACAAAAATCTATTAAAGGATCTCCACATCCAAGGTTTTTAGAGATTCAATACTTTAACTTCCAATTTTTTTTTTTAATTCCTTTCATATTTTAAAAAATAATAATTATATTATCTACACACACTCACATCAATGGTGCATTTGATTTGCTAAAAAACAATGAACTGAACCAGACAAATTTTGTTGTACCCTGTTTGATTCAAAAACTGGTTGTGGTACTGGAGGAAATAGGCAGTAATGGACAGGACAAAAACAATAATTTTTGTTCCTCACTAAACCACGGGACAACTTTTTTCCATGGTATAATAATAAAAAATATATGAAAATACCTATTTTATTTTTTAATATAAAAAATATTATCTCTTTTTTTTCTCACCAGTGCAATTTTGTCATGTTGTGTTCTACTTTATTTTGTCATGTTCTGCCACGTATTGTTTTGTCTAGTACTTACTGTTTTGCAAATCAAACATAATTGGGTTTTAAATATCGGTTTCAAGCATTGTGATCATTGTCATGGCTATTGTGGTTAAATGTGTCAAATTTGGTCTTAATTATGGTTGTATTTGTGTTTTAATTTTGAAAACAACAAAATCATTTACTCTTTTCTCCACAATGAGATATATTTGTGAAATAAAAAGTTGTTGAAAAATGAATGCCACTTTCAATTTTCAACATAATGTTAATTAATTTTTTAATTTAAATATGATTTTTGTCCTTGTAAATTTATCCTATGCTTTTAGTTCCAATGATCTTCTTTTTATGTTGTGTTTAGTCATTTAAAATATACGACCTTTTCATTTTGGCACTTGCAAATTATCATGTTACATTTACTTTATCCCACAAACACTTTTGCATTAAAATTGGTCTTTGTGATATTCATTTTAATTCTTATTTAAAGGACTAAAATTAAATTTTCTACATATTACATGTTGCTAACAACAAAGACAGAAATTGCATGTAGGAAAATTCAGTTGTGACGAAAATATGACACTTTTTTTTATAGGGACGAAAAACACAATTTTATTAATTTTTATAGAGATTTAAAACAAATATAACCCAAGTTAATATTAAGTGCAGCATCGCTCCTAAATCCATATCTTTCACGTTATATTTATGATGATAATTATAAACACATCAATATTTCATTGGGTTAATTTGTTAAAATTATTATTTTTCTTCAATTCAAGTATTATTTAATATGTATAAAATAAACAAATATGTTACTCATTGTAGGATGTAACTTTTTTTTTTGTTAATGAAAATTGTAGGATGTAGTTTAATTGCATAATTTTATGTAAAACCCTGCCCTATATACATCTATTTGTGCATATTACTTTAGTTATTATAAAATGCTACGGTTTAGTGGTATTTGATATAGAAAATCAATGCATAATTTTGCAGGAGCTACTACAAATGTAGCACTTCTAAAGATTGTTCGGCAAGAAAACTAGTAGAAAAAAGCAAGACTATAGAGAACACTTATGTTTTGACATATATTGGAGTACACAATCATGAAAAACCATTGGTTACTCGGAACTCTAGAAGGTGGAGCTACCTATCTTCTCAAAGCTCTCAAATGCGTGAGTGAATTAGGCTACAAAATATCTTTTTTGAGTTAGATAACTACAAGATTGTAAGTTGTCTTCATGAGCTTCCTCTACATGACTATGAGTTAGGTGCTATTTTGAATTCTTGCAAGTTAATTTGTTCTTAGTTTTTTTTAATAAACTATGTTATTAGTTTTGTTGGGCGAAGCAAACATTGTAACACACTCTTTAGCAAGGACAACAACAATTATAGCCAATCTCAATTATTTTTATCACTCATAGCCTTGTATTTCTCGCTTAATCTTAAATAAAAGGCATTCAAATTATTATTCCCAAAAAGATTTAATTAGCTTTTGTATTTTTGTGCTCAAATAAATTTATGATCTTATTTAATGGTGAGTTTTGCATGTTATGTTTTGTGTCAAATGAACTGTGTGGACATTTGATTGAAAAATTGAATTCTTTTTTAATTTGCTTGACAATGATTGAAAATAAGTATTAAAATAATTAAATTTGAAAATAATAATATACTTTGGTTTAAAACTCATTCTTTTTGGTAAAAATAAACTGACTTATTTTAAATAAAAATTAATTTATTTTTTGAAATTGGTTAAAACTCATATATTATATTTGTCGCATAAAAAACACATGCTAGGTAAAATCTTTATCATTTCTATTTTTTTTACTCGAATTATTAATTGACGTGGCCTACAACATGTAACTTATATTTTAAAAAAATATTTAACTTATTTTTTATATATATTTTAAATATTTGTTAGTGTTCCGTTCCAAATTATAAGTTATTTTGGTCTTTTTTCCACGTAAATTAAGGAATGTAATTTATTTTAATGTGAAGGAAAATTATGAATTATTTTATAATATTGTATTTTATTAATAGCATTGAAAAGATAAACAAAGCATATAAAGAAAATAGAGCAATTAATAGTTAAAGGGTATATTAAGAAAAACAACATTAATTAATGGTTCATTAGTACTGTAAATTGATTTATAACTTGAAACAAATTTCCTCTCTTAAGTGGATTTTTTTTTAAAAATTTTGAATGGAAGAAGTAAAAAAAACATTATTTTAATTTAAAACAAATAAAAATCTATTGAAAAATTTATACTCCATCCGTTCCTTTTTATTTGTCGTTTTAAAAAAAAAATTGTTTCAAATTATTTGTCGTTTTGATAATTTAAAGTTATATTTTGTGTATTATACCCTACTTCCTAAGCTTGGTCTAATTGTTCAAAACTTCATGATTTCGGAATAATCTCGTTTAGCAAGATAGAAAACCATGCTGATGTTGAAGCCTGTCTATCCAACCGCTCACCCGACAAAGTATATCTTGTCAAAAAAATTGGTTTGTTACGATCCGTCTTTAATTTTTTTGGTGGTTTTAATTTTATGGAAAGAGAAAGTGTGTGCAAAAAATAGAAATTTATTGGTGGATTAAAATTAGGGTACAATATATTAAAAAAAAAAAAAAGGGTATAATAGAAAGATAAGGTGCAAAAATACAATTTCTTAATTTGTTTTTTTTTTCTTTTCTAAAACGACAAATATAAAGGAAGGCAGGGAGTGAAACTTATTCTTATTTCTCTTCATGTGTTTGACAGCCCCATTCGATTTTACAAACAATTCAAAATGTGCAATGGTATTATAAACATCAACATCAAATTTTTTGTTTTTGTTTTTGAAAAGCTTCAAAAACTCATGAATAGTTGAACTATATCCATGAATTGAACATATAATAATTCCATTCAATCTTACGTTTCATCTTTCTCTTGACCTTAAAATTCATATACCAATTTATTCTTTTTCATGGTAACCCTCCAGTTCCTAAAGAAAGAAAGCCATAATAATTTGAAATTTGACCACGTTCCAAATAATTAATCTTTTAAAGAAACTCACTAAATCCATTATCTTAATTCATATACCTAAACTTCATTACATTGAAAAAGTGCAAATCCCGTTCTAGTTCTAGACAATAAAACTATTTTTTTTCCACAATTGATTCATTCCATTAATTTAACTAATGTTTTCATAAATGAGGCCACAATGCATCCAAGTGGCTAATATTTTCAGGATTTTAGGAGTGTGCGAGAAGCGTTAGGGGTGGAAAAAGTCAAATGTTAAACATACATCAAAGAGCAGGCCCATAAAATGAATATGACCTGACCGACAATTTCACTTCCCACCCCGCACGCTTTTGAAATTATTGCTTGTTAGAGGGGTGAAAAAGAAACGTGGGGGTGAGAAGATAAACTTTGTGGTGGGTGGGGGGAAGAGAAAAATTCTAAGCCCAATAATCACCAGCATCTAAGCTCTTACATGCTACAACCTCATTCAGATAGAGAATTACTTTTGCCAACCTATGACTTACTCGCGCGCCCTATGAAATGACGAAACTACCCCTTCGTGGCGTAAGTCACGGATGTAGAAAAAACATGAGTAAAAATGAGCAATTTTCACCGCACGTCCGTGGCTTAAGTCACAGATTCGTCGTAGGTCAGTGACTACTGCTTCAATCAAAGGCCTGCCACGTGGCCAATTTTATGTTTAATTGGCCACGTGTGCGGCCAAATTGCCTATAAATGGCAAAATCCGTTCATGCAGAAGTACAAACATTTCCCACCTCTCTTCTATATTTTTTTGCTTCTTCAAGTAATGTTTTGTTTGTCATTTTGATGTTATTTTGTTTAACTTTTGTTATTTCGTGTGTAATTGGCCGCAAAGTTCTTCGTCGGTTAGTCATAGAATATCCATTGGTGTGTTAATTCGCCATGATTGGGTACTCTATGTTAATCAACGTGGGACTTTTTGTGTCCTAATTATTGGGTACTCTATGACTAAACGAAAGAAAATCTACCAAATTTCCATCTATGGATCAGCAAAATCGAACGTTCCATACTGCTGAATTGCTCGATGGGAAGCATGTTGGAAAGCCTTGGCCTTTAAAATCCGCCAGTGCTTCCAGAGCCAAACTTCTCATTTTAACGCGTTCCATACTTCTCATTACAAATCCGTGACATAAGTAGCGGACACCCTGTTTCAGTCAAAGGGCTGCCACGTGTGTGGCCATATTGCCTATAAATTGCAAAATTGGTTCATGGAATGATCACACCTCTCCCACCTCTATTCTTCTATAATTTTCATTTCTCTTTTCCGTACTTCTAGTTTGCTCAATTTATGGTCATTTGGTGTGTTAGTGAATGAGCACATAGTCTTTCGTCGGTTAAATTGTTGGTCAAACTGTACGTTAAACAAACAAGCGGCAATTTATTGGTCAAATTTTGTAATGTTAAAAATTTTGATCAACTAAAATTTTAAACAAAATGTAATATTTATATCGTTTTTTTGCCGGAAATGAAAATGCTGGATGTATTATGTAAATCTATGTGATTTTTGTGTCTGATGATGTAATGAAAACATTAATTACGAATCATAACTTGCTTTGTATTTTCTTTTCTTATTCTGTTACAGAGGAATTCGTGACACATGGCACGGACACCCTACGCAGTGAATCTGTGGCTTAAGTCACGGAACTGTCGGTGGTAAAGGCACTCCTGTTTCAGTCAAAGGTCTGCCACGTGGCCAATTTTGATTGGCCATGTGTGCGGCCAAACTGCCTATATGAGGGGACCTTCAACATACTGATTCCCCACACCTCTCCCATTACTCTTACAATTTTATTTTTTTTGTTTTTGTAGTTTTAGAATGTTTTTTTTTCCGTAAGTTCGTGAGTAAATGGCCGCATAGGGCACCGTCGACGAAGGACTTTTAATGTCATTTTTTGAATACTCTATGATTAACCGAAGTGGATGGCCGTAAAGTAGCAGAGGATCGTAGTACCACCTAAAACATAGGGCAAAAAGTGGTTCAACTTCGGGAAAAAATGGGATTATCCCATTCTGCAGAAGTTGAATACGCTGTGACTATCTAAGTCGATGTCCGGCATGAAGGACATTTTCTTAGTACTACGAGGGAATAGAGCTAAAAAATGGGACTGTCTCATCCTATAAATGTGAGCAAGTGGCCGTTGAAGCATCCGCAAAAGTATATATTTATGATGTAATTTTTTTTATTATGCAAAAACAACTGTAAGGAGCAAGATGATTTAGATGACGTATCTAAGTCGATGTGATTTTTGTATCTGATGTGTAATAAAATATTCACTTTTCGATATCCGCTTCGTAATTAAATTTTAAATCTGCATGTCATTTATTGATTTTGTGGTGGTTGTTGATTCTGTGTCAGATCAATCCGTGACACATGACGCGGAACACCCTACGCAGTGAATCCGTGACTTAAGTCACGGAACTGTCGGTGAAAAAGGTCTTCCTGTTTCAGTCAAAGGTTGTTGATGACAGGAATTTCTATGATATTTTTAGTATTATTATTAGTAGTAAAATGACCAAGACAGGCCCAAATACGAAGGAAAACCTATAAAAGCAGGAAAAAGCATCAAGACAAAGTCCAAGATGCCAAAAGACAAGAAAAAGCCCAAAAAGTGAAGAAATTGAGCATTCCATCGCAGCACGATAACTTCCATCGTGCCACGATGGAAGCTGCTTGCTCGCCAAGAAAACAGAAGAATAAATCTGAAGAAAATCTGTCCATCGCAGCACGATATGGCACATCGCAGCACGATGACATAACTTGGCGCCCAAGCTGATGAAATGCACATGATCAGTTATAAAATTAAACTGAATCTTCACATCGCAGTACGATGGCTTCATCGCAGTGCGGTGCCTTGCTGAGGCCCATTACGAAAACTATAAATAGAGCCTCCCATTCATTGTTTTAATCATTCAGAAATAGTAGAACACTCTCTACTATAAGGAGAGGTTCAGAGGAGCTCTATTGGACATAGTTTTCTCCCCTTACGGGAAAACTAACTCAACAAGGTATGTTTTCTTTAGGCTTTTATGTTTAGGTTATAATTTCTTTATTGTAATTTAAATATGTAGTCTTTTGTAATAGATGCCTTAGGTTGTGGTGGAGAAGATGAACTCCCCAATGAATATTTGGAGTCTGTGACTTAGTCGAAGTTATAATAAATGATATTTAAGTATTATGTTTGTTATTTACTTTCATGCACTTAATAACGTTTCTCGTAATCTGGCCGGATAAGCGGGAGCGCCCATAGAATTGATATTAGGTTTCTAACTTAATATGGTCCGGAACTACTAGTAAATAATGCTAGGTGTATAGAGACGGTAACGTCCTGAACTAGTCGTGAATGAGCGGTTAGAGGAGGAATCATGAACTAGGTGTGAACTGAGCACTTAGATGATGAATAGCCCGATACTAGGATCTAGAGGTTAATTGGTGAAGATAATAATGCATTTTTATAAACAACTCACTTAGTAATTAGGGTATGTGACACATCGAGGTTAGGCTCTCGTAGGTACCTTAATTATGAAAGTAGGGAAACTTTAATAGACATAGTGTAACAGTAAGGTGTTACTACAACAAGGAAAGGTCACCGCCGAACATTAATCTAAATAACTATGTTATACACCGGTCATGCCAAATATGAAGAAGGGAGAGAGTTCAACCACCATACATATCCTCTATGTTTCTGAATCTTTTATTTATTTATGCAAGCATTACGCTATTTTTATAAAACCTTTTTCAAAACCCAAAGCGAATGCAAACTATCCAAACTTAAATAACGCTAGTGAAGCTTCGACACGATCCCTGTGGATACGAACTCATTCTAGACACCTAGAGTGTGAATTATTACTCGACGACAGACTGGTGCACTTGCCAGACCGTAGTCAAGTTTTTGGCGCCGTTGCCGGGGATTGTGTTTACAAAGCATCACTAGATTTATTTAAGTTTGTCAAAAAAAAATTTCAAAAATACAAAAAAATTAAAAAAATCAAAAAAATCTTGTTGATGATTGTGAATTTTGATCTGTGAAAGTTCTGGCTAAGGATAAGTCTTGGTATTTAAGCGATCCGTTGTGATCAACCTCACTTACCTGGGAATTTTCATGCTGACAAAGACACATGAGACAAACCAAAAATAGTTTTACCATTTAATTTTCCAGTGCTACTGAAGGTATTCATTTGTTGTGCTTGATAACAGGTATCCTGGAGTTTGAGTACGGCCCTGAACCAGAAAGAACGCTTTGGAAAAGAAGGCAAGCACAAAGGCTTGCAGCATCCAGTAATCTCAGCAAAGAGGGAAAGCCTTTCACCAAAGCCATGGGAGACGACCCTAACGGAGCGATGAAGGATTACTATGGGAAGGTCAGCATTAAGCAAGAACCGGAATGGACACCACCTCGCAACAACAACAACTCTGAAGGAATATTTTGGGATGACCTAGCAGATATAGAAATAAAATCCTAAGGGGACAATTTTTCTGATATCTCAAAGCCCTGCAATGAAGACAGGTGGAAACCAATACCTTCAAGTAACAGGTGGGACGAACATGTAAAATGGATCAAGAAATGGATGAAGCTGGTACCAGAATCCAAGTTCTATGCGGAAAGACCATACTCAGCCAGAAGGATCAGGAAAATAGAGTACCAGAAAAACGTGGTCAGTGAATGGTTGCACAGGTCCGGCACAGTTTTTGTGGAAGACTACACTAACGTGGAGTGTGATGGACTAATGGAAGAACTGGGGGGCACCCACGGTGAAAAGTGCATGGCACTTAAAGACAAAAAACGCAAACACCCCAATAAAGAAGCTGATAGCGAGTTCCGAGAAAGACTAGCAAAAAGATCACGGCTGCCACCCAAGAAGGAAGATCCTGGAAGCGTCACCATCATCTGTCAGATTGGGAAAGCAGTGGTCAATGCATTATGTGATGTGGGTTCAAGTGTGAACGTAATACCATTATCTTTGGCAGATAAGTTCAAGCTCGCATTACCTATTGTAGGGACTGCTCGGGAACTCGTGCTAGCTAATCAGTCGTCTATTCACTCGGTGGGCACAGTCAGAGATGTCTTGGTGAAAGTCAAATACCTAGAATTTCTAGTAGACTTCATGATCCTAGACATCGGAGAAGACGAAGAACATCCCATCATACTTGGAAGGCCATTCTTAGCCACCAGCAAGGCACTCATTGATATGGACCTTGGGGAGATAACGCTAAGGATTGGAGGTAAGTCAATAACTGTCAAAATTTCCAATGCAGCGAAGGACAAGTGCTTCATGCTTGAGTGGAAGGATAGAGAAGCTACACCACCGACTCCAACTCAAGAAGTACAGGTAAAAGTAGAGATAGAGGAGCTGGAAAATGAAATGGCGCAGCTAGGAATAGAGACAGCTTAGGAAGAAGAGGTACCCGAAGAACTGACTAACCAATTATAGAGGCTAACTATTGAAGTGGACATCCGAGCAACATGGGTCAAAGCATGGGGTAGAAACCGAAAAGTGGCCAGAAAATCTAAGTTTGGGGTTAATACGCCACCTTTGAAGAAGCCTGCTGCTGAGAGAAAAGAGGAAAGAAAGAAGAACAACTGGGTCAATGCACCAAAAGAACAAAAGAAGGAACATCCACCAAGAAGCAAGGGGAAGTCCATCATGAAAACAGTACCTTTAGAAGATGATGAACGACTCTGCTTTGCTACCTTCAAAGAAAAACAGAACCCAGAGAGGTATGAAAGAAGCAACAAGAAAGAGGGATGAGCTAAGGCGAAAGCTCCTACAGAAGAGAAAGACATGCGAACCTATCCTCGGTAATGGAGGAAATGCCTCAAGCTAATGAGAGGCTAAACAAGCGCTGCTTGGGAGGCAACCCAAGGATGAGTAATTTTAATTTCAGTATTTTCAATTCAGTATTTTCAATTCAGTAATTTCAATTCAGTTTTTCAATTCAATAAAGTATGCCTAGAATTCTGCATGTCATCTTCATCTGTAAACAGCCCTTACTTACAAAAAAATTAAATAACTGTTTGCTGTTTATTATCTAGTGCATGATAAACTGTTATAGGTAAGATTGCGGCGAAGTAAGTTATAAATTCTGATGAGCCGAATTTCACGCCTTCATACAGAAAACCAAAGGTGATTGCTCCGAAGTGCGAAGTTCGGGTGACAGAGAGACGAGTGATGAAGCTGGTGTCCGTGAGACAAATGTTCAACTTTCAGATACCTAAGCCATGTGAGGATTTGAGCCAAATATTTTCAAACGGTATTACCACTTTCTTTCGAATTACTATGAGAGTACCGTGCACTTGTTTATTTTCTAGAACTTGCTCTAATTCTCTGCTGACTAGTTGATTTGATATTATATGCATTGAGGCAATTGTTTGTTATAACCCAGAGCCTTTTCAAGCCACCCTTTATTATATTATATCCTTTGCTAGCCAATTTTGAGCCGTAAAAAAAAAATTTCCCTTTTGTTTCAGTGACAAACAACGATACAAGCCTATAGACCAGAAAAACAATCAAATTACCCTCTTTGGAGTTAAGGTAATAGTTCTCAAGTCTTGGCAACAAAATAAGTTTGGGGTTGCTCATGGAACTAGCAACGTTTAAGTTTGGGGTGGGTATACAGAGAACTATCACTAAGAAAAGAAAAAATAAATGAAAAAAGAGACGGGAAAACATCAAAAATTCCCTAAAAAAATAGTCTCTTAAAAAAAATGAATGAAAAAGAAAGAGCCAAAGGGCAAAAGAGAGAGCCAAAGGGCAAAAGAAAGAGGGCAAATAAAGTGATAGAAAAGAACCATACAAAGACACATCCGGTTCTTATACTCCGATACCAACACAAAAAGGCACCCTAAGGAACAAAGGTTGCGCACACAAAAAGGAACCAAAGTAGAACTTAACTCCAATGTTTAGCCTACTATTCCCAAAAATGTCCTACCTTGACCTAAGCCATGTTATAACCCTTAAAAGACCTCCAAAAATGCATGTATATTGAATTTTGACTGGTTGCTTAGAGTTCTTGCAAGCCCATGGTAAAATGGCAGGTTGCACGATGATTGAGAGATAACCCTTTCAATTATGAGCGAAAAACACAAATGTGAGAGAGAGAGAGAGAGAGAGAGAAAAAGTTGAACATGGACTCTTGCGGGCATTTGTCCGATTTGCTACTATTGACGTCTCCTGAGCCTAGCAGAACTGAGCATGATCGCTGCGGTAAGAAATCAGCGGTACCATTGCTGAAATACAAGCAAGGTTGTGAAATTCCTATCATCTTTATTTATCTCTTATTTCTCTAACGATCTTGTCTGACAGCATGTTACTTGAGGACAAGCAACAGTTTAAGTTTGGGGTTGTGATGACAGGAATTTCTATGGTATTTTTAATATTATTATTAGTAGTAAAATGACCAAGACAGACCCAAATACGAAGGAAAACCTACAAAAGCAGGAAAAAGCATCAAGACAAAGTCCAAGATGCCAAAAGACAAGAAAAAGCCCAAAAAGTGAAGAAATTGAGCATTCCACCGCAGCACGATAACTTCCATCGTGCCACGATGGAAGCTGCTTGCTCGCCAAGAAAACAGAAGATTAAATCTGAAGAAAATCTGTTCATCGCAGCATGATATGGCACATCGCAGCACGATGACATAACTTGGCGCCCAAGCTGATGAAATGCACAGGATCAGTTATAAAATTAAACTGAATCTTCACATCGCAGTACGATGGCTTCATCGCAGTGCGATGCCATGCTGAGGCCCATTACGAAAACTATAAATAGAGCGTCCCATTCATTGTTTTAATCATTCATAAAAAGTAGAACACTCTCTACTATAAGGAGACGTTCAGAGGAGCTCTATTGGGCATAGTTTTCAGAGGAGCTCTATTGGGCATAGTTTTCTCCCCTTACGGGAAAACTAACTCAGCAAGGTATGTTTTCTTTAGGCTTTTATGTTTAGGTTATAATTTCTTTATTGTAATTTAAATATGTAGTCTTTTGTAATAGATGCCTTAGGTTGTGGTGGAGAAGATGAACTCCCCAATGTATATTTGGAGTCTGTGACTGAGTCAAAGTTATAATAAATGATATTTAAGTATTATGTTTGTTATTTACTTTCATGCACTTAATAACGTTTCTCGTAATCTGGCCGGATAAGCGGGAGCGCCCATAGAATTGATATTAGGTTTCTAACTTAATATGGTCCGGAACTAGTAGTAAATAATGCTAGGTGTATAGAGACGGTAACGTCCTGAACTAGTCGTGAATGAGCGGTTAGAGGAGGAATCATGAACTAGGTGTGAACTGAGCACTTAGATGATGAATAGCCCGATACTAGGATCTAGAGGTTAATTGGTGAAGATAATAATGCATGTTTATAAACAACTCACTTAGTAATTAGGGTATGTGACACATCGAGGTTAGGCTCTCGTAGGTACCTTAGTTATGAAAGTAGGGAAACTTTAATAGACATAGTGTAACAGTAAGGTGTTACTACAACAAGAAAAAGTCACCGCCGAACATTAATCTAAATAACTATGTTATACACCGGTCATGCCAAATATGAAGAAGGGAGAGAGTCCAACCACCATCCCTATCCTCTATGTTTCTGAATCTATTATTTATTTATTTATGCAAGCATTACGCTATTTTTATAAAATCTTTTTCAAAACCCAAAGCGAATGCAAACTATCCAAACTTAAATA
The DNA here is from genome assembly GCA_030408175.1 of Trifolium repens. NCBI lineage: Eukaryota > Viridiplantae > Streptophyta > Magnoliopsida > Fabales > Fabaceae > Trifolium > Trifolium repens. Next base: position 40,698,991 of record CP125851.1, read on the forward strand.
ACGCTAGTGAAGCTTCGGCACGATCCCTGTGGATACGAACTCATTCTAGACACCTAGAGTGTGAATTATTACTCGACGACAGACTGGTGCACTTGCCATACCGTAGTCAGTTGTCCACATGATTGGCTACGATTGCGGCCAAACTTTCTATATAAGGGGACCTTGGCTTCAGTATTTTTTTGCACCATCCCCTTCTCTACTTATGTTAATTTTTTTTGTTATAATGTTTCATTTTTATCATTTTGTGAGTAAATGGCCGCATAGGCCACCGTCGATGAGAGACTTTTAATGTTTTTTTTTTGGTATTCTATGATTAATCGAAGAAACAGTTGCAAGGGTGGGTATTTCACACCCCGCCAAACTTTTTGGCTCATAACCCATTGCTGTCTGCATTGAAACCATTTCTTTCATTTTTTTCATTCATCTCATTCTTCTCATTCTCTCATCCTCCATATTTTCTCTAGTTTTTGTTTGTTTTTAGTTTTAATTTTTTGTAGTTTTAGTCAATGTTAGGCGTAAACGGCGTCTATGTCCGTCGCCGATTAATCGTAATGATCTTAGGTCCTTCTTTGTTGATGGAGATTGAGATCATTATGTTAATCGGTGAGAGACTTTTTGAGTCCTCTTAAGATAATTATGATTAATCGGAACGAATCCAACGCGATTTGGGTTTTCCCCAATGGAGGAAGGGGTGGTGGAGGCGAAGGAGGTGGTGGTGGAAATTGGTGCTTTGGGTTTTCCCCACCAGCACTAGAAGATTGATCACTATGATCAATCTAATAGAATAGACTTTTAGTTTATGTAAATTTCTTTGAAATGTAATAATAATTTAATGTAATTTTCTTTGAAATATAATGTAATATTAATTGAATGAATTTTTTTTTTTTTTTTTGCATTTTAGAATGTTTCAATGTTGCTTTAAATATACAATGTTGTTATATGTTGCATTATGTCAGAAAAGACCTATTTATATTTTTTTTTTACTGTCAAATGCATATCCGTGACTTAGGTAACGGGTGTGTAAATAACGTAGGGTGTATGAGGGGTTTATTTTTCTTATGCATGGGAAAAGCCCCCATTTTTATCAAATCCGCTTCTTAAGGCACATACAACTTCTGTGACTTATGTCACGGACAAGGATATTTTGGTCATTTCGTATGGCGCGCCTCAAAATCCATAGAATGACAAAAGTAATTCTCTTTAGATAAGTTAAATAAGCACCAACTTCTAATTTTTAATTGCCCTCCATTCATATTAGCGCCAGCAAAATAGCAAAATTAACACTAATATAGCCAACTACTCCATCTATACACTAACTTTTAATTGTTTCATGATACAAAGGTGGAAAATGCTTGTCAAAATAAAAATAATAGTATGATTTAATTATTTTCATTTTTAGGGTTGCTCTTCATCTCCTGAATTGCTCACACTAAAAAAACACTAACAAAGATATTTCCTAATAAAATTTGTACAACTGAAAATTATTTTCTTTTAAAATTTATACCATGAAAAGATATCTCCCAATGAATAAAAAGACATAAAAAAACAAATTCATTGTAGGAATAACAACCATCTTTTCTCTTTTACTCTCGTAAGAGTGTTGTTGCCCAGTGAGTGACCAAACAAAGCCTTTTTTACAACTGAAAGACTCCATTAAAAAATGCTTAATTAAATAATCTCAAAGACACGTGTCTGATTTAAAAAAATGCTAATCTTTATGAACCTAGCGGTGGGGATTACTCACTCAACGCTCAAACAATTTCCCCAAAACAGAATACACATTCACACTATTAAATCAGTTCAATCTCATCAATCACCCATGGATGATCCCCCGAAGAAAGTGGTTGTTTGCGGCGGCGGTGTCATAGGTGTATGCACAGCTTACTTTCTAGCCAAGAAAGGCGCCGCCGTCACACTCATCGAGAAATCCAACATCGCCTGCGCCGCTTCAGGTAAAGCCGGAGGATTCCTTGCTTTAGATTGGTGCGATGGAGGTCCAATGGAACATCTTGCACGCACCAGCTTCAATCTCCACCGTACACTCTCTCAAGAACTTAACGGTTCACAATCGTACGGTTATAGATCCCTCGCCGCTCTCAGCCTCACCGTAACTGAAGAATCAAAACGCACTTCTAGTTCGAGTTCTAGTTCTTCCTCTATTTTGCCGTCTTGGGTTGATGGGCCGGCCCATGGGCCTAAGACAATTGGGACCCACGAAACAACAGCGCAGGTGCATCCGCAATTGTTTACTCGGACGGTAATTGAGAACGCTGTGGAGAAGCATGGTGTGAAAATTATGATTGGGAAATTGGAGCGGTTAGGGGTGGAAGGTGGAAGTGTTGAATCGGTGATTCTGGAAGGAGGGAATGTTGTGGATGCGGATGCTGTGGTTTTAGCTTTGGGCCCTTGGTCCAGTAAGCTTGAGTTGTTGTCTTCAAGGTTTAGAATTTCTGGGCTTAAGGCCCATAGTATTGTTTTGGAGCCCAGGGAACCTAATGCAATAACGCCACATGCTCTTTTTCTTAGCTACAATGCCTCTAATAGGAGGGTGCCTCTTGATCCAGAAGTGTACCCTCGCCCCACAGGTATGAATGTTTCAATTAAATATCTTACTCACAAAAGAAGAACATTTAGATATGAGATAAAAAAATAAGGGAAATGTTACTATATGCCCTAAGAACACAAGTTAATAATCTAAATATCTAATTCATTTGATTTAACTTAATTTTTTATAAATTAAACACACAAACTTGACTCTGTTTGAATTGACGGAAAATAATGGGATGGAGCCGAGCAGAATTGAGTGGATTGAATTTGAATGGAGTGGACTCTTCCATTCTATTGTTTGAATATTTTAGAATGGAGAGGAAGTGAGGAACAATATTTTAAAATGTAGCGAAATCTGAAAATAATTTAGGAACTACACGGTACTAATTTAGCCATAAATAAATAATGGTTTTTCAGGGGAGGTGTATGTGTGTGGGATGTCAAAGGAGGAAGATGTACCGGATGATCCAGAGGAAATAAGGGGTAATGAAGAATCAATTGCAATGCTGAAGAGGGTGGCTAAGACTGTGTCAAGTCATCTTGGGGAAGAAGCAGTGAAGGTGGAACAAGCGTGCTTTTTGCCGTGTACTGATGATGGAGTGCCGATCATAGGAGAGGTTCCTGGCGTGAAGGGGTGTTATGTAGCGACCGGACATAGCTGTTGGGGTATTCTTAATGGTCCTGCCACTGGAGCTGCCGTTGCTGAGCTTGTCCTTGATGGCCATTCCAGTATTGTTGATCTTAAACGGTTTAGTCCTGCTAGATTTGTTGGGCGCACCAAGGCTTAGTTATCGTTATTATCATGGAGTGAACTATGGCAGGACTGTTTTTAAGTGTTGCTTATTAGTAACTTTCCATGTTGTATTTAATTGTAGGATTAGCATAAATATAGTAGTATAGTAACTGTGGATGATGCAGAATATTTCAAGGCCATGTACATGGGGATATATGTTATGTTTGTATTTCAACAGGCCCATGTCCTACAATTGCATGACCATAACCAACACATACAGATCTAAGTTTGTTCTTTGTCTGGTCATCCCTGCTTCTTAACCTCTGCAATCGCAATTATTCACATACTCTAATCCATACTGATTTGGGATAATCATAAGCCTACACTTTGATTCTCGCTTCATGATTCTCACTTCACCATTCACAATTCACAAATCACAATTTGTGATGACAATCTTGTTTGTGATTTTATGTTAATCAACTTCATACTCTTCAATCTTTGCGACTGAGTTCTTGCTCGCAATTCGCACTTTTGTTATTCACGACTTCACACTTTGCGACTGAGTTTGTTTGAGATTCTCTCCTTCACACTTCAAATTTGGTGGGTACTGTAGTGTTTGCAATTACACCTTCACAAGACATGGTTCAGTTCAGGTATTCATTTTTCAGATTTCACATTAGATTTATGGCTAATGCATGTTTCTTGATATATTTTTGAACATTTTATGTTCTGTTTTGATTTGTATTATTTGTGTACATACATTGTGGAGTGTGATTGATGAGTTTGTTACTTTGTTTCACCGATTAGTTTTCTCACTCTTATGGTTTTGATACATAAACCATGATAAAAGGGAAGTCACACTTACCTAAATCAATAACTTGAGATAGGATCTTTTTATGGCCTTCTTATTTGAAGAGTTCCTTTTAATGCTTTTAAGTTTTAACTTTTACATTTGTTTCCTGAGAATGCAAGTTGCTTTCTAATTTGATGGAATTTTGTTTGATGAGTTGTTTTCTTATTTATTAGTTGTTATGCATGAATGTGGAATTTATAGGTTTGTTAATTTTTTTAACCGATTAGTTTGCCTCTTTTACTGATAATGAAAGTGAAGACATTGCTTCAAATACATTGAAAACTGTCTAGTATGCTTCAGATACTATAGGATGTTTATTTTTTAAAATTATCATACTTGGCCACCGCGTGCAACGTCGTGACTAGTTCAAGAACAGCAACTTGGGCACCGCAGCCCAAGATAGAATTTACGGGCCATATTTTTTACATAGACTCCTATAACAGCTCGGGCAATTTTGATTTTTTTGGCCAACGGGTTCAACGTCGCGACTAATTCAAGAGTCGGCAACTTTAGCCGCATAGGCCTATTGTTTGTGAAGTTTATTAGCAAAGCATGATTACAAGTGCATGGCAGTCAAATTGTCTTCTATTTCTTGGAAATTGGAGGTGAGATTAACTTGAAATAATTTTGTGCATCCGATTTTGAAGTTCATTTGTAATTAAAACTGGGTTGTTATTGCTTAAGGATGGTGCAAGGAAAGATTTAATTACTCAATGCTTTAGTCGAATGAACTGTTCCTTTTGAGATTTTTCTTTTGTACCTATGTTCCAAAACCAGATTTTAGAGGTTTCATAAAATTATGAATCTTGTTTAAAATCAGGTAACATGTACATTTTCTCATTCTCTACGTTACATTTTTTTTACATAGAAAATTAAGTAGCATGTTAACAGTAGTAATGAAATTTTTTTTTGCAACGGTAAATTTATTAAAGCTTCCACCTTAACAAGAAGTATAGGGGAGCAAATGAGAACAATACAAAGATAGAATACACAAAACAAGAACAAAAGGAAACAGCCCCACCCTAACAACCAGGGGGCGGCCGAACCAAAAGGAAAAAAACAAACTCCCACCACTAAACCACAAGGGGAAACCAAAGTAATGAAAATTGTTGATAAATGGAATATCAATATTGCTCCTTAACCGGCCGATAAACCAAAACCACGACATATAAATAATTTGATCCACTAGAGAGGATATATTGACACGATCTCCTCTAAATAAAATATTATTGAATAATTTATGTATTTGGTTCAATGAACCTAACATTAAATTATCCAGGTAAATGTTTCTTAAATATAAAAAGGTAAATGTTATAAAATAAATAATAAAATTATTCAATTGAAACTTTGTTTCTTATAAAGTCAAATGTTTCTTTTTATAAATAATTTTAATATTAATTTATTTTATAACATTTACCTTTTTATTATTCAATGAACCTAACATTTATCTTTTTAACAAAATTATAATCATTGAATAATTTTATTATTAATTTAATATTAATATTATTTATAAAATGAACCTAACATTTTATTATTCAATGAACCTTCAGTCCTTCTTATAAGAAACAATTGAATTTTTAGATTCTTCAAATAATTTATGTATTTGGTCTTAATTTAATGAATTTAAAAGATGAGTCGTTTCTTATAGAAATTATCTACAACATTTGATTTTGACGATATTTTTAATTTAATTTGACTTTGACTATTTTTAATTTCAAATTAATGATTATGTCTTTTGGTTAGGTTTGAAAACTCTTGTTTGGCTATAAATAAAATCTTATCGGAAAAACCTAAAACATCACAAAAAATGACATTTTTAATAGTGATTGATAAAAGATACACAACCAAAAGAGTATGGAAATGAGCATGATAAAAAAAATGTGGTGTGATGATGCTAATGATTATGTTAGTTGTAACACAAGTTAAATGCATCACTACTTCTCAGGAGTTTAGGCCAGTCATTAAAGGAGCAATTTGTGAAATAAAGTGTGATTTCAAATGTGCTGGAAAAAGACTATCAATTGATTTTGATAAGTGTGTGAAAGATTGTGAGCAACATTGCACGGCGCAAGTGAAAACCAAAACATTGCCATGATCCTTAGCATTATCAATGGTATCTAGCTATATTTTTGCTTTCTCTTCATATTTTATTATTATTTTATTTTAACATATCTAAATATTTATATATATTTATTTTTACTTTCTAGGTGCTCGTGCATATATACAATGATTCAAGCTTGAAGCGTTGCAAGAACAATAAATAATTTGTATGTTTATGTGAAAGATTCCACATAATCAAATGGACCTCATAAGAATTGACATTTGTGTCAAACTTAAAAAAATACATTTTGATTTTTGCGCGTAATTTTTTATTTCTTCTTTGTTTCATATGATGGTTGATTCATGGATTTGGTTGCAAGCATGCATTATTATTAAACCCTAATCAATCCGTAAAATTATTTAGGCCAGAAATAAAACATTTTGATAGTTTATCAAGAGTTTAGATTTTCTTTAGTTGAAATCAAGATTTGTACCCTAAATTTTACAACACTTACAAACATTTTTCCGATGGTTGACTTCCGTATTGGATATGCATTAAACCCATGGTCGGCCTAAGGCCTAACTATAGAAGTTAGGGTTTTAGACCTTCCAAAAAAATTGGTAATTGATCTCTACAATTTCATCCATTGATATCAAATTATTGTCTGAATTGTATAATTAATAGTTGATATTGTTTTTTCTTTTTTTTTTTACGGAAGTTAATGGATGATATTATTATTTGCTTCAATATTTGTTTTTGTTGGTATTGACCAGAAGATTCGAGTTCACAACATATTTAAATACATATAAGTTATCGATTAAAATGAATATACAAATCATTTTTGCTTTTTTTTTTTGGCCTTTTTGTAGTCGGGATTTGGATTATGAGTACTTTTATATTATGAGCAATGTAGGGGTGGAAGGGAAAAAATTTCTAGTTGTTAATTTTCTTAGTGGGTAAAATTTATCACTTCACTACATACGTAAAGTAGAGTTGGGTATATGGACTGGGGGCCGCATGCCGATCCGTTTAATCCGCAGACCGGGCAGATTTATGACCAATTTTTTTCGATCTGTTTATGTTTTTGTCCGTGTGGGTTTGACTGTTAAAATCGTGGATTATGCGGGTTAAATTCCCGAAAAACAAATTTCAAGAATTTTTCCCGAAACATTCTGAAATAAATTTCGAGAAAAACTTCAGCATGTTTTTTATCGAAAAATTTCTGGAACTTTTTTTCTCGAGAAAAACTGCATAACTTTATTTCCAAAAAATTTACGAGGAATTTTCTCGAAAATTTCCAAAGCAAATTTCGAGAATTTTTTCCCAAAAAACTTTTTTCCCGAACTTTTTTTCTTGAGGAAAACTCCATAAATTTTTCCGGAATATTGTTTGAGGATTTTTTTTCGAAATAAATTTTATGATTTTCTTTCTAGGGAACATTCTGAAAAAAAATGTCGAGAAAAACTTCGGTACTTTTTGATAAAAATATTCCATAAAATTTTCCCAAAACCTTCGGGTACTTGTTTCCGAAAAAATTTCAAAAAATTGTTTCCCAAAAAAATTTCAAACTATTCTTTTCCCAAAAATATTGGAAGCTTGGGGCTCATTTTAGGCCTTGGGCCTATTGTATATTCAGGGGGCTTAACATATTTGAGGCTTACATATATGGCTGTCAATGACCCGAGCCAACTCGTGAATAGTTCGAAACTTGATTCGATAATTGACTCGTGAACTTGGTTCGTGAACCAAATGAGATGAATTTGAGTCAAAAAATAAGTTCGTTAAATAAATGAGCTGAACATAAACTATATATAGTTCAACTCGTTTGGTTCATTAACTAACTCGATTATATATATAAACTTTTCAAATCTTTTTAACTTGACACATCAATGAACTTTTTAGTTTCCCATGTACAGATATTACTCACGCTGTCTTTACGAAAAAAATTACTCCTTTAGACTCTCTCTTTCTTAAAGGACTTTTCATTTTTTATTTTTCATTACATTTCCTCTTCTTTATTTTAAATTTAATATTTTCTTTTTTCTTTTAAAAAAATAGTTATTAGAAGGTTAAAGATCAAATTTTGAAATTTTGACAAAAAATGACTTTAAAATTATGTGATTTTGACTTAACGAGTTGAACGTAACGAGCCGAACCAAACTATTCGTGAACTTTAAACGAGCCGAACTCGAGCTGAAAAAATAGTTCGTGTCAAACTCGAGCCGAGTTTCAAGCTGAACCAATTCCTATCGAGTCGAGTCGAGCTCAGACAAGTTCGACTCAGCTCGACTCATTTCCAGCCCTACTTACATAAAAAGGAAAGTATCTCTTCCCACCCCCAATTTTCTTTTCACCCCTCTAGTATGCAAAAATTTTCAAAAAATACGTTCTGAATTTTTTTTGGTGTAAATTTTACTAAAAATTCGGAGCTAGATGATTTAGATGACTTTTTTAAATTGATATAATTTTTGTGTTTGAATTATAAAATATATTTCTTTGCATTTATGTATCTTTCTTTGTTATTGTCTCTTTATTTTTCGTTCCTTTGACATACTGGTCCTCTACTTAAGTAGCGGACGCCACCAGACCAAAATAAAAAAATAGACGGTTGTGATAAATTAATATTCAATAAAAACAATATGCTGCCTTATGTTACAAATTTCTTTTTCTGTCAAATCCAAATATGTTACTTAAGTAACGGATATAGAAATCGCCTCTGCGGGGGGTCTTTGTGCTGCATGGTAATTGTCAACATTTTTTGCACATCCGTGACTTAGCACTTGAACACTGTCCGTGTCATAGGTGACATACAGAGATATTTTGGTGATTTCGTAGGGCGCGTCCCAGAAATCATAGGATGGCAAAAATAATTTTCCCTTAATTTCACAGCTCTACATATACATACCTTTACAAAAAGTTGCATCTCCTCTTACATGTCTTTGGACACTATCTCTTTTCAATTCCTATTTTTCTCACTAATATAGTATTTGTATGCATATGTGCTAACGAGTCACTCGAGATGTGTTTTAGATATTCAATTATGAATCTGCGATATGTGTATTAAAAGTCTCACATTAGATAATATATGACCTTAACACATTTATATTAGTTGTTGGTTGTCCTCACTTTATATGTTTGTTTTGTAATGATTGAGTCGGATCTTGTTCCGATGGATCTAAGGTGGCGACCAGAGTTAAAGTCTACGGTGTAGTTTGAAATTGGAAGTGTACCTGGAAACACTCTCTCATTAGTATTTGATTGAGTAGAGAGACTTATCGAGATAGAGTGTGTACCTTTCTTCTTGTGCATGTCAATTATAAGTGAGATTTATGATGAATTGGAATAAGTCGCATTGAGCCTAATGAAAGATTCTCAACGTCATTCACAAAACAGCACATGATGTTGGTGATTGATTGTTGGGAAGGTATGCTATTATGGGTCGGCGGTGCAACGTCTTAGAGAGATTTTGTATGGAGTCTCAGCTCAATCGAAAACAATTCTAAAATAAATTTTAAGATAATATCAAAGTATATCTAAACTTTGTTGTGTCATTTTCTAGTATCAAATCACACTCTATATGTTTCCGTTTTAAATAAAATATAATATTGATTAAAAAAATATAACATAGAACATGAATTTATATATAATGAGTAGTTCTTATTGAGTAATTGTTACCTTATAAATTGATTTTATAGGATACTGAAAATAGCTAATCACATTTCATAGCTTCTCGTTTTGTCCTTATAGTCGCTCTATTATCCACTTCCACACCTCATTCAACTGAATAAATATTAAATACCCGATTTAAAAATGACGATTCTCACGGTACTGATTAATGAAGCAAAGATATTGTCAAGGTTATGTTATTCCGATGCTCCACCACACAACCATGTGCTGCCTTCATGTGCAAGCATTTGTGTCGGAATTCTGGTGTTACAATAAATCATTATTTTTTAATTATTATTACTAGGCCTTTTTTGGTACTAATAAAACCTTAACGTTACCCATAGTCACATTATACAAAATCACTTTACAGTCTATCTACACCTTATAATAATTATATTTGAAATATTATTATCTCCCCATATATATTTTAATAAACTTGATCTAATTAAAGTAAAATATGCACATATTCTCAACTAAGATTATGGGTGCATGTGTGAATCTAGTTGTACAAATCTGTGTATTATGGATTAGACAAAGCACAAGACAAATGCCAGTGAGAAAACAAACCTTTAGTCAGCCTGGTGTTAAGGAGCAGCCACTTACTACTTAGGACTTGTAAATCTAAGTGTCACACATTAAACATATATTAATTAATTAATTAATTAATTAATGTTTAATATTTGTTGGACTTTAGACCAAGTCACGCCATGCCTTACCATCCACGGGTCGACTCCGCTTACCGAAGCTCAACTGCTTAAACAACTTCTTTTATATTCCTTCTTAACGTTCTTCACAAGTTTTTATCACCTTAATTTCTTCATTGATTTTTGTTCTCTTTGGCTAAGTCCAATTAACTAAAATCAATAAACTAATTCAAATCAAGGGTTAATAAGTTGGTGAGGCATACACTATCCATTTATATTTGAAGTATTTGTCCAATGAGAACAAGTCGCATAAACATATTTGTACGTGTATAGCTAATTTATTTTATTCAACATTTACTACTTCACATGCATAGGTTGTTATCATTAATTGTTAGTAAATATTGGCAAATTATCAAGGGATAGTGACAGTGTAGAAAAACCTAAATACCTAATAAATTTCAATTATAGACTAATTGTTTGGTAGAATTTAAATTTGAAATCCTGACATATGCCCTTATATATAGATCTAAAAGTATTACCGTAACTATTTATTGTAAAAGTTAAAATATACTGTAATCCTTTGAGAAATTAAATGCACACTTTATAAAATAAAATTTTCGTATTTGATATCCTAATGGCTCATGTTAGCATTTTACATATAATTTTAATTGGATTTTACTTACGGTTGAAATTTGAATCACCAAGACCTCTTTTTCCCTAGGTAGGAATCAAAGGGTTAAAAACTATGTATCATTGACACTCTTAATCGATGTCGTGTCTGGTATGCTACACTTGTCAATGTCTAACATCAACATAAACTGATATATGTGATTACATTCAATTATGATATTATTTTCTTCAAATATTACAATTAATCATGTTGGCGTATTAGTGTTATATATCGTATTAGTGTCGTTCTTCATGGTTAAATACAAGTAAAAATTAAGTCTAGTTTTCACTATCTCTGCCTATTATATACTACTAGTATACTCCAAATTGTTTGGTTGATGATCAACTTAACAAAATGTGAAGAGATTGAAAGATTCCAAGTGGTAACTTATTGAATAAGGAAAGGGATCAGAAACAAGATCCATTCATTGGGGGAAGCAAACGTTGTTGAAAGGTTAAGGTAAAAGGAACAGCAATTCCTCTCTTTCAATGTTGATGAAAATAAAAAGGCAAAAACAAACTTATTCATAGCTAAGCGCCAATGAGAAAAGTGTTACACTAACTCAATGAATAGTCAAATTTCTTTTTGGCCCTTACTCATTGTACACCAACTTAAAGGCATTGGAGGCAGAATCTTTTCACAAAGTTTGGGATTACATCGCAAACAAAAGGTCTTAAATGAAGGAATTAAGAAATGACATAGACTAGACATCACTAAATTCACCACTACTAAAAATATCATTTAAATGTCCTTTTTTATTCCTTTCTAAAACATTGTTTTCCATTATTGGTATTAGTATAGAGCTGGTTGGTGTTAAGCATTTACTATAGCCTTAATTTGTTGTTTTAAATTCTTACTTGGATGTGGTTAGGTTGAAAATTTCTGTCTTTTTTCATAAGACTATATTCAACTTTTAGCTTGATTAATTATTCTTCATCAAAATTATATTAAACCTTTTACCTCTTTTTTATATAGTAGTAGGCAATTAATAGTATGATAGGGAGATAAAGTAATTTTCTTCATGAAGGATAAACTTAAAAAAAATATTGAAGATTGTACATAAATTTCAAAGTGTCTATCATACTAAGTTTTAGGTTTGATTTGTCTCCACCAGTTTATACAAATGGAATAACCGGCGAATCTCTTTCAGAATACTTTGGAAACCATGATATATATATATATATATATAAATTGCACTATTATATCAAACATACTCATCGATGATTATTTACAGAATATTGTTCCTTCGATGACTCTCGTGCACTATTAGAAAAATAATTTAGAACTATTTTTTAAAGAATTTCTCACTCATGAAAAACTGATTTTCTGATGATATTCTTTGTATGTAGAGTAACTCTATTTATAGATAAACTCATACAAATTGATGAAGAGAAAACATTTCTTTAAAGGTTTTTAGCAATGTTAATTTAAAACAATACATTAATTCACTTTTGTTTACAAAATGTTCCAAACTAAATCAAGAGACACATTCTTTCAAACTAATTATTGCATCTTTCAAGTATTTTGGAAAATGTCCAACATACTATGGGAGTTAGTTTTAGTTATCATGCAGTCACAATCCTAACCGTTGGTTTGGTGCACCTTAGATCATCTATCCCAACGTTCATAGTGTGAACTTTCTTGGAGCTACTTGTTTGGCCATCTTCCCTGAACAGCCATGGCCCTCCACCTCCTTTCTAGTAGCTCTTACCATCTTTTATTATAATATGGGAAGAGAATATTGTGTACTAAAAGAAAAACAATATACAAGTGCCTTAAGAGCCTTTTAATTACCTTTTATTCCTTGCAAAGAATAAAAGGGATGTTCTTAATGAAAAAGAATTAAAGTAGCTTTTACTATTAATAGAGCCAATAAAGTAAAAGTTAAATAAACTTTAGTCTAGATCATCTTTGCCAAATTAATTTTTTTTTTGTACCATATAAAGCTGGTATATATCATACCTTTTGAATCTTGAATATGATTATTTTTTAAAAGGGCAATGACATACCTTCTTACCTGTTTGTTTTTTTAAACAAGAGGTTGGTAAAGTTGCCACCAAATATTTAAATTGCAGGAGCCAAGTTTATATTTAAAATATATGATAATGCGATCCCATGTGTGATCTAAAATCTGAATGCACCCAGTTCCTCAAGTCTAAAACAGAACTGCTCTGTACTGTGCAAGAGGTAAAAGAATGTTACCACCTTGAAAAAAATCTTATTAAATGGACTTTTTTTTTAATGTAGTCTAATCATTAGTGGTTAGAAATTTCATCTTTGAAATAAATAAATTGGATGTTTAGGGTTCAAAGATCGATTTCTGTATATATAATGCAATATCTCTATCAACTGAATTAAACTTACGGGAACGTATTAAATGAACTTTAAGTCTTAATTTTATGTCATTTCCTAGTACCCCAATTTTTTTTTTGTTACGATGATACTGGATTATTGGTACGAAGTTTCCACTGTCGTTAGCGACAACTAATCTCTATTTAAAAACCTGTGAGCAAAGACGTTTCTAATATTTTGTGGTCATAGGAGAACCTACAATTTAGATCCTAACTAATAAGTAGTATTAAATAATATTCGAATTCTCAAAAAACATTATCTTTTTTATTTAATATCCAAATACTCGTACAAAACACTTGATATGTGTTTTTCTAGATGCGATCAGGCAAAGTCACTACTCAATAAAAATTGTCTAATATCAATATGTTCTATAAGAGAAAATTAGGGATGATTAATGAGTTGCAGGCTTGTAAAGAGCAAAACGAAGGAAGATGATGATGTGTGTTGATATGTAGCGACATTGTGAGAAGAAGAGAAATGCAGACATGCAGTGCAGAGTAAGTAGTACGAAGATAGTCTGACAGAGAATTTGATAGTTAATATGAATAATAAGGAATATCTGTGCAGAGAAAAAATTTGATCATTGATACCTACCCTACGCATCAATGTATCAACTCATCGAGCATCAACCATACTAAATATCACTGTACCAAAATTCTTGATACAATTATACGTTCAATGGGAGAGAATAGGAAGCGACAAACAAATTATAAGAATTTTTATTTTATTTTTTTGGTTGGGCTTAATATTCCCTGAAAAAATTATTTGGGCCTAAATTTTGAACCTATTTTTATGGACCTAGAACGGCCGCCATCTTGCTCTGCCTCATGTACGGTCCTACATGTGTAGGCGCACAAAGTAAGTTCATCTATTCCGACCGAATTGTCTTCATACACATAAATCAAGAATCGAACTTCCAACTACATAATTAAGGGGATCAAATTCCTTACCACTTGAAACAATTCATTTTGGTACTGGTACTCAATTGTAAATCTGAAAATATAATCATTTGGTTATTGAAATTCCAAAAAATTTATTCATCTCAAAATTTAATATTCTTATGATTAGTATCTGTCCTCATTTTACTCTCTATATTATAGTGTTTAATAATTGTACCAAAAAAGTATTCTTTAACAAAAGATAACTAAAAATGTATAAAAAAAATAATAGACATATCCTTAAAAATATGTATGTCAAGATCCAAAAAAATTCTTTGATAGGGCTAAAAATATTTTGACCATGCTCTTGGTCCTACAAATAAGCAACATGTAATTCGTCAAATTCGCTGGCATCCCCCTCCTGAAGGCTATATTAAAATTAATATGGATGGCTCTTCTCTTGGTAATCCTGGTAATGCAGGTTTTTGAGGCCTTTTGAGAAACGATAGAGATAGCTGGATTCATGGTTTTTCGGGATCTTGTGGTAGAGCTTCTAATTTAGTGGTTGAACTTTCAGCTATTTGAAAAGGACTTCAATTGGCTTGGGATCTTGGTTATAAATCGATTATCATGGAATCTGACTCTCAAGCAGCTTTGGATCTTATTGCTAATACTCAGCAGAACGAATTTCATCCTCATGCAACTTTACTCTCACTTATTAGAAAGCTCACTTCTCTTCCTTGGGTGATCTCCTTTGCTCATACCTTGAGAGAAGAGAACGAATGTGCTGATTGGTTGGCCAAATTTGGTGCTACTAATGTTGACTCATTCAAGATTTGGATTGCTCCTCCTCCACAATTGGATAATATTCTTTTTGCTGATACATCCGGAGTGTATAGGCAAAGGATGACTTAGTCTGTTGTTTTCCTTTTGTTTTTGTTTATTTTCCTCATAATAATAAAAACAATATTGCCAAGTTTTATAAAACACATAATTATATTAACAAAAATATTCAAAATATATAAAAATTTATATAAATTACAATTGTTCTATACGAGTTTTTATATTTTAAAAATGTTCAATAATTTTTCCATTTCAACATTAAAAAATAAACCCGTTTTCAATGATTCTTTCATTGTCAACATTATAAAATATGTCGCTAATTTTCATAAATGAAACCAAACAAACAATCATTCAATTGCACTTCTCAATTTTCACAAAATTCACGACTGAGAAATATCTCGCAAAAAAATGAGTAAGAAAATCCGAAAAAGAAAATAAAATTGAGATAGTGAAAAGTTACACTTGTTGTGAATACATATGAATGTAAGTTTTTTTTTTTTAAACTCGATATCCGGTTCAAAGACCGACTAATTTGAGAGGACCAATTCCACCGTCCACTTGCGGGAGGCCCGTTTAAAGCCAGGGTTTTTTACTGGACTAGTCCACCGAAATTGACACTAATGGAAATCAAACTTGAGACCTTGAGAGGAGTAAACTCCAAGGATCCAAGCCAACACCACTAGGCCAACCCAAGTGGGTTTACATATGAATGTAAGTGAGTCAGCCTAATTGATTTTCTATAGAGACCATGAAATAGGTGGGATGAGCTCGTGAAATATTCAACACAAAAAAGTCTAAAGTTTAGTACTGGTTGTTTTTTACTTTGAGATCTTGAATTTTTTAAGCATATATTTTCATATATAGGCGAGAGAGATCAAACCCATATAAGAATTTAGTTTAATTTATAATGTTGGTAATATAGTATTGTAAAATTGAACGTTTTAATCTAAATTTAAACCGGGATGTCACAATTATATGTTTATTTTAAGTGGTATTTTTCATGAGCGATCATAAATTCATAATTGTGAATTAACAGAAATAATAATGCCATAGAAATTGCATTTTGAGTCAATAATCTAACATGGGAAATCCACTATATATTTTTGTTTATGTTTTCAAAAAAGTGGTACCAGACAGAAATAAGGGTCCGGTTGGTTTTTGTCCACCGTCAATGTACGTAAGGACACAAATTATTTTTTTGCACAGAATCATAGAATAATTGTTTTAAGCAATCTTCATCAATGTTATACTAGTTCATCGTTAACCAGAAGGAAAAACAAGATGTTACTAGTACGAATTTATTGTCTCCCTTAGCTTGCAGTGTGATGGGGCCAATACCTTCTCGCGGCAATGAATTGAAATGTGAGTTGGTTCTTAATTTGTTTGTTCACATGAATGTCATCTTATTACTTAGTGTACGCAAATTAATTTGGAAATCGTGTACATTTAATTTAGATAAGATTTTTGTATTTCCTTCTTTTTGCCCTAATTAATCCAATAATTACGTTATGAAGGGATAGCAGTGTTCAATTTTTGGGACCCTCTTCAATAATGGTGGTACTACTAGTGTATCTTTTTGCCAATCAGAAAATATTTGTACAAACCAAGCTGAAAATATTTGTACAAAGAAAAAGATAGTAACATCTCCGACTATACGTTAGGACTTATTAAAGTAAGCAGTTGTGGCAATTGTTAGGTTTATATATGTTGAGATTTCGGTTTAAAAGGTCTCATTAGAGGTGTAAGTGGATTAGAAAAAATTATTAAATTGATAAATTAAAGTAAACTAAATTGAAAATTAACCGAATTAGCTTGGTTCGGATAAAAAAATTAAACTGAACCATAGGAAATCGAACAAGCTTGGTCTTGGTTCGATTCTCGGATTCCAATTTTAAAAATCGATGAACTGAATATCTTACTAATACTATTTTTTATGAATATTAGATAAAATAATATGGTTAATTGTATAACAACTTATGGAAATTTTTTACCAAAGAAATAAAATTATATTAATTTATTTTGTTTTCTATTACAAATTGTCTAATAAAAATAAGAAAATGAAATTATGTTAGTTTATTTTGATTTGAGTATGTTGTATAATTTATTTAATTTGAAGTTGTTTGTAATATATGAAATAATTTGTATGAAAAAAAATGATAGTTTGAAAAATTGATATATAACAAAGAATACACCCAAAAACAATAGCAGAAAATACACATGATTAATGTTTTTTTTTTTAAAAAAAAAATCATTATAAACAATCAACCGAACCAAATTGGTTAGCGCAGTTTGATTTCAATTTTAAAAAATACGGAAAATCAAATCAAACTAAACCGATGAAGTTTTCATGGGTTCATACATTTTTTTTACTAAAAATCGATCAAAATCAATTCATTTACACCCATAGTCCAATAGGTGAAAGAACCACATCAAGTATTACATTGAACATTTTAATCTATTAAACATGTGAAACTTCTTTATGCAAAAAAAAAAATGTGAAACTTCTAACAGTATCACACCTTTTTTTTTTTTTGATAATAACAGTATCACACCTTTTAAAAATTGAAGTCGGTGATTTTTACTTATAAATAAACCTAAAATGAGCATAATATTATCTATAAAATTTAGTTCAACTAATAACTCTAAGATTATTAGATTAGATGTTTTTACTAAATTCAAACTAATATTTGTCACTTATTCAATAAAAAAATGTAAACAGTATTGTGCTCATTTCTATATCTAAAATCATTTTCCTTTGGATTGGTGGTTTGAATTTCAACATTTTCCTAATTCCCCATTCATTCGAATCCGTAAAAGGTGAAAATTAAGTGTATCCAATTAGTGAAGGGGTAGATAGATTTGTGGTAGAATTTTATTAATTTTGATCCAATTAGAGGGAATTTTAGTAGAAGAAAACAAATGACACAGCCAGACATGACTCATGACAATTGTCTATAACAACTTAGTACATCGTCCATTTATTTAAATACTACTGTACGATAAAGTAGCCACAATATTTTATGTATACGTTACAGGCTTTTGAGAGTAACGTAAATAAAAAATAAATAAAGTCCAAGACATAATTATATTGACAGGGTTATGATTGAAGAACTCGTGAAGTCAATAACTAAGAGTAGTAGCAAATTTACAACTCCACCTGCATGTCAAGTAGTAGTAGAAAAAGATGCTATACTAAATATGAGTAAATAATACTGAAAAAAAAGTACTTATGTTAATAGGAGTACATTACTAGTAAGTGTGAAAAATTGAATAGAAAAAATGAATGTTGAATAAGAGAATATAATCTCGTCTTCAATTAATTAGGGGTATTTTTGTAAATATTTAATTAATGTACTTTAAAATTTGAAAAAATGTCATAAAAATAAGACAAAAAAATTTTGAAAAAAAATCTTATATTCACCACAAATTCATGATGTGGTAGTAATATGCAACGAAGGAAGTTTTTTCAAACGTGAGTCTAGTAACGATTCTCTTAATCGAGTAATTTTTTTTTATTTAGATGTATTTGTGTTATTGGTGGCTTACATTCATAAATAAAATACACCATACCATACATTGTTAGAAGGCCTAAGTCGCTCATTTATAGTCAAATTCTCGACTTCGTGAACTCTCTTCATACAAACAACCATGCAATTGATTCGGAGATATGGTGTAATAATTCCCTAACATATATCAAAGGCTACTTTTAGCATGTACAAGACGCACTATGCAGTCGGATCTCTATTTTTTGAGTCTCAAAATAATAAAAATATATGTGATAGTAGGTTTAAAAAAAAAACATGAAAAGTGTATGAGAGTTTGCGGAAGCGCGATAGTTGTTTCTCCCACGCTAGCCAAGAAAAGACTTATTCAAAAATGTAAAATAATATTTTGATCTATCTTTGTTAAAAAAATAATTTAAAAGGTTCAATACAAAATGATTAGATTTCATAAGAAATATAAAATGAACAAAAAATATATATAAAAACTTCATTGATGAGAGTCTGAGTCCTCAATAGTCAACATAGACGTTACACATTCACACAGAACATTAGTCATTCAATACTCCATTTATACGTATTTCCATTCATGCAGAGACTTCATATTTAATATTTTTCAGTACTCAAAAAACAGGATGCAACAACTTAATTAATAAGAGGGTAAGGTAGAGAGTAATGATAGAGCAGTGAAACTATTTAGAGCTCAACCATAAATTATAGCAGTGTAGGTACACAGAGTGCATATTTGTATGAAGAGGTTTGAGTTTTGGTGAGCTGTTAAATGTCCTTCTTCTACAACCTATACATTTACATATATATATATATATATATATATATATATATATATATATAGGGTCAGGATCAAATGACACCAAGGTGTCAAACTTAGTAACATGACACCTCCGATAATTCTTTACCGGATAATCGTATTACAAAATCAACCGTTGGATTCAAACCTATTATTATATAGATCATGTCTATAAAATTTAACAACAATCGGAAATTATTTGATATGTCAATGAGATGCATAAAAACCAACGTCTTACAAAACTTCGTCAAAACCGTTAATTTTTATCCTTCTCTTTAACCCATCAAATGGTTTCCGATTTATGTTAAATTTTATAGACATGATCTATATAATAATAGGTTTGAATCCAATGGTTGATTTTGTAATACGATTATCCGATAAAGAATTATCGGAGGTGTCATGTTACTAAGTTTGACACCTTGGTGTCATTTGATCCTGACCCATATATATATATATATATATATATATATTTTGAGATACCATGATATTGATATGAAGTTCCCACCTTTGTTAACAATAATTATTCTTTGTTGGGAACATGTGAGACATACAAGATGAGTTCTCTCCCAACCAAATTTTTTACATATGCATGAGTCATAAATCGAACCCTTAATAAGATAGTACTTAAGAAGACCAAGACCTTACTGCTCAGATCAAGGCTTTGTTTGAGAATGCAAATAAGTTATAGCTTATAGCTTTTAGCTTATAAATTAAAAACTCTGTTTGGTAACAGTTTTTAAACAATAGTTTATAGCTTATTTTACTAGCTTATAGCTTATTTTTCAAGTGCTATTTCAAGTAGCTTATGAGCTTATAGTTTATCATCTTTTGTTCCAATTTTACCCTTTATCATCTTGCTTGAAAAAAATTAAATATTAATTAAACATATCTTTTTTATATTGTTTCATATTTATAAGCTAGTTCAACCGCTAATTTTATCAAATAATACAAATTCAATCAACTATCTTATTTGCTGAAAACTAACTTATAAATTATCGACTATAAATTCATCTGCCATAAATTAACTTATCAACTATCCGCTAATGGATGGAAGTTTTCTCCATATACATTTATATACTATAGTTTTTTTATTATTATTTTCACATTATATTATATACATCAACAAGTATCATTCCATCCACATGGACCTCTGTCCTTTCGCATTAAATCCCCGTTACCTCTTTCCCTCTTCTTTCTCTCTCCGTTCTTTCTTCAAACAATGTTTAACAACAAAAACAACAACCACCCTCTAAACCCAAAAAAACCATGAACAACTTCACCACCACAACCCTTTCTCTTCTTCTTACACTCCTAACACTAATCCTTAACCAATGTTTTTCACTCTCTAACGACGGCGTTTTGTTACTTTCTTTCAAATACGCTGTTCTAAACGACCCTTTATCAGTCCTTTCAAATTGGAACTATAGCGACCTAACACCATGTTCATGGAACGGTGTTTCTTGTTCCAACATTGTAACAATAACAAACACAAAAAACGATACACCATTTCGTGTTACTGCTTTATCACTACCAAATTCTCAGCTTACATGTTCTATTCCTTCTGATCTTGGTTCCATTGAACATCTTCAAATTCTTGATCTTTCTAACAATTCCATTAATGGGTCTCTTCCATCTTCCTTTTTTCAACCAAATTCCAACCTTCGTTTTATTAATTTTTCAAACAATTTGATAACAGGGGAAGTTCCAGAATCTTTAACAGAGCTTAAAAGTCTTCAATTTCTTAACTTTTCCGACAATGCTCTCACTGGAAAACTACCCAACAATCTCTCAAACATGCAAAACTTAACCGTTGCTTCGTTTAAGAACAATTACCTCACTGGTTTTCTTCCGAAAGATTTACAAACTTTACAGATTTTGGATCTGTCTTCAAATTTGTTGAATGGAACTTTAAGTCCAGATTTTGG
This sequence comes from Trifolium repens, assembly GCA_030408175.1. Taxonomy (NCBI): domain Eukaryota; kingdom Viridiplantae; phylum Streptophyta; class Magnoliopsida; order Fabales; family Fabaceae; genus Trifolium; species Trifolium repens. The sequence continues at coordinate 40,720,451 of CP125851.1, forward strand.
TGGTGACAACATTCGTTACTTGAATGTTTCTTACAACAGATTTTCCGGTGAAATTCCACCGGAGTTTGCGGAGAAAATTCCGAGCAACGCAACGATTGATCTCTCGTTTAATAACCTCACCGGAGAGATACCGGATTCCCCTGTTTTGTTGAAGCAGGAAACAAAATCTTTCTCTGGTAACAGTGATCTATGTGGAGAACCAATGAAAAATCCATGTTCTATTCCTTCTTCTCCATCTTCTGAACCTAAAGATTCATCTCCACCTGCAATCGCGGCAATGCCGAAGAGTTTCGCCGATTCTCCTCTTTCACAACCAGCAGAGTCGAAAAAACAGAGCGGTTTAAGAAAAGGAACGATAATAGGAATCGTGATTGGAGATTTCGTTGGAATTGGAATCTTAGCTATGGTTTTTGTTTACGTTTACAAGTTAAAGAGAAAAAAAGATGAAGAAAATGCAACAAAAAACGAAGCTAATACTACAAGAAGTGAAAGTTCATCTTCAACTTTAGAAACAAAAGGTTTCACGAGGTGGTCGTGTTTAAGAAAAAGAACAGAAGATGAAGAATCCTCGGAGACACCGAGTTCTTCAGACAGTGACGTGGAAGCAGCACCGCGAAATGCGGAAGGTGTTGAAAATCAAAAGCAAGGAGAAAACAAAACCGGGTCGGGTTCTAGTTCGGGTACTCTTGTTACTGTTGATGGTGAAAGAGAACTTGAAGTTGAAACGCTTTTGAAAGCTTCTGCTTATATTTTAGGTGCTACTGGTTCAAGTATAATGTATAAAGCTGTTCTTGAAGATGGAACTTCTTTGGCTGTTCGTAGAATTGGTGAAAGTGGTGTTGAACGGTTCAAGGATTTTGAGAATCAGGTTCGGGTTATAGCGAAACTGGTTCATCCAAATTTGGTTCGGGTTCGTGGGTTTTATTGGGGTCATGATGAAAAACTCATTATCTATGACTTTGTTCCAAATGGTTGTCTTGCCAATGTTCGTTACAGTAAGTCAAATTTCTTAACTTCAGTAATTAATTTAATTTTTTTACTCTCCACGTACTAAATATAGTTGACAGTTGGATTAACAATAACTGATATATCTTATTCAACATTAGCTTTTGTTGACCAATCGTTGAGATACATCGGTCTTAATTTTGTTGATCCAACCGTCGCATCGATTTTGAGCATGTTAGCATATTGCATAGTGTTTTCACTAGAATGCGCTAGGGTTATAGGATATGATGATATTGTTATGAGTCATGACGTTGATGGTGAAGTAGGTGTAACTGAACCTTTACTTTAATGAAATAATAGTCAACCATGTTGAAACTTAAATGCTAAGGGTCGTCCCATGGCTTTCTGATAACGATACGCGTGACTATAATTGGAAACATTTACATGCCTATTGTTTCTTGTTCTTATATCATAAAATGGACCTAACACTTCACAAAAAATAAAAAAATGGACCATTTCATTTATGTGAGATAACAACACAAAAACTCATGTTCTAGTATAAATTTTTTGTGTTTATTATCATAATATACCAAAATAGAGTTGTTCTTTTCATCTTTATGTATAGCTAAGTAGCTTATTGTTTTGTTTTTCATTTGCCGACTATTGTTTTTGATTTTTAGTGTTTTGATGATAAGTAAATTTGTGTGTGCTAATTGTCAGGGAAAGTGGGGTCTTCACCTAGCCACATACCGTGGGAAGTACGGCTCAAGATAGCAAAAGGAGTAGCACGTGGGCTTACTTATCTCCACGAGAAGAAGCACGTGCATGGAAATTTGAAGCCCACCAATATTCTATTGGGCAATGACATGGAGCCCAAAATTGGAGACTTTGGGCTTGAGAGAATAGTAACGGGTGACACAAGTTATAATAAAGCGGGTGGGTCAGCCCGTATATTTGGTAGCAAGAGATCAACAACCTCACGCGATAGTTTTCAAGATGTTTCATTTGGGCCTAGCCCAAGCCCGAGTCCAAGTTCTATTGGTGGTGTGTCTCCTTATCATGCTCCTGAATCGCTTAGGAATTTAAAGCCTCATCCAAAGTGGGATGTGTATTCTTTTGGGATCATGTTTCTTGAGCTTTTAACAGGAAAGATTGTGGTTTTGGATGATTTGGGACAAGGGCCCGCGGTTATGGTTGAGGATAAGAATCGCGCTTTGAGGATGGTTGATGTGGCAATCCGTGCTGACATGGAAGGCAAAGAAGAGGCTTTATTGGCTTATTTTAAGTTAGGGTATAGTTGTGTGACTAATGTTCCTCAAAAAAGGCCACAAATGAAAGAAGTGTTACAAGTACTTGAAAAAATACCATCTACATTGTCGTATTATTATAGTCACTGAAATTTGATTTGTCATATTGGTTTTGTAGAGGATAAAAAATGTATGTAGTTATAATAAACTAATAGGTTTTTGTGTTTAAGTTCAATGTTGTGTGTGTTGTAATTGTTAGATGTCCATTGACTATATCTCTGTCAATTCATTTACTAATTTTCACAAAATAGATTATATCTTGACTCATTTTACTCTTTTTTTGTGAAATAAAGTTTAAGTAAGCTGAATATCACGCTTTCTTGAATTTAGTTTACATGGATACCGGAATTTGAACTTGTGCAATATGAGCTCAATTTTTACGAACCAACTTATTTCGGTTTTGTTACTCTTTTGCACCGAATTCATTTATTTTCTTATCACAGATTATGTTCCTGATAGAACATTAGGGACCTTTGTCGTCAATGAATCGTGTTCAAGGTCTTAGCGTTTAAGAATCTTTTCCTTGATTCTATTGCCCTTTTTAAACTTTGTGCGGCCTCCAAGAATCGAGCATAATTATTGCTTGCTATTAAGGCTCTGTGGCTAGGTTATGTTGTGTTCCTTCGATCACGACCTAATATTGTACTCGGGTTTAGTTCGGATTCGGCATAAAGCTAATGGCCCGAGCATAGGAAAATGAGTTTGTTGGAGTAAAGAAGCCCAAAGACACCAAGTTCTCTTTAAGCTCGGTATATCGATGCACGAAGCATGAGACACGGAAGATGCTTCAGGGCTGACGTTACTTAAAGACCCCATGACAGTCTAGATCATGAAACCAAAATTTTACTTGTATAATTTCAAGATATATCATAGTTTATGAATAGCATCTACTCAAAATGCTAACTATAGCTCATGAAATGATATCTTACACATGCCAAATCATTCAAATACTAAAATTAACTTATGATGTACTAGAGCAAGTATAATTAAGCAAAATGTTCAATAAGGCCATCAAAGAAATTATTGAATAAAGTTATAGACTAGACATTATTGTATCAAACCAAAAATTAAGTTATCTTATAACATATCATGCAAACACTTGTATAGGATTAATATTTAATACCAAATAATTGATGTATCAAAAATCAACAACTTATAACATACCAAACAGTTATGCATAATAGTCAATACAGAAAAAACTAGTTAGAGTACACAGTATAATCACACAGTATATATTAGAGATATTGGTAGCAAATCCATCATCTTTACTTTGACATCCATCATCTTTACTTTGACATTTAGATCATGAATTGATAAAACTCTGTTTCTAACATAAAAGTTGAAATAGGATTCAATGTAGATACTGTTGAGTACATAAAATTCAGCTTCATTGTCTGGGATAGGTGAGTATAGGACAAGGTAAAACTTGTAATTTTTGGGTCTTTTATACTCTTAACCCGCGATATAAGCGATTATTTTAATACAAAAGGTCTAATATGATATGATTTTTCCACAATTTCTATCTAGATTTGACCATTTTATGGAGAAATTGTTTTTATAATACAAAAGGTACCTTTATATGTGTAATTAGATTGTAACCATACAGACTGAGTGGAATTCACAAAGGAGGCTGGCTGAGTGATGTCGGTATTTGGCATATACATGCAATAGCCTGCATCTGGGGTCATCAAATGAATGATTAAGTTAGAACAATAATGTATATATGAGTAAGATATATGTTGAATATGGTCATCATTCATCAAAGCAATGATTGAATAAGTTAGAGAAATAGTAATGTATCGAAGCAATATTATAATAATATACTCCTATCATTCAAAGATTTGTAAAACCATTTGTCTAACATAATCAACGTTTTAAAATGTTCGCGGTCCCGTCTCGGTAACGTAAAATTTTCGTGATTTTGGTCGGTATAGGTGTTGCGACACTAATTGTTGTCGTCGCAGTGTGAATTAATCACAATTTGTTCTTTAATATAAAAAACGGTTATAACGGTAACGATATCAGTACCTGCCAAAACTGTTTTGTCGCGGCCGTTTTCGCAGTCGCAGACCTTTATTTAAAACCTTCAACATAATGTCCATAGACGTGTTTTTTACCATGCACAAGTTTATATTTTATTATTAGATCAATAAATTTTACTATTTGATCAATGTGTATTATATTACATTTTATTTTATACAATGGTGATACTTATTAATTTAACGGTAAAAATAATTTATACATGGTAAAAGACATATTGCATGATAAACTTGATCTTTTATATAATACTACCAAATAATTGGTGTATGATCACTTTTCAGGCCTAGAACACAAATCAACCTTGGGCAGGTTGATGTTGAACGATCTTCGGTGATGGTAGTACATGTCATTTGTGGTGGTTGTCTGAGAGAGAAGTACATACAAAAGACACTCTAATGCTAAAATGAATCTCCAGTAAAAAAAAAAATGCTAAAATGAATCTAGTAAATGAGTGGATAAGGAATTATACACGGGTAAGGCCCTTGGTGCCATATAGAATGAGAGGTTTTTTGTGGCCCCCTGTATTTCTCGTGCGCTCTGCTCTTGTTTATTTTTACTTGTTCGCTATTTAAGTATATGTTATAGAATGAAAAAAAATTGGAAAAAATTTAAAATACCGTATGTTATTTAATTAACGGACAATTAATGTTGAGAAAGTTCAGGGGTGCCAAAAGAAACACCTGTATAGAATAGAGTAAAATGATGGTTTAATTTGCCGATCACAATAATAATTAGCGTTTAGCTTAGCCATTTTTTCAAACACAAATGTAGTCGACCCCTCCTATTTATACACAGTCAATGCTTACATGGATGATATTATAATACACACACAATATAATCATAGTATATCAAAGATATCATTTACAACTATTCTTCAAATTCGAAGATATTCAGCTTTGAGAATATAAGAGTCCGTTTGGTGGCCTGGAAAAGAGATAGAATATGATAAGTGTGTCATATATATATCTCAATCCAATTTTTGGTGAGAATAATAACTATTTTGATGGATTAATAATAATTTAGGAACTAGTTAGGCTCTGTTTGGTAAAAATAGCGGTTGACTGATAAGCTAGCTGATGGCTGATGACTTATGACTTATAGCTGATAACTGATGACTGATGACTTATGGCTGATAAGCTAATTGAAGTGTTTGGTAAAATTAGCGGTTCAAGTAGCTGATAATGTAAAATGACATAAAAGGGTATTGTTAATTTATAATAAATTTTATATTAAATTGATATTTAAAATACTTTGATTTTTTTTTTAAAAATTAAAATAGAATTTAAAAATTAAATATACTAATATAATATTTTTTAATATTATTAAACTAATTTTTAAGTCCTTGGAAGTTTATTTTCTAACTTCATGGAAGTTGTATAATACACATTAATACATATAAAAATAAAGTACGTTGTACTGTGTATATCTACATATATTTTTAGAGTGTATATATAAGTATATGAAACCACGGAAGTTGTATATATACACATTAATACATATAAAAATAAAGTACGTTGTACTGTGTATATACGTATATGAAAATGAAACCACGGAAATTGTATATATACACATTAATACATATAAGAAACATTGGCTTTTTTTATTAGCAAGAAATGGTTTAGTGTTTAAGTACATAATTATTTTATTTTAAATTAAAATAAATTAGAAAGGATAAAAATGGATTTTAGTTAAAATAATAGGGGTAAAATTGGAAGAAAAAATGATAAGCTATAAGCTATAAGCTCATAAGCTACTTGAAATAGCGTTTGAAAAATAAGCTATAAGTCAGTAAAATAAGCTATAAGCTCGTGACAGAAAACAGTTACCAAACAGGTCTTTTAGCTTATAAGCTATAAGACATAAGCTATAAGCTAATTTTTTGGCCTTACCAAACAGAGCCTTAGTATATTTTTATAATTTATAGATTAAATTGGAAAGAAATTGATAGTTGGGAGGATTGTTTATACTTTCAAAATTTATCTAAAACAATTAGGGTGATCCTCTGAAGCTCCCCTTTCCTAAGGAATAGAACATGAATATTGGAAGAAGAGTTTCAAGACTGTCTTGCAAAAATAGGATGATGCTCTTGCAAGTGTGCATATGTTTTCACTTTCACTGTTGTGCCATTTAATTTGCTCAGTGCTTAATCAATGTTTATCATTGATGAGTTGAGATATTTTTAGGGTTAAAATGTCTGATTCAACATATTCATGCTTTTTATCCACATGACTGCATTAGGATAAAAAAAAATTATTTGGTATCACAATAGATTTGTCAAAATTATAGTGGTCCTATGATTTTGATAAAACTCTAAAGTATAGTTTTTGTAAAATTATGATGACCCACATACTCACCGTGGTTCTGTCAAATTTATTGTGAAATATATTCGTGCCCTTAATTAATAATTCTTTTTTGCTAATTTTTCTCACCTCTCCATAATATTCTCCCTTAAGTTTTGGTTGAGTTCACTGAGCACAACTTGATGCAGCTAGGAAAACAACAACACAAACTGAAAAACTTTTCAAAAGTGGTGCATGTACACTCACCCTAACATTGCTATGTTTTCTTTATCCTATGGACGCGGGTTCATTCATATAATCATTACTATAAAAAACATATATATCATGAAAATTTGTCCCTATAACGAATATGGCAAGTTGGCAACAGTGTGAATGAATCATCTGATAATTGTTGATTTTTTTTTTTACTAAAATCTGATAATTGTTGATGGTAAACTGTTGTATATACAATTATTTAATTATGTCAAAATATTTTTTCAAACCTAACATGCTAAGAAAAACAAAAGTAAAAATTAGAAGTAGTAAAACATAGGCAAAGTGTTAGTAGTTAGTAAAATAATTTGTTTGATTGATTGAGTGTGTTTAAAATAAAATTTCTGTGTGATATTTATAGATAAATGATTCAAAGGTAAAGTCCTAAGCGAAGCAATCGAATGTTGCACCCTAAATGTTGAAAAAGGGAAAGCTAACAACGATTCAAGTGAGTTGGACACCGCACTTTTACCCAAAACTTTAAGGTATTAGGTTTATGGATTCTCTCATTTATAAAGTGTTCGACCTCCATTTTTCTAAGCAATGTGAGACTTAACTCATCTCACACTTACCACAATATTCTCCCCCTCAAGTGTGAGCCATCAATTCATTATGTGCACTTCCCCTCAAGCGAAAGCTTTTTATCCATACTCTTGCACCACTGTTGCGCTGCACTTAATGGGACACGCCGCCTGATCATCTTTGTCAGGAAAACTTTCAATACAAGGAGTCAGTTGAACCTTTCGTCGAACCATCGGCTCTGATACCACTGTTGGGTTACGAGAGGCAGTCAGGGGATCATCCACATTAGGTTTAAGAATAACAATTCAAATGAGTTCGACACCACACTTTTATCCAAAATCTAAAGACGTTAGTTTTATGAGTCATCTCCTTTATAAAGTGGTCAGATTATAATTATTTATTTCAAATAAGAGAAAGCTATTCATAGTGGAACAATGAATGTACATGTATTGATACGGCCACACTTGCAACAGACCAAAACATGCACAATGGGAAAATTCTCTTCTCCCCTCGAGACTCTCCCCTCTCCAATATTCTAATTTTTCCCTTGAATGAAAAGTTTGGAACGTGTTTTCTGAAGTTTTCCTAGTACAAAGTTCGTATTCAAGACAAAAAAAGGTTCAGAAAACACGTTCGGAATTTTTCAACCAAGGGCAAAATCGAAATATTGGAGGGGGGGAAGGAAGGGGTGGGAAGAGAATTTTCCACAAACAATGGACGCGGGCCAAGCCAACAAAGGAAAAGGGCCTAGTGAAGATTAAGCCCAATCCAAGGCATTGAAGAAAGAGGGCTCGTAAACCTCAGAAGTGGATGAAGAACTACACTTAAAAGAAAATGAGGTTTACTTTTGCCACCCTATTATTTTACTCGCGCGCTCTACAAAATTATCAAAATACCCCTGTCTACTACTAAAGTAGTGGATTTTACGTTTAAAATCTTAAAAATTTCATGTTAGGAGGGTTTTTTTTCTTCAACATTGTCATTTTTATGACATTCACTACTTAAGTAACGGACAGAATCTGCTACCTACTTAAATAGTGGATATTATAAAAATGAGAAAATTTCACGTAGAGTGTTCTCATGTAGGGGGTTTTTTTCTTAAATTTTGTATTTTATAATGTTCGCTACTTAAGCAGCAAATGTAGGGTATTTTCATGTAAGGTGTGTTTTTCAAAAATTACTCATTCTTACAATGTCCTCTACTTAAATAGCGGAAGGGTAAAATGGAAAAGGCATAAGGCGTGCGAGTAATTGGTAGGATGACAAAAGTAAATCTCAAAGAAAATAGGATGAGTCACAATATTAGTGTTGGAAATTGTTAATCCTCGTGTAATTTATGTTTAAATTTTTTCTGTGGATTTCGGCTCTCTCGATTATTAAAAAAAAATACAATTCTTTTATTTCAATTTTGACTGCGCATGTATAGTTAGTGGAAGCAATTTTATAGCAATCGGGCCATTCGGGATAAATTTGCTATGCATTTTGTCGCTATATATAGCATTGGCCTTAAAAATAACATACCTTTTCAAAATTGACTCTATTATACAACTATGTTTTAACATACATGAAGCATGTCAAATTTGTTGAAAGTAATTAAATCACAATTATCATGCTTTAGCATCTTTGTTGAAACATGATTCAATGCAGAAATTGCTGAGCATATAAGTGACATCTTCACTGTCTGGGACAGGGGAGTATAGGACAAAGCACAATTTGTAATATAAGCGATGTTACATTACATAGTTGTGGGTATATTTGACTACGGATACTGTCTAAGCATATTCTAAAGGTTAATTACCATTAGTATAAGAAAAAATATTGTTGTACCATAAAAATAGTAAGTTATGGCCACATGTTTTGCATATTAGTAGATTACAATGATAAGATTTTTGGCAAACTCTATCTAGATTCGACCATTGTGAAAACATTATTATTTTATAATGCAAAAGGTGTTATATTTGTATTAGATTGTAACCATAGAGATTGAATTAAATTCCCAAAGCCAGACAAAGTATGCTTGCTAGGTGATGTCGGTATTTGGCTTGTGCATGCTTCTGTTCAGTGTGGTCCAAATTTTAAATTTCCAAGATTAGCCTTTAGAGCTTTAAAAGGATATATGCCATTGTAATCATCTTTGATTTGCATATACTAGTTTGTTTTCCAATGAGCAATATCATGCGATTACAAATGTTTTAGAAATAGCAAATGAAATGAGTTTGGTTTGCATTATTCACTTTGCCATGCCTGCACTGCACATCTTATATGTTCAAGATTTTAATCCAAAGAGAGGGAGGAATATTATGAAAAAAAGAGCTCGCATCACTGTTTGCATTATAGAATGCGAACTCTTTTTTCATAATATTTACATTCATGGAGAGTGCAGACGTTCGGTTTGAGTATAAAATATTAACACTCGCTACTGAGAGTGCGCACTGAAACATAGTTTGCTACTTAGAGAGCGAATGAAAATACAATTCACTATTTAGAGTGCGAACTCAATTTACACTTTAACTAGTGAACCATATGAAAATGTAGCCAGTATTTTATATTATATTTTAATTTGTCACTGGAGCGATTGTGACATTAGCGACCTATCGCACACACTGTAAATATAGCTATACTGAATTGTTATTTTATTTGATATGACCAAGTTTACATTTATACTTACAATAGACATGTAACAAAGCTACAAAAGTTGAAAATTTTGACGAAAAATAGAAAATTAGGTGAATGAATGGTTCACACTTTAACCTGCAAAATGTGTTTCATTCAAGTTGTTTCATGGGAGATGAGAGATGGGTGAAGAGGACAAAAAGAAAATTATAAGATTCGCATCCTAAATGCGAACTCAGTTCGCAGTTTGCATCCTAGAATGCAAAATCTTTTTTCCTCAATTTTTGCTATTTACACACTCGCATCTAAGTAGCGAAAGGGGTAAATTAGGAATACTAAGAGGTGCGCGTGAGATTTGGGAGGTGCAAAACGTAAATCTATTGTTATTATTGATTGGCCAACGCCACCATTGGGTCAAGTAGTGTTTGGTGGGACTCTATCTTGTATACAAAAGCCCAATTTATAATAATTTGTCTCTTTCATTTTTATTGGAATAATATCTTATTCGTAGTTGCTGTGTATAGAAAAAATTCAGCTGAAAAGGAAGAACTCACCTTGTGAGCTCAACTAGTTACATAATAGAGATTAGTCTTCGGTAATGGCGTGAAAATTTTATACCTATATTATATTAACCCAAACATACAGGGGGTCTATCAAATAAGAAGATTTCTTAATGTGAGAGAAAGAGGATAAAACAATGACCTTTGAATGGGTGGATGAAATTATCAACTTTGATTAAATATTTGTCACTAATCCATGAAAAAACACTAAAAAATATATGTGTCAATGATAAATATAAAAATAAAATAAAAATCATAACACATATTTGTTTTTATTGATACATAAAAAATATATGACAAAATCCACAAATCATAACTCAAAGGGTAGGTTGTGTCAAAAAAAAAACTCAACTTGTAGGAATGACGAAATTGTTTGCTGGATTGAAAGCTATGACCAGAGCTCGAACTCCAGTCCCTCCACTCAGTGAACAATTATTTTAATTTTAATCCATACAAACATATACTCTATTTTGCTTTTGATCATTTGTTGCTTTTAGTCCTTGGAAAACAAATGCGTTAAAATTGATTCTTGTAATATGTTGAACATTTGATTCTAGTCCCTCAAATATTCACTACATACAGACTAAAATAAATATTAGGCAAATATATACCACATCAACTACAATTTCAATATGAACAAAATTTTACAAGACTTAAATAAAAATAAGGATCGAATATAAAAAATGGTATATTTGCAAAGATTAAAAACAAACAAAAACTGTTGTCAAAAAAAAAGAAAAAAAAAAAAACAAACAAAAACTATAAAGACTATAAAGACTAAAACCAAAATATAGCATATTCAATTAACATTTACTAAATGTTTATTACATTTAATACTTAATCAAACGTGTTAGTTAAATCCCCAATAAATAAAGCTATAATGATGGAAGCAGATTTGCTGTTGTAGATATTTTCTGCAGTTTACCGTAGTGTTGGTTTATGACTGTCCGATTTAAATTATAGGTTGAGATTAATTTATATGATTTGATAATTTTATCAATTTAAACCGTCTGATTAATAATTAACGGTCAAGATTAAACACTGCATGAAAACTGCGTGATTTTTCACTGCACCAAATTGCAATCCTAAAATGATCATAGATTCATAGTAGCATATCAAACTTAAAAGAAAAAGATATTAAGACAAACTAGATCATAGTATAATAACACCTATGAAATTATGACTAATTGTGATATATAATGATTATGGTTGTTAATGATTTTGACCACTCAACTCAAGAATAGATCATAGTTGGGAAGCAGGACCCACTGTCTACAAAACTGTGGCCAAAACTTCACCAAGGCAGCTTCTGTTCTATTTCAAAGGGGTTGTTGTGTTTCTTAAAATGACAGCCATTTTTTTCTTATATGTATTCATTTATCTTGCAATGGTATAGTATTGGAAAGACCAAGACAAGTTTGTGAGAAATTTCCTAATGTTACTTAATACTTTCTGAATTTTCCTATTTCAATTCACAGAAACAGAAGTGCTGGTACTTTTTGACATTTTGTCCCTAAATGTATAGAAAACAAATTTTTGTAGCTGTTTCTCAACTACTTCTCACTTTCCTCTGCTATTTCACATGTGAACTATTATTATGGCTCTTATTACATAATCTCTATCTTTAATTGTGTGGCATATTTAGTCTTATGTTTTGCATGTATAGATTCACGGTGAATTTAACATAATTATAGTGTGCAATTATAATTTTATAAACGCATGTGTCATTTTGATGATTTCAGTATATTTACTATATATATTAATATTTCATCATTTACTTCCTTTAATTTTTTCAGTCAAAATTTCAATTACGAATAGGAGGAAAACAAGTTCATCAAGTATAAAAATAATGTATAAAACAATATCATCAAGTATATATATATAAAAATAATGTATAAAACAATTTATTTAGAAACTCTCTCATTTTGAATAAAATTAAAAGATAAAATGAAACTCTCTCATTTAACTTTTTTATGAAAAAATGTGTAGACTTTTTCCTAAGTAAATAATCATAAATAAAATCTGAATTGAGACAAAGAAAGAATCTCATTTAAATTAACTTCTAATTTATAGGATTTTTTTTTCATTTAAATTAGGCATTTATTTTCTAAGACATGGAAAAAAATATTAGTGTTTGAAAACAGTAAACAATCATTTTATACCTTAAGTGATTGTTTTATATTTGTAATTTTATAAACAAAATTGACTTCAGTGAGAAAAAAAAAAAAAAAAAAAAAACTTGCTTTTGGCTTGGAATTTAATTTTAATTTGTAAATTATACAAAAAGTTACTTAACATGATACCATTTAATCGAGGGATTTACTTTTGTTATTTTATATTTATTTATTCGTGTACTTTATGATTTTACTAAAATATTTTTGTTCACTATTTAAGTAGCGGATATATCCGAAAACACCTTATCGTAAGAATTTTTTTAAAAAAAATTATTTTATAACGTTCGCTAGAAGAATAAAAAAAGAAACATAAGTAAATCTTTTAATCAATATAGGCTTGGACAATAGTTTTATGTAGGACGTGTCCTTGGTCTTCTGTTCATGGTGTTTGTTTTATTTGGGCCTACAACAGTAACACAATAAAAATGGAAGTTAGAGATGCCACGCTAGAAGCCTAATGTGTGTATATACTGTAACATTGAACATTCTACGTACGAATGCAGCGTAAGAGCATCCACATCCATGCCACTCATGTGGGTGGCATAAATGGGTCCCACATAATATTTTATACTTTTTAACTATTTAAACCACTCAATCATATCTCCTAAATATCCATACCACTCATTCAAAACTCTAACGTAGGTCCCACAAATTTACAATATAATTTCAATTTGAATATTAATATGTTGCTGCCACCCTTATTTTGAATATTAAATTGGCTTTGAAAAAGAAAAGGAAATGAAAAGCAACGTATCCATTCTTGGAACCGGTGGTAAAGCTATTACCACTTCTTTGATGCAATTATCCCAACCATCCTGACATGGGTAGTAAACGTGTCAAAAGACACGGCCGATGTTTATGCTCTAAGAGGGAGCGTTCTAAAATGATTGATTAGTTTAAATCAACGTACCATTACAAACACATTTGATTTACAAATTTGGCATTTTCCTTTTCATATAGGTTGTGTTTGTTTTTAGAGATATTTGGGGACAGAGGGATTTCAGAGAGAGAAAGAAATTTATCTTGTTTGGTAAGAGAATGTATACGAGAGAGAGAAGCGTCTAAAAATTGTGAGGTCTATCGAAATGAGCGTCTACAAATTTTAGTTTAATTGATAAAAATATTGAAATTGTTAATGTCGGATACCGTAACTGAAATTCGAACCTTAGTCCATACACTTTGTATATGTGAGTTTTTGATAGTTTGTCATTTCATTTATCTACCAAAAAATATATATATATGAATGAAAAGCTAGTAAAAATTAGACATTTTATTTTTTTATTGAAGCTACTAAACCGAGTTTAAACCTTCCTTATTGAGTCTATTTTTTTATTGGTTGTGGTAGATGTATACTAAATATATTTTGATTGAGAAACTAAATGAATTGATATATTTTAAGATATTTTTTTACTAAAATTGATATATTTTAATTAAAAAGACTAAATTGACTCAATTGTGCTTCAGGACCTAAATGTACAACTTGCGGACCTAATGGATTTAGGTCATTCGGTATAAAATAATGATGAAAATTATTTTTTTACTGATGTTATGAAGGTGCAATATGAATGGATTGATTTTAAATGGATGACTTAGATATGATACTACATGTAATTGTGAGGTTTTACCACAACAGTGAATCTTGATCTATGTAAAAGAGATCTGTGGAAAAGTTTGATATTGAAAATGAGTTGGTTTTAATTTTAGTTTATAAGTTGAAGCAATTTTCATCTTACAAACCGATTTGTAAGTTGAGATTCAACTTTCAATACTAAAAATATCTATTTAAAAAATATAATATTTCTCTCTTTCTCTATTTCTTCTCGCATTCTCTCTATACCAACCATTACACAAAGCTTCTTCTATTTCCCATTTTCTTCTCACCACCCATTACACTCACATGATGAGCACGCGCATGAGTTGATTATCTTACGTTTTTGTTAGGGGTGGGTAATGGGTTGGGTAAGGCGGGTTTGTGCCCAAAAATACCACACATCCTAACCCGCAATTGTAATAATAAGGTTATCCGATCATTTTTAAAAGTTTGATTTGTGCGGATTGACGGTTTGACGGGTCGGTTAATTCGGTTTTGAACTGACGAATACAAAATTATCTAAAAAATACAATAAAAAAAACTCAATTGTGTGGTGTGAAGAGAACATGAGTGCAAGTGAAACAGAATGAAGTATAACGTAAAATAAAATAGTAACAATAAATGTATGGTGATATTAGTATTTGAGTTAGAGAAAACTAATGGTTTTCAACTATTAGTTAGTGGTTTCTTGTTTCCATTTTCCAAAGAAACAAACGATAACAAATTTTGAGTTTATGTGTCTCGAGATATGTCCAGTCAATTCATCATATTTTATATATTAAATAAAAAAGAGCTCACGATTTATGTAATTCGGACGGGTTCGGGTACCGTTGGGTTGATCTTAGAAAATTGAACTTGCCCATTTCAACCCGTCTACAACCGAAAATGTTCGACTGACAACCCGACGATCCGCAGCAACCCACCCGCTTAAACATTTTTCGGTTAGAATTACTCGATTTGAATCTGTTTGCGGATTTTTACCCACCCCTAGTTTTTGTCAAATACATTGATGCTAGCTAGGTTGACCTGCATCCTAAACCTTTGCAATCAAAAGTCGTTCGTAAGATAATCTAACGGTTGAGACTCTAGATCAATATTATCAAGGACTGAATCAATCTTAACCTTATTTCAGCCGATGCTATAGGCAGCTACTAGCTATCATCCTTTGAATCTATGATGCCATCAATTATATTACATGTATCTTGACCGTATTTATACTGTGATGCATTCCTTGATCCTGATCCCTTATTATACACACACAAAACTTACTAAGATACAAAGGTGCAAACAAGTTATTGGGTAAGATTATATATCATAATATCTAATTAGCCGTCGTTATTTTAAGTATGAATAAGAGTCTCGTATATATTAGATAGAAAAGCTGATATTTAGTATTTTATAAGTCAGGTAATTTATAAATTTAATTGTGTCAAAAAAAATAATCATAAATTTAATGTCTCACTTCTGTAATTGTTCAAGACGACTCAATATCTTAATTATCGTGATTTAATTAACAGGTCCTTATTATAAGAAAATGGTTACCGCTCGTGATCCTTATTATAAGAAGAAAAAAAATTGTTTTTTTGATTTATAGAATGTTTCATGTATCTAGACCAGGTTATGAATTAGATATATCAAACATTCTATTATGAATCTAGAAAGCAAAGTGTCTTTTATTAGAAAGCGTCCTACATGATTAAATACATAGAAAATGGTTACTCTCCCCGGTCCTTATTATAAGGAAAAAAAATTGTTTTTTATATTCATAGAATGTTTTATGTATCTAGACCAGGTTATGAATTAGTTATATCAAACATTCTATTATGAATCTAGAAAGCAAAGTGTCTCTTATTAGAAAGCGTCCTACATGATTAAATACATAGAAAATGGTTACTCCCCCATCCTTATTATAAGAAAAAAAAATTGTTTTTTATATTCATAGAATGTTTTATGTATCTAGACCATGTTATGAACTAGATACATTAAACATTCTATTATGAATCTAAAAAGCAAAGTTTCTCTTATAATAATAAGGAGCGGAAGTAGTATTATTCTTAAATTTTTTTGTACTAACTTACTTAATTCCAATCTTCTTGTAACCAAAAAAAAAATTCCAATCTTCTAATTAAGACGTTTCACAACTTTAGCTAGTACTTCTAAAGATATGAAGAAAGCACTGCAAGATAGTAACTACCAAATTTGACT
Source organism: Trifolium repens (assembly GCA_030408175.1). Classification (NCBI taxonomy): domain Eukaryota; kingdom Viridiplantae; phylum Streptophyta; class Magnoliopsida; order Fabales; family Fabaceae; genus Trifolium; species Trifolium repens. The sequence continues at coordinate 40,736,960 of CP125851.1, forward strand.
CTCACAAGTAGACTCATCATATCACCAAGAATTATTATTATTCAGCAAGAATATAGCTGTCACTTTGAAAAGTAAAATCCCTCATGCTCATGCTATGAACTAATGCAAAATCATCATAACCATGGCAACATTCATCTGATACATATAGCAAACCATAACCAACTCAAAGTGATTAAAGCAAAAATAAAAAATAAAACAAAATAGGACCACAAAGTGGGAACAAAGACAAAAAAGTAACATCCTCAAATCAGAGGTTTACCCAATTATGGGCAGTCATTTTCAGAACAAAATTGTCTACACACTTGGTGACCTGTCTTTACCCTTGGATCATTTTTGTGTATTTGATGCTGTTTTTATTGAGTCTAGAAAACTCATTTTCACTTCATCTTAATGGTAATCTATGTTGTCAAAATAGCTCTCAATTATCACTTTCCTAACATGATATTTCAAACAAGAGTCATTAAGATTTGGACTTCAGAGATAATTCAATTTCTTCCAAAAATGAAGAGTCAAGTACCACAAAACACAACTGGTTGAAAATGAAAACTCAACTTAATGCATTGTTTTCCATCTACACTACATCTTGTGCTTAATGCATTTTCTATTTTGACTAATTTATTTTAGCCCTTTTTTCTTAAGATAGCACTTGTAGTAGCTTGGTTTCTTTTATCATATATGGTTTTTTAATTGTAACCACTGACAATGAAATTTTATAAAGTCCAATGTGATACTTAATGTCAAACTGCAATGTTGAATCATTTGACAGTAGGAATCTTAATTTTTTACTGAATACACACTTCAAATTTAAATACTTTTCCTGCAGTAGTTTTTAAATGCAGAGCTAAATATGTAAGACCAAGATTCCAGAGCTAAATATGTAAGACCATTTGAAGCAACATTCATGAATTTATGAAGTTAATAGTTGGGATTTTCTATCCTTGTGTAGCCAAAAAGTTAAGAAAAATATTTTTGCCACCCTACCCATTTTATCGCACGCCCTACAAATTTACCAAAATATTTTTGTCCGCCACTTAAGTAGTAGATACACCCAAAAACATTCTACCATTATAACATCAGTAGCGGACGACATTTTTTAAAAATTACTCATTTTTATCGCATCCACTACTGAAGTAGCAGAAGAGTAAAATGGAAAAGACGTAGGGCACGCGAGCAACTAGTAGGCTGGCAAAAATAAAAGTCAAAAGTTAATATCTAATACAACATCAAAGGAAATGGCCCAACTGTAGATCAGATAAAACTAATTTGAATGTGTAAAACAAATAACTATACTTGGAAATTTGGTATGTTGATCAAAAGATTGGGTACCATATCTACAGAAGACTTCTCGTACCCCAATCCATAAAGGATACAAAAACCCCGTTATATGGAAATAACACATTTACGCGAAGTAGAAAATCTCGATCGTTAATTTGATATTAGTCGGCTCAAATCACACTTTCACATCATATTTAATTTGTTAATCAAAAGATTGGGTACCGTATCTACACAAGACTTCTCATATACCCCACTCCTATAAAGGATCCAAAAACCCTGTTATAGGGAAACCACGCATTTACATGCAGTAGATAAACTCAGTCGTTTATTTGATATTAATCGACTCAAATCACATTCACATTCTATTTAGACAATTTCAACTCCTTATTTCACATCAAACTATCAAAATCAATAATTGCATCACACAAATCAATAACTGCGTCACACAGACACCGTAGGGAGTTTGTTTACTCTAAATAAGGGACAAGATTTAGAAAAGTAAAAGAAAGATTGAAATTTGATCTAATGTATTGTAACTACAGTTATTCAGAAGAACCACCACAACTACCTCCAAGACCTAGAGGGACAACATAATTTTTCTTTTGGATTTGGTTTGATATTATACAAGACTTTAATTATTTCATCTAATGCTGTCTCTAAAGACATTTGACCTATCTTTGATGATTAGTTAGCACCTAACAATTTTCATATGTAGTACTAGTTCCTATTCTTAATGAATAGCAGAGAGATTGGCATAGTATGTGATAAGCAAGCATAATCTCAAGTGTGCTTATTGACAAAAAATGTGTAAAATGAGTAAAAGTTGTAGTGAATAGATAACTCACAAGTAGAATTACAAGTTCATTACTCATCTTTCTACTCAGTATCAGATCCTTGCTCCACCTTAAACAACAAAAGTGGATGATGGAATCTCAGTCTCTTCCTCATTCCATTCATCTTCAAATGTTTGGCTAGAAATGTATATAATAACTAGAACATAATGTAATTGGATTTCAATAACATAATAACTGCCAGAATTATGTGAAGAGAACTACCACATTTGGGAAGTAAAATTACTAAGATTGCTCATTATTAACGAGGGCTATTAAGAACATCAATAGACACACGATTAACAGAAGGCAATCGCATTTGCTGGTCCTGAGCTCTGCTCCTCTTAAACATCGGCTGAAGTGAAAGTGAAACTGAAGATGCCACAGTCCATGAATCATTTGAGCTATCACAACTGAAAGATGCATCTATCACACCGCCCGGGCTACTTGGTTCAGATACACGCTTACGTTTCTGGTGAAGACTATAAATACCATCATTGCAAACTAATAGCTTCAGCATAAGTTTGTAGCACTCATTCACTTGTTCCTGTAAAATCAAATCACCGCCAAACTTTACATTTCACTTTTATTCATCAAAACCAACAGCAGATTTGACAAATTCAACAATTATTGGCAATGTAAAGGGAAAAAAAAACTAAATTAAATGCACAAACCTCACTAATCTTTAGTAAACTCATAAGTTGATCAATGTACTCAGTTGAATTAAATGGTTCAATCTCTTTAATTACATGGATCATTGTAGCAGCAGCCAATGTAGAAGGAAGATAACTCATCATAACCCTTGAATCTGACAAAATAGTAACATTGACCACACATTAGTGCCATCATTGTTAATGTTATCATTACTATGTCATAGATTCAGTTAAATATGAATATCTAATGCTAGTATGTTATTATTTATTAGCATTAATGATGAAAACTAAAAAGTCTTGAACAAATCTGTATTCATTACTACTACTTACCAACAATGACATGAAGAAGAACCCTCTCACAACGCCACATAAACTCCCAATGCAAACGGCTCTTCAAACCAAGTCTTCTAACAATGTGTTCAAAGAAAGAAATTGGTGTCACTGGATGCATCCTCCATTTCAAAGTAGACAACACCAAAAGCTCCATTCTTTGTATAGTCTTAGCTTCAAACACAAATCTAGATTCCTCAACCTAATAAATAAAACACACATAAAAATCTTTAAAACAAAATGGCATTTCAACAAACACATAGAGTTCAATCTGAAACTAGAACATACTTGAAGGTCTAAAAGAAGTGGCACATGGGTTTCTTCCATTTTAGCAGCAAGAGACAAACAAGCAACAGCAGTAAGCTGAGTCATCCATGGTTTATCTTTTTGAAACAACAAACTAGTAACAAATCTATCAAAGTAGTTAACAGCAAGAACAGTAGTCAAAGTAGAAAACCCATAATGAGAACAAACTTTAGAAACCCAGTTAACAGCTTCAAGACGAGAATCTTCCAAAGATCCATCAACAATAACATCATTAAAAGAAAACAAATGGGTTTCTTTTTCTTTAAAAATTAACGAAACAAGTTCATCGTGTTCCCAAAAAAGATCATTTTCAAGTAAAATAATAGGTAAAGATTGTAACTTTGTTGATGGGTTTTCGACACATGTTTCAGAATCAGTAACGTTTGCATCGGAATCATCTTCTTCGAATGTGTTTTGCTCTTGGCAGAGAAGAGCATCGAGAAAAGAAGGAGATTGTTGTTGATGATGTTTGGTTTGAGACATCTTCTAAGGAGAAGATGAAGAACAAAGGTTTCTTCATTGTAATGAAAGCAGAGCCATTTTTCAACTCAGCGTTTTGTGTGTTGTGTTGTTTTGTGTTGTTTCTCTCTCAATAGGCTTAGGAAGATAGTGAGATTAGACGAATGAAGTAATGAAACAAAGGGTTTTATCTTACAACCATTTCACGTTTGTCCTTTTCTTGATAACTTTACTATTCTCAACATTTTTATTTTGCTCCTATGGTTTTTTAATATTTTGATTTTCATTTATTAATTGAATTGAGAAACAGGCTGTTTGCCGCTTAAGGAGGAAGATAGAGCGTCACGGCCCAACATATATCTTATCTCTAATTTTGAAGTCCAATAGATTATACTCTCTATTGGGCATGGCAATATAACTCATATCCACGACTATCCGTTTCTAGTTTTGACGGGGAAAAATCAAATTGATTGAGTTTGGGATACTCAAACTTTATCGCTTTGAGTTTGAAAAGGTCAAACTCGTCCCTGCCCCATTGCTATGTCTTCGTTATTAACACAATTGGTCACTGCATGTATGTCAATGCATATCTCTTACCACTAGTATCTTTAATTATGTATTATAAGAAAGTTATATTTTGAAAATATAGGTCGAAATAGATTGAACAACATCTTATATGCTAATATATGTTTTTATGTATCAATAAAAAAATATGGTCAAAGTAGGTTATATGAATGGTGCGTACGATTCTCAAACGACACCTAAAACTGAATGGTGGGATTAACAATTTACAAGTATTAGTACTAGACTTTTTTACTAGTGTATTTTTACTCAGATTTCAATATGCACAACTTTGTAGTAGTTGTGTGAGAGTTTAAATTGTGTTTGTCACTTCGTCTATAATTTAGAAATTACAATGCAATGTAACTAAAGTAAATTAGTGAATAATAAAACGAATTTTAATAGTCTATCTTCTTTTTTTGGGTTACCATGATATTGGTACGAAGTTTCCACCGTCGTTAGCGATGACTAATCTCCGTCGGGGAACCTGTGGGGCACACAAGGTGGGTTCTCCCCTCCCAACCGAATTTTCTCCATACGCATGAGCCAGGAATCGAACCCCTGACCATATACTTAAGGGGACCAAGTCCCTTACCACTTGGACCAATTCATTGTTGGTGTAGTCTATCTTTTTTATATTAATGTGTTAAATATATGGCTCACTTCTCTTTTATATTAAATATTTGGCCAATTCATAGCTAATGTGGAACTAACTACTCACACTTCAACCCAACAAAATCTCTCTCAATTGTGCGTCTCTCACTCTCATTCTTGACTCAGACATCGAAATCTCATTCTTGCTCGCCCACTAATTCAAGACATGGCTCTATACCACCTATTTAGGAGTGTGGGGGAAGCGTCTAGAGCAACTATGCATCAATGCTCTAAGATCAAAAAAAGATAGACGTTACATCTCCACTCAAATTTTTAAGCTTTAGGTATATGTATTAACACTTTCACTCAAATTCTCAAGTTTGGCATATGGATTATCACTTTTATATATCCAACAATTACTTAATTCATAATTGATATGAGATGAACTATTCACACTTTAATCCAACTCTCTCTCTCTCTCTCTCTCTCTCTCTCTCTCTCTCTCTCTCTCTCTCTCTCTCTCTCTCTCTATATATATATATATATATATATATATATATATATATGTATGTATGTATGTATGTATGTATGTAAGTATGATGTATATTGTGTGCGTGTTGTATGTGTGCACGCGCAATCGATATGAGATTAACTATTCACACTTGAATCCAACTCTCCCTCTCTCTCTCTCTCTCTCTCTCTATATATATATATATATATATGTGTGTGTGTGTGTGTGTGTGTGTGTGTGTGTATGTATGGTGTATATTGTGTGTGTGTGTTATATGTGTGCGCGCGCATGCATGTTTAGTACTGAAGTATTCGTACCGCATTTGTGTCTTCTCAATCTTGCAAATAATTACTTGTGCGAGTGTTTAACATACTAAATGTAGTATCTTTTATTGATATTAATGTGCACAATTATAACACATAATCAAATAAAGATCTCCATATTTTTTGGGGATCAACTATTTTAGTTCTATGTATATGAACACATAATTTGTAGCATGCGACAAAATTATATTTGGGTTTTTTTATGTATAGTGTAGGTCTAGATCGTGCATAACCCAACTTTTAATTAGATTGGGTCATACCATTAAACTATTGTTGAGATATATCAAGTATGAGTTGAGTCTCGCAACAGTTAGAAGATTTGATATTGAGTAACATATAAGTGAGAGAGCCCATAAATCTAATGTCTTAATATTTTTGGTGAAAATGTGGTGTCTAAAGTCACTTGTGCTGTTGTCTATGGCCTAATGTGTTGATCTAAGCCTGTGAGGGTCCAACAGTGGTATCAGAGTCCGATTCGACTTGATGGTGGAGAGCAATAAGAGAATGGTTATGAATCGTAGATGCAGAAAGACTAACATTTGATGAGAGATCTTGAGATCCATCAAGTGTGAGTTAAAGTCTCACAATGGTTGGAAGAGTTAAGTTCGAGCAATGTATAAGTGAGAGAACCCATAAACCTAATGCATTGAGATTTTGGATGAAAGTGTGGTGTCAAAGTCAATAATGCGGTTACCCAAGACACAATGTATCAGTAGAATCCAATGAAACTTTCCCTTATGGTCCAACAGTGATATCAGAATCCAGTTGAACTTGAAGGGGAGCAATGCGAGACTAGTTGCGGATCATGGATGCAGAAAGACTCACACTTGAGAGGAGATGTCGAGATATGTCAAGTGTGAGTTAAGTCTCACATTGATTGAAAGAGTTGATATTGAACAAAATATAAGTCTCACTTGTATGGTTGCTCTTAGTCCAATATACACAATTCATCATCCCTCTCTTATTGCTCCTTCACTATCAAATCTAACCAGAATCTAATAACACTGTAACTGTAATTCTGTAAAAAGAATCTTATAAAATTAGATTAATGTATCACCTTTAAATATTCACGTCATATTTTTTCTCTCGTATTTTCCCCTTTTTTAAATATTCACCTTTACCCATCAATATAATTTTATTTTAAATAAATTGTAAGCTTGGTTCCAATTAGAAGTGAATTAGATGTAAAATAGTATATATTTTAATATTTTGATGTAAAAGTTAGTTAACATTAGGCAAAACTTACAAATAATAACCTCAAGTTAAATAAATTCTAATAGATACTCGATATTATTCAAACATATCAAAATTAATCATATATTTTAAAAAAAGTAATTTTGTCTCTCAAAAGAATGACACTAAACACATACTAGCATACTGAGATGGTTAAGTAAATTAAGATATTGAGTTCAAGTGGTTAATGAATTTTCTATAAGACGAATTATTTGGGAGAACTTGAACTAAATATTTGGTGAAAATAATTTTTTGTCAGATTTTACTTACTTCGTCATCAATATTGGATTACTGGTAAGGGTGTGCAATGGTTTGAAACCGCACCACACCAAACCATAAATTAGGATATGGTTTATAACCAAAACCATTTCAATGACAAACCGGTTATTTTATAAAATCAATTTGGATATGGTTTATAACCGGTTTGAAACCAATTCATAACCGGTTAGTAATAAAAATTGGATTATTCAATTGAACCAACTTTTTTCATAAAAAATCAACAATTTTTTCCAAAAAAAAAAAGTGGAACTTTTTTTTCGAAAAATATTAGAAATAATCACGAAAAAATCAGAAATTTTTTTACGGAAAAAATCGGGAACTTTTTATCCCGGCAAAAGATCAAAAACTTATTTCCGGAAAAGAACGGTAACTTTTTTCCAAAAAAGTCGAGAACTTTTTTCCGGAAAAATTGAGAATTTTTTTTCGGGAAAAAATCGGAAACTTTTTTCCGGAAAAATTGGAAACTTTTTTTCCCGGCAAAAAATCGAGAACTTTTTTCCGGATAAATCGAGAACTTTTTTTCCGGAAAAACCGGAAACTTTTTTCCAGAAAAATCGAGAACTTTTTTTCCGGAAACAATCGGAAACTTTTTTCCAGAAAAATCGGGAACTTTTTTTCGGCAAAAAATCGAGAACTTTTTTTCCGGAAAAAATCGGAAACTTTATTTCCGGAAAAACCGGAAACTTTTTTCCTGAAAAATCGGGGACTTTTATTCCCGGCAAAAAATCGAGAACTTTTTTTCGGAAAAAATCGGAAACATTTTTTCCGAAAAAACCGGAAACTTTTTTCCGGAAAAATTGGTGACTTTTTTCCGGCAAAAAATCAAGAACTTTTTTCCGGAAAAATCGAGAACTTTTTTTCCGGAAAAAATTGGAAACTTCTTTTTCCGGTAAAATCAGAAACATTTTCCAGAAAACTCAGGAACTTTTTTTCCCGACAAAAATTTTTTCCGAAAAAAACTCTGGAATTTCTTTTATTTGAAATAAAAATTTTTTGAAAAATGGATATGGTTTACAAACCATTTATAAAAAATGGATATGGTTTACAATTGGTTTTTTTTATTGGATTTGGTGTGGTTTTCTTATAAAATGGATTTGGTTATTAAAATTGGATTTGGTTTGGTTAGTACTTTGATTATGGTTAACCTGATTTTTTGCACACCCCTAATTACTGGGTCCATTTTATCGGAAATCAAGGGGTTAATACAAAAAAAAAACAAACTATCCTTTATAAATAAATAAAAACTATGCTTTAAAGACCCATGTTAACATGACTCAAAAATAACGGATGGTAAAAAATAATTGAAATAAAATAAAATGTGTAGTATTTTTTTATTTTTTTTACATATGTGTAGTACAGTATAATTTTTAATTTTTTGGGTAAGAAATTATTAACCGAAGGTAAACAGTGTAAAAGACGGTATTGGTAGCATAGAACCTGGGATATTGTAGCGGTTCCGTATCTAATATGTTATCCTTGATGCGATTGTCGTAGACGTTGGGATATCCCCAGCGGTTGGATCAAAATTGCAGTTACATATGGATTTGGTATGGAGTGCTGTAATAGGAAACCATAAAAGCGTTGACTGCGTGTCGGGTAGGACGTGTCATGCTTGGTTTGTAACACTACTACTACTAGTGTTAATTATGTAAATGTAAATTTAATTACTCCCTCTGTCCCAAAATAAATGACCTGTTTGACCATTGACACGTTTGCCAATGCACAACTTTAATCGTTAATATCTCTAATTATCTATTATTAAAAATTATAAAAATTTTATATTTTGAAAGTACTCGTCGAGACAAATCAAACAACATCTCATATGTTAATATTTGCATGTATATATTAATAGAAAAATAAGGTCAAAACATGGCAAATAAATAGTACACTAAGTCAAAAAAATGTCATTTAAAATAGGACAGAGGGAGTAAGTTATTTGAACTATGGTTCCTCTAAATGTTTTATTTTCAATTTTAGTATCTACGTATTTTGTTTAACAGAAGTTTACGTTTTCTTATAACTTTTTTTATGCCATGTTATTATTAGAATTTACCAATTTAATCATTTTATCATTATATTTTTGGTTTACAAATTCAAATTTTAATATAATTTTTTTGATAAATTAATAAATATTAGATAATTAAATAATAACATTATTAAACCAATGATATTTTAAGGTATTATCAATGACACATAATAAAAAATGTCATTTGGTTGAAACATGCGACACGAATTTTTATAAAAAAAAATTAAGGACTAAAATTGAAAACAAAAAACTAAGAGTAACCGAAATTCGAATGAAATATTTAGAAGGACTACAAATGTAAATTGATATATTTAGATGAACTAAAGACTTATTTAAATCTATAATATTTATAGTTAATTAAAATTAATAAATAATTGTCTTATTTACATCTCGGTTGATAGGCACAAAGACGTTGGAGAGTTTTGATTAACACCTGAGGCTTCTATTTCTTTGCACTTAAAATGTGTGATTCAATCCGTAAAAAAAAAGTGTGTGATTTAAGAGACTAGATTAATTGAAAAAACAAATGATAATTAATTTCACATACATAGTATATAATCAAGGGTTAAATATATTTTTTGTCCATAAAAAATAGTTTTGACTTACTATTTTTTTTTTATTGTTTTTTAGCTCGTAAATTTTTTCCAACACACAATTTTGGTTGTTGTTGTTGAGTTAGTATTTATTTTTAAATGATTTATTTTTAGTCATATACACAAAAAAATAACAAGTTTCTTTGAAAAAAAAACTACTAATTTTTTTTTTGTCAAATAATATAATGGTTAGAATTTCATTTTTTTTTTAAGTGAAGCAGTGGGAGTATAAGAATTCAAACCCTGATCCTTGCATTTTACATGCAACATACCTACCAACTGAATTATAAGCTCACTAGGACTACTGAAAAATTTATTCTAAATCCATATTTCTGTTATTTTTATGTTAACCCCTTCAATATCTAATGAAAATGAATCTTGATAATTTAGAGTTTGATCAAGAGGTAAACCACCCTAGACCTAAAATCATCCCTCACCGATGGAGGAAGAAGAAAACTAAAAAGAAAGAAAAAAGAATTAGGACCAACAGGAAGAAAACTTAGTTTTCGTTACTTTTAAATAGCACTTGTTGTGGTTTACAATTGATCTTATCAGTCATCATGAATGTGTGATGGTTGTTCCTCCTACTCCTTCTCAAGCCAACATTTTTACCTATTTAACTTTGGAGTCATGCTAAATAGTGCACCTGATGCACTTGTTAAACATACTAAAAATAGAAATAAAATATAAAGTTAATGTTGATAAATACAACTTCTTATGCTTTCGATGTATTGAATGCACAAACTTCAAGACAAAATTTATTTATTTATGTGCTTAATTAGTGTATCGGGTGCACTATTTAACATTTTCCTTAACTTTGAAGTTTGGTTTTTTCAAATAAGAAATTCACTTTTTTTAACCCTCTGGTTCCTTGGGGAACAGGGTCCTGTAATCTAGAATTTAATCGTAAGATAAGTAAAATCTGACCGACATATTGTTCTAGAAATTCACATTTTCTATCCCAAATTTCTTAATGTTTTTCATAAATACAAATCAAAGTGTTTATTATCACTCCCCATGATAAAAAAATTGCGGCAATAATTAGTGTTCCTTAGATTCTCATGGTAGAGTTTGTTTGCCTCTAGATTAGAAGTGTTTTTGGTGCGATTTGAATAAAAAAATTAAAAAATTAATTTGATCAAAAATAATTATACTATCTATTATAAACAGTGTTAAAGGAAATTTAATCAAAAAAAATAAAAAAGAAAAATTGATAAATTGATATAATCCATAAACCTCAACAAGTCAATAGCGATATACTCGTGAAATTGTACTAAAAAAAGAAAAAAAGAAAAGAAAAAATATATACTCGTGAAATGCAATGACATACTATTAAGCTGTAAGCATGCAAACAATGTCATTGAATTAAATACCAAACAATGGTAATGTTTTTTCCTAATTACTCCAAAATTTTACAACCCCACAAACAATTATCTCTGTGACTTTCCTAATCGTTGATGATCACAAACAAAAAAGGGTCAAAACCGATTTAGTATAAAGTATTACCTCTGGGGTAAAAAAAAAACAATGGTAATACCAATTTGGAAAACGACATAAACAGTACCCGTAGGAACAAAAAGAAAAAAGAACAACACAGAAAAGAAAAGTACTGCACACATCGAAACCATAAAACCCTCAAACAAGTAAGTGCTCCCCATTCCCTCATCCCTCCGTTACTTTATTTTTTTTCTTTCAAAATATTGTGACTAATGTAGTACTAATTTGTAACAATTATATATTGTTCTTTTTATAAAGAATAATTTAAAAAATTTACACATACCAAGGAATTACATTCTACATAGTTATTTTTATTTAATTATCTTTTAATTTTAAATTTATTCCATGTATACTTTTATTTAATTACTCTTAATTCAACTAACTTCCTTATTTTTAATATTCTCTTTCATAATAAATAATGACACAAGTGAAATTAAACATTTAAATCATTTGAAAATTGCTCAAAATTTCTTATAAAAAAGACCAAATTTTTTTCCCAAATTATTCTCTTTCATCATTTTTTTTAGTTTTCACCACCAATATCGGGTTCACTGGAACGTCTAATTTGGTTTAAGGATCAGTTCTGACATCAAGTGTTTCAGTCCACTTCTAATTGCAGTTCCAGCGAATTGAACCGTAATTATACCTACCAAATATAGCGTCAATCACAACTAGATCAACTAGCGATTGATCAAGATAAGTTGGGTTAAATAATAGTATTGTAACTATACTAGTATATTAAATACACACCCCTGCAAGCCACTACTATAGTCTATATGTATTACTCATGCCACCAACTACGTACAATGCTTTCCAGCTGAATTAAATTTTAACAAAATTAATACAAGTAATAACAAAAACATTTAATTTGCATCAAGAATTTTTTGACCCCTTTCTGAATTTCAAACTGTGTTCCTTTAATTCGATAGGTGTGTATATTTATCACACCAACAACGAAATTTGTTACTTACCATTGATATGATAGAAATGATAAATTGTGGTTCACGTTATGTAAAAGTTATCAGAATATATATCACCTAATCATCATTCTGGCCATGTCATTTAATTTCTTAGCACAAATTTGTTGCTTACAAGCTAATTTCTAAGGGGTACTATTTTTTAACCTACAATGAAAAAGTTACTAGTAGTATGTGATTAGATGAAAATTAAAGCTAGAAAATTAACCAAAGGATCATTGAGGGTAATTGACAATTTTCCTAATTAATAAGTTCAATTATTTATCTTTAATTAGTACTATAGCCAAAACAACCATATTGATGACAAATAATTGTACTTTTGGTTTTACATGGATTAAATGATGTACTATGTGGTATGAGTAAATTAATTATGTCCTATTAGCATCACACTTAGTACTTGTGTGCAGCATAAAATATCATGTATATAAGAGTATGCATGTATGTGTAATTAAGATTTTGGTGATGGGGTTTGTTGAACTTAATTAAATATGATATGATCAGTAATCAAAGCCATATTAGTCCCACTAATATGCATATAGTAGTACAAAAAGTACACGGTTTCTAGATATAGCTAGACAACATTTACTATGGACGCTGATTAACAATACTAAACTAAAGGGGGGGATCACCACAAAAAAACTCAAGGGGGGATCAAGAAGTTTTTATTAATTAGGGAAGCAATATTCGCTAATATTAAAAATATTCTTATAAAAATTAAGTACGTAAATATATAAATAATAAAATGATGACATTATTATCAACAAAGTCTGGTCAAATGAAAGTGGGTAGGACAAACTAAATTTCTAGTGTCGATTGGAGGTTAGATCCTCTCCTTTTCCTCTTCAAAGAGAAAATTAATAAAAAAATAATAAAGAGAAGAAGTGTGAGAAAAAGTAAGAGAGAGATAAATACAAATGAGTGAAGGAGGAAGTGAGATAGAAATATGTGAATGAGAGGATCCAAACCCCTGAATAAAAAAACTACTTTTAATGGAGAGGAAAACCGAAAAAAAATGATATTATTATTACTTTTAAATAAAAATTTGGACATTATAAAAAAAATCATTATACACCAAAATATTGAAGACATTCTATACATTTTTTATAAATAATAATTGCTCTCTATGCCTTCATATTTTAGAGATTTTTTTTTTTATTTCTTTCCTTCATATTTATTGACTAATAATAGATCGATTCAAGTGTTCGAACTTCTTAAGTAAATGGTTATGGGGATTCACATCTTATACTCTTTCTTACTGTTAAAATTATGTTAGAAAGAGAGAACTGACCTTAATTGAGGGAACTTCGTAATCCATTGTACTCATTTGACTTGAATGGTTAATTTTGCAGTTACACACGAAGTACTCAATTCACACAACAAAAAAAAAAGGCGCATTTATCTATTTATATGTAACCAAACAACTCTTGATATATGTCCCTTTATATAATGACCTGATAAATTAGAGGTATTTTTGAAAAAATAATAATAAATGCATCTAATAAATTGCATAGAGACTTATATTTAAAGACAATTTTTTTAAAGTGACTTATAATTAGAGGCGGAAGAGGTATTTTACAATTCACCTCCCACATTTTTGTACATTTAATTCTTTTCCCAATAAATATTAAATTTTTTGTAGTGGGGATACCATTAAATTTAGATAGAGAAAAACAAAAATATTCAATGATTTACACCAAAATAAATAATTTTGTGGGTGCAACTAGCAGGGTATAGAAAAATAGGTCAACCTAACCTACCCACCTATCAGCTTGTCTAAAGCGGTATGGGATGAACAAACGTAAATAGGTTTGTTGAAAATTTCACTCTGATCCGCCGCTCAACGGATTGGTGGACTAATTCACACACACACACAAAAAATCAAACTAAAATTGATTATTAGGCTCATTTTCCATCAAAATTGAAAGAAAAGAGTCAAACTTTTTTATTAGTCCACTAAATTTTAATAGTTTAATGGGTATGCAATGTTGTTACCCAATCAAAAATAGTAAATCTATCATATCATACAACTAATTTTAAAGTATTTTTGTGATTTGCAAACTACAAAATACTTATTGGATGTTAATGTAGAATTATTTAACATTACCAATGCATTTTTCTCAAAATTTAATGTAATCTTACAATTATTACATAAGCAATATAATTCGAATATTATTTGTCGTTAACGAATAATTATAACACTGAAAAAATAAAGAAAAAAGAAATTTGTAGACTGACCCAACAGGCTAGGTTAGCCGTCTAGAGCTGTAAAAATGGGCCGGGCTATCGGGCCGGCCCAGTAGCCCTATAGTTTTATACGGGCCGGGCCGGGCTGGGCTTCCCAAAAAATGTTATTGGGCCTTATTGGGCTGGGCTGTCGGGCCTATGGGCCATCATGGGCTGGGCCAGCGGGCTTTTGGGCCGGCCCAATAAAGAATTAAAAAAAAATTCTAAAAAAAAAATTTACCTAAAAATAAGGAATTTTAGTTAGTATAAAATCTTTAGATAAAGTAAGTAACAAAAGATGAGATTTGTTTTTTTTTTAAGGAAAAAGATGAGATTTTGTTAGTTAGGAGATAATTATTAAACCAAATTTGTTATGATTATCTTTATTTAAAAAAAAATAACAACTTAATCATTCATTATAAATAGAGAAGTATAAGAAGGAAATTATAAGTTTTATCTGATCTAAAGCACAAAGATATAGATTATAGTGCTACTATTCTCAACAAGGTATATGTCTTCTACTACTTTTCATCTAACTAGTTTCTTGCTCAATAATGGTATTTGTATGTCTATATGTCAATTTATATGTCTCGAATATTTTATAACTGTATGTTTTATTTTTAACTTTGTTTTAGTAGGTTTCTTAGAAGACATATTCAATATATACCGCAATATTGAAAATCTCGCAAGTATAATCAGCCAAATAATTGGCTTCAAACTTGGTTAACAAGGGAGAGAATCATTAGAGCTCTAGAGGTAAGGTAATGTATTAATACTTAGTGGTTCGGTTCATTCAGGGACGAACCCAAAAATTTTGAGAAGTGAGGGCAATATGTATATTATACTATAGTCTATAATATAAGTAAAAATTAGTCAATTTTTTAAAGAGGGGCACATGTTAGTGAACTCAATATAGAAAAATCATCTTAAGAGATGTGTATTTAATTTTTTAAAAGTCTTTTTTTTTTTCAATGTCAAATTTCTACTTTTGTGTTCTTAACACGTGAAAACCTTTTTTAAGGGTCATATGCTAACTAGTATCCTATTTGATACTTAAAAAACTTAAGAGACCTATCTGATGCTTAAAAAATTTAAAGGACCTATCTGATACTTATAAAATTTAAAGGATCTATTTGATACAAACGTAAAATTTAAGGATACCAAAAGAAGGAATTTTTGTATTAAAAAAAACATTATTTATATTTTCAAAAAGTAGATTACACATTCTAATCCTTTCATACTTTATTATAAGAGTTTTAAGTCTGTGTTGATTGCTTCGTTATGTGAACAGTATGAGCTACATAAAATTTGACCATCTTATCTTATATACATAATGTTATAATTATATGTCCAATGTAAATTGACCATGATTTATATATGTTTGATATAGTGATATTGTCATGTTCGGTTGAGTGTATTATAAGCCAACAAGATAGAAAGAAACAAACATGACACTTGATTTATATATGTTAGATATTGTCATCTTATATAGTTATATACCTCCTTAACATTTGATTGCCTCTTGTTTCTTTCTTGTGTATAACTTATAAGTACTTCTTGTGCTTATCTTTTATAATATAATTTAAATGCTCAATTTAATTTTAATGTGTTTGTACTTTGTAATGTAGTCATGGAAGATGTTGATCCAATTTTGCAAACTATTAATGAAGATGGTGATTTGGTAATGTCACAATCTCCTCCGGCTGCTAATACGAAAAATGTTATTGAGGGAGACACTGTTGAAAAAAATACTAATAACAAAAGGGTAAGGAGATCTAATGTTTGGAAACATTTTACAAAGATTGGTAAAGTTGATGGGGGGCAAAAATGTACATGTAATGGTTGTAGGGGTATGTTTTCATGTGGTGGAAGCACTTCTCACTTAAAGCGTCATATAAAGCTGTGTCATAAAATTCCAAACAGTGATGATGAGGAACTCATGTTGGATGATGAAGAAACATTATTGAAGAAGTGGCAATTTGATGATAAGGCTTACAGAGATTCACTTGCTAGAAGCATTATACGACATGATCTTCCATTTAGCTACGCCGAGTATGATGCAGTTTTGGCTACAAACAAGATATTGAATCCTGATTTTGTTCCCATTTGTAGAAACACTGCAAAAACCGATTGCATGCTTGTGTTTTCAAGTGAAAAGGAAAGGCTAAAGAGTGTGTTAGCATCCATTCCAGGTAGAGTTTGTCTAACTTCTGATGTATGGACAGCTGTAACAACACAAGGTTATATGACTGTCACTGCTCATTATGTTGATCAAGATTGGAAGTTAAATAGTAAATTGCTTTCATTTTGTCACTTGGATAATGCACATACAGGGGTCGAATTATCTGGAAAATTGTTTGGTGCTCTTAAGGATTGGGGAATAGATCGTAAAATATTTTCACTCACATTGGACAATGCCTCTTCAAATGATAACATGATAAAAAAATTGAAACAGAGGCTTAATTTGCAAGATGCGTTGTTATGTAAAGGTAAATATTTTCATGTCCGTTGTTGCGCCCACATCTTGAATCTCATTGTTCAAGATGGTTTGAAGGCGGCGGGTGATGCTTTGCATAAAATTCGAGAGAGTGTCAAATATGTGAAGGCCTCAGAGGGGAGATTGAGGGAGTTTAGAAAATGCATCCAAGAAGTGCATCTAGATAATGTAGAAGGTGGATTCTTAAGGTTGGATGTTTGCACTAGATGGAATGCCACATATATGATGCTTGAAAGTGCTATTAGGTATCGACCTGCATTCATTAGCTTGAGCGATAATGATAAGAACTACACGATTTGTCCAAGCACTGAGGAGTGGGAAAGAGCACAAACTATTTGTAATATCTTGGCTCCATTTTATAATATTACATGCTTAATTTCTGGGTCATCTTACACAACTTCAAACTTATACTTCATGCAAGTTGCATTTATAGAGATGGCTTTGAATAAAAATTTGAATAGTGAAGATGAAGTGATCAAAGATATGACCAAGAGGATGAAGGATAAGTTTGACAAGTATTGGAGTGAATATTCAGTTACTCTTTCACTTGGAAATGTTCTTGATCCAACATCAAAGTTAGAATTTTTGAAGTTTTGCTTTAAGAAACTTTACCCAAATAATTATGAAGACAAGATAAAAAAAGTGAAGGATGGTTTGCATGATCTCTTTGATGAATATAAAAAAGACATGGTTCCAACAAGCTCATCTTTAGATAGTTCATCAAGAAACACTCAATCTCACTCAGTTGGTCAATCATTGAAGAATACATCGTTTTTTAAGGTAAGATTTATAAATTGTTTCAAATTTTTATGAAAGTACTTATAGTTATTTCTATTGATGTAAGTCAAATAATAAAAGTTTAAATAATAGTGCATGTGCTAATTCTTTAATTAAAGTCTAAGTAGTAGTAAATGTGTCAAATAATTATTGTGTTGCTGTCATTAATATGTTAATATGGTCCCCTTAGAAAAGTTAAAATAAGGTAATATAAGTTAATTCCACTGTTATACTTATTTCTATTGTTGTTGTCAAATAATTGTTGTGTTTCCCTCTTAGTACTGCTTGCATTTATTTGTTTGCATGAATGGGGCTGATTATATTCTATTCAAGCTTAATTTAAATAGTTTTTGTTTGTCGAATTCTAGGAATACCGTCAAGAAATGATACAAAAAATGTCAAATGATGGTAAGTCTGAACTTGAAATATACTTGGATGAAAAATGTCTTCCGAATGATGATGTGGATGAAAATTGCTTTTTAGTTGATGACTTATCAAATTATCGTGTATTATGAATTGCAGATATACCTGAAGTAGAGGAGATACAATTGTATGAAAAATCAAGTGGTCAAGATCAAGAAGAGACTTAGGCCGAGAAGTTACCTAATTTATAATTTACTTTTTTTTATAATTTATAATTTAATTTATGTATTTTGAATGATTATGTTAAAAGTTTAGTGTCTGATGTAAGCTTGAAATTTATTAACTTTGAGGATGCACTTTATGAATCATCATCCACAGATCTCTCGACTTTTGCGTGGATATTTTGAAGTATTTATTATTTCATGAAATCATGACACTCACTTTTTTATGGATATTAATTTTTGTGCGATGCATATGTAGTTTTATTGTCCATTGATTTTTTTTTTTATAAAAAATTTGTCAATATTTTATAAAAAAAAATATTAAAAAATTTGTCGGGCCTGGGCCGGCCCATCGGCCCATACATATTGGGCTGGGCTAAGCGGGTCGGGCCTTGGGCCTTAATGGGCCGGGCCACTTGAGCCCAATAGATGTCTTGGCCCTATGGGGCCGGGCCGGGCCGGGCTGGGCTGGCCCATTTGACAGCTCTACGTCTTGTGTCCCATTTTTTTTAACATACATTAAACGAATTGAATTAATATCAATTGTATAATGTGATTTCGACTCAGCCCATCAAAAATAACGCATCAAAGAGATTGGTCCGTCGAATTCAACACATTTTGTCACCCATATGTGCCCCATTTTCTTTTTAACTATTCCATTGTATTGCACGATAAAGGGTCTGCAATGGCAGCAATGATAGAGGTTTAAACATGCATTTGTTTGTGCAGAGAAAGTGATATATGTAGATTAATTTTTTCACCTTTCCTCTCTTCTTTTCTTGAATGCAAGGCTCCTATATTTCTTATACCACTTGCTTTTTTTCTTTATGCACTTTTATGGCTCAAGCTGCGAGGCACAAAGCAGTGTAATCCACCAAAACCAAACTTTGAAATAAAGAAGAGAATTTGTCCCTCTGACGTGCTTTTCATTGTGAAGTGTGAAGTGTGAACAGTGCTAAATTTCTAAATTTATTACTTGTGGTTAAAAAACTCTATTACTTTCATAAGTAATTATTATTAAATCAATGTTAAAAAGCATAATTACCTTATTTGCTAATTGCTAAAGACAAAACACTAAGGAACAAAATAAACATGTTATGTTTGCATTAACCTAGCTAGTTAGAAGTCAACTAATCTTTATTTAAGATATCACAATTTGTTGTGCTATAGTATTAATTTAATTTAGAGTTAATTAATCTAGTTGAGATCTAACTAATTGTTTGTGGTACTTTTTATTCCATTTAAAATCTTGAGACATTGACCACATTGCTATTTCATACTACAACAATTAGGATATTTAAAATTGACCTTGTGAAGTTGTTATCATATTTTCCTTTCCTCTTCCCTAGCTTTGATTATGGTACTATTTTAACTTTGTTTTTTGGACCATGACCCGTGACTTATTTTATTGAAGAAGAAGGCAAAAAAAGAAAAAGTTAATTTGTGTTTAAGGACCATTGGCATTTCCCTACAAGTAGAAAAAGATTGATTTAGCATATTTGGTCGATTTCATATTTACAAAGTGGTAAACTGGTAATTTTCACAACCAAACACAATGAATGGTACTATGGTAGTATGAGACAAATGAAGTTTTCAAATCATGCCCTTTAATTCCTTAGGTTTGGCACAAATTCTAAACAATTTTGATTATATATATAAAGTTTTTCTACCATATGCAAATTTGTACACATTAAGAATAACATTTAGCAGTGCAGTCAATATTATGATACTTAATACTTAAACTAGTTACGTAAGAGATGTATGTTGCCACAAAACTTCTTTATTGCAAGGAACATTTGACACATGAATCTCAAACATTTAACATAACAAATTCATAAATGCTAGAATAAAAATGTGCAAGTGTTGGATTACACTAAATTAACAGCAACATTAAGGCCGATTAATATTAATATTATCATACCAATCTTAGTTGGTTCAGTGGTGATTGGCGCTGAACTTGGTAGGGAGGAACACGGTTCGATCCCCCGCAACTGCGATCGGGAGGGGGCTGGAACCACTTGATGCCAAAACTGACCCCCGAACCAGATTAAACTGGTGGTGAAAAACAAAAAAAATATATTAATATTATCATTATCAATTCTCTATCTATTTCTAAAATACTAAATAATATTAATCATATTAAAATAATAGGTACGATAAAAAAAAAACCACATTATATATTTACCAAGTTTTATAACAAATCTCAATCAATCAATCTATTATATTGTCACAACCTACAAATTGAGAATAGAGGAAATTAATTGTCACAAATGACCTGCAAAATCACAATAAAAAACAAAGGTTTGCTAGATCCTAATTTAATTAACATGCAAAATATATTTTCAATTGATCTTAAATTTGAATAGTAGAAAAGAAAAAAGATCTCGACAAACTTATTATTTTAGGCTTGGTGCTAGCTATAACTCACTCAACCTTGAGCAACGAGCCAATGGGAACCCATGATGTGAAATTGATGATTAGGTACGTCAAAGCAAAGCTCTATTCCCACGAGTTCTCATCATGTAGGATACAAATCAAATAGCAATAATGAGTGAGTGGCCATTATTTTTCTTCAAACTTGGCAATGTAAATGTAATGTCGCAATATATAGCTGCTTTGTAAGAAAACTCAACAATATATATATAATCACCGTTAAGGATTGCATGCTTGTGCCATCTACCTAAGTTACAGTGTATTTGTAAAAGTGACTCTCAATTATAGTTTTGACTTATGTGAAAGGGTAAAAAGGCAATGGAAAAATATGTCCCAATTTGACTAGTAAACCACATTGACTAGTTCGTGTCAAGTTTTTACACAATTATAATGTTCATTTTCAAGTGGGACACCCACACTTCATTATTTAACCCTTACCACTGTTGCTATATGAAACATATATATCTTGCTTTATTAGGACATCAAAATGACACGTTTTTCTTTTCATATACTCAAATTATCACAAATATAATGTACTTTAAATATGAATGATATTCCAATAAAATTAGGAGAAGTGTGCACATTTAGGGCCCGTTTGATGGTCAGGATATGATAATGATAGGATAGGATACAAAGTATGATATAAACATGATATGATATAAACATGATGGGTTCTAGGGTGAGCAAGCCATTTGTATCTCTCACCCATGAGAGACTGAATTTTCACCATTGGATGAGTTAAACAGCTAAGATTTTGTACTTGAAAAGAGGAAAATTTCTGCATTATAGCAGGTGAATATTTAGAATGCCTCCTTTGTCACATCACTTGTCACCACTTCCGCTCTCTCTCTACCTACTGTGTTTTTGAACTGCATAAAATTTTTATTAAGGCATAACCATGTACACGAATGCCACAAACGGCAGAGGAATTATCTTTCAACTTGCTCTTTATTATCCAGAAATTTCTTTTTCTCAATTTGAATTGGAAGAAAAAATAACACAAACATTTCTCAATTTTAAATTTATGTGTAAATTTATAGAGAAAGAAAATAGTATTTTAAAAAATAGAGAAAGATTAAAACATCAAAGCATAAAAAGGATCAAAGAGGGAAAGATGAAAACATTAAACAAAGCAATCCGAGAGAGATTAAAACATAAAAGAAAAAAGAGATTATGCCAAAAGGATTGGTGAGTTGCGATGCAGCAGCAGTCGGCAAGCTTATTGTCAATAATTTATTTTTTTTAGTATGACTTTTTTTGTTGTTGTACAAAGGTCATCAAACTTCCTGATTTTGTTACAGGGCCGGCCCAAGGGTGAAGCAGCCCAAGCCCTAACTTTAGGCTCAACAAAAAATAAAATTTTTAAAATGCATATTAGGCCTCCAAAAACTTTTGTACATATGATATATAGGCCTCGCGACCAGAATTTTGCATAATTATTTCGTAGCACCGTTGGTACAGAGGCGCGTTTATAAGCGGAGGGTCTCAAGTTTGAATCTTTTAATTGGCAAAATTGATTTGTTTTTTACATTTTTGTCTTTTTTAATTGTAATAGATGCTACAATAATTGATTGATTTCTTTTTTTTTTAATCTGGTACATAGAAGAATTGGCAAAATAAATATAAGAAATACTCACACAGGTGAGAGAGCCGGGGTTTGAACCCCGGTTATGACGTCCATGTCTTGCAATTTCGCTAAATTTTTGCCAGTTAAGCTATGACTTATAGAACTGATTGATTTCTTTTTTATTGTGCTCAACTAGTTCTTTATTCAATTAATAAAAAGAAAGACATCTATTCTATGATATGAATGGTTTTTTTGACGCAATGATATAAATAGTTTGGAAAACAATTATTTTCAATTTTAGTTAGATGTTTATTTTTTGTATAAATTTGCTTTTAAAAATAAAGTTGTCTTCTGATTTAAATTTAATATTATAAACATCCATAGACTTTAAAGTTTAGTTAAATTTGAACAATAATCTAAGATGGAAAAAAATATCAGATATTTTAAAATTGAAATTAACAAATTAAATCAGAGTTATACTAATGTTTGCCTATCATATATTTTTCTATTATCATGCTTTAATTATTTAAACAATATAAAAAAATTATTTTAATACATATTTTAATTTATTTTTGTAAAATCAAATTTTCTTTTGTTTTTTAAAAGGTATCATTTTAATGTTCCTTTTTAACCACATTTTAATCATTAAATTCTTTTATGTTTAATTTTTCTTTTTCTATGTATCATGTATGTGTTATGGAGGTGATCAAGGGTTTTTTTTTCGGCGATTTTTCTGTGGATCTGTTATGGAGGTGACTAGGTGGTTTTTTTTCTTGGCGTAGGCACTCCGTGTTGACGGACTTTGTCGTTTTATCGTACCTCTGGGACGTATTGGTGATGGAGAGGTGGTGGATGGTTAATACCGAGTGTGTGTGGATTCTCCCTGATATAAGATCTCTGACCATTTTCAAATATGGTGAGATTTGCAGGACTCTTGGAGTCGCTGAGGGGTGTTCAAGTCTGTTGAGACTTGCAGGTCTCTGGTATCTGGTCGAACTCTACGGCATCAGAGGTTGACTGTCGATTCTCTGACTACCGGGGTCCGTCAACTTTTGACTTTCGGGGCTACTTTCAGGGTCTAATGGGCCGAGTAATTTTAATTCGAGTTCGGAAGTTAGTGCCTAGTGGTGTCTCCTAAGGTCGGGTAGGGATTTTCTCTGCTGGGTTTAGCGAATCAATATTGGTGTATGGGTGGTTTGGGGTGTTTGATTTAGTGTTGGTAATTGTGTTATATCACGTTACCTTTTGTTTGTATGTTTCCACGATAATTCTTTTCACTTTTTGTGGAGGAGTTGTCTTTTAATAAAATATAGCCATTTCAAAAAAAAAAAAAACTATTTAACATTTGCCATATATATATAAAGTCATTGCAAAAATTAACCAAAAATTATTTTCGGTGTAGTGGATATTTCAACCCTCCATTATGAGAAGGGATTGTGTTCAACTCTTATATTTTTCGTTTGTCAAAAAAAAAAACTCTTATATTTGTCGTATTTCTTTATTTATATTTTAAAATGGAAATATTTGTGTTATTTTTTCTTCCAATTCAAATTGAGAAAAAGAAGTTTATGGAGAATGAAGCGCTAGTTGGAAAGATGGAAGCTAACAACATAGCAGGGTAGAGAAAGTGGAAGTGAAGAGTGATGACGATAAGTGAAGTGACGCGACAGAGGAGAGAGTAAAAAATTAATTTAGAAGCAGTCTAAATATTCACATGCTATAATGCGGAAATTTTTCTCTTTTCAGGTATGACATCTTAGCTGTTTAACTCATCCAATGGTGGAAGTTCAGTCTCTCATGGGTGAGAGATACAAATGGCTTGCTCACTCTAGAACTCACCTAGTTATTATACTATCATATGTTTGATGGGCATATGATAACAAATGGAGTAGGATATATATATTACAATTAAATGACAAAATAACTCTTGTAATTCAATTTCTTTTCTTTTTTTTTTTCTTTTCAATTGACTGTGTACTATTTTTTAATCAACGTAAAAATGTATACTTGTAACCCAGCACCACCATTAACACCAACTACCATCAAATTCAAACCATCAAACACCATTACTACCAACTCCAAACAAATTTCTCTAGGAACTCTTCTTTATACGGTGGACCATAGCTATTCCGCTGCCAAGTCGCAGATCCAGGTTCAAAATTAAGAGTTGAATTAGGTTCGAGTGGTGAAAGTGCAGATTGAGGAAGGAAGATTCGAATCGAAAGATAAGTAAAAGGATCGATGTGAATATTTGAATGTAACACTGAATATTTGAATTTGTGATATGGTTTTTGATTGAAGAAAGTGAAGATGGAAAATGGGTTTCAATTTTATGGGGGTGTTGTTGAAGTTTTGATATTGGGATTTTGATTGGATTGGAAAAAGGGTTTATGTAAAAGAGAAGAAATTTGTTTGCTTGAATCTGTGATGGTGGTTGAATTAGATGAAAGAGAAACTCGTGAGAGAGAGGGGTTAGAGCCTTGGAGCTGCAAATCCCAATTGTGCCAATGAGGTCAAGCGACTAGAGTAGCGGAACGGTGAAAAAAAGAGTTTGGCAGAGATATAGTATAGGATAATTCTAACTCAGCTTATACTCAGGATAGAAAATACAAAGGCCGATCAGGATAAGATTAAAAATAGAATTATTATATCATATCCAATTGGTGCATCAAATGAAAGATATGAGAAGGATATGATAGATTTATCATATCATGTCTTCCTATCCTGACCATCAAACGAGCCCTTAGTGTTAATAGTTAATAGTGTTTCAAATAGATCACTTTCATTCGATTGAGGAAGTTTATGCAAAACCAATACTCCCTCAGTCTCAATTTAATTGACACAGTTGACTGTTGTGTACTATTCATACATATTGTTTTGACCTTATTTTTCTACTAATAAACAAAAATAAATATTAGCATATAAGATGTTGTTTGATTCGTCTCGATGAGTATTTTCAAAATATCAAATTTTTATAATTTTTACTATTATACAATTAAAAATATTAATCATCAAAATTATGCATTGGCAAACGTGAAACAGTCAACTGTGTCAATTAAATTGAGACGGAGGGAGTATAAAATATAGGGTCTTGCTAACTAGTGCCCCCGGGGCACTAGTTAAGGAACTAAATTACCTTTTTTTAGTAGTGAAAGTTTTTGCATTGAAAATATCAAAATTTGAATTTTTGTTGCATTGATTACACAATTTCCAAAAAAACCTTACTATATTTGAATTCTTAACAAGTGCCCCTGAGGCACTATTTAATATTTGCCTAAAATATAAGAAACTTTTACAATTAATTTTGGTAATAACACCAAAAACAATGACCTTTAGCCATAATCAAAATCATAGCTAAAGGTGTCATACACCGTGGCTAGGTAATGATCTTTACCACATTAATTTTTGTAGTATATATTCTTATAGAAAATGTTCTCTTCAATTTCATATATAAGTAAAAATTAACTTTTTATATTAAAAAAAATAATGTATCTAGTTTAATATTGACTAGATTTATTGAAAAAAAATAATGCATCTTTCTCATTTTAATTTTAAAAGTATTAATTATTTATTTACCAATATATATTTGTAATTCTAGTTTAATTATTTTTATGATCTATAATAAATGCTCTAAAAAAAACATAACTGATGGTGAAAGCCAAAAAATAAAAAAAATTATAAAAATAATATTAACTGCCAGTAAATTTATTGAAAAAAAATAATGCATCTTTCTCATTTTAATTTTAAAAGTATTAATTATTTATTTACCAATATATATTTGTAATTGTAGTTTAATTATTTTTATGATCTATAATAATGCTCTAAAAAAAACATAATTGATGGTGAAAGCCAAAAAATAAAAAAAAATTATAAAAATAATATTAACTGCCAATAAATTTAATACCAAAGCCATTTTTCTTAATCTTTACTAGAATTTTATGAGAGATTTTATATTTTAAAAACCAGATGTATAGTACTACTATTACTCTTATGATGAAGAGGATGTAACAAGACTCGGGGATTTGAAAAAGAAAATCTCTTTAAAACTGTGTCACGTTGGAAAATGGTATCTCCAATTAATATGGCAAGGGGCCAAACTGTTTGAGAATGACAAATAACAATCTCTTTTTGTTTTTTCTTTTCGTTTCTTTCTCTTTTTCCTTATCGGACACAATTAGACAAGAAATAGTATATGTGCACAGGGATGATCATATTCGAACAAATCCAAAAGGAAAACTGCAAATCAAAACAATTCAAACTGAAAACCGCAAAAACCCGCATTTAGTGTAAACCGCATGGATCATTTTTCTTTTAAACTGTACGATTTGGTTTGGTTTGCGATTTTCATTTCAGAAAATCAAACCAAACCGCAATACTTAACCAAATTCTATCAACTAGTAGCAATCAACCTATTACCTAGTCCAACTTAGTAAGCCCAACCAAAATTGAGTCCATAAAATAGTAGACTGTCAAAATATATCATT
Organism: Trifolium repens; assembly: GCA_030408175.1. Taxonomy (NCBI): domain Eukaryota; kingdom Viridiplantae; phylum Streptophyta; class Magnoliopsida; order Fabales; family Fabaceae; genus Trifolium; species Trifolium repens. Next base: position 40,763,972 of record CP125851.1, read on the forward strand.
TTACGCGATCTAGAACTATATTGTTGATATTAAAAATAAATTCTTATGTAGTATATGCATATTATATCATGTAACCAATCAAATAAATTAAAACTTTTTATGTTTATTCTGTAACAAGTTTGTAATATTGTCATATTTTTTATATCGCGATAAACCGCACAAACCGAATCAACCCTAACCGCATTAGTTTGGTTTGGATGACTTTTTAAAAACCAACCGACCCAAACCGAACCACATGTATTTTTATCTCGCGGTTAGAATGACTTTTATACTAAAAACCGAACCAAACCGCAATCACCCCTGATGTGCGATACAAAACAATGCATATGAAAAAACCGATCAATTGGTCAAAATTAGCTATAAAGAAGGATCATTTTAATTCAACAACATTGGAGATACATTACAATCATGAATTTTACTTGTAAGACCTGTTTGAATTGATTTATTTTTTAATATATGTACAATAATTTATGCAAATAAATAAGTTTTAATGTATTATTATATGTTTTTTAAAATAATTTAAGAGAAAATAACTTATAAAGATATGTAGCCACCCAAACAAATGTATGCTCGACTTTATTTATTTATTTCTTAATGAACTTAATATAAGAATTTGTGAGGATAGAGGTTAAAAAGAATATAGAGGTATAAATTTTTATATTGAAAGTAACTCCTCCATATGAAACCGAATTGATAGACTCTAATACCACATTTAACTTTGATAGGTTCTAATCTATTACTATATATAAAAAGGATACAAATTTTTGGGATGGCTTTTTCATTATTCCTATTTTATCCTTAAAAAAAACTACAAAAAAAAAAATTAAATATTTGTATATGTTGAAAAATAACTTCAACATGAAAATAGATTGTCAGTTTTTTTTCTTCTATTAATAACTAAGCACAAGTTCCACATAAAAGTAGGTTTTCAGTTTTTTTTATAGTAAAAAAACAATATATTTTTTTCTTCTTAATAACTAGCCACAACAAAAAATGAGGTTACTTAGTTATCAATTAACTAAATCCAATAAAAAAGGAGATTAATAGTTATTATAGAGAATTTCGATCACAGAAAAAAAAAAATCACAGCAAAAAAAAAAGAAAAGAATATCGATCACACAAACGGGCACTGGCGGCTAGTATTATATAAATCTAACTTTTTTTTTACGGTATATATTAAATCTAACTTATTACAAAAACAATTTGTAATAGTAAGAATAGCGACACTTTTTTAGATCTTTATTTTCTATGTAAATTTGGATTTCTTGAACTTTCCAAAATACTAATTAAGTATAACAAAAAAAAAATGGAGCTAATTTTGCATGCACCCCCCCTTGAAAAAATGTTCTGGAAAAGTGTTTGGAATGAATATTCATTTCGGCAATGTCAAATCTTAAAATTGGCAAAATGAGTATAAATTTCAATAATTTATTTAAAATAGGCGAAATTGATATTCATTCCTACAGTTTTGAAAAGTGAAATTGTTAAAATTATGCATATTTAAAAAATAATGTGTAACAACAATTTTATTATTTGAAAGTGGCATATCAGAGTTCGTTTGGATTAATTTAATTTTGAGCTTAAATATGTTAGCTTATAAATTTTTATTAACAAAAATTGTGTCTTTATAAGATATTTTTTCATAAACCACTTTAACAAGCTTATAAATAAATCTACTTACAATATATTAAAAGAAACTACTACTAAAAAACCAAATTTGTCCATATCAAGTTTATAATATTTCAGAATTTATGCCCTTAAATGTAATTTTAACTCTAAACAAAAAAAAAAATTAAAAAAAAAGGAAAAAAAGAAGACAGGCATAAAAGAAACATTCCCATATAAATAGCATCATAAACCACATCTTTAACAAACAAAAAAAACACAAAACAAAAATAGAAACAAAAGAAGATAAGTATCAAATAAATCTTCCCATAAAAGTTTAATTAAAATAAATCTACACATAAAAATATGAACAAAAATCACTATAAAAGATACGCTTCAAAAATAGTAATTTTTTTTAATGAAAAAATAGTAACTCGATCTAACATATAAAAACTTATATATATAAAATAAAAATAGAATAATCTAATAAAAGAATATACTTAATTATGAACTTAAAAATAAAAGAACAGAAAAATAGAAACAAAAACACATTTGACCCGTTTGGATTGACTTATTTATGAGTTTATGGGAAATAACTTATGCAAATAAATAAGTTTTTATGTATTATTATAAGTTTTTTAAGGTAGTTCATGAAAACAATTTATAACGATATAATTTTTATTAATGAAAACTTATGAATTAACATGCGTAAAAAAACTTATGAATCAGCATAAAAGTTTATTTATAAATTATAACCATAAACTATTTTCATAAGCTTAAAAATAAGCCAAATTCAAACAGGCCCAATATATTAAAAGGTATTACTACTAAAAATTCTAATTTGTCCTCATCAATTCTTAAAAATATTTCAAATCTTCTATTTTGTAAATTTTTTTTTTAATTTAATATATTATTATATAATAATTAAATTCTACTCTATTTTTATTATAAAAAAATCAACTCTATTTTTGTTTACTCTTATATAAAAAAATACAGAAGAAGTGCATTATTGATGAATATATATTATAATAATTACGGGGTGAATATTTGTCATTATACTTAAAACATCACAGGACAAATGTCGATCAATAATTTTGTGAAAAAAAAGAAAGTGTTGATCACTAATATATAAAAAATCAAACACGGGAAAATTGTCCGGACAATTGCTTTAATAAAAAAAATTTAATCATATACGGGACAATTGCTTTACTAAAAAAAATTTAATCATACACGGGACAATTGCTTTAATAAAAAAAATTAATCATACACTGGACAATTGCTTTAATAAAAAAAAATTTAATCATACACGGGACAACTGCTTTAATAAAAAAAATTAATCATACACGGGATAATTACTTTAATAAAAAAAAATTTAATCATACACGGGACAATTGTTTTAATAAAAAAAATTAATCATACACGGAACAATTGCTTTAATAAAAAAAATTGAATAGTAAATATTTTTTATTATTAATTATAATTTATTACACAAAAATCATACACGGGGCAATTAATTTAATAAAAAAATGACTTAATTTAATATATTTTACAAAAAATAACAGAATGATGTCATTTATAATTTAACAATAATTTATAAATAAAAGTCAATAGACCCGTGCGAATGCACGGATCTCAAAACTAGTAATACATAAAAGTTTATTTAGTTCTATAAATTATTTAAAAAGATTATAAATAAACAATAAATAAATCAATGCAAACAAATCCCATAACTATGTACCGGCAACTTATTGTCATCACTTACCAAAAACTTATTGTCATCAATAAGTGAGTACCTCCTAAACACAAAATAAGTTCCGGAAATTTTTAAAGGTTGTTAGGAGCAAAATTGGATTAACAATAGATTATTGGGTGTAGGTACAATTGAGGGGATATGATTTAAATTTTCTAATAAGTGACTACCTCCTTCTTTTAGAAGGATTAATATTAGCATTGTTTCTTTGCAGGCCCATGCAGACAATGAGATGCCCCAAATATTTGAGCCCAAGCGTAGCCTGAATTCTGTTTATGGAATTGCTTTACCCTCGTTAAGGCATACCCCGCTTATATTCTATAACTCAGTATTAGGGGTGAGCAAGAATGTAGTGACCGACCGAGACCCGTAAAAACCGCCTTAAAAGTAAGTGAATCGGGCGGATAATGTTGGGCTTCGGGTTGCCTGATAAGAAATTCTGGTTACAAGCAGTCTGCCATGGTCGGTGGCGGTTTTGAAATTTCCAGATTGTCAATAGCCGAAACCGACCGCATTTGAGAGAATTTGTAGAACAAATACACTGCTATTACTGTAATAATATAATTATAATATTGAGATAGAAGAAAATGAGCATGTGCCAAAGAAGATACAACAATAAACTTCTCTTTTTCTGAGCCTTTCTATATACCACGTATACCCTTTCATTATGTTGACATGTCTTGTCCAAACAAAAGACAAGTACTACTCTACTAGACTACTAGTATTATTTTTCAGACACAAAACTATTGACTCAAAAGTAAAGTTACTACTCTTTCTTTTTACATGTTTAAACTAAAGTGACCATAAAAAACAACCCAACTTAAATATAATATTTAATATTTAAGGTACAATATCAAGAACTTCTTCTTCTTCATCTTGTCGTAGCTTTTGTTCTATTTTCATGGCCAAACAATATCTCAGTTTGCATTGGAGATGAAGACAAAAAAGTATCTTAACAATTGTGGTTAACCGAATTAACCCACCCGTGCAAACCGCCATTCGCTTAACCCGACATCCGACGAAACCGCTGCCATGTTTGGTCGGAAATGGGTTCATTTTTTAACACTTCGGTTTGCTTCATCTTTGCAATTTTGGAACCGAAACCGCCCGTACCCGACCATTGCTCACCCCTACTCAGTATATTTTAAATTCTAGATACTAAATTGGTGTTATACAAGAAAAACTATATCATAAAATAAAAATCAAATATTAGATGAAAATATTACATCAAACATTAAATGAAAAAATATCATATTAATTGGAACTGACTCGAATATAATGTGTTATTGACGACAAAGTTATGGTGCATAAGGCTTATGCACCGTGCATAAATACCCCAGATTGCTTAGTGCGCCCCCCAGATTGCTTAGTGCACCCTCCAGTTTTTTAGTGCACTCCCCAAATTTCTAGTGCACCCCCAGATTTCTAGTGCATCCCGAAATTTCTAGTGCACCCCTCATTTTTTTTAAAATTTTTTTTTGTAATTTTGATTAATTAAATTTTAGTTTATTGATTAGGGGTAATTTTCAGAGTATTATGTATGGTTAAATGTTTTAGTAGTTAGTTTTAAACTAAAATTATGCCAAAACCATTTTGCTGTGGAATAGTTTCAGAGATTTGTACTCCAAAACCATTTTGTTGTGGAATGGTTTCAGAGATATATATATACTCCATAACATTAGATGTACTTAATCATTCCAAAACTATTTTGTTGTGGAATGATTTCAGAGATATGTACTCCAAAACCATTAGATGTACATAATCATGCCAAAACCATTTTGCTGTGAAATGGTTTCAGAGAGTTGTACTCCAAAACCATTAGATGTACTTAATAGTTTTTATGTTAATTGTGATAAATTAAATCATAATTATAGTACATGTTTTAGTATGTAATTTTAAATTAAAATATGACTATATAATCATCAAACACAATTAATTGAAAATAGGTTCTTATAATATGTACTTCAAAGGAACAAAAGTAATTATTTAATTGAAAATGGGGGGCACGCTAGAAATTTGGGGGGTACGCTAAAAATCTAGGGGGTGCGCTAGAAATATGGGGGGTACACTAGAAATTTGGGGGGTGCGCTAGAAAACTGGGGGGTGCACTAGAAATTTGGGGGGTGCGCTAGAAATCTGGGGGGTGTGCTAAGCAATTTTCATTATTTATCCATGTGCATAAGGAAAAAGTGTATGCACCATAACCACTCCCTGTTATTGACATCTCGCTTCGATAATAAAATATAAGGTAACCAAGATTTCCATTTTTGACGATAGATGAGTGAAAATGAGAAAACACAAGAAGGAGTGGTTAAATTGTGTTGACTATCTATAACTGGATGTTTTTTACTATGTCAGACTTGGACTACGAAAGTAGAGTCTGACCAAGTTAATAGTAGAGATTGCAGTGGATATAAACAGAACACACAAAGAAGAGAAAGAGAGAGACACAAAACAATTTTATTCTGGTTTCTCTCACAAACCAAGAAAAATATACTCTCTTTGCACTTCAAAATGAGTTCCACTATAATCACTCATATTACAAATGCTTCAGCACACAAGCAAGGGACTTCTCAAATTGCTCAAGTCCACGACAAGAAACTTCTCAATGCTCAAGCACACAGGCAAACAACTTCTAATGCTCAAGCACACATGCAAGATACTTCTAATGCTTAAGTCCAATGACAAGAGACTTCTCACAACTAACTTAATCAAATAATATTAGAAATATTTCTACACTTGATATACAATCAGAGGTGTACACTTTACAATACAATGAACGACTCTAAGACTTTAGAATTTCTAAGATACAAACTTGGTTTAAGAAATCCTAAGCACAATTTGTGCTTTTATTCTGACAGAGTTTTAGGTTGATATTCAAAGACGTTAAGTTAAGATCTGTTGAAGAGAGCCTTTGCACAAATTATAGACGTTGAGACTCTAAAACATGATTTTCTGATTTTTACGATTTCAAGGCACTATTCAACAATTCTCCACATTGCATTGAAATCGTAAAAATCAGAAAATCATGTTTTTGGAAGCTTCTGCCAGTTTACGCCCAGGCATGGGATACATGTGTGCAAAGCTGGGCTCAGTTCTGCCTGTTTATGCCCAGGCGTAGCGCGCGCGAGCCTATATATTGGATGTACGTTTTTTGAACTTTTCAAGGGGATTTTAGGGTTTCTGAAGCCAACAAAAAGACAAGGGTTATAAGAGAATTCTCTTGGGCAATCTCTAGGGTTGGAGTATTGATTCATCACCTTGGGAAACACTTTCAAATTGAATTTCTTGGCCACAGAAAGAAATTCAGGCAAAGGGTAGAATTAGGTATTGAGGCTAATTCTTGTATTCTCTTTGGAGAGTTCCTTTTGTAAACAAGTACTTGATTTAATAGTGGAACAAAGAGCAGCTTTCTCCCCAGAGTAGGTCGTTTTTTTACCGAACTGGGTAAACAATCATTTTGTGTTATTTACTTTTATGCCGTTTATTTTGTTCGTGATTGTTATTGTTATTCCCGCTTATTTGATTGCTTATTCGATTTTCTCCACACATCAAGGTTATTGGTGTGATATTTCCGAATTCGCAATAAAATCATTAGAAATGCCTTTATATGTGAAGTTTTTTGTTTGTTTCTGCATGTGATCAAAAGAAGACAAAGTTGACTCTGAGCTTGATAGTGACATCGCAGAGACTTCTGATGCTGACTTGTCCTTCAGAGTCTGAGACATTCAGAGTTTGGCCTTACTTGCTTCTAATTCACCTAAGATTCTAGTACGTCAAACACTAGAATTTGGCCTTCTAGCCTCTGAACAAAAACTTTAGCTTCTTTTTACAAATTCATGTGCTCTTGTATACGTTCATGCAAATTTTAAGCTATGGTCTTGCACACTTAAACATGTATTAACAAATTCAATTTGTTCTTTTAATACTTTGTTATTATCAAAACTCTGAAGATATTGAACAAATCCATTTTGAGGATAGATGAGAGCATATGTATCCTTTTTTATTTTTCACACAAAGATGGCAAATAGCTCTCTTGTTCACATAATGGTGGCGAAATTACCATCTAGCACAAGAAAACCCTTAATTGTGTTGCAATTCTAAATAGCTCGTGAGCTTTTGTTTGATTAGTCATAACATTCTCAATCATCATGGCTTAGCTGTTCTTCGTGGACAAACATAACATTCTCACACCTCATCATCAAAAGACAATGATGAGAATCTTATGATTGGTTAACAACAAACTGTTGAGTATGCCTTGAAATCAATGTTTCAGAAGTCAGAAATTCATGTTGGAGAATCTGTCTGTTGCGCGAGGCACAAAAACACGTCTGTTTTCTGGCTGAGCTCCTGCTTCCTGTGCGAGATGCAGAGCGCAACTATCCTAATTTGGTTTGTGTAGATTTTGTGGAAAAATTTGATTTGCAAGATATCTGACTTTTGTAATATTAGGCATATATTTTTCTATAAATAGAGGTTGTTTATTCATAGAAAAATAAAAGAACAAACATTTAAGGGTTTGAGTGACAATAAAGATTTACCGCAACACAAAGGCTAGGGTTTTAGAGAGAAACAAGAAGGGTTGGCTCTTGGTATAACCTTAGGGTTGGATAAAGGGTTATTGTATTCATCTTAGGTAAACTAGGTCAAATTGAGTCTCTTGACCACATGAAGAGATTCAGGATTTGGGTAGAATTAGGATTGAAAGCTAATTCTTGTAACCCAATTGAGATTTCTTATGTAAGTTACTTATTTGAATCTAGTGGAACGGAGAGTTACTCTCTCACCCAGAGTAGGTCAATTTAGACCGAACTGGGTAAACAAATATCGCGTGATCTTCTATTATCGTTGTTATTATTATTGCTATTCCGCTTTTTTATTGATTGTCATTCCTTTTGCTCCACACATCAAAAGATTTCATTGGTGTGATTTAGATGAATTCACAACACAAATTATGCAATTGTTTACCATGAACATCTAAAATCAGCAAGAAGATAGTTGAAGAAGAGATGAAGTAATTGAGAGAAGAGAGGAGAGAAAGATGAATGATAAAAAATAAGAAGAGGGGACAATATTTATAGACAATTTATAATGACCACATGCAAAATTTTCAGCTTCATGTAATCGTGCATTTTTTAGCTCTTTGCCACATATTTGAACATGCAATTTTATGAGCATTATACACACACTATGTAGGTATGACAATAATACTCGTACTAACAATTATTTGCCAATAAAATATGTCATTGTCCAAGACTGAAAAACATAAAATCAAGAGTTTGTTGAAAGTTTGCTACTCTGATTCTTTACACTATGTCAACCTCATCAATACATAAAATCATAAAGAGTATACTACACTTGAAACTAGGGATGTCAATTTCATCCGTAACTGAGGATCCCCGCAGAGATTGTCCCGTTTGGAGATTCGAAGTTGGGAAATTTTTCTCCGTGGGGATGAGGATGGAGGAGAAAATCCCCCCGAAAGAGGTTTGGGGATGGGGATGGTATTTCATCCTCCGCCCCGCGGAGACTCCGTCCCCGAAAACAATTAAAATAATATTTATAAATTTATATTTAGGTACTTTATAAATTATTTTTAATTATATTTTAACACAATATGTGTATACATTTGTTTATATATGATGCTTATAACTGTCACACGACTCGCAATAATATTTTAATATTTTTATTTGTTTTATAATTAACCTTGAATATTACTTTACAACTAGTTGATTGAAAATAATAGAAATTTGTTGTTTTTTATTAAAAGTTGATGGATATCCGCGAGAACTGTGGGGATCCGCGAGGATGGGGATGGAGGAATAATACTCCCCGAAGCGGGGAATAGGGACAAGGATGGAGAATATTTTAGATGGTGGGGCAAGGAGTGGTAATGTGTCCTCCGGTCAATTCCCGCTCCGTTGACATCCCTACTTGAAACTAAATCATCCTAGGAATTTCAACATTTCTAAACCTTGGTGAAAATTTTATGGTGCAACTTCCATGTTGGCTTTGTCCTGAAGTCCATCAGCCATTGAGATAATCACGTATCTAGCATCAATGCCAACCAATGCCCGCACGCTATCATCACACACCTTGCATTCATGTCAACCAATGTCTGTGTGCCACCTAAACAACTTCATGCCTAGAACATGTTGTGTAACCCTGATTGCATCAACTCTTCCATCCAACTTCTCCATCACGGGATCACTGCAATTGCATACTAACTACAATATTACTCCTCTTCAGCACCTCCACAATATCACGCTGATGACAAAATTAGCAAGTGTACTAACTTATCGTTAAGTAATAAAATAATTCGTATCCGCAAGGATTGTTTCAATTCCAAATAGGCAATTGAATTGAATTTAAGATGTAAGACAGGGGGTTTGCTTAGCAAAGGTGGTTGTTTAACAGAAATGTAAAGAAAAAAAATGTGATTTTTAGATTATGAAAAGTGTGATTAGATTCTTTGAATCCATTCCTCTTCCTAATTTAGAGTGAACCCGGACTTATATTGCAATTTCTCTCTTGTCGGCATGATGAATTAACAAAATCGTTCAAACCATGGTTAGTGACTGAGAACGCTTTCCTAAAATGATAACACCCTAATGTCTTAGGAGAATTCAAATCGTAGGAAGTTTTATCGTACGTTAATTCTTTTATCACAATCAATAATACGATATGTCTAAAGTCATTATTGACCGAACAGTTGTCTCAGTTTCCAGTTCAATAGTTAGGGTTAGTAATCAATTGATTCCTAAAATCAGTTCTAAAGTGATCAAGTAACGAAAAGCATTAACACACAGAGATAACTGAATAACGACAACATTAAAACTGAAATGATAAGCACCTCAGAAGTTCACATGTTCTAAATTGATCTGAGGAAGATCATCTACGAATATAATCAATAAAGGACTTAGCTACTCATATTTACAATAATCATAGCAAAGAAGTTTGAGAAAGAATACATTAATTTTGATGAACAAATGTGTTGAATCTTCCTTTCTGATGAGTCTCCAGCCCTAGCACTCTTCAAAAACGTGTTCTCTGGTATTCTTGCACTAAAAATCGACCCCTAGGTTAGTTCCAAAAGCTCCTCTTTATAGAAAACTCGCAAAAAGCTTATCTATGGAATGGGGCTACGTGAGGCGCAGGCAACAGAAGCCTTTGTCCTGTTTCTTCATATTATTGGCTTGGAGTACTTGTTTTCTTCAATATGTATCTATATCTTCAACTTCCTGTAAAATGAGACTTAAAACCTAACATAATTGACTCAATATGACTTGAAGTTACTTAAGAATTGACTCTAAATGACCTTAAAAACCATATATGATGAGGTGTCATCACACACTATGTGATATCCATTGAACCAGAAGCTCTGATACCACTGTTAGGAAATAACAAGGCCGTAGAAGTAAAAATAAACAAATGCCCAATCAACAACACAAGAATATAACGTGGAGACTCCAAAAACGGAGAAACAACCACGACTGTTGTCAAAACCAACAACTAGAGAATAAACACTATGTGAAAATTGTTACAACACATAGACTTCACTCTCAACCACCTCATGACCCCAATATGTTGGAACAAAGTGGGTCTGACACAAACCTCTGAGGAGTAATTAATTTTGATGATAACAGAGTGTTAAAATTGCAATTAGTATTAATAATAATTGTTCTAGTGTGCAGAATTGTAAGTTAAAATTCTTTAATAAGCACCACAGACAAAAGCAGAGAAGCCCAGCTAAGAAGCTCTGAAAGTCTATCACTGATCATCAGATGCTTAAAATTCAAGCTCTGAAAGAAGTATTTCTGAAGACTCAAGTAAGACTCTGAAGGAGTTTCAGAAGCTGAAGATCATCAGAAGCTACAACATCAGAAGCTACAACATCAGGAGCTGAAGCAAAATGAATATACGTCACTCAAGAACTGACAAGACCAGAACCAATAATTGGAGAATTATCTACTTAAGGTCTCTGTCATATCCATGGAAAGGAATATTCGTTTGTACAACGTTAACCTTATCCATAAGTGGAGCGTTTTTGAGGATTGTACGATCGTACTATTATTACTCAAAATTGTTGAGCAATATTCAAACGCGCAAGGTAGTGGAATTATCTTTCTTCCCATAGAAGGTAATCAACAGCTATCAAGTGTATGATCATTCCAGCTAGCGCTCTATCTCTCTGCAACGGTCATTCACATTCTTCAATATAAATAGAAGAAATCATCTCAGGAAATTACTACTGTTCTTTAACTGCTCTAAGACTCTGAAAGCTCTGACACTCAAGACTCTATTTGTCATTCATTGTCTTAAGCAATTTGCGTTGTATTTTGTAAACACCTCTGATAGTATATCAAGTGTCTGATAACTTTCATTCTTTATTGTAAGTTTGAGAAGTCTCTTGTTAGTTGTAACTTGAGCATTTGTGAAGTCTCTTGCTAGTGAGCTTGAGCAAGTGTAATCTTTTAAGATTATTGTGAAACTCCCTTGGAAGTGCAAGGGGACTGGAGTACTCTCGGATTGTGAGAGGAATCAGGAGAAAAATCTATGTGTCTCTCTCTTCTCTCTCTGCTCTTTACTTGTCTTGTGTTTCTTAATCCGGTGCAAACTAGTTTTCATTAAGAAAAAATTTTAATTTCTAAAACACAATTCAACCCCCCTTCTTGTGTTTTTCCACACCTTCACAATACACTCACACTCTCCAAAGTAAATATTTGAACTACATCTCATAATACTCTAAAACAAGAGCATAAGAGAAAAAAATACACAAATATAAACTTAAAATGTTTTCAGATACTACTGCTTGGTGTGTTGAAACAAGGAACTTGAGGTCTCTATATATAGCATGAGTTACCCCACTCTTCACTTCTCTAAGCAATGTGAGACTTTTCCACTATAATTTTCTTGACATTTTTCCTTCTTTAGTAATTTAGAACTTACATTGCAATCAACCCCAACAAAACGTACCTAAACAATTTATAATGACTACCAGGCAAATCTATATATTTTTTACAATGAAATACTCCCTCTAGTCCTTATTATAAGAGAAATTTTACTTTTTAAGTTCATTGAAAACTTAATGTATGTAGACCTTATTATAGTTTAAATACATTGGTTTTACAATGAACCTAAAAAGTCAAACTTCTCTTATAATAAGGAATGTAAGAAGCTAGAATTTTTAACTTTATGTAATCGTGCATTTTTTAGCTCTATGCCACAAATTTGAACATGCAATTTTATGAGCATCATACATACACTATGTAGGTATGACAATAATACTCGTACTAACGGTTATTTGCCAAAAAAATCTGCCATAGTGCAAGACTGAAAAACATAAAATCAAGAATTGGAAATTTTAAACAAAAACGAACAAGAACAATGTAAAAGTATATCAAAGGTACCAAGTCCAAGTCAAAATGTCTACTTTTAATGTCATAAAACAGTCTAAAGTCGTAAAACATCTCGTGCTTGGAAGGAACAAGACACCATCATCAAATTATAAGCGAACGCTGAAGAGCTTCCAGAAAAGTCATGTGGTCCACACAAAAAGCATGCCATTCCACTCACAAATTCTCCCATGAATTGAAGTCCAACGTCAAGAAATTACTAGTATATTGTGATTTGTGACTAGGCCCAAATGATTTTATTTTTTACTATTTTTTTTAAAGAATTTAATAATTGCAATTTGTTTTGTATTTATTTTTAAGAATTATTTTACCCTCAAATGTAGTATGACAATATTATGAATTATTTTACCCTCGTACCGTCTAAACCATATCCGTCTGAATTCTCAACGGAATTGAAAATTTCAAATTCATACATAATGAGATTCGGGTATCCCCATTCAACTCTACCTTCTTATGAACTCGGAATTTTTCAACAAAAATGAGACGGGGCAGACAAGTTCCCGTGGGTATGAGTTATTTTGCATACCTACTTGAATGGAATCTTTTTTGAAGGAAAAAAAAATGCCTATACTCTATATTATAGTAGAGATAGTATCATCCCATCAACGAGGTCATGTGGAAGGAGCATTTGCGGCCTCTTATATTGATTTTTAACGTATGAAATCAATTATTAAAAGAGTTTAATTTGAACATATTATCATATATTCCCTTAAAAAAGAAAAAAGGGTCATGTGTTAATATGTGCCCTAAACTAAATGTAAAAATTTTGTACTTAATAATGCAAAAAATTTAATGCTTAAAAGATTGAATGCATAATTTACAATTATTTTTTTTATATTTGTCTTTTAACATGTGCCCTTACATTTTCCATAAAAAATTACAATTCATTCTTAAATGAATTACAATTCATTCTATAAGCTTGGAATTCATTTAAGAAAAAAAATGTTGTGGGACATATCTAACTCAATAAGAAAAAAGAGAAAAAGAAATAAAAATTAAAATAAAATTAATGTAAATGTAGAACTTTATCTGTATAAGTAATCTATCTTATCAATAATATAGATCAGATATATCAATTATTCAATAAATTTATTTAATTAATCTAATTTGTTTATCTTGTACAGTAGCTTGTAGGTTTAATTTTTTTTCTTTCTAAACTCAACTTTTGGGCTGGATCAAAATCTATGAACCCCAGATACGCGGCACAATACTAATACGGCGATACGAGAAAAAAATTTCAAAATTTCCAATACAATACGGTCGCGAGACGTTTTTGGAGTATCGGGGCTTCATTTTGCACTCCATTGGCCAAAAAAACAACCATTCACAATTTCACAATGTATGTCTTACTTTAACCTGGCTCCACCTCAAGCTTATATGACTTGAACGTCTAAGTGTTTGTTGTAGGTATCCCCTTCAATATCATCTTTTCCACCTCAGATTTTGACTTACGGCTCGGAGCATCATTTCATTGACCGACTTTCATTATAAGTCATTCTCATATATTCATGCTCAAAGTTATGCTCAAATTTAATAATTTGATGATTATGATAAAAGTCAAAATACAAAATATTTATGATATAATTTGACGGTTAATATAAGTGCATATAAGTCAAAATATTTAATAATTAGACGGTTATAATTGATTAAAACAATATAAAAATAATATCTTTAAAAAATACAAAGCATATATGTATTAAATCATAAAATCAAATTTGTAATTACAATCAAATTTCATTTGGTTTGATTTTAAAAGAAAAACACATTTTTAGAACAAAAAAATAATGACAAACATCATAATTCATTTAATTCAGCAAAAAAGTACATGTATGTAATCCAAATTTAAGACTAGATACATATATTATTTATTTTTGGTTTATATTATGGAATATATATGTATAAGTATTAAATCATAAAGTTTCTATAAATCATAAAATTTCTATACACTATTCAATTTTATTTGGTTAAACTTTAAAAGAAAAATCACAATTTCATCTAATCCAAGTAATATTCACACATTTTTGTAAAAAAGAAAAAGTAATATTTTACACAAGGAAAATCCAAAACATCTAATCAATTCAATAATGTACCATTTCCAACTTTTTCTGAGCTGTTAGTAATTTGCTGTAAGAAATAAATAAATTCTGTAAATAATTTATCATTTTTGTTAATAATAATTCTGTTAGTAAAATATAAACGATGCATGAATCGACACGGAATCGGTAATAAACTCGTCCTGGGTGGTTGCTGAGACGACACGCGCTTCACCCGTTGACGGGTGAAACGTTCAAACTCAATGCATCTCCATCTTCATCTTCATCTCTTTATTTCATTCATTTCTCACTTTTTCATTTCAAATTATCTTTCTATTTTCTTCATTTTTTTCATACTATTATTATTATTATTACTATTTATTTTCTTCAATTCAATGGGACAATCACTGTCCACATCTGTTCCATCATCCCCTGACCTAAACATTTCTAAAACTAACCGATTCTGTTACGGTTACGGTAACGGCAATGATTCTTCTTCTGATGAATTCGGTTATCACCGTAACTATACAGATGAAATCCCTGACGAGTGTTTAGCCGTTATTTTTCAGTTTCTTGACTCCGGTGATCGGAAAAACTCCTCCGTCGTATGCCGACGGTGGTTACGCGTTGAAGGTGAAAGCCGGCAGCGGCTTTCCTTAAACGCGGAGGCGAAATTGTTAGATTTCGTTCCTTCTCTATTTACTCGTTTTGATTCTGTTACAAAGCTTGCGCTTCGTTGTAACCGTAAATCTACTAGTATAAACGACGACGCTTTGATTCTGATCTCACTTCGTTGTAAGAATCTCACGCGTCTTAAGCTTCGTGGTTGTAGGGAAATAACTAAGATCGGAATGTTAGGTCTTGCGAGAAATTGTAAGAATCTAAAGAAGCTTTCGGTTGTGTCGTGTTTGTTCGGTGTTAAGGGAATTCACGCCGTTGTAGATAACAGTAATGTTATCGAGGAGCTTTCTGTTAAGAGGCTTCGTGGAGTTAACGATGACGGTGATGAATCGTTTTGTGGTGGTGGTGGTGGTGGTGGTTCGTCGTTGAAATCAATTTGTTTGAAGGAACTTGTTAACGGTCACGAGTTTGCGCCGTTAATAATTGGTTCTAGAAAGCTTCAAACATTGAAGTTGATTCGATGTATAGGCGATTGGGACACAACACTTGCGAGTGTGGGGAAGTTGAATTCAGGGTTGATTGAGATTCATCTTGAAAAGATTCAAGTTAGTGATGTTGGTCTTGTTGGTGTATCAAAGTGTTTGAAATTAGAAACTTTGCATCTTGTGAAAACACCTGAGTGTTCAGATGCTGGTCTTGTTGTTGTTGCTGAACATTGTAAGATGTTGAAAAAGCTTCACATTAATGGGTGGAGAACTAATAGAATTGGTGATGATGGTTTGATTTCTGTTGCAAAAAATTGTCCTAATTTGCAAGAGCTTGTGTTGATTGCTATGTTTCCTACCTCATTGAGTTTAGGAGCGATCGCTTCATATTGTCAGGGTTTGGAAAGGTTTGCGCTTTGTGGGATTGGAACGGTTAGTGATGCTGATATTGAGTGCATTGCTTCTAAGTGTGTAGCACTTAGGAAATTATGTATTAAGGGTTGTCCTGTGTCGAATGTTGGGATTGCGGCTTTTGCTTCTGGTTGTCCTAATCTGGTTAAGCTCAAGGTGAGGAAGTGTGTGAAAGTTACAAGTGAAGTTGGGGAGTGGCTACGCGGAAGGAGGAGTTCTTTGGCCGTTAATTTTGATCACAATGAAGTTGAAGCGTTGGATGGAAGTGGTAGTGATGTTGGAGTTCAGGAAACTATAATGACTTTTCCACCAAATGACAATGAAGTAACCCTTATTGATGATTCTCCTTCAACCAGCAATAACAATAATAACAACCGATTGTTCCGGACCAAGTTTGGATTTTTTGCTGGTAGAAATTTTGTTCCTTGTGCTTTCAGAAGGTGGACAAACATTGATACTATCTCTAGTAACAGCTTTTCATGATTCATTATTATTGTAAGAATAATTATGCATTTTTTCCACAATATATTATTATATTTATTGAGCTCTTACATCTTAGTGAATAGCATTGTTATTCTGTTAATTACATGTAGCCAATTACCTTGGTTTACTATTTCATATTCAATTTGTTGTTTTGAATGATGATGCCACATTTTGATTTTCTGTTTTGCATGGAAATTGCAATGGATTGTTTACAGTGTGGTGAGTCCATTTTCATTGTCACTACCAACATGTTTTCATAAATTAAAGCTGATATTAGACTTTTCTAATGTTTATCCTTGTCACTAGACCTTGGTCAATTTCTCATTGATCAA
Organism: Trifolium repens; assembly: GCA_030408175.1. NCBI lineage: Eukaryota > Viridiplantae > Streptophyta > Magnoliopsida > Fabales > Fabaceae > Trifolium > Trifolium repens. The sequence goes on from CP125851.1 coordinate 40,781,108, forward strand.
AATCAAATCAGAAAGTCATTATGGAAACTGAATTTATTGTAGTGCTAGACTAAAAGTTGTACAAACATGAAAATGCAAAGAACATTGTTTTTAATTTTTTTATATTTAGCATTTGTGTTTCTTTGTTGGCATCCAGCAGTAAGGGTGTGCAATGGTTTGAAACCGCACCACACCAAACCATAAATTAGGATATGGTTTATAACCAAAACCATTTCAATGACAAACCAGTTATTTTATAAAATCAATTTGGATATGGTTTATAACCGGTTTGAAACCAATTCATAACCGGTTAGTAATAAAAATTGGATTATTCAATTGAACCAACTTTTTTCATAAAAAATCAACAATTTTTTCCAAAAAAAAAAAGTGGAACTTTTTTTTCGAAAAATATTAGAAATAATCACGAAAAAATCAGAAATTTTTTTACGGAAAAAATCGGGAACTTTTTATCCCGGCAAAAGATCAAAAACTTATTTCCGGAAAAGAACGGTAACTTTTTTCCAAAAAAGTCGAGAATTTTTTTCCGGAAAAATTGAGAATTTTTTTTCGGGAAAAAATCGGAAACTTTTTTCCGGAAAAATTGGAAACTTTTTTTCCCGGCAAAAAATCGAGAACTTTTTTCCGGATAAATCGAGAACTTTTTTTCCGGAAAAACCGGAAACTTTTTTCCAGAAAAATCGAGAACTTTTTTTCCGGAAACAATCGGAAACTTTTTTCCAGAAAAATCGGGAACTTTTTTTCGGCAAAAAATCGAGAACTTTTTTTCCGGAAAAAATCGGAAACTTTTTTTCCGGAAAAACCGGAAACTTTTTTCCTGAAAAATCGGGGACTTTTATTCCCGGCAAAAAATCGAGAACTTTTTTTCGGAAAAAATCGGAAACTTTTTTTCCGAAAAAACCGGAAACTTTTTTCCGGAAAAATTGGTGACTTTTTTCCGGCAAAAAATCAAGAACTTTTTTCCGGAAAAATCGAGAACTTTTTTTCCGGAAAAAATTGGAAACTTCTTTTTCCGGTAAAATCAGAAACATTTTCCAGAAAACTCAGGAACTTTTTTTCCCGACAAAAATTTTTTCCGAAAAAAACTCTGGAATTTCTTTTATTTGAAATAAAATTTTTTTGAAAAATGGATATGGTTTACAAACCATTTATAAAAAATGGATATGGTTTACAATTGGTTTTTTTTATTGGATTTGGTGTGGTTTTCTTATAAAATGGATTTGGTTATTAAAATTGGATTTGGTTTGGTTAGTACTTTGGTTATGGTTAACCTGATTTTTTGCACACCCCTATCCAGCAGTATCATTTTGTATTCTCTTCTGTCCTATATTTAAGAAAAAATTTACTTTTTAAATTCATTGTGAAATTGATGTATCTAGACTATATTATTGTCTAGATACATCTATTTTAAAATGAATTTAAAAAGTAACTTCTTTCTTATATATAGGACTTGAGGTTCAATTTATAGTTACCGAGTGTCACACACAGAATGTTGCTTATTTTCTTCAATATTAAGTAAATCATGCCTTTCAGCGTGTTCCCAGTGACCCAGTCTAATATACTAGTAGTTAGTATTAGGTTTTGACAAGTAGCATGATTTCTATCTCAGACAGCTAAATGAAGTTAGAAGCTTTTTAAAAAAAAATTAACAAAGGAAAAAACAATTAAGTGGTGCTATTAATTTAATTATTAATCTTAGAAAATAAGATACAACATGAGTAATAATTGTAATTAGTATATTTAATAAATTTAAATGTTTAAGGTATAAAGTGTCATTTTTAAATTATTTTATTTGTATAATAAAAAGTGTCATTTTTTAATTTTTGCTTATCTTCATTTATTACATATTTATTGTGATTCATGATACAACTTTAAAACTATATATTGCCTTAAAAAAAATGATACCTTGTACCAAAAAAAAAAAAACCTTAAAACTATACACAAGTATAATCTCATACTTCATTGAAAATTTAAAAAACACCTTGGATTACTTTCCTACATTCATATGATTTTAAGATGGTATTAAATTTTGGTATCCGCTTGCAGCAGAGTTTTGGTATTTGAGCAATGTGGAGTTTCTCCTTATGTTGATGGAACCCAATTACCACTACTATATCATATTTTGTAATTTTGCAATTTGCTTCATATTGTGGGGGTTTAGAAATGTTGGATATTGCCTTGAAAATAAATCAGAAAATCAAGTTTGGAGCTGTCTGTGGCTACTGCCCTCTCACGTCTGGGCGTGGGCAGGCTGCGCCTGGGCGTGGGCAGGCTGCGCCTGGGCGTGGGAGGCTGCGCCTGGGCGTGGGCACGCGGATATAAAATGCTGTTTTGCGTTTTCTGAGGTTTTAAAGGTGGTTTTTAGGGTTTCTAAGGCCAACATACATACTAGGGTTAATAGAGAACATCTTGGGAAGACTCTAGGGTTGGGAGAAACATCCTATCACCTTGGAAACAATTATTGATTGAATCTCTTGGTCACGGGGAGAGATTCGGGACTAGGGTAGAATTAGGAAAACTCTAATTCTTGTAACTCTTGGAGAATCTCATTGTAATCAAGGTTTCTATTGATAGTGGAACGGAGAGTTGCTCTCTCCCCCAGACGTAGGTTCATTAACACCGAACTGGGTAAACAACATTATTGTGTTCTTTATCGCTTTCATCGTTTATTCTTGTTGGTTGATTATTATTGCTTGGTCCATTGTTATTTGGTTGCTTTGTTTGTTTTGCCCCACACACTAAAGGATTATTGGTGTGGTTCTATTAATCGAATTCACAACAATTGGCGCCCACCGTGGGGCAAGGGTTTAAACAAATTAAGGCACCATGGGTGAAACTTTCCGGTAACAATTTGGAATTGTGGAAAGTGAAGATGGAAGCAATTTTAATGGTCGAGAAGATGGATAAAACATGGAGTGTGGTTATCCGGTGCCTCGAAGACAAGAAGGTAAAGAAGATTGCGATGAAGGTCGGCCTGGAGAGGCGGTGGTAATAATACTCGGTATCGGCCTGGAGAGGCGGTGGAACAATACTCAACAACGGCCTGGAGAGGCGGTGGAACAATACTCAACATCAGCCTGGAGAGGCGGTGGTAAGAATACTCAACCTCGGCCTGGAGAGGCGGTGGAACAATACTCAACATCGGCTTGGAGAGGCGGTGGAACAATACTCAACATCAGCCTGGAGAGGCGGTGGTAAGAATACTCAACCTCAGCCTGGAGAGGCGGTGGTAAGAATACTCAACCTCGGCCTGGAGAGGCGGTGGAATAATACTCAACATCAGCCTGAAGAGGCAGTGATAAGAATACTTAAGTTTTGCAGATTACAAGGTGGGAAACATAGTGAGACTTTGGTGGAGGAATCTCGGTTTGAGGTGGAGCTTCTGATAGTGGGACTAGAAGAAGGCAATCAACATTAGCTCTTGGCTATCTAGTAGATAGGGAGGAGAGTGGTAATGTTGCATCAAAGGAGTGTAGCTATGGAGACCTTGTGGTTTATTATCCAATTGTGGCTGAAGAAGTGCAAAACATGTTAAAGAACTTCAGGGAGGCAATTGGAAGCAACGGTAATCAAATTCAGGAACTTGTAGGACTGCTGGAGGTAGTTGGGATACAAGGAGAATTTGAGGATTGCAGCTTGTGGAACTTACCTAAAACTCCAAGGTTAAGTTGAGAGGCAAGCAATTCTTTGAGAGTACGAAGCGGTACACTTCGGGGTTCGAAGAGGGTGTGGTGTAAACAAGTGTAGCAGCACGGTGATTGGTGGGAAGTTGGCACCATCATCGTTTTAAAGGCAAGGTGGAGATTGTTGGATATTGCCTTGAAAACAAATCAGAAAATCAAGTTTGGAGCTGTCTGTGGCTACTGCCCTCTCACGCCTGGGCGTGGGCAGGCTGCGCCTGGGCGTGGGAGGCTGCGCCTGGGCGTGGGCACGCGGATATAAAATGCTGTTTTGCGTTTTCTGAGGTTTTAAAGGTGGTTTTTAGGGTTTCTAAGGCCAACATACATACTAGGGTTAATAGAGAACATCTTGGGAAGACTCTAGGGTTGGGAGAAACATCCTATCACCTTGGAAACAATTATTGATTGAATCTCTTGGTCACGGGGAGAGATTCGGGACTAGGGTAGAATTAGGAAAACTCTAATTCTTGTAACTCTTGGAGAATCTCATTGTAATCAAGGTTTCTATTGATAGTGGAACGGAGAGTTGCTCTCTCCCCCAGACGTAGGTTCATTAACACCGAACTGGGTAAACAACATTATTGTGTTCTTTATCGCTTTCATCGTTTATTCTTGTTGGTTGATTATTATTGCTTGGTCCATTGTTATTTGGTTGCTTTGTTTGTTTTGCCCCACACACTAAAGGATTATTGGTGTGGTTCTATTAATCGAATTCACAACAATTGGCGCCCACCGTGGGGCAAGGGTTTAAACAAATTAAGGCACCATGGGTGAAACTTTCCGGTAACAATTTGGAATTGTGGAAAGTGAAGATGGAAGCAATTTTAATGGTCGAGAAGATGGATAAAACATGGAGTGTGGTTATCCGGTGCCTCGAAGACAAGAAGGTAAAGAAGATTGCGATGAAGGTCGGCCTGGAGAGGCGGTGGTAATAATACTCGGTATCGGCCTGGAGAGGCGGTGGAACAATACTCAACAACGGCCTGGAGAGGCGGTGGAACAATACTCAACATCAGCCTGGAGAGGCGGTGGTAAGAATACTCAACCTCGGCCTGGAGAGGCGGTGGAACAATACTCAACATCGGCTTGGAGAGGCGGTGGAACAATACTCAACATCAGCCTGGAGAGGCGGTGGTAAGAATACTCAACCTCAGCCTGGAGAGGCGGTGGTAAGAATACTCAACCTCGGCCTGGAGAGGCGGTGGAATAATACTCAACATCAGCCTGAAGAGGCAGTGATAAGAATACTTAAGTTTTGCAGATTACAAGGTGGGAAACATAGTGAGACTTTGGTGGAGGAATCTCGGTTTGAGGTGGAGCTTCTGATAGTGGGACTAGAAGAAGGCAATCAACATTAGCTCTTGGCTATCTAGTAGATAGGGAGGAGAGTGGTAATGTTGCATCAAAGGAGTGTAGCTATGGAGACCTTGTGGTTTATTATCCAATTGTGGCTGAAGAAGTGCAAAACATGTTAAAGAACTTCAGGGAGGCAATTGGAAGCAACGGTAATCAAATTCAGGAACTTGTAGGACTGCTGGAGGTAGTTGGGATACAAGGAGAATTTGAGGATTGCAGCTTGTGGAACTTACCTAAAACTCCAAGGTTAAGTTGAGAGGCAAGCAATTCTTTGAGAGTACGAAGCGGTACACTTCGGGGTTCGAAGAGGGTGTGGTGTAAACAAGTGTAGCAGCACGGTGATTGGTGGGAAGTTGGCACCATCATCGTTTTAAAGGCAAGGTGGAGATTGTTGGATATTGCCTTGAAAACAAATCAGAAAATCAAGTTTGGAGCTGTCTGTGGCTACTGCCCTCTCACGCCTGGGCGTGGGCAGGCTGCGCCTGGGCGTGGGAGGCTGCGCCTGGGCGTGGGCACGCGGATATAAAATGCTGTTTTGCGTTTTCTGAGGTTTTAAAGGTGGTTTTTAGGGTTTCTAAGGCCAACATACATACTAGGGTTAATAGAGAACATCTTGGGAAGACTCTAGGGTTGGGAGAAACATCCTATCACCTTGGAAACAATTATTGATTGAATCTCTTGGTCACGGGGAGAGATTCGGGACTAGGGTAGAATTAGGAAAACTCTAATTCTTGTAACTCTTGGAGAATCTCATTGTAATCAAGGTTTCTATTGATAGTGGAACGGAGAGTTGCTCTCTCCCCCAGACGTAGGTTCATTAACACCGAACTGGGTAAACAACATTATTGTGTTCTTTATCGCTTTCATCGTTTATTCTTGTTGGTTGATTATTATTGCTTGGTCCATTGTTATTTGGTTGCTTTGTTTGTTTTGCCCCACACACTAAAGGATTATTGGTGTGGTTCTATTAATCGAATTCACAACAATTGGCGCCCACCGTGGGGCAAGGGTTTAAACAAATTAAGGCACCATGGGTGAAACTTTCCGGTAACAATTTGGAATTGTGGAAAGTGAAGATGGAAGCAATTTTAATGGTCGAGAAGATGGATAAAACATGGAGTGTGGTTATCCGGTGCCTCGAAGACAAGAAGGTAAAGAAGATTGCGATGAAGGTCGGCCTGGAGAGGCGGTGGTAATAATACTCGGTATCGGCCTGGAGAGGCGGTGGAACAATACTCAACAACGGCCTGGAGAGGCGGTGGAACAATACTCAACATCAGCCTGGAGAGGCGGTGGTAAGAATACTCAACCTCGGCCTGGAGAGGCGGTGGAACAATACTCAACATCGGCTTGGAGAGGCGGTGGAACAATACTCAACATCAGCCTGGAGAGGCGGTGGTAAGAATACTCAACCTCAGCCTGGAGAGGCGGTGGTAAGAATACTCAACCTCGGCCTGGAGAGGCGGTGGAATAATACTCAACATCAGCCTGAAGAGGCAGTGATAAGAATACTTAAGTTTTGCAGATTACAAGGTGGGAAACATAGTGAGACTTTGGTGGAGGAATCTCGGTTTGAGGTGGAGCTTCTGATAGTGGGACTAGAAGAAGGCAATCAACATTAGCTCTTGGCTATCTAGTAGATAGGGAGGAGAGTGGTAATGTTGCATCAAAGGAGTGTAGCTATGGAGACCTTGTGGTTTATTATCCAATTGTGGCTGAAGAAGTGCAAAACATGTTAAAGAACTTCAGGGAGGCAATTGGAAGCAACGGTAATCAAATTCAGGAACTTGTAGGACTGCTGGAGGTAGTTGGGATACAAGGAGAATTTGAGGATTGCAGCTTGTGGAACTTACCTAAAACTCCAAGGTTAAGTTGAGAGGCAAGCAATTCTTTGAGAGTACGAAGCGGTACACTTCGGGGTTCGAAGAGGGTGTGGTGTAAACAAGTGTAGCAGCACGGTGATTGGTGGGAAGTTGGCACCATCATCGTTTTAAAGGCAAGGTGGAGATTGTTGGATATTGCCTTGAAAACAAATCAGAAAATCAAGTTTGGAGCTGTCTGTGGCTACTGCCCTCTCACGCCTGGGCGTGGGCAGGCTGCGCCTGGGCGTGGGAGGCTGCGCCTGGGCGTGGGCACGCGGATATAAAATGCTGTTTTGCGTTTTCTGAGGTTTTAAAGGTGGTTTTTAGGGTTTCTAAGGCCAACATACATACTAGGGTTAATAGAGAACATCTTGGGAAGACTCTAGGGTTGGGAGAAACATCCTATCACCTTGGAAACAATTATTGATTGAATCTCTTGGTCACGGGGAGAGATTCGGGACTAGGGTAGAATTAGGAAAACTCTAATTCTTGTAACTCTTGGAGAATCTCATTGTAATCAAGGTTTCTATTGATAGTGGAACGGAGAGTTGCTCTCTCCCCCAGACGTAGGTTCATTAACACCGAACTGGGTAAACAACATTATTGTGTTCTTTATCGCTTTCATCGTTTATTCTTGTTGGTTGATTATTATTGCTTGGTCCATTGTTATTTGGTTGCTTTGTTTGTTTTGCCCCACACACTAAAGGATTATTGGTGTGGTTCTATTAATCGAATTCACAACAATTGGCGCCCACCGTGGGGCAAGGGTTTAAACAAATTAAGGCACCATGGGTGAAACTTTCCGGTAACAATTTGGAATTGTGGAAAGTGAAGATGGAAGCAATTTTAATGGTCGAGAAGATGGATAAAACATGGAGTGTGGTTATCCGGTGCCTCGAAGACAAGAAGGTAAAGAAGATTGCGATGAAGGTCGGCCTGGAGAGGCGGTGGTAATAATACTCGGTATCGGCCTGGAGAGGCGGTGGAACAATACTCAACAACGGCCTGGAGAGGCGGTGGAACAATACTCAACATCAGCCTGGAGAGGCGGTGGTAAGAATACTCAACCTCGGCCTGGAGAGGCGGTGGAACAATACTCAACATCGGCTTGGAGAGGCGGTGGAACAATACTCAACATCAGCCTGGAGAGGCGGTGGTAAGAATACTCAACCTCAGCCTGGAGAGGCGGTGGTAAGAATACTCAACCTCGGCCTGGAGAGGCGGTGGAATAATACTCAACATCAGCCTGAAGAGGCAGTGATAAGAATACTTAAGTTTTGCAGATTACAAGGTGGGAAACATAGTGAGACTTTGGTGGAGGAATCTCGGTTTGAGGTGGAGCTTCTGATAGTGGGACTAGAAGAAGGCAATCAACATTAGCTCTTGGCTATCTAGTAGATAGGGAGGAGAGTGGTAATGTTGCATCAAAGGAGTGTAGCTATGGAGACCTTGTGGTTTATTATCCAATTGTGGCTGAAGAAGTGCAAAACATGTTAAAGAACTTCAGGGAGGCAATTGGAAGCAACGGTAATCAAATTCAGGAACTTGTAGGACTGCTGGAGGTAGTTGGGATACAAGGAGAATTTGAGGATTGCAGCTTGTGGAACTTACCTAAAACTCCAAGGTTAAGTTGAGAGACAAGCAATTCTTTGAGAGTACGAAGCGGTACACTTCGGGGTTCGAAGAGGGTGTGGTGTAAACAAGTGTAGCAGCACGGTGATTGGTGGGAAGTTGGCACCATCATCGTTTTAAAGGCAAGGTGGAGATTGTTGGATATTGCCTTGAAAACAAATCAGAAAATCAAGTTTGGAGCTGTCTGTGGCTACTGCCCTCTCACGCCTGGGCGTGGGCAGGCTGCGCCTGGGCGTGGGCAGGCTGCGCCTGGGCGTGGGAGGCTGCGCCTGGGCGTGGGCACGCGGATATAAAATGCTGTTTTGCGTTTTCTGAGGTTTTAAAGGTGGTTTTTAGGGTTTCTAAGGCCAACATACATACTAGGGTTAATAGAGAACATCTTGGGAAGACTCTAGGGTTGGGAGAAACATCCTATCACCTTGGAAACAATTATTGATTGAATCTCTTGGTCACGGGGAGAGATTCAGGACTAGGGTAGAATTAGGAAAACTCTAATTCTTGTAACTCTTGGAGAATCTCATTGTAATCAAGGTTTCTATTGATAGTGGAACGAAGAGTTGCTCTCTCCCCCAGACGTAGGTTCATTAACACCGAACTGGGTAAACAACATTATTGTGTTCTTTATCGCTTTCATCGTTTATTCTTGTTGGTTGATTATTATTGCTTGGTCCATTGTTATTTGGTTGCTTTGTTTGTTTTGCCCCACACACTAAAGGATTATTGGTGTGGTTCTATTAATCGAATTCACAACAAGAAAGGTTTGCACTTTGTAGGATTGGAACTGTTAGTGATGCTGATATTGAGTGCATTGCTGTTAAGTATGTGGCACTTAAGAAATATTAAGGGTTGTCCTGTGTCTATTGTTGGCAGTGCAGCTTTTGCTTTTGGGTGTTCTAATTTTATGAAACTAAAAGTAAGAAAGTGTACAAAAGTTACTGATGCCAGAATTGACACTCGAACCACATTAAATTGGTGGTGAAAAAAAGAGTAAGAAAGTGTACAAAAGTTATTGATGAAATTGCGGAGTGGCTGCATGGAAAGAGGGTTCTTTTGCGGTTAATTTTGATCACAATCAAGTTGAAGCAGTGGATGAAAATGGTAGTGGTGTTGGAGTTCAGGAAACTACCATGACTTATCCATCAATTTGCAATGAAGTAAACCTTATTGATGATTCTCCCTCCAGCAGCAACAACAATAACAATCGATTGTCAATGTTTCTGGACCAAGTTTGGATTTTTTGCTGGTATAAATTTTGTGCCTTTTTGTGCTTTCAGAAGATGGACAAACATTGATACTATCTCTTGTAGCAGCTTTTTATGATCATTATTGTAAGAATAATCATTATACATTTTTTCCACAATGAATTTTGTTTTTGCACATGGAACGTGTGAATAAGAGTTGATTGACTATTCTTATTCAATTTTGTTGTTTTGAATCTTTTGATGGTTGATGTCACATTTTTCCTGTTTTGATGATTGAATATTTCATCTTCATTATGAATAACTTGTTTTCATTCCTTAAATAATACTTCCTCTGTGCCAAAATAAATGACCTGTTTGACCACATACATGTAGGGGTGAACAAAATATCCGGTCACATGGATAAAACCACATCCAAAACCATATCCAACTAACCGGTTATTTGCAAACAAAAACAAACCAATTTATAATAAAATGGTTGATCATCCATTTTTATAAAACCAATTTTTATTTTGGATGTCCAGATCCATAACCATATCGTGAAATTATGTTGGATTATAAAATTATGTTGGATTATAAAAATTGCAAATTCTCTCTCTCTCTCCCTCTCTCTCTCTCTCCCTCTCTCTCTCTCTCACACTCTCTCTCTCCCCCCCCCCTCCGCGCTGCTGTTTCCTCTTTTTCTTCTGCGCCATTCACCATTCCACTTTCGCTGCTTTTCTTCTCACACCCCAAACACTTTTCTTCTACCAGGTCCTTTTCTTCTCTCTAATTTCTTGTTTTTGTTCGTTTGGCACATGTCATAACTTTCAAATATGGATAACTTTTCTCTTAATTTACTTGATCAATGCAATCTAATGTTAATTTTCTGGAGTGTTTAACTTAATAATTACTTCAATGTTAGTAATGCAATCTAATGTTAATTTTACCAAATTTAAACCAGTTTTAAAAAAATAACCGGTTATGTAACCATAACCAAATTTATAACAAGTTATATAATCGGTTTGTAGTAAAATGTGGTTATGGTTATCAATCCAAATCCATTTAAGTAGTTTTGGTTTGGATATAGTTTGGTTTGTCAAAATATCCGACCATGCACACCCCTACATACACGTTTGCCAATGCACAACTTTAAACGTTAATATCTCTAATTATCTATTATTAAAAATTATAAAAATGGTATATTTTGAAAGTACTCGTCGAGACAAATCAAACAACATCTCATATGTTAATATTTGCATGTATATAATAGTAGAAAAATAAGGTCAAAGCAGATCAAATGAATAGTATACTAAGTAAAAAAAAAGTCATTTAAGATGGGACGGAGGGAGTAATAAAAAACTTGTTTTCATAAATTTAGCCCAAATGAGACTTTTCTAGTGGGAATATATCCTTTTTGGAAATGGCTCTTTTGTTAATTAGTCATTTTTTTTTTTGTTATAGTTTTGTTAATTAGTCTATCTTGTCGATCGTTAAGACTATAAGCATTATAATTAGAAGAGATAAATATGTTTCTGGTCCTTATAAATATTTCAAGTTTTGTTTTTAGTTCCTCTAAAATTTTTAATTAACGCTTTTAGTCCTTACTTTTAAATCAACTCATTATAAACTTTATATTTTTTTATGAATGTTTAAAATATTAAGAATCTCTCCCAAAATTGTTTTGAATTTTATAACAAATCATAAATTAGATATAAATTTTTTATGTTTTTGGTGCTTAAAATTCACATTTAATTCATGTTTTTTTAGTGATTGTTAAAATAGTATAGACTTTTCTGGAAAATTTCATTAAAAAATATGAAGTCTACGTAAGAGTTGATTTTAAAGTAGGAACCAAAAGTGTTAATTGAAAATTTTATAGGGACTAAAAATCTAAAAAAAAAAATTTAGAGAACTAAAAACAAAACTTGAAATATTAGGGATCAGAAACATATTTATCCCTAATTGAAATGTTATTTTTTTACATCTTATAAACTTTTTGGGTACATATTGTAATTGTATATTGTGATAGAAATAAATTATGTAGATTTTTTAGTTTGAGGAGGATTATGTAATAATAAATGAATGTTTTTATTATGTGTTAATGGAAATTTTTTTTTTGACAAAAATACAATAAAGTATACAATTGTTCCAAGATATATAGGAGGTGCTCTCTCAGACCAATGTTTCTTTCTATTACACACTTAGGTTTCCGTTTGGATTCAGCTTATTTTTTAGCTTATGAAAATAGCTTATGCAAATAAATAAAGTTTTGTGTTAATTTATAAGTTTTAACTAACAAAAATTATATTTTTATAAACTATTTTCTCATAAACTACCTTGAAAAGTTTAAAATAATGCATAAAAGTTTATTTATTTGCATAAGCTGTTTTGCATAAGCTAAAAAATAAGTCAATCCAAACAAGCCCTTAGAGAGGGGAATCAATGTGCTGATTTCTTCGCTAAATTTGGAGCTTCCTTAGATTGCCGGTTTCTTGACTCATGTTTATCCTCTAGAAGGTGTTCGTGATCTTCTTAAGAACGACGCAATGAGAACATTCTTTCTCCGTGAATAATTTTTTCTTTTAGTTTAGTTTTTTCCCCTTTCGTTTTAGCTTTCTTACCAGAAAAAGAATATACAATTGTTTCTTTATACTACTCACAATACGAAATTCGAAACATATAAAAAGTATTTATAAAAAAACAAAAAGTGCAAAATTGTTGTATAATTATTAGAGAATGGTTGTTTGAATAACATTTTTGTTTTGATTAATATATTTTTATTTTGAAAATATTATAAAAATATAGACTAAATTTTATGATTTTATATAAATCCTTTAAAAAATTTCTCCCATACATAATTTTAGTTCTTCGAAAATTTCTTCAATATAAATTTCGATTTCACAAAACTTTAAATGATATGACTTATGATTTAATGACATTGTGCCTAACTATTTGTATTTTATTAATTAAATTATAAAATTGAATAAATTTTGAAATTGAATGAGTGGTTTTTATGAGCAAGTGTAGATAGACGAAATGACAATTCATTGGAAACTCACACATACAAAGTGAAGGGATCAGAGTTCGAACTCTAGTCATGGCATCTGACACTAACAATTTCCGCATTTCTACCAATTAAACTAGAATTTGTTGATGTACTTCATAATTTTTAATCATTTAATATCATATTATTGTATGCCATATTATTTAAAATAGAGAGATCAATTTTATGGTCCAATGGGGATTGACGTTGAATTTGATAGGGAATAACATAATTCGATCCCTTGCAACTGCAATTAGGAAAGAACTGAAACTATTTGATACGAGACCATGAATTAGATTAAAGTGTGGTGAAAATTAAAACAAATAGAAAATTAAAATTGTAATTTGAAAAGAACAAAAAAAAAAGGGAAGGAAAGATTTGGGTTAAACCGGTTAAAAAATCTGAAAGCAATAATATAACTGAAAAAAAAAAACCGAGAACATGGTCCACGACTAAACTCGACCCGCTACCAGAGAAGAGAGAGAGAGAGATAGAGGAAGAAACAAGATAGAGAGATTGTGTTTATTGAAAGCGCGATCGAGTGGGTCCCAACGATGAACACCGAAGATACATCTCCGGCAGCGGCAATAACACGGTGGAAGTTCGAGTTATCACGGCGATACCAACACATTCTCGACAAATCAACACCGCACGTTGGTCAGCGATGGTTAGGTTGCTTTGTGGTTGCAATGGTTTACGTTCTTCGCGTCTACATGGTGGAAGGATTCTACGTTGTTTCTTATGGTCTCGGCATTTACATCCTCAATCTTTTGATCGGATTCCTTTCGCCTCAGGTTGATCCAGAGATTCTTGATGCTGAACATGGTCCTTCGCTTCCTACCTCTGGTTCTGATGAGTTTCGTCCTTTCGTTCGTCGTCTTCCTGAGTTCAAATTCTGGTAATTGATTGTCCTCTTTTGATTTCTAGGGTTTCGTGGCTGATTTGTGTGTTTGTTGATTTCTTCGTTTAATTGAATTGTTGTTTTCGTTATTCTAAAGATGGAATTATAGTTAGATAGAAATATTAGATTGATCAAATAAAATGGTTTTGGTTTCTAGGTTTATTGGTTTGTTAGTTGATTTGAGTATGGAAAACCTAATCTTGGTGATGTGATCTCTCACCTATGGATCCCCTATTGATGAATCTGATAAATTACAGTTGTTAGTTGCCACTGCCCAAATCCAGACCCTAATTTTAAGGGATATCCGATATGTTTATTGACAGCATTTTCAGCTTCAATGTTTGTCAATGTCATGCAAGCATTCGAGAGTTGAGAATTAAAAAAAAACCATTTTTTAAAATAATACCACTTGTTTCCTGTCTGTATTTGTATCTTCAAATGCTCAGTTTGGCACTGTAGATGACGAGCAAGAGCAAGTCTCTCGAGGTGGTTCAGCCGAATCTATGAGGTGCTGTCTTGGTGTTAACTAAGTCAGCAGGGTAACAACATTGACCCTCACTTCACCATTAACTGGTTTAGTGTTTTCTTGCTGATGTTTGTGCTCAGTGCTCACCCTCGATTTATCTCTCATTGGATGGAAGAGTTAAATGCTTGTCAAGTGGATGTTTTTGTTATTTTCAAACAATCAGTTATCCAAAGAAAGAAGTTTACAAATTCCTTGGAATTTAATACCGCTGCGTTTCAAATTCTTTGATATTCTTTGATATTATGCTCTATTGAATTGATATTCTTGGAAGTTACTGATATTGTATGTTATTTACAGTGATATATGTTCTGCAAAAATTGTAGCATTATCTGAATTTGATTAGATTGTAATCATGTGTGGAACTGAAAGGATAGATGAGGTGAAATTAGCAAATGAGTTTCGTCTGTCGGTTCTTTTCTGATAAGAATCTATGTTTTCTTTGACACAAATTATGAATTGTTCAAAATGCACACAATACAAATTAGAATTACATTATATATGTGACAATTATGAGCTCTTGAAAGAGATCTTGTTGGACGGAAGAATCTTTTTAGGTTTCTTATGGTTGTCAATGTCTTTCCCTTTTTGTTTGCTTTGCTACCTTGAAATTAGAGTTTGACGGTGTTGTACTCACCTTTCATCATCAAGCTAGTATCATTTTTAACATAAAAAGTATACTATTTGGATGCGACATTTTTAACATAAAAAGTATAACTTCATTTTTAACATTTGAAAATTGTGTGACATGAAACTAGTATAATTTTTAACATAAAAAGTATACTATTTTGATGTTCTTCTATTTGGGTTTTGTGCTTTCAAGTTATAGAATAAGTTTCTGATTTACATATGGAAATGTTTTCCTCTGAACAGGTACTCAATCACAAAGGCATTTTGCATTGCATTTGTGATGACTTTCTTTAGTGCGTTTGATGTCCCCGTGTTCTGGCCAATACTCCTCTTCTACTGGGTGGTCCTATTCACGCTTACTATGAGGAGACAAATAGCTCACATGATCAAGTACAAATATGTACCATTCTCATTTGGAAAACAGGTAAATATAGAGTCCAGTTAAAATTCTATTTTCATTTTCTCAAATATATGGCCATTTTAACTTGCTAATAAAATGATATGAGTGAGACACTTGAAATGAGCAATTGTGATGAGGAGTCAAGAATGATGCATTTTTTGAAATAATGAAAACAATTTTTTTGACATTTTCATTGTTTTCAAAAAATGCATACAGTGGTTTGATCTCTGCAAAATTGTTGTCATAGATATTGTGTGGCTATTAGTAAATTTAGATTTTTTTTTTATATGATTACACCTTTGTTTCTGATGATAAATATTTGGTTTTGATTATTTTTCTTTTAGCGCTACGATCGGAAGAGAACATCGGCAGAAAGCACAAACCTTTCAGAGGACTGATATTTCAGGTTAACCGAAACTTCATTTGTTTCATTTAAGTCACAGACGCACATGTAGCTTGATATCATTTGCAGTAAATTTTGGCAGCTGGAGCAACATGAAGATGTGATGGCTTCTGAAAGAGTGTTGACAACTAGACATTCCATTCCCATTTGAAATTGTTTTAGACTTTGGACTTCCTGGATGTTTTTTAAACTCTAGAAAGATTTAGCTTTGGGGGTGAGATATTGGAGTTTATATCAGCTCTTTATCTCATTTCCTCTACCTTTATTTTCTTTATCTGTATAGGTGGGCAAAATGCATCTTATTCTTGAATTCTTATTCAAATAACGAGTTTTAGGTAGATTGAATAGAGTGAATCCCCTTCAGATTTGCAATGTCCTTGTACTGATGTATCTCTTGAACTGTTTCCTTTTTCCTGCATTTAAGGAACTCCCTTTTTTAGAAATCAGCCCCCATTAGTTTTCTTTGACATGGAACTATTTTTCATATGATATATATGGAAATTTTGATTTTAATAAAACAATCATTTGGGCCATCAATAAGTCATGGTTCTCTTGAAAGTAGGTTTATTGTTATACCATTGCTCAGGAAAATTCACCTGGCAAATTTGACCTGCTTCTCTCTAAGAAATAAGGTTGAAATCAGCTGTTTGTAATTAAAAGGTATTAATCAAATAATGTAAGAAAAGGGAGGAAAAGAATGAAATATACACAATCATGCATTATGCAGCTATAGATCTCACTATCCAATCTGATCGATTGATTGGTTTATATTTTAAGCTCACTCCCTAAACTATCCATCCATTCATGGTTGTAATCACACAACTTTCTGATGACAGGGCATGTAAAACTATTCCTAATGTAAAATACAACATATAGGAACAGGAGCGTTAGCAACAAAAGTTTCTTTATAGTTGATTTAATTTGGCGTGATTGTTATTACCTTTCTTGATTGCAACATGTCATGTTTGGTTTAATTGAATGATCCGAGGAATTGTGAGGCAGTATGCATAAATATTGGATTATGGCATACAAGAGTTAGATAGATTATACTTATTACTTGCTTCCTGATATGAATATCATTTGTTATGCTGAAATTGTTTTAGGGTGTGTTTGGTAAGTCCAATAAACTAGCTTATAGTTTATTGGACTAACTTATAAGCTTGTTTGAAAAAAAATAGACGTGTTTGGTGATAACCTTCTTTAATTAGCTTATAACGTTTTTTGTGATGCTATTAAAAGTAGCGTTTGAGGTTATAATTTTTTACATTTTACTCTATTTTTACCCTTATTTTTTCATCCTTTTAAAAAAAATAATAACTATCCACTAACTATGTACTTTTATGCCATTTTACACTTACAACAGCTAAATTTGTCAAACACTTTAATTTCAGCTATCAACTAGCTTATAGTTTATTTTTACCAAATATTTTTACCAAACATAGCTTTAGCCATGCTAACCTGGTTGGATTGCTGTTAAATGTCTTTCATCTAGGTCTTTCATCTAGTAAAAATACATGATTGGGTGTCTTTTCAAATCTTTCATAGAAGACGGTGAGTTCTCACCAATTATACTTAAGTGCATATGGTCTTAATAAATTGATTTATTTATAAAAAAAATCAACATACTTTAGCATCATTGCCAAGCTAGTGCTTAGTTATTAACAGTTATGAAAGTTCCTCAACTATGTAACCTTTTTCGTTTCAATTATTAACTCAATATGAAACGCTGCACAATTGGTAAGCAATAGGAAAGTAGCACCATGAAATTTATATTAGTGTACTAATTTTTCATAATGAAAGAACAAGGGTGCAAGGGGTTGGCAAAAGTCTATATAAATCCAAAATATAACTAGCAAGTTGAATTCAATTCAAATTAAACATTGAAATCAAATAACAGTACTGAAAGCCACAATACAAGTTGATAGATATAGAGATGCAGCTTTCACAACAAGAAATAATGACAATCTATTTACAAGATTAACCCAATAGCCATATGATAATAGTTTAGCACTTGTTGAGAATTGAGATAATGATTTTGGTGTTTCAAGCACTGCTAACTAACACTTCATTGTTTTCATTAGCTGAATTAGTGACTGCAGAGTTTTGAGCATACTTCACAGGGTATGAAGCTTCCATTGCGATTCCACACTTCCCTGTAGAAGTTCTTTTCACATTACGCTCTAACTTGAAGTAACCATCTTCACCCCAGTTTGTGCCCCATGAGTTTCTCACCAGCCAATAATCAACACCATTTTCAGAACCATATCCAACAACCACCACACCATGATCCAAGTTTGTCCCACATTTACCAGTAAATACACCCTGAAAAATAATAATATACGGTTACAAATTTAATAATATGTGAGTGTGACAACCATATATTATAAATAAATATGTTGTTGCATTCTACCTATATAATAATTCATAACAGGTTGATGAGTAGGTATTGGAAATTTTCTCTTCCCACCCCCATGACTCTTTTCCCCCCCTGAATTTCCGTTTTTGCCCCTAGTTTTAAACTTCGGAACGCGTTTTCCAAAGTTTTTTTTGCCTTGAATACAAACTTCGGAATGTATTTTCCGAAGTTTTCGACGAATTTGAACTAGAAAAACTTCGGAAAACACGTTCCGAAGTTTTGGTACAGGGGTAAAATCGGAATTTTGGGGGGTTAAAAAGAGTCATGGGGGGGGTGAGAAGAGAACATTTCTAAGTATTGCATGACATTTGAAGTCCAATTGATAAATTGAAAATGTGTGTGAGTAAGCATACCGATTGATAGAGTTGTAATGCCCTGCCAGAGGCCTCAATAGCAACACTAACAGGTTGATGAGACACAGCTTTCTTTAATGCATTTTCATTATATGCTGGAACATCCTCATATCCATCAATAGTCACTACCTTTGCATTTTTCTGCAGCATTACAAGTACCCATATCATTAGAAAAACAATTCTTGCATGAACGTGTGACACAATAAATCAAGATATCATAGTATACTAAAAGAGACAATTAAAGATTGTGCCATACTTATATGTTAATATTATCTTGTTGTATTTTTTTATTAGATGGCGAAGCTTACCATTGTTTCACGAGGGGTCAAATCTAAGAAAATATATCGAGGGTTTGTTTGGAATAGATAATTTTTTAGCTTATGCAAAATAGTTTATGCAAATAAACAAATTTTTATGTATTATTATAAGTTTGTTAATGTAGTTTATAAAAAAATAGCTTATAAAAATACAGTTTTCATTACTGGAAGCTTATAAATTAACATAAAAACTTATTTATTTACATAAGTTATTTTGCATAAGCTGAAAAATAAGCTATTCAAAACGGGGCTTAAATATTGTTTTGATATTTTGTATCTTTATAGTGTCAAAATAAGACAATATCTCTATCGAACAAGTGGATATTTTTTAACATTTTCCATATCTACTAATTTTTTACAAATAAACATTTTGTGGTAGCTAAATATATATATTGATGAGGTAGCTAACTAAGATATATACTAATTTATTCAATTAAAAAAAAATATTTTTTGGGTAGCACCAGCTACCCATGGCAACTCATAGCATCGCCCCTGGTTGGTTTAGCACGCCATTATTTGGGATCTTTGGCGGTCGAGGAACGAAAGAATTTTTTGTTGGAAAAGTAATAGGGCCAACTGAAATTATTTATAGGATACAATATGTTTAATTGAAATGATTATCATAAAAAAGATTAACTCACTATATTTATTTTATAAATGGTGTGTTAACCCATTTGGTCGTATAGCAAGATAGATTTGAGGTTGGTACAAAACTAGATAGATCAAATGAAATGACTTCATTTGAGATTTAATTTGATTAGAGTACTATATGTACTTTTTTTATTCATGTAAGTGGAATATCTCTTGTACTTATTTTAATTATTATAATAAAATATATTTTTGCCATTAAAAAAATTATATATATTACGGGTAAACAATTATAGTATTATTAAGTTGAATATATATTATTATATTTAAACTACTTACCCTTGTTGGATCACATCTACCCTCAAATCCCTTGTATGGATAGTCTTGGTCAGTGTCTATGCCACCATTTCCAATTATGAACTCAAAGGCATAGTCCATGAGACCACCATTGCACCCTTCATTGTAGGCTCTGTCACAGTCCACAAGCTCTTGTTCAGATAAAGACACAAGCTTCCCTGTCACTATCTTGTTTATAGCTTCCACTGTGGCTATTGTTGAGAATGCCCAACAACTTCCTGCCTCATCACAAAATATAATGTAAATTAAATAAATAAATAAATAATCCATCCAATGTGTTTGGTCTTCTAAAATGATTCCATTCCATTTTATTCTATTTTTATTTTAAAATATTTTTCATATTATTTTATTAAATAAACGTTCATTTTGATCCTTGAAAATGTAAAGTGTTATCAAACAAATCCTGAATTAGAAACTACTATGATAGTTTTGAGTGACACTTTAAAAAATGAAAGTGGTTTTTTACTCTATTTTTATTCTATGAATTTAGAGATCAAAATAAGATCACGTGTTTATGGGTTATGCTTTTTTTTTTTTACACAGGGTTATGCATTTCTTTTATTAAAATCAACACATGATATAAATCATAAATCATAATATATTGATATAAAGTCATAAATCATGATATATTACTATTGTTTTATATTAATTTAATTGATTACTCCTTAATATAACCCGTGCTATATATCTTCAATTTTTTTAATGAGAATGTATTTTCTATTTTATTTTAATTAAAAATGAAGTTAAGTATATATTCTATCCAAAAAAACAGAAGTATATGATTCTCAAAGTAAAAGAAAAAAAATTGTATCTAATTAAGACTGAGTGACTCAAAATTTATTTTATATTCAAATGGACTTTATTGGGCAAAGGTAAAAGTTTTTTGTGCATTATAAATAAATAAAAAATATATTGTTGTGCAAAAAAAACCATAACTAAAGAAATGGCAAAATTTAAAGTTTGTTGAAAGTGAAATTTAAATAAAGTCCTTAACCGATAAGTAACCTCTTTTTTTTGTACTCAATAAAGTACATTAGAAAACTAAAGAAATGGCAAAAATAAAAAAAGCAAAAGAAGGAAAATCACAAACATACCACAACTTCCTTGATCTTTGATATGAGAAACGGCACCATTCAATCTCCAATCAACATGCACCGGCAACCGATCACCGGAACTATAAGCATACCGGTGACCGGTGGTGATCTTGGTTTTCATGACTCTACGTTTGGCATCATTCCTCGTGCCCAAATACATGTCACGATATTCCTCATTAGTCATATCCGCAAATTTGTTCAACCCAACTTTGTATGTGTAATTTTGTGCATTGTGTTCATCAATGAATCCTAAATTATCCTTAAAAATTTCAAACCTTTTGTCTTTCTCTCCTAACCCATTATACACTTTTTGATGTTTTACCAACCATTCCTCGTACATGGTCATAACCTCCTTGTTACTACGCATGGACATGTCCAATGCTAGTGACAAGGTGATCAAAGAAAAGAAGATCAAGGAGGTTATGGTGATTGATGCCATGGTTGGTTTTGGGCTAAGGGGAGAAAGTGTGGTTAGGATTTGATGAACTTTGTTGGAAATTGTTGGTGTGAAGAAGATAAGGTGTGAGAGTGGGTTTTTATAGAGATGAAGAAATTGTTTTAATATTCGAAGAGGTTATGAATGCGAGGAAGATAAATAACTTTTTATTTAAAGGGAAAAATAGATAACTTAGGCAAGTGGGTGATCAATACAAATTGCGGTGGGAAAATTATAACCTATATGCCACACCATGTGATCTCTGATTTATGATGAATAATTGAAATCTATAATTAGAGAATTAACCTATTACTTACATTATTGACTCATTAATTATTTTATAATTGATATATGCCAAAAAGAAATATGTATTATTATACATACTTAACTAGTACGGGTGCACTATTTAGCATTTTCTAATTATATTATTGTTATTTCGAGCTAGGTTAAATTTCAATCTCTTTAGGAATCAAAACGTCTCTAGTACTAATGTTAAGATGGATCATAATATAGACTCACTCTAAAGGCACATGAGCAAGGTTGATAGATCATTGGATTGAAGGTCCCAATCTTTGAGTTTATACATTAGTTTATAAAAGACAACTAGTAAAAGGTTCTTTGACTAAAATCCTAATTCTCTACATGGAATGTCTAACTTACGGTATAGGTTAAGGTATCATTTGGCCTGATATTTTTAAGTTTTAAAAGTTATCTGAAAGTTAAAAGTGAAAATAAGAGCTTTTAGAAAAAATGTAAAACTATTTGGTAATTGTTGTTTTTTAGTTTCAAAAGTCTTTTTATCTACGTATTTTACTCATAAAAATTAAGCAACTCTTTTTTTATTAAGAGGTTTTTGAAAATCTGTTTAATCTGACTTCTTCTTTTATTGAGTAAAAAAATCTAAAATAAATTAGTTAAACGGTACCTAAATATGCATAATTGCATACACCATCTACTTTTGGAAGTTGCAGCTCAATGGTCTACCATCAACAATCCTCTTATACTCTGGCCAAAGATCAATTATTTAGTCCTCTTGTATAGTTCAACAATAATTATAAAGAGAAAAATGAATATATACCAACTACTATGTTTTTTGTCTTCGCATTTCATTGATCACTTTCTTAATATGATATAAAAGATTGAATCATTTTTATTAGTTGTCGATATAAAATTAATTTACATTAACTGTGTATAACGTATCCTACAAACTCAATTTAATAATGTTATTCATTCTGTTTTTAGAGGGTTAATGAGTCATTTGTAATTAATATTATAAACTACAAAGTATAAAAATGTGCTATAATATATCACATATATTTATTTATTCATTATTATTTTTTATTACTTAAATTAATAACAAACTTTTATAAATGAATGAAATAGTTTAAAATTGAATATAGTTGAAATATATGAATCAACTTATTACTTTGGAAGTATATATCAGTATTTTCTTAAGAAAATTATAATTTTTTTTAAGGAATAGGAAAATTATAATTATTCAAAAATCCTTATTTTACTATATATTTTATTAGATTAGAGTACTAATTATTAATTATTATAAGTATTATGAATGTCTCTCCAGGGGCAAAGTTAGGTTAGGGCCGGGGAGGGTCGCGGTCCATTCCAAAATTTTCATTTTTAATATGTATAAATACATATTTTTGTTAACTATTATGGTATATATACATATAACCGTAAATTTTTATCACAACAATGCATGTGGCCTTGTGGTAAGCCGCACTGCCTAGCTAAATTCTCCAAATTAATGTATTGGTAAGGCATTGCCTAAAAATTGTTATTTCACTTGAATTTCTCTTTCATTTAATATGTTGTTAGCATCCATCAAAATTGATGGTTTATATATTTTTTAGCCCCTCACAGAAGAAAAAAATTCAAACTTTGTTGTGGCCACCCCAACATTTTAGTTTAGCTCTGCCATTGTATCTCTTAATTTATTATGTTTTTCAAATAAATTGACCTACGTATAAGTTTCTAATAAAAAATTGAGAATATATTTATAATATTATTATTGGCAAACCGTATATTGTTAATTTGTTATAGTTTATAGATACTATAAAAACAAGATATATCCTTTCTTCATAGATCAGTAAGGAATCTGTCTTTTTCCATCATTTAGAGGTAGAAATTGGCTAAGTTTCTCGTATAGCCAATCAAACACTGCCATGTATAAAATATGGTAATCGTTCACAGATTTCTTGGGGAAGAAGGATCATAATTTCAAGACCAAAAAGAAAAAGAAGAATAAAAGAAAAAAGGATTATAAGTTGGTCATGCTAATAACTAGTTAGGGCATTATTAGTTAAGAAAATATAAAAAGTAATGTATATATTTTTTTGGTATAATTAAAAAGTAATTTATATATTGAAAATAATTTTTCTATACTTTTATTTAACTATACAAATTTTAAGATAATTTTACTATATTTGTTTCTTTAACTAATGTCTAAAAATACTAGTTAATGCCTTACCAAAAAAAAATACTAGATAATATTTTTCTTATAAGTTTTCTTATAAGTTTATTTTTCAGGTGAATCAAGCCACAACAAACTACACCAAAATTGATCGGCAAAGATTCCAAAGTTGCTATGGTACTAGAAAATACAAAAGTACAGTTTTCAAAATAAATAAATTGTTAAATATTTTATTAAATATTACTCTCCCCATCTCATAAAAGTGTTATGTATACGTCTATTATTTATTGAATTTATTGCGTAAAAAAAAATACTACTACGCTAACTACGAATGCTAAATAGTGCTCTCGGGCCACTCTTTAAGCCTTTAAATAGTAAAGTTTTGTAATAAAAATTATAAAAATGTGTGAAATCAACGCATTGAGAATTGAAATGTTCAACTTTTTGACTAAATTATTTCCTTAAATGGAATTCGTGCCCCGGGGCACCGTTTAGCAAAACCCTTAATACCGAAGTTTGAACCTCAGATATCTTTCTTATTTACCTTAAAATAAAACTTCTAGCCACTAAACTATTTGATAAAAAATATAGTCTAGGAAGTACAACTAATGAGTTAGTAGTTACATGTACACTATTTTGCATAGGTAATGGTATGAGTTCATGGTATGAGTTCATATTCGAGATTATTCATTTCTCCACACTTCATTTCTCCACACTTAAGATGTGTGAATTTACTTACTATATTTTTTTTGACAAATTTACTCGCTATATTACTTGATCAAAAAAACGTATTTTAGTAAGAAAAAATTGAGTCAACATATGTTAATTTTTCTGGTCCAAATTTTAATGAGATATATAAACTTTTTTATTTTGGTTTTTACCACCAGTTTAATCTGATTCGGGGTCAATTCTTACATCAAGTGGTTTCGATCCCATTACAATAGATATATAAACTTTTATTTACTAACCAAACGTTTTCGTATATTTAAAACTAAAAGGAGTTTAGTATTAATGTTACCATTAAATCAAGTGATCTAATCATTTCCTAAAGAACTACACACAATTCAAATACGAGTATGATAACTTTTTTTTTGTACAATACTAGTATGATATTTATTAAGGTACAATTTATAAAATAATATAATAAATACTTATATGTACAAAAAAAATTAGAAAGGGGTAAAATATATTTTTGGTCTTTTAAATGTTAGCGGATTTTACTTTTAGTTCCTAAAAATATTTCTTTCAATTTGCCCATGTAATTTCAAATTATTTTTGTTTTAATCCTTAATGTGGTCATGTCACATAAAAACGCTGACGGCTAACATGGCCAGAATATGCTGACTGAACACTGCCACGTGTTCAGAAGCGCTAACTTAGCAAATTACACTAACAAAAACTAAAATTAACACAAAATACAGGGACGAAAACCAAAATTCCCTCAAATTACAGAGACAAACTCATTTTCCAAGTCTTCATTTTCTACCTTGTCACCATGTTTACACTGATTTTTGGTAAACAAGCGCTAGTTAGAGTTATTACAAGAATGATCAACTAGTAAATCCTGGGACATAATGCTTTGTTTATTTTTCCAGAAATATTGAATGTTCATCATTGTCAATAAACATTTATTGTTCGTTGGAAAAATCTTAATGTTTGAATTAATTTGAATTGCAAGAAAAGTAAAATTCTTTCGATAAAAAAGACAACGAAGTAAATTGCTTGAAATGTAAAGAGAAAAGCAATAAAATTACAGGAAATGTAAATTGCATTCGAATTGTAAATGTTTACAGAAAGAAATGGTTCACAAATTCATACTTTGGTCCTTTTGCACTCGTTTCTCGCGTTAACATGGGTACTTTGAGTTTGTAAGGATTTTGTAAATTATTTGTGACCTTTTGCTCGATCACGGATAACTAGTATTTATAGACAAATACAAGCAACTGCAAATAACGCCTAAAAACTAACTATTCGACACGTGTCTTGCCATGTGTCTTCAAGTTTGAATTTCAAACATACGTTCCTGATATGACCGTTGCATGGGTCAAAGTCGAAGTAGATGAGACACTTGAAAATTCACTAAGTCCACAAAACCATAGGGAGGCGCTTCGACCCTACTGCTCCTTCGATTAACTCGAAATAAAGTTGAAGAATGCCCTTTCTTTAGTTTTCTCAGCTTTATTCGAAACAGAGACGTTTGGCAAGATTCAAGAATATTCTTTATCAAAACTTCCTCATTTTTGGAGAAACATTATCCTTAAACTTCATGTCAAAGTAAAATCAAACAAACTTTAATGCTCTCAAATTCAACATTTATTACAGTAATGTCATTTAATGCCGTTAAATGCGAATTTAGAACATATTTTGACTTAGCCAAAATATGGGCTAACACACCACCACCATTGGAGAACTCTTCTTACTTTCTTCAAACTACAAACCCTATAATTGGTGTTGTGAGCTTACTCGCAGGTTCATGCTAAGTACAAAATATTTACTTATATGTACAATTGTTAATTTTGTAGTAGTCCAAAAATAAAAACTAGCATTTTTAAATATTGAGAAGTGTAAAATTTCATATTCAAATCCAAATCGTGGCATATTACATCTCAGTAGCTACCAACTGAATTTATATTTCCTATTTCCCGAACATTTATATGTACAGTTATATTCAATTATAAATTAATGGCTAGTCAACTACACCAGAGTTATTGTCTAGTACTACCTCCGTCCCATTTATAAGAGCTATTTTGATTAAATGACACTATTCACTTATGTTGCTTTGACCATACCTTTTTAATAATATATAGATATAAATATAAACATATAAGATCTTATTTGATTTGTTTTGATGAGTATTTTTAAAATATCAAGTTTTTATAATTTTTACTAATAAAGAATTAAAGATATTAGTGATCAAAATTGTGCATTAACATATATGCAGTAATCAAACTAGTTCTTTTATTTTGGGTATTACTTAGCAATGAAGGTAATGAATTCTTGTTCTTTTTTATTAGTATATTCAAAAGCTTGAAGAAATAAAATTTCAGTTGGGAACTTGAACTGGTCATTAACTACTCTTACGATATTGGATAGAATAAAGAAATTTCAGTTGGGAACTTGAATTGGTTACTAACTAGTAACTACTCTTAGGATATTGGATAGAATAAAGAATGGGAGCCTTAATTGCTTGATAAAAACTTGTGATTCCATCATAATGGGCACAATTCTTTTCATTTCCACAAGTTGCTGAGGTCGGTGATAGAGTCTTATTGCAACATTGCTTTAATCTGACAGCCGCAACGACCTTGGATGGCATATGGCAATGAATCACATAAAAAGACATACTAGTATATAACTACCCAACTTGCATTCACTTGGCTAAGTCATTCAAGGGTATGGCTTCCACTGAATTCGGAAAAAAAATAAAAATCCACCCCTTATCTTCATAACAAATAATATACTAATATTTGGAATTTTATATTGTTATATATTTCCAAGGTGCCAGAAAATGATATATTCTCTCCGTTCCAAATTATAAGTAAAAAAAACCAATTTTAATAATTTTCAAGGCCTACTTTTACTTATTCTCATAAAATTAAATGCAAATTGCATTTAATTTACTCTCTTTTTTTCCCTATAATCAATAACCAATAAAAATTCTTTTTACATCTTCCCATGAAACTTATTTCAAGAAAACATAAAAAGTCATACTTCAAATTATCACATTTTACTTTTCTTAATAAATGTGATTTTTTTTTTTTTTTTTTTTTTTTTTTTTTTTTTTTACATTTTGGGACAGAGGGAGCATATTTATATATGAGGATAGAAAATTAAGTTGATATTTGTTGGATGAGTTTTTTTAAATTGCTTGTCTGTGTAAAACCTTTAACAAGGTTCTTTTACCAAAAAGTGATAAAGAAAAATACTGAATGTATAAACATTTGAATTACTATAGTTGAAAATTAGCAAAGATCTTGTGCAAGATTATATGGATGTGAGAAAAGGTGCCTAAAAATAAATGTGTAAAATTTTGTGAACTTGCAGGTAGCTTGTAAGAAGAACTCTGCCTGAAAAGAAAAAGTAACGAAAAAAACTATATACTCCTCCTATTGAGAAGAACCTGTATTACAATTACAACTAATGAAAATTTTTACAAGCTTCCTTCCATGAAGCAAATGTTGCAAAACAAATATGACATTGCTTCATGTGAATGGAATACTTCATGTGAATGGAATATATATCACCCTAAACAAAATGAGCAAAAAACAATCAGTATGAAAAAATAGAGTGAATCAGACTCAAATGAACATTTGCTGTCCCATGTAGGGTAAAATCCAGTTTACTAGTATGTATCAAGTAAGAACATCAGCCTCTTCATTTGTTATATCCAGATTCTTGTCAATGAGGGCCGGCAGAGGCAATCTTGTATTCATAAAACAGTATATATTCCTAAATTTGCATTTATTGACATCTCAGTTTTGGTCAGAATGTGTAGAGGCTTGGACACCTATCACTTTGGTGTCATGCTTTTTCTTACTCCGGCTACGCCTAGATCTAGATGTTCTAGTCTTTGTAGAGGAATGTTTGGTGGTCGTCTGTTCTTGTGTACCAGTTAGCACTTTTTCCTTAATTGGGATCCCAGGAGGTGCAATTGGCCATGGTGTATGTTTTGAGGGGACAGTGATGTCCAGAGGATGATCAATTATCCATCTGCAAGAAATTGCATCCAATGGTCAGAGTATCCACAGAAAACATGCTACTATAGTATACTTGCAGTTTTGAGAAAATAAAAATAAACTTTATATTTGCTAGTGGACAAATTACAATTTACAAGCACAAGAACTTGACTAATAAGAGCAAAAAATATAATGCTTAAGAAAATCCATGTTTGGCTAAAGTTCATGACTTTGAGAAAACATTTTACGGCAGAAAAGAGGGAAAATAGATGCCTAACATTTGGGAAATGACTTTGTCAGGAACCGAAGCCAAAAAAATACATTAGAAGGTCACTTAACTCATAAATGAGGCCCTTTTGTTAGAGGTTTCCAAATATCAATATTTCATTACAAGTAAGTTCCAGTAGTATCAAAGAGGTTAGAAAGACGGGTGCCTTAGCTAAAATAGGATTAAGGGAAAAGGAGAGGGGATTCAGATTTGTTAGCAATGAGTAAACAGAGTTACAGAGCCATGGCTCAGTTTTGAGGGGAAAAGCCTTGGAGGAGAAAACTTTCTCCTACTATTGAATATTCAATAGAATTATCCATTTATTTTGGTGCTCCATCAACATCTAAATTCCTCTTCCTTTGGTTCCTAGCACCTTTTGATCTTAGCCATTAACCTTAATATAAGAGCTGAGAGAGGTTTGTCATATATCCCTCAATAAGCCAACCCTCCGCCTTCTGTGACACATCCGCGTGTCTACATGCTAGAAGGCATATGACATTATTCAAAAGCTATGGACTGACAAGTAGGAGTTCTGATCTTGCTCTAGTGATAAAAGTAGGATCCAAGACCCCTTTCTCAACCTTAGAAACCTCTGATGTAATCAAACATAACAGAAAATTCATGTCATTTAGGAGGTGCAAACAAGGAACCTTATTCATGTCATTTAGCACAAACTTTTTGCCTTTTCTCAGTGGGACAAATTCAACAAAAAATATTCTCAACTCAACTTTGTTTGACACTTACAGTGCTGTATTTGGTTATCCCTTACTATCCTTCTCTTGTAAATTTCAAGAACATGTATACATAACATAACCGCTAGCTTATTGACCTGTGTGTTGCATGTGTAACAAGTATGATTGCACATGAATTCAATATATGCGAGCATAAGTTTGATAAATTTATTTTTAAAAAGTAAATTATTATGTGTATAAGTGTAAGGCTTTTGTCTAATGTGCACAAGTATGTTTTGTTACCATTGGATCAGTAAGTCCCGTCATAACTCAGTTGATCCAATTGTGAGATAAATTGATCCAATGGTGTAAACAAACGTGCGCATGATGTAATGTTACGAACCGGAAAATTCGTAACTTAGGGAATATAAAAGGAATTGATAAAAATGCAGAAATATGGAAATTGTTGTATTATTTATGGTAAATGAAAGATAAATGCAAGAGGATGAATATCCTAATGCCCACATAGCAAAGCTCCTACAGAGGCAAGAAGCCAACTGTCCATAACAAACTATAATCTTCCATAATCCCCTCACACTCTCCTCACCTCACTATATATACTACTAAGAGGTATAACAAACTTGCCAACTCAGCACCCTATCTCACTCACTAATTACTCATAAAACCTCATTATACTTTTTATTACATAATAATAGCCCCTTTTTCTTAATTCCTCATACTTGGTCTCTATCAACTTATCTCACTTGTGTATCATAGAATTGGCCTAAATATAAACCTCAGAAGTAAATCATGCAAACAAATACTTGTTTCAATACTCAAGTCAAGATTAAGAGTTAGTGTTAAGCATTGATGGTTACCATTCTCTAGTTCTTTCATTCTTAGGTTAATTCCTTTATTCATATTAAATTTAAAATTGTAAGTTAAAGTAAAAGATGTAAAGAGATTACTTAAAAAGAGAATATACATATGAAAAAAAGAAGAAGAAGGAAATGGAATTGAGAATGATATTATCAAACATTTTTGGATTTTATATTTATAGGGAAAGAAATACTTTGATATAAATGAAGTAACCTTTTAATTTATTAATTATTATTTTATTTGTCGATTTAAAGAATTATAAATATTTTTTTTATTGAATGGTAAAATGTGCATTATTATTAAGTTAGATTACAAATTTAGACATTCATGCTGTATTTTTTGATTGAGTACCATACCATATAGACAATTATTATTAGCAATTACTAAAATTCAAATATTGTAAATTATCAATAGTAATGGCAATATCTATTTCAAATACTGAGATTGTTCTAATGGTAAAAGTAGGACCACTTTATCAACCATAAATACTTTCAATGTAACCAAACATAACAGAAAATTGAAATGCCGCCGCAAAAAGAGGAACCTTATCCATGTCATTTAGCGCAACCTTTTGTTTTTTCTCAGTGGGATAAATCCGTTAGCAATTAGTTATTCTCAACTCTGTTTGAGATTTATACTTTATTTCGTTATTCATTACATTCCACAGACTTCCCGCGTAAATTATATGAACATTTACATACTACTTTTTTTTGTTACAAACGGGAAGAAAGAAGAGCAAAAACAAAAACAAGAACAAAAAAAACAAACGGGAAACTAAGAACGCAAAAACGCCACTCCCATGTGCATACTACCTTCAAAAGAAAAATTACTAAAAAACATATGGTTTCAACACAAATGCAATATTACATTTGACAGTTTTTCATTGTCAATTACCTTACAACTTATTTTATATTATATTTTGCAGTTGGATCGCTGTTCTTATATTTATTTTTTTACGTATTAGGTATTCCCTTAGTGAAGAACTATAGAAAAGATAATGTCAGCATGCTCGTATTTGTGGCACAGCACAACCATTTCTGCAAGGATACTTCAAAATAGTAGTTGTGCTTCAAATTAGTAATTGTACCCGTATAGAATACATAATAATTTCAGACACTTGGGACAGTCTCTAAAAGCAACGGTAGTAACACAAGGGAGAGAGTTAGAGCGTCAAATTTGAATTCTGAAAATTTTATTTCATTCCACGGATTCTATTAAATCCAACTGTTTATATAAAGGAAGATTTTGGAATAGACAGAACTTTAGACCCTTCTGAATACTGTTACTACTACCTAGTTAGCAGGTCATCCAACTGACTCTAACAAAACCAAAGCTTAAGTGATCAAGTTAAGCTTAGCTCGCATATAAATCTGAATGTGTTTCTAAGTCAACAAGACTGAATCCCTAAATGACCTGAAAATGTAATAACACCTGCAATCTAATGTCTACAACAAATCCACCCAATTTGCCAGCAGTTCGCTTAGTCAGCTAGGTGCTGAATGGCCAAGCCACTTTGAATCCATATTTACAGTTTTTACACTTGGTTGATCATTTTATACAAAGTTTCCCAAAAAAATTGCTTTTGAGACAGAACTTTCGAAACATAAATTGCTCATTTAAAAATCATTTTTAACAAAAATCAATTTCAAAAAATCAAGATCATCAAAATTCAAGTTTGCAAACACACAGCCAAGCACACACTGAAACTGGAAAATTACCATCCTTGGCACATGAATTTAATATCACACTGTGTTTGATTTTGCCTTTGCAAGCAAGGCGATGGGTTCATGTTATTGTTAACCACAGAAACACCAGTCAAATAGTATATCCTTTTGATTTACCACACTACAAAGCACACTTAGATCTCTTCAATTTGTTCTAGAATCTAAATTGTTAAACACTCCCAAGTTTTATAAATAGGCATTTGCCTTCTAACTTCCCTCTTGTGGCACCATTTGATTTAAATAAATGTTATGCCACACAGATTTCCATAAAAAAAATCCACACGTATAGTAAAAAAGAATCACAAGAAGCTTGAAATACTTTTTTATACTGATTGAAGAAATATTTTGTAATAGTTGAATCTAGGTAAGGAGGACTATATTATAAATCAGTAGAGAACTCACTGAGGTGGGAATTTGCTATCTGTGCGAGCTTCAACCCGCAGCCACCAAAGCAAAACTTGGCGTCCACAACTCCCAAGTGGTTCTAACACAGAGGTGTCTTTCAGCAGAGACAGCGGACTGTCTATGTCCTCATCAGCTCCATCTAACGCATTAATATCCTTAATCCAGTCTGGTTTATCATCAAGATCCTTCCAAAGCAACCTGGAAATCAGCACAAACCCAGACCACTCGAGCTTTCTAGGTAGCACAGGTGCCCTGTCACCAATGTAAAATGCACTTCTCTTTGCATACTTTAACGAATCATAAGTATGCAACCCAACCAAATGATTTGTAGCGTTACAAGCAGGACCTTGTACTGGCAGTGGTGACGCCTCCTCCTTCAATGAGCTTGAAGATTCATCAGTATCAGATTGAACAAGTATTCCAACCGAAACTGCTCCTATCCATTTCACACTCTGAATTTCATCAAATAACTCCATACTATGCATATTACTATCATCAGCAAACATCACAATTCCATCCAGCTTCTCTTTTCTCACAATTCTGTTCCACCACATTGCAAACAATAAAATGTTATACCTATTAAGCTATAACCGAACTAAATTTTCACATCATGCAATAACATTAACAAAGATAGAAATCATAACATTGGAAATAAACACATTAGTCAAACATAACGAACAGTATCATTCCTTATCCACAAATTAGTCAAAATAAAGTCAAACACAATATCACCAAAATTGGGAGTATATACCTTAAAGCATGAAGTCGCATTCGAGCTTCCAATTTATGCCTAGCGTCCCACGAAATCGGAATCCGTTGATTGAAGCCAATGTGAATGGTTTTGAGCCCTGAATTGGCAACAATTGAAGCAGTCTCATTGGTCACACCACCAGCTTCCACCACGATCCACACCAAATCATACGGCACAAGCATCAGTGAGTGCATCACACCGATCAAATGAAGCTTCTGGAACGTCCGCACATACGTCGGCGTAACTGCAATAACCGTCCTAGGGTTCTTCACTCCAAACAACGCCCTCTGCTCCGTTTGAACTCTCTCAAGTATCCGGTGAGCTTTCATCACCTCATCCTGATTCGGATGCGGCCACGACCGGATTCGGATCCCGTGACGGCCGACAACCACTCGACTACCACCGATAACAGCTTCCTTTTTCACAGGATTCTCAATTTTCGCGATCGGAGTCACTGTAACAGAAGAATGAACACGGAGCGGAACGGAGATTTCTCCGGCACCGAACGGAACAGTATAGAAATTCGTAGACGAAGCAGAGAAGAGAAACAAGAAGAAAATGCGAGATAAACGAAATCCTAAAGCGAGGCTTATGACGCAAAATGAAGCATGAAGGAAGAGCCATAAAGTGCTTACTGGAGATTTTCCGGTGACATCGCCGGCGGATTCAAACGGCGAAGGTTCTTTGATGTTGTTGCTCCGACGGTTCTGTAACAATGTTGAGAGCTTCATTTTCTCTCTCTAACATCACACACACTCTGAGAGTTGAAGAGAGAGAAAGTAGCGAAAGATTAGTGTGTTTTGTTTATGATGAAGAGTTGAAGATGGTGAATGATGATGAAATAGTTTTAAATTTAAATGTTTAATTATTCAGCATTTACTTTCTTATTTTGTTCAAGCAGCTTTGACCATAGGACACAATTAATTAAGGATGTGATAATTGGAACTATTTTTATTAGTGTTAAATGCGATATTAAATACCAAGACTTTGAAAAATATACGGCTAAGTTGAAAAATTAAAATGCTTAGACTCGTTTATTATTGCTAATTTCAAATAAAGGAAAAGAGTAACGGTTAAAAAAGAGAAGGAGGGAGGATATTTTTCAAGGTCAACGAGGCGTCGAGGCAAGAGGTTTTACTTTCTTTTTTTTATAACTATACTACTACCGGTGCGATGCACGGATTTTTTTTGTTAATTTATACATAACTTTCAATTTGGTTTAATAAAAACTTACAATATTTAAGTTAATAAATTCGTAAAAAAAAATGACGACAATTATAATTTGGATGCATATCAAATTAAAAAAGGAAACTCCAATAGAACAAAATACAAATCAATTCATTATTTCATTCACTCAATTAATACACATATACTATCTTACAAAAAGTATATTTTATAGGCATAGTCTTGTTAAGATAACACATATCTCCGCTCGCCATAAGTTGGATTATCAGGAATTTAGCATTTCAAATCGCAGTACATAATATGCTTCAAAATCCTATCGATAATGTACTGTAGAAAAGAAAAAAGAAATAAAGAAGGGAAAAATTGTCTTATACTTTGAGAAAAATATCACAAACACAATGAAATAGAAAGAAAAAAATTAACCATCCATTTACAAATAAAACAAATTAAAATTTATACAAATCTTTAAAAAAATCTGAAATTTAACAAAAACAAATCATATTGCAGTGGAGAAAACCACTTAAATCTCACCACCAACTCCTAAAAAGTAGAGATTATTAGCTATCTGATAGAAGAAAAAAAAATCCTAATATATACGACAAATAAGCAACGATATTTTCAACAAAAATTCAAAGAAAACTTACCACTTCTTGTGGGGATCATGTTTATTTAAGATCTTGTGATTTGAAACACGTCTTTTTGAAAGAAAAAAAGTAGCGCTTTCATCACCTTCTTTTGACAAATCTCCCGTCAAATTCCTTCAGCTTGTTTGCTAACACCATAGAAATCAATATTTTTTATAAGTAAACTTGATGAAATCAAAATATGTAAAAAAAAAATTAAAGAAATAGAGAGTAGCAAATGCAAATCTCATTTACCTCTATAACTTCAAACTCTAGTTTAATCCATACAAAAAAAAAAAATCATATTGCAGTGGAGAAAACCATCTAAATCTCACTAACAACTTATAAAAAGTAGGAATTATTAGCTAAATGATAGAAACAAATCC
Source organism: Trifolium repens (assembly GCA_030408175.1). NCBI lineage: Eukaryota > Viridiplantae > Streptophyta > Magnoliopsida > Fabales > Fabaceae > Trifolium > Trifolium repens. Next base: position 40,816,276 of record CP125851.1, read on the forward strand.
TAATATATACGACAACTAAGCAACAATATTTTCAACAAAAATTCAAATAAAACTTACCACTTCTTGTGGGGACCATGTTTATCTAAGATCTTGTGATTTGAAACACTTCTTTTTGAAAGAAAAAAAAAAGTTGTGCTTTCATCACATTCTTTTGACTAATCTCCCGTCAAATTCCTTTAGCTTGTTTGCTAAAACCATAGAGATCAATATTTTTGGTAAGTAAACTTGATGAAATTAAAATATAAAAAAAACTAAAGAAATAAAGAGCAGCAAAGGCAAATCCCTTTTACCTCTATGTAGTTCTTTTGAGATTGGCTGCATCATAAGGCTAAAACAACTTGGTCAGAGTGACTTAACTGAAGCACCAATGCTAAAGTAATTAAGTCTAAACCACTTGTGCATATTGAAGATGTGCATATGCAACATGTTGAACAAGATGTCCTAGACATCTTGTCACTGGGTTCAGAGCATGTTGAAGCAACATGTCAAACAAGATGTCCCAAGACATGTGGGTAGGACATCTGAACCTAGTTCAGCTTAAAAGATAAAGCTTATCCATTAAGCACGCGTGTTTGTTTTAATTTTAATGAAGCGCGAATCTTTAAGTAACAAGCTGAGATTAGGATTAATGATAAAGTTTGTTATTAATCCTATGTGTTAGATACGATCGGAATCGTATTTAATTTGTGGATAAAGATTAATTTCTTTATCTTTTGGAGTTTGTTTTTAAACAAGTTTGTTTTAAAACTAACTCTTAATTGTAGTGCATCTGAAAGACTGAAGACGATCTGAAGATTTGCACGCCTATAAATAGAACTCAACATAGAGCTTAAAACTTAACCCACAAGAACTGAAGATTGTGAGTTCAAAGCTTTGTGCCTACTGTGCAAAGCATTAGTGGCTCTTAGTATCGTTGTTTGATACTTTGCAGCTTTGTGGCTCTTAGTATTGGTTTTAATACTTTGTAGCTTTGTTGTTGAATGTTGCCATTCAACTAAGTCTTTAAACTTTGGAGTTTAAAGTTGTCGTCACTTGGGATTAGTGATTAGAGGGAGTTGGGTAGGTTCTCATATTCAGGGGGAGTTAGCCCTTGAGTAGAAGATTGCTAGGATTAAGAAAATGCATACATGCCAATAGGGTTTTTGGTATGGTTGTAAGACTAAGTATTAATTCGGATTAGTAGTGTTCACTTCCTAGATTGGTATCCCCCAGAGTAAGGCTGGTTTGCGCCGAACTGGGTTAACAATTACTGGTGTTCTTTATTGCTTTTATTTACTTCAGTACTGCAATAATATTTGTGATCCTCATAACCAATTGTCGAACCAGTTGTCTGAGACATCTGGACTACAGACACATTGTCCTAGACATTGTGTACGACATTTGTCCTGCCTAGGAACAGAATTTCAATTGGCATCAGAGCAGGCACCCTAACCTGCTGGGTGAGCTCCAGGGAGATATATTTTGTTCAAGATGGACAAGAGAGGATCAATCAACAGACCACCAGTCTTGGATGGATCAAATTATGATTATTGGAAAGCAAGAATGGTTGCCTTTCTCAAATCCATGGATCAAAAAGCATGGAGGGCAATTATCACTGGGTGGAATCATCCAATAATCACAGCAGCAGATGGCTCTATAAGTCTAAAAGGAGTAGCAGAATGGAGTCCAGAAGAAGAAACTGAGGCCAGTGGCAACTCTACAGCACTCAATGCCATATTCAATGGTGTTGATGAAAACATGTTCAAGTTAATCAACACTTGTACTGAAGCCAAACAAGCCTGGGAAATTCTTCAAACAACACATGAAGGAACCTCTAAAGTTCGAATGTCAAAGCTGCAACTTCTCGCCACAAAATTTGAGAACTTAAGAATGGAGGATGAAGAAACTATATCTGAGTTCAACACTAGAATACGAGATATAACAAACTCAACCTTTGCTCTAGGTGAGAAGATACCTGAAGAAAAGCTAGCCAGAAAAATCCTTAGATCACTGCCTAAGAGATTTAACATGAAGGTGACTGCAATCGAAGAATCTCAAGACTTGAGCACAATGAAAGTTGATGAACTTGTTGGCTCATTACAAACTTTTGAGATGTCTCTGGATGATAAACCAGAGAAGAAGATGAAGAACCTGGCTAAAGTCAAACTGACGATGAGCTATCGGAAGCATTAGCTTACCTTACAAAGAATTTCAATAAATCTTTGAGTCAGCTACAAGCCAGGTATAAGCCAAATGTCCCAAACAAAAGGTCCAACATCAAGTCACAGGGCAAGAGCAAGGAGGAGAATACTTCTGAGCAAAACAAAGAAGTAAGATGTTTTGAATGTGAAGGATTTGGACACATCATACCAGAATGTCCAAACTTTCTCAGGAAACAGAAAAAGGGAATGGCAGCTATTTTATCTGATTCTGAGGAAGAGAAGGAAGAAGAACCAACAAATAAAGCCTTTGCTGGAACATTTGAAACTAGCAGCAGCATCAGTAATGAAGATCTCCTACAAGAAGAATTGGATGAGAGATACAACAATCTCACCATTAAATGGGAACAATCTTGTGAACTTATAAGAAGACAAGATAAGGAGATGGAGAAACTAGCTCATGAAAAGAAAGCACTAAAGGCTTCTACAGCTGACTTAAAAGAACAAGTCACACTACTTGCACAAGAAAAGGAGGCATCAACAGCTGAATTAAGAAAACAAGTCACCTTGCTTTCACAAGAAAAGGAGGCATTAGAAGCATCAACAGCTGTGTTGAAAGAACAAGTCACCTTGTCAAACTCAAAACTCACTGAGATGACAAAATCTGTGAGAATGTTAAACAAGGGAACTGACATGCTTGAAGAAGTCCTTGAGCTTGGTAGAAACCCAAGTGACAAGAAGGGATTAGGGTATGACAACTATAGCAACGCTTCTGAGAAGAAAATTCCCCCAAAGATTAACTCTCAGGACCAGATGTCAAACCACATGTCACAACATCCTTCTCAGCACAAGCATAAGAAGACAGAATCCAAACCTCAACAACCTGCTAGACAAAAGAAACAGGTGAAAAAGACTCATCATCTGACTCAACACAAGCAGAAAAGGTTTGAACAGAGGACTCAGCCTCCAGCTCAACAGAAGAAGCAAATGCCAGACCACATGTCCCAACATCATGTTCAACATGTGTCCCCTCAATACAAAGAATACAAGGGACCACTAAAAAGATGTAAACATTGTGGAAAAACTGGGCATTTAATCTCAGAATGCTTCTATCTCCATGGCTACCCTCAGAAGCCTAAGTCACCAAGTCAGAACAAAAGGAAGATCCTACCACCAAGGATGAAATACAAAGAAGTTCTGACTAAAGTATGGAAGCCAACGCCACCCCAACAGGCTCATACTTCTCCAAGAATATCTCCATCTAAAAATTGGTATTTTGACAGTGGGTGTTCAAAACACATGACTGGAGATAAAAGATTCCTTAGAGAACTAAAGTCTGACTTAAAAGGAAGTGTTACTTTTGGTGATGGAGTCAAAGGTAGAGTCATAGGCATTGGAAAACTAGCTGGTCCAAACACTCCATGCCTAGATGATGTTCTACTAGTAGAAGGTCTCACTGCAAACTTGATTAGCATTAGTCAACTATGTGACCAAGGATTAAGAGTCAGCTTCAACAACTCTGAATGCATTGTGACTAACAAAGACCAAGAAGTTATGAAAGGGTCAAGATCCAAGGATAACTGCTATCTGTGGCAGTCTCAACACAAGAATCAGGACATCTCACGCATGATAACCAAGGAAGATGAGACCAAACTGGCATCAAAAGTTAGGACATCTCAATCTCAAGAGTTTGAGAAAACTGATCGTAGAAGAAGCAGTCAGAGGGTTACCTAAACTCAAAATAGAAGAAGGCAGAGTATGTGGAGAATGCCAAATTGGGAAGCAAACCAAGATGTCACACAAGATGGTTCGACATACGGTCACCACAAGAAACCTAGAGCTACTTCATATGGATCTTATGGGACCTATGCAAGTTGAAAGTCTGAATGGCAAAAGATATGTTCTAGTATGCGTGGATGACTACTCAAGATATACATGGGTTAGATTTATCAGAGAAAAATCTGATGCTTTTGATGTGTTCAAAGAGTTATGCTATCTCATTGAAAAAGAACAAGGGAGTGAGGTAATCAGAATAAGAAGTGATCATGGGAAAGAATTTGAAAACTCCAAATTCTCAGAATTCTGTGCTACTAAAGGCATTGAACAAGAGTTCTCAGCTCCTATCACACCACAACAAAACAGAGTGGTCGAAAGAAAAAATAGAACCTTGCAAGAATGCACTAGAGCCATGCTACACGCACAAAAGCTACCTTATCACTTCTGGGCTGAAGCTATGCACACAGCTTGTCACATTCACAACAGGGTGACTATAAGAAAAGGGACAAAAGAAACTCAGTATGAACTGTGGAAAGGAAGAAAGCCAACAGTCAAGTACTTCCACGTTTTTGGAACTGTGTGCTATGTCCTAGTTGATCGAGAGCAGAGAAGAAAATTGGATCCCAAGAGTGATGAAGGCATCTTCATGGGATATTCAGCAAATAGTAGGGCGTACAGAGTATACAACAAACGCACCAAGACAATCATGGAATCCATAAATGTTGTGTTTAATGATACTCCTGAAGAACCACTCACTGTAGAAGAAGAAGAAGAAGAAGAAGAAGACAGCTCTCCTCAGCCACAAAGTGATCAACCAAATGTCCAAGACAACACGCCAGACATAGCTATAAATGAACCAAGCACTATATCTCCTAGGTTCAAGGGATCCTCCACAAGATTTCTGAAGATGCATCCAGTTGACAACATCATAGGGAATCCAAATGAAGGAGTCACAACCAGATCTAGAAATCAAATTGCTAACTCATGCTTCATGTCCTCAATTGAGCCTAAAAATATCAAAGAGGCTCTGAGTGACGAATTTTGGATCAATGCCATGCAAGAAGAATTGGAACAATTCACTAGGAATCAAGTATGGGAACTAGTTCCAAGACCAGAAGAAATCAATGTGATAGGTACCAAATGGGTGTTCAAGAACAAGTCAGATGAGAATGGAAATGTTACAAGAAACAAAGCTCGTCTAGTTGCTCAAGGGTACACACAAGTAGAGGGCGTGGACTTTGATGAGACATTTGCACCAGTTGCTAGACTTGAATCCATAAGACTACTTCTGAGCATCTCGTGCACAATGAGGTTCAAACTTCATCAAATGGATATTAAAAGCGCCTTTCTAAATGGATATCTACATGAAGAAGTATACGTAGAACAACCAAAAGGATTTATAGACTCCAGCTTCCCAGAACATGTTTACAAATTGAAAAAGGCTCTGTATGGATTAAAACAGGCACCAAGAGCATGGTATGAAAGATTAACTGAGTTCTTGATCAACAATGGGTACGTCAGAGGAGGTATAGATCAGACACTGTTCGTGAAGAAGAATTTAAATGAGATTATGATTGCCCAAATCTATGTAGACGACATAGTCTTTGGAGGCACGTCAGACCAGATGGTGGAACAATTTGTTCAACATATGAGGTCTGAGTTTGAGATGAGTCTAGTAGGGGAACTAACCTACTTCCTTGGTCTACAAGTCAAACAGTCAGAAGACACCGTCTTCATATCACAAAGCAAATATACCAAAAGCATTGTGAAAAAGTTTGGACTAGAGAATGCCACGCACAAGAGAACTCCAGCTGCCACTCACATCAAATTGAGTAAAGATGAAAATGGAGTTGATGTAGATCAATGTCTCTATAGAAGTATGATAGGGAGTCTTCTATATCTAACTGCAAGTAGACCAGACATAGCTTTTGCAGTAGGAGTGTGGGCTCGATATCAAGCAAATCCAAAGACAAGTCATCTACTACAAGTAAAGAGAATCATCAAATATGTCAGTGGTACATGCAATCATGGAATGCTCTACTCATACAATGCAAATCCTACTCTCATTGGATATTGTGATGCAGACTGGGCCGGAAGTGCTGATGACAGAAAAAGCACATCAGGAGGATGTTTCTTCTTTGGTGAGAATCTCATCTCATGGTTCAGCAAGAAGCAAAACTGTGTGTCACTATCCACTGCTGAAGCTGAATACATAGCTGCAGGAAGTGGTTGTTCACAGCTACTATGGATGAAACAAATGTTGACAGAATACAATGTCGAACAAGATGTCATGACATTATTCTGCGACAACATTAGTGCCATCAACATATCAAAGAATCCGGTTCAACACAGCAGGACAAAGCACATTGATATTCGCCACCACTTCATCAGAGAACTTGTTGAAAAGAAAGTAGTTACTCTAGAACACATAGCCACAGAAGATCAACTGGCATATATCTTCACAAAACCTCTTGATGCAGTCCGATTTGAACGACTGAGGAGTGCATTAGGCCTCTGCATTCATGAAGGTCTGTAGATCACTATAGACCAAAAGGGCGTGCAACCATCAGAAGATCTCAAGCACGCCTCCAGCACGAGACAGAAACAAGACAACAATCCAGCACAATCTGTCTCTTGTAAGTATTGTGGCCTACCAAATGTCCTAGACATTGGAGGCTTTGACATCCGGCACTTGTTAGTGCATTTTTGCAAGCTGTACCGTTCTTGTAACACCCCGTTTTCATAACGCAAAAAGGGCATTATTTTTTTTTTTTTAACAAACGCTCAGAGTGCGCAAAACATTTTTAATTGAGCCGACATTAAATATTACAAACGAACCATATATATATCACACCATATATATATTGTATTCGAAAATGCTAAGTGTAAACCTGAATAATTACAATCCATAAGTCTATGTGCTTACAAGCACTAACTAACCAAAGGAAGTTAGAAAGTCCTATGCTAAACAAAAAGCACAGTGCACAAACACACCGGCGCATAGTCTAACTAAAACTACCACTCCCGCTCCAACACGAGCTCACTAAGGCCTAGAGCTGCCAACACCATCCTCTCGACCTACATCGTCATCTGGGGTGGGATGAGCCCGCAAATGAAAGAAAGGGTCACCACAAAAATAAAAGTATATATATATAACCGGTGCAAGAGATTGTACACATAACAAATATTTCCACAAAGCACAAGAGAAGGCTCTTAAAACATTCAACAATTCCCGCCAACGGGCTTATATATATAGTGCACAACAAGCCTAATGCAGACTTCTACAATGGGTGTGGTACTACCAGAGCTACCACATGCAAATGAATTCCGGAATTACTAATCATAACCAATAAAACCGCAAAGGGTTAAGGTGGATCCACTCACGCAATCACACCCCGTGGTCCACTCACGCAACCACTTATTGTACTCAATAAGATCCCGTAGGATTTTGGGTGGGTCCACTCACGCAACCAACACCCCGTAGTCCACTCACGCAACTACGCACAATGAATGCATGAGCATACGATTCCCTACATATGCTAATGCCACACATACATACCTCTCAAGCATATGTAACTAAATCATAGCAATTCATACATATATTTTCAAAATCTTATGTAAATTGCACAAGTAATGTAAACATGTTCCCATCAACGGGCATACATAACACAAACATGTCAAACCGTTTTAAAAGACAGAATTAAAGTGGAGCCCTTACCTCGGCAAACTCCCGTCAACAACACACGCTTAGACTACACAACGCGCTTCCTAAAACAAGCAACGTAACAATCAATACATTGTTCTCTAACCAATCGTATTGAAACTACACCAAAACCCCAAAAACCTAAAGGTTCCTAAGGAAAACCACTCTTTCGGACATCGAACCAAAAAACTACCGTATTGATCAACCACCATGAGTTATTTGTACTATTTTTAGGACCCAAAACAATTGTCAAAAGTCTTAAATAATTTGAAATGCAAAATGGCCGTTTTCTCGCGTTATAAGTTACGTACTTTCCGAGTACCCGAAAAACTCGTTTCCAATCCCAACCACTTCCATAAATAAATAAAAAGGGATTAGAAGTTAAAAACCAAGTTTTAGAAATCAGAATCCAAAATCTCAACTCCCAGAGCTCGCCCTGGCGAGTTGGTGGCGAGTGAAGGCAGGGAGTACTGGTCTTACTCGCCCTGGAGCTCGCCCTGGCGTGTTGTCATGACCTGTGACACTCGCCCTGGCGAGTAACCACTCGCTCAGCGAGTTTCAACTGTCATGACAGCAAAAGACAGCAACTCACACCACCTTTTTCCACCCAAGCCTAGTTTGATTCTATTAGTTCCCAACACTTTTTCAAGGCATAAAAGCAAACCATTTCCATAAGCAAGCAACACATTTCCGAAAGCATGTTGGTTGCTTCGAGTGCAAGTTATTTGATCTTCATTTCCAAAATCAAAACCAAATCCAAGCACAAGTTTTATTACGGGCCTTAACCGTCCGGTAATCATTTTCAAACATGTTTTCAAGGTAAAAAGCGACACCACATGTCACAATAGTTTTAAACCATTTTGACCCCAAAACACTACCCAAAAACACTTAGGAAATATTTTCATAAACCTCAAAATATTTTTCATCGGATTTTCCAAAACAAAACCATACAACGCATTTCCCTTTCGCCCAAAGGTTCAAAGACAACTTTTCTTTTCAAAACCTTACAACTTAACCACATGTTATTGATCAATACATAACCAAACCAAAACCCTAACTTTTCTCATGAGATTTTTCACCAACTCATGGAAAACAAAAACAACAAAGCCTAGCATGCTTACTAAACTCTCATGAACAACTTTCATGAAACAAGAACTAGCAAGAACAACCTTTCTCACCAAACCCTCTTAAGAACATAAACCCAAAAACTTCACAACTCTAAAAATCTACCAACCTAGGAGATGAGAAGAGAGGGTTACCTTAAGGAAGTGATTCTCTACAACTTTCCACTAAGCTTCCAAGCTTGAAATGGAGTGAAATGGTGAGGAAATGAAAATTTGTGAAGGTTGGAAATGAGCAATGAAGTTCCACGTGAAAGAGAGGAAGAATGGAGATGTTTTGTGATGTTTTCTAAGTCCACAATAGTCATAAACCTCCTTACTATTACAAAGCTCTTGATAGCCAAACCACCATTGGATCAAAGTCAAAAGTCCAAGCTTAACCCTAGCCATTGGATCACTTTACTTTATGAGAAAGTCACAAGATTTAAACAACTCTCCCATAACAAGTCTCGTACTCAGCTCTCGCGCGACGCGACGAACGAAAACCACAAAAACATAAAACCTACGGAAAGAACGTCTAACGTTTAACATTTCCAAAACTTATCGCCGAATCTTTTTCCGCGACTGTAATTTTCTTCCATACCTTGGAAAATTATTCTCAGAATATATCTTAACTCGTGCAGATATATAAAACTCCCATCCGAAACCTCACTTAAAACAGACGCAGTAAAATTTTCCATCCGCGGGTAAAATCCTACTCGTTTTTCCAAAAACAAGAATAATCCAAAACTCGTTATTCTGAAACCACAAATAACTTCTTATACAAGAAACAGGATCACAAGACAAAAGTCTGTACAATTACAGTGCACGAGCACAAAACAGACTCAATTACAGCAAACTCCTATAATTACACGATGTTTCATCACACGAACACATCGAAACCCTAATATTCCTTAAACCAACTATACAATGAAATCTTGGGTCTTACAATACTACCCCCCTAAAAGAAGTTTCGTCCTCGAAACTTAGACATCGTCGAACAAACTGGGGTATAATTCCTTCATCTTACTCTCGAGCTCCCAGGTGGCATCTCCCGTAGCTTCGTTCCATATTACCTTCACCAAAGGTATCTCTTTCGTCCTCAGACGCTTCATCTTCCTATCCGCAATCTTAATTGGCGGAACCTCAAATGACAAGTTATCCCTCAGCTGGATGTCATCTGGTGTGATCACATGTGATGGATCCGGTGTATACTTCCGCAATTGCGACACATGGAACACGTCATGAATCAAAGATAGTACCGGTGGCAACGCGATCCGATATGCTACCTTCCCAACCCGTTCCAAAATCTGATAAGGCCCTATAAACTTCGGAGTCAACTTCTTTGCTTTCAAAGCCCTTCCAACACCAGTTGTTGGGGTAACTCGGAGAAATACATGGTCTCCCTCCTCAAACTCTAAAGGCCTCCGACGCCTATCCGCATAACTCTTTTGTCGATCTTGAGCAACCTTCATCATTGCCCTTATCTTTCGGACCTTGTCCGTCGTCTGTTGTACCATTTCCGGTCCTACTATCAAACTTTCCCCATCTTGGTACCAACACAAAGGAGTCTGACATCTCCTCCCATACAAAGCCTCATATGGTGCCATTCCGATAGTCGAATGGTAACTATTGTTGTACGTGAACTCTATCAACGGCAACACGTCGTCCCAACTCCCACGATCATCCAGCACACATGCTCTCAATAAATCCTCTAGTGACTGATTTGTTCTCTCAGTTTGCCCATCGGTCTGGGGATGATAGGCAGAACTCAACCTCAGTTTCGTCCCCAACGCCTCATGCAAAGTCTTCCAAAAATGTGAAGTGAACTTTGGATCTCTATCCGACACTATACTTGACGGAATCCCATGTAACCTCACAATCTCAGCAATATACACATCGGTCAACTTTGCCGCCGTATCCGTAATCCTTACCGGTAGAAAATGAGCGGACTTCGTCAAACGATCCACTATCACCCAAATGGAATCATGCTTCCTCCTGGTCTTGGGTAAACCAGTGATGAAATCCATAGAAATGCTATCCCACTTCCACTCGGGGATATCTAAAGACTGCAGCATCCCTGCTGGTCTCTGATGTTCAATCTTCGCCTTCTGACAAGTCAAACACGACGCCACAAACTCGGCCACATCCCTCTTCATACCCGGCCACCAGAAATCTTGCCTCAGGTCCTGATACATTTTCGTTGCCCCGGGATGCATACTAAGCTTACTCTTGTGTGCCTCCCCTAGAATGGTGTTTCTCAAGTTCATAGCATCGGGTACACACACCCTACCTTGACACCTCAAGATGTTGTCTGATCCCACCTTGAAATCTCGGTTGGTTCCTCGAACAATCAAAGCTCTTTTCTCCATGAGAAACTTGTCCTCTTGACAATTAGCAATATCCTCCAACAAACCGTTTGAGATGGTAATCATACCCAGTCTCATATTCCCTAAAGCAAACTCTACCTCTAGGTGCAAGTCACGAAACTCTCTCAACAACTCCTGTTGACTAGCCATTTGTGCCGAACAAACCAACACACTCTTCCTACTCAAAGCATCGGCTACCACATTAGCCTTTCCCGGATGGTATTCCAACGTAAAGTCGAAGTCTTTCAAAGTTTCCATCCACCTCCGTTGCCTCATATTAAGCTCTTTCTGATCGAACAGATACTTAAGACTTTTATGGTCACTAAACACGACAAAAGTGTAACCATAAAGATGATGTCTCCAAATCTTCAATGCGAAAACAACAGCCGCAAGCTCTAGATCGTGCGTAGGATAATTCTTTTCATGCACTTTCAGTTGCCTTGACGCATAAGCCACTGCCCTCTTGTGTTGCATCAACACACAACCCAACCCTTGATGAGAAGCATCACAATAAACCTCATACGGTTCCTCCGACTGTGGTAACATCAAGACTGGTGAAGTCGTCAAACGCTCCTTCAACAACTGAAAACTCAACTCACACTTCTCTGTCCACGCAAACGGTTGATCTTTCCGCGTAAGCTGTGTCATCGGTGCCACAATCTTAGCAAAACCTTCAATGAACCTTCGGTAATAACCGGCCAAACCCACAAAACTCCTCACATCAGTCACGGTTTGAGGCTGCTTCCATGAAAGTACCGTATCAATCTTGGCTGGATCCACGGCTATTCCCTCTTTTGATATAACATGGCCAAGGAAATTCACCTCTTCCAACCAAAAATCACACTTCGACGGATTCGCATACAACTTTCTTTCCCGCAACACTTGCAAAACCATACGAAGATGCTCTTCATGCTCCTCTTCGCTCTTCGAATACACGAGAATATCATCAATGAACACAACCACGAACTTGTCCAAAAACGAATGGAATATCCGATTCATGTAAGCCATGAAGATCGCAGGTGCATTCGTCACTCCAAACGGCATCACCAAGTACTCATAATGCCCTTACCGCGTCCTAAACGCCGTTTTCTGAATATCCTCATCTCGTACTCTTATCTGGTGATAACCAGATTTCAAGTCAATCTTTGAAAACACTGAGGCTCCCCTCAACTGATCCATCAAATCATCAATCTGTGGCAATGGATATCGGTTCTTGATAGTCACCTTATTAAGCTTCCGATAATCCACGCATAGACGAGATTTCCCATCCTTCTTCTTAACCAATAAGACCGGTGCTCCCCAAGGCGACACACTAGGCCTTATGAAACCCTTCTCTAACAAGTCCTCGATCTGACCTTTCAACTCTACCAACTCGGCCGGAGCCATCCGATAAGCTGATTCCGAAATCGGACCCGTACCCGGTTGTAAATCAATAAAGAATTCCACCTCTCTACACGGAGGAAAAGCTGGAATCTCCGACGGAAACACGTCTTGGAAATTTTGAACTACTCGAATTTCCTCAATTCGGATCTCCGACGTCACTCCTAAGCTAGCAAGTGACACTATCTCCGGCTCTCCATTACACATAATCATTGTAAGCTGATTGGCCGACAGGTATCTCCGCACACCTGGCTCGGGAAAGAAAACCAATTTCCGAGCACAATCTAGTATAACATAATGATAAGATAGCCAATCCATCCCGAGAATGATCTCGAGAGATGTAAGCGGTAAACACACCAAGTTGACCAGGAACTCCCTATTCTGAATTACTACTAAACAATGCAAACATGCAGTATTCACTACCAAATCCTTAGCAGGAGTCAAAACATTCAAATCAAATGGAAGAACAGAAACATTCAAACTCAACCGATTTGCACAAGCCAAAGAAATGAATGAGTGGGTTGCCCCCGTGTCAATCAAAGCAGTTAAAGAATTACCTGCAATGTGACAGCTCTCGTGAATGGCATTGCTAGCCTGCCCACTCACTTCTGTGCCCATACAGTAAGCACGTGCCTTTGCCGCAGGTCTGGTACCTTGTGAGCCTTGTGCCACATTAGCCGACGGCCCGGCCTTCGGGGCTTTGCAATCTCTAGCAAAGTGTCCCGGCTTCTTGCAATTAAAACAAACATGCCCCTGATTCCGGCATTCATTCGCATAGTGGCCCACTTCACCACACTTAAAACATCCCTGCTTCCCGGTATTCTGACTGTCCTGATTCACCGATCGACCCTGTCCCTTGTTATACTGTGGACGGTCATATGGCTTACTGCCTTGTTTTCCACGGTTCTGACTTTGATTCGGACCACCAGAACGACTTGGTCCCCCAGCACTAAAACCACCCTGACGGTTCACCCTTTTGTTTCTCATATCTTCAACCTCTTGGCACTTTTCAACCAAGACTTGAAATTGCCGAATACCCAATGGCACAACCGCATCCTGCAGTTCGTACCTCAGCCCATCTTGGAAGCGACGACACATATAGACCTCATCTATCCCATCCCTAAAGAAGCGGAAGAAACGGGATAATGATTCAAACTTCTTGGAATATGCCTCCACATTCATACTCCCCTGTCGTAGTCTCAGAAACTCCTCACCATACCTTTCCCTTGCAGTCTCAGGGAAATACTTAGCCAGGAACCTCCTCTTGAAGTTCTCCCAGTTAATCTCCTCATATGCATTTTCCATAATCAGACGGGTGTTCCTCCACCAAAATTCAGAACCCCCAAGCAGCTGATAGGTAGCTAGAACTACCTTCTCCCCCTCCGGACAATGAATTGCCCCAAATATCCTTTCCATAGCATGGAGCCATAGATCCGCTGTTTATGGACCTCCCTCCCCATTAAACTTTGGAGGGGCCTGCTGATTAAAACTTGCGAGAACCCTAGACCCAGCGGCCAGGATCTCCCTGTCGCGCTTTTCAAGGTCTCTCTGCGCCTTAGCATGAGTTTGCGCAGTTACCGCTGCTGCCATTGTATTCATGGCATAAGCCATCTGATGGATGTCCACCTCATCATCATCTCTAGCAGGTGCCCTTCTTGGAGGCATCGTTTCCTGCACATACCAATTCTCTTCGATTAGATCCTTATCCAAACATTTCTGAATTCCAACAGAAAACCTCACTCAACGGATTACTAACCCGTAACCCGACACAGAACAAACACTAGAACTAACCCCACACTAGTTACGTTCTAACCGACTCTGAACTAACGACTCAAGTATACACTTTCCCTTTGAAGATTTAAAGCCGGGCTCTGATACCACAAATGTAACACCCCGTTTTCATAACGCAAAAAGGGCATTATTTTTTTTTTTTTTAACAAACGCTCAGAGTGCGCAAAACATTTTTAATTGAGCCGACATTAAATATTACAAACGAACCATATATATATCACACCATATATATATTGTATTCGAAAATGCTAAGTGTAAACCTGAATAATTACAATCCATAAGTCTATGTGCTTACAAGCACTAACTAACCAAAGGAAGTTAGAAAGTCCTATGCTAAACAAAAAGCACAGTGCACAAACACACCGGCGCATAGTCTAACTAAAACTACCACTCCCGCTCCAACACGAGCTCACTAAGGCCTAGAGCTGCCAACACCATCCTCTCGACCTACATCGTCATCTGGGGTGGGATGAGCCCGCAAATGAAAGAAAGGGTCACCACAAAAATAAAAGTATATATATATAACCGGTGCAAGAGATTGTACACATAACAAATATTTCCACAAAGCACAAGAGAAGGCTCTTAAAACATTCAACAATTCCCGCCAACGGGCTTATATATATAGTGCACAACAAGCCTAATGCAGACTTCTACAATGGGTGTGGTACTACCAGAGCTACCACATGCAAATGAATTCCGGAATTACTAATCATAACCAATAAAACCGCAAAGGGTTAAGGTGGATCCACTCACGCAATCACACCCCGTGGTCCACTCACGCAACCACTTATTGTACTCAATAAGATCCCGTAGGATTTTGGGTGGGTCCACTCACGCAACCAACACCCCGTAGTCCACTCACGCAACTACGCACAATGAATGCATGAGCATACGATTCCCTACATATGCTAATGCCACACATACATACCTCTCAAGCATATGTAACTAAATCATAGCAATTCATACATATATTTTCAAAATCTTATGTAAATTGCACAAGTAATGTAAACACGTTCCCATCAACGGGCATACATAACACAAACATGTCAAACCGTTTTAAAAGACAGAATTAAAGTGGAGCCCTTACCTCGGCAAACTCCCGTCAACAACACACGCTTAGACTACACAACGCGCTTCCTAAAACAAGCAACGTAACAATCAATACATTGTTCTCTAACCAATCGTATTGAAACTACACCAAAACCCCAAAAACCTAAAGGTTCCTAAGGAAAACCACTCTTTCGGACATCGAACCAAAAAACTACCGTATTGATCAACCACCATGAGTTATTTGTACTATTTTTAGGACCCAAAACAATTGTCAAAAGTCTTAAATAATTTGAAATGCAAAATGGCCGTTTTCTTGCGTTATAAGTTACGTACTTTCCGAGTACCCGAAAAACTCGTTTCCAATCCCAACCACTTCCATAAATAAATAAAAAGGGATTAGAAGTTAAAAACCAAGTTTTAGAAATCAGAATCCAAAATCTCAACTCCCAGAGCTCGCCCTGGCGAGTTGGTGGCGAGTGAAGGCAGGGAGTACTGGTCTTACTCGCCCTGGAGCTCGCCCTGGCGTGTTGTCATGACCTGTGACACTCGCCCTGGCGAGTAACCACTCGCTCAGCGAGTTTCAACTGTCATGACAGCAAAAGACAGCAACTCACACCACCTTTTTCCACCCAAGCCTAGTTTGATTCTATTAGTTCCCAACACTTTTTCAAGGCATAAAAGCAAACCATTTCCATAAGCAAGCAACACATTTCCGAAAGCATGTTGGTTGCTTCGAGTGCAAGTTATTTGATCTTCATTTCCAAAATCAAAACCAAATCCAAGCACAAGTTTTATTACGGGCCTTAACCGTCCGGTAATCATTTTCAAACATGTTTTCAAGGTAAAAAGCGACACCACATGTCACAATAGTTTTAAACCATTTTGACCCCAAAACACTACCCAAAAACACTTAGGAAATATTTTCATAAACCTCAAAATATTTTTCATCGGATTTTCCAAAACAAAACCATACAACGCATTTCCCTTTCGCCCAAAGGTTCAAAGACAACTTTTCTTTTCAAAACCTTACAACTTAACCACATGTTATTGATCAATACATAACCAAACCAAAACCCTAACTTTTCTCATGAGATTTTTCACCAACTCATGGAAAACAAAAACAACAAAGCCTAGCATGCTTACTAAACTCTCATGAACAACTTTCATGAAACAAGAACTAGCAAGAACAACCTTTCTCACCAAACCCTCTTAAGAACATAAACCCAAAAACTTCACAACTCTAAAAATCTACCAACCTAGGAGATGAGAAGAGAGGGTTACCTTAAGGAAGTGATTCTCTACAACTTTCCACTAAGCTTCCAAGCTTGAAATGGAGTGAAATGGTGAGGAAATGAAAATTTGTGAAGGTTGGAAATGAGCAATGAAGTTCCACGTGAAAGAGAGGAAGAATGGAGATGTTTTGTGATGTTTTCTAAGTCCACAATAGTCATAAACCTCCTTACTATTACAAAGCTCTTGATAGCCAAACCACCATTGGATCAAAGTCAAAAGTCCAAACTTAACCCTAGCCATTGGATCACTTTACTTTATGAGAAAGTCACAAGATTTAAACAACTCTCCCATAACAAGTCTCGTACTCAGCTCTCGCGCGACGCGACGAACGAAAACCACAAAAACATAAAACCTACGGAAAGAACGTCTAACGTTTAACATTTCCAAAACTTATCGCCGAATCTTTTTCCGCGACTGTAATTTTCTTCCATACCTTGGAAAATTATTCTCAGAATATATCTTAACTCGTGCAGATATATAAAACTCCCATCCGAAACCTCACTTAAAACAGACGCAGTAAAATTTTCCATCCGCGGGTAAAATCCTACTCGTTTTTCCAAAAACAAGAATAATCCAAAACTCGTTATTCTGAAACCACAAATAACTTCTTATACAAGAAACAGGATCACAAGACAAAAGTCTGTACAATTACAGTGCACGAGCACAAAACAGACTCAATTACAGCAAACTCCTATAATTACACGATGTTTCATCACACGAACACATCGAAACCCTAATATTCCTTAAACCAACTATACAATGAAATCTTGGGTCTTACAGTTCTCTTAATCAATGAATATTTCCTTTCAACCTTTGTCAAATTATGGTAAAAAGGGGGAGAAATAATTGATGCTTAGAACAGCTTTTTGGCAAGTAGAATCTTCTCTTGCTTACGGATGTATATGGCAAGCTTTAGAAAAAAAAATTAAAAACTAAAAGCTATGCTTAATAAGTGTGTCCATAGCATAATTAACATGCTAAAGATTGAACCTCTAAAAAGTCTAGTAAGTCTTGATCACTCTGATTAAGTACTTTCCGCTGCAACTCAGGACTTTGGTTCACTAAGTCACTAGGTATCTCATCTCTAGACTTAGAAAATTTTGTAATGGATCATATGAAGACAAGACTAAGACTGTCTCATACTAGAATAGGTTCATCACACATTCAAGATTAAAAGAAGTCTTGAATATTGAAGACACACAAGATTCTGAAGATCAAAGACATTGAAGACCTAAAGATCTCAGAATAGAAGATTGCATCAACAGAGATCAATTTGAAGATTGAAGAATTTGAAGATTGAAGACTGAAGAGTGCACACTCAACAAAGTGGTTTGTGGTTGTTTTAGCCATAATTTGCCAAAGGGGGAGATTGTAGTTCTTCTGAGATTGGCTGCACCATAAGGCTAAAACCACTTGGTCAGAGTGACTTAACTGAAGCACCAATGCTAAAGTAATTAGCTAAATCTCACTAACAACTTATAAAAAGTACGGATTATTAGCTAAATGATAGAAACAAATCCTAATATATACGACAACTAAGCAACAATATTTTCAACAAAAATTCAAATAAAACTTACCACTTCTTGTGGGGACCATGTTTATCTAAGATCTTGTGATTTGAAACACTTCTTTTTGAAAGAAAAAAAAAAGTTGTGCTTTCATCACATTCTTTTGACTAATCTCCCGTCAAATTCCTTTAGCTTGTTTTCTAAAACCATAGAGATCAATATTTTTGGTAAGTAAACTTGATGAAATTAAAATATAAAAAAAACTAAAGAAATAAAGAGCAGCAAAGGCAAATCCCTTTTACCTCTATGTAGTTCTTTTGAGATTGGCTGCATCATAAGGCTAAAACAACTTGGTCAGAGTGACTTAACTGAAGCACCAATGCTAAAGTAATTAAGTCTAAACCACTTGTGCATATTGAAGATGTGCATATGCAACATGTTGAACAAGATGTCCTAGACATCTTGTCACTGGGTTCAGAGCATGTTGAAGCAACATGTCGAACAAGATGTCCCAAGACATGTGGGTAGGACATCTGAACCTAGTTCAGCTTAAAAGATAAAGCTTATCCATTAAGCACGTGTGTTTGTTTTAATTTTAATGAAGCGCGAATCTTTAAGTAACAAGCTGAGATTAGGATTAATGATAAAGTTTGTTATTAATCCTATGTGTTAGATACGATCGGAATCGTATTTAATTTGTGGATAAAGATTAATTTCTTTATCTTTTGGAGTTTGTTTTTAAACAAGTTTGTTTTAAAACTAACTCTTAATTGTAGTGCATCTGAAAGACTGAAGACGATCTGAAGATTTGCACGCCTATAAATAGAACTCAACATAGAGCTTAAAACTTAACTCACAAGAACTGAAGATTGTGAGTTCAAAGCTTTGTGCCTACTGTGCAAAGCATTAGTGGCTCTTAGTATCGTTGTTTGATACTTTGCAGCTTTGTGGCTCTTAGTATTGGTTTTAATACTTTGTAGCTTTGTTGTTGAATGTTGCCATTCAACTAAGTCTTTAAACTTTGGAGTTTAAAGTTGTCGTCACTTGGGATTAGTGATTAGAGGGAGTTGGGTAGGTTCTCATATTCAGGGGGAGTTAGCCCTTGAGTAGAAGATTGCTAGGATTAAGAAAAGGCATACATGCCAATAGGGTTTTTGGTATGGTTGTAAGACTAAGTATTAATTCGGATTAGTAGTGTTCACTTCCTGGATTGGTATCCCCCAGAGTAAGGCTGGTTTGCGCCGAACTGGGTTAACAATTACTGGTGTTCTTTATTGCTTTTATTTACTTCAGTACTGCAATAATATTTGTGATCCTCATAACCAATTGTCGAACCAGTTGTCTGAGACATCTGGACTACAGACACATTGTCCTAGACATTGTGTACGACATCTGTCCTGCCTAGGAACCGAATTTCACTCTATAACTTCAAACTCTAGTTTAATCCATACACATAAAAAATAACAATCATATTGCAGTGGAGAAAATCATCTAAATCTCACCAACAACTCGTAAAAAGTATGGATTATTAGCTAAATGATAGAAAGAAAAAAATCATAATATATACGACAACTAAGCAACAATATTTTCAACAACAATTCAAAAAAACTTACCACTTCTTGTGGGGACCATGTTTATCTAAGATCTTGTGATTTGAAACACTTCTTTTTGAAAGAAAAAAAAATCACTTTCTTTTGACAAGTCTCCCGTCAAATTCCTTTAGCTTGTTTGCAAAAACCATAGAGATCAATATTTTTGGTAAGTAAACTTGATGAAATTAAAATATATAAAAAAATTAAAGAAATAGAGAGCAGCAAAGACAAATCCCGTTTACCTCTATAACTTCAAACTCTAGTTTAACCCATACACCAAAAAAAAAAATTAAAACATGTCAAATTACATTTTTGAAACAAACTCTAATTCCAAAACAAATTTTGATTACGTTTTAGAAAATTAGGAGTTTGGAACAAAAAAATGCAAATTAAATATTACCAGAAGAGTAGCCATAATAATAGACATAATTTGCAAGTCATCCGAATCGGCAACCCCTTGTCGGAATCAATCACGGCCAAGATCTTCGACAATTTTGCTGTGAAACTGAAACAACAAAAACACAAACACTAAAACAAAATCATATTCATTCAAAACAAAAAAAAAAGATTAGTTAAACAAAAACAAAACAGAAACAAAAATAGAATCACAAAAGTAGAAGCATACCTATTGTTTAGAGAGATGGTGTGCAGGTTGATGCAGATAAAAAAAATGGGGTTGAGATGCCGAAGAAGAAAGGTAACGAAAGAGAAAAATAAAATAGGTTGAGAGAAGCGTGATTAAAAAAAAACATGTGATATTATTTTGTTCCTAAAACGGAGGAAAATTAGGTGAGAGAAATAAGATGTCATCATAAATAAAATTTAATTATTTAATTTTTTATCGTAGCCGTTGATTTAATATTTTTTTTTCACATGTCAAAATCTAAACCATTCATCTTAGGGTTAGGGTTTAGGGTGCTTATAGTTACTCTCGTTTTATCTATACTAATATATAAAGGGGATACAAATTTTTGGGATGGCTTTTTCAATATTCCTATTTTACCCTTAAAAAAAACTACAAAAAAAAACTAAACACAACTTCCACATAAAAATAAGTTTTCAGTTTTTTTATAGTAAAAAAAATATATTTTTTTTTCTTCTTAATAAGTAGCCACAACAAAAAAGGAGGTTAAGTAGTTATCAATTAACTAAGTCCAATAAAAAAGGAGATTAAGTAGTTATTTATATTTGCACAATAGAGAATATTGATCACAACAAAAAAAAAATATCGATCACACAAACGGCGGCTAGTTATAATAAAGCTGGCATAAGGTTTACCTAAGGCTTACTATAAGCCAAAAGTTAGTTTATTTGTCTTCCGAAACAAGGTCTAAATATAAAGAGAGGAAGAAAAGCTTTTTTTTTTTCATAAATAATATGAGATATAAATAAGGGATGAAATTGTTTAAGGATGCCAACATAGTTGGATGTCTATTCGGTCTTTGATATTTAGATATTCTTAATTTATAAAAAAAAAAAATTTGTTGCAAAGTTAATCGAGATGAACTATATAACTGCCGAAAATATATTAGTTTTTATTTATAAAAGAATTGATTTGTTAATTAGGTTTCACATATATTCCAAAAAAATAATTACATTTTACATAAAATGTGTATTTTGTGCGTTATAAATTCACTAATTTTTTATAGGGTTAATAGGTCTTTACTCCCCTGCAAAGTAGACGAGTTTTGCTTTACCCCCCTGTAATTAGTTTTTTTTAGATTACCCCCTGCAAAATTTATTTGTTTGATTTACCCCCATGGATGCACTTTTTAAATTGGTTATTTTGTTCAACCGATTTAAAAAGTGTTGTTTTTTAAATCGGTTATTTTATTTTTTTTGCCTGCCACGTCAGCAAAAGGGGGTAAAACAAAAAAATAAATTTTGCAGGGAGGTAATCTCAACAAAAAAAATTACAGGGGGGTAACGCAAAACTCGCTTACTTTGCAGGGGTGTAAAAGCCTATTAACCCTTTTTTATATAAATTATAAATATAGAATAATTACACATAACTGAGAGGTAAGCGGGCGACAAATTGCGTCGCTACCCCTTTTTGAATAACAAATTCAATTCTCTTCAATACAACATTCATAGCTCTAGGAGACATAACATTGCTATTCATAACCTTTTGAATTATATGCAGAAGACTCAGCCTCTGGTGCTAGGAAACCAAAAGTGTCGAATGCAAATGGTATGAAAGTATGTTGATTTTCAGAACATGCTTTCTCATGTTTGGCCACTTTGCATGAAGCAGCTTTCAAGGCTGTCTGTTCCACAGTAAAAGTTTTGGTCCCCAATCCAACAAGTGGCGAAACTCCAGTCAAATCCACACATGCATGCTTCTCGCCTATAAACCCATACACCATAGCATTCGCTGGTCTGAGAGTCGATCGTCCTTCGTGCGGGTCAGTCAAAAAGTTCACAGACGCCTCCTTATTTACAGATACTCCTGCGCGCCTAAAAATATCAAAAAGGACATCACGGACAAAGTCGTGCCTATATTTGAAGCCTAGAAGCTCTCTACAATGCACGGCGTGCTCCCCAAAGTTATCTAGGCACGCCTTACGACAAACAGGACAAACTTGATCAATAGAGAATAAAGGGATCATGAGGCGATATTTAAGGATAGTGCGATACTCCACTGGTGACATATGCTGGTCAAACCCATCAATAGGAATAGCAAGAAGAAAATTCTGAGCATGTGCTGCTTGCAAACACCCAAAAACTGCTCTCTGTCTTGTGGTCATATTAAACTTAACTTCCATGTCCTGAACAATTTTACCAAACAAAGCACGCAGCAAAACATGTTGGGCTTTAAGGGGGACGGTGTCCTTCCTAGTAAAATTGCTCAAATCAAAACTAGGAATCGTATCATTAAGACCACCCAAAGCATATATGAGGCAGCCTCTAGTGCAGAGTACAAACTCAATCTCTCAATATATGATCTTGTAACTCCCAAGATTGCCCCTTGAAGCCACAAAAACATATGAGGCAGCCTCTAGTGCAAAGTACAAACCCAATCCTCCGACCTTAATAGGTAAGGAAGCTAACCTCCATTGAAGGTCTCCAAAGAAAGGACCTCCACAAACCACAATGTCTTCAACTATCCCACACAACTCTTTATCAAACAGATTGGCTGCCTCCTCCATGTAAATCGGTTGGCATGTCCTTAGACCAAAAAGAGTTTAAAAAAATCAAAAATAATAATGAACTATTTGAAGGCTATATATTTATCTTTGTATAAATCTAGAAGAAATTATTTTAATATCAATTAAAAATAATTTTATTTTATTTTTGATGGAATTTTATTTTATTTTATGATAAGGTAAAATCATTTATTTTAAAAACTACAACAATCAACATATGAATATTAATTAATGAGTTAACGAAATATATTCTTGGGTGTTATGAATATTATTAGTGGATGTCCATATAGGTCATTGGCCCATATATTTGGCCCATTATATTTGCCTATATATAAGACCTATATATCATTGTAATGTAACCCTAATCCTAGTGATCAATAATACGACTATTCTTCTCTCCTTTCTCTATTCTCCATCTATATTATTATTCTTGTTTACATCAGGTTATAACACGTTATCAGCACGAGACTCTACCATATTATTGTTGCAAAAAGTATGTGCTAAGAATCCCCCTTCATCTTATTTTACTACGCCATATTGCTGTTCTATTATAATAACATAATCATGATAATCATTCATTCCAAGGTATGTACATGAAATCTCTTTTATTTTATTTTCTTTTCTTGCGTGTAACCACTGTTTCTGTTATTTCAGTATATGCTACACGACACTTAAACAAAACAAAACTAACAACAACTAATAGCATCTCCATATAACGTTGAACCAAATCTATTTTCAACCAAATCAGTAATAATATCGAAACAATACATGATATAATTTTGATTCTATATTGATTATAATTTATTCAAATCAACCAAATCAATATTACCTTTAATTATGTTTTTTTTATTTTTATTTTGGTTATTTATTTATTCCATATATATTTCAAGAAATATATTTGTGCATCCTTAAAGGATTGCAAAAGATATTTTGATTATATTATAAAGTTCCTGAAGAACTTAGAAATTTAATTTATGAATTCCTGAAAAATTCAACAAACTTAGTTCTTGAAGAACTAAGTAATTTAATCTATGAATTCCTGAAGAATTCAACAAACTTAGTTCCTGAAGAACTAATAAATTTAATCTATGAATTCCTGAAGAATTCAACAAACTTAGTTCCTGAAGAACTAATAAATTTGATTTATGAATTCCTGAAGAATTCAATAAATGATCTAGTTCCTGAAGAACTTAGAAAAATATCAATTTGAAGTATTGTAAATTAATAGTGATTTATTATATAGTTCCTGAAGAACTCAATTGATAGAGATTGAATATTGATTCACAATTTATGGTCCAGAAGCACCATAGTGAAACTTTTGAAATATGAATCCTGAAGATTCATAAGCCTACGATCCAGAAGCATCGTAGTGAAATTTTTAAAATATGAATCCTGAAGATTCATAAACCTACGTTTTTAAAAGTACATAGACTGTCTAATAAAATATGAATCCTGAAGATTCATAGCTATAAGATTCATAGTTATCTGTTTGTTTCGTAACGAATATAATATTGAAACAAGAAAAGAAGAGATGTCAAATATCTCTATATATTACGAAACATATTTTGGATAAAATAATTGTAATGAAAAAAGTTATAAACCAGAAGTTTATACGACACTTATAAATATACTAGTGCATTCGAAGCACAAATTATTGTAAACCAGAAGTTTACAAATCATATTAAATTTATCGTTGGCAATACCGGTTGGGTCATCCCGAATTATTATGATGCGAAAAAGAAATTCTATAGATATGTATTGAAGGGCCTGAAATTCCTTCATTATAATAAATGAGCACATTCTATTGATATATCATGTGAACCAATTATATTTTTAATTGATGCATCAACTAAATGGTCACATGTACGTTTGTTGTCAACTCACAACCAGAAGTTTGTGAGGTACTGATTTGATTAAAAGCTCATTTTATATAAATTATTTGATAAGTATCGTATGTCAATCAAAATTGATATTGAACATCTTGAAGTATATGTTGAATGTTCATAAAAAATGGACCTGAAGATCCATTCTTTAGACGTCTAAAGTTAATTACATGAACGATACTTATGAAATCAAAACTTCTAATTGTTATTATGGGAACACTCAAACGACTACGTTGAGATATTGTTTCGCATCAATGCCAATAAGTTATAATATGAAAGTCCTCCCCTTAATTTGCAATTAAATTTAGGTTTATAACCTAATAATTTTCATATAAGCATTTTTGGATGTGTTGGTATGTTCCGATTGCTCCAATAGAATGCATTAAGATGAATTATTAAAGAATATTGGGAAAATATGTTTGATATGAATCTCCATACATTATAAAGTATTTTGAGATAGAAAAATTGGAGACTTATCTACAGCCCTGTAGGCTAATTATTAGGTGATGAATTAGTTTTCCCAATATTAGGGGGAGAGAATAAGCAGCTGAAATTGTGAACCAGAAGTTCATATGAATCACTTGATATTATATTATTATCATTATCTCATCTTGATCGATCCTCTTAGAAATCAGTATGAACAAGAAGTTCATAAGATAAATCATTTGCAAAGTTTATGAAATGAACTATCTGCTGCTAATGCTCCAATAAAAATAGATGTCCCTGTTGGACAGTCTTATATTGCAAATGAGTCTTAACCACCCTGAAATGTGGTAGGTCAATCGGTTCCAATATGATAAAAATCCTCAAATAAGAAAATGAGCTAAAAAGAAAGATGACCCAAGTGAGGAAATGAAAATTTTGAAAAGAGTATTTGACATAATTAATTTTTAGTTCCAGAAGAACTTATCAAGTACTTGGAAGTTATAAAAATAAAGAGATCTCGATGAATTATGTCATGAATTGAAATTATGTCATGAATGAAATACGATTGAACCGAGATGAAGTCAACGTTGACAATATTTTACACATAATAAAGCGCTATATGTGATAGATGACAATGAGGATCATGAATTAAAGTCTATTGAAATTATAGACAATACATTGATTGTCTAAATGAAAATACGCAATTGCTATGTAATTAAAGTCACTTTGCAAAGTGAAAGATTTTTTGGACCAACAGTCCATAGATGTAAAAATGATGAGATAAGAATCAATTTTCTTGTGAAAAAGAAAATGATATTTAAAGTTTGACTTGTTATTCAAAGATATTGATAAATGTCTATTATCGATTTTCGATCAAGAGGCATATTCACCTGAAGTGAATTCAAAAACCTCTTTGTAATTAGTTAAGTTGAGTAGCATATGAAATACTCACGTTATGTGAAAGATGTGTTTTCACGTACTTGAATGACTCACTTAATAATGATGATTATATGAGAATCCCTGAAGGATTTCGTTTTTGTGAGACATATAAGTCAAACTATCAAAGAGAAGACTTACTAAAATAAATAAGTCTCTTTGTGTATTCATACACCCAAGGTGTGTGTCATATAATATTTTAGATGGTATTCTCAAATGAGGAACATGAGAATGACAACACTTGTCTATTTTTAATAGAAAATATTTGGAAATGAATTGTTATAATCGATTTCATGATGATGATATTATTGGAACTCCTGAAGAGCTTCCGAAATCTATTGATTAAAGACAAATTTGAAATGAAATATGTTGGATGATTAAAGTTTGTTTGAAATTGCAAACTTAGTATTTCAATGAGGTTTTGTGTATGATGTCACTTGATGTGAACAAAGATCATTTCATGTCTCAAGAAAATAATCAGTTACTTGAATTGGTCTTTGATAACACCGAAAAATACACTATTGATTTACAGGGCCGGCCATACCCTAAAGCTGATAAAGCTAGGGCTTTAGGCCTCTAACCTTTAGGCTATTTTGACCTTAAATTTAGGCCCCATATTTTTATATTCATTATATATTAAAGGCCGCGAAAATATTTTATTCATCCACTATGGCCAGCGGTTGTACTTGTTGAATAGGCAATTATAAGGTCATGGGATCGATCCCCATGGTTCACAAATTTTGCCTTTTGTATTTGAACCAATTTTGCCTTTTATAATGTATTTTCCCCATTCAATGCTAATGAAAATAAATGCTGATAATGTCATTCATTTTACAAGTTTTGAATTTTGAACTCACCAAGGTTTTAAAACAAAAATTGTATCCCAAACACTACCATATTACATTATATTAAATGTTTGCTTGACAATAATATATTTTACTCTATATATATAAAGTCTTTTTTTATTGTTTAAAAATGTGTGCTTTTCTAAAATGAACCAAAAATAAATTAAAAAAAGAATATAGATGCATGGAAGAACATAAACCAAACCTAAAAAAAATATTGAGTAAAAAATTTTTTTTTGGGTTACTGGGAAAAAATAATTAAATGAAAGAATATTATGAAAATCATCTATAGTAGTCGAGAAAAATTTATAGCTTCAGAGAAAAAAAACCTATCACCTTTTAAAGTTACATTTTAAAAAATATAATAAAGAAAGGGTATAACTTCTTTAAACATGTTGTCAAAAAAAAATTCTTTAAAAAAAATATTATTGATTATAAAAAGGCCTCACATAAAAAATTGTTTTAGGCCTCGTGATATGTTGGGCCGGCCCTGTTGATTTAGTTAAATAATATATTATTTTAATTATTTTTATTTCAATTTTGTAATTTTATATTATAAATCGTTGCTAATTCTTTGTTTTTTATTTTATCAGTTGAAAAGTGGACGAATTGAATAAATGAGCGAAAACGGACCGAAAAGGAACAAAATTGGACTAAAATGGGACAAGCCCACCACCACACTTGTGGCGCCTGCCACAATTTCCATGGCACCTGCCATTCCTCTATTTTAGGTGCATGAGGAGCTTGCTTTGCATGCTGCTGCCCACCATCCCTTAATGCCGCCCGCCAGCTCATGCACGTTCCTATTTTTATGGTGCACGTTCCTATAATTTTGGCCCAACGGATTTGTGAT
This sequence comes from Trifolium repens, assembly GCA_030408175.1. Taxonomy (NCBI): domain Eukaryota; kingdom Viridiplantae; phylum Streptophyta; class Magnoliopsida; order Fabales; family Fabaceae; genus Trifolium; species Trifolium repens. The sequence goes on from CP125851.1 coordinate 40,844,065, forward strand.
TTACCAGAATAAATCTAGCCTATAAATAGTGCCTCATTCAGTGCCAAACGGACGGAGAATTTCAGAGAAAAAAAATAGCAGTTTAGTTCTCCGCATTTGTTTACAGTTCCAGTTTATTATTCCAGTTGTAGTTTGTATTTTCATATCATACACTTGCAGTTTCAATTAATTCCAGTTGAATTAATCAGATTCCTTTTTGCTTTTATTTATTTACTTCTGTTACAATTTAATTTGTTTTCTTTACTACTTTATTATTACTATCGTTTAACTACTTGGTTTATTATTATGTTTAGTTCAATAATTCATTGTTTATTTATCGTTTCTTTATTTATAATTATGTCTAGCTAATTTAATAAAACTGGAATGTGAAATAGGAAGCTGATTTGGATTCTATGGTTAATTTGTGAACTCAATTTTTAAACTAGTTTTCTGTTTCAATTTTTAAACTTAAATCAATAATTTTGCACGAGAGTGAAAATTAACTAAGGTATAAATCAATAGCGCGACAGTGTGAGATTTATACTAGATAGTAAAAATTGGACATTAACTTTAAACACCGCGATAGCTCTTTAAAGTTAATTAAACTATATTAGTATTCAAAAAGTATTTTATAAATAAATGAGTGAGCGACAGCAAAGCATTGATTTATATAATATAATATCAGTTCAATAGCACGACGGTGTAAGACCTATATTTTTAAACTAATATTGTTTTGTGAAAACTAGAACGTTTCTAATTAAATTATATTGATTTCCAAAAATTATTTTTATAAGTAAATGTGAGAGCGAGAGTGAAGCATTTATTTTATTTCTATATGATATAATTTAACAGCGCGAGAGTGTGAGATACATATCTTTGAATCAATGTTTAATTTATTAGAAACTAAACTTTTTTCCTAAAACACAAATTAATTACCGAATCCTTTGAAGCGACTAAAATTCACATTTCAGTTCTTTAATTCTGATTATATTTCTAAAAAGTTAATTTAAACTATTTTTTTGTATAATTAAACTCCTTTAATTAATTTTCATCGCCTTAGATAAACAACGCAACAACTGATAACGGTACTTGACATTGGTCTCTGTGGGTTCGACAATCTTTTATACTATAACTGATATTTTCGTGCACTTGCGAGCCTATCAGTCTTGAAGTACCATATTTTAGTTCCGTTGAGAACACTATTGCATTTTGTTAATTATGTATGTAATGATAGGTATTGGAACAAAGTCATGTATATAATTTGTATCTTGGAGATACAACACTATCCTCCAATTATGTGGAAGTTTTAGCACTACATCCAAAAAGTTCAGAATGCGGTTTTGTTGAGGTTTGTGATTCTACACATAAAAGAAACTTGAAGAAGATTGTGTCGCATCCACGGCTAATGCAAAGAAGAGTATATTAAAATAGAAGAGTCAGATCTCTCTACAAAGTCGTCGTCAAGCAAATCTTCTGATCAACTATATTGAAGATTAATTGAACTTCTTCGTCTCATATATAATTGTGTTCTGCACTCTTTTTCCCTTAACCATGGTTTTATCCCATTGGGTTTTCCCGGTAAGGTTTTTAACGATGCAGTTTAAACACAAAGGATGTTGTACTCTTTTTCCTTTACTAGAATTTTTTCCCACCGGGTTTTTTTCTAGTAAAGGTTTTAACGAGGCACTTTCTCGATGGACATCCATGGGGGAGTGTTATGAATATTATTAGTGAATGTCCATATAGGTCATTGGCTCATATATTTGGCCCATTATATTTGCCTATATATAAGACCTATGTATCATTGTAATGTAACCCTAATCCTAGTGATCAATAATACGACTATTCTTCTCTCCTTTCTCTATTCTCCATCTATATTATTATTCTTGTTTACACCAGTTTATAACATTGGGGAATTAAATGAATTTTTTATATCCCAATCTCATGTCTTAGCTGGCTATAATGGTTTTATGTTGTTGTTTTTTCGAAAAAAAAAATTGATTTTTTTTAAATGTATATTACTACATTTATATCTAGATGCAGGGCTGTATAATTTGCAAGTTTAAATAATTTTTTTGTCTTTAGTATAATAATAATAATAATAGTAATAATATTTTTTGTCCAAAATTTTAGTCAAATTTTATTTATTCATTTTTATTTAAAATTAGATGAAGTACTTTCACCACCAATTCTATATTAACTTGCAGCCTATTAATAAATTTAGTTAGATTATTTTGAACAATTATAATTATGTTTAATGTCTCCAATTTTTTTCAGGGTTATAACGTTAATGTTGGTTTATGTCCTGATGCATACTTCAAATATAGTAGTACTTATTTGAGATATATTGAGCAATTATAAATGTACCGTCACATTCTATAACATATTTCAAATATTAGCCACATCATCCACTATTTTTTCATTTCCCTAGGAAATATATTCTTGATGAATTAAATGAATTTTTTATACACTGATCTCAAATAACTTGCAAATTATACTGTCCTGCACTAGCCATAAACATAAACATAATAATATACATTTATGAAAAAAAAATCAAATAACAAAAAAAACCCATGATTCGTAAAACAACAAAAAACTATTATAGTCTATTAATAAAGTTAATTAAAATATTTTGAACAACCATAATTATGTTTAAGCTCTAGAATTTTGTTCATGGTTATAATGTTGATGTATATATTAAAATTATAGTATATTAATAAAGTTAGGAAAATGTTAAATAGTACACCGATGCACTAGTTAAGCAAATTATTATGGAAAATTTTTCTTAGAAATTGTGCATTCAATGTTTTGGAAGTGTCAAAAATTATCTTATCACAATTACTTTTGTCTTTTATTTTCTTTTTTAGCATGCTTAACAAGTGCACCGGGTGCACTGTTTAGCATGACCCATAAAGTTAATTAAAATATTTTGAACAATTATAATTATGTTTAAACTCTCGAATTTTGTTCACGGTTATAATGTTGATGTATATATTAGTAGGTTTATGTCCAGGTACACAGGGGAGGAGCCAAGAATTAAACATAGGGGGGACTAAGTTTATAAAATGCTGTATAATTATTTTTTTAATAAAAAATGTTGTATAACTTAGTATATATAAAATGTTTTTTTTATATAAAAACTACTACATATATAAGAAATTTAAGAACATATAAGCAATATCCAAAATCAATATATGTAAGTTTTTTAAGTATAAAGAATACTCAAAAGGTAAGACAAAATACACAACATATTTTATGTTACAAGTTAAAAATCAATACAAAGTCCTTTTTAGCACTATGAACAAAACAATACATAAGTTTCACACACCAAAATAGCCAACAAAGACAAGCAACCACAGTTACTAACCAAAGAGCCTCATTTCTAAAAAGTGTCTATAATAAATTTCACTCTAAACACATCTCATGCTTGCACACTTTTTTTTACCGTAAAAGACAAAGACCTAATATATATAAATATATAGTAGTACTTCCTCTTGTCCTTTTTATAAGAGACAAATTGAGTCAAAAAAAATTGATTTATCTAAATTATATTATAAACCAAATACATTAATTTTTATTGTCTCAATCGTCACCTATAAAAAAGAACTAAGTATCATATTACTAGTACTATATAAAAAAAATTCAAAGAGGTAGGGGGACCACAGCCACCCCCTGTCCCCCCTGTGCCTCCGCCCCTGCAGGTACATAACTGTTTTGGACACATTTTAAGTAACTTGTTTGTGATCTACCATTATGAGGACCTGATAAATAACATGCATCTGCATAATCAGTTAATTCTAATTTTGGTAGTTTGAATAAAACAAACTCATATCCATTGTACCCCTAAGGTAACAAAATATGTGCTTGACTCCGTTCCAATGTCTTCGTGTAGGGAAAGAACTGCATCTTTTGTAAATATCACTATCAAGTGATCCATATAAATAAGCTGTAACAACATCCATCATGTGCAATTTGAGCCCTTCATGTGCAACAAGGCTAATTAAGTACGGGAAAGTACTTGCATCCACTACAGGTGAATATGTCTCATCAAAATCAATTCCAGGTCTTTGTGAAAACCCTTGAGCAACAAGTCGAGCTTTGTATCTCACAATTTCGCCGTGCTCATTTCTTTTTCACACAAAAACCCATTTGTATCCAACTGGTTTTACACCGTCAGGTGTTCGGACTACAGGTCCAAAAACTTTTCGCTTGTGAAGCGAGTTTAATTCGGCTTCAATTGCCTGTTTCCATTTTGGCCAATTCTCAGTTTGTCTATAATCTTTAATAGATTTTGTTCATGATCCTCGCAATCATTTATCACATCCAGCGCTATATGACATGCAAAAGCATCGTCAACGTTGACTGAAATATCAATTATGTCTGAAGACTCTTTTAGAGTTTTCATATCATCACTTGGACCATCTTTCTTTTTAGCTCCTTTTCTCATCCGAGGATTTTTATCTTTGGAACCGACTGGCCTACCACGCTTAAAGCATGGTTGAGATTCATTTGCAATATGAGATTGTCCAACTGGGACATCAATTTTTATCAGAGCATTAGCAGTTGGGAGGTATGTGTCATATCCCAATTTTTGACCTAAGATCCCACATCATATTCATCTGGCATATATTTTGGTCCGAGATAATTTTATTTTTTTAATAAATTTTTTGGCAGAGAGGTATTTTAAAATACCTCATTTTTTGGTTTGTTTAGTCCAAGTGTAGTTTTGTCCATTTTATTTTTAGTCTATTATTATTATTATTATTAAAAACAAAAAAAAAGACAAAAAAAAAAATATAAAAAGAGGAGCAGCTCACGCTGCCCCCTCTTTCTCTCCTTCACCTTACTTTCTTTTGTCTTTTTTTTTGTTATTATTGTTATTAGTATATTTATTATTATAATTATTATTACTAATTAGCCAAAAACCAAAAAAAGAGAGAAGAGGACAACAACAGAACACGTCTTCCCTCCCCCTTTCTCAATTTCTTTTCTCTTTTCTTTTTAAGAAACAGTGAGCAAAACATCCTTTAATCCATGACACATAACTGTCCATTGGTCCATTCCATTCATCAATAATCTTTATAAATAGAGAAGCAAAAATCAGAAATTGAGGGGGGCAGAGCAATCGAAAAATCACAAACAATCACCCACATCCAAATTAAAAATCATCAAAGAATCAAAATCAGTAGAAAAGAAGCAGAAATTGAAATTTGCCCTCTTCCATTCACCGCTCATTTCTCTTTTCTCAAAAGAATCAGTAACACACACTAACACATCATCATCATTCAAACTCCCAAACACAAAATCACAAACTACAACCACCTCACACAACACAAAAATAGAAACAAAACAAGAAAAGAACAAAAAAACATAAACAGAAGAGAAACAATCAAAAGGAAGAGATTTGAGATTTTTTGTTTCCGGAATCTGGACTGAGCGGCGGAGACTCGCCGGAGAGGATGAATATTCATCCTTGTTCTTGAGAAACCTCAAAAACAGAACACATGTGAGAGAGAAAGAGAGCGTAAGAGTAGGGGTGAGCATCGGTCGGATTCGGGCCGAAAATCGTAAAACCGATAAAAATCGCGGCCTCTTAATTTGGAACCAATTCCGACCGTCTACATCTTCGGTTTGTTCGGGTTCAGGTCATACGGGTGACGGGTATAGCGGGTCGGTTTTAACGGGTTACATTGAAACTTTGTTGTTATATCTAAAATTTCATTGATCAAAAAAATATTATTCTTCAAATAGTTCAATATTTCGTACACATTGCAACAAATGATACAATAAAAATGACGAGATGCAATAATTTTGTTTCAAATTTGTTAATCCAACGACAATAATAGATAGTAGATGAGAAGTAAAAATTAATATAAATCTAGAATATTATCTTTCACATCTCTTTTATCAACCTATTACAAGCATAAACTTGTAAAATATAACATTTTTCTTCTCTATCAAAGATAGACAAAATTAACAAAGCGAAGAGTATATAAGAGATTAAGAGGTGCTCAAAACTGAAAAAAAAAAAAATTATATTTTAGTAATTGTTCGGTCGGTTTCGGTTATGAAGAGATAAATTTTAGAGACCCGCACCCGCCCGTATACAACTGTTCATAACCGATTTTTCACAATTGTTGACCCGAGACCCGACCCGCACCCGACCGAGTGCTTCCATATGTTGGCGGTTATGTCGGTTTCGAGTCGGGTTGCGGGTTCGTGCTCACCCCTACGTAAGAGTGAGGAAGAGAAGAGAGAGAAAATTTTTGATCAAAAATAAAAAAATCTGATTGGAAAAAAATATATCATCTCTTCTGTTTCTCGCCGCGCCCCCAGAGCTTCTCCGTGCGCCCCCCGTTTTTTTGGTTAAAACTGGTCTTCTTTTGGTAGAACTATGCCTTGAGCCTTTAGGCTGACTGCTATTTGCACACCCACAGGTTTGCTGTTCGCACCTTCTTGTTCTATTTTTTGTTTTTTCTTTTATTTTTATTATTTTTACTTACTGCATTTTATTTAATTTAAAGCATTTATTTTGTTTTAAAACATGCCAAGAAAAATGTCAAAAAAAATAAATAATAGTAACAAAACACCAAAAAATCACACACTTGCACTAACTGTTTCCAGATCTGGTCCATCACTTTTATTAATTCAGTACTAATAATCTCCAGAGTACTCTGGTCCATAACCAGTAATTAATTCAATTCAATATTTTCAGATCTGGTCTTTCACTTTTATTAATTCAGTACTAATAATCTTCAGAGTACTCTGGTCCATAACCAGTAATTAATTCAGCTATATATTTCCAGAGTGTTCTGGTCCCCAAACTTTATTAATTCAATACTAATAATTTCCAGAGTACTCTGGTCCTTGTTAACTAACTTATTAAAAAAAAATATTGTTTTAAGTTGTTTAGCATAATATCCTTTCTTTCTTTCTTTCTTTCTTTTCAATAACAAAAAATACTAAAAACATGCAATGTCTTTTTTATTTTTGTTTATCTATTTCTCACATGTCATAATATAAAATATATTGTGTATAATTCATTTCTTTTAATCCAAGGGAAGAGAATTAGTTTTGACCCAGTGTCACTATGTAATTCTCGTCCGTTTATGCATTTATCTATTTATTATTATCATCCTAAAACAAAAAAAACAAAAAACATTCAAATATCAAAAACTCTTTTCAAAAAGAAATCTTTTTTTCTAATAAACCTCGACTTTCGTCGAGAGACTTTTTTCAAACTTTCAAATAAATGCTTTAACACACTTAAGCATATTTAAACATTTTCCAAAGACTAAAAATACAAAAACAAATTCAAACCTTTTTGCCATTTGGCTTTTGACTTTAAAACCTTTTTTCAAAAAGTTTAGACGTGAGTCATCTCTAGTTGAGAATTCATTTTCCCCACAACAAAAACAAGAAAAATGTTGATTCTTTTCCACTTAGGATAGTTAGTGGCATACTCGTCGATGTTTATCCGAGTGAGAACCCTTCCCTATTGTGAAGCAAAGATCCATTATTAGCATGTTTGTGGTGGATTAAAAGGAGTTTAAAACTTAAGATGACGACTCGTCTTTTCTCCTAAAAATAATCAAACAAACCACTTTGTTATTTTTACCCCGAACTACGGGATTTTGATCCTTAACGGGTACGTAGTACAAAGGGCCTTGTGTCTTCCCAAATCAAAAATTAATAAAAATATATATTCTTTTCTCATCACCCCAATCATTTACAAGCAAATACTTTTAGCACAAAAATACATATTTTACAAAAGGTTCCTGTAGAGTACTACAAATACTTAGAGTGCTAATATCTTCCCTTTGTATAACTAACCCCCGTACCTTTGATCTCTAAAAACTGCATTATTTAATTGCTTCATCGCTTCTTTAAATTTTGCATGTTACTTTATGGGTTTATTCGATCTTTTCCCCTTCCCTTGGATAAATTAAAGTTCGGTGGTGAATCAATAATTTTTGAGAACCAAAGCTAACAAATAGCTGTTGGCGTCCAAAAATCACCGCGACAGTATGATTTTGTCACACTTTTTGGATCAGTAAATGCATTTGGCAATTGATTTGCTAAGCTTTGCAAATGAATTATCTTTTGAACTTCTAGTTCGCATTGTTTAGTTCGAGGATCAAGATGAGACAATGATAATTCTTTCCAACTGATCCCTTTTTCCAGCTGCTTAATCTCTCCCCCTAATGTTGGGAAATTTGATTCATCAAAATGACAATCAGCAAATCGAGCTGTAAATAAATCTCCTGTTGTTGGTTCAAGATACTTTATAATGGATGGAGATTCATAGCCAACATATATTTCCAACCTTCTTTGAGGGCCCATCTTAGTGCGTTGCGGTGGAGAAATTGGGACATACACCGCACATCCAAAAATTCTTAGATGGGAAATATTGGGTTCTTGACCAAAAACCAATTTTAAAGGGGAAGAGTCATGATAACTTGTTGGCCTGATGCGAATCAATGATGCAGCATGCAAGATTGCATGTCCCAAGGTGGAAATTGGAAGTTTGCATCTCATGAGAAGTGGTCTTGCAATTAACCGTATGCGCTTCATAAAAGATTCAGCATGTCCATTTTGTGAATGTACATGTGCCACAGGATGTTCAATGTCAATTCCAATGGACATACAATACTCATTAAAAGCTTGAGATGAAAACTGATCAGCAGCATTATCAAGACGTATTTTCTTGACAGGATAATCAGGGAAGTGAGCTCTTATCCGAATTAATTGAGCTAACAATCTCGCAAATGTTTGGTTGCGAGTTGACAAAAGACAAACATGTGACCATCTAGTTGATGCATCAATTAAAACCATAAAATATCTAAATGGTCCACATGGTGGGTGTATTGGCCCACAAATATCACCATGTATACGTTCTAAAAAATTGAGAGATTCACCTCCAATTTTTGTTGGTGATGGTCTAATTATCAACTTCCCTTGTGAACACGAGGTACATGAGAAACTATTAGATTGAAGAATCTTCTGGCTCTTCAATTGATGACCACTTGAATTTTCGATAATTTTTCGCATCATTAGAGACCTGGGATGGCCCAACCGGTCATGCCAAACAACAAATTTATTATTATGATTTGTAAACTTCTGGTTTACAATCACATGTGCTTCAATTGCATTTAAATAAGTGTCGTACAAGCCAGTGGAAAAAGATGGTAATTTTTCCACTACACTTCTATTATTCAAATCATGTCTTATTATATAAAGGCTATGAAGCCCCGATACTCTAAAAATGGTGAAGTATCGTGTCCGATACGTATCCGATACCGATACTCGTCCGATACGTCCCGATACTCGTATCGGAAAAGTATCGGTTAAATCTTTATTTTTAAATAAAATAATAATATCCGATACGCGTCCGATACTTCCCGATACTCGTATCGGAAAAGTATCGGTTAAAACTTTATTTTTAAATAAAAAAATAATATCCGATGTTTCCTAGTGAATGTCAAACTATTATGTTGTTATACGGGTAACTAACTATGTCTTTTTTTTAGATAGTACTGATGATATTTTTTGGGATAGTACTAATGATGTTCTTTTTGTATAATACTTAACTTAAAATGTATAACTTAAAATGTACTGATGATTATTATTTTTTAGAACAATATTAATGAGACACAAATACTTAACTTAGTATTAATGATGTTAATTTATTATAATTATTATCTTTTGTCTTTGTCGTTGTTCTGAAGTCAGTATGGTGTCCTACTATATAACAAATTGTTAAGTATTTGGGTTTGTCCCAAAATTCTAGTATAAGAATGGATGCTTTATGTTTTTAATTGGTTAGCTGTAGGACCTATATAATTGTCTGCTATTGCTACAAGATGGGCTTGTTAAAGAGACTTGTTGTCATAACTATTATATGTTTTTTGAGCTATTATATGTCTTTAGTTAGGAGTGATGAACCCTTGTATGGTGAGCCTCAAACTGTTTTGCTCTTGTGCAAGCTTATTGGCTTGTTTGCACTTCTTGTACAATGAACTATTGGCGTTTATAATAATAATAATAATAATCATAATAATTTTTTCTTTCAAAAAACAATTATCATTATTAATATTATTGATTTTAGTCATGTTTATATATTGTGCATTTATATATTTAATTTTAAAATTAATTTTTAAATAACGTATCGCGCCAGTATCGGATATGGATTTTTTAAAATTTCCACGTATCGGTGTATCAATATCCGTATCGTATCCGTATCGTGTCGCGTATCGGGGCTTCATAGTATAAAGGTATTCAACATCTCCTTCATTTCTTGTTTCAATATGATATCCATTTAGACGAATACCTTTGAAACTTAATAAATTTCTAGGAGACTTGGGAGAGTATAATGCATTCTCAATGTGTAAATTTGTTCCTCCACATAATATTACATTAGCTCTTCCGGAGCCTTCAATTATTTTTGAAGTGCCAGATATAGTACTAACATCGGTTTCTCGCTTCACTAAATAAGAGAAATATTTTTTATCTTTGAAAATCGTATGAGTAGTTGCACTATCCGCGAGACACATATCTCCATTAATACTCATTCTATTAAAAATGAACAAAACAAATATAAGTATAAGAATAAAATTATTTAATCATAATATTTATCATTATTAGCTATCTAAGAAGCAATGAAAATTGAAAATATACTTAAATATAAAACTTTATTATCATTATTATTATCATAACCAATCGTTAGTTGGTTCAGTGGTGATTGGCGCTGAACTTGGTAGGGAGGACCACAGTTCAATCCCCCGCAACTACGATCGGGAGTGGGCTGGAACTACTTGATGCCAAAGCTGACCCCGAAACCAGATTAAACTGGTAGTGAAAGCGAAAAAAAACTTTTATTATCATAGGAAATTCAAAGACACTCTTAAACATAAAACTTTATTATTGTTGAGATATTTATGATCTCTATTTCTGGACACCGCCATCTCCCATAAGGTGGTCAATTTTCCCAACATGATCAGCAAAGAAGTCAGCAACGTCTAAGTGGGTAACATCCATATTACCATAATCAAAATCATCGTCATCACAAGCAAAATGACTCTCAATCTTTTTATCTTTATTTTTAAGTGATTGTTGGTAAAGATCAACAAGATGTTTTGGCGTACGACAAGTACGACTCCAATGGCCTTTGCCTCCACAACGATAGCAAATGCCCTCATTTTTTTTGCTACTTTGACCACCTTTTTCATTCTTTCGAGCATTTTTCAACTTCCGGTGAAAAGATGTATTTTTGTAATCTCCACTGCGATTATGATCTAGACTGCGACCACGGCCTTGCCCCGACCATTGTCACGACCACAGCCGCGACCACGACCACGAGTTTGCCCATAGTGGTCGTGTGTTGCTACATTCACTTCTGGGAATAGAGCAGTACCAGTGGGACGAGCTCATGGTTTTTCATCAAAAGTTCATTATTCTGCTCAGCGACAAGAAGGCAAGATATCAAGTCAGAGTATTTTTGAAATCCCTTCTCTCGATATTGCTGCAGGAGCACATTTGAAGCATGAAAAGTAGAGAAGGTTTTTTCTAACATATCCGCATCAGTCACCTTTTCTCCACACAGTTTCAATTGAGAAGTAATTCGAAACACAATAGAGTTATATGCGGTTACAGTTTTAAAGGCTTGCTGACGCAAATGCATCCACTCATAACGAGCTTTTGGGAGGATGATAGTTTTTTTTTGCTCGTATCATTCTTTCAAATTGTTCCAAAGAACTTGTGGATCTTTTACGGTAAGGTATTCATTTTTCAAATCTTCATGGAGATGATGGCGAAGGAATATCATGACTCTCACCTTTTCTTGATCAGAGGATTTGTTTCCTTCTTTGATAGTATCTCCATGACCCTTGGCATTTAAGTGAATTTCGGCATCTAAAGCCCAAGCCAAATAGTTCTTTCCCGAAATGTCAAGGGCCTCAAAATTGAGTTTTGTAAGGTTCGACATAATGAGTACTATAACAAAAGTTTAAACAAATTAGGTAAAATATGTAATATTTACAATATGTTACAACATTTGGATAAAGTTCGAATTAATAATGACAATATCTTGAAGAACTAAAATGAACTATTTGCCCTTTGAGTTAGCAGAAAATACAGCATGAAACTTATTGCTAAATGCATGCATATAGACCAGAACTTGTAAAGATACAGAATATTGGCGTACTACAAGATTTTGTATAAATTTAGGTGTAATCTCTAGTCAAGAGTGAAACGTTTTTAAACCTAAAAATAATATAAGAAAAAAATAATAATAATTTTGATCTTTTCCTCTCATAAAATGAAGGTACAGTTTCAGAAGAGAAGAGAAATATTAAATAGAATATTTTACATTGGTGCAATAGTAGATCAAATACTATCATTATTGTTAAAAGTAAAATTAAAATAAAACAAATTAGGCAATGAGGTTCAACATAATCAAAATTTGGAGCAAAATATTATTGTGTTAAAACATATTAAAGTTTTATAACAGATTAAAGTTGGATCTATGCATTTGATATCACCAAATGAAGCACACAAAATATGTAATCAGACAAATAGTCAAACCATTACCACTATTAGAAATTTGCTTATTTCCTGCGGATTTTCCTGCAGAAAAAAATCCGCAGGTATTTCCAAGATTTTTCCTGCGGATTCTGCCACTTAGAGTAATTTCCTGCGAATTTTTATGTTACAGGAAAATCCGCAGGTATTCTTAAGGATTTTCCTGCGGATTTAGCCACTCAAAACTATTTCCTACGGATTCTTTTGTTTCAGGAAATTCTTCATGCGGATTTTGGCACCCCACTTTCCTGCGGATTTTACTACTTTAGGAAATTCCGCAGGTAACATTTAATTTTAAAAAAAAAAATTAAAAATTATTATATATTACTGTATATGATGTTTTATCAAAAAGGAAATTAAATTATATTTACCTGTTTAAAAAAAAAAATTTTGTGAATAAACTGAAAATAACATTTTCATCAAAGCTGAACCTTTTTCATTGCAAACAATCAAAATCTCTAGAAACCCTAGCATAACCGTGAAACTCATTACTCATCGATCACAATCGCGAATCCTAGAACAACCTCGTTCTCACCGCGAGACCTAATCCTTCTCCGACGAAACTCATCTCGATCACCGTCGACGGTTTACACCGCCACCATTGCTATGGCAACCGCCACTGCCGTTTCCATCGTTCTCCAACCTAATACCAAAGGTTCTCGTCTTCTCCTTGAAATCCTAATTCGTCGCTACCTTTACGGAGTAGATCTGGCCACTGCGACGCCGAATCATAGTTCTTTTTCCGTTTTTAATTTGTGATATTCCTTTTTCCGTTTCACCAGATCTTAGTTCTCTCAAATGCATTATTTCGTCCTCTTCAAATCTATTCCCAATTCCAACAATCAGGTTCATGTTTTTTTCCATTTCGCTGATTTACTATATGTTCTCGATCTTTTCGTGTTAGGTTCTATCTAATCACATTTTTGTTCTAAGGTGTGTGGTGTGAAAATTTGTGCTTAAGTGTTTAGTAGCAGGAAATTTGTGTTAAAACACATGTTTATCGGTTTATTCACTTCATTGTGCTACATCTAATATGGGTTTTCATATGAATTTCATGCTATGTTGTTACTGCTTTGATGTAGCTATCTTTGAAGCTGACATTTCTCATATCAGTTCATTGTGTACATGAAGTTTGACCAAAGATGGATCTAAATGTGTCATTCACGACCTTCAAATGCGAAGCTTATACTGTCATATCTTTACCTGCTTGTATTTTTTTCATGAACCAAAAATTTGCAATGTAATTTTTTGTTGTTGGTACTTCTACACTATCATTAGTAATTAATGGAAATGATATTTATCTTTGATCTTTGATGCAGGTGAACCAATTCTTAGTAGTGATTTATTTTTATCAATCAACTTATGATGTGAAAGTTATCTTTGGAGAGTTATTTTCATCAATCAACTTGAGTGTTTTGTAATTCAGTTTAGTAGTCCTTTCAGTGGCAATAAATTGTGAGTTCTCCTCTTGCTTCTTACTTTGAGTTTGGTAGATAAAGCTTTTTAAGGATTGAGCTTGAGCTTATTGGAATTGAAACATTGCCGATGCTTGATAACTTTTTAATATGCATGACAATATTATGATGATGATGAATTTATTACTATTATGTGGCAATAAATTTCTAGTAGTATACTAATCAGATCAAACCATTAGGATTGTAAATTATTACTATTATGATGATGATGATGATGATGATGATGAATCTGTTCTATATATTTATTATATTCATACTAAAAGTTGGATCCAGATTTTATTACTCGTTCTATTATTACTAAAAGCTACTATATGTAGCATGGTGCAGAGTTATCACAAATAAGCATACAAGGTTACACACGAGTCTACACACCAGTCTCATATAATATCATCAATAATTATTTTGTTAAGCTAGATTATGGGGATAGAATAGAATAACCGAATAAGCTAAAGATTAACATAATAAGAGTGTACAAACACTACAAAAAACGCGCTTATTAGCGGCGGTTTTTTGGAGGCGGTTTAGCTAAACCCCCGCAAATTGGAACGGTACCCGCGTTTATTATTCGGTACGCGCCTATTATTCGTTTTCGTTTTCCCTCTTCAACAAATGTGGAATATCTCCAAAGTGAAAAATCATTCCATCGATCAACAAAATTTTCACTTCATCATTCAACAACGTGAAAAATCTCTTCTGCCACCGCTGCAAGCTTCTCTCTCCCTTCGCCGCTACCGCAAGCTTCTCTTCCGCCGCCTCACTCCTCCTCTCTCCCTTCGCCGCCTCTTTCCCTCCACCACAAGGTAATATCTCGATTTTTTTGTCTTGATTTAGTTCACCTGCTTCTCATTCATTCACACGCTTCCTCAATTTCTCAATTTTGTTCAATTTGTATGATTTGTTTGAATGTGATATCAGTTTGATCGATTTTGTTTAATTTCCAGTTTGAATTAGGGTTTCTCTGTTATGATTTGTTTGAATATGATACCAATTGAATTGATTTTGTTCAATTTCAAGTTTAAAATAGGGTTTGAATCAGCTTCAAGCTCATGGTAACTTCAGATTTTTTGACTTAGTTCAAAACAAGTATTACTATAATCCTTTGAAACAGAATAGTGTATTAATTATAATCCTTCATTCGATTTTTTATTTAGTTTCAGTGTTCACTCAGTTCGATTACAACATTTTTGAAGCTGTAATGACTCCGGTTCCGAAAGCTACAACCTTAACACTTCAGGTTCGTTTTTTAAATAACTTATAAAGTGTGATTTATTGTGGTGCATGTTGTTTTAATGATGATAAACTATAGTTTTTGTTGCAATTTTTTTTACATATAGTTTTTGTTGCATTAGAATTATACAAAGTAAACAATCCTTTGATTCAACGATATAAATTTGAAATCCTCAATTTTGATATCACACTTGGTTCAATGATATAAATTCAATTAGAAACATAATCCTTTGATTCTCATCTCTTAAACTTGTTAATAGTTCATATTTGATTTACGATGTATAGTGGTTGCACATTTCATTTCATACAACTTCTATTAAAGTATCAGTGTAATTAGCATTGTTAGTCAACGATAGTGGCGCTATAAGTATAACAATAGCGTTGTTGCGTAGTGGAATTTGAACAAACTTCTATTTTCTGCAATCCGTAATTAGCAACACTGCATTCATATGTTTATAGCTTCCTTTTACTGATCTTGCTTAAATGAGTCTACTATTGGTAACCAATTTTTTACTGACCCTGATGACATTCATTCTACTATTTTGCACCATGTGATACTTTTCCTTTGATATTTTATTTAGCTGGGGCATCTGATTGTTACATACTTAGGTATATAGTATTTTTTATAGTAAGGAAATCTGCGTTTTGATAGTTTATGTTTCCCTTGTATTGATAAAAGATTAAGTTTATTGTGGGTTTGATTAAGTTCCAGCTTACTCTATCTTGAGAGTTTTTTGCATTTATTTAATGAGATTTAATTTTAGCTTTTATAAATTTTGTCTTATATTACTATATTTTAATGAAAGTTTCAGTATTTTGATTTTAATTTTTTTTACTTATTTTTTCAATTTTGCGGGGGGTTTTGAACCTCCTCAATTAAACTGCCGCAATTTAACGGGGGTTTTGTGCCTGATACCAGCGGTACCAAAAAACCGCCGCAGATAATCTATGGGAAACTATTAAGCGGCAGTTTTCAAAACTCCCGGAAAACAATTCGTGGTGGTTGTAAACCTCCGCTAAATGGCTTAAAAACCCCCGCCAAATGGTTTTTTTTTTGTAGTGAAACATCAGTCATATTTATCCACGTCTAACACGTCAAACAAGCATACAACATTACAAAAAAAAAACATGTATGAATCTTACCTCAAATTATATTGTCTGAGCTTCGTGTTGATAACATGTTGGAAATAAACTACTTAGAACTATAGAGACTAGAGATAGAAAGATAAGTATTTTGTATTTAACTCTTTACTTGTGTATCTTACATCGTAGCAAGGGTCCTATTTATAGGACACAAGAAAAGAAGTGAAGAGACAAAGGAAGTAAAGCTCCAATACTTAGTGGGAGTTATAGGTAATGGAAGAGATAGGATTATGGACATCCACTTAGTCTAATTATTGATAACAGTACCTAAATTTTGTAGTTTATAGTGTTAATTTAGTACTCTCTTCAGTCACTATTATAAGCAAAAAATTATTTTCTTAGATTTTTTGAAAATTAATGTATATAGTCTATATAATATAGTCTAAATACATTAAATTTTCAATGAACCTAAAAAATAGTTTTTTGCTTATAATAATGACCAGAGAAAGTAACTATTTTCTATACTAACTAAAATATTGTATAGTATATGCAATATCATATGGATAATACATTGTATTTTTGTTTGAAATTTATTCTTTTGTTATATATTTAACTCTTTACTTGTGTATCTTACATCGTAGCAAGGGTCCTATTTATAGGACACAAGGAAAGAAGTGAAGAGACAAAGGAAGTAAAGCTCCACTACTTAGTGGGAGTTATAGGTAATGGAAGAGATAGGATTATGGACATCCACTTAGTCTAATTATTGATAACAGTACCTAAATTTTGTAGTTTATAGTGTTAATTTAGTACTCTCTTCAGTCACTATTATAAGCAAAAAAATATTTTCTTAGATTTTTTGAAAATTAATGTATATAGTCTATATAATATAGTCTAAATACATTAAATTTTCAATGAACCTAAAAAATAGTTTTTTGCTTATAATAATGACCAGAGAAAGTAACTATTTTCTATACTAACTAAAATATTGTATAGTATATGCAATATCATATGGATAATACATTGTATTTTTGTTTGAAACTAGTTTTGAGACCCGTGCATTCGCACGGGTCTATTGACTTTTATTTATAATATATAGTTAAAATATAAGGAAAATTATTGTGTTCTTTTTTGTAAAATTTATTAAATTAATAATTTTTTTTATTAAAGTAATTATCCCGTGTATGATTTTTGTGTAATAAATTATAATTAATAATAACAAATATTAATTATTCAATTCATTTTTTTAATAAATCAATTGTCCCGTGTATGATTAATTTTTTTTATTAAAGTATTTGTCCCGTGTATGAATTTTTTATTCAATTTCTTTAATGTATTAATGATAAATATTTTGTCTTGTGTTTTTTTATATTTATTATTGATGAGAATTCATTCTTCTCTTGTTTTAAAAAAAATTATCTGTGAAAGTTCATGTCTATTGATATTTAAGATTGTTATTATACTAAAGTATAAAATTAATTTAAAATAAAATATTCAGAAAAATGTTATAAAATATTATTAAAATATAAGTTACGTCATTGTGGTCTTTTTTATAAAATTTATTAAATTAATATTTCTTGATTAAAGCAATTGTCCCGTATTTGATTTTTGTGTAATAAAATAAAATAAATGTTAATAAATATTTATTATTCAACTCCTTTTTTTATTAAATCAATTGCTTCGTGTATGATTAATTTTTTTATTAAAGCAATTGTTCCGTGTTAATTCGTAAGTTTTTTTTTACTCATGTTAATTCATAAGTTTTGACTAACAAAAATTATATTTTTATAATCTCTTTTCATAAACTACCTTATAAAACTTATAATAAATCAATTCAAATGGGTTCATTGTGTTTTTGTTTCTAATTTTATGTTCTTTTATTTTTAAGCTCATAAATAAGTATCTTCTTTTATTAGGTTTTTCTATTTTTATTTTTTATATATAAGTTGTTATATGTTAGATTCAATTACTATTTTTTCATTCAAAAAAAAAAAGTTAGTACTATTTTTATGCGTATTTTTTATATTGATTTTTGTTCATATTTTTATGCGTAAATTTCTTTTAATTATATCATTTTTGTTAAATAAATTGAATTAATATTTTTTTTAGAGGTGGTGGTTTCCGATGCTATTTTTATGGGAAGATTTCTTTTATGCTTATCTTTTTTTCTTCCTATTTTTATGGGAAGATTGCTTTTATGTTTATCGTTTTTTTTCTTCCTATTTTTGTTTTGTATCTTTTTGTTTTTAGTTCAGAGTTAAAATTACATTTAAGGGCAGAAATACTGAAATATTATTAAACTTGATTGGACAAATTTGATATTTTAGTAGTAGTTCCTTTTAATATATTGTAAGTAGATTTATTCTTTTGTTATATATTTATATAATTTTTATCTGTCAAAAAAAATTATATAGTTTTTAATGGCATTTTTATTTCATCAAAAATATAAACACATGGAAAGGAAGCAAACTCTGAAACGTATCTCTTGTCTTTACTGATCATATCATTCCATCTTCATTTATTTATTCCCATCACGAGGAATAAAAATGTCAAGCTCTCTATCCTTTAATTTGATTTTGGAAGCTTTGTCTTACATGACAAATTATTTCCATATTTACCTTTTAGAGATTTGGAATGATATATTATATTTTATGTTTATTTGTTTATTCATATACATTTGTCGGGCAAAATATTTTACACCGTGAACCAATAATAATAATTTTCACATAATTCAATTTTTTCTTTTTGAAGCCAACAAAAAATATAAATAAAATAGAGTTAAAGAGAATTACAAAAGGCCTAACAATATATATATATATATATATATATATATATATATATATATATATATATATATATATATATATATATATATAGTGTAATGCTTAATATCGCGAACCAAAGCTTCCGGAATCTATCGCGAATGACCTGGCATGACTTTTTTTTTTTAATTGCGCTGCTTGTTTGGCTAACACATTCTCGTCTTCTATGCGTACCCACCCAATAACAATATACATCAGCTTTCTTTTATACATCTCCATGTTTAATTTATTCACCCATTTCTGAAAATTCAACTTGCAGTTGAGATTTCCCTTTTGTACCGATATTCCTAAACTCAATTTAGATTTTCGATTACGATTCGGAGAAATCAATTTATTTACCGATTATGATTGGATCTTTAGATTGGATTTAGGAGCTCTAAGATGGGGGATTTCTCATGCTTTTGGATACTTAGAATGCAAATTCCTCTCTGATAACTGCTCAAATGGTGCTTGGAAATTGGAATTTAGTTTTATTTTTATTTTTATGAATTGGTGCTCTGTAACAAGTTTTTGTTTGGAATAAAAATGACGGAAGTATTGGAAGTTGGAATCAGAGGCAGCTGGTGACGGTGTTTTTGTCTTTAA
Organism: Trifolium repens; assembly: GCA_030408175.1. Classification (NCBI taxonomy): domain Eukaryota; kingdom Viridiplantae; phylum Streptophyta; class Magnoliopsida; order Fabales; family Fabaceae; genus Trifolium; species Trifolium repens. The sequence goes on from CP125851.1 coordinate 40,863,815, forward strand.
TTTGTTTTCATTTTGCTTTTCAATTTTAATTAAAAATTATTAAAAAATAAAACTAAGGGTATTCGTGATTTTTCGTGATAAGTTTCTTCGGGATATATAGCACTGCTGATATATATATATATATATATATATATATATATATATATATATATATATATATGTGTGTGTGTGTGATTTAAGAAAAATCTTTCACCCGAGTCTAATTTCCAAACTAGGTAAACGGGTTAGACCACCAACACACAATAGAGAATTCATATGCATTATTCCGTAATTGATCAAGTTGTCTTTTGATGGTAATATATTACTCCCTACGGTCCATTTTATAAGGAACACTTTGAAATTTTCTTTTGGTCCTAGCTTTGTATAAGAAACACTCTTTAAATTTATTCTTTTTTTTTTGTCAAGTAGTCTAGTGGCTAGAAATTTCACCCTTAAGATAGATAAGTGAGATGACCAGGATTCGAACCACGTCCCCTGCATATATAATGCAATATCTTACTAATTGAGCTAAGTTCATAGGACCTCTTTAAATTTATTCTTTATTAAATATAAAATCCATTTGTACCTTTATTACATAAAATCAATTAATTCATTCCAATTCTAGTGCATTAATTAGAGAGACTTATTTCTCATGCTAGTCAAGGGTTAATTTTGGATTAAAACATAAAATTTTAGAATTATTAATGAGAAAAACTAGCTTCATTGGTCTGTGTGAGTTTTTCAAAGTGTTCCTTTTAGAAAAAAAATACCGGAGTTTGTCAAAAAAAAAAATACCGGAGGGAGTATTTAGTAAGCACCAGGCAAAAAGGGACACCTTCAATGGAACAAAAGTGTTCTAAATAACCTCGTTATGAACATCGACTTCTGCTGGGGCTATATGGGTTAACAATTGTTGAGGCAAAATCCGTTTTGATATATGTTTTAATGACAACAAACTTTATGGAATAAATGTTAAGTTTTATGAATGGTGATCTACTGATGTTTGCACTTGAGTTTTTGTTGAAAGATAGATAATGACAAAAGTGGACGAGCTAGAGGCCACACACATCAACAAGTGCATTTTATACTCAAACAATGAAAGAATTGGAGTAGCATCAGATGATTACAACAATAATATCACAAGCTTAATGAAGATTTTTAAAGGATGTTGTTTGAATCATAAAAGGTTTCATTGGAAAGTTCAAGCAAGAAATTGAGTTTCATGGTCAATAGTCTTCATCATCATCACAAGGTTCACAACAAGTGTTAAAAGTTCAAGGAAGAATTTAAGGATCATAAGTGAAGAATCAAGATGGAAAAAACCTGCATCACAAACTACACAAGAATACATTTGATATTATGTGACAAAACTCACATTGAGTTTTGTGTTACATGCTTTAATGATTTACTACTACAATTAACATCAATGAGAATGATGCATATGTTGAAGATCTTTAAAACCTACTCAAAGGTTTAGCTTGTCAAAGCTTCTCAAGATGGGAAAGTTTGAGAACGATCTTCCATGAATTTTAAAAGGAGCTTATGCAAAGACATAAATGTTTTAATCATTCTCTAAACTAGAAAATGATAATTCTCATGATGAGTACACCCACGCCTCCACTAAACGCATCTCAAAGGTAGTCAATAAATAGGCTACAATGTGTGCAAAAACATCAAGAGAAATTGTGGAAAGTTTTGCAGCAACATGAAGATCACTCCAAGAGAAGATCTGGAAATACTGTTTCAAGAATGATCTGAGAACATTCTTAACAGACAGATTTGGCAAAAAGCACGTTTTGGGAATAAGTGCTTTCCAATTTAAGTCAAGACAAGAATTCACTTTTCATGGATGTTATTTCACATAATTATAACAGTGCTTAAGTCTTTAAAGGCAAGAATTGAATAGTTGTGGAAGAACATTCTTCTTTGGTCATGATTAAAGAATAAGAAGAACTTATCATGAAAACAAGTTGTCATGGGCTGTCATCCTTCCTCCATTGGACAACTAGCAACAAATCATAGACCAATTAAAATGCAACAACACCCTATGATCAAGTAGTTGTCATGTACTTTCAAAAGGACACATTTGGAACATTCTTCAATGTGCTTTATTGAAAGACTTACACACTTGTACTTCTCAAGTACAACCAATCTATCATCATGCAATGCTACAGCTGGTGTTTGAAGCTCTTTACAGCTGCATATGGATGAAGATTAACAGCTGGTGTTTGAAGGGATAAGGATTGCAAGTTCACACATTATTTCAAGCTCTTCCAAAGTATTTCAAGCACATGGTTTTTTATGTAAACCATTAACAACTGTCATATGTACTTCTCTGAAGCCACAAACAGCTATATTTATAGCAAATCATGTGGAGAAAGCTTTCTATGACATGCTACAACTCATTACAGCTCAATCTCTCTCATTTCATGAAGAAACTGTCTGGAGAACGTTCTAAGAACGTTCTGGCAGATCTGCTTTTTGCAGCAACTTCTTGTGAGCTGTCATTTTGAGTGCACAACGGCTATATTCTGCAACACAACGGTCATCCTTAATGCCCAAGCTATAGAGGGCCATCTACATCTATAAATAGCACGAAATGGTGCACAAGAAAGAAAAGAGTTCAAGCTACAAACCATCAATCACTTGTTTTTGTCAACAAGTCATAAAACTCTTCTTTCATCACTCATACTCAAGCTCTTCACTCTCATCATACTTCTGAGTTTATTGAGTGTTTATATTTGCTTCTCAAACAACCCTTTGAGTTTCCACAAGCAAATATCTCAAAGATACCACTTTTCAACATAACCCACTTTTAAGTGGTTGTATCCTTGTCTCTTCTTTTTACCACTCACACTCCAACTTTTTATCAACCTCTTGGATCAAAATATTATTGAGTGTATTGAGTGCATATTGTAATAAGCTTCTCAAACTAGTTTTGAGTTTTTATAAGCTTAGATCCGAAACAACCACCTTTGTAAAAGAAGATTGCTCAAGTCAATACGTAACTATTGATTGAGTGTTTCCTTAGGACTAAGGAAGATTAAGCTTGTAGGGCTTTAAAGATTTGATCTTGGTTTAGATCATAGAAGAAACTTGATCTTGGTTTAGATCAAAGAAAGTATTGTAATCTTGGATTAGATTATAGTGGAAAACTCACAGGCGTGGGGACTGGACTAGCCCAGGATTTGGGTGAACCAGTATAACTTTTGTGTGTGAATCTCTCTTACCTTTAACTCTTTAATTTCTCTAAACATACATCACACAAATCACTTCATTTACTTTGAATACTCATGCAGCAGAGATTGTTCTTAGAACAATCTAATTTCTTCTTCACTAACATTTATTCAAGTATACACTTGAGATCAATTTTATAGAGTGCAGGATTAATATTTAAAAGGGTCACAATTCAAACCCCCCATTTCTTGTGACCATTTCTTCCACTTCAACAATTAATAAGCTCCACGAATAGTACCATGAATCGGGATCATGATCCCACTACCAATGATCTGCCACATCAGCCTACAAGAAAAGATTATCCAAAATACCGCAACAATCAACAAATAAATATGGTCATATTTGTATCTCATCTTCCAAATTTATAACAATATTTCCTCACATTTAAAAAAGGGAGGAATTGTGAATTTACAACCTTTGAAATCATTGACAAAAATCAAACCAAAGGTACATGTATCATTAGTAAAATAATTTTGCTTAAATTAAGGATGATTGATATGTTAAAGGTTTAACACATAACTTCTTTAAATTTTGTCAAAATTGGAATTGGAGTTATTTCATATTCATCCTCATTGTTATGATTTTTCTTTTAAAATCTTTACGTTTAATACTTAGGTGAATTTTAAACCAAAATCATGTTTTAAAGTCTTTTGGAAAAGAAATGTTTTTAGCATAAAATAGTTTGTCAACTATGTATGAAAACTTTTGTGAATTTATCCAATTTTGAGATATCTTTCAAAAATTGGTTTTGGATAGAATAAAATTTGTGAAACTTGTATTTATTATATCAATAATAGTTTTCATTTCAAAAATACAATTGTAACAAAAAAAAAAAACCTTTTTGAACTACTTTATATTGGTTTATTTGTTATTGACAAAACTACTAGTCTTATGACTTTGCACTAATTGATGATTTATTCCACTTTGAATTTATTTTTGAAGCATAAGAATGGTTTCTTTTAAGCCTTTCAAGTTATTTGAGAAAGGGTTCTTATTTTTTTCACAAAAGGGTTCTCACTTTAAAATCTCAAAAATCATTTTATGTAAGTAGTAATTATGACGAGATTTGGAAAAACCTTCTTTCAAAACATTTTTTGATCAAAATGGTATTTCACTTAATCTTTGTTGTTTTAATAACTCTCCATTAAAAATATAGTTGTTTTAAATGAAAATACAACGACTCAAATTTTTTTAATCAAGTATTAAAAAAAACTTTTGATAGACATTGCATGCTATGTTTTTAGTCTTTTATTTCTATCTTGAGTAAAACTTCATTCCATGTAAAAAATATAGAAATAGAATCATGCTTTTGTATATTTTCATGTCATTACTATAATTTGGCATATTAAAGAAAACATTGAAAAAATTGTTTCAAAATATCAAAAGTTTAGTGTTTGGGATACTCTACCTACATTATCTAAAGACTAGAGTATATGAAATTTCAAATTCACATGTTGTATAAATCATGCATATTATTTTTATTTTTAATGAGTTTGATAAGTTTCATAATATGAGAAAATATGATAATAATGTTGATGATGATAAACAACAATAAGAGACCATGGATCAAAAGTTTGAGATTGTTCAAATATCGTCTCTACAAATACACCTGAAAATTTTGAAGTTGAATTACCATCATTCTCAAGATTGAATCATTAATAGCTCCATTGATAGAATAAGAATTGAATTTTCTATTGAAGAAAATGGATAGGTGTAAAATGAATAAGCATGTGGATGTCATTCTTGAAAGATCATAATGTTCTCCCAATTATAAGAACGTTCACCATTAGAAGGAGTCATGGTATATGGAGACAACTCGTACATTGATGTTCAAGTAAGAAGAAATGAGTTTATTCAAGAAATGATAAATCAAGTTGAAGTAACAATGGCTGAACCACCCTCGTCAACTCTTTATAAAGAATATATGTTGCTTCACAACATGTGTCAGGATTTTGTGTCTACAAAAAGAAAAGGAAGCAAATAAAGGTTTCTAATGAAGATATGTTTATATATCACCTTGCTAAAATTTTTAAAGTTGAACATCCCATATGTCATCTTGCAACAAATGATCAAATGTTGTAGAGGCTAGAACAAGGAAATTTACTCTTCTTTGTGGAAAAATTCTCACCAAGATTTTCCATATCTACAAATTTGATCTTAAGGAAAATATCTTCTACTCCAACATCACCTTTGATATAAAGAACATTCATCACTTGAAATAATTGATGTTGAAGCTGAAGTTGAAAACAAAAGAAAAAGGGAAGCTTATGAAAAAATTTGTTGAAGCTGAGATTACTCAAGGAGTACAATCTAAGAGCGTTCTTGCTGCTATGGTAACAACTTCCAAAGACAAAGAAACTCTTATTGAGGGTATTGAACCTTTGTCTAAGTCCATTCCTTTTGTGGACCTTGATGCATCACTGTATTATGACTCAAGTATATACGTTGATGTTTATCCCACTCCTTCATAAGCTGCTACAAGAATTCTTGGAGATTTTTCAACCACAACTCACTCTTTTAATGAGTTTTTGTTCTTGCCTCATGAGAATCATTATCAAAGATCTTTTGATTCATTTTTTAACTCTGAATTACCAAGCCTAGAATACCCCCAAAATGCCTATTTCCATACTCTCTACATCTGTTGCACCAATTGGTGATGAAGCAAACATTAGACCTAAGCATTCTAAGACGGGAAGAGAATAATTTGAAAAAAGAGGCAAACCTGAATGAGTTACTTGATGATGTTTTGGATCTAGTAGATCAATCTGAGAACGTTCTTCTTGCCAAGGCAACAAGTGCAATTGCAACGAAGTTCTACTTGAAGATAACTATTCACAGTCCTACTTTTTTGATCTTGGCACTTCATTAAATTTTGATTCAAGCATTGGCATTGGTATTGGACCAACCTCTTCTCAAATTGTTGCTAAGATACTTGAAGAAGATGAATTTACTCAACATTTGAGAATGCATTAAAGGATAAAACTTTTCTCCTCAAACCAAGTGTCCTCTATTTACAATGAAGAGCATGTGGTGAAATTATAAAACAATTTAAGATTCTCTCATCATTGAATCTCAAGTAAGGAAATTCATCATAAGAGGTACACAAAATTCTAGATCTTATAACATTTGCATTATATTAAGCTTGAATACATTTATGCAATGTTATTATGTGAGTGATTTGATGATCTTGAAATCTAGAATTCAATATGAAGTTTCTTGCAAGTATATGACTTTAAAGCTTAATTTGCATACCATTTTTTTTTGTCATGACTTGTTTATGCATATGCTAATTTCATAGCTTAAATGCAATAAATATTGCATTGTTTGTTCTTACACCCTTTCATGATTTTTGATCATACAATGGAAAATAATATCTTTCAAAATATCATGCTAAGTGAGAAATGACTGAACATATTGTTATGCAAATTTGCCCTTTTACACCCTTGTAATAATTCTTTCAAATATGGTCTAATTATGTTGCCAAGGGCTGTTATATTGGGTTTGTTTTTCTCCAAAAAAAGTTTTGCTCACATTTTTAACAACAATCAAATTTCACATCCCAAAAGCCAATTGAATTAACACTTGTTTTAATTCATTTTTATGGTCTTGTGGCAAATGTTTTAAAAATGCATTGATCACATTATTGATCAATGTGCAAGTCATGTTATGTGCTTAATGAAAATTTATTCTTAATGATCAATGAATAAATTTTTGGAGTTAGTCTCTTAATTATCCTTTATGATAGACCCAAAATTTTAGAACAAGAAAAATGACAAAGACTCGGTTATTTTGATAATCAAATATATGTCATATTTAGTTGTTACATAAGTATGACTTATAGTATACTTTTTATGAAAAATATTATTTCTATAAGTCTTGTATATGAACACTTATCTCAATATAAAGTTTTGGGTGAAACCATTATTGTTACACATCTTGATTAATATATATTTTGCTTGATGCAAGTGTAACTTTTTGAATATGGTTTTTTCAATAATTGAGGTTTTGTTACGGCTTATGTAAAAGATCATTCTTCAATAGTTTTAAATGAATATCCATTTTTGTTGGATTTTTTATTTGAAGGATGTTAACAAAAGAACAAATAAGTGGTCTTCATGAGAATAATTTATGTGTCTACTCTCCATAAAATTACAATTTGGTCTAAGAAGAATAATTCTTACACATTATGTTCTTAAACTCATATTTGACTTTTTCTCAACATGAAAGTGTTGTTTCTACACTTATGTGATATGTTAGAAATATGATCAAATATTTTTACATAAGATACTTTTAATATTTCGCCATCTTCATTATGAAAATATTTGGAAAAGAGAGAAATTTATTTTTGATATGTTATCATTTGACTCTGATTTTACAGCTTTTCACTTGCGCCATTTTCTCTCTAATTAATTTTAAAGTTCTTGGACAATTTTGAAATAATCTTTTATTGTTAAAATGACTATAACATAGTCTTGTCCATTATTTTTAGAATGATCATGTTTTAAAGGAAAAAGTTACATCTACTCAAGTTATTTTGACGGTTTTAAGAGAATATTCATATCATAAAACTTAGGGGGAGTTTTCCAAATTTTGAGAATGTTTGTTTCTTTAGAACATGCATTGCCTTTGAGGTCAAAATCTTTTTTGAGAATGTATAGAATCAGTTTTATTAAAATCAAATGTTTAAATATGATTTAATCATTATTCATGTTGTGATTGCAATATTTGATTGAAATGATTGTTGATCATCATACATGTTATATGCTTTAAATTTTTAAATGCAAACTTGATAAGTTTGATATGTGAATGTACTTCTAAATTGCATGATTTCTATGAGCACTACATTTCTACTCTTGATTCCTATCATTGCACTTCATATTTCAAATTATTCCCAATACTTTTTGATAGATGACAAAAGGGAGGGGGAGAGATATATATGATGGGAGAGAAATGTTAGATGGAACTAGTTAATGAAGAATGTTTTAAATTAACCTATAGCATGTATTTAGGGGGAGTTTAATTAGAATGAAAAATATTAAACTCCTGCATGTGTTTAGGGGGAGCTTAATTGCATATCTATGAACATTCTTGCATTTTTTATTATATCCATCCATAAAACATAATATTTATTCAATAGGTTTGTCATCATCAAAAAGGGGGAGATTGTTGAGGCAAAATCCGTTTTGATATATGTTTTAATGACAACAAACCTTATGGAATAAATGTTAAGTTTTATAAATGGTGATCTACTGATGTTTGCACTTGAGTTTTTGTTGAAAGATAGATAATGACAAAAGTGGACGAGCTAGAGGCCACACACATCAACAAGTGCATTTTATACTCAAACAATGAAAGAATTGGAGTAGCATCAGATGATTACAACAATAATATCACAAGCTTAATGAAGATTTTTAAAGGATGTTGTTTGAATCATAAAAGGTTTCATTGGAAAGTTCAAGCAAGAAATTGAGTTTCATGGTCAATAGTCTTCATCATCATCACAAGGTTCACAACAAGTATTAAAAGTTCAAGGAAGAATTTGAGGATCATAAGTGAAGAATCAAGATGGAAAAAACATGCATCACAAACTACACAAGAATACATTTGATGTTATGTGACAAAACTCACATTGAGTTTTGTGTTACATGCTTTAATGATTTACTACTACAATTAACATCAATGAGAATGATGCATATGTTGAAGATCTTTAAAACCTACTCAAAGGTTTAGCTTGTCAAAGCTTCTCAAGATGGGAAAGTTTGAGAACGATCTTCCATGAATTTTAAAAGGAGCTTATGCAAAGACATAAATGTTTTAATCATTCTCTAAACTAGAAAATGATAATTCTCATGATGAGTACACCCACGCCTCCACTAAACGCATCTCAAAGGTAGTCAATAAATAGGCTACAATGTGTGCAAAAACATCAAGAGAAATTGTGGAAAGTTGTGCAGCAACATGAAGATCACTCCAAGAGAAAATCTGGAAATACTGTTTCAAGAATGATCTGAGAACATTCTTAACAGACAGATTTGGCAAAAAGTACGTTTTGGGAATAAGTGCTTTCCAATTTAAGTCAAGACAAGAATTCACTTTTCATGGATGTTATTTCACATAATTATAACAGTGCTTAAGTCTTTAAAGGCAATAATTGAATAGTTGTGGAAGAACATTCTTCTTTGGTCATGATTAAAGAATAAGAAGAACTTATCATGAAAACAAGTTGTCATGGGCTGTCATCCTTCCTCCATTGGACAACTAGCAATAAATCATAGACCAATTAAAATGCAACAACACCCTATGATCAAGTAGTTGTCATGTACTTTCAAAAGGAAACATTTGGAACATTCTTCAATGTGCTTTATGTAAAGACTTACACACTTGTACTTCTCAAGTACAACCAATCTATCATCATGCAATGCTACAGCTGGTGTTTGAAGCTCTTTACAGCTGCATATGGATGAGGATTAACAGCTGGTGTTTGAAGGGATAAGGATTGCAAGTTCACACATTATTTCAAGCTCTTCCAAAGTATTTCAAGCACATGGTTTTTTATGTAAACCATTAACAACTGTCATATGTACTTCTCTGAAGCCAAAAACGGCTATATTTACAGTAAATCATGTAGAGAAAGCTTTCTATGACATGCTACAACTCATTACAGCTCAATCTCTCTCATTTCATGAAGAAACTGTCTGGAGAACGTTCTAAGAACGTTATGGCAGATATGCTTTTTGCAGCAACTTCTTGTGAGCTGTCATTTTGAGTGCACAACGGCTATATTCTGCAACACAACGGTCATCCTTAATGCCCAAGCTATAGAGGGCCATCTACATCTATAAATAGCACGAAATGGTGCACAAGAAAGAAAAGAGTTCAAGCTACAAACCATCAATCACTTGTTTTTGTCAACAAGTCATAAAACTCTTCTTTCATCACTCATACTCAAGCTCTTCACTCTCATCATACTTCTGAGTTTATTGAGTGTTTATATTTGCTTCTCAAACAACCCTTTGAGTTTCCACAAGTAAATATCTCAAAGAGACCACTTTTCGACATAACCCACTTTTAAGTGGTTGTATCCTTGTCTCTTCTTTTTACCACTCACACTCCAACTCTTTATCAACCTCTTGGATCAAAATATTATTGAGTGTATTGAGTGCATATTGTAATAAGCTTCTCAAACTAGTTTTGAGTTTTTATAAGCTTAGATCCGAAACAATCACCTTTGTAAAAGAAGATTGCTCAAGTCATTACGTAACTATTGATTGAGTGTTTCCTTAGGACTAAGGAAGATTAAGCTTGTAGGGCTTTAAAGATTTGATCTTGGTTTAGATCATAGAAGAAACTTGATCTTGGTTTAGATCAAAGAAAGTATTGTAATCTTGGATTAGATTATAGTGGAAAACTCACAGGCGTGGGGACTGGACTAGCCCAGGATTTGGGTGAACCAGTATAACTTTTGTGTGTGAATCTCTCTTACCTTTAACTCTTTAATTTCTCTAAACATACATCACACAAATCACTTCATTTACTTTGAATACTCATGCAGCAGAGATTGTTCTTAGAACAATCTGATTTCTTCTTCACTAACATTTATTCAAGTATACACTTGAGATCAATTTTATAGAGTGCAAGATTAATTTTTAAAAGGGTCACAATTCAAACCCCCCCTTTCTTGTGACCATTTCTTCCACTTCAACAATTAATAAGCTCCACGAATAGTACCATGAATCGGGATCATGATCCCACTACCAATGATCTGCCACATCAGCCTACAAGAAAAAATTATCCAAAATACCGCAACAATCAACAAATAATTCCTCCTCCAAGCAAAAAGGCGTCACCGCCATCTCCGCCCTACTCATTCCTCTCCCCACCCTCTCCTGCGCATTTCTGCCACCAATATATCTTTATTAACGAGTAAATAAAAAGTTTATGATATTTTACACCAAGAGACACATCACCTACCCATTTATCTTTTCAAAAAATGTCCGCTCGCCATTGCCCACCACGTACTGGCTACTAATATTATCTTACGGTCATTTTTTTCACATTCATTCCTGACACTCATTACATCCATAGATATTCAAGAATCAAGAGTAAAACCAATTATCAAGAGGAATAATAAAGAAGTAACACAATGTTATTTTTCAATATTTCTAGTTACTTTAGATTTGTCATTGTGGGTAGGTTTTTTAGCCTATTATTTACTAGTCTTTTATTCCATGTAATTCGATTAGTTTTAATGTAATTTTGTTATTTTCAAAATTAGCAATGCGCACTTTTTTTAATTGGACAAAAAAATTCTTGAGATTTAATTATTTTATATTAGAAAATTAAGGGTTAGTGTGATAAATTTTTTAAATGATGTGCACCTACTTTGCTAATTTATACCCAAATATATATATATATATATATATATATATATATATATATATATATATATGTTGGAACAAAGTGGGTCTGACAATAGTCTCCTAGAGTGGAAATAAATTTTGATGATAACAAAGTATTAAAATTACAATTGGTGTTACTAATTGTTGTTCTAGTGTGCAGAATTATAAATTAAAATTCAAGCAAGAACACTACGAACAAAAGCAGAGAAACCAAGCTAAAAAGCTCTGAAAGTCATCAGAAGACCATCAGAAGCTAAAGCTTCAAGTTCTGAAGGAAGCGTTTTGAAGTCTATCAGAAGCTGAAGATCTTCAGAGGCTACATCATCAGAAGCTGAAGCAAAAGGAATGTACATCTTCCAAGAACTTGACAGACAAGATCTTATGATTGAAGAATAATCATACAAAGGACTCTGTCACCTTCAACAAAGGAATATTCATGGATTAGAACGTTAATCTTATCCTTAAGTGGAGCGTATGGAAGAATCGTACTATTGTACTATTATTACTCAAAATGGTTGAACAATATTCAAACGCGTGAGGTAATGGAATTGGTTTTCTTTCTTTAGAAGGCAATTCACCATCTCACAAAATAGTACAATCCACAGTTGGCGTCTTATCTCTGTGCAACGGTCATCTTCAAATGATTCTCTATAAATAGAAGACCTCATTAGAAGAAATGACTACTATTCAATTACGCAAGACTCTGAAACTCCGGCACTTAAGAAAAATCAATCATTCTTTCTATTCTTTGTTCTTAAAGTCTTAGAATTAGAAAGTTGAGTCTTGTAAAACCTCTGGTAGTATATCAAGTGCGTGATAATCATCTTTCATAACTTTGTAAGTTTGAGAAGTCTCTTGTTGTTGAACGTGAGCATTGAGAAGTCTCTTGCTAGTGAGCTTGAGCATTTGTAATCTAGTGAGATTATAGTGAAATCCCTTGGAAGTGCAAGGGGACTAGAGTACTCTCGATTCGTGAGGGGAACCAGTATAAATTGCTTGTGTCATTCTCTCTCTCTCTCTCTCTCTCTCACTTATCCTTAATTGCGTTTGTTTTAGTTCTATCCGCTGCAAAACAATTTGTTTTTGAGAAAAAGCTTTAATCCTTAAAAACACAATTCAATCACCCTTCTTGTGTTTTTCCACACCTTCAATATGAACAACTTGGAAAAACAAATAAAAACATGGCAACCAACGAAATACATGACAACCAACGAAATAAAAAATGAACAACTTGGAAAAAGAAATTCAATCCATGAGACAAAAAAAACAAAGAAAAAATGGCATTAACACATTAATTTAATAGATGTTGCGGACTGATGACAGGAATTTATGTAGTGTTTTTAGCATTTAAATTAGTATTTGTTTAGTACTTTGAAGACCAATTACAGAGCAAAAGCCCGAAGAAATGAAGCTGCTTGGAAAAGAAGACAAGAATTCAAGAAAATGCTAAAAAGAGAGCAAAAAGTGAAAAATATCAGCAACCATCATGGCCACGATGACTCTCATCGTGCCACGATGGGACTACTTAGCGCCCAAGGAAGCTGAAGGCAAATCTGCTTATTTTTTAAGCAAATCCACTTCCATTGTGGCACGATGGGATCCATCGTGTCCACAATGGCGCGCATAAGCCTGTTAGGAAAACTATAAATAGAGCTCTCCTCATTCACAATTATTCATTCATAAATCTAAATTCATTCAGCAATTTAGTAATCTAAGAGAGACATTTCTCTCTAGAGAGGAAGAGGGGCAAGGAGGGCAAGAGGCCCTCTCTATGGGAAGAACTTTCCCTCACCAAGGGAGAGGTAACTTCCTCAGCAAGACATCTACACCATTGGTATGTGTAATTTAATTCTTGTAGTTTAATTATGCAGATTAGTAGCTAGGTACCTTTAGGCTTAGGTGGAGAAGATGAATGACTACGGTCTGACAAGTGAACCCGTCAGTCGTCGAGTAATAATTCATACTCTACTTAGTAGAATGAGTTCGTATCCACATGGATCGTGCCAAGTGCTACTAGTTTTGTTTAAGTTTGTTGATTTTCATTCGCTTTGGTTTTGAAAAAGGATTTAGTTTGAAAAGCAGCAATATGCTTTGACAGAAAATTAAAGATAGTGATTCAGATAGATAGTGGGTACTAATTAATGTTAAATGTCACAGGGAAAGTAGTGGATGCTTCACAACAAGAAGATTGGCAGAGTCTCTGGACAATCCTTGCTCCACCAAAAGCTAAGCATTTACTTTGGAGAGTTTGTAAAGGGTGCTTACCTTCTCATGCTATTTGTACCGGCGAAGACAAGATGAAGGCCGATTTGTTTGCTACAGTGGTCTGGATTTTGTGGAATAATCGCAATAATAGAGTTTGGAACAATGTCGCGGAACTGGGTCGAAGTCTTAGCTTTAAGGCAAAACAGTGTTGGGATGAGTGGTTTATGGTTAAGAACTTGCAGCAAGCTCATTTACCTATCGCACAACAGCATCTAATCACTTGGTAAGCACCTCCTCACGATTGGTTCAAATGTAATGTCGACGCGGGTTTCCATAAGGAATTGAATAAAACGAGCACCGGTAGGTGTTTGCGTGATCATACGGGTCGGTTCATAAGGGCGGAAACTACTTGGATTGATGGAAATTGCTCTATAATGGAAGGGGAATCATTAGCCTTAATTGAAGCTTTGCATGTAATGGAACAAAGGGGCATCACTCATGTTATTATAGAGACGGATTCTAAAAGCGTTGTGGATGCAATTTGTCACTTCCATGGTGGTAATTTCGAGTTTAGTTTTCTTATTTCCCAAATTAATAATATTTTGCTTTGTAATCCAAACTTTGAGGATAAGTTTATTAAGCGACAAGCTAATATGGTAGCTCATACACTTGCTAGGGCGGTTATATCTTGGTCTCGTCGTTGTACCTTTGAATTATTACCTCCTTGTATTTTGACTTTGATGAATAATGGAATGAATTAAGCTGTTGTTTGTCAAAAAAAGTAAAAAGTAGTTATGTGTCAAAAAAAAAAAACTAAAAAGTAGTTAAATACACCTTGAGGTGCATGTTAGTAAAGCACTCCTTTTAAAAAATTACTGGATGTAAGTTAGCAACTCCTATAAGCATTTGCTATATAATACACCCACTTATTTTTTTTAGAAGGTGTGTGTTAGCAAATGATAACTAAAAAGTAATTAAATACACCTTAAGATGTACTAGTATGTTGCTAATGTACACCTTCATAAAAGATATTCACTCCGTTCTAAAATATAAGTCGTTTTGACCATATTACACAAATTAAGAAATGTAGTTAATGTTGTATGAAAAAGAGAAATTATGAGTTAGTTTACAAAATTGTCCTTCATTAATGATATGGAAAAGATATATTAAAGAATTAAAAGAAGAGAGAGTAATAAATATTTAATGGTATAATATGAAAAATATCATTAAATGCTTCATTGGTATTGTAAAGCGACTTATAATTTAGAACAATTTTTTTCCTCAAACCGACGTATATTTTGGAACGAAAGGAGTAGTGGATACCCTTCGGTTCCTATGAGAAGGGACCCTAGTAATCAAATGTTTGACCGTGATGTAAGTAAAATCTGGCTAAGAAATTGTTCAACTCAGAATTTGCACCTGGGTTCTTCCGAAATCTAATCTTTGGTAAATCTCATTAACTACTTAAGCCCAATAATTTGGTTGAAAATTTTTGTGTTTTATACCTCCATTTATTAGCACTACTACCATCTTATAAAAAAAATTGAAACTCTCATTTTTATGAGAACCTGTACAATGGCAAATATAGTCGCCTCGCTCATGTGTAGTACTGGACTAATTTTATATATATATATATATATATATATATATATATATATATATATATATATATAATTTTAAGATCTAACTGTCCGATCAAAATAAGAGCTAATAAAGAGTGATTGCACATTAATTGACTGCATCAATATTGACTAAATTTAATCCATTTACAATTTTGTAAAGACTAATTTTGACTAAAAGGACACCCAATAGATGTAGTAATTGTATTTGACCTGTGATAATACCAAGACCTTTAGATTGCTATTGGTAAAATAAAACTAAAAAAAGAAAGACTTTTAGATTGCTTCAAAAGACCACTTGTATTACCCTCAATTCCATTATTGGGCTGGCAAAATTTAGGAGAGCGAATTATAACTTATAAGGCAAATCATTGAGTTTGGCTACATTTCAAAAGAGTTGACATAACTTTGAGCTTTTTCACACTTAAAAATGTGTTGATCATATACTATGATTGATAAAAATGTGTTCATACTCAAATCAAATTGCATAAAAATAATTAGATAATTTATGTCATCACTTGGTTTGGGAGAAGCAACGTGAAGAAAAAAACAAGAGAGAAGATTTATATACTAGTACTAGTAGTGTTTTATATGCATGATTGAGGTATACCACATGCGTGTGAATAATGAAATAGATAATGATGAATGAAGAAAGAGGGACCTATGTGTGGAACAAAGTTGACGTTAAGGCAAAGGCAAAGGCAAAGCAAGCAAAAGAACAATTTTGCAAACAAAGTAGGACCCATTTTTTCAGTGCTAAAACTTATCAATTCTACACCCACCCATTTTGACTTTGCCATCGGTTTTCTCACAAGAACCATTCAACAACACAATCCAACCTTTCTTCAATGCACCTCATTTCCTATACCCAACTTTTTCCTAAAATCCAAATGTGTCCAACAAATTATTTTCATTAAAAAACCAAATTCAAATTGTCTTCTGTCGACAATATTCCGCATTCAAACAGTCAGTATATTAAAAATTATTCGATCGTAATCAAACTATCGTAATCGGTAGTTAGATTTCGATTCAATAATTATATATGTAACGACTATTTGAATGTGGAAATTATCGGCCCGAGTAAAATTGAATTTAAAAAAAAAATAAAAATCTACCACCTAATAATAATAACTAGTATTTCCTTTTCCCTACTCACCACCCACTTTCATTCATTGATTTCATTCACACGTTTAGCCGTCCCAACTAGCAACTTCCAACCCCTCTTTGGTATTTTCTCTTTCAATCTTTTTTAGTCAACCGTTCTGTACACGACATGTCCCTTCTCTTCTGTTCAATTCTTTGACTAAGTCCTTTTCAATGCTTTTGTTTTTTCACTTTACTCTTTTAACAATTTCAAAGAAAGAAAAAAGAAAAAAATACCCGTTGAGCATTATTGTTAGATGAGAATCCAAAGATAATAAAGTGATGACCAAATAAAGAAAAAAAAAAAAAAAAAAAAAAATAAAACCCACTTTCTTTTCTTTAACTTTGAGATTCAAATCCGTTTACCAAATCCACCATCTTTTGACTCTTTTTGTACGGGGAAATTAAACACCAACTAATTTCCTTTAACATTGAGTAAATAAATCTTGCATTAATTAATTCTACAAACCATAACCAACCATCCATTCAATTAATTTCCATTTTGAAAATAGTGTAACAACATCAATTATGATGATTCTAAAATGAGATTAGTAGCATCAGCTGCAGAAAGAGAGTGATTGTGTTCTCCTTCATAAGTAACTACCAACATAGATGCATCATCAAGAGCTCTCTCTACATGTTTTCTTGCTGGACACCCTCTCACACTACTGCACTTGTAGTATCCCCTATTCATTCATTTTCCACAACAAAAAACACAAATTAGCACCATTCACTCTAGTCACTTCCTAGATTCAATTCAACATAATAATAGTCTCAAAAACACATCATAAATAGTAATAATCATTCATAAAAAACATACATGGTCCACTTAAAAAAATTTCAACAGTCTAGCAAATAAATCAAAATTTGAAATTGTTTAGAAAAATGCTAACTATGCTTCTCTGATACACTAATTAACATGACCTAACTATTTTTTCTAAACATAGGTCAATTGATAGAAATACGTGGTGGTCAAAATACGAAAATGAAAATTTTTACTAAATGTATATGATTGATTTCACGGTAAGTATGCTAGAATCAAGGTGATATACTGTATTTTACAAAAGCTACGCATCACGGTGAATGAGAATCACTTTGATTTTAGAGTATGCACCTAAATATCTAACATAGGTTTATTCACCTTCAAAGGTGAAATTCTACCATATCGTATTTGACCAAAATAAATAAATCAAAATTTGAACTTGTACACAAATTTACATTAAAAAAATAAAAAAGAATAAGGTTCATACATAGGGGAAGAGAAAAAAAATATGATGAAATTTAATTTAAAGTACCTTGGATGAGGTGAACCTTTAATAGGTTTTTGTCCATATTTTCTCCAAGAATAATCATCTGGTGGAATATCAGCCATCTTCAAGCTAATTGCAGGAACCCTAACAACCCTTTTCAATCTCATTTTCCTACTGTCACAACCCAATTCAAAAAATAAGAAAAAACGTATAAAAAAATAATTTTTCATAATCAACACAGTAAAAAAAATAATGGGTTTTGATTAGATTTCAATTTACATACCTCTTTTTGGAACAATGACAACGGCTAGATGAACTACCACACTTTCCAGAACCCAAAGTTTCAGAGCTACACTTTCTTTTCAATGAAGAAGATGAAAGTGGTGGCTTACCAACAGATGAAACATGAGAAAGATTTGTTATTTGAAAAGCTCCAGCCGGTGATGATGATGAAGGTTGTTTGTTGTCGGTGTCGCCGCCGCCGGCGGTGAGTGATGAAATGAAAGAATTAGCAGCAGAAGAGTATGAAAAATTAAGGGTTTTTGATGAATCTTTTCTCTGAATTATAGAACGGTGAAGATTTGTTGTTGTTGATGATGATGGTGGAATTTGTTGTAAAGGTGTAGCGTTGAAGATTGGTGTTTCAGAAATTTGAATCTGTTGAGTTTGTGGTAAAGGTGCTTTTCTGAAACGAGCATGACCGGTTCTGGTTTTTTCAAGAAGTGAGATAACACGTTTGAACTTGGAAACAGCTATGTCTGCAACAGCGTTGCAATCTCTTTCAATTTCCATGGAAGGGTTGTTGTTGTTGTTGTTGTTGTTGTTGGGATTTGAAGGTTGGTATTGATGATGGCGTGCTTGTGAGAGTAATTTGATGAGTTTTTCAACGCTTTCTAAACCAGATGCTGCTTCTTGGACAGCATTTTCTTCAGCTTTGGTTGTGAAAGTTTCGGTTCTGTTGTTGTTGTAACCTGTCATGAGTTCCACGGCCATGGTTGTGGCAACAAGACCATCAAAGATGAAGAACAAGATGAGAGAGAGAGAGAGAGAGAGAGAGAGAGAGAGAGAGATGAAATGGGTGAGAATAAAGAGGAAGAGAGAGTGTGTGTTGACAAAGAAAAAAACAAGGGGTTACGTTTATGACTTTATGTCATGTGTAAATGTTTAGTCAAAAACAAAAAATAAAAGAAGAAAAGTCATTGAAATGTTTTCTAATTAAAAAAAAAAGTTAAATTGGATTTTGATTTCTTAACTTATTTTTCGTCAAAAAATAAAAATTTCTTAACTTATTTTTCTGTTTTATTTTCATCTCATAATTAATTGTTTATAGTCATTTTAACTATGTTCTTGTCTTTTAAACAAGTTATTTCTAATAAAATTTGTCAAAAAATTGTTAACTTTAGTCACCTTTCATCGCAAACTTAGAAGAGAAAGTCTAATCTATGCACAACCACAACACCTCATTGTTAGGCACACTCAGATAAAGAATTAGAAAATTAAAAAAAAAGAATTAAAATAATTTTGATTGATGTGACTATTTTGTTTTTCTTTTAATTTATTGGATTTATGTCGGTGTGCCTAAGTAAAATTAATTTGTGGTTGTGCCCATGGAAGAATGTCTCAACTTAGAAATTAAGCACCTCATCATCTAGAAAAATTCATCACCACCTTTATCACCAAACTGAGAGTCTTATTTAAAACTCAAACTCTTATAAACTATTTTAAATTTTGTTTTGATCCGACCACAAATTCACATCTTTGAGAGATTATCTGTTTTGGGGTTAATCTGTCACGATTTTGTCATTTGTAGAAAATGCGCTCAATGGTTTGAAAGGTGTGGGTATTGTGTATAAACCAATGAGGCACCTTTTCTACAAAGCACAAAACCGTGACAGGTTAACTCTAAAGCAGATAGTCTCTCAGAGATATGGAGTTGAGGTCAGGTCGGAACATTAGCCTCTCAGTCGAGGCTAAGGGGCTAAAGGTTGTCGATCCACGAGCATGCGCCGGTCCGTTTCCCACAGACGACGCCACTAATCTTACCTTGATCAGAATTGACCTTGTTTTGTGGTGCTCATCTCTGTTACGGTTATTGGGAAGGGATTTTTGTACTTGCAGGTGCTCCGACCCTCAAGTCAATGAAATGCATGAAGCAGAGGTTTTAAGAGTATAAGAGAATGTACCTAACTCCTCTGCGTGAGAAGAGTATATATAGTTTCCAACGTTGGACTAAGACCCTTAATGAGCATAACAATGTCATTAAGTGGTTGTCGGAAAACGGCTTAGGAGCCATGATATGCAGTAAATGCTCATCATTCGAATATCGACTGTTGAGGAGTGGTAGATGATGTATAGCCTTTATAATATGGGTCGCGCTTGGCGGGTTGAGGAGGAAGATTTCCTCAGAGAACAAACTTCAATGCTTAATTTTCCTCCAAATTCAAAACCATATCCTCAATCTTATGCGTCACCCATAACTTTTGAGAATAATATGGCCACATTTCATTTGAAAATTTGGAATGCACGTCTTTTGAAATAAATATTTCTACATTGCTAGTCATTTATATTTTAAATCTGCCTATTCTTTTCTAGCTCTCGGCGGTTAAGTTCTCAATTGGGTCAAGTTGATTTGGAATATAGTCATTCCCATTTAATTCTCTTTTAGTTTGGAGACTTGTGCACAACAATCTCTTAAATGGTGAAAAATTGCTATCTAGAAGTTTTGCTCTTCCATCGGTTTGTAACTTGTGTTTTAAGCAATTTGAAACTAGCCATCACATTTTGTTTGGCTGTTCATATGCTACACATATTTGGTGTTGATTTTCTAGCATCATTCATCACACATTTTGTATTGACAACCCTGATGAAAGAGAATTATTTCTAAGGCTTGGTCAGCTCGATCCAAAATTGTTATCATGTCTGCTTCTCTGAACATCATTAGCACTATTGAGTGGGCACAAAATCAAGCCAGGTTTAATAACTTACTCACACATTAGAAGTCTTGTGTTGCTAAAATTTGTTCCAATGTGGCTCTTTCTGAAAATAGTACAAACAAATCCCCTTCTTCTATGATTGAGTTTTCTATCCTCAAGGCTTTCAATGTCAACATACACTCTCCTAATGTTATTTCATTAAAGAGATCATATGGCAACCCCTTTTCTTTCACTGGAATAAGTGCAACTCGAATGAAGTTTGCAATTGGTATTCCAGATAATGTTACTAGTGGTTAGATCTTTAGAAACAACAGAGTTGAGCATAAGTAGTTTTGCAGACAACATTGGCATTGCGATTGTTGTCATTGTTGAAGTACTTACTAGAGCTATGTTAGCAATTGAGCTCGCTTCCTATAGAGGTTGGAACAAGTTGTAGTTAGAAACTAATTCTAGGTTGGCGGTTAAAGCTTTTAGTCAATCTCAATTGTTCCTTGGTCTTTAAGAAACATATGGCTTCATTGTATGCATATTACTAGTAGTATGAATTTCATGGTGTTCTAGTGAATAAATAAGGGGGTATCAATAATAATACTGATGATAGAAATAGTGTATAATATTTGTGTTCTTAATTTTTCCGACCACTTTACAATGAACTTGAGCTCTCTATTATATAATTTAATTCTTAACTTTCGTTGTCCTCTTCCTCTATTGCCGTCGTGTGTAGCTATACAAACGTGGAGGTTTCCTCCTTCTCCACTGTGTCATCATGGAGGAGTGGGTGGTTAACTCCCCCTCCACATTGTCATCGTGGTGGTAATGGGTGGTTGATTCTTCTCATGCGTGAGATCGTGGAAGACGAAGACCGGAGCTTCGCGTTCAAGCAGTTATCACTTCTGGCGAGGGTAACACCTTTAAGATATGGCGCCTTAACACTGCCTTTCCCGCCAAGTATATAATTTGAATTTAGATGGGTTGGTTAATTGGGCATATGCTACAAATTTTTGGGCCGTAGCCCAGTCCACATGGTCTCTCATGTTTTTAGAGAGAGCAATTATTGTGTCGGCAAATTTACTAATATTGGTTTTAATTTTCAAACTTTTACTTTGTGGGATTCTATTCCTAGGGAGGTAATAGAGGATTTCCATAAGGACTTTTTAGGTCTGCCTTATTTTAGGTTTTGCTAGTCTTGGAAATGTTTTGGTCATTGTTATCTTTAAGACAATAGTATTTTTTTGAATAGGACTTTAAGAGTTTAAGACAATAATATTAGGTTGTAGATATTTTGAGCAATTTATCTGTGTGGATACTGATAACAATAAATTGAAAAAAATTGTTGAACGTGAGATATTCTTTGTTTGAATCTAGATAAAGATTGGTAGGGGTGATGAGATTCATTTTTAATTCATTTTTATTTTTAGTTTTTTAAATAAATGTTATTTGTAATAAAAAAACGCCACTAGGAATGAATTAATAAAAAATATTGAAAAATCTAATCAGCATGCCAAATGTACATATTCTATTGAAATAAATTAAACGACGATCGAAAGTGGAGAATATAAAATGTCATCGATAAAATATAAACATTATAGTTAGAGCGAAAATCTATTTTAGTCACGTAAAAAAATTGCAAGACTCAATTGAGTTTCTAAGGAAAATAAAAGCAACTTTTAATCCATGAGAAAAACCGAGACAATTTAATCTCTACTTTATTTTTATTTGTTTGGTTGATGAAGAAAAAATAGAGAAGTAAGAAGATGATAATTTTTTTTTTCTTTCGTCATTAGCCTTGTGGCTAATTCAAAATGAATTTAATTTGGATTTATCCACCTCATAAAAAATAACAACCACAAGTTAAGGAGAAAAAAAATGATTTGAATCCTAATTTTAAAATTGTAAAAATGATAAATGGCAAGCCCTTTGTGGTGGTACAAGTATGAAAAATTTAAAAATATTAAGGGTTAAATATGTTTTTGGTCCCTTAAAAATTATTCCTCTTTTGATCATTATAGTTAAATCAATATGAATTTTTGAATGATTTTTTCGCAGGTATGTTTATAATATCATAAAAAATTCCTGAAAAAAACAAGCTCAAAATTTAATTTATAGGTCATAATTTTCGTTATTTTTATCTTGAATTGTTGCCATTTAAAAATTTCATATTTAATTCATATCAAGTTAAAGAATTCTAAACTTTAGTAGATATACTTTATACCATATTTTAAACATGCCTATAAAAAATCATTCAAAAATTTAAGAGTTTAATGATAAGTAAACATATTTGGTTTTAGCAAGGACTAAAACTATGTGCAAGAAAAAATGTCTAGGAACTAAAAATATATTGTAAAAATTAAGTAAGAACTGAACTTAAAAAGTTCCTATTTTATAGAAAACAAAAACATATTTAACGATTTAACTAATAATAATTATAAGAAGTTGGAATCGAATGGATAGTTATGTTGCTTTCTCACTCTCACAAAGGCATATTTTTTGAATTATTGTTCGGTTAAAAGATATTAGTAAATGAATTATTATGCCCATTTTGATGTGTAATGTTATGTTAACTTTAGGCCATTGTTAACCTTTTTTTTTCTTTCAATCTTTGGTTTTTTCCTTTTTTGGCTTCTACAACCAGTTTAATTTGGTTCGGAGGTCAGTTCTGACATTAAGTGATTTCAACCCCTCCCAATCACAGTTGTGAGGGATCGAACTGTGATCTTCCCTATCAAGTTAAACGCCTTTCACCATCGAACCAACTAACGATTGATTTTCTTGTTTTTTGTTTTTTTTTCTCTATCCCTTCTTTTCAATCAATTTTAGTATGATTCTAAATTTCATTCCAAAAGAATCAATATTCATAGATTTTGCTTTGTGTGGAAATTGATAAATACAAGTGGATATTTGTTTAAATTAATAAATACACTAATTAGTGTTCGTTTGGATTAGCTTATTTTTTAGCTTATGTAAATAAATAATGTTTTATGTTAATTTATAAGTTTCTAGTAACAAAAATTGTATTTTTATAAGTTATTTTATCATAATGTACCTTGACAAATTTATAATAATACATGAAAATGTATTTATTTACATAAGTTGTTTTGCATAAGCTCAAAAATAAGCTAATTCAAACGGGTTCTTAGCGCTTAATATGAAAAACTTTGTTTGATGGTTTTTAGCTTCAACATTCTCTATTTGGAGATAGGCGTGATATGCTCATTTGGAGACCTGCTGATTTTGGTGACTTGTCCCTCAAGGCAGCTTTTCAGTTCAAGTGTCACTCATCTCCTCAGCTTCATTGGGCCAAAATTGTTTGGTCTAATGCGATTCCTCCTTCTAAGTCTCTTGTTGCTTGGAGACTGATGCATGACAAGTTACCAACTGATATTTCCTTGATCTGTAGAGGTTGCTATCTGCCTTTAGTTTGCAGTTTGTGTATGAGCTGTCAGGAATCCACTTTCCATTTATTCTTTGAATGCCCTTAGGCAGTTCACATTTGGTCATGGTTTTCTGATGTTATTGGTCTAAATCTTCACTTTCATTCAATAGAAGATATATGGAAGTTATGTGATAGGAACTAGAATCCACAATGTAAGGTTGTCATTGTTGCTTCTCTTGTGAATATTTTCAGTACTATTTGGTATGCTCGAAATCAAAAGAGATTCATGGATAAGAGTTTACATTGGAAATCTGCAGTTTTTTTTATTAGTGCTAATGTCATGTTATTTGGTAGTAGAACCAGGAAAGTTTTCAATTCATCCATGAGAGACTTCACAATTTTAAAAAAGTTTAATATTGACATTCATCCTCCCAAGACTCCAACAGTCAAAGAAGTTCTCTGGTTGAAATGCAATACTGATGGAGCATCCACAACTGATACAACAACTTATGGAGGTATTTTTAGGAATCATTTGGCTTATTTTAGAGGTGGTTTTGCTGAAAATATTAGTAAGAATTCTGCATTCTTTGCTGAGATATTAGGTGCTATCAGGGCTATTGAAATATCCTATCAAAATCATTGGTTTAATTTATGGCTTGAGACTGATTCTGAGCTTGTTGTCAAGGCTTTCAACAATCATGCTTTAATTCCTTGACAGCTAAGAAATAGATGGTTGAATAGTTTAGTGAGAATTAGAAATATGAATTTTTTTTGTTTCCCATATCTATAGAGAGGGCAATGCGTGCGCTGATGCTTTTGCTAACTTGGGATTAGGCCTTGTGAATTTTGTTTATTGGAATGTTGTTCCTCAGTTTGTGTGTGATAGTTTTACTAGGAACGAAATGGGCTTCCCGTGCTTTAGGTTTTCTCATTGAGAGGGTTTTGGTTTGGTCCCCCTCTCCTTTTTGTATATCTTTCTTATTATATATACATTTTGGTGGTAGTAGTACTTAGAGCATGGACGGAGCTACTTGAGAGCATGTGTGGGCTGGTGCCTTCACAAAGTTTTGAAAAAAAATTAAGTAGTATATAGCATACATATAAATATATTTTGATTAGTATAATTTTTAATGAATGTGAGTCAGATCACCCAAAAGAAACACAATTCAACATAAATTGTTTAGTATATTTTGAGAAGTGGAGGCACTATATATTTATTATTTTTTCTCTAATAATTTTTTTTTTATCTTATATATTTATTATTTGTTTCTATTATTGTAATGAGAGTGAATAGTTCAAAGTCGTAGTTCAATTGACAGTATAATTGATATTATTTGATTCTTCAATTTGATCCAAAATTTCATAGTTGTGTGTGAATTTTTGTAGTGTTTGTCAATTCGTCTACATATTATTATATAGGTCAAATGCATCAAGGTTTTTTAAGTTTCACATTTGTAACAGTTAAGTCCTTTAAGTTTTTAAGATAACAAATATTTCGTTTTAAGTATCTAATTTGTTGCACTTTTATCCTTCTAGTTATCATTCGTTACAAAAATTTGTTGCACAATTATGCTTCCATATAATTACCTTCAATAATATATGTGTCTTTTTCATAAAAATACCCACCATGGTGAAAGTCAAAGTTAATTAAAAAATTATCAACGTTTTGAGAATATAAAATATCGTAGAAAACAATTTATGATAAATAAACAACGCTTTAAAAATGAAATGTTATTTACATATTTAATGAACAAATTTATATATAGTGCCTCCACTTCTCAAAAGTTCTGGCTCCGTCACTGACTTAGAGGCTCCACTTTTTCTTGAAAAAAAAAATCTTCAACATTCTCTATTTATCATAGTATTTAATTTGATTGAAGCATAGAAGAGTTTAAGATCAAATTTTCTCGTTACTTTCAATTTTAAGCTCAAAGTATGGCCATGAAAATAAATTTAGAATGATGAAGCATTTTGGAGCAAAAACAATTTTACTTTTGAACCACCACTCATGTTGCATTTATGTTTCTGTAATTTGAGAATTAGTGTTTATCATATAATTTCTTTTTAATTTCAGATTTTTTTTATTTCTGTAATTTTATTAATACATATATTTACTTCCTATCATTAATTTCTTCCTTTTTCTTCTTCATGTTACTACATAATCATCATATTTTTTATTCATTTTATTTCTACTTTCCTCTATATTTCTTTCGTCAACCAAACAAATAAATTTAAATAAGAATTACGTTATTTCGGTTTATTTTTTCTAAAGAACTAAAAAATTACTTTTATTTTTCTAATAGATTAAGACTCTGTTTGAAAAGATAAATAAGCTAGCTTATAGCTTTTAGCAAATAACCTAAAAGCTTTGTTTGATACAGTTTTTAAAAAAGAGCTTCGGACATCTCTAATGGGGGGAACTTAAATGAGTGGCTTAAGTTACTTTTTGTGGACCCAAATTGTCATGTATGATTTAAGCAATTGATAAGCAACTTTAACTAATTTTACTATAATGACCCCAATAATTTATATATATTTTTTATTTTCACTTAATTTTGATTCAAATTTAAATATTAATTCAATTATTTTATTAATATGTTTAAATCTAATAAATGTTTAAAAAACATAAAAAATATGTAATAAATACATAAATATATAATAAATTTATTTTAAACGATGAAAAATATATAGCGACAATAGCTACATAATAACGAAAAATATGTAACAACAAGAAATACATAACAATAAAATTCTAATATGTTGACATATTAAACCCATTGAAAGCCTTTCAATTTTTTAATTAAAATAATAATAATAATAATAATGTTTTTTGGTGTGGGCCCCACTAATCTCTATTAAAATAATCAATTTTATTGCTAAGCCACCATTGGCAAGAGTTGCTCAATGAAGTTCCATCCACTGTTTCTAAGTCACTTTGAATGCCATGTCAGCCAACTCCAATGGTAAAATAAAATAAGATGTGGTTATTAAGTTTTAAGAACTCATTAAGCCACTTGCATTGGAGATGCCTTACCTTATAGCTTATTTTTTCAAATGCTATTTCAAGTAGCTTATGAGCTTATAGCTTATCATCTTTTATTCCAATTTTATCCCTATCATCTTACTTAAAAAAATTAAATATTAATTAAACATATCTTTTTTATGTTATTTTATACTTATAAGCTTATTCAACCGTTAATTTTACCAAACACTATAAATTCAATCAGATAGCTTATCTGCTATAAGTTAAAAACTAGCTTATAAGTTATCCGCTATAAGCTTATCCACTGTAAACTAACTTATCAACTATCCATTATTTTTTGTCAAATAGAGCATAAATTAAATTTTCACTATTGGCGTTTAGGCTGGAGGATACAAGGCGCCCCGGTCAAAACGGTTCTATGAGAAACGGCTTATTTAGTCCACTAAAATGACTTTTCACTAAAATGATTTGACTGTCACTCTATCCTATATACCGTCAAACGTAGGTGCCGTTGCGAATGAAGGAGGGAGATCTAATCTACAAATCTATGGTATAATGGTCACAAACAGCAGGTACTGTGACTGTGGGCGGAGAAAATATCCTACACTTTATTTTTATTTTTTATCTTTTTTATTTTATTTTTATTTGATATCTCTGAAATGGTAATAATAATTATTAGAAATTCATAAATATTGTCTCGTGACTATAAATCAATTAATAAGAATATTGCATGTAATTATAGAACCAGTTCAATTTTTTCTACCTTGCATATAGGTATAGTTTGATCCATTTTTTTTAGGTGTGGAAGCTATTTGAACTATAAAGTTAGAAGTAAAACTTTTAAATCGAAAATAAAACTGTTTGGTAAATCTTACTTTTTTTATTTTAAAAAGTGTTAAAAGTTATTTTTTTAAAAAAATTATAATAGGTTAAAAGATATTTGATAATAAGATAAAATTGTTTTTTTATAAATAATAACTTATTTAACGATGAAGTGAAAAAAAAAACTTAATTAAAAATATGAATAAGATAAATAATAGTTTTGGCATGAAGTGGTTCCAGCCCCCCACACACAATTGTGATATGGAGGGGCTGTAACCACTTGATGCCAAAACTGCCCCCCGAACCAGATTAAACTGTTGGTGAAAATCAAAAAAGTTGTTGTAAAGTATTATCACCTTATTTTGAAACTCTTTTAATAGTATTTTTCTTTGAAATATATAAGTTGTTTTTTTCTTATTAAAACTTTTAAAAATTATTATTTGGACTAACGTTTTACTTATAAGAAAAGAGAAGAAAATAAATAGTTAGGCCAAATAATACCATAATATACAGAATTGAAATCCGAATTCTAATATTTTCATTTATTCATCTTAAAAGTAAGAAATTTTAGTTAATAAATTATTATCAGTTGAGTTGAATTTGTCTACATTTTTATTTGGAGAATGCTAACATGTTAAAGAAACAAATGTAAAAATTATTTCTTGAAACTTGTGCATATTTACTTTTAAGCATTAAATTTCTTACAATATTAAATATAGAATTTTTATATTGGGATGCCTTATCTTGTGCACTATCTTAGGTCACATGTTAATTTGACTTTTTTATTTTACTAGTATTAGTACTAATACTGTGCTGACTGCTGAGTGGAGAACGTTGACCTTTTATGATATATGGTGGGTCTATGACGGAGGTTACTATGGTTGTGACTTGTGAGATTGGCGTGTGGTGAATGGCAAATGATGTGTTCATTATACGGCAAAGAGATGAGCCTGTCTTGCCAGCACATGCAATATGTACACAGTTCATTAGTTGACTTGGATTCACACCTAATTAATATCACAAGATTTTGTTGTTATTGCTACAATTTTCAATTATCTCTTTAATATATATCCAAATTAATTATGCACGAATAAAAGACAATAAACAATAAAATGCACCGCTAATTTTTTTAGATGGTAAATTTTTTATTTTTTTTGAAAGATAAAAGTTCATATCATTTCATTATTCAAATAAGAGGTAATACAAAGAGGTATAGTTTCAACTAAGTAGCGACTAGACCAAGAAATGGCCACCTTAGCAAGCGTATAAACAATCATATTCGCTTGTCGCTTAATGAACTTCACCACAAAGTTTGGATGTGACGACAAAATATTTTTAACATTACAAATGATAGCACTAAACTCCGAAGTACCGCTACGCAAATTTGAAATTGCATCAACTACACACTTGGAATCAGTTTCAAAAATGATGTTTGCAGTTCTATCATTCTCCATTGCTAACATAGCTTCAAGGAGTGCTAATGCTTCACCTTCAACAATAGAATATCTTGCTGCCTTCCATGTAGTTCCAGCCTTCTTGAACCTACCCAAATGGTCACGCAAACACCATCCCGCACTAGTTTTGTTAAGGTGACGATGGAATCCCGCGTCGACATTACATTTACTCCAACCCATGGGCGGTTTCTGCCATGTAGTCACATGTTGCTGCTGCTGAATTGTTGGTTGATGATGTTGTAGTGCAAACCAATCATGCCAAAGATGCAACGCCTTAAAACCCATGCTTCTCCCGGCTTCGTTTTTCCCGTTCCAAACTTTATCATTCCGATTATTCCACACCGTCCACAATAGAACTGCAAACTGGCCTGCAGTAGTTCGATCTTCTTCATGACAGACCGAGAAAATGAGTTGCGGCAGATCATAAGCATGCTGCGCGCGGGCTGTTATCAAATGATCAAGACCTGCTGTTTGTCTAGCAATTACACTATCATTACAAGCAATAAAAGTATGCCAATCATCCTCATTATTGCGTTCACAAATGGGAACAAATTAATGGGCAAGAAACACACCTATCTTGAAGACGGAGACGAGTTGGAATGCATCCCTTGCATATTCTCCAACGCAAATGCTTTACTTTTGGTGGTGCTTTTATTTGCCAAATGCAGTTCCAACTATTTGCATGATCAACCGAGTGAGGTTTTGTCAAAAAAAAAAAAAAAAAAAAAAAACCGAGTGAGGTACCTTGCCTGAAATATTCATCAACATTTTGTAGCCACTTTTAACACTATATTGGAGCCACTTTTAACACTATATTGGCCTTGCATGTCATCAATCCAAAGTAGTCTATCATTCTCAATCATATCAAACAAAGGGGTAGCAAGAATACGCTGTACAACATCTAAAGAAAA
The DNA here is from genome assembly GCA_030408175.1 of Trifolium repens. NCBI lineage: Eukaryota > Viridiplantae > Streptophyta > Magnoliopsida > Fabales > Fabaceae > Trifolium > Trifolium repens. Next base: position 40,894,123 of record CP125851.1, read on the forward strand.
TAATGATTCAATTTTATCTTTATCCCATCTTTTTTCATTTGGTAACAATAAATCTTTAACAATGCGCACCTTGCATTTGTGGTGATTGTACCCAAGCACTTCCATCATCTCTCAACCATGGATCATTTTGAAAACTGTACATCTATAGATCTAGAAGAAACAACATTGTTATGCATAATTGTTTAAAATCTTATAAAAAAATCAACATCATCTAGTAATAGGAAGTGTGTTCTTTTTTAGATGTGCCGCTAATTTGTGGAATATATAAAGTGTGTACTTCTTTATCAACTGAATTTTTTTATTATCTAAAAGTTAAGTATCGAACTTTTAACCACTTACTTAATAAATTTAGGCTCTATTTGGTAAAAATAGCGGTTGACTGATAAGCTAGCTGATGGCTGATAGCTTATAGCTGATGGCTGATGACTTATGACTTATAGCTGATAAGCTAATTGAAGTGTTTGGTAAAATTAGCGGTCAACTAGCTAATAAATGTAAAATGACATAAAAGGACATTCTTAATTGATAATAAAATTTATATTTAAGATAATAATAACTTACATACGTATATGATACCCCGTATATGGATAACGAAATCATACGTACTGTATATATACATTAATACCGTAGATATCCTACATATATATGAAACATCGCTTTTTTTATAATAAAAATATAGATGGAGATTGTTTGTATTAATCTAAGCCCATAATTATTTTATTTTAAATTAAAATAAATTATAAAGGGTAAAAGTGAATTTTAGTTAAGATAATAAGGGTAAAAATGGAAGAAAAAATGATAAGCTATAAGCTATAAGCTACTTTAAATAGCTTATGAAAAATAAGCTATAAGTCAGTAAAATAAGTTATAAGCTTTTCCTAGAAAACTGTTACCATACAGGTCTTTTAGCTTATAAGCTATAAGACATAAGCTATAAGTCAGTTTTTTATCCTTACCAAACAGACACTTAAAGTCTTCACCACGTGGATAAATTCATTGTTAGTATTTAGTAACGTTCCCATTATTTTATTATTGCTTATGCGTTTAAGATCATTGAATAACTAAAATATATAATCTTATTATAGATCAAATGTCTTAGTTATTAGTGTATATTTGCTTTTCCAGTAATTTTTTTTGATGATTGGATAGATTTTATAAAATTGATGAATGACTAAAACTGAATTAATAGACTACAAATATCTCAAATTTGTTCTTCAACCCACATTTAGATTTTCAAATATTTATCAAAGTAATAAATATATAATTTTTTTTAATCTAAAAGTCACCTTTTTAATTTCTTAAACGACATCCAAAAACAATTGTTATCATTTAAAAAATAAACTGAACTCTTATAGAAGTTCGTTGCACCACTTATATGGTTCTCAACTGAACCAAAATTACCTTTATAAAAATTCAAAATAATGTAATTTTTGAACTGAACTATTTTTAAAAAAAAAAAAAATGAATTGTACCAAATCTTTCTATTATACTAAGGGTTGGTGATGTTAAACCCTAATGATCTTTTAGAAACCCTATCATACTATGTCATCAATGATGTCATTTCTTTCTATGTGGCTTAATTGTTGATTGGCATGTGTTCCAATCCATCAAAGTTACATGTACACATTTCTTTTCAAATTGGTGACACATGTTCAATTGCATGTAAGACACATGTATCATTTCCTCTTCAAAACCCAAACCAAACCTTCTCTCTTCTCTCTCATTCTCTCACCTTCTTTCTGCTTCTCTGCCTTCTCTCTGTTACTCTTCTCTCTCTCGCGCTCTCCTTTACTCTCACCGTCTCACCCTTCTCTATCTTTCTTCGACCTCTCTCTCTCACGATCCTTTTTCCGCCGCCGCTCTCTTTCCCCGACCTCTTTCTTTCTCTGCCCTCGCATTATTATCAACCCTAAATATTTTGATCTTGCATTATTGAGGGATTCCATGAAATTGAAGCTTTGCATGTCAATGAAACAGAAGCTTTGCATGTCAATAAACTGAGGTAACTGCAGTAATCTCATCTCTCATCCATTTTCGAGTTGTTTTGTTTTGTTCTGATTTTGAGTTTTTACGAAATAATTTGTATTGAATATCTCTTTCTTGGATTTTGATCTTGCATGTTTAAGGTATTGCACGAAATTGGAGCTTAAGGTAACTTCAGTAATCTCATCTATCTTTTATTCTCAAACTGTTTAGTTCTGTTCTGATTTGAGGTTTTTCGAAAAAAATTGCGTTGAACCTCTCTTACTCAGATTTTGATTTTGCATGTTTGAGATATTCCATGAAATCAGTCTATTCTGTTGTGTTCTGATTTGAAGTTTTTTTGAAATTTTTTTGCATTGAAGGATAACAGGAGCATAATGGAGAGTGATAGGTGATGTTGTTGATCTACAAGAGGGTTAGTTTTTTTCCTCCATATCTTTTGATAATTTCCTCTGAAAAGTAGATTGAAATTTGTGTGGTTGATTTAAATTAGAAATGTTGAATTTTTGATGTTCTTATTGGTGTATATGATGATCTTATAATTATATGATCTTATAGTTGTATTTACTTGGTTTTTTGTATCTTGATTTTTGTTGGTTGATGGTTCTTTGATCTCAATGATATGATCTTAATTTTTGTATCAGATTGTTCTTTGTTAAATTAGAAATGTTGAATTTTTTATGTTCTTATTGGTGTATATGATGATCTTATAATTATATGATCTTATAATTGTATTCACTTTTAATATCAGATTGTTCTGCTTAGCTACATCCATGCTTAAACTATAATAGCTCTATTTCAATGATAAATTGAAAATCAGATTTTACATATTTTACTTGGATCTAGGAATGCTTTCAAGAGTCTAGCAAGTCAGAAGTTAGAGTCCATATATCATTAGCATGAGCAGATCCTTGGATGGTATAAACCAACTTGACTTATTTGATTTGTGTATTGTTAAATTGTTGTTGATTTTGGTGTGTATGTTTTACATGTTTTGGTAGGGTGAATCAGATGATTAGTTGTGATTTTAGTGGTTTACTCTAAAAGAATTTAACTGTCCTTTTAGTAAAAACTCAATTTTTAATTTATCCTAAGAACAACAATCTCATATTTTTAGTAAAAATCATAGGTTGTAAATTTGTGGACCATTGACAGTGAATTTTCATTCATTTGCAGGTAGTTGTTGGTTTTGATTTGGGAATGGTGAAGCTTCCCAAGATTCTTCCTCCTTCTTTCTCTTTAGCTCTAATTCTATAGCTTTTTGTGTTTTGTTTTCCTTTGATTATGGTTGTTTATAAAAATGGGTAATTACTCAAATGAATTTTGCAATTTGTATTCTTCCCTCTTTTTATTATAATGTAGATTTAACTTTTGATGTTGTTCTTATTAGTGTGTATGATGTATGATATTTGGACTGATTTATATTGTAATTAATGCTCTTATAGTTGTATTTACTTGGTTCTTTGTTTTATTTTATTTGTGGATTTTTGAAACATATATCTCATGTTTAGTGGAATCTCACTTTTACTTTTAACAGAAAGCTTTAATGGAAGCTTTGTTTTGGCTATGGTGATGGTAATTGTGTGAGGAAGATCAGGTAATTGTTGTTTTACCATTATTTTTAAAGTTAAGTTTTTGATTCATTTGTGGTTTTATTTTTATGGTCAATGCAAATTTATTTTACATGCATTTGAGTTTTAATATGTTTTAGGTTTTGGCATTTATTTTGTTTGAATGTTAACTTTTATTTGTGGTTTTATTTTTATGGTTTATGCACATTTATTAATCAGTTATATAAAGGACATCATTATGTTTTATCAAACTTGATTAATGTTAACAATTTACATGTTCTAACCTTTCTCATTAATCCGTTTATGAATTGTTTGGATATAGGCTAATGCCATTGCACCTTCTATTGTGTATTTCTAGGTCTTGCAGTTTGGAGCAGATTGAGGGGAGTACTAGAGGGGCTGCAATTAACTCTTTAGCAGTTTGACAATTGATGAAGTGAGTGCAGTGAATTGCGTTTAAGGTAAACGTTTCATAGTTGGAATTGATTCTATGAATCTGCCGTGCAAATTGCAAGTAGCTTAACCTATTTTTATTTTAATAACGTCTAGAAACAATCCCAATAGTATGCGGTTTTGATCATGGAATGACTAGATCAAGATGGCCCAGGATATATATTGGTAACGTATGTCTATATTATTCAATTTTCATGATTCAGTTTAGTTGTTGATAAAATATTCCTATCATTTAACATGTCCCTTATTGTCATTTACTCCACATCTCTAAACTAATAATCCATATTCTTTAGCAATGTGCGTTGGAGGGGAAGTTTGGTAATGGAAGGAGTACTGCTGGGATTTTAGTGAATCTGGATATGGTAGGCTTAGGATCCCTTCATCTGTCAGGCGGAATCTGAATCCAATAGGATCGATGTGCATGAATTGTAAGGGAATTTTTGTTGTTTGCCAATTTTGTGTGTGATCTGGATCTTGAGAACAAGAATGAGGCATGAAAACCTATATTCAGCGATGGTCCACTTTGCGTGACTCTAAAGCTGTATTGCACCGTTCATCTGTATTAAACATAGACAGAATAATGGGATGGACTATTGTTGAGTGTAGGTTTTCAGGCCCCACTCTAGCTTTCATGGTCGAGTTTGCACGCAAAGTTGGCAAATAACATCTATCTCTCCATGATTTCTAAATATCGATCCTGTTGGGATCGGATTCCGTCCAACGGATGGATATGTCATGGGTCTAATCTATTCACTTTCCCTATAATCCCAGCATTACCACTTCCATTACCATTCTTCTTCATCAACGCACATTTTTAAGAAATATGTATCAGTGGTTTCCAGATGTGGCGAAAATGACTATGTGTGTCATGTAATAATATTTAATGCGCATATTACTCTTTGTATGGCTCTATCATGAATTTAAATAACACTTAGTTTGTTCTTATTATTGCTGCCCTATGCATTTGCATGAAATATGTGCAAATGGAAAAGTTTTCTTATTCATCATCATCATCATCGTCTGGTTCTGTTTATAGACACTCATTCTTAACTGCATACTCTACGGTGCCGAGAAAGGCGGAAAAGGATAGAATCAGAACCAGATGATCATGATGATGATGATGGACAAGAAGGCTCCCCTATTTTCATCTATATCATTTTGTGTTTCTCTTATTGTTATCGGTGTAACTCTTCTACTGGTGATATTGTGACAAATGTTTGATTCAGTCATCCAACCATAAGAGGAAGTTGTTTTCTGAAGAGACATTTTGTCTTCAGGCTGTGTCACGTAAAAGGCAATCCAAACTTTGTTTTTTATGAGACATCTTCTCAAGTCACAATATCTCTTCAGAAAGCAATTTTCTCTTCTAATTGGATGACTGAAGCAAACATTTTTCACAATATGTTATGTGTTTGAGTCACACTTGCTTTCTTCCTCTTAATGCCGTTTACATCTGCCTAAAATTCTATTGGTCCATTACTTTCACTAATAGGAGAGCTCCTCGAAATACAGCTCTATATACACCAAATAAATTAGGATGAAATGGGGCTTCTTTCTTCTTCCTTATTGTCATGATCATCTGGTTCTGGTAACACTTCCTTGACTTTTTATGTGTTATTTGGTACTGTAAGGTGTGCAGTTAATGTACAGTGTTAATATGGATCATCCGAATTAACACTCTCTTAACTGCACACTTTTCAGTCTCAGATAACATAACAGAACTTCAGGGAAATGTAATCAGTACCAGATGATCATGACGATGAGCAAGAAGATAGTCTTCCTATTTTGACCTATGTAATTTTGTGTTCCCACCACTGTGATTCGTGGATCTCTCCTATTGATGGAAGAAATATATCAATATAGCCTCATGCAGATACCATTAATTAGGTAATCGATTTGAATGATAAAATCAATATTACAACTATAATATATTTGTTATAATTATTAGTTTTGACATGTTAGCTTGATGAAAATTCCCCTACTCCCATTATTGATTGTTGATAAGAAATTGTGGGTCTACAGAATAGGCCTACACTCCCACCTCTAACTAATTTTCAATTGAAGTTCTTATCTCTTCCTGCCTTATAGTCTTCACACCTATGGCGACTCCATCCTTCACAAGGTTTGTTTGCACCATCCTCTACCAATTTAATGGTTGTATTGAGATTACGTCAATGGAGATCAAAAATTTTGTCTTACTTTTGTGCTTGATTGTATTGTATATAAGCTTCAAAAGAATTCTACGAAAGGAGACGAAGTCATTTGAAACTTGCATCAATCCACACGAAGTATTGCCCCCTAACATCCTAAACATTAACTTTAAAGTAGCTACACACACAACAGATTAACTTTTCATGTTTATCAATGTGCAGCGAAAGATACAAATCTGTCCGAGATTTAAAGCTGCTTGGATTAAAGAGCTTAGGAAGGATTTTTTTGGAATGCTGCGGCGTGAAGATGGACAATCAGTTTGAGTCGCACTCTTGCTTCACGAGGACAACTCTTACATGACAGACGGCATGCTTGCTTCCTCTTTCTTAGGCCTCCAAAAACCAACACAAGTTCTCCTCACATATGAAATTTATGACAATTGCTTCAAAGTTGCTATTCTCAAGGATGAAAGTTTAGCCAGCAATGACATACCTCAGAATTCTTATCAATCTCTAGAGACAGTTAATGGTGGAGGAGAAGATGATGATCCCATGCTTGAAGAAGTGGACAGCAGGAAAGCAATATAATTAGAAATGGCATCTTCATCATCATCAAAGTTTGTAATTCCATAGCATATGAATATTAATTGTTAGTTCTTTTTGGTCTTTAATGCATGCTTTAACAAGTGATGGGATTATGAATGTTTCCCTTTGTTAACTTTTATCTTCTTTAGAGACATCTTATTATGATGATTTTAAAACAAGAATAATGAATTCATACATTTTATGATCCGCAACAACTCTAATTGGCATTGGAATGCAATGACGGCTCATCGAACCCGTGCAACCCACGGGTTATTACAAGTAATTTTTTATTAAGATCACTATAAATGTTGTTACTGAAAAAATAAAAGTTTTCATATTACTATTCCATGTTACTACCCTATAATTATGATAAACCCATGGTTTTATTGTGCTTTCCTAATGTTATCTTGGTTTAAATCATTTTGGATTTATTTATAATTAAACTTCTTTCTTCAAACAATAGCCATGATTGATCATGACCATGATTGGTGTACCTATGCTATTTCGTCGAACCCGTGCAACGCACGGGCCGGCGTCTAGTTGCCATTATTTACTTATACATTTCATTTATGGGTTTAAGAGGCTCAAAACAAATTAAAGTCAAATGTGTAGTTGTACGGGTTTAAGGGGCTCAAAACAAATATAGTTTGGATTTTTTTTGACATTACAAATATAGTTTGGATTGAAAAGTTCTCATCCTACCCCGCATGTTTCTTTTTCACCCCTAGAAGGCAAAAAAATTCGGAAAACACATTCTGAAATTTTTTTCTAGTGTAAATTTCAGCAAAACTTACACTAAAAAAAGTTCGGAAAACGTTTTCCGAATTATTTTTAGGTGAAAAATAATTTTTTTTTGGGGGGGGGGGGGGGAGGGGGGGGGTAGGACGAGAATTTTTCATTTGTATTAACCACATAGGAAGCCCACACTTAAAGGAGCAAAATGCCAATTGTCTCTCCCAAATACGAGGAAGAGAATTACTTTTCGCACCCCCTAAAATTACCAAACTACCCTCCCCTGCCTTTTAGAGAGCGAACACATTTCGCTCCCTAACCAGCGAGTGTGTTAATTACATGACCATTTGAAATGGTTCCATCCCCCAGGCTTGAATTTGAAAAAATACGCGTTCGCCCCCCTAGGAGGCGAAATATCACTAATGCGTTCGCAGCCTAGGGAGCAAACAATCTTCCTATATAAGCAAAATCTGAATTTTCTTCCCACAATTCCAACAGTTTCCAGAAACGAGAAAAAAAGAGAGAAATCGTCCCAAACCCTTGACCATCAAAAAGTGCACCAAAGTTGAGGATTCTTGCTCGTTTGGGACCGGAATCAACATACAAGTGAAGACTAATACAAGGTAATCCACCATTTTAATCTTTTATGCGTTTTTCTGGATTTTTTTTACGACTGGGGTTGCTCGCTCTGTAGGTAGCGAACACCCTGTAAGATTTCGCTCTATAGGAAGCGAACTCTACTGATGCAGGTTTGTTTTTTCTTTCTTGCTTAGGTATGGAGGGAGGTGATAAAGATAAAGACAATCGTCGTACGAAGCTCAAGAGTGCCACTGCCAAGAGGGCAAATGCGAAGGAGAATCCTCACATAAAGCGGGCAAGGAAGAAAGGTACTCCGAGTCAGTCTGAAGCTGCGGCATCTGTTGTTGTACATGAGCCTCAGGCTCAATCTGAGAGTCAGCCTGATGCTGATGCATCAACTACTCTCACTGAGCCTGCTACTGTTGCTGACCCTGCTGAGACTGATCGTGAGCCTGACGCTACGGATGACCGAGATGATGTTGCGCAGGATATAAAGGTTGAAGAACAGATGAGGCAGGATGCTGAGGTTGGTGGTCCGACTCGGCAGAATGTGTGGACAGATCCCTATGACGGGTTGTCTGTGCCGGACGTGTTTCCTGGCGGGCCGTCAGACACGACTGTGTTGACTAGTTATCCACGTCATGTGGCCCGCTATATATATATATATATATGATTCACATGTAAGTTGATTCTTTTATTTTTTTATCTTAATATTATTTTTGGGTGATGTCTATTAATTATTTGATGATTTCTATATATGATTTAATTTTTTTTATCTTATTTGATGATGTGTATTTAATTAATTGATGATGATGATTATATTATTTTTTGTTAATTTTGCAGGAGCGTGAGTTCATTACCAGGGGTCAGCAACTCAGGAAAGTAGCTTGCTTCAAGCATGAGGAGTGGAATGCAGATTGGTAGGAACCAGCGCTTAGGGCTACATGGTTTTGGTGGCTGGCACAGACGGGATACACCTTTCTTGATCCCGGTCTGTTGGCTATATTTGTGGAGAGGTGGCATGGGGACACTAGCACCTTCCACCTGCCTTGTGGGGAGATGACAGTGATGTTGGATGATGTACGCTGTCTGCTACATCTTCTGATTCAGGGACGCCTTCTGAATCATATAGGGATCCCCAGCAAGGACACCGAGGTTGTTTCGATGACGGAGTTGCTTGGGACGACAGATAAGGAAGCTGAGGATGAGGTTAGGAAGACTAAAGGTGCACACATCAGATTCATTTTTTGAAAGAACTGATTACAAGACACCTGAATCGAATGAAGAATGCGCGAAAAGAGAAGGACCAGGACAATGACGAGAAGTTGAAGCAGTTTGTGATGAGGGCCTATCTGATGCTGTTGGTCGGAACCACCATATTCTCCAACAAGGCGAAGAATTACGTTGAATTGACGTACTTGGATTACTTTAAGTACCTAGATCGGGTTTCCACATATGCTTGGGGCACTGCTGCACTTGCATTCCTTTATCGGGAATTGACGCATGACACTCACCCCAACTGCAAGTATGTGGCTGGCTACATGACACTGCTGCAGGTAATTTTGAATTTATTTAATAGTTTATTTAGTTTTATTTCATTTAATATTTAATTATATTTACATTGATTTTAATCATTGTACTTGCTGAATATTTTGTAGGCCTGGATATATGATCATATTGAGGGCGCCGATTGTGTGTTGTGGAAGGAGTACGAGATGGACATGCCCTGTGCTTGCAGTTGCATCACATGGAGGCCATATGAGGATTATCGGGATATCATCCCATTTGCTAATGTCGCTTTGTATTTTGGTTAGATTAGGAGTGGGCCGATCAAGATGAGATATCTACCTGAGAGGGTCCTACGATAGTTTAGGTTTGTGCAGAGCATCCCGCGTCATCTAGAGCATGCTGCTACCATCGTGACCACCGTTGAGCAGGTTGATCAACATTGGGTGGGTTACGAGCAGCATGTGCTGACTGCTGAGATGTTAGGCTCCCGTGTTGTCCTTCTGACAGACACCGTGATAGGCTACATGGATTGGTATGTGAAGATATCACATTCGTACATCATTCCTATCCCGGAGGGATACATAGTTAGGCCGGTTCAGACAAATGTTGTTGTGCAGGAGGCCCCGAGTCAGACTCAGACTCAGATATCCTCCCCGTTGGCAGATAGGTTGGGTCACATTCGCGACATGTTGAAGGCGTTGATGTCGAGTGATGAAATTGAAAACGACTCTCGTGTGTACCAATTTCTTAAGGATGCTGACTACGGTCTGGCAAGTGCACCAGTCTGTCGTCGAGTAATAATTCACACTCTAGGTGTCTAGAATGAGTTCGTATCCACAGGGATCGTGCCGAAGCTTCACTAGCGTTATTTAAGTTTGGATAATTTGCATTCGCTTTGGTTTTTGGAAAAAGGTTTTTATAAAATTAGCGTCATGCTTGCATAAATAAATAATAATAATAATAGATTCAGAAACATAGAGGATATGTATGGTGGTTGGACTCTCTCCCTTCTTCATATTTGGCATGACCGGTGTATAACATAGTTATTTAGATTAATGTTCGGCGGTGACTTTTCCTTGTTGTAGTAACACCTTACTGTTACACTATGTCCATTAAAGTTTCCCTACTTTCATAACTAAGGTACCTACGAGAGCCTAACCTCGATGTGTCACATACCCTAATTACTAAGTGAGTTGTTTATAAACATGCATTATTATCTTCACCAATTAACCTCTAGATCCTAGTATCGGGCTATTCATCATCTAAGTGCTTAGTTCACACCTAGTTCATAATTCCTCCTCTAACCGCTCATTCACGACTAGTTCAGGACGTTACCGTCACTATACACCTAGCGTTATTTACTACTAGTTCCGGACCATATTAAGTTAGAAACCTAATATCAATTCTATGGGCGCTCTCACTTATCCGGCCAGATTACGAGATACGTTATTAAGTGCATGAAAGTAAATAACAAACATAATACTTAAATATCATTTATTATAACTTTGACTCAGTCACAGACTCCAAATATTCATTGGGGGGTTCATCTTCTCCACCACAACCTAAGGCATCTATTACATAAGACTACATATTTAAATTACAATAAAGAAATTATAACCTAAACATAAAAGCCTAAAGAAAACATACATTGCTGAGTTAGTTTTCCCGTAAGGGGAGAAAACTATGCCCAATAGAGCTCCTCTGAACCTCTCCTTATAGTAGAGAATGTTCTACTATTTCTGAATGAATAAAACAACGAATGGGAGGCTCTATTTATAGTTTTCGTAATGGGCCTCAGCAAGGCATCGCACCACGATGAAGCCATCGTGCTGCGATGTGAAGATTCAGTTCAATTTTATAACTGATCCTGTGTATTTCATCAGCTTGGGCGCCAAGTTATGTCATCGTGCTGCGATATGCTCCATCGTGCAGCGATGCAAAGATTTTCTTCAGATTTATTCCTTCTGATTTCTTGGCGAACAAGCAGCTCCCATCGTGGCACGATGGAAGCCATCGTGCTGCGTTGGAATGCTGATTTTCTTCACATTTTGGGCTTTTTCTTGTCTTTTTGCATCTTGGACTCTGTCTTGATGCTTTTTCCTGCTTTTGTAGGTTTTCCTTCGTATTTGGGCCTGTCTTGGTCATTTTACTACTAATAATAATACTAAAAATACCATAGAAATTCCTTTCATCACAACCCCAAACTTAAACTGTTGCTTGTCCTCAAGTAACATGCTGTCAGACAAGATCGTTAGAGAAATAAGAGATAAATAAAGATGATAGGAATTTCACAACCTTGCATGTATTTCAGCAATGGTACCGCTGATTTCTTACCGCAGCGATCATGCTCAGTCCTGCTAGGTTCAGGAGACGTCAATAGTAGCAAATCGGACAAATATCTGCAATAGTCCATGTTCGACTTTTCCTCTCTCTCACATTTGTGTTTTTCGCTCATAATTGAAAGGGTTATCTCTCAATTATCGTGCAACCTGCCATTTTACCATAGGCTTGCAAGAACTCTAAGCAACCAGTCAAAATTCAATATACATGCATTATTGGAGGTCTTTTTAAGGGTTATAACGTGGCTTAGGTCAAGGTAGGACATTTTTGGGAATAGTAGGCTAAACATTGGAGTTAAGTTCTACTTTGTTGTTCCTTTTTGTGTACGCAACATTTGTTCCTTAGGGTGCCTTTTTGTGTTGGTATCGGAAAATAAGAACCGGTTGTGTCTTTGTGTGGTTCTTTCCTATCACTGTTTTTGCCCTTTGGCTCTTTTCTTTTGCCCTTTGGCTCTTTCTTTTGCCCTTTGGCTCTTTCTTTTTCATTCATTTTTTTTGAATAGACTATTTTTTTAGGGAATTTTTTTTTTGATGTTTTCCCGTCTCTTTTTCATTTTTCTCTATTTTTGTAGTGATAGTTCTCCGTACACCCACCCCAAACTTAAACGTTGCTAGTTCCATGAGCAACCCCAAACTTATTTTGTTGCAAAGACTTGAGAACGATTACCTTAACTCCAAAGAGGGTAATTTCATTGTTTTTCTGGTCTATAGGCTTGTAACGTGGTTTGTCACTGAAACAAAAAGGGATAATTTATTTTTTTACGGCTCAAAATTGGCTAGCAAAGGATATAATATAATAAAGGGTGGCTTGAAAAGGCTCTGGGTTATAACAAACAATTGCCTTAATGCATATAATATCAAATCAACTAGTCAGCAGAGAATTAGAGCAAGTTCCAGAAAATAAACAAGTGCACGGTACTCTCATAATAATTCGAAAGAAAGTGGTAATACCGTTTGGAAATATTTGGCTCAAATCCTCACAAGGCTTAGGTATCTGAAAGTTGAACACTTGTCTCACAGACACCAGCTTCATTACTCGTCTCTCTGTCTCCCGAACTTCGCACTTCGGAGCAATCACCTTTGGTTTCTGTATGAAGGCGTGAAATTCGGCTCATCAACATTTATAACTTACTTCGCCGCAATCTTACCTATAACAGTTTATCATGCACTAGATAATAAACAACAAACAGTTATTTAATTTTTTGTAAGTTTGAATAAGGTGTGTTACAAATGAAAATGACCTGCGGAATTCTTTAGTATACTTTATTGAATTGAAAAACTGAAAGAAATTACTGAATTGAAATTACTGAAATTGAAATACTGAAATTAAATACTTATCCTTGGGTTGCCTCCCAAGCAGCGCTTGTTTAGCCTCTCATTAGCTTGAGGCATTTCCTCCATTACAGAGGATAGGTTCGCATGTCTCTCTATTGTGCATCTTTGTTCCAGCTTGAAGCACTGACCATCTTCCTTTTTCATTAATTACTGTCAGGAAGGACCAGGTCTGTTTCACCATATCCTCGACTATCCGGTTGGCGACTAATTTACCGGTGCAGTTTCATAGAACGCAATGATTTCACCCCAATCTTATATTCGTGCATGTCTCTCTTATTGATTCTTTCTTCAAGGAAGAAGTTGTTCTCTGAGGTGACTTAGCAGACTGGTTTTCCTGATTATAGTAGTTCATCCTTAATGGCCTTTCTCTATTCTCTCATCATCAATGGTTCCCTTGTCTCCGAACCATTCCTGTAACAACCCTTTTCTTCTCTTGCTTCCTGTGGAAGCTTTAGTCAAATGATCCTCCTGACCATTGACTTTTTGTTGCAGTTTCTCTTTCTCAGTTTTCTTCATCTCTCATCATTTTGAGAGTTTTCCTGTGAGAATGCTGACTTTAATTTTTTGCTGTTGCCAGCCCTTGTAATCCTTAGCGCATGAGTACCTGTCTGCATGCACTTTAAACAAATACCTCAGTAGCACTGGATATATATTTTTTGTGAAACTATTTTTGGTTTGTCTCATGTGTCTTTGTCACTATGAAAATTCCCAGGTAAGTGAGGTGGATCACAACGGATCGCTTAAATACCAAGACTTATCCCTAGCCAAAACTTTCACAGATCAAAAATCCACAATCATCAACAAGATTTTTTGATTTTTTAATTTTTTTGTATTTTTGAAATTTTTTTTTTGACAAACTTAAATAAATCTAGTAATGCTTTGTAAACACAATCCCCGGCAGCGGCGCCAAAAACTTGACTACGGTCTGGCAAGTGCACCAGTCTGTCGTCGAGTAATAATTCACACTCTAGGTGTCTAGAACGAGTTCGTATCCACAGGGATCGTGCCGAAGCTTCACTAGCGTTATTTAAGTTTGGATAATTTGCATTCCCTTTGGTTTTTCGAAAAAGGTTTTTATAAAATTAGCGTAATGGTTGCATAAATAAATAATAATAATAATAATAATAGATTCAGAAACATAGAGGATAGGTATGGTGGTTGGACTCTCTCCCTTCTTCATATTTGGCATGACCGGTGTATAACATAGTTATTTAGATTAATGTTCGGCGGTGACTTTTCCTTGTTGTAGTAACACCTTACTGTTACACTATGTCTATTAAAGTTTCTCTACTTTCATAACTAAGGTACCTACGAGAGTCTAACCTCGATGTGTCACATACCCTAATTACTAAGTGAGTTGTTTATAAACATGCATTATTATCTTCACCAATTAACCTCTAGATCCTAGTATCGGGCTATTCATCATCTAAGTGCTCAGTTCACACCTAGTTCATGATTCCTCCTCTAACCGCTCATTCATGACTAGTTCAGGACGTTACCGTCTCTATACACCTAGCGTTATTTACTACTAGTTCCGGACCATATTAAGTTAGAAACCTAATATCAATTCTATGGGCGCTCCCGCTTATCCGGCCAAATTACGAGATACGTTATTAAGTGCATGAAAGTAAATAACAAACATAATACTTAAATATCATTTATTATAACTTTGACTCAGTCACAGACTCCAAATATTCATTGGGGAGTTCATCTTCTCCACCACAACCTAAGACATCTATTACAAAAGACTACATATTTAAATTACAATAAAGAAATTATAACCTAAACATAAAAGCCTAAAGAAAACATACCTTGCTGAGTTAGTTTTCCCGTAAGGGGAGAAAACTATGCCCAATAGAGCTCCTCTGAACCTCTCCTGATAGTTGAGAATGTTCTACTATTTCTGAATGAATAAAACAATGAATGAGAGGCTCTATTTATAGTTTTCGTAATGGGCCTCAGCAAGGCATCGCACCACGATGAAGCCATCGTGCTGCGATGTGAAGATGCAGTTCAATTTTATAACTGATCCTGTGCATTTCATCAGCTTGGGCGCCAAGTTATGTCATCGTGTTGCGATATGCTCCATCGTGCTGCGATGCAAAGATTTTCTTCAGATTTATTCTTTCTGATTTCTTGGCGAACAAGCAGCTCCCATCGTGGCACGATGGGAGCCATCGTGCTGCGATGGAATGCTGATTTTCTTCACATTTTGGGCTTTTTCTTGTCTTTTTGCATCTTGGACTCTGTCTTGATGCTTTTTCCTGCTTTTGTAGGTTTTCCTTCGTATTTGGGCCTGTCTTGGTCATTTTACTACTAATAATAATACTAAAAATATCATAGAAATTCCTGTCATCAGATGCTGAGGAGTTGACCATAGGATTGACTTATGTTATGAGGAGTGGATCGGGTTCGGGTAGTGGTAGGTAGGTTGTTTTTAAATTTATGAACACTATTTTATATTTTGGCTTTGTATATTCAGATGGATATTTTGATTTTGGATATTCGAATGTATGATATTAGTACTTATTTTGGTTGAATTTTAATTTATTGTCGTTTTTATTTTAATTGCAATTCGATATCATTTTATTAGAAAAATGAATGAATGCTTGGTTTGTTTGTTGTTAAATTTATTTTGGCGCAAAAAATGTTGCGCAACATGGCTCAAAATGCCAAAACAGGAAGTGCAATATTCTACTTCTGTTCTGATCTGTTTCCTACACTAGTTCGCTCCTTTTCCAGGGAACACCCCCTATGTTCGCTTCTTAGGAGGCGAACTACCCCTTAGTTCGCAATCGCATGCTAGATAATGAACCAGTTCATTGCTGAATGTAACTAATGGTTAGGAACACACCAGACCATTGTGTGGTCCAAAATTTGTCAAAAAGTTGTATAAATAGGTGTGTTTGGCTCAGTAGCATTTCAAATTATCAACATGGAAAATTTAGAATTTAAGCCGAACATCCACATAGCTGCGGTGTACTACAACGGGGGAAATGCCAATCTTTTTAGGATTCACGTTGATGTTACTGTGGGTGGTCTGAAGCACTAGCTGACCCAACTCAACGGGCGTGTCGACCATCATGATCAAAGAAGGGTGACCGATGTTGAGTACCGTCGTCCGTCGGTTTGCTCAGACAGAACCGTATTGTTCACAAGCATGAAACTACAAACTGACAGTGACGTGAGAATAATGTTCTCTATTTTCTCTCAGTTCATGACAAATGGACCCATGAAACTAGATGCAAAGTTGGTTAGGTCTGTCGAATCTATATGTTCCAATTTGATCCGTCCAAGGACATTCTACGAAATTGAGGCTTGCATGATTCAACTCGGAGAGGAGGACAAGGTTGAACCCGTTAATTTGTCTGATTTCTAGTGTGTTTGCTTATTTATTTATTGTTGTTATTGAATTTAACATAAAATTTAGTTTTTTTGTTGTTGGTTGTTCTTCTTCTTTATCAAGCAATAATTTAAATCAGGTTCTGTTGGAGTTCGCCATTTAGAAAGCAAAACAGGGGGTGTTCGCTGCCTACAAGGCGGGGTACATGGAAACAGAATATGCTTGAAACAGATTAACAACTAAATATTTTATTTTATTGCAAATGAAAGTGGAGATTACATCGCAAACCATTATTACACAAAAAGTTTACATCATAATTAATTTGATCACACATATAAATTACATTGAAAATTAAAATACAATTATAAACCTAATTGTAAGTGCCGCAAAAGCGATAAAAGAGGTGCAGGCACCTCAGGTGCGCCTCTTGCCATTTTTAGTTCCCTCTCGGAGGTGCAAACAACTATTAGTTTTCTCCTCGTCTTGAAACCATTACGGTATGGACTTGTGTTGGACGAAAAATTCAAAAAATTGTCGGACCTGTACAATTTTGTAGTGGAGGAAATTGTGAGATTAGTAAAATTTTTTTGACACTTTCACCCTCCTGGCAAGTTTTTCCGAAAGGGAACTTATAGGATTGGCATCATCCTATTGGGCTAATCATATTGATCCTAAAGAGGACATAAAAAGTGCTCTGTAGATTACCGTATCGGTCCCAACCATTGTGACAAAACCACACTAGTGGGACTAATAAAAGTAACCGACGAAACTAACTAAAATTATAAATAACAAAAAACAATAAAAAAAAAAATATGTGAAGAAACTAAGTTACGGAGGAAGAGAAGAGAAATGGTGTGAAAAAGGTCTCACAAAACCACCCCTTTTATAGAAAGTTTCCTGCATTCTTATTGGCCAAACCACTATTTACTGCAGCCACGTGGCCAATCACGTTATGCCACATGGCAAAAACTTTTGACTGCATGGGAGACTGAAATTTTTAACTGCCGATAGATTCCCTTCCTAGTAGGCGAACATCTACACTATCCGCTACTTGTTTAGCGAACTAATGTGCTTCTATTTTTTGCAATTTACACATTCACTTTGTAAGTAGCGAGGAGCACTGGCGGATCCATGTTGGGGTGAGGGTGTGCACATGCACCCCCTGAAAAATGAAAATTATACCTACAATCTTGATATATTTTGCTCTTGCACACCCTGAAATCTTCATCTTGCACCAAAGGCCGATGATATTTCCCCATTTGTGCTACTACAGGTGTAGGCTATCGAGCCTTTTATTTCAGGCTTGTGTTGTTTGTTGGCACAAGACTTGTTTTGTTTTTTATTTATTAAAAGGTGTCTACATTTTTATATATTTTCTTATTCTTAGTTACCTTTTATCATGACCAAAGAAGCTAACAAGTATACCTTATTATAGATGGAACACATTCTAAGAAATTTAGGTCTCTTAGGCTTTGTTTGCGAGTTTGGAGGGGAAAAAAGGGGAGGGCTTTGGAGGGAGAGAAATAGAGAGAAAATTAGAAAAATCTTTTACATTTTTTGAGAAAATATTTTTTTTAGAGAATGACAAATAAATACTTATGATTAATATATTATGAATTTAAGAACATTATAACAACATTAATTAAATTTGAAGAATTCATATAAACCCTCCAAACCCCCCTCCAAACCCCCATCCAATACAATTTTTGAGTTCCCCTAAATTGAGGGGTTTTTGTGTTATGAAGAAAAAATAACCCTCCAAACTCATTTCCTCCCAAACTTCTATATTCCTTCCACTTGTTTCTTCCTTTTTTTCAAAATCATTCCCTCCCCTCCCATTCAAACTCGCAAACAAAGCCTTAGGGTCCGTTTGGTTGGGGGTTTTTGGAGGGGAGGGGAGGTGGGGGAATATTATTAGTGAATTGTGTTTGGTTCACTCTTTTAAGAAGGGGAGGGGAAGGGAGGGGAGGGAAAGGGAGGGAATATAAGACCATTTTTACCTCCCCCTAAATTGGGGGGATTTGGAGGGGAGGGGAGGTGAGGCAAACCATGTTATTACAATTTTAATTATATTGACATATTTATCCTCATATTTATTTTAAAATACCAAAATTATCCTTACTTATATTTTTTTTATATCACTAACTTGCTAATTTTTTAAGGCTTATTGTTATATTTCCATACAATTATCCTTACGTTTTTTTTGTTACAAATTATCCATACGTTTTAGTGCATATTGCCATACAATTATTTTATTAAAATGTACATACGTGTTTTTTTTGCTTCAGGTATTAAGATTTTTTTTAATTTTTTTCTTTTCTCTTTCTTATCCTTATTAACGTTATTACTCTTTTTTCTTATTTTTTTCCTTTTGTTATATTCAGTCCACAATACCCATGCCTCCTCCTTTTTATCTATTATATATATTAAAAAATAATTTAAATTTTTGTGTAGAATTAAATTTTATATATTAGGTTAGATCGATTATCAAGATCAGAAAACTATTGTCAATAAATAATTTAATTTGTGAAGTTTTTGAGTTTATTTAATTTTTATATTTAATTATTTATAAAGCGAATAATTTTAAAATCATGAAACACTCTTGTAATATTATAAGGATAAAAAAGTAATTTTGTTTTACCATCCCTCCCTTCCTTTCTTGAACCAAACACATTTACAATTAAAATTATCTCCCTCCCCTCTTTTGAACCAAACATATAAATAATTAAAATTCTCTCCTCCCCTCCCCTTCCCTCCCATCCCCCTTATTAAAATTCCTCCTCTTCCCTCCCCTTAAATTGAACCAAACAGACCCTTAAATAGATAGTTAATAGTTTGATCTCAGACTTCTATATATTAGGAAACTTCAGTTGAGAGTGGAAAACTCACTGTACGTGTCTCATAGATTCCTCGATAAAGATTAGACACTCTTAAAGACTAAAACGGAGGTGAAAACTTCGAACATATATTATGATAAGTTAAAAATAAATTATAATTTACTATGTGCCTGAAAAATCATGAAAGATGAGAAATTTTATGCACTTATTTTGTTTTTTTAATAAAATAGTTATTTGTTTATCTAAAAATGACAAAATTATATTTTTTTAGTTTAATTAAATGATAAAATAAGAAGAAAAAATTACTACACTAATATTTAATAGTTATTACTGAAGTTAAAAATTTGCACGTTCTGGTCCAGGGTCCTAGATTTCCCACTGGCGAGGAGGATATTTTGAGAAGTTTAGGGGGTGAAAGAGTGACCGGGGGTGCGAAATGTAAATCTCTAGGAGAAATACCCAATTGGCAAACTGAAATGATCCTCTCAAATTTTTTTTCTCAAATTTTCTCAATTGTTACCTCTTTAACCCTTGACCAACTTTTCTTCATTTTTTTAAATTAAAATATTACCACATGAATTTAATGCAATAGTTTATATACAAACATTATTTCCACAAATTTTTTTTTCAAATAAAGAGAATCCATTCTCGTGCACAAATTACCCCATACGTCATCCTCGAAAATCTGCATAAACTTTAAAAAACTAAACCCAAAAAGCAAGCACAAAACTATGTAATTTCTCATAGTAGTAGTAACTCTATTTTAGCGCCGGTAGGGGTGAGCACGAACCCGCAACCCGACTCGAAACCGACATAACCGCCAACATATGGAAGCACTCGGTCGGGTGCGGGTCGGGTCTCGGGTCAATAATTGTGAAAAATCGGTCATGAACGGTTGTATACAGGCGGGTGCGGGTCTCTAAAATTTATCTCTTCATAACCGAAACCGACCGAACAATTACTAAAATATAAATTAATTTATTTTTTTTCAGTTTTGAGCACCTTTTAATCTCTTATACTCTTCGCTTTGTTAATTTTGTCTATCTTTGATAGAGAAGAAAAATGTTATATTTTACAAGTTATTGCTTGTAATAGGTTGATAAAGGAGATGTGAAAGATAATATTCTAGATTTATATTAATTTTTACTTCTCATCTACTATCTATTATTGTCGTTGGTTTAACAAATTTGAAACAAAATAATTGCATCTCATCATTTTTATTGTATCATTTGTTGCAGTGTGTACGAAATATTGAACTATTTGAAGAATAATATTTTTTTGATCAATGAAATTTTAGATGTAACAACAAAGTTTCAATGTAACCCGTTAAAACCGACCCGCTATACCCGTCACCCGTATGACCCGAACCCGAACAAACCGAAGATGTAGACGGTCGGAATTGGGTCTAAATTAAGAAGCCGCGGTTTTTATCGGTTTTATAATTTTCGGCCCGAATCCGACGGAACCCGACCGATGCTCACCCCTAGGTAAAACTTCAACAACACAAGAAAATATCCCAAAAACAAAACCCGCATCTTGAATGGTCTCACTCTATCTGAGTTAAAACCTATCTGGCCTGGCGGCGATGAGTTGGTTATCGAAACCCATCATCGTTGTTCGCTCATGAAACCAAAACCCTTCTCTTCTTTCTTCTCTCGTCACTTTCACACTCACAATCACTTTAATCTTCCCTTCTCTTCTTTTTTTGTTATTAAATATTTGACTTCATTGATATGAGTAGAAGGAAATGAAGATTTGTAGGGAATTAATGAGTCGTTGATTATAACACAATTTGTTTCGATTTAAGGTTTATGTTGCATTGAGTGGTTTAATAATGATTGAGCATTTGTTGCCTTTGTTTGATGATGCACTAGTTGCTATCTATGAAACACTAGTACAGCCGACACACATTGACACTAACATGTTGATGCTAGCTAGTAATGATTTCAGAAAATGGAAGTGGTTGAATGTAAATCAAATTTGTATTGATAAATGTTACATTATTTGAAATACTACTTTATTTTTTATTAATTATGATTAATGCCATTTATTCAACAATTTGGATTGATCGATCTGTTACGAGCAATTGAGAAAATAATAGCCGGTCTGATTGTTGCTTTAGCAGCTGAAATAGCTGCTCATATGTCATTGATGTGTCACACTGGACACACTTTCAATCCAAAGTGTCGGTGTTATATTTGATTGCTATACTAAAATTCTATGTTTCTCCTGGAAAGAAATTTTTAAAACTCTATTTAATGGGTATTTGTAACATTTAACATGTAAAAGTGAGAGATGGTGAACCGTCCATGCAATTAAAGTGTGTCATGGTTGGGCTGATAACCTAGTTCTCTAAGTATTTGGTCAAAAGTTTGATCTTACACTGATGTGTGTAGATGAACATTGATAAAGTTGGCCGATGACCAGGTTCTCTAAGCATGTGGTCAATAGTTTGATCTTAAACTGATGTGTGTAGAAGAACATCTGTAAAGAGATGCCGACCCCTTAAATTGACCTTTGTACCTTGAGGGATTAGTATCGGGTGGAGTATAGCCCCAGTGTCCAAAAAACAGTGTTATACATTGAATAGTACAAGTATGAATGATTTTCTTAAACAAAGTGCAGGACTATTTTAGTATTGCTCGACAATGTGAATGATCTATCCTTTCTAGATGTTACCTTTTCTATGATTGTAATTAAAGTTTTGGCGGATTTATTTTCATATTTTGTGATATTCTATAGGTG
Organism: Trifolium repens; assembly: GCA_030408175.1. Lineage (NCBI taxonomy): Eukaryota > Viridiplantae > Streptophyta > Magnoliopsida > Fabales > Fabaceae > Trifolium > Trifolium repens. The sequence continues at coordinate 40,916,284 of CP125851.1, forward strand.
TCCTCGGCGCATTGCTAAACGAGGGAACTATGTTGTTTTCTTGATGGATAACCTTCTTCTTGTGAAATCTCTAGTGGAAAAACTGGCTATCAACCTTGAAGTTCGTGTTTCATGCAAGATTAGGCTATTTCCAAAATTAGAGGACACATTGAAGTATGCTAGGATGCTTGAGTAGGCGGGTTGTTTACTTTTAGCTTTTCATTGGACGACAAGAGATGAGAAGGATGCAGTTAGAATCCCAGTCCTCGCCAACGGGAACATAAGGCATATGGATGATGTTAAAGACTGTTTGGAAGCTACTGGTGCAGAAGGGGTGCTTTCTGCCGAAACTCTGCTTGAAAATCCTGCCCTCTTTGTTGGATTTCGTACGGCTGAACGGGTTTCTGGCTGTGAAGGAGACTTTGTTGATGGGAAATTGGATCAGGCAAATATGTTAATAGAGTATTTGAATCTATGTGAAAAGTACCCTGTGCCATGGAGAATTATACGCTCCCATGTTCATAAATTGTTGGGAGACTGGTTCAGCCTTCAGCCCCATATCAGGGAAGATTTTAAAAAACAATATAAAATCACATTTGAGTATCTTTATGACATGGTCGATCAACTTAGGGCTACAGGTACTAGAATGCTACTTTATCTCAAATGTACCGAGACAGAACCTATAGACACAGATCAATACAGCTAACTTCAAAAAAACATTCGGGTGTTTGAACGTCAAACCAGAACCTTAGTGAAATATAGTCTCGAGCGGCAGACATGGTTTTGCCAAGCAAAGCTAGCATGTCCACACATATAATTTATTTACAATTTTGTAACAATTGGAAATTAGATTGATTCAAATCACAAATTTTTGTTGTTGTATTTGATTTCATTCTTATTGCAATTGCCTATTGGGCAGTGGTGTTGTACACATTACTGTGTTAAAATGCAGATTCTTTTGCTGAGCTGACAAATTTTTGTGTTCGTCTTTAACATCTCATAGCTTGGATTTGTGTATGTTTCTGATCGCTTTAACTTATTGATATTGATATTATGACTTCATGTCAACACAACATCGCTTTAACGTATTGATACTGATATTATGACTTCATGTCAACACAGGGATGGTTTATATTTGTTTATTTCCTTGTTAACTTTTCATAGCTTGGATTGGTGAATCTTTCATTCTTAATGTTTATTTCTCTATTATAGCTTGGATTGATATAAATTGGATGATATCATACAACACTGAATAAACATACACAAAATCAAGGTTCTCCAGTCTTGACCTGAAAGTGTTTTCATGGATTTTAAGAATGGAGACTTTGATAGATAACAAAAGCTTGACTAGTTTGACTTATTCTTAGTGATTTTCGATATGCAAGCAAGATGCTTAACTTATTATTGTTCACTACAAAGTGAAAAATAAAGTCACTCCTTCACAAAATTTTTTAGGACCTTCCCGACTAGATGCTCTCCATAGACTGCTCTTTTAAACTTTGTGTCACCTTTTGTCCTCGTTTTATATGTATCCAATGGCTCTACTACGGTATCAAAGTTTGTCTGTCCACGCAGTTATGGAAAATGGTATAAGCAACAAACAAAATAGGTAAAAACGATTTACAAATTGAGACTAACCTCGTAAAAATATCCTACGCTGACTCTATATTTTGAAGAGTTGTTTATCACACGATGTATAGTTGACTCATACAATCCGTTGGAGTATATCTACAATTATACATCTTCCACACTGAATTAAATGATCACCAAATCTGAAGTAGTAGTCAAGTGTAATATACCTTAAGCATGTCACCAATGTTGCACACAAATGTCCCAGGAATCGGAGGTGCAGATATCCATTCGCCAGATAGGTTTCTTACCTTAAACAAATTCACAACACATATGTGGTCGAAGAAAATAAAGGTATAAAACAATAAAGATAAAAATATAGTATAGAATCTGAAAGAAAAAAAATAGAAGTGAAATCAAGAAAACAATGCAATGAATAACCAAGAGTATCTATTCACTACAAGAATACATGTATTTTTTGACGGACTTACTATTTACTTACTGGTTGTTTTAGTCACCGGTAAGTTTGTGGCAGCCAAATCCGTCAGTAAATGAAGCAAAGCCGTCTAAAAATTAAAAACTAATATTTTTAAAACGAACTGGTAACTTACTGGCGGCCTCAGCCGCCGCAAACTTTGTGCCAGAACTTACTGGTGGTAGGGGTGGACAACGAGTCGGTTTGGGTCGGTACGGGCCCAAAACCTCACATCGGCCCAATCCATGGGTGGGGGAAAGCAACCCAATCCGGACATTTTTAGGCTTCGGTTCATGCGGGTTCGGGCCAAGCGGATCACGGGTCAAATGGGTCGGTTTTCACGGGTTGGGCTAATAACAACCCAAATTTTTTTTTCTTCCTTTTTTTTTTGCCAATAACAATCAAAATCGGGAAGTTTCCTTGAAGAAGTAACACTGGAAAAATTGAAAAAACTTTGATTCAAAATACACAACCTCAAAAATTAGTATCAATTTCAAATATGTACTCTGTAGACATCAAAGAAAAAAAACACGAAATTTGAAAAGAATACGAAGAAGAAGAAGAAGAAGAGGAAAAAGAAGAAGAAGAAGAAGAAGAAAAAGAGAAAAGATGAGCAGGAGGAAAGAAGTCAAAGACCATGAGAGACTTAGTTAAGCAGACTCCGTTTGAAGAAGGAATGAGAGAGATGAAGTTTTTGATACACTTTTATTTGAAGAAACCAAAGAGAGAGAGAGAGTGTGGCTGTGATGAGTTTTAAATAAAATATTGTAATTATAAAATGGAAAGCAAAGAAAAGAAAAATTAGTACAGTATTTTATTTAATGAAAAATTAAATATAGAATGCACATTTATCGAAAAGAAAACTTCCGGTTGACCCACCACAATCCACCCATAAACTTCCGGTTATTGATGGTTCGTCGGATTTTGGTCGGTTCGTCGGATCTTGTGCATCCCTAACTGGCGGCCTCAGCCGCCGCAAAGTTACATGAATGTTTTTAAAAATACAACAGACCTGTTATAATATTTTAATGTTAAAATTGCTTCGTTCACTGCATTCTTGAGAGTTGAGACATAGTAGCACTAATCAATTAGTTTCTAGAAAACGGCTAGTTATATTTTAAAAACCATCAACTTTTCTTCTCTTTCTTTGAAAAGAAGCAGAAGTTTATTGTGGCATTTACACTACACACCTATGTCTTCTAGATCTCTCTTTCACTTTAATTCTTGCACACCATAAATTAAAATCAAATAGAAAATGGCCAAGGTGGTAGTGAAATTGTGTTTGCCCCTTCATTTTCACTCTTTTTCTTAACCATCGTTCTTGTTCTTATTTCCACCAATTTTTTTGCAATATGCAAACTCATAAAGTCACACAATGAGTTTTTACTAATTTATCACCAACATTTTCTATTTCATTCCACTAACTTTACCTTCTCTCTCGTACTACTTTCTCTTCTCTCTGAGTGAGGTTGAAAACAACATTTTTTTTACCCAAAACACAAAACCTTTTCTATTTCTTATCTTTTACGTTTTCTTTTCTTTGAAGAATTTTATGAAAAAAACTCAGTAACCAATATCATTTTCTTGCATATATATAGAAAGAAAGAAAGAAAAAAAAAACGCAAAGGGGTATAAGTTGCATATATCTGTGAATACTGGTTTTTTTGGTGAATACTTATTTTGCAAATACTAGTTCTGTGATTTTAAAATTTTTTCTTATAAAAATAATACAACTTTGCAGCCGCCTAAGTTGCCGGTAAATGTGTGTCAGTCCTTGTCTTTATTTTGCGGCCAGTTAGCAACACCCTTTTTTGCGGCCGATTATGTCCGCCGGTAAATGTGCCAGATTTTCCAATTTTTGCCGTGTTTTCCACTTTGTGGTGGCCAAATGGCAGCCACTATATTGACATTTTCTTCTAGTGATTAAACAGAAATAAAAAGGACCATATTATTGCAAACCTGGAGTGCATTTATATCATCATCTTGGTTCAACAATGCCAATAAACCTGTTAAGCAATATCTAAGATCATTAACAAGTTTTTGTCGAAAAGAAAAAAGACCGGCAACAAGGACTAAAAATATATTCTAGACTTGTCATCATAATGCAAAGGTTAAGATGTAATGTACCATAATCTGTGTGAGCTCCACTGAATTTGTTTTGATTGATAGACATGGAATAGAAAAAGAACAAACAGAAAAAGACATCAAATCTAAAGTCTAACAAAAAGAGAAATAGGATAACATTTGAGAGGTTCTGGTCCTGAATTGATTTCATTACCATCCCATGTCATTTACACTAGATAAAGTAGGGTAGCCGATCATACGCAACATCCAAAATTGATCACCGGCTCTATCACCTTCAAATTCATATGGAGATCCACCTAATGCTAAAGCAATTTTGCGCATTATTTTCTTTGCAAGATCTGCTCAAACCAACAGAACAACATAAGAAAAACAACTTTAGTCGAAGGAACTTACACGACTTAAAAGATAAATAGGCTAGAAGAAAACATGCCTGTGCAGAGACCTATATATTCCTCCATAAGAACTTTGAACTTTGGAGGACTTTGTGGCCTGCACAATGAAAGGTTATCCCTAGCATAGCATCAATCTAATTTAGTGAATAAAGGCATTAATAAATTTAAAAATCCTATTTCCTCATACCACTGGTTATATCCTTCCATAACTTTGCCAAGATCTCCATACATACCCTTAGTCACTTCCTTATAACACTGTTAAGGGAAAATAAATACTCCCTCTAGTCCTTATTATAAGAGAAATTTTAGTTTTTAGATTCATTGAAAACTCAATGTATGTAGACCTTATTATAGTTTAAATACATTGGTTTTTCAATGAACCTAAAAAGTCAAATTTCTCTTATAATAAGGAATGGAGGGAGTATATTATTTACAAGAAACAGTGACCATTTTTCAGGAAAAAAAATTATACTCGGTTTAAAAGTATGAGTAGATTAGCCTAATGTTAGTAATAATAAATCATATTTATTATATAAGAACACAGAAGAAGCATATGAACATAATTTTATGTTAAGCAATAATCAAGACTTACATCAATAGCTTCCAGCATATCAGGCGCACCTTGAGTTATATTTTCTCCAATCTTCTGATATCCTCTGCATTAGAAGTTATAATATTAGTATAAAATGATTCAACAAGTATTCAAGTGATGTTTATATACAAAATTTAAGATGCATAGTCTAATGCAACGAAGAAAACCTGTAGCCAAGAGCCGGAGTCAGTTTGATCTTTGTCTTTTCTTCGTATGGAAGTTCGAAGAATCTACGCGTTATATCTCTAACCCCTTTGAGAAGATTATCAGGAATACCATGGCCTTTCTGTCAGTCATGGTGCCACAGGGATCAAAATTAATCACAGAAAATGGCAGAGAGGATAATTGATCAATTTCTTGAGTTGAATCAAGAGTGTTCATGGCAAATTGACAATGGTTTCACTGAAGTTGCCATAATCAAATTAACTCAATAACTCAAAGCCTGATTCATTTACTATGAGTCAATGATTTTTTCTTCTTCTTCATTCACCTTTATTTTTAACCATTTTGACTTTGTTTGAGAATGTCAAATTTTTTGCTTTTAACTAATAAGCTCAAATGGAAAGAAAAAATAGGTGTAAAATCACAAAGTAAAAGGAAACAAATGTTATTAAAAAACGGATCAGTTTCAGGTTAGATAATTGAATTGGTTTGAGCTAAGGGTTATAGGAGTATAAAAAATGTCATTATTCAAGCCATGATGAAGGAGAAAATACAAATATTAACAACAACTAGTCCTCCGTCTGTAATTTTTGGTCATTTTAACCTCGAACAGAGATATTAAGATTAGGGATGGAATAACTACCACATAAAAGAAGCCTGCCTCTTTACAAGCTTTATCTAACTGTGTAACAACATCAAGTACAGCAGGGTCGTCAACCATTTTAGGATCATCTGACTTGGCTAAAAGGGGACTGATATCTACATCACAAAACAATAGGCAACGAATACTTTGTTTATTATTATTAGGGGTGGCAAAACGTGCCCGACCGACCTGTTTACCCCACCATTTTTTGTTGGCTAAGCCTAAGTTTTGAGCTTGACCACTATAGTTGGTCTGCTCCACCGAACTCGCTTAAAAAGCGGGGCGGACCGGCTCTCAAGTTACATAAAAACAAAAAATCAATCTTTTTTTAAGTAAGGAATAAAATAAGATGACCCAACCCAATAAAATACAACATTTATCTATAGTAAATTTAGATTTTTTTATTCATTTATACAACCAGTGCCAAAATTTAGGATTATTTATTGCCACTTTACTCTCTTATTACATATTGCTCGTGCTTCTTCTTTACCGAATTTCTAGTACAAGTTACTTTTTTATTCTAATACTTGAACCAACATCACATATTGTGGTTCGCATTTTTTCCCTATTCATTAGAGTGACTGCATACTACGCGTTTATAAGTATATGTTATGGGACTTATAGTATAAAATTAATGGACCTGTGTTAGAGATATTCCAAAAGAAAGATTATATATAATACTCCCTCCGTTCCTTTTTATAAGAAACAGTTTGAAAAAATTACACATACCAAGAAAACACATTGTAAATAGTTCTTTTCATTTAATACTCTTTTAAATTTAAACTTATTCCATTTATACCCTTGTTTAATTTCTTTAAATTCAATTAACTTACTTATTTTTAATATTCTTTTTCATAATAAATAAGGGCATAAGTGAAATTCAACATTTAAAACATTTGAAAATTAGTCAAAGTTTCTTATAAAAAGGAACAAAAAAAATTTCACTTTTGTTTTTTATAAAAAGGAACAGAGGGAGTATAAAATAAAAGTTTAAATATCATTTTCATCCCTGTATGTTCGTGAATTTTTGGTTTTGGTCCCTGTATGTTTTTTTGTTTCGAATACATCCATGAATGTGCAAATCTTGTTGGTTGTAGTCCTTCCCATTAAAACCAATAAGACAAATAAAAAATAGTGTTTATCACAATATCCAAGCAATTATGTATTGCAGCAGTTGCTTGGATATGGTGATAAACACTACTTTTTATTGGTTTTAGTCCATCCCGAATGCGTTTATAGATAATTGGTAGCTAATTAGCTAATAGCTACAAATGCAGTCGTTTTTTAATGGGAGAGACTAAAACCAACAAGATTTGCACATTCAGGGATGTAGTTGCAACAAAAAAACATACAAGGACTAAAATCAAAAATTCGCAAACATACATGGACGAAAATGATACTAAAACATATAATAAAATAGTTAGTGTAGTATTATAACTTATAAGATCATCCGATGAACAATTTTTTTATATAATATATCGTAGATGTGTTAATATTAGCACCTTTTTTTGTAACAGTGCCAAAAAAAAATATTGATTGATGGGCCGACCCGCCAACTCGCTTGTCCATCAGTAAATAATGCGAGCTGTGATTTTAGACCCGATCACCTAAATTAACTCGACTCGTCTCATCCCATTTTTAAGCGGACTTAAATGGTCTATACTCTTCCTATGCATATACCGTTTCAATGTTCAAATTAAAAATAAATTCAATGTTCTATATTATATATATATATATATATATATATATATATATATATATATATATATATATATATTTCAATTTATTATTTCATGATGGTGCATTGACGATTCCAGTGGAAAAAAATAAAATTTATTTTAGTTTACTTTTTTACTTGATGTTGAACATACGAACTTAATTTTATATATGATTATATTTTGTATTTGATGGTGAACTCCACATATGAATTGTATTTTGTATTTGAAAATCTATAGATTGTATTCTATCAACTTTGTTTGAATTGAAATATATGTTTGAAAACCATTGTATTTTCTTTTATGTATGGTGTATGGTTATGTGTGATTGGAAAAATTATAGCAGGGATTATATCGGATAAAAAATAATAGCAGAGAATACATCGGAAATAAAGTGCTGCAAACCGATTAAAGTATTTGAACCAAACCAAACAAAACCGATTCGTTTGGTTCGGATTCATTTTTGAAAAACACCAAAAACCGAACCAATCGAAAGTTCATTGGTTCGAACATTGGATTCAACAAAAATCAATCCAAACCGGTCCAATTATACCCGTAGTGACAAGAAACAAAAAGTGGTAAGGCCCACCCTTATTCTTTCTCTCTTCGGACTTTCATCGCAAGCAAGATAAATTAGCTCTTTCTTTGTAAATTCTCTCTCTAATACTTCTCTCTTCTGTAAATCACTCGTTCCAAACAGGTTGTCGATGTCCTACTTTTAAGAAAAGTCTGGCGCGCCTGCACATACAGCAAGTGGTGACACTGCCATTTCCACCACTACTGGGCAGGTGGTGACACTGACAGTGTCGCCATTGACTGGTCTTTTTTTTTTCCAATTTATTTTAATGAAAAAATTGGCTTTTTTATTTTTAAATCTTAATAAATAATATCATTAATTTTTTTTCAATTAACTCACATCTCATTCTATAAATACCACATCCAACAACTTCATTCTCAGTCAACTCATTTCATCTTCTTCATTTTATTTTTTCTCTTTCACTTTTTTAAGTCTCTCTATTATAACAATAATGATATCTTCTTCCAATGTACTTGATAAGTATTTAACATCAACCCCTTATTTTTTTTCTGTGAAATTTAGGGTGCGACTAACATTTTAAATTAATGCTACACAAATTGAAAAAGAACCAATACTATAAAAAAATAATGGGTCAAATTGGAAGATGATATGGTTGTTCAATTCATGTTTAGGAGTGTTGAATTTGAAAAAGAACCACATTGTTTATGTGACCTTAAAGAAAAGTTTTTTTGGTTTACACCACCAGTTTAGTCTGGTTCGGGGGTCAGTTCTGGCATCAAGTGGTTCCAGCCCCCTTCCGATCGCAGTTGCGGGGGATCGGACCTTAAAGAAAAGTTGTTAAGTTGTTGTATGCCTTTTATTTTTTATATTACGTAATTTATTTTATGGTTTATTTTATGTAATTTAGTTTATTAAAAATTATGTAACTTGTGAATTTAGTAATGTAATTTTATTTTGTGATTATTTATGTGTCTAAGATATCATATATATATATATATATTGATATTTAATAAGTTATAGAAAGTACTACAAAAATAAGTTATTTATTAACATTTAAAAATAAAAAAGAATTTTTTTCCATTAAAATAAGGTGAATACGAAAAAAAAAGGCCAAAAGGAAGTCAATATAATGCTATGGCAAAGGGAAGTACCAGCATTAACAAACTAGGAAAATGATATGGCAAAATGAAGAAGATCTAGTGCTATAAGTAATGATAGTTGTAATGCAGGTAGTAGAATGAAATAGGTGTAGAAAATGAATTTAGACAAAGGAATTAATGAACTTTGTGGTACAAATGTGTCATAAAGATGAGGGAAATAATTCGGATAAAGAAATAAATAAATAAAAAGATGAAGGAAATTGATTATTTGATCGGCATTTTTTTTTGTTATGTTAAAAATATAATAGTGTAAGTCATGGGTATCTATACTAATATTCAATTGCGTATAAGAGAAACATCTTGGTGGAATAGGCTACAACAAGTTAAAGCCTACTTTCCCACCATTGGAAAATAAATAACCATTCCCACCTTAACCTGCACCATGAAATCATAGATAGATAGCTATGAATTTAAGGAGAACTATTATTATGATTATGATTATGATACGAAAAGTTTGAAAGAGTTGAATTACTAATTACCAATTATGGGGATGGAGCTAAAGTTGATAGCCATGGATGAATGGTGGTGACTGGTGACTAGTAGTTCGTTGTGTGGATTTGAAAAAGAAGGGAAACAATTGTTTTTGGTTTATAGGTGAATGCCAGGTTACACTTATAAAGAGGTGGGTTAATAACTCATCACCAATTAAAATAATACACGTGTATTCCACTATCTATCACATACTTGTAATTATATTTTAACAATTTTACTATGGATATGTTTGAAAAAAAATAGCGGATAACTGATAAGATAGCTGATGGTTTATAACTGATAAATTAATTGCAGTGTTTTATAAAATTAGCAGTTCAAATAGCCGATAAGCGTAAAATGACATTAAAAAACATTGTTAATTAATAATAAAATTTATATTTTATTTCTTCAAAAAACAAATTATATTTTAGATAATACTTTAAATTTATTACTATAATATATTTTTTTTTAATAATAATGTAATATATATTTTTTATATTATTATTAAATTAATCTGTGTATGCTAAATTTTATTTTACATTTATTTAATTTTAATTTTAATGTAATAGATATATTTCACGTCAAAGTATATATGTACTTCAAAGAATAAAAGAACTTATGAGACAATTTTGGCAAAAAAAGTCTTGATGATTTTAAATGATTTTATTGGATTATATTGATTTTGTGAGATTTTGAAGACATTTTTTACAAGACTTTTTGCAATCAATTTTTTTATCACACGATTTTGATGGATTTATATCACAGATTTTTAGATTTCAAAGTACTTTATGAATTTGATATGAATTTTTGGTGCAATAAAAAACATAACAATAAATATATTATAAGATCTGAATAAAATAACATAATCAATAGTCTTCGTAAAATAGCATAGTCTTCTTCATTCTCTTGTACATCATCATCTTCCTTCTATTGTGTTGATTGAATAAAGATGAAGAAAACAATAAATCAATAAAAACAACCAATGAATAAAAAAATGTTAAAGTTTAAAAGTGTATTGGATTATCAACATTAACAAGTGGATTATATTTGAAATCTATATATTTTGAATATCAAGAGACACATTTTATAAATCTTGAGAAATCATAATGGAATATCACTGGAATTTGGATGCGAAATTAGGAGGGTTTGACTAAGAATTGTTTCTACAAGAATTCGAGCTTGGATCCTCCCAAACGATCCGTTTTAGGAGGAGCTCGTTAATTATCCACTTGAGCTTAATGTCTTGATTTAATAACTTATATATTTAGGCGTGTTGAATATTATAGATAAAATATATTAGTTATTGCCCACCAAAAAATATATCAGTTATTATACTTAAAAAATGAGTTGTTTTTTATAATAAGAACATACAATGTGGTTCCTCTGTACCAAAATATATGTCGTTTTGACTATATTGCACAAATTAAGAATTGTAATTAATGTTATATAGATAAGAGAAATTATGAGTTAATTTACCAAAATGTCATTTATTAATAGTATGAGAAAGATAAATTAAAAATTTAAAAAAAGTAGTTAAGTGTATAATAAAAAAATAACTTTAAATGTTTTATCGTAAAACGAGTTATAATTTGGTTTTTTTTTTTCTTCTTTCAAAACAATTTGTAATTTAGTACTTAATTACTTGGTTAATCCAAGTCAACCATACAAGTCTTCTTACTAGCTTCCGCGATGCTGTTTCAAGCGTTTGTACATGGACAGCGGAGAACTATGATGTAGTCTTGTAGATATGCCAAGGTTTAAGGGTTAATTGGTGGTTGTTCACTTTGACGATCGTAAACGGAAAAAAAACCTCAAAAATTCCAAATTCGACTTACGACACTATGAAGTGAAGTTCACGGCAGCAATAACCAAAAATGAGTGAGCTCTTATCGTAGAAAACAGTCTAAATTGAATTTTTCCACATCTTAAAAACCAAAAATGTAATCGTTGTTGAAATTTGGTTGTGGAAAGTTAGGATCTTTTTGTTTTTGTTGTCTGTGGAAAGTTAGTTATGTAAAATTGTACAAATATTAATGGTTGCAAAATAATTAGTTGGTGAGGATAATAATATCATTATAAGGATTATGGGTGACGATCTAGATTTGCGGTGAAAAACAAAAAAAAAACATGGAAATGTTGATATTTCTTTTTTTTTTTTTTTTTTTTTGACGAACGGAAATTCATATCATTTCATTAGATAATAAGTTGTGAATACAAAGAGGTACAACATCAAAAATATGGCGACGAGACCAAGAAAGGGCCGCTCGCGCTATAGAGTGAGCAATCCTATTCGCTTGCCGCCTAATAGGCTTTACCTCAAAGCCAAGAACTGAAGACAACATACATTTAATTTTATTGATAATAAAACTAAACTCGGATAGCCCATGGTTACGCCTACGCAATGCAACAACTACATTATGAGCATCGGTTTCAAAAATAACATTGTTATAACCTCGACGTTGAAGAGTTTGCATGGCTTCAAATAAAGCAAGAGCTTCACCTTGATTAGAGGAACATAACCCGTCGATCCAAGAGCTTCCACCCATAATAAAGTTGCCTCCATAATCTCGAACACACCAACCGGTACTAGTTTTCAACGCATCTTTGTGGATACCGACATCAACGTTACACTTATAAATATCCCTAGGAGGGGGCTGCCAACTCGAGTGATGTTGCAAAGCTTGTTGATCGTCATTCCCGTAGACACGTTGGACTGAATTCCATTCGACCCAAAGGCTCAAAGCCTTGTACCCAAGCTGCTGTCCACTTTCTTTCTCTTGATTCCATACCAAATTATTTCTATTCTTCCATAGAACCCATAGTAACATTGCTGCCTTACCTGCTTCAAATTTATCTCCACGGCTGCACAGCTGTAACAGGACCTCCTTAGCCGAATATGATTGCTGTGCATATGGCGAAATAACATCATGAAGGCCAGCTGCTTGCCACGCGTGTTTGCTGCACTCACAGCCCAACATAAAATGTAAATCGTCCTCCTCCGCTAGCTCACACAACGGACAAATAATTGGGCATTGCACGTGTCTCTCCCTAAGCCGTGTTCTTGTTGGTAAACAACCCTTGCATATGCGCCACAACAAATGTTTAGCTTTCGGCGGAGCTTTGATATTCCAAATCCACTTCCAATCCTCCTTCCCTTGTCTTGTCACGGCTTCAATAGTAGGCTCAAGAAGTAAGTTGTACCCGGACTTGACATTATAATTACCATGAATATCATCGTCCCAAACCAAGTGATCTTCTTCAACATCATTAAAAAGAGGCACTGCAAGAATAGAGTTAGCAATATGTGACGGGAAAATAGAATGAATTTTGTTACTATCCCATACTTTCTCATTAGAACACAAAAGTTGGTTCACACATAAACTAGCCACCTCTTGTTGTTGTGGAGATTGAACCCACTTTCCATCATCTTTCTTCAACCAAGGGTCATTCACAACATTGATTCTAGTACCATCGCCAATGTTCCATCTACAACCATTCCTAATAACATGACGCGAGTTCCAAATACTTCGCCAAGCATAGCTAGGATTATGTCCAAGAGAGGAATTAAAGATAGAAGAATTAGGAAAGTACCTCGCCTTGTACACCTTGGCTACAAGAGTATTTGGTTTTGTTAGGAAGTTCCAACATTGTTTAGCCACCATTGCCATGTTAAAGAGATGAAAATTCCGAAACCCCAAGCCACCAAATTCTTTCGGAAATGACATTTTATCCCAAGCTAACCATTTAATCCCTCCACTTTGCGGTCCTCCACCCCACCAAAAGGAGTTGATCATTCTCTCCACCTCCTTAATAAGTGTTTCCGGAAGAAGATAGATACTCATAACATATGATGGGATAGATTGCAACACGGATTTGATCATTACTTCTTTACCGGCCTTTGAAAGAGCACGACCTCTCCAAGAATTGATGCGCTTCCAAACCCGGTCTTTGACAAAAGTGAAGATGCTCTTTTTGCTTCTCCCCACCATAGATGGCAATCCTAAGTAAGTGCTGGTACCTAGGACATGTCGAACTCCCATAATCCGTGATAAGTCCTCTTGAGCCGCCACACTGATGTTTCTATTAAAAAAGACTTCTGACTTTGACATGTTTATTTCCTGGCCAGAAGCTTCAGCATAAACGTTAAGGATAGTCATCAAGTGTCTTGTCTCAACTAAATTAGCCCTGCAAAACAAGAAGCAATCATCAGCAAACAACAAATGGGACACCGCCGGTGCCCCTCGACAGACCTTCACGCCATGAATATCACCACATGCCACAAACTTTTTTATGAGAGTTGAAAGGCCCTCCGTCACTAGAATGAACAAATAAGGAGACAGTGGGTCTCCCTGTCTTAAACCTCTACTCGGCACTATAGGACCGACTTTCTCAAAATTCACCAAGACTGGGTAATTAACCGAACTCACACATAGCATCATCCAGTGTATCCATTTTTCAGCAAATCCCAACCTCTCAAGCATACCCCTCATGAATCCCCAGTCTACTCTATCGTAGGCTTTACTGATATCAATTTTTAGCGCGAGGTCACCACAAGTACCCTTAGTTTTGCGCTTTAATGCATGCACTACCTCAATAGCAATCAAAGCATTGTCCAGAATAGACCTTCCTTCTACAAACGCCGATTGTTCCTCCCCCACACATTTGTCGAGACAGACTTTTAATCGATTAGCCAACACCTTCGACACCATCTTATAAAGGACATTACACAACGAAATAGGACGCAACTCCTTCATAGACTTCGGCTGGTCACATTTAGGTATCAAACATATGTTAGTATCATTAAGAGTGGAAGGAAAATAACCTCTGTCTAACCACTCCCTTGCTGCCTCAAATATATCATCTCCACAGACACTCCAAAAGTGTTGGTAAAAAGCTGGATTAAAACCATCCGGACCCGGTGCCTTGTCAGGATGCATTTGGATCAAAGCTTCATGAATCTCATCTTTTGAGAGAGGGGCCAGCAGCCGGTTGTTGTCTTCTTGTGTGATCCTCGGTGTTATAAGGGATAGAATCGGTTCGTGGTGACAAGAGTTAGCCTTGAACAAATGATCAAAATAGGCTCTGGCTTCTTCACAAATCTCCGGTTGAGTTTTCACTTCAATATTAGTACTAGTCACAAGCTTCTCAATTTTCTTTGATTTGGTTCTAACTGATGCTGAAGTATGAAAGAATCTGGTATTAAGGTCTCCCTGTTGTAACCAATGCATTTTTGCCCGTTGTCGCCAATATGTTTCTTCTTGGACTAGGAGCCTGGCATGCTTTTCTTGAACTTCTAGGTACCGTCTGGAACTAATAGAATCTTGTCTACCTCGAAGTCTTTCCATCTCTTCGCTACAATCAATCACTTCTTGTTTAAATCGCATTCTTTTCCGACGACCCCATTCTTGTAACCTGTCAGCACACTGGGCTACTCTTCCTGTAACATCAAGAAACTGATTTCCGCGCCAACCTTCATCCACTATGTCATCAACATCTTCTTCTTTCAACCATGCATTCTCAAATCGAAAAGAATATGTATTTCTGTTTCTAATCATCGGAGACGTTTGAAGAAGTATCGGGCTATGATCAGAATGCGAAGTAATGAGATTTTGGAGTCGTACTTCCGGGTACAGCATGAGCCAATTAGTGTCAGCAAAAGCTCTATCAAGTCTTTCCTCAATAATATGTGCAGCACCATGACTTTTTATCCAAGTAAAAGGATAGCCATCAAGATGAATATCTGTGAGCTCACAATCGCCAATTGCACTCCGAAAACCTTCACAAAGCCAGTTTGGGTGAGGGTTGCGTCCTTTCTTATCATCCTGAGCCAACAAATCGTTAAAGTCACCTATTATGCACCACGGTAACATTGACATGTTTCTGAGCTCCCGCAACAAATCCCACGCTTGTCTCCTCCTGCTTCTTTCAGGATAGCCATAGTAACAAGTCAATCTCCAATCCCCTTTCTCCCCGTCAGACACCATTAAATTGATAAAATTTCGAGAATAGTTAATTATACTGCACTTCAAATTTTCTCTCCACATGACCGACAATCCACCACTCCTACCTTCTACATCAATTGATAAACAGCCATCAAACTTCAGCAAGACACGAATAGTTTCCATTTTCTGAGCTTTAGAGAGTGTTTCAGACAAAAAGAGAATATCTGGACGGTACCCCTGAGCAACGTTGCGAAGGTTAGGAATTGCGCTCGGAGTGCTCAGCCCCCGGCAATTCCAACTGAGGATTTTCATTGTTCCCGGCAGTCCTGGCTGCCAGGACCTGCCGATAAAAAATGCTGGTTTAAGTCATCATCATTACTGTCAGATTGTCTCTTTTCTTCTCTTCTGCGTTTTTTCTCTGTGTGAGTATCGATGTTCACTGCACTGTCATGGGTCGGGTTGGGTAAAGCTGGTCTCAGGTCGGTTCGGTTCGAAGAAACTGATAAGGTAGATGGTTTGGGGTTCGGTTTTATCTGGGTTAGTGTATTGTTAGATTGGGCCGGTTTTTTAGTGGGCTGGTGTTTGATGAGGGTTAAATTTTTCCTTGGTTTTGGTTTACTCGGTCCGGTTATTATTTTTGTTGGGGTAGTAAAAACTGGTGTGGAGTTATTTTGTGATAATGATGTATTGATTAGGGTGTTGGAATTTGTTAATTGGTATGGCTGGCCATTATTATGGATTGGGTTGAAATAAAAAGGTGGCAGTTCGGTTACAGAATTTGAGGGAAAAGGGTTACCTAATGATTGCTGGCGTTGATTGGTTTCAAGGAGCATTAAATCCTGTCGGCTGGTGTGTCGGTTATTGATTGCAGAATGATTATTTGCAGTGAATGTGATCCCGTCCGTTTCCTCGCGATTGGCTAAAGCATTCATGGGAGTTAGCGCGTGACAGGTCAGTACAGATTCTTTTCAACTGACTGATAAATATAAAATAACAAAAAAGGGCATACAAATTCTTTTTTAAAAAATCATTATTAAATCTATATCTAATTAATATTTAAGACACTTCAAATTTTAAATTTATTAATTTAATATATCTTTTATATATTATTAAGTTTTTTTTATATAGAAATAATTTTATTATTTGAAATTTTACTTTTAATTTATTTTCATTTCAATAATTATACTTATATAAAAGATTAAACATTACAATTTTTAGGTTTTTATAATAAATACATAAAGATAAATCAAAATTACTTAAAAAAAGGGTGTCTATAATAAATACATAAAGATAAATCAAAAGTACTAAAAAAAAGGTGTCATAAAAACACACAAATGCATCAGTTACGTAAACCACCTTTTTGTTTATTTTTTGGTATTTACGGACAAAAACGTTTTAAAAGGAGATATAACAAAAATAAAAAGGTACAATATAGTAAAAAAAAATGGATAGGCTAGTGTTAAAAAAAAAGCACAAAACTTATCTATTTTGTCTTAAATTGTAATTAATTTTAAAAGATAAAAATGAATTTAAGATAAAATTATAAAGGGTAAAATTGGAAGAAAAAATGATAAGCTATAAGCTATAAGCTAATTGAAATAGCGTTTTAAAAATAAGCTGTAAGTCAGTAAAATAAGTTATAAGCTCATGGTGATATAATAGTTACCAAACAGGTCTTTTAGCTTATAAGCTATAAGACATAAGTCATAAGTCAATTTTTGGATGTTGCCAAACAGAGTCTTTGTTTGCCGAGGTAAAAATGGCTTTTTTTTTTGGGTAAGAAAATGGCTTATTATTTGTCAAAATGAAATAAAACCAATACTCCTAATTACAAAATATAATATAAAATAGGTCTTGTTTAACATGTGACTAAAAATAAAGGTCCGTATAAATATATGTTCCCGTATTAAAATATATTTTGTATAAATTTTTTAAAAAATAAGGTCCGTATTAATCTTGTCAACAAAAAAAGATCCCGTATTAATATGAGTATAAATATAGTCTCAATATATATTACTCAAAAAGTAAAAACTTTCGTATTAATATATGAGTATAAATACAAATTATTGTATAAATTATAAAAGATCTCTATATTAATATGTGAGACAAATATAGATCGCATAATTTTAATATAAGAATACAAAAAGAGCTTTATAAAAGAGAAATAATATTTGTACATCTAAATTTAGACAACTTTTTAGACAACTCTATCTTTCATACACACATTATGTTTTTACTCTCTCTCTTCATCCCTTTTTTTTTTATTGTTTTTGTCACATAAAAGAAGAAGAAACAAAAAGTTGTCCCAAGTTGTTAAATACTAATAGTTGTACATATATCACTACTCTTATAAAAATGGTTCCATATTAATATGAATATAAATATAGTCCCCGTATATATTATACAAAAAATAGGTTCCCGTATTAATATATGAGTATAAATACAAATTATCGTATAAATTATGAAAAATATATCTCTATTAATATATGAGTACAAATATAAATCTCGTATAAACTTAACAAAAAAGTATTATTAATATATGAGTGTAAATATAGATCACATATAAATGGTCAGGAAAACCAAATAACAAAACTCACTTGAACATATAAAAGAAAAAAAAAGTGTATAATTTTCATTGATGTATCAAATATAAAATATCGCATGTAATAAAAAAAGATAGAATACCGCTCAATATTAACTATCACAACCCTTAAAATAAAAAGAAATAAAAAATATGAGAGAAATAGGTAGAAAAAACAATAAAAATAAGGGTAAATAGATCTTTACCCTCTGCAAAATAGACGAGTTTTATTTTATCCTGAATAATATTTTTCTGCAATTCCCTTTGCAAAATAAAAATTCTCTACTTTTATCCCCTGGGAATACAACAAGGCAGCTGACCATGTCAGTATCATTGCGTGGCAATGACACATGGAATTTAATTATTTTTATATAATTTTTAAAGCCACATCATTAAACCAATTTAATTTTTATGTTTTTAAAACAAAGCAAAAAAAATGAAAATGAAAGAAAGGATTAAAGGGAAGAACCGTTTTGTAACCAAAAGGGAAGAACCGTGTTCTTGTTTTATAGTAGTTTTCTTCAATCACTCCATCAACACTACTCCAACACTCCATTTTTAAAACAACCTAGCTACCAAAATTTCAAAAATTTCAAAACTTTAACATCATAATCAAAACCCACAATGTGATTTTTATAGAAAGTTTCCTACAATGTGATTGGTCAGTCACTATTTACTGCAGCCACACGTGGCCAATCACGTTATGCCCGTGGCAACAACTTTTTACTGCATGAGAGACAAAAAAAATTAACTGCCGACATGTTCGCTACCTAGAAAGCAAACAACCACATATTTAGCTACTTATGCAGTAAACTAAAGTGCGCCTATTTTTTACAAATTACACACTCGCTGTATAAGTAGCAGGGGGTATTTTGGAAAGTTCAGGGGGTGAAAGAGTGACACAGAGGTGCAAAAAAAAATCTCTTTATTTTTTACTACAAGATATCTTTTTTAAAGGGATACTTTAGACTATATTTCTTAGAATACTTATTATTTATTAATTTATTAATTATGCGGCTCAAAGAGTGTTGTCGTGTTGTCTGTTCATTTTCCGTTGTATATTTCATTGGAAAGTTGGACTATCATTCTGGGTCAACATCACTTGAGCCTAGTAACTCACTCAGACAAGAGTTTTGATCCAATTCATACCATTCTTTTGAATCTTGATCTAAAATTTTTATCGATAAATTCTTGATATAAATTTTAGTTTCATAATCAAAATAGCAAGCTTATTTCATTTATCTTAACTTGTTTCTTTCAAAAATATCTTAATTCTTAAAAATAATTATGGTATATCTTGAATCAGGTTTGAATAATTTATATATATGTAGGATAATTACACTTGAATGGAAGGTAAACAAGCAACAAGCTGCGCCGCTAACCCTTTTTGAATGACAAAACCAATCCTCTTAAATACTATATCTAGAGATCTAGGAGACACCACATTGCTATGTGTGACTCTTTGAACTCTTTTTATAATATTCACAGCATCTGGTGCTAAGAAAACAAACGTGTCGAATGTAAATGGTATAAACACATGTTGATTGTTAGAACACGCTCTCTCATGTTTGGTCACTTTGCTTGAAGCAGCTTCGAGGGCCGCCTACCCTACAGTAAAATCCCTAGTGGTCAATCCCACAAGTGGGGATAATCTAGTCAAGTCCACACATGCATGTTTTCCTCCTCCTACCCACCCGTACACCAAAATATCGGCTGGCCTCAGTGCAGATCTCCCCTCCAGTGGGTCCGTCAAGAAGTTCACAGGTGCCTCTTTCTTCACAGATACTCCTGCGCGCTTAAAAACATAAAAAAGGACATCGTGAACAAAGTCATGTTTGTATTTGAAGCCCGGAAGCTCTCGACAATGAACTGCATGCTCCCCAAATCTATCCAGACACGCTTTGCAACAAACAGGGCAAACCTCATCAGCAAGAAATAGAGGAATCATCAGGCGGTGTTTGAGGATAGTGCGATATTCTACCTGAGACATATGTTGACGTAAGCCCTCGATTGGGATAGCTAGAAGAAAATCCTGAGCATGAGTTGTTTGCAAACATCCAAAAACTACTTTCTGTCTGATAGTCAATTGAAAGTTAACTTCCATGTCCTTAACAATTTTACCAAACAGGGCACTCGCCAAAACATGTTAGACTTTAGGGGGGACGATGTCCTTGCTAGTGAAATTGCTAAAGTCCAAAGTTGGAATCATTTCACGGAGACCATCCAAAACATTGTCAAAATCAACGTCCATACCGCATACTCCACTATCTCTCAATATATGATCTTGCAACACCCAAGACTGAGTTCTGAAAGCCACAAAAGCATACGAGGCTGCCCCTACTGCTGAGTACAACCCTAACCCCCCAGCCTTAATAGGTAAGAAAACTATTTTCCATTGAAGATCTCAAAAAAAGGCCTCCACCAACTACGATATCTTCAACCGCCCCACACAACTCTTTATGAAACAAAATATCACGAGCCAAGTACTAATCCCTTTCTCATGTACTAATAAATTTCACATAGTAGTCCACTAGTCCTGTTTTTTACACGAGCCAAAAACGCACGCCGCCAGTAAAACTTCAACAGCACAAGAAAAATATCCCAAACACAAAACCCGCAACTTGAGTGGTCTCATTCTCTCTGAGTTAAACTTAAAACTTATCTGGCGGCGATGGATTCGTTATCGAAGCCCATCATCCTTCTTCGCTCATGAAACCAAAACCCTTCTCTTCTTTCCTCTCTCGTCACAATCACTTTCATCTTCCCAGATATCCAGTTATGGCCCAAACCCGAACTTCTTCGGATTCAACCCAACCCGAACAACAACATCCTCCGCGTAACCTAACCCTTACCGGAGAAGACTCACGCGTTCAACGCGCGTGGACTCATTGGACTAACTTAGGTCGACCCAAATTGATTGTTGCTCCGATGGTCGACAATTCGGAGTTACCTTTCCGGATGCTCTGTCGGAAATACGGTGCTCAGGCTGCGTATACGCCAATGTTGCATTCTCGTATATTTTCTGAAACTGAAAAATATAGGAACGAAGAATTCACCACTTGTAAGGTATTTATTTATGAATTCACTACTATTATTGTTTTTGTTGTTAATGATGATTGATTTGTGACTTTTGGAGTGATATTGAATGTAAATGTAGGAGGATCGACCACTTTTTGTTCAATTTTGTGCTAATGATCCTGATGTGTTGTTGGAAGCTGCACGCAGGGTGGAACCTTATTGTGATTATGTTGATATTAATCTTGGGTAATGTTTTGTTTATTTGCATTTTTTTTTTGTTATTAAATATTTGACTTCATGATATGAGTAGAAGGAAATGAAGATTTGTAGGGAATTAATGAGTCGTTGATTATAACACAATTTGTTTCGATTTAAGGTTCATGTTGCATTGAGTGGTTTAATAATGATTGAGCATTTGTTACCTATGTTTGATGCACTAGTTGCTATCTATGAAGCACTAGTAAAGCCGGCACGACTTTGACACCAACACATAGATGCTAGCTAGTAATGTTTTCAGAAAATGGAAGTGGTTGAATGATTGATTGTAAACCAAATTTGAAATGATAAATGTTACACTAGTTGAAATTCTTCTATTTTTTTTAATTAATTACGATTATGGGTTGATTGATTGATTGGTACGAGCAATTGAGGAAACAATAGCCGCTCCTGTAGCTGCTTTAGCGGCTGCAATAGCTGCACCGCCTGCACGTATGTCATTGTTGTATCATACACTTGACACACTTTCAATCCAAAGTGTTTGTGCTATATTTGGTTGCTATACTACAAATTCTTTGTTTCTCCTGGAATGAAATGTTTAAAACTCTATTTAATGGGTATTGTGACTTTTAACATGTTAAAGTGGGATATGGTGAATGGTCCATGCAATTATAGTGTTACATGGCTGGCCGATAACCTAGTTCTCTAAACATGTGGTCTAGAGTTTGATCTTAAATTGATGTGTGTTAAAGAACATTTGTAAAGAGATGTCGGCCCCTTAAATTGATCTCTGTACCTTGAGGGATTAGTCTCATGTGGATTATAGCCCTAGTGTGCAAAAAAAGTGTTATACATTGAATAGTACAAGTATGAATGATTTTCTTAAACAAAAGTTCAGGACTATTTTAGTATTGCTCGACAATGTGAACGATCTAGCCTTTTCGGATGTTACCTTTTTGATGATTGTAATTAAAGTTTTTGTGGATTTATTTCATATTTTGTGATATTCTATAGGTGTCCTCAGCGCATTGCTAAACGAGGAAACTATGGTGCTTTCTTGATGGATAACCTTCCACTTGTGAAATCTCTAGTGGAAAATCTGGCTGGCAACCTCGAAGTTCCTGTTTCATGCAAAATTAGGCTCTTTCCAAAATTAGAGGACACATTGAAGTATGCTAGGATGCTTGAGGAGGCAGGGTGTTTACTTTTGGCTGTTCATGGTAGGACAAGAGATGAGAAGGACGGTAGTAAATTTCGAGCAGACTGGAAAGCCATCAAGGCAGTCAAAGAAGCAGTCAGAATCCCAGTCCTCGCCAACGGTAACATAAGGCATATGGACGATGTTAAAGACTGTTTGGAAGCGACTGGTGCAGAAGGGGTGCTTTCTGCTGAGACTCTGCTTGAAAATCCAGCCCTCTTTGCCGGATTTCGTACGGCTGAATGGGTTTCTGGCTGTGAAGGAGACTTTGTAGATGGGAAATTGGATCAGGCAGATCTGTTAATTGAGTATTTGAATCTATGTGAAAAGTACCCTGTGCCATGGAGAATTATACGCTCCCATGTTCATAAACTGCTGGGAGACTGGTTCAGCCTTCAGCCCCATATTAGGGAAGATTTTAATAAACAATATAAAATCACATTCGAGTATCTTTATGACATGGTGGATCAACTTAGGGCTACAGGTACTAGAATCCCACTTTATCTCAAATGTACCGAGACGGAACCTATAGACACAGATCAGTACAGCTAACTTCAAACGAACATTCGGGGGTTTATAAGTTATACCAGAACCTTAGTGAAATATACTCTCGAGCAGCAGACATGGTTCTGCCAAGCAAAGCTAGCATGTCAACACATTTAATTTATTTACAATTTTGTAACAATTGGAAATTAGATTGATTCAAATCACAAATTTCTGTTGTATTTGACTTCATTCTTACGGCAATTGCCTATTGGGCAGTGGTGTTGTACGCATTAATGTGTTAAAACGCAGATTCTTTTGCTGACTTACAAATTTTTGTGTTCGTCTTTAACATTTCATAGCTTGGATCAGTGTATGTTTTTGATCGCTTTAACGTGTATTGACAATGATATTATGACTTCATGTCAACACTTAAATGGTTTATATTTGTTTATTTCCTCAATAACTTTTCATAGCTTGGATTGGTGTATCTTTCATTCTTAATGTTTATTTCTCTATTATAGCTTGGATTGATATAAATTGGATGATATCATATACTATCATATAACAGTGTGAATAAACATACACCAAATCCAGGTTCACCAGTCTTGAAACTGATTGTTTTCAGAGCAGACTTTGATAGATAACAAAAGCTTGGTTAATTTGAGTTTGCATCATTCTTAGTAATTTTGGACATGCAAGCAAGATGCGTAACTTATTTTTTTGAAACGGAGATGCTTAACTAATTATTGTTCGCTACAAAGAGAAAAACAAAGTCACTCCTTCACAAAATTTGTGAGGACCTTCCCGATTAGATGCTCTCCATAGACTGCTCTTTCAAACTTCGTGTCACCTTTTGTCCTCGTTTTATATGTATCCAATGGCTCTACTACGGTATCAAAGTTTGTCTGTCCACGCGGTTATGGAAAATGGTATAAGCAACAAACAAAATAAGTAAAAATGAATTACAAATTGGGACTAACCTCGTAAAAATATACTACGCTGACTCTATATTTTGAAGAGTTGTTTATCACACGATGCAAAGTTGACTCATACAATCCGTTGGAGTATATCTACAGTTATGCATCTTCCACACTCAATTAAATGATCATCAAATCTCAAGTAGTATTCAAGTGAAATATACCTTAAGCATGTCACCAATGTTGCACACAAATGTCCCAGGAACCGGAGGTGCGGATATCCATTCGCCAGATAGGTTTCTTACCTTAAACAAATTCACAACACAAATGCGGTCGAAGAAAATAAAGGTATAAAACAATAAAGATGAAAAAACTATAGTAAAGAATCTGACAGAAATAAAATAGAAGTGAAATCAAGAAAACCATGTAATGAATAACCAAGAGTACTTTTTTTTTAATGGCAATAACCAAGAGTATCTATTAAACAGAAACAAAAAGGACCAATATATTGCCAACCTCAAGTGCATTTATATCATCATCCTGGTTCAACAATGTCAATAAACCTGTTAAGCAATATCTAATTAAGATCATTAACAAGTTTTTGTCAAAAAGAAAAAAGATCGACAACAAGGACTAAAAATATATTCTAGACTTGTCATCATAATGCAAAGGTTAAGATGTAATGTACCATAATCTGTGTGAGCTCCACTGGATTTGTTTTGATTGATAGACATGGAATAGAAAAAGAACAAAAAGAAAAAGACATCAAATGTAAAGTCTAACAAAAAGAGAAAAAAAGGAAAACATTTGAGAGGTTCTGGTCCTGAATTGATTTCATTACCATCCCATGTCATTTACACTGGATAAACCAGGGTAGCCGATCATACGAATAACCCAAAATGGATCACCGGCTCTATCACCTTCAAATTCATATGGTGATCCTGTAAGACTTAATTCATTGATCATGAGTTCCTGATAACAAATGAACAACAAGATCAATACACTAAATGCGGAAAATAAAATTTAAATTACCTCCAGCCATTGTTATAGTGTTATGAATCACAACTCTGTGAGTCTTCTAAGCTTTTACTCTCATTACTATAGATGGTGTATATTTTCTGAATGATGAAGATGCAGTGAGAGCAAACTTAGGGACCAAAGTGTATTTATAGGCTTAATTCTACCATCAAGAATTCACAAGCCATTACCACCCAAATAATTATCATTAATCTTGTGACTCTTGGCAACCAAAACCACCATAACCTATGGACCACTAAAGGTGAGGTTTTATTAACAATAATTTACAAATAAAACCAACAAATTATTACATTCTCCCACTTGGTCCATAGGGTCTAATTATTGGCTCAAATGAGTCATCAAGTACCTTCCTTAAGAAACAAACATGTGAATCATAGCGATAGTTCCTCTTAAACGCGAGTATTATCATCTATGTATTACAACATATTTAATTTCTCAAGTATACACTTAATGTGGTAACAATAAAACTTAATGAATAAACCCTATGTTTATTCTTGGTCCAACAAATATATTTTCTCAAAAACTGAAGTGCGCGCATGAATATGAGAAAATACTGTAATATATAAGAGTTTTATTAATAAACTGAATGTATACAATCATAAAGAGGAACCAAGTCCCATATTTTCTACATGATCCTTGAATTTTAGTGGTGGCATGCCCTTAGTCAAAGGATCAGCGATCATCAATTCAGTGCTAATGTGCTCAATGAGCACCACTTTATCTTTAACTCTTTCTCTAATGGCTAAGTACTTAATGTCGATGTGTTTACTTCGACTTCCACTTTTGTTATTCTTAGCCATAAAGACAGCAGCTGAATTATCGCAAAAAACTTTCAAAGGCCTAGATATAGAATCCATGATTCTAAGCCTAGAAATAAAACTTTTAAGCCATACACCATGAGAAGTTGCCTCAAAACAGGAGACAAACTCAGCTTCCATGGTAGAAGTAGCAACCAAAGTTTGTTTAGTACTTCTCCATGAAATAGCTCCTCCGGCCAACATAAAGATGTATCCTGATGTTGATTTGCGAGAATCAACACAACCAGCAAAGTCAGAATCTGAATAGCCGGTCACATCTAGATTGTCCGTCTGCCTATACATGAGCATATAATCTTTAGTTCCTTGAAGGTACCTCAACACCTTCTTTGCAGCTTTCCAGTGGTCCATCCCTGGATTACTCTGATATCTTCCTAAGATTCCAACTGTAAATGCAATGTCGGGTCTTGTGCATACTTGAGCATACATAAGACTTCCAACAACTGAAGCATAAGGAATGTTCTTCATTTGTTCCCGCTCAAAATCATTCTTAGGACATTGGCTCAAATTAAACTTATCACCCTTCACAATGGGAGCAATACTCGGTGAACAATCTTTCATCCAAAATCTCTCTAAAACTTTATTGATATAGGTTTCTTGAGATAGACCTAGAACTCCTCGAGTTCTATCTCTATGGATCTTGATGCCAATGACATAAGATGCTTCACCCATATCCTTCATATCAAAATTTTTAGAGAGAAATTGTTTCACCTCATGTAGAAAACCTATATCATTGGTAGCAAGTAGAATATCATCCACATATAAAATAAGAAAGCAAATTTTACTCCCACTAACCTTCTGGTATATGCATTGATCCATGGGGTTTTCAACAAATCCAAATGAAGAAATTATCCCATGGAACTTAAGATACCATTGACGGGATGCTTGTTTCAAACCATATATGGATTTCTTAAGCTTGCAAACCAAGTGCTCACCATCATTAGAGGAGAAACCTTCAGGTTGTTTCATATAAACCACCTCCTCTAAATCACCATTAAGAAAGGCTGTTTTCACATCCATTTGGTGCAACTCAAGGTCAAAATGTGCAACGAGTGCCAAGATGACACGGAGAGAGTCCTTCTTGGATACAGGAGAAAAGGTCTCCGTGTAATCAATTCCCTCCTTCTAAGTGAATCCCTTAGCAACGAGCCTAGCCTTGTATCTCTCAATGTTACCTAATGAATCCTTTTTGGTTTTAAATACCCATTTACAACCAATGGGCTTCACCCCATTAGGTAACTCTACAAGATCCCAAACACCGTTGTTTTTCATGGAATTCATTTCATCAATCATGGCATCGTACCACAAATTTGACTCTTTGCAACTCATGGCTTGTGCAAAGTTTTCAGGATCATTCTCAACTCCAATGTTATAGTCAGATTCTTGTAGATACACAATGTAATCACTAGGAATGGCTGGTTTTCTTGTCATAGTAGACCTTCTTAATGTTGAATCAACATTTTCTTGTGGATCATGTTGTTCAACTAATTGTTCAACGTTTTCAGGCATTTGATGATCAATTTGATCTACTGGAATATCAACATTTTGTGGTATCTCAATGATTGGTGGTTGATCAACATCCATTTGAACTTGAGGGATATTGTGAACAACAACCAATCTATCACCTGAAACCGAAGGTTGGGACTCTATATGATCATGCACAGAAACTATGTTCCTGATTTGATCACTCCCACTAATCAAGTGATCTTCAAGAAACTTTGCATTTCTTGACTCCACAATCCTAGTTGTGTGAGATGGACAATAAAATTTATAACATTTAGACCGTTCGGCATATCCAATGAAATACCCACTAATGGTCCTCGAGTCTAGTTTCTTCTCTTGTGGATTATAAATCCTCACCTCAGACGGACATCCCCAAACGCGCATATGTCTCAAACTCGGTTTCCAACCTTTAAATAATTCAAAAGGTGTCTTTGGGACAGCCTTAGATGGAACCCGGTTAAGAATATACACTGCCGTCTTTAGTGCTTCATTCCACAAGGATTTAGGAAGATTGGAGTTGCTAAGCATACTCCGCACCATGTCCAATAGAGTCCGGTTTCTTCTTTCTGCAACACCATTTTGGCTCGGAGAACCAGGCATGGTATATTGGGCAACAATCCCATTTTCTTGAAGAAACTTAGCAAATGGACCAGGTGCTTGTCCATTTTCAGTGTATCTACCATAGTATTCACCACCCCGATCAGATCTCACAATTTTTATTTGCTTTCCACATTGGTTCTCAACTTCAGCCTTAAAGGCTTTGAAGGCATCCAATGCTTCACTCTTATTATGAAGCAAATAAATATCCATATATCGTGAGTAATCGTCTATGAAGGTGATAAAATATTTCTGACCATGTGCATCCATATCTGGACAACATATATCTGTATGAATTATTTCTAATATGCTTGAACTTCTATTGGCACCCTTCTTAGAAATGTTGGTCTGCTTTCCCTTAATGCAGTCAACACAAGTTTCAAAGTCAGCAAAATCTAGAGTATTAAGTACCCCATCTTTTACTAACCTTTTAATTCTCTCAATGGAGATATGTCCTAATCTCCGGTGCCACAACATAGAAGAATTTTCGTTAATATTACACCGCTTAATGCCAGTTTGAACATGCATTGAACTGTAAATGGATTCGTTTTGTAAATTAATACGATAAAGACCATCAGACAATATACCATTCCCAACACATTTCGAATTATAAAATAATTCAAGTGACGTGTCTTTAAAATGAAAGGAATATCCAAATGGTACAAGTCTAGAAACTGAAATCAAGTTTCGTGAGAAACTTGGTACATAAAAGGTCCTTTCTAATTTCAAAACAAAACCATTGTCCAAAATTAAAATGCAAGTTCCAATAGCCTCCACATGTGAGCCCATCCTGCTTCCGGATAGGACAGTTCGCTCACTTCCTACTGGCTTTCTTAAGTCTTGCATACCATGCAAGGAGTTTGCTATATGGATTGTTGATCCAGAATCAATCCACCAGGTGTTTATATTAACATCAGCCATATTAGATTCATAACTAACAAAAGAGAATGAATTACCTTCGAGCTTAGGAACATTATGTTTGATATCAGAATAAACAACATATTGAGAAGCTGAAAAAATTCAAAAGGCTCATGTCAAAATCTTGAGGCATATATATTATCTTTAGTGTATGTATTACCAATGTAAACATACCCAAAATAAATCTTATAACATAAAAACTACCTGCGGGCTAAATTTTAATGTAATAAGATTTATTCAAACTTTACAAAAATCAAATTATACACAAATTCTCACTTTATATATGTGTAAAACAATTTGATTTTCCATCCAAAAATTGTACTTTATGATAAAACTATCAAATTATATACCAATTCATAATCCCTGCGGGCAAATTATGAAAATAATTTGACATTTTATCCTAATTAACCATACAAATATAATAAAAATTCCTGCGGGATAAAATTTATTATATCACGTATAATTAATCACAATATTATGTCTAATTCCTTATATGACCTTAAAACTTTAGAAATAATTTTAATTAATTAAGGGTGCTGCGGCTAATCCAAAACTAATTAAAATTATAAAGGTCACTAGACATAATAACTAAATTATATGAGATAACACATATAACAACATAATAAATTTCTCATATAAAAATTCTCATATACAATTGCATAACTAAACATAATAAAATTTTATGTGCAATTGTAGAACTAAAATAGAATATAATGTAACTGATTTAATTCATGCATAAACTTATTCCAAATAGTAAAGCACAATTACTTAAATAATCAGAAACCAGAATATTCATAATATACAATTATAATAAAGGCAATATTAAACTGTATTTGTTACCTGTCCGGATGGTTAACATGTCTTCCTTTTATACAAAGGACCTGTGTTCGAGTCCCTGAATCTCAATTCTGTATTAATTTTCTTTAAATTTGAAAATCAGCCAATATATATATATATAAAGCGCAACCATTTACAGAACGGAATACATAGACCAATTGGTAACAACATGGAAGTAACAAGTAGTGCACGCAGGTTCGAGACCTATCAATGGCAAAAAGGTCTCTCTGTTTTTATTTTAATCAAAGCTGTAATTAATAAATGAAGTTTCAAAATAAAAAACGCAAATCCTGGACAGCGATGCTATACATCGCGACAGAATGTGTCGCGAATTTCCACGAAAGTCTGTTTTTTTTTTTGGTACAACACTATGGCCTTTTTATTTTTATTTTTTGATATATTTTAGTTTTTATTACTATCATCATCATGTAGAGTTTAAAACATTAAAATTTACCCACCGCTTGCACCGTTCATTTATGCCCAATTCTTCAAAACGGGTCACACATGAACCACAATTGACCCGAATTGTTCTTGCATGTCGGAAAACGCAGCGCAATGATTTTACACGGGTTTTTTCGTGATGATACACTTTAATGATGCCCCATAACAATTTAACATTTGATTCACTCATGGGCATAAAATGGGGCTCAAAGCTTTTGTGGTTTTAACAAAATAATACTAAAAAGTTGCAACATATGCATTTTAATTCAGGATTCTCAAATAAATTGTGTGTATCAATGGGGGGTTTGATCGGAAATTTTTAATTGAAGAATAGCTCAAAACCAAACTTGAATCCAACTATTAAACAGTTGTGAAATACCAAACTAGTTCATAAAACAGAGTCACTAGAGTTTGTTTGTTGCACTTCAAAGCCTAATTCTTCTTGTT
This sequence comes from Trifolium repens, assembly GCA_030408175.1. Lineage (NCBI taxonomy): Eukaryota > Viridiplantae > Streptophyta > Magnoliopsida > Fabales > Fabaceae > Trifolium > Trifolium repens. The sequence goes on from CP125851.1 coordinate 40,947,019, forward strand.
GTTGTTGATTAGGTTATACAATTGTGATGCGAATTTACACTTTCTTTAAAGTAAAAACCCTTATTTTTGTGATTATTATTAAGTTGCCAGGTAATGGAGAATGCCATTACCCAGATGAGCAAAATGGAAATTTGAGGAAAAAGAGATAAGGTAAAATTGAAGAGAGATAAATTGGAATGAACCAAAAAAAAAAAAGAGAGAAAAAAGGGAACAAAAATTAAGCAGGTTGTGGCCACCTCATTCGTGAGATTCTCGCGATGTTTTCTCTCGCGAGATTAAGCATTTCTCAATCCTGGAATCAAACCGACAACCTAGCAGTGGTTAGTTAACATTTGAACCGCTGCGCCGAATGGCTTCACAATGATATTATTTGCGTTAAATGAAATATATAATAACAGCATTGATTAAAATAAACTCATCATCTACAACCTCCAGACGGGTTTGAACGACCCGGTTGAAGACCCACAAAATCCGGAACGGAAAATTGAGATTTTATGCCAAAATAACACCGAAAATTCAAGTATTAAACACAGAATCATGAATCTAAAAACATTTCCAAAAGATTCAACATTTTCTGCATCTAAAATGCTCTTAATATGAAATCGAAATTTTTAAAAACTAGCAAAAACCCATATTTAAAACTTTCGATTTCGTACCATTTTTAACGCAGAAATTTAATAGAAAGCTTAGAAACTCAATGAAATAAAGATTTCTTATACTATTTTTCAATAATAGTACGTTAAACTTAAATCAATATGAAATCCTCAAAATCACTGAAAATGGAAAAACCAAGAACAAACAAGGCAGAGGCAAATAATGCTCTGATACCAAATGTAAGACTTAATTCATTGATCATGAGTTCCTGATAACAAATGAACAACAAGATCAATAGACTAAATGCGGAAAATAAAATTTAAATTACCTCCAGCCATTGTTATAGTGTTATGAATCACAACTCTGTGAGTCTTCTAAGCTTTTACTCTCATTACTATAGATGGTGTATATTTTCTGAATGATGAAGATGAAGTGAGAGCAAGCTTAGGGATCAAAGTGTATTTATAGGCTTAATTCTACCATCAAGAATTCACAAGCCATTACCACCCAAATAATTATCATTAATCTTGTGACTCTTGGCAACCAAAACCACCATAACCTATGGACCACTAAAGGTGAGGTTTTATTAACAATAATTTACAAATAAAACCAACAAATTATTACAGATCCACCTAATGCTAAAGATATTCCGCGCATTATTATCTTTGCAAGATCTGCTCAAACCAAAAAAACAACATAAGAAAAACAACTTTAGCCGAAGGAACTTACATGACTTAAAAGATAAATAGGCAGAGACTTATATATTCCTCCATAAGAACTCTGAACTTTGGAGGATTTTGTGGCCTGCACAATGAAAGTTTATCCCTAGCATAACATCAATCTCATTTAGTGAATAAAGGCATTAATGAATTTAAAAACCCTGTTTCCTCTTACCACTGGTTGTATCCTTCCAAAACTTTGCCAAGATCTCCATACATACCCTTAGTCACTTCCCTATAACACTGTTAAGGAAAAATAAAGATATTATTTACAAGAAGCAGTGACCATTTTTCGGAAAAAAATTTACACTCGGTTTAAAAATATACTTAGATTAGCTTAATGTCAGTAATAACAAAGCATATCTATTGTAAAAGAATATAAAAGAAGCATATACACATAATTTTATGTTAAGCAACAATTAAGTCTTACATCAATAGCTTCCTGCATATCAGGTGCACCTTTGGTTATATTTTCTCTAATCTTCTGATATTCTCTGCATCAGAAGTTATACTAATATTAGTATAAACTGATTCGACAAGCATTCAACTGATGTATATATACAAAATTTAAGATGCATGGACTAATTCAACCAAAAAAACCTGTAGCCAATATCCGGAGTCATTTTGATCTTTATCTTTTCTTTAAATGGAAGTTCGAAGAATCTACGCGTTATATCTCTAACCCCTTTGAGAAGATTATCAGGAATACCATGGCCTTTCTGTCAATCATGGTGCCACACAGAGGTCAAAATTAATCTTAGAAAATGGCAGAGGGTATTTGAGCTAAGAATTATAGGAGTATAAAAAACGTCATTATTCAAGTCATGATGAAGGACAAAAATACAAATATTAACATCAACTACTCCTTTGTCTCTAAACTTTGGTCATTTTAACCTCAAACAGGAATATTAAGATTAGGGATGGAATAATTACCACATAAAAGAAACCTGCCTCTATACAAGCCTTATCTAACTGTGTAACAACATCAAGTACAACAGGGTCGTCAGCCATTTTTGGATCATCTGACTTGGCTAAAAGGGGACTAATATCTACATCACAAAACAATAGGCATTGAATACTTAGTTTATTATTATCATAGTAAAAACTTTGTCAAGAGAATTCAACTACAAACAAGAGAAATTAGCTCTTTTTTTGCAAACTCTCTCTCTCTCTCTCTCTCTCTCTCTCTCTCTCTCTCTCATCACTCGTTCCAAACAAGCTGTCAATGTCCTACTTTTAATAAAAGTCTGGCGCACCTGCACAAACTATGAAGTAAATATAATGCTATGGCAAAGGGAAGTACCAGCATGAACCAAATGGGTATATGGCAAAAGGAGTACCAGCATGAACAAACTAAGAATATGGCAAAAGGAAGAAGATCTAGTTCTATAAGTAATGATAGTTGTAATGCAGGTAGTAGAATGAAATAGGTGTAGAAAATGAATTTAGACAAAGGAATTAATGAACTTTGTGGTACAAATGTGTGATAAAGATGAGGGAAATAATTCGGATAAAGAAATAAATAAATAAAGAGATGAAGGAAATTGATTATTTGATCGGCATTTTTTTTTTGTTATGTTAAAAATACAGGCTTATGTTTATTTTAGGTTTTAATTTGGTCCCTTACGTTTAAAAAGTTTTAATTTGGTCCCTTTCGTTTATTTTAGGTTCTAATTTGGTCCCTTCTGTCAATTTTTGCACATGTGGCAGACGGTTTGCTTACGTGGCAGACAGAATCTGACGGAAGAGACCAACTAATGCAAACGTTGATAACGTAAGGGACCAAATTGAAACTTTTTTAAACATAAGAGCGCAAATTGAAACCTAAAATAAACGTAAGGGACCAAATCGATAGTTTAGCCAACAATATAATAGTGTAAGGCATGGGTATCTATACTAATATTCAATTGCGTATAAGAGAAACATCTAATTTGTGAGAAATTGGTGGAATATGCTACAACAAGTTAAAGCCTACTTTCCCACCATTGGAAAATAAATAACCATTCCCACCTTAACCTGCACCATGAAATCATAGATAGATAGCTATGAATTTAAGGAGAACTATTATTATGATTATGATTATGATTATTCTTAGAAATGATATTGGGCATAACTCATCCTTACAAAACCGGCTTGTAAGGTGAGGATTGCCTCTTACTTATAAAGACTTATTCAGGCCATCTCTCAACCGATGTGAGACTTCTTAACACACCCCCTCACGCCTAGCACTATTGGGCTTGGTGCGTGGATATAAACGGTAGGTGACCCGATAACGGGTGGCCCAACGGATCTTGGAGAGGCTCTGATACCATCTTAGAAATGATATTGGGCCTAACTCATCCTTACAAAACCGGCTTGTAAGGTGAGGATTGCCTCTTACTTATAAAGACTTATTCAGGCCATCTCTCAACCGATGTGAGACTTCTTAACAATTATTATACGAAAAGTTTGAAAGACAATTATGGGGATGGAGCTAAAGTTGATAGCCATGGATGAATGGTGGTGACTGGTGATTAGTAGTTCGTTGTGTGGATTTGAAAAAGAAGGGAAATAGTTGTTTTTTGTTTATAGGCGAATGCCAGGTTACATTTATATAGAGGTGGGTTAATAAACTCATCACCAATTAGAGTTTAATAGACATACATTACAACAAATAGAGCAAATTACGGTGGTTGTATTTGCTAATTGCGGCGGCTAAAACCACCGTTTAAAGTTTTTTGCTGTCGCAATGTTAAGCGCCGTAAATAATTTGCGGCAGTTATAACCAAACACTGGAATAGGCGTCAGAAGAGTATTTTGTGGCGGTTTCTGCAGCGGTTTATATTTAGCGGCGGTTTGTAGCTGCCGCAGTTAGCATTACAACCGCCGCAATTATTTAATTAATTGTGGCGGTTCAAATAACCACCGCAATTGACTTTTATGGTGGCGTTTCGTGTCAATCAATTGCCACAATAAAGGTTGCCGCTATTATACACTTTTTTGTAGTGATATTACGTCAGTGTAAAATATTTGTGCACGAACGTTTAATAGGAATTGACAATTCTTCCACATCATACCATAAAAGTGGGGTATAGTGGAATGATTTGACGGAATACATAATTGGTATTGGATGATAGTATAAAAATATTTTACCCTGCGAGTGCATGTCCTATTTTCTCATTAAAATTACTCCACTATCTATCTCATACTTGTAATTGTATTTAACAATTGACTTAAATGCAATTTTAATTCCTTTATTTTCAATTTTTTAAAGTTATGATCCCCTTATTTTAAAGACTAAATTTTTGGTCTTTATTTAAGTTTTTTCTTCTAATTTTTGGTCCCCACCCAAATCTGTGATCAATTTTGATGACAAGACAAAGTCTCTTATGAAAGGGTAAATGCCGTATAGATAAATCTAATCCAAGTGGCTCTATTATATTGTTGTCCCAAAACTTTAACTCACTTATGAAACTAAAATATAATCAATAAAATTTTACCGTTTGTATCCTTATAAAAATCAAAAGTTTAAGTAAAAAAAAAAAAATCAAAAGTATTCATTAAATAAATTTTATTCTTTCTTAATTAAATTGGGAGTAAAAAACTTAACATATCCAAATTTATTATTTCTTAATACATGTATTCATGTCTAAGAGCATTTCTGGTAGATATATCTAAGAAAGTTTCATAGACTAATGATACAAATGCTCTAAATGGATAAAATATTAGAAGCGGAAGGAGTAGTTAGATTCCAATTAATAATGAGAAGGTTTTGTAAAAAAAAGTCATTATGAGAAGTTAATTGTTTGGATAAATCACGGTTGTAGTTAAATTTTTTTTGACAAAGGTTGTAGTTAAATTTAAATTTAGATTAGTATGATATAGTTACCATTTTATGTTGTATTTTTTTTTTGTTGAAATTGTGTTTGGTGTTGTTTATTATTAGTATTGTCTTTTTTGAATACTTGTCAGCAAAAATGATACCCCATTTTAAAATATTTTTCTTTAAAAAAAAAACTACACAACAAATAGTTAAACTTGACTTTAAGAAAGAAAAAAAGGAAACGGGAAAAAATCTTGTTAACATATGCTTTAACGACATATATTAAAAAATGTAAAAGTGAAATTATTGTATTGAAAAATACAATGATAAGAAGGGAGAAAGTAACAACTCATAAAAGAAAAATATAACAAAAGTGAATAAGAAGAATAATCATAATGTGTCAAAAAAAAAAAAAAAAATTAAAGTAATGGGAAAGGAAAGGGAGAAAGAAATTATTTTGTGAAATTGACTTTCAAATTTTAAAATCACACAGTTTTAGTCTCTGTCCAATCTTTTATACTTAAAATTGCTGATTTAATATAATAATTTTTTGTCTAATACCCTAATGTTTGAAATTTCACCTTTTTAAGGCGTATGAGTGCGAATATCAAGGTTCGAACCGCAGTCCTGCATATTACATACAGTGTTCCTACCAACTAAACTATGTTCGGGACATGATTTAATATTTTTTAAATGACATAACATGCGACCTAATAATGTAGATTCATCTGAATAGATTAATTGTTTATATTTCATTAATTAAATTACAAAAATAAAATATTTTTAAAATTGAAATTGAAGTGTTTAATGAGATTTTTTTTTTTGTAATTTCATAATTTATGATAATTGAATATTCTCGTGTTGTATGTTATATCATTTAAAATATGTTAATCATTATTTTAAAGTACAAACATATAATAGAAAAACCAAAACTAATTGTTTAAAAATGACAAAACCAATTTCATACATGAGTGAAAATAGAAGAATAAAAAATTGTAATGAAACTAATTATTTTTTTGGCATTGAGAAAGAAAGTTGAGAGGGGGATAAATACGTGGGGACGTTATGACATATTGACAGAGTTGAAATAGAAGTGGTAATATATTGAAAAAAAAAATGGTGGAGTCACCACTACAACATTTTTGACTTTAGGCAGCGTTCGAAAACCATTGCTTAAAGCCAAAAAACCGTACCTGTATCCTAAGACAACGGTTCAGCAACGGTTTAGCTTGTGCACTCTATACGGCCGTGGCTCTTTCTAAAGGCAACAGTTTTTTAGATTCGCCCACAGTAACACATAACCGCTGCTTAAACATGTAAAAGGCAGCAGTTTTTTATGATCCATTGGCATCGCTACCTTTACTTTGAGGAACGGTTTCAGATTGTTGCTTAAATATTTAGCAACGGTTTTGCATATAATTTTATGGCAACGGTCATAGTAAAAGGAATGGTTATTGACATGTTGCATAATCTCGGTAGCAACAGTTTTGCATTTAATTTTAGACAACGGTTATTTGGTGTTGTTTATCTGTTACAAAAGCGGTTCCTGTTTTAAAATAACTTTCTTTTGTTACTTTTTTTTTTATAATAACAATTAATTTTTTTGTAAAAAATACATAAATAAATAAATAGCATATTATGCATTTAGGTAAAATAAAAGAATACTCAATTTTAAAAGCCTAAATAAAATAGATAATATTTTTGCATCATTTAATATTCCAAGTTTGAATATCCAAAATATACAAAATTAAATTAACACATGGTAGTTTGTTTCAAAAAAATAACCAAAAAGTATGTTTTTACATAAACTTTGCTTATCATTCATCATCTTCAACTTCAAGTTCACCTTCCTCAAATGTTGGATGAGTTTCCTGCATTTATAAAAAAAAAAAATGTTAAGTCCTCGTGAATCCTTCCTCAATAGTTTTTTTTTTTTTTTTTAAAGCAAAATTTATTAGAGTGAATTAGGCACAAGGAGTGCAAAATTCACTCCCCAATCCAAGTCAGATTACACAACATTCACCAATACAAATGGTTAAAGACCTCCAGATCAACCTATTATAGCAAGCTATTGTGAAATAACATCTAAACTGTCATGGACCACACCAAATACTAAAGTAGAAAGAGTGCCCTATACCACTAGACAACCAATATTGCATCAAATACAAGTGCAGACCAATACATCATAACAGAATAATCGTGCATAAAAAAGTCGATAATGTCATCAAACTTAAAAAGTCTCTAGTGTTGTAAGGCCATGCTAAAGCTTCAGCCAGAACTGGCCAAGAAAAACCAGCCAAAACACAATACATCATAGCAAAAGACCAAAAAACAAACAACTAGTAAGTCTAAATACTGACATCATAGCAGAATGCCAAATACTGTCATCAGGATTGTTAATGCATTGACATTTAATTTACAATTTGAAGTGTACAAAAGGTTGCACTTATTTAGAATGAAATAATCTCTAAGACTTCTTCCATTTAATATACTTGCTCGGCTAACACCATGCTATCATATCAAAGTAACAAATAAGCTTTCATACATAATTTCCACAATAATTCAATTTGAGATAATCAAAGTATAAAAAAAAAAGCCATTTCATACAAGTTTCTATAGTAATTCAATTTATAGAAACAAAAGTAACACATGGCACATTAGAAGTATTACCTTATCAAGATCATGCATCTGTGTTGATGTGGAAGCACCATTATCATCATCCATAGCATTTTCCATAATACTATCCAAAGCTTCATCATCCAAATCAGGATTGGCTTGCTTTAACAAACACCTGACTAACCCTTGTAAGCCATCAAGTTTCTTAGCCATGCGAGTTGTCTCGTTAGAATAGTGTCTCTTAATATCGGCAATTTCTTCATTTCTCTTAAACACAGTTGGTGTTACCATTCTTCCCAAGCAACGCATTCTACCAGCCTTTTCTTTGCCAAATATTGATTGAAAAGTTTCCCCAGCACATTCATTTGAGTCTTGAATGGAATCATGAAGTTTAGTCTAATAAGAAAAGCAAGGTTAAACATAAGTTCAAGGAAAAAGAAACTGAACAGAAGAATATAAACTGAAACTGAACATAATAGACTACTCTGCCGCTGAAACTGAAACTAAAACAGAAACAGAACATAAATAATCGAAACTGAACAGAACAGAAATATGCGTGTATTCATTAACTGAACCATGCCCAGTTAACCACTAAAACTAAACCAATTCGTTAACCGACAGAACATAAATAACCACTGAAATATGCTTGTATATATTATTGTACTTACAATAACATTTTGAGTATCTTGATCCACTTTTTTTCCTTTCCGACTTGTGCGGGTTTCAATGAACATCTCTGATTGAGTGACGTCTGATCCGTCCTCCTTCTTTGCACGCTACAACAAAATTTACAAGTAATAAGAAACATATATTTGTTAGAAAATTATTTCGTTGAATTGCAAAATTATAATACCAATTCTGCCTTGACCCTAGCAAAATTCCTTGTTCCCATACGGTGTATATATATTTTTGTTTCGTCCTATTCACAGCATTCTTCTTACATATGTCCTGCATTATGTAGAAGTTAAAGTGAGTTGAAATCATTACTTGAACAGTATTGGACACCTAAATAGATATAGCAATCTTACTTGAACAGTATTGATCCCCCAATAAATCATTAATTTCTTTAAATGAGGTTTTGGTATTCTCTTAGGACGATGTTTCAACCTTTCTCTCAAGTTCGGATATTTCGAGAAGTATTTCTTCTTGATAGAAGTCTTGTATCGTCTCCAAGCATCGTCAATGCGAGCCAATGTTGCTTTCCTTCCATGTGCAGGAATAATGTATTTATCCTACAAAACAAAATAATCATCACCAATGTTTGAAAGGTATTTGAAATATCAATGAAATATAAAATTTATTTTCCCATACATTAACAAATTTCCACATGGCCTTCTTTTCATCAGCTGTAAATGCTTTAAAGGTAGTGTAAATTAGAGGGCAATAGGTAGCATTCCTCGCAATAGTTCCAATAAAACTACTAAACTCTGCAACAGCCTCATTGTTGGGTCCAATAGGTTCTCCCATATCGTCTAAAGTAATTACTTTACGCTCTTCAGGGTCTCTTGCATATCCAAAAGAAAAGTAAAATCTAGTCCAGAGAAAAGAAAAAGCATATGTAAAACTTGTCCAGAAGCAGCAAATTAATAACCAATCCACATAAATATCAATCCAACAAATAATTAGAACCAACAATTGAGATTACATTACATCTTGAAGAAAAGTAAACCATTTCCCTATTATTTCATTCCATGAGTTAGTATTTTCTTTGTAGTATATACCCTAAATTCTACAGCTAGCCACAAAATAAAAAGGACAAACCAACTGTGGAAAGAACAAACGTGGTAAGATTGAGACCAAAGTTTCCTTAAGGAATTGTAAGTTTCCCCTTTTTTTTAGTAATTGTAAAACTAGACATACAAGTTATTAATCAAGACTAGACATACAATTCCTTATTTAGTCAAAATTGACATCATATAAGATAACTTTTAGTAACTAAACACACATATAAAAAGTTAACTACCAAACACACATTAATTTAGTCTCTTTTCAAATCTTATAAGAATATACAAAATTTTAGTAACTAAACACACATATTTGTTACCTTAGTTAATGTTCTCTTAGTTTATATTAACTAATTTTTTCTATTATGTGTGTTTAGTTATAAAAATAGTTTTCTTAACTTATATAAAAGTTACTAAAATATAAGTTAATTTATAGGATGCTCACAAATTATTATTGGGCACAGAATGTTTCTTATATTATAGTTACTAAACACTCACCCAATGAACTAAACTCTAACCCAATCTTATAACACATTAAATCTTATAACATGTTTCCCCTGTCAAAACTAGACATACAAACAGCAACCAAAACCACCTACCCCTAAGCCTCCCAACAGCAAGGAACACCAAGAACAGGCCAACACCACCAAAAACGCACACCAGATCCGAACACAGAGGAACAGAGAGCGTGAAACACATCAGCAAACAGAAAAACGCAGACAAAGGGAACAAAAACATTAACGATCAAAACAGTTTCCGGGGTCCCAAGGTAAAGCTAGAACAAAAATCTAACAATGAACCCTAACAATGAAACAAATAATTATGCATAGCAAAGAACCCTAATTTATTCAATATAGTTCAAAGAGGAGAAAACCCAAATGTGAAACAACAAGAAATTGGTAATAAAAGGGAATCAGAGAGGAATATGAAGATTATAACTTACCTGAAATAGAGAAGCTTGAAGACCCACGCGAAGACCGAGAGAAATCTTGGAGACGAACGCGAAGCTTGAAGATCCTTAGAGAGAAAGCTTGAAGACGATGAACAACTGTAGGCTCACGAAAGTCATTTGGAGAGAAACGGTGAAATTTGAGATGGTGAGACTGTGAGATTGGTTTAGACGGCGAAAGTGAAATTAGAGATGGATAGACAGTGAGATTGGTTTTTCTTTCTTTCTTTTTTGACAAATCTTCATATTTTTCTTTTTGGTAATTTTTTTTTTCTTACTAAAGTTTCATTTTTTTTTAATTGAGCGGGAGTTCTAAATGTGTTGGAGCGGGAATGTTCCCGGGCTAATTTTGTTTTGTCATTTTAATATATCTATAGGAACGGTTTTTTAGTGTGGCTTTTTTATTTTTATACAAGCATTTATAAACATGTTGCTTATACATAGTTATAGGGGCAAATATTTTAGCGTTGCTAAAAATTTTGTTCTCACCGTTGCTTATGATTTGTTATAGGCACGGTTTTCTGACTGTTGATGACCTAATTGCATACAGTGACAACACCGTTGCTCATACTGTCTTTAGGAACGGTTTTTTGGTTGTTGGTAAGAAAACAATGCAGCATATATAAAACCGCTGCCTTTCCTTGTTATAGGTACGGTTTTCACCCCATTGCCTAAAAAACTGTTGCCTAAGCTTCAAAATGTTGTAATGGCAGCCACTTTTTTGTTGTTGTTAGGAATTAGGATAGCAGCCACTTTTTTGTTGTTGTTTGGATAGCAGCCGATAATAGGAGTATTAAACACCGAGGAATACTTGGTTGGGCACAAATCTAAGAAAAAATTGGCTTAATTACTAATTTGGTCCCTTATCTTTAATTTAGTTCTCAATTTGATCCATTATCTTTTAAACGTCTCAATTTGGTCCCTTATCTTTTCTGAAGTTCTCCATTTGGTCCCTCCCATCAAATTTTTCACTATTACCATTAAATTTGGACACGTGTCATCTGTCCAAGTGTGCCACGTGTCCAAATTGACAAAGACAAGGGACCAAATTGAGAACTGCAAAAAAGATAAGGGACCAAATTGAGACCTGCAGAAAAGATAAGAGACCAAATTAAGACTTTTAAAAGATAAGGGACCAAATTGAGACGTTTAAAAGATAAGGGATCAAATTGAGAACTAAATTAAAGATAAGAGACCAAATGAGTAATTAAGCAAAAAAATTACTTAGGCATACACTCATCAATGAAAAAAAATTAAAACAAAATTAATATTGTCATATCATTTTTATTTTAATTTTTTTTACTCATGTATGTGTGTCTAAGTAATTTTTTCTTGGGTTTGTGCCCAACGAAGTATTGCTCTTAAATACTACTCCTTCCATTCCAAAATATAAGTCGTTTTGAGAAAAAAAAATTATATTAAATTATAAATTGCTTTATATTACCAATGAAGTATTTAATGCTCTTTTTTTTATTATACCCTTAACTATTTATTTTTCTTTCTACTTTCAATTCTTTAATTTATATTTTTCATACTATTAATGAGTGATAATTTTGTAAACTAATTCATAATTTATCTTTTCTATACAACAATAATTATATTTCTTAATTTATATAATACGATCAAAATGACTTATATTTTAGAATGGAGGAAGTATGAACCATAAAATAAATATAAATGGTTGGAATTGGAATAAGAAATGAATTTTGCGCCCATAATTGAGGAAGAGTTTAGGCGGGATTAGTTCCAATTTAGGCTGAATTATGTATTGTGTTTTAATATATAAAAGAAAAGATAAAAGATATATTTGTTGAAATTTTAGTTTCATGTCAATTGTCAACCCATATTTTTCCTCTAAAATTAAAATGGTGATTTTTAGAGGAAAATACTAATAACATTGCTTTTTTATTTTTTATTTTGTGCGCATCATTAAATTAGGTAAATTTTGTCAATGATATACTCCCTCCGTTCCTTTTTATAAGGAACAATTTGGAAAAAAAATTTGGTCCTTTACAATCATTAAATTTATGCTTTATTACTTAAACAATTCCATTTATACCCTTTATTTATTCCAATGTTATGCATTAATTACAGTAACATATTCCCTATGCATTAATTCAATCAAGGTTAGTTTTGGAATAGATTATAAAATTTTAGTATTTTTAATTAAAAAAACAAAGTTCCTTGGTCTGTGTGTTTTTTCAAATTGTTCCTTATAAAAAGAAACGGAGGGAGTATAAAATTAACATGGAAAATATATTTATCATTGAAAATTATGTGAGAAAAAAAAATTGCTGCTAATTAAAAATTGAAATAACTATTATACATGAGGAACACATTGTTGCTAAAGAAAAATTTAACTAATATATCAATTTTTAAATTATAAACATACAATTACTTAATCAAGTTTGACAACTTTAATATTTAGTAATATTCATAATTCAAATAAACGCGTGATAAAAAATACGTGTTATATATTTATTAGTAATGCATAAAATAATTGCAAGTTTCCACGATGTATTAGAAGTCCATATTACTACTCCATCCGTTTCAAAATGAAGGAAAAATAGTATAGAAATCTCACTTGCAAAAGTTTAATTTTTTAAAGAGGGATAAATTAAATATTAATTTTTGTAGTTTTAGTATTTAAAAATTTTGGATTTTTTTCCATGGCCGTGTTTAGTATATTATAGAAATCTCTTGAAAAATGTTACTAACATTTTTTTTTTATGAGAGATAAATTAAATATGAATTTGACTTAATTGAATTTTTATCCCCCCTACCTCACCAAAAAATTTAGGTCCCCTTATTTTTTTAACTCACAAAAATAGTCCCCCTATTTTAAAATCGAACTTTTTGGTCCCTTTATTTTCATATTTGTTGAAATTTTAGTCTCGTGTCAACCCCTGTTTTTCCTCTAAAAATGGTGATTTTTAGAGGAAAATACTAATAAAATTGCCTTTTTACCCATTTTTATTTTGTGACCCATCATTAAGTTAGGTAAGTTTCGTCATTGATATATAAAATTAACATGAAACATATATTTATCATTGAAAATTATGTGAGAAAAACAAATTGCTGCTAATGAAAAATTTAAACAACTACTATGCACGGGAACCAAGTGATTTCTAATTAAAATTTTAAATAACTATTACACATAAGGAACATATTGTTGCTAATGAAAAATTTAATTAACTAATGTATCAATTTTTAAATTATAAACATAAAATTACTTACTCAAGTTTGTCAACTTTAATATTTAGTAATATTCATAATTCAATTAAATGCGTGATAAAAAATACGGGATATATATTTATCTATAATTCTTAAAATAACTGCAAGTTTTAATGATTTAGTAAAAATCCATATTACTACTCGATCCGTTTCAAAATGATAGAAAAATAGTATAGAAATCTTGCAAAAGTTTAAGTTTTTTAAAGAAGAATAAATTAAATAGGGCTAATAGGCTTTTACCCCTGCAATGTAGGCAGGTTTTGCGTTACCCCGCTGTAATTTTTTTTTAGATTACCACTGCAAAATTTATTTATTTTATTTACCCCCCTTTTGCTGATGTGGCAGATAAAAAGTCAAGTTTTTTGCTGACGTGGCAGTTGACTTTTTGCCTGCCACGTCAGCAAAGGGGGGGTAAATCAAAAAAATAAATTTTGCAGGAGGGTAATCTCAAAAAAAAAAAAAATTATAGTAGGGTTACGCAAACCTCGCATACTTTGCAGAGGAGTAAAAACCTATTAACCCAATTAAATATTAATTTTCGTAGTTTTAGTATTTTAAATTGTGAACTTTTTTTCCACGGTCGTGTTTAGTATATTATACAAATCTCTTGAAAAATGTTTATTTTTTTTTAAGAGAGATAAATTAAATATGAATTTGACTTTAAATTAAAGAGACTAAAAAATTTGATTTTAAAATAGGGGGACTATATTTTTGTGACACTACAAGAAAACTGCCATATACCAACGACAACCTTTAGTCACAGCCGCTCAAACCATTGGTATAGGTGTTCATATACCAATTAAAAAGCTGGACAATAGCTTAGAGTTGAGAATTTGAAGCAATATAAATAGAAAGAAGAAGATTAAAAAAAAAAAAGGGTTAGTGAAAAACATAGGAGGGTTGCAACCTGTTGGAAGCAATCAGAATTATTAAGAAGAGGGCCATTGAAGAGACCAGAAGAAAAGATCTCAGAGAGGTCGAGAACGAAGTCACTGATGGCTACGCCAGGACGAGGAGAAGAAGCGGGTTGTGGTTTGAAGATTCCGTGTGGGAGATTTTGTATGGGGAAGTGAGAATCTGGGTGGACTTCGATGAAAGATTGAAGAAGCGCCATTGTTGTAACGATGATGAATGTGTTTGTTGAGATGATGAAGTCAAGGATGAGAGTAGAGAGAAAGAGACAATGAAGTTTGAAGGAGAGTGAAGTGTATATATATTGAACATGACCGATTTCCTTCTCTCCGACGAACACGACTGTTGAAGGAAATACGACTTTGTCTTGTTATCTCCAGTAACGACCAACATCAACTTCTTATTTCGTGAGTCTCTTTATCAACTTCAATTTAAATTGAGTTTTTCGTAAATTGTGCGAAAACCCTAACATCGTATTTCATCCCAAACTGAATTTCTCTGTTCTTGGCTCAATTAGATGTTTGATGTTAATGTTGAATAAGTCAATGTTAATTTTAGTTTATGTTATTACTATCTATTAGTTTGTTTCTTTATTTTGTTCCTATCCTCTTGCACACATTTAGGATATGTTGTTAGTGTGTGAATTAGTTTCTTATTTGTTAGCTAGTCAGTTGTAGTGCTAAGTCTATAAACTTGGCCTTTTTATTACTAAGTGAATAACGTAGAAACTATTGCATTTTCCCTTCCATTTTATTTTTCTGTGTCAACATCTGGCATCAGAGCAAAGAGAAGCAGCAGACTTCAACAATGGCTACAACTACAACCACGGATGGCAACTTCGTGCAACCGGGAATTCCAAAATTGGGTGAGCACTATGACTATTGGGCAATGCTCATGGAGAATTTTTTAAGGTCGAAGGAGTATTGGAATCTTATAGATCCTGGGATTCCTCAACAAGCTGTTGGTGTTCAACTAACAGAAAATGAGAAGAAAACAATAGATGAGCTCAAGCTGAAAAATTTGAAGGTAAAGAATTACCTCTTTCAAGCAATTGATTGAGTTGTGCTAGAAACAATTTTGAAAAAGGAGACATCGAAGGAGATTTGGGATTACTTCAAACAAAAATACAAAGGCACTGTTAGAGTGAAGCGAGCACAGCTTTGGGCCCTATGACGTGATTGGGAGATTTTACAGATGAAAAGTGGAGAATAAGTTAACGACTACTTTGCTCAAACTCTCACAATTGCAAATAAGATGTGAATGTATGGTGAACAAATGTCAGGACTTACCGTCATCGAAAAGATTCTTCGCTCGATGACATCCAGGTACGATTATGTAGTGTGTTCTATTGAAGAATCTCATGATTTGGATTCTATGAATGTGGATGAACTCCAAAGTAGCTTGTTGGTACATGAAAAATGATTGAATGGCCACAATTCACATGAAGAACAAGTGCTGAAAGTAACTCAAGATGAGGCAAGTACTGGTCGAGGCCGCGGAAGAGGTGGCTTTCGTGGTGGAACTGCTTGAGGAATAGGAAGAAGCAGAGGAGGTAGACAGCTAGTAGACAAAGCAGCAGTGCAGTGTTATTATTGTCACGAGTTTGGACATTTCCAGTATGAATGCCCAAAGAAACCACTGGACAACACTGCAAATTATGTTGAGACCAGCGAGGAAGCAGTGTTACTCATGGCATAACTTTCATCAGATGGAAAATCAAATACACAAGACATGTGGTTCATCGATTCAGGTTGCAGCAACCACATGACAGGTAGAAAGGTCTGGTTTTCCTCTATTGATACTTCCTTTTCTGATGAAGTGAAATTAGGGAATAATTATGCTCTAAAGGTTAGTGGGAAGGGTATTGTTAAACTTTTGATAAATGGAGTTGTGCACTTGCTGAATGATGTATTTTATGTGCCTGAGTTGAAAAATAATTTATTTAGTGTTGGACAACTTCTAGAGATAGGATTAACAGTTGAAATGAAGCAAAATTAGTGTAGAGTCTTTAAAGAAAATGGTCTTATTTTTGAAACTTTCATGACTATTAATCGTATGTTTGCTATTAGTGTCAAATTTGGAGTTTCTCAGTCATGTTTTCAGGTTAATTATGTGCCACCAGCTCAAGTATGGCATTCTTGTTATGGTCACTTGAGCTACAGTGGACTGAAAACATTACTGGAACATGATATGGTAAGAGGGTTGCCCTTCTTTAAGCCACCAGCTTAACTTTGTGAACATTGCCTCAAAGGGAAGCATCAACGGGACTCTTTTCCACGACAAAGTAATTGGCGTGCATCTCAGTTGTTACAGTTAATTCACTCTGATATTTGTGGTCCTATCAATCTTGCATCCAATGGAAATAAAAGGTACATACTTACTTTCATTGATGATTTGAGTAGGAAAGTATGGGTATATTTTCTTATGGAGAAAGGTGAAACACTTGGTGTATTTAAAGAGTTTAAAGCATTAGTTGAAAAACAAGTTGGTGTTCCTATTCAAATATTGCGTACTGATAGAGGGGTAGAGTATCTTTCTATAGAGTTTGCTGAATTTTGCAGTGAACATGGTATTCAAAGGCAACTCACTGCTTCGTATATGCCACAACAAAATGGTGTAGCTGAGAGAAAAAATCAGACTATTATAAATATGGTTCGAAGTGTTTTAGTAGAAAAACGAGTTCCGTGATCTTTTTGGTCAGAAGCTATAAAATGGGTGATTCATGTGTTAAATAGAAGCCCTACTCTTGCTGTCAAGAACATCACACCAGAGGAAGCATGGAATGGTAGGGGTAGAAATGGATGTAGAACCAACATGTGTGATATGGAGAGAATTACTATTTGCAACTTGAAGATGATCGTTGCCAGTATATTATTTTTTTTATTGAAAGATTCTGTAAATCACTAGTGATATGATTAGATGCACCATAGTCAAAAAACCATGATGGTGGTGCGGTGTAAGATGGACCAGCGGTTTAAGCAACATGAGTAGAGGGGTTACATGGTCTACCATGTAGTTTCCTGCACTCACAGGTCGAGTGACCCGATTTGTCACAATATTGGCACACCATATTTGGCTTCTTGTTATTGTTGCCAAAGTGAGAATGAGGAATATGTGGGCGACCACGACCAAAGCCTCATTCATGACGACGCTAGACATGATTAGTAGTGATTGGGAGTGTTGAAGTTATATTGTTCTCGCGTTGTAAAAACAGCTCAAAATCAATTAACGTATCATATAACTCATAAAAAGGATAGGTGAATCACGAGTACAGATGGATGCCGTGAATTTGCGGAAAGTAGGACCCAAGCCATTAAGGGCGTAGATGACCAGATCAAGATCATCAATGGGATTTCCAATGAGAGATAACACATCGGCAATGGATTTGATTGACTAAAGGTATAAAGCAGCAGAATATGTCCCTTTGTTGAGAGAGCTGACACGCTCTTTGAGGGACATGATCCGAGATCAGGATCTATTGCTGAATGCTCATTGAAGAGCAATTAATGCTTCACGAGAAGTATCTGAGGAAGCCAGGATTGATCGAGCTTCAGAATCGCACGAGCCAAGAAAATCTATATAGAGAAACTTGTCTTGACGAATTCACAGCGAGTGTGCTGGATTAGGAACTACTTTACCTTCAGAAGTGATCGTGGCAGGAGGACATGGTTTATCACCGGTAATAAATCCATCAAGATATTTTGCAACAAGAATTGAGTGAATTTGTTTGTACAAGCAGGATAATTATTGGAGTTTAGTTTGATTGGTAATTGAGTATTTGTGTTGAATTCAACAAAGCCTTTTTGAGAGGGGGAGGATGATGAGGTGAGAGATAAGTTGCGGCCAATCTTGTGGATCGAAGTGGTTAGCCGGTGTATTATAAGGCTCTGATACCATATAAAGTGATATGAAGTTGGCTAAGATGATTATGACAAATTGAATGGAAGAAGAGAGTAACTAATTAAGTGAATGTATGTTCACGGTAAATTTTACTGAATTACACCATGTCATCATTGTTTTGCTAAAAGTTACATTTTGAAACTTTAGCAAAATTATATTATCACTGGGATTCTGTCAAACTCGCTGAAACATGCACTAAGTGGATGAAGAAAAAGACGACAATGACCCGTTATAATATTGAACACTACTCTCATTCATCCTTCACAAACATAACGCCCCATACTCTCACTTGCTTCCAATAAATTCTCTTTACACAAAAACTCATTCCCACAAACTTAATGAAATTCACCAGAAAAACCCTGCAAAAAACCACGAGTCTTAGAATTCCCACTTGTCTTACTTCTAGCCAATACCCCGGCGGTAAATATCGCCGACATTCTTCCAGGAGCTTCCCACAATCTCTGCGTGGCCCATCAACCAACATAACATCCCAATCAACCTCGTAAACATGGTTTGGAAGATCATTAATCCCAAGTTAATTTACAATCTTAAAATAAAAGATTCTGTGTTGGTTTACTTTCATTATCTACATGTTCTTTAGCTGAAGCTATAAGCTCTTTCTTCTCGCTCCTTTTGGTTGTATAAGTAACATCATAAATCATCAATCTCATGGTGTTTTCCAAATCAAGGTTCGTTCAACAGTCTTGAAACTGGAAGTGTTTTCAAGGCATGATTTTAAGAATGTGGAATTTAATAGGTAACAAAAGCTTGATTAATTTGACTTTACATTGTTCATAGTAATTTTGTACATGCAAACAAGTTGCTTAACCTATTATTGTTCACTATAAAGAGAAAAACAAAGTCACTCCTTCACAAAATTTGTGAGGACCTTCTTGACTAGATGCTCTCCATAGACTGCTCTTTCAAACTTCGTGTCACCTTTTGTCCTCGTTTTATATGTATCCAGTGGCTCTACTACAGTATCAAAGTTTGTCTGTCCACATGGTTATGGAAAATGGTATAAGCAACAAACAAAATAAGTAAAAAAGAATTACAAATTGGGACTAACCTCATAAAAATATACTACGCTGACTCTATATTTTGAAGAGTTGTTTATCACACGATGCAAAGTTGACTCATACAATCCGTTGGAGTATATCTGCAGTTATATATCTTCCACACTGAATTAAATGATCATCAAATCTCAAGTAGTATTCAATTCTAATATACCTTAAGCATGTCACCAATGTTGCACACAAATGTCCCAGGAACCGGAGGTGCGGATATCCATTCGCCCGATAGGTTTCTTACCTTCAACAATTTCACAACACAAATGCAGTTGAATAACTGAGTAAGAGTATCTATTAAACAGAAACTTAAAGGACTAATATATTGCAAACCTGAAGTGCATTTATATCATCATCCTGGTTCAACAATGTCAATAAACCTGTTAAGCAACATCAAGATCATTAACAAGTTTTTGTCAAAAGGAAATATCGTTAACAAGGACTAAAAATATATTCTAGACTTGTCATCATAATGCAAATGTTAAGATGTATGTACCATAATCTGTGTGAGCTCCACTGAATTTGTTTTGATTGAAAGAAATGGAATAGAAAAAGAACAAAAAGAAAAAGACATCAATAATGTAAGGTCTAATAAAATGAGAAAAAGGAAAACATTTGAGAGGTTTAGGTCTTGAATTGATTTCATTACCATCCAATGTCATTTACACTAGATAAACCAGGGTAGCCAATTATACGCATAACCCAAAATGGATCACCGGCTCTATCACCTTCAAATTCATATGGTGATCCACCTAATGCTAAAGCAATTCCACGCATTATTTTCTTTGCAAGATCTGCTCAAACCAAAAGAGCATAAGAAAAACAACTTTAGCCGAAGGAACTTCAAAAAAGATAAATAGGGTAGGAAAAAACATGCCTTTGCAAAGACTTATATATTCCTCCATAAGAACTCTGAACTTTGGAGGATTTTGTGGCCTGCACAATGAAAGGTTATCAATCTAATTTAGGGAATAAATGCATTAATAAATTGAAAAACCGTATTTCCTCATACCATTGGTTGTATCCTTCCATAACTTTGCCAAGATCTCCATACATACCCTTAGTCACTTCCCTATAACACTGTTGAGGGAAAATAAAGATATCATTTATAAGAAGCAGTAACCATTTTTCGGGAAAAAAAATTAATTATACTCGGTAGTAGCCATTTTTTGGGAAAAAATTAATTATACTCGATTTAAAAGTATACTTAGATTAGCCTAATGTCAGTAATAACAAAGCATATCTATTGTATAAGAACACACACGAAGCATATACGCATAATTTTATCTTATGCAACTATTAAGACTTACATCAATAGCTTCATGCATATCAGGTGCACCTTCGGTTATATTTTCTCCAATCTTCTCATATCCTCTGTATCAGAAGTTATACTGGTATTAGTATAAACTGATGCAACAAGTACTCAAGTGATGCTTATATACAACAGTTAAGATGCAGGGACTAATGCAACCAAGAAAACCTGAAACCAGTAGCCGAAGTCATTTTGATCTTTGCCTTTTCTTCATATGGAAGTTCGAAGAATCTACGCGTTATATCTCTAACCCCTTTGAGAAGAGTATCAGGAATACCATGGCCTTTCTGTCAATCAAGGTGTCACAGGGATCAAAATTAATCTTAAACACAAAATGGCCTAACTGCTGCTATGATGAACAATGAGAATACAAAAGTGAAAACTGCAAAGGAAAATGCAACATTTTATGTGCTAATTTTTTTTTTTTTTAAGCAAAAGGGAAAATATATTAAATAAAAAAGAGTAACAGAGACTGAGGGGGCATTAGACCTGACTCAGTTACAACATGATCATACAGATAAAGTGAACCAGCCCTAATAAATCCTAACAAAATGAGCACTTCTCACGAGCGCAACCTAGCGAACCCGCGTACGGGCGCGAAACCAAGTTACAAAAAATATGAGGAGCAAACATCAGCAGGACCAAAGAGGGTATGAGAGTGGCGAATGGATTAACCGCCAACACGGAATCATAATCCACGTACCAACAACCCCCTGAACAGAGCAGCAGGCATTAAAGCTCTTTCGAGCACAACAGATGTTGCCGGAAGGGAGACAGACCAGACACCTTGAAACCTGCAGATCTCAACAGACCTGAAACATCAGAGAATCAAAAAGCAATGAGGCACCAACCCAACCGGAAATCAATAGCGAACATGTTTGAACCCAGATCGAGGGATGAGTCCAACACATTTGAAACCAAACAACCCTTTCGGGTAATAATAACTACAAATCCTTTCGGATTTACGAAACCAAACAACTCTTTCGGGTAATAATAACCACAAATCCTTTCGGATTTACGAAACCAAACCACCGCAACAAAGGCCACGTCTGTTACCTCCCAGTCTCTAGTCAAGAACAAAATACCAAACGCAAGAAAACGAACAATACATAGATAAACAGTACAGACGAACAAAATGAAACACAGAACCGTCGGAGTAGCAGAGCCAAACCATCGGATCGAACAAATCAGACCGGACACCAGAAAATCGAAGCAGGAGCAAGGAAGACGGTGACCACCGGAACCACCAATCAAAACAGAGCTGCACAGCGTGAAATCAGATCCGAAAACCAACAACCACCACAGAAAAGAGGCCAAAGCTGCAAAGAAACCAGATCCAAAACACCAAAGCACAGCAACGCGAGCAGTGGAAAGTGGAAACGACCTCCGACAGCGGCACCGACAACCATTGCACAACCCAAAAAGAGAGAAGCTACTCCGACACGGGAAAGAAGGCGATGCGGCCATGAGCGGCTAGTGCACCACCTCTTACCTGATATCTACATCGTGGAAGAAAAGCTTTGGATTGGGAGGGGGCAAAAGGGTTTACGGCGGATTACGGCGGTGTGTGTTTGCGCGAGGAGAGAGAAGAGAGGTTTTTTTTTTTCCAATTATCAATAAAATTATGTGCTAATTTAGTTGGCGTAAAATAAAATTGGAGAAGGAAAAAAAAAATCATTGATGAGTTCATTGCAAAGGGTAGTTGATCAATTTCTTGAGTTGAATCAAAAGTGTGTTCATAGCAATGGTTTCACCGAAGTTGCCATAATGTAACTTATCAAATTAACTCAATATGTGAACTCAAAGCCTAACTCTTTTACTATAAGTCAATGATTTCTCCTTCTTCTTCATTCACCTTTATTTTATCCATTTTGGCTATGGTCGGCAATCTCAAATTTTGAGCTTATAACTTATAAGTTCATATTGAAAAAATAGACCTATTTAATAACATATTTTTCTCACGAGCTTTTAGCGTACTTTTATTAACTTAGCTTATATTTTTTTTCTCCCAATTTTATCCTTGTCAACTTGGAAAAAAATTAAATATTAATTAAACGTATAGTTTTTATGTCAATAAAATATTGGCTTAATTGCACATTTGGTCGCTTATGTTTATTTTAGGTTTCAAGTTGGTCCCTTATGTTTATTTTGTTTCAAATTGGTCCCTTATGTTTTAAAAGTTTCAAGTTGGTCCCTCAAGTTTTTAAAAGTTTCAAATTGGTCCCTAAAGTTTAAAAAATTTGAATTAGTTAGTCCTTATTTTAGGGACTAACTAATTCAAATTTTCGAAACTTAAGGGACCAACTTGAAACAAAATAAACATAAGGGACCAACTTCAAACCTAAAATTAACATAAAGGACCAACTTGAAACAAAATAAGCATAAAGGACCAACTTGAAATCTAAAATAAACATAAGGGACCAAATGTGCAATTAAGCCGAAAATATTTTATCCACTATAAGCTAGCTTGTTATCAACTAACCTCTATTTTTTGCCAAACAAAATCTTTATTGGTTGATTGTGTCTAGTTTTTTCAAACCATTTCAATTATCAAGTACTATTTATGGAACATTTACAAATAGACAGAACAAGTATCCTAGAAATAATTGGAATCCATATGTTACAGCGGATTTACTGTTGCATACAGATTAACCTCTTTGACAGAATTGTTCAAAAAAAAAACCTCTTTGACAGAATACAGCAAAAAAGGACTAACTAAAGTGTAAAATCACAAAGTAAAAGGAAACAAATGTTATTAAAAGAAGGATTAGTTCCGGGGTAAGATAACTCAACTGGTTTGAACTAAAGGTTATAGGAGTATAAAAACATCCTTATTCAAGTCATGATAAAGGAGAAAAATACAAATATTAACAACAACTACTCCTCCGTCTCTAATTTCGAGTTCTTTTAACCTCAAACACAAGTATTAAGATTAGATACGGAATAGTTACCACATAAAAGAAGCCTGCCTGAGTACAAGCCTTATCCAACTGTGTAACAACATCAAGTACAGCAGGGTCATCAACCATTTTTGGATCATCTGACTTAGCTAAAAGGGGACTGATATCTGCATCACACAACAATAGACATTAAATACTTTTTCTTATTATTATCATAGTAAAAACTTTGTCAAGACAATCCAATTATAACTAACATGCATCATATGAAATCATAGATAGATAGTATTTGTTTTATGAAATTAAAGAGAATTATGATGATTATGATAAGAAAAGTGTGAAAGAGTGAATTACTAATTACCAATTATGGGGATGGAGCTAAAGTCAATAGCCATGGATGGTGGTGGTGGCTAGTAGTGGTGTGTGGCTTTGAAAAAGAAGGGAAACAGTTGTTTGGTTTAGTTGTTTGTTTATATCTTATAATCTTATTGTTAATTTGTTATGCATTCCACGCTTATTTAGGAGGAGACGGCGCGTGACTCAATTTGTTGATTGCTGACATAATAAGTTAATAAAATTGTTGTCTTTAGAAAAAGACTCTTGCGTAAGTAACTGATGGCATGGGACCTCACTCCACTAAAATATAACACCCCATCACAATCATAATAATAATAATTTTTGATAGAATCATAATAATAATAATAAAATAAAAACAAACATTTTAATTAATAGTAGTTGTTTTTTTCTTCTTCTTTTTTGGTAGATAGTAGCTGTTTCTACTAGACTTTAATTAAAAAAACAAACATTTTAATTAATAATGAAGCAAAGTAATTATACTAACATCTATACTATATATAAAGAGGATACAAATTTTTGGGATGGCTTTTTCATTATACCTATTTTACTCTTAAAAAAAACTAACAAAAAAAAACTAAATATTTGTATATGTTGAAAAATAACTTCCACATAAAAATAGATTTTCAGTTTTTTTTTTTGTAAATAATTTTTTTTTCTCAATATATATTTTTTTTCCATAATAACTAGCCACAACAAAAAAGAAGGTTAAGTAGTTATCAATTAACTAAGTCCAATAAAAAAGGAGATTAAGTAGTTATTTATATTTCCACTAGAGAATTTCGATCACATCAAATATAAAAAAAAAAAAAAGAATATCGATCACACAAAAATTAATCTTGTATAAAGTAAGAATTTTGTACCTTTTTTCTATAAAAAAAAACTATGTTGTTTTATAGTAAAAACATTTATTTTAATTTAATTTAATTTATGAAGAAATGATTTATTGGATTTCTAAAAATTGTTGGATGGATCAAATCCATCCATTTAATTAGATGGATGAATTGAATCCAATTCATTAAAAAATTTATTGTGTAATAAATGGATCTGATGAATTTAAATTCATCCATTAGACAATAAAATTCATCAATTTAGTAATAATTTTATTGTCTAATAGATGAATTCGATAGATTTAAAATTGATAGATTTGGACGAATAATAGATTAATGCATAAAATTTTGTCACCCCTGATATCTAGTAAGCTGCACATAGCTAGCTTATTATTATGTACCACATTTTCTTATTGGTGAAGGTTTACAAATTTTTATATTATGCTATATATTTGGCATGATTTATCTGCTATAGCTTATAAAAGATTTTATAAGAAGAGCAAACTGCAAATTTTAAGAAGTGACACAAGAAATTACCTCACTAGCATATACTTTTTTTTGAAAGCCCTCACTGGCATATATATACTAAATATCATTTCTTTTGCTACAGAGGAGTTTGGATCTAAGCTAAAAATGGCTTCCCAAAATAGCTTGTAAACCTTGTGGAATTCTTCCTATGAATTCTGTATTATAAGCAAGTGACAAAATTAAATGCCTATGAGGCATGGATTTTTCTGTTTTCTCATCACCTGATGAAAACAATTTACAAGGAATCCATATTCTTCATGAGGCACTTGAACAACATTTTGAACACATGTTTCGTCTAACGATATAAATAAAATACTATATTCACATGAAGAAGGCTCTCACTGATTCTACTCATGCATGTCATATGACACAAGTCATCTAGTCAACAAAGATTGAATACCACAAGCTATGTAATATAATTCTTGTAACTCCGAACATGATCCTCTAATCTTCATTGATGAAGCTAGCTAGCTTTCTTCTTGAATTACTTGGCGAGCAAGAAACAAATGGTAGCCAATGTACAAGATGACTCTATGAAAGATTCAGTTGAGGGTGGAACATATATATATATATTCAGGAAGTAGGTCAGACTGAGGCAAACATTGAAGAACTAGACCGTGATTACATTACAATAACTTATAATTAGTATAAAAAAATCTGTGAATCGGCTAACGCAATCTACCACTAACAGTAATTACTAAATGCAAATTGTTGTTCCAGTTGCTTCTAGTTCAAAACATGAAATTGAAGATAATCCTTTTGAACCTATAGCTGCAAAAGAAAGAAATTGAACACGGAACAATCTTGCCAATGTTGCTTTAATGGATAGAAGCAATATATTGTATACCGGGGTGCTATCTTCTCGATGGAAACATGAAAAGGAAGAGGAAACTGTGATTTCTGTTAGAGTATCCCAAAAAGGAAGAGGAAAAACCGAAAAACTCATTGTGTTATTATGAGTACTTTGCTGCTGTAGTCTATAGCACATGAGGGGTTGGAAAATGAATAAAATATGAAATATGAAAACAGGTTTGGAAAATGATTGTCTCTTGCACCGCTTTGAATGCTTTTTTTATTTTCTCTTGTTTCTATAATGATGGGTTGGAAAATGAATAAAATATGAAAAGGATGGTGAAAGTGTAGCTAGAGAAAAGGTTTGATTTGATAGAGGAGGAAAAACTCAAATAATTTATGAAACTATGTGATTGAATATATAACAGTCAAAATTTGTTCAGATGTTATGCAAAAGAGGCTAATTAAAACCATTTCATAAAAAAATGCCACAACTAAGGGAAAATTGCTATTTAGGCCCCCACGTTGCTCTCAAGTCCCCCAAAAATCCCAAAATGCTCCTAAAATTGGTGTGCATATATTTCGTTAAACAGGAACCGAAATTGAAAATGGTTCGGAGTATAGACGACGAAATTGTGTTAATAGGCGCACCAACGGAGTATAGACCCGGGGGATCAGCCATGGCAACACCTTCACAAACATCATACAAAAACAATCAATATACATGGTACTATAACATATGAATAATGATTATACAAAAGAAAGACATTTATGATGAATTTGTTGCGTGTAACAATATTTCGTCATCTACGAAACGAAACACAAGGTTTCGTCTTCCAAATGACAAAATCTTGTATCACTGCTAAATCAAAAAAAAATCCAAAATTAAACCGTTTAAATCTTCCAATACCTGTTTTAATACTCTAAATCAGTGTGGGTACCTTCTATATATGAACGCTTCAAAGTCGAGATCAACCCTTCAAAACGAGAAAAAATTGCCAGAGATGAGTTTTTAGTTTTTGAATGAAAAAGTGAATATAATAGGACAGGTCTGTTCTGCCAGCTATATAGGGTTATTTCGTAGTGTGGAAGACGAACACCTTTTATTTCGTTTCGTAAATGACGAAACAATAATTCGTCATCTACGTAACGAAAATAAATGTTTCCTGCGCAAATGGTGTTTGCCAAGTCTAGCCAGCTAGTGTTATCCCTTTTTTCGTCGTCTACGAAATGAAGGTACTTACTTTCGTTAACTACACAACGAAATGGATATTCAGGGGCATTTATGTCATGACGGGGGCCCTGGGAGCAATATTAGGGGGCCTAAATAGCAATTTTCCAACTAAGGCCACCCAAATGGTCCAAAAAATATAAAAACCCCAAATTGATCCCATCCATGTACATTCAACATTTTGAATAGGGTATTTCTTTTGCTATCTACCTATTCTCTCGCGCGCTGTACGAATTTACCAAAATACGCATGTCCGCTACTTAGGTAGTGGATACACCCCAAAACACCTTACCAAAATTGGTTTTTACAACGTCCGCTACTTAAGTAGCAGACGCCATTTTTCAAAAAATTCTTATTTTTATAACGTCCGCTAGTTAAGTAGCGGAAGGATAAAAATAGAAAAGCGTATGGTAGAGCGGCAAATTATTTTTTTTTTGAATAAGGTGAGAAAAAAAATGAGGACAAGGTATATGGCTCAATTTGGTTTAGTTATGTTGCTAAATTTTTATAAAAAAAGATTGGACTTAGTTATGACATTTATTTAGAAAAAAAATCAAGTTCACATTGCTTGAAAATTAAGACCTTTGAACAACAAAAGAATCTATTTTATTAAATAAGACGAGAACAAAGTATAAGGGTGGTACTAGATCCTCGAATAGAGATGAAGTACAAGATAATTAGAGCTTATACAACCTTAAGTTAATTTGTGTTGGTTCGTAAGAGGGAGTCTCTCTGGTTGGATATTGATCTAGAGTAACTATACAAGTGACTTTAAATACAATATTTTTATCAAAAATCTTAAGATGTTAGGTTTATAGTTCGATCTCACTTTATATGTTGCTAAACATCAACTCTTTTAGCCAATGTAAGACTTAACTCATTTTTGATAGATCTCAATAATTTGTGATATTGCAAAAAAAAAAAAAAAAATTGTGATATTGAATTAAATTCAAAATCTAAAATAATATTAGATTCCTTAAAATGTTATCTTCATACTAAATTCAATTAGGCTTGGTTGTGAGAGGTGTATTAAGAAAAATTAAAGTCCCTTATTGAGTAGAGATAAATTTTTTTAAGAAGCACTAGAGATAGATCTTAATTAGAGGTTTTTTTAAGTCTAGACAACTTTAGTGCGACAAAAAAAAAGTCTAGACAACTTTACAAATAAATTTGGTGGGAAGAAAAAAAGAGGCCACATGGAAAGAGGATGTTGATTTCTAAGCAACCAAAGAATTTTCATTGGTTCAATTTCTTTTATTCTATGGGGCAAGTTTACTTAACAAAACCGTAGTAGTTGACCTTAAGCAACTTCCATCCAACTCCAAGCGACCTTAATTCTTTTTTGTTTTTGTTTTTTTGGGACAAGACAACTAAGACACCTTAAACTCAAGGTAGTAGTAGTAGTTGTATTAGTCATGGTCGTGGACTCATGTTTGTCATAAAACTAATTAAATCACCTCAATAACCTAATGCTAATTTTTTAAAGACATGAAGAATGAACTCCCAACTATCTCTCCTCAATGTCCACATAACAATATTTTAAAAATTGAATCCGATATCAAACTGATACTGCCTTTAAATTATGGTTCAATCCCATTAAACTGTTTGAACTAGAATGTATAATTCTGACCGAATCGCCAATATATATATATATATGAAAAGTTGATTTAAAATTTAACAAATTAAATTGTCTGGTCCAATTTTTAAAACATATCATAATTAACTAATAGATCCTTAGTTGAAATTTGAAAGATTGAATTCATTGAGCAAATTACAATTTCCATAAAGGCAATGAAAAAAAAAAGAATTATTAATTTTTACAAGCTCCCAACCAAGAAACAAACAAAACATAAATGGAGATTAAAATTAAAATGGATGATAAATACCCCAAAAGACCATAAGGGTAAAATAGCTGATGGAAGATGAACCAATTGTGTGACTAAGATGATTATGACAAATTGAATGGAAGAAAAGAGTAACTAATTAAGTGAATGTTTTTGTTGACGGTAAATTTTACATAATCACATCGTATCATCATAGCTTTGCTAAAAGTTACATTTTGAAACTTTAGCAAAATTACAATATCGCTGTGATTTTGTCAAACTCGTCGTGACATGCACTAAGTGGACGAAGAAGACGAAGACCCTTTACAATATTGAACACTACTCTCGTTCATCCTTTCCAAAACATAATGTCCCATACTCTCACTTGCTTCCAACAAATTCTCTTTACACAAAAACTCATTCCCACAAACTTGTTGAACTTCACCAGAAAAATCATGTAAAAAAACATGAGTCTTAGGATTCCCACCTTTCTTACTTCTAGCCAACACCCCGGCGGTAAATATCGCCGACATTCTCCCGGGAGCTTCCGGCCAATCCCCACGTGGCCCATCAACCAATATAACATCCCAATCAACCTCATACACATGGTTTGGTAGATCATTAATCCCGAGTTTACAATCCGAGAATAAAAGATTCTGCACTGGTTTACATTCATTAGCTACATGTTCTTTAGCTGAAGCTATAAGCTCTTTCATCTCACTCCTTTTGGTTGTATAAGTAACATCATAAGCGTCAATTTCAGGGTGTTTTTCTTCAATATACGCGGCATAATACCGATTTTCATCAATGAAAACTGTTTTTCCATTATGGTTAAGTGCTTTCCATAAAAGAGTCTCTGGTGTGAGACCAAAAACAAGCAAATTACATGGTGATGAACATTTTCGAAGCACGTCGGAGATTGGTTTGAGATCAGAGTATGTCATGTGGTATGAGTCGTTAGATTTTGAAGCATAGTGAAGGAGAGTGTTGATAACTGTTGCAGGTAATGGTGCAGAAACAGGATTGGTAATAACAGAGGAAAATATTGAAGTGTTTGTGTTGTTTAAGGTTGATTCTCTGTCTCTTGTGTAAATGAGTGTTGCAAGAAAAGCTAAAGTGAGAATTGATATGAATGCTAGAAGCCATAATCGATTTGAGTTACCTTGTTTTTGGATATATGGATGAAGGAGAATGAGTTTTGTGTTGGTATTTGTGTTCTTCATTTTGGAGATAAGAAAATAAAAATAAAAATTTGGGTTTAGAATTTTGAGTTGTGAATTTAGAATCTCTCTCTCCTTTGAGGGTGGAGTGGAAGAGATTCTGAAATTTGAGTGGTTTTGGAAAGAAGGTTTGATTTTAAAGAAGTGAAAGAGAGAATTGAAGTAATGTGAAGTAAAGGGCACACAAAAAAATAAAATATTTATTAAATTTGAAGGTGACTTTGTATTATTATAGTGCTATTTCTTCAAGGTTTAAGATTAGACATGAAAATAACGTTGCTAACTTGAAATAGATTAATTTGTGTTAGTGTTGAATATGTTTTTTTCTCAATGTGGCCGGTATTTTGTGTACGGTTGGAATAATTAATTCCTAATATGTGGATTGTTTTGTTTTTGAAGGATGGTTGGTGTTGAAATAAAATAGCATGACAGCATGTAGTTAGCGATGAATAATTTTCGTTGGAAATATGGGCATATAAAGTGAGTCATCCTCTTTTAATTGAATTTACTCATATGCATGAGTCAAAAATCGAACTCCTGGTCACATGATTGAGAGAACCAAAACTTTTATCATTTGGACCCCATGGCAGCAAGAAAAAAAGGCGATCTTGTGCTATACTCCGATGATCTCTTTCCTACCGAGGCACGACCTGGTCAGTCTCGCCGTGAAAGAGGCATATTTGCCAATTTTACATCACAGTGACTCTGGTTCGCTATGCTCTGCTTACCAATTCATTCTTAATAATATTTGAGTCTCTTAATCATTTAGTTTAAGATTTGATTTTTGATTAGTGCATACGAAAAATTTACTTATCAAAAGAGATAACATTTTAAATAGATCTCAATTATTATAAAAAAATTAATCTCGACGGTTGCGCGCGAACGATACTTTTATTTAAAAATAATGTTGGGGGTGGGAATAGTGATGGGGTGAAGTGGTTGGAGAAGAGATGAATTAGAGAATAGGTGTAGTAGTGACCTAGTAACTAATTACAAGCAAGAAGTCGCTTTACCTTATTGAATTTAAGATTTTGTTCCTACGTAACCACACTCTAGAATATTGGTAATATACTTAAGCAAATAGCTACCTATGAAGGAGACAAAGTACCTGCAATGAGTAATTATTCTACTTGTGTTACACATGTGATTATGGATAATTATACAAATATAGTCTAATACAGTATTTAGTCAAAGTAGCAATGTCTATGGACTAAGATGGATTCTAAGCTTGTTATGGGGTATTCATTCAGTTAAGCATCCTTTCCTTAATTAAGGGAAGTATTCAATCACACTACTCTTTAAAGGAGCTGCTCTTTTTTTATATTTAGCTCTTATCTTATTACTGGATCATGATACTAGAACAATATTATACTTCAATTTTTTCCATAAAAGAACACATTTCATTTTTACATTTTCAATATTTAATAAGCATCAAATTTCTCCAACTCTATCTCCAATAAATTTATTAAATAGACTTCAAAAATAATTTTATATTCAATTATAATCCGTCAATTCTAAATATGTCCCCGGAAAATGAGAGAAAGAGGGAATGATTGATTGTCCTAACTAGGTTTAGAACTACTAGAAATGTTAATTTATATATGTAAGTGAGAATTCTCATGGAGACCGCCCTATTTAGAGTTTTGAAGGCGGAGAATTTCTCCTTACTGGAATAAAGATGGGGGAGAAAGTTCCCCCGGCGGAGTTTGGGGATGAGTATCTTAATCCCCACCACACGGGGGCTCTGATCTCAAATATTTTATCAAAATAACATTTATTTATGTGTTTATTCAAGTATTTTACATGTTATATATTTATTTGTATTTTTATACATAATATGTATAAATTTTATTTATATGTGATGTTTATTGTTAATTTTTTATTTATTTTATACTTGAAATAAATACACAATTGAGGTTTACAATTTGAATTTAAATTTGGATAACAAAGGTTGCGGTGGTTCCCTTGCTCATGTATATTATATCTAGGGTTAACATTGGATTTAGAGATTTGAATAAAACAATGGTTGTAGAAAATTATTATGTTAAAACAAACTAAAGTGCAATATATTTAATTTTTAGTATAATTCAACATTTGGTCCTTATGTTTATTTTAAATTTTAATTTATTCCTTTATGTTTTAAAAGTTTCAATTTGGTCCTTATATTTCCACTGTTTGCATAAGTTGGTCATTTTCGTCAGTTTTAATGTTTCCACTGTTTCAATTGGATACATGTCCAAGTGTCCAGGTGTCAACGTGTCTGTCCACATTTGCAAATCGTCTGTCACATGTGACAAAACTGATAGAAAGAACCAAATTGATACCTAAAATAAACATGAGGAATCAAATTGAAACTTTTAAAACATAAGAGACCAAGTTGAAACTTAAAATAAACATAAGGGACCAAATGTTAAATTAGGCCTTAATTTTTTATGATAGGGATTAGTATTTCTTACTATTAAAAAAAAGGGATTTGTATTTATATTCTGGATAGAACTCAAAGATTGAGAAAGATGACTCACAATGGTGGACCAGTGAAATGAATTAATGTTCTGAACCGGAGGTTGAGGCCATAATCTGAGCTGGAGGTGGCTAGCGATGCAAAGGGGGTGTATCTGAAAAATTCACCATGACGCCCCAAGTTGAAGTGAAGATTAGATTAAAGTGAGAAATACCTTGTGAGGTGAATAATTTCTTTATAAACAAAGGAGATAATGATTTTTATAAGAAAAAAATTTAGGTACATCAAACTTGAAAGTTAGCCGTGAAATTAACCTATAGCTTTCGTCAGCTCTCAATAGTGATTCACTTTTCTTCAATTGATTACACCGAGGGAGGAACTCTATCCACAACCACTATGCCAAAAAAGGCTTTAGACAGCGCTTTTTTTTGCCTTATACAGCGCTTTAAAAGCGCTGTCTATTCTGGCGCTGTTAAAAGTATAAACAGCGCTTTATGATCAAGTAAAAGCGCTATCTAATATCAACTTTAGACAGTGCATTTTCTCTAAAGCGCTATTATATCTTACCATTAGACAACACTTTCTATTAGTAAATGCTGTTATAGCCTAGCATTTGACAGCGCTTTTAAATATAAACGCTGTCATAGAATAGCTATAGACACCACTTCTTAAATACTACCCCCGTCCCATTTTATTAGAACCATTTTGATCAAATGGTACTATTCATTTATCATACTTTGACCATACTTTTTTAATAATATATAGATGTAAATATAATCATATAATATCTTGTTTGATTTGTTTTGATGAGTATTTTCATAATATTCAATTTTTATAATTTTTACTAATAGAGAATTAAAGATATTAGAGATCAAAATTGTGCGTTGGCATACGTGCAATAGTCAAACTAGTTCTTATATTTTGGGACGGAGGTAGTATAAACGCTGTCATAACCTGGCTTTAGACAGCGCTTTTAAGTATAGACGTGTCATGACATGGCTTTAGACAGCGCTTTTTAAGTATAAATGCTGTCATAACCTTGCTTTAGACAGCGCTTTTTAAATATGAACGATGTCATAGACTGTCTTTATAAAAAAGCTGTAATAGTCATATACTCCTTTTTTCTTCACCGTTTCCATTTTAAATTTAAATATTGCAAACAACTTAAAAAACATATTTCTAGAATTTCATATATATATAATATTAAAAAAATATGAAAATTCAATTGTCAGAAAAATAGTTCAAAAATACAGAAGCAAAATAAGTGTAATTTCAATGATTTGTACACTATCTAAACTACATATTCTACATTACACAATGCTCTTGTTTCTCCAAAAACAAAATCGGCAACTCTAATATTCAAAGGTGTAGACCTGACTAGGATAACAGATTGCTCTTCTAATAGATCCACTGCAGTTGCTATAAGAGGATAAAATACGAGACCTTAATTCTTATGACAATTATGCTGAAACAAATTTGTATAGTTCCCAGCAATACCAAGCTCATGTAGTGTGTATCAAAAGTACAATTTACATGATTCTTCCGATCTCCCAATCTACATGTCACAAAAAATAAATCATTATAAAAAAGACAAAAAAATTACACTTTTTTTCCTCTCTAAATAGGAACATAACTCATTAGTAAAAACAAAAAAAAAAAACTCACTCCTCATCATCTGGTATAAAAAACTCTCACACAAAGGGAAATTTTAGAAGGTTGAAGACGAGACACACTTGTTATGAATGGAATATAAAAAAGGAAAATTTTAGAGAACATGTATAATAACTTTAAAAGCTAACAGAGAGACCGACATATAGGAAGCCTTTTCTTTAGCCCTATACCTTCAAATCGTAATCAAAAATAAGGAAGACTTTCAATTTAAAGCTAAAACTTAACATAATATCATTTTTTCGTATATAGTGATTAATCCCCAACTATAAATAATAAGAGAAACCTTTAATTTAACCTATGGCTTACACTATTTCAATATTGTTATGTTGGAATTGAATGTCAAATGCATTTAAAAGAATAACAAACCAGTACAATGATTGGAATGCAACAATTTGCAGTGCTCAACCTAAAGCTTTTATATTAAAATAAAAATGTAGAAATATTTTGAAAGAGAGAAGAAACTTACATTAGCATAATCTTGAGTTGATTGCGATTGCAACTAATGACGGAAGCAAAACTCAGGAGTGAACGACGAACAAAAGGAGACATAATATCACATTCACACCCTAATTTGAGAAAGTATAAACTTTCATATGAGGTGAAGGAGACCAATATGCATATTCTGATATATTGAATAACAAATATCATAAAGAAAATATAAAAGAAAAGGGGAAAAATGAAGGTGTGAAATTACCAATTATGTCCATACACATATAATTGTAAAGGACAATATGTGTTTAAGGAAAATAAAACTATATATGCTTAAAAAATAATACAATTATGTCCATACACATATAATTGTGTGATGCAATCATTTATTAAAGGGTTTCAGTTGCTCACATTAATAAGCATTGATGTTATAATACTTAACTTCGACTATATTGAGTGAAGATTGAATCTGGTACAACCTCTGAGCTTAGTGTGCCAAATTCCAACTTAACATGGTATTCCAAGTTAACATGCATGTAATGCATAATTTGAACGTGAGATTGATTAGGAAACATATATATATATATATATATATATATATATATTCATCTAATAGCAACTAACTACCTCAGGTTATCTAGAACTCAGACCCAAAAAAAAGTTCAATTTACCCAAAACCAATCCATGTGCTTGAATGGAAAGCCGAGACTGACCACTCTTCATCAACTACAAAACAAATTCAGTGTCAATTTCTTAATGTGTTCCCGATACTTATAAAATTTGATGGCAACTCTAAACATCACTCTTTGTTATTTACCTTTACTTTCTCATGTAAATGAATAAAGCACACTTGCAGTATTTTGACTGAAATAAAAAATACCTAGTTAAAATATTCTTAGAGAGCTACCAGTACCTGTCCAAATATACTTAGTAAAAAATAAAATACTTTACACAATGTAGTATGTAAGAAAACATAACATAAAAATCATGAGTAGTTTCAAGCATGATCTAGTCCAAGAAGAAAGAATCTTAGACAACTCAGAAGAAAGAATCTTTCTACCAGCATCATCAAGAACTTTATCCAATATTATATATTGAAATGCAACTAGAGTAGTTTCAAGCATGTCTAGTCCAACCGAAAGTCATAAGCTTAAATTAATAGCTTAAATAAATTAATAAGCTTCAATAAACAACTTCCACAGAAAAGAATTGAAAACAATAACTAAACCAACATTTATACAAATAAAAAGCAGAACGAGATTGGTTGTCGAATGAGCTTATCTGTGAAATAGAATAAGATTTAAAGCACATGAACCGCCATCGTTGTTGATTCCAATTTTTTCGTCATCATCGCAATCGTCCTCTGCGCTGCTATCATCTGCGATCTAGGTAATTATAAACTTGTATTGTATGATTCGGAACAAGAAACATGTGAATCCAATAATGTAAAATCGAATCATGAAATTAAAATTGTAATGACAATGAAAACACAAATCAGAGACTATGGATCCAACATTTTTTCTCCCTTTTTCACTTTTGAAATCAAGAAGTTGAAGAATTTCTTGTTCTTGAAATTGAAGAAAATTTATCGATTGAAAGAACAAGTTTTGGGTAACGCTGCAATAGAATGGTTTCTAGGGTTTGTGCATGCGAGGGTTCTGCGATTTCATCTGGCGTAATCATGTGTTGCGAGATGTTTATTGGGGTTTGTCCGTTGAAGGTTGCGAGAAAGAGAAAGTTGTGTAATCATGATTTAGGGTTTCTAAAGTGACTGAAAGGGATTTGGGGTGAGATTGAGAGGAAAGGGTTTGATTGCAGTAAAAACAAAGGTGTACTGGAGATCAATGACGGGTTTCGAGAGGAAGATGAGAGGATGAAGGGATTGATGTGGAATGGGTGTCTGCGTGAGATTCAATATAGGAATAGTTTTTTTTTCTTACAGAAATATATGAGTTTTTATTTTAGATATTATTTTAATTTGAATAAAAACAAAAATAGATAGACACAGCTTAATATTTTTTTGGTTTTTTTTTAAAAAATATATTATTTTTATTTTTATTATTAATAGAATTTTGATGTATTAATTTGTTTAAAAAAATTTGTATAAACATCGTTTTTTATCAATTCAGAAGCGATGTCCAATGCTAGACCTTAGACAACGTTTTTTTTTTAATTTAGAAGCGCTGTCTAATCATAGATCTTAGACAACGTTTTCTTATAAAGCGTTGTCTAAAGTGAAACATACATTTTTTTGTAGATTTAATTTTTTTTATAAACCTTATAAAAGCGGTTTTACAGAAAAGCGGTGTAAAATGGCAACACTTTAGACAGCTCTTTTTACAGTAAGCGCTGTCTAATGGTTCCGTGTTTCTTTTAGCATCGCTTTTGTAAATAAGTGCTGTCTAAAGTGTGCTGTCTATTCCACATTTTGTAGTAGTGAACTATGGGTTTTTTAACTACTTCAAAGAACATTAAGTACGTGTGTGGAGGATATTGCACTACTGACCTAAGAAATCCACACACAAAAAAATAAAGGAAAAGTAAAGAGTTAAAATGTTGCGTAAATAGCTTGATGGATTGTTTGTAAAATTGAGTACAACGTTAATATTTATAATCAAATGCTAGCCCTATTGGTCAGTGATCATGGTCTATCGATTCTTTGCCATATTTAACTATTTGTTTGGGTAGTGCGTAAAATTTCCTTTTGTGGGTGATCGCGGCGCATCACGTTCGACTACTCTTCCATTTTATGGCATGACCTGTTAACCTCATTCGTAGTTTCCTTCTAAAGTCATGTATGCATTCTTCTCCTAATATGGCTAGTGGTGCCATAAACATGGAACATAATTAGAACGCCTATCTGTCAAGTTCTACCACCGTTTGACAAAGTCTAAAGTTTTGAGGATCATGCTTAGGGATGTCAACGGAGCGGGGAATGTGCAGAGGAAGCTTCCCCGTTCCCCACCCCAAACTGTCTCCGGGGAAATTTTTGCCTCCATCCCCATCTCCACGGGGGAATATTTCTGCGGGGATCCATAGATATCAAATATTAACAAAAATTTATATTTTTCAGTCAAAATTATGATAGTAGTATGACGTTATTTTTTCTTTTTTTATTTAAAAAACAAATATTTTACATTTTCTTTTTAAAAAATAAAACCAACACATAAATAATGCATTCATAACCAAAAAGATATTGCAAAAATATTTAGCTACTAATAATCATACAAAATCTAATAGCCAGGTAGCCACTTTTCTAGGGTTGGGAGTTTGGAATTGGAACTTGGAAGAGGCAATGAAGTGAACGATCAAAATTCTTTACAATCACTAGAGAAAATAATGGATATTGATTGATTTTTCAGTACTTTTTTTTTAAAAAAAAAGAATCAACATTTAGTAATAATAATAATAATAATAATAATAATAATAATAATAATAATAATAATATATAGTTAACTATATATAGATGGATTCGGGGAATCCGCGGGGACGGATGCAGCTTCCCCGTTCCCCGCCCCGAATTGCACGCGAGGAAATTTTTGGAGGTCCGAACGGGGCAATCCCCATGGGGATCCGCTCTTACGGATTCAAATTGACATCCCTAATCATGCTAGACCACATAAGGCCTGAGAAAGATTCAACTTCTTTGTTTTTTGTTGCATTTATACTCATTAGTTGAACTATCGGTTGAGGGCTTGAGGCTTATCAGGTAGCCCCCCTAATTGGCCGCCATGTCATTTTTAGATATAACAAAGACATATCAATGAAGTCCTCACATCAACATTAGAATTCGAACTCGAGTCTTTGTAGGATCAAAGTTAAATTCTTACAAACCATGGGTCAGACTATGTTGACAAGGAATAATGATTTTAAATATTAGATCAAACAATGATGTGATTAGATGTATATGAATAAACAAATGTCTAATATAAACATGAAAATAATGAGCCTCGCTAACGTGTACTTTTATAGTACATATTAAAGAACCAAAAATATAATTTTTGTATTAAAAATATAATATTTTGACTTTTAAAATTTAAATTCACAATTTTTAAAATAATTTTTTTGAATTGAATTTCTTATCATATATTCTTAATATACATGTTAGCATTTGCCAAATAAAAAATATATATTTCTGTAAAAAAAAAATAATAATAATAATAATAAACCTAAGGGCTGGACTATATAATGAATACTCCCTCCGTCCCAAAATATAAGCAAAAGTGAATGTATTTAGTCCAAATTTTGAACCAAATACATCAAATTTTTTTGACTTTGTTTTGCTTATATTTTAGGACAGACGAAATACTATTTTAAGTGGGCGTTTGAGAAATCAAGGTCCACGGTTGACAAAGGCCTAATTTGTAGGATGTATTGAAGATCCAAACATCAAATATTTTCCTCTCACCTCAAATTATACTTTCACCCCTACATTTTTACTAAACTGACCATTTTATCCTGTATATAAACTAAAATCATTCATTTTTTTCACTTTTTCTTTTCTTTCACAAAATCAATGAAAGAGGTCTAATTTACTAGAGAAAAAAGAGAGACTGTATTTTTTCAAACTCAAACTGGAACACTTTCTATGCAATTTCCATTTTGCAAATTACACCGGAGAACTTTTATCAAGAGTTCCAATTTACAAATTTTCACTGGAACACCTGTTTTCTCTTTTTCAATTCTACTGAAAAACTTTTGCAAATGTTCAATTTGTTGTTTTTTTTAATCGTTTTTTTATTATTGTTTCTACAACATCAAACTAACAAAAGATGAGACTTTCCTTTTTTAAAAAAACAAAGAGGGGTGTTATATGAACACCACAAAAAGTTGTCTAATTGGGACAACTAAAATTTTGTATCTATGCACGCAAATCGAAACGGTCTAAAAATAATAGAAAACATACAAGGGTAGCGGGACCCACACCAAAATAGTTGTCCGACAACTATTTTGATGTCAAAATAACATTAGTGAAAAACAAAGTATTGTTTTACCTGGGGAGCAACAAAAACAACCTTGCATTTGTTATTGCAGTTGATTATGATTACCATGTTTGGAGTTTTGTTTCTTCATACTCAAATTGATTTTGATGATAGCTTTGTCTTCCAAAAAAATTTAGAAGTCGAGAAACAAATGATTATAGGAGCAAATTAAACAAACAAAAATAAAATTGAAAATTTCTTAAAAAAAAACATAAACCAGAAAAATAAAGTGAAGTTTTCCGGTAACAGATTATTTACTTATTTACTTTTTTGTAAACCGGAAATGTTTAATGAAGTTTTCCATAAAATATTTTAAACTGAAAAATATTTTATGCACTAACATTCGTTATGGGTGAACTTAAAGTGAAAAAAATAAAGGTTTTTTTTATCTAAATAAAAATATGTGGAGACGAATATAAAGGGTGAAATGGGAATATTAGATATTTTGTAGGACGGATGAATTAAATGTTGGGATAAGAGAAAAAAATTTCTCCAAACAAATAACTAAACCTTTATTTATGTAAAAACATCATTTCTCTATCAAATATACTCAGACAAAAAAGGTTATAATTCTCTTTTGTTAATATTCAACAAAGTGATAAACCGTAAATAAAACAGTGTGAGGTCGCTTAATAAATTTTTTTTTTTGGTACAATAATATTTTTATTCAACTAGTAAGTTCTAAAGATAAATAAATAATCATTAATAACTGCTAACCTCGATTATTACCCGTTCCTTTATTGTGATAGCTCTAAGTTTTTGATTAAAAGGATTTTTCTTTTAATGTATATGCTTTTGTGAAAATGACTTTGACCCAAAATGATCGTTAGACACATAATTTGGTGCATAAAAGTATAAAACTAACAGTGACATGATATTGGTGGTGTGAATACTCTGTTTTGGATCAAGCAGTAATGCAAAGTGACCATTGAAATTGTGGAGAAAAAGAGAAACACACAAGGGACCTCCACATGATAAAATGGTTTGCACATATTTTAAGCACATGACCAATTATTGATAGATAATACTCCATCTATTTCAAAATAAATATCATTTTTTAGTGTACAAAATTGTTTATAAGTTAATAAACTTTCAGTTTTCAATACAATGTTATTTTTTTCTTTCTAATTGTATCATCTCATTATTATCATGTACACTACTCTCATCCTGTCAAAAATAATATACACTAAATTTTGGGAGTAGTCACTACTCCCAAAATATTATTTATACTTTACATTTATGATGATAAAGAATACATCAATAGTTAATAAGGATAATTTAGTAAAATAATTATTTTCTCTCTTAGTTATTATATTTTTTAATTTGTTATATAAATCTTAAACAGCGTTTATTTTAAAATAGAGAGAGTAATTGACTTAGTTCGATTTTTTGTGAAAATAATTATTTTGGTCAGATTTTACTTACTTCATGGTTAAACTCTAGATTACCAAAGTCTCTTTTCATAAAAATTATAAGGTTAATAAATAAATAAAAGTAGTTGGCTTTATTTATTTATTTTAAGATGAGTAATGGCTTTATTTAATTTAATTATGTAAAGAATATTCTTTTCTATAGAATCGACAATTGTACTCATCTCATAGTACATCACCATATTCATTCATGATTGTACAAACTAGTCAATTTAAGTGACAATTTGGCCATTTAGGAGTTGCACTGTTGCACATTCTCACAAAGCATGTAATGTGGGTTTTCCAAGTTGGGACCCAAGTTTTCAGTAACGTAGCAATCCTTGTTAAATTCATTCTCGAACTCGAAGACATGTGTAGTAGTATTAAACTTAACAAGATGTATTTGATTAATTACATTGATAGAAGACAATTTTGTGGGAATGAGAAGTGTTCACTTTAGAAATGGCAAGGGAAACTTCAATATAAAGAAAGTGTTACACCCATATAGAAAGCTAAACGTGCAAGTCTTCCATATTAGAGAACATTAAAATAAATTGAGCATACCCAAAACAGCTCTTATACCTTTCATTCAACCTCAACACACAACTAAGGAGACCAATAAGATCCCACATGGCTT
The DNA here is from genome assembly GCA_030408175.1 of Trifolium repens. Classification (NCBI taxonomy): domain Eukaryota; kingdom Viridiplantae; phylum Streptophyta; class Magnoliopsida; order Fabales; family Fabaceae; genus Trifolium; species Trifolium repens. The sequence goes on from CP125851.1 coordinate 40,989,112, forward strand.
TTGGGGCACAAGCGCTAGCAATGGTTCTAATAACCAAATGGAAGATCAAGCCATTAAAATTTAAAATATATATTTGCAAATCAACAAATCATTGTGCCTCAACATTATCAAAAGGATCATAAAATTCTAGCGGTCTCACAACAATCATTAGAAAATCCTAGCGTATCACACTTGAACAAAATAAACTTTTACCATTTTGGTTCATAAAAGTGTAACTTACTGTCACATTGGTTTCTGAATATATTGAAATTGAAAATACATCTTCAATATCTCATTTGATAGTAATTTTATAAACTAATTAAATTGACCAACAAAGAATACATTTGAAGACTAATTGACTACTTAAATATAGATTCAAGAACCAAAATGATTAATAAAAAAGACATTTACATATTTATTTGCAATTTTGATACATTGAAGGAATTATAATGTGACTACAAATTACACTTTTGATGACCAAAATGATAGTTTGCCCAAATCAGGGCCGGCCAAAGGTAAGGCTACTAAAGCCCTCGATTTAGCCCTCCAACAAAAAAGAAATTATTACACAATAAAGCCTTATATGCATACATATATACAAAAAAAAAAACCTCATACATAGGGGTATGCAAATAAATTGGATACTACAAACTGAATTAGTATCCAAATTGAACCAGTTTAAAAAGTCCAATCCAAATATGAAAAATATAAACCAAAAACCAATTTGTAACTTAGAAAAAAACCAAAGCCCAAACTTAAAATATGGATCAATTATGGGTATCTATACTTTCAACACCTCCCTAAATCAATTTATCAACCTTAATAATTATAATAATAAATAAATTAATTTATTAAATATTTAAAATAAGTGGTGGTGCCGGCCGGTCAATGGCGGCGGTCAACGCCGGACCACCGGCACCGGCGCGGCGGCGGACGGTGGTTTCTGGCGGTGACCGGCGGAGCGGAGGCGGTCGGTACGGCGGCCGGCAGCGGAGCTCCGGTGACCGGTGCGGCGGCCGCCGGCGGTGGAGCTCCGGCAACCACCTCCACTCTTATTTTATTAATTAATTTAATAATAAATATAATATTTAAACTATTATTAATTTAAAAAATTTGTTTTTTTATTTAATAAAATAAAATCTGTTTTGGTTAAAATCTGTTTTTCTTTTTTAAAATCTGTTTTTTTTTTTTAAATCTGTTTTTTTTTTTTAAATCTGCTTTTTTTTTGTTTTGAAAATCTGTTTTATTTCATTTTAAAAAATAGTTTTGTTAATTAAAAATCTGTTTTATTTTATTTCAAATAAGAAAACTTAATTTTAAAACTAACTAATTTTTTAAATAATAAAAAATGGTTTTAAAATAATTCAAAATAATAATAAGTAGTAGTATTTTTATGTAAAGAAAATGATTTTCATTATTACAAAAATAAAGAAATTAATTTTTATTTATTAATATGGTTAAAAGAATAAAAAAATCGGTTTTTTATTATAAACTGGTTTTGAACCGGTTTTAAACTGAATTGAACCAATTTTATAAAATAAACTGGTTTTGAATACAAATGGTTATGGTTTGGTTCATAAACCATTTATTTCAATTCAATTTGGTTCGGTTTTGAACCATGCACACCCCTACTCATACACATACAAAAAGGCTTCATGCAACAAAATTTACTTTAGACTTCACTTAATTTTGAAGATTATTGGGTCTCCCCAGCTCAAATAAAATTTAGTATAATCTTTAAATATTTTTAAAAATACCCTGGACATGTATATTATTCAGCTCTCAACAAAGATTAAATTTATACAATGCATATATTCAATGCACTCAAAGTTTAAAAACAAAGAAGCCATGTAGGGTACGGTATCTCATATGGAAATGAAAGAACAGATTTGTAAATCAAAAGAGAAACGAAAGAACGAAATCAAATATAATTAATAACGTTTAGCACATATGAAGTATAGTTAATTAGTTCTTAAAGTACCATTTTCGAGTTGTCATTTTCATTCCTCATCCACCGATGCCTTCATCAAGAAGACTCCCATTGTTTATTTATACATTTAGCTATATTTTTTAAGATTTGCTTTGGTGAACAATATTTTTTTTATCAAGATAGTGACAATGCACATGTGACATGTCATTTGTTAGTTTTATGTTCGGGACTATGGTTAATGGCACAATGCAAATATATAATTTGACATGCAAGATTCAGACTTTAATCCATAATATTGAACTTGCTCACTTTTGGTATTTAATAAAAATGGTTTTTGCTACCAATCGTTAGTTGGTTCAGTGGTGATTGGCGCTGAACTTGATAGGGAGGACCACGGTTCGATCCCCCGCAACTGCGATCGGGAGGGGGCTGGAACCACTTGATGCCAGAACTGACCCCCGAACCAGATTCAACTGGTGGTGAAAACCAAAAAAAAAAAAAATGGTTTTTGCTGCAAAAAAAAATATTTTTTGTCAAAAAGTAAAATAAAATTATATGATATATATTCCATGTGATGCATTGCGCACCTGTGTGTTCTGTACATGCGGCTCACGGGCGTAGAGTGGGACTTGGGAGTGCAGCACTCAATTATAAATTAAGTGTGTTTTTTATAAAATAGATGAGATTGGAGATGGAATATTGATATATTCGGACCATAATTTAATTGTTTCAATTAATTTAGTCATGGTTGTTTCAACAAATTTTTAATCTAAGAGATGTCTATGAAATCATTATGATACCACATAACCTACTTTATAAAAATGATGCTCCGATTTGGAAGTTTAGTAAGAATGGCATTTATTCAGCTCAAGAAGATTGATTTTGTTACATCTAAAAAGATTAGCGGTGTAGCTTATCGTCCATTTGTCTTCTATTTATATGTAATTATTTTGAATATATATGAACAACTATTTGCTTACTATCGGCCAATGAAAGTCATTATAGATAATAATCATCTCAAAGTGGAAGGTAATTGGAATTTGAAAGAGCCTATGGAAGTTACAGGTCCATAAAAGGATCAAGATATTTTTGTGGCATATTCTTGGAGGATGTCGGTTAGTATATGGACGATTGGTGCATAAAGGAGTGCAATGCGATGATAAATGCCCTTGCTGCAATACAAATGAGGAAAATGAATGGCATTGTTTTTTTGGTTGCAAGGATGGACAAGAGGTGTGGATGAATACTGAACTATGGACAAGGGTGAACAACTTTATTACAAATGCAATGGGTTTAGTTAAGTATTGATCTTACCTGTGATCAGAGTCGACCAACGTCCGTTTGTACGGTGCTCCGCCCCTAATTCCGGTAAGTGAAGGGGGTTGTGTACCTGTTTATCCTCCGACGCTCAAGTTAGCATTGGTGTGAAGTATAGGTTTTCCGAGAGAATAGAATGTACCTGACTCCTTACAAATGAGGAGTATATATAGCCCCCAGCGCTGGGCTAAGGCCAATGATGGCATTAAACGGCCATCAATTGGCTGCCGGAAAACGGCTGAAAAGCCACGATGAGCCTTAAATGCTCATCATTCCGGTGTCGGCCGTTACGATACGATTGATATCAGTGGCCGTTGGAATCCTCGAAGGGGATTGGTGCTCGACCTTGGGCTTGCATTGCTCGAGCCTTATTGGGCTTAGAGCCCAGTCCAGAACAGGAGCCCCCCAAGTCGTTGTGCTCGAATGTGAGCGTAATGACTTCATGTCGAGAAAATGTTGATCGAATATTTGGACTTTATCTGTTATTAGCTAGATTTTGTCGTCGAGCACCACATCGTTGTTTGTATGTTCGCGTAAAGGCGTTTTATATTTCGAGGATATTGAAGATCCGTTGATTGATACGAGGATTGGGATCCCGAAGATTCGCTATTGTACGCGTGGATCTTGAAGACCCGTTGATAGCTGCGGACAGTGGGAGATTTCCACGTCAGGATCTTGTAGATTTATTATCGAATCTTAGCATTTATTTCCTAGGATCTCGATGATCCGTTGATAATAGCGAGCATTTATTGCGTATTCCCGTTTGTATACGAGGATCGTAATTAGCGGATTATCGTTGGGCATATTTCCAAAAGATTTCCTCGATTTCAGCGAGATTTTTGCGAGCAGATGATGGGACGTTGAAAGGACAAACCGTTTCGTCTCTATCTGCCACGTGTAAAGGCTATTCAAAGATACTTGAGTACCTACTGCCTAAGTCACTGCTCTCGAGGGTGAATCAGAGCCGTAGGTTTTTCGCGCCTTTTGGATTGCCTCCTGATTTGATCTGGATCGTTGGATCTTTTTGAATCGTGGCCTTTGGATCGAAGCAACGGTTCAGATCCACTAGGTGTCGCATTGGTTTGTACGGTTGTATCCGTTGGCGATTTGCCTATATATAGAGAAAGAAGGGATTTTTGAAGTTTTCACTTCATTTATCAAACTCTTCCCAACTTTTAAACTTCCATTCTCTGCAACTTCAGTGATTCCAAGTTTCTGTTTCTTCATAATCATCATCTTTGCACCGTAGTATTCTTCAAAGCAAGTAAGAATCTTACTCTGGCCTTGTTTATCATTATTCATTTGTAGATTCTGTTTTGGTTGATGCTTTAGCGATGATATCCCTGTTTTGGTTTTAGTACGGTGGTTGAGGGTTTTGTAAGTGGTGGTTAATCACCCTTTACCCTCCCACAAACGGTAGTTTTTAGGGAAAACTGTAGTTTTATGGCTTAGTTACCCCTTTTAGGTGGTGGTTGTTGGCGGTTTTCGCCTTTACAACTGTCTCCGTTAGTGGGTTTTGAACTGCAATTTTGTCGAGGATTCATAACAATCCTTCGACCATTTATATCCAGATGAGTGCTCGTAGATTAGGACGCGTACTTGTTATATTCCTCGAGTTTTTAACTTGTCCCGTTGCGCGAGCAATTTTAGGGATTTGTTGACTCTTAAGAATTATTAATTCAGTAACTATCTACTCCTCGCCCTTTCACTTGATCGGCGGTGGAAGGGTGGATTTGATGTTCGAATGTCGAATTCATGTTTCCTTCCTCGGCTTTTCAGGTGTGAATGGCAGAAGAGAGATCAACCGATATTCCCGAAGAACAACCGGTTGCGGGATCCTCGAACCCAGATCCCTATGGTTGGGTTGCAGATGAGCCGAGGACAACACCCTCGAGGTATGCGGGTTGTCCGGATGGCGATCTTCCTCCAGGACTTTTTACGAGGATAGAGGATCCGGGACATGACCTTTGGGACATTGCGATCCCCGGCAAACAGATGAGGGTTTGCCATGAGATGAAGGAATGGGGATCCTTTGCAATGTACCAGATTGCTTTCGAGAAATTTGGTTATCGATTGCCCTTCAATGATTTTGAAGTGTCCGTCTTTAAACGCCTGCGACTGGCGCCTTCACAGCTTCATCCTAACTCTTTGGCATTTCTTCGTGCCTTCGAGATAGTTGCCGCTTATCTTCGTATAGTTCCGTCCCTTGACCTGTTTTTCTACACCTTCCGCTTGCAACGCTCGAAACCTAAAGGAGAGGCGGAGAACAAGCATGGATGGGTTTCGTTCACTCAGAGGCGTCGCCTCTTTGAGTTGTATGAGGAATCAGTGAGGGGTTTCAAGGATAATTGGTATGTGGTCCTTCCCAAGGGCGCGGAAGGTCTGCAAAGCGTCGTCACCAGGGTTCCGAAGATTGATGAGGACGGTAACCAGGTTTTGCGTCCTGACGGGAGCCCGGTGATTGTGGAGCATCCTCGCTTCCCTTTCAAGTGGGACCGCAAACATTATCTTTTGCCGGCGAGCAGTTTCGGATGTGGCAAGAAGGAACTGAATGGGACTATTCTGGCCCAGCACGACATGCTCTGTGACTTTGTCGATGGGTTTGCCCCCTTAGTCCGAACGGATAAGGATAACAACCCTGTGGTCGACGTAGATGGTAACGTCGTGACCTCTAAGCGCTTCATCGACACTAAGGCCTTGTTGACTTGCTCGACTCGTGTCGAAGCTGAAACTTTGCTCAGTATGTTTGGTTTTGTCTTTTTGCTCCTCGTTTTATTTGCTTTAGTTTTATCTTTGCTGATTTTACTAATCGTCGTTAATGATTTGTGCAGGCATGATGAGCAATCAGGAGAAGTTTAAGAAATTGCAGGAGGCCACCAGGGCACGAAAGGCCAAAGATGCGGGGACTTCTATGGTTTCGTCGAAGCCCTCCGGCCCTGGGGGTTCTTCGATTCCTCCCACTCCAACTCCATCCGCTACAACCTCCGCTGCTGCTTCTCCTCAAGCCGAGGTGGTCAGCGAAAAGAGAGGCCCAGGAATTGAACTCGAGGACGCGGAGAGGCCTCCTAAGAATCAGAGGGTTGGGAACTCCTCGATGATCATAGATGGTCTCCATCGTTTGGAGCAGGGGGTGCCCGCCCAAAGATTCGTCCTGCCCGCGGCTTTCTCTCATGGTGGTAATTTCATCGCCGGGAGCACTGAAGTGATCATCCCTGACGTCGACCAGGTGATTATGAACGACATGGGCCCCGAATCACTTGGGAATGTGATTGCTGAAGCTTCGGTGGCCTCGATGAAGTTGCTGGAGGTCGCCAACTTCCTCAACCAGCGGGAGCGCCAATTCGTGGAGGAAAGGACGACCATGGAGAAAAAGATGCAAACCATGGAGAAAAGCTATAAGAAGATGGACGTCGAGCTGAAGAAAGCTCGCTTGAGTTTCCGAGAGCTGGAAACAAACTATGCGGCTTATAAGGATAAGTACCAGCTTCAAGTGGAGTTGACTCAGACCCTGGCGAGCAAGGAGGCGGAGGTGGAGGATCTGTCGAAGGAAAAGGAAGGTCTGATTGCAAGAGTGGCCGAGCTCGAAGGGCAGCTTCAAAAGTTGTCCATTCCTGACGAGGAGGAGAAGAATGAGGACCCCTCTGGGGAGTTTGTGAATACTTCCCGAGGGTCGTTGATCAAGCAACTCCTCGATGCTCAAAACTCTGCAGTGGAGATGGCCACTTCGAGCTTTCAAAATGCAATTGCCCAGCTTCAGATCCTCAACCCTGGCGTCGAGCTAAAGTTGGATGGACTCGATGAATGCAAGGAGGTTCGAGATGGTGCCATTCAGTCTCCTGAATCTGCTCCTGCTGAGGATTCCGATGCTCAATGATTTCTTTGCAATTATTTCGTTTTTTATTCGGCGTTATGCTCGCCTTTTTGAAGTATTTTGGCGCTTGTTCGCCTGTTTTGTAATGACAATTATGCAGTCCTCGTGACTTTTTATAATATTTGTACTTTGTTTAATGTTGCGTTTTATCCTCTCTTTGATTGAATGATTTTACGCTTATGAATGTTGTCTTATGATTTGTTCGACTGTTTAATACTTGTATGCTAAGTATTCATTTTTCAAACTATAAGTACAACAACGAATGGTCGCTGCTCGGATAGCATGTATCCTTGAGCGCCGTGCTCGAAGAGTTTGTGGAACTTCAACGAGTGTCCGGGCGTAGTACCCGAACCGTTTGTGGTAAAAAGGACCTTGTGGTGATCATTTAACCACGGCGACGATTTCCCATCGCGAGCTGGGATTCGCGGCCTAACGTGTACTAAGACGATGGTGCTCGCTTGGAGTCATTCCTCACTAAGACGAGGTGCAAACCTCTTGTCTTTCTTGATGTTTTAGAATCGTGCCTGTACCTAAGCATTCATCCGTTGTCTAAATATGCCCCCCTCGTTACATGCGGGTCGACACACTCTTGTTAGGGGCTTTGACCTCTAACTATAGTATTGCTTAAGTTTTTCTGCGTTCCATGGCCTAGGGATTTCCTCGCCGTGCAGAGTTTCGAGGAAGTAAGCTCCGGTTCCTGTTTTCGCCCGAATTCGGTAAGGGTCTTCCCAGTTTGGAGCGAGCTTTCCCTCACTCGAGTCTTTGAGGTTTCGACGCAAAACTAAGCTTCCAACGTCGAACTCTCATTTTACCACTCTTTTGTTATGTCGAGCGGCTACCTTTTGTTTGAGAGACGCTTCGCGAATAGCAGCGTTCTCGCGAAGTTCCTCAACCAAGTCCAGCTCTTCTCGAATTGATTCGTCATTGAGATCTTGGTCGTTGGGTGTTTCGGTTCGCCTCGTCGGTTCTCCAATTTCCACGGGGATCACTGCCTCTGTTCCGTATGTTAATCGAAAAGGGGTTTCCCCAGTGGTGGAGTGTGGAGTGGTTCTAAAGGACCACAACACATTGTGCAGTTCCTCGACCCATAGTCTCTTTGCCTCGCCTAATCTCCTTTTTAGGCCTCGTAATATTACTTTGTTTGCGGCTTCGGCTTGCCCGTTAGTTTATGGGTGCTCGACAGAGGTGAAGTGCTGGGTTATACCCAACGCAGCGAGGAATTCTCTGAACTTTTTATCAGTGAATTGCGTGCCATTGTCTGTTACCACTGAATGTGGAATGCCGAATCTGGCGGGGATATTCCTTTTGAAGAAACGGAGTACGTTAAAGGCTGTGATTTTTGCAAGTGGTTCTGCTTCTATCCATTTGGTGAAGTAGTCCACGCCCACGATTAAGAATTTGTTTTGTCCGGCTGCGACGGGGAATGGTCCTAGTAAATCCATTCCCCACCATGCGAAAGGCCATGGGGAAGACAACGACTTTAGCTCGTTTGGTGGTGCTAAGTGCATATTCCCATGTCTCTGGCACTTATCACATTTCTTGACGTGTTCTTTAGCGTCCGCCTGCATTGTCGGCCAATAGTAACCCGCTCGAAGAGCTTTCCTGGCTAAAGAACGTCCGCCAATATGTTGGCCGTTGATCCCCTCATGGATCTCGGCTAAAACATACTCTACTTTATCTTCCTCGACACATTTCAACAGGGGAATGGCGAATCCTCGTCGATATAGTTGGTTGTCGAAAGCCACATAGGAGCATGCTCGTCGCTTAACTTTTGTTGCCTCCTTTGGGTCGTTGGGAACTTCCCCGCTTTCCAGGAAGCGTAGTATTGGGAAAATCCAACTGTTTGTATTTATTTCGCAAACGAGCATGACATCTTGGGTTCTATCAATGCTGGGTCTGGATAGAGTTTCTTGTATCAGGGATTGATTTCTCCCCTTTTTTCGCTTGGTGCTTGCCAATTTTGAGAGGACATCCGCTCGCGTGTTATGTTCGCGGGGAACATGTTGCACTTCAGCTAATTTGAATTGGGCCAACATTTCCTTTATCAGGGTTAGGTATTCTGCCAGCCGCTCATCTTTTGCTTGATATTCCCCGGATATTTGCGAAGCTACCAATTGCGAATCTGTGAAGATTTTCACTTCCTCGGCTTCTATGTCTTTGGCGAGCCGTAACCCTGCTAAGAAGGCCTCGTATTCGGCTTGGTTATTCGTCGTTTGAAAAGATAGCTCGAGTGAGACTTCGATTAGAGTCCCATCTTCGCTTTCTAATATAATGCCCGCGCCACTTCCTTTTGAATTGGAAGATCCATCGACGAATATGGTCCATTTGTTTTTACTTTGAGTGGTCGTTGGGGTCATTTCGGCGATGAAATCTGCTAAGACTTGAGCTTTCAAAGCTTGTCTGCTTTCATAGCTTATGTCGAATTCTGACAATTCCAACGACCATTTGAGCATTCGCCCAGCCATGTCGGGTCTTCCGATGAGGCGCTTGATAGGTTGGTCAGTACGAACGACAATTGAATGGGCGAGGAAGTAGTGTCGTAACTTTCTTGCTGCAGTAACGATGGCTAAGGCCATTTTCTCTATTTGCAAGTATCTTAGTTCTGGCCCTTGGAGTGCCTTGCTTACAAAGTACATTGGCTTTTGCCCTTGCTCGGTTTCTCTTATAAGAACGGCGCTGACGGCCTCGTGGGCTACTGCTAGGTAGAGATATAAAACTTCCCCTTGCACTGGTCGTGTGAGGACTGGAGGCTCGGATAATGCTCGCTTCAGATGCTGAAGTGCATTTTCGCACTCTTCCGTCCACTCGAATGTAGATTCCTTTCTTAGAAGTTTAAAGAGTGGCAGAGCATGTTGAGCAGATTTAGCAACGAATCGTGACAAGGAAGTCAACATTCCGTTTAGTGTTTGAATAGACTTCTTTGAGTCGGGCGTAGGATATTCGAAGAATGCTCTACATTTGTCGGGGTTGGCTTCAATTCCTCGTTCTGTTACATAGAATCCGAGGAATTTTCCTGCCTTTACACCGAATGTACACTTTTCCGGATTAAATCGCATGTTATACTTTCTTGCTTGTTCGAAAACTTTTCTCAAGTGTATGGTATGATCGTTTTCCTCTTCGGATTTAACTATCATATCGTCCATATACACTTCGAGCATATCACCAATTTGATTTCGGAAAACATTGTTCATCATTCTTTGGTATGTGGCGCCCGCGTTTTTAAGCCCGAACGGCATTACGTTATAGTAATAATTTCCTGATTCGGTCATAAAAGCTGTTTTCTTTTTATCGATTTCATCCATTTTAATTTGATTATATCCTGAATAAGCATCCATAAACGATAGTAATTTAAATCCTGAGGAATTATCTACTAGTTTATCTATGCTAGGTAAAGGATAAGCATCTTTAGGGCAAACCCTATTAAGATCGGTATAATCAACACACATGCGCCACTTTTCATTAGATTTTTTGACAAGTACAACGTTGGACAACCAAGTAGTATACTTGGCTTCCGAAATGAAATTTGCCTCTAGGAGGTCTTTTACAGCTTTTTCTGCAGCCTCCGCTTTTTCGGGAGACTGCTTCCTACGACGCTGTGCAACAGCTCTAGCCTTAGGATCTATAGTCAACTGGTGACAAGCAACCTTTGGATCAATGTCGGGCATCTCAGCAGCGCTCCAAGCAAAGAGTTCAGCATTTTCCCTCAAACAAGCTTCCAATTGCCCTTTCACCAAGTCGGGGAGATCAGCTCCAATCTTGATTCCCTTCGAGGGGTCTTCACCAAGGGGAATTATTTCGAACTCTCCATCAGGGATTGGACGAAATATTTCCTTCAACTCTTTCTGCAGCTCCCTTTTTTCTTCTCTGCGCTCCTTCTTTGAAGTTCGAGCGTCCAGCTCAACAGTACCTTGTCCCCCGACAGCGTTGATGGCGGGCATCTTATGCTCAGTCTTCATTTTCTTTGGCGTGGCCAAGGTGTTCATATTTTTTGCTGCAGCATCAAAGCATCTGCGAGCGGCAGCTATGTCCCTGTTCAATGTGGCGACCTTTCCATCTACAGTGTAGTATTTCATCTTGAGATGGATGGTCGAGGAAACAGCGAACAAATCAGCAAGTGCTGTTCTTCCGATGATGCAGTTGTACATCGATGGACACTCAACAACCAAGAACTGAACATTGATGGACTTGGTAGCCTCTCCTTCGCCAAATGTGACGATCAAATCTGTATATCCCCAAGGTTTTGTTGTAGCTCCATTAAATCCTTGAAGATCAGCACCAACATATGGCTTTAGATTTTTCTCAGTGAGCTGGAGAGTTTTGAACAGTCCAGAGTACATGATGTCGCAAGAGCTTCCTTGATCGACCAGGATTCTTCGAACGTCAAAGTTCGCCATCCTTGCTTGTACCAAAAGAGGAATCTGAAAGTTTGGGGATCCTCCGGGAATCTCCTCTTTGTAGAAGGCCAAGGGAACTGACCCTTCTTTGATTTCAGCAATCGAAACGGGGTTCAACGAGCAGACGCTCTCGAGCTCCTCGAACTTTCTTTTTATAGTTCTGAGGGTCGTGTTGTTGAATCCTCCTCCAGATATCACCAGCGTTTTGGGGAAATTTTCCCAGGACCCATTCAAGTGGGAAGTCAAGTGAGCGAGCACTTCCTCGCCTTGAGCGAAGCCCTCGGGTCTTGTAATAGCGTAAGCAACTGGAAGACTTGCTCGTGTTTCTTCCTCAGCAGGTGGATCTTCGACCTCTTGCCTTCTATCATTATTTTCCCTGGGTCGATCCTTCCTGTACTTCTGGAGCAGATTTTGTTGGATGAGTATTTCGATTGCATCCTTCAGGTGAACGCAATCCTCGGTCACATGACCATAACTTCTGTGGAATCGACAATATTTGCCTTTGTCCACGCCTGGTTTTGCAGGGATTTGTTTAGGGAATCTGATCTCATGCTTCTTGAACTCCGCTGCTGAGACTTCGGCTAGAATTCGCTCTCGAGGAGCATTCAACGGAGTATAGTTGGTAAATTTACTCGGTGGGGCTTTGGGTTCCCGTACCTTTTCTTTTCCATTGCCCGTCCCTCGTTTCGAGGGTCCGGACTCATCCTGATGCCTCGGCTTTCTAGCATCCACAGCCATTTGCCTTTCCTCGTAAGCAATATATTTTTGTGCTTTTTCGAGGAAAGCGTCCAAAGTTCGAATCTCTTCGATTCCAACAGCCTTAGCGAAGTCACTGTTCGCGCGTAACCCTCGATCCATGAGGTACAGCTTCATTTTATCCTCGACTCTTACTTGCACCGCAATTTTGTTGAATCGGTCGATGTAGTCCCGCAGTGGCTCGTCATCCCTTTGAACTATCGCCTCGAGGGCTGATACTCTCAGCGGATGTTTTCTTGATGCAGTAAAATGTGCCGTGAACTGGCGGCAAAGCTCGGTCCATGAGTCGACGGATTGTGGCGGGAGGCCTTTGTACCATGTTAGCGCTCCCTTTCTCAGAGTGGTTGAGAATATTTTGCATTTGACAGCTCCTCGAACTCTTCTCCATTCGAGCACAGCTTCGATGTTCTCCAAATGATCGTCAGGATCAGTAGAGCCATCATAAGTGTCCATTGCCGGAAGCTTTTCCAAGCCTGGGGGCAATGGTACTCTCATGATCCTTTCGGACAGGGGTCCCAGATATCTGTCCTCGTCGCTTTCCGGGGTTCGGTGGCGACGATACCTTTCAGGAGATTTTTTGGGGGATCTGTGACGTCGAGCCCTTCCACCTTCGGTCCTCACGTGCACAGCAGTATTCCTCCGAGGGCTCAGGGACCTTCGGTTCCTCCGAGGACTCAGACGTCTCGGGGACCTTGATCTTGACACTGAACAACCCCTTCTCCGCGGGGAGTGTTGTGGGGATCTCCTTGGGTGCGATGATCGCGTTGCGCGCGATTCCTCGATCGCCGCCAATCTGCGATTCTGATCGCGAATGATGGTGCCCTGCCTGTTGATGACGTTTATCAATGTTGCCATCATTTCTTCCATTGGGGTCCCTACAGCTAATGGTGGGACGTTCAATGGTTCCTCCTGGGGTTGAATGGTAGGGCCAGCAGAAGCCTCAGTAGGGGTCACGGCGGTGAAGTGCCCATCCTCTTGGTGGTTTGGACCTACGTTAACGTTTGGATGGTTTTCGCCGGTGCTATCGTTACCGTTTCCGGCCATTGGTCGTGAAAAGTTGGTATTTTTGGGTAGTTTTGATCTTTTTCTAAGTGAAAAGATGGGGAAACTAGTGAATTCCCACAGACGGCGCCACTGATCTTACCTGTGATCAGAGTCGACCAACGTCCGTTTGTACGGTGCTCCGCCCCTAATTCCGGTAAGTGAAGGGGGTTGTGTACCTGTTTATCCTCCGACGCTCAAGTTAGCATTGGTGTGAAGTATAGGTTTTCCGAGAGAATAGAATGTACCTGACTCCTTACAAATGAGGAGTATATATAGCCCCCAGCGCTGGGCTAAGGCCAATGATGGCATTAAACGGCCATCAATTGGCTGCCGGAAAACGGCTGAAAAGCCACGATGAGCCTTAAATGCTCATCATTCCGGTGTCGGCCGTTACGATACGATTGATATCAGTGGCCGTTGGAATCCTCGAAGGGGATTGGTGCTCGACCTTGGGCTTGCATTGCTCGAGCCTTATTGGGCTTAGAGCCCAGTCCAGAACAAGTATGATAACTAAAACCATATCTAAAATCGCTATGCTCCTTTGGACATTATGGTGGAGGCGAAATCAAAAATATGGTATCACAAGTTTCCAACAACTTTTGAAGTTGTTATACGATCGCGAGGGGCGCTAATGGTTAAAAGTACAACAAAATCATACAATTAGAACAACCAATTAAGAATGTTGTTAGGAATGAAATACACTTAATAAAAGTAAAAAGAAAATAAAAAGGATAAAATATCATTTTAACTAATTGCAATTCAACCGATTCAATATAATATCCAACCAAATTACAATACAACATGATCAAAATAACATACAAGTTAACTTACTTTTGGTTTAACAATGAAATTGTAGCGATATTTCGCGATAGAAGCGTCAAATTGTAGCATCATTTTTTTACGTAAATATGCAACCATTGTAGCGATATTTCGCGATAGAAGCGTCAAATTGTAGCAATATTTTGCGATAGAAGCGTCAAATTGTAGCATCATTTTTTTACGTCAAATTGTAGCGATATTTCGCGATAGAAGCGTCAAATTGTAGCATCATTTTTTTACGTAAATAAGCTTAGGCAATTCGTTTTATCACTAGTCCTCGATTTAACTTGAATGTTGTTAGGTTTTATAAGAGGCGCTAATGGTTCGTTTTATCCTTTTTATTTTCTTTTTACTTTTATTAAGTGTATTTCTTTTAAATGTTAAAGACAATTTTATTAAGAAAAATCTAACAACAAATCAAAAGTCAATACTGCAAAATGCATTTGAATACAGCTTGATCGGGTGTAAGTTAATAATCCTCACAAATCCTAAAATAAACGTATCACCTTTGTGCACATTTTCAATACTGCTAAGAATTGTCACTCTAAATTTCCAAAATTAGAGAATTAAGAATAAACTAAGGAAAATATATTTTCAATATTGCTCTAGACTGGTTCAAGGTCCGAACACATTACATACAAGGCCTAAAAATATATTTGAGTGATAAAAAATTTAGCCGGATTTAGAGCAATTAGCAGCTCTCATCACATTTTTCCATATAATAACGCCTCCACAAGATTTAATGGCGTTAAAACTCGACATTTATGAGCACCGTCCTATAACAACCACCGTTCAATGTTCCAATAGCTCTAATCCTCCATCTAAAAAAGGTGTTCTCCTTCAACACTAAAGTATGCAATTCATATTCTTAAAACATCATACTATTTACTCTCATAATGTTTTGAGTATCAAATTGCTTGCTCGTAATCAATTGATTTCAACCTCAACAGTTTGCTGCTCAAAATCTAGCTGATATTTTTATCGCTCAAATATATTTTTATAATGAATGAAATTCATATAAACTTAGTTAGTTAATATAAAATTCATTTTCAAAATGATAAATCTTACATGAATTTCAATCGGTATAAAAGGAGTTTGATTTTGTTCTATTTACCTATCATTCATTTATTGTTCATTATGAGAGAGATGATAAATACAACAATAGATTAATGAGATCTATTTTAATAAGTGAATTTTACTAATGAGTTTCATTAATTTTTTACTTATGTTTATCTCTCTTGTAAATATACAACAAATAAGTGATAGTTGATAAATGAAGTACATCAAGAGAGCTTTAAAGTAAGTTTAACAGAAAATAATAAAAATCTAAATTTATCATTTCTTGATGGCAAGAAATCAAGAAAATAGAATAGAAAAAACAAAATGAACATAAACAATAATAAAAGATTGAAGTCACACATGGTTCACATTCACTTCACATATATACAAAGATACAGAGAAAACAAAGTAAAAACCCAAGAAAATTTCCACCGTTCCCCACTTTCACGTGAGTGCTATAAGCCAGCTGCTCCGCACTACCACTAGCCATCCATTAGCATTACCATTTAGCACACTTACTACCACCACCACCACCACCACCAATCACCACTCTTCATTCCTACATAGGTCACTCTTTTTCCCCCTAATCTATCTCTACACTCACTCTTTCATCTTTTCCTAGTAGTAGTACTAGTACCACTTCAAATAAAACCATGTTTCTCTTTTCACATCCACCTCCAATACCTCAAAAACAAACACACCTTCAATCACACACAATAGTAGTAGTAACAACAACAACAACAACTAGCAATACACACAAACACTAAAAATGCATAGTTTAATAACACTCTTCTATCTCTTCTTTTACTTCACCTTCACATTTTCTTCCTCTACAAACTCCACCCTCCATCAAGACGCAGTATCTCTACTGTCCTTCAAACAAAACGCAGACCAAAACAACAAACTTCTCTACACACTAAACGAACCTTACGACTACTGCGAATGGCAAGGAGTTAAATGTGCACAAGGCAGAGTAGTCCGCTACGTGGTTCAAGGCTTAAACCTTCACGGTTTTTTCTCTCCAAACACTCTAACCCGGCTCCACCAACTCCGAGTCATGAGTCTTCGTAATAATTCCTTATTCGGACCCATTCCGGATCTATCACCACTCATTAATCTCAAGTCGCTCTTTTTGGACCATAACAATTTCTCCTGTTCATTTCCTCCTTCTATTATTTTTCTCCATAGACTCATTACTCTTTCGCTCTCTCATAATAATCTCACTGGTTTACTTCCGGTTCAGTTAACTCTTCTGGACCGTCTCATTATACTTCGGCTTGACTCAAACTCATTCACCGGTCCTCTTCCACCTCTCAACCAAACCGATTTAAAAGCATTTAACATCTCCGCCAATAATTTTACTGGTCCTGTTCCTGTCACTGAAACTCTTTCCCGGTTTAAACCGGCTTTGTTTTCAGAAAATCCGGATCTCTGTGGTGAGATTATTCATAAACAATGCGCTCATCGTTCTAGATTCTTCGGTTCAAATGCCACTGCTCCGTTGAGTCAGAGCGAGGAATCACAAGGAATTGTGGTGGTTCCATCTTCTTCAAAGAACAAGAAGAATCATAAGAAAACCGGTTTGATTCTCGGTTTCACCGTCACTGTTGCGATTATTGCTGTGTTTTCAGTAATTGTAATTGCATTGATAAAAAAGCAGAACACCGGAGGAAAATCTAAGTCGCCGGAAACAGAAATAGAAACTTCACCGGCGGCGGTAGTGGAGGTGAGAACTGAAGTTGAAACAGATACGAAGGTGAAGAAGATGGAGGAAGCTCATCGGAGTGGGAAGTTAGTGTTCTGCTGCGGTGAGATGCAGGATTATACGCTGGAGCAGCTGATGAGAGCTTCGGCGGAGCTTTTGGGAAGAGGGAGTGTGGGGACCACTTATAAGGCGGTGATGGATTCGCAGTTGATATTGACGGTGAAGAGGTTGGACGCTGGAAAAACTGGTGTGACGAGTGGGGAGGTTTTTCAGAAGCATATGGAGATTGTTGGTAGACTTCGTCACCCTAATTTGGTTACTTTGAAGGCTTTTTTTCAAGCTAAAGGAGAGAGACTTGTTATCTATGATTATCAACCTAATGGAAGTCTCTTCAATCTAATTCATGGTATGGATTAATTAATTAATTGATTATTAAGCATTTGTGTTTTGCTGCATTTAGCTTATTATTAGTATGATGATGATGGTGGCATGTGTAATGTGATTGTGATATTTGGCTGGTTTAGATTGACTTGTCTGAGTTTATTTAGTGACATATATACTTGCGAGATTATTTGGAGAATTTATTGAAAGAGTTGTTTTCATCTGATTTTTATAAGCTCTTCAAAGTAACTAATGAAAACCAGCTTATAGTTTGTGCGAAAATGTTGTTTGGATAAATAATTTATTGCCAGCTTATAAACGCTTATCATGATAAGAGATTATATATAAGCTATTTTTATAACGAAATAAGTTAAATTAAGCGCTTATACATAAACATTTGGGGCCTGTTTGGATTGACTTATTTTTGAGCTTATGCGAAACATCTTATGCAAATAAATAAGCTTTTATGTATTATTATAAACTTTTTAAGGTGGTTTATGAAAAAACAGTTTATAAAAATACAATTTTTGTAAAAACTTATGAATTAACATAAAACTTTATTTATTTGCATAAGTTATTTTTTATAAGCTCAAAAATAAATCAAATCCAAATCATCCCTTGTTATTATAAGCTGCAAATTATACTGTTATCCAAAGAGGGTCATTATTGCTTTCTATTTCTACTGAGTCATTACATTTATGATATTCGATTCTGTACTGTTAAATTGGGTAATTGAGACGTTGCAGCGGTGAAAACGGGAGTTGGGTTTGGTTTATGATGAAGTAAGCAACAAATGGAACTATGGAAGAACAGTATGGGCAAGAAAAAGTTGTGGGGCCTGGTGTTGGAATTAAAGTTTGATTTTATGGATCATGTGCTGTCTTTCTATTGGTTGTTCTTGATGTGTGATGTCATGTGTTTGGATTGGCCAATTTGATGATGTGTGTGTTGTTAGCTATTTCTTGATTGTTTCTTTTATCATTTGCCTCTATTATTTATCTTGTTTTGGGACCCTTATAGTCAAGGAGTTTTGATGATGAAAGAAAGATTGGAGGGTTTATAATTGTATTACTAGAATTTTTATCAAATTAGCTTTAACTTTAAGTGTAAACTATAGTCAAGATGTGTGATAGGATATAATTGAATTTAGCTTGCTTGAGAGTTGTATGGCATTAATACCTACAATCACAGGGTTGGGTTGGTTTTGGTACTATGTTTGACTATTTAGGCTAAATGTCTTATTGAATTTGAATTTTTGGCATGTTAAGTTGACTACTATGTTTTGCTCATTGTTGATTAAATTTTTCATTTTAGTTTAGGAAAATCAACTTTAATTTTTTCTAACTTGCATACAATTCAAATTTGATATGCTTTGGGGATTATTTCTATAAACTAACTAATGTAGCTGGTGCATGTGCAGGTTCAAGATCGGCGAGAGCGAAGCCACTGCATTGGACATCATGCTTAAAAATAGCAGAAGATGTAGCTCATGGACTTGCTTATATACATCAAGTTTCGTCTTTGATTCATGGCAACCTAAAATCCTCTAATGTCCTTCTTGGAGGTGACTTTGAAGCTTGTGTAACCGACTATTGTTTGGCCTTCCTTACAGATTCTTCATTTACAGAAGATCCTGATGCTGCAGCCTATAAAGCGCCAGAGGTTCGGAAATCTAACCGCAGGGCGACTTCAAAGTCTGATGTGTACGCTTTTGGTGTATTGCTGTTGGAGCTTTTGACGGGTAAACATCCTTCCAAACACCCTTTCCTTGCGCCAACGGATTTGCAAGATTGGGTTAAAGCAATGAGGGACGATGATTTTAGTGAAGATAACAGGGTAGAAATGCTCACCGAGGTTGCCAGTATTTGCAGTGCAACTTCCCCCGAGCAGAGACCGGCTATGTGGCAAGTTCTTAAGATGATACAAGGAATAAAAGATAGTGTTTCAATGGAGGACATTGTACCCACCGGACTGTCATAGTTTGTATCAAAATCTGAGTTAGATTTTATGCAGTGAAATCAATCAATCACAGCAAGTACTGTCAACTCCTCTTATTGAAGATTAAAGAAAATTGGTTTTGGGGGAGTGACTTTGCATGGCAAGTTTAAGGTTAAACATCACTTTTGGAGGGAACCTCACGAGTTATGCAGTAAAACACGAGGAATCATTTATGGTTTTAATGTCTGTTACACTGTTGTGCCTTTTTAGTGGTTTTTTCTTATGGGAAAAGGGGGCTAAGCCCTAACAACAAAAGCGATTAGTGGGATGTTATACTAGTTCTATAACCGGAGAAAATGAAATTTATATCAATGTATTCAGCTTAATTCAAATTTTCCTCGCTTTAAATCTGACAAGCAACAAATGTTTGTGTTAAAGTGTGATGGTAAATGTCACAGACATTAATTTGTACAAGAGCATGATCATATCAGTTGCAGTAATTCATGAAACTGGCATTCAAACAAACTTTACACAGCTAATTTTTCCTACAGGTAAGAACCACGATGAAATAGCAAAATCCGAGATAGAGAACCTTCAAAAAATTATCAACAATGTTAAAACATGTTCATAATATTAAGTAAAAACTAAAATCAGTAAAAAATATACATAATCATTAGGAGAAAAGAACACCTTTCACAACAATGATCTCTGCCTTCAATCTATTGCACTCAAAATGGGGCTAAAGAGTATCCAAGCCACAAACTTCTTTAAAGAATACACCAATTAAACATTTCTGATTCAAGTTATGGTCAAAATACTAAAGCAACATAAATGATGACATCTTCACACAAAAATTATCAAAAACATCAAACATCATACCCAAAATCCCTCTAATTGTTCATCAAGATCCATATGGAATGATCGCCTGGATTTTTTCTTCGGGGTTATGATTTATTTGTAGGTTAGAAAGTTATTATTTGATTTGAAACAATGTCCTCAAGCTTAATTTGTAAAGCTAAACAAATTTAACACAAAAATTTACAAATCTAGACGTCTTGCCTTAGGTGAGATTTGTAGTGTTCATCTTTCAAAACTAGCAGTATAGTATTTTTATTACTACCTTTAGATTTTAGTTCAAGCACTCAGTCATTTCCAGAGTTACAGTTAGGGATCTATCTCAATGTATTTATTCAACAGGGAAACATTGGTTATGAATACACAATCAGCTAATATCATAAATACCATTATTTTGGGAAATACTTCATCTGTACAATAACAGACTATCACGCTATGCCGATAACAATTTACAAAATTTGTTTTAAAAGAAAAACTACAGAACTAACATTGAACAGCTTTATCATATCTATGTATTCTAATATATGCAGGAGTGCAACAATTTTCCCTTTCAACCTTCTAAAACCAATTCATTCCTCTGATATTGTCAATGTCAGCATACGCCTATTGTGTGTACAACATACAGAAAACCATGATTGTATCTCAGCAAAATATCCCTCTACAAATAACAGGAATCTCATGCAATTTACATCATGCCTGCATGGATATTACAAATTGTAAGAATAGTTTCACTAAAATCGTAAAACTAGAGTTTTGATTAAATGTAGATAGTAATGAACTGAATGCTTCAGAGTTTTGTAAGTTTCTCGTGACTTTTTTTTATTAAAATAAGGGAAGGGGGAACTTTTTATTAATTAAAGTGGCACTAATGGCCATTTTATTGAAGTGTTTTTCTTGTGATTGGTTTCTCTTTGTTTTGTACCTTTCATATGAGAAACTTAAGAACATTTGTATCTTTCATCCGAGAGTTTACAATGTCAATAAATGTTTTTGACATCCAAGACATCCCAGCACTACAAAATGTGTTCTGCAATTATTTTGGTGTCCTAAAAGAAACAACTGCATGAATATATATATATATATATATATATATATATATATATATATATATATATATATATATATATATATATATATGTGTGTGTGTGTGTGTGTGTGTGAATGAACCAACTGATTCATAATGTGTGATGTGCACAATTGTCGTGAACCCAACCCTAATGTTCTTAAGATTCTCATATGAAAGATACAAAACAACTATAATAGGCATGAGAAAAACAAGGTAGAGATTACCTACAATTATCCGTACTCTTGTCAACTGAGCTCAACATTGGTCAGCATTCAGAGATAATAATTCTCTTCAAGTGAGGTCAACATCACACCACGTTAATCAAAGCCTGTGCTTGAGGCCTTGACCTCATGATTGTTTCATCACTATGTTTGATCAATTCTGAGAGTTTCCAGGGCTTCTGCCACTTCCATTTAAACTGTAGCAACCATTGATGATGACTTCTCTTCCACCTC
Organism: Trifolium repens; assembly: GCA_030408175.1. Lineage (NCBI taxonomy): Eukaryota > Viridiplantae > Streptophyta > Magnoliopsida > Fabales > Fabaceae > Trifolium > Trifolium repens. The sequence continues at coordinate 41,010,681 of CP125851.1, forward strand.
CAAAGTTTTCCGGCTTGTCCTATAGATGCTAGTCTCTTCATTGACAACTCTCCAATGGGTATCATCTGAAAATAAAACCATTACTAAATTGAAAAACAACGTGAACATCATCAGAGAAATATAATGAATCAGGAATATACCTTTCGTGCGTCATCTAGAAATGTAGCTGACTCCCTGACTGACCCATTAACAACTCCAGGGGTGAATTTGAGTTGCTTTGGTGCAGGAAGCGACATTGGAGACAATGGACCACTCATTTCATCCGCAAGGTGTTTCAAGGACCGTGAGCTTTCCTATAAATTTCAATCAGAAACAATATATATCATATAAATGAATGAAAGATTAAGTTTGTAAACTTCTTATGTTGTCAAAACACTAATTAATCCCAGTTATGAGTAAAAGTGATTGATATACATGATTTGGGTTCAGTGATGAAATAAAGGCCGAGAAGTTATAGACGTCATTTTTTCCTCTCCATTAGAAGTTCTTTATCCCACATAGAACTTATGTATCTTGTGCCAAACTACTTTTGTAAAAACTGCCTATTGAGAAAATGTTTTGGTCGTGGTGGTTGTAAACTACTTCAAATGCTAGTTAATGATAATTTGCAGCTGACTAGCCGTGTGATGTAGGAGCTGAAACATTTTACTACACAAGCTTATGCTAATTGCGATAAAATGAGTAAAATCTCACCGATGCTGGTGTGTTCAATGTGATGGCAACTGCTTGTTCACTAATCGCTATCTCTTTTACAAGCTCCTTTCTTTGTGCTTCACTTTGTTTTAGTAGTGTTACAAGCTCATTAAGTTGCTCTTTTAAGTCCTTCAGTTCCATATTCTTTTCCCACAATTGGCATCTGTTGAAGATGATGCAGACTACTATTACTATAGGAAACAAAAAGCCTCCAAATTTCCCCACAAAAAATTACACTTGTGTAGCTAGAAGACACATTATTCGGACAAAAGATAAGAAATAATGCACATTTCATAAAAATAAATTAACTCAAAAAAGATATCATCATATCAAGTACAGTATCCGACAAACTGCTTAGATTATCTCCAGAACTTGCCAAATAGTTACCTTTTCCTTCAACTACTTAGAAAAGTCCATATTTGTAAATTGACAACTCTGTCTACTCTATACTTAATTCTATAAATAAAATCTAGAAAACCTTATCAGATTCTTGGAAGAAAGGGAGCACCTTGATTCTGCTGTAGCATTGAACAAATACTGAAGCACATTCTTCGCCTCTCCCATTGAGCGTAATTGATTCCAACGCCCGCGGTTATTTAATGCACGTTCCCTTTCTTCTGCCTCGATAAGTTGTGATGTCATGGCTTTCAAAGCAGCTGAAGACATGCCTAGCATGTTCTCAAGAGAAGCTATTCTCGCAACTTTTGCATCTGATGACATGGATAACAGTCTAACAAATGGGAAACAAGATAAAAATTAAGTTATAAGAAATAATGAATTACACCAAAATAGAAAAAGAAAGACATCCTGCATCCACTGTTTCATAAAAAATAAAAAATAAAATTATACCTTGAATATTGGCCATTTCTTGTCGGGATACTCTGCCTATCTGAAAACTGATCCACTTGTTTCAGGAAAGCCAATTCTTCTTCTAGTGCAGTGTGACTAAATAAAATATTCAAATTAGAAATAGTAAAAAGAAAATTTAATCTGGAATGTGATTACTCCAGGATAATATTATGATCACATACACTTGGTTTTGTTTGTCAAATTCGGCACGAACTTCATGCACGTGTACCATTACCTCCAGCTCCTGGTCAAGCCACCTCTGGAGGGATTTTTCGTTGATCTGGACAAACAAGTAAGGTTAAGATTGTTTTAGATGTATTTGAAATAATAAATATGAGAAAACTCAGTTTGGAGAGTGTGATATGGAGGTCTAAAACATCCGAGTTTTAGTGAGTAAGAAAGTAAATTCAGCAGGAGTTTTCTAGTGCAAATAAACTCGCCAGCCAGATTTAATATTACATTGAAAGATTATCAAATTCCCAATAGATTCATAAGGATGACAGTCTCAATTGTAATTGGTTTAAAGGTAGCAAATGCAAGCATACCAAGCTAAGCTGGTTTATTAGATCATTTTTGGTTGCAACTTAAAGTTGTCAAATTGCATAAAGTATAGGTCATTACCTGCCCAGGTTGTAGATGTCCATTTGAATAACCTAAAGGGACAGACAATAGTTAGTAAACTAAAGTATGTAATAAAAATAAAACGTTAACAATTCAAGTTCTACCAGAGTGGTCATGTGGAGAAGATTTGCGGCCTTCCAACAGTTCTTTTAGCCTTGTGGTAGCCATTGTTGCTTCCTCTGTCTTTCTATGAAGAACCTGCCGATAAAAATTGAGTGACAGCAAATGTTGTAAAATCCTGAATTGCAGGACGTGAAAAATGAGAAGACTTATTTTACGTGTATGGTTTCAATTATCTATCTACTTCATGCTAATATAACAATCACAAGGTTGTTTCTTGCCTAATTTAAATTCCAATTAATTTGAAAATGCCAGGTAAAAGAGAATGGTAAAGGTATAAATATCTTTACAAAAATATGAGCTCCTAAAACAACCAACTTAAATCTTTAACTTACCATTTTCTGGCGCTGGTTTAGAGCCTCAAGTTTATGTCTTTCATACTCATTCCTTCTTCCCTCCTTTTTCAACTGTTTAAAATTATAACCAAGATTAAATAACAGCTGTATGATACAAGCACGCAAATAAACCTATGTTTCAGGCACAACCACAGCGCTTTTTAAACCAGAAAATACAATTATTTACGATATCTTAATATAAACAAGCAAACCACCTGGAGTAATTCCTTTTCACGAGAAGCTTTCCATTGTCGAAATTGTTCTGCCTCTTGCTTTATTTTATGCTGCAACTGAACCTGGAATGTATATAAACACAAATGTCAGATATGAAAATAAAAATAATAAGAATAAGAATCATAATTATGGTAAGTAGCGCACCTTTTGAGCCTTGATATACTGTATCTCAGCTTGCAGTCTTTTGGCAGCTTCTTCACTCTTCTCCTTTTGCTTTAGTAGCTGAACCTGGTTTTCTTGTTTCTTCTTGAGGTCTAAAATCTGAGTTTCAATATTTAACAAAACAAATGTATAAATTATGAAGGGAAAAATATTGGTAAAAAATGATAACCTTAGGACTTGAGAGAATGACATCAATGTATGTTAAAATTTACCTGTGCTTCCAATGCTTTCAATTTTTGGCCACGTACATCTTGTGTTTTATGTGCCAGTCCATTAGAATTAACTGCAAGATTCTCTACTTCGTGCAGCAATCGGTCCCTTTCTTGCTGCCATTATCAGTCCGAAATCCGTCACTAGGGTTGAACTAGAGACCTTTTGTGTGACACTTGGTAGCTATTTAAAATTAAAATGTGTCCAGTTTTACCTGCACTTTTCTTTTCTCTTCCTCAAGTTCCATAATTTTCTTTCCAAAGTGTTGCCTGAGTGCTTCAGTATCACCTCCCATGAGCTTCATCTCAGTCTGCAAGGAACAGTGAGGATAAATTCATATACACTGCTAAAGCTAAAGTTTCATCTCTCTGCTTTAATCATAACAGGAAATAGACTTATGTTTACCAATATAAAGAAACACCTTAAAGTCAACACTTCATTTATATATATATATATATATATATAGTCTCTGTGACCCTGTGATCTTAACATATGATCAATCAAATAAACAACTACGACATTTCCAATATGACTCCTTTTCCATTTACCCTTTCTGGATTTTTTTTCATCAGATAAAAAGAGCACATTAAGGTTGCTTCACAAGTACACATCTCTACCATCAAATTTAAAGTATGACATATAAATGAGTTCTTAGATGTACATATTAATTCGACTCAAAATTTTAGAAGACATTTTGATCACTAATATATATGATTTTAAAACAAATCATAAAAAAAATTTGTCAAAAAAAAAAAGAATCATAAGAAAAGAGACCTCTTTCTGCTCCAATCGCTTATTTAACTCGTGCATCTCTTTATCCATGGTATTTAGCAGCAGTGTATGCTCCAACTCTTTTTCTACTTCATCAGCTTCCGTTAAATCCTGACCTTAACATAATATAACAACCAAAAATCAAACCACTGCTTAATCTCATACAGTTAATCTTTAGACTATAATTCCCAACTATGATGAATGCACACCTTCTGTAAATGTAGTTGTAAAATCCAAAGTTTCCACTTTCCATTATATCAAAATAAGTAAATAATAAATTTGACAAGGAATTTACAGCTCGAAAAACACAGACATTAAATGTCTACCTGATAAATTTCCAGTTACCAGATGGTCAGATAACTCTGAGCTCTGAAAGCACCTCTCGAGCCCATCATTTTTCATGAGATAATTATGTCCATCCTAGGAATAGAAAAAATGACATTAAGGTTTTTGAGAAAGCAGTAGTTACCCACAACCATATATAACCAATAAATAATGTGCAATGACGTTTACTTAACCAATGCAAGACAAATAACAAAGAAGCATTTGAAGAATTTTCTTATTCACATACTGTTTCGTCAATATCACATCTTTCTACAAAAGAACATCTATTGCGATATTTATGAAGTTCTCGACAGAGTTCCTCGTTTGTTTCCTCAAGCCAAGTAATTCTTTCCTTAAGAACCTATAACAGGAAGAGCATCATGCCTATAGATTAAAGTCATTTCATCTCCTGATAATCCAAAATGCAAATTTCAGTTAGGAACACAATAAATACCCGCATTTCATCAACCGAACCTCCTCCTCGAGAACAGAGCTCAGCTTGCAAGTACTTTAACTGCTGACGCATTTGCTGCATCTCATTGGATATCAAATCTCGATTAGCCTGTAAAATTAACAATTAAGATTGTAACATCTGGAATTTGACCAAAATGAATTTCCTAATCTTCCTAAGCTATGAACAGGAAAGAAATAGAAGTTACAGAGGATCATGGAAACTTACAACAGGCTTATTTTGAATGTTGCGCGCACGATTTGCATACTTAAGGGTATTAAGAGTTTCCTCAGCATTGATGTCAGCAGGGCTAATGCAAGCTGAGAAAGATTAACGAGTATGTGATTGAAAACCATGAAAGAATTTTAGTATTGATTAACTGGCAATAATTCAATGCCTATTCCAGTTTTGATACGCACAGTGCAACATAGTAAATTTTAAGTTTGATGTGCACAGTACATAATTTAATAACTATGTCTAGAAGAAAAAAATCCCTATTTCATCATTAAATATAACAAAAATGAACATACTGATCTAATTTTCAGAAAACATTAGGAAGAAACCGTATAAATTAGTTAACAATTGGCCCACGCATTAATCGAAAAAAAACACATTTCCATCCAATAGGCTGGCTTCAATTGAAAGAAAATGAACTGAAGATCACGAACACTTCATATTTTCAGTTGAATGAACTCAAGGGGAAACATGAAAATGATTAAACATTCGTGCCTACGAATCAACTTTCAGTAGTTGTAGTTACCTATCATGACAGTTCTGCTGTTTCCACCAAGTGAATCCTGCAACAAGGACGAGTAACATCAAAAGATTCTTAAATATGATATTAATAAACTAAGATTGAAATACTCAGTTCCTGCTCTGCTGGTAAAATCTAAACTTACAAAGAGTCAAGCTAAACTAGACAATTCCCATATATAAGATAGATACTAGTAATAGTATCGATTGCCAATACTAATTATAGAAATTAGAGTAATGATTTTAGTATTAATCAAGATTTTCTCTTCTGACTCGAATAGACCACTCCATTAGGTATACGCTCCCTCACAATACAGTGGTATGTATGTCAAACTACAAAATGTTAGTCTAACCTGTAAAAGTCGAGTGAGTTTGCTATCCCGATAAGGGACATGTACACCCTCCTTTCGCTTTTTCTCATCCCCCAGTGCACTTATGACATTACCAAGTGCAAGAAGACCTCTATTGATGTGTATACCTTTTGACAAGAAAAAAAAAATACAATGTCACTAAAATCCTTGTCATCCTCATTATCAATTGAAGAAACTGAGTCTGAAAATATTTTGAAACAAATGTATACTAAATATTTGGGTTAATCAGTAGTATTGGCAACCTTCTTTTAAACGAAGACCATCAGAACCGGTTCTTTTAGCTCGTTCAGATCCAGCTAGATCTACCAAATGGAGTTTTGCTGAAAGGTATTCTTCCCCCATATCCTCATCCGAAGTGTCATTGCTGGGAGAGAATGAATGGAGTTTGCGCATCTGTTCTAATGTAATTGTGAAGATGGCATGTGACCGACTAATACAAGCAAAAGTGGAACCACAAGTTATTGGATTATAAAATAACAAATCTAGCAGAAACCATACAATAAATAACACTTCTCCATCACTCAAATTTGTTATGAGTTTAGAATCCGGTGAAAATTACAATAAAAACCTAATATTTCCCCTATCAAGGAAAGATGAACAAACGGTCGAAAAAGAATTTTAAGAAAACTATTGTCAACAAAGACAAAATATGGAAATAAAATGCTATACTCTAATGAAGTTGGCCCAAGTTATTATTCCTTCCTATTGAAGTACTTTCATTAAAAAACATCATCTAACTTTCCAATATGAAGGATAATTTTTCATTCAATGTTTATATATTTGGTAAAAGTAAGAGTTCATTATTTACCTGGATTGGTTGTTCATATTTGTACTTCCAGTTGCCCTATTTAAAGAACCCTGCTCCAAGTAAGCAGCCATCTCCGATAATGTACTTACAGAAACTTCAGTTGACCCTGCCAGTGTTATTACTCCACTTGATGATTCACGAATTTGTATCGGTGATTTCCCGGGAATAGTTACTTTTCCAGAATGGCCATTAGAGCTAGAGTTATCTGATTTTCCCATAGATACCATATCCAGCAAGTCCCTTACCTCTTCTTTCAAAATCTTCAAAAGCAAATACACAATTAAGTCCTTGCAAACAATAATAATTCATGACAAATTTACTTTTTAATATTAAGGGCTCAAAATATTTTTAAAAAATGCAGCATCTTTAAATATTTGATAGTATTGTGCATAACGATTAACGAATACCTCAATGAAGGAAACATGCAACTGAAATTCGGTTTGATGTTTTAGAGTTTCAATCTTGTTGAACAAGGCATTCATAACCTGAGGAATTAACCCAATCCCACTATTGTCATTGTATGCAGTTCCCATCGTATACGTTTTCCCGGATCCTGTCTGCAACAAATTTGTGCTTCAAATGAAAAATATGATTTGAATTATCTTTTCTAACTTTGAGTACATAATATGCAATATAGACCTAACCTGTCCATAAGCAAGTACAGTAGCATTGTACCCTTGGAATAACCCATCAACCAATGGAGCAACACATTCCTCAAACATTTTAGATGAAGGAGATCCTCCATTTCCATAAACATGATCAAATGTAAAGGAATGAGTCCCAATTTGAACCTGATCAACAAAATACTGTAATCAAATTCTCAAGGAATACCAAGGTCACTTTTACCTAACAATTTCAGTATTTACCAAGGTCAGTATTTGCCAATTTCAGTATTTGCCAATTACGGATAAATAAGGGTCATGCTAACTAGTACCCGGGGCACTGGTTAAGGATAAAAAAAAAAGTAAATTTTGTATTGGAAACAACATTTTTCATACTTTTCAAATATTGACTACGCAACTTTTGATGTAGTTTTACTATTTTAAGTATCTTTAAGTAGTGCACCGGGACACTAGTTACCATTTTCCTTTAAATAAATTGACATTGTAAGTAAACAAGCAAGGAATCAACGACAAATAGTACTACTAATTAAATTTTTGGTAAACGACAACTAATTAATGATAATTAAGCAACCCGCAACCCTAAAAACACTCTGAACACTCTATTAATTAATGAAGTCATAGCTAGACGACAAACATAATAACAACAACAATTTATTACTAATAAAATTAGTTGGAAATAAAAATAAAAAATTAGAAGAAGAAGAAGAAGAAGTGTGAATAGTAATTAAGTACCTGAGGTTTTCCAGGGTAAAGAGAAACACATTGAGTGCAACCTTGTTGTTTTTCATCGGAAATGAGTGGACGAATGTGAAGAGCAACTTTAACAGAGCAATTCTCCGTTGATGTTTCCATCGGGAAAGAAAAAGAAGAAATGAATATGGATTGAAGAAAAAGGAAAGAAAGTGGTGGAGAAACAGAAACAGAATTAGAATGTCTGTTTGTGTGAGTGAACAGTTAGAATTATTAGAATCAAAGAAAACGATACAGCAGCAAACAGCATCACAGAGAGAGAGAGAGAGAGAGTGGTTTTGATTGATTGATTGAATTGAAGAGTAGCGGAAGAGAAAACACTAAGCAACAAGATCAGAGATAGTAATAACTAACATTACAACTAACAATAATTTATTATTATTATTAAAAAGTATGAATTACTTTTCTTCTTCTTCACTACTTGTATATGGTGGCTATGGAAACGTGAATGCAAAATCACCCTCTCGCTGGGTTGTGTGTGTATATATTGGCTCTGTTTTCATTTTTATTTTCATACATAGATTTTTGGGTTTTTATTTATGCTATGTCTATGTGGTCTGGGTGGGATATCGGTTAAGAATATTAAAACAAGAAAATTTCAAATTAAAAATAATAGTTTTATACTTTCGATGAATTGATTGTATAAACTTTAATGCTATATTATTATATTTGTTTTCATAAACAGTGTTTTGGGAGTACCGTTTAATATTTTTCATTATTTATTTATTTATTTATTGGGTGGTGTTAGTAATTAATCCTTCTACTCCTCGTGCGAGTCAAGTCCCGATGTCCAACTGTCTTTCTAACTCTTGTTATTTTCCCTCTCTCTACCACTCTTTTCCCTCCTTTTATTTTTTATTATTTATAATTTTTTTATTAGTACGATATAAATACAAAGTTTTTAGAGTTGAATTACATGCCGTTAAAATATCCTGCAGTCAATGTATGGGAGCATTTAAATTAAATTTTGATCAAATAAATAGTATATTTTAATAAAATTAGATGGCTGAGATTAACCTGCAGTCAAATAGCGACAGTAGGAAATCCATTTTCGAAATTTTCACTTCTACTCTGTCGAAAAATTCATAGAGCATATGAACTATTTTCTTTCAACCGAATATTTTCTCCATATACATTAGTATAAATTGAACCTCTAACTACATGCTTAAATAGATTAAATTTCTTATTATTTGAACCGATTTCTTGTTTATTTATTATTTATAATTTTACTTTTTTTTTACTTTTTTTTTTTGTCTTTTTAAAATAAATAACACCACCTCGAAAGGCAAAGGGACAATTTATACTTTCTTTTTGTTCGTTGGACAAATTATACTCTTTTTATAAAATGGACAAATTTATTTTTGGGATAAGATTAAATGGACAATTGAGTTATTTACTGTATTAATAGAAATAGGAATTAATTATATATATATATATATATATATATATTTTTTTTTTAAGTAAAAGGAAAAATAAATTAAAAAAGATAGCAAGGTACAGAGACTGGGGGGACATAAAACCTGACCCAGCTACAACCCAAATGGGAATACATCTTGAACAAACAGAGCCAGGTCGAAACAACCCTAATCTATCATAACAATACAAACACTCGTCAACAACCCCCTGAACAAGCAGCAGGCATTAAAGTTCGTTCGAACTAAACAATCCGAGAACAGTCACATGAACATAGACGGATAAGAAGCCGGTACTGGAATAGAGGCACTCCTGACGCCTTGAGACCTGCAGATCTCAACAGACCTGGAACATCAGAGAAACGAAAAGCGCAGGAACACCAACACAGCCAGTTTCACAAGAACGACGTGCTTGAACCCAGATCGTGGGATGAGTCCAACACGTTAGAACGACCCTTTCGGGTTAATAGGACCAAACCCTTTCGGGTTAAAAAACCGCAATACCACCCAATCTCTGAACCAGAAACATCGACAAAAACTAACAGTACAAAACAAAAGCATAACAAAATGAAAACAAACCAAACCATCCGACGAACAGCACGACGACGAGCACAGAACAACACGAACACACCGACGACGAACAAACGAGCTAACGGAAACTGATGACAAGAAACCAAAGTTGTACAGAGCTGCAATAACCACCAAAAATCACCAGCAAAAGCTTGACCCGTCGCCGACGACCACCACAAAGTAGGACGAAAAAAACAAAAAACCAACCGAACTCGCCAGAAAGGGAGAAACACGATCCTTTGAGCTTACAGCGTGGCTGAGAGTACCAAACCACCGCGAGAAGGAGAGACCGGTGAAGGCAGAAACAGATCGAAGATCAAATCACCAAAACCACCACGAGAACTCCTGCGCCGATCTGGATTGAGGTGGTGCGGAGGGAACAGCCGCTCATCGCACCACCACCAAGCTGGACTACATCGGAAAGGAACGATTTGGATGAAAGGGGCTGATTTGGAAAGATGACCTCTTGTGTGGTACAGGGTGTTTTGGTTTTAAGTGTTCTTTGAAATGCAATGTACTATTGCGTCAAAGAAAAGAAAAAATGCAATCAATTATATATATATATATATATATATATATATATATATTGGATTTTACCACCAATTTAATCTGGTTCGGGGTCAGTTTCGCCATCAAATTGTTTTAGTCTCCTTCCAATCGTAGTTGTGGAATTTTTCTAATGAAACTAATCTTTTTCTAATGAAATGCTTCAGACTTTTTTATATTTAAAATGAGAAAATACTTTCGGTGATGAAGTTGTGTGTTTTAAAATTTATTTTTGAAAAATGTCAACTAGTTAGTGTTTATGGGGCATTAACTAAATAAAATATGAAAATATTAAAACTTGTATAATTTATTTTTTAAAATATAAAAAATACTCTCTCTAAAACAAAAATTATTTTTTTCTTTTTTGAAATAGGATTTCGGAGACTCTAATTAGAATACCCTTATTTTTTCTGTCAAAATAAAAACATAGACATAAATTTGCCAACTATAAATTGGACAGCATTGTCACAATATTAATCGGTCTATGACCTTGGTCTTCTATAGATCTGCAGTTATTGGGGGACAGTCCTTGAGATCTCTTAGCTCCAATTTTAATACTAATAGGATCTCAAATAGATCTTCTTTTATTTGGGGGCGGATTAATTAGAAGTTTGCTTTGAGTTACTCCCTTTGATTTCAAATATAAATAAATTTCTATTTTTTTTAGATTCATTCAATTATTAATGTATTTGATTAGGTCAGATACATTAATAATTGAATGAACCTAAAAAGTATAAATTTGCTTATATATGAGAACTTGACAGGACATTGCATTACATATGCAGGGTGTTAGGATTCGAACTCTGGTCATCTCACTTATCCTTAAGGGTGAAATTTTTATTTACCGGACTACTTGACCAAAAAAATGTTTACCAAATCAAATTTTTTTTTCTTTCAAAATAAATTCAAAAACTAGGAATACGAGCTAGGAGACAAATATAATAAAATCTCATATATTAATATTTATCTTATATTTTAATAATAAAATATGATCAAAATAGATTATATGAATAGTTGGACAATTATTTTGCAATGAAGGGATTAAATATGAAGTGGTGCAATATATATATGGAAGAAAAGATGCCAATGAAATGGAAATGGTATCTTTGCTTTGTGAAGAAGGAGGACCAACTGTGAGTGGAAGAAGCAGAGTCAAGGTGGCAACTTTGTTCAGAAATTAAGATAGATGACCATAAAAAAGTTGAAAGAGATAGCCACCACAAAGAAACGTAGTATAAAGGCAAGAACAAGCTTTTGGGCCCTCACTCACATGTTCACCAAAGTTTTGTAAGCATCTGGTTTGCGGTCCCCTTTCTTAATTTCATTCAGTACTTGACAAAAATATAAACCGTTATACTACTACGAACGTAAATTCAATTGTAGCAGTCGTGCGCTCATTAGATTTAGATCGTACGATTTTAATTGGATAGTTTAGATGTATATTCAAAGTTTTATATTAAAATAAAATAAAAAATTGTCTTAAAATATAAATAATTTGATCTTGATTAGACAGTTGACACTGAATCTGATTCCGTTATACTACTACTCATTGAGACAGTGGCGGAGACAGGGGTGGCCAGGCTGGGCCATGGCCCACCCCAAAGTCAATGACAATTACTATATATATTGATTAGCGCGTTTACATGATTATTTGCTCAAACAGCCTGATGGCTAGAGAGAAGCCTATGTAATGAAAGGTGCTGGGTTCAACTCCCAGCAGCTTGATTTTTGCTTTTTTTCTGTTTTAATTTGACTTAGCAAATACATGTCTTTGTAAAATTTTGCTTTTTATATCCGTATACTCTATATTACTACATTTAAAATTTACAATAATTTTTAAATTAAGAAACTATCCTTTTTTTTTTGTCTTAAAGAAACTATCTTTTTTATAAACATAATACTAATTTTTTTACATGAGATTTTTTTTTTAATATTCACTATTATGAGTGATAAACAAATTATTTTCTCTATGGTAAATAATACTTAGTTATTATGATTTTTTATTATAGAAAAAGAAATTGCTTTCAAAAAACACTCATTATAACTTAAATTTTTATATGCAAAATAATTTTTGTATTCAATTTATATATTGTAATTTTTTAATGGCCCACCCAGATATTATTTCCTGGCTCCGCCACTGCATTGAGATGTTTTACTCCTATAATCTCGTTTAATTAATTTTTTATATATAATTATAAAACATAATTACAACAAAATTGAATATTCAACCTAATTAATTATATTATTGAATACTAGTATTCCGTAGATAAAATTTATTTAAAAAATATAAACTTTTTAAATATAAAATATAAAATTTCATATTTTAAAGTTTTCATATGGATACAGAGACATAAATTGAATATCAAAACATTTACCTTAATAAAACATTTTCAATTTTCTTGGTGTTCTTAACAAAGTCTTTCCCTATTGTTAATATGCATGAAATAGACAAATGCCCAATTATTGTACAAAAATTAATTTATTTTATTTTAAAGACAAAAATGGAATACATATATTAACCAAATAATCTCTTCAGCATAAGGTGTGTCGTAAAGACTACGAAAGATTACAAAATGTCAGCAAACAAAAAATATATAAATAAATAATTGATGCCCAAACATATAAACGGAGCATGACCTATAGTATGTCTCGACTTCTTAATAAGTCTCCAAGTAAGAAAATGCTCATGGTTTAATTTGAAGAGAAAGATTTTAAGGCTTTAGTTTTTTAATATGTTTAAGAATTTCATTGAGATTTGCCTTACATAAGTTCAAGTTCAACCACACACACCTTTTTGTCTTTAGACTAATTTAAGGGGTTCATACTCTATCACAACTATTTCTATTCTATTTTCTAGATTTGGATCTTTGTTGTGTTTTTTTTAAACAGATCCTTTGTAGTGGTGCTTATTGGATGAAGTTTTTCTATCTTCTTTTCTCTTGAGCACTTTTAAAATGCAAACTAGACAAATACTGATTTATGATAAACATCAATTTTTAAAAAATTAAATAATATATAGTCTTTGATTGTGCAATCACATAATATTTACTAAGAAATACATTTTTTTTAAATTAATATAAATTTTGTGACAGTTGTTTTACAAATGTGATATTTATCGTAGGATGGAGAAAGTGTTTTATCTATACCAATAAATTTAGTATTTTGTCTTAAAAAATTGTATATTCAATTTTGAAAGTCAAAAATTGTTATTTTCATGCAAAATTTCTATTTTTTTTATTTTACTTTCTTAATGTGTTTTTTCACTTTTAAGTTAAATAAATTAATATTTTTAATTATTATACTTAAGGCTTTTCACTTATTCTGTAAATAAAATCAGGTAAACTATTAGCAGTAGACTTTCCTTTTACTCCTTTTTGGGCCCGTATTTGCCGTTGGATTGTGTACCACTTTGTTGTGTGTTATTCAATTGTTTAATGTTGAAATTTTAACTTTTATATTATAACTTGCTACGTGAGAGGAATCCTAAGCTAGATAAATTAAAAAAACTCTTATTATTTTGACTGAGTCATATGTCAATAATATATATTTTAAGGGATGCATATTAACTTATCTAAAATTAGATATTTGTTTTTTTTTAACAGTAAATTTTATTTAATAACCAGATCACTGCTCAAGACGAGCAGAGACGATAATTTAGAGAATACAAACTAAAGGTGCCGTATACACTACTAGAAAACAGCATTTTAGCGTCCAATTTTAGCGTCGGCCACCGACACGGACACTACTAGTGTCGGATTAGCGTCAGCTAGCCCACGCTAGGTCACTAATTCTAGTTTCAAACTGAAGCTGTGCATTGTAAATTGTATTTCCATATGTAGCTTCGGCCACTCCGACTCTAATTCTAAAGTTTTTTTTTTTTAGCAAAAAAATCTTTATTGTTTATTGGCTCAAAAAACTTTCATATTACTAAAATCTAACTTCTCAAATGTTTCCACTTCTAAAAAACACAAACCCTTGCGTAAAAAAAATAAACCCTCACTCTCCGTTCGTTCCTCTTCGCCGTCAATCTCCCTCATCCTTGTTCTTCGTCGATTTGGTTCTCACTTCACCACCACAGCGATTCAATCAGTGGTTCTCAGGCGCGGCCAATCTCTCTCATCCCATCCCACAATCAATTCGCTAACACTCTCGTCTGTCATTATCACACAGTGCCGCCAATCATGCTTCTTCCCCACAATTCAATGTCATTCTACGACCATACCTCTACTGAATTTCTGGTTAGTAAACTATTGATCTATATTTAGGGTTTTTGTCAAAGGGAATTTAGGGTTTTGTTTTCTATTTGGTAAAATGATGAATACGGTCAGAGTTTTCCTTTATTTCTCAGCATTTTCTAATTTTTGGGGATATAATACAGTTGATTTAACTCTGAGAGAGGGGAAGAGCTGAAAAAGAAAAGAAAATAAAAATATCAAATTTTGGAACGAAGTAACAAAAACAAGGTATTTAGGAAGCTAAGGTCTTATTTTCTTTGTGAAAATCGTGGTCATGACACTTGTGTACATTGTCTTGTTGTAATTTAAGTTTTCATATTCTTGGTAGTTTTGCAAAGTTAACTTCGATGACACTTGTGTACATTGTCTTAATTTAATTTGGAAAGAGGGGGAAAGAAAATAAACTATAACTACAACACAAATTAGCTTTTTGATTCTTGTTGATGGATATGCTGAATACTTGATTGAAATGACTAGGAATTGAAACTGGAGATTTAGATGAAAGGGGTGATTTGTTACCAAAAATTCTGAGAGACAAGGCAGTGGAAAGACTTCTTGATCTTGTAAAGGTATCTAATCTCGTTGACTCATTTTTATTTTGATTATTTTACACTATATTTCTACTCTATAGTTAAATTGGCATTTGTTAATAGATAGATAGCAGTTGAAACTCAAAGAATGGTGAGTTTTGTGTTGGTAACATGGAAACTTCCGCTAACCTCTTGTTTTGTGCTTTTGTGGCATGTTTTTTTGGCTTCACAGGGATAGTGATTTTTGTCTGCTGTATGGTGGTGGTTTTGTGCAACTGCTCTGGCTCGCATTGATGCTATTGGTGAGTTTTTCTTGAGTTTTGTTTATGGTGCTGTGATTCAGCTTGAAAATTTGGTGTTTTGGTTATCACTGCAAGAAAAGTGTGTTGATTCTTTATGTTTTATGTTGCTTGCTTGTTCTGCAATATTACCATGTATGGATGACTTATTGACAACTCTAGCACCATAATTGATATAGACAAATGAACAATTTTAACTTTACATGACGGTCCCTTATAGTTCATAATGTATATTCTGGACACGAAACAAAGTTGTGGTGAAATATGTTAATTAACATGTCTTTAATCTACATGTCTACTTGAATATACTATCCTCTAATTTGTAATCAGATTTATGACATTGATGGTGGATACAAGCATGTACTCCAAGTGTATAATGGATTACATAATGTTGAATGCTCCTGCCAAAGTTTATAACAGGATGAATAAACACGTAAGTGCTCTAGATAGTCATTTTTTAATGAAATCAAATTTATGTAGGGACCATTCTTTAATTTTGTAAGTTCACTTCCATCGACATGTGAAATATACATGATAAAGTGTGAAACTACCAAGCTGTATGCCTTCTGATTTTACTTGATTGTTTCCATTTTAGCTCAGCCCGTGTGAACATGAGGGTTTGGACATTGGATTTATACTTAGTAGGATTTATATAAATGGTGTATTGTTGGATTTTAGATCTCAATTTTATGCTGATCATATTCGAAAGTTCAAGGTCGACTGTCATGATGGTGATGACTAGAGTGGATGGGGTAAGATGCTCTCATAACTCATTTAAAGTCTAGTTTTTCATTTTGGTAGTTGTACTTGAATGACACTCTTTGCTTATTATTACTACCACATTTTTTCCTCTCCGCCAGTTCCTATATTTTTCTTTTGTAAATGCCACTCTCTGTCATTTGAATATTGATAGTTACCGACTTATGTTATAATTTTTTAGATGTCAAAGTTGGTTCAGCAGAGAATAAAAATTGTAAAGATGAAACATCCTCCAAAGCAACTTTTGGACTTGGTACTACTAGTTTTCCAGTCAATCCTTATAATTTATCAGCAATTATTATTATATTTGTGGTGTCCACGAGTGTTGTCTCATACTTATCTTTACTTATATGTCCTTGTAGTTTTTAATCCATCTTCTATTTCAAGACCTTTAGGTTGAAGCTTGAATAAAAAGCAGAGGTAAAACATGGTATTTATGCTAAATCAATCTTTTTTCTTTCTTGTAAAGTCTAGTCATTTTTGAAAAAATTAAAGGAATAGTTTTGGTAATAGTTTTTCCATCTTTGATCACAGTAGGTTGTTTATTTTACACCAGAAAATTTGAATTAATTTAGAAATTTGATTCCAGGAGGTTGTTTATTTTGGAGTATGGCTATGCAAACTGTTTATCTCAAATAACATGAAGGGATTGCACAGTTTTGGTATACTTTCTTCTAGTCACTCATTGTTGCTTGAATTGTTTGTTTTTTCTTGATATAATATTTTCTTTAAATGATTATGCTGATTACAATTACTTTATTAGTTATATATGGTTATGTTAATGAGGTCCTAGCCATACTCATTTTGTAGTTTGATTAATTTGTATGTTATTTGTGCTTTCAAACTTTTTGGGATATGATTGATCATGTCAAGGTTATTTATAGTTTCAAACTAATTTGGAGATAACGACATTGTTACTTTGAATGTGTTTATGTTAATGCATTATGACTTTATGGCAAATTTGATGTGTAAATGTTTCTTTGGTTGGGCTTTGGTCTTTTTACTTGTATTCTTCGGTTTTGTGTGTTCTTATAAACTAACTTGATTACCTATGTGTAACTTTATAGTCATCAATAAACCATGGCTGGGCAAAGTCATCTCTAGCGTCATGTTACAAAGGAATCAAGGTAAAAAATTCTTGCGGTCAAGACTACTGAAGATCTTGTTCACAAATGTTTCTTATTTCTCAATTATTTCATTGTTGTTACTATCTTTGTAATGTCATGCATGAGATGATAGCCTGCAATCGTAACAATTGTATTAATTAATTTATGTGGAGTATGATCTTGTAGTTGTATTATGACTTTTTGTGGCAGATTTGTTGCTTTATTATTGTTTCTTAGTATCAGGTGCAACACAAACAAAACAGGGTGATATGTAATTCTTTTTTTTTTATTAAAAATTCACATGTTAGCGTCGGATAGGCCGACTCTACCGTAAATGTTGACTATTCATAAGTTGACTTTAGAGTCGGATAGGCCGAAGCTATGTGATTTTGTTGACTTTTCCACGATGGGCAAAATTAGAGTCGGATGCAAAGTAGAGTCGGCAATAGACTCGGCTAAGCCGACTCTAATATAGCGTCGGAGTGAAAATAGCCGACACTACTGTTTAGCTTCGAACGTTTTAGCCTCAATCCCGACCCCGACGCTAATCGGACGCTAAATAGATTTTAGTGTCGGTTTTTGCCCCTTTAGTGTGGGTTTTTGGCCGACGCTAAAAGCTGTTTTTCTAGTAGTGATATATGCAGAACACCCGAAAATAAACATCATAAAAGACACCCCTACACACAACACCTTGCCATAAATAAACATCACCATCTAAAACAGACTCCTTCACGAAAACGACCACTGAAACTGAAACCATCCATCGTCGCTACTCACCCCAATCCACCGAAAGAACTCCAAAAATAAAACCTCAAACTTGGGCCAAAGAACTGATTCCCGATCTCGAATCAAAAGTGATCGGCCCATCAGACTTCAGGACCAAATCATAAGGGCACCCCTCACCCCGGTAAACCAGAGAAACACCATAGCCAGCCAAACAAGAATGCAGCCTACACACATTAACAACCCCAAAACTCAAAGAAAAGAGCTAGCGACGATGAAAAAGGACCCGAGTAACAGAGGCAGCCTCCAAAAGAAATCACCCACAACAAACACCACAAAATCACCAACCTCTACACCTAATCAACTTCAGTCTGCAAATCATGCCAACACCAACACCAAATTCGAGTCCAAAATAATCCACCACCCCCATCCAAACCAAACCATAACAGCCCCATGTAAACCAACTCTCGCCACAACTCCACCATCACCTCTACAGAACCACCCCAGAGAACCACGTCGCAAGGGAAGAAAAACTCTTCATGGTAGAACCACCCAAATCACCAAGCACTTAACACAAAACCTCAACCTTGACTGTCACTTAGGTCTAGCTTCGTCCAAAAACAAACACCAGTAAAAGCAAAAACCAGAGAGACAAACCAAGGAAAGAAAAAACAAACACCGGTAGGGACAAAACAATCAGCGGCCAAACAGGGCCATTACCGCCACCAAACAGAACAAACTATAGTGAACAGAGCAGCCAACCACACCAATCACCTCACCCTCAACCAACTGACCCTTGCAAACAACAACCCGCGTCAAACCCGAAAACGAATTGGAAGACCAGATCACCATGGAGCAAAACGGAAAACAACAAACGGAAACAACTAACCGCCGGCGCCGGATTGAACTACGGTGGTGCGGAGGGCAGAGCCGCTCATCGCACCACCACCTTGCTTATCTACATTGCACCGGTGAAGTTTTGGATAAGGATGGAGTGGATCTGTAGAAATTGGTAGAGAGAGGTCGGAGAGAAACTATTTTTCAAATTTTTTAAAAAAATTAGATATTTGTATTTGAGAGTATAAAAAAATTTATTGATTACTAACGGTCGTGCCTGTTTGTGTGATCAACATTCTCTATTATGCTAATGTAGATATTTACTTAACCACCTTTTTTATTGTGCTTAGTTAATTGATAATGTAAGACCCAAGATTCCACTGTACAGTTTTTCTAAGGAACTCTAGTAATGGCTACGAGTTTTAGGGTTTTTAGTGAAGCGGTTTTGTGAGTATCGTCGCATTAATGGAATTTTTGCTGAAAATGAGTCTGTTTTGTGCTCGTGCGCTGGAAAGGCACAGACTTTTGGGTCGTAGTCCTCTTTTAAGTATGAGGAGATTTCTGCGAAGCCAGAAATCCGAGTTTTAGATTATTCTTGTTTTTGGAAAAACGAGTAGGATTTTACCCGCGGATGTAAAATCTTACTGCGTCTGTTTTAAGTGAGGTTTCGGATGGGAGTTTTATATATCTGCGGGAGTGAGGTTATGTTCTGAGAATAATTTTCCAAGGTGTGGAAGAAAATCACAGTCGCGGAAAAGGATTCGGCGATAAGTTTTGGAATGGAAAAACGATAGACGTTCTTTCTGTAGGTTTTCTGTTTTTGCGAGTTTCGTTCGCCGCGATGCGCGAGAACTGAACGTGTGTTTGTTGTAAGAGGTTGTGGGAAATATCTTGTGAGGATAGACTTGGATTGATCCAATGGCTAGATTTGAATCTTAGAACTTTATCCTATTTGATCTAATGGCTAGGAATTAAATGAGATATCTACAAGTAGCAAAGTCATGAGATTTCCTTCCATTCTTCTTCTCTTTGGCCGTGAGTCCACCCTTTGTCTTTCCACCATCACAAAATTGTCATTTCATAACCATTTCTCTTGATTAAAAGCTTGTTGGAACTTAGGAATTGCAAGGAGATTCATCACTAAGGTAACTAGAACTTCTTTCATCTCTTAGTTGACTAAACTCTTAGAGATTCATGAGATTTTTGGTTTATGTTCTTGAGAGAAATTTGTGAGAAGTTGTTCATGATTGATTCTTAGTGCTTAGAAGTTGTTTATAAGGGATTATCTAACATGTTTAGGCTTAGTAGTGATGCTTTCCATGGTTAGATGAGATTCTCATGAGATTTTTGGGCTAAGGTTTTGATAAAAATTTCTCTTGATCATGAACATGAATTTTTGTTTAGAGATTGTGTTCATGATGTTGTTTTAAGGCTTTTTATGGAAATGGATGTGTGATAAATGATTTTGTTTTGAGAAACAAGAAAAATTATTTTGTGTGTTCTTGAGAAATCATGTGATTTGTGGATTATGTTTGGAAATGTTTTGTTTGATCAATTAAATGATTTTGGGAACTAGTAGATTATTGTTAGGATTTTGTAATAAAAATTTTTGTGAGTTGGCCTTGTTTCCTTGTCTTGGCCGTGGCTTTTGGTGCAAATATGATCAAGGGTTTTCAAATTTTTAAGCCCTAATTGGGAGTATTTTATTGATTGTACGCTGCTTATATTTTAGGAAGCGCGAGTTGTAGAATTATGCGAGAAAAGTTAACGGAAGCTTGCTGAGGTAAGGGCATCACTTTATTTCTGTCTTTTCACTGAGTTATAACATGTTTGTTGGTTATTTTCGGTGATGCGTGTTTGTGTGTTTGGCATGTATGTGTTATGTATTCTCGTGATGAGAAAGTGTTTACAATACGTGCGTTGTTTTACAAATGATTGGAGATGTATGTATGAACATGTGGGTGAATACATATGATTGGAAATGTATGTATGTTTCTTGTGGTTTGTTACATATGATTGGATATGTATGTATGTTGTTGGGATGGTTTACATATGCTAGGGAGGTATGTATTTGTTGCATTAGTATACATGTGGAATCGTATGCTCATGCATTGTTAGTGCATAGTGGCGGGAGTGGACTACGAGGTGTGGTTGCGGGAGTGGACCCACCTGATTCTTATAGGGTTTTATTGAGTTCAATACATGGTTGCGGGAGTGGACCATGGGGTGTGATTGCGGGAGTGGATCCACCTTAATCCTTTGTGATTTTGTTGAGTTCGATACATGGTTGCGGGAGTGGACCATGGGGTGTGATTGCGGGAGTGGATCCACCTTAACCTTGTGATTTCGTTGGTGTTTTAGTAGGGGTTGGACCTACGATTCCGGAACTCATGCATTGTGGTAGCTAGGGTTAGTACCACACATTGTAGAAGTCTGCATTAGGCTTGGTGTGCATTATATATATAAACCCGTTGGTGGGAATTGCTTTGGTAGTTAAGAGCTTTCTCTTGTGTTTGTGGAATTATTGTTATGTGTACAATCTTTCGCACCGGTTATATATATATATATACTTTTATTTTGTGGTGACCCTTTCTTTCATTTGCGGGCTCATCCCACCCAGATGATGGGTTAGGTCGTGGTGACGACGGTGGCTGTTCCAGGCCCCAGTGAGATGTTGGAGTTTTGGCTTAGTTAGACTATGCGCCGGTGTGGGTTGTACACCGTGCTTTTTGGGTTTAGGCATAGGATTCTAACTTGTTTTGTTGTGAGTATTTGAATACTTAGACTTGGATTGTAATTATTCAGGAATACACTTTGCTTGTCGAAGCACCTTATGGTAATGAGTTCTTTTGTATATTTGAATGCCGGCTCATTTAAAATCTTTTATGCGTAACTCTGATTGTGTACAAAAAAAAAAATAATGCCTTTTCTGGCTTGAGAAAAACGGGGTGTTACAATTGGTATCAGAGCACGGCTTTAAATCTTCAAAGGGAAAGTGTATACTTGAGTCGTTAGTCCAGAGTCGGTTAGAACATAACTAGAGTCGTGTTAGTTCTAGTGTACGTTTGGTGTCGGGTCTTGTGTTAGTAATCCGTTGAGTGAGATAATCTGTTGAGACTCAGAAATGTTTGGATAAGGAATCTAATTAGAATTGGTATGTGCAGAAAGTTTCGGTGTTTCTTTTTGGAGGGTAGCCAGTCATTGCTTCGCGTGAACCTAGTGGTTTAGGCTACGTCGCGGAGGCAAAAGAAGTGATTTTGGAAAAAATTTTGTGTGAACCTTTGGACTTTTGAGGAACTAGAGGTTGTGAACCTCTGTTGTGAGGTTAATTTTTGAGTGGTGAACTCGTTGAGAGTTGCGGTTAGGGCACGGGTATGCCTGTGTGTTGGCGATAGCATGTGTGTGGCTTCACCCGGTGTTAGCTATGGTGCGGCTACACCTAATCCTGAGGGATTTTGTCGGGTTGGTAATGGTAATAACTGGTTGGGTTGTTACTCTTGTTTTAGTTTCGAGGACGAAACTTCTTTTTGGAGGGTAGTAATGTAAGACCCAAAATTCCACTGTACAGTTTTTCTAAGGAACTCTAGTAATGGCTACGAGTTTTAGGGTTTTTAGTGAAGCGGTTTTGTGAGTATCGTCGCATTAATGGAATTTTTGCTGAAAATGAGTCTGTTTTGTGCTCGTGCGCTGGAAAGGCACAGACTTTTGGGTCGTAGTCCTCTTTTAAGTATGAGGAGATTTCTGTGAAGCCAGAAATCCGAGTTTTAGATTATTCTTGTTTTTGGAAAAACGAGTAGGATTTTACCCGCGGATGTAAAATCTTATTGCGTCTGTTTTAAGTGAGGTTTCGGATGGGAGTTTTATATATCTGCGGGAGTGAGGTTATGTTCTGAGAATAATTTTCCAAGGTGTGGAAGAAAATCACAGTCGCGGAAAAGGATTCGGCGATAAGTTTTGGAATGGAAAAACGATAGACGTTCTTTCTGTAGGTTTTCTGTTTTTGCGAGTTTCGTTCGTCGCGATGCGCGAGAACTGAACGTGCGTTTGTTGTAAGAGGTTGTGGGAAATATCTTGTGAGGATAGACTTGGATTGATCCAATGGCTAGATTTGAATCTTAGAACTTTATCCTATTTGATCTAATGGCTAGGAATTAAATGAGATATCTACAAGTAGCAAAGTCATGAGATTTCCTTCCATTCTTCTTCTCTTTGGCCGTGAGTCCACCCTTTGTCTTTCCACCATCACAAAATTGTCATTTCATAACCATTTCTCTTGATTAAAAGCTTGTTGGAACTTAGGAATTGCAAGGAGATTCATCACTAAGGTAACTAGAACTTCTTTCATCTCTTAGTTGACTAAACTCTTAGAGATTCATGAGATTTTTGGTTTATGTTCTTGAGAGAAATTTGTGAGAAGTTGTTCATGATTGATTCTTAGTGCTTAGAAGTTGTTTATAAGGGATTATCTAACATGTTTAGGCTTAGTAGTGATGCTTTCCATGGTTAGATGAGATTCTCATGAGATTTTTGGGCTAAGGTTTTGATAAAAATTTCTCTTGATCATGAACATGAATTTTTGTTTAGAGATTGTGTTCATGATGTTGTTTTAAGGCTTTTTATGGAAATGGATGTGTGATAAATGATTTTGTTTTGAGAAAAAAGAAAAATTATTTTGTGTGTGTTCTTGAGAAATCATGTGATTTGTGGATTATGTTTGGAAATGTTTTGTTTGATCAATTAAATGATTTTGGGAACTAGTAGATTATTGTTAGGATTTTGTAATAAAAAATTTTGTGAGTTGGCCTTGTTTCCTTGTCTTGGCCGTGGCTTTTGGTGCAAATATGATCAAGGGTTTTCAAATTTTTAAGCCCTAATTGGGAGTATTTTATTGATTGTACGCTGCTTATATTTTAGGAAGCGCGGGTTGTAGAATTATGCGAGAAAAGTTAACGGAAGCTTGCTGAGGTAAGGGCATCACTTTATTTGTCTTTTCACTGAGTTATAACATGTTTGTTGGTTATTTTCAGTGATGCGTGTTTGTGTGTTTGGCATGTATGTGTTATGTATTCTCGTGATGAGAAAGTGTTTACAATACGTGCGTTGTTTTACATATGATTGGAGATGTATGTATGAACATGTGGGTGAATACATATGATTGGAAATGTATGTATGTTTGTTGTGGTTTGTTACATATGATTGGATATGTATGTATGTTGTTGGGATGGTTTACATATGCTAGGGAGGTATGTATTTGTTGCATTAGTATACATGGGGAATCGTATGCTCATGCATTGTTAGTGCGTAGTGGCGGGAGTGGACTACGAGGTGTGGTTGCGGGAGTGGACCCACCTGATTCTTATAGGGTTTTATTGAGTTCAATACATGGTTGCGGGAGTGGACCATGGGGTGTGATTGCGGGAGTGGATCCACCTTAATCCTTTGTGATTTTGTTGAGTTCGATACATGGTTGCGGGAGTGGACCATGGGGTGTGATTGCGGGAGTGGATCCACCTTAACCTTGTGATTTCGTTGGTGTTTTAGTAGGGGTTGGACCTACGATTCCGGAACTCATGCATTGTGGTAGCTAGGGTTAGTACCACACATTGTAGAAGTCTGCATTAGGCTTGGTGTGCATTATATATATAAACCCGTTGGTGGGAATTGCTTTGGTAGTTAAGAGCTTTCTCTTGTGTTTGTGGAATTATTGTTATGTGTACAATCTTTCGCACCGGTTATATATATATATATACTTTTATTTTGTGGTGACCCTTTCTTTCATTTGCGGGCTCATCCCACCCAGATGATGGGTTAGGTCGTGGTGACGACGGTGGCTGTTCCAGGCCCCAGTGAGATGTTGGAGTTTTGGCTTAGTTAGACTATGCGCCGGTGTGGGTTGTACACCGTGCTTTTTGGGTTTAGGCATAGGATTCTAACTTGTTTTGTTGTGAGTATTTGAATACTTAGACTTGGATTGTAATTATTCAGGAATACACTTTGCTTGTCGAAGCACCTTATGGTAATGAGTTCTTTTGTATATTTGAATGCCGGCTCATTTAAAATCTTTTATGCGTAACTCTGATGTGATATAAAAAAGAAAAAAAAATAATGCCTTTTCTGGCTTGAGAAAAACGGGGTGTTACAGATAACTACTTAACCTCCTTTTTTTGTTGTGCTTAGTTATTTGGAAAAAATCCTTTTTTTTATTAAAAAAACTGAAAACCAACTTTTGTGTGGAAGTTATTTTCCAACAAATACAAATATTTGAATTTGTGTAAAAAAAATATTCGAATAGAGTGAAGGGTAAAAATGGCAATAAGAAAAGTCCACACCAAAAGGGGTATTCTCTTTATATATTGGCATAAAAAAAAAATAATGCATAAGTTCCTTGATACATTATTTGGATTCTCAACATATACTAGCATAATAAACTCACTATACACAAGTAATATATAAAAATAAATAAATATGATTGGAGTTAACCAAGAGTGAATTGGTTGAAATGGTAAAAGATTTAGACCTCTTATAATATGTTAATAAAAAGGCAAAGAAGAATTGACAAAAAAAGGCAACGGATAATGATAAAGTATGTCCTAAGAATACATATTAAAAAATTGAACTTAGAAATAATTATTTTAAAATTATGCGTTCAACATTTCAAAACAAAATTTGTAGTTTTGGGATCTTAACATGCATCATTAGGAGACAAGTTAGCAAGGCACAAAAACAAAATCACTCGGATGGTCATGGTCTCACACTGAATTTCAACTAACGGTTTGATCTTTTAGTTCTTCATCTATGTTTGCATATGAACTTTGATGTTTAAATCTATAATTTTTTTAACATAGCATATATCTACGATTGGTAGCACTCAGGGATAGAAAAATCATAAATCTAAAGCTTGAAATTAATATATATATATATATATATATATATATATATATATCACTACAAGAAAAAAGGAAAATAGCGGCGGTCAAATAGTGGCACTTGGTTCAAACCGCCGCCGCTCCCACATTTACCAGCAGTTTCAAACCGCAGCTATTTGACTGTGAAAAAATCCACCCCTAAGGATCAACACGCGTGATTTATTTTTACTTCCACTCTTTATTTTTTCCACTCTCTTTCCCAACACACAGGAAAACATCGTTGAAACTGAAACCTATCTCTTCCCCCACCGGAAAATTCCCTCTTCCGTGGTGAAATTTCCTTCGGTTTCTATCAATTTCCATGAAGAAACAAGTAGATCTTCGTCAATCTCCTTCAGTTTCCGTCGGATTTCTCAATTTGCAGCAACATGTTGATTTCTCAATTTTCTTGTTGCTCCTCGAACTGACATCACTTTCCCTCAATTTCCTTTCGTGGTTGTTGCTTCAGCCACTGCTTCTATCGTTCTTCGTTCTCGCCATTAGAAAGTTCTAAGATGTCCGTCGTTCGCAAAAGTATGATTTCTTTTGATATTTTTCTTTGTTATGCCCTAATTTTACTTCTTCTGATAGGTTTCAGTTTAATTTACTTGCTCCCTTCACATAGGTTCGAAATCTGTTTTCATATCTCATATGATATGGCTTTCATATGTAGCATATGTAGTATAAAACTGAAATTTGTATCTATATCTATGTATAATTTGTTTGCCTTTCCTTCAACTTACAATTTCTCTATGTGGAAATTATTGTAATTTCTATATACCAGTAAGTTGCAGGAAACACTTTCATTCTCAGATAGAAATAGGGTTTTTGAAGTCCTAATTGAAAAAATCATTCAAAATTGATATGTATGTATATATATCAGAGACCTTATATGGTTGAGATGTGACCTTATATGGTTTGGATGTAGTTTCTTGGATGGCTTCATGTTCATCCCTTTTTTCTAATATATATGCTAACTTTTTGAATATTATAGTGTATGCTTTATACTGCTTGTCTAATTTTGCAGATTTTAGCTTTTTCTATTCTAGTTATGATTACAATTTTAGCTTTTTACTATGCAATTAATTTATTGATTCTAAAGCACGCTATGTCATATAATCTTAAAATATTGCATTGCTTGTAGTTTTTTGTGAGGCAAATGAGTTGAATGTGCCATTCTTGGAGCACATACGATCATAATCTTGATTCCAATGAGTTGAACGTGCCATTGTTGGAGCAAATAAGATCATATTCTTGATTCCAATGAGTTGAATGCTACCAGTGGACTTTGTTTGAGATTAACAATTGGTAGTATTATTATCATTATTTATTATATCTAGTCTAGCTTAAGGTCAGATAAATGTGCTTGTTTGTTTTGATTTGGTGGTCTTCTACGATTTTAACATTGGTTTGTATTTCTTTGATTCCATATAGTTTGTTGAAACTTTTTTTATCAGAAAAATCAATCATAGACATGCTACATTTAGAAATTCTCTTTCATTTAGAAAAATAGTATGTAGTGGTGGTCAAACTGGAGCGGATGTCTACAACCACCGCCGCTAACCGTTTATACTGGCGGTTTTGCAGAACTTCATTCCCTCTTTTTTTCTTATTTCAGATCTGTTTCTTTCGCCTTCAAATTAGTATTGATAACTAATAGAAACTACTTTCTTAGACATATTATTCTATAATTATATGACCTTGAATATCCACATCCATGTATGGACTATGCACAATAACCAGATCTTATAGGTGGTACTGATGAAGTTATAAGCCTCAATGTTCAAAACAAACTTGCTCAAATGCTTTTAAATAATTAGAGATGATGTACTTTAGTTCTTATGTGAGAACCCTGATGTGGTTCTGTATAGAGTTTCTTTTTCTTGTCATGTGTGTACTCTGCATTTAAGGGGTGATCCAGAATACCATCAAAAGATATTGGAAAATTTAAGGGATGCTATAAAAAACACAAAAAAACTTTGTGTGGTAAACTTGCCACATGTTTACTGTTATTTTACTTGTTTATGTGACATACATGTATATGTATATGATGACTTGTAACATATTATTAAATGATTGTAATTTTAATACACTAATGTAACCATGTAATGCATTTTGGTCCAATTTCAGGTTATGCTAGATATTGTAGGTCCATAATTACAATTTGTGAATAAAACCGATCGCCAATTACACTCGGAGCAGACACATTACCTGTCTTAACTCTGGATCAAAACAAAGAAGCTACTTCAAATCTCTTACCAATAAATTTTAGCGGACTATCAAAGGTCAGTATACCGTCTCCATGTTTTTTGTTATTACGGGTGTTTTTCGGACTACATGTTTACTTTTCGGTACTTTCATATTAGCCTTGATTATGTGTACTAGCAGACTTAGTATTTGATACTTAAGTAGCCTTGATTATGTGTACTAGCAGACTCCGTTTTTAATATCTTACAATAAAATGATTTTATATTTTTGGCAGAAACCTTTGAAAGAGTCAACTCTATTTCCATGTTTCAAATAGTGGGTTTCCTCTCTAAATGCTCTTCTGGCTATTGTCTTGGGCTCTTGGCAGGTTCTCGTTAAGGTATTAAGAATTATTATATGCTGCCCGTGCTTTTCCTTAATTTTCTTATGATTAATGCGCTATTTGGTTCTCCATGGCAGAGATCTCTTCAAATGGTGTAAAAGAATTACCAGTTTCGGGTTTTGCTTTGATGGTAGCTTGTCAGAAGAGCAATGTAATTTTATATATACAAAGGTCTGTTTTTATTTTCTTCTTCTTGTTTCTACTCAATTTTATATATACAATGTAATTTTTACGTATATTTCAGAGCTACTTCATGTGTAGCTTGAATTGTATCTCAGGAAGTTGATGTATTTGCGGAATTTCCAGCTTCATTTGATAACCGATTATCAATAATGAAAGTGATAGGAAATATTTGGAAAGCACGATTCTGTCACAGGTTTAAAAATAGGTCGAATTTTCCTCCCATACAAAAAGGAACCGGTAAGTATAGTCATTTGACAAGATGATATATAACTTATGTGTAAAGGTCTAATGTTTTTTTGACTTTGCTTTCATTTTTTATGCAGTTACATGAACGCACAATACCATTTGTTGCAATCCATAGTTCTTTGCTTGCATTAGAGCGTATAGCTTGATCTGTCAAGCATAATGAACCTGTACTCTTGGTTGGAGAAACTGGTACCGGAAAGACTACCCTTGTTCAAAATTTGGCTTTAAGGCTTGGTCAGAAGCTTACTGTTCTGGTCTGTTGCATATTGCTCTATTATATGCTCTGTTATTTGAAATTGTATCAATGTTTTTTGGGTGTGAGACATGATGTTGTTTGTTTTTTTTTCTTTTCTAGAACATGAGTCAACAAAGTGATGTTGCTGACTTACTTGGAGGATTCATGCCTGTGGGTGAACAATTTGTGTATTCAAATCTTTGTCGGGAATTTATGGCTCTGTTTGCAAGGATATTTTCTAAAAAGGTATTTCTTACATTCATTTGTATTTTGTGTGTAACTGCTGTTAATGACTCTATTTGTTTTTTGATGCACAGAAAAACAAAACAATTTCGTTGTTATCTAAAGAAGTTTTATGTAACTAGAATTGGGAAAAGCTACTTAGAGGAATTCAACAAGGAGTTTAGAAGACAGAACAACATATAAGTATTGAGCTTACAAGTATATTGAGCAGATAAATATTGAACCATTCAAAAAGCATAAAAGGCCATTAGGAGAAGAAATTTTCCAAGCTTGGGAGAGATTTTCTATAAAACTTGAAAGTGTAAAAGCAACCCATCTTGTGGGATATTGTTTTCATTTGTAGAAGGAAGTTTTGTTACTGCTCTTAGAAAGGGTGAGTGGATTTTACTTGATGAGGTGAATTTGGCTCCTCCAAAAACCTTGCAAAGAATAATTGGTGTTATAGAAGGGGAAAATGGGGCACTGTGGTTAGCTGAAAGAGGTTATATTGATTATATACACCGTCATCCAAACTTTCTTACATTTGCTTGTATTTGAAATTAATGTATGCACTTTGAATCGTTGTGTTATTTTATTCGACTCCACTCTAAATTTGAATCATTGTGTTATTTTATTTTGAATGCTTGTTATTTTTTATATTTTCGTCAATATTATTTGCAAAAAAAAAGAATTTTTAAAAAATTGTGACAAAAAAAATGTGTGGAAAAGAAAATTGGTGGGAAAAAAAATTGTTTAAAAGCGCATAGCGACGGTTCAAACCGTCGCAAACAACTTTAAAAAATTGCAAACTAATGATCAATAGGGGCGGTTTTAAACCGCCGCAAAAAATGACAGAACCAACGCTAACGACCTAGCGGCGGTTATTCCGACGGTTCACTTGAACCGCCGCTGATTGACCTAGCGACGCCGCATATAGCGACGCTTGCCAACCGCCGCACATTGCATTTAGCGGCGGTTTGAACCGCCGCTAAATGCTGCTTCGAACCGCCGCCGCTGGCCTGTTTCAGCGTAGTGTGTATATATTATTTATATTGTAACACATGTGAAGAACCCCAAAATAAAGTGAAAAGGATAAATAACTAAATCTTTACTTTTTTAAAATTTATAAAAGAAAAGCTTATAGCATCTCATTCATAATCAATTGACAAATACATATTGATACATCGATAAAAATATTGGAGCTAGTCAGAGATGTGGCTGCCATTGTCAAATAATGAGCTACCCTTGCTAAATCTTTGCTTGAAATTAAGTTAATGGACCACAAAAATAATTTTGTCTAAATCTATGAAAAAAAATAAATCTAATATATAACACATTTTTTAATCTACTTCTTTGTATTAGTTGAAATTATATGTAGTCCAAATATTGATAACAATACATCCATACGAGGTTGCACATAATCTTGCTAAGGTAGCTATATTATCAGCTAGTTTTCAGATTTTGATTGATGTACCAAATTATATTAAACACATTTTAATTAATGAAATGCTATAATCATTATCTATAAAAAAAACACATCCAAAAATAAAATACCTATGTTCTGTAAATCAAACTTTTTATTATTATACTTCTATGTACTGGTTGAAATTAGATGTAAGTCACTAAATTATGTGAATTCTACATTTGATAGAATTTGTCTAATTAGTTTCTGTTTTTTATAATGAATTTGTACGAGTTTCAATCAACAAAAAAATTATTAAAATAATATATTGTTGCAACCAACTTTCATTGCTTGGATCTAAATCTTGTAAAATATAAGTCAAGCAAAGCAATCAGCTTCCTTGGTCAATAAGAGTCGGTGAAAATAGTTTGAAAGGATCCATAATATTAAACAAATAGTTTAGGTAAACCATAAGAATATATTAAGATGCAAACTTCAAAGTGAATAAAGTAAGAGTACTAAACAATTTATTACTTAAAAACATATGTAACTATAAAAATTTAAAATTAGTTTATCTATACTTTTTATTTGAAAGAAATCCATCTTATGAAATTTTCTTAAACTTAACTGTAAGCTGTTAACCTAGCTAATATCTCTCTTTCTTTTTGTTACTCCCACCATTGAGTGGGAATTACTAAAATTATGAGACCTCACCTATGAACTGATTTTTTTTAGACGGATCTTGCAAATGGTAAACCACTGCAACCTAGGGATTGATTAGATTTAGTAAGTTTATGAGATAAAAAGTAGATTTTAAATTTAATTTGAGTTTAATGGAGATACGCTGATTGTATAAAATAATTGTACATAGTCATTCAATAAGAAACTACCAATATTTCATGTTATATTAAGAAAGTAAGGTAAAGTGGAGTGACGTAACAGAATATATAATTGTCATTGATTAACAGTATAAACTAATTTCACATTGTTAGTGTATATTTCTTTTTCTCATTTAATTCTATGTAAATATATCAAACTTAATTATGGACTAATTGATCTTAATCGAACAATTAATGAAAATCAACTCTATGTTGGAACATTGTGGCAGCAGACAATCATGATCTAGAAAAAAGCTGTTTATTTATTTTCCTTTTCTATCAAGTTACACCAAAATTGATAGAAAATTATTAAAATACATAGAAACTCTCTGCTTCATACTTTATTGTTTTAAGTCAGGTATGTGGGCCTCAGAATGGATACTCTCTATTATTTTTTCCTTAATTTTCTTCAATTTTTATATTACAACCCTTAACCAATTTCTTTCCTTTTTTTTTTTTAAATTCCAATTTTATTCTTTTTTAATAATATAAATGGTGTAGATTACACACTATTCCCTCAATTATTTTTTACAATTGAGAAAATCCACTCTCATGTGTGCCTCTTTAGAGATGCTCACTTTCTTCTTAACTCATCAATAATATATGTATAAGAGAGACCGTTTAGACGAATTTTTCTTTTATCATATACTCCCTTCCGTTCTTAATATAAGAAAAAAAATAATTCTAGATTTACTGAATAAAACATGTATTTTAACTATAAAATAATCTAAATACATGTTTTATTCTAGAAACTTATTTTTTGCTTATATTCAGAATCAGAGTAATATATAAATTCATTTTTAATATTAGATCAATAAATTTTCCAATTGGATCATCAACATTTTATTTGATCTAATAGTATTATCATCGGGAAGAAAAGATGATGTTGAAGAAGAAAGTGAAATTACCATGGTTGAAGGAGAGAAATTGAGTGGGAATTGGGAGTGTAGAGTAGAGTAGTGAATTTGTTTTATTATTTGTGTTGTGTGGATGAAGAAAATATTTTTGGGCTGAAGAAATTATTCTGAGTTTTGAGTTGAAGATCTCTATTTTTTTTAATAATTAATTATTTTTAATGGTCAACTTTTTAAAAACTATAAGTCAATATGTTCAGTTTTTTTTTAAAAAACTTTTGCAATTTTGTGGGGGAATAAATCAAAATTTTATTTATTTACTAAAAAAATCAAAATGAATCGTATTTGCGAGGACCAAAATCATATTTGAAGCACGGACACCTTTATGATTAGGCGTGTCGCGGTGCCCGACATTTGTACGACACTCCTACGACACGTGTTGGATAGCTCAGATCGGTGTCCAAAAAAAATAATTTCTCAACACTCCTTAGATAGGTATCCGATACCTATAAAACACTCATGCAACACGTGTCAGACAAGTGTCCCAAAATATTTTTTTTCTTTGCTTCTACTCTCCTTAGGCACAAATTAGACGCATGTCCACAAAGATTAAAAATGTGTCGAAACATCGATATCGATCAATGAGAGATTGAAAACTTGATAAATTTTTAACTTTTTTGATAGTAGATGGATAAATAAAGATCAATTATTATTGTATCTTGTTAATAAAACTTTTTTAAAATTAAATAAATGCGCAATTTAGATAGACATGTATATATTTTAATTTTTAATTTAGAACTTTTATAAATATATAGCAATGTCGGTGTCCTATATTTTTTATATGAGCAGTGTCGACGTGTTCGTATCCATGTCGTGTCAAGCACATCATTAGCTACCTCCTCTCACACCATGTGTCTTCATCCAATTTTTCCAATCCTCATTTTTATTTTTAGAAGAAAGTTCAAAACTAGAAGAAAAAGAACTCACTTGACCTGATAAGAAATATCCCTTGAGCCTTTTCAATCTTCTATTCCTCTTACTCAAACACGTTTTCTTTAGGCACTTTAACTTAGCACCCACTACTAGAAAAATCTTAAATATCGATGGACAAAATCTGTCTCTAAAATACAAATATTCTTTCACTAAGTGGGCTAGAGACGGATTTGATTCTGTCGGTAATTTCCTCGTCTCTTAACTATAGAGACGGACAAAATCTATCTCTAAAATGAAAATATGTCTCTAAAATAAAGATATCTGTCTCTAACTACTTTTTCTGTCTCTAATTCCATCTCTATTAGAGAAGAAATATATTCCATCTCTAAGTTCCGTCGGTATTTCAACTTTTTCTAGTAGTGACCCCCCACCCGTTCCGAATTAACAACACGGTTCTCTCTTCTTCTTTTTTTTTTTTATTACTATCATATCGGTATGAAGTTTCCACCGTCGTTAACGATGACTAATCTCCATCGGAGAACCTGTGGGACACACAAGGTGAGTTCTCCCCTCCCAACCGAATTTTCTCCATACGCATGAATAAAGAATCGAAGTCTGACCACATGCTTAAGGGGACCAAGACCATTCCCACTTGGACCAATTCATTGTTGGTACAACACAGTTCTCTTTATTAGACACAATAGACATTAAACTATCAAACTCACTGATGACAGGAATTTAGGTAGTATTTTTAGTAGTTAATTTATTATTAGTTTAGGACTTTGAAGACCAATTACAGAGCAAAAGCCTGAAGAAATGAAGCTACGATAAAAAAGAAGACGAGAATAAAAAATCAGCCAAAAAGAGAGCAAAAAGTGGATAAACACAACAGCTCCATCGTGGCCACAATGACAACCATCGTAGCCACAATAGGACGCGACTTGGCGCCTAAGAAAAGGAACAAATCTGATTTATTTGAAGCAAATGCACTCCAATCATGGCCACGATGAAGCCTATCGTAGCCATGATGGCACGTTGAAAGCCCATGAAAAACTATAAATAGAGCTCTCATCACTCATTATTTCTCATTCAGAAAATCTAGACTCATTCAACAGTTTAAAATTCTAAGAGAGACAATTCTCTCTAGAGTGAGGAGGAGCAAGGAGGGCAGTTGCACTCTCTACGGGAAGAACTTTCCCTCATCAAGGGAGAGGTAACTTCCTTAGCAGGCATCTACGCCATTGGTATGTCTTATTAGATTCTTGTAATTTAACTATGCATTATTAATAGCTAGGTTCTTTTAGGCTTAGGTGGAGAAGATGAACTCCCCTTATGAATGCTTGGTAAAAATATGTAATCGGTCGATAAGTTAATAATGTTTTACGGTTTAACGCTGTTTTCTATATATTTATGTTTTAA
This sequence comes from Trifolium repens, assembly GCA_030408175.1. Classification (NCBI taxonomy): domain Eukaryota; kingdom Viridiplantae; phylum Streptophyta; class Magnoliopsida; order Fabales; family Fabaceae; genus Trifolium; species Trifolium repens. The sequence continues at coordinate 41,045,640 of CP125851.1, forward strand.
CATACGTGAACTCAACCTTTAGCCATTGCTTAAGAGGGCGATCATAGGAATATTAGTTAGTCACGAATCTGGCTGTTATTTACAGAACAATAAATTATAGTGCCAGCCGCATAGATACGGTAACTCGGATATTCTAGGCTGGTGGCCATAAAGGATTAATCGAACGTAATGCATGCATGTATGTTTACTCGCGTTGTAGCTAGGTACGTGACAACTCCGAGGTAGGCTCTCAGAGGGTATTGTAGCTAAGATGTTTAGAGGAACTTACTACGTATTAGGGTAGCCTCATATTGTTACCACAAACGATATAAATTAATCTGCCGAACAGTAAGTTAGGACCAATGTTGTTATTACACCGGTTATACAAGCATGAGTGAAGGGAGGGATTCGATCTACATAAACCTAAGCCTCATCTATCTGAATCAACTATCTTTAATTTTCTGTCAAGCATATCGCTGCTTTTACAAACTAAAAACCTTTTCAAAACCAAAGCGAATGCAAATCAACAAACTTAAATAAAACTAGTAGCACTTGGTATGATCCCTGTGGATACGAACTCATTCTACTCAATAGAGTCTGAATTATTACTTGACGATAGATTGATGCACTTGCCAAACCGTAGTCACTCACCTTTGACAAGAATCACATTTTTTGGATTGCGAAATTCATATCAAATTAGTAATAATACCACTCTTTGTTGCTTTATGCACCTCCCCTATCAAACCACCATTTAGCCCCCTCACACTCCCTCCTGATCTAGGCCCATCTTGTTCCTCAACACCACTACATTGATCTTTTGGTTAATATTTCTAAGTATTTTGACTAGTTAGGGATTGGATGGTTAGACTACGTCACACAAAAAGATAACATTTGTGCAGATGTTTTAGCTAAATTGAAAGTTGTAAGTTTTGACCTGATAAGATGCACTGCATCATTTGCTTGTCTATTTTGAGGACTTCGTTATTCTTCCTTGTTGCTTTTCTTTTTTATCTCATGTAACAAAAACAAAAACAATCTCTACAAGTTGTTTTTCTTTTTATGGGACACAACTTTAGACACAAGTTAATGATAGCTATATCCTCTCATGAATCCCTTTTAGCAAACATTATGTGAGTTCCCGCTCCCATGCCCCTTGATTCTGCTAACAAAATTGTTCAACGTCAAAGCCATGATGAAGTATTTTTTATGTTCTAAAAGAAAAATAATAGCCAAGACTTGGCCCAACCTTTTTTAAAGGATAAAGATGTCATAAGCAATAATAAAAAGATGTCATACTAATTTATTTTCTCATTGTCCTTCCTCCCACCTTCTCTCTATTTTTATCACCATACTTTTTCTTGAATATTTTTATACATTTCCTAAAAAATAGTAAATAATATTTTAATATATCTATTGTACAAAAGTATTGTAATATTTCTAGTTCTATATGAAATAAAAGTATTACTTCAATTCTTAAACACACAAATAGTATTTTTTTTTACCAAATATTAAAAGACACCTTTCTTGCTTTATTAATTAACAATCATTCATGCCCCCTTCATATATGACTGATGAGGATCTCCAAGAGATGTGATTAGTAAAAGTGTATTAAAATTAGTAAAAATTAGCTTTTATATCTTTTCTTAAAGGTAGCTTTTATACCTAGGCTTGTTTTGTAATTCGACCCCTTTAGTTCTTTTCAGATGCCCGTTGTGTAAGTTGGGCAAGGTTAGTTTTAGTAACATAGCGAGTGTGTTTAGCATTTAACTTGCACATTACACACACACACACACTATCGTAAGAAGTTTTATACGGTGTAGTACATAAATCCTCTATTTATGCTATTATTATGGCCCAACTTGTATCGTGATATAGATGGCCTGAAAAAGAACAATAAAAGTCCATTGATATCGAACTATTTACTTTTGGCGCCTGACTACGGTCTGGCAAGTGTACCCGTCTGTCGTCGAGTAATAATTCACACTCTACTGAGTAGAATGAGTTCGTATCCACAGGGACAGCGCCTCGGTTACTAAGCTTATTCTAAGATTTGTTGAGATTGCCTCCGCTTTATAAGTTGGGATAATTTTAGATTCAAGAAACAGAGAATATAACTAGAAAGAAAGACAATTTAAGAAGATAGGTTAAGTAGTTGGAATCCCTCCCTTATTCCTGCTGGGTAGTTGGTGCTATATCGTTGCCTATTCCTTTTTATTATTGGTGAACTAATATAAGTAGTAATAACCGCGTACGATAATTACCCTAATTACGAGTATAAAGAACCTTAATTAATAGACAGGGAACCCGTGTTAGACACGTTGTCACGTCCCTATACTAGTGATTAGACTCTGAATATGTAGTCAATTAAGCATGGTTTCATTAGTTCTTTTACCTTTAACCACTAGTGTGACTAAGCTATTATCTATTGATCGGGGTTGGTTGCCGGTTTTGAGGCACAATACTAGATCACTAACCATATAAGTTAGTTGCCAGTCAGTGTTAAACACTGGTCCTAAGGCACAATGCTATATATCACCATCCCTAAGAGTGTTCCCTAATTGTGTACTTTAATCAGGTTACGTAATTAAAACATAAACAATAGAATAATAAAACTGAATAGACAATTATATAAACTTAGTACCAATTTACATGATTCCAGCATTCATAAGGGAGTTCATCTTCTCCACCTAACCTAAAGAAGTTCAGCTACTAATAGACATAATTAAATTACAAGAATTAAATAAATGCATACCAATAACCTTGCTACCTTGCGGAGGAAGTTACCTTTCCCGTTGAAGGGGGAAAGTTCCTTCCCTAGAGCTCCTCCTCCTTTGCTCCTTATAGAGAAATAGTTCTCTAAATTTCTAAATGAATAATTGTGAAGGAGGAGAGCTCTATTTATAGTTTTTCGGACTTGGGAAGCAAGGCACATTGTGCTACGATGGGCCCATCGTGCTGCGATACCAAGATTCAGTTCAAAATTATAACTGATCATGTGCGTTTGATCACCTTGTTCACCAAGAAATGCCATCGTACCACGATACATGTCATCGTGGTACGATGGACAAATTTACTTCAAAAATATAACTTGTGCTGTCTTTGCCAACAAGCAGCTCCATCGTACTGCGATGAATGCCATCGTACTGCGATGAATGCCATCGTACTGCGATGAGACATCAAAATTACGTTTTTGCTTCAACACGAAAGTTGTAGATTTTTTGTCTTAGCTTTCCAACGCATGGTCACGGACCTCATTCCGATACTCGTAGCTCAAGTTATGGTCCGCATACTGAAAGTTGCGCATTTTCTTCCTTTTAGCCTCTTTTTATGCATTTTCTTCAATTCTTGACTTCTTGGACAAGTAGCTTCACTTCTTTAGGTTTTTGCCTTGTAATTGGTCTAAAACTAATACTAAACTAATAATAAATAATACTAAATACATCATATAAATTACTGTCATCACAACCCCAAACTTAAACAGTTGCTTGTCCTCAAGTAACATGTCTGCCAAGCGAAATCGTCAGTGAAACAACAAGCAGATATAGATGACAGAAATTTCACAACCTTATGTATTTGTCAGCAATGGAACCACTGAACTTCACCTCAGCGATCATGCTCAGTCAACACTTGGGCTCAAGAGACGTTAATAGTAGCAAGTCAGACAAATGCCTGCAAGAGTCCATGTTCAACCTTTTCTCTCTCTCACATTTGTATTTTTCACTCATAATTGAAAGGGTTACTTTCAATCATCGTACAACCTGCCATTTTACCATAGGCTTGCAAGAACTCTAAGCAACTAGTCAAAATTCAATATACATGCATTATTGGAGGTCTTTTCAGGGTTATAACGTGGCTTAGGTCAAGGTAGGACATTTTTGGGAATAGTAGGCTAAACATTGGAGTTAAGTTTCTACTTTGGTTCCTTTTTGTGTACGCAACCTTATTCCTTAGGGTGCCTTTTTGCGTTGGTATCGGAGATTAAGAACCGGATGTGTCTTTGTATGGTTCTTTTCTATCACTGTTTTTGCCCTTTGGCTCTTTCTTTTTCATTTTTTTTGAAGAGACTATTTTTTTAGGGAATTTTTTATGTTTTCCCGTCTCTTTTTTCATTTTGTAGTGATAGTTCTCTGTATACCCACCCCAAACTTAGATGTTGCTAGTTCCATGAGCAACCCCAAACTTTGTTGTTGCCAAGACTAGAGAACTATTACCTTAACTCCAAAGAAGGGTAATTTTTGGTTTTCTGGTCTATAGACTTGTAATGTGGTTTGTCACTGTAACAAAAGGGATATTATTTTTTACGGATCAAAATTGGCTAGCAAAGGATATAATATATAAAGGGTGGCTTGAAAAAGGCTCTGGGTTATAACAAACAATTTCCTCAATGCATATATATCAAATTAACCCGTCAGCAGAGAATTAGAGCAAGTTCTAGAAAATGAACAAGTGCACGGTACTCTCATAGTAGATCGAAAGAAAGTGGTAATACCGTTTGGAAATATTTGGCTCAAATCCTCACATGGCTTAGGTATATCAGAAGATCGAACACTTGTCTCACAGACACCAGCTTCATCACTCATCTCGTTGTCTCTCAAACTTTCGCGCTTTCTGAGCAATCACCTTCGGTGTTTGTATAAAGGCGTGGAATTCAAATCACCCAAATCTAGTCGTTACGTCACTGGAACTTTGCCTATAACTTGTAACATGCACTAGATAATAAACAAGCAAACAGTTATTGCATTTTTTAGTAAGCATAGGGGGTTGTCAGCAAATGACATTCATTACATATATGATAAACTACTAAGATACAAAGATAGAAGGGAACAACGGGAATGCTCCATGACTTACTGCCCGCCCTGGTTGATGATGCACCAGGTGTAAAGAATATAGGGTTCAACTCCTCATTCAACAGGTCCATATCTGAGTATTGACCTGCTTGTGCCTGCTCTGAGTCTAATATGCAGCATGTTGCTGCTATGGGTTTGTTACCCCAAACTTTGAACTTTGTTGCTTAATTTGGTGGTAATCCTCTTTACTCGGTTAAGAATGTCTACGTCTCTGTCCCAAGAGATCGTCTCTCTTTTACTTGGGACGTGAGACGTTCATTCATCCTTCCATCTTGACTGGATAAAAATCTGGAGGTTTTTTTTTTTTTTTTTCTTTGGTGCAATGGTGATGAATTTGTGGTCTAATGGCTGTATAGAAGTTTTGGGCATGGAGGGGTAGGAAAATGTTGAGGTTTGATTTTTGTGGTGATGAATGAATGAATAGAAAAGAGATGATGATGGTGAATTTGGAGGTTTAGAAGTGTAGGGTTAATTGGGTGGATGGTGTAAGTGTTGCAACCGGTGTTTCTTTTTGTAACTTCAAAACTTTCATCGTGTCATGAGCAGTTTCATTGCACGATGACTGTTCCAATGCCATATTTTTCAAAAGTTTTTATTTTCATCGTGACACAATAGGAAATTTGTTGCACGATGGGCTTTGGAACAGTTCTTTTAAAATTCTTTTTGGGCATAAAAATAGTATTCCTTCCCTTTTGATAACATATCTTGTAGTTTTGAAAACTTATCTAATGAAAATAAAACTTTAAAATGCGAGAATTGAAATGAAAGCAATAAAAATACCTTGGGTTGCCTCCCAGGAAGCGCTTCTTTAAAGTCATTAGCTAGACGTCAGAAGACTGTTAAGGCGTCTTATATGAGAGATGGAATATATCATCCGTCTTCTTCCTCTTCTTTGTTAAGAATCCTACAAGAGGTGAATTGATTAAGGAGGGGTAGAGAGTTAACTTAAAGGTAATTAAAATAGATGCTAGAGAGTTAACTTGACTAGAGAGATGCTAATTATTTTGTTAAAGGTGCTAATTTAAACATAACTAATATCATAGTCCTAAAGAAACTCACCACTAAATTGATGAGAAAACTTGAGAAATGTGTAATTAAAATCAACAGTGATCATCTCTAGCATATTAATTACAATCAATCTTGGAAGAAGGAGAACTAAACATGCATCTAATTAACAACATGTATGGTCTTGGAATAGTAGTGCACTAGTGCTACAAGAATATGATCTTAGAATAGTAGTGCTACAAGAATTTTGTTCATTCTTTCCATGCCAACATGCATCATCAAACCATAGAAGTTCATTTTGCCAATCATATCATGCCTATACCTACAATTCTTTTTAAGAGTTACCTTTCTTGCCATGTGTTGAGCATGCATATGGATACAAGTTGGCTCTATGTGTAGTGTTTGACTCTGAAAAAATTATCAACTTATACCTAGCACCTAAAAATTATGCTTAATGGTTGTTTAAATTCTCCAAGTTGTATCTCTTACCCATAGTTTTATTGGTGGTTGTTCTTTAGAATGATGGTAACGGAAGCAAGCAAAGCTAATAAATACATAGATATGACAAATAGAAAAAGGCTTACTTGAAAGAATATCATGCCAATCAAAATACATGCACCTAAACAACTACTACCAAATTAAAATCAATGCCATATTGATCAACACATTCTCACAATTTTAATAAATGCCACAAATTCTTTAAGAGTTTAGCATGCATGGCTATGATTTGTTTTACCATGGAGACACTTGAAGTATAGAACCAAGTTATAATTTCTATATAGCATTTAATAAATCTGTTATAAAATGCCTAGTAATGAAAAGTATATTGTTTTTATGTTTGTTCAATAATTTCAAGAAATTATTTCTCTAGTAGACTTCCTTTATGTTTGTTCAATAATTTCAAGAAATTTTGAACATCTTCATTTACTAGATTATTATCAGCCGCTTGTGGGACTTCAATGATTGGTTGTCTAATACCTGTTTGAACTTGAGGGGTAGACAATCAATTGATCACTTGAAGTAGAAGATTCAGCATCAATGTTACTTTATTAGAACCAATGTCCTGAAATTGATTGCTCCCACTAATCAAGTCATTTTCAAGAAACTTTTCATTTCTTGATTCCACAATTCTAGTGCTATGAGACGGACAATTGAACCTATACCCTTTAGACTTTTGGCATATCCAATGAAATACCCACTTATAAGTCCTACGGTCTAGTTTCTTTTCTTGTGGATTGTAAACTCTTACTTTAGACGGGCATTCCCAAACGTGTATATGACACAAACTCAGTTTCCAACTTTTAAATAACTCAACAGGTGTCTTTAGGACAGCCTTGGTTGGAACACAATTCAATATATACATTTCCTTTTTAAGAGTTTCGCTCCACAATGACTTCGAATGTCAGAGTTGTTACGCATACTCCCAACTGTGTCCATTCTTAGTATATTTACCATAATATTCTCCACCTCTATCAGTTCTCACGATCTTAATTTGTTTTTCTACTTTAGCCTTAAAACTTTAAATGCATCCAATGCTTCATACTTATTACGAAGCAAGTAGACAAACATATATCGTGAGTAATCATCAATGAAGGAGATGAAATATTTCGAACCTTGTATGTCCATGTGACTACGGTCTGGCAAGTGCACCAGTCTGTCGTCGAGTAATAATTCGCACTCTAGGTGTCTAGAATGAGTTCTTATCCACAGGGATCGTGCCGAAGCTTCACTAGCGTTATTTACTACTAGTTCCGGACCACATCAGGTTAATACCCAACATCAATTCTATTAGCGTTCCCGCATACCCGGCCAGATTACGAGATACGTCGTTTAAGTGCAAGAAAGTAAATAACAAACATAATACTGAATAACGATTTATTATAACTTGGGACTCAATCACAGACTCCAAATATTCATAGGGGAGTTCATCTTCTCCACCACAACCTAAGGCATCTAATACAAAAGACTACATATTTAAATTACAATAAAGAAATTATAACCTAAACATAAAAGCCTAAAGAAAACATACCTTGCCGAGTTAGTTTTCCCGTAAGGGGAGAAAACTATGCCCAATAGAGCTCCTCTGAACCTCTCCTTATAGTAGAGAATGTTCTACTATTTCTGAATGATTTAAACAATGAAAGGGAGGCTCTATTTATAGTTTTCGTGGGCCTAAGCAAGGCATCGTACTGCGATAGGTCCATCGCATTACGATGTGAAGATTCAGTTCAATTTTATAACTGATCCTGTGCATTTCATCAGCTTGGTCGCCAAGTTAAGTCATCGTGCTGCGATGGCACACATCGTGCTGCGATGAACAAATTTTCTTCAGATTTTATTCTTCTGTTTTCTTGGCAAACAAGCAGCTTCCATCGTGGCACGATGGAAGTCATCGTGCTGCGATGGAATGCTCAATTTCTTCCCTTTTTGGACTTTTTCTTGTCTTTTGGCATCTTGGACCTTGTCTTGATGCTTTTTCCTGCTTTTGTAGGTTTTCCTTCGTATTTGGGCCTGTCTTGGTCATTTTACTACTAATAATAATACTAAAAATACCATATAAATTCCTGTCATCACAACCCCAAACTTAAATTGTTGCTTGTCCTCAAGTAACATGCTGTCAGACAAGATCGTTAGAAAAATAAGAGATAAATAAAGATGATAGGAATTTCACAACCTTGCTTGTATTTCAGCAATGGTACCGCTGATTTCTTACCGCAGCGATCATGCTCAGTCCTGCTAGGCTTAGGAGACGTCGATAGTAGCAAATCGGACAAATGCCCGCAAGAGTCCATGTTCAACTTTTTCTCTCTCTCTCTCACATTTGTCTTTTTCGCTCATAATTGAAAGGGTTATCTCTCAATCATCGTACAACCTGCCATTTTACCATAGGCTTGCAAGAACTCTAAGCAATCAGTCAAAATTCAATATACATGCATTATTGGAGGTCTTTTCAGGGTTATAACTAGAGCTGTAAAAATGGGCCAGGTTATCGAGCCGGCCCAGTAGCCTTATAATTTTATACGGGCCGGGCTGGGCTTCCCAAAAATATTATTGGGCCTTATTGGGCTGGGCCACCGAGCCTAATTTTTTAATGGGCCATCATGGGCTGGGCCCGCGGGCTTTTGGGCCGGCCCATTAAAGAATTAAAAAAAAATATCTAAAAATAAAGAATTTTAGTTAGCATAAAATCTTTAAATAAAATAAGTAACAAAAGATGAGATTTGTTTTTTTTTTAAGGAAAAAGATGAGATTTGTTAGTTAGGAGATAATTAATAATCGGACCTTCTGGTAAGTTTAATTAATAATCCTTTTGTTTTATTTGCAATTTGAATTTGCTTTTTAGTTGATGACTTATCAAATTATCGTGTATTATGAATTGCAGATATACCCGAAGTAGAGGAGATACAATTGTATGAAAAATCAAGTGGTCAAGATCAAGAAGAGACTTAGGCCGAGAAGTTACCTAATTTATAATTTACTTTTTTATTATAATTTATAATTTAATTTATGTATTTTGAATGGTTATGTTAAAAGTTTAGTGTGTGATGTAAGCTTGAAATTTATTAGCTTTGAGGATGCACTTTATGAATCATCATCCACAGATCTCTCGACTTTTGCATGGATATTTTGAAGTATTTATTATTTCATGAAATCATGACACTCACTTTTTTTATGGATATTAATTTGTGTGCGATGCATATGTAGTTTTATTGTCGATTGAATTTTTTTTTACAAAAAATTTGTCAATTTTTTATAAAAAAAATATGAAAAAATTTGTCGGGCCGGCCCATCGGGCCATGTAGGCCATTGGTTATTGGGCTGGGCTAAGCGGGTCAGGCCTTGGGCCTTAATGGCCCGGCCCACTTAAGCCCAATAGATGTCTTGGCCCAATGGGCCCGGGCCGGGCTGGGCCGGCCCATTTGATAGCTCTAGTTATAACGTGGCTTAGGTCAAGGTAGGACATTTGTGGGAATAGTAGGCTAAACATGTGGAGTTAAGTTCTAATTTGGTTCCTTTTTGTGTACGCAACTTTATTCCTTAGGGTGCCTTTTTGTGTTGGTATCGGAGATTAAGAACCGGATGTGTCTTTGTGTGGTTCTTTTCTATCACTGTTTTTGCCCTTTGGCTCTTTCTTTTGCACTTTGGCTCTTTCTTTTTCATTTATTTTTTTGAAGAGACTATTTTTTTAGGGAATTTTTTATGTTTCCCGTCTCTTTTTTATTTATTTTTTTCTTTTTGTAGTGATAGTTCTCTGTACACCCACCCCAAACTTGAAATGTTGCTAGTTCCATGAGCAACCCCAAACTTATTTTGTTGCTAAGACTTTGAGAACTATTACCTTAACTCCAAAGAGGGTAATTTCATTGTTTTTCTGGTCTATAGGCTTGTAATGTGGTTTGTCACCGAAACAAAAGGGATAATATTTTTTACGGCTCAAAATTGGCTAGCAAAGGATATAATATATAAAGGGTGGCTTGAAAAAGGCTCTGGGTTATAACAAACAATTGCCTCAATGCATATAATATCAAATTAACCAGTCAGCAGAGAATTAGAGCAAGTTATATAAAATAAACAAGTGCACGGTACTCTCATAGTAATTCGAAAGAAAGTGGTAATACCGTTTGGAAATATTTGGCTCAAATCCTCACATGGCTTAGGTGTATCTGAAAGTTGAACACTTGTCTCACAGACACCAGCTTCATCACTCGTCTCTCTGTCTCCCGAACTTCGCACTTCGGAGCAATCACCTTTGGTTTTTTGTATGAAGGTGTGAAATTCGGCTCATCAGAATTTATAACTCACTTCGCCGCAATCTTACCTATAACAGTTTATCATGCACTAGTTAATAAACAACAAACAATTATTTAATTTTTTGTAAGTTTGAAAAGGGGTAAAATGATGAAATGATTAAACAGGAAATTCATGGTACCATAGTTAATAATAAAATAAAAAGTACATAAAACAAAAGTACATAAATAAGAAAGACTATAATAAATGCGGATCTACTGTCTGCCCTCATCATCACTGGCCAGCTCCTCATCCAGCTCGGCTGCCAACTCCTCAGCACCTGCCTCATCCCATCTATCCTGAACCTGCTGCTGGTGCTGCAGCATGTTCTGGGTCTGCCTGTTGAAGTGCCTCGTCAAATCCGGCTGCTCCGGATACTGCTGGCGGTAGGAAGGTAGAGGATGTTGTGCTCTGTACCTCTGAACAGCGTCCATCATGTGGGGTGAGTATCTGGGTAATCCCCAGTCCATCAGGACATGCATATCATACTGTGTGGTCGCCATCCCCAGCTCATACTCTGAGAACTGGTGCTGCTGAGGTGGCGGCTGGTGTACTTGTTGATGTTGTTGTGGTGGCTGCTGCCCCTGCTGGGCTCTCTCAAAATCCCGCTGGGCTCGGGAAAGGAACCTCGCTCCCAGAGGAATCTCTGGCCCAATGATCTCGTCATCATCCTCCTCTGGTACCCCAGCTAGGGAACAGAGGTGAGAGATAACAAAAGGGTGGCCAATGGTGGCATCAGAATATGTGATCATGTGCTTGATACTCTACACAATCACACTGCCAACCTGGATGGGCTCCCCCATCAGAATGCTGTAGATGCCCAAACACCTAGAAGTGATGATCTCCGTCTGGTTGGAGCATGCCTCAAAGTTGTGGGTCCACCATTTGGCCCACAACTTTGCCAGAGGCAACATCTCCGTAGCCTGTAATCTCTGTCGCGCCCCCTGTCTCAAGTAACACCAATCCTTGCCTGGCATAGCCAGGGCTTCCCTGATCTGGTCGTACTCGGCGTCGGTAATAGCTCCCTCTCTCCAGGAAGCACGCCTCATCTTGACCCCGCACTGACCCTCAGGGCGGAATCCGAAAGTAGAATCAATAGTGTCCGGGGAGAAGCTGACATGAACCCCCCGGACATAGTACCTGTAATCTCCAGTGTCAAATGCCATAGCATTGGCATAAAACTCCTCCACGATGGTCTTGTTGCACTCCCCCAACATGTTGTTGAAGGGCACCCATCCGTATCCCAAAAGAATCTCCCGAACGCATGGAAGTGTGTCGAAAGCAGGGATCTCAATACCAACCTCCTGGACCAGCCCCTTCTCCCCAATGATACCATGTTGTTTCTTAGTGATACTACTCAGAAAGAGAGGAGGGGCAGACTGTGAAGCGGATCCTGATGTTTTGGATCTCTTTGGTGCCATGATAATGATAAAGGTTTGATTTTTAAGAAAAAGTTTGGTTTTTTGTTGGGAAATTTGGTTGGTGGAAGGTTTAGAAAGTGTAGAAGAAGAAGAAGAAAAATATGATTTTTGGAGTTTGCTTTGAGTTTTGGATGAAGGTAAGTTTCTGGGGAAATTTGAGCAGAGTAACGGTGTAAAATTTTGATGCAAAAAGTGAATTTTCGTACTTGTATTTATAGGCAACGTTCGCTCATCGCAGCACGATGAGATCGTATCGTACTGCGATGGTTTGTTGTTGGATTTGAAAATTTGGCCGTTCACATCGCAGCACGATACAATACATCGTACTGCGATGGAATATCGTTGTTTTTGAAAAATTGAACGTTGTTCATCGTAGCACGATGGGATGCATCGTGCTGCGATGGACTGCCTGATTTTTGTAAAAACTTGATTTTTCAACTTTTTTCTCAAAATTTATTTTTTTCTAGGTCTTTCTTTAAAAATGTGGTACTTTTATTTTTCTAAAAACTAAAATTTAAAATTAAAAATGCGGAAAATTAAAATAAAGCAATAAATTGTACCTTGGGTTGCCTCCCAAGCAGCGCTTGTTTAGCCTCTCATTAGCTTGAGGCATTTCCTCCTTTACAGAGGATAGGTTCACATGTCTCTCTATTGTGCTTCTTTGTTCCGGCTTGAAGCACTGGCCATCTTCCTTTCATTACAGTCAGGCAGGACCAAGTCTGTTTCACCATACCCTCATCTATCCGGTTGGCGACTTAATTTACCGGTGCAGCTTCATAGGATGTAGTGATTTCACCCCTAACTTATATCTGTGCATGTCTCTCTGTTTTGATGCTTTCTTCTCAAGGAAGAAGTTGTTCTTCTGAGGTGACTTTGCAGATTGATTCTCCTGATTTCAGTAGTTCATTCCCGATGGCCTCTCTTTTCTCATGTCATCTTTCCAATGGTTCCCGTGTATCCGAACCATTTCTGTAAACAACCCTTTTTCTTCTCTTGCTTCCTGTGGAAGCTTTAGTCAAATGATCCTCCTGACCATTGACTTTTTGTTGCAGCTTCTCTTTTTCAATTTGCTCAATCTCTCATCATTTTGAGAGTTTTCCTGTGAGAATGCTGTCTTTAATTTTTGCTGTTGCCAGCCCTTGTAATCCTTAGCGCTTGAGTACCTGTCTGCATGCACTTTAAACAAATACCTCAGTAGCACTGGATAAATATTTTTTTTGTGAAACTATTTTTGGTTTGTCTCATGTGTCTTTATCACCATGAAAATTCCCAGGTAAGTGAGGTGGATCACAACGAATCGCTTAAATACCAAGACTTTGCCTTAGCCAGAACTTTCACAGATCAAAATTCACAATCATCAACAAGATTTTTGATTTTTTCATTTTTTTGTATTTTTGAAAAAAAATTTTTTTGACAAACTTAAATAAATCTAGTAATGCTTTGTAAACAGAATCCCCGGCAACAGCGCCAAAAACTTGACTACGGTCTGGCAAGTGCACCAGTCTGTCGTCGAGTAATAATTCACACTCTAGGTGTCTAGAATGAGTTCGTATCCACAAGGATCGTGCCGAAGCTTCACTAGCGTTATTTAAGTTCGTATAGTTTGAAGGTGGAAAAACACAAGAAGGGGGGGGGTTGAATTGTGTTTTGAGAATTAAAATCTTTTCGAAATAAAACTAAGTTTGCAGCGGATATAAACACAAAATAAAGAGAAGGTGCTGAGAGAGAGAAAGAAAGACACAGAATTTATCCTGGTTCCCCTCACAAATCGAGAGTACTCCAGTCCCCTTGTTACTAACAAGAGATTTTCACTATAATCTACTTAAGATTACAAATTGCTCAAGCACACTTGCAAGAGACTTTTCAGGTGCTCAAGTTTTACTAAACAAGAGACTTCTCAAATGCTCAAGTTAAACTTAACAAGAGACTTCTCAAACAAACTTAAGAATAAGAATGAATGTTAAGGAACACTTGATATACTATCAGAGGTGTTTACAAAATACAACTCAAATTGTTCTAAGACTTAGAATGACAGATTTAAATTATGGTGTCAGAATGCTTCTTAGTCTTTGAACGTAGTAATAGAACAGTGTTGATAGAACGGTCATTGGAACAGTCGTGATTTCTTCCATTTGAGTCTTCTATTTATACTTGGAGGAAGATGATGACCGTTGCAGAGAGAGAGGTGCCAGCTGGAATTTATTCGTACAATTGTGATGGCTGTAGTTACCTTCTTTGGTAAAGATATCCAATTCCACTACCTTGCTATTTGAATTATCACTCATCCATTTTGAGTAATAATAGTACAATAGTACGATTCTCAATTGCGCTCCACATATGGATAAGGTTAACGTTGTACCAACAAATATTCCTTCCTGTGGACGTGACAGATCCTTGAAGTAGATTGTTCTTCAATCATTGGTTCTGAATATGTCAGCTCTTGAGTGACGTAAATTCCTTTTGCTCCAGATGCTGTTGTCATTGCTTCTTGAGGCCCTTTTTGCTTCTGAGTCCGTCAGAGCCTTGTTTTTGTCCTCAGAGGCACTTTCTTTAACATACAAAATTTAAGCTTCTGATGAACAGTGATGTGCTTTCAGAGCTTGTTTTGACTGGCTTCTCTGCTATTATTCATAGTGCTTCTGAATGAATTTTAACTTGTAATTCTGCACACTAGAATAATCATTAGTATTTCCAATTGTAATTTTAATACTTTGTTATCATCAAAACTATTTAAATCATTAGAGGTTCATGTCAGACCCACTTTGTTCCAACAATCTCCCCCTTTTTGATGATAAGAAACTAAAGCATTAAAATTCAATTGTTGTTGATTTAATTTAATTATGTTAACTTCAGGTTTCAAAGGTTTGCAATCTCCCCCTGAGTCTGATAATCCATAAGGGTAGGTTTGTAAGCTCCCCCTAAGTCTTATCCATAATTAATTAAAACAGTTTAAGAGTCAATTTATTAACTTAAAATAAATTTTCATATTTAACTCTCAGAAGCATAGTTTTGTAAGCTTTGCTTCTTAGAGTCTGATAATGCTCAGAAGTGGTTTGCAAGCTCTTCTGATATTATCTATGAATAAAATTTTAGGTTCTTAAATTTTCTCCCCTTTCAATAATCGTTCAAAATGAGAAAGAAATCATAAGGGATAAACATTGATTCATAATGTACTTGACATTACAGTTTCAGATTGAGCAGTATATGATTGAATCAACATTAATTTTAACGCTACTCTTACTCCCCCTTTTGGCATCAGTCAAAAAGACACAGAAAACCAAGCAGTCAAAGCGCCAAACAAGGTAGTCAAGTCAAAAAGGAAGTGACAACCAACCACATTCAATGAATGGCATTGATTATCCTACTGACAAGATATCTTGAAGGTACTATAAATAAAGGATGATTCCTCTCATTTTACTCATTCAGAGTAATCAAGTCATTTCCAAAAACAAACATATAATGGAAAAGCAGATTACCAAGGATGCTTCAGGCTCAAAAGAAGAGAGCGAGAAGGGAGCAGAGCCCTGGCGCTGCGAAGAAAACAGGCTTCGCTACGAAAGGAACAAGCAAGAACTAATATTGACAGAGTCAGAGGAGGAAGAATTGGGCTCTGATCTGGAAGAATTTTTATGGACATACAATGATGACACTCCATACGAAGAGTACGAGGCTGCTGTTCAGAAGGACACTGAAGAGCTAGTGCAAAAGGCCACTGCCAACTTGCTTGCTTACATTAAGGAAAAACATAAGAAGCTAGATTCAGAGTCTTCTGAATTTAAGCCTAGCTCTAAGTAGAGTCTCATCATTCTATGTAATAGAGATTCTTCAATAATATTAATAAAAGAGTTTATGCTATAAATTCCCTTTGTTTTGAGCAAGTTTCTTATATATATACCTCATTCCTATTGTCAGAAAACCAGTTACCAGACACGCCTCATTCGGTATCGGTGCCCCGTTGTTAAACATGCTTTAATACTAAGAAGCTATTTCATGAGTAAACAGGAGTACTGATGAGAGGGGCTCTTAGGTTTTGAAAATCCTAGGCTTATTAGTTTAAAAACTAAGATGCTCTTCAGCATCTCTCACTAGAGCCAGAAATCTCAAGAGTACCAGACAATATCATGGTATATAGAGAAGTTAAATTTTGAAAAACAAAAGTAAAACAGACACATAAGCTAATAACAAACACACAAATATGGATAATATAGATATTAATTCAACAAATTATCCAAATATTACACAAGAATTAATAACAAAACAAGTGCACAAACAAAGACTAAGGTTTCTTAACATCTGCTATGGCTTTCAGAAGGGTTAACATCATGTCATCCATCCTTTTGTGAACTGTTTCCACAGCAGAATTCACATCATTACGCATATCCACTCTTAGCTCATCAATTTCATTAGCCAGTTCGGTTCTGATGCTGTCCAATGCATCTTGAACTGCTGGAGGTATTGCAGACGAGGTAGAAGCTATGTCAATCTTTATAGGAGAGAGAGGAGGAATGGGTTCTATAATGGGCTTCTTACCCTTGTCAGTATCTTCATTAATATCCATCTCATTATCTTCTTCTATCTGATTCTGATCAAGCATTGCAACATCTTGTTCAGCAGCTTGATTTTCATTGAGCTTGTTGGTTTCAATTGTAGCAATGTGCACAGCCCTATCTACCAATAAGTTCAATGCCTCTTGTTCAGCTAGCCTTTTGTGCTCAGCTTCAGCTGCCCTTGCCTGTTCAGCAGCTATCCAAGCCTGCTCAGTAGCTAACTCATAAACACCTTCTTCACCGATTAGTTTCTCAGCTGTCTCACATGCACTCCTTGCTAGTTTCTTGATTTCAGCATCCAAAGCTGCCAAACGTGGACATTCTTCTTCATGATTGTAGAATGTGAGCCTTGGAGCACATGACCTCTCAGCAAACTCAAATAATTCCCTTGCTGTATTCATTCCCCTGTCCTTTGTCTTGTTCTTCAGATGAGTACTGAGAATCTTTAAAGATTGACTGAACAAGTACTTCATTTCTCTGACATCAGCATCGAAATCAGAAGGGAAGATAAGAGCTTCTTCCTCCCTTTGTCTGAATCTCTTAAGTCTAATACCAATAGCATTATGCAACAGCTCAAGGTTTGGTTCAAAGTCAGAGTTGAAAAAGGGTATGGATGGATCAAAGGAAATGGTTGGCTCAGGTTGTTTTCGTTTGAGATTTATGATTTTTATTTTGCTGAGGTTAGGGGGTATGATGTCATCATCAACATTGATGGTATCTTTAAACATTTGTGCTTCAGCTTTAGAGATGTGTTGGTAAAGCTCAAGAACCTCTTCTAAAACTAGAGGTTTGTTGAGTGGGCCATAGACGGGTTGAGGTGAAGGTGCAGGAGATGATTCAGAAGTGTATAATTCAGGTGGAGGTGATGGAGGTTGTTGTTCAGTCATGACATTATTTGGTGATTGATGAGGTGATTCTTGTTGTGCTTCAGAATGAGCAGTTGACTCATCCTGAACAGGTGTAAATGTGGGTGGATTAACTTGTGAGATGTGATCAAGTGATGGAGGATGAGTTTGAATAGATTGAGTAACCGGTGGTTCTTGGGTAGCTTGATCAGCAGAGGGATTGTTAAAAGGAAAACGAGGTGGTGTGTTTGGATTGGAGTGTGTAAATGCATCTCCAGATAGGTGTTGTTGAAGGTGCTCAAGAACTGATTCAGTATTGGCAGGTTGGTTAAGGATGGTAGTATTAATGATGATGGGGGTTTCTTCATTAGAAGAGAGTTGGATTGGTTTCTTAATAGGTCTCTTGGTGATCTTTTTGAAGTTTGTTTTCTTTGGTGCTTCTTTGATTATCTTAGCAATGAACTCATCAGAGTCAGTGCTAGTATCAGATGATGATGATGTTTGTAAAGTTTCAGGATCAGGCAACACTACACTAAGAGGCACAGTGAAGTCTATTGGATTTGTTTGATTGGTAGTTTGAGGGGGTTGAGAGATAGAGGGTTGAGGTTCAGGATTAATATCTTGAGCTACTGGAATGCTAGAAGTATTAGGCTCAGAGATTTTACCTTTTGGTTTTGAAGCTCTAGACTTCAATCTTTTGGCAGGCGTAGTAGGGTTTTGATCCTCCTCAGAAGCTTGAGGCCTGTCATTTCTCTTCTTTGATTGCCTTTCCTTCTGAACAGCTTTAGTGGCCATATCCTCAGCACCACTATCTCCTCCCATAGCCTCATCAGCATCAGCATTCTCTTGGTCCTCAGGACCATCATCAGCTCTCTCTTGTTCAGTGGTCTTTGGCTTCCTTTGAGACCTTGTAATAGCCTTTGGACCCTTGAAGATTTCCCAATTTGGGACACTAACAACCATCTTTCTGGGTACTCTTACCCCAGTCTCTCTTCTCACTATCTCAATGAAGTTCTTGATGACATCCTCATTGTCATGTTCTGATATGGTGGGAAACCCATCACACCAGAAGTACTTTTCATAGACTTGTTGCAGAGGTGTCTTCACTGAGATAATTTCATTCTTGGTTTTTCTTTTCATATTCACCAGAACCGTTGCATCATACTTAGCAGTTTGGAATACTCTAAGCTTTTCCTTGGCACTCAGAATGTCTGTGAGTTTGGTTTGCCTGATGAGTTCTGATATGAGCCTAGGATGATGAATGTTAGAGGGCATTTTGGTTCTGCTTGCAGTGATGGTTAAACACATGTGATCAAATAAAATCTTAGCCAGATTAACCTTCACCTTCTTGTATAGGAACCAAATGAAGTGCTTATGTGGTATAGATATGGTATCTAATCCACCTTCTCTAGTAACTATTGTAGCGAGAAACACTCTGAAAGCAAATTCAAACTTGTGCCTCATGCACTTCAACTTTCCAAAGTCCCTGTTGGAACTCCCAGGTTTAAACAGGTCCTGATTGATTGAATTCAAATATTTGCTCTTAGCATCATATACTTCTATGTCTTCTCCCTTGTTATCCAAACCCAGAATCTTGGCAATGTGTGCCTGAGTGATCACCACATTGATACCCAAAATGTTTGACCTTATTTCTCTTCCTCTATACGGTTTCAAACCAAGTTCCTGCCTTGTTTTACCCTTTAGAGACTTGTTCTTCGCAATCAGATTCTTGTATTCTTCATCAGCGCTTGCTCTATCAAAAACCTTTGCTTTTTGCCAGAAATATTTGACAATGTCATAGTACACAAAACCATTCAACATCTCAAAATAGTTTTCCCATTTTTGATCGAAGAATAGATTTTGAACATCGATTCCGTTTGCTTTCAAGCTATCGAAATCTACAAACTTCTCCGTGTAGAATTCGTATGAGTCAGGACCGGCGTCCGTTTGATTGTGTTGATAAACTAGATTATCTTTTGAATTAAGATCGATGATGGGTGGTAACGTAGGGTTAAAGGGTTCTTGAACGATTTCATTTGATGAACGAGCAGCCATAGTTGCAGAAAATTAAGAAGATGAAGATTGGGAATTTCTGTAAGGTCCAGGGTTGTGTAGGTAGTGATTTCGTGTAAAAAGTTGTGCAAGTGAGTGAAGTGACTTATAAATAGTAACTAGCACACATACACAGAGAAAATAAACATTGGGAGGGAGCGCGAGCAGTTTTAAAAATTAAATAATATACTTAACTGCCATAATCATCATTAACTGTTCTCTGCCCGTCAGGATCTAGACACGTGTTGAAAAAGTTTAATCATAGCTGACGCGTGTACAGACAACTGTTGTACACTTACTCGTACTGAACGTTTCATTTCCAAAAGGTTCAGAGCCTCACTCATTTGTATCTGACACCTCATCAGAACCTGTTACTCTTCAGAGCCTAAATTATTCAGAGCTTCCCAAGGGATACTCTAATTTATAAGAGGTTCTGATAGAGCTTCAGATGCTAATTCTATTCTACTTCTCAGAGCTAATTTTCTTCAGAGATATAGTGCATGTTCAAATTCTTTTTGATAAAATCAAATCTTTCAATAGCTAAAGGTTTTGTAAATATGTCAGCCCATTGATGTTCAGTATCAATGAATTGAATGTCTATTGTACCTTTCTGAACATGATCTCTTATAAAATGATGTTTTATTTCAATATGTTTAGCTCTTGAGTGTAGAATAGGGTTCTTAGACAAATGAATAGCAGCTGTATTATCACAATATAGTGGAATATTACTTTCAGCTATATTATAGTCTTCCAACTGATATTTCATCCAGAGAAGCTGTGTGCAGCATTTAGCAGCTGAGATGTATTCTGCTTCTGCTGTAGACAAAGCAATAGTTGTTTGTCTCTTGCTAGCCCAAGATATGAGATTCTCACCAATGAATTGGCAATTTCCACTAGTGGATTTCCTCTCAATCTTATCACCAGCATAGTCAGCATCACAGAATCCAACTAGCTTACTATCTAGGGATTTTTTATAAAGAAGTCCTAGATTAGTAGTTCCTTTCAGATATCTAAAGATCCTCTTAACAGCAGTTAAGTGAGGTTCTCTAGGATCTGACTGGAATCTAGCACACAAGCATACACTATATAAAATATCAGGTCTAGATGCTGTAAGGTAGAGTAAAGAACCAATCATACCTCGATACAGCTTTTGATCTACTTTGCTTCCAATCTCTTCCTTGCTTAGGCTGCTGGTAGGATGCATGGGTGTAGACATTATCTTGCAGTCATCAAGGTTGAACTTCTTCAGAAGCTCTTTTGTATACTTGCTTTGATGAATGTAAGTGCCATCTTTTCCTTGATTAATTTGGATTCCAAGGAAGAACTTCAATTCACCCATCATACTCATCTCGAATTCATCCTGCATCAGCTTTGAAAAACTCTTGCACAAGGAAGCATTAGTAGAACCAAAAATAATATCATCAACATATATTTGAATGATTAAGATATCTTTCTTAGATGTCTTTCTGAATAATGTATTGTCAATTTGACCTTTTTGAAAACCATTTTCTAAAAGGAAATTACTCAGTCTTTCATACCAAGCTCTTGGAGCTTGTTTGAGACCATAGAGTGATTTCTTAAGTTTATAAACATAATCAGGATTTTTCAAATCCTCAAAACCTGGGGGTTGTTTGACATATACTTCTTCAGAAATAACACCATTAAGAAAGGCGCTCTTAACATCCATTTGGTACAATGTGATTCCATTGTTAACAGCATATGAAAGAAGTAACCTGATTGCTTCCAGTCTTGCTACTGGAGCAAATGTTTCAGTGAAGTCTATACCTTCTTGCTGACTGTAGCCTTGTGCTACCAGTCTAGCTTTATTTCTTACCACTTCACCTTGTTCATTCATCTTGTTTCTAAATACCCACTTAGTTCCAATGATGTTCTTATGTGCTGGTCTTGGCACTAAATCCCATACATCATTTCTTTGAAACTGATTGAGCTCATCTTGCATAGCTACAATCCATCCATCGTCAGTAAGTGCTTCATCAACATTCTTTGGTTCTATCATTGAGATTAGTCCCAGAAGTGAATCAAGTTGTTGATAGTCTGATCTTGTCTTTCTTGGACTTTCTTTGTTTCCAAGAATTAAATCTTCTGGATGTGATGATCTATATTTGAACTTCCTTCTTGGAGCTTCATCAACATCAGCACTTGGTTGAGTGTCTTCTTCTGAAGTGTCATCATGTTCTTGTGATGCTTCTAATTGAGATGCTTCTTCAGCATCTTCTTCCAATACAGCTTCTGAAGCTTCAACAGCTTCTGATGCTTTTTCAGGTTCTGAATCGATGTATTGGTATGGAACACCTGCATAACTATTATCTTGCTCTGACATTTTAC
This sequence comes from Trifolium repens, assembly GCA_030408175.1. Taxonomy (NCBI): domain Eukaryota; kingdom Viridiplantae; phylum Streptophyta; class Magnoliopsida; order Fabales; family Fabaceae; genus Trifolium; species Trifolium repens. Next base: position 41,067,470 of record CP125851.1, read on the forward strand.
TGTCAGGCTCTTTATCATCAAATCTAACATGTATAGATTCTTCCACTGTGTTAGTTTCAGAATTATACACTCTGTATGCCTTTGAGCGTTCAGAGTAACCTATAAAGATTCCCTTACAAGCTTTGGCATCAAATTTTCTTTTGTAGGCCTTGTTGTTTAGAATGTAACAGGTACATCCAAACTGATGAAAATAAGAGATGTTGGGCTTTCTTCCTTTGAAGAGTTCATATGTTGTTAGATTCAATAGAGGTCTAATATAGATCCTATTTTGAATATAACAAGCTGTGTTTACAGCTTCTGCCCAGAAGTGCTTAGCAAGTTTTGTCTCATGCATCATGGTTCTTGCCATTTCTTGTAAAGACCTGTTCTTTCTCTCTACAACACCATTTTGTTGTGGTGTTCTAGGAGCAGAGAACTCATGGACAATACCATGATCTTCACAAAAAGTTGCAAATGGTTCGTTTTCAAATTCACCACCATGATCACTTCTTACCTTTAAGATTTTGAGACCTTTCTCGTTTTGCACTTGAGTGCAGAAGATGCTGAACACATCATATGCATCATCTTTCACTCTTAGAAACTTTACCCAAGTCCATCTACTGTAATCATCAACAATGACTAATCCATATTTCTTCCCATTGATTGAGGCAGTACTTACTGGACCAAACAAATCAATGTGAAGTAGTTCTAAAGGTCTTGAGGTAGAGACAATGTTTTTAGGTTTAAAAGAAGTTTTTGAAATTTTGCCAATCTGACAAGGACCACACAGAGCATCTGAATGATATTTAAGATTTGGCAGGCCTTTAACCAACTTTAGTTTGCTAAGCTTAGAGATTAATCTCCAGTTAGCATGACCTAAGCGTTGGTGCCAAACCCACTTTTCATCATTCAGAGAGAGAAGACAAACTATTTTCTGCTTAGTGAGTTCTGACATATTCACCTTATAAACATTACCTCTTCTTAATCCTCTAAACAATATGGACTTGTCAGAGTCATTGATTACTGTACATGCCTCTTTATCAAATTTAACAATAAATCCGCTATCACAAAATTGACTAATGCTAAGCAGATTATGTTTGAGGCCATCAACTAACCAAACATTTTTAATTGAATGAGAAGAGTTACCAACTATACCTGTACCAATGATCTTCCCTTTTTGGTTTCCTCCAAACCCCACAGTACCTCCCTCTTTCAGAGTCAGGGTTTGGAACATATGCCTTTCTCCCGTCATATGTCGTGAGCAGCCACTGTCCAGGTACCAGCATTGCTGCTTTGGCCTTCTTGGTGTGCAAACCTGAAGCAAATATTATTTGAGATTTTGGTACCCATATCTTTATGGGTCCTTTTGTGTTAGTCTTTACAGGTCTAGGTGGTCTTTGTTTGAGAGACCTATCAGAGCCTCTAGAGTTAACCACCCTTGTTGAAAAGTTTTTGGGTTTAGTATAGCTCTTGAGCTTTGTTCTTGAATGTGTCAGAGCTTCTTTAGATTTAACATTAGCTTGAGGCTTAAAAATCTTAGGTTCTGAGGTTTTATCCTTCAGAGTCTTTGACTTTTGAGCCTCTGGCTTTGATGTTCTATTAGAAGCTGACTCATTTAGAACTTTTGATTGACTCTTTACAAAGACAACCTTAGGTTTTGATTTATCTATATTAGAGGATTTTGAAGATAATGGATTATCTTTAAAACGTGAGAATCCAAGACCTTCTCCTCTATTTCTACTTACATGATAAATCAAAGAGGCTATTTTACTTCTTTTCATTCCATTGATAAGGAATTCCTGAAGAGCAAATTCATGTTCTGGAGGAACCTTATCATCAAGAACATAATGAGTTTCCATAAATTCATTTCTTGATTTTAGAGACTCATTTTGTTCAATTATTTCATTTGCCTTTTCGGTCAGGTTGTTATAGGCCTTTTTAAGGACCTTACACTCACCTGCCTTTTTGGTTAAAAGTTTTAAGGCATCTTTTAAGGAATCTATTAATTCAGAACGAGAAAGTTTAGCAAGTACCTCATCTTCATCTTCTGAATCTGAGTCAGCTTCATGCTCAGAGTTCTCTTGGTCAGAAGCGGTTGCCATCAAGGCTAGGTTTGCTTCTTCTTCCCCATCAGAATCTGATTCCTGATCCAAATCATCCCAGGTGGCAAGGAACCCCTTTTTGAGCTTACTTTTGTATCTTTCTTTGTTAGAGGTTCTCTTGGATGTTTTACTCAGGTTCTCTGGGCAGTCAGCAATGAAGTGTCCTGGTTTGTTGCACTTAAAGCATTTGTTTTGTTCTTCCTTCTTATCCTTAGAAGCACCAACCTTCTTGGAAGAACCTCCAAACTTACCAGCATACTTCTTGCTTCTCTTAGCCCATTGCGATACTCTTGCAGCCATTAAAACCATTTCTTCTTCTTCATCAGAGTCCATCTCGTGACCTTCTTCAGAAGCTTCTTCATCAGATACTATAACCTTCGCCTTCAGAGCCTTAGAGGAACTCTTGGTGCTCAGTGCTATCCCTTTTAGCTTCTTAGTCGATTCATCAGTCATGAGTTCCATCTCATGACTCTTTAGAGAACTAACCAAGCTTTCAAGAGACACAATATCTAAATCCTTAGATTCCTGAAACGCTGTCACTTTTGGTCTCCACTTTGGCGGCAAGCTTCTGAGTACTTTCCTTACATGATCAGCCTCAGTATAGCTCTTATCTAAAACTTGAAGTCCAGAAACAAGAATTTGAAACCTAGAGAACATTGTCTCAATGTCCTCTCCGTCCTTCATTTTAAATAATTCATACTGATGTACTAACAAGTTGGCCTTAGCCTCCTTAACTTGTTTATTTCCTTCATACTTGGATTTAAGAGAATCCCAGATAGACTTAGCCGTTCTCTTATCTCCAATTTTCAAGTACTCATCATGAGAGATGGCATTTGTCATCATCCCTTTTACACTGTGGTGCTTCTTATACTCCAGCTTTTGAGTAGGTGTAAAAGCCTTTCTGTCTTTAGAGCTAACTGTTCCTTCCAAATCCATATTTTCAAAATTGACTCCATCTTCTACCAAGTCCCACAGATCACAATCAATCCCCATGATGTGACTGTACATCTTGGTTTTCCAAAATGGATAACCAGTCTCAGTTCCATTGAAAAAGGGAACTTTGTCAGAAGACCTTCTGTCTTTAGAATTGGAATCATAGTCATAGTTCACGTTGTTTTTGTTGTTGTTGTTGCTATTGTTTCCTTTCTCAGCAGACATGTTTTTCCTTCCTGAATCTTAACTGTTTCACTGATAGGTGAGAGTTAGGCAACAGCCCAGCTCTTGATACCAATTGAAGGTAGAAAAACACAAGAAGGGGGGGTTGAATTGTGTTTTGAGAATTAAAATCTTTTCGAAATAAAACTAAGTTTGCAGCGGATATAAACACAAAATAAAGAGAAGGTGCTGAGAGAGAGAAAGAAAGACACAGAATTTATCCTGGTTCCCCTCACAAATCGAGAGTACTCCAGTCCCCTTGTTACTAACAAGAGATTTTCACTATAATCTACTTAAGATTACAAATTGCTCAAGCACACTTGCAAGAGACTTCTCAGGTGCTCAAGTTTTACTAAACAAGAGACTTCTCAAACAAACTTAAGAATAAGAATGAATGTTAAGGAACACTTGATATACTATCAGAGGTGTTTACAAAATACAACTCAAATTGTTCTAAGACTTAGAATGACAGATTTAAATTATGGTGTCAGAATGCTTCTTAGTCTTTGAACGTAGTAATAGAACAGTGTTGATAGAACGGTCGTTGGAACAGTCGTGATTTCTTCCATTTGAGTCTTCTATTTATACTTGGAGGAAGATGATGACCGTTGCAGAGAGAGAGGTGCCAGCTGGAATTTATTCGTACAATTGTGATGGCTGTAGTTACCTTCTTTGGTAAAGATATCCAATTCCACTACCTTGCTATTTGAATTATCACTCATCCATTTTGAGTAATAAAAGTACAATAATACGATTCTCAATTGCGCTCCACATATGGATAAGGTTAACGTTGTACCAACGAATATTCCTTCCTGTGGACGTGACAGATCCTTGAAGTAGATTGTTCTTCAATCATTGGTTCTGAATATGTCAGCTCTTGAGTGACGTAAATTCCTTTTGCTCCAGATGCTGTTGTCATTGCTTCTTGAGGCCCTTTTTGCTTCTGAGTCCGTCAGAGCCTTGTTTTTGTCCTCAGAGGCACTTTCTTCAACATACAAAATTTAAGCTTCTGATGAACAGTGATGTGCTTTCAGAGCTTGTTTTGACTGGCTTCTCTGCTATTATTCATAGTGCTTCTGAATGAATTTTAACTTGTAATTCTGCACACTAGAATAATCATTAGTATTTCCAATTGTAATTTTAATACTTTGTTATCATCAAAACTATTTAAATCATTAGAGGTTCATGTCAGACCCACTTTGTTCCAACATAGTTTGCATTCGCTTTGGGTTTTGGAAAAAGGTTTTATAAAAAGAAGCGTAATGCTTGCATAAATAAATAAATAATAGATTCAGAAACATAGAGGATAGGTATGGTGGTTGGACTCCATCCCTTCTTCATATTTGGCATGAACGGTGTATAACATAGTTACTCAGATTGTTGTTCGGCGGTGACTTTTCCTTCATTGTAGTAACACCTTACTGTTACACTATGTATAATAAAGTTTCCCTACGTTAATGACTAAGGTACCTACGAGAGCCTAACCTCGAGTGTCACATACCCTAATTACTAAGTGAGTTGTTTATTACACATGCATTATTACCTTCACCCATCCAATGCCTCTAGATCCTAGTATCGGGCTATTCATCTCCTAAGTGCTCAGTTCACACCTAGTGCATGATTCCTCCTCTAACCGCTCAGTTCGCAACTAGTTCAGGACATTACCGTCTCTATACACCTAGCGTTATTTACTACTAGTTTCGGACCACATCAGGTTAATACCCAACATCAATTCTATTAGCGTTCCCGCATACCCGGCCAGATTACGAGATACGTCGTTTAAGTGCAAGAAAGTAAATAACAAACATAATACTGAATAACGATTTATTATAACTTGGGACTCAATCAAAGACTCCAAATATTCATAGGGGAGTTCATCTTCTCCACCACAACCTAAGACATCTAATACAAAAGACTACATATTTAAATTACAATAAAGAAATTATAACCTAAACATAAAAGCCTAAAGAAAACACACCTTGCTGAGTTAGTTTTCCCGTAAGGGGAGAAAACTATGCCCAATAGAGCTCCTCTGAACCTCTCCTTATAGTAGAGAATGTTCTACTATTTCTGAATGATTTAAAAAATGAAAGGGAGTGATGACAGGAATTTCTACGTCGTTTTTAGTATTATTATTAGTAGTAAAATGACCAAGACAGGCCCAAATACGAAGGAAAACCTACAAAAGCAAGAAAAAGCATCAAGACAGAGTCCAAGATGCAAAAAGACAAGAAAAAGCCCAAAAAGTGAAGAAATACAGCATTCCATCGCAGCACGATGTGTGCTATCGTGCCACGATGAAAGCTCCTTGCACGCCAAGCAATCAGAAGAAATAAATCTTGAGAAAATCTTCCATCGCAGTGTGATGCCATACAACGCAGTACGATGATGTTACTTGGCGCCCAAGCTGATGAAATGCACAGGATCAGTTATAATTTTGAACTGAATCTTCACATCGCAGTACGATGGCCTTATCGTGCTGCGATGCCTTGCTGAGGCCCATTACGAAAACTATAAATAGAGCCTCCCATTCATTGTTTTATTCATTCAGAAATAGTAGAACACTCTCTACTATAAGGAGAGGTTCAGAGGAGCTCTATTGGGCATAGTTTTCTCCCCTTACGGGAAAACTAACTCAGCAAGGTATGATTTCTTTAGGCTTTTGTATTTAAGTTATGATTTCTTGTAATTTAAATATGTAGTCTTTATAATTTATGCCTTAGGTTGTGGTGGAGAATATGAACTCCCCTATGAATATTTGGAGTCTGTGATTGAGTCTAAGTTATAATAAATGATATTTAGTAATTATGTTTGTTATTTACTTTCGTGGTCTTTAATAACGTATTCTCGTAATCTGGCCGGATAAGCGGGAGCGCCCATAGAATTGATATCAGGTTTTGAGTTGTTATTAGTCCGGAACTCGTAGTAAATAATGCTAGGTGTATAGAGACGGTAACATCCTGAACTAGTCGTGAACTGAGCGGTTAGAGGAGGAATCATGCACTAGGTGTGATCTGAGCACTTAGAAGATGAACAGCCCGATACTAGGACCTAGAGGTTAATTGGTGAAGGTTATAATGCATGTTTATAAACAACTCACTTAGTAATTAAGGTATGTGACACATCGAGGTTAGGCTCTCGTAGGTACCTTAGTTGTTAAGGTAGGGAAACTTTAATAGACATAGTGTAATAGTAAGGTATTACTACAACAAGGATAATTCACCGCCGAACATAATCTAAGTAACTATGTTATACACCGGTCATGCCAAATATGAAGAAGGGAGGGAGTCCAACCACCATACCTAGCCTCTATATTTCTTGAATCTATTATTTATACATTCTGCAATTTATATTTCTGCAAAGCATTACGCTATTTTTATAAAAACCTTTTCAAAAACCAAAACGAATGCAAACTATCACAAACTTAAATAACGCTAGTAAAGCTGCGGCACGATCCCTGTGGATACGAACTCATTCTAGACACCTAGAGTGTGAATTATTACTCGACGACAGACTAGTGCACTTGCCAGACCGTAGTCAAGTTTTTGGCGCCGTTCCCGGGGATAGTGTTTACAAAGCCTTACTAGATTTATTTAAGCTTGTCAAAAAAAATTTCAAAAATACAAAAAAATTAAAAAATCAAAAAATCTTGTTGATGATTGTGGATTTTGATCTGTGAAAGTTCTGGCTAAGGATAAGTCTTGGTATTTAAGCGATCCGTTGTGATCCACCTCACTTACCTGAGAATTTTCATAGTGACAAAGACACATGAGACAAACCAAAAATAGTTCCACAAGAAAAATATTTATCCAGTGCTACTGAGGTATTTGTTTAAAGTGCATGCAGACAGGTACTCAAGGGCTAAGGATTACAAAGGCTGGCAACAGCAAAAATCAAAGACAGCATTCTCACAGGAAAACTCTCAAAGTGATGAGGGATGGAGTAAATTGAAAGAGAGAAGCTGCAACCAAAAGTCAATGGTCAGGAGGATCATTTGACTGAGGCTTCTACAGGAAGCAACAAAGTAAAGGGCTGTTTACAGAAATGGTTCAGAAAGACAGGAACCAATGGCAAAGGTGACAAAGAAAAGGAGAGAAAGGCCATCAAAGAATAATTCAATCAAGAGAATCAGGCTGTAAAATCACCTCTAAGAACAAATTCTTCCGAAGGAAGAAAGCGCAAAAGAGAAATACATGCACGAATATAAGTTTGGGGTGAAATTACTGTGTTTTATGAAACTGCACCGGTAAATAAGTCGCCAACCGGATAGTTGAAAATATGGTGAAACAGACCTGATCCTACCAAGATTGTAATCAATATAAAGGTAAGATGGCCAGTGCTTCAAGCTGGAACAAGGAAGCACAAATAGAGAGACATGCGAACCTATCCTCTGTAATGGAGGAAATGCCTCAAGCTAATGAGAGGCTAAACAAGCGCTGCTTGGGAGGCAACCCAAGGATAAGTATTTAAGTATTTAATTTCAGTATTTTATTTTCAGTATTTTGTTTTTCAATTAAACTATTGTACTTTTGAATTCCTGTATGTCATTTTCATCTATTAACCCTTATTCAAACTTACAAAAAATTAAATAACTGTTTGCTGTTTATTATCTAGTGCATGATACACTGTTATAGGTAAGATTGCGGCGAAGTAAGTTATAAATTATGATGAGCCGAATTTCACGCCTTCATAAAGAAACCAAAGGTGATTGCTCCGAAATGCGAAGTTCGGGAGACATAGAGACGAGTGATGAAGCTGGTGTCCGTGAGACAAGTGTTCAACTTTCAGATACCTAAGCCATGTGAGGATTTGAGCCAAATATTTCCAAACGGTATTACCACTTTCTTTCGAATTACTATGAGAGTACCGTGCACTTGTTTATTTTCTAGAACTTGCTCTAATTCTCTGCTGACTAGTTGATTTGATATTATATGCATTGAGGCAATTGTTTGTTATAACCCAGAGCCTTTTCAAGCCACCCTTTATATATTATTATCCTTTGCTAGCCAAATTTGAGCCGTAATTATTATTATCCCTTTTGTTTCGGTGACAAACCACGATATAAGCCTATAGACCAGAAAAACAATGATTTACCCTCTTTGGAGTTAGGTAATAGTTCTCAAAGTCTTGGCAACAAAATAAGTTTGGGGTTGCTCATGGAACTAGCAACGTCTAAGTTTGGGTTGGGTGTACGGTGAACTATCACTACAAAAAAAACAAAAAATAAAGAAAAATAAATGAAAAAGAGACGGGAAAAACATCAAAAAAGATCCCTAAAAAAATAGTCTCTTAAAAAAAATGAATGAAAAAGAAAAAAAGGAAAAAAGAGCCAAAGGGCAAAAGAAAGAGCCAAAGGGCAAAAATAGTGATAGAAAAGAACCATACAAAGACACATCCGGTTCTTATTTTCCGATACCAACACAAAAAGGCACCCTAAGGAACAATGGTTGCGTACACAAAAAGGAACAACAAAGTAGAACTTAACTCCAATGTTTAGCCTACTATTCCCAAAAATGTCCTACCTTGACCTAAGCCACGTTATAACCCTGAAAAGACCTCCAATAATGCATGTATATTAAAGTTTGACTGGTTGCTTAGAATTCTTGCAAGCCTATGGTAAAATGGCAGGTTGTACGATGATTGAGAGATAACCCTTTCAATTATGAGCGAAAAATACAAATGTGAGAGAGGGAAAAAGTTGAACATAGACTCTTGCAGACATTTGTCCGATTTGCTACCATTGACGTCTCCTGAGCCTAGCAGGACTGAGCATGATCGCTGCGGTAAGAAATCAGCGGTACCATTGCTGAAATATTAAGCAAGGTTGTGAAATTCCTATCATCTTATTTATCTCTTATTTCTCTAACGATCTTGTCTGACAGCATGTTACTTGAGGACAAGCAACAGTTTAAGTTTGGGATTGTGATGACAGGAATTTCTACGTCATTTTTAGTATTATTATTAGTAGTAAAATGACCAAGACAGGCCCAAATACGAAGGAAAACCTACAAAAGCAAGAAAAAGCTTTTGTAGGTTTTCCTTCGTATTTGGGCCTGTCTTGGTCATTTTACTACTAATAATAATACTAAAAATACCATAGAAATTCCTGTCATCACCATGTTTGGACAACATGTATCCGAATGTATGATTTCTAATATTTTAGTACTCCTCAAAGCACCTTTCTTAGGTGTGTTAGTCTGCTTTCCCTGAATGCAGTTTACACAAGTCTTAAATTCAGTGAAATTCAAAGTACCGAGTACTCCAACATTCACTAGTCCTTTGATTCTCTGAATGGAGATATATCCTAATCTCCGGTGCCACAAAATAGAGGAATTCTCATTTATAACACATTCTTTGATCCGAATTGAACATGCATAACATTATCGGTGGCAATTGTTGAAAATTAATTGAGAAAAGAGACCATTGGATAATACATCATCTCCAAAAAAATTAGATTTATAAAACAAACTAAAAGACATTTCAAAAATTAAAGAAATATCCCAATGGTACAAGTCTTGAAATAGTAATTAAATTTCTAGAAAAACTTGGAATTAAAAATATATTCCATATTAAAAAACAAAGCCACTACTTAAAAATTAAATTGCATGTTCCAACATGCTCCACATGTGAGCGCATCTTACTTCCTGATTAGATGTTTTGCTCACTTGGAAGTGGTTTCCTTAGGCTGGTCATACTTTTCAAGGTATTCAAAACATGGATTGTAAAACCAAAATCAATCCACCATGTGTTATAATTAACATCAACCATATTAGACTCATAACAAACAAATGAGATTGATTTATTTTCATGATCATGTTGTTTCCCACAGTTGTCATTATAACAACTTCATTCATTTCCATCACCAACCTTTCTTGTTCTTGAACACACATGGTCAAGAGTTCATTGGTTGACCATTTATCTTTATGTGTGTTATAACAAATTATGAACGGTTCAAATGGCAATGGAAGAGTGATCAAAATATAATGCACAAGGAAAAATTCAGATATGTCAATCTCAAGAGTCTTCAGTCATGGTGCTATATTTCCTATTCGCATAATGTGCTCACGCACACCTTTCACAGTGATAAGCTTCATGGGTAAAAACTTCATAATTAAGGTTCTAGAAAGTGCCTTATCTGATGTTTTAAACTGTTCGTCAATGGCTTTAAGCAATGCTTGAATATTATTATGATGATCAACAAAACCACAAATGCTAGCAGAGATGTTGGTCTTTATGAACATCACACTGAGACAATTAGATCACTCCCACATTTGATAAAGATCAACAACTTCCTGAAGGCTAGCTTCTGTAATAGGAGGTGGTTCGTCTTTCCAAATAGTATAATCAATGTTCATCCATCCTAAATGAAGAAGCACTCTCTCCTTCCACACCTTATAGTTTTCACCCCTTTAATTCAGAAATTTCACACTTAAAATTGGAAGCGTTCATAAGTTGCATAGCTACAAAAATTATAATATACATGCTTATAATAATTAAAAATTTGAGACCACTAAACAAATATCATGTTTTACCAATGTAAATCATGTTTTCAAACTATGAACCTAGTGACTTAAAACTTACCTGTAGGCCAAAGTTTTATTCAATTAGTTTCATATAACTTAATGATATAAAACTATCAAATTATGTTCCCTTTGCTAATCCCTGCGGGTAAATTAGAAAATACAATTTAATATTTTATCCTAATTAATCATACATGAACATAATAAAAATTCATACGGGATAAAATTTACTACATTCAATATAATCAATTACCATCAATGTCACTAACATGATTTTAAACTCCCAATATATAATTTTATTTCATTAAAGATGTTGCGGCTACTACTTAAACAAATAAAATTATATAAATCATATTGACATTTAATTCAGAATATTCAATTGCATAAACTGTAGCCAATTAATTTTAATTCACATAATTCCATGATTTGGAACATATATATCATGTATTCATGGTTACAACACTCAATAGCTTAATAAATACTATTACAGTGCAACAATGAACAATAATGTATGCACAGCCTAGTGGTTAAGCCTCAATTCAAAGATCTCAGAACCTTGGTTTGAGTCACCCATGGGACAAATTTTAATTTTTATTTTAATCAAGGTTGTTTGTAAAATAACCAAAAAAACAATAATTCCGCAAGAGAGCATAATCGAACACGCGCCATCTTAGTGACAGGTAACCGTATCAACCACTATAACACGCGAAAAGTTTTGATCATGAATGCGTTACAAAATATTAATAATAACAACGTTGATTAAAATATCATCATCTTCAACCTCCAGACGGGTCAGAATAACCCACGCGACCCGAAATTGGAAAAATACGATTTCAGACCAAAATAACATCGAAAATTATGTTTTATACACAGAATCATGAATCTAAAATTATTTCCATATGATTCAACATTTTTCTGTATCTAAAACGCCCATAATCTGAAATCGAAATTAACTTAAATATTCAAGAAAAAATCAGATTTTGAAACTTTCGATTTCATACGCATTTGAACTCCATATCAGAATTTAAACACAGAAACATGAATCCAAATTATTTCTTTACGGTTTTAAAGAAGGTTCTGTGTCTAAACCGTTACAAAACATATGAAATCAAAATTCTCAAATATAACAAAAACCCCATCAATAGAGCACGAAAAATTGCAAGGCATAGGTTAAAAGGCTCTCAGACCAAATGTTAGAATTTCTACAATTTCATAAACGAAATTCTATCTGAAAACAACGGAAACTAAATTGAATTTAAATAGCCGAAATACCTCCAGCCATTGCTCTCGCTCAAAGGTTGTTCTTCTGGAGGACTGCACTCACTTGAGTATGTTGAGACTCTTCTAAACCTTTACAATCTCACTTTGATAGTGTAAGTTTACTGAATAGAGATGTTAGGCTTAGGGAACCAAAACAAAATGGATTGCACTACTTGAATAACTTTTGCCCTTCACAAAAGTAATTGGATGTGCATCAGATCAACTACCTCGCTATCTCTTAGTATGTAGTTACTAAATTGAGGGAAAGAATAAAAGATCACTTTAGGCTTAATAGGAAATTACCACAATGTGCACTTAGAAGGTAATTACCATTTATTTAAATAAATAAATAAATAAAAGGAGATAAATCCAACATGACGTTGTTGGGTTTCTCAGACTCATACTCATTATTAGGTTGTTGTTGTTCGTGTGGGAAACCATCCTCGACAGTGGCATGAGACGACAACGAAGAAGATGAAATATCATTAACTTTAATATACAAAACTGAAATAAATTTTACAAACTCATTTGTTGCATCTTTAGATTAAACAAAGACGATGAATGATTAAAATCGAATATAACTTCAATGTTCAAAACCAATAAACTTCTTTACAATTACAAATAATAACAAAATCAAATATTTTCACTTTTCTCTTGTTCTCAACACTTTCATCATCATCAGTCATCACACTTCATCTTCAAATGAGTTTCTCGTTGAATACATTGATCCATCCACAAAAACACCCATTTAACTATATGAAAATTATGAAATTAAAATATGTTAAAAATCATATATAATTAGCATAATTAAAGTCTTGAATAAAATTCTATTTATGAAACAAAACAAAAATTACCTCTTGAGTTAAACGATCTTTTGCAGTGAAGAATTGTACTTTGGATTCCATCATGTTGTTGCAGCAGCGTATCATCACTCCTATTCACCGAAAACCAACTCCAGCAACCGTACCCGACGACCTACTCTTACCCAAATGCTTAGAAACCACTTTCATCCCCACCGGAACACTCCCCTATTTCTCTTTTCCCAAACCAATAGAACAAACCGCGGGTGATGATGACAGCGAAGCATTTACTGTAAGACCCAAGATTTCATTGTATAGTTGGTTTAAGGAACATTAGGGTTTCGATGTGTTCGTGTTGTGAAACATCGTGTAATTATAGGATTTTGCTGTAATTGAGTCTGTTTTGTGCTCGTGCGCTGTAAAGGCACAGACTTTGTCTTGTAATCCTCTTTTGTGAATGAGAAGGTTGATGTGGATTCAGAATGACGAGTTTTGGATTATTCTTGTTTTTGGAAAAACGAGTAGGAATTTACCCGCTGATGTAAAATTTTACTGCGTCTGTTTTAAGTGAGGTTTCGGATGGGAGTTTTATATATCTGCGTGAGTGAGGTTATGTTCTGAGAATAATTTTCCAAGGTGTGGAAGAAAATTACAGTCGCGGAAAAAGTTTCGGCGATAAGTTTTGGAAATGTTTAACGTTAGACGTTCTCTCCGTAGGTTTTCTGTTTTTGTGAGTTTCGTTCGTCGCGACGCGCGAGAGCTGAACACGTGACTTAGTAAGGAAGTTTTGATTAAATCTTGTGATTATCCATAAAGCGATTTGATCCAATGGCTAGGGTTTAAGCTTGGACTTTTGACTTTGATCCAAGGGTGGATAGGTGACCAAGACCTTTGTCATAGTAAGGAGGTTTGATGACAATTTGTAACTTAGAAAAATATCACAATTCTCTCTTCTTCTTTCTCTCTTCCACGTGAAACTCCATTACTTTCTTAACTTCACCAAATCTTCATTCTTCACCATTTGTGTCCATTTCAAGCTTGGGAGCTTTGTGGAATTATTGTAGAGAATCACTTGCCTAAGGTAACCACTCTTTTCCTTTTCATTTTGGTTGGTTAAAACTCTTAGGGTATTGATTTTTAGATCATGTTCATGAGATGAAAATGTTAGGAATTGATTCTTGTTTCATGAAAGTTGTTCATGAGAGTTTAGTAAGCATGCTAGGCTTTGTTATTTCAATTTTCCATGAGTTTGTGAGAATCTCATGAGAGTGAGAGTTAGGGTTTTGGAGAAAAATTATATTGATCAAGAACATGAGTTAGAGTTTATATTTTGTGAGAATAATGTTGTCTTTGAGCCTTTGGGCAAAATGGATGTTTGATTTTAGGTTTTGTTTTGGAAAAAGTTGATGAAAATATTTTAGTGTTCTTGAGGTTTTTGTGGAAAATAAGACCCTTATGTTTAGGAGTTGTGTAAAAATTGAGAGGAAAAATTTTGAGTGAGCTAAGTTTTTACCAAGTTATTTCAGGCCTTGCTCGCTAAGCGACCTTGGGCGAACTTGCTCGCTGGCTGTCGCTAGATGGCAAATGCTCTCTGACTTGCTTCGCTAGCTGCTCGCCGGGCGAGCAGTAGCGACCAGACCTGGGAGTAGATTTTTGTATCTTTGTTCCAAAATTTATTTTTAGCTTCTTAAACTTATATTTGGGATTTTTAATAATTATTGAGCACGAAACATATTTCTTCGGATGATCGGAAGTCTTGTAGCTTGTGATGCAAGTTAACTTCCATTTTGGTATTTGAATTTTCTAAGAGTTTGTAAATGGTTTTGCAAATGGTTTTGGGTTCGAAGAATAGTATAAATGACTCATGAATATTGATCAATAGAGTGAGGACTCGTGTGGTATCCAAGAGTGGGGAAAGTGTCTTAGAACCTTTAAGTTTTTAGGGTTTTGGTTTAGTTTCAATACGATTGGTTGGAAAACAATGTATTGATAATACGCTGCTTGTTTTAGGAAGCGCGTTGTGTTGTTTGGACGAGATTTAGTAAACGGAAGCTTGCCGAGGTAAGGGCTCCACTTTATTCCCGTCTTTTAAAACGGTTACGACATGCTTGGTTTTGCTGTTTATGCATTTGCTGTGTGCTTTGGCATGTTTGTACTTATGTATTCTCGTTGATGAGAACATGGTTATAAATACGTGTGCAATTTACATATGATTAGGGAAAATGTATGTATGTTGTGATGGTTTGTACATAGGCTTTAGGCTATGTGATTGTTTGCATGAGCATATATGAATGCGTGCGTCGGATAGGACTACGCGGGGATTTTGTCTGTGTGACCATCCTGTATATGCCAAAGAGAATATATGCCATGCATTTCATAGTTGCGTGCCTAGGTGTATGTCTGTGTGACTTTGCCTACGTACCGGGCGTTTGACTGTGTGGCTTCGCCAAATCCTACTGGATTTTATTGAGTTGGTGTTTGTCTGTGTGGCTCACCTGGTGTTTGTCTGCGTGGCTCACCTGCCCTTTGTGGCCTTGTGAGGGTAGCGTTTGACAGTGTGGCTTCGCTTACCCTACGACCCTTTTTAGAGGTTGAATTCCGGAATTAAAATCATGCATGTGGCGAACTAGTGATTGGTTGTCACACCCATTGTAGAAGTCTGCATTAGGATTGGTGATTATTTATATAAACCCATTGGTGGGAATTACTTTTGAGATTAAGAGCTTTCTCTTGTGTATGTGGAAATTTGCTATGTGTACATCTTTCGCACCGATTATATATATACATACTTTTATTTTGTGGTGACCCTTTCTTTCATTTGCGGGCTCATCCCACCCAGTTGATGGGTTAGGTCGTGGTGACGACGGTGGCTGTTCCAGGCCCTAGTGAGATGTTTGGAGCTTTAGCTTAGTTAGACTATGCGCCGGTGTGGGTTGTACACCGTGTTTTTTGGGTTTAGGCATAGGATTCTAACTTGTTTTGTTGTAAGTATTTGAATACTTAGACTTGGATTGTAATTATCCAGGAATACACTTTGCTTGTCGAAGCACCTTATGGTAATGAGTTCTTTTGTATATTTGAATGCCGGCTCATTTAAAATCTTTTATGCGTAACTCTGATGTGTATAAAAAAAAAAAATAATGCCTTTTCTGGCCTTCGAAAAACGGGCTGTTACATTTACCGTCATACCATCGCCGGATAATTTCAACATTTCACCATACCTCTTTGAAATCTTAACATAAAAGGCTTAATCAGCTTCAAATATTTATGCAAAATCTCCTTCGAAACTTGTTCCGGCTTAGGTTCCTCTGTTCCTTGATTCTGAACCTTGATACCAAAGCTTCTCGTGCTGTAATCTCTACAAAGTTTTAGTTTGGATATGTGAGATAATAGGGATTGAAAGGGAAAGATGAAAAACTACTCTATTTTCTAATAGAAAAGGTAACCTTTTTTTATGATAGAGAAGGTAACTTTTTATTTTCTCTATGGGAACCAAATTTAGATTCAAAGTGGGTGGAGTGCATATTTACTATTTCATTGTCATATATTGCATTGGTAACTGATTCAGTGAGTAAATATAGCCACAAAAAATTAGCATGGAAGACACAAATGCATAGAAGATAGGCATGGGTAGTTAACAACATTAATAGGATTTTTTAATTGCTCATTACCTGCATTTAATCACATATTCCCACCCTTGTTAACATAGGATTAGGGTTTTCTTGTTGCAAATTATTCCTAGTGTATATAATTAAGATTAAGATAAGATTAAAATAAAATAAGATAAGATAAACTCAGAACTACCACTGCGAAAATAATGAATTGTATCCACCACACTTTTAGAATCCATTTAAAAAATCACTTGAGATATGCCTCGTTGTTCCATTACTTTCAAAGTTTCGAGTAAGGCTATAGATTCTCCTTCTACTATGGAGCAATTCCCATTCATCCAAGTGGTCTCTGCCATTACAATTAGGCCCATGTGATCACACAAGCACCAGCCTGTGCTAGTTTTGTTTAGTTCTTTATGAAATCCTGCATCGACATTTGATGACAGGAATTTCTACGTCATTTTTAGTATTATTATTAGTAGTAAAATGACCAAGACAGGCCCAAATACGAAGGAAAACCTACAAAAGCAAGAAAAAGCATCAAGACAGAGTCCAAGATGCGAAAAGACAAGAAAAAGCCCAAAAAGTGAAGAAATACAGCATTCCATCGCAACACGATGTGTGCCATCGTGCCACGATGAAAGCTCCTTGCACGCCAAGCAATCAGAAGAAATAAATCTTGAGAAAATCTTTCATCGCAGTATGATGCCCTACAACGCAGTACGATGATGTTACTTGGCGCCCAAGCTGATGAAATGCACAGGATCAGTTATAAAAATAAACTGAATCTTCACATCGCAGCACGATGGCCTCATCGTACTGCGATGACCTTGCTGAGGCCCATTACGAAAACTATAAATAGAGCCTCCCATTCAGTGTTTTATTCATTAAGAAATAGTAGAACACTCTCTACTATAAGGAGAGGTTCAGAGGAGCTCTATTGGGCATAGTTTTCTCCCCTTACGGGAAAACTAACTCAGCAAGGTTTGATTTCTTTAGGCTTTTGTATTTAGGTTATAATTTATTGTAATTTAAATATGTAGTCTTTATTATTTATGCCTTAGGTTGTGGTGGAGAAGATGAACTCCCCTATGAATATTTGGAGTCTGTGATTGAGTCTAAGTTATAATAAATGATATTTAGTAATTATGTTTGTTATTTACTTTTGTGCACTTTAATAACGTATTCTCGTAATCTGGCCGGATAAGCGGGAGCACCCAAAGAATTAATATCAGGTTTCGACTTGGTATAGTCCGGAACTCGTAGTAAATAATGCTAGGTGTATAGAGACGGTAACATCCTGAACTAGTCGTGAACTGAGCGGTTAGAGGAGGAATCATGCACTAGGTTTGATCTGAGCACTTAGAAGATGAACAGCCCGATACTAGAACCTAGAGGTTAATTGGTGAAGGTTATAATGCGTGTTTATAAACAACTCACTTAGTAATTAAGGTATGTGACACATCGAGGTTAGGCTCTCGTAGGTACCTTAGTTGTTAATGTAGGGAAACTTTAATAGACATAGTGTAATAGTAAGGTATTACTATAACAAGGATAATTCACCGCCGAACATAATCTAAGTAACTATGTTATACACCGGTCATACCAAATATGAAGAAGGGAGGGAGTCCAACCACCATGCCCAGCCTCTATATTTCTTGAATCTATATTTATACATTCTGCATTTATATTTCTGCAAAGCATTACGCTTATTTTATAAAAACCTTTTCAAAACCAAAGCGAATGCAAACTATCACAAACTTAAATAACGCTAGTAAAGCTGCGGCACGATCCCTGTGGATACGAACTCATTCTAGACACCTAGAGCGTGAATTATTACTCGACGACAGACTGGTGCACTTGCCAGACCGTAGTCAAGTTTTTGGCGCTGTTGCCGGGGATTGTGTTTACAAAGCCTTACTAGATTTATTTAAGTTTGTCAAAAACATTTCAAAAATACAAAAAAAATTAAAAAATCAAAAAAATCTTGTTGATGATTGTGGATTTTGATCTGTGAAAGTTCTGGCTAAGGATAAGTCTTGGTATTTAAGCGATCCGTTGTGATCCACCTCACTTACCTGGGAATTTTCATAGTGACAAAGACACATGAGACAAACCAAAAATAGTTTCACAAAAAATATTTATCCAGTGCTACTGAGGTATTTGTTTAAAGTGCATGCAGACAGGTACTCTAGCGCTAAGGATTACAAGGGCTAGCAACAGCAAAAATTAAAGACATCATTCTCACAGGAAAACTCTCAAAATGATGAGAGATGGAGCATATTGAGAAAGAGAAGCTGCAACAAAAAGTCAATGGTCAGGAGGATCATTTGACTAAAGCTTCCACAGGAAGCAAGAGAAGAAAAGGGTTGTTACAGGAATGGTTCGGAGACACAGGAACCATTGGCAAAGATGACGAGTGAAGAGAAGGGCCATCAGGGATAAACAACTGCGGTCAGGTGAATCAATCTGCAAAATCATCCCAGAAGAACAGATTATTCCTTAGGAGGAAAAGCGCGAAACAGAAAGACATGCACATGTACAAGTTTGGGGTGAAATCACCATGCTCTATGAAACTGCACCCGAAAAATAAGTCGTCAACGGGGATAGTTGAGGGAATGGTGAAACAGACCAGGTCCTACCAAAGATTGTAAGAATTTACGGAAGATGGCCAAGTGCTTCAAGCTGGAACAAGGAAGCACAGAAGAGAGAGACATGCGAACCTATCCTCTGTAATGGAGGAAATGCCTCAAGCTAATGAGAGGTTAAACAAGCGCTGCTTGGGAGGCAACCCAAGGATAAGTATTTTATTTCAGTATTTTATTTTTCAACATTTTCAATTCAATAAAATGTACTTAAGAATTCCTGTGTGTCACTTTCATCTATCTAACCCTTATTCAAACTTACAAAAAATTAAATAACTGTTTGATGTTTATTATCTAGTGCATGATAAACTGTTATAGGTAAGATTGCGGCGAAGTAAGTTATAAATTCTGATGAGCCGAATTTCACGCCTTCATAAAGAAACCAAAGGTGATTGCTCCGAAGTGCGAAGTTTGGGAGACAGAGAGACGAGTGATGAAGCTGGTGTCTGTGGGACAAGTGTTCAACTTTCAGATACCTAAGTCATGTGAGGATTTGAGCCAAATATTTCCAAACAGTATTACCACTTTCTTTCGAATTACTATGAGAGTACCGTGCACTTGTTTATTTTCTAGAACTTGCTTTAATTCTCTGCTGACTAGTTCATTTGATATTATATGCATTGAGGCAATTGTTTGTTATAACCCAGAGCCTTTTCAAGCCACCCTTTATATATTATTATCCTTTGCTAGCCAAATTTGAGCCGTAAAAAAATAATTATCCCTTTTTGTTTCGGTGACAAACCACGATACAAGCCTATAGACCAGAAAAACAATGATTTACCCTCTTTGGAGTTAGGTAATAGTTCTTAAAGTCTTGGCAACAAAATAAGTTTGGGGTTGCTCATGGAACTAGCAACGTCTAAGTTTGGGGTGGGTATACGGAGAACTATCACTACAAAGAAAAAAATGAATGAAAAAGAGACGGGAAAACATCAAAAAATTCCCTAAAAAAATAGTCTCTTAAAAAAAAATGATGAAAAAGCCAAAAAGGCAAAAGAAAAAGCCAAAGGGCAAAAGAAAGAGCCAAAGGGCAAAAACAGTGATAGAAAAGAACCACACAAAGACACATCCGGTTCTTATTTTCCAATACCAACACAAAAAGGCACCCTAAGGAACAAAAGTTGCGTACACAAAAAGGAACAACAAAGTAGAACTTAACTCCAATGTTTAGCCTACTATTCCCAAAAATGTCCTACCTTGACCTAAGCCACGTTATAACCCTGAAAAGACCTCCAATAATGCATGTATATTAAATTTTGACTGGTTGCTTAGAATTCTTGCAAGCCTATGGTAAAATGGCAGGTTGTACGATGATTGAGAGCTAACCCTTTCAATTATGAGCGAAAAACACAAATGTGAGAGAGAGAAAAAGTTGAACATGGACTCTTGCAGACATTTGTCCGATTTGCTACCATTGACGTCTCCTGAGCCTAGCAGGACTGAGCATGATCGTTGCGGTAAGAAATCAGCGGTACCATTGCTGAAATATTAAGCAAGGTTGTGAAATTCCTATCATCTTTATTTATCTCTTATTTCTCTAACGATCTTGACTGACAGCATGTTACTTGAGGACAAGCAACAGTTTAAGTTTGGGGTTGTGATGACAGGAATTTCTACGTCATTTTTAGTATTATTATTAGTAGTAAAATGACCAAGACAGGCCCAAATACGAAGGAAAACCTACAAAAGCAAGAAAAAACATCAAGACAGAGTCCAAGATGCGAAAAGACAAGAAAAAGCCCAAGAAGTGAAGAAATACAGCATTCCATCGCAGCACGATGTGTGCCATCGTGCCACGATGAAAGCTCCTTGCACGCCAAGCAATCAGAAGAAATAAATCTTGAGAAAATCTTCCATCGCAGTACGATGCCCTACAACGCAGTACGATGATGTTACTTGGCGCCCAAGCTGATGAAATGCACAGGATCAGTTATAAAAATAAACTGAATCTTCACATCGCAGCACGATGGCCTCATCGTACTGCGATGACCTTGCTGAGGCCCATTACGAAAACTATAAATAGAGCCTCCCATTCAGTGTTTTATTCATTCAGAAATAGTAGAACACTCTCTACTATAAGGAGAGGTTCAGAGGAGCTCTATTGGGCATAGTTTTCGCCCCTTACGGGAAAACTAACTCAGCAAGGTATGATTTCTTTAGGCTTTTGTATTTAGGTTATAATTTATTGTAATTTAAATATGTAGTCTTTATTATTTATGCCTTAGGTTGTGGTGGAGAAGATGAACTCCCCTATGAATATTTGGAGTCTGTGATTGAGTCTAAGTTATAATAAATGATATTTAGTAATTATGTTTGTTATTTACTTTCGTGCACTTTAATAACGTATTCTCGTAATCTGGCCGGATAAGCGGGAGCGCCCATAGAATTAATATCAGGTTTCGACTTGGTATAGTCCGGAACTCGTAGTAAATAATGCTAGGTGTATAGATACGGTAACATCCTGAACTAGTCGTGAACTGAGCGGTTAGAGGAGGAATCATGCACTAGGTGTGATCTGAGCACTTAGAAGATGAACAGCCCGATACTAGGACCTAGAGGTTAATTGGTGAGGTTATAATGCGTGTTTATAAACAACTCACTTAGTAATTAAGGTATGTGACACATCGAGGTTAGGCTCTCGTAGGTACCTTAGCTGTTAATGTAGGGAAACTTTAATAGACATAGTGTAATAGTAAGGTATTACTACAACAAGGATAATTCACCGCCGAACATAATCTAAGTAACTATGTTATACACCGGTCATGCCAAATATGAAGAAGGGAGGGAGTCCAACCACCATGCCTAGCCTCTATATTTCTTGAATCTATATTTATACGTTCTGCATTTATATTTCTGCAAAGCATTACGCTTATTTTATAAAAACCTTTTCAAAACCAAAGCGAATGCAAACTATCACAAACTTAAATAACGCTAGTAAAGTTGCGGCACGATCCCTGTGGATACGAACTCATTCTAGACACCTAGAGTGTGAATTATTACTCGACGATAGACTGGTGCACTTGTCAGTCCGTAGTCAACATTGCACTTGTAGCAACCATGAGACGGTTTCTGCCACCTGATGAGCTGCTGTTGTTGTTCTGTTCGATGCATACCATGTTGTAACTGCTGGACTGCGAACCATTCGTCCCATAGAAATCTTGCTTTAAGTCCTAAACTTCGTCCCGATTCATTCACGTCATTCCAAACTCTATTATTTTTGTTATTTCACAGTACCCACATTAACATTACGAAGGCTCTTGCTGTTTCCTTGTCCTCAACTGAACAAACCTCATGAATCACTTCTCGGATGCTACTAACTTGTTGAAGTCGAGGTGCTAGCATCTGTTCTAAACCTGCTACTTGCCGAGCTTGAATATTAATATCACAATTACATAAAACATGTCAATCGTCTTCATTATCTTGGTCACAAAGTGGATATGACAGATGGGCAAGAGACACATCTTTCTTGTAAATGCATACGGGCAGATAAACATCCTTTGCAAATCCGCCATAATAGATGCTTCATCTTTGTAGGAGCATGAACTTTCCAAAGACTATGCCAATCTTCTTGTTGGGACACAATATATACCTTTCCCGTAATATTTAACAACAATTTATATCCAATATTTACATTATATTAACCTTGAGTGTTATCAATTCATATTAGCTTATCTTCCTCAGCCATATCAAATAAGGGAATCTCAATAATACGGTTAGCAATATGCAATGGAAATAGAGACTCAATTTTCTTCTTATCCCACAATTTCATATTCGGAATCATAAGATCATTAACGGTAAAATTATGCAAACCTTGAACTTATGGTGAAGGAAGCCATGCTCCATCTTTTTCTCTCAATTAAGGTTCACTCATGACTTTGATGATATCTCCATTTCCGATACTCCACCTACAACCATTCATAAAAATTTGCCGGACTTTCCAAATACCTATCCAAGCATAGCTCGGATTATGACCAATTTTAAACTCAAAGAGAGAGGAATTCGGAAAGTATCTTGCTTTGTATAGTTTAGCCACTAGGGGGTGAGTTAATTGTGAGCTAAAACAGATAAATATGTGTGTTAGTTTGTCCCATTGAACCTAGTCGTCCTAAGCCTACATGTTAATGGGTCGAGAATAACAAGTTATGATACATTGATTTGAATTTTTCTCACTTTTAAACGAGTTGATACACATACTATAGAAAAATATAAGGAAAAAAATGGTTAATGCTTTAGAAAACAAGTTAAAAGTGATTTTTTTTATAGTAAACAAACGAAAAGTAGTTTTAGATTTTTTTTAAAATCTTTAAAAAAGAATCTCTAAATTTTTTCAAAATAAAATCACTTTTTTTAAAGCTTAAACAAACACACCCATTATAACAACCCAACACTTTAAATAAACGAAGCTAAAAACTACATTTTTGATATTTTTATGTTGTACTAGTAGTTTGTAAGAAAAGGTGTAGTTACTCGAATCTCATTCGAATACATGAATCTACATACATAAACAACATGACATGTGTCCTATACAATTCAATCTCCGTTGGACAAAACATAATAGGGGAACCAAAATTGCATAGTATTTTGTAAAATAAAAGGATCAAAACTGCAATTACGCCAAATATAAATGAACTAAAACAAATTGAATCTCAACCTGTGTTACAAGTTAAATGGAACAATTTAAATGTCTCACATCTAACTTTATTTTTGATGTTTAATTTGTCAGCTCACTCCATATAAACTCAAATCTATCCGAATAAACAACCAAAAACATGCTTCTAATAAATCACCCGTGTTTTTGGACGGATCGAGAAACTATCTTATTTTTAAAATTAGATTTTTTGCACTTACAACAAAACACTATAGTAATTGATTTTAATCATCAAATCTTAACCAATGACCAAGATCATTTTAACTTAAGGAAATAATTTTTCATTTTTAAACAATCTAATCTCGAATTAACAGTCGAGATTAAAAACAACATAATACTACACGTATTTATTATATCTTTATTTTTATGTGTGATATTATCCAACACTATCTTTTTTTGTGAAGCATGTATAAGACTATAAAAATTGATGCCAAATTTAGGTTTTGATCAATTCATGGAGAAAAAAAAGGAAATGCTAATTAATATTTTAAGAGCACCTGTTAAAAAATAAAAATTATTTTAAATTTAGTACATTCAATATATTGATATTTTTAAAACAATTATTTTCTTACATAAAATTTTATTTTTGTTTTCATTTTTATTTCCTTAATAACGGCAAAAGTTATTATGCTTAAACATTATCCTTAAGCAGGGTGCTTAAGTTAATATTAGCCACACAGATCCTCTGCCACGTGTAATGATCATAGTCATCCCAGGAATTAACGGAATTTTCACACGCGCGGGTAACGGTTGCTTCACACAATTGACGGAAGTTCACACGCAGCTATCCGAGCTCTTCTCCGACGAGATCCGACACCGTAATCATCATCACCGTCTCCTCCGACGAGTTCCGACGCCGAAATCATCATCACCGGCTTTGGAATCCTCATCTCCGTCACTGATTGCATCGTTCATCGCCATCGTTGCCCATTATCTGTTATCACGTTAAGGTTTGTGTTGCACAGAAAATTGATTTCAAATTTGATTTTGATTTATTATGTTTGTTTTTTTATTTGATTTATTTTGTGGATGCATGTGGTTATTCTTTGATTTTCATGAGGAGGTTTATGAATCATTAGGTTGTTGTTTTTTTGCTGATTTGAGGTTGTATAGGATTTGTTTTTTTTGAAGATGGTAAAACTAACACTAATACACAACAAATTGTAATTAGTACTGATTGTGATGTAACTGATGTTAATAGACACAATGAATTTTTATTGACTTGTTTATGTGTGAAACCTAAAACCAAAGAGTGAAAATGGGATTGAGTAGTAAAAGGTTAGCAGCTTCTCAGAACACAAAACTTTAATAACTTCCAAGATGTGAAAATGGGATTGAGGTGCAAGTCTCTCCTGTAAATATTTTTTAGTAAATGCTATCTTTTCTGATGGAAGTAACCCGACAGCGCGACCGGTAACCGGTTTGCTCGGGAACATATACAGTTGTCAAGTTCCTTTTGCAATGCCAATAGGTTTTAACATACCAAGTAATAGTATTCCAATACCTAATGCCAATGGTGCTAATCCTACTGTTAATGGTGTTTGATGGTGCTGAGACTTTGTTGAGGATTACAGTCCATTTGAATTACTTATGAACATTGTTGTTATGTGGAAGTGTGTGAAAGAATGTGGGAACTGTTTGATTACTGATATGATTTTTTCAGTTTGGTCTTTTTTTCTTTTCTTTTTGTTAGTTTGATTGCAGAATGTATTTGAAATCTTAGTTGTAATCTTATGTAAAAAGAATTCTACATGCTTAATGTCTAATGTTGATGAAATTTAAGGGGATTCATTGTATAACCTCCAATGAATTGTAATTTTGTTTAATTTTGGGCTGTAGGTCCTCATAGTAGTGGATTAATTGTAATGTTTCATTAGCAGCATGATCATCATTATTGTCATATGTTTTAAATTATATGCAACCATAATGATTGTTAAATGGTTTCCAGTTGTTATACCTTGAAACCATGAATATAGA
This sequence comes from Trifolium repens, assembly GCA_030408175.1. Classification (NCBI taxonomy): domain Eukaryota; kingdom Viridiplantae; phylum Streptophyta; class Magnoliopsida; order Fabales; family Fabaceae; genus Trifolium; species Trifolium repens. The sequence continues at coordinate 41,093,167 of CP125851.1, forward strand.
GGAATGGTTTCAAGAACAACAACAATTGTCTATGTAAATGATTTTTAAGTACACTACTTTATGCATGTTACTTTTGCTTTTGATCTCAATAAACATTTGTAGAGACAAGGGGAGAGCCTGTGAAAGTGAAACCTTCAATTTAACTATTTCAAGTATCAATGCAAAACCAAATTCTACATGCTTAATGTTTAATGTCGATGAAATTTAAGTGGATTCATTGTGTAACCTCCAATGAATTGTAATGTTGATTAGTTTTGGGCTGTAGGTCTTCATAGTAGTCGATTAATGGTGATGTTTCATTAGCAGAATGATCGTCATTATTGTCATATGTTTTAAATTATATGCAACCATAATGATTGTTAAATGGTTTCCAGCTGTTATACCATGAAACCATTAATATAGAGGAATGGTTTCAAGAACAACAATTGTATATGTAAATGATTTTTAAGTACACTACTTTATGCATGTTACTTTGGTTGTTGTTCCAGTGGTTAACTTAATTTGACATGATTTTTGTTTATAGGGATTGTTGCTGTTTTTAATGGATTCGATGGCAACTTCATCTGAAATTGCCCCATTGTCTGTTGCTGATAGTTCAAACACACAGGCTGATAGTTCAAGAACAGTTATTGATACATTTCAATGTTACTCTCCTACTAAAAAAGAAAGTTGGGAGTCTCTTGCTTTTAAATCCGTTGAAGATGTTGAAAAATTTTATGGTGACTATGCATTGAAATGTGGGTTCTCAGTTCGGACTTTGATGAGACAAAAAAAGAATTCACAAAATAAGCCATCTGATAGATATCACTATCTACGTTATGGTTGTAACAAACAAGGTTACAAGAAAGGAAGTTTGTTGGATCCAAAGAACAAGGCAAAATCAGAGAGTCCTGTTGTTGTTGAATTTGAGAAAGTAAAAGAAAAAGCAGAGGAAAGGGTTGGTTGTACAGCTGCGATTTCTTTGAAGTTGGATGAAACTCTGGATGCATATAAGATATACAAATGGGATGTGCCTCATTGTCACCCGTTACATAAAGCGGAGCATGGACGTTTTTTGAGATCATTTAGAGGAGTCAATGAAGTGCAAGGACAGCTAGCTGTAATCAATTCTCAAGCTGGGATGTCCATGAGAACTTCTTATGAAGTAATGGGTCGGGGAGTTGGAGGCACAGAAAATTTGCCTTTTCGATTTTCGGATTTAAAAAATTATTTGATGACAATCCGTTCGAAAGAGATGGTGGTTGGCGAGGCAACTGTGATTCAAGAATTTTTTAGGAATGAAGCTTTGTCGAAACCATCCTTTTATTATGATATTCAAGTTGATGCACAAGAAGATATAGCTAGTATATTTTGGGCAGATGGGATTATGCGGCTTGATTACGCTTTATTTGGTGATGTTATAAGTTTTGATACAACCTACCGAACCAACAACCAGTATCGCCCTTTAGGTTAGTTTTTTGAACTTCTACCAAGTTAAAAATTATTGTTTTTATTCCATTATGTTATATATTGTGTTGCCATGAATAGTATGGGTAAGTTGAATATGTTCAAACCATTTACCAATAAAAATGGTTCCTTTCTATATCATACTGAAACCATTTATCATTAATAGTGGTTTCACTTGGTAATATGTTGAAACCAAAACAGCCCTTTTATGGTTTCAGTGTTTTATAATATCACTGAAACCATAATTTTGATATCTGGTGTGTGTCCTTTTAGTTGCTCCATTTTATATTTCAATGATAGTGTGGCATTTGTTTGATAGTTTCAGTACCCTACATAATCAATTATAAGTAGCTGTTACTAGAAATTTGGAATTCAATTTATCCTTATGTAATTATGATTGATCCTTGCAGTACCTTTTCCTGCTGATAGTGTGGGCAAAAAGGTTGTTTTATTTGGTTTTTATGTTGTTTGTGAATTCAGAACCAATGAGAAATCATAAGTGTAGGTTAATGGTTTCACTGAATGTAACTGAAACCATAAATGTGGCTGAATGGTTTCACTGTATTTATTTCTGAAACCAAAGTAGCCCCCTTATGGTTTCAGTTATAGTATCCCCCTTATGGCTGAATGTTTTCAACCTCAAGATAATCAATTATAAGTAAAATAATAATTATGATTGATCCTTTGCATTTGTTTTGTTTGAAATAATGTTTGAATAATAATTATGATTGATCCTTGCAGTTGTTTGAATAAAGAGAAACCATAAATGTGGCTTAATGGTTTCACTGGATATGTATCTGAAACCAAGTATCCCTCTTATGGTTTCACTAGGTTTTTAATTATTTGGGGATTATATTTTTGATCTAAATATTAATGGTCCTTTTATATATATGCATTTTTTCCCCTGATTTGGTTCATTTACATTTCAGCTGCATTCATGGGCTTTGACAATCATCGGACAAGTGTTTTATTTGGTGCTGCTCTTTTGTATGATGAGACTTCAGCAACTTTTGATTGGTTGTTTACGACTTTTTTGAAGTGTATGTCTAATAAGAAACCACAATCCATATATACGGACCAGGCGCCTGCATTGTTGAAGTCAATTCCTAATGTTTTTTAGGGTGTTTTTCATGGCCTTTGCTCATGGCATATGTCAGAGAATGCAAAGAAGAATCTTGGGTCTCGTGCAAATGGTGCATTTTTTGATGAGTTCAATTATTTGATTTCAAATGTTGAGACTGAATCGGATTTTGATTATAGCTGGGATCAGATGATGAAAAACTGCTTTGGTGGAAGGCCAACTTCTGACTTTAGTTGGCTTGTTCAAACACACAAGAATCGTAAGCACTGGTCTTCAGTTTGGGTCAAGTCGCATTTCACAGCTGGTTTGAAAACGACCCAATTAAGTGAGTCCTTTAATGCGTTTCTTCGTGGTTTTCTGCAACCTGACCATTCTCTAGTTCAATTCTTTAGCCATTTTAATATCATGGTTCAGAGACTGAGGGAAAAGCATGCTGAGTTGGACTTTAAGGCTGCAAACACTAGATCAAAAAACAATTATCCCAATAGTCAACTGATGCGGTCTGTTGTAAACAAGTATACCCCAGCATGTTTTGCATTCATTCATAGGCAATATGATCTTTCCTTCAAATACTTCTATGAAGAGGTAACAACTCAATGTTCTGCCTTTAACAAGGTTTTCAAGGTTTTTACAATTGAACAGCTTGATCAACCTGAGGAAGTAGGTGGTGCTAATTATGATGATGATGCTAATGATGGGCATTCAGACCGCAATTTTTTGGATGAAGAAATTTCTGAAAACCTTTCCCCAAAATTTGGACAGCATGATCGACTTGATGAAAGAGTTGTGACAATCGATATTAGGACGAAACATATTTGCTGCACATGTCGTATGTTTGAGAACAGGGGTTTTTTATGTCGACATGTTTTCAAAATATTGGATTTTTTAGGTGGTTCTGTGCAATATCATAGTTTGAAGACGATACCTGCAGAATATGTGTTAAAGCGGTGGACTAGAGATGTTCGTCATTCGATTGATAAACCTAAACCTACCATTAATGTTGGCACTGAAGGGACGACTCAAGCACAACGATATCAACAAATTTGTGCTGTTACAATCCAGCTTTGTACACGTGTTTGTACGGATCCCGAGGCTTCTCAAGTTTTCCTTAATGGTGTAATTGAAGCTGGGAAAAAGGCAGAGGAGTTGCTTATGTCCAAAGGTTTTCAATATTTTCTTTTGAACTATGTTTTTTACCTTGGTTGTCTGTGTGTTATAACTGAAACCATAAGTGTGGCTGAATGGTTTCATTGTCTTTGTTAGTGAAACCAAAGTAGCCTTCTTATGGTTACAAGTGCTATTGTGTCATTTGTTTGAGGGTTTGAGTATTAAATTTGTCGGCACAAACGATTGATGATTTTTTTTGATAACTGTATAGGTATTCATACAGAACCACCTTCTGTGACGCCATCTAAGTCTTCCAATACAACTACTGTTGGTGAACCATCTGATGGGGTAAAGTCTACTGCTCCAAAGTTCAAAGCAAGACCAAATCCAATTAGATCAAAAAAACGAATGAGAAGTGATTATGAAATTGTTAGAGAACGCCAGAAAATGAAATTAGAGCGGAAGAGACAACAAAGAGAGGATGAGGCTTTAAAGGAAAAAGAGGCTAATGATTGATATTTTTACATTTGTTTTTTTTTTTTTTTTAATTTTCATTTTAACAGTTTGTACTAGAATTTCTTTAAAAAAATATGTATATTTAAATATTATTGAAAAAGAATTTTTTATGAAAACCATTATTATTGTGGAATGGGTTGGGAAGACATAATAAACTCATATTATCTAACATGCCGAATAATTAAATGTAATCAAATAAAATTATAGATTATTGTTTGGTATAATGTAAATGAAACCATAAGTCTGGCTGAATGGTTTCACTGTATCTATTGATGAAACCAAAGTATCCCTCTTATGGTTTCAATGAAACAATGAACATTTACATACATATTTTAATATTTTACAATTTGATGATGGTTGAAGCTTGTATTTCATTCAGTGAAACTTACATTTTCATGTGTGTATATTATATTGTACGAGTAAAGTAAAGATTGATTAAGAATATAATTTCATAATCTACAAAGAGCAATTCATCAAATTCATTAAAACTAATCATTTAATTGAACATAACTTGTCCCAAAAAGAAAAAAACATCAAAACAATCCATAAATTCAGCAATAGAGTGTTTTGTCAATTAAAGTGTCCTAATGACCAGAAGCGAACAAACTATGAAAACAACCCTTTCAAAAGATGTTGAAACCATTTTGCAATACCAATGGTTTCAGAAAGGAAACACCTTGAAACCATTTAACACTACTAATGGTTTCTAACAGAACCACTTGGCATCTTTTGAAGCAACTGTTCATGGTATGAAATTGCTAGCTTTTTCACTTCATCTTTGATTGAATTGCTTGGATGGCTTAAGATTTCTGAACATATATCGATCCGAAGATCCATAATTTTTGCAACCCTTTCATGTTTTTTGAGTTTAGTCCAACCTTTCAAAGATTTCCATCCACCTCCCCATTCAGCTAGAAACTTCATGCAGAATACACCACAATTGTTTGAATCACTCTGTGTAGGAACCTTTGGTGTATCCCAAGTGAATGTGATGAATTCATAAGGCATTTTCATTTTCCTTTGCTTATACAATTCAGCCACAAATGCTTCTACCTCATTTACCCATACATTAAATAGTTTCTTGTATGAGGTGGCTTCACCATCCTTGGTTTCCAATTTTTCTCCTACACCTGACAAGCTGTTCAGGAATTGGAATTTGTGGTGTTTGAGATTGACAACGAAGCAGACATAATGGCTTCCTGGGTTGCCAACCATTGCTGGTGTCATGATCTGTTCCATCATGGCAAATATAGTATTAGAATCACATTATTTAACTAAAATTATAATACTAAAATCATTATCATAACAATGTATCTGAAAGGTTTTGAAGAGAGACTTACGTATTCTAGCTTTTCAGGGTCAATGGTCTTCCATTGCATGTAATTGAATTTGTTGAGTCTCTCGAGGAATCTCATGCATGCAATACTTCTAGTTACAGGAGGCATTTTTTCCTGGTCAAACTGTTTATATAAAATGAGTAAAATAAACAATATCATGTAAAATAAACAATATTATGTAAATTTTTAATATTAATGGATTTTGATACATACATAATTAAGTAATGGTGTCACCAGTTTTGTCATGCTACCCTGTTGATCCCAATTCAGACAATTAACCCAGCTGTTTATGACCAGGCATGACACCCATTCATCCTTTTGAAGGGTCCATAATGCATCTCTTCGTAGAGAATAAGCATGATCCTTGTTGTTGGAGCAGTACATATCTTCATACCTAAATAATAATTAAGCATTTAGTATTGGTAATAACTGAAACCATAAGGGGGCTATTTTGGTTTCAGAAATCAAAGCAGTGAAACCATTCATCCATACTTTTGGTTTCACTCATATTATAAACTTAGTGAAACCATAAGGCTGCTATTTTGGTTTCAGTTACACATTCAGTGAAACTTATTAAGCTAAACTTATGGTTTCTCATTGATTAAGAATTCACTAAGCTAAATAAGGAACAATTTTTCACTTACTGATCAAGTTCCGGGCTCCAAGCATATGATGACAGTTGTTTCTGCAACTCAGTTGTACTAGACTCGTGGACAGCGTCATCATATGGACTTTCAAGGTATTTTGATTTCTTGACCATCCGTCGACGCTCAGGGTACGTCCTATCTGAGTAAAGCACATTATGCCTCTTTCTTTTCTTTGGTGTGACATTGTCGATGTCAATTATTTCATCTGGAAGCAATGTCTTTATTGGAGTTGCACTGTGAAATAAAACCACATAATACTGTTATTTTTTGCAGATTTTAAACAAAATTAGACTTATCACACTGTTTGATTCTTACTTTATGGCAGTGTCTGAGTCACATTCAATTTCTGAGTCACATTCTTTAGACTTCTCCCCAGGCAACACATTTGGTACCAACACTAGGGCACGACATTGATTGGGTTCTTCAAAATACTGCGGGAAGTTCAAGATTGTTGCATGTGTGGCTGATTCTGTGTCTTGTGACACTGAAACTTGTGGTACATCAGCATCTTTAATCAACCTGAAACAATCAAAACAATATTTTAGTTTTCAAACATCTTATATGAAAACCTTTTGACAAATGGTTTTAAAGTTAAGATTTCTTACTCTGAATCCAGCGTCGCTGATTCTGCCCCCTGTGACACCGAAACATTTTTGTTAGAAGCTTCAGCCTGATCAAAATACTCTGGAAACTTCATGATAGTTTCCTGAGTTAATGTGAGGCCTGCATTCGGTGTCAGCTTCACCGAATGATCAGTGATGTTGCATGCTGCCATCACTGCATCATCAATGATTTTTGGAGCGATCTCATCGTCTTCATCATTCGCTTCATAGTTGTCATGTTCATTGGCTGTTACTTTCACTGAATCATCAATGATGTTGCATGCTGCCGGCACTGCATCATCAATGAGATTGGGAGTGGTCTGATCTTCTTCATCATTGTCCTCTTCATCAATGCTTTTGTCATCCTCTTCATCATTCTCAGTACTTAACCTGCATTATTGAATTTTCACAAAGTCACAACACAACTCCCAATCATAAAGCCTAAATTGGGAAACATGACATATTGAATTCAAAAGTATAGATAACTATTTTGGTTTCAGAAACAACTACAGTGAAACCAATAAGTCACGCTTATGGTTTCAGTTATAACATCTAATGTTGTATACAATATGTCTTGGAAACCATAAGATGGCTATTTTGGTTTCAGAAACAACTACAGTGAAACCAATAAGTCACACTTATGGTTTCAGTTATAACATCTAATGTTGTATACAATATGTCTTGGAAACCATAAGATGGCTATTTTGGTTTCAGAAACAACTACAGTGAAACCAATAAGTCACACTTATGGTTTCAATTATATTATTTATGTTGTATACAATATGAATAAATATTTTTGTTTCAGAAACAACTATAGTGAAACCAATAATGCAGTACCTCTCTTTCGCTTGAGTTCTTTTTTTGACATCTTCATCATCATCATTCAACCTGGAAATCATTAGTGTCAATTTTCATAAACTAATGCAGCAAAATTTAAATTTCATAAAAAGTTAAATTAGATGTAGTACCTTCCAGCTTCTTTACTTTTATTCCTTTCATTTTCACCTTCTTTTTCAATTGGACTATCTTTTCCAGAAGTTCCGGCATTTGCATCAGTTATTCTTCTTTGTAATGTTTCTGCGGTTTTTGTATAGATATTTATACAAGACCTACAGTGATCAAGATACATCTCTGCCTGCCAAGGACAATCACAAGTGAAACCATTAAGAAACATTTATGGTACGATTTCCAATATTTTATGTTCAATTAGCATCAAAGCACAATGCAATACATGAGAATCTATAACAATCACCTTAGACAGTGGACATGTGTCTGCATCAAAGCACAATACAATCGGACTTCCTACGGTGCTGTTTAGTCTTGGTAACTCAGATGGCAGTCCATTATCAAGTCTTGTTACCCCGGCTGTCAGTCCATTCTCAAGACCCATAATATCATGGATCTTTTGAAGTTCTTGGTTTGCCAGCTTGACATTCCAACCACGGAGTGATGGCCGATTGTATTCCCCTGTCAAAAATGGACTTCTTTTCCCCATTTTTTCCATGTAATTAATCTGCAACAATTAGTTAATATTGTGTCACATCACAACTCCCAAGCATAGATCATAAATTAGAATATTGTATGATAAACAGAATTTGAATATTTAATGGAAACCATTATAGGCCTATTTTGGTTTCAGATGCAAATACAATGAAACCATTAAGACACACTCATGGTTTCAGTTAAAAGATTTAAGATATAAAAGATTCAAATACAATTAGGAATTAAAAATAGGTTATTGGATTGAGGGGAGATCATTACCATTAAGAAGTGGAAGTCTGCCAGTGGATTCAAAACGTCTGGAGATTGCAAGCCTTTTTTCATATAGTGCAGAACATGTGAGCACCAGTTATATGAAGACACTCTAGCTGGATCTTCCAAAATGTCTGCATACTGGAGAGACACATTGCCTCTATTAGTTGGGCACAAAATGTTGTGAATGATGTAACAAATTGCACCCTTCACCCATGTTTTAGGATTCTCTATTGTCTTCAGTGAGTTTTCCAATTCTGCAACTTTCGCAATTGGAGAATAATCTCCAATGAATCCTAATTCCTTCCTCAGCCTCTTAATTGCTCCTTCAGAGCAAAGGTCAGTGTTTATTTTCTTTCCAGCCCTTGGAAGTTCATAGACTCTATGCACATCATCTTCTTTCAACATCAGAACCTCTGTATCACTCAGCCTTATCCACATATTCTCATGTTCAAATCTCTTGACAACCCAATCCACAAAAAAGGTGTGGATCCTTTTCCAGTCGCATATGTGCATTATCCCTCCAAAGCCACACTCTTTTAGTTGGCCAATTATTTCCTTTTTCCTTTTTTTGGCATTTATTGATTGCATAAGTTCGTAGACCTTAGGTACACTCATCTTATGCCTCAGCCTTGCATCCGCATCAGGATCTTTTTTCTCCATAACTTGTTTCACATTTTCTTCACCCGAGCTTGCTTCATCAGAATCTTGTGTTGCCATATTTGCTCTCTTTGTACGGCCACGAGATGTAGAAGCAATGGTTTTAGTTTCCTTTGTCTGTTCATTCTTTTTTTGATTCTTCTGTTTGCCTCTTCGCCTATCATTTTTTTGATCACTATCAGATAATGAATCATTCTTATTCCTTTTATCGTCATCTGACGGTGTCAATCCAATACTAAATGATGGCATTTCTGGTAGTCCCTTTGATTCTTTCCCCTGTATCAAAGGAAACTATTAAGTATGGTTTCATATGGCAGAAAATAAGTTAAATACTCTAAGTTTTTCCTATCATAGCACAACATAAGTTAAATACTTAAGTATAAATTAAATTCATTGAAACCATAAGGGGGGCTATTTTGGTTTCAGATACATATCCAGTGCAACCATTAAGCCACACTTATGGTTTCAAGGCCATAAGAGAGAATAGATATCCAGTGCAAGCAAATTACAGTCATATAGTTTTATCTAAATTACATATGCAGAGGATACTATATCATTAGATTCATCCAATCACATATCCACTTAAAAATAGAAACATTAATACAAACCAACTTAAAAAATATACGACTATGTACACAAGCTTGACTCACCAAGACCTACCACACAGACACATACGACTACGTACTATATACTACTGACAGTTTATAAACTTACAACTTATGTAATGAGAGTGTAAATTAAATAAAGATTATCTTATAATGTAATGTGCTTAAGGCATAAGGGAAGTGTAAATTTCTTAATACATTGAAACCATAAGAGAGCTAATTTGGTTTCAGAAACAAATACATTGAAACCATTCAGCCACACTTATGGTTTCAGAGACAACAAACAGGAATGCTAAACCAAATTAACATGTAAACCAAATTAAGCTTACCAACTGTCAGTTATTTACAAATAGAAATGATTAAACTATCTTTTGTTTAGCTATCATTGAAACCATAAGAGGGCTATTTTTAAACTAGATCAAACGAAAATTCCATCATCCAAATAATATATAAAGTAGAATTTCATGAAAAGAATGGCTCCAAAAACAAATACATTGAAACCATTTAGCCACACTTATGGTTTCAGATACATATCCAGTGCAACCATTAAGCCACACTTATGGTTTCAAGGCCATAAGAGAGAATAGATATCCAGTGCAAGCAAATTACAGTCATATAGTTTTATCTAAATTACATACGCAGAGGATACTATATCATTAGATTCATCCAATCACATATGCACAATCACATATCCACTTAAAAATAGCAACATTAATACAAACCAACTTAAAAAATATATGACTATGTACACAAGGTTGACTCACCAAGACCTACCACACAGACACATACGACTACGTACTATATACTACTGACAGTTTATAAACTTACAACTTATGTAATGAGAGTGTAAATTAAATAAAGAAGATCTTCTAATGTAATGTGCTTAAGGCATAAGGGAAGTGTAAATTTCTTAATACATTGAAACCATAAGAGAGCTAATTTGGTTTCAGAAACAAATACATTGAAACCATTCAGCCACACTTATGGTTTCAGAGACAACAAACAGGAATGCTAAACCAAATTAACATGTAAACCAAATTAAGCTTACAAACTGTGTAGTTTAAACTATTCATTCTCTCTCTGGCATTTCATCAAACATCTTATGTGTATATCATCGCACATATATTAACTTCATCTATTTTTTACTTTGTCTTTTGATTGATCTTCTCACACATTCCTTATAAATTACTTTCAGTATATCATTTCCCCCAAATCAAAAGTTAGGTCTACACACATGCAATTACTTTACAAATTAAATAAATCAATTTCAAACTTATTGATAAGCTGACAAAAAGCATTAATGAAGTTCAAACCTGTTTTGATTTAGCGTTGATAATCTTTCTTTCATTGCGCAGTGATGGTGAACCCTGCTTACGTTGCTTTCGTTCCATGTTGATGATGACGATGATGCTTTGCGCGACACTGATTATGTGGTTTTCAGGTGACAGTGAAGGCGATGAAGGTAGGTGGTGTTGGTTTTGATTCCGGCGAAGGCGATGACGAGAGTTGTTGTTGATTTTGGTCACGGAAACGACGTGTATGAAGAAATGGGAAGTAACCGTTAATTGGATGATAACCGTTAGTTACGTAAGGAAGTGGGTCACGTTGGGTCAGTAATTTAATTGGGCTGGGCTTCTTTAAGCAGCGTGCTTAAACAATCTTTAAGTACAATAACCGGACCCCTTAATAACCAATCTTGCATGACACAAAAGAAAGGCTCATATCCTTCAAAAAAAAAAAAAAAAGAAAGGCTCATAGTTGGTCACGTGAAGGCCTGATCTCACTGATAGCTACCTACGGCGTGATTCTCACGCGAACTTTAAATTAAATTAATTAAAAAATGAAAAAAACTTAAAAACCACATAGGAATAAATACGCATTGACTTTACACTTTTGCATACGCAGCCACATTAATTAACCAAAAAAATTAAATTAAAAAACACGAAAACGACAATCTCGTGAGAATCGATGATCGAATCACAACCGTACGTTCGATTATACCATCAGCACTTAGAATAGAAGTACCTTCATTTCTTCTCACAGAAAGAACGAAAGCGCGTTTCGTTCTCTTCGAACTCTCTGAATCACTGAGCGAACTCGGACCGAGATAGAGCGGGTGAAGTTCGTGACTCGGAAGCGAGAAATACAACACCATGTCTGGTATTGCTCGTGGAAGACTTACTGAAGAACGCAAGTCATGGCGGAAGAATCATCCTCATGTATGTACAAATCACTACTTCTACTTCTTTGTGTTCTATCTTTTGAATCGGTTATTGTTCTATCGATTTGTTTGATTTTAATCGGTTTAGTTTTTTTTTTTTTTTTTTTGTTTGTTTTCTGGTTGTGTGATTTAGGGTTTTGTTGCGAAGCCGGAGACACTACCTGATGGTTCTGTGAATTTGATGATCTGGCATTGTACTATTCCTGGAAAAGCTGGGGTTTGTTGTCTACTTTGATTTTTCATCTGTTTATCTTTTGATAATATGAATGAAATTTCTTAGTTTTTTTGTGAAATTGATTTTTGTTGTTTTGTTTTGTGAAATTTGGGCATTTTCTTGTGAATTTAGACTTTTTTTTAAACAACCAATGTTAGTAGTTAGTAATTATTATTGTTAGTTTTTGCTGTGGGTGGGAATCGAACTCGTGACCTCCTGACCTTCTTAGTAATTTGTAGTGTTAGTTTTTTATTTTTTTTAAGAGTCTGGGGAATTGGCTGATTAGTATTGTTGCAATGTTGCTCACTTGTGTGTGGGTTAGAGTTAGGGGATATCTATGAAGCACTAGCACAGACTCTGACATGGAACCAAAGACAACACTCACTTGTAGACACTCGTAATAATTTGCGAAAGTCGACTCTGACAAGTTAACACTCCGATAATAATTTGAGAAAATAAAGTGATTGAATGTAACCACATGTGTCAGACACTACAGGCGCCTTCAATCTATTATGAAGTGTTGGTGCTACGAGAATGGATTCTCTCAAGTGGGAAAAAAAATTGAGGAAATAATGTGAAATATAGACCTTTGGATCATAAATATAAAACAATATTTAAATCTAAAAGAAATTGAGAGAAGTTGATTGATGGTTGAGATGTGAAAATTGAGGAAAGTTGAGGAATTTTTTTTTTTGAGAGGATCCATTCTCTGGTGCTACATAGAGGATACCTCGCTGACTTTTTCCTTTTCATGGATATTTGCACAAGTACTTATGCTTATGCTAAAGTACTGCTTGCAATCACATATTCTTCACAGTCTTAATATTAATTGCAAGATATGAATTTATTGATAAAATATGAAATTAGATATTGAGAATTTTGGTTAAAACTTAACACTTATTAACTCTGACTGTAATAGATGCAGTTTTTCGTCTGCTCATTCATGTACAGGTTGTATTATGTGTTAATGTCTCTCCTTAAAAATTAGACTGTATGATGATAAGATTAGAAACAATGGGTCAATTGGCTCTTGGGTGTTTTATTGTCTTGAGGATAGAGGGCCAAAAAGTGTGTGCCACTGCCTCATTGGAAAAGGAAAGCAGTAAAAAGCTTGACCTTTTGCAATAACCAGGCTTAATAACTGAATGTAGTAAATGTTAAAGATTGCTTGCTTTGGAGAGTCTCAGAAACTGTCATCCAGTTAGTTGTTGATGTTCATTCTGACTATTTTTCCAATGTTTGATTTTCTTATTTTGCAATTATTTGAAACTAAAAGGTATGCCTAAGGCACATGCACTAGAGGCGCGTGTCTTACTGAAGGGGTCTGACCCTCTGGCCCCTTTTACCACACTCGATCAATTTAAATACCCATTAACGAAATAGAAATTTCAAGTTTTTTGGACAAAATTAGACAATGCCACCAAAATTAGTTCTTATATAGGATAGAAAATTGACTAAAAAATAGCTGACTTGAGAAGTTAGCCAAAGAAGAGAGCGATACGGCTCTATAATTGACAAACCATATCATCTCCTAAAATTAATAACTAAAATTGTTCAAATGGACCTTTTATTAATCATCATATAAGGGATCTTGTTTAAAGATGCTATCAGTTTAGTTCCTATTCATCTCAACGATGCAGTCCAGAATTGTGTTGTTTGGCAGGCCAATCTGACAGGTATACTGCTAATTCTGGCTGTAAGTGTCTGCTACAGAGATCAGGTATAGGTGATCATAATCTCTTGTTAAATTGACTCTGGAAAGTCTAAGCTCCCCAGAACTTTCAAGTTCTTCATTTTCCTTATTGCTCACAATTCCTTCCTTCCCACGCTTCAAATGCTGCATCATCGTGGAATGGCCACTTCTAAAATCTATCAGAGATGTATGCAAGGGGAAGAGACTATCCTGCATTGTGTTTGAAATTGTACTTCCTCTAATCTGTTAGAACTTAGGACTTCTCTTAGCTTTCATGTATTTTGGTTTCTTCTTTGTTATAGACGCTTTGCTCTGGTTAAAAAAAGGCTTATCAGCCCCTCATAACTCCCTGTTCTTGATGAGCCTCTGGTGGGCTTGGAGATTTAGAAACCTCCAATGCAATTCCAAAGGAAACATGACCAACAACCAATTATTGTCATTTACTAGCTACCTTGCTTCCTTGATTCATGTGTGTTTCCACTTTCCAGCCTCCAACTGCAATACTAAGTTATATAGATAGATTCCATGGAGACCAAGCTTTGCTCTTGATGCTGATTCAGTTATTTTAAACATGGATGAAAGCCCCATCAGGTCTGGCTTTGGAGGTCTCTTTAGGAATATTCATGGTAAATTCGATAGGTAGCTTTGTGGGATTCTTTAGTTCCTCCTCTAGTCTTCACGTGCAACTTCTGGCTATTCTATATGGCTTGACTCTTGCTTGGGATTTATTGAAACTGTTATTTGTTGTTCTGATGCAAAGAATGCTACTGCCCACTGCTGTCAGAATCGCGATCAGAATGATTTTGCTCACTCTAAACGATTTGAATCCTGAATAGAATCCTAAATCAGAGAAAATCCCAATAAAGTCACACAAAATCGGAAAATCCCAGCAAAATACGCGATCTCATATAGATTCCACCGATTCTGAGTTTTTTTTTGGGTAATTTTGGAATGAGTAAAGATGATTTGGTTTCAGTTTTTTGACCCGATTTTAATCCTTTTTGTTAAAAAACGCCAAAACCCTATTTTATCAATGTTCATTTGATTAATGAAGATGACTGTGTTGACATTATGGGGATGATCCAACTAGATGGCACATTAGTGATCTAATTTAGCATCTAGGCTTTAAGTATTTTGTTTTATATTTAAGATTTGAGACTTGGTTGTTTTAAGTTTGTTTTATGATTTTAAACTTTGAGTACTTGCACTTTATAATATATATATATATATATAATATGAGTTGAATCCATCGATTTTGGTTGCGATTTACGATTATGCGATCTTGATTTCCCCTTTCGATTCAACAAAATTAATTGAGTAGAATCCATCGATTTCGGTTGCGATTTACGATTTTTCGATCTTACTATCCTCTTTCGATTTAAAGCAAACTTGATTCTGACAATCTTGCAGTACTGCGTGTCTGTCTTGTATGATTAATCGTCTCAATGCTTTTATCCTCCAAAGCATTAGGTATTTGTTTGGCTCTTAATTTCAAAATATCCTTGTCTCACAATTAGGTATGTGTGTTTCCATTGGGATATGCTGGCTTCTTGGCCAACTTGGGTGCTGCTCAAGATGGCACTTTGAAGATTTTAATGACCCCCCTAATGGTTTAAGCAGCTGTTTGATTACAGATTCCATGCGTGTCTGTTTTCTGCACTCTTAGTTTCTTGTTTTTCCTTTCTTTGCTTTTTTTTCTTGGCATTCTCCTAGAAAAATTAAGTATGGACACTCCCTATTTATACTACAATTTACCAAATTAAAACAATATTTGCAAATGAAATTTCTGGTATGAGTGAGATATGTGTAAATTACCTGGTACATGGCTTGATGTAAAAAATATGTCAAAGTGCTGAAAACCAATTTTGGTTTATTTTACCCATGAAACTTTTGTAAAAGAATCATACTTTGTTTTTCATTTTTATTGCTAGGATTGAATTTGCAAATTGATTAAACGTCTTGTTGAATATTGAGCCTCTAATCTACATCGCATTAATTTTATGTCATTTGCTGCAGACTGATTGGGAGGGTGGCTTCTTTCCACTTACATTACACTTTAGTGAAGACTACCCTAGCAAGCCTCCAAAGTGTAAATTCCCACAAGGTTTCTTCCACCCTAATGTTTACCCATCAGGAACTGTTTGTTTGTCTATACTTAATGAAGACAGTGTAAGTACACGTTTCGTAATAAATGCAAGACTACTTAAAACTAATTTCATGTAGTGGTGTAACATTATAAGAAAACTGATCATAGGTTCGATTTTACATGTAGGGGTGGAGACCAGCCATAACAGTGAAGCAAATTCTTGTGGGCATCCAAGATTTGCTTGACCAGCCAAATCCTGCTGATCCTGCCCAGACAGAAGGCTATCATCTATTTATCCAGGTACTCAATAAATAACTCTTGTGGGCATCTAAGGCATAGTAGGTTGACAGAGTGATAAACTTTTCAAAGTTTTCATTAGTAGGGCAGTCATGGTTACCCAAACCATGCGAACCAACCCACTTTTCTGGTTTATAAACCAAACCATTTTGTCATAAAACCAGTTTTACCATTGTGAAGAAATCATTTATTACAAACCGATTTTCATGCATATTAGTTTTTGAAACCTGGTTATATGTGTGGTTTAATCTGCCAAACAAAGTTATTTGGTTTTAAGCGACTAATTTTCATAAATTGGGATTTGGGATCAATTTAAAGTAACTTTTTTAAAGAAAATGTAAAAATTGAAGATAGGCATTTTTTTTTATACAGAAACCTGTTTATTTATATATTCAAAAATATTGAAGACAACAACAAAAAAGAATAAGTTATTTTATTATAAAAAGAAAGCGAAAAATATGTACCAAAACGAAAATCAAAACTAAACAAAAAACAAAAAAGGGGCAAAGCCAGACAAAGTAAAAGTCAGATCTGCAGGGTTTGTAGTTGTTGCTGTTGCCTACGCTGCGTGTTCCCGTTGTGGTGTTCTTTGTTGTCGTTGCAGTCGTCATTTCTCTCTCTGCCTGTCTCTTTCTCTCGTTTTCTTGCTCTCACTTTCTCTTTGGTTTTTCTCCTTTCAATATCTCGTTATCTCGCTACAAATAGGTCGCTTCACATGTTGATGGAAGGTAGTTATGGTGTTTCTATCTATGTTCACTATGAAGAGCCCTAGAATGCATTTATGTTTTTTCTTTAAGCTGCTTCCAGCAGCTTCCAATTCCAGTATGTTTGCAATGGACTGGGTCAGTTTAGGACCAAAACAAAGTGGGCTTTATAAAATGGTCCACCGGATTTTTCAAAACGGTTCTATTTTACTGTTTTTATTTCAAACGGAATTCATGAGCCATATAGCAGTCAGTCTTCTTTCCCATGATTGTTGAGGCTCACATCCTTGAATAGTTGAACATGGTGCATTATGAATAATAATAGGCGTGCTGTGACGATATCTGATCTGATATATGATGTTTTATAGCTATCTCCATTTCTTGGTAGATTAAGCGGGGATTTAAATTTCGTACCACTGAAACTGTTCCTTTACATTGTAATACTTGTTGCAGGATACAACTGAGTATAAGAGAAGGGTCAAGCTACAGGCAAAGCAGTATCCACCTATTCTCTAGTGCTATTATCAGCTTAATTAAGAAACTATTGTTAGTATGGTAGATGTTTGCTCGTTTCTTCTGTCAAAACTGTTTTGTTGTGATCATTGGCTTTTGCATAACACGCAGACACCAATGTTTTCACTATTCATGCTTACTCTCAGATCTCCATGAAGTGTTGATATATAAATCTATGTGAAAGTCAACCAATGAATACTTGTTGGTGACTCATGCTGTGCCTAATGTTTGCTACTACATTTCTTAATGATTGGATAATTACTGTAATGAATTATGGCTAATCTCTCAGGAACTTCTCATTTCTGGATATGATGTTTCCTTTTTGGATATCAAACATAAACCCCCAAATTGGCCAGCTAGCTATTTTGTCACTTAACTCCTTTACTCATGCCATGGTTGTTTAGATCTATTTATCAATTTACAATTTTTTTGAAATAATGATCGGCGGTTAATGGATTTCTGGCCAAATTTGTATTGCGTTAAATAAAGAGGCCAATGGCCAAGAAAACCAAAACCAATGATCCTCTAAGAAGAGTGCGAGAGGAACAATTTGCAACAAACGGTATAGAAATGGATCTGATTAAAATCTTTGATACCTGGCTTCTCTATAGTATGAGTTTCACCATATATTAATAAAGAGAGAAATTGATACTAAATGATCACATATCATAAGATGAAAAAAGATCCGTTCATGATAGAAAACATCTATACAGGAGTGACTACAACTTTTGCCAGCAAATTTTTTAGGAAACACTGTTGAATTATAATCAAGTGTGGTTACAATTTGTTTTATTATTGTGGTAGTATAACGGCGTGCACCCTAATTCTTTCCAATAGTGAGTTGCAACTTGCAACTCCAGCTATAATTAATTGTTCTTTCCTAGTTGAGCAACTTGCATGTACTAAATAAAACAGAAACGATTAAATAATCGTATTATAACCGAAGCAACTTTCAAGAAATACTAGTAGCTTGGAGCATGATTTGGAAGCCTGCCCTATGCAGCTTAGCCTAGGTATTTCAATAAATTTCCCCATTCTTAGCATGAGGTTAAAGTCTTGCTTATTTTTTTATGGCAAATGCTATCTTGTCGAGGACTCAAGGGGGATTTGTTGGCCAAGTTGCTAGTTCAATTAATAACCTCTAGATCGTATGTTTAGATTTACATTTGTAAGAGATAAAACTGATTTTGGACATGATTAATTTTAAATACCTTAGTATATATATTTTAGTATAACTAGATTTACTTACGCAATGAATTCGCTAATTCAAAGTTGATTTGATGATACTTTCAGCTCAAAATGTTATTTTTAACTTCAAAATGATTACACTACCAACATTAAAATTGATCCAAATAGTAAGGAATCAAGATCTCTTAAATGAGTAGTTATGGATTCAGGATTCGTTAATTCTAAACAAAATTCAGTTGAAAGAAGAAAATTCATTTTACGTGCTCCGCAAATTTTCTGACAAAAATTAATTATTCCCCACATAACAACGATAAAAGCTTCGTACATAAAAATTGTAATGTCAAATATAGTCTAATTTAATTTTTATTCATATTTTAAAAATGTCATTGAAATAAGTCAAATAGTCATAGAGATAATTTTTATTCATAATTTTTATATATAGGACATTTGCCTAAAAACTATGATATAGGATATTAGATGCGGTTTTTGTATTTTGATTTTCAAATAATATAGTACTTTTAAATGTATGTCCACTTGCAGTGAAGAGACTAACTTTACCATGGTGACAATCAAATAAATAAACGATCACGATCAACATTAAAGGAGACAAAGCCAAAATCATGGCTGTCCAAGTGCATATTTTTCTTTTCCCCTAGCAATATCATTGCATTTTCAATGAAAATCAAATTGAGCAATACGAGACACGGTAGAGTAAAAAACTTGATGAGTATTGACCCAAAAAACCAATTTGATGAGGGAAGCAAAGATATTACACAAACAAGTCACTTTTATCAGATTTGAGTTTGATTAAGTTAAAATTACACACAGTTGTTAGATTAAAAGAGAGAGAAAAAAATACAGATGAGTGATTTTGGGCCAAAAAAAACTCTAGACAGAAGAGCTTGTTTGTCACCTAAAGAAATTAAGATTGACTTTTACTCTAATTATCTTTTAAAATGTAGGTTTTATTGATGCAAGTCAAATTAAATTACATGCATTTTGAATAACTCTAAAAAGTATTTAATATGACTTTGTTAGAGATCTTTAAAATGAATATTAGATATATGGAGAGATTAGTTTTTACAGTTACAAGCGAGAATAACTAGATTTACAAATAGGTACCTTTTCATATTTTATCAAAATCCTAGAAAATTAAAGAGTTTGTTCTAGTTTTACTTTCACAATAATCTTTTTTAATTATATTTCCTCAGTCTACAATGAGTGCCAATTTAACTCAATTCACACATTAAGATTTGAGGGTAAAAACCACCATATTATTGGATTATAAAAAAGTTTTTTGACTTTAAAAAAATGAGTTAGGAATACAATTACAATAAATGTGTTAATTAAATATTTGAGAGAACAATTTGTCAAAAAAATAATATTTGAGAGAACAAAAAATTGATTTTAAACTTATCAATATAAACAAATACTATAACATTACTAATTATTTCATTTCTTCGTCTATAAATATAATTAGTTGGTAGCTGCAAGGACATTTTTATACAAATATTCGAATCCAAACTCAAGTTCTTCAAAAATAAAATAATTCAAGTATGAGTTTAACTATTAATCTAATTGAAAAGAAAAATAATCATTTTTTATGTTGAGTCTTTGAAAGAAAGTTAGGTTGGACATATAACTGAGGAATTGAGGACAATAATGTTAGTGGGCCTGGGCTTAAATAATTGAATGAATTGAAAAGAGGAGAGAGAAAGCAAGTTAGTTGGTAGTGTTTCCACATGAGGAAACCATGCTCCTAAATTACAGCATCGTCCAATTTCCATTATTAGAAGGTTGGTTTTTGTGTTTTTTCTTCCCACTCATTGGCCGAAAACGTGTGTGTGTATTTTGAGGTATCATTAGATAGTAGTAGCCATTTTTATAGTTGTCTCAGTTTGGACCTTTTTCAGAATTTTGTCTCGGGTGTAAAACTGTTATACAATTATTATTAAAATGTTAGAGAGTATTAGTAATTAAATATAAAAATTTTGATTTAAAAATGGTTGTATTTATTGTTTTTGTAGTTTAAAAATTGTCATTTTCGATGCAATTTTCTTGATTTAAAAATGTGCTTAATTAGTGTCTTTGGTGTATATGTTGACATGTTTGTTTACTTTGATCAGAAACGAAATTGTGAAGAGGTTGATGACAATATATTTTTAAATAGGTTTTCCTTACCCCATTTTTGATGCGATGATGATAGCTTGAAAATTTGAGATCTAATGCTTGGATCCGTTTCCAACAATTCATAATCAACAACTTTAATAATCTCACTTGGATGTTAAGTTTCCGTTGCTTCTAAATTAGAAGAAGTAGATTTCTCTCTAAAAAGCCCAAGAATTTTTTTCTTCATCCTATAAAAAGAACATTGAAAGCCAATAAACATACTATAAATTTTGTAAGATCTTTAATCTTTAAATCTTTGCCTTCTTAAATCTCATTCTACTTGTCATATATGACATTTTTTTTTTAAATGGCAAAATTTATTAATAACCAGGTCTCTGCACAAGACGAACAGAGACCAGTACATAGGAACTACATATTAAAGGTGCCGTATATATGCGGAACACCCAAATGAAAAAACTCCTAAACAAACACCACCTAATAAAATCAACTCCTAATCCCAAACACAGAAAGGCACCCCACAGATTCAAGACTACCAGAGAAGTCACCAACCCCGCTTAATGTTACCACGACTAGACTCTGACTCCCGAACTCGAATCAAAAGCGCTCGGCCCATCAGAATCCAGAACCAGCTCCATTAGGCGGACCGCTGACCAGACAAAAGTAGAACGAAAATCCAGGCAGACAAGTCTCGGCAACGACAGAGGTACCACCATGAGACCGGTGGTGGTGAAATAAACACCAAAGAACCAAAAGCACGACCCGAGGATAAAACAGACGACGCGGAATAGGTAGCCCAGATACATAGAGACCTGCAAATCCCAACAGATTTGGAAACCATCAGCGACTCAAAAGGAGTCCTGCAAATCTCAACAGATTTGAAACGCGGTCAGAGAATCCATGATCAAAGCAAACCAATCACGCTACATCAATCGTAACCTCGTCACCCAACCACCACCACCATCTCACCACAGCGCCAAAGTTAGCGATAAATAGATGTTTACCCTCTGCAAAGTTAGCGAGATTTGATTTGTCCCCATGTCATTAGTTAATAATGGATGACGTGGTACGTACACATGACATTTTAAAAAATAAAAGTAATTTCATGTGTACCTGCCACGTCAACAAAAATGCACAGTCAAAGTTCAAGTTGGCCACTGGGGGATGGGGCAAAATAAGAAATCTTGATAATGCAAGGGTATATTTAGAAAAAAAATAGGTAAATCAAATCTCGCTAACTTTATAGGGGATAAACAACTATTTACTCAAAAATTAATAAGGAAAACAAATTAAAACACATAAATATAGATTGATAAAAACCACCATAAACAAAATATCCAAAGACTCAGAGGAGATTCAAAGTATGTTACTTATGCCATTTAAAATCCACCAGTCTAGCAAATTAATTTTAATCAATTACAGAATTTCAACAATAATACATTAAAGAACTACCTCATGCTAAACGATGATACCAAATCCATTATAAACTAAACTATAAATTAAAATATGCAATCAAGAAATAATAAAGGCAGTGAAGCGCGAGGCAATGAAAAACGGTTGATACAATGATGCAATATAATGTTTCAGTGTGTGTGTATATATATGCCACACCATGTCTCTACATGTGTCCATCCCAAGACATGATCCTTAATTTATCTACTTATACGGATGTAAAAATTAGATTAATGAAATAGATAAATTTGACATCCAATCCATTTAGTTTTTTTTTTCTTTTCATGTTCGGATAAATAAACGATTCAAAATGATCAACTTTGATCTCCATTGATTTAGATATTAGTTTCACTTTCATGCTACTAAAAATTGATCTTCCAAGATTCTAACTAAATCATAACCATAATGAGCTTGACAATGTTAGCACGTTGTTGAGAAATCTAATACATGATGCCGTGTTCTATCCCATCTATTGTATTGTATGGTACAAGTGTTGTGTTGTTAATACATAGTCTAATGTGTTAGTTAGCTAAGTGGTTGATAACCAAGTTGGTTAGTTAGTTAGTTAACAAACTAGTTGGTTGTGTAGTTAGTTACTTGTTATGCAAGTAAGTGTATATAACTAGTTGTAATCACTTCAATTTTCATATCTTAATGAATAATAGATTGCAACAATAACCTCTCTTCCTCTCTCAATTTTCATTCACTCTTCTCATCATTTTATGTTCTTCACATCAAGATTGAAGTGAAACAATCTTGCATGTGTGTGTAAACATTGCTGCGCTAATAATTGGTATCTAGAGCTCCGGTTGGGTTTAAGGAAACACGAGAGTAACTGTGAGAAAAACACTAGGAAACACGAGTGAAATTGAGTGTGTTCTTGAATTTTACATTCTGCAATCATGAATGCTAATGGCAATGGTCTTCCTTCAATGCATTTTCTGGTTCTTGATGCGAAGAATTGGGAAAGATGGAGTGCGATGATGAAGTCACTGTTTGGATCTCAAGATGTGTTTGAGATAGTGCAAAATGGTTATGAAGATCTTGCTGCAAATGCTACAGAGGCACAAAGAACTGCATTCAAGGATGCAAAGAAGAAGGATTGTAAAGCACTGTTCTATATGCAACAATATGTTGATACTCAGAATTTTGAAAGAATCTCAAAAGAAACAAAGTCAAAAGAAGCATGAGATATTCTGGTGAAATATCATGATGGTGGTGACAAAGTGAAACAAGTCAAGCTGCAATCTTTAAGAAGAAAATATGAATTGATGCTGATGGAAGAAGATCAGAAAATTGCAGATTATTTCTCAAAGTTGATGACGGTTGTGAATCAAATGAGGACTTGTGGTGAAACATTCACTGATCAACAGATTGTAGAAAAGGTATTGAGAACCTTAACTCCCAAATTTGACTTTATTGTTGTAGCTATACAAGAATCTCATGATACTAGTGATATGAAAGTAAAGGATCTGCAAAGCTCATTAGAAGCTCATGAGCTTTTGGTTCTTGATAGAGGTTCAGAAAGAACAATGCAACAAGTCTTATATGTGCAATCCAAGAATGGTGGTAAAGACAAGAACAAGTGGAAGAAGGGAAAAGAGAAATGGCTCAAATCAAAAGGAAAGATTGATGACAAGACTGAATCCAGTAAAGGAGGAGGTCCTGTGAACAATCAAAAGAAGAAATTTGATAAGAGCAAGATCAAGTGCTATAATTGTGAGAAATTAGGGCACTTTGCAGATGAATGTAGATCTGGTAAGAGCAATAAACAGGTCAAAAGTGATGAAGAAGCCAATATAGCACAGAGTAGTGAACTAGTGAAAGAGAATGTGCTGTTAATGATGGCTACAACATGTGAAAGCAATCCACTGTATCAAGAATGGTACTTGGATTCAGGGTGCTCCAATCATATGACAGGTAACAAAGGGTGGCTTACTGAATTTGATTCAAACAAGAAGACTAGTGTGAAGCTTGCTGATTGCAGTAACCTTGAGGCAGAAGGTATTGACAATATTGTTATCAAG
Source organism: Trifolium repens (assembly GCA_030408175.1). Classification (NCBI taxonomy): domain Eukaryota; kingdom Viridiplantae; phylum Streptophyta; class Magnoliopsida; order Fabales; family Fabaceae; genus Trifolium; species Trifolium repens. The sequence goes on from CP125851.1 coordinate 41,117,442, forward strand.
AGAGATGATGGCAAGAAAGCAGTTATTGAGAATGTATTGTATGTGCCTGGTATGAAATGTAACCTGATGAGTATTGGTCAATTAATGGAGAAAGGGTTTTCTATCAACATCAACAAAGAATCTCTGAAGCTGTTTGATCCAGATAAGAAATTGATACTAGTCTCTGCACTATCAAAGAATAGAGTGTATAAGTGCAATATTCCTGTTGATAAAGTCATGTGTATGTCATCTACCACCAATGAAGATACAGATTGGCTATGGCACATGAGGTACGGGCATCTAAATTTTAGAAGTTTAAGTCAATTGAATTCTAAAAATTTAGTAACTGGCCTGCCTGTAATAGAAGCATCTGCAAAAACTTGTGAAGTTTGCTTGAAGGGCAAGCAAAGCAGATTACCATTTGTATCTGAATTACCTATGAGAGCTAGTGATGCTCTAGGAGTGATACATTCAGATATATGTGGACCATTTGAAGTAGCAACACTATCTGGCAACAAGTATTTCATCACATTTGTTGATGAATATACAAGAATGATCTGGCTATACACAATTAAGTTGAAAAGTGAAGCTTTAGAAGTGTTTAAAAGGTTCAAGCTCTTAGTTGAAAAAGAAAGTGAAAAATCAATTAAGATACTTAGAACAGATGGTGGAGGAGAATATACTTCAAAAGATTTTGAATCATTTTGTGTGAATCATGGAATCAAGCATGAAGTCACTGCACCCTATACTCCTCAACATAATGGGTTGGCAGAGAGGAGAAACAGGACTATACTTGATATGGCTAGAAGCATGATCAAACAGAAGAAGATGCCTCATAAGTTCTGGGGTGAAGCAGTCAACACAGCAGTGTACATCTTGAACAAATGTCCAACTAAGAGGTTGAAATTGAAAGTACCAGAAGAAGCTTGGAGTGGAAGAAAGCCCAATGTGAAGCACTTGAAGGTATTTGGCTCAATCTGCTACAAGCATATCCCTGATGCTAAGAGAGGTAAACTTGATGATAGAAGTGAAACTATGATTTTCATAGGTTATCACTCTACTGGTGCATACAAGTTATACAACCCCAGAAACAACAAAGTTACAATGAGCAGAGATGTGAAAGTGGTTGAGAGTGAATTCTGGGATTGGGAAAATGCTAAGGAATCTAGCATTGATCATAGTCACATTCTTACTGATGTTGAAATCATGGATTGGCCTGATAATGATGGTGATATGGATGAGAATGGTGGGAATGAAGTAGTGCCAGATAGTGATGAAGAAAATGAAGGAGTAGCAACACCACCAGTTATTAGACAATTGCCTCAGAGAAATAGACAAATGCCTAGTAGACTTGCTGATTGTGAATTGCTAACTGACAGTGCAGTTAACAATGAAGGAGAGCTACTTCACTTTGCATTGCTAGCTGATGCAGAGCCAGTGAATGTCAAAGATGCTTTACAGTCAAGTGTATGGAAAGCAGCTATGATAGATGAGCTAAAATCAATTGAGAAGAACCACACATGAGAGTTAGTGAAACTACCCAATGGTAAGAAGACAATTGATTTGAAGTGGGTGTATAAGACAAAGTTGAACCCTGATGGAAGTATTTCAAAGCACAAAGCCAGATTAGTAGCTAGGGGGTTTCTTCAGAAAGAAGGAATTGACTATAATGAGGTCTTTGCACCTGTAGCCAGACATGAGACTATAAGGTTAGTAATGACACTTGCTAATCTTAGAGGTTGGGGTCTATATCATTTAGATGTGAAGTCTGCCTTTCTAAATGGTCCTTTGGAAGAAAACGTGTATGTCAAGCAACCTCCGGGATTTGAAATAGCAGGTAAAGAAGATAGGGTGTACAAGCTTCACAAAGCTCTATATGGCTTAAAACAAGCACCTAGAGCCTGGAACAAGAGGATTGATCAATTTCTGAGTCAAATTGGATTCAAAAAGTGCACAGTGGAATATGGAGTATATTTGAAGTGCTTAGAAGATTCAAGTTCTCTAATCATTTGTTTATATGTTGATGATTTGTTAGTAACTGGCAGTGATTCAAATGAAATAGAGAAGTTCAAGCTCACAATGAATAAGGAATTTGAGATGACAGATTTAGGGAGTTTGTCTTACTTCCTAGGAATGGAGTTTGTGAAAACCAGTAAAGGAATGATGATGCATCAGCACAAATATGCATCAGAATTACTTGAAAGATTTGAGATGGATAACTGCAATCCAGTTTCAAATCCTTGTGAAACAAATTCAAAGCTTGAAGAGTGCAGTAAAGAGGAGATAGTTGACTCAACTATGTTCAAACAGATGGTAGGATCACTGAGATACCTATGCAATAGCAGGCCAGATATATGATATGCAGTAGGAGTTATTAGCAGGTTCATGAATATGCCCAGAAGATCTCACTTGATAACTGCTAAAAGAGTTTTAAGATATGTGAAGGGTACTATCAACTATGGTTTGCTGTTTCCTAAGAGTGATGTGGAAGCTCAAGTGGAGCTTATTGGTTATAGTGATTCAGATTGGTGTGGTGACAGGGTTGATAGAAGAAGCACATCAGGCTATGTGTGTATGCTCAATGGTGCATCAATCTGCTGGTCATCTAAGAAGCAACCAGTGACTGCTCTATCTTCATGTGAGGCAGAATATATAGCCAGCACTTATGCAGCTTGTCAACTGATATGGTTAGAATCTCTGATGAAGGAACTAAAATGCAAATTGAAGAAACCTTTGCATTTGTTAATTGATAACAAATCTGCAATTAACTTGGCCAGAAACCCTGTGTCACATGGCAGGTCCAAGCACATTGAAACTAGGTTTCATTTCATTAGGGAACAGGTCATGAATGGAAAGATTGAGGTAGTGCACTATCCCACTCATGATCAGTTAGCAGATGGACTCACAAAGGCAATCAAGCTAGACAGGTTTGAAGCTTTAAGAGGATGCTTAGGTGTTGTGGAGATTATGGATTAAGGGAGGGTGTTGTGTTGTTAATCCATAGTCTAATGTGTTAGTTAGCTAAGTGGTTGATAACCAAGTTGGTTAGTTAGTTAGTTAACAAACTAGTTGGTTGTGTAGTTAGTTACTTGTTATGCAAGTAAGTGTATATAACTAGTTGTAATCACTTCAATTTTCATATCTTAATGAATAATAGATTGCAACAATAACCTCTCTTCCTCTCTCAATTTTCATTCACTCTTCTCATCATTTTCTGTTCTTCACATCAAGATTGAAGTGAAACAATCTTGCATGTGTGTGTGTAAACATTGCTGCGCTAATAACAAGATGTGGTCAAAACTACTAGATGTTCAGTTGGATCAACAGTTGCATTTTCCTAATAGTGCTAAATACACAATTTTGTGTATTTTGAGCTAAGAAATGCATGCATAAATGTAAAGTAAAGCAGAAAGATAACCAGATAAAAATGTGTAAATAATTTATTTGATTGATTATTTGTGTTTTGAAGAATGTACAAGTGTGATAGTTATATACAAACATTAGTTTTATTGACCAAAACAATGCAACCGGCAAAATTTAGCCTTGCTAGGCATTAATCTTCCCTCTTTCGTGGCATTTTATGTCTCATCAATCCATATTCCATACATGCATTTCCTGCTTGGGACATGCCTAATTGCCAATAGTCGCTTCAATTAGTGACATTCTAAACATGTAATACGAGTCAAATTTCAGTATCCGGTATTCGATTATTTTTTCATTCACCTAACATTCATTCGGCAAAGAAGAATTCATTAGAGCCTAGATTCGACTGTTTTCCGTTCTTGACTAACATTTTATTTATTTTTAGGCGTAAATAATATTAACTTAAAATTAATAGTTTTTTTTTATTTTTTATCAAAAACTAAAAGGACCTATTTATTACTTAAAAAATCTAAATGACATATCTGTTACAAGCGTATTCAGATCCGACCTCAAGTCCACATCTCCGAGAGATTGTCCGCTTTGGGGTTGACCCGTCACGGTTTTGTCCTTTGTAGAAAAGGCGTCTCAGTTGGTTTGAAAGATGTGGGTGTTGTATATAAACTACCCTTTGCCTCGAGCAGTGGCGGAACCAAGGGGGTGGCAGAGGTGGGCCGCGGCCACCCCCGAAAAAATGAGAAATTACTATAATACCCTTGCTATTTTAAAAAATTAAAACTATGTATTAATATAAATATTTGTTTGCACACTTGAAAAACAACTGACGCGTGTAGCCCAGTGGTTCTGACTCTAAGATTATGCGTCCCATCATGTAATGGTTGCGAGTTCTAGTCCCAACAACCCCAATTTTTGATTTTTTTTGTTCTTTTTTCTTTTTAAAAAATCTGTTTAATGCTCAAGCCACTGAACCTATATATAATACTGTTTCAGAAAAATTGATTTTTATAGACATAACAATGGACAATTTCTATTTTTTTTTTCCTCCAAAAAATAGCATAACTATTTTCAAATAAAAACAATTATTCTCTTTTAAGTATATGTGTAATATGATAAAATATTTAATTTTTTGATGATCAACTTTATGCAAGTATTAGTCTAAAGTAAATCATTGATAATTTTAAGTCACTTGATACACGTAGAATATTATTTAGGATATGCAATTTGAATTATTTTTATAATCAAATTAGTGTTTTTTATTACTTAAATTTTTATATGAAATATTATTTTTTAGCAGCCCTCCCGGATTTTATTTCCTGGTTCCGCCACTGGCCTCGAGTACCAAGCGATGTAGGACTATTTTGGTGTATTCAGAACAGAAGCCCCCCAGTCGAGGCTAAGGGGCTGAAGGGAGTCGATCCCCACAGACGGTGCCACTCATCTAACCTGTGATCAGAAAGGTTGCTGGGCCAATGAATCTTCCACTTGATGAATAGTTCCGTTGATCGTTGAGCAGTTATCACCACCGGAGGGGGGGTTGTACCTGCAGGCGCTCCGATGCTTAAGTCAGAAGAGAGAACAAATACTGAGAGTGAAAGTAAAGGATGAGAATTGAATACCTGACCCTCCAGTGAAGGAGGGTATTTATAGATCCCCTAGCGCTGGGCCAAGGTCTCCCTAATGGGCTGTGCATAGCAGCCCAATAGGGGAGACTGCCAGGATTTCTCCGTTGTTGGAGCAAGGAACCAACATTTAGCCCTTATCCTGGTGATGAGTTGTCCTCATCGTGCGGAGAGGTGGTTACCTTATGTATATCGTGCCCTAGTAAATAGGAACACGTGGGAAAGGTGGCGGAGTACTGATTCTGAGCAGGGAAGCTCGCTAACAGCCGAGCAGGAGCTCCTGATCCATAGTGTCGAGCAGGAGCTACAAGCTCCCTATGTCGAGCATGATGTGGATTGGGCCAGCTCTAGGCCCAGTCCAGAACAAAGTGTAAAACTTAAATGACTTATTTGTAACTTAAAAAACTTAAAAAACTTATCTATAATAAAGGTATAACTTAAAAGACATATAGAAGCAATTTTCCAATTAATAATCATTGTCATTTGACTTAGGTTTCTATTATACGGTATATGTTGTTTATGTTTCCTAGAAAGGCCAATTAATCATTTTTATTTTAATCATAATTGTGGCTGGGGTATCCACGGTCTGGACATATTAGCTCTTTAAAAGCCCAATTACTTTTAATTTATAAATTTCCAATATGTTATTTGCACCTCCTCTTCTGTGAGTGCAAGTCTTGTCAGTGTTCAATATAAAAAGAAAGAATAGTCAATATTGTGTGAAGAACACGCAGAGTATAGGAGAGTGGGGTAGTAAAAAAAGGTAATGAATAAATACGAGGTACAACTTAGGAATGGTATTGGTCACTTGGTGAACCAAAGAGGCAAAGGTGGCCCTCTTCCGGTACTCTTGGATTGGACTTTTCTGGAAACTTTTTCCTTTTACTACCATTATTCTCATTTCCTTTTCTCATCCCAAAATTACCCAAAACTCTAATGGACCCTCTTTTTCATCTCATCTTTTCATACACATAACAATAATTCATCTATATCACACGCAAAATGAAAATATCTACTCTATTGGTTTGATCTAGTAGTAAAAAGATGAGTTTTGAATTCAAAATATCTTATAGTATTATTGAAAAAAAATACTTTTTTTGATTTTAAATATAAATAAATAATTTCTTGATACTTTTTCTAATTTTAAATATATCAATTATTCAATGAATTTGATAAAAGAATATTTACTACTTATATTTGAAACCAGACTAAGCAAAAACAAATATTTTTGTAAATGTTCTTTAGGTATAAGATTTTTTATGTGTTGGACCGGTATATCATCCTTTTATCCTGAATTTTTGAACCAAGATTGCTTGTAGTAGCAGTTTCCAACAGTTTCACACTGTCATCAATCACAATAACTAGATTTAAATCAGACGGTCTAGATTAAAACCATGGTTAAATAATCTTATCCGTTGATTTATATTGGACGACGCAGTTACGGTAGAAAATTCTTTTTCTAAATTTTTTATTAGAAACAAAGTAATTCATAAATATTCTTACTTGTATTTACAAAAACACCCTCATCAACCACGCATAATTACTTTCCTTTTTTGACCCTCATGTCATGAGGCATCCCACATGGTAAAACGTAGTCACAATCCTAAAAAGATAAAAATGCTTAGAGGCGTGAGTGACTTTGTGAGATTAATCATAGGATGATTGACGATTAGAATTAAGAAAGCTAATTTTATTACTTATGTGATTAATCTTTTGGAATTCGTTGCACTGTCTATTTCCATTACTAGGTAATTAGAGATAGAGAGAGAGAAAAGAAAAGACACAAAACACATAAGCAAGATGCTTTTCGATTTGGTTAACGTGGGAAAGTTGTCTAAGAAAGAGATGGTTCTTTCTTTTGTTTCCAAAATTTATATTTTCCTTACTTATATATATTTATCTCTCTGACCCTCTTACTAATAAATCGAAACAAAACAATATAAGAATTCATTAAAAACAAACAATTTAATTGAGTGAATGAATGAAAATATTAATAAAAAAGGACATTTGATGAGAAAAAGAATGAAAATTATGATGAGTCATTGAAATCGAAAACGACACACAAGTCTCAAATAATTAATAATTCCTCTAAAATGAATCATTCAAAAGAAATTGAACTCATTTTTTAAAAAGATTAATATTTTTAATCAGATTTTACTTATTTACAGCTGAATTTTGTATTATTAGAATTTTTTTTCTTTGTAATTTTCTCTGCTAATCAGATAGTTAATAAATAAAAAATGAGTAAAAGCTATTTTTTGTTCCAGTAAAATTGACGAATTTGAATTTTAGTCCTGCAAAAAATCATTTTGTTTTGCCTCTGTAATTTCAAATTACTTAGGTTTTACAATCTTTAATGTGGTAATGTCATGTAAATTACTTAGGCTTTCATCCCTCTAATTTGTACGATTACTTAGGTTTTCGTTCTTGCTATTTGTGCAAATTTTGATTTTCGTATCTGTAATTTGTGCGAAATTTGATTTTCGTCTTTATAATTTATGTGATATTGCCACATTAAAAACTAAAATTCAAATAATTTGAAATTACAGAGACAAAATAGGAGAATTTTTTCACAGAGATCAAAACTCAAATTCGCTAATTTTAGGAGACGAAAAACATATTTTACCGTAAAAAATTAAAAAGAAAATAGAGAAATAAAACAAGTGGTTGGAGAGAGAGTGAGAGAGTGAATGGTGTTAAGGTGAAGTTGAGATGCTTTCGGCTAACATTGCTGAAACTGGCCTCGTCTATGCTGTATTGGGCAGCTGAAGAAAACAAAGATCTTTATTACATCTTTTACTACATTTTTGCAACACCTACCTCTTTTTTTTAATCTCTTCATTACTCCTAGGTTTCATTTTTCTCAATTCCCTTCAACACACTCAACCTCTTTCACTTCACAACTACTTTTTCAAAACCCAAAATTCTTAAACAAAAAATTTATTATTTTTCTTCTTTTCATCAAACCCACAAAACAAACAAAGTTTTGGTTTTTTTATGAAAGACTTGAGATCAGAAATTTGGGTTAGTATTAGTATCATCTAGTTTTGTAAAAATGTGGGATCTTAATGGTTCACCGTTTAAGAGAAAAGAAGAAGAATCTGAAAGATGTTCTAAGACATCAATAGATGATGGAGATGATGAAAAAGGAAAAAGGGTTGGTGGATCTGTTTCAAATTCAAGCTCTTCTGCTATAGTAATCGAAGAAGATTCAGAAGAAGATCAACAACAACAACAACCTAAAAACAGAACCATCATGATGATGATGAAAAAAAGAAACAACAGTAAAATATTTGGTTTCTCTGTCACTCATGATGAAGATGAAGAAGAAGATTCTTTAGACAGTGAAAATTTTCCTGTTACAAGAAATTTCTTTCCTATGGATCAAGATTCTTCTGATAATAACATGGTTGTTGAAAATGGAGGAACAACTTGTTCTTCTGCAAATTTTCCTCGTGCTCATTGGGTTGGTGTTAAATTTTGTCAATCAGAAACACTTGGAAGTGGAAAATCAGTTGAAGTTTCAACTTCTTCTTCACAACCTATGAAGAAAAGTAGAAGAGGACCAAGGTCAAGAAGTTCACAATATAGAGGTGTTACTTTTTACAGAAGAACAGGTCGATGGGAATCTCATATTTGGTAATTAGTAATTAGTAATTAGTAATTAATCACTTTTTGATGTTAACATTCAACAAAAATTATAAAAAAAAAATTGATTCTTCTTTTGTTCTGTTTTTGTTTTTGATAATTGCAGGGATTGTGGAAAACAAGTGTATCTTGGTAAGTATAAAGATAATTTATAATAATAATAATAATAATAATAATAATAATTTATATGTGACAGTTATTTATTTAAGTGGTTAAAACATTTTTGCTTCTTTTGTGGTTGAATATATGATATGATTTAGTAGAGACAAGACAAGAGTGATTTTTTTTGGTGACTGAATATATTGTTTTGTCTGAATAAATTTGTATAGGTGGATTTGACACAGCACATGCAGCTGCTCGGTGAGTCAAATAATAATATATTTTATTTTATATCTTGAAGTAAATCAAATATGAAATTTAATTTTGATAAAAAAAAATGTGAATCATGTGTAGTGCATATGATAGAGCAGCTATTAAGTTTAGAGGAGTTGAGGCTGACATAAATTTTAACATAGAAGATTATGAAGAAGATTTGAAGCAGGTGAAGATGATTATGAAATACTATTGATCTTATATTATAATTTATTTTTCTATGATGAAATTGAATTGAATTTTGTTTGAATGCATGTTAATAGATGAGTAATTTGACAAAGGAAGAGTTTGTACACGTACTTAGGAGACAAAGCACTGGATTTCCAAGAGGAAGCTCTAAATATAGAGGTGTTACATTGCATAAATGTGGAAGATGGGAAGCTAGAATGGGACAATTCTTAGGAAAAAAGTATATATGTCATATTTTTTAGTTTATTATTTATTTTTATTAATTTTTTCTCACTATATATGATTATTAATTAATTATTCATTCATTCACTAGGTATGTTTATCTGGGTTTGTTTGACACTGAGGTTGAAGCTGCAAGGTACTACTTTTGCTGCTTACGTTGTCAATTTTTGTATAATATGTAGATTAATTTTTAGGGTTTATAAAATGAAGGGTAAAATATGTTTTCAGTCTCTACTTTTATAACGAGTTTTGGTTTTCGTCCCTGTAAAATAAAATCATTTGTTTTCATCTTTACAAAAAAAATTCTTTTGTTTCAAGTCTCTAATGGGCAAATTTTTGACATTTTAATGCCAATATTATGACATTTTTATATTCAAAATGACTTATATTATGTCTATATATCATGTTAAACTTATGTAAATCTTTTTTCAACAATAAGTCCATATTATGTTAAAAAATGTCAGTGACACCGGTTGTGACACCGTATATATTTATGTTCATTTCTACCTGTATTTTAGTACTTTTATTTTCTACGCTATAGATGTTTTTTAAAAAATGCACAAAAAACATTTGACAATAATTTTTTTATGTCTGAACATAATTTCGTGAATGTGATTTATCATTTGATTTTTTAACTATAGGGCTTATGATAAAGCAGCAATAAAATGCAACGGAAAAGAAGCCGTCACAAATTTTGATCCTAGCATCTATGATAGTGAGCTTAATTCTGGTATTTATGCATGTAATTATGGACTCATATATTAGCATTATCATATTATATAAATGATTAATTAGTTTTTATTATTCACATTAACGTTTATAATTATATATGCAGCAGAACCATCAAGTAACGCTAGTGATCACAATTTGGATTTAAGTTTGGGAAACTCAAGTTCAAAATCCATCAATAATGCTCAAACATATGGGAATCATCACACTTCAAATGTTGCAAATCATGCATCTGATCAATCTAATTGGCAAAATGGTGGAAACATAAACAAGCCTAAGGTTAATTAATTAATATATAAAATTGTAAATTATTTTTTATTTAATGAGATTTTTACTTATGTTATATTTAAACATTTTTTTTCTACATGCTTGTTGATTTTTCATTCAGCTTGTGAATATTCTACCAAAACCATATAATAGACCAAACAACATGGAAGCATATGGAAGAGATTTGCATGGAGAGAATGAAGCTTTAAGGATGCTAAGTCAAACTCATCTTCATTCTTCATCTTCTAATGAAATGCATAGATATGGTCCCTTTAGAGATCACTCACAAATGCTTCATAGTTTCCCACATACTTACCCACCAAATTTTCATGTGGGTACCCCCTTAAATTTATTTGACCTATTGCATATTTTTCAATTCTTCATATTAGCATGATTTTAAATTGCGATTGCAATTACAATTACTTTGCACTTCTTGACGTGGTTAAAATATTTAGACAATTACGATCACAATTTCAATTGCAGTGTAGTTGCAGAGACTTCAAAATCTTTTATAATTGCAGTCAGAGTCGTAGTTACATAAAGTAATTTAAAACTATGCATTGTATTCAAAGTTCATTTTCGATATTTTTGTTGGTTAATGTAGTTTCCCAGCAGCAGTTATGGAGGCCGAGTGGGAAGCGATCTTTCATTATCAACAAGCAATCAACAACAACAATGGCAATCAGGGCCACATTATTTAGCAACTGCTGCTGCAGCATCATCAGGATTCCCACCTCAAATTAGACCCTCTTCTTCTTCTCAAGCTTGGCTGCACAAAAATGGCTTCCACACTCTCATGAGACCCTCTTGATCATTAAGTCTCTTCACCCTATATCGCCAATTTACATTCAAATAATATTTCCTATCTTTGTAGCACTGACATTTCTAATCGAACACGTGTCTGGTATCTGACACGTGTGTCAATATCCAACACAACACTGACATATATGATTACATTCAATTATGTCTATGTGTTCGTGTTTATGTTGGTGCTTCTTAGTTTGTTACCTCCCTAATATCTTCCTCTATTCTCTATATTTTGTTAGTTTTCTTAGCAATATTAAAAAATTGAATGCAGTGTTAATTAGAAGAGATAGCAAAAGGAAGGGAAAAAAATTGAATCCAAATTGGAAACTTATTGGTCTTAGTTTGGATGAGTCAAACAAACAAACTGAGGAAATCTATAACTAGATATTCTTGTTTCTGACTATATTTTTCTGTGTAGTTATATATATAACTCTGATTTCTTGCTTTTCTCTGTTATTGGTATTTATTTATGACACCCCTATTCATTTTCTTAATTTGGAAATTTATTGGCATCACACACACAACATGGTTGTCCATTTATTCCTTATTTTCTTTAGATTGAGATTGGTCTTGAAAACTTTGGCTAGTAAAAGAAAAGATGCTACATAGCTTCCTTCCTTACAAGGGTTATTCATTTTTTGGTTGGACAAAAAACCTTCACACAAATCTAGCTAAAGTTACTGCATGCTTGATAGTAAAATAAATTTGTCAAAATTAAAATAAACTAGTACATTTTTTTTAAATTACACTCGTGCTTTTTCTGGTCGTTATTACAATTAAAATTATTTTTTCAAGTATAAAAAAACTAATATATTTAATCTATATTATAAATAAAGTATACTATTTTTTTAACATATCTAAAAAATAATTTTTGTCTATCACATAGGTTTGTTGAAATTACAATGATTCACTAAATTTCTACAAAGTCAACATAATATTAAATAGTACTACCTCCGTCCCATTTTATTAGAGCTATTTTGATTAAATGACACTATTTATTTATCTTGCTTTGATCATGTTTTTTTGATAATATATACTCTCTCTGTCCCAAAATAAATGACCTGTTTGACCATTGACACGTTTGCCAATGCACAACTTTAATCGTTAATATATCTAATTATCTATTATTAAAAATTATAAAAATGGTATATTTTGAAAGTACTTGTCGAGACAAATCAAACAACATCTCATATGCTAATATTTGCATGTATATATTAGTAGAAAAATAAGGTCAAAGCAGGTCAAATGAATAGTACATTAAGTCAAAAAAAGGTCATTTAAAATGAGACGGAGGGAGTAGATATAAATATAAGTATATAAGATCTTGTTTAATTTGTTTTGAGAGTATTTTTAAAATATCAAATTTTTATATTTTTTACTAATAGAGAATTAAAGATATTAATAATCAAAATTGTGCGTTGGCATGCGTGTAATAGTTAAACTAGTTTTAATATTTTGGAACAGTGGTAATTTTGTAGTTTCAGTAAAATTATGACTTGTAATAATTTCAATAAACTTACCCTGACATATTTAATATAAAATAAAAATAATAATGATAATAATAATTAAAGAAAAGGAGTAATTATTTATGGAGGATGAAATTACTACTACTCTATGAAGCCCCGATACTCTAAAAATGGTGAAGTATCGTGTCCGATACGTCCTCGATACCGATACTCGTCCGATACGTCCCGATACTCGTATCGGAAGAGTATCGGTTAAATCTTTATTTTTAAATAAAAAAATAATATCTGATACGCGTCCGATACTTTCCGATACTCGTATCGGAAAAGTATCGGTTAAATCTTTATTTTTAAATAAAAAATAATATCCGATACAATCCGTGTTTCCTAGTAAATGTCAAACTATTATGTTGTTACACGGGTAACTAACTATGTTTTTTTTTATAGTACTAGTGATATTTTTTGGGATAGTACTAATGATGTTCTTTTCGTATAATACTTAACTTAAGATGTATAACTTAAAATGTACCGGTGATCATTATTTTTTAGGATAATATTAATGAGACACAAATACTTAACTTAGTATTAATGATATTAATTTATTATAATTAGTATTTTTTGTCTTTGTCACTGTTCTGAAGTCACTATGGTGTCCCACTATATAACAGATTGTTAAGTATTTGAGTTTGTCCAAAAATTCTAGTATAAGAATGGATGCTTTATGTTTTTAATTGGTCAGCTGCAGGACCTATAAATTGTCTGTTATTGCTACAAAATGGGCTTGTTAAAGAGGTTTGATGTCATGACTATTATATGTTTTTTGAGCTATTATATGTCTTTAGTTAGGACTGATGAACCTCGTATGTTGAGCCTCAAACTGTTTTGCTCTTGTGCAAGCTTATTGGCTTGTTTGTACTCCTTGTACAATGAACTATTGACGTTTATAATAATAATAATAAATTTTTTTGTCTTTCAAAAAAAATTATCATTATTAATATTATTTATTTTAGTCATGTTTATATATTGTGCATTTATATATTTAATTTTAAAATTAATTTTTAAATAACGTATCGCGCCCGTATCGAATATGGATTTTTTAAAATTTTCACGTATCGGCGTATCGGTATCGTATCGTATCCGTATCGTGTCGTGTATCGGGGCTTCATAGCTACTACTACTACTTTTTTAAGGGGTGGAGGCAGGGGAAAATCAGAGATACAAAAAGGGTTTAATTTGTGATGGTGTTGGAAATATATGATGAGATGGTGATGAGTAGTCTCAATCAATGGTGTCCTTTGAATCAGTTCTCTAGACCAAAAGCAGTCAGACAAAGCCATTATGAGTGAGAGAAACAAAAAAGAACTCACCTAAAGGGTATAATTGTCATAACAAATTTAACTACTCTTTCACATTTCATGTCAGAATTATAGGTTACTTCCTCCTTCCAAATTTTGATCATTTGATCTTTTTCATTTTGTTTTAAATCTTTGATTTTTTTTAAGAAATCAATATATAATTAGTGATATTTTACAAATTGTACTTTTATTAAATAAATTTCCCCTTTCTTAATAAAAAGTGAAAATAACTTAATTTATCAATTTTTATTATTTTTTAATCTACATGTAAAATTTTAAAAGAACTAAATTTTGGGAACGGATGGATGGAGTACTGCGTGTTGATTATTATCACTAGTTAATAAATTAAAAAAAATATTTATATTGACAATAGTATTTATTGCACTAAACTATATAAATTGTAAGATATTTTTACTATATTTAGTTTTCTTAACTATTTTCGCAGAGAAATTATTTAGTATTTTTTTTAATTACTAAAAGCAAGTTTTTATTTATTAATTAATAATATAATAATATCAACTGGAATTTAATTGGTTTGGTTCATGTAAGTTTTGATTTGGTTCAATGATTTTAGACTCGTGGGTTTGGGAAGCAAAAGCTTCTGACTCGTTAATGAATCATTCCTAATGTTTGATTTGGTGATAAATTATTTATTTATAGTATGAAGTATCTAGTTGTTGGTTGCAAATATAATACTTGTACTAAGCATTAAAATAATCATCCAACCTGCATTTGTTTTTTAAGATATTGTCATGAATCTGTAAATAATAATTTAGCCCTTGCTTGGTTCAAGAGATAGAAATTGAGAAGAGAGAAAAACACGCATTTCAATGGATGAATTTGGTCTAATTTTTAGTTTAAATTCATTCATTGAAATCCGTGTTTTTCTTTCTCTCCTCCCTTTTTCTCTCCAACCAAACAATTAGAAGCATGTATGATTTCATCATCACCAGCGTCACCCTAGATATTTCAAGAGAAAGTGTGACTAATTCAGTAATAATAAATAAATTTATCTGATAGTACAAGTTCGTTGGTTATTAACTTATTATAGTTATACTACCAAAATAAAAAAAAACAAAATAAAATAAGAAGAAAAGATATAGATTCCTAACTATGTGTTACCAAAGCATTGGTAAAGAAAAAACACTATGTTGAAAAAGCCACGACCATATTAAGTAATGAGCGCACGAGTTAAACATATAAATAAAAAAATTCTATTTTAAAATTCGTGTATTTAATATATTGAAAGTGTAAAACATTGTATTTATCAATAATAAATTTATATTTTATTTCTATTTTTAGTATGTTTAATAAATGTATCGGATAAAGTCATAGTCAAAGTTAATTAAAGCGATGGGTAGAGGACGAGGGCGGCCGCGCAAACAGGTAACCCTGTCACCGCACCGTCGCACTCCAAACAATCCACCGGCGCAAAGCACACCGGCACAAAGCGATGCTACAGTGACTGTCGTGACTGAGGACAACGCTGATGATGATGTTCCTCGTGATGAAACCCCAGCACAAATTCCTCTGGTTTCTGATGATGTTTCTGATTCCGATCCAAATTGCGATTCCACACGAAAGCTCTGGGTTGATGTTCTTAGTGGCAATCGGAATCCTGCTAATGGTCTGGCTATGGAGTTTGTTGCCCCCAAAAGGATCGATGGTGAAATTGTGGTTGATATTGAAGCTGCTGATGTTGAATCTGAGGTCAAATTTTGGGCCTCCCCCCTCATCATGTATGCTTTAGGAGGTGACTTCAGTATGGGAGCTGTGAAACAGTTTATGATTCGACACTGGAATTTCGTGAAGCTGCTTGATATGTTCTACAATGAGGAAGGTTATTATATTTTGCGGTTCCACTCACTCAAGGATAAATATGTTGTGCTGATGCAGGGTCCTTATACAATTCGTAACATGCCGATGCTGCTCCGTGAATGGAAACCTGATTTTAGCCTCAACAGAGACATGCTGCGCACCCTTCCCATTTGGGTCAAGCTACCTCAACTCCCTCTATACCTATGGGATGCTAGAAGTCTCAGCAAAATTGGAAGTGCACTTGGTAAGCCTATTGTCACTGATGAATGCACAGCTCATAAGCTTAGGGTCTCATATGCTAGAATGTTAATTGAGATGGATGTTACACAATGCCTACCACCTGATATTACCATCAGAGATAGTGAGGGTAACACAATGAAGCAGCTGGTGGAGTATGAGTGGAAGCCCCTTTTCTGTGACAAATGCCAAAAGATTGGTCACCTATGTGCTAATGACCCTCCAAAGAAAGTTCAAAAGCAATGGCAACCTAAACCTGTTGTGGTGAGTGCTGTTCCCACTCCTCCACCTGCAGCACAACAAGGTACTGAAACGACAACTACGTGGACCACTGTATCAGGAAGTGGTAAGGCTAAAGGGAAGTGTGTTAATGAAGATTATCCTACCAATAGAGTTCACTGCAGCAATGGTTTTGGACCACTTGGGACTTTGAATGGTACCCTTGTGATCCATGACACTGGTCAATGTTAGTAGCTTGGAATACTATGGGGCTAAATAAAGCAGGTAAGGCTAGGGAGATTGGCTCCCGTCTCCTAAGCCTTAAGCATGCACTTGCAGTGCTTATTGAAACTAGAGTGAAGTGTACCAAAGCAGATAGCGTTCGCACCAAGCTACGGCTCTCTGGTAAGTACCTAGATAACTATACTAGTCATGCTAATGGTAGGATTCGGCTGAACTTGAATGATAGCATTATTGATGTTAGACTAGTTAAGAGCTCTGCCCAGATGATACATTGTGGTTTATATGATACTAATGACATTTTTCTGAGTTGGTTTACTGCAATTTATGCTTTGAATCATCTTGATCAAAGACGACGATTGTGGCTAGAGCTGGAAGACATCCACAATGCTCAACAGGGTCCTTGGTGCTTAATGGGGGATTTTAACAATGTCCTTAAAGCTGCAGACAGAATTGGTGGTAGGATGGTACATGAATCTGAGTACAGTGATTTTGCTTCTATGATGGATAGGGTAGGGCTCTCTGAGATGGCTAGCCTAGGGGACTACTACACTTGGTCTAATAAGCAAGTGGATGGAGTTATCTACTCTAGGATGGACAGAGTTCTTGGCAATGTGGATTGGTTTCAACTGAATATTGACTCTACTCTCACCATTATGGATCCTGGCATCTCTGGTCACTCTCTTCTCTGCCTCACTGGCCCTGTGCATATTCCTCCCCAAAAATCTCACTTCAAATTTTTGAATTGTGTGTCCACTTTGCCTGACTTTTCTGATTGTGTTACTCAAAATTGGAATGCTCCCCTGGTTGGTAAGCCTCTTTCTGTCTTATGGAAGAAGCTTCTTAGACTCCAGCCTGTGATTCGAAAGATAAGTAAACCTTTCACTGGCATCTATATTACCCTGGATAAAGCTAGAGAAAGCCTGAAACAAGCCTACAGTGTGTTGTTACTTGACAGAATGAATGCCCACCATATCATGACTGTCAAATCTTGTACTGAAGAAGTCATCAAATGGAGTGAGATGGAAGAGCAAATGTTGAGGCAAAAATCTAAAATTGAGTGGCTGCGGCTTGGTGATGGGAACAATCACTATTTCCATGCTTCCCTGAAAGCTAAACATAGACAATGTGCCTTGCGGGCCATCTACAAAGAGGATGGTACACTGCTTACTAATCATGAAGATATTGAGCAGGAAGTGCTTCAGCTGTATGGTAATCTCATGGGCAAAGCTGATGATAATCTAAGGGGGATAGATATTGTTGCTATGCGGACTGGCCCTCAAATCCCTAGTGATCAGAGAGAGCTTCTCATTACCCCTTTCACGGAGGGGGAGATCTATACTTCCCTCAAGAGCATTGGTGACTTAAAAGCACCTGGTTTGGATGGTTATGATGCTCATTTCTTCAAATCTACCTGGAGCATTATTAAAAAGGATTTTCTAGCAGCTGTCTGGGAGTTCTTCTATGAAAATAGTATGTATAGTGCTGTTAATAGTACTTTGGTGACCCTCATCCCTAAACACTCAGCAGCTAAGACCATTAAAGAGTATAGACCCATCTCTTGCTGCACCACTATCTTTAAAGTTATCTCTAAAATCTTGACTATGCGACTTAGTAGAGTGTTAGGCAGCATAATCAGCACTAGTCAAGCTGCCTTTGTGCCTGGCCAGCACATTCATGATCATATTTTATTGGCTTATGAGCTGATAAGAGGATATAGTAGGAAGGGTGGCACTCCAAAATGTATGATGCAACTGGATCTCCAAAAAGCTTATGACACTGTGGATTGGATGCCTTGCAACACATTCTGAGAGAAGTTGGTCTCCCCAATCAATTTATCCAATGGATTATGTTAGGTGTCACTTCTGTATCGTACAAGTTCAACATTCATGGAAGACACACTGGTTTTATGAAAGCTAAGAGAGGCCTTAGGCAAGGGGACCCCATATCTCCCCTCTTCTCTTTGTTATTGTTATGGAATACTTGCACAAGATTCTCCAACAACTCACTAAGGTTCCTGACTTCAATTTCCACTCCAAATGTGAACACCTTAATATCATCAATCTTAGCTTTGCTGATTTTTACTCGTGGGGACATCATATCTGTTGAATTGGTTATGGATAAGCTCCAAATGTTCTCTCAGTCTACTGGACTTGTTGTTAACCCCTCTAAATGTAAGGTCTATTATGGAGGGGTGGATGACCTAGTAAAAAACAACATCCGGGCTGTAACATCGTTTGCTGATGGTTCTCTTCCTTTCCGCTATCTTGGTGTTCCCCTCACTAGCAAGAAGCTCTCCATCCACCACTATATGCCACTGATAGACCGCATTGTTGAGCGTATTTACAGCTGGAGTGCTAAACTCCTCAGTCATGCTGGTAGATTGCAGTTGATTCGTAGTGTGACCTTCGTTGTGGCAAATTACTGGATGCAATGTTTGCCTCTCCCAAAAAAGGTAATCCACAAAATTAATGCCATTTGTCGTTCGTTTCTCTGGTCTGGTGGAACCACTATTACTAAGAAAGCACCTGTGGCTTGGGATCATGTATGTTCGTCCAAAGCCCATGGTGGGCTGAACCTTATTTTTCTTGAGGAGTGGAATCAAGCTAACCTTGCTAAGCTTTTGTGGAACATCAATAACAAGGCTGATAGCCTATGGATTAGGTGGATTCATAGTTACTATATCAAACAAGACCATCTTATGATTATGTCTGTTAATAATTCTTTTTCATGGGTTTGGAAAGCCATCCTCAAACAAAGAGAAGCTTTGCTGCAGATACAGGGATGTGAGCAATTGAAAAGCAAAATCATCACTAGGAAGGTGTATCAGCTGCTTAGAGGGGATCACCTTAGTGTGGCGTGGAAAGCAACCATGTATCATAATATTGCTCGTCCGAGAGCTATCTTCATTTTTTGGTTAGCTTGCCATGACAGACTTGCTACTAAGGATAGACTAAGGAAATTTGGTTTGAATGTGGATGCTAAATGTTGTTTTTGTCACCATGATGAAACCACCAATCACCTTTTCTTTGGATGCACTATCGTGAAAGATGTTTGGCAAAAGGTCCTTAGGTGGATGAATGTTGATCATATTCCATTGGAGTGGCATGATGAATTGCAATGGATCACGAGGCATAGCAAGGGGAAGGGATGGAGAGCCCAACTCCTTAAAGTTGCGGCTGCTGAAACAATATATATGCTATGGAAACATAGGAATGACACATGTTTTGATAACAACATACACAACACAAATATAGATGAAGATATAATCAACACCATAGTTTATAGAGGTTGGAGATGTACTAAGCTTAGGAAGCACATTGCCCTTATGCTTATCTAGCTTAGCCTTCTTTTGTTCTGTTAGTCTTTTTTGTGGGTTGGATCTTTGATCACCTTGTACAGACTTTGTTTTTGAATGGAATAAATTTCTTGATTCAAAAAAATAAAAAATAAAATAAAATAAATGTATCGAATACACTGCTTAGCATAACCTTAAGTAATTGGAGGCAAGTGTTAAATGTTACATTAATTAATAATAATTTGGAAGAATCAAGTTGAATTATTAAGTGGAACAATTTTTTTTATTTCTTTTGTTTTTAACTTTTTATAAGCAAAACATGGAATTAATAAGGAATACAAAGGGTAATTTAAACTCTTACAATTTACAAAAAATCTCTCTTAAAAGTTACTAAGGTCATTTTAAGGAATTATTACACCAATTAGAAAAAAATATAGTGACACTGACGACCTGCTTTGCCTAAAAAGCAATACCAAAAGAATAATTTAATACGACCGGAAAGACCTTGAAAATCTCCTTCATCTCTAAAAATGATAATAATCATAGATGTTAGTCAAAAGAAAAAAAAAATTATGCGAAGAGAATCAAACAGAAAATAATGATCTAAAAATATCAGCTAATAACAATGACTTTAAATTAATTAGTTGGACATAATTCGTAGATCTTCAATAGAGGTTCGGAATTGCACTTATATTAGCAAGCAAATCCGTACAAAATTTTGCTATGATAGGAGTTATAAATTTTAATCTCTCAATTTATAGAAAGCAATCGACAAACTTTCTAAATAAGTCTCCACCCTTCTAAACTCTCTGGCCTCAAATCCTTTCTTAATGCACAACAAAACTAGAGTCAACATCGAGTTCAACCTTCATAGTTGATATAACCGCGCTCCTTGGCCAAATGAAGACCTTCTAAAACATTCATAGTATAAGCATTACAACGACCTACATTTTGGATATATAAACCACAAAGTCATTCACCATTTGAGCCTCTGATGAGTCCACATTATTTAAAAATGGCAAATGTTAAATACTTTGTTAAGAAAAAAATATAAAAATTAGTATATAATTAATTCTAATTATAAACAATGAAATGATATTTTTCTATAAATTTTTAAAGTACAAGAATTTACAAATAGTTCTTTGATTCACAAAAATAATAACTAATGTGTGAATTAAAGAGTTTAAAGAATATAGGTGGACATGGTAAATAAAACTTTACGCACTCAACCAATCAAGTGCCAATTGACCAAAAGAGTGTAAGCTAATTAATTCATTAATTAATACTATCATCAAAAGTGTATCATAAGAGACACTTTAACAAGAGGAACAATAATGGTCCCAAAATTTGATACCATGGACCTTGATTCTACGTAAAGAAAGCAAGAGAACAAAATATTGAGTACAAAGTGAGACACTGCAATTCAGTGTTGTTCAGTATGTTAAAAATGCTTCCCTCACCTTAAATTTCTTTTCCCTTTAATTAATTTGCATCATATATATGAGACACTGCAAGTGCAACGTCAGAGACACTCATTTCTCTTTATTCTCAGTTTATCACTCCCTCATCCCTTTTTCCTATAGTTTTAGCGTTGGAAATATATAGAAATAAAGTTAGAAAATAGAAACATAGCATGCATGCTGCATTAATGCAAAGAGAGTAAGACATAATAAAAAAGTTTGTAGTTGAAGTAATAAAACTTTGTCCATGAAGTTGAAGTAATAAAAAAATAACTTTGCCCATGAAGTTAAATTTTTTATTTTTTTTGCCAATGAATGTTAATTGTTTTATTAATATTTGTTGTCAAGATTAGAATTTTGTTAATAGTTAGTAGTTGGTAAATACCTCTATAAATGGAATACTCTCTATAAATCACCTAGACTTGCTTCATATAAAAAAAAAAATTAAAATTGGTTATCCAAAAGGGTAAAGTCATTTAGCAATGAGTTTGTTGGAGACCACTTTTTTAACCCATCAAGATGGTTGTTTCCATATATGGAATTTCTTGAACGGGTGGTAAATTATAGTAGTGGGGTACGGTGTAGTTCAATTTTATTAGTATTAATTAAATAAATTATTCTAAACATGGTGGATGTATTATGTATAGTTCAATTAGTTTAAACTTTAATCAAAGGGTACTTAAGTTAAAACACATTGGAGAACACACATTTAATCCCGGATGAAAGAGAAAACAATATGAATATGACAATCAATAAATTAATTGGAGAACAAGAACAAATGCACTGTTAGAATAAATTAACTTTACTTGTTTAAAATTATAAATTAATTTTACACTGACAATCAATAAAAATACTTCAATTTTTCATATCATATTAAGAAAGTGAGGTTAAGTGGTGTGACGTGGCGGTGGCGGTGGCGGAAAATATGATTGTAATTGGTTATATTGTTTATACATATTTTTTTCTTTAAACAATAAATATATTATTTTAGAAACCATAGTTCCTTTTGATTTTGTCTACTAGTTGGTTAGGTTCACAAATAATACTGCAATCTATAGCTAAAATAAATATTATTTTTTTCAATATAGAGACGAAATTACAAGCTATAAAAAATTCAATAGACATATAAATTCAACAGACATATAGTAGAGAGACCTATGACTAGAGCAAATCAAGCATTTGGTCACTATATTTAGTCACATACACATTTTTGACAAAAAAGTAAAAAAATAATTAAATAATGCATATTTTTTATAGAATTAAATAATATATATATATATATATATATATTTATGTGAGTGTGACCAAATAATGTGACTAAATACTTGTGACTATTTAAATATTTTTCCCTATTCCATTGATCTGGTCAGCTAATGTCTCTACAATTGCAAAATAAATTGTATTTACTAAAAATATATAGTTGATTATAAATATTAATTTTTTTATTGACTATACAATAGTATTAGTTACTAAAATAATACTGTAATAATAATAATAATACTGTAATAATACTTGACCAACTTTCAAAAAAAAAATACTTGACCAAAATAATAATAATAAATCATGTACGGTGATACAAAATTGGTAAATAGTGACTGCGATTGGGGACTAGGACTTGAATGTTATGTTACTGGTCCTATCCTATGCTATCATATTATCATATCATTCATTCATTAATATTATGCTCAAAATTGTAAGATCGCTTTCATCATTCACTCACCAAACTACCCCTTTGGTTGGTTTCCCTTTCTGGGATGAATGAACCGACGGCATGCCTCAACTCCTCTCTCTAACCTTCCATACACATTCCTTTTTTGGTATACTTTGGATTTTTTGTTTTATTCATTTGTTTTTGCTTCCACTTGTTGTTGTATAATATATAATAATTTATGCACACCCCTCTTTTAGAATTTCGTAAAAGAAAAGAAAAAATTAATACTATATATATATTGTTTTGTTAATAGGTCTATTGATCACACAAACTCAAATAAATGCTCACACAAAGATAGGGGAAATAGGGGAAATTTTGTGACCCTAATTTGAACCCGACATTTTATATAAGATGTTCTTACAGGTGAATCATTAGACTGTAACAACAAGGACAATAAAATTTAATTAATACATATTATACTATAGTTAAAGATTTTTAGTCTCATAAACAAATTACAGTCTTATTTTAATTAATCTTATATTAAATTTAAAGTCAATACTTTTAATGATATGAAGTTTATTATGGTTGAAATCATAAATTGTTTTTTCACAAGCATTGTGTAAAAAATAATCTTTTTTTTTTAATAATTATTCACGTATGTAAACACAAGATACAATGGGTGAGCTACTCTATGGAGCAACAAAAGAGAAGCTCCAAGATAAAAAAAACTAAAGTAAAATAAAGTGTTTTGCCTTATAATGGATCTTTTTTTTTTTTCTTCTTCTAAGTGTCTCATTTTATAGTTCAACATTTCTTGACTTAATGGACCTTCTTTTGTATTGAGTGATTTAGGCCCAATAAGCTACAACATTGAAGCAACTCATCCGTCCAGGAACCTAGAGTTAACGCACATGTTATATTGCTTAAGAGTTGATTATAGTAAAGGCATCTATGTAAAAAAAAAATCTATGTATAATGTCACAAACAATTAAAGTTGTACAATTTAAATTTATTTTTTAAGAGTTAATTTTTGTGTAGTAAATATGAGATTGGACGTATTATATTGTTTAAAAAAGTGAAAATAAAAACTTTTATAAGTATAATGACGCATAAAATTACTATTTTATGATTTTTGGTAAAAATGTTATATCCAACTCATAAAAATATTGATTGATAGGTTAGTTCGTATAAAATTTAATGTCTTGGCTTATCAAGTAAGACTTCATTTATTCCTTTCGTTCATCATGTTAATGAAGCAATTAACACACGACCACATATATATGGACTAACGAGTTATCTTCTTTTGAATGCTACACCTATATAAGGAAGGTTAGATTAAGGTCCCCAGTTATTTTCTCTAAAAAGATAAGCTAACACATGAAGATCGTTACATATGCTTGTTCTTCCTCCCTAACTATTAATTAACTTTCATTTTCGTATATCTTTCGACATGTTTGTTTGTCACTAATAACAAGCATATGTAATGTAACATCATGTTGTTCATTTGTGAAGGGACATGATACTATTTTTAAGAAGAAAAAAAATAGTTAAAATTAATAATTGGTTGTTATTGAAATTTAAATATACGATTTCTCACTCTTTTAATCCTTAGTTCAAACTCAACTACAGTAATAATGTGGCTATTGATTTGATTTGTTAAGACTTAATCATATTTTACTGGGTCATATGCTAACTAATGTATTTGTGGTACTAGTTAAGGAACTAAAATAATAATTTTCTTCGCATTGAAAATAACATAGTTCATATTTTAAATATATTTTTTTTTGAACGACAAATATATTATTAAAATCAAATCTCTGCACAAGACGAGCATAGACCGGTAATTGAGGAACTACAGAACAAAAGGTGCTTGTATATAAGCGGAACACCACTGAACATAACCAAAACTAACACCACCTAAAAGATGTCTACTTCTAATCACATACTTAGAAAGACACTCCACAGCTTCCAAACCATCAGAGAAAACACCAACCCGACCCAAAAAGATGTCATTAGACACTAACTCGCGATCTCGAATCAAAAGTGATCGGCCTATCAAAATCCAAAAGGCAGCTCCGTGAGCCAAAATGTGTTGAACAACGGTAGAAAGGAAACCTAGATAGATAAGTCTCGGCTCGCAGTCCTCCTCCAAACAACACGGTCGACACCGACAAGGTAAAGATCAACCAGATACAGAAAACCTGCAAATCTCAACAGATTTGGACACCAACAGAGACTCATAGAGAAAGTTCTGCAAATCTCAACACATTAGAAAGCGGCCAAAGAGTCAAGTATCAAGAAAATCAAACACTCACGACATTAACCACACACCACGTCAGTATCCAACATCACCACATCACCACATCAACATCTCACACCTCACCACCATAACACCAACAACCCACCACCACCTCATCACCTTCAATCACCACTACCACTACCACCTGGTGGTAGATGGCCAGAATTCCAAGGAAACAACAAAGAAGATGATGCGGAGAATCTCTAAAAGACCCTCATCGCACCACCACAACAGCCTTGTCTACATCTTGAATTGAAGATTTGGATTGAAAAGGGGAAAAAAAAGAGAAAGGGCGTTGAATCTAGTTTAGTGAGAGGTGAGAGCTTTTGTATTTAGTCAAAACCATATGATTTTAGTCTCCTATATTTTAAATATATAGACTACATAAGTTTCATGATTATTATACTATATTTAATATACTTAACTTGTGTCCTGAAACACTCTTAAGCATTTTTCTATTTTATTTTATTTTTAATAAAAATCTTAATCACATTTGGTTCCGTAATTATCACTTAGATTATCACAAAATTATCAAAGCCGCGTGCTTATTGTTGTAAGGCATTGCTAATTGCTATATACTATGTCATCTCTGTTGCCTATAGCAAATTTGCGTATGTAAACAAATTCAATGTTTGACCACCATGTTAAATGTATTTTTTTCCAATCACTGTGATTATGATATTTGACCTCTAATAATAAATGTCGCAATCATCAGGGTTTAGATCATTTCAACAAGATTAATCATCGAATCGGCAATACAACAACAAATTTTTTCATGATAGAATGTTCACAAAGAAAATTTAACTGTACACTTGAATAGTTACTATCTAGGATAAGAGAAAATATGTCCAATTTTTTTGTTAAGTATATGTACGTTTAAGAAACATGTTGAAATATTATCTATTTTTCAAAATAGAGATTATGACAATACAAAAAATAAATAGTGAGTAAATAAAATCACATATTTTTATAAATATTGCCGTGTCAAATGTCTCGCGTCGCGTACATGTTGGGATGCCTTGCGTCCATCATCAAGAGGTATAGGGACACCTTACGCTCATGCCGAGATGCCTCATAGTTGAGGCTGGAGCTTCAAATCTGAAATGCAACAATTAAACCATTGCGCGTTGTCTGTTAACTATAGCAAAGATGAAGGATTACACGATAACTTGTCCAACAAGCTATCGGGCTAAACTACCTTAGTTAGTTAATTCTAGTCTGTTATTTTTCAGTTAGTTAGTTATGATGTTAGTTAGCTCTTGATAGTGAGAAGCAACACTTTGTATATATAGCTAAGAGATACACATTGTAAAACTCAAGTGTGCTTAATAAAATTCTCTAGCTTTTGCTTCTTCTTCCTTATTGTGTTCTTAGATCAAGCTTTGTTCTCCATTAATGGCATACATATTATACTCTTCACATGGTATCAGGCCCAAACACGGGTTATGCCATTGATCTTCTTCATTGCACACTTCATCTCTTTCTTTCTCTGCAAGTTATCCCATTTCTTGCATCATTTTCTTTCTCTCTGATTCTGTTTCTTCTCCAATTCAAGATTCTTCCTTGAATCTTCATCTTTCTCTTTTCTGTTACACTCAAACTTCATCGTTCTCTCATCATGTCTCAAAATTCCAACGCGGGTAGTATCAATGGTGCAGCCAATTCTCAAAACAAAGGTTACCAATCTGACACTCTCAATCCCTATTTTCTTCATTCCAATGAAAATCCAGGTCTTGTTCTTGTTACTCCACTTCTTTCTGGCCCCAATTATCACTCATGGTCGCGAGCAATGACTATGGCATTGCGTTCCAAGAACAAGATTCACTTTGTCAATGGCACCCTACCCCGTCCAAATGATGAAGATCGCGATTCTATTGCTTGGGACAGGTGTAACACCATGATTATGTCATGGTTGAGCAATTATGTTGATCCATAGATTTATTAAAGCATTCTTTGGATGGATTCCGCTGCTGATATCTGGCAAGATTTGAAGGAACGCTTCTATCAAGGTGATGTGTTCCGAATCTCAGACATTCAAGAAGAGATTTTTACCCTCAAACAAGGTGATAGTACCATTTCTACTTACTACACGAAAATTAAGAAACTTTGGCAAGAACTCGACAATTTTTGTCCAATTCCCAATTCTAACTGTGTTGCTGACTGTGCTGCTATTGCCAAGATGAAATTTTACAAAGACAGTGATCAAGTGATCAGATTCTTGAAGGGATTGAATGAGCAATACTCAACTGTTCGATCTCAGATCATGTTGATGGAACCACTTCCCAACATTGGCAAAGTTTACTCCTTACTTGTGTAGCAAGAAAGACAAACAGTTACTCCTTTTGATGACTCCAAACTCTTAGTAGTTTATGGGAATAATGGCTCTGCAGGAAGAGGTTATCCTAATCGTGGTAGAGGACCTAGCAGAGGTGGTAGAAATGGTGGAGGTCGTGGAAAAGGTAATAAACTTTGCACTTATTGTGGACAAACCAATCATAATGTTGATAGTTGCTGGAAAAAACATGGATACCCTCCACATATGCAAACTCCACAAGTCAATGGTGCTGCTAATAATTGTGTGAATCTTAATGGTGATGAAGAAGACACTCAAACAGTCAATTATGATGAAGATAATCATGACACAAACTGGGAAATTTTCCTTCACTGCAGCTCAGCATAAGGCATTACTAGCTCTTCTTCAAGGCTCTAACACATTGTCATCTCATAGCATAAACCATGTAACCACAAACACAGGTATCCTATGCACCATTCCCATCTCTAGTAACTCTAACCATTTCATTTTGGATACTGGTGCAACAGATCACATTTGCTTTGACTTGAAATATTTTCAATGTATGAAACAAATCTCACCCATTAACTTGAAATTACCAAATGGTTCTCTTGTTACTACTTGCTTTGCTGGCACAATATACTTTGACCAACACTTTTATCTGACTAATGTTCTTTATTTTCCAAATTTCTCCTTTAATCTCATATCTGTGCCTAAGCTAGCCCTTAATTTGCACTGCTCACTAATGTTCAATGATCATAAATGTTTGATACAGGACACTTACTCCAAGATGATTGGTGTAGCTGAATTGCATAGTGGCTTGTATATTCTGAAAACACCAAATGTTAGCATAGGACACAATCCTTCTATACCTTGTATCAATAAAATCAGTCATATTATAAATAGTCTAGAGTCACATCAAATTGATGAATGTAATGTGTGGCACAAGAGGCTTGGTCATGCCTCATTTGACAAAATGATTGAAATCAATAAAAAATTTCCTTGTGTTAAAATTGCTAAATCCTCTATTCCTTGTGATACTTGTTTTTATGCAAAGCAAAAGAGACTTCCTTTTACTCATAGTTCTACTGTTTCTACTCATAACTTTGATATTGTGCATATGGATATATGGGGACCATTAGCTATTCCTTCCATGCTTGGTTTCAAATATTTCTTAACTGTTGTTGATGACAGAAGCAGATTTACATGGATTTACTTAATGAAATTAAAATCTGAAGCATCCATTCATATCAAATCTTTTCATGCTATGGTCAAAACTCAGTTTAAAACTAGCATCAAATACATTAGAACAGACAATGGTACTGAATTTCTACTTAAGGATTTTTATAATGAAAATGACATATTGCATCAATGTTCTTGTGTTGCAACCCCTCAACAGAATGGTATTGTTGAGAGGAAACATCAACACATTTTAGGCACTGCTAGAGCATTGCTTTTTCAATCAAATCAACCAAAAGTTTTTTGGGCACATGCTGTAGCGCATGCAGTTCACATCATTAATAGACTTCCTACTCCCTTTTTATCTCAAAAATCTCCATATCACATGCTTTATGACATGTTGCCTGATTTAAATAACCTCAAAGTCTTTGGTTCATTAGTTTTTGCCTCTACACTTGAATCACACAGGCACAAGTTAGACTCTAGATCAAGGAAGTGCATCTCACTTGGTTTCAAAACTGGTGTTAAAGGTCACATTCTCTTTGATCTTAAAACAAAAGAAATTTTTCTATCCAGAGATGTTGTTTTCTTTGAAAATATTTTTCCTTATTCTTCTGATTCTCTGCATAATAATGATCAATGCTCTCCTAATGTCACTCAGAACAAACAGATTTTGTATGATGACTTACACCTTACACCACCACCACTACCTCAAAATGATTCTCCTACCTCAAATTCCACCCACACTTCCACATCTCATACTACTCCCTCATCACACCCTAATCATGAAAATGGACCATCATCAAATCAACACACTAGTCCCATGATAACTGATTCTATCCCTTCTTCTTCTCCCATTGAATCACCCATCACTCAACCACCTACTCAACCTCAAAATGAAATTCCAGTTAGAAGGTCTACCAGAACATCTAATCCACCACCTTACCTTCAAAACTATCACTGTACCCTTCTAACCACTACAAGTCCACTATCATCTCAGGCTCTCCATCAATCATCTTCTCAATGTAAGTTTCCTTTATCTTCTTTTATATCATATAATCATGTTTCTCCTGCACACAAACACTTTGCTTTCACTTTATCCACCCTTACTGAACCATCTACCTATGAGGAGGCAATGTGTAATGAGCAATGGAGACAAGCTGTTAATACTGAACTAACTGCTTTGTTGAAAAATCACACCTGGGATCTGGTCAAATTACCTAGTCATAAGAAAGCTATTGGGTGTAAGTGGGTATTCAAGTTGAAACTACATGCTGATGGAACAATAGAGAGACACAAGGCCAGATTAGTAGCCAAGGGATTTACACAGACAGAGGGCATTGACTACACAGATACCTTTAGTCCTGTTGTAAAAATGACTACTGTAAGAGTCTTCATGGCTATAACAGCATCACAAAACTGGCCCTTATTTCAACTTGATGTCAATACAGCTTTCCTACATGGTGATCTAAATGAAGAGGTATACATGAAAGCTCCACCAGGGTTGACTCTGGATAATCCTGACTTGGTCTGCAAGTTACAAAGATCCTTATATGGCCTCAAGCAAGCTAGCAGGCAATGGAATGCTAAACTCACAGAGACATTAACCTCCACTGGATACACTCAATCCAAAGCTGACTATTCTCTTTTCACTAAGAAATCAGCTCTTGGATACACTGTTATTTTAGTGTATGTTGATGATTTAGTATTAGGGGGAACAAATATCAATGAAATCAATCACCTCAAGGCTTTACTTGACTCTAAATTTAGCATTAAGGATTTAGGATCTTTGAAATACTTCTTGGGGTTTGAAGTTGCCAGATCAAAGAATGGTATATCTCTTTGTCAAAGGAAATATACACTTGATCTTCTACAAGACAGTGGTCTTCTTGCAGCAAAACCAGTTACTACCCCTATGCAGCCACAACTCCAACTACATCAATCTTCTGGGACTGTTTTGAGTGATCCTACACCTTACAGAAGATTAGTTGGAAGACTATTATACCTGACCCACTCTAGACCAAAGATATCTTATGCTATAAGCAAGCTCAGCCAATTCCTTGCATCACCAACAGAAAC
Source organism: Trifolium repens (assembly GCA_030408175.1). Lineage (NCBI taxonomy): Eukaryota > Viridiplantae > Streptophyta > Magnoliopsida > Fabales > Fabaceae > Trifolium > Trifolium repens. The sequence goes on from CP125851.1 coordinate 41,148,243, forward strand.
ACACATGCTAGCTGCTCTACATGTACTCAAGTATCTAAAGAACAATCCTGGTCAAGGCTTATTTTTTAGTGCTTCATCATCTCTGAGCCTTCAAGGTTACTCTGATTCTGATTGGGGGGCATGCCCCGATACATGGAGATCCACTACAGGTTTCTGCTATTTTTTGGGTACCTCTCTCATAAGTTGGAAAAGCAAGAAACAAACTGTTGTCTCAAGATCATCCTCAGAAGCTGAGTATAGGGCACTGGCACAACCAGCATGTGAGGGTCAATGGCTGCTATATCTACTCAAGGATTTCCTAGTTCAACATGATTCACCAATCACACTCTATTGTGACAACAAGTCAGCTATGCATATACTGCAAAGCAAGCTTGGAACTCTAGATATCTATTCCAGCTTGAGGGAGGATGTTAACTATAGCAAAGATGAAGGATTACACGATAACTTGTCCAACAAGCTATCGGGCTAAACTACCTTAGTTAGTTAATTCTAGTCTGTTATTTTTCAGTTAGTTAGTTATGATGTTAGTTAGCTCTTGATAGTGAGAAGCAACACTTTGTATATATAGCTAAGAGATACACATTGTAAAACTCAAGCGTGCTTAATAAAATTCTCTAGCTTTTTCTTCTTCTTCCTTATTGTGTTCTTAGATCAAGCTTTGTTCTCCATTAATGGCATACATATTATACTCTTCACATCGTCTCTATTATGCACGACCGGCCAATGTTTCCAGCAGTGTGCCAACTTATTTTTAAAACTTCCGATGAAATATTAAGGTCATAACATAAATAAATCAATGTTAATGTTTTGAAAATCCGAATTTGCTCTATTTTTCTATTATCTATTTATTGTGTATTTACAAGTGGGATATAGATATAAGTTAGAGATGGTTAATGTTCTGGACAAGACTTTTAGGTTGAAGCAAGCTCAATGTCAAATTCATCGGTCCAATGTCATATTCATTGTCCTATATATACAACTTTCACAAACCTCACAAGGTATGCATTATTCTAACCACTACCTCCACCTCAAGCTTATACTGGCTTGGGCGTCGAAACGTTATCTGCAGGTACCTCCATTTTTTTGGCGTCGGTCATCTCCATGCTCGGATTCCGACCTCCAACTCGGAGCATTTCTTCCACTGATTCACCAATGTGAGTTCTCTACCTCTTTTTTATCTCTTCAAATAAAACTTGAGTTCTGTTACGAACAGTTAATAATAGGATCCACTTATAAAAATAGATCTCTATTAATTTTTTATTTATTTTGGAACTATACTTCTTATAAAGAAAACAAATAAATAATAATAGATAAATAAAGCAAATTTAAATGATACTATTATATATTCTCATCTCCATTTTTTTATAAGCTTTTTCTTTTCTTTTTTAAGAAAATTGATAAGCATAAGATTTCCTGCAGTTACTACATTTTGCAGTAACTGTCTCAGCCGTTTGATCTTAAATTGGTGGTTGAAATTGATTTGATGTTAAAATTATGTGAAATATCATAACCATCCGATCTTAAATGAGTGGTTGACATTGAAAACTGCATTGTGTGAAAAATCAACTAAAAAAAATCTAAATCGCTATTCAATTCTCATCCCAAATAATCGCACATCTTAAATTTGTAAAGACTGCCACCACACCAGTGCTAGACACGTATTCCTCAAAATAACATTTTTGTTTGCCGACACAAAAATGGCTTATTATTTGTCGATTTGTCAGAACGAAATAAAACAAATAGTTTATTAACATCTCAATGGGGAGTCAATTCAGTCTTCAATCAGTTTTTGTTTTTTCCTTTTACAACCTTTTTTTAACGATGGAGTTGGACATCTTATTATTCTTTTTTCGATTAATTGGCCAAATGTGTCATATTATTATTATTATTAATAGGATAGTAAGATTTTTTAAGCAAATGCGATGTAAATTGAATTTTTTTGGGAACATCTTAAATATATTATAGTAAAAATAAAAATAGAACTGAATACTGGAATGTTAATTTATAATATGGGTCAAGCTAACTAGTGCCCCGGAGCACTAGTTAAGGAACTAAAAGAATAAATTTTTACATTAAAAAGAGCATTTTATTAACTTTTAAGAAGTTGACTGCACAAGTTTCAATAAACTTTTACTTTATTTGGAATCCTTAACTAGTGCCCAAGGGGCACTATTTAACATTTTCCTTATAATATTAGTGAGCTTAAAATTAGGATAGAGCATCAGGCGAGTTTGGTCGGATTCGGGCTCAAAATGGCTCACAAAAAAAAAAACCGAGAGTGTAAAATCTTGGCCCATCATCGACCATTTGAAGTTTCAATTTTGTCCGGTGTTGGTTTATATGGGTTTTGGGTTGGTCGGTTCGGTATATTCGGATTAACATATTGATAAAAAAAGAAAACACACACATATAGAATAATAAAATAACCTGTTAGTGAACAACATGTAGAGATTAGATCAACGATATGACAAAGACATAATTTAACTTTGCAATGATACAGTCTAATTTGAGTTTTGTGTGTAAATAACTTGTAGTGTATTTTTTTAATGAAAGAAATGTAGCTTCAATACATACAAAAAGGCAAAAGACTCGTGATTTTACAACCTCGGTCGGGTTCGGTTAACAATATATTTAAATTTTCAAAATCGAATCCGACCGTATTTAATAATTTTTACCCATTGTTTATCACCCGTAGACCCGACAATCCATATAAACTCACTCGATACATCCAACTTAACCTCAGTTAGAATGAGTTCGGTCGGTTACGATATTTTTGCTCAAACCTACTTAAAATATTGGACTTATATATTTTTAAGTTAGTTTAGTTATTTTAGGTTTGCTATAAATACTCTTTGCAACCTTTATTTTCACAAGTTTTACAGTGATATTCTATTGAAACTCTGTCCTCTTTCTCTTTCTCTTTATTTTTATATTTATATTGTTAACATGGTATTAAGAATGTATTTCGATCCTCCTTGAATGTGTGGTTGATATTCCGCTAGCGAGTTTCCAGAAGTTTGGAAATGATGTGTGATTTGTTTGGTAAAAAAGATCGGATAGCTGATAAGCTAGCTTATAGTGGATGAACTTATAGCAGATAGTTTATAAGCTAGCTTTTAGCTTATAGCGAATAAGTTAGCTGATTAAATTTGTAGTGTTTGGTAAAATTAGTTGTTGAACTAGCTTATAAGTATGAAATGACATAAAAAAGATATATTTAATTAATATTTAATTTTTTTCAAGTAAAATAATAGGGATAAAATTGGAAGAAAATATAATAAGCTATAAACTATAAGCTACTTGAAATAGCGTTTGGAAAATAAGCTATAAGCTAGTAAAATAAGTTATAGATCTTTTTTAAAAACTGTTACCAAACAGAACTTTTAGCTTATAAGCTAAAAGCTATAAATTATAGACTAGCTTATTTGACTTACAAAACAGAACCTTTCTTGTGTTAGTTCTTTGTTTTCATATCCCATTGGTTTGTCGAGGTCCCAATTTGATGATTATTGGTTGTTTCAAACATTCTTTGGATTTGTACATTAAAATATGTTTTTAGCCATTCACAAGTCTATTCAAATTCATGTGTATCACGTTATTGTGCATCACAATATTGTTTTAATTGAATTTGTGATTTAAATATTTTGCTAATTGGTGTTTTAATAAGTTCTTGATTTAATTTCGATTGAGTTTATTAGGATTAGTTCTGTTTTGATTGGTTCGTTTGTTTGATTGGTTCAGTTAGGTTATCTTTGTTAGTTTGTTTCCCATCATTGTTGATTTGGTTTGATTTAACTTGACCTAGTTTAGTTCGGTTTAATTTTGTTTGTATATTTTAGAATTGGATATTGGGTCTAACTAAATGTTACAAAATCAGTTTGTAAGGTAATGATTGCCTCTATTTTATAAATACATATTCAGACATTCTCACTACAGATGTGAGACTTCTTAACACACCCATTCATGCCCAACACTATTGGACTTGGTGCATGGATATAAATGGTAAGTAGTCTGATAGTGGGTGGCCCAACAGATATTGGAGAGACTATGATATCATTTTAGAATTTGGGAGGCCTATACTCAACAACAAAAGCTAGCTTGAGAGGACTGAACAAGCTGGAATGTGGAATCAACAACAATGGGTGGCCCAAATATGGGAGCTTTCCTCAACAAACAACAAATAATGGATCTATGATAGGCTCTGATACCATCTTAGAATTGAGTATTGGGTCTAACTCAACCTTACAAAACCGGCTTGTAAGGTGAAGATTGTCTTTACTTTATAAACACATATTCGGGCACTCACAACCGATGTGAGACTTCTTAACAGTATATGTTTGGTTTGGTTTTATTTGATTTTGTTTCGTTTGGTTTGGTTTTATTTGATTTTGTTTCGTTTGGTTTTGCTTCGTTTAGTTTAGTTTGTTGCAATTTGGTTTGTTTTGTTATGCCTAGTTACATTTGATTATGTTTGGTGAATAAAGATAATACCCACAATTTGTTTGTCTGGTGAGCGAACACTCACAATCTGTTTGTTTGATGAGCGAATGTTCACAATCTGTTTGTTTAGTGAGTGAATGCTCACAATCTGTCTTTCTAGTGAGTGAATGCTCGCAATCTATCTGTTTGGTGAGCTAATGCTCACAATCTTTTTAATGAGTGAATTCTCTCAATTTATTTTTCTGGTGAGTGAATGCTCACAATATATTTGTGAAACACCACGTATAGATATTTTTTCTAGTTGTTTTGTGAGTCAATATATGCTCACAATTTATTTGATTCGTTTTTTGCAACTTATTTTAGTTGGCAATACTATTAGTTAGTTTAGTTTAATTTACAAGACTAATTTTGTAACAAGCCTATGAAGTTTTAGCTCGAGTTATAATAGTTTTAGAATAAGATATTTTGAGTTTATATTATTATGTTTTTTATTTTTTGTATGACAAACTCTCGATGCTTTTGTTGTTAGATCATAAGTTTGAGGGGAGGCGGATAATAATATTAGCGGGCTTTAAGGATGTCAACTGGACGGGGATTGAGCGGGAGGATAGTTTGTCACTCTTTGCCCTACCATCTAAAGTGTTCCTATCCTCGTCCCCATTCCCCGCTTCATGGAGTATTCTTCCTCAATACCCATCCTCGTGGATCCACACAGTTCCCGTTGTGATCCCTCAACCTTAAAAAAAGTATCAAATTTCTATTATTTTCAATCAAACTAGTTGCAAAAAAATTGTAAAACTTAATTATAAAAAAAATAAAAAATTATTGCAAGTTTTGTGAGAGTAATAAACATTATATATAAACAAATTTATACACATATTGTGTGAAAATATAATTAAAAATAATTTATAAAGTACTTAAATATACATTTATAAATTTTATTTTAATAAAGTTTTCGGGGACGAAATCTCTGTGGGGCGAGAGGTAAAATACCGTCCCCATCCTCAAACCTCTTTGGGGGAGATTTTCTCCTCCATCCCCACAGGGAAAGTTTTCTCATCTTCGGATTCCCAAACAGGGAAATCCCCGTGGAGATTTCCATTTACAGATGAAATTGACATCCCTAGCAGACTTAAGATATTGAGCTTATGTTTCTATGTTAGTAGTTTAATTATTTTAGGTTTGTTATGTAACCCTTATTTTCTAAAGTAATGCTATTGTGATATTATTGGAACCCTAACTTCTTCTTTTTTTCTTTCTATTTTGTTAACACGGGCAGAGACGGATCCTGAAACTAATCAAACGTGGGGCTGGTTATTTTTTTTTAATAAATATTACATAAAATTAATTGTAATGTATATATGAATAGGGATTAAATCATGCTGATATAAAAACTATTTTACATTAATTTATTTTTTGGACTAATTTACACTTTGATTATTATGGATCTGAAACCTTTATAGTGAGTAAAGTGTAAAGTAAGAAAATCAACAATTGTGATTGTAACAACTTCATGATTTATTATGATATACCTATAATAATATCTATATTTGATTTATTAATCAAGAATTAATCTTACTTATTTCACACTATAAAAGTGAATCATTCACTTTAGAAGAATCAAATCCAACATATTTTAACAATAATTATATATACAACATTAGGGGTGGGTGGGTGGGTGTGGGAGGAAGGGAAGGGTCAATTAAAATCCACCCTTGCCAACCCTTAAATCCGTCTCCGAACATGAGAAACATAAATCAAATTCAGTTAGACGATATAATCGGTCTAAAGTTTAAATGGATATACAAACAGTAAATCAACAATATAAGTAGCGAAAAAATAGAAGCAAATGCAAACACATCACAATACTACCTATAACGAAATTTGCTTACGAACAGGAAACTAAATGGAAAAAAAATGTTATGTGAACTTTCACAACCCCTATAGCTTGATTTAATTTAAAGTCGCAATCTATTTTTTTTTTTTTTTTGTCACGTAGACTAGTGGTTTGAAATTACACCCATAAGGTGGATAAGTGGGATGATCGGGGTTCGAATTCCGACCCTCTACCTATATAATACACTATATTTTTTATTCTTATGAGCAATCTTTTGTACTCGTCATATGAGGTTGAGTTAATTACGCAAGTTGTTTCCCTAGAAAGGAAAATGAAAATAATGTCTCTCTATATATGAATGGATCAGTTTTTATAGTAATCAATAAATGTTGATAATTGACATTTGTGAAACCATGAATCTAGCTAGTAATACGAGAGAAGATCATGGAGCACTACTATTCTATGGGACTGAATGACTGATATGAGACCACCAAACAGAGACAACACTGTTTCTAGACATGCTTCCTTGTTGAAGTTGCTAGATTTCAACAGGAAACGCTATAAGGTGCCATTTAAAGTAAATAACATAAAATGCTGTTTGTGTACCGGTACACAATTGACCAAAATAGGTGAAGTATTTGTTTGGTTATACGGCAATAGTCATTTTGATTGAAATTGATCATATAAAATTGATTACGACAAAAATCAGGCGAGTTCTAACATGCAAAGAAAATATCATCAATTTTATAAAATTTATTGTTGGATTAAAAGTTTAATTATATTATATAAATTATTCATAATTTTTTTTAAAAAAAAATAAAAATTATTTGATATATTATTGAGACCGATCAAAATTAACGATTTATGAATTTTTATTGAAGACTGGTCAAAATTAATCTTGGGTCTCAATTGAAAATGAAGAATATATTTTTTCTAGTTGTTTTGTGAGTCAATATATGCTCACAATTTATTTGATTCGTTTTTTCTTGGACTCTGTCTTGATGCTTTTTCTTGATCATTTTACTACTATAAAAATTGAAAATGAAGAATATAATTTTGGACTCTGTCTTGATGCTTTTTCTTGTTTTTGTAGGTTTTCCTTCGTATTTGGGTCTGTCTTGATCATTTTACTACTAATAATAAGAAATTCATGTCATCAGTTGTAAAGAGAAAAAAACCGTAAACCCATCTATTTTTTTTATTATTTGACTTTTTCATTCATTCAGAAAGAAACACAACGCTTCAGACTCGCGAACCCTTTCATCTTCTTCGTTTTCCTTCATCGCAAAACGCTATCGGTGACCTTCTACTTCGACACCGTTCTCCTTCAGCCGCCGTGAAACCGGCGCAGTACTGTATCTCTTGCGTTCAATCGTTCATCTTCCGTAAGGTATGTTCATCTTCCTGCGTTTTGGTTTGGGTTTTGTGTGAATCCTCCTTCGTTCTCCTCTCTATGCATTCCTATTTGTTAAGAGTTTCTTGGTGTTTCACATTTGGATTTCTCTCTCTTTTGATACAATTAAATTAGGGTTCATCTTCTCCTCTACACCAATTTTCTATTTTCAAACAGATTGCTTTAAATTCTAAGTGATTCTTAGAAATTAGCTATGTGTTATATGTAGGACTGTGATCAGGGGCGGAGGGAGAGGGGGGACAGGGGGTGGCTATGGTCCCCCCCACCTCTTTGATATTTTTTTTATAATACTACTAATAATTAATATAATATCTTCGGTTCTTTTTATAAGTGACATTAATTGAGTTAATAAAAGTTGATAATATATATGTGTGTGTGTGTGTATATATATATATATATATTGAGTTTTTATCTTTTATTGTAAAAAAATGTGCAAGCATGAGGTATGTTTGGAGTCAACTTTGTCATAGACATTTTTTTGGAAATGAGGCTCTTGAGTTAATGTGTTTATGTTTGGTTAGTAAGTGTGGTTCCTTGTTTTTGTTAACCATTTTGGTGTGTGAATCTTGCGTATTGTTTTATTCATAGTACTAGAATTAGTTCATAGTATTAAAATGGACTTTGTATTGGTTTTAATTTTAACTTGTAACATAAAAATGTGGTGTAATTTGCCTTACCTTTTGTGTAAAATGGACTAAATTATAGTTTTTTAGACTTAGCCCCCCCTATGTTTAATTCCTGGCTCCGCCCCTGACTGTGATAGAATTTTTCTCTGTTCGTGATGATTCTTGCTGCATTAAAGAAATTCTGAAAACTTATAATTTTTGTGTGAGATAAATTTAATGAAGGTGAGACAAAGATGTTGAAGGTTGTGTTGTGTTTTGTGTGTTCTGTTTAAGTTCAAGTCAAACACGACAATGACTTTGCTTGCTATTACTCTACTCGTGTGATTTAACAAAGACTTTGCTTTCATTATTTTCATAATGATTTTTTTTAGTTTTGGTCTTCTTATTGATTGGTTCTGTTATGATGAATTAGCATATCTAATATGATAGCATCCTTGTTATTGGAATTGTGATTCTTTTCTTTGAATCAATGGACTTGTTATTTGAGTGAATGAACAATTTGATTTTTGAATGTGTTAAGTTATCACCATGGTTCCTTAATTAACCAAATTACAAAAACATCTTCAAACATGTATCTTGTTAGTCAGTTTGGTCTTCAAATGTGTTTCTTATTAGTTAGTTTTGTCGTTGAACATATATTTCATTAGTCAATTTATTAACAGAAGATACACTCAAGGTTGATTTTGTAACTTTGATGAATTCAAGTACTATAGTGATAATGTCTCACACATTAAGAGATCAATTTACCCTTGTTATTTTCTGTTATGTTTATTGGTGTTTGGCAATTATTGGTACACTTGAAAACACCTCCAACTCAACTTCTCCATTGTTGATGCAGAAGGAAGGATGGAAAAAGAATACCCATAACACCTCCACCTAAGTCTCTCACAAGAGGAGGAACGGATTATATGTTAATGACGAGGCTCGACAAAAAAATGTAAGAAATTGTTTGATTTTGTTTTACTGATTTTTGCTCTAGATAAGTGTTAAACCATATGTTAGAAGATTTCTAAATTGCTTGTTCTTGTCCAAATGTCCTGACAAACCCACGTGCTATAGAAAAGAAGTTCCTTGTATAAGTAAATAGTAATATAAAAAATGAAGTATAAAAGTGCTTCTACCACTTTACAAATTTCTGCAGAGTAGTTGTTGTTTTGCATTTCTTTGATGGTATCCATTATTTGATAAAGCTTTCTTATATCTAACTTTATTTGGTGAGTTTCCATTTCTTTGATTAACTATTTGATAAAGCATACTACTCTACTTTTTAATTTTTATATGATGGTGTTAAGCTTTTGTTTTAGGCTAAGATCATTGTTAGGTTCTAACTACCAAGAGTTTTGAATTTGTGTCCATAAATTTCTAGGTTCCAACTGAAGAAAGGTGACATTGCTTATATATAACACCTTGCTGCCAGGCTTCCAGAGGTTAGACATCTATTATCTATATCTTTTATTGAATCAAGTTGACTATAAGAATCAAGTTGCAGCCTACAGGTGATCTCTTTCTCTCTTTCACTTGAGTAGTTCCCTTAAGATTTGGTATTAAAAAACAGTTTCTGAATTTTCATCATCAATGCAAAGGACATATAGCTAGCTAGTTTGCTTAACAACCATCATCAATTAGTTACTTATGCATAATTAAGTAACACTCACGCGCGTGCCTGTGTTCTATTCTTTAAACAAGTTCAATGTATCAAGACTTTATTGATTTTATTGCAGGATGTAGATGAGAAGCAATGTATGATACTCCCAGTGCATTTGGAGACATTAGGTAGAATGATAACATGATATAATTGTAATTGTTTAGTGTATAAGTATATAAATTTGTAACTTTATGGTTTATATGTATGATTTATGGTTTTAGATGTATGATATTAACTCTATTGAATGACTTTAGTGTATAAATATAATTTTAGGTTTGTACTATTATGAATAAAACAGTTGAAACAATAAGTAAAATGTAAATAAAATAAATTTTTTTAAATTTTTTTTTTCATAATTAGCGGCGGTTTCAAACCGCTGCAAAACTAGAAAAAAAAATAAAAAAATAATATAGCGGCGGATTCAAACTGCTGCAAAACTGGCTCAAAATTTATTTTTCATTTCATCAATAACAACGGTTTCAAACTGCTGCTAAACTTATTGTGGCCGTTTGTGTAACGGTTTTCCAAACCGCCGCTAATTGAGCTACCAACGCTCAAATCTGCAACGGTTTGGCAACCGTTGGTAAAACTGTTGCAGCAGTTAAAAACCGTTGCTAAACTGTCCCAAAACCGTTGCTAAACACCTTTTTTCTTGTAGTGATGGTCTTTATTATTACCCCACCTAAATGAGTTCATCATATTTTCAATTTCGTCGCTTAGGGAGTATGGAATTAAAAAGATACTCATGACATAGGAAGGTATAGTTTGAAGTACTGACTTGATCATAACCTCTCGACCTGCTTGAGATAGGCATCTGCTACTCCAAGAATTAATTTTCTTCCAAATTCTATCTTTGATAAATTTGAAGGTAGCTTTTCTGCTTCTACCCACCATGGAGGGAAGACCGAGATATTTACCCGTCCCAAGAACTTGTTGAACACCTAGAATATTAGCTTTTGTGATACATTTCTGCTACAGAAGATCTCAAATTTTTGCAAGTTAATTGATTGACTTGAAGCCTCTTCATAAATAGTAAGAATATTCTTCATTTCTAGCGCCTCATATTATGTGGATCGGAAGAACAAAAAACAATCATCTGCAAAGAGAAGGTGCGAAATGATAGTAGCATTTTTGCATATTTTAACTCCATGGGTATCTCATCTACTTTCAGCCTTGTTAATTAGAGCTGATAAGCCTTCTGCACATAAAATGAACAAGTATGGTGAAAGAGGATCACTCTATCTTAGACGTCTCCCAGGAACAATAGTTATAGGACCCACCAACTTGCCATTGAAATTAATAGAATAGGACGTCCATCGTTTCCACACAGAGCATAATCTAGGAAATCCACTTTTGGGAGAAGCCCATAGTGGTAAGAACATCTCTGAGATACTCCCAATCAATTCTGTCATAGGCCTTGCTGATATCCAGTTTCAGTGGTACATCTCCTTTCTTTCCTCTAGTCTTTGATTTCATAAAGTGCACTATTTCAATTGCCACCATAGCGTTATCAAGAATTGATCTTCCAGGAACAAAAGCTGATTGATTTTCAGATATGCACTTGTTGAGTACATCATTCAGCCTATTTGCGAGAACTTAGCCACCACCTTGTAAAGAATATTACACAGAGCTATCGACCGCCAATCTTTCATAGATGTTTGAGATTCACCTTTTGGAATTAGAGCAATGTTGGTCGAATTTAAGTTAGGTGGGAAGGCTCCAGTATCCAACCACGAAGAACCTGCAGTGAGAATATCAGGACAACACATGTCCCAAAAATGTTGATAGAATCCTGGATTGAAGCCATAAGAACCTGGCATTTATCTGCTTTCATGGAAAAAAGCAGCATCTTTAAATTCCTCAATAGTAAACGGTGATGTCAATTTTTGATTGTCATCACTAGTAACTGACTGTGTTAAAGCATTGAGTACTGCTTTGCGAGAGCCGTGTTTCTTTTGAAAAAGATTAATAAAACACTGCATTGCGACATTCACCACCATTATCATCCAGGAGCATAGTAGCAGCTGCATGGAAGAACTTAGTGTTAAATCTTCATCTTTGTTCCAAAAAGTTTTGGCCCTCTGCCGCCAAAAAAGATCATCCTGAAGAAGGAGAGAAAATAAAATTTTTTTTAAGAGCATTAAAATAATTGACATTGGAGCTGTCAACATGGTTTCTCAATTGCTCCACCTTTTTGTGATATTTGTCGATATCCTTGCTTAGAGTTTTGGAATTTTTCTTTACTCCACTAAAGCAAATTTGATGCACAACCTTCAAGTTTATGAGTGATACTATGTGTTGAAAAAGATTGCCAACTGTGTCTGACAAAACTGTCAAAATCCGGGTCTACCAACCAAGCGTTTTCAAATTTGAAATAGGACTAACCGGATCGCACGAAAGCAAAAGATGATAATGGTCTGATGAAGTTGCAGTCAAGCATTCAAGTCTTAGAGAGGGTTTGGTCAAGTTTTTCTTCAACTGCGCACGCTGTACCCAAGCTCTTGAACCAAGTGAATTGATGATTTTCCATGACTAGATCACTTGTATATTCTGTCTATATCAATTGAACTATATTTACAGAGACGTATGAACGATGATATAATAATAAGAGTTTAATAGATATGTTTTGTCAGTGTAAATTAATTTTACAGTACTCACATCTAATAGGAATCAAATATTTCTCCATGTCATACAATTGTAATGGGGTAAAATGAGGTGATTTAACGGTTGATATTAATTGATAGTGTAAAATTAGTTACACTGTCTGTGCATACATATTTTTCTCTAATAATAATTTAAAAACATATATATCTTATTTACTCTATATTTGGCCTTCATAAAAATTAAGCAAGGTTCACGGCATTGTCTTGTCATAAAACTACTTTGCGGATGGTGAGCACACATAAAAGGTAAAGGGAAACTAGAACCTACTTTTCCCAAAGCAAGCAAAATCTTGAACTGGTTAATATATATGTTGAACAAGGTTCTTTCTAATTTTGGTTCAATGTTTGAAATTTGATTATTGTGGTTGGACTTTGTGGTGCAATTTGATTTTCTGTTTTTGGATAAAGTTTGTTTAGCACAAACTCTTTGGTCTTAATTCACCTACCTTTGTTATCTATTGTGACCACCATTTTCACGTTGCAATGCTCAACATGATAGCTAGGGTTAAACAATCATGTCCATTTCACATGTACTCTCTCTAGCTTTAATTAAGGGAAATATGCTTCCTTTAATTAATAGGGAAATGCTACTTAATGCCTTCCGTTTCTATTTAAAAAAGCAAATATAGAAAAAAATATTAAAATTTGTATAATCTATCTTTTCAAAATATATAAAATGTCTTTTTCAATACAAAGTTTTTTCATTTATAGATTTTTATCTAATGCCCCTAACAAAGCCCTAATTAATATAAATATTATGTTTTTTGACTTTCACCACCAGTTTAGTGTAATTCGGAGGTCAGTTCTGATATCAAGTGATTTTAGCACCCTTCCGATCACAGTTGCGGGAGATCGAATTTAGTAATAAAGAAAGTATAGATATTATGTGACATTTTATATATTTGTCTTTATTACTCTCTTACATATAATCTTCTAACAACTTACATCTATTTTTAAAATACACAAAAATAAAAAGATATCATATATGACATCAACATTTTGTTAAAAAAAAAATCATTTTCTTTGAAATATAAACAAAAAAAATATTATTTGTGTGTGTATGTACACTATTTAATTCTAATTTAGAATAAATACATTTATTTTTTGTTTATATTTAATACTAGAGTAGTGGGTGTAGCTTTTAGAATTTTAGTACCCTCTCTTATGTGTGAGTCGGGATTTACTGGTCTAATAATTAATACATACAATTTTCAATATCAACTATTAGATTGAATGATCCAAATTAAAAATTGTATTTATTTTTATTAAAACAATCGTAGTTGTTAAATTAAAATCATAAAATTCATGTATTATTTTGGTTTGTTATTCCAGCAGCAAATCTAAATTTAGTTGGACCGTGTATTCTTTATTTTCATTACTAATATCCGGTCAATTGGATAACATAATCTTGTTCGGTAGTCAATTTTTATATCAAGTTGTTTTAGCATTCTCTCAATCGCAGTTGCAGAGATCTAACCATGATTCTTCTTATCAAATTTATCGTCAATCACCACTAAACCTACTAATAGAGTCTATTTTCTAAACAGCGTGTTTAGTTGATTTTATGCCTTTGTGTTGCACCAAGTTTGAAGAACGATTTACACTTGAGTCAAAAAAAAAAGGATCGAGTTGAACTTATTTATTTTTTAACTAATTATAGGTAACCACATGCTTTTAATTTCTATCTAGGCAAATAGCCCAGTTTTGAAAAAACAAAAGGCTATAAACGCAAACTCAGCCTAGACTAGATGTCAGACTAGGCCCAAAAGAAGAACTACAAATATTAACAAAAGAAGAACGAATATTTTACAGATCTTTAATTTTAGGAAAATGTTAAACGGGAGCACTTTTTAAACACCAAAAATAATATTTTTGTTAAATTTTTATAGGAATGTGTGATGTTAACGCGTTGGAAATTGAAAAATTTTGCTTTTTGAATAAATCATTTATTTTTATAGAATGCTTAAAGAGTGCCCCGGAGGCACTCGTTAACAAGACTCTTAATTTTAATAGTAATATTTAGTTCAAATATGTTTTTCATATTCTTAGAGTTGGTTTTTCTTTTTGGAGGTTATGGAGTTGATTGTTTTGGTTTTTAGTCTATATTTTGATCGGGGCCGGTCCCGGCATTTTGGAGGTCCAGGGCAAATAATTAAAATGGACCCTTAATAATTTTTTATTTTTTTAAAAGAATATTATCTTTTTAAATTGTAAATAGCATCAACAACTTCAAAAATAGTAATTTATCTATGTAACTAATTAAGAGAATATGTCAAGATATAATTCTAAAAATATCAACAAAATCTTTTAGTGTAAAACAAAAAAAAAGGACCATAATAAAATGAAGCAGCAATATTCAACAATATTTTTAGGATAAATTTAGGAATTAGGACCATAATATAACACAGTGGCTTTGTTATTAGGAATTAGGACCATAATATTTTTAGGATGAATTTAGGAATTAGGACAATAGTATTATTAAAAAACTGATAGTGTTTTCAATTGTTTTCAATAAAAATTGCAACTTAATTTTAAAAATTAATTCCTTATATTCAAAGAAATAATAAAATGTAAATTTTTAAAAATAAAGTAGTGAAAATTATTTAAAAGTTATAGAGTTATTATAGTATTTATTAAAAAAAACTCACCATTTCATAAAAAAGAAAGAATTTTTGAAAGAATTTGTGTAATGTTTAGTACTCCTGTAACAACCCGTTTTTCAAAGGCCAGAAAAGACACTATTTTTTTTTTTTTGTACACAATCAGAGTTACGCATAAAAGATTTTAAATGAGCCGGCATTCAAATACACAAAAGAACTCATTACCATAAGGTGCTTCGACAAGCAAAGTGTATTCCTGAATAATTACAATCCAAGTCTAAGTATTCAAAAACTTACAACCAACAAGTTAGAAACCTATGCCTAAAACCAAAAAGCACGGTGCACAACCCACACCGGCGCATAGTCTAACTAAGCTAAAGCTCCAACCACTCACTGGGGCCTGGAACAGCCACCGTCGTCACCACGACCTAACCCATCATCTGGGTGGGATGAGCCCGCAAATGAAAGAAAGGGTCACCACAAAATAAAAGTATATATATATATATATATATATATATATAACCAGTGCGAAAGATGTACACATAACAAGTTTCCACATACACAAGAGAAAGCTTTTTAACACAAAAGCAATTCCCACCAACGGGCTTAAGATATAATGCACACCGAGCCTAATGCAGACCTCTACAATGAGTGTGGTAGATTCCCCATTACCACATGCATATGAATTCCGGAAGTCAGTAATCATAATCAATAAAACCACAAAGGGTTAGGATGGATCCATTCCCGATAATCGCACCCCGCAGTCCATTCCCGATAACCGCTTATTGGACTCAATAATTCCCGTAGGAGTAAGGTGGATCCATTCCCGATAATCGCACCCCGTGATCCATTCCCGATAATCACGTACTATGAATGCATGAGCATACGATTCCCCTTATATGCTAATGCAACACATACATATCGTACACGCATATGTAATCACACCACAACAACACATACATATACATCTAATCATATGTATTTAATCACCTGTTCATACACATATTTCACCAAACATATGTAAGACAACGAATCATGTATTTACCACGATCTCATATCGAGAATACATCACAAAAACATGCCAAGCACACCACCAATTGCAACACAACAAATCTAAAGCATGTTTAACAAAACCGTTTGAAAAGACGGAAATAAAGTGGAGCCCTTACCTCGGCAAGCACTCACAACAAGCAACGTTCACACAACACTACGTGCTCCCTAAAACAAGCAACGGACAATCAATACATCGTTTCCAAACCAAATGTAATGAAACTACATCAAAACCCCAAAAACTCTAAAGGTTTTTAAGGAAAATTCACTCTTTCGGATACCATACCAAAATCTATCGTATTGATCAACCACCATGAGTTATTTGTACTATTCTTAGGACCCAAAACAATTGTCAAAAGTCTTAAATAATTTGAAATGCAAAATGGCCGTTTTCTTGCGTTATAAGTTACGTACTTTCCGAGTACCCGAAAAACTCGTTTCCAATCCCAACCACTTCCATAAATTAATAAAAAGGGATTAGAAAGCTAAAAACCCAGTTTAGAAATCAGAATCCAAAATTTTAGGTCCCAGAGCTCGCCCTGGCGAGTTGGTGGCGAGTGAAGGCAGTGAGGACAGGTCTAGCTCGCTCTGGAGCTCGCCCTGGCGTGTTGTCATGACCTGTGACACTCGCCCTGGCGAGTAAACACTCGCCCGACGAGTTGCACCTGTCATGACAGCAAAAACAGCAACTCACACCACCTTTTTCCCCAACCAAGCCTAGTTTGATTCTATTAGTTCTCAACACTTTTTCAAGGCACAAAAGCAAACCATTTTCATAAGCAAGCAATTCATTTCCGAAGGCTTGTTGGTTGCTTCGAGTGCAAGTTATTTGATTTTTCATTTCCAAAATCAAAACCAAATCCAAGCACAAGTTTTATTACGGGCCTTAACCGTCCGGTAATCATTTTCAAACATGTTTTCAAAGAAAAAAAAGCGACACCACATGTCACAAGAGTTTTAAACCACTTGGACCCCAAAACACTACACAAAACACTTAGGAAATATTTTCATAAACCCCAAAATATTTTTCATCGGATTTTCTAAAACAAAACCATACAACGCATTTCCCTTTCGCCCAAAGGTTCAAAGACAACGTTTCTTTTCAAAACCTTACAACCTAACCACATGTTATTGATCAATACATAACCAAACCAAAACCCTAACTTTTCTCATGAGATTTTTCACCAACTCATGGGAAATTGAAATAACAAAGCCTATACATGCTTACTAAACTCTCATGAACAACTTTCATGAAATAAAAGCTAGCAAAACAACATTTCTCACTAAACCCTCATATGAACATAAACCCAAAAACCTCTAAACTCTGAAAATCTACCAACCTAGGAGATAAGAAGAGAGGGTTACCTTAAGAAAGTGATTCTCTACAATGTTCCTCAAAGCTTCCAAGCTTGAAATGGAGTGAAATGGTGAAGAAAGGAAAATTTGTGAAGGTTGGAAAGTAAGAATGGAGTTTCACGTGAAAGAGAGAAAGAAAAGAAGTGAAGTTTGTGATTTTCCTAAGTCCACAAGTCACTAAACCTCCTTACTATGTCAAAGGCTCTTGATAGCCAATCCACCATTGGATCAAAGTCAAAAGTCCAAGCTTAAACCCTAGCCATTGGATCAATTTACTTTATGAGAATTCACAAGACATCATCAACTCATCCATAACAAGTCTCGTACTCAGCTCTCGCGCGACGCGACGAACGTAAACCACAAAAACATAAAACCTACGGAAAGAACGTCTAACGTTTAACAATTCCAAAACTTATCGCCGAATCTTTTTCCGCGACTGAAATTTTCTCCCATACCTTAGAAAATTAATCTCAGAATATATCCTAACTCACGCAGATATATAAAACTCCCATCCGAAACCTCACTTAAAACAGACGCAGTAAGATTTTACAACGACGGGTAAAATCCTACTCGTTTTTCCAAAAACAAGAATAATCCAAAACTTATTATTCTGAATACACATATAACTTCTTATTCAAGCAACAGGATCACAAGACAAAAGTCTGTACAATTACAGTGCACGAGCACAAAACAGACTCGATTACAGCAAAAACCTATAATTACACGATGTTTCATCACACGAACACATCGAAACCCTAATATTCCTTAAACCAACTATACAATGAAATCTTGGGTCTTACAACTCCCCTTGTCCCTATTTATAAGAGCTAGTTTGATAAAACACGAGTATTAAGAAAGTGAGTTTTAGTATTAAATTGATTGACAAATAATATTGATTTTACATTTTTACCTATACAATTAATTGTAGTGCTTTGTATCAAACAAAAGAAAATTTAATGCTATTAAAAAAACTATGCAAAGTAAATAAGGGTAAGTTTGGAAAAAAATAATTAATGTCATTGATAATTGTAAAAGGGTCTTATAAAAAGGGACAAATTTTTTGTCAAACTAGCTTTTATAAAAAAGGACAGAAGGAGTATAAATGAATATTGACATATATTATTGAAATTATATTATGAGTTGAATTGTTGTATAGTTTTTTTACGCATGCATCCAATGATGTGGCAACACATCATTTAATGAATGTGACACATCATGTGTTTTGAAACACAATACACGATGTGTTGGCAAATGTTTAATGGTCATTTGTTGAGACCAATCATATTTGTTGGTGTAGTGGGTTCTATTCTCTCCCACACCTTTCATTAAAAGCAGATTTCTTAATAAAATTAAAACATTTTTAATATTCAAGGACGGACGCGCGCGCCACCGAAACAAAGGCTATTTCATGTTTCATTTCCTCCAAACAAATACTTAATCAATTACTAATATGATGGGCTTGAAAAAAATATATTGAGGTCCTGGGCTCAGCCTGCTTGCCCTCCCTTTGGGCCGGCCCTGATTTTGATATATACTTACGATATGGATTCTATATTTTGATATATACTTAATTTTTTTTTAAAAATGATTATAATACTATCAATAATAAATTGGTCTAAATTATAAATCACCTTAAATAAATGACCAGGGGTTCGATCCCTAGATTCATAGTACAATACTTATACACTGGACTTATCTAGTACACAATAAAGTCAAATGTTGAGATCCATCGATTTTCATATTTCCTCTTCCATTTTATACTATTGCATAAATTTTACTAAAATTAGTTAATCTATTGTCATAATCTAATATTCTGCTTTGTAAAATGTACCATTTACTTTAAAGAGTGAAATTCTTAAATTGGTGTTAAAATTCAATGTCTTAAGATTTTAGATAAATATATGATGTCTAACTTTATTTATTTATTATTTTTTTTGACACCAACTTTACTTATATAATTGTTTTTAATTTCAGTGTAATGATCCAACCTAGTGAGATTTGTAGGAAATAATGGAAATGGTGATGAAGGTTGTGATGGTGGAAATGTAGTAATGACATTAGCAACAAACAATGGAGACAACAATTGGTGGTAGATGATGGTCGCAGCAATAGCAGCAGTGGTAGTAGGTAGTAAAAGTTGTAGTTTGAAGGGATAAAAAAAATTCAAATTAATAGTAAAAGCAAACAATCAAAGATTGAAGTTTTCAAAAACAAAATATTGTTTTTTAAAACAATAATTAAACACACAAAAAATAAAAAATAATGCAATCCCTTTGTTGTTGATGTTAGTTGTTGCATTGTTCTCATAGATTAAATTTGTCATACTTTAACTTAAAGTAGAAATCAAATCATGTCAATCATGTCAAAATGAACTAGTAAATGAGAATAAATTGGAGTGTTCAATTATTTATCGCTTAAACAAACCTAATCATATATATCATCATTCAAATGAACTTTGATTGAACTTTGTTTCCATCCACAACCAGTTGTTTAGGTAAATTAGTGATTGTTTTAGATTCTAGAGTTCCAAACATAGACCTCCTGATTAGAACTCTTTAAAGGTTCGTCCGTTTGCATTTTCCTTTGTCTCGGTGCTCGTCTTAGACCGTGTTCAATCAAGGTTGAAGAGTAACCTTGCAACCAAGTGACCTCTCAGGAGAACGATGCCTCCATGACCATTTTGATTATGAATTATTGACATTGATATTTTCTTTTACCCCTATATTTTTGGCAAAACTGGTTCTTCTTCAAGATCTCCCATAGAAGAAAAATGTGATCAAGGCTTGCATATTCTTCCCAAAAGGATATGCTTTAACAACAAAAATTACAAATGATTTAGTGTCATTGTTTCTCCTTTTGTATATCCTTTCCGAGTTTGGAATCGTGCTTCTGCACATAGGAAACATGTTCACAGAAAGTTAACTACATATCAGCAATATATAATGCCATATTTGGAGCTAAACTCGTAATATTTTATCCCACAAGTACATAAGATGCATTTTTTGTCCTACTAGTATAATGCTATATATTGAAACTAAACCCAAAATCCTATAGAAGGTTCTATAACATCTTAATCATGGTTTTGAAAAGTTCCAATGTAGGCTTTGACATCAAGGTTGTTATGTTCGGACGCAGTAAAATGACAACAATCAATTAATCTGGTAAGTGGTAAGAATTCAAAATTCAAAATTTTCAATAGAAACAGGCATGAATTATAATGGCATACACTGAACTGTCATTAGTTTCTCTCCTCTTAGGGAGCACAAAATTAACATCTGCCGGAAGAAACAAATTGATAGAGGCTTGAATTGTAAAGTGGGCCTTGACTTTGGCCCAAGACTAAGGTGTGGAAAGAAAGAGGGAAAGGAATGAAAGAATGATGAGGTGGCATGAGAGCATGAAGTGCATGAGGACTTATTCTAGTAAATAAAGAGTAATAAATAGAAGGAATAACTTAGCTAGAAATTCAGTTAGAAATAGAGGGATCACTTATGGTGATTTGGGGCACTTAGTGCTTTGGGCTGATAGTGTTACTATCAGTTTGTTATTATCTTTTCAATTACCTTTCTGTTATTTGGTTTGTTATTACTACTACCTTTGTAATTGCTTCCTTATTCCATTAATACAACTACACTATTCCATCAATTTCACCATTATTATTTCATCTTTGAAACTGAGTTCTATCACAAGAAGCCATAAATTATTTTCATGAAGCTAAGAAAAAGTTGGCGTGAACAACAATACAAGGTGTCTTACATTTATTATCATCAGTTTAGATACAAAGTGCGCCCATATCAGGTGTTACTTCAGCCTTTGCAGAAATCCCCTTTGTTTCTTTTTTGCTACTTCTGGAGTCAGCTTCTTGGTTACTAATGCAAGAAAAGTATAATAGGTCACACTACAATTAAATCATATAACGCAGCACGCTATTTGATTTGATATTATCTTTGGTTTTCCCACTAGTTTGAGCATACGGTTTGCTAGCCCTATCTTTCGTTTGATGTGATGGCACTGAAAGATCGGCATCAGCCTTTCACAAACTAGAATTAATCAGTAAATAGCTACTACTCTTAACTCTTAACAATAATTTGAGAATTATGATACAGAATTCCAATAAGAACATTAATTACAATTGACCTTGCAGGTCCATCACCAGGATCGTCCTTTAACCGCACACTATTATAATGCAACCCGTCGTGACAAGACCTAGAATAAATCATACCAAAGTAAAGCATCAAAATTCATAGAAGCTATTGATACACACACAGCTTAAATCTTTTATATATATATAGACACGCACACACATGATAAGATGATGTTATTAACCTGATTAGAAACTAATAGTTACAAACTATTCAAGAGTCTAACCATATATGATCTGAAAAAAATTAATAAATATGATCCGAATCTTGGAAAAATCATTAGCAAAATCTTCTATTTATGATTAATGAATGGATGTTTGCTCATTGAATTCATCAACTTCCCTTCGAAATAACCTATTATTTCACTAGTCTCCGTGTGTGTGATTCTATGGTATTGTTTGTCATTAATTGAATACTGCATTTGCAAACATAGGCCTTCAAATAATGAAATGAAGGCCTAGAGTCTACCAGCAAGTTGAAGGTATAAACAAGAGAAGCTGCCTGCAATTCCATATGTCCGGCCCATGTACCATCGTTATCCATAGTCTGGCAATATTCATCGAATGGGACTTCATCTTCAATAAAGGGCTCAAACGTCTCCCGGTTATCCTATTAAATGTTAATAACAGGTTCAAGACTATTTATGCGCAGGAGTTTTTAAATAAAAAAAGAGGGGAAATGACATGGAAAGCTAGCATAATAATTAAGATGTGACATGTACATCTAGCAAGTCACATCCAGTTTGCACATTCAAAAAAGTAAACAACCTCAATCAATGGTTATGTCTATGAATATCACATTAAAAGAAATAGAGACTATGTAGGCAATTAGAAATCTTTATAATTGAGCATCTATTTTCTGTTGTTCTGCAACCTTGTGAAATGTGAAACTGAAGCTCCATTGATGAGCTTGAGATGAGCACGGCAATGCTATAACAGACAATAGGCGCAAGATGAGTGCAGAAACTAGAAACCATGAAAAGAGCGCAGGATAGGCGCAAGAGAAGAGAAAAATCTTATTCACCAATCTGAAAGGTTACAATGTATGGTATCTGCTACTTATATAATAGTTGGATCATAACAACTAACTAACAATGAAGTTATCAGTTACAACTAACCTAACTTCCTAAGGAATAAAAGCTAAGCATGTAAGAAAAAACAGTTAGCTTGTAAAACAAGTAACTGATATTACACATTGATATTCTTATTATCAACATTCCATATATTTACCAAGGTAACAATCACTATACAGGGGATTAAGTAGAATAAAGTTCTTATTTAATAATCATTTGATTGCCCAAATCAATTTTCTTCCTACAGATTTACATCAATATATACTACAGATTTAACTAAAAGCTTCTGGCCACACCTTATTTTACTTTCATGATCAGAACATTTAGGGAAAAGAGGGGCCAAGTGATTAATGGCACCTATTATTGTGCAATGAATTCCATATGGATCAAAATCATTGCAAAAGCAATTCATGATCTTAATTCTCGGGAAGAAAAGGAAAAATTGCTTCCAAAACATCATACCAGTATGTGTTTCACCACCATGCTGCGGTACTTTCGATGTTCCTCCTCATTACCTTCCAACTGATCAGCAAGGGCTCTAGATAACAATAGAACAGTGCAGATGTTAAAACTAAAAATGATCATTTTCACACAATTAAATGTACACAGTAAAATCAAATGTTGAGATCCATCAATTTTCAATTTTCATAGTTCCTCTTCCTTTTTATACTAGTTCATAAATTTTACTAAAGTTAGTTCCTCTTACTAAATTTTCATAGTTCCTCTTACTAAATTTTACTATTGTCATAATCTAATATTCTGCTTTGTAAAATGTACCATTCACTTAAAAGAGTGAAATCCTTAAATTGGTGTTAAAATTCAATGTCTTAAGAGTAACCTTGCAACGAAGTGACCTCTCAGGAGAAACCCAAACAACACCTCCACAACCATTTGTTTATGAATTATTGATATTGATATTTTCTTTTACCCCTATATTTTTGGCAAAACTGGTTCTTCTTCAAGATTTCCCATATAATAAAAAATGTGATCAAGGCTTGCACATTCTTCCCAAAAGGATATGCTTTAACAACAAAAATTACAGATGGTTTAGCGGCATTGTTTCTCCTTTTGTATATCCTTTCCGAGTTTGAAATTGTGCTTCTGCACAAAGGAAACATGTTCACAGAAAGTTAGCTACATATCAGCAATATAACGCCATATTTGGAGCTAAACTCGTAATATTTTATCCCGCAAGTACATAAGATGCATTTTTTGTCCTACTATATTGAAACTAAACCCAAAATCCTATAGAAGGCACTACATCTTAATCATGGTTTTGAAAAGTTCCACAATGCAGGCTTTGACATCAAGGTTGTTATGTTCGGATGACACTAAAATAACAACGATCAATTACAGATATATTAATCTGGTAAGAATTCAAAATTCAAAATTTTCAATAGAAACATGCATGAATTATAATGGCATTCATCTATTAGTAATGACAACATAAAGAATGGTAGATTGCTCCTTATATGCAAATATTAATATAGTAAACAAACAAATCAGAAGGAATACACTGACCTGTCATTAGTTTCTCTCCTCTTAGGGAGCACAAAATTAACTTCTGCCAGAAGAGACAAGAACCCATAAATTATTTTCATGAAGCAAAGAAAAAGTTGCCGTAAACAACAATACAAGGTGTCTTACATTTATTATCATCAGTTTAGATACAAAGTGCGCCCATATCAGGTGTTACTTCAGCCTTTGCAGAAACCCCCTTTGTTTCTTTTTTGCTCCTTCTGGAGTCGGCTTCTTGCTTACTGATGCAAGAATAATATAATAGGTCAGACTACAATGAAATCATATAACAGCACGCTTCTTCATTTGATTACGTTCTCGTAGCATACAAAACTATGTTGTACTGTATCAACAAATCATATGATAGTTCCCTGCTGGAATAATGTTTCTAAACACTCTGCAGACATTGTCTGAATAGTTGAACATTAAAACAGAAGATATAGAAGTTTAAAGATGCTTACGCTACAAATTTAGCAGATTGTTTCCCCGACGCAGTTCCACAACAAGCTTTGTATTTCTTTTTTGAACCACACGGGCAGACCTTGTTTCTAGGAATCTTCTGCTGTTAACCGAGATCATAATATACAAGAATGTCAAACGAGATCATAATATTTGAACAGTGTTTGTGAACATATTTATTTTGGAGCACCTCCCCAACCCAAAGGAAACTAAACACCAACAAACCAGAAAATAGGAGTAAAAAACCTTGTCATTTGGTTGCAATTTGATATTATCATTGGTTTTCTTGGAGCTATTACTCAATTCGTCATTAGTGCTGTCCTCTACCATGTTTTCTTTGCGCTTCTCATGATTCTCGTTTTCATGACTTTCATCACAACCTGCACATCCCAGGAGTTAGAGATACGAGTTGGAATATAGTGAATAAATAAACACAAACATGAATGAATCCTCTTAAGGTGGTTATGGCTAGAAGAAAATAAATTACCAATTATGAATTGAAAATAAAGTGGTCAAGACATTCCCTCTTAACATTTCATAAAATGCAAAATGCAATGACTAGACATTACCATCAGTACTAGCTTGACTAGGAAGGCAATCAAAATTTGAAGAGCACTTTTCTGCTCCTTGTTCTGCTATTAGAAACTCTATTGCAGCACCAACATCTCCATTTACCTGTTCTAAAATCTGCAACAGGGAATATTTATATGTCAAGTTGTTAATTTCGAGAAGAAAAAAACAGCGAACTGTAAGAGTTCTCGCTAAACTGAGATATTAGTCACACAAGACAATAATTGCACCTGTTCCACTTTTTCTCTGTTTTCACATCCACTTCCGGCCATAACCACCTTTACAGACCCCGACTGAAAAGTTTTCCCACCAGCTTGAGCATATGGTTTACTAGCCTTATCTTTCGTTGGATGTGATGGCGCTGAAAGATCGGCATCGGCCTTTCACAAACTAGAATTAATCAGTAAATAGCACTACTCTTAACTCTTAACATTAATTTGAGAATTATGATACAGTATTCCAATAAGAACCTTAATTACAATTGACCTTGCAGGTCCATCACCAGGATCGTCCTTTAACCGCACACTATTATAATGCTCCCCGTCATGATAAGACCTAGAATAAATCATACCAAAGTAAATCATCAAAATTCATATGCAAGGTCAAGACACCCATATTAACAATAGCTCCACAATACTTACAAATGGACCATGTGAACTTGAAAATCGTCAAAATTTCTTATGTACCACCGAGGAAACATGTTCTGCATAAGAAAACCGATGTGAATCTCAGTTAATTTAAGGGAACAGCAACACTCAAAGTCTATCCAAGAAATTATAGAAGCACTTGTACACAAATCTCCACTATGGCACACCCATATCTTCATTCAGGTGAAAGTATAAAAAATATAATCAATCAATATTGTATCATATAAAGAGATGTGACATGAGAATATAAGAGGAAGGAATTAAACATCCTCAACGACTACTCACCCGGTGGATGCATACATTACTATTTGTTACAAGAGAAGCTGTCTGCAATTCCATATTTCCGGCCCATGTACCATCGTTATCCATAGTCTGGCAATATTCATCGAATGGGACTTCATCTTCAATAAAGGGCTCAAATGTCTCCCGGTTATCCTATTAAATGTTAATTACAGGTTCAAGACCATTTATGTGCAGGAGTTTTTAAATAAAAAAAACAGAGAGGAAATGACATGGAAAGTTAGCATAATAATTGAGACGTGACATGTACATCTAGCAAGTCGCATCCAATTTGCATATTCAAAAAAGTAAACAACCTCAATCAATGGTAATGTCTATGAATATCACATTAAAAGAAATAGAGTATGTAGGCAATTAGAAATCTTTGTAATTGAGCATCTATTTTCTGTTGTTCTGCTCTGCAACATTTCCTTGTGAAATGTGAAACTGAAGCTCCATAGATGAGCTTGAGATGAGCGCAGCAATGCTATAACTGACAATAGGTGCAAGGCGAGCGCAGGATAGGCGCAAGAGAAGAGAAAAATCATATTCACCAATCTGAAAGGTTACAATGTATGGTATCTGCTACTTATACAGTAGTTGGATCGTAACAACTAACTAACAAGGATGTTATCAGTTACAACTAACCTAACTGCCTAAGGAATAACAGCTAAGCATGTAAGGAAAAACAATTAACTTGTGAAAGAATTAACTGATATTACACAGATATGATATTACACATTCCTTATATTTACTAAGTAGAAAAAAGGTTATGCTTTAATAATCATTTGATTGCCCAAATCAATTTTCTTCATAAAGATTTACATCAATATATACTACAGATTTAACTAAAAGCTTCTGGTCACACATTTTTTTACTTTCATGATCAGAACATTTAGGGGAAATTTTACTTTTATGATCAGAACAAGTGATTAATGGCACCTATTATTGTGCTATTAATTCCATATGGATCAAAATCATTGCAAAAGCAATTCATGATCTTAATTCTCGGGAAGAAAAGGAAAAATTGCTTCCAAAACATCATACCAGTATGTGTTTCACCACCATGCTGCGGTACTTTCGATGTTCCTCCTCATTACCTTCCAACTGATCAGCAAGGGCTCTAGATAACAATAGAACAGTGCAGATGTTAAAACTAAAAATGACGATTTTCACACAATTGACTTGTTATACTGTAAACACAAAGTTCATTGTAATTTGTAACTCACTCATGCAAGAAGGGAAAAGGGGTAGGTCGTAGAGATCTATATTAATAACTGACTCACTCATGCACATGACTATTTGCTGAAGAATACTAATACCCTACTAGACATGATACAGATAATAGTAATTGCAAATGGATGTGAAGCATTAAAGCAGACCTGAAGAAACAATTACCGTCTGCTGTCACTTCGACAATTCGAAGGCCTAGAGCATCCAACTGAGTCCGAAATTGAGAAGTATCATCCTGTTTTCTGTAACACCCCCATTTCAGAGACTGAAAAGAAGAGTGTCACAGTTCTCTACCCCAAATTTAAATACAAGCAAAAGCAAATATGTTGATTTATTTTTCTTGTAAAGTGAAAGTAGTAAGTGAGAAATAATTTATTCAAATATATGCACTATATTTTGTGTCTATAAAATCTTTTCGAAATTCTCTTTTATAAATTTAAAGTAAGCCCATGAATAATATGCATCACTTATAACTAAAAGATTTGCAAACATAAAATATATATATATTTATTGCACATAAGTATCTTACAATTCTTCCAATTGAAAATAAATTAAAAAAATAATATCTACAAAAGACTCTAACCCACAAATGATCACGAGCTGGTCAAACACTAAAGATGTCATCGAGAGAGTACTCCAATGACACCATCAATACCTTAATCTCTAAGAGATCTTTCTCTTTGGACTCCGAAAATAAAACTAGATCTATAATCAACACTAACGGTCTTGGTATTAATGTCTCTCACAATGCCGTTTTCCTCTTTCTAATGAACTTTAACTTGAGATTATGGTATCCTGCATTAACTGTTGTAAGGGGTGAATTACTCGTACACAAGTTACCATCATGATGATGTCACAAGGCTACACATAATATTATACAAGTACATGCATTTTTATTTAAATAATATATATACATACCTGAATTCCTAATCATGTATTTAGATCAAATAGAATCAAATAATCAAATAATCACAAAGAGATCAATTACACAAAACATTAATCAACGTCACAAATCAACAATTAGTCAAAAGCAAATATAATATACTTTATCAGATATATCAATCATCAAAATTTAGTCATTTAGGATAAATATAACATCCAAACCAAACTCTTCACTCAAAGTTAGTCTTCTAACTTAGTTAGTAATATCTTTCTTCATCCTACTCCATGGAGACCTCTATTATGAGCGTAAGGCCGTTTCAACTGCCATAACATGGTCGTTTGCAATGAACATATATCAAATATGTCTCAACCATTCTGGCCCGAGCGCTGCACCTTATTATAGATAGTCCTGCACAGTCAGGTTTCACCACGTCGGGTTTTATGATTTCCTCCGGTCAGAGGGGCTACCACTGACTATTGGTAGGAGTTCAAAACGTAGGTGATCCCCAGAAGGTCTGTAGGCGACCCAGCCGAACCTATCCTCAGTCTTACATACATTATAGTACTGTAAGAAACATCCTGTTTTGCTCCTCACCAACCCAAGGTGATTAGTTATATAATTCCTCAACTT
Source organism: Trifolium repens (assembly GCA_030408175.1). Classification (NCBI taxonomy): domain Eukaryota; kingdom Viridiplantae; phylum Streptophyta; class Magnoliopsida; order Fabales; family Fabaceae; genus Trifolium; species Trifolium repens. The sequence goes on from CP125851.1 coordinate 41,177,307, forward strand.
AAATTATCTTTGTCAACATCCAGCTTGACATTTTAATCCGAAACTCACAATCCAACTCGAAACTCACAATTAAACTTATGAGAGATCACCTCAATCTTCCAACATAAACACCCAAGCACATAGATATCATTATCAATAAACACATTAAAGACATAGATAATTTCAATTTCAATTGCTTAATCAATTAAGAACATTTTCAAATCAACAAAGGTTTATTCACACATAATCAAACTAAATCAATCACTTATCATTTTGTATATACCTTAACATATTTAAAATTAGAACACAACTCCCCTAATAATAGCTAATAATATATATACAAGTAACACATTTCTTGTGCTCATCGAAACTTATTATTAGCAATTCCCCTTACCTCAAGGCTTTCCAAAATAACTTGAGCAATCACCTTCTTCTATGATACCTATTCACTTATATCAAAACAACTATCTCATAACCAACTATATTTAAAATTAAAATTCTAATGTTCTTAAAGTGCTAAAGTCAATTCACGTTCATACTCTAGAATCATACAGAAACCCAACACAGTATTATTAATAAAGAAACTTGCATGACAATTGCTTCCTATGTACATATTATTAATTGTGTATATGACTTAAGATCATGCCAACAAGATACATGTTATCAATTATCATCTTTAGTTTCCTTTCTTTTTATTTATTTTCTTCACTTTTCTAAACAACTAAATAAATGAATGTTCTGTTAGTTAATATTTGGGTAATGAAGATAGAGTAATAACCATGAATTAAATTCAAATTTCTAAACTAAAACCAAGAAAAATAGACATCCAATGACTAAAAATAGTTAACCAAGTACCCCTGTTTTAGAAAGAAAAGACTCTTAGCTTCATTGATTAACTTGTTTAAGCTAAAAACTAGAAGAATAGAACACTAGTGATATAATCAACATTTGAATTATTTGAATACAGGGGCTGTTTATAGAAGTTTAGAAAGAAGGACCAAAAGAATTTAAACTAGTAGATCATGAAACAAATTTAGAAATCAAGTGTATAAACTAATAATTAAGAGAATAGAAAGAGAAAGGAATAAGAGCAAAGGATTAGACAAACCTCTACGAATTTGATAGCTTTGGTTACTCTTGTGTGAAATTTACTGAATGCCAAAGGTTCTATTTATAGCAAATTATCTATACCTATACATGGTAACTCCTAAGCCCACGTTTTCACTTTCATTCTGTGAAGAAAGTTAAACCACGTTGATACTATACACATGTGGTAATTCTTATTTCTTACTTGGCATTCTTATCTTCTAAATTATCACTTAATTTTTAATTTTATTTTTATAACATAAATTATAAAGTTAATGACACTACCTTCACCTACATATTTTTGTGATTTCAAAAATATTTTTCTTTTCTTTTTCTGTGATAAAAATTTATACAGTCGAGTAAATCACTGTCCAAAATTCGGTAGAATTTTAAGTCAAAAATTTTACTACAGCCTATTAAAATATTTCTTAATTGATATCTAAAATTACTTTTCTTAAATCTACTTTCAAAATATAAATTAGTTATCTGTCTATACAAAGTAAAAAATACTACCAAAGAACATACAAGAGTTAATTTAATAGATTAGATATATATATATATATATATATTTCTATATCTAAGGTTTATTTTTATGAAAATAATTATTTACACATTCTTACACACTTTAGACATTTAATTAGTACTAACATAATATTCTATACACATTGATAATATTATTTTCTCAATATTATGAAAATTTAATTAAATGATCAAATTCGTTTTATAACAATACTTAAATTAATAATATAAGAATATACTAGTTTATAAATTTTGGGGCGTTACATTTTCCTTGCTTCTTATTCTGTCATCAAATAAATGTTGGATCATCAATGGCTGGGTGTTGTGAATTTCGAACCCTTGTTTTCCAAACCAACAAGAACAAAGAGTGAAACAAATAAAAATAGTAACCAACAACTAAACAGCTCGAGTAATAATACAGCAATTAATCATAAAGCAAAACCACAATCAAACCAAGCATCAAGATAAAGAGGAACAAACACACCAATTGACCTACATTTGGGGGGAGAGTAACTCTCTGATCCACTATCAAGAGTTCTCCGAGAACAAACCCTATTTTCTCCCAATTTTTCTTGTCCACTATCAAGAGTTCTCAGGAAATTGTTCACAATTGCTCACCAAGAACAATCCCCATTTTCTCTCAACCTCTCACTTGATAGATTTCACTCAAGAATCCATTAGAGAAAGCTTTGAGTCCTTTCCCTAATGATTCCTAACCACCCAAGATATTTGCAATGTGTTTCTCAACCCTAGAACCTCACCCCAAGACCTCTCAAGTCTCAACACTCAAAATCCTAGTTTTTCGTGTTCCTACTCCCGAAAGTTCTATTTTGTGAGTTATACCAAAAGCTCTCAAAATTTGCTATTTATATGCAAAAATAACTGTGGGGATTCAAATCAACATAACACAGTACTTACTGTGATGCAAATCAAACCATGATTCAAATCACCCTATTTTCAAAGAAACAAGACACACAGAAAACACTAGGATTCGAATCAACCTAGCCCAAAGGATACCATGATTCAAATCACACAGTTAAAACCTCAAAAAACTCATATTTTAAGCACATTCTCCACATCAGGTATTCAAACAACATCCATCGTTCCTATAACTGTTACAAACTTAAAATTGAGCTTGTTACTTACAGAATCAATACAGGAAGTATCATTGTTCTTAATTTTAAAATCTTTTAGATTAATAGAAGATACAATTAGAGATCTTAATACCGTGTATACAGGGATTTGGTTCATCTAATGTGAATAAAGAGTAAAGTGAGAAAATCAAGGCTTATTATTTCAACACACTTATGTTTTGTTATGCTTTGTACATCTAATATCAATCATTGATTTATTCATCATCGGTTAATATTACACATACTATACACAATAAACTGAGATTCTCTCTCTAGCGAAGCTCAAAACCAAGTTTACCTAAAAATCATCCTCAAGACCCTATACTTAAAAACTAAGCTTACAAAAACATACATAATTTACTTGTCACTACTATATGAGATGCCACATTAACATACATAACAATATACATAATAATACATGCTATCATCATCATCTTTGTCCTAACCTAACATCATGATTCATGAATCAATTATACTAGAATTTTGCTTACTCACACATAGTTTCCAAAGCACAATTATGAGTTTAACTTTAAGCAACCGTGAAACATTTTTGTACCACAACATAAAATGCTATGATCTCACTAAAAAAAATTCAAAAAATTAAAAATAAAAAGAGTATTGGTTATAGTATTTCTCTTGATTATTGCCCTATGTAAATAGAGTGAAGCATTGCCAACAAAGTGATTACTATGTATAAATTACAGAACCATTGAAGATTGAAGCAGATAAATAATTTGGAAATAAAAATAAAACCAAATTTGAGGAAGTTTAAGGATATACTTGTGGGTTTTGTTGCTTCTTCTGGGGTTGTTTCTTTTGTTGCTTCGGTTTAACCATGTCGTTGTTCTAAATCTGAAAAACAAAAGAGTTTTCTTCAAGAATTCGGTTCGAGAGGGAAGAAGTAGATAGTAAAACCAGAGAGCCGCCAACTCCAAACTGACTTATTAAGCGCTACGAGCCCATGGGCTTTACAAACTTTATGTCAAAAATATTTGGGATCTTCTTTTTCTCACCCCCTATATTTTTAGAATACATTTTTTATTTTTATTCTTTTCACAAAATTACTCATCTCCAAGATTATACAAGGTAGATTATTGCGGATGAAGTTATAAATAATATGTTTGGTAACAAATAGTTGATAAGGTAGATTATTACAAATAAAGTTATGTCGGATGTTTATTCTCTTAGTGTTAATGGTATAGTGTTTTTTAGTTTGCCGGTTTTGTTTATTTGTCTGTTGAGTTTTGTTCTGGATCGGCTAAAAATCCAATACACGTCAAGCCCCATCGAAATGGGACAAAGATAGTCGTGCGGTATAAACGACCATGGAACCCTATTCACGAGCACGGGTAGAGGCTAAATCGCCCTCAATACCAAACATGTCTCTAAGCAAAGGACAATTCAGATGTCATTTGTGGTTGATCCTCTGCACATGGAGACCCCATTATGAGGTAAAACCCTAATATTCTCGCATATAAGCATTCATACATAAATCCCTAGGTATGAGATATATGAGCCTCCAATTTCACACAATTTATTACCTTTTTCAAATACTGACTTGAGCGTAGGAGTGCTAACAATCTTGCAGGTACCTTTTCCCCCATAAATTCCAAAGAATTCATATCTTCAACATCATCAACCGTGACAACCGACCGAATCAACACCAGCTGAGACAATCATTTGTTTGATGGCTAAATTGTATTTGTGGCCTCTAACTTTTATAATAGTATTTTTGGTCATCGAAATTTAAGCTCTTTTGTAAAATGTTAATGTTGAGCAAATCAATGTACACATGGGCAAACATTTAAGTGACTAATGTGCCACGTCATCATGTCTTGTCACTTAAGTGTTTGTCCATATGTGCGTTGATTTTGTCAAAATTAAGATTTTATAAAAGGGGATAAAGGTAGGTGGTCCAATGTGCTATTATGAAAGTTAGAGACAAGAATTGTAAGTTCATGTAAGTTAGCACTCAAAAGTGCAATTTAGCTTTGTTTGATTTGTCTTCTATTTTTGTCGCAGTTTGTTATTTGTGTTGTTAGGGATATTGAAGCTTTCATGCTCTTGTTTCTCATAAGGTTATCTTGTTTTTCTAGTTTGGTTCTTGTATGCAGTGTGCTAGCATCCAACTATGATAGATAAGTCTAGATATAATATATAAATGGGTAATAGGCTATTACCCCCTGCAACTTTTTTAGATAAGTCTAGATATAATATATAATATATAAAGGAGTTTTGTTTTACCCCCTGTAATTTTTTAGAACATGTCGAAGATAGGTGACTATACCTACAGAAGATTTTCCCTAGGCCTTCTGGACAATGTTGGTGTCATTAGGGTGGGTAGTCCAAGCTCCCTCGAATCTGAAGGGTCTTGGGCCACAGTCTTGTGGCGGGAAGTCGTATCTAAGAAGTAATGGATTGTGGTCGGAGTACAATTTGCAAAGCACTTCAACATAAGCATCCGGGAAAGCCATACGCCAGGGACATCAGATAAGGCCTTATCAAGCTTGTGATAAACCATATGATTCCCCGCACAAGGTCTATTCCAAGTGAAATTGCCATCAGGATAAGTAACCTCAACAAGATTGCAGTTATCCATGACATTCAGTAGTTTTGTTGCCCTTGCTTGAGAAAATTATCACCTCTCTACTCGCTTGGGTACATAATGTCATTAAAATCTCCCAGCAATAACCAAGGACCATCAACATCTCTCGCTAGACCAATAATGCGGTTCCACAAATCTAATCTCGAGGTATACACAAGACTAAGAACCAAGAGTCATGCCCAGTGAGAGTTTAGTGGTAATAGTATCCATATATACCTCAAATACATTGGTAGTAATGTTGCTCCCATGTTGTTTGAGAATCCAAATGCCCTCAGCATGGCCGTGAGCATCCACGACCAGATCAACATAACCAGCTCTATTCCAAAACTGCTTAGTCTTCATGAAACTAGTGCGAGTTTCCATAATAATTAGAAAAGTAGGCCAGTATTTTCTAATTATATCCATCAAATGTAATTTTGCTTTTCAATTTGCAGCCGCCCAGACATTCCAGGACAACAAAGTAACTTCTTTGAATCCTACCATCATGAGGATAAATGGTGGAGACAAAGAAGTGTACTTATAAAAGCAACTTACTTGGAAGGCTCTGAATCTGTGGGAGACTCCGGAACTCGTTCCTCAACTTGTATATCACTTTCTTCCGCGTTAAGGGACCAGGCTGTGGCAAATGGTTTTGTGGTCGGATTACCATTAATTTCCCGCGGGTTTCTGCTTCCTTCTTGTCTGTGGCTCTTGTTTTTATCGTCGAGGGTGCATAAAACAAGGTTCATTGATGCGGTAGGACTTGGGCCTAATTTGGAGCTAGGCCCATCTTTGTTCGCATGCATGTCATTTGTAAGACCCGAGATTTCTTTGTATAGTTGGTTTAAGGGATATTAGGGTTTCGATGTGTTCGTGTGACGAAACATCGTGTAATTATTAAGTTTTGCTGTAATCGAGTCTGTTTTGTGCTCGTGCATTGTAACTGTACAGACTTTTGTCTTGTGATCCTGTTGCTTGAATAAGAAGTTATTTGTGGTTTCAGAATAATAAGTTTCGGATTATTCTTGTTTTTGGAAAAACGAGTAGGATTTTACCCGTCGTTGTAAAATCTTATTGCGTCTGTTTTGAGTGAGGTTTCGGATGGAAGTTTTATATATCTGCGCGAGTTAAGATATATTCTGAGATTAATTTTCTGAGGTATGGAAGAAAATTACAGTCGCGGAAAAAGATTCGGCGATAAGTTTTGGAATGGAAAAACGTTAGACGTTCTTTCCGTAAGTTTTACGTTTTTGTGATTTACGTTCGTCGCGGCGCGCGAGAGCTGAACGTGCGAGTGTTTCTATGAGGTGTTGAGTTTTATCTCAAGTGGATTTGGATTGGTTTGATCCAATGGCTATGGTTTGGTCTTGGCATTGTGTTTTTGATCCAATGGCCATGAGTTAGCAAGAGCTTGGTAAATAGTGAGGAGGTTTGATGACTTTGGCACTTAGAAAAACATCACCAAACATCTCATTCTTTCTCTCTTTCACGTGGAACTCCATTTCTTAACCTTAACCTTCACAAATTTTCCATTCTTCACCATTTCACTCCATTTCAAGCTTGGAAGCTTTGAGGAAAAGTGTAGAGAATCACTTTCTAAAGGTAACCCTCTCTTCTTATCTCCTAGGTTGGTAGATTTTTAGAGTTGTGAGGTTTTTAGGTTTATGTTCTTAAGAGGGTTTAGTGAGAAAGGTTGTTCTTGCTAGTTCTTGGTTCATGAAAGTTGTTCATGAGAGTTTAGTAAGCATGCTAGACTTTGTTGTTTTTGTTTTCCATGAGTTGGTGAAAAATCTCATGAGAAAAGTTAGGGTTTTGGTTTGGTTATGTATTGATCAATTACATGAGGTTATGTTGTAAGGTTTTGAAAAGAAAAGTTGTCTTTGAACCTTTAGCCGAAAGGGAAATGCGTTGTATGGTTTTGTTTTAGAAAATCCGATGAAAAATATTTTGAGGTTTATGAAAATATTTTCTAAGAGTTTTGAGTAGTATTTTGGGGTCAAAGTGGTTTAAAACTATTGTGACATGTGGTGTCGCTTTTTACCTTGAAAACATGTTTGAAAATGATTACCGGACGGTTGAGGCCCGTAATAAAACTTGTGCTTAGATTTGGTTTTGATTTTGGGAAATGAAAATCAAATAACTTGCACTCGAAGCAACCAACATGCTTTCGGAAAATGAATTGCTTGCTTATGAAAATGGTTTGTTTTTATACCTTGAAAAGATGTTGGGAACTAATAGAATCAAACTAGGCTTGGGTGGAAAAAGGTGGGGTGAGTTGCTGTCTTTTGCTGTCATGACAGTTGAAACTCGCCAGGCGAGTGGTTACTCGCCAGGGCGAGTGTCACAGGTCTTGACAACTCGCCAGGGCGAGCTCCAGAGCGAGTAAGACCAGTACTCTCTGCCTTTACTCGCCACCAACTCGCCAGGGCGAGCTCTGAGAGTTGAAATTTTGGATTCTGATTTCTAAACTTGGTTTTTAACTTTCTAATCCCTTTTTATTAATTTATGGAAGTGGTTGGGATTGGAAACGAGTTTTTCGGGTACTCGGAAAGTACGTAGCTTATAACGCAAGAAAACGGCCATTTTGCATTTCAAATTATTTAAGACTTTTGACAATTGTTTTGGGTCCTAAAAATAGTACAAATAACTCATGGGGGTTGATCAATACGATAGTTTTTGGTATGGTATCCGAAAGAAGGATTTTCCTTAGAGAACCTTTGGTTTTTGGGGTTTTAGAGTCCAAATCATTGAGGATTGATTGGATATGGTTTTGATTGTGTACTTTGCTTGTTTTAGGAAGCAAGTAAGTGTTGTGTGATCGTGCGATTGTTGAGTGCTTGACGAGGTAAGGGCTCCACTTTATTTCCGTCTTTCGAAATGGTTACAACATGCTTTGTTTTGCTGTGTGTGCAATTACTGTGTGCTTGGAATGTTTGTATTTATGTATTCTCGTTGATGAGTACGTGGTTATAAATATGTGTGCAATTTACATATGATTGAGAAAATGTATGTATGTTGTGATGCTTGTGCATAGGCTTTAGGCTATGTGAATGTTTGCATGAGCATATATGAATGCGTGCGTCAGATAGGACTACGCGAGGATTTTGTCTCGTGTGACTATCCTGTATATGCCGAAGAGAATATATGCCATGCATTTCATAGTTGCGTGCCTAGGTGTATGTCTTGTGTGACTTGCCTTCGTACCGGGCGTTTGTCTGTGCGACTTCGCCAAATCCTAATGGATTTTATTGAGTTGGTGGTTGTCTTGTGTGACTCACCCGGTGTTATCCCACCGTGATTGTTTTGGTATTGTCTTGTGTGACTCTACCTGGTGTTATCCCACCAATAGTAGGAGGTGTTATCCCACCAGAGACCTACGCCTTCTATAGAGAGGTTGAATTCCGGAATTACATTCATTTGCATGTGGTAGCTCTGGTAGTACCACACTCATTGTAGAAGTCTGCATTAGGCTTGGTGTGCATTATATATATAAGCCCGTTGGTGGGAATTGCTTTTGTGTTAAAGAGCTTTCTCTTGTGTTTCGTGGAATTATTGTTATGTGTACAATCTTTCGCACCGGTTATATATATATATACTGTTATTTTGTGGTGACCCTTTCTTTCATTTGCGGGCTCATCCCACCCCAGATGACGATGTAGGTCGAGAGGATGGTGTTGGCAGCTCTAGGCCATAGTGAGCTTGTGGTGAAGCTTAGAGTAGTTAGACTATGCACCGGTGTGTTTTGTGCACCGTGCTTTTGGGGTTAGCATAGATAATTCTAACTTGTTTTGAATACTTAGACTTGGACTGTAATTATTCAGGAATACACTTTGCTTGCCGAAGCGCCTTTTGGTAATGAGTCTTTTTGTATATTTGAATGCCGACTCATTTAAAATATTTTCCGCGCACTCTGTCTCGTGTTATAAAAAAAAAAAATATTGCCTACTTTTGGGCCATGAAAAAACGGGGTGTTACATTTTGGTATCAGAGCCCGGCTTTAAATCTTCAAAGGGAAAGTGTATACTTGAGTCGTTAGTCCAGAGTCGGTTAGAACGTAACTAGTGTGGAGTTAGTTCTAGTGTTTGTTCTGTGTCGGGTTTCGAGTTAGTAATCCGTGGTGTGAGGTATTCTGTTAGGATTCAGAATTGTATGACTAAGGATCTAATCAGAATTGGTATTGTGCAGAAATCGAATGCCTCCAAGAAGGGCACCTACTGTACCTATGACGGACAATGTGGATGTGAATCAGATGGCTTATGCCATGCATACAATGGCAGCGGCTGTGACTGCTCAGAGCCATGCTAAGGCGCAGAGAGATCTGGAAAAGCGCGAACGGGAAATACTTGCTGCTGGTTCTAGACTTCTTTCAAATTTCAACCACCAGACTCCTCCAAAGTTTAATGGGGAGGGAGGTCCGGAAACTGCTGATTTGTGGCTCCAATCTGTGGAGAGGATATTCGGGGCAATTCATTGTCCAGAAGGGGAGAAGGTGGTCTTAGCTACCTATCAATTACTCGGGGGTTCTGAGTATTGGTGGAGGAACACCCGACTGATCATGGAGAATGGCCATGAGGAAGTGAATTGGGAGAACTTCAAGAGGAGGTTTTTGGCCAAGTACTTTCCCGAGACTGCAAGGGAAAGGTATGGGGAGGAATTTCTGAGGTTGCGTCAGGGGGGCATGAATGTGGAATCATATGCCAAGAAGTTTGAATCCCTATCCCGTTTCTTCCGCTTCTTTAGGGATGGGATAGATGAGGTTTATATGTGCCGTCGGTTTCAGGATGGGCTGAGGTACGAGCTGCAGGATGCGGTTGTGCCGTTGGGTATTCGGCAATTCCAGGTCTTGGTTGAAAAGTGCCAAGAGGTGGAAGACATGAGGAATAAGCGGGTGAACCGCCAAGGGAATTCTAGTGCTAGAGGACCAAGTCGCACCAATGATCGTGGTACGACTCAGAATAGTGGGAGGCAGGGGAGTAAGCCGTATAACCGTCCTCAACATAGTAAAGGACCGGGCCGATCGGTGAATCAGGGAACTCGGGGAAAATCTGATGGTGGCAAGGGGGCTTGCTACAACTGTGGAGAAGCGGGGCATTTTTCTAATGAGTGCACGCAACCGAAGGTGGGAAACACTTGCTTCAATTGCAAGAAGCCGGGACACTTTGCTAGAGATTGCAGAGCCCCGAAGGCTGGGCCGTCGGCAAATGTGGTACAAGGCTCACAGGGTGCCAGACCTGCGGCAAAGGCACGTGCTTACTGTATGGGCACTGAATTGAGTGGGCAGGCTAGCAATGCCATCCACGAGAGCTGTCACATCGCAGGTAATTCTTTAACTGCTTTGATTGACACGGGGGCAACCCACTCATTCATATCTTTGGCATGTGCAAATCGTTTAAACTTGAATGTTTCTGTTCTTCCGTTTGATTTGAATGTCTTGACTCCTGCTAAGGATTTGGTAGTAAATACTGCATGCTTGCATTGTTTGGTAGTGATTCAGAATAGAGATTTTCTGGTCAATTTGGTGTGTTTACCGCTTACATCTCTCGAGATCATTCTCGGGATGGATTGGCTATCTTATCATTATGTGATTCTAGACTGTGCTCGGAAATTGGTTTTCTTTCCCGAGCCAGGTGTGCGAAGGTACTTGTCTGCGAATCGGCTTTCCGTGGTTATGAGTAATGGGGAACCGGAGATAGTTTCACTTGCTAGTTTAGGAGTGACGTCAGAGATCCGAATTGAGGAAATTCGTGTGGTTCAGGATTTCCAAGATATGTTTCCATCAGAGATTCCAGCTTTTCCTCCGTGTAGAGAGGTGGAATTCTTCATTGATTTGCAACCGGGTACGGGTCCGATTTCGGAATCAGCTTATCGGATGGCTCCAGCCGAGTTGGTAGAGTTGAAAGGTCAGATCGAAGACTTGTTGGAGAAGGGTTTCATAAGGCCTAGTGTGTCGCCTTGGGGAGCACCGGTCTTACTGGTTAAAAAGAAGGATGGTAAGTCTCGTTTGTGTGTGGATTATCGGAAGCTTAATAAGGTGACTATCAAGAACCGATATCCATTGCCGCGTATTGATGATTTGATGGATCAGTTGAGGGGAGCCTCAGTGTTTTCCAAGATTGACTTGAAATCTGGATATCACCAGATAAGAGTACGAGATGAGGATATTCAGAAAACGGCGTTTAGGACGCGGTATGGGCATTATGAGTTTTTGGTGATGCCGTTTGGAGTGACGAATGCACCTGCGATCTTCATGGCCTACATGAATCGGATATTCAATTCATTTTTGGACAAGTTTGTAGTGGTGTTCATTGATGACATTTTGGTGTATTCGAAGAATGAAGAAGAACATCTAGAGCATCTTCGCTTGGTTTTGCAAGTTTTGAGGGAGAAAAGGTTGTATGCTAATCCGTCAAAGTGTGACTTTTGGTTGGAAGAGGTGAATTTCCTTGGCCATGTTATAACAAAAGAGGGAATAGCCGTGGATCCAGCCAAGATTGACACAGTACTTGCATGGAAGCAACCGCAGACGGTGACGGACGTGAGGAGTTTTGTTGGTTTGGCCGGTTATTACCGGAGGTTTATAGAAGGATTTGCTAAGATTGTGGCACCAATGACGCAACTTACGAGAAAAGATCAACCGTTTGCGTGGACAGAGAAGTGTGAGTTGAGTTTTCAGTTGTTGAAGGAGCGATTGACGACTTCACCGGTGTTGGTGTTACCTCAGTCAGATGAACCTTATGAGGTTTATTGTGATGCGTCTCATCAGGGTTTGGGTTGTGTGTTGATGCAGCACAAGAGAGCAGTGGCTTATGCATCACGGCAGTTGAAGGTGCATGAGAAGAATTATCCTACGCACGATTTGGAGCTTGCGGCCGTTGTTTTTGCATTGAAGATTTGGAGACATCATCTTTATGGTTGCACTTTTGTCGTATTCAGTGACCATAAAAGTCTTAAGTATCTGTTCGATCAGAAAGAGCTTAATATGAGGCAACGGAGGTGGATGGAAACTTTGAAAGACTTCGACTTTACGTTGGAATACCATCCGGGAAAGGCTAACGTGGTAGCCGATGCTTTGAGCAGGAAGAGTGTGTCGGTTTGTTCGGCACAAATGGCTAGTCAACAAGAGTTGTTGAGAGAGTTTCGTGACTTGCACCTAGAGGTAGAGTTTGCCTTAGGGAATATGAGACTGGGTATGATTACCATCTCAAGCGGTTTGATGGAGGATATTGCTAATTGTCAAGATGACAAGTTCCTTATGGAGAAAAGGGCTTTGATTGTTCGAGGAACCAACCGAGATTTCAAGGTGGGACCGGACAACATTTTGAGATGTAATGGTAGAATGTGTGTGCCCGATGCGATGAACTTGAGAAACATCATTCTAGGGGAGGCACACAAGAGTAAACTTAGTATACATCCTGGAGCGACAAAGATGTATCAAGACCTGAGGCATGATTTCTGGTGGCCGGGTATGAAAAAGGATGTGGCTGAGTATGTGGCGGCGTGTCTGACTTGTCAGAAGGCGAAGATTGAACATCAGAGACCAGCAGGGATGTTGCAGTCTTTAGATATCCCCGAGTGGAAGTGGGATAGCATTTCTATGGATTTCATCACTGGGTTACCTAAGACCAGGAGGAAGCATGATTCCATTTGGGTGATAGTGGATCGTTTGACGAAGTCCGCTCATTTTCTACCGGTAAGAACTACGGATACGGCGGCAAGGTTGACCGATGTGTATATTGCTGAGATTGTGAGGTTACATGGGATTCCGTCAAGTATAGTGTCGGATAGAGACCCGAAGTTTACTTCGCATTTTTGGAAGACTTTGCATGAGGCGTTGGGGACGAAATTGAGATTGAGTTCCGCCTACCATCCTCAGACAGATGGGCAGACCGAGAGAACAAATCAATCTTTGGAAGATTTGTTGAGAGCATGTGTTTTGGATGATCGTGGGAGTTGGGACGACGTGTTGCCGTTGATAGAATTCACATACAACAACAGTTTCCACGCGAGTATTGGAATGGCACCATATGAGGCTTTGTATGGGAGAAGATGTCAGACCCCTTTGTGTTGGTACCAAGATGGGGAGAGTATGATAGTGGGACCGGAAATGGTACAACAGACGACGGACAAGATCCGAAAGATAAGGGCAATGATGAAGGTTGCTCAAGATCGACAGAAAAGTTATGCGGATAGGCGTCGGAGGCCTTTAGAGTTTGAGGAGGGGGATCACGTATTTCTCCGTGTTACTCCAACAACGGGTGTTGGAAGGGCTTTAAAAGCGAAGAAGTTGACTCCGAAGTTTATAGGGCCTTATCAGATTACGGAGCGGATTGGGAAGGTAGCATACCGGATCGCGTTGCCACCGGTACTATCTTTGATTCATGACGTGTTCCATGTGTCGCAATTGCGGAAATATACACCGGATCCATCACATGTGATCACACCGGATGACATCCAGTTGAGGGATAACTTGTCGTTTGAGGTTTCGCCAATCAAGATTGCGGATAGGAAGATGAAACGTTTGAGAACGAAAGAGATACCTTTAGTGAAGGTAATATGGAACGAAGCTACAGGAGATACCACCTGGGAGCTCGAGAGTAAGATGAAAGAGTTATACCCCAGTTTGTTTGACGACGTCTAAGTTTCGAGGACGAAACTTCTTTTAGGGGGGTAGTGTTGTAAGACCCGAGATTTCTTTGTATAGTTGGTTTAAGGGATATTAGGGTTTCGATGTGTTCGTGTGACGAAACATCGTGTAATTATTAAGTTTTGCTGTAATCGAGTCTGTTTTGTGCTCGTGCATTGTAACTGTACAGACTTTTGTCTTGTGATCCTGTTGCTTGAATAAGAAGTTATTTGTGGTTTCAGAATAATAAGTTTCGGATTATTCTTGTTTTTGGAAAAACGAGTAGGATTTTACCCGTCGTTGTAAAATCTTATTGCGTCTGTTTTGAGTGAGGTTTCGGATGGAAGTTTTATATATCTGCGCGAGTTAAGATATATTCTGAGATTAATTTTCTGAGGTATGGAAGAAAATTACAGTCGCGGAAAAAGATTCGGCGATAAGTTTTGGAATGGAAAAACGTTAGACGTTCTTTCCGTAAGTTTTACGTTTTTGTGATTTACGTTCGTCGCGGCGCGCGAGAGCTGAACGTGCGAGTGTTTCTATGAGGTGTTGAGTTTTATCTCAAGTGGATTTGGATTGGTTTGATCCAATGGCTATGGTTTGGTCTTGGCATTGTGTTTTTGATCCAATGGCCATGAGTTAGCAAGAGCTTGGTAAATAGTGAGGAGGTTTGATGACTTTGGCACTTAGAAAAACATCACCAAACATCTCATTCTTTCTCTCTTTCACGTGGAACTCCATTTCTTAACCTTAACCTTCACAAATTTTCCATTCTTCACCATTTCACTCCATTTCAAGCTTGGAAGCTTTGAGGAAAAGTGTAGAGAATCACTTTCTAAAGGTAACCCTCTCTTCTTATCTCCTAGGTTGGTAGATTTTTAGAGTTGTGAGGTTTTTAGGTTTATGTTCTTAAGAGGGTTTAGTGAGAAAGGTTGTTCTTGCTAGTTCTTGGTTCATGAAAGTTGTTCATGAGAGTTTAGTAAGCATGCTAGACTTTGTTGTTTTTGTTTTCCATGAGTTGGTGAAAAATCTCATGAGAAAAGTTAGGGTTTTGGTTTGGTTATGTATTGATCAATTACATGAGGTTATGTTGTAAGGTTTTGAAAAGAAAAGTTGTCTTTGAACCTTTAGCCGAAAGGGAAATGCGTTGTATGGTTTTGTTTTAGAAAATCCGATGAAAAATATTTTGAGGTTTATGAAAATATTTTCTAAGAGTTTTGAGTAGTATTTTGGGGTCAAAGTGGTTTAAAACTATTGTGACATGTGGTGTCGCTTTTTACCTTGAAAACATGTTTGAAAATGATTACCGGACGGTTGAGGCCCGTAATAAAACTTGTGCTTAGATTTGGTTTTGATTTTGGGAAATGAAAATCAAATAACTTGCACTCGAAGCAACCAACATGCTTTCGGAAAATGAATTGCTTGCTTATGAAAATGGTTTGTTTTTATACCTTGAAAAGATGTTGGGAACTAATAGAATCAAACTAGGCTTGGGTGGAAAAAGGTGGGGTGAGTTGCTGTCTTTTGCTGTCATGACAGTTGAAACTCGCCAGGCGAGTGGTTACTCGCCAGGGCGAGTGTCACAGGTCTTGACAACTCGCCAGGGCGAGCTCCAGAGCGAGTAAGACCAGTACTCTCTGCCTTTACTCGCCACCAACTCGCCAGGGCGAGCTCTGAGAGTTGAAATTTTGGATTCTGATTTCTAAACTTGGTTTTTAACTTTCTAATCCCTTTTTATTAATTTATGGAAGTGGTTGGGATTGGAAACGAGTTTTTCGGGTACTCGGAAAGTACGTAGCTTATAACGCAAGAAAACGGCCATTTTGCATTTCAAATTATTTAAGACTTTTGACAATTGTTTTGGGTCCTAAAAATAGTACAAATAACTCATGGGGGTTGATCAATACGATAGTTTTTGGTATGGTATCCGAAAGAAGGATTTTCCTTAGAGAACCTTTGGTTTTTGGGGTTTTAGAGTCCAAATCATTGAGGATTGATTGGATATGGTTTTGATTGTGTACTTTGCTTGTTTTAGGAAGCAAGTAAGTGTTGTGTGATCGTGCGATTGTTGAGTGCTTGACGAGGTAAGGGCTCCACTTTATTTCCGTCTTTCGAAATGGTTACAACATGCTTTGTTTTGCTGTGTGTGCAATTACTGTGTGCTTGGAATGTTTGTATTTATGTATTCTCGTTGATGAGTACGTGGTTATAAATATGTGTGCAATTTACATATGATTGAGAAAATGTATGTATGTTGTGATGCTTGTGCATAGGCTTTAGGCTATGTGAATGTTTGCATGAGCATATATGAATGCGTGCGTCAGATAGGACTACGCGAGGATTTTGTCTCGTGTGACTATCCTGTATATGCCGAAGAGAATATATGCCATGCATTTCATAGTTGCGTGCCTAGGTGTATGTCTTGTGTGACTTGCCTTCGTACCGGGCGTTTGTCTGTGCGACTTCGCCAAATCCTAATGGATTTTATTGAGTTGGTGGTTGTCTTGTGTGACTCACCCGGTGTTATCCCACCGTGATTGTTTTGGTATTGTCTTGTGTGACTCTACCTGGTGTTATCCCACCAATAGTAGGAGGTGTTATCCCACCAGAGACCTACGCCTTCTATAGAGAGGTTGAATTCCGGAATTACATTCATTTGCATGTGGTAGCTCTGGTAGTACCACACTCATTGTAGAAGTCTGCATTAGGCTTGGTGTGCATTATATATATAAGCCCGTTGGTGGAAATTGCTTTTGTGTTAAAGAGCTTTCTCTTGTGTTTCGTGGAATTATTGTTATGTGTACAATCTTTCGCACCGGTTATATATATATATACTGTTATTTTGTGGTGACCCTTTCTTTCATTTGCGGGCTCATCCCACCCCAGATGACGATGTAGGTCGAGAGGATGGTGTTGGCAGCTCTAGGCCATAGTGAGCTTGTGGTGAAGCTTAGAGTAGTTAGACTATGCACCGGTGTGTTTTGTGCACCGTGCTTTTGGGGTTAGCATAGATAATTCTAACTTGTTTTGAATACTTAGACTTGGACTGTAATTATTCAGGAATACACTTTGCTTGCCGAAGCGCCTTTTGGTAATGAGTCTTTTTGTATATTTGAATGCCGACTCATTTAAAATATTTTCCGCGCACTCTGTCTCGTGTTATAAAAAAAAAAAATATTGCCTACTTTTGGGCCATGAAAAAACGGGGTGTTACATCATTCACGCAATGTGCAACAAGAATTTTGGATGCATTCTTTCCACGTGGACTCCCCTTCATAATGAGATGACGAGACTCCCCATTTGTTCCACTCCTATCAAATCTTCTCTTTTTATTATTTATATGGCTGGACCCCACCCCATCTTGGATGTTGTCGTGTGATCCTTTTAAAAAGGAAGCAAATTCTTTCCCTTTTTTATTAATGGGATCCTTTTGCCCCATCCGACCGGCCACCAGTTTGTGTTGTTTCTTGCATCGCCGGTGTAGTTTTAATTAGAGTTTTCAGGCAATTGCAAGCATGGTGTCCATAGCAGCATCAACCTCCACAAATGATATGAAGTCCCTAACACTGGACATTATACCAGTGTCCGTTGACATTAACCTTTCCAACCACGGGTAGAGTTATGTTGATCTCCACACAGATTATTGCGAACCGGCCTCGCGCCACCTTAAGCGTATTAGTGTCCACCTTGATCGGTGTACCAACCACTGAAGCCAATCCCAATAAAACACTTTCATCATAGTATAGAAGATTAAGACCCGGGAATCTAATTCAAACAAGAGTCTTTTCCACTTTTGCATGTGGAGAAGCAAAGTCAGGAGTCAATCTTGCTACTTCCAGATAATGATCGAACAATATCCACGGGCCATTCGACACAGTCTTCTCACGATCTGCTAGCAATTCACACTTTACCATATAGAAACCATTGTCTACATCCATGATTTCGAATCCCCTAATAATTAAGTCTCCACAACTTTTTCAACCGATCTTTCATCAGATTAAATCTCATGTTCTTTCCCAAGAGTTTGACAACGAGAGCCTCCTTCCAGGAACTGCATAATTCTTGAAAAAGTTTATCATCCATTGTAACCTTGGGTAACATACGGTTTCCTTCATCAGTCCGTTTGCGATCAAATCCTCTATCTTTAACTTGGGTTTTCTCTTGGCCTTCCATAAGAATGTCTCTGAAGGAAATGTTCTGCGGTTTGAGAGTCTGTCGCCCTCCCTCCGGTGGCTTCTAGGGTGGCGGCGTGGCAGCATTGATAGCGAAAGTCTCCATAGGAATTGGTATCTCAGACATAGTGATTCTGTCTTCCATGGCCGAACATAAGACACAGGAAAACGCTCAAAATAGGGCACAACAAATAAATCACCTCAACAGACCAAGGCTTCATCAACCAGTCACTTTGTCAACACCGGTCCCTAACCGATTGACTCTCCGTTGCCGGAGGAACCGTGCTAGGACTTTAAACTCTCGTTTGACTCGGCAACCAATGAAGAAGAGAGCCGTGAGGAAGAAGATGAAAACAAGGTTTCAAAACCCTAGCAGAGCACTACTGTTGACGTTAGGTCTTGCTAACATACGTCCTAATGATACAAATCCAAAAATAGAAATATTCTCTTAAATTTTGTGTAATGAATTTGTAAAAAAAAAATTAAAAATGAATTAGATATATAAATTATAATAAAAAATTTCATTTTTTGAAGCATTAATGGAAAAGAAGATGAATGAGAGAGTGTGGTATATAAAAATGAATGAAAATTTTACCGAGAGAATAAAAAAAAGGAAACAAATAGAGGGTTAGAAAAGGAAAAACAAATATAATCATAAATCAGATGATGAAATTCAAAAGGAAAAAGGAACGAAACTAAATATAATCATAAATTATCTGATATAATCATAAACAAATATAATCATAAATTAGCGATTTGGAAAAGGAAAGAAACTGAAATTACCTGCGGGATAAGTTTTGAAACGGGGTGGAGGATTCGATTGAGAAGAAAACCTAATTTGTAAACATAGACATAAAATTTAACATATCACATAAAAATCAAATGATGAAATTAAATCTTAAAATAAAATTTGGAGAAGCAAGTTGAAACCTGAGATTGTGGCTTGTGCCATCCAAGATGGTTGATTCATGGAGATCGAAGAAGTTTGAAGGAATCAAGAAAAAATGGAGAGAGATGAGTAAGAAAGTGAGTTTAGATATTGAAAGAGAGGGAGAAATTGAATTTTGAATTTTGAAATTGATTCCAGCACAACAGAAAAACAACAGTAGTATTTGGCTTTGAGAGAGACAGATGAAACTATGAAAGTGACAGGTCTTGCTACCTTGACAATATTTTTTGTTTGGACGTGATTAAATTGGGCTGGACTAGGTTGGGCTGAACGAAAAGCAGACCCACTATATAAGGAAATGAAAGGAGGGAAAATTGATTCAAAAAATTTCCTAAAGAAGGTATGAAATTTGTCATGTGGTCCACATAGGGTATTGCTCTAGCTTGTTGTGGTGATGATACATGTTAAAATATACCCTAAAGCTGATGTCCATTTGTGTAGTTAAAAGGATAAACACTGTGAGCTTCTACCTTTGACCGCTGATATCATATTTTGGAGGTTTAGTCATAATCTAAAGCTTTTTTTTTTTTTTAATTTTCCGATTTATAAAGAAATGTGCTTTACTAATCCAAATTTCAATTGTAAGATAAATGAAATTTGAACATAAATTAAAGCTATTACATGTGTAACCAACATGCCTCATTTTTTTTAATAACAAAACATAAATCAATACTCTTTAGAAAAGGGAATTCTCCAATATGCCTTCAAAGCACTGTAGATAGCTCTCCTTTCTCTAGAATTCACGGTAGAGTTCACAAGGATGCACCATGTCAGCTTATTTTTACATTTGCTTCAAAAAGTTTTTTATATGGAGTGTCCCACTTTAAAACCCTAGCATCTATGCTTTTGTCTAATTGGAATTTTCACTGTTCCGATTTCTCTCTCTTGCTCACAAATCACAACTCTGAGGTTCTATAAGAAAACTGCACTTTGAAGAAAATGTAACGGTAACAAGATTTTTGTAAAAAAAATTCAAACTCTGAAAATTATGGAAAATGAAAAATAGATTTGAACACGAGTAGGTAGAAACAAAAAACAAAAAAATCCAGAACCCAACAATACTAGACATGGAGGAAAACACAGATCTACCTCAAAAATGAAAAAGAAAATAAAAAACGCAGATCTAGTGGTGGAATAGTGAAAAACAAAAACGAAAAACAAAAAGGGTTGGGCCATTAAGCCCAAATTAACACGTCCTCTCTTTCTTCTTTTTTTTTAGATTTTGTTTCTCTTGAAGCAAAAAGGTTTTATATATAATATTTGTTTTAGGCATAACATTATATATAATTTTTATTTTCAAATTATATATATTATTTAAGTGATATATATATAACGTAAAAAAAAAACTTTATGAATATATAAAAGTACACTATTTTTTGTAAATAAA
Organism: Trifolium repens; assembly: GCA_030408175.1. Classification (NCBI taxonomy): domain Eukaryota; kingdom Viridiplantae; phylum Streptophyta; class Magnoliopsida; order Fabales; family Fabaceae; genus Trifolium; species Trifolium repens. The sequence continues at coordinate 41,197,739 of CP125851.1, forward strand.
TCACACATGAGACACAATATGCTATTGATTTATAGAAGTGGTAAAATGTTCTATTTAAATATGGGATAAAAATTTATATGCGGAATAAATTATAATCATTAAAATTTTCAAAATAATTATCATATAAACTAAATAAACTATAATATATTAAATAAATCGTACATGAAACAAACTATGATATTAATTCAAATAGTGAATGAACTAATTATAATGTACCAAATGTATTAAATAAATCATACACGTGAAAGAATTAATTATAGTGTACTAAATTAATTATGATGTACTAAATAGCGATAAGAATATAAAAATAACCATGAAGTTCTAATTGATAAAAAAAAAATTTAAAAACTATTTAATATGGGATAAATTGTAACTGATAAAAATTTTAAAATAATTATCATACGGGAGACAAGTTCCAACTAGTAAAAAATTCAAAAAAAAACTATTTTACGCGGAATAGTTCTAACTAATATAAGTTTCTAAGATTAACGGCATTCACATAAAAAGGAAGAATAGGTTAACGACGTTACAGTAAGAGAATAACACATACACGTGTTTGTGTTTTATCGGAGAACAGTAAACACAAATCCTATGGTCCTGTATGTAAGTTTTATCCTTCCTTAAATATATGATTTGGATTCATAGTTTTTAAAATTGAACCGGACCGGCCGATCCAACCGGTTCAACTGTGAACCAGATACCCCACCGATCTGGTTGAGATGTTGAAAAAAAATTCAAAATTGTCCCTAAAAGGATTCGAACTGGGGATCCTTATGGCAAAAGGGGTGTAGCTTTGCCACTAGGCCAACTATGAATAATTTTCTAGCATTATGCTTTAATAATATTTTAATAAAATTTTCAATATATATTATTAATCTTAACATTCATTTTTAATTAAAAAAATTCTTATATCTTATTTTCTTAATACATAAGTTTAAAAGTGGAGTTTTTCGATATATTTAATTTTAAAATGTGGAATTTATGTTTTAATACTATTATTTTTGTATGAAAACAAGCACTAAATTAAAGTCACGTGGTCCGACCAATAACTCAGTGATTTCAACCAGTAAACCAGTATCTTCACCGATTTGATGACCGATTCGATTTTTAAAAATTATTTTGATTTAATTAATTATGATATTTATTATTTAAGCTCAGAAAAACTAATAGTAGTATATAGAAACTAGCCTCTCAAATGTTAAGAAAATCTGAGTGGAGACAATCTGGTCACATCCTTTTCATTAGTTGAATATATATTATCCCTAACTACTGAATACAAACATACATGAGCTAGATTATGGTCCACCAATCAACTTTATTGATCAATAATAGTCATCATTTATGAAAGTTAAGATTAAGATATTGATAAAGCTTTGACAGAACAACGCCAATAGTTGAGCCAAAGACTTAAGATATGAAGCAGTGTATCTTAGTTGACTCTTTATTTATGCCCCATATTATGCTAAAGAACCACTTGTATATTATTTTTTGATAAATCCTTTTTAGTTTCACATGTACAATGTCACGAGATTATTAAAACCAACAAGACTTTGTACCTTTGAGTGGATTTAGCATTGAGTTGTCCAATGCTTACATAACATATTCTTTTACTTAATTAGAGAATTACTATGCACTTTGTGATTTGGATGGATTTGGTAAACAAATGCGTACTTATGAAAAGGACGGCAAAAAATTTCATGCACAATTAAATCAAAATAAAATTTAAATACTACAATATCTTGATTGATGAGAGGGATAATCTATCTTTATGTGTCTATAAAATAGAGATTAATTTACCAAAAGAAAAAAAATAGAGATTAGCCACACTAAAGGGGGAATTAGATTTTAAACACAATTTTAGATTTGAATCGTCCGATTGAAAATATGTGACCGAGACTGTTTATAATGATTGTAAAACTATGTAAGTTTGAAATATGTGTATTTTTCTAAAGCAGTAAATCTGGATCCACTAAAAAGTGAAAACATTTCTATATGAATAACATGATAATGCAAAAAAAAATGCCTAAAAAATATACAAAAGTTTAACGGTACAAGAGAAAAATATCTCTCAAAAACCAAAAATACATCGAGAGATCATTAGTGCTAAGCAAGTGTTAGGTCATGAGGGGATGTTTTACTAGGTTGGTTCAATATATTGGGTTAAGAGGAATTGCATAAGTGAGGTTGAATATCACATCTTCATCCAATACATGAGTCATCTCATTTATATGTTGTTTAATATCAACTTTTACATATAATGTGAAACTTTAACTCATACTTGACATACATAACAAAACAAGTCATAAGTCATTCGAGCATCAAAATTTTAAATCAAAATTAAAATCATTTTTCCTAACAACTTGTTCACTTTCCTTCAAAATGCATCAATACATGTTAACCAAAGAACCGAAAACAAAGATTAATTTATTTGCCAAATAAATGAGGGGGATAAAATTGAATATAGCATAAGCCTTAACATCATCATTAGATAAAACACACGAAACCTTAACCATCCTAGAATATCACTCCGCAATGTACTAAAAGACTCGCAATCAATAAAAAGTGAAGCGTTCAAAAGATAAATCTTAACAATATACCAGAAGATAAATTATTTGTTATATATAGGTGGTTGCGAAAAGATGAATCCTAGCAATATATCACATTATCAAAAAAAAAAAAATAGTTCATAACTATGACGAATGAGCCAAAATTGAAAATTAAATCCGCAAAGAAAAAATTAACAAAAAATTATTTCCACTAAAAATCAAAATCGAATTATCTCGAATGATGGTCGAATATGGGACTCACATGAGCCCAAAATTGATTATTTGATAGTAGTACTATAGTATAGTATTAATCTGACTGTGGTAAGCTGCAACTTTGATAAGATGATGCTCTCCTCTTACAAGACATGAATCTGGAAACATATGGTCTACTGCATATTTTACTATATATTTTTTTTCTATTTTAAAAAAAAACTTCTGCTCTTCCTCTTTTCTCGCGTCAGTAGACCAAGCGTCCAAGCCGACACTTACCCATTTCCTCTCTTCTCACCAACAAACAAATTAGGGGTGTTCACGGTTCATAAACTGCACTGAACTGAACCATATAAATGGTTCAGTTTAGTAACTGAAACCACTTTTTATAAAAACTGGTTTATTTCTCAAACCAGTTTCAGTTCAGTTCAGAACCAGTTTAGAACCAGTTTACATCTTTAAACCAGTTTAGTTTCAGTTAACTGGTTTAAAATCGGTTTTTTTAATAAAACCGGTTTATTTTTTGAAAAACTGGTTTTATACCAATTTTCTGTATTTTTTTTAAAAAAAACTGGTTTCCGATAAAAATAATTTCGGAGTTTTTTTCCGAAAAACAGTTTAAGTCTATTTTTCGGGAAAAAAGTTTCAATATTTTTTTTCGGAAAAAAAGTTTCCGACTTTTTCAAGAAAAAAGTTCCTATTTTTTTTGGGAAAAAAAGTTCCCGATTTTTTTCGTAAAAAAAGTTTCCGATTTTTTCAGGAAAAAAAGTTCCAATTTTTTTCAGGAAAAAAAGTTACCGATTTTTTCGGAAAAAACGTTCCCGATTTTTTCGGAAAAAAAGTTTCCGGTTTTTTTCGGAAAAAAGTTCCCGATTTTCTCGGGAGAATTTTTTCCGCTTATTTTTTTAAGAAAAAAGTTCTCATTTTTTTTTGGGAATTATTAAATATTTTTTTTAAAAATAAAATAAAATACAGTTCATAAATTTAAACTGGTTTTGAACCGGTTATAAACTGAATTGTAACTGTTTTTAAAAAGTGGTTCAGTTCAAAACTGTATTAAATGGTTCAGTTTAAAATATGGTTCAGTGCAGTTCGAACTACAGTTTGGTTCAGTTAACTGGATTTTTGAACACCCCTAAAACAAATCAAATCACTCTGTCAATCATTTTCTCTTCACTCTTACTCTTCATTTTCCCTTCTTTATACTTCTTTCCATTTTCCCCTCTCTCTCTCTCTTACCAAACACACACTCTCACTCTCTACAACACAAACCTTACTTACCTATATCTCTCATTGTTGTTGTTGAGTTCTCTTCATACAGTGTTTGACAGATCAAATCAAAACATCATTTACATTTTCATGTCTTAACACTTAACCTTCCTCTCTTAAATCTTTCTTATTTTTATCAGCTTCTTCATTCACTTCACCACATTTCAAGTTTCTTATTTCAATATGCACAACCTCACTCTCATATTTCATTCACACTCATAGAGGTCAGTCACAAACCATTAATACTCTCTCTGTCAGTCACACTCATAGCTTATGTTAGTACTATACTTATAATGTGAAAAAATTGATTTTTTTTCTTCTGAAATATGAAGTATCATAATTTTATTTGTCTTCTGTTAAATTTTATAAAAAAAATGAAATGCCAGAGTTTTAGATGTTTTTATGAAATGGGTAATTGCTAAAATTTTATTTTACTGAAAGAAAAAAAAAATTGTGCTGTTTTTGTCTTTTTTGTTACAGCAATTTTATTGTTGAACTAGGTTGATGATTTGGTAATAGTGTTTTATTTTTATTTTTATTTTTATGATTCTTATAGTTAGTTCCTTGTTATCATTATGGATCAAAAACCCTGGCCTTGGAGGAAAAAGTCATCAGAAAAGACAAATTTAACTACTGAAAATACCAATCTCACTTCAAAAGAAAATGGAGAGGTAAGCTACTTGTTTTTTTAGCTTCAATTTCCAATTGTTATGGAATCTTGTAAGTTTATATGATTATAGCATGACTACATTGGATGCTTTTTAACCTTCCTTTTTCTTCATTTATTTTTCTTACCTATTTTAGACATATTTCATCAATTCATACATTATTACTATTAGTAAGAGTGATATTATAACCAAGACATTGAGCTAAAGTGGTTAATGAGCTACTCTAGGAAAAATTGTTCAGGAGAACCCAAGTTCGATTTCTAGTTGAAACATTTTTTGGCCAGACCTCTGTGAACCAGAGGGTTAATACCAAAACAAAAAAAGTAAGAGTGATATTATAGAACTTAGAAGATCCTTTCCTGTTACGATATGTTGTAAAATTATTGTAATTTATTTTTTGGTCAAGAAATTATTGTAATTTATAATTAACTTAGGATCAATTAGCCTTTATGTGTAATTACTTTCTTTGCTTCTCTGTCTCCAATCCTATAATATAAATAGGAGCTTTTTTTTTAATATCATATAAATAAGAGCTTTGGCTTTCACCACTAGTTGAATCTTAGTTCGGGGGTCAGTTCTGGCATCAAGTAGTTCCAGCCTCTTGTACTTGGAACACACAATGATTATACGAAATATATCCTAACTTAATTACAATATAAATTACAATAATGAGAGGATCATAACATATCGTGACATTTCCTTTTTATTAGACCCTTTGTGCTGAATTACTAGATTGTGAAATCGACGAAACAATTCTTTCTCTAATACTTGTGATAAGAAAGAATAACCGGTATGTTGTTTTGTTTGGTTTTTTCGTGTTTTAGGTACAGGCACTTCTAGCTGATAAAGAAAACTTGGAGAAAGAATTCAAAGAATTAAATAATAAGCTTACTTTGACACTTTCTGATTGTAATGCTAAAGATGAGCTTGTGAAGAAACAAACAAAAATTGCACAAGATGCAGTGGCAGGTAACATTCGTGCATGTCTCTGTGTGTTCGATTATTGTTTGCCTTGTAACGTAGGACACGAAAATAAATGAATAACCACTTACGAGTGAAATAGTTTTAGAGTAATTTTATCAGTTATATGTAAATCTTGTTTTGAAGGTTGGGAAAAAGCAAAAGTTGAAGTGTTGTCTATGAAGCAAGGTCTTGATGAAGCTTTGCAGCATCGATTAGTTTATGAAGAAAGAGTAGCTCATTTGGATGGAGCTCTCAAGGAATGTATGCAGCAGTTACGATTTGTTCGAGAAGAACAAGGGCAAAGGATTCATGATGCTGTGATGAAGGCTTCAAAAGAATTTGAAAAAGAGTGCATGGTTTGGGAGGAGGAACTATCTGAGACATGTAAAAGGCTGGCAAAAGCTGAGACTGAAAATTCTCATCTTAATAAAACCATTTTCGCAAGAGAAAAATTGATCGAGGATCTGAAGAGACAATTGACTCAAGCCGAGGCAGATCATAGTGCACTGAGGAATAGATTAGAGTCCATTGAGAAAGATAATACCTCTCTGAAGTATGAGGTTCGAGTGCTTGAAAAGGAGTTGGAGATCCGAAATGAAGAGAGAGAATTTAGTCGTCGGACCGCTGATGTTTCTCACAAACATCACTTAGAGAATGTTAAAAAAATTGCCAAGTTAGAATCAGAATGTCAGAGGTTACGCCTTCTGGTTCGAAAACGGTTACCAAGTCCTGCTTCCTTGTCGAAAATGAAAAATGAAGTTGAAATGTTAGGACGAGATTCTGTTGAAATAAGAAGGAACAAGTTGAATTCAACTAGTTTAATACTCGAATCTTCACTTGACAGTTCTCCCGGGACTCCCAATAGAAGAATCAATACTTTGACAGAGCAGCTGTATGCCATGGAAGAAGAAAACAAAGCTTTAAAAGATTCCCTAAATAGGAAAATTAATGAGCTCCAATTCTCGAGAGTAATGCTTTCTCGCACAGCTTTCAAACTTCTGCAACTCGAATCACATAATGAAGAATCTTCTAAAGGTCAAGTAGCTTTGGAGCAGCTGAGAAGTAACCTTACACCACATGAATTCTCTTTTGCATCAATGTCTGATATTGGCAGTGATGACAAGGTTAGCTGTGCCGACTCCTCGGCTTCTGCATTGCTTTCAGACTTGGAGCACTTTAGAGGTGGAAAACAAAAGGAATCATGGTCATGCAGAAGTATTGGAGCTTCAGACATAAATCTCATGGACGACTTTCTCGAAATGGAAAAATTAGCAGTGGTTTCTGTTGAAAAATCTTCCGAAATCTCGGGTGCTTCTTTGAAAGAAGTTAATGAGATCAATGGCTTCTTAGAGACCGGGAAAAGTGAGACTGCCCCCGAAGTAGTAGGTAAGGCGATCATTCCGGTTTCTGATCACATTTCAGACTTAACGGCATCGATTCAGAAAACATGTTCCCTTGATGAACTTAAGGATAATATTCCCAGTTGGCTTCAAGATGTAGTAAAAATGGTCCTGGAACAAAACCATGTCGCTCACAAAAATCGTGATGATATACTTGAGAATATTAGAGTAGCTTTGAGGTATCTGAATAATCAAGATCCGTGTTTCTTTGATTCGAACAAAGTGTCTGGTCATGTTGACGAATCTGATCCCTCAAATAACTCTTCGGCTGTAGTTCCATCCACTGACATAAATATTTCTGACCTCTCACCAGTAAAGAGAACCAAACAAGGTCAAGAAGATCCGAGTAAATCAATAGGAAAGATAATTGAGCTTATTGAAAGAATCAGCTTGCTTGCTGTGGATTGTGATAACTCAGATTCCTTATGCACTACTGATGAGAATGTTCACTCATTAAAGAATTCAGGAATGCCAACAGGCTATATGGTTCGTGTTTTCCAGTGGAAAACATCTGAACTCAGTAACGTTTTACAGCAATTTCTACATGTGTGTTATGATTTACTAAATGGCAAGGTTGATCATGAAAAATTTGCCGAAGAACTAACAACAGCTTTGGATTGGATAATGAATCACTGCTTTTCACTTCAGGATGTTTCTTGTATGAGGGATGCCATCAAGAAACAATTTGATTGGGATGAGACACGAAGCGAAAGTGAAGCAGAGTTTGGGATGATGAGTCATTTTGTAGAGGAAGATAAGTTGCATCATTCCATAGAACAATTGTCATTTTTTCCTCAAGCAACTACTTCAGATGGTCATGATCTTCGGACTCGAGAGATGTATTGTGATGAGGAAGAAGAAATTAAAAATATTAAAGGAAAATTGATCAGTGCTGAATCTCAAAAGGAAACACTGGAAGGGAGACTTCAATCAGCTACTGATGAGATCGATTCCTTAACGAATCAACTTCAAGAATCGGAGAATACTATTAACAGCTTGAGATTAGAATTACAATCTTCAAACAAATGCAATGGAATACTTGAGGATCAAATACTAAATCACAAAGTGATGAAATCAGATCTCGACGCACAGCATAAAGGGACCGAATTAAAAGAAGTTGGTTTCAAGGTTTTGGAATTAGAAGTGGAACTTGAGAACAAAAACCAATGCTGTGATGAATTAGAGACCAGATGTCTTGAATTGCAGCTCCAGGTTGAAAGGTATGAGCCATCTTCAAATATTTGTTATGCAAATATTATTTTTTAACATTTAGCTTTTAATTTCTAATCGAGGATTTGTTACATATCCAATTAATGTTCTCAGTATGTCAAAGGAGTGCTCGGACCCTGATATCAACAAGAAAGACAACCCATTGCGAACTGTAAGTTTATCTCATTATATTCCTTTTTCTCAATGACTCGTAAATAGTAAGAATACTATAGTTCATGTGTTATACTCTGGAATATTTAATCAAGATTAAGCATGATTTTGCTGAATACAAAGTTACGTCTTGACTCTTGATAGCATTCAGATTTCTGTGGTTAACTTGTTATGTAAGTTACAAAATAGAGATCCCAATTTGGTAAGCATCGAACAATATATCATTTGAATAAATCTCTGAAACAAACAAAGTGTGACATTGATATTGTTGCAAACCTGATTTGGTTTCTTCTGGCTAAAGATTATTGGAAAATGGAATAAACATATCTACGGCCAAACAAGAAACTGTTAGATATGTGACTAGTAGAACACTTTTTTTCCTAGTATAATTGTCAATTATGATTTGAATGATATCGTTTGGTGTTTTGAGATTGGCAATAGACAAGTTAGAGAAAAAAAAATGAACTACATATCTCCATATATATGATTGACTAGAAATAAATAAATAAATTTAGCAATTATAATGTTGTCTAATTGAATTATGAGTTGGTTATTCACATTTGTATTGAATTGAAGAGTGTTGATCAATCCTACAGGACTTGGAGATTACAGCTGCTTCGGAAAAGTTGGCAGAGTGTCAAGAAACCATCCTTAACCTTGGGAAACAACTGAAGTCATTGGCTGCGCCAAAAGACGCATCCCTTTTTGACAATGTCATCGCTGTGCAGCTTACCAATACCAACACGTCATCTGCCACCACCACCACCACCATGACATCAAAAATGAATCCTAACCCTGCTCCTCCCAACGTTATGAAAGCAAAGAATCGATCTCTACTCGACCAGATGCTGTCTGAAGATGATATTAAAGCCAAGGTTTCCAAAGTAAGTGACCGTGACTCAAATCTCGCCACCATTCCAGGCTTTATAGAGCCATTGGAGAAGATTTTAGCTTTGAACGGATTTAAAGATAAGGATGATAGCGCTACTGCTAATGATTTGGCCATTGTGCCTACTAAGAAACCGGGAAGTGGAAGTTTGTGGAAGAAGTTATTATGGAAAAAGAAGAAAAGTGCCAACATGAAAACAAACCTTCCATTGAACACCTGAATGGCTCATTCATATAATAAATTTCAGTGTTGTTCAATACAGTACTTGTTGAAAGAAGGAAATTATATTTCTTTCATAATTTTTTATTGAATGAACTTATTTGGGTGCTTTTGTGTGTTTTGATCTTGTATATATATGCCTTAAAAGTAACACCTGAAAGTTCATGTTAAGAAAGTCATCTACCATCGTTATGATACTAGTTTCGTCACCGTAACTTTATCTTTGCTTCGGTTTTAAAATACAATTCGTTTTTCTAGATTCATTTAATAGTTGATATTTTTTTTAGACGACAAACTCCTAAAAAATGTAATTTTTGTTTTGATGATGTGTAATTTTTTTACACATCATTCAATCAAATCACACCATAAATTTACACTATTGAATTCAAGTTTTTCCGACCGATTTACCCTAGGAGAAATATATTAATCACTTAAGTCTAATAACTTGGTTGAAATAATTTTTCTTTTGACAACAATAAAACCAAGTTAAGGTTTTAAATTTGACAATTGCACTTATCAGAATTTGAAAACAATGTAGCATAATCTTTATCTAGCTTCACAATAATAGGCTAGATTACTTGCATAAATTTAATAGAAATTATGGATAGGATCATAAATTTAAACACCAATTCTGATATTGAAAGCCACTATATATTAAACTTGAAGGTTCATTTTACTACATCAGATTTTGTTGTTTCTAGCATAATATTGTTAATTTACATCACTCTGTTTATTTACATCTGATTTTAAAAGGAAAAAAAAAAAACCCACAAAGCTATCTAATAAGGAAAACCAAATATATGGATAAGGTTAAGCAACATTACTATTGTTATGGATGTTTATTTATACAATTAACCAATTTCAGAAATTTATATAATGGAGTGAAGAGACAATAAAAATAAAAACTGAAAATGCAGGGTAATTTTTTCGTAGTTATTTCATTTTTCTACTGCAACATAGCATTGACTCCTCAACTGTGTCAAAGATGACAAATTAATAGAAAGTTCAATTAGATAAAGTTGATACTGGGAAATATATTAAAAATATTTCCACTATATCTCAACAACTACAGCATATAAATCCTTCATGTGTTAGAATCATATAAATTTTGATTACCTATTAATCATACCATCTGATAAAGTATTTTGAAACTTGTACATATATATATATATATATATATATATATATATATATATATATATATATATATATATATATATTAAACTTGAACCATTCCCCATTTTTGAAAGCCCAAGAAATGATTGACATCAATTCTCCCTGCCAAGAATTAAAATCATTATGAAGAGTACTCCCAAATAACTTCAGCTTCTCCCGACGCTCTTTTGAGCCGAAATAGTGCTCTCCTTAACTCCGGAGTGACGTCTCCAACAGGCATCACAGTCATCTTTTCTAACATAGGAGAATGTAGAAGTAAAAATTTGATAAAATCGAATTCTGATGTGGTACCAGAGATGTCACTTATAGTCACATGTCGCACTGGGAAGGGCATGGCTGGCCTTAAGAAGATATCTTCCCAAGAATAGCGCGTTGGCGTCAAAACGTCAGTCTCCTCATCAAACCGTGCCTAGATTCAGTTGTAAAAAATTCATTGATCAAAGGAAAAAAGATAGTATACATAAGAGAGATATAAATCATAATAAACTTTAAAGGTAACATTATATTGATTGATAAAGGTAATATCTTTTTTAATAAGCATATAACTAATTCTATCTACATTCCAACTGATTCATAACTTCTGTTAGCAGTATTATCTCACATCTATAAGTCATAGAATTAAATTCATTTTTGAGTTCTTTATTAAACATAAACTCAATTTTGAGCTTAACAAAATTAATTTTTTGGTAAACACTGAACAAATATTTATAACAAAATGGTTCACAACTTCTAGAGCTTAATAACTACAAAAAAAAACAAAATGTAGAATGCACAAGTGCAACCGCGCAACCACAAAACAGCAAGCAAAGCCAAGTCAAACAAAACTAAATAATAAGTACTCACAAATATTTCTAATTTTTGAAGATTAGGTGAGCTTCTGAGCAAGCAAAGAGCAGTCGAAATTTCCTTTAAGTTATTGAAGTTTATGCAGAAGGAAAGATCACCTAAACAGATACAAGGTGTAGGAAGCTCTACCGGCAAAACTCCTGCAGCCAAATACTGAAAAAAAAAAACAAAAACAACCATGCCTTTAAATCAAAATATAATGTTCTTAATACTTACAAAAATACGTAGGGATTGGGGGGACTTAAACAAGCATTAGCTGAGTCACTCCTACAGTCAAATTCAATGTTAATAAGATGCAAGTAATATACCTTCAAAAAATAATTCTGAATCGCTAAACTTTTTATGTGTGGCCGATGATTGAAAAATTTGAGCAAATTGCTAGGGCATCCCTGCATTCTACTTTGATATTCTGCAGAGTCCAAATGCAAACCAATAGATACCGTAACTATTTTGACAGTATTGTCAAAGTTAATATCCTCAAATTCAACCAAGATGTCACAATCCTTAAGATTTGGTGCGTGAATATTAAGTTGGATGATGTTGTCAATATCTATCAACATCAAACTTTCAAGCAGAGGGCAGCCGGATATCAATTTTTCAAGACAAACTTGAGTTATAATAACCTGATCCAACTCAAGACTTGTCAAGTTCCTGAAGCCTTCAAACGTTGTTGGAGGTTTAAGCCAACATGAAAATAATTGTAAGCAATCTAAACTTTGATAAGAGAATAAGCACCAAGGTATCTTATAGCGTTCATCCATGAAAGCTAGATCCAGTACAAGCTCTTTAATAGACCTTCTGATTAGATGAAGAATCCACCGATCAATATAAGTCGGAAAACTCGAGTTAACGGGAATATGATTGTCATCAGAGATCTCGAACTTGTTGATTAGCCCAGAGTGAAGTAAAAGTACATGATCAACAATTGAAGGGTCTTCGGAAACATAATGTGGATCAAACACAAGATTTGGTATTGTGCACCATTTGTTCCTCCATTTGCTTGATAAAATGCTAGTTCTCACTGCTTCTTCAATTGGCAAGAAAGACAGAATTTGGTCTGTTACATGACCTGGTAAACAACTAATTCTGTCCAGCTCCGCATCAATGAGAGTAGACTTTTTTTGTTTGGTTTTTTTTACCTTGAGACAGATACATTCATGCAAGAATTAAAATACAAACTAGTTAGTATATGTCTATAAAATAGATATGTCTATAACATAGATATGTCTATAAAATATGATACTAATCAGAAACCATTTTACACATCAATGAGATACATCAAAATTAATGCCTTCAGAACTTTCAAAAAATGAGTTAATGTTTTGAAACTCTACCTGCCATGCATGTAATACTAGACAGAAGAAGAAGAAGACTTTGAGAAATTACCATGTTAAGCTACCGATTGAGTAGTTCCTGGAAAAGCACGCAATAATCTTGTGAATGTAATTGCTACAAACAAAACAACAAACAAAACTATTAGTAATTAATTTGAGAAAAGATAAAGAAGAAAATATGTATTGCATTTTGAAGAGAAAATGAAACGAAGGAGAAGTAGTGGAAGAAATGAATAAAACCAAAAATGTTCTTACCGAGAATTGGGGGGTGGTGATTGCAATTTGAGATGTGATTCAAACAAATTGAGAGCTAGCTGGGAATCAAATGGGTTAGGGTTTCAAACTTCATACCGTAACTCTAATACTTTCAACACGAAGGAACTCAACAACTCGACTCTCCTGCAAGCTTCACTTCTTCTACAGTTCTACTTGTTTATGACTGAAATATCAATTTTACCACCGGTTTAATCTAGTTCGGGATGATCGCAGACCCCTTCCGACCGCTGTTGCGGGTCACATTTGTTGCATTATAACTCTTAAATTTATCTTTTTTATTCTATTTATTAGTCGATATTTTTAATTACTTAAAATTGTTGATGTGATATTTTGAAATAAAAATATTAAAATTTTGTTCTTAATAATATCTATCTATTTATTTATCTAACCGAAGTTTGAGTTATTCCTAAATACAGGCACATATCTACTATCTAGTGTGGGGGTGGTGGAGTCAGGTCAGCCGACTCCACTTCCTTTTTTTTTTGGAATAGAAGAAGGCCTAAGTTCAAAAAAAAGGATTACATAGTTACTAGACGTGGAGTAGTGATTCCGGATGCATCATCATCAAAATAACTCTTAATAAATTTCGGACAAACATCATGAAATTGAAAATCTGCTAACAAGGTGAAAGCCAATTCTGCTAGGCCATCTGAACATCTATTGGCTTCTCTGTAGCTATAGCTTATGTTGATTTTCCAATTAAGCTCCAGCATTTATCTTACACGTTGAACTAGCACGTAACCCATATCATTGCCTCCATCTCCATTCTTGATATTGTTGATAACAACCTGAGAATCAACGGACACTTCTACTTTCTTAAAGCCTTTAACTTGTGTCAACTTCAAGCCTTCAAATACACCCCATAATTCCGCAACAAAAGCGCTACATTGACCAATATATTTGGAGAAACCTTCTAATCATTCTTTATTTTCACCTCTAATCAAACACCCACAACCAACTCTTCCATCTCGTCTTTGCGCTCCATCCGTATTAATTTTGACCCAACCTGAGATGGGAGGAGTCCAACCAGTGTTCACAAGAGATTTACATCCTATGTTCATGTTTCTTCCCTCCTGCAAAGCCAAATTATAATCATGCATGGGCAATTTTCCGAGTCCAACGCCACAGATCTGACGGCCTTGAGACATTATCATCATGAGTCTCCTTGTTTCTCCACATCCAAGAGTGTGACATGTCACGACCCACAAGGAACACCACTTGATATTATCTTCATCCTCTATACATATATATTTATGCAATGTGACTCTACTTATATGATATTATTTTTTTTGGTTTACAATAGAGTTAATGAGAATCAAACTTGAGATCTAATGCATTCTATTCAAACTACTCACTACTAAAGCAAATCTAGTGGCTTATTTATATGATATTATTGACTCCGCATAAAATTAATAAGAATGTTGACGAGTGTCTTAAGAGTATTGATTAAACAACCAATAACAATCTGTATAAAAAGTGTTATATAATTATATCATTGATAAATATAAGGCTAAATGCATTCATAAGTCCTTTAAGTTTTATGTTTATAACAGATTGGTCCTTTAAGTTTTTTAAGTAACAAATAAGTCCTTTAAGTTTTTTAAGTAACAAATAGGTCATTTCAGTTTGTAATTTGTAACATCTAAGTCCTATTTTTTAAGTAATTGAGGGACCTAGATGTTACAAATTACAAATTTAAAGGACCTATTTGTTACTTAAAAAACTTAAATGACTTATTTGTTACTTAAAAAACTTAAAGGACCAATCTGTTACAAACGTAAAACGTAAAGAACCTATGAATACATTTAGCCTAAATATAACTACTTATATGTTTATTTATTATATGATCTTAACCCCACTAATAAAAATTTCTGGATCCGTCCCTGCCTAAATATGCATTGTGATATTGTAACACCTTTAATCTTCAAATTAATAATCGTATAATAACATTTGGGCAAAAAATTGGTAATTTTTTTAAAATAATTCAGGGAAAAGAAATCATTAATAAACCAAATTTTTAAATAATTAAAATTTAATATTTTAATAAAAATATTAATTACCCTCTTTTGTACCATAAAAAATAAAAATATTAATTATTGTAATAAAAATATATTTAAATAATAAGGGTGGTGGTCAACGCCAGCACCTCTGGTCAACGTCGAAGTTTCGCATCGACTACTATACAGGAGCGCCGCCGCACTCCACCATAAGTTATCGGAAAATTTGATAATTCGATAGTGCTCCGCCGTGCTGGCGCCAGAAGTTTGGCGCTAAACACCGCATTGAAAGCCGGCCAACCACCTATATATTTATTTATTACTAAATATTTTAATGTTTTTAGCAAAAGAGAGGTGCAAAAGGATGTTTTTGGGCCAAGTAAAAAAATGTTTGGGCTTAGTAAAAAAAATCTTTTTGGGTAGATTATAATTCAATCCATTCATAAAATTAAAGAAAAACTAACAACATACTCGTGCATACGCATGGGACGCGCGTTCAATTTTGTTGGAATCGTTGGTTCGTTGGGGGGGGGGGGGGTTGGGTCGAAGAGGTGTGTGAGATCCAGATAAAAAATAATTGTTTAGAAGGAAAAAATAGTATGTAATAAACTTTTGTTTGATTGAATAGAAAAATAAAATTATGAGCAATAAAATTAGTATATTTTTCAATAACTTTGAAATTATTCTTATATTTCTCATTTACATATATAATTTTTATCAAAACAATTACTTCTCATTTTATGCATCAATGAGTCATTTATGCATGACAATGAGGCGGGTCAGGGACGGATTTTGCCCTCCCCAAACCCAAACTCATAAACTTTCCAACCATGTAGAGTTGTGTTGCCACCAATAGTCCAAAAATAGCACCATCAAATTTCTTTCTTCTTTGTTTACCATTTGGTTGCTTCCTTCAAAGTCGAGATTCAGTCACCACTACACAAAACCATAATAATAAACACTAAATTTGTACCAAAGTTTTATTATCTTCAATAAAAGTTCCAAAGAATAATTACGGCCGGGGCAAGTGAAGGCGACCGCCCGGAAATCTCCGGCGGCACCGTGTTGGAAAACTCCGCCATCATACCAAAGTTTTGTTATCTTCTCATCTTGCATCTTCTTTATTTTTTCTGTGCTTATATAAAAAAAAAAATCAAAACTTTGAATGAAAAGAAGTTGATTAAGGATAAGGAATTAAGTAGTTTATTTATTATCTTTGCATGGTTGGATATATTTTTGTATTTTTTATCTTTTTATTTTGTTGGCAAACTAAAAAAAATGAGTGATTCTTCTTATTCTCTCTCTGTTTTTTTAAGATCCAGTAAATTTGTATGTATCATTTTTTTGAGACAAATTAAAAATGAGGTATGGATTGTCGTGACACTGTTGGAATAGTCCCATCAGTTAAACATTGGGTAGTGTGTAGTAGACCATATAAAAAGCCCAAACTAACCTTGTTATGTCTCATTGTATAATTAATTTACAGTGTAATTGTTAAAGGGCAAAAACAACGCACAGTAAAAAGGAGTTTGAGGGTGAATATGGTGATTTTGGTTAAAATATGACAATATGGTCCTTGTTTGAAGCAATAAAAAAAAGGCCACAAAACAGTTAGAGGGTCAATCAAGACATTTTGGTGGAACATTTCTTTCTTAAATTAATAGTAGATTATATTTTTAAACTAATTAATAAATCTGTTGGTTTTAATTGATTAATAAAAAAAATTGAATTTGGCTTAAGTATTGTGAGTATTGTTAAAAAACCAGTTATTATAAGGTCCCTGATTTGTGTCAAAAAAAAAAAAAAAGGTGAGTAAATTAGTTAATTATTTAAAATTTTATTACAAACCAATTATAATCTGGTTCCGAACGGATTATAAACCAAATCCAAATTAGTTTTACAAAATAATCAGTTTTTCATTGAAATGGGTTTTGGAACTAAACTAAACCAAGTACATAGACCATATTGCTTCAAAGTTCAAATAGCGTAAGCCAATATTGTAAAAAAAATAATGGGTTTTGGAACTAAACTAACCCTATACAAACTACAAATAGCGAAAGGACATAGACCAAAATCCTCAAGAGTTGAAAGGCTTTCATTGAACATTGAACACTTGAAAGGCTAATTCATATAATAAATTGCAGTGTTGTTTAGGATTATCGAGAGGACAATATATAAGGATTAATAAAATAGAAATTACTGGTATAAGCCTTTGGATTTGTTCATTAGATGGGAGTTAGCTTGTTAATTGTCACAGTCAATTAACCAATTTGAAATTTAGATAATGCAGTGAAGAGAGGATGAATCTGAAAACCGAAAATGCAGGGGAAAAAAAATTCATAATTGGCATCAATTCTCCCTCACAAGAGTAAAAATCATTATGCAGAGTCATCCAAAATAACTTCAGCTTCAACCGATCCTCTTTTGAACTGAATAAGTGCTTTTGTCAACTCCGGTGTGACGTTTCTGGTAGACTTCACAGTCATCTTTTCTAGCACAGGAGAATATAGAAGTAGAAATTTGATAAAATCCAATTCCGATTTTGTACCAGAGATGAGATGCCATCTATTGTCACATGTCGCACTTGGATGGGCACGGCTGGCATTGAAAAGATATCTTCCCAACAATAGGATGTTGATGTCAAAAGCGCAGTATGCTTCTCAATCCGTGCCTACACGCAATTGTGACAAATTCATTGATCAAAGGATAAAAGATAGTATGCATTAGAGAGAACAAATTGTGAATTCCTAGAATTTGTATGTGAGGTTGATGATCGAAAAATTTGAGCAAATTGCTTGAGTATCCTTGCAATCTACTTTGATTGTTTTTTGAGTTCGAATACAAATTACTTAAGTCAATGTATACCGTTTCTAATCGGAAAGTGTTATCAAAGCTAATATCCTTGAATTTACCCATCATGTCAAAATGCTTGAGATTTGGTGCATGAATATTAATCCGGGTGATGTTGTCAATATATATCAATATCAAACTTTTAAGTCGAGGGCAGCCGGATATCAATTTTTCAAGAGCATCTTGACTTATAGTAACGTAATCCAGATGAAGAGTTTCCAAGTTCGTCAAGCCTTGAAACGTTGTTGGAGGTTTAATCCAACAACAAATTAATTTTAAATGCTGTAAACTTTGACAAGAGAATAAACACCAAGGTATCTTATAGTATTCATCTAAGGAAATTACCAATAGAAGCTCTTTAATGGACCTTCCAATCAGATGAAGAATCCATCGATCAATTGCAGTACTCACATCAATGTGTCTATGATTGTAGTCAGAGATCTCGAACTTGATGATTGGCCCAGAATGAAGTAAAAGTACATGATCAACAATTCTCAAAAACTCTATATTGAAAATTGAAGGGTCTTGGGATGCTGCAATAGAGACACAATGTTCATCAAACACAAGATTTGGTATTGTGTACCATTTTTTCCGCCATTTGCTCGATAAAACGCTAGTTCTAACTGCTTCTTTAATTGGCAAGAAAGACAGAATTTGGTCTGTTAAATGACCTGGTAAGCAACTAATTCGGTCCGGCTCCGCTTCAATAAGAGTAGACTTTTTTTGTTTACTTTTTCTTTCCTTGAGACAAAATATGTTCATGCAAGAATAAAAAAAACAAACTAGTTAGTGTATATGTATATCTATTGAAGTATCTATTTATTCTTGTTACAATAGTGTTTAGTTTCAAGTATAAGTGGTTAAGTCTAGCATCAACTACAATATAAATTAGAAGAATGTCGAATTTATAACAGATGTGGCCTATTAAGCTGATAGGTTTTGGGTGCCTCACTTATAATAATCCTAGAACATTGACTTAATTGTTTCTCCCAAAATTCTCCGAATTTCCCAACAAGTGTGTCATAATTAATGGATATAATGTTGTGTGATAGCAGGAAATTGAAATTCATTGATGGAATGCATATATATAATACTAGACAAAAAAAGAAGAATTTGAGAAATTACCATGTCAGGCTACCGATGGAGTAGTTCCTTGAAAAGCACGCAAGAAAAACAATTGAAATCCTAGCTGGGAATCAAAAGGGTTAGGGTTCACACAGTCAGGGGGGTAAACAAAATTTCTTCGGCTACTAGTATTTATCCTATTTATTATTTTTTACTGTTTCTTATTTATTTTAATACTAGTAAGAGACCTGTCCTCTTGGATGGGTTGTAACGTTATGCGTTTTTTTTATTTTGTTAAAACTAGTATGTTAACTCGTACCGTGTATGAGATTATTTTCTTTTTTAATATTATTTATATGTTTATTTTAATATATTATTTGATTAATTTGGTTTAATTCTAAGGTAAAATTGAGATATGTTTTGCAAGATATAGATTTAACGATGTTACAGAATAAAACGAGATTAAGAGCAGAGGCGGATACAAGGCCCAGCTAGCCTGGGCACTTGCCCATAAAATTAAAATATACCATGATTTTTTGGGACCGTACCCATAAAATTAAAATATACCATGATTTTTTTTTCATCTCGAGCCCACTCTTTATAGAAAATTTACATTAGGTTCATTGTAAAACACGAGATAATTTTTTTTTTCAATAATATTTATTTTCATGTTATTTTTTCTTTTGAAGGTTGTCTATGTCTTTTTTTTCATTTTATATTATTTAGAAGGTTATATATGTTTTTTCGATTATCTATGAGATTGATTTCTTTTAGTTTATTTGAGTATGAAAATACGATATATCTCAAAAAAATCCTATAAGTTTTTCTGTTATCAAGAATGGTTCATTCCGTCAATTTCACTAACAGAATGCTGACGTGAGTGGGCTACAAATAACATGGTGACACCTGTTATCATATAAATTAAATAAGAAACATAAAAACAAAAATTAAATAAAAAAACATTAAAACAAAACAAAAAAACAAAATTAAAACAAACATCACCAAATCCCTAATTCATTATCAATCTCATCCTGTTTTTTAAGTTTCTTGTTGTCGATGTTGTTCTTCTTTGCAGAAATGGAAGTGTAAAGTAGTAGTAATATATCTTCTTCCATGCCACACCGCTCTTTAATATCCGATCACCACTGTCGCTGACGTCTGCGTTTTGTTAGTGAAATTGACGGAAGGAATCATTCTTGATAACAGAATAATTTATGAGATTTTTTTTTTACCTTTTTAAAATATAAGGATCATTCTTGTCTATTTCGTTAGGGACTAAAATTAAAATAGTGGGGATTTACTATATGCCAAATAAGCATTCCATTAATTAGGTGACTTGGATAAAACGGAATGGACTATTCTTGATAACGAAAAAACTTATGAGATTTTTTTTACCTTTTTTAAAATATAGGAGCATTCTAACTTTCGTAAAATGTAGGGACTAAAAATATATTTAACCCTTTAAAATATCATCAATTTAATAAATTAACTATCTCATTTTTTATTTAACAATTTAATCTTTTAATTTAAAATATAGATGATTTAACAAAGAATAAAGATTTGTTTTGACCAACATAAATATTAATATTGGTGTTTGGTCAATATTTTGTTAATCTTTTCAGTAATTTTTAATGAATTAATAAAGTTAGTCAAATGTTTTAATTTGACCAACATAAATATTAAAGAATAAATGTTTTTTTTAGCTAAAATGATTTTTTGACCAAAAGAAATATATTTCTTAATTATAATACTTATTTTGAAGTAAATAGTGTAGGTGTTATAAATCACTACCTTACCAAGAAGACAACTTTGTTGACTTTGAAAGTTTTAAAAACACCTATAAAAAGTGGTACTACTCTACCTTCTTCACTCCCCCACATAAGAGCCCACAAAAGAGTAGAACTTCTCATTCTTCATTCAACCATGGCATCCATCAAACTCATATCAACCACTACAATTCAAGCACCTAGTCACATTAACACCAACTCAACACAAAAAATCCATTTGACTCCATGGGACCTCTCATCACTCCAAGTTGAAATGAACCAAAAAGGACTTCTCTTTCACAATGATCCCCAAAACCCAAAAAACACATCAAACCAAATCCAACATCTCAAAAACTCACTTTCCTCAACTCTTGCTTTCTTTCCACCCCTCACAGGTCGTCTCATTATTAATCGTCACGACGACGACAACAATAACGACAAAAACTCATGTTTCATTCTTTGCAACAACCTAGGTGCTTTGTTTATCCATGCAATAGCTGAAAACACAAGTGTTTCTGACATTCTTAAACCAAACTATGTTCCTCCAATTGTTCACTCTTTTTTTCCATTCAATAAAGTCAAAAATTGTGAAGGCACATCAAAACCATTGCTTGCAATTCAAGTCACTGAGCTTGTTGATGGTATCTTTATTGGATTTTCAATCAATCATGTCGTTGTTGATGGTAAGTCGTTTTGGCATTTCATTAATTCATGGGCTGAAATTTCGCGTGGTTTTGATCAACCATCGAAACTTCCTACACTTAATCGTTGGTTTCTCGACGACTCAATTGAAATTCCTATAAAATTTCCTTTCACAAAGGAGGAAAACAAAAAAAGTTCCGAAATTGATGAAATTTTTATTCCACCTGAGAGGATTTTCCATTTCACAAAGGAAAAAATTGCGAAACTCAAATCGAAAGCTAATTTAGAGGCTAATACAAACAAAATATCTTCTCTACAAGCGCTTTTAACTCACCTTTGGCGAGCTGTGATTCGTTGTCAGAATATCGACCCTGAAGAAGAAATCATGTATTGTTTAGTCATTGATGTTAGAGGCAGAGTTGTTCCGCCGTTGCCTGATAATTACTTTGGAAATGCATTGCAAGTTGGTGGTGTGAAAGTGAAAGCAAAGGAATTACTTGTTGAAGGAGGGTTTGGAAAAATTGCTTTTGAGATGAACAAAATGATAGGTTCACATTGTGGTGATACTGTGAAGAGAAACTATGAAAATTGGGTGAAAAATCCAATGTTGTTTCAAGGTAGGCTTAGTAATGTTAAGGCTTTGGCAACTAGTAGTTCTCCAAGGTTCAATGTTTATGGTAATGACTTTGGTTGGGGTAAGCCTGTTGCTGTTAGAAGTGGGGGTGCAAATAAAAGTGATGGAACTATAACTATGTTTAGTGGAGAAGAAGAAGGTAGTATTGATATTGAAGTTTGTCTTTCTTATCATATTTTGGAGGCCATGGGAAATGATCTTGAATTCACACATATATGTTCTAATTAGTTTAAGTTAATGTGAGTTCTTTATATTATGAATAATTAGTTTGGGCCTTTGAGTTTTAGCTCAATTATTTGTTGTTAATCACTTGTATTATTATTGAAAGGTTTTGAACCGTTTGATTTGATGTTAAGTTTGTGTTAGATTGAAACTAAACGTCTAGATTTTAATACAATTTTTAATTTTTTTTAAAGAGTTTAATGGAGATGCACTGACAATGTAAACTAGTTTTACACGATCATCCAATAAAAAATTATCAATTAATCATGTCATATAAAAATAATGGGAAGATTACTTTGTTTGAAGGGGTTGATGAAGGTAGTATTGATATTGAAGTTTGTCTTTCTTATCATATTTTGGAGGCCATGGGAAATGATCTTGAATTCACACATATATGTTCTAATTAGTTTAAGTTAATGTGAGTTCTTTATATTATGAATAATTAGTTTGGGCCTTTGAGTTTTAGCTCAATTATTTGTTGTTAATCACTTGTATTATTATTGAAAGGTTTTGAACCGTTTGATTTGATGTTAAGTTTGTGTTAGATTGAAACTAAACGTCCAAATTTTAATATAATTTTTAGGGTTAATATGCTTTTACCCCCCTGCAAAGTAGGTGAATTTTGCGTTACCCCCCTGGAATTTTTTTCTTTGAGATTACCCCCCTCCAAATTTTTTTTTTTTTATTTACCCCCTTAGATGCACTTTTTAAATCGGTTATTTTGTTCAACCGATTTAAAAAGTGTTGTTTTTAAATCGGTTATTATGTTTTTTTTTCCTGCCATGTCAGCAAAAGGGGGGTAAATCAAAAAAATAAATTTTGCAAGGGGGTAATCTTAAAGAAAAAAATTCCAGGGGGGTAACGCAAAATTCGCCTACTTTGCAGGGGGGTAAAAGCCTATTAACCCTAATTTTTAATTTTTTTTAAAGAGTTTAATAGAGATGTATTGACAGTGTAAAGTAGTTTTTTTAAAGATTTTAATACAATACATAGCAAAACACTTGCTTTAACTATTCCCCTGCTAATGGACGGTGAAATTAGCGTCCCATAAATTAATCCGTCCTTGAGCCAAATACAGGTCTTAAAAATCAGTTGAGGTAGAAATTAGAGGACAACTGAAAGTAAAACTCAAGTAGAATCATAATAAAATTGATTACGAAGTTACAGGGATATACTACATATTTACAGAGCTTATTAGGGATAAACCACCTAGCTAACTATCTAACATAAAGCTAACAAATACAAATATCAACAGAAAACTATTTTTTACACACCAATCACACATATCATTGATTAGTGAGTAATGTACTGTATTGGTTACATGGTCAAGTCGACAAACACTTTCGTTGGCTTGTTGCTCAGAGAGCTGTGTATTATACTGGACAACTCGGTCGTGTATCATAATGTCTGTGTCTGCTAACTGTGTATTTTTCATATGGATACCCATCACCACCACACAATTCATCACCACACTAAATCTCCTCCCAAGTTGATTCTTGTTTTACGACAAGAACAAACAGGTGGGAAGAAGTTAATAGTGGAGGAAAGGGTGGGTTTTAAGATTCAGAACATGGTTAATTTGATTCTTGTTTTACAATAGTTTGAGTGTCTATCACAAACACTAAAACACAACAAAACAAAGCCAACAAAAACTAATCCCCACAAACAACCTCAACCAAAACTACAGCTCAAAACTCAAACAACACCATTTAAAATTAAAATTTCACAATGACTCACTATCGTCCTACTCATTATGAAGAGTCTTCCCAAATAACTTCAGCTTCAACCGATCCTCTTTTGAACTGAATCAGTGCTTTTGTCAACTCAGGTGTCACGTTTCCACTAGACTTCACAGTCATCTTTTTTTAGCACAGGAGAATACAGAAGTAGAAATTTGATAAAATCTAATTCCGATTTTGTACCAGAGATTCCATCTATTGTCACATAGCGCACTTGGATGGCCATTGCCGGCATCGGAAAGATAGCCTCCCAACAATAGGATGTTGATGTCAAAAGGACGGTCTTCTTCTCAATCCGTGCCTACACGCAATTGTGACAAATTCATTAATCAAAGGATAAAAGATAGTATGCATTAGAGAGAACAAAACACATTAAAACTCTGTAGGAAAATATTTTATAACAATTTACTGACAATGTAACTGTTGGGTCACCATGAGGGGCAACCACGGGGATCATCCACATTGAGTTTAAGAACAACTACACAAGTGAGACTTACACTTTAACCCAAAACCTTAAAGTGTTAGTTTTATGGATTCTCTCACTTATAAAGTGTTCAACCTCCACCATTCTAAGCAATGTGAGACTTACTCACTCACACTTGTCACAACAATCTCCCCCTCAAGTGTGAGTCCACAACAGTAACTAACTCTATCTAAATTTCAACTGATTCATAACTTCTATCAGCAATATTAACTCACATCTAATACTTATGGAATTCAATTTGAGTATAACATAATTAAGCTTCTCGTAAACACTAGACAAATATTTATACCAAAAATACTTTGCAACTTCTAAAGCTTAATAACTACATGAAAACAAAAATAGAATGTGCAAGTGCAGTCACAAAAATGCAAGCTAAGTCAAATCAAACTAAATGAGTACTCACAGATATTTCTAATTGTCGAACATTAGGTGAACTTCTAAGCAAGCAAAGAGCAGCTGAAATTTCCTTTAAGTCATTGAAGTTAATGCATAAGAAAAGATCATCTAAATAGATACAAGGTGTAGGAAGCTCTACCGGCACAACTCCCTCAGCAAAATACTGAAAAAGAACAATGGCTTTAAATCAAAATATGAATATAATGTTTTTAATACTTAAAAATATTAGGTGAGTCACTCCTACAGACAAATTCAACATTAATTAAGATGCTCGAGCATCATACCTTTAAACAATAACTGTGAATTCCTAGAGTTTTTATGTGAGGTTGATGATCGAAAAATTTAAGCAAATTGCTAGAGCATCCTTGCAATCTGCTTTGATTGTTTTCTGAGTTCAAATACAAACTTAATTCAACGTGTACCGTTTCTAATTGGAAAGTGTTATCAAAGCTAATATCCTTGAATTTGCCCATCATGTCAAAATGCTTGAGATTTGGTGCGTGAATATTAATCTGGGTGACATTGTCAATATCTATCAATGTCAAACTTTGAAGTAGAGGGCAGCCGGATATCAAATTTTCAAGAGCATCTTGAGTTATAGTTACCTCATCCAATTCAAGACTTGTCAAGTTGTTCAAGCCTTCAAACATTGTTGGAGGTTTAAGCCAACAACAAATTAATTCTAAATGTTGTAAACTTTGACAAGAGAATAAACACAAAGGTATCTTATAGTGTTCATTTAGCCAAACGTCTAATACAAGCTCTTTAATTGACCTTCCGATCAGATAAAAAATCCACCGATCAAAAATAGGACTCAGGTTAATGTGACTTTGATTGTAATCAGAGATCTGGAACTTGATGATTGGTGCAGAATGGAGTAAAAGTACATGATCAACAATTCTCAACAACTTGATATTGAAAATCGAAGGGTCTTGGGATGCTGTTTTAGAGAGACAATGTTCATCAAACACAAGATTTGGCATTGTGTGCCATTTATTCCTCCATTGGCTTGATAAAACACTCGTTCTTCCTGCTTCCTTAATTGGCAAGAAAGACAGAATTTGGTCTATTACATGATCCGGTAAGCAACTAATTCTGTCCGGCTCCGCATCAATCACATCCGGGTGAGTATACTTTGTTTGCTCACTTCCCTTTAGCCAAAATATATTCATACAAGAATCAGAAAACAAACTAGGTTAGAATATATTCATACAAGAATAGTGTGTCATATATAGCAGTATATTAAAATCCATTGGTGGAATGCATATAATAATAGACAGAAGAAGACGACTTTGAGAAATTACCATGTTAAGCTACCGATTGAGTAGTTCCTTGAAAAGCACGCAATAATCTTGTGAATGTAATTGCTACAAACAAACAACTTAACTACCTTTACAACTTAACTACCTGCCATGCATATAATACTAGACAGAAGAAGAAGACTTTGAGAAATTACCATGTTAAGCTACCGATTGAGTAGTTCCTTGAAAAGCACGCAATAATTTTTTTGAATGTAATTGCTACAACAAACAAAACTATTAATCAGTTTGAGAAAAAAATAAAGAAGAAAGGATGCATTAAATTTTGATGAGAAAATCAAATGAAGGAGAAGTAGTGGAAGCAATTATTAATAACCAAAAAATTTCTCTAGAGACGAGAAGGGTTGGTTCCGATTTGAGCTGATTCAAATAAATTGAGACCTAGTTGATAGGGTTTTTGTTTTTTTTTTTAAATTTGGTTGGATATATTTTTATTAGGGGTGTCAATATTATCCGTTTGTCCATTATCCATCCAATCCATTGAAAAATTTATCCATCCAATCCATCCATTAAGAAAAAAATTGGTTAATGGATTGGATTTGATCCATCCATTTAATTAAATGGATGGATCCAATCCATCCACTTTAATTTTAAAATCCAATGGATAATTGATCATTATTAATTTTAATTCCAATGGATTGTCTCTTTTTAAAAAATAATAAAATTCTTCAAAAAATAAATAATAATAATAATAATGACACTAAAATAAATAAAAAAACAAACAATCAGTCAAAAATCCAAAAATCGGCCGAAAATCCAAAAATTGACCGAAAACACAAAAAATCGGCCGAAAAACCGAAAATTGACTGAAAATCCAAAAATCGGCCGAAAACTCAAAAAATCGGCCGAAAATCAAAAAATCGACCGAAAACATTGGCCGAAACACAAAAAATTGGCCGAAAACCCAAAAATCGGCCGAAAAACCGAAAATCGGCCGAAAACTCAAAAAATCGGCCGAAAACACAAAAATCACCCGAAAAACCGAAAATCGGCCGAAACTCAAAAAATTGGCCGAAAACACAAAAAATGGCCGAAAACCCAAAAATTGGCCGAAAACACAAAAAATCGTCTGAAAAACCGAAAATTGGCCGAAAACTAAAAAATCGGCCGAAAACTCAAAAAATCACCCGAAAAACCGAAACTCGGCAGAAAACCCAAAATACACCCGAAAACCAAAAAATCGGCCGAAAAACTGAAAATCGGACGAAAAACCTAAAATCAGTTTTTCGGCCGATTTTTTGGTTTTTCGGCCATTTTTTTGTGTTTTTGGGTTTTTCGGCCGATTTTTTGTGTTTTCGGTTTTCGGCTGTTTTTTGGGTTTTCGGCCGATTTTTTTTTGTTTTCGGCCGATTTTTTGTATTATTGGTTTTTCGGCCGATTTTTTGTGTTTTCGGTTTTTCGGCCGATTTTTTGTGTTTTCGGCCAATTTTTGGGTATTCGGCCGTTTTTTGGTTTTTCGGCCGATTTTTTGGTTTTTCGGCCAATTTTTTGTGTTTTCGGTCGTTTTTGGGTTTTTCGGCCAATTTTTTGTGTTTTCGGCTGTTTTTTGGGTTTTCGGCCGATTTTTTGTGTTTTCGGCCGATTTTTGGTTTTTCAGCCGAATTTTCAGTTTTTCGACCGATTTTTTGCGTTTTCGGCCGATTTTAGGTTTTCGGCCGATTTATGGATTTTCGGGTGTATTTTGGGTTTTCGGCCAATTTTTTTAGCTTTCGGTCGATTTTAGGATTTTTTGGTGTTTATGTTGGGTTTTCGGTCGATTTTTAAATAATATTTTATCTACATAATATTTAAATTGAAAAATAATATTATTTGGATATTTTTATTTTATTGAATTAATAATTGAATTAATTTTGTTGGATGGATTGGATATCCATCCATTAAAATGATGATAATGGATGGATTGGATGGATTTTATCTCTAAATGGATGGATTGGATTGGATTTTTTTGATCCCATTTTAATGGATTGTTAATGGACAAATGGATTACTTTGATCCATCCATTAACAATCCAATCCAAATCCATCCAATCCATCCATTTTGACACCCCTAATTTTTATATACGGAGAAGACTATTTGAAATATAGGGCCCTTTGGGATTAGCTTATTTTTAAGCTTATGCAAACAACTTATACAATTTTTATGTATTATTATAAGTTTGTCAAAATAGTTTATAATAAAATAACTAAAATTTCTAAACAAATCATAAATCCTAATATTATCTTATTTTAAATATAAATATAAACTATACTTAAATATAAAATCTTATCTTGAAAATATATTTAGGTATATTATTCTTTTTTTTATTACTTTAGGCATATTATTCTCAACACTCTGTTGTTGTTGTTTCTCAACACTCCACTTGATTGAATGTCTTTATGTTGTATCTAGGCCCTGATTGAATATGTTTGTGTTGTATGCAACTTGAGATTCATGTTGATTTTATTGTTGTTCGTCCACATCTTCACGAATATGTATGATTCTTGTAACCAATAGGTTGTTCTCAAGATATCATATGTAACAGCCCAATTTCGTTAGTTATTTTTAATTAAATTTTAGTAACCTTGAGGATTTTAGAGTTTTAATAGAATTATGGGTAAATAAGCTTTTACCCCCTTGTAATATAGGTGTGTTTTGCTTTACCCCCAACAAATTTTTTTATAGAATGTCCCCTTGCAATGACAATTTTGTTTTACCCCCCTATGTTGACTTTTTTGCTGATGTGACATGGAAAAAGTGACTGTCACCTCAGCAAAAGTTCATTGCCACGTCAGCAAAAAGGTGACTTTGCTGATGTGGCACTGACTTTTTCCCTGCCACATAAGCAAAAAGTCAATAGAGAGGGGTAAAACAAAATTGTCAATATTACAAGGGGGCATTTTTAAAAAAATTACAGGGGGTAAAGGTCCATTTACCCAAAATTATTAGAACGTTATTAAAATAATTGAAGGGTGGAAATTAGTATAATAATTAGAATTAATTTTTTTTTGAATTTAGTAATTAAGAAAGAAATGAGAGAAAAATAGTCTTGTGAAGAAAATAGAAATTTAAAAGAGATCAAGGCAAAATGGTGTAAATAATAGACAAGAGTGGAAAAGGTATAGTATAGTAAATCTATAGAAAATTTTGTGAGAAAAATAATAACATCTAATGATGAGATGTTTTAGGAAATTAAATTACTGATATATTTGAGGAATATGTTTTTTAAATATATTTTGGAGATATAGCTGAAAAATATAATTAAGAGTCAGGATCCGTTGACATCAAATAGTTTGACACCAAATCTTACACCTCTTAATAACGTCTTAACCGATATAAATTTTATAAAATCCACCGTTGGATTGAAAGTTTATATCATATATATCATTTAGGTAAAGTTTCAGAAAAATCCAAAATCATTTGATATGCTATTTAGACATATAAAGATCAATGACATTTAAAAAATGACGCAAACCGTTAACTTTGATGTACCTCAATAACATATCAAATGATTTTGGATTTTTATGAAACTTTACATAAATGATATATATGATATAAACTTTCAATCTAACGGTGGATTTTATAAAATTTATATCGGTTAAGACGTTATTAAGAGGTGTAAGATTTGATGTCAAACTATTTGGTGTCAACGGATCCCGACTCAATAATTAAAACATATCTTTTTTTGAAAATATTTTTTATCACATAACTTAGAGATATGTTTTAATTTCATATATTTTGAAGATAGACTTTTGGAATATATTTTTGTAACAAATTAGAATATATTTTGGGAAAAATATTTTTGGAAAACATGTTTTAATCTTAGAAATATATTCCGATTAGCTAAAAATATATTCCGATTATGGCATCTCAATTTCAGCATTTTATTTGCTCATTTAGCTAGAATTTATGGACCATATATTAATACTACCAATAATGATATTAGTTGTCTTTCCTTGTGGATTTTAGTTTGTTTTTATCCTTATGATGATGATGATGTTTGTGGTTGCCTTTCCGGGTGGATTTTAATTTTTTCCTTTTTAATAATACTATTAAAGTTAAAGTTTAATCGATATGCACTGACGGTGTAAAATAAGTTTACACGGTCATCCAATAAGAAATCATCAATCTTCCACGTCATATGAAGAAAGTGGGGTAAAATGGGGTGACGTGGCGGAATACATGTGTGTCATTGGTTGACAGTGTATAATTATTTTACACTGTCGGTGCATACAAATTAAATCCTTAAAGTTATGTACACAAAATAAATACTATCAAAGTTTTTTTTTAATGAATTTTTTTTTGTTTGGTTTTCACCACCAGTTTAATCTAGTTTGGGTGTCAGTTCTGGCATCAAGTGGTTTCATCCCCCTTCCGATCGCAGTTGCGGGGGATCGAACAGCGATCCTCCCTACCAAGTTCAACGTCAATCACCACTGAACCAACTAATTATTAGTTTTTTTTATTGAATTTTTGTTTTGTAGCAGTTTTTTTAATGAATTAAAGGCATCAAAATATTAACGATAAAATAGACATTCAATTGTATTAACATTCATTTAATCAAGTTTCATATGTATACATCATTCATTTATAATTTTTTTAAAGTGAGATTTTTTTTTTTTTGGTAGAGTTTTTAAAGTGAGATTTATTCCATCTCTTTATAATATAGAATAGAAACATTTATCTATCAACCAATATAAATAAGCCACATAAGTAGATTTACATGCGTTATTCACATAAGTTGCAAGGCCGATCCTAACATTTTGGAGACCCTGTATAAATATTAAAAATAGACATTTAATAAAAAATACTCGTCATTATTCTTTTTGAAAAATGTTTTTCACTTTTAACTTTTGTTTATTTTTTTTAGTTGAGTGTTTTTGATGTTACTCGAATTTTCCGACTCTTTTTTTTTTTATAAACTTTTATTAATTTATTTATTTTCAAATTTATTCACAATTTTTTCATAATAATACGGTAATGTTGCTAATTTTCAAGAGTTTATGTTAATGATAAAATATTATACCTAAAAATAGACAAATGTTTGGATTTAAATCCAAAATGTTACTGATTTACATATTTTTTTTTGAAGTAATGTTGCTTCTTTTTATACAATTCATAGCAAAATTACTTATAAAATTAAAAATGTGTCTAATAAATTTAATTATTTTTTTAGTAATAAAAAAGTCAATATTTTTTTTTATATATAAAAATTTTAATAAAAATATATATAAAAAAATTAAAAGCTCTTAATTTTTTGAGACCCTATGCATTGGCTCACCCGCGTTACACAATAACTTGTTTAATTTCATTAGGTGAAGATGACATACCTACAAATGATGAAGCAATAATTTAAAACAATTGTTTTTAATAATGAGCAATTATTTATTCCAACCCAATAATTCTTGCTAAAAAACTCTACTATATTCCACCGACATGCACAAGTAATAAGCAAAGTAATATACCCACACACCCTACAAGTACAGAGTACAGACTAGAGAGAATAGCAACAACCAAGCTTCTTCATGGATTCAATAAAAGTGATAGCCACCCAGAAATGTTATCTTAACACTAGAATGTATCTACACTACCATACACCATAATACTGTTCCTAAATACACTAATTTTAATTTAATTTTAATTTCTTTTTCTCTCACCTCTCACTCTTCTCTCACTCTTGTATCACGCTCTCACTCTTCTCTCAGTCTTCTCTCACACTACTCTTTCTCCATCTCTTTCTCCATCAACGTACGCTCTGCTCCATCATCAACATATGCTCTGCCTCTCTCTCACGTTCTCACTCGTCTCTCACGCTTACTCACGGACCACCGCTCACTCACGGTCACTCACGGTTTCTTCTTCACTCACGGTAAGCATTCTTTCTTTAAAAACTATCAATTGGGGCTTTTGTGATTTTTGTTTCTTTATTATGTTTTGTTTCAAAATCAATTTAGCAAATCTGTTTTGGTATTGTATCTGAAATTGCAATTGTTGTTTCCAATTGTAGAAAATCAAATTGGGGAAAAACTCTCAAAATCTAGGTCTAAGAAAATCTAAGGTAAGCATTATTGTATTCTACTCCATTTTTAGTTTGAAATCTCTGTTATGAGAATTTTCTGATTTTTGATGACTTTGATTTTATTAATTTAAAGATAAATGAGTTTGTATGAATAATAATGTTATAAGTTGAAAAAAAAAATGACATGATAATATAGGAAATATATGTGGTTAGTTGTGTTTTAATAAGTGTGGAGTTGGTTCAAATATTTGGTTAAGCTGAAAGTTTTAAAAAAATTGGAAAGTTGACAAGTTATTTGTGGTGAAATCATGAACATGCTTTTTTTTTTGTTTAATTTCATAATGATTTCAAATTCCAAACCTAATTATTTGAATCGATTAAGTGATTAAAGTATGGTTAGGTTAAATGAGCATGAAAATCCTTGAACATGATTTGGGGTTAATTAGATTAGGTTAATTTGTGGTAGACTTTATTTCATTGTTATTGTGATTTGTGAGATGAAGGATTACATTTGATGCATTAATTTTCATTGGCAGTAATTTTTTTGTGGCATCCAACTAAAATGCATTAAATTTGATCCTAAATTTAAAACTAACAAAAAAGTTTCATTTTTTAAATAACTTAATTATTGGGTATACTTTGAATTTATTGTTGATTCAATTCAGTGAGTTTTCATGGCAATGCCAATTGGAAATGCATTAATGCCGGAGATAAAGCATTTTTCGGCTGTGTTTACCGGCGGTGAGATACAATATCAGCAGCAACAATGGTTTTTTGATGAGAGAGACACATTTATGAATTGGCTTCGTAGCGAATTCGCAGCTGCGAATGCAATCATAGACTGTCTTGTTCAGCATTTAGGTGTTATTGGTGAGAGTGGTGAGTATGATGGTGTTGTTGGTGCAATTCAGCAGAGGAGAGTTAATTGGAATCAAGTGCTTCTTATGCAGCAGTACTATTCGGTTTCCGAGGTAGCGTATGCGCTACAGCAAGTGGCGTGGAGGAGGCAGAAGAGGTTTACAAAACCGGTTGTTAAGGAGTTTAGGAAGGTTAGGCAATGGCAGAGGTTTGAGGCTGTTAATAATGTTAAGGAAGGATGTAATTCTAGTGTAGATGATCATGGTAACAAAGTGAATTTTGCGGTTAAAGAGACTCGAGTAATTGACAAGAGTGAAGAACTTAAATTTGAGAACAAGGTTGAAACCAAGGATGATGTGAATTTCAATTTACAGAATAATGAGCAAAAGAAAGGTAATAATGTGTATGTTTTACTATTTGAATTATGGTTTTAAATTGCGGTTGTGATAGCATAGACGTTGTAATCCGTGAAACCACAATGTGATAGCAGTGATATTGTTATGATGTGCATTATATACTTAATTTGTATCCACATGATTTCAGGTCTATTGATTTGTTAATCATGTAGTTGTAATGTCTGCAAATTATTGTGCAGAATGGCTGTGTTTTAGTGCTTGTCAGGGGTGAAATTTTCCATTGTTTTGGCTGTCAATATGTGTTGTGATGCAAACCTCTACCTTGTCCGATTCTTTTTAGTATTTAGTCATTGGTTGTATTGGGGAAGTTCTTTGTATTAGGGGTACTCATTGTTTAGGAGTTTGTGAAGAGGTGGCCTCTTTTATCCACTGTTATGCTATTTGTATCAGACTTCTTCTTGTGTTTCAAGCACACCTTGTGCCTTGAACACCTTTAATGAATTTTTCTTTTGCCGTTTAAAAAAAAATTGCAATGTGAAGTCAATTGATTCGAATTACGTGCTTGAAGATGAAAGTTATAAGCTATTTAAGCTAGAAAAGTAGTTTACGATTGACATGATTTAGCTATAATTAAAGGTGGATAATTTTTACAAGTTTGGAAGATTTAAAACCAGTTAACAAAATATGTTACTCAACTCCACAATTATCTACACATAACTCCCCACATCAAGATCGGTAATAATTTCAAGCAATCTCACTATTTGTTCACGAGTGACGTTGTATATGAGACACCGTTATAATTGTTTGAAGAGAATAAAGTTAAAAAAAAAGTTATAGGTGGATAATTTTTACAAGTTTGGAAGATTTAAAACCCGTTAACCAAATATGTTACCCAACTCCACAGTTATCTACACATGACTCCCCACATCAAGATCGGTAATAATTTCAAACAATCTCACTATTTGCTTACGCGTGGAACTGTATATATGACACATTTCTGCTTTATTCTAAGGTGGAAAAGTTAAAACAAAGTTTAAGGTGAATGATTGTTTCAACTTTTGGGGATTTGGGTACGTTAACAAAAGTATATAAATAACTCCCCAGTTAATAACACATGACTCCCCAGTTATGTATTACTATGAATTTCAATGAATGTTACTATTTGCTCACGCGTGGAACTGTATATATGACACATTTCTGCTTTATTCTAAGGTGAAAAAGTTAAAACAAAGTTCAAGGTGAATGATTGTTTCATTTTTTGGGGATTTGGGTACGTTAACCAAATTATATAAATAACTCCCCAGTTAATAACACATGACTCCCCAGTTATGTATTACTATGAATTTCAATGAATGTTACTATTTGCTCACGCGTGGAACTGTATATATGACACATTGCAAATGATAAAGTTAAAATAAAGTTAAACAGGAATGATTTTTTTTAAGTTTTGAAGATTTTAAGTCAGTTAACCAACTCCGTTCTTTAACTCCTCAATTATCTACACATGACTCCCCACATTTGTATTTGTAATAATTTCAACGAATGTGATTATTTGTTCACGAGTAACATTGTATATAAGACACATTGTAGATTTGTAGATGATAAAGTTAAATATGAATGATTTTTTCAATTTTGAAAAACTTTAAACTAGTTAACCATATTTGTTCTCTAACTCCTACGTTATTTACACATGAATCCCCACATGTGTATTAGTAATAATTTCAAGGAATCTCATTATATGTTCACGAGGGGCATTATATATGGGACACACTTCTGATGTTTGTAGATGATAACGTTGAAATAAATTTATAAGTGAATGATTTTTTCAAGTTTGGAAATTTTAAGTGTGTTAACCACATTTGTTCTTCAACTCTTCAGTTATTTACACATGACTCGCAACATCTGTATTGGTAATAATTTCAAATAATCTCCCTATTTGTTCACGAGGGGCATTTTATATGGGACACATTTCTGATTGTTCGCAAATGATAAAGTTAACAACAAACTTATAGGTGAATGATTTTTACAAATTTTTAAAATTTTAAGTCTGTTAACCATATTTGTTCCTCAGCTCCCCAATTATTTACAAATGACTCCCAAAATGTGTATTGATAATAATTTCAAAGAGATTCATCGAAATTAATATTAATACAGAACTAGGGAGTTATGTGTTATTAACTGGGGACTTGTTCACATAATTTGGTTAACGTATCTAAACTCTTCAAAAAATGAAAAATCAAATCACCTTGAACTTTGTTTTAACTTTTTCACCTTAGAATAAAGCAGAAATGTGTCATATATACAGTTTTACTCGTGAACAAATAGTAAGATTTATTGAAATTAATATTAATACAGAACTGGAGAGTTATGTGTTATTAATTGAGGACTTGTTCACATAATTTGGTTAACGTATCTAAACTCTTCAAAAAATGAAAAATCAAATCACATTGAACTTTGTTTTAACTTTTTCACCTTAGAATAAAGCAGAAATGTGTCATATATACAGTTTCACTCGTGAACAAATAGTAAGATTCATTGAAATTAATATTAATACAGAACTGTGAGTTATGTGTTATTAATTGAGGATTTGTTCACATAATTTGGTTCATCTCTTCCTTAACCACCTGAAATTTAGTATTATAAAAGTGAGGGTGAGGGATATTGAGATCAAGGGGCATGCACTTTCAAAGTAAATCGGTATTACACTGACATCCAATAAGAACTTGCTATTTTGCCACTTCATATTATTGATTCTGAGATTCAGTTACATTACAATAGTAGTGAATTCTTATTTATGCATGTGTAAAAATTAGTTTACATTGATAGTGCATATCTTTTAAACTCATTTAAATTTGAAGTATATATAAAAGCACTCTAAAGCAATATAGTCAAACTCGAGATCCTACCTAAGATAGGGAGGGGGTGAAAGATCATAACAGGACTCGTTATATCTATTGTGTTATCAAAAGACTAAGTTGATAATATTAATAACTAAATTAAAAGACATAAAACGTAAGGCGAGGCTGAGACCTAATTGAAGCCATGTTACACCAAACGGTTTAGATGGGGGAAGGCAGAGACAATAAAACCAAACACAGGAAGTAAGGGCCACATGAAAGAAAACAAGGAAAGAATGCGTCACAGGTGGCACACACAGACTACAACGGCGTTGCAAGAAGGAAATGAGTCACAGGGAAGGAGACGGGACTGTGAGAGAGTTATATTAATCAAATTAAATGTCAAACCAAACTCAATCACATTCATAATAGATATCAACAATTTATTACATCCTTATTAATAAGTCATAATTTCTAGATTCTATTGTATTCTTATCACACAAGAAAATAAAAAGAAATTAACAAAAGCATTATTGAGTCAAACTATTTATTCTTCATCTTCTTCCAAGTTATAAAACAATTGTACTCTTCAACCTTTCTTGCAATTTATAAAACAATTGTACTCTTCAACCTTTACTTTGAATTAGCACATACCTTCAAACAATCTACTTGCAGCTCCACTGCCTTCTAAGCTCATTCTCCTTAGAGAATTTCGAAGGCCAAGACTGAACAAATTGTTAGAAAGATCAAGAGTTTGAAGCTTTTGAAGCCTCTCAATAATACAAAGTTATGTTATGTCACTAATCCTAATCTATAACAAAGGTCAAAATAATATTAGAATAGGAATATAAACTCTTCTCTTCCCTAAAGTTATATATGAGAAGAAAGTTAGCTAATAACTATGATATTAATGCAGAGATTTGTTACCAAGAAACTTCATAAGCACAATCTATAACATGGATTATCCAAAGTCTTTGGCATCTATGTCCAAAACAAGCTAGCACATACAATAGAGCAATCATAAAATAAATAAAAGTGATTCAATATAACCACTTGTATACATATGGTCTCAACACTTTGTCCCCTGCATCAAGCAACATTTATCTCATCATCTAACTGAAGATTAAACCCGACTTTCACTTTTCTTGGTAAATGAAAAAGAAAAAAACGTTGAGAAAAAGAATACTATATGTTAAAGTAGCCAAATAGACATTCTCTCAAAGATGTTCTGCTCTCTTACCTTAGTTTTATGATACCACATGTAAATAAAGAGAGCAAGCTTCAATTCTCCATACAAGGGCAACCTGGATAAAAGTTGAGCATTAATTTATTGCAAAAATCTATACTATTAATCAAAATTCAACAATCATACAAATGAAATAAGCACTCACCACCCAATAACTACATCTGCAAATTTTTCTAGTACTGTGAGAAAAGCCACAATGATCCTACAAATTAAGGATGCACAAAGACATAAATTAGGGGCACTAGCTCTTAAATCAAACAATTATTTATGATAACACCTGTGAAGCTTATGATGTGATTATTGCACATCCCAGACAACATTATCATACCATAGAAAAGAACCAAAGTATCTTCTAATAAAGCAAAAAAAAAAGTAACATATTGCAACATCAAAACCTCAATATATGAAAGAACAAAAAGCATAGTGTAAGTGTTTCAAAAAATTACCTTTGATAATGCGTTTGAATTCATATTTTTTTATCAACAATATTCACAGCCTGCCACGGCAAAAAAAAAGTTTAATAGAATGCACTTTATTTTCATAAGAGTAGCTAGAGAATCAAAATAAAAGAAGCATAACTTATATCAATTAGCATTCAAGATGTTGTAATTGACCAAGAAGCATAATCAAAATATTTCTCATATCAGTCACAACCACAGTTGAATGCTTTGCTAATGCAATTCCTAAAATAGCTCACAATGTTAAATGCTTTGATTCTACTGTGGTTCTTCGATTTTGCAATCTTAACAGTACACAACATATCATCAAATGACTACAAATTTTACCATTTAAACAACTAAATCTCTCAACCATAGAACAATCTCTTGTATGTATACGATTACAATTAGAGTTTATGTGTAATCCTTCATCTCACAAATCACAATAACAATGAAATAAAGTCTACCACAAATTAATCTAACCTAATTAACCCCAAATCATGTTCAAAGATTTTCATGCTCATTTAACCTAACCATACTTTAATCACTTAATCAATTCAAATAATTATGTTTGAAATTTGAAATCATTGTGAAATTAAACAAAAAAAAGGAGCATATTCATGATTTCAACTTTCCAATTTTTTTAAAACTTTCAGGTTAACCAAATATTTGAACCAACTCCACACTTATTAAAACACAACTAACAACATATATTTCCTATATTATCATGTCATTTTTTTTTTCAACTTATAACATTATTATTCATACAAACTCATATATCTTTAAATTAATAAAATCAAAGTCATTAAAAATCAAAAAATTCTCATAAGAGAGATTCCAAACTAAAAATGGAGTAGAATAAATCGATTACCGTTAACTATTGGAGGCTGAAGTAGGAGGCGACAGAGACTTCGAGTCGGCGATGGTGGCAGAGGAGTGTGGTGTTCGTGTTCTTAAACCTAGCTTTTGAGATTTTTCCCCCAATTTGATTTTTTACAATTGAAAACAACAGTTGCAATTTCAGATACAATACCAAAACAGATTTGCTAAATTGATTTTGAAACAAAACATAAATAAAGACACAAAAATCACAAAAGCCCCAATTGATAATTTTTAAAGAAAGAATGCTTACCGTGAGTGAAGAAGAAACCGTGAGTGACCGTGAGTGAGCGGCGGTCCGTGAGTAAGCGTGAGAGACGAGTGAGAACGTGAGAGAGAGGCAGAGCATATGTTGATGATGGATAAATTGAAACGATGAGAGGGGGAGAGAGTGAGCGGCGGGTTTGTGAGAGAATAGAGTGAGTGAGAGCGTGAGAGAAGAGTGAGAGCGGCGGTGGGTTTGTGAGAGAACAGAGTGAGAACGTGAGAGAAGAAAGAGTGAGAGCGTGAGAGAAGAGTGAGAGCTGAGAGAAAAAGAAAATTAAATTAAATTAAAACTAGTGTATTTAGCAACAGTATTGTATGGTGTAAGCTGGTGTATATACCGTATGGAGTCAAAATAACATTTCTGATAGCCACAAGTACAATCCAAGCACCAATTCATAACTCAACAACAGATTCTCATCAAATAATCAATTTAACACCATGGGATCTCATATTTCTCCCAGTTGGTACCATCCAAAAAGGCCTTCTTTTCCACCAACCAATAATTCCCTCCCCAAACCAAATCAATCATCTCAAACAAACCCTTTCCACCACTCTCTCCTTTTTCCCTCCCTTAACAGGTCGTCTCATATTCACACAACACAACACCACCACACCCAATAACACATCATGTTCCATCATTTGTAACAACCTTGGTGTTCTCTTCATTCATGCCAAAGCAAACAACACATCCGTAACCGACATTCTTCAACCAAACAACAACTATGTACCTCCTATTGTTCACTCATTTTTCCCACTTAACGCCGTTAAAAACTATGAAGCCACGTCACAATCACGACCAATTCT
Organism: Trifolium repens; assembly: GCA_030408175.1. NCBI lineage: Eukaryota > Viridiplantae > Streptophyta > Magnoliopsida > Fabales > Fabaceae > Trifolium > Trifolium repens. The sequence continues at coordinate 41,237,708 of CP125851.1, forward strand.
AGCTATCCAATTAACAGAGTTAATTAACGGTATCTTCATGGGTTTCACTATTAACCACGCTGTTTGTGATGGTAAATCGTTTTGGCATTTCGTTAATTCTTGGTCACAAATCTCAAAAGGTTCTCACAAAATAACCAAAATACCCTCACTTCAACGTTGGTTCCCAAACAACATTGAAACTCCAATACTCTTTCCTTTCACAATAACAGAATCAAAATCACAAGATCAACGGTCGAAGCTTCCAGAAAGAATCTTCCATTTTACGAAAGAGAAACTAAAAGAACTAAAATCAAAAGCTAATGAAGAAGTCAACACTGACAAAACCAAAACTAATATCTCTTCGCTTCAAGCGCTATTATCTCATGTTTGGCGTTCGGTTGTTCGATGCAAAAAACTCGATCCACAAGAAGATTTTCGCTATATATTACCAATAGGAGTTAGACCAAGGATGAATCCGCCACTTGACGAAGATTATTTTGGAAATGCTGTAGTGATTGGTGATGTGAGGATGAAAGTAGGGGAGGTTATGGAATGTGGGATTGGAAAAGTTGCTCTGGAGATGAATAAGATGATTGCATTACATACCGATGAGAAAATAAAGATTGATTATGGTTGTTGGTTGAGAATGCTGAGGTTGCTTTCGACTGATAGTTTGACGAGTGGTAATTCGTTGGCGACGAGTAGTTCTCCGAGGTTTAATGTTTATGGTAATGATTTTGGTTGGGGAAAGCCTGTTGCGGTTCGAAGTGGGGATCAGAATAAAAATAATGGGAAGATTACTTTGTTTGAAGGGGTTGATGAAGGTAGTATTGATATTGAAGTTTGTCTTTCTTATGAGATTTTAGAGGCTTTGGGAAATGATACTGAGTTTGTGGTTCCAATTTCTAAGTAATGACGTTACCGGTAATTTTGGTATTACTATCTTATTTAAATTAAGGGTTAATAGACTTTTACCCTGCAAAGTATGCGAGTTTTGCGCTACCCCTATAATTTTTTTTCTTGAGATTACCCCTGCAAAATATATGTTTAATGAGCTTAGTTGGTATTTAAAATCTTCTGGTATGAACTTGTGTATGATATGCTTAGGTGAACTACGTTTATGCATATGTAACTTCCATGATTCAATTATTTGGTTAATACTTGTTGGCATATTGGTATGTATCAGAACAATGGATAGCTTAAATTATATATTGAATGAATGATTGTTAGTTGTACTAGCGCAAGCTGCTTCATTATTATTATTATTGTAGGTACTACTTACTTACTGAGACCGACATAATGTAAAAAAAATGAAGCAGGAACCTAATTACTGAGAACTCATTACTGAGCAAGCTACAATATGCTTCTTTTTATTACCGAGAACTCATTACTGAGCTCAGTAATATGCTTCTTTTCATTACTGAGAACTCATTATTATATTGAAATATTTGGCTCATTATTATTATTGAAGCATACTAGTGAGAACTCATTTTCCTAAACTTACTGAGAACTCATTTTCAGTATATATATATATATATGCTTCTTGCAATGAGCCAAATATTTGTCAAAGTTACAGGTAACAATTCAAATGCATGCTGAACAATAATTTCAGCTTCTTCTTGCTCTTGCAAAACCTAATTAAATATTGAGGAAGCCTACATAAAACATGAATATTATTCCCTAAAACTAATGCTATATTCCAAATTCCAAATAGGGAATAGTACAAAAAATGAAAGGAGACTACACATACTATTCGGGTTGATTGCAATGTAAGTCCCACATTGCTAATAAAGGAAAAAGAAAAGGTCAAGGAAATTATATTTGAGAAGTCCCACATTACTTAGAGAAGTCTCATATTGCTTAGAAAATGATTTTATATGAAATGAGAAATAAAGCAACCAAGTAAAATGAGAAAAAAGATGAATAAGAAATTGGTAAAGTATAAAGATTTTTTTTTTTGAACGGCGAAAAAGAGGATATATATATATATTTATAAAATGGATAGAAGTACAAATAGTACTATACCCACATATCGGGATAAAGTACAAGGGGTATTTGATCCAAAAGCTAAGAGCTTAACAAGGCAAAAAAATAGCTAAACACCCAAAGCCGATTCTACTTCTATCTTAAAATACAATCAATTGGACATGTGTTAGCCCATATTTTTACTAAGTTAAAATATGTTCTAAAGGCATGACTAAAAAATAATAAATGTAATTCCATTTAATTATTTTGCTATCTTAAAAGTCATTAAAGAAGTTTGGTTTTCAGAGCCAATGAATTTAATGAATAATCATGCATGAACATATCATCAAATGTTCTATCTGGAACATTAGTTTTAACATTGTTTTCTTCAGGACTCTTTCGACTTGGTCGAAATGTCTATAAGGTCGAAGCATTCGCTGTACAAAAGAAAAGTGTGGACTTAGCATAATATTCAAGAAAAGCATTGCTATTTCGATTTCGATGGATACAACGGCTAAATCAAAGGATAAAGGAGAATTCAAATTCAAAATACGTGTCAAGACACGCGTCATCTCTTTAGTTAACTTAAACGTTATTAGCAGTTAGGAATTAGTGTCTATAAATAGTTTAGTTCTGTGATCGAGCAAAGGGTCACAATCATTATACAAAATCCTTACAAAAACTCAAAGTACCCATGTCAACGCGAGAAACGAGTTCGAAAGGGAAAATGTATGCAATGTGTACCATTTACTTTCTGTAAACATTTACCTTTGAATGCAAATTTACAGTTCTTTCATTTTAATTCAAATTGTCTTTATTTCGACTCAATCTCCCTTTCTGTTTATTTCCTAAAATAAACATTCTTTCTTGCAATTCAAGTTACATAAAAATCACATTTAAAGCATAAGAACAACGATGGACACTAACTATTTTGAAAATATAAACAAAAGCACTATGTCCCGAGATTTACTAGTTGATCTCTCTTGTAATAACTCAAACTAGCGTTGTTTACCAAATTTCACAGTAAACAAATTGGCACGCCCAGTGGGACTGTGTGCTTTACGTTTAAATTTTCTTTAAAAAATTTAGTGGAAGATAGTTTGTTCTGTTTTCTAGTTTGTTTCCAGAAGTTTTGTATAGTGTATGCTTTTAAGAAACGGGAAGTCTCTCCCTGAAATGGTTAGACCATCACCCAGAAATACAAGACCAAATATAGAAAATCAATTGGAAACAATAATAACAGTGGTTCGAATCCATCAACCACTTCGAATGTCTCAGAGGCCATAACCTCTCCTGTGATCAGTGAGGCTGTGACCAATGTGATAGGGGCAACAGTATCTGCCCCAACATCTTCTGTGATAAATGCCACAATGGCAATACCATCATCCACAGTGGCACCTTTGACAACCACAGAACCCATTTTGACTTTGGTTCATAACATGGAGAATAATTTCTCCCCAAACCGGTCAAATATTAATGGGGGTGGTGCAAGTTCGTCCACGTTTCATTTGCCCTTCTCTCAATTCATGGGTCAAGGCACTAACAGGAATTACCAATATGGTATGCCTACTACCATGATGCAGGGCTTACAAACGGGTTCCTCGTTATTTTCAGAGGCAGCACCAGGGGTGTTTGTCCCTAATAATCAAACAGTTTCTGGTTCTGCCACTCGAAACAACGTACCTGCATTGACTAATACTGCCTTGATGGCTATGAGGCAACAAATGGATGATAGTAATCATGATATGGTTAATATGTTAACACAACAGATTGGTACAGTGTTTAATCCTTTAATTCAAAATACTAACCAAAGTTACCAAGTATTAGCCACACAGATGGGAAGAATTGCTGATTTCTTTGGGGCTCCTCAAGTCCCTAATCAACAAGTTCCCCAAATTCAAAATGTAGTGCCTTTGCAAATTGCACAAACACCAAACAATGCCATGGTGCCTGCACAGATTAACTTGGCTAATCCTGTAAACCAAGCCCAACAACCTGCACCAGTGGTCGAACCACAAGTGCAACCTCAGGCACAACCACAGGTTTTGCCCCAAGTCGAACCAAATCCTGGAATCGTCTTGGTAAATAGGAACCAAAATGCTGATGACGTAGTTAGGAACGTCCAAAATAATAATTTTGCTGGACAAAATAACATAGCAAATTTGGTCGAAACCATCCTGGCACAAAATGGTCTAAATATAGGTATGCATAGGCCTCATTTTGTCTCTGCCTTATCAGAATATGTGCTTCAAACGGAGTTACCAAGGGGTTGGAAAATCCCAAAATTCACCAAATTTGCTGGTGATACTAGTGAATCAACTGTTGAACACATAGCAAGATATTTGACTGAGGCAGAGGATTTAGCAAACAACGAGAATTTAAGGATGAAATATTTTCCAAATTCTCTAACGAAAAATGCTTTCACATGGTTTACTACTCTTCCCCCACATTCAATTTTCAATTGGACTCAGTTGGAAAGGGTTTTCCATGAGCAATTCTACATGGGACAATCTAAAATAAGTCTCAAAGAATTGACAAGTGTTAGGCGCAAAACTCCTGAGTCTGTGGATGATTATTTGAATAGATTCCGATTGCTTAAGGCTAGATGCTTTACTCAGGTGCCTGAACATGAATTGGTCGAAATGGCTGCTGGTGGCCTAGATTATTCGATCAGAAAGAAATTAGATACTCAACATCTAAGAGATATGACCCAATTGGCTGATAGGGTTCACAGGTCGAACGCTTGAAAGCAGAAAAGACTAGAAATTCTAAGTATCATAAGAAAGAGAAGGTTGCTTATGTCGAAACCCATGACAGTGACCAAGAGTATGATATCTCTTATGAGGATGTTGAACAAGGGGAAATAGACTTGGCAGAATTAAAACCTGGTCCCCCTTATACCTGCAAACTTTTGAAACCTTCAAATGGGAAAAATCTTGTTGAACCAAAAAATGATAAATATGTGTCAAAGACTTACACTTTTGATATAACAAAATGTGATGAGATTTTTGATTTGTTGGTTGCTGATGGCCAAATATTGGTTCCTAACGGTGTTAAAATACCCTCATTAGATATGAGAAAGAAAAGAGGTTATTGTAAATATCATAATTTTTTTGGACACAGAACCTCACAATGTGTACTTTTCAGGGACTTGGTCCAAAAGGCTTTGAATGAGGGAAGGCTCAAGTTTGGTGAAAAGCCCAAGGCCATGAAGATTGATGCTGAACCTTTGCAGAATGCTGACACACTCTATGCTGAACCACATGAAATCATGATGGTCGAAGCCATGGAGGTCACAAAAATGCAAACAGAAGAAATCCCTGAAAAGGAGTATTTCGAGAAAATGAAAGTAGTTTATCCTCGTGCTGAAGAGGATCTAATTGACTTTCTGAACAAGTGCAAACTAGAGAACAAAGGAGTTATGCTTTGTGCCCGTTGCAGTGCTGTTTGTGATAAGGAGGCTACTGAGGGCCTTAAAAAGTTTCAACCTGCGACAAATAGGCAGGGGGCAAACCCAAAACAGTACCAAGATAAAGGGAAAGGTATCCTAACTCGACCAAACAATCCTGTCAAAACTGGTCGAAACCCAACTTTTCGACCTCCTAGTTCGATCCCTGAGGGGCGTTGGATGCACCAGGGGATGAGGAGATTCAACAAAGGGGCAATGGAAGTGGGTGGCTCCAGTGGTACCAAACCAAACTACTCAGAGGATGCTAACAAGTATTCATATAAAAATAACTACAAAGGAAAGCATCCAATGACTAGGACACAATGGCGTAGGTTCCAACGCCAGAAAAAATTGGCTGCAGCAAATGCTCAACCAAGCCAATACAAAGAAGTGGCTAGAAGGCCAGCAAAAGAAAGAATCCTTCCCCCAATTGATGAAAATAAAATGGAGGATGATGATTTGCTGGATTCTGAGCCAGATTTCGATGTCATATGTGTGGTTTCTATATTGCCATCAGAATATGATGTCCAATCTGAAGTAACTGAGCTCGAAACTGATTTCGACCAGTTAGAAATGGCTGATCCAAAGCCAATGTGCTATTATATCATGAATAATGGCTGTATCGAAGAGCAACAAGCTACATTCGAAAAGCCAGATTTAGGCATGAAAAACCATCTCAAACCTCTCTTCATCAGAGCAAAAGTTGAGGGAGTTGGGGTTAACAAAGTGCTAATTGATGGAGGTGCTGCTGTTAACTTGATGCCTTTGTCTATGTTGCCCAAAATCGGCAAATATGACTGTGATTTGTCAGCCCATAACATTGTTTTGTCAAATTATGAAGGCAAGACAGGATACTCCAGGGGGGCAATTCAGGTAGATGTTGCTGTAGGAAGCATAGTTCGACCTACCTTGTTCTTGGTAGTTGAATCCAAGGCAAACTTCAACTTACTTTTAGGAAGGGAGTGGATCCATGGAGTGGGTGTTGTCCCATCTACCCTTCATCAGAAGTTGATACTTTGGAGAGAGGATGGTTGCGTCGAGAATATCGAAGCTGACAAAAGTTTCTATATGTCAGAGGTGGATACCATTTCAAAACAAACCTTTGACAAAAACTTGGCAAATATTTCGCCATGCTATGACAGGGAAAGTGCTTTCGAGCCTTCTGATAACGTCATACACTCTGTCAAACTCCACCCAACCCAAGGTTTCATATGGGAAAGAGAGGAAATAGATGTTGCTTCCTCAGAAGATGGAGTAATACCACCAACTGGGTGGAATATCTACGAAGACTACTATGACTGAGTCCAATGCTTGGGCCAGGATTACGGCTTATATGGCCGAAACCAAACTAAATACGGCTTTGGAAGCTGATGTTCAACAAAATATGGCTGTAGAAGCCCAAGTCGAAAAGGATGGCAGTCTTGTGCCACAAATTCAAAGGTTTTATTGCATTTATGATGATGAGCCCTTGGGGTTCGAAAGAGATCCATTAAATTAAACTCCAAAAATGCAAGCACAAGACCCTTTGGAAGAAATAGACATTGGAGATGGCTCATTGAAAAGGCCAACTTATATTAGCGCTAACATCACTCCTAATCTAAAGGAAAAATTGGTGCTACTTCTTAAAGAATTTAGTGATTGTTTTACTTGGGACTATAATGAGATGCCTGGACTAAATAGGGAAATGGTCGAACTAAGACTACCAATCAAGGCAGGAAAGAAACCAGTGAAACAATTGCCAAGGAGGTTTGCACCAGAAATTATGTCCAAGATCAAGGAAGAGATCGAAAGGCTGCTGAGGAGTAAATTCATCAGAACTGCCAGGTATGTTGAATGGTTAGCAAATATAGTTCCTGTTATTAAAAAGAATGGTACACTTAGAGTATGCATAGATTTTAGGGACTTAAACAATGCTACACCTAAAGATGAGTATGCCATGGCTGTAGCAGAAATGTTAATAGATTCAGCAGCAGGTTTCGAATTTTTAAGCATGTTAGATGGTTATTCTGGTTATAACAAGATTTTCATTGCTAAAGAGGATGTATCTAAAACAACATTTAGATGCCCTGGTGCTTTAGGCACTTACGAATGGGTTGTTATGCCTTTTGGGTTAAAAAATGTTGGTGCCACTTATCAAAGGGCCATGAATTCTATGTTTCATGATTTTGTAGATACATTCATGCAAGTTTATATTGATGATATCATCATTAAATCCTCTTCTGAAGATAGCCATTTGCTGTATCTTAGGCAATCTTTTGAAAGAATGAGGAAACATGGATTAAAAATGAATCCATTAAAGTGTGCTTTTTGTGTGCATGCAGGAGATTTCCTTGGTTTTGTGGTGCATAAAAAAGGCATCGAAATAAACCAAAACAAGACAAAGGCCATTTTAGAGACAAAGCCTCCTTCGACCAAGAAACAACTTCAGTCTCTGTTAGGAAAAATTAATTTTCTGAGAAGATTCATTTCGAATCTAAGTGGAAAAGCTCAAGCTTTCTCACCACTACTTCGACTCAAGAAAGATGATCCATTCAAATGGAATGAAGAGCATCAAAAGGCTTTTGATGACATAAAGGATTATTTGATAAAGCCTCCAGTTTTAATGCCTCCTAGCAGGAATAAAGCTATGAAGTTGTACATTGCTGCGTCTGATAAGACAATAGGAAGCATGTTGGCTCAAGAAGATGATAATGGCATAGAAAATGCAGTTTATTACCTTAGTAGAGTTTTAAATGATGCAGAAACTAGATATACTGCCATAGAAAAACTTTGTCTTTGTTTGTATTTCTCTTGTACAAAACTTAAGCATTATATAAAGCATGTTGATGTTTATGTCTATTCTCACTTTGATGTTATTAAGCATATGTTAACTAAACCTATGTTACATAGTAGGATTGGAAAATGGGCATTAGCATTAACTGAATATTCACTTACTTATAAGCCTTTAAGGGCTGTTAAAGGTCAAATTGTGGCTGATTTTATAATTGATCATTCTTTGGTCGAAATGCCACAAGGATATGTTGATATAGAGCCTTGGATTCTCTATTTCGACGGATCTAAACATAAACATGGAACTGGGATTGGGATCTTAATAATTTCTCCTACTAAAGTTCCAACTAAGTTCAAGTATTAAATAAATGGACTTTGCTCTAATAATGAAGTTGAATATGAAGCCTTGATAACAGGTTTAGAAATATTAAAAGAGTTGGGGGCAAAGAACATTAAAATAAGAGGTGATTCTGAACTAGTATTGAAACAACTAACACAAGAATATAAATGTGTTAAAGAACATTTGACAAAATACTTTGTTATGGCTAGTTCTTTACTAGACTGTTTCGATCATGTGGACATTGAACATATACCTCGTTTAGAAAATCAAGAAGCAAATGACTTAGCCCAAATTGCTTCAAGTTATAAGATGTCAAAAGAAAAATTGACACAATTAATCGAAATCAAAGAGAAAATGGTCTTGCAAGAACCAATTTCTGAACAATTGTCAATGCCAAAACTTGTGGGGGCAGATACTATACCACAAGAGGAAATTGAAAATATCCATGATAAGTTTGAAATTTTTGCCATTGACAATCTCTCAGATGGTGATTGGAGAAAGCCTATTGTGGAATATCTTAGAAATCCAACAGGAAATGTGGATCGAAAAACAAAATACAGGGCTTTAAGCTATGTAATTTTTGAAAATGATCTTTTCAAAAAGACTTCTGAAGGAATTTTGTTAAAATGCCTAAATGAAGCAGAAGCTTACATGGCAGTCTCTGATGTTCATAATGGCACGTGTGGTTCTCATCAAGCAGGGCATAAAATGAAATGATTGTTATTTCGACAAGGCTTGTATTGGCCTTCTATGTTAAAAGATTGCATAGAGTATGCCAAGGGTTGCCAAGAATGCCAAAGACATCCAGGAATCCAGCATGTGCCTGCAAGTGAACTACACTCCATAATAAAACCATGGCCCTTTAGGGGTTGGGCTCTAGATTTGATTGGCGAAATTAAACCTGCTTCATCAAAAAATCAACGTTACATTTTAGTTGGAATAGATTATTTCACAAAATGGATTGAAGCAATTCCATTACCAAATGTTGATCAAGAGGCAGTGATTAATTTTATTCAAAATCATATAATCTATAGGTTTGGAATTCCTGAAACATACAGATCAAGGTTCAGTTTTTACTGGACAAAAGATGCAGGAATTTGCCCAAGAAATTGGCTTTAGGTTATTAACTTCAACACCATACTATGCACAAGCAAATGGTCAAGTTGAAGCAGCCAATAAAATCATTATTAATTTGATAAAAAAACACATATCCCAAAAACCAAGAAATTGGCATAAGACTTTAGATCAAGTTTTATGGGCTTGTAGAAATTCTCCTAAAGAATCAACTAACACTACTCCATTTCGACTAACTTACGGTCATGATGCTGTATTACCAGTCGAAATACATTTGCAGTCAACAAGGGTGCAAAGACAAATGGAAATACCTTTGGACCATTATTGGCAGATGATGTCAGATGAGTTAGTTGATTTAGATTAAGAAAGACTTAATGCTTTAGAAGTATTAACAAAACAAAAAGAAAGAGTCTCTAAAGCCTACAATAAGAAAGTTAAGTCTAAATCTTTTAGTATTGGAGAATTAGTTTGGAAAGTGATTTTGCCTATGGACAAGAAAGATAGACTCCTAGGCAAGTGGTCCCCAAATTGGGAAGGACCATTTAAAATTGTTCAAGTTTATTCAAATGGTGCTTATGAAATTGAGGAATTAACTCCTGAAAAACGTACTTTGGGTATAAATGGAAAGTATTTGAAAAAATATAAACCTGTTTTACTCGAAGTAAAAATAAGCGCAAAATAATACTTAAACATAAAAGCGAAATGGCAATTGCAAATTAAAGTTGCCACAAATTGGGACTTTGTTCAAAGTTACAAATAAAATCCAAACAGGATTGAACACCAAAAAATTGTTCGAAAGGACAAAGAAAATAAAAATAAAAACTATAAGTCTTTAGTACAGTCAGCATAAATCCTCTTCAAGGTTGCATGTTCTTTCTCGATCACAAGATTGGAGCTCTCCAAAGACTTGATTTCTTCAGCAACCACCTCTGCTGCACTGAAAGCTTGAATTCCTTCCCTGCCCTGCGCATCAATCAACTCTTGAGTCGAGGCTTTTGCTTCTTGTTCGATTCGAGCCTTTTCGACTTCCTCTTCAATAATTTTGCGCCTATACCCTACTATCTGGTTCTCTAGGAGTTCAATTTGTTGCTTGTAAAAGGCAATATTCTTGTTGCAGTTCTCAACTCCTGGATTGCTTTCGCTGGCTTGGGAAGACAGCCTGTCCACTTCAGCTTGTGCCTTTTGTGCCCTCTCATAAAACATTGCCTGAGCCTGTTGTTGAGTAGCCAGCCTTGTGTCATTATCATTCCTTTTCTGCACAGCTTTGGCAAACTGATCAATGATCGAACTGAGTTGAATGACTTTGCCCAAAGTTGTTTCATCAGTCAAGGGATTGTGCAATATCTTCAAGAATGCCAAATGACTGTAGGCACAAGCAGGATTTTCTTCGAGCTGCTTTAACACATCCCGTTGTGTGAAGTCAGTGGTGAGTCTCAAAAGCAGTGAATCTTGACGCACCTGTGAATTTATATCAGCGTTCGAAGGAGCAGAGTCACTGGTGGTACGTTCACTTGAAGTGGTAGCTTGGCTTTGTCTCTTGGAAAGTAGTAGTCGAAGAGTTCCTGCAGGGTCAGACTTGTGCATATTAGCAAACTCCTCTTCTTGCACTCCAAGACTTGCAGAGAGCCTTGAGGTCGAAGAAATTGATGCTAAATCTGGACCACCAGCCTCAGCTTCAGGCATGCCTTCAGAATCATGCAGAGATTCTTGTGTCGAACTGGCTTGCCCAGATTTGGAGGAGGTACTAGGGATAGTGTAGTTGATGCTTGAATTGGTTGGCAAAACTTTAGTACTATCACCATCAGTACCCACTTTAGCACCTTCTCCTTCATTTGGTCCTTCATTGGAGTTTCCTGGTTCGACCTTTTCATCATCAGCCTTGTTGGTACCATCATCTTTAGAGCTTTTAGTTTCATCAGCTTTATCTTTGTTTGGTATCTCTTTTGGATTTTGCTGGTTGTGTTCTTGGGGAGTCTCCTCTTTCGATTCATCCTACAAACACAAAAGAAAGGTCAATTAAAACAATGGAGAATTCGAAGAGGAAATAAAGTTAGAAAAGAAAATGAAATTTACCTCTTTATCTTTGACCTCAGGGTCGGTAAGGGAATCATTTTTCTGCTCAGCATTGGGGGCATCTTGCATAAGAATTGTGCCATCCTTCAGCACATTATCTTGCTTCCCCTCATTTGTGGCATTTTGGTCTTCGACCAATGGTTCTGATTGTGGCATTGGATCTCCTTTGGGCCCAGAATTATCATCTCCTTTAGCATTTGTATCTTGGTCCTTTTCGACCAGTACTTCCTTCTCTTGCACAGGAGTTTCCGTGGGTTTAGGAGTCTCGCCACTATCACTGGAGGTATGAATCTTTAGTGCCCTGTGCACTTTAGTTTTCTTAATTGGTGACTTCTCCCTCACAGTGACTACAGGTCTTTTCTCTTCATTCTTCTTCTTTTTTCTGCTCTCGTCTTTCTCCCCTTGATCCTTCGATAGGGTTTCTTGAGCCTTAAGCTCTTGTTTCTTCTTTTTCTTTTCGATTAGGATTTCCCGGTCCTCATTGGACGCTGGTTCCTCCCTCTTCTTCTTCTTGGCAACTGGGATTTCCCGGTCCTTATTGGACTCTGGTTCCTCCTTTTCCTTCTCTTTTTCTTCATTAATGGAACTTCCCCCTTCACCTCCATATGAAGTCGAAACAGCAGCCTGTTTTCTTTTTCTTACAAAGGGGACTTCCTTTTCTGCTTCATCATCCTAAAAAGTAAAGAGAATGGAGGATAAGTAATTTAAGTTCATAAGTTTGATAAAATGTGTGTATCCAAGCACAATACTTACTTCTGTATCCAACTCAATGGTCTGCCTCGATCTCTTTGAAGCAGTAGATACAGTATCAGCGCCTGTATTCCTTTTCCGGCTCTGAAAGTAAAATAACAAGTTAAGTTCGATTGTTTAAAATAAGGATCGAAAAGAAACTTGAAATGTGAATGATGTACCTTGGGTTTTGAGGTTTCAACCTCAGATTTGATCTTTACACCTGTGGGTTTCCTCACTTCAGTCGAAGTTTTGGAAGATCCAACATCCTTTTTTATGGCTTTTCCTGAAAAATAATGCAAAGGGGAAATCAAGTGGTTATGTCACTGATAAAGATACAAAGTAGGGGTGGGCATCGGGCGGGTTCGGTCGGATTCGGACAGAAAAATCCAAATCTGCCCAAAACCGAGATGCATAAATCATCACCCACTTCCGCCCATTTCTTTCATCAGTTAAGTCGGTTGACGGTTGAATCGGGTAGCGGGTGTGTCGGGCGGATTTGCACGGGTAAGAGACAAAAAATTGCTGGAAATCTTTGCAAATGAAATCTGGAAATGGTGCTTTAGAGAGATGGATGTACAAACACTAAAGTGGTTATCTCTGTGTAATGGTTGTGTAGATCCATATCTAAACAGTTTTGCAGTAAAACAAAAAGAATAGAGGATGAGAGAATTTGGAAATAAAAGAGAATAGAGAAGCTTGATAGATCACAAAACCTTAAAACCATACAAAGAAGATAAATCTGTGTGCAAATGATAAGAAAAAACCATACAACAACTTACTAGTACTATGTGATAAACATTGAGATTGATGAAAAGATTTTACTTTATTATATATATCATTAATATACACAGTACAGGATGTGTTTTATACTATTTAATTTAATTAATAACTTATTTATTTTATTGGTAATTACTAGTTCGATGTGATGGAAAAGTGAAAAGAGAGAGAAATCATAAGGTCTCTATGTAGCTGTAATGCAACATTGGAATAAAGGAAAAATAGGAGTAGGTCTCACTTTGTGTCAGATAGTAGTCTCTTGCATTTATGTAAACTCAATAAATATAGTACAAGTCATTGTGTATCTCACGGTCGGGTTCGGACATCACTGCTTTAAAATTTTCAAAACCGGACCCGCCCATTTGAACTCATCATTAACTGAATTTTTTCATTTTAAAACCCGGAGCCCGACTCGACCGACCCGTTTCTTTCTCGGTTTTATCGGATTTATCGGTTTTCGGGCGGGTTGTATTTTTCTGCACAGCCCTAATACAAAGTATTGTGTTAATCTAAAAGAATGAAAGCCAAGTTTCTTTTACCTCGACCTGAGACAGTAGCCTTTTTTGTAAGAGATGGCACAATGAAACTACTCTCCACCATACCCAACATATGCTCCGCATTGCCAATCGAAAAGCGTGAGTAATAATCATTCCACCAAGCGCTGAAGCCATCAGTACAATAAAACGATGGTTTGAACTCAAATGGTGTGAATGTGTACTCATAGTTCTCTATCATCCTCATGTATTTTTTATAGGTCTTCTCTGTGATCCCTGTGCCCATTACCATTCGGTCTGGCGTCTCAAAAAAGCTCTTAGGTCTAATCTGAGACATGCCAAATTGCCTAGCAACACAGTTAGGCTGATACCCTACCAAGCCAAACTGGTTCGACTTATCCCCAATCCTGCAGGATAACACAGTTTGCTCTAAGTAAGCTCTCCATACTTCATTAACTTCTTCCTCATTATCAGGGTCGAATGCAGGAAAGTCTTCAAGGAACCATGCAGCGCCATGTTTACGCTCAACAAAGGGAGCATGACGAGGTAAGAACTTGTCAAAAGTCAGGAACATTTTCATGTGCCTCATGAAAAGTCTTCTGGTGTCTTGATCTAGTGAACGAGGGGTTAACCTTACTAACCTTTGCCCTTCGACCTCTCTCTCATCTACTTCTTTTTGATAGTCAGAAGGGACTATCAATCCAAGCTCAGTTTCAAAAGTGGCATTCAACCACAATTGCAATAGCCACATTGGCCCAGCAATCCCAACAGTGGATCCATCTTTGGATGCTTTAATAGCATCACTTGCATTTCCCATGGCTTCGTAAAGGGTTGTCAGCAACAAATGCCCTAAACTAAAGATTCTGCCCTCATGAATCTGTTGAGCCATTGGGATGAACATCCTTGCAACTTGAAGGGACTTCGAGCAAAAGACAAAATGTGATACTTCTTCTCCCTCTTTTCCCATGTTCTCAGCAATATACTTGGAGAAGGTGTTTTCTTTGTAGTTAAGTTCGACCTTATTTCCAGTTTTAGTTGGATCGAAGTCATCACCAGTAGGCCTAAGGCCTGTGATAGCAGCTACGTCCAAGAGGGTGGGGGTTAACATTCCACATCTAAATTGGAAAGTGTTCGTAGATTTTTCATAAAAATGAAGGGCTGCTATAAGAAGTTCAGGTTTATATTTGGGACCGGTTCGACTAAATTGAATCAGAGGGTAAATCCCATAGTTCTCCCAGAAACCCTTAAAATCTTTTTCTACCCTATCCAGCCAAGGGATGTAGTCCTTATGTGTAGTATAAGGGGCATCTCGAAATACCTTAATAGGATTCTTAAGATACCCAAAATTATAAGGATCTACTTCAAATATCCTAGGCCCACAGGTTACATATTTAGGGAAGAGACCATTTACCTCTTTCGATAGAATTTCTGTGCGTGGTGGATAAGGGCCACACAAAGCATAAGTATCCTTCTTCAATGAGAAAGGAAACATCAACTGAGCAGTCCAGATCTTTCTTTCAGGTTCACTCCCAACTGGTTCAGGGATAACTTCTTCACCATCCTCTAGGACCAACAGATCTTTCCACTTCCCAGCAGATGGTATTTCGAAGTCTTGATTCGAAGCCATTGATGAACAGCAATGAAATTAAAAAGGGTTTAAGAAGTGAGTTCTAGGTAAAACCTGAGAAAAGGTTGAGTTTTTCTAGGTAAATCAGTGAGGGATCAAAGCGCAATCACGATAGGACTCGTTTTAACGATTCGGAATCACTGATTTCTTGAAGATTGATGTTGCAGAAAATCAGAAATGGTGATTTTTCGAAAAGAAACTCAGAAAATGGAAGTTGGTAAAAAGTGTTTCTTTGTTTTTCCACTGCTATTTATAGGGAAACGTGTCCAGGTTTAAAAAAAATAAATCAAAAAGAAATTCAATCACTTTCTTTTCAACTTCTATAAGCGCCACGTCATCCACTATGCCTAAAACCTAGGAGAAATGATGGATTGTGGGGATCAAGGTGACAATTATTACTGTGCGTGACACCAGCGCCGTCATTGATAAGAGTGTCAAGCACGTGGGATTAAAATGCCTTTTTCTATTCTCGTTCGAACTACTCGATCGAAACAGGCATTTTGGGGGCAATTTGTTAGCCCATATTTTTACTAAGTTAAAATATGTTCTAAAGGCATGACTAAAAAATAATAAATGTAATTCTATTTAATTATTTTGCTATCTTAAAAGTCATTAAAGAAGTTTGGTTTTCAGAGCCAATGAATTTAATGAATAATCATGCATGAACATATCATCAAATGTTCTATCTGGAACATTAGTTTTAACATTGTTTTCTTCAGGGCTCTTTCGACTTGGTCGAAATGTCTATAAGATCGAAGCATTCGCTGTACAGAAGAAAAGTGTGGACTTAGCAAAATATTCAAGAAAAGCATTGCTATTTCGACTTCGATAGATACAACGGCTAAATCAAAGGATAAAGGAGAATTCAAATTCAAAATACGTGTCAAGACACACGTCCTCTCTTTAGTTAACTTAAACGTTATTAGCAGTTAGGAATTAGTGTCTATAAATAGTTTAGTTCTGTGATCGAGCAAAGGGTCACAATCATTATACAAAATCCTTACAAAAACTCAAAGTACCCATGTCAACGCGAGAAACGAGTTTGAAAGGGAAAATGTATGCAATGTGTACCATTTACTTTTCTGTAAACATTTACCTTTGAATGCAAATTTACAGTTCTTTCATTTTAATTCAAATTGTCTTTATTTCGACTCAATCTCCCTTTCTGTTTATTTCCTAGAATAAACATTCTTTCTTGCAATTCAAGTTACATAAAAATCACATTTAAAGCATAAGAACAACGATGAACACTAACTATTTTGAAAATATAAACAAAAGCACTATGTCCCGAGATTTACTAGTTGATCTCTCTTGTAATAACTCAAACTAGCGTTGTTTACCAAATTTCACAGTAAACAACATGTTATCCATTCGTAAAAAGAGCAACCGACACCCTTCTTATTTACACACAACCACTTCCAAGAATACAAGATAATTTCTTGAAACACATCTTCCAACACCGGCACTTTCTCGTTAAAAATCAAATCATTTCTTGCTTTCCATATTGACCACACTACCGAATGCCATACCGCCAATAGTGTGTTGAATTTCTTGCATGTAGAAGAGAGGAATGAAGAACAAAGTTAGAGAGAAGAGGGTGAAATAAAAAGTGTGTTGAATTTGAAATGAAGTAGTAAGAGTGAGAAAAAGTAAATAATGTGGGAAAAATTGAAATTTGAATTCAAAAAAGAAGATATAGTATGTGGAAAATGACCCTATTATATATTATCATTGTTGTTTGAAATGTGATGTTGAATAAAGTAAGGGTAAAAATGAAATATAGAGGATAATTTTGTGAGAGTGAATCTCATCATTTTACATCAAATATTTCAAGATTGTCCCTAACTTGATAGTAGATATATTATTAGTAGATAAAAAAAGGTATAACGGTCATTTTACTCCCTCAATGTGCAATTTGCAGTCATTTTGGTCCCTCGCTGAAGAAAAACTACGAAATAGTCCCTAAATCTGCATTTTGTTAGTTAGTCGTTAACTTTATAAAAAAAGATGGTATAACATTTTTTAGGAACACGTGACATGCAGAGTTAACATATTTGTGGGACAAGTGGATGAATGATGTGGTCAGGGACTAAAATAACATTACTTTTTTTTGTCTTCATTTCTTTATCTTCTTCCTCCCATTCATTTTAATCTTCTTCATACATTTATGAATTAAATCCATATATATATATATATATATATATAATGTAGCCACATGAAAGTGACTTAAATTATTTAAAAAAAAAATTAAAAAAATTATTGGCACCTATTCATTCATCTAAAAATCATGTATAAACTAATATCTAATTTCTCCTATAGAATTTGCATAACAACAAAATTTGAAAGAAAAATTTATATGGTTTGTTGTTAGGTTATTGAATGTATGAAGAAGAATCGGAGGAAGAAGATAAAGAAATGAAGAGAAAAAAAATAATGTCATAGTCCCCGACCACATCATCCATCCACTTGTCCCATAAATGTGTTAACTTTGCGTGTCACGTGTCCCTAAAAAATGTAACATAAGTTTTTTTATAAAGTTGACAACCATTTTTAACGTCAGGGACCAAAGTGACTAACGAATAGCAGATTCAAGGATTATTTTGTATTTTTTTCTTGACTCGGGGACCATAATAACAACAAGTTGCACATTTAGGAACCAAAATGATTGTTCATTTAGGAACCATAATGACAACAAGTTGCACATTTAGGAACCAAAATGATTATTCCACCGTCCCTCATACCAACTCAGCAAGCTGATGTGTATCCAAAAAAATGTCACGTTAGCTTTATTGTTGAGTTAATGGCCAACATAACGGCAGGGGACTAAACTGACAAACGAATTGCACATTAAAAGACCAAAATAGCTGTTTTCCATAAAAAAACTTCATACCCATTTGTTTCTACAAAACTTTTCACATGACAGCAAGTGCAAAATATTTTTCGAAAATTCCCGCAAACATGTCTTGAAAAATGTTTTTGTTTTTCAACGCATATACCCAATTTATTTATCTATATCCCCTCAAACATGTCTTAAATTTTTCTTTTTTTTAACCCTTATACCCAATTTATTTATTATATCCCCTCAACATGTCTAATTTTTTTTTTTTTTCAATTTCAACGCTTATACCTAATTTATTTATTTGGTTTTTTATAAAAACCCAGATTTTTCCAATCGTATTTCTATTTTATTTTTTTAATTAAAATGAAATGGAATGAGTTTGATTCAGTCATATAAATTACAAAGGATTTAATTTGTATGCACTGACACTGTCAACCAATAACAACTATGTATTCTGCCACATCACTCCACTATCTTTATATGACTTGGAAATTTAAATCACTTTTATTGATTGCATGTGTAAAATAACTTTACACCCATAGTGCATAACAATTAAACTCGTAAAACGAAAGTAAACTCGAAAAGCAGGTGTTGCTATTTTAAACATCGATCACTGCACTGTCCAATTATCTATCTATCTTTGTCACATTTTTTGTCTTTGTTTTTCAAGTTCCAATCTTGTATCATATCATAGTGCTCTTCTGCAAAAGTTACCTACCATGTTTTCACATTACCGTTCAAAATGCAGACTAGTTACCACCACCACCACCACCATGTGCTTCTTTTTACCACTCATCTCTTCCCTTTTCTTCACCTTTTCCACCGCTTGCTCTAACGGCAATTGCCAGGTTCACTCTTTTTTCCTTTCAATACAAGAGATCCATTAAAATTTACTTTCTTTCTTTGTTACTTAACTGAATTTAGCAGGTTTTGGAAGCATGTTCTGCTGCTACGGATTGTGGGTCGGGTCTCTTTTGTGGTAATTGTCCTGCTTTGGGTTTGAACCAACCCATCTGCACTAGAGGGCAGCCTATACTTCCTACATCTACTGTAAGTTCCTTCCTTTTTGTTATGGATACTTTCTTTCACTTTTATAGCTAAATAAGACAAAAGGGTTTATTAAAAAAAGAACCTTTTAGATATATGATGTACCGGTACAAACACGGACATCAGACACGACACGTGTAATAGTATAATTTGAGAAAATGGAATAATTGGATTGAATGTAGCCACATGGCTCGGTAGTCGGATAGTGGGTAGGCAGTGGCACTGGTAGTCTGGCACGTCTTCAATCTGAAGTGTTTGTGTTATATTGTTTGTGATTGTGATGTGATGCTACTTTCCCTTTTGGGGTATGTGCAGGTGAGTGGATTGCCCTTTAACAAGTATTCATGGATAGTGACTCACAATGCTTTCAGCATTGTGGATTCGCCGCCTTTGCCTGGTGTTCAGAGATTAACATTTTACAATCAAGAAGACAGTGTAACTAATCAGTTGAGGGTATGTGTAAATTTGTAATCAGTATTGTGCTTGATTAAGTTTGATTCTATGTAGTTGAGCTTGATGAATTTTTGTTTCATTTTTGGGAATTTTAAGTATTTGTTGTGCTGTGTGTTTGCTTTTGATGATTTAGAATGGAGTGCGAGGACTAATGCTGGATATGTACGACTTTCAAAATGATATCTGGCTCTGTCATTCGTTTCAAGGGAAATGCTTTAACTTCACTGCCTTTGTAATCTAACTCTAATCCTCTTTGTTAAACTGATTTTACAGTCTAAGATTACTTTTTGTGGTTACTATGTGCTTTTGTGGTTACATTGAAATGTTATCGCTTTCAGCAACTTGCAATCAATACATTGAAAGAAGTGGAAGCATTCTTGACTCAAAATCCAACCGAGATTGTTACCATCATAATTGAAGATTATGTCCATACTCCAAAGGGGTTGACTAATCTGTTCACAAGTGCCGGACTTGATAAGTATTGGTTTCCTGTGTCCAAGATGCCAAAAAAGGGCGATGATTGGCCCACTGTAACCGAGATGGTTCAAGTGAATCACCGACTTATTGTATTTACTTCCGATGCTTCAAAGGAAGCTACAGAAGGAATTGCTTATCAATGGAAGCACATGGTTGAAAATGAGTGTAAGCAAGCACGATATCATTTCCATGTGTACATATATATCTTCTATATACATGATTTGTAATGAAATTGAAAAAATCACAATTAACTTGCTTTCAGCTGGAGACCCTGGAGTTCAAAAAGGTTCTTGCCCACATAGGAAAGAATCAAAGGCATTAAACTCTAAAAGTTCATCGCTTTTCTTGATGAATTACTTTCCAACATATCCAGTTCAAGCTGACTCGTGCAAAGAGCATTCTGCTCCACTTGCTGAGATGGTGAATACATGTTATAAAGCTGCAGGAAATGTGGTGCCTAACTTCATAGCTGTTAACTTTTACATGGTATTCCTTATTGTTCAGCGTTATTAGCGGAAACTTAATTATAACACACACACTGCAAACACTTTAGCATTCTGATTGAAGTTTATTGCAGAGGAGTGATGGAGGTGGTGTTTTTGATATCGTGGATAAAATGAATGGCCACTCCGTGTGTGGATGTAGTACAATTGCTGCTTGCCAGGTTTGTCTGCATTTCTTGCCTTTATGCCATTAGTTTCTGAATCTTCGGTATTTTGTTAATTCCTTATTTCTGTCTCTCTTCTATTCCCAAACTAATAACTGTAAACCTATTTGATTATTGTTTTACACCCTATAGAAATTTTCCAGATTATGTATCTATTCGACATTAGATCAGGGTGATATAAACTATCCTTCTGAACATAGGATCAGATAATTGGTCAGTCGGTCACCTCATTTAAAGTTTATCCACATTTTCTTGTGATGTAAATCAGTGTTGTTAAATAGTGCCCCAATAGCGCTATAGCATAGCGAAATTTGAACAAGTTGCCATTGTTCTGTGATGTGCTATTTAGTACAAAATATTGTCAAATAGCAGTTATAATGGCACTATAGTGCTTTTTGTAGCAGATTTTGAGCAATCTGCTATTTTCAGGAATCTGCGATTGACAACACTTATACAAATGTGTTTCTATAATTCTTCAAACTGACAATGGGTGCGTTTGTTTTAGATTTAAAAAAATGGATTTTTTCTTTGTATTTTTGAAAATGGATTTTGTAAAATCGTTTTTCAAAATATTACAAATTTTTTTATATTCATTTTTTCTAAATTGAAACACTAATTTTGACATCATATAACATAAACATACATTATTGAAGAACAAAACATAGTCAAAATCACAATTTTTGAAAAAGTTGTATTTCAAAAATGATTTTTATGAAAATCTATTTGAAATAGCTTCAAATTAAATGATTTTCTTGAAATTTTGATATAAAAAAAAATTTCAATAAAATGATGAAATGACTAAAATGACATTTTAAGAATAACTATAAAATCTATTTTCAAAAAAAAGCCAAAACAAATGCACCCAATAATTGAGAGACAAATTAATCTCTAGATGATAGAAAGAAAAGTTTAGTCACTTGAGGTCCTCAAATTTAGGGTGAAGATGAATTTTCATGTTGTTGACACTAGTAATGACAGTTATAGCTAAGTCAATTACATTATTAAATGTAATTTTGCAGGCAGGTGCATCTTTTGGGTCTTGCAAGAACATTTCTGTACCTAGTACAAGTCCAGCGAGCAGCACTGGTGGTGGTAGCGGAAGCTTTACTGGATCTGTTCAGTTCTCTAAATCTGCGTCGCCTATCCATTATCCGAATTCCGTGCTTGTCTTCTTATTTTGCTTCCTGCCCATATTGCATCAAACTGTGAAATTCATCGAACTGTTGCTAGGTTAGGAAATTAGATAAACTTTTGTTTATGCTTAGGCTATATTCAATGATATTTGATGTAGATTGTAATCAAGAGAGATCAAGCGTTTATCTGGAGCTATAAGCAAGCATTTCAGGTATGTTATATTCTTTGGCTGTAGAAATCAAATTCTCGATATTACATTATCATATACCTTATGCAAGCTAGCTTTTCATGAAAAGCTATACCGTCTTTTCGATATTACAACTTTTGGATGGTTAAATTTTCATTTCTCGTGCAATGTTTATGTTTTCCAATTTTCAATAATGTTACTGATTCTGACATGGTATTGGTGTGGATCTATGGACCAAGCTATGAACTCATTTTGCGCTTTTGCACTAAATAAGCTTAGCCAAGTTCATTTTTACCAGTGTTTCGAAAATTCTTTTCGAAAATTCTTTTACTTATGATGCCAAATAATTAAATTTTGTATTAATCTTATTCTGTTAAGCTTAGTCAAGAGGTTTAGTGAGAATGCCAGCTATTTATGCAACAGAAGGTAGGAAAGAGACAGATTAGACCAAAATGTAATTTTGCAGAGTAATTTTTAAGTCAGATTTTGCAGAGTAATTTTAGGTGTATTTTGTTTTTCTATAATCTATATTACTTGAAACATGATTTTTATCCCTCCATTTCAAAATTCAGATTTTTGGTTCATGAGTTTCACACAACAATGTAATTTTGATCCTAAATCATATTTGACCCGAAATGGTAATTTTTGGGTCCAAATGGAGGGACTAAAATCCTGTTTCATGTCAAATAGGAGAAACAAAAATGCATTTAAGTCAAAATGTAAATATAACCATTGAACCCTAAGATTGAAAAGGTATTAAAAGTGAGGGTGTGGAAAATTCTTTTAAGTTAGGATTTGAATTTGAATTCGAATTCTCACAAATAATTCATCTTTAATTGCAACTCATTAACTACTCCTTGGTGGTTGTTTTGGCCACCATTACATTACATTAAAAAACCCTATAAAAGTAGATAAGTGCGTAGGTGAAACACTCATTTTGATACTTATATTTGCAAGCAAACTAAAAATTAATTAGTTTGTAGATATACTAGTAAATTTACTCATGTGATTTATTCTTATTGATTGTTGGATAAATTACCCACAATTTTTCAAAGGACAACCAATGCTTCACCAAAATATTTTATATTATAATTAATCTTTTAATTCTCCATGAGCCATAACATTTAATCCTGCTGAAAACTTGTAATAAAAACTCAAATCACCATGAAGGAGGAATCAATTGGTGCGGCGACACAGGGTAATCCCATCACCTACTGGGAGTTGACATATATCGATCCTCGAATCTTGAGCTAGATACTTGTTGTGTTCAATCACATGATCACGCATATGCCTAATGTAATCCAACATAGGTGCATCAGGCGGAGCCGCTACCGATCCACTCCATAAGGTATTATCGTATCCGATCAATCCCCCAACTTTCACAAGATCAATAACCCTCTTGTGATAGTTTAAGTAGTTATTCTTATCAGCATCCACGAAAACAAAGTCAAATGTTCCCTTGTTGTTTTCCTACAAAATTAATAGAGACCAATTCAATTAATCATAATATACTTTTTATTCTAAGTTCGTAAAATGTGCATGGATGATATAAAGTTTGGTTATGATAAAAAGATAATGAAATCAAGTTTGTGACAATTATTGATAAAACTCACATTCTGAAGAAGTTGGTCAAGAAGAGGGAGAGCAGCTCCTTCTCTAAAGTCAATCTTGTGAGCCACGCCAGCTTTTTCAATTATGGGCAATCCTAGCTCATAGTATTCACGATTCACGTCCAAAGCCAATACCTAATAAAATAAACCAATCATGAGTAACACCTTACAAATAAATTCCTTAAAAAAAAAAAACTTTACAAATAAATTCATGACGTTAGTATTGGGGAACACATAAGTTGTACATATAATATAAGCTAAAAATAAGGCTTGAAATAAGTTTATAAACAGTAAGTAGTAGCAACTCTTATTTTAAAAGTCGATTTTGTAAGAATGAATTAGATTTTGACGTTCTTTCTTAAAAACATTTAACATTCACTATTATTGTACTAACAAAAATTTAAATGTTATTTTGCCAACTTTTTATGTGTACAATATTTAGTTATTATAATTTTTCATATCATATTAGATATTTTTTTTTATTAAATAATAGAATTCAAGTTGTATACATTGAGAATGTAAAATATTTTTACTCTTATATCCAATCAAATTACGTCATATATGTTTGTGGAGATATTTTAAGATCTAACATATAAAAGTGACATTATAATGTGATATAATGCACGAGGGTTATGGCATCATCCCCACTGGTGTATCTAGGACCCCAAATCAGCAAGTTCAAATTTTTAAGATTTAATTAATAATACACACCCACACACACAAAAATAATTACGTTGTACTAAAAATATTATATATGCACATTCTATAATTGTGTGTTATGCAGTTTTATGTTCTAAAATCATTGAATAATAACTATGTCAAACATATCTTTAAAATAAGTCACGAGACAATAATTTATTCATTCACCCCTATTTGATTATGCAATATAGTCTTCACAATTTTTATAACAAAAAATGTTCGAGCAATAATTGTTATGACAATGAACAAAATCATTACTAATTTCAAAACATGATATACTAACGTACAAATAGGGATGGCAACTACACCCAAACCCGTGGGGCCCACCCGCACCCGCACCCGAGTCAACGGGTGAAATCCGAGTTGACTGGGTTTGGGTTCGGGTTCGGGTGGCACTCGATATTTCGGGTGCGGGTTTGGGATCACTCAAACCCGCACCCGAAACCCGAAATTACACCCGTTTAAATATTAAATTACCTAATTATCCTTATGTATATATAATTGTAATTTAATTTCTTAAAATTATATGTTGAAAACTATGTTACCAAACTATGTTATTGTTGTATTTTAATGTAATTACTTGTAATTTAACATTACTCAATTTTATTGTTGTATTTTCTCGAAAATTTGAACTATGTTTGTTACCAAACGATGTTGCTATTGTATTTTTATATGTTCTTGCTACGGGTTCGGGTTTGGGTGAAAAAACCCGAACCCAACGGGTGTGGGTGCGGGTGTTATTTTACCACCCAAATATCCTTTGGGTTTGGGTTCGGGTTCGGGTGGTGATTTCGGGTGCGGGTTTGGGTAGTGTGAAATCCGCACCCGTGGGCACCCGTTGCCATCCCTACGTACAAACAATATACATTTTAGACTTATCGAGAAAAGAAGAAAAAAAATATGTCATTTAGTTTCAACTAATTTTTTATACAAATAAAATATGGAGTAAATTTTATAGTTAAAAAAAATATAAATTATAGGATCCTACTTTATGATCCTAAACAAAATAGAAAACAATGTGAGTCGACTTTGCAGGTTGTACAACTAGCTGGCCACTGGATTGCAGTGTATCAGCTTGCGCAGGTTTAATAAGTGATATATAGATGGTGCAATCGTAGTTTTAACTGAGGTGGCATTTAGCATGATCCACTAAACAATTTGTTCACCATGGTCAAGTTAGTTTTTAACCATTAGATCAAAGAGAGCACACAGTCTTACTATAGTCTCTTTTACATTTATTTTTCTAACACTACCATCCTCTACAACCCATCTCAAGATCTATCCTGTTCATGTTTAAACTCAAACCAATTTTCTTCAAATTTAATAAAAATCTGAGTTTAAAGGATTAATCATTCCATAATGTCATCTTTGTAATAATAGTTTTCAAGCTAAATCATGTTCCTCTCTTTGCTGTTCTCTACTCTCTTTCGTTGTAGTTTTTTTAATTTTGTGTGTTTATAAATAAATAAAATTCTTGTAATTTTGATTTGGAACATAGAAAAATACTTGATTTCATATTTAATTATTATGTGATTATGTTCTGATGTTGAAAACAACATAAATTTTGTTTGAAGTTTGTACTACTTTTTTGTTTATTATTTTGACTAATCTACCTTATGCTTCCAGATCTTTGACATAACAAAACTTTAAATTCCAATGCTCCTTTTTGTGATAATTTTTTTTGACACGTTTTTGTGATAATTTTAAGTAGAAAAAACCATAGTAAAATTAAATTTGGGAAAGATTAGTTTGAGTTTGAACATGAGCATTGTGGATTTGAGTTTGTTGGTGGTGGTTGAGAAAAGATAATCTAGTGTTGAGAGAGTATAGTAAGGTTGTGTTCTCTATTTAATCTAATGGTCAAAAACAAACTTGACCATGGTGAACAAATTGTTTAATGGACCATACTAAATGCCACCTTTTAACTGATAGAGACTGAGACAGGGTGCAAGGCATAAATTTGAAGGGGTTCAACGTTAAAATAATATAGAAAATTGGTTTAAATTCGAGGAATTGTGGGGGTTCAGTTGCACCCCTTGGATATAAGGTAGCAACACCCTTGATCATCACATTAGATATTAAGGGTGCGTTTGATTTCCAAAACAGTAAGTACTTGACAAACAATATAGAACAGAATAAGGTAGAACATGACAGGACAGAATTGCACATGTGAGAGATAATATCTTTTATATTCGAAAATAAAATGGGTATTTTTGTATTTTTTATAGTTGCATAGTACTATGAACAAAAAATTGTCTTGTAATTTATTAAGGGACAAAAATTCTTTTTTTGTCATATTCCTTATTATCTATTTTATCCAATACCATAATCAATTTCTGAATCAAATAGAGTAGAACAAAAATTGTCTAGTCTAATCCTAGGATCAAACGCTCCTTGTATCTAAGCTCTATCATTTATATTTATATAATGTTGAACATCTATCTTTACATAAACACTAATGTTATTTGTACAACAAAAGTGTTGTCGGACAACTCTTTTGTTGTGGGACCCGCCACTTTTTTAATTTTTAGTTTGCCTCAATTTTCGTGCAAAACATGAAAAAGTGAGTTGTTCACTAGGGACAACTATTTTTGATGTTCAAATAACACAACTCTTCATAAAACTCTTATCCAAGCTTAAAATATTTACTCCATCTGTCCTAAAATAAATGATCTGTTTGACCACTGACACGTTTGTCAATACACAACTTTAATCGTTAGTTTCTCTAATTATTTATTATTAAAAATTATAAAAATGGTATATTTTGAAAGTACTCGTCAAGACGAATTAAACAACATCTCATATACTAATATTTGCATGTATATATTAGTAGAAAAATAAGGTCAAAGCAGGTCAAATGAATAGTACTCTAAGTCAAAAAAAGGTCATTTAAAATGGGACGGAGGGAGTAATTTTTATGACAATCACTTTTAGGGCCCGTTTGGTTTGAGGGAGAGAAAGAGAAAGAAAAGAAAATTGCGGAAACCAATATATAAATTTGGACTAATGTTTATCTATGTTCATGCATTAGTTTCCGCAATTTTCTTTCTTTCCTTCCAACTAAAGAGACCCCTAAAGTCACATGCATCATCAATCATCATTCATTGTGGTCGCGTGCCAGCTGTGTAAATTTTTTCTACTCACGTACTACAATGCAGGGCAATTTAATAGATATTGCTCCGGCAGCAATAATAGATATTGCTCTGGCAGCAATAAAATTCAAATATCATTGTCATGTTATATAATTAAAGTGAAATATGGTGCGATGATTTAGCGGAATACATAACGATTATTTGAGGATGGTGCAAAATTCTTACTTCCTCCGAACCACAATTTAAGTTGTTTTATTAATGAGAAATTATTGTTTTATGAAAAAGAGAAATTATAATTTAGTTTACACAATTGTCCTTCATTAATAGTATGAAAAAAATAAATTGAAAAATAGAGAGTAATAAATAGTTAAAGTATAATAGAAAAAATATCATTAAATGCCTGGTAATGTAAAGCGACTTATAATTTGATGGATCCAGATCCTCTCCAAGCACAGGACCGTGCTGTGTGATGTCAATCGTTGCTTACCATTACACTGTAGCAGTCAGCATTTTAATATTATTGATGGACGGTTCATATCTGCACATGAGAGAAAACTGGAGAGGGCAGACTGGGGAGGATCCAGTTCCTAATTTGATACACTTTTTTTTTTCTCGGCTTATAATTTGGTACAGAAAAAATATATATTTTCAATTGGTGTATCCTATTTTCTCTAATAATTATATGTACCGGTAAAAAAAAAATTAATTGTGTCATAATAGTTATGGAGCCCTACGTACCTTTCCATCAGAGGGTAGAGCAAGAGCAGTAGATAGTAAAGAGTAACCAGTGTATACTCCAATTTCCATCGTATTCTTTGCATTTATGAGCTTAATCATCATGCTTATAAGTTGTCCTTCATCAGCAGGTGTAGCCATAAGGTTCCTGTTTTAGAACAGTCATAAAATGGGCGCTATAGAAATTAATATATTTAGTTTATATTATGTCAACTTTTATCGAATCATTTGTCTCTTATAAAAAGAAGAGTGAACAGTGCTTATTTTAATTAATAAAAAAAATTACAATTACAATTATATTATTTTGTTTTTGTTTTTGTTTTACAAAGATTTCCTTCGCTTAATATATATAAAAATTATTTTGTTTTACATAGATTTCTTCCACTTAATATATAAAAATTAATTTTTTTTTCTTTCTTAATTATTAGATGAACGATTATCCCTACACTTTTATTTATCTGTTTCAAAATTAAAAAGGAAAATATGGTTTTTTTCCAAACTACCTCTCATAATTTAAGAGTATTTATCCATTAATTAATGAGAAAAAACACATAAATAAATTTGTGTATAGAACCCATAAATAATTTGTAACCAATTTTTATTTTTATAGGGGTCCACATGCAAATCTACTTACACAACTTATTTATATTGATCGATAGATAAATACTCCAGATTATGAACAGGCATATTAGACCTCCCATAAAAGAAAAAAGATAGAACCAAACAATAAAGTGAGAACATGCGCATTCCCCAAAATAACATATATTCTGGTTCACAAAAAGCAATAAGCATATATTCTTTGTTGGGAAAAATAAGCATATATTGTGGACAACTTGAAAATCAATTTCTTGACACAATTAGATCTAGAAACATTCATAATTTGCAAGTTTTGTTTTTCGAAAGAAAGAAGCACATGCACTAATTGTCTTACCGAGGATGTTTATTTGTCATCTCACGAAGGTCCTTCAAACATGGATGCTCTCTTGGAAACACACTTGTTTCAAGTATATACTACACAACATGAGCAATTTATGTATTTTACAAATTAACCAGAACACAATAATTAATCAACAAAATATAGCATTGCAACTAGTAGGAAATAGCTAGAGATATAATGTAAAACAATTCATTTAAATAAAAAATAAATAATTGTGGAAATTAAAGTGGATATATATACCTGATATAGTGCATCACTCTGAAGGAGAGTCTTGTGAGAGAGATCAATGAGTCCAATGGGTTTGTTTTTCTGTTTCTCTTCATTATTGGCAGCCATTTCTCTTGCGTACTTATCTTTTAGGACTGAAATGAAAAGATAGCTCTCTAAAAAATGGAGAATAAAGTTCCAAAAACTGTCCAATTTATAGAGAAAGGTGATTAAATTTAGGATTGACTTTTTTTTAAATTTATATAAAATAGTAATACAAATAAATAAGTTTTTATTTATTATTATAAGTTTATAAAAATATTTTATAAAAAACAGCTTATAAAAATATAATTTTTGTTAATTAAAAATTACAATTTATAAATTATTATAAAAATTTATTTAATTATATAAATTTAAAAATAAGTTTAATTTAAACGAACTATTAATCTAAAATATCCTATTTTTAAAAACACTCTTACAGCTAGGATATAAAAAATATAATATTTTAAAAAAGAATCATAATATCCAAATGCACTAGTTATCATTTTCTTTTAAAAAATTCATACAGATGGTTCGGTAAAAAGTAGTATATGATTCCTTCCACAAACTTCCATTATTAGTATTAATTAGGTTATTAGTAGATCTAAATTGGTTTGAAGAGAGAAAAAGAATAACATCGATCAGAGAATTCTATTTGACTTTTGAAAAGCTTGTTTAAAATTAAATTTTAAGCTTGTATTGTTGTCAACAATATTATAAGCCAGTTGACATGGTGTTGAATAAAATTTTTGTTCACTACTAATAAATAACAAAAAAATGAAATTTATCTATGACCTACGAATTTGTAAATTAGAAAAACATCGTGACACGATTTCACAAAAGAAAAAAACAATGTGACACGAATAAGGTTTGTTGTCCACAGAATAAAAAGAGAAAGCATATATGATAGCCAGTGGAGCTCATATATATGCGACAACGACTACATGTATACTAGAGACAATAGTAACCGACCCTCCAATTCTTTTTATAAAGAAATAATTTGAAAAATTCATACTAACTAAAAAAATCTATCGTAAATAGTTTTTTTATTTAATACGATTTTACAGAAAAATATATGATTTTATACGATTTTTTATTTAATACAATTTTATAAAAAAATATACTAGAATAAAAAGAGTTAAAATCAACGATTTTACTCTATTTCAGAGATTTTACTATGATTTAAATCGTTTAAAATCGTTCTAGATCACGATTTTATCAGAAAACGATTCTACCAACGATTTAACTCGAAATCGCTACCTAAAAATGTAAAATCTATAGTTTTTATGTTTTAAATCGCAATTTTAACAATCTTGATAATGAGGTCTAATTTGATTCATTTTCAAAGTTTGATTTTTACAAATTCAATTTGTCCAGATGATAGTTTTCATAACCAAGTGTTAGCAACCCTTAAAGAAGGAGCCCCATACACTACCTCCGGGAGCTCCTCCAACAACTGAAGATAACTCTGATATCCTCATAGTATATTTAGAACAATCTATTATCAGTGTTTTTAAACATAATCTTATTTATGAAGGTATGGATTGAACATGTACTTATCTCTATTGTGCATGGTTCGATTTTTACGGAAGGCAAAAACTCAAATACTAGTGAAGAGAGGTGGAAAAGATCGTGAGGTGGTAGTGCCGGGACCACCTATCTTGGTGGGGTCTGGGCTGTTACAAAAACTACCCATGCTGGGATTTCAAAACTACCCATATGTTGTTTTTGTTTATGTTGTTGGTTTGAAAGTGTTCAATAATGTTACTCTTTGAACCGAGCTGTTTGATGATGGAAATTAACTTTTCTTGTAAACTTTTTAATATAGATAAAATATTGTTATTCTTTATTATAAAAAATGGTTAAACTACACATTTGGCCCTTTATTGTTTATTTTACGTTTCTATTTAATCCCTTACGTTTAAAAAGTTTCCATTTGATCTCTTATGTTTCCACAGTTTGTATAAGTTGATCATTTCTGTTAGTTTTGTCATTAACACCGTTTCAATTGGACACATGTATGTTTGTCCACGTATACAAATCGTCTGCCACATGTGATAAAACTGAAGAAAAAAACCAAATTAAAATCTAAAATAAATGTAAAAGGTCAAATTAAAACTTTTTAAATATAAAGGACTAAATTAAAACTTAAAATAAATATAAGTAACAATGCGTTTAGCAAAAAGAAAATTGACACTTGCATATATTGCTATTATTTGGTTTTGTTTGCGCAATCAAATTTTGAAAGTTGTATGTATCTTAGAATTAGGTGGGTTATGCTGATTTCTACCACCATTTTATTTCCTTATTTTATTTGACATATGAGACATATCACTATCGTACATAGTGCAGCGATGTCAAAATATCTTTGACCGTTTCTTTTGTTTTGTTTGAAAACTACAGAATAATTTGCATGTTTGATACCCTACTACGTACCATTTCTGTCTATTTCTCTATCTTTTTTTATTGGGGAATAGAACCAATTCTCTAAATTATACATCAGTTTAGCAAAAAAAAAATTAAATTAAATTTTTATCAAATTATATCTTGTTGAATCAAAATGGTTTAAAGAACAATGAATTTTAATTTTGATGATAACAATATAAGTAAGAACAATTGATACTCTAATTAATGTGTTTATATGCTTGTGTAGAATTTTGTGACCCTCTAGATTGAATAACACATGCTCTGGAAGCAATTAGTTATCATCACCTAAGCACACTTT
This sequence comes from Trifolium repens, assembly GCA_030408175.1. Taxonomy (NCBI): domain Eukaryota; kingdom Viridiplantae; phylum Streptophyta; class Magnoliopsida; order Fabales; family Fabaceae; genus Trifolium; species Trifolium repens. Next base: position 41,269,834 of record CP125851.1, read on the forward strand.
TGGACACATTCTTGTCATCCTCTAGGTCATCTTTGTACAATTTTGGCAAGAGTAATTCTTTAGAGTAAATATCAAGGGTCGTCAAAGAAAATTTGGAGATAAAATTTTTTTTTTTCAAAGCAACGATCAAGTCAGACTTACTTAATTGCTAAACTGATGTATAGTTTACTTAGTTATCTAAGTTAATGTTTTTTTGGACTATGAAATCAAAAGCTATCTGGATGATGAAGAATAAAGTTCCAAAAAGCTTTATAGAGAAAGGTTTGACAAAGATTAATTAATCTTTAATCAATATAACTAAAATAAGACTGTTTATAAATTTTTTACCGCTAGGTGAATATAAAATTAGGGGTGGGCGTGGTTCGGTTTTAGAGAATAACCGAATTGAAAAAGCCTATTTTCAAAATTCATAATAATTGAACTGAATTGTTTGTCTTTCGAACCAGACCGAACCAAATTGTTAAAGTGGTTTAGTTTTATGGTTCTGAATCAAATCATCATTAACTTTTCACTAATTACGGTTGAATTCTCTCTCGTAAACTTCTCACTGTATGAGGTCTAATGGTTATCTATATTCTTTATTTATTTATCTAAGTTTGAAGCTAAGTTACAGTGATAAAAAATGGATGACCTGAATTTCATTGTCAAATGTGACGGGAGGACGCTCTCCCATCACACTGACTACGGTCTGGTAATAAGTGACTCAGATAGTTCACTACGTTGTCGAGTAATAAATTCACAATTGAATGAATTCGTATCTACAGGGATCGTGCCAAAGTACCTAGTGTTATTTAGGAATGATAGTTTACTTTCGCTTTTATTTATGAAAAGAGTTTTGATTTAGAACAGGAAATAAAAGATTAAAAGAGATGAGAAGAGAAGTATAGGTAAGTGCTTTTGAATCCCTCCCCTAATCATGCTTGGGAATTTTGGTGCTATATTCCACTTGCAATCATAATTCTATTCCCTTAGCAGATTAACAATGTTGCTTCTGTTTTTTCATGTTTTGTAGTTCTGGTATCTGGCTGGTGTTGCCCTGTCGCTGTTTTGGATAGGCGTGGGTTTTTTTTTTTTTTCCTTCTTTGTTGGATTGTTTTTAGGAGTGGTTGGGTGTGTTTTTGTTGTTTGTTTTTCCCCTATTTCTCTGTTTCGTTCCCTGTATTTCTTTCTATGGTACTACTTGTGCTGTATTGGTGTTTATAAAATTTGCTGCTTCAAAAAAAAAAGTGTTGATGCATTAGCCATATTTGCATCCAATAACATCCTCTTGCAAATGTATAAACCAAGCCTAACAAAATAGGAACTCATGCTGTCACGTTTTAATCAATGTTTTAAGAACCGGACTGAAGGTCGAACCGGCGTGGCTACTGGTTCAAGGGTCAACCGATTGGACCGGTTCAACCGTTAGTAAACCGTTTATATTGAACCGTTCATATAATTTACTTATTTCATAGCTAATAAACTAAGGCTAAACTATATATTTGGTCCCTTACGTTAATTTTAGGATTTAATTTGGTCTCATACGTTTAAAAAGTTTCAATTTGGTCTCTTACGTTATCAACGTTTGCATTAGGTGGTCCCTTCCGCCAGATTCCACTGTTTCAATTGTACACATGTCAATGTGTCCAGGTGTCCACGTGTGCAAACTGTCTGCCACATGTGCAAAAATTGACGGAAGGGACCAAATTGAAACATAAAATAAACGTAAGGGACCAAATGTGTAGTTTAGCCATAAACTAATTAACAAAGTAACATTAACAAAATAAAAAAATTTAGAAACCTAATACAAAGAAATCATAAATCCAAAATATATATATTCATACAAAATACTTATACATAAATCTAAAATTCATAATTTATATATATAGCACCCCAATTTTATCCCAACTTTTTTTTCTTCGTATTCGATTTGTGTTTGTTTTAATTTTAAAAGTAGTAGATGTTAGTGTTTTCAACCTACAAGGTTGTTTTAGTTTTAGGGTGTTGGCTTCATTTGCTAAAATAAGCCTTTGGTCCAGATGTGGTGACTGATGTGCACACATTTGGGACCTGACCTGAACGCCCTAGAATAACGCGCTTTCATTATTTTGCGTGTGATCTTTGAAAAAGATTTGTTTTGAAACAAACACATCCACGCTAGCTTGCACGCCAAGGAACGAGCTGAAAGATTGAAAAAGATTCAGAAAGATTTAAAGATGGCCAAGAAGATTCAAAAAGATTTAAAACAAATAAATCTTTACAAAAGACTGAGTTTGTTTCTTGGAGATCACGAAGGCCAGCTATCAAATCCGGGATCCAAGCCCATGAAGCTCGTTCTATATAAAGGAAGACTGAAGACTTGTTTTATTCACTGAAATCGAAATCAATATTTCTAGTCTTTAGGATTTTCAGTCTTTGTCCCTTTGTTTCTTGTTTCCATTGAGACTTGAACTAGGGTTGTATTTAGCTCTTAAGCTTTTAAGCACAAAGCTGTTGTGTTCCTTTCTTGGTTCTAGTTTGAAACAAGAATAGGACTGTTTGTCACTCTTAAGCTTTTAAGCAATGAGTTGTTTTGAATCACTCAATGCTTTGAAGCACGAGTTGGTTCTTTAGGATAGGAGTGTGTCTCAATCATTGAGTTTGTTATTTAAATCCTTACGGGTTGTAAGGTGATTATAGGAAGTGACCAGATGTTGTCATATCTAGGGAGGACCTAGGTAGAATTAGCACGGGTAGTGTCTAAGTGATAAGTTGTAAACTGAGATTGTTTAGCTTTGAATTGGAACTATCATAGTGGATTCATTCCTGGATTAGTATCCCCCATAGTAGGTTGCGAGTTGCGCCAAACTGGGTTAACAAACTCATCGTGTTATTTATCTTTTGCACTCTATTTTCCTTGTTCATCAAGTTATTGTATGTTTATGATGTTAGCACATTAGGCACCACATCGTATATCTTAACCCTAACGTGCTCCACATCACGCTGCACATTTGTGACTTGCTACCGGAATTTCAGTAGAATTGTATTTTTGTAATTTCATGTGCTTTTAACCATTTTTATGCATTTCATTAATCTTATGAATTTTTGAGAAAATCCAAAAATATGATACTATAAGATTTAGTTTTTATTGTGTTTTTTTTTAAGGGTTTAGTTTTTATTGCATTTTGTATCAAATTTGGATAATGGGTTATGGGCTGCATAAACAAGCCCAATACATTTACTATGCATAGTAACCCTAGTAATCAATTGACCACAACATTATTTTCTCTTTCTTTCTTCCAATAATAGCAGTAGTGCCGCCAGCTTCTTCTTCACATGCATTAACTTGAAATGAATATTTTCTCTTCTTCTCTTCTTCACATGGTTAGATAGCTGCACTTCTACAAAAAGGAAGGATTTTTAGACTACAATACAACATCCTATGTTCTCTTCTTCTTTTTTATTCTTCTTCTTTTTGCACTTCTTTTTTATGCATCTACACTATGAATTGAACAAAAAAATGGATTTTAAATTTCATGTGTTGTTTGGAATGAAATTTTTTAAAAAAAAGCAAAAAATTGTGCCTTTTACTATACCGGACGATTTCTAGAAACTGGAACCGGTTCGACGGTTCATCCGGTTCTTGGCGGTTCAATTCCGATTTTCCGTTTTTTCAATCCCCATTGGGTTTCACGCACCATCGTGGCACGATGGAATCATATATTTCACGCTTTTCTGATTCTGCGCAGATTTTGTTCCAAACCTTTTCATCGTGGCACGATGTTAACTTATGAACTGGATTTTGGATTCAAAATGAAAGTTATATCTCATTGTCTTAGCTTTCCAACGCATATTCTGAAGGTGGAAACACACAAGAAGGGGGGGTTGAATTGTGTTTTAAAAGTTAAAACTTTTTCTCAAATAAAAACTAAGTTTGCAGCGGATTAAACACAAAATAATAATGAGACAGAGAGAGAGAAACAAAGACACAGAAATTTATACTGGTTCCTCTCACAAAACGAGAGTACGTCCATTCCCCTTGCACTTCCAAGGGCTTCTAACTAAAATCTTATAAGATTACAAGATGCTCAAGCACAATAACAAGAAACTTCTCTAATGCTCAAATTACAACTAACAAGAGACTTCTCAAATGCTCAAGTTACAACTAACAAGAGACTTCTCAAACAAACTTAAGAATAATAATGAATGTTAATGAACACTTGATATACTATCAGAGGTGTTTACAAAATACAACACAGTTTTGCCTTAAGACTAAGAATGACAGATAGAAGCTGTAATGTCAGAATATTTCAGAGTCTTAAACGCAGTGATAGAACAGTAGTCATTTCTTCCATTTGAGTTTTCTATTTATACTTGTATAGAGAGTGATGACCGTTGCAGAGAGATAAGGTGCCAGCTGGAATTTGCTCGTACAATTTGATAGATGTACATTGCCTTCTTTGGTAAGGAAATCCAATTCCACTATCTTGCAATTTGAAATATCACTCAACCATTTTGAGTAATAATAGTACGATTGTACAATCCTCAAATGCGCTCCACTTATGGATAAGGTTAACGTTATACCAACGAATATTCCTTCCTGTGGATATGACAGAGTCCTTAAGTAGATTGTTCTTCAATCATTGATTCTGATTCTGTCATTTCTTGAGTGACGCAAATTCCTTTTGCTTCAGAGTCTGTTGACGTAGCTTCTTAAGGTCTTCAGCTTCTGAGCTTCTCAGAGTCTGGCTTTTGTCTTCAGAGCCACTAACTTCAGAACTTGAATTTTAAGCTTCTGATGATCAACGATATGCTTTCAGGGCTTCTTAGCTTGGCTTCTCTGCTTTTGTTCGTAGTGCTTCTGAATGAATTTTAACTTATAATTCTGCACACTAGAACAATCATTAGTAATACCAATTGCAATTTTAATACTTTGTTATCATCAAAACCAATTAAAAACTTTGAGGTTTATGTCAGACCCACTTTGTTCCAACAATCTCCCCCTTTTTGATGATGACAAACTAAAGCATTAAAATTTAATTGTTGTTGATTTAATTATTTATGTTGACTTCAGGTTTCAGAGGTTTGCAATCTCCCCCTGAGTCTGATAATCCATAGGGTTAGGTTTGTAAGCTCCCCCTAAGTCTTATCCATAATTAATTAAAACAGTTTAGGAGTTAATTTATTAACTTGAAATAAATTTTCGTATTTGACTCTCAGAGGCAGAGGTTTGTAAGCTTTTCCTTCAGAGTCTGATAATATTCAGAGAAGGTTTGCAATTTTCTCTCATTTTATCTATGGAAATGTATTTCAAATTCTTAAATTTTCTCCCCTTTCAATAAAGTCCAGAATGAATCATATAATCGTTAGTTCAGAAGGGATAGAAATTGATTCATAATATATGAGTATAACAGTTTCAGGTTTTTAGTAGTTAAGAAATCAATTAATATTAATTTTAACGCTATTCTTACTCCCCCTTTTGTCATTATTCAAAAAGTAACGAAAAACAAAAATAAATGAGTCAAATAACGCATATCTCAAGACAGTCAAGTCAAAAATTGGTTACAACTATGTTCAATTAAATGAACGGTGTTGATAACCATTGTTTGAGAGCATTATAAAGGGAGATGATTCTTCTCATTTTATTCACAACGAATAATCGAAGAATATAATATCAAGCACACAAAGAAAATCAACCAATGAAGAAAGCTTCAGGATCCAAGAAGGAGATCAAGAAGGAAGCAACATCTTCACGCTCAAGAAGAAACAAGCAGCCAAAAGAAACAACCAAGCAAGTGATTGAGATATCAAATTCTGATGAAATAGATTCTGATTATGCAGAGTTCCTTAGAACATATGATCCTGAGGAAGAGTACTCAGACCCTGAGATCCACAAAGCCATTCTTGACTCTCTTTCTGATGCAAGCTCTGCTGAGAAGCCACAAGTGCCAAAGAAAGAAGAGTCAAAGGCTGAATCTGATGTAGAGTCTAAGTAGTTTTCTCACTTGTAAGTGCACCAGTTCATCCTCATGTTTTAATAATTGTCAAAACACATGAAAATAGGATTGAACATATTTTGGCAACATTACAAATGACTTGACAACAAAGAACTATTTTCTAAAACTTGAAAAACTGACTTTTAGGTATTTTGTATCGATACATACATTGGTGTATCGATACAAATGTCCTGAAATTACTTCTATCTGATTTTGGGTATTTTGTATCGATACATGCATAGTCTGTATCGATACAAAAGTGGTCTCTCAGAGGCAGAGAGTCACCTGTGTATCGAATCATGCTTGCATGTATCGATACACATCTGTATGTCCTCAAAATCCAGAGAGATGATGATGTATCGAATCATGCTTGCATGATTTGATACATATCAGTCAAGAGTTTCAAGATTCTGATATTTGTATCGATACACACCCGTGTTTGTATCGATACAAAGGTCAACAATTTCATTTTAAACGTTGGTCAAAGCATTTGTATCGATACAAATGATCATTTGTATCGATACATGTTTGAAAAATTATGCCCAAATTTGCTCATTCTATTTTCACTTTAAATAGCATTGTGTGTGATCCTTTGTTTGTAACACAACTGAGAAAAATCTAGTGAGAACCAGTGAGAAAGCAAGAGTGCTTTGAGAGAAACACTTTGGATACAATTTGGGTGAAAAATTGGGATCAAAGTGTATCCTTCACAAGATCATCATCTTCCATCAAGTTGCAACAATTGAAGATTGAGTATAGGATCAATCCAATAGAAGTTGTACGCTTGGTCGATAACGTTCGGTACGATTCGTGGTGAATCAGAATCGTGATCGGGTTGGTTTGCGAAGGAGGTTTGGTTGCTCGCTAGGGATTCAAGATTGTTCGATATCTTGAAGGATCAATCGAGAAGAATTGAAGGACTCAGCTGGACGATTGTTGCAAGAAGTTGCACGGGTAAAATCGTTGGAATCAGAGGGTGAAGATTCGTTCGTCGATTGAGGATCAATCGAGAAGAATTGAAGGACTCAGCTGGACGATTGTTGCAAGAAGTTGCACGGGTAAAATCGTTGGAATCAGAGGGTGAAGATTCGTTCGTCGATTGAGGTTTAGCATAGTTTTACTTTTGAGTCAATATAGGTTTATTGGATTCATTGTAAATTGTGCACTTGTGTTCAAACTGTTTTTAATCAATAATACTCTCAAATAACCCGTTTGGTTATTTGGGGGGAGACGTACCCGGCCGACCGCGAGGACGACACGAAAGTCGGGGAACTCCCTAATCATCTCTTGTGTGTCGATTCGCTTTAAATTCTTACTTTACGCAATTCGCTTATATTTTGAGTCAATTGAAGTTTTGTGTTCGTAAGTGTGCACAAAGGTTCAATTGCAATTATCTTGATTGTGATTGAATTTGAATATCGAATCATATAACTTGCTTGGGACTGTTTTTGTTAATCGATTAAACTTGGATATTTTGCATTAAGCGTTCCGATAATTTTCCTAGTTCGTTCAAGGCTATACTATCTTTCCTTTGGTCAAAAGGTGCAAAGTAGACTACCGATCCGGTGGTGCTTCCGCGCATTGTTTTTAATCAAATAAATTTTTAAAATTCTCATTGATTAACGAAGCCACTTATTCAACCCCCCCTTCTAAGTGGTAGCCTAGTAGTCTAACAAGTGGCATCAAGAGCCCGGTTCGATTTTAAACGATTAAACCGAGTAATTTGTGCCAATTATTAGAAAACATGGCTTTTGCACCTAAAGGGGCGTATAATAGGGCTCCGATATTCAATGAAGATCATTTTGACTATTGGAAAAGTAGTATGCGTATTCACATCAATTCTTTTGATGGTGAAGTTTGGAATGCCATTGAGAATGGTCCGTTTGTTCCAACTATCACGGATCCTCATGGCATTGTAGACAATAAGCATATGGCACAATGGACGGAAGAGGAAAAGAAAAAGGTCAATTACGATGCAAAGGCACAAAATATTTTAATATCATCCCTTGGGATTGATCAATTCTATCATGTGTCGCATTGTCAATCGGCTAAGGAAATGTGGGACACATTGGTTACTCACTTAAGTTGACACAAGAATTTGAGTTGTTCCATATGCTAGATGGTGAAACCATCGAGGATATGCAACAACGATTTATCAAAATAACCAACAAGTTACACGGTTTGGGAAAGCCAATCACAAATCAAGACGCCACTAACAAAATTTTAAGATGTCTTAGTAGGAGTTGGCAACCGAAGGTCACCGCGATTAAGGAGGCTAATGATCTAACTACTTTAAGTCTTACAACTCTATTTGGCAAGCTTACGGAACATGAACAAGTACTAAACTTGTTAGAAAAGCAAGAGAAAAGTGAGAAAAAGGGAAAGCATAATGACAAAGAGAAGGAAAAGGAAAAAGACAAGAGGTCCATTGCTCTAAAAACCTCTACATCCAAGTCCACCAAGTCTAAAAAGGTAGAGCAAAAGGAAAGTAGCTTAAGTGATAAAGAGTGGGAAGACTATGAAATGGAAATATTTCTTCGAAGATTTTACAAGTATGCAAAGGTACATGGTATAAAGTTTTCAAAGGAAAATGGTCCCAAGTCACGAAAGCAATCAAGGGATGATATAGAGAATGAGAAGAGCAAGCCTAGTAGAAAGTGTTATGAATGTGGCAAATCCGATCATTTAAAACCGGAATGTCCATTCTATAACAAAAGAAAGGGAAAGTCCTCCGAGAAAAATCACAAAGGTAAAAGAGCTTATGTTGCTTGGGATAGTGCAAGCGAAGATGGATCTAGGTCCAAGAGCTCAAGTGAAGAGGATGAAGAACGCGCTCATGTGGTACTCATGACCGGTTCACCTAGTAAAGGCAAGAAACATCACAAACGTCAAGTAAGTGATTCTAGCTCTATCTCTAATGATAGTCCCTCATATGATGAACTTCAAAACGCTTTTGAAAAACTATATGGTGAAGCCACTAATGCATTTAAGAAATTGGCTAAAAGGAAGAAAGTGATTTCCCTTTTAGAGTCACAAATTGTAAAATTACAAGATGAATTAGAGGCATTAAAACTTACCATGGTTAATTCAAAAGATAATTTTGAAGATGATAATTCATCAAAGCATGATTGTGATTCTTGTTGTATTTGGCAAGGAGAAGTGAAAAACCTTCAAGCCAAATTAGATAAGGCTCATAAGTCATCTAGGAATGATTGTGATGCTTGTTGTGTTTGGCAAGGAGAGGTGAAAACCCTTCAAGCCAAACTAGATGAAGCCCTTGTATCAAAAGTTACTTTTGTGGATATACCAAAGAATTTTAACAAGCCTAAGATTAGGCCTTCTAAAAATGACAAATTTGGTAAAAAGAAATTGAATCCCAAAAGTAAAATTTCGGGTCACACGAATCATTCCAATGTTATATGTCATTATTGTTGTACTAAGGGACATACTATTGCAAAATGTCATGCTCGAAAAGTTTTGGTACCAAAAGGCAAATTGCAATGGTTACCTAAGTTGGACAATAATGTTTCTACTAACCAACTAGGACCCAACATGAGTTGGGGACCTATTTCAAATGTCTAAGCATATAGGGAAGACGTCTTGAACCATTGACAAAGAGACACCGACAACAATGAAGTTCAAGACATATGAAGAAGTAAAGTGATGAGAAAAGCTTCAACTCGACATTTCGCAAGGTTATGGAAATTGATCACTTCCTACATCTAACACTTAAGGGAAGATTCTATTCTCTATCTTTGCTTTTATATTTTCTTTCTTAGCATTTGTACTTTGGTTTCATATACATATTTTTTTTCATCTTAATATGAAGTTGGTATTGATAGTTGTCTAAACCTCCATTTCCAAAAATTTTGCTCAAAGATATTGATAAGTTTTTGAGACTCATACGTGTCAAATGGGGATTTGACAAAAATCATTACAATTGTCATATTAGGTTCATATTTGGTTCGTATATGTGTGCTTTGTGTTCTTATATATGTGACTTAGTGTGCATACTTAAATATACTCTTTCATATGATTGATCTTGATACCTTGATTCAACTATGTGGATGCTTTATCATGCATATATGGTTTAACATGTGTTCTCATGTTATAATGTGCTTTGGTATCTTGTTTTGCTCACATACATAAGAATGTACCTTATTGGTTATGTGTGTTTCATACATACATGTTATTAGGAAGTCATGAAAATTATTTTTGAAACTTATATGTTCATGTATTTTGAGAAAACTCAAAAATAATGCTTTTTGGATCGATACAAATAAACATTGCATGGATACATGTTGGTTATTTTTCAAATTTTCAAAATTAACTGATATGTATCGATACATATGATGCTTGTATCGATACATAACTCTTCAGTTTGGACAGACACAGTCTCATGTATCGATACATGCTTGCATGCTTCGATACTTGTTTCAGAAAAACCAACTTGTATCGATACAAACGTGCATTTGTATCGATACAAACGCGTAAAAACAGATTTTTGTATCTATTTTCACTCATTCTTTCATCAAACACCCAACACTTCTTCTTCTACACGAAAATCTCATCAAAAACCCTCATTCCCAAATTCTCAATCTCCCTCAAAACTCAATCAAAACTCACAAAACTTGACACTAAACCCCTTCAAATTCTTTGCTCATTCACATTCCTTCTTCAATATTGTGGTTCAAGTCTTCAATATCTTCACATTCAAGACAAGGGTCTTCAATTTTGGTGTGTGTGAAATCTTCTTTTTCTCAACTCTCAACAAGGTAACATTGCTCTATTTCTTACTTTGATAATGGCTGCTAGCAATAGAAGTAAGAATAATGCTAGGACTAAGATCATAAGGGATAGTAACATTGAAGAAAACTTTAGGCAAGAGAATTTTGTCCATGAGAATTACTTAAACTTCTACATTAGACATTGTAAGGAAAAGAAGGTAATCCCTCAAAATGCTGTTGATGTTGAAAACCTTGAGGAATTGCACTTAAGTGAGGTTGCTGAGATCATTAAGAGAGAAAATCTCTCTACCTTTTGCAACTTGAAGAGAGCTTACATCGAAGAGTTGGTTAAGATTTTCTATTCCGGATTACAAGAGAGAAATGGTGCTGAATTTGAATTTTGTATAGGAAAGAAAATTTTCAAATTTTCTAACAATCTTTGGTTGAAACTTTTTGGGTTGGAAACCGGTAAAAATTTACAAAGATTCACCGATGTTGATGGTCCTAAGTACAACATGAATGAGTTTGCAAGTACTCTAACTAGAAACGGTAAAAGCCCAAATGGGAAGGCCGGTAGACTCAATAAAAGTCCAAGAGTCTTACTTTGGATTGTGAATCATATTCTAAGACCTAGAGGTGGATCTTACTCTCGACTCGATTGGAAGGATATTGATCTCATGTATATTATGATGGAAGGGAAGAAAATGGATTGGCCACACTACATTGTGAGTCGCTTGTTTGCTTTGAGAGATTCTAAGAAGGATCGTTGCTTTGGATATTCGAGTTGGATTATCACCATATTAGACCACTTCAAAATAACATACAAAGTGGCGGGAGCTTGGATTATTCCAAAAAGGGATCAAATTTTTAGCATCACTCAAATGAAGAAAATGGATTATCAGTGGAGTGATGAGAAGAAAGACTATGAGTTTTGTGGAAAAGACGATGAAGAGGAAGAACCAAGTCTTGATAATATAGAAAAGGGTAAGAGACAAAGGGTTGAAAGTCATGAAAGTGAGAACATGGAGAGTGCTGGCTCGAAAATTAGCAATGGTACAATCATGGAGATGTTGAAAGAAATGAATTTAAGACAAATGCATTTCCAAAATGAGGTCACCATTAGACTTAATGATATGCATGCCTATAATGTTTCAAGGTTTGATCATCTCCAAAACCAATTGGATGAATGCATAAAGCAACAAGCTCCCATTGATCAATACTTCAACTCCCCTCCTTCTAACCCGGATGACATGAATGATGAGAACAATACTTGAATTTGTTTTATCGCATTTTCCATTTACCACATGAACTATTTTAGCATGTTATTTTTTATGACTTCTCTTACTTTCGATTTGGTTGTACGGATAATTTTAATGTTGTCGTATTTTTGGCAACATTTACTTTTGTTTGTATGACTTTATTTGGATAATTTGGTATGTATGGATAATTTCTTATGATTATGCATTGGTTGCATTATTTTGTTTATTTCGTCCCATATTTTGGTATGTTACTTGATTAAAGTGTCGAAGTGTTACAATATTCATGAGTTGATTTTGGTTTGTTGTTCTACATTCCATGTTTTATCATGATATTTGGTATTCGTCATTGATATATTTTGGCATATCTTTGAATGTATTTATATTGATTAGGAAACTATATCATAAAGTGCATTTCGACAAATGTAAGTGCACGATGTGATCAATTGATTAAAAATTTTGCTTGGACTTGTTACTTCTAATGTGCTCTCTTCTTCTTTTTGATATTGTCAAAGGGGGAGAGATTGGATGCACAAGCTAAAGGATGATCAAAACGCATTATGGCATCAACTCAGGGGGAGCGTGCTTTTTTATGTAGCCTTGGTGTTTTTAATTGCGTCTGTATTACATTGCTATTTTTATTTTGCATAATAGGTATAGGCTTAGTTAGCTTATGCATAGTTTTGACAATTATCAAAAAGGGGGAGAATGTAAGTGCACCAGTTCATCCTCATGTTTTAATAATTGTCAAAACACATGAAAATAGGATTGAACATATTTTGGCAACATTACAAATGACTTGACAACAAAGAACTATTTTCTAAAACTTGAAAAACTGACTTTTAGGTATTTTGTATCGATACATACATTGGTGTATCGATACAAATGTCCTGAAATTACTTCTATCTGATTTTGGGTATTTTGTATCGATACATGCATAGTCTGTATCGATACAAAAGTGGTCTCTCAGAGGCAGAGAGTCACCTGTGTATCGAATCATGCTTGCATGTATCGATACACATCTGTATGTCCTCAAAATCCAGAGAGATGATGATGTATCGAATCATGCTTGCATGATTTGATACATATCAGTCAAGAGTTTCAAGATTCTGATATTTGTATCGATACACACCCGTGTTTGTATCGATACAAAGGTCAACAATTTCATTTTAAACGTTGGTCAAAGCATTTGTATCGATACAAATGATCATTTGTATCGATACATGTTTGAAAAATTATGCCCAAATTTGCTCATTCTATTTTCACTTTAAATAGCAATGTGTGTGATCCTTTGTTTGTAACACAACTGAGAAAAATCTAGTGAGAACCAGTGAGAAAGCAAGAGTGCTTTGAGAGAAACACTTTGGATACAATTTGGGTGAAAAATTGGGATCAAAGTGTATCCTTCACAAGATCATCATCTTCCATCAAGTTGCAACAATTGAAGATTGAGTATGGGATCAATCCAATAGAAGTTGTACGCTTGGTCGATAACGTTCGGTACGATTCGTGGTGAATCAGAATCGTGATCGGGTTGGTTTGCGAAGGAGGTTTGGTTGCTCGCTAGGGATTCAAGATTGTTCGATATCTTGAAGGATCAATCGAGAAGAATTGAAGGACTCAGCTGGACGATTGTTGCAAGAAGTTGCACGGGTAAATTGCACGGGTAAAATCGTTGGAATCAGAGGGTGAAGATTCGTTCGTCGATTGAGGATCAATCGAGAAGAATTGAAGGACTCAGCTGGACGATTGTTGCAAGAAGTTGCACGGGTAAAATCGTTGGAATCAGAGGGTGAAGATTCGTTCGTCGATTGAGGTTTAGCATAGTTTTACTTTTGAGTCAATATAGGTTTATTGGATTCATTGTAAATTGTGCACTTGTGTTCAAACTATTTTTAATCAATAATACTCTCAAATAACCCGTTTGGTTATTTGGGGGGAGACGTACCCGGCCGACCGCGAGGACGACACGAAAGCCGGGGAACTCCCTAATCATCTCTTGTGTGTCGATTCGCTTTAAATTCTTACTTTACGCAATTCGCTTATATTTTGAGTCAATTGAAGTTTTGTGTTCGTAAGTGTGCACAAAGGTTCAATTGCAATTATCTTGATTGTGATTGAATTTGAATATCGAATCATATAACTTGCTTGGGACTGTTTTTGTTAATCGATTAAACTTGGATATTTTGCATTAAGCGTTCCGATAATTTTCCTAGTTCGTTCAAGGCTATACTATCTTTCCTTTGGTCAAAAGGTGCAAAGTAGACTACCGATCCGGTGGTGCTTCCACGCATTGTTTTTAATCAAATAAATTTTTAAAATTCTCATTGATTAACGAAGCCACTTATTCAACCCCCCCTTCTAAGTGGTAGCCTAGTTGTCTAACATCACTATCCATGTAATAGGACTTTGCATCAATTAATAAAAAAAATTTCTTTCTTTTAAATTGTTTATTTTTCTTGCATGTTTCTTATATTCAACTTAAAACGTCAGAACACCAGTTACCCGACACGCCTCATTCGGTATTGGTGCCCCGTTTATAAACAGGCGATAATACTAAGAAGCTATTTCATGAGTAAACAGGAATACTGATGTGGGGGAACCTTAGGTTTTCAAAAGCCTATATAAGTTTAAAAACAAGATGTTCTTCAACACCTTACTCTAGGTTCAGAAGCCACAAGAGTATCAGACATAATAAGTGAATATAAATTTTAATTTTTTGAAAACAAAATAAAATAAACAAACATTCAGATACGCAACCAAATAAGCATGGATAATCAAAGATTAAGTAAACAAAATAAAATTATCCAGAAGTTACATAACCAAAGCATTAACAAATAAAATTTGTGCTCAAACAAAAAGATTAAGGTTTTCGCATTTGGCTGGCCAGATTCTTCAGTGGATGCATTCATATCAGACCTCATATCCACTCTGAGTTCATCTATTTCATTCTTCATCTCTTCTTTCATCTCATCTAATGCTGTCTGAACAGCTGGAGGAATAGATGAAGATCCAGAGTCTCTGGTGAATCTGACTGGAGAGGTTGGAGGGGTAGTGTCAATAACAAGATGCTTGCCCCTATCAGAAACTTGATCATGCTCATCTAACATCTGATCAAGCAATATGGTGTCCTCACCCTGTTGTGGACCCATTTCTTGAGCTTCACGAAGCTTCTGAGTTTCAACTTCAGCAATTCGAGTAGCCCTTTCTACCAGCATCTTTAGAGCCTCTTGCTCAGCCAATCTCTTTGTCTCAGCTTCAGCAGCTATCCTAGCCTGCTCAGCATCAAATACCCTGCTAACATATGCAATCTCCTCCGCTGTTAATCTCTTAGCTGCTTCCAGTGATGTTCTGATGCTTTCATTCACAGCAGCTTGCAATTCTAAACGTTGACACTCTTCTTCATGGTTAAAGAAAGTGAGCCTTGGAGCATGAGATCGTTCAGCAGCATCCATAATCTGTGTAACAGCAGTCATCCCTCTACCTTGAATTTTGCTCTTCACATATCCTCCCAAGAGCCTCAGAGACTGACTAAAATTATGTTCCAATTCCCTGATCTTAGCATCAACATCTGAGGAAAATATCAGTACTTCTTCTTCCATGCTCTTAAATTTCTTAAGACTAATACTAATAGCATTGTCTAAAAGCTCAAGGTTTGGTTCAAAATTTGGATTAAAGAAGGGCTGATTTCTGTTGAAGGGAATAGTGGGTTCAGGTTTCTTTCTTTTGAGAGGAATGATTTTGATTTTTCTCAGTTCATCAAAGGGGTTCTTAGAGGTTGTTATTATGTCATCATTAACATTTATGTCTGCTTTTAACATAGCCTCAAGAATGGGTAGAGCAAAATCAATGGGTAGGTTTAGTTCATCTATGGTCAGAGGTTTATAAATTGGACCATAAGAGAGGGGTGATGATGGGAGTGTATTTTCACAGTCATCCCTCTACCTTGAATTTTGCTCTTCACATATCCTCCCAAGAGCCTCAGAGACTGACTAAAATTATGTTCCAATTCCCTGATCTTAGCATCAACATCTGAGGGAAATATCAGTACTTCTTCTTCCATGCTCTTAAATTTCTTAAGACTAATACTAATAGCATTGTCTAAAAGCTCAAGGTTTGGTTCAAAATTTGGATTAAAGAAGGGCTGATTTCTGTTGAAGGGAATGGTGGGTTCAGGTTTCTTTCTTTTGAGAGGAATGATTTTGATTTTTCTCAGTTCATCAAAGGGGTTCTTAGAGGTTGTTATTATGTCATCATTAACATTTATGTCTGCTTTTAACATAGCCTCAAGAATGGGTAGAGCAAAATCAATGGGTAGGTTTAGTTCATCTATGGTCAGAGGTTTATAAATTGGACCATAAGAGAGGGGTGATGATGGGAGTGTATTTTCACAGGTTTTAGAAAGAGTGGGTGATGTAGAGATGTGATGCTCATGATTGTCAGAGGGAATGTCATCACATTGGTCAGAGGGTGGATTTTGTATATGTTCAGAATTTGGTTCAGCAATGTCTTGTTCTGGTTAAGGAGTGTGTGGTTCAGGTTGTGTGATTTCATCATTCTGAGGGGGTGGTTCTTGGAATGCTTCAGTGGTAGCATTCACGAATTTGTTTATGGGGTGATTTGGAGAGTTTAGGTTTGAGGTGGTAAAGGCATCACCTGAAAGGTGTGGTGTAGTAAGATGGTCTAAGAAGGAAGTATCTTCAGAGACAGTTTCTTTGAGTGGATGAGTGTTGGTTTTGTGTTTGGGCTTTGATTTTGGTTTTGGTTTTGGTGCCCTCTTGATGACTTCTGAAATGGTTTCACTGCTAGAGTCAGTGAGGGTACCTTCAGATGATGATGATGATGATGATGATGATGAATCCGATGATATTGGTATAGTTGGTTAGGTAAAATCATAGATATAGGTTTGGACGTGTCTATATCAAGGTTTGGTGAGGGTGCATGTTGAGCTTCAGCAGTGCTAAAAGTATTAGTCTCAGAAGACTTACCATGAGTATCTTGCACATGCTTTCTTGGAGGTTTAGAGGCTACAGTCTTCTGCCTCTTCATAGGGATCCTAGCAGACAAAGGAACATTGTCATCATCTTCAGAAGATGATGGTCTTTCATTTCTTTTCTTTGTCCTCCTCTCCTTCTGAGCATCAGCATTATCTTCCTCAGAGACTTCTTCTGCCTTGTCTTTCTCAACATTCTCAGCTTCATCAGGAGTACCCTGCTTCTCAGCTTCAGTAGCTGGTTCCTCAAACACCACTGGTTTGGTCTTCTTACCTTTTGTCTTAACTGTTTTTGGCTGCTTAGTTCCAGTTCTCCCTTTTTCTTTTGGATTATTGAAGATGTCCCAATCTGGAACTGCAACCACCATACTTCTATCCACCTTATAGCCAGTTTCATTCCTAACCATCTGTAAGAATTTCTTAATGACATCCTCATTGTCGTGTTCTGATATCGTTGGAAAACCATCACACCAGAAGTATTTCTCATAGATTTTCTGAAGAGGATTCATAGGTGTTATCAGATTCTTGGCCTTAACTAACTTCAGATTTATGAGATTTTTGCCATCAAACTTAGAGGTATTGAATACTCTTAGTTTCTCTCTTGTTCTCAGAATTTCTATTAACTTTGTCTGTCTGAGAAGTTCTGAAATCAGTCTTGGATGGTGGATCATAACAGTAGCTTTGTGATGACTTTCAGAAATGCAGTGACAGAGATGTTCAAACAACATATCTGCCAAGTTTATCTTCACCCTCTGATGCATAAACCAGATAAAATGCTTATGTGGCCAAGAGATGGTATCCGTTCCTCCATCTCTGGTAATGATAGAAGCTATAAGGATCCTGAAGACTACAAAAAATTCCTTCTTTAGAAACTTTGCTTTTCCAAAACCTTCTAGACTTGTATTAGGAGGAAACAAGTCTTCTTTGATAGATTCTGCATGTTTACTATTCGCTTTGCATTGGTTGATCAGTTCACCCTCATTATCCAATCCAAGCAACTTGGCGATGTGTTCTTGAGTAATAATAACATCTATTCCAACCAAATTTGACCTAATCTCCTTTCCTTTGAACGATCTCAAACCCATTTGAACTCTGGTTTTCCCTTTTAGAGAACCATCCTTCTCAATCTTCTTTCTAACCTCTTCATCAGCAGCAACTTTATCAAACACATAAGCCTTGTTCCAGAAGTTCTTCACAAGGTCAAAGTAAACAAACCCATTCAGTATCTCAAAGTAGTTTTCCCATTGTTGATCAAAGAAGAAGTCTTTTACATCAAAACCATTGACTCTTAAGCTTTCGAAATCTACAAAGCTTTCAGAACAGAACTGCATTCCTTCTCTTCCACAGTCATTCGTGTTATCAGGTTCAACAAACAATGCTTGAGATTCTAAGTCGATGACAGGTGGTAACACGGGGTTGAAAGATTTTTGTACGATTTTGCGAGATGATGATGGACGAGCAGCCATTGAAGAGAAATTTTGTTGATCGAAGAAGAAATAAGGATTCTGAGTTTTAGGGTTCGTGTAGGTTGTGATTGTGTAAAGTTTGTGCTAAGTGTTTGTTGTGACTATATATAGCAAGAATAAGCACACACAAAGAAGAAACAAACTAAAACAAACCAAAGGAGGGAGCGCGAACAGTTTAAAATTAAATTTAAATTGTATATAACTGTAAATTCATCATTAACTGTTCTCCATCCAATCAGAAACTAGACACGTGCAAGAGAGAAGATAACAAACTGACACGCGTAAGGACAACTGTTTTACACTTACTAGTACAAAACTTTCACTTTCGCTTATTTCAGTGCCCGACTCATTCGTATCTTACACCTCATCAGAACCTGTTATTCTTCAGAACTTCCTTCACTCCGAGTTTCTCATTAGAGGCTCTGAGCGTTAGAGACTCTGAAGAAGTTTCAGACCCTGATTCTATTTTACATCTCAGAGCTAGTTATCTTCAGAGATAAAATGCATGTTCAAATTCTTTTTAATAAAATCAAATCGTTCAATAGCTAAAGGTTTAGTAAATATATCAGCCCATTGATGGTCAGTATCAATGAATTGAATATTTATTGTACCTTTTTGAACATGATCTCTTATAAAATGATGCTTAATTTCAATATGCTTAGCTTTGGAATGTAAAATTGGATTTTTAGATAAATGAATGGCAGCAGTATTATCACAATAGAGTGGAATACTACTTTCAGTTATGTTATAATCTTCTAACTGATATTTCATCCAGAGAAGCTGTGTGCAACATTTAGCAGCTGAGATGTATTCTGCTTCTGCTGTAGACAAAGCAATGGTTGTTTGTCTCTTACTGGCCCAAGATATGAGATTCTCACCAATAAATTGGCAATTTCCACTAGTGGATTTTCTCTCAATCTTGTCTCTAGCATAGTCAGCATCACAGAATTCAACTAGCTTACTATCTAGGGATTTTTTATAAAGAAGTCCTAGATTAGTTGTTCCTTTCAAATATCTAAAGATCCTCTTAACAGTAGTAAGATGAGGTTCTCTAGGATCTGATTGAAATCTTGCACATAGACATACACTGTATAAAATGTCAGGTTTAGAAGCTGTTAGATAGAGTAAAGAACCAATCTGTTGGAACAAAGTGGGTCTGACATGAACCTCTAAGATTTTAAGTGGTTTTGATGATAACAAAGTATTAAAATTGCAATTGGTATTACTAATGATTATTCTAATGTGCAGAATTATAAGTTAAGATTCATTCAGAAGCACTATGAATAACAAGAGAGAAGCCAAGCTATGAAGCTCTGAAAGCGTATCGCTGTTCATCAGAAGCTTAAAATTTGCGTGCTGAAGATAGTGCTTCTGAGGACCAAAAGCTAGACTCTGAGGAATTCAGAAGCTGAAGACCTTAAGAAGCTACGACAACAGCATCTGAAGCAAAAGGAATTTTCATCACTGAAGAACTGACAGAATCAGAACCTATGTTTGAAGAACAATCTACTTCAAGGCTCTGTCACATCCACAAGAAGGAATATTCGTTGGTACAACGTTAATCTTATCCATAAGTGGAGCGCATTTGAGGATCGTACTATCGTACTATTATTACTCAAAATGGATGAGTGATAATTTGAATTGCAAGGTAGTGGAATTGGATTTCTTTGCTAAAGAAGGCAATCTACAGCTAGCAATTGTACGAGCATATTCCAGCTGACACCTTATCTCTCTACAACGGTCATCATCTTCCTTCAAGTATAAATAGAAGACTCAAATGGAAGAAATGACTACTGTTCTATTACCGCGTTTAAGGCTCTGAAATATTCTGACATAATTTGTTCAATCTGTCATTCAAGTCTTAAAGCAATTTGCGTTGTATTTTGTAAACACCTCTGATAGTATATCAAGTGTTCATTAACAATCATTCTTAGATTTTAAGTTTGTTTGGGAAGTCTCTTGTTTAGTGAAACTTGAGCACCTGAGAAGTCTCTTGTTTAGTGAAACTTGAGCACCCGAGAAGTCTCTTGCAAGTGTGCTTGAGCAATTTGTAATCTTGAGTAGATTATAGTGAAAAGCTCTTGTTAGTAACAAGGGGACTGGAGTACTCTCGATTTGTGAGAGGAACCAGGATAAATTTTGTGTCTTTCTTTCTCTCTCTCAACACCCTTCTTTATCTTGTGTTTATATCCGCTGCAAACTTGTTTTTATTTCGAAAAAGTTTTAATTCTCAAAACACAATTCAACCCCCCTCTTCTTGTGTTTTTCCACCTTCAATTGGTATCAAGAGCTAGGTCTGTTGCCTAACTCACCTCACAGTGAAGCAGTAAAGGAGGTCAAAGGAGGTCAATGAAGTTCCTTTCGACTATGACTCAAACTCTCGACAAAGGAGGTCATCTGATAAAGTTCCTTTCTTCAACGGAACTGAGACTAGTTACCCCTTCTGGAAGACCAATATGTATAGTCACATCATGAGTATTGATTGTGATTTATGGGACTTAGTAGAAGATGGAGTTAACTTTGAAAATATGGACTTAGAAGGAGTAGTCAGTTCTCAGAACAGGAAATCTTTTACACCTACTCAAAAGCTAGAGTACAAGAAGCATCACTCTGTAAAAGGAATGATGACCAATGCTATCTCACATGATGAGTACCTTAAAATTGGAGATAAAAGAACTGCAAAGTCTATTTGGGATTCCTTAAAATCCAAGTATGAGGGCAACAAACAGGTTAAGGAGGCAAAGGCTAACTTGTTGGTGCATCAGTATGAGCTGTTTAAGATGAAGGATGGAGAGGACATTGAAACTATGTTTTCACGGTTTCAAATTCTAGTATCTGGACTTCAAGTATTAGACAAGAGTTATACTGAAGCTGATCATGTGAGAAAGGTACTCAGAAGCCTACCACCAAAATGGAGACCCAAGGTGACTGCTTTTCAAGAGTCTAAGGATTTGGATACTGTATCCCTTGAAAGCCTGATTAGTTCATTGAAGAGTCATGAGATGGAACTAATGACTGATGAATCAACCAAGAAGATGAAAGGGATAGCCTTAAGCTCTAAGAGCTCATCAAAGGCTCTGAAAGCTAAAATTATAGAATCTGAAGATGAGGCTTCTGAAGAGGGTCAAGAAGTTGGGTCTGATGATGAAGAAGAGATGGTGCTGATGGCTGCTAAGGTTTCACAATGGGCAAAACGAAGCAAGATATATGCAAGCAAATTTGGAGGATCTTCCAAGAGACTTAGTACTGCTAAAGACAAGAAGGAAGATCAAAGCAAGTGTTTCAAATGCAACAAGCCTGGTCATTTCATTGCTGATTGTCCAGAAAACAAAAGTAGATCATCAAAGCAAAGCTCTAGCAAGGAAAGATATCAGAGTAAAGTCAAGAAGAGCTTTCTGGCAACATGGGAAGATCTTGACAAAGACTCAGACTCAGATGGTGATGAGGAAGCAAATCTAGCACTGATGGCAACTACCTCTGACAGAGAAGACTCTGAAGCAGGTTCAGACTCTGAAGATGAGGAAGAGGTAATTGCTAAACTATCTAGAACTGAATTAGTAGATTCTCTTAATGATGCCTTAAAAATGCTCACTAAAAAGGCAGGTGAATGTAAGGTCTTGAAAAAGGCTTACAATAACCTAACTGAGAAAATGAACATAATAGTTGAAGAAAATGAGTCTCTAAGAAGTAGAAACTCATTTATGGAAACTCATTATATTTATGATGATAAGGTTCCTCCAGAGCATGAATTTGCTCTGCAAGAATTTCTTATCAATGGCATGAAGAGAAGTAAGATAGCTTCCTTAATATACCATGTTAGTAGAAACAGAGGTGAAGGTCTTGGATTTTCTCGTTTTAAAGATAATCCATTATTTTCTAAACCCTCTAAAAGTGATAATTCAAAACCTAAGGCTGTATTTGTTAAAAGCCAATCAGAAGCAATAGTTATACCAGAACCTGAAAAAATAATTGTGTCAGAGGCCAAGAAGTCTCAGACTCTGAAACCTTCAGAGCCTAAGGTCTCCAAACCTCAGACCAATGTCAAAATAAATAAAACTCTGGTATATTCTAAAGCTAAGCCCAAGAGTTATACAAAGCCTAAAAGTTTTTCAAAATGCTTCAATAACTCTAGAGCTCCTGATAGGCCTTATAAACAAAAACAATCTAAGGTAATGAGGACTAACTCTAAAGGACCTATAAAGGTATGGGTACCAAAGTCTGAGATTGTCTTTGCAGCAGATCTGCACTCAAAGAAGGCCAGAGCAGCATTCTTGGTACCTGGACAGTGGCTGCTCGCGTCATATGACAGGAGACAAGCATATGTTCCAAACCCTGACTCTGAAAGAGGGAGGAACTGTGGGATTTGGAGGAAACCAAAAAGGGAAGATCACTGGTACGGGTACAATTGGTAACTCTTCTCTCTCTATTAAAGATGTTTGGTTAGTTGATGGCCTCAAACATAATCTACTGAGCATTAGCCAATTTTGTGATAGTGGATTTGTTGTTAAGTTTAATAAAGATGCATGTACTGTAATTAGAGAGTCTGATGAGTCTGTAGTGTTCAGTGGCTTAAGGAAAGGCAATGTTTATAAAATTAATCTGTCAGAACTCTCAGAGCAAAAGATAGTTTGTCTTCTATCTTTGAATGATGAGAAATGGGTCTGGCACCAGCGCTTAGGTCATGCTAACTGGAGATTAATCTCTAAGCTTAGCAAACTAAGCTTGGTTAAAGGACTACCCAATCTTAACTATCATTCAGATGCTCTGTGTGGTCCTTGTCAGATTGGAAAGATTTCAAAAACCTATTTTAAACCTAAAAACATTGTCTCTACCTCAAGACCTCTTGAACTGCTTCACATTGATTTGTTTGGTCCTGTAAGTACAGCTTCAATCAATGGAAAGAAATATGGACTTGTTATTGTTGATGATTACAGTAGATGGACTTGGGTTAAATTTCTTAGAGTGAAAGATGATGCATATGATGTGTTTACCATCTTCTGCACACAAGTGCAAAGTGAGAAGAGTCTCAAGATCTTAAAGATCAGAAGTGATCATGGGGGTGAGTTTGAAAACGAACCCTTTGCAACTTATTGTGAAGACCATGGAATTGTCCATGAGTTCTCAGCTCCTAGAACACCACAGCAAAATGGTGTTGTAGAGAGAAAGAACAGGTCTTTACAAGAGATGACAAGAACCATGATGCATGAGACTAAACTTGCTAAGCACTTCTAGGCAGAAGCTATGAACACAACTTGTTATATTCAAAATAGGATCTATATCAGACCTATATTGAATAAAACAACATATGAACTCTTTAAAGGAAGAAAGCCCAACATCTCTTATTTTCATCAGTTTGGATGTACCTGTTACATTCTGAACAATAAGGCCTACAAAAGAAAATTTGATGCCAAAGCTTGTAAGGGAATCTTTATAGGTTACTCTGAACGCTCAAAGGCATACAGAGTGTATAATTCTGAAACTAACACAGTGGAAGAATCTATACATGTTAGATTTGATGACAAAGAGCCTGACAGTAAAATGTCAGAGCAAGATGATAGCTATGCAGGTGTTCCATATATATATAACAATCCAGAACCTGAGAAAGCATCAGATGCAAATAAAACTTCAGAAGCTGTATTGGAAGAAGTCTCTGAAGAAGCATCCCCAATAGAAGCATCTGAAGGACATGATGATATCTCAGAAGATGATACCCAAACAAGTGCTGAAACTAATGAAGCTCCAAAGAGAAAATTCAAATACAGATCATCATATCCAGAAGATCTTATTCTTGGAAACAAAGAGAGTCCAAGAAAAACAAGATCAGATTATCAACAACATGATTCACTTCTAGGACTCATATCTATGATAGAACCTAAGAATGTTGATGAAGCTCTTTCTGATGATGGATGGATTGTAGCAATGCAAGACGAGCTCAATCAGTTTCAAAGAAATGATGTGTGGGATTTGGTACCAAGACAAACACACAAGAACATCATTGGAACCAAGTGGGTATTTAGGAACAAACTGAATGAACAAGGTGAAGTGGTAAGAAACAAAGCTAGACTAGTAGCACAAGGCTACAGTCAGCAAAAAGGCATTGACTTCACTGAAACATTTGCTCCAGTGGCAAGACTGGAAGTAATCAGGTTATTGTTATCATATGCAGTTAATAATGGAATAACCTTATACCAAATGGATGTTAAGAGTGCCTTTCTAAATGGAGTCATTTCTGAAGAAGTATATGTCAAACAACCTCCAGGTTTTGAGGATTTGAAAAACCATGATTATGTTTATAAACTTAAGAAATCACTCTATGGTCTCAAACAAGCTCCAAGAGCTTGGTATGAAAGACTGAGTAATTTTCTTTTAGAAAATGGTTTTCAAAAAGGTCAAATTGACAATACACTATTCAGAAAGACAACTAAGAAAGACATCTTAATTATTCAAATCTATGTTGATGATATAATATTTGGTTCTACTAATGCTTCCTTGTGCAAGAGTTTTTCAAAGCTGATGCAGGATGAATTTGAGATGAGCATGATGGGTGAACTAAAGTTTTTCCTTGGAATTAAAATCAATCATGGAAAAGATGGCACTTACATTCATCAAAGCAAGTATACAAAAGAGCTTCTGAAGAAGTTTAATCTTGAAGACTGTAAGATAATGTCAACTCCCATGCATCCTACAAGCAGCTTAAGCAAGGAAGAAATTGGAAGCAAAGTACATCAGAAGCTGTATAGAGGTACGATTGGTTCTTTACTCTATCTAACAGCTTCTAGACCTGATATTTTATATAGTGTATGCTTGTGTGCAAGATTCCAGTCAGATCCTAGAGAACCTCACTTAACTGCCGTTAAGAGGATCTTTAGATATCTGAAAGGTACTACTAATCTAGGACTTCTTTATAAAAAATCCCTAGATAGTAAGCTAGTTGGATTCTGTGATGCTGACTATGCTGGAGACAAGATAGAGAGGAAATCCACTAGTGGAAATTGCCAATTTATTGGTGAAAATCTCATATCTTGGGCCAGCAAAAGACAAACAACTATCGCTTTGTCTACAGCAGAAGCAGAATACATCTCAGCTGCTAAATGCTGCACACAGCTTCTCTGGATGAAATATCAGTTAGAGGACTATAACATAACGGAAAGTAGTATTCCACTATATTGTGATAATACTGCTGCTATTCATTTATCTAAGAATCCAATTTTGCATTCCAGAGCTAAGCATATTGAAATTAAGCATCATTTTATAAGAGATCATGTTCAAAAAGGGACAATAAATATTCAATTCATTGATATTGATCATCAATGGGCTGATATATTTACTAAGCCTTTAGCTATTGAAAGATTTGACTTTATTAAAAAGAATTTGAACATGTATTTTATCTCTGAAGAAAACTAGCTCTGAGATGCAAAATAGAATTAGGATCTGAAGCTTTTTCAGAGCCTCCAATAATTCAAAGTCTCTTTTGGGAAGCTCTGAATAATATGGGTTCTGAAGAATAACAGGTTCTGATGAGGTGTCAGATATTAATGAGTTTGGCTCTGAACTAGACGGAAGTGAAACGTTCAGTACTAGTTAGTGTACAACAGTTGTCTGTACACGCGTCAGCTGTGATTAAGCCTCTCTTACACGTGTCTAGATCCTGATGGGTAGAGAACAGTTAATGATGAAAATGCAGTTATACAATTTAAAAATTAATTTTAAACTGTTCGCGCTCCCTCCTTTGTGCTTATTTTCTGAGTGTTTATTCTATTTAATATAAATTGTCACTTCACTCACAAAGCACAACTTTCTCACACAATCACTTCCTACACAAACCCTAAAACTCAGAATCGTCAAAATTCTCTCAACATCATCATCATTATCTGCAATCATGACTGCTCAACCTTCTGCCATCATCGTTCAAGAACCGTTTGACCCTGAACTCGTGCCAGTAATAGATTTAACTTCTCAAGCGTCATTCGTCGATCGTCCTTCTTCAACGGATTGTGGTAGAGATGCTATGGAATTCCTTACTGAGAAGTTCGTGGATTTTAAAAGTTTAAGACTTAACGGAATCGATGTTCAGAATCTATTCTATGACCAACAGTGGGGAAACTATTTTGATATGTTGAATGGGTTCGTCTACTACGACATTGTGAAGAACTTCTGGCATAAGGCGTATGTGTTTGATGAGTTTAGTGCTAATGAGGAAGTAAATAAGTTAGTGGCTAAGGACAAGAATCTGAAAGGTAAGTCCAGAGTCCAACTGGGTCTAAGAGCGTATAAGGGAAAGAAGATTAGGTCAAATCTGTTAGGTATTGATGTGCTTATCACCCAAGAACATGTGGCAAAGATTCTGGGTCTGGATAACAAAGGCCAAGATGTGAATACTTACAAATCAAAGAGTATGTATACTGAGTCTATTAAAGCAGATCTTTTTCCTGCTGGAACAACAGAGAAGCAATTTGAAAAGGCAAAGTATTTGAAGCCTGAGTTCAACTTTGCCTTCAGAGTATTTCTTGCCTCTATCATTCCCAGAATAGGAGGAAAGGATACAATTTCTTTACCACACAGGCACTTTCTATGGTTTCTGCATAAGAGGGTGAAGGTTAACTTGGCTAGTCTGTTGTTTGAGCACCTGTGCTCCAGCATCAATGAGAATCAACATAAGGCTGTAGCAACACTTCATCATCCCAGATTAATTTCAGAGATCATTTGTCAGACAAAACTAATTGAGATTCTTAGGGAGAAGGAAAAACTAAGAGTCTTTCAAACTGCAAAATTTGATGCTACCATCTTGGTCAACATGAAAAAGAAAAAGAAAGAGGAGCTGATACATGCTGAAAACCCTCTCAAAACCATCTATGAGACTTACTTCTGGTGTGATGGGTTTCCCACAATTTCTGAGCATGACAATGATGAAGTTATTAAGAATTTTCTGGCAATGGTAAGAAGGGAAACTGGAGCAAGGGTTACTAGAAGTATGGTGGTAAATGTGCCTGATTGGGATATTTTCAAAGGTCCAAAATAAATCACCAGGTCTAGAAAGAAACCTAGACTGGTAGAGAAAACTTTGCTTGAAGACTCTGAGAAAAGCAACGGTGAAGGACAAGAGGAACAGTCTGAGGATAACAGTGCCACTGAAGATGATGAAAAAGTCACTAAGGAGCAAGTAGCTAATATTGTTCAAAGGAAGGCTGTTGAAAAGGAGAGAAGATCTAAGAAGAGGAATGAGAGGCCTGCAGCTGCTGAAGAGGATCAACCAGTCAGAGCCACCAAAAGGATAAAGACTGTGGTTGCTAAAAAGAAAGCTGCTGGCACTTCTAAAGGTAATATCTCTAAACCTAATGATGATAGCACTTCTGAAGCTCAACCCCTTAACCCATCTTCCATAGACTATACAAAACCTCTTAATGTGATCCCACCTTCTCCACAACCTTTATCATCCTCATCATCCTCATCAGAAGGGACTTTTTCTGCTACCAGCACTGACTCTTCAGAGCTGCTTATAAGATTGGATAAATTTCAGAAGGAGAAATCCAAGAAAAAGATCCATGTTAAAAGAACCCCCATGAAAAAGACCCTCAAGAAAACCAAAACTAAGCCACAAGAGGAAAACATTGTTATTGATACTTCAATCCTTGACCAACCCACCAACACAACAAGAAAATCACCTACAATCCTTGACCACCTCGCCACACACTTATCTGGTGATGCATTTACACACTCAAACCTAGAATCACCAAATCACCCCATCAACAAATTTGTCAAAAACACTTTTGAACCACCAATAACAATTGTTCAGACACCACCTCCAATATTTGCTGCCTCTGAACCAGAAAATCCACCCACTTTTACACCAGTTCAGGATGAAGTTGTGACTCATTCTGAACATCACATTGCTTCACCCAAACCTTCTGAAAAATCACCTCATCATTCACCTGAACACACCACTGCTGAACCAGTTCAAAACACAGCTGAACAACAACCTCACACTACTTCTGAGACAACTCCAACTGAAATCCAAAATGTCCAAACACCACCCTCAACACCTCTTATCCATGGTCCTAGCTACAAACCTTTGACAGTAGAGGAAGTAATTCTGCCTGTTGATTTTGCCTTACCTATTTTTGAGGACTATCTTAAAAAACAAATCGATATAGATGATGAACCAATCTCATTATCCCTCTCTCAGAACCAAAACATTGACCTTAGCAAAATCAGAATTATCCCTCTCAAAAGAAAGAGACCTACCATTCCTTTCAACAAAGACCATCCCTTTTTCAATCCTATCTCTGAACCTAATCTTGAGCTTATAGATATTGCTATCAGTATTAGTCTCAAGAGACTGAAGAGTATGGAAAAGGAAACTCTTGTCTTTCCATCAGATGTGGATGCTGAAATCAGAGATATGGAAAGTAAGTTCAGTGAGACTCTGAGACTACTGGGTAATCATGTCAAGGAAAGGATCAAAGGAAAGGGCATGGATGCAATCAGTCACATTATGGCCTCTGCTAATCTTTCTCAAGCTCCTAGACTTACCTTCTACAATCATGAAGCAGAGCTTAAAAGATTAGAGCTTCTGGCTGCTATACAGGAAAGTACCAGAATGTCAAGTGAAGCTGCTGAGAGGTTGGTGGATGAAGAAGCAAGATATGCTAGATTAGTGATTGATGCTGAGCAAGCTAGAATAGCTGAAGTTGAGCATAAGAGGCTGGCTGATCAAGAAGCGCTTAGATTGGTTGTTGATATGGCTGTTCACATTGCTGAGGTTGAAACAAATAAGATCAAGGAAAATCAAGCATCTGAAGAGGACTTTGTTGGAACAAAGTGGGTCTGACATGAACCTCTAATGTTTTAAGTGGTTTTGATGATAACAAAGTATTAAAATTACAATTGGAATTACTAATGATTATTCTAGTGTGCAGAACTACAAGTTAAAATTCATTCAGAAGCACTATGAATAATAGCAGAGAAGCCAGTCAAAACAAGCTCTGAAAGCACATCACTGTTCATCAGAAGCTTAAGTTTTGTATGTTGAAGAAAGTGCCTCTGAGGACAAAAACAAGGCTCTGACGGACTCAGAAGCAAAAAGGGCCTCAAGAAGCATTGATAACAGCATCTGAAGCAAAAGGAATTTGCGTCTCTCAAGAGCTGACATATTCAGAACCAATGATTGAAGAACAATCTACTTCAAGGATCTGTCACGTCCACAGGAAGGAATATTCGTTGGTACAACGTTAACCTTATCCATATGTGGAGCGCAATTGAGAAACGTACTATTGTACTATTATTACTCAAAATGGATGAGTGATAATTCAAATAGCAAGGTAGTGGAATTGGATATCTTTACCAAAGAAGGTAACTACAGCTATCACAATTGTACGAATAAATTCCAGCTGGCACCTCTCTCTCTCTGCAACGGTCATCATCTTCCTTCAAGTATAAATAGAAGACTCAAATGGAAGAAATGACAACTGTTCGAAAAATATTCTACCAACACTGTTCAAAGACTAAGAAGCATTCTGACATCATAATTTAAATCTGTCATTCTAAGTCTTAGAACAATTTGAGTTGTATTTTGTAAACACCTCTGATAGTATATCAAGTGTTCCTTAACATTCATTCTTATTCTTAAGTTTGTTTGAGAAGTCTCTTGTTAAGTTTAACTTGAGCATTTGAGAAGTCTCGTGTTTAGTGAAACTCGAGCACCTGAGAAGTCTCTTGCAAGTGTGCTTGAGCAATTTGTAATCTTTAGTAGATTATAGTGAAAATCTCTTGTTAGTAACAAGGGGACTGAAGTACTCTCGATTTGTGAGGGGAACCAGGATAAATTCTGTGTCTTTCTTTCTCTCTCTCAGCACCCTCTTTTTATTTTGTGATTTTATCCGCTGCGAACTTAGTATTATTTCAAAAAGAATTTAATTCTCAAAACACAATTCAACCCCCCCTTCTTGTGTTTTTCCACCTTCAATTGGTATCAGGAGCTGGGCTGTTGCCTAACTCTCACCTATCAGTGAAACAGTTAAGATTCAGGGAGGAAAAACATGTCTGCTGAGAAGAATCTCAATGAAGTTCCGTTTGACTATGATTCTAATTCTAAAGACAGAAGGTCTTCTGACAAAATTCCCTTTTTCAATGGAACTGAGACTGGTTATCCATTCTGGAAAACCAAGATGTACAGTCACATCATGGCGATTGATTGTGATCTGTGGGACTTGGTAGAAGATGGAGTGAATTTTGAAAATATGGACTTAGAAGGCGTTGTTAGCTCTAAAGACAGAAAGGCTTTTACACCTACTCAAAAGCTGGAATATAAGAAGCATCACAGTGTAAAAGGGATGATGACAAATGCCATCTCTCATGATGAGTACTTGAAAATTGGAGATAAGAGAACGGCTAAGTCTATCTGGGATTCTCTTAAATCCAAGTATGAAGGAAATAAACAAGTTAAGGAGGCTAAGGCCAACTTGTTAGTACATCAGTATGAATTATTTAAAATGAAGGATGGAGAGGACATTGAGACAATGTTCTCTAGGTTTCAAATTCTTGTTTCTGGACTTCAAGTTTTAGATAAGAGCTATACTGAGGCTGATCATGTAAGGAAAGTACTCAGAAGCTTGCCGCCAAAGTGGAGACCAAAAGTGACAGCGTTTCAGGAATCTAAGGATTTAGATACTGTGTCTCTTGAAAGCTTGGTTAGTTCTCTAAAGAGTCATGAGATGGAACTTATGACTGATGAATCGACTAAGAAGCTAAAAGGGATAGCCCTGAGCTCCAAGAGTTCCTCTAAGGCTCTGAAGGCGAAGGTTATAGTATCTGATGAAGAAGCTTCTGAAGAAGGTCACGAGATGGACTCTGATGAAGAAGAAGAAATGGTTCTGATGGCTGCAAGAGTATCGCAATGGGCTAAGAGAAGCAAGAAGTATGCTGGTAAGTTTGGAGGTTCTTCCAAGAAGGTTGGTGCTTCTAAGGATAAAAAGGAAGAACAAAACAAATGCTTTAAGTGCAACAAACCAGGACACTTCATTGCTGACTGCCCAGAGAACCTGAGTAAAACATCCAAGAGAACCTCTAACAAAGAAAGATACAAAAGTAAGCTCAAGAAGGGGTTCCTTGCCACTTGGGATGATTTGGATCAGGAATCAGATTCTGATGGGGAAGAAGAAGCAAACCTAGCCTTGATGGCAACCGCTTCTGACCAAGAGAACTCTGAGCACGAAGCTGACTCAGATTCAGAAGATGAAGATGAGGTACTTGCTAAACTTTCTCGTTCTGAATTAATAGATTCCTTAAAAGATGCCTTAAAATTTTTAACCAAAAAGGCAGGTGAGTGTAAGGTCCTTAAAAAGGCCTATAACAACCTGACCGAAAAGACAAATGAAATAATTGAACAAAATGAGTCTCTAAAATCAAGAAATGAATTTATGGAAACTCATTATGTTCTTGATGATAAGGTTCCTCCAGAACATGAATTTGCTCTTCAGGAATTCCTTATCAATGGAATGAAAAGAAGTAAAATAGCCTCTTTGATTTATCATGTAAGTAGAAATAGAGGAGAAGGTCTTGGATTCTCACGTTTTAAAGATAATCCATTATCTTCAAAGTCCTCTAATATAGATAAATCAAAACCTAAGGTTGTCTTTGTAAAGAGTCAATCAGAAGTTCTAAATGAGTCAGCCTCTAATAGAACATCAAAGCCAGAGGCTCAAAAGTCAAAGACTCTGAAGGATAAAACCTCAGAACCTAAGATTGTTAAGCCTCAAGCTAATGTTAAATCTAAAGAAGCTCTGACACATTCAAGAACAAAGCTCAAGAGCTATACTAAACCCAAAAACTTTTCAACAAGGGTGGTTAACTCTAGAAGCTCTGATAGGTCCTTCAAACAAAGACCACCTGGACCTGTAAAGACTAACACAAAAGGACCCATAAAGATATGGGTACCAAAATCTCAAATAATATTTGCTTCAGGTTTGCACACTAAGAAGGCCAAAGCAGCAATGCTGGTACCTGGACAGTGGCTGCTCACGACATATGACGGGAGAAAGACATATGTTCCAAACCCTGACTCTGAAAGAGGGAGGTACTGTGGGGTTTGGAGGAAACCAAAAAGGGAAGATCATTGGTACAGGTATAGTTGGTAACTCTTCTCTTTCAATTAAAAATGTTTGGTTAGTTGATGGCCTCAAACATAATCTGCTTAGCATTAGTCAATTTTGTGATAGCGGATTTATTGTTAAATTTGATAAAGAGGCATGTACAGTAATCAATGATTCTGACAAGTCCATATTGTTTAGAGGATTAAGAAGAGGTAATGTTTATAAGGTGAATCTGTCAGAACTCACTGAGCAGAAGATAGTTTGTCTTCTATCTCTGAATGATGAAAAGTGGGTCTGGCACCAACGCTTAGGTCATGCTAACTGGAGATTAATCTCTAAGCTTAGCAAACTAAAGTTGGTTAAAGGCCTGCCAAATCTTAAATATCATTCAGATGCTCTGTGTGGTCCTTGTCAGATTGGCAAAATTTCAAAAACTTCTTTTAAACCTAAAAACATTGTCTCTACCTCAAGACCCTTAGAACTACTTCACATTGATTTGTTTGGTCCAGTAAGTACTGCCTCAATCAATGGGAAGAAATATGGATTAGTCATTGTTGATGATTACAGTAGATGGACTTGGGTAAAGTTTCTAAGAGTGAAAGATGATGCATATGATGTGTTCAGCATCTTCTGCACTCAAGTGCAAAATGAGAAAGGTCTCAAAATCTTAAAGGTTAGAAGTGATCATGGTGGTGAATTTGAAAACGAACCATTTACAACTTTTTGTGAAGATCATGGCATTGTCCATGAGTTCTCTGCACCTAGAACACCACAACAAAATGGTGTTGTAGAGAGAAAGAACAGGTCTTTACAAGAAATGGCAAGAACCATGATGCATGAGACAAAACTTGCTAAGCACTTCTGGGCAGAAGCTGTAAACACAGCTTGTTATATTCAAAATAGGATCTATATAAGACCTCTATTGAATCTAACAACATATGAACTCTTCAAAGGAAGAAAGCCCAACATCTCTTACTTTCATCAGTTTGGATGTACATGTTACATTCTAAACAACAAGGCCTACAAAAGAAAATTTGATGCCAAAGCTTGTAAGGGAATCTTTATAGGTTACTCTGAACGCTCAAAGGCATACAGAGTGTATAATTCTGAAACTAACACAGTGGAAGAATCTATACATGTTAGATTTGATGATAAAGAGCCTGACAGTAAAATGTCAGAGCAAGATAATAGTTATGCAGGTGTTCCATACCAATACATCGATTCAGAACCTGAAAAAGCATCAGAAGCTGTTGAAGCTTCAGAAGTTGTATTGGAAGAAGATGCTGAAGAAGCATCTCAATTAGAAGCATCACAAGAACATGATGACACTTCAGAAGAAGACACTCAACCAAGTGCTAATGTTGATGAAGCTCCAAGAAGGAAGTTCAAATATAGATCATCACATCCAGAAAATTTAATTCTTGGAAACAAAGAAAGTCCAAGAAAGACAAGATCAGACTATCAACAACTTGATTCACTTCTGGGACTAATCTCAATGATAGAACCAAAGAATGTTGATGAAGCACTTACTGACGATGGATGGATTGTAGCTATGCAAGATGAGCTCAATCAGTTTCAAAGAAATGATGTATGGGATTTAGTGCCAAGACCAGCACATAAGAACATCATTGGAACTAAGTGGGTATTTAGAAACAAGATGAATGAACAAGGTGAAGTGGTAAGAAATAAAGCTAGACTGGTAGCACAAGGCTACAGTCAGCAAGAAGGTATAGACTTCACTGAAACATTTGCTCCAGTAGCAAGACTGGAAGCAATCAGGTTACTTCTTTCATATGCTGTTAACAATGGAATCACATTGTACCAAATGGATGTTAAGAGCGCCTTTCTTAATGGTGTTATTTCTGAAGAAGTATATGTCAAACAACCCCCAGGTTTTGAGGATTTGAAAAATCCTAATTATGTTTATAAACTCAAGAAATCACTCTATGGTCTCAAACAAGCTCCAAGAGCTTGGTATGAAAGACTGAGTAATTTCCTTTTAGAAAATGGTTTTCAAAAAGGTCAAATTGACAATACATTATTCAGAAAGACATCTAAGAAAGATATCTTAATCATTCAAATATACGTTGATGATATTATTTTTGGTTCTACTAATGCTTCCTTGTGCAAGAGTTTTTCAAAGCTGATGCAGGATGAATTTGAGATGAGTATGATGGGTGAATTGAAGTTCTTCCTTGGAATCCAAATTAATCAAGGAAAAGATGGCACTTACATTCATCAAAGCAAGTATACAAAAGAGCTTCTGAAGAAGTTCAACCTTGATGACTGCAAGATAATGTCTACACCCATGCATCCTACCAGCAGCTTAAGCAAGGAAGAGATAGGAAGCAAAGTAGATCAGAAGCTGTATCGAGGTATGATTGGTTCTTTACTCTACCTTACAGCATCTAGACCTGATATTTTATATAGTGTATGCTTGTGTGCAAGATTCCAGTCAGATCCTAGAGAACCTCACTTAACTGCTGTTAAGAGGATCTTTAGATATCTGAAAGGAACTACTAATCTAGGACTTCTTTATAAAAAATCCCTAGATAGTAAGCTAGTTGGATTCTGTGATGCTGACTATGCTGGTGATAAGATTGAGAGGAAATCCACTAGTGGAAATTGTCAATTCATTGGTGAGAATCTCATATCTTGGGCCAGTAAGAGACAAACAACTATTGCTTTGTCTACAGCAGAAGCAGAATACATCTCAGCTGCTAAATGCTACACACAGCTTCTCTGGATGAAATATCAGTTGGAAGATTATAACATAGCTGAAAGTAGTATTCCACTATATTGTGACAATACTGCTGCTATTCATTTGTCTAAGAACCCTATTCTACACTCTAGAGCTAAACATATTGAAATAAAACACCATTTTATAAGGGATCATGTTCAGAAAGGTACAATAGATATTCAATTCATTGATACTGAACATCAATGGGCTGACATATTTACTAAACCTTTAGCTATTGAAAGATTTGATTTTATCAAAAAGAATTTGAACATGCACTATATCTCTGAAGAAAATTAGCTCTGAGAAGTAGAATAGAATTAGCATCTGAAGCTCTATCAGAACCTCTTATAATTTAGAGTATCCCTTGGGAAGCTCTGAATAATTTAGGCTCTGAAGAGTAACAGGTTCTGATGAGGTGTCAGATACAAATGAGTGAAGCTCTGAACCTTTTGGAAATGAAACGTTCAGTACGAGTAAGTGTACAACAGTTGTCTATACACGCGTCAGCTATGATTAAACTTTTACAACACGTGTCTAGATCCTGACGGGCAGAGAACAGTTAATGATGATTATGGCAGTTAAGTATATTATTTATTTTTTAAAACTGCTCGCGCTCCCTCCCAATGTTTATTTTCTCTGTGTATGTGTGCTAGTTACTATTCATAAGTCACTTCACTCACTTGCACAACTTTTTACACAAAATCACTACCTACACAACCCTAGACCTTACAGAAATTCCCAATCTTCATCTTCTTAATTCTCTGCAACTATGGCTGCTCGTTCATCAAACGAAATCGTTCAAGAACCCTTTAACCCTACGTTACCACCCATCATCGATCTTAATTCAAAAGATAATCTAGTCTACGAACATCATCAAACCGACGCTGGACCAGACTCTTATGATTTCTTCACTGAGAAGTTCGTGGATTTTGAAAGTTTGAAAGCGAATGGGATTGACATTCAATACTTGTTCTACAACCAACAATGGCAGAATTATTTTGAAATGCTTAATGGCTTCGTATACTACGACATAGTGAAGTATTTCTGGCAGAAGGCTAAAGTGTACGATAGAGCAAGTGCTGATAAAGAATACAAGGATATGGTTGAGAAGAACAAGGAATTACGAGGGAAAACAAGAAAGGAACTTGGTCTTAAACCTTATAGAGAAAGGGAAATTAGGTCAAATATTTTGGGAATCAATGTTGTGATAACTCAGGCACACATTGCTAAGATTCTGGGTTTAGACAACAAAGGAGAAGATATAGAAGTGTATGATAAGAAAAGCAAGCATTTGGATTCAATTCATCAGGACCTCTTTAAATCTGGATGCACACAAAAGGATTTTGGAAAAGTAATGCACATGAAGCACACATTTGAATTTGCTTTCAGAATGTGTTTGTCTACCATCTTCACCAGAAAAGGTGGGTTGGATACCATCTCCATTCCACACAAACATCTCATCTGGTTCTTATACAAGAGGGTGAAAGTTAATTTGGCTAAGATTCTTTTTGATCACATGTGCTTTACCATCAATGAGGGTAGAACTAAAATACCATCAGTCATTCATCACCCAAGGTTAATTTCAGAACTGATAAGGCAAACCAAACTCACAGATATTGTGAGTGCCAAAGAAAAACTTAGAGTTTTCCAAACTGCTAAGTATGATGCATCAGTTCTGGTCAACATGAAGAGAAAAACCAAGGAAGAAATCATTCAAGTGAAAACACCTCTACAGCAAGTGTACGAAAAGTACTTCTGGTGTGATGGGTTTCCCACCATATCAGAACATGATAATGATGAGGTCATCAAGAACTTTCTTGAGTCAGTAAGAAGAGATACTGGAGTTAGTGTGCCCAGGAAAATGGTTGTAAGTGTTCCCAATTGGGATATCTTCAAGGGACCAAGAGATATTACAAGGAACAGAAGAAAGCCAAGAACTACTGAGCAAGAAATGATTGATGAAGGCTCTGATGATCAAGGACATGCTAGTGCTGATGAGATTGAGGAAGGTGCTGGAAATATGATGACTGAAGCTGTTCAGAAGGGAAAGCAGACAAAGAAAAGGCATGATAGGCCTTCAGCTTCTGAGGAAGATCAGAACCCTGCTAAACCTGCAAAGAGATTAAAGACCAGAGCTTCTAAACCAAAAGGTAAGATCTCTGAATCTAATACTCCTAGCATTCCTGTAGCTCAGGATATTGGTTCTGAATCCCAACCCTCCATTGCTAACCCTTCTATTTCTCAACCTCCATCATCTACCAATCAACCTCAACCCATAGACTTCACCGTACCTATTAGTGTAGTCTTACCTGATCAAAAAGCTATATCATCATCATCATCATCATCATCTGATACTAGCACTGACTCTGAGGAATTCATTGCTAAGATAATCAGAGAAGGACCAAAGAAAACAAATCTTAAAAAGACCACCAAGAGACCCATCAAAAAGCCAATCCAACTGTCTTCTGATGAGGAACAAAACACTGTCGTTAACACCTTCATTCCTGAACAACCAACCACTACTGAATCTGTTCTTGAACATCTCCAACAACATCTATCTGGAGATGCCTTTACACATTCCAATCCCAACTCACCTCGTTTTCATGTTGTCAAAACCACTATTGATCAAACCATCCAAGAACCACCTGTTGTTCAATAAATTCAAACACCCCCTCCTTCACTTGATCACATCTCACAAGTGAATCCACCTACGTTCACACCTGCTCAGGATGAGTCAATTGCTCATTCTGAAGAACAACAAAAATCACCTCATCCATCACCTATCAATGACATTGAAACTGAACAATCTCCATTACCTCCACCAGAAATATACTCCACTGAATCATCTCCTTCACCTTCACCACAACCTGTCTCTGACCCACTCAACAAACCTCTAGTACTAGAAGAGGTTCTTGAGATCTTCAAAAACATCACTGAGGCTGAACATCAAATGTTCAAGGATTCCATCAATCTTGATGATGATATCATACCGCCAAATCTCAGTAAAATAAAAATCATTAACCTCAAACGTAAACAACCTGAACCAACCATTCCTTTTGACCCATCCTTACCCTTTTTCAATTCTGACTCTGAACCAAATCTTGAGCTGCTACATAATGCTATAGGTATTAGACTTAAGAGGTTCAAACAAAGAGAGGAAGAAGCTCTTATCTTCCCTTCTGATATAGATGCTGATGTCAGGGAATTAGAGTACTTATTTGGTAAATCTTTAAGGATTCTCAGTACTCATCTGAAGGATAAGATTAAGGGTAGAGGAGCAAACACTGTACGGGAACTGTTTGAGATTGTTGAGAAGCTAAACGCTCCAAGGCTCACATCTTACAACCATGTTAAGGAGCAGGCTAGGATAGCTGCTGAAGAAGAAGAGAAGAGGCAAGCTGAAATTGAGCACAAAAGGCTAGCTGAACAAGAAGCATTGAAATTATTGGTAGATAGGGCTGTGCATATTGCTACATTTGAAACCAATAAGATCAATGAGAATCAAGCTACTGAACAAGATGTTGCCATGCTTGATCAGAATCTGATAAGAGAAGATACGGATTTCAATGAAGATTCTGACAAGGGTAAGAAGCCCATTTTTGTTCCAACTCCTTCTCACTCTCCTATGAAGATTGACATAGCCTCAACCTCATCTGCAATACCTCCTGCTGTTCAAAATGCTTTGGATAATCTCAGAACTGACATGGCTAATGAAATTGATGAACTAAGAGTGGATGTGCGCACTGATGTGAATGCTGCTGTGGAATCAGTTCACAAAAGGATGGATGACATGATGTTAACCCTTCTGAAAGCCATAGCAGATGTTAAGAAACCTTAGTCATTGTTTGAGCACTTGTTTTGTTGTTAGTTCTTGTGTAATTTTTGGATAATTTTTTTTTTAAATTCATATCTATATTATCCATATTTGTGTGTTTGTTATTTGCTTAAATGTTTGTTTTATATTTGTTTTTCAAAATTTAACTTTTCTATATACCATGATATTGTCTGGTACTCTTGAGAATTCTGACTCTAGTGAAAGATGCTGAAGAGCATCTTAGTTTTTAAACTAATAAGCCTAGGATTTTCAAAACCTAAGAGTCTCTCTCATCAGTACTCCTGTTTACTCATGAAATAGCTTCTTAGTATTAAAGTTTGTTTAACAACGGGGCACCAATACCGAATGAGGCGTGTCTGGTAACTGGTTTTCTGACAATAGGAATGAGGTATATATACATAAGAAACTTGCTTAAAACAAAGGGAATTAATAGCATAAACTACTTTATTAATATTATTGAAGAATTTCTATTACATAGAATGATAAGACTCTACTTAGAGCTAGGCTTAACTTCAGAAGACTCTGCATCTAGCTTCTTATGTTTCTCCTTAATGTAAGCAAGCAATTTGGCAGTGGCCTTTTGCACTAGTTCTTCAGTGTTCTTCTGAACAGCAGCCTCGTACTCTTCGTATGGAGTATCATCATTGTATGTCCATAAAAATTCTTCCAGATCAGAGCCCATTTCCTCCTCCTCTGACTCTGTCAAAATCAGTTCTTGCTTGTTCCTTTCGTAGCGAAGCTTGTTTTCTTCGCAGCGCCAGGGCTCTGCTCCCTTCTTGCTCTTTTCTTTTGAGCCTGAAGCATCCTTGGTAACCTGCTTTTCCATTATATGTTTGTTTTTGGAAATGACTTGATTACTCTGAATGAGTAAAATGAGAGGAATCATCCTTTATTTATAGTACCTTCAAGATATCTTGTCAGTAGGATAATCAATGCCATTCATTGAATGCGTTTGTTTGTCACTTCCTTTTGACTTGACTACCTTGTTTGGTGCTTTGACTGCTTGGTTTTCTGTGTCTTTTTGACTGATGCCAAAAGGGGGAGTAAGAGTAGCGTTAAAATTAATGTTGATTCATTCATATACTGCTCAATCTGAAACTGTAATGTTAAATGCATCATGAATCAATATTTATCCCTTATGATTCTTTCTCATTCTGAACGATTATTGAAAGGGGAGAAAATTTAAGAACCTAAAATAAAATTCATAGACAATGTCAGAAGAGCTTGCAAACCGCTTCTGAGCATTATCAAACTCTAAGAAGCAAAGCTTACAAAACTATGCTTCTGAGAGTTAAATATGAAAATTTATTTTAAGTTAATAAATCGACTCTTAAACTGTTTTAATTAATTATGGATAAAACTTAGGGGGAGCTTACAAACCTACCCTTATGGATTATCAGACTCAGGGGGAGATTGCAAACCTTTGAAACCTGAAGTCATCATAATTAAATTAAATCAACAACAATTGAATTTTAATGCTTTGGTTTGTCATCATCAAAAAGGGGGAGATTGTTGGAACAAAGTGGGTCTGACATGAACCTCTAATGTTTTAAGTGGTTTTGATGATAACAAAGTATTAAAATTACAATTGGAATTACTAATGATTATTCTAGTGTGCAGAACTACAAGTTAAAATTCATTCAGAAGCACTATGAATAATAGCAGAGAAGCCAGTCAAAACAAGCTCTGAAAGCACATCACTGTTCATCAGAAGCTTAAGTTTTGTATGTTGAAGAAAGTGCCTCTGAGGACAAAAACAAGGCTCTGACGGACTCAGAAGCAAAAAGGGCCTCAAGAAGCATTGATAACAGCATCTGAAGCAAAAGGAATTTGCGTCTCTCAAGAGCTGACATATTCAGAACCAATGATTGAAGAACAATCTACTTCAAGGATCTGTCACGTCCACAGGAAGGAATATTCGTTGGTACAACGTTAACCTTATCCATATGTGGAGCGCAATTGAGAAACGTACTATTGTACTATTATTACTCAAAATGGATGAGTGATAATTCAAATAGCAAGGTAGTGGAATTGGATATCTTTACCAAAGAAGGTAACTACAGCTATCACAATTGTACGAATAAATTCCAGCTGGCACCTCTCTCTCTCTGCAACGGTCATCATCTTCCTTCAAGTATAAATAGAAGACTCAAATGGAAGAAATGACAACTGTTCGAAAAATATTCTACCAACACTGTTCAAAGACTAAGAAGCATTCTGACATCATAATTTAAATCTGTCATTCTAAGTCTTAGAACAATTTGAGTTGTATTTTGTAAACACCTCTGATAGTATATCAAGTGTTCCTTAACATTCATTCTTATTCTTAAGTTTGTTTGAGAAGTCTCTTGTTAAGTTTAACTTGAGCATTTGAGAAGTCTCGTGTTTAGTGAAACTCGAGCACCTGAGAAGTCTCTTGCAAGTGTGCTTGAGCAATTTGTAATCTTTAGTAGATTATAGTGAAAATCTCTTGTTAGTAACAAGGGGACTGGAGTACTCTCGATTTGTGAGGGGAACCAGGATAAATTCTGTGTCTTTCTTTCTCTCTCTCAGCACCCTCTTTTTATTTTGTGATTTTATCCGCTGCGAACTTAGTATTATTTCAAAAAGAATTTAATTCTCAAAACACAATTCAACCCCCCCCTTCTTGTGTTTTTCCACCTTCAGACTTTGTTATGCATGATCAGAACCTCTGTGAGCCAGATTCTGACAATGGAAAAGCTGCTATTATTGATTCATCTTCTCTCAGATCTCCACCAAGACTTGTTCAAGGCTCTTCCTCATCTGCCATACCTTCAGCTATTCAACTGGCTCTAGATGAGATCAAGAGTGACTTAAGAGAAGAGCTGAGAAATGAAATGGATGAGTTTAGGGCTGATATAACAGAAGATATGAACAAATCTGGTGAAGCCACTAATAAAAAGATAGATGCAGTGATGGAGCTACTGCTGAAGCTTACTCAACAACAACCCAAACCTTAACTTTTATGTTTGAGCACTTGTTTGTATTCATGTTTTATGTAATTCGTTTG
The DNA here is from genome assembly GCA_030408175.1 of Trifolium repens. Classification (NCBI taxonomy): domain Eukaryota; kingdom Viridiplantae; phylum Streptophyta; class Magnoliopsida; order Fabales; family Fabaceae; genus Trifolium; species Trifolium repens. The sequence goes on from CP125851.1 coordinate 41,311,923, forward strand.
GATAATTTCTTTTTGGTTAATTAAGCTTCTTATTATCCTTAATTGTGTGTTTGTGTATCTGAATGTGTGTTATTTTTTTACTTTTGTTTTTCAAAATTAAAAATATATTCACTTCTTATGTCTGATACTCTTGTGAATTCTGAACCTAGTGTAAGGTGTTGGAGAACATCTTGTTTTTGTTAACTTATATACGATTTTGAAAACCTAAGGTTCCCCCACATCAGTATTCCTGTTTACTCATGAAATAGCTTCTTAGTATTATAGCCTGTTTATAAGCGGGGCAACAATACCGAATGAGGCGTGTCTGGTAACTGGTTTTCTGACGTTTGAAAAGAGAATATAAAAGAAACATGCTTAATCAAAAAGAAAGAAATTAATAGAAAGAACTCTTTATTAGTATTATTGAAGGATTCTTTATTACATATGATAGTGAGATCCTACTTAGAATCAACGTCAGCAGCCTCTGGCTTACTCTTCTTACGCTTTGCACTCACATAAGGGAGTAGGTCACGCAGGGCTTGCTGAGCTTCAGCTTGATACTCTTCGTAAGGTTTGTCATCATCATATGTCCATGAGAACTCTTCCAGGTCAGAGCCTATTTCTTCAAGCTCAGACTCTGTCAGAACCACCTCTCGCATATTTCTTTCATAGAGATGCTTGTTTCTTTCGCAGCGCCAAGGCTCTGCTTCCTTCTTGATCACTTCTTTTGATCCTGAAGCATCCTTCGCAGCTTGCTTTTCCATTGTGTGTTTCTTATGATGCTCTTTGATTATTCTGTATGAATAAAATGAGAAGAATCATCTCTTTTTATAGTGCTCTCAAGCTTTCTTGTCTACCTGGGAATCAACACAGTTCATTTAATGAATATAGTTGTAACCAATTTTTGACTTGAATGTCTTGTTTTCTACGCTTTTTGACTGATGCCAAAAGGGGGAGTAAGAACAGCGTTAAAATTAATGTTAATTGATTTTTTTTAACTGCTAAAGAACTGAAACCGTTATACTCATATCAATTTCTATCCCTTCTGAACTGTCGTTATGTGATTCATTCTGAACCTTATTGAAAGGGGAGAAAATTTTAGATTTGAAATACATTTTCGTAGATAAAATGAGAGAAGCTTGCAAACCTTCTCTGAATATTATCAGACTCTGAAGGAAGAGCTTACAAACCTCTGCCTCTGAGAGTCAAATATGAAAATTTATTTCAAATTAATAAATTAACTCTTAAACTGTTTTAATTAATTTTGGATAAGACTTAGGGGGAGCTTACAAACCTAACCCTATAGATTATCAGACTCAGGGGGAGATTGCAAACCTTTGAAACCTGAAGTCAACATAAATAATTAAATCAACAACAATTGAATTTTAATGCTTTAGTTTGTCATCATCAAAAAAGGGGAGATTGTTGGAACAAAGTGGGTCTGACATGCACCTCTAAGATTTTAAGTGGTTTTGATGATAACAAAGTATTAAAATTGCAATTGGTATTACTAATGATTATTCTAGTGTGCAGAATTATAAGTTAAAATTCATTCAGAAGCACTATGAATAACAAGAGAGAAGCCAAGCTATGAAGCTCTGAAAGCGTATCGCTGTTCATCAGAAGCTTAAAATTTGCGTGCTGAAGATAGTGCTTCTGAGGACCAAAAGCTAGACTCTGAGGAATTCAGAAGCTGAAGACCTTAAGAAGCTACGACAACAGCATCTGAAGCAAAAGGAATTTTCATCACTCAAGAACTGACAGAATCAGAACCTATGTTTGAAGAACAATCTACTTCAAGGCTCTGTCACATCCACAGGAAGGAATATTCGTTGGTACAACGTTAATCTTATCCATAAGTGGAGCGCATTTGAGGATCGTACTATCGTACTATTATTACTCAAAATGGATGAGTGATAATTTGAATTGCAAGGTAGTGGAATTGGATTTCTTTGCTAAAGAAGGCAATCTACAGCTAGCAATTGTACGAGCATATTCCAGCTGGCACCTTATCTCTCTACAACGGTCATCATCTTCCTTCATGTATAAATAGAAGACTCAAATGGAAGAAATGACTACTGTTCTATTACTACGTTTAAGGCTCTGAAATATTCTGACATAATTTGTTCAATCTGTCATTCAAGTCTTAAAGCAATTTGCGTTGTATTTTGTAAACACCTCTGATAGTATATCAAGTGTTCATTAACAATCATTCTTAGATTTTAAGTTTGTTTGTGAAGTCTCTTGTTTAGTGAAACTTGAGCACCTGAGAAGTCTCTTGTTTAGTGAAACTTGAGCACCTGAGAAGTCTCTTGCAAGTGTGCTTGAGCAATTTGTAATCTTGAGTAGATTATAGTGAAAAGCTCTTGTTAGTAACAAGGGGACTGGAGTACTCTCGATTTGTGAGAGGAACCAGGATAAATTTTGTGTCTTTCTTTCTCTCTCTCAGCACCCTTCTTTATCTTGTGTTTATATCCGCTGCAAACTTGTTTTTATTTCGAAAAAGTTTTAATTCTCAAAACACAATTCAACCCCCCCCCCCCCCATCTTGTGTTTTTCCACCTTCACAATCATACCTCTATATAGCTTCTCATCCACTTTGCTACCAATTTCTTCCTTGCTTAAGCTACTTGTAGGATGCATGGGTGTTGACATTATCTTACAGTCTTCAAGATTAAACTTCTTCAGAAGCTCTTTTGTATACTTGCTTTGATGAATGTAAATGCCATCTTTTCCTTGGTTGATTTGGATTCCAAGAAAGAATTTTAGCTCACCCATCATGCTCATTTCAAATTCATCTTGCATGAGCTTGGAGAAATTCTTGCATAGAGAAGCATTAGTTGAACCAAAAATTATATCATCTACATATATTTGATTAATTAAGATGTCTTTCTTAGTTGTCTTTCTGAATAGTGTATTGTCAATCTGACATTTTTGAAAACTATTTTCTAAAAGGAAATTACTCAGTCTTTCATACCAAGCTCTTGGAGCTTGTTGGAGACCATAGAGTGATTTCTTAAGTTTAAAAACATGTTCATGATTTTTTAGATCCTCAAAACCTGGTGGTTGTTTGACATACACTTCTTCAGTGATAACACCATTTAGAAAGGCACTCTTAACATCCATTTGATATAATGTAATTCCATTATTAACAGCATAAGATAGCAATAACCTGATTGCTTCCAGTCTAGCAACTGGAGCAAATGTTTCAGTGAAGTCAATGCCTTCTTGCTGACTGTAGCCTTGTGCTACAAGTCTAGCTTTGTTTCTAACAACTTCACCTTGTTCATTTAGTTTATTTCTGAATACCCACTTGGTTCCAATGATGTTCTTGTGTGTTGGTCTTGGTACTAAGTCCCATACATCATTTCTTTGGAATTGATTAAGTTCATCTTGCATTGCCACTATCCATCCATCATCAGTTAAGGCTTCATCAACATTCTTGGGTTCAATCATAGATATAAGTCCCAACAGAGAATCACTTTGTTGATAAGCTGATCTTGTTTTTCTTAGGCTTTCTTTGTTTCCAAGAATAAGATCTTCTGGATGTGATGATTTGTATTTGAACTTCCTTTTTGGGGCTTCAGCATTTTCTTGCATTTCATCTTCTGAGATATCATCATGTTCTTCAGATGCTTCTATGGGAGATGCTTCTTCAGAAATTACTTCCATTTCAGCTTCTGAAGTTTCATTTGCTTCTGATGTTTTCTCAGCTTCTGGATAGTTGTATTGATATGGAACTCCTGCATAACTATCATCTTGCTCTGACATTTTATTGTCAGGCTCTTTGTCATCAAATCTTACATGTATAGATTCTTCCACTGTGTTAGTTTCAGAATTATACACTCTGTATGCCTTTGAGCGTTCAGAGTAACCTATAAAGATTCCCTTACAAGCTTTGACATCAAATTTCTTTTTATAGACCTTATTGTTTAAGATGTAGCAAGTACATCCAAACTGATGAAAGTAAGAGATGTTGGGTTTTCTTCCTTTAAAAAGTTCATATGTTGTTTTATTCAACATAGGTCTGATATAGATCCTATTTTGAATATAACAAGCTGTATTCACAGCTTCTGCCCAGAAGTGCTTAGCAAGTTTAGTCTCATGCATCCTGGTTCTTGCCATCTCTTGTAAAGACCTGTTCTTTCTCTCTACAACACCATTTTGTTGTGGTGTTCTAGGAGCAGAGAACTCATGGATAATTCCATGGTCTTCACAGAAAGTTGCAAATGGTTCATTTTCAAACTCACCACCATGATCACTTCTGATCTACAGAATCTTAAGACTTTTCTCACTCTGTACTTGTGTGCAGAAGATGTTAAACACATCATATGCATCATCTTTTACACGTAAGAATTTAACCCATGTCCATCTACTGCAATCATCAACAATGACAAGTCCATATTTCTTCCCATTGATTGAGGCTGTACTTACAGGACCAAACAAATCAATGTGAAGCAATTCAAGAGGTCTTGAGGTAGAGACAATGTTTTTAGGTTTAAAGGAGTTTTAGATATTTTCCCAATCTGACTAGGACCACACAGAGCATCTGAGTGATAGTTGAGATTTGGTAGGCCTTTAACCAAACTTAGTTTGCTGAGTTTAGAGATTAATCTCCAGTTAGCATGTCCTAAGCGTTGGTGCCAAACCCATTTCTCATCACTCAGATACAGTAGACACACTATCTTTTGCTCTGTGAGTTCTGACAGATTTACCTTATAAACATTGCCTTTCCTTAGGCCTCTGAATACTACAGACTTATCAGAATCTCTAGTTATAGTACATGCATCTTTATCAAACATCACCACAAATCCACTGTCACAAAATTTACTAATGCTCAGTAGATTGTATTTAAGGCCATCAACTAGCCAAACATTATTGATAGATAAAGAAGAATTACCAACTGTACCTGTCCCAATGATCTTCCCTTTTTGCTTTCCTCCAAACCCCACAATGCCTCCCTCTTTCAGAGTTAGAGTTTGGAACATATGCCTTTCTCCTGTCATATGTCGTGAGCAACCACTGTTCAGGTACCAGGACTGCTGCTTTGGCTTTCTTAGAGTGCAGATCTGAAGCAAATACAATCTCAGACTTTGGTACCCATACTTTTATGGGTCCTTTGGAGTTAGTCTTAATTGCCTTAGGTGATCTTTGTTTGAAAGATCTTTCAGAAGTTCTAGAGTTATCAAGTCTTTTTGAAAATGTTTTGGGCTTTGGATAACTCTTAGACTTAGCTCTAGTGTGTATCAGAGTTTCTTTTGATCTGACATTAGTCTGAGGTTTGGAAGTCTTTGGTTCTGAGGTTTTAACATTCAGAACCTCTGACTTCTTTACTTCTGACTTAGATGTCTCTTCAGAGTCTGATACACTTTTGACTTCTGATTGACTTTTAACAAAGATAGCCTTAGGTTTAGTTTTATCACTGTTAGAGGGTTTAGAAAATAATGGATTATCTTTAAAACGTGAGAATCCAAGACCTTCACCTCTATTTCTACTTACATGATAAATTAAAGATGCTATCTTACTTCTTTGCATGCCATTGATGAGAAGTTCTTGAAGAGCAAATTCATGCTCTGGAGGAACTTTATCATCATAAACATAATGAGTTTCAAGAAATGTGTTTCTACTTTTAAGAGACTCATTTTCTTCAACTATTATGTTTGCCTTTTCAGTAAGGTTGTTATAGGCCTTTTTAAGGACTTTACATTCCCTTGCCTTTTTTGTAAAAAGTTTTAAAGCATCTTTTAAAGAATCTATTAATTCAGTTCTAGAAAGTTGAGCAAGTACCTCATCTTCATCTTCTGAGTCAGAATCTGCTTCATGCTCAAAGTTTTCTTTATCAGAGGTAGTTACCATCAGAGCCAGATTGACTTCTTCATCTCCATCAGAGTCTGAGTCTTTATCTAGATCCTCCCAAGTTGCAAGAAATCCCTTTTTGAGTGTACTTTTATATTTTTCCTTGCTGGAAGTTTTCTTGGATGATCTATTCTGATTTTCTGGACAGTCAGCAATGAAATGCCCAGGCTTGTTGCATTTAAAGCACTTGTTTTGTTCTTCCTTTTTCTCTTTGGTAGCACCAACTTTCTTGGAAGAGCTTCCAAACTTTCCTGCATATTTCTTGCTTCGTTTTGCCCATTGAGATACCTTAGCAGCCATCAGCACCATTTCTTCTTCATCTTCAGACTCAACTTCATGACTTTCTTCAGAAGCTTCATCTTCAAATTCTATAACATTGGCTTTCAGAGCCTTTGATGAACTCTTAGAGCTTAAGGCTATCCCTTTTATTTTCTTGGTTGACTCGTCAGTCATTAACTCCATTACATGAGTTTTTAATGAACTAATCAGATCTTCAAGAGATACTAGATCCAAATCCTTGGCTTCTTGAAAAGCAGTCACCTTAGGTCTCCACTTTGGGGGTAGGCTTCTGAGAATCTTTCTAACATGATCAGTAGTAGTATAACTCTTGTCCAGTACTTGAAGTCCAGAAACCAAAACTTGAAACCTAGAAAACATAGCTTCAATATCCTCTCCATCCTTCATCTTGAACAACTCATACTGATGAACTAACAAGTTTGCTTTAGCCTCTCTAACTTGTTTGTTTCCTTCATATTTAGATTTCAGAGACTCCCAAATAGACTTCGCAGTTCTTTTGTCCACAATCTTGAGATACTCATCATGCGAAATCGCATTAGTCATCATACCTTTTACATTGTGATGCTTCTTGTACGCTAGCTTCTGAGAAGGTGTGAAAGATTTTCTATGTAGATGGCTAACCACTCCTTCTTTATCCATGTTGTCAAAGACAACACCTTCTTCTACCAAATCCCACAAATCAACATCAACACCTATGATATAACTATACATCCTTGTTTTCCAGAAAGGGTAAGAAGTAGGATTTCTATTAAAAAATGGAATCCTGTCAGAAGACTTCTTATCATTTGAGCTTGTGTCATAATCAAATGGAATCTCAGCTTTCTTTCCTCCATCATTTCCAGCAGCGTCAGTCATGTGTTTCCTTTGGATCTTTTACTGTTTCACTGTAAGGTGAGTTAGGCAACAGACCTAGCTCCTGATACCAATTGAAGGTGGAAACACACAAGAAGGGGGGGGGTTGAATTGTGTTTTAAAAGTTAAAACTTTTTCTCAAATAAAAACTAAGTTTGCAGCGGATTAAACACAAAATAGTAATGAGACAGAGAGAGAGAAAGAAAGACACATAAATTTATACTGGTTCCTCTCACAAAACGAGAGTACGTCCAGTCCCCTTGCACTTCCAAGGGCTTCTAACTAAAATCTTATAAGATTACAAGATGCTCAAGCACAATAGCAAGAGACTTCTTTAATGCTCATGTTACAACTAACAAGAGACTTCTCAAATGCTCAAGTTACAACTAACAAGAGACTTCTCAAACAAACTTAAGAATAAGAATGAATGTTAATGAACGCTTGATGTACTATCAGAGGTGTTTACAAAATACAACAGAGTTTTGCCTTAAGACTAAGAATGACAGATAGAAGCTGTAATGTCAGAATATTTCAGAGTCTTAAACGTAGTGATAGAACAGTAGTCATTTCTTCCATTTGAGTCTTCTATTTATACTTGAATGGAGAGTGATGACCGTTGCAGAGAGATAAGGTGCCAGCTGGAATTTGCTCGTACAATTTGATAGCTGTACATTGCCTTCTTTGGTAAGGAAATCCAATTCCACTATCTTGCAATTTGAAATATCACTCAACCATTTTGAGTAATAATAGTACGATTGTAAAATCCTCAAATGCGCTCCACTTATGGATAAGGTTAACGTTATACCAACGAATATTCCTTCTTGTGGATATGACAGAGTCCTTAAGTAGATTGTTCTTCAATCATTGATTCTGATTCTGTCAGCTCTTGAGTGACGCAAATTCCTTTTGCTTCAGAGTCTGTTGACGTAGCTTCTTAAGGTCTTCAGCTTCTGAGCTTCTCAGAGTCTGGCTTTTGTCTTCAGAGCCACTAACTTCAGAACTTGATTTTAAGCTTCTGATGATCAGCGATATGCTTTCAGGGCTTCTTAGCTTGGCTTCTCTGCTTTTGTTCGTAGTGCTTCTGAATGAATTTTAACTTATAATTCTGCACACTAGAACAATCATTAGTAATACCAATTGCAATTTTAATACTTTGTTATCATCAAAACCAATTAAAAACTTTGAGGTTTATGTCAGACCCACTTTGTTCCAACATATTCGCATGCCTCAATCCAGTAGTCGTAGCTCCAGTTATGGTCCGCCCAATGAGATCTGCGTATTTTCTTTATTTTTTCCTTTTTTTTTTATATTTTTTTCTTCCACTTTTGTTCAACTGGTGTGTAGCTTGAGTCCCATTGATTATCTTGAGCTTTTTGCATGCTTTGGTCATGTAACTTATTAAAAACTATTAAAATAACATAAAATAATCCTAAATACATGCTAAAAACATCAAACACTAAGGCGTTTTTTATCCTATTGGCAAAAAGTAACCCGACACTATATATATATGATTTAAAACTAAACAAGTGAGAATCCATTTTTTGAAGTTACATTGACAGATTGTTAAGTTGAAGTTACATTGACAAATTGTTACATCCATGGCCATTTCTTGGTAAGTTCACTATTTAAAATTAAAAAAAAAAAACTTCGAATTTCTACTTTAAGATTTGTATCTCTAATAAATTACCATGATTTGAATAAGTTGATACAGGGACGGATCCAGAATTTTTGATCAGTGGGGTCAATGTCGTTTATTATAAATTTTTAAGTTTTGTCCTTTAAATTTCTGATATTAGTATAAAGTCATATTTTTCTTTAAATTTTGAGTTAATTCCGTCAAAAACATCCACGTGGCACCCCTTAAGTTATTTACGTGGACGATTTAAACATAAACTTGACTAAGTGAACTAACTTAATTTTTTAAAAATATATGTGACCAAATTAAAATGTAAGAAATCAAACAACAATTTAACCAAAACAAAAGTAACCAAAAAGAATAACCAAAACAAAAAGGTTTACTTGCATTTTTATCCCCTAATTTATCAAATTCACAAAAATAGTCTCCCTATTCTAAAATTAAATTTTTTTGTCCCTCAACATTATCAAACTCACGAAAATATAGGACAAAAAGATTGATTTTAAAATAAAGAAACTATTTTCATGAGTTAAAAAAAAAAAAAAATGAGATCAAAAGTACAATTAAGCCGGTACAATTTGAAGAAATAAAAGAGAATACAAAATATACAAGTCCTAAAATTTAAAATAGGAGACATATAAAAGGGAGTTGAGAAACTTATTTTTCTTTCATTCTTCTGTATTGTAAATATGTGTGTGGAGAAGGTACTTTATTTTATTTGTGCTTGAAAGTAGAAATGACAATGTTTGTTTCTTGTTTCCATTCCATCGGTGGGCTGTGTGGGCAAGACAAAATTTGATATGGGGGCAACACATACAAATGTTTATATTACTAGTTAAAAGATAATTGGAGGAGTGGGGTCAGCTGCACCCATTTTCTATAGTGTAGATCCGTCCCTGAGATGATACCAAGTAAGTTCTCTAGGTGCGAAGTCGTAAACTGAGGTGTTTGCTAAGGGCTTCAAACTAATACTATTATATGGATTTTCTTCCTGGCTTGGTAGCCCCCAGAGTATGGGACGTTGCACCCAACTAGGTTAACAATAACTTGTGTTATTTACCTTCTGCTATTTTAATTTAACTTGTCTAATGTGTTCTGTGTTGGTACGATGTCGTAAAATCTCACTCAACATTGTGTTTTTCCTAGTGTTGCAACATCCTACACGACATCTGTTATTTGCGTGTCAGAATTTCAACATTAAACATAACAAAGATATCAATATCTACTAGACTATCTCATTCAATTGATAGTTAAACACGTACACAAATAAATATATATATTGAGTACACCGATAATTATATATTACTATTAAAGATATTTTAGCAATTTCATATTTTTTGCAGTGAACCGTGGCCGAACTCCGGAACCATATCAATCCCTCTTGGACCATTAATATTATCAAATAAAATTTTAAATATGTCAAACAATTTAGGATTATATATGTAAAAGATAAATAATACTTTACACGATAAAAACATATAAGATTTATTGCAAACAAACACTTCACGAGCCACAACCTTATTAAAAAATTAAATTCTTACAATAAAAACACAAATTTCCCAAGCACACAAATGACACGAAAGAGGAATCAACTAATTCGGCGGCAAAGGGTAATTCCATCACCTACTGTGAGCTGACAAATTTCGATCCTTGAATCTTGAGCAAGATACTTGTTAACCTCAACCACATGACCACGATAGTTTCTAATGATCTCTAACATAGGTGCATCAGGTGGAAGTGCAACTGATCCACTCCATAAGGTGTTATCATATCCAATTAATCCCCCAACTTTTACAAGATCAATCACCTTCTTATGATAGTTTATGTAATTATTCTTATCAGCATCCACAAAAACAAAATCAAATGTCCCTTTGTTATTTTCCTGCAAATTTAATGGACGTACCAATTCAATCAATTGCAATAATTCATTCATTGCAAATTCATTCTTTTTAATTTTTGTGTAAATCTTGCATGGTTATAAAAAGATAATGAAATCAAGGTTGTATATGAAAATGAAAACTCACATCTTGAAGAAGTTGGTCAAGAAGAAGGAGAGCAGGTCCTTCTCTAAAGTCAATCTTGTGGTCCACTCCAGCTTTTTCAATCATAGGCAATCCCAACTCATAGTATTCACGAGTAATGTCCAAAGCCAATACCTAATAAAATAATTCATCCATTGAATTACATATTAATTCATTTTACATTTTATTTATCTTTTATATAGTTTTAATTGTGGTAGTCTGAAAATTGTAGAGTGTCCTTCTAAGTATGGGATTAAGAGTGAATCTCTTTTAGGCGGTGTTTATTTTTGGTTTTTGGTCTTTAGTGTCCGCCTATATACGGCACCTCGCTCTGTAGTTCTACTTTTACCGGTCTCTGTCCGTCTTGTACAATGACCTGATTTTTTAATAATATATTTGCCGTTAAAAAAAAATATATAGTTTTAATTGTATTTTCCCTCGGTCCCTTTGACTTAAACTTAAATTAAGTCTCAACTAATTTTTGTCATAATAAATTATATATATGGAGCCTTACCTTTCCATCAGAGGGAAGAGCAAGAGCAGTAGAGAGCAGAGAGTAACCTGTGTACACACCAATTTCCATTGTGTTTTTTGCATTTATTAGCTTAACCAACATGCCTATAAGTTGTCCTTCATCAGCTGGTGTAGCCATAAGGCTCCTGTTTCAAACCATTGATGATCATGTATGTTAAATAAAATAGTTTTTCCCCTTTTGGAGACAATAAAAAGCTATCTAATATGGAACTGGTTCAAATATCGACTTTACTATTTATATTAAATTCGAACAAAATATTTTTTTATTATTTAAAATATATTTTATATATATTAAATATAAAATAATTACACAAATTGTCAAAAACTAAATGTAGTTTGAGATCTAAGAGTTCATCGTTTCTTAGACCAAAACTACTGTGGTAAATATTTTAATATTTATTGCGCATATACTCCTACAGTATTTTTTTTTTCTTTATAATCTTGATTATTAATTATGAACACTATCGCTACACTTTAAATTATTTTTTTAAATAAAGAAGTGAAAATAATGTACCCAAAAAAAAGTGAAAATATAGAAGCAAAAAAGGTGAAAATAATAGATAAGTAAAACAAAAATAAAAAAAAAAACAAGTGAATATATAGTATAATATCTTACAGTGGTTGTTTATCTGTCATCTCACGAAGCTCCTTCAAACATGGATGCTCTCTTGGAAACACACTTGTTTCGAGTATATACTGCATAGTGCACACAATTATTATTTTAATTACAAATTAAGGTTTTTCAAATCTAAATATTTTGCCAAATTAAATGGTTTATTTGCTATCATTTAATTACAAATTTTTACTTGAAAGTTTCTCATATACAAAAAAGAATATGTTTGGGCTGATGACCATATGTCAAGGCTGTTTTTAATTAAGAAGATTTGGTGGATAGTTTACCTAATTTTATTACGTCCCCATTCTCTTTTTTGTTGCTGTTTGTTTTTTATTTATAAAATTAGGGTGTTGCAGTTGGTTCACCTTCTGCTTCCCATTTGCTTAAATTATTTTTTTACATAATTTGATTTTTTTTTTATAAACGCTTACCTTATTATATAATTTATTTTGGGCTTCTTTGACACAATATCGAAGAAAGATTATTGAATTAAATTTGGTCATTGAAATGTCTAAACAATAATCAAATCACATCACATGCATCACATTGAATAAAACATTTACAAATCTTTTATTAAACAAAATTACAAATTAAAGTTTAACTAATAAAACACTATTTTTCCCGCCAAACATATATATTTTACATATTGTTTGTTTTCATAGAAAATGGGTGGATGGAAAATACAAAGGAGAGAAAGCTTCCACTATTTTAGAAAGAAAGCTTGATTTTAGTGGATCACATGCCCAAACTCTTTCTGCCCAAAATTGAGAAGAAAGTTGAAAAATTAAAACACACATCCAATTAAAGCAAATGACAAAATAATCCTTACATTTTTATGCATGTTTGTTGCATCACGTCCCATTTAACGTTTTTTCAATTAATTTGCTTAACCAATGCATGCTTCTTTAGCGTGCCTTCTCTATTATATGAGTTCTATTATTATTATTATTATGTGTATATATTATTTATTTTAATGTAAAGATGTTTATGTTATTTATTAAATACACATTTTTCTTTCGTTTAATTTCCCTTAATCATCACTTTTATTCATACTAAACAATTAAAAAATCGTTACACTTGTGTAAACACTCAAGCAATAAAAAATTAGTATAAAATTCCGCTTATTTTCAATTCACTTTATTTTCTTTTCTCATCCAAACAAAATTCTTAAGTGGGTTTAATTTATTCCTAAAAGAAATAGTAATAAAGATCTTCAACAAGATTTTACATAAAAAAAGGGGTAGGAAATAGATATGAGATTTTGGATGTATGAACAAGATTTATTAAATTAAAAAAGATGATTGTGAATATATATACCTTATATAGTGTATCACTCTGAAGAAGAGTCTTGTGAGAGAGATCACTGTATACTTTGTATCCAATGGGTTGGTTTTCGTGTTTCTCTTCATTACTATTGATAGCCATCTCTTAATTACTTATCTTAATTATTTCTTTTTTCAAACTATGAAATCAAAAGCTTTCTCGATGATGAAGAATAAAGTTCCATAAAACTGTCCATTTTATAGAGAAAGGTGAGTACCGTGTCATTAGACTGATTAATCTAAGAATAATTAATACAGTTTTTATTTTAAAAGATTTACAGCTAGGAGAATCTAAAATAGTTTAAAAAAATTCATACGAATTAGTAGGTTGTCACCGGTTATAATTAAGATTCTCATCATATTTCAACATTGTATTTGTATATATTTTGATTTGTATAACATTCGCACTCTTGTCTCATAAATGTAGTTCAAATAGTAGCTATCAAGGATATTATTGGAATGTTCGGGTTTTGAACCCCGAATTTCACATTTATCTATATTTAAATGTGTGAGTCTAACCACTAGACTATTTAACTAAAAAAAAATAACATTCGCACTCTTCAATTTAACGAAATATTTGTTATAAATGACAAAATTTTAAAGTTATACACAAACACATTGCCTAAAGCCATAAAAGGAAAAAGGAAAAAAAAAATTTAAAGCTCAAAACCCATGTAAAATATATGGCAAGTGTTATAAACAGTAGATCACCTTCTTATGTATGTGATTCACCGAACCGGTTGCTTATGTGAGTTGCAGTTTGTTGAGATCTGTGTGGTTTGGCGGACGGTATTTACTTTTTTCAATGAAAGATAGTTTTGTTCTGCTTCAATTCAGTAATGTTTCGCTCGGGTTTTGGTATTTTGGAAAGGAGATGGAGATGGAGTGGGAATAAGAGTACGATGATAGTATATGTCCTTGCTTAAATTTCAAATGATGTTGTTTTATTATGCTGATGTTATCGTTGTACTGCATTTTTTTGTAGTTTTGTACTTTTTCTCGCCATATATATGTCTTATACATATGGTTGAATGTTATAATATATTTGCGGATTAAAAAAATGCTTAAAATTAACTTAAAATTTAATGTCCGTTTATAACACACTTTTAAAATGAAAACTCGTGACTTTCCCCGTCTTTCTGATTAAATCAATAACATAATTGAAGTTAATTCAATATGAATTATATTTTTAATTTTCATTATTTTAATTAATTTGATATCAATTATGTCATTATTTAAACTCTAAAAAGAGGGGCTTTTGTCCTCTTCTTGTACCAAAAAAAATATTCTAATAATAGAGATAATCATTAACTTCATCAAAATTTTAAATATTTTAAAATAATTATTATGATAGATCACTTATTGATCCTGTCATATTAAAGTTTTCTTTAATGTACCATATGAAAAATGAATGCTCTCACATTTTTTCCCTCAATTTTCACATCTCAAACTATCAATCAACTTTTATCAATTTCTTTTAAATTTAAATATTATTTTATATTTATGATTCAATGATCTATTATCCATATTTTTTTCTCAATTTTTTTCCTATTTAACAGAATTCATTCTCATATCATATGTGCCTACATATGTGTAAAAAACATTTATCTAATAATATAGTACTATTGACGCCGTTTTTGAAGGCTTTGTTTGACATTGAGTTTGTAGGCTGTGTTTAAGTCAACCAATATAATAGCCCGTAAGCCAGGTGTGACATGCTGCAAAATAAATATTTTCTACTAAACTTTGTTGGAGTATGCTGGTGGATAATAAAAAAATAGATATGGTAATGTGAATACGAGAGGTGTCTTTAGTGTATGTTCAACATGAGCTATGATATATATATGGTCACATATAAATGTGGGTGTCTGAAAAAAATTATACGGTTAGTAAAAGAAACGTATAAAATGAGGAATTGTGAGCTTCCAAATTAGGGATTATATGAAGTCCAAATATTTGAAATTCTCCTTATTTTAAAATGAGGAATTTATTAGTTATAAAATGATCTAAAATATATTGTTCTATTATGAATAATTTTTTTAGACGGTTTATAGTTTATTATTATACTATAGTTATCAAACACTACTAGAAAACACCCTTTTAGCAACCGATTTAGAGACCGAAATATTTCGGTCGCTTTAGCGACCGATTTAGAGACTGATATTTTGATCGTTAAACGAAAAAAAAATCAGTCGCTCTATCAGTTGCTACTGTATTATAGAGACCGAAATAGAGACCAATAATTAGCAACCAATATTCCGGTCACTATAGAGACCGAATTAGAGACTGATATTTTGAGGTCAAATCCAAAAACATTTTGGTTGCTAAATCAGTTACAATAGAGACCGAATTGGAGACCGATAAATAGCGATAAAAAATCCGACGCAAATATTTTTAGTTTTTTTGTCACAGTTCCCAATAACATTTCAATAAGAGATATATCAAACTCAAGAATAATATAGAAATGCGGCAACTACATTATTTTATCTTCCAATCCATCTCCATTCCAACTATAACCCCAAATCAAACTCACCAAATTATATTTCAAACATCATAATACTCATCCATCTCACACAAAGAAAAGATTTCATCATCTCCACTCAAAATCTTCAACCCATTAAAACCCACACCTATGACAATTTTTCTTTTTAAAATATATGGAAAATAGAAAGAAGAGGGCTAACTTTCTCAAATTATATTCTTTTGAAAATAGTTTATAAAATAAAAAAAGGAGGTTTTTGAATGTAAAAAAAAAAAAAAAGAGGTTGTTGAATTAAATTAATATTAATAATTATCTTAAAATAAAAGGTGAAAATAAAAACCCAATTCTCTCAGCGTAAAACCCTATTCACTTTCAGACTCACAAACGCGAAAACCTTTCTCTCTTCTAGCTTCTAAGCCGCCGCAGATGTTGAAGACGGAACCACTTGTTCCAACTCCGTTGAAGCCGCTCCCAAGTCCGTTGACGGCGTAATTGAAGCCTTTGTCGCTGCACTTCAGAATTAAGCCGACGTCGTTTTCAATAGAAACCTCGTCAAGGTTTCGTCAAGGTTTTTTTTTTTTTTTTTTTTGAATTTTTTTCGCTTTGTTCATGATTTTTCTTTGATTCGTGGATTTGTGAAAGTGTTTAGTTATTGATTTTAGATTTTTTTTATATTTGTGAACCCTAGGACGATGATATTAAGAATGCAATTGATTGAAGATGCAGGTTTTGAAGTTGAGATCTTACATGAACTGGGTTCAGTTGGACAGTTTACGAATGTGTGAATTAAAGAATGCAATTGATTGAAGATGCAGGACGTGTGCGGCATGTGTGAATTCTGTTGAAGGAATCTGAAGAATATCACCGGAGAGAAAACAATGGTGGTAGCTTTAGCCATATTTCTTAGTGTGAGACGTGAGTATCTCTTTAATATATATAGCCATATTTGTTGTTGTTGTTTCTTTGGTTTCATGGAACATGTATCTGTTTTAATTTTTTGTTTTGCATATGTACTAAGTTGTCACTGCTTCTTATTTTATTGTAGGTATTGTTATAGTGTGATTTATCATGTGATTTTGGGGTTTCTACATGCGGTTGTTTTACTGAGTTTGATTTCTGGTTTTTTGTTGTTTATGTAATGAGTTTTTATCAGTTTTTATTGATTAGGCTACTTTGACATGCCAATATCCTCATGTTTTTGAAAACCTGTGTTAATTGAACTTGTTGATACAAAAACTATGGAGCCAAATGACACTTTTTGAAAACCTGTGTTAATTGAAGCTTATGTAATCTGTTAGTTCACCTCTTGTTTACTTATATATTTTATTTGGATTTACTACAAGTTGTTGTCTTTACTTTGTTACAGGGTTGATGTTGCACTAATAGTAAATGGAGGTGCTCCATTCTTTCAATGTCTAGAACTGGAGAATGTATGTTTAGGATAGGAAATTTTCCCTCAAAGAAAGGAATGTATATTTTTGTATATTGTTCCTACAGGTTGATGTGGAAAGATAGCGATGTTTTGTTCTTGTGGACGAGTGCATTCATGTAATTGAAAATGGCGACCTGGTTTGTCTCAATTTCTCACACACCAATTATATTTTTATGATATAGAATGTGGAATGATTCTAAAATAGTCTTTTGATGTCTAATTATCAAATTATAAACACAACACAACATTTTTGAGTAAGAAAACAAAGCTTGAAGGATTCAGAGAAATATTATTGCAAGAGAATATTTCTTTCACCCTAACCGTTTGCCAATTATAATATTTCTCATGATTAAGAATTTGAATTGATAAAGTGTTTATTCTGTGTGTTTGTGTTTGATGGATGGGGCTTACCTAGGAAGAGTAATTGTGTGGGTATGAATAATATTTATACTATATCATATACATGCATTGTCTCACCTCTAAGAATTTCTATGATAAGTAAACCACTTTGATGATTTGTTAATGCATGATTTTATTTTTGCTACATTGTCATTGCATGATTTAGTGAGTGTTGAATAAAAAGTTTTACCGGGACTTTATCAATACTAATATTACACATCTTGTTAGTTTAGTTTTCTCTTGTTGTAACTGTCCTTAGCAGTGGCAGTTAGTAGGCATATCTATAAAACCACCATATATATAATATGTACGAAGTAAAAATATTCAAATTAACTTACAGTTCATATATAATAATGCAGAGTTGTAAGCATGGATCTATTCGCTTGTACAACATAATCGATGTTCCTATTCTGTTTACAAATTATTGAATGTACGCTTGAGATATTAGTCATTTTCACAATTTTTACTGCTGAAAGTTCTAGTTGAAGGTTACTTGCAATAAGAGGCTCTTTTTACTTTGTGCACAACAAGTTTTTTTTAAGTTTGTAGCTTGCATATTCCTGCTCTTGATCAAACACCATTTGAAGGTCTTTGCTTTTTATCGTATGCTTTTGTCAACATTTTGAAGTTCATTATTGTTGCTCTTGATCCATTTGAATTGAAATATTAGAACGTTTGGTGTGTGTTTAGATTAGTTTATCTTGGGTCTAAAATAAGATTAGGAACTTGGGCACATATATGCAGGGATTTTAATAAATTGGGTTGAAGGACTGATTATGAGGTTCTGTTCACATATTCCATCATTCCATGCCTAGTTAATTTCTTAGCACTGCTGGATTTTGTGTAGGGCTTATTTCTTCTGATTAAATTTGTTTGTAGGGATTTTATTAATGTGTATAGATGTTTTTATCTGATAAATTTTTTCCAATTTGCAGATTTTACAAGTTGAACGAAGGAATGCTCTTCTTTGATGTAATTTGAGCTGCTCAAAATTCTTCTTTTAATAGAAATGGACACAGTATAGAGGGAGTGTAATATTAGTTTTTGTTATATCTCTTAGTATTGTTACATCTTAGTATTTTAGAGGCATCTTGGCTGGAGTCTTTTATAGAGTTACAACGTGTATTAGAATGAAAAAACTAAGCTTTATATAGATATAATTTATGTCTGTATGTATTATTCCTATGTTACCAATTGTGTAATTCCCGATTTGCATTGTGTCTATTGTAATTTTTCTGTATAATCTTAGATTAAGTAGAGCTTTATAAGAATTTAATTTACTAATGTGTTTTGTTATGTTTATATGTGTGTGTGTGTGTGTGTATATATATATATATATATATATATATATATATATATATAATATTAAAGGGGCTATATTTTTTTTAAAACAAAATTGAAATTAGTGACCGAATAAGCGACTAGTTTGTTTAAAAATTAAATAAATTTAGTCGCTAATTTGGTTTCTAAAACTAGTAACAAAATCAGTCGCTAAAATTAGTTGCTTAATCAGTTGCTAATAGCGTCGCACAATGTGTCGCAAAGTCTGTCTCTAAACTGTTCTCTGATTTCGGTATCTAAATAGGTTGCTGCAATTGGTTGCTAATTCAGTCTCAAAATTCAGTTGCTAATCGGTTGCTACAAAATTGGTTGCTAATTTGGTCACTACAGATCAGCGACCAAGGTTTTTGCTACTGATTTTAATTGGTTGCTAAATCGGTCGCTAATTGAATTAGCAACCGATTTTGATGAAAATCAGTCGCTAAATCGGTTGCTAAACACATGTTTTCTAGTAGTGAAATGGAGAGGATGCGATAGAAATTGTCTTGTTTGTCAAACATTTTTTTTATATTATTGGAAAAAATGATTATTTTTTAGTGTTATTTATGTTATTTGTAATTTCAATCGATGACAATTCTTTTGAATTTTTTACGCATTTTTTTTATTAAATTCTATTTTTAATAATCGTATCGAACCTCTAAAAATCTACTTTTAATAATTCCATGGATTCTCGAAAAAGTCAGAGATACCCCTAGTAAATTCTAAGAACATATGTTAAAGAAGTTAAAAATATAAATTTTTTTATTGAAAGACATAATAATTTAACTTTTTAAAAGATGGATATACAACTTTTGATACAAATATTTTTATATTAAGTTCATTAACATATGCCCTTAAAGTATAGGTTAATATTTGACTAAAAAATTATATATCACTCAATGTCAATGATATCCATTATATATTTTGAGGTTGTAGCACTTTGCTACTCCTCCTTTTGTTTTTTTTAAAAAAAGCTTAATGACATATTTGATCTTTTAAATTTATTTTAGATTTTAATTTGATCTATCTTACGTTTAGAAAGTTTTAAGCTAGTTATTTTAAGCAATTTTCTATTTAAATCATTCACGTGGCTAACATATTTGAATACGTGGACAACTAAGCAATATGTCACATGGAAGTTTCAGAGGAGATTAACTCAAAATTTAACGAAAAGTTAAACAAAATTAACGAAAAAGAAGAACTTATGTTGACATGAATAACGTAAGGAACCAACTTAGGTCCCGTTTGGCCCGGCTTATTTTTTACTTTTCTATTTATGCTTAAACGAAATAGAAAAATATAAAATTATATTTGACACTATTTCTCCTTAAAAGTATTAGAGAAATAAAGTAAAGAAGTAAAAAATAAAGAAAAGTGAAATCAAACACAATTTTTTCCTTCTTTACACAATTAACTCAGTAATATTTGGTCTCTTTGTTTATTTATTTATTGATTATAACTTTATTGTTTATTTATTTATTGTTTTAAATTTTGAACATATTTTATTTATTACAGTAATATTTATGTAGCAATTGTTTATTTATTATTTAAAATATATTTATTGTTTGAATTTACTTATTATTTTCAACATAATTTATTTATTAATATTTATGTAGCAATTGTATGTATAAAATATAAAAATTTATTTATTATTTATTTATTGTTCATCATATTTTATGTAGCAATTTTTCATCATTTATAAAATTTATTTATTGTTTTTGTAAATTTTTAAAGTTTCAACATATTTTATTTATTATTTATTAATTTTTTCATTCCTTTTTAATAATTTTTTTCAATTTCAATTGTATCAAATTTGTTTCAATTTTTTTAAAAAAAATACAGAAAAATGTATTTATTTTTAAATGACATGGATTTTTTTTTTTAAAAAAATCTATGTATGCTTGCTTGCCACCAGGGGCGGATCTAGACTTGATATATTGGTGTGGCTAAAAAAAAACGTTCACAAATTTTTATAGTTGAAAAAAAAAAATTGGCGCTTGCAAATTAGTCGAAGAAGTAGTTATGTCTCTAAAAAGTACAAGAAAAAATGACAAAGAACAAATAAATCAAATTTGTAGCTGTAGAGTTGAGAGGAGAAATGAAAGGAGGAAAATCAAACCAATAAAGAAAAGAAAAACGAGACTCAGGGAGAGGAGAAGGCAGGAGCTGGAAAAAATATAAATCCAATTTGAAAATTCATAGAATATTTACATTCGAATAATATTATATTTTCCATAACATCTAAAATAATTTAATCTGTTATCGAGATTCATTAAAATTAATGGTGAAAATTCAATAAAAATGTATAAACCTTTATGTTGATGATTTTTTTTTTCTTTTTTTCTTTTGACATTGTTGGTGACTTTTAATAACATATCAAATGATTTTACAATTCTATAAAATTTTACATAAAATATCTAATATGATATAAATTTTAAATTTAACATTAAATTTTATACTCGTTAAAATGTGGCCGGTACATTTTAATTTTTCGAATATATATGTGTATACATTTATTAACGACTCTTTTAAAAAAATAATAATATGACCACAACAATTAATTTTGATTTGTTGTGTAATGGCGTGACTCTAGTAATCTTGCAACATAGCATTTTCTTGGTTAAAATTTAATTAAAAGCACTACTAGAAAACATGCGTTTAGCAACCGATTTAACGACCAAAATATTTTGGTTGCTTTATAGACCGAATTAGAGACCAATATTTTGACCGTCAAAATCAAAAACTTTTCGGTTGCTAAATCGGTCGCTACGTAATTATAGAGACCAAATTAGAGACCAATATTTAGCGACCAAAAAATTGGTTGCTTTAGAGACCGAATTAGAGACTATTATTTGGAGTGTCAAAACCAAAAACTTTTTGGTCGCTATATCGGTTGCTATAGAGACCGAATTAGAGACTGATAATTAGCGTTAAAAAGTCCGTCACAAATTTATATTTTTATACAAATAACTAAAAAAATTAATCAAATATTAATTTTTTTTTTTTTGAAAGTCTTTTATTTCTACGCTTTAGTCTTCTTTTATTTATGGGTCAGATTAGAACTAATTATTTATTCAAAAAACAAATTAACATTAAACTTAATTCATAAGTAAAATAAACATTGAACTATTTACATTACATAATTAGAAATTTCAGTTCACATCTCAAACCTGATCGCATCACCTTCACGCCTCACATCGATTTCAATTCTTCAAACCCAAATCGCTTCACAAGTTCACAACTCACATCTTCGATTTCTCTCTTCACACCTCATGTCCCCAATCGCTACTCTTCACACACCTTGAATCCCTTATAGATTTCGATTTCCCTATCTCATGGTATGCTTAACTTCTCTCTGCTTTCGATTTCGATTATTATTTGTTTTTTGTTGGTGTTTCCGATTTGAAAGACATAAACAAATTTTTAGCTATTGTGACTAACCTGACACCGTCACTCAACAACAAGGTTGGATTACACAACCTTCTTGTTTTCAGGTACTTCAGGTAACTTATTCACCTTCAAGTGTTATGCCTTTCATTCTTTATTTCATCGCTAATTTTAGGTTTCTCTTTGTGCTAGGGTTGTAGCTGCAGAACACATTTCACAAGTGATCTTTTGGTCCATCCAGGCAGCTTGTGATTCATAGAGTTTTTTTTTTTTAATCATCATTTGTTAATTGAAATCAAAATGACTTATAAAATAGCATTGTATCTATTGCAGCTAGGCAGGAAAGGTTCAGGACTCTAACAAGTTCTTACTATATTGGAGCACAAGAAATTAGTCTCGGAATGCTAATGTGGTTTATGTACATATTGATATCTGCTGCATTTTTCTTCTTATTGTCTTTTGCACCCCTTTTATGGCATAAAGAGTTCATTATAGGCATATTTATCTTGTAATAGTTAACGCCAGTAGAATAATTTTTTTCAATTACCGATAATGACTTTTTAATAGTGTGCTTCGTTATCTTTTCTTAGTTTATGATGTCACGAGGAGAGAAACCTCTACGAACTTATCAGAAGTGTGGTCTAAGGAATTGGAACTCTATTCAACTTATCAAGAATTGGTGAAGATGCTAGTTGGAAATAAAGTTGACAGAGTAAGTTTTATGCTCTAATTAGTAAAAATCTTGTGTTTTTCTAGTTGGAAATAGAGTATGAATTTATGATTACCATAGGGAATGAATTTGTAATTTTTCTTGAAATAATCCTTACTGGATTGGTTGAAAATTGTGGTTTTGATCTTAGATACGTTTATACAATGAATTGACATTTAAGTTTTGTATTCCAAGTCTATTTCACCATTTGTTAGAATTAACGACAATGGATCAGTACTAACATCGTGAGAAAATTAAGATATTATCATGATTTCAAATGAATAAAAAAGTTGTTTATATGAATACCTTGTCCTTCTTATGACTGGTTTTGGTATATATGAATACTATCATAGTCTCACTTTTGATGTAATATGATCTAAAAAAGTGTTTATAAGTGAGAGACATTTCTCGCTTTACAAGCCAATTTTATAAGATTGAGTTGGACCAATCCAAATTTTAAGATGGTATTAAAGTCTAACTAAGATTTGTTAGGTCATCGGCGCTTTAGTCACGCTCCAGATGTCTAATCCTGAGTGTAAGGTCCACATTGAAAGTTACACATTCGATGTGCTATGGCCTTAAAAATTGTTTGCAAGTTGGTGTCATATCTTACCTTATAAGCCGTTTTCTATGGCATACCATTGCTTCATTCTTATCTGCCACTATCACCATGATATTCTTATGACATCCATCAGAACATCCTTGCATTATCAGCCAGATTAAATTAAATTCTATATCCCCATTTATATGTGTGTGGCTGGCTTGATATGTTAACTGTAAGACCTAAGATTCCACTGTACGGTTTTTCTAAGGAACTCTAGTAATGGCTACGAGTTTTAGGGTTTTTGGTGAAGTGTTTTTGTGAGTACTGTCGCGGTAATAGAATTTTGCTGAAATTGAGCCTGTTTTGTGCTCGTGCGCTGGAAAGGCACAGACTTTTGGGTCGTAGTCCTCTTTTATGTATGAGAAGATTTTTGCGAAGTAAGAAATGCGAGTTTTGGTTTTCTCTTGTTTATGAAAAAATGAGTAGGAATCTTACCCGCTGTTAGGAATTTTTACGGTTTCTGAATTCCGTAGAAATTTAGATGGGAGTTTTATATATCGGCGTGAGTTAGGATATATCTTCAGATTATTTTTCGAGGGTGAGGAAGAAAATCACAGTCGAGGAAAAAGTTTTAGCGATAATTTTTAGAAGCGGTTTACGACGGACGTTTATTCCGTAGTTTTTCTATTTTTGCGATTTTCGTCCATTAGCGAGGTGCGACTCGTTTAAGCGCGAGCGCGGGGACCGAGCGAGCTAGTGGGAGGATAAGATCACATAAGAAATATCTAGATATTTTGTGAAGAGGTGGATGGCTAGGATTAAGTCTTAGAACTTTCTTACTTTGATCCAATGGTTGATGAAGCAACAAGACCATTATTTAGGGAGACTTTTGATCATTGAAGTAGACTTAAAAAAAAAAAATCACAAAACTCACTCCTCTTTCTCTCTTTGGCCGTGGCCTTCTTCTCCACCTTTCCATCTTGAGAAATTTTGCATTTCTACACCAAATCACTCCATTTCAAGCTTGATTGATCATAGGAAACTTGCTTAGAATCATCTCCTAAGGTAACTAATCACTTCTTTTCCTTAAGATAGCTTGAATCCTATGAGTTTTATGGATCTGGAAAAGTATGTTCATATGAGAAAATGCTAGAAAAGTTGTATGCTTGGTTATGGTTGCTTAGAAGTTGTTTATAAGTGATTATCTAACATGTTTAGGCTTAGTAGTGATGCTTTCCATGGTTAGATGATAATCTCATGAGTTTTCTAGCTAGGGTTTTATGAGAAATTTCTAGTGATCAAGAACATGAACTCTTAGTTACTGATTTATGTCATGAATGTTGTTTACAAGCTTTTAAGTAAAATGGATGTGTGATAAATGGATTTGTTTCGAGAAACAAGAAGAAAAATATTTTGTGTTCATGAGAAATTGGGGAAAACTATTGTGATTTGTCATTTGTGTTTTGAAAAGGTTTTAATTGTAAAGTTTTGGAGAAAAAAAATTGTATTCTTTGATTCAAATGAGTTGGTATGAGAGCTTGATCACTGTTGAGAAAATTAGTAATAATAGGAGTGTTGTAAACTATGTTTGTTTTGTGAAAAACAATATTTTGGTTTGATTTCATTTCTGGCCGAAATTTAGAAGGTTATTCTGGTCATTTTAAAATTGTTTCGTGTCCTAGAAAGTTAACCATTTGATCCGTCTTTTCGATACGAAGATTTTGGCGTATGGCTCGTCTCGATTGGATAAAGAATGAGCGAGTTATGGCCATTTTATTTGAAAGGAAAAACTTGTAACTTGTGGCGCAAGTAAACTTTTATTTTTGTGAAAATTTTCAAAGAGTTTTTGGGTTGTTTTCAAATGGTTTTAGTATGTGAAAATTGATTGCCTTGGAGTTAGGAATCAAAGTGTTTCTTAGTTTGTTTTGAAACAAAAATATTTTCGCGTGGCGAGAAATAGTGCAATTAACTTTGGGAATTTTTAATCACTATGGGGAGGACTCGAAATCACTATCCAAGAGTGTTAGAAAGTACCTTAAGCCTCTCTAGAACTTAGAGAATGAGTTTCGTTTCGATAGGATACGTTGAGAGTATTTTATTGATATTACGCTGCTTATATTTTAGGAAGCGCGAGTTGTAGAATTATGCGAGAAAAGTTAACGGAAGCTTGCCGAGGTAAGGGCATCACTTTATTTCTGTCTTTTCACTGAGTTATAACATGTTTGTTGGTTATTTTCGGTGATGCGTGTTTGTGTGTTTGGCATGTATGTGTTATGTATTCTTGTGATGAGAAAGGGTTTACAATACGTGCGTTGTTTTACATATGATTGGAGATGTATGTATGAACATGTGGGTGAATACATATGATTGGAAATGTATGTATGTTTGTTGTGGTTTGTTACATATGATTGGATATGTATGTATGTTGTTGGGATGGTTTACATATGCTAGGGAGGTATGTATTTGTTGCATTGGTATACATGGGGAATCGTATGCTCATGCATTGTTAGTGCGTAGTGGCGGGAGTGGACTACGAGGTGTGGTTGCGGGAGTGGACCCACCTGATTCTTATAGGGTTTTATTGAGTTCAATACATGGTTGCGGGAGTGGACCATGGGGTGTGATTGCGGGAGTGGATCCACCTTAATCCTTTGTAATTTTGTTGAGTTCGATACATGGTTGCGGGAGTGGACCATGGGGTGTGATTGCGGGAGTGGATCCACCTTAACCTTGTGATTTCGTTGGTGTTTTAGTAGGGGTTGGACCTACAGTTCCGGAATTCATGCATGTGGCAGCCAGTGATTGGTGTCACGATCATGTAGAGTCTGCATTGATAGGCTATGTGTGCATTGGTTTATATGAGCCCGTTGGTGGGAATGACTATGTGTTTAAATAGCTTTCTCTGTTGGTATTTGTATGTTTTGTATTTGTATACTCTCTCGCACCGGATATATATATATATATATATATATACTTTTATTTTGTGGTGACCCTTTCTTTCATTTGCGGGCTCATCCCACCCAGATGATGGGTTAGGTCGTGGTGACAACGGTGGCTGTTCCAGGCCCCAGTGAGATGTTGGAGCTTTAGCTTAGTTAGACTATGCGCCGGTGTGGGTTGTACACCGTGCTTTTTGGGTTTAGGCATAGGATTCTAACTTGTTTCGTTGTAAGTATTTGAATACTTAGACTTGGACTGTAATTATTCAGGAATACACTTTGCTTGTCGAAACACCTTATGGTAATGAGTTCTTTTGTATATTTGAATGCCAGCTCATTGAAAAATATTCTATGCGCACTCTGAGTGTTAGTTGAAAAAGAAAAAAAAAATTGCCTTTTTGGCCTTTGAAAAACGGGCTGTTACATTAACATTTCCACTGCATCCATGGAGCATTTGGCTTTAACTAAATCTCGATTCAGTAAACATGCAGATTTGTAGACGCCTACACTTTAGGAGGCACTACCATTTTGTCGAAGCTAAGAGTAGAAAGAGTCATTGTAATTTATAAAGGCTACTTCGCATATGCTATCAATTGCTAAATCAAAGTGGGCTGTACAAAGAAGAGGGCGGGCAAATCACTTACATGCGCAATTTTTGAAGGTAAAGTTAAAATGAAGCTATCTGCATTTTATATGGTAATGTTTTATGCTAGTCCTTACTATTGAGATATTTATTATATATTTAATTCCTACAGGTCTCAGAATTTCGTGGTTGTGATATTTGCTTGTTGAGGTGTTACACTAGAAAGAAGCTAATTTGTTTCTTCAATTTGTCTTTAGTATGTTTTTATTAAATTTTACTACGTTTTTTATTCAACTTATTAGGATATGAGAAACTAATATATGAAGCTAATATATGTCTGATTGTTTGATGATGTACTGTTAATGGTGGACCACAGTTTATTGATATGTTAATTTCTCTTAGGTTTAGGGGTTACCTTGTATTGTGTTCTGATAAGAGTTGTGCACTTGTGCTCTGTTTTTTTTTTTTATGTGTTGAGTAACTAGAACTGAAAGATGATGGTGATGGATTAACTCTGCACTTACTTTAAAATAGGAATTATATTCATATAATCAAAGCAGTGGTGTTCAAACAAGTTGTACAGTATATATGGCTTTTCTTTTTCACATATTCACTATATGTTTTTAACCATTTACAGGTTGATTACTAAGATTCAGATCAAGTATGGTTTTAACTCTTTGTGAACAGCACTGGTAAGCCATCAGAAATCTTAGCAAGGTTAAACAAAATGGCTCGTTATGATCCTGATGAGGAGATTGGACTTTATGAGAGGTTAGTTTGTGTTGTCAGTTTTGTTGTTTATCTATTGTTCTTCGCAATAATTTAAAATCGTAGTGCATCCTTGCATATTCAGTTGTATAGTAAAGTTAGTAACTAAACTTGCTGGTGATTAATAGCAATTAAGTGCATCGTGTTTCTATGAAAATCTATCTTTCTTGCATGATTTACCAGAAGGGAAAGGGCCTTTTTTTTATTGGCATCTTCAGGTTCTAATCTCTACGAGTGACTTAAAATTCCGCTTGATGCATATAGTCAATATTGGATTATCTCTTGGCAAGGTAATTATTTACTATTTGCTAGTTTGCTCTGTTTTCTTCCATTTGCATGTTGGATTTGATTAAAAAAAAATTCAATTTTTTGCTAGAAAATGAGTCAAAGACAAAAGGTCATGCACCACATTGGTAAACATTTTGTTGCATGAAAGGAAGCTTTGAAGGTGCTGGAGTCTCTTATAGAGTTACAAAGTGTATTAGAATGAAAAAACTAAGCTTTATATAGATATAATTTATGTCTGTATGTATGTATTATTCCTATGTTATACCAATTGTGTGATTCCTGATTTGCACTGTTTCTATTATAATTTTTCCGTATAATCTTTGATTAAGCAAAACTTTATAAGAATTTAATTTACTAATGTGTTTTGTTATACTCCCTCCGTCCCAATTTATAAGCAAAAAAAAATATTTCACACTTATTAAGAAAACCAAATCATAACTAAGTTAAAGTATGTCTCTTTGACTTTTCCTTATAATAAGTTTCATAGAAAGATGTAAAACTATTTTTCATTGGTTATTAGTTATAGAGAAAATGAGAGAGAAAACAAATTTTATTGGAATAAGTAAAAACAATTCATAAAAAAGGGAAAAGTTAATTTTTTTTTCTTATAATTTGGGACAAGAAAAATGAGTATATATATATATATATATATATATATATATATATATATATATATATATATATATATATATATATAAGATTGAAATTAGTGACCGAATAAGCGACTGATTTGTTCAAAAATTAAATAAATTTAGTCGCTAATTTGGTCGCTAAAACTGGTAACAAAATCAGTGGCTAAAATTAGTCACTAAATCAGTTGCTAATAGCGTTGCAGAATGTGTCGCAAACTCTGTCTCTAAACTGTCCTCTAATTTCGGTCTCTAAATTGGTTGCTGCAATTGGTCACTGATTCGGTCTCAAAATTCAGTTACTAAACGGTTGCTACAAAATCGGCTGCTAATTTGGTCACTACAAATCAGCGACCAAGGTTTTTGCTACTAATTTTAATTGGTTGCTAAATCGGTCGCTAATTGAATTAGCAACCGATTTTGAAGAAAATCAGTCGCTAAATCGGTTGCTAAACGCATGTTTTCTAGTAGTGAAGCCAAAATGTATTTGGCAAGAATTGAACTCATGCCACCCTTGTAACATGTGTACGCCTCAACCACTTGGACATAATCACTTGTGATATAATTTGACGGTTATAAGTATATAGATGATGTTAAATAAAAATGGAGATATAATTTGACGGTTAGAAGTGTATATATATATATATATTAAAAATTGAAAATTCAGATGTGGCTATAGCCACATTGTTCCTCTAAGTGGGTCCGCCCCTGCTTGCCATGTCATCGAAAATGTAGATTTTATGTCCAGTTGACCATTCAGGGGTAATTGACGGAATTTTTATATTATGAGGGGGTAATCGCAATTTTTTTTACAGAAGGGGTAAAGCAAAACTCACCTATTTTGCAAGGGGGTAAAAACTTATTTACCAAAAAAATATAATGGTTTTGTTTGAAAGAGTTGATGAAGGTATGATGAACATGAATAAGGGAAGGAAGAAGAGGAAGAAATGGAGGAAAAAATTTATTGGTGATGGTGCAATGTTATATATATGGTTAAAGATTAAAAAATTTATTGAGGTATATGGTGGACCATCTACAATATTGGTCCATCTAATACATTGGAGGTTAAAAACTTAACGGAAGAGATCAATGTGACAAATAGATATATTTTTAAAGAATCAAAGCGGAACATTTATTCATTAAGGGACAAATATGAAATCCAAAAATTATTTAAAGGGCCAAAATACTAATCAAGCCAAAAAATATTAAACATGATATTAGCAAATGGCGCCATATATCTGACATAGATGCGGAGAAAAAGAAAACCGTCATTAATGAATTTTTATTTTTGTTTCTATAAAAATAATTACGTTATAGTCTGATTTGTATTTAAAATGTGTTGTTTACGTTATAGTCTGATTTTTATTTTCGTTATATGTATGTCTTATACTTATTGTTTAATATTATAATATATTTGCTGATTAAAAAAAATATATCACAACAAAATAATATAGACACATCTTTTATATTTTTTAAATAAAATATGGAAATATAAGTTTAAAATAATATATAGATATAATATAAACACATCTTAATCATTTTTTTTTACGTAAAATTCATCTTGAACATAAAAGTCATAACATTAATATTTAAATGAGTATAAATTAGTCATTGGAAATAAAAATTCAAATTCATTAATTTTATAAGGATGAAAAATATATTTAACCTAAAAATATAAAATAAAATGAATCAACCAAACATATCTTGGAGAAATTATTATGTCGGAAGCAGCTTATTAGGTCCGTTTACTTTTCCTTTTTTATTTTTTATTATTTTGTTTATTTTCAAAATAACTAATATTAATATAAAAGATTTTTTTTTGTCTTAGTTGAAGTGGTAATCCACTGGAAATTAAACTCACATAATTGTGAGATCCCGGGTTCAAACTCGGATCATGATGTCCGACCTAACAATTTCGGCATATTTTACCAATTGAGCTAAGACTTATGGGACTATTGATATAAAAGATTTATTTAGTGATCAATAATTGTACGTGACTCAAGATATATAATATGAATGTTAAGCTAAAAAGAATCCATTTTGAAAAACAATAAGAAAAATATGTTTTGCATTTCAAAGTTGCTTAAAATGATGAATTCATTTTAACAAATTTATTAAAAAGAAAAGAAATGAAGATTAATTCTGATCCTTCACAAATTTTTGACAAATCAATTCAGATAAAAATAAAATTCATATTAGTTCCTCACATTTTAATACCATTGGCGTGTTGCAGCTTCGATGTACAGAAGTAAGGTTAATTAGCGGGGAAAGTTCCTGTTTCTGTTTTAAGTCAACTTGTTGTTGGGGTTGGCGGTTCTGCAGTTCTGTTTAATAATCCTACCATGAGTTATTGTATTGGTTAGGTGCAGTTTAATTTGCTCGTTGATAATGCTGTATTTTTAGAGATATTTTTATTAATATTAATTTTATTTGGCACCTAACACCTTTTGCTGACTTGATCTGTTGGTGAATTATATTATATATTTTTATATGGACAACCAGTACACATGATTGATATTTTTATGGGTCAGTATGTCAATCAGACTTATATTAGAAATTATTAAGGTAAGAACTGTTGCTTGCTTATAAACACTTTTTAAGGTTATCTCATATTTGAAACTTATCCCTATTTTTATTATATAAAACGGTCACTTGGACCTTATCAATTGCCATTGATTCTTTATTTTCATGGACAATTAGTGCCAATAATTGAAATTAACTTACCTGTTGCACATAATAAAAATCAAAACAATTAACTCAGTTGGCAGAGATATTGTATTATATATGTAGAGGGTTGGAGTTTAAATCCTGATCATCCCAATTACCAGTCTTAAAAGTGAAATTTTTAATCACTATACTACTTGACAAAAAAAATAAAAATAAAAATCATACCAATTACCGCATAAGAAGAATAAGAAAACTGGGTTGTTGCCATCTGTTGTATAAAAAAGAAAAAGAAAACTTGTATCACTACACATTTTTCTCCTTCAATCTTTCTAGCCAATTTTTCTTGAAAAATATATTATTTTCTTGTTCAGAAATCATCACTTAGTGAATTCAATTTGTTCTATCCTTTTTGTTATGATAGGGAAGGACTTATTGTATCCCAGGAAATTTGCTCTTATGAGGCGGAGATGTCCTTGAGGATAGTGGCTATGTCATGCCTCATGTTATTCTATGATTTACTATACTTGGATTGGAGGCCATCTGTCGTTCGTGTTTTTGGAATTTCGTGGTGGTTTTGTTGATGTCACAAATCATCATAATATTAAATAATTGAGTTTATTGATCTTTTTTCTATTTTATTCGCATGTTTATTGGATGATAATAAATTAATTATTACTATAATAGAAAATGACATGTTTTTTTTTACTAAAAATAAAGGATATTTATTCATTCAAATTGATAGAGTACATTGATGAAATACAAATTTAAAATCCCTAAAAATAAGAAGAATAAATCTACGAACCAACTCACAACATCGATGTTAGTACACAATTTTTGAGTTAATCAAGTTTATTGAGGATAATTAGGAAATTTGGTGGTAATGAAAATTCTTATATTGATTGAGAATAGTAGATTAATAATTATATTTTATTAAACATTATTAATTTTGATGAGTACTCTATTTTATTTTATTTTGAAATGGCAAACATATAATAATTATATTCACATACAAGACGTAATCAAATGCAAGGATACTCACTTTCTCTTCTCTGGTTTCTCTTGATCACGAGGGCTTTAATGTTCTTATAATGAAAAAGCATTGGAGAATGGAAAGGTATTGGGTTACAAAGTGGGAAGTGGTGAAGAGCTCATTATTTCCCATTTACAATTCGCAGATGATATGACAAATATTGGTGAAAGTGTTGGTCAAACTTATTTGCAATGAAATTTATTTTTCAGATTTTCGAGTTGTCATCTGGGTTGAGGGTGAATTTCCAAAAAAACGAATTGATCAGAATTAATGTGCAGTAATCTTGACTTCTAGGCGATGCAAGCACTCTAAATTGTAAGGTTTGGATATTTACCAACAAAGTATATTGGTCTGCCTATCAGGAGTGAACCTCGAAAGAATCAAACTTGGGAATTGGTGATTAGCTCTTTGCGGAAAGAACTGTCATTGTGGAAGTGTCGGAATTTATCAATGGGTGGTTGTTTGGTGCTCTTAAAATTCTTTTTGTCTGCTTTTGCTAATTTACTTCTTGTTGTTCTTCAAGAGGCCACCAGGTATTATTTCAATTGAATATCTTTTTAAGAATTTTCTATGGATAAGGAGTGATGAAGCAAAAGAAGGTTCATTGGGTAAAATGGGATAGGATGTGTAAACCAAAAGAAGTGGGTGGATTAGGAATTAGGGAACTGGAAATTTTCAACACAACTCTCGTACAAAAATGGTGGTGAAGGATAAAAAAATGAAGATAAGTTGGTATGATATAGCAATAGGAACCATGTCCATCCCTTTGGACTATCTATATTCTCAAATGAAATTTTAAATATGTCAAACAATTTATGATTTTTAAAAGTTAAATAATATACTTTATAAGATAAAAACATATAAGATTTATTGCAAACAGACATTGAAGTAGCAAAGTTTTTCACAAGAAATGGAGGTTTGAATTGTGAACCTTTAAAAATTACCTATTAAAATTAATAGAGAAACACTTTGGAAGAACAAACGTTAGATCGTGCTTGGTTAGTTATGGTTAAATAAACTTGAGAACGTTCCCAGATCAATCTCACAGATTAAAGTAAAGTGATTTATAAGTGATGTGTGTGATATGTTTGCACAATTTAAATGAGAGTAAGGAAGAGAAGAATACACAAAGCAATTACACTGGCTCACCCCTTTAACAATGAGTTACGTCCAGTCCTCACGCTCCAGTGAGTTTGTCCACAATGAGATGCTACAGATCTCAAGATACACTTTCTTCTTTTGATCTTATTATATACCCAAGATCAGAACCCTTTAAGCCCTACAAGCTTAAAGATACCCCAGCCCTCCAAGCTAGTAAGGGTATTACACTCAAACAATACAACCCTATTGACTTGAGTAGATCTTTTACAAAGATTGATGAAATGGATCTAAGCTTTTACAAAACTCACAAAGTGAGAAGCTTAGAAAACATAAACTCTCAAACACTCAGTGTATATACTAAAACTAGTATTGAATTACAATTCTGGAGTGAAAGAGATCAAAGAAGAACTTTAAGATTGCTTGTACGATAAAGACAAGTAGTGAAAAAATTGTAGTGAAAAATCTTGCTTCTTCAAAGACACCAATGACTCTATTTATAGCTGAAACTTGTACTTTGATACTTGGTGCTGAAGTATGTCTGTTTGCAACGGATACTTGTTGATTTCTTTAATCAAAAAGACAACTCATTTAATTGTTGATGAGAGATGTTAAACTGAAAGAATGATCTGAGAATGTTCTTGAATCGGATCCTTGTATGGTTCTTTCAATGGAGCGTGGAAATGAGTTTGCAGCGAGCTGTAAAGGGTTCTTCATGACTTGTTCTCCAAGAATAGCCGTTAGACTTCTTTTATGCACGTTTTACCCAGCTGTTCTTGATCTTGATTAAAAAATAGATAAGAACATCATTCTCCTAGAACATTCTGAGAGCGTTCTCCATTCTGGGCGGAGATAAACTTGGTTTTCAAGAAACTTTGATCCTTCTCTTGACAGCTAGCTGTGAGATATCAGAAACACGGCTGTATAGTCCTTTAAGCACTATTCATGGTGTACTTGCAAAGTACAATTGTCTTCAAAAAGTAATCCCCATGTGGGAGAATGTTCATTTAATATTCTTCATAAAGGACATGCAAACTCTTAGTTGAAAATGAGTTGGAGCATACTCATAGGTTTATGAAAAAATCTGTCTAACACAAAATAGACAGCTTATGATCTTTGTATTGAATTAAATCCATGTGCACATACTTGATCCTTTATCTTGTGCCAAAGTGGAAAGTCACATATTTCCTTCATAATATTCCTTGCCTTATTTGATATGAATACTGTTGTGATCTTGTGATTTAATACCAAGGATAAAGTGCTTCTTTGTCTTGAACATATAGTTGACTTCAAGAAATAAGTGTTTTATCATTGAAGCTTGTTCTTGAGCGTAAAATAGAGAATGTTCTCAGAACACTCTTGCAG
This sequence comes from Trifolium repens, assembly GCA_030408175.1. Taxonomy (NCBI): domain Eukaryota; kingdom Viridiplantae; phylum Streptophyta; class Magnoliopsida; order Fabales; family Fabaceae; genus Trifolium; species Trifolium repens. The sequence goes on from CP125851.1 coordinate 41,346,676, forward strand.
CTTTTGTTCTTATTAGAAAATAGAGTGAATAATAATGTGAAAAACTCATTTAATCTTAACTTAATTAAAACACTCAAGAGCACTTATTAGATAACAATATGATCAGAATTTCTCTTAAAATATAATTAAGATGTTTGTTATCTTTAAATGATCAATTTGGGATTTTACCTCAACACACATTTCACGGGCCACAAACTTATTACAAATTTAAACACTTAAAATAAAAACACAAATTTTCCAAGCACACAAATGACATGAAAGAGGAATCAACTAATTCGGCTGCAAAGTGTAATTCCATCACCTACTGTGAGCTGACAAATTTCGATTCTTGAATCTTGTGCAAGATACTTGTTAACCTCAACCACATGACCACGATAGTTTCTAATGATCTCTAACATAGGTGCATCAGGTGGAAGTGCAACTGATCCACTCCATAAGGTGTTATCATATCCAATTAATCCCCCAACTTTTACAAGATCAATCAACCTTCTTATGATAGTTTATGTAATTATCCTTATCAGCATCCACAAAAACAAAATCAAATGTCCCCTTGTTATTTTCCTGCAAAATTAATAGACATCCAATTCAATTAATTGCAATATTTTATGATTCTAAGGTTATTGAGTTGTAAAGTCTTTTCTGCTTTGTTTTGGATCATTATCCCCTCACTCTAAATTTCATTTATTAAAAATACATTTATTTATTTATTTATTTTGAGTTTGTAAATTGTGCATGGTTTATAAAAAAAGTTATGAAATCTAGTTGGTATATGAAAATGCAAACTCACATCTTGAAGAAGTTGGTCAAGAAGAAAGAGTGCATGTCCTTCTCTAAAGTCAATCTTGTGAATCACTCCAGCTTTTTTAATCATAGGCAATCCCAACTCATAGAATTCACGACTAATATCCAAAGCCACTACCTGATTAAATAAATAAAACATGAATTACACAATAATTATTACTTTTAGAAGTGTGTGTATTATATATTGCATATTACTTATTTTTCCTCTGTCCCTCCGACTTAAACTGAAACTAAATCTCAACTAATTCCAGTCATAATAAATTATATATGTGGAGCCTTACCTTTCCATCAGAGGGAAGAGCAAGAGCTGTAGAGAGCAGAGAGTAACCTGTGTACACACCAATTTCCATTGTGTTTTTTGCATTTATTAGCTTAACCAACATGCTTATAAGTTGTCCTTCATCAGCGGGTGTAGCCATGCGGCTCCTGTTTTAAACCATTGTTCTTGTATGTTAAATTAAATAAAATATTTTTTCCCTTCTTGGAGACACATAATTAAATGGAGCTATCTAATATGGAATTGGTTCAACCCATTTGGGTTGGTTTCATGATATTGGTTTGGAACATGAGTGTATGCTCCTTCTTACGGTTTCAGGTTTGATTCTCTCGTGCCAATTTGAATGAACTAATTTAGCTTATTAAAAAAATATATGGAATTGGTTCAAATATGGACCCTACTATATTTATATTAAATTTTAACAAAATATTTTTTTTATTCTCCACTTTTTATTATTATAAAATGTGAAACTACAAAAGAGTTTCACTTTTTTTAGTTTTCACAAATTATTGGAAATTAAATGTAGATAACTCTCCCTGCTGAAATTTTAATTTTTGCAAGAGTTTAGTGTGTCTTAGACCCAAACTCGGTTGGTTAATATGTAGGGGGTGGCAAAGTGGGCCGGTCCGCCCCATTTAAGTCCGCCTAAAAGTGAGGTGGGGTGGGACAAGCCAATTTAGGTGTTTGGGCTCAAACCTCATGCCCGTCCTGTTTATTGGCGAGTTGACGGCCCAGGCCCCCATTTTTATTTTTTTACATTTTGAATTATTAAATTAGTTACAAAATTATTAAGCATTATTTATATGAAAAAAATAATAAAATTATTAAGCATTGTCAAAGAGGCCGACAAAAGAGAGAATGAATTCTCTAAAGTTGAAAAAAAATTTAGTAAATAATGTGGGTAATAGACCATTATATTATAAAGGGATAAATATGTTTCTGGTCCATATAAATGTTCCAAATATTGTTTTTAGTCCCTCTAAAATTTTTCTTCTACTTTTAGTCCCTTAAAAGTTTTCAACTAACATTTTTAATCTCTACTTTTAAATCAACTCATCTATAAACTTCATATTTTTGAATGAATTTTTTTTATGAATGTTTAAAATATTATAAGAATCTCTCCCAAAATTATTTTGAATTTTTTAACAAAGCATAAATTAAATATAAACTTTTATGTTTTTGGTGCTTAAAAATTCACATTTAATTTTTGTTTTGTTAAAAAAAACTTATAATTTTTTTTGTCAGTGATTGTTAAAATATTTTATACTTTTCGGGAAAATTTCATTAAAAAATATGAAGTCTACATAGGAGATGATTTTAAAGTAGGGACCAAAAATGTTAGTTGAAAATTTTGGAAGGACCAAAAGTCTAAGAAAATATCATATTATTTTTCCTTATAATCGTGATTATTAACTATATATGAACAAGGTCACTACACTTTAAATTATTGTTTAAATGAAGAAGTAAAAATATAGATGCAAAAGTAGTGAAAATAATAGATAATTAAAACAAAAATTTTAAAAAAACAACTGAATAGTATAATCTTACTGTGGTTGTTTATCTGTCGGAGCTCTTTTAAACACACATGTTCTCTTGGATACACACTGGTTTCAAGTATATACTGCATGCACAAACAATTTTATAGTTTATCAAGTTTTTTCAAATCTAAATTGTGCCAAATTAAATGCAGGGTTTATTCACCATCATTTAACTACATATTTTCAGATCCCATTATATTTGTGTGGTTTAGTTTAGCCAATATTTTTAATAATATTTTACTTAAAAATAGAAATGAAAAATTACATTCATGATTAGAATGAAAAATATCATTGACACTACAAGAAAATCTGGGGTTTGCTACGACACCAGTTGTAGCCAATTCGTAGCAAATCGCTAGCAAAACAGAGTTAGCTGCGGATTTAATTTGTTGTGAATTAGCTGGCGGCAAATTATCCACCAAAATATTTCCTAGCTAATTTGCAACTAATATAATGAAAATCCTAGCTAGTTCCCAATTAATACCTAGTTAAATATTGTTCAAAATTTTATGTTTCCTAACTAAATCGCTAGGATATTGTCCCAACGATTTTGCAATTAATCTCTAGCTACATATTCCTAGTTATTTCGCAGCAAAATCCAAGCTTTTTAGACTATTTTTATAATTATAAAATGCCTTTCTATTAGAAACAGACAATGCTAGATTGTAAAGCTTGAATCATTCATCATCATTCCTATATAAATGCTAATACCGCATAATGCAAATAGACTTAAAATTCTTAAAATAAAAATAAAAATAGCGTACATGTGATTATTTTCTCCAACACATAATGCAATTTCTCCTACACATATCAATGAATTAATTCCTATAATGAAGAAAACCTTGAGTTGTGTATTTATCAGTCCCCACAAGTAAATCACCAAGAGAGGTCTTACATTGCAATGCATAATTCATTCCAAATATGAAGTTCAAAAAAAAAATTTAAGTCTTAACATTTCCACATGCATAAGTTGTATATGTTTAATGTCTAAATAGATTATAAAGTGTAAAAATAATCCATGGCCACAGAAATAGCATGACAAAATTAAATTTAAAGATAATAACCTTTGCCCAAGAGATCCTTTAATACTGGTTTGCATACTACTGCACAATTCTTCTGTGTATTTGTACTCAGTCATCCGCCATCAATATCCTTTGCCTCTGACCTGTAAGTAAAAATAGACAAAATCGCACTGAACCTAGATAAAATCTCCAACTTAAAATATTTCACAAGGGAAAAGTGAAAAATATACAACCAACCTTCTCACAGATCTCACAATGTAATGGATATAGTTTAGACTTTCCATCTAGGCTATTCTAGAGCCTGCATAATCCTTGTTGTATTAGATGCTAACTGAGATTCTGGGTCACCAGGATCAAACTCTTGAAAAAGTTGTTTAAGAGTTGCGTCATAATTGGCCACATTCAGAAACACATTTAGAATCCACATCTGATGGTCGTAAAGAAACTAACAAAGATACTACATGCCTATTAGAAAAAATTTAGAGAAACTTCATCAGTTTAACTCGCTCATAGAGAAATTTATCCATTTTAACGTAATTGATGACATAGTTGGTTAGAGGGTGGACAGTTACATCTTGTACATCAATTTTATCATCTTCTTCAACTGCTTCCTCAAAGTCGCCTGCACTGAACATGCTAAACATAAGGATAACAACACACTGAGGCTACAAAGCAAAACAAAATAGAGACATCCAAACTCTTAAATATTACTTTAGTCTAACAAAACCGATGGTGCACGAGCCACAACGATTGTGCGGTGAGCTGCAACTGTTATGCAAAGAGACGCAATACAGAAACCAGTGGCGTCAGATCAGAACAAATCAGCTAATCCATAATATATTTTCAGAGAAGGTGGTGAACCTCGAGGATCAAATGCAGCTTGCAAACAAGCTGAAACAAGCTGAAAGTTTTAAACACCAAGCAGTAAACAAGATGAATAAATAGTGTTTTAGAAAATTATGCTAATTTATAATTTCCAGCAAGCAACACGCAATCAATAATTAAGAAGTCTAAGATGAATAAAAATATTGTTTATCTATATCCAACAAAAAAACTCATGTTAAGCTACATTTGAAAATGGTTGTATGCATGAGCAAAAGGTGATTTAATACAGCTCTCCAGCCAAAGGTGATTTAAGATAATGCTTTATCTCTTCCTACAAGATTCATATGTCATCCACTGAAAATTACTAACATTCGAGCTGAAACTTATCTTTCTAGCATTCTCTGAAACTATATTACTCGTTTAATGTCTTCTGATATGCAACCTGTAGCTGCAGCAGCATTTGAAAAATATTTATATGGGCATAAAACTTAAAAGTGACAAGGAAAATATGCAAGGAATTATTAGGTGATGCCACAGTTTCCACCTACCAAAAATAATACAACAAAAACATCTAACTAGAAAATTCTTATTTTCTCAAATAAAAAAATGCATGTAACAACTATGTCAAAGATAACATTTTTAAAACTACACTTAATATATACAAACTGAGTAAATCGGAACAAGACAACAAACTTACGAGACTTCGGATAAGAAGATTATGCATTACAACGATGCTTCAAAGTAGTTACAATGGTGTAATATAATAAAAATGTAATGAAACTCTGTTGTTCCTATAAAACTGGCCATAAATATCTGAATGTAGAGCAGGCGAACCTTGTCAAGTAATTCTAATGAGAACATTCTGAGTCAAGATAACTCTATAGTCTATTCCAATAATGAACGGTTACATTTGGAATTTGCTAATAACATTCTGAGTCAAGATTTCACCATCTAGAGAATATTTACTATCATCAATTTGCAATTAACCTTAAAAAGGATGCCTAATTGTTATTAGATATGCTTCACTTTACCAACCTGTTTAAGATCTGGGGAGGCACACACCTGTGCAAGGCCAAAGGGAACCACCATCCTCAGCAAGGATTTACCATATGACAAATTATCTGCAGAGTACATGAAAATCAAGCATATATCAATACAAACTTAAAACACTAAGTACCAGAAATGGATAAAAACAAGGCCAAGAGTGAAGGCTCATGATATGTATGCAACTAGATGTGAAACCAGGAAAGAAAGCCCCAATGATATATGTAGCATTCATTCATCAGGATATGAGTTATAACTAATGTCAACAAAATTAGACAGAACTCACACTTTAGAACCAATAAATGATGAAGCCTAAGAAGAGAAACTCACATGAAAAATATGAAAAACAGTATTTGAGAAAAAAATGTATATCGTCCATCAGGAAACTAAATACCTGGATCAATAACTGAAACAAATTAAGCAAGCTACCCTGTTCAAGAAACAATTAAGGCATCATGCTTTCAGAAAACATCAAATTCATAGTTAAAGTAAGTTACATAGTTATGGCACTATAGCACAAGAGTTTTTTTTTTAAAAACGCATGTGCGCGCACACACACGCACATATAATAATTCAACCAGTTAGCAACATAGGAACAACCAGTTAACAAAACAAATTCCAATTATAGGAATTCAACAAGCCTAACTAAATCTAACAGACAAAAACTATCTTTAACAGATTCCAATACCTCATATTCACATATAGCTAAGAAAAGGTGCATGTTTTCTAGTTGTATGGCTCAACCTAGTGTTTAAAGTAAAGCACCATGTCTAATAATTTATCTAAAAATGGAGGCATGGAAGACAATAGGTTCATTTATCATCTAAATGCATGCCATTGGAAATGTGAGTTATAGAATCAATCTAATAAGTATCATCTAATTCTATCTCATACAATAAAGTGAATTTGGTGAACAAATTCAGTAACCTAAATTCAATTTGTGCAAAGCCTAAAAAGAGAAATGGAAACAAAAATTACCAAAAATGCATGCAATCTCGCCAATGAAATTAGAAATGCATCCAATCAAAGTATTTTGTTGATGTGAAAAGAGATTCAAAAGGATTTTTCTTCGTAAATCTCCTGTCAAATAAAAACATGCAAATACTCATTGCTTATTAAGTGGATCATTATGCAAACAAAAAAACTAGCATGAAATAAGAACCCTAATTTTCTGATTTTGTAGAGGAATGTGATGATGCGATAATTCAGTGAGCTTAACAGTGGTAAAAATCATCTAACACTGACATAATAAGCCTAATATGCAAAATAAACACTAAATTCATAGCGTTCAAATCAAATCAAGAGCTCAACAATCGGAGAAGAAACAGAAGTCAAAATTAGAGTGTTGACATTTAACTTACACAACAATCGGAGAAGAATCAGAGCACAACATCAAATTTTAATGCAGAATAACAATCACGAGAGGGATTGAAGACGAACAAGAACAATTTATAGAGAGGAAGGCGAAGAGAATCGAGTCGGTGATTGAGTGAATCGCTCCCAACACATGCGCCAATGCTAGAAAGAGGAATGCGACGAAGAGGATCGAAAGCAAGATCGGAGGGAGAGTGAGATCGGAGCGAGAGTAGATTGCAGCGAGAGCGAGATCTTGATGGAGTGAGATCGGAGATCGTGAACGGAGGGATATCGGAGCGGTTTCGCGATATTGAGTGAGAGAAATGATTTGTTAAAAACAGTAACATAAAATTAATTTCAGTCAAATGGTTGTTGATATACTTGAAATTAACTAGTAAATTGTTTTGTAGCAAAATTCTGGTAGCAAATCATGTATTTTCTTGTAGTGTGAAAAGAAATGAAATGAAAAATTACAAATGTGTATAAGTCTCATTAAAATGTCTTCTCTCCATCTTTTGTATCTCATTCATTTTGAAAAGAAATGAAAAATTACATTCATCTTCCCTAAAGTCTATTAAAATAACAAGGACACCCCTCCATTTTTAAATCTTAAACTAACTTACTTTCAATTCTTATAAAAATCAAATACACATAATACAATTAACTTTATTTTCAAGAGTAAGACAAATAAAAAGCATTATTTTCAAGAGAATTTTCCGGCATCGAATAAAGATGAGAGTTATATATTTACCATGATTGAAACCATATAATAATTGGAAAAAAATTCAACATTACCATGATTCACTTGTAAAAAAGAAAATACCATTAGTGCACTATATATATCATTGAAAATTCTTAAGTCCTAACAAAGGTGAAATTATTTTTCCTTACGGTGACACAATATCGAAGAAATATTATTGAATTAAATTTACCATAAAAGAAAATATTGAATTAAATTTGGTCATTAAAATATCCAAACAATAATGACATCACATTGAACAAAACATTTACAAATTTTTTATTAAAATTAAATTACAATTTAGAGTTTAATTAAAACACAAATTTTACCCGCCAAACATATATTTTATATATTGTTTGTTTTCATAGAAAATGGGTGGATGGAAAATACAAAGGAGAGAAAGCTTATTAGGAATTGGGCTTCGACAATTTTATAAAGAAAGCTTTATTTTAGTGGACCACATGCCCAAAATCTTTCTACCCAAGATTGAGAAGAAAGTTGAAAAATTAAAACACACATCCATTGAGAAGAAATTAAGTTGAAAAAATAAATAGAATTTTACCCATTTTCTTTCGCGCCTTACAAATTTATCAAAATATCTCTAGATCTGTTTATTATTTTTGGTAACAAATTCAATTCGTTACTTGTGTAGTGGATGAGTAAAAATTTCTTAATTTTTTAACCAATTTAGTACCTATGCCCCACCAGAAGCCCCGTTTGAAATTTTACATTTTATTTCATTCGTTGGCTAAGTAGCGGACGACCATTTGATAGGAAAAGCAACAAAATATTTGTAACAGACTATAAGAAGATTGAATTCATTACAATCAACAACAAAAAAATATGACAGAATATAAGAATTTGGAATCGTCTTGCAACCAACATGAAACTTCAAAACGACGGCGATGTGAGAACAATGTTCTCTATTTTCTCTCGTACATGATGAAGGGACCGGTCGAGCTAGACGCTACGACACTACAAGAAAATCTGGGGTTTGCTATGACACGATTTGTAGCTAATTCGTAGCTAATCTATAGTAAAACAGAGTTAGCTACAGATTTGTTGTGAACTAGCTGTGGTATAGGTCCTAGCATGGATTGGGCGGCAAATTATCCTCCAAAATATTTCCTAGCTAATTTGCAACTAATATATTGGAAATCCTAGTTAATTCCCAATTAATACATAGTTAAATAATGTTGATATCTTTATGTTTCCCAACTAAATCGCTAGCATATTGTCACAACGATTTCGCAATAAATCTCTAGCTAAATATTCCTAGCAATTTCGCAGCCAAATTCAAGCCTTTTAGAAAAAAATTATAATTATAAAATCCTAATTATGAAGCCATGCCCAAAACCAAATTAATAATCATCCATTAAAAAAAGCTAAATTAAATGTGCATGATATACGCTCATTATATCTTATTACTAACAAATTAATCAAATATGCATGTTATACTAAAAACAAGGAACAAATTCTGGAACATTTCTATGGATTTTGGCAGTTTTACAAAATACTAATGCAGAACCGGAGACACAGTTGCTAAGGCACTGTAGGTAAGTTTTTTCTTTCTAAATTAAAATAGCATCATATAATCCAGATTGCTAGCTAGAAAACTAACCATGGTCTTTTTCTTCAACAATAGGATCTGCTTTCCAAACAACATCTTTTGATCCAGTAGATATACTTTTGTATGACTGCAAGTGAAATAACTTAGTCAAAGAATGCTCATAGACCAGAAGGTCAAAGATTCAAATTGAGTACTTTTTTCTTATGCCTTTCTTTGTTTGATATTTTTGAAATAAGGAAATGTGTTCTACTGCAGAGCTAGTTTTCTCTATAGACAACACTTCTCAACACTTATCAACACATTGAGTACTTGTGAATCAGTGATTAAAAACAAGTATTAAGCAGAAAAATCAGACGAGGTTACATAAATCTCTATAGACAATTTAAATCATAATGAAGGACAAGAACCATGGCAAATTTATCACAAACTGCAATGGCAGCAATGTTAAAACACAGACTGGTAAGACTTCACAACAATAAATGAAGTAAAACTAGATGCTTAGACAAAAGCTAGATTACTTACGTTAAAGTGACTGCAAGTGGAAGCCCCTCAGGCACTGCAACAACTACAATGATGACCTAAATAATCATATTCAATGGGTTACAAATTACAATCATAATATACATATTAAATTTCAAAACCAAATCAACTAATAAATATGGATTTGCAACTTTCACTTCACCATTCATACTCTGGTAATCTAGTATTTATCAAGACACCTACCGCAACAGTTATTATCTTAATTGTTCTATCAACAGCATCCCCAACTTTAGTCTTGCCTGCTGTAAACTTGTCTACATTCATAGCTAAGAACTTGTTCACAAAAAATCACACATAATACACACAAAAGTTATCAATGCTAATAAATACAATAGGCATGTAGAGAACACAACATGAAGCTAAATGAAAATGCATGATGACGCTATGACGAAAACAAAATGCATCATATTGTGCCATGGATGCAGGGTCTAAAACAGTTTATTTATGGTGTGACTCAGCAGCTTACCAAGTCCTATATTTGTATTCACCCTATTTCCTTTCTATGATAAAAATCGAGGAAAGTTGCATGACATGCAGCATGATATATGCCCAATTACTATACTTTACTGGATAAATGACATTTCTACTCATGTTCTTCTCTTCCCCTAGTTCAACCCGTGACATGTTCCAAAAGAATTGTAAAAATTATCTATCATGTCTATATGAAAACAGTCACCAAACCAAAGAGAATAAACACTTAATTCAAGTTTATCTATCACGTCTAAGTTCTTATACATGTCCTAAAATAAGATATGCAAATAACTTACGAGTTAGAGACGGCCTCAACAGATATAGCTTTTCTCCTATCATGAGATCCTTCACTTGATGGCATTGACGTTGTTTCTTGCCTGAGTGACTTGTTGATTTTTCCTCTTTCGAATGACTTGCATCCCTTCATCTTCACTATCATTATCGGCATAATATTTATCAGCCTCAGTCAATCCTTGACTTTTTCTTTTGCTTTGATCATTCTTGACACTTAAGAAATAAAATGTATTTAAATTTAGATAAAGATGAATCACAAAATCAAGAAATGAAAGGCTAAGTTTGACTCACCCATTGTGACACAAAAGCATCAACCCTCCGACAGAAAGTGGCACGAGTACTTTGACAACCACCATACTCACAACTCCAACAAAACTCTTTCATAAAGTTTATTTATAATGTTATCAACAAGAGAATATAATATAGTATAAGATGTAGAATTCAATGTATGAAACCATATCATGTACAGATCAATGTATGAAACCATGTTATATTATATGACACTAGTTGAAGTTATCCAGGGTATGGAAACAAGTATGTAGAGAAACAGCGGCTGCACTCTACAACTCTTTACTCGACCTTTTCAGTTAGCCCATCCATAGGTATCCCTTCTTGAGCCATCGGCTCGGCAACCAGTCGATAAGTACATAAACACTTAGTGAACCCTCCTCCCTTAAAAGCTAGCTATCAAGTGGGAGGTAAACCCACAATCACAATATGAATTCTCTAATGTGTTATGCACACTGAAATTCAAACACCACTTTCACAAAATCGAATATCTTCTACAAGTTAAGTGGTGTTTAGTTTCTGGTTTTTTGCTTACTATGATTAATCTAAACTCAGTCACCCAATGGCAAGTTTCATCACCTAGCTTATAATAGTGGTTACTTTTTATGTTCCAGTCCAACATTGTATAACCCAATATGATCATAATTGAAATAACATCACATATCAAACATAGCTGCTAATTGTGTTATTTATCAACATGTCAATTTCTCTTACATGCTATCTTATTCCCCTTGTTACATGTCATACACATTTGCAGAAGAGTGAAGCATAGAATTAGAAACAACAATCATGTAATGTGAACTATGGCATGCTTCACATAATCAAAACAAAACCAAAACAACTCAATGAAAAACTACACAGCCATTAGAGCACAATTGAAAAACTAAATGAAAACTAAAGCACAAGTTCATTTTATGGATTGCAACCTTACCTAGGTTATCTCTTCAACACAAGTTGCCTCCACCATATCTTCGTTGCATGCTTCTCGGAACAATGATCAACAACCAAGACCAAAATACAGTAATACTGACAATTTCGCAAACCTGAATCGAATAAAAAAGCACGATATGAAGCAATTTGGAAATATAAATCCGAAAATTAAAATAGAGTTCAAGCTAAGAACGTACAAAAAACATGTTGAATCAAAGAAAAGCATCAAGTTAAAAATGATAATCTGAAATTAGGGTTCAGGATTGGACAAATTTATCAAAATGTGAATCAAAAGCACGAGAAATCACTACAAAAACAAAATCATTGCAGGTCAATACCAGGAAAGCTATGGAGAAAGGAAGAATGAGAACGTCGATGTGAGATTGAGAGTTTGACGATGATACAGAGCGTGTAGAGCGTATTTCTGAGAGATTGTTGATGATACAGTGTAGTTCGAAAGCGAGATTGAGAACTATCCCGTGTAGATCGAGAACACTTTGAGAACCGGCGAGATGAGCCACAACGGTGGTGCATGATCCACAACGGCGGTGACATAAGTGACGAAGGCGGTGACAACGGAGATCAATCGAGTGGATACGACGGTGACAACGGAGACTTATCGAGTGGCGACGGCGGTGACAATAGAGAGCGAGTGAAACGGTGGTGGAATGAAAACGGTTAGGGGAAGAGAGAGAGAGAGAAATTTGGGGAAAAGGAATTAAATGAAAATATCATATGTATTTTATTATTTATTTATTTTGAGAAAATGTTTTTTTTATTCGAAACTGTCATTCCAGAAGGAAAATAATGAATTGGCAAAGGAAAATTTGTATTTGTGGCTAAGTAACTACAAATTAACTTGAAAAAATATCTGTAGCAAGGTTTTGGTAGCTAATCTGATCTTTTCTTGTAGTGCGATGGTTAGATCCGTTCAAGCTATATGTTCAAACTTGATACGTTCGAGGACCTTCGACAAAATCGCGAGTTGCATGGTTGAACCTAAAGAGGACGAAGTTGAAGCAGTTAATTTATCTAATCCTTAATTTTATTTGTTTGTACGTTATTTTTTTTTTAAAATTTACTATGCTCGTTCCGAATGAAATATGCCATTATTTTTATCGAATATTTCTTTATCGTAACATAAAAGAAAAAAGAAACTACATAAAATGACAAAAGAAAATCTCAAAATTAAAACACACACTTCCAAGTTCCAATTAAAGAAATGTATGTATATATTATTAATTTTAATGTAAAGATATTTATGTTATTTATTAAATACACATTTTTCTTTCGTTTAATTTAACTTTTTTATTATTTTTATTCATACTAAACAACTAAAAAAATCATTACACTTGTGTAAACGATCAAACAATAAAATGGGCTATAGGTATGAGATGGGTTTGTTTAAGGGTGCCAACATAATTGGGATGTCTAACCAATTCTTGATGTCTAGACGCTTTTGTTTTATCTAAAAAAAATCAAGCAATAAAATTTTAATGTTAAATTCCGCATATTTTCAATTTACTTTACTTTCTCTCACTTTATTTTCTCATCTAAGCAAAACACTCAAGCCAAGGTTTCTCCACAACGTTGGAAGTGGAGATGGTAGCAGAAAAGGTGTTTAATATTGGAAAATTCTCTATTAGAAATAAAGTCAATTATCGAAAAATTAACAATGTTCATGTATATGGATTGAAACAGAGATTTTTGTCTATTTGATAAAATTTTAAAAAAGGTTAAAATATTTAAGGTTGAAAATTGAAGAATAAGTATCATTTTAATAGATTTCAGAAGAAAAGAATGTATTTTTTTCCCAAAATAAATAATACTCCGTAATAAAGATCTTCAATAAGATCCTAACCAAAAAAAACAAAAAAAAAATCTTCAACAAGATATATAATTGGATGTATATGAACAAGATTTACTAAATAAAAAAAGATAATTGTGGATGTATATATCTTGGGGAGGGATCAAATTACACCGGTGTAACATTTGAGTAATGTTACACCGCTCAATAACGCTTCAACGAATTCAAATTTTACAAAATCCACCGTTTGATTGAAAGTTTATATCGTATTGATCATATATGTTGAGTTTTACAAAAATCTAAAATCGTTTGATATGTTATTGAGACACATCAAGATTAACGGTTTATGCGTTTTTATTAAATACCGTTAATCTTTATGTGTCTCAAAAATATGCCAAACGATTTTCGATTTTTGTAAAACTCAACATAGATGATCTATACGATATAAACTTTCAATCCAATTTTAAATGACCTTTTTTTGACTTAGTGTACTATTCATTTGACCTGTTTTGACCTTATATTTCTACTAATATATACATGCAAATATTAGGATATGAGATATTGTTTGATTTGTCTCGACGAGTACTTTCATAATATACCATTTTTATAATTTTTAATAATAGATAATTAGAAATATTAACGATTAAAGTTGTGCATTGGCAAACGTATCAGTGGTCAAACAGATCATTTATTTTGAGGCAGAGGGAGTACTATTGACACAGTTTTTGAAGGGCTTTGTTTGACGTTAAGTTTGTAGGATTTGTGTTGATGTCAACCAATAGCCCGTAAGCCAGGTTACATGCTGCAAAATAAATATTTTTTACTCAACAATGTATGCAAATGGAGCCCATCCATATATATGACAAGGATGACATACAGTGGAACAACAAAAATAGGGTAAATATATTTTTAGTCTTTATAAAACTTGTTTATGGGGTTCAGTGGCGGAGCTAGACAAAAACATTAGGGGGGCCGCAACGGTGCTTAAAAAAAATTTATGGAGTTAAAAATGTATAAATCGTTTAAAGTTTAAGGAAAACTAAATTTATAAATAATCATATAAAATTTAAAGAAAATTAAAATAATTTAATATGTTATTGAGATTGATTAAAATTTATGGTGTTCAATAAAAATGCAATAATAATAATTTTACTACAACTAATGTTCTTTTTATGGGGAAAAATTCAATAAAAAGTTAAAATTGTGTCCAAGAGGAGTTGAACCCAGGTCTTCTAAGAAGCTGGAAGGACAACTAAACCACTAGATCAAACAGAATTAAGTAATACTTCTTTGCGCTTACAGATATTTATACTATAATATATATAAAAATTGAAAGAAAAAAAAAGCTGAGGCGGGCCACGGCCCTGTTCAGCCCATTAAGGGCTCCGCCCCTGTTGGGGTTGGCGGTTCTGTTTAATAATCCTAGGAATTATTGTCTTGGTTAGGTCCATGCAGTTTTGCTGGTGTGGATCATGGTGTTTTTTTGGAGATATTTTTATTTCAAAGATTTATTAAAATTAATTTCATTTGGCACCTCCACCTTTTGCTCACTTCATGGTCCACGTAAGCAAACCATCTGCCACATGTGCAAAAACTGACGGAAGGGATCAAATTGAAACCTAAAATAAACGTAAGGGACCAAATTGAAACTTTTTAAACATAAGGGACCAAATTAAAACCTAAAATAAACGTAAGAGAGACCAAATGTGTAGTTTAACCTTTAAAATAAATAGAACGGTCTATACTATGTATTTTTTAAACAAAAGAACCAATCTATATCAGTCTATTTTAAGAGAAACAAATTTCGAAAGGAAGAATTATTATTGATAATAGTGGCTAATGATTATTTTACAACTTTTTTAAGTATGACTTGAACCATAAGTAAGTCACTCTTAGACATAATATAGTATCAAATAAAACTTATTTGAAACATACACTTCACGAACCATAACCTTTATTGAAGATTTATATACTTATAATATAATAAAAACCCAAATTCTCCAAGCACACAAATTATCATCACGAAGGTATTAACTAATGCGACGACATAAGGTAATTCCATCACCTACTGCAAGTTGGCAAATCTCAATCCTTGAATCTTGAGCAAGATACTTGTTGACCTCAATCACATAACCACGATAACCTCTAATGAATTCCAACATAGGTGCATCAGGTGCAAGCGCAACCGATCGAGTCCATAAGGTATTATCGTATCCAATCAATCCTCCAACTTTGACAAGTTCAATCACTCTCTTATGATAGTTTAAGTAGTTATTCTTATCAGCATCCACAAAAATAAAATCAAATGTTCCCTTGTTATTTTCCTACAAATTAAATTAACAAACAACAATTCAATTAATTAATCATTAGCGTAAAGAAAAACAATTCAATTCAATTAATCATAATATTTTTTAATCTAAGGTATTGAAACTCTAGTCTTTTTAAGCTGGGACAAAAAACTAATTTCATTCTAAATTTCAATCATAAGTTTATTCTATTTTTTAAATTGTACATGGATAAAATAAATGAAATCAAGTTGGTGGCAAATAATGCAAACACACGTACATCTTGAAGAAGTTGGTCAAGAAGAGGAAGCGCAGGTCCTTCTCTAAAATCAATCTTGTGAGCCACGCCAGCTTTTTCAATTATGGGCAATCCCAACTCATAGTATTCACGACTAATGTCCAAAGCCAACACCTGATAAAATAAATTAACTATTACACATTAATTTTATACTATAATAATTATATACATAATTTTGACTACTATCTCATTATTTTTAAAATATCATTATACAACTAGTAGCCTTACCTTTCCATCAGAGGGAAGAGCAAGAGCAGTGCATAGTAGAGAGTAACCGGTGTAAACACCGATTTCCATTGTGTTCTTTGCATTGATTAGCTTAACCAACAAGCTTATAAATTGCCCTTCATCAGCTGATGTAGCCATAAGGTTCCTATTTTACAACATCAATGGTATATATTAAACATAAAATGATATAGTATTTCAATAGTTTTATTATTTATTTATTTTTTCTGACTTGTTCCAACATTAAAATAGAATGAATAAGAAATATGATTTTTGGCAGCCATTTTTTTGGTTAAAAGTTGTTATAAGTTGTTGGCAAAACTATTAAAGGTAGTTTTGCCAATGACTTGTAACAACTTTTAATAAAAAAAAATTGCTGTAAAAAATTATATTTCTTGCAGTATAATCTTACAGTGGATGTTTATCGGTCATCTCACGGAGCTCCTTTAGACATGGATGCTCTCTTGGCAAGACACTGGTTTCAAGTATATACTGCATGGCACAACACAAGTTAATTTAACAATTAGTAAATTAAAAAAGATAATATAAATAAATAAATAAATAAATAATTGTGAAGAGTGGATATATATACTTTATAAAGTGCATCACTCTTAAGTAGAGACATGTGACCGCTATCTCTGTATGGAATGGGTACGTTTCGCTCTTTCTCTTCCTTGGTAATATACATATCCATCTCTCTTTTGTGTAATTATATGTCTTCGTTATAATCTCTCTTAAATGAATAATTAAACCTCCAAAATTATGTCCAATTTATAGAGATGGTGAGTGTGGTGTGTCATAGACTAATCCTTACAGCATATTTTGACTTAGAAAGTTCTTATAGTTTGGTGGAGTGAGGACAATATGTATAATTTAAACTCCCCGGCCAATAGTATCAAAGTTCTATTTGATGACACCATTTTTTGAAGATTTGTTTGACTTTAATTTTGTAGGCTTGTATTTTTTGATCCATATAGCTAGGTGACATGCATGATGCAAAATAAAGTTCTTTATTAATTCAACTTCTCATTATCATTCAACGATATCAATTAAAATTTAAGAATTAGATCAACGTGGGACGAATAGGATTGAATATTAAAAATGATAAAGCACGATATGCAACAAACAATGACATGTAATGGACAAAATTGAAGGAATAGTAGTCCCGGAAATTTTAAGTGTGCAAGGAAAATTGTCTATATGTGGTACGTAGGTTATGTTCGAATTTCCTTTTTTAAAATATTTTTGGTTTCATTTTTCAACAATTTTGTTTATTTAGGTGTGCAAGAAATTTTAAGAACACTTTATCTAACACTCTTCTCTAATTATAGTTGAAGTCCTAAACTTTACCTAATTTAAGAGTATCATCATGTAAATCTATTAAAGTTAAATACTAATGCGATGTTAAATTTGCCCTTGCTTTCACTGTAATTAGCCATGTGTTGCAATTTTATTTGTTATATATATCATGCTTTGCATTTGCTACCTTATTAATACATAACCTATCTGTTGGATATGCCTTTAAATCTCAAGATTGGAAGTCAGAATATTGCAGATTTTGTGGAAAAATATGTTTTTGAAGAATATCTGACTTGGATTCTGTTTTGTTTTTAAATTGGATATATTTAAAAATAATGTGAGATTTGGTTTATTTTAAAAGATTGCTTTTAAAATAATAGGCATATATTTTTCTATAAATAGAGGTTGTTTATTCATAGAAAAATTGGGAGAGCAAACATGTAAGGGGTTTGTGATACACCTTGGGTAGACTAGGTCAAATTGAGTCTCTTGGCCACGGGAAGAGATTCGGGATTTGGGTAGAATTAGGGTTTGCTAATTCCTTGTACCCAATTGGGAATTTCTTGTAAAGTGTGACTCTTTGATCATAGTGGAACGGAGAGTTGTTCTCTCCCCCAGATTAGGTTCATTAACACCGAACTGGGTAAACAAATTGTTATCGTGTTCTTTTCTTCCGCTGTTTATTGCTTTGAATTATTGCATCATCATCTCTATCGTCCTTATAAGTGGTTGCTTGTTTCGCTTGCCCCACACATCAGTTTATTATTGGTGTGAGTTTTTAGTCGAATTCACAACAATTGACGCCCACCGTGGGGCAAGGGGATCGTTTAATTCAAGTACCATGGGTTTGAAGGGGATATTGAGAGGTTCACCGGGAGTAACGACTACGGGTTGTGGAAGGTGAAGATGTGGGCGGTTTTAATTCAAAACAAGGGTTGAGGCGTTGAAGGGAGAAGCACGATTAGAGAGGTCTTGCTTATCACAAGGGGATGGTTGGTGTACTTTGGTGGAAACTCAGTTTGAGGTGGAGTCTTCCAAGAGTGGGAGGCTATCAACATTGACTCTTGGGTATCTAATTGGAGATAGGGAGGTGAGTGGTTGTGTTGAGCCAAAGGGGAACCATGGAGACCTTGTGGGAAACGTTTTAATTGTGGCTGAAGAAGGGCAAGACCTTGAGAGGATCTTCAGGGAGGCAATTGAAAGCAACCTTGATCAAACTATGGAACTTGTAGGACTGCTGGAGGTAGTCGGGTGCAAGGGGAGTTTGATGTTGCAGCTTGTGGAACCACCTAAAATTCCAAGGTTGGTTTGGAGGCAAGCAAAACTTCGAGAAGGACGGAAGGCATTCCGGGGGTCGAAGGGTGGTGAGGCTTGTAGGGCTATTCTAAAAATCCGTGGATAGTCGGAGGCAAGCAATTCTTCAGGAGGACGGAAAAGGCACAATCCGGGGGCTGAAGAGGGTAAGATGGAGCTTGTAGGGTTGTCCTAAAATTCCATGGGCAATTGGAGGCAAGCATTTCTTCGAGAGGACGGAATTGATCACTCCGGGGGTTGAAGAGGGGATGGTGAAGCTTGTTAAGCTATCTAAAATCCGATGATAGTGGGGAGCAAGCGTTTCTTCAGGGGGGGTACGGACTTGACCAGTCCGGAGTCTGAAGAGGAGGCGGTGAATCTTGTGAGCTACCTAAAATCATGTGGTAGTGGGACACAAGACCTTCATGAGAGCGGAAGGCATTCCGAGGATGAAGGGGAAAATGTAATGCTTGCGGGAAGCAAGTGGAGGCTAACGTCTAGGTCATGGACTTGGCCGGGGATCTTGAAGAAGATTCAAGATGGAGAGAGCACGCGGTGGTTGATTGGATCACCATCGATTTGAAGGCAAGGTGGAGAATTGTTGGATATGCCTTTAAATCTCAAGATTGGAAGTCAGAATATTGCAGATTTTGTGGAAAAATATGTTTTTGAAGAATATCTGACTTGGATTCTGTTTTGTTTTTAAATTGGATATATTTAAAAATAATGTGAGATTTGGTTTATTTTAAAAGATTGCTTTTAAAATAATAGGCATATATTTTTCTATAAATAGAGGTTGTTTATTCATAGAAAAATTGGGAGAGCAAACATGTAAGGGGTTTGTGATACACCTTGGGTAGACTAGGTCAAATTGAGTCTCTTGGCCACGGGAAGAGATTCGGGATTTGGGTAGAATTAGGGTTTGCTAATTCCTTGTACCCAATTGGGAATTTCTTGTAAAGTGTGACTCTTTGATCATAGTGGAACGGAGAGTTGCTCTCTCCCCCAGATTAGGTTCATTAACACCGAACTGGGTAAACAAATTGTTATCGTGTTCTTTTCTTCCGCTGTTTATTGCTTTGAATTATTGCATCATCATCTCTATCGTCCTTATATTTGGTTGCTTGTTTCGCTTGCCCCACACATCAGTTTATTATTGGTGTGAGTTTTTAGTCGAATTCACAACACTATCTCATATAGCCAATAAACACATGTATAGTTTATTGTAGGGCAGATGCATATGTAATTTGTAAATCCTTTAAATTGTGCATTTGTATTGAATAGATCCCTTAAGTTTTTTTTTTTTTGTATTATTTAGATTCTTATATTATATTCCATTACAAAAAAAGATTATATGGTTGTTAACTTGATGACGTGAAACGACTTAAAAGATACATAAATAAAAGAACAAACTTTAAAATATGTTTTCTTTAAACACATAATCTTTTTTTATAATAGAAGGAATTAGATGATACATTTTAAAAACTTATAGGATCTATTTGAAACAAAAATAAAATAAAATTAGAGGACCTATTTAAAGGACCTACATATGCATTTGGCTTTTACTATATTATTATTTTTTTAGTCTATACAAAAAATTTCAATAAGTTTCAGTTCTTCAAATATTTTTTGTGACAATTTTGGTCTTTGCTTTTAAATTAAATCAACTCATGTGTATCATTTGAAATTTGGATTGTTTTTTACTGCCGTTATATTTAGTACATTATAAAAATCGCTCTTGCAAACTGATTTTTTTTATAGGACCTAAAAACAAAACTTGAGATATTTATAGCACAAAAACTTATTTAAACCATATACTAATATAACCACGAATTTGAGTTGTCGAATAAAATATGGCCTTAATGTTTAAACTAATAGTTTCTTTAAAAAAAGTAGTACAATATAATTTGATACAAATAAATTCAACACTAATTATAATTAACTATATGTTTGTTATTGATGAGACAAAAACTCCACTAGAGAGGGGGTGGAGAAAATTGTGAGGTAGCAGTGCCTGGTTCGTCGAAGGCTCGTGTTGTTATATAGCAGATTCAATTCTCTACTTAAGTAGCAGACATGTAAAATTTTGAAATTTTCAGAATTTTATACTATTCGATCTACTTAAGTTAGCTACTCGACTATAAAACACAAATTAACTAACACACATGAATCGAGTACTTGATCTATCAATATAAGGTGTTAGCTAGTCTAGTAGCTCTCACAATTCTCTACGTAAGTAGACAACAATGTAAAATCCTTAAAATTTCAAGATTTTATACATATGTTACTTAAGTAGATAACAGAATCCTCTACTTAAGTAGAGAATTGTCACTACTAGAAAAAGTTGAAATACCGACGGAATTTAGAGACAGAATATATTTCTTCTCTAATAGAGATGGAATTAGAGACAGAAAAAACAGTTAGAGACAGATATATTTATTTTAGAGACAGATATTTTCATTTTAGAGATAGATTTTGTCCGTCTCTAATAGTTCAGAGACGAGGAAATTACCGACGGCATTAAATCCGTTTCTAGCATGCTTAGTGACAGAATATTTGCATTTTAGAGACATATTTTGTCCATCGGTATTTAAAAGTTTTCTAGTAGTGTGTAGGGCGTTTTAAATTTCTCATTTTTATAACGTCTGATATTTAAGTAGTGCGTGTTAGTAAACACATAGAGCGGCAAAAGTAATTCTCGAATTCTATTGGTCATTTAAGATGATAAGGCGGAGTCAGAGTCATATGATCCAAAAATAGGTAGTTGCATGCAAGCACTCAGAGGGTGAGACTCAATTGAAAAGAGTTTGACATAGTGATGGATGTTGTTGCTGTTTAGGATGAGACTTAAGTGTAACTAATTTATTTTGATGTAGTTTAATGTTTGGTTGTAAGACAAGTGACTTATTTTGCGATATAATTTAAAATGCAATCACAACTTATTTAAGGATACTTTGAGTACTTATTTACGAATGCTTATAGCACTGATGTAAAAGGTATGTGAAGCGCCGTGAAAAACGCCCGAGCTTATAAATGCTCGAAATGATACAGAGTCGCCACCGAACATTATTTATTCCCGAAGGATTATAAAAATATCGATAAAACCTTGAAGATATTAGCAACCATTTTCAGGTTCGGGTGTCGATTATGCGAGTGGAAGATATTAGCACCCCTCACATCCGTTGTACTCAACGGGAACCTTCTAATTAGATTAGGGTTAAAAAATGTTTTTAATTTATTTGCATGCCTTTTATTAATTATTGAAATATTTACAAAGGGCAAAAAAATTAGTTTTTTATTATTTTGTTTGACGGTTGTTAGATCTCGCTCCTACGTATCTTCTGGTGTATCATACCCCAATTTTTGACCTAAGATCCCACCTCATATTCATTTGTCATTTTTTTTTAGTCCGGGATGATTTTTATTTGTGGTCGTGTAGTCCAAGTATCTTTTAATCCATTTTTTCTTTTAGTCCATATTTTATTATTATTATTATTATTATTATTATTGTTATTATTATTATTATTATTATTATTATTATTATTATTATTATTATTATTATTATTATTGTTGTTGTTAGGTTTAACCTGTTAGGTTGTTTTTGATAATAAGGGTGTTGGTTTCATTAGCTAAAATAAGTCTTTGGTCCAGATGTGGAGTCTGATGTGCCCACATCTGGGACCTGACCTGAACGCCCTAAATAACGCGTTTTGTGTTATTTTGCGTGCGATCTTTTAAAAAGATTTGTTTTGAAAGAAACACATTCACGCTAGCTTGCGCGCCAAGGAACGAGCTGAAAGATTCAAAAATATTCGAAAATATTTAAAGATGGCCAGTTTGTTAAAAAGATTTAAAAAACACATATTGTTTTCAAATCTTTTGTTATCTCAAGTGAATCTACGATGGCCAGCTGTCAAAGATTGAAGATCCTTGAAACAAGAATATATAGGACTGTGTGTCGCTCTTAAGCTTTTAAGCACAAAGCTATTGTGAATCACTGAAAGCTTTGAAGCACGAATTGGTTCTTTAGGTTAGAAGTGCGTCTCCATCATTGAGTTTGTTATTCAGTGTTGAAATCCTTGCTGTTTGTAAGGTTGAGGGGGAGTGAGCAGAGGTTCTCATACTTAGGAGTTCTTAAGTAGAATTAGCACGGGTAGTGTTTAAGTGATAATTAAGTTATAAATGGGGCATTTGTGGGAGAAGATGCAACACGTGACTTGGTGGTTCATAAGTAAGAGGTATCGCGTTTGCAGAGTTGGAAAAGAAAAGGATTCGTTTTTTGTTCTGTTAACAGATAAAGTTGATTGTGAAAAGGGGTAAAGGTGATCAGAAAGGAATCTGATTCCTTATGCATAGGGAATTCAGGTAGGGCAATTGGTGGGTCGGGTGAGGAAAGGCCCAAATAACATAACCCTTCTTCCATTTGCTTGCAAATGCTGAAAGCTAAAAATGGTTAAATTTTTGGAATCTTATGAAAAGAAATATATTATGTGGATGGCCTGATTGCTTGACAAGTGTAAAAATCGACCCTAAGTGCATATTGAGTGTGTCTAGTATTAAAATTGCACAGGTGGTTGTGAGAAATATAATTATTCTGCATTTTAAAGAGACTATTAAGTTTTCCCCAACAAATTCCCTATAATTGCATTCATTTTTTGCACTTGTTTCCTATATCCTCTTGTCATAAATGCATACTATTACCAAAGGAATGACATTACTATATTTCGTGTTTGATTTATTAATTATGGTTTGAATCCAACCCCTACATATGAAATGCAATATCTCAAACCAACTAAATTATACTTACGACGACGTTTGATTTATTAATATTGTTGTTAATATAGTTTGAAGAAACCACTTATTAATTATCAAAATTTTTCAAAAATACAATTTTATGTTATAACCAGGGACGAAACTAGTAGGGGGAACGACAGAGGCCACAATCCTCCCAAATTTTTTTTAATACTATTATGTTATATATATTATTGGTATAATTTTATTTTTGATTTACACAATTTTTTTTAAATTTACAAAAATGGCCCCCTTTTTAAATTCAATTTTTTTAACTTTAATTATACTTTATAGTTTTTTAAATTCACAAAAGTTTGACTTAAAAAAAGTGGCCCAAAAAATGGAGAATCACAATATTAACTTTAGATTTATCTTATAATTTCTTCTATATATCATGTTTTAAAATTTAGTTTTACTTTATTAAATTATATTTTTAAATTCGGTTAATAGATGTTTATCTCCTTACAATATGGGCGAGTTTTAATTTACCCCCTAAAATATATATACTTTTCCAATTAATTACCTCCTGTAATGTGAAGATTTTGTCGTTTACCCACCTTATTGGTTATGTGGAATCTTAAGTCAACTTTCCACAAATAAATCCATCAAAATCTGTAGACTTTTGAATACCATTAGACATTTTAAAAGTGATGAGAAATCTCAATTGAATACCAAGAGATTTTGTTAATTGCCTTAAAAAAAATTGATTGTCTTAATAGAATACCATAAGATTTAGGGTTAATAGGCTTTTACCCTCTGCAAAGTAGGCGAGTTTTGTGTTACCCCCTGCAATTTTATTTTATTTTTAGATTACCCCTTGCAATGTATTTTTTTTTTCCGTAGTTTTACCCCCTGTAATATTGTTTTTGTTTTATCCCCCTGTCCCCCTGTAACACAGGGTGGTAAAATACACGGCGAAAAAAAAACACATTGCATGGGGGAATCTCAAAAAAAATAATTACAGGGGGTAACGCAAAACTTGCCTACTTTGCAGGGGGTAAAAGTCTATTAATCCTAAGATTTAATTAACTTTTGTAAAAGTTTTAATTGAATACCCAAATATTTTATTATCATAAAGAAGTCTTTTAAAATCCTTTGAAATTTTAATTCAAATATCTTGGTAGCTCCAAAGAGAGTTGGGATCCTCTCTATTTTTAATTATTTTCATTTCCTTCATTACCATATAGTTTTGGAAAAATAATTAATGCAAAAGTATGACATTAAATGTGGTCAAATCACTTTTATATACTCCAAAATATTTAAAAATTTTGGTAACAGAAGAAATGAAAATAATTGAAAATGGAGAGGATCTCAATTCCTCCAAAGGTGCATACTTAAGGTATCTGAGTCTAGTTAGTCACTAAGTCTGCTTAACAAATTTTTTATTTTTCATTTTCCAATATTATTAAATAAAATAAGTATAATAACAATTAATATTTTATTAATTAGAAAATGATTTTAATATCACCTAATTAATTATAGGAAGTGATGAATAAAAAAAATATTATTTAAATAAGGAATGCTTTTATGAATTAAAGTAAACTGATTTATTATTAAAAATGATTTTGAAATTGTAATAAAATGATTATTAAGAAAAAATATTTTCATTTAAAAATAATCATAACAAATTACTACCACCGTCCCAAAATAAAAGAATTAGTTTGACTACTGCACGTATGCCAACGCACGATTTTGATCATTAATATCTTTAATTCTCTTTTAGTAAAAATTATAAAAATTAGATATTTTGAAAATAATCATCAAAACAAATCAAACAAGATCTTATATGCTTATATTTATATATTATTAAAAAAGTATGGTCAAAGCATGATAAGTGAATAATGTTATTTAATCAAAATATGTCTAATAAAATTGGACGGAGGTAGTAGGTTTTATTAAAAAAATAGAAAATGTTAACTAGTGCCCCACCAAATATGGTAAATTTGTCTTGAAATTTGTGTAATTGATATTTTGGAAAGATAAAGAATACTACTATTTTCAATACGACAATTACTTATTTTAGTATCCTTAACTAGTAAAAAAATTACTCCTATAAACAATAAACATGTCGGTGCAACTCATTTTACTTTTTGATAAGTCAAATGAATGCACGGAAAATTATACATTTCATTTAATACATATGTTACCTTTTCAATTTTATCAAAATAAAATGTTGCCTTCAAGTCAAAATTAAGAAAATAGACAAAATGCATAAATGAACACATAAATTATGGTCGCTTTTGATTTTTTTAAAAAATTTATAAAATACTCACTCTCTTGTGACATTGTATCCTATTTGATGAATTTTGTATAGAAAGGAAAAGATTTAACATTTTTTTATAAAATAAAAAGAAGGATTTTCCTTTTAAATATTAAATATTTTTCTTTTTATATTATTATTTTTATGATAAAAAAGAAGATGGAGTTAGACAAAAGATGATAAAAAAAACAAGGGAAAAATTATGAGGGGTTATAAAAAGCGAAAGAGCTGACACAAGGAAATAGATTAAGTATAAGGCACCTCAATACCATTTGAACAAATACAAAAACTCTTGTTATTGATGCTCTATTCTCATTCATAGGCGTTTGCAATATGTAAAAGTTGTCATAGCAGGTACTATGATCTTCTTGATATTTTCATCAATTAATCTATTGGATGTTCATTTTATACATGACATTTATTTTGTTCATTTTTTTTTTTGGTACATAGACGAAATGGCAAAACCATTATAATAAACTCACACACAAGTGAGGGAGCCGGGGTTCGAACCCCAGTCATAGCGTCCGGCCTAACAATTTCGACAATATTTTGCCAGTTGAGCTAGGACTTCTAGATATTTTGTTCATTTTTAAATATGTGAGATTTTATTTTATTTGGATCAGTGGCTTGTTTCACAATTCAACTAATCAACAACATCCTTTCACTTTTCTTGATCGCCTATTTTTATTAGATTCCCACCCTGCAGAAAGTTGATTTGGGAGGAAGAATGTCAAATCTTTTGAAAAAATATTTCTAATCAACTAAGTTGTTAATTTACACTTAATAAAATAGAAAAATTAAATCTTCAATTTGTACGATTATACTCTTATTTGTTTTTAGATTATTTTTTTAGTTATCTGTACGAAATTTTCATTGATGTTTAGCGTGATCAGTGATATGATATCAATAGACACATAATACAAGTTGACAATGAATTTAATTTTGGTAAACTAAGAGTATATTGACATCCAAAAGACTAGAAGATATGTCATATGGTTGACATTGAATTACTTTTGTCCAATTGGAAAGTTAAATGAGTCAATTTTTTTGATAAAAATATGGGGTAATACAAGGAACCAATGCATAACTAGGCTCCACTTTAGTCTCACTTTCTTCTTCTATTTCATCTTTTCTCTATACTCACATCGCTGTCTCTCACAAATTCAGTGTTTAAACTTAATCATAAAAAACAATATATGATTTTATAACTACTTTAGCCAAAGATTAATTAATATAAATATCATTCCTTTTTATTCATAGAACAACATAAACCTTTTAATCGATGTAAGTTGTTCTAAGGTGTAAGTGTTAGTAGTTTTCAATATTATAATAATATGAAATAATTTTTTTTTATTCTCATGCAGGTTCAACATCTATATAAGAAATTTTGCTACAATGAACAATCAAGGTGTGATTAAATACATGTTTTTAAGGAAATTTCAATGTAAAATCACATATACATATATCTCTTTCGTTAACATTTGAGTTTCTTTTTCCTTCAAAAAAACATTTGAGTTTCTTCTTTTTTTGTGACACATTAATTCTATAACATTTGAGTATTTAACGCATCACACACACACACACATATGAATATGTTTTCACTATTTTACTATATATGCATATATTGATGTTTTTTAGGGAGAAATGGGCAAGTTTACAACACTAGTGAAAACAATGATCAAGATGTTTCTATGCATTTACCATTGAAAAGAACATCCACCCAAAGAGAAATTGGTGAAAGTTCAAGCTTAAGTGTTCATGCAGAAATTCCATCAAATCACAATGCACACAATATTAATCAAGGAAATACCATAATTGCCCCTCAAGCCAGGAGGGGAGCCTTCTACCTTATGAGTCTTCTCAATCACCATGATCTTGAATGGGTGCCTCAGATCAACATGAATCAACAAGAATATCATCATAGTACTAGAATAGTTGATTCACCTTTTGCTTCAATGGCTAGTAGAAGTTCCATGTTGGAGAACCAATATAGTTCTAGTTCAACAAGTACTTCAATTCAAGTTGGTGGAAATGATGAGCAGCAACCTCATATTATGTCAACATGTGATCCTGAACTAATTGAGGTATTCATATGATCAAATACTAATTAACCTTACTTACCTTCCTATAAGTTACTTAATAATTTTCTATGAGTTTATGATTATCTAAATTATTTGAATAATATATTGTTGGATGTTATTTTTAGTTTTTATTCAAATCCATTGTCATTGAGACTTTTAATTTTAACAGTAATATATAGTAGAGCATAGTACATGGGTATTTCAAGAAATCGTTTGTATTATAGCAAAACTCATCTTTTTTCACTTAATTAGGAAGAAAGTGATTGATGACTTTCAAACTATTTGATTGATGCCATACATAGGCATGGTGAATGGACCAAAATCCACCAGGCTCATCCTGAACCAGCTCGAATCTAGTGAGGAAAAGCCGATCTAATTGGGTGCGGAAGTGGATGGTCAATTGTTATCCCTAGGGTTAGGAGCACGAGAAGGGGTGGTACAGGGAGGCGGGGGTGGTACAACTCGTTCCTGCCCTGCCCATTGTCATGCCTAGACATACATATACCTACTATTGTTTGTAGGTAGAATATAATATTCTAATAAAGAAAGTCTAAAATTAATGGACACAAATGGATTTTTCCTTTGTTAACAAAAAAAGTGTGGGATACAATGTTGAATAAAATTAAATGATTAGTACATATGTCAGAGGTAATAATTTAGTTCTTCAGTCCTGTGAGTTTACCTTAATTGGTAGGACATTGCATTATATATGCAGGGGGCCGGGGTTCAAACCCCGGTCATCCCACTTATCCACCTTATGAGTGAAATTTCTTGCCACTAGGCTATATGACAAAAAAAAATTAGTTCTTCATGCAAATTGTTGTATTTTGTAGTAAAGAGACATAGAGTTTAACTCTCTTATTAATAGATGAAGCTAGGATTATATATTTCCTATTTTATATTTAGGTTAATCAATTGTTAAATTTATGTAATGGTTTGCAGCAGAGTCGTGCAATGACTTGTTTGTAACATTGTTACTAATCATAACCAAAAGCACAATTACATTAACTATTATATAGCTAGATATTTTAATATATTTATTTCCTTATATAACAGATTGAGACTATCATGGAACGAATACATATCGGTCAACTTTTGAGACTCCAGGTAAATCTTTTCAAAATTATGTTTCATCAATTTTATTTTTTTTCAAAATTATGTTTCATCAATTTGCATATGGGGATTAATGATACATTTGACCATATATAATTTGCAAACACGTCTTAAATGTTATGGTCTGTTATATGTCGTTGAGGTGAAAAATCATGGACAAAATGAAACATTCAACAGTACTATGCAGGGCTCATTTAAAAAATTATTGCCCATTTACCTTTTATTCATATGTAATTAATTATATATATATATATATATATATATATATATATATATATATAATTCATTAGCTTTTGAAAAATAATTGTTTATTTTTACTTAATTTGTATTGAATTTTGCACTAAATTTTCTCACAGTTGCAAAGGAGACATATTCGAACTGAAAGAGGGCTTACAGAGGACGAAATAATAAAGTGTATTAGTTTTAGAAACTTTGAGGCCACAATCGATGGAACATCAGAAAATAAAGAATTGTGTTGCATTTGTCAGGTGAGTTCATATATTCACATTAAAGAAGATTTATTTGCACGTTCATGTGAGCATTATTTTGTTTTTAGTTTTTTGTAACAAAATATCTATGTTTAGGAGGAATACCTAATCGGTGAAGAAATTGGAAAGTTAGACTGTGCGCACATTTTTCACGTGAATTGCATCAAACAGTGGCTTGCAGAAAAGAACATATGTCCGCTTTGTTATCGTAAGGGATTGTTTGTTGTCGGTGATGTAATTGATGGTTGCTAAAACAACAATTTCATGTATATAACATATGCTCTTGAATTTCTGACTTTTTTTTTTTGTTAAAAAGTGAATGTATATATTTTTTTTTACAACTTGGAATTCGGCCCAAAGACCAACTAATATGAATATATATTAAATATGATTGCGACATGGATGATATGAGAAGAAGTTATTTGAATATAATATCATTTAATTTGAAGTTGCCCTTTCAAAGTATAAATTGATTAAATTCTAAAAGCAAAAAATTTCATTAAAAACCAGCATCCCAAGTACAAGTTGTATTACACTCATGTTTTCATACTTTTAAAGTTAACAACATATTATTTGAGTTCTTTGTGTTTTCAAGGGTATGGTATAACTTAATGAAGATTGGGGAATGAAGTTCCATCAAGTAAAGTGATAGTGGTGTGGTGTTACGTGTGGATCAAAATATGATATACAAATCGGAAGAAACATTGATCATTTTTTTTTGAATGGCAAAATAATATTATAAAAAAAATGACGAAAGTACAAAAGAAAATTTAGAATACCAAGGGTAGAAATACATTCCACCAACATCTAACAAGCTATAACACAAGAACGCAAATAAACACCTCTAATCTCCGACTACAAGAAGATCCACAAACCCCTCAGAGAGAAAGGCAAGGATCAAATCACCATGAGGCCAAACACAAGAGGCCTCCAATCAACCAGACCTTAAGAAGACCCAGAAACAAACAAACTTTATCGGTTCCAACACAAAATAGGGTGCATACCCCACTCATAAAAGGAACAGGGAATGCGAATTTTTACCTAAAAACTATTTCCAAGATAAAAGTTTCACCCTATCGACCAGACACTCAGCAGAAAAAGTTCCTTCCAAAAACAGGACATCATTTCGCGAGTTCCAAATAGTCCACACAATAGATTGCCAAACTAACAACCACCCCAATCTATTTTTCCTACCCAAACTCATACCCAGGAAAACCTCAAACAACCATAAATTACCACGAGGGGACACCCACCCGACACGCAACCACCGAAGAATGGCATACCATAAAGATGATAGAGCTTGCTACTCCTCGGAACATTAATCATTTATACATTTTTTTGATTTCATGAGATAGAAAAAAAAATTGTGGCAAGCTTGTTGCACAACTTGCACTCGATTCAAGTTTTGAGGTAGTAGCGCTTGCTGCTCCTCTTTTTTGGGGAAAAACTTGCACCAGCCCAATATACATGATATTTCAACTATGTTGATATCCGAGAAGTATCACCTATCATTTATTTATTTTTTTGACACAATCACCTATCATTTATAGCATCCCAATAATTATTATTAAAATAATTTATTTTTTACTACTATTTTACTTCATGTTTTTATTATTTCAACTTAAATTGGTATTATAAATGGGAGATAAAATTACTTCATTTATTTTAATTTTTTTTTAAAAGAAAATAAGAACCGTTTATATTACGTATTATTTAACAGAAAATGCCGTCTATATTTTTTTTTAAAGAAACCAAATTGGAAAGGAAAAATTATTATTGATAATGGTAGCTAATGATTAGCTTACAACTGTTTTAAGTATGACTTGAACCATATCGGTCACTCTTAGACATTTATATTATCTAATAAATTTTATTTCAAACATACACTTCGCTTGCAATAACTTTATTGAAGATTTAAATACTTATAATAAAAACCCAAATTCTCCAAGCACACAAATTATGACGAAGGTATTAACTAACTAATGCGACGACATAAGGTAATTCCATCACCTACTGCAAGTTGGGAAATCTCGATCCTTGAATCTTGAGCAAGATATTTGTTGACCTCAATCACATAACCACGATAACCTCTAATGAATTCCAACATGGGTGCATCAGGTGCAAGCGCAACCGATCCAGTCCATAAGGTATTATCATATCCAATCAATCCTCCAACTTTGACAAGTTCAATCACTCTCTTATGATAGTTTAAGTAGTTATTCTTATCAGCATCCACAAAAATAAAATCAAATGTCCCCTTGTTATTTTCCTAACAAATTAAATTAACAAACAACAATTCAATTAATCATTAGCGTAAAGAAAAACAATTCAATTCAATTAATCATAATAATATTTTTTAATCTAAGGTATTGAAACTCTAGTCTTTTTTAGCTGGGACAAAAAACTAATTTCATTCTAAATTTCAATCATAAGTTTATTCTATTTTTTAAATTGTACATGGATAAAATAAATGAAATCAAGTTTTGGTGGCAAATCAAATGATGCGAACACACGTACATCTTGAAGAAGTTGATCAAGAAGAGGGAGAGCAGGTCCTTCTCTAAAGTCTATCTTGTGAGTCACTCCAACTTTTTCAATCATCGGCAATCCCAAATCATAGTATTCACGATTAATGTCCAAAGCCAACACCTTATAAAATAAATTAACTATGAGTTACACATTAATTAATTTTATATATATAATATAATATATAGACTAGTAGCCTTACCTTTCCATCAGAGGGAAGAGCAAGAGCAGTGCATAGCAGAGAGTAACCAGTGTACACACCAATTTCCATTGTATTCTTTGCATTGATTAGCTTAACCAACAAGCTTAAAAGTTGCCCTTCATCAGCTGATATTGCCATAACGCTCCTATTTTACGACATCAATAGTGTATATTAGCCATAAGGTTCCTATTTTAATAGTGTATATTATTTATAGTAAATTTTTAATAAAATATTGTATTTTTGTTCTCCATGTTTTATTATTGTAAGATTTATTTTCTACTAAAAATGGTAAAGATCACTACATTTAATTATTTTTTAAAATATATCCACTCACTTTTTTTGGGTATATATATCACGTCACATAAGATTATTCAAAATTATCTTTAATTATTTTTTATATGCAGAGTAGATAATAAATTGTTAACAGTATTATGATTTTTTTTTTAAATCAAACTAATATAGAATTATTGAAAATTATTTAACGATCAACAATTAAAAATCAAAATAGGTACATAGGAATCTTACAACGGGTGTTTATCAGTCATTTCACGAAGCTCCTTCAAACATGGATGCTCTCTTGGCAACACACTGGTTTCAAGTATATACTGCATGCACAACACAAGTTTTATAAAGAAGTGTTTTTTCAGTGTAAAAATAAGAGTATAATTATGTAATTTAAAATATATAATTTAACAATTAGTAAATTAAAATTAAAATAGAGGAGTAATTGTGTAATTACATCATAAAGTGCATCACTCTGAAGTAGAGACCTGTAACCGCTATCTCTGTATGGAATTGGTATGTTTTGCTCTTTCTCTTCCTTGGTAATATACATATCCATCTTTCTTGTGTAATTATATATATATCTTACTTAATAATCTCTCTCAAATGAATAATTAAAGCTCCAAAATTATGTCCAATTTATAGAGAGTAAAGACGGTGAGTGTGGCGTGTCATATACAAATCCTATCATTTTCATTTCATTGATTAATCTATAATATATTTTATTAGAAAAGTATGTCTTAAATTAAAGCATATTTTGACTGAGAAAGTTCTTACGGTTGATGAAACCAATTTTGAAAGATTTGTTTGACATTAATTTTGTAGGCTTGCTTTGTGTTGTTGTCAAGAATAGTTAGGTGACATGATGCAAAATAAAGTTTTTCATTCAAATTACTATGCTAATATATAGTGAAAAAATTCAATTAATATTATTCAACGACATCAATTAGAATTGTATATTAAAAAAAATAAAGCATCATTTTAGCCCATGGAGTGTAGCTTACATGCAAGGACTAAAATATGAAGGAATAGTAGTCTTGGACTTGGAAGGGTACGTATTTCCTTTTAAAAAAATATTTTTGTTTCAAAATTCAAAAATTTGGTTTATTTAAAATTTTAAAAGAGATATTGTAAACACTCCTCTGATGGAAAGAAATACTATAAACACTTTTTTCTTTTGCTTTTGTACCGGTTTCCAACCCACTAGAGTTGGACGATTAATCCGGTTCATGCGTAGAAGCATGCGTACTGACCAAGCATTGTTTCTCCTGGATATCGAATATTTTTTTTAATATTCACTATTTAATCGATTGAAATTAATGTGGATTTCTTATTTTAGAAATAGTCTCACACGTAATATTGTGAAATCACATGATTTCGCTCTCAATTAGAGAAATATATTAGAGAATATTAATACTCTTTACATTATCAATCTTTAATTCTTTTAGAGTTGGACACATTAATTAGAAATTCATAAATTCGAGTTAGTTAAATTCTTTTTATGCTAATTAATTTATAAAAAAAAAGTAAAATTTATTTAATAAATACCTTTAATTTATGTAAGGATACAAATAATAAAATATTAGTAATTGTATATTAATTTTTTAAAAGAACTAAAATTTCAGAATAAAAATAAAAATCTAAAAATCTAAAATGATTAAACATCAAAGACAGAGGGACTAATATTTAAAAAAGGGTGTCCTTAGTATTCCTTAAAATGTGAAATACACTTGGAGTGAATAATTATGATGCAAAGAAGATGGAAATCGGTCTAGAAAAAAACACATTCAAATTTTGAATAAACAATATGATAGAGGATTTATAGTCAAGTAGATATTAGTAAGGTATAGTATTTAATTAATTATTTACATTTGTTTTTTTAAAAAAATATTTATCTTAGTAGATGGATTTATATTTTACTAGTTAGTGGGCTATTTAAGCCTATGGACCTTTAAGGATATTATCCGCTAGTAACCCGATGGAATTTTCTCTTCCCCAGGCCCCAGCGCCCCCTCCCCCACCCCTCCAATATTTTGATTTTGTCCTTTTGAAAAAATTTGGAATCTATTTTCCGATTTTTTTTTGTCTGGAATACGAACTTTGGAACATTAAAAATAAAATATTTATTGTCTTTAGTTTAATGTCTTTTATTTATATTTTCTTAATGGTTTCTTTTACCATCTTAATGTCAATCTTTCTACCAAAATAAGAACAATGTATTTACATTCTCCCATTAAAAAAAATGATTTCACATTTTCAAAATTTCTTAAAATGCATGGTAGAGATCTATTTTCAAAAAATCTAAAAGAAAACAATGAGAAAAATATTAATTGAGAAAATCTCCAATTTAGTCATCAAAATTGTATCGATCAAAATTTAGAAAATATAATAAAAATATTCCTAAATTGAAGAGCGCCCATTTATTAGTTATTCCGATAATTTTTTCATTAGAGAATATGAGGTGGCACATTAACTGCTCACTCATCGGAGATGTCATATTAATGTCATGTAACAAGGACGATTTTGTCAAAAATATTTTTTGAATTCATGCAATGACTAGTGACGGAGCCAGAAATTTTGAATAGTTTAGAGCATAAATATAGACACTTGAGGTACTAGCTCATAGGGATGAGCATAAAACCACTATCGACCGCAAACAGAGAAACCCATAAGAAATCGGTGCACTTCAGGCGGATACATTCAGGTTTGCGGGTCTTCGAGTGAAGATTATCATATACAGGCGGTTAATCTTGGGCGGGTCTGGTTGTTGAAAATATAATCTGTGGATAACTGATGGAGAGACTTGTCATTCTACTTTTCAACATTTTTCAATTACTTTTCTCTCTCATGTCTCATCTCATTATCCTAACCTAACCTCTCTCTCTCTCTCTCTCTCTCTCTCTCTCTCTCTCTCTCTCTCTCTCTCTCTCTCTCCCTCCCTCCCTCCCTCCCTCCCTCCCTCGCTCCCTCGCTCCCTCCAAATGAAATGCCTTTTCTTCAACGAAAAAAGATGTCACAAGTTTCAACCTTTTTAGTAACCTTAAAACAAATTATCTAAAGTTTTCATTTTTGGAAGCTTATGTGTTTACGTAAGAGTGTTTTTATTCATTCATATCCATGGTGTTTTTGATTTTCTTCTGAACAATTTCTCTTTGCTTCTATTATTGTGAAAAATTCTTTTTATTTTTCCAAAACGGTGTCAACCCATCAGTGGAACCCTACAACCCACTGAACCCGCAATCTGATGAAACCGACACTTCAAACGATCAAGAATGGTTGAGTTATTTACCCATCTGGTTATGGTCGGTTTGATATTATTGGTCCTGAATCCGACTGTACCTGACCCATGCTCAACCCTACTAGCTCAGCCATAAGAGCTTAACTTTATAACCTCAAACTTCCAAGTTTGAATTCTTTAGAGATAGTTGTAATTGTTGACTTATTTTTAGTTTGATCCTTGGTTGGGGAAACACCACTAAGGGTGCAATATCCAAGACTATTCCAAGTCTCTCAGTAAGGTTTCATAATGGGCAACTGGGTGAATGATGAGTGGATGTGAGGCCTTATGTGGAGGAGGAATCTATTTGCTTCGGAGGTTGGATTGTTGAATGACCTCCTGAGAGCCCTAAATTCCTTTCAAATCTTTATCGTTCAAGATATCCGGGTTGGAAGTATGATTCCACTGAGATCTTCTCAGTTAAATCGGCCTACGCTATGCTTGAGAACACTTTGGGCGTTCATGTTCAATCTCTTGTGGTTTATTGCCATGTTCTAAGAATAGTTTCGAAGTCATGGGCGCCTTCTAAAGTAATTTCCTTCTTGTGACAACTCCTTCATGATAGAATTTCAACTCGTCAAAACCTCTTTAGGTGAAAAGTGATTAGGGATCTTAGTCAAACCTCATGTATCTTCTATGTAACTCTAGTGGAGTCGTCTGACTATTTGTTCTTATCTTGTGGCTTAATCTTTGTTGGGGGAACTTCCTGGAATGACTTCATCTTTGTTAGGGAAAGTTGAATACTTATTGATAGAGTAAAACTTTTTTTTGATTAAAAGCCACAAACAATATTTCTTTTAAGGGTCATGCTAAACAGTGCCCCCGGGGCACTTGTTAAGCATACCCAAAAAAGAAATAAAAGAGAAATTTATTGTTGGGAAGACAACTTTTTATATTTTTAAAGTGTTAAATGCATACATTTTGAGACAAAGTTTTCATATTAAGATGCTTAACAACTGCCATAGGGGCACTGTTTAACATTTTCCTTCTTTTAATTATAAAACATAAGAAACTAGTTGTCTTTCTCAACGAGACTACTCCATCTGCAATTCTTCAATTTTCAATTTTTCAATCCCTCTTCAATGTGGTGGAAGATGCTTCTTGTTGTTGTTGTTGTTGTTGTTGTTGTTGTTGATGATGCTTTGTTAAACTACTCTAGAGGAAGAAAAAAAGATGGTGCTGCGTGGGTGAAGAAGAGAGACTGTTCAGGCTCAAAAGTCTCATTTTTTTCTTTTTATTTTTTAATAATCTAAACCATTGATTATTATTTGCCACATGTCATAGATCTGGACACTAGACAAATAAGCAACTAGTGTTGATCTCAACTCATTTGATGAACTCAAAGTTGAAAGAATAAACAACAAGTCGTCTTGTTCAGTCTATCTTGTCTTCTAGTCACTTATCCATTGGATTGATCTAACGGTCAATATTTGGAAAAGGAGACAATTGGAAAAAGCAGAGGATCCCGTTCCCTATTTTTCCTTATTACTAAGCGTCACGCTCACGCTCAAGCTGAAGCTTGTGGCTAAGTATAAAGCGCCAACAACACAAAACTTTGAAACTATCATCAACAGAAAAAACAAAGACGAACAACACTCAAAGTGTAAGAGAGAGAAACAAGTAAACAATGGCGGCGAAGAATAACGAACCTAGTGAAAGAATTTCCAATGATGGCATACATGGACCTACGAATCCTATGGTCACACCTCTTCTCAATGATCTCTATCAATTCACCATGGCTTATGCTTATTGGAAAGCTGGCAAGCATCAAGAACGTGCTGTGTTAGTATTCATTAATTTTTTTTTCATTTTTCGAATTTTTAATTGAAATCAATTTTTTGTGTTTCAATTTGTTGATTGATGTTTAGTTTCAGTGGAATTGCATGTTGCTCGAACTTTTTATGGTTTTGATTTTTGCTGAATTGAGTAATTTCAGTGTTGTTGTTGTTGTTGTTGTTGTTGTTGTTGTTGTTGTTGTTGTTGTTGTTTTGATTCATTTAGGTCTATGGTGTTTGTTTTTGAGAAGATTGAGTTGTTGTGAATTTGTAATTTGCTTTCAGGTTTGATTTGTATTTTCGGAAGAATCCATTTGGTGGAGAGTATACTGTGTTTTCTGGTTTGGAAGAATGTATAAGGTTCATAGCGAATTTCAAACTTACTGAGGATGAGATTGATTTTGTTAGGCAAAGTTTGACTACTTCTTGTGAGGTAAACGAAATTTTGTTCTTCACTCTAGCTATTGCATTGTTGTTTAATTGTGGTGATGGGTATGCTTATTGAACTTAGAGTAAAGATTGGAGTTTTCTAGGTGTAACATTGACAAATTTTCAATGATAGGAAATGATGTGACAATAAGGAAAGCTCAAATTAAATGAATG
Source organism: Trifolium repens (assembly GCA_030408175.1). Classification (NCBI taxonomy): domain Eukaryota; kingdom Viridiplantae; phylum Streptophyta; class Magnoliopsida; order Fabales; family Fabaceae; genus Trifolium; species Trifolium repens. The sequence goes on from CP125851.1 coordinate 41,384,976, forward strand.
CAATTGATTTGGGGATAGAAACTGGTGATATTAAGAAACAACAATAAATGAATCAGTTTTATTATTCTATAGCATAGCGGAATTTAAACGGCTACAACATGTTGTCAAATACTGGCTATAGCAGTATTGTGTAAATAGCTTTGTCTTTATACAATTTTTTTGTTATTCGTTTCCTTTTAAATAGCTTTGTACCAAGTGTAAACATGCAATAATATGGTTGTTCCGTAATCGGGTTTGCTGTGATTATGTGGAAAGTATAATGCTACTGACATTATTTGTAGATTCTATCTTCAAATTATTTTGACTTATCAATGATGATCAATTAAATCTAGGAAGCGTTCTTTGACTATCTAAGAGGACTGGACTGCTCCGATGTTGAGGTGTATGCTATTCCCGAGGGATCAGTGGTTTTTCCTAAGATACCCTTGCTTAGAGTTGAAGGTCCAGTTGCTGTGAGTACTTGCCACCATTAAACCCTCTTTTAATGTTGATTTGTTTCAAAGATTACCTATTTCTTACATTAACGTGACTGTCATATTTGTTCAGGTTGTTCAATTATTGGAAACTCCTTTTGTGAATTTAATTAATTTTGCATCATTAGTTTCTACTAATGCTGCAAGGCATCGCAAAGTTGCTGGAAAATCCAAAACTTTACTTGAGTTTGGACTACGAAGGGCTCAGGTTACACACTCTTTTAAAATACTTTATTACAAGTAAAATTAGGTATTAGCCCCCTTTAATATTCATCGAAAGAATATCTCATGTTGAATAGGGTCCTGATGGTGGAGTAGGAGCGTCAAAGTACTGTTACATTGGTGGATTTGATGCAACAAGGTATTATCAATCAAATAATCTTATTTACTGTTGATTTAGATGACATGTTTGGGATGTAATTATTCTTGTCACAACTTGAGTGTAATGCCTGTTGGCTTGTATACATTGCAACTGAATCTGAAAAAAAAATGAATCCCACTGGTTAGATGATTTTGGCTATGGCTCTATTGATTGTGGTAAATACATGATTATAGGTCCAATGTTTGTAGTACAGACACTGGAGTTAAGTCAGTTAAAATGACATATCTTACCTAATCCCATTTTTGTCTCATAAATAATATTGTTAGTTTGCAAGAAATAAATCAAAATTGATGGATTTTGAGAAAGAAATGAGAAGTAGAAGGGTAATTGAATGCTGGAAAAGGATTAAAATTAAACATTATGAAATTATAACATTATTCTTACCAGCATTTATTTGTAATAGTTATCATAGTGAAATTCTTTTGTTTGGATTGCAATGTAGCAAGAAACTTGAATTAGCCATTTGACTGTGGTTTTATGAATTTTTGGAGGGAGGGATTGATTGCATTGTACTGTGGTTTATGAATTTTAAATTCCACGTTGCTTTTATATAGCTTGGAACTTTTATAACTTGCCTTTTCCATGTTGTGCCAATAGCAATGTTGCAGCGGGGAAGTTATTTGGGATACCGCTTCGTGGTACACATTCCCATGCCTTTGTTAGCTCATATATGGTATGTAACCTATTCACCGAATATTGTTACATGTTTGGTCAATGTTTATGAAGAGAATTTTGTTATTAATATTATTGTACTTTTATGACTTGAGGAACTTGCTGTTATATTTCCTTTGTTACGTATTTGTATCCTTTACTTTGTATGCCTTTTGATTTGCAGAGCCTTGATGAGATCACAGACAAGTCACTTCGAAGAAAAGATGGTTCAAGTACCTGTGAAGATTTTGTTAATCTGGTTCAAACATGGCTGAGCAAAATTCAGGTGCTAAGATATAATAAATTGCATCCTTAGGCTATATTCGAATTGATGGAAAGAGATGGAATGGATTTATTAAGCTTCCCTTGTTTGGGTTTTTTGAAATAGGATGGATGAAGTGGAATATAATGAAACACGTTCCATCTTATTCACCCAATACTCTGCTCTTTCTTCACTTCCTTTTTGAGCAGAATGCGATGAAACTAATTTTATATATTAAAACAATTAAATGGTGATTTTGTTCCATTATGGTCCATCCAATTCCATTAACCATTACATATTAAAACATATCCTTATTGTTGTTTTTTGTTACGGCTTTTAACTACCTTCTGCTTTTGTTTTTTTGTTGTTTTTGTGTCTGTTGTCATCCTTATGCAAGAACCCATTGATGTAGGTTAGGATATTAATTTAGGATAAAATTATTTTATTATGTTATTTAAGATAGTGTTGTAGTTTCACACTTTTAGGAATCTTAACATGTTAATTTTATCTTGTATACTTTTATGGATATTAGGATGCTGTTATCTTTTCTTATTTTTTTTACAAAGGAAAGGATATTTAATTTAAGAAAATTTGAACTTTTTAAAGATTATATTCTAATTAAGGTTTATCTAGAGTTTCAATATCTTCGTGGGTATAAATACCCTTTAGGTTCATTTTGTAATAGACTTGTAATGATTAATTTACAATACAGTTTTTCTGTTTCGACAGTATAAGTTAAATATGTTTTTGACAGTATAAATACCCTTTAGGTTCATTTTGTGATAGACTTTTTTGACTTTTGTTCCTTTTTTAAACATTTACACAAGAATGAATACTTGTTTTTATATTTTCCATATGCCTAAGAGATGAAATATAACCATATGCCTAAGAGATGAAGGAACAAAAAGACAATGGTATAGTACTATTAGATTGAATTATCATAATTTAAATAAAGCCACACATAATAATATGATAGAAGAAAGGTATTTTTTAGTTCATTTTATTATCTCCTGTGCTAATTCTTTTCCACACTTCACTTGCAAATTCAGAGATGGATTTATCAGTGAATATTCTAATGCGTTTTCCCATTTTGCAGTTGTTAAATGGTGTTTATGGTGAGACCAATCAAAGTGAGTTGGCTGCATTCACGTCATATGCATTGGCATTTCCAGATAACTTTCTTGCCCTTGTAGACACATATGATGTAATTACTTGCTTACCAACTTTCTATTTCTTAAATAGTCATTCTTTGATGCATAATCTTTAAATCATTTTAACTATCAATGGAAAATTCTTGTAGGTAAATCTTACATATATCTCGTACATGACTTTTGTGAGCATGTTTTGGTTTTTTGAGAAAGATGCTCCACTTCCCCTTTCCCCAAGTGTGATATTGATTTCAACCACTAACAATATAATTGAAAACTATTAGAAACTAAGAATGGCGGGGATAAGTTCTTGTAGCATGTTATATCAATTTGGCTTTAAAATATAAAAGATAGGGGAATTACATAACTGGAAAGATAAGTGAATTGTTGTGCACTTAAAAATGTGTGTTTAGGTATTAGTAGGTACTCCACCATTTTCCCTTGCCCTGAAGTTATGCATAAAATTAAGTTGCAACTTACATGAAGACTAGAATAAAAAGTGCACTTATATCACTTACAATCTTCTCAGTTGGAAGAATTCACATATGAATCGCATTCTGGTTTACATTAGCTATGTGGTTAAAGGACGAGAGGATAGGTGGCTAATATTGTGGTGCTGAACACTTAATTCTGGTCACAGGTCTGTGCCTTCATCTAAATCGAGTATAACTTGACTGAATAGGTAGTTCCTGTACAGAAAAGGCCCAGATACTGAAAAAGTGGGGGACTTGTGTGATAAATCATGCCTAAGGTCAGTTATTAATGTCATACTCATACCTATTTCAGCTATGTCGCATAGGTTCGACACGGGTACAAACATAAGGCAATTTTAAAAAAGTTAAAGTACGTGTACGTTAAAGAGTTTTGTTATATAATATACTGTAACATGAGAGAGCTAGAGTGTTCAATGTACAACAAAAACATCACAATAAAAGTTCAAGAGGTCAAAGATTTGAGTTGGTTACAACAACAAAGAAACTCGAATAATATTATATTAATATATTATTATTATTATTATTATATAAGCGAAAACCACAAATGTTACTCACAATAGAATAACGAGAAAAACTGGCGAACCACGAGTATGGTATGCCTACCAGTATCGGCTATGCACTCGGTAGTCGGTACGAGTACTTCACTGTTTTGCAAGTACCCGTGCTTCTTAGTATTTCAGTGTTGTATATTGTAACATTCAATTCTCTCTGAATTCTGCATGCCTGTCAATTGTTCTATCTTACATCCTGAAGTTGAAAATGTTAATTCTGCAATTGCAAAAACTGTTATTTCCAGTTATTATGCCATTTGTCTAGTTTGGGGGATTATTTTTTTGATAACCAGAACTGAAGTTTCTACCTTTTTTTTTTTGGTTTATTCCTTCCTCCACTTTTGTTTGGCTATTTCATCAGATACGACATTTACATTTGTTGACAGGTGATGAGAAGTGGAATCCCCAATTTCTGTGCAGTTGCATTAGCTCTTGGTGATTTAGGGTATGTCATGCTGTTATCAGTTGATTAGAGGTTTTACATGACCTTGAAATTTTTTTGTTGTGTTCATTATCCAGTTGGTTTTTTAGTTTACAAGGATACAAGGTGTTGCATTTTTTTTCTTCTTACCACATGTATGAAAAGTGGTAAGCTGTCGTAATATTGACTAGTTGTTTGGTATTTGTAAGGATCTACTTGATGTTGTGAACTGCTTCCTCAACTATCAGCTATGATTCCAAATGGAAAATAAGGTTGCCTATTATGGCCCAACTCTTCCCCATACCTTGTCATAGCAGCAGCTTTATAGCATCAAGTTGCCCCATTTTTACTTTACTTTTACATTTCATTAGTTTTCTGTTAATCTGCCTGTATTTGTTGTGTGTTTTCTATATTGAGAAGTATTTATCCATGTTATGTGTTTACTTTGGTGATTGAACATTGAAGATTGCAGCAACCTGTTGTTAATTTACTGATGTCTGATAGCTGATAACTTACAATTACATTTTGCTGCAATTAATCTTACAGTACCCTTCTGCTCGTCCTGCAAAGCAGTTGGCATTTTTGTTCTTAGCTGACTTTTGATGATGTCTTGCACAGATACAAAGCAGTTGGCATTAGATTGGATTCTGGTGACCTTGCCTATTTGTCTTGTCAGGCCAGGAAGTTCTTTTGCTCCATTGAGAATGAATTTGGGGTGCCTGGATTTGGAAAGTTTATAATCACTGCTAGTAATGACCTGAATGAGGAAACGTTAGATGCTTTAAACAAACAGGTAATAATCATTTGCGAACTGAAACTTGTACATTTGTCTAGTGACTTACATGATTTCGGCATAAATATTGAGCAATCACTATAATGATACATTTGTCTAGTTATTGCACGTTTTTTTGTGAGTTCATACCTGGTATAAATTTTAATGGTTGACTTCTCACATATTCATTTGCATTTATATATATTATCTCAAAACCTTGATTTGGTATTAGAAAATCCCTCCTGCTCTGTAAAGTTTGGTTCTAAAACTGCTGGGATTATTATCAAAATATTTCCATCCTCTAAATAAAATAAACTAAGCTGTTATAAAAGTGGTAGTTATTAGAGATTTAAATTTTATTAAATTAAAATGCTTATTTTAGATCACAGATTTGTGTACAGATGAAATCTGTCATATCTTTGCTGTGTATTGCCTCCCATACTGCAGTTTTATGAGCAAGTTATTTTCCATGTACGTGTAACATGGTTTCTTACCATGACTGTGATAACATCAATCATTATACTTATGGCGTCTTCATTACATTGAATGAGTTTTGGTGCTAAACATGGAAATAGTATTATAATTTTATTGGGAGTCACATTCATAAATTCCAATAAAATTTTGTATCTAAGTTACTACATGAATATATATTAATCCAGTTAGTTTAAATGCTCCCATGTTATTGATTTGTGCTGTAAAATATCCCACCACCTCATTATTATATCATAATAACAAAACAAAATGCTACAATGTCTTATACAGGTCAAATCTAAGACATTGTAGCATTTTATTTTGTGGTGAACTTAAAATTTAAGGTTCAGATGAAACACCATTGTGCTATTTATATTAATCTTGACAAAAAAGTAAAATTAACAAATGCTAATAATTTCTTGCCATTCTCTTTTGATTGGATTTAATTTTTTTTCCTACAGGGTCATGAGGTTGATGCCTTCGGAATTGGTACGTACCTGGTGACGTGTTATGCTCAAGCTGCTTTAGGTGTTGTTTTCAAGCTGGTTGAGATCAATAATCAGCCTCGTATCAAACTTTCTGAAGATGTGTCAAAGGTTTGAACATTCTAAATTGAACATGATATTATATTAATGGGTCTTGCTAACTTGTGACCTAAAAACACATGTTAAGGAATCTAAAAGTAGAAATTTTGTATTGAAGAAATAAATTTTTAAGAATAAATGCACAACTTTTAAGACGATATTTCCATATTAAGTTCCTTAACATGTGACCTAAGGGCACATGTTAGCAGTTGTCTATAATAATCTATTTGGTATTTAACTAATATCTTTTTCTGTATTTAGGTCTCTATTCCATGTAAGAAGCGATCCTATAGATTGTATGGTAAAGAAGGTTATCCCCTGGTAGACATAATGACTGGAGAAAATGAACCCTCTCCAAAGGTATTATTTTGCGTGTAGTTTCTGTGACGCTATCATTTTCTATTTCTTTTCAATGTTTTCACTCTGCACACCCTCCTGTCGATGGGGTTGTGGGAGTTGGCAAGTATCAGTGCATGTTTTCACCAGCATGCCAGGTTGGGAGAAATTTAGGAAAAATAGTGAGCCATAATTTATAGACAGCCTTGCATCATTTTCTCATCTTATTGCACATACTATGTCAAGTTTCCAACCTATTTACCAGCATATCTTGCCATTCATAGAGTTAAACAGTAGTTTGCAAGTGTAGGTATAAAATTTACTTTATCATAATTTTATTCATATACAGGTCGGAGAAAGAATCCTGTGTCGTCATCCCTTCCAAGAATCGAAGAGAGCATATGTGGTGCCCCAGCATGTTGAGGAACTTCTAAGGTGTTACTGGCCTGGGAAATCAGGTGAGAACTAACTATAAAAATAATGGAAATCATAGCGACTAATAGTAGCTTATTGATAGAATTAAAAATTAACCTTTGCTTGGGGTAGACCGGTAGAGTAAAGTGCTGCTTCACTTTTAAGAACATCCCATGAGTCATTATTAACCTACTATTATTGTTTTGTTGTAGCTTTTGGACCCTCTCACCCCTATAAAGAAAAAAAATGTATTCTCATATGTAAATGCTAGTAATTGCTAAATTTATCACTTCATAAATTCCTACACGAAATGGTTAAATGCTATCACTTGTCGGATGATCAAAGTTGCATTTTGGAACACTGCAGTATATATAGTGGCATACCAGCATTTATTAGTAATTCAATTATTAAGCGGATCGGGATTTGACTATCATTTTTTACATTTTGTTTGTAACTCGCTTATTCTTTTTTGAAGGTAAAAAGAGGGAAACTTTACCACCTCTAAAGGAAATTAGAGAGCGATGCATTAATCAACTTGAGCAAATGCGACCTGACCACATGAGGAAACTTAACCCAACTCCATACAAGGTTAGGAAGTTATTATTATACCTTGCTTCAAATTATGTGATTGTTTTCATGTTGAATGATGGTGAATATTTTTCTGAATAAGCAGGTTAGTGTAAGTGCAAAATTATACGACTTCATTCATTTCTTGTGGCTCAATGAGGCACCAGTTGGGGAACTTCAGTAATAGCAAGACAAATGAAATTGCATGCCCTGAGAACTCAGTGGACAGCGTAAAAGGGATTCGGAAAGAAATTTCTTTCACACATTTTAGATGTATTTAATGTGTTTTGATTGTTGTATATTTAAAGTTGGAGGAACCAATATTCTTTCAAGGCATATGGTGCAAATAATCCATCTTTGCCGTTGATCACATTGCTGTGCAATAAGTATTTGATTATATAATAAACTTTACATTAAACTGACTGTGTCAATGTTACACATGCAGTTTTCTTCAAGTTATTGATGAAAGCATTTTTGTACTAAATTTAAGTACTTCCTGTTCTTTGTGAATTATGTATACCATGCAAATGGTCATGGATGGATCATCTTTGTAACGTTTGGGTTCACCATGTTTAATGTTATAAAAGTATTTTTTATTTTTTTTGATAAAATAATGTGATACAAATATGGTTTTTGATGGTTTAGCTAATATGGGTTATAAGTTCGTTGGTGCCTTTGTTTTTGAGCAACCTTCTCTTTGCATTAACCAGTTGTGAGTTATACTTTCAGTTTGAGATATCTCTAATCTCTTTTATGAACTCCAGCCCCTTACTTTCTTTTGACAATAACGCCCCTTACATTTTGAAAAATGTGAATTTTTTTTTACTCAAAATGTAAGTAGTTGTATTTAAAATTGTAAGTATGTTATTTAGACCCATAAAAGTCCAATGCAAATACTTTATTCGATACCTTATAAATAAAATACAACTTGGATGTGTGCGTGGTCTTGGAACCACGAAGAGAGAAAAATTTGTGTCAGAAATCTCAAACACACAAGCACCCACAAAGTTACCACTTAAGGGTTCAATTTTCTTACAACTTGATTAATTCATTGTTAAAAAAAGTTATCTCTAATCTCTTTTCTTACTTACTTAAGGGTTCAATTTTCTTACAACTTTGATCTTGTGGTTAAAAAAAAAAGTTTTGAATTTGAAGGTTTAGTGATTGAATTTTATTAGTGTATTTAAAAAAGGATAAATGTAAATCATTTTGTAATTGTTTTATGAATGTTAAAATCTTTTTTATTGAATTGAGACATGGTTCCTCACCCAAAGTTTTCTGTATAAAGAAAATATACTCCATTAAAATCTAAGTAGCAAAATCCGTGCTTATGACAAAGTCCATGTTCCTTAACTTTGGTATTAATTACGCACCACGATCTAAAGCTCCGTAAACACAAAACAAATCTAAAAGAGAAAAAAGAAAATCACCTAGCTAGCTGGCTGGCTTTCCTTGTACTATGTCCCAACATATACGCTATACATATTCTGTAACCTATCAAACAAATTAACACTAACTAAAGTCTTTGTCCTTAGTACACTCTATCTCTTTCTCACTCCTTCACTCAATTTTCAGATCAACAATGAAACACCACCACCACAACAACAACAATAACATTACAATGCTAACCAAGACGGACTCCGAGGCAAGCAGCCTAACACAATCCTCGCCAACAAGGTCACCACGGCGTGCCTATTATGTCCAAAGCCCGTCGCGCGACTCCTCCAATGACGGTGAAAAAACCGCAAACTCCTTCAATTCAAGCCCAATCCAAAGTCCATTGGGCTCTCCTCCTCATTCTACTCATTCCAACTCCTCAATGGGTCCAGATTCCAACTCCTCCTTAGGGCCGCTTTCCGATTCCACATTAGGTCCACATTCCGCCTCCACGCGATTCTCTTCCTCCACACGTAAGAGTAGCCGCCGGAGAGTAATATGGCGACCTTGGAAGGAACAATTCGATGCCATTGAAGAAGAAGGCCTTCTTGATGATCATGATGCACATTATGGATTCCCTCGTAGATGTTTTTTTCCTGCTTTTGTTGTTTGTTTTCTTGTTCTCTTCTCAATTTTCTCGCTCATTTTGTGGGGTGCAAGTCGTCCTCAAAAGCCTGCCGTTTTCCTCAAGGTGTGTTCTACTTCTCCTTCATTTCTAATTTCAATATAGATTTAATTATTTTTTTGAATACGGCAAAATTTTATTAATAGAATTGACAGTTGTAATGTATTATGATGATTATTTTTAGTTTTAACTTTCCGATTATTTTAGAGTAGTTTTTGTTAATCTAGAGTTCTGCATAGAGTAAATAAAATCTAACTAAAAATTGTTTTAACTTTGAACATTGAATATGACATGAAATCACCTAGCATTGTGATTTTGTTAAATTGTTAAAGCCTATCTTTTAAAAAATATTTAATGTAATTCCACCAAACTAAGATTGTGGTGCAAATTAACCACATAGAATTTATTGTTAAATTTTTAATTAATAATTGATATTCTTCGTTTATTTTGATTTTAATATTTTTTTTTTTTTTTTTTTTTTTTTGTATTTTTGGCAGAGTATAACATTTGATAGATTTATTATTCAAGCGGGCGCGGATGTGTCAGGAGTTGCCACTAGCATGGTGTCCATGAATTCCACAGTGAAAATGACTTTTAGAAACACAGCCACATTTTTTGGGGTCCATGCTATATCAACTCCACTAGATCTCAATTACTATCAACTCACATTAGCCACCGGAAATGTAAGTGTTTAAGGTTAAATATATTACATAGTATTATATATATAATCATTACGAACATTAAAATACATACACCATAACATTATTTTGATGTTAAAATATCATTTCTCTTACGCAGATGCCAAAATTTTATCAATCGAGAAAAAGTCAAAGATCTATTAAAGTGATGGTGAAAGGAAATTATATTCCACTATATGGAGGGGGAGCAAGGTTAAATAGCATAAATGGTTCACCGGTTGAACCGGTACCATTGACATTGAATATGATAGTGAAGTCAAAAGCTTATGTTTTGGGGAAATTAGTGAAACACAAATTCAACAAGAAAATAGAGTGTGATTTGATTATGGATCCGAAGAAAATGGGTGTGCCAATTCCACTTACCAACAAGTGTAGGTATGAGTTATAGATGAGTGACAAATTTAAATCATGCAATAATAATTTATTTTGAAATTTAATAAAGGGGTTTGAGTATTTAATTATTTACTACTACGTACTAGACTAGATTCTCATTTCATAATGCAGTTTACTTTGGCTTTACTTTGTCAGAATTCTGCTTTGTTTTGTCTTTGTTATTATTATACGAAAGTTGTAGGAAATAGCCGTGGTGTAATTTGGATTTTGTCGGTGGTTCTATTTCAACTTATATAAGTAATAATCAGAAATTAAATGAAATGAGTTTAATATTTGTTTTGATTTGTGTGTCGTCAATATAAAAATCTTCAATGAGGATCTTATGTGGTTTTTGTTAAAGAAGTCTCACATCTGTTTGTGAGATGACCTGAATATGTGTTTATAAGTGGGGGCAATTCTCACCTTACAAAACCGGCTTGTAAGGTGAAGATTGCCTCTAGTTTATAAACACATATTCAGACATTCTCCTAACCGATGTGAGACCATTGCCCACACCACCCAAGCCGAATGGCATGTCACCAACAAGAGATTTTTTGATTCACTAACTTCCCCACAAAACACCCACAACACCGCCTCGTCAGTTTGAATTATCCTTCTAATCAATAGATTAGCTCTTGTTGGCTTGCCATGAGAAAACAATGACCTTCAAAGGAGCCCAATTTTCCCAAATAATATTCATGGACCTAACGGAAAACAATACCGAACTAGGTGATGAAGAAAATCTATTTAAGAAAAACAAGTAATTATCTCTTACGGTATGCATACCCCCAAAAACACTAGACCATGAATTTGCCTCATTCGTATGCCTTGAAATCTCATGATTGAAGAGTATGAATTTTCAGTCCAAGAAGTTGTGCCATATGCGCAAGAATTAACCTTCAATCCAAATTCTATCTAAGTCCCGATCATCGCCCAAACCCCTAAAATTATACCAAGAGAAATTCTCTTTTGTTTCTCTCTAAAACCCTAGCCTTTGTGGTGGCAAATCCTAATCCTTATTTCCTCAACCTTATTTTTCTACAAATAAATCACTCTCTATTTATATAAAAATATATGCCTATTAAATCAAAACAAATCTGTTTTAAAATAAAACAGAATCCAAGTCAGATATCCTTCAGATTAAATTTTCCATAAAATCTGCACACAACAAATCTGCCACGCGCTGAGGCCTGCTCCTCGCGCAGGAGACAAAGTTGAAAACCAAAAAATTCATACTCTTCATCATGAGAAGTTGTGCCTCGCGCACTTGTTTTTTTGGTTTTCAACTTTGTCTCCTGCGCGAGGAGCAGGCATGGCTGCCCGAGGCGCAGCGCGTGGCAGATTTGTTGTGTGCAGATTTTATGGAAAATTTAATCTGAAGGATATCTGACTTGGATTCTGTTTTATTTTAAAACAGATTTGTTTTGATTTAATAGGCATATATTTTTATATAAATAGAGAGTGATTTATTTGTAGAAAAATAAGGTTGAGGAAATAAGGACTAGGATTTGCCACCACAAAGGCTAGGGTTTTAGAGAGAAACAAAAGAGAATTTCTCTTGGTATAATTTTAGGGGTTTGGGCGAATTATCCTTGATTCACCTTGGGTAGACTAGATAAAATTGAGGCTATTGCCCACAGAAAGAGATTCGGGACTTAGATAGAATTTGGATTGAAGGTTAATTCTTGTAATCCAATTGAAATTTCATGTGTAAGTTACTCATTTGATTATAGTGGAACGGAGAGCTGCTCTCTCCCCCAGAGTAGGTTGTTTTAACCGAACTGGATAAACAAACTTTATTGTGTTCTTTTCTTTCTCGCTGGTTTTAGTTGGATAAATATAGAATATTTATAAATAAATGATTTTTTATATATTAATAATTAAAATGCGCCAAAATTAATTAAATTAAATTAGGGCTTTTATTAAAAAATTCAATATTGATGTGCCTCAATCACTTACCAAAGATTTATGTTAAAACTTAATATAAATTTTCAATATAAGTTTATATTATAATATAAATATGTATATATAATATAAATTTTCAATCCAATAGATTTATTTTTGTAAAATATCTGCATTCAATAAGAAAAAACTACAATAAAATCACCCCAACGGCCCAACTCATGGTCCAACCTATGCATACATCTTGTTGTATCTCATAACCCTAAGATACTTGATTTGGTTAGCCACAACTTGGAACATATGGAAGTTACGAAATAATGTGATCTTCAATGGAAGTCTCCCGGATGCCCCTTCTCTCTTAGACGACATTAAGACCTTCTCTTGGGTGTGGTTCACAGGACGTGCCAGTCGAAAGTCTTGTATTCCTTTTTCGAGTTGGTGTATAGACCCGTTGGCTTGTTTCCAAAGCATATTATAATTTGCTTTGTATTGTAAGGGATTGAGTACCCCTTGTACTCCCTTATAATAATATTTGCTTATAAAAAAAAAAAACATAATTCTTAATACAGTAGAATAAAACCTTACTATTGTGTCTCATCCAACCAATATAATCCTTAATATTATTATTATACTCAACCCATAATTTTTTTCATCACCATCGGTTATATATGGATATGGTGAACTAATGAATCAAGTTTTTTTTGACACACACAAACTCAAATCATTTCATTAATAATTGGTTTTCAATACAAGAAAAAATCGAATAGAAATCGATCACAGCGGCTGCCCTAGCTAAGTTAAATAAGACATTATAGCACCCCAATTTTACTTTAATTCAAATTTAAATATCATATTCCAATTCATACGCAACTCCATGCCGCTATATGTTTAAGTAAATATTATTTGATTTGTACAGAACTCCCCCGATCTACATATGTATATCATACCTTTGAAAAAACAGAGCATTCAAAAAATAAGTAGCCAACTTTAAAATTAGGGGTGGCAAAATGGATGGATTGGATATATTTGGATTTGCATATTAATGGCTGGATCAAAATAAATCATTAATCCATTAAAATTTATTCAAAGAATCCAATCCTGTCCATTCATTAGAGATAAAAATTCGTTCAATCCATCCATTATCATATTTCCAATCCATCCAACAAAATTAATTTAAGTACTATTTTTTAATTTTATAAAAAACTATTAATTGGATGAATTTGTAATAACAAAAGCCGGTACACCGAAATTTTAAAATTATAAAACCAATAAATTTTGTGGTGCAGAAAAAAAAACAAAAAAATTAACAAAGAAATTAAAACAAAAAGTATTGTCATAAGAAAAATTATTATAGACTTAAAAGTAAATACATAAGCAAAACAAGACAGACATAAGAAAGTTACTGCTCTTCATAGAAGTAAACCGAAACTCTCTTTATATTGATTCTAGCTCATGAATAGCAACAGAAGAAATATTGATATATTTCACCTTTAATTTTAAAAACCGACTACTCCAAATTTACTTTATATTATTCCTTTACTTTAGAGGAAAAACAGTAACACCATAGCACTAAAAAGAAAGTACAACTGTGCAGACGTAGATTATTATTTACTCTGAATTTACGTCTGCACAGTTGTGCCTTCATTTTAGTGATATGGTGTTTCTGTTTTTCCTCATGCTAATAATAATCTAGAGTAAATTTGAAGTAATTGATTTTTAAAATTACAGGTGAAATATATCAATATTTCTTCTGTTGCCATTCATGAGCTAGAATCAATATCAACAGAGTTTCAATTTACTTCAATGAAGAGTAGTAACTTTCTTATGTTTGTCTTGTTTTGCTTATGTATTTACTTTTAAATCTGTAATAATTTTTTCTTATGACAATACTTTTTTGTTTTAATGTCGTTGTTGATTTTATTTTTATTCCCGTGCCACTTAATTTATTGGTTTGATCATTTTTAACTTTCGGTGTACCGGCTTATTATAAATTCATCTAATTAATAGTTTTTATGAAATTAAAAAATAATATTAAAATTAACTTTGTTGGATGGATTGGATATCCATCCATTGAAACTATGATAATGGATGAATATTTTTATCTCTAATGAATATTTTTTTTTCTTCACAAAAGGTGTATATGCATAAATCATCCATAATTAACTCATAAAAATGTAAGGTAATAAGGTAAGTATTTGATCGTATACATACCTCAATCTGCAACATCATTTCTCTAATCATTGCTTAGTTCAAGATCATGTCTTAACCGATTATGAGGTGGTTGTTCATCATTTCTACCGATTTTTTAGAAAGATATGACATTGATTCTTCCTCCCAAATTTACTTTCGCAGGTGGAAATCTAATAGAAAAAATAGGTTATAATGTGATTGAGAATAGTGAAAGAAATACATGGATTATTCGAATAGTGAAACAAGTCATTGATTCAAGTCATAATATCCTATTTTTTAAAAATTTAACAAAACAAATGTCATGTATAAAATGAACATCCACTAATTATATTATATATTAAAATGGTGGAGAAATCATGTAGAATATACCTACTAGATCTGTAAATATAAAGCTTGAAAAATGGTAGCATTTGCTTTGCTCACTCTATCTTCTATTCTTTGTATATCTCTTAATATATTTTGGAATTGCAGAGCATGTGAGTGTTTCAATTTATAGAGTGAATTAGATGGTAGTCTCGTATATTTATTTGGAATTATATGTAAAATATTAATATTTACACTTTAGTCTTAATTAACTTTTTTGACCAATACTTTAGTTTTAATATGTATACTATTTGTTGACCAAATATATACTACTAGTTGAGTCAGTTGTAAAATAATAATATCTATACTAATTTTATTTTTGACCAAATGTCTATATTTTTATGTTAATACTTAAATTGCATATCTTTATATTTTTGTTTAAGCCTTTTAAAATATTTCCATAATTATCAATTGAATGCATTGAAAGAATTTTTTAATATTAAATAAATTTACTTTTATTCATAAATGCATTCCATATGCTTTTTTGACCAGAAGAAATGCATTCCATTATTTAAATTTTGAAATTAATAGATATTTTAATAGAGGGGAAGTGAGATTTCAAAGCATGGTGATTTGGTAGGGAAGACCATGGTTCGATCCCCGCAACTGCGATTGGGAGGAGGTTGGAACTACTTGATACCACTGGTGGAAAAACAAAACAAAAAAACGTGTGTCATTAATAAAAAAATAAAAAACAAAAAACTGCATCACGCATTTGCATCTAAAAAATTAAAAACAGTGCCACGCAAGATTTAACTTTCATTCATAAAATTTTCATAAAAAAGAAACTTTCAATCGTAAAATTATAATTATTTTGAATTTTTATTAAAGTTATATATATATACACGGGATTGAGGGATTTGATTTATGTATGTTGTTATTGTCTTACTATTGATTTATTTTGTTGAAAAATATGACAAAAGTTTTTTTGGGAAGAAATCCAATTCAAATATCAAGAGGGATTTGATTTAACCAAAGAAGATAATCTCTTACAAGTAAGAAATCAAATAAAGTCCTTATAAAAAGTAAAGAAATTGAGACTATAGTCATAGGTCTCACATTGTGAAGTCTTGATATTCAAAAAATGGTAACGAATCGTGTCCGATACGTATTCGATATCGATATTCTTTCGATATGTTCCGATACTCGTATTGGAAGAGTATCGATTAAATCATTATTTTTAAATAAAAAATAATACTCGATACACGTGTCTGATACGTCTCGATACACGTAACAGAAAAGTATCGGTTATATCATTATTTTAAAATAAACAAATAATACTTGATATGTGTCCGATACGAAGATTATTTTTTGGATAGTATTTGTGATTTTGTTTGGATAGTATTAATAGTATCCTTTTTGTATAATACACTACAATAAGACGTATAGCTTAAGATGTATCAGTAATCATTATGTTCTGAGATAATATTAACTTAAGATATTCTCATGTATCAGACCTTGGGAGTTTCCAGTATTGATTGATTTTGGGTTATTATGATGCTCATGTATCAGACATGTTTGTTTGTATCTTTAGCACTTCTTGTGTTTTTCCTTTGTCAAAATAATTTTTTACTTTTCAAAAAAATAAAAAAAATACTATGGTGTCCTACTATATACTGTAATAGGTTGTTAAGCGTTTGACATTGTTCCAAAATTTTAGTATAAGAATAGATGTTTTCTTCTTTTAATTATTATTATTATTGATTTTATGTATGTTTATATATTGTATATTTATATATTTAATTTTAATTTTTAAATAACGTATCGCGGTGGTATCGAATTGAGAATTTTAAAAATTTTCACGTATCGACGTATCGGTATCGTATTGGTATCGTGTCCTGTATCGGGGCTTCGTAGGTCTCACATCTTAATTATTTTTATAAAAATTCAACTAAAAAATTCAAAGTGATTTATCTAATGAAAAAGGGTAATCTTTACGGTGCGAAAAACCAAATCAAGCTCATATAAAAAGCAAAATCATTGAGGTCATAGCCTAAAGCCTCACATCTTAGTATATGTTTGTTTGAGGCATAAAACTTACGTTTTCCAGTCCAAACATGTTTGAGCGTTGTTTGGGTATCTAAATTGAAATTGCTTTATATCCTCTAGAATTGAGTTTGACCGAGCTGGAAATCGATTTTAGGATCCAATGAGAGTAGGAATTTAAATTTCCCCTAATTGCCCTTTATTATATACTCATGTCATGATTATAAATGCAGGCATGGATAAAAAAACTTCCACACATACTTACTAAGTTACTACTACTTTTTTACAAATAGGAACTTTTCAAGGGAACACGTTCTTATATTTCAATAAGTATTTTGTCATTGTATAAAGTAGTATTCTAAACATAATTATATATTAAAGATGAAGAAAAATTGCAGAAAAAGTCCTATTTTTTATATATAAATAATATACTATATAAAATTTTGTCCAAAAAGAAATGCATAAAATATAAACAAAACAGTTTAAAATAAATATGTCAATATTAACATATAATTTTTACCACCTATTTATAATTTAACAGAATGCAAAAATGAAAATACATATAGAGGGCAGAGGCGCACACATATTTGCTGAAAAGAAATTGATAGATACACATTATATAAAACCCATTTTGGTAATTTCCTATTTAAAAGTTGACTTTGATCTATACTATCAAATAACATCAATTGATAAAAATCACTTTTACTTTATCGTATCAAAACATAAATACTTTATATTCGACTCACTTTTACTAAAATCAATTCTATCAAACTCAATTCTTTTAAAATCAAATTTATTCGCCGCAGAACCAAACACATAATCAATTATTTTACTAAATTTTTTTAAGACATTTGACACAATATGAAAGAGCGTAATCTCTTATAGTGTGAAGAACCAAATCAAATATGTGTAATAAGCAAAGCAAATGAGGTCATAGTCGTTTGGCTCACATCTTAATTATATGTAGACTTAAATGCAGTTTAGCGCAATTTTTGCCCCCTATATTGAGAAAGGACAAATTTTTGTCCCCTTATGTTTATGGGTTGTCACTTCATATATTTAATTTTTATTTATTTATTTTTTAAATTATATTTTGTAATTAAAAAACATAAACTATGAAATTAAAATTAAAATTAAAATTAAGAGCGTGTGTTTCTTTTTCTTCATCTTATTCTTCCTAAACATAAGCATGTATAATTTTCCATGTCATTTAAAGAATGTGTCAAAACATCAAAGTTGATGGTTAAATGTAGAGGATGACCAAATATCTGAATTTTTTAAAATAGAAGGACGAAAATTGCACAAAACAAAATAGGAGAACCAAAATTGCACAAAACAAAATAAAGAGACCAAAATTGCGCATTTTGTAAAATGGGGAAAAAACTATATATATATATATATATATATATATATATATATATATGACAAATTAAATGTTTTTACTTGTTAAAATTGTTAGAATTATGATTTTAGGTATAGAATGAAACGAAGGTCAAATTAATGAATTTTCTTTGCATCAGTTACGTTTTGGCTCGGTTTGCTCATAAGAAAATATGTTTTAAAACATATTTCGGATCCTAAGATACAAATATATTTTGAATCCTAGAATACAAATACGTATAATTTCATAATCTAACTTCCAAAATTAAAAAAAAAAATCAAAAAATAAACTATTGTTTCAAAACACACATTCCGAAATTATGTGTGCTTGCATCTTAGGACCCGGAATAATTGTTGATTCTTGATAATATGTTTTGAGAGAGAATATGATTTGCTCTGGCGATTTTTCGGTACTGTTCACCGTCACCTTTCTTCACCCCTAGGTAACCTTCCTTCTTTCAACCGACTCCGTTTTTCTTCATCCGATCATCATGCATGCCTTCTCCATCCCCTGGCCTTGTCTAGATGATTCCCCAAAACCCCAACCTGAACCAAAAAATAACAAATCTTTTGCGCAAGCACTTTCCAACGTTTGCGATATCCCGTTGTCGCAATTCCCTACAACATGTGTGAAAGGAGACCGTTTAGCGGTTGAGATTCCGGAAGAGGAATATTTAGCCGGCATGGACGCTTGTAAACACAACCTGCATGGTAGAATAGTTTGGCCTAAAGGAGCGACTCCGCTTACTGTTGTTGACTTGAAGAAGAAGTTATCCCTGATTTGGAAAAATCTTTCCCGTTGGGGGATCACTTCTTTAGGTAAAGGGTTTTATGAATTTTGTTTTTCTTCGCTTGAAGATGTTAGAAGGGTTAGGTCTGTGGTCTCGTGGAACCTTGACCCTGGGTATTTGAAGCTTTTTGCTTGGTCGGGTGATTTTAATCCTAACATTCAAAGAAACACAACAGCTCAAGTTTGGGTTAGGTTGTATGGTTTGTCTCAAGAGTATTGGCGTCCTAAAATCTTGTTCGCAATAGCTAGTAGTATTGGTACTCCTATTTGTACTGATGCTATAGCTTCTAAGCCAATGTTTGAACGTACTTTCGGCCAATATGCTAGGGTTTTGGTGGATATGGACCTATCACAAACCCTCAGGTATAAAGTGCTTGTTGAAAGAAAAGGTTATGCTTTCTTTGTTGATCTAGATTATGAGAATTTGCCTGATTTTTGTACTCACTGCAAAATGGTGGGTCATTATGTGGAGGTTTGTAAGAAACTGCAAAATCAAGAGATTGCTCATAGAGATGCTGAGCCCAAACAAAAATCAAAGCCAAGAGTTGAAAAGAAATATGTCAAAACCAATGTTGGTAATTCTGATCAGGTCAAAGTCACTGAGGTTATAGATGTAGATGTTCCTAAACACCCTGATGAAGGAGGAAAATCTCAGCCAGTCATTGCTGATGATTCTACTGGTGAGAGTTCTAAAACTAAGTCTCAAGCACTGCCTGAAGCTAGTCCAGTACAGGTTGAACAACAAAATATCTTTCACTGTCCAGCTGATGCAACAGATGGAGTTGTTGGTTCAAGTCAACACAGCAAATCAAAGGATAATATAGATGATGTGGAGTTAGTTAATGATGAGAGTTTAGTGGTCAGTGATGATGATAATAGCTCTCACGACTCAGCTTTTGTAGATGCTACTCAATTCCAAAAAAATGATACACTAGTAGAGCAACAACCTATTTTAACACCAATCAGAGTTCAAAAGGATATGGCATTTCTCAAAGAGTCTTGGGTTAATATGGTTGAGATGGAAGAAAACCAGAATATTGATCAAGCTGATACATCAGTAGGCCATTTGAGTGAGGATGGTTTTCAAGTCAAATTGTCCAAAAATCAGAAAAAAGCTCAGAAAAAAGCATCACAATCTAGTAAGGATTCTTATGCAACCAGATCAAAGGTTAATCTAAAACCTTTCAAATGAAGTGTCTTTATTGGAATATAAGGGGTATGGCTAACTCCCCTACAAGACTAGCCTTGAAAAGTCTCATTTCACAACACAATCCTGATTTCATATTCATAGCTGAACCATGGATGAATTTTGAAGATATGCCTAGAAGATGGTTAGCTAATCTAAATTTAAAGCTTTTTGCTATGAACATTAGACCTAATTTACTTCCAAACTTATGGTGTTTTTGCAAACATCATTTAGATCCTGTCATAATTGCCTCTGATAAACAGCATGTTTCTTTTACCATTAAAGATAATAACCAAACCTTAGCTTTTTCTGTTATCTATGCTAGTACTAATTATATAACTAGAAGAAATTTGTGGTCTGCTTTGAATCAAATTCAATCTAGTTTTAATTTGCCTTGGTCTTTCATTGGTGATTTTAATGCTATAGTGGGTGCTCATGAACATAGAGGTAGATTTACTCCTGCTAGAATTCCAATGGAAGAGTTTCAATCTTGGTCTGACACTTTTAATTTGCTTCATTTGCCAACTAGAGGTGCTGAATTTACTTGGGCAAATGGTAGGAGGGGAAATAGATATACAGAAAGAAGGCTTGATAGAGCCCTTTGTAACCATTTTTTTCTTGACCTTTGTAACTCTATCTCTGTTTCAACCTTAACCAAACACCAATCTGACCATTATCCTCTTCTTTTTGAATTTCATACATCCAATGTTAGATTTGCCTCTCAATTCAAATTCATGAAAATGTGGACCCTCCACCCTGACTGTTTGACTTTGGTTCATGATTGTTGGAATACAACAGTGATTGGTTGTCCAATGTTTGTTCTATCCAAAAAACTGAAGATGTTAAAAGACAAATTGAAGATATGGAACAACGAGTGTTTTGGTAATGTCCATGACTTTGTTGCTTCTGCTGAACAAGAACTACATGCTGTTCAAGATCAAATTCAATCCATTGGCCCTTCTGATGATCTTTTGAATATTGAATTATTAGCTCAGAAAAAATTTGAAGATGCTTTAAACAGACAAGAGTGTTTCTGGCAAGAAAAAGCTCATTTAAATTGGCACTTAGAAGGTGATAGAAATACCAAGTATTTTCATAGGATAGCCAAAATCAAATCCTCAACCAAACCCATTACTTCCCTCCATGATGGTGAACATGTGCTAACAGAACAAAATCAAATCTCTGACCATGCTGTTAGTTTTTACAAAAATTTGTTTTGTTCTTACATTGTTTTGGAGGATCAGTTACTTGCAGCTGAAGTTATTCCAAATCTGGTCACATCTGAGTTGAATGCTCTATTAACCATGTTGCCTTCCCATCAAGAAATCAAAGCTGCAGTTTTTGCTTTGAATAAAGATAGTGCCCCAGGTCCTGATGGGTTTGGAGCTTTTTTCTTTCAACACTTCTGGGACATTATCCATATGGATGTTATCAATGCTGTATTGGAATTTTTCACAACTAGTTGGATTCTTCCTGGTTTCAACTCTAATATTATCACTCTGTTGCCTTAGATTCCTAATGCTTTTTCCATTGATCAATATAGGCCTATTGCTATGGCAAACTTTAAATTCAAAATTATTTCAAAGGTCATTGCTGATAGACTGGCTCAAATCCTTCCTTCAATCATTTCTCAGGAGCAAAGGGGGTTTATTCATGATAGAAACATAAAGGATTGTATTTGTATTGCCTCTGAAGCTGCTAATCTTCTTCACAATAAGTCTTTTGGGGGTAACCTTGCTCTGAAAATTGACATTTCAAAGGCATTTGATACTCTTGAATGGCCTTTTCTCTTAACTGTTTTGAGCAAATTTGGTTTTAATGAAGTGTTTTGTAATTGGATTCATGTTATATTGAAGTCTGCTTTTTTATCAGTTTCAATTAATGGAAAAGCTCATGGTTATTTTAATTGCACTAGAGGAGTTAGGCAAGGTGATCCTTTATCTCCCTTGCTATTCTGTTTGGCTGAAGATGTGCTTAGTAGAAGCATTACAAAACTAGTTGATGATGGCAAGTTAAATCTCATCAAGGGCACTAGAAATTTCATGATTCCTTCTCACACATTTTATGCTGATGATTTAATGATATTTTGCAAAGGAAATTTGTCAGGTCTTAAATCTTTGAAGACTCTCTTTGATGCTTATGCTGTTGAATCTGGTCAAAAAATCAACAACTCTAAATCTACAATTTACTCAGGCTCCATCACTCATGGTAGATTAGAGCTCATTGTTCAACTTCTCAACTTCAAGATTGGCTCTATTCCTTTCTCTTATTTAGGTCTGCCCATTTTCAAAGGCAAACCTAAAGCTTGTCACTTACAGCCACTTGCAGATAGAGTCAAATTGAAACTATCTTCATGGAAAGCCTCTCTTGTTTCTATGGCAGGTAGGGTTCAATTAATCAAATCTGTCATTCAAAGCATGTTGATTTACAGCATTACCCTTTATTCTTGGCCTGTTTCTTTGATTAAAGAGGTAGAGAAACATTTTAGAAATTTCATTTGGAGTGGTGACACAGAAAAAAGAAAACTTGTCACAGTGTCTTGGAAAAAACTTTGTAAACCTTTTTCTCAAGGTGGTTTAGGCTTAAGATCTTTGTCTACTATGAACAAAGTTGCTAACCTAAAGCTTTGTTGGTCTTTGTTAAATTCTCAATGTGCTTGGGCAAAGCTTTTAAAGGATAGAGTTCTTAGAGGTAAGAAGCCAATTCAATATCGTATTTCTTCTTCTATCTGGATCAGTGTTAAAGAGGAATTCTCAGTCATCACAGACAATGCTATTTGGTTGTTAGGCAATGGTGAGGATATTAACTTCTGGAATGATAATTGGTGTGGAACAACTTTAGTTGATTTTTTTAATATTCCTTCTCAAATTGGTCAGAACCTCTCTTCTTCTGTTAGTGATTATATTGTGGATGGTTCATGGTCTTTTCCTCCTCAGCTTCTACAAAACTACAACTTCAGCATCATTACTCAAAGGGTTACTATTCCATTGGATGCTGTTCAGGACAATTTGGTTTGGATGCACACTGACTCAGGTAACTTACAGCTCAAGGATGCCTTTTTGTTTAAGTCTCAACAGTTACAGGATCTGCATTGGGCTAATGTAATTTGGAGCCCGGATATTCCACCCTCTAAATCTCTTTTTATTTGGAGATTGATGCATGATAAAGTCCCAACAGATGAGAATTTATTGAGGCGAGGTTGTTTTCTTCCTTCCATGTGTAGCTTCTGTTTCAAACATGATGAATCTTCATTTCATATCTTTTTTGAATGTGACTTTGCAATTAAATTATGGTCTTGGCTTGCTAGTTGCTTAGACTTAAATCTTCAGTTCACTTCTTTTGAGGATATGTGGAAGGTTGCTGATCTGAACTGGTCGCCACAGTGCAAAATCACAGTCATTGCTGCAATTGTTAATCTTATCAATACCATTTGGCATGTTAGGAACCAGGTAAGATTTAACAACAATAGGATTTCTTTGAATGCTGCAGTTGCTTTGATCACTGCAAGTACTTCTCTCACTGGTAATAATACCAAGAAGGTTGCTTCTAATTCTATTAGGGACTTCATAGTTTTGAAGCATTTCAAAGTTTGCACTCATAATCCTAAAACCCCTATAGTTAAAGAAATTTTATGGAATCCTCCGTTGCTTAATTGGGTCAAGTGCAATATTGATGGGGCTTCCAAAGGTAATCCTGGCCTATCATCTTGTGGGGGCATTTTTAGAAACAATGAAGCTGATTTCCTTTTATGCTTTGCTGAACCTCTTGGCTTCACTTCTTCTTACCATGCTGAGCTGCAAGGAGCATTAAGAGCAATTGAAGTGGCACATCAAATGAACTGGAATAATCTGTGGTTAGAAACAGACTCATCTTTAGTGGTTCTTGCTTTTAAAAATCCAGATTTTCTTGTGACTTGGTCTCTAAGAAACAGGTGGCAAAATGTTCTTACCAAGCTTAGGCAGATGAACTTCATAGTATCTCATATCTGTCGTGAAGGCAATCAAGTGGCTGATAGTCTAGCTAATTATGGTTTAAATCTTAATTCTATTTTGTTTTTGCATGATTTACCTTTGTTTGTTAAGAATAGTTTTGATAGAAACAAGCTTGGTCTAGCCAACTATAGGTTCTCTTTTAGTTGATGAAGTCTTGGTTTGGTCCCCTTCATCTTTGTATTATCTCTCTATCTTAATATATTTTGTTGGTGTTTAGCTCTTTGCTAACACCTTTTTGGTTAAAAAAAAAAAAAAAAGGACCCGGAATAATTTGAGAGGTAATTTCATAAGTTTGGAGGGGTGGGACCGATATAGAGGATAAGAATAGCAATTTTCAAAAAGAAAAATCACATGGATTTATATTGCCCATCTTGCCTATGGACCGGTTCTTTTCTTTTTGGAATTAAATATGGACCGGTTTAATACTTCTCCAAATTGGAAGATTGCTCTTCCCACCCCCCCTAACTCTTTTTCACCCCCCTAAAACCCAAAATTACCCCTGAAAAATCAAAAAAATTGAACGAAAAAGTACGGATCTTGCGATCCGTCCTTTTTGAACGAAAAATTTGAACGAAAAATTTGAACGTAGGGGGTGGAAAATCTATGTAAAAATACGGCCCGCGTAATCCGTCCTTTTTTCTTAGGGGCATTAGGGGAAACTCGGGGGGTGGAAAAGAAAACCGGGGGGTGGGAAGAGCAATCTTCTCCAAATTGGATAAATTTGAAACGTTGGGTCCTTAGCAACCAACTACACAACTAATTGGATTTCTTTATAAAACATTCTCTTTCCACCCCCTACGATTCTTTTCTACCCCCAAAACTTCCACTTTTGCTCTCGAATAAAATCTACGGAATGCGTTTTTTGAAGTTTTCCTATTTCAATTTCGGAAAGTACATTTCGAAGTTTTTATTCAAGGGAAAAAAATCGGAAAACACATTCTGAAATTTTTATTCAAGGGTAAAAATGAAATTCCGAGAATAGAAAAAAACGTGGGAGTGGAAAGAGTTATTTATTTATTTATTATTTGCATTAACGGATTTATTCCATTTATCAAAAGCCCTTTTATTATTACAAAGTCCAAATGGGATTTGTTGGACGAATCGCATACATTTAAAAATATTATATTTTTGTTTTAAAGATTTTTCAAAATTTTCTAACTTTGTACCGTTGACCCAAATAGAAATATTTTAGTTTATGCTTAAAGCAGTCAGAATTGATTTTAAAAGTGTAAAAAGAGATCTCGACATTATGTGGCAGAATGATTTTCCTTTTCTTTTCTTTTTCTAACTTTGTATATAAGTTACTTTAAGTTTTATAATTCTAATCTTATACTACTTTTTCCCTCTCCCAAAAGAATAAACTCAAGAGTAACTTCTTTTGTTGGTATAAAAATTCTAGAATACTTTGATAATTCTACGTTAAAATTTTTACATGGTTTTGTGTGAGTGAATTTGGTAATGGTCGATTCTTTTCTTAACATCTTCCTAGTATATATGTGATTTGATTACATTATTAAATTCATAATAACAAATTTAGATGGTGCTCCATTAGGAATTGTTCATGATTCTTTTCACACCAAATTGAAAGTATACAACTTTTCACTCATTTCTATTTTTAGTAGATATACACTACAAAATATTTGTTTCCAAAATGCTAAAAGAGTTGTTTCCTTGCTGGCACATGACCAAGTGTTCTCAATGACTTTATACTTTCACACTTGAAATTTGAAAATTGTAACCAATCAATTAAAATCATAATTAAAGTAGGAAGAAAAAAAATGTCAACCGACACTAAGTACATTCATTCTCACTAGATTGTACCGTTGACAAAATATTTGTCAATGAAGAGTTAAAACCAAAAGAATAAACTTTGGATATTTGACACTGTATTAACCAACAAAAAAGTTAATAATCCTCATTATTTCTATCTTTTTGCCAGCAACCAATTATGTGTTGAATGATCATATGTTCACACTTTATTTTAATGGGTGTTCACATTTTAGTCTTACCATATTCGATTCATTAAACTAGTATTAAACTTCGCATCTGATAGTAAAATAATAAGTATAAACCATAATACATTAGTCATTTACTAATCAAAACATGTTATTAGTGCAAATTATACTAATCAATTTTGCTGATAAATCTCCGCAAAAAAACTTTTCTAACTATCTTTATGAGGGTTATATGATTCACGTGTTCATTCCATTAAAAAACAAACTCAAAACAAGTGATTAATAAGCTATTTAATTCAATTTTTCATAAGATTTTAATTAGCTTGCGATTGAATTCTGAATTAACAAATTTCTTCTTCTAAAAACCAAAGGGTAATTCAGTCAAAAAAAAACCGAAGAGTAAATTGAATTGGGCTTATTGCTCTCTTTGTAAATAAATAAAAACTCAAAATCGAATATTCCTTAAATGATCGAAGCAAAATTAACTATAGCAGTCATTTTATATAGTGTAATGTAGTAAGTGATCTCAATTGTTCATTTTAGATAAGCCGGTTTCAATAACATAGTCAAAAAAACAACTATAAACAATCTATGGTCATTTATTTAAGACGTAACCGATTAGATTAGTTACTATGTGCTACTACGTCCTACTATTAAAGTAGAAAATCAAAATCCGTCTTACTCTGATTTCACTCGATTTAATGTAAATTTAACAAAAAAAAAACATAGTTCACCTTGTAGAAATAAAAATGAAAATAAAAAACTGACCAATTGAAAACAATTAACAATTAATTTCACCTAACACTAATCCAACTCTCTGATTCCGACCAACTCACCGGCCTTTCAATCGTCACAAGCTGGCGGAGCCGATCCACCGCGGTACAAAAACTAGAATCAACATCCCATTGACAAAACTCTTCAGATTCCGGTGAATTCGGAATCGAATCACTAACATTAGAAACCCAATCATTAAAATCAAAGTGAGTTCTTGGTGATGATTCATTAACATTCTTCATTTCTTCAATAAAAGGATGATTCAAAAGCATCTCAGCCGTCCATCTTTTTCTTGGATCATTCATAAAACACTTCTCAACAAAATCTTTTCCTTCTTTCGATAACTCGTCTGGCATCACCGGCAATTCTTCTCCGGCACCAATTCGACGCAACAATGACCATATATTTGAGTCTTTCTCCAAATTCCATGCTGGTTTGCCGGTTACCATTTCCACCACCGCACATCCAAGTGCCCAAAGATCCGCCGGCGACTCATGCTTGCCGCCGTTCACCATTTCCGGCGACATAAACAACGGAGTTCCCCTGCATTCAAACCTCTGTTTTTCCCCTGTTTTCTTCGCAAGACCAAAATCAGCAATTTTGATTTCACCATCGTGGAAAACTAGAATATTTTGAAGCTTTATATCACAATGAACAAATCCATTGCTATGAATATGGTTCAAACCTTCAACAATTGCCCTCGTGTAACGGCGAATGTCTTGTTCCGGAATCCGGCCACCGTGGAATTTCACTTGATCGGCGAGTGTGCCACCGGAAGCGTATTCAAGGAATAAATTGTAACACTTTTCACCATTCTCAAATGTATGATCATCTCCGAAACAACGAATGATTCGTTTGTGTGAACCTAAACAATCGAGAACTTGTTTCTCATTTTTGAGAGAATACGAGGTTGAAACCTCGGATGTTTTAACGGCTGTCGGAGAAGGAAAAAGAGTGGAATTTGAATTTGATTTTCCTTTGGGTATAGCTAAATTAACTTTAGCAAAGCTTCCTCTACCAATTGTTTCTCCTCGTACCCAATCCATTTGATGTGAGTTTTGTTGCTGTTTGATAATTGTGTTTTACTATGGTTTTTGCTTTGTGGAGAAGAAAGAAAACGCAAGTAGAGAACAATGTTCTGTTCTGTTCTGTGGCCTCCAAGCAACAAGAACAGTACCCCTTTCCTTTATATATGAGTGAGAGAAAAAAATCTATAGTTGATATTTAACGACATAAGCTGTAGGGTGTCTCGGGATATTTATATCATAAAAAAATAAAATGAAGGCGTGTCAAATATGTTGTTAGATGTTCGATTTGATTCTTACTCTTGCATATGAAAATATGCAATTTGAAAGGGAGAATTCCACATACATTAGTATCACTAAATTTAATGGCAATGAAAAATTCATACTTAGGGAAATAAAAAATTGTCTTGCTAATATATGTCCTAAGGTACGACATATGTTAAGAATTCCAAAGTATAAACATTATCTTAAATTTGTGCCATTAATTTATAATAAAGTTTAAAAAAAGTGAATTAGATAAATGAATTATGATAAAATATTTTTTAAAAATCATTAATATGTGTTCTAAGGGCACATTTAGGGCCAATGTTAGCTTTTCTCAACAAAAAAAACAAGACTAATTTTGATCTCATAATTTGTTGGGTGGAGCATCACGATAGATCATCCACAATGAATTTAAGAGCAATTATATAATAGAGTTTGACACCAAACTTTTTATCCAAAATTTTGTAATACATTAGATTTATGGGTAACCTCTCATATAAAGTGTTAAACCTCAACTTCTTTAAATAATGTGAGACATGATTCACATCACTCTTACCACAACAATATTCTTACCGTTCAATTCGGTCGCTTACACTAAATAATACAAAATCAGTGTTTTTGTTACAATAAGATACTACTAAATTTTGGACTCCTAAAATCATTAGGTTTAGTGTAGTTAGTAGTGGAAAATTAAGACCGTATACGTAGAGTTTAGGTTCAATCTTCATTGTAAGAGACTAAATTGTTAGATTTTGGTAAAATTTTGTTAGAGAAAATTGTGAGCGAAAAAATTTGTGGAAGAATAAATTGGATCTTTATCCTAAAATAAAATATATTTTATTTGATTTTAAAATAAAAATGGAGGAATTATTGCACTAAAAAATAATAAAACTTGTGTGTATGATTAATTAAAACACGTGATAGGCAAGGGTATTTTGGTGGGAACGAGTAATTTCCTATTTTGACTGATAGCGTACTACTACCAACCAACACAACGCTTACGAACGTAGTTGATCGGAATATTCTAATTCTTTGTGAGTTATTACAGCAATAATGTCGTTTTTACACACCTCTTCAAAAGATACATGTCTTTTTACGCAATTTATTAGGACTTATTGCGTTAAAAAAAATAAAAAATTACTGTATTTATGCAAGGCGTGTTTAGCATTTATCATCAGTTTATTTTGGGGATAAATTATGAGCACGATCTTCACAACATTAATTGCTTGAACTCAATCTTTTTAACAATGTATACTTTGAATATTCGCATATCTTTAACCGAAATCTACTTTTATTTTTACAAAAATAACTAGAATATGCTTCTTTCTCCATGACCATTTTACCAAAAAAAAAAAAATTACTTCCGTCCCTAAATATAAGATTCTCTTTTGATTTTTCTTTGTCCTTTTTTATAACATTCTTTTCAAATTTTCAAGGACATTAATTATTTCTTTACCAACATATCCCTAATTAAAATACATATTTTTCTACAATCTGTAATAAATTCTTTAGAAAAACAAAAATTTATTATCTTTCTTGAAGGATAAAATTGTAAAAATAATATCAATTGTCAACAAATTTAATACTAAAATCCACTTTCTCAATCTCCGTAATTTTCCCAATAGAATCTTATAATTAGGGACAGGGATAGTATTGTCACCGAATATAAGTCACTCCGCAAATTTTTAGATTTATGGGTACACAATATATAGTATTGGTACACAATACTCATACTTACTTGGTACTGGTATGGGTACACAATACAATAATTTTAAAAATATGAAGGTACGATTACGTTAATATAAAATATTGAAAAAAATAATAATTTTTGTTGTCCACCTGTTTACCCCGATTTTTAGTAAACAACCGCTAGTTTAATTATTACAAGAAGGATCAACTAGTAAATCCTGGGACATATGGATTGTGCATAAGATTGACGAAAACATGTTCATATTTTCTGGGTTAAATCGGATAAATTGATAAAACGGTAAAAACATTCGACACAGTCAAATGATTGGTTTAAAGTAAATTGTTTCAAAGTTAAATTTGCAGAAAACTTGTAAATGAATTGCAGATAAAGTTTAAAGAAGAACTTTGAAAAGTAAAAGCATGCAATGAAATAAATTGCAGAAGGCTTAAAGTACAGAAAACTTAAATGAAAAGCAAGTAATCAATACTTGAAAAGATAAATTGCATTGACAATTGTAAAAGTGTTTACAAAGAATGATACACAGATTCGTACATGTTCCTTATTGCATTCATTTCGCTCGTTGACATGGGTACTCTGAATATTTTAGGAATTTGCATGTGAAAATGAACTGTGGACCTGTTTCTCCTATCGGAAACTAGTATTTATAGACAAACTAGAATAACTGCTATAAACCTACACAACGTCTAAACGAACTCCACGTGTCTTTGACAATTTGAATTTCTTGGACACCTGGCGAACCCTTCAAACGTTATCCACTTTTGAATATTTTGCTAAGTCCAGAGTATGCTTTCTCCATACTGCACAATACGTTAGACAAACAAACAATACATATATACATATATATACAATGTTCTCGACAAACATTGCTGTTGTCGAACACACATGCTCACTTGGGTAAACAAGCTTCTGTCGAATTCGACAGATTTTTAGAACTTGACACGTCAAAAATATTTAATGTCAAAATGCTTTGATTCTCTCTTGATTTATTGCCAGAATCAATTCCCAAGAGAATATTAAAATGCAATAATATACATTAAATGAGATTTCATCATCTCATTCCAATCTATTAATGCCTGTCGAAAATACAGGCTAACAAATTGCCCCCTCAAAAATGCCAATTTCGACTGCCCGTCGAATACAAAAGGGAGAAATGGCAATTTTGAAGATTCTCATCTTTTTCACTTCTGCACGTTTACCAAAGACGGCGCAAACGTCACATCAAGTCATTGTCAATCATGACAAAACTTGTAACCGTCACCTCAATCCCCACAAACCATGATTTCCACTTTTTTAGCTTAATGGTGGGACACGTGGCGAGATCAAGACGACTGAGATGGGAGAGTGGTGATGTTTCTGAAACTTGAAAACCCTTCACTTTCTCTTCTCAGAAAACATCTACGTATTCCTTGAGCAAAAACAACAAACAAACCTTTTAATCTCACTCTGTTCTTGCGCCTTTACTAGATCTAAACCAGTGATCGTGATCCTCTTGCATTTTCGTTCATCATCATTGTTTCTGTTGTCTGATTTGGGCAAGAAACAAGTTTGTTTTGAAGCTTTTTAGCTTTCTCTTTGCTGCTGCTACTTGTTCATCACCATCAACCTCAAGAACACCAAGAACACCAAGAACAACAATGGCGTCTTCTTCTTCTTCCAGAAACATGGTTCCTCTTGCTGTTGATGATAAGAAACCTATTATCATTGATGATTCAGGGTTTGTGTCGGAGCCGGATATGACCTCTGTCGAAAGCAACATATGGGGAGAAGAATTGATAATCCCTCACAAACTTGAAGGTAAAACTCTTGCCTTTGCAGGCCCTCTCCCCTCATCCGACAACTTCAGTGAAGATGTAAGTACCATTTTCCCTTTAAATGTTACTTGTGAGCCAAAGATATTTGCCAACTCTGTCTTCGACATGAGTTTCTTTGAACCAGGCTATAGGGCTTTTAGATCTGCACCTGTAGTTAGTGAGAGTTATCTGAAATGGCTTAATAAAGTCGAAAAACAGTATGCCACCTTTTGGAAAGACAGTGGTATCTTCGACTTAATTCAGCTGTCGAGAGAGGGACCTAAGTACAATGCAGAAATGCTAATAGCTGCCCTTCATTTTTGGGAAAACTCTACCAACACCTTTCACTTTAAGGCAGGAATGATGACCCCAACCTTGTTCGACGTTGCTGCCATTACTGGCTTAAGACCAACAGGACCCACTTTCGACCCCAAATACACTACTGTCAACCACCAATTCGACTTCAAAGTCCTATCCTTTTCAGGATTTCTCAAAACTTTCCATGACCTTAGCAGTGATGAGGTATCTCACGAAGAACACATTGCTTTTTTGACTTATTGGTTATCACATTTTGTTCTTTGCACTAGTTCGTTACAAGTGGTGAAAAAGCTTGTTCCTCTCGCCATCATGCTTCACCAAGGATTAGATGTAGCCTTAGGAAGACTCATCCTAGCATCCCTTTATGATTCTCTAGGACAAGCTAGTGATATTGTCATACCCTAATTTTGCCCCATACATTCTTTTATTCCCATTTTACCCTTTAATTAATAAGTTTAGGTTTATTTCACATTTTTGCATAAAATCTATAAAAATTCATAAAAATGCATAATTTCTTTACAAAAATTCCTAAAAATATTTTCTTTGGTTTATTTAATTATTTTTCATAAATTATCTTATTATTCATGAAATTTCCTTTTATTTGTATTTTCTTTCTCTTTTTTTTTTAGATTACTTCATGAACAAGTAACATTTTTTTTCTCTTCATTATTCCTCATTCTAATCAACATCATTCCCATGTTAAAATTAAAATCAAAATCATCATTCATCATCATGCATGTTTATTTTGTTTATTTATTTACTATTTATTTTTATTATTTTATGTACATTTAACCCTTTCTTTTTATCTCAAAAAATCAAAGAAATGTCAAAATTCTCCAATCATTGACACATCACCATGAACCTAGAACATTCCATTTTAGGTACACCTCATCATCAATTTTGTTTGGAACCAAAGATCAAAAAATAGTACAAAAAAAATCAAGGTTCAATCACACTTTTACCCTCACTAACTCTCACAAATATCCATTTCTTAAACCTAATTCCTTCATATAAGTATCAACATAAATTTCAGAGCCTAGGTTAGAGAAAAAGAGACCAAAAAACGGCAGCTGCCTCACCTCCCGAAGAACTCCATTTTTCTTCATTATCAAAAATTCCAAATCACAAAATTCCACCTCAAACTCAAAATCTAAACATCAGAACACCTTCGCCAAGTACTCAGGAGCAAGAATCCACCATTTTTCGCACAAGAAAGTGAAGGAATTGGAGCTGAAGAAGGCTACGGTGGCTAGGAGAAGATTGAGTTCGAATCGAGCTTCACAGAGACCAAGCCAGGTAATTTTCAACACCATTCAACTCGTTTTCATGTCACCTTGCTTTCTGGGTTGTTTGTTTGCTTCAATTTGTGCTAAATCTTGAGTTTGATTTTTGGTTTTGAAAACTTGTTCGCTTCGTTTTTGATTTTCTGAGATGATTCTTTGAAAACTAATTGCATATTTGAAATCTACGTGAAAAAACGAAGCGAACCATGTATATTTTGACCTGTTTCGTGTTGTTTTGAGGAACTCCGGTGACCGGAGTTGTCACCGGAGACGGCGAGGCTCGCCGGAGAAGACGACCCAGCCGTGGTCCATCTTCTTCGCTGAGTTTAAACCTCAGCCGTTAGATCTTTTGTTTATTTCCGGTCCGTTGATCCTTTGTTTAAAACGGAGCCGTCAGATCTCATTTAAATGAGATCTGACGGCGATGAAGTTGGTGGCGCATGTTCGGCTTGATGCAGCGCCACACCTGATCCCTGATCTTGATCAGTAAGCCCAGGCCGTTTGATTTTGATCAAACGGTCCAGATCACGCACGCGTACGCTACGCTGCGTCTCAGTGGCCGCATCTGATTATTTTTTTTTGTTGACTTTGTTTTTTTTGTTGACTCGTTGTACGGGCTGGGCCTTCAGGCCCAGAAGCGCTATCCACACCCCCATTCTTTTTACTTCTCTTCTTTATTTACACCCCCTTTCAGCTTATGATTTTAATTGTTTTTAGCTTATTTGTAAAAGCACTTAAGTGACTTATTAGCTTATTTAAGCTTATTAAGTCACTGTTTATGCTTATATTATATTGGTTCCCATTTGTGGACTTGTTTTTCAACTTATTTCTATAAGTGATTTTTCAATTAAGTGATTTTGTGCATAAGTGCTTATTTAGGTTTTCATTAAGCTCTTTAGCTTATTTGACCCTAATTTTTGCACAACATTATTTCAAATACAGTAGTTATTGTATATGAATTTTATTTTGCTTTTTCAACTTATTTTCATAAGTCCTTTTTAGCTTAAGTTGTTTTTAGCTTATTTTAATAAGTGCTTAAGTGATCCAAATTACTTCTTTAAGTACTTTTGGGTCGTTTTCTCTTGCACAATAAATTGTCCAACCCTATTTAGCTTAAGTTAATCATGTTTGCTTGTGTTTGATTTGTTTATCCATACTTACATGTGTTTATTTAATTGCTCGTAACTTCATTTTTGTACCTTATTCAATCTATTGCTTCATACATGGTTATTTAGTATTGCATCTTTGCATTATTCATTTATATCATCTTGATTCATGCATTTGCATTTATACTTTGCCTATTTTGTAATTTGCTTCATTATCGTTATTACTTGTGTTTTGCTATTCTGTCTGCTCTGGTTCTTTTTGCCCTTTTCTTTTTGACTTTTGCTTTTATAATCAAAATAACAAAGATTTTCATAATAAATAATGGGTGAAAAAGGGAGAATCTGGCATCTGCTTCTTTCTTCCCTGAGTTGTCTTAGTAGCCGGTCATCTGACTAGTTCACTCAAGCTGCTCTCATTCTAAAACCAGCATTAAAAACAACCAACACCCGTCTTTTTTTTTAGACACTATTTCTTAAGTAAACTTAACCAAAGACTTTCATAATAAATAATGAATGAAAAAGGGAGAATCTGGCATCTGCTTCGTTCTTCCCCGGGTTGTCTCGGTAGCCGGTCATCTGACTAGTTCACTCGAGCTGCTCTCATTCCAAAAACAAGCGTTAAAAGTTAACCCCCACACATTTAAACTTCTTTTCAGAAAACATGGATATACGCTTTATCCATTCCTCTGACACATACACAGCTTAAGCCTCCAAGTGGAGCATACAAGCGTCATTGTATCAGCGGAATGCGAATTAAGCCTCATCCGTTAATCAAACTTTCTTTTTAACAATGGATACGCGTTTTATCTATTCTTCTGATACACACACAACTTAAGCCTCTAAGTTGAGCATACAAGCGTCGTTGTATCAGCGGAATACGAAATAAACGATACCCATTTAAAATCAACCAACCACACAAACATTTTTTACCAGAACTACGTGAGTTTTGAGTTTCCCATTGCACCGGGGAATACGTAGGAGCGGGCTCCTACAACCGTCAAACTCAATTAATAAAAACCCTTATTTTCTTTTAATTTATTTTGGAAACGAAGTAGAGATTAGATAAGATAAAAGGCAATTTAATTCAAACCTACGCAAACAAACCCCAAACCACCTAAACGGTTCCCATCGAGTACGATGGATGCGAGGGGTGCTAACACCTTCCTCTCGCATAACCAACTCCCGAACCTAAAACAAGGTTTTAGCGATATTTCCCTTCCCCCCCTCGGGATAAATAAACGTCGATGGCGACTTCATTGTATGAAAAATGGAAGTGATTTTCCAGCCCGCTACAGATATGCTTAAGAAAACTGACAAAGGATCACAGCTTACTTTCTCTTGACCCATCTGGCTTCTGCAGCTTTGGCTGAATGCCACTTTTGAACCAAACTTCAAACTCTTCCTCCCTACACACATGGAATCTTCTGTTGCTTCTCGACAATCAGAAGGCGCTAGGTTAGCCTTGTTGAGACATAGGGAGACAAACTTAACCACTCGACAGCTGTTCACTTTTTACTTCAAGACTCTTCTTGAGTTCGACGAGATCACACCCAAGAATACTCCATTCGTCAAAAGGACTATTGGGCCAGCCTGGTTTAGAAGGCCATTCCCTGCCACTAACCCAAATGAAGAGGAGGATACGAACAACATATGGTCTATGTTTTTAAACCCCACCATTTTATCCTCAAGGCAAGGAGTTGAAAGAAGACACTTAGGTTTGGTTGGGTACCAACCTAACTTAGTTGCTCGCCAATTTGGCCTAAGTCAGTTCAGGCCAAAGAGTTTGTTCAAGAACAAAGATGACATTGTCTTGGGCAACTCCGGAATGTCTGTCGAGTACTTTGAGCGCCGTTTGAAACTTGCTGAAGAAAAATCTTATAAGCTCACACCCGTTGCTTTTGAGCTCTCTCAATTCTGCACTTACGAATTCGCCACATGGTGGAGTTTATACTATGAAGGAAAAAACAAGGGTGATGAGGAACTTTTGCGCGCAATAGAAGCTGGATTCGACGCCTTACAGCCAAAGACTCCCAAAGGCAAAGGTATCTTAAACAATTTAACACCATGAATTTCATAATGTTTGTAACTCTTTTGAATCTTATGTTAATGCTTAATTCCTTTGTGTCTTGACAATAGGTGTGTCTAAAACCAAGGATGCTACCACCTCTACATATTCGACTGCTCCTGCTGCATCCTCAAAGAAAACCCTTCCGAATACTGGGGCCAAGGTATCAAATCTCAAATTAACTTAGTATTTAAATCTCAGTTTTTTACAAATATATCTTTGATCCTTTTGATTTCAAATGCAGCTTCGTAAGAGAACCTTAATGGCGTCGAAGGAGACTGGAGAGCCCACCAAACAAAAGAAGCAAAAAGCTCTTACCATTCAAGAACCATCAGTAAGCGTTTCGACAACTTTTTTAGGTTTCGCTTTGGTTTCAAATAAAATTATGTGTTAACAATTTTCATTTTCTTTTCAGCCTGCTGGTACTATTGACCCAACTGCTGCTGCTCCTAGTGGAGAAGGCCAAAGAGACACAGAAAAGGCCAGTGTCAACACTAGTGAGGCAAGCATGCCAACAAGTCCAAAGAAGAAGAAGGTTGACAAAGAAAAGAAGAAGAAAAAGAAGGTCAAAGCCAATCCTAAACCTTCTGCAGAGACAGAGAAAGATATTGAAATCCCTCATTCCACTTCTCCTGTTGAAGATCAACCAACTACCAATGTCGAAGCTCCTTCGACTGAAGGTCCTGCCCCCAGGCAAGAAACGATAAGCTCTAGTTCACAAGACCCTGGTGCTCAGGTAAAATTTTCCTGTCCTTAAGACTTTGTCAAATGAACATTCTGTTGTGGTCTTCTAACTCTAACTCATTTTGTCTTTGAATAGGGTGACAATGAAGAAAACAACACTACACCTGTTAACAATGAGGAGAATTTGGCCCAAGACGTTGGAACCAATAATGTCGAGACCAATTTAGATGGAAATGACAAAGGCCCAGAGACTGAAGAAAATCCCACCAACAACCCTGATTCTGAAAAGACTGTTTCTGCGCGTCCTGGTGAATCTAGCCACTCGTCAGAAGGCACTGATGTCGAAATGGAGTTCGACAATGAAGATGATGCCATGCCTGAGGCTACTGAGGGAGGTTCTGAAATACTTCCAGTTTCTTCAACTTCCAAGTTATCTGCTGACATTGGAATATCAGAGATGCAATTCATTGCTATGAAGGATTCTGATCCTGCTGCAGCACTCAAGATGCTCCTTTCAAGCAAAGGTAACAAGGAACAAAGCAAAGGTGCCTCCCATCATAGCAGTTCGACAGCTTCTGATACAGAGATCAGTTCGACAGTGAGACAGGACTCTTTGCTCCTCAAACTGCATGCAGACTACATCAACCAAGATGTTTTTGCCTTAATTGAGGTGAACCCTAGTAGTGCATTTGCTCATCTGGGCTTCCTGAAAAAGCTTCACAACCCCTTGACGGATGGTGCCACCCTTAGCAAGGTGATTCAACTTGAAAACCTTATTGATGGTTTCACCCAAGCCATTCAAAGGAGGAAAATGAATGCTATGAAGCTGGAGGCTCAAACTCATGCTCACGCTGCATTGGTCGAAAAGGCCAAGACTGCTCAAGCCAATGTCGAACGCCTGGAGAAGGAGATAGAGTCGAATGCTGAGATCACTGAGTGCAATGACAACATTACAGCCTGGGAGAATGAGGTTGCAGAATTGAATTTGAAAATTCAAAGTCTCAAGGCTAAAATTGATGCAGAGACGGTTAAGCGTGATGAAGCTAAAGCCAATCTCTCCAGTGCTGTCAAGGCCAAGATTGACAAAGAGGCTAACGAAGGCATCAAGTTCTTTAGCGCTTCAGCAGCTGTGGATGAGGAGATTCAGAATCTGGTGAAGTCGAACAAGGTCCTCGACACAGAAGTTTCTTCCTTCAAGAATTTGTATGAGGATTTGAAGAAACAATTTAATGTGTAATAGTTTTCTTATTGTTCTAAGTTTTATTTTCACTACTTGAACAATTTGTTAGGCAATTTTTTGGTTTGTACTTTAACAATGCCCAGTTTGTGGCGAACACCTTTTATGGTCACCATTATTTCCTTATGTCTTAAGCTTATTCTTCGTTAATTTTAATTTCTTGCAACGCTGGCTTATACTTTTTCAAGTATTTACCATTTATAATTAACGAACGTTGTTCTTCTGTTAACTCTTCAATTTCATAAGCACCATTTGAAAAAACTTGAACAACTTTAAAAGGGCCTTCCCAATTTGGAGACCATTTGCCTAAGACTCTGTCTTTTCTATCCATTGGCAAAATAACTTTCCAAACCAAATTTCCAACACTGAAAGTTTTAGACTTAACCTTTTTATTATAAGCTTTAGCAACTCTTTCTTTCTGTCGAATTAACATTTCTAAAGCTTTTATTCTCTCCTCATCTAAATCAACTAATTCATCTAACATCATATCCCAGTAATGATTTCTTGGGATTTCTGCCTGTCTTTGAATTCTAACTGACTGCAAGTGTATTTCAACTGGCAAGACTGCATCGTGTCCATATGTTAGACGAAAGGGTGTGGTATTAGTTTATTCTTTTGGAGAATTCCTACATACCCATAAGACTTGATCCAAAGTCTTGTTCCAATTTCTAGGCTTTTGGGCAATATGCTTTTTAATCAAACCAATGATGATCTTATTAGCAGCTTCCACTTGACCATTTGCTTGGGCATAATATGGCGTAGAAGTTAAAAGTTTAAAGCCAGTTTGTTGGGCAAATTCAACCATCTTTCGCCCAGTAAAAACTGAACCTTGATCTGTAGTAATAGATTCAGGTATACCAAATCTATAAATAATGTGACTTTGTATAAAACTAATCACTGCTTCTTGGTCAACATTTGGTAGTGGAATTGCTTCTATCCATTTGGTAAAATAATCTATACCAACTAAAATATAACGCTGTTTTTTAGACGAACTTGGTTTAATTTCACCAATTAGATCTAAAGCCCATCCTCTAAAAGGCCAAGGTTTTACTATTGAATGGAGTTCACTTGCAGGTACGTGTTGTATACCTGAATGTCTTTGGCATTCTTGACAACCTTTAGCAAATTCTATACAATCCTTTAACATTGTTGGCCAATATACACCTTGTCGAAATAACAACCATTTCATTTTGTGGCCTGCCTGATGGGATCCACATGCGCCACTATGCACATCAGATATAGCCAAATAGGCTTCAGTTTCACTTAAACATTTTAGCAAAACTCCCTCAGGTGTTTTCTTCATTAGTTCATTCCCAATGATGACATAACTCAAGGCTCTATACTTTATCTTTCTATTGGTCGTTCCATTTGGATCTCGCAAATATTCGACAAGTTGTTTTCTCCAATCAGTATCAGATAAATTGTCAATGGCAAAAATTTCAAAAATTTCTGAATTTTCGTCACCATCATAAATGGTATCTTGACCATTGTCTTGTGGTACATCTGCCCCCACAAGTTTTGGCATTGACAATTCCATAGAAGCAGGTTGATCAACAATGAGTTTATCTTTAATCTCAATCAACTCTTCTAGTTTTCCACTAGAAATTTTATAACCAGAAGCTATTTGAGCCAAATCATTGGCTTCTTGATTTTCTATACGAGGCACATGTTCAAAGATAACTTGGTCAAAACGTTTTAACAAAGAAATTGCTATGACAAAATATTTCATCAAGTGTTCTTTTATGCACTTGTATTCCTTTGTCAATTGCTTCAACACCAATTCTGAATCACCTCTGATCAAAATATTTTTTGCCCCCAGGTCCAATAAAATTTCTAAGCCTGTTATCAAAGCCTCATATTCTGCTTCATTATTTGAACAGAACCCATTAATTTTATACTTGAACCTGGTTGGAATTTTGGAGGGAGAAATGATTAAAATCCCAATTCCAACTCCATGTTTGTGCTTAGAACCATCAAAATATAATTTCCAAGGTTCTGAGTCCACATAGTTTTGTGGAGTTTCTAATGCAGAATGATCTGCTATAAAATCCGCCACAATTTGGCCTTTAACTGCCTTTAAAGGTTTATAAGTTAGTGAATACTCTGTTAAGGCTAAGGCCCATTTTCCAATTCGACTATGCAGGATTGGTTTAGACAACATATGCTTGATGATATCACAATGAGAATAAACAAAAACATCAACAGGCTTTATATAATGCTTGAGTTTCATACAAGAAAAATACAAACATAAGCATAATTTTTCAATACTACTATATCTAGTTTCAGCATCATTTAGAACCCTACTTAAGTAATAGATGGCTCTTTCTGCACCATTTTCATCTTCCTGGGCAAGCATACTACCCAGTGTCGAGTCTGATGCTGATATATACAACTTCATGAATTTGTTCCTTATTGGAGGCATTAACATTGGTGGCTTTGACAAATAACTCTTGATTTCGTCAAAAGCTTGTTGTTGATCTTGCCCCCAAGTGAAAGTACTTTCTTTCTTGAGTCGAAGTAGTGGTGAAA
The DNA here is from genome assembly GCA_030408175.1 of Trifolium repens. Classification (NCBI taxonomy): domain Eukaryota; kingdom Viridiplantae; phylum Streptophyta; class Magnoliopsida; order Fabales; family Fabaceae; genus Trifolium; species Trifolium repens. The sequence continues at coordinate 41,426,164 of CP125851.1, forward strand.
ATGGTTGAGCTTTACCACTTAAATTTGAAATAAATCTTCTCAAGAAATTGATCTTCCCCAGTAAGGACTGAAGTTGCTTTTTTGTAGTTGGAGATTTGGTCTCCATAATAGCCTTTGTTTTGTTTTGATTTATCTCAATGCCCTTTTTGTGCACAACAAACCCAAGGAAATCTCCTGCATTAACACAGAAAGCACACTTTAATGGATTCATTTTTAATCCATATTTCCTCATCTTTTCAAAAGATTTTTTCAAATGATCTAAATGATCATCTTTTGACGAGGATTTGACAACTATGTCGTCAATATACACTTGCATGAAAGTGTCTATATATTCATGAAAAATTAAATTCATTGCCCTTTGATAAGTAGCCCCAGCATTTTTTAGACCAAAGGGCATCACTACCCATTCATATGTGCCTAATGCTCCTGGGCATCTAAAGGCAGTTTTGGGTACATCATTCTCAGCAATGAAAATTTGGTTATAACCAGAATAACCATCTAACATACTTAAATATTCAAACCCAGCTGCTGAATCAATTAACATTTCTGCCACAGGCATAGGATATTCATCTTTTGGTGTAGCATTATTTAAGTCTCTAAAGTCTATGCATACTCTAAGAGAACCATTTTTCTTAATCACAGGCACTATATTTGCTAACCATTCGACATACCTTGCAGTTCTGATAAATTTGCTCCTCAGCAGCCTTTCAATTTCTTCTTTGATCTTTGACATTATTTCTGGTGCGAATCTTCTAGGTAATTGTTTCACTGGCTTTTTATCTGGTCGAACTGGTAGTTCATGTTCCACCAACTTTCTGCTCAAACCTGGCATTTCGTTGTAATCCCAAGCAAAACAATCTTTGAATTCCAACAGAAGCTGCACCACTTTTGCCTTCAGATCTGGAGGAATGTTTGCACTAATGTATGTTGGCCTTTTCGTCAGACCATCTCCAAGGTCGATTTCTTGCAAAGGATCCTGTGCTTGCATCTTGTGACTTTGACTGATTGGATCTTTTTCAAATCCTAAGGGTTCGTCATCATAAATGCAATCCAGTTTTTGCACTTCTGGCTTGTGTTTGCCAAATTTTATGTCATTGGCTGCAACGGCCATATTTTCTGACAACGAATTGGCTTCCAAAGCCATATTGATTCTATTTTCAGCCATGTAGGCCGTAATCTTTGCCCAAGTTTGGGACTCAGACATAGTAGTTATCTTTAATATCCCACCCAGTTGGGTAGTTGTGGCCTTCATACTCGCCATCCTCACTGTTTCCATCTTCTCTCTCCCACAAGAAACCATGTGTGGGATCCAGTTTGATTGCATGGTGAACATTCCCTGGTGAGCGATGTGCAGAATCCCTCTCAGTGCATGGTGAGATTGTTGCCAATTTTTTGTCGAATGAGTGTTTCGTCAGATGATGGACTTCAGTTTTGAAGTAGCTTTGATCTGCTTCAACATTTTCCACTATACCATCATCTCGCCAGATAATAAGGCGCTGGTGCAGGGTAGATGGGACTGCCCCCACGCCATGAATCCACTCTCGTCCTAGGAGCAGATTGTAATTTGCCTTAGAGGCCACAACCAAGAACAATGTTGGCCTTATAGTACTTCCAACAACCACATCCAACTGGATTGCTCCTAAAGAAAAACCAGTTTCACCCTCATAGTTTGAGAGCACTATGTTGTGAGGATGAAGATCCACCAAAGATTTGCCAATCTTTCTCAACAGAAATTCTGGCATGAGGTTAACAGCAGCACCACCATCAATTAGTACTTTGTTGATCCCTACATTATTCACTTTAGCCTGTATAAAGAGAGGCTTCAAGTGACTTTTCATGCCTTCATCTGGCCTCTCAAATGTAGCCATTTGGTCTTCCAAAGCACCATTGCTCATTACATAGTAACAGACTGGCCTGTGAAGAGCCATTTGCATCCCAGATTCTTCTTCGTCATCTGTTATTTCAGAACAGACGTCGAACTCTCTTGGCAGTATTGACACAACATTCACTATTATGTCGAGATCAGGTTCAGAATTCAGAAAATCATCTGCTTCCATGTGTTCGTCTTCGACATTACCAGCAACTGAAGACTCAACTTTTGGTTCGACTAACCTTTCTTTCATTGGCCTTTTAGCCAATTCCATAGGCTTCTTCCCTTTACTATCAGCAGTAATTTGGGATTTTTGAGTAGCCACCTTCTTCTGGCGTTGATATCTACGCCATTGAGATCTTGTCATGGGATTTTTCCCTTTGTAATTATTCCTGTAATCATACTTCTTTGACTCAGGATCCCTTTTGGGATTGAAGTTACTGGAGTTTCCTTTCTCAACGTTCCTTTGACCATAGCCCATGTTTCTTCCATGAACCCATTGATTGACAGGTGTCCTGTTTGAAGGGACAAATGACTTTTGTGGTCCCAGCCTCTGATGCACAGGTGCCTGTTGGCTGTTCAGAACACTGGAGTGAGTTGGCTTTTGATTTGGCCAATTATTTCTGCCTTGACTATGAGGCAAAAATTTGTTGAGGCCTGCAGCAGCCTTTTTGTCGAACATGGCACTACAATGAGGACATAATGTAGCCTCGCCATCGTTCTCCTTACAGCGTTGAAGGAAATCTAGTAAAGTCTCCCCAGCCTGTGGATATACTTCTTCCACTTTGTTTTCGTATTCTTCCTCAGGAATGGAAACTAATTGCCCCCCTTCAGTGAGGTTCAACGCCTCCAACATCAGGCACTCGAATGGTTCTGTGTATGCAGCATCAGCAATCTGCAATGGATCCTCATCCACCTGCTGTTTGGATTTTGGCTTTTCGCCAAATTTGAGTCTTCCCTCCTGCAAGGCTTTCTGGACCAGATCCCTGAAAAGAACACATTGTGAGGTTTTATGACCCAAGAAATTATGGTATTTACAAAACCCTCTTTTCTTACGTTGTTCCAAAGGTGGAACTTTTAAACCCTTTGGTACAATTATTTGGCCATCAGCGACCAGCAAGTCAAAGATTTCATCACATTTAGTAATGTCGAACGTATATGTCTTAGAAACAAATCTATCATTTTTTGGTTCAACGGGATTATTCCCATTCGATGGTTTTAACATTTTGCAAGTATAAGGAGGACCTGGTTTCAATTCAGCAATATTAACCTCATTGTTTTCCATGTAATCCTGACCATCATCGAACTCATTTTGACTTTCATAAGTTTCTATATACGCCACTTTTTCTTTTTTATGGAATTTAGAATTTCTGACTTTTTCAGCCCTGAGGCGTTCGACCTGTCGAACACGATCTGCTAATTGGGCCATATCTCTTAAATGTTGAGTATCTAGCTTCTTTCTAATGGAATAATCAAGGCCACCGGCAGCCATCTCAACCAATTCATGTTCAGGCAATTGAGTAAAGCACCTTGCCTTAAGGAGGCGGAACCTGTTCAGATAGTCATCAATGGCTTCTGCAGTTTTGCGTTTCATACTGGCTAATTCTTTGAGGCTAATCCTAGATTGTCCCATGTAAAATTGTTCATGAAATAGCCTTTCTAATTGAGTCCAATTATGAATTGAATGAGGGGGAAGTGTGGTAAACCACGTAAAAGCATTTTTTGTAAGGGAATTAGGAAAAAATTTCATCCTTAGGTCCTCATTATTTGCTAAATTCCCTGCCTCTGCCATATATCTGGCAATGTCTTCGACAGTAGATTCATTAGTATCACCAGCAAATTTTGTAAATTTGGGAATTTTACATCCCCTTGGTAGTTCTGCCTGTAATACATATTCAGACAATGCTGACACAAAATTTGGCCTATGTAATCCTATATTCAAACCATTTTGGACCAAGATATTCTCTACTAAGTTGGCCAAGTTATTCTGCCCTACTATGTTATCTTGTCGAACATGCCTAAGAACATCATCAGCGTTTTGGTTCCTATTAACCAATACCACTCCTTGTTCTGGCTGTTCCCTTTCAATGCGCAGTGGTTGGGCTTGAACTTCTGGTTGAATCTCTGGGTTTGCACGAGGCACCCTTTGGTTGTTTGGAGCATCAGGGGCACCAAAAAAGTCTGCCATCCTCCCCATTTGATTCGCTAATAATAAGTAATTATCATTGGCCGTCTGTAACACAGGATTAAAGACTGTGCCAATCTGTTGGGTCAACGCGTTCACCATATCATGATTACTCTCATCCATTTGTTGCCTAAGTGAATTCATAGAATTATTTGTCAAATTGAGAGGATTTCCCCTATTTCCCATCGCAGAAGATGAGGGAGAACTTTCTATCGAAGGCCAATTATACAGGCTTGCCATCGTTGTCGTTGGCATTCCATATTGTGGGTTTCTAGGCAACCATGGAGGTCTTGACGGTGTTCCACCAACTTGACTACCGTCTGTGTATCCATGTGTGTGTAACACGTTCGTTGGCATGGATGATACATTCATTTGTGTCATTATTGCACCATTTGGATTTGGAGGAGGAAACCCTCCTGCCATACTTGAAGTGATGGCAGGCATTGTTGATCCACTGGCGCTCACACCAATGGTTCCGGGACTTATTACAGGGTTCGAACTCCCTCCATTAACATTATTGCTTGGGATACTTTCAGAAGTTATAGAATTTAGGGCAGGGTTTGTTGGCCCACCAGTAGGATTGGCGCTAGGATTGCCAGATACTGGTTGATTAGGTTGCCCTGTCACATTCTGGGGACTTACAACAGGATTTGTTTCTGCCCCATTATTATTATTATTATTGTTATTATTAGGAGGATTGTTTGGTGGTCTCACCATTCTGGAACGAGGACGAGTTGGTATACTTGAAAATTCTGGGAGAGATTTACCACTCCTCAAATGCATATAAAAACATACACACAATCAAAAGTACAACACCAAACAACGAATTTTGTAAGAAAATTTTCAAAAACACACTAAATAAACTACACAATCCGATGGTCCCACTGGGCGTGCCAATTTGTTTACCCCGATTTTTAGTAAACAACCGCTAGTTTAATTATTACAAGAAGGATCAACTAGTAAATCCTGGGACATATGGATTGTGCATAAGATTGACGAAAACATGTTCATATTTTCTGGGTTAAATCGGATAAATTGATAAAACGGTAAAAACATTCGACACAGTCAAATGATTGGTTTAAAGTAAATTGTTTCAAAGTTAAATTTGCAGAAAACTTGTAAATGAATTGCAGATAAAGTTTAAAGAAGAACTTTGAAGAGTAAAAGCATGCAATGAAATAAATTGCAGAAGGCTTAAAGTACAGAAAACTTAAATGAAAAGCAAGTAATCAATACTTGAAAAGATAAATTGCATTGACAATTGTAAAAGTGTTTACAAAGAATGGTACACAGATTCGTACATGTTCCTTATTGCATTCATTTCGCTCGTTGACATGGGTACTCTGAATATTTTAGGAATTTGCATGTGAAAATGAACTGTGGACCTGTTTCTCCTATCGGAAACTAGTATTTATAGACAAACTAGAATAACTGCTATAAACCTACACAACGTCTAAACGAACTCCACGTGTCTTTGACAATTTGAATTTCTTGGACACCTGGCGAACCCTTCAAACGTTATCCACTTTTGAATATTTTGCTAAGTCTAGAGTATGCTTTCTCCGTACTGCACAATACGTTAGACAAACAAACAATACATATATACATATATATACAATGTTCTCTACAAACATTGCTGTTGTCGAACACACATGCTCACTTGGGTAAACAAGCTTCTGTCGAATTCGACAGATTTTTAGAACTTGACACGTCAAAAATATTTAATGTCAAAATGCTTTGATTCTCTCTTGATTTATTGCCAGAATCAATTCCCAAGAGAATATTAAAATGCAATAATATACATTAAATGAGATTTCATCATCTCATTCCAATCTATTAATGCCTGTCGAAAATACAGGCTAACACCACCGTCTGCACTATTTTCATCAAAATCAAAAGAGAATTGAAACTACATTTAAAAATTGAATTTTTTTTTCCTTCATTTTTTCACCACTAACACATTTTTGTGGTATTCACCACCGCAAATCAACCCATAAAAAATGAGTACATATTGGTATGTATGATACAAGTATCTAATGGTACCTATAAAGTACCGGGTACGGATGCTTCACGATTTAAGGAATAGTCATTCTTATGAGTCTATGGCTTAGCCCATTACTTGATGAGTTGGGACTGAAAATCGAAAGCATATCGGCCAATGTTTTAAAAACCGGACCGGACATCGAATCGGTGAGGGTACTGGGTCACTGGTGTTTACCCCGATTTTTAGTAAACAACCGCTAGTTTAATTATTACAAGAAGGATCAACTAATAAATCCTGCGACATATGGATTGTGCATAAGATTGACGAAAACATGTTCATATTTTCTGGGTTAAATCGGATAAGTTAATAAAACAGTAAAAGCATTCGACGCAGTCGAATGGTTTGTTCAAAGTAAATTGATTCAAAGTTTAAATTTGCAGAAAACTTGTAAATGAATTGCAGATAAAGTTTAAAGAAAACTTTGAAAAGTAAAAACGTGCAATAACATAAATTGCAGAAAGCTTAAAATGCTTGAACTTTAAAGAAAAGGCAAGTAATCAATACTTGAAAAGATAAATTGCATTGACAATTGTAAAAATGTTTACAAAGGATGGTACACAGATTCATACATGTTCCATATCGCATTCATTTCGCTCGTTGACATGGGTACTCTGAATATTTTAGGAATTTGCATGTGAAAATGAACTGTGGACCCGTTTCTCTTATCAGAAACTAATATTTATAGGCAAACTAGAATAACTGCCATAAGCCTACAAAACGTCTAACTAGACTCCACGTGTCTTTGACAATTTGAATTTCTTGGACACCTGGCGAGCCTTTCAAACGTTATCCACTTTTGAATATTTTGCTAAGTCCAGAGTATGCTTTCTCCGTACTGCACAATACGTTAGACAAACAAACAATACATATATACATATATATACAATGTTCTCGACAAACATTGCTGTTGTCGAACACACATGCTCACTTGGGTAAACAAGCTTCTGTCGAATTCGACAGATTTTTAGAACTTGACACGTCCAAAATATTTAATGTCAAAATGCTTTGATTCTCTCTTGATTTATTGCCAGAATCAACTCCCAAGAGAATATTAAAATGCAATAATATACATTAAATGAGATTTCATCATCTCACACCAATTCATTAATGCCTGTCGAAAATACAGGCTAACAACTGGTTCATTGGTCGAACCACCGGGTCACTGGTCGAACCGCATGACAAAACCGAGTATAATCGGATAAACCGGTAGAACGAACCAGTGTCTATAATACAACTATATAGGTATTAAACCGGTCGAATCGGATGACTCAGTCTCTAAAAAAATCATGACATGACACCTAAAAAATTTGAAAAACTCGAAAATTCCATAATGTCATAAGTTCTTAAATTCAAATCTTAAATGTTGTCGTCACACACAACAAAATAGTACAGTACAAAATACAAATCCTAATAAGTTTTAAACAAAATTTAATTGCAACATAAACAGAATAACAAAGTGTCTAATAAATTTAAATCCAAGGAGACATAGTTGTTTCAATTTTGGGCTCTATTTTATTTCTTTTGTTTCTTTCTATTTTTTTTAAATAAAAATAAAAAATGACGCCGTTTTGAGACTTTTAGTTGAAAAAAAAAGAAAAAAAAAACGCGTGCAATCAAACCGGCGGTTTGGAGAAACCGCCGGTTCACCGGTTTTTCCGGTTTTGAGCGGTTCACACCGGTCTAACTGCATGGCCGATCCAACATTCGAACCAGACCGGTCACCCCTCCGGTTCGCGGTCTGACCGGTCCGACCGGCCGGTTCGGTCCGGTTTTTAAAACACTAATATCGGCAATTAGCCTTGCAAGAAATCCAATTTCACATAGAGTAAACATATAGATACAATTTCATTTCTTGAGCGATATCAAGTTGGGAAAGGATGATTGGAGGTGGCTTACTACAAAATAGAAGATCAAATTGCAAATATTTTTATCAAACACCGAAGGTTGATAGATTTAAGAGATCAAGAAAGATGCTTAGTCTTGTGTTGTGTATGTGTAGTATTGAATTTTAAGGCGAATGTTAGGAACAAATCAATCTAACTAGAATAGTGTTTTGTATATTAATGAAGTGTATTTGGGCCTTGTGAAAGTATAAGTTGTGTAATCCCTTTGATAAACACTATTTATGGTTTATTTAGATTCGTTTATTTTTGAGCTTATGAAAAATAGTTTATAGAAATAAAAAAAGTTATAATGTTATTTAATAAATTCTCACAAATGATATTTGTATTTTCATGACCTGTTTTTTTATAAATTATATTGACAAACTTGTAAATATTGCATAAAATCTTATTTATTTGCATAAATTTAAATTTATATTGAGCAGTAATGAGTTTGCATGACTAATAAAATCACAAGTGCGAAGCTAGCTAGTTTTCTATTAATTCTGTTACAAATCATTTTATTCTTGTTAAGCCTTATGATACACAGTGAATGTGCAATATTGTGTGTGTGATATAGAGATATTCATCTCTAACATAGTAACATTTGTGATTCTTGGATATTATTATTGGTTGGCAATTTGTTTTGATTTGACCGAGTGAATTTATTGAGTTTTCGTCGTTGACTTTATAGTTTAGACCATTCTCTAGTCTCTACATATTTCTCTAAACTGCCAAATCTTTACCTTTCTAATTTCTAGTATTCTAGAAAGAAAAAAAAAAAGTCAAAAAATAGAACACGCTTAGGATGATTTTTCTAATTGACCTCTTTTCACTTGTGCTATGTACAAGTATACAAATTGAGTTTTATTTTCAATTGTGATCTAATACATCTACCCTCTCACAAGAAGAAAATCTAGAATACTTTGATCTCACTCCTACGTTGCCAAAATTCCACAATGCTTTGTGTGACTGAGTTTGGTGATGGTAGATTCTTTTCCTTCCACCTTCCTATGTGATGACATAAATACTATATTCATAAGAACTAGTGCAAGTTTAGATTGTGCTCCATTAGGAATTATGCATGATTCTTTTCACACCAAATTGAAAGGACTTAGTTCAATACACCAAAATAAGAAATGGGATCAAAGATAGTTTATCTAGAGATACGATTTTTACGAAGGATAAAATTGTAAAATCTCACAAGGTTTGAAGCAGACTATGGTAAAAAGTTTTGATATTTTAGGGGTTTTTTAATGCAAAATTGAAATTTTTATGGGTTAATTTATAGCAAAACTGAGATTTTTCAGTGCAAAATTGAGATTTTTATTTAAAATTGAGATTTTATCTAGACTTAATAAATTTTCTGACACTGCCATTAGAAGTAGACAATATCTTGAAAATGCAGTATCGTGTACTCATCTTGAAAATGCAGTATTGTGAACTCAAGCTTGTAACATTAGCCACGTAATCTTGATTAGTGACTATTGACCTATTGTTTCGGTACATCAAAATAGTCTCATATTTAATAAAAATTGTATGAACTCCCACAAATATAATTTAGATTTTAGATACTCCGACACAACACTCACATTCTTCTATCCAACAAGACGCACAAAATTATAAAATCTCCCACAAAACTCAAAGCTGTCCGTACTAGTACAGTTTTTGACTCGGTTTCTATTTTTAGTAGATAGACACTAAAAATTCCTTGTTTCCAAAATGCTAGAAGAGTTGTTTCTTCGCTGGCACATGACACCGTCAAGGCCCAAGTGTTCCCAATTACTTTATACTTTCACATTTGAAATCTGTAAGCAACGCTGTCAAAGGAAATCATAATTAAAAGGAGAAAAAAAAAATAATGTCAACCGACACAAATTCATTCATTCTTGCTAGTACTAGTACTAGTTTTATACCCATTGACAAAATATTTGTCAACAAAAAAGAAAAGTTCATAAATCTCATTTCTATCTTTGTACAAGCAAAAAATTATGTGTTCAATGATCATGTTCACACATTTTTAGTCTTGACCACATTCGATACATTAAACTCTAAAACTTCTAATCTCATAGTCATAGTATATAAAGTATAAAGTCCATAAAACATTGTTTTTAATCATATGAGTGGGAATTATTGATCCATTTTGCTGGTTATTAATCTTTACTAAAATAATTTACTGCTGGAGTAGTAGTTAGTTTAGAATAATTATGTTGGTTATCATTGTAATATTCTTTTCTTTTCGTATAGAATTTTATTAATAAATAGACTCCATTATATTATATTCAGGGTTGATCAATTGTTCAAGTTATTAATTGAACTCAAGTGGTTAATGAGTTTCACCAAAAAATGAATACCAAATCCAACGCGGAAATCTATATCTTTAGTGGAATAAGACTGCTCAAAAAATGCAATTCTGACAAAACTGGAACTCAAAACATTACTTAAGGTCCGTTTGGGCTAGCTTATTTTTGAGCTTATGCAAACGGATTATGCAATATGAATTAGGTTTTATGCTATTTTATAAGTTCAAACTAGTGAAAATTAAATTCTTATAAGCTATTTTATCATAAACTACCTGAAAAAACTTATAATAATACATAAAAATTGCATAAGCTGTTTGCATAAGCTCAAAAATAAGCCAGGCCAAACGGGCCCTTAATTTAAATCATCTGAATCTAATTCTACTTGATTCAATTAAATTTTCACCTTTAAGAAATGAAATAAAATAAAAACCCAGACAAAATCAAATAAAAACAATTGAGTAAGGGCAAACAATATAGTATTGTATTATAAATCAGCCTCTGTACAAAATCATCTCTGGTTAAGACACTTTCATCAACTAATAAGATTCTAAATCAAGAATCTGCTCATATCCTACCCAATTTACATTCTAAAAAGTTAGAATTAGAATAAACAAATTTGAATAAGCAAAATTAATCACCATGATCCATCATCTTCTACCTCTAATTACTATGCCAAGAAACTTCAAATTTCACCTAACACTAATCCAACTCTCTGATTCCGACCAATTAATCAGCCCTTCAACCGTCACAAGCTGCCGGAGCCGATCCGCCGCGGAACAAAAACTAGAATCAACATCCCATTGACAAAACTCTTCAGATTCCGGTGAATTTGGAACCGAATCACTAACATTAGAAATCCAATCATTGAAATCAAAGTGAGTTCTTGGTGATGATTCATTAACATTCTTCATTTCTTCAATAAAAGGATGATTCAAAAGCATCTCAGCCGTCCATCTTTTTCTTGGATCATTCACAAAACACTTCTCAACAAAATCTTTTCCCTCTTTCGATAACTCTTCTGGTATCACCGGCGATTCTTCTCCGGCACCAATTCGACGTAACAATGACCACATATTCGAGTCTTTCTCTAAATTCCATGCTGGTTTTCCAGTTACCATTTCCACCACCGCACATCCAAGTGCCCAAAGATCCGCCGGCGACTCATGCTCGCCGCCGTTCACCATTTCCGGCGACATAAAAAGTGGAGTTCCCCTGCATTCAAACCTCTGTTTTTCCCCTGTTTTCTTCGCAAGACCAAAATCAGCGATTTTGATTTCACCATCGTGGAATACTAGAATGTTTTGAAGCTTTATATCACAATGAACAAATCCATTGCTATGAATATGGTTCAAACCTTCAACAATTGCCCTCGTGTAACGTCGAATATCTTGTTCAGCAATCCGGCCACCGTGGAATTTCACTTGATCGGCGAGTGTGCCGCCGGAAGCGTATTCAAGGAATAAATTGTAACACTTTTCGCCATTCTCAAATGTATGATCATCTCCGAAACAACGAATGATTCGTTTGTGTGAACCTAAACAATTGAGAACTTGTTTCTCGTTTTTGAGTGAATACGAGGTTGAAACCTCCGATGTTTTAACGGCTGTCGGAGAAGGAAAAAGAGTGGAATTTGAATTGGATTTTCCTTTGGGTATAGCTAAATTAACTGTTGCAAAGCTTCCTCTACCAATTGTTTCTCCTCGTACCCAATCCATGTGAATTATGTTGGTGTTGTGTTTGATGGAGTAAATTTTTTTCTCTGATGATTTTGGTGTTTTTTGTTTGTTTTGTGGAGAAGAAAGAAAATACAAGTAGAGACTGTGGCTTGTAAGAATCAAAGAACCCATTTGGTTTATATATGGTGGAATGAAATCTAGTTGATATTTAATGACATAAGCAATAAGGTGTCTCGGGAAAATAAAATAATAAAATATCTTTAGATTTGATTTGATTTAAAAATTAAAAAGAAGAAGGAGGAGGCTCCGAAGCCCCTTTACTAACAAAAATTGTGACGATTTGTGTCCGATATGCACCATATATTGTTACTATTTTGATAAAACCTGATACGCGTATCAAAAAAGTATCGGTTAAATTATTATTTTTAAATAAAAAAATAATATTCGATATGTGTCTGATACGGAGATTATTTTTTGGATGGTACTTGTGATATTTGTTTTGTATAATATTAATGATGTCTTTTTTGTATAATACTTAACTTAAGATGTGTAGCTTAAGATGCACCGATGATCATTATTTTTTTGGGATAATATTAATTTAAGATGTTTTCATGTATCAGACCTTGAGAGTTTCTAATATTGATTGACTTTGATTTATTATGATACTACTGTATCAGATCTGCTTGTTTGTATATAATAGGTTGTTTAGCATTTTAGTTTGTCCCAAAATTCTGGTATAAGAATAGATATTTTTTACTTTTAATTATTAATATCATTGATTTTAAGTATGTTTATATATTGTGTATTTATATATTTAATTTATAATTTAATTTTTAAATAACGTATCGGCGTACCTATATCGTATCAGTATCGTGTTCCGTATCAAGGTTGCACAGGGCGGAGGAATTATTATTATTGAAATAAAAATAAATAAAAAATAGTCCGTATAATAAAATTAGTGTGGATGATTAATTAAAGCACGTGATTGGCGAGGATATTTTTGTGGGGAACGAGTGATTTGCATTCCTATTTAGACGAAAGGTTATGAAAGATGTTACGCTGCTTGGAAAGTGACTTCTAAATTGAATGAAAATTTATGTGTAAATTGGTGCGATTCATATGTTATTTGACAAAAAAAAAAAATGATGTTTGTTGTTTTGACGCACCTCTACAAAAGAGATGTGTCGTTTTAGGCATCCTTTGGCGTCATATCAGCGTATCTTAGCAAACAATATTTTTGGTCGTTGGTGAATTTTCACACACGCATTTACATAAAGTTTTAATAAATTTATTTATTTATTTACAAAAGGTGTGTTTTGCATTTATCATCAGTTTGTTTTGGGGATAAATTTTGAGCATAATCTTCGCCAACGTTCATTGCTTGGCCTTGATCTTTATCAATTCAATCATGATTTGCTTGTTGCTAAAAACTATTAAAAGAAAATTGATCCTTAGTTGATTCAGTGGTGATTAACGTTAAACTTGATGGGGAAGACCACGGTTCGATCCCCATAACTGTGATTTTGAGTGACTTTATGTCAGAACTAACCCCCGAACCAAATTAAATTGGTGGTGGAAGCCAAAAAACAAATTATTCACAAAATATCTTATAAGTGTATCTCAAATAGTAGTTAACAAAAATATTATTGGAGTGTCCGGGATTCAAACCCTAAATTTCACATTTCTCCACATTATTGTAGTTTAGTCACTAGGCTACTAGACAAAAAATTCACTAATTACTATACTGTATCTATTAGAATACTCCTATACCATATTATTATTTAGAATATACATTTTTTTTATATACTAAACTTTATTAGTTGGCAAATTCAATATAAAAATATAAGACTGGTAATATATACTAGTAAATGAAAAATAAAAAATCACATTTGATTTGGTAACATGAATTTATGTTGCAAACCGCTAGATTTGTTTCGGTAGTGAAAGATTTGAGTAGAATATATGAGGTTATATGTCCGATCCTCATTGATTATATTTTAAATAAAATAAAAAAACATATATGAATTAGTTGTAGTGTCGTGTTTGTATAAGTTGATTGTATCAAGTAGTAAATTAAGTATCAATTTCAAATTTCGTGCTATTTAATTTAATTGTAAAGTTCCGTTTAGATTATTTATATACTATGGATAAATTTCGGCAAGAGACAAGTAAAAAATGTGATTCAACGAGCTGGTAATTGCAAAATGACATAAAATATATTCTTAACTAATAATTAATTTTATATTTAATATAATAATTTAAATTTGTAATTGTAATATATTTTTTATACAATTAAATTAATTTTATATGCTGAAGTTTTATTTTATATTTATTTTATATTTATTTTAATATATTTTTCACGGGAAATTGACTCTATGATTTAACAATGCGAAATTGTTGACTATAATAATAACATAAAAAGACATTTATGTAAATTTTACAATAAACATAAATAAAAATTAAGATAATTTAAACTATGCTTTCTCAAAAAAATATAATTTTATTTTAAATTGTTTTATTAAGAGCATATGTGGATTTTAGTTAAAATAATAGGGACAAAAATGGAAGGAAAAATAATATACTATAAGTTCAAAAGCTATTTAAAATGACATCTAAAAAATAAATTATAAGTTATTAAAATAAACTATGAACTTATGTCAAGAGTGTTTAAAAGTTATTCAATCTCCTTTCAAACAAGTTATTCAAAACTTATTTTAAGAGTGTTTAAAATGTGCCAGAAATTTATTTATTTTTTAAAGGCAAGACTCCAAACAAAAATATGGTTCATGGTTCACATTGGTGATTTAAAAAAGGACAAAACTTATGTACAGTTCCATATACACAGTTCTTACTGTGCTAGATACAAGGAGGTAGTTATTTTTATTTAAAAACAGTTTTTTTCTATTTTTTTAAATTAAAAAGAAATAAAAAACTACCTTTTTGTGAGAGGAACAGGACAAACTGCATCTAAAGCAATGCATATAAGTTTTGTCCTTTAAAAAATATACGGATGAATTTATACAATCAGCAACCGACACTTGTTAACCCGCGTGTATATTTCGCGGGAGTATATTTTCTTTTGACGCAATTTCGCGGGAGTGTATTATAAACGTGGATTTATGGACAAATAAATAATTTTATATCTTTCTTGATTAAAAAAAATATTATATTTTTCTGGTTGATTTGTTTTTGGTAAATAACTATTGCTCTGAAAAGGAATATTATTAGTACTACTACTTTAGCAAAGAACAAAAGAGGATATTATTATTGTAAATTATCACACTCTAATAATTTAATGGTAAAAAGATAAATTTTGAATATTCAAATTTGTTCTGTATACACCAAAGTAGTCTCACATTGCTTGGTAATTGAAATTAATAGTCGTTTATGAATCGTGTAATCAGAATCAGGGGCGGTTCTTAGGCCTGGCTAGCCCGGGCACTTGCCCTGGCTCAGCCGATATTTTTTGTCTTTGTTTGAGTGTAATTTGATCTTCTAGTACCAATGGGAAAATAGTACATGCAATAATGTTAGCACTCCAACGCTCAAGTTAGAACATGAATGAGGTGAGAGAAAATGTTAAATTGGGGTAGAAAATGTGTACCTTGAAAGTGAGTGCATGTATGCATATATATGGTCTGTTTGGAATAACTTATTTTTGAGTTTTTGTAAAACAACTTATGCAAATAAATAAGATTTAATGTTAATTTATAAGTTTCCACTGATAAAAATTGTGTTTTTATAAGCTATTTTTGCATAAATTATCTTGACAAACTTATTAATAATACATAAAAACTTATTTATTTGCATAAACTATTTTGCATAAGTTCAGCTATTCCAAACAAGCCCATAGTGGGATTTGATGAACAACCGTGTATGGTGGGGTTATGTGCAGAAAATCAACCATAAATATCTCTTGATGAGTCATTTATCCAGTGTGATCCTCAAGTTGCGTTTGTGCTCTAGCGAGAGTGAGAGTGGTGTGTGATGCTCTCCTACTTAGCGTTTGTGCCTTAGTTTATTAGGCTTTTGCTAGTTCAGAATAGTTTATATACAACACCCACATCTTTTAAACCACTGAGACGCCTTTTCTACAAAGGATAAAACCGTAATGGTAACCCTAAAGCGGAAAATTTCTCGGAAGTCCAGAACAATTTATATACAACATCCACATCTTTCAAACCACCGAGACACTTTTTCTATAAAGAACAAAACTATGACGAGTTAACCCTAAAGCAGACAATCTCTCAGAGATTTAACTTGAGGTCGGATGGAAAAAGTATTGAAGTCTTATTCCTTTAATAAAGATAAATTTAAATATTTTAATAAATGTACTTAAAACTTTAAAAATCTTTCATATTTTGAACTAAAACATCATCTCATATCCTAAATTTCTTTATAAAAGAAAAAGAAAAGTAAAATCATCAAAATTATAGTCCATAATGCTTTATATCTTCTTTGTCACATTGTCCATTGCGAAGAAGATAGTTAGTTGTTCATGGTCGTTTGCTTTGAAGTTGTGAAAATATTTGTGTTAGTTTCTTTCTCTGTGATAGTTTGTAATTATTCAAATATTTTTAATCATAAAAGTCTAAGATTATTTTAAAATTACTATTTATATTAATTATCTAATTTATTTATTTCAACATGCATCCATTTGCGCACGCACACATATATACAATCGTATTATAAGCCAAAAAAAATTGATTCCTCTAAAACTTTGGTATGCGGCCGTTTCTCTTGAATGTTCTCTAGAACCCGCCTCACTATTTAGCAATTTGAGGGATAACCGTTGTAATTAAAAAAAATTAAACATCTTGGTAATTTTAATTTTGTAAAGAATATCTGAATAATTAGAAACAAACTTAGAATTTACCAATAATTTTAAAATAAATTAGACTTTATATTTAGGCTAAACTGTTCATTTGGTCCCTTACGTTTATTTTAGGTTTGAATCAAGTCCCTTACGTTTTAAAAGTTTGAATTTGGTCCCTCACGTTATCAACGTTTGCATTAGTTAGTCTCTTCCGTTAAATTTTTCACTAATTTCGTTTGATCCTTACACGTGGTTGACGGTTTGGATAGGTGGAAGTGATTTTGGACACGTTGACAGCCATATAATAAACAGAACCTTCACAAATAGAAAAAAAGAGTTAGTGTTTGCAAAGGTCTTTGTCGTATTTTTTTTCTATTTACGAAGGTTCTGTTTATTATATGGCATTCCACGTATCCAAAATCACTTTCACATGTGTAAACTGTCAGCCATGTGTAAGGATCAAACAAAGTTAGTGAAAAATTTGACGGAAGGGACTAACTAATGCAAATGTTGATAACGTGAGGGACCAAATTCAAACTTTTAAAACGTAAGGGACCTGATTCGAACATAAAATAAACGTAAGGGACCAAATGAACAGTTTAGCCTTATATATATATATATGAAATAGAATTACCCTGGTATATAACAATATAGATTGTCTCTATGATACATCCTACGTCATTTATGAAAATAATTAAAACGCTCTATGTTTCCATATAATCGTAATACAACCAAATCAAACATCAGAGTAATCCTATATACCATGTATGGTAGCGATTAGAAGATTTTCATATCTTTTTATTCGATATATTCTAACAAAAGTTGGCCCACAATAATATATTCACACCAAACTAAAATTATTTATAATTTTTATATATTTAATTGATAAATTCAAAATAAAATGGATTATGCTTAAATTTATTTACGGGAGAACCAAGAATATTGTGAAGGAAATCACATTTTCTACCCAACAAAACTAGCATGTCAATATTTCGTAAAAAAACGAAATAGAGTATAGTATGTTAATTTTGGTTTCTTATAAGATGAGAATTCTATTAAGTCCTTTATCAATAGGACATTAAAGACACACTATATTTATCCGATAGTTGCCCCCTTACCTCTGCCACCCTCTTCTCCACCCTCAGCCACCTCCCCTCCCCCATCTGATTTGTCACCTCCCCTATGTCTCCCTCTTCACCACCTTTACTAACTCTCCCCACCTTCTACAACCACCTCTCTTTCAGCGCACTCTTCACCACCCTCTGCCATCTCGACGACGACAACCTCATCCCCATCGCCATTGCCGCCCTATGCCCCCTCTAAGAGGCGGGCCAGGCGGCCACCTTCCTCCACCAGTTCACGGGTTTTGCGGAACGCCATACATATACTAATCAAAAAGTTAAAGTATGAAATTAAAATAACTATTTTTAGACATAGTAAATTAAACACAATTATTCAAGAAATTTAGAGATAGCACCAAGTTAGGATAACAAAGTTTAAATTCATACAAACCAGAGATAACATGGAAGAAGAAATAAAGCAATAAAGTTTATGTTAAAATGTGTGTTGCACGGGTTTTGCGGAACGTCGTATATATTAGCCTTGACTTCAAATCAAGTCCTATGCAGCGCAATATCAATGGAAAAACATATTTTAAGCAAAACTGCGAGTGTAGTAACAACAAAAATAAGCTTTATGGTATATCAATGAAGAGGATAAATTTTATATCAAACACTAATTATAAAAAAAAAAGAATCAATATTTTCCAATTCTACATAAGATATGAAAATGTCTTCATACAACTAACTTTACCTTCAGTAGCTAGCTTCAACTTAAATGGCAATACATTAGTTGTGTAGGTGATTTTAGTTTTTTTTTTTCTTCTGTGACTCAATATTAGTTTTTTACTTTTTATTGAATAGGAAAAATTGACTGGTCACAATGCAAAATATGAGCTAGTAAATAT
Organism: Trifolium repens; assembly: GCA_030408175.1. NCBI lineage: Eukaryota > Viridiplantae > Streptophyta > Magnoliopsida > Fabales > Fabaceae > Trifolium > Trifolium repens. The sequence goes on from CP125851.1 coordinate 41,444,904, forward strand.
TCTAGAAAACTTGTACCCATATAAAACTTAACTGCTAAGTGCTAACCAAAACACCAGAAAATAAATATTTCCACAACATAATATATCCCAAGAGAATTGAAAAAGACAAACAAAGATAAAACCTATTAGATTTAGTGCATAACATCTCCCTATCTGATATTATATATACAATCGATCGAAGAAAAAATACAAAATATGGATGACATGGTTTCATTGTGAGGACCTGCAAATGCAGGTGTTTTTTACTTTAACAAAGTTACCATATGTGTAGTACAAGACAATGGTAACAGATATAAAATATTAATAAATATGAATTAGAAATCAAAAATCACTATAGCCCAAAACAAACAAACAAAAAAAATTCTGCAGAAAAAAGAAAACGAAAAGAGAAGGAGATTTAAAGTTTTACCTTCTCTGTGTTTTACCTTTAATATGGTGTGGATCTTTGATTTTCCTCTTTTTAGTAAAGTTTGAAAAGAAGGAGATCTAAAGTTATTTTTATTTCAAAATTATTTTGTTCTGATTTTGGGTTTGGATTTACGTTAGAAGTGGTAAAAAGAGGTTTTAAAAGTGATTTGGGATTTTTTTTTAGGTTTTCGGTGGTGGTAGACGGTGGCGGCGCGGTGGCTGGAAACTGCGTTCCGCGGTGGAGCATCGCTGAAACTTGGGTTTGGGGCTTGAAGGTATGAACACCTATTCTTGAGAGAATGGAGGCACATGCTCATTGGATAGATGTGTGAAAGTATGTGTCGCCAGCAATTACATAAGCATGACAACATACATGACATAGGGCATTAGAATTTTCAAAGGGGCATTAGGGTTTACATGGTCAATTAGGGTTGACTATGATCAACTTTTAGTATAGTATATAGATATAGATATAGATATAGATATATAGATATAGATATAGATATAGATAGATATAGATATAGATATATAGATGTTTAGCTTGAATTGTTAAGTTGAAATTTAAGCATGAACAATTGAATTGATATTGGTTAGTGATTCGGTGTGGACATCAACGATAGGAGTGGTGGTAGCACAATTCAGGACGATTACATCTTTTGGATGGAATGGTCAAGTATTTTGACGATCACTTAGTGATCTTCGATTGATAGTATTTATAGGTCGGGCAAGACTCTAATATTTTCGAGGTGGAATCCACCAATTTCACTACGGTACTCGAGCATGATTTGTTGATCATCATCTAATGGTGATCAGATGGTTTTAATGGAATCATTAGGTTTTCATGGCTGTACCTCAACGACATTCCCATATATAGCATGTATACTCTGTAGCGACTAGATCCATTAACGGAGTGAACTTAGGTTCATTCCAAAACAATTGCCCTCGAAGCCATCGTTTGATAGAGTCAATTGATGGCTTGAGTTCTGAATACTGCTTTGGTGTTTGCATAGGTGAAAAATTTGAGGATGTTTAGTAGGTTTGAGTCAATTACACTATATAAATAGTATGCCTTGCATTAAATTTATTTACTTTTGTCATATACATTAAAATATATTTTGATGAAATAAAAATTACCCCTTATTAAGTAAAATTCAACCTTTGCAACACTTTATAGAAGGCGGGTTCACTTTGATGCTGGGTCAGGATTTTTTTTTTAATAAAGCTTTACTTATCGAAGAAAAAAAAAAGTAAAATTCAACCTAGGCAAGGCAATATAATATTTTAAAAATTGAGAGACCAAAATAGTGGATTAAGAAATAAAACATTTTAAAAGTTGAGAGACCGAAATTAAGAGACTAAAAGTACATTTATAAGTTTTTATTTCTCATATGCCAAATTGTTAAACAATAATTTCATTTCCTAACCTTTTTTTTTTTGATAAACCACCATTTTAGTGTCTGAAAATCTGACTCGGAAATTATATTTTGTTTCTAAATATATCGAACTTGCAAATGCACTTATAAGTGTTTATTTTCTTAATCAGTATGGTTATCAAATTTGTTTTTTGAATAATCAATTTATTCCTCAGAAGTATTTTTTTATTAATCGATTTTGTGCATAAAATTAGTAACAAAAGAGATATAAAATATATTTACAATATAATTTTAATATATTTAAAAACTACCACAGAGAATTAATTAAACATTAAAGAATTAAAATAGCAATGTGTACTTTGTTTTCTTCTTTTCGAATAAATAGTAGATGTAATTTCTTTTTCTTTCACTTTATTTACCTTACCTTCATAAATCAAACATGGCTTAATTCCACCGAAATTCTTACCTTATAATGCTCTCACATTGCCATGCTTCTTGTTTTAATTTAATTTTCCTTCTATTTTTTAAGTTGAAAGGAAACATTGCCATGCTTGTACAACTTGGTCATCGAGCAAATCACGAATAATTTAACTAAGCACGAAAATAAATGAATATGTATTAAATAATGGTGCCTTGGAAGTTGGAAGTAGATTAGATTTGCGGCGCCAGTTGCACTAAACAGAGTGTATAGTCAAGTGGCCTTATGAATAAAAGTCATTGGATGACAAGTTACGGTTATTCAGATGCCAAAGTTGCTTGCAAACTAAGCACCACATAACATGCATGTTGGATCAAGCCACGCCACATATTCTTTTTTAATATTAGAAAATTATAGTAGCTTTTCAATGTGAATTTTGTAATATCTTCATTATTACTTGTTTTCAAATTCTTAAAATTCACAGAAGAATTTAACTTAATCCTTATATAAAACATTTTTGTAAGGTGTACAATACACACTTATTATTTATAAGAGATAATACTAACTAGTGTCACAAAATATTAGTTAAGGAAACAAAAAAATAATTATATTTTGAATTGAAATAACATGTTTTATATTTTGAAAATATTGACTACACAAATTTTAAAATAATTTCTCAATTTTTTATTTTCTTAATTAGTGTTCTTTACCATTTTCCTATATTAGGATTGTCTATCTTTGAATTCTTGACCATTAGTGAATTTATATTTATATCTCTCTCATAATTAAATTTGTCATTCGTCTAATTTTTATTTTTTTTTATAAATATTTTATTTTAATCTTCAATCCTACTCCTAAATACAATGCGAGACTTTTAACTCACAAATATTTAGAGTGTAATCCTAAATTTTTTTATAACAGTATTTTTTTTTACAAATAGTTGAACGAATATGAAATAAACGATAATATCATTTTAAAATTTGATTGAGTATCTAAGTCAATGTAGGACTATTAATATACATAAATTATCATTTTCTGTTATTAATTTCTCTCTTTGGGTTAAAAAATTAAAAGTTAATTAATATAATAATTGTTAATGTTTAATTGACTTTAGAAATGATAACAAACATATAGTAATTTTATCTCGTAAGTATAGTTCAATTGATAATTACATAAACATCATTAGAGAACAAAGTTTAAACTCGGAATTTTTACATTTTTCCACATTTAAAAGTGCGAGTTTAACCACTATATTATTAATAAATATAGTATATTTTTTAATAAAACTAATAAATATATTTAAAAGTGTGTAAAATAAATAAATTAAGAAGGAATTATAAGGGAATATGCTAGAATGACATGCTAATTCTGTTGGCACCGCACTTTCAATTTGAACTTCACACAATCTTGGAATTTCCAACCTCCCTATCCAAAACGTACATGCATGGTTGGTTGGATATACCTTTTCTTTTTAAGCATTTTCATGATTTCATGTGTACATGTTGATGTTGTTGACATATGATAGAAACCAACGATTGTTTCGCTAAGATCTAGCTATCACAAGAAAGCATACTTCTATGTTGTTGTAATAAGCAAGATCCCAATACCATGTACCACACCTCAATCACGTGCTAACGAGTAACCCTATATTGGATTTTACGCATTTATGTTTCCTCCTATTTGTGCAATCCCAATGCACATTTTATTCCACCAAGTTGCGTGGAGTGTTATTTTATTCATTCATAAGAAAATACTATAGTTGTAATATGTATTTTCTATTTAAAAGATGGGTCGCGTGAGGGAGAACTTTGCCACTTATTGTGATTTTTATATTGTGAATTCTTCTATACATATATTATGTGAATATATATTGGTATTCATTTAAGCCGTGTACCGGTATATATTCACATAATATTGAGTCACCATGAGAGACAGCCAGAAGGATCATCCATATTGGACTCAAGAACAACTTCACATGTGGGTTGGACACCACACTTTAATCCAAAATCTTGAGGAGTTAGGTTTATGGGTCCTCTCACTTATAAAGTGTTCAACCTCTACTTTTCTAAGTAATGTGCGACTTATTCACTCACACTTGCCCCAACAATCTCCCCCTCAAGTGTGAGTTCATCCAGTCTTGGATATGCTCCCCCTCAAGCGGTAGTTTTCTTCACCATACACTTGCACCGCCGTTGGCCACACTCAATGGGACACGTCGTCTAACCACCTTTGTTTGGAAGACTTTCGATACAAGGAGCCGGTCGAACCCTTCGTCGAACCATCGGCTCTGATACCACTTTTGGGTCACGATGAGGGGCAGCCAGGGGGATCATTCACATTGGGTTCAAGAACAACTTCACAAGTGAGTTGGACACCACACTTTAACCTAACACCTTAAAAGTGTGGTGTTAGGTTAAAAGTGTGGTGATCAACGCACTTGTGAAGTTGTTCTTAAACCCAATGTGGATGATCCCCCTAGCTGCCCCCTCATGGTTACCCAAAAGAGCAATGAGGAACTTTTCACTCACTTATCACAACAATATCCTCCTCAAGTGTGAGTCCATCCATATTTTATGGATACGCTCCCCTCAAACGAGAGCTTTCTTCATCCATAAGTTAACGAGTAGATTTCACATAAGCAACATGAATAGATGTAAAAACACGAGTTTAATAATCTTATTGTGGTTTTACTCAATTTAAAAAACAAAATTTGTTTATACAATTGCACGAAGAAAATACTCAACTTAATTTATATACACAAAAAAGAGAGAATAGGATATGGGGCTTCAACTAATTTCTTTCTTTAAAAAATACAACATTGATATACGGTACAACCAAATTTTCCTTAAAAACACACGAATAGTGTTGGACCAATCAAAAAGTAGCCAACAATACAATAAGTGATGACATGCATGTTTGTCAAAATCGCGTATTAACATGTAAAATCGTTTGATTTTACGTGTTTATGTATGAAAATTGTGTTAAACTATAGGGGTATAAACTCGTTTTTTTGTAAACTAGAAAAAAAAAATCAATTTTGTACGAGTTAACTCTTGGTAAAATTGAGTTCATTTATTTTGATTTTATCCAATTTTAAAGAAATTAACTCTTTTCTTTGTAAGTTTTTTTAGTGGCTAGCTAGAATTTTACTTTTTAAAGTAAGTAGAAGTATCAGAGTTCGAACTCCAATCTCTATAATATATGCAATGTCTCTATCAAGTGAATTATAATCACAGGGACGACTTTCCATTATGTATGTGGCGGTCATATTTTTTTTTTGTGTACATGCTTTATTTATTGTTGGTTTTGACTCATATTAGTAGAGGAAATAATGTGTATATTGTTGTGAATTCGAAACCAAAACCACACCAATAATCCTTAACTAGTGTGAGGCAAAAGCAAACAAAGCAACCAAACAACAACGATGGGTATGCACTAATAATCAACCAACAAACCTAGAAAACTATGAAAGCAATAAAGAACACAAAAAAGAATTTGTTTACCCAAATCGGTGTTAATGAACCTAATCTGGGGGAGAAAACTCTTTGTTCCACTATCAATGCTTCCTCGAACTTAACACAATGAGATTTACAAGAGTTGCAAGAATTTAGGGTTTTCCTAAATTCTATCTTTTTCCCAAATCTCTTCCAGTGACCAAGAGATTTAATCAATAATGATTACAAGATGAAAGAATAGAGTTCCAAACACTAGAAATAACCTAAGAGATGACCCTCTTAATCCTAGACTTGATATTGGAACAAAACTCTCTCAAAACCCTAAACTCTCTCAAGAAAAGGGCTGCTGAAAATAGAACCTGCATATATAGCTGCGTGTTGGCGCCCTCACAAGGACACACCAGCCAAGCCAGCTGCTTGCTGCGCCAGGCGCCCTCAACAGGGCGCACCAGTTTCCTGCAACAACATCATTTTCAAGGCAATATCCAACAATCTCCACCTTGCCTTTAAATTGATGGTGGTGCCAACTTCCCACCAACCATGATGCCGCTCCACTTGTTTACACCACATCCTCTTCGAACCTCGGAATGTCTTCCGTTTTCTCGAAGAAACTCTTGCATCCGACTATCCATGGAATTTTAGGATACTCCTACAAGACTCACCGTAACCTCTTTGACCCCTGGAGTGAACCGCTCCTTACTCCCGAAGAAATTGCTTGCCTCTCAACTTAGCCTTGGAATTTTAGGCAAGTTCCACATGCCGCAACTTCAAATTCTCCTTGTATCCAACTACCTCAAATAGTCCTACAAGTTACCAAGTTTTAACACCGTTGCTTTCAATTGTCTCCTTGAAGATCTTCCAAATTTTTCACTTCTTCAGCCACAATCGAAACATAACTCACAAGGTCTCCATACTCGTATCACTTTGGTGTACCTCCACCTCAAACCGAGATTACTCCACCAAAGCCTCAAACTGGTATTTCCACTATGATCTCACCTTGTAACCCGCAAAACTTTCAATAATTGCTCTGAAACAAACTTCAGGCCATTGTTAGTATCCAACAATTCCAGTTTAGTTCCAACACCTAGTAAACCTCGTTTCACTAGTCCAACTAAACCTATGTCACTAACAAGTATCAACGAAAGTCTCACAACTCAACCATATGAGAATCACCACTAGTAACAAATGCATAACCAATAGTAAAACCAATTATTCTTGCATTAAAGTTTAGGAACCTACCTCACATCAAGTAAAAGAAAAATACGATTGTCAAACACCGTAAAACAAATCGAATAACCATACCTCAAACCTTTCAAGCTTTCCCGTCTTCAAGATGAAAAACTCCACCTTCAACTAGCTCTCGGATTTTTTCACGGCATTCCTTCATCAAACACATGTGATCGGAGCTTCCAAAGTTCACGACTCAATACTCCACTGATTTCCAACTTCCACTAGCGCATCCGCATTCGCATAACAAAGTTGTTGTTTCAAAATTATATCCCCGAGTATTATTCCAACGCCTCTCCAGGCCGATACCGAATATTATTACCACTGCCTCTCCAGGCCAATCTTCATTGTAATCTCCTTTAGCTTTTTATCTTCGAGGCACCGGATAATAACACTCCATGTTTTATCCATCTTCTCGACCATTAAATTTGCTTCCATCTTCACTTTCCACAGTTCAAATTTGTTTCCGGAAAGTCTCACCCATGGTGCCTTAATTTGTTTAAATCCTTGCCCCATGGTGGGCGCCAATTGTTGTGAATTGGAAACCAAAACCACACCAACAATCCTTAACTAGTGTGAGGCAAAAACAAACAAAACAACCAAACAACAACGATGGGTATTCACTAATAATCAACCAACAAACCTAGAAAACTATGAAAGCAGTAAAGAACACGGAAAAGAATTTGTTTACCCAGTTCGGTGTTAATTAACCTAATCTGGGGAAGAGAGCTCTTTGTTCCACTATCAATGCTTCCTCAAACTTGACACAATGAGATTTACAAGAGTTGCAAGAATTTAGAGTTTTCCTAAATTCTACCCTTTTCGCAAATCTATTCCCGTGACCAAGAGATTTAGTCAATAATGATTACAAGATGAAAGAATGGAGTTCCAAACACTAGAAATAACCTAAGAGATGACTCTCTTAATCCTAGACTTGATATTGGAACAAAACCCTCTCAAAACCCTAACCTCTCTCTCACAAAAACGGCTGCTGAAAACAAAACCTGCATATATAGCTGTGTGTTGGCGCCTATCGCAGGTCAGGCTGCTTGCTGCGCTTGGCGCCAGCGTGCCTGCGCCTGGCGCCCTCACCAGGGCATACAAATTTCCTGCAACAACATCATTTTCAAGGCTATATCCAACATATATTAATATGAAAATGTCAATGACTAATCTGTGTATTATATTACTTTTGAGAAACTAAATTGCATACCGAATTCCTAAATCAAGTATTATACTAATATGAGAAATATAATTGCATTTTAGCTTTTACTTTTGGTGGAGTAAACTTGTTTAATTATGAGAAAAAAACTTATAGCTAGTGCACATAAACATGGTCGTGCAATTCCAACAAAATGGTTTCGTGCCGTATAACATTACTGTTAAAATAAAGGCTTAAATATGTAAATAGTCCCTGCACTTAGGGGTCGTTTGATTTTCAGTCCCTGCATTTCAAAAACCTTTCGAATTTGCCCTGTACTTTCAGTCAACTTTAAAAAAGGTCCCTGGGCTGACTTTTTTGCTTATGTGTCACAATTTTTGCCATTTGTCACTGATGACTGAGCTTAAGTGGATGCTGACTCACGCAAATGTTACATGAAAGGACAAAATTACCCTCACTGAGTATTGGCCTTGATGAAAGGACGAAAACCAATTATCTCTTTCCTTTTTCACCGCGTGAACAAATTAGAGGCAAAAAACCAATTATCTTCTCTGATCAAATCATAACAACATAAATAAACAACGGCGACCTCACCGACGGAGTCTAAGGAAGAGGAGTGTCCGAGAGAGGGAAGGTACAAGATGAAGACAACGACACTGTTTGATGTTCGATTCGTTCTGTTTTTCCACTTATACTTGAAACTGAATGTTGATTTGCTGCATCGATGTCAATTTCAGGGCTAATTGTGTGGTTGATAACAATGGATTTTTTTTCTATTTGCAATTGTAATTTGTTGTTGTTGTTGTTGTTAAGGTTTCAAGATCTGGAAAATGACAATGGATTTCTTTTTCTATTTTGGGCTTGCATATAAAGGTTGCAAGATTCAATTTTTAAGAGAAAGAGAGAATAAAGAAAGTTTCAATTCTGGGCTTGCGCTGGGTTGTTGTAGTTTGTGGTGATGGTGGCTAAGGAAAAATAAAGAAAGATGAAACAATGAAAGATGTTTCTGGATTTGATGAAGAAAGATGAATATGACAAAGGGTATTTGTGTCATTATATCATCAAATTTTATGAGTCAATATGTCTTAATCCTAGTTAGCAGTGCCACGTGTGCAAAAATAGTGACACATCATCAATAAAGTCAATCCAGTGACCTTTTTTTAAAGTTGACTGAAAGTGCAGGGCAAATTTGAAAGGTTTTTGAAATGCAGTGACTGAAAATCAAACGACCCCTAAGTGCAAGGACTGTTTACATATTTAAGCCTAAAATAAATCATAGCTTCCATACCCATTATTTTTTCAATTTTTCGCAAATTTATACATAATAACCACAAATATGTTATTCTTTTAACAAAAAACAAATGTATAATTTGTAAACGGCAATAACAACTTCCTTTTGACTTATCCACTTGACTAATTGGAAATCAGAATAAACATAAATTTGTATTTTTTTTAAAGAAGTCAAATAGAAGATATATATTAAAATGTTTTTTTTTAAACTGTCATTTTATAATTTGGGGTATTTATCAATCAATCAATGAGAACAAACTATATATATATATATATGTGTGTGTGTGTGTGTGTGTGTGTGTGTGTAAAATAAAAGTTCGTTACAAATTAGTTGTAAGTATGATATGCAAATTTACTTATATGTTTTGTTCTTATTAGTTGATGAATAAATTACCCCTAAATTGCAAAAGAGTAGAGTATGTCGCACCAAATTGAAAATAAAGTTGTAGTACTATATCTGTTGGAGTAATTTGAGAGAGAGAAAAAGAATTGAATCGAAAGAAAGAATAGAGAAAAAGATTAAGTTGTTATTCATCCACTAGGGGCAAAGGTAATTATATACAAAAGGAGGCTTGCTTCACTACCAAGCAATTGTAACTAACTACCTAGGACAAATCAAAAAAATCTCTAACTGACTATCTATCAGATTCTCAGCGTTCAGAACCTGCGTGTTCAGAACCTAAGTCTCCAGAGCTTCTTGAGAACCTGGAGCTTCTTAGCTTCTGAGCTTCTGAGAGCTTCTCAGCTTCTGATCTTCTAAGAACATGTATTACAAACATCACACCTCCTAATCCATGTTCTTCAATGATCCCATTCCTATAAGCTTCTTCAGAGTATCAAACTTTGCCTTAGCCATAGGTTTAGTTTGAATATCTGCAAGTTGAATCTCAGTATTGCAATATTCCAACTCAAGCTTCTCTTTGTTCACTTGATCTCTCAAAAAGTGAAACCTTCTTTCAATATGCTTGCTCCTGCCATGACTCACAGAATTGTTAGCCAAGTCGATTGCTGACTTGTTGTCCACAAGCACCTTCATCTTTGTTACTTCAACTGCCTTTAGTTCTGCTAGTAACATCTCAATCCAATTTGCCTGGCATGCTGCAAATGAAGCTGCAACATACTCAGCTTCACATGATGATAATGCAACTATTCCTTGTTTCTTAGAACACCAAGAAATTGGTGCATTGCCAATCATGAACAAGTAATCTGCAGTGCTCTTTCTATCATCTTGATCTCCTCCCCAATCTGAATCCGAGTAGCCATAAGCCTCTAACTTCTTACTATTGTTCCTTTGGTTTGGAATCAAAATGCCATGATCATTAGTACCCTTTACATATCTGAGCACTCTCTTTGCAGCAGTCAAGTGACACATCCTTGGTTGATCCATAAATCTGCTTAGCATACCAACACTATGACATAAGTTAATTCTAGTGTTGCACAAGTACCTCAATGAACCTATAATCTGCTTGTACAAGGTTGAATCAACCAACTCATCATCTGTATTCTTGCTCAGCTTCACACCAGTTTCCATAGGAGTAATTGCTGAGTTGCAGTTACTCATATGAAATCTCTTCAATTTGTCAGCCACATATTTCTTCTGATGCAAGAAATAACCTCTGCTTGTCTTTGTAAACTCCATGCCAAGAAAATATGATAGCTCACCTAAGTCAGTCATCTCAAACTCCTTCATTATGTCTGTTTTGAACTTCTCTAACACAGCTTTGTTTGATCCAATAATCAACAAGTCATCAACATACAGACATAGTAATATCATTTCTTCATGATTTGAACCTTTCTCATATACTCCATGTTCTGTTGTGCATCTAGTGAATTTCAAATCAATTAGGAAGCTATCAATTCTCTTGTTCCAAGCTCTTGGAGCTTGTTTCAAGCCATAGAGTGCCTTCTTTAGCTTGAATACTTTCTGTTCTTGACCCTTGATCTCAAAACCTGGTGGCTGCTTCACATAAACTTCTTCCTCTAATGGTCCATTTAAGAAAGCTGATTTCACATCCAGCTGATGCATAGCCCACCCTTTGTAAGTAGCTACTACAACCACTAGTCTTATTGTCTCTATCCTTGCCACAGGTGCAAATACTTCATTGAAATCAAGTCCATGCTTCTGTAGAAAGCCCTTTGCTACTAACCTTGCTTTATACTTAGCAATTTCACCATTGGGTTTCATCTTCAACTTGAAGACCCATTTCACATCAATTGGCCTCTTGGTGACTATTTTGTGCATTAACTCCCAAGTGTTGTTCTTCTCAATAGAATTTAACTCTTCTTTCATGGCTGTCTTCCATTTAGAGTCATTCAAAGCTTGTTCTAATGTAACTGGTTCCAATTCAGCAATCATTGCTTCATTGACCAGCTCACCATCTTCTATTATTGCTTGATCAGGGAACACATCATATTCATTCAACCTAACTGACTGCACTCTTTCTCTTGTTGATCTTCTCAACTGTTGATTAGGTTGTTCATTAGGCATGTGGGTGTGATTACCAGCTGCATCATCTTCTGGTTCATCATCTATTTCTTCAAGCACAAGCTTTCTATTGAGCATTGAACTAATGTCCTCAGTACTAGTACTTCCAATCCAGTCCCAACCCTTTGATTCATCAAACTTTATGTCTCTGCTTATCACAACTTTATTCTCTTTTGGAGCATAGAGCTTGTAAGCACCAGTGGGGTGATATCCCAATAGAATCATTTGTTGACTTCTATCATCAAGTTTTCTTCTTACTTGATCAGGAACATGTCTAAAACAAAGTGAGCCAAAGATTCTGAAATGACTTACACTTGGTTTAAGACCTGTCCAAGCTTCATAGGGAGTTTTGTTCTTCAGCTTCTTGGTGGGACTTCTATTGATTATATGCACTATTGTTGAGGTAGCTTCTCCCCGGAATTTATGAGGCATGTTCTTTCCCTTTAGCATGCTTCTGGCCATATTCATTATGCTCCTGTTCTTTCTCTCAGCAACTCCATTGTGTTGAGGAGTGTAGGGAGCAGTAACTTCATGCACTATACCTTCATCTTCACAGAATTTTGCAAATTCTAGTGAAGTGTATTCACCTCCTCCATCTGTTCTCAATTTCTTGACACTGCAGCCACTTTGCTTCTCAACTAGTGCCTTAAATTTCTTGAACTTAGTGAATACTTCACTCTTCTTTTCAATAAGATAGAGCCATACATGTCTGGTATAGTCATCTATGAAAGTTAAGAAATAGCTATTACCACCAATGGACTTTACTTCAAAAGGTCCACACACATCAGAATACACCATTTCTAACTTTTGAGTTGATCTTATAGGCAATTCATTCTTGAATGAATTTCTGGTCTGCTTGGCTGCACAACACTCTTCACACACTGTACTTGGTGTTTTTATCTGAGGCAAGCCATGCACCATCTCTTTTGACTTCAACAAGCTCAAACTTTTGAAGTTCAAGTGCCCAAACCTATGATGTCACATCCAATCTTCTTCTGAGTTTGTAATTGAGGCAAGGCAGTGATGATCAATTACATTGATTTCAATTTTGAAAGTCCTATTGTTCGACAGTGGAGCTTTCAAAATCAATCTACTCTTAGCATCATAAATTCTCAACTCTCTATTAGCCAGCTTCATATTATAATCTTTCTCAAGTAATTGACCTAAGCTTATCAAGTTACTTGTCATAGAAGGAACATACAATACCTCATTGATGGTTGATTCTTGACCATATTTTCTCTTCACAGGAACAATTCCCATGCCAACACTGGTAATCTGACTGTTATCTGCAAACTTGATGTTTCTCTTCACTGAATAATCAAGCTTCAAGAACCACTTCTTGTTACCAGTCATGTGATTGCTACACCCTGTATCAAGATACCACAAATTTGACTTGTCTGCCTCAGAATTTGTGATTGCCATCAGAAGTGAATCATCAGAATCACTACCACCTCCATTGGCATATTGGGCTTCATCTTTGTCTTCTCTGGCCACCTTCTTAGAACGACATTCTCTTGCATAATGCCCAAATTTCTGACAGTTGTAGCATTGAATTTCTTTCTTATCAATCTTCTTCTTGGAACTCTTCTTGTTCTGATTTGCATCTTTAGTGGAGTCTACATTCTGATTCTTTGAGTTCTTGGTTGAATTCTCTGAATCCTCTTTCTTTTTCTTCCACTTATCTTTCCCTTTCTTGTTCTGAGTCTTGGCCTGTAATGCTTGTTCCACTGCCTTGTTTGAACTCCTCTGCTTAACCCTTAGCTCATGAGTTTCTAAGGATGCTTGCAGCTCTTCAATCTTCATAGTTGCCAGATCCTTTGATTCTTCAATAGCAACCACTATGTGATCGAATTTCTCAGTCAAGGTCCTCAAGATTTTCTCAATCTTGGACCTATCAGTCATGGTTTCACCACAAGACTTCATCAAATTTGTCAAGGCCAACATTCTTGCCAAATACTCAGAGATTGTTTCTTGTTCATTCATCTGCATCATCTCGTATTGCCTTCTCAAAGCTTGCAGCTTGATACCCTTCAATTTCTCATCACCACCATAGATTTTCTTCAGTGTATCCCAAGCTCCCTTTGAGGTTTCTTCTTCTATTATCTTCTCAAGGATATTAGAATCCACACATTGATGAATGATGAACAAGCCTTTAGCATCTTTCTTTTTCAATTCTTTATGTTGAGTTCTTGCTGTTTCATCAGCATTTGCAGCCAAATCTCCTACGCCATCATTTACAATTTCAAGAACATCTTGAAATCTGAAAATCACTTTCATCTGTGCACACCAACGATCATAGTTATCGCCTTTGAAAACTGGAAGATTCGCTGGAAATTGTGAAGAGGTTGTACTATTGTTCGTCATGATTCTTGATCAAGGAATCAAATCAAAACGATGAATACGAACCGGGCTCTGTTATACCAATTTGTTGGAGTAGTTTGAGAGAGAGAAAAAGAATTGAATCGAAAGAAAGAATAGAGAAAAAGATTAAGTTGTTATTCATCCACTAGGGGCAAAGGTAATTATATACAAAAGGAGGCTTGCTTCACTACCAAGCAATTGTAACTAACTACCTAGGACAAATCGAAAAAATCTCTAACTAACTAACTAACTGACTATCTATCAGAATCTCAGCGTTCAGAACCTGCGTGTTCAGAACCTGAGTCTCCAGAGCTTCTTAGCTTCTGAGCTTCTGAGAGCTTCTCAGCTTCTGATCTTCTAAGAACATGTATTACAAACATCATCCATGACTTCCTTATAATAATAGCAAAGTCATGTCTCGAAGCTATGATTTCCTTTTTACAATGTGAATTTTATAAAACTCAAAGAAAACCTATAATAGTCTAGTAATTAATAAAATTATAAACTAATATTTTACATTAGTTTTTGTAGAAAACAAATCACCAACACCATGACAATAAAGTAGTTAAGACATCATGGTTCACATGCATAATATTAGTTGGAGCTTTTTGATGTATATAGTTTTCCTTAATGAAAATGGTTATGATAAGTGACAGAGTAGTGAGCTTTCACTGTCGCGTAATCTAGTAGGTGCATTGAATGTCATGTATACAAGTATATATTTTGGCTAAATAAGAATGTACATTGAATTTGAGTTGTGCTATGAGCCTATGATATGAAAATTTAGGGTAGTTTGGTAAAAAAAAAAAGTGATTGGGGTAGTCTTATTTTTGTAAGAATTGAGTTAGGTTTCTAAAACAATTTTCACAAACAAGATAAAAAATATTCTATAATATTAACATATAGAAAATGCTAAGAAGTGCTATTAAGATATTTTTAAAAGAATCGTCATAATTTATATAAATAAAAAAAAGAACCATTATAATTTTTGCACAAAAAATTTGTGCTCGTGCGTTACTCCTCTGTTTCTTTGTAAATATTTTTGACCATTGTGTGCATGCAAATGCGCAATTTTAATCACTGATATTTTTAATTATCATTTATTATAAAAAATTTATATTTTGAAAATATTCATCGAGATAAATTGAACGATATTTTATTTGTTAACTTTTGATTTTATATATTATAAAAGTTTAGAGTCAAATTAGATTATGTGAATATATAGTGCATAGTGATCAGTGAAACTTAAAAAGGAATGTAAGGAGTATTACTTTGACAAACATTTGACTCATTCTTTTAAGCAAAAAATCTTTTGATCCACATAAAATGTAAACACCCTAGCAAGCTAATCCCTCGTAAAGAATCAAGAAGAGATAGATAGCTTCAAATCTTTCACTTTCCATTAAACAATAATAACACATAAAAAAATGGAACAATTGGTGTTAGATACAAAGAAAGAATCACTACATAAGCTTCTTAGCCGACGGTGGCAATTGGAAACGGACCCGCACACGATAGTGAATTTTTCTGTTTGTAACAATCATTTGACGGCTCTAGAATATTGATGTGAAGGGTTAATCTCACATGAATAAATTGAATCATTAATGAAATTTTGTCATTTTTCATTTTGGTGCAATGCAACAAACAAAGTTAAGGGGCTAATTTCTAGTCAATTTTGCAAATTTTCTAGCATCTTTCTACTTTGGTACATCGTATTCATTTTCTCTATTATTATTATTTGTGGGTCCGTTAGATTATGGAGAACGATAGGCTACAATATGAGCTTCCCACATTTATGCATTTGTTAAATATCATAGTTTTTTTTAGACAAAAAAAGAAATAAAAAATCATAGTTTTTAGGAGGAAAATGGGCCCAAATATTAGGAGTCATGAAAATTTGATTCGGATTCGTGAAGTGTGAGTATGACCCTCCAGTTTTAGGTCTCCAGTCACTTTGCGCCAACAGCAACGTTTCTGATTTGTTTGCTTTCGGCTTCATGTCATCTCATGGGTGGGAGTGGGATTTTTTTTCGGCTATTACAACTTTATGGGTCTTCAATCTATAAAGCACTTACAAACACATACATTGGTGCATTTATACTAATAATAATAATTTTATTAAAAATAATGGTTAATTGTAACTATATTTTGGGGTGATCTCTTGGTATCATACCCTTGTGACACATGTATGGTATCAGATACGTCTTCAATTTAAAGTATCGAAGTGGATATAAAATTGATGGGTAAGGTTAGGGAGCCAAATAATACCGTAATTAGAAAGTTTGACGTTCAAACTCCACCTAAGTAGTAAGTATAGTAGTAATACTAATAAGGATTATGCTAACACGTGGTTAAGAGCGTCTTAAATAGCCATTTTGAAGGAATTAGTTTTGAGTTTCATAGACTAGCATCAAGTGATCTTCACAATAATGTTATGTTATACTTTTGCAATTCATGCATATTTTGATTTAACACTGCAAAATTATGTATCAAGCAAACTCACATACGATATATGATATGAAGTGAGATTGTTTTCCTTTTTATGTATTGGTAGATCTGATTGATAAAAGGAAGTAAATGTTTTATTCTAATCCTGTCATAGTTTAATTTAGGTCTTTTACCAAAATTTTGTGAAACTCACATTGTCACACGTCAAGTTGCTTCAATCAAGAATAAAATATTAAAATTTGGATTCATTTTTCATTGAAATTATCTATGATAGTTTTATTGGTGATAGTGTATGCTTTAATAATAGTAATATTTAAGAAATTCATAATAATAATAATAATAATAATAATAATAATAATAATAATAAGTGTCTTATAAATATAAGTCAAACTATTATAAAAGTGATAATTACATATTTTTCTATACATAAGTATTATGGACCGGATTTTTGAGTTGGTTTGATCAAGTCCAATGTCACGTTCATCTGCCCAATACGACATCTATTAGCCTATATAAGCAACATGTTACAACTTTATCAGGCATGTCTCACTCTAACCAAGCGTTCACCTCAAATTTATATTGACTTGAGAATCAAAGTGATTTTTGCATCCTGCCCCTTCCATCACGGTCGTCTTCACCTTTGGTTCCAGCCTCTACTTTCTTCTTAGAACATTCTTTTCGCCGAACAAGAAATTATCTAATTCTTTAAACAACTTTTAAGGTCACTTTGTTATATATTTTCCTACTAACAAGTAGGCTTAATTCAACATGGTTCTTTATGTTTATTTTAGGTTTTAACTTGATCTCTTATGTTTTAAAAGTTTCAATTTGGTCACTTATATTTTTACCGTTTGCATAAGTTGGTCCTTTCCGTTAGTTTTGATGTTTCCACCGTTTAAATTAGACACGTATCAAGTGTCCAAGTGTCCACATGCCTGTCCACGTAACGTGCCCAAGTGCCCACGTGTCTGTCCATGTATGCAAACCGTCTACCACATGTGACAAAACTTACGGAAAGGACCAAATTGAAACTTAAAATAAACATAAAGGACCAAATTGAAACTTTTAAAACATAGGGGACCAAATTGAAACCTAAAATAAACATAAGGGACCAACTGTTGAATTAAGCCTAATTAATATTACAATTTTTTTTAAAGAAAAAAGACATGTAGTGTTTATTAAATTTTAAAAAATACAAATAAAAAATTCATAATTACACTTGAATGGAAGGTAAACGGACAACAAGTTGCGCCGCTAACTCTTTTTGAATCGCAAAATCTATTCTCTTATGGTACGTTGGGAACAAGGGAAAGACAAAGGAAAGATTGTCTGAGGAAGGAAAGTAAGAGGATTGTGGTTCCTTCCATCGTTTGGTTGTCCAAAGAAAGAGGAAGGATTGATAAAATTTAGTGGGTCCCACCAGAAAAAACTTTCCTCGCTGAAATGGGCGGAAAGTGAACAAAGTTGTGATATTTATTTGTTATGACAAAAATAACCTTATAACTTATAAATGCCCACTACTATCTTTTATTTTTTTTCTGCATCACTTTTTTGTCTTATATTGCTTCAACTTTGGGCTGCGTTTTTTAACTTTTTTTTTTAATTCAATTACACCTTTTTATTGTATTTTATTATTTATATTCAAGGATCAATTTTTTTTTGCTATTGTATTAGAGGATCAAATTATTTTTATATATCAATGTAGATTTGTATTATTATTAAAATTAGTAATAAAACTAATAAAATGCATTTTTTGCTTAAGGGTGTTAATGTCATTTTCTAAAATAAACTCTTTCTTTCCTCTCACATTCACTTCAACCAAACAATCTTAAAATCATCTTACTTTCCACTCACTTTCTTTTCACTTTCTTTCCTTTAAAAATCTTTCCATTCACTTTCTTTCCTTCAACTTTCCTTTGTAATCCAAACAAAGCCTTAAATACTATATTTAGAGACTTAGAAAACATCATATTATTATGCATAACTCTTTAATTCTTTGAACTCTTTTTAAAAAATAAAATAGAGATATTTAAAGTAGTGATATAATGTAAGTTTGGTTATTGGTTGTTATTTTTTTGTCAAAACAATTATTGGTTGTTATTTGGGGCCCATATTATTGGGTTTAGCACCTGAAGTCATGAAACCCATTTCTAGTTCATTTTCATTGCATCTGCGTTTCTGATCCTCCAATCATATCCTTTCTCCCTCCCTCACTCTTTCATTCTAAAAGGATTGTTCTCAGTAGTATTTATTATTTAAAAATTTAAAAATAATTTTATGCCATTTGGACAAGTTGTAAACTAGGGGCTGCAACTGCAAGAAAAGTCATAGTCAGGTTTTAGTTGCAAGGAGAGTTGTTGTAACATGCAAGTTGTATTGTCAATTGTGATATTTATTTAAAATATTGACATAAGCTGAGTTCAAGGAAAATGATAAATAACAACATAGATGATATGAGTTAGTCTAGGTTCGGATAATGCTTGGTCGTGATTAAATGTTTGAAAGTGTACTATACTATAGGATAAAACGCATTTTTATATGCCATTGCCGCCCTCTCTACAGTTTTAGAATATTCTTATCATTAATTCTTCCATACATATCTCTTCTTGCTAACACCACTTTACACATATTTTCATCATATATTTTACTTCCTCCGTCACTCAATAAATGAATGATTTGTAAATACATGTTGGAAAATGCTAACTAATGTCCCGGGGTACTGGGGCACTAGTTAAAGATACTTTAAATAGTAAAAATACATTAAAATGTGTGCAGTCAATATTTGAAAAGTAGATAAAGTGTTGTTTTCGGGAGTGGTTATGGTGGATAAGCTTTTTCCTTATGCACCATCGTACATAAATAATGAAAATTGCTTAATGCACCCCCCATATTACTTATTGCACCCCCCAGTTTGCTTAGCGCACCCCAGATTTCTAGTGCACCCCCTAAAATTATGGGGGGTGCGCTAAGCAATTTGGGGGTGCGCTAAGCAATTTTGGGTATTTATGCACGGTGCATAAATATTGCTTATGCACCATAACTTGTGCCGTTGTTTTCATTGTAAAAATTGCTTCTTTTGTATCCTTAACTAATACTCCGGGGGCACTAGTTAGCATGACCCATACATATTTTGTTCTAAAATAAAATATATTTTTAATGTCAAAATTTAAATTAATTAACAAAAATGTTAAAACTATTAGGCACATCCGGCTTGCACACATGTGCAAGGTGTGCGACCGCCTCGAGCCTCAAAATTTTGAGGGCTTTAATTTAAAATTTTAAGGTCCAATAATATTAGTTATATATTATTTATACTCATAAAATATCATATTAATAAATTAATTTTGAGGCCTTAAAATAATGGTTATATATTGTTAATGTTTATAGAATATCATATGAGTATCAATAGATTAGTTACATATATTCATAAATATAGTTATAGTCCATTTTAATCTTTACATCAAATTTAATCTTAGACTATGATGTGTACATAATGATAATTATTTTTTATGTGTTTCTTGTGTATAAATTAAATAGAGGATGAATTTTTAAAATTATTTTCAATTTTTTTATTAGGATCCATTTTTAATATTTAATCGGCGCTTCAAATAGTTGGGGTCCGTCCTGTGTTAGATTGAATGTCATGATCGAAAGTTCAATGATGTAAGTTATTTTTCTTTTTCAATATTATAGTTTTCAATTACTCACCTATTTCTTATACAATTTTTCTTGAGCAGTATAAAATGTTCAAATGAGTACTATTAAGTGTATAAAAACCAACTTTTTAGTATTGTGAAAATACTTATCCAAAACGAAAAGTCTGCACAAGATTGTTAGGCCCAGTCAATCCAATTGACCGCAGACTTCTTACCTTTACTAAATCCAATGTCAACCTTAATTAATGGTCATCTATGGAAAACAATTGAATTAGCAATAAAAACACGTTTGTTATTCTTTTACAGTTTCATTCAATGTAACACAAAAGTTGAACATTAAGCCCTCGTTGAAGACTAAGTCATCTTTTATTGAATATCACATAAAGAGTTGAGTCTATTTTGGATACAAACTATTATACCGCTATCAATCAGTTAGTTTGTTCAGTGATGATTAATGTTAAACTTGGTAGGGAGAACCACGGTTCGATTCTCTGCAATTGCAATCGGGAACTGGAACCACTTGATGCCAGAACTAGCCACCGAATCAGATTAAACTAGTGATGAAAGCAAAAAAAAAATAAAAAATTAACTGCTTAAAATCATAATATTTTCTTTTCTTTTTTATTATATGCTATATCTAATACCTTTTTTTGACATAGTTATTTCTTTTACTTAACTTATTACAAAAATTACAAAATTACAAAATGATAAATAAAGCCAATTAGCCAACAGCCCATCATTAGAACGAGTTTGAGTTTCAATTTGTTCCATTTTATATAATTTATTTGTTGTTCATTTATGAAAGAGATAGACATAAAT
Organism: Trifolium repens; assembly: GCA_030408175.1. NCBI lineage: Eukaryota > Viridiplantae > Streptophyta > Magnoliopsida > Fabales > Fabaceae > Trifolium > Trifolium repens. Next base: position 41,466,006 of record CP125851.1, read on the forward strand.
GGAGATTAATAGGACCCTTTTTAGAAGTGATCTATTAGTAAATTTCATTAATCTTTCACTTACGTCTATCTCTTTCCTAAATAGATAAAAAATAGAGAGGATAACAAATTGAGCAAACTCAAACCCACTGACAAGATAAAATCCTCAAATTAAAAATAAAGCTAAAATTGAGAACTTGATGCTTTTAAATTTTTCTTTTAATTTTCATGGTTTTATCAACTTGTTCCATTTCTTTCCAACAACCTAGGACGGTTGACATTTATTATTAGAGATTTTCTTCTCACACTCCCTGGAAGTCCTCGTTCGTCTCCGAAAATTTTAAAAAGTACTCCCTCACTACTTAAGTAGCGAATTCAAGAGGCACTAAATATGGGGAAAAAAACAATTGGCATCTTAGAATGCTAACTGAATCTAAAATGCGAACATTGAAAAAATAGGGGACGAGAGATACAAAACATTATATTTTATAAGATTCGCAATCTAGGATTTGAACTATTTTTTCCCCAATTTTTACTATTTATACACTCGCATCCTATATTGCGAGGAGGTAATATTGGAAGGCTAGAGCGCGTGTGAGACTCATAGGACGTGAGATGTAACTCTCTTATTATTATTATTGAGGTTCCAACTGAAAGGCCCAAACAAAGTATGGCCTCAGAAACTGGACCATTTAATTGAACGGCTCAATGCTACATTTCTGAACCGAAAATTGCTATCTAGGCCCCCCATATTGATCTCAGGCCCCCCAAAAATCCCAAAATACCCCCACTTTTGCATCCAGGATACATTGGTTTCTAGGAAACGAAATCGCGGAAAACCAAAATTTCGTCTTCTAGGCGACAAAACACACAATTTCGTTTTCTATGTGACAAAATTTCAAAAAAAAAAAAATTTCAGTAACTACAAGACGAAATTGTGTGTTTTGTACCCAGATGTGCACAACAAGGCTAACCACCTACTACGTTTAACCAAAATTACGTCTTCTAGGTGACAAAATACACAATTTCGTCTTCTAGGTGACAAAATTTAAAAAAACTGGCGTTTCGGTAACTACGAGACGAAATTGCATGTTTTGTGCCCAGATGTACGCGACAATGCAAGCCTACTATGTTGTAACATAATTTCGTCTTCTAGGTGACGAAATTTGCTTCGTTCATTTCCTAGGATACGAATACTTATAAGGGTATTTTGGTCAAGATAGGGGACCTGCGAGTAATAATAGGAGACCTAAATAGCAAACTTCTTCTGAACCAAGCTAAACTTGAGTAACTTTAAATTTTGAGCCCGAAATTGCACCCACATAACAAATCTACGAAATATATGGTCATATACTTAAATGGATACACAAAAAATGTCTTTGAATTAGACCAACAAAATACTCTAGCTAGGAGACCCCTATATATCATCGGTTCAAAAACATCAAAATAACGAATGTGATTTTTCTTTTCATTGAAAGCAAGCTCATATCATTTTATTAAAGATGCCATTCTAAGTATAATGTGGAATCAAGTTATAGGCTTGAGATAGCCGCTCTTGTCAGCTCATATTCCAAATTTTTATGTTAATTTATAAGTTTTTATTAGCAAAAATTGTATCTTTATAAACTATTATTTTATAAAATAACTAAACAAACTTATAACTACTACATACAGTGGCGGTGCTACATTGGACCGAGGGGGTGCAGTTGCACCCTCTGGGATTTAAAAATTACATATGATTGTAATGATGCTATTGGTTTTTTTTTACTTCGAATTCTATATTATGCTAAAATGAACCCCAAATGCTTTGAAATCCATCATGTAAAGATTTTGCACCCTGCCATGTGCTCTCAGCCTCTCACAGTATCATTATTAAAGTATCGATCCAATCGTAGCTCTACACAAGTATTAAAAATTCTCTCCATACCTCAAAGTTTCGTTTCTTTCTTTGGTAAGTAAAAATTTTACATCATAGATGTTAACTTTAGATATGTAAAATAGAGAAACACAAAATAACGACTAGGGTTTCATAGAATACCAATAGCTTAACATTACAAAGAGTTATAAGAGAATATATATAATAACTGAAAAGACTAGAATACTAAAAGAACTAGAATACTAAAAGGCAAAATATAAAAACCCAATAACTTATTATCTAACATCTCCCCTCAAACTCATGATGCAATAACAGAAAGCATCGAGAGTTTGTCAAACAAAATACTAAAAACATTACTTAAGAATATAAACTTCAAACACTACCCCTCAAGCTAAAGCTTACTAAGCTTTAAGCTTGTTACAAAATTAATCCTATAAACCCGATTAAACTAATTAATAGCATTGCCAACGAACCAAAACAACCAAAGATGAAGCAGCAGCCGAAGCGAAGAACCATCAAAAGGGAGTACCAAAGTCAAACCAACATATCAAATCCAACTCACCGAACCAAACAAATTGCGAGTTTTCGCCCCCTAGACAAATTTCAAATTGCAAGCTTTCGCTCACCAGACAAATTGCGAGCTTTCGCTCACCAGACAAACAAATTGTGAGTACTATCTTGACTCACCAAATAGACCAAACCAAATGGAACCAAACCAAACGAAGTTAAACCAAACCAAACGAAACCAAATGGAACTAAACCAAACAAAACCAAATGCAATTAAACCAAACCAAACCAAACCAAACAAACCAATTCAAATAAAACCGAATGAAACCAAACCAACAAATTTGTGAGCATTGACCCACCAAACAAAACCAAAAGAAACACCTAAAAGAGTGCTTCACAAACCGATTGTGAGGACGGATTTGTTGTGAAACCAATCCAATTAGATATGTTTAGTTTGTTAGTAACTGTTCAGTTAGTTGTGTAACCACTTTGTGGTAGTTAGGACTTTGTAACTAACTTACTTGCAGAACAAGTAAGTTATACAATTTGTAATCCCTATAAATTGTATTATGTGCTTAATAAAAATCAGTACTCTTTGATAATATCTCTCTCTCTCTCTCTTTCTCTCTAATCCACCCTAACAAGTGGTATCAGCAGACCTTTTGGTTTTTTCGATCCGTTTCTTTCTTTCTTTTCTTCCACAAGAACCATTCTTTCTTTTTCTGTTTTTCTTAAGAGTAACCATGGCTGGTTCCTCAAACTCCTTCCCTGCAAATTTACCAATTCTTGATGGTAAGAATTGGGATCAATGGTGTGTAAAGATGAGTGTCATCTTTGGTTCTCAAGAGGTTGAAGATCTTGTAACAAATGGAGTGGAGCCACTGGTAGCAAATGCCACTGAAGCACAACAAATAGCTTTCAAAGCATTGAAGAAAAGAGATTGCAAAGCACAGTTCTTGATCCATCAGTGTGTGGATGCTGCAAATTTTGAGAAAATTTCTGCAACAAAGACAGCAAAAGAAGCATGGGATATTCTCAACAATGCCTTTGGAGGAGGAGATAAGGTGAAGAAGGTGAAACTTCAATCTCTTCGCAGGCAGTATGAGCTATTAGGCATGTTGGAGAAAGAATCTGTTGGTGAGTTTTTCACAAGACTTCAAACTCTGGTTAATTCCATGAAGAGTCATGGTGAACAGATCTCAGATCAACAAGTGATTGAGAAGGTTTTGAGAACATTAAACCCTCAGTTTGATCACATAGTTGTAGCAATTGAAGAGTCAAAGGATCTGTCCACCATGTCAATCAATGAACTGCAAAATTCACTTGAAGCTCATGAACAAAGATTGATGGAGAGGAAAGAAACTCGAGCTTCTCAAGAACAAGCTCTCTATGCAAAGAACAAGAATTACAAGGGAAAGAGTAAGTGGAAGGGTGAAAATAACAAAGGCAATGGTGAGTCAAATCATGATCAAGATCATCACAATGGTGATCAAGGTCAAACTGAATCTTCAAACAAAAATAAAGAAAGTTACTTGAACCACAAGAATGGTGGCAAGAAAAGTGATAAAAGCAAGATTCAGTGTTACAATTGTGACAAATGGGGTCATTATGCTTCTGAGTGCAGAGGAAAGGGAAAGAAGAAACAAGAAAATGAAGCACACCATGCAAGACACAATGATTCAGATTCTGATGGAGTATTACTCATGGTGACTACAAATTCTGAAGGTGATAATTCTCAACTATGGTATCTTGACACGGGGTGTTCTAATCATATGACAGGTCATAGGGATTGGTTATTGGAATTTGATGACAAATTTAGAAGCAAAGTAAAATTTGCAGACAACAACACTATCTCAGTAGAAGGTAAAGGCAAAGTACTAGTGCAGAGAAAGAATGGCAATCATACTTTTGTCACTGATGTGCTGTATGTACCAACTATGAAGCATAACCTGTTGAGTCTTGGTCAATTGCTTGAAAAGGGATTCACCATGACAATGAAGAATAACAGCATTCAAGTGTTTGATCCACAGCACAAGATCATTTTGAAAGCTCCACTGTCAAAGAATAGAACATTCAAGATCAACCTTCAAGCATCAGCAATTCAGTGTTTTTCAAGCTTAATCACTGAAGATGAGAAATGGTTGTGGCATTACAGGTATGGACATTTAAACTTTAAAAGTTTAAATCAACTCAGTAGCAAGAAAATGGTTGTAGGGTTACCATTGATTCACACACCAGACAAACTGTGTGAAGGTTGCTTTGTCAGCAAGCAACCAAGAAATTCATTCAAAAATTCTGTGTACTCTAGATCAAAACAAGCCCTTGATGTAGTCCATTCTGATGTATGTGGACCAATTGAAACTTCAACTCTGGGAGGCAACAGGTATTTCATGACTTGTGTTGATGAATTTACTAGGAAGATTTGGATTTTTCTATTGAAAGAAAAGAGTGAGGTGTTTTCTGTCTTCACCAAGTTCTGTGCACTAGCTGAAAGACAATCTGGGAATAAGTTGAAAATTCTTAGAACTGATGGAGGATGAGAGTACAATTCTAAGGATTTTCAAGTTTATTGTGTTGAGAAGGGCATAGTTCATGAGGTTACAGCTCCTTATACACCTCAGCACAACGGTTTAGCTGAGAGAAGAAACAGAACTTTGCTCAACATGGCAAGGTGTATGCTAAAAGGCAAAAATTTACCAAAGTGTTATTGGGGAGAAGCTGTCAACACTGCTGCCTATGTGTTAAATAGGTGTCCTACAACTAGATTGAAGGAGGTGACACCAGAAGAACTATGGTCAGGCAACAAACCAAGTGTCAAACACTTGAGAATTTTTGGCTCACTATGCTACAGACACATTCCTGATGAGAAAAGAAGAAAGCTTGATGACAAAAGTGAACAATTGATACTAATTGGCTATGATGCTACTGGTGCTTACAAAATGTACAATCCTAAAAATCAGAAAGTTGCGATTAGTAAAGATGTGGTTGTTAATGAAAAATCACAATGGCAATGGAATTCTGAGGCAAACAAGAACATTGCAGTGCAACTAGATGATGTGATACATGATGGTGAAGACACACACCAGCCAGCAGTTGATCTTACACAAGGTGAAAGAAGATCAACAAGACAAAGATTTCCCTCAGTTAGACTCATTGATCATGAAATCACAACAGATGATGTGGTAAATGATGATGGAGACATTGTGCACTTAGCATTCATGGTTGATTGTGAGCCTATCAACTGGCAAGATGCAATAGCTAATCCTAATTGGCACAGTGCTATGCAAGAAGAAATCAACTCCATAGAAAAGAACAGGACATGGAAGCTAGTTGAACTCCCAGATCACAAGAAAGCAATCAGTGTAAAGTGGATATTCAAGCTAAAAACAAATCCAGATGGTAGCATAGCAAAACACAAGGCAAGACTAGTTGCAAGAGGATTCCTTCAACAACAAGGCATTGACTACACTGAAGTATATGCACCAGTAGCTAGGATGGAAACTATCAGATTAGTAGTTGCAATAGCCAACTCTTTCAATTGGCCTCTATTTCACATGGATGTTAAATCTGCCTTTCTAAATGGTCCATTAGAAGAAGAAGTTTATGTGCTACAACCACCTGGCTTTGAAGTTGAATCAGATAGAGACAAGGTGTATAAGCTTGAGAAGGCTCTATATGGGCTCAAGCAAGCTCCAAGAGCTTGGAATAGAAGAATAGATCAGTTTCTGAGCAATGAAGGATTTGTGAAATGTTCTGTTGAATTTGGTGTGTACATGAAAGGTACTGATATTTCAAATGCTATTTTAATTTGTCTTTATGTGGATGATTTGTTAATTACTGGAAGCAACACTGATAGCATTGAGAAATTCAAGGGGAGACTTAAAGTTGAGTTTGAGATGAGTGATTTGGACAAACTCAATTACTTTCTTGGTTTGGAATTTCACTATGCTTCAGATGGTGTTGTGCTGCATCAGAGAAAGTATATTGCAGATGTGTTGAAAAGATTCCACATGGAAAATTGTAATGAAGCTGAAACTCCTATGGAAGCAAATTTAAAACTGTCAATGAGTGAAGACGAACAAGCAGTAGATGATACCTTATTCAAACAGGTTGTAGGGAGTTTGAGGTTCATTTGTAATACAAGACCAGATATCAACTATGTTGTAGGATCAGTGAGCAGGTTTATGAGTAAGCCTAAGACATCACACTTGATTGCAGCTAAAAGAATTCTTAGATACTTGAAGGGTACTAAGGACTATGGCTTGGCTTTTCCAACAAGCAACAACAACTCACAGATAGAATTAGAAGGCTTCTCAGATTCTGATTGGTGTGGAGATAAAGATGACAGAAGGAGTACATCAGGGTACTGGTTTAGATTCAGAAATTCACCAATTTCATGGTCTTCAAAGAAACAAAGTATAGTAGCATTGTCTAGTTGTGAGGCAGAGTATGTTGCTGCAGCACAGGCAGCTTGTCAGGCAGTTTGGCTTGAATCACTACTAGAAGAATTGAAGATCAACTATGTGAAGCCTATGAGGTTAAATGTAGACAACAAATCTGCAATTAGCCTAGCCAAAAATCCAATTGCACATGGAAGGTCAAAACATATAGAAACCAAGTTTCACTTTATCAGAGACCAAGTTAATAAGGAGAAACTAACTATGGAGTATTGTAAAACAGATGTTCAGATTGCAGATATCTTGACCAAGCCTTTGAAGTCTGACAGATTCAAAGAGTTAAGGAAAATGGTAGGCATTACCAAGGTCAAGACAGCAGACAAGACATTGGATTGAGGAGGTGTGTTGTGAAACCAATCCAATTAGATATGTTTAGTTTGTTAGTAACTGTTCAGTTAGTTGTGTAACCACTTTGTGGTAGTTAAGACTTTGTAACTAACTTACTTGCAGAACAAGTAAGTCATACAATTTGTAATCCCTATAAATTGTATTATGTGCTTAATAAAAATCAATACTCTTTGATAATATCTCTCTCTCTCTCTTTCTCTCTAATCCACCTTAACAGGATTCACCAAATCAAATGGAGCCAAATCAAACCAAATGAAACCGAACAAAATAGAATCGAACCAAATAGAACTGAACCAAACCGAACCAAATGAAACAAAACCAATCAAAACCCAATCAAAGTAAGAACAAACAATATCATATACATATCATACACTGCTCCACTAGAAACCATGTGTGATGTAAATTGCAAACAGAGGCGGCAACAAAGCGAATCGGCAAAGCGAAACAACAAAGGAAGTTTTTTTTTTTAAACTACTAACTTATGGCACATATACCTTCAATCAAACAACTCAAAGAAACTAATTTCAATTGGAGCAAAGGGAGGAAAAGAAACAAACCGAACAGAAATTGCAAACCAAAATAGAAACTGGCAGCGAAGCTTGACTTTCAGCAAAACAACATATTCACCGATCTTGTATTTGTGGAATCCAAAATATTAAGCCGTAGAATTCAATCATACCAATCGTAAAACATTCCCAAACTTTTGGGAGCGGCAGCGGAACAACAACATACCCTATAAGGAGGATCGAAACAAGCTCTGATACCATGTTAACTTTAGATATGTAAAATAGAGAAACACAAAATAACGGCAAGGGTTTCATAGAATACCAATAGCTTAACATTACAAAGAGTTACAAGAGAATATATATAATAACTGAAAAGACTAGAATACTAAAAGAACTAGAATACTAAAAGGCAAAATATAAAAACCCAATAACTTATTATCTAACATCTCCCCTCAAACTCATGATGCAATAACAGAAAGCATCGAGAGTTTGTCAAACAAAATATTAAAAATATTACTTAAGAATATAAACTTCAAACAATAGATATATTACCGAATAGTTAATATTTGGCTTAAACATCATTTTCGTCCCTGTAAGTTCATAAATTTTTTGTTTTAGTCCCTATATCTTTTTTTGTTGCAAATTAGTCCCTGCATGTGCAAATTTTTTTTATTTTAGTCCCTAAAGCTAAAATCCGCAGAAAAATTTGTAGGAAAATTCGCTGGTTTCCTGCGGATTTTAGTTTTAAGGGACTAAAACCAAAAGATTTGAACATACAAGGACTAATTTGCAAAAAAAAGAGATACAGGGACTAAAACCAAAAAATCGCGAACTTACAGGAACGAAAATAATGATTAAACCTTAATATTTTTTATCTAGCCTAGACACCAACTCTTCTATTCTACTATTCAATTTTATAATAATTGTTGATTTAGCTTATAAAAATGTAATAAACCATCAAATTAAACTCTAGAACACTTTTAAATAGGTTTTTTACTTTGTGAATATTTTTAAAAGATCGTTATCTTTATTAAAATGTTAAGTTGATCTTTATATTCAATAACTTGTTATTACCTCCGGTCCTAATTATAAGAAAAGATTCACTTTTTAGATATATTAAAAATTTAATGTATCTAGACTATAATATAGGTTAGATATATCAAACTCTGAATGCATCTAAAAAGTGAATCTTTTCTTATAATTAGGACCGGAGGAAGTATCAATTAAGGAATATATTTTAAGCAAAATTACACATTTGGTCCTTTATCTTATTTTTTTGTAACATTTTGGTCTTTTATCTTTTATTTGTAACAATTTGGTCTTTTATCTTATTTATTTGTAACACTTTGGTCATTTATCTATTATTTGTAACACTTTGGTCATTTAAAGAAGATGAAAATATGCAATAATTGATGAAGATGATGAACATATTGATCAAAATTATGAGTTTTATTTAATTTTAATAAAAAGGTAATTTAAAAAATAAAATTCAGCATTTTTTTTAATAAAAAGATATATGAGAAAAAGGGTTTATATGTGAATGTTATAAAAGATAAAGGACCAAAATGTTACAAATAATTAAAGATAAATGACTAAAGTGTTACAAATAAATAAGTTAAAGGACCAAAGTGTTACAAATAAAAGATAAATGACTAAAATGTTACAAAAAAATAAGATAAAGGATAAAAATGTAATTTTACAACTTACTATATATCAAGTATCAACTTAGTCCCTAAGTTAATTCCCTTATTCTTAATTTAATCTTTAAGATATTCTTTAAACGACTATTATGAGTAAAATTTAATAGAGTTAGAATTTTTTTTGAAGTATTTATATAGTCAAGATACCTATTTGGAAGTATCTTCAAAAGTTAGTGACCGATTGGATAGTTTAATCTCTATAAATAGTTCAAAATAAGTATTATTTTGTTTTTTTATATTATAACAACAATTATTATAATTTTTATTTATATATTAGAAAATATGTATTTCTTTTATTAAAAATAAAATAAAAATCTGCACCGCCTGACCTATGGTCATGGACCCGCCACTGAGTAAATAGAAGCTTATTTATTTGTATAAGTTATTTTACATAAACTCAAAAATAAATCAATCCAAACATACTCTTAATCTATGAGCTATTATATTAGAGCTATTATATTAGTTTGTGTTCTAGTCTTCTAGTGAACTCTACTCAACCTCCTGAATATAAAATTCAGCCTTAGCTTCATCTTGCTCATCCTTTTAAGGCTCAGGTTGCACACGTTGTTGAAGTTCTTGTTGTCATGCACATTAATTCCTACATGCAGACACAGTCGCCGATTGACCCCTCCTTTCTTTAACGCGATCCACGTCTGAACCATAAAATCCACAACTTAAAATTGGATCAGCAAATATATATACAACATCATAACAAGGTAGCAAATTAAAACAGTTCATAGAAAAAAAAACTACGAATAACAATTAAAATCTGGCAAATATGCGTAAATGTATACTTACCTCTTGTTTGTTGGCTTTTATCTCCACAAAGCAAAGAAAACAGTGGATTTGATTTTATTTTATTTTTAAACTGATGAAATGCGGAGGAAGGTGGTGAGTTTTGCTATAGACATTTTCACCCTATTCGCTACATAAATAGCATATGGCAAAAAAAAATGTAAACTTTTCTCTAGAGTGTGTGAAATTTTCAAACGTTATAAAATATATTTTTTTACCAATCGCTAATTAACTAACGGACAGATGTATTTTCAAAATTTGTCAGGAAATGCGGGAAGCCATAGAAGGTGCTAAAAGAAATTTTCTAATAGCCAAATAATTGTAAACTTAAAATTTTGGGCCTAGATTAGTAAAAAAACTAGGCCTAGAATTTAGAGAAAAACTAGAGCCCATGACTTTATTTTTCTGACTCAAGCCTCTTTGACTTAAAAATGTGTGAGATTTACTTTTCACACCCTCGAGGTTCGTCTTTCACCCCCTGAAATGACCATATTATCCCCTCTCGCTATCTAGAAAGCGAGCACTTTTCTCACTCTAAGTAGCGAGTGTCAATATTTTATACTCAAACTGAACGCTGACACCCCCCATGAATGAAAAAATCATGAAAAAAAAGAGTTTGCATCCTAGAGAGCTAGCACTGTTCGCATCCTAGGAAGCGAACTCTTTTTTTCATGATTTTTTCATCCATGGGGTTGTCAGCGTCCAGTTTGAGTATAAAATATTGACACTCGCTACTTAGAGTGAGAACTAAAACATAGTTCGCTATTTAGATAACGAACTCAATTTACATTTTAAAAAGGGTGAAGAGGACAAAAAATTTGACTTTTATAAGGTTCGCATCCTAGGATGCGAACTGCGGTGTTCCCGTTTTTACAATTTTACACACTCGCTTCCTAAGTAGCGAGAGGGGTAAAAACGGAACGTCGGGGGTGCGTGTGAGACCCGGGGGGTGCGAAAAGTAATTCTCAAAATGTGTAACTTAAAAATGGACTGACCCATGGGCCTTTGGGCCGGCCCACTAAAAAATAAAACCAATTTTATAAAATATAAGTCAAAATCAAGTTCTCTAAACTTAAGTGACTCTTGAATTTGACAAAAGTCCAAAAATTTAGTATAAAAGAAAATTCCAAAAACTTAATAATCAATTTAATTTTTCGGTTGTTGACTTATCAAGTTATCGTTTATTATGAATTGCAGACGTGCCAGAAATAAAGGAGATACAATTAATTGTATGCAAAATCAAGTGTTGGGCCGAGAAATTGCCTAATTTATAATTTACTTTGCTATGCAGTTTGTACTGTTAAGTGGAAAATTTAGTTTGTGATGTAAGTTTGAACTTTATTAGCTTTGAGGGTCACTTTGTGATTCATCATCTACAAATCTTTCTACGTTTGTGTGGATGTTTTGTACACCCTCTAGTCCAATATATTTAAAAACTTTACTTTTTAGATTAATTATAGAATTGATTTATCTAAACTATAATATTTTCTAGATACATCAATTCTACAATGAATTTAAAACATATGATAAAAAATTTCTTATATAGGATCGGTGGGAGTTGTATTTATTATCTCTCATAAAATCATGACACCCATTTTTTTACGGATACTAAATTGTGCGACTGATATGTATGTAGTTTATTGTTCATTGAATCTCTTTTTAAAAATAAAAAAAAATGAAAATTAATCTGGCTGGCCCATTGGAGTATTGGACCATGTTGCCCTTTGCTAATCGGGTCGGGCCTAAGTTTGCAGCCCTTCAAACTTAATGGGCCGACCCACTTTAACTATTTTATATGTCCTAGCCTCCCGAACCGAGGCGGGTCGGGCCAGCCCCCTTGATAGTTCTAGAAAGAATTAGGACAAATAGACACCTGGAGAAAAAAAAAACATGAAATCAGGAGCAAGTGCAAGAATTGTGCATTAGTCAAAACCAATAAAATTACAAGTAGATTCGAAGTTAGAGTCTTAAGCCTTTCATGAACATTAGCTTCTAAAAGGTAAAGGGTTTTTCTATCATGTGCAAATTTGCACATGTTAAAAAGTTGTAAATAGTAAGTTTGTCTTGGAACTTGTGCATTTTACATTAAATGTATAACTTTTTAATAAACAATTGTTGTTTTTTATAATAACAAATTACTATTTTTTGTTGCTTTAACATGTGCAATGTTGCATATGTTAGACAAACCCAAAAGTAAAAACTCAACTCTCATCTCACAAGAACACTCAAAATAAATTGTTTCCTCTCAAGATTCAATCAAAGATTAAGTCCTATGATAACCTTGACTATAAACCTATTTTTCTACTACTTCTCTAGTGAAAAATTGCATGAATCAAAATGCATTTTTATTATAATAGGGCCAAATATTACTTATAAGAAAGTCCAATTTAGCATATATTTTACTTTTCTTCTTATTAAGAGGCTATCAAACTTTTGGGAAGAATAACCAGGTGATGTTTTCCTACTTATTTGAACTAATTTTCCTTTTTATTTGACATTGAAGACAACCAACTTTTGGAAAAAAATAACCGAATACGAGTTACCTATTGGTTGTCTTTTACTGCTTTTTCTTTCTATGTATATTTTTTTATGCTATTATCTTTCCCAGTTGAAGGGAGCTAAACAAAGAGTCAAATGAGGCCAAAAAGATTTTAGAATGCCAATTTTATCACACATGGTCCACAATAAAAATTAGTTTAAAATGATTACAGTTAAATTCTAGATATATAATAGCCCGTGAGAATATATCACTCAAAATAAGAAATAAGGGAATATTTAAAGAAATAATTTATTTAAAAAGTAAAATATTTCAATTTCTAATATGTTGACTTTACACACATTTCTATAAATATTTTTCAAAAATTAATTACTCCCTACGTTCCTTTTTATAAGAAACAAAAGTGAAATTTTTTTTGTTCCTTTTTATAAGAAACTTTGACTAATTTTCAAATGCTTTAATGTTGAATTTCACTTATGCCCTTATTTATTATGAAAGAGAATATTAAAAATAAGTAAGTTAATTAAATTTAGAGTAATATTAAATAGGGGTATAGATGGAATAAGTTTAAATTTATAAGAGTATTAAATGAAAAGAACTATTTACGATGTGTTTCCTTGGTATGTGTAATTTTTTCAAACTGTTTCTTATAAAAAGGAACGGATGGAGTATTTATGATGTTTAAAGAGTGTGTCTCAGGGACACTAATTAGTGATCACTCTTAAATGTCTTGCTAACAAATGTTTCGGTGCACTCTTTAAATATTTTATTTAAAGAAATAATTTATTCAAAAAGTAAAACATTTAATTATGGATAGTTTATATATCCAACAACAACAAAAAAAAACCAATTACATAAACAAATTAATAACTAGAGTAAAAATTATTTTTTGGATACCACCACTTATAAACTTACTTGTGTGACAAACTCTCATTGATTTTTAAATAAATTAGTCACAATTTTTCCGAAGGCTACATTTTTGACCCCTCAAATTTTAGAATTGTGCAATTTTGACCCCATAGTTTTAATTGTGAGATTTCAACTCTAAGTTTTACAATTGTTCAATTTTAGCCTCGAGTTTCAATTGTGCAATTTTGGTCCCTAATGACAGGAATTTAAGTAGTATTTTTAGTAGTTAATTTAGTATTAGTATAGTACTTTGAAGACCAATTACAGAGCAAAAGCCTAAAGAAATGAAGCTACGACAAAAATAAAGACAAGAATCAAGAAAATGCCAAAAAGAAAAGGAGGAGTAAGGAGGGCAGAGGCGCTCTATATGAGAAGAACTTTCCCTCGTCAAGGGAGCAGTAACTTCCTCAGCGAGCATCTACGCCATTGGTAAGTATGATTAGATTCTTTTAATTTAGTTATGCAATTAATAACATAGGTTCTTTTAAGCTTAGGTGGAGAAGATGAACTCCCCTAACGAATATTTGGTAATAATCGGTCGATAAGTTAATAATGTTTTAGAATTCAACTCTGTTTTCTATATATTTATACTTTTAATTACGTGAACTCAACCTTTATCCCTTGTTTGAGAGGACGATCATATGGATAGTATTTAGTCATGAATATGACTGCTATTTACGAAACTAATAAATTATAGTGTCAGCCGCATAGATACGGTAACTCGGACATTCTAGGCTGGTGGCCATAAGGATTAATTGAACTTAATGCATGCATGTATGTTTACTCGCGCTGTAGCTAGGTACGTGACAACTTCGAGGTAGGCTCTCGTAGGATATTTTAGCTAAGTTGTTTAGATGAACTTACTACGTATTAGGGTAATCTTAGATTATTACCACAAACGATAAAAGTTAATCTACCAAACTGTAGTTTGGATTAGTATTGTTATTACACCGGTTATACAAGCATGAGTGAAGGGAAGAATCTGATCTACCTAGCCTAAGCCTCATCTATCTGAATCAACTATCTTTACTTTTCTGTCTAGCATATCGCTGCTTTTCAACTAAAAACCTTTTTCAAAACCAAAGCGAATGCAAATCAATAAACTTAAATAAAACTAGTAGCACTTGGCATGATCCATGTGGATACGAATTCATTCTACTCAGTAGAGTGTGAAATATTACTCGACGACTAAATGGTTCACTTGCCAGACCGTAGTAAGTCCCCAAGTTTATCCCCTTTTACATTTCCTAGTATCCCCGGTTGACTTTTTAAACTAAAAAAATGATTATATGACATTTTAAAATTTTAAAACAAATTTTTAAAATAAATAAAAGATTTTTAAAAAATTTTAAATTGGAAAAAAAATTATAAGATAAAAAATTTGTTTTAAAAAAATAGATTATAAAATTTTAAAAATAATTTTATAAAAAGTTCATCAAATAATTTGTAAACTATTTTTTATTGCAAAATTATTTTACAAACTACATATAACAAAAAAAATATTTTATATATTAATTTTTAAAAACAATTTTTTAAAATTTATAAATTTTAATTTATTTTCAAAAATATTTTTAAAATTTTAAATGCCACATAAGCAAGTTTTAGTAAAAAAGTCAACAGAGAGTTAGCAAATGCAAAATGGAGTAAACTTAAGAAGTCAAAATTGCATAACTAAAACTTGGATGCGATAGTTGAACAATTATGAAATTTAGGGGATTAAAATTATACCATTAAAACTTAGAAGACCAAAGTCATATAATTATAAAAGTGAAGATTTCAAAACTGCATTTAAGTTTTTTTTTTTAAAGATAACATATATCTCACCTTTTCATCATTCAAAACATACTAAAATATGGATAAAGCGGGCTCCAACTTATGGTTAGACCAAATTTTGTACCTCTTAATTAACAAGATTAAAATATGGATAAAGCGGGCTAAGTTGTTTATATATATGTCAAGTTTTTTTTTTATGCGACTCTTTCATAAAATATTTATCCAACAACTTATAAAAATAAGGCACATGCATACATATATGAAGTAAGAGTTTATTAAAAATTAATTAAAGGTACGGCCAGGGTGGCCTTAGACCGAAATTATCGGTGTGGCTAAAAAATTTAGGTACTTCCGAAAAGAAAAATCTTCATTCTAATAATTCAGTTAAACAATAAACAAAATATAAAATTACTACTAATACAACATCTATATAAAAAAAAAACACCAATAAACTAGAAAATTCTACACAATTAATAAACTATATCCAAAAAATCACAAAATTTCTATTCGAAAAAAAGAAATGACTATAACTTATTGAATATTCATTAAATCATGCATATTACTATTGTTTGTTACTACACAATTAATATTCTACCTTGGACCAAAATATAATGAATCTAAAATTATACTATTTTATAGTTTATTTTGATAAATTGATTCAATTAATGTATTCCAATTTTACCCATATCATCTTATTTGAAAAAATTAAATCTATTGTTTTATATCATTTCATATTTACATGTTCGTTCAATCGTTAATTTTACTCAATACTACAAATTCAATTAATTATTTACTTTTTTTTACAAATAAAGTCTCGATTATTATAACATTAAAGTATATAACTTAAAATATTACACTACGAATAACCAAGAACTTGAAATCAATAATAGACTATAAACAAATATTTGCACTAATACTTAAACTAATATATACTGAGAGACCTATAATCATCAAGAATAAACTTTAAACTAATATTTACATTAATATTTGTACGAATATGTAAACAGAATAATTTTAAATTATTTGTAAAATTATTATTATTATATTTTAAAAAAATATGGACCGGGCTGGTGTGACTATAGCCACACCAAGCCTTACACAGGTCCGTCCCTGGGTACGGCATGCAAATCATTAAAAAAAATGATATCGCATGCAAATTATTTATCTGGTTTGTTTTCATTATATTTGTTATCTATATATTCATAAATTATCAAAAGTTAGTAGACCTCACCTAAATATTAGTAGGTGGGACATACTCTACTTTTTTATAATTTAGAGGTATTTTTCTAACAATAAATGAGAACGAGTTACATAAATAAATTTTGGACCTGAATTGGGTGTAGTAAGCATTGAAGAATGTATGTATTCAGTGCAATCAAGTTCGTTTGATTAAGATCGGACAGTTTAATTTTAATTTCAAAATTTTATATGTTTTAAAAAATTAAAGCTGCATTTAAATCCGAGCCATCTAATTTTAATCAGACGGCTTGATACATTGATTACACCTTGATTGCAACAAAAGTGACGGCTTCTAATCCATTTCCTAAAATAATCAAACGGCTATGATACATTGATTGTCGTCTGATTGTAATAAATTTTTACATATTTTATATGCATATGATTTATCTGTTATTAGTTGTTAAATAAATACTCCTAAATTAGCCGAGGTTTAGAAAAATTCATTTGTTAATAATATCATCATCATTATCATTATCATCGATAACATGTTATTTACTCTCATTTCTATAACCTTTTCCATCTCATATTCATATCATCCCAATTCACGTGAACCAAGTTAATTGGTTCTCAACAAATTACATAACAAAACAACGGTTTTGGTTCTAATGAAAACGGTACTACTGCACCGTCAACAAAACTAGCTTAGCTACAAGAAGTTACTACCGCAATAGTGTAACTGAGAGAGCATGACACCACCAACCTTATTTAACATTTACTACTTCATAGTTGACTATAGTACACTGTCAATGTCGGTTGAGAAATTACACATTGGATATAGTATTATAAAACTACACTTTTATTATTAACTTACTTTACTCACTATCAAATATCAATAATAAAAAAGTTCTTGCAATGTAGTATATATCTCATAGTGATAGATCATAGATGCTTTTTATTTACTACTTTTCTTTTTAGTTTTTATTTATTTTTTCTTTTCTAGACATAGGGTTTGAAAAAGGCTGCTTTATCACTAACAATTATGATCATATAAAAATAATAGCCAGACAACCTGAAATGTTACTTCTTCACTTTATCTTTAAATTTATGCAATTTGTGTGAAAGTAAGTAAAACTGAATAACATTTAATTTCTAGAGATCATAATATGAATCAATGTAGTTAAATGCATGCATGAGATGGGACCACTTTCTTGTTCAAATTTAAATATAACAGCTTATCTTCTTATCTCCTTATTTTTTATATCATACAATAATTAGATAAATTTTTATCTCAATCTTATGTTTTAAATATGCTACATATAAAACAGAACATGATGTCTATTAGGTTTTCCCCTGTTTCCAAACAGAGCATAATCTGTCTTCCATTTTCCAAATGGGTCCAAACAACATAGAACCAAAGATTTCTAGTTTTAATTATCTACATAATTAGAGAGACAAGAATCTTGTGAAAGCATGAAAAACTCAAAGATTTGTACTACTAGTAGAAATAGGGTTTTGCATCTTATACAACCATAAATGATGATTCTACAATTGTTTGTGTGAGTTTAGCTTGGTTTGTAGGGACATTATATTATATATGCAAGGATTGAGATTTGAATTTGAAATATCCCACTTATTTATCTTAAAGATGAAATTCTTAACTTAATAAATTACTTGACCCAAACAAAAATATAAATTCTACTGCTGACCTGTGAATCGATGACTATTTTTGTTGGGAATTTTAAGGCACATAAGAATAACTAATTTAATTTTCTTTAAATGCAATGTCAATTATCAAACCTCTAACTACTTTAATTTAAGTGGTTAAATATTTTATTATTTCAATCAATAAATTGTTGATATATAAATTATTTTATTTAGATTATGTTAACATGTGTTCTAATGTATCTTTAGAATACATGATAAGCTATCCAAAATAAAGAAATTTGATATTAAATAATACAATAAATTTAATGTTAAAAATGTTATCTAATTCAAATATAAAAATATTTTATCAATGGATTGATTAAAAATATATAAACCATAAATCAAACTTGAAGTAGAGTTAATTTGATATTAAAAACGGTAATGTCATTGTCATGAGTAGCTTAGATAGTAAGTACAAAGAAGATTCGGGGTATTGAAGAAAAAGAAACACGGTGGTTCAGATTGTACTTGGACTGACGAATTATTTATGTTCAAAAAATAATTGAGTTGCAGTGCAGTACTCTTGCACACGTTTGTGTAACCAAAAAGCTACTAAAAATGCAAAAGTTTTCTACCATTATTTTGTAATTTTGTAATTCTGAATAAGACTGGCAAAACAGTTAGTCGTACCAGCAGCAATGACAGTAGTAACATATTTACTCTTTTACCAGATAAGTGAATATAAAAAAAATAATATTTTCTCATGTATATAAGTAATTTTTTTTAAATATTGAATAAATTATGAATTTAAACCTTATCAAATAATACTATTATCAGTTATTATTTTGAACTGAATTTAAGTTTGAGAAGAATTTACCGATGATGAATAAGTGAAAAAGATGCCTAGTGAATAAAAGTGGAGATTTAAATCGGAGGTGGAGATAATGACATGGCAGAGAAGATGTATTTGCAAATATTCTGACGTCCAAATTAATACAGCTTGAAGTGAATGAGAGAGAGGTTAGAATGGAGAAAGATCTTATGAAGTTTCAAGAGAAATATTTACATAGGCACAGAAAATGAGCTATTGTATAATAATGGAGAAGTTGTTACGACTATTGGCTATCATGAGTCATATATAGAGGATCCAAGACTTGAGGTAAAGTTCTATCAATTTTAGTTTCTCGCAAAATATTAGTGGGTTGAGCTTTTGAACAGTCATAATAGTTATGATTTCTAGGTAAAAAATTTGATAGCCCATGCTCCCTATATATGAGTGGGATGTGCAACCTCTCTTGTGCTATTCTAGTAAGGTGATGAGGTGAGGGTGTCCTGCTGGCTGTTTCAGGTACTGGTTGAGTGGTATCTCTTGGGGTGCTCTCTCATTGCTAGCTTTACCTCTCCTTCTCTTTGATGGTTGTCCTGGGTGGTCGTGGTGATCTCTAGCTTGTCGGAGTCCGTTTATGTAGCTTTTGTTTTGTATCTTTTCGTCTTATTTAGTTTTTGAGTACTTTTAGTACTTCTGATTTGTACTCAAACAACTACTATTTCTTTTATTTATATATATATATATATGGGTCATGCTAACATGTGCCCTAAGGGCACATGTTAAAGAACCTTAAAGTAGAATTATTCCATTGAAAAATGCAATGATTTGACTTTTATAAAGTTAAATGCATAAGTTTTGAGGAGAATATTTCTTTATTTAGTTGTTTATCATGTGCCCTTCAGGGCACATGTTAGCTTTTGCCTATATATATATTTGCCATTCAAAAAAAATTATTATTTGTCCAGAGTTGTGCACTCACGCAGATGTATTTAAGTGTATGTAAAACTTAATTCAGCTTGTTTGTCTTTTTAGGGAGAACTTCAATGTGGTTAAACACAATATTTTTACCTAAAATTTTAAAACATTAAATTTATAAGAAAGATCTTTCATTTATATTTTGTTCAATCTCAATTTTTTCGTTCAATATATGACGTTATAAGTTATAACACTTAACATATTTAGTTGTAAAACTACTAGCTAGAGTTAAAGTTGTAGCAGTATATATATGATGAACAGAAAGCATGCAACATGCAGGCTCCAGTCAGCTAACAAGCCTGCAATGTAAGGAAAAGAGGGTCCGCATTAACATCGTCTCAGCACCACCACGTACCACCGCTACTTCCCAATCTACCTCGATAAACGTTCTCTGATGATAGAGTTGCTAGCAGTGGCTAGTTGGCTTGCAGTTATTAGTCAGTATCCAACTCATTCATGTATTAACTTTCTCATCGTAAGAGTAATCATTGTCTTGCAAGATGTTGTTTGGTTACAAATGTGAAAAACTAAAATCATTTTTTTTTGTAAGAAAAAGATTTTGTGTAGTATGAATTTTGCATGATTGGTTATGTTGTAGTAATATTTTTGGAGTATTTTCTTTGATGTAAGGAGTTACTAGTTTGTTAAGAGAGTAGTTAGAAGATCTTCAATAGTGATACTACTTTGAGTATGATACATCACTAACAAGTGGTTAATACAATATCATGTAATACTTATGCGCACAACTCATACATATTTTACTTCAATAATAATACCACTTTAGATATCATACACAAGGGCGGATCCCCTAATGGGCTGGGCTGAACCATGGTCCACCCCAATTTTTTTTCCTTCATTTTCTATAGGTCTTATGTTATTTATAAATATAAGCGTTACTTATTATCACAAGATTCTGTTAGGCTAAGTGGTAGTGTTGTGCGCCCAGTTGCTTAAATGTCAAGTGTTCAATTTGAATCGTAGTAAAATTATTATTATTTTAAAGGTAGAGAAATTAAATTGTATCGATGACATTTAAAGAATAGAATCTCAATAACATATTAAATTATTTTAGTTTTTCTTAAATTTTATAAGATTATCGATAAATTTAGTTATCCTGAATCATTAACCTTCTTTATTAAATTTAATTTCACTTTAATTACTCCACTAATTAACTACAGCAATTATAAAAGATATTTCATAAATGATATTAATTTTATCATTACAATTACCTCTTAACTTGAAATTATTTTTTTAAGAAACATGTACATGTGAGACCTAAATGTGAACCAAACATACACTAGGTTGTTTCTAAAGGTCTCCATTTATGATCAAGTAAATAGGAGCAGAGCAAGACTTGTATAGTCACAAATAAAAATGATTTAGAATTAGGCACACACAAATTAATCATAAAATAATAAAAGAAAATTATTATTTCAATTAGTAATTAATAATTTTCTTTTTTATGTTTTATCATTTATTTATGTATGCCTAAATTCAAATCTGATTGTGCCTATATATGCAAACAAATTAAGTAATTAATCAATGTCTTAGAAATTGTTAAACACAAATATACCTTTACAAGAAAAGTTTAGGATAAAAGAATGATATTTATTTGTTACTTATTCTCACTTAGATTTTTTTTTTTGGTAGATCACTTAGAACCAATTTTATTAGGTTCAAGTTCAATATTATGTTTTTATAATCAATATATGCAGATGTAGTTAGGTCAATTTGACACTATCTCTTATCTCATCTCATCCTTTTGTGACACTTTCCGTTGGTGACGGAGGTAAGGTAACCTAGATAGAAGCTTGTACTATTTTTTTTGTTTTTTTAACTCTGACAAATATCATGTGAATGTGGGGTCCACTATGGCCTTTTTATAAAACAAAGTGGTAAAATTTGATTGCAAAGCAAAGAGTTTTCAGTCAAAAGGAAAGAACACATTAACATGTAAATTTTGAAACCTGGTTCATGCATCGGCATTCAACCAATCTTTCTAACCCATCCGTTATGTGGTCCCTCTTTTATTTTCAACCATTGATCTTAAATGCTTCAACCTTTGACCTTTCATTTAGCTATATAGATCAACGGTGGATTGATAACCCTTCTTAGACGTAACCCCACACATCATGGGCGGTTTTGATCCATCGGTGATAATAATAATTGTTAAATAAAATTTGTAAATATTCAATCATATTTATGAGTTTCTTAGATTTTCCTTACGTTTCTAATATACTTAAAATATGTTTCACAAGTATCAACACGGTGTAGCATAAATGAAAATTATTAATTTGGTTGCACTAATATTTATTATTTAATTAGAGCTTCTATCTATGATGTGCCAATGCAATGCGTATATAATTACATGTTCTAATTTATCATCCTCTTAACTATTATATTAACTATTATATTTTGTATGGAATAATAGGATTAGTTAAAGTATATTTACTATAAGTTTACTATAATTATGATTATGGAGTAGTTTACTAAAACACTTCATTATATATATATATATATACCATGAAATTAATGATATCAAAATGGTTAAATAATTGAAGCTCATAATAGCATTGAATTAAAAACATATTAATCGGTTATAATATGATTTTCAAACTGATATATATTTCTCTGAAATTATAGTTCAATAATATATAGATTTAAACGAATAAGTATCGTTCCGCTAAAAATTAGGACAAGGTTTGCCTATATGCCAAAGTTTCACCCATTCACAAAGCGGACAAATTTGTATTGTTGATCAATATCGAACAATCTAAATTTTAGAATTGATCAATAGTTTTTTTATTAAAACTACATTAAAATGTAGACCATCAGATCGCGTTCCAACCAACATAAATATATGAATACATAAATACTGTCAACTATATTAGCTATAGTAAATCTTATTTCCAATTGTACCCTCACTAACCAACAAACCGGTAACATTTTGTCTATATAAGATTTAAAACGTATAATATTTTGGATGACAAGTTGCTATAAAAAGGCCTTCAACTTACACTGAGCCTGCAGGCAGCTATAGATATTGTTGTTGGTCGGTTATCATAATTCATCATCTATCTTTCTATCCTCTGCACTCATCACTCACCTCATTCATTCTACACTATAATATTTTTATTTATATATTCTTTCACCCCCCTTATCTTTCTGATCACACAAACCCTACTTTCACACCCTCCTCCTTTCCTCTGCACCACCCTCCCATACTCTGCACCTCCCTTTTCTCATCATCATTCATGGATGTGGACATAGTGAAAACTTCTAGTGATGGTAGCATGGACATGATATCAATGATGATGCAAATGGAAAACTTTCCTGATCAGTTTTCTGAACCTTTTTACAACACTCCCACTACTTACCAAGAAATCATCACCAATAATAACACTGTTCCATTATTTAACCACCAAAATGCACTATCATCTCCACAAACTTTGAATAATATTGATCCAAATCTACACTCCAATGTCAACTTCCAACAACAGTTGAATATCACACCATCAACTCTTCATAGTAACTCTTCATCATTTCCTTACTCGAACTCCTCGAATTCTTCTGATAAGAAGAATTCGATGGCAGCGATGAGGGAAATGATATTTAGGATAGCCGTGATGCAACCGATACATATTGATCCGGAATCTATTAGGCCACCGAAGAGAAGGAACATGAAGATATCAAAGGATCCACAAAGCGTAGCGGCGCGACATAGAAGGGAAAGGATAAGTGAGAGGATAAGGATATTACAAAGATTAGTACCTGGTGGAACAAAAATGGACACTGCTTCTATGTTAGATGAAGCTATACATTATGTGAAGTTCTTGAAGAAACAAGTTCAAACATTGGAACAAGTAGGTGCTAATAATAATAGATCATCACAAATGTCACACATTGGTGGTGGTGTTATGAACAACTTTAATGTGAATTATTCTGGTTTGATGATGAAGGGTTGTCAACCTTTTCAAATGGTGGGGTCCACTTCTAAACAATTGCTTAGCTAGGTTGATGAGAAAATATTTGAAATTAAAATGTATTAAGATTTTTAAGACATGGGGTTTGCTTAATTGTTAATTTATGATGTAGTGTTAATTGGTGCATGGTTTTTTTTTCCATGTTTGTGATTGTAATTTATGATTGATTAAAAGGGAGCAGAAAAAAAGAAGTCTAATTGTAATAAACTATGTTCCCCATTTTTATTTCATTGTTTATTTTTAATTTTTAGCTTCATGAGATGAGATGGCTACATTGCACGCACTCACGTTAATATAATCAATGAAAGAATGTTAGTTGTACCAAATATGAGAGAATTTAAAAAGATCAAGAGAAAAACAATGTTGAAAAATAGTTGAGGTTTTAGACTTTTAGTGCATAAAATTAAAAAATATGTTTAGATATCACTTTGTTATCACATAAGATATTTTTTACAGCGATTAATTAATTAGATCATATTGTTTGGCATTCTAATTCTAATAAAGTACATATAATGAATGACTTTTTCATGTTATTTTTGGCATACTGCACAATTAGAACATTTGGTACTGCTTGTATTTTCTCTAATCTAGCTAGTTCCCGATGAATTGGAGATAGTCAACACAATCTTCAAAAAATTTCTTGTAGAGGGGAAGGGGACCATATATGATTTTTGAGTGATCGATGAACCTTTAGAATGTTTGTATATGGTCTTTTATGAATATATATATACACACTACTAGAAAAAGTTGAAATACCAACGGAATTTAGAGATGAAATATATTTCTTCTCTAATAGAGATGGAATTAGAGACAGAAAAAGCAGTTAGAGACAGATATATTTATTTTAGAGACAAATATTTTCATTTTAGAGATAGATTTTGTCTGTCTCTAATAGTTCAGAGACGAGGAAATTACCGATAGAATCAAATCCGTCTCTAGCCTGCTTAGTGACAGAATATTTACATTTTAAAGACAAATTTGTCCGTCGGTATTTAAGATTTAATATATATATATATATATATATATATATATATATATATATATATATATATGCATGTATCTCTTCTTAATTCAAAATTCTATTTTGCTAAGAAAAATTAGATCTGTCAAAACAGGGTACCAGATCTTAAATGGGTCATCTCTAATGAACCAAGGGTTTTATGGGACTAGATTTAAAAGTCCGGTTTAAAAATAGGCTCCAAATATATTAATTTTAGCACCTTTTTATTTTGTTTTGTTTTATTAGCGAAGTAAAAAATTAAATGTAGTTGGTTGCCACACCATAATAGTTGCAAATTAGACTTGAGTTAAAACATGACGTCATAATTGTGATACACAATAAATATATATGATTTTTTTTAAAAAAATGATAATATTTAGAGTAAAATATAAGAATACGCATAAGGAAAAAATAAATCATTAATGATGTGTAAAACTTAAACCTTGAATCATCTTTATTATGTAGACCAAAGATAACTTTTAGTTTTTTTTAATTTTTTTTGTCATTGCGAATTTCAGGCTACTTGTGGTCCATTCAAACTAACCCATATTTTTAATGGATATTTTAGGGCCGACTCATACGGGTTAGCCCATAATTTTGACAACTCCATAGACGATGTTTAGACACGTCACACTTTATTGTTGGAAGCACAACCTTTGGTATTGGCGTCAAGGGGTGGTCTTTTGGAAGGAGTGTCTCCATCATCCTTTTTTCTTCTTTGTTGTCTTCCCGTTAGCATTGGGTGGCGGATGTTCGGAATTTTAATTAGTAGCAATGTTGCTTCCTCCATATTTCAGTGTGGGAGGATTGTAAGCTTCATATATTGTTTGGTGATTTTGGATCGGTCGGTGATGCCCTCTATCTCCCATCACCTTGATTTAGGCAAGTCATCTTCACATTTCTTTAATTGATTTTTTCACAAGATGGAGACCAATTCCTACTCTGAAGAAGTTAGGAAATCTTCAAGGATTTAACTTAATCGTACATCTAAAGGGTTCTCTTTCTTTAGTTTATTTTTCTTTCAATTTCGTCTAGTAGCGGGTCTACTGGGGGATTAAGTCGGTCACATAACCATGTTAATGGCATCAAAGCTTTTGACAAAAACAAAACATACATGATTACTTTTGCAAGGGATGATAATTTTGAGGTGTTTAGGTTGGTCGTGATGTTTGTAATCTAAGTTCTTAGGTTTTCAGAAGCTGAGTTTCAGAAGCTCAAAAGGAAGTCAGAAGCTGAGCTCTAGGCTCAGAAGCTCTAAAGAGTCAAAAGGTTCAGAAGCTGAGAAGCTCATGTTCTCAGGTTCTGAACACTCAGAGTCTGATCACTCAGGCTCTGATCACGCAGGTTCTGAACGCTGAGACTCTGTTAGTTAGTTAGTTAGTTAGATTTTTTGATTTCATCCTAGGTAGTTAGTTACAATTGCTTGGTAGTGAAGCAAGCCTCCTTTTGTATATAAATACCTTTGCCCCTAGTGGATGAATAACAACTTTCATTTTTCTCTAATCTTTCTATTCAATTCATTTTCGTTCTCTATTCTCAAATTACTCCAACAGGTCGTACTTGAGAAGAGATGGTTGCTCTTGAGGAGACCGTTTAGAAACGGTCCATGTGAGTCGAGAGAGGTTTATCAATGATTATAGGGTCCATAAATATTAGAGGTTTTGGATGGGTGGGGGGGATTATAAGTTTCGAGATCACTTCTAATCATCTTGATTTTATCATTATCCAAGAAACTAGGTTTGGAGTTATGTCAGAGTCTCTTTATCATTTCCTTTGGAGTAATACCTTTTACTATTGGAGTTTTGTCCCATTTGTGGGAAATAATAGGGGATTTTGTGTTTTCCTTCTTTGCATCGAGCTTTCTAGAGGTTTATTTAGAGTAGGGTGTGCCTTGAGATTGTGTTGTTTTGTTATGATTGTCTATTCGAAACACTCCTTGGCGATAAATGGTTAAAATGAAGCCATTCAGCTAGGGTCTAGGCTTCTTGGGGGAGTGTGTATTGGTGGGTCTTGGGAGTTTTAATTCGGCAGTGTTCGCTAATAGTGAGAGAAGGAATGATTATGGGAATCATGCGAGTGATGAGACTAGTAAGATTTATAAGTTTAGTAACGGATCTTGTCAAAGAAAATTAGGACGTTTCATTGGATTCAGCCAAGTGGTAGTGTTATGAGTCACCTTAACTGCATTTTTATGTAATAAGAGTGGGCACTGTGGTAAGAAAAATATTCTCCTTTTAATGTATCGATAACTAGAAAATTATATTGTTAATGAACTTTCTTATACCTTACCACCTATGGAGGTTTGCCTTCCAAAATCTAAATTTTGTTCTATAAAAGAAAAAATTGTTCTTTTGCAAAAATTTATTTGATTTGGTCGTGGTACGGAGATTTGGGTAAAGATATATAAACTTATTAATCAATATACTACTAGCATCATCTTCTCGTTAAATTTGATTTGCTTGATCTAATTAATAAACTAATGATTTTGGAGCTCGTACGTATGTAATCAGAAAACTCAAATACTAGTGTATTTTATATAAAGTTGTAATAAAAGACACTATCCTTTTATTATATAGGCTTAATGGCAATTTTGGTACCCCTATTTTTAAAAAAATTGGATTTTGGTACCCCTATTTCTAAATCAGCAATTTTGATACCCCTATTTTATCAAATTTTGAAATTACATTTATCCTTAATCTCTTTTGATGATGTGGCGTTTTTTAGTATTACATGGCATTTGTTAATTTAAAATATTGCCACTTGTGATTATATCAAAATATATATAAAAAATTTAAATTTTAAAAATCCAAAAAAAATAGAAAACAAAAAAGTACAACAAAAATGTTAAAAAAATAATAAACTATAAAAAAAATCTGAAAATAGTATAAAAATTGCTTATGAAGAAATTCTGAAATTCTGAAACGTTGATCAAGAAAAGCACAATTGCTTATGAAGAAAAATGCATACGGAGCGTTTCCGTCTAGGGTTCATCAACCCCTTTGTCTTCCTTTTCACGTATACCTTTCTTCTTTTGTTTTTTAATTAATTTATTTATTAATTGATAGATCTTTATTATAATATAACAATAGTTACTAGTAATTCTTTAAATACTGTCAAAAAAAAAATATAATTCTTTAAATCATATTAGTAATATAATTCCTTATTTTGTTTTTTAATATATTTATTTATTGACATGGCAATGATATTTTAAATTATAAATGTCATGTAATACTAAAAAGTGTCACATCATCAAAAGATAATAAGGATTAATGTAATTTCAAAATTTGATAAAATAGGGGTATCAAAATTGCCAATTTAGAAATAGGGGTATCAAAATCCAATTTTTTTGAAAATAGGGGTATCAAAACTGCCATTAAGCCTATTATATATTATCTTCTCTTGTCTCTTTTGCACCAGCTAATACACCCATACTTCTTTAGTTGTTCTTTTGCAAAGGGAGAAGTAGGTTGCCTCCTGCAGCAAGGTCGAATAATTTACGTGTTCATGTTCCAAGGATCATGCCTCAAGAAAAATATCAAACCAATTTCTTAATGATCAAGCTAAGAAAAATAAAGGGTTAAAATTTTTATTTTTTAATCCTCTAAAATATTTCAGCAAATTTTGGTTCTTTAAATATTTTTAATCACAATTTTTAGTCTCTATTTTAACGTCAATTCATGTATACGATATATTTTTTATTGAGTTTTTGTATTCATATTTATAATATTATAATAGTATTTTTACAAAAAAAAAATTAACTTTTTTTAACATATGTTGAATTATATAGTGAAAAATGTGAGATATGGACAAGGCACAATTGATCTAGATAGTGAATTAGACCCATGTGAGATATTCCACTAGGGTCCCGACACCCCAAAATTGAGATGAGATTTTTAATTGTTTCTATTTATTGGAGAATAAAGACTAAAGAGCAAATACCAATCTACAACCTACAATCATCTGCATGCATTATCTCTACGCATTGGTTGGTGCATTGTATTTGAATCCTACTCTGACAAATTCTTCTTTCTTATCATTCTATTCCAATTCATATAACAATTTTCTATATATGTCTATATGCCACAACCACCCACTATAATTTTCTTACTAATTAATTAATATTTATTGGACTAAAAGCACAATATTGTTCTATGTTTGAATGAATATATATCTACATAAAAGTTAAAACGCACCTAACTACATATCTTACATGAGAATTTGATTACTTTTGAGGATAATATATGAAAACGACCAACTTTTTAAAAGATATAGTATATGATTTAGGTAACTAGATTTTTTAGTATATTTAAACCGAATTAATTTGAACCCGATAAAAAAAATGAAATCTTGAATTTCAGTGTAATGTTTTTTCTAGTAGAAAAGATGTAAATATTCATGCGAGTTTTTTTTTTTGACTGTGAATATTCATGCGAGTTAAAAATAGGAGATCGTGTTTTTTGTTGATGGCCGGAGGAAAGTGATTTAGTTAAAAAGAAAAATTGTCTTTTTTGTTGAGTTTAAATGTTCTAAATTGGGAGTTGTGTTAGTACGTTAAATGGAAGTAACAATTTTGAATGAAGATCAATATGACAATTCTGGATGGGGTTTTGGTCGTAAATGAATTCATTGATTTAGCCAAGAGAAAAAAAAAATTGACTTTGCAAGGGCGTATGATACTATGAATTGGAACTTTTTAGAGTATATGATGCGCTGTATGGATTGTGATCAGAAGTGGCTGAAGTGGATGAGAGTTTGTATTTTTAATAGCTCCATGTCCATGCTTCTAAGAGTATCTCCAATAAGAGTATAGGGTTTGTTTGACGGTCAGGATAGTGGGCAAGATATGATAAATTTATCATATCCTATTTTAATTTTTTTGTTTGATGCACCAATGAGATATGATAAATTATTCCTTTTTTAATCCTATCTTATTACTTCTTTGTAATTTATATCCTGAGTTTTTGTTGAGTTAAAATTATTCTGCCCACAAAAGGATAAGTGAATCCTTATTTTTTCCTTTCGCCACCTATATTCTCACGCTTCCATTCTTTCCCTACAACTCATCCATCTATTTACGACACATCTCTCTGTTTCTCTGCACTCATCTCTCACGCCTCCCCTCTTTTTTTTCCTTATACCCTAAATATGTGCAATCAAATTAAACATAATTTTTAATTACTCAAATTTCAGTTGATTCTTTATTAGTATATACATAGGAACACAAATTTTAGAAATTGGAATTCAAATTCATCAAAAGCAAACAAACAAAGAACAAACTTTCCATCAAACCTTGCAATACCCAAATTAATTACAATTACCAACATTGAAATTCCCATTCAATTTCCGTCTAAAATTGCTTTTCCTTAATTTGGTGAAGAAATTGTCCCCTCGGGGCATTCACGAAAGAGAAAAAAATCTGAAGCGAGGAAGATGAAAATGCATGTGGTACTAAATGGGCGGAAATCAAAGTTGTTTTATTAAACATTCATCTCAATGCTATTTTCACAACACTAATTTTCTCTACGCTAGACTCAACACATGAATGCGATGCTTGAATAGTCAAATCAACAAAACAACTATATCGCAACACATTTTATATCTCGACAATATGATTAGTGAGATAGTAGTTATTTTAACTATCTCACTCAATGCAAAATTAAATCAACTCAACTTGAATACGACAACAATTATCTCAACGCAAATAGAGCCGCATATAAAATCAAAGATTAACTTTCAGTTTTCACAAAAAACCACACAATAACTTCTATTTATTTATTTATTTATATATCTATTCTTTAATTTTAGGGTTAAATATGTTTTTGGTTCCTATAAATATCTCAAATTTTGTTCTTAGTCCCTATAAAATATTTCATCAAAATTTGGTCTCTCAAATATTTTCTATCATGATTTTTGGTCCTGCATTTTAGTCAACTCATGTATATTATTCGAAATTTTGAATTTTTTCGTGGTCATGTTTAGTACATTATTGAAATCTCTCTTAAAAAAATTTAATTTTTTTTAACATCGAATGAATTAAATATGATTTTTTTTACTATTTGCACTAAAATATTTATAAATAAATCATTTTATGTTAAACAATTCTAATTTTTAATGGGAGAGGCTCTTATAATATTATAAACATGTATAACAAATCATTAAAAAAATTGAAAGTACACAAGAGTTGGATTAAAAGTAGGGACTACAAATTGTGAAAGAAAATATTATGAGGATTAAAAGTTGTTGAAATTTTTTATACGGACTAAAAATAAAATTCAACATATTTATAGGGATTAAAAACTTATGTAACCATGTCTCATGAGCTTAGCTCAATTGGTGGACATTTGCATTATTATGCAGGGGATCGGGGTTCGAACCCCGGTCATCCCACTTATTCACTTTAAGGGTGGAATTTCAAACCATTAGGCTACTAGACCAAAAAAAAAAACTTATGTAACCATAAATTTAACAAGTGACGAATAAAGTTGATTTTCTTTTTATTAATTCATTTCTTAATTAATTTCTAAAAGACAAAGGTCCCTATGTAATGAGTGTGTAGGATAAAAAACTCTTACCTTAGTTTTGCAGTCTCTCTCTCGTTTTTCAAAGCTTTTCTACATAGTATCTTGTTTCTATATTTTTGTGACTCATCCTAATTTTTCAAATTTCTCATCTATTTATTATAACTCCTTAGGTTTTATTTCTACTAAAAGTCATAAAAGGATTTGTTTCCAAAATTTAAATATATTTCTAAATTATATTTTAAAATATAACTCTAAAATATATTTATAAAATATAACTCTATAATATATTTCTAAAATATATTCTAATTAATGCCATAAATATATTTCTAGGTATACCCCATTTTTACTAAAAGCTATGCAACACACTTCCCTTTCCACTAGCCCACTACACTTTTACTACGGAAAGAGCATTCCTGCGCAACGACATAAATCGCGTCGCTTGAAGTGCGTGTTTTACTTTGACTATGGGGCATGAAAATCTCGCTTTCTTTCTAGTACCGGATCAAATATCGTTCCGGATTCTTCGATCAGGAGAGTGAATCAGGCTTAGAGGGTTGGTAAGAACCATATTATTTCCTCATTTTTCACTCTTGTCTATTATTTACACCCATTTATCTCGATTTCTTCTAAATTTCTATTTTCTTCAAAAACTATTTTTCTCTCAATTTCTTTCATAATATTACTAAAATTAAATAAAATTTAATTCTAATTATTATTCTAATTTTCACCCTCTGTCGAAATATTTCTTATTTTTAGCCACCCTTATTTATTTTAATAACTTTCTAATAATTCTATTAAAACTCTACGATCCTCATCAATTACTAAATAATTCTCATGAAACGCTCCCTCCCAAAATAAAAAATTAAAAAGCTTTTATAAACTTAATTAAAAATAACTAATGAAAATTGGGGTGTTATATCCTGCCCCTTGACGAGTCGGCCGTCAAACAAAATTAAATTGTTTTATCTGTAACACCCTAATTCCATGATTTTAAATTACTTAACTTAAAACAATTAAATATATAAAGAATCAAGGCATACAATTCTAATGAGACATACATGCATAATCATATGATAAATCATACATATAGCAGCGGATAATGAATTAAGTTCATACAACTTAAAATCATAAATATCATACTTCAACTTAAGTTCTAATAAATAGATAAAACAAGTCTCGACTTATCCATACAACCAAATCATGGACATGATAAGTAGCATAGTTCAAACAACCATAAGAACAAATCATGCTCAAAACATTCGAATAAGGAAAATATCTACCTGACTCGATGTTACAAAATATCAAAGCATCTACTTAATACAAACCAACTAATAGATAAGTCTAACTAGGAGAAGCATAAAGCTTGACTCCTCACCACTAGTAAGCAAAAGCGCAGACAACGCTAATCCGCCGAAGCTAAATCCTTATCCTGCACACCTGAACCCCCAAAGGTCCAGCATTTACACAAAACAGAGAGTTAGTAAGGAATCCCGCAAAATAATGCAAGTATATCGCATACTAAACATTTATAATAAATAAATAAGGAAATGCAATATTTGTATCATATAAGAAATTGCATATATTAGTTGTATATGGTTCAAGCATCAATTCATTTAATACAACACAACCTTATCAATTAACATAATCAATTCATTTATCATTGGCACATAACAAATCAATGAACAATTAATGATGTCATTTACCAAATTATCACACATAGACAATCAACTTCATCTCCTAATGCAAACTAATGCAAGAATTCATGAAATGCTCCCTAGCATTTCTCTAATGTATGAGGTACCTTGTCATGTCGTTAGAAAACTTATTCTAACTATATTTTAACCACCTGACTACGGTCTGGCAAGTACACCAGTCTGTCGTCGAGTAATAATTCACACTCTAGGTGTCTAGAATGAGTTCGTATCCACAGGGATCGTGCCGCAGCTTTACTAGCGTTATTTAAGCTTGTGATAGTTTGCATTCGCTTTGGTTTTTGAAAAGGTTTTTATAAAAATAGCCTAATGCTTTGCAGAAATATAAATTGCAGAATGTATAAATAATAGATTCAAGAAATATAGAGGCTAGGTATGGTGGTTGGACTCCCTCCCTTCTTCATATTTGGCATGACCGGTGTATAACATAGTTACTTAGATTATGTTCGGCGGTGAATTATCCTTGTTGTAGTAATACCTTACTATTACACTATGTCTATTAAAGTTTCCCTACATTAACAACTAAGGTACCTACGAGAGCCTAACCTCGATGTGTCACATACCTTAATTACTAAGTGAGTTGTTTATAAACATGCATTGTAACCTTCACCAGGTCCTAGTATCGGGCTGTTCATCTTCTAAGTGCTAAGATCACACCTAGTGCATGATTCCTCCTCTAACCGCTCAGTTCACGACTAGTTCAGGATGTTACCGTCTCTATACACCTAGTATTATTTACTACGAGTTCCGGACTAATACCGAGTCAAAACCTGATATCAATTCTATGGGCGCTCCCGCTTATCCGGCCAGATTACGAGAATACGTTATTAAAGTGCACGAAAGTAAATAACAAACATAATTACTAAATATCATTTATTATAACTTAGACTCAATCACAGACTCCAAATATTCATAGGGGAGTTCATCTTCTCCACCACAACCTAAGGCATAAATAATAAAGACTACATATTTAAATTACAAGAAATTATAACCTAAATACAAAAGCCTAAAGAAATCATACCTTGCTGAGTTAGTTTTCCCGTAAGGGGAGAAAACTATGCCCAATAGAGCTCCTCTGAACCTCTCCTTATAGTAGAGTGTTCTACTATTTCTATTTATACCTTGCTGAATAAAACAATGAATGGGAGGCTCTATTTATAGTTTTCGTAATGGGCCTCAGCAAGGCATCGCAGCACGATAAGGCCATCATACTGCGATGTGAAGATTCAGTTCAAAATTATAAATGATCCTGTGCATTTCATCAGCTTGGGCGCCAAGTAACATCATCGTACTGCGTTGTATGGCATCGTACTGCGATGGAAGATTTTCTCAAGATTTATTTCTTCTGATTGCTTGGCGTGCAAGGAGCTTTCATCGTGGCACGATAGCACACATCGTGCTGCGATGGAATGCTGTATTTCTTCACTTTTTGGGCTTTTTCTTGTCTTTTTGCATCTTGGACTCTGTCTTGATGCTTTTTCTTGCTTTTGTAGGTTTTCCTTCGTATTTGGGCTTGTCTTGGTCATTTTACTACGAATAATAATACTAAAAATGACGTAGAAATTCCTGTCATCACCACCTCGTTAAAATATTCCGTATTTTAGCCACCTTTCTAAAATACATGCTCATCATGCATATATGAATGCATGTATGCAAAATTTACCAAACATATGGTATAACCATCTCTTCCCAAAAGAATATCACAATTCATGTACTTCAAGATTACAAGTACATCTTCTCCATTAATTAAAACATATTAATTAATCATCTCAAGTTATCGTACATATACAAAAGTATCATAACTTATCATCTTTCATCTACATATAAGATATTCATAATTCAAATCATTTATCACCAAAAGTTCATAGTCCAACTTGCATACATTATTACATAATCATAAGATCATAATCCAATGGTAATATACGCATGCATTTCATTTAAATTATCACATAACAAAATCCTGTACAGACAATTTCGCCCGGCGAGCTTTAGCGAAAATCAAGTCAGAAAGTTCCAAGTTAACTGGCGAGATTTGGCGAAATCTGGCGAAACTTTAGCCCGGCGAGCTTTAGGGAAAATTTAGCCAAACCTCGCCCGGCGAATTTGTACGAACAGACACACTCTGCTATCGGGTTTTGAACTTCAAAACCCTTAGAAACTCGAAATTTCACTTCCAGAAGCAAAAAGATGATAGATTTAGGCATATATAAGTATGATAACCATGGAAGTACAACTCCTAACAAGTTTTACTAACAATTCATATTAGAAATCATCATTTTCATCATTTTTCATAAAAACTCATAAACTTCAAACATCTAACAAATTCCCACAAATTAAACCCCAAAGTTTGTGATTTCTTTTATCAAAACATGTGAGCAATCTATCTTTAACATAAAAATCATTCATTTTTAAGAATCAAACCCAACCCAAAGAAAAAGAGTGAGAGAGGATTGGGTTGGAGAGAGTAAGACTTTCTCCTCGTCTCTTAGTCACTCTAGGAAATCAATACCACTCTCTTACCTTAGAAATTCTGAATTCTCTAGTCCTTCTTCTACCTCTAGCTTTCCCTTTTGCTCTTCTCTTCTTCAAAAATGGGTTCTTCTCTCCATTCTCTTTCTACCTCCTTTTCTTTCTCAATCTTATGACTTCTCTCTTTCTATCTTTTTCTTATCTTAACCTAATTAGTATTAGAATGTCTCTAATACCCTCCTTATCTCTTATTCCTTATTGGGCTTGGCCCATTCACACTATAAGTCTAACATAACTCTATCTCAATTAATAATTCTAACTCATATCTCATTAACTCTCATAATCAATTAATTAACCAATTAACTCATTTTATCTCCACTAAAGCTCCCTAATTAAATTAATAATTCTAGTGGATTACTAAAATACCCTTTAACTAACCAAAAGCAATAAACATTCATAAAATCATGAAAGCACACATATTCAAATAGATAAGTAAATAAATAAATAATCACATAAAATCTTATTTATCTAATTACGGCTGTTACAACTCTACCCCCCTAAAAAGAATTTTCGTCCTCGAAAATTACCTGGAAACAATTCCGGATATGACTTCCTCATCTCATCCTCTAGCTCCCAAGTGGCGCTCTCTCCGGCCGGTCCTCCCCAAACTACCTTAACCGATGCAATTTCTTTGTTCCTTAATTTCTTCACCTCTCTTCCTTCTATTCTCAAAGGTATAGTCTCAACCGTAAGATTCTCTCTCACTTGTATGTCATCCACTTCTATCACATGGGTTGAATCGGGAACATACTTTCTCAATTGTGAGATATGAAAAACATTATGTAGATTTGACAAAGATGGTGGCAATGCAATCCGATAGGCCACTTCCCCTACTCTTCCAAGAATCTCATAAGGCCCAATAAATCTTGGTGTCAACTTCTTTGACCTCAAAGCACGTCCAATGCCGGTAGTTGGCGAAACTCTTAGAAAAACATGATCACTTTCCTTGAACTCTACATTCTTTCTCTTTTTGTCATAGTAGTTCTTTTGCCTACTTTGAGATGCTCTCAACTTTTCTTGTATCATCTTAATTTTCTCCGTAGTTTGTTGAACTATTTCCGGTCCAAGTACAACACTTTCACCCGCTTCATACCAACACAAAGGAGTTCTACATCTCCTACCATACAAAGCTTCAAAATGTGCCATTCCAATGCTAGAGTGGAAACTATTATTGTACGTGAACTCTTTTAATGGTAGATATCCATCCCAATTACCTTCTCCTTCCAATACACAAGCCCTTAACAAATCCTCTAGTGATTGGATGGTTCTTTCCGATTGCCCGTCCGTTTGAGGGTGGTAGGTGGAACTCAATCTTAACTTGGTTCCCAAGGCTTCTTGTAGGCTTTCCCAAAATCTCGAAGTGAACCTCGGGTCTCTATCTGACACGATGCTAGAAGGAATACCATGCAACTTAACAATTTGTTCCACATAAATCTCCGCCAACTTTGGTATTAAGGTTCCGGTTTTAAAAGCAATAAAGTGTGCGGATTTTGTTAACTTATCCACAATCACCCAAATTGAGTCATTCCCTTTGGTAGTCCTTGGTAACCCACTCACAAAGTCCATCGCAATGCTATCCCACTTCCATTCGGGTATAAACATAGGTTGTAGCAATCCGGAAGGTCTTTGGTGTTCCACTTTAGATTTCTGACAAGTCAAACAAGCATAAACAAACTCTGCGACTTCCTTCTTCATACTAGGCCACCAAAACAATTTCTTTAAATCTTGATACATCTTAGTAGCCCCGGGATGAATACTTAACCCACTTCGATGTCCTTCTTCCAAAATCTTTCTCTTCAATTCCGGTATGTCGGGTACACAAACTCTTTCGCGAAATCTTATGACCCCATTCTCATCCACTTTGAAGTCGGTTTCTCTCCCTCGGTTAATCAAAGTCAAACGGTTCACCAAACTCAAATCTCCCTTTTGTCCATCTTTCACTTCATCAAGAAAATCATTGGTAAGCTTTAACATTCCCAACTTGACACTATGTGGGGTCACTTCGCAAACCAAACTAAGATCTCTAAATTGCTCAATTAAATCCAACTCCCTTGCCATGAGATTTGACATATGCATAGATTTCCTACTCAAGGCATCCGCCACAACATTCGCTTTTCCGGGATGATAACTCAACTTGAAATCATAATCTTTTAAGAACTCTAACCATCTCCTTTGTCTCATATTCAATTCTTTTTGGTCAAACAAATACTTCAAGCTCTTATGATCGCTAAAAACTTCAAATCGAGAACCAAACAAATAATGTCTCCAAACCTTCAAAACAAACACAACGGCGGCTAGCTCAAGATCATGTGTTGGATAATTCTTCTCATGTACCTTTAGTTGTCTAGACGCATAAGCAACCACCTTACCATCTTGCATGAGTACACCTCCTAACCCCATCAAAGAAGCATTACAATACACAACAAATGGTTCATCCGTTTTCGGTAAAGTCAAAACCGGTGTCGATGTCAATCTTTTCTTCAACTCTTGAAAACTCTTCTCACAAAGACTATTCCATACAAAAGCTTGACCCTTTCGAGTTAATTGAGTTGACGGTAAGGCTAGCTTTGAAAAGCCTTCAATAAACCTCCGATAATAGCCCGCTAAACCAAGAAAGCTTCTTATCTCAAAAATCGATTTCGGAGTTTCCCACTTCAACACCGCATCTACTTTAGAAGGATCCACCGCAATACCTCCGTTAGATATAACGTGACCAAGAAAACTCACTTCCTTCAACCAAAATTCACACTTTGACAACTTCGCATAAAGCTTCTTTTCCCTTAAGGTTTCTAGTACAATCCTCAAGTGCTCGGCATGTTCTTCTTCCGATTTAGAGTAAATCAAAATATCATCAATGAACACCACTACGAACTTATCCAAGTATGGATGGAAAATTCGATTCATATACTCCATGAAAACACCGGGTGCATTAGTCACACCGAAAGGCATCACCGTATACTCATAGTGACCGTAACAAGTTCTAAACGCCGTCTTCGGTATGTCTTCCGACTTAACTCTAATTTGGTGATACCCCGACCTCAAATCAATCTTGCTAAACACACAAGCACCCACTAATTGATCCATCAAATCATCGATCCTTGGAAGTGGATATTTGTTCTTGATAGTCACTTTATTCAATTGTCGATAATCGATGCACAAACGCATACTCCCTTCTTTCTTCTTTACTAACAAAACTGGTGCTCCCCAAGGGGACACGCTTGGTCGGATGAACTTCTTCTCAAGTAACTCTTCAAGTTGCTTCTTTAATTCACTCAATTCCGATGCCGACATCCGATATGGCGCCATAGAAATAGGACTTGTACATGGCACCAAATCAATAGTGAACTCCACTTCTCTATCAGGAGGTACATCTGACACATCCTCTGGAAACACATCGGAAAATTCTTGTACCACCGGTAACTCCTTAATTTCGACACCACCTTCAAGTTTCAAAGACGCAAACATTGCAAACAATTCTCCATGTTCCTTCAAAGATTCTTTTACCTCTTTCCTACTCATCAACAATGAACTCTCTTCCGATCTAGGGAATACAACGGTTTTCTCACAGCAATTAATGTGAACACGATTAAATATCAACCAATTCATACCAAAGATTACATCTATATTACTAAGTGGAATACACACTAGGTCCATACCAAAAGATCTATCAAACACATCAACAGGACACTTAAGACACACAAACTGAGTAGTCACAGAACCACTAGCAGGAGTTTCTATTTCCATACGACTAGGCATTTCAGACATAGGAATATTAAGACGCTTTGCACAATCAATAGATATGAAAGAGTGTGTTGCTCCGGTATCGATAATCGCAATTAAAGGAGTGCCATGGATGAAACACGTACCTCTAATAAGATTGTCCTCTTGACCCGCACCATCTCCACTCAAAGCAAACACTTTTCCACTAGTCTTCTTTGGCTTCTTGCATTCCGGACTCTTGTGACCCAACTCTCCACAATTATAACAACTAATTGGTTCTTTACATTCATAAGCCATGTGTCCTAGTTTCTTGCACCTATAGCACTTAGCCTTCTCCTTGTCAAAGCCTTCATTCATCTTCTTTCCACTACTTTCACCACTCTTCTTCTTTCCCTTGTTGTCATAAGGTTTTCCACGGTTCCCATCATTTCCCCTCTTGTCATTTGCTAGCTTGTAGTAGCTTGACTTAGCCTTTGCATCTCTATCACAAATGCTACTCTTGTTCACCAAAGTGGCAAAGTTCCTAATCTCCGAGAAACCAATAAGCAACTTAATGTCGGGACGTAGTCCACTTTCAAACTTCACACACTTGTCCATTTCCGCTTCAACCGTGTTGTAGTGTGGGCTATACCTACACAACTCTTCAAATTTTGCCGCATACTCCGCCACGGACATGTTTCCTTACTTCAATTCCATAAACTCAACCACCTTCCTATTCCTTATATCGGATGGAAAGTACTTGACCAAGAACTCTCTCTTGAAGCTCTCCCAAGTAATCACGGTATTGCCAAAACCCAATCTTTGACTTGCATTTTTCCACCAATAACTAGCGTCCTCATGAAGCATGTAAGTTCCCAAAGTCACATTTTGTGTTTCCGAGCACCTCATTGCTCCAAAGATTCTTTCCATAGCTTCCAACCATTTGATGGCACCATCGGGGTCATGCCCACCCTTGAAAGCTCGTGGATTGTTCTTCAAGAATCGCTCCAATCTTGCCTCTTCTTCATTTCCTGTAAGGTTCTCTTGAGCAACCCTCTCGGCATTCCTATTCGTCGCCTCTTGAGCCATGTCATTAGCCATCATGGTCAAGGCATCCGCAATCGCCCTTTGAGACATCACCTGGATAATCAATCAAGCAAATCCAACTAATGATTAGAAATAAGTACTAGCAGTGTTTCCTACACATGTTGCACACAAGGGTAATCTAGGCCTAATTGATCCGACATGAATCAACCAGGCTCTGATACCATTTATTGTACCACCCTAATCCCATATATATAAATTACATAACTTAAAACAATTAAATATATAAAGATTCAAGGCATACAATTCTAATGAGACATACATGCATAATCATATGATAAATCATACATATAGCAGCGGATAATGAATTAAGTTCATACAATTTAAAACCATAAATATCATACTTCAACTTAAGTTCTAATAAATAGATAAAACAAGTCTCGACTTATCCATACAAACAAATCATGGACATAATAAATAGCATAGTTCAAACAACCATAAGAACAAATCATGCTCAAAACATTCGAATAAGGAAAATATCTACCCGACTCGATGTTACAAAATATCAGAGCATCTACTTAATACAAACCAACTAATAGATAAGTCTAACTAGGAGAAGCATAAAGCTTGACTCCTCATCACTGGTAAGCAAAAGCGCAGACAACGCTAATCCGCCGAAGCTAAATCCTTATCCTGCACACCTGAACCCCCAAAGGTCCAGCATTTACACAAAACAGAGAGTTAGTAAGGAATCCCGCAAAATAATGCAAGTATATCGCATACTAAACATTTATAATAAATAAATAAGGAAATGCAATATTTGTATCATATAAGAAATTGCATATATTAGTTGTATATGGTTCGAGCATCAATTCATTTAATACAACACAACCTTATCAATTAACATAATCAATTCATTTATCATTGGCACATAACAAATCAATGAACAATTAATGATGTCATTTACAAAATTATCACACATAGACAATCAACTTCATCTCCTAATACAAACTAATGCAAGAATTCATGAAATGCTCCCTAGCATTTCTCTAATGTATGAGGTACCTTGTCATTTCGTTAGAAAACTTATTCTAACTATGTTTTAACCACCTCGTTAAAATATTCCGTATTTTAGTCACCTTTCTAAAATACCTGCTCATCATGCATATATGAATGCATGTATGCAAAATTTACCAAACATATGGTATAACCATCTCATCCCAAAAGAATATCACAATTCATGTACCTCAAGATTACAAGTACATCTTCTCCATTAATTAAAACATATTAATTAATCATCTCAAGTTATCGTACATATACAAAAGTATCATAACTTATCATCTTTCATCTACATATAAGATATTCATAATTCAAATCATTTATCACCAAAAGTTCATAGTCCAACTTGCATACATTATTACATAATCATAAGATCATAATCCAATGGTAATATACGCATGCATTTCATTTAAATTATCACATAACAAAATCCTGTACAGACAATTTCGCCCGGCGAGCTTTAGCGAAAATCAAGTCAGAAAGTTCCAGGTTAACTGGCGAGATTTGGCGAAATCTGGCGAAACTTTAGCCCGGCGAGCTTTAGCGAAAATTTAGCCAAACCTCGCCCGGCGAATTTGTACGAACAGACACACTCTGCTA
Source organism: Trifolium repens (assembly GCA_030408175.1). Lineage (NCBI taxonomy): Eukaryota > Viridiplantae > Streptophyta > Magnoliopsida > Fabales > Fabaceae > Trifolium > Trifolium repens. The sequence continues at coordinate 41,508,126 of CP125851.1, forward strand.
TCGGGTTTTGAACTTCAAAACCCTTGGAAACTCGAAATTTCACTTCCAGAAGCAAAAAGATGATAGATTTAGGCATATATAAGTATGATAACCATGGAAGTACAACTCCTAACAAGTATTACTAACAATTCATACTAGAAATCATCATTTTCATCATTTTTCATAAAAACTCATAAACTTCAAACATCTAACAAATTCCCACAAATTAAACCCCAAAGTTTGTGATTTCTTTTATCAAAACATGTGAGCAATCTATCTTTAACATAAAAATCATTCATTTTTAAGAATCAAACCCAACCCAAAGAAAAAGAGTGAGAGAGGATTGGGTTGGAGAGAGTAAGACTTTCTCCTCGTCTCTTAGTCACTCTAGGAAATCAATACCACTCTCTTACCTTAGAAATTCTGAATTCTCTAGTCCTTCTTCTACCTCTAGCTTTCCCTTTTGCTCTTCTCTTCTTCAAAAATGGGTTCTTCTCTCCATTCTCTTTCTACCTCCCTTTCTTTCTCAATCTTATGACTTCTCTCTTTCTATCTTTCTCTTATCTTAACCTAATGAGTATTAGAATGTCTCTAATACCCTCCTTATCTCTTATTTCTTATTGGGCTTGGCCCATTCACACTATAAGTCTAACATAACTCTATCTCAATTAATAATTCTAACCCATATCTCATTAACTCTCATAATCAATTAATTAACCAATTAACTCATTTTATCTCCACCAAAGCTCCCTAATTAAATTAATAATGGTAGTGGATTACTAAAATACCCTTTAACTAACCAAAAGCAATAAACATTCATAAAATCATGAAAGCACACATGTTCAAATAGATAAGTAAATAAATAAATAATCACATAAAATCCTATTTATCTAATTACGGTTGTTACATTATCCACGTTAATCATACAAGTTCATAAGTTGATACTCTTATTACAACCAACAAAAAAAATATTTTGAGTTGTTTACATGATTTATTGTTGTTGTTGTTGATACTAAAAAAAACTCAATAACATAATTAACATCAGCGAATTAATGATTTTGTGTTATAATTTACATGATTTTTCAATTAAAAAATGGTATAATTTTTTTTATAAACTAACTTGTGGGCTAGCCAACCCAGCCTTGTGTCTACCTGCTTTTTCTTCGAGATAAACATGGCAGACTAGTTTAAGATGTTGAGTTTAAGACTTCAACTCAACCTATCTAAAATAGTAGGTTAAATGGACTGACTCAACAGACTAGACCCATTGTGCTACCCTTATAACATACTAGACTCAGACACTTAAAGTGTGGAGAAATGGAGAATTTGAGATTCGAACTTCAACCTCTCTAATAATTTTTATGGTAACTTCTGTAAAAAATAATAATAATGATAACTACTAACTGAACTACAGTTACGGGACACCTCTGATACTTCTTTAGTTAGTCGTTTTGGTTATTATGGTTTTTTTATTTACTCATTTTAACCCTCAGATGTATTTTCAATTTATTGTTGGTTTGGTTGTGCGGTAGAATTTCTTGGTTTGTTTGGTTGAAAGAAAAGAAAGAGGGAGAAAAGAAAATTACCAATCCAAATAAATAAATTTGGACTAATTCATTCATTGGATGCATAATTTTTTTTTCCTTTGTCTTTCTTTCTTTCAAACAAAGCGCACCCTCTATATTAGCTGAATCACGACCAGATTTCACATTTACAAATACTTTTTTTTTTGACACAAGTAAACTTAGTGCATTTATTCATGATAATTGTTTCAATACAAGGTGGGCAATAATCATAAAATTGGGGACTAGCAATAAAACGATTTGCCTGCGCTAATTCGTGAGCTACTCGATTGGCTTGTCTCATCACGTAATTGACCTTACAGTTTTGATTAAAATCTAACAGCCTGCAACAAGAGGCAATGATGTTGCCAAACTCAGTGGTATTATTGGACCTTTTATTTAAACTTTGCACTACATGCAAGCAATCAGTCTCAATATAACTTGCTTCAATATGTGAGCTTTGCAACCATTTGATAGATTCAAGTACTCCTAGTGCTTCAGCTTCAGCAATAGTGGGTTGGCCATCGTACCTTTTTGCAAAAGCTCTAACAAAATGACCTCTGTCATCACGCAAGCAGGCTGCTATACAGTAGCAGTTTTGACTTGCATAAAAGGCCATGTCCATGTTACACTTAAGCATTCCAGCCGGTGGTTTTCTCCATACATGGCTAGTTGCCGCTGCATCGTGATCCCCATGGTGTGTGGTCTTCTGCTTAACGTTATTCCAGTCACTCCACATATCTTGTGCTCGTCTTATGACCTCGAACACTGTAGGAGTATTTGCGTTCCAGCATGTTTGGTTCCTACGCCACCAAATTGACCACAGCAACATAGCAATTTGTGACATAGTGCTCCCATAAAAAACAGGCAACATATTGAAAATCATTGGTACAAATCCAGTTGCATTTATTATAAATTCTTGTACCTGCTGCCTGCACTCAGCATCCAGCCACACTTCCTCTACAGTATTACACCCGAAAAAGCAATGCCACTCATTCTCTTCATTAGTATCGCAGTATGGACATTTGTTGCTGCAAGGAACTCCTTTTTGCACGAGTCTTCCACGGACCGGGAGGCATCCTCTTAGAACTCTCCATAGAAATATCTTTACTTTATTTGGTACATTTAAACTCCATAACCTCTTCCAATTACCATCAACCTTTAAGTGATTATTGTCAATTACACTTTCAATAAGATGATGGTAAGCTGACCGAACAGAATATAATCCTTTTCTGCTAAGTCTCCATATCTGTTCGTCCTCTTCGTGCAGTAAATTGAGTGGTATCTTGAGTATTTCAGTTACATCCCGCGTGTTGAAGAGTTGTTGTATGAGAGCGACGTTCCATTTACCTATATCGTGATCGATGAGCTCTGACACTTTCATATTTTCTCTTCCTTCAATCATAGGTGTAGTAATGTAGGCATGATCTTCATTCCGGAGCCAAGGGTACTTCCACACGCTAACTTTCTCACCATTTCCCAACCGCCATCTAAGACCTCCTCTAACTACCACCTGGGAAGCGTGGATACTACGCCATACATAGCTTGGGTTATGCCCCAGTTTAGCCTCAAGAAATCCCTCTTTAGGATAGTATTTAGCTTTGAAGACTCGTGATAAGATAGTATCATTTTTGGTTAGTAAATGCCAACCTTGCTTCCCTAGCATCGCCAGATTAAATCCATAGAAGTGACGGAATCCCATCCCACCATACTCCTTCCTCATGGCTAGCTTCTCCCATCGTAGCCAGTTAATACCTTTACCGGATGATTTATTCGAACCCCACCAGAATGAATTTATCATCCTCTCTAGCTCCTCCCCTAAGGTTTCCGGAAGGAGGATGGTGCTCATACAATACGCCATACATTTACAAATACTAACTTCTCAAAATCACGCCAAAAACACAAAACCAAACATCTTATTAGTCCATAAAATTTACAAACAAAAGAGACTTTTGAGGACTTTTCAGTAATTTCAACACATTAGAGACAACAATAAAAAATGAGTTAAATATATTTTTTTGTCCTTCTAAATATTTAAACTTTCATTTGTATTCATTTAAAAATTTCCTTCTAACATTATTGCCTCTAAATTTTTTGTTTTTAATTTTAATGCTTGACTATTTCCTTCGAACTTTAATCTCTAATTTTTTTATGACATATCATTATTAAAACTTTAAAATATTATTAGCTTAAAAAATAGAAATTTTAAAAAGATCAAATTTGAAGAAATTTTTTCTTGATGATTTTATTTTGTAAATAAATTCAAAGAAAATCTTTTTTTTTTAAAGGAGTTCAAAGAAAATCTTTAAAAAGATTAAAAGTGAAAATATATCTAGAGAAACCAAAAACATATTCATAAAAAAATAATTCAACTCGGCTTTGCGAAGCGGTTCGGACCGGTTCACTACTAAGCCGAAGTGGATGTGTTGGCACAAAACAAAACCTGTTACCGTGAGACATGCAGAGCGAGCGTGAGAGGGAGTGGCATGGAAATAGCGAGCGTGTTCTTCGATTAGGGTTTTGAATTTTCCCCAATACCAAATCCCAAGGTGAGTGAGTGCGTAATAATTGCATTTTTTTGGATTTAATTTTGCAAATTGAAACGCAGTTGAATTTGAAGCCCCTTCAAAAGCTGAAAATTTTCATCTCGTAAACGATGATAATGATGAAGAAAATTGTGTGTGAGATAGAAGTGTTTTTGTTATGTGCAGGGAGCGAGTGTGAGGGATTTAGAGAGAGTGGAGTGAAGAAGAATTCGAGAGAGATTTTTTTCCTATTTATTTTTCAATTTTTAGGGATTGCGTTTCATTGATCCTTATTCAAGTTTTCAATGGAGCAACGAAAGCTTGTGGTTAGTTACATTTATATTAATTATATTTTCTTATTAATTGAATTAATCAAGAATTCAGGATATTGAACATCTTGTTTTTATTGTTTGATTTTAAAAAATACAGATTTAATTTACTTTGTTCATGAAATTTGAACCTTAGGTTTTGGGTATTCCATGGGACGTTGATACTGATGGCTTGAAAGAATATATGAGCAAATTTGGTGAGCTAGAAGATTGTATTGTTATGAAGGTTAGATATTGATTTTCATTTTTTGTTCTGTGATTGTTGTTTCTTTCATGTTTAATTCATGATTTTACGTGGTTGTGCTAAATTTGTTGATATTTGGGTCCCTTAACCATTTGGTCCGGGGTTTGATCCCCGGCCGATACGTATGAAAAAACATTTGTTGGAAGAGGTCAACCCCTTAAATGAATCTCAGTCACTGCATTTGCGTGCGGAGGATACCTTTGTTTACTCCAAAATAATAATAAAAATCGTTGAATATTGGAAATTGGAACTACATTTTCATGCTTCATTATTCAAATGCTTCTGCATGGATTTTGGAGAGAATGCAACATGCTTATCCATGTTTCACGGTGCTACAAAAACAGAGAAAAGATGAAAGCTAGAAATAATAGAAAAGGAACAGAAAAGAACTAATTGTTGTTTGCTTTATGACATTTTCTGTGAAATATAAAATGAAATATCCTTATACGACATTGATTTAGTGTTTGTTTTATAATGCTAAATTTCCTCTTTAATTTTAAACTTTATGTTTTGTGGAGGCACATTTTAATCTATATTTTTTATTTTAGGAACGGTCAACTGGGCGGTCTCGCGGTTTTGGATATGTTACATTTGCATCACTGGATGATGCTAAGGTAACTTCTCTTCACTCTCAAAAACATGCATAGCTACTATAGTTAGTATATGAGAAGGTAGCTTGAATATGCTTAATCCGAATTTGCGTCACTTCTAAATGCAGAATGTGCTATCTAGTGAACACAGCCTTGGCAACAGGACGCTGGAAGTCAAAGTGGCCACACCAAAGGTTTAATGCATGAAATTTAAAATTGTGTTTACTTCTAGTTTAGTTCATGGCTGGTCTACTTTGAAATTATATGAGATATGGTGATGATGTTGTGGATTGTACTACTGATCCTTGGCATGCTTTCCTTTTAAATTAAAGGAGGAGATGAGGGCACCAGTCAAAAAGGTTACCAGAATCTTTGTGGCCAGGATTGCACCATCAGTAACAGAAGAAGCTTTTAGGAGGTATATTGAGTATCTCCATTAAAATAATTGGGAGTATTTTCTTCTTTCGGGATGTAGTCTCATATAGTCTCTGATGCTAAGATAACGGATGCATTAATTTAACATATTCCTTTTTTTCCCCTTGCAGTCATTTTGAGAAATATGGTGAAATAACCGATTTATACATGCCAAAGGTACTTTCCTCACTTTGATGTTCAAACACGTAAAGTTAAAATGATGTTGGTATGTGTTTATGCATGCCTTGTACATACACAGAACATAATAAATAAGGGTCTTGCTAAACAGTGCCCCCGGGGCATTCTTTAAGGATTCCATTTAAGGAAATAATTTATTCAAAAAGTTGAACATTTCAATTTCCAATGCGCTGACTTCACACATTTCCATAATTTTCTTTATAAAACCTTACTATTTAAAGGCTTAAAGAGTGCCCCAGGGGCACTATTTAGCATTTGCCAATAAATAATAACAGTTGTTAGTTGTACAATTGCGCTGCATTATTATGCTTGTTTCTGTATGTGTGTTAATTTAGTTGACATTTATTTATTTGTAATTCTAGACAGTTTATCATTTGTTTCCAACAGGATCGAGGATCAAAAACACATCGAGGAATTGGTTTTATAACTTTTGCAAGTGCAGGTTTGACCGTCATTATTTGTCTGTGTTAGAAGTATCTGCATATTTTAACTTATGGATTTGTCATAACATAATTATCCTTGAATTTTATTTTAGTTAGAATCATAGATAATTAACTATTATTAGTTAACTAGTATCGTAATTATCATTGGCAAAAGACTATTTTGTGAGTACATTTCTGAGTTCTGTGACATGGCTGCTATGCCTTTTCTCTCTGTCTCTCTAAATAAATAAAACAGAGGATGTATCATTAATTGATTTTTGATTTTCACTGGACTTGAAATTGATTTTTATCAACAGACACATGTATTTTTGTTGAAGTTGAATTTTGACCTTTATATTTATTTTATGGGACATATTGTTGGCTTTTAGAATTATAAGTATGAGGTACTTCGTTAAATTGTACTCTGTATTGCTGTACTCTGTATTGCTCATAAAAATTCAGTTATTTATTTCCCTCTGCATTTGGAATATTTATATTTCATATATAACTTCTTTTCTGATTATTTCAATCTATAAGTTTGCCTATTTATTAAAAGTTATTGGGATAGCTTTCTTGATTACAGAAGAATAGCAAAAGTTCTTGTTTTGTTTTTCATTTGCTTTTCCCCCTGTATTAATTTCTGCAAGTCCTGAAAGGAAGATATTTATTTGCAGATTCTGTAGAGAACTTGATGAAAGAAACCCATGAACTGGGAGGTTCTGATGTGGTGGTTGATCGAGCAACACCTAAGGCAAGATTTTTTAGAGCTACTCTATTATAAAAACAGTTTTGTGAAAATTCCTAATTAATGTTTTCTCCTGGTGTTTTTTCATTGCATCTTCTATCGAAGTGGTTACCTGTTTGCTCATAAAAGCATGGCTTTATGTTCAAAATATAACTTACCAGTGTAGGTGTTTAAAAAATAAATCTGTACAGCTAAAAAAATTTGAGTAAAGGAATTTATTAACAAAGATTTATATGAGATGCAATTTTGAGCAGTACAGTCTGAACTCATTAATTTGCTTGCCAAAGAAGCTTCAAGTTTTCTAATAGTGATTTTTGAGAGAAACATGCATTTTAAATTGAGGATGTATGAAGTACCTTATGTATAGGAAAGCATGTCGGAACTACTTCGTACTCTTACTAATATAATAAAATTATAATAAAATTATGCTGGTGATTTTATCTTATCATATTCTAGTTATGATAGAATAAATACTACTATCAGTTTGCGCCAAACCCCTTCAATTCTGCAACTGGTTATCACTCTTTCTTCCTCCGTACCTCTCAATTAGCACTTGCTTGAACATCAGCCATGTTAATTCATCCTCTGTTTCACGCAGAAGGTTAAACCGATGAATGGTTGCACTTGCACCCTCCATGCTCAATTTGGCCAAGCGCTCCTTCACCTCCTTCGATGATCCCTGCACTTCAAAATGAGTCTCTAAACCACGTAATCCACCCTACTGGATCTTCATTAAACGGTGACAGTTCTAACTTCTTCACAACCATCTTGTATTCGGACGTTGAATCCTCAGTGGAATGAGATGAATGAATCTCTTCAGAAGGACGATGTTCCAACAGTCTGGCAAACTCTGTCAAACATGGACTAACAGAATTCCCCCAGTGCTTGACGTAGGGAATTTTATACCGTAGTAATTCTCACTTCTGATGCATCCTTTCGTTCAGACATCTTCGGTGGCATGAGCAATTCACGATTTGTTTAGCTCCTCTCGATTAATCTGTCAGTTGGACCATTGATAGAACTCAGAAAACATTGGGAATATAACAGTTTATTTAATGAAAACAAGAAGCTCAAGAGCTTTTTACAGCAGCAATGAAAGGAAAGACAGAGTCTATTGCTCCTACCAGAGATACTATCTCCTACTCAATTTTAGTAACATACACATGAATATCCCACCACCTCATCCTACCCACCTCATTAATCCCTTTTCTAACAGCACGTCACCCCCTCCCCTTCTTCTAGAATAAACCTTCCTTGTAGTAGGCCTGTTTGGAGTCACCTCTATTATTGGATCTTTGTTGGTATCAGGCCCAAGAGTCCTATCCGACTTTTTTTAAAATAAATTCCCACATTTTTTAATCTCGGTACGTTGCCAACCCGTGCCCGGTATGCCATTGATACGATTGACTGTTTTTCTCGAATCTCATGCATAGTTATTAGTATGATGATGGAAAAATACACTATTGTATAGCCTTTTGTTATAACTTTTGCTAATAAGATGTTATGTCATTTTGGCAGGAAGATGATTTCAAGCCAATTGGCAGAACCAGAACTTCACAAGGAGGATATGGTGCCTATAATCCATATAGTTCTGCACCAACTAGATATGCAGCACTTGGTGCTCCAACTATGTATGATCATCCTGGTTCAATTTATGGAAGTAAGCATGGAAACACTGATATTAAATTAAAATTATTATGTACTGATTTTTTTTTAATTAATTCTTATAGTTGCTGCATACTGACTGTTTTAAATGGTAAATTAGGGGGAGAACCTGTTCGTGGAATGAGCAAAAAGATATTTGTTGGTCGTCTTCCCCCGGAGGCAACCACTGAGGATCTTCGCCTGTACTTTGGAAGATTTGGCCATATATTAGATGCTTATATACCTAGGGTAAGATGTCAAATAAAACAAATACAAGTGTTAAAAGCTGGCTAACCCATCTGTCTATTTTGATCTAGGATGTCAAGAGATCTGGTCATAGAGGTTTTGGTTTTGTGACTTTTGCTGACGAGGGCGTTGCAGATCGTGTCTCTCGGAGATCTCATGAAATTTGTGGACATCAGGTACTTTAATTTTTTACTTTTTGTTGCTGTGCATTATGACCCTACTTGAATCTATCCTTCCTTTTCTTTTTTTTCCCTCATTTGGAAATGACAATGAAATGAGTGGATGTATTTAAGATTAACCCTCCCCCTCCTTAGTCCTTACTTCTTGCAGTGATCTACTTGACATTACATCAGTATGCAGTGATTGCACTGATTCCTGATTCCTTCTGACATGACCTGTTTGTGCAGATTCCTTCTGACATAGCATCATGTAAAAAATGTCCAGTTGAAATCCAATGATGATTCTGTTTGTTGTGTATACTTGTGTATTTAAGGCTGCATAACTTCATTCTTCTGAAACTTAACTTACCATGTCTTCCTTATTTCATATAAACTTGTGTACGAGTGTGTGTGTGTGTGTGTGTGTGTGTGTGTGTGTGTGTGTGTGCGTGCGTGTGTGTTGTTTGAAACGTATACAAGTGTGTGTTTGAATCTTGGATTTATAAATGATTTTATTTATTTGCATCATGCTCCTGCAGGTTGCCATAGATTCAGCCGCACCTCTTGATGAGGCTGGGCCCAGTGGGAATACTATGTTGAATAATAGCATGGATTCTTTCAGGGGATATGGCGGTCCTGTGAGGCCTTATTTTGATCAAAGTCCTGTGAGGCCACCTTATGGGAGAATGTATGATAGCCTGGACTTTGATGATGTGAGTATACACTATATAGTTTCATTATTATTATTTGCATTGCTGAAAAAATGTGAGAAATTGATAGATAGCTGAAGAAAACTGGAGATATTTGAGAGAATCTGAAATTTGTACTTTCTGAACTCTGAAGAATCTGATTACTAGCTTGCAAATAATTACGTAGTATAGTATTTATAGATTCAAGTTGATGGTTATAGTTAACTGTTAGATTCTGTTACTGACAGAATCTAATTACTAAGCTACATAAGCTCATCCTAACACACTTAACTGTTGATGGTTATAGGCCCAGTCTGCTAACCCATGAGCCAAAGACCCATTTTGCTAACTGAAACAGGAGAAATAAAATTAAATATCAGAAATACAAATTGACAAATATACTTGGCACATGTTTGGCTCATATATTGTTAAAGAAAAAATCAATCTATATTTTTAAATTAAAAAAAAAAACCTATGCATTGCTTTTCTTAGGCCAAACAAATGACTCTTCTTCTTTCATGTTTCAATTGAAACTCGTGAAACCGTAATCACTTGAATTCTCACGGTTGGGTTTTCTAAGTAAGCCGTAATCACTTGAATTCTCACGGTTCCCTTTTCAAAGAGATGGGTATAAGAAAGCTGTTCTCATCATGGTGGCTTATCGGGTTTTCAAGCAACAAAATATGGAAGATGAGTCTGTAACTTCACCTCTAGCCAACGAAAAGGGGAACAAACGACGTATAGTGGATAGTACTGTTAAATTCGTCTCTTTAGTCTGTGTGTCATCTTCCAGGTTGGTACTCAAATTTGTTCCTTCTTCTGATCCTAGTACAAGCTAGTCGCTAAATTTAATTAGAAGAAGGAACAAATTTAGCGACTGACTTATACTAGAATTAGAAGAAGGAACAAATTTGAGTACCAACCTGGAAGATGACACATAGACTAAAGAGACGAATTTACCCATAGTATCCACTATACGTCGTTTGTTCCCCTTTTCGTTGGCCAGAGGAGAAGTTACAGACTCATCTTCCATATTTTGTTGCTTGAAAACCCTATAAGCCACCATGATGAGAACAACTTTCTTATAGCCATCTCTTTGCAAAGGGAACTGTAATTCAAGTGATTACGGCTTACTTAGAAAACCCAACCGTCTCTGTAACAATATTAAATAGGTTTCACGAGTTTCAATTGAAACTTGAAAGAAGAAGAGTCATTTGTTTGGCCCAAGAAAAGCAATGTATAGGTTTTTTTTTTTTTTTTTTAATTTAAAAATATAGATTGACTTTTTCTTTAACAATATATGAGCCAAAGACCTTTTTTTTAAAATTTAACAATATAGATTCTGGAGGTGTAAAATTGATCTTAACATGTTTGGTTGTTCTCCAGTAGAATTGATTTTGACTCCAAAATTGATTCTCACTCAAAGTTAGGATGCGTAGCTTTTGATTCTAAACGTGATTTTTACATGAAATTTATTCTTCAACTCACCTTTTATAATACACTTGAATGATTTTATAACTGGTAATAAATTGTAAATTAGATTATTTGTCAAGAATTCACCCCCCTTTTTTGGAATCTACTAGACCCTTAATATGTGTTGTTTCCTGTTGTACTCATCTTGCAAGTAAACTGAAATGCTTGTGTTTTTTTATCATTATGAAAAAGATGGATGATATATATTTTTTGAAGTGTTCCTTGGATGTAAAGGAATGGACAATAAACATTGGAATACTTTTTTTTTGAACGGAAACATTGGAATACTGAATCTAGTTCCATGCTTCTTGCTTTCGGTTATTATTCTTAATTTTTGTTGCTGTTTGTTTATTTTTCAGTGGAGTTATGGAGTTGCTAGTAGAAGACCATCAAGAGCAGATTGGAGGTATAGACCATACTAGGAGAGTATTATTTAATTAGCTGCATGCAATGCATTCCAAACGCTATGGGTGCCACGAACAGCTGTGAAGGTCTTCTATTAAGAATGGTTTCAAGTATTATCAGTACTAAGCTGGATTTTAATTTATACATTGTAAACCAGATAAACTATTTTTTTGCCCCTTAAGCTATAATCTTGTATTCTTTTATTGGTTTATAAGAATTTTTGGCCGATCCTCTTGCATGTTTTTTTTGCCAGTTTAGTAATGTTCCAATTTATACTCAAACTAGTATTGTGGTTAGCAACAAACCTTAAGAACTTGTGACACAATTTTTTGAAAACGTTATTATTTCCAAAGAAAACTCGCCATCACTGGCGGTGGTTAAAGGTACACTTCCCCTACTGTCATCTATCATCTATGGCAGCACATTGCCAAAACTACTGCTGCTAGACTTTTGTAGTGTGTCTAGATCAACAGGGTGAGCATCTGCACATCTCCAAAAACATGTTTATCCACAAAGAGCAGATATAAAAATATTTATAGAAGAAAGTTTGTCGACATAAATCACTGTGCTTTATATATACAAACAACTCATAACTAGGTACAAAGAATGATGTAATGCGAGCTTTCTAACACATGCCAATTGCATCAAAGGGCATTAAGACAATGCAGAATATTCTTTTATAAGCTGGTCAAAACCTCAATGACTTCAGGCACGTACATGGGAATGGCTGGTGAAGCAGCTGCCTAAAGATCTTATCTGAGCATATTTGGGGAATGAAAATACTTTGCAAATTTTGGAAGCTTGATGGTCCTGTTGTACAGGTGTGAAGCTTCTCATACTCTCTGCTTTCAACTGTGCCCTTCTAAGTTTCTTTAGAATCTTATCCATTGTTGAGGATCTCTTCTTTTCCAATTTCATCTGTGTCAAACATTATCATGGTCAGAAAGATGTTACAAATGCCCCTTCTGTTGTTATGAACACTTACTGCATTTATATTCTTAGCTTTATAAGACTGCAGTAATTTGACTGATAATAGGGTGAAACCATCTTTAATAAACTTAATCTTGCTCTTTATAATGATAATATGAATACAAGTCTAATTCTGAACACTAGATATCCTTGGTATTATAAATTAAAATAGACAAATTGTAATGAATAAAAATACCTCTAGTTTCCTTATTTCAGCTTCGGCCTTTGCTTTCTGCAAATTCTCCCACGCGATGATTTTGGCTTCCTCTCTCCGTAACCTGCGCCAATAAAAGAAGCTCATGGATGAATGAATAAGTAAACCAATCACATTATCTGGGGTGAGATTCAGATATCTAGCTTCTGATGATATAAATAACTGAAAATAAAATGGTATTCATTTGCAGCCTCAAAACTGTAAAGAGAGTTTCACAGAGACATACTTGGAAGTGTCCAAGGTTGACTCTTCAATATCCCAACATGAAACTTGGGCATCAACACCACTGTCCCTCATTTCTGTTCTATGCATTTGGTCATTTTTTGTCACTTTGGCTCCATGCCTCTTGGATCCCCTAGTAACAGTGGCTTGACTGTCAACTTCCACATCTCTGACTTCTAATTTAGGATAATGGCAATATTCTTGATATATGGCCAAAGTGGCAGCAGACTTTGGAGATAAATCTGCATCATTCTCTGTTTCTGTAGGGCTCATTTGAGTACCTTTATCACATCTTGGTACTAGAGACATCTCACTTTCCTCATTATTCATTCCATCATGTTCCTCATCTGTAAATTAAAATAACAAAAAAAAAAAAAAAAATTAAATATGTAGATTGTTGGATCTTGGACAGTGTTGTCAACATGTAATAGTGTGTATAGATGTCAGCTTGTAAATATATGAAATTTACTTTTAGTAGGGATGCCTGCAAGATTAAGGTACCATATTATATTTATTATTACCTTGAGAAGTAGGAGATGAAGGGTCACACAGCAAATCAGATTCAGAACACATGTGTCCAGTGGACATTGATGAATGCCTTACACCATTCTGGTTGAGGACAGGACTAGTAGAATATTGGATTCCATGGTCAATGTCATAACCAAAAACTGTACCATGTGGGTCATCATCATCATCATAATGATGAACAGAAACAGCAACAGGTGCTAACACACCTGTTGAAAAAGGAGAACTAACCATTAAATTCCTCACAACAAAACTTTGTCTAAGTTGTGTAACTGATGGTGAATAATTTGAGTATAGAGCCATTCCAGGAGGTGGAACAATTGGACCACTAATTGATTTAGGTCTACGTTGTTGATGTTGTTGTTGTTGTGTATGTGAAGTTCTTCTGCTATCAGTATATGATGCTGAAACTGGACTACAAATCCATCTTTCAGCTTCATCCCATTTTGAAGGCATTGTTCTTCCACCACTGAATGGTGTTAAACCAGACATAGTGTGTCTTCTGCTGCTGTAATTGCTTCCTGTATGCTTTGTTACTCTCTCTGAGCTCCAACCCTTATTGTTCTCATACCTTCTTGTTCTGTCCCTATAATATGGTGCTCCTGGACTTGGGAACGAACCCATGTTAGAGGAAACTGAAGCTGAAACAGAAGCAGAAGAGTCCTTCTTGATGTCACTCTGTGAGTTAGAGAGTTCCATTTGGAGGTTACCAAGCACACAGTAATTATTTTCAGTACTAAAAAGGAAAGCTAAACTTATTTTGGTCCATCTACTCTTGTTTCTATTTTATTTGAAGAGAGATATTAATAATACATTTTCTAATATATTTCATTTTTTTTGTTGAAATATAAATGAGGTTCATTTCTGAATCTCACTAAATTATGCAAGTCACTTTCAACCAATTAAAAAATAATATTATAAAATTTATATTGAAGATCAAGCCAATGAAACTTCGGAGTAGTTCTAGACTTAATATGGATAATAAATACTACACTCACAAAATGGATAATAAATAATTTCAAACAAAGTAACAAAAATAAAAAAAATGGTTGAACCCATACTGATTTAACCAATCTAATAAAAAATGGTTGAACCCATAAATAATTCTTGTTTAAGTTTTACTTTTCCGCAACTTGGATTATTACATTTCTAGAAACTAATGGGGTTAAATAAATAAAAAAAATCTTTGTAAAATTTGTAAGAAAAAGGTATTTAAAAAAGCCTATTTGAGAGCGGGTTGATATACTTGTTATGTAACTTTTTCTTTTTTACTTTTTGTGAGGTTGATATATCATGATCATGATGTACTTATATCTGATGAGATTCGTTTTACTTTTACCCAAAAGGAAACAATGTACTAGTAATATTTTGACCAGTCATGCTTCATGACTCAAAGTTAAATAGTGGTTATGCAAAAGGATAAAGTAAAACGGAGTTAAATATGCAGTAACTAAAATAGTGAGTTTGATTGTGTATTAATATATGAAAGGTTTAATTAGTCCGCATGTCTTTTAAAAAAAAATTGGTTTTATTTTGACCCCTTAAAGAAAATAAATTTTATTTTGATCCTTTATTGATATTTTTGTTAATTAATATGGTTGTTTCCGTCTATTTTCTTTCAGAAACTGTTAACTTCTGTACATGTGGCAAAATAGGTTGTTACGTGACAACTGTATAGAAGTTAACGGTTTCTAAAAAAATGAACGGAAAAGATTATATTAACTAACGGAGATATCAATAAAAATTAAAATAGAACTTATTTTCTTTAAGGGACCAAAATAAAATCAAAAAAATCTTTAGGAAAGCCTAATTAAACCTACATGAAACCTAACCTAAAGTTGAGACTATACGAACTAAAAGAAAACAGCTGGTACAAATTATTATTAATCATGGATTCATGGTTATGGTATTAGTATTATTCATTCAATATATTTCTCTTACTTACCTCTGAGGAAAAAATAAAAATAAATAATTGTTGACATTTTGTCGTGTTGCTTTGATCGGTGGTCGGTTTAAAGTAACGTTTTGTGTTGGGTTGGGGTGGGGGGACATTCTAAGAATGCGGACATGTTATATAGTGAGACGAGACACATCACGTTAGACCATACCCCAATCAATTATGCATTTTGTTTAGGATGAGAATGAATTAATACATTTCATGACTAAAAAATATTACGATCGAAAATTGCCATGAAATTTTATTAGCTACTCTTGGATAAAATGTAAGAGAAGAGATTGAATCTTTGTTAAGAAGATTTACTATGTGATCCTTCGCGCATATTTTTTTATTTTTTCATTTTACTTTTTTTGGCTATTTAAATAGTAGATGTTATAAAAATAAGAAGTTTTTGAAAAATATTATCCGCTACTTTTTTTTTTTTTTTGACATAAATATTATCCGCTACTTAAGTAGCATACATTATAATGGTATGGTGTTTAAGTAGTAGACATGAATATTCTTATACAATTGTAGGGCACGCGAGAAAATGGATAGCATGACAAAAGTACATGTCATCTCTATCGGTCGTAGATTGGTTCAATGCCCAATACATAGTACATATATATGAATAAATGTTTTAGATCCAATTCAAAATCACCGTTTTACGGAGGCTTCTTATGCAAGTTAATGATATTTACAGGACCGTTAGATTCAGCTCAACGACCATTATCACCACTAATGACTGTTGTTGTTGTTAGGTGATACATACCATCTCAATCACTTTTCAGTTTTCACTTTCACTCCACTTTAATTATATACTGACTTAAATGTTGAAATGTTAATGTATTTTGCAGATATTTTCACCTGAAGTCTATCTTCACAGTAACTATTTTAGATCTCATAGTCAAGAATCATCTATTATATATATGATTGCTATTATATGTAAATCTAGTTTGTTTGTTTTTTTTGACAGAATATGTAAATCTTAGTTGAAATTTGTAGTTATTTCATTTCATAACCGTATTATATGAGCTATTCGTACATTTCATATTCTATGTTTTTAATCATAAAAAAGAAAAGGATGAATGTGGACAATAGCACCGTGAGACATATTATTATTAATATAGAGACTCCCAAGACGACCCACCCTTCCATTTGTCATATCTTATGTAAATTACAAAATACAAACGTCCTCACATGCAGTGGGCCTCTTAAGCTGAGATTTGGTTTAAATTTTTTACACTTAAATTTGTATTTCATGTTATAGAAGTTGACAAAAAATAGTAAGAGTGAAAATCGGTTCACTTGAAACTTAAATCATTTGTTTAATAATTAAGTGTTTTTTTGTAGGATTAATAATTACGTGTTGAATTAAAGTAGTTTCCAAATTTTATTTAAGATTGAATTATTTGCATATGTAATAATATTGAATTTGATTTTTGACTAAAATAATAATTAATTACTTAAGTTTTACTTATTTTTTGGGCAAACACTTTCTGATTACTCAAGATTAATTAATATTAGTCGTATGATCCGGAGGAGGTAAGACAAACAAAAATATTTGTTTAATAAGTGTTTGATATATTAAGCGTTTGAAGTATTTGAATACTACTACTATTATATCCACCGCAATTATTTATTAATATTAGTCTAAAATAATGTGTTTTGAAACGTGTGCTAAAAAAATTATAAATATAATGGTCAGTTTTGTCAAACAAAAGGTATACATAAATGGCAAGTGTTTAAGGTGTTATTGCATATGAATTCAAAATTGTGATTTTAAATTGACATATTTTGAATTCAAATTGACATATCTAATGTAACTACAAGAAAAAGAGTTGGGTAGATTCTAAGGTCTTTTTTAGGTTGAATGATTCAAATTCATTAAAAGGAGTCACTTGCTCCTACTTTACTAGGATTTGAAATGCTAACCTATGCAACAAACAATATGTCCTTACTTAATGCATAAATAAAGTTTTATTTTATTTCCTGCAATTTCAGTTCTTAATTTGATCTTTTATTTAATTTTATTTAGGTAAATAATAAAAATGATTTAAAAATAGAAAAGAAAAAATTATTTGACGTGACAAACACATAAACATAGTTCAAAAAGCTTCATTATTTAATGAAATGACACACCATTAAAATTGAAGGTATGATGAAGAGAAATACCAAATGTCTCAATTTTTTAAAATAAAGGATCAACGTTTCATATTTTTAATAATAGGGGACCAAAACTTCATTTAAACCTTTGTTTTGATAAATTCTCTTTGCCTCATAAAATCATACTACAATATGAAGAGTCCTAACAATAGTCTCTTTTGAATATTCTTTAACACTCGCTCTTTAATAGAGTAAAATTCATATCATATGGGCCACTCAATTTGAAAACAGGTCCTACATAAAATGGTGAAACTCACATTAGTTTCATTCAATTAGGTATGAAGTATTAAAGAGAATGTTCAAAAGAGAGTATTACTAGCACTCTTCCTATTATTTTGTTGTCTCTTTTAAGTACAGCTCGATTGACAGCTGTCACAGATATTTATTTGTAAGAGTTTGAATTTCAATATAAAATTATTCATTTCTCAATGTCTAAAAGTGTGTGAATGTAATCACTATATTTCACCCAAAAAAATAAAAAGATATTATTTTGTTTGTACCAAAAAAAAAAGAGAAAAATGATAGGACATAAAAGAATAGATATTCATTTTGTTACCTAGTTTCTCCCCTTAACACACTAACTCACATACCTAGTGTGGAAAGGTCAAACACAAGTATATATGTTGGTACAATTGTGTTCATCTAACAGTCAACTGTTAATCTTTTACTACTTTCGTATTCTCTAGCTAGGTTAGGTGTGATTTTCCATTGAGATTTAGGGAAAAGAACTCATTGTAGTAATCCTCCATAAGGGTGCATTTTCATGACTTAATAAACTTTTCAAAGGTCCAACCTCTGCCTCAAGTTTAGGGTTGAAGAATGTAGCAATAGATATTCTCTTCTTTTAGAATGTTCACTGCTGCAGCCGTGTGTACTATGCTGGTGTAAACACCATTGCTTATGACCTGTAGTACAAAATTATTAAGAGCATTAAGTTTTTAATAATTATCATGCTAGTATATTTTCATGAAAAATGTACTCTATTAATTACTACATTTTAATAATTATCAACATTATCTTGTCAAACTGTCAAAAAAAAAAACATTATCTTGTCAAAAAATAAAAAATAATTATCAACATTATTAAAAAAAATTGAGAGAATTTTAATGGGGAGAATATGTTCCCCCCTACTATCATCAGGTTGTCGCTACTTATTTAAATAATTATTTATTATATTAGGTTAATAATTAAATCCAATTTTTTTTATTAAATTTTTGTTTTTTTATTTATTTATTTTTTACAAAAAACTAAAAACCTAAACGAACATTTCTAGGCATACAAGCTCCAAATATATCATCAAAAAGTAATCTATGGAGTTCACTACGGGGAGACTCCACATTAGTATAAATTAAGGTGTCTAAAGAGGGATTTTAATTAGCTAGCCAATCGACACAATGTTTAATTAAATTATCTTAAACCAGTTAAATGATAAAATTATCCAACTAAGTTTCAAAAATAAAAATATTATCGAACTAATTAATTTAGTAATTTAATTTGAAATAACATTAAATAAAATAAAAAACTAAATTAAGATAAAAAAAAACTAATTTTGGTTTATTTAGTTGAAGCATTTTTGAAAAAAAAAACTACTCTAATTTTTTACTGCATTCTCTTTTTTGTTTTTACTGTAATCAAGAGAAGAGGATTTGGTAATTTTTTGTCTTTCTATTTCTTCTCATAATTAAACATATTTATACAATGTTACCAAAATAATATAGACAGATCCCATCCAAGGAGGGGTTAGGCCCTGGAATTTGTGGAACAGAAGTCGGCCCAGCAAAATTTTGTTCCAAAATCATTTAATAGGGCACATCAATATAGAGACAACACCCCCTTTAGCGTTATTTGGTTTAGTATTTTGTAAACAAGACAATACATCATTTCCATGTGAGGTGGACCATGAATTTTTTTTTCTCACCCCACGTTTCTTTTTCATCCCCCAACAATCCTATTTTACCCCTCAAACTTCGGTAAATACCAACCGAATTTTTGAAAACTTTGATTTCTATTTACCGAAGTTTTCTGATATAGAAAAACAGGTGTTTCAACCATTTATTTTTCAAAAAACCCAAACAAAATCGGTAAATATTTTTCAAATTTTTCAAAAGAAAACCAAGGGGGTGAAAAAAGAAACGTGGGGGGTGGGAAAAAATCTTCGTGGACCATTAACATGATGAAACATATATTGGCCCAAAAACTTGTTATCCCCATAAAGACAAATAGTTTTGATGAGCCCAATTTCGATTAAAAATATAGGGTCAATTAAAAAAAATGTAGGTTTAGGTTGGCGTTGGTGGCGAAGGTTAATTGCGTGGGAGGAAGAGTTATTAATAGTGTGTTATTGTTTTGCAAAAAAATGATGCCGACATATGAATTTAGAGATCATATCATAATGGTTATTCAGTCAAAGCTTATTAGATTTATGCTCATAAAGCGTAGGTGAAATCTTTATCTTTAAAGACGATTATTTAGTATAAAGTGGAGCCTTTAAAAGTTTCTCCCTTTGCTTAGAGGCTCTATTATAAAAGGATTTTGACAATGGACAACTTGGCTGGAAGAGGAATTTTTTCTATTAATTCTTTGTTATGCTCATGTGGTTGTAATCAAGAGGAGAATATTTCTCATATTTTCTTCTAATGCGATTTTTCTTGGCGAATTGTGGACTCGCATTCTCAATCGGTTGGAGATTTCTTATGTGTTTCCTTTTTATGCTATTCAATTTTGTGGTTCTGCTTTGTTTAAAAAAGAAGCTAGAATTTTTTTTTACGGTAAGAAGTTAGAATTTGTTTTAAGGAGGTTTGGTTGACTTGCATATGTGTTGTATGGAAGAAGAGAAATTTTGAGAATAAACAATCGTCAATGTGTCAGTTATTTGACAAAGTCAAAATCATAGTTTGAGGGTCCGTCTAATTTGGACCAAGCAATGAATTTGTCCATCTTGGACCAATTGGGTTTTTTATCATAGATTTAATATTAATATATTCGAACGGCTCAGATTGAAAGTATGCTACCTTTTATGCCAAAAGTGCAAGGACAAAGGTGTATGTAAAAACGTTACACATGATTGTTCCTTCGATTTTTTTTTTGTTTGGTGACAAGAGGTGTGGGCTGGATCAATAAGCTGGACTTTAAGTAACGGACCTTAAAATCAAAATTGTATATTATCCAAATGTTTTAATAAAAGATAAATAATTATTTTATTTATTTATGTTTGGTGGCATATTTATTATGTCAATTGCTGTTGGTAGGAGAAAATTGATTGCACCATTTAGTATTTAACATATCAACTATTTGTGTGTAGGAAGCATTCACACCATAACAAAAAATTTCTTCTAAAAAATTTTAATTTTCAAGAAATTATTATTATTATTAGTGAAGCATGGCTCTCAAAGAAGTTATTGTAAAATTCGATCATATGAAGAAATTAGTGAAGATGCATATAAATTTGGATGAAAATTTGTCAAAGTTGAAGAATACACTTAACAATTTCTTAGATTTAGATAATGAAGATGTGAGAGTGAATTATTTAGCATATTATTATCCTTATATCACAAAAGAAGGAACATCCACCGAAAAGCAAGGGGAAGTCCATCATAAAAACAGTACCTTCAGAAGATGATGAACGACTCTGCTTTGTCACCTTCAAAGAAAAACAGAACCCAGAGAAGTATGAAAGAAGCAACAAGAAAGAGGGAGGAGCTAAGGCAAAAGCTCCTACAGATGAGAGAGACATGCGAACCTATCCTCTGTAATGGAGGAAATGCCTCAAACTAATGAGAGGCTAAACAAGCGCTGCTTGGGAGGCAACCCAAGGATGAGTATTTTAATTTCAGCATTTTCAATTCAGTATTTCAATTTCAGTATTTTCATTTCAGTTTTTCAATTCAATAAAATATGACTAGAGTTCTGCATGCCATCTTCATCTGTAAGCAGCCCTTATTCAAACTTACAAAAAAATTAAATAATTGTTTGTTGTTTATTATCTAGTGCATGATCAACTGTTATAGGTAAGATTGCGGCGAAGTAAGTTATAAATTCTGATGAGCCGAATTTCATGCCTTCACACAGAAACCAAAGGTGATTTCTCCGAAGTGCGAAGTTCGGGAGACAGAGAGACGAGTGATGAAGCTGGTGTCTGTGGGACAAGTGTTCAACTTTCAGATACCTAAGCCATGTGAGGATTTGAGCCAAATATTTCCAAACGGTATTACCACTTTATTTCGAATTACTATGAGAGTACCGTGCACTTGTTTATTTTCTAGAACTTGCTCTAATTTATATTGTTTGTTATAACCCAGAGCCTTTTCAAGCCACCCTTATTATATTATTATCCTTTACTCCAATGTTTAGCCTACTATTCCCAAAAATGTCCTACCTTGACCTAAGCCACGTCATAACCCTGAAAAGACCTCCAATAATGCATGTATATTAAATTTTGACTGGTTGCTTAGAATTCTTGCAAGCCTATGGTAAAATGGCAGGTTGTGCGATGATTGAGAGCCAACCCTTTCAATTATGAGTGAAAAACACAAATGTGAGAGAGAGAAAAAGTTGAACATGGACTCTTGCAGACATTTGTCCGATTTGCTACCATTGACGTCTCCTGAGCCTAGCAGGACTGAGCATGATCGCTGCGGTAAGAAATCAGCGGTACCATTGCTGAAATATTAAGCAAGGTTGTGAAATTCCTATCATCTTTATTTATCTCTTATTTTTCTAACGATCTTGACTGACAGCATGTTACTTGAGGACAAGCAACAGTTTAAGTTTGGGGTTGTGATGACAGGAATTTCTACGTCATTTTTAGTATTATTATTAGTAGTAAAATGACCAAGACATGCCCAAATACGAAGGAAAACCTACAAAAGCAAGAAAAAGCATCAAGACAGAGTCGAAGATGCGAAAAGACAAGAAAAAGCCCAAAAAGTGAAGAAAATCACTATTCCATCGCAGCACGATGGCTCCCATCGTGCCACGATGAGAGCTGCTTGTTCGCCAAGAAATCAGAAGAAATAAATCTGAAGAAAATCTTCCATCGTAGTACGATGTGTGCTATCGCAGCACGATGGAGTAACTTGGCGCCCAAGCTGATGAAATGCACAGGATCAGTTATAAAAATAAACTGAATCTTCACATCGCAGCACGATGGCCTCATCGTACTGCGATGACCTTGCTGAGGCCCATTACGAAAACTATAAATAGAGCCTCCCATTCATTGTTTTATTCATTCAGAAATAGTAGAACACTCTCTACTATAAGGAGAGGTTCAGAGGAGCTCTATTGTGCATAGTTTTCTCCCCTTACGGGAAAACTAACTCAGCAAGGTATAGTTTCTTTAGGCTTTTGTATTTAGGTTATAATTTATTGTAATTTAAATATGTAGTCTTTATAATTTATGCCTTAGGTTGTGGTGGAGAAGATGAACTCCCCTATGAATATTTGGAGTCTGTGATTGAGTCTAAGTTATAATAAATGATATTTAGTAATTATGTTTGTTATTTGTTGGAACAAAGTGGGTCTGACATGAACCTCTAATGTTTTTAAGTAGTTTTGATGATAACAAAGTATTAAAATTACAATTGGTAGTACTAATGATTATTCTAGTGTGCAGAATTATAAGTCAAAATTCATTCAGAAGCACTATGAATAGTAGCAGAGAAGCCAGTCAAAACAAGCTCTGAAAGCACGACACTGTTCATCAGAAGCTTGAATTTTGAATGCTGAAGAAAGTAACTCTGAGGATAAAACAAGGCTCTGAAGGACTCAGAAGCTAAAAGACCTCAAGAAGCTATGGCAACAGCATCAGAAGCAAAAGGAATTTACGTCACTCAAAAGCTGACCTATACAGAACCAATGATTAAAGAACAATCCACTTCAAGGCTCTGTCACATCCACAGGAAGGAATATTCGTTGGTACAACGTTAACCTTATCCATAAGTGGAGCGCATTTGAGGATTGTACTATCGTACTATTATTACTCAAAATGGATGAGTGATAAATTGAATAGCTAGGTAGTGGAATTGGAATTCCTTACCAAAGAAGGCAATATACAGCTATCAATTGTACGAGTAAATTCCAGCTGGCACCTCTCTCTCTGCAACGGTCATCATCTTCCTCCAAGTATAAATAGTAGACTCAAATGGAAGAAATGACTACTGTTACTACTACCGTTCCTACTACTGTTCTATTACTGCGTTCAAAGACTAAGAAGCATTCTGACATCATACTTTAAATCTGTCATTCTAAGTCTTAGAACAAATTGAGTTGTATTTTGTAAACACCTCTGATAGTATATCAAGTGTTCCTTAACATTCATTCTTATTCTTAAGTTTGTTTGAGAAGTCTCTTGTTAAGTTTAACTTGAGCATTTGAGAAGTCTCTTGTTTAGTGAAACTTGAGCACCTGAGAAGTCTCTTGCAAGTGTGCTTGAGCAATTTGTAATCTTTAGTAGATTATAGTGAAAATCTCTTGTTAGTAACAAGGGGACTGGAGTACTCTCGATTTGTGAGGGGAACCAGGATAAATTCTGTGTCTTTCTTTCTCTCTCTCAGCACCCTCTCGTTAATTTGTGTTTTTATCCGCTGCATACTTAGTCGCTATTAGGCAAAAAGTTTTAATTTTTTAAAACACAATTCAACCCCCCCTTCTTGTGTTTTTCCACCTTCAATTGGTATCAGGAGCTGGGCTGTTGCCTAACTCTCACCTATCAGTGAAACAGTTAAGATTCAGGGAGGAAAAACATGTCTGCTGAGAAGAATCTCAATGAAGTTCCATTTGACTATGATTCTAATTCTAAAGACAGAAGGTCTTCTGACAAAATTCCCTTTTTCAATGGAACTGAGACTGGTTATCCATTCTGGAAAACCAAGATGTACAGTCACATCATGGCGATTGATTGTGATCTGTGGGATTTGGTAGAAGATGGAGTGAACTTTGAAAATATGGACCTAGAAGGCGTTGTTAGCTCTAAAGACAGGAAGGCTTTTACACCCACTCAAAAGCTGGAATATAAGAAGCACCACAGTGTAAAAGGGATGATGACAAATGCCATCTCTCACGATGAGTACTTGAAAATTGGAGATAAGAGAACGGCTAAGTCTATCTGGGATTCTCTTAAATCCAAGTATGAAGGAAATAAACAAGTTAAGGAGGCTAAGGCCAACTTGTTAGTACATCAGTATGAATTATTTAAAATGAAGGACGGAGAGGACATTGAGACAATGTTCTCTAGGTTTCAAATTCTTGTTTCTGGACTTCAAGTTTTAGATAAGAGCTATACTGAGGCTGATCATGTAAGGAAAGTACTCAGAAGCTTGCCGCCAAAGTGGAGACCAAAAGTGACAGCGTTTCAGGAATCTAAGGATTTAGATACTGTGTCTCTTGAAAGCTTGGTTAGTTCTCTAAAGAGTCATGAGATGGAACTCATGACTGATGAATCGACTAAGAAGCTAAAAGGGATAGCACTAAGCACCAAGAGTTCCTCTAAGGCTCTGAAGGCGAAGGTTATAGTATCTGATGAAGAAGCTTCTGAAGAAGGTCACGAAATGGACTCTGATGAAGAAGAAGAAATGGTTCTGATGGCTGCAAGAGTATCGCAATGGGCTAAGAGAAGCAAGAAGTATGCTGGTAAGTTTGGAGGTTCTTCCAAGAAGGTTGGTACTTCTAAGGATAAAAAGGAAGAACAAAACAAATGCTTTAAGTGCAACAAACCAGGACACTTCATTGCTGACTGCCCAGAGAACCTGAGTAAATCATCCAAGAGAACCTCTAACAAAGAAAGATACAAAAGTAAGCTCAAGAAGGGGTTCCTTGCCACTTGGGATGATTTGGATCAGGAATCAGATTCTGATGGGGAAGAAGAAGCAAACCTAGCCTTGATGGCAACCGCTTCTGACCAAGAGAACTCTGAGCACGAAGATGACTCAGATTCAGAAGATGAAGATGAGGTACTTGCTAAACTTTCTCGTTCTGAATTAATAGATTCATTAAAAGATGCCTTAAAACTTTTAACCAAAAAGGCAGGTGAGTGTAAGGTCCTTAAAAAGGCCTATAACAACCTGACCGAAAAGGCAAATGAAATAATTGAACAAAATGAGTCTCTAAAATCAAGAAATGAATTTATGGAAACTCATTATGTTCTTGATGATAAGGTTCCTCCAGAACATGAATTTGCTCTTCAGGAATTCCTTATCAATGGAATGAAAAGAAGTAAAATAGCCTCTTTGATTTATCATGTAAGCAGAAATAGAGGAGAAGGTCTTGGATTCTCACGTTTTAAAGATAATCCATTATCTTCAAAGTCCTCTAATATAGATAAATCAAAACCTAAGGTTGTCTTTGTAAAGAGTCAATCAGAAGTTCTAAATGAGTCAGCTTCTAATAGAACATCAAAGCCAGAGGCTCAAAAATCAAAGACTCTGAAGGATAAAACCTCAGAACCTAAGATTGTTAAGCCTCAAGCTAATGTTAAATCTAAAGAAGCTCTGACACATTCAAGAACAAAGCTCAAGAGCTATACTAAACCCAAAAACTTTTCAACAAGGGTGGTTAACTCTAGAGGCTCTGATAGGTCTTTCAAACAAAGACCACCTGGACCTGTAAAGACTAACAAAAAAGGACCCATAAAGATATGGGTACCAAAATCTCAAATAATATTTGCTTCAGGTTTGCACACTAAGAAGGCCAAAGCAGCAATGCTGGTACCTGGACAGTGGCTGCTCACGACATATGACGGGAGAAAGGCATATGTTCCAAACCCTGACTCTGAAAGAGGGAGGTACTGTGGGGTTTGGAGGAAACCAAAAAGGGAAGATCATTGGTACAGGTATAGTTGGTAACTCTTCTCTTTCAATTAAAAATGTTTGGTTAGTTGATGGTCTCAAACATAATCTGCTTAGCATTAGTCAATTTTGTGACAGCGGATTTATTGTTAAATTTGATAAAGAGGCATGTACAGTAATCAATGATTCTGACAAGTCCATATTGTTTAAAGGACTAAGAAGAGGTAATGTTTATAAGGTGAATCTGTCAGAACTCACTGAGCAGAAGATAGTTTGTCTTCTATCTCTGAATGATGAAAAGTGGGTCTGGCACCAACGCTTAGGTCATGCTAACTGGAGATTAATCTCTAAGCTTAGCAAACTAAAGTTGGTTAAAGGCCTGCCAAATCTTAAATATCATTCAGATGCTCTGTGTGGTCCTTGTCAGATTGGCAAAATTTCAAAAACTTCTTTTAAACCTAAAAACATTGTCTCTACCTCAAGACCCTTAGAACTACTTCACATTGATTTGTTTGGTCCAGTAAGTACTGCTTCAATCAATGGGAAAAAATATGGATTAGTCATTGTTGATGATTACAGTAGATGGACTTGGGTAAAGTTTCTAAGAGTGAAAGATGATGCATATGATGTGTTCAGCATCTTCTGTACTCAAGTGCAAAATGAGAAAGGTCTCAAAATCTTAAAGGTTAGAAGTGATCATGGTGGTGAATTTGAAAATGAACCATTTGCAACTTTTTGTGAAGATCATGGCATTGTTCATGAGTTCTCTGCTCCTAGAACACCACAACAAAATGGTGTTGTAGAAAGAAAGAACAGGTCTTTACAAGAAATGGCAAGAACCATGATGCATGAGACAAAACTTGCTAAGCACTTCTGGGCAGAAGCTGTAAACACAGCTTGTTATATTCAAAATAGGATCTATATAAGACCTCTATTGAATCTAACAACATATGAACTCTTCAAAGGAAGAAAGCCCAACATCTCTTACTTTCATCAGTTTGGATGTACATGTTACATTCTAAACAACAAGGCCTACAAAAGAAAATTTGATGCCAAAGCTTGTAAGGGAATCTTTATAGGTTACTCTGAACGCTCAAAGGCATACAGAGTGTATAATTCTGAAACTAACACAGTGGAAGAATCTATACATGTTAGATTTGATGATAAAGAGCCTGACAGTAAAATGTCAGAGCAAGATAATAGTTATGCAGGTGTTCCATACCAATACATCGATTTAGAACCTGAAAAAGCATCAGAAGCTGTTGAAGCTTCAGAAGCTGTATTGGAAGAAGATGCTGAAGAAGCATCTCAATTAGAAGCATCACAAGAACATGATGACACTTCAGAAGAAGACACTCAACCAAGTGCTGATGATGATGAAGCTCCAAGAAGGAAGTTCAAATATAGATCATCACATCCAGAAGACTTAATTCTTGGAAACAAAGAAAGTCCAAGAAAGACAAGATCAGACTATCAACAACTTGATTCTCTTCTGGGACTAATCTCAATGATAGAACCAAAGAATGTTGATGAAGCACTTACGGACGATGGATGGATTGTAGCTATGCAGGATGAGCTCAATCAGTTTCAAAGAAATGATGTATGGGACTTAGTACCAAGACCAGCACATAAGAACATCATTGGAACTAAGTGGGTATTTAGAAACAAGATGAATGAACAAGGTGAAGTGGTAAGAAATAAAGCTAGACTGGTAGCACAAGGCTACAGTCAGCAAGAAGGTATTGACTTCACTGAAACATTTGCTCCAGTAGCAAGACTGGAAGCAATCAGGTTACTTCTTTCATATGCTGTTAACAATGGAATCACATTGTACCAAATGGATGTTAAGAGCGCCTTTCTTAATGGTGTTATTTCTGAAGAAGTATATGTCAAACAACCCCCAGGTTTTGAGGATTTGAAAAATCCTAATTATGTTTATAAACTTAAGAAATCACTCTATGGTCTCAAACAAGCTCCAAGAGCTTGGTATGAAAGACTGAGTAATTTCCTTTTAGAAAATGGTTTTCAAAAAGGTCAAATTGACAATACATTATTCAGAAAGACATCTAAGAAGGATATCTTAATCATTCAAATTTATGTAGATGATATAATTTTTGGTTCAACTAATGCTTCTCTTTGCAAGAATTTCTCTAAGCTTATGCAGGATGAATTTGAAATGAGTATGATGGGTGAATTGAAGTTCTTCCTTGGAATCCAAATTAATCAAGGAAAAGATGGCACTTACATTCATCAAAGCAAGTATACAAAAGAGCTTCTGAAGAAGTTCAACCTTGATGACTGCAAGATAATGTCTACACCCATGCATCCTACCAGCAGCTTAAGCAAAGAAGAGATAGGAAGCAAAGTAAATCAGAAGCTGTATCGAGGTATGATTGGTTCTTTACTCTACCTTACAGCATCTAGACCTGATATTCTATATAGTGTATGCTTGTGTGCAAGATTCCAGTCCGATCCTAGAGAACCTCACTTAACTGCTGTTAAGAGGATCTTTAGATATCTGAAAGGAACTACTAATCTAGGACTTCTTTATAAAAAATCCCTAGATAGTAAGCTAGTTGGATTCTGTGATGCTGACTATGCTGGTGATAAGATTGAGAGGAAATCCACTAGTGGAAATTGCCAATTCATTGGTGAGAATCTCATATCTTGGGCCAGTAAGAGACAAACAACTATTGCTTTGTCTACAGCAGAAGCAGAATACATCTCAGCTGCTAAATGCTGCACACAGCTTCTCTGGATGAAGTATCAGTTGGAAGATTATAACATAGCTGAAAGGAGTATTCCACTATATTGTGACAATACTGCTGCTATTCATTTGTCTAAGAACCCTATTCTACACTCAAGAGCTAAACATATTGAAATAAAACATCATTTTATAAGGGATCATGTTCAGAAAGGTACAATAGATATTCAATTCATTGATACTGAACATCAATGGGCTGACATATTTACTAAACCTTTAGCTATTGAAAGATTTGATTTTATCAAAAAGAATTTGAACATGCACTATATCTCTGAAGAAAATTAGCTCTGAGAAGTAGAATAAAATTAGCATCTGAAGCTCTATCAGAACCTCTTATAATTTAGAGTATCCCTTGGGAAGCTCTGAATAATTTAGGCTCTGAAGAGTAACAGGTTCTGATGAGGTGTCAGATACAAATGAGTGAGGCTCTGAACCTTTTAGAAATGAAACGTTCAGTACGTGTAAGTGTACAACAGTTGTCTATACACGCGTCAGCTATGATTAAACTTTTTCAACACGTGTCTAGATCCTGACGGGCAGAGAACAGTTAATGATGATTATGGCAGTTAAGTATATTATTTAATTTTTAAAACTGCTCGCGCTCCCTCCCAATGTTTACTTTCTCTGTGTATGTGTGCTAGTTACTATTTATAAGTCACTTCACTCACTTTGCACAACTTTTTACACAAAATCACTACCTACACAAACCTAGACCTTACAGAAATTCCCAACCTTCATCTTAATTCTCTGCAACTATGGCTGCTCGTTCTTCAAACGAAATCGTTCAAGAACCCTTTAATCCTACATTACCACCCATCATCGATCTTAATTCAAAAGATAATCTAGTCTACGAACATCATCAAACTGACGCTGGACCAGATGCTTATGATTTCTTCACTGAGAAGTTCGTGGATTTTGAAAGTTTGAAAGCGAATGGGATTGACATTCAATACTTGTTCTACAACCAACAATGGCAAAATTATTTTGAGATGCTTAATGGCTTCGTATACTACGACATAGTGAAGTATTTCTGGCAGAAGGCTAAAGTGTACGATAGAGCAAGTGCTGATAAAGAATACAAGGATATGGTTGAGAAGAATCAGGAATTACGAGGGAAAACAAGAAAGGAACTTGGTCTTAAACCTTATAGAGAAAGGGAAATTAGGTCAAATATTTTGGGAATCAATGTTGTGATAACTCAGGCACACATTGCTAAGATTCTGGGTTTAGACAACAAAGGAGAAGATATAGAAGTGTATGATAAGAAAAGCAAGCATTTGGATTCAATTCATCAGGACCTCTTTAAATCTGGATGCACACAAAAGGATTTTGGAAAAGTAATGCACATGAAGAATTCATTTGAATTTGCTTTCAGAATGTGTTTATCTACTATCTTCACCAGAAAAGGTGGATTGGATACCATCTCCATTCCACACAAACATCTCATCTGGTTCTTATACAAGAGGGTAAAAGTTAATTTGGCTAAGATTCTTTTTGATCACATGTGCCTTACCATCAATGAGGGTAGAACCAAAATACCATCAGTCATTCATCACCCTAGGTTAATCTCAGAACTGATAAGGCAAACCAAACTCACAGACATTGTGAGTGCCAAAGAAAAACTTAGAGTTTTCCAAACTGCTAAGTATGATGCATCAGTTCTGGTCAACATGAAGAGAAAAACCAAGGAAGAAATCATTCAAGTGAAAACACCTCTACAGCAAGTATACGAAAAGTACTTCTGGTGTGATGGGTTTCCCACCATATCAGAACATGATAATGAGGAGGTCATCAAAAACTTTCTTGAATCAGTAAGAAGAGATACTGGGGTTAGTGTGCCCAGGAAAATGGTTGTAAGTGTTCCTAATTGGGATATCTTCAAGGGACCAAGAGATATTACAAGGAATAGAAGAAAGCCAAGAACTACTGAGCAAGAAATGATTGGTGAAGGCTCTGATGATCAAGGACATGCTAGTGATGATGAGACTGAAGAAGGTGCTGAAAGTATGATGACTGAAGCTGTTCAGAAGGAAAAACGGACAAAGAAAAGGCATGATAGGCCTTCAGCTTCTGAGGAAGATCAGAACCCTGCTAAACCTGCAAAGAGATTAAAGACCAGAGCTTCTAAACCAAAAGGTAAGATCTCTGAATCTAATACTTCTAGCATTCCTGTAGCTCAGGTTATTGGTTCTGAACCTCAACCCTCTATTGCTAAACCATCTATTTCTCAACCTCCATTATCTACCAATCAACCTCAACCCATAGACTTCACTGTACCTATTAGTGTAGTCTTACCTGATCATAAAGCTATATCATCATCATCTTCATCAGATACCAGCACTGCCTCGGATGAGTTAATTGCTACACTCATCAGAGAATCCAATCCAAAACAAAAGAAAACTCTTACACCAAAGAGAACCTCTTTCAAGAAAACCACAAAGAAAACCACCATAAAGCCCATTCATCTTTCTTCTGATGAAGAACCTACTATTAATGTAGACACCACCATTCTCAATCAATCCACAAATCAAGGTTCTGTCATAGAACATCTTGAACAACACATGTGTGGTGTTGCATTTACCAACTCAAATCCAAATTCACCACATCAATTTCCATCCATGAATCTCACAAATGATTCACCCGTCCATAAAACACAAAACACACAGGTCATTCACACACCCCCTCCCTCACTTGATCACATCTCGCGAGTAAACCCACCTACATTCACCCCTGTTCAGAATGAGCCATTTGCTCATTCTGAAGAACAACAAAAATCACCTCACTCATCACCAATCAATGTCATGACTGAACAACAACATCAATCACCACAACCTGTCCCTGACCCACTCAACAGACCTCTAGTTTTAGAAGAGGTTCTTGAGCTTTACCAACACCTAACTAAAGCTGAACATCAAATATTCAAGGATTCCATCAATCTTGATGATGATATCATACCTCCAAATCTCAGCAAAATCAAAATTATTGAACTCAAAAGAAAGGAACCTGAACCAACCATTCCCTTTGACCCATCCTTATCCTTTTTCAATTCTGACTCTGAACCAAACCTTGAGCTGCTAAATAATGCTATAGGTATTAGACTTAAGAGGTTCAAACAAAGAGAGGAAGAAGCTCTTATCTTCCCCTCTGATATGGATGCTGAGGTCAGGGAATTAGAGTACTTGTTTGGTAAATCCTTAAGGATTCTCAGTACTCATCTGAAGGATAAGATTAAGGGTAGAGGAGCAAACACTGTACGTGAACTATTTGAGATTGCTGAGAGGACATGTGCTCCAAGGCTCACATTCTTCAACCATGAAGAAGAATGTCAGAGGTTAGCCTTTTTAGCTGCTGTTGATGAAAGTATGAGAAGATCTTTGGATGAAGAGCAGGCTAGGATAGCTGCTGAAATGGAACGTCAGAGGCTTGCTGAACAAGAAGCCTTAAACTTATTGGTTGATAGAGCTGTTCACATTGCTGTCATTGAGACTAATAAGATTTTTGAGAATCAAGGAGCTGCAGAAGATACTGTTATGAATGATCAGAACCTTAGTAAACCAGATTCTGATAAAGGAAAAGCTCCCATTGTTGCTCCATCTCCTCCAAGATCTCCACCAGTACTTGTCCAAGGCTCTTCTTCATCTGCTATACCCTCTGTTATGCAAGAAGCTCTGGATGTAATCAAGCATGACATAAGAGAGGAACTAAGAAATGAAATGGATGAATTCAGGGCCGATATAAGAGAAGACATGAACAGATCTGGTGAAGCTACTAACAAGAAGATAGATGCAATGATGGAACTTCTTCTGAAGCTTACTCAACAGCAACCCAAACCTTAACCCTCATGTCTGAGCACTTATTTGTAATCATGTTTATGTAATTTTTGGATAATTTTTCTTTAATTCATATCTATATTATCCATATTTGTGTGTCTGTTATTTGCTTATATGTTTGTTTTATATTTGTTTTTCAAAATTTAACTTTTCTATATACCATAATATTGTCTGGTACTCTTGAGAATTCTGACTCTAGTGAAAGATGCTGAAGAGCATCTTAGTTTTTAAACTAATAAGCCTAGGATTTTCAAAACCTAAGAGTCCCTCTCATCAGTACTCCTGTTTACTCATGAAATAGCTTCTTAGTATTAAAGCCTGTTTAACAACGGGGCACCAATACCGAATGAGGCGTGTCTGGTAACTGGTTTTCTGACAATAGAAATGAGGTATATATATATATAAGAAACTTGCTCAAAACAAAGGGAATTAATAGCATAAACTTCTTTATTAATATTGTTGAAGAATTTCTATTACATAGAATGATAAGACTCTACTTAGAGCTAGGCTTAACTTCAGAAGACTCTGCATCTAGCTTCTTATGTTTCTCCTTAATGTAAGAAAGCAAGTTGGCAGTAGCCTTTTGCACTAGTTCTTCAGTGTTCTTCTGAACAGCGGCCTCGTACTCTTCGTATGGAGTATCATCATTGTATGTCCATAAAAATTCTTCCAGATCAGAGCCCAATTCCTCTTCCTCTGACTCTGTCAAAATCAGTTCTTGCTTGTTCCTTTCGTAGCGAAGCTTGTTTTCTTCGCAGCGCCAGGGCTCTGCTCCCTTCTTGCTCTCTTCTCTTGAGCCTGAAGCATCCTTGGTAACCTGCCTTTCCATTGTATGTTTTTCTTTTGATGTTACTTGATTACTCTGGATGAGTAAAATGAGAGGAATCATCCCTTTTTATAGTGTCATCAAGCTCTCTTGTCAGGACAGTTTTCAACACAATTCATTAAATGAATTTAGTTGTCATCACTTTTTGACTTGACTGCCTTGTTATGACGCGTTTGACTGCTTGGTTTTCTGTGTCTTTTTGACTGATGCCAAAAGGGGGAGTAAGAGTAGCGTTAAAATTAATGTTGATTCATTCATATACTGCTCAATCTGAAACTGTAATGTTAAAAGCATTATGAATCAATATTTATCTCTTATGATTCTTTCTCATTCTGAACGATTATTGAAAGGGGAGAAAATTTAAGAACCTAAAATAAAATTCATAGACAATGTCAGAAGAGCTTGCAAACCGCTTCTGAGCATTATCAAACTCTAAGAAGCAAAGCTTGCAAAACTATGCTTCTGAGAGTTAAATATGAAAATTTATTTTAAGTTAATAAATCAACTCTTAAACTGTTTTAATTAATTATGGATAAAACTTAGGGGGAGCTTACAAACCTACCCTTATGGATTATCAGACTCAGGGGGAGATTGCAAACCTTTGAAACCTGAAGTCATCATAATTAAATTAAATCAACAACAATTGAATTTTAATGCTTTGGTTTGTCATCATCAAAAAGGGGGAGATTGTTGGAACAAAGTGGGTCTGACATGAACCTCTAATGTTTTTAAGTAGTTTTGATGATAACAAAGTATTAAAATTACAATTGGTAGTACTAATGATTATTCTAGTGTGCAGAATTATAAGTCAAAATTCATTCAGAAGCACTATGAATAGTAGCAGAGAAGCCAGTCAAAACAAGCTCTGAAAGCACGACACTGTTCATCAGAAGCTTGAATTTTGAATGCTGAAGAAAGTAACTCTGAGGATAAAACAAGGCTCTGAAGGACTCAGAAGCTAAAAGACCTCAAGAAGCTATGGCAACAGCATCAGAAGCAAAAGGAATTTACGTCACTCAAAAGCTGACCTATACAGAACCAATGATTAAAGAACAATCCACTTCAAGGCTCTGTCACATCCACAGGAAGGAATATTCGTTGGTACAACGTTAACCTTATCCATAAGTGGAGCGCATTTGAGGATTGTACTATCGTACTATTATTACTCAAAATGGATGAGTGATAAATTGAATAGCTAGGTAGTGGAATTGGAATTCCTTACCAAAGAAGGCAATATACAGCTATCAATTGTACGAGTAAATTCCAGCTGGCACCTCTCTCTCTGCAACGGTCATCATCTTCCTCCAAGTATAAATAGTAGACTCAAATGGAAGAAATGACTACTGTTACTACTACCGTTCCTACTACTGTTCTATTACTGCGTTCAAAGACTAAGAAGCATTCTGACATCATACTTTAAATCTGTCATTCTAAGTCTTAGAACAAATTGAGTTGTATTTTGTAAACACCTCTGATAGTATATCAAGTGTTCCTTAACATTCATTCTTATTCTTAAGTTTGTTTGAGAAGTCTCTTGTTAAGTTTAACTTGAGCATTTGAGAAGTCTCTTGTTTAGTGAAACTTGAGCACCTGAGAAGTCTCTTGCAAGTGTGCTTGAGCAATTTGTAATCTTTAGTAGATTATAGTGAAAATCTCTTGTTAGTAACAAGGGGACTGGAGTACTCTCGATTTGTGAGGGGAACCAGGATAAATTCTGTGTCTTTCTTTCTCTCTCTCAGCACCCTCTCGTTAATTTGTGTTTTTATCCGCTGCATACTTAGTCGCTATTAGGCAAAAAGTTTTAATTTTTTAAAACACAATTCAACCCCCCCTTCTTGTGTTTTTCCACCTTCATTATTTACTTTCGTGCACTTTAATAACGTATTCTCGTAATCTGGCCGGATAAGCGGGAGCGCTCATAGAATTAATATCAGGTTTTGACTTGGTATAGTCCGGTACTCGTAGTAAATAATGCTAGGTGTATAGAGACGGTAACATCCTGAACTAGTCGTGATCTGAGCGGTTAAAGGAGGAATCATGAACTAGGTGTGATCTGAGCACTTAGAAGATGAACAGCCCGATACTAGGACCTAGAGGTTAATTGGTGAAGGGTATAATGCGTGTTTATAAACAACTCACTTAGTAATTAAGGTATGTGACACATCGAGGTTAGGCTTTCGTAGGTACCTTAGTTGTTAACGTAGGGAAACTTTAATAGACATAGTGTAATAGTAAGGTATTACTACAACAAGGATAATTCACCGCCGAACATAATCTAAGTAACTATGTTATACACCAGTCATGCCAAATATGAAGAAGGGAGGGAGTCCAACCACCATACCTAGCCTCTATATTTCTTGAATCTATATTTATATATTCTGCAATTTATATTTCTGCAAAGCATTACGCTTATTTTATAAAAACCTTTTCAAAAACCCAAGCGAATACAAACTATCACAAACTTAGATAACGCTAGTAAAGCTGCGGCACGATCCCTGTGGATACAAACTCATTCTAGACACCTAGAGTGTGAATTATTACTCGACGACAGACTGGTGCACTTGCCAGACTGTAGTCAGGGGGTTACATGGAATAAGCAAAAAACTTTTTGAAAGTCCATTCACAACTCCACCATCGAGTGGACAAGGGAAAAAGGGGTCAAGTTCAGGAAAAGGAAAAAAAGCTATGATAGGGAGTACATCTAGTGGTGGAAAAAGATATAGGAATGTACTTCCTAAGGTAACATTACGTTTCCATTCTAAGTCCGGTTGCTGTTTCAATATATAATTATTTTCATTATTCATATGATCTTATGTTTTTTTTAATTGCGTAGGGTATTAAATGGAATTTGCCGGTGACTGCCGACATGAACCTTGAACATTCAAAGTTGAAAGCATTAGCTTATGCCTATCACCCGGAAAAAGACAAATCGTATAGTCTTAAATTTATATATACTTAAATTTTATATAAGTTGCTCATGTCTATTTTTACTTGTTTAGATTGTTATATATTTATAAGACCATGGTTTAATGTAACAGGATGACTTTGGTTAGATCAAAAGGAATAGAGGCATATAGATTTGATTTTGATTCTTTAAGACCAGGACACATGATTCACCACAAGGTTTATAAGCCAATCATTTCATTTTAACTTGATTCAAACTTCATTATGACTAACAAGTTCGATAAGCATAACTAATTTTTTTATTTTATTTCAATTTCAGATAGTAACACTAGTGTGTCATAGAGCTAATTGGGTGCATGAAAACTATGGTAGGGGATCGGTGTGGTATTTACCACCAGCATTTGCTGAAGACTAGAGAACAATTGATTGATACATATTGCAAGGATTGGATGCCTAAATATCCGAGGCTCAAATATGTATGTTGTACGCTACATTACTTTTTTTTTCTTCTTATGAATATCAATGAACTAACCAAGCTATTTTTTTGTAGATTTATGTGCCAATCAACACTTCAACAGATCATTGGTTTCTAATGGTCATATTCTTGCAACTTAATACTATTTTTCATCTAGATAGCTACTGTGGTATAGGGGACTTGAAACCAAGAAGAGGAACAATCACTATAATTGTTAGCCCCTTAGCTTACACTATCTCTAATCATTTTTTTGAAAATTATTTTATTATGCAACTATAATTAGATAACACTTTGAATGTGTGTAAATTATTGCAGTCCCGCACTTTGGAAGAGATGGTATCCTCTGGTTTGTTTGGAAACACTTTCCTCGGCCGTTCAATTTATTTCAAAGATTGGCCAATTGAAGAGGCCCATGGCATACCAAATTGTGGTCATAGGTATGAAACTTTTATAATAATAAGTGAAACAAAACTCAATTTCTTGAAGTAACAATAATAATAATAATAAAACATTTATTTTTTTCCTTGTAGTAATAATGCTGCCGTTTGGGTTATTGATTGGATCGACATGGACCAATATTTCACCCCTAATCTACAGGGAGAGGTAATCAAACTAAGAGCCTAACTTATTTGAATTATATTACAACTATTGACATCTAACTAACTAATTATTTTTATACTATTGTAGCTTAAGGAAAACATGATTCGTGTTAAGACTGCTGCTACTTTGATGCAAGGAATGTACAATGAGATGTGGGCTTTCATTGAGGATGAAGCAAAAAAATTATGCGCACTTATTGCAACTTAATTTCATGTTTAATATGAAGCTTTTGTTTTGAAGACGATGCCACCGGATACCGATATGTACTGATTAATTAACTAAGGCCCTTTTGTTAATGCTCGACGTAAGGGATAGAAATCCTCTTTTGTTGCTTTTAATTTGTATTGTATAATTACTTAACTATGATTCTGGCCAAAACATTCATTTTGGGGTCAATGGGTATTTCATTTGTATTGTAATCCATATGTATGGACCAAAGAAAACAATTTATGTCCAATTATAATTAATTAGTACTTCATTGCTTCTATAACTTATTTCTCGCGCGGCGTAAATTGACTCGATACCAATACGAGTTTAATGCACGGCGTAAATAAACTAATTTCTCACGCAATTGATATATTTCTCGTGCGCCGTAACTTTTTTTATTTTTTGGAAATGGCTAATATTATTAATGGAACACAAGTACATGGAGTACTTAGAAAAGGTTACAAATAGAAACATCCAACATATTTTACACAACATAGGCCACCTGAAGCAAAGGCCAGGGACTGAACCCATTACACGCCTGGTCCAAAAGGAAAAACCAGACAGCAACATAGGCCACACATCAATTTGCCTTGTAGTTAACTGTCTCCATAATCTGAGTTCCTATCATATGTTAAGATTGAAAGCTTTAAAGAGGCCTCTCATTCATCAACCAACCTGACACAGTGGTACTTGTTTTCTCCAAACATTTGACCCATTAAAGTGGTGTCCTCCTCCAATGAACCTGTTGCATTAACACCATCTTCCATAAGACAAACAGATTGCATTGTGTCAATAGCATGCCTGCCAAGTATGTCACGTGATTAGCTTAAAATGAATTATAATTTTATGTATTACAGGGCAATATAAATTATAAAAAATACCTTAGAAATTCATGTGCATCTTCTTCTTTGCCATTACCAAGCTGACTCCCAATACCCTGTAGTTGAGAGAGTATACCCATTGGAGATAGTGCAGATTTAGTGTCCTTTGAATTCAAAATCAATCTTTCAAATTCACATGTGAAACGCCATTTTTTATTTGCACCTGAAATTTACAGAGGAAATATTTACCAAAGGGATACAATTACAAGTTACAACATATTGTATTCAATAAATATGGCATGTGATGATTCCATGATAGAAACTCCCATTACACATACATGATTTAGAATGTAGTCCCTGAAGCAAATAAGCAGTTAAGGATGGTGTAAAAGCTAGGCACTGAAGTACAACATTAGCATAGCAACTGCAAAAGAAAATTAACAACTTAGAAAAGCCCAAAATAAATACACAGAACAGTAAGAGTGCACTTCATTTAATATCCCCTAACATGTTTATTATTAATTTCAAATTACAGCATACCTTAATCAGGTGAAACAACAAGGCCAGGGCACTTGTAGTAACTTCAGCTCTCGACTACATTTTCTGCTTTACAAAGATCAAGCAAACCAGCATAAAAACATACAATAACTAAAAACGCAGACAGCCAAGAGAGAGAATAGCCTGCACCAGATCAATTACATGACCGTACATACCAAAGTCACCAAACATACATGCACCAAATTTTTTCACAAAACATAACCTTAAATTTATCACAACCTTAGGTAAGTCACACAAATTACATATCCTTACTACATAACTAGTCTCACAAATTACAAATCCTTACTCCATAATTAACACAATATCATGGCTGGAATAAACACAACCTTAGGTAAGTCACACAAATTACATATCCTTATAAGTTAAAACAGATAAATAGACAAGCCTATTCAACACAAATACTATGTCTCAATAGTTGAACTTAACCAACACAAATAATAATTGTCTTAAAATTAAACTAACACATCTCATACTTCTAGCAGCACCAACACTAACAACCACCTCCAGTTGCAACGCAAACTCCTATCAGCAACAACAGTAACCATCAGTTCCAGTTCCAGCTCTAGTTCAACGATACATCCTACATAACATATAATAAATTTCAAATGTATAACCACAAAATCATTATAAGGCAATTATGTAGAATAAAACTATTATAACAACAAAAAACATTGACTTACCATTTCAACTGTGCATATGTTCCCATATACTGCATGATCATCGTCAAACTCATTGTCACCTTCATTTTCACTTTCTATTTTTTGCCTCAATACAGGACAAGATGCACGATTATGCCCTTCAGTTCTGCATACACCACAACTCTATGCTTTTCTTCCTTGGCTTATGTTAATTTCATCCATGTTTGTTCTGGTTACATCATCATTTGTCCTTCTTTGGTTCTTGTTCCTTCCTTGCGACCTTGCCACAGTTGCATTACCACAACCTTAGTGTCTAACACGAGATGGATTTAGAATGGTTGCTTCAAAAAAAGTCTTATTGTATACGTAGCCAGATGTCTCACTTCTGCATTCATCCTCTAATAGCTTTGTCTGAGCATCAATTAAATCTAGAGTACTACGCATCGGTTGCGGCTTCCCACATTTAACCACTGCTACAACCATTCTTTTGCATTTTTCAACCACAGTCGTGAATTGACTTACAATTGTAGGTGTAGGCTCAATTGAAAGGTTCTTTTTTGGACTACAAGAAGCAATTCCATCTTTCACATTTTTCATCCATCTCTTTACCACAAGACAATCGGGCAATGTAACGATGTTCAGGTACACCAAAACAGCAACCACATGTTCACACACAATACCTAGAGACTCTAACCTCTGACATGAACACTTGAATTTTAAACTACTAGGACAGAACGACACTTGCCATTCGACATTTTGTTTCGGATACCTCATGACAGTATAAAAATAGTAAGAAACACCTTGTCTACTCTCAACTACAGTGCAACTGCATGCTCTACGTAGCACCGGTTGAAACAATAAAAACACTTCTCTAGTGTATAAATCTCCAGCAACTCTCTCAAGTATAGGTAATGGAGTTTCCAAAACAGGATCACCATGAATGGAACTAAAATCAGCCTCTAATTCACTATACCTCATGTAATTCAAGCATCTAAAAAATTGGTGCAAAAACTCCAACAA
Organism: Trifolium repens; assembly: GCA_030408175.1. Classification (NCBI taxonomy): domain Eukaryota; kingdom Viridiplantae; phylum Streptophyta; class Magnoliopsida; order Fabales; family Fabaceae; genus Trifolium; species Trifolium repens. Next base: position 41,549,204 of record CP125851.1, read on the forward strand.
ATTGTTTTGGTAGTTAACATACCTACCAAATTGTGCGTGTAAACCTTCACATCGGGAAGTTGTTCGAAATCCAGCAAAAAAATTACCCCTTATGTGGGCAGTCGCCCACATATGCCGCTTTTCATACATTTCTGTAATCCATTTGTTGTTTTGTAGCCCAAACTCAATTACCATTGCATCCCCCTTTAGCTTAAATTACCCGGCATCATAATCACCCAACATGCATTGCTTGAATTTCCTCACAAACTGTTTCTTACCAATATTAGTGCAAGCATTACGAATAAGGTGCCACGCACAAAGCCTATGGTGACATTCAGAAAAAACCCTTCTAATTGCATTCCTCATAGCCAAATCACCATCAGTTATCACTGATGTTGGACTTTTCCCCATAGCTGCCACAAGTTGTTCCAGAAGCCATACATATGTTTCTTCTGTTTCATCACAAACAATAGCACCGCAAAAAATTATACTCTGGTTATGGTGGTTTACACCTGAAAATACCACTAACGGACACATATATTTATTCCTCTTGTAAGTGGCATCAAAAGCCACAACATCCCCAAAAATCATATAATCCCTCTGTGCCGCTCCATCGCACCAAAACAAGTGTGTCAATCTTCCATTATTATCAACCTTGTGCTTCCAGAACATTGATTCATCGCTTGTCCGCAAACTGTCTAGATACTCACAAGCAGCTTTTACGCCTGTTGAAGAAGTTAAACGTTGTCTTTCTTGTTCATTGTACATGTCTCGCCTTCGGAAACCAACCTTTTCATAACCACCAGCTTTAGTAGCAAATAACCCAAATATATGGCTTATCTTCATACTAGCTTGTCTCATGTTACTCATTCGCCAAATGTCATAGTCCGTCATCTTTCTATGTGCTGGTAGCATTCCAGTATATTTTTCACCCAACAAAGAATGAGTGTGTGAATTGAAGAGCAATTTCAAATACCACCGTCCACTGTTTGCTTCAATATGAACACGGCATTTTGCTTCGCAACCACATCTGATGCATGGTTTAGGTACTCTCAGTCGCCTACTTCCAATGGCTTTCTTTTCTCTAACCCCTTGTTTGTAGCAGACAAATGTCTGTTGAGTTATTTCACCTTTTTTGTTCCTCATAACTTTACTTTTTCTTCCGGCAAAACCATGGAAACTAGCATACCAATTGTAGAATGTAAAAGCTACCTCACGATCCAGAAAATGGTATCTCATTAAATCTTCTTCACTTAGCTGTTTAAAGTCGATCTTCGTGACGTCTTCCAAACAATTCACAGCATTCACTTCACTAAAAATACACCCCCCTACACCTTCAGTCCTACTGCATTCAGCATCATCTTCATTGTCATGACCAACTTCTTCATGCACTTCATCAGACAACCCAACATTTTCCAAACCCTAAATAAATTGAAGCTATTGTCAAATTGATCACTAACTTAATTAATTAAATTAACTCAATTTAATGAATGTATATTCTAAATTTAAATTATACAAACTTGAATTGAATTTGCATGTCAATACACACCTGAGACGATTCATCTTCGTTATTGACCGAAGCAGAACAAACTTCCACCATTTTCACAATCTCAAATAACCAGATCTAATATAACTATTTATTTAATTCACTGCAAAAATACAACAACAATTAAACCACTTATGACATGAATTTATATGGTATTTTTAGTAGTATTATTAGTAATAAAATGACCAAGACAGACCCAAATACGAATGAAAACCTACAGAATCGAAGAAAAGCATCAAGACAAAGCAAAGAATACAAAAAGACAAGAAAAAGCGAAAAATGTGAAGATTTGTGCTGTTCATCGTGCCACGATGACTTCCATCGTGCCACGATGGAAGCTACTTGCTCGCCAAGACATCAACAGAAGAAAATCTGGAGAATATCCGTTCATCGTGCTACGATACACCTCATCGTGGTACGATGACTTTACTTGGCGACTAAGTTGATGAAACGCACAGGATCAGTTATAATTCCGAACTGAATCTTCCCATCGTGCTATGGCCCATTACGAAAACTATAAATAGAGCTCCAATTCCTCATTATTTTTCATTCAGAAATAGTAGAACATTCTCTACTATACTAGAGGTGTTCAGAGGATCTCTAAGGGCATAGCTTTCTCCCCTTACGGGAAAGTTATCTCAACAAGGTATGTTTTCTTTAGACTTTTGTATTTAGGTTCTTGTAATTTAAATTATGTAAGTCTTTTGTATTAGATGACTTAGGTTGTGGTGGAGAAGATGAACTCCCCTATGAATATTTGGAGTTTGTGATCGAGTCAAAGTTATAATAAATGTTATTCAGTATTCTATTTGTTATTTACTTTCTTGCACTTTAATAACGCATTCTCGTAATCTGGCCGGATAAGCGGGAGCGCCCATAGAATAAATGTTAGGATAAGCTTTAGTATTTATATTAGAGTAAGCTTTAATATTTGTCCGGAACTAGTAGTAAATATGCTAGGTGAATAGAGACGGTAACGTCCTGAACTAGTTATGAACTGAGCAATTAGAGGAGGAATCAGGAACTAGGTGTGAACTGAGCACTTAGAAGCTGAATAGACCGAAACTAGGACCTAGAGGCATTGGATGGGTGAAGGTAATAATGCATGTATAATGAACAACTCACCTAGTAATTAGGGTATGTGACACATCGAGGTTAGGCTCTCGTAGGTACCTTAGTTATTAACGTAGGGAAATTTCAATATACATAGGGTAATATTAAGGTATTACCACAACAAGGATAAAGTCACCGCCGAATAATAATCTGAATAACTATGTAATACACCGTTCATGCCAAATATGAAGAAGGGAGTGAGTCCAACCACCATACATATCCTCTATATTTCTTGAATCATTTATCTTTATTTTCTGCAAGCATATCGCTATTTTTATAAAAACCTTTTTTCAAAACCAAAGCGAATGCAAAACCAACAAATTAAATAATGCTAACGAAGCTTTGGCATGATCCCTGTGGATACGAACTCATTCTAGACACCTAGAGTGTGAATTTTTACTCGACGACAGACTGATGCACTTGCCAGAATGCAGTCAACCACCTAAGTGAAGAATACGAAATATACATTCTACATAAACATACCAACAACAATTATAGATTCAAATTCTGAAAATATACCTTCGATTTAGATCAGACATAAGTGATTTGCGATTTCAAAAAATGAATTTGAGATTTGAGATTTGCGATTTCAATCTGGTTCAGAACCACACCCATCGCACAAAAACTGGTCCAATTACTGAGATTGAGATTTCAGAAATTGTTCATACATGGTTGAATGAAATGAGTTTGCAATTTCAGAAGATGGGTTTGAGATTTGGGATTTCAATCTTTGAAGACAAGATACAACTAACACACTCTGTCTTAGTCAGTTTTGTTTTTTAAAAATAATTCTTTGTTATTTTAATAACAGAAACGACAAAAACCAATTAACAGTTGTATTTTGATTTTTTTAAATAAATCTTAATTTGGGGAAAATACTATGTGGGCATGTGTATTGGCGTTGGGAATATTATGACCGGATCCTGCTTAGATTCCAAGGTTATTTTGATGGGTCCAAGATACACAAATTGATGTTTTTGTGCAGCCTAAACGGATCCATAGTTTGATAGTGGTTGAAGACAAGGAAATCACTCACTTTTGTTAACATGGGCTCTTGGTGGACTAAGCTTATAATTTTTTTCTAATATTTGATTTAATTTTTCATATATACGTTTTCTTTTTGATATAATTTTGCTTCATATAAAACATTGGTTAATATTCAAGAATTTAAAATAAAAGAACATGTTATGGATACTCTATTTTTTGTCATATCAATATCAATAGAATTGGCAATCAAATGGCCGACTGCGTTGTTTGGTAGTTGCAGTGGAGTGAGTAATTTTTTTAATCGCCCTATTAATTTTTTCTCGTGTCCTACAAAATCACCAAAATATTCATGTCTATTATTTAAGTAGCAAATTTATCTACTACTTAAGTAGCGACATTTATAAAAAAGAGAAATTTGAGAAAAAAAAACACCTTAACATGCAAATTTTAACATTTTACATGTTTGTTACTTAAGAGGGATGTATTGAATTAGGATTTCAAGGAATTTTAAAAGATTTTTTTATGATAAAAAAGTCTTGTGGTATTGAATCAAGAGTTTTATGGAATTTAAATAAATCTTATGGTATTCAATTAAGACAATCAAGATTATTTTTTTTAGGGCAACGAAATCTGTTGGTATTCGATTGAGATTTCTTATTATGACTTATAAAATGTCTCTTGGTATTCAATATTACAGAGAATTCAATGGATTCTTCCATAAAAAGGATTTTGTGAGACTTTTTACTTAAAAATACACATACTAACAATCCTACTGAAACCCTCATAACATTTTCCTCATCTACTTGAATGTCCATCTTTTTACTTTGACTGATTTGCATCAATCGGTCCATTCGATCCAATCCACTTTTCACTCTTATCTCATTTCCTCAAGAATGCGATTCGCCAATTTCATCATTCTCAACTTCACACTCCTAAGTATTATCTCCTATATCATCCTCACACTTCTGAACAGTTCACTTAACTCCAACTCTTTCGTTGACATCCGCAAAACTTACTTCTCTAAGTATCTGCTATTGCGTCAACTCAACTCGGATGACACTCAATCCAAAATATGAATCCTTCGAAATTCTAACTATTCCCTCATACCACTTATTCATCTCTATCTATCTCATTCTCCTATACTCAAACATATCCGAGGATTATAACTTTCTCCCCCACTTATCTCAAATCCACTTGCAACTTCATCTAAAACTTATAGATTATCACACCTAACTGTAGGTTCCTATGGTTCTAAACTTATTCCTCCCAAAAGGAAACTAGTATCGACAGTGTCCATACACATGTCGCATACGAAGGGTAGACTACGAAATACAACATACAATATCTAAGCACTTACTAACATCAATAAATAAACATAATATTGAAGTAGCATAAATGAATAAACATGTAAAGCATTTTCACATGATTATACAAAGCATATCACAATTATCTCTCATACACATTTAGTTAGCATACATCGTCTCTAAACTTTAAAAGTCAAGAATCAAATTAAAACTAGAAGATAGATATTCTACAACAATAAATCTTAAGAACTCAATAATTTGTATTTACATAAACATAGCATATATCTTCTAAGAATTAAAGATGCACATCTAAGGCAAGAAAATATGCATTTACCATAAATACAACAATTCATATTTGCATAAGCATATCACGTAAGATAGTAATCAGTTTAGCATGACAATTAACATGGTAAAATAAAATAGTCAAAACATGCGCAATGCATTTACCAAATTCATTCCTCTAAAATATAGCATGCTTATTCACTATAACTCAATTAAATCACATATGCATAGATATATCAAATATGTTCAAGTTATAACTGAATTGTCATAGCATAGAATAAATTCTAATATCCTACATCATTTTCAATTAATAACAATCAACAATCAATTATTAATTTTCACATATATCTTAATCACGAGTAGTACATAACACAAGTAATCTCATACTTAAGTATCTAGAGCAAAACATCATTTATCATCAATCAACAATAACACAGTCATATCATGTACTAATTTAAGCATATGAGGTTATAAACTAACATAGAGCATAATACAATCATGAATTAACTTTCAAACATGAAGTAAACTTATAGATGCTATAGTCATTGCCAAATTAAAACACAAGTTCCAAGAATCAAGTAAAACAACATACTAACGAGGAACTAACAATAAAATTCATGAAATCAATCTCACACATAATCAATAAGGTATTGGAATACATAGAATTCACCAATACATGTTCATCTTAATAGATCACAACCATATCATGAATATTCACCAATAACCGTCATGTTAAAGCATTCAAGTAATTTCACTATTTCATTCATATTCATAAATTCTCAAATAATTCCACGGATACATACATACATACATACATATCATCATTTAATTAATTCAATCATACTACACAAGCTATCATCATAAATAAATTATTACAACATTCATTTACGACACATACATAAACAATCATACTTAATTTCATGTAACATAGATTTTCATCAACAAAAAAATCTATACTCATGCACGAACATAATCATTTTAAATAGAGCAATAACAAGAAGACATTATTATTTAAGTCATTATCTTGAAATCCAAAACAACAATGATGGATGCATATTCATTATCAATTACGCACAATTATATCATGTTATCATCACTCACTTATCATGGGATCATAAATAAAGAAAATCATGTAATAATTACACAAAGATTATAGCTTTAAGCACCTACAACTATTATAATCATAAAAGCATAACATTCATCTTGAATCAACATCAAAGAACACATACTCATTATTTGACTTGATAACTTACAACTAAGATAACTTACTAACATAATTCAATTCATATCACTCATAGTTCATGAATAAACAATTACCAAATAAATTCGTAAAATAAACGTATCACAACTTATCAACATTTATGAAACAATTGACTCATAAGTTAACACCAATTAAAACACAAGTCTCAAGAATTAAGTAAACCAACATGTGACAAAATCTATGAAGCACGGGTACTCCATTTTAGGGAGAGTACCGGGTACGCACCGGTACCCGATACTCGTATGGTACTCCTTGGGTACGCACCGATGGCGTACCTATTTTATTTTTATTTTTTTTGCAACGGGTACACGTGTGGTTTTCCTGTGGTACACGAATCCAAAAAAACACAATTTTTTTCCTATTTCTTTTATTCGATTTCTTCATTTATAGGAAGATTTATATATTTTATTTGTTTATAATATAAAAGTAGCACCTCTACTAAAGCAATAACAAAATAGTAGCTGAATTTATTCACTCATTCATTGAACAAGAATAGACTCAATCTAATTTTATTCAAACAAATCTTCATCTTCTCTCTCTCAAGAGAGAAATAGTAATACTTATAGTGAAGGAACAACAAAAACATGCGATATTGGTATGTAGCTGGTATTCTTGAAGTTGCAAGTCTTTCTCGCGAAGAACCTGAGTTAGACGCCATTTTTTTCAATGATTATGGAGAGGGAAACAATAAACCCTAAACCCTAAACCTACATTTGCAAAATAGTTTAATAGTGACTAAGGTGCAAGTATAGCTACAACAATTAAATCACAAAAGACACAATCATCACACAAGACACTATGCCCACTTAGTCTGACCACACAGACTTGCTCTGATCGGCACACATAACCCACACAGTCCGAAGACAACCGGAGCTCTGATACCAAATTGTAACACCCAAACTTATTATCTAGCTATTTCTAGTTTTATAAAATCTTTTTCAAAATGTGCAACGGAAAATAATATTTGAATTATAAAACAAAGGTTTGAGTATTACATGCTTCATCAAAACACTACTAATTAATTTAATTAGCAAGATATCACTTATACAAAATCCTTTTGAAAATAATACAACCTTAATAAATTAAAATAAGAAATAAATGACTCTATGTATATATAAGAAGGTAAACCCTTTCCCGTGTCCTAATTAGAGCAGAGCATCACCGACAACTTGGTCATAACCATAACCTGAGAATCTGGACCCCCAAAGGTCCAGCAAGTACACAAAACACAGAGTTAGTAAGGAATCCTAAAATAAATGTAAGTATATCGAATACTATACACTTAATAACAATATAATAAACTCTACTAACATTCGCACCATAATCCACGTATAATCCAATTAAGATACATCTATAACTCATAATTCAATTATCATGTAAATCATATAATCTACGTATCATAAGTTATTCACAATTGATATTCAAATAGCAATCACATATCATCAACATCAAATTACTCATCGATACACAAATAACAATTAATCCACATAATAGTATCAATTATTAAATATCAATTAGGAATGCACAAGTTCCTAATGCAACTAATGTCATCATCAATGTTATGTCACCCTAGACATAACTAATGCATGTGGTACCATCGTCTTTATTAGAGTATCCCACCTCTAATATTCTTCTTTATCAAATAATATAATTTGATATCCTTCTTTATTAGAATCACCGAATTATAATATCCGACTCAAATATGAATGCATGAATGTACATTTACCACACATGATGATACTCTTCACATCTTCTCGTGAATATTAGGATATCTCAATCTAAATATTCCTTCTCAAGTTCTCATCAACTTATCTCAACACATCATCATTATGGTCATACATTCAAGCACACATATCATAAAGTAATTCATTTATCTCAACTCTATTAGGCATACAATTATTATTATCAATCACTAAATAATAACTTTCACCATAATCAATCATCATTTATCAAGTCATATATACATATACGTATACTCTTCATTCAAACATATACATAATCATATTATCATCATCACTAATCAATCAACAATTATCTATCTTCATCATAAACATGGTCTCATCACAACTTACATATTAATCATAGTTAATTGTTCTAACCATGACTTTCCTCTAATTGTTCTTCATCTTCTTCTCTAACCCACTTCTCTTCTCTTCTTTTCTCTCTTCTATCCTCTACTCTTTCTCTTTCTACCTCCATCAATTTATCATAAAAATGAATTCTCTCTCTCTAACTTATCCTTTTATATCCCAAACCTAGGTTAATGTAGAATTCCCAAACTAACCTTACTAATTGACTTAAGCCCATTAACTAAAGTCCAATTCTCACAACATCTCATAAACTCTATTCTTTTACTACTCTTATTAATAGCTAAACATCACATAACTAATATTAATTAACTCATTCCAACCTAATTAAATGCTCTCAGCTAGATTAATAATCCTAATAGATTACTAAAATACCCTTCACTTATCTAAAACATAATTATTTATAAAATCACAAAATCACATATATTCAATTAAATAAATAGATAAATAAATAATCACACAAAAATCATATTTATTAAAATACGGATGTTACATGGATTACCAATCAAGTTTTTTAGTTTTTAATTTTTAAAAACCAAAAAACTGTTGTTGAGAAAGGAATCAAACAGACCCTAAATTTATCAAGAAATCAATAGTTGATATTTTTTTTTCTCGAAGATTTGATAATTTTGTATTAATTAGCAAACTATCTAAAAAAATTTAGCAGCCTAGCTTATTATTCAAATGTTACACCATTGTAATTTGATCCCTCCCCTATATATATATATATATATATATATATATATATATTGACGCGCGAGTCTCAATAACATATCAAATGATTTTAGATTTTTATAAAATTTAACATGAATGATCTATATTATATAAACTTTCAATCCAACAGTGGATTTTGTAAAATTTGTATTCGTTAATGCGTTATTAAGCGATGTAATATTACTCAAATATTACACCGGTGTAATTTGATCACTCCCTATATATATATATATAATTTGAAAAAAAAAATATTGTAATTTTTTTCAAAACAAATTGTATTCTAGAATGAAAGGAAATAATATTTTTTGGGGTGGGTGTATATTTTCTCTTTTTTTTCTTATTCAAACCTTTGTATGTGACTTAGCCCATTTGAGTTCTTAGGCCCCGTTTGGCCCGGCTTATTTTTTACTTTTTATTTTAGCTTAAACGAAATAAAGAAGTATAAAATTATATTTGACACTATTTCTCTTTAAAAGTATTAGAGAAATAAAGTAAAGAAGTAAAAAAATAAAAAAAATTAAGTCAAACACAATTTTTTCCTTCTTTACTATTTTTAAGGAGAAGAAAAAAAGAGGAAAATAAGCCGGGCCAAACGGGGCCTTAGTTTTCTTTCAATTCATTTGTTTTTATTCCAAAATCAATATGACTTTTTTTTTTATTCCAAAAAGGAAAAGAAAAAAGAGAACAAATAAAACTATAAATAAAAAAAAATGAAAGAATGGATAAAAACGTCCTTATCCATATTTAGGCAAACAGCACAAGCAAGCCAATGAAATTTGTTATTTTGATTTCGCGGCAGCAGTGAATCCTGTTGGAATTATTGGTATGTGGGTGAGCTTACAACATACAAGCACAAATATCATCTATGATGACCATCCTCTCCATATTTAGAAATTTATTTCAAACAGTTTCCTTTTTGAAAATTATTTTTTATAACGATTTTTTGGAAAAATATCACTATGGTAAACAATGCAAAATTAATTTTGTTGTGTTTAAAAAATTGATCTTAATTTAGAATTATTAAGTATCAAAATCACTTATTTTATAATATGTACCAAACATGTCCTAAGTCAACGATATATTGTAGTTACAGACAGATGAAATATTACATAATTATAAAAATATAACTTGAATTGTAAAAGAAAAAAAAATCTTTAAATACTATTTCATCGATCCTAAGTTGAGTGACCTATTTTGAAAAGAGAATTGCCTGACATGAGTGATACTTTTAATTTTCTAATGCAATATTAATTAGTTTTAATAATACCTTTAATTAATATTAATTGCTTGACAAAAAAAACTATATCACTCCAAACTCGGTATTGACCCTAAGTAGAGTCAGTTGATTTTAAATAGGCTAGTTAAATTGCAATTTTAACCCTTAACTTTAATAATAGCATTTTTTACTTTTAAACTTTAGCCTATTTTACAAAAAGTTAACGCCCCACTGATTTACTCAAATAAATGTCACGTCCAAATAAATGTCATGTGAATCACTGTTCACGTAGATGTTGATTTGCTCAAAATCAGTGGAGAGCTAGCAAATTGCAAAAAGATTTAAAATTAGGGAGTCAAAAATATTATTATAAAAGTTAGGCGGTCAAAATTGTAAGTATATAAAAATTATGGGACTAAAAATACAATTTAACTTATGAATGAATCCAATCATTTAAAAAATCAATATTTTAACATGACCAATAAAATTGTAATAAATTAATCTAAGAGCATTATGATATTATTTATTATTTTCAAATATATATATATATATATATATATATATATATATATATATATATCTAATCCTCGCAAGTTTTGTTGTGCTGAAGACATTCATCATTTATGAAGCTAGCTGAGTTTTCAAAATAAGTGTAGACTGTGGAGGAGTATTTTTAAGTGGTTGACTATAGACTCAATTCCTTTCAAAGATGGTGCATTGGTGAAAGGTAAAAACTGTGTGAATGTTCGACACCTAGTGTATGTTTGGTTTTGCAATAAGAAAAATTGATTTTGACAGAATTGAATCTATAAAATTAATTCTTGTCAAAATTGATTTTAAGTTAAAGTGATTTATGTATGGATATATTCATGCAAAAGTGAGTTGAACAAAAAATTTGAGTATAAAAATTAATTCTAAAATCAGAAGCTACGATTTCTAGCTTCAAAGAGAATCAATTATAGGACAGAATCAATTCTACTTTTGAGAAACCAAACAAGACAGAATCAACTCTACACGTCCAAAATCAATTCTGGAGTAGGCTACTCCAGAATTGATGTTTGATATCACAGTGGATTAATATGTCAAAATTATAGTAACTCACCATGATATCAAACAAATATTTAATTTGGTTAGCCAACATTTAAAGTATATATATATATATATATATATATATATAAAAGATAATTACACTTAGATGAATTACAAACGGACAACAAACTACGCCGCTAAACCTTTTTGATTATATGTAGTTTATAAAATAATTTTGTAATAAAAAAAGTACAATTTTTTTAAAATTATATAAACTGTTTTTTAAAAAATAATAATTATTAAACCTTTTATTAAAAACCATTTTTTACTACATTTTTATAAAAGCAAATATTATTATTTGTAATTTTTTAATTAATTTTTAAATATTTTTTTAATGCCACATAAGCAATTTTTAGTCAAAAAAGTTAACGGGGGCTAGTAAATGCAAAAGGGGGTAAACTTGGGGGCCAAAATCGAGCTAATGAAACTAGAAGGGTTAAAATCGAGCAATTTTGAAACTTAGGGGGATAAAATCAAACAATTAAAACTTATGGGACTAAAATCGCACAATTATAAAACTTGAGGGGCTAAAACTACATTTAAGCCATATTACACTATGTTTGTTTAGATAAATTTATCAAAGAGAGAAATAAGAAAGAGAGAGATGGCAAAAAAAAAGCAATTTTTATAATTTGGATAAGGGAAGAAATAATGAAAGAGAGAAATAAAATGCAAAATAAATGTCAAAAAATCCTCTTTTTTTTCGATTATCACATAACATTTGGGCTTTTCTTATACAACATTACCATATGAAAATAAAGAACTTTTTTAAAAAGAAATAAATTAAATAATAGCAACATATTTTAATTTTTGTTTTCCTCTATGAACAAACATCTATAACATTTTAACCATTAAATTTTTTCACTTGAATTATATATTAACATTTGATTTGGCGGTAAAATCTTTATAATATAAATATTTAAATACTTATTATTTATAATTAATGTAGTGGTGGTATGGTATGAGAATATGATAACAATATGTTTACACTGAAAAGTGGTAAACAAACGCTAGTTCTACGTTTTAAACTTGCGAGATCAAACTAGAAATCTCAGGACAATTTTGTGTTTGTTTTTTTATGAAAATTCTTTGAATGTTTACGAACTTCAACAAATGACAAACTTTTGAAAACTTAATTGCGATGTAAAGTAACTGTTCTTCCGAATCGCCTCGAAATAACAGGATCAAAATGCATAAAGGTAAAGACAAATTAAAGACTTGTGAAAATGTAAACTTGCATTAAACGTAAAAGCGATTACAAAGTAAATGGTACACAAACATACATTGTTTTCCCTGTTGAATTCCTTTCGTTCGACAGCATGAGTACTCAGAATTTTTTAAGAGAATGTGAATGTATGAAATTTGTGACCATTTACTTTGTAATCGCTTTTACGTTTAATGCAAGTTTACATTTTCACAAGTCTTTAATTTGTCTTTACCTTTATGCATTTTGATCCTGTTATTTCGAGGTGATTCGGAAGAACAGTTACTTTACATCGCAATTAAGTTTTCAAAAGTTTGTCATTTGTTGAAGTTCGTAAACATTCAAAGAATTTTCATAAAAAAACAAACACAAAATTGTCCTGAGATTTCTAGTTTGATCTCGCAAGTTTAAAACGTAGAACTAGCGTTTGTTTACCACTTTTCAGTGTAAACAAATTGGCACGCCCAGTGGGACTGGTTTTGTGTTTTTGTTTGTGTTGAAATTATTTTCTGTGTTAGTAACTGCCGTTTGCGGTTATGGCGAGAACTCCTCAAATGCATGGGTCTACTACTAGTCAACCTTCGAGTTCGACGAGTAGTGAAGGGAGTCCAGATTCAGGATCTAGCCCTCCCCCCAATTCGAGCGTGGCAAGTATAACTTCTACTTCGCCAGTTACTAGTCTTCATGACTCTGGGTACATACCAGGTTCGACAATGCCTATAACAACTATGGCATTTCATTCCGTGTCGTCAGGATTTAGGCCAGTGAGGCCACCTCCTATGGCTTCGAACCCTTTATATGGTTATGTACCAACACCCACAACAGGTTTCCAGTCTTTACCAGTTTCTGAACCTGAGAGATATACATCATCTAGGGTTACTCCAACACCATTAACCACTGCATCTATCTTATCGTTAAGACAACAGATGGATGAAAGTAACCATGATATGGTTAATCTTTTAACACAACAAATTGGTACTGTTTTTAACCCTTTAATCCAAAATACCAATGACAGTTACCAAATGTTGGCTTATCAAATGAGTCGAATTGCTGACTTTTTTGGTACTCCTACCCCTCAAACTCAGCCTAGGATAAATCAAGTAGCACCGCAAATGATTTTATCGGCTATGTCTGCCACTACTCTTAACCCAAGGCCAACATATGTGGCTCCGCAAGTTACACCAAACCAAGAGCCAATACAAATGGCTCAAGAGGAGTACCAATACCAAAACGAGGTTAATCAACAACCTCCAATAGTCATGGTTCAAAGGAACCAAGATGCTGATGAAGTGGTTCGAAATGTCCAGAACAATAACTTGGCTGGGCATAATAACTTAGCAACTTTGGTCGAAACAATTTTGAACCAGAATGGTCTTAATACTGGCACTCGAAGGCCAAATTTTGTGTCTGCATTGTCTGAATATATATTGCAAACAGAATTACCTAGAGGTTGGAAAGTCCCCAAATACACTAAGTTCGCGGGGGATACCAACGAGTCAACTGTTGAGCACATTGCCAGGTACTTAGCAGAATCCGGAAATTTGGCAAACAATGAGAATTTGAGGATGAAATATTTTCCTAATTCTCTAACTAAAAATGCTTTCACTTGGTTCACCACCTTGCCTCCTAATTCAATTCACCACTGGACTCAGTTAGAAAGATTGTTCCACGAACAATTTTACATGGGCCAAACTAAGATAAGTCTTAAAGAGTTGGCTAGTGTTAAAAGGAAAACACAAGAGTCTGTCGATGATTATTTGAATAGGTTCAGATTGCTAAAGGCCAGGTGTTTTACCTCAGTGCCCGAACATGAACTAGTCGAAATGGCTGCAGGTGGCCTAGACTATTCGATTAGGAAAAAGTTAGACACTCAGTATCTTCGAGATATGTCGCAACTTGCTGATAGAGTTAGGCAAATCGAAAGGTTAAAAGCTGAAAAAGCTAGAAATTCTAGGTTTCAGAAAAAAAAAGAAGTAAATTTTGTGGAGTCTTTTGATGATGATTATGAGGATAGTGATGAGTGCCTAGAATATGATGAAAGCGAAGTTAATGTGGCTGAATTAAAGCCAGGGCCTCCTTATATTTGTAAGTTGCTCAGGCCTTCGAATGGAAAAAACCCAATCGAACCAAAAAATGATAAGTTCATTACTAAAACTTATACTTTTGATATAACCAAATGTGATGAAATTTTCGATTTGTTAGTAACTGATGGCCAAATTGTTGTGCCAAAGGATCTGAAAATACCTCCTATCGAACTATTTGGGACACAAAACTTATCAATGTGTTCTTTTCAGGGATGTGGTTCAAAAAGCAATCAACGAAGGAAGGCTGAAGTTCGCTGATAAGAGCAAGCCTCCAATGAAAGTGGACACTGATCCACTGCCTAAAGCTGATGCAACCTATGTGGAAATCTATGATTGGAACATGGTAGATGTCGTTGATCCTGCACCAATTAAAGCAGTTCCTGAGGAAGAATATGAGAAGAAAATTCAGGAGGTCTACCCCAATGCTGAGGAGGAGTTAGTGGATTTTCTGAACAGATGCAAGTTGAACAACTCCGAGGTGATGTTGTGCCCCAGGTGTAGTGCTGTATGCGACAAAGAGGCTACTGCTGGCCTTAGAAACTTCGTCCCATATGCTGAGCATAAAAGAAAGAGGCATAATGCTAAACCTGATCAAAGGGGTTGGCCACACAAGAAGGTTGATTGGAGTAAGTCTGCTGCAAAGACCGCTTCGATTCATCAAAGGTTAGGACCCCAGCGCACGTTCAAACCTTCGAACAAGGCACTAGTGAATAGGTGGGTTGGTGGCCAATATGTTGCTGTGAGCAAAAAGCAGATGGAGGGAGGAAGTTCCAGTAACGTTAATGTGAAGATTGTGGCTGCAAACAAGAGTTCAGCACCTGCTAAAGTACTTCAGGAAACCAAAACTGAATCAGGAGCTAACAAGTTCGGTTATAGAAATAACTACAAGGGTAAAAACCCTATGACTCGAACTCAGTGGCGCCGTTTTCAGCGAAAGAAAAAGATGGCTACTCAAAATGTGAATGCTGGGGGCAACGCTACTGTGGTGCAGAAAGTCGAAATGGCTAGGAGGCCAGCAAAGGAGAGACTTTCTCCAGTGGCTGAAGGTAATGAAAATGAGGAGGACTACATGGATGATGATGATCTCCTCGATGATGAACCAGATTTTGATGTGCTGGTTAATGTCATATCTATTCTACCTGCAGAGTATGATATAGAGTCTGAGGTAAATGAGGTAGAATATGACATTGTTGCTGCAGAGATGGCTAATCATAAGCCAGTATGTTATTATGTAATGGGAAATGGCTGCGTCGAAGAGCAGAATGCTGTTTTCGAAAAGCCAGACATGGGTATGAAAAACCATCTGAAAGCTTTGTTCATCAGAGCAAAAGTAAATGGTGTTGGTGTTAACAGGATTCTAGTGGATGGAGGAGCAGTGGTTAACATCATGCCACATTTTATGCTGAAGAAACTAGGTCTATTCGAAACAGATCTACACACACACAATGTGGTGCTAGCCAACTATGAAGGTAAGATTGGCCATTCACTTGGTGCCATTCAATTGGAGGTTTGTGTAGGCAGCACCATTCGAAAGACCTTATTCATGGTTATTGCTGCCAAGCCTAATTATAACATGTTGTTAGGCAGAGAGTGGATACATGGAGTTGGCGCAGTGCCTTCAACCATGCATCAGAAGTTGATTGTGTGGAGAGAGGATGGTTTAGTGGAATATGTTGAGGCTGATCAGAGTGCCTATGTAACAGACACTAACAATGTCACTCTTCAGACTTTTGACAAGAATCTGGCTCAAATTGCCCCTTGTGGTGATCAAAATGAAGCCTTTAACAATGAAGTTGCTGGAGTTGATGAAGTACTTCATTCTGTCAAGTTGCACCCTACTCATGGATTCTGTTGGGAGAGGGAGCACACTGCAACTCCTATGAACTACAGTGCTTTCCCATCAGCAACTGGATGGGACGACCCGGATGTGTGTGATGATTGAATCCCCAGCATGGGATAGGATAACGGCTTATGCAGCCGCTAATAGAATCAATATGGCTATAGAAGCCATTGAGTTACAAGAAGATATGGCTGGTGAGGCCAATAGTAATTCGAATATTGAATTGGCCTCACAGGCCAATGTTTCGAATACTGGTGACATGCAGAGGCTAGATTGTATTTATGATGACGAGCCATTGGGTTTTGAAAAAGATCCAGTTAGTTCGAATCAAAGAATGCAAGCTCAAGATCCTTTGCAAGAAATCGATATTGGAGATGGTTTTGTTAAAAGACCAACCTACATTAGTACCAATATTGATCCAAGCTTGAGAGTTAAAATGGTCGAGTTGCTTAAAGAATACAAGGATTGTTTCGCCTGGGATTATGACGAAATGCCAGGATTAAGCAAAGAATTGGTGGAACACAGACTGCCTCTTCGACCAGACAAGAAACCTGTGAAGCAGCTTCCAAGGAGGTTTGCTCCAGAAATCATGACAAAGATCAAAGCAGAAATTGAAAGGCTGCTAAAGTGCAAGTTCATTCGAACAGCCAGGTATGTAGAGTGGTTAGCAAATATTGTGCCTGTCATTAAAAAGAATGGTTCTCTTAGAGTTTGCATAGACTTTAGGGATTTAAATAATGCTACACCAAAAGATGAATATGCCATGCCCGTTGCAGAAATGCTAGTTGATTCAGCTGCAGGCCATGAATATTTAAGCATGTTAGATGGCTATTCTGGCTATAACCAAATCTTCATTGCTGAAGATGATATTCCAAAAACTGCTTTTCGTTGCCCTGGTGCCTTAGGTACTTACGAATGGGTAGTAATGCCCTTTGGATTGAAAAATGCAGGGGCAACATACCAAAGGGCAATGAACTCAATCTTTCATGATTTCATTGAAGTGTTTATGCAAATTTACATTGATGACATTGTCGTCAAATCCTCATCTTCTGATGATCATTTAAATCACCTTAGAAGGTCATTCGAAAGAATGAGGAAATGTGGACTAAAAATGAATCCACTGAAATGTGCTTTTTGTGTACGTGCAGGAGATTTCCTTGGATTTGTCGTGCATAAAAAGGGCATAGAGATCAATCAGAACAAGACCGAAGCGATCATGGAGACGAAATCTCCAGCAACAAAGAAACAGCTTCAGTCACTACTTGGAAAAATCAACTTCTTGAGAAGATTCATTTCGAATCTAAGTGGAAAGGCTCATCCCTTTTCTCCACTCCTGAGACTCGAGAAAGATGAGGTATTTAATTGGGGAATTGAGCAACAGAAAGCATTTGATGATATCAAGGCTTACTTATCGAATCCTCCTACTTTAATGCCTCCAATTCGAAGTAAAGAGATGAAGTTGTACATATCAGCGTCAGACACAACCATTGGGAGCATGCTTGCTCAAGAGGATGAAAATGGTGTAGAAAAAGCTATTTACTATTTAAGTAGAGTTTTGAATGATGCTGAAACAAGATATTCTGTAATTGAAAAGCTTTGTCTTTGTTTGTATTTTTCATGTACTAAACTCAAGCATTATATAAAGCCAGTTGATGTTTTTGTTTATTCCCATTTTGATATTATTAAGCATATGTTGTTGAAACCAATTCTACATAGCAGAATTGGGAAATGGGCTTTAGCTTTAACAGAATATTCACTAACTTACAAACCCTTAAGGGCTGTTAAAGGCCAGATAGTGGCTGATTTCATCACTGATCATTCAGTGATCGAATTTCCGGTGAATTATGTTGAGCTAGAACCATGGATCTTATACTTCGATGGGTCTAGACATAAACATGGCACAGGAATTGGAATCCTAATAATATCACCTTTAAAAATTCCAACTAAGTTCAAGTATAAAATTAATGGCTCTTGCTCTAATAATGAGGCAGAATATGAAGCCTTAATTGCAGGTTTAGAAATTCTTCTAGACTTGGGGGCAAGACACATTAAAATAAGAGGAGACTCTGAATTAGTAGTAAAGCAATTGACAAAAGAATACAAGTGTATTCAAGAGCATTTGATGAAATATTTTGTTATTGCTTTCTCTTTATTAAGACAATTCGAATCTTATGGTATTCAACATGTCCCTCGAATTGAAAATCAAGAGGCAAATGACTTGGCGCAAATTGCTTCTGGATACAAAGTGTCGAAAGAAACATTCGAACAACTCATCGAAGTTAAAGACAAGTTGGTTTCGAGTGAATCTTTTGATGAGAAATTGTCAATGCCAAAACATTTGGGGGCAGATGAGCACAACTTTCAGGAAAATTTTGAAAATTTTGATACTGTTGAACAGTTTGAAAGTTCTAACCTCCAAAATGTTGATATGCATTTCGAAAGATTTACAACAGAAATTTTTGTCATTGACAATTTAAGTGATACTGATTGGAGAAAGCCGATTGTCAAATATTTGGAAGATCCAACAGGAATTACTGATAGGAAAACAAAATATAAAGCCTTGAGCTATACTATCATTGGGAATGAGTTGTTCAAGAAAACCCCTGAGGGAGTTTTGTTGAAATGTCTCAGTGAAAATGAGGCATTCTTAGCCATTACCAATGTACACAGTGGTTCATGTGGTGCTCATCAAGCAGGCCATAAGATGAAATGGTTATTGTTTCGACGAGGCTTATACTGGCCGTCAATGCTTAAGGATTGCATAGAATTTGCTAAAGGTTGCCAAGAATGCCAGAGACATGCAGGTATCCAACATGTTCCTGCAAGTGAATTACATTCAGTAGTTAAACCTTGGCCTTTTAGAGGTTGGGCTTTAGACTTGATTGGTGAAATCAGGCCAGCATCGTCCAAAAACCAACGTTTCATTTTGGTTGGAATTGATTATTTCACAAAATGGATCGAAGCTGTTGCTTTGCCAAAAGTTGATCAGGAAGTTGTAATTAGTTTCATCCAAAATCACATTATCTATAGATTTGGATTACCTGAAACTATAACCACTGATCAAGGAACAGTGTTTGTTGGGCAAAAGATGCAAAGTTTTGCTAATGAGGCAGGTTTTAAGTTATTAACATCAACATCATATTATGCTCAAGCAAATGGTCAAGTTGAGGCAGCCAACAAAATTATAATTGGCTTAATTAAGAAACACATTGCCCAGAAGCCAAAGAATTGGCACAACACTTTAGATCAAGTGCTGTGGGCTTGTAGAAATTCTCCTAAGGAATCTACTAATTCAACTCCATTTCGATTGACTTATGGTCATGATGCTGTATTGCCTGTCGAAGTCATGGTGCAATCCATAAGAGTGCAAAGGCAGATGGAAATCCCTAGTGAACATTATGAAAACCTTATGATGGATGAATTAGTTGATTTAGATGAAGAAAGGTTGCAAGCTTTAGATGTATTAATCAGACAAAAAGAAAGAATTGCTAAAGCCTACAATAAAAAGGTTAAGTACAAAACCTTTAACTTAGGGGATTTAGTATGGAAAGTTATCTTGCCTATGGATAGGAGAGATAGAATATTTGGAAAATGGTCACCAAACTGGGAAGGACCATTTAGAATTTCTCAAGTATTATCCAACGGTGCATACAAAATTCAAGAACTAACTGCTGAGCAGCGTTCAGTAAATATAAATGGCAAGTATTTGAAGAGATACAAGCCATCGTTGCAAGAAATAAAAGTAAGTACAGAGTAATTCGAAACATGAAACATTTAAATGGTGAAAGAAGATTGCCATCAAAATAAGACCAAGTAATCAAATTAATACAAATGTGGTTCAAAATGGTCAGCAAAATTAAACATGTTCGAAAAGCAGAAGAAATTACATCAAAGGCCACAGCGAAACAAAGAAAAAATCATTCAGCAACGATCTTGTTAGCAGCTCTGAAGTGTTCATATTGTTCTTTGGTATGAGCAAGCTTGCGCTTGAGAACTTCGTTTTCGTTAGCCAAACGATCGACTTCACTGCTGACAACTAAGCCTTCGCTGTATTGTTGAATTCCGTCTCGAGCCAACTCTTCGATCCTTAACCTGGACACGGCGGCGGCTTGGGTAACGAATTCCTCTTTCTTAGCTTCCTCTTCAGCTATCTTTTGCTCAAGTTCTCGAATCTCTGCTCTCCAGCGGGCAATATTCTCATCACAAGCAGCCGCTTGTAGGAAAGCACCTGCAGATTCAGCTTTCATTTGCGCCGCTTCATTGTTGCGTTGCTTGGCTTGTTCGAAGTATTTTTCTTTGAGCTTCAGCTTGGCATCTTGAGTTTGAGAGTTATCTAACAGCTGCTGAAAATGCTTGGCATATTGCTCCAGGAAGGCCTCTGCTTGAGTAACTCGAAGGAAAAGGTCTTCTCGAGTCCTTGGGGTCTGGAGTTTGTTAAAAAGAGCTTTGATATTGAAGTAAATGGCCGAGTCTCTTTCAAGCAACGCCAACATATCACCTTCGATTATCTCCCGATAGAACCTTCGTTCATGTTCCTCCTGTTCAAGCTGAAGAGCTTTTTCCCTATCTGCTGCGGTGGGGATATATGCGCCGAAGCTCGAAAGGAGCTTGTCGAGAGCTTCATCCGGTGTCAAGTTCCGCAGACCCTGTAAAACTTTTGAAGGTAGATAAAGATCAGGAGTTGGTTTAAGTACAGAATTTCCTTCATCACCATTCGATTCCCCAGTTTTCGCCGTGTGCGCATACCCAGAGCTGGAGTTCAAGAACCCATCAGTGTTCATGGTGTGATCGTCGTTGAGCACTATCTGTTTGTTCTGTTGAGTGTTTGTTGTCGAATGCTCTTCTTCGAGGGGCTGGTCATCTTCGTTCTGGGCTTCGTCAGCATTTTCAATAACATCTTTATTGACAGTTGTTTCCAGAATAGGAGGATTGTTAGAAATCTCAACTGCTGGAGCTGCCTGAGAAGCTTCAGGTTTAGCAATAGAGGTATCCTTGTCAGGGTTGGACACGTCGAATTCTGAAGTCCTCTGAGGCCCCGTTTAGCTAGTTTTCAAATCCTCACTCTTAGGATCTTGCCTTTCGCCACTGGCAGGAGAAGGAGTTCTTTCGATCACTGATTCTTGATATTCGTTGTTCAGCTCAGTGATGATCTCTTTTACCACTTTGTCAGGAGAGATTCCCTCAGCGATAGTCTCCAGCGGCGAGTTTATTTTCTGTAAATGTAAAACAGCTCGAAATAAGACAATGTGAAGAGAACGAATGACGAGAAATTAAAGGGCGTCACCTTTAACTTACCGGCGCAGAGCTTTCAGTAGTGATCTTTTGCCTCTTAGGCAGTGACTTTTCACCAGCCGCAGGATTCGAGGTTTCAGCTTGAGAATCATCAGAAGAAGAAGAGATTTTCTTATGTTTCCTTTTCCGATGTTTTTTCTTCTCACTTTGATCCTCCCCTTCATTACCCCCTTCTTCAGTCTCGTCAGCTTTGATTTTGGGGCGCTTATGTTTCTTATCCTTCTTCTTCTCCTTTTTGGTTTGATCAACAGTTGGAGGATCTAGAATGTTTGCAGTTGAATCTGAAGCATTAGACTCATGCTTCTTTTTACTCCTCTTCTCTGATTGAATGCGAGCAAGGGTGTGCTCAGGGATAGTTTTGGCGTCATTGTCCTGCAAAGAATTTCGTTTTGAATTAAGAAAAAGACTAAAGAGGGAAGGATTTAGGTGTAAGTGGGAGATACACACCTCTCTATCATCAGATAGGTTAATGATAGGGCTCTCTTTGGGTTTTTTCGAAGATTCTCCAGGTTGAGCCTTAGAAATTTTCTCGCCAATAATTACCTGAACAAAGGCATAGAGATGGTTAAGCATGGTAGAGATACATAGGTAAAACATTGAAAGAAGGTTAGTTTACCCCTGGTCCAGCTTTAACCTTTGGAGCAAGAGGTTTATGCGAAGTATTTGATGCCACCTTAGACTTGCTCCCTGGGAAAACGAAACTTTAGGTTAACATTAGATGCCAAACCAAAGAATAAATTCAAAGAGTAAAGAAGAAAAGCACCTCGGGCATTGAGTTTCGATTTGATCTTGTTTAAAATGGATTCTTCGAAGCCATTTCGAACTGCTGTGAGTAAGATCAGTTGATCGACCAACTGCCCATGATAGTGTAGCTCCCACCATTTCGAGAATTCTTTAGTTGAGGCATGAGAGACTTCGAATTTGAAAGGAGTAATGGCATAATTGTCTCCTTTAAATGCCTTTAAGAAGTTGTGAAATTGGGGCTCTGTCATGCCATAATACCCCAAACAGATGTCCCTTTCATGCAAGTAGATACTCTTGGGCAGTATTTGGGTTAACCCAAATTGTCTAGAGACAAGGTTGGAAAGTATCCCACCAGCCCAAAGTCTGTCGAAGCTGTCCCAAAACGACAGGATAGCAGAGTGGGAGTCAAGTAAGCCCTCCAGATCTCAGTGATTTCCTCTTCGCATTCTGGTAAAGGTGGAAAAGGGTGAACGAACCATTGAGGACCAATGGGCCTATCTAGGAAGGGGGTGAAGCTAGGTTTAAACTCTTTGAGTTGGAGGAAAGCGTTGAAGTAGAAAAGAAAGGCTTGATCATAGCTAAAGCCTCTGGGTCTTGGTACCATTAAAGCCAACCTAGTGCCTTCGATTTGGCGCCTAGCTACTTCTTCGTAATGGATTTGAGGTAGAATGATATCTAGCTCCGTAGGAAAAGTGGCATTAAGCCAAAGCTGCAGTAACCAGAAAGGGCCATAACCCAAGAAGGTAGAACCATCACCTGTCTTCTTGATGTTCTCACAGGCTGATCTCATGGATTCATAGAGACATCCAAGGAGAAGGCGTGCAAATCCAAATTGTTGCCCTTCATGGATCTGGTTAGCCATGATAATGAAACGTCTTGCAACTTGCGGAGATTTCGTACAAAATACATGTTGGGAGAGCCATAAAGCCAGAAAGGCAACATGCTCTTCGTCGCCAACTTCAGCATCATCCTTTTGGTTTTCAGCTATATACTTCGAATATGTTTTGCTATTGAAACCAAAATCTATAATGTTGCAAACTCTGCTGGGGTCATAAGCATCACCCGTAGGTGGCAAGCCAGTGATGGCAGCTACATCGAAGTGGGTGGGGGTCATCATTCCACACTCGAAGTGGAAGGTGTTAGTCGAAGACTCAAAGAAATGTAGCGCAGCCACTAACATTTCTTGATTGTACTTAAGACCAGTCTTTGAAAGCTGGATTAGATCGAAGATGCCGTAATTTTGCCAAAGACCGGCAAAATCGTTTTGGACCCTAGATAACCAGTTTTTGTATTGCTCAGTCACATAGGGAGCTGACCTAAAAACCTTGTTGGGATGTTTGATATAGCTAAAGTTATACGGTCCTTCCAAAAAGACCCTAGGGGTACACGGCTTGTAAACTGGGAAAATGAGCATTGTGTCTTTATTCCTATTATGTTCATCAGGTTGAGGACCCCCAAAAGCATGAACAGTATCGTTGAGAGAGTAGGGAAAAATTACCTGAGTTTCACAGATTTTCTTTAGTCTCTGAACAGGCGCCAACACTTGGTTAGGTCCACAGGTTACAAGATCTTCATCTTTTCACTTCCCAGTGAGAGGAAGAGTTTCTTTGGTGTTTGAACTTGACGTCATTAATGGGTGTTGAGAAGTTCACAGAAAAATGTGAGTCGGAACTCGTGAGTTAGATGTAAAAAGGGAAGAACGATTGAGCAAACGGAAGGTAATGGAGTGAAAGTTTCTGAGTCGCAGGAGTGAAACTAAATGGAAAAAGTTTCAGAGTTTGCAGAAAAGTGGAAAAAGAAACCTTGATGTGATATTTATAGGGTTAAAGTTTCGGAAGTTGGTAAGAATAAAACAATTGGAGAACAAATCAGGAAAAGTTGTGGTCTCCTCTTTTCAACTTCCCGAACTGCCACGCGTCCCACTCGCACGCAAAATTAGGCAGTAATGATGATAATGGAAAAGTGGATTTTTGTCAGGAAACGAATCGTTTCTGATATCGCTGCCATTGGGAAGCGTGAAGCAATTAATGCCTGTCTTTTCAAAAACGTCACTATCTCATTTCGAAACGAGTTAATCGAAAGTGCCGTTTTTGGGGGGCAATTTGTTGGGCCGTATTTTTGCACATGTTTATTTAAGTAAAGAGTTGGTCCAACTAAAGAGTTACTGATGAATATGATATGTTGTTTATTGAGTCATAATTGTAGTTCAGAGAATTGGGCCTCCAAAGTTCGAATAGATCATTAATGGGATCCTGTTGTTCCAATCGAATCAAGCCATTGATGAATGGAAAATCGAAACGAAGTGTCAAAAGCTTATTTCGAACCAAGTTACCAAAGCATCGAAATATCAAATTGTGGGCTTGGTGAATTACATTGAGGAATTGGGCCTGCTAGCTTGACCCAAAAGAAATGAAGGTGAGCCCGTTTCAGGAATTGGCGCGCTACAAGGAAGATTCGAAGAAGTTGAGATCGTGGGTGGACACGTGGAGCAATCTGAAGCGTCAAGATCGAAGTAGCGGTTTAGTTTCATTTCGAAGTATATATTGTATTTTTTCAGTTTGAATAAGGGTCACAAATTTCATACATTCACATTCTCTTAAAAAATTCTGAGTACTCATGCTGTCGAATGAAAGGAATTCAACAGGGAAAACAATGTATGTTTGTGTACCATTTACTTTGTAATCGCTTTTACGTTTAATGCAAGTTTACATTTTCACAAGTCTTTAATTTGTCTTTACCTTTATGCATTTTGATCCTGTTATTTCGAGGCGATTCGGAAGAACAGTTACTTTACATCGCAATTAAGTTTTCAAAAGTTTGTCATTTGTTGAAGTTCGTAAACATTCAAAGAATTTTCATAAAAAAACAAACACAAAATTGTCCTGAGATTTCTAGTTTGATCTCGCAAGTTTAAAACGTAGAACTAGCGTTTGTTTACCACTTTTCAGTGTAAACACAATAATAATAACAAAGTATATTTAAAATTATAATTAAAAGGATAAATTTGTCATTTAAACAATTTTATTAATTTCTCTCTTTTTATTTTTCTATTCATCCAAACAATATAAAATTTCTACTCAACTTCTCTTTTATCTCATTATTTCTCTCTTCATTATTTCTCTCTTCCATATTTCTTTGGACACCCAAACATAGTGTAAATATTTGATATATATGATGTCGGAAAGAATTCCTCTAATAATATTTGAACTATATGTACCCTAAAAAAAATAAAAAAACATATTTGAACTATATTACTTGAGCAATACAGTGTGAATGTGAATGACCAAATTAGATATTTAATTATCAGTTTGAAAATTAGAGTACCAAATCAAGAGAATTACATAGGAGATTGATTTGGACATACTATACTACTGGTGCTGATATTTGTGGCCTGTAACTGCAAACCACCAATTCCATTATCTCTCTTTATTTCTTATTTTATATTCTTGTCAAAATCTCAACCTCTAATTCAACCAAAAAATATATAAAAATTATTCACCAAAAGAAAAAGCCTCAACCTCTAATAATATTTGTCCCTTTTATTTATTTTTCAATAATGATTGTATATCACACAAATATTTCTTTTATTTTTCACACTCTTTTTTCCATTTTTATCTCTTCTTCTTTCTTCCTTCAGCATTTGCTAAATTCTTCATCAAACTGTTTAATTTATGCAAATCACTCTTTGTGTTTTGATCCTTTGATCAGACACAAAGACACACTTAAAAACTTGAACTTGTCTTGTTTTGTGTTGTGTTGTTTTGTGTTTGTTACTAACCTTTGTGTTTGTTCAATTCAACCATGGCTTCTACCTTGTGTTACAACTCTCTAAATCCATCAACAGCATCTTTTTCAAGAACCCATTTCTCAGTTCCTGTTAACAAAGAGTTTTCACTTGAAAATTCTTCACCTTTTCATAGCTATGGAAAAAACAGAACAAAAAAACAGAGAAAAAATGTGTTTGTTATGCATGTGAAAGTGAAAGCTACAGTAGCTGAAACAACTACATCATCATCCTCTTCAACAAAAGCTGAGAAGAAGAATCTTAGGGTACTTGTAGCAGGTGGTGGAATTGGTGGATTGGTTTTTGCTTTGGCTGCAAAGAGAAAAGGGTTTGAAGTGATGGTGTTTGAGAAAGATTTGAGTGCTGTAAGAGGAGAAGGACAATATAGAGGTCCAATTCAGATACAAAGTAATGCTTTGGCTGCTTTAGAAGCTATTGATTCAGATGTTGCTGATGAAGTTATGAAAGTTGGTTGTATCACTGGTGATAGAATCAATGGCCTTGTTGATGGGGTTTCTGGTTCTTGGTATGCTGAAAATCTCTTAAATTTTGGATTATTTATTTTTATTTGGTATTTTGTTATTTAATTCTAGTTTTGGATTATTTTGTCTTAGCTTACCATAAATTAGTTAGGTTGTTTGGCTTTTTTGGTTGTATATTAAATAGAGCTCATTGTAAACATTTAGAAGCTTCTATTGATTATATTTATATTTAGTGTCTGCTTGGTATCACGGTGTGTATATGATAATCACACGGTGATCCACCGTGATTTTCCAAAAGCTACACTTTGTATATTCTATAAAATCACGGTGAGTCACCGTGATTCTAACATACTCATCGTGATATCAAATATACAGTTAGTTTTTTCTTCAGTAGGACTCTGTTTGGTAAAAAATAGAGGATAGCTGATAAACTAGTTTATAGCGGATAACTTATAAGCTAGCTGATTGAATTTATAGTGTTTGGTAAAATTAGCGGTTGAACTAGCTTATGAGTATGAAATGACATAAAAAATATATCTTATTAATATTTAATTTTTTCAAGACGAGAGGGGTAAAATTGGAAGAAAAAATGATAAGCTATAAGCTCATAAGCTACTTGAAATGGCATTTGAAAATAAGCTATAAGTTAGTAAAATAAGCTATAAGCTCTTTTTAAAAAACTGTTACCAAACTGAGCTTTTAGCTTATAAGCTATAAGCTAGTTTAGTTGCCTTCCCAAACAAAGCCTAGGTATCGAAAAATTTCGCTTGGAGGAGTATTTAAAGTTAGGGGATTATTGTAGATTTATTAAAGTAGTGCCCTACAACGGCTACAAGTCTACAACCATTGTTATCAAATAGTGGCTACAACGACACTATAGCGTAGTAAAACTTGAACAAATTGCTATTGTTCTGTGATACACTATTTAGTACAAAGTGTTGCGGAATTTGAACAAATAACTATTTTCTGCATCTTGTGATAGGCAACACTGTTTTCAACTATGCAGAATATTCATGATAGCTAAGGTTGGGACAATTGGTTTTGCTACCTGTTTGCCATGATTGGCTGCCATGGCTTCATAGCCGATAGCTGATGCTATATACTTTGTATGGTTCGAAACGTTTGGTTAAACTGAAACTTTGAAATCTAACAGCAGCAGATGAAAGTTTAGAGGCGTCATTGCATGGAAATTAGAATTCTATTAACATCCCATTATAGCCATTCTTTATCAAACAACGATGTTGTTTCATTAATTTCAACGTTGTGTACAATTTCCTTTACTGGATGTTAATATTTGGTACCACAGATTAATGTCTAATTTGTTATCAGGTACGTTAAGTTTGATACGTTCACTCCTGCGGTGGAACGTGGGCTTCCAGTCACACGAGTCATTAGTAGAATGACTTTGCAAGGGATCCTTGCTCGTGCAGTAGGGGAAGATATCGTTTTGAATGCCAGTAATGTTGTTAATTTTGCGGATGATGGAAACAAGGTAACTAGAAAAGAATGCTTTATGTTGAAGATTCTCCTCATATGCATATTCTGAAGCTTTTATTTCACTTTTCTTGTATATGCATCGGTAGACTAATAAGATTACACATCATTGGATTTAACATTTGTTAACTCTTCTAATGGAGCTTGCGAATTTCAGGTAACAGTAGAGCTTGAGAATGGTCAAAAATACGAAGGAGATCTATTGGTTGGAGCAGATGGTATATGGTCCAAGGTATTGTAAACTTTCCATTGAATCTGATCCTATTAATTAGCCAATAATTTTTCTGATATTAAAGTAAATGTAATACATAGCATAATACGTTACATTGGAGCTCACGTTTGTTTGACTTGTTCTTCTGTTTCGAAACTCTTTTATGTTATTCTGTCTGTATGATGTCTATATAATCATAAATTCTGCACTTAGGGTCAGTTTATATTGACATATTTGAACTTATCTAGCGACGTAAGCACTTGTGAAACTGTTAGGGAGAGCTTATGAAAACAGATTATGACATGTTCATAAGTTGTTTTCAGCTTTACTTCATAAGCTTTCTAAGATATCTTGTGAAAACAACTTATAGCTTACATGAAAACAGTCCGACTTTATTTTATCTTGTGTTATATAAACATCTTATACATAATTACCTGTATAATAAATGCTTAATTAAGCTGTTTATCAAAACAGGACCTTAATGTTGTTGTATTCTTTTGTGAATAGGTAAGGACACAGTTATTTGGACAAACAGAAGCTGTTTACTCCGGCTATACTTGTTATACCGGTATTGCAGATTTTGTGCCTGCAGACATTGAATCTGTCGGGTATGTTGGCCATATAGTTTTGTATCTGCATTTATCAGTTTTCTTTAACCTGTATTTATATTTTTTTAATATCACTTATATCATGTCTAGAAGCTTACTTAAACTTGTCAAAAAAAAAGAAGCTTACTTAAACTTTTCTTTGGGAAGGTATCGAGTATTCTTGGGACACAAACAATACTTTGTATCATCAGACGTTGGAGGTGGAAAGATGCAATGGTATGCATTTCACAAAGAAGCTCCCGGTGGTGCTGATGTACCAAATGGTATGCATTTGTATACCATATTTATTAGAAGCACGGCATTTTCATCCTTTGCTACGTGGGAATAAATTAAACCAAACCATCATATTAATCTCTTAATTCTTTATGCATTGTAGGAAAAAAGGAAAGGTTGCTCAAGATATTTAAGGGTTGGTGTGATAATGCAGTAGATTTGATACTTGCCACAGATGAAGAGGCCATTCTGCGACGAGACATCTATGACAGGATACCGACACTTAATTGGGGAAAGGGCCGTGTGACTTTGCTTGGTGATTCCGTCCATGCCATGCAGCCAAATATGGGCCAAGGAGGATGCATGGCCATTGAGGTATATATTTCTCTTATTTGTTCTCTTTTCTCTTGATCATGCCGTACAGCATTTTTATTGTTCATTGATTAGTTTCAGTAATATGCTATATTTTCAGACCTAATATACATATCAAGTTGTTCCTGATTCTGTGGACTTCGGTATTTCGAGGCTTTTCTTTCTCTTAACTTTTTTTCATTTAATTTTGTCAATCATTCTTTTCTTGGCTAGGCTGTTCAAATAAACAACTTCATTTCCATATATAAGTATTTGGGAAAAGGGAAATTTATTATTAATTAAAGTGGCACTAATGATCATTTTACAACCGTCTCCGAGAGGATTTGAATTTCGTCCATTGATGTTACAAGGTCAAACTCTTACTAGTGAGCTGACATTTCATGACCGATGGATACACAGAGCTCACTGAAACATTCATAAAATTAAATTGTTTTCTGCATTTTGACTTAAGAGAAGATGGAAATCAACAAAGTCAAACTAGTTCTCAATCAAACACTCAAACACCGAGGTGAAATACCTTCCTAATTAAAGTTTATTTTATCATTATTACAGGACAGTTATCAACTTGCATCGGAGTTGGACAATGCATGGGAACAAAGTATTAAATCAGGGAGCCCAATTAAGGTTGATTCGGCCCTAAGGAGGTAACATACCATATGCTTTTCCAATATGCTAACCCTTGAAATAATGATTTTGTTGACTTGATTTGAATCGAGATATGCTTTCATATCCTATGTATCAACAACACTTTAGATTGAAGGCGTTTTTGGTGTCCAACACGACACCGGTGTCGATGTGTCAGTGTCGATGTCCGGTGTCTGTGTCTCTTTCAGTACTTCATAGTTCACATTAACTATGGTCCAATAGTTAAACTATCATTATTTTCAAATAGGTTGATTTGATATTCTACGTGAATGCTTACAGCTATGAAAATGAAAGAAAACTACGAGTTGCCGTTATTCATGGGATGGCTAGAATGGCAGCTCTGATGGCTTCCACTTACAAGGCATATCTTGGTGTTGGTCTTGGTCCTTTAGAGGTAGGAACTTAAATTTTTTACAAATATATTAAAGGATGAAGAATATAGTGAATTTGATTCTTAAAATTGATACGGTTCCCAAATATTCACCGTTTCCTTTCTTTCTCTGTAGTTTTTGACCAACTTCCGTATACCTCATCCTGGAAGAGTTGGAGGGAGGTTTTTTGTCGACATTTTGATGCCGTCTATGTTGAACTGGATCTTGGGTGGAAATAGGTAATGTGAAGATAAATATTTTGCATAATCAAATGTAAAATAGTGCAATTTTATTACTTACAACATGAAAGTAAATGCTACTTTTGCAGTGACAAACTTGAAGGTAGACCACTAAGTTGCAGGATCTCGGACAAAGTATGTTGCTCAAATATATAGTTACTTTTGTACTTTGTTGTTGAGAAAAAATTGTATCTGCTAATTTATATGGTTATATCTATTAGATTTGTTGTGATTTGTGATCTCAATGCTAATAGGCCGTTATTTATTGCAATGCAGGCAAACGGACAATTGCGCACATGGTTTGAAGATGATGATGCACTTGAGCGTGCTATTAATGGAGAGTATGTCTCTAACATTTACATATTTTTAACTATAACTTAGAGAAGCTAATGTATATATCGATCCTTCTTGTTTGAATTATAGGTGGTTTTTATTACCATGTGGAGATCAAACAGGTCTTTCAAAACCGATACGCTTAACGCAAAATGAGATGAAACCCTTCATAATTGGGTAGGTGTACTTATATTAAATTTGTTGACAATCTTAGTTACACGAGGTGATTATGGTTACGACTTTTGAAAAATAAATAGTGATCTGAATTTTTTGTCACCATTTAGTGTGCATTGTTCCATTCACAATTGTTGTGATATATATCTAAATTTTGCTTTTATCTCATTTTCCGATATATTTATGTAATTGCAGGAGCGCAGTACAAGATGATCCAGGTAGTTCAATTACAATTTCTTCACCCGAGGTAGAACAATTGATCTTCACCTGAATTAAAACTCGGTTCCATGCTTAATTTTATTCCAACATCATGCAAACATGATCAATAATATCTCTCTTTCTCTCTAAGGTTTCTCCAACGCATGCTCGAATTTACTATAAGGATGGAGCCTTCTTCGTAACTGATATGCGGAGTGAACATGGCACTTGGATCGTCGAGTAAGTAAAATAAATGGAAGCTACTGTAGTTTACTTATATAGTTTTAATTCTTGAAAAGGTATTTATTATTTAATATCATTTATCATTATGTTTCAGTATTGAAGGAAAGCGATATCGGGTACCTCCAAATTACCCTGCTCAAGTCCATCCATTTGACGTACTTGTGTTTGGTTCTGATAAGGTGACGATCCCCTTTATAAGTCCTTAAAAGTAGAATCACTTTTCACATTAACATATATTGTGAAGCACAAACACAGACACGTGACACAACACTGGTAATCAATATTGTGTATTACTTACGGTGTAACATCCACATTTATTTGCAGGTTTCATTTCGAGTTAAGGTGAAAAGTGCCCCTCCAAGCATCTCTAAGACGGAAGAGACACAAGTTTTGCAAGGAGTATGATTGATTATGTTCAAATACAATATTTAAGTTACAGAAAAGTTACACAGCAAAAATTTGCAATTGTAGAAAGTTACAAAGTTACACACCTACATGGATTTTTAAGGGAAATTATTGAGTAGAAATTGTTTCCTATAAGAACTCCATTCAATTATAATATGACTCATAAATTTTCACATCTTGAATGGAGTGACCATGATGGAAGGCAGTGTATGTATGTAGCCAAGTATTTTTCAGACCTATGATTGTGATTTACAAAATAGAAATGTATATTTATCAATGTAAAAAGAGTAAATTCAATTGTCTGCAAACTTCTTTTTCACTCTTTGGATATTTTCTCTGA
Source organism: Trifolium repens (assembly GCA_030408175.1). NCBI lineage: Eukaryota > Viridiplantae > Streptophyta > Magnoliopsida > Fabales > Fabaceae > Trifolium > Trifolium repens. The sequence continues at coordinate 41,582,058 of CP125851.1, forward strand.
TTACTGGGGAGGCTTAACAACGTATCATGTGCAATGTGTTAAAGTGACATATTTTCAAGTATTGAAAACGCATTCCGAATTTTTTTTTTCAAGGTAAACAAAATTTTAAAATCGTGCTCCGAAATATTTATTCAAGGGCAAAAGGAAGGTTAAGGGATATAAAAGACACATAGGGGTGGGAGGAGAAATTTTCTTCATAAAAGGGCCTTTGTAATCATAAAAGGGCTTTTGATAAATGGAATAAAATCCGTTAATCCAAATAAATAAAAAAAGAAAATTCATCCATTTGACATATGTTTGTATCTAAGACCCGAAATATGTTTTAAAACATATTTTTCTTATGAGTAAACCGGGCCAAAACATAATTGAAACAAAGAAAATTCATTAATTTGACCTCCGTTTCAATATATACCTAAGATCATAGCTCTAACAGTTTTAACGAGAAAAATATTTAATTTTTCATATTTTTATAAATGTTGCTTTGGTCTCTCTAATTTACAAAATGCGCAATTTCGGACCCCTTATTTTGTTTTGTGCAATTTTGATCCCTCTATTTTATAAAATGCACAATTTTGGTCCCCCTATTCTGTTTTGCGCAATTTTGATGTTTTGACACATTCTTTAAATGACATGGAAAATTATACATGCTTATATTTAGGAAGAACAAGATGAAGAAAAAGGATCACACACTCTTAAATTTAATTTTAATTTCATAGTTTATGTTTTTTTAATTTAAAAAATAACAAAATATGATTTAAATAATAAATAAAAATTAAATATGACGTGACAACTTCATAAACATAAGGCGGACAAAATTGAACCGTTCTCAATATAGGAAAACAAAAATTTCACAAAACATAATAAGGGGACTAAAATTGCGCATTTTGTAAAATAGGGGAACCAAAACTACATTTAAGTCTATATATAATTAAAATATGTGATCCAAAAGACTATGACCTCATTTGCTTTGCTTTTTACACATATTTGATTTGGTTCTCACACTATAAGAGATAACCCTCTTCCATTATGTCAAATCTCTTAAAAACATTAAGTAAAATAATTAAGGTGTGAGGCTTTAGGGCTTAGGCTACGACCTCAATGATTTTGATTTTTACATGAGTTTGATTTGATTCTTCACACCGTACAGATTACCCTTTTTTCATTAGATCAAATTATTTTGATTGTTTTAGTTGAATTTTTAACAAAAATAATTAAGATGTGAGACTGACTATTGTCTGAATTTCTTTACTTTTTATACGGACTTGATTTGGCTTCTCACACTACAAGAGATTATCTCTTTGGTTAAATCAAATCGCTCTTGATATGAATTGAATTTTTACCAAAAAAAAAACTTTCATCATATTATTCCAACAAAATAATCCATTAGTAATACAATAATAACATACACATATTTTTTATTATTTTATCATTGAGTACTTATGGTACTCCTGATTTATACTCTCACTCCCTATATGTAATATTAAAAAAAAAAAATTACGAATGAAAGTTAATTCGTGCGTGAAGCAGCTTTGAAATCTGAAATACCAACTATTAAAATATTTATTAATTTCAAAATGGCTTAATTTAATATTTGGTCGTTTATGTTTATTTTAGGTTTTAACTTGGTCGCTAAATGTTTTAAAAGTTTCAATTTAGTCTCTTATGTTTATTTTATGTTTCAATTTGGTCATTTCCGTCAATTTTGTCACATGTGACAGACGGTTTGCATACGTGGATAGACACGTGGACACGTGGACACTTGAACAAGTGTCCAAATAAAACAGTGGAAATATCAAAACTGATGGAAATGATCAACTTATGTAAACGGTAGAAATATAAGGGACCTAATTAAAACTTTTAAAACATAAGGAATCAATTTTTAAAACCTAAAATAAATATAAGAGACTAAATGTTGAATTAATTCTTTCAAAATTTATATAATAGAATGCATTTCTGGTCAAAAAAACATATGGACTGCATTTATGAATAAAAGTAAATAATATTAAAAAATTCTTTCAATGCATTCAATTGAGAATTATGGAAATATAAAAAGGCTTAAACAAAAATATAAAGATATGCAATTTAAGTATGAACAATAAAGTATTGATATTTGGTCAAAAACAAAATAAGTATAGATATTATTATTTTACAACCGACTAGTAGTATGTATTTGGTCAACAAATAGTATACATATTAAGAATAAAGTATTGGTCAAAAAAATTAATTAAGACTAAAGTGTAAATATTAATATTTTACCTATAATTCAAAAGAAATATACAAGACTATCATCTAATTCACTCTATAAATTGAAACACTCACATGCTCTGCAATCGCAAAATATATTAGAGGATATACAAAGAATGGAACATAGAATGAGCAAATCAAATGCTAACCATTTTCCAAGCTTTATATTTATAGATTTAGCAGGTATATTCAACATAATTTCTCCATCTTTTAAATATATAGGAGTATGATATAAATAGTGGATGTTCATTTTATACACGACATTTGTTTTGTTGAATTTTTAAAAATAGGATATTATCACTTGAGTCGATGACTTGTTTCACTATTCGAATAATCCCTATTTTTCTTTCACTATTCTCAATCACATTATAACCTTTTTTTTTATTAGATTTCCACCTGCGAAAGTTAATTTGGGAGGAAGAATCAATGTCATATCTCTCTAAAAAAATGTCTAAACAATTTGGGAGTATGATTTACATTGAATAAAATAAAAGGGTTCTTAATTTGTGTGATTTTAATATATTTTCTATTGATAAATGTACAATGTTTTTTGGTATTTAACTTTCTCATTAATTAGTAAAAATAAAAAAGGCTCATTTTCGAGATAAAACTAATGAAAATTTCAACCTACAATTCAAATTTTGAACTCTTTTATTAGAAAGAAACTGTTATTGATGCAAAAAAAAATTATTGATGCGTGCAATTCAAAACTGCGTGCATACAAAATTTATTGATGCAAAAAAATGTTACTTTTTGTAGGGAAGAAAAATATATTTAAACCAAAATAAAATTATGAGTATATTAATATTATACTCTTATTTGTGTTCGAACATATTTTTATTTCACATATATCTTTTTTTTTTGTGTTAAAAGATCTTTTTCAATTATTTTAAATATAAGAATTTCATGTAATAAGTTTATTAGCAAAAAAAATATGAAAATAATTGTATGTATTGTTTTTAAAATATAATAATATATCAAACATGAAATTAAATAAAATTTAGGAAATTATTTATTTAATTTTAATTTTAAAAATGGTCATTAATATATTTTTATAATTCTAGGTGATTGATTTTGTCCAAGAGGTATCGACTCGATAGTATGATCTTGAATTTGTAACTTTGAGGGACATAATTGTAAAATGGTCAATAATATCATGATTATTAATAATACTTTCTCATTTCATATTTTTTTTTAATGAGATAAAACATGATCTGCTGATAGAAGATAGAATTATATTAAATAAAAAATTAGTTAAGTATTATATTAGTTGGTTTTTTATGTTAATTGTTCTTTAGTTGCCATTTTATTTTGATTGTTATTCATTTGGGCTTTTTAATCTTTTGGGCCTTGTATGCCATTATCCACTAAAAACACTATATGTAGAGTCTCTGTGATACTTGGCAAACCAATGAATGAAACAAATTAAATTTAAGTTAATTTTTTACGCCTTTTTCCTAATTTTAGTGTAGAACTCTAGTTTCTTAGCTTGATAAATATTTTAACTTTTTATCAATTGCGATTGAATTTTATTTTTGTCTAATTGAGAAATCATGATTTTGAAATAAAAAAACATAGTATTTTCACTTTTTTTGTGATTCAAACTCTATAAATTAAGATAAGGGATAAATTTTGACAAAGTTTTTGATAAAAAAATTAGGGACAATAAAATGTGACTAAGGAACCAAACAATAAGGTTAATCTTATACCAATAGATTTGTTTTCTCGGTTTTATTTTAATCTCACTTTCTTCTTCTAATTATATTTTTTTTCTATACCCGCACCATTATTCCCTCACCTCACTACTTTATTGACATTTCCTTTTGACTTGTAGAATAACATAAACCTTATTATTGTCATAAGTTGTGCTAGTTATCACAATGTAATGTGCAAATAATGTTATATTGATATGGGAGAACCAACATAATTTAGGTTCAACAAGTACTACAGTTTAAATTGATGGAAATGATGAACAACCACCTCATATTCGGTTAAGACATGATATTGCTGATTGAGGTATGTATACGACCAAATACTTCCCTTATTACCTTTACATTCTTATGAGTTAATTATTGATGATTTATGCATATACCTTTTGTGAAGGAAAAAAACATTGGCATGATCAATGTGTTACTTTTAGATTTTATGTCAAACTATTTGATTGATAACTATAGGATAAACTTTTAATAAAAATCTTGATTCAATAGATGCAAATGAATGTTACTTTTTTAACAAAAGAATTTTGGGGATATAATGTAGATAAACAAATAAATTATTAGTATATATGGTAGATGTGATAATTTAGTTCTTCATTTAAATTGTTGTATTTGTACTGAAGAGACATGGAGTTTGACAATCTTATTAATAGATGAACCTAGGATTAAATATTTCATCTTTTGCATTTAAATTACTAATCAATTGTTCTATTCATGCAATGGTTTGCGACAAAGTCATGCCATGGTGGTTTGTAACATTGTTACAAATCATAATCAAAAATAGAATTTCTTAAACCATTATCTAGTTAGTTAGATATTTTCATATTAATTTCCATGTACAATAACCGAGTGAAAATATAATGAATTTTTGAAGCAACATGAAAGTAGATGTATATCTGTGTTGAATTCCCATGTATAATTTAATTATTATTTTTTAATTTCATAAAAAACTATTAATTGGATAAATTTGTAATAACAAAAGTTGGTACACCGAAAGTTTAAAATTATAAAACCAATAATTATGTGGTGCGGAAAAGAAAATTAACAAAGAAATTAAAACCAAAAGGTACTGTCTTAGAGAAAAAATTATTATAGACTTAAAAGTAAATATATAAGCAAAACAAGATACACATAAGAAAGTTACTACTCTTCATCATAGAAATAAACCGAAAAATCTCTCTTGATATTGATTCTAGTTCATGAATGGTGACTGAAGAAATATTGATATATTTCACCTGTAATTGATTTTTAAAATTACAGATAAAATATATCGATATTTCTTCTATTGCCATTCATGAACTAGAATCGATATTAAGAGAGTATCGATTTACTTCTATAGATGAAGAGTATTACTTTCTTATGTTTATCTTGTTTTGCATATGTATTTACTTTTAAGTCTATAATAATATTTTCTTATGACAATACTTTTTTTTTTTTTAATTTCTTTGTTATTTTTTGTTTTTTTCCCGCACCACTGAATTTATTGGTTTTATAATTTTAAACTTTTGGTGTACCATCTTTTGTGATATGAATTTTTGGTCACCATTTAGTGTGCATTGTTCCATTCACAATTGTTGTGATATATATCTAACTTCCGCTTTCATCTTATTTTCCGATATATTTATGTAATTGCAGGAGCGCTGTACAAGATGATCCAGGTAGTTCAATTACAATTTCTTCACCCGAGGTAGAACAGTTTAATTATCTCAACCTGAATTAAACTCGGTTCCATGCTTAATTTTATCCCAACATCATGCAAACATGATCAATAATATCTCTATTTCTCTCTAAGGTTTCTGCAACGCATGCTCGAATTTACTATAAGGATGGAGCCTTCTTCGTAACTGATATGCGGAGTGAACATGGCACTTGGATCGTCGAGTAAGTAAAATAAACGGAAGCTAATGTAGTTTACTTATATAGTTTTAATTCTTGAAAAGGTATTTATTTTTTTAATATCATTTATCATTATGTTTCAGTATTGAAGGAAAGCGATATCCATTTGACGTACTTGTGTTTGGTTCTGATAAGGTGACGATCCCCTTTACAAGTCCTTAAAAGTAGAATCACTTTTCACATTAACATATAATGTGAAGCACAAACACAGACACGTGACACAACACTGGTAATCAATATTGTGTATTACTTACGGTGTAACATCCACATTTATTTGCAGGTTTCATTTTGAGTTAAGGTGAAAAGTGCCCCTCCAAGCATCTCTAAGACGGAAGAGACACAAGTTTTGCAAGGAGTATGATTGATTATGTTCAAATACAATATTTAAGTTACAGAAAAGTTACACAGCAAAAATTTGCAATTGTAGAAAGTTACAAAGTTACACACCTACATGGACTTTTAAGGGAAATTATTGAGTAGAAATTGTTTCCTATAAGAACTCCATTCAATTATAATATGACTCATAAATTTGCACATGTTGAATGGAGTGACCATGGAAGGCAGTGTATGTATGTAGCCAAGTATTTTTCATACCTATGATTGTGATTTACAAAATAGAAATGTATATTTATCAATGTAAAGAGTAAATTCAATTATCTGCAAACTTCCTTCTCACTCTTTGGATATTTTCTCTGTTTACTGGGGAGGCTTAACGACGTATCATGTGCAATGTGTTAAAGTGACATATTTTGAAGTATTGAAAACACATTCCAAAGTTTTTTTTCAAGGATATATTTTTTTTTGGAAAATATGTTCCGAAATATTTATTCAAGAGCAAAAAGGAAGATTGGGGTATAAAAACAACATAGGGGGTGGGATGAGAAATTTTCTTCATATTTTAGGATTTTTTTAATTACTTTTCTTCTAATTTTTTAAGTCTCATGCATTATGCACTCGACAACGATATGAGAACCCTGTAAAAGGAACACCTCTATAGCAATAAAACCTTTTTAACAGGTAGTTGAACACCCTTCTTTAGATAAAATTGGATGAGTTATAGAGATATAAAAAATGGGGTTAGGATCAAATGACACCAAGGTGTCAAACTTAGTAATATGACACCTCCGATAATTCTTTACCAGATAATCGTATTATGAAATCCACCGTTGGATTCAAAGCTATTATTTTATAGATCATATCTATGAAATTTAACATCAATCGGAAATCATTTGATGGGTTAAAGAGAATGATCAAAATTAACGTTTTTGACGAAGTTTTGTAAGACGTTGGTTTTTAGGCTTCTCGTTGACATATCAAATGATTTCCGATCGATGTTAAATTTTATAGACATGATCTATATGATAATAGCTTTGAATCCAACGATGAACTTTGTAATGCGATTATCCGGTAAAGAATTATCTAAGGTGTCATGTTACTAAGTCTGACACCTTGGTGTCATTTGATTCTAACCCTAAAAAATGATATATTTTCAATTCTAAATATAACTTTCTACTAGAGAGGCTTTATATAACAAGGGGATCATCACTAACATTGGTGTTGTGTGCTTTGTTTCAAGGAGCATGAAGACATTAATCATTTTTTTTTTAATTGTAGTGTTTCCATTAAAATGTGGAGGCATATCTTCAGGTGGATGGGGATGCAAGAATTACCTTTCGTGAATGCTTGCCATCACTGTACTCTATTTGGCAACACTTTGAAAGATATAATTAATAAGAAGAGCCGTCACTTAATTTGGTTGGCAACGACGTGGTGTTTATGGCGTAAACGCAACAACATAATTTTTCGGGGAGAGTTCATCGACATTCCGAAATTGGTGGAACAAATAATATATATTGCTTGGTTTTGGCATGTAGGTAGAGAAAAGACAATTGCAAATGTAGTCTTTTCCGATTGGTGTAAAAAACCTTGGGATTATTTTTGATGTTTTCAGGCTATGCTGTGAATTGTAAGGGTTGAGTACCCTTTATGCTCCTTATAATTCAATTTTGCTTATAAAAAAAAAATTCTAAATATAACTTGTGGTATTGTTGCAATACTCACAACTTATAAATGATTTTTTTTTTTTTTGCAGAAGAACTTATAAATGATTGTCAGAAAAATTTATAAATGATTGTTACAGTAATTTTTTAGTTGAAAAAAATCTTTAAAATTTGACACATCTAAATTTAATTTATTTTTCTATACGAAATTTTGAAAAAACTTTAAAACAAAAATATAATATTTTTAAATGTATTGGATGCGTCCAACAAATCCCATTTGGACTTTGTAATCATAAAAGGGCTTTTGATAAATGGAATAAATCCGTTAATCCAAATAAATAAATAAAGAAAAATTATCTTCTCACTCCGATGTTTCTTTTCTATTCCCGAAATTTCATTTTTACTCTTAAATAAAATATTCAAAACGCATTTTTCGATATTTTTTTGCCTTTAATACAAACTACGGAACATAGGATAGGAAAACTTCAAAAACCGCATTCCGGATATTCTTTAATGTGTGGAACCAAAACCATGAGCTGCATGTGACATAATAGTATATGTAATTCAAAGTTTTCAATGATAAGACTAAGAGTATATGTAAATTTCATCATAACATCATAAATCACTTGCCATGCCTTGCAGTAGTCTTTGTTTTTTTAAACTACATCCCCCTAGCATTCATGACTCCATTTGATCTGAGCATTAATGTTAATGGGTTGAAGTTAAAACTATTTAAAGGAACCTCTGGAATTATATGTTGTCTGATTTATACAAAGTTGCAACATGACAAAGCTTCCTTCCATAATGGAAGGTCCATTTCTGCCACTCCCATTGTAATACCCTCTAATTTTATTTGATTAATTAATTTGATTAAATTAATAAACGTAATTTTAATTTTATAGTTGTGAGCATATTTTAATTATTTGTATTGTATTATAGGAAAAGAAGGAAAAGATAAATAAATAAATAAACAAATAAAAACAATATGCTTCATCTAGAAGCATCAGGGAGAATTCAATCTTTTCCCCTCCTTCTTTGTTTCGATAAAACCTCACACGCATAGTTCAAAATCTATTCTTCTTCCATTTTATAGCATTTTTTTAGTTTTGCATGCATAGTTCTTCACTTAAAATTGCATGTTGGATTAGTGGCGGAGCCAGAAATATTGAAGAGTTTGGGCAAAATTTTAACTGCAAATTTCCTCTCCAAGACTTCTTTACGGTGAATGTTCGAATAATATCAAAAATTTCTCAAATCAAAATTTCATATGCAACAAAATTTAATATTAATCTTTATTCATGTATATATATGTTTCAAAATGACTGTGCCTAAAAGCATAAAGCAAAAAATAACCAAACATTAGCTCCACTAATCAAGCATATAAATAACCAAATAACTAAATAAATAAATGAATAAACAAAAACAAATTATGTGTCAAAAAAAGCAAAAACAAATAAATAAATAAATAAATAAATAAATAAATAAATAAACAAAAAAATGAATAAGCAAATAAATAAAGAAAGAAGAGACACGATGGAAACAAATAGAAACACACAGAAACATAACAAGTGAACAACACAAAAGCAGAACACGTGAGACAGAAAGAAAATGACCGTGAGAGAAGATCGACGGCGTGTGAGGGAGAGGGTGCCCAACGGCGGCGTGCGGCGGTGCGAGTGGTGGTGTCTCGGCTGGAGTTTGTGGTGGTATTTCGACTGGATTTGGTAACGGTGACGGCGGAGACGGTGGCGGCTTAGATCAGTGCTTTCATCTCCAATCTACTCCTTTCTTTCTCAACTTGCTCTGTTTGTTTTTTGTTTTGTGTGATGATGTTGTGATTGATAGTGGCGGTTTATTGTGGAAGGCGGTGATGGTTTGTGTTGGTAGTACTAAAACAAAAAAACTTTGAGCGGAGTCCGGGCACGTGCCCAGGCATGCTGTGCGGTGAATCCGCCACTGTGTTGGACATTGTCGGTGTTCACTCCTAAATACGAGTTAATATTGTGAGTAGATAATTTACCTTGCGGCAAGTTTTATGTAATTATTTTATGGCAGAAACAATTTTTAAAGAGAAGCTAATTTCATTCAAATTTAAAGTCTTTAAAGATTTGGTGTTAATGATGCAAACTAGTAAATTTAGTGGTTATAATACTATGAATTGGTTTTTAGTTATGGTAATTGTTTTAAAATTTTATTTTGAAGCTTTATTGGGAATACAAGGTACCGTTCGCCACAATGAAGAGATAATGTGGTATCTGTTCGCCACAACAAAGAGATAATATGGTATAATCGTTCGCCACAACGAAGAGATAATGTGGTATCCGTTCGCCACAACAAAGATAATATGGTATAATCGTTTGCCACAACGAAGAGATAATGTGGTATCCGTTCGCCACAACAAAGAGATAATGTTGTATAGCCGTTTGTCATAACGAAGAGATAATGTGGTATCTGTTCGCCACAACGAAGATATAATGTGGTATAGTTGTTCACCACAACGAAGAGATAATTTGGTCTATGTGAACATAAAAGTGAAATAGTTTTATATAGTTTGTTGATAGTTAACCGACACCTAGAGAATTACGTGACTCTGATTCCCTAACCATTAGGGATACATAGGACCAGGGATCCTCCCTGTTGAGCTATAATTTCAGTAACTCGATATTTTAAATAAGTATATTTGTTAGAGTGAATTAGACTTGCCAGGCTAAATATGATGAGTTAATTTTAGTCTGTGCGCCGGTAAGATCGGGTTGTGACACCCATATTGTTACAGGTGCTTTTTGTTTGCACGGGTAAGTTAAAGTAAACTAAATCAAATCTTCTATTAGATTGTTAATTTGCTTCAGCTTGCAAGAACTATACCTCCACTCCACTAATTATTATTTTTTCTCTATATTGATTTTGAAATACAAACCTGGCCATGTGATAATTTTCAACAAACATCAATTCAATCTGTCAGAAAATGGTGTATTGTTGGATTTAACAGGAGGAATAAAGTTTAGGGTCTTCATCCTATTTCCAAGAGTTTTATTGCCTTAATCTTAAGATCTTCATCCTTACCATAATTTTCAAGTTCTGCAATTTCTGGATTTTATATGAATGTATAAAGAAGTTGAAGAAAAATAAGAGGAAGAAGATGAAGAAATGAAAAAAAGAAAGAAAAACAAAGTATTGTCATTTTGTTCCCTGGCCATGTCATCATGCCACTTGTCCAACTAATGCCTAGTAAGCGTGCCATGTGTCTTCAAAAAATGTCACATCAACTTTTTTTGTAAAATTAGTCATGAATCAAAATGACTAACGGAATGTAGAATTGGAAACTATTTTGTATTTTTCTTCAGTCATGACCGAAAATAACAGCGAATTACACATTGAGAGACTAAAATTGCTGTTTCCAGTTAGTCGTGTAGTTGGTTGCTAAGGACCCAACGTTTCAAATTTATCAATTTGGGGAAGTATTAAACTAGTCCATATTTGATTCCACGAAGAAAAGAACCGATCCATAGGCAAGATGGGCAATATAAATCCATGTGACTTTTTTTTTCTTAAATTGCCATTCTGATCTGTGACGGAGATAGGAATTTTAAATAATGGGGGGCTGGGGGCAATATTTATATAAAATTTATAGTATTATAAAAATCAAATGCATTTAGGGTTTTTTAAGTTTCACATTTATCATAGTTCGATCATTTAAGTTTTTTAGATAACAGTTAATTTTTTAGATAACAAATATGTTCTTTAATTACGTATTTTGGAGAAGATTTACCGGAAAGATAACAATGCAACAAATTTTTGTAATGAAAAATAATTGGAAGAGTAACAATGCAACAAATTAGAATCGTAAAGAAACTATTTGTTATATTAAAACTTATGAAATTACCTCTCAAATTATTTTGGATTCTAAGATACAAGCACACATAATTTTGGAATGTGTGTTACGAAATAATAATATATTTTTTTTTAATTTCAAAAATTAGATTCCGAAATTATACGTGTTTATATTCTAGGATTCGAAATATGTTTGTATCGTAAGATTCGAAATATGTTTTTAAACTTGTTTTCTTATGAGTAAACTGAGCCAAGATTCGAAATATATATATAAGGCTTAAATGTAGTTTTGATCCTTTTATTTTACAAAATGCGTAATTCCGGGCCCCTTATTTTGTTTTGTGCAATTTTGGTCCCTCTATTTTATAAAATGCACAATTTTGGCCCCCCTATTTTATTTTGTGGAATTTTCGTCCCTCTATTTTAAAAAAATTCAGCCAGTTGGTCATCTCTTCATTTAACCATCAATTTGATGTTTTGACACATTCTTCAAATAACATGGAAAATTATACATGATTATATTTAAGAAGAACAAGATGAAGAAAAAGGAACACACATTCTTAAATTTAATTTTAATTTCATAGTTTATGTTTTTTAATTTAAAAAATAACAAAATATGATTTAAATAATAAATAAATAAAAATTAAATATGACGTGACAACTTCATAAACATAAGGGGGACAAAAAGTAGTTCTTTCTTAATATAGGGTGACAAAAATTGCGCAAAACAAAATAAGAGGACTAAAATTACACATTTTGTAAACTAGCGGGATCAAAACTGTATTTGTGTCTATATATAATTAAGATGTGAGCCAAAAGATTATGACCTCATTTGCTTTGCTTTTTGCGCAGATTTGATTTAGTTCTCACACTATAAGAGATTAACCTCTTCCATTATGTCAAATCTCTTAAATTTTTTAGTAAAATAATTAAGATCTTTTAGGCTATGACCTCAATGATTTTGTCTTTTACATGAGTTTGATTTGGTTCTTCATACCGTAAAGATTACCCTTTTTCGTTAGATCAAATCATTTTGAATTTTTTAGTTGAATTTTTTACAAAAATAAATCATGTGAGACCGTAAAGATGATCTCAATTTCTTTAATTTTTCTACGTGTTTGATTTGATTTCTCACACTATAAGAGATTACCTCTTTGGTTAAATCAAATCCCTCTTGATATTTGAATTGAATTTTTTACCAAAAAAAAACTTTCATCATATTTTTCAACAAAATAAATCATTAGTAACACAATAATAACATACACATATTTTTTTTTATTATTTTATCATTGAGTACGTACTTATGCACTCTTGATTTGTACTCTGACTCCCTATATGTAATATTAAAAAAAAATTATAAATTTGCGAATGAAAGTTAATTCGTGCGTGACGGAGCTTGAAATCTCAATTCCCTACTATTCAAATATTTATTAATTTCAAAATTTAAATAATGGAATGCATTTCTGGTCAAAAAAGCATATGGAATGCATTTATGAATAAAAGTAAATTTATTTAATATTAAAAAATTTATTTCAATGCATTCAATGGAGAATTATGGAAATATTAAAAAGATTTGAACAAAAATATATATACAATTTAAGTATTAACAATAAAATATTGATATTTGGTCAAAAACAAAATAAGTATAGATATTATTATTTTACAACTGACTCAACTAGTAGTATGTATTTGGTCAACAAATAGTATACATATTAAGACTAAAGTATTGGTCAAAAAAATTAATTAAGACTAAAATGTAAATATTAATATTTTACCTATAATTCAAAATAAATATACAATAGACTATCATCTAATTCTCTCTATAAATTGAAACATTCACATGCTCTGCAATTCCAAAATATATTAGAGATATACAAAGAACAGAAGATATATAGAGTGAGCAAAGCAAATGCTACCATTTTCCAAGCTTTATATTTATAGATTTAGCAGGTATATTTTACATGATTTCTTCATCTTTTAAATATATAGGAGTATGATATAATTAGTGGTTGTTCATTTTATACATGACATTTGTTTTGTTGAATTTTTAAAAATAGGATATTATGACTTGAGGCAATGACTTGTTTCACTATTCGAATAATCCATATCTTTCTTTCACTATTCTCAATCACATTATAACCTTTTTTTATTAGATTTCCACTTGCGAAAGTCAATTTGGGAGGAAGAATCAATGTCATGTCTTTAAAATAAAAAATGTCTAAACAACTAATTAGTGTGATTTACATTGAATAAAATAAAAGGGTTCTTAATTTGTGTGATTTATATATATTTGCTATTGATAAATGTACAATGTTTTTTGGTATTTAACTTTCTCATTCGTAAAAATTAAAAGGGCTCATTTTTGAGATAAAAGTAATGAAAATTTGAACCTACAAATCAAATTTTGAACTCTTTTATTAGGAAGAAACTTTTTATAATATTTTAAACATATGTGCAAAAACAATTATTCAAAAATACTTCTTGATTTAATAGTAGGACTAAAAAACTGCATGCATGCAAAATTTATAGATGCAAAAAAGTGTTACTTTTTGTAGGGACGAAAAACATAGTTAAACCATAATAAAATAAGAGTATATTATACTCCTTTTTGTCTTTGGACATATTTTTATTTCACATATATCTTCTTTTTTATATATAAAAAGATCCATACTTTTCAATTATTTTAAATAAAATAATTTATCAAACATGAAATTAAATAAAATTTAGGAAATTATTTAACTATATTAATTTTTTTAAAAAAAAAAATATTTTCTAGGTAATTGATTTTGTCGAAGAGGTGTCGACTCAATAGTAAGATCTTGAATTTGTAACTTTGAGGGACATGATTGTAAAATTGTCATTAATATCATAACTATTAATAATAATTTCTCATTCCATATTTTTTTTAACGAGGTAAAACATGAATTGCTGATAGAAGATAGAATTATATTAAATAAAAAATTAGTTAAGTACTATATTAGTTGGTCTTTTATGTTAATTGTTCTTTAGATGCCATTTAATTTTGATTGTTATTCATATGGGCTTTTTAATCTTTTGGGCCCTTGTATGCCATTATCCACTAAAAACACTATATGTACTATGTAGAGTCATTGTGATACTTGGCAAACCAATGAATGAAATAGATGAAATTTATGTTTTACTTTCTTAGTTAATTTTGTATGCTTTTTTTCTTTCTTTCTGATTTTAGTGTAGAACCCCAGTTTCTTAGCTTGATAAGTTTTAACTTCTTATCAGTTGCGATTGAATTTTACTTTTGTCTAATTGAAAAATCATGGTTTTAAAATCGAAGAACATAGTATTTTCACTTTTTTGTGATGTCAAACTCTATAAATTAAGATAAGGGGTAAATTTTGACAAAGTTTTTGATAAAAAAAATTAGGGACAATAAAATATGACTAAGGAACCAATGAATAAGTTTAATCTTATACCCATAGATTTATTTTCTCGGCTTCATTTTAATCTCACTTCCTTTTTCTAATTATCTTTTTTTCTATACCCACACCATTATCCCTCACCTCACTACTTTATTGACATTTCCTTTTGACTTGTAGAATAACATAAACCTTATTATTGTCATAAGTTGTGCTAGTTATCACAATGTAATTATATGCAAATAATGTTATATTGATATGGGAGAACCAACATACCTTAGGTTCAACAAGTACGGACAGTTCAAATTGGTGGAAATGATGAACAACCACCTCATATTCGGTTAAGACATGATGTTGCATGTGGATTGAGGTATGTATACAATCAAATACTTACCTTATTACCTTACATTCTTATGAGTTAATTATGGATGATTTATGCATATACCTTTTGTGAAGAAAAAAAAAACATTGGCATGATCAAATGTGTTACTTTTAGATTTTATGTCAAACTATTTGATTGATAACTATAGGATAAAATTTTAATAAAAATCTTGATTCAATAGATCCAAATGAATGTTACTTTTTTAATAAAAAGAATGAGTGGGATATAATGTAGATAAACAAATAAATTATTAGTATATATGGTAGATGTAATAATTTAGTCGTTCTTGCGACAAAATCATGCTATGGGTGGTTTGTAACATTGTCACAAATCATAACCAAGAATAGAATTACTTAAACCATTATCTAGTTAGTTAGATATTTTCATATTAAATTCCATGTATTATAACCGAGTGAAAATATGATGAATTTTTTAAGCAACATGAAAATAGATGAAAATCTGTGTTGAATTTCCATGTATTATTTAAATATTATTTTTTAATTTCATAAAAAACTATTAATGGGATGATTTTGTATTAATAAAATCCGGCACACCGAAAGTTTAAAATTATAAAACTAATAAATTATGTGGTGCCAAAAAAAAATCAACAAAAAAATTAAAACAAAAAAGTATTGTCATAAGAAAAAATTATTATAGACTTAAAAGTAAATATATAAGCAAAACAAGATAAATATAAGAAAGTTACTATTCTTCATAGAACTAAACTGAAACTCTGTTGCTATTGATTCTAGCTCATAAATGGCAACAGAAGAAATATTAATATAAAATATCAATATTTCTTCTGTTGCAATTCATGAGCTAGAATCAATACCATCAGAGTTTCAGTTTACTTATATGAAGAGTAGTAATTTTCTTATGTTTGTCTTGTTTTGCTTATATATTTACTTTTAAGTCTATAATAATAATTTTTTCTTATGACAATACTTTTTTGTTTTAATTTCTTTGTTGATTTTTTTTCCCGTACCCCTAAATTTGTTGGTTGTATAATTTTAACCTTGTGGTGTACTGACTTTTGTTATTACAAATCCATCCAATTAATAGTTTTATATGAAATTAAAAATAATATTTAAATTAATTTTGTTGGATATGGATTAGATATTCATCCATTTGAAACATGATAATGGATGGATTAGATGAATTTTTATCTCTAATGGATATATTGGATTCTTTGAATGAATTTTAATGTATAGTTAATGGATTATTTTAATCCATCCATTAGTATCCAAATCCAAATCAATTCAATTCATCCGTTTTGTCACCCCTAGTTTTAAAGTTAGCTACTTAGTTTTTGAATGCTCCATTTTTTCAAAGGTTTGATATATACATATGTAAATTGGGGGAGTCTTCAACAAAATCAAATAATATTTACTTAAAGAAATAGTGGTGTGGAGTTGCATATCAATTGAAATATGATATTTAGATTTGAATTAAAGCAAAATTGGTGTTATAATGTGTTATTTAATTTAGTTAGGACGGTCAATTCTTGAGCTAGTCGCTGTGATTTTTATTCAATTTTTTCTATATTAAAAACCAATTGATAAATAAAATGAGTTAAGTTTGTGTATGTAAAGAAAAATGATGCATTGAACAATATTTCTCTTACATGTTTTGTTTGTTTGCTCTATCTCATCTTCTCTACTATGTTTTGCTGAATTCATTGGTTAAGTTAGATGAAGTTTAAGATGAATTGATGTACGGTTCCTTCTTTTCTACTTTTTTTTGTTGGATATTGGATTAATGAATGATTCTCGCTATATGTTTAATGCTATTTCATGATTGACATATCACCATTTGATTGATCATATGCATATAATTCTTATTTGAGAAATGAATTAGAATTCATGAGAAATATGTTTCATTAAAACAAAAATTGGCAGAAATGAGTGTGTACCGGATAAAATAACTTAGGCCCAATTGACAAGAGGCCCAGTTTACCACAGCCCGAACCGCCTACACCAGGCCCATATCGCCAACAGCACGTGCCCTCCACATGGACCACGATCTCCCCCTCAAGCCATATATCACACATGAAAAACGTGGGCAAATGGCGGTTACAAGAAGTGGCGCCAAACACACCCCCACGAGGGATCATGGAGCGGGAGGTAACCGTCACACACCCCACTACCTAAGGGAAGATCATGGGGTCATGGATCCTGAATTAACTGCTTCCCTAGCTCTATAAATACAACCCCCAATGCAATTAAAAACTCAAGCAATATCACAATTACACACCATTGCATAATCGAAACACTTAGCAAATATACACCCCCTAGTGTTCTATCAGGAACATTTGGCGCCCACCGTCGGGCTCTGGTAAAACATTTTCCCAGGCCTCAAATCACAACCAAGAGGGTACAAGCAGCTATGGCCGGAGGCACTCCCAACAGCGACGGCCAACAGCAAGCTAACTTACAAGCAGCGATCAGCGAGATACGTCGCCTCCAAGCGGAGGTCGCCGAAATTCAGAAAGAAAAGGCGGAGGAAATAGCCAAAACAGCGGAGGAGGAAAACATTGAAGTCTCCCAACCCCTTGCTCAACAGCTATGGGACGCTCAGGTCCCTCCAAACTTCAAAATTCCTCAACTCCCAAGTTTCGATGGGAAAAGCGATCCGCTGGAACACCTTATGGCAGTATGAGGTCATGAAACGCGCCGAGTGCTACATCAAAGGCGAGGAGAGCAACGCAGAAAAGCGGTCTAGGGATCATAAGGAAAGAGCCCCGGAGTCAGGAGGCAACAGGTACCCAGAGTACCAAAGGCGACGTTGGCCAAGCAAAGACCACAGAACCCCGCGAAATACGGGAAGCTCATATTACCCACCAAGAAGGGCGAACAAACCCTTCGAAGAATACGCACCGCTCAACAGAGCCAGGGTCCATATCCTCGACGAGATCCTGCAAGCGGGATTAGCAAAACGCCCTCCTCCCCTAGATCGCCAGTTTACCATGGGACGAAACGAGAACGAGTGGTGTCACTACCACCGTTGCAAGGGCCACGATACGGAAAAATGCTTCCGACTCAAGGATTTGATAGAAGAATTAATAAGGAGTGGACACCTTAGAAAGTTTATAGAGAGGGCAGCACAAAACAACAAAGCGAGACAGAGATCCCCACGATCGCCAAGATCACCACGCAACCCACCCACTGATGACACAAGGGAAAAGGACCAGCCCAGAATCGCGGTAAACACGATAGCAGGGGGATTCGCCGGCGGCGGCAACTCCAATAACGCCAGAAAGCGTTACGTAAGAAAATCTGAGAGAGAATCAGGCGTGGTGGGACACGTGTCGTTTCCCCCATCACCAGACCTGTCATTCTCACCCAGGGACGCCACAGATATTGTTCCCCACGACGACGACCCGCTGGTCATCCAAGTTCAAATACTGAACTGTGACGTCAAGCGGGTACTAATCGATTCGGGAAGTTCAGCGGATATAATGTACTGGGACGCCTTTAAAGCGATGCAATTGGCTGACGAACAACTCCAACCCTACCACGGTACCCTGGTAGGATTCACTGGCGATCAAGCAGAAGTCATGGGATACATCACGCTACTGACAACCTTCGGCGTAAAAGAAAGTGCAAAGACTATCAAGGTAAGGTACCTAGTGGTGAGGACCCCTTACGCATCCTACAACATAATTATAGGAAGACCGGCGTTTAACGCGCTTGGTGCGGCGATGTCCACCCTATACCTCGCCATAAAGTACCCTCTGGACAACGACGGAGTAGGAACGATAAGAGGCGACCAGATCTTGGCGCGGCAATGCTACGAATCAAGCCTCAAGATCAAAAAGAAGGAAGTAAGCAGACTTAGCGTAAACAACACCAACACGCATGAAGCAGCAGAACTAGACCCAAGAGAGGACTTCCAAGAGAGAAGAGTCAGTCCCATTGAAGAGCTAGAAGAAGTCCAAATAGGAAAAGAGCAACACCAAACAACCAGTATTGGTACCGCCATGGGCGAAGAGGAAAGAAAAGAGGTTCTAGCCATCCTTAGAGAGAATGTAGACCTTTTCGCTTGGAAACCAGATGACATGCCAGGGATTGATGAAACTGTTATCACACACAAGCTAGCTATTGCAAACAACGCTAAACCAGTGGTGCAAAGAAAAAGGAAGCAGGGAGAAGAAAGAAGGGCAGCAGTAGATGAGGAAGTGGCAAAGCTGATGAAGGCCAAATTCATCGAGGAAATCAAATATCCGGAATGGCTCACTAACGTAGTGATGGTAAAAAAGAACAACGGAAAGTGGAGGATGTGCGTAGACTTCACCGACCTAAATAAGGCGTGCCCCAAAGATCCATACCCACTCCCCAACATTGACAGACTCATAGACGGCACCTCAGGCTACAAAACCCTTAGCTTCATGGACGCATACTCTGGATACAATCAGATTAAGATGAACGCAGCGGACGCACCGAACACCGCCTTCATGACAAACACCTGCAACTACTTCTACAGAGTCATGCCTTTTGGTCTTAAAAATGCAGGCGCCACCTATCAGCGACTAATGGACAGAGTATTCGCTCAACAAATAGGGAGAAACCTAGAAGTATACATCGACGACATGGTAGTCAAGACCCCTGAGGAGGGAAGCCACAGCAAAGACTTAGCAGAAATATTGTCTTCAGTCAGAAAATACAACATGAGGCTTAATCCAGCAAAGTGCTCCTTTGGCGTTCAAGCAGGGAAATTCTTGGGATTCATGCTGACAAAACGAGGGATAGAGGCGAACCCAGAAAAATGCCAAGCAATAATAAACATGCGAAGCCCGACATCAGTCAAGGAGGTACAACAACTAACAGGACGAATAGCCGCACTATCCAGGTTCCTATCATGCGCCGGAGAAAGATCCTGTCACTTTTTTGCAGCACTGAAAAAAGGAGAAAGATTCACATGGACAGAACAATGCGAGGAGGCATTTGGTAAGCTAAAGGAATTTTTGGCGTCACCACCCGTTCTAGCACGCCCCCAGCAGGGCGTACCCCTGTTACTTTACCTCGCGGTATCAGATAACGCGCTGAGCTCCGCCTTGGTACAAGAAGTAGAAGGCGAGGAGAGACCCGTCTATTTTGTTAGTAGAACACTTAGAGGGGCGGAGCTAAGATATCAGAAGCTTGAGAAGCTATCGTTAGCAGTAGTAGTAACCGCGAGAAGGCTTCGCCAATATTTTCAAAGCCACAAGGTGATAGTAAAGACGGATTACCCCATCAAACAGGTACTCAAAAAGCCAGACCTAGTAGGGCGAATGGTTGCATGGTCGATCGAACTGTCGGAGTTTGACATGGTCTTCTCACCAAGGGGAAGTATCAAGTCGCAGATACTAGCAGACTTCGTCCTTGAAATCACCTCCCCCCCAGAGGAAGAAGACAACTCACCATGGACTCTCTCCGTAGACGGTGCCTCAAACATAAGAGGAAGCGGAGCGGGCGTGGTCCTAGAGGGACCCGATGGAGTACTCATAGAACAATCGCTACGCTTCGCCTTCAAGGCAAGCAACAACCAAGCCGAATACGAGGCTCTGATAGCAGGAATGAAGCTAGCAAGAGAGGTGGAAGTTACAGATCTGCGAGCAAAGAGCGACTCACAGCTAGTTACCAACCAGGTATCCGGAGAATATCAAACAAAGGACCCACAATTGGTCAAATACTTAGAGAAAGTACAGAGTTTAGCCTCACAGTTCAAACGTTTTGAACTCATCTATGTACCAAGAGACCAGAACGCCAGGGCAGACCTGCTGTCCAAACTAGCCAGCACCAAAAAACCAGGAAACAACAGAACCGTCATACAGGAGACAATAGCTAAACCAAGTGCGGAAACCGCCGAAATACTTATGGTGGTAGAGAACATCGATTGGCGATATCCCCTAATCAGGTACCTACAAGACGAAACCCTACCAGAAGAGAAGGAAGAAACAACTAGATTAAAAAGGGCTGCGTTACACTACGCCATGTTGGGCGACAAACTATACAAAAGAGGGTTTTCAACCCCGTTGCTGCTATGTGTAAGCGAACTGGAATCCCAGAGGATCATAAAAGAGATACACGAAGGATCTTGTGGAAACCACATTGGAGGAAGGTCGCTGGCAGCGAAGGTCATAAGAGCGGGATTCTTTTGGCCAACGATCCTCTCAGATGCAAAGAGTTATGTGCGAGCATGTGACAAATGTCAAAGGTACGCCGAATTGCATCATTCCCCCGGCGAACCCTTGAAAACGGTGATGTCCCCTTGGCCATTCTATATGTGGGGAGTCGACATTTTAGGACCGTTTCCCGCGTCACAAGGTCAAGTCAAATTCTTGCTAGTCGCAGTAGACTACTTCACCAAATGGATCGAGGCAGAACCAGTCACCACCATATCAGCAGAACAGGTAATACGTTTTTATTGGAAGAAAATCATTTGCAGGTTCGGACTCCCCAAATTCATCGTTTCAGACAACGGCACTCAGTTCACCAGTGAGAAGGTGGTCCAATTCTGCGAAAGATATAGCATCCGAAACACCTTCATCTCAGTGGAGCATCCTCAAGCAAACGGACAAGCAGAATCGGCAAACAAGGTGATCCTTAGGGCACTAAAAAGGAAGCTGGAAAGGAAAGACAAAAACTGGGCAGAACCACTAGCCGCAATCATCTGGTCCTATCATACAACAATTCAATCATCCACAAGCGAGACCCCGTTCAAAATGGTCTATGGGACAGACGCGATGATCCCGGTAGAAATAAACCCACCCAGTTGGAGGCGAGAAACAGTAACAACAGCCGAAGACAATAGCATGGCATTAGAAGAGAACTTGGACTTGTTGGAAGAAGTAAGGGAAGCCGCGCATTTCAGAGAATTCGCGATGAAACAAAGAGTTTCGCGAAAATACAACACAAGAGTGATGCCCAGAGATTTCAAAGAAGGCGATCTGGTACTCAAGCGCCCAATGGGGAAGGACAAAGGGGGCAAGCTCGCCCCAAACTGGGAAGGGCCTTTCAGAATACGCGAGGTCTTCGGAGGAGGAGCATACAAGTTAGAGACACTGAAAGGAGAAGCAATGCCCAGGTCATGGAACGTATCAAATCTCAGGTTCTACTATAGTTGAACCAAAACTTAAGTAGTAGAAGTAGCCTAGCTAGTTTTCCTTTGTATCTTTTGCATTTTTTACATTTTCATGTACTTGCTTTGAATTTTAATCAATAAAAGACGGCGATAGGACGCTCTTTTCTCCTGCAAGGGCAGGAGTTTTTATCGAGGCCTATCGTCGGTTATTAAATATTGTTGCACCATCGAAAGACAGAAGCAAAAGAGCGCGACCACATAAAATAAATATATATTGCCAACCAAAAGAAAGCAGTTAAAGCATCGAACTCGCCATGTAAGACTAAGGCTTTGGCGAGGAGCATCGAAGCCGCCATGTAAGACTAAGGCGTTGGCGCGCAAAAGCCATCATGTAAGACTAAAAGCGTTGATGAGCATTATCATATAAAAAAAAAACTCGTCATGTAAGACTAAGGCTTTGGCGAGGTGAAAAGCATCGAAGCCGCCATATAAGACTAAGGCGTTGGCGCGCAAAGGCCATCATATAAGACTAAAAGCGTTGATGAGCATTATCATATAAAAAAACTCGCCATGTAAGACTAAGGCTTTGGCGAGGTGAAAAGCATCGAAGCCGCCATGTAAGACTAAGGCGTTGGCGCGCAAAAGCCATCATATAAGACTAAAAGCATTGATGAGCACTATCATATAAAAAACTCGCCATGTAAGACTAAGGCTTTGGTGAGGTGAAAAGCATCGGTCGCCATATAAGACTAAGGCTTTGGCGTACAAAAACCATCATATAAGACCAAAGGCGTTGATAAGCTACATTATAAAAGCTCGCCATGTAAGACCAAGGCTTTGGCGACATGAAGATTATTAAGACTCGCCATAAAATTCATTGGCAAAATAAAAAGCGTCAGAGCCGCCATATAAGACTAAGGCCTTGGCGGGCGGAAGTTAAAAAGACCGTCGATATGCGGTATTAGTCAAACTCGCCATATGAAAATTACCATATAAAACAACAGAAAAGCATCGAAACACAAGTATGCCAAGACAACGAGAACAAAAAGATCACTTCAGCGATAAAATCAAAGAAAACTTTCATTAAAAAGCCACGAAAAGGCGATAGCACTACGTCACGCCCAAAAGCTTACATCAAAAGAAAAAGAACAACAAAAGGAAACTATCAAGCCCTAAAAGCATTACTTCGAGGGTTTCAACCCTGAAGATTTTGCAGTCTTCACTTTAGTCTCCACAGTAACCTGCGACCCACCATCTTCTTCAAAAGTATAACCACTGGGATAAAACTCCTGGGGATTGTAAGTCTTCAAGAACACAGCGTAATCTTCATCAATATCGTCCGAACTAGAGGTATCCTGTGGAAGCGGGGGATTCTTCAACTTAACCTTCTTGGGGCCACGTACAGGCTTAGTTTTTGAGGTGGAACCGTCCGTTTTCTTCTTACCTCTCTGAGTCTTCCACTCCACAACAGTGCTCCTCTTCGAATTTTTTCTAGCCATTGATAGAGCTATGAACGAAAATCTGCAAAAAACAAGAAAAGCAAGATCGTACATCTGCAAAAAGAAGAAGGGAAAGGCCATATTTATAAGGCCAAAAGTAGCTAACTGAACCTCCGCAATAAATGAAAAACAGTTACAACCACATATATACTTGCCAGCCATATCCTGTTTCAGCTCGTCATTCTCACCCTCCAGTTCCTTCAAGTCGCCGTCTAGCCTCTCCGCCGCTGCCTGGAGCGTTGACATGTCTTCATCTCGCTTACTAGCATCCTTCCAGATCTTCACCAAGGCCACAATCATGGCGTTACGCCCCGTCCTCAAGTTCCTTTTATCCTTCCTCAGGACAGAAATTTTCTTCTTCTCCTTCGCCAGACTCTTGTTAAAGCTGGCTTGACTTTTCGCTAAGTGGCCAGCGAGGTCCTTCTCTAACTCTTCCTTGGCGACGCCAACTTCCCTCTCTAATTTTTCAGAAGCTTCTTTCTCTTGACGAGTGAAGACCATCTGGTTCAGCGCCAAGCATTTCAAGCCACTCCCAACGGCCAACTTGCGGAGCTCCTCTAGACTCAGCGCATCAAGACGAGACGAATGACCCCTCAGACTCTCCGCCACAAAGGCAACAGGATCAAAATCCTCGCCCCAAGTGGGAGGCGAGTCGTGCTTAGAATTTTCTCCCTCCAAGGCCGCAGAGCCAATAGCTTCACCCTGTGGCACCACAGGTTTAACGGACCTAGCAGGGCGATGGCGAGTTGATCTTCCACCCTTCACAACATGAGGAATGACTCTCTCCTGGATATCGTGGCCATCGTCCCCGTCAACAGCAGCAACGTCGTCCCCCAATCTCGGAACCTTATTAGAACTAGACGCCGTGTCATTTTTTCGTCCTCTCTTCGTCCCCTTTCCATCAGCTTTTTCGGCCACAACCACCTGCGACAATGGGTTGACTTGGCTGTCAGGAGCGTCCAGTTTTTCCTTCGCCCTAAGCAAGTAAGCGGCGAACTCAGCATCTGAAATCGACTTCATCCTCTCTACAAGAAACAAAGAAAGGCATTAGCAAAAGTTTTCAAAATAGTATCGCATAAAGAAGGAAATACAGGGCGAGGCGAAACTTACTCAAATAATCAACCACCCCACGGGGGTTGGTTTCGAGACTCACAAGTTCCTTGGAACTTAGGGTGTCAAACGAGTTTAAAAAAGCAACGGTTTCCCGTTCAAAAGAGGAAAGACTTTCAACCTCGGAACCTTTCACTAACCTAGGGTTAGGAGACCAGTAAAAAGGAAATAAGGGAGACCCGTCACTGTCATACATCACGTCCGAACAATTGGGCCCCCCTCGTATCCTATAGAAGGAATTCTGATAATTTTTGAAGTTGTTCGCATACAACGCAAACAGAGTCCTGTTGGGCAAAGCACACAAAGAGACTAGGCGACCAGGAACAAAACTCTTAAGATGATAAAACGAGAAGAAGACACCTATACTAGGTGTTAGACCCAAAGCAAGACAGATAATCTCATAAGCTTTGGCGAAACCCCAACTGTTGGGATGAAGTTGGACAGGGGCAACGTTTAGGGTTTGAAGCAAAGAGACCTCAAATTGAGTAAAGGGAAACCAAAGGTTGAAAGTTTGAACGACAACCCCATACATCAAGAAATAGTGTGGGGGATCAGGGTTAACTACGGTCACAAGGTCCTCGCCGTCCACGGGCTCTACAATAACGTCACACTCTTTCCCTGAACCAGAAAACTTGATGGCTCCTCGGAGGGTTTCGACACTATCCTGAGAATGGTATTTTGATTTGGCGAACATCGTTGCAGTGGAAGAATCAAAAAGCACCAATTCTTTTCCTGTGAAAGATGAACGCGAGATTATTACACAGTCGCTATCACTACTACTACTACTCGAGGAATCGCTATCGCTCTCGATAACTGGGAGATTAAGCATCTCCGTAAGATACTTATCCTCATCAAAAGACCCATCCCACCTAATACTATGAAAGTATATTTGGCGCTCGGTGGCGGATCCCAAAGTAGGAATGGAAGTGAAACCCCCGTCCTCATTTAGGTCACGAATGATAACCATAACGAATAGAAGAAAAATGCAAAAGAAAAGGTATAGGAAAGAAGGAACTTATACCTCAGAAATTCGAATGGGCACTGAAATATAGATGATCAGCAAGAAGGAATTCACTCGGAAGAAGAAGACAATGATGCAAGTTGAGTGAATGAAGTAGAAGGAATGCGAAGTATAGGGTATATAAAGGCATGAAAAACCGATCGTTTACCCAAAAAGCAAAAGAAACTGAACCGTTCTAATATCTATTGGGTAATAGCGTGAAGTCAGACACGTTATTGACACGTGTCGCAAAAAATGGTAAAAAGGAAGCACAGTGCACAAATTCAAAAACCAATTTTTATTCATCATTAAACATCATTCATTATTACAAATATCCAAACATACAGGGAAAAGAGTTGAAAAGCCCTAGGCAACGAAATTAAGCAACACACAGGAAAGAAAAACACGTAAACTAAGCTTGGTTAGCGGCCTCTCTGGCGCTGTCCCAAAGTTCTTCAATCTTCCTACGACACTCTCGGGCAATCTCCAAATCGCCATGAACATTAGAGGCATCAACGGCATGGGTTCGCTGACGGTCTTGAAGCTCCAATAATGTGCGGCGTTTCGCCAGCAGCTTGGCGATATCATCCCTAATATCCTCCTCCAACTTATGTTTCTTTTCCTCCAGTCGCTCGATCTCCATCTGCATCTTGGCGAGTTGATGCTTAATAGAATCTTCCTCATCAAAGGAAGCCGCCAAGGTACCCTCGTACATGCGCATTCCTTCCTTCACCAGCCACATCTCGTCGAAGATCGCCGCGTTCGTCCTCTGACTGTGACATCGCGCTTCCTCGACCGCAGAAATGAAGGGAAAATCTTTGATCATTCGGTCCCGCAACGATAGCAAGCAGTCAAGGAACTCGTGTTGAGGCGGAGTAAGTCGCCAGGAGTAATCACGGAGGTTCGTCACCATGGAAGCAAAGTCTTCATAATCATCCATTAAATCTTTTGGATCCTGCAAAAGCAAAGATCTTAGCGCATTAATTAATGAAGCTACGGCAGGAGCCATGAATAAGGAATGGGAATGAAGAGTCAAATTACAAACGCCTGTCTTTATAAAGGGTAGGAACGGCAACACCTAGCTCTACGAGGAAGGAGATAATTTCGGACGTAAATCTCATGATCGTTGTGCCATTCCCAAAAATTACGAGCAAACGTGCCAAAAAAATAGAATTAGCTCAACAAATGCAAGATTATCAGCACTACGCCTCCCTAGAGCCTTGTGCTTGGGGGGCTGTGTACCGGATAAAATAACTTAGGCCCAATTGACAAGAGGCCCAGTTTACCACAGCCCGAACCGCCTACACCAGGCCCATATCGCCAACAGCACGTGCCCTCCACATGGACCACGATCTCCCCCTCAAGCCATATATCACACATGAAAAACGTGGGCAAATGGCGGTTACAAGAAGTGGCGCCAAACACACCCCCACGAGGGATCATGGAGCGGGAGGTAACCGTCACACACCCCACTACCTAAGGGAAGATCATGGGGTCATGGATCCTGAATTAACTGCTTCCCTAGCTCTATAAATACAACCCCCAATGCAATTAAAAACTCAAGCAATATCACAATTACACACCATTGCATAATCGAAGCACTTAGCAAATATACACCCCCTAGTGTTCTATCAGGAACAGAGTGTAACTTAATATTTCATTATGTGTATTTAATTGAAAACATTAACAAAAAAAAATAGTTTGCAACATTAGGCTTAAAATCCATGAGAAAGAGACCACTTTTGACATGCATGCTTCACCACCACATTCAATGGCAATCTCCATCACATTATTACGGGCACTAATAAATTCCTTGATGAACGGCTGTGATGAGAATAGGGGAAAGTCTAGATGCAGCACCTGGACACAAAGATAGAAGATCAGAAGGCCCATAATATTGTGATTAGTTACTATTAAATGCAATGGAAGGGTAGGGATGAGGTTGAGGCGGCGGTGAAGCACATGAAAATGACTGGACCTTGGATTACTGACCAAGATTCACGGTTGGGGTTCACCATCATTTATTGTCAGCTCATCTCTATATATAAATACAACTACTATTATAACCATGCTCGGAGGAGTTGGGATCATCTCCATTTTGTCTTTCTATTTTTTTTCTTCTCTATTATTATAGTTTTGAAGAGTTATAATGTGTATAAAAATGAATTGGATCCACTAAATATTACATTATCATTTTTATATTTCCAAAACTCTGATAACGAAAGAAATGAAAAAAGTGGAAAATGGAGAGAATCTTGACTCCGTTCGGACATTTTACTTTTGCATAAATTTATATTGAGAGCATTTTTTTTCTTCGATAAATCGGGTACCCTGTACGCGTATTTGTAGAAATTAATCTCTTGAACCTTGTGAGACTTAAATGGATGGTAAATTCTTCCCAATAATTTTAACATTGTTGCATGTCTAAACCTTTGGTTAATCTAAAGAGATTGATGTCATCTCATCGAAGTGCTCTAGATTACATTGAGAGCATTTTCAATGGTTTGTTTTAAGAAGTTATTTTGAATTTTATACCAGACTTATAACTATAAGGTCATGCTAAACATTACCAAAATAGAAATAAAATTAAAAGTTGCAAGTGAAAATGATTTTTTTTCTCTATAAAATAGAAACAAAATTAAAAGTTGTAAGTTGAATGAAATATTCGCAAATGAGCCTTTGCACTACTTTCTTTTTTAATCTACAATAGTAAATATTAGCAAAACTGGCAAAGTGTCATGTAAATAAAGCTATCAAATAAGCCGACTCGACCTGATCCAAACAAAATAAATGGGCCAGCCTGGCCTGACCCAATTATTGCTGGGCCACTCAACAAGTCTGACCTTTGTGAGGTATGTGAGATAATGGGCCACATGGGCTTTGATGTATTAATTTAATTCCTTTTAATTATTAATTTTATGGAGATATAATTTGATGCAAGTGTAAATAATTTTTACTTCAACACTAAATATCAATTAAGCTATAATTTAAAGTAAACATACCCCTTTTTTTTTTTTGGTCCAGAACATACCCCTTTTATTAAGCTTACACATTTAAATATTTTTTTTATAATAATTATCAATTAGATGAGAATTTTGTATTTTTGTTGATATTATTTTTACAAAAATGATATAAATGTGTTTATAATGGGTTGGCCCGAAGGCTAGCCTAGCCCAGCCCGATGGCCATATGGGCCACGTGGGCTTGAGCCGAAAAAACTAATTGCATTTGATTTATGTTTTTTGAGGCCTAATCTATTTAAAATTGTAGTTTAATGGTCTGATCCATCAGCCCGATCCATTTTTTACGGCTCTACCTATAATACCATACCAGACGTAGTCTTAATAAAGAGAGGCATCACGCGGTCCTCTCTTTCCTAGCTACTTTCCAAACTTCACAATTATACAACATTTAGCTTTGGCCACACCTTTTTTCATCTTATTTCCATACCCCATGCAAAATGTAACCACCATCTTTCAAAGTCAAACACAAACCTATGACACACACATTAATCTTCTTCAATATCTTAAAAGCTAACCGAACAAAAAGTTTGTGTCCAAGTCCATTGATTCTCCTTGATTGCAAACTCCATATAGAGTACATGCCGTGCATTTTCTTTCATATTCTCAAGATATTTTTTAAGACTGTTAATTCAAAAGAAGAGAAGAATGATTATATTACAGGGGTACATACATTGTCATTTTGTTTTTATTGACACCATTTTTGTTTCATTTCCCTGTGCCAAGTAACTCAAATGATCAGAATGGAAAAGGGAAATACTAAGCTAGGTAGCCACTTTAAATTCCTTACTAATCCTACTTTTCTATTCTAATCATAATCTCTTCATAAGCCTATAATTTTAATTCATTTTAAAATGATTTAGTAATGCATAAGCAAAAACACAGTGAATATTTAATAGTATTATAGTAGCTCACAAGTGATTTCGTCAAGTTTTTCAAAATATTAATATAATTATCAACCCACAACCCTTTTCAAAAAATTATCAACCCACAACGGCAGCACCAAGTTCCAATTAGATTCTCATAGTTGCTATTTTCATTGCTACAAAGATCTCAATAAAATAAATATGCTCATACACACGTGCACTTGTTTCTTTGTAGAAACCAAAGATGCAAATCCAACTCTTCCATTGTAGCAAGAAAAAATAATTTGAGATTAAAACACGCACAAACATAAAGATTAGTGGGGACAGGATAATGCTCTTGAACATTACACACTTTAGTTTAGAAACCTAAAATCTATAATATGTTCACTTAATTTAATGTTACAAACTTTGCATTTTCCCAATTCTAAATTGCTTAACACAAGAATAACACAAGTCAGGAAAATACAAACCTCAATTTCAACAATATTATTTTTTAATAAATAAAGAAATTGTTAGCTTACTATTACTAACAGAAACAAAAGAAAATAAAATTTGCATCAAACAAGTTAATTATTATGACCGAGAAACCGATTCCACCAGTTTCTCAATACTATGAACCAGTTCAGGTGAAAGTTTCTTAACCGGTTTCTTATCCTTCTTCTCGGGTCGAAAATCAAATCCTAAAGCATCTGAAACCTCTTCTGAGCTCCACCCAGATTTCCTAAGAGAATCCGAAAACCTATCCACTTTCAATAAAAGAGCATCCAACACCGCTTGATTATCCAACATAACCATGTCACCGTCAAAAAAACCCGAACCCGAAACTTCCACCATTTCCGTTATATCCGGTTCGCTCCATCCACCTTCTCTTAAAACCGACCCGATCTCTTCAACGTATTCATCAACCCATTTCGGTACTTCAAATTCAAATTTCTGAATATCGAAAAACTTCTCCGGCGTCTCTGCACGTGACGATAAACTTCTCCTCCGGCGATTCACGGCGGCGTCACTCCAAAATTCCACCCATCTCGGCGTCCTCCCTCCGGCGTCGAGGCTTCTTCGTGTGAAATTAACTTCTGAACAAACAGAGGTGACACTTTTCTCGGTGACGGATCTCTGTTTCTTGAGAACGACAGAACCCGGGAATATTTCGGAGCTCCGATTCGGTGATTCGCGTTGGAAAAAATCTGATAAATCAAATCCACAACAGAAGATTCGATTCTCGTCGACGTAGAAAACAGGATTTCCGGCGAGAGAAGGATTACAAGGTATGTAGCAATGGTTGAAAATTGGAATCAAGAGCGGTGCCTTTTTTAGTGCGTTTCTCGCAACCCGTAAAGCTTTTTCCGGGTCGGTAGGTTTCGGGCCCCAACACCGGGCCCACAGCGTGTTTCTCGCGATTTGAAATGAAATTGCCGCCATGGGAAGATCCAGTGAAGCTCTAAGATGAAGACGAGCTCCGGTAGCACGCCATTCCGGGAATCCGGCGCCGATAGGTAAACCGGCAGCGAGTATAGCTCGAAGGTCTGGTGGGAAGAGGAAGCCGAATTCGGCTTCTATACCAGCGAATTCAGCCTCGGAGAGACCTTGTTGAACTTGTATCCCTGAATTGCGGAGGTTTGTTATGATTTTATCGGCGAGAGGTGAGAATGAGAGAAGACTGTTACGTATGGTGGTGGTAGTGGTGGGAGATTGAAGCGGCTCTGGCAGAGAGTCGCTTCAGACCGGCTAAATGAGCCGGGTTTAGACCGGTCATTCTACGGTCTACGTCGACCATTTTAAAAGTAGTGAGTGGTTTTTTTAGTGTTAGTGTTTTATAAGTAGAGAGTGAGATAATTGAGTTATGAAAAGAAAGGTTGGTTATTTATGGAGGTTGTGAGCTAAAAATGGAACACATTATAAGATTTATGTAAATTAAGGTAAGATATTGAATTTTCTTGGTTTCCCATGTTGCCCCTATTAGTTTAGTCAATAGTACTAGTACTTAGTACATTGTTCAAACTTCAAATTGGATACAACTAGTATTATTATATGATGATGGTGATGTTAACTAAACTCTCAACGGTTCAATGATGTGGTGTCCCTATCTTTTTTATATTTGAGTAAGTGAAAAATGGGTATTTGACATTACAAAAGCTAAGCTATCATGTGGTGCAATCAATATTTGCATGTGTTGATTATTTTGATTCATTTCATTAATTCTATTGATGTTTGTCTAACTTTTGGTCTCTGGATTATTTACAATAGTATATGACATGAATGCTGCCCGAAAGTAATCATGCATTTGTTTGGCAGGGATTATTGAAGGCTAGCTAAAACGCCATCATTTTTTACTCTAGTTGTAAAACTCTTTTGAAAAATTTTCTATTTACAACAAACATTATTAAATTGAGTCTTACTTAACACATTCGAAGACTCGTTGAGATGAATTTAAAGATTAAAATTTATCACTCATATGATTTGTTAATTCAAATGTATAATCTTTTTGTAATTAGCACCTTCATTTTGTTTATGATTATGTATACACTATAAAGACTTCAGTTTACTCGAAGTTTGGCAATCTAGTTTATTGCACAGTAAAAATTAATTTTTCTACTGACCTTAAGGTGTTTATCTCTAATTTAATTTAATCATGACCAGCTCATGGAATTACCAAGTTAGATGATGCAATTCTTGAATTCTCCACATAAACCTCTAAACATTTAATTTCTGGTTACCAGGAACATGTTACACTATTGTGTTTGTAGTTTGTCTGAACAAAAATAATAATGAAGCCAATTTAGCCTAACAAATTGAACAAAAAAAACTGTTGGTGTTACTTCTTTCACAAGCAAGCTACCTCTCATTCTGGTTAAGCTCATTTATATCCATCTATGAGAGGTTGACATCATGCACCTTCTTATACTAATGCAACGGTTCACTCAAAAAAAGTAAACAATGCATTTGTATTTGGGGGTTGGGGAGCAATAATCTCCTACTCTACCTTAAACTATAAATATCTTATTTTTTCCTCGTAAAAAAAAAATCAGATTTTAATTAACTACCAAATGTTTAATGCATAAACAAATAATATCAAATATACAGAAACTAACCCAAAATTTGACTGTCCGAGTAAGAGTATGAGCAGATCCGTTTCTCACATTTTATGTGCCTTAGACAAAATTTAAAAAATTACTTATTTCAATTAACACAATATGTTTTAATATCGCAAAACTAGTAACATAAAAATAAAAATCTATCGTTATTAATAACATATAACAAAAAATTAAATCCAGCGAAAATAATAATAATAAACCTTGCAAAATAGAATATTAAAAAAACAAGGCTTAATAGATCTTTTGGTCCCTGTATGTTCGTGAATTTTTTGTTTTAGTCCTTGTATCTTGTTTTGTTGCAAATAAGTCCCTCAATGTACAAATTTTTTTGGTTTTAGTCCCTAAAGTCAAAATCCGCAGGAAAATCTGAAGAAAAATCTCCACAAAAACTGCAAATTTTCCTGCGGATTTTGACTTTGGGGACTAAAACCAAAAAAATTTATACATTCAGGGACTTATTTACAACAAAACAAAATACAGGGACTAAAACCAAAAATTCGAGAACATACAGGGACCTAAAGATCTATTAATAAACCACAAAAGTACATAATAATAACATCTGAAAATTGATAGTTTTATCAAACAGAAATTGGTCGCTTGCAGGTCGATCAATAGTTATATAAAAAATTTGGGCCCCTGTATACATAGGCGAACTAGGATATCCTGCTGTGGAATTTTCTCACAGTTTCCAACAGTAATCAATCACCGCCATTAAAATCAGATCAGACAGTCCTAATCAAATACACAAGTAAATAATCTTGTCCGTTGGTTCACATCGGACGGTCCACAACTGTAACTTACAACAGGAAATCCATTTCCATACTGTTTACTGTGAAATTTGGTAAACAACGCTAGTTTGAGTTATTACAAGAGAGATCAACTAGTAAATCTCGGGACATAGTGCTTTTGTTCAATTTTATAACTGATCCTGTGCATTTCATCAGCTTGGGCGCCAAGTTAAGCATCAAGACAGAGTCCAAGATGCAAAAAGACAAGAAAAAGCCCAAAAAGTGAAGAAAATCAGCATTCCATCGCAGCACGATGGCTCCCATCGTGCCACGATGGGAGCTGCTTGTTCGCCAAGAAATCAGAAGAAATAAATCTGAGGAAAATCTGTCCATCGCAGCACGATGTGTGCTATCGCAGCACGATGGAGTAACTTGGCGCCCAAGCTGATGAAATGCACAGGATCAGTTATAAAATTGAACTGAATCTTCACATCGCAGCACGATGGCTTCATCGTACTGCGATGCCTTGTTGAGGCCCATTACGAAAACTATAAATAGAGCCTCCCATTCATTGTTTTATTCATTCAGAAATAGTAGAACACTCTCTACTATAAGGAGAGGTTCAAAAGCGATGACGGAGAGGTTTTGACTTGGTATGGTCCGAAACTCGTAGTAAATAATGCTAGGTGTATAGAGACGGTAACATCCCGAACTAGTCGTGAACTGAGCGGTTAGAGGAGGAATCATGCACTAGGTGTGATCTGAGCACTTAGAAGATGAACAACCCGATACTAGGACCTAGAGGTTAATTGGTGAAGGTTATAATGCGTGTTTATAAACAACTCACTTAGTAATTAGGGTATGTGACACATCGAGGTTAGGCTCTCGTAGGTACCTTAGTTGTTAACGTAGGGAAACTTTAATAGACATAGTGTAATAGTAAGGTATTACTACAACAAGGATAATTCACCGCCAAACATAATCTAAATAACTATGTTATACATCGGTCATGCCAAATATGAAGAAGGGAGGGAGTCCAACCACCATACCTAGCCTCTATATTTCTTGAATCTATTATTTATACATTCTGTTATTTATATTTCTGCAAAGCATTACGCTTATTTTATAAAAACCTTTTCAAAAACCAAAGCTAATGCAAACTATCACAAACTTAAATAATGCTAGTGAAGCTTCGGCACGATCCCTGTGGATACGAACTCATTCTAGACACCTAGAGTGTGAATTATTACTCGACGACAGACTGGTGCACTTGCCAGACCGTAGTCAACACGTTTCCCTATAAATAGCAATGGAGAAACAAAGGAACACTTTTTACCAACTTCCATTTTTTGAGCTTCTTGCGAAAAACTCCATTTTTGATTTTCTGCAAACACCAACCTGCAATCTTCAAGAAATCAGTGATTCCGAACCGTTTAAACGATTCTTAACGTGATTTCGCGTTGATTCATCACTGATTCAACCAGAAAAACTCAACTTTTCCCAGATTTTACCCAAAACCTATTTTTTAAACTCTAACTTTCATTGCTGTTCATCAATGGCTTCGAATCAAGACTACGAAATACCATCTGCTGGGAAGTGGAAAGATTTGTTGATTCAAGAGGATGGCGAAGAAGTTATCCCTGAACCTGTTGGGAGTGAACCTGAGAGAAAGATTTGGATTGCTCAGTTAATGATTCCTTTCTCAGTGAAGAAGGATACCTATGCCTTATGTGGCCCTTATCCACCACGCACAGAAATCTTATCGAAAGAGGTAAATGGTCTCTTTCCTAAATATGTAACATGTGGGCCTAGGATATTCGAAGTAGATCCTTATAACTTTGGATATCTTAAGAATCCCATTAAAATATTTCGAGCTGCCCCTTATACTGCACATAAGGATTACATCCCTTGGTTGGATAGGGTAGAGAAAGATTTTAAGGGTTTTTGGGAGAACTATGAGATTTACCCCTTGATTCAATTTAGTCGAACCGGTCCCAAATACAAACCTGAACTTCTTTAAGCAGCCCTTCACTTTTATGAAAAATCTACAAACACTTTCCAATTTAGATGTGGAATGTTAACCCCCACCCTCTTGGACGTAGCTGCTATCACAGGCCTTAGGCCTACTGGTGATCACTTCGATCCAACCAAAACTGGTGACAAGATCGAACTTAACTACAAGGAAAACACTTTCTCCAAGTATATTGCTGAGAACATGGGCAAAGAGGGAGAAGAAGTATCACATGAGGAACATGTGGCCTTCTTGACACTATGGTTATCCCATTTTGTCTTTTGCTCGAAGTCCCTTCAAGTTGCAGGAATGTTTATTCCAATGGCTCAACAAATTCATGAGGGCCGAATCTTTAGCTTGAGGCGTTTGCTGCTGGCAACCCTTTACGAAGCTATGGGAAATGCAAGTGATGCTATTAAAACATCGAAAGACGGATCCACTGTTGGGATTGCTGGGCCAATGTGGCTATTGCAATTGTGGTTGAATGCCACTTTTGAAACTGAGCTTGGATTGATAGTCCCTTCTGACTATCAGAAAGAAGTGGACGAGAGAGAGGTCGAAGGGCAAAGGTTAGTCAGGTTAGCCCCTCGTTCACTAGACCAAGACAACAGAAGACTTTTCACGCGGCACATGAAAATGTTCTTAACTTTTGACAAGTTTTTACCTCTCCATGCTCCCTTTGTTGAGCGTAAACATGGCGCTGCATGGTTCATCGAAGACTTTCCTGCGTTCGACCCTGATAATGAGGAAGAAGTCAATGAAGTGTGGAGAGCTTACTTAGAGCAAATTGTGCTATCCTGCAGGATTGGGGATAAGTCACACCAGTTTGGCTTAGTAGGGTATCAGCCTAACTGTGTTGCTAGGCAATTTGGCATGTCTCAGATTAGACCTAAGAGCTTTTTTGAGAAGCCAGATCGAATGGTAATGGGTACAGGAATCACATAGAAGACCTACAAAAAATATATGAGAATGATAGAGAACTATGAGTACACTTTCAAACTATTCGAGTTCAAACCATCGTTTTATTGTACTGATGGCTTCAACACTTGGTGGAATGATTATTACTCGCGCTTTTTGATCGGCAATGCGGAGCACATGCTGGGTATGGTAGAGAGTGGCTTTATTGTGCCATCTCTTACGAAAAAGGCTACTTTCTCAGGTCGAGGTAAAAATACCTTAGCCTCCATTCTTTTACATTAACACAATACTTTGTACCTTTATCAGTGACTAATGCATTATTTTTCAGGCAAAGCCGTAAAAAAGGATGCTGGGTTTTCCAAAACTTCGACTGAAGTGAAGAAACCCACAGGAGTGAAGATCAAGTCTGAGGTTGAAACCTCAAAACCCAAGGTACATCATTTACATTTCAAATTTCTTTTCGACCCTTATCTTAAACAATCGAACTTAACTCGTTATTTTATTTTCAGAGCCGGAAAAGGAACACAAGCGCTGAAACTGTGTCTACTGCTTCAAAGAGGTCGAAGCAAACCAATGAGTTGGACACAGAAGTAAGTATTGCGCATGCATACACACATTTTATCATAACTTATGAAATTAATTTACTTATCCTTTATTTTCTTTACTTTTTTAGGATGATGAAGAAGAAGAGGAAGTCCCCCTTGTAAGGAAAAGAAAACAGGCTGCTGTTTCGACTTCACATGGAGGTGAAGGGGGAAGTTCAATCAATGAAGAAAGAGAGAAAGAAAGGGTAGCTGGAGAAATCGAAAAGGCAAGAAAGAAGAAAAAGGAGGAACCAGAGTCCAATGAGGACCGGGAAATCCCAGTCGCAAAGAAGAAGAAAAAGGAGGAACCAGCGTCCAATGAGGACCGGGAAATCCTAGTCGAAAAAAAGAAGAAGAAGAAAACAACAGAAGAAAGCAAAGAAGAAAAGAAGGCAAGCAAGGAAACCCCTGCACCTATTATCAGGGAAAAATCAACTGCCAGACGGACAAAGGTGCATAAAGCTCTGAAGATCTCCGCTTCTGATGATGGTGAGGGTGTTCCAGGGTCTAAAGAAAACCCTAGGGAGGAAAAGAGATCTATGGTCGAACCAGACCAAATCAAAAATAATGACAAAGAGGATGGGGGTAATCAAAATGACAACTCTATTCCTGTAAAGGAAGGTGCCCTCGATTCTTCTGAAAAAGATAACCCTCCAACCAACTCTGACAAGCTTGCCACAGAGGTAAATCTACTTTTCTTTCTTCAATATATATCTTTCTCAAATCCTTTCCTCATTCCACTCAAGAGTTTACAATGATCTTTTTGCAGAGTGAGTCGAAAGAGGAGAACCCCAAAGGCCAAGACCAGCAGAACCCTTCAGAACCACCAATTTTATCTCCCACTAAAGAGACTGTTGATGAGCACGCAAACTCTCATGGTGAAAGTCCTAGCAAAGTCAAAGGCGACGGGGTCGAAGAGGACACGACTGGAAAGAATGAAGAGACAAAAGATAGGTCTGGTCCTGAGACTAGGAGTCTTCACACTGAGGATCTACCTCTGGACTCTGCTAATTCTCAACCAAAACCCAGTGCTTCAGCTAAGTCCAATCAGGCCAGTTCGACCCAAGAGCTTACTCATGATTCTGAAAGTATGCCTGAAGCTGAAGCTGGTGGCCCAGATATCTTATCAGTCTCTTCGACCTCCAAACTCTCTGCAAGTCTTGGAGTGCAAGAGGAAGAGTTTGCTAACATGCACAAATCTGACCCTGCGGGTACTCTTCGACTCTTGCTTTCAAAGAAGCAAAGTCAAGCCACCACTTCGAGTGAGCGTACTCCCAGTGATTCGAATCTTTCAAATGCTGAGATAAATTCAATGGTGCGCCAAGATTCATTGCTGCTGAAACTCACAACCACTTTCGTTAACAAAGATGTGTTGAAGCAAATCGAAGAAAACCCTGCCTGTGCCTATAGCCACTTGGCCTTCCTGAAAAAGTTGCACAACCCTTTAACCAAAGAGGAAACTTTAGGCAAGGTTATCCAACTTGGTTCGATCGTTGATCAGTATGCCAAGGCAGTGCAAAAAAGATTTGATAATGATACGAGGCTGGCTACTCAACAGCAAGCTCAAGCCATGTTCTTTGAGAAGGCTCAAAAAGCACAAGCTGAAGTGGATAAGTTATCTTCCCAGGCCCACAAAGGGGATCCAAGAATCGAAAACTGTGATAAGAATATTGCTTTCTATCAACAACAAATTGGATTCCTGGAAGATCAAATCAAAGGGTATAGGCGCAAAATCTCTGAGGAAGAAACTTTGAAAGCCCAGATTCAAGAAGAAATGAAGGCTTCGACCCAAGAGATGATTGATGCGAAAGGCAGGGAAGGGATTCAAGCTTTCAGCGCAGCAGAGGTGGTAGCTGAGGAAATCAAGTCTTT
This sequence comes from Trifolium repens, assembly GCA_030408175.1. Taxonomy (NCBI): domain Eukaryota; kingdom Viridiplantae; phylum Streptophyta; class Magnoliopsida; order Fabales; family Fabaceae; genus Trifolium; species Trifolium repens. The sequence goes on from CP125851.1 coordinate 41,621,283, forward strand.
GGAAAGCTCCAACTTGGTGGTCGAAAGAGAGTTGGCAACTTTGAAGAGGATTTACGCTGACTGCACCAAAGATTTATAATTAGTTTATTTTCTTGTCCTTTCGAACAATTTTTGGTGTTTAACCCTGTTTGGATTTTTTGTTGTAATCTTGAACAAAGTCCCATTTAGTGGCAACCTTTTAAATTTACAATTGCCATATTGCTTTTATGTTTAAGTATTATTCTGCACTTATTTTTACTTCGAGCAAAATAGGTTTATATTTTTTCAAATACTTTCCATTTATACCCAAAGTACGTTTTTCAGGGGTTAATTCCTCAATTTCATAAGCACCATTTGAATAAATTTGAACAATTTTAAATGGTCCTTCCCAATTTGGGGACCATTTGCCTAGGAGTCTATCTTTCTTATCCATAGGCAAAATAACCTTCCAAACTAATTCTCCTACGTTAAAAGATTTAGACTTTACTTTCTTATTGTAAGCTTTAGAGACTCTTTCTTTTTGTTTTGTTAAAACTTCTAAAGCATTAAGTCTTTCTTCATCTAAATCAACTAATTCATCTGACATCATTTGCTAATAATGGTCCAAAGGTATTTCCATTTGTCTTTGCACCATTGCTGACTGCAAATGTATTTCGACTGGTAATACAGCATCATGACCATAAGTTAGTCGAAATGGGGTAGTATTAGTTGATTCTTTAGGAAAATTCCTACAAGCCCATAAAACTTGATCTAAAGTCTTATGCCAATTTCTTGGTTTTTGGGCTATGTGTTTCTTTATCAAATTAATAATAATTTTATTGGCTGCTTCAACCTGACCATTTGCTTGTGCATAATATGGTGTTGAAGTTAATAACCTAAAGCCAATTTCTTGGGCAAATTCCTGCATCTTTCGTCCAGTAAAAACTGAACCTTGATCTGTAGTAATTGTTTCAGGAATTCCAAACCTATAGATTATATGATTTTGGATAAAATTAATCACTGCTTCTTGATCAACATTTGGTAATGGAATTGCTTCGATCCATTTTGTTAAATAATTTATTCCAACTAAAATGTAACGTTGATTTTTTGATGAAGCAGATCTAATTTCACCAATCAAATCTAGAGCCCAACCCCTAAAGGGCCATGGTTTTATTATGGAGTGTAGTTCACTTGCAGGCACATGCTGGATTCCTGAATGTCTTTGGCATTCTTGGCAACCCTTGGCATACTCTATGCAATCTTTTAACATAGAAGGCCTATACAAGCCTTGTCGAAATAACAACCATTTCATTTTATGCCCTGCTTGATGAGAACCACACGTACTATTATGAACATCAGAGACTGCTATGTAAGCTTCTGCTTCATTTAGGCATTTTAACAAAATTCCTTCAGAAGTCTTTTTGAAAAGATCATTTTCAAAAATTACATAGCTTAAAGCCCTATATTTTATCTTTCAATCCACATTTCCTGTTGGATTTCTAAGATATTCCACAATAGGCCTTCTCCAATCGTCATCTGAGAGATTGTCAATGGCAAAAATTTCAAATTTATCATGGATATTTTCAATTTCCTCTTGTGGTATAGTATCTACCCCCACAAGTTTTGGCATTGACAGTTGTTCAGAAATTGGTTCTTGCAAAACCATTTTTTCTTTGATTTCGATTAAAATTGTCAACTTTTCTTTTGACATCTTATAACCTGAAGCAATTTGGGCTAAGTCATTTGCTTCTTGATTTTCTAATCGAGGTACATGCTCAATGTCCACATGATCGAAACAATCTAGTAAAGAACTGGCCATAACAAAGTATTTTGTCAAATGTTCTTTAACACATTTATATTCTTGTGTTAGTTGTTTCAATACTAGTTCAGAATCACCTCTTATTTTAATGTTCTTTGCCCCCAAGTCTTTCAATATTTCTAAACCTGTGATTAAGGCTTCATATTCAGCTTCATTATTAGAGCAAAGTCCATTTATCTTATACTTGAACTTAGTTGGAACTTTAGTAGGAGAAATTATTAAGATCCCAATCCCAGTTCCATGTTTATGTTTAGATCCATCGAAATAGAGAATCCAGGGCTGGATATCAACATAATCTTGTGGCATTTCGACCAAAGAATGATCAACTATAAAATCAGCCACAATTTGACCTTTAACAGCCCTTAAAGGTTTATAAGTAAGTGAATATTCAGTTAATGCTAATGCCCATTTTCCAATTCTACTATGCAACATAGGTTTAGTTAACATATGCTTAATAACATCAAAGTGGGAATAGACATAAACATCAACAGGCTTTATATAATGCTTAAGTTTTGTACAAGAGAAATACAAACAAAGACAAAGTTTTTCTATGGCAGTATATCTAGTTTCTGCATCATTTAAAACTCTACTAAGGTAATAAACTGCATTTTCTATGCCATTATCATCTTCTTGAGCCAACATGCTTCCTATTGTCTTATCAGACGCAGCAATGTACAACTTCATAGCTTTATTCCTGCTAGGAGGCATTAAAACTGGAGGCTTTATCAAATAATCTTTTATGTCATCAAAAGCCTTTTGATGCTCTTCATTCCATTTGAATGGATCATCCTTCTTGAGTCGAAGTAGTGGTGAGAAAGCTTGGGCTTTTCCACTTAGATTCGAAATGAATCTTCTCAGAAAGTTAATTTTTCCTAACAGAGATTGAAGTTGTTTTTTGGTCGAAGGAGACTTTGTCTCTAAGATAGTCTTTGTCTTGTTTTGGTTTATTTCGATGCCTTTTTTATGCACCACAAAACCAAGGAAATCTCCTGCATGCACACAAAAAGCACACTTTAATGGATTCATTTTTAATCCATGTTTCCTCATTCTTTCAAAAGATTGCCTAAGATACAGCAAATGACTATCTTCAGAAGAGGATTTAATGATGATATCATCAATATAAACTTGCATGAATGTATCTATAAAATCATGAAACATAGAATTCATGGCCCTTTGATAAGTGGCACCAGCATTCTTTAATCCAAAAGGCATGACAACCCATTCATAAGTGCCTAAAGCACCAGGGCATCTAAATGTTGTTTTAGATACATCCTCTTCAGCAATGAATATTTGGTTATACCTAGAATAACCATCTAACATGCTTAAAAATTCGAAACCTGCTGCTGAATCTATTAACATTTCTGCCACAGGCATCGCATATTCATCTTTAGGTGTAGCATTGTTTAAGTCCCTAAAATCTATGCATACTCTAAGTGTACCATTCTTTTTAATAACAGGAACTATATTTGCTAACCATTCAACATACCTGTCAGTTCTGATGAATCTACTCCTCAGCAGCCTTTCGATTTCTTCCTTGATCTTGGACATAATTTCTGGTGCAAACCTCCTTGGCAATTGTTTCACTGGCTTCTTTCCTGCCTTGATTGGTAGTCTCAGTTCGACCATTTCCCTATTCAATCCAGGCATTTCATTATAGTCCCAAGCAAAACAATCACTAAATTCTTTAAGAAGTAACACCAATTTTTCCTTTAGATTAAGAGTGATGTTAGCGCTAATATAAGTTGGCCTTTTTAATGAGCCATCTCCAATGTCTATTTCTTCCAAAGGGTCTTGTACTTGCATTTTTGGAGTTTCATTTAATGAATCTCTTTCGAACCCCAAGGGCTCGTCATCATAAATGCAATCAAGCTTTTGAATTTGTGGCACATGATTGCCATCCTTTTCGACTTTGGCTTCTACAGCCATATTTTGTTGAACATCAGCTTCCAAAGCCGTATTTAGTTTAGTTTCGGCCATATAAGCCGTGATCCTCGCCCAAGCATTGGACTCAGTCATAGTAGTCTTCGTAGATATTCCACCCAGTTGGTGGTATTACTCCATCCTCTGAGGAAGCAACATCTATTTCCTCTCTCTCCCATATGAAACCCTGGGTTGGGTGGAGTTTGACAGAGTGTATAACATTATCAGAAGGCTCGAAAGCGCTTTCCCTGTCATAGCATGGCGAAATATTTGCCAAGTTTTTGTCAAAGGTTTGTTTTGAAATAGTATCCACCTCTGACATATAGAAACTTTGGTCAGCTTCGATATTCTCGACGCAACCATCTTCTCTCCAAAGTATCAACTTTTGATGAAGGGTAGATGGGACAACATCCACTCCATGGATCCATTCCCTTCCCAACAGCAAGTTGAAGTTCGCCTTGGATTCAACCACCAAGAACAAAGTTGGTCGGACTATGCTTCCCACAACAACATCTACTTGAATTGCCCCCCAAGAATATCCTGTCTTGCCTTCATAATTTGACAAAACGATGTTATGGGCTGACAAATCACAATCATATTTGCCAATTTTGGGCAACATAGATAAAGGCATCAGGTTAACAGCATCACCTCCGTCTATTAGCACTTTGTTAACTCCAACTCCCTCAACTTTTGCTCTGATAAAGAGAGGTTTGAGATGGTTTTTCATGCCTAAGTCTGGCTTTTCGAATGTAGCTTGTTGCTCTTCGATACAGCCATTATTCATGATATAATAGCACATTGGCTTTGGATCAGCCATTTCTAACTGGTCGAAATCAGTTTCGAGCTCAGTTACTTCAGATTGGACATCATATTCTGATGGCAATATAGATACCACACATATGACATCAAAATCTGGCTCAGAATCCAGCAAATCATCATCCTCCGTTTTATTTTCATCTATTAGGGGAAGTATTCTCTCCTTTGCTGGCCTTCTAGCCACTTCCTTGTATTGGCTTGATTGAGCATTTGTTGCAGCCAACTTCTTCTTGCGTTGGAACCTACGCCATTGTGTCCTAGTCATTGGATGTTTTTCTTTGTAATTATTCTTATATGAATATTTGTTAGCATCCTCTGAATAGTTTGGTTTGGTACCACTGGAGCCATCAACTTCCATTGCCCCTTTGTTGAATCTTATCATTCCCTGGTGCATCCAACGCCCCTCAGGGATCGAACTAGGAGGTCGAAAAGTTGGGCTTCGACCAGTTTTGACAGGATTGTTTGGTCGAGTCAGAATACCTTTTCCCTTATCTTGGTACTGTTTTGGGTTTGCCCCCTGCCTATTTATTGCAGGTTGAAACTTTTTAAGGCCTTCAGTAGCCTCCTTATCACAAACAGCACTGCAACGGGCACAAAGCATAACTCCTTTGTTCTCTAGTTTGCACCTATTTAGAAAGTCAATTAGATCCTCTTCAGCACAAGGATAAACTACTTTCATTTTCTCGAAATACTCCTTTTCAGGGATTTCTACTGTTTGCATTTCTGTGACCTCCATGGCTTCGACCATCATGATTTCCTGCGGTTCAGCATAGAGTGTGTCAGCATTCTGCAAAGGTTCAGCATCAATCTTCATGGATTTGGGCTTTTCACCAAATTTGAGTCTTCCCTCATTCAAAGCCTTTTGGACCAAGTCCCTGAAAAGTACACATTGTGAGGTTCTGTGTCCAAGAAAATTATGATATTTACAATAACCTCTTTTCTTTCTCATATCTAATGGGGGTATTTTGACACCCTTAGGAACCACAATTTGGCCATCAGTAACCAATAAATCAAAAATCTCATCACATTTTGTTATATCAAAAGTGTAAGTCTTTGACACATATTTATCATTTTTTGGTTCAACAGGATTTTTCCCATTTGAAGGTTTCAAAATTTTGCAAATATAAGGGGGACCAGGTTTTAATTCTACTAAGTCTATTTCCCCTTGTTCAACATCTTCATAAGAGATATCGTACTCTTGGTCACTATCATGTGTTTCGACATAAGCAACCTTTTCTTTCTTATGAAACTTAGAGTTTCTAGCCTTTTCTGCTTTCAAGCGTTCGACCTGTCGAACCCTATCAGCCAATTGGGCCATGTCTCTTAGATGTTGAGTATCTAATTTCTTTCTGATCGAATAATCTAGGCCACCAGCAGCCATTTCGACCAATTCATGTTCAGGCACCTGAGTAAAGCATCAAGCCTTAAGCAAACGGAATCTATTCAGATAATCATCATCCACAGACTCGGGAGTTTTGTGCCTAACGCTTGCCAATTCTTTGAGACTTATTTTTGATTGTCCCATGTAGAATTGTTCATGGAAAACCCTCTCCAATTGATTCCAATTGAAAATTGAATGTGGAGGGAGAGTAGTAAACCATGTGAAAGCATTTTTTGTTAGAGAATTTGGAAAATATTTCATCCTTAAATTCTCATTGTTTGCTAAATCCCCTGCCTCAGTCAAATATCTTGCTATGTGTTCAACAGTTGATTCACTAGTATCACCAGCAAATTTGATGAATTTTGGGATTTTCCAACCCCTTGGTAATTCTGTTTGAAGCACATATTCTGATAAGGTAGAGACAAAATGAGGCCTATGCATGCCTATATTTAAACCATTTTGCGCCAGGATGGTTTCGACCAAATTTGCTATGTTATTTTGTCCAGCAAAATTATTATTTTGGACGTTCCTAAATACGTCATCAGCATTTTGGTTCCTATTTACCAAGACGATTCCAGGATTTGGTTTGACTTGGGGCAAAGCCTGTGGTTGTGCCTGAGGCTGTACTTGTGGTTCGACCACTGGTGCAGGTTGTTGGACTTGGTTTATAGGATTAGCCACGTTAATCTGTGCAGGCACCATGGCATTATTTGGTGTTTGTGCAATTTGCAAAGGCACTACATTTTGAATTTGGGGAACTTGTTGATTAGGGACTTGAGGAGCCCCAAAGAAATCAGCAATTCTTCCCATTTGTGTGGCTAATACTTGGTAACTTTGGTTAGTATTTTGAATTAAAGGATTAAACACTGTACCAATCTGTTGTGTTAGCATATTAACCATATCATGATTACTATCATCCATTTGTTGCCTCATAGCCATCAAGGCAGTATTAGTTAATGCAGGCACGTTGTTTCGAGTAGCAGAACCCGAAACGCCTCTGTTATTAGGGACAAACACGCCTGGTGCTGCCTCTGAAAATAACGAAGAACCCGTTTGTAAGCCCTGCATCATGGTAGTAGGCATACCATATTGGTAATTCCTGTTAGCGCCTTGACCCATGAATTGGGAGAAGGGTAAATGAAACGTGGACGAACTTGCACCACCCCCATTAATATTTGACCGGTTTGGGGAGAAATTATTCTCCATGTTATGAACCAAAGTCAAAATGGGTTCTGTGGTTGTCAAGGGCGCCACTGTGGATGATGGTATTGCCATTGTAGCATTTATTACTGAAGATGTTGGGGCAGATACTGTTGCCCCTGTCACATTGGTCACAGCCTCACTGATTACAGGAGAGGTTATGGCCTCTGAGACATTCGAAGTGGTTGAAGGATTCGAACCACTGTTATTATTGTTTCCAATTGGATTTTCCATATTTTGTCTTGTATTTCTAGGTGGTGGTCTAACCATTTCAGGGAGAGATTTCCCGTTTCTTAAAAGCATACACTATACAAAACTCTGGAAACAAACTACAATACAGAACAAACTAAATTATACTAGATTTCTTAAAGAAAATTTAAACGTAAAGCACACAGTCCCACTGGGCGTGCCAATTTGTTTACTGTGAAATTTGGTAAACAACGCTAGTTTGAGTTATTACAAGAGAGATCAACTAGTAAATCTCGGGACATAGTGCTTTTGTTTATATTTTCAAGATAATTAGTATTCATTATTGTTCTTATGTTTTCAATATTGTTTGAACTTTATGTAACTTGAATTGCAAGAAAGAATGTTTATTCGAATGAACAAACAGAAGGAGAGAAAATGTCTAAATTAAATGAACAGAGGATTGAATTTGGAAAAGAAGATAAATTGCATTGAATGTAAATGTTTTACAAAGAAAGTAAATGGTTCACAGTTACATACATTCTCCTTCGATCACTCGTTTCTCTCATTGACATGGGTACTTTGAGTTTAGTAAGGATTTTTGTATTTGGATTGTGACCCTTTGCTCGATCACAGAACTATGATATATATAGACACTATTTCCTAACTGCTAATAACGTTTAATTTAACTAAAGAGAGGACGCGTGTCTTGACACGTATTTTGAATTTGAATTCTTCCTTATCCTTTGATTTAGCCGTTGTATCCATCGAAGTCGAAATAGCAACGCTTCCCTTGAATAATTTGATAAGTCCACACTTTTCTTCTGTACAGCGAATGCTTCGACCTTATAGACGTTTTCGACCAAGTCGAAAGAACCCTGAAGAAACAATGTTAAGAATAATGCTCCAGATAGCACATTAATGATATGTTCATGCATGATTATTCATTAAATTCATTGGCTCTGAAAACCAAACATCTTTAATGACTTTTGAAATAATAAAATAATTAAATGGAATTACATTTATTATTTTTAATCATGTATTTAGAACATATTTTAACTTAGTAAAAATATGGGCTAACACATACATAGGCCCTAGGTCGTTGGCTCCAATGCCTATGGTCAAGGGCCGACCCTGAATATAAGCAACCATATATATTCGATTGTCTCCTAACAAACTTCACTTCTAAATTTGTTTGATTCAAAAAACAAATTAGATTTTAATTGTATTTTGACACAAAAATTCCCGATTATTAGAAAATCGAGATTAAAATAGTTTGTTTATATATATAAACAATATATCAACATTCGTCTATACAATATGCATTTTACAGATTTAAAATGGACAATACCTAAAAATTGTGATGGTCATAAATTGAGGTTGGACAAATTGAAAATATGTTAACATATAGAATTATGAGTTAAAATTAACTCGATCTAACTTCAACACTAATGATCTTTTTTGTGCGAATTTAAATAGTAAAACGAAAATTTGATAAGAGGTAGTCCAATGACTCTTAAAAAAACTAATATTATTTTTAGATTTAAGTTTAACTTAATCTTACAAAATTGATTTATAAGGCTGAGATTATTCTCATTTACATATACTTAAATTTTCTCTCATTCAATGTGATACAAGTATATATTAAATGAACAAAAATAAATAATAATTGAGATCTATTGATAAACAAAGAGGAATTAGAACTGATCGTTGCGATTTGGCATAGGAATTATGAGGATCTGGATTCCCTCCCGTGGATTATCCACTGGAGGAGGTACTTTTCAATCCTGACCATCCATTTTAATAAAAATAAAAATAAAATTGTAAGAGTTATTAAATCAATGGAATGGATTGGACTGCAGGAAATTAATGTACTGCAGAGAATCTTTTCTCGAATTATGAACATAGAAGTGTTTTTTTTGTTTTCTAATATAGAAAAATTGTGTGGTGTAGTCAATTAACTTCGCAATTCCTGAACTCAAGCACTTAATTTTTCTGTATTTTAATCACTTATTTATACTCAAATTGCATAACAACGGCTACTTCTGTGCCAGAGCACGTGGCCATAGACTGATATTATCCTCTTGGAAGAAGTATATGTAGAAAACCCAACTCTCTTTAGCTACTATAGTGCCATGTGACGTTTGGATTGAACATAACAAATAAAAAGTTTTAAGTTGCAAAATAATATTACAGTATCAATAAAAGTTGTTTATCCAAAAAATATTACAGTACCTTACAATTTTAAATATTTAAAAAAGAATTTGAAGTTCCAAAATAACATACAGTACCGATAAAAGTTGTTGATCTAAAATAATATTACAACACCAAAGTAACGTTACAGTACAAAAAATAAGAACAACTTGAAGTTTCATAATTTGGTAGACTGACTTGGTAATTGAACTATGTATATTGGAATATAATAGAAACTTAATGCAAATTTAGCGATATTGGAATATAATAGAAACTTAATGCGGTTAACCACGGTGTTTGCAGTTTTGTGGTTTGCAGTTTTGCGGTTCGCGGTTCAATAAAAAATCATTCAAATACATCCAAACCAAATGTGGTTTTTGCGGTTTTCAATTTAGATTGGTTCAGTTTGCGGTTTTATTTTTGGATTGACTCGGATACTATCATCCCTAATTTTAATATCAATCATTAGATCTATTTATATGATAAGATGTTGATTTGACAGTTGCAATTTCTACCATTCAATAAATGATCTAAATACCACAATGCAAGACAATGTGAAACTATTGTGTTTCTCTACCGCAACAGATCCAAATCCGTCATATATACACGTCACGCTTGAGGGTTGACATTTAATCTCCATAACCGTAGTAGGGAACTACCACCTTTAATCCCATGTTCAACCATATTGTTCATCAACTTTCTGATCAGCTTCGAACACCACTCTATCACTATTGGCCATCACTCTCATCAAGTAAAGAGACTCTCGAACCAAACTATAACGCCCCAACTAAAAATATCTAGAATATTTAGTTAAGACATAAATAATGGAATATGAGTACATAAAATTAACGAGTTTAAACAACTGAAATACAAGAAATTCTAATTGCTCTTAATGAATTAAAAGATTACAGCGGAAACAAATAAGATTCTAAGATAAACAGAATAAAACTAAAACAAAGAGGAAGACTAAAGTCTCCACGTCTGATTAATCAAGCTCAGCTCCGATCATCAGCTCCGTCCTGGTCCTTGCTCCAGTTGACCTGTCTACCTAAAAAAAATTGGTTTGGAGTGGGGTGAGACTACTAAGCCTCAGTGAGTCCTACTACCCTCCTAACGGCGACTACGCCGGGGCACCTAATTCAGTCGTTTCAAATACTAACATAATCATAAACATAACATAATACTGAAGTTAAAGGTGTAACACAGATTAGAAACTCTTATTCATTTTAAACACAAGGACACTCTGAGGTGAGCATGTCTCAGAGGCCTGCCATATCCGTCAACCGATTCGGTCACGGCATGCAGCTCACAATAACATATCCTAATGGATTGTCCCATTGGGAGTCCATTACGCGATATCACAAGATCGCTCAAAACTGACTGAAACTAAATTAGTTATTACTACCATAATTTCCCAATCCCGGGGAGCATACAAACCTAATTAATTTTCTATGTTATACCCTAATGATTATCTGTGATTAACATTCTGTTCGACATTATATTAATTACGTTACTGCAAGCTATCTGATTATAACGAGGATATAAAACGAGTGTAGAAAACTTTATTTAGAAAATGGAAATATAGGCCAATCCTGTACTAGCTCGCTACGGCGAGTTACCAGCTCGCTATGGCGAGATTATAGGTCCTGACCTAAATCAACTCGCTGTGGCGAGCAGAAGCTCGCCATGGCGAGTTTCATCAGCTCAGAGCCCAGCTCGCCATGAATGCTCGCCAGCTACTCGCTGTGGCGAGTTCATGCAGAACTTACCCTGTTTTGCAGAAATCGTAACATTTCAAGTAACACACCTACAATCCTCATTTAACCAGTGCAGAAACATAATTTACATAATATAAAAACAGAATGGAGTGGAATTTGGGATTAATTCCTCTCACACAACAATTCCTAATATTCCTAAGTTATCATGCAAGTTTTGATTTAAGGGAAATCTAACTAAACTAGCCTAAAGAACCCACCTGTAATGAGTTCAACTCAGAAGCTTTAACACATATACTAGCTCCGCTACAGCATCAAACCTTCTTGTCCAGGACTCACTTGAAAACCCAATTTGTGTTCTTGGTCAACAGTAGAAAGGAATGAAATTATGAGCAATCCATGGCTTGATAAGGTTATGAGAACGAAACTTCCTAGAGGTACACGAATAAGGAATCAGAAGGGTTAAGGATCACTTACCAAGGTTGAAAAATGGCTGAACTGAGTAACAGAGAAACATGCAGCAGAACCCTGCTAGGCTCGCCATGGCGAGGGATTTACTCGCGGGGCGAGTGCTTCGAAAATCAGAGAAATAGCTCTGATTTGCTTGCTGCAGCAACTCCCAACCTTAACCATGATCTTCAAGTGTTATTTCAGTTACCCACGAAGGTTTTCCCTCAACATGCATCACCAAAACAGATAAGAGTAAGAATTTGGATTTTGGGTTGGAAAGTAAGGAAAAGAGGTTTTGATTATGTAGTCCTTGAGGGGTTCTGTAATGACAATGGAAAAATAGAAATGAGAATCAAGGCTGAAATCAATTCTTTGTGAGTGTGGTTTATATGGTTTGTTTCAAGAAAAATATACATGCAGTGGCTTAAACTAGGAGGATTAAGAGAAATTGAACTTACCATGGAGGAAGGGGGAGTTCGGTCACAGAGAAGAAGAAGGGAAGATTCAAAGCTTAAACTCTTGCTCAAAGAGGTCTATCGTTAATGGGTCTGAGGTTGGTCATACTTGCTTGCACCAATTTGAGAATTAATTGAAGAAGAGAGGTTTGAAGTTTGTGGTTATGGTGGAAATGGGGGGTTGGGCGTGAGAGAGAGAAGAGGTTTATTTTGTTTACTGACTTTTCAATACATGGTGGAAAATGAGTAAGGTATTTGACACTAGAGGAGTTTTGTCTTATATGCACATTGGTCCCACCAAAGTTGTGTGGTTACACTACAATTTTACTTGATTCTTCTACTGCCAAAGAAATGAGTTACTACTTACTGCAACTTATTTAATAAATCTTATTTACCTTCTAATTGGATCCTCTAATTAACATAATTATTAATAATTAGAGTTGGGTTGTTACAATCTACCCTCCTTAAAAGAATTTCGTCCTCGAAATTCAAAACTCCTACATTCCACAACAGGGTATATCGTTTATATCCGCATCCATTACTATACTTTACTTATTCTCCGATCAATAATATTCAATCCCTTGGAATAAAACTTTCCTCTCTTAGGGTCATTGGCTAGAAGCCGGTCAAGTACTCCACGCTTACAACAGGTCTCACGCTGCGCACTCTGATTCGAACACTTACCGTCACCTTCTGACAGCGTCGTTACAATCTTAGTCTTATAATTTCTGAACACATTTACTTAACATCTCGTCATATCTTCCTTACACTTCTTCTACTACTAGTAACATTCTTCCATTCTTGTCGGTAACAACTCCAACTTCAATTGATTTAGTAGGTCGGTGTCTGGCCTGGTTGAGTACTCACTAAGACTGGTGAGAATGGTTAACGCTAATTAATTAACTGAAAGGTAAAAGCTTGGGTATTCCCAATGGCAAGTTCAAAATCTTCCTTCCTATAGCTGTTCTCCTTCCGTACACTGTTATGCATGACGTGTAAATTGTACCCCTGTACCACGTGTTGTTTAAATACTCCAGAATCGATCGAGATATAAAACGAGTGGAAAATTGTCTAGACACTACTGATTCTTCTGCCAACAAGTCAAACTCATCTGCAGACGAACCTATAGTTATCCGATAAAATCCCACCTACAATCTCTATCCATTCTGGTACAGCACGATGATCGAGTTGTACATTCAACACGAGGATGCACTTTGGTTCCGATTATTTCTCGGGTTAACGGTCAAACTTGTTTGAAGTTCTTCACTGTAACTAGTGTATGGAACTAGGCCAAACATTCGGGGTTCTAAACTTGGCTAGTTGAACACTCAAGGTTTGAACTTGTACTGCTGAGGCTGAACCGAATTGTTTGGCTTAAGGTAGCTTATCGAACTAACTAACGGAACACTAAGGTAAAATGGTGGTTTCCAATGAGAATGAATCATTGCTCTAAACGAGCAATTAATTCTTTCACTTATGTGAATTGGTTAATGATAATTCATTTGGAAGTTAGAATATTCTGGTCGATATAACCGGTCAGTATTTGGATCCCACAAGGTTATATGAATAATTATGAAAGGTTGGATCGTTCGGTAGAACAACTCAAGGTTAACACACTGACCTCTCATGATTTAGAACACATGGCTGAAAGGTTCGGGTCCTCAATACTGATTTCACTTATAGAGCTTAAGTCCACTGATTTGGAAATGATTTGAACTTAATTTTGAATTCGGCTGATAAGGCTACGAAACGATAGGTAGCTAATTATATTGAAGTAGTGATTACTAGATTCAAGTGCACGAAGCTTGAAATAAATTCCAGATACTGAGCTAAGTCATTTGTATCAGAACACCTGAGGATGTTGATTAACAGATCAACCAACGAGCGAGAAATTGAACCTAACTTATTCGTGGTTTCTCAAGGGTGACTTACTTCCATGAATACGTTGGAGTTACTAATGACAGAACTGAAAGACTTAGAATAAGGTTACTTAGGAGTGACATTCTACACAATTCGTGTGACTGACTGATGTCAATGAATTTGGATAGTTGCAACTTAACTGAAGTTGTGCGTAGTACTTGACTGATAAGTATCTAAAACACGAGGAGAATTATCCGTCTGAGACGTAATTTAAACAAGTTAGGGAGTACGCATGTCCATGGTGTTCCAAGACTTGTGAACGTCGAATTGAACATTGCTCAATTTGAGTTAAAGGCTGGATGAGGATTTTTATAAATAAAAGGCAATTGAAAATTGGTCTCCTACTGGGCTCAAACTAATATTCAACAATTCTATTTCTGCTGTCAGAGCTCTCAAGTTAGAACAACTGGATTCCCACTCAAATTTCTTGTTGACATGGGTTCACATGGTGGTTTAACCGTTTCTGATAGTCTCTTAGCTGGCAGGTTTTGGAAAAAGCGAGATTGTCGGGTGGGTAACTAAAGCTAAACTTAAACTTGCTTACTTGTGGTGGAATAACTAACATGTTCATAACTAAAAGTAGAGGGTTGGTGTCATTGATGATGTCTCTTATTCGCTATTCTCATCAGGTCGTGTCTTCTACTATCTGGTACTACGATGGTGATAAAACAAGGTTGGTCAAACCTAAATCTCAACCGGTCACTAATTAATTCACAATCCTGAATTTCTAACCTAATGGTCATTGGCCACTACCCTCAAGGTTTGGTTAAATGTTCCTATGGATTCCTTATCTAAGCGGTCCACATATGTGAATCTATTTGGTTAATGTCAACTACTAATGGGCTGAATTATCGGTCTCTCAACTATTTAATAATAAGGCTCGACGGTCGATCCCGCCGACTAGTGGTGCTATAGGTAAACGAATACTAAAGTACAGGCAGTTGCATTCAAGTATTCTTATAGAGATAGCTAATTGGTTTGGTCGCTGTTTTAGTAGCCTAGAGTAATTGGATAACGATACCCAGTGAGTATGTCTAGATGACGGGTATTATAACAATGGAACTGCTAAATGGTACTGCCTACTAACTCTCAATTATTATTACTAATCAAACTTATCCTATGATGGGTTGGTGCAATTACTAGGGTAAGTGACAGGCTGTCTTATCTCATGGGCATCTAAGAGTAGCTGTCGCAAGCGTTAACTTAACGGTCTTGTGATGAGCTAATACTAAGGTAAAGATGCTAAGGTTCCACTATTTTTTTATTAATGTAATTAACTGGTCAAAAGTGCTGGATTACTAGTTTATGGGTACTCAAATTAACGGTCTTCAGTAAACCTATTTGGTGATGGTATTGCTAAGGGAGAACTTTATACTTATGTGACAGTGTGTTATTACTGATTTGGTTGCTAAACTATTCGGTAATAATGTCCTAGAGGCTTTGACTGAAGAGTTCTCGTGATATGGCCTAACTGTTGATCTAGTTATATTTGGGTTTCTAAAGTTTCGCTGGGTCTACTGCTAAAGACTGGTGTAGTTGCAAGGTGATTTTCTAATTGTCGTACTAAAAGTAACTTGTCCCTCAGGGTGAGGTAGAAGGGTTCTCACGAGTTGAAGGGTAAGAATAACTTAGTTAAGGATATTCTAACTAATAATCTAATAAAGTAACCTGGGTGATAAAGATAAGTGCTAGCATTCTAATCTTGGTTCCCCTAACTTAGGTATTTCGGGTTGGATCCCTATTACTAATATCCATTAGGTTCACTATACTAACCCTGCTAAATCTGGAACACCTATGTGCTACTACTTAATCCGTCCTCTGGGTAAGGTACTCTTAGAAGGGAAGTCTGATTGTTAATACTGGTTTAAGGCTGGGTTTTCCTATTAGTCTCAAAATGCTCATAGGCTCCTAATAGGAAAGGTATACTCATTCTAATTCCTGATTGTGTCCAAATCCAAAAATTCTAATTGTTGCATCAGTTACGATTAAGCTCCTAATAGTTTCACTATACCTATTGGTTTCTAAAGAAAGGGTACGGTACTGCTAGCAGAGAATTCTAGTCGCTATACTAGTGAAGGCCAAGTCTCTAATCGTTCGGAATAATTACTGGTTACTAATTGAGAGAGGGTACTCATTCCAATGAGAACACTTAAGGCTTAATAATCTTGGGGTAAGCTTAACTGGTTGTCCTCAGGGATTAGTGTTACTTAGCTGAGGTATTACTAAGTTGTCTCCTAACAGGGTGAACTTCTCGGCTTCACAAAAATTAATGGAATACATGTGAGGTTTATCTAAGTCTTCCTAATAAAGGGGAGTTCCTCGTTTGCACTGGATAACTAAACGTCCCGAGATAAGTTTGGCTTACTCCTATTACTGGTGTTACTTGGTCAATATACTTGACTGATTTTAGGCTCTCGGTGGATAAGGCAATTCTAGATTCAGGAAATTCACCTGACACACTGTGCCAGTGGAATACTGTTGTGCACTGCGCACTTCAGTTTTAAGGGTACACTTACATTCCTTCAATTTATAACTCTACTCCTATCTTGTGTTACGCAACTTACTCCTGTGGCACCATTTGCCACATTCCAATATCCACTTAAAAGAACTTCCTTCGACGATTGCTCCTCGATTGTAGTTTCACTACGGATTTAACGGTGGAATTCCAGAATTCACTTCAGCTCTAAACCATAATACCCTGCCTACCATTCACAATACTGAGTTGATCAGGCTCAGCACGCGATGGTTTCAGCGTAAACAGTCCAGATCCAAAGGGTCTGCATTACTTAGGATTGAGTTGTTCTGACTCATGGCAAGGTCCGATACTCGATCGACCTGCTCTGATACCAATTATAACGCCCCAACTAAAAATATCTAGAATATTTAGTTAAGACATAAATAATGGAATATGAGTACATAAAATTAACGAGTTTAAACAACTGAAATACAAGAAATTCTAATTGCTCTTAATGAATTAAAAGATTACAGCGGAAACAAATAAGATTCTAAGATAAACAGAATAAAACTAAAACAAAGAGGAAGACTAAAGTCTCCAAGTCTGATGAATCAAGCTCAGCTCCGATCATCAGCTCCGTCCTGGTCCTTGCTCCAGTTGACCTGTCTACCTAAAAAAAATTGGTTTGGAGTGGGGTGAGACTACTAAGCCTCAGTGAGTCCTACTACCCTCCTAACGGCGACTACGCCGGGGCACCTAATTCAGTCGTTTCAAATACTAACATAATCATAAACATAACATAATACTGAAGTTAAAGGTGTAACACAGATTAGAAACTCTTATTCATTTTAAACACAAGGACACTCTGAGGTGAGCATGTCTCAGAGGCCTGCCATATCCGTCAACCGATTCGGTCACGGCATGCAGCTCACAATAACATATCCTAATGGATTGTCCCATTGGGAGTCCATTACGCGATATCACAAGATCGCTCAAAACTGACTGAAACTAAATTAGTTATTACTACCATAATTTCCCAATCCCGGGGAGCATACAAACCTAATTAATTTTCTATGTTATACCCTAATGATTATCTGTGATTAACATTCTGTTCGACATTATATTAATTACGTTACTGCAAGCTATCTGATTATAACGAGGATATAAAACGAGTGTAGAAAACTTTATTTAGAAAATGGAAATATAGGCCAATCCTGTACTAGCTCGCTACGGCGAGTTACCAGCTCGCTATGGCGAGATTATAGGTCCTGACCTAAATCAACTCGCTGTGGCGAGCAGAAGCTCGCCATGGCGAGTTTCATCAGCTCAGAGCCCAGCTCGCCATGAATGCTCGCCAGCTACTCGCTGTGGCGAGTTCATGCAGAACTTACCCTGTTTTGCAGAAATCGTAACATTTCAAGTAACACACCTACAATCCTCATTTAACCAGTGCAGAAACATAATTTACATAATATAAAAACAGAATGGAGTGGAATTTGGGATTAATTCCTCTCACACAACAATTCCTAATATTCCTAAGTTATCATGCAAGTTTTGATTTAAGGGAAATCTAACTAAACTAGCCTAAAGAACCCACCTGTAATGAGTTCAACTCAGAAGCTTTAACACATATACTAGCTCCGCTACAGCATCAAACCTTCTTGTCCAGGACTCACTTGAAAACCCAATTTGTGTTCTTGGTCAACAATAGAAAGGAATGAAATTATGAGCAATCCATGGCTTGATAAGGTTATGAGAACGAAACTTCCTAGAGGTACACGAATAAGGAATCAGAAGGGTTAAGGATCACTTACCAAGGTTGAAAAATGGCTGAACTGAGTAACAGAGAAACATGCAGCAGAACCCTGCTAGGCTCGCCATGGCGAGGGATTTACTCGCGGGGCGAGTGCTTCGAAAATCAGAGAAATAGCTCTGATTTGCTTGCTGCAGCAACTCCCAACCTTAACCATGATCTTCAAGTGTTATTTCAGTTACCCACGAAGGTTTTCCCTCAACATGCATCACCAAAACAGATAAGAGTAAGAATTTGGATTTTGGGTTGGAAAGTAAGGAAAAGAGGTTTTGATTATGTAGTCCTTGAGGGGTTCTGTAATGACAATGGAAAAATAGAAATGAGAATCAAGGCTGAAATCAATTCTTTGTGAGTGTGGTTTATATGGTTTGTTTCAAGAAAAATATACATGCAGTGGCTTAAACTAGGAGGATTAAGAGAAATTGAACTTACCATGGAGGAAGGGGGAGTTCGGTCACAGAGAAGAAGAAGGGAAGATTCAAAGCTTAAACTCTTGCTCAAAGAGGTCTATCGTTAATGGGTCTGAGGTTGGTCATACTTGCTTGCACCAATTTGAGAATTAATTGAAGAAGAGAGGTTTGAAGTTTGTGGTTATGGTGGAAATGGGGGGTTGGGCGTGAGAGAGAGAAGAGGTTTATTTTGTTTACTGACTTTTCAATACATGGTGGAAAATGAGTAAGGTATTTGACACTAGAGGAGTTTTGTCTTATATGCACATTGGTCCCACCAAAGTTGTGTGGTTACACTACAATTTTACTTGATTCTTCTACTGCCAAAGAAATGAGTTACTACTTACTGCAACTTATTTAATAAATCTTATTTACCTTCTAATTGGATCCTCTAATTAACACAATTATTAATAATTAGAGTTGGGTTGTTACACAAACAGACCCTAAAAAAAAGAAAAATCAAAACTTAACTCAGTTGAAATTCAAAAACTCAAAATTGAGACTAGATTTTGTTTTTTAAAATTTCGAAACAGAAAAACCGAAAAATCACCCTAATTATAACATTAGTTAAATATAGTTTTTTTTTTACACAAGTTAAATATAGTTACAACTTACAAATTAATTACTAAACATTGTTTTAGGATAAAAAGACATGCAAATCTCAAACAGTTTGAGATCCGCGTGTTTTTTAGGTAATAACTGTTCTTCTCAAAATGAGATAGACTTTTTTTTTTTAACAGTAGATAGACTTGTTCTATTTAAAGATATTGGAAGAGAGTTACTATAGAAGGTAAATAGTTTGAGATTCGCGTGTTTTTTTAGATAAGGGTTAATATGTTTTTACCCCCCTGCAAAGTAGGCGAGTTTTGCGTTACCTCCCTGTAATTTTTTTTCTTGAGATTATCCCCCTGCAAAATATATTTTTTTGATTTATCCCCTTTTTGCTGATGTGGCAGGCAAAAAGTCAAGTTTTTTGCTGACGTGGCAGTGAACTTTGTTGACGTGGCAGTTGACTTGTGCCTGCCATGTCAGCAAAAAGGGGTAAAACAAAAAAATAAATTTTGCAGGGGAGTAATCTCAAAAAAAAAAATTACAGGGGGTAACGCAAAACTCGCCTACTTTGCAGGGGTAAAAGCCTATTAACCCTTAATGGCTGTTGTTTTCAAATTGAGATAGACTTGTTTTATTTAAAGAGGTTGGGAGAGAGAGAGAGTTACCATAGAAGGTTCATGATAGTTTTTTTGTATTAACTTTTTTAGTTTTAGGAAAAAGATTCTTGATAGCTGAGAAGTTAAATATTAACAATAATAAAAGACAAAATGTTTAAGATATATAATAATAACGAAGATAGGTAGCAATGAATATTAGTCTACTAGCATTTTCTTTATCGAAAGAAAAAAAATATTAGTGACAACATTTTTCTAACTATAATTGAAAGTGGCCTTCAATTATATGTTCACATGAGAAGCAATTCGATCAAGAAGATTCAATACATTTCTGATTTTTTACTGATATTTAATACTACGTCCATCCTAAAATATAACAACTAGTTTGGCTACTGCATGTATGCCAATGCACAATTTTGATTACTAATATTTTTAATTCTTTATTAATAAAAATTATAAAAATTTGATATTTTGAAAATACTTATCAAAACAAATCAAACATGATCTTATATGTTAATATTTATGAGGAGGGATCCGTTGACTCCAGGAGTAAATCTCCATTGACTTACTCCGCTTAATAACTTGATATCAGCATTATATTTCTTCAATCCAACCGTTGAATTCAAAGATCTCATTGAGTAGATCAATTCCACCAATTTTTATAAAAATTCAAAAAATGTAGTTATGTATTTAGACTAGTGAAATTCAACGGTTTTTTCTAAAAGTTTTTCGTACGTTCAATTGAAGTGTTCATAAAAAGTATCAAACGGTTTTGAATTTTTATTAAAATTTGTGAAGTTGATCTATTCAATGAGATCTTTGAATTCAATGGTTGGATTGAAGAAATATAATGGTGATATCGAGTTATTAAACGGAGTAAGTCAATGGAGACTTACTCATGGAGTCAACGAATCCCTCCTCAATATTTATATCTATAAATTATTAAAAAACTATGGTAAAGCAAGATAAATGAATAATATTATTTGATCAAAATAGCTCTTATAAAATGTGACGAATTGTAGTAACAACTTTCTGTTTAGTCATGCACATCTTCTTCCTTTTTGAGAAATCTCACCTTTTGTTGGACTTTTTGAGGATTTGCTTGGCCCACTTTTCACACTTCCTAATCAAGAAAAACTCTTCTTTTGGAACCACCGTTTCTATATTTGTTTTCTTATTGTTTTTTCTTGCAAAGAAGACTTTCATCGATTTCTAGCTAACCACTCTTACTTTGTGCTACAAAATCCATGTGCACATTTAGACAAAATTAGATTAAAAGAAATACTCCATTTTCCATTTTTTTTTTCAACCATAACTCCTTTTATACACTATGTGATTAATCTAACTAAAATCAACCTCTAGTTTTTTCAAAACACTAAAGTTGAGTTGGCTTCTAAATAGGCAATAAATATGGAATGTGGTCACTTTTTTTTTTTGGAAATAAAAGAGGGCAAAGCCCGTAATATGGTCACTTTTAATCCTAATTAGTACTAGTATATATTTTCTATGGTCAAATATATTAGTTATTTAATGTATTTAAAGTGTACATTTTTTCTTATATTAAAAAATGGAGGTAGTATTTGATATCACTATAAATTTGTTATAAGAATGTACTAGTATAAAAGTTGAGCCATTTTAATTTTACAGAAAATGACAATATTCAGTATAATTAGTTCTTCTTTTTTTGTCAAGATATTCGGTGTAATTCTATCATATCTATCATGATATAAATATAAGGGTTAATAGGCTTTTACCCACTGTAAAGTAGGCGACTTTTGCGTTACCCCCTTATATTTTTTTTTTTTTAGATTACCCCTTGCAAAATTTATTTTTTTGATTTACCCCCCTTTTGCTGACGTGGCAGGAAAAAAAAACAGAATAACCGATTTAAAAAACAACACTTTTTAAATCGGTTGAACAAAATAACCGATTTAAAAAGTGCATCCAAGGGGGTAAATCAAAAAAATAAATTTTGCAGGGGGTAATCTCAAAAAAATAAAACTATAGGGGGTAACGCAAAAGTCGCCTACTTTACAGGGGTAAAAGCCTATTAACCCTAAATATAATTTTATTGCTAAATATATAGAAAAGTAAGGAAACATGTCAACAAAGTGGCAACAAAAAATCTGAAACTAGACAAGTTTACAATTGCAATATCACGTTAATTTCAGATTTGTCATTACTTTGGTACCTTTTCATTCTTATTTACTGTTTTTGGCTTCGTTTACTAGCTATCAAATCCAATGAAACAACATAATGAAAACAAAGTTATGAAAAGTAAAAAACACAAGAACATAACTTTAACAATATCCATATACTTTGCAGTTTGCAACATCAAAGTGACAAAGTTTCAAACCGATGGAAGCACTGGTTCAGTTTCTAATCTATACACTCCTCATTGGACACTCACATATCTACTTAGTATTTCACCCCATTTTTTAGTGATTAACTTATTTAATCCACTACAAAATATATTTAAACATAAATTATTTTATATTAACCTTATTTTCAGTTAAAATCAATTTAGTCGAAATTAATTCAATCAAAATCAATGTCTATTATTGTTGAATTAGACATGATAAGAAAACTCATGTAATATTTAATCCATAAGCAGGGCCGACACACACCCATGTGTCAGGTGTGCGGCGGCATTCAGCCTCAAAATTTTGAGGTCATTTTGAGAGGCTCAAAATTTTGAGACTCAATAATAATAGTTATATATTATGAATATTCATAAAATATCAAATGTGTATTAATAGATTATTGATAGTTTTAAATTTTTTTGAGTGCAAAGTATTTGGATCAAATTCCTACGATGTATTATTTTTCTTCATGATTTTAGTTCTAAGCATTGATTATGATGTCTCTTTTTGTTGTTATATATGATAACAATTTTTTATTATTATTTACAATTTAAAAAGATAATCATTTTTAATTTTTTATTGTTTTTTTAACAGAAAATATATTATTGATAAAAAAAATCAAGTCTTTGCACAAGAAGAATAAAGACTGTAAAGAGGGACTACAAAACAATGACATCGTATATAAGCGGAACACAGATGAAAATATCAAAACTGACACCAACTAAAAGTGGTCCACTTCTAATCTCATTCTTGAAAAGACACTCTTCAGCTTTCAGACCACCGGAGAAAACATCAACCCGACTCATAAAAATGTCACTAAACACTAACTCCCGAACTCAATTCAAAAGTGATTGGCCTATCATAATCTAGAAGACAGCTCCTTAAATTTTTATTGTGTTTTTTTTATTAAAATAGTCATTTTTAATATTTGTACAATACCTTCAAATAATCATATACATTACAACCCTATACATGAGGCTCGTCCAAGCCACATCAAATGATCTAGTATTTTAAGCTTCTCTCTCCTTATGTGCTAAACTCAAAATAACTCAATTATATTTTATTTTTTTGGAAGAACCTGATTATGCTATACCCATATTTACTCCCCTTAACCCCCTCCCCTCACATACTTATTGTAACGCCTCAAATCTTATATTTTATTATATTTGATTAATTGATGTTATTTAATTAATTATATATGTTAATTGATATGTTTTATATGTATTAATTAATTGTTGCATTTATATTGGTTGATGATGGGCTTTTATGAGTAATTGGGCCTAATTAGGAAGAATAAGAGTTTATGGTAGGATTAAGGGTAATATGGTAATCTAGTGAGTTAGTGGATTGTGTAGAGATAATAGTGGCACTTTTGTTATTATCTTAAAAAGGATAGAGTGTCTTGGGGATAAAGTAGTGGCAATGGTGTAAATAATACAAGAATTTGTGGTAATAGTAAAGTGGGGAATTATGAGTGGAATTAGTAGTGGAATTAAGGGTAGTATGGGGATTTGACTATAACCTAGAAGAGGGATATATATATAGGAGGGATTTTTATGATATGTAGTGTTCTTGTTATTTATCATAAAAATGAGAAAAAGAGAAGTTAAGAGAAAGAGAGAGTTGAGAGAGTAGAGAAAGAGAAAGAGATGAAGGAGAAGATCAAATAAAGAATAAGCCATGGTAGATTAAAGGAAATCAAGTGGTGGAGTAGAGATTCCAACTTTATTAAGGTATGAGGTTAGATAATATAATTAGAGTGAGCATAGAGAGGGGAGAATGTCTATTTCTCCATTCCCAAACTCTCTACACTCTTTTCTTTTGGGTGGGTGTTTTCATTGAATAAAAATGATACATTTGCATGATTTAATGATTATTGAGCTTATTACAATATGAAATTATGAATCTTGGGGTTTGAAATGGGAATGTGTAGATGTTTGTAAGGAATTTATGTGTTGATATGAGTTCTTGAAATGTTATGCAAAATCTATGGATTCTCATCTCTTGATGTTTGATCATGTTTTAGAATCTACTTTCATGTTGCAATTGATCATAAACACTTTAAGTTGTAACCTTTAATCTTTGAAAACAAGAAAAATGATATTTTTATGGGTTGTGGTATGAAACCCGCGAAAAGGGATGAATTTCTGGGCACGTTCGCGCACGCGAGGACCCTGTTCCGCGCACGCGAAATTGGCAGAAGCTCACCTCTTTTCAGTCGCGTTCTTCGCGCACGCGACCTGAGTCTTCGCGCACGCGAGACATTTTTAGCGCACGCGAGACATGACTTCGCCTGCGCGAAAGTCAACATTGTTCAACATATATATTTTGACTTTCCTCTCCTTTGGATCTTGGCTTGTAACATGTCTTTATTATGGTCTTTTGATTATAGAATGGCATGATAGCTTATATATGAATGTCTTATTGAAAATAACATGATTGGATACTTGAGTTAGTATTGAATTATGAATTAGTGATTGTGATTGAATATGTATGCTTGATTACTTGTGAGATTTATTGAATATGATTTAATCAACGGGTTGTATATCTTCAATTAAGTTATTGAGATATGTTTGTATGTGATATCCTTATGGGATGAGATGATTAAATTACATGATTGGTAATCTAGCATACATGCATCATTTTGTATGATGAGCAGATACTTTAGAGGGGATCCTAAAGTATGGCAGATATCTTAGTAGCTGCGGGACTAAGATATATTTGGAATAAGTTTTCCAATAACTATGAGGTACCACATGCACTTAGTAACATTACTAGGATGCATAGCATGAATGTGGCATTAGTTGCATTAGGGATATGTGATTAAATGTGATACTTGGTACTTGGCATTGATTGATAATTGATGATGATGTGTATACTTGTCAATTGATTGAGAATGTGATATTATTATGATGCTTTGTGTTTATATGAATATAAAATATGAATGATATGAGATTAATATTTGTTTATGAAATGAGTTGTTAGACATGACCGTGATAGGTCCTAAGTATTAAGAGTGTTCTTGTACTTAGTTTCTTTTTATGGTTATATTATCTAACCCTCTGTTTTGTGTATGTGCTGGATTTGGGATCCAGATCCTCAGGTTATGTTTGTGCTCCAGTCGTTGGTGAAGCTCTGCTCTGATCATGACACGGGGATAGGGATATTTCTATAATGTATATTTAGAGTCTCGATTTTTATATTCAATGTATTTAAATATGTATTTCCTTATAAACTTACTTATGCATAATTGTTTTACTAATTAAGTTATTAGTAAGCGATTATGTGTACGTTGTAATACTCGAGCTAAACCTTTTGTAAAATCAAATTTCATTTCCGTTGCGTATTCTCGAGTAATATTTTATAAAAGCATAATTTATATAATTATGGGTTTGGGTGTTACACTTATCATAATCATATTTTACTTTTCACCGTTTTTAATATTTTTTTTTTCAGTGAAAAAAATATATTTTTTTAGAGTTAACCTTCGATTTTTAGAAGAAGAGATCTTTATTAATTCGGAGTTTAGATACGAGGTAACTAAAATCTAATTAAGAAATTTTCTATCCAAAAATCAAATTTAAATTCTCTCAAACAATCTTTGTCTTCTACATATAAGTCTCAGTTGTAAAAATTAATTTCTTTCTAAACTTAAACGACGTTTTAAAATTATAAAATATTTATTTTTTCAAAAAGTATCCCAAATAATACTAAAAATTTGTTAAAGTTTAATTTCTTATAAAACAAAGTCAGTGCATTTGGGCCAAAAAAGCAACAATGCAGCCCACATTTTAGCCTGTCAAGCTAACTACCCTTTGAAGATTTCTTTCCCCACCCCCGGTGTCTCTTTTTCACCCCCAAAAATCCAATTTTACCCCTAATTTTAACCCCCCCCCCCCAAAAAAAAAAAACTTTGGTAAATGAAAACCGAAACATGTGTTTTCAACCGTTTATTTTTCATTATGATTGGTGTAAATGGACCAAAACTTCGGTTCGTGTTTACCGAAGTTTTTTTCCAGGGTTAAAAAGGGAATTCTGTGGGGTGAAAAAGAGACACGGGGGGTGGGGAAAGAAATCTTCCTCCCCTTTTGCGCTTGAATCGAGGATTGTCCTTCTCCATAGTCCATAGTTTATATCTTGAATCTTACTCTATTTTAAAACTTATAAAAAAAAAACTTTTGTATATTATTTTAATCGTCAAAAAAAGATTTAATAACTTTTCTTGAGAAAAAAAATTGTCAAATAATTTAATAACTCTAAGATTTGTTTGTTAGTTGATTTTTGAAGAAGTAAGATGACAAATTATTCTTTTCTATTTTTAATTAAAAACAATATAAAAAATTTAAATAATTGAAAGAACATGATAAAGCCACATAATACTTCAATCATGCTTAAATCATTTTAATGAACATTTATTATATTTATTTTATAGTGTTCTTAGCTTAAAAAAGAAAAATAAGTCATCATGTCACCATACCTAAAAACTAATTCGCAAACAGTGTGTGAAGATGTGAAGAATCTTATATTCAAATCCAAACTAAATCAAATTCAGTTTTGTTTGTTTTGCCCCACACATTAGTTAATATTTTGTTGGTGTGTTTTAGTTTCGAATTCACAACAATTGGCGCCCACCGTGAGGCAAGGTTTGAACAAATTAGGCACCAATGGGTTCAAAATGGGAGATAGAGAAATTCACCGGGAGTAACGACTTTGGATTGTGGAAGGTGAAGATGAGAGCACTATTAACTCACAACAAGAGTGTTGAAGAATTAAAGGGTGTGACACAAATGTCGGCTACACTTTCGAATGCGGAAAAGACCGAGATGGATGAGCAAGCATTGATTTATATTATCTTGTGTCTTGGTGATAAGGTGTTGAGAGAGGTAGTGCGAGAGACTTCGGCAGCGGCTATGTGGTCAAAGCTTGATTCTTTGTATATGACCAAGTCTTTGGCACAAAAACAGTGTTTGAAGCAACAACTGTACTTCTTTCGTATGGTTGAACACAAGTCTGTGGTGGATCAACTTGCTGAGTTTAATAAAATCATTAAGGATTTGGCAAACATTGATGTGAATTTGGAAGACGAGGACAAAGCCTTTCATTTGTTGTGTGCTTTACCTAAGTCATATGAAAACCTCAAGGATGCATTGTTATATGGAAAGGAAGGCACTATCGCCTTGGATGAAGTCCAATCGGCTTTGAGAACCAAGGAATTGACTAAGTTTAAAGACATGAAAGTTAATGATGGTGCATAAGGCTTGAGTGTGGCGAGGGTAGAAGCGAGAACGGAGGCAAATGGAAGGGGAAGAATCATGGGTCCAAGTATAGGTCAAAGGGTGATGGTGGTAGCAAGTTCAAATGCTACTATTGTCAAGAACCGGGTCACTTCAAGAAGGATTTTCCTCGGAGAGGGGGCAGCGGTAGTTCGTCGGCTCAGGTTGCGGTGAGTGATGAAGCTTATGAGGAAGGCTATGAGAGTGCGGGAGCACTCATAGTCACGAGCTTGGAACCATAGATGGTTATCATCCTGGAGAGGCGGTGGTAATAATACTCAACATCGGCCTGGAGAGGCGGTGGAATAATACTCGGGGATACGGTTTTGAAACAACAACTTTGTTATGAGAATGCGGACACGCTAGTGGAAGTTGGGAATTGGTGGAGCTTTGAGTCGTGGACTTTGAAAGCTCTTATCACATGTGTTTGAAAAAGGAATACCGTGAAAAATCCGAGAGCTAGTTGAAGGAGGAGTTTTTTCATCTTGAAGACGGGAAAGCTTGAAAGGTTTGAGGTATGGTTATTCGATTTGTCTTACGGTGTTTGACAATCGTGTTTTTCTTTTACATGACGTGAAATACTTTTTCTTGAACTTAAAATGCATATATAGTTGGTCTACTATTGGTTATGCATTTGTTACTAGTGGTGATTCTCATATGGTTGAGTTGTGAGACTTCGGTTGATACTTGTTAGTGGCATAGGTTTAGTTGGACTAGTGAAACGAGGTTTACTAGGTGTAGGAACTAAACTGGAATTGTTGGATACTAACAATGGCCTGAAGTTGGTTTCAGGGCAGTTTTACAAGTTATCAGGTGGAAAACACAGTGGAAATACAGGTTTGAGACTTTGGTGGAGTAATCTCAGTTTGAGGTGAAGTTCGTTACTTGTGGGACTAGAGGAAGACAGACAATCAACAATAGCTCTTGGCTATCTAATGAGAGATAGGGAGGAGAGTGGTATTGTTGCACCAAAGTGGTATGGCTACGGAGACCTTGTAGGTTATGTTTCGATTGTGACTGAAGAAGTGCAAAACTTGGAACATCTTCAGGGAGGCAATTGGAAGCAACGGTGATCAAATGAGAGTGGTATTGTTGCACCAACTGCTGGAGGTAGTTGGATACAATGAGAGTTTGGTGTTGCAGCTTGTGGAACTTACCTAAAATTCCAAGGTTAAGTTGAGAGGCAAGCAATTCTTTGAGAGTACGAAGCGGTACACTCCGGGGTTTAAGGAGGTGTGAGGTGTAAACAGGTGGAACAACACAGTGGTTGGTGGGAAGTTGGCATCACCATCAATTAAAAGGAAAGGTGGAGATTGTTGGAATTTGCCTTAAATTGATGCAGAAAACTGGTGTGCCCTGGTGAGGGCGCCAAGCGCAGGCACGCTGGCGCCAGGCGCAGCAAACAACAGGCTTGGCTGGTGTGTCCTGATGAGGGTGCCAGGCGCAGGGCCTTGGGCGCTATGTAACACCCCAAATCTTATATTTTATTATATTTGATTAAATGATGTTATTTAATTAATTGTGTATGTTAATTGATATGTTTTATATGTATTAATTAATTTTTACATTTATGTTTGTTGATGATAGGCTTTTATGAGTATTGGGCTTAATTAGAAGGAATAAGAGTTTATGGTAGAATTAAGGGTAATATGGTAATCTAGTGAGTTAGTGGATTGTGTAGAGATAAGAGTGGCATTTTGGTTATTATCTTAAAGGGATAGAGTGTCTTGGAGAGGAAGTAGTAGCAATGGTGTAAATAGTACAAGAAGTTGTGGTAATAGTAAAGTTGAGATTATGAGTGGAATTAGTAGTGGAATTAAGGGTATTTGAGGGATTTCATATAACCTAAGTTGAAGTTATATATATAGGAGGTTTTTGTGAAGAGTAGTGGTGTGATTTTATTATCATAAAAATGAGAGAAAGAGAAGTTAAGAGAAAGAGAGAGTTGAGAGAGTAGAGAAAGAGAAAGAGATGAAGAAGAAGATCAAATAAAGAATAAGCCATGGTAGATTAAAGGAAATCAAGTGGTGGAGTAGAGGTTCCAACTTAATTGAGGTATGAGAATTAGATAATATAATTAGAGTGAGCATAGAGAGGGGAGAATGTCTATTTCTCCATTCCCAAACTCTCAACACTCTTTTCTTTTGGGTGGGTGTTTTCATTTGATAAAAATGGTACCTTTGCATGATTTAATGATTATTGAGTTTATTGCAATATGAAATTATGAATCTTGGGGTTTTGAAATGGGAATTTGTAGATGTTTGTGAAGGATTTTATGTTGTTGTGAAGTTTTGAATAAATATATGAAAATCATTACCTTTGGTTTGAAATGATGTTTGATGATGTTAAAGTTTGTACTTCTAAGTTTATACATGATATATATGCTTAAAGGTGATAGCTTTAGGAGTTTATAACTTGGAAAATGTGATTTTTATGTGATTCAATGAGGAACCCGTGAGCAGAGCATGAAATTCTGGGTTTGCTCGCTCAGCGACCAGTCCATCGCTAGAGCGAGGATTCATGTTCTTCATGAACCCAGAAATTCATGAATGCTCGCTTAGCGAGCAGTAGCGAGAGGTAGCGAGCTGGTTCGTCGCCAGGCCTCGCTCTGAGCGATGACCACTCTGCCTTTTCTCGATTGTTTCTTCGCTAGAGGTTGCTCAGCAACCAAGACTTGATTTTGGGAAACTTCTTTAACTTGTTGGATGAATATGAGATTATAACATGATTAGATTTGGTCTTATAATATGTTATAGGTCTGAATTGATTGAATCTTGAGTTAGTATGATGATAATATGCTTATATATGTATGTTTGATTGAAATTGAGGATGATAACTTATAATTGACTTAGATGTTAAGTGTTATTATACATGCTAATTAACTATGATTAATGAGTGTGTTGAGTTGAGACTATGTTTATATGATGATATATAATTAGTGATGATTAATGATGTATGAAGATTAGTTAATAATGTATGTTGATTAGCTAATGATGTGTGATGATTAGAAGTTAATTAATGATGATAAATTAAGATGATGATTTATAATGATGAGTGTGTTGTTGATTTGTGATTATGATATTGAAGCTTATGAATATAGAATATTAGGATTGTGTATCCTAATAAAGAAGAATATTAGATTGTGTAATCTAATAAAGAAGGATATTAGATATTGTGTTATCTAATAAAGAAGAATATTAGATATTGTGTTATCTAATAAAGAAGAATATTGGATTATGTTATCCATATTAATGATGAGTTGATATTAGTTGTTATCATATGTTTGATAGAGAATCATGAACATACATGCATTCATGATTGAGTCGGATATTAGAATCATGTGGATTCTAATAAAGATGATATCAAATGATAATATTTGATAAAGACGGATATTAGAGGTGAGATACTCTAATAAAGACGATGGTACCACATGCATTAGATATGTCTAGGGTGACATACATTATGTGTTTGCATTAGTTTGCATAAGGGAGTTGTGCACTCTAATTGTTATTTGATAATTGTGATTGTGTTCCATTATAATTGTGAATGGTTGAATAATGCGATACTTATGATTGAGCGTATTATGAGATGTGTAATATTAATTGATAAATGATGATGATGTGTATATTTGTCAATTGATTGAGGATGTGATATTATTATGATGCATTATATTTTATGATTATGAAATATGAATGATATGAGATTGATATTTGTTTATGGAATGAGTTGTTAGACATGACCATGCTATGTCCTAAGTATTAAGTGTGTGCTTGTACTTAGTTTCTTTTATGGTTATATTATCTAACCCTCTGTTTTGTGTATGTGCTGGATTTGGGATCCAGATTCTCAGGTTATGTTGTGTTCCAGTCGTTGGTGAAGCTCTGCTCTGATCATGACACGGGGATAGGGATTATTTCTATAATGTATATTTAGAGTCTTGCTTCTTATTTCCAATGTATTTAAAGATGTATTTTCTTATAGACTTATTTTGTACAATAATCGTTTTACTAATTAAGTTATTGGTAAGCTTTTATGTGTACGATGTAATACTCGAACCAAACCTTTTATAAATCAAGTATTATTTCCGTTGCGTATTTTGAAGAATATTTTATTAAGGTCGTATTTTATTAAATACGGGTTTGGGTGTTACACGCTAGGCGCTAGCACGCGAGTATAAATGTGCTTTTTGCATTTTCTAATGGTTGTAAGGGGATTTTAGGGTTTCTAAAGCCAACATAAAGACTAGGGTTGGGATAAACATTCTACCACCTTGGGAAACATTTGTTGATTGAATCTCTTAGTCACGGGGAGAGATTCGGGAAAATGGTAGAATTAGGAAAACTCTAATTCTTGTAACTCTTGTGGAGAATCTCATTGTTTAAACTCCGAGCTTTGTGCAGCTGCATTATAGTTTCAGGCCTCTAGTGATCTCTATATGTTTAAACTTTTGGGATCTATATGAGTCATTTAGTTAATATGTATTAATCTTTTGTGTCATTTTGATATTTGTGTTATTTGTTATGTATTGATTATTTTGATCTTTGTGTTCTTAAATATGTTTAATCTCTGCCTGTTCTTAAAGAGAGAGTACTCTGGAAAATATGTATGGGACCTAAAAATCATATGTTTTGATCGGTCTCCCTGCTCTACAGGTTAAAGAGAAGCGTGCAGAACTTGTAAAATTAAAATCCAATTCTGAATTCTTGAGAAATTACTTTGCTAGTTTGGTGGACTTCATGATAAGTGCTAAAAGTTACTTTTCTCAGGTATTTTATTTAAATTTGTTACAGAATTGGTACCTTTGAAAACATGGATTGAGTTTATTGGTTTCACATTGTCTGCTCACTCTAAACAACAAGGACAATTGAAGAGGGTCTGATCATGCTGATCTGCGGTACAAGTGCAGGACATATGCACGTCTTTTTCAACATTTGAAAGTTTAAAAATGGAGGACCTACTATTCCTTTTGCATGTGCATATTTTTGTAGTGATATTCTATTTTCTACCTAATTATCTTCCTACACTCATGCAGAGTCTCGACAAGAGTTGTTTGGGTACACTAGAACATACTTGCTTCTTCGTCGGGAGGTCCGTTACATCATATTGCTTTTATTTGTTTCTTAATCATAAGATGTCAAAGTTGGTTCCACAGCTTACTGTCTTATCTCTTATGAACTTAGAAGTAACCTTATTGCAGAGTTACACATCTTCTAATCTTCTAATCTTCTAATCTTCTAATCTTCTAATCTTCTAAAAGTAAGATATGAAACCCTACTCCACTCTTTGAAAACCCTACCTGCTGATGTAAGTTGTGATGTTATGCAAATGCAATATCTATTAATGCAGCACTATCTCATCTCATGTATGAAGTGGTAGTTTCTCATTGGTGTCGGCATTGATTATTCTAGATTGTGATTGGTCCATATATACACCTCATGCTTCTTGCTTGCAACGTTCTGCCTCTTTTATGGAATGGTGTCATGCACATGTTCAAGTTGTTCCAAGTGTTATGTAATGAGGGCTTCATATACATGCATTGGTCCAATTCATCCATGCATTTAATGGCTGCAACTACTTGACAAATAACAAAGTGCATGAGGGACACTTGGTATTTTGTATTGAAGACAATGACAAGTGTGTTTGTGCATGCAAGACAACTTTGGCTTGCTTTTCCTATAAATAGAGCCATGAGTAAGGGCATGAGCATTTAAGCAAGAATGTACCCTAAATTTCTCTGTCTCTCCACCTCACTAACCTTTCTTTCTCATCTCTTTTCTTTCATAGCTTAATCTCCTTCTCCATAGAGAAACTTCATCTTTCTTCATTCATAATCTCTCCATCTCTCAACCTCACTAACCTTTCCTTCCCATCTCTCTTCTCATAGCCTAATCTCCTTCTCCATAGAGAAACTTCATCTCTATTATTTTATAATTTCTCCACCTCTCAACCTCACTAACCTCACTAACATTTCCTTCTCATCTCTCTTCTTTCAGGGCCTAATCTCCTTCTCCATAGAGAGACTTCATTTTTATTCTTTCATAACCTAATATCTCTCATAAACTTCTAATGCCTTTGAATATTAATTATTTCCAAAGCCATACATACTTACCAAGATGCAAACCTATGAGTTAGATGGACAAGAAATATGAGTGGTTTGTAAAAATTTGAATTGAAGCCATTTCTATGAACAAGAAAATTTCTAGGTATACATGAACAAAAAATATGTTATTTGCTACTCTTGATTAAATAATAAAATATTTTGTTTTGGTAGCAAGTTTGTATCTTTATCAACTTGCCAAACTAAAGATCATTATGCATGAATGAATCATTGCAATTAGATGTTAAAATTTTGCTATTATAATAATACGAGAGCACATGAATATGATTATGATTATTATTGATACTCATATATTGTTGATTAAAGTACCAAAATGTTTCATTACACCTATACCTAAATCCTTCTACATCTATTCCTAAAAGAAGCAATTAATTTTGCCAAATTTTTTTTTTGGTGTGAGACATCTCTATATTACAAGAAAACTCCACATGCATAAAACTCTCCACTTAATTGATGAGAAAACTTAAGAAATTAGTAACACCACTTCAAGCCTTCAATCTTAATTTTGTCCTTCAACTCCTTCCAAATTTGCACTATTCACTGCAAATACATTCAAGGTTTAGATTAAACCTTAAATCTGGATAGATCATGGATTTCATAAAAATAATACACAGGGCAATGCATTCAGCACTTAAATTCTCTAAAATCTATTTGTAAAAAGAAAATCAAATTTACAGTTTGATTGGAGTTATGGGAATAACAAAGGGAAACCAAATTCATTATTAAACAACAAACCAATACAGTGGAGATTCAAAAATATAAGAAGATTGAAAACAGAACTTACAGGTGGTGGTGGGAGGGAGAGGGCAAGCGTGGCTGCGACGGGGAGTCGCGAGGGTCGCGTCGAGGGAGAGATGTAGGTGAGTCTGTGACTGCGCCGACGTATTCCAGTGGCGAGGTGGTGGCTGGTGTGTTTTGTGTTCGGTGGAAAGAGAGGCTAGGAGAGATACCATGAAGAAAATTGAACAACAATGGAGATTGGGGTTTGAAGGGGGTGAAGGCGCTGCTAATAAAGAAGAAGAGAATAAAATGTTTCTTTTTCCTTTTCTTTTTTTCCTTTTAACTTACCCTCTTATACCACTCATTAGTAAATGTCTAAATTGCCCTTCAGCTTTAAAAGAGCTAAAATTGTTCTTTCTAATTGACAAAAATCTCCCATCAATCACTAAATCTTCTTTTATTACTCAATTGGAATGGAATTTTCTAATTAATACTATTATTATTAATTAGATTAGATTTTTTTATTTATTTTTTTCTAGAGAGGTGTTAATTATTTTGTTAAAGGTTCTAATTAAAAATAGATGTTGGATTGTGAACTTGACTAAATGAATGCTAATTAGTTTGCTAGATTGAACTTAAAGGTGGTTCCAATCGGTTTTTTAATGATACTATCATCGTTGCACAATGTCAATTTCTAAAAAAAAAATTATAAATTTAACAAATTTGAATCATTGCTTAAATTGATTAATCTAACCAGACAAAATGCTAGCTTATTTTTACGAGGGATCTACATGATCCAAACATTCATATCACTTCTTCCCAAGCAATCTTCATTTTTTAGTGTTAGTGATAGCGTGCGGCTAAATATATTACTTTGTGCTTAAAGAGACTTTGATTTTATAATTCACGGGGATATGACAATTTTTATCGCTGATAAAAGTTTTAAAATCATTATTACAAGTTATTAATGATAAAAATTTATAATTCACGGGAAGATATGACATTCCGCAAAATAACTATTATAAGTTATTGATAATAAAATTTTAATTCACGAGCAGATGACTATTTTTTATCGCCCATAAAAATTTAAAAATAACTATTATAGGTTATTATTAATTTTTTAAAAAAATTCACGGGGAGATGACAATTTTTATTGCTATAAAAAATTTAAAATCATTATTACAAACTATTATTGATACAAAATTTTAATTTGTGGAGAAATGAAATTTTTAATCTCTGGTAAAAAAAATTAAAATAAATATTACAAATGATTCTTAATAAAATTTTAATTCACGGGCAAATGACTATTTTTTAGCGTCAATAAAAATTTTAAAATCACTATTTATTACTAGATTTTTTTTAAATTCCCGGGAAGATGACAATTTTTATTGTTGATAAAAAATTTAAAATCACTATTACAAACTATTATTGATACAGAATTTTAATTTACGGAGAGATAACATTTTTAATCTCTGGTAACACTACAAAAAATTCAGTATTTTGCGGGGGTTATTTTAATGGTTTGCGGGGGTTTTTGACCCCCTCTAAATGATTAGCGGCGGTTTTAACAAACGCTGCAGTTAGTCTCGCCACAAACATTTAACGGGGGTTTTTTGTGACCCCTGGTATCCTGTAGAAATTGCGGGGGTTATTTTGTAGAGGTTGAAAACCCCCAGTAAATGCTGAAATTCAATTTGGGTCTCCCCCTTTTAGATGTGCATATAGCAAGGTTTTTAACTCCTTCATTTACCAGAGGTTGATAACCCCTGCAAAATGCACATGTTCATTTTCTTTAATATATTTATATAGCTGGGGTTTAACACCCTTTTTCATATTGTGTAGACAATAATAGGATAATCATGAGAATAAAGATATTGTGCAGACATTAATACTTAAAAAATATAAATTGTAATTTCAAAAGAAAACTACAAACTCAATATTCTAGAGGTATGTTTGTACTAGATAATTTGCAAAACAAAGCTTAAAATTCATAAAATTCTAGAGGTATGATTTTACAAAAACTATCTTAAAAAAACATCCTATATTGCCACCACGTGATGATAATCTTGTTGCATTCAACAATGAAGAGGTAGACTTGCATCCGATGGTTAATTAGGAAGATTTGCAGTGAATTTGTATTAGGATGGTTTGGACCATCATTTCCCTAAACAAATAAAATTAAACATAGTTATATACACTGAAATTTATAGCAAAACAATTTACAAAGGCTTCAATATAATTCATCACTATTGTCAACAAAAAAAAAATACAATTCATCACCAAACAAGCAACACCCCAAGATGAACACACATCAAAATTGGTCTAAAATATCACACTTATTGAATGTTAATGGAAACAGAACATTTGTTTCAGCCATGCACTAAAGTCTAAAGCATATGTTTCATCATTTATCCAAAATACAAAAAAGAGCCAAGTAAAAATATGTTAGCATTTCTAACAAGATGCTTTTTCTTAGTGAGAATTAGAGACATGCACAGCACAACATAGGCAGCAATGGTAAATGAATAGAGGTCATCTATACTAGACACTTACAATATGGTAAATAATTATTTGTTATGATAATTAAAATATGTTATACTGGTCACTTACATGTGGTAAATCAAAGAAGCCAGCTAAATTGTCCGGTATTTTCCCTTCCTTCATGATCACATATGCCTTAAGTGCACTCACAGTGGTTTGAACTTGAGATTCTAATTGGATGCACCTCTCTTGCCAAGGGTTAGATGATGATGATGCAGCAACATTAGACGGAGAATGACTCAAATCTGAAATTCGAAGTCTTGTGTTCCTAAATACACCAGTAGGAGCTGCTCCCATTCCCATGCATCGCACTCTCCCGGAGTGTTCTGGCCCAAGCACTCTACCAACAATATCATTAGGAGAAACTTCTGATTCATTATTAGTACTTTGAGCTAAACCTTCTGCGATTTGTTCCTATAGTAATACATAAATATCAAGTTAAAAATTCATATGCTTAATATCCAAAATGTATGGAAATAAAATATTCAAGGAAAACTTACAACTATAGTCTTTGCAGCATCATTTACAAATGATCCATCTTTTTTTTTTGTGTGTTTCAATGTATAGTTTCCCATGACTTGGTAGTTGCCCAGTTTCCAAAAACTAAAATTGCAAAAGTTAAAATAGAACATAAGCATTACTTAACAAACTATCATACCATGTAAATTAATGTCATTACCATCTCATGTCTTTTTCTTGCAAGAGGCTTAGAACCACCGGTGTGAGGAATCACTTGCTTGCTTCGAATTTCTTTATTTTTATTACAACACTCCTGCCAACAAGCAATTACAAGTTCTGTCATTAATCAAATGATTAGTTAAACAAATCATAAACCAACCAAAGTAATAAAAACATACCACTGTTTCTGGCTTTAAATGATAATTCACAAAGTGTGCCCATTGAATGGGGTCTATACCCTTCAGAAAGTTACTAATTATCTCATCTCGGGTCTTTGATTTATCATAAAAATCATACCATATTCTCTGCCTACTAGCAGCCCACTTCTTACCAATACTCATCTTGCAATATCGTTTTGCTAGTGCTTCAGTTGTCTTAAAACAAAATCGAGGCTATAAAAAACCAATGTTAGTTTTATAGCATTTATAAGCAAATGTTTGAAAAAATTTCACCAAAATCAAAATTATATATATAAACAATGCTTATACCTTTAGCAATGTTTCAAAACAATCCTCAAAATACGAATTAGGAATGCAAAATCATCATCATGATTGAAGCAAAGTATGTGTGTGTGTGTGTCTATATATATAAAAAATAAACTATGTAATCTAACTAAACAAAAACAATAAAAAAAAATTCAATCATTCTAGCACAAGGTGATCACAAATTAATCATATACGAGCTATTATCGAGCATTTAAGATATATTATAATCAGTTCCAATTCCAATAATTTAATCACATGAATATTACATCTACCTCAAACACTACAATATCAAGCTCAACATTTATGAAGACCCTTCATACAACTATATAACTCTTTCCATATCCAATAAATCACCAATCAATGCCTTATCATATCAGTAATAGTTAAAAACGTTTTCTTTATAATGTTCATTCTAAGAAACATGGCCACTACCATAATGCTCACCTCAATCAACAAACATACAACCACTATAATCATAATCAAACGAACAACTCAAGACTCATGAAATAATCATAACTAGCAATATAAAGTAACAAATATATGAGTTAATGAATGAAGCTTACTTTTGATATGAGATACTGGCAGGTTAACTGCGACTGCGAACTTCACCGACAGGCGGTGTTATATGAGATACTGGCGTTAACTGCGACTGCGAATTTCACCGACGGCGAAAACAAACTAGTACAAATCACTTACCTATCACAAAACAAAGAAGAAGAAGAACAAGAGGAATAAGAAAATAAAAGAAACAGGGGATGAAAAAGAGAACAAAATAAAAGGAAACAAGATTGAAGTTTACTGCGACGACAACGTTATATGAGAAAGTGGCATTAACTGCGATCACGAACTTCACCGGCGAATGAAAGAAACAAATATGAATCAGTAACTAATCACAGCTAAAACAAGAACATAAAGATAATCAAGAAAATAAGAGAAACATGGAAATAAAAAGAGGACAAAATAAAAGGAAACAATAATGAAGCTTATCTGTGAATGACGGTGTTACCTGTGAACGACGGATTAACCTGTGCACGGCGGTGAACTGCGACGGTAATGTGAAAAAGTAAAAGGTAACGCAGCTCAAAGAAGAAGAGAGAAAAAATTGTGAAATTAGGGTTTGATAAATTTAGGCTCTCAACAAAAAGGGGAAACATTGGAAATTATCAAATTGAGAATGATGAAGAGTTTTTCATTGTGAAGGTTTGGAATTAATCAAATATTGAAAGAAAAAAATTGAAAAGAAGTGAAGGGGTGGCTGTATGATTGATAGAGATTTTGGTTGAAATAATTTTATATTTTGTGAAGAAAGATATATAGCTATCGTATTGTTTTCTCTATACCTCCTTATTGTTATTTTTATTTATTTATTTATTTTATTGGTTCAAAAAAGTCTTGTATTATGTTTTAATTAGTGGCCTTTATATACCTCTTCAATATAATATTAAAAACACCCTCAATATTAAAATTCTTCCGTGTTTTTTATATATTGCAGCTTTTTATAAAAAACCCCTCAAATAAAATGCTACTATTTATTCTATTTTTTGTAGTGTAAAAAATTTAAAATAACTATTATAAGTTATTACTAATAAAATTTTACTTCACGGGCATATGACTATTTTTTATCGCCAATAAAAGTTGTAGAATCACAGAGATGATAATTTTATCGCCGATAAAAGTTTGTGGCAAATATATACGACGTTCCGCAAAACCCGCTAAATTTCTTGAATGATTGTGTTTAATTTGCTATGTCTAAAAATTGTTATTTTAGTTTCATGCTTTAATTTTTCATAAAAATGTTTGGCACACATGTATAAACTTTTATGATCAGCAACAACCATGATTGACATACATATGATTGGCCATTCGAACCCGTGCAACGCACGGGCAACACACTAGTTTGTCTAATATTTCAATGTATAATTCTTCATGGTTTACATTGCAGAGTTCATTATTTGCACACTTCATGTGCTTTGAAGTTTCAGCTTACCCTACCTTGAGATTTAAGTTGCATTTCTATATTTTAATGAAAGTTTCATGTGTTTTCAATGTAAATTTTGTCTTGTATTTCTATATTTTAATGAAAGTTTCAGCATTTTGATTTTATTTTTTTTACATAATTTTTCAATTTTGCGAGGGTTTTTAACCTCCTGAATAAAACTGCCGGAATTTTGCGGGGGTTTTTAGCCTGATATCAGCGGTCTCCCAAAACGCCCACAGTTAATTTGTGGGAAGCAATTAAGCGGCAGTTTTTGAAACTCCCGCAAAATAATCCGCGGAGGTTGAAAACCCCCGCAAAATGCCTTTAAAACCCCCGCAAAATGCCTTTAAAACCCCCGCAAAATGCGCTTTTTTTTGTAGTGTTAGAAATACTTTTATACTCAAAACCGAATCAAATTGTACCGTGAATACCCATATTAAAATTAATATGTTTATTGTGAAATTTAAAAGTAAAAAAAAAAATATTATGTCAAAAATATTTAATATACATCAACTTATGTAACAATTTTTGCTTTTTGGAGTTTTAATTGAATTTTTAAGATTGAAATTGCTATGTTGCAACTTGCAACTTGCAAGTTTTACTATAGTCACTACATCACAAAAGTACTTATTGTGGTCAAATTGTAATTTTTTTAAAAGAGTTGTCAATATGTATTATATACATATTAGAGAAATTAAATTGTACCGTCACATTTTAATGAGTATCAAATTTTATAAAATGTATCGTTAAATTTAAAATTTATATCATATAGATAAATTTTGTAAAATTTTATAGAAATTTAAAATTATTTGATATGTTATTGAAACTTACCAAAATTAAGTGTTTATACATTTTTATGGAATACCGTTAATTTTAATGGATGTCGATTATATATTAAATTATTTTAGACGTTATTGAAAAATGCAATATTATTCGAATGTAAACGGTCTATGAATATACAAATTGAATTTATATTTTTCCCACCTCCCGCCTACTCTTTCTGAGTGTCGTTTTCCTGATTTGATTCCTCTACTTTCCTTTCTCCTCTTAACTCTACAACAATATATTTGATTTATTTGTTCTTTGTTATTTTTTCTCGTACTTTCTAGAGACAAAGGTACTTTTTCAACTAATTTGTAAGCGTGAATTTTTTTTTTCGGCTATAAAATTTGTGAACATATTTTTTTAGCCACCCCAGTATAACAAGTCTAGATCCGCCACTGCTTATGTTGTTCAATTATTGTTAGTAATTGCCTTGAAATTACATGATCAAAGTGAAGCAAAGTGCAGAAAATGGTGAAGAAGCAAGGCCTGGCTATGCAGGTGGCGCGGGGCGCCCACACGCCACTGGAAAGGGCTGTGGGATCTGTCCAGGTGGCGCGCGGCGCCGGTCCCTGGCGCGCGGCGCGGCCGCGATTATATATATGGCTGTTCTGTTTTTTCTGCACCGAGAGAGAGAAGGAGGCTAGGGTTTTGAAAGGGGTTTTTCCAATATCAAGTCTAGGATTAAGAGGGTCATCTCTTAGGTTATTTCTAGTGTTTGGAACTCCATTCTTTCACCTTGTAATCACTATTGATTAAATCTCTTGGTCACGGGAAGAGATTTGGGAAAAGGGTAGAATTTAGGGATTGTCTAAATTCTTGCAACTCTTTGTAAATCTCATTGTAATCAAGGAGAAGGAAGATTGATAGTGGAAAGGAGAGCTCTCTCTCCCCCAGATTAGGTTCATTAACACCGAACTGGGTAAACAATTTGGTTTTGTGTTCTTTATTGCTTTACTAGTTTATCTTGTTTTGTTTGTTGATTATTAGTGCATACCCATTGTTGTTATTGGTTGCTTTGTTTGTTTTGCCCCACACACTAAAGGATTATTGGTGTGGTTCAATCGTCGAATTCACAACAATTATTAAACTAATAGTTGATGTTAGAATTGACCTCCGAACCAGATTAACTAATGGTGAAAGAATAAAAATTATCTAACAATGTGACTGGATCAAGGAAACAATAGTGTGATAACATTAATTAAATATAAAAAATCCAAATTAGAAGAACAAATCAATTGTCAAGCAGTCCCGTGATTTTAGTTTACATTGAACTGAATTAAGAGTACTTGTTTACATTGACAGTCCCATCGGTTGTCTTGTTTGTCAATTTGTTTTTAGATTATTTGAATATTTGAATTGTTATAATTGGTCTTTGCACTAATTCAATACTAGCTCCATCTTGAGGGTTGAATATAGTTCAACATGTTTGCATTAAGTGTTAAACGAGTTAAAAAATTAAAGTTATAAGATTAGATTATAATTTAATTTGACGAAGAATAAAAAATATTAATATTAATAATTAATTTTAATTTTATCTAAATTCTTTTTTTTTTTGAAAAAAAAAAGTTCAACCACCACTTCTAACACCAACTATTATGAACGACACTAGATCTGAGTATATTAGCTTTGAATCGGACCATTTAATCTGTGGCATGTACGAGATATATATAGAATATTCTTTTGGTCTATTATTTATTTATTTTTTTGTTTTCACTACCAGTTTAATCTGGTTCGGGGGTCAATTCTGACATCAAGTGGTTTCAGACCCCTTCTGATTGCAATTATGGGGGATTTTGATCCACATGAATGAAATCTTTTAGATAATCAGTTATGTCAGTTAAATTTGTGGATATTCATCCGTCTAACTATATATATGTATTTATATAAATAAAGCAAGTACTACATTTTTCCCCACTATAATTTTATCAAGTCATTGCTGATTTGAATTACTTTTGCATTAATTAATGAGTTATGAAGTTTTTTTTAAAGTATTCCTTTAGTACTTACAAATATACAAGATAAAATTATCAACAATAGTATATTTTTATAATGTTTTTTTTGGCATCTAAATCGACCCCGGCCTATAAAATATACAAACACCAGAGAGAATCGGTCCAACATATCACAACTCTTTATCATTTGTGGATGAGGTAACTTGATTCGTTTAATTAATGTATATATGAGTTTATGATAAATTGGTGACCATAGTATTCTTTTAAGTTCTTATGTTGTTAATATTTTGGAAAGATTAAAATTGAATATTTATTGTACTACTATATAACCATTGGAATATGAACACATTTTGTATGCGTTAAAATAAAAACACAAAAGACAAAAATCCAAAAGTTGGTACACAAAAACATTAAAGAAAAAACTATTTTTGTAATGACTAAAAATTATTATTATAAAATATAAATAAAAAACATATTTAAACCTATATTAAAAAGTCTACATCATCAAGTATATGATGTCAATTTTGAAAAGGACGAGGATTGTATATTGTTGAGATATGATATATGGCACTATCAATTGTTTGACACACGAACTACTTGGAGCTAGTCAACAATTATGGGTGGAGTGTCTAGAACGATGTTTATTAAATCTAGGAAATAAGTTTTTATGATAATTGATGTGTATATCGAATGTATTCACATTATTTTCAACGAGCAAGGTGTATGTCATCTATTAATTGACAAAATTAAATATTCAATATATATAATTTGTTGTGGGATTGGAACAAGTAGCACATTTAGGATAGACAACATTAGACCCGTACGATAATAATTTTTGTCTACTTAGTGATGACTATAATCTATAATTCGGCATTCTAAAGCAACTAAACAAGAGTATAAAACAATTATGATAAAGTTGTCAATAAAAAAACAATGATGATAATATGAAAGAGTAATAAACCATTTGGCTAAGATTCTAGGCAAATTTTAATCTAGATAGTTTAAATAGGTGCTCCATTATGATTGAACTACTATGTTTGAAAATGGTTTGAAGCTCCAACAATAACAATAGTTGTTTATTTTATGTTGTAGTTCATGAATCTTCTCATTTTCATAATTTAGATAGTGACTTTAATGATGTCACTTTAACAAAAATAAGGAAAAATGAATATTTGTACTACTAAAAAAAAATGAAATATATATGTTTATAAGGTGTTATATAGAAAGGATTGGATATTCTCACTTCCCTGCACGAAATCAAAATAGGATGAAATGAGATTTTTAATCCCTATTAAGTTGCATATATTCTAAGTTTAGCTGGTACATATAATTTTTTTTCTCGAAAGATTAGGTCGAAAGATTTTGCATCTAATGAGAGAGTTGTCTTAATTCATGAGAAAGATATTTTTCCTACTCAAACAGCTGTTACTGAGCAACCAGTACATGCCGATAATTCTAGTTTGGCAGAGAAACAAAAAGAGGACCACCACAACAACAAATTTCCAGATATGCGTATTGTTGGTCCCTGGAGTGATGCAGTCACTAATCTGGATTATGACACTTTATCTTGGAGTGGTATGAATTCTTTGAATGTCATTATCTCTAATCATATTTTAAATCCAAATGTTTCTCATGATTTGGAAATATTGAGGCAACATGTTTGGAAGGAAAACGATTTTTTTAAGGATGGGATTTATACTGACGAGGAAGAAAGAGAAGCAGCCCTTAATTTCTTGAAAAACCGCTCAGTTCCTCCGGAAGAGCCGTTCACAGAGGTGGTCTCCAAGGCTAAGAGGGAGAATATGCAAAATGGAATAAATGTGCATAATACCCGTTCCAGGGGTAGGTTTCCATAGGAGCTCTTGTCGTATCTTTTTGTTCTATTTGTGTTCTTTCTCTCTTTCTTTCCTTTTATTTTATTTTGTGTTTTCTTTCTTTGTTATGGGTCAATTGGCTTCGGCCCCCCAATTTCGTTTTTTTGTTGCTTTTGCTTGAGAAGGTTTTGGTCGTTGTCCCCCTTCTCTTTTTGTAATGTTGCTGTTTTATTTTATCTATATATTTAGGGTGTTGTAGGTGGTTCACCATCTACGCCCCTTTTGCTTAAAAAATAATAATACGGTCTGGCAAGTGTACCAGTCTGTCGTCGA
The DNA here is from genome assembly GCA_030408175.1 of Trifolium repens. Classification (NCBI taxonomy): domain Eukaryota; kingdom Viridiplantae; phylum Streptophyta; class Magnoliopsida; order Fabales; family Fabaceae; genus Trifolium; species Trifolium repens. The sequence continues at coordinate 41,666,259 of CP125851.1, forward strand.
GTAATAATTCAAACTCTAGGTGTCTAGAATGAGTTCGTATCTACTGGGATCGTGCCGAAGCTTCACTAACGTTATTTAAGTTTGGATAGTTTGCATTCGCTTTGGGTTTTTGGAAAAAGGTTTTATAAAAAGTAGCGTAATGCTTGCTGACTACGGTCTGGAAAGTGCACCAGTCTGTCGTCGAGTAATAATTCACACTCTAAATATCTAGAATGAGTTCGTATCCATAGGGATCGTGCCGAAGCTTCACTAGCGTTATTTAAGTTTGGATAGTTTGCATTCGCTTTGGGTTTTGAAAAAGGTTTTATAAAAATTGCGTAATGCGTGCATAAATAAATAAATAAATAAATAAATAATAGATTCAGAAACATAGATGATAAATATGGTGGTTGGACTCTCTCCCTTCTTCATATTTGGCATGACTGGTGTCGCGGTGATTTTCGGATATCAAAACTATTGATTAGTTTGACTCACAAATTATGATTCACCACCGAGCTTTTATTTTTCCAAGGAAAAGGGGAAAAGTTCGAATAAACCCTATATTTTTTTTGAGATTAAAGGTTCGGGGGTTGGTTACGTTAAGGGAAGGTATTAGCACCCTAAACGTCTATAGTACTCTATAGGAACCTCTTGTTTTTATTTATCTTTGTGCTAAATTACTTGTTTACTTGTAAATAAAAATGTGAAAAGTTAAGGTGATAAAAAGGAAAATGGAAAATGTTTTTGTTTTTTTTTTTATTTGATTTGGGAAGACGCGAAGTCTTTTGCACTACGTACCCGTGAGGGATCAAAATCCCGTAGTTCGGGGTAAAAAGCCGAGTGATTTGTTTGATTGATTTTAAAGTTTAAAAAAAGTTTTTAGGAAAAGTAAGAGGCCGAAATGGCATAGAAAAAAGAAGTGTGATGTTGATTGTTTTTAAATTGTAAAAAAAAAAGTCTGAATGTGATTAAAATTGATTGAAGTTTAATTTGAAAAAAAAGGATGGAATCACTTGGTTTGAAATCCAAGGTTAATTGATAGAAAAATATTTTTTGATGAAGTTTTTTTTGAATATTTGAATGTTTTTGTGATTTTTGTTATTCTAAAAAAAAATTTAAGCGTGATAAAAATAAACTAAACGCGGGGTATTTCATAATGATATTAGATCAAGATGAAGGACCCTTTTTCCTTGGAGTTTTTTCGTTTTATGACATAAAGCGGTATAAATAAATATGCATGCAATGCAACTTCTCATTTATATTTACATTGATCCTAAATACATTCTAACTCTCAACAAAATAAATAATGATGCAAAAAGATTAAAAAAAAGTAATAAAATAGACTAAGTCCTAAATGATAAAAGAACAAAATAGAGGGTGTAAATGGCAAAAAATACATGGTTAAGTCCAAGCCCAATCTGCAAAAAAGGTTAGTCTTCACACAAATAAAAAAAAACCAAAAAAAATAAAAATAAATAGAAATCAGAGGGGGCGCGTCAAGCAACCCAAGGGGGTGCAGAAAGCAATTCGCAGCTGGGGGTGCATGGAGTAATTGGGGGGTGCACCGAGTAAGACAGAATATATGTTTTTTTCTTTCACAGATTTTCTATTTTTCTTTATGTCTCTCTCATACCCATCTTTCTCTCTCTCTAGGTTCTCTGTCTCTCACTATCATGAGTTTATCATTCAACAACATATGAAGTTTCCGGTGGTGGTGCGGCGGCCGGAGCGGCGGCGCCACCACCGGAAGTAAAAAAAAACTCCCTTTTTAAAAAAAAAACCTTTTTCTAAAATCAAATTTTATCTAGATTTCGGATTTCAACTTAGTTTTTAGAAAAAAAAGCTTGAGAAATCCTGAATCTAGATTTTCAATTTTGAAAAAAAACAAACTTTCTAACTTTCAATTTCTTCTCTGTTCGATCTGTTTCGGATTTGGAGTTATGTGTGTTTATGGGATTTGAGAAAAAAAGGTTTGAGAAGTTTTGTTTTTGTTGGAAGTTTTTCTTTGAGGTATTTTGATTTTTCTTTCTCTGGTCCTTTTGTGTTTATTCTGGGTGAGTGTGTTTGTGAGTTATTTGGATTTGAGAGAAAAAGAAAAAACTTGAAAAGTTTTCTTTTTGGTTGAAAGGTTTTCTTTGTGGTATTTTTTTTTTTTGCTTCTCTTTTTCTCCTGATTCTTGGTCCAATTTATAGAGAAATTGCTGAGTTCTTGAACCAATGAATGATTTTGGTGTGATGATTAAAGTTTGGCTTGGGAAGAAAAATGGTTTTGCTTTTCTGATTGAGTGTCAATTTAGAGAAAAAAATTAAGTTTTTGATGCAAGATTGGAAAAAGTTCTGAAAAGTGGAAGAAAAGAGAGAAGCATGCGTGCTCTATGTTCTGGTTCTGTTACTGACTTCCTTTTTTGTTTAATAATAATAATATAATAATAAAAAAAACAAAAAGAAAGAAAAAGTGGGGATGGGGCGCAGCTTTTGCTGCTGTTGTTGTTGTTTTTTTTTTAATTATGATTTATTTAATAATAATAAATAAATAAATAAAACAAACAAATGAGACAAAAGAGGAGAGGGCAAGACATCACGTGAAGCTTTTCTTCTTTGTTTTTTTTTTAGTTTTTTCCTTATAATAATAATAATAAGAATAAAATAAATACTAATTAATGATGACAAATGACAATAATGATAAAAGGAGGAAATAATAAAGGAAAGAAATAATATGATAAAAATAGTAATAATGATAAAAGGGAAAATTAAATATTTAACATATTTTTTGGGATTGTTTTCAATAAAAAACTTATCTAATTTGACATATTTTTTGGATTTTCAATAAAGTTACTAATGATAACAAATTTAAATAAATTAACACATTTTTTAGGTTTTTGTTAGTGATGAATAATGAGAATATGATATGGGATCTTAGGTCAAAAATTGGGGTATGACAGATGCCCCTATTTAAGTTTCTTCATCCGGAGACATGAAAAATGAAATTTTTGTTTTGACGGGATGAAGAGACTTAAATATAGAATACACAATTTTGGACCTAAGATGTCAAGAATATTTATGATGCAAATGTGAGTGCAAGAGGTAAACTACTACGCTGGGGAACAAATTGACAGTCATTATCTACCATTAATGTAAGGTAACTTGACTGACTAAAAAACATGGAAAGAAGAGACGTTGGCTACTGTCAATGTGAGAGAGTAAAGCCAAAGTATAAAAGAGTAATATTATTTGTTGTGAGACACAAGAAAAAAGACATTGTATGCTGTTAATGCAAGAGAACAAGGACTCGAATAAAAGACAATGTCCGCTATCAATGTAGGAGAGCAGGACATGAAATAAAGATATTGTTTGTTGTCAATGTAGGAGAGCAGGACATATAAAGTAAAGATATTGTCTGCCGTCAATGTAGGAGAGCAAGACATGAAATAAAGGGAATGACATTGTCCGCTGTTAATGTAAGAGAGCAAGGACAGGAAATAAAGACACTGTCTGCTATCAATGTAGGAGAGCAGGACATGAAATGAAGATATTGTCTGCTGTCAATGTGGGAGAGCAAGACATGAAATAAAGACATTGTCCGCTGTCAATGTAGGAGAGCAAGACATGAAATAAAGACATTGTCCGCTGTCAATGTAGGAGAGCAGGACACCACAAGAAAAGACGTTGTCCACTGTCAATTTAGGAGAGCGAGACAAGAAATGAAAACGATGTCTGCTGTCAATGTAGGAGAGCAAGACACAAAATGAGGGTATTGTCTGCTGTCAATGTAGGAGAGTCAGACACAACAAGAAAAGATAATGTCTGCTGTCAATGTGGCAGAGCAAGATATGAAATAAAGGGAATGGCATTGTCCGCTGTCAATGTAAGAGAGCAAGGACACCACAGGAAAATATATAGTCTGCTATCAATGTAGGAGAGCATGACAAGAAATAAAGATATTGTCTGCTGTCAATGTAGGAGAGCAAGACATGAGATAAAGACATTGTCTGCTATCAATGTAGGAGAGCAAGACACAATAAGAAAAGATATTGTTTGCTATCATTGTAGGAGAGCAAGATCTAAGATAAAGGCATTGTCTGCTATCATTGTAGGAGAGCAAGACAGGAAATAAAGGCATTGTCTTGACCAGATAAGCTGGAGGTGATCTTTTTGGGGAAATTAAATGTAAAGTTCGCAATTTGGTTGTTTGCAAAACTTGCTACTAATAATGTTTGATGATGACATCTTTGGACCAGACACACTAGGGATGACTCTTTTGTGAAATATGTTTGAGGGAGATATCTCTGAACCAGACACATTGGGGATGCCTCTTTTTGTGAAATAGCTGAAGCAAGACACAAGACGGTCAATGTAATCATGTATGAATGATTTTGTTGGCATGTTGTATGTATGAATGCTTATATGCATGTAGGTATGAATGTATTATGAATGTATGTACAAATGTATGTATGAAACTTGTATTTGTTTGACAGTGTGACGGTGTATTAACCGGATGAGACAAGATTGGGCATGTAAGATGGGAAGTGGACCGACATAGGCGTACAACCACTCGACAGTCTTCATTGGGGATAACATCATGGCAGATGAATTAAGCCAACATCGGGGCCATGCCCGGCACAGTGTATCAGCTGATGGTGAAACAACCATTCTGTGGGTATAAAGCTCATTAATCTGAAGTTTGGCAGAAGTCGCCATTTGCAAATCGGATCAGAGTGCTTTCTCTTGGGTGCACTTCGTCAATCATGCTTTGCTTTTTTGTTTGTTTTTTTTTTGAATCCCTAACTTTTGCCTGGATCGCCCTTTCGGGTTTTCAATCCACCGGGAATATATCTTTTTTTGTGTCCCTAATTTTTGCCTGGATCGCCCTGTCGGGTTTTCAATCCACCGGGACGCTCTTTTTTGCCTAAGCCGCCTTTTCAGGTTTTCGACTTACCGAGCTGTGCTTTTTTCATTTTTTAGACAAAGCATTTCTTGACTGCATCGACATTTACAGGACGCGAGAGCTCATAGCCACTGACTAGAATCCTTGAAGGGTTTGCCCCTGGATGTTAGGACTTGCCCCTGTTTGGCAAGATCCTGAGGTAATTTGCCCCAAGTTATGAGCATTTTGAGTCGGTTCGCCCTTGATTAGACTATTTGCTCGAATTTCCTTGATGCCAAATATAGATTTGCAAACAAAATTGTTTTCTTTTGAAAATTGTTTCTGATGTAATGCACATGCAAGTTTTGGAATCGTATGTGGTGTGTGTAAAAGCCAGTTACTCAACAGACAGGTGGAGTCAGTTTTTTTAATAATGATTTTGCTGATTATGCTTTCATAGTGAACCTAGCTTCAATTAGGTCTTTTAAGGGTTATAACGTGGTCTGGTTCATGGTTTTGAAAAAAAAAGATTATTAGGCTCAAAATTTTGTTTTAACCCACCCATTCTTCTTTGATGTCCTCCATTCCTATATTCAATTAATTCGGCCGACGCCTTAGTTGACAAGAGAATTTTTGACAACAATGTTTGAGGTTGACGCTCTGGTTGAAGCTTTGATGAGATTCTTGAAGTGACAGTCACTTCTTTTCATTTACAAGTGTCTTTTCAATTTTTTGCTTTGTTTTTTTTTTTTTTGGGAAGAACCAATTCTTTTGGATTTTGTGGTCCATCGGGATGCCCTAAATTTTCCTAAGTCCTTTTACTTAGTGGGCTTTTTGATGTAGGAGAATTGTGACTGCCATATGTATTTGTGAGTTTTGTCCTCTCATGAGCTTCTCCATTTTAGATGGATTGATCCTCTTGTATTGGGATGTATTATTGAATTAATTGAAAGACTACCCTGCCCCGGGTTAAGATTAAGGGTTTTTGAAAAGTAGAAAGAACGCCAACTTCGGGCTCGAAGGGGTTGACTACGGATTATCTCCTTATATCTCCAGTGTTTGGGAAATGAAACAATGCCTTACATCATCAACCAGGTCTTGCTAATGAAAGCATATGTCAGCAATTTTAGCCATTTAGTTTACATCATTCTCCCCATGAAAAGTGAAATGGAAAAGTGTTGCCATTTGTGATGGCACAAGAAAAGAGTGAATATGAATGGATGGATTCCAAAAATGCATGCTTATTATTTTAGAAACATTAATTAAAAGGTGCAATTTTAAAAGCAAACAAATGCTTGGCAAGAAAGAAATGACAATTTGAAAATAAAAGGCCTCGTTATCTTAAGGACAAGCTTCTGATAATTTTGAATCAAGTAGATAGAGGATCCATGGTTGGCAAAGGGTTAACCTGGACATCTGAGTTTGAATCTTTAAAAGATAAAAGGTTGGCACGAACCAAATTCTGAACCTCTTTTTTAAGAGCATAGCAGTGTTCAACATCATGTCCTGGTGCTCCTTGATGGAAAGCACATGTGAGGTCGGTATGGTACCAAGCAGGAAGTCTTTCTGGTACAGGAGGAGGTGATTTGGTTTGGACAAGGTTTTTTGCGACAAGAGCAGGAAGCAAATCAGCGTACTTCATTGGTATAGGGTCAAATGATTGGTTTCTTTGGGTACGGTTTTGCTGGTTGAAGGGTTGTTGAGGAATGGGTGAGATAGCAGCAATATGTGGGTAAAATGGATATCCTGATCGGGGTCCTCCGTGGATTACCATGCCAACCTCTTTCTCTTTCTTCCTCGGATAACCATTGCCAAACATCTTTGCATTGTTAGCTGGGGCATCCCCCTTCATCAAACGTCCTTCTCGGACTCCTTCCTCGAGACGCATTCCCATTGCTACCATCTCGGTAAAATTGTTTGGCGCACTGGCCACCATCTTCTTGTAGTAAAATGGGCTGAGAGTGTTAAGAAATAGCTTGCACAACTCTTTCTCTTCCAAAGGTGGACGAATTTGTGCAGCAAGTTCTCTCCATCGCTGTGCATACTCTTTGAAAGATTCTTTTTCTCTTTGAGTCAAAGCCCGAAGTTCATCCCTATCTGGGGCCAAGTAAGAATTGTAATTGTATTGTCGAATAAAAGCATTGGCCATATCATTAAAATTACAGATATCAGTACTATCAAGGTCCATGTACCACCTTAGTGCGGCACCAGTCAAACTGTCTTGAAAATAGTGGATGAGTAGCTTATCATTGTCGGTCTGAGATGACATTTTTCTTGCATACATCACCAGATGAGCTCTAGGGCAAGTGCTCCCCTCATACTTCTCGAAGTCAGGGACCTTGAATTTGTGTGGAATTACTACATTGGGAACCAAGCAGAGTTCATGCGTATTTTGACCAAACAATTGTTTTCCACGGAGAGCCCTCATCTCTCGTTGCATTTCATTGTATTTGTCTTGTAGGTCATCCACCCTATCAAACGCTTCTACACTTTCAGTATGAAAGATATGTCCATGATCTTGCTGAATGGTGTGGACAAGGGGTGTTGAGTAAGTCATTGTAGCTTGAGGAAATGATAGGATAGGCGGAGGAACCGGCACTGCTTGCTGAGTACTAGAGACTTGGATTTCAAAAACCACGGGACTAAATCCTTCACTGATCACATGTAGTGGCATGCCCCATGCGTAACCTTCAGGCATAGTAAACTGATGAGTGCTAGTAAGCACAGTTGAAGTTGGCTGAACCAAAGAAGAGTTGGTGAGCTGAGGGACCGATGCTTGTGCTTGAGCCTGAGCGGCCAATATATCCGTCATCATAGTAGTTAACCTCTTTATCTCGCCTTTCATAGATGTCACTTCTTCACGGAGTGCCAGAGTATTTTGCTCAAGTTGATCCATCTTCTTTCTTATGTTTGATCGAGTGCCGTAGATACGGGTAGACTTGTAATGAATACGTCGGGCCACTTTTCCCTTGACTGAGGTAGAGAGAAAAAAAAAAAAAAAATTGAGACTCGGTGTTGAAACTTATGAATGCAGTATGATGCATGTGTATGCTAAAATATGCAAAGTTTTATTTTGTCGAAGGACTTATAAATTAATTGTAACCATTGTAGAAAACATCTTTACACTTGATAACTAAAATATTACAAAGTAATTCTCTTTTTTTTTTCTTGTGTTTCTTCTTATAAGATCCATATCAACAATGTTTACAAAAAATTTGATTAAGTCCTTCGATATTTAGATGGAAAATTTTTTATGAATGAGTGCATGTATGCATGATTATGCGAAAACATGGTGGGGTTAAAGCAATATGTCGGAGTCAAAAGTAAGAGCCCCTCCCACATGATGAGTACTAGGGTTTCTTTTGTACCTGTATTTCGGGTTCTACAAAGTTCCCAAAGTTATAAATCGTCTCATGAGTATTATCGGCTCACGAGATTAACTCTCGGCCCAACAACATCCGCAAGACGATCTCGTTTGAGTGTAGTATCGCGTGTCGACAAATTTAAGATTGACTCTTAATTGGCCACCGCACTACATCCTAAAGCCAAGATGGGTTAAAGGTAATTCTAAAGGTCCATAGCGTCATCGGTCCCTCGGGAATAGAACGCTAAACACGATTACTCATGTCAACATTGTTACCCCCAAGCTTCCTCAACTAAGTGTGATTGTATCATATGCGTGCCATGGTCCGAAATATACTCCGGGCATGTCGCTTTGATTATACCACTTTCCTATCTTATTGTTTCTCTCAAGTCCGGGCTAGAACTTATCTCACTCAAGCAATTTCCCCAAATAAGGTACATAAAACATGCATATATATATGTACAAGCAAACAACATACAAGCGCAAAGACAAAATAAATACAAGATAGGCTTAACCCACTTAGTTAATCCCCAGTGAAGTCGCCATTTTTGTCGCGGTGATTTTCGGATATCAAAACTATTGATTAGTTTGACTCACAAATTATGATTCACCACCGAGCTTTTATTTTTCCAAGGAAAAGGGGAAAAGTTCGAATAAACCCTATATTTTTTTTGAGATTAAAGGTTCGGGGGTTGGTTACGTTAAGGGAAGGTATTAGCACCCTAAACGTCTATAGTACTCTATAGGAACCTCTTGTTTTTATTTATCTTTGTGCTAAATTACTTGTTTACTTGTAAATAAAAATGTGAAAAGTTAAGGTGATAAAAAGGAAAATGGAAAATGTTTTTGTTTTTTTTTTTATTTGATTTGGGAAGACGCGAAGTCTTTTGCACTACGTACCCGTGAGGGATCAAAATCCCGTAGTTCGGGGTAAAAAGCCGAGTGATTTGTTTGATTGATTTTAAAGTTTAAAAAAAGTTTTTAGGAAAAGTAAGAGGCCGAAATGGCATAGAAAAAAGAAGTGTGATGTTGATTGTTTTTAAATTGTAAAAAAAAAAGTCTGAATGTGATTAAAATTGATTGAAGTTTAATTTGAAAAAAAAGGATGGAATCACTTGGTTTGAAATCCAAGGTTAATTGATAGAAAAATATTTTTTGATGAAGTTTTTTTTGAATATTTGAATGTTTTTGTGATTTTTGTTATTCTAAAAAAAAATTTAAGCGTGATAAAAATAAACTAAACGCGGGGTATTTCATAATGATATTAGATCAAGATGAAGGACCCTTTTTCCTTGGAGTTTTTTCGTTTTATGACATAAAGCGGTATAAATAAATATGCATGCAATGCAACTTCTCATTTATATTTACATTGATCCTAAATACATTCTAACTCTCAACAAAATAAATAATGATGCAAAAAGATTAAAAAAAAGTAATAAAATAGACTAAGTCCTAAATGATAAAAGAACAAAATAGAGGGTGTAAATGGCAAAAAATACATGGTTAAGTCCAAGCCCAATCTGCAAAAAAGGTTAGTCTTCACACAAATAAAAAAAAAACCAAAAAAAATAAAAATAAATAGAAATCAGAGGGGGCGCGTCAAGCAACCCAAGGGGGTGCAGAAAGCAATTCGCAGCTGGGGGTGCATGGAGTAATTGGGGGGTGCACCGAGTAAGACAGAATATATGTTTTTTTCTTTCACAGATTTTCTATTTTTCTTTATGTCTCTCTCATACCCATCTTTCTCTCTCTCTAGGTTCTCTGTCTCTCACTATCATGAGTTTATCATTCAACAACATATGAAGTTTCCGGTGGTGGTGCGGCGGCCGGAGCGGCGGCGCCACCACCGGAAGTAAAAAAAAACTCCCTTTTTAAAAAAAAAACCTTTTTCTAAAATCAAATTTTATCTAGATTTCGGATTTCAACTTAGTTTTTAGAAAAAAAAGCTTGAGAAATCCTGAATCTAGATTTTCAATTTTGAAAAAAAACAAACTTTCTAACTTTCAATTTCTTCTCTGTTCGATCTGTTTCGGATTTGGAGTTATGTGTGTTTATGGGATTTGAGAAAAAAAGGTTTGAGAAGTTTTGTTTTTGTTGGAAGTTTTTCTTTGAGGTATTTTGATTTTTCTTTCTCTGGTCCTTTTGTGTTTATTCTGGGTGAGTGTGTTTGTGAGTTATTTGGATTTGAGAGAAAAAGAAAAAACTTGAAAAGTTTTCTTTTTGGTTGAAAGGTTTTCTTTGTGGTATTTTTTTTTTTTTGCTTCTCTTTTTCTCCTGATTCTTGGTCCAATTTATAGAGAAATTGCTGAGTTCTTGAACCAATGAATGATTTTGGTGTGATGATTAAAGTTTGGCTTGGGAAGAAAAATGGTTTTGCTTTTCTGATTGAGTGTCAATTTAGAGAAAAAAATTAAGTTTTTGATGCAAGATTGGAAAAAGTTCTGAAAAGTGGAAGAAAAGAGAGAAGCATGCGTGCTCTATGTTCTGGTTCTGTTACTGACTTCCTTTTTTGTTTAATAATAATAATATAATAATAAAAAAAACAAAAAGAAAGAAAAAGTGGGGATGGGGCGCAGCTTTTGCTGCTGTTGTTGTTGTTTTTTTTTTTAATTATGATTTATTTAATAATAATAAATAAATAAATAAAACAAACAAATGAGACAAAAGAGGAGAGGGCAAGACATCACGTGAAGCTTTTCTTCTTTGTTTTTTTTTTAGTTTTTTCCTTATAATAATAATAATAAGAATAAAATAAATACTAATTAATGATGACAAATGACAATAATGATAAAAGGAGGAAATAATAAAGGAAAGAAATAATATGATAAAAATAGTAATAATGATAAAAGGGAAAATTAAATATTTAACATATTTTTTGGGATTGTTTTCAATAAAAAACTTATCTAATTTGACATATTTTTTGGATTTTCAATAAAGTTACTAATGATAACAAATTTAAATAAATTAACACATTTTTTAGGTTTTTGTTAGTGATGAATAATGAGAATATGATATGGGATCTTAGGTCAAAAATTGGGGTATGACAACTGGTGTATAACATAGTTATTTAGATTAATGTTCGGCGGTGACTTTTCCTTGTTGTAGTAACACCTTACTGTTACACTATGTCTATTAAAGTTTCCCTACTTTCATAACTAAGGTACCTACGAGAGCCTAACCTCGATGTGTCACATACCCTAATTACTAAGTGAGTTGTTTATAAACATGCATTATTATCTTCACCAATTAACCTCTAGATCCTAGTATCGGGCTATTCATCATCTAAGTGCTCAGTTCACACCTAGTTCATGATTCCTCCTCTAACCGCTCATTCACGACTAGTTCAGGACGTTACCGTCTCTATACACCTAGCATTATTTACTACTAGTTCCGGACCATATTAAGTTAGAAACCTAATATCAATTCTATGGGCGCTTCCGCTTATCCGGCCAGATTACGAGAAACGTTATTAAAGTGCATGAAAGTAAATAACAAACATAATACTTAAATATCATTTATTATAACTTTGACTCAGTCACAGACTCCAAATATTCATTGGGGAGTTCATCTTCTCCACCACAACCTAAGGCATCTATTACAAAAGACTACATATTTAAATTACAATAAAGAAATTATAACCTAAACATAAAAGCCTAAAGAAAACATACCTTGCTGAGTTAGTTTTCCCGTAAGGGGAGAAAACTATGCCCAATAGAGCTCCTCTGAACCTCTCCTTATAGTAGAGAGTGTTCTACTATTTCTGAATGAATAAAACAATGAAAGGGAGGCTCTATTTATAGTTTTCGTAATGGGCCTCAGCAAGGCATCGCACCACGATGAAGCCATCGTACTGCGATGTGAAGATTCAGTTCAATTTTATAACTGATCATGTGCATTTCATCAGCTTGGGCGCCAAGTTAAGTCATCGTGCTGCGATGTGCCATATCGTGCTGCGATGAACAGATTTTCTTCAGATTTATTCTTCTGTTTTCCTGGCGAGCAAACAGCTTCCATCGTGGCACGATGGAAGTTATCGTGCTGCGATGGAATGCTCAATTTCTTCACTTTTGGGGCTTTTTCTTGTCTTTTGGCATCTTGGACCTTGTCTTGATGCTTTTTCCTGCTTTTGTAGGTTTTCCTTCGTATTTGGGCATGTCTTGGTCATTTTACTACTAATACTAATACTAAAAATACCATAGAAATTCCTGTCATCACAACCCCAAACTTAAACTGTTGCTTGTCCTCAAGTAACATGCTGCCAGACAAGATCGTTAGAGAAATAAGAGATAAATAAAGATGATAGGAATTTCACAACCTTGCTTTATATTTCAGCAATGGTACCGCCGATTTCTTACCGTCGCGATCATGCTCAGTCCTGCTAGGCTCAGGAGACGTCAATAGTAGCAAATCGGATAAATGCCCACAAGAGTCCATGTTCAACTTTTTCTCTCTCTCACATTTGTGTTTTTCGCTCATAATTGAAAGGGTTATCTCTCAATCATCGTACAACCTGCCATTTTACCATAGGCTTGCAAGAACTCTAAGCAACCAGTCAAAATTTAATATACATGCATTTTGGAGGTCTTTTCAGGGTTATAACGTGGCTTAGGTCAAGGTAGGACATTTTTTGGGAATAGTAGGCTAAACATTGGAGTTAAGTTCTACTTTGTTGTTCCTTTTTGTGTACGCAACCTTTGTTCCTTAGGGTGCCTTTTTGTGTTGGTATCGGAGATTAAGAACCGGATGTGTCTCTGTATGGTTCTTTTCTATTACTATTTTTGCCCTTTGGCTCTTTCTTTTGCCCTTTGGCTCTTTCTTTTGCCTTTTGGCTCTTTCTTTTTCATTTTTTTTAAGAGACTATTTTTTAAGGGAATTTTTTATGTTTTCCCGTCTCTTTTCATTTTTTTCTTTAATTTTTGTAGCGATAGTTCTCCGTATACCCACCCCAAACTTAAACGTTGCTAGTTCCATGAGCAACCTCAAACTTATTTTCTTGCCAAGACTTGAGAACTATTACCTTAACTCCAAAGAGGGTAATTTCATTGTTTTTCCGGTCTATAGGCTTGTATCGTGGTTTGTCACCGTAACAAAAGGGATAATTATTTTTTTACGGCTCAAAATTGGCTAGCAAAGGATATAATATAATAAAGGGTGGCTTGAAAAGGCTCTGGGTTATAACAAACAATTGCCTCAATGCATATAATATCAAATCAACTAGTCAGCAGAGAATTAGAGCAAGTTCTAGAAAATAAACAAATGCACGGTACTCTCATAGTAATTCGAAAGAAAGTGGTAATATCGTTTGGAAATATTTGGCTCAAATCCTCACATGGCTTAGGTATCTGAAAGTTGAACACTTGTCTCACAGACACCAGCTTCATCACTCGTCTCTCTGTCTCCCGAACTTCGCGCTTCGAAGCAATCACCTTTGGTTTTCTGTATGAAGGCGTGAAATTCGGCTCATCAACATTTATAACTTACTTCGCCGCAATCTTACCTATAACAGTTTATCATGCACTAGATAATAAACAGCAAACAGTTATTTAATTTTTTGTAAGTTTGAATAAGGGGTAAATAGATGAAAATGACATGCAGAATTCTAGGCATACTTTATTGAATTAAAAAACTGAATTGAAATTACTGAATTGAAATTACAAAATTGAAAATACTGAAATTAAAATTACTCATCCTTAGGTTGCCTCCCAAGCAGCGCTTGTTTAGCCTCTCATTAGCTTGAGGCTTTTCCTCCATTACAGAGGATAGGTTCGCATGTCTCTCTATTGTGCCTCTTTGTTCCAGCTTGAAGCACTGACCATCTTCCTTTTTCATTAATTACTGTCAGGAAGGACCAGGTCTGTTTTACCATATCCTCAACTATCCGGTTGGCGACTAATTTACCAGTGCAGTTTCATAGAACGCAGTGATTTCACCCCAAACTTATATTCGTGCATGTCTCTCTTTTTTGATTCTTTCTTCAATGAAGAAGTTGTTCTCATGAGGTGACTTTGCAGACTGGTTTTCCTGATTGTAGTAGTTCATCGTTGATGGCCTTTCTCTATTCACTCGTCATCTTTTCAATGGTTCCCGTGTCTCCGAACGATTCCTGTAACAGCCCTTTTCTTCTCTTGCTTCCTGTGGAAGCTTTAGTCAAATGATCCTCCTGACTATTGACTTTTTGTTGCAGCTTCTCTTTCTCAATTTGCTCCATCTCTCATCATTTTGAGAGTTTTCATGTGAGAATGCTGACTTTAATTTTATTTTATTTTGCTGTTGCCAGCCCTTGTAATCCTTAGCGCTTGAGTACCTGTCTGCATGCACTTTAAACAAATACCTCAGTAGTACTGGATAAATATTTTTTTGTGAAACTATTTTTGGTTTGTCTCATGTGTCTTTGTCACCATGAAAATTCTCAGGTAAGTGAGGTGGATCACAACGGATCGCTTAAATACCAAGACTTATCCTTAGCCAGAATTTCACAGATCAAAATTCACAATCATCAACAAGATTTTTTTTGACTTTTTTAATTTTTTTGTATTTTTGAAATTATTTTTTTTGACAAACTTAAATAAATCTAGTAATGCTTTGTAAACACAATCCCCGGCAACGGCGCCAAAAACTTGACTACGGTCTGGCAAGTGTACCAGTCTGTCGTCGAGTAATAATTCACACTCTAGGTGTCTAGAATGAGTTCGTATCCACAGGGATCGTGCCGAAGCTTCACTAGCGTTATTTAAGTTTGGATAGTTTGCATTCACTTTGGGTTTTTGGAAAAAGGTTTTATAAAAAGTAGCATAATGCTTGCGATAAAATAAATGACAGAATGTAAAAATATAGATTCAAGAAATATAGAGGATAGGTATGGTGGTTGGACTCCCTCCCTTCTTCATATTTGGCATGACCGGTGTATAACATAGTTATTTAGATTAATGTTCGGCGGTGACTTTTCCTTGTTGTAGTAACACCTTACTGTTACACTATTTCTATAAAAGATTCCCTACGTTCATAACTAAGGTATCTACGAGAGCCTAACCTCGATGTGTCACATACCCTAATTACTAAGTGAATTGTTTATAAACATGCATTATTATCTTCACCAATTAACCTCTAGATCCTAGTATCGGGCTATTCATCATCTAAGTGCTCAGTTCACACCTAGTTCATGATTCCTCCTCTAACCGCTCATTCACGACTAGTTCAGGACATTACCGTCTCTATACACCTAGCATTATTTACTACTAGTTCTGGACCATATTAAGTTAAAAAAACCTAATATCAATTCTATGGGCGCTCCCGCTTATCCGGCCAGATTACGAGAAACATTATTAAAGTGCATGAAAGTAAATAACAAACATAATACTTAAATATCATTTATTATAACTTTGACTCAGTCACAGACTCCAAATATTCATTGGGGAGTTCATCTTCTCCACCACAACCTAAGGCATCTATTACAAAAGACTACATATTTAAATTACAATAAAGAAATTATAACCTAAACATAAAAGCCTAAAGAAAACATACCTTGCTGAGTTAGTTTTCCCGTAAGGGGAGAAAACTATGCCCAATAGAGCTCCTCTGAACCTCTCCTTATAGTAGAGAGTGTTCTACTATTTCTGAATGATTTTAACAATGAAAGGGAGACTCTATTTATAGTTTTCGTAATGGGCCTCAGCAAGACATCGCACCACGATGAAGCCATCGTACTGCGATGTGAAGATTCAGTTCAATTTTATAATTGATCCTGTGCATTTCATCAGCTTGGGCGCCAAGTTATGTCATTGTGCTGCGATGTGCTATATCGTGCTGCGATGAACAGATTTTCTTCAGATTTATTCTTCTGTTTTCTTGGCGAGCAAGCAGCTTCCATCGTGGCACAATGGAAGTTATCGCGCTGCAATGGAATGCTCAATTTCTTCACTTTTTGGGTTTTTTCTTGTCTTTTGGCATCTTGGACCTTGTCTTGATGCTTTTTCTTGCTTTTGTAGGTTTTCCTTCGTATTTGGGCATGTCTTGGTCATTTTACTACTAATACTAATAATAAAAATACCATAGAAATTTCTGTCATCAATATGTATATTAATTTTATGCTGATAATTAATGAGAATGATTCTATCTTTTATGTCTTATCAAGAAAATAGGGATGAAATGGGATGATGTGATAAAATACAATAGTTGTTATCGGTTCACATTGATATATTCTTTTTTCTCTTGTTTTTGGTCAATCCTTTTTCTCTTTATAAAAAGGATATTAAAATAAGTTTTAATAATAGTAGTGTTTCTCTTTTGACAAATAATATTAGTTGTGATAAGCAAAGTTATAGGCAATAAAAAAAATAGAAATGTTCTTCTTTTTTAAGTTCCACGTTGGATGTGAGATGGTTTGAGAATGACTTTATAAGTAAAGACAATCTTCCCCATATAAATCAGTTTTGTAGTGTTGAGTTAGGTACAACTTCCAATTATAAGATGGTACCAGAGTCTCATCTGAGATTGGCATAACCACCTGCTATTAGGTTTATAGGCCACCCATTGTTTTATATTTACACACCAAACTCAATAGTATTGAGCGTTAACCAACTTGACCAATAATATTGAGCGTGATAGTGTGTTAAAATCTCACGTGTAATATGAGATGGCCTAAACATGACTTTAATCTTGGTTTTTAGTTTTTCACAATTAAAAATAACACTAAAAAAACTCACATTTGAAAGTTGAGTAATAATTTTCCTAAATATAGATGGAAGTAGATTGAGAGATTGATGTAAAGACTTTGAAATGAGGAGATCTAAATTCAGATGGAACAAATAATATTGAATTTCAAAATCAAAAGGGCATCTTCATGTTGAAGGAATGATGGTGATTACAGTCTGGCAAGTGAATCAGTCAGTCGTCGAGTAATAATTCACACTCTAGGTGTCTAGAATGAGTTCGTATCCACAGGGATCTTGCCAAGAACGACTAGTTTTATTTAAGTTCGATAGTTTGCATTCACTTTGCTTTTGAAAGGGTTTTGTTTAAAAATAGCGAATAGCTAATGCAGAAAAGTAAAGATAGTTGATTCGGAAAGATAAAGTAGGTTTAAATAGATAGAATTTCTCCCCTACTCCTGCTTGATAATTGGCGCATAATATAACTACTCAGAATACTGTTTGGCGGACTAATTATCTTTTATAGTAATATGTGATTGCTAATACAAATATTAAGTATAAGTCACCATGGACCGCATTGACTAGGCATACCCACGGGGGCCTAATCCATGTTGTCACGTATCCTAGCCAAGAGATCGGGCTTCAAAGAAGTAGTCATTAATGTGTGTGCAATTAATCCTCATAATATAAATGGCGTAGATGCCTTGATGAGGAAGTTATCTTTCCTGTGGTGAGGAAAATTCTTCCCGTAGAGAGCTCTTTTGCCCTCCTTGCTCCCCCCTGCTCCTAAGAGACTTGAATACTTTTCAGACTATTTAATTGTACTTTTCTAAATGAATAATTGTGTAGGAGGAGAGATCTATTTACAGATTTTTGGACCTGGGCTTTTTATATTACCGTACCACGATGAGGTCCATTGTGGTACGATGAAGGAGGTTTGTTGGCTTTTTTCCTGTGTTGATCTTCTATTTTTCAAACATATCCATCGTACCACGATGGGGTCTCATCATGGTACGATGACGCCCCTCTTTTGTCCCTTTTTGCTCTCTTTTTTGGTATTTTCCTGTTTTCTTGTCTTCTTCTTCAAGTAACTTCATTTCTTCAGGTTTTTGCCTTGTAATTGGTCTTCAAAGTGCTAAACTTCTAATAAATAAATACTAAAAATACTATATAAATTCTTGTCATCATATGGCAAGATAAGCATTAAGTTTCACTAAATATAGTGACACAAATGTAAACTTACATGAAGGTAGAATATGAACCACACGATTTCTTTGTCAACCTTGGTCGGGGGATTTAATCAAATAGATCTAAGATGATAACATATAGGTTAAAGCTTGGATTAAATCTCATACATACTTAGTTGGTTAGAAAACGGTTAGAATATAGAGAGAAAATAGATCGAGAATGAAAAATGATAGATTCTCATTAGTTATAAAATGGGTAAGTACAAGCTTATATATGTGTGGAGTTGAACTTAGCTAGCTCATATTCACTAAGTACATTGTCTAACTAAGCTTAACTAAAATTAATTACTACATTAAGCTAAATTCTCAACACCCTCCCTCAAGCTTAACATGATATATGTTCATCATGTTAATTAAGCTTGGAAATAAATTTATGAAACTTTGGTAGAGCTAGGGGCTTGGTCAAGAAACCAGCCATCTGATCATGTGTTGAAACTGGTAGCAGTTTAAGGATGTCTTTTGTAACTTCTTCACGCACCAAGTGACTGTCAATATCAGGATGTTTTGTCCTTTCATGGAAGACATGATTGGAGGCAATGTGGATTGCACTTTAATTGTCACAAGAAAGTGTTGGTGTTTTGACAAATTGAATCTTCAAGTTATTAAGGAGATAAAGGAGCCATTGAAGCTCACATGTGGCTGATGAGAGAGCTATATACTCTACCTTTGAGGAAGAAACAATAGCCAGATATGGACTTTCTAGTGTACATGCAACCTGGCCAATCAACAACTGGTTTTATTTAGGTACAAGAACTTTCCAACTAATCTCCTGTAACTAAATACATGCACCACTATGTAACTTGATAGATGTATCAAGGGGTGTGCTGGAAGGTTTAGATCTAAGAAGGTCTGAATCTTTGAGCATGTCCAAGCAGTACTTCCTTTGTGACACAGTAATCCTAAGTTTGGAATGTGCAACTTTCAATCCAAGAAAATACTTTAACTGAGCTCTCATAGGTAAACTAGAATCAAAGGCTAATCTAGATTGTTTACCAATCAAACATGTACTACAAACTTGTTAAGGGATCTTACTACTATAG
Source organism: Trifolium repens (assembly GCA_030408175.1). Classification (NCBI taxonomy): domain Eukaryota; kingdom Viridiplantae; phylum Streptophyta; class Magnoliopsida; order Fabales; family Fabaceae; genus Trifolium; species Trifolium repens. The sequence continues at coordinate 41,685,401 of CP125851.1, forward strand.
GCATCCCAACAACCATTTCATTTTACTTTAACTAGGACTAACTGTCTCACACTTATTAGATTGCAGTTCATGTTTGGAATGTAGAGTACCTTCTTAATCAACACTTATTTGCCATCTTTTCTTTGAATACCAATGTTTTACATTCCTTCTGCAACTAAGTAAATGTTGTCATCAAGTTTCACATTTGTCCTCTTACTAGTATCAAGATTCTTTAGCCATTCTCTTCTTCCCTTCATCTAATTTGAACACCTAGTGTCAAGATACCAAATGTTAGTATTTGACATCTCTTCACTAGGTATGACAATGGGGCGGGGCACGGACGAATTTTGCCCTCCCCAAACCTAAACAAATGAAGTTCGTGTAACCCCATACTCTTCTCTATTCTCAACAGAGATGAAAACTAAAACCCAGAACTCATACCCAACAGAGTTCGGGTATCCTCGTGGGGTTCGGATATCCCCGTGGGGTTCAAGTATCCCAATTCCGCTCTACCTCTATATAAACTTGAGTTTCATTTTGGTGTTTTTTTATTAAAAAAAGTTAAAAGTAGAAAATTATTTTGTTTCAACAATATTTATACAAAGAAAATAAATTGAGAAAACAAATTATTTAATACGCAACTTAAAAATATGAATGTAATAATCAACCAAAAAAAATATGAATGTAATCTAGATTTTGTTTAAGGGTTTCTAATTTAAGAATGATAAAATGTAATTCGATATAAGCGGGACGGGTTCGGTGACGGATTCGGGATGGGTGTCAATATCCCCATTACCCACCCCAACTCCATCTTTTAAAATTAGAGAAAACCTAAACCTGAACCCAAACATAGTCAACTCGGGTTTTCCCCGTCAAAATTGGGGCGGAACGGGTGGGTGACTACGGTTTGGCAAGTGCACCAGTCTGTCGTTGAGTAATAATATTTATAAAGATTCGTCTCCATAGGGATTGTGCCAAAGTAATTAGTGTTATTTAGGAATTCAGATAGTTTCCTTTCGCTTTTGGTTTTGAAAAGAGTTTTTGATTCAGAAAAGGAAATAAAAGATTAAAAGAGATAAGATGAGAAGTATAAGTTAAGTGCTTTCGAATCTCTCCTTTATTCATACTTGGTAATATGACGTTATATTCGGACCAACAATTTAATCGCCTTACCCTAGAGGATTAACAAAATAGTGAAGTGTGCTATCGCATACTAACATCACCCTATTGCATAAGAGTAAACTATAAGAACTCATCTTGTCAAAAAAAAAAAAACTATAAGAACTCATGTTCGTCAGGTTTTAATACCTACACATGATCTCATGTTTCCTACTTACTAAGCCAGTTTTAGACATGCAGAATTTAATTATGTGGAAGTAAATCCATTGGCATATAGCTCTAGCATCTAGATGGGGAGTTCTTGTCTCCTTCTCCGCTAGCCTAATTACTTCTTCTTTCTGGTATTCAGGGGCTAACCAAAATTCCTAAGATTGCAATTCATAAATACGTCTACTTATAAATTGTGTGTGAACAACAAAGTAATGGGAGATAATTAAATAATTTCTGATAATATAAGCTTTTTTCAAACCAATTACATGTCTCAATAGGGTGAGGAGAGTGCATAATTAAAAAAATTATAAAATTATGCATACAAAGTTAAGTAACCTCGATGCCTTGTGGAGGAAGTGGCCTCTCCATATGGTGGGGAGAGTGCCTCCCCTTGAGACTCCCTTGTTGCTCCTCCTTTGCTCCTTAGAGACTTGTATTTCTCTGAATTTCTGAATGAATAATTATGAAGGAGGAGAGCTCTATATATAGTTTTGGCTAAACTACACAATTGGTCCCTTACGTTTATTTTAGGTTTCAATTTGGTCCCTGACGTTTAAAAAGTTTCAATTTGGTCCCTTACATTTATTTTAGGTTTCAATTTGGTCCCTTCCGTCAGTTTCTGCACATGTGGCAGACGGTTTGCTTACGTGGCAGACGGTTTGCACACGTGGACACCTGGACACGTTGACACGTGTCCAATTGAAACAGTGGAACAGTGAAATCTGACGGAAGGGACCAACTAATGCAAACAGTGATAACGTAAGGGACCAAATTGAAACTTTTTAAACGTAAGGGACCAAATCGAAACCTAAAATAAACATAAGGGACCAAATATGTAGTTTAGCCTATAGTTTTTTAGTGGGCTTGGGCTATTCCATCGTGGAACGATGATAACTTCAGAATTAGATTTTGGCTTCAACATGAAAGTTGTATCTCTTTGTCTTACCTTTCCAACACATATTCACACGTCTCAATCCGATACTCATAGCTCAAGTTATGGTCCGTGCAATTAGACACTGTGTTGGATTTGAACTCATCGTGGCACGCTTAATTCGCATCGTGGCATGATGTCTCACAGAGATCCATCGTGGCACGGTGGCTTGCATTTAGGAACTAATGGTTGAAACAAAAGCCACAACTTCATTTTCTAGCCCTGAACTTTCTTGTGCTACATTTGCTTCCTCATCACCTTTCGTTGATTTATTGAATTTGCACTCATATGCAAAATGGCTATATTTTTCACAATTAAAGCATTTTACCTTTTTCTTGTCAAATTTCTTCTTTCCTTGATTCTTTGAAGAAGTTTCAGCTTTATCTTTATTCTTTGAACCATCTTCTTTAGATGTTTAACTCTTCTTCCATTTTTCTTTCTTTTCTGCATAATTCTTGGATTTTGCAAACAATACTTTATCATCGTTCTTTCCATTTCCCCTCTCTGATTTCTTCAACTCATGTGCTTCAAGAGTTCCTTGCAGATCTACCTTTAACTCACTCAAATATTTGGTTTCTTCAATTGTCACAACAATGTGATCAAATTTTCAGGGTAAAGTTCTCAATATTTTTTCTACAATGGTCTGATCTAACAAAGTCTCCATAATTTTTCATTTGATTGGTCAATGTAACCAATCTTGAGAAGTAATCGGAAAGTGTTTCATTTTCTTCCATCTTTAGCAACTCATATTGTCTTCTCAAAGATTGCAATTTCACCTTCTTAACCTTTGGATCACCACCATAGTAATTCATGAGGGTATCCCATGAAGCTTTTGAACTTTCTACATCTGCAATTTTCTCAAAAATCTTGCTATCTACACATTGATGAATGTAGAGCAAGGCCTTGCAATCTTTCTTCTTGGCCTCTCTAAATGCAGCACTTTGCGAATCTGTAGGATTTACTGGTAGTGCCTCCACATCATTGTTCACCACCTCAAGCACTTTTTGGACTCCAAAAATTATCTTCATTTGGATAATCCATTGGTCTCAATTCTCTCCTTCAAGAACTGGTAAGTTTGTATGAATTAAAATTGTCATTCTCAGTCATGGCTAATCAATCTTGCAGCACTTTCTTGCATGAATCATTATTGCTCCGAGACCACTTTGTTGGGGATAATTTGAGAGGATTGAGATAATATGAGTTTTGATGAATTTATGGAAAGAGTAAAATTGCATTGCTAACAAAAATGAGATTACAAGTGTTTATATACGTTGAAATGTTATGTAACTAACAAACAAATTAAGTCAATGAGATCATGTCTATAAAATATAACATTAATCAGAAATCATTTGATACGTCAATGAGATATATCAAAATTAACATGTGTAAATTTTATACCCCAAAAAATTGGAAATTACTTGGGTACCCCTATGTATGTAAATTACGAATGTATGATATTGATGACAGGAATTTCTATAGTATTTTAGGTAGCTATATTAGTAATAAATTGACCAAGACAGGCCCAAATACGAAGAATAACCTACAGAATCGAAGAAAAGCATCAAGACAAAGCAAAGAATACAAAAAGAAAAGAAAAGCCAAAATGTGAAGATTTGTGTTGTTCATCGTAGCACGATGGCTTCCATCGTGCCACGATGGAAGCTGCTTGCTGGCCAAGGAAACAGAAGAATTAAATCTGAAGAAAATCTGTTCATCGTAGCACGATACATGTCATCGTAGCACGATGACCTTACTTGGCGACCAAGCTGATGAAACGCACAGGATTAGTTATAATTCTGAACTAAATCTTCCCATCGTGCCACGATGGACTCATCGCAGCACGATGGCTTGCTGAGGCCCAATACGAAAACTATAAATAGAGCTCCCAAAACATTATTTTATTCATTCAGAAATAGTAGAACATTATCTACTATACTAGAGGTGTTTAGAGGAGCTCTAAGGGCATAGCTTTCTCTCCTTACGGGAAAGTTATCTCAGCAAGGTATGTTTTCTTTATGCTTTTATATTTAGGTTCTTGTAATTTAAATGTTTAGTCTTTTGTAATAGATGCCTTAGGTTGTGGTGGAGAAGATGAACTCCCCTATGAATATTTGGAGTCTGTAATTGAGTCAAAGTTATAATAAATCGTATTTCAGTATTATGTTTGTTATTTACTTTCTCGCACTTTAACAACGCATTCTCGTAATCTGGCCGGATAAGCGGGAGCGCCCATAGAATAAATGTTAGGGTTAGCTTTAGTATTTAAATTGAAGTGAGCTTTAATATTTGTCTGGATCTAGTAGTAAATATGCTAGGTGAATAGAGACGGTAACATCCTGAACTGGTTGTGAACTGAGCAATTAGAGGAGGAATCAGGAACTAGGCGTGAACTGAGCACTTAGAAGCTGAATAGCCCGAAACTAGGACCTAGAGGCATTGGATGGGTGAAGGATATAATGCATTTATAATAAACAACTAGCCTAGTAATTAGGGTATGTGACACATCGAGGTTAGGCTCTCGTAGGTACCTTAGTTATTAACGTAAGGAAACTTCATATACATAGGGTAATAGTAAGGTATTACCATAACAAGAATAAAGTCACCGCCGAATAATAATCTGAAACACTATGTTATACACTGATTATGTCAAATATGAAGAAGGGAGCGAGTCCAACCACTATACATATCCTCTATGTTTCTGAATCATTTATCTTTATATTTTCTGCAAGCATTCCGCTTTATTTTTATAAAACTTTTTTCCAAAACCCCAAAGCGAATGCAAAACAACGAGCTTAAATAACGCTAACGATATTTTGGCACGATCCATGTGGATACGAACTCATTCTAGACACCTAGAGTGTGAATTATTACTCGACGACAAACTGGTGCACTTGCCAGAATGCAGTCAGATATATATATATATATATATATATATATATATATATATATATATATATATATATATATATATATATTGTGGATGCGAAATCATATCATAAGAGCGAAGTTGTCCCAGCAGTTGTTCAACGTACATATGCTCAAGCAGAATTAATTTCTTACGTTTTTTCCTTAACAAAATCAATTTTATTGTGTTAAGTGAATTTTTAATTTTTCTGTTTAGTTTTTCTTTTAAAAAAACAATTTTATATTTATAAAACTAAAATTAGTTTTCATATTTATATATCTACTATTATCTTCCTCACTAATTTTTTTATGGGAAAAAACACAAAATATTTTCAATTAAAAACAATCATTTTCTTTTGACTAGTATTATTTATTTTGGATTATATCATTCTCTTTTTAGTATATATGTAATGTAATAAGAAATATAATTTGTTAATGACCAACATTTTTTTACGCAAACAACTTTATGATATTCCATATCGAGCGACCAACTTTGTACTTATTATAACTTCAATTGTTATTTGCAATATAATTTTTGTATTTATTTTATTTCATAATTTTTTTAGCGGCTCAGTGCCACCCAAATATTTTTTTCCTGGCTCTCCGCCATTGATCTAATGGTCGATTTATAGTACGATTATCTAATAAAAATTTATCAGAGATGTCATATTACCCGCTTTGAATGACTGAACTTATGAATGACACTATTAACCAATAACAATTAGTTTAGTAATATAAAAAAATATTTTATTAGTACATTTAATTTTTAAATTTTAAGTATATTAAATATTAATTTGACATAAGTTTTATTTTGAATTAACAATATTCTTTTATGTCATTTTACATTTATCAGCTACTTGAACCGCTAATTTTACCAAACACTCCAATTAGCTTATCAGCCATCAGTCATCAGCCATCAGCTATCAGCCATAAGTTATAAGCTATCAGTCAATCGTTATTTTTGCCAAACAGAGTCATTCTCTTTTTTAACCTTTGAATTCTTTTTATTGTTCTAAACATTTTTTTTTGTTTTAACCTTCCATTTTCTTAATTTCTTTTGTACAACTTTCCAATTCTTGGGAGAAAGAAACTGTTAAAAACTTAAAATCAGAAAGAATAAAAAGTTTCATCAAAAAATTAAATATATATTCAGATTATTTATTTAAAATTAAACGAAATAACACAGCCAAAATAAAATAGCAAACCTAGCACATGGGAAACAAATGATGATAAAGAAAAAATTAGAAATATACAAAATGCCGCCTTATATAAATTTTGATAATGAAATGCCGCCTTATTTAATCTAGTCGAGAAAAAAGCAGCCTACATCTTGTTTTAGATCAATCTTTTAGAAGTACTGTAAAAACTATTTTTTAAAACTATCTTTTTCGTAAAAGTTAATTGTATTGATAAACTATTTTATTGTGTACACTATGGAAGTAAACTAATTAAACTATTATTACAAGAAAAATTTAAAGTTTATAAATATAATAATAGGATTAAATATGTTTTAGATCTCTATAAATATCTCAAATTTTGTTTTAGTTCATATAAAAAATTTCAGTAAATTTTGGTCCCTAAAATATATTCTATCATGATTTTTTGTTCTTGTTTTTCAATCAACTTATGTATATCATTTTAAATTTAGATTATTTTTTTCGCGGTTATGTTTAATATATTATTAAAATCTCTCTTACAAAAATTAATTTTTTTTTAACAAGAGATGAATTAAATATGAATTTTTAGCTATTTGCATTAAAAAATCATAAATATTTCATCTTGTGTTAAAAAATTCTAACTTTTTTTGTGAGAGATTCTTATAATATAATAAACATGTAAAAACATGTATAATAAACATGTATAAAAAAAACATTAAAAAATTTAAAAGTAAATAAGATTTAGATTAAAAGCAAGGATTAAAAATTATGATAGAAAATATTTGGAATACTAAAAGTTATTGTTTTTTATAAAGATTAAAAAAAATTAAAATATTTATAGAGATTAAAAATTTATTTAATCTAATATAATATTAGTCCATGTAACTATAATGGTTTTTTAGTTTTCGTTTTTTGAAGGCTTTTATTTGAATTTAGTAACTGCAACTTAGAAAACAATTTACTTTTTAATTTCTAAAATCATTTTATTGAATCACAGTCATGGCTTTATTATAGGCCACCTCTGAAGCTCCGATACTCAAAAAATGATGACGTATCGTGTCCGATACGTATTCGACACTAATATTCTTCTGATACATCCCGATACTCGTATCGGTAAAGTATCGGTTAAATCATTATTTTTAAATAAAAAAAATACCCGATACTCTTCTGATACATCTCGATACTCGTATCGAAAAAATATTGGTTAAATCATTATTTTTAAATAAAAAAGTAATACCCGATACATGTCTGATACGTCCCGATACCCGATCATTGTTTGTATCTTTAGCACTTCTTGTGGTTTTCCTTTGTCAATATAATTTTTTATTTTTGAAAAGAAAAACTATGGTGTCCTACTATATAACAGATTGTTAAATATTTGAGCTTATCCCAAAATTCTGATATAAGACTAGATATTTTCTGCTTTTAATTATTAATATTGTTGATTTTAGTCATGTTTATATATTGTGTATTTATATATTTAATTTTAAATTTAATTTTTAAATAACGTATCGGGGCAGTACCGAATTGAGAATTTTAAAAATGTTCACGTATCAGCGTACCGGTATCGTATCGTATCGATATCGTATCCCATATCGGGGCTTCATAGTAGGCCACATATGACATTAAAAAGTAAAATATTGTAATATTTTCAAAATTTACAGAGATTGAAACTAAACAAAAAGTCTTATAAACACTGATATGCTAGGTTTGAATAACTAAGTCAAAAAGTTCTGTGAGCTTAGCTTACTTGGTTGGAACATTATATTATATATGTAGGAGTTCAGAGTTTGAATTCCGATCATCTTAGTTATCCATTTTAAAAATGAAATTTTCTAGCCACTAGATTATTTGAAAAAAAAAACAAAAAAAAGAACACAAAACTTATAAGAATTAAACTCATATTTTAACCAAAAGAGTTTTCCTAGTTTTCTTTAAAACACACACCAAACCAAAGGTTAATTTATAGGCAAAGCAAAAAAACAAGCAAAAAAAAATGCGGTCAATTTTTTCATTTTATTTTCCATGATGAAGCGGTCAGATATTTATTTGACATTAAAGATATATGCGGTCAATCGATATTTAATTAATATCCAAAAGAAAATAATTTTTGACTAAATCCAAAATAAAATATATATAATTCATTAGTTATTGGTGTCTATTTAATATCCAAACCAAAAGAAATTTAGTAATTTTATTCAATGTTAGATGTGAAGGCAAGAAGAATCTGTGAAAGTGAGTTCCTTTTATTTCATTTTGTCTCATCATGATATTTATATTTTTCTAGACCTTAGTGCATCTCAATATTTCTAGAACACACGTCACTTTAGAAAATGGGGGTTGGCTTAGTTTTTTTTTTCCTTCTCAAATAGTATATTTATTTATTATTATAAATAAAAGAGTCCCGTGCAAGAATTTTAGATTCCAGAAGCATAGTTTTATCACTTTTATGATTTTATCACTCTATTGACCTTTCCTTTTCTCTTTGTTCTCTCTTTAGAAGTTATGGTATTTTTTGTCAATTTTATTCATTTCCATAAGCTTTGGATTCATGGATTTTGATCAATCCAATAACATTAATAAACCTTCTTTTTGTTCCTCTTTTCATTCTCATTTCTTTCTCTTTGGTTTTTATTGTTGGGATTGGGAATTCTTAACAGCTCTTCTTCTTTTCAGTTTTTTTTCTTCCTAAGCTTTTTCAATTCTTTGTTACCATATTACATATACCCTTTCTCTTTTCTTTTTTTATAAGGAAAAAATATATATACACATGCCCTTTTTCTTTAATTTTATCTTTGTATAAATACATCAAAGTTTATAAGGAAAATAAATTTATATAGATTTTTTTTTTATTTAGTAGATAATTTGTGAAGTAGGTGAAGGGTAAATCTGGAAGAAAAAATGTCGCAGCGGTCGGCGCCGGCGCCGTTTTTGAGCAAGACTTATGAGATGGTGGATGATCCTCTCACTGATGATGTGATTTCTTGGGGTGAAAATGGCAACACTTTTGTTGTGTTGAAACATGCTGAATTTGCTAGGGATTTGCTTCCAAAGTACTTTAAGCACAACAATTTCTCAAGCTTTGTTCGCCAACTCAACACCTATGTAAGTTTCTTGTTCCTTCCACTACTTGTTTTGTTTTTGCAATTCTCATATATTTGTTTCAATCAATTATTGTGTTTTTTTTTATGATTTTCTTCATGTCATACCAATAATATTAAATTATAAAAGGATCTTATTTTTTATGTATACAATTATTTTAGATTATTATTCATGTAAATATAGTTTAGTTGGTAGAAATTTTTTTTTTTTTTTTTTGCATTCAGCACCGAGTAGAAATATCATCTATTATATATGTTGGCATTGATTTTAAAAAAAAATCATTTATTATTTTCATTCATTTTTTACTAACAGAAATATTTTAGATTGAGAGTATTGTTTTCATGGTGGATCACTTAAGAACGGATTAGATTAAAGTCCATTATTAAATCAAAATTATGTTTTGTAAATTGGGATTGATTGCTTAGGAGGTTGATAGATAGAGCGTTTTGTGGTGTTTGCGTAATTGATTAATTAAATATTAAATTAAACGGATAAGAGAATTTAGATCATTTTATTTACCATATGAATTGGTGGATTTTGTTTGAATGTGGAGTTGAAATATTATTACGTGGAACTTTTGATTCAATGATCATCATTTTGGCTTGTATATAGGTTGAATAAAATGAGTGGGTTTTACATTACGTGGGATAGAAATAGAATTGGTTGCTTTGAATTTGTCTCTAGTTTGTTGAAGTATCGTTATTTGAGAAATGTTCTTGAATCCTTTTCACACACCAAATATGTTTTGATATTTCTTGGAAATTTACTCCACATGTGATGTGCATCAAACAAAAAATATTGTAAAATACTAGTTTGACCTTTAAATGTAAGAAAAAGTTTGACTGTAGTATATGAGTTAACGGTCTAAATTTTTGATCACATACATTAATTTTTATTAATCAATTTTTTTTAATATTTAAGATAAATTTTTAATGAGATGCATCATTTTTATTAAAAAATTAATATTAAAATGTGCTATTACCTCAATTCCTAATTATAAGATGTGCTTTATTTTTTTTATAAGACCATTTTTAAATTTTTAAAAGTATTAATTATTTTTTTGCCAACACCCCTAATTATAGTGCATATTTTTCTACAATCTGTAATAAATACTTAAAAAAATAAAAACATTAATTTATTATCTCTCTTTAAAGATAAAATTGTAAAAGGGGTGAAAAATTTAATATCATAGTTAACTTTTTTAATTGCTGCAATTTTTGCAAAGAAGTTTTATATTTAGGGACGGAAATAATATTATTTTTGTGAGGGGTGAAAAACACGTGTTAGTTTGTGCTATAGAGCTTTTGTTAGGTGGCCGAATTGAAAGATTTTATATGCTCCACCTTCGAGATTTCTTATTCCATTTCTCACACTTTTCTTCTTTCTGTTTTTTTATTAGTAGTACACTTTTCTTCTTCTTCTTTTTTTTTAACTTTTCATTTGTCTATCTTCTCTACACCCACCTACCAGAATTTTTTTATGTTTTTTATATTTTTTTGACAAATGTTTAAAACACTAAAAGTATATATATAATTATTTGTATAGAATTGTTTTATTTTTTCTAAAAACAATTATATAGATTTATTATTTATTTGTTTTTTTTTTACATTATTATATATTACTTTTTGTAACGGAGACTAGTAAATTAGGTTATCTCATTTAATAAATGAATTTTGACTAGATCTACTGTATATCAAAAAATGTCAAATACTAGTATTAGATTTAAAAAATACTCTCTGAAGTCTTCATTAAAAGATGTCTATATAGGGTTGATCATATTCGAATCAATTCAAAACTAAAAACACAACCAAACTAATTCAAATTGAAAACCGCAAAAAATTGCATTTAGTTTAAATTGCACGGATCATTTTTTTTCTTAACCGCGCGGTTTGGCTTGATTTGCATTTTCATTTTAGAAAATCGAACTAAACCAAACCAAATCGTAATACTTAACTTACCTCTATTAACTAGTAGTAATCAACCTATTATATATTTCAACTTAGTCAGTTCAACCCAAATTGAGTATATAAAACAATAGGCTGTCAAAACATATCATTTCATGCGATTCAGAATTATATTATTGGCATTAAAAATAAGTTATTATGTTTATGCAATTTCTGCATATGCATATTATATTATGTAAACAATAAAATAAATTAAAATTCTTATATTTATTTTGTAACAAATTGGTAATATTATCATATTTTTTATATTGCAATAAACAGCATAAACCGAATTAACTGTAACCGCATTGATTTGGTTTAATTTGGTTTGTATGACTTTTTAAGAATAAATCGAATCAAATTGAACTGTATGCATTTTTATCTCACGATTTAGATAATTTTTATGTTCATAACGCGAACACCCATGAGTCTATATACTTATGAACGGGCATGGTAGTCAACATCTTCAATCACAAAACTAGCTACTTAATAATTATATAGTCTCTTTTTTTATTTGACTAAATAATTTATTTATTATTCTTTTGACCAAATGAAATAGTTATAGCCTTGTTTTATTTGCCTTGTATATTCGTATAAACGGGAAATGGAGGAAGTGGTAGTTGTGCACCACTCTACCAACTCATCCCAACCGTTGTTCAATTTTTTATTCACAAAAACAATGTCTTAATACAATACTCTGACTTAGTCAAAAAAAAAAAAAATACAATACTTTATCACCAAATACAATGCTATGAATTTAGATTGAATTTAGATTTTGTTAGTCAATGTTTGATAAATAATTTCTTTGAATGTATAAAGATTTCATTTCTGAAATTTTTTCTACTTTTTTCTTTGTCACTTTAATTTTTATCCACTTAGTTAATGCTTTATATTTGGTTAGTTTTTCAATTTCTTTAATGAATTTTTTTTTTTTTGGTCAAGTTCTTTAATGAATTTTTATCCACTTAGTTAATACTTTATAGAATTATTCGAAGACCATATATATGCCTTGTACCTTACCAAAAAAATATGCCTTGTTAGTCTGCTTTGAATTAATTAAAATATTGCGTGATTAAATAGTCAAAAAATAGTCAATAACTTTATTAGGAAGGATGAGGCTTTTGTTATGGAAAAAATGTTTTTAATTGTCAATCTTTCTTTACATTTTTTGCATATATTCTTCCTTTACATTTTTCTTTTTGACCGCATTATTATTCCTTTACATTAAAATATATTAACTTATTAGTCATTAGCTTTTTTAGAGAAAGATCCAAATGCTATTTAGCATATTCTGCTGAAGAAATAAGTTAAAATATTTATGTTTTCTTATTCCTTGCAGGAAAAAAAAATGATTTTGTTATTTGAACATTAAAATAATAAAATTGTTTATATTAATTTGTCTCATTCCCACTCTTCCATGTATATTGACAAATTTTACATGTTAAAATAAGTATTTCTTAAAAGAAAAATAAATTGTTAGTTTAGAAAGTACTAATTTTCAATTTCAATTTCTCAGGGGTTCCGAAAAATTGTTCCTGATAAATGGGAATTTGCCAACGAGAATTTCAAGCGAGGACATAGGCAGCTACTGGCAACAATGAAGCGTCGGAAGGCCCTATCGCCTGTGACTGGAAGACCCATCGGCATTGGACTGAACTCAACGTCTAACTCTGGCGGTGAAGACATGGGTTCGACCTCAACTGGATCAGTGGAACGAAATACCTATTTCGCTGACTTATCGAGCGAGAACGAGAAACTGAAAAAGGACAACGAGAAATTGAGCATTGAATTAGCACTTGCGAAGAAGCAATGTGAACAGTTGGTGGCTTTTCTTCAAAATGTTACTAGTGTATCGCCCGATCAGATTAACCACATCATTCGGCAAGGAACAAGTGGGTCCAGCCTCGATGGGGTGCTTTCTTACGATGACTTGAATGCGACACCAGTAGGTGAAGGTAATAAATGTGAGGGTCTGAAACTATTTGGTGTGAGGATTGACATGACTAACGCTAAGGGTGACTGTCGCAAGAGAGGGCGTGAAGTGTCAATTGATGGTGCCAACAACAAGTTGAAGACTGTTGTTTAGGACATATATGGTATGGTTGTTTTAGTATTTTAAGAACTTTTAGTTTGAACAAATGGTCGATAATGATGCAAAGATAGTAGTTGTTAAATGAATATTTTGTAGTTTGGTTTTTGGTGGTACATTTTAAAAATGTATGACTTTTATAGAGCTATGGTTGGATCTTTTTTATGGATTAGTTTTTGTAGCAATAACAACGTAAAAGCTCAAGTTCTCTAAAATGACTGCAAAATTATGTGGACGTGAGTTTGCAAACGTCAATTTTTGAAAAAAAATAAAAATAAAAAGCTAAATATCATTAAAGTTAATAATTAAAATCCAGGGTAGAACTTCTCAGACCCATAAATAAGAGTTGAAATTTATTGGTATTAAGTCTTTTAACACAAGACTGACCAACATTCTAACTTTTTTTTTTTTTAAGCAAAATGAACTCATTGCATTTCATTACGCAAAGCATTTACAACTTGTTGACAGTCACTTTCGAAGATAACTCTCTCAAAGCCATTGGACAAAGCGAGCTTAAGAGCATGCATCATTGCAGTTGTAAGACCCAAGATTTCTTTGTATAGTTGGTTTAAGGAATATTAGGGTTTCGATGTGTTCATGTGACGAAACATCGTGTAATTATTAGCTTTTGCTGTAATTGAGCCTGTTTAGTGCTCGTGCACTGTAATTGTACAGACTTTTGTCTTGTGATCCTGTTGCTTGAATAAGAAGTTATTTGTGGTTTCAGAATAATAAGTTTTGGATTATTCTTGTTTTTGGAAAAACGAGTAGGATTTTACCCGTCGTTGTAAAATCTTATTGCGTCTGTTTTGAGTGAGGTTTCGGATGGAAGTTTTTTATACCTGCGTGAGTTAGGTTATATTCTGAGAATAATTTTCTAAGGTATGGAAGAAAATTACAGTCGCGGAAAAAGATTCGGCGATAAGTTTTGGAAATGTGAAACGTTAGACGTTCTTTCCGTAGGTCTTATGTTTTTGTGTTTTACGTTCGTCGCGTCGCGCGAGAGCTGAACGTGTGAGTGTTTCTATGAGGTATTGAGTTTAATCTCAAGTGGCTTTGGTTTGGTTTGATCCAATGGCTAGGGTTTTGTCTTGGCAATGTGTTTTTGATCCAATGGCCATGAGCTAGCAAGAGCTTTAGCTTAGTAAGGAGGTTTGCTCATTGTGGACTTAGAAAAACATCACCAAACATATCCATTCTTTCTCTCTTTCACGTGGAACTCCATTACTATTTCCAACCTTCACAAAATTTTCCATTCTTCACCATTTCACTCCATTTCAAGCTTGGGAGCTTTGAGGAAAGTTGTAGAGAATCACTTTCTTGAGGTAACCCTCTCTTCTTATCTCCTAGGTTGGTAGATTTTTAGAGTTGTGAGGTTTTTGGGTTTATGTTCTTAAGAGGGTTTGGTGAGAAATGTTGTTCTTGCTAGTTTTTGTTTCATGAAAGTTGTTCATGAGGTTTAGAGAAGCATGTGTAGGCTTTGTTGTTTTTGTTTTCCATGAGTTGGTGAAAATCTCATGAGAAAAGTTAGGGTTTTGGTTTGGTTAAGTATTGATCAATAACATGTGGTTAAGTTGTAAGGTTTTGAAAAGAAAAGTTGTCTTTGAACCTTTGGACGAAAGGGAAATGCGTTGTATGGTTTTGTTTTAGAAAATCCGATGAAAAATATTTTGAGGTTTATGAAAATATTTTCTAAGAGTTTTGGGTAGCATTTTGGGGTCAAAGTGGTTTAAAACTATTGTGACATGTGGTGTCGCTTTTTACCTTGAAAACATGTTTGAAAATGATTACCGGACGGTTGAGGCCCGTAATAAAACTTGTGCTTGGATTTGGTTTTGATTTTGGGAATGAAAATCAAATAACTTGCACTCGAAGCAACCAACATGCTTTCGGAAAATGAATTGCTTGCTTATGAAAATGGTTTGTTTTTATACCTTGAAAAGATGTTGGGAACTAATAGAATCAAACTAGGCTTGGGTGGAAAAAGGTGGTGTGAGTTGCTGTCTTTTGCTGTCATGACAGTTGAAACTCGCCAGGCGAGTGGTTACTCGCCAGGGCGAGTGTCACAGGTCCTGACAACACGCCAGGGCGAGCTCCAGAGCGAGTAAGACCAGTACTCTCTGCCTTCACTCGCCATCAACTCGCCAGGGCGAGCTCTGAGAGTTGAAATTTTGGATTCTGATTTCTAAACTTGGTTTTTAACTTTCTAATCCCTTTTTGTTAATTTATGGAAGTGGTTGGGATTGGAAACGAGTTTTTCGGGTACTCGGAAAGTACGTAGCTTATAACGCAAGAAAACGGCCATTTTGCATTTCAAATTATTTAAGACTTTTGGCAGCTCTAGGCCATAGTGAGCTCGTGTGGAAGCTTAGAGTAGTTAGACTATGCGCCGGTGTGTTTTGTGCACCGTGCTTTTTGGTTAGCATAGGATTTCTAACTTGTTTTGATACTTAGACTTGGATTGTAATTATTCAGGAATACACTTTGCTTGTCGAAGCACCTTTTGGTAATGAGTCTTTTTGTATATTTGAATGCCGGCTCATTGAAAAATATTCTATGCGCACTCTGAGTGTTAGTTGAAAAAGAAAAAAAAAAAAAATAATAATAATGCCCTTTTTGGCTTTATGAAAAACGGGGTGTTACAATTTGGTATCAGAGCACGGCTTTAAATCTTCAAAGGGAAAGTGTATACTTGAGTCGTTAGTCCAGAGTCGGTTAGAACGTAACTAGTGTGGAGTTGGTTCTAGTGTTTGTTCTGTGTCGGGTTCCGAGTTAGTAATCCGTGGAGTGAGGTATTCTGTTAGGATTCAGAATTGTATGACTAAGGATCTAATCAGAATTGGTATTGTGCAGAAATCGAATGCCTCCAAGAAGGGCACCTACTGTACCTATGGCGGACAATGTGGATGTGAATCAGATGGCTTATGCCATGCATACAATGGCAGCGGCGGTGACTGCTCAGAGCCATGCTAAGGCGCAAAGGGATCTGGAAAAGCGCGAAAGGGAAATACTTGCTGCTGGTTCTAGACTCCTTTCAAATTTCAACCACCAAACTCCTCCTAAGTTTAATGGGGAGGGAGGTCCGGAAACTGCTGACTTATGGCTCCAATCTGTGGAGAGGATATTCGGGGCAATTCATTGTCCAGAAGGAGAGAAGGTAGTCTTAGCTACCTATCAGTTGCTAGGGGGTTCAGAGTATTGGTGGAGGAACACCCGTATCATCATGGTGAATGGCCATGAAGATTTGAATTGGGAGAACTTCAAGAGGAGGTTCTTGGCCAAATACTTCCCTGAGACAGCTAGGGAAAGGTATGGTGAAGAGTTCCTGAGGCTGAGGCAAGCGGGCATGAATGTTGAGGCATATGCCAAGAAGTTCGAATCACTATCCCGTTTCTTCCGCTTCTTTAGGGATGGGATAGATGAGGATTATATGTGCCGTAGATTCCAAGATGGGCTGAGGTACGAGTTGCAGGATGCGGTTGTGCCGTTGGGTATTCGGCAATTTCAGGTCTTGGTTGAAAAGTGCCAAGAGGTTGAGGATATGAGAAACAAAAGGGTGAACCGGCAGGGTGGTTTTAGTGCTGGGGGACCAAGTCGTTCTGGTGGTCCGAATCAAAGTCAGAACCGTGGGAGACACGGGAGTAAGCCGTATAACCGTCCTCAGTATAGTAAAGGACCGGGCCGATCGGTGAATCAGGGAACCCGGGGGAAATCAGAGGGTAGTAAGGGGACTTGCTACAACTGTGGAGAAGCGGGGCATTTTTCTAATGAGTGCACGCAACCTAAGGTGGGAAACACCTGCTACAATTGCAAGAAGCCGGGACACTTTGCTAGAGATTGCAGAGCCCCGAAGACTGGGCCGTCGGCAAATGTGGCACAAGGCTCACAGGGTGCCAGACCTGCGGCAAAGGCACGTGCTTACTGTATGGGCACTGAACTGAGTGGGCAGGCTAGCAATGCCATCCACGAGAGCTGTCACATCGCAGGTAATTCTTTAACTGCTTTGATTGACACGGGGGCAACCCACTCATTCATATCTTTGGCATGTGCAAATCGTTTGAGTTTGAATGTATCTGTGCTTCCGTTTGATTTGAATGTTTTGACTCCTGCTAAGGATTTGGTAGTGAATACTGCATGTTTGCATTGTTTGGTAGTAATTCAGAATAGGGATTTTCTGGTAAATTTGGTTTGTCTACCGCTTACATCTCTCGAGATCATCCTTGGGATGGATTGGTTGTCTTATCATTATGTGATTCTAGACTGTGCTCGGAAATTGGTTTTCTTTCCCGAGCCAGGTGTGCGAAGGTACTTGTCTGCGAATCGACTTTCTGTGGTTATGTGTAATGGAGAGCCGGAGATAGTTTCACTTGCTAGCTTAGGAGTGACGACGGAGATCCGAATTGAGGAAATTCGTGTGGTTCAGGGTTTCCAAGATGTGTTTCCATCGGAGATTCCAGCTTTTCCTCCGTGTAGAGAGGTGGAATTCTTCATTGATTTGCAACCGGGTACGGGTCCGATTTCGGAATCTGCTTATCGGATGGCTCCAGCCGAGTTGGTAGAGCTGAAAGGTCAGATCGAGGACTTGTTAGGTAAAGGTTTCATAAGGCCTAGTGTGTCGCCTTGGGGAGCACCGGTCTTATTGGTTAAAAAGAAGGATGGGAAATCTCGTTTGTGTGTGGATTATCGGAAGCTTAATAAGGTGACTATCAAGAACCGATATCCATTGCCGCGTATTGATGATTTGATGGATCAGTTGAGGGGAGCCTCAGTGTTTTCCAAGATTGACTTGAAATCTGGATATCACCAGATAAGAGTACGAGACGAGGATATTCAGAAAACGGCGTTTAGGACGCGTTATGGGCATTATGAGTTCTTAGTGATGCCGTTTGGAGTGACGAATGCACCTGCGATCTTCATGGCCTACATGAATCGGATATTCAATTCATTTTTGGACAAGTTTGTGGTGGTGTTCATTGATGACATTTTGGTGTATTCGAAGAATGAAGAAGAACATCTAGAGCATCTTCGCTTGGTTTTGCAAGTTTTGCGGGAGAAAAGGTTGTATGCTAACCCGTCAAAGTGTGATTTTTGGTTGGAAGAGGTGAATTTCCTCGGCCATGTTATATCAAAAGAGGGAATAGCCGTGGATCCAGCCAAGATTGACACGGTACTTTCATGGAAGCAGCCTCAAACAGTGACTGATGTGAGGAGTTTTGTGGGCTTGGCCGGTTATTACCGGAGATTCATTGAAGGTTTCGCTAAGATTGTGGCGCCAATGACGCAACTTACGCGAAAAGACCAACCGTTTGCGTGGACAGAGAAGTGTGAGTTGAGTTTTCAGTTGTTGAAGGAGCGTTTGACGACTTCACCGGTGTTGGTGTTACCTCAGTCAGATGAACCTTATGAGGTTTATTGTGATGCGTCTCATCAGGGTTTGGGTTGTGTGTTGATGCAGCACAAGAGAGCAGTGGCTTATGCATCACGACAGTTGAAGGTGCATGAGAAGAATTATCCGACGCACGATTTAGAGCTTGCGGCCGTTGTTTTTGCATTGAAGGTTTGGAGACATCATCTTTATGGTTGCACTTTTGTCGTGTTTAGTGACCATAAAAGTCTTAAGTATCTGTTCGATCAGAAAGAGCTTAATATGAGGCAGAGGAGGTGGATGGAAACATTAAAGGATTTTGATTTCACGTTAGAATACCATCCTGGAAAGGCTAATGTGGTAGCCGATGCCTTGAGTAGGAAGAGTGTGTCTGTTTGTTCGGCGCAAATGGCTAGTCAACAAGAGTTGTTGAGAGAGTTCCGTGATTTGCACCTAGAGGTAGAGTTTGCCTTAGGGAATATGAGACTGGGTATGATTACCATCTCAAACGGTTTGTTGGAGGATATTGCTAATTATCAAGATGACAAGTTCCTTATGGAGAAAAGGGCTTTGATTGTTCGAGAAACCAACCGAGATTTCAAGGTGGGATCGGACAATATCTTGAGGTGTCAAGGGAGAGTGTGTGTACCCGAAGTTATGGATTTGAGAAACACCATTCTAGGGGAGGCACACAAGAGTAAACTTAGTATACATCCCGGGGCAACAAAGATGTATCAAGACCTGAGGCAAGATTTCTGGTGGCCGGGTATGAAGAGGGATGTGGCTGAGTATGTGGCGTCGTGTCTGACTTGTCAGAAGGCGAAGATTGAACATCAAAGACCAGCAGGGATGCTGCAGTCATTAGATATCCCCGAGTGGAAGTGGGATAGCATTTCTATGGATTTCATCACTGGTTTACCTAAGACCAGGAGGAAGCATGATTCCATTTGGGTGATAGTGGATCGTTTGACTAAGTCCGCTCATTTTCTACCGGTAAGAACTACGGATACAGCGGCGAAGTTGACCGATGTTTACATTGCTGAGATTGTGAGGTTACATGGAATTCCGTCAAGTATAGTGTCGGATAGAGATCCAAAGTTCACTTCACATTTTTGGAAGACTTTGCATGAGGCGTTGGGGACGAAATTGAGATTGAGTTCCGCCTACCATCCTCAGACCGATGGGCAGACCGAGAGAACAAATCAATCTTTGGAGGATTTGTTGAGAGCATGTGTTTTGGATGATCGTGGGAGTTGGGACGACGTGTTGCCGTTGATAGAGTTCACGTACAACAATAGTTACCATTCGACTATCGGAATGGCACCATATGAGGCTTTGTATGGGAGAAGATGTCAGACTCCTTTGTGTTGGTACCAAGATGGGGAGAGTATGATAGTAGGACCGGAAATGGTACAACAGACGACGGACAAGGTCCGAAAGATAAGGGCAATGATGAAGGTTGCTCAAGATCGACAGAAAAGTTATGCGGATAGGCGTCGGAGGCCTTTAGAGTTTGAGGAGGGAGACCATGTATTTCTCCGTGTTACTCCAACAACGGGTGTTGGAAGGGCTTTGAAAGCGAAGAAGTTGACTCCGAAGTTTATAGGGCCTTATCAGATTACGGAGCGGATTGGGAAGGTAGCATACCGGATCGCGTTGCCACCGGTACTATCTTTGATTCATGACGTGTTCCATGTGTCGCAATTGCGGAAATATACACCGGATCCATCACATGTGATCACACCAGATGACATCCAGTTGAGGGATAATTTGTCATTCGAGGTTCCGCCGATCAAGATTGCGGATAGGAAGATGAAACGTCTGAGGACAAAAGAGATACCTTTGGTGAAGGTAATATGGAACGAAGCTACAGGAGATACCACCTGGGAGCTTGAGAGTAAGATGAAAGAATTATACCCCGGTTTATTTGACGACGTCTAAGTTTCGAGGACGAAACTTCTTTTAGGGGGGTAGTATTGTAAGACCCAAGATTTCTTTGTATAGTTGGTTTAAGGAATATTAGGGTTTCGATGTGTTCATGTGACGAAACATCGTGTAATTATTAGCTTTTGCTGTAATTGAGCCTGTTTAGTGCTCGTGCACTGTAATTGTACAGACTTTTGTCTTGTGATCCTGTTGCTTGAATAAGAAGTTATTTGTGGTTTCAGAATAATAAGTTTTGGATTATTCTTGTTTTTGGAAAAACGAGTAGGATTTTACCCGTCGTTGTAAAATCTTATTGCGTCTGTTTTGAGTGAGGTTTCGGATGGAAGTTTTTTATACCTGCGTGAGTTAGGTTATATTCTGAGAATAATTTTCTAAGGTATGGAAGAAAATTACAGTCGCGGAAAAAGATTCGGCGATAAGTTTTGGAAATGTGAAACGTTAGACGTTCTTTCCGTAGGTCTTATGTTTTTGTGTTTTACGTTCGTCGCGTCGCGCGAGAGCTGAACGTGTGAGTGTTTCTATGAGGTATTGAGTTTAATCTCAAGTGGCTTTGGTTTGGTTTGATCCAATGGCTAGGGTTTTGTCTTGGCAATGTGTTTTTGATCCAATGGCCATGAGCTAGCAAGAGCTTTAGCTTAGTAAGGAGGTTTGCTCATTGTGGACTTAGAAAAACATCACCAAACATATCCATTCTTTCTCTCTTTCACGTGGAACTCCATTACTATTTCCAACCTTCACAAAATTTTCCATTCTTCACCATTTCACTCCATTTCAAGCTTGGGAGCTTTGAGGAAAGTTGTAGAGAATCACTTTCTTGAGGTAACCCTCTCTTCTTATCTCCTAGGTTGGTAGATTTTTAGAGTTGTGAGGTTTTTGGGTTTATGTTCTTAAGAGGGTTTGGTGAGAAATGTTGTTCTTGCTAGTTTTTGTTTCATGAAAGTTGTTCATGAGGTTTAGAGAAGCATGTGTAGGCTTTGTTGTTTTTGTTTTCCATGAGTTGGTGAAAATCTCATGAGAAAAGTTAGGGTTTTGGTTTGGTTAAGTATTGATCAATAACATGTGGTTAAGTTGTAAGGTTTTGAAAAGAAAAGTTGTCTTTGAACCTTTGGACGAAAGGGAAATGCGTTGTATGGTTTTGTTTTAGAAAATCCGATGAAAAATATTTTGAGGTTTATGAAAATATTTTCTAAGAGTTTTGGGTAGCATTTTGGGGTCAAAGTGGTTTAAAACTATTGTCACATGTGGTGTCGCTTTTTACCTTGAAAACATGTTTGAAAATGATTACCGGACGGTTGAGGCCCGTAATAAAACTTGTGCTTGGATTTGGTTTTGATTTTGGGAATGAAAATCAAATAACTTGCACTCGAAGCAACCAACATGCTTTCGGAAAATGAATTGCTTGCTTATGAAAATGGTTTGTTTTTATACCTTGAAAAGATGTTGGGAACTAATAGAATCAAACTAGGCTTGGGTGGAAAAAGGTGGTGTGAGTTGCTGTCTTTTGCTGTCATGACAGTTGAAACTCGCCAGGCGAGTGGTTACTCGCCAGGGCGAGTGTCACAGGTCCTGACAACACGCCAGGGCGAGCTCCAGAGCGAGTAAGACCAGTACTCTCTGCCTTCACTCGCCATCAACTCGCCAGGGCGAGCTCTGAGAGTTGAAATTTTGGATTCTGATTTCTAAACTTGGTTTTTAACTTTCTAATCCCTTTTTGTTAATTTATGGAAGTGGTTGGGATTGGAAACGAGTTTTTCGGGTACTCGGAAAGTACGTAGCTTATAACGCAAGAAAACGGCCATTTTGCATTTCAAATTATTTAAGACTTTTGGCAGCTCTAGGCCATAGTGAGCTCGTGTGGAAGCTTAGAGTAGTTAGACTATGCGCCGGTGTGTTTTGTGCACCGTGCTTTTTGGTTAGCATAGGATTTCTAACTTGTTTTGATACTTAGACTTGGATTGTAATTATTCAGGAATACACTTTGCTTGTCGAAGCACCTTTTGGTAATGAGTCTTTTTGTATATTTGAATGCCGGCTCATTGAAAAATATTCTATGCGCACTCTGAGTGTTAGTTGAAAAAGAAAAAAAAAAAAAAATAATAATGCCCTTTTTGGCTTTATGAAAAACGGGGTGTTACAGCAGTAGCTTCACATTCAGCAGGAGTAACTACAAATGGAAATATCATAGTATGTGCTTGGACAAAGGAACCCATGCTATCCCGAAAGCATATACCAATTCCGAATTTCCCTTCTGTCATGAAAATAGCTCCATCAACATTACACTTCAGCCAATTTGCAGAAGGTTTCTCCCAATCAAGCACAGGAGTAGGTGTAGAATCTATATTAATCATATTGCGGCACCAATTAAAGTCTTGGATCATGTCTAAAGCAAGCCTACAAGAGGTCACTGGGTTTGCTTGTTTATTCTCCCAAATACACTCATTACGCGCACGCCAAATACTCCAAAGTATAGCAGCAAAGAGATGTTGTTTAGTCTCTTCCATACTCGAAATAATGGAGAAAATAATAGAGGAAAAGCTACCATTTTGATGAAATTGGTGCTCGAGACTTTGCCAAAGATTTACCTCATTCCAACACGAGATAGCGTAGGCACAATCCGTAAATAGGTGCAATTCATCTTCAACTGCGTCATTGCAGAGAGCGCAAACAGTTTGACAATGAACACCGCGGCTATGAAGATTAAATCTAGTGGGAAGACAACCCCGGAGCAATCTCCAACAAAAGTGTTTTAATTTTGGAGGAAGTCGCATATCCCATATTTTGCACCATTCACCATTCACACGGAGGGAACTATCATGCAACACAAGATTTAAACAGAGACGATAAGCAGTTTTGACAGAATAATTACCGTTCGGAGAGGCCTTCCAAATGATTGAGTCTTGGGGAGCCCTATTATGAAGGGGAATTTTACAAATATCCGCAACATCTTGCGTGTTGAAGATTGTGTTGAGCAATGCAGAATTCCATGTATTATAGACAGAATCAAAGAGATGAGAGACACGCAAATCAGCATAGTTCCCATGAGGGGCAGTTGAAGGACGCATATTAGTCCGAGAACGAATCCAATGATCGGTCCAAACATTAATATTACTTCTGTCACCAATCTTCCATCTATAGCCAAGTGAAAGTAAAGGGATAGTGCTCTGAATACTCCTCCATGTATAACTTGGATTGTGCTCAATATTGGCCTCCAAAAAACCACTTCTAGGGAAATATTTAGCTTTGAGAACTCTAGTGAGAAGAGAGGAAGAGTTTGTAATGAGCTTCCATCATTGCTTACCTAACATGGCTAAATTGAAGCCTTCAAGGTCCCGGAAGTTAAGTCCTCCGTTATCTTTGCTAACCGTCATTTTATCCCACCTCAACCAATTAATGCCGCGACCTCCATTTTTCTTCGTGCCCCAATAGAAAGAGTTCATCATGCGTTCTATCTCCTCACCAAGAGTAGTCGGAAGAAGAAAAGCACCCATACAGTAAGATGGAATCGCTTGTGCAACCGCTTTGATAAGCACCTCTTTACCGGCTCTAGAAAGTGACCGCGAGTTCCAATTCTGAATTTTCTTCCAGATACGGTCCTTAATAAAAGAGAAGATAGATTTTTTGTCACGACCAATTATGGAAGGGAGACCAAGATATTTACCATGTCCCATGGATTCAGCAACTCCCAAAAGATTATTGATAAGTGAGCGACAATTTGCCTCGGTGTTGCGGCTATAAGCAATGGCTGATTTTTGATAATTTATGGCTTGACCACTGGCTGCCTCATAGATATCAAGAACATGCTTAAGATTAGTGACCTCTGAAACGGAAGCTTTACAGAAAAGGAAGTTGTCGTCTGCAAATAAGAGATGACTAATAGATGGACTGCCTCTACATATACGTACACCGTGTAACAGGCCACGAGACTCATGGTGATGGATATAGGAAGTAAGACCCTCAGAGCAAATAATATACAAATAAGGCGAGTGAGGATCACCTTGGCGGAGGCCACAAAGAGGAGTGATAGGACCAACCCGATCATTATTAACGAGAACATGATAATTTACCGTTGTAACACACTGCATGATCCACTTAACCCAAGTATTTGAAAAACCCATCTTTTGCATCATCGCTTGCAAATAACTCCATTTGACACGATCAAAAGCTTTACTGACATCTAACTTTAAAGCAATAAGTCCTTCTTTGCCACGACTTTAACACTTCATATAATGGAGAACTTCAAAGGCTGTTAATGCATTATCAAGAATATCTCTTCCCGATACAAAAGCAGCTTGTGAATCTGAAATACAAGTAGGAAGGATATGTTTGAGACGGTTAGCTAGAACCTTTGAGAGAATTTTGTAGACGACATTGCAAAGAGATATAGGACGGAGATCCTTCATGCTTTCGGGACGGTCGACTTTCGCCACTAGCGCAATATTTGTATCATTGATATTAGGTGGAAATTGCCCATCTTCGAGCCAAGAGCAACAAGTTTCAAAATTTTCTCTTCCGAAAAGGGGCCAAAATTTGCGGTAGAAACCCGGGTTAAGGCCGTCAGGTCCCGGAGATTTATCTGGATGCATAGAAAAAGCTGCTTGACGGAACTCCCGGAGAGTTCTCTTTGCTCCAAGCTTCCATATCACCAATACAATATTTAAGCTTTTGAGGAATATTTCTAGCGGGATAATAAGGCCAGTTTGAAGTAATCATATCCACCAAGCTATTATCAAGTAGCCAAGAATTTTCAAAGCGAAAAGAGCGCTTTGGCTGAATGTGAGGCTCGTGCTCAAGCTTTAGGAGAATAGGCGAGTGATCAGATGTGGCAGCAGCCAAATTGATGAGTCTAGCCGCGGGAAACATTAAGGACCATGTATGAGTATGCATAGCGCGATCAAGACGTTCTTCCAAGGCACGGGTTTGTTGGAACAAAGTGGATCTGACATGAACCTCTAAAATTTTAAGTGGTTTTGATGATAACAAAGTATTAAAATTACAATTGGTATTACTAATGATTATTCTAGTGTGCAGAATTATAAGTTAAAATTCATTCAGAAGCACTATGAATAACAAGAGAGAAGCCAAGCTATGAAGCTCTGAAAGCGTATCGCTGTTCATCAGAAGCTTAAATTTTGCGTGCTGAAGATAATGCTTCTGAGGACCAAAGCTAGACTCTGAGGAGTTCAGAAGCTGAAGACCTTAAGAAGCTACGACAACAGCATCTGAAGCAAAAGGAATTTACGTCACTCAAGAACTGACAGAACCACAACCATTGTTTGAAGAACAATCTACTTCAAGGCTCTGTCACATCCACAGGAAGGAATATTCGTTGGTACAACGTTAATCTTATCCATAAGTGGAGCGCATTTGAGGATCGTACTATCGTACTATTATTACTCAAAATGGATGAGTGATAATTTGAATTGCAAGGTAGTGGAATTGGATTTCTTTGCTAAAGAAGGCAATCTACAGCTAGCAATTGTACGAGCAAATTTCAGCTGGCACCTTATCTCTCTACAACGGTCATCATCTTCCTTCAAGTATAAATAAGAAGACTCAAATGGAAGAAATGACTACTGTTCTACGATTCCATTACTGCGTTTAAGGCTCTGAAGCATTCTGACATTATTGTTCTATCTGTCATTCAAAGTCTTAAAGCAATTTGCGTTGTATTTTGTAAACACCTCCGATAGTATATCAAGTGTTCATTAACATTCATTCTTATTCTTAAGTTTGTTTGAGAAGTCTCTTGTTAAGTGTAACTTGAGCATTTGAGAAGTCTCTTGTTTAGTGAAACTTGAGCACCTGAGAAGTCTCTTGCAAGTGTGCTTGAGCAATTTGTAATCTTAAGTAGATTATAGTGAAAATCTCTTGTTAGTAACAAGGGGACTGGAGTACTCTCGATTTGTGAGAGGAACCAGGATAAATTTTGTGTCTTTCTCTCTTTCTCTCAGCACCCCTTTTTATTTTGTGTTTATATCCGCTGCAAACTTAGTTTTATTTGGTAAAAAGTTTTAATTTTTAAAACACAATTCAACCCCCCCCCCCCCCCCCTTCTTGTGTTTTTCCACCTTCAATTGGTATCAAGAGCTAGGTCTGTTGCCTAACTCACCTTACAGTGAAACAGTAAAGATCCAGGAGGAAAAACATGTCTGCTGAGAAGAATCTCAATGAAGTTCCTTTTGACTATGACTCAAACTCTCGACAAAGAAGGTCATCTGATAAAGTTCCTTTCTTCAATGGAACTGAGACTAGCTACCCGTTCTGGAAAACAAATATGTACAGCTATATCATGAGTATTGACTGTGATTTATGGGACATGGTAGAAGATGGAGTTAACTTTGAAAACATGGACTTAGAAGATGTTGTCAGCTCTCAGAACAGGAAAGCCTTTACACCTACTCAAAAGCTAGAGTACAAGAAGCATCACTCTGTAAAAGGAATGATGACTAATGCTATCTCACATGATGAGTACCTTAAAATTGGAGATAAAAGAACTGCAAAATCTATTTGGGACTCCTTAAAATCCAAGTATGAGGGCAACAAACAAGTTAAGGAGGCAAAGGCTAACTTGTTGGTGCATCAGTATGAGCTGTTTAAGATAAAGGACGGAGAGGACATTGAAACTATGTTTTCACGGTTTCAAATTCTAGTATCTGGACTTCAAGTATTAGACAAGAGTTATACTGAAGCTAATCATGTGAGAAAGGTACTCAGAAGCCTACCACCAAAATGGAGACCCAATAGGTGACTGCTTTTCAAGAGTCTAAGGATTTGGATACAGTATCCCTTGAAAGCTTGATTAGTTCTTTAAAGAGTCATGAGATGGAACTAATGACTGATGAATCAACCAAGAAGATGAAAGGGATAACCTTAAGCTCTAAAAGTTCATCAAAGGCTCTGAAAGCTAAAATTATAGAATCTGAATATGAGGCTTCTAAAGAGGGTCAAGAAGTTGGGTCTGATGATGAAGAAGAGATGGTGCTGATGGCTGCTAAGGTTTCACAATGGGCAAAACGAAGCAAGAAATATGCAGGCAAATTTGGAGGATCTTCCAAGAGACTTAGTACTGCTAAAGACAAGAAGGAAGATCAAAACAAGTGTTTCAAATGCAACAAGCCTGGTCATTTCATTGCTGATTGTCCAGAAAACAAAAGTAGATCATCAAAGCAAAGCTCTAGCAAGGAAAGATATAAGAGTAAAGTCAAGAAGAGCTTTCTGGCAACATGGGAAGATCTTGACAAAGACTCAGACTCAGATGGTGATGAGGAAGCAAATCTAGCACTGATGGCAACTACCTCTGACAGAGAAGACTCTGAAGCAGGTTCAGACTCTGAAGATGAGGAAGAGGTAATTGCTAAACTATCTAGAACTGAATTAGTAGATTCTCTTAAAGATGCCTTAAAAATGCTCACTAAAAAGGCAGGTGAATGTAAGGTCCTGAAAAAGGCTTACAATAACCTAACTGAGAAAATGAACATAATAGTTGAAGAAAATGAGTCTCTAAGTAGTAGAAACTCATTTATGGAAACTCATTATGTTTATGATGATAAGGTTCCTCCAGAGCATGAATTTGCTCTGCAAGAATTTCTTATCAATGGCATGAAGAGAAGTAAGATAGCTTCCTTAATATACCATGTTAGTAGAAACAGAGGTGAAGGTCTTGGATTTTCACGTTTTAAGGATAATCCATTATTTTCTAAACCCTCTAAAAGTGATAATTCAAAACCTAAGGTTGTATTTGTTAAAAGCCAATCAGAAGCAATAAGTATACCAGAACCTGAAAAAATAATTGTGTCAGAGGCCAAGAAGCCTCAAACTCTGAAATCTTCAGAGCCTAAGGTTTCCAAACCTCAGACCAATGTCAAAATAAATAAAACTCTGGTATATTCTAAAGCAAAGCACAAGAGTTATACAAAGCCTAAAAGTTTTTCAAAATGCTTCAATAACTCTAGAGCTCCTGATAGGCCTTATAAACAAAAACAATCTAAGGTAATGAGGACTAACTCTAAAGGACCCATAAAGGTATGGGTACCAAAGTCTGAGATTGTCTTTGCAGCAGATCTGCACTCTAAGAAGGCCAGAGCAGCATTCTTGGTACCTGGACAGTGGCTGCTCGCGTCATATGACAGGAGACAAGCATATGTTCCAAACCCTGACTCTGAAAGAGGGAGGAACTGTGGGATTTGGAGGAAACCAAAAAGGGAAGACCACTGGTACTGGTACAGTTGGTAATTCTTCTCTCTCTATCAAAGATGTTTGGTTAGTTGATGGCCTCAAACATAATCTACTAAGCATTAGCCAATTTTGTGATAGTGGATTTGTTGTTAAGTTTAATAAAGATGCATGTACTGTAATCAGAGAGTCTGATGAGTCTGTAGTATTCAGAGGCTTAAGGAAAGGCAATGTTTATAAAATCAATTTGTCAGAACTCTCAGAGCAAAAGATAGTTTGTCTTCTATCTTTGAATGATGAGAAATGGGTCTGGCACCAACGCTTAGGTCATGCTAACTGGAGATTAATCTCTAAGCTTAGCAAACTAAGCTTGGTTAAAGGACTACCCAATCTTAACTATCATTCAGATGCTCTGTGTGGTCCTTGTCAGATTGGAAAGATTTCAAAAACCTCTTTTAAACCTAAAAACACTGTCTCTACCTCAAGACCTCTTGAATTGCTTCACATTGATTTGTTTGGTCCTGTAAGTACAGCCTCAATCAATGGAAAGAAATATGGACTTGTTATTATTGATGATTACAGTAGATGGACTTGGGTCAAATTTCTTAGAGTGAAAGATGATGCATATGATGTGTTTACCATCTTCTGCACACAAGTGCAAAGTGAGAAGAGTCTCAAGATCTTAAAGATCAGAAGTGATCGTGGGGGTGAGTTTGAAAACGAACCCTTTGCAACTTTTTGTGAAGACCATGGAATTGTCCATGAGTTCTCAGCTCCTAGAACACCACAGCAAAATGGTGTTGTAGAGAGAAAGAACATGTCTTTACAAGAGATGGCAAGAACCATGATGCATGAGACTAAACTTGTTAAGCACTTCTGGGCAGAAGCTGTGAACACAGCTTGTTATATTCAAAATAGGATCTATATCAGACCTATATTGAATAAAACAACATATGAACTCTTTAAAGGAAGAAAGCCCAACATCTCTTATTTTCATCAGTTTGGATGTACCTGTTACATTCTGAACAATAAGGCCTACAAAAGAAAATTTGATGCCAAAGCTTGTAAGGGAATCTTTATAGGTTACTCTGAACGCTCAAAGGCATACAGATTGTATAATTCTGAAACTAACACAGTGGAATAATCTATACATGTTAGATTTGATGACAAAGAGCCTGAAAGTAAAATGTCAGAGCAAGATGATAGCTATGCAGGTGTTCCTTATCAATATAACAATCCAGAACCTGAGAAAGCATCAGATGCAAATGAAACTTCAGAAGCTGTATTGGAAGAAGTCTCTGAAGAAGCATCCACAATAGAAGCATCTGAAGAGCATGATGATATCTCATAAGATGATACCCAAACAAGTGCTGAAACTAATGAAGCTCCAAAGAGAAAATTCAAATACAGATCATCACATCCAGAAGATCTTATTCTTGGAAACAAAGAGAGTCCAAGAAAAACAAGATCAGATTATCAACAACATGATTCACTTCTAGGACTCATATCTATGATAGAACCTAAGAATGTTGATGAAGCTCTTTCTGATGATGGATGGATTGTAGCAATGCAAGATGAGCTCAACCAGTTTCAAAGAAATGATGTGTGGGATTTGGTACCAAGACCAACACACAAAAACATCATTGGAATCAAGTGGGTATTTAGGAACAAACTGAATGAACAAGGTGAAG
The DNA here is from genome assembly GCA_030408175.1 of Trifolium repens. Lineage (NCBI taxonomy): Eukaryota > Viridiplantae > Streptophyta > Magnoliopsida > Fabales > Fabaceae > Trifolium > Trifolium repens. Next base: position 41,716,010 of record CP125851.1, read on the forward strand.
TGGTAAGAAACAAAGCTAGACTAGTAGCACAAGGCTACAGTCAGCAAGAAGGCATTGACTTCACTGAAACATTTGCTCCAGTGGCAAGACTGGAAGCAATCAGGTTATTATTATCATATGCAGTTAATAATGGAATAACCTTATACCAAATGGATGTTAAGAGTGCCTTTCTAAATGGTGTCATTTCTGAAGAAGTATATGTCAAACAACCCCCAGGTTTTGAGGATTTGAAAAACCCTGATTATGTTTATAAACTTAAGAAATCACTCTATGGTCTCAAACAAGCTCCAAGAGCTTGGTATGAAAGACTGAGTAATTTCCTTTTAGAAAATGGTTTTCAAAAAGGTCAAATTGACAATACACTATTCAGAAAGACAACTAAGAAAGACATCTTAATTATTCAAATCTATGTCGATGATATAATATTTGGTTCTACTAATGCTTTCTTGTGCAAGAGTTTTTCAAAGCTGATGCAGGATGAATTTGAAATGAGCATGATGGGTGAACTAAAGTTTTTCCTTGGAATTCAAATCAATCAAGGAAAAGATGGCACTTACATTCATCAAAGCAAGTATACAAAAGAGCTTCTGAAGAAGTTTAATCTTGAAGACTGTAAGATAATGTCAACTCCCATGCATCCTTCAAGCAGCTTAAGCAAGGAAGAAATTGGAAGCAAAGTAGATCAGAAGTTGTATAGAGGTATGATTGGTTCTTTGCTCTATCTAACAGCTTCTAGACCTGATATTTTATATAATGTATGCTTGTGTGCAAGATTCCAGTCAGATCCTAGAGAACCTCACTTAACTGCAGTTAAGAGGATCTTTAGATATCTGAAAGGAACTACTAATCTAAGACTTCTTTATAAAAAATCCCTAGATAGTAAGCTAGTTGGATTCTGTGATGCTGACTATGCTGGAGACAAGATAGAGAGAAAATCCACTAGTGGAAATTGCCAATTTATTGGTGAGAATCTCATATCTTGGGCCAGCAAGAGACAAACAACTATTGTTTTGTCTACAGCAGAAACAGAATACATTTCAGCTGCTAAATGTTGTACACAGCTTCTCTGGATGAAATATCAGTTAGAGGATTATAATATAGCTGAGAGTAGTTGTAACAACCCGTTTTTCAAAGGCCAGAAAAGGCATTATATATATTTTTTTTTTTATACACATCAGAGTTACGCATAAAACATTTTTAATGAGCCGGCATTCAAATATACAAAAGAACTCATTACCATAAGGTGCTTCGACAAGCAAAGTGTATTCCTGAATAATTACAACCCAAGTCTAAGTATTCAAACACTTATAACAAAACAAGTTAGAATCCTATGCCTAAACCCAAAAAGCACGGTGTATAAAACACACCGGCGCATAGTCTAACTATACTAAGCCAAAGCTCCAACACCTCACTGGGGCCTGGAACAGCCACCGTCGTCACCACGACCTAACCCATCATCTGGGTGGGATGAGCCCGCAAATGAAAGAAAGGGTCACCACAAAATACAAGTATGTATATATATAACCAGTGCGAAAGATGTACACATAACAAGTTTCCACATACACAAGAGAAAGCTCTTAATCTCAAAAGTAATTCCCACCAACGGGTCTATATAAATAAATCACCAAGCCTAATGCAGACTTCTACAATGGGGGTGACAACCGAACTCTGGTTCGCCACATGCATGATTTCAATTCTGGAATTCAACCTCTCTATAGAAGGCGTAGGTCTCTGGTGGGATAACACCTCCTACTATTGGTGGGATAACACCAGGTAGAGTCACACAAGACAATACCAGAACAATCACGGTGGGATAACACCGGGTGAGTCACACAAGACAACCACCAACTCAATAAAATCCAGTAGGATTTGGCGAAGTCGCACAGACAAACGCCCGGTACGTAGGCAAAGTCACACAGACATACACCTAGGCATGCAACTATGAAATGCATGGCATATATTCTCTTTGGCATATACAGGATAGTCACACAGACAAAATCCCCGCGTAGTCCTATCTGACGCACGCATTCGTATATGCTCATGCAAACAATCACATAGCCTAAAGCCTATGTACAAACCATCACAACATACATACATTTTCTCAATCCTATGTAAATTGCACACGCATTTATAACCACGTTCTCATCAACGAGAATACATAAGTACAAACATGCCCAAGCACACAGCAATTGCATACACAGCAAAACAAAGCATGTCGTAACCGTTTTAAAAGACGGAAATAAAGTGGAGCCCTTACCTCGGCAAGCTTCCGTTTATTAAAACTCGTCCAAACAACACAACGCGCTTCCTAAAACAAGCAGCGTACCATCAATACATTGTTCTCCAACCAATAGTATTGAAACTAAACCAAAAACCCCAAAAACCTAAAGGTTCCTAAGGAAAATTCACTCTTTCGGTTACCATACCAAAAACTACCGTATTGATCAACCACCATGAGTTATTTGTACTATTTTTAGGACCCAAAACAATAGGCCAAAGTCTTAAATAATTTGAAATGCAAAATGGCCGTTTTCTTGCGTTATAAGTTACGTACTTTCCGAGTACCCGAAAAACTCGTTTCCAATCCCCGCCACTTCCAAAAATTAATAAAAAGGGATTAGAAAGTTACAAACCAAGTTTAGAAATCAGAATCCAAAATTTCAACTCTCAGGGCTCGCCCTGGCGAGTTGGTGGCGAGTGAAGGCAGTGAGGACAGGTCTAGCTCGCTCTGGAGCTCGCCCTGGCGTGTTGTCATGACCTGTGAGACTCGCCCCAGCGAGTTAACACTCGCCCGGCGAGTTGCACCTGTCATGACAGCAAAAGACAGCAACTCACCCCACCTTTTTCCAACCAAGCCTAGTTTGATTCTATTAGTTCCCAACACCTTTTCAAGGCACAAAAGCAAACCATTTTCATAAGCAAGTAATTCATCTCCGAAAGCAGGTTGGTTGCTTCGAGTGCAAGTTATTTGATTTTCATTTCCAAAATCAAAACCAAACCCCAAGCACAAGTTTCATTACGGGCCTTAACCGACCGGTAATCATTTTCAAACATGTTTTCAAGGCGAAAAGCAACACCACATGTTACAAGAGTTTTAAACCACTTGGACCCCAAAAACACCACACAAAACACTTAGGAAATATTTTCATAACCTCAAAATATTTTTCATCGAATTTTCTAAAACAAAACCATACAACGCATTTCCCTTTTGCCCAAAGGTTCAAAGACAATGTTTCTTTTCGAAACCTTACAACCTAACCACATGTTATTGATCAATACATAACCAAACCAAAACCCTAACTTTTCTTATGAGATTTTTCACCAACTCATGGAAAACAAAAATAACAAAGCCTACACATGCTTCTCTAAACCTCATGAACAACATTCATGAAACAAAAACCATGTAAAGTAACATTTCCTAACAAACCCTCATGAGAACATAAACCCAAAAACTCCTAAACTCTATATGTCTACCAACCTATGAGATGAGAAGAGAGGGTTACCTTAAGAAAGTGATTCTCTACAAATTCCCTTTGATCCTACAAGCTTGTGATGGAGTGAAATGGTGAAGAATTGAAAATTTGTGATGATTAGAAAGAAAGTAATGGAGTTCACGTGGAAGAGAGAAAGAAAAGAGAGATTTATGATGTTTTTCTAAGTGACCAAAGTCATCAAACCTCCTTACTATGACAAAGGCTCTTGATAGCCAATCCACCCTTGGATCAAAGTCAAAAGTCCAAGCTTAAACCCTAGCCATTGGATCAATTTGCTTTATGGATAATCACAAGATTTTATCAACTCTTCCAAAACAAGTCTCGTATTCAGCTCTCGCGCGTCGCGACGAACGTAAATCACAAAAACATAAAACCTACGGCAAGAACGTCTATCGTTAAACATTTCCAAAACTTATCTTCGAATCTTTTTCCGCGACTGTAATTTTCTTCCATACCTTGGAAAATTATTCTCAGAACATAACCTCACTCACGCAGATATATAAAACTCCCATCCGAAACCTCACTTAAAACAGACGCAGTAAAATTTTACATCAGCGGGTAAAATCCTACTCGTTTTTCCAAAAACAAGAATAATCCAAAACTCGTTATTCTGAATCCACATCAACCTTCTTATTCACAAAAGAGGATTACAAGACAAAAGTCTGTGCCTTTACAGCGCACGAGCACAAAACAGGCTCAATTACAGCAAAAATCCTATAATTACACGATGTTTCACCACATGAACACATTGAAACCCTACTTTTCCTTAAACCAACTATACAATGAAATCTTGGGTCTTACAATACTACCCCCCTAAAAGAAGTTTCGTCCTCGAAACTTAGACGTCGACAAACAAACTGGGGTACAATTCCTTCATCTTACTCTCGAGCTCCCAGGTGGTATCTCCTGTAGCTTCGTTCCATATTACCTTCACCAAAGGTATCTCTTTCGTTCTCAGGCGCTTCATCTTCCTATCCGCAATCTTGATCGGCGGAACTTCAAATGACAAGTTATCCCTCAACTGGATGTCATCTGGTGTAATCACATGTGACGGATCCGGTGTATATTTCCGCAACTGCGACACATGGAACACGTCATGTATCAGAGATAGTACCGGTGGCAACGCGATCCGGTATGCTACCTTCCCAATCCGTTCCAAAATCTGATAAGGCCCTATAAACTTCGGGGTCAACTTCTTTGCTTTCAAAGCCCTTCCAACACCAGTCGTTGGAGTAATTCGGAGAAATACGTGATCTCCCTCTTCAAACTCTAAAGGCCTCCGACGCCTATCCGCATAACTTTTCTGGCGATCTTGAGCAACCTTCATCATTGCCCTTATCTTTCGGACCTTGTCCGTCGTCTGTTGTACCATTTCAGGTCCTACTATCATACCCTCCCCATCTTGATACCAACACAAAGGAGTCTGACATCTTCTCCCAAACAAAGCCTCGTATGGTGCCATTCCAATACTCGCGTGGAAACTGTTGTTGTACGTGAATTCTATCAACGGTAAAACATCATCCCAACTTCCACGATCATCCAATACACAAGCTCTCAACAAATCTTCCAAAGATTGATTTGTTCTCTCGGTCTGTCCATCTTTCTGAGGATGATAGGCGGAACTCAATCTCAGTTTCGTCCCCAACGCCTCATGCAAAGTCTTCCAAAAGTGCGAAGTAAACTTTGGGTCTCGATCCGACACTATACTCGACGGAATCCCATGTAACCTCACAATCTCAGCAATGTAAATATCGGTTAACTTTGCCGCTGTATCCGTAGTTCTTACCGGTAGAAAATGAGCGGACTTAGTCAAACGATCCACTATCACCCAAATGGAATCATGTTTCCTCCTGGTCTTAGGTAAACCAGTGATGAAATCCATAGAAATGCTATCCCACTTCCACTCGGGGATATCTAATGACTGCAGCATCCCTGCTGGTCTCTGATGCTCAATCTTCGCCTTCTGACAAGTCAGACACGACGCCACATACTCAGCCACATCTTTCTTTATACCCGGCCACCAGAAATCATGCCTCAGGTCTTGATACATCTTTGTTGCTCCGGGATGTATACTAAGTTTACTCTTGTGTGCCTCCCCTAGAATGGTGTTTCTCAAGTTCATAGCTTCGGGCACACACACTCTACCTTGACACCTCAAGATGTTGTCCGATCCCACCTTGAAATCTCGGTTGGTTTCCCGAACAATCAAAGCCCTTTTCTCCATGAGAAACTTGTCATCTTGACAATTAGCAATATCCTCCAACAAACCGTTCGAGATGGTAATCATACCCAGTCTCATATTCCCTAAAGCAAACTCTACCTCTAAGTGCAAGTCACGAAACTCCCTCAACAACTCTTGTTGACTAGCCAATTGTGCCGAACAAACCGACACACTCTTCCTACTCAAAGCATCGGCTACCACATTAGCCTTTCCAGGATGGTATTCCAAGGTGAAATCAAAATCTTTCAATGTTTTCATCCATCTCCTCTGTCGCATATTAAGCTCTTTCTGATCGAACAGATACTTAAGACTTTTATGGTCACTAAACACGACAAAAGTGCAACCATAAAGATGATGTCTCCAAATCTTCAATGCAAAAACAACGGCCGCAAGCTCTAAATCGTGCGTAGGATAATTCTTTTCATGCACTTTCAACTGCCTTGACGCATAAGCCACTGCTCTCTTGTGTTGCATCAACACACAACCCAACCCTTGATGAGAAGCCTCACAATAAACCTCATACGGTTCCTCCGACTGTGGTAACATCAAAACTGGTGAAGTCATCAATCGCTCCTTCAACAACTGAAAACTCAATTCACACTTCTCAGTCCACGCAAACGGTTGATCTTTCCGCGTAAGTTGTGTCATCGGTGCCACAATCTTAGCAAATCCTTCTATAAACCTTCGGTAATATCCGGCCAAACCAACAAAACTTCTCACATCCGTCACTGTTTGAGGTTGCTTCCATGCAAGTACCGCATCAATCTTGGCTGGATCCACGGCTATTCCCTCTTTTGATATTACATGACCAAGGAAATTCACCTCTTCCAACCAAAAGTCACACTTTGACGGGTTTGCATACAACTTACTTTCCCACAAAACTTGCAAAACCAAGCGAAGATGCTCTTCATGCTCCTCTCCACTCTTCGAATACACCAAAATGTCATCAATAAACACTACTACGAACTTGTCCAAAAACGAATGGAATATCCGATTCATGTAGGCCATGAAGATAGCAGGTGCATTTGTCACTCCAAACGGCATCACCAAGTACTCATAATGCCCATACCGTGACCGAAACGCCGTTTTCTGAACATCCTCATCTCGCACTCTTATCTGGTGATATCCAGATTTCAAGTCGATCTTGGAAAATACAGACGCTCCCTTCAATTGGTCCATCAAATCATCAATACGCGGCAGTGGATATCGGTTCTTGACAGTCACCTTATTAAGCTTCCGATAATCCACCCACAAACGAGACTTACCATCCTTCTTTTTAACCAATAAGACCGGTGCTTCCCAAGGCGACACACTAGGCCTTATGAAACCTTTAACTAACAAGTCCTCAATCTGACTCTTCAACTCTACCAACTCAGCTGGAGCCATCCGATAAGCTGATTCCGAAATCGGACCCGTACCCGGTTGCAGATCAATAAAGAATTCCACCTCTCTACACGGAGGAAAAGTTGGAATCTCCGATGGAAACACATCTTGGAAATCCTGAACCACTCGAATTTCCTCAATTCGGATCTCTGACGTCACTCCTAAGCTAGCAAGTGAAACTATCTCCGGCTCTCCATTACACATAACCACAGAAAGCCGATTTGCAGACAAGTACCTTCGCACACCTGGCTTGGGAAAGAAAACCAATTTCCGAGCACAGTCTAGAATAACATAATGATAAGACAACCAATCCATCCCGAGGATGATCTCGAGAGATAACAGCGGTACACAAACCAAATTGACCAGAAAATCTCTATTCTGGATTACTACCAAACAATGCAAACATGCAGTATTCACTACCAAATCCTTAGCAGGAGTCAAAACATTCAAATCAAACGGAAGCACAGAAACATTCAAACTCAAACGATTTGCACATGCCAAAGATATGAATGAGTGGGTTGCCCCCGTGTCAATCAAAGCAGTTAAAGAATTACCTGCGATGTGACAGCTCTCATGGATGGCATTGTTAGCCTGCCCACTCAACTCAGTGCCCATACAGTAAGCACGTGTCTTTGCCGCAGGTCTGGCACCCTGTGAGCCTTGTGCCACATTTGCCGACGGCCCAGTCTTCGGGGCTCTGCAATCTCTAGCAAAGTGTCCCGGCTTCTTGCAATTGTAGCAGGTGTTTCCCCCCTTCGGTTGCGTGCACTCATTAGAAAAATGCCCCGCTTCTCCACAGTTGTAGCAAGTCCCCTTACTACCCTCTGATTTTCCCCGGGTTCCCTGATTCACCGATCGGCCCGGTCCTTTACTGTGTTGAGGACGGTTATAAGGCTTACTCCCTTGCCTCCCACTATTCTGAGTCGAACCACGATCATTGGTACGACTTGGTCCTCCAGCGCTAGAATTCCCTTGGCGGTTCACCCGCTTATTCTTCATGTCTTCCACCTCTTGACATTTCTCCACCAACACTTGAAACTGTCGGATACCCAATGGCACAACCGCATCCTGCAGTTCGTACCTCAACCCATCTTGGAAACGACGGCACATATAATCCTCATCTATCCCATCCCTAAAGAAGCGGAAGAAACGGGATAGTGATTCAAACTTTTTGGCATATGCTTCAACATTCATGCCCGCTTGCCTTAGCCTCAGAAACTCTTCCTCATACCTTTCCCTAGCTGTCTCAGGGAAATATTTGGCCAAGAACCTCCTTTTGAAGTTCTCCCAACTTAACTCTTCATGAACATTCTCCATGATCAGTCGGGTGTTCCTCCACCAATACTCAGAACCCCCTAGTAACTGATAGGTAGCTAAGACCACCTTCTCTCCTTCTGGACAATGAATTGCCCCGAATATCCTCTCCACAGATTGGAGCCATAAATCAGCAGTTTCCGGACCCCCCTCCCCATTAAACTTTGGAGGAGTTTGGTGGTTGAAACTCGAAAGAAGTCTAGATCCAGCCGCAAGTATTTCCCTTTCGCGCTTTTCCAGATCCCTCTGCGCCTTAGCATGGCTCTGAGCAGTCACAGCCGCTGCCATTGTGTTCATGGCATAAGCCATTTGATATATATCAGCATTATCCGTCACAGGTGCTGTAGGTGCCCTTCTTGGAGGCATTCTATCTCTGCACAATACCAATTCTGATTAGATTCCTTATCCAAACATTTCTGATTCTTAACAGAAAATCTCATCCAACGGCTACTAACACATAACCCGACACAGAACAAACACTAGAACTGACACTACTCTAGCTATGTTCTAACCGACTCTGGACTAACGACTCAAGTATACACTTTCCCTTTGAAGATTTAAAGTCGGGCTCTGATACCAATTGTAACAACCCGTTTTTCAAAGGCCAGAAAAGGCATTATATATTTTTTTTTTTTATACACATCAGAGTTACGCATAAAATATTTTTAATGAGCCGGCATTCAAATATACAAAAGAACTCATTACCATAAGGTGCTTCGACAAGCAAAGTGTATTCCTGAATAATTACAACCCAAGTCTAAGTATTCAAACACTTATAACAAAACAAGTTAGAATCCTATGCCTAAACCCAAAAAGCACGGTGTACAAAACACACCGGCGCATAGTCTAACTATACTAAGCCAAAGCTCCAACACCTCACTGGGGCCTGGAACAGCCACCGTCGTCACCACGACCTAACCCATCATCTGGGTGGGATGAGCCCGCAAATGAAAGAAAGGGTCACCACAAAATACAAGTATGTATATATATAACCAGTGCGAAAGATGTACACATAACAAGTTTCCACATACACAAGAGAAAGCTCTTAATCTCAAAAGTAATTCCCACCAACGGGTCTATATAAATAAATCACCAAGCCTAATGCAGACTTCTACAATGGGGGTGACAACCGATCTCTGGTTCGCCACATGCATGATTTCAATTCCGAAATTCAACCTCTCTATAGAAGGCGTAGGTCTCTGGTGGGATAACACCTCCTACTATTGGTGGGATAACACCAGGTAGACTCACACAAGACAATACCAGAACAATCACGGTGGGATAACACCGGGTGAGTCACACAAGACAACCACCAACTCAATAAAATCCAGTAGGATTTGGCGAAGTCGCACAGACAAACGCCCGGTACGTAGGCAAAGTCACACAGACATACACCTAGGCACGCAACTATGAAATGCATGGCATATATTCTCTTTGGCATATACAGGATAGTCACACAGACAAAATCCCCGCGTAGTCCTATCTGACGCACGCATTCGTATATGCTCATGCAAACAATCACATAGCCTAAAGCCTATGTACAAACCATCACAACATACATACATTTTCTCAATCCTATGTAAATTGCACACGCATTTATAACCACGTTCTCATCAACGAGAATACATAAGTACAAACATGCCCAAGCACACAGCAATTGCATACACAGCAAAACAAAGCATGTCGTAACCGTTTTAAAAGACGGAAATAAAGTGGAGCCCTTACCTCGGCAAGCTTCCGTTTATTAAAACTCGTCCAAACAACACAACGCGCTTCCTAAAACAAGCAGCGTACCATCAATACATTGTTCTCCAACCAATAGTATTGAAACTAAACCAAAAACCCCAAAAACCTAAAGGTTCCTAAGGAAAATTCACTCTTTCGGTTACCATACCAAAAACTACCGTATTGATCAACCACCATGAGTTATTTGTACTATTTTTAGGACCCAAAACAATAGGCCAAAGTCTTAAATAATTTGAAATGCAAAATGACCGTTTTCTTGCGTTATAAGTTACGTACTTTCCGAGTACCCGAAAAACTCGTTTCCACTCCCCGCCACTTCCATAAATTAATAAAAAGGGATTAGAAAGTTAAAAACCAAGTTTAGAAATCAGAATCCAAAATTTCAACTCTCAGGGCTCGCCCTGGCGAGTTGGTGGCGAGTGAAGGCAGTGAGGACAGGTCTAGCTCGCTCTGGAGCTCGCCCTGGCGTGTTGTCATGACCTGTGACACTCGCCCCAGCGAGTTAACACTCGCCCGACGAGTTGCACCTGTCATGACAGCAAAAGACAGCAACTCACCCCACCTTTTTCCAACCAAGCCTAGTTTGATTCTATTAGTTCCCAACACCTTTTCAAGGCACAAAAGCAAACCATTTTCATAAGCAAGTAATTCATCTCCGAAAGCAGGTTGGTTGCTTCGAGTGCAAGTTATTTGATTTTCATTTCCAAAATCAAAACCAAACCCCAAGCACAAGTTTCATTACGGGCCTTAACCGACCGGTAATCATTTTCAAACATGTTTTCAAGGCGAAAAGTAACACCACATGTTACAAGAGTTTTAAACCACTTGGACCCCAAAAACACCACACAAAACACTTAGGAAATATTTTCATAACCTCAAAATATTTTTCATCGGATTTTCTAAAACAAAACCATACAACGCATTTCCCTTTTGCCCAAAGGTTCAAAGACAATGTTTCTTTTCGAAACCTTACAACCTAACCACATGTTATTGATCAATACATAACCAAACCAAAACCCTAACTTTTCTCATGAGATTTTTCACCAACTCATGGAAAACAAAAATAACAAAGCCTACACATGCTTCTCTAAACCTCATGAACAACATTCATGAAACAAAAACCATGTAAAGTAACATTTCCTAACAAACCCTCATGAGAACATAAACCCAAAAACTCCTAAACTCTATAAGTCTACCAACCTATGAGATGAGAAGAGAGGGTTACCTTAAGAAAGTGATTCTCTACAAATTCCCTTTGATCCTACAAGCTTGTGATGGAGTGAAATGGTGAAGAATTGAAAATTTGTGATGATTAGAAAGAAAGTAATGGAGTTCACGTGGAAGAGAGAAAGAAAAGAGAGATTTGTGATGTTTTTCTAAGTGACCAAAGTCATCAAACCTCCTTACTATGACAAAGGCTCTTGATAGCCAATCCACCCTTGGATCAAAGTCAAAAGTCCAAGCTTAAACCCTAGCCATTGGATCAATTTGCTTTATGGATAATCACAAGATTTTATCAACTCTTCCAAAACAAGTCTCGTATTCAGCTCTCGCGCGTCGCGACGAACGTAAATCACAAAAACATAAAACCTACGGCAAGAACGTCTATCGTTAAACATTTCCAAAACTTATCGTCGAATCTTTTTCCGCGACTGTAATTTTCTTCCATACCTTGGAAAATTATTCTCAGAACATAACCTCACTCACGCAGATATATAAAACTCCCATCCGAAACCTCACTTAAAACAGACGCAGTAAAATTTTACATCAGCGGGTAAAATCCTACTCGTTTTTCCAAAAACAAGAATAATCCAAAACTCGTTATTCTGAATCCACATCAACCTTCTTATTCACAAAAGAGGATTACAAGACAAAAGTCTGTGCCTTTACAGCGCACGAGCACAAAACAGGCTCAATTACAGCAAAAATCCTATAATTACACGATGTTTCACCACATGAACACATCGAAACCCTACTTTTCCTTAAACCAACTATACAATGAAATCTTGGGTCTTACAGTAGTATTCCACTATATTGTGATAATACTGCTGCTATTCATTTATCCAAGAACCCAATTTTGCATTCCAGAGCTAAACATATTGAAATAAAACATCATTTTATAAGAGATCATGTTCAAAAAGGCACAATAGATATTCAATTCATTGATACTGAACATCAATGGGCTGACATATTTACTAAGCCTTTAGCTATTGAAAGATTTGACTTTATTAAAAAGAATTTGAACTTGCACTTTATCTCTGAAGAAAATTAGCTCTGAGATGCAAAATAGAATTAGCATCTGAAGCTCTTTCAGAGCCTCTGATAATTTAGAATCTCCTTTGGGAAGCTCTGAATAAAACGGGTTCTGAAGGGTAACAGGTTCTGATGAGGTGTCAGATACAAATGAGTTTGGCTCTAAACTAAACGGAAACGAAACGTTTAGTACTAGTAAGTGTACAACAGTTGTCTGTACACGCGTCAGCTATGTTTAAGTCTTTCCAACACGTGTCTAGATCCTGATGGATAGAGAACAGTTAATGATGAAAATGCAGTTATGCAATTTAAAATTAATTTTAAACTGTTCGCGCTTCCTCCTTTGTGCCTATTTTCTGAGTGTTTACTCTATTTGATATAAATTGTCACTTCACTCACAAAGCACAACTTTTTCACATAATCACTTCCTACACAAACCCTAAACCTCAGATATTCCCAAATCTCCCTGCTTCTTAATCTTTTGCAATCATGGCTGCTCGTCCTTCAAACGAAATTGTTCAACGGCCGTTCAACCCTGTTCTACCACCAGTTATTGATCTTCTGTCTCAAGAAAAACTAGTCTTCAAAGATAATGTAACCGACGCTGGTCCAGAATCTTTTGAGTTCGTTACAGAAAAGTTTGTTGATTTTGAGAGTTTTAAAGTGAATGGAATTGACATTCAAAGTTTATTCTACGATCAACAATTGAAGAATTACTTTGAGATGCTAAACGGGTTTGTCTACTATGATATTGTCAAGTACTTCTGGCAGAAAGCTACCATCTTTGACAAGTTCAATGCTGATGAAGAGGTTAGAAAGATGGTAGAAAAGGATGGTTCTCTGAAAGGTAAAACAAGGAGTCAACTTGGCTTAAGACCCTATAAAGGAAAGGAGATTAGGTCAAATATCATGGGTATCAATGTTCTTATTACTCAAGAACATATTGCCAAAATTTTGGGTCTGGACAATGAAGGAGAGAATGTGGATGAATATGGTGAGAAGAGCAAACATATTGAATCCATTAAGAAGGATTTATTCCTGCCTGGTAGTGCCAACAATGATTTTGGTAAAGCTAAATTCATGAAGCAAAACTTCAGCTTTGTTTTCAAAGTGTTTCTGGCCTCCATCATCACTAGAGAAGGAGGATATGATACTATTTCTCTACCACACCGGCACTTCATTTGGTTTTTTTACAAGAAGGTGAAGATAAATTTGGCAAAGCTTCTGTTTGATCACCTATGATTTACTATATCCAAAAGCAGAACCAAATCACCTTCAATGATTCATCATCCAAGGTAGATCTCAGAAATCATCCGACAAACAAAGCTTATTCAAATTTTCAGTACCAAGGAGAAACTTAGAGTCTTCAATACTGCTAAGTATGATGCAAGCGTTCTGGTAAATATGCATCTGAAGACAAAAGAGGAGCTGAAAACAGCCAAGAGCCCTCTGGAGCAGGTTTATGAGAAGTACTTCTGGTGTGACGGTTTCCCAACCATATCAGAATTTGATAATGATGATGTTATCAAGAACTTCTTGGAATTGGTCAGATTAGATTCTGGGGTAAGTGTGCCCAGGAGTATGGTAGTTGGTGTACCAAACTGGGACATCTTCAAAGGACCAAAGCAGATCACCAGGTCTAAAAGAAAACCTCAACCAATTGAACAAGAAATTGTTGAGGAGGAACAATCTGAAGATAAGAATGATGATGCTGAGGTTAGTGGTGCTGAAAGGATAGCCACTGAAGAAAAAGAAGAAGTCACTAAGGAACAAGTGGCTAAGATTGCTCAGAGGAAGGCTGTTCAGAAGGAAAGAAGAACAAAGAAAAGGAATGATAGGCCTGTAGATGCTGAAGAGGATCAACCTGTCAGAGCCACAAAAAGAAAGAATACAGTTGTTTCCAAACAAAAGGCTGCTGACTCAGGTAAAAATTCTAAGCCTAATATTGATAGTGTATCTAGTGCTCATCCCTCTACCCAATCATCTCCTATAGACTATACAAAGCATATACGAATGATCCCACCTTCCCCACAACCCTCATCATCCTCCTCATCATCATCTGAAGGGACCTCTTCTGATACAAGCACTGATTCTTCAGAGCTTATAGAAAAACTTGACAAAATTCAGAAGGAACAAGATAAGAAAAAGATCCCTGTCAAAAGAACCCTCAAGAAACCTAAAAACAACCCACCAGCAGAAGAAAATATCACCATTGATACTTCCATTCTTGACCAACCTACCAACACAACAAGAAAATCACCCACCATTCTTGAACATCTCTCCACTCACCTATCTGGTGATGCCTTTACCCACTCCAACACAAACTCACCTGATCAATTTCACTTTGTGAATACATCTTCTGACTTACCTATTGATCCACCAATTCCAGAACCACAAAGTCAAACTCCACCATCTTCTCTTGCTGACATTGAACAAGAAGATCCACCCATCTTCACACCAGCTCAGGATGAAGTTATGACTCATCCTGAACATACCACTGCTAAACCACCCACACCACAACCTGAACCTTCCACTCCTGAACCCACACCTGAACCACAAACACCACCATCAGAACCCATCTATGGTCCATCTTACAAACCCTTAACCATAGATGAACTCAGTCTACCTACTGACTTTGCCCTACCCATTCTGGAGGATCTGCTAAAAGCAGAAATTAATGTTGATGATGATTTAATAACAACCCTCAAAGACCCCTTTGATGAAATCAGAAAAATCAAAATCATCCCTCTTAAAAGAAAAAGACCTGAACCCACCATTCCCTTCAACAAAAACCAACCCTTCTTCAATCACAACTCTGAACCAAACCTTGAGCTGCTAGATAATGCTATTAGTATTAGTCTAAAGAAATTTAAGAGCATGGAAGAAGAAGTACTGATATTTCCCTCAGATGTTGATGTTAAGATCAGGGAATTGGAACAGAAATTCAGTCAGTCTCTAAGGCTCTTAGGAGGTTATGTGAAAAGGAAGATTGAATGAAGAGGAATGGAAGTGTTGTCTCAAATAATAAGTGCTGCTGATCGCTCTCATGCTCTGAGACTTACATTTTTCAACCATGAAGAAGAATGTCAGAGATTAGCTTTTTTAGATGCTGTAAATGAAAGTATAAGAAGATCTCTTGATGCTGAGCAGGCTAGGATAGCTGCTGAAATGGAACGTCAGAAGCTTGCTGAACAAGAAGCCTTCAAGTTATTGGTTGATAGAGCTGTTCACATTGCTGTTATTGAGACTAATAAGATTATTGAGAATCAAGCAGCTGCAGAAGATATTGTTATGAATGATCAGAACCTCAGTGAACCAGATTCTGATAAAGGTAAAGCTCCCATTGTTGCTTCATCTCCTCATCGATCTCCACCTGTACTTGTCCAAGGCTCTTCTTCATCTGCTATACCTTCAGCTATGCAAGAAGCTCTGGATGTAATCAAGAATGACTTAAGAGAGGAGCTAAGAAATGAAATGGATGAGTTCAGGGCCGATATAAGAGAAGACATGAACAGATCTGGTGAAGCCACTAACAAGAAGATAGATGCAATGATGGAACTTCTTCTGAAGCTTACTCAACAGCAAATCAAACCTTAACTCTTATGTTTGAGCACTTATTTGTATTCATGTTTATGTAATTCTTCTGAATAATATCTTTTTGGTTAATTAAGTTTCTTATTATCCTTATATATGTGCTTGTGCTGGTGTGTTTATTTTATTTTGTTTTTCAAAATGAAAATCATATACTCTGATAATGTCTGATACTCTTGTGGATTCTGAACCTAGTGTAAGATGTTGGAGAACATCTTGTTTTTAAACTTATATAGGATTTTGAAAACCTAAGGTTCCCCCACATCAGTATTCCTGTTTACTCATGAAATAGCTTCTTAGTATTATAGCCTGTTTATAAGCGGGGCAACAATACCGTATGAGGCGTGTCTGGTAACTGGTTTTCTGACGTTTGACAAGAGTATATAAAAGAAACATGCTCAAAAAGAAAGACATTTATAGCAGAAACTCTTTATTAAATTTATTGAAGAAATTCTTTATTACATAAGATAATGAGATCCTACTTAGAATCAACATCAGCAGCCTCTGGCTTATTCTTCTTATGCTTCTTATCAACATAAGAAAGTAGATCACGCAGGGCTTGCTGAGCTTCAGCTTGATACTCTTCGTATGGCTTGTCATCATCATATTCCATAAGAATTCTTCCATGTCAGAGCCTATTTCTTCAAGCTCTGACTCTGTCAGCACCAATTCCCGCTTGTTTCTTTCATAGAGATGCCTGTTTTCTTCGCAGCGCCAGGGCTCTGCTTCCTTCTTGATCACTTCTTTAGATCCTGAAGCATCTTTCGTAGCTTGCTTTTCCATTGTGTGTTTCTTATGATGTTCTTTGATTATTCTGTATGAATAAAATGAGAAGAATCATCTCTCTTTATAGTGCTCTCAAATTTTCTTGTCTACCTGGGAATCAACATAGTTCATTTAATGAATATAGTTGTAACCAATTTTTGACTTGAATGTTTTGTTTTCTGCGCTTTTTGACTGATGACAAAAGGGGGAGTAAGAACAGCGTTAAAATTGATGATAATTGATTTCTTTTACTGCTAAAGAACTGAAACTGTTATACTCATATCAATTTCTATCCCTTCTGAACTATCGTTATGTGTTTCATTCTGAACCTTATTGAAAGGGGAGAAAATTTAAGAACCTAAAATTGATTTCCATAGATAATATAAGAGAAGCTTGCAAACCTCCTCTGAACATTATCTGACTCTAAGAAGCAAAGCTTACAAAACTGTGCTTCTGAGAGTCAAATATGAAAATCTAATTTAAGTTGATAAACTAACTCTTAAACTGTTTTAATTAATTATGGATAAGACTTAGGGGGAGCTTACAAACCTAACCCTATGGATTATCAGACTCAGGGGGAGATTGCAAACCTTTGAAACCTGAAGTCAACATAATTAAATTAAATCAACAACAATTGAATTTTAATGCTTTAGTTTGTCATCATCAAAAAGGGGGAGATTGTTGGAACAAAGTGGGTCTGACATGAACCTCTAAAATTTTAAGTGGTTTTGATGATAACAAAGTATTAAAATTACAATTGGTATTACTAATGATTATTCTAGTGTGCAGAATTATAAGTTAAAATTCATTCAGAAGCACTATGAATAACAAGAGAGAAGCCAAGCTATGAAGCTCTGAAAGCGTATCGCTGTTCATCAGAAGCTTAAATTTTGCGTGCTGAAGATAATGCTTCTGAGGACCAAAGCTAGACTCTGAGGAGTTCAGAAGCTGAAGACCTTAAGAAGCTACGACAACAGCATCTGAAGCAAAAGGAATTTACGTCACTCAAGAACTGACAGAACCAGAACCATTGTTTGAAGAACAATCTACTTCAAGGCTCTGTCACATCCACAGGAAGGAATATTCGTTGGTACAACGTTAATCTTATCCATAAGTGGAGCGCATTTGAGGATCGTACTATCGTACTATTATTACTCAAAATGGATTAGTGATAATTTGAATTGCAAGGTAGTGGAATTGGATTTCTTTGCTAAAGAAGGCAATCTACAGCTAGCAATTGTACGAGCAAATTCCAGCTGGCACCTTATCTCTCTACAACGGTCATCATCTTCCTTCAAGTATAAATAAGAAGACTCAAATGGAAGAAATGACTACTGTTCTACGATTCCATTACTGTGTTTAAGGCTCTGAAGTATTCTGACATTATTGTTCTATCTGTCATTCAAAGTCTTAAAGCAATTTGCGTTGTATTTTGTAAACACCTCTGATAGTATATCAAGTGTTCATTAACATTCATTCTTATTCTTAAGTTTGTTTGAGAAGTCTCTTGTTAAGTGTAACTTGAGCATTTGAGAAGTCTCTTGTTTAGTGAAACTTGAGCACCTGAGAAGTCTCTTGCAAGTGTGCTTGAGCAATTTGTAATCTTAAGTAGATTATAGTGAAAATCTCTTGTTAGTAACAAGGGGACTGGAGTACTCTCGATTTGTGAGAGGAACCAGGATAAATTTTGTGTCTTTCTCTCTTTCTCTCAGCACCCCTTTTTATTTTGTGTTTATATCCGCTGCAAACTTAGTTTTATTTGGTAAAAAGTTTTAATTTTTAAAACACAATTCAACCCCCCCCCCCCCCCCCCCCCTTCTTGTGTTTTTCCACCTTCAGGGTTGTCCCTAGACTTTTAAACCAAGTGTACTGGTAACCTTCAAGGGGCATATCAAGTAAGGAACAATCGCTTACAGCGTTTCGGAAACCGTTATAAAGCCAAGAAGGACGCTCAGGACCTCCTTTTTTATCTTCACTAGAGACAAGGTCATTGAAGTCTCCTATAATGCACCATGGGTCGGTAGACATAGAAGCAAGGTCACGAAGGAGGTTCCATGACTGTCTACGTCTAGCACTGTCAGAATAACCCCAAAAAGATGTGAGGCGCCAATCCCCTCGCATGGTGTCATGGACATGGAGATTAATAAAGTTAGAAGAAAAATTAATAATGTTGCAGTTGAAAGTAGATTTCCAAAGGACAGCAAGACCACCACTTCGACCATCTCTATCGACAACAAAAGAACAATCATAACCAAGAACGTGACAAAGGACAGTAATTCACCGCAACATTCTAACTATAATTGTTTGTTCATCGCAACTAAAACCCCGCAGCCAAATCTCATTGCTCAAAACTCACTCATTTTGGATATTTGGATTTTCAATGCTTCAAACGTCAAATTGAATACTTACTAAGTATGTGTTTGGTATCATGGTGGGTATGATAGAATCACAGTAATTCACCGTGATTTTACAAAAGATAACTTTTGAAAATATGTTCTGAAATTTCAGTTAATTTTGCAAGATATACATTTTGAAATTGTAGTTAATTATGGAAGATAACTTATGAAATTCAAAAAGAAAATATCACTTTGAACCGTTTTGGAAGATACAATCCAATCGAGGCCGATTTTGGAATGTATTTTCCAAAACATCTTAAAGGGTATTTTCGTAAATTAGAAGGTATAAGAATAATTGAGGGATTTAAAGAGCAGCTTTGATAATATTTTGCTTTATTTTGAAAAAATTATTACTTTACTAGGCTCTAAACCAAACTTTATTTTGGATTCAGTCTGATTTAAATTGTACAATAAAAAATCTTAAAGGGTATTTTTCGTAAAAAAAATCACTTTGAACCGTTTTAGAAGATATAATTCAGTAAAGGCCGATTTTAGAATATATCTTCCAAAATAGTTTAAAGGGTTTTTTGTAAATTAGAAGGCATGACAACAATTGAGAGGACTTTTTTTTTTTTAAACAACAATTGAGAGGATTTAATGAGCAGCTTTCATAATATTTAGCTTTATTTTGCAAAAAAATTATTACTCCGTATTTTACTAGGCTCTAAACCAAACTTTCTATTTCAAATTATTAGATGATGACAAGTCGTTATCCACTTGTTAGCAAATGGTCCTAATTTTTTTTTACAATGCAAATGGTCCTATTTATATATCTAGTTATGAGCTTTTGAGCTTAACAACTTGTATTGTCAATATGTTCCTATTATTCTTCCCCATCTTATTCTTTAGCACATACTAGGTTGTTTAATTGCTAAAAAAAAAAAAAAAAAAAACCAAGCATGAAACCGGTATTCTGTTCAAAACTAATAAATGTGAAAAATTAATATATCTTTTTTTTGTCAAGTAGTCTATACACTAGAAATTTTACTCTTTAAAGTAGATAAGTGGAATGATTGGAGTTTGAGTCAAACATCCTGCATATATAATGCAATGTCTCTGTAAACTAAGCTATTTACGGGACAACTAATATATCTAAGTGATGTAAAACTGAAATGATTATCTAAATTTAAAAGAAATAAAATGAAAATGAAATGGCTTTTGTTTTAATGGCTTGAGTTGGTCCTATAATGTCGTGTCGAAATTTATAATATATAGTTCAATAATAAACAGATTATGTCGATCTAATCTATTTATGTAGTTGGACTTGGGTCCAAAAGATCAAGCGGGTTAAACTGGGTCAGCATATTTGATAGATATAATTGCATACAATGTCGGATATATTTTGTCGATTTTTTGTGTCAAAATAACAGTTTTCATTTAATTATTCCACGGAAACTATAGACTCGAGATCTTCAGTTATTCTATTTGTAAGACCTACACTATATATGTGCAATCACTATTAAGATTGGAGTTTATTTCATCTCATAGAATATTACCTGTTACTTGACTCCAAAATACATTCCCTCGAGTGTAAATTTTCATTAGAGGTGAAGTAGTAAAAATATCCACCCTTAAAATTTCACGACTCAATATGGGTGAGATTTCATTTGAGAGGTTTTTATGGTAGAGAATCTTCCTTTATCTCTTCATTTAAAGTTGTTTCTATGATTCTTAGCCATTGTTATCTCTTTGGTAAATAATACATTTTAAGTTAAATACATCTTACAATCAATTAAGACATTTATATAACAAAATATTCCTTTAGTTTTTCATTTAATAATTTTTTCCTTTATAAGTGTTAACCGTTTTACCTTCTTTTTTTGGTATTGTAGAGGACACAGCCCAAGAAAGAAAAAAAAGTGTAGAATCAAATTCACATTTCTGGGCGTATGAGTCCCATAAACGTCATCAAAGAGAAATTGTTGCAGGTCACTAGGAGGGGTCTCTAAAACGATCAAATTCAAATGAACAATCGTAGTGCTAGAGTTAGAAAGTGAAAAACCACTTTTATTTCCTTCACAGCAATTATGGTTATTTGCACATGTCAGTTCATTTTTAGTAGATTCATGATACGTTGAACAAAGGGATATTTCCATTGAACTTGAAATTGTCGGAGATCATGCCAATCAATCAATGTTTTAAAAACCGGACCGGACATCGAACCGGCGAGGGTCTGGTTCACTAGTTCATTGGTCGAACCACTGGATCACTGGTCGAACCGCATAACTAAACCGGATAAACCGGTTGAATAAACCGGTGTCTATAATAAAATTATATAACTATATTTAGCTTATATTGAAACAAACATTATTTATACCTTTATAAAAATAAAATACAAAAGTTTCAATTTTTTTTTTTTTTTGAATCGGCAAAATTTTATTATAAGACAATTCCTTAAACAAGAAGTAAAAAGAATTGTTGGATCATACAACAAAAGGCAAAGTGATGAAAACACTTTACCCAATAAAAAAAGTACATCAAAACATCACCCCACTCCACCCCTTACAATAACATTAATGAAAAAGACCACCAGAGACGACACCAACTCAACCCGTAGAGATGCCTCAGACACTGACTTCCGAACTCGAATCAAAAGTGATCGGCCCATCAGAATCCAAAAAGCAGTTCCTTGAGTCGAAAGTTGGTGGACACCGGTAAAAAAGAACTAACAGTCAATGCGGATGCGGTCGAGATCAACCAGATAATGACACCTGCAAATCTCAACAGATTTGGAAACCCCCCAGCGACTCAAAAAGAGTCCTGCAAATCTCAACAGATTTGAAAAACGGTCAGAAAATCAAGTATCAAAGAAGACCAACCACACACGACATCAACCATCACCTCTATCACCCAAATCCCTAACCACCACCTGAGTCGCCGACCACCACCTCGCACCACCATCACCTAAAGCAACCTCCAACGGCACCGCTCCCACATCCGGCGCTAAACCACCTCAAGAACGACACCCAATCCACCATCGGAGCTTCCACCCAATCCACCATCGGAGCTTCCACCCTCAACCTTGTGAAACAAAAACCAACGGCAGCGCCGCCACCTTCCACCACCATAACACTGACACGTACACCTACAGCGCTAGATTCAAACGCCGCCATATCATCACCTCACCACCACTACGCCACCTCCTCACCTCCTACCACCACCACCACTCCAACACGGCACCCCATCATGAGCACCACAACAGATTGAAACCTCCACCAAGTCAAAACACCACCGGAGTCAAAAGGGACTCCTCCATCTCCAACCCCACCAACTACATCGCAGGATTCATAGCCAAACCCCATCAAAACACCAAAATTTATTTACTATATTAAATCTTTTAACGAAGATCCTAGAGACACAAATTAGATTTCTTTTTTAAATTAAATGGTGGAGATTAAAACCATACATTTCAGAATACCTACACACGTATTAGTTTTTTTTTCGGGTCTTGTTAACATGTAATCTGCTTAAAAATAAAAATTAACTTCTAATGATATAAAATATTTAATACTACAAGGAAAATATAAAATATTTAATATTCTTCTTTTTTTTTTGACAATTCTCCATTTTTTAAAAAGTATCTATTAATGTTACTAACACAAGTGAAATTACTGGTAAAACTTGCTTTTGGGAAGTGTATTATTTAGTTAGGTAGACAAAAGTAATTAAATTGTTGCTATGATATCGATAAAGTTGTTGCAACCCATCAGATCATATCAACTCTCAGACTAATCACATCAAAGCCAAACCGAACCACAAACAACAACACTGTCACACACAAAAAACACTCTGTTTTTACATAATTCTATCCCCCTTTCTCTTCTTCCTCCTCCTTCAACCACCAACCATTTCATCTCTCTCACAAGAAAGTCTCTACCTATTCAAACTCTATGTATACGATGCATCCTCTTCCTTATCCACCTGGAACAACCGCACCAAACGACGACGTTTTGGGGGAAAAAACAGGCGAACAATCAAACTGCCGGTTCGCCGGTTTTTCCGGTTCTGAGCGGTTCCGAGCGGCCCAACTGCTTACTCGATCTAACTATTGAACCAGACCGGAAAGCCTCCGGTTCGCAGTCCGACCGGTTCGACCGGCCGGTCCGGTCCGGTTTTTAAAACACTGCAATCAATATCATTAAGTCGCTTTACACTATAAGATGAGAAAATAGTTTCCTCCAAGCTATGTCCTAATCCAAATACTCCATGTCTTAACATGTAAGGCATGACAAGTTCCAATCTGCTTGGTGTAGTCTTTAATCTAACTATCATCTGAGTCCTAAAAAAGACCATCACAACACAACCTCTTCCCTATTCTTACACGCATCATCACTCTTGCGTATGACCCAACATTTGTCTGGTTGCTTTCATCCAATGTAGATAGTGTCCTTCAATTTAGGCCCCTGTGATGAGAGTTTAATTTGTAGTCTTCAATTTTTTTAATGAATCTCTGAATGAATAAAGTTGAATTATTTGGCCTTTTGAAGTCCGCTTTAAAGATAATATTATTTCTCCACTTCCATAAATAGCAGCATGTCGTCATGAAGGTTGATTTGCCTACTAGATATGTTCATTCTTACCCATTTTCTTTCCTATTTATGTTAGTGAAAAAACAGTCCCTGCAATCAAAAGAAAAGAAATTAATTATAAAATCAAAATGAACAATATGTAGTCAAATCTAAGTTGCGTGAATGCGGTCTCAAAGCACATATTTTATCTTTATTCTCATAACACGGGCAAGTAGAGGAGATTCTACCATCCTATCTACTTCTTTGAAAATGAATAAGAATATGTTAATGTGCACTTTTTTTCTAAGGGGAGTTGGAACTTTCACATTTTTCTGCCAAGCACAATCAGAATGGATATTACAAAAATTTTGAAAATAGCTAAGAGTAAAAAAGTTCGAATTTTTTTTGGTAAAATTATCAAAATAGCTTAGAGTGAAGAATTAAGAAGTGCAGCCAACTAAATGAAAGTGTGAATGTTATGTGATTGTATAATATACTGAGATGAGATGATAAGGCTTAAAAGTCAATGATGCAGAAAATCATAAAATTGAAATTACTGGCTTATTGCAAAAATATAACTAAAAGATTATTGCATGAAATATTTGACATATTATTTTACCAAAAAAATAAAAGAAATCACAACTATTGAAGGTGATATAGGGGCAAGCCAGGTGTAAACCTCACACTAAGCCACAACAACCAATACAAAAACCTTAACTCAAGAGACAACTTCACCCTTGACTGACTACATGACACCACATGTCCTCTGTTTCCATGCATAGCAGCAAACTCTCCCCACAGTCCCACGTAGCTTACAATGCTCCTTCCTTTCTTAGCGTTCGAGGTTTTACATTCCCTCCACGTGTCAATCATCACAAACTATCTTTCACTAACACCTAGCCTCCACGTCATAACACCCATACCACATTAAAAAAACACTAAAATAAAACAACAACACTATATATAAATTTCAAACTTCATTCACCTGATTCTCGCTCGCTCTCACTCACTATCAAATCAGTGAAGCGAGCGAGAAACAAAAAAGAAAAATTATGGATGTTCCCATTTGGAATGATAACATTGTTCCAACATCACTATTACCAAATAAAGAAGAAGAAAATTCTATCATAGTATCTACTCTCGTCAACGTTCTTTCCTCGTCCAACTCCAACAACAATGTTAATGTTAATGTTCCTGTTACTTATGTTTCTGTTTCAGATAAAGAAGCAGCCACGTCATCATATTCAAGTGGGTCCCTTTCTTTCTTGTCTTACGAGAACAGCGAGTACGATGTTAACACGTGTAATGCATGTAAAATCAACGGCTGTCTCGGATGCAGATTATTTGCTGAAAAGGATAAAGAGGAAGAGAAAAAGAAGAAAAAATACAGAGGAGTGAGACAGAGAGCATGGGGAAAATGGGTGGCTGAGATTAGAGACCCAAAAAGAGCGACACGTGTATGGCTAGGAACATTTCAAACTGCGGAGAATGCAGCAAGAGCTTATGATGAAGCTGCTATTAAGTTTCATGGTGTTAGAGCTAAACTCAATTTTGAATTCTCTGATTATAATATTGATGAGAAGAAGCAAAGTGAAAATGTTATGATGAAACAAAGAAAAAGTAAGATAATATCATTTGGGTCTACAAGTGAACAACAAGACTAGCTAGAGAGGGTTACATCCATAAGAATAAACATCATGCAATTTTGATCTTAATTATTAGTTACAGGTTGAGTAGATAACAAAGTTAGCTCAATTTGTTACTTAGTTTAAGTCAAAGTTTTAAACTATCAATTTCTCTTTTCAATTTTGTATCAGAAAGTATTGAAAACTTCTCTTAAGTTTTCTAACAATCTATTCCTTTTATTCCATTGATTAGTTTTAAGTTTTGACAGTTTGAAACTACTACATCAATTTGTTGTTTTTTTTTTTCAAGTTTAATGCAACTTCAATTACTATGTTGTCGAAAACAAACAATCGTCCAAAATGCTTCCCTCCTCTCTTGCGCCGGCCCTATTTTCTTCTCCTTGGTTTCTTCATCCTCCACCGATAAGGGGGTGATTTTAGGTCATTTTTGGCCTAAAATCACCCCTCTACATTTTGTTTTTTTACTTTTAATATAAATAAGTGGTTTTTCACATATATTGAGTCTTTTAGTTATTTTCTTTTGTTGTGATTTCGTCGTCTGAGTGCGGCGTTGTGTTGTTCGTTGTCTTAGTACGACGTTTGATTTCCCGTCTTGTTGCGGTGTTCCTTTAGTTCATATCGAAAGATCATCTCCAATCAATTGCAGATTCAATCAATGATTTGAGCATCAACGTTGCAGATCCGGACACTTGGACATTCCGGTGACTTTAATTTTATTATATTATTTGTAGGCATTTTGCCGTTATATGCTATTAACTCGGATGCTGTGAGTTTGTTCACAGATTCATCCCTTTTGTTTTTAGCGATGTTGAATTTGTATTTGCATATGATGTACTCTATCGATTATTGAAATGAATGAATATTGCTATTTTTAGTCAAAAAAAAAAATTACTATGTTGTCGATATTGCTCTTATTTATTACATAGAAAGAAATAATGGAAAATGTAATGAATAACCAAGTAGAAAAAGAAAATTTTGGGTATTCGTTCGTGACGTTTAGTTGGATATCGGTATTTACAGATAGAATGCATTTTAAATTTAAATTTATTTTAATATATTCAATTGAACTCTTGGTTAAACGATAACTGTATAGAGGAACTAAGAAAATATTTATTTGCTTTTAAATAAATAAAAATGAGTATTTATTATTTTATTTGCACCAAGTAAGAATATATGCTCTCGCGAACATAACTTTTGCATGTAAAATGCAGGGATCAGAGTTCGAACTCTGCTATTTCCACTATTTCACCATTAAAAGTAGAATTTTAGTCACTGGACTATTTGACAAAAAACTAAAAATACCCTTTGGTCTTCAATATTAGAAAGAGTTATTTTTTAAAAACATTAAAAAATTAATATATCAATATAATTTAAATATATCCATTTTCAATGTATTTAAAAGTGCTTTTATTTTATATTTTTCAATTGTGAGAAATTCAAGAATAGAGCAAAAAGTTTGTTTTCCTCATGGCACCACCTGACCACCACCACATACATACTCAAACTCGATTTGCAAGAATTTAGAAAAAGAAAAGAAAGACAAGAATTCAAGCTGCAGCTCTCGTGTGATTGGGGATGTCAAATGTTTCATTAGATAACAAATTCATTGCTGATAAAAAAAAAAAAGATAACAAATTCATTAACCAGTCATCTAAAACCATATTATTATTTTTATACTTAAAAATTTGAAGTAAATTTAAATTTTGAATTAATTTTTTCTATTGTATTGTATGTAGCAAAACTCAAGGGTACTAATGAATTTTTCTTTTAGATCCATCCGACAATTTGTTGCCTTAACATGGGTTGGTCGACTTATTTACATTTCTCTTTGAAATTTAAAATTTAAATAAAAAAGTTACTGTTTACAAGCTGTCAATATTTTATCATCACTAATTACATGTTAAATCCAATAGTTATATCAACTATGAAGAACCATTCATTGGACCCTTTCTCACATTTGCCATATTACTGAAGTAGAGAGAACTGTCTTAAGATATATTTTGGGGTTAATTGTTTCTCCTTTGTAAGCAATGCCCTCGAGAGGTTAAAGGAAGAACTAATACTTACTAATTAACCAAAAATCGTGTCAAAAAGAAAGAGACAAGGTGAAACAATGAAGATAAGGTTAACGACAGAGGTTGAAGACAGCATTTCTGATCATCAGAAAATAACCATGATCTAAGGTATATCTGTGTGCAAAACTAGAAAACAAAACCAACATTTCTCAAAATTGATCCTTTCTTATAATAATTATGGAAAGAATATATGAAGACAGCTAATGATTCAGATACACAAAACCCAATAAATAGAGGTTTTTAATTTACCATCAAGAAAACAAAGATTGTCCAAGCCTGAATGCTATTGCAAAATGACAGTCGCAACAATGACAGTGCTATCAAACCCTTTCCCAGCCTTCATCAGGAAGACTGGTATAGAATCTGTTGTAGCCAGCAAAAATCTTAATCTAACACTCAATCTGCCCTAAAACCCAAGTAGAAGCTAATCAAAATTTTATTTCCACCGGACAAATAATTAACAACAAAAGCCTTCCATGTATTTTAGTTTTCCACATCCAGCGGTTATTGCTTGTGCACACCTTATGACACTGTTGATGACCCACTACTACTAATAGTCTGCTTAGCCACATATATTTGCTTGACCTTTGACGAGGAAAAGTTCTTATCTCCTCCCATAGATTGGTTTCTTCCATGGTATCTACGATGGGACCATTCACCACCAGAATTATTTCTCTGAGAAACACCGCCTCCTCTCTGATAATTAGTATGTCCTGAGGAATGATCATAATGCTGCTGCTGGGTAGAAACGTTACTTTGTTGCGAGGGCTGAGTCCTATAACCAGAACTTGTATTCTGGTTATTACTTTTGCTGCTATTTCCATTCTGAACTTCAGCTTTGGCAGCAGCATCTGTAATGGTTTTCTCAGATTGAGTCTTATTAACAACACCCTTGGACGATGTCTTAGAAGCAGTGGAGTTTGACGCGTCCTCTAATCCAAGTTCATCAGGTAATTGGTTGACATTTACCCTATCACTGTCAGAAGATGTTGAAGTTCGAGAACCGGTAAACCTCTTGACATTTAATTGCTGGTCAACCGAAGGACCATGGCTCATCTGGGAAGTTTGAACTCCTTCTTGTTGATGCAATGGCATTGATAGAGGAATGGATGAAAGTGGTGCATTAGGAACATGTGGCCATCTAGCTTGGACTGACATCTCATTAGAATGCTGGCACAAAGTTCACAAATTTGTTAGCTACTATGACACACAAGAAAAAATACATCTTGAACAGACAAATTAAAATAAAGCAGAAACGACCAATGGCTTTTAGCATCTTTTGGAGTAAAAGAAACTAAAAAAATTACTCGTTGACAAATTCTAAGCAAGAACAACTATGTTATCCCCAGCAATGCAATACGGTACAAAAATCATAGAACTTTTTGTATGACAGTTGCAGAAAAAACCCCACGACACATCAATCTTTACCTGAAAAGGAGAAACATCATACATAGCGACTGGAGATGCCATTGGCAGAAGTGGCGAACCAGGAGCAAGATGTTGGATTTGAGAAGGCATGTTAGCAGGATTCCGCTGTGAAGATGCCATATTCATATCCCCTTCACTAGTCCCTGCTGCAGAAGTTGTAGGAATGTGTTTCCAATCAGGCTGTTTTCCAGAGGGGATATAAGTGGTGCCCATGAAACTCAAGCCAACTTGACCAAATTGTCCAACAGGTGCAAAATGGTTATAAACAACCATGTGTGGAGGCCCTTGGACTCCTGGAATGCCTCCAGGAGGACCAATAAAAGGTCCTGTAAATCCTGTTGGAGGACCATAAAAGGATTCCACGCCAGAATGACCCTGTTGCCAGCTACCAATTGGCCTTGATGCTTGTGCTGTACTCTTTTGAGACTGCGGCTGTGTTGTAGATGCAGACTCGTCGTGTGGTCCAAAAGCAAACACGGGACCACCCATCATAGGATTCACTTCATAGAAAGGAAAATGAGATGGTGGGCCAGAAGGAAAATGAGGAGGGACAGCGGGAAAATGTGAGATCATCTGACCAGAAGAATTTTGTGTATTTGGTAAGGCAGGCCACAGAGAAATCGGTGGAGTCTCAACAGATAAGTCAGCAGGAAGAGACACACTAAGAGGCTCCTCAGATCTAGATTGGCTTGCTGATTGCTTCTCACAACCAACCCCTGCCAAAGTAATTAACATCATCAGCATATGCCAGAAGAAACAAAAAACTATAACTGATGCCTTATAATGAGGGGAAAAGAACCACCTGCTACTACCCTATCAGTATCTGCAGCTACAAAACTTTTAGCATCTGAAACTGAGACAGAACAAGTACCCAATCTATTTCCAACAATCTCATCACTACCAATGGCAGCAACAGCAACAGCAGAAGCAGCCGCTTCAGCTTCCACATCACAATCTTCTAAATGGCCATGAGATTCATTACCATGTTTCGCCTTCTCAAAGAAAAGACTGCAATTATTGTCAGATCCAGCAAGGTTGTGGGATATTTGCATGTCAGACCTAGATGATCGACGAGGACCAATGCCGTGAGACACAACACGGCTGCTAGGAGGAAGAACAGTTGGAGATGTCACAGCCCCTGAAAACAAAAAGAAAAATCCTCCATAAGTAGGGAAACTTAACATCCAGAAGTATTACTTGAAACTGTAAGGACGTGGCCTTTCAATGTTATTATGACCAAATAATTGACTAAACAAATCCCAATGCAAAATTTATTTTCTAACCAAATTGAATTTTCTCTCCAGCAAGCAAGGAATTTATTGGACTGGCAGCAGATGAGAATGTTTTCTCTTTTGTCAAAATGGATGAGGCTGGCAAGCTGGATTCAGCAACAGCACCTGTCATATTGCCACTAGAAGCCTGTGAATCAAACTGCTGAGGCTTCATAGCCTCATCGAGTTGTGTCTGTGTCAGCGCCATGACCTGTCATGCAATTCTTAGATTCTCAACTCAAGTATTAAACAAACAATAAAATAGTTATGGTACAACTTGATATTTCAAGATTCGCAACTTAAGATTATTGCCATTTTGATCCCCAAACACCCCCTCCCCCCAAATCAAAAACACTTGGTTGTTCTTGGAATGACATAACTTCCTACAGAAACAATTACAAGTTTAATTGGCAGTGTTGGATGTGAGGAAAATTCCTTATGGAGATAAAGTGTGCATCCTAAATTTCTAGGAGATCACTAAGGATTTGTTTAGTGCACGATAAGATAAGGTTATATAGAACAAGACCGCATTATATAAGGCCTAGTTGTTTAAAGCCAGATATAAAATTTAATATTGTGCAATGTTTATCTTGACAACGTAAAATGTAACAGATTGTATGACAGTACTGTCCTATGGTTAGTTATGCACTTCATAATACTAGATAGGATAAAAAGCAACAATTTCTACAAAAAACATAGGTTACTTGAAATACACTATATCTATCAATTTTTTAATGTTATGCTAATTTTATAGATATAAATCCCAAAGGCAAAAAATAAAAACTCATAACTGCTATATACGTTCAATATTACTTAAAACAAGTTTTTACAAAATATTAACATTCGTAGGTTTTACGATATAACAGTATTAAATTTATATTATTTGTATGCATAGTTAACTAATTTTTGACTATTTCAATCCGTAAATACAATTATCAAAATATATTCATTCTCACATAGTCCCACTACATCATCTCCCTACAACGAACTGAACATGTCACTTAAGTTTACCATTACAAAAGCATTAGAGAGTTGAGTGCACCAAGTGAGATCTGAATCACCGACACTTGAGGTT
This sequence comes from Trifolium repens, assembly GCA_030408175.1. Classification (NCBI taxonomy): domain Eukaryota; kingdom Viridiplantae; phylum Streptophyta; class Magnoliopsida; order Fabales; family Fabaceae; genus Trifolium; species Trifolium repens. Next base: position 41,747,176 of record CP125851.1, read on the forward strand.
AAGGGTGTCAATTCGAATTGAGCAGGCCCATTTAGATTGGCAATCATATATTGCGCCAATTAAAGGCACCCCCCCTAGCTAACAGTGACGAAAGCATAGCTTGGGTTGAGAATATTCAGACTGGAGATATTCTTTTGCCGCCCTACGAATTTCTCAAACGGATGAGTAAAAATAGGGCACGCGAGAAACTAATAGGGCGGCAAAAGAAACTCTTTAGAGTGATCAATTGGCCAATAGTAATTTTAAATGATTTATGTGATTAAAGTTTTTATCAATTAAATTGATTGCATCAAAAAAATCAAATTAATTGTTAGTTTGAAGCTTAAACTAGATTGATATTTGTAACGTTGTAATTGAAATGGCTTTTACACTAGTTTATAGATTAAAACCCATAGCTGAATCATTATGTATGAGGGGTTTGATGTAAGCATTGAAGTATAAAGCAAAAGCACAAGATAATAGAGATTATGAGATATTAATGCATTTCCATTGCCATTGTTATCTTAAAAGGGGAGGACTTGTGAGTTCAAACCTGCTGACTAATTTGCACATTGCCCCAAGATGTCTGAACATTTTCATGAACCTTGTTCTTGCTTTCACGGCCAGAAACTGATGGGATACTTGTATTAAGTGACCTGTAAAATGAAAAATAAGATTGATTTTCTTCAACAGTAACAGCAACGTGAATCTTGTACAATCACAGCAAAGTGAAAAATTACAAGACGGCAACTACCTGTTTGTCTGTGATCTTAGATCAGGCTGGGCATCAATTTTCAAAGGAGGCGTGCCTATAGGAGGTAATGCCTGGGACAATAAGTTTGAATTATATCCAGATGATGAATCACTCTTTTTCATCCCATGCCCATCGGCAGCAGCAAAATCAGCACCAGTACTGTTAGACACTTCTCCGGTAGAGATGGATCCTTTGCTTGAATTTGCCATGGTCACAGTACTTTGTGAAGCGGAACGCGTTTTCCGTGGCACCTAGTATGAAACAAAAATGCATACATAAAATATGCACCGTAAAATAAGATTATGCAATTAGATAGGATCTGAGAAGGTTATATACCTTTGCAACACGAGACTTAGCCTTGATTTCCTTCTCTCTTTGTTCTCGCCGATCATTTATCATTTGCCTCTTTGACCTGACTTCTATGAAGTCATCTTCATCACTTGGAACTTCAATTCCAGGTTGCTCAAACACACGTATAATTCCGCTTTGCAATGGAGCGTCGACATCTTCCTCAGAACACAAGTTTCTTTTGAGATTACTCTGCCCAGAATGTGAAATTGCCTTTGTTGATTCTTTTCCTTCAACCTTCTCAGCCCTGCTTCCAGAATCCATGCCATGTGAATTTTCTCCAACTGATTCTACTGGCTGTTTCCCCATTTTATTGGTGTAAGACTTCCTAGATCCAGTTCTTCCAGACATGCCTATCCCCCTTCCATTGAAATTTGACTTATTATCCAACTCAAACTGATCAGTTGACACAGAACTAGAAGTATGCCTCTTCTCAACACTTTCCCGAACTCGAAACTCAGTGCGCTGTGTATTCCTATTAGGCCTCCTCATAAATCCTCTGGAGTCTGCTCGATTAACCCTCGGAGCTGGACCTGGACCTGATGATTTTGAGCTTGAATTTTTTACTGTATAGACATACCTCTGTCCTCTACCGCCAGATGCAGGAAATCGTGTTTTGGACTCCATTAAATCTTTTTCTTCTGAAACTGAGCGAAGAGATGCATCTTTGATGTGAGGCTGAACTTCAGAGTGTTTAGCATTAGATGAAGTACTGCTGATCTTTCCAACTATATTTTGGCTCCCTCGCTTGTCCAATTGGAAACTAGAAGCAGTCCTTGTGCTATTATTAACGTCACGGGGAGGAGCATTAATATGTCCCTGCTTCATTCCAGCTAAACTTTCTGCATTCTCACTTGGCAAGGAACCATGAGATAAGCTTCTTGAATTACCTGGTTGGCCAAGAACAGACTGATGCCTGACATCTTTCTTAATGAATGGGTCAGAAGATTCTGGAGCACTTTGAACTGGCATTTGACTTCCAGAGTTATGATTGAAAGGGAAACCAGATGGGATATTGGGCTGAACATATGACATTGATTGAGGACCTAGAGGCATCATCCCCTGTGATACGGGAGATGAATACCTAAGCTGGCCAAATTGAAATAAGGGAGGCTGTGATGGGTGCATGTGACTGAGCGGTGCTCCAACATGTGGATGCAGATGCAATGGCATCTGTATAGAACCTATCTGTATGGCTGGTACTGGAGAGGGTATCAATGATGGACCAGAGAAAAGACCAAATTGAAGCTTAATAGGTAACTCAGCTTGACCTGGAGCAGAAGACGTGACAATTTGACCCGAAGACGTGTACTGTGGGCCGATAATAATTGAAGATGGGGTACTATGATTGGAAGACAAGCCATTAGAAGCTTCCACATTACCTAGACTCTCAGATGTCACATTAGGAGTTGGCTTTTCTGATTCATGGAATACACTAGAAGAACTATTGAGATTCACACGAGAGGTATCATCAACAGGTTGAAGGGGTTTGCTATCATTGTCAAAAGATACTTCTGGAGTCATGTTTGAAGCTTGTTGTACCCTTTCAAACTCCTCATTAGGCATTCCAACCTGAACACCCTCATCAAATCCTAATACAAGGTTATCCATCAAGTGTGGCAATCCTTTTTCCTGCAAATGTATATTTTCAAAATCCTGGTGGAGGCCAGCATTATCATCTCCTTCATGAACTTCGTCTTCTTCACGATAATCTTCATCTTCATCATATTCTTCTTGTTCTTGGAACTGTTCATTATTCTCAGTAGCCCATTCATCATCATCACCACTAGAGACAGCACATGAAGTAACTACATTCTCTTTATCAGCTGTGGCAGTTACTGCAATGGATTCATTATCTGGAGCTGAAACAAGGCAATTTTTGTTTTCTTCAGAAGTCAAGATCGCAGAAGAATCTCCAGAGTCATCAAGGTCGTCGTGAGAGAGATGCGTTGGTGAACTAGGGGGGCTTGAAACAGAGAGTGACGACTGAGAATCACACCTTGGTGTGGCCTCCACTTTGTGCTCCTCATTCTCAGCAACTTCTTGGAGAGGATCAACTATTTCAGGTTGACCATGATTCCCATTGTCATAACCAGTTGGCACAGTAGATTCATCCCTTGCTGCCTGATTATACGGTATCTCATTTTCTAGGAAAGCAGAAGGAGCAGGGTGTTCATTTCCGTTCCTGTAAGTCCTGTGAACTGAAGCAAGCGGAGGGGGGAGTACACGAGGCTGCCTGACAGAATACCGCGATCTCCCCAAGGCATAAGATCCATCTGGTTCAGAATTCTGGTAGGGACGGTCAGCGAATGGAGGAAATGTATTGCCACGGGGACGGTTCGGTGACCAACCATCAAATCTTTCAACAAAATTTTCATTAAAATCAGAATGCATCTCTGTATTTCTCCCAACATGATCTCCATCTGCAGGTTGATTCCACCTAGGGGCTTTAACATGAGCATATTCATCTAAATGAGCCTCTGAAATCCCTCCTTTATAGATATTCCTTGAAGAGATTAATCCAGCACCACCGTTATATTCTTTCCTCATAAATGGCTTTCCAACAATGGATGGGTCTCTACGGGGACTGTTGTGACTATTATCCTGCTCATGTGGATAGAATGCCGGGCCACTCCAGTTCTCATATCCATCTCTTCTCCATGAATTAACTGGTTTACCTCTATCCACGAAGTTGGAAGACAAATCTCTAGAAAAATGAGACCTAGATCCCATCTCCAATGGTCTATTCACACTTGATGAATCAGAAGATGCCGAAGTTAATATCCTGTCAACCATTCTTTCACTATCTTCCCAGTCACCTACATCTGTAGATCTGGATGCATCTCTTTCGTTCGCATTTCCAGGCATTTTCTCATCCACAGCAACAGGAGCATTATTGTTACCTTTGACTGCTTCAGCCTGCCTCCTAGCAATTTTTTGTTCCAACTCTATAAGCTTTTGTTTAGCAGCTTGTTTTCTCCTCTCCTCTTCTAAAAGCATTCTTTGTCTCTCTTCTTCCCTTGCTAGCCTCTGCTCTTCAGCCTTCCGCAAAGCTTCAATCTTATCTTGTTCTTCCCTCCATGCTGCCTCTCTTGCTTCTTCTTCCAACCTCCTTTGTCTCTCTTCCTGTTCTCTAGCTAGTCTTAATCTTTCCTCCTCTTCTCTGCGAGCAAACTCCACAGCCCTTTCTTGCTCTTCAATGACTCTCTGCCGCTCCTGTTCTTGCATCCTCTGAACCCTTTCAAGCTCAGCCTCAAAAGATTCTCTAACAGGATCATGGAAATCAGTTTGCTTGAGAACATCCTTCTTCTTCTTCACCACGCCAACAAGACCTGTTGAAAAAATATCCTTCCCATCAAAAGCAGAAGCTCCAAAATCTTCACCGTAGGTCTTTTCACTCTTTGGTAAATTGCGTTTTTCTCTGCCAAAATTAAGCAAAGGATCATTAACAGGAAGCCCTTTACCGCCCAAAGAAAATGAAGACTTGGACACGGAGCTCTGGGAAGAATCCACTCTATTCCTGTTATATTGATCGCCACCAACATGACGATTATCACGTATCCCATTTCGTTCACCATATGATTGTGCCATATTATTCCAAGGCTGTTTCACACCTTGGCCATACCCTACATCCCTCCTTCCAAAATCATCATGAACAACATCTCTAGAAGGGGACGAATTATACTTGTTATCCTTCCCTACATCTCTATTTCCACTGGACGGTCTTGCACCAACAACACCATTCCTCTCACTCCCAGCATCTTTCGACGGATTCCTCCACGAAGAGGAACTGGAGGAATTCCCTTCCCTTCCGGGCATTCTATCATAAGGGTCCACCTTAGGAACTTCACTGGAGGAAACCTTTCCAGCTTCATTGCCCCGCAGCTGTCCCCTCTTATCAAAACCACTACCATACTTCTGTGGCACAATGCCAACACGAGGCATATCAAAATCCCAAAAAGCATCACTTTTTGAAAATCCATGATCCCTCCCCTCTCTACTCCGCTCAGTGAAACCATGACCAGTATCACGCTCATCATCAGCCCAATCAAATCTAGGGTTCAACCTTACTAGAGGTAAAGGACCTGGAAAAAACTCATCCTGATTCGCCCCACGAGATCCAATAAAACCTCTATTCTCACGGCTATTATCAACTGGAAAATTCTCAGTGCGAGGAACATTGAACCGAGAATTGGCATTAACATGTGAAAGAGCATTACCATTACCATTACCATTAGTATCAGCATCCACATCCTTACCCTTCTTCTGCTCAACAGATACATTCTCATTAGCAAAATTCTTAGGCTTCTGATTCGAATTTTCTTGGATCTTCTGATTCTGACTAGGAGCAGGTGCAGGAGGCACCAACGTAGCACGCAATGAAGGAAAATCCTCTCCTCTCAACACCGCGGACGAAACAGCAGGAGGAGCTGCCGGTTTGCTGACATACCTCGGCACATCCTCCTGAAAAATCGGTTCTTTCTCTTGTACAACCACAGCAGCAGGCTTCGTCCAACCCATACCCGACGACGAAGGTCTCGAACCACTTCCAGAACCAGCTCCTCCAGCCTGACCACCACCCGATCCAAGCGAATCAAACCGTTCATGCTCTTTCCGCAGTGAAGGAAGATTCAAGGGGGGTGGAACTGCAAGCTTCGTCCCCACTTTCTGCGAACTTCGAGGTCTAGAAAGAAGCGCCATACCCCCACCGGCAGGTCTCGCCGGCGTTCGGGTTGATCCCGAAACTGTAGAGTTTTGTCCATAAGACTTGTTGAGATTCACAGACACATATTTGGTGCCGGAATTTGCCATCGCAGTCGCACCGCAAGTGTAAATCGCCAAAGCATGAAAACCCTAACTCTTATAATTTCACCTCGTGATCTGAATCGTGAAAAGATCGAATTGAATTCCTTAACCCTAACCCTAACAGTGATGATCGAAATGAATGCTTGAGGTTTGATCGATCGATGGATCGATCGATCTCGGTTTTGTTTATTGTTCAATTAGGGTTAGTGTGATGTGAATTAGGGTTTGAATTGAAAGGGGGTGTAAAATATAAGAGGGTGAGCTCCGGGGGTGTAAAATAGAGAGAGGCGGTGGTTAGAAGCGCGGCGAATGGGAGAAGCCCTACGTCTGATGATGTGTTTAGAGAGAGAGAGAGAAAGAGAGAGAGAAAAAAATGATGTTAACGATGAACAAGCTGAATGTGAGTAGAGTAAACTAAGGAAAAGTTTTTCTTGTCTTCATGTTTGAACCCCTATGTTTCTAGATATTTATGTTTTTGCCACACTGTCTGTCCTTTCACGTGCTAATAAAATCTGGTAAACAAAAAATCACTGCACTTATATTAATTTTTATTTTTCACCATCAGTTTAATCTGGTTTAGGATTAATTCTGCAATCAAGTGATTCAAATTCTTTTTTCGATCGCAGTTTAAATAAGTTTTTAAACTCTATGAATAGATTTCTAATGTTACGATGCACCAATGCTTAAAATTATTAGAAATTTTAATGATTGTCGATAATATTTATTAAAAGTAAAAAATCACAAATCTTTTTGTTTTTACAATTAAAAAAGTCACATTATTAATGTTAATTCAGTACGAGTTACATAGTTATTATATGTTGTTTTAATCAAACTGGTGTCATAAGACATTATTTCGATCATGAAAATGAGAATAACTATTAAATTATATTTTCAAACAACAACGTATATTATCAATAATATTTTAAATATTTTTAAAGCTTAAATATGATTTTAGTGCTTGCAAATATGTCTCGTTTTGATTTTGGCCTATGTAAAATAAAAGTTTGGATTTATATTTTTATATTTAATTAAAAAATATATTTTGAATGAGATTAAGAAGAAAAAAAACCCAACAAACCCAGAAAAACCTTCATTATTCAGGTAAATAAATTGGAAACAAACTTATCTTCATCGATCATAAATAAAAGTTTGATAATCCAAAACATGAGAACACAAAAAAATAACCAAAATTCATGACTCGCTCCTTCTTTTTTCTTCAACAACCCCACCTATCCATTCTTCTTCGTCTCAACTCACACATATAACTCCTCTTCAATAAAAAAAATTCAAACAACAACATGAAGAACTACCTAGGAATAAACTATGGTATTAAAACATAAAACCACACCATACCAGATCCCAAACTTTACAAAACCATACAAACCATAAAAACCCCACAATCAAACAAAAAATTGTACGCCTACATAGGAGGACAATTACAGAGTCCAATCCAACCTGTGGACAACAACACATCTTCATTAGAAGAAAACAACGATGGATAACAACCAAACCATTTGATTTAATTCGAAGGACAGACCCAAGATTAGGCCTTGATTTGAACATTCGTAAGACTGGGATATTTTGGCCTTTCTGTGCGATGGCAGTAAACTTCGTGAGGGATTGTTCCTTCAAACATTGGGAGGTCGGTGTTGTGGGCGAAATAGCGTGGAGGGGCTATAAGTGGAGGTAAATGTTTTATTGATGGAATGACTATGAAGAGGACTGTCAGAGTTGTTGAGTTAATGCATCTTCTTCCACAGTTGAGGGGCCTACAAAGTGAGCTTATTTTACTCTGATCACGCATGGGTATAGCCGAACTTTTTTCGGCTTAAGAACGTGCCAACCAAACTCGCATGGCAGAGGCAGCTATGTTGTTTGATAAAGAGTTGTGAGGTGCAGTTAAAGATATTGTGGTTGGTGGATGTCCTTACTTTGGAGACCTTTAATGGAGGGTGGCTTCTTTACCTATTAGAGTTGGAAGGTCGGGATTATAATCAGCAGTTGAGGTTGCCTCGTATGCCTTTGTGGCTTCTAGGTAGAGGTGGGAATAGGCCAGGCCGGCCTACGAGGCCTTAAGGCCTAGCCTACATAGGCTCAGGCCAGGCCGACTTATTTCTTTAAATAGAGCAGGCCAAGGCTTTTTTATAAGCCTATTTAAGTAAATAGGCCAGGCCGCGGGCCATTAAAAAAGCCTTTTAGCCTATTAGGTCGGCCTACTTAAGTTAATATGAATAATATTTTTAATACTATTATTATTTATATATTCAAAAATTTGTACTTTCATTAAATTATAAATTTATTAACTTTTTTAGTAGTTTAAGTTTATTAATCTACGTTAGTTTTTCATATATATAAATGTATTATTATAAACTAGAATTGAAATATGATGACATATATAGTCAAATTCTCTAAAATATCATGTTAAATATCAAAAGCATGTTGATTTACTAGTTCATAAGTATTTTTAAAAATAAATATAGTTATTTATTTAAATATCTTCATATGAAGTAGGCTTTTAAACAGGCTAACATGCCACATAGGCTTTCAAAAGGCCAGACTCAGGCTTAAAAGATAAGCCTATGATAGGCCACAGGCCAGGCTTAGACCTTCGATTTTTTTGACAGGCCAGGCTCAGGCTTGGCAAAGCCTAGCTCGGCCTAGCCTATTCCCACCTCTACTTCTAGGGCCCTGAATTAGGTATTGTAGGATCATATATTTGAGTAGTTGTTTAAATTTTTCATATGCAATAATGTGTCCCTCGCGTTTATCACCAACAACATATTTTCATATATAATAGTAAATTTAAACTTTTAATCAGTAACAATTTGTTTCCCGTGTATAATAGTTAATTTTAAATTTTCATCAACAAGAACAAGTTTCTCGTGTATAGTATTTATTTAAATTTTTCATCTGCAACAACTTATTCTCGTGTAATAACATTTATTTAGATTCTGTTATTAAAGACAACTTGTTCTGTGTATAATAGTTTTTTTGGCTTAATTCAACATTTGATCCCTTATGTTTATTTTATGTTTCAATTTGGTCTCTTATGTTTTAAAAGTTTCAATTTGGTCCCTTACGTTTACTTTAAGTTTCAATTTGGTCATTTCCGTCAGTTTTGTCACATGTGACAGACGGTTTACATACGTGGCAGACACATGGACACCTGGACACGTGTCCAAATAAAACGGTGGAAACATCAAAACTAACGGAAATGACCAACTTATTCAAACGGTAGAAACATAAGGGACTAAGTTGAAACTTTTAAAACATAAGGGACCAAATTGAAACCTAAGATAAACATAAAGGAACAAATGTTAAATCAAGCCAAGTTTTTTTTTATGAAAACCGTGTATAATAGTTATTTTAAAATTTATTTCGGCAACAATATGTTCTATCTACAATAACGATTTAATAAACTAAAATATTTGTTACTTAAAATGTTGAAGTATTTTCATGGTTGGAGGCTTGAAGCAAGATCATATCATCCCAAATTTGAAGGGTTTCTAATTTAAGAATGACAAAATGTAATTTGATATAAGTGAGACGGGCTTGGGGACGGATTCAGGGTTGGTATCAATATCCTCATTACCCGCCTCAACCCCATAATTTGGGTTTCCCCGTCAAAATCGGGGCAGGGCGGGCTAGTACATGAGGATTTGGGTTATTTTGTCATGCCTAATGAGGATTACTACTCCTAGAATGATTTTTGTGTAATTCTCTATTTTTTGGACGTTGGCCCTCTTTATATAAAAACGAAAATGATAAATTGTGCCTCCGGGGCACTAGTAAAGGCTATTAATAAAGAATCTTTTTCTTTTAATTTGTCTATTCAATGTCTTAAAATTGTAGAAATTTATTTTTTCAACATTAATTTTCTTTTTTATTTTCCTTTTTTGGTATGCGTAACAAGTGTCCGGGGACACTGTTTAACATGATCCTCTTTTTGTGATTTCAACTTTGTAATATGAAGATTCCGTCTTTTTAATCTCTTATTAAACATGTTGGCTCAGGGAAGTAGCCGAATATGTTTTTTAGTGCTCTCTCATTCTCTTAGTGAAATAAATTTTAGATTCAATTTTCTTGCTAAATTAGGATCAACAAATGATTTAAAGAGTATTCTCTTTACTGATTGAAGACACTTCACGGCAGAGCTTAGTTTCTTCTTTTGCTTTTTTCTTTTTCTTTGCCAATGTAAAACAAAAAAAAACAAAAATCATAACACATATTTTGAGAGATGAAGGAGAAAATTACATATTTTATTTGGATATTTTTTTTTGCACTATTATTTTGGAATATTTTTTGAAGCAGATTGATTTGTAATATTTAGGGTGCGTTTGATCTGTTAAAAAATAAGGGACTGAAAATGACAATTTATGTTGTACTGTGTTTGATTTTAAAATTGTTCCTAGTATACTAGACAGACTGGGGGCCAAGAGACTGGACAAAAACTGAAATTCTTGTCTTCCACTGAACCACGGGACAACTTTTTGTCCTTTGCACAAGTTGTCTAGAATATCAGAATAACATTTTGTCCACCAAATATCGTACAACACATAATTTGTTTAATACCTTAAACGTTTTCGTCATGTGCTATTATCTCTTGTATTATCGTGTACTGTTATGTCCAGTACATATATTTTGCATATAGATAGTGTTTTCCAAAAATTATAATTCCCTAAAAATTATAGTTTATAAAATTTTCTACATTTAGGCAAAATATTAGAATAATTTTTTAACATATACATTGCAATATTTTTCCTTTTTAATTATTTTTTGTTTGAATGTAGGTGAATTTAAGAAAACTGCATGTAAAAAATTCAAATATGTGCAAGGTCGCCTATAGTACACGTATATGTAGTAGGTGAATTAATTATCAAGTCCCACCTAAAAAATATATACTCACTGTTATTTGAATTTGATTGTTGCAATATTTATCCTACTTGTGAACCATCTTCCATTACTAGCTCATCATTTAAGTCATAAGAAAACAAATGTGATGAAGAATTTTGAGGAAATGAAATAATAAATTAGTAATAACAAATTCAATAAATCAAAAACTGACGGTACAAATATAATAAAAATTAATAAAATGGTAAGTGTATAGTATAATCTATACTTACTAATATTGGAATTTGATTGTTGCATTATTTCTCCTACTTGTTCATCATCTTCCATAACTAACTCATCATGTAAGTCAAAAGGCAAAAGACCTCTTGATGAAGAACATTGAAGTATTGAAGTGGATGGACTTTGAATGAAGCCAACATCTAACTCTTCTATATTAGCATTCAAATTTGGTACTATATAATATTATTATTGTCTTTCTTGGTTGCTTTCATTAGAATTGATTATATTTTCATTTAAATCTATTGATCTCATAAATATTTTCTAACTTTGTTTTGCATTAGTGTGTTACAATTACAATTGATCATGGTTATATAGAATTAATTTGGTGGGAAATTTTAATTGAGAATGAAAAATTAGCAACATGAAAAATGGCGTTAACCAAAAGAAAATGAAAATTTGGCACTTTTGTTTTAGTGAAAAACAACAACCGTTCAACTTAGTAATTTGGTACTTTGCATTGCAAAACCTTTCAACTACTCCATGTATACTCATGTACTTAAATTCTATTGGTTGCAGATAATAAACATGCATGGGTGAATTACTGGCTATGAAGCCCCGATACTCTAAAAATGGTGAAGTATCGTGTCTGATACGTCCTCGATACCGATACTCGTCCGATACGTCCCGATACTCGTATCGGAAGAGTATCGGTTAAATCTTTATTTTTAAATAACAAAATAATATCCGATACGTGTCCGATACTTTCCGATACTCGTATCGGAAAAGTATCGGTTAAATCTTTATTTTTAAATAAAAAAATAATATCCTATACAATCCGTGTTTCATAGTGAATGTCAAACTATTATGTTGTTACACGGGTAACTAACTATGTCTTTTTTTTGGATAGTACTAGTGATGTTTTTTGGGATAGTACTAATGATGTTCTTTTTATATAATACTTAACTTAAGATGTATAACTTAAAATGTACTGGTGATCATTATTTTTTAGGACAATATTAATGAGACACAAATACTTAACTTAGTATTAATGATGTTAATTTATTATAATTAGTATTTTTTGTCTTTGTCACTGTTCTGAAGTCACTATAGTGTCCCACTATATAACAGGTTGTTAAGTATTTGGGTTTGTCCCAAAATTCTAGTATAAGAATGGATGCTTTATGTTTTTAATTGGTCAGCTGCAGGACCTATATAATTGTCTGTTATTGCTACAAGATGAGCTTGTTAAAGAGGCTTAATGTCATGACTATTATATGTTTTTTGAGCTATTAATGTCTTTAGTTAGGACTGAGGAGCCCTCGTATGTTGAGCCTTAAACTGTTTTGCTTTTGTGCAAGCTTGTGAACTATTGACGTTTATAATAATAATAATAATTTTTTGTCTTTCAAAAAACAATTATCATTATTAATATTATTTATTTTAGTCATGTTTATATATTGTGCATTTATATATTTAATTTTAAAATTAATTTTTAAATAACGTATCGCGCCAGTATCGGATATGGATTTTTCAAAATTTTTACGTATCGGTATCGTATCGTATCTGTGTCGTGTCGCGTATCAGGGCTTCATAGATTACTGGTAATGATGAGAGTACATTTCAGGAAATGTGACATCTTTTTATCAATGTCATGTTGTAACAAGAAAAACAATCATTCTTTTTTAAAATTGGGAATTTAGTATAAAAAAATATGGAAAATGCTAACTAGTGCCCCCGTAGCACTAGTTAAGGATACTTATTATAGTAAGAATGCATTGGAAATTGTGTAGTCACAATTTATAAAATATTAAAAGTGTTGTTTTCTATGCAAAATTTACCCTTTTTGTATCCTTAACTAGTGCCCCGGGGGCACTAGTTAGCATGACCCAAAAAATATAACAAGGTAATTTGGTAAAATTAATATTATCTCTCATTCATTTATACACTTTTCTTAATATGTGTGAAATGGTCAAATGGCTCACTCAATTTGAGACGGAGGGAGTAGTATTTGATGACTGAATTCAACAATATGCATGCACATGAAAATACTTCAAAATTAGGATGATAGGATCTTGCTTAATCTGTGTATAATAACGATTTAATTTATCATAGTAACTCAATATTTCTTACTTAAAAAACTTAAAGGACTTCTTTATTACTTAAAAACTTAAAGGATTTATCTGTTACAAACGTAAAACTTAAAAGATCTATGAATTCATTTTGCCAATATTTTATTATTGGTATATTATCCTAACTTTACCCAGGTAAATAAAAAATTACAAAAAATATGATAAAAAGTTTATTTTTATTGTTTGTAATATCATTGTTATTTTACTTTAAAAAATCTAAAAAGGCATAAAAATGAGAGCTCGTTTATCTAGCTCGTCAGTCTTGAGCCCAACTTTGTCACTTATAATAAAAATAAAAAAGCTTAAATGCAATTTTAGTCCTTACTACACAATTTTGGCACCCCCTTTTTTTTTGCGCAGTTTTGGTCCCCTTATTTTTTAAAATTTAGATCTTTGATCTCCCTCTTCATTTAACTTTCAATTTTGATGACTGGACACATTGTTTAAATGATACATGTTTATGTCTAGGAAGAACACATGAAGAAGAATTAACACACACTCTTAAATTTGATTTTAATTTCTTAGTTTATGATGTGTAGCCCCATAAGTATGTATCATGTGTCATTTAATTTAAAGAATATACCATGTCATCAAAGTAGAAGGATGAATGAAAATGAGAAACCAATGTGTCTGAATTTTTAAAAGTAAGGAACCAAAATTGGGCAAAAAATAAAAATAAGGGGACTAAAATTACTCATTTTGTAAAACAGGGAGACCAATTGTCCTCGGGAGAGAGCTAAGTCCGAGTGTATGACTTTGTCAACAACCAATTCAAAAATCAAAGGCTATTCTAATTGTGATTCATATCACTCCACATAGTTTGTACTACATGTAGATATAGACATCTCAAATGAAGCATTTTCTTCTGTCTAATTAAAAGTTGCACATTCAAGAAATTATATATGTTTAACCAAACAACACAATTCAATATACATACTCAAACATAACAAAGTTTCACCAATTAGCAGCAACTTCTTGCTGAAACTTATGTTCATATCTTTCGGCTTTGTGTTTCAAACTCTCAAGATAATCACCAAAGCCACTACAAGCTTCCTTCAATTCTTCAAGCTTAATTTCCATATTCTTAATTTCATTTTCTGCTCGACTGTGATCTTCTGTTCTATATGCCAAATATCTTCTTGTCTCTGGGGCATTGTCCATTTCGTAAGCAATGCTTACAAGCCTGCGCAATCGAACTCGTAAAAATTCAACATTCATACCCAATTTCTCAAATGCATGCAAAGTTTTATCCCAATTAGAAAACTCAACACGGGGCGTAGATATCACACTAACTTTTATTGCATCAGCAATGTTAACAATTTCAGATATAATTCCAACAATTAGCATGTAGTTCAATCCTCTGATGAGATTCTCATGAAGAAAAGCTTGTTGATTATAACATAATTTGTAGTACTTGTTTCGAACTTCGGTAGAGAGTTCATCGTCGATTGACATTCCATCTACTACAATGCTGAAATTTTTAAAGCCTTTTAAATCTTTGAATTCAGGCATTTTAAATCCCTCGAATATTTCTGAGAATGCTTCGTCACTATCATTTTCAAATTGTTCTGTAAATTGTTTCGTCTTAGTATCCATTTTTGGTGCAATGGTTTTCTTTTTCTTTTGGATGTCTTGTGGAACATGTTTACCATTTTTTCTTTTTGGACTATTACATGCTACAACATCAGTGTCTGTGATATTTTTACCTGAGAAATACAAAGAAAAAAAGTAAATAATGTTAATGTATTGTACTATATAATACTGAGAATGTATAATTTGTTTATAATTTCATGATGGATAATAATGCAACGAAGTAAAAGTTTAGGGAGACAAGTCTTGCATCCACCTTTTTGTTTTGTGCAACTGTCTAAATTCATAAAGGCTCCATCTACCTCTCTTGAATTAATAGCTCTTATTATGTAAACCTAAAAAATAAGCACAACAATTGATGTAAGTAATCATGCAACAAAAATGTTAGTATCAGTATATACATGTTATTATTGGCCTTTTATTCGACTTAATGATGTATATTGTCAATGGAATATTGAACAACCAATAAAAGTAGCAAAAGAACCGTTTGTTGGAGTTGAGTGAAACATCTTATATAATATCCGACATTGGGTAGTATAATAACGGAAGAGTTAGAAAAACTATAGATATTGACTCCAAGGTTTGAGAAAAGCCTATGTATTGTAATTAATTTTTTCAAACGGTGTTATTCTCGAGTCGTCATTTAACAACGATCATGATTTTTCTTTTTCTGATTTTAGAGTTTTTGTACTACTTAAATTCTCCATGTTATTTCTCTCAACACTATTAAACCAAATAAATAAATAAATAAGTAAAAAATACAAACCATTACCTTAAATTTGGTGGGTTCAACTAATTGGAAGACAACCACATCACCCTCTAGCAATTTATGCACAGCAGAAAATTGTCTCCAACCAGCGCTTAAGCCTGTCTTACATGCAATATATTTTGTTTTGTATTCTCTTCCGGATTCATCTTCCAATATGATAGTTGTATCCTTATCAGGTAAGTGTCTTTTACAAAATGCCACAGGCAATCCCTAATAAAAAGAAATTAAAGGACATGACTATACAATTTGGTTATTTAATCATAATCCTTCTATTTATTTTTAATTGTCGAATCTAAACGTAAATTTGAAGGCTACATTAACTTTTGTTTTTGTTTTTTTTTTTCTAGAATGCTTACCATCCAAAAACAACTAGCTACATGTGATCTGACCAAAGACTTCACAAAACTAGGGAATTCTGGTTTCAAATGTGATCGTAGTCCTTCGGCTTGAATCACAGCAGATGATATGGCCTCACCGCGAGAAATAATCCCATCTGTTGTCACTTTATTTGAGCTGCAATCAAATACAGTGTCCTAAGTTTACCATAAGTGATGACTTATTTAATAAATATGGAAGATTATGTATGTGATACTTTAGGAACCTTGCAAACTTGGGTGATTGTGTCTCATCAAGTGTTGCCTGTAGAAAAGACATTTGTTAAAGTTATTAGTCACTCATAGTTTGATTTATAAAGAATTTGACATTCAATTCATAGGCTTGATCTTGTAAATAACTACAAAGTAATAATTTCAAAAGAATACAATAGAACATAACCAAATATTGCACTCCTTGTGCTAAGACCTCTCATATATATACATTTGCAGTTTCAAAAAAAAGAACATAACCAAATAATTAGATGAAAGAGTATTTTGCATAAGGTTAAAACTATGTGTAGCAGTGTGTTTTCAATATTTTGGATTAGAACCAATGGTTAGATAGTGTCCAAAAGAAGAAATAATTATTCAGACAAGCGATCATATCTCACTATTCTTTCATGTTACAGTGTTATTTCTTAAAATATTTGCACAAATAAATTAAGATTAAATATGTTTTTAGTTCCTACAAAATCATGAGTTTTTATGTTTATTCCCTACAAAAATTATTCACTTTCGGTGCCTATTTGCATTTTATAGGGACTAAAAGTATCTATTTCCATTAGAATTACAATAGAGTTTTATTTTTGACAAATATAGAGATTATTCTTGAAAACTACAATATTATGGAGGACTTTCCATTAAAATTTAATTGAGACTAAAGTTGAATTAACGTGATTTAGTGTTGGCTAAAAATATATTTAATCCAATAAAATATAATTGAACATGTTGAGCATGACTCAGTGGTAATGTTGCAATCTATACCGTAATCTTTAAATATAAGTTGTATACTATAAACTCCGATTTTTCATGGCTGGCGGGTGCTGCTCTTCAATCAGAGATTTAGACAATATTGTCCAAACTTCACTACCAAACTTTGTGTGTTTGTTATTTCTCTACTATTTGAATTGGGTTGCACATTGTTCATTCATAGCATATGTGTACAACCTATTCACTATTGTGCATATGAATTTAATTTTTATTTGTTGTTTTATTGCCTATAATATAATATTTAGAGTCGCCTTCATCACAATAACCGTAAGATTGAAAATGTATCTTCCTAGGCTCCTAGCATCACATCTTCATGTTTGGAGTCTCATCTACGAGTGTCTTCTATTAGACAATCTTCACATTATTATTATTATAATTTACAAGCAACAAAAATAATTTGTTTGTCTCAAAGATCTATGCTTATATATTATTGTTTAGAGGTTTTCCCTATTTATCACCACACAATGTCAAGATAAATCATAAGAAAACAAATCCTACAAGCTCCACATAAAATCAAACATCAATTAGAATGCATAAAAATCCCTTTTACCAACCAAATCTTACTTGTGTTGTTGGGCTATTCAAGAGCTTGTATTTATTCTCAGCCGCCTTGTTCTGTTTATCCTGCAAATTATGTAACATATAGCTATCAATAAAAATTAAAGACACCAAATTGATTGTTCTTCATAATGGAAAACACACAGTAAAGAAAATAAATTATAACAAACTTTGACACATTTTGTTAAACATGAGGAGGGTATAGAAAACAACGTTTAAAGGAGATTTTTTGGAAAAATGGGAAAGAGGAACACCCTCGTACACCTCTCTCCCATGAAATGCCACAGTTACTCCTCCATCATCATATTGTTGAGCCATCAGATTCTTCTTCTTTTCATCAACCCCCACCATTTTCGACATTAAAAATTCGAGACGAGTCCCTTCATCAACAATTGGATTGCATTTTTTGATTTCCACAACCACAAACACAATGCAAAATAGCTATGAGGCAAAAAAGAGCATTTGGATGGGTTGTGGGGTGGTGTTGGTTTTGATGAAAGAGAATTAATTTACATCATGATGGGTGGTTAACTTTTGAGACCCGATCTACAGCTTTGGTGTTGTGTTTTTTTGTTGGGAATTATTATTGAAGATAACCAATAATAAGAGTTTGGAATAATTTAGAATGTAAATACTACGTGGTAGATCAACCACATGTATTTAACCAACAGAAAAATAAAACCACGTTAAAAATATTATTTGACAAACCCATAATTGTTTTGGGTACAAAACAAACTCATAATTCAATGGTCACGTAAATGACCTTATTATTTCTTTTGTGACATGACATGTAAGATTTTAAGAATAATTAATGATATCCAAATTATATATGTTGGTATCTTAATAAAAATTAATACATTAATAAAAAAGACAAAAAATAAGAATTGATATAAACCAAAACTCACCCTCAAATAAATCAACAAAGCATATAATTCGGAATAGTGATGATTTTTTGTTCTATTTGGTAATTCTTTTTATTCTTCGTTTAATTTTAAAAGTGTTTAGGGTTCTTAGAGTCAAAAGTTTTAGAAAATAGAGTTCACAATTTTATCTTTTTATAATTTATTTTTGCCACATCAACATGTGTTTAATGTGCATCTTTTTTAAAAAAATTCATTGCGCCACTTTTAAAATGCTTGTTTGTAAGAAATTAACAAGCAAGAAAGAGAAAAATAAATCATGGCCTTACAATTTCATAACCAACCTCCCCGTGATTTCCTCTAAACTTATTAGTTTATAGCAATTTCAATTTTTTTAAAACAATATAGTACAATTCTTCTCTTTCTTGTATTTTTTCTCCCGTAACATATAGCACTACTCTTAAATAAAATATTTGGATTGTGACCGAATTTTTAACAACCGTAATGTTTGAGGGCAAAAAATTCAACTAAATAGAAAAAGGAATATTCTTATGAGCATGAAAAAATAGAGGAAAAAATACAATTAAGTCAAAAATATATTGCCAATTGGTTTTAAATGAAAGAGTTGTACTTTCTATAACTTGTACTTTGTGTCAAGAATTAAAGAATTGTATACAAAGTACAAGTTATAGACCATAGTTGGTTCAGTGAAAATTGACGCTGAACTTGATAGGGAAAACTATGGTTCGATCTCCCATAATTGCATTTGGAAGAGGACTGGAATCACTTGATGTCAGAACTTGCATCGAACTCTGGATTACTAGGACCCATCATATGGTGAAAACAAAAAAAAAAGTACAAATTATTGAAAGAGTTGTTGCCTAATTTGTACTTGATAAAAAGAATTAACGAATGAAACCAACAAGAAAATGACACTAATATATTTGAGGAGGGAAAATGCTATTTAGCAAGAATTTTTTGATGCAAGAAAGAGAAGAATCTTAGGTGGCAATATTTAATTGGTCAAATTATAATTACTCTCTCTACCATATATGGTTAGCCAAGTTTTAATTGGTCAAATTTCCTAATTTTATGGATTCTTCTCTTTCTTGCATCAAAATTTCTTGCTAAATAAATAGCATTGCTTTGGGGAGTGGTACTAGAAACACTCTTTTTTTAACATTTTCTTCAACAATGATAGATCTATAACTCTCAATAAGTGAGATCAATTATATATAGGACAAAACTTATATGCATTGCTTTATGTGCAGTTTTTGTTGTTCCACTCACAAAGAAATGGTTTTTTGTGTTTTTTAATTTTATAAAAATAAAAGAAAACTGTTTTTCAATTAAAATAACTACCTCTTTGTGAGAGGAAAAGTAAGAAATGCATGTATAGCAATGCATGTAAGTTTTGTCCTTATATATATATATGGTAAGAAAATTCATGACAATCCTATTAACATTATCTATATTTTTTTTGTTTCACAATAGATTCAATAATTAAAAAAAGCAAGGCAAAAAAGTAAAGTAAGACCCTTTTGAGTAATTTGTGCCAAAAAATCATAAAATTAATATTTTGTTGTTATTGCCATTAGGTCGTAAAGAAAAACAGTACGTTATTAAAATAATACCACTTGTGAATTTGCTCCTTAGAAAAAACGTGAGAATGACATGTGTAATCTTTACTTTGAGCAAGACAACAAATTATTATAGGAAAATGCTAAATAATGTGTAAGCATATAAATAAATAAATTCTATATTGAAACTCGTGCATTCAATACATTGAAAGTGTAAAAAACTGTCTTTATCAATATTAACTTTATATTTTATTTCTATTTTTGATATGCTTAACAAATGCACCCGGTGCACGGTTTAACATGACCCATAATTATAATAGATATATATATATATATATATATATATATATATAAAGTTTTTTTAAATTATTAATTTCAATTATTATTTGTAGATTAAAAATAAATTAAATTAAAATGTTTCGTAAAATAAATACAAAAAGAAAGACCAGGTTGAAGCTGTAAATTCAATAATTAAATGCTTTTGTCCCGTGAGTTTTTCTTAATCGGTAAAATATTGTATTATATATGCAGCAAACCGGGATTCAGATTCGAACCCATGGCATCCAACCGGGATGCAGCAAGACAAATTTATCATCACGAGACTAGTTTTTTTTCTTTTTTTTTTAAATACTTCAAAAGAAATTAATAGTTAAAAAAAAATACAAAACTTTCCAGTCCAATCGATAACGGGCCGGGTTGTCTAAAGAATAGTGTTTTAAAGTCCAAAAGCCTTTCATCTCTAACCTTGCGATGTTGAAAACAGGCAAAACGTAGTGAACTGAAAAAATAGATAAAAAACAACCATGTTATTGAAAGGGGCAAATCTGATAAATCAAATTTAAAGCTTGGATTCGCGTTTGTGATTTACCGCAGAAGCTTGGAATTGTGGCTTCAACCAACCTCATGGTTTTAGTTTGAAATAATTGCTTTTCAATTTTGTCCAAACATAAAAGAATATGAGAAATTTGCGTTTGGAGACAGAGACGCGCTTTTGAAGCGGTAAAACGCCAAAACAAACAGGTACCAAGGGATTTTCAAGGTTGATTGTTTGAGGAAGGGAGTAACAACAAGCAAGAATTGTTTGAGGTAAGCATTCTCACTTATTTTTTAGTTTTAGAGAATGCACTTAAACTGTTTGATAAAAGTTCTCCATAGTTGCCTAAGGACCAGCATGCCTGGGCACGTGCCCGGGCTGCCCCACCTATATATATATATATATATATATATATATATATATATATATATATTTTTTTTTAAAAAAAAAAATATACAAAACATACTACACTTTTCCCTCACCGCTCCCAATTTCTTTCTCAGAAGGCTTTCTCGTTCTTTTTACTCTCCCTCGCCGCTCTCAATCTCTCTCTCCCTCGCCGTCGCCGCTCAATCTCTCTCTCTCCCACACCGCTCAATCTCTCGGCTGCTGTCAAATCCGCCGCACACCACCACTCTCACTCTTTCTCCCGGTTTACAAATTTGATTTGAGGTAAGCAAACTCTATTTTATGTTTTTGTTTCTAAAATCTATAATCTTAGTTTGATGGCTTGATTTCCTAGACAAACTCTATTTTATGTTTCATAGTTTAGTTTTTGGTGTAGGAATTTTGGTTGTTTTCTTGAGTTAGGGGTGGAAGTTTTAGTCTGTTATCTCCCTCCCCTGTTTATCTTGTTTTCTGCTTCTTTTTATTGCTTCTTTCCTAGCACTTCTTGTGCTTGTATCTTCATGATTTCTTTGTAATAAAAGTTTAGCAGGTTAAAAAAAAAACTCTATTTTATGTTTAGATTGTAAAGTGATTATATAAATAAGCTGTTTTGATTGTAAAGTGATTATATAAATAAGTTGTTTTGATTTTATAAATATGCTGACTGATTTGAATGTTTATTTTATCTTAGTTTATGTTTTAAGTATTTTAAAAAATTATAGGTTATCTAATGCCCTTTAAAACACGAGCATGTCGTGCACAGTTCGTGTATAAGCTTGTCGTGCTGTATAGCAAATCCTCATATCTTAATTTTGCATCATTTTAATTTCATAGATGAGGAAGTTTTTCGGAGAGGGAGTTTGCCTCCTAATTTTATGTAGTACACTATTGCCTATTGGTATGTTGATAATATGAATTTTCTTTTGTTGTTACTTGTTGTTTTGCTGTCAAAATTGCTTTCTGGTATGCTTTATATGTCCTTAATTTGTAATGCACCTTTACGCTTTAGTTTTGGTGTCTGTTCCTTGGCAAGGTTGAATATGAGGTTTAAAACATATGTATTGGTGATTGTTTTGTAATCAAACTTGGTTTGGAGCAATGAATTATGTCACATGTGAATTTATGATATATATTTTGTCACGTAAAAATTTATGGTTAAAATTTTGCCCAGGCTCACTAAAGATCCTGGCTCCGCCACTTGCCTTTCCTTAAATTATTAAGATAATGTAGGTTAGTTATTATTAATGTTGATTGATTGAAAATACAGTTCTCTGATTTTATAAAAAATTCAACATTTGTTTAATTTCTGAAGTTTTTTATTGGTTAGAATCATGGACGTGGAGATGGAAAATTCAACATTGAGTGTTACTGGTGAATCTTCTATGCCTGATTCTGATGTTCAAGATCAAAACCCTATATCTTCTGTTCAACCAACTTTGCCCCAGCCAACTCAACCTGTTATTTCACCGGTTATTACTCCTGTTGTGCCTCCTCTGGCTCCAATTCCAACGGTTCCTTCCTCTCTTGTGCGACCTCTGGCACCGCTCCCAATTCGGCCACCGGTTATTAGGCCACCGGTGACACAAAATGGCGAGGTTGGTTCTAGTGATTCTGATTCGGAAGGTGATGATGAGAACACCAGAATTAATAAGGGTACTGGGGAGTATGAAATATCAGAAGAGAGTAAATTGGCGAGGGAGCGGCAGGAGAAAGTGGTGCAAGACCTCATGATGAAGAGGCGTGGTGCTGCTCTTGCTGTTCCCACGAATGACATGGCAGTGAGGGCACGTCTTCGCCATCTTGGTGAGCCGATTACTCTCTTTGGTGAGAGGGAGATGGAGAGACGAGACAGGTTGCGGATGATTATGGCAAAGCTGGATGCTGACGGTCAGCTGGAAAAGCTAATGAAAGCTCTTGAGGATGAAGAGGCCGCAACTTCTGCTCCAAAAGATGAGACCGAGGATGATCATGAGTATCCTTTTTACACTGAAGGGTCAAAGTCCCTCCTCGATGCAAGGATTGATATTGCTAAATATTCTTTAGTAAGGGCTGCAGTGCGTATTGAACGTGCCCAAAGAAGAAGAGATGATCCGGATGAAGATGTGGATGCAGAGATGGATTGGACATTGAAGCAAGCAGCGAATTTGAATCTTGAATTCAGTGAAATCGGAGATGACCGGCCACTTACTGGTTGCTCCTTCTCCCGGGATGGAAAACAGATTGCTACCTGGTATGTCTTTTTTGCAAATTGGGCAGCTTAAAGTTTAATTTTCCATCTTACTTCCTTGCCAAACCCTTATAGTCTAATCTTCTAATGACATATTTCTTTTCTAGCTCTCTAACTGGAGCTTCAAAGTTGTGGAGCATGCCTAATGTAAAAAAAGTTTCTACCTTCAAGGGGCACACCGAGCGTGCTACTGATGTTGCTTATTCTCCTTTGCACAATCATTTAGCAACTGCCTCTGCTGACAGGACAGCAAAGTACTGGAATGATCAAGGATCTCTTTTGAGAACATTTGAGGGTCATCTTGATCGTCTTGCACGCATTGCCTTCCATCCATCAGGGAAGTACTTGGGAACTGCTAGCTTTGACAAGACATGGAGATTATGGGACGTTGAAAGAGGAGAGGAGTTGCTTCTTCAAGAAGGCCATAGTAGAAGTGTATATGGTTTGGCTTTTCATCATGATGGATCGTTAGCTGCGTCTTGTGGAATGGATGCTCTGGCTCGTGTATGGGACCTTCGTACTGGGAAAAGTGTTCTTGCACTAGAGGGTCATGTCAAAACGGTAAGATATTAAAGATCACCCTCTTCTCTTTTATCTATTGTTTCTGTCTGTATTTCCATTCAATGTTTTATCAGTCTGAGTCTGACCATTCTTTAATTTCATTTTAAGATTTATGGCATCAGTTTTTCTCCTAATGGATATCATTTAGCCACTGGTGGTGAAGATAACACTTGTCGCATTTGGGACATGCGTAAAAAGAAATCCTTGTACACCATTCCCGCTCACTCTAATTTAATATCACAAGTCAAATTTGAGCCACAGGAGGGTTACTTTTTGGTAACTGCCTCATATGACATGACAGCCAAGGTATACTTTTCTATTTCTTTCTACCTGGAATAACTATATTCTTATAAAGAAGTTATTTAGTAGTTCATTACATTTGAGTATACTTATATTTATGTGTTAACTCCAGATTTGGTCAGGCCGGGACTTTAAGCCTGTGAAGACACTATCAGGGCATGAAAATAAAGTTACTTCTCTGGATGTTCTTGGAGGTAGGATCTCTATCTTATAAATTATAAAGGAATTATACATATGTTGCTCTGATGTAGATACCCTTTTTGCTTATTTATGTGATTGATGTGTCCATTTGACCTCACCTATGTCTGCCTTCAATTGTAAATAACAAATTAAAAAATTTGACTAGAGGATGTTTTGAAACACTAATGAATATATATATCGGAATAGTTTGTTGTAATGAATTGAACAAGCAAATGATGTGTATCAATGAGTTTTTGTGGAGTACACAAAATGTGTAATTGTGAGGGCAAACTTCCCTAGAAAATTCAGTGAAACAAAAAAAATGCAAGATTTGTTTAACTGCACATGTTTCCTTCTTGCCGCAGACTAGTGAAAAGCTCCATTAGTGTTAGGTGTAAAGACACATTTCTTAAAACAGTGATATGGACATTTATGCATCCAAAACTATAATAACAGAGATGTCTATTTATTAAAATGATTTCAATTCCAGATTAGGCAGTGTTGCTATAGGGAAAGAAAATCTAGAACGGTGGTTTTTCATTTTCTTTTCATATTTTGTCATGCTGAAAAATGAGGATTTTATTTTCCCTTTACATAGCCTTCTCATATGGCATATAAGCTTGAACCTAGAATTTTGTTTGGAAATATGGAGTGCAAACCTTGAATGTGTTTTTGAAACATTATCATTACAAAAGAAAGAAAGAAAGAAATAAAGCATCATATGTTCCAAGATCAAGAACATATGTACTATGTGTGCCAGTTGTTGTGTTTGGTAACTGTTTTCTTTTTATGGCGTAGTTTATGTGCTTTAAAGGTCTTTGTTTTTTTCCTGTGGAATATATTGCGCTGATTATATTATATATTGAACAAGTTTCTTGACATAGTATAAAAGCTTCCAACCATAATACTATAACTTGTCCATATATTTTTGCCTGTCTTGTACTGATTTTGGCATGTATTGTTACTGTCTGCAGATGGCGGGTATATTCTTACTGTCTCCCACGATCGCACCATAAAGCTGTGGTCCAGCAGCACTACTAATGAGCATGCTATGGATGTTGACTAAGCTATTTGAATGATATAAGATTTGTAAAAGGGCCTCAGTGGACGTAGTTTAATCATTTTTGTTTGATTCTGTAGCTTGCCCGTTGATCACATATCGACTCATTTGAGTGGACATAGGTTGAGAATGGAAACAATGCTATATTCTTTCTTTCTCACTTGATGCAGCATGAGTAAATTGTCTTTTATTCATTGTTTTAATAGAAAATTTGCTTTGGAGGACTTGGATATATTCTCCAAATCCAATCTATGTTAATAATACTCCTGATATTTAAGACATATTAATCATAATCTTTGATGTAAAAGAACTCTATTTTTTTTTTCCTTTCTACTCACTCCCCCAAAACCCAAAATCCCTCCTATCCCTTGCAAACTCTCAAAAAGAGCTTAAGAGTGTGTTTAAATTTATGAATGAGATAGTACTAGTGTAAATCCCGTGCTGATGCACGGTGATATCACTATTTATTAAAAACAGATATATTTGTAATTTTTTATTTTTGGGGTAAAAATATTTAACATGTATTAATAGTATAAAACTGTTTTATTTTTTGTGAAAATGTATAATATATACATATAGGAATGATGTAACTTTAAAGTGTCAAATTAAATCTATAAAAGAAAAAGTGTCAAATTAAAGAAATTAGTTTGTTATTTATTATTATTTTATTATTATTATTATTAATGTTTTTAAAAAAGGTTTGTTATTGCGAAAACGACTGCGACAAAACGGTATAAGTGGTTTATGTTACTATTTATTTCTGTTTTAATAGTGAATAGAAATCACATAAATGACCACAACAAAAGAACATTGCGCCTCGACGAAACTCCGTTACAGCAGTGGGAAATAGGATGGAACAAATTTATGCTCTTGTCTCTTCTAAAAACATTAAAACCTGAATTTATTAGTGGTTAATTTGGTTTTTAGATGAACAAATTCACTAAAAAATTATGAAAAGAATTTTAGTTATAAAATTATGAAGAAACAATGACATAAGTAGAAGTACTCATGTCAGTCATGTGTATTATTTTAAAGGGCACCTTCATAAGTTAAGTACTCATCAAGGTGTAAATATTTACAGCCTGCAACATAATGCAGGAAACAAACAGCTTAACACACTAAAACACAAAAACATCATCCCAAACCACTAACTAACTAACACTAAAACAAAATAAAAATTAACCAAAACTTTTTTTAAAGTAGTTTAGTGGATAAAGTTCCACTTTAAAGTAAATAAATACAATGTTCGGGGTTTGAACTACGACTCTTGCATATAAAATGTGATGTCTCTATCAATGAGTTATACTAACTAGGACAAAATAATGTTTAGGCAAACTTACGATACTCCTTTAACTTAATTTCAATTAATAGTTTAGTCGGTTATCTTTTTTTCACAATATTTTATTCATTTTTTCATGATTGAATATGAGTTTCAAGCTTTAAATATGAGAATTTTTGTGAGAATTTTTGATAAATTGCAAATTATGTCAAAGAGAATTTTTGTTACCCTTATCATAAAACAAAAAATTCACGTAAGTATAATTGAGTTGATAGTCATGGCAACGTTAATTGGTGGATTTCATATGTTGAGATTCTCCACATTTAAGACGTGAGTCTAATCACTTTACGAATACTCCTAACAATGATTTTATAATAGAGACTTATTCTAAAAGTTATCTCAAATTGGCTTTACAACTACAAATATCATTTCTCTATTTTAATATACACCTTTTTATGTTAAGTAAATAGACTATTTCAATTTTTTAGCATCAATCAATTTCATCCTTGAATTTTTAGAAATAGACTACTAGTCTCTTTGCCAAACAAGACATTAAACATGTTTATTTGCTATGCTAGTTGACATGTCCGTCAATATCAACTTCTTTTTTATAACAAAATTTGATTGCAATAACAAAAAAAAAATCATAAATCTTGTAATATGTTCAAACCCAAAAATATATGAATATGATCAAAGTTGAAACACACGTGCAAGCACATAAATATTAGAAGTAGAATATCAGAAGTACTCATAACATATCCAACAAAATAATTAAAGAGCCAGAAATCATCAAAATACCATATTACAAACAATGTAACAAATCCTTCATCAATGCATGCCAACCCTGCAAGCGCACCAATATAAATAATTCATCAAATATAATTAGTAATCAAAATATTCCTTCATGTATGTATAAATTCATCCAAATCTTCTAGAAGAAACATTATTTCACAATATCCATGTATAAAAAAGGAATTAAGTAGTTAACAAATATTTGATTAATAAAAGTGATTCAAATATCAAAAGGAACAACAAATTCTTTAAAGCGAAAAGAAACAAACAAATAATGAACAAAGAAAGAAAAACCTTGATTTCAATCGGGCTCGGATAATAGTAACGTTAAATGAAAGTGGTTCGAATCGAGTCATCTTAAACTTACAAACATCACCAATTTGCAAGTTATATTCATTGACAAATGGTTTCCAACCACTGTTCACAACAGAATAATCTCTACCACATTGAATATCATATTTCACCTCCATCTCCCAAATCTTATCCTCATCACCAATCTTTCTTACCCTTGCAGTCCCTTCAAAATCTTTCAAGTACCTTCTTGAAAACTCAATTTGAATCCTCTGTTTCAATTAATGGTTTTGTTAGAGATATATTTAATTAAAGTAACAATTAGTAGAAATTTACAATAATAAACTTACAAATAAATAGCCTGTATAACTTGGGGTCAGTTTAATCTCAAAACTTCGATCAGTCACATACCTGTAAATTTTAAAAATATATATATATTTTTTAAAATATTGTCACCAAATACAAAGACATCATTAAAATACAAAATTTTAATAACTATGTATATATGCTTGTTATCATTCTATATATAAATAAATTATATACATAGAAGTAATAACTTATCTCTTTATTGTGACAAGAGTAGTAATCTTTCTCTCCTTTGTACAATTAAAATATCGTTTTATACTGTTGGAGTTTTGCCTTAAAAACTCAGAAAATCAGAAAACTGGAAAAACCAGCAGTAGTAGGGCGCCTGGAGCAGGCTAGAAAAGCCTGTGGTTTCTGTTTGTTGGCGCGGGGCGCGGGGAGTTAGGCGCTAGGCGCCAGCACGCGTATATAAAGTTGCTGTTTGCGTTTTCTGAGGTAACCAAGGTGTTTTTAGGGTTTCTGGAGCCGACATAAAGACTAGGGTTAATAGAAAAAGTTCTTGGGAAGACCCTAGGGTTGGGGAAACATTCTATCACCTTGGGAAACACTTGTGATTGAATCTCTTGGTCACGGGGAGAGCTAGGGTAGAATTAGGAAAACTCTAATTCTTGTAACTCTTGTGGAGAATCTCATTGTAATCAAGGTTTCTATTGATAGTGGAACGGAGAGGGCTGCCCTCCCCCCAGATTAGGTTCATTAACACCGAACTGGGTCAACAAATCAACTGTGTTCTTTATCGCTTTCACTGTTATTATTGTTGGTTGATTATTATTGCTATTATCACTTGTTTGGTTGCTTGGTTCTATTTGCTCCACACATCAAGGATTTATTGGTGTGAGTCAAGCGAATTCACAACAATTGGCGCCCACCGTGGGGCAAAGGATCAAACGAATTATGCACCATGGGTTCAAAGTGGGAAATTGAGAAATTCACCGGGAATAACGACTTCGGGTTGTGGAAGGTGAAGATGAGGGCGATATTAATCCAACAGAAGTGTGTTGAGGCGCTAAAGGGTAAGACACTGATGCCGGCAAATCTCTCTGATGCGGAGAAAACTGAGATGGATGAGAAAACACATAGTGCTATTATTTTGTGCCTCGGTGATAAGGTTCTGAGAGAGGTTGCCAAGGAGAAGACTGTTGTGGAGATGTGGACCAAACTTGACTCATTGTATATGACCAAGTCCCTGGCACATAAACAGTTATTGAAGCAACAACTTTACTTCTTTCGTATGGTTGAGAACAAGTCTATGGAGGAGCAACTTGCGGAGTTCAACAAGATTGTTGACGATTTGGCGAACATTGATGTGAACTTGGAAGATGAAGACAAGGCTTTCCATTTGTTGTGTGCTTTTCCCAAGTCACTTGAGAACCTCAAAGATGCTTTGCTATTTGGTAAAGAAGGCACTGTCACCTTGGATGAAGTTCAATCGGTTTTGAGAACCAAGGAATTGACAAAGTTGAGAAACTTGAAGGTTGATGATAGTGGAGAAGGATTGAATGTGGCAAGGGGTAGAAGCGAGAACGAAGGCAAAGGGAAGGGGAAGAAAAATTGGTCAAAGTCTAGGCCAAATGGTGATGGTGGTGGCAAGTTCAAATGTCACTATTGTCAGGAACCTGGTCACTTCAAGAAGGACTGTCCTCAGAGAGGGGGCGGTGGTAGTTCGTCAGCTCAGATTGTTGCAAGTGATGAAGCTTATGAGGAAGGCTATGAGAGTGCGGGAGCACTCATAGTCACAAGCTGGGAACCATAGATGATTGATCAGCCTGGAGAGGCGGTGGTAAGAATACTCGACATCAGCCTGGAGAGGCGGTGGTAATAATACTCGAAATCAACCTGGAGAGGCGGTGGTAATAATACTCGAAATCAGCCTGAAGAGGCGGTGCTAAGAATACTCAGGTTACTTCTGAAACAACAACATTATTATGAGATGCGAAGATGCTAGTGGAAGTTGGGAATAGGTGGAGCTCTGAGTTGTAGACTTTGAAACTCCTATCACATGTGTTCAAAGAATGAATACTTTTGGACTCTAGAGCTAGTTGAAGGTGGAGTTGTTCATCTTGAAGACGGGAAAGCTTGTAAGGTTCAAGGTATGGTGATGTTATTTTACATGATGTGAGGTATATTTCTAACCTTAATGTGGTCATGCATTTTGTTACTAGTGGAAATTCTCATGATGTGGTTAAGTTGTGAAGCTTCGGGTGGAACTTGTTAGTGACATAAGTTTTAGTTGGACTAGTGAAACAAAGTTTAACTAGGTGTTGGAACTAAACGGGAAGTGTTGGAAACTAACAATGGCTTGAAGTGTGTTTCGGAGTAGTTGAATAGTTTTGCATGTTACAAGGTGGGAAACACAGTGAATCTTTGGTGGAAGAATCTCGGTTTGGGGTGGAGTTTGTTACTAGTGGAACTAGAGGAAGACAAACAATCAACAATAGCTCTTGGCTATCTAATGAGAGATAGGGAAGTGAGTGGTAATGTTGCATCAAAGTGGTATAGCTTTGGAGACCTTGTGGTTATATTTTCAATTGTGTCTGAAGAAGTGCAAAACTTGAAAGATCTTCAGGAAGGCAATTGGAAGTTGGTGACGATCAGACTTGGGAACTTGTAGGGCTATTGAAGGTAGTTGAATACATGAAAAGTCCGATGTTGCGGCTTGTGGAACTTACCTAAAATTCCAAGGTTAAGTTGAGAGGCAAGCAATTCTTCAGGAGTATGGACATGAACAATCCATGGGCTGAAGAGGGTACGGTGGTGCTTGTAGAATTGTCCTAAAATTCCAAGGGCAATTGGAGACAAGCATTTCTTCGAGAGTACGAAGCGGTTCACTTCGGGGTTCGAAGAGGGTATGGTGAAAACAAGTGGAGCAGCATGGTGGTTGATGGGAAGTTGACATCACCATCGTTTTGAAGGCAAGGTGGAGATTGTTGGAGTTTTGCCTTGAAAACTCAGAAAATCAGAAAACTGGAAAAACCAGCAGCAGTAGGGCGCCTGGCGCCAGGAGCAGGCTAGAAAAGCCTGTGGTTTCTGTTTGTTGGCGCGGGGCGCGGGGAGTTAGGCGCTAGGCGCCAGCACGCGTATATAAAGTTGCTGTTTGCG
The DNA here is from genome assembly GCA_030408175.1 of Trifolium repens. Lineage (NCBI taxonomy): Eukaryota > Viridiplantae > Streptophyta > Magnoliopsida > Fabales > Fabaceae > Trifolium > Trifolium repens. Next base: position 41,778,339 of record CP125851.1, read on the forward strand.
TTTTCTGAGGTAACCAAGGTGTTTTTAGGGTTTCTGGAGCCGACATAAAGACTAGGGTTAATAGAAAAAGTTCTTGGGAAGACCCTAGGGTTGGGGAAACATTCTATCACCTTGGGAAACACTTGTGATTGAATCTCTTGGTCACGGGGAGAGATTCGGGACTAGGGTAGAATTAGGAAAACTCTAATTCTTGTAACTCTTGTGGAGAATCTCATTGTAATCAAGGTTTCTATTGATAGTGGAACGGAGAGGGCTGCCCTCCCCCCAGATTGGGTTCATTAACACCAAACTGGGTCAACAAATCAACCGTGTTCTTTATCGCTTTCACCGTTATTATTGTTGGTTGATTATTATTGCTATTATCACTTGTTTGGTTGCTTGGTTCTATTTGCTCCACATATCAAGGATTTATTGGTGTGAGTCAAGCGAATTCACAACATATACTATAATATATTAAGATTAAAATATCATTAGCATCTTTTTTAACTACTACTAATTAACTAGAATCTTTATTATAACTAATAATACTCTCTCCGTCCCAAAATGTAAGCAAAAATGAGTCAAACAAACTTGATGTATTTGGTTAAAGATTTGGACCAAATACATTCACTTTTGTTGACCAACTTTTGCTTACATTTTAGGACGGAGGGAGTATGTCTTAGCACTTGTTTTCTAGATCTATTATGTAAGTTGTAACTCAAAGTTTTAACTTGACAAATACAAAACCAAATCATTAGTGTTTTTATGATTAGCAATAATGAACTAACTTTATATATATTTTTTATGAGTAGCATCAAAATGCATATTTTCTTACCCCTTTTTCTTCTTTGAGATGCACTAGCAATATGAACTAACAAGTTTAAATAAATGCAAGATGAAAGAACCAACCAAAACTATGCATATATACTTCATATGTAAATTTCAAAAAGCACAAGAAGAAAGATCAAAGAACAAAACAGAACTGAAACAACAGAACAAAGATAAAACAATTAAGAGCAGAAAAAGATGAAAATTACAAGCTCTCCATTTTGAAGTTCATGATTTTGGATAACTTTGAAGAATTTTGGAGGACCACAGTACAAAGACATGATTGAATGATAACAATGAGAAACGTATTGAGAGAGTTATGTGACAATGAAAAAGGGTTTGTTTCTAAATGAGAGAGATTGTATATTGAGTAAATGAATGAAATGATTTTTCTGTGTGTCTCTACATTTTTTCCTTTTCTTTGCAAATAACATTAACCAAAGACAAAAGCAAAGCCAATTTTGTGTTAAGTTAAAAGCTGTTACTATCTTACTTTCCATTCTTTTTTAAGCTTCTCTTTTTAAACACTTTTTTGTAATATAATTAATAAATATCAATTGTAGTAAATGAAAGTAACTCTGATTTTGTGCAGCTAAGTTTGTAGGGGAAACAGGACATCAAGCATGGAATGACTCAGATTTTTCAAACACTCGTTTATTTGCATACATATTATCTTCTATTTCAAAACATCTTTTTTTTTTTGGTCTCATTTGTATGGAATGATCAAATAAATTTATTAGTAAAGTAATAACTTATTTTTATATTGGTTTAAATGAATAATAAATGAGTAAAAAAGCCTCTACATTTTGTACGCTTAACATGAGAGTTGACCACATGTCCTTGGGGATATGATTCAACTCCGAACCTATTGGACCAATCTACATTTGCAAAGAAAAAATATATTCTACAGATATACAACTAAATTTTTTAATTATACTAAAGATCTCGAATAACAAGCAAGAAAAAACTAGTAGGATTGATACAAATGATGAATATCAATGTAGTAGAGATGAGGCGACATTCTACTAGACGGATAAAATATGGTGGGTAGAGGTGGGAATAGGCCAGACCGGCCTACGAGGCCTTAAGGCCTAGCCTATATAGGCTCAGGCCAGGCCAGCCTATTTCTTTAAATAGGGCAGGCCAATGCTTTTTCATAAGCCTATTTAGTTAAATAGGTCAGACTGCAGGCTATTAAAAAAGCCTTTTAAGCCTACTAGGCCGGCCTATTTAAATTAATATGAATAATATTTTTAATACTATTATTATTTATATATTAAAATTTGTACTTTGATTAAATTATATATTTATTAACTTTTTCAATAATTTAAGTTTATTAATCTACATTAGTTTTTCACATATATAAATGTATTATTATAAACTAGAATTGAAATATAATGACATATATAATCAAATTCTGTAAAATATCATGTTAAATAACAAAAGGACGTTGATTTATTAGTTCATAAGTAATTTTAAAAATAAATATAATTTTTTATTTAAATATGTTCATGAAAAATAGGCTTTTAAACAGGCTAATAGGCCACAATAGTTTTCAAAAGGCTAGGCTCAGGCCTAAAAGATAAGCATATGATAGGTCACAGGCCAGGCTTAGGCCTTCGATTTTTATGACAGGCCAGGCTCAGGCTTGGCAAAGCCTAGCTCGGCCTAGCCTATTCCCACCTCTAATGGTGGGGGAGAATGGAGGTTTCGAAGTGAGTGATATAGAGAAGATTTGCAGAATATATATTTCCTATTCATGTGACCGCAAGAGGCTTGGATACTTGATGTAAATTATAGAATTCTGTGAACTATCGAGTCTTTGAATGTAAGTTATGCTAGTTGCCATTAGGTTGAGGGCACGTCTGCCTTGGCATCATATATCGAAGCCTCTTGCCAATTTCCTATTGATAGGGATTATGCAGGGTGGCCTCCTATGAGCACCATCGTCTCATGGTTGGTTGAAAATCGAGACCTTGATAGTGTCCGTCATTATAGATGGTGGCTTACGCATGAGACAAATTCTATCGAATTTAGCCTCTTTTACCCACATGTGTTTCTAAACACCCGTGATGAGACCTCAGGTTATGCGGGGCTACCCGCTGAATTTAAGCATATCAATAAGTGGAGGAAAAGAAACTAACAAGGATTTCCTTAGTGACAGTGAGCAAACAAGGATTAGCCCACTATGAGAATCAGGCACCCTAGGCGTTCGAATTACAGTCTAGAGAAGCATCCTCAACGGCGAACCATACCCAAGCCCCCTGGAGGGTGAGAACCCAGTTGCGCTCAGACCTTGTCGCACCACGAGGCGCTGTCAGCGAGTCGGGTTGTTTGGGAATATGCAACCCCAATCGAGCGGTAAATTCCATCCAAATTAAATTATTGGCGAGAGACTTATAGCAAACAAGTACCACGGGGGAAATATAAATATGGAGGGCGGTGTAAAAGGAGTGTCATTTGTAGAGGTTGTAAAATTAGGGAAGGAGATAGGCTTGTAATTCTAACAATAAATGGTATTCGAGGGTGAATCATAAGAATATTTGGGGGGAAGGAGGTAAGGGAAAATCGTACACACTCTCAAAAAGCAATGAAGTCGCCAGAAATGCTTATTAAAATAGGGACAACGTCGGAAAAAACTATAAAAAAGTCTTTGAAATCAAATTGCAGGTTCCCGAGTCGATTATGCGTGGAGAAAGTATTAGCACCCTATGACATCCGTTAAAAAAGCGGTTACCAATTATTGTTAACTTCTAATATGTTTATTTTTTCCTTATTATTGAAATTGAATTCAAATTTGAAATGAAAAAACTTTTGTTTTTAAATAAAGGGAAAATATTTTTATTATTATTGTGCTTGACAAAAATTGTCTCTTGCTCCTACGTATTTACCGATACAATGGAGAAATCAAAGTTACTTAGTTCTAAAGTAAAAAATGTTTGTGCGTTTGTTGATTTTGAAGGAAAAGATTTGCGTTGCGATAAATGCAAAAAAAAGACATTTTCCATTTGATTAAGTAAAAAAATATTGAATGTGAGATGTTGATTGTGATAAATAATTTTTTATTTTATTTTTATGTATATATGGGCCTGTTTGAATTAGCTTATTTTTGAACTTATGCAAACAACTTTTTATGCATTATTATAAGTTTGTCAATGTAGTTTATGATAAAATAACTTATAAAAATACAATTTTCATCAATACGAACTTATAAAATAGCATAAAACATAATTTATATTGCATAAGCTATTTGTATAAACTCAAAAATAAGCTAATCCAAACGGGCCCATATTTTGCAATGACTAAACCTAAAGAGGATTTAGAGTAATCATGGAATTTGAAACATTTTGCCCTGATCAAATAAAAACAAATTGACATAGTTAGCGAATTTATAGGGATTGAGGGCCCGTTTGGATTGACTTATTTTTTACAAATAAATAAGTTTTTATGATTTATTATAAACTTTTCAAGGTAGTTTATGATAAAACAACTTATAAAAATATAATTTTTGTCAGCAAAAACTTATAAACCAACCTAAAACTTTATTTATTTGCATAAGCTATTTTTATAAGCTCAAAAATAAGCTGAATCCAAACAGGCCCTGAATCAAAAGAGGATTTGGTATAATCACTATTTGTAATGACCCAAACCAAAAGAGGATTTGGAGTGGTTACAAATCACAGCCAAATTATTTTTGTTTATTTTTAGGTTTGGACTGTTGCTTGCTATGGGCGAACAAATGGATTTGCACAGATAAAAGAGGAAAACAAGGATTGTGCTTTTTCTTTGACTCCATTCTTGGTGAAAACTTTAGTTTAATTAGGAAAAAGTTGAACAAAGCACTGTTGCTGGCTTGCTGCTGTTGTTGTTCAGAATTTTTTTTATTTTTTGTTTACAAACTGACACTATAATTTATATCTCTTTCCATTATAAGAGGTATTGAACCTATTGATCTTTCAAATTTAATTTGACCCTTTGTCAAGGTTGTGGATTTTTTTAATTTTATTTTTGAATAATCAAAAAATATATATATAATCGACTAAATCTCACAAGATGCAACCGGAGAATGGCAAAAATATAGAGCCGCATATGACAACAATGTAATCTATCCAATCACAAGACTTGACCGGAGAATGGAAAAAATATAGAGCCGCATACGACAACAATGTCATCTCTCTTCAATAGTGATACCTTCTAAATTTTTGAATTGTATCCATAGGAATAGGATCATATTTAAAACACCAAATAAATACTTTAATTTCTTAAAACCTTGTTCATAATTAATAATTTCAATCCATATAGTTTGGAATGAGAGATAAAACATGAAACAATGAGACTAATACATAACTCTAATTGTGCAACATCTTGTTGAAATTGTAACTTCAAATACAAGCTTTCAAGTCACATTTCTTCACAATACCCTGCACCAACATAAATAATTCATGAGTATAATTAGTAATCAAAATAAATATTCCTTCATGTATGTATAATGGCAAGTAAATAAAATAATTACCTTCAAAATAGGAGGTGTTCATGTCCTTTTCGAGAGAGAAAATAACAACTTGGAATGAAACCGTTTCTTTGCATTTGTTTAATAAAAAAACACAAACATCACCAATTTTCAAATTATAGTGAGCACGAAATTTACTCCAACCACCACTTAGTGTAAATTGTTTATTTGAAATGAGCTTCAAATCAACATTCCATGTTCTATCTTTGTCAACAAAAAGGGTAACATTTCTTCCTACCATCCTTTGTAGATGTGTCTTACCAAATTCAATTGGTATCACCTGTTTTAGATTATTGGTTTTCACAAAAAAAATACTCAATAATAAACCTCACAACAAAAACAAAATGGCTTATAAAATGTAGGCTTAATAATTATTTTTGTCCCCGTAAATTCGCGATTTTTTTGTTTAGTTCATGTATCTTTTTTTGTTGCAAATTAGTCCCTGTATATTTAAATCTTTTGGTTTTAATCCCTTAAAACTAAAATCCGCAGGAAACCAACGAATTTTCCTGCGGATTTTAGCTTTAGGGACTAAAATAAAAAAGATTTACACATGCAGAGACTAATTTGCAATAAAAAAAGATACATGGACTAAAACAAAAAATTTATGAACTTTCATGGACGAAGATGATATTTAAGCCTAAAATGTATGCAATTTCTAACTTTCAATACACACATATACATAAGGCATATCGATCATATCGATGAATGATTAAAGTTGTATGCATTATCTTTGTATTTTTTTTACACATATAACCGATCAAAATCTATCACATAGATATTTGTATAGATGTTCTAAGAAATAATATAACAAAGTGGCATTATGGTATAATATAGTATTTGCCATTATAAAAAACGGTATATATTATTCGATTGGATCGTATGGAAAACTTATTTCTAACCATTGGTGCATACAAATTAATCTCATAAAATTCATTATCTATAATTTAGTAAATTATTACTTATAAAGTGATAAAGAATAGTAGTTTGTTACCAAGACATCTCTCTCAATGTATGACTTTTGGAGAATACATGCGAAGAAGTTCTTATCCGAATCAAAATTTGTCATCACTTTTTCATAGAAATCATTGCTTCTCTTGTTAAGATTGTCAAAGCTACTTCCTGCTAAAAATTTGAGAAACTCACCAAAAACATATTAAGTAGCAAGACCTAAAAAAATTAACCCAAAAATAGAAAACATAGAAAAAGAGTAAACATAGCAAGATGATAGTAAGAAACCAACCATGAGATTGGACGATTCTCTTCTCATGCTTAGATTCTTTTGGATTGATTTTCATTTTCTTACCAACTTTGGAAGACGGCGATGAAGATTTTGTCCTTTTACCCCACGATGATGAAGGATCCTCAATAATTTTCAAAGAACAATCACTCTCTTCAACCTCATCGTATTCGTCACTAGTTTTTCTTAAAGGATATTTTATTTCTAAGCCGCTAGCACTTAATACAATCACTTTAAAGCTAGAGTTTTCTTGGTATTGAAAGACTACTAATTGTGAATGACGCAAAGATAAATAATTTGTAAATTCTTTCCAACCATCGCAAAACCAAACATCATAATCACTAGTTTTCTCCCAAGAAACTTTCTTTTCGGTCGAATTTGGAAGCCTTAGAGTAACTGGGTTTGATATTCCTTTCCAATGCCTCCTCACAAAACTTATAGGCACTCTCTGACACACACAAAAACAATCTATATGAATACAACGATTTTATTTTGGATCAAAATATTTTTTAACATGACTAAAAAAAATATTTAGTATGAAATTGATAGCTAGAGAAATGAAGAAAAGAAAAAACTTTGTTACCAATTTTCCTTGTTGAAGGGTAGTTTGAAGAATAATCTTGAAAAAGTGGACACTATTGCTCCCATGATCAAGTTCTTGAGAGGACATAGTTCTAATTATTACTTCTGCGAACCAAAACTATGTAGTGTACATGTGTGTTTTCAGTGAAAAGGAAGGGTGTATATTAATACACAATTACTAAAGAAATTAATGGTCAATTATAGGTGCTTGTAACGGTTCTTTATAAATATATATACGTTATTATTATTATATTATCATGGAGAGATGTAAGAAAAACAAAAGGTGGTGAGTTGAAGAGGAACTAGAAAACTAGATAATAATGTTCTCTTGGAGAAAAATGTTATGTTACTAATGCTTCAATTGATTCAAAGTACATTGGGAACTCCTATTTATAGAAGAAGAGCAATTACATAGTTTACATGTATGAAGACAAATGTCAAGAGAAATAAATGTAACATGACAAGGGGTAAATGAACTACACACAATAATACAAGTGTAATACATGCAACAAACCATATGTATCTCATGCACTAGGCCATGTGTATTACATGCAATATGTTATGAATGGATCCTACAATGAATGGACTTGGATCACAATGGATGGGCTTAAGAAAAATATCATCAATTTCTAACGGAAAATTCTCTTCTCCCCCCCAACACTCTCCCCTTCCCCAATATTCCAATTTTGTCCTTGAATCAAACGTTCGGAACGCGTTTTCCGATCTTTTCCAAGTGAAAATTCGGCAAAAATTTTGAAAAACACATTCCGAAGTTCGTAGTCAAGGCAAAAAAAAAATTCGAAAAACGCATTTCGAACTTTTTAACCAAGGGCAAAATCGGAATATTGGGGAGGGAGAGGGGGGGGGGGGGGGGGAGAAGAAAATTTTTCATTTCTAACAAGAGATATAGAATGATATTTGTTTGTACTCTGTATAACTCATAATTAAAAAAATTTACAATGTGTTGTGGTCGAAGTTTATATTTCATTCTTATTTTGCTCTGTCTCTAAATCCAATTTGGGGGAATGAGATGGAGAAACCTTTTAATTTAATTTTATTGTTATCAAATTACATTTTTATCCCTATTTGTTGAAATTAGTAATGTTTCCTTTATGTATTGTTCTTTCTAAGGTTGTCAGAATCGAGATTTTACCTTAACTTTTTGTGTCTAGGTAAAATCAAAACGTAAAATCGTCGATTTTACCTCATATTAAAATAATATTAATTTTATATACATGACATGTATATATACTTATATAATACTATAATACATTAATAATTTAAAAGTTCAACTTAATTTCAAAGCTAAAATATACTAAATCACCATAATAAAATATAATATTCATAAAATTGGACTTTTTTTTAAAAATTGTCAATTTTTTTTTTGTTTAAAAAAAAGGTAAAATCGTCTCAAAGAGAGTTAAAACCAGCAATTTTACTACGATTTTACACGATTTCAGAGATTTTACTACAATTTAAATCGTTTAAAATCGTTCCAGATCACGATTTTACCCGAAAACGATTCTACCAGCGATTTAACTCGAAATTGCTAGCTAAAAATATAAAATCTCTAGTTTTTACGTTTTAAATCGCAATTTTAACAACCTTGGTTCTTTCCCCTACAATCCTCATTATTTCTACTACTGCTACGTCTAATATAAAGTGACAAATCAATCAGCGTATGTTCCTAGTGCTTACTATTATTGCTACTTTTGATTAACCAAATGATAATGTTAAGTGGTTAACAAATTTTCTTGACAAATTGATCGGAAGAATTCAAGTTTAATTTTTGAAATGAATAATTCTTTATCAGACATCGACTGATTTTCATATTATTAAGGTCTTTCTTTTAAGAACCGGAAGGCTAACATAAAAATGTATGACTACTTTAGATCAAGTTTGAAGGTATCACTATGTAAAACAATTGCAATAGGGAGTATATTAGTATTACATCTTTTGGTTTTAAAAAGAGTTGTTAAACAAAAAAACAAGTTATAGAAGGTGTTGTTGTGTATACTTCATCAAAAGAACTAAAGATAGTTCAATCTTGGCGACTTAAGTTTATTTCACAATTAATTAATATGTCTTGCATTTATGCTAGTGAATTATTGTGAACAAACGTGACCAAAGCATGAAAGCTAGTGCATTGTGTGCAAACAACAAGATTATCCAAAATGGATGGACCCATGTCATCTGTCATAATCCCTATTTATGGTTTATATATGGTTCCCCCTTACCAATTACAGCAAGGATGAATCAAATTGACTTGTACCTTCAATTTTATTATGTTTTGGTGGTCGACCCAAGAATAAATATAACTTTTGTAGAATAAATATGGCAAAAAATAAAACATACATATATCATCCTAAGGACAAAAAGAAAGGGAATCCCAGAAATTATGCCAGCTTGCCTATATGCTTTTTTTTTTGTTATTATAATTCTCTTTGACCTTATAAAACAACTTATTCAAAACAATCACATTTTTTATTTATTATATTGGATCCATCGTTACAAAATCATACTCCTCTCGGTCGTTTTTATAAAAACTTTTTTTTTTTCTATTAATTGAATGACAAATTTATTTAGATATGTAAAAAATAGTGTATTATTACTTATTAAGTTATTAGTACTTCTAAAGTAATAATAATAAAAATAAACTTAACACATTAGTCTTAGGTCAACCGGAAAATATTAATTTTATTAGGTTGAACATATTTTTGAATTAGAACTCATAATTTCACATTTGTTTGTGACTTTTAAACATTTCTTGTCACTTCGTCTTAAAAAAAATCTGAACACCATACTAGGTAAGATTTTTTTTTTCTTGACAAATAACATTGGTAATTGGTAAATGTTGAGAGGGGGAGTCAGAACAGAAGTCATAACCAAGGAAATAATTCTACTATTAAATTAATATTTTTATTTATTTATATATATATATATATATATATATATATATATATATATATATATATATATATATATATATATAATAATTAAACATAAATAAAATGTAGACGAACAACAAACTGCGCCGTTAAACTATTTTTATAGTAAAATTCAATCTTTAAAATATTACATTCATAGACTTAGGCAACACAATAAATATTCCCCCCTATTTTTGGTCATAATCGAGATTTGTTGCACAAATATTTTTTGGTGATTGATTTGGTGCATAAATAATACAGTACCAATTATTAGAATAATGATATAAATATTCAGCAGCCTCTCTTATTTCAATGCCCATGTTACTTTTTAGTTGCCAAAATCCTGAGAATGATTCTATTTCTAGTTTAGTTTAGTTTAGTTTAGTTTTTAGTTTGGTTTTTTTCGTTTTCTTATGTAGTTTGTCTTCTTCTTGCGGCGCACGTCAAATAACACCTCATTCATTCTCTTCTTTTCCTTTGACTTGCCATTCAAATAACAACTTCTCTATGTTGTTAACATCTTCATGATCCTTATCCACTTAATTACCTTAATTGATTACTATTATGGCTTTTCCTACTTCTTTAGAAGATTTGATTAAAGCTTCTTATGTTGTTTTTGCATTCTTCTCAGCTTTATTCATTGGTGCCTTAAAAGGTTCTTTTTTTCTTTTACCCTTTTTCATATTTTATGCTTCATGGTAACAAGATTTAATTTTTTTTTACTTTCTTCTGAAGTTATGAATTCTATAGTGAATTTTAGATAAAGGGTTATTGATATTTTTGATAAAATTATGCAGGTTTTATTGTGGGTCCTATTGCTGCTCTTATATTGATCATAGGAAACGTTGGGGTGATTTTAGTATTGTTTCCTGCACATGTGGTTTGGACTGTTTATACAATTTTGAAGTAACAATTTTTTTTATAACTTTTTTTATTTGTTTTTGGAATTTAAATCAGCATTTTTTTATTTTTTTTGAGTTTTGAATGGTTTTTGTGTTTTGCAGGACTCAAATAGTTGATGTAGCTTTGAAAGTTGCTATTTTGATTGCTTTGCCTGCTTTGTTTGGTTTATGGTTGGGTTTAGGCATAGCTGGTAGTGTTCTTGTTGCTATTGGCTATGGCTTTTTTACTCCTTGGGTTTCAACTTTTGAGGCCTTTAGACATGACAATGAGTCAAAGAAATTCATGCACTGTATTGTGGTAAGATTCTATGATCAAGATGTTCTTTTTATTTCAATGTTGATAAAAAGCGACTATAGCATAGTGGAATTCGAAGAAATTGTTATTGTTCTGTGATACGGTATTTAGTACAAAATGTTGTCAAATTGTGGCGTACTGGCGTTGTAGCACTTTGTGTAGCAGGATTCGAATAAACTGCTATTTTCTGCGATTTGTGATTGACAATGCGGCTTTATTTACTTCCAATTGGTTTAGGATGGAACCTTGGGAACTATCAAAGGAAGTTGCACTGTGGTTAGGGATTTTGCAGATATATGTTACCATTCATATCCAAGTTACTTGAAGGAACGGCGTGAATGTTCGGATCAGTGTAAGACACTAAGGTAATCATCATGAGGTCATTTATCTCTAAGAGTTGCTGATATAAATGAAAACAGCTTATACATAAGTACTTACATACTTGAACTTATTTTGCAGGTTAATTCATGTTCCTGGATGTGTGATTGTAGGGATAGTGGGACTAATTGTTGAGGTTCCTTTATTCACTGCAATTGCTATAGTTAAGAGTCCATACCTATTGTTCAAGGGATGGTACAGACTTTTGCATGATTTAATCAGCAGAGAAGGTCCATTCCTTGAAACAGTTTGTGTCCCAATTGCTGGTTTAACAATCTTTGTGTGGCCTCTTGTTGTCATTGCCAGTATTTTATTGGCTATTTTCTCTAGCATTTTTGTTGGACTATATGCCTCTATTATAGTTTATCAGGTTTGTTTCATCACTTTCTTTGTTCTTCATTCCTAAGTCTTAATTATCTATCGTTATCTATGTAGCACCGACACTTCACATTAAAGGCATGTCTGGTGTCCTACAGACTCCAACACAATGTTAGCATATAACCACATTTATTGGGTGTCTGTGTCGTGTTTGGTGTTTATGTAAGGGATTCATAGACCTTCATTGCATCATTGATCTCACCCTTTTGACCTTCATGTGAATGTAGGAAAGATCTTTTCGTCGAGGTTTAGCTTATATAATGGCAATGGTTGCTGAGTTTGATGAATACACAAATGATTGGCTCTATCTTAGAGAGGGGACATTCTTTCCAAAGTACACTTCTTTTAATTATTTTCTTATCGTATCTGCCATTTATTCTTTTGACATCAGCACATCAATTTTCTTGCAGCCAGGCCCGAATATCGAAAGAAATTGATTTCTCAATCATCTGAGTCGTCTACTCGGGGAAATAGTAGTGTGTCGGGAAGCAGAAGAAATACTACTATGGAACCACCTTCAATGTTCATCCCAAACTTAGCTCCTTCAAGATCAGTTAGAGAGACCATTCAAGAAGTTAAAATGGTTCAGGTATGCTGTTTTTCACCTCATGCTGATCAAGTACTATTAATTTAAGAATCAATTAGTCTTCGAGATTCTAGCAGTTAAGTTGTTCTGCTGCAAACAAAACTAGATGATTAAGGTACGATGAATCACCGTGAGGGAAGTACCTGTGTTTACCCCGATTTTTAGTAAACAACCGCTAGTTTAATTATTACAAGAGAGATCAACTAGTAAATCTCGGGACATATGGATTGTGTGGAAGATGATGAAAACATATTCATATCTTTGGGTTAAATCGGACAATTTGAATAAAAGTAAAAGCATTTGACGCAGTCAAATGGTTTGTTTTAAAGTTAAAATGCTTCAAAGTTAAATTTACAGAAAACTTGTAAATGAATTGCAAATAAAGTTTAAAGAAAGACTTTTGAAACAGTAAAGACAATGCAATGAAAATAAATTGCAGAATGATAAAGTTGCAGAAAGCTTTAAATTGCATAAAACTTAAATGACAAACAAGTAATCAAGACTTGCAGAATGTAAATTGCATTTAACAAATGTAAAATGTTTACAAAGGATGGTACACAGATTCGTACATGTTCCTGTCATTCATTTCGCTCGTTGACATGGGTACTCTGAATATTTTAGGAATTTGCATGTGTATTGAATTGTGGACCCGTTTCTTCTATCAGAAACTTGTATTTATAGACAAACTAACATAACTGCTATAAACCTACAATACGTCTAACTATGCTCCACGTGTCTTGACAATTTGAATTCCCTTTGACACCTGGCGAACCCTTCAACGTTACTCAATTTTGAATATTTTGCTAAGTCCAGAGTACGCTTCTTTCGTTCTGCATAGTACGTTAGACAACCAAACAAATACATATATTCACACATATATATAATATTTTCGACAATTAGAGTAATGTCGAACCAGCATGTTTATTTAGATAAACATGGTTCTGTCGAACTCGACAAGCTTATTCAGACAACAATCGTTCTGTCGAATTCGACAGAACTCTAGGCTTTGACAATTAACTTTGCACATTAAAAGTCTTTGATGTCAAATGCCTCGATTTTCTCTTGATTTATTGCCAGAATCATTTTCCAAGAAAATATTAAAAGGCAATAATACTCATTAAATGAGATTTCAACATCTTATTCCAATTCATTAATGCCTGTCGAAAATACAGGCTAACAAATTGCCCCCTCAAAAATGCCAATTCGACTACACGTCAGAGACAAAAGGGAAGAAAGGGCATTTTTGAAGATATTCACCTTTTCCAATTCTGCACGTTTACCAAAGACGGCGTAAACGTCAAATCAAAATATTGTCAATCATGACAAAATTTATAACTGTCACCTCAATCCCCACAAACCATGATTACCAACTTTAAAGCTTTGTAGTGGGACACGTGGCAGAATATAAGTGGCTAAGATGGAAGAGTGGTGATGTTTCAGTTACTAGATACATGCAAGATGCAGTGCCTATAAATAGAAAACGTATTCCACCACTTTCATTTTTCTGAAAACCCAAACTCTTCACTTTCTCTCTAGAAACAGAACTATACGCAATTCCTTTGAAACAACATCAATCGATCCTCAAATCGTGCATTGTTCTTGCGTTTCTGAGAAATCTAAACCAGCAGTTAAGATCGTCCAGTGATTTCGTTCATCATCACCGTTTCTTTTCTGGGATTTGAGTAAGAAACGAGTTAAATCTGGTGGTTTTAGCTTTTGTTCACTGTGAACTGTCCATCTTCATCACCAAATCAAGAACACCAAGAACACCAAGAACAACAATGGCTGCTTCATCTTCTTCCTCCAGAAACGTGACAATCTACGCTGTTGATGACGCAGAACCTATCATCGTTGATGGTTCAACCTTTGTGTCGGAGCCAGATATGACTTCTGTCGAAGACACTATATGGGGAGAGGAGTTGATGATTCCTCACAAGCTCAGAGGTCGAACTCTTGCCTTTGCAGGACCTCTTCCTTCATCCGACAACTTTAATGAGGATGTAAGTAGCATTTTCCCTCTCAATGTTACTTGTGAGCCCAAAATATTTGTCAACACTGTCTTCGACATGACCTTTTTTGAGACAGGCTATAGAGCCTTTAGATCTGCACCTGTAGTCAGTGATAGTTATTTACCATGGCTTAACAAGGTTGAGAAGGAATATGCCACTTTATGGAAAGAGCGTGGTATATTCGACCTGATCCAGTTGTCGAGAGAAGGACCTAAATACAATGCAGAGATGTTAATAGCTGCCCTTCACTTTTGGGAAAATTCTACTAACACTTTCCACTTAAAGGCAGGAATGATGACCCCAACCCTTTTTGACGTGGCTGCCATCACTGGTCTTCGACCAACAGGACCCACTTATGACCCCAAATACACCACTCCAAACCATCAATTTGATTTCAAAACATTCTCCTACTCAAAATATATTGAAACTTTTCATGATCTTAGCAGTGTTGAGGTTTCTCATGAGGAACACATTGCTTTTCTGACGTACTGGCTATCACACTTTGTCTTCTGCACTGGTTCACTTCAAGTGGTGAAGAGGCTCGTTCCTCTCGCCATTATGCTTCATCAAGGACAGGATGTAGCTTTAGGAAGGCTCATCTTAGCTTGTCTCTATGACTCTTTAGGGCAAGCTAATGATATGCTTAAGAAAGTTGAAAAAGGATCCCCGCTTACTTTCTCTGGACCTATTTGGCTCTTGCAGTTGTGGCTGAATGCCACATTTGAATCAAACTTCAAACTTTTCCTCCCTTCTTACCTGGAACCTTCGGTCGAAGCTCGACGAATAGAAGGCACTAGGTTGGCCTTGCTGAGGTATAGGGAAACAAACTTGTCGACCAAAGACCTCTTCCTCCATTACTTCAAGACACTCCTGGAGTTCGACGAGTTTAAGCACCAAAATACTCCCTTTGTGAAAAGGACTGTTGGGCCTGCTTGGTTTAAGAGGCCATTTCCTGCAACCAACCCAGATGAGGAAGAGGATACAAACAATGTTTGGTCCTGGTTTTTGAGTCCTACAATCCTATCTTCCAGGTTAGGAGTAGAGAGAAGATTCGTAGGTCTGGTCGGATATCAGCCTAACCTAGTTGCTCGCCAGTTTGGCCTAAGTCAGTTCAGGCCAAAGAGTTTGTTCAAAAACAAAGATGATATTGTTTTGGGCAACTCTGGAATGTCTGTCGAGTTCTTTGAGCGGCGCTTGAAGGTTATTGAAGCAAGAAAACCCTACAGGCTGACACCTATTGCCTTCGCCATCCACCATTTATGTACTTTTGAGTTTGCCACCTGGTGGAGTTTGCACTATGAGAGGTGTGCTAAGAACAGCGATGAAGTGCTCCTGCAAGCAATAGAAACGGGGTTCGCAGCACTCCAGCAAAGGACTCCCAAAGGCAAAGGTAATTTTGAATCACTAAAAATGAATGTGATTTCTCAAAGTGTTTGTTCCTTTTGACCCTTTTTACTGATGTAAGTCGTTTTCATGTTTCGACATTAGGTGCTTCCAAAGCCAAGGGCGCTACCACTTCGACAGACACCACTACTCCTGGTGCAACTCAGAAGAAAACACTTCCCAACACTGGGGCCAAGGTATTAAGTCCTGACATTGGTTTCCTAACTTAGCATTACTTTTCTCTTTAGTTTTCAAAACCATATTTCTAATTGCTTCGACTTTTAATTGCAGGTTCGCAAAAGGAACTTGATGGCGTCAAGTGAGGCTGAAGGGCCTACTAAGCAAAAGAAACAGAAAGCTCTTACCATTCAAGAACCATCAGTAAGTGTTTCGACAACTTTCTTAAGTTTTGCTTAGTTCCAACTACAATCTTGTCTTAACAAATATCTATTTCCTTTTCAGTCTGCTGGTAATGTTAATCCAACCATTGCTACCCCTAGTGGAGAGAACCAAAGAGATAAAAGAAAGGCTGGTGTCGAAACTAGCGAGGCAAGCATGCCCCCAAATCCCAAGAAAAAGACTGAAAAGAAGAAGAAGAAGAAAGTTATAAGCAAATCCAATCCTTCTGCAGAGATAGAGAAGGAGACTGAAAACTCAGTCTCTGATCCTCCTGTCGAAGATCAACCAAGCACCCATGTCGAAACTCTTTCGACTGAGGGTCCTATTCTTGAGAAAATAAACCCGAATTTGCAAGACCCTGGCACTCAGGTAAAGTCTTCATCTTTCAGACTTCGACATATACGCAATCTTTTATGGTTTCTTGACCCTAACTCATTTTATTACTAACAGGGTGATGATGAAGAACAACCCACTGCACCATTTAACAATGATGAAGGTTCGACCCAAGACGTTGGCACCAATCGCGTCGAGGTCGATTTAACCGGAACAAGTCAAAGTCAAGAGAACGAAGACACTCGCACCAATGATCCTGATCCTGAGAAAACCATAACTGCATCACTTACTGAATCTACCCACTCATCAGAAAACACTGATGTCGAGATGGAGACTGACGCAGACGACGACATTATGCCTGAAGCCACTGAAGGAGGCTCTGACATTCTTCCTGTTTCCTCGACATCAAAGTTATCTGCTGATATTGGAATCTCAGAAATGCAGTTTATTGCTATGAAAGAAACTGATCCTGCTGCAGCACTCAAAATGCTTTTGTCAAGCAAAGGAAGCAAAGAACGGAGTAAAGGCGCCTCTCAACACAGCAGCTCGACTGCTTCTGATACTGATATCAGTTCGACGGTGAGGCAGGACTCTTTGCTTCTCAAGTTGCACGCAGACTATATTAACCAAGATGTTTTTACTCTGATTGAGGCAAACCCTAGTAGTGCGTTTTCTCACTTGGGCTTCCTGAAAAAGCTTCACAATCCTTTGACGGATGGTATTACCTTAAGCAAAGTCATCCAGCTTGAAAACCTCATTGATGGTTTTACTCAGGCCATACAAAGGAGAACAACGAATGCCATGAAGCTGGAGGCTCAAACCCATGCTCACGCTGCATTGGTCGAAAAGGCCAAGACTGCTCAGGCTAATGTCGAACGCTTTGAGAAGGAGATCGAGTCGAATGCTGAGTTGACTCAATACAACCAGAACATTGCTGCTTGGGAAGGTGAGATTGCAGAATTGCACTTGAAGATTCAGAGTCTCAATGCTAAGATTGATGCAGAGAAAATCAAACGCGACGAAGCAAAAGCCAATCTTACTACTGCTGTTAAAGCCTGGATTGACAAAGAGGCTAATGAGGGCATCAAAGCCTTTAGTGCTTCAGCGGCAGTGGAAGAAGAGATCCAGAATCTGGAGAAGTCAAGCAAGGTTCTCGACAAAGAGGTTTCTTCGTTCAAGAGTTTGTATGAAGATTTGAAGAAAAATTTCAACTTGTAATAATTTTAGTTTTACTTTTTTGAACAATTTGTCGAAGTTTTTGGTTTGTAATTTGACAATGCCCATTTTGTGGCGAACAACTTTATGATCACCAATATTTTGTCATGCTTTATTCTTTGTTGATTTTTTATTTCTTGCAACGCTGGTTTATACTTTTCACGTATTGACCATTTATTTTTCACAAACGTCATTCAATGGTAATGTTTTGAACCTTTGAATTCTTTTGGTATTTTTAACAACACGAAAACCTGAGCAGTCAAAGAACGCCAAAACGAGGCAGTCAAGTCAAAGGGTGGCAACAGCGAAACTTTGTTAAATGAATTGCATTAATGGTTAGGTTGACCCATAAGACTTGATAGCACTATAAAAGGAGGTGTTTTTCCTCATTTTTACTCATCAAGAGTGATTGAGTAATCCTTAACAAAGAATCGAACCATGGAAAAACCCAACACCAAAGATGCCTCATGCTCCAAAGAGAAGAACAAAAAGGGTGCAGAACCATGGCGTTGCGAGGAAAATAGGCTACGCTATGAGAGGAACAAAGAGGAACTCATTTTGACAGAATCAGAAGAAGAAGAACTAGGCTCCGACCTGGAGGAGTTTCTATGGACACATGAGGAAAGATTGGATGAATACCCACCAGTAGTTCAGGAACTTGCTGATATAGCAGTAGCCCTTTATAGGGGTACCATGAAGAAGGTGGAGTCAGAGGTTTCTAAGCCTAAGGCTCAGCCTAAATAATGTTGTTTTTCTCATGATGTACTAAGAATTCTCCCATTGCAATAAAACAATATTATTCTTCTACTTTCGAGTTATGGCCAATTCTTGTTATTTGCCATTTTGTTTTTTTTCTGTTTGATTCTTATTCTGCGCTTATTTTTACTTCGAGTAGAGCAGGTTTATATTTTTTCAAATATTTCCCATTTATACCCAAAGTACGTTTCTCAGGAGTTAACTCCTCAATTTCATACGCACCATTAGAATAAACTTGAACAACTTTGAATGGTCCTTCCCAATGTGGTGACCACTTTCCTAAGACTCTGTCTTTTTTATCCATTGGCAAAATGACCTTCCAAACCAGATTTCCAACACTAAAGGTTTTGGACTTAACCTTTTTATTATAAGCTTTAGTGACTCTTTCTTTCTGTCGAATCAACATTTCTAAAGCTTTGACTCTCTCTTCATCTAAATCAACTAATTCATCCAACATCATATCCCAATAATGATTTCTTGGAATTTCTGCCTGTCTTTGAACTCTAACTGATTGTAAGTGTATTTCGACTGGCAAGACAGCATCATGTCCATATGTTAGACGAAAAGGTGTAGTGTTAGTTGATTCCTTTGGAGAATTCCTGCATGCCCATAAGACTTGATCTAAAGTCTTGTTCCAATTCCTAGGCTTTTGGGCAATATGCTTTTTAATCAGACCAATAATGATCTTATTAGCAGCTTCCACTTGACCATTTGCTTGTGCATAATATGGTGTAGAAGTTAACAATTTAAAACCAGTTTGTTGAGCAAACTCGACCATTTTTCGTCCAGTGAAAACTGAACCTTGATCTGTAGTAATAGACTCAGGTATACCAAATCTATAAATAATGTGACTTTGTATAAAACTAATCACTGCTTCTTGGTCAACATTTGGTAATGGAATTGCTTCTATCCATTTGGTAAAATAATCTATACCAACTAGAATATAGCGTTGGTTTTTGGCCGAACTTGGTTTAATTTCACCAATTAAATCTAAAGCCCATCCTCTAAAAGGCCAAGGTTTTACTATTGAATGAAGTTCACTTGCAGGTACGTGTTGTATGCCTGAATGTTTTTGGCACTCTTGACAACCCTTAGCAAACTCTATACAATCTTTTAGCATTGTTGGCCAGTACACACCTTGTCGAAACAGTAACCATTTCATTTTATGGCCTGCCTGATGGGATCCACATGTGCCACTATGCACATCAGATATAGCCAAATAGGCTTCAGTTTCACTTAAACATTTTAGCAAAACTCCCTCAGGTGTCTTTTTCATTAGTTCATTCCCAATGATGACATAACTTAAGGCTCTGTATTTTATCTTTCTATTTGTCGTTCCGTTTGGATCTCGCAGATACTCGACAAGTGGTTTTCTCCAATCAGTATCAGCTAAATTGTCAATGGCAAAAATTTCAAAAATTTCTGAATTTTCGTCAAGGTCGTCATATTGACCATTGTCTTGTGGTACATCTGCCCCCACAAGTTTTGGCATTGACAATTCCAAAGTAGCAGGTTGATCAAAAATGATTTTATCTTTGATTTCAATCAACTCCACCAATTTCTCATTGGAAATTTTGTAACCAGAAGCTATTTGAGCCAAATCATTGGCTTCTTGATTTTCTATACGAGGCACATGTTCAATGGTGACTTGGTCGAAACGTTTTAACAAAGAAATTGCTATGACAAAATATTTCATCAAGTGTTCTTTTATACACTTGTATTCTTTTGTCAATTGTTTCAAAACCAGTTCTGAATCACCTCTGATCAGGATATTTTTTGCCCCCAAGTCCAATAAAATTTCTAAGCCTGCTATTAAAGCTTCATACTCTGCTTCATTATTTGAGCAGAATCCATTAATTTTATATTTGAACTTAGTGGGTATTTTGGAAGGGGAAATAATTAGAATCCCAATTCCAACTCCATGTTTATGTTTAGAACCATCAAAATACAATTTCCAGGGTCGTGATTCTACATAATTTTGTGGAGTTTCTATTACAGAATGATCTGCTATAAAATCAGCTACAATTTGGCCTTTGACTGCCTTTAGAGGTTTATATGTTAATGAATACTCTGTTAAGGCTAAGGCCCATTTTCCAATTCGACTATGCAAAATTGGTTTAGACAACATATGCTTAATGATATCACAGTGAGAATAAACAAAAACATCAACAGGCTTTATATAATGCTTGAGTTTTATACAAGAGAAATACAAACATAAGCATAGTTTTTCAATACTACTATATCTAGTTTCAGCATCATTTAATACCCTACTTAAGTAATAGATGGCTTTTTCTTCACCATTTTCATCTTCCTGGGCAAGCATACTACCCAGTGTCGAATCTGATGCTGATATATACAACTTCATGAACTTGTTCCTTATTGGAGGCATCAACATTGGTGGCTTCGACAAATAACTCTTGATTTCGTCAAAAGCTCGTTGTTGATCTTGCCCCCAAGTGAAAATATCTTCTTTCTTGAGACGAAGTAGTGGCGAGAAAGGCTGAGCTTTACCACTTAAATTTGAGATGAATCTCCTCAAGAAATTGATCTTCCCAAGTAGGGACTGAAGTTGCTTTTTAGTAGTTGGAGATTTTGTCTCCATGATAGCCTTCGTTTTGTTTTGATTTATTTCAATGCCCTTTTTGTGCACAACAAACCCAAGGAAATCTCCTGCATTAACACAAAAAGCACACTTTAATGGATTCATTTTCAATCCATATTTCCTCATCTTTTCAAAAGACTTTTTCAAATGATCTAAATGATCAACCTTTGACGAGGATTTGACAACTATGTCGTCAATATACACTTGCATAAAAGTGTCTATGTACTCATGGAAAATTAGATTCATTGCTCTTTGATAAGTGGCCCCAGCATTTTTCAAACCGAAGGGCATCACTACCCATTCATACGTGCCTAATGCCCCTGGGCATCTAAAAGCAGTTTTGGGTACATCATTTTCAGCAATGAAAATTTGGTTGTAGCCAGAATAACCATCTAGCATACTTAAATATTCAAATCCTGCTGCTGAATCAATTAGCATTTCTGCTACAGGCATAGGATATTCGTCTTTTGGTGTAGCATTATTCAAATCTCTAAAGTCTATACATACTCTAAGAGAACCATTTTTCTTAATCACAGGCACTATATTTGCTAACCATTCGACATACCTTGCTGTTCTGATGAATTTGCTCCTCAGCAGCCTCTCAATTTCTTCCTTGATCTTTGACATAATTTCTGGTGCAAACCTTCTAGGCAATTGTTTTACTGGTTTTTTGTCTGGTCGAACTGGAAGTTCATGTTCCACCAATTTTCTGCTCAAACCTGGCATTTCATTGTAATCCCAAGCAAAACAATCTTTGTATTCCACTAGAAGTTGCACCACTTTCGCCTTCAGATCTGGAGGAATGTTTGCACTAATATATGTTGGTCTTTTCATCAGACCATCTCCAAGGTCAATTTCTTGCAAAGGATCCTGTGCTTGCATCTTATGACTTTGACTAATTGGATCTTTTTCAAATCCTAAGGGTTCGTCGTCATAGATGCAGTCCAGTTTTTGCAATTCTGGCTCTTGTTTGCCAATCTTTTCACCATTGGCTATATCAGCCATATTTTCTGAAAATGAATTGGCTTCCAAAGCCATCTTGATTCTGTTTTCAGCCATGTAGGCCGTAATCCTTGCCCAAGTTTGGGACTCAGACATAGTAGTTTTCTTTGACATCCCAACCAGTTGGGCATTTGTGGCTTTCATACTCGCCATCCTCGCTGTTTCCATCTTCTCTCTCCCACAAGAAACCATGTGTGGGATCCAGTTTGATTGCATGGTGACCATTTCTTGCTAGACGATATGCAAAGTCTTTCTCAGTGCATGGTGAAATTGTTGCCAATTTCTTGTCGAAGGAGTGCTTTGTCAAATGATGGACTTCAGTTTTGAAGTAGCTTTGATCTGCTTCAATATTTTCCACTATTCCATCCTCTCGCCAGATAATGAGGCGTTGGTGCAGGGTAGAAGGAACTGCCCCTACTCCATGAATCCACTCTCGACCTAGAAGTAGATTGTAATTTGCCTTAGAGGCCACAACCAAGAACAAGGTTGGCCTTACAGTGCTTCCAACAACCACTTCTAACTGGATTGCTCCCAAAGAGAAACCAGTTTCACCCTCATAGTTTGAAAGAACTATGTTGTGAGGATGAAGATACACCAAAGATTTGCCAATCTTTCTGAGCAGAAATTCTGGCATGAGATTAACAGCAGCACCACCATCAATTAGCACTTTGTTGATCCCCACATTGTTCACTTTAGCCTGTATGAAGAGAGGCTTCAAGTGACTCTTCATGCCTTCATCTGGCCTTTCAAATGTAGCCATTTGATCTTCTAGAGCACCATTGCTCGTCACATAGTAACATACTGGCCATTGAAGGGCCATTTGCATTCCAGATTCCTCTTCGTCATCTGTCACTTCAGAGCACACGTCGAATTCCCTTGGTAAGATTGACACAACATTGACGATTATGTCGAGATCAGGCTCAGAATCCAAAAAGTCATCTGCTTCCATGTGGTCATCTTCGACATTATCAGCAACTGAAGACTCTATTTTCGATTCGCCTAACCTTTCTTTCATTGGCTTCTTTGCCAATTCCAAAGGCCTTCTTCCATTACCATCAGTAGTTAATGGGGATTGTTGAGCAGCCACTTTTTTCTGGCGTTGATATCTACGCCATTGGGACCTTGTCATGGGATTTTTCCCTTTGTAATTATTCCTGTAATCATATTTCCTTGACTCAGGATCCTTTTTGGGATTGCTGTTACTGGAGTTCCCTCTCTCCATATTCCTTTGACCATAGTCCATGCTTCTTCCATGAACCCATTGGTTGACAGGTGTCCTGTTTGAGGGGACAAATGATTTTTGTGGTCCCAACCTCTGGTGTACAGGTGCCTGCTGGCTATTCAGAATATTGGAATAAGTTGGCTTTTGATTTGGCCAATTGTTTCTGTTTTGACTATGAGGCAGAAACTTGTTGAGGCCTGCAGCAGCCTTCTTGTCGAACATGGCACTACAATGAGGACATAATGTAGCTTCGCCATCATTTTCTTTGCAGCGTTGAAGGAAATCCAATAAAGTCTCCCCTGCTTGTGGATACACCTCTTCCACTTTGTTTTCGTACTCCTCCTCAGGAATGGAAATTAATTGCCCCCCTTCAGTGAGGTTCAATGCTTCTATCATCAGGCACTCAAAAGGCTCTGTGTAAGCAGCATCAGCAATCTGCAATGGATTCTCGTCCACCTGCTGTTTGGATTTTGGCTTTTCGCCAAATTTGAGTCTTCCCTCCTGTAGGGCTTTCTGGACCAGATCCCTGAAAAGAACACATTGTGAGGTTTTATGACCCAAAAAATTATGGTATTTACAAAAACCTCTTTTATTACGTTGTTCCAAAGGTGGAATTTTCAAACCCTTTGGTACAATTATTTGGCCATCAGCAACCAATAAGTCAAAAATTTCATCACACTTAGTAATGTCAAAAGTATATGTCTTAGAAACAAATCTATCATTTTTTGGTTCGACGGGATTTTTCCCATTTGATGGTCTTAACATTTTACAAGTATAGGGAGGGCCTGGTTTTAACTCAGCCACGTTAACCTCATTATTTTCTATGTAATCCTGACCATCGTCGAACTCATTTTCACTTTCATAAGTTTCTATGTATGCCACTTTTTCTTTTTTGTGAAACTTAGAATTTCTGACTTTTTCAGCCCTGAGGCGTTCAACCTGTCGAACACGATCTGCTAATTGGGCCATGTCTCTCAAATGTTGAGTATCTAACTTTTTCCTAATGGAATAGTCGAGGCCACCAGCAGCCATCTCAACCAATTCATGTTCAGGCACTTGGGTAAAGCACCTTGCCTTAAGGAGGCGAAACCTGTTCAGATAGTCATCAATGGCTTCTGAGGTTTTGCGCTTCATACTGGCTAATTCTTTGAGACTAATCCTAGATTGTCCCATGTAGAATTGTTCATGAAATAGCCTTTCCAATTGAGTCCAAGTATGAATTGAATGAGGGGGAAGTGTGGTAAACCACGTAAAGGCATTTTTAGTGAGGGAATTGGGAAAAAACTTCATTTTTAAATCTTCATTATTTGCCAAATTCCCTGCCTCTGCCAAATATCTGGCAATATGTTCGACAGTAGATTCATTGGTATCACCAGCAAATTTTGTGAATTTGGGAATCTTCCATCCCCTTGGCAATTCTGCCTGTAATACATATTCAGACAAGGGTGACACAAAATTTGGTCTATGCAACCCTGTATTCAAACCATTTTGGGCCAAAATATTTTCTACTAAATTGGCCAAGTTATTTTGCCCTGCAACATTTTCTTGTCGAACTTGCCTAAGAACATTATCAGCATCTTGGTTTCTATTAACCAAAACTACTTCTGGTTCTTGTTGTTCTCTCTCGATGCGCACTGGTTGGGCTTGGACTCCTGTTTGAATTTCCGGGTTTACACGGGGAATTCTTTGATTATTTGGAGCATCAGGGGCACCAAAAAAGTCTGCCATCCTTCCCATTTGATTGGCTAACAATAAATAATTGTCATTGGCTGTTTGTAACACAGGATTGAAGATTGTGCCAATCTGTTGGGTCAACGCGTTCACCATGTCATGGTTACTTTCGTCCATTTGTTGCCTAAGTACATTCATAGAATTATTTGTCAAGTTCAGAGAATTTCCCCTATTTCCCATCGCAGAAGATGAGGGAGAACTTTCTATCGAAGGCCAATTATACAGGCTTGCCATCGTCGTTGTTGGCATTCCAAATTGTGGGTTTCTGGGCAACCATGGGGGTCTTGACGGTGTTCCACCAACTTGACTACCGTCTGTGTACCCATACATGTGTGATACGTTCGTTGGCATGGATGATACATTCATTTGTGTCATCATTGCACCATTCGTATTTGGAGGAACAAACCCTCCTGCCATACTTGCAGTAGTGGCAGACATTGTTGATCCACTGGCGCTTGCACCAACGGTTCCAGAATTTATCATAGGGTTTGTACCCCCACCATTAGGATTATTGCTTGGGATACTTTCAGAAGTTGCAGAGTTTAGGGCAGGATTTGTTGATCCACCAGTAGGATTGGCGCCAGGATTGCCAGATACTGGTTGATTTGGTTGCCCTGTCGAATTTGGAACAGGATTGGTTTCTGTCCCATTATTGTTATTATTATTATTATTGTTGGGGTTAGGATTGTTTGGTGGTCTCACCATTCTGGAACGAGGACGCTTTGGTATATTTGAAAAAACTGGAAGGGACTTACCACTCCGCAAATGCATATACAAATATACACACAATCAAAGTACAAACACCAAACAACAAATTTTGTATGAAAAATTTTCAAAAATTCACTAAGTAAAAATTACACAATCCAGAGGTCCCACTGGGCGTGCCAATTTGTTTACCCCGATTTTTAGTAAACAACCGCTAGTTTAATTATTACAAGAGAGATCAACTAGTAAATCTCGGGACATATGGATTGTGTGGAAGATGATGAAAACATATTCATATCTTTGGGTTAAATCGGACAATTTGAATAAAAGTAAAAGCATTTGACGCAGTCAAATGGTTTGTTTTAAAGTTAAAATGCTTCAAAGTTAAATTTACAGAAAACTTGTAAATGAATTGCAAATAAAGTTTAAAGAAAGACTTTTGAAACAGTAAAGACAATGCAATGAAAATAAATTGCAGAATGATAAAGTTGCAGAAAGCTTTAAATTGCATAAAACTTAAATGACAAACAAGTAATCAAGACTTGCAGAATGTAAATTGCATTTAACAAATGTAAAATGTTTACAAAGGATGGTACACAGATTCGTACATGTTCCTGTCATTCATTTCGCTCGTTGACATGGGTACTCTGAATATTTTAGGAATTTGCATGTGTATTGAATTGTGGACCCGTTTCTTCTATCAGAAACTTGTATTTATAGACAAACTAACATAACTGCTATAAACCTACAATACGTCTAACTATGCTCCACGTGTCTTGACAATTTGAATTCCCTTTGACACCTGGCGAACCCTTCAACGTTACTCAATTTTGAATATTTTGCTAAGTCCAGAGTACGCTTCTTTCGTTCTGCATAGTACGTTAGACAACCAAACAAATACATATATTCACACATATATATAATATTTTCGACAATTAGAGTAATGTCGAACCAGCATGTTTATTTAGATAAACATGGTTCTGTCGAACTCGACAAGCTTATTCAGACAACAATCGTTCTGTCGAATTCGACAGAACTCTAGGCTTTGACAATTAACTTTGCACATTAAAAGTCTTTGATGTCAAATGCCTCGATTTTCTCTTGATTTATTGCCAGAATCATTTTCCAAGAAAATATTAAAAGGCAATAATACTCATTAAATGAGATTTCAACATCTTATTCCAATTCATTAATGCCTGTCGAAAATACAGGCTAACAACCTGCAAAACATGTTAACACTCTAATGCTCAAGTTAGTATGTGATCGAGTGAGTGAAGCGAAAAGTGATTGAAATTGTGTACTGTGGCGCCAAAGCTTGCCGTATATAAGGGGAGACGGTTATAACCGTATGTGACAGCTGGCACTTGAGATGGTGAGGACCGTTGAAATGGATCCAACGGTCCCGTTATCCGCTGCAGGTAGTGTATAGTAACTATCATGTCCGTTGCTATTGGCTTATAAGAGAAGCTTCCGCGAGGAAGCTATATTAGGTTATATCTGAAGTGCTTGGGCCGCGTATATTGGGCCTTGGCTCGGTCCGGAACATAAACTATGAGCCATACTCAACAAGTTTTAAACATATTTCTAATCTTATTTTACCTGCTGTTAATTAATTTATTTGAAAAACTCTCTTGTAATTCTTGAAAATGTATTGTGACAGATTTGGGGAAATATGATGAGGTATTGTGAGATAAGAGGCAAAGAATTATTGGATGCTAATGTACTAACAACTGCTGATCTTTATGAATGGTTGAGAGGAAAAAATGTTAATGAAGCAGCCATAGTTGGTGTTGGTTTGCCTTGTTATTCACTTCTACAAACACTTCTCTTTTCTATTAAAGCCAATTCAAATGGTGTATTGCTACTTGATGATTTTGAGATAACTCATTTCAACAGACCAAAAGATAAGTTGTTGGATTGGTTCTTTAATCCTGTAATGGTTCTCAAGGAACAGATTAGGGTCATTAAGTTGGTGGAAGGTGAAGTGAGATACTTGGAAAAAGTTGTTTTGTTTGGAGTTCATAAACAAAGGTTTGAATCTTGGGATAATGGTGGTTTGTTGATTCCTGATGGTCTTAGAGCTGCTCAAATTGAGGGAATTTCTAGAAGGTATTGCAATATCATTCTCTCTACATATGTTAGTTAAGTGTTTATTGAATATGTTTTTATCATATAAGTGCTTATGTATAATTTCTATTAAAAAAAAGTCAATTTCTTTTCAAATAAGTTGTTTTCATAAGTTATAGGTTGTTTTCATAAACTATCCTGATAAGCATATGAAAATAAGTTGAAAACATATTATGGACATGTCATAAGCTATCCCAAACACTCTTAGGTTCTATTTAGATTGCCTTATTTTTTAGCTTTTACGAAACAACTTATGCAAATAAATAAGTTTTTATGTATTATTATATGGTTTTGAAGGTAGTTTATGTAAAAACAGGTTATAAAAATACAATTTTTGTTAGTGAAAACTTATAAATTAATATAAAAGTTTATTTATTTGCATAAGCTATTTCCATAAGCTCAAAATTAAGCCAAATCCAAACGTGCCCTTATAAGTACGTACTTATGTCAGTAGATATGCTCAAATAAGTTGTAAGATGTCTTGGACATAAATTGTCATGAAATCTTACGAAAATAAGCTCAAAACAGCTTATGGACATGTTATAAGTTCACTCAAACACTTATACAAGTGCTTATATCATAATAGGATGATTGGAATGATAAGAGGTGTAACAAAGCTTCCAACATACAGAAGAAAGTTTCGTCATGTTGTTAAGGCACTATTGACTTATTCATTGGAGAAAGATGCTTCACAAAAGATTTTGGTTACTCATTCTATGGATAGAGATGTTTCTGAAAAGTCTTTAGTTACTCGTTATTTGGAGAAAGATCCTTCTGGAAGATCCAGTACTAGGTCTATAGTTTCAGTTCCATCAGATGACAATGTTTAAGATAAACTATTTAGTACTGCTTTTTCTTCTTTATTCTTGTTTTTGAATCATTGTAAATTCCTTTAGTTTGATGATTGATTGCTGTAAAAGAACATTGTGTGAGGTATTATAGTACAGATTGAAGAGATTCTCCTTTATTCTCTCAATCATGCATGATTCTCTATTTTAGTGCGCATGTTTGAAATTATACCGACTTTAGTAAAATCACGGTGAATTATTATAATTTTTAAATTATATTTTAAATTTTAATAATGCGGTTTCAAAATTTACTATAATTTGTTTGATTCTTAACATTACAAGTAATATCTCATTATCAGCAATGGTTTTTTTTTCTTAATAGCAAACATATAAAAAAATGGAGTAAAAAATAATCGCAAACATATATTATCAACAATGGAATGATTTTTTTTTCTTAATAGCAAACTTATAAAAAAAATAAAAAATAATCGCAAACATATATTATTAACGATGGAATGATTCAAAGAATTTAGACTCTGATTCAAAAAATGAAAAGAAAAGTAATTTGGATCTATTAGTGAAAAACGACAGTAAAAATTTGATATATTACAAAAAGTCACAAATTAATTACCGCTAAACGACAGTAAAAATTTCATATCTATAATATAATATTAAATATGCTAATAAAAAAGACATTGTTGGGCATTTTCCATATATATGCTAAAAATTTGATACATAAGTGATTATAAATTTGATATATTACAAAAAGTTACAAATTAGTTACCGTTTCATATCTATAATATAATATTATATATGCTAATAAAAAAGACATTGTTGGGCATTTTCCATATAAAATATGTACACAACCTTTCTATATATTTTACTCTAGAAATAACAACATAAAGTGGAGATACTATTTTGTTTGTTTTGATAAGAGTGGAGATACTATTTGTAAAATTGTAATGACTCAATAAGTTTATAAAAAAATCTTTGGTCATAATCATATCACCTAAGCTAAAGCAATTTTATTTAAATCACGAAAGCATTTTGAAATTGTTAAAACGTTTGTCTTACCTAGTAACAACAAAAGGAATGAATGGTGATGGCTGCAATGTGATAAAACAATTAGAAATGACAAATGAACAAGTGAAAAACGCAATTCATTTATGAGCATAAAGCATTCCACGTATACGCATTACATGCTTGTGGGTATGAACATCCATATAAGGTGGTTGTTCTTTCTCCTCTAAATTGATCAAAATTTTTTAACTTTCATTTATCGGAAAATATGTTTTAGCGGTGTCAACCTTTCGATTGCGTTAATTTTACCAAAAGATATTTTTCAATAGTATTTTTTTCTTTCTAATATGAATAATGGAGGAGACGAAGAACAATCATCTAATAGGGACTTTTTATATGGACAACCGTCGTAAGGATTATAGTCGAAAACAAAGGGTAATGCTACTTTTCTCCTAACACTACAAGAAAAACGGGCTCTACCCATGGCCATTTTTGCTATTACCCACGGAATACCCACGGCCTCGTGTCGTGAGAAAAAGCCTCGTTGGTAACTAATTACCGGTAAAAATGTCGTGGGTAATGTTACCCACAGCCTATCCCATGGCATTATTGAGGACTTCGCAGTGGGTAGTTATCCATGGAAAAGCTATGAGTAAATATTACCCACGGCATTGCCATGGGTTAAGTCGATTTTATAAAAAAAATAAAAATAAATGTTTACTATTTTCCAGTGGCCATTAGTACCACTGATAAATCCCTCAATAACTTTAAACAGAAAGCTAAAACATATAAAAAGCTTATCAACGAAATAATAATTCATAAACACCAAAGATTAGCAGTCATAGAAAAAAATGCAAAGTGACACTACAAGTATCAAAATAAGCTTGCATATAATTCCTCTCATGCATATTCGTCTCAACTCAAGCCTCGCCTTTGTTCTCTTTGTTGGCCGTGAATTGATGTCATTTGTGCAACCATCTCATTTGAGGCATGGTCCAAATCTTTTCTTTATGAGACATCTATAAAATGCATCAAGAATGGTCAAACTTACAAATTAACAAGAATGAAAATGCACTGACATTAAATAAAATTAGTCTCTATTATGCTTTCAAACAACTAATCCATGAAACAACTATATTGTAAACACACATTTATAGCTATTTTGTATTATTTAAACCAACTACACATTATCATTACTTTTTCATTGGTTATAACTTACATAACTTTGAAAAGAAGAAAATAATTTTCAGAAAGCATGGGCTGCAGATTATCACCCTCAGACACATCATCATCATAATCTGGATGAGGACATTGACGGCGGGAGAACTCAGCGTGCATTATTTGGGAGACACTCTCATTTGCACCTTGTGAGGCCTGATGCAACTTCTTTTGAAATGTATCCTACTCAAAATAAAAAACAATGTAAAACATGTAAATGCTACACTACTAATTTTACAACCAAAAAAAATAATTAATGAATCAATCTGTTAATTTTCCTTACATAATTGTTTTTAGATCTATGGTCAACCCAAAATGAGTCCTTTTTATCGGTGAGTTTTTACAAAGACCTCGTCGACCGTGGGTTCTCTACCCAATTCCGCAACCTTTCATAAACACAAAACAAAGACAAACTTTAGTTTTGTACCAAACACTTCTTACATACAAAACAGTTCATTCAGCAAGACAATTGACTTATTTATCTGTGTTGAGTTTATATACATGATAAACATTTCTATTTGATAGGGTGTTGATATCTTAATTCTTTGAATTAAAATTGCAATCAATGTGATTAGTTCATTGGATTAATGGAGCACTTTCAATTTACTTGAAATATAATGAAGAAAAATGTTATTAGTTCATTGGAGAAATGGAATCACATGGGTGAAGTTGAGTTCTTAACTCATTAGAAAACTTAATTTTAAAATCATTGTTCATCATACTTAACATAGGCAGCAACTATAATAACATAACAATTCAATACACCACACACCAATAACGTATCAGTTGAGAATATCGTAACTCCGGTGACTCGAGTGAAATTGGAAAACTATAGTAGCAGTAGTTCTCATATTAAGGATCATACCTCATGTTGCTAAGGTACATGGCAAACCAATAATAACAATTCAGTACAGAGCATCAATATCAGTTTATCATAACAGTTTAGTACAGGGCATCAATATTAATTCAATATTTTAATGACAAATCGGTTCAATTTATGGTTTATTTTGGTTCTAAAAACTTCTCTGAACAACCCTGCCTATAGACTAACCTGATTGATGCATCTCATTCGTCTGGCCTAGTGGAGGCATTTCAACTTGTCGCCTCACCAATTGTGGGGCTAGTGTAGTGGCATTGTCATCTAGTTGCGAAGGAGGATGCTTCTTGACCTTAAGTTTTTCTTTCGTAGGCATCTATAGAAAATGGGAAAAAAACCAAGTGCGGTAGAACTAATCATCTATCAATTTGCAACATTGAATCCAATTCCTAATGCAACAAAAGAGTAACAATTTGTAGCATTGAAAAAGAAAGAAAAACAAAACTGCAGAGAGACCACATTGAAACCAAAATTAGGACAATACATGAAAAAGAAAAGAGTATATGACAAATGCAAGTAAGTTGTTACTTAACTAATTAATTTGACCACATTTCATTGTTGGCACTTAAGGGATAACTTTTGGCATATACCTCTAAAACGAAAAGAGCATAAGTCACCATATTAAATTTGTTTACATACTAATGGAGTACATCATTAATTTAATTTTATAAGCTGAACTTTGTTTCTCCTATATGTTTCTCAAACTTTATGCTTGTACAATGTTGATGGTCATCAGATCCAATTATTTAACAGTGCCTATAGTTGGACATTTTGAGTACTGTAACTAAATCACTTGATAGAGAAAAGAAAGGTAAAGTGAAAAGTAAATAGATAAAAAATAATTAAAATTAAATTTTATACTTATCTGCAAAAATGTCGTGGGTAAAAAAAATTAATTTTTATTGTTACATACGGATATGCCATGGGTACCGTTATCTACGGATATGCCGTGGATAACTAAAATTATATTTTATACTTACATACGGATATACCGTGGGTAATGACTGATTTCGTAAAAAAAGTAAAAACTAATGAATAGTTTTCTTATTTTCACTTTATCCATGGCAAAGCCATGGATAATACCCACGGAAATGAGCTTTGGGTAAAAAAACCCTGGGTATGTAGAACTTTTCTTGTAGTGTAAAACAACTATGCATTGCCTAAGCTAACAGTAAAAATTATCTGAAAATAACAATTTTAGCCTGCAAAAGATTAATGCAATTTTAAAAATATTCTTAATGCGACTTTTCCACCAAAACAAAGGTAGCTTTGACTGGGCTTGAGTTGCACAATAGAGAACATGTCCATAGGGGTGGCTAAAAAAAATCAAAAAATCGAACCGGACTGCTAAACTAAACTGAACCGAACCAAAAAAAATCAAATCATAACTAACAGTTTTAAAACCAAACTGAAACAAATCGGTTCGGTTCATGATTATCAGTTTGGTTCGGTTCAGTTTTCTTTAATGGTTCGGTTTACTTTAGTGAAAAGTTGGTTATGGTTTGATTTAAAATGTTAAAACCGAACCACTTTAACAGTTCGATTCGGTTCAAAAAACAAACAGCTAAGTTCAATTCGGTTATTATGAATTTTAAAAATAGTTTAATTCCGTTCGATTCGATTTTTCTCTAGAACCAAACCATGCTCACTTCTACACGTCCATTATGATAAACACATTAGAAAACTAAGTTGGATATCTTCCTTTTAGTCTATGCATGTATGCATCCCTTGGAATTTAATGATAAAAAAACTAATTATACATAAATTAAAAAAATAATTTTAATTTTGTCAAAAAGAAAAAAAAATTGTAATTAAAAAAATATAATTAAGAAAATAAAAAAAAAATAATTACACATAAATTAGCTACCCATTCCTTATACACAATTCAATCGGTTCTTCGGTTCTACCCATTAAATCATAGCCATTAGATCTTTATAATATTGTCACTCATCTGTAAACTAAAAAGGAATAAAAGGAGCCTCCATAAATGGAGCAAAGCGTTCCTAATATAAACCACATTGAGTGAGTGAGTTTTGTTATAAATCAACACAAAAATATCGGATGAGCAGATAATAAGGAACTGCAAGTATTTTCTTTTTCTAAACTATATTTTCTAATCATTTAACTTTGCATGATAATTTGTCTACTTACAATATATTAAAAGAAACTTATGTTAAAAAATTAAATTTGTCCTTGACACTTTTAACGGTGTTCTAAGTTTTATGCCTTTAAATGTAATTTTAACTTTAATAAGATAAGTATAAAAAATAAATTTACCATAAAATAGCATTAAAAAACTACATCTCTAAACTAATAAAAAAGTTCCAAAATTAAAATAGGAAAAAAATAGATAAATATGAAATTAATCAAATTGAACAAAAAAGGCATAAACATAAAAATAAAATACATACAAAAAAAGAAAAAGAAAAATAGATAAGCATGAAATAAATAAAATTGAACAAAAAAAGGCATAAACATAAAAATAAAATATGTAAAATAAAATAAAATAGATAAGCATGAAATAATCTACTTATAATATATTAAAAGAAACTACTATTTAACTCTAAACTAATAAAAAAAATACAAAAAAAAAATTGGAGAGAAAGATAAGCATAAAAGAAATCTTCTCATAAAAATAGCATCAGAAACCAAATCTCTAAAAAAAAACATAAAATAAAAATAGAAAAAAAAAAGATAAATATTAAATAAATCTTCCCATAAAAGTTTAATTAAAATAAATTTACACATAAAAATATAAACAAAAATCACTATAAAAGATAAGCTTCAAAAATAATAACTTTTTTTTAATGAAAAAATAGTAACTGAATCTAACATATAAAAACATATATATATATATATATATATATATATATATATAAAATAAAAATAGAATAACCTGATAAAAGAAGATACTTATTTATGAGCTTAAAAATAAAAGAACAGAAAAATAGAAACAAAAAAACAATCGGTCCGTTTGATTTGAGTTATTTATGAGTTTATGCGAAATAATTTATCTAAATAAATAAGTTTTTATGTATTATTATAAGTTTTTTAATGTAGTCCATGAAAACAATTTTTAAAGATATTACTTTTGTCTTCTTCAAATAAGATATAATTTTTGTTAGTGAAAACTTATGAATTAACATGCGTAAAAAAACATATGAATTAATATAAAGGTTTATTTATAAATTATAACCATAAACTATTTTCATAAGCTTAAAAATAAGCCAAATTCAAATAGATCCAATATATTAAAAGGTATTACTACTAAAAATTCTAATTTGTCCTCATCAATTCTTAAAAATATTTCAAATCTTCTTTTTCGTAAAAAAATTATACTTTTTTGTTTAATATATTTTACATTAAATTCTACTCTATTTTTATTATAAAAAAATATACTCTATTTTTGTTTACTCTTATACAAAAAATACAGAAGAAGTGCATTATTGATGAATATATATTATAATAATTACGGGGTAAATATTTGTCATTATACTTAAAACATCACGGGACAAGTGTTGATCAATAATTTTGTCAAAAAAAAAAGAAAGTGTTGATCACTAATATATAAAAAATCATACACAGAACAATTGTTCTAATAATTTTTTTTTTAAATCATACACGATACAATTGCTTTAATAAAAAAAATTTAATCATACACGGGACAATGCTTCAATAAAAAAATTTAATCATACACGGGACAAGTGCTTTAATAAAAAAAATAATCATACACGGGACAATTGCTTTAATAAAAAAAATTAATCATACACGGGACAATTGCTTTAAAAAAAAAATTTAATCATACACGGGACAATTTATTTAATAAAAAAAATAAATCATACACTAGACAATTGCTTTAATAAAAAAATTTAATCATACACAGGACAATTACTTTAATAAAAAAAATTTAATCATACATGGGACAATTGCTTTAATAAAAAAAAATTAATCATACACGGGACAATTGCTTTAATAAAAAAAATTAATCATATACGGGACAATTGCTTTAATAAAAAAAAGAAATTGAATAGGAAATATTTTTTATTATTAATTATAATTTATTACACAAAAATCATACACGGAACAATTACTTTAATAAAAAAATGACTTAATTTAATATATTTTACAAAAAATAACAGAATGACATCACTTATATTTTAACAATAATTTATAAATAAAAATTAATAGACCCGTGCATTCGCACGGGTCTCAAAATTAGTTTCATTAAATGATATTTTGTGAGCAATATCATTAAATAGGGTGAAGTTAGCTAGATATTTTGTCTATATTTCGGTACAATATGTTTGTGGGTAGTGGAGGAATTTCTTGTAGTGCCTTCCCTCCGGCCATCCATATTCAACATGACGAAACCCACTTAAACGTTTCAAGACTAGTATTTAAAATTACCTTTTTAAATGGAATCAAGTTCTATGGCTGCGATTAGCAGAAAAATACTTGACTAGATATGACAACCGCCTGTTGCATATGATAGGATAGAGATAATATATAATAGAAAATTGTGTAAGGATAGAATATAATAATGACATCATAAACACTTATCATTTTATGTGTTTGGTTCACACATGATAATAATCATGATGACATTGTTTATACTTTTTTAATTTTAATTATGTAACAGGTTTTACTTTTATCCATGACATGATAAAATATGTCATATTTAAATGATGAGATTATCCGACTTTATGAAATAATTACATATTTTTTTGAAATTAATTTTTATTATATTTTAATATTAATTTTTAAATATTTTAATTTTTTTATAAATTAAATAAAAATACTAAAAAATAAATAAGTAATTAAATATTTTTATCTAATTTTTTAAAAAGTATATTACACTACTAAATATATAATTTTAATTTTTTATTATAAATATCACGAGTAATTAAAATAATTATATTATATATGTTAGATAAGTCAAATAAAGAGATGATATATATTATATATAAAAACTACCCTTACGTGAAAATTATATTTTTACTTTTGTAATTTCAATTTTTGTAATTTTTAATAATAATTATTCTAAATATTTGAATTTCAATGAATAAATAAATACTAACAATTTTTAATTTAACATTAAAATATATAATATTTTTCATATCTATATTTATTATATTTTAATTAATTATATATTAAAAATTATTTTTAGGGACAAACTAGTAATTTTCTTTCTTATCCTATCCAGCTGGTTTCTAACCCAACTCATATTTATAATAATAATTATAACTACAAAAACATGATATGATAAGTTTTAGAATTAACTTATCTTATTCTACTGTCTAATCTAATATTGAATTGAGACGGGATATGATACAAATATGATATCATGTCTCTTATATCATGGCCATCTAACACCCTAATTGTATTATATTTGGTTTAAAATTTGATTTCTCTCATGTGTCTTTCTCTCTCACCTTTCTCTGCCTCCTCTCTCTCTCTCTCCCTCACTCTCTCTCCTCTAGGCTTTGTTTGGTAAAAATAGCAGATAGATGATAAACTAACTTATAGTTGATGGCTAGTAGCTTATAACTGATAGCTGATGACTGATGGCTGATAAGCTGATTGAAGTGTTTGGTAAAATTAGCGGTTCAACTGACTGATAAATATAAAATGACAAAAAAGGACGTATAAAATCTCTTATAAAAAATCATTATTAAATCTATATCTAATTAGTTATATTTAAGACACTTCAAATTTAGTTATTTAAATTTATTAATTTAATATATCATTTATATATTATTAAATTTTTTTATATAGAATTAAATTTTGTTCTTTGAAATTTTATTTTTAATTTATTTTCATTTCAATTATTATACTTTATATAAAAGATTAAACATTACAATTTTTAGGTTTTTATAACAATACATAAAAGATAAATAAAAAGAAGTGACAATATAGGTACATATATACATCTTTTATAATAAATATATGAAGAATAAATCAAAAGTACTAAAAAAAAGGGGTGATAATAATGTGTGGGCGTAAGTTTACTTGGTATAGAGGGGATGGTCTCTCTATGAGCCGACTGGATAGGTTCTTGCTCTCGAAAGAGTGGTGCGTGTCGTGGCCTAACTGTGTGCAGAGGGCCCAATTGAGGGGTCTATCGGATCACTGTGCATTGGTGCTAGAGTCCGATGAGGAGAATTGGGGGCCTCACCCTTCTAGGATGTTGAAATGCTGGCGAGACGTCCCGGGCTATAATTGTTTCGTGAAGGAGAAGTGGTAGTCGCTGCAGGTTGATGGGTCGGGCAGATTTGTTCTTAAGGAAAAACTAAGGCTGATGAAATGGGCCTTGAAGGAGTGGCACATGGCTCACTCCCAAAACTTGCCTAGTAGGATTGACTCGCTCAAGGCCCGTCTGAGCGACCTTGACTTAAAGGGGGAAGAGGACGCCTTGTCTGA
The DNA here is from genome assembly GCA_030408175.1 of Trifolium repens. Taxonomy (NCBI): domain Eukaryota; kingdom Viridiplantae; phylum Streptophyta; class Magnoliopsida; order Fabales; family Fabaceae; genus Trifolium; species Trifolium repens. Next base: position 41,816,751 of record CP125851.1, read on the forward strand.
GGCAGAGTTAGAGGACCTGCATGGAATTACTGAGGATATCCACGCGTTGTCTCGATTACATTCCAGCATTTGATGGAAACAGGCTCGGTCGCAGTGGCTTAAGGAAAGGGATGCTAATTCTAAATACTTCCATTCTGTTTCGGCTAACCGGCGGCGTAGGAACGCCATTTCGTCGATTCGGGTGGATGGTGTGGCCCTGGAGGGGGTGAGTTCCATTAGGCAGGCGGTGTTTACGCACTTCGCGTCTCATTTCAAGGCTAGTACTGTGGGGAGGGCTTTGTTTTAAAACACTGTCTGTGGTTGAGCGTAGCAGTCTCACCAAACCTTTTTCAGAAGTGGAAGTTAAGGCAGCAATATGGGACTGCGATAGCTTCAAAAGCCTGTGACCTGATGGTATTAATTTCGGCGTCTTTAAGGATTTTTGGGCGGAGATTAAGGGGGATGTGATGAGGTTCATTTCAGAGTTTCATCGTAATGGTAAGTTGACGAAAGGCTTAAACTCCACCTTCATCGCCCTTATCCCGAAGGTGGATAGCCCTCAACGGTTGAATGACTTTCGGCCCATTTCGCTGGTGGGAAGTCTTTATAAGATTCTGACAAAGCTCTTGGCTAATAGGCTACATCTGGTTATTGGTAGTGTCATCTCCGAGTCGCAGACAACTTTTGTGAAGGACAGACAAATCCTTGACGACATCCTCATTGCCAATGAGGTGGTGGATGAGGCGCGTAAAACCAAGAATGAGTTGTTGTTGTTCAAGGTAGATTTCGAAAAAGCCTATGATTCCGTGGACTGGGGTTATCTGGAGGCCGTTATGGGGAAAATGGAGTTTCCGCCTCTGTGGAGGAAACGGATGAGGGAGTGTGTCTGCACAGCTACAGCTCAAATCGGTGGTCGTCTGGTTCTTCTCAAATCTGTCTTGACATTGTTGTCTGTTTGAATCCCTTTTGATTAAATTTTTTTGGGGGGGAAGTGAGGACTCTAAGAAAATCCCGTGGATCAGTTGGAAAACAGTGTGCTTACGTACGAAGTATGAAGGGTTGAGGGTTAGGCAGCTTGGGGAGTTTAACACTGCCCTACTGGGCAAATGGTGCTGGAGGTTGTTGGTGGACAAGGAGGGCTTATGGTTTCGAGTGTTGGCAGCCTGTTATGGGGTGGAGCAGGGTAGGGTGCGGGATGGAGGGCGATTGGGGTCCTCGTGGTGGAGGGAGATTGTAAGGATCAGGGACGGAGTAGGAGGGCCTCAGGATGGTTGGTTTGCGGAGTGTGTGACGAGGAGGGTGGGGGACGGAACAAATACTCTTTTCTGGTCCGATCCCTGGTTAGGAGGGATTTATTTGTATGAGAGGTTTAGTCGTCTGTTAGATGTGGCGGTGGCCAAGTCGAGGACGGTTGCGGAGATGTATTCCTTATGGTGGGAGGTTGGAGGGGAGACGTGTGAGTGGAGGAGACAGTTGTGGGTGTGGGAGGAGGAGATGTTGGGGGAGTGCCAAATTTTACTTCTTTCAATGACTTTGCAGGTTGAGCCCTCAGACAGGTGGCAGTGGTGGCCGGATCCAATTATAGGTTATTCTGTTCGTGATGCTTATCAGATTTTGACCTCTCAGGACCCAATTACTTTAGGGGAAGCTGATGATCTCGTATGGCACAAACATTCCCTTGAAGGTGTCTATTCTAGCGTGGCGTCTCTTGTGTGATCGGTTGCCAATGAAGACAAACTTGGTAGCCCGAGGCATTATTTCTCTAGATCAGGCCCGCTGTGCGACAGGCTGCGGTGGTGATGAATCTGCCCAATATTTGTTTCTCTCATGCGGCAGCTTTGGTTCTCTTTGGCCTTTAGTTCAGGAATGGATTGGTTTTACGACGGCGGATGCATCAGGTCTCTCAAATCATTTTGTTCAGTTCACTTACTCAGCAGGTGGTCTTCGTGCTCAGCGGTCCTTTCTGCAACTTGTTTGGCTCGCTTGTGTTAGAGTGTTTAGAAATTCAGAGAACTCCATGCACCAGCTTCTAGACAAAGTCAAGATGTTTTCATATAGATGGTTGAGGACGACAGATGTTACTTTAGTTTCTAACTTTCACTGTTGGTGGTCGAGGCCCTTGCTTTGTTTGGGACTCGATTGATTGTATCATTTTGTTGTGTTTTTGCGGATCTTCTTGTAAACTTGTGTAGCTCTCCTTAGTACACCTTGTGCTGAGGAGTCTATTTGGTTCCGTTGTTTATATATATATATATATATATATATATATATATATATATCTCATTTTTGCTTGTTCAAAAAAGATAATAATCCCAAAAAAAAGGGGTGATAATAATATAGATATACACAAATACAATGCATCAGTTACGTAAACCAACCTTTTTATTTATTTTTGGTATTTACGTACGACGACGTTTAAAAGGAGATATAACAAAAAAAAATATAATATAATAATAATAATAATAATAATAATAATAAAAAATAATGGATAGGGTAGTGTAAAAAAATTTACAAAACTTACCTATTTTGTTTTAAATTGTAATTAATTTTAAAAGATAAAAATGAATTTAAGATAAAAATTATAAAGGGTAAAATTGGAAGAAAAAATGATAAGCTATAAGCTGTAAGCTCATAAGCTAATTGAAATAGCTTCTGAAAAATAAGCTATAAGTTAGTAAAATAAACTATAACTATAAGCTCATGGTAATATGACAGTTACTAAACAGGTCTTTTAGCTTATAAGCTATAAGACATAAGTTATAAGCTAGCTTATTTGTCTAGCCAAACAGACCTTATCTAGAGCAATCCTTACTTAGGCATAACTCCAAATAAAATACATTTAGGCACATATACACAAAAGAAAAAAATAAATATTAAATAATTTAGTCACATTATCTAATATTAATTAATCATTTTATTTTTAAATCTTTTTAAATTATGTGTGGGTGCCCAACACCTTTTATTTGATGTTGTGCCTAAGCATGTATTTTCAGACCAAGAAGTGTTGATTGTATCTTTGCGTTTGGTATGTTATTTTCGATTAAGATTTTGTTTTTTGTACTAGTAGAAGTTGCATACGATACCTCTGAATTTATAACACTCACACACTCACTCACTAACCACTTTGTACTAAAGTCTAAATCTTTGGGGGGAGGGGAGGGGAAGTGGTATTTTAAAATTTTATGTTTTATTCAACTTTTTAACGAGGGGGGAGGGAAAGGGAGAAGTAATTTACTTTTTTGCCTTAACCTTATAAACTCAAAATAAGAATTAAATTTTAATTGATATATTACGTAAAAAAAATCTAATGGATATATAACCAAAAAAAATCTAATGAGTAGAAAACCTAATTTTTTTTGTTGTAAAAAAAATAAAACCTAAAATTTTAATATTTCTACAAGGATAATTTAGAATTTTAATAAAAAAACGAGGGTAATTTTGTCAACATAATAAATTATGTTTTACCTCGCCTCCCCTCCTTAAAAATCCCTCCCCACACCTTCCATCACCTCACCTCCCCTCGGTTGAACCAAACATACCCTAATATGGGGATTTAATTGGAGGAAAAGACAACAAATTAGGAATAACCCATTTCTCTTTATACTAAATGTATTGTTTTCATTGGTTCATGTAGTGGCCAATGTTGCAAAACTTAACTCGATTACCACCTCAGTTAGGGTGTTCTGTCATTGGAACACAAGTCTTCGTGATGATCAATTTATTGAACAAGCATCCAAACAAAAAATCAATTTTTTTTTTATAAATTAGATATCCCCTATGCGCAATTGCAGAAAGTAAAACTAATCTCTATAGTCGGATAGGACCGCAAAACACACTCTAATAGAAAATTTAACACTGATGTCTTTCTATGGCTGAATTTAAACCCAAAACCTCTAATTAAACTGGAAGAGATCCCTAATTCGGAAGAAATCCCTTTACAAAGAATCAATTATACCTACTCTAAAATGGAATCAAACTACAATAAGATATTGCTATGCAGAAGCAGCAGGAGGACCCATCCCAACACATCATCCAACCAGGGAATAATGCAGATTCCATAAAATACACAGTTTTGGAATTTGAAATTTTCCAATAACACCAAGTTATAGGGTCAGTGTAGTCTATAGAAATAAAATAAAGGCTTAATTAGTTTGTAAGTGGTTTAAAGACTTTTTTAATTTTACTTTGGTCCCTTAAAGAAAATATGTTCCACTTTGGTCCTTATTGATATCTCCATCAGTCAATATGGTCATTTCCGTCCATTTTTTTCAAAAACCATTAACTTTTGTACAGATGCCACGTAACAACCTATTTTGCTAAATGTACAAAAGTTAACGGTTTCTGAGAAAAAATGGACGAAAAGGACCATATTGACTGTCAGAGATATTAATAAGGGACCAAAGTGAAACTTATTTTCTTTAAAGGACCAAAGTGAAATAAAAAAAATCTTTAAGGGACTTACAGACTAATTAAGCCAAAATAAACTATAGGTTTGTGACAGTAGTTTGAACTTAAATTTTGTTGTATTTGTAAAAGTGTATAGTTAATTTACTGTTGCAAAATTCAGAGTCTGTTTTCACTTGAATTGTAAAAAATATTAGCTATATAGGGCCTTTTTAGATTGATTTGTGAGACGGTTTAAGAAAACTTACGAAAACAATTTGTCAAAAATTTTGTAAGTTTTTTTAGTTTATTTTTATAAGTTCTTCAATATAGCTTATAAAAACAATTAATTTTTAGTTTATCTTTTACTATAAAAACAGATTATACATAATCGCTTATCATAATAAGCGCTTGTGTTAATGTTATGTAGATCAACTATTTATCCAAACATAGATTCCTTCAAACATGCTAACTCAGTAACTTTCATACCGACACACTATAGTTAAACAACCTCTTCTTCTCTGCCACCAGCTAAGCTAGCTAGCTCAATCACTTACAGTACATATTTTCACTATGCTTCACAGTATTCTTTTCATAATGTTTTTAACTTTTATATATATATATATATATACATGCATACAAATCATGGCAGAAAGAAAGACTCACGAGAAAAGGTAATGTTTTTCCATAGTGTTATGATAAGGAAAAAGACATGAGCACTAAAAAAAAAATTAAAGCAGTGAAAAGAAAGAAAGATAAAGAATTGGAAAAGGGAAAAGAGAGAAAAAAAGCTAATAAAGAAATTAACAGTCACTGACTTTGTTGTACCCTTTAAAGTTTAAAGTTATTATCAAAAACAGAAACAAACACAAAGGTTATGGTAGGTGCATGTTTTTATGAACATAAAAGAAAAAATGAGACTAGAATTTTGTTATAGCTAGCTAAAATCATAGGCAACCATGAACCATAATAAGGGATTCAGAATTTACTGAATTATGCTCTGGCCTATAGTAAAAGGTACACAGATAAAAAAAACTAGGAACCAAGTCCTTAATTACTAGGACATGATTGAAAACAAAGCTGTACAAAACCAATAAAAGAGTACTTCCAAGTTCCAGCAAGAAAGATAGATAGGACTCTGAATTGAAATCAAATTCTACCTAAAGTAAATTGAACCTAAGAATAATGTCAGCAAGTGGAAATTTTAATTTTAACTGCTTAAATAATATCAACCACGTTCCTTCAAATAGAGCTAAAAGGGGAATTTTATGGCTTCAATTGAACCCACTCATAACGTCCTTCCAAAGGCATGTCCTTCGCAATGTCGAAATTATACCTGCAAATTAACCGAAAACAATATAACTAAATAATTTTGATTAAGACTTGAATACATTTTTTGTACTGCAAATCTACTACTTTTAGTTTCGGCACGAATATCATAATGCCCGCTCAACATGTTAGAGACCTAAAACAGGGTTTATAGTAAAGGTTTTTTAAAATGATTTTTCTTTAATCTCACAACATTTTGGTATAAAAACCTATTTCAACATTAACAATTTTGTTTTCTCCGTAGACAAAATGACAAGTTTCAATGTATCATTTGAAACTCTCGTATAACTGCGAAGTTCTGGTTCCAATTCAAGTAAAGATGCAAAACCTATGGGTATTGTCGGTTGAACCAGGTCTTTGGACCCAAATATAAACAAATTTTATTGGGATTAAACAGCTTATTTTGCAGCTTATAACACAAATGCTTATCATGATAAACACTTATGTATAAACTTGGATATACTTTCTTATAGCAAAAGATAAGTTGAAAAAATCTATATGTATAAGCATGATAAACTATTTTTATATATGCTACGAGCTATTTTCATAAGTTATATTAAAAATTTTATGTAAATTGTAATAAGTTGTTTTCATAAATTCTTCTAATAGCGTCACAAAACTTACGTCAATAGATAAGTACCAATAAGTCAATTCAAAATAAACCCTAAATAAATTATTAAAAAGCTAAAGAAAAGATGGATATATTCACGACTAGCACTTTTAGATAATAACTAGAAAATAATTTAATCATTCATTTTTCATTACAATATTTGGTTATATATTGATTATTGTATGATACTTGTACTAATTTGAATTAACAAAAAAAGAAAGTACCCATTGATCTTACTTGTTTTGAAACTGTTTCTGAACATGTTTTTCAGCTGCAGAGAAAAATTCATCAAGTTCAGATTCCGTTGGCATCTTTTGCGGCTTATTCTCAGCTGAATCAACTTCTTCTTCCTCTTGCTCTGTAGAATTCGTTCCAACTACCTCGTTTAACAAACCCATCTCTCTTCTCCTGCAATTGCAAATGTTTCCGTTCTTAGAAATTTACATTATTTATACATGCATGTGAGACAATTTAAAGAATTCGTACGAATTATATAGAGTTCATACAATCCACACATTTCTTTCACTCACACAATTTTCATTTCAAAATCATCAAAACTAAATTAAAAATTTAATTGAAAACCTTATAATTTGATCACCAATGCACGTCAACGTTTCAACTTGCGCACTCTCAACCTGAAATGCGTTACATTATATTATGGTTAGTGAAGGAAAAATTAAAAATATAATTAAGCAAAGTAAAACAAAACAATAAAACACATTAATTATGTATTGAAGAACAAAACGGAAGTTCAATTAATAAAATCTCATAGCCATATATTAACAAGAATTTAATATGTATATACATGTATGATTATGATTGATTGACAGTGTAAAATATATTTACCTCTCCATCGGAGAGTTTGTTACTGGAACAACACGATGCGGAGGATGATTCCTGGGTGATACTCGAGTAGCATTCGTCAACCGGCGGACGAGCGAATACGTTCACGGTGGCACTATTAATATTTTTGGTTGACGGAGGTTCATTGGACATTATTTGAGGTGCTTGAGATCTTCTTGTTCTCTTTCCCAATTGAGTCATCTTCTTCTCCATTAATTTATGAATTAGTATGATAATGTATGTAATAATCTCAACAATGTGGTTGGCGGTGATATTAGGAGGCGAATAGAAGAATGACACGTGGAGAGGAGGTTATGAGAGAAACGGAGGGAAAGTTGTTGTGGCGGTTATAAGAGGTGAATTGGATGTGAGTGACAGAGCAGAGGAACACGAGAAAGATGGGTTGGTTATATATATAAGACTGTTAGTTTGTTGGATAGATAGAGTAAAAGATGGTGTGGAGTGAGAATTGGTCTTTGAGGTGAAATAATTGTGATCATTCATTAATTACGATTATATCCTTTATTTTAATTCCCAAATGGCCACTACCGTCATATTCCTGCTGGTCTTCTCCTCTCCAGGGATCCGGATTGACTGCTGCAGCAGTCTCACACAGTTCAATCCGGATCGTTTATTTATGATCAAGTGTTCAAGAATTATTCAATATAAATTTAATCATTTATTATAATATTTGATCACAGCTTTTCATATATGATCGGACGGCCAAAAGCAGTTACTGCGTTAAATCCAACGCTCTGCAGCAATGTGGGACTAAAAGAGAAATCACCATGGTAGTAATGATACCAATGTGTCATTTACAAAGGTACAAAGTTTCGTGATAAAAAAGCTACAATACTATGTTTGGTCTAATAGTGGGAAGTTTGAGCAGAATACATGAGATAAATCGGTATATTATAAGATAAAAATCATTTGCTAATATTAAAAGAAGGAAAATGTTATTTAGCAAGAATTTTTTGATGCAAGAAAGAGAAGAATCTTAGTGACAACATTTAATTGATCAAATTATAATCACTTTCTCCCATGTATGGTTAGCCAAGTTTTAATTGGTCAAATTTCCTAATTTTATGGATTCTTCTCTTTCTTGCATTAATATTTCTTGCTAAATAGCATTGCTCTTAAAAGAATACTATTTTTAAGAAGAAAATCCTCTAATATCAAATTTACAACAAATGTATAAATCGAGACCAAAATAGGGGTAGTAAAAGTAAAACCAAACCAATATACTAGCATAAAAAATATTAAAAAACTCAAGAAGAACTATGGGCTCTGTTGGTCCCCTTTCTAGCTTCGTTCATGTCTCCTTATTAGAAGAAGTATGATTTATATAATAAAAGATAGGGTAAAATATATTTTCGGCAAATTCTAATATGGACCGTTTCTTCAAGTTGTCCATGGTAGACCAGTCACGAATACCATTATAACGAATATGAATTTTACAAAATCTACCGTTGGATTAAAAGTTTATATCATTTTCAATACCGTTAATCTTGATAAATCTCAATAACATATAAAATCATTTTGAATTTTTCTAATTTTTTTTATGGATGAGCTATATAATATAAACTTTCAATCCAACAGTGGATTTTGTAATATTCGTATTTGTTATAATAATATTGATCATTTGTCCACGGTGGACCACTTGTGAAGGTGGTCCAACGTAGCATTGGCTATATTTTCACAAGTTTTGATTTTCGTTTCTATAAAATAAAATCACTTGTTTTCATCCCTACAAAATCTTGACAGTTTTTTAACATAATATGACCTTATATAGCTGTAACATTATATAGAGACATAATATATGCCTTTTGAACATAAAAATGTCATAAAATTGACATTAAAATGTCAAAATATTGTTCATTAAGGACTAAAAATAAAAGAAATTTTTTTGTAGAAATGAAAACGAGTGATTTTATTTTACAGAGACGAAAACCAAAACTCAATATAAAAAAAGTGACTGTAAATACATTTTACCCATATTCTTATCATTTATTTTTAGACGTTATTTTAAATAGCATTTCCATTTATAATTGATTGGTTTTTTTTTCACTTTCATCTTTATTAGTTTATAGTTTATAAGAGGTTAGTATAATTTCCCTCTAATTTTTTTTATAAATTAAAAATATCCTATTATAATTTATATTGTTTTACATTCATCACTAATTGAAAGTTAATTTTACCAAAATCAACTATACACCGTTAATATTGAAACTATATAAACCCCAAACCATAAAGTGTAACCTATCATTCATATTAGTCATGTTTCAACTTTACACTCGACAAAAATTGATTTTTATTTTAATAAGTTTTGTGTTATTTTTAGTTTAAAATATATCACTACACAAAATTTATTTTAGACCTTTAAATTTGTAGAATCGGCCTGTTAGATTTGTTTTTTATGAGCATATGAAAATAACTTATTTAAATAAATAAGTTTTTATGTCAATTTATAAGTTTTTACTAATAAAAATTGTATTTTTATAACTGTTTCTCATAAACTACCCTAAAAAACTTATAATAAAATATACTCCATATATAAAAACTTATTTATTTGCATAAACTGTTTCGCAAGAATAAATCAATCCAAATAGGCCTTTAGATCAGATGATATCATATGATATCATGTATCAAACTATATAAATGATCTTAAAAAATTCAATGTATTATTTAAGGTCAAAGTTCGATACAAATTGCCCAACTAGCGGAGATCAAGTCCAAATCATCATCACTCTTCACATAGAGCGAAAATCACTTTAGTTGCACACCACGCATACTTTACTATGGTCTCACCTATATATTTATGCGTGAACATATATTTTCACTTTGATTTCATACCACTACAAGAAAAACAACTATTTGCGACGGCCAAAAGCCCTCGCTAAGGGGGAAAAGCCGTCGCTAGGTAAGAAGGTGCTGGCGACCAGCTGGCGGCCACTGGGCGTCAGGAAAACTGGCGTCGCTAAATTTTGTGACGACCCAGGTCGTCAGTAACGAAGATGACGGATTTTGCGACGGCCAATGGCCGTCAGTAACGATATCTGGGCAGATTTACAGACTGTGCAGTTAGCGACGGCTCAAGCCGTCGCAAATTCTGGGCGGATTTTAAAAAAAAAATTTAATTTTTTTAAAAAATAAAAAAATAATTTTTTAAAACAAATTTATTTATTATTTTTTAAAAACAAATTTATTATTATTTTGAAAACTAAAAAGTACATCATATTACAAGTATTTTAAATATAATTTAAATCTAACTTATGTTAAGTATAATAAAAAGTACATTATATTTTGAATCTAATAGTCATTAAATAAACTAACTTATGTTATTTATATTAAAATTAAAAAATTAGATAATTAAAATTACTTAACAAAAGAAATTATATCCACAAACAATAATTTTTTCCATATATCATAATATTAAACAATAATATTAACATAAAAGTAGTAGAAAATATTTGCAATCTATTAAAAAAATCAAAGCTTTGAAGAAGAAAAAAAATATTATATAAATATGATAAAGATTTATAGAAAGATGTTGAAGAATTTTTAGACAGATGTTGGAGAAATTTTGAAAAAGAATGAATTGTGTGAATGAATGAAAATGAATGGAAGGAAGAAATATATGATATATATATATATATATATGATGAAGATAATAGAAAGATGTTGAAGAATTTTTAGAGAGATGTTGGAGAAATTTTGAAAGAGAATGAATTGTGTAAATGAATGAAAATGAATGTAAGGAAGAAATATATGAGATATATATGTGATGAAGATTATAGAAAGATGTTGAAGAATTTTTAGAGAGATGTTGGAGAAATATTGAAAGAGAATGAATTGTGTGACTGAATGAAAATGAATGGAAGGAAAAAATATATGGGAGTATAATCAAAACAATGCTGCAGAAACGAGGAGAAAAAATCGTCAAGAGTTAGCGACGGCCAAAGCCGTCGGTATGATCGTCTAGACTTTGTGGCGGCTGAAACCGTCAATAACTTGTAACTTTGCGACGGAAATAGCCGTCGGTAAGTGTTGGACGGATTTTCTTTCAAAATTTAATATTTTTTTAATTTTCTGACGACTTTTTAAAGCTTAGCGACGGACCAGGCCGTCACTAATGTATAGACAGCCCAGGCCGCCACTAATTTTCGCCATAAAAACTTGATTTTCTTGTAGTGTACTAACTTAAACATTGGAGTGCTAACCTGTTTTATTACTAATACACCACTAGTCCACTACTATACATCACAATTCGCCACACCAAGAACATACCTCCACCTACCGGAATCTAATCTCATCATCGAAGTTTTTCTGTTTTATTTCGTTCAAAATAGTTAACGTCCATTCTAATCAGTAATTCCAAGTATCAATTTAACAATAAAAGGGGATAGAAATTTCACTAATTAAGAAATTTATTTATACCCCCTACATTTTTGCTAGTTGCACCTCTTTGATTTCTCAAAGATATTATTGATATTCAGAGGGTCCATTCATTCCATGCATTTTCTCTGTGTGGCCAGACACAAAGAAACCATGACATGCATGCAGGATCTGCACTCTGCAGCAAAGTATAAGACGACAAAACCATAATAAATACTAATATGTACTGTAAGTAATTAATTATGGACTAATAATTGATAAAACAATAAAAAAAACTATTAATTGATAAAAGCAATTAATTAAGAACTCCCAAGAGGTATTTGCTCCAGTTTGATTTTTTTTTTTAAAGCATCGTTTGAATTATTATCATAGTTATGATTTAACTTCTTTTTCTTTTTTTTTTGTGTCTAAATTAGATCTTCGTGTCTAACTATAAAAACTTATTTTTTTTGTGGATTTGATAAAGAGGTGGCAAATTGTTTTTAATCTTTTTTTAATTTTTTTTTTCACGTTGTTGTATTCTCACATTCAGAATTGAACTTAAAATCTTGATTAAAGTTGAAGAGAACATCAAATCAAAATATTGAATCTCAAGTATAGATTTATGTTTATGATATAGGAGTAATATATAAAATTATCAACATATATACTACACATTTTCACTTCAATTCTTATCTTATATATATATATATATATATATATATATATATATATATATATATATATATATATTTTTGGTACAAACTTCAATTCTTATATTTTACTTCCTAGTATTGTTGAAAAATTTCCTTTTACAACAAATCAAAATATTGAATCATTAAGGACCTAGTTATGCAAGGTTCATACCATTTGAGTTATAAATGCAAGCAAATTCTTAAAATTGTCTTTGTGTTTATGTAAGTAAGAAATTCAAATCCCTTCATATCAATGGTGAGCTATTAACGATGACATTAGAATACTCATAATATCTCAAGACTTATTCAACACGATCATTTTATCTTCATCTCTTTTCCTATCACATGATCAACAATGGTTGTTAGAGATGTATTTTTCAAAGGCTTGATTATAGATATTTCAATAAAGAAATAAGTAATTTAGTTGAAAATTAAAAAGAAACATATGTAAATAGGCAATAAAAGTTATACGGATTAATTAAAATTAGCATTTTATTTAATGTGTTTTTATATTTTTTGGTATAAAAGAGGGTTGAGACTCAACAATTAACTAATTAAGAAATTAAATGGACATTTTTAGGCATACAAACTCCAAAAATATCGTAAAAAATATGTTTATATATGGAGCTCGAGTCTCCATTCTAGAACAAACTAAATAATCTAAAGAGAGGTTAAAGTTACCAAGGCAATCAGCACAACGATTGTCCTCCCTCCAAGTATGACAAAATTGAACACGCCAATCTAAAGCCAAAAGGTTTTGAATACGCTACACCAAAGTGGGTACCACTCCACTGAACTTGTAGCTATCTACAACGATATTAATCAAAAATTTTGAATTATTTTCCACAATGAATTGTGGAATCGGTCTTTCTAAGCCATATCCAAGCCTAGATACATTCCTCACAATTCACCATGAAAGGCATCAGACACACTAATCGTCTTAAAGTAGCCTATTATCTATCTTCCGTCAGAGTTGCGGAATAGGCCGCCACAAGTAGACTCTCCACATCTTTTGCAAGCACCATTGTTATTGAGCTTTATCCAACAATTTGTTGTTGAGCTTTATCCAACAATTTGGGTTTTTTTCCAGCTGATGTAGATTGTCTCATTTCTCTGAATATTTCGATGAGGAAATTGAGTTGAACACAAATCCAACCCGCTAGTAAAATTATGTATTGCCAAAATAGGGTTTATTTAGTTCTTGAAAATCATCTTCAAAAATATATTTGTTTCTCCACTTCCACAAAGTGGTCATGAAAGTTGTTTTCCAGCTTAAAACGTTAGCTTCAATCCCGAGTTGGTTGATGTTATTGAATATTCAGTTCCTACAATTAAAGGTAAAAAAATCAGTGATAAAATTTTATGCAACCAAATGAAGCCATACCTGAGTAGCATAGATGCTATCACGAAGCACATGAATTGTAGTCTCATAATCTCTCCCACATCTGACGCAAAGAGGGGATATGCCACTCCCCACTTGCTTCTACGAAAATTGGTAAGGACATATATTAAAGTATCTAATTAATATATAAATTATGCATTTTATAATGCAAGAAATTTAATTATTAAAAAGTTAAAATGCTTAAATTTCAAAATATAATTTCTATACATTTGCTTCTTAACATGTGCCAGGCACATGTTAACATTTTTCTTATTATATATTTAGACGTACCCACTCTCAAGTTTTACTTGTATATGTCACAATATAGAAATTAAAAGTATTCTTGACAAAAAAATAATTAAAAGTATTAATAAGGGTATCATTTCAAGAAATGTATAATTTATTTTTGTTTAGTAGCCTAATGACGAGACTCATATACTAATAAATGTGGAAAAAATGAAAAAAATTGAAATTTGAATTTCATCAGCTCAAAGAAAATTATTAATAAAAATAGCTACCAACGAGTAATTAGTTAGACTTGACAATTTTAATGTATTTAATAATTTAAAATGACATTTTTATTGATGAGAGATATGATGAAAATGATATTTAGAGACAATTTCTTTTTAAAAATGAATTTATATATTGAGTATTTTTGTACTACTACCTCCATCCCATTTTATAAAAATTCATTTGACTAAATGCACTATTTATATGTCTTGTTTTGATAGTATTTTTCTAAAAGTATATAAATATAAATATCATAATATAAGATCTTGTTTGATTTGTTTCGATGAGTATTTTTAAAATATTAAATTTCTATAATTTTTACTAATAGACAATTAAAAATATTCATAATTAAAATTATATATTAACATATGTACAATGGTCAATGAATTTTTATATTTTGGGACAGAAGTAATACATGGATACATTTGGAAAGTGGACACAGAAAACGGCTCCGTCTACTGTGAGATAGCAAAACAGGTCTCGTACCCGTGCAAGAGCAAAATTCAATGGTTGGATAAATATTTGTTTAGTCAACGGATGAGATTCAAGTAACAATTTTGTATGTAATTGTAATGTGCTTTATCCAATCCAAGGCAGTAGGTAATGCGTTCTGACAAATTTATTTACTTTATTTAAAAAATAATTTGTTAAAAGTGTAGTGCAAGCACAGATTCCAATAAGAACGTTGCGACACGACACAAACACACACCCCGGCACCGTTAATATAAAAAATACAGGACACCAACACCGCTACATATTTATAAAATATTTAAATTGAGAAATAAAATATATACATGTGCATTTAAGTTGAGCAAATTTTTCATTAAATAAACTTTCAAGAGAATATATGATAGTACATTTGACCTTTATTCATTCATCTATTATCGAAAAGCAAAAAATAATGTAATCAAAATGTAATATCGTTAATCCCTCATTGATCAACATTATCGTTTCGATGCATCTTTAATCTTTGTAAATATGTCTAAGGAGAGTAGAATCAAAGAAAAATATTAATTTTTTTGAGAGACTTTATCGACACGAGTTGTACGTGTGTCTTATAAGTGTCGGACACCGATCTAAGAAGTGTCGGGGTAAAGATAAAAAATGGTTTTTTTGGACACCTATCCGACACATGTCGTACGAGTGTCATTCGAGTCTCGGACACCGACACGTGTCGAACACTGCGACAAACTTAATCATAGAGGTGTTCATGCTTCATAGAGTGCCACAATTACAAGGTCAACATTGGAATTTCATAAATAGAGAAATAGATAATTTTAAAAAAAAAATGTTCAATTAAAATATACAAAGAGATATGATCTAATAAAAAAAAAGTAATCTCGTATGGCGTGAAGAACTAAATCAAGTCTGTATAAAAAATAAAACAATTGAAATTATAACCTTAGTGAGGTCTCCCAATTAATTATTTTTGTAAGACGATCAATTAAGAAATTGAGAGAAAAATTTGTTCTAATGGAAGATGGAAACCTCTTACATTCTGAATAATCAAACCAAGTCCGTGTAAAAATATATCATATCCAGCAAGAGCGGACCCGAACATGAAATATCAGTGGGGCTAAAAATTTTAAGCATTACTGAAGAAAAAATAAATTCATCCTGATATTTCAGTTAAACAACAAATAATATATGAGATTACTATTAATGCAACATGTATATTCAAAAGAAGAGCAACAAACCAACAAATTAGAAAATTTCTATTCAAAAAGGAAACCAATAAACTATATCTAAGAAACCACAAAATTTCTATTAAAAAAAGGGACTATAACTTATTGAATATATGTTAGGCTCAAATATCATTTTCGACCTTGTATGTTTGTGAATTTTTTATTTTAGTTCATGTATGTTTTTTTGTTGCAAATACATCCCTAAATGTGCAAATATATATTGTTGGTTTTAGTCCTTTCCATTAAAAACCGACTACGTTTGTAGCTAATTGGTAGCTAAATTAGCTACCAAATAGCTACAAACGCAGTCGAAAGGGACTAAAACCAATAAAAAAATAATGTATATCACCATATCCAAGCAATCGTGTATTGCAGTAGTTGCTTGAATATGGTAATAAACACTATTTTTTATTGGTTTTAGTCCCTCATGACTGCGTTTTTAGCTATTTGGTAGCTAATTAGATTTGGTAGCTAATTAGCTACCAATTATCTACAAACGTTGTTTTTTAACGGGAAGAACTAAAACCAACAAGATTTGCACATTCAGGGATGTATTTGCATCAAAAAAATATACCGGGATTAAAACCAAAAATTCATGAACATACAGGGACGAAAATGATATTTAAGCCTATATGTTAAATCATGCATATCAGTATTATTTTATGCTTCACAAGATCCTACTTTGGACCAAAATATATCGAACCCAAATTACTAGCTTATAGTTTATTTCGATAAGATAATTCAATTAGCTTATATCTTATTAATTTTTATTCCAATATCAAGATGTGAGGTCTAAGCCGGCAATGGTCTAAATTTCTTTACTTTTAACACAGATTTAATTTAGTTCTTCATATCTTAAGAAATTATACTTTCATCTATTAGATAAAATCCCTCTTGGAATTTTAATTGAACTTTTTACAAAAATAATTAAGACGCGAGACATAAGATTATGGTCTCAATTGTTTTACTTTTTACATGGACTAGATTTAGTTCTTCACAACGTAAGAGATTACCATCTTCCGTTAGAACAAAAATTTTCAATTTTTTAATTTGTAATTTATTTTAATAAAAAATTAAGATGTGAGACCCAGAGTTATAATCTCAAATAATTTACTTTTTACACAATCTTGATTTAGTTTGTTATGCTATAAGAGATTACACTCTTCTGTTATATTCAATCTCTGGATATTCTAAATGGATATTTTACAAAAATAATTAAGATGTGAGGCTTAAGATAATGGTCCAAATTTTCTTACTTTCTACATTGGCTTTGATTTAGTTATTCATAGCGTAGTAAATTACTCTTTTCAATTAGACCAAATCTCTTCTGAAATTTAATCAAACTTTTTACAGAAATATTTAATACGCGAGAAATAAGATTACAGTCTCTATTGCTTTATTTTTTACATGGACTTTATTTAGTTTTTCACACCATAAGAGATTATCATTATCTGTTAGCTCTAATGTTATAATCTCAATTGCTTAACTTTTTATACGGACTTGATTTAATTTTTCAGGCCATATGAGATTATCCTTTTTTATTAGATCATACTTGTATATTTTAATTGAACATTTAATTTTTTTTTAATCCATTTATCTATTTATGAAATTCCAATGCTGACCTTGTAATTATGGCACTACACTTTTAACAAATTCATTTTTTTAAATAAAGTAAATAAATGTGGTCAAAATGTATCGCCTACCTCATGCCTTGGGTAAAGCACATTATAATTACATACAAATTGGTTACATGAATCTCATCCACTGATTAAACAAATATTTATCCAACCGTTGAATTTTGCTCTCGCATGGGTACGAGACCTGTTTTGCTCTCTCACGGTAGACAGAGCCCACAGAAAACTAGTACTCCCTCCGGCTATTATTATAAGCAAATTTAACTTTTTTGATACATTGGAAAAGTGATGTATGTGGTCCATATTATGAATCAAATACATCACTTTTTCAATGTACCCAAAAAGTCAAATTTGCTTATAATAATGGCCGGAGGGAGTACTAGTATTAATAACTTTGGTAATTGGTATTGATTGGAACTGACTGCCTCATGATTATGGCCAAAGAGCTCACTTTAATTTGAAAAGTGCTTTTTGTACACTTCAATTGGACCAGTGTGTTACAAAAGGTGATTGAGCCCAACCAAATTGGACATAATCACGGGTAGCCAAAATTTCTATCTAGTTTCCTACAAGAGGAATACATTTTCCCCCTGAATTATAATTTGTTTTTTGACTTTTTTACTGCCACATTTTTTATTTGTTTTTTCCATTTCCAATTTTCAATCCTTTTGGACATGAGAAGAATAAGAAAAAATACCGTTCAAATATATAAGATCCTTTTTGACAAATTTTGGTGTCTTATTTTATAAGATTCTTTTCAAAGTTCAAGATACATCGATTAAATTTTCACAAAAATATTTCTAATTAAATGAAGAAAAAAAGATTAAAAAATCAATATTTCTCTCTTTTAATAATTGAAAGATAATTTTAAAAAGAAAAAGTATATTATTGACAAATTTAATGCAAAAACTACTTTTTTTAAATTTGTGAAAGAAATCTTATATATTAAAACGAAGAGAGTAGTACTAAAACAAAAGATTTGAGACTGCATCTATACTTGCATGGAGTTGAATCATTTTAGTGTTTAACCATTTTTTTAATTAATGTGGGACTTCAATTCTCACACTTACTATACAACAAATAAGCGAAACATATTTTATATAAAAAATATTTTGAAAAACCTTTATTCATTCATTACTTTATATGTTAGGTCTATGATACATAGGTGAAATATGTCTTGCACCTTTACACAAACTTATTTTTAATATTGGATCAATAAATTTCACCTTTGAATTAATATGTCTCATCATATTTTATTCAATACAAAGATAAGATTCATTAATTCAATGATAAAAATAAATTTTGCATTATGCAAGACGTGTCTTTATTTGTGCATGTTAGACAAAGTCTACTTTATAATAGCAAAATTGTAATGTAAAATATATTAAATTATTTCTTCAAATAAAAAACAATTCTTAATAATATTTTAAATAGAAATATAAATAATATATCATAATCATATTTTATTTTAAATAAAAATTAAAATAATTAAGAGGATGATAAAAATAATCATATTTTTTAAATTTTACAATATTCTATAAATATTTAAACATAGTATATGAACAATAGACACATACACATAAGTGGAACTAATTAAGAGGATGATTAACTTGGTTATTGATAAAAATTCCGCTATTAAAATAATAAGCAACCAAAAGGCATTGATACATTTTTTTAAAAAAAATTATAACTAACATAGAACATTCAAAATTTTAGGTACAGACCTATTTGGCTGTTTCATTTTATAAGGCTGGATATAAAGAAAGACCCCTGCAAACGGGTAAGAAACAAGTCGATCAAAATAAATAGTAACTTTTAAATTAAAATGGAAAAAATGTTTAAGCTTTAAAAAAATTGCCGCAGTTAAGGTCAGTTGAATTTCCCTTAACTGAATAAATGTCAATTGAGTAAAAAATAGTCGAATTCGAGAAAGTCAGCTCTTTTTTAAGTTTTGATTTACAAAGGTCATTAGAGTATTAGAATCCGTTGAATTAGATAAGTAGAATTTGACAATTTGAATGATATTGACTCGAGACCTGGAAATGCACTCATCCTTAAGGTTTTAGGTTCGATTATCTCTAGTACCAATTTGGGTAAGCTAATTTAGTTTCTTCTTAAAAAAAAAAAATTGACTACTTGAAGGTTTTACTAGTGTTCCATATTTATAACACCACTAAAAGAATTTGACAACTTGAAGGTTTTACTGGTGTGTCTCTCAAGGAATTAGAAGAATCACACAATATATGTAGAAATAGACGAACAAAACTAAATTTGGTAGGCACGATCTTTTGGCCAATAGAACTAGTGTAGCCCTGAAATATCATACTTTTACATTTCATTTGACACACTCAATTAATCAAACAAGTTCTTTTTTGCGATTTATCTTTTTGCTTTTTATTTTCACTTATGTGTTTCTTAGTTTCCAAAATATAGTCTCCGTGAATTTGAGAACTTAGATAGTAAAGAAGAGCGGATTTGTGTGGGTTGAGTAATAGTATTACACTATTCTATAATGCTTTAATAAATATAAATCTTACAAAATACACGATTGAGTTGAAAGTTTATATGATGTAGATTTTTCATGTCAGCATTATATAAAATTATTTGACATGTTATTAAGATCCGTCAAGATATTGGTTTATGTATTTTCATTGAACATCGTTAATTTTGATGGGTCTCAATAACATAACAAATTGCATACTCAAAAAAATAATATCAAATGATTTTAGATTTTTTTAAAAATTTATATAAATGATCTATATGATATACATTTTCAATCCAACAGTGAATTTTGTAATTTTTTTAAATAATAATCAAAAGGATTATCTAAATCCCCCCACCACCACCACCACCACCATAATAATAAGTATAAATAACTTGATATACTACCGGCTTAGATACACAGGACCGGTCTGATAATTTGGAGGCCCGGCACCGAATATTAAAAGTGGGCCTCTTAATTAAAAAAAACACAAAAAATTAAAAAGAATAATGCTTTTTTAAATTGTAAATAATATCAATAATATAAAAAAAATAGTCATCCTTGTAAGTTGTAACTAACATGCAAAATTTTCATATCCGAATCGATAACAACAAAATATCTTCTAACTACTTTAAAAAAACATCCTTCTAGCAGTGGAAGGGAGCAGGAGAAAATAAATCGTTTCTTTGTGTTTGAAACATGACAAACTTTTTTTTATTCATTTAATTTTATTTTTCTAAAACATAGACCTTTTATTAAATCATTTTTTTATAAGAGATTTATTACCATATAATTTTTTTAGGCCTCCAAAAAATGGAGGTCTGAAACATTAGGATACCCTGCACCCTTCAATGTCGACCCTGTAGATACATATACCAAATGAGGTGGAAACGCATAAAAAAAAATCAATTTATTGCCTATGTAGCTTATCCCCTAGATCTTTTTTAAGAAGGTTCTATAACTAAGCTAACATATTTACCTCCATTGTAGGTGATGTATGGCTTCAACATTTGCGTGTGATTCGTTAAAATAGAAAAATTTATTTGATGCTATTGCTATGCTCCTCTCTTTATCATACTATATAGAAATATATAGTACCATATAGGAAAATAGTCCGACATGGGGAATTACTTAACTTGACACAATTTTATATTCGTTAAATCATTATTGAACTGTGTAATATTATTACCAAAATGCAAAAAAAAAAAAAAAAAGTTTCATTTAGGTTACTGTTGGAACATAGATCACATTTATGTGTGAATTAAAAAATAAAATCAATGAGTCCCACATTGGGTAATAGAGCATATTAGTATTTATATTTTTAAATATAAATTTAAAAGGTAGACTCTACATAATATTATAAGCACATTTCTAATATTATGAGTATACACTTACGGTTACTAATTAATAGGAGAACATGGTGCACTTAGTAGAAATATAAGGAGCACATGTTATTTTTGGCTTGTTTTTGGAAGAATAAAAAAAGTCCAAATAGCCAACCTCTTTTCCCTATCTTCACGACCTAAAACAAACATATGTCAGTCGTGAGCATGATCTCATTTTTTTTGGAAACAAGTTAGTAATGAATGGTCCACTGTGAAGTGCCCAAAAGACAAGCACTACTCTTTGTTGTTGAGATCAACTGTTGTCTTCATCCACTGGTTTTCTTGTTGTTGCACTTTGACATGGTGTCATAGCAGCTAAGGCTTGCTCTTGTAATCAAGGTATGCTGCATGTTATTTTATTTGAAAATGGTCATGTGGTTTTGTGTGAGAAAAATTGTTGGCAAATGATTAGTACCAAGCATGACACTGTTCTACTTTATCTATGGTGTAATTTGTAAGTGCTTTTCACTTCTTAAGTCCTTACTCATAAGTCATGATATTTGTGCTTGTTAATTGTTCAATTTAGCTCACACAAATGCTTGCTTCTGAAAAATTAAATTGTGCGGTTTATGGTTTTTTCTAGCAATGATATAGGTTTTTGTTAAAACTTTGAATTCTTTATCATTGTGATCCGTAAGTAATTATGAATCAATATGCCTATCCGTAATAGTTTGATACTGAGATTGAGTGGAGTATGCCGTATTAAAGAATTATAATAAACCACATTAATCGGCTTCTTCATTTGGTTATGCAAATTATGTAGATTTGTATTAGTTTTGGTTTCTAATTATTTAGAGGATACTGCTGGTTGTTTTGTATTTTGTGATACTAATATTATTATTAGTATTAATTTGTCTTTAATAGTGATCAAAGTATCACTAGTTCCATCATATAAAGAATGGTCATAGTACCATAATCCCTTTGTTTAAGAGTGGTCTTAGTACCATATTTGATTGGTCAAAGTACCTTATTAGAGTGGTCATAGCACCAAATTAGAATGAACTTAAAACTATAGCGCACTGGTTTTTTGTGCCATATTTGAGGGTGTAATTTTTGCCCGATGTCTACAGTGCATAGTTATCGGTATCAGTTGAACTGGGCTGTTTTATCCTGGGGACTTCGCGGTTGATAGTCTGCTATGCACAATTTTGGGCAGTGCCGCGAAACGTCTTAAAGAAAGCGTATTCACCCGCGACTCAACCCAGTAATCTCTTCGGTGGCTGAAATTATTTTTAACGATTTTTTAACTCCAGTTACAACAATTTTAAGACGTTCGTTTCTGCCATGACTACCGAAGAAATTACTGGCTCAGGTTATGATGTCGCTGACTACGGCAAACCATTTTGGTTTGAAGAGAATCATTTCAAACATTGGCAACAAAAGATTATATTTTTATAACTAAAATAAGAGTTGCTAATATTTGAAGTAGAATATTCCAGTTCACTTGAAACAAATGAATAAACTGAAAAAGGAAAAAAGGTTAAACAATATTCCCTCAAAAGTCTAATAACATGTCTTCACATTGAAATAGAAGCTAGAAAGCTATATCAAAAATTGAAGTGCTTGTTGTCTCGAACAACAACACTAGAAAAAAAACAAGAAACTTCATCACCTTTGTTGATGACTGTTCAGATTATCTTTCATATATTATATGAAAAATAAGGTAATGTGGTTGACTTGTTCAAAATTTTTGTAACTGAAATTGAAAATCTATTCAATAAGAATATCAAAGAATTTTGATAAAGGCACAAAATATGATTCCCAAATTTGGAATGAGATTGAAATTATTCATGAAACAATTGCACCTTACTCTTTTGAGATGAACGGTAAAGAAAAAATTATAGAACTTTTATCGAGCTAGTTGTTACCATCGTGATTAATTAATTTCGGCATTGCATCTCATTAGTGGGGGGAAATTTAATTAGTTGATTGTTGTGTGCTAAATAGAGTGCCTAAGTGTAAGAACAAAATTTCTACTTTTGAAATTTTGTAGAAAAGACAATCTAATTTGTCTTGTTTTTGAACTGGAGTAGTTTGGCGTACGTTCAAATTCCTGACTCCAAGAGAGTTAAACTCACTAGAAGAGCCTATGATTGTGTATTCATGGGATACTCAATGAAAAACAAAGTTTATGAATTATATGTCTAAATGGTAAGAAGATCATAGAAAAAAAAGGATGCTTATTTCTATGAAATTAAATTTCTCTTTAAATTGAGAAATAGTGGGGGCACTAGTGAGGGCTTTGTAAACTGATCACATACTAGCAATCAGAAGCAGTGATGAGAACATCAAACAAGATGTTACAGGACCTCGAAGAGGTAAGAAAGTAAAAGTTGCTAAAAAGTGTGTAAATTTGATTACATGATTTATACATTAGAAGATAATCTAACAAACCTTCAAGAAGCGTTGTCTTCCTTGGATATGTTGATTAATGGCAAGAGGCCATGAAAGATAAGAGAGATTATCTAGAGTATAATAAAATCTGACATTTGTAAGACTTTCCTCCTGAAATTACAAACCAATAGGTTGTAAGTGAATTTTGAAAAAAAAAAGAGGAAACTAAAACCTGGTGGAACTTTTGACAAATACAAGGCTTGCCTTGTAGCCAAGGGTTTTAGATAAATAAAACATATAAATTTCTTCAACACTTTTTTCTTGTTACAAGAATAACATCCATAATGGTACTAAAAGCTCTTGATGCTATTTATAACTTGATAGTACATTAAATGGATGTCAAAACTGTTTTTTTTATGGTGATTGGAAGAAGAAATTTATTTGGAACAACCTGAATATTTTGTAACTCATTGGAAAGGAAATTAAAGTCTATAAGCTAGATAAAAGTTTGTATGGTCTTAAACAAGCCATAAGGAATAGCATGAAAATTTTGACAATTTGATGATGTCAAATGAGTTTAAAGTGAATGAAAGTGACAAATGTATTTACTATAAATTGGAAAATAACATTTGCACTATCATATGTCTCTATGTAAATGATTTACTCATATATAGAGCAAACATTCATGTTGTGAATCAAGTGAAATCATTGTTGTTCAACAACTCTGATATGAAAGACTTCGAAGAAATAAATGTCATCTTGAGAATTAAGATTACTAATACATGAATGCAAGTTTCCTTAAATCAATCTCACTATGATGAGAAAATTTTAAAGAAATATATTTATTGACTGCAAATCGGTTTGCATACTATATGATCCAAGTGTAAAAACTATGGAAGAGCACTGATGAAAGTCTAAGACAATCAGAATATGAAAAAAATTATTGACATTCAGAATGTCACTGATTATACTAGACGAGGGATGATTGTTCAGTTTTATTAGTAAACCTGATAATGAGCATTGATATGCTATTGAGAGAGTCATGAGATACCTTAAAAGGACCATGAATCTCATATAAAATTATCATAGATTCCCTGCTATACTGAAAGGATACAGTGATGTAAATTGAAATACATTAACAGATGATTCTAAATCAAATAATAGCTATATACATTTATTATAGCTAGAGGAACTGCATCTTGGAAATCAAAAGAAACATACTAAATTGGATAAGTCCACTATGTAGTCTGAAATGATAATTAAGAAGCAAGACTGTTAAGATACTTGCTAGCTGAGATTCCTTTATGGAATAATATATAACAGATGTGTTGATCCATTGCGATAGTACCGCAGCTATTGCATAAATTGAGAGCCGTTATTATAACGGTAAGAGACGTCAAATAAGACGAAATGACAGCATAGTGGGAGAGTTACTCTCTAAAGAAGCTGTAAGAATGGATCATGTACACACTAATGAAAATTTAGCACATCCTTTGACGAAAGGAATAGCTAAAAATGAAGTCCATAATACATCCAAGAAGATGGGACTATAATGCCTATGAGTTGCTCATGATGGTAACTCAACCTAAAAGACTGGAGATCCCAAGAATTAGGTTTCAATGGGTAAACAATAAGTTATGAGTGATAGTTGATGATCATGCAAGTTAAGAAGCATGAATCCTGAAGCAGAAGTGAAAGGATGAGGTAATAGAAACTCTTAATGAGATCTATGAGTGGAGTACCAAGCTTCAGGAGTACTCATGATAGACTCACCTATATGAATGTGGAACTTAGGCCGGTTCCTATGGAATTTTGAGGCGAATTCCTAGAGCGTTCATGAAACTGGGATATACGTGCAGGGCCATTAAAGCACGGGCTTTTAAGATACACCTAAGAAAGGTTGTGTGCGGGTTTGAGAAAAATCTGAGATAGAGTTCAAGACAAGCGTCACTCTTGCTAAATCGGGCTCTTACTTGCTATGTGAAGGTTCAAGACAAGCGTCACCTTTGCTTATGCACAATCTTACATGTAGAAGCGTCCTACGCTATTTTGGAATTTTCATTTAAATTTAAGTGGGGGATTGTTGGAACATAGATCACGTTTATGTGTGAATTAAAAAATAAAATCAATGAGTCCCACATTGGGTAGTAGAGCATATTAGTATTTATATTTTTAAATATAAATTTAAAAGGTAGACTCTACATAATATTATAAGCACATTTCTAATATTATGAGTATACACTTACGGTTACTAATTAATAGGAGAACATGGTGCACTTAGTAGAAATATAAGGAGCACATGTTATTTTTGGCTTGTTTTTGGAAGAATAAAAAAAGTCCAAATAGCCAACCTCTTTTCCCTATCTTCACGACCTAAAACAAACATATGTCAGTCGTGAGCATGATCTCATTTTTTTTGGAAACAAGTTAGTAATGAATGGTCCACTGTGAAGTGCCCAAAAGACAAGCACTACTCTTTGTTGTTGAGATCAACTGTTGTCTTCATCCACTGGTTTTCTTGTTGTTGCACTTTGACATGGTGTCATAGCAGCTAAGGCTTGCTCTTGTAATCAAGGTATGCTGCATGTTATTTTATTTGAAAATGGTCATGTGGTTTTGTGTGAGAAAAATTGTTGGCAAATGATTAGTACCAAGCATGACACTGTTCTACTTTATCTATGGTGTAATTTGTAAGTGCTTTTCACTTCTTAAGTCCTTACTCATAAGTCATGATATTTGTGCTTGTTAATTGTTCAATTTAGCTCACACAAATGCTTGCTTCTGAAAAATTAAATTGTGCGGTTTATGGTTTTTTCTAGCAATGATATAGGTTTTTGTTAAAACTTTGAATTCTTTATCATTGTGATCCGTAAGTAATTATGAATCAATATGCCTATCCGTAATAGTTTGATATTGAGATTGAGTGGAGTATGCCGTATTAAAGAATTATAATAAACCACATTAATCGGCTTCTTCATTTGGTTATGCAAATTATGTAGATTTGTATTAGTTTTGGTTTCTAATTATTTAGAGGATACTGCTGGTTGTTTTGTATTTTGTGATACTAATATTATTATTAGTATTAATTTGTCTTTAATAGTGATCAAAGTATCACTAGTTCCATCATATAAAGAATGATCATAGTACCATAATCCCTTTGTTTAAGAGTGGTCTTAGTACCATATTTGATTGGTCAAAGTACCTTATTAGAGTGGTCATAACACCAAATTAGAATGGACTTAAAACTATAGCGCACTGATTTTTTGTGCCATATTTGAGGGTGTAATTCTTGCCCGATGTCTACAGTGCATAGTTATCGGTATCAGTTGAATTGGGCTGTTTTATCCTGGGGACTTCGCGGTTGATAGTCTGCTATGCACAATTTTGGGCAGTGCCGCGAAACGTCTTAAAGAAAGCGTATTCACCCGCGACTCAACCCAGTAATCTCTTCGGTGGCTGAAATTATTTTTAACGATTTTTTAACTCCGGTTACAACAGTTACAATTAACCACAAGTAGGTGTGGTGGATCCAAATTTTCACAAAAAGAAATTTCCTCTAAAAAAATGAAAAAAAAAAAATAATAATAAAGTTTGTCATCATAGTAATCCCAAAGGAACCAAGATTGAAGTTTCTGTTTTTTTTTAAAGGCAGATTGAAGTTTCTGTCTTCTATTTGTTTGGTAATAATTTGAAGATGCTGAAACAGAAATAGAAAGACAGTGGGGAAAGATCAAAAGCTGAAGACGGAAAGTGGATCAGGTAAAAAGCAAAATGAAGAAATATACTTTATACTTCAAATTTTTAATAATGATCTCACAGTCACACGACCCATATTCTTTTTTTTTTCTTTATTGATAGTATTATTTTCTATAATGATGCAAACTTTGAGAAAAAGTATCACGGCCCCAATTCTTTCATCTCATTGTGTGACAAATGGAAATGTGTGTAAAGAAGTGTAGTACATACATAACATAAGTGTTTTTTTTTTTTTTGGTTACACATAAGTGTTTTTTTAGTTTGAATCTCAACTCATGAGTGTTTTTACTTGGCATAAAAGCAAAATTTTATGTGAAAAAGCGACCACTTTTAAAATTTTAAGTATTGAGAGTGCCAGAAATGAATATTGAAAGGGGGCTGAGATTGTGTGATGCTTACTAATCTTAAAATTAGATTAGATGGTACAGTAGATTGTATACTGATGGTAAAAAAAAGTATTGAGAATATGCATTACTCAATCCAAAAAATTTAGATAAGAGAATGGCAATCCATAATATAAGGTGGAGAAAATCGTAAAATTCAAATAGCACTTGAGAATATTTACATTTATGTCTTTAAAAAAATATTAGTGGAATTCAAAACTTGTCTTTTTATCATTTGACCATTGGAGTTAATATTTTTTTTTTTTAATGTAAACTGATTATATTAATGAATAAGGTCCCTAAGGACAAAAGGAACAATATTGGGGTGGGTTTCTTCCATCCAAATACAATTATGAACTAAATGGGCCAAAGCTGCTAATTCGTGGGCCACACTATTAGCCTCTCTATCTATGTGGCTGAAACTAGAGTGAAGAAGCAAAGCCCGGTTAATTTTGATTCCTTTAATCAGATTACCCAAATAGGATCTAGGGTTAGCAACTGGATCCTCCACAAGCTTCACAACAATGGAGTTATCGCTTTCGAAGTCGACGTTGGTAAAGCAACAGTCGAGAGCGAGTCTAGTCGAGAAATACAACGCACATGCCTCTGCCGTCGCGGGGTCATTGAATCCCGGAATCTCCCACGTTGCTGAAGCTAGGATTTGTCCCTCCTCATCACGAAAAATAGCTCCAAGGCCCCAACTTCCTTCATTACTCAGGTTAGCATCGCAATTTGCCTTTATCTTCCCGCTACTAGGCTTTTTCCATTTGTTGTTTTGTGCTGATCTGTGATGAGCTTGCTGGTTGGACCTAGAATAGCGATTGTTATGATTGTAGTTATAGTTCTGCTTGTTGTTGTTCCCATATTCCTGCTTAGTGGGATTAAGGTTAGCTTTCTGGTAGTCCATCGTACTTGTTTGAGCTTTTTCTATATGATTTCTTTGTCATCAGTATCTATGTTGTCGAAAACCAGTTTGTTGCGAGCGAACCATATACCATAGATGATAGCAGAGAGATGGCAGAGCTCCTCCATCTTAAGGGTAGAAATGCAGTAGAGAAGCCAATCAGTGAAACTTCCTTGATTTGAGATAAAGTTGATTCCTAAGCCACACCCAAACCAAACTCTTCTAGCTCTGTCACAATCCTTAAATAAATGATCTATAGTCTCTTCCTTGGTCAGACATCTGGGGCACATAATAGGGCAAGGAAGGTTTCCCAAAGGGATATTTTTTTTAACTTTTCTCATGTTAATAACAACTGTTACTATAATTTTGATACATATTTTTTTTTAATAGTTTACAGTGAATAGCTAACTTTTTAAAATTTATTATTTTCTTTCATTTTATCTTGTTATCTCAATTTTTAAATATTAATTAAAAATATTTTATGTCATTTCATATTTATTAGTTAGTTAAATTACTAATTTGACTAAATATTGTATATTTATTCAATTAATTTATCTGTTATCGACAAAACAAAATAAATTATGACATTTTTAGAAAACGTGTATGAGAAATGCATGAATTTAGGTATGAAATGATGTTTGTTTGAGTTAAATGATGTACTTATATGCTTGGTATGATTATACAAGTTTAAAGTTGTTAGCTTTATGTATTTTGAGCCTTAGATGATAAATTTCGTGTAGAATTGAACCAAACCCCGAAAATAGGATTTCCCTGTGCTGTCGAACTCGCCACGACGAGTGGAAAGCATGTGCAGGGCGAGTAAGCCTCGATGAACTCGTCATGGCGAGTGTGAGGCGATTGGAGGGCGAGTGAGCCCAGTAGTCTCGGGTTTTGCTCGCTCTGTACTCGCTGGGAGCTCGCCCGACGAGCTTATCAGCGCTGAAACTTGTATTTTCTTGAGAAATATGATGTATATGCTTATATTATGATTGTATTATGATCCTATGATTATTAAATGGTGTATATGACTATAAATTGAGTCGTGGATGATGAATTGAGTTATGATACTGTACATGTTGATTAACTATGATTAATATGTATGTTGAGATAAGACTGTGTTTATGATGATTGATTATGGTGAAGGTTATTATTTAGTGATTGATAATAATAATTTGTATACTTAATTGAGTTGAGATAAATGAATTACTTTATGATATGTGTGCTTGAATGTATAACCATAATGATGCATGATGTGTTGAGATGAGTTGATGAGAACTTGAGAAGGAATATTAGGTTGAAATATCCTATTATTCATGAGTAGATGTGAAGAGTATCATCATAGGTGGTAAATGTACATTCATGCATTCATGAGTCGATGTCCGTCATGACTTAAAACTGAACTTGAGCGAGTCCCCCATGACTTAAAACTGAGTTTGATGCGAATGAGATATAATTCTATCCTAAAATTTGATGTGAGTCCCCCATGACTTAAAATTGATTATGATGCGGGTACCACATGCATTTAGTTGTGTCTATGGTGACATAACATTGATGATGACATTAGTTGCACTATAGGAACTTGTGCATTCCTAATTGATACTTGATAATTGATACTATTGTTGTGCGTGAATTGCTATTTATATATCAATTGTGAGTAACTTGATGATATGTGGATTATATGATTTACATGATACTTGATTTATGAGTTATAGAGGTATCTTAATTGTATAATCTTGCATCTTCATGGTGCGAATGTTAGTAGAATTTATTATGTTGTTATTAAGTGTATAGTATTCGATATACTTACATTTATTTTTGGGATTCCTTACTAACTCTATGTTTTGTGTACTTGCTGGACCTTTGGGGGTTCAGGTTCTCAGGTTATGTTATGGTCGAGTTGTCGGTGATGCTCCGCTCTGATTAGAATACGGGAAAGGGTTTACCTTTTACACATAGAGTCTTTATTTCTTATTTTAATTTATTAAGGTTTTATTATCTTCAAAAGGATTTTGTATAAGTGATATTTTATTAATTAAGTATTTGGTAGTGTTCTTGGTGAAGTATGTAATACTCGAACCATTGTTTATAATTCAAACTTTATTTTCCGTTGCACATTTTGAAAAAGATTTTTATAAAAACTAGAAATAGTTAGATAATAAGTTTGGGTGTTACAAGTAACTCTTAAAAGCTGACGTTTTTTATATTCTTACCTTAATATTATATTCGGCTAAACAAAATTTGACTTGACAAAACTTAATATGACTATACACTGAACTTGCAAGCAGTGACGGAGCCAGAAATTTTGGATAGAGGGGGCACTATATATATATATATATATATATAAAAAAAAATTTGTAGAATAATACATTTGGTTCTTATTATAAGAGACAAATGAATCAACAAAAATTGATGTATTTATAATATGAGTCAAATACATCAAATATATTTTAAATTTTACTTATATTTAAAACTCGATGAAGTAATATCAATTCTCGTTGCATATACTTGTGTGGTTTGTTTCTTTTTTCTTTGGTCAAACAATCATTTTAGTCTCTAAACGTGTGAGATGTTGCCACTATAAGTTCTAAATGTATCGAAATTGCAAATATGTCTTTAGTGTCCCTATTATTAATAATTTTATAGATTAAACTGATCAATGGAAATCACATTCAATGACTCAATTGATCCATAAAAACATATTTGATGATCAAAATAACTAATAAAAAGAATATTTGTGAATATGTTTACAATTTTGGTACATTCAAAAATAAATATAACAATAATCATACTATGTAAGTAGATTAATGGAGCAGCTTATATCATTTCTCTTGGGTGTGAATATCAAATAGTAGTAGTACACTACTAAAATAATTTGCTTCCAAAAAATAGTGCAGGCATGTGCCCCCAATGTCACCAATGTGGCTCCGTCTCTGCTTGCAAGTAACAAAATAGTTGTCTTAGACAAAATAAAAACAAAAAAAAACCCTTAATTAGAAATACATAAACAAATACTATGTTTAAAAAACACTTCAACGGGCAAACTAAAATAAATTTTTTCGTTGTTGCCGCAAACGGGGGCTCCCAATCTGATGCTTTCACCCTCCTTCATTCTTCTTGCTGACACCATCCGCTTCCAGTCGCCACCAAATTTCTGTAATGATTATATGACATCGTTACAAATATGAGAAGCCTTTATATGCAGCCATCTATAATTTAATAAATTAACCAGCTTTCAAGAATTAATTTAACATTTATATTTAAAATAAGAAAAAGTACGAATGGTGAAAAACTTACCAAAAAACTAGTGCTTATATCATAATGAGTTAATTTTTTCTCAAAGATTTTTATGAAATTTTGCGCCTCATGATAAAATGATAGGAGTTCGGTTGATTCTTGTAAATCATCAATACAAAAAGAAGGAACAAAAGTTTAATCTAAAACAAATTTCATTGGTGGGTCAAACCTAGGAGGACTTGTGAAATGATCAAATCGATCCTTCAAAAATCATGTATTGCGCACCAACTGTGTGTTAAAAATATATTGTTATTAATCCTCTCAACTAAAACTTCAAACCAGTTTCCTTTTAGATCAACCAAATTCGCATAGGGATTGATTTGGTTGTCAAAATCAGCAACAAACATTTTAGGTAACTTAACAGCACCCTAAAACGAAAAATAAAATAAAATTAAAATCACAAATATAAGATTCAAAAACTATTTTATACAAAGAATGAAATAATAGCTAAACGTTAAACTCACCTCATTAACATAATACTTTACATAATAAGTTCGATATTTAATTCATAAATTATTGATGTATTTGTCTTGATCAATAATGAGATTCGGATCCAATGGACCTATTATATCATAGAGAAAACAATTACTAATTAATTACTATATGAAAAATAATACAAAAATATAAAATAAAAACCTATGAGTGAACTGTACATCTCAAAAAATGAAGAGCAAGATTGGTTTCAATTAAATCGTGAGAGATGATCAAAATCTGCAAGAAAAAAAAAATTGTATGAATGTAAGAGTTTTGCGCAAGAAAAATAAATTTTTGAGATAATTACAATGAATAACATGAAGGTAAGAGATTAATATATATTAGGTTATTAGTGATAACACAATTAAGAAGGTGGGCCGCACAAAAAAAGAGGGAAAAAATTATATCAATTAAGCATTGATTTCATACTTATTACATGTTGATTATAAATTTATGTCAAATTGATTGATGTAGTTTAGTGACAAGGGCACCACATAATTCTTAAATGATATGAGTTCGATTCTTGCTGAAGTAGTTTTTAACATTTTATTTGAATTAAATTAAGGTTAAAACTAGAGGGAAAATGAGAGCGAAAAAATTAGGTTAATGAAAACCTAAACGTAATAAGCTTATACAATAAGAGATAAGAGATAAGAGATAAATGAAGCCTAAAACAAGTTTATAGTTTATTATATTAGTTTATAAGTTTGTTTCATAAAATTAGAGGTGTTTGCTAACAATCTTTTTTTTACTAGCTTGTAGCTTTTTTCCAGATGTTATTTCAAGTAGCGTTGGAGTTTATAGCTTTTTACCTTTTATTCCAATTTTAACCTTATTATTTTAATAAAAAAACTACCCACTCAAAAAATAAACTATACACTCACATAAAATAATCATGTACTTTTATGTCATTTTATAATTACAACAGCTAAATTTATCAAACACTTTAATTTCATTACACTAGCTTTTAAGCTATTAGCTAAAAGTTAACTTATCAGCTAGCAACTAATTTATAGTTTAAGTTACCAAACAGAGCCATATTGCAAATGATTATTATTATTTTTTTTATTTGGCTTTTAGCACAAATTTAATCTGATTCGGAGGTCAGTTCTGACTTTAAGTGTTTTAGCTCTCTCCCAATATACTGCAAAGAATTTTTTATCTACACGTTGCAATTGGGCCTTTTTGTTTAATATTTTTTTTTTTTGTTGAAGGCCTAAAACAAAAGCTTTAGTAGCGCCTTACCATTGATACGACCCTATTGGTTCATTTAATTCATGCCTTAATCTTTTATCTAATCTATCTATCTATATATATCATACCATACCATACCATTGTAAAGCAAACTATTTTTTGCTTATGTGTCAACTTAACAAAACTCCTCACATTTTTCTCTTTTCTAAGCAAAAGTTGGTGCTTATGTGTCATCTCTCATTTTATTGTGATGATGTGTCATCTTTTAATAAGTTAGGCCAAACATGTCATCATATGGTAGGAAATGCTAAGGGACAAATTAAAACATTTGATTAAGAATAAAAAAATGTTATGAAAGGTGAAAGATCATCCCTTTTATTGGTGATTTTTTGTATACTTCTTTACAATATTTTGCCTACTAATTAATTGAATAATTTATTAAAAAAATGTTATGAAAGGTGAAAGATCACCCCTTTTAATGATGATTTTTTGTATACTAGGTTTTTTACAATATCTTGCCACTTTGTTTCTTTTGCATCAATCAATTATAAATACCTTATGGTGCTCCCTTCAATTTCATATTTTGTCAATTTCTTATTCTAAACACCTACTCCAAATTTCCATTTTTTGTTTAACAATTCTTCTTTCTACTCACTCTCTATATATGAACCAACAATTTGTGTGATTTTTCTTTCCAAAGTAATACTACTATGAAAATTACCTTTGATTCATTTTCCAAATATTCTACATTGGTACAAGTTTTTTTGAATATTTCTCATTTGTTAGAAGTGGTGGAAATTATACGTAGATTTCTCTTTATTGTAATATATCGATAGAAGACTAGCGATGAAAATTATTAAAACTTATTTCTACAAATGGTGGAGATTATATGTATGATTTATCTTTATTATAAGAGGTTGATGTTTTTAGTCTCCTTTGACTATTTTTGCAATATATCTATGGAAGATTAGTAGTGAAAACTATCAAAACTTATCGATTATTCTATTTAATCGTTATGTCGCAGTATAAATATGTTATATATGATGAATGAGAAAATTGGCACCAAAAATATGTATTGTAATTTCATTTTGACTAATGCTATTTTTGGGTCGCAATATCATGATGATAAAAAAAATGTTTTTTTTTCTTCTATCTTCTATAGATACATTTATCGATCAATCTATCTATCTATACATATAAAGCAAGGTACACTGATGCATTAGTGTCATCCTAACAATATGCTTTCCATTTTTTTAAACTTTTTTATAAGGCTTAATTGTTGTATTTTGTTTATGTGTCATCTTATCAAAGTTTTTCATTTGTTTTCTAATATTCTCTACACTCATATATTTCCTTCCCAATTAACTCTCAAATAACTTTTGTAAATTATTTTTATCACCATTAACATAAAAACATTTTTCTTACTTCTATAATTTCTTTTGCCATTATTTTTAGAGAATATTCTTAAATTTGGTCATACTCACAAAAAAAAGTTACATCATTTAATAATTTAAAAAGGAAATATTATTTAATTATTTTTTAAAATATTTATTTCACTTTTTATGAGTGTGGCCAAATATAATTTTTTTTTATCATGTGAACATTTAAGAATATCTCTATTTTTAACAACATTTTTGTATTCCCTAAATTATTTTCATTGTATGTAACTTTTAATGTACATGCACATCGAAGCATCAATATTAAAAAAATTAAATCAATTCTTATTAAAAAGCAATAGTGCATTATGTGTCTTTCGATCTTTGGTTTCTTTTACCCATATTCTCGGTCATAAAGATCACAAAAAAGACTATTGTGTGTCTCATTTAGTATACATACATGCACATCAAAGCATAAATACATCTAATCTATATACTATTGTAAAGCAAACTGTAACAACCCGTTTTTCTCAAGCCTGAAAAGGCAGTATATTTTTTTTTTCTTTTTCAACTAACACTCAGAGTGCGCATAGAATATTTTTCAATGAGCCGGCATTCAAACATACAAAAGAACTCATTACCATAAGGTGCTTCGACAAGCAAAGTGTATTCCTGAATAATTACAATCCAAGTCTAAGTATTCAAATACTTACAACAAAACAAGTTAGACAACCCTATGCTAACCGAAAAGCACGGTGCACAAAACACACCGGCGCATAGTCTAACTATACTAAGCTTCACCACGTGCTCACTATAGCCTAGAACTGCCACCGTCGTCACCACGACCTAACCCATCATCTGGGTGGGATGAGCCCGCAAATGAAAGAAAGGGTCACCACAAAATATATTGTATGTATATATATAACCGGTGCGAAAGATTGTACACATAACAATAATTCCACAAAACACAAGAGAAAGCTCTTAACCACCAAAGCAAATCCCCACCAACGGGTTCATATAAGCAATGCATACATAACCTATAATGCAACCTCTATAATGCGTGGTACTAACCCTAGCTACCACAATGCATGAGTTTAATTCCGGAATCGTAGGTTCATCCCCTACTAAAACACCAACGAAATCACAAGGTTAAGGTGGATCCACTCCCGCAATCACACCCCATGGTCCACTCCCGCAACCATGTATCGAACTCAACAAAATCACAAAAGATTAAGGTGGATCCACTCCCGCAATCACACCTCATGGTCCACTCCCGCAACCATGTATCAAACTCAACAAAATCACAAAAGATTAAGGTGGATCCACTCCCGCAATCACACCCCATGGTCCACTCCCGCAACCATGTATCAAACTCAACAAAATCACAAAAGATTAAGGTGGATCCACTCCCGCAATCACACCCCATGGTCCACTCCCGCAACCATGTGTTGAACTCAATAAAACCCTATAAGAATCAGGTGGGTCCACTCCTGCAACCACACCTCGTAGTCCACTCCCGCCACTACGCACTAACAATGCATGAGCATACGATTCCCCATGTATACTAATGCAACAAATACATACCTCCCTAGCATATGTAAACCATCCCAACATCATACATACATATCCAATCATATGTAACAAACCACAACAAACATACATACATTTCCAATCATATGTATTCACCCACATGTTCATACATACATCTCCAATCATATGTAAAACAACGCACGTATTGTAAACACTTTCTCATCACGAGAATACATAACACATACATGCCAAACACACAAACACGCATCACCGAAAATAACCAACAAACATGTTATAACTCAGTGAAAAGACAGAAATAAAGTGATGCCCTTACCTCGGCAAGCTTCCGTTTATCAAATCTCGTCCAAACAACACAACGCGCTTCCTAAAACAAGCAGCGTACCATCAATACATTGTTTCCCAACCAATCGTATTGAAACTAAACCAAGAACCCCAAAAACTTAAAGGTTCCTAAGGAAAAACGACTCTTTCGGATACTATACCAAAAAATACCGTATTGATCAACCCCCATGAGTTATTTGTACTATTTTTAAGACCCAAAACAATTAGCCAAAGTCTTAAATAATTTGAAATGCAAAATGGCCGTTTTCTTGCGTTATAAGCTACGTACTTTCCGAGTACCCGAAAAACTCGTTTCCAATCCCCACCACTTCCATAAATTAATAAAAAGGGATTAGAAAGTTAAAAACCAAGTTTAGAAATCAGAATCCAAAATCTCAACTCCCAGAGCTCGCCCTGGCGAGTTGATGGCGAGTGAAGGCAGTGAGGACAGGTCTAGCTCGCTCTGGAGCTCGCCCTGGCGTGTTGTCATGACCTGTGACACTCGCCCTGGCGAGTAAACACTCGCTCAGCGAGTTGTACCTGTCATGACAGCAAAAGACAGCAACTCACACCACCTTTTTCCAACCCAAGCCTAGTTTGATTCTATTAGTTCCCAACACTTTTTTTAAGGCATAAAAGCAAACCATTTTCATAAGCAAGCAATTCATTTCCGAAGCTTGTTGGTTGCTTCGAGTGCAAGTTATTTGATTTTCATTTCCAAAATCAAAACCAAATCCAAACACAAGTTTTATTACGGGCCTTAACCGTTCGGTAATCATTTTCAAACATGTTTTCAAAGCGAAAAGCAACACCACATGTCACAAGAGTTTTAAACCACTTTGACCCCAAAAACACCACATAAACACTTAGGAAATATTTTCATAAACTCCAAAATATTTTTCATCGGATTTTTTAAAACAAAACCATACAACGCATTTCCCTTTTGCCCAAAGGTTCAAAGACAACGTTTCTTTTCAAAACCTTACAACATAACCTCATGTAATTGATCAATACACTAAACTTTCAAAACCCTAACTTTTCTCATGAGATTCTCACAAACTCATGGAAAATTGAAATAACAAAGCCTACACATGCTTACTAAACCCTCATGAACAACTTTCATGGGACAAAAACCATTCACAACCAATTCTTATGAAATTTCTCCCAAGAACATAATCATAAAAATCCTAACTCCCTAAGAATCTTAGCCAAACAAGGATAGGGAATAGGTTTAGTTACCTTAGGAAGAAGAATCTCACAACTCCAAGTTTTCCAACAAGCTTAAGATCAAGTGCTTTGGTGAAGGAATGAAAACTTCACAAGTTGAGAAGGTGGAAAAGAAGGCCACGGCTAAAGAGAAGAAGAGTGAAGTGAATTTGTGATTTTTCCAAGTCCACCACTTATAAAAGTCTTGCTAGTTTATGGCCATTGGATCAAATAGTGAAAGCTTCCAAGACTAATCCCTAGCCCTTGGATCAAATCCAAGTCTATCCTCACAAGATATTTCCCATAACCTCATACAACGAAACGCACGCTCAGTTCTCGCGCATCGCGACGAACGAAACTCGCAAAAACAGAAAACCTACAGAAAGAACGTCTAACGTTTTTCCATTCCAAAACTTATCGCCGAATCTTTTTCCACGACAGTAATTTTCTTCCATACCTTAGAAAATTATTCTCAGAACATAACCTCACTCCCGCAGATATATAAAACCTCCATCCGAAAACTCACTGAATTCAGACGCCATAAAATTTTACAACGACGGGTAAAATCCTACTCGTTTTTCCAAAAACAAGAATAATCCAAAACTCGTTATTCTAAGACCACAGAAATCTCCTCATACTTAAAAGAGGATCACGACCCGAAAGTCTGTGCCTTTCCAGCGCACGAGCACAAAACAGGCTCCGTTTCAGCAAAAATCCTATAACCGCGACAATACTCATGAAAGCGCTTCACCAAAAACCCTAAAAACTTAGCCGACACTAAAGTTCCTTAGGAAAACCGCACAGTAAAATCTTGGGTCTTACACAAACTTTCTTTTTGCTTATGTGTCAACCTAGCAAAGCTTCTCCCATTTTTTTTTTCTAAGCAATATAGTTGGTGCTTATGTTTCATAGATTGTGATGATGTGTTGCCACTTGCTTCTAATCGATTTGTTTTAATAAAATTGATGATTGATGATTAAAAACAAAAATACATAATTGGTTAAATTGGAAAATTTAGAACGGCTGGCACATGAGAAGTTAATTTTAATATTAATCCAAAATATAAATGAAGTTAATTTTTTCATTAAAATATATACCACAAAAGGACCTCTTTTTCACCTAAATAATTCTCTCTATTGTAATGCAACTCTTAGTTAGCTTCTTAACCGATCGATTAATTAATAATTCACTCTATTTTAACTCTTTCAATTGCATATATGTTTGATCTAAATGCTAATTTATTGCTAATCTATATGGTGATTTAAATGCCACGACTTCAAGGATTCTAACGCATATATGTTATACAATTCAAGAGTCTTCTTTTTAGTATGACAAATTATTGTCAATAAATTTTATTATATATAGAAAAATCGATCACATAGATTTGTTATAAGTTTTGTTTGGTATGTTTGACAATAGGTTGACTATCTCCAAGCTAAAACTAGAAAAACAAAAAGGTATGAAAGTCTAGAGGATTTCTATTAATTCAATATTATATTTTGTTGCATCTAACAATATTGAATTTCTTTTTTTAGAAATGGGAGATGGTATGGAACTATTGGAAATGACACAGGCTCAAGGATGGTTATATTAGCTTCATGACATTTTGGCGCATAAGCAAGTACATTGGGAGAAGAAGCGAAAGGTAGCTATCATTGGGAGAAGTGATTTTTTTTTATCAATTACTAATAATGAGGAAGGTATAAGAAATATGTTACATATCTTTTTCTTCTTCTACCTATAACACCACATTTCTACATTTATATATACCACCATATTTAATTGTATAAAATTTTTCGTATATTTATTTCATTTCAGGATGAAAGAAATTGTCAGATGATAGTGTGCATATTTCTTTTTAGAAGCATACTTTTCTAAACAATTTTTCTAATGCTACATGGAATTATCGTAATGTGGGACACTTTAAAGACAACTCAAAATAAGATATTAATTGAGACCGGATTCTCTCCCATAGAATTATAACTGGAGGGAGTGCAGTTGTAATCCTCACCATTCATAATTATAAAATTTATTATAATTATATGTAATGAAATAAAATGAGTGGATATGATTCAACTGCAGGGTAATATTACGGAAGAGGATCTCCTCTCAATATTAATTGGTACAAGTACAATAGTGTCCATCTCCAAAAATGTATTTCTAATTTTTCTCATTTAACAAAGAGTCTTTATATTTGAATGTGACATAAAATGGATTATTTGTGGTATAGATTACCTTTAGTGTAAATTTTAGTTTCGAGTCATAGTCACTTTCTTTAGAGGATATCCAAATAGATTATCTTCATGTCTTTATTGGCTACCTCTTAAACATGAATTGTTGAGTAAAGTTTACACATTTTAAATTTTTAACCGAGTTATAATTTGTTCCTCTAAAGAAATCTCTATGAATATTTAATTTAATTTTTCGATTTGTTAATGCTAAATTTTTTTACTATAAATTATTATTCAAATGCACTTCTATTAATTTCTATATAGAGTTGAAAGCCACAATATATTTTTCAAAAGCTATTTTTATATATTTAAAGTTCAAGTATGATTTTTTTTTAAAGTATGATATATATTGTCCTACAGGTTAGTCTTAAAAAATTCTTCTATTTCATAGTGATAATTGACAAAGTATGATATATATTGTCCTAAAAAAAATTTTACGTAGTTAAAGTATGATATATATTGTCCTATAGGTTAACTTTAAAAAGTTCTTCTATTTCTTAGAGATAAAAGATATTTAGAATTTTTAACCAATAAAAAAATATTATACCAAAAATTATATAAGTGCATTCTAAAAAAAAAAAACCATGCGTTCAAATATTTGAATTTTATTTACCGTTACTACATATCGATAATATACATTTGGATTTTGGGTCTTTCTCACTTTCTTCAAACAACTCTTGAGTAATACTTTTTCATTCGTGTATGGTAGTTTATTCATCTCTTTCTTGCATGCCTTATGTCTTGACTCTTCATTGGTTACTATGACATGATATGATTGATCGGAACTTAAGTTACTCTATTGTATAAATTGGGCGAATATAATTAGTGATACATTTTTAATTGCTATAATAAGAAAAATGGTTCCATATTAATTACATTTTCAGTGGCATGCAAGAAAATGGTGACATATTTTTAATAATTTTCAGTGGTATGAAAATGCTTTTCATAATAATAATAATAATACCATAGTTTTTCGATGTATTGTATTGTTTATGACATGACGGTGTAGTCTATTATTTTCCTAAAAATAATAGTATAGCAAATCGGTTCATATGAAAATTTTTGTTGCGCTTCAAACAGATTTCACATGCTATACAAGATTTTATTGTAATAAAAAATTTGTTTTCAATTTAGCACTAAACATGCTCAAAATAATGTGCATCCTAAATGTATATTGAAGATTAAATAATGGAAATATAAGTAATTAAATTAAACTTTAATTAAATAAAGGAATTAAGGGTAGTTTGTTTTACATTTAAAAAAATTATTTTTTCTTTGTATTTTTAAAAATAATTTTTATGATAACTTCATTAAAATTAGTAAATATTATTTCAAACTCTTCTTTTTATTAATTTTAGAGTTATTTTGACATTCAATAACTTAAATATTCATGTTAGAGATTTTAACTTAATAAAAAACACAATTTTTTTAAAAAAAATTTATCTCTAAAAAATGACTTTCCTGTAAAGCTATTTGAATTAGATTTTTTTTTTAGAGATTTTTATGTAAGTTCATGATCCAATTTTTTTTTTAACAAAATGATGAAATACTTAAAATAATATTTTAAGATAAGCTATTTAAACCGATTTTTCATTTTAAGTTTTTATAAAAAAAAAATCTTTGTTAACATTTTCTTAACACAAAAATAATACACTATAAAAATCTATTTTAAAAAAGGTTAAAACAAACGCACCCTAAGATGAATAATTACTAATTTTTTTTACTAAAAATTGTGTTTGAATGATACATATGAAAATAGGAGTAGTTTGATTTTAATTTTTTTTTAAAGTTTGTTATTAATTATCATTAATTTTTCTAAATTAAATAATTTCATTGACTCAAGTTACAATAAAATTTTAATAACCTCTATTTAGATTCCACTATTTTTATTTTTATATGTAAGTGAACGACACATTATCAATGTCAAAAACATTTTTATATATATATCTCTCTATATTATATATTTACTTTGTGAAATAACAGTTTTCAAAATATTTTTCTTAAAACCAAAAAATAATATAATACACCTATCAAAACTAAGTTGAAAAAAATTATAAATACCAAACAACTTCAACTTGAACTTTGAATTTTTTATTTTCAACTTTATTTTAAAGTAGCTTTTAAATCTTAAAAAAGTAGGATTAAACACAACTTAAAACTATACTTCAAAAATTAAGAAAAAAAATGATTATCTATCAATATACATATTAATTTTTTAAAAATTAAATATCATATTATTTTCTTCAATAAACAAATTATAAAATAAAAAATTTAATCAATCCCGTGCAACGCACGGGTTTAATACCTAGTAGACAAAATTAGTACATAATTGTGTAACCAAAAAAAAAAAATTAGTACATAATTGCTGGTTAACTCAAACGTTTGACCTCTTTTTCAAGCTACTGTATTTAGTGCCCATTTAGATTAGTTTATTTTTGAGTTTATGCA
Source organism: Trifolium repens (assembly GCA_030408175.1). NCBI lineage: Eukaryota > Viridiplantae > Streptophyta > Magnoliopsida > Fabales > Fabaceae > Trifolium > Trifolium repens. Next base: position 41,859,513 of record CP125851.1, read on the forward strand.
AATATTTTTTATCATCAATGTTTTATCTGTACTATTTATACTAAGATTTTTTTATTTTACAAAATTCATACAATTTTTTTTAAAGGGAGACTTATATTTTTTTTATTAAGTTTTAAGTTTACCTTATTGGTCAATATTATTATATTTAAATTTATGATTTATAGTTTCCATCAAGAAATTGCTTAAATCCTTATCAACAAGCCCATCCAGCTTTTCATATTCGAAGATTTCTTTTCCAACCTCTCGTGTATCTTTTTAACCCCCAAAAGTCCAATTTTATCCCCCAAAACTTCGGTAAATACGAACCGATTTTTGAAAACTTCGGTTCTATTTAACGAAGTTTTCCGATATAGAAAACAGGTGTTTCAACCGTTTATTTTTCAAAAAACCCAAAAAAAATCGGTAAATATTTTCCGAATTTTTCAAAAGAAACAGTTTTAGGGGCATAAATGGAAACCAAGGGGTGAAAAGAAAACGTGGGAGGTGGGAAAAGAAATCTTCTTCATATTCCTAACTTTAATTGGCCAGTATTGTAAAAAAAAAAAAACTTTAATGGGCCAGTCTCCAAAGAGTTCTTTGATGAGTCGTTCTTTTCGTGCTCCCTATAGCCTTCTAAGGGCCCGTCTGAATTAGCTTATTTTCGAGCTTATGCAAACAATTTATGCAATATAAATTAGGTTTTATGCTATTTTACAAGTTCACACTAGTGAAAATTGTATTTTTATAAGCTATTTTATCATAAACTACCTTGACAAACTTATCATAAACTACCTTTATCATAAGCTAATCCAAACAGACCCTAATTCTACCCCCCTCGCAATATCAGATGGGAGCGTGTCAAATGAGAAAATTGGAAAAAAAAAAGAGTTCGCATCCTAGGACGTGACCCTTATAAAAATTATTTTTTTCCTCTTCATCCTTTTCTCATCTCCATGAAACAATTTTGAGTGAAAAACAGTTAACAAGGTAAAGCGTCAATTCCTTCACCCCAAAAAATATTTTGAATAAAACAGCATATGAGCGAGTGAATAAACAATAAAAAAAAGAGGTTTCAATTTATAGAATTATACAGTGTGTGTGTGTGTGTGTGTGTGTGAGTGTGTCTGTGTGCAAATTGAGCTCACATTATAAATAGCGAACTATATTTCATTCAAAATTGTTTCATATTGGAGATGAGAGAAGAGTGAATAGGACAATTTTTTTTTTTGATTTTTATAAGGTTTGCATCCTAGGATGTGAATTCTGTTTTACATAATATTTTCATTCACGGGGGCGTGAATGGTGCATACGTTGGGCTTGATAAAAAAAATTGTCACTCGCTACGTAGAGCACGAACTGAGTTAATTTCCTAGATAGAGAGAGTATTTTGGTTATTTTAGAGGGCGCTTGAGAAATGGCGGGGGTGTGAAAAGAAGAATTCGAGTTCTTTAACCGGGTTGTACATCAATTGGCTGGGTCATCAATTCCAACTCATAAGTGTTATTTATTGAATTTCCTTCATGCTACCTTTGTTAAATTAGACAACATTTTTTTGACTTGCTTGCACTATTTTGTTAGGTTATATACTATTTTCCCCAATATTTATTGTTTTATGAATCAAACACACCATATGTTTCGCATGGCCAGCCCTAGGCTAAGGCCAAGAGTCAATAATGCACGAAATATTTTAGAGGCCCAAATATTTTATATACTCACATATTTTTTTAATAGTTTTATAAAAACACAATAATGCACATCTCACGAAATAATATGTCAATTAAATGGTTTTAACATTTTTTTAATAAAACATGTTAGAAAATATTGATATTGACGTGATTATTAACATCTCAAAATGTTGGAAAAAACTGTTTCTCATTAATATTCGAGTAAATGGACATTTTAAAAAAGGTCCAAATTTATGTACAGTTCCATGTACACAGTTTTTATTGTGCTAGATACAAGGAGGTAGTTATTTTTATTTAAAATCAGTTTTCTTCTATTTTTTAAATTAAAAAGAAATAAAATACTACCTTTTTGTGAGAGGAACATGACAAACTGCATGTAAAGCAATGCATATAAGTTTTTTCCTTTAAAAAATTCTACAAAACAAAATGAAATAAGTTATTTTTCTCACGTTTTGCTAAAAAAAAAAAAAAAGTAATTTATGAGTTACTTGGTCGTTTTGTAGGAGTTTGTGAGAAAAACATGTGGCAGTGAACTATAAATTACAGAACCGCAATCAATCGTTATTTACCGCACATCGCCGCCTTACCTTTCATGCTGCAATTTTTCCTTTTTTTCTTCCAACCTAAAAAAATCTCAATCAATCTCTAACAAAAAAATTCACAAACCAACCAAACAATACCCTTCTTTTTTTCTCTCACAATCTCACAAAATTTTCTCGAGAAACTTCCGGATAATAATAATGGAATCTACACCGGTGAATTGGGAAGCTCTTGATACTCTTGTTATCGAATTCGCCAAATTGGAAAACCTGATCGAAGATTCTTCTTCTTCACCTTCTCCTTCATCTCCTTCTTCTTCCTCTTACCACTCGCGTCTCATCATTCGCCAGATCAGACGCTCCTTAGAAACCGGCACAATTGACGCCGCCGTCGATCTCCTTCGTCTCCACGCTCCTTCCATCCTTAACGATCACAGGATTCTCTTCCGTTTGCATAAACAGGTAGGTTAATATCTATTTCTATTCATTTTCTAGGTTTTGCTATGGTTATTGTAATTTTGTTTCTGTGATGAATTTTCGTGGTTGTGTAGAAATTTGTTGAGCTTCTTCGGAAGGGAACGAGGGAGGATCGTGACTCTGCTATTGATTGTTTGAGAAGTTCTCTTGCTCCTTGTGCACTTGATGCTTATCCGGTATCTGAATCTAGAAATTGAAATTGCGATTCTTTTTGTTTTGTTTTTTGTTTGTTGAAGCTTGGTTCTGACGGTTATCTTTGTATTTAAGGAAGCATATGAGGAGTTCAAGCATGTTTTGCTTGCATTTATTTATGATAAGGAAGATAAGACCTCTCCTGTGGCAAATGAGGTAGGTTTCAATTCTACTTTAACTGTGTCTGTTTGACCCGGCCCACGTACCGATTTTGTAGCTTGTAGTATATGGAGAAGATGGTGTTGAATAATTTGTTCCTTAATCTGTAGTATGTAGTAGTATCAATTGTATACTTTACACTTACTATTAGTCAAGTGTTGTGTGTTTAATGCTTTTATTTGTGTTATTTGATTGATTGATATTGATGCTGTCTCCCTTTTCATTTATTAGGAAACTTTTTTGTTTTCATTTTGGTAGTACAAGATAACATTAATTACTAGTTTGTTGATTAAATGCTTACCATTTGAGGACTCTCTTGTTAACATCCTCAGCACTTGTTTGTTTTGGTAGTACAAGTTATTAAATGTAGTCATAACTTATTATCTTAAATTACATTTAAAAAGTGGAGGCAGTATCGATCATACATCACTGCTTATTTTTATTCTTCATAATCATTAATCAGAGTTGTAGAGTATTGAAAATGTTACTTGTCTATAGGATGCCACATACATTTGTCTAAATACTATGAGTGTTGTTTCTAGCGAAATAGGCTAGTTTCCCACAATGTTTCAAACTAAGGTTTGAAGCTTTGTCGGAAGAGGTACCCTAATTTAGTTCCCGACACGCCTCAGACAAGATTGGCTCCAATGGAGTATACCCGTGGGGGAAACCAAGATATTATTATTATTATTATCATGTGCACAATGCAATCATCCCCAACACTGATTAATTATACCTTACTAAGTATTGTCTAGAACTGCTGCAGTGGCAGTGTTCTGACATGTGGCACATTTGTATATCACGTGTACTCCTGTGAATATCAAAGCTAATGTTATGTTTGCATTTGAAGTATGAGAACAATTTCATTACATTATTTTTGTTCAATTTTTACAAGAGTTGACATAAATATTTAAGGTAATATATAGATAGTTATAATTTGTTAAGTCTGTTGGTTAAGAAACTTAGTTAGTTCATCAGGTTGGAATAGGTAGAAGATATAAATAAGGAGAGAGAGCCACCACAATTCATAAATGGTGGGTTGTGCTCAAGTGGTTCAAATAAGAAGTTCGGCTTTGTCTTCAAGAGTTTGGTTTTGGTGAGCAAGGATATAGAAATGTGGGAGGGGTTTAAGATGTCAGCCAAGAACCAATGAATCAAAAAGGGTAAAAACGGATAAAAAATTTGGGACAGCTAGGAAACTTGGAACTGGAAAGGGAGCCAAAAATGGTAAGGAAAGACTAAGGTGTGTAGTGTTTACATGATGATCCAGTGCAGAGATGAGGGTAAATCTGAAGAACTAATGACAAGGAACAAACAGATGTGAGATAGAGTATTGGTAGGAGTTTTTTTGGTGCCATTTTCTCAGTAACAAAGGCACAATTGAGATAGTGCTGAAGGTTGAGGTTGGGGAGAAAGAGAAACCTGGTATTGTGGGTTGCAACAATAATAGAACATAAAAGAGAGAAACAGAAAGGAGAGAACCTGATACTTGGAAAGACGGGAAGACTCATGAAAAACTTGGCGAGATGGGTCTTGTGCAGGCCGTTCGACGTCACCCAAAGTGCTAGCCCAAGCTCATTCATAGAGAAAGTAGGATGTCAAACAGTGATGGAGCTATGTCTCTTGGACATGCCAGTCAAGCTTCCCACACCAGAATTACCAGGTAGGGTTGGACAATAATCCTTGGGCAGGTAAAATTGCGTCATTGGGTTAATATAACAAGTTTGTCAGGCATTTTGAGTTTATGTAATGTAAACCCATGGGTGCCCATACCTGACCAAAATTGTTAATATTACACTCAAAAGATGGCCCAATGCACGAAGGAAGGCCCAACTTTGGGCAGTTTTGCTTGAAAAATTGACTGGACAATAATATTCCTAAAAAAATTGATCAGCCCAGAAAAAGGAATACACCCCAATACTCCCATTCCTATACTAATACCTGCCAACCAGTCTCCTGACCAACTTGCTGGCACAATCAAACAGAAATAAGCTTCATTATAGTCTCCCCAGCCCAAGGATCCAAATTTATCATCCATGGATGGTTAGGATTAACTCATCTTCAGTGAGTTAAGGGTGGCTTAATCAAATATTTTATTTGGACATTGGTTAAAGTTTAAGGATTAATGGAGAAAACTTGAGAGTTAAGAATGTACGGGAAGAAGGCCAAGTTTAATGTGGCTTAGACCCCTTCTAGTCTATATAGATTTTAAAATTTCAATAAACAAAAACCTTGGATGAGGAAGGGTATAGAGGATGATAAAAATCTAATTACTTCCATCACTTAGTAAATGTGATTCTATTTTAACTGTATTTTCTAGTGTTAATAATTTTGATGTTTATTAAATACCATTTTAATAATAGCAGATGCGATTCTTTTATTTTTCACAAGTCAAGCCTGGTCTTGAAGGGCTTGACTTATTTTATTTTGTTTGCACCCTTACTCAATGCTTCCATTCTTTGTTCAAAAGATTAACCTTCGCATCCTACTTTTATGTACACTTTCTGTTCCATTTCTCTTTGTAAATATCAGTAAGGTTGGAATGTTTAATTTTTCGAAGGGGTCTCAGATTTAATTACAATTAAGTTTACGGGATATCAATGTAATTACCTTCAACTTTTAGAACCTTTATTTTTTTGGTTGTGTAGGATAGTTGGTAGATGTCCAAAAAATTTGGTGATGTGTGATACACACTGTTAATGGTAGAAACACTTGTTGGCTGGTTTTTATTTTTACTTTTCAGGACACCATTGTAGGTGTCAGAGATGCATCTTCACCTGGCAGCATCTTGCCAACTACATTCTAATTCTAATGATATGGCCCCTCAAAGCTCTGTTGTTTGTGCATATTTGCCAATTGCCACCTAGTGACACGTTTACCACCAATATGAAAGAGGGACATTGTTGAGTCAGTTGGAAGTTTTTGACTGAGTGGCAAGTTGTAGGCTGGGAGGGTTCATACATTTGTAGAAACTCATTTCTTTCTTTAGTCTAAAAAAAAAATACATAAGAAAGAACATGCTATTGCCTGTCCACTTTTTATCTTTTAATGTTTTCACTTTACAGATCAACTGATTTTAAACTTTATTGATAACTATGTTGAAAATTGCACCTACCTTCTTTTTGAAAAGGTTAGAGTTGTGTATGATCTTATACTTTGGGTTTCAAGAATGAATTTTTAAGCTCATCATCAATTCATCATTGTTTATCTTGCAGTGGTCTGAAAGGAGACGGCTCGACTTAGCTGGATTTATGTCTTCTATGTTAAGAGCTCATTTAAATGCTTATGATCCAGTTTTTTCGATGGCTCTGAGATATTTGATAAGGTTATCCATCAACTTCATCTCATGCTGTTTCTATTTCTAAAAATTATATTGGTATTTTTTTTTGCCAAATTTACAATGTTTTTCTTATGGATTTCCTGCCTTTTTTATAGCATACACAGGGCATATTGTTTACGTCAAGGTATTACATCACCCATCTCTGATCTGACTGAAAGATTGCTCCTGGAGGAACGTGATCCACCTGCAACACCACAGGACATATTGTATGAAGCACCACCATTTGATGAGGTGAGATTCTATATTTCTCTGTTATATAATCCTAAGTTTCATGACATTTGAACATAATATTGATTTGCAGGGATAATATGAAGTATGTCTATGTTGTATGTATCACCATTTGAACAGTACCGGTAAATGGATTTTCAGGGATAATATTAAACAGAATTTGGTTAAAGAAGTACATACAGTACAAATAGGCTCACTGCCCACGAGACATTTGGAAGGCCACAACCTCTCTTCTCTGTGTTCTTTCTTACCCTGTAGTGCACCTAATTCTTTGGCAAATAATAAGTGAAGTCTAGCAGGCAGGGCAACAAAAACAGGTTCCCAGGAACCTATATCCTCTTTCCACGCTCCAGGTTGGGGAGATGTGAAGATATCTAGGGCCTTTGGAATTAGGCTTACCTTGCGATAATAGTAATTGCATAATTCTTTGGAAGAGCTTATGCACATAATTGATGTTATGTTGGTAAACTGTTTTCAGCTTATTTTCATAAGCTACCAAATAGCTTATTGATGAAGTTGTTTTCAGTTTATGCAGAGCTCATTCTTATTTGCTCTGCTATCGTTGCAGAACAGTTTATTCATAAGCTCTTGCACGATAAACACTTGGCTAACTGAATAAGTGCTAATCTGATGCCCCTAGTTATTTGGAGAGAATTGGGAGCCCTGGGACAGACATAACTCAATTATACTCTCTAGCCAATCTGCCAGATCAGGTTGTTACAATGCAAACCCACATCATACACCTTTTGGAGATGCACACACATACACACACGGGTTCCTTGCTGCTGTTTTCTTTTCTTCTGTTGTACACAGTGGTTATAGGAGGGTGTTTAGAACACAAGAATTGGATTCCAAAGAAAAAAAACGTGTATTGAAAAATAGGAAAGAATAGGAGAGGAATCTTTCCTCCAAGTGTTTTCCCTTCACAATAGAGATGCTACTCTATTCACAAACTTTATAATATTCAAATGAGACCCTTTCTAACTCCAAAACCTCCCTATTTGTACATGACAATCCTAACCATCCCATTAACTAACTAACTAACTAACTAACGAACTTCCCGTAACTAACCTTAGCTACCCTAATTAGCATTATTCTATATCCTAACAGAGGGTGTCTATCAGAAGTCCATGTAATTAATAGTGAATGTCATCATTTTATGAAAACGCTTATGAATACATTTCCACGTTTTATAATGATGCATCTGGCACCTATTTTTTTTCATGTGTTTACCAATGCATCATTCTTAAGCTGAAGTTATATGTTTGACTCTGTACAGGTGGACATACAGGCTCTTGCACATGCTGTAGAGCTTACCAGACAAGGGGCAATAGATAGCTTAAGATTCGCCAAGGGTGATCTATTCCTGGCATTTCAGGTTACATATATAATTTTAATAGTTTACCTGCTTTTGGCTGGCACCATTTTAAATATTACCCCGTAACTGTTTCTTTTACTTCTAAGTTACTTCTAGTTTTTTGTTTGTTTAATATATAATTTGGCCAAGTGTAGATGACTTTTCTTTTTGTTTAGATAAAAACTAAAATTTAAAATGTCAGTTCTAGCATTTCATCTTTTGATTCTGCTATATAGTTGAATCATCCTGAACAATCCCTTGTACTGCTTATAACTTTCTATTGTTTCTGATTCTAGAAACTTTGGGTTTAAAAAACTATTTTTTCATGTATTAACTGGATCTAAGGAACAATATTCAGCGCTAATAAACAATATTCCCTTAAGTTGTTTTTCCACTTTCAAACCTAAGAAACAATTTCCTCAACGTGTCAGTGGTAAGGGATAAAGGCTTAACAGCTGTCTGTTGGTGCACCATATGACCAGATGATTTTTGGCTGATTAGTGATTTTGTTAATTTTTATGTTGATATTTCCTTCACGTCTTCATTATTGCATCCTTTTTGTTGCAGAATGAATTGTGTCGGATGAAATTGGATGTCCCATTCCTTGATCAACTTGTTCGTGAGTATTGTGTGTACAGAGGCATTGTCGACTCCGGTATAGAATCTCCACTGTTGAACCCAGCTCTCGTTTTTGCGAGATGTGTAGAAATAATTCCATGCTCCTAGCTTCCAATACTTCGTATTTTTTGTTGTTTTTTCTGATCATTAATCTTGCATTGGATATCAAGTCTTACTCAAATTTTGAATTAATGCTTTTAGGTGGTCATTTCTGGGTTTTTTTACAGTATTGTGTAATATTTCAATTAAAATTCTCATATCCTATTTTGATCACATCTTCTAATTTATGTGAACTTAGCAACTGAGAAGCAACATATGCCAGAACCTGTAAAATCCAACCAGCAAGACCCTGGCTATTGCTCATCAAGGGATTGTTCTCTCGAGCTCGATTGTAATGCCAGTAAGCATTCTGATGGTGAAACTTCCGTTACCAATGCTCAGATGGATGGTTCTCCTGAAAATAATGCTGATGTAACGAGCATGCAAGGAATAGATTATGAAGTACGCTGTGCTTCTGAGCTTGCAAGTATTCATGAAGACTGTAGCACCAGTGGATCACAGCACCTTGAAGAACCAAGTGTTTTGCATCGAAGCAGATTGCCTGGGAATGGAGAAAGAGCAAAGCGTAAGCGATGGAGAGGACGATATGATGACAATAGTTACATGGCAAATGCTTCTTCGGAAGAGCATAACAAGCAAGAACATAGCATAAGTACCATCGTTTCAACTTTATCAAAGGAAAAACAGGTATGTATGTTTGATAATTTTGATGTTATTCTATCTAAGAGATCAACCATTGACAGAATATTATTTCCAGGGCTCTGAAAAGCTTTCTGTACTTGATGTTAGCAATGTGGAAGATAAATATGAGATTCTGTTGGGCATGAAGGAATTAGCTAGCAAAGGGATGGCTGCTGAAGCAGTTGAAGAAGTCAATATCATTGATCCAAACTTCTTTGGCCAGAACTCTGTTTTGCTCTTCCAACTTAAGCAGGTGAGTGGCTTCTATTTGCTGTCGATAGCGTTTTCTTTATTAATTTTATATCAGACGGCTAGGGGTTGTCACTAGGCTCTGCATAACATCATCATTAATGTTATCTCTATGTGGGACTTCTGGTTGTAGGTTGAATTCCTCAAGTTAGTCAGTTCTGGTGATTATAATGCTGCTTTAAAGGTTGCTTGCTCCCATTTGGGTCCTTTAGCTGCTAGTGATCCTGCTTTATTAAAGCCTTTGAAGGAAACTCTATTGGCTTTACTACGACCAAATCAAGATGCTCTTGGAAATGCATTACCTCTACATGCCCTAGCTGCTTCTCTCCAGGTATTGTGTTTTGCTGACCAAACAAGACAGCTAATAACATCGTTATACTTCTATTTATATTTTCATGTTGATGGGATTTCTCTTTCATGGTGTTTTCCTAAGTAAAATTCATGATAGAATTGTTGGCAAGTTTGATCCCTCATTCCAACATTATATATGTCTAGGTGTACTAATAGAAAAAGGATGTACTCTGGATTTGGATTCTCTAACTTTGGGTTCTCTACCTTTGGCTGACTTTAAGCTAAAAGTGGAGAGAGAATGTGAAAAAATATGTAGAAACATGGAGGGAAAATGAGAGAGAAAATAAGAAAGATAGGTAGAAGGGTAGATGACTTTGCCTCCCTAATGCTATGTATGGATGAGAAAAGAAAGCGAGAGGAAATAATGTTAAAGGAATGAAAATGGATAGAAAGTGAAAGGAAAGAAAGAGAGAGGAAAAAATGTAAAAGGAATGAAAATGGATAGAAAGTGAATGGAAAGTAAGATATTTTTTTAATTACATAAAAGTTTAACAACAAATAGTGATTGCTTAAAAATAACAAGAAAGAAATAGAATAAAGGCAAAAACAAAATGGAACACAAGAGATGATAATTGTCTCGTCAATTATTTGCATATCATGCACACCATTCAAAGGGTGCTTTGAACATTTTACCAGAAAATGATCTCTCCTTGTGCTTTCTTTCAAAAATAGTGCAGAGAGTATATTTCATATGGGACCCACAAATGTTTGATCTTTTCCTTCCCTTTGTGTCACCACCAAACAAAGGAAGGTGCTACTTCCGAGAAACTTCCCATCTTGTTTCTTTCCTTCCGTCCACTTTCTTTGCAACCAAACATAGTATAACGGTAGAGAATCCTTATGCGGAATTACATATAGTTTATTATTGTGAATGATCAATATGTGTTGAAAGCTTATAACATTCACAAATGTAAACCAATTTAGTGTCGATAGCTTAGCAATCCTAAATAATATTGACTTCCAAGTAACAGTAAATTATTCGGTGCAAACAGTATCTATAGCAAGCCCTTACCATGTTTTTCTTTAGTGTGCGATATTTTGTTTCCTGCTGGTGTGCTGTTCATGCTGTGCTCTGTACCTGAAAGCTTTTCCGTGAAGGACTTTATTCTATTGTTTACTAGATACTAATATTTCAATACAATATATTATTTTAAAATATAAAATCCTTGTTTCATTTTAAATAGGTTGCAGTTGGTCGGAGGCTTGGAATTGAAGAACCTCAACTCATGAAAATAATGCGAGCCACACTTTATAGTCATAATGAGTGGTTTAAACTTCAAATGTGCAAAGATCGTTTTGAAGGTCTTTTGAAGATCGATTCTTTGAAGGAAGCTAATACTCCCTTCCTTGCTCCAGTATATACGTCCAAGTCATATGCTGATAGCTGCACAAATGGATCTTCTCAGGTTACAGTATCTTCAGGCACCAAAATGTCAGAGGATGGTAGCAGTCCAACCCAAGAGTCTTCCAGGGATGTCATCTGTGATGAAAATGCAATACTCAAAGTAATGGTAGGTTATGGATTCTTGCTGTTAACTCTGTTTCCCTTTTTCCTTGCAAAAATTGAATATTAGATTACCATGTTATATGCTCTTAATCTTTTGGCGGGTTTTGATATCTTGCTATAGTGTTTTTCTATGCAATATTTAATAAACTTCATGTTATATATTTATAGGAAATTTTGTTCTAGTTTTTACTTGCACTGTTTCTGTTTGTAAACATTGAAGGCTTTAATGTTAATGGTCTCAATGGGTTTTACATATATTTATTTATTTGTTAGTATTTTGTTTTATTTCATTCCAGTTTGTTTAATCCCATTTAAAGCTATGCTATAGACTACTGTTCATATTTGGTGGACACTCCGGTACCTTAAGTTTAGTTGGGTACTGGTACCCCATAGGCAAAATTCAATGTCATGTCATATTTATATTAATTTATATTAAAATAAATTCAAATTTTGAATGAATTTTGCCTATGGGGTACCGGTACCCAACAAAACTCGGGTACCAAAAAATTTTCCTTATTTAATCACGTGAAGAAAAACATACCTATGCAGTTTCATGAATTTTTTCTTGCATGCCAAATTCTGTCCTGTGTATTGTGTAAAACTTAAAACCCTTCATATTTTCCTGCAAGTTAACTCGAGAGGCTGCTCTCTATTTTTCTTGGGACATGCAAATAAGTGTGATTTCTCATATGTGGCTAAAACTAAGTAATATCGATGTGTTTTAGTGTCATTACTTTTTTTTATAGGCAAAACGGTAGTTGTTAATTTGTTAGGGGAAGGGGAGGAATTTGTTAGTAGCAAGGATCAAATCTGGGATCTCCTTGAAGGAATATTCCAATCCATAGCACTTGAACTACACCTTTGGGACTAGTTTCATTAGTTATACTTGTTGTTTTGAAGTTCATTCACCCTCCCCATTTATCTTCGATCAGTATTCTTTTCACTAGTAGTAGACTTCAGTTCAATCAAATAATGTTTCCTAAGAGGTTTTCTTTGCATGTTACGCAGGAGTTTTTGGCTTTGCCGAGGGCCGATGCTATCCATCTGCTTGCCCAATACAACGGAAATGCAGAGACAGTAATTCAGCAGATATTTGCATAGGCATTGTGGAAGAAGGAGAATCAAGTTTATTAAAATGCAGACACGCTAAATAATTTTTTCAATATAATTTTATTTAAATTTGTGAAATTCTTTACACCACGTGTAAATGTAGCTGCAAAGAGGAAGTTGTCGTGTAACCTTTGAAATCTGAATTTGACATGATCTTGTTCTCTGTACAGAATCTCTTGATTTATATTCTCAGTTTTAGTATGAGAAATTTGTAAGTAATACAGTAATTTATTGGTGTGTTCGAATGTTTCATAAGAAGATCAATGATACAGTACTTGGATATGCTACGATTTTCAGCACAGGTACTTTAATAGGATTTGAGCATAATTCTACGTAGCCTTGGCCATGCCCTAATCATTCTAGATTACTTCATGAAAAATGTGTAAATCTAAGTGCTTCCTTCAATAGCTAATAATCACGTGTATGATTCATATTAGCAAACTCGTTAATTTACAATCTAGATCAAGGTTGTCAGAATCGAGAGTTTACGTTAACTCTTTTTGCCTAGGTAAAATCGAAACGTAAAATCGAAACGTAAAATCGTCGATTTTACCTCATATTAAAATAATATTAATTTTATATACATAACATGTATATATACTTATATAATACTATAATTCATTAATAATTTAAAATTTTAAAGCTAAAATATACTAAATCACCATAATAAAATGTAATATTCATAAAAATTGGGTTTTTTTAAAAAAATTATCAATTTTTTATTTTTTTTAAAAAAGGTAAAATCGTCTCAAAAAGAGTTAAAACCAAGGATTTTACACGATTTCGCTATGATTTTACACGATTTTAGAGATTTTACTACGAGTTAAATCGTGTAAAATCGTTCCAGATCACGATTTTACCAGAAAACGATTTTACCAACGATTTAACTCGTTTTTGCTACCTAAAAACGTAAAAACTATAGTTTTTACGTTTTAAATCGCGATTTTAACAACCTTGATCTAGATAATGATAAAAACTTTCCAAGTTTAACAATGCTAATTCTAAAATTTTTAGTTCTTTCGTTTGAAACAAAGTTAAAACCACCTCTGTGCTTTGCATAACTGATTGTTGTTGAATATAAGATCGTATTTATAGGTATATTTATTGCTCCTTCTTCAAACATATCCTTTGCTATTTCAATCACATGTTTTTTTACCATCGAGTGACTTAAATTTATCAATAATAGACTATATAAGCTAATAGTTGCACTAATACTTGAACTAATATGTGTGCTGAGTTTCTTATAATCATTAATAATAAACTCTAAATTAATATTTTTTGGAGTGGGGGGCCACCGTCAGCTCTCTCCCAATATCGCCACTGGATATTGCATGTAATATGTAGGACCGTTCGAACTATGATATTTCTATTTATTCATTTTAAAAAGTAAAATTTTAGCAACTAAAATGAGTAACTAACTAACAAAAATAATTATAATACCACATACCCTATACAAATCAAGTTAGCGTTTCACAAGCAAAATTGATCTTACCTCATAAGTCATACCCTATACAAATCAATAGTGTCACAAGCAAAGTTGATCTTTTTGAATTAAATTAAATAAATTTAAGAGAGGAAGTTGTACCCAAAAAAATAATAATAATGGAGGGAGTAATTTAAGCCTCGTGCATTTAGACGAGATATGATTGTTGTTCAATTAAGCATATTCCTTATAAAAAATAAAAAGAAAATTATTTTAAGGTAAAAGAAATAGATTTTTTTTTTGTAATTCTATGAGTATTTATTATTTCACATCATCAAATTATATAATATATCATTTAAAATATGTCATATCAGTATTTTTCATTATGTGAAAATTAGTGCTCTATTAGTGGCGAGAATGGATGTGAACAGGTGTTACTTTGTGATTCTTAAGCCTATTCTATCGGAGGAAAGGGTTTTGTGATGAAGTGTTAAAAAGAGATTTTAGAGAAAGTTGCCTCAAAATGATTGTACATCGTTCCATTGCCATTAGACATAATCTCCTTTCTAGAATTGTCACTTTGTATTTATGGGGGTTGAGATTTAAATGTGAATGGTTAAGTTTTATATTGATTATGAACGTGAAGAATGTCGGATATATAAAAGATGTGACACAAATACTTAATATGTTAAGATTTCGGGTAGATATGTGATGTTTCCCTCTATCGCAATCCTAAAGTATTGCGAATAATGCGAGTGTTGTGAATGTTGTTGGTGTTCCTATTTGGAGTATCCAATGCTAGGTGGTGTTCTGTTGTTGTCCCCGTAGGCTGCTGTTGTAGTTTTTTTCTTTTTTGCCATTTTGTGATGAGATTGTCACAGTGATGATGAGACTGAAGGAAGAAGAAGACGCAGTGTTGTGTATTGATGTTAACCTTTTTTTAATAAATATATATATTATTAAAAAAAATATGTTAAAAATGATTATTTGGATTAACTTTCTGAAAAAAAATATTTTTTCATATAACTTGGTGGCTATAACTTTGTTTTTAAGGTGGATAAGTGAAGTGTTCGGGTTTGAATTTCGGCTTCTGCATATAAAATGTGATGTCTCTACCAAATGAGCTAAGCTCACAGAGATGAAGAAAAATATGTTTAATAGAAGGGAGAAATACCAAAAAAAAGGAAAGAAATTATTTGTCCGTAAACGAAGTGATAAACATAATTTGAAACTCAAACTGCTATGAAATTTTATATAAAAACGTTGAGTTAAGCTTAGGAGTATAGCTGGATCATACAAAATCGATTAAATCGAATCTCACAGTTCATTGTTTTCGCATTTTACCATTTTCACATTAACTATTTACTTTCTTTCTCATTATTACTAATTTATCTGCTTTCGCATCATTTTCATTTTTGTGGATCTAAGTATCAACATCTCACCCGGAGATGATCATTTTTCAATTATGTCATTCTGCACACCGGTAGGCAATCTAAAGACCATCATTTTCATTTATGCCAATCTACATACTAGTAGGGTACAATGACAAAATTTAAAATTCACACAATGACAAAATTTTGGATGAAAATGTTTAGTTAAGCATAGAAGTATAAGTAATCAGACAAAACCAATTAAACCAAATATCCAAACTAAATTGAACCGTCGGAGATAATGGTCGGCCTGAGGGTAAAGCCAACAAGACAATCACCATAGGGTCCGTATAAATTGGACCTATATAACTATTGGTCCATCATGGACCAAATATTTTAATGGTATGATTTAACTGATTTACATAGTGATACAGTGCACTTTCTGTATAATAGTATATACATCCACATGATTCTCTGCCCGTGAAAAAGTTTTATGCATACTGTGTTTCTCATCAATTAACAATTAACATTCAATACTAAAATTCTCTCAATAATCCTTAAAATAAAAAACTGTCAATAAAAAAAAATTAATTACTAGAACGATTTTATTTTCAAATAACTTGTGTCTAATAAAAAAAAATCTGTCAATAAAAAAAAATTAATTACTAGAACGATTTTATTTTCAAATAACTTATGCCTAGTTAAAAAAACTCTGTCAATACAAAAAAATTAATTACTAGAACGATTTTATTTTCAAATAACTTAACCATTTCACTTTTTCTCTTCTTTTTTTTCATGACTTTTCCTCTTTTTTTATTAGATCTGTACATTTTTTTTTAGCAATAATATCATTTTCAGTGAAGTCCACACTCCTCATTGCAGATATTAGTTTCAAGATGAACTTTCTAGTCATAGCATGTGATCTAATCACTATTGTTTTCACTCATAAGAGCATCACTTCAAATGGGTTTTGAAAATGATGGAGATTGGGGATTTAGAAAACCCAAAAGATTTTCAATTCACAGGTTTAATGGTAAAATTCAAACTTTTAATTTAGGGTTAATAGGCTTTTACCCCCTGCAAAGTAGGCGAGTTTTGCGTTACCCCCCTGTAATTTTATTTTTTTGAGATTACCCCCTGCAAAATTTATTTTTTTGTTTTACCCCCTTTTGCTGACGTGGTAGGCAAAAAAAAAAACAGAATAACCGATTTAAAAAACAACACTTTTTAAATCGGTTGAACAAAATAACCGATTTAAAAAGTGCATCCAAGGGGGTAAATCAAACAAATAAATTTTGCAGGGGGTAATCTCAGAAAAAATAATTACAGGGGGGTAAAGCAAAACTCGCATACTTTACAATGGATCTAGTAGCGACCATTCATTTTTGCTTCAACAAAAATAAAATAAAAAAACAAATTCATGTACAATAAATTTGATGAGATGAGATTTTCTATCCAGAAAAAAGAATGAAAAAAGCTCCATTTTTTTTTTTTGAATCAAGAAAATATTATTCCATTCAAAAGACAAGTCTGTACAAGGTGATCAAAGATCCAACCCACCAAAGGACAACCAAAACAAGAAAAGGGAACTAAGCTAAAGCATTAAATGAGCGATATGCCCTCTAAGCTTAGCAACCATCCAGCCTCTATAAACTATAGTGTTAACTATATCTTCATCTATATTTGTATTATGTACTTTATTGCCAAAACAAATGTCATTCCTATAATTCCAGGTAGTATAGATGGTTTCAGCAGCAACACTCTTCAAAAGTTGTGCTTTCCAACCCTTGCCTTTACTATGTCTGCTGATCCAACAAAGTTCTTCATCCCATTCCAAAGGATCATGATCAAACTGTAACCAGTTGAGCACTTTGCACCAAATGTTTTTCAGACCAGTACACCCAAAGAAGAGGTGATTAAGAGACTCTTCTCTAGGGCAGAAACAACACTTGCCATCAACAGTCATGCCAAACCTGTTAAGCCTATCCTTGGTTGCCAATCTACCATGGCAGGCTAACCAGAAAGTAAAGATAGCACGAGGCCGTGCAATATTCCCATACATTGTCACTCTCCAATCCACAACAGGGTACTCAAATCGCAGTAAACTATATACCTGTCTGGTAATGCACTTACTTTTCATGTGATGCCAATCCTGGAGCTGAAGGAGATTATCTCTCTGTTTTAAGATAGCTTTCAGAATCCAAGAGCAAGATTGCTTCACAGGCATAGTCATAAGCTGCTCTTGTTTGACATAGTAGCAGTGAATCCATTTAATCCATAGGCTATCAGCTTTACTATGGATATTCCACAACAACTTGGCTAGATTTGCTTGATTCCATTCCTCCAAAGAAAGCAAACCAAGTCCACCATGGGCTTTAGGTGCACAGACATGATCCCAAGCCACAGGTGATTTCTTGGTAATAGCTACCCCACCTGACCAAAGGAAAGAACGACAGATAGCATTGATTTTGTGAATAACTTTCTTGGGAAGGGGCAGGCACTGCATCCAATAGTTAGCAACAACAAAGGTAATACTTCTGATAAGTTGAAGCCTACCAGCATAGCTAAGCAATTTAGCACTCCAATTCCTAACACGATCTACAATACGATCTACCAAAGGCATATAATGGTGGATGGATAGTTTCTTACTAGTAAGGGGGATACCAAGATACCTAAAAGGCAAGGAACCAGTAGAGAAGGAAGTAGTTTGGCTAATGACATCCTTGATATGCTCCTCCACACCACCATAATAAACCTTACACTTTGAGGGGTTAACATAGAGCCCAGTAGATCTAGAGAATTTTTGTAGCTTTGCCATAACCAACTCCACAGACTTGGCATCACCACGAGTAAAAATCAGAAGGTCATCAGCAAAACTAAGGTTAATGATCCCCAGATGCTCACACTTGGAGTGAAAATTGAAATCAGGAACATAGGTCAGCTGGTGGAGGGTTCTGTGCAGGTACTCCATAACAATTACAAAAAGCAATGGGGATATAGGGTCCCCTTGCCTAAGCCCACGTTTAGCCTTCATGAAGCTAGTATGTCTACCTTGAATATTAAACTTGTAGGAGACAGTAGTAACAGCTAACATAATCCATTTAATGAACTGGCCAGGCAAACCAATTTCACTAAGGATATGTTGGAGAGCATGCCAGTCAACAGTGTCATAGGCCTTCTGCAAGTCCAGCTGCATCATACACTTAGGGGTACCACCATTCCTACTATATCCCCTAATGAGCTCATATGCCAGCAAGATGTGATCATGGATATGTTGCCCAGGCACAAAGGCAGCCTGACTCAAATTTATGATACTACCCAACACTCTGCTAAGTCTTAGAGTTAGAATCTTTGAGATGATCTTGAAGATAGTAGTGCAGCAAGAGATGGGTCTATACTCTTTAATTGTCTTTGCTGCTGTATGTTTGGGAATAAGGTTAACAAGAGTGCTATTGATGGCATTGTAGATCTTACCCTCCACAAAGAATTCCTTAACAGCTGCAATAACATCCAGCTTGATAATATTCCATGTTGCCTTGAAGAACATAGCACCATAACCATCTAAACCAGGGGCTTTAAGATCACCAATGCTCTTTAAGGCTTTGAAGATCTCATCATCCTGGATAGGAGCAACTAGCATCTCTCTCTGGTCACTAGTCAGCTGAGGACCATCTCTCATAGCTACTATGTCAATACCCACCAGGTTGGTATCAGCCTTGCCCATAAGGTTACCATAAAGCCCAAGAACCTCCTTTTCAATCTCTTCAAGAGTGGTAACCATGGTGCCATCCTCTTTATAGATAGCTCTGAGCTCACATTGCTTCTGCTTAGCTTTAATAGATGCATGAAAGTACCTGTTGTTTCCATCCCCAAGCTTCAACCACTCAATTTTAGCTTTTTGTCTAAGCATTTGTTCCTCCATGTCATTCCACCTAATGACCTCCTCAGTACACCTCTTGACCTGCATGATGTGAAGGGGATTCATCCTATCAGCCAACAAATGTTGTGGGCCTGTTGAAGGTCATTCCTGGCTTTCTCAAGGGAAATGTGTATGCCCAAGATAGGCCTACTCAGCTTCCTCATCAAGGGTTGCAGCCTAATCAGCTTCCTCCAAAGAATATACATCGGACTA
This sequence comes from Trifolium repens, assembly GCA_030408175.1. Taxonomy (NCBI): domain Eukaryota; kingdom Viridiplantae; phylum Streptophyta; class Magnoliopsida; order Fabales; family Fabaceae; genus Trifolium; species Trifolium repens. The sequence continues at coordinate 41,878,970 of CP125851.1, forward strand.
CCTGCAAGAGGTACACTCCAACTAGCTGTAACACAATCAGAGAAACCAGGCATGGATGTTACACAATTGAGAAATTTGAAATGAGACTTAGGAAGGGTAGAGTGAGCAAGTGTGTGTCCCCTGAGGCAAAGCAGATTATGATCAGAGACCCCAGGGTCCATGATGGTCAACGTAGAATCTAAATTCATTTGGAACCAGTCCACATTGCCAATAACTCTGTCAATCTTCGAGTAGATAGTGCCATCAGTGTGTTTATTGGACCAGGTATAGTAAGCACCAATGCTATCCATTTCAGAAAGGCCTGCTGTGTTCATCATGGAGGCTAGATCATGAACCAGCTTGCCACCCACTCTATCACTAGCTTTAAGAACATTGTTGAAATCCCCCATAAAGCATCAGGGACCCTGTTGGGAGTTGTGTATGTCCTCAAGATCTTCCCACAATTTCCTTCTCTGCTCAAGCAGATTAAGGGCATAGATGGCAGTAAACCAGTTCAAGAAATTACCCCTAGTATCATACACCCCACAATGAATCATTTGGGCACTACTCTTCACATGCCTAACATCCACCAGCCTGTCATCCCAGTTAAGCCAAATTCTACCATTCTCATGGTGGGTGTAGTTATCAAGGTATTTTCCTCTAAGACGAAGCATGTTTCTAATGGAATCAGCTTTAGTACATTTAACCCGAGTTTCAATTAGTACAGTAATTTCAGGGCCAAGACCTAGGAGACGGGAGCCAATCTCCCTAGCCTTGCCCGATTTATTTAGCCCCCTGGTGTTCCAAGAAATGATCATTGACCAGTGTCTTGAAGCACTAGAGGACCATTCAAAGTCCCTAGTGGTTCAAACCCATTGCTACAGCTAACATTAGTGAGAGGAATAGATTGTTGCACACCTTTACCTTTCATCTTGCCACTACTTTGCACCAAGGTCCAGTTGTTACCCTCATCAGCAGTCACTGGTAAAAGCTCCATTTTTTAAAAAAATAGAAAGAAGTAAAACACCCATTGTCATGGGGTTGAAGAAGATGAGTGGGAAAGAGAGACCATTGTTGCTGAAAAGAGAAGAGAGAGAATAAATGAGGTGGGGTAGAAGAATATTATATATAGAGAGAGTATACCAAAAGATCATCTAGTGCACTTAATCTAATGATTAACATCATTTGCTCAAGATGGACGAATTCATGTTTTTGTCCATTCTAAACGGACCCATCACCATAGGCCTGAAAAAGAATTTTAAAAATTACTTAATAAAAACGCCTCATATTCTTCAATTTATGTTAGTAGAAAAATGTCTCATTCTACTTTTTCAAAACGAAAATGATATTCTTTCAACAATGATTTATAAATTAATGGGTTAAATATGTTTTTAGTTCCATAAATTTTTCCGTTATCTTGAATGATCCATTCCGTCTATTTTTTAACGCCAGCTAATAGAATGCTTATTAGTGGTCCCCAACATTTTAATTTTAGTCCCTACATTTTGCAAAATAGATAAGAATGGTCCCTATATTTTAAAAAAATTATTGGATTTTTTATTACCTTTTTTAAAATATAGGGACCATTCTTGTCTATTTATGCAAAATGTACGGACTAAAATTTAAATAGTGGAGTCCACTAATAATCATTCTGTTAGTTGATGTGGAAAAAATCAAATGAAATAGACCACTCTTTATAATGTAGGGACCATTCTTGACAATTCCGCAAAATGTAAGGACTAAAAACATATTTAACCCTAAATTAATTAACTTTAATATGAACTAAGAGTAGTAAACAAAATTGGTTATTTTAATTTAATAAATAATTTTGTATTCAAAGTGTATGAAAAATAATATTGATACTAAAATTTAGTAATTTTACTAAAGGTTAAATAAGTTTTTGGTCCCTATAAAAATATGGCATATTTTGGTCCTTACAAAATTTCCATGCGTGTAGTTTTAGTCCCTGATATTTTTCAAAATTTAAAAAAAAAATTAATTATTCTTAAACTTTTAAATTTTTTAAATTTATTTCATACATGTTTAGACTTCAGAATTTTTTAAAATAAAAATAATTAAATATGAATTTATTTAAATGCTACTATGAACTTTATAAAAAACCTCATTTTTAATTTGACAATTGCTACACGCCTTTCCTCCTCAAAATTGCTCTATAAAAATACTTATCGAGAAATCAAATATGGTGGCATCTTACCGGAAGACAGAACCTGGTAGGCTAAAATGCACCCCCACATACTGGAGATAGAAATTGGTACGCTAAATTCCTTGTCATCACCGCAACCATATTATTCTCATCTTGATTCAAACGACCAACTTCAATATGATCTTCTAACTTTACAACAGTAAGTTTTCATTCCAAAAAATATCCACACAACCTATATGGATATTCACATTTTCAAGATCTTGTGCTTCTCATTTCAACTTCGTTAGGGTTCCTCTGTAGACACAACACGTTGCTGCTTCACAACGAATCTAGTCAATTAAATCATCTTGAACACGATCTCTTATTTTTCCAAAATTTCATGCACCATTGATTTAGTAATGTTTAATTTGGTTTGAATTCATCAGGAGTCTTAGCAATAACTAAAAACATATATTAACACATCACACTTCAAAGATAAAAATAAATAGTTAAAACACAAACAATAGCAAACAAAAGCGGTTTCTAGCCTACCGGGAGATAGAATCTAGTAAGGTGTAACATAGTTTTCAAAATACAAAAATGAAAATATAACAACTGAAGAAGGTTGGAACTTCACATTATCTATTCTTGGACAAAAATAATGAAGAAAAAGCAGATTGATACTAAGATTGTGTAATGAAACCCAATTTAGTGTAAAAAGTTTTGCTTTGGAAGGGGTTATGGAGGTTGATTGTTGAAGATATGTTTTGAACAAGATGGGTTTGTCTTATGTATACAATCCTATCAAATTTTATCTCCTGGCAGTCGTGAATCTTATGATTCACGACTGTGCAACAAACGGTTTCTAGGTACCGGTAGGTATAAAAACAATTAGAAATTAGGGGGGGGGGGGTGCTTACATTTTAGCCTACCAGATTTTATCTCTGGTAAAGTGTCACCGGATTTTAATTTCTGGTGGGTTCTCTTAGGGGAAATTGTGAAATTTTGAAGATGGCTCTGAGCAATTAAGTGGGGGCTTTGAGCAATTCCAAAATGTTCGAACCGATGAAATCTCTTTGGGCGGCCCAACACCTTGAGAGGCTTGAGGCAGAAATAAATGAGAATTGTTCTTCGCAAATGTATTCTTATAATCTCTCAAACAGTCGTACAAGTGCTTACGCTAGTGGATAATTTCAATAAGTGAATCAAAATATACATGTATAGTGTGATGTGACTTACAAAACATGGCACATGTTTGAAATATTTCGTGGAAATACTTATATTTTTATTGTTATTATTGTTGTGTGTGCTTTGAAATCTCATATTTTAGAAATCAGAAATGTTGTTGCTACTACTGGAAGCGCTCGGGGACTTGCTAGGCTGCGCAGGGCGCTTGCCCAAGTCCTTTTTTTGTTTCGTATCTGGTGTTAGCGCGAGGTGCCAATCAAGGGAACGCGTTCGTGCAAGTGCGAGGCTCAAATGAGGGAGTGCGAAGCGCGCCTGGCAGCAGCAGTATATATACGGTCTTTTTCTGACATACTCTTCTTGGGAATGTGCTAGGGTGTATAGAGAGACAAAAAAGATGGAATCATTGGGGTAATCATTGACCAATGATTGAGTGCTTTTTGGATAGAATATAGGTTGGGAAACACATTACAAACACATTGGGTTAGAGATTCATTGTACATCTTTGTTCATGTGAGATTGGAAAAAATGGGTAGAAATTAGGGATTCTTTTTTCAAGGATAATTTCTTGTAACTCATTTGAAATCTTTTGTAACATTGATTATAATGACTGGAGAGTTGCTCTCTCCCTAGACATAGGTCATTATTAGACCGAACTGGATAATAATTTTTTTTGTGGTCTTTGTTCTTTCTTGGGTTTTTTTTATGCTTGTGTGGTTTTTAAATTGCTTGGCATGCTTGGTTATTGATTGCTCTTGGATTACTTTGCTCCACTCTTTGTGAGTATTGTTTCATGATGAAGTTCGAATTCAAAACAATTATTATATGGTTTTTAGTTTTTCAGTTGATGTGGTGCACTAGATTTTGATTGTGATGGTCGATGAATGCAAGTATTAGTAGAAGTCGTTATTGAATACTTTGTGTTTGTTGTTTGTCCTGATGTGTGTGACCTACAAAATAGGGCACTCAATTTTTGAGTTTGGTGATTTATTAATACGTGTTAGTAGAAATGACTACGTCAAATTATCGTTTGTGTTTGATGACTTATTATCATAACATGAGCTACAGAACTTTGCACAAGTTGAGAAAATTTTACTCTTAAGTAGAAATCATTATGTTTATTATTTGTTTGTGTTTGTAGTTTAAGTTGACATGACTATAAATCATTGCACACAAGTTTGAAATTTTATCAAAATAAACATTTTTTTCCTTCTTTTTATCGATAATAATTGTGATGGATCTATGCAGCAAATCCAGAATCCAACTGCAATAATGATCGCTAGAACTGCTGTGGCTCAGAATGGCATAAGTGGAGATGAAACAACTTCTGCTGTGATCTTCATAGGAGAACTTATGAAACAATCTGAGTGTTACATTGATGAAGGTTTGTGATGTGTATAACTTAAATATTTCACTGCTGTAATATTTCATTGCTTTCATTTATTGAAAACACACATAGGGATACAAGGTTATGATTTCAAATAGTAAACACGGTTATGCACAATACTGGAAACATAGGATACTCATGAATTGCACCTCAATAGGATCAATCAGAAAATCCATTTAGAAAAATTACATGTCTATAAAATCTTTGACAACCCACTCCCGGTACAGTTCATGTTATTGCACTTTTATTCTTGCACACAAGTGAACCCCTAATCAATAATTGCAAAATATCCAATCAACAAGGTATAAATAGACAAAATTGAAAATCTAGTTCAAACCAGTAGCAGTTGACATACACAATTTATTTTAGATTCGTAATAGATAATTTTTATAATATCAGTATATCACAAGTCTTAAACAAAAACCCAGATAAAATTCAATCATCTTTTCCCCTTTAATGAATCCAAGTAAGATTTGTATTTTGTTCAATAAACTATATGTTGATGTGATGCATATGCAATTAGGAAACAACTTATTTATTGCTCCACACTCAAAAAAATCTAAGCATCATCTTAGAGAAACTACTTTAGATTTCATACTATTGTCACAAGCATGGTTACTCAACCAATATTCAAATTGTGATGACCTATTTTCTGAATTTTGCTCCGAATCTTAATATGAATCGTGAGATACAAATCAATAAATATATAATATTTTTAAGTAAAGCAAGTAGCATACGCATAAAACATAACTGATACATCATTTATGTCAAAACAATTCAAGATTCAAGTCATAAATATCCGTGATGCAATGCTCTTCAAAAAAGATACACGCGAGGATTCATATCAAGTTTAATCAATTTTGTTATGGATAGAGATATGATTTGTTTAGATTGTAATATATCAATAACCATGCCCACAACTCTATATACATCAATACCAATTTTACCGAACTTTCAACATAGAACATACCTAATAGACAGCTTTCCACTTTGCTATAAGTTCTTCATAAACAAATTCTTTTCTTTATTTGACAAGGCTTTGTCTCAATTATGACAACGTAGAAGAAGTTATAACTTGATTCCGCTTCCAATAATATGTTCGGCATACTTAACTGCTTCAAGGACCATATCATTATCCCAAACATTGATAGCCATTACAGGATCCCCATTATCCAAATAAACCCTAACTGTTGCTTCACAATTAAGCTGATTCGGCACACACACCCATTTAACACTATCTCAGTAAACATCTCTGAAGCCTCCCACAGTTTCTTCCCCTTGATCAAAAACTAAAACAACAAATTGCAGCATCAATATCACCGTGAAAACATCAATATCACCGTGAAAACAATACATTGCAATCATTGAATTACACATTGCAGTCGTTGGCTGCAACTTAGCTTTCCCCAACAAAATTTCCCAAAAAAAACTCAGCCCTCCTTATATCATTAAACCTAACACATTCATCAAGAAAAATCCCAAAAAACCTAATACCCGGATAACATCCCTTATCTCTCAACAAATCTAAAAACTAAAGAGCTTCATGAATACCATTAGATCCTTTAGTCAAGGTACACAAAAACAAATCATAAGTAGAAATATTAGCAGGATCCCAACCAATTTCAAAAATCATATCATGAAAAATCTCCTTAGCCCCAACAACATTCCGATCACTTTCCAAACCTTCCATCAAAATAGCATAAGTATCATAACCAGGTCTAACAAATTTCTTAGCAGTTTGCAAATAATTACAAGCTTAAATAACTCTACCACTACCACAAACTACACTCAACAACGAAACAACATCCCTAATACAACCATAATCATCCATCAGCTCAAAAGTTGTAACAGCATCAGCAATTCTACCCACATTAACGTAACTAGCAAAAATCAAAGTAAATGTAGACTGTGAAAGCAAACCTATTTGACTCATCGATTTCACCACAGTCCACATTGCCTTAAATAAGCGATTTTTACCTAAAATATCAATTACCAAATTCCAAGCGTAAGGAGTGTGGTTGTGGTTGATACAGTTACTGGCCCAACGGAAGAACTTGAATGCCTGAGCCAGGAATCGATAACTGAGTTTGAGGACTTGTTCGTTGTCTTGTGGTGTGACATCGATGCAAGAATCTTCCAGAGATTTCTCGACGGTTAACAAAGAGTTTGTGGAGATGATTTCAAAGAGGGATTTTATTTTGCTTAATGGTTGTAATGGTAATCGAGAGACAGTTTTGATCGTTTGAAGGAGTGAGGTTGATGGTGAAGGTGATGAAATTGAATCGTAACTTCTCTTTCTGTTTGCACTCATGTTTCTTCTTCTTTTGCAGAAGCACTTCAAGTGTAATAGAGGAACAAAAAAAAACCCTAGGAAGTTAGAACAAACTAAAAAATGTTTCTTTACAGAACATGAGATAGTTTAATAAGATTCATTTAAATGTAAATTTAATAAGATTTTTTTTCAAAAAATTTAGGATTTTTAAATCGTTCTAAAATCTAATACGATTCTTTTAAATGGAAATTTTTAGGATTTTTTAAAAATCTAATTTCCCTTAAATCTAATTTTTAGGATTTTTAAATTGTTTTTAAATTTCAGAAATCTTATTTCCCTTAGATTTAAAAATCCTAAAAATTTAAAAGAATCTTATTAAATTTACATTTGAAAGAATCTTATTAAACTATCTCATGTTATGTAAAGAAACATTTTTTAGTTTGTTCTAACTTCCTAGGGTTTTTTTGTTACTCTATTACACTTGAAGTGCTTCTGCATAAGAAGAAGAAACATGAATGCAAACAGAAAGAGAAGTTATGGTTCAATTTCGTCACCTTTACCATCAACCTCACTCTTTCAAACCAACACAACCCTCTCTCGAGTACAATAACCACCATTAAGCAAAACAAAATCACTCTTCAAAATCATCTCCACAAACTCCTTGTTAACTGTCGAGAAATCTCTAGAAGATTCTTGCATCGATGTCACACCATAAGACATCAAACAAGTCCTCTAACTCAATTATCAGTTCCTAGCTCAGGTGTTCAAGTTCTTCCGTTGGGTCGGTCACTGTATCAACCACAACCACACACCTTACACTTGGAATCTAGTAAATGATATTTTTAGGTAAAAATCACTTATTTAAAACAATGTGGACTGTGGTGAAATTGATGAGTCGAATAGGTTTGCTTTCACGGTCTACATTTGCTTCGATTTTTGCTAGTTATGTTAATGTAGGTAGAATTGTTGATGTTGTTAGGAATTTTGAGGTGATGGATGCTTATGGTTGTGTTCAAGATGTTATTTCTTTGATTTCGTTGATGAGTGCTATTTGTGGTAGTGGTAGAGTTATTGAAGCTTGTAATTATTTGCAAACTGCTAAGAAATATGTTAGACCTGATTATGATACTTATGCTATTTTGATGGAAGGTTTGGAAAGTGATGGGAATATTGTTGGTGCTAAGGAGATTTTTTATGATATGATTGTTGAAATTGGTTGGGATCCTGCTAATGTTCCTTCCTATGATTTGTTTTTGTGTACCTTGGCTAATGGTTATGATGGGATTCATGATGCTCTTATGTTTTTTGATTTGTCGAGAGGTAGGGGATGTTTTCCGGGAATTAGGTTTCTTGGGATTATTTTTTATGAGTGTTAGGTTTCATGATATAAGGAGGGCTGAGTTTTTTAGGGAAATTATGTTGGGGAAAACTAAGTTGGGAGATTGTTGTTCTTAACAGTTTCAAATTATAAGCGCAGAATTTGAATCATTATTAATTTTAATCTCGCTATTACTTCCCCTTTTGTCATTAATCAAAAATAATAAACAAGCACATAAGAGCAGGAAATTAAATAACACTAGGTTCATAAAAAAATACTGAAGTTCAGAACATAAAAGAGAACCAAAAAAATAACAGAAAAAATGCTCGAACATAAAAAATCATAAGGGTTAGGGTTGGGAGGTTGTTGTTGTTGCTGAAGCAAATCAAGAATCTGAGCAAGAGTTGATTGAACAACTTGATTTTCCAGCCTCTGAGCTTGTTGTTCTTGTAGAATGGCTTGTTGACTTTCAGAAAGAGAGGCTAGCTTAGCATCATGAAAATCTTGTATTTCCTTCAGAGCGAACAAGTCCACACCACCAAAAGATGTTCCATGTTCATTGTTAAATTATATTCTCTCTGGTGATGGGACATGAGAAACATCAACAATAACTCCTTTTTCCCTTATCCTTGGGATTTTCTTCAGAATCTGAATTCAGATCACCAACATTCTCAACTTCTGGTAGAGTCTCTTCTTCATTACCCTTAGTCTCTTCAGCAATATTTTCAATATAAGCTACATTCATCAGAAGATTTTGTCCAATTCTTTCATATACTTCTCCAAACATCAGAACAAGCTTCACTAAGTCATCTTTAAGCTTTCTAATAGTAAGATTTTCCAAATCATTGATAGCAGCATTGCATTTCTTCTTAATTGATCAACAACTCTCTTTACTTCATCAGGCATGACAAATCCTTCCTTCATACTGTACAACCTTTCTAAGTCCATGAAGATCAAGTCCCTCAGAAGCTCAAGTTAAGGTTCAGATTTAGAAGGTTGTGTTTTGTTATGAATAATGAAATCAAAGGGGTGAAGGATAGGTTCAGTCTCAGAGGTTTGAAGATTGTTTTAAGTAAGGAAGTTTGGGGGTTCAAGGTCAGTGATGATTTTTGGCTCAATGATGGTTTCAGGATTTATTAGCAATGTGCTCTTGAGTAATCACCACTTTCATTCCCAACAGAGTTGACCTAACTTATGTGCCTCTGAAAGGTTCCAGACCCAATTGAACACTTGTAAGACCTTTCAATTTGGGGGGTTTTTGTTCAGAAGCACTGTCATTTCATTCTTAGCACGAGATTCATCATAAACATATGCCTTCACCCAGAATTGCTTGATGAGATTGTAGTAGACTGGACCATTTAATAAGTCAAAGTAATTCTTCCATTGTTGACTTAGAAAGATTTTACCAACCTCTTTTCCATTTGCTCGAAGACTTTCAAAATCTACCATATTTTTGATTTTGAGAACTAGAGCTTCTTCTCCACAATCCATGGTGTTATCAGCTTTTATGAATTTAGTGCGAGAATTAATGTTGATGACAGGACGAAGTTTTTGATTGTAAGGTTCTTGAATGACTGTAGTATTGGTATGGGGGAAATATGTTTGACGAAGCCATTGAAGAAGTTTAAGAAAGATTTGAGACTGAAATAATTCTAATAGGTAGGTTTTGTATAGGAAGTGAGTGAAAAGTGTGTAAAGTGTACAAAGTGTCTATTTATAGAAAACGTAATCACAAAAACAACACAAGGGGAGCGCGAACGGTTTAAAATTAAATGATTAACTGCTAATAATCATCATTAACTGTCCTCTGTCCAATCAGAGTCTAGACACGTGTTGGATTACTTTAAACATAACTGACACGTACGTAGACAACTATTGTACAATAAGTGTACAAACACTTCCACTTATGTTCTGCTCAGAGCGTGATTCATCAGAACCTAATACTCTAGTCAGAGTCTGTTGTCCCTCGGAGGCTGTTACCTTCAGAGTTTCTTTTCAGAAGCTCTTATTGTAAGAGACTCTGATAGAGTTTCAGACCCAAACAACAATTTTACACACAAAGCTAATTTTCTTCAGAGATTTAATGCATGCACAAATTCTTTTTAATGAAATCAAAATGTTCAATAGTCAAAGGTTTAGTAAATATGTCAGCCCATTGATGCTCAATATCAATGAACTTAATATCTATTAAACCTTTTTGAACATAGTCTCTTATAAAATGATGCTTAAGATTCTTATAAAGTAATCCAAGATTAGCTATACCTTTCAGATATCTAAAGATTCTCTTAACAACAGTTAGATGACGTTCTCTAGGATCTGATTGGAATCTTGCACACAGACATACATTGTGAAAAATATATGGTCTAGAAGCTGTTAGATAAAGTAAAGAACCAATCATACCTCTATAAAGCTTTTGATCCACACTGTGCCTCCAAATTCTTCTTTGCTTAGACTACAGGTTGGATGCATGTGTGTTGACATTGGCTTACAATCTTCAAGGTTGAACTTCTTTAGAAGCTCTTTAGTATACTTTGATTGATGTGTGTAAGTTTCATCTTCCCCTTGATTGATTTGAATCTCAAAGAAGAATTTTAATTCACCCATCATGCTTATTTCAAATTCATCCTGCATAAGTGTCATACCCTAAATTTTTCCCAATTTTTTTTCGTCTGATCTTTTCATCAATTATTTTGAGTTGGTTCATTTTTAATATGTATGTGTCGGTATAGTTTATTCAGTCAAAGTCAAAGTCATTTTACTTGACCAAAAGTCAAAAATTTATTTCTTTTACCCTTTTATTTCTATTTATTACTATTACCATATTTACTATATTTATTTCATTTACTACTTTTATTTGAAACCACCTTTTAATTTCTATTATATACCACTTAATATTATTTCCATTATTATCCCGGTCAAAAAAAAATCCATTATTATCATCATTACCATTAATACTATTATTACTATTATTATTATTATTATTATTATTATTATTATTATTATTATTATTATTATTATTATTATTATTATATTTACTACTATTAATTAACATTATTAATTATTTATTATTGTTATTATTATATTATATTATATTATATTATATATAAAACAAAAAAACAAACAGCAGCATAGCTGCGTACTCCTCTTCCCTCCATTTTCTTTTTATTATTACTAGCGGTCTTCCGTACCCGTTTGTGTGATACACATTATCTATAAGTTTTATAGATTTATATGTCATATGACCACATAAGTAGATTTGTGTGAAAATGTAAAAATACATTGAATTAAATGTAAAAAATCATTAAGTGAAAATGCACACATGTCATCAGACAAATTATCTTGAATTTTTTTTTTGGTCTAGTAGCCTTGTGGCTTGAAATTCCATCTTAAAGGTGAATAAGTAGAGTGTCCAGGGTTCGAACCCCGGCTCCTGCATAATATATGCAATGTCCCTACCAACTGAGCTAAGCTCACGGGGACAATTATCTTGCATTATTAACTGAGATATACATGTTAGAAGAAATAAAAAATGTTGTCCGCATTTTCTAGTCCGCTAACATATAGTAAAAGATTATTCTCAACTTTTTACGCATATTTTTTTGTTTGTGAATAGTTGATTTTCGGAAAACAACAAATAGAGACGTTAAATTCAATGTGAAAACCCCTTAAGTGAAAAAATGATTACCAAAACTTTTAACATGGATATGTATATTTAAGAATGCAACCTAAGAGGGGGGTGGATTAGATTTTGGGATTTATAAGCCAATTTTTGAGTTTAGTGTTTTTGATAATTTTTCCTTTGTGAATAGTTGATTTTCGGAAAACAACAAATAGAGACGTTAAATTCAATGTGAAAACCCCTTAAGTGAAAAAATGATTACTGTAACAACCCGTTTTTCAAAGACCAGAAAAGGCATTTTTTTTTTTTTTGTACACATCAGAGATACGCATAAACGCATGAAAGATTTTAAATGAGCCGGCATTCAAATATACAAAAGAACTCATTACCATAAGGTGCTTCGACAAGCAAAGTGTATTCCTGAATAATTACAAATCCAAGTCTAAGTATCAAAACAAGTTAGGAATCCTATGCTAACCAAAAAGCACGGTGCACAAAACACACCGGCGCATAGTCTAACTACCCTAAGCTAAAGCTCCAACCGCTCACTGGGGCCTGGAACAGCCACCGTCGTCACCACGACCTAACCCATCATCTGGGTGGGATGAGCCCGCAAATGAAAGAAAGGGTCACCACAAAATATATAGTATGTATATATATAACCGGTGCGAAAGATGTACACATAGCAAATTTCCACGAAACACAAGAGAAAGCTCTTAATCTCAAAAGCAATTCCTACCAACGGGTTTATATATATAATGCACACCAAGCCTAATGCAGACTTCTACAATGGGTGTGACAACCGATCTCTGGTTCGCCACATGCATGATTTAATTCCGGAATTCAACCTCTCTATAGAAGGCGTAGGTCTCTGGTGGGATAACACCTCCTACTATTGGTGGGATAACACCAGGTAGAGTCGCACAAGACAATACCAAAACAATCACGGTGGGATAACACCGGGTGAGTCACATAAGACAACCACCAACTCAATAAAATCCAGTAGGATTTGGCGAAGTCGCACAGACAAACGCCCGGTACGAAGGCAAGTCACACAAGACATACACCTAGGCACGCAACTATGAAATGCATGGCATATATTCTCTTCGGCATATACGGGATAGTCACACAGACAAAATCCTCGCGTAGTCCTATCTGACGCACGCATTCATATACGCTCATGCAAACATTCACATAGCCTAAAGTCTATGTACAAAGCATCACAACATACATACATTTTCTCAATCATATGTAAATTGCACACGTATTCATAACCACGTTCTCATCAACGAGAATACATAAGTACAAACATGCCAAAGCACACAACAATTGCACACACAGCAAAACAAAGCATGTTGTAACCCTTTTTAAAGACGGAAATAAAGTGGAGCCCTTACCTCGGCAAGCTTCCGATTATTACAACTGGTCCAAACAACACAACGCGCTTCCTAAAACAAGCAGCGTACCATCAATACATTGTTCCCCAACCAATAGTATTGAAACTAAACCAAAAACCCCAAAAACCTAAAGGTTCCTAAGGAAAAATCCCTCTTTCGGATACCATACCAAAAACTACCGTATTGATCAACACCCATGAGTTATTTGTACTATTTTTAGGACCCAAAACAATAGGCCAAAGTCTTAAATAATTTGAAATGCAAAATGGCCGTTTTCTTGCGTTATAAGTTACGTACTTTCCGAGTACCCGAAAAACTCGTTTCCAATCCCAACCACTTCCATAAATTAATAAAAAGGGATTAGAAAGTTAAAAACCAAGTTTAGAAATCAGAATCCAAAATTTCAACTCTCAGAGCTCGCCCTGGCGAGTTGACAGCGAGTGAAGGCAGTGAGGACAGGTCTAGCTCGCTCTGGAGCTCGCCCTGGCGTGTTGTCATGACCTGTGACACTCGCCCTGGCGAGTAACCACTCGCTCAGCGAGTTTCAACTGTCATGACAGCAAAAGACAGCAACTCACACCACCTTTTTCCACCCAAGCCTAGTTTGATTCTATTAGTTCCCAACATCTTTTCAAGGCACAAAAGCAAACCATTTTAATAAGCAAGCAATACATTTTCCGAAAGCTTGTTGGTTGCTTCGAGTGCAAGTTATTTGATTTTCATTTCCAAAATCAAAACCAAATCCAAGCACAAGTTTTATTACGGGCCTTAACCGTCCGGTAATCATTTTCAAACATGTTTTCAAAGTAAAAAGCGACACCACATGTCACAAGAGTTTTAAACCACTTTGACCCCAAAAACACTACCCAAAAACCCTTAGGAAATATTTTCATAAACCACAAAATATTTTTCATCGGATTTTCTAAAACAAAACCATACAACGCATTTCCCTTTCGCCCAAAGGTTCAAAGACAACGTTTCTTTTCAAAACCTTACAACTTAACCCCATGTTATTGATCAATACATAACCAACACAAAACCCTAACTTTTCTCATGAGATTTTCCACCAACTCATGGAAAACAAACATAACAAAGCCTACACATGCTTCTCTAAACCTCATGAACAACATTCATGAAACAAAAACCATGTAAAGTAACATTTTCTAACAAACCCTCATAAGAACATAAACCCAAAAATACTTAAACTCTATAAGTTTACCAACCTAAGAGATGAGAAGAGAGGGTTACCTTTAGAAAGTGATTCTCTACACTTTTCCTCAAAGCTTCCAAGCTTGAAATGGAGTGAAATGGTGAAGAAAGGAAAATTTGTGAAGGTTGGAAAGTTAGAATGGAGTTCCACGTGAAAGAGAGAAAGAATGGGTGAAGTTTGTGATTTTCTTAAGTCCATAATGTCATCAAACCTCCTTACTATACATAGCCTCTTGATAGCCAATCCACCCTTGGATCAAAGTCAAAAGTCCAAGCTTAAACCCTAGCCATTGGATCAATTTGCTTTATGAATAAGTCACAAGATTTAATCAAATCTTCCAAAACAAGTCACGCACTCAGCTCTTGCGCGTCGCGACGAACGTAAATCACAAAAACATATAACCTACGGAAAGAACGTCTAACGTTTAACATTTCCAAAACTTATCGCCGAATCTTTTTCCGCGACTGTAATTTTCTTCCATACCTTAGAAAATTATTCTCAGAAAATATCCGAACTCGCGCAGATATATAAAACTCCCATCCGAAATCTCACTCCAAACAGACGCAGTAAGATTTTCCATCCGCGGGTAAAATCCTACTCGTTTTTCCAAAAACCAGAATAATCCAACACTTATTATTCTAAAACCACATATAACTTCTTATTCAAGCAACAGGATCACAAGACAAAAGTCTGTACAATTACAGTGCACGAGCACAAAATAGACTCGATTACAGCAAAACCTAATCAATTACACGATGTTTCATCACACGAACACATCGAAACCCTAATATTCCTTAAACCAACTATACAATGAAATCTTGGGTCTTACAATACTACCCCCCTAAAAGAAGCTTCGTCCTCGAAACTTAGACGTCGTCAAACAATCTGGGGTACAATTCTTTCATCTTACTCTTGAGCTCCCAGGTGGTATCTCCTGTAGCTTCATTCCATATTACCTTCACCAAAGGTATCTCTTTCGTTCTCAGACGCTTCGTCTTCCTATCCGCAATCTTGATCGGCGGAACTTCAAATGACAAGTTATCCCTCAACTGGATGTCATCTGGTGTGATCACATGTGATGGATCCGGTGTATATTTCCGCAATTGCGACACATGGAACACGTCATGAATCAAAGATAGTACCGGTGGCAACGCGATCCGGTATGCTACCTTTCCAATCCGTTCCAAAATCTGATAAGGCCCTATAAACTTTGGAGTCAACTTCTTCGCTTTCAAAGCCCTTCCAACGCCAGTCGTTGGTGTAACTCGGAGAAATACGTGATCCCCCTCATCAAACTCTAGAGGCCTCCGTCGCCTATCCGCATAACTCTGCTGGCGATCTTAAGCAACCTTCATCATTGCCCTTATCTTTCGGACCTTGTCCGTCGTCTGTTGTACCATTTCCGGTCCTACTATCATACTTTCCCCATCTTGGTACCAACACAAAGGAGTCTGACATCTCCTCCCATACAAAGCCTCGTATGGTGCCATTCCAATACTCGCATGGAAACTGTTGTTGTATGTGAACTCTATCAAAGGTAACACATCATCCCAGCTTCCACGATCATCCAAAACACATGCTCTCAACAAATCTTCCAAAGATTGATTTGTTCTCTCGGTCTGCCCATCTGTCTGAGGATGATAGGCGGAACTCAATCTCAGTTTCGTCCCCAACGCCTCATGCAAAGTCCTCCAAAAGTGTGAAGTAAACTTTGGGTCTCGATCCGACACTATACTTGACGGGATCCCATGTAACCTCACAATCTCAGCAATGTAAATATCGGTCAACTTTGCTGCTGTATCCGTAGTTCTTACCGGTAGAAAATGAGCGGACTTAGTCAAACGATCCACTATCACCCAAATGGAATCATGCTTCCTCCTGGTCTTAGGTAAACCAGTGATGAAATCCATAGAAATGCTATCCCACTTCCACTCGGGGATATCTAATGACTGCAGCATCCCTGCTGGTCTCTGATGCTCAATCTTCGCCTTCTGACAAGTCAGACACGACGCCACATACTCAGCCACATCCTTTTTCATACCCGGCCACCAGAAATCATGCCTCAGGTCTTGATACATCTTTGTTGCTCCGGGATGTATACTAAGTTTACTCTTGTGTGCCTCCCCTAGAATGGTGTTTCTCAAGTCCATAGCTTCGGGTACACACACTCTCCCTTGACACCTCAAGATGTTGTCCGATCCCACCTTGAAATCTCGGTTGGTTCCTCGAACAATCAAAGCTCTTTTCTCCATAAGGAACTTGTCATCTTGACAATTAGCAACGTCCTCCAGCAAACCGTTCGAGATGGTAATCATACCCAGTCTCATATTCCCTAAAGCAAACTCTACCTCTAGGTGCAAGTCACGGAACTCTCTCAACAACTCTTGTTGACTAGCCATTTGTGCCGAACATACTGACACACTCTTTCTACTCAAAGCATCGGCTACCACATTAGCTTTCCCCGGATGATATTCTAAGGTGAAATCAAAATCCTTCAAGGTTTCCATCCACCTCCTCTGCCTCATATTAAGCTCTTTCTGATCGAACAGATACTTAAGACTTTTATGGTCACTAAACACGACAAAAGTGCAACCATAAAGATGATGTCTCCAAATCTTCAATGCAAAAACAACGGCCGCAAGCTCTAAATCGTGCGTAGGATAATTCTTTTCATGCACTTTCAGTTGTCTTGACGCATAAGCTACTGCTCTCTTGTGTTGCATCAACACACAACCCAAACCTTGATGAAAAGCATCACAATAAACCTCATACGGTTCATCCGACTGTGGTAACACCAACACCGGTGAAGTCGTCAATCCCTCCTTCAACAATTGAAAACTCAATTCACACTTCTCTGTCCAAGCAAAAGGTTGATCTTTTCGCGTAAGTTGTGTTATAGGCGCCACAATCTTAGCGAAACCCTCAATGAATCTCCGGTAATAACCGGCCAAACCCACAAAACTCCTCACATCAGTCACTGTTTGAGGCTGCTTCCATGAAAGTACCGTTTCAATCTTGGCTGGATCCACGGCTATTCCCTCTTTTGATATTACATGGTCAAGGAAATTCACCTCTTCCAACCAAAAATCACACTTTGACGGGTTAGCATGCAACTTTTTCTCCCTCAAAACTTGCAAAACCAAGCGAAGATGCTCTTCATGCTCCTCTTCACTCTTCGAATACACCAAAATGTCATCAATGAACACTACCACAAACTTGTCCAAAAATGAATTGAATATCCGATTCATGTAAGCCATAAAGATAGCAGGTGAATTCGTCACTCCAAACGGCATCACTAAGAACTCATAATGCCCATATCGCGTCCTAAACGCCGTCTTCTGAATATCCTCATCTCGTACTCTTATCTGGTGATAGCCAGACTTCAAGTCAATCTTTGAAAACACTGAGGCTCCCCTCAACTGATCCATCAAATCATCAATACGTGGCAATGGATATCGGTTCTTGATAGTCACCTTATTAAGCTTCCGATAATCCACACACAGACGAGATTTACCATCCTTCTTTTTAACCAATAAGACCGGTGCTCCCCAAGGCGACACACTAGGCCTTATGAAACCTTTAACCAACAAGTCTTCAATCTGACTTTTCAACTCTACCAACTCAGCTGGAGCCATCCGATAAGCTGATTCCGAAATCGGACCCGTACCCGGTTGCAAATCAATAAAGAACTCCACCTCTCTACACGGAGGAAAAGCTGGAATCTCCGATGGAAACGCATCTTGGAAATCCTGAACCACTCGAATTTCCTCAATTCGAATCTCCGACGTCACCCCTAAACTAGCAAGTGAAACTATCTCCGGCTCTCCATTACACATAACCACAGAAAGCCGATTTGCAGACAAGTACCTTCGCACACCTGGCTCGGGAAAGAAAACCAATTTCCGAGCACAGTCTAGAATCACATAATGATAAGACAACCAATCCATCCCGAGGATGATCTCGAGAGATAAAAGCGGTAGACAAACCAAATTGACCAGAAAATCCCTATTCTGGATTACTACCAAACAATGCAAACATGCAGTATTCACTACCAAATCCTTAGCAGGAGTCAAAACATTCAAATCGAATGGAAGCACAGAAACATTCAAACTCAAACGATTTGCACAAGCCAAAGATATGAATGAGTGGGTTGCCCCCGTGTCAATCAAAGCAGTTAGAGAATTACCTGCGATGTGACAGCTCTCGTGGATGGCATTGCTAGCCTGCCCACTCAACTCAGTGCCCATACAGTAAGCACGTGCTTTTGCCGCAGGTCTGACACCCTGTGAGCCTTGTGCCACATTTGCCGACGGCCCGGCCTTCGGGGCTCTGCAATCTCTAGCAAAGTGTCCCGGCTTCTTGCAATTGAAGCAAGCGCTTCCCCCCTTCGGTTGCGTGCACTCATTTGAAAAATGCCCCGCTTCTCCACAGTTGTAGCAAGCCCCCTTACTACCCTCTGATTTTCCCCGGGTTCCCTGATTCACCGATCGGCCCGGTCCTTTACTGTGGTGAGGACGGTTATAAGGCTTACTCCCTTGCCTCCCACTATTCTGAGTCGAACCGCGATCATTGGTACGAGTTGGTCCTCCGGCACTAGACCCTCCTTGGCGGTTCACCCGCTTATTCCTCATGTCCTCTACCTCTTGGCACTTCTCTACCAAGACCTGAAACTGTCGGATACCCAATGGCACAACCGAATCCTGCAGTTCGTACCTCAGCCCATCTTGGTAACGACGGCACATATAATCCTCATCTATCCCATCCCTAAAGAAGCGGAAGAAACGGGATAGTGATTCAAACTTCTTGGCATAAGTTTCAACATTCATGCCCCCCTGACGCAACCTCAGGAATTCCTCTCCATACCTTTCCCTTGCAGTCTCGGGAAAGTACTTGGCTAAAAACCTCCTCTTGAAGTTCTCCCAATTCAATTCTTCATGGCCATTTTCCATGATAATTCGGGTGTTCCTCCACCAATACTCTGAACCTCCCAGTAACTGATAGGTAGCTAAGACTACCTTTTCCCCTTCCGGACAATGAATTGCCCCGAATATTCTCTCCACAGATTGGAGCCACAAATCAGCAGTTTCCGGACCTCCCTCCCGATTAAACTTTGGAGGAGTCTGGTGGTTGAAATTTGACAGAAGTCTGGATCCCACAGCGAGTATTTCCCTTTCGCGCTTTTCCAGATCCCTCTGCGCCTTAGCATGGCTCTGAGCAGTCACAGCCGCTGCCATCGTATGCATGGCATAAGCCATCTGATTAATATCGACCTCGGGTACCATAGGAGCTGGATTCGCCCTTCTTGGCGGCATTCTATTCTGCACAATACCAATTCTGATTAGATCCTTAATCAAACAATTCTGAATCCTAACAGAATATCTCACTCCACGGATTACTAACTCGAAACCCGACACAGAACAAACACTAGAACTAACTCAACACTAGTTACGTTCTAACCGACTCTGGACTAACGACTCAAGTATACACTTTCCCTTTGAAGATTTAAAGCCGTGCTCTGATACCAATTGTAACAACCCGTTTTTCAAAGGCCAGAAAAGGCATTATTTTTTTTTTGTACACATCAGAGATACGCATAAACGCATGAAAGATTTTAAATGAGCCGGCATTCAAATATACAAAAGAACTCATTACCATAAGGTGCTTCGACAAGCAAAGTGTATTCCTGAATAATTACAAATCCAAGTCTAAGTATCAAAACAAGTTAGGAATCCTATGCTAACCAAAAAGCACGGTGCACAAAACACACCGGCGCATAGTCTAACTACCATAAGCTAAAGCTCCAACCGCTCACTGGGGCCTGGAACAGCCACCGTCGTCACCACGACCTAACCCATCATCTGGGTGGGATGAGCCCGCAAATGAAAGAAAGGAACACCACAAAATATATGGTATGTATATATATAACCGGTGCGAAAGATGTACACATAGCAAATTTCCACGAAACACAAGAGAAAGCTCTTAATCTCAAAAGCAATTCCTACCAACGGGTTTATATATATAATGCACACCAAGCCTAATGCAGACTTCTACAATGGGTGTGACAACCGATCTCTGGTTCGCCACATGCATGATTTAATTCCGGAATTCAACCTCTCTATAGAAGGCGTAGGTCTCTGGTGGGATAACACCTCCTACTATTGGTGGGATAACACCAGGTAGAGTCACACAAGACAATACCAAAACAATCACGGTGGGATAACACCGGGTGAGTCACACAAGACAACCACCAACTCAATAAAATCCAGTAGGATTTGGCGAAGTCGCACAGACAAACGCCCGGTACGAAGGCAAGTCACACAAGACATACACCTAGGCACGCAACTATGAAATGCATGGCATATATTCTCTTCGGCATATACGGGATAGTCACACAGACAAAATCCTCGCGTAGTCCTATCTGACGCACGCATTCATATACGCTCATGCAAACATTCACATAGCCTAAAGTCTATGTACAAAGCATCACAACATACATACATTTTCTCAATCATATGTAAATTGCACACGTATTCATAACCACGTTCTCATCAACGAGAATACATAAGTACAAACATGCCAAAGCACACAGCAATTGCACACACATCAAAACAAAGCATGTTGTAACCCTTTTTAAAGACGGAAATAAAGTGGAGCCCTTACCTCGGCAAGCTTCCGATTATTACAACTCGTCCAAACAACACAACGCGCTTCCTAAAACAAGCAGCGTACCATCAATACATTGTTCCCCAACCAATAGTATTGAAACTAAACCAAAAACCCCAAAAACCTAAAGGTTCCTAAGGAAAAATCCCTCTTTCGGATACCATACCAAAAACTACCGTATTGATCAACACCCATGAGTTATTTGTACTATTTTTAGGACCCAAAACAATAGGCCAAAGTCTTAAATAATTTGAAATGCAAAATGGCCGTTTTCTTGCGTTATAAGTTACGTACTTTCCGAGTACCCGAAAAACTCGTTTCCAATCCCAACCACTTCCATAAATTAATAAAAAGGGATTAGAAAGTTAAAAACCAAGTTTAGAAATCAGAATCCAAAATTTCAACTCTCAGAGCTCGCCCTGGCTAGTTGACAGCGAGTGAAGGCAGTGAGGACAGGTCTAGCTCGCTCTGGAGCTCGCCCTGGCGTGTTGTCATGACCTGTGACACTCGCCCTGGCGAGTAACCACTCGCTCAGCGAGTTTCAACTGTCATGACAGCAAAAGACAGCAACTCACACCACCTTTTTCCACCCAAGCCTAGTTTGATTCTATTAGTTCCCAACATCTTTTCAAGGCACAAAAGCAAACCATTTTAATAAGCAAGCAATACATTTTCCGAAAGCTTGTTGGTTGCTTCGAGTGCAAGTTATTTGATTTTCATTTCCAAAATCAAAACCAAATCCAAGCACAAGTTTTATTACGGGCCTTAACCGTCCGGTAATCATTTTCAAACATGTTTTCAAAGTAAAAAGCGACACCACATGTCACAAGAATTTTAAACCACTTTGACCCCAAAAACACTACCCAAAAACCCTTAGGAAATATTTTCATAAACCACAAAATATTTTTCATCGGATTTTCTAAAACAAAACCATACAACGCATTTCCCTTTCGCCCAAAGGTTCAAAGACAACGTTTCTTTTCAAAACCTTACAACTTAACCCCATGTTATTGATCAATACATAACCAACACAAAACCCTAACTTTTCTCATGAGATTTTCCACCAACTCATGGAAAACAAACATAACAAAGCCTACACATGCTTCTCTAAACCTCATGAACAACATTCATGAAACAAAAACCATGTAAAGTAACATTTTCTAACAAACCCTCATAAGAACATAAACCCAAAAATACTTAAACTCTATAAGTCTATCAACCTAAGAGATGAGAAGAGAGGGTTACCTTTAGAAAGTGATTCTCTACACTTTTCCTCAAAGCTTCCAAGCTTGAAATGGAGTGAAATGGTGAAGAAAGGAAAATTTGTGAAGGTTGGAAAGTTAGAATGGAGTTCCACGTGAAAGAGAGAAAGAATGGGTGAAGTTTGTGATTTTCTTAAGTCCATAATGTCATCAAACCTCCTTACTATACATAGCCTCTTGATAGCCAATCCACCCTTGGATCAAAGTCAAAAGTCCAAGCTTAAACCCTAGCCATTGGATCAATTTGCTTTATGAATAAGTCACAAGATTTAATCAAATCTTCCAAAACAAGTCACGCACTCAGCTCTTGCGCGTCGCGACGAACGTAAATCACAAAAACATATAACCTACGGAAAGAACGTCTAACGTTTAACATTTCCAAAACTTATCGCCGAATCTTTTTCCGCGACTGTAATTTTCTTCCATACCTTAGAAAATTATTCTCAGAAAATATCCTAACTCGCGCAGATATATAAAACTCCCATCCGAAATCTCACTCCAAACAGACGCAGTAAGATTTTCCATCCGCGGGTAAAATCCTACTCGTTTTTCCAAAAACCAGAATAATCCAACACTTATTATTCTAAAACCACATATAACTTCTTATTCAAGCAACAGGATCACAAGACAAAAGTCTGTACAATTACAGTGCACGAGCACAAAACAGACTCGATTACAGCAAATCCTAATCAATTACACGATGTTTCATCACACGAACACATCGAAACCCTAATATTCCTTAAACCAACTATACAATGAAATCTTGGGTCTTACAATTACCAAAACTTTTAACAGGGATATGTATATTTAAGAATGCAACCTAAGAGGGGGGTAAATTAGATTTTGGGATTTATAAGCCAATTTTTGAGTTTAGTGTTTTTGATAATTTTTCCGAAAAATTATTATGAAGGTTTCAATGAGAATGCGGAAAAATAAGAAGAGTAAGGGAAAGAGAAAGAATACAAGATAATTATAGTGGTTCCCCTATTGGTACATCCACTCCCAACACACCCTATGAAGGAATTCCTATGTTAGAATCTTTGTTATAAGCAATCTTACCTCAAGACCCCTTAACAATCTTTCTAACATACACAAGATAGCACCCCGCTATCTTTAACAACAAGAATCTTCACCAAATCCTGTGATGAAATTCTCTTACAACACAAAGAGAAAGCACCTCACTTTCTCTCAAAAATTTCCACCACCAACAATGGTGAGAAATTTTACAACAAAAGAAATGAAGAATAATATTGTATGGCTGTTATCAAATCAATATCATTTTAATAATGTATACAACTTTAATGCTCAGAAACTTCTTGGATATGAAAGTATAAGCAAAATTTCTTAAAATTGAAAGTGAAAGTTTATGAGAGCAAGTGATATTGTAACTTAGAATTTTGAGAATGTGAAAGTTGTTATTAATTGTAATGATCACAAACACACTACAACATTTTGAGGTTTAGGCCGCCGTCAAAAACTGTTGCTAAAAGCCAAAAAACCGTACCTGTATCCAAAGGCAACGGTTTAAAATAAGTTATGTATCCAATGTCCATGAAGCAAGACAACTTTTTGAAAAGGTCTCATAATGAAAAAGTTATGTTTTAAAATAACAACGATTCATAAAAAATATTCTGTCCAAGCCTTATTAAATCAGTCGTTACGGACACGCGACTTAAAAGATTTTGCTTTCAAAATTCCAACAGTCATATGCTAATTTCAATGTTCAAACAACAACATGTATTTTACATCAGTTGAGAAGAATGGCGATTTAAAAAGTTCAGACATCTTTTCTTAAAAATCAACTTTTTATATTTTTAAGAGCTTGCTTCATATGGACATTTATATTTAATTAGAAATTTATTTGTAATTAATTTGTAAAATAATTTCTGAGCATTCTAAGTTATATAATTATTGAAAGTGATAAATCGAAGATAAGGACCATACTTACAATTCATTTAAATGTAAAGCCGGGGTCTTTATCTTCATCTTGATTTCTCGTCTTAAACCCAACAA
This sequence comes from Trifolium repens, assembly GCA_030408175.1. Classification (NCBI taxonomy): domain Eukaryota; kingdom Viridiplantae; phylum Streptophyta; class Magnoliopsida; order Fabales; family Fabaceae; genus Trifolium; species Trifolium repens. The sequence continues at coordinate 41,903,418 of CP125851.1, forward strand.
AGTTCAAGAAGAAAATCTTCTTCACAGGATATGGTCAGGTGGCTATTAAAGTCTCTAAAAACTAAATTTTAAAATGATGACCTTAATTTCAATTATTTTAAGTAGGTACAAAAAAAATGTAGTTAACTCTAATTACTTTTTTTTCCTTTTGAGGTTTGAAGAATCATGAGCTTGAACCAGATCCTATTTGTATTGTACTAATATGTCCATAAAATGATCTTAATTTTTTATACATACCTTTATTTATTATTTTTTTTGTGAAGATATTAATAATTAGTTTATGAAAAAACATCAAATTAACCAACATAAATATTCACAAATGCAAAACTCAAATAATTAATCGAATAAAAATAAATGGATGTTATGTTTGCTTCATACCATATTTTTAGTACAAAATGAATAGTTTGTTTAGTGTCTAAAGCTTCTAATAGTGTTTGTTTGTCATATCTTTTTTGTTTCATTATTGTGCTAACGTGTGTGTATCCATTTGACTATGCTTCTTTATGTATTTTAGTTTTTTGGTAATTTTGTTTGTGTAATTTGTATATTTTTAGTAGTTAAATTGCAAACAACTCAAATTGAAGACTACAACAATGATTTGGAACCAAAAAAATAATTTGGTTGAATCATATAGAAAAAAATATGTTGCGGCGATCAGATTGTGAATTTACTTATGTGCCAAAAGAATAAAAAAGTAACAATAATATAAAAATGCTTTAAAATTAAATCTTGAAGGAAATATATAGTGTGTCCTGGTTTTTCCCTCGTCTCAAGGTTGAAAATTGAAAGGTCATGCAAGATAATTTCTTCAACGCTTCATTACTTTTACAACACATACATTAATTTTCTCAAAATGAAAACTTTAAGGAATGAAGTATTTATATGCAACTGTATGTCTGTAGTAAAGTTATTTGACAACAACTAAATTATTGTAAAAGCAACCAAATATTCATATATTCTTAAGTGTAACAAAATTTGTCCTTATTAGTTAAATAAAACTAAAAACTTGTTGCCTATTATTATCACTGTTGTGAGTTCCCCTAGCTTGGACTATTTGTTAACATCATAGATAATTCATTTGTGGGATTGACTACGGTTTGGCAAGTGAACCAGTCTGTTGTCGAGTAATAATTCACTCTCTACTGAGTAGAATGAGTTCGTATCTACAAGGATCGCGCCAAAACTACTAATCTACTTAAGGAAGCCTCCGCTTTGGTTTGAGAGTTTGGTTTTAATTTCAGAAAATAGATTTCAAGTTGTAGAAATTCAGATGAGAAAGATAGGTTAAGTGTTTCGAATCCCTCCCCTAGTCCTGCTTGGTAATTGGCGTTATTTCGTTAAATATTCCTTTTTATTATACGGCGAACTAATCTTAGTGCTAAAAAGTCTTAGAAGGAAAACCCGTGTCAGACACGTTGTCACGTTTCCTAACTAAGTGCTGAGGTTGTAATTAAATTATCGTGCTGTTCATTAGTTCTCTAAGCCCTTAGCAGCACCCACGAGTGGCCGTTTGATGAAGCTAAGTCTATTCTCTAGTAGGCCGGCACTATCAGTCTACCTTATGACTGAATAACAATGCTCTAAGCGTTCCCCGATCAATAGCTAAAAGTCGGAATTACGTCGTTAAAACATAGCAAATAGGAATAATAAAACTGAATACAATATTATATAAACTTGCAACCAAATTACATGTCTCAAGCATTCATAGGGGAGTTCGTCTACTAACCTAACCCAGAGGGGGTTTAGTTATTAATTTGCATAATCTAATTACAAGAATGCATAAGAATAACCTTGCCTTGCGGAGGAAGTTACCTTTTTCGTTGAGAGGGGAAAGTTCCTTCCCGAAGAGAGCTTCCTTTCCCACGTGCTCGCCTCCTCCTCGCTCCTTAGAAAAAGTGTTTCTCTAAAATTTATGAATGAATAATTGTGAAGGAGGGGAGCTCTATTTATAGTTTTTCATAACGGGATTCGCGCCCATCGTGACCATGATGGATCCCATCGTGACTCTATTTATAGTTTTTCATAACGGGCTTCGCGCCCATCGTGACCACGATGGATCCCATCGTGTCACGATGGAGTGGATATTCTTCAAAAATAAATCAGATACGCACACCTTGCTTGGTGACTAAGTTTTCCCATCGTGGCACGATGGGAGTCATCGTGACCACGATGGCGCGTTTCTTTCTATTTATCCACTTTTTGCTCTTTTTTGGCAATTTCTTGAATTCTTGTCTTCTTCTACAAGTAACTTCATTTCTCTGGGCTTTTGTTTTGTAAATGGTGCTTTAAGCTACTAAACTATGACTAAAACTATACTAATATTGCTATATAAATTCATGTCATCACAACCTTAAACTTAAACCGTTGCTTGTTCTCAAGTAACATGTTGTCAAACAAGATTGTCAGTGATTTAAGAAATAAATTAAGATGATAGGAATTTCACAACCTTTCGTCAGTAATGGAACTACTGACTTTCACCGTAGCGGTCATGCCCATTAACACTTTAGCTCAAGAGACGTCAATAGTAGCAAGTCAGACAAATGTTCACGAAGAGTCTATGTACCAACCTTTTCACTCTCTCACATTTTCGCTCGAAATTGAAAGGGTTCATTCGCAATCATCGTGCAACCTGCCATTTTACCATAGGCTTGCAAGATTTCTAAGTGACCGGTCAAAATTTAAATGAACACATATTTTGGAGGTCTTTTAAGGGTTATAACGTGGCTTAGGTAAATGTGAGACATTACCTGAGTTACCTTTTTGATGAATGTACCAGAGATTAAGAACCTGATGTGTCTTTGTATGTTTCTTTTCTATCACTTATTTTTGCTCTTTTGCTCTTTCTTTTTTTCATTTTTTCATTTAGTTTTTGTTGAAGAGACTCTTTTTTAGGGACTTTTTTGATGTTATCCCGTCTCTTTTTCATTTTTTTTCTTTTCATTTTTGTGATAGTTCTCTGTATATCCACCCCAAACTTATGATGTTGCCTCCCATTAAGCGCGTTCTAGAAAATAAACAAGCACATGGTACTCTCATAGTATATTTGAAAGAAAGTGATAATACCGTTTGGAAATATTTGGCTCAAATCCTCACTGGCTTAGGTATCTAAAGGTTGAACATTTGTCTTGTGAACACTACCTTCGTCACTCATCTCGTTGTCTCTTAAACTTTCGCGCTTTCCGAGCAATCACCTTTGGTGTTCTTGGTGAAGGCGTGGAATTCTCATCATAGCAATTCATCTTTGCACTGCAATAAACAACAAAACAGTTATTGAATTTTATATGTAGCGTTGATGGTTGTTTATAGATAAGGATGACATAGTTGGAATTTATGTACAATTTATTGAAAGTAAAAATGACACATAAAATAAAAGTATCTGGACAGCGATGTAGCATGAGAAAGTGATGGTTGAAACTGATCTTTGACCCTGGGTGAGGGTGTTGTGTGGCCCTTTATTTGTTTGACTTTTGTTCCCATGCTGCACTCCAGTACCTGAAAATAAATATTTTTGTATTTTTTTTATTAGGATGATGGGTTGCCTCCCATTAAGCGCGTGTTTAACGTCCCGAGCCTGACGATTACACCTATGAATCTTTAAGGTATAGAGTATCCTTAACTTCCGGTATTTCTCCTCCTTCGTAGATTTTCAACCTTTGGCCATTTGCATGCAAAATTGTTGACGTCTTCTTATCGAAGAGCTCTATGGCTCCATATGGGGATACCTTAGTTACTTCATATGGTCCTGTCCATTTGGATTTCAGCTTCCCTGCTATGAACTTGAACCTTGAGTTATATAGGAGTACTCTTTGTCCTGCCATGAACTCCTTTGGGCGAATCTTTTTGTCATAAAAACGTTTTGTTTTCTCTTTGTAGATTTCTGCGTTGTCGTAAGCTTGCAGGAAAAGTTCGTCTAGTTCATACAACCGCTGTATCCTGGCTTTTCCTGCCAGTTTTGGGTCCATGTTGACTTGTCTTGTTGCCCAATATGCTTTATGTTGGAGTTCGACCGACAAATGAAACGATTTGCCATAGACCAGTTGATATGGTGTAAGACCTAAGTGTGTCTTGTAAGCTGTCATGTATGCCCATAATGCGTCATCCAGTTTCCGAGACCAATCTTTTCTGGATGCCATTACCGTTTTTTCTAGAATGCTCTTGAGTTGTCGATTTGAAACCTCCACTTGGCCGCAAGTTTGGGGATGATATGGGGTTGACACTTTGTGTTTAACGCCATAAGCGGCCAACAGTTTTTCTAGGGATTTATTCAGGAAGTGAGTCCCTCCGTCGCTGATCAGTATTCCAGGGGTTCCAAACCTGCAAAAAATATTCTTTCGCAAAAATTGCATCACAGTTTGTGCGTCGTTAGAATGGCAAGCAAATGCATCAACCCATTTTGTTACATAATCAACGCATACTAGAATGTAAAGTTTATTATCAGAAGCAGGAAATGGTCCCATAAAGTCAATGCCCCAACAGTCAAAGGGTTCTATTTCTAGAATCCCTCTCTGGTGCATCTCATTTCTTTTTGAGATGTTACCTGTTCGCTGGCATCGGTTACATTGTCTGATGTACCTTTCACAGTCTCTGTTCATGGTTGTAAGACCCAAGATTTCATTGTATAGTTGGTTTAAGGAATATTAGGGTTTCGACGCGTTCGTGTGACGAAACATCGTGTAATTAGTAGCTTTTGCTGTAATTGAGCCTGTTTTGTGCTCGTGCACTGTAATTGTACAGACTTTTGTCTTGTGATCCTGTTGCTTGAATAAGAAGTTATATGTGGTTTTAGAATAATGAGTTTTGGATTATTCTTGTTTTTGGAAAAACGAGTAGGATTTTACCCGCTGATGGAAAATCTTACTGCGTCTGTTTTAAGTGAGGTTTCGGATGGGAGTTTTATATATCTGCGTGAGTTGGGATATATTCTGAGAATAATTTTCTAAGGTAGGGAAGAAAATTACAGTCGCGGAAAAAGATTCGACGATAAGTTTTGGAAATGTTAAACGTTAGACGTTCTTTCCGTAGGTTTTAAGTTTTTGTGATTTACGTTCGTCGCGACGCGCGAGAGCTGAATACGAGACTTGTTATGGATGAGGTGAATTAAATCTTATGATTTCTCATAAAGCAAATTGATCCAATGGCTAGGGTTTAAGCTTGGACTTTTGACTTTGATCCAATGATGGATTGGCTATCAAGAGCCTTTGACATAGTAAGGAGGTTTGTTGCCTTATGGACTTAAAAACATCACATATTCATCTCCATTCTTTCTCTCTTTCACGTAGACTCCATTACTTCTTTAACACCTTCACTAAATTTTCCATTCCTCACCATTTCACTCCATTTCAAGCTTTGGAGCTTAGAGGGAAGTTGTAGAGAATCACTTTCTAAAGGTAACCCTCTCTTCTCATCTCATAGAGTTTAAGAGTTTTTGGGTTTATGTTCTCATGAGGGTTTGTTAGGAAATGTTACTTTACATGGTTTTGTTTCATGAATGTTGTCATGAGGTTTAGAGAAGCATGTGTAGGCTTTGTTGTTTTTGTTTTCCATGAGTTGGTGAAAAATCTCATGAGAAAAGTTAGGGTTTTGTGTTGGTTATGTATTGATCAATTACATGAGGTTATGTTGTGAGGTTTTGAAACGAAAAGTTGTCTTTGAACCTTTGGGCGAAAGGGAAATGCATTGTATGGTTTTGTTTTGGAAAATCCGATGAAAAATATTTTGGGGTTTATGAAAATATTCCTAAGTGTTTTGTGTAGTGGTTTTTGAGGTCAAAGTGGTTTAAAACTCTTGTGACATGTGGTGTTACTTTTTACCTTGAAAATATGTTTGAAAATGATTACCGGACGGTTAAGGCCCGTAATAAAACTTGTGCTTGGATTTGGTTTTGATTTTGGAAATGAAAATCAAATAACTTGCACTCGAAGCAACCAACAAGCTTTCGGAATATGAATTGCTTGCTTATGAAAATGGTTTGCTTTTGTGCCTTGAAAAAGTGTTGGGAACTAATAGAATCAAACTAGGCTTGGGTGGGAAAAGGTGGTGTGAGTTGCTGTCTTTTGCTGTCATGACAGGTGCAACTCGCTGAGCGAGTGGTTACTCGCCAGGGCGAGTGTCACAGGTCATGACAACACGCCAGGGCGAGCTCCAGGGCGAGTAAGACCAGTCCTCACTGCCTTCACTCGCTATCAACTCGCCAGGGCGAGCTTTGAGACTTAAAATTTTGTATTCTGATTTCTAAACTTGGTTTTTAGCTTTCTAATCCCTTTTTATTAATTTATAGAAGTGGTTGGGATTGGAAACGAGTTTTTCGGGTACTCGGAAAGTACGTAACTTATAACGCAAGAAAACGGCCATTTTGCATTTCAAATTATTTAAGACTTTTGACAATTGTTTTGGGTCCTAAAAATAGTACAAATAACTCATGGGTGTTGATCAATACGGTAGTTTTTGGTATGGTATCCGAAAGAGGGATTTTTCCTTAGGAACCTTTAGGTTTTTGGGGTTTTTGGTTTAGTTTCAATACTATTGGTTGGGGAACAATGTATTGATGGTACGCTGCTTGTTTTAGGAAGCGCTTTGTGTTGTTTGGACGAGTTGTAATAATCGGAAGCTTGCCGAGGTAAGGGCTCCACTTTATTTCTGCCTTTAAATGGTTACGACATGCTTTGTTTTGCTGTGTATGCAATTGCTGTGTGCTTTGGCATGTTTGTACTTATGTATTCTCGTTGATGAGAACGTAGTTATGAATACGTGTGCAATTTACATATGATTGAGAAAATGTATGTATGTTGTGATGCTTTGTACATAGGCTTTAGGCTATGTGAATGTTTGCATGAGCATATATGAATGCATGAGCATGAGCATATATGTTTGCATGAGCATATATGAATATGTGAAAGATTGTACCAGTGATCGGTTGTCACACCCATTGTAGAAGTCTGCATTAGGCTTGGTGATTTATTTATATAAGCCCGTTGGTGGGAATTACTTTCGAGATTAAGAGCTTTCTCTTGTGTTTGTGGAATTATTGTTATGTGTACAATCTTTCGCACCGGTTATATATATACATACTATATATTTTGTGGTGACCCTTTCTTTCATTTGCGGGCTCATCCCACCCAGATGATGGGTTAGGTCGTGGTGACGACGGTGGCTGCTCCAGGCCCCAGTGAGGTGTTGGAGCTTTGGCTTAGTATAACGCCCCAACTAAAATATCTAGAATATTTAGTCAAGACATACATAATATGGATCTGAGTACAATTAAAATTTACTGAATAAATTAGCAAGATACAAATTGCTTAATACAAAAGGGATAACAAATGAAATACAGCGATAATTGCTAGTATTCTGAGTAAACAAGATAATAAACTAAAAGCAAGACGAAGAAAATAAAATCTTCAAGGCGGACAATCCAAGCTCAGCTCCAACTGTCAGCCTCCTAACTGGTCCTTGCTCCGAATATCCTGTTTACCTAAAAAAAAATTGTTTGGAGTGGGGTGAGACTACTAAGCCTCAGTGAGTCCTACTACCCTTCTAAAGGTGACTACACCGGGGATCCTAAAATCAGTCGTAACATACTAACTTAACTAACATAACATAATAGTATAATATAAAGGTGTATCACATATTAATAAACTCTTATTCATTTTAGACACAAGGACACTCTGAGGTGAGCATGTCTCAGAGGCCTGCCATATCCGTCAACCGATTCGGTTACGGCATGCAGCTCACAATAACTTATCCTAATGGATTATCCCATTGGGAGTCCATAGCGCGACATAACAGATCGCTCTTGATTGACTGATACTAATTTAGTTCTTACTACCATAATTATCCCAAAACCCGGGGAGCATACAAACTAAATTTCCTAAGTTATACCCTAAGATTCCAATTGCGTTTGACCTCCTGTGAAACATTATATTAATTACATAATTGCAAAAATATCTGAAGTAATAGAGGATATAAAACGAGTGATGAATTTTAGGAAAAATTGAAAAGTTGGGTCAATTCTGCTCCAGCTCGCCATGGCAAGAAATCTGCTCGCCATGGCGAGTAAACTGGTAAAATTTCCTGCACAATCTCGCCATGGCGAGAAATCTGCTCGCCATGGCGAGTAAACTGGTTCTGGCCTAAATCAGCTCGCGAGGCGAGCAAACGCCCGCCATGGCGAGTTTCATCAGCCCAGAAGTTGTTAACTCGCCATGAATGCGCGCCGTGGCGAGTTTCTGCAGAAAACACTCTGTTTTACGAATTTTGATAATTTTGAAATGAAATCACTTACAATCCTCTTTTAAAACAGTGCAATCACATAATAGACATAATATATGACAGAATGGAGGGAAAATTGGGAGTTATTTCCCCTTACACAAGATTTTCCTAATTTCCTAGGTTAACATGCATAGTTCATAAAATTGGGGAAATCTAACTACCTAGCCTAAGAACCCACCTGGAGTTGAAGCTTTAGGCTTGATTCCTGGGCTCTACAACAGCTACAAACTCCTCAGCTACACCCACGAACCGGAATGGACAGATTTGGAAAAGTGTTGAACTTGAAACTCCACTTTGCTTCCATTCTTTATGTTCAAGAACAACCCATAACCAACTTGATTCTCATGCATGCAAGACCAAACAGAATTTCTGGTTATAAGAGTGGAAAGTAGGAGCACGAATTTGAGACAAAGAAAAGGATCTAGGTGCCAACTTACCTCTTTATGGTACGAACGGTTTGGTGAGGAAGGTTGGATCTTTGCATGTTAAATTCAACAAGAATTTGGGACACAAATTGATGAGTTGTTGTTGCTGTTCGGTCACGAGAGGGAGAAGACAAGACCTTACTCTCACATTTGGTGAAGTAGTAATTAGAAAAATGAAGGAGTTGACTTGTTGCTTGAGTTTAAATAGAAAAAGCTAAGTAATGGGGTGGTGGCTGAGGTTTTTGGCGTGAAGAGAGAGGAGAGGTAGTGCTAAACTTACTGAAAGTGAATTTGGAGAGAAAAATGAATAATCTTGGAGTGTCTAAACCATTAAATACCCCTCTTAATAAATTTACAACTTTGCCCTTCAAAGGTTAATTAAGACCAATCATCTTCATTTGTGGTACTTTTCTAATAAACATGAAGTTAAGAGCTTTACCTTGTAATTTTTCCTATTAATAAAAATTGGGATGTTACAATCTACCTCCCTTAAAGAATTTCGTCCTCGAAATTCAACACTTCTCCATTCCACATCAGGGTAGATCGTTTATATCCGCCTCCATTACTACACTTTACTTATTCTCTGGTCAATAATATTCAATCCCTTGGAATAAAACTTTCCTCTCTTAGGGTTTTTGGCTAGAAGCCGGTCAATTAATCTACACTTATAACTGGTCTCACGCTGCGCACTCTGATTTGAACGCTTACTGTCACCTTCTGACAGCGTCATTACAAACTTAGTCCATGACTTCTGGACACTGTCGTATATCATCTCAATTAATCTGATTCTACTTCTACTGGCAAAACTTCGTTATCGGACCAACTAGGAGTTCGGTATCTGGCCTGGTTGGGTACACACAAAAGCTGGTGACTATGACCGACGTTAAATAAATACTCTGACAGTAAAAGCTTGGGTATTCCTATTGGCAACTTCAAAATCTTATTTCCCAAGGTCGTTCTCCTTTCTGAACACTACCACGCACGACACATCATACATACCCCTGAACCACGTGTGTTGTTTAAATACTCCAGGATCGATCGAAATATAAAACGAGCGGAAAATTGTCTAAATACTACAAATCCCTCTGCCAACGAGTTAGACTCATCCGCAGGCGAATCTATAGTTATCCGATAAAATCCCACCTACAATCTCTATCCATCCCGGCACGACACGATAGTCGAGTTGTACATTTAACGCGTGGCGCATTTGGGTTCAGATCATTCCTCAGGGTTACAGGTCAAACTTGTCCGAAGTCCTTCGCTGGTAACTAATGTATGGAACCTGGCTAGTTGGAAGCATAAGGTCTGGATTTGTAACGCTAAGGCTGGATTGAATGGTTTGGCTTAGAACGATTGACTGACTTATTTCAACAGGTCACTAAGGATAAGAGAGAGCTTTCAAATGAGAATGGTAAATTACTCCAAGTGAGCAGTTAACTCTTACACTTATACTGACTAATTACTGGCAACTAGACTTGGATTTTAGAATGTTCTGGTCCAGGCGTTCAGGCTTCAGTGCCTGATCTCACGAGATTACAGGAATTGAATTTTTGAAGGTTGAAATGTTCGGGCAGAGGTACTCAGGGTTAACACACTGATCTTACGTAGTTACGAGTACGAAGTTGGTAGGTTTGAATCTTCAACACTGATTTCTCTGGTATGACTTAATTCCACTGAACATGGAACTGGTCCAAACTTAATTCTAAATTCGACTGATGAGGCTACGAAAGATAGGTAACTAACTTTATTGAAGAACATGTTACTGGTTTAGAGTGCACGAAGTTGAACTGTTTATCTGATACTGAGCTAGATAAGTGTTACCGGAGTGTTTTGAAGTATGTCGATTGACAGATCAACCGAGCGAGTAGGAAATGAAGCTGAAAATATTCTTGACCTTCTCAAGAATAATTAACTTCCGCAGATAGACTTCTGTTAGTAATAACTTAACTGGAAAACTGAAAACACTTACTGCGGTTACTTAAGTGTGACATTATCACCCTCGATGTAACCAATTGGCTTCGAGGAATTTGAAAAATTTGCACCCTAATAGAACTTAGGTACAGCGCGAAGGTGTCAAGCCATTAAGGCTCGAGAAAGATTTATCCAAAAGAGGCGTGATTAGACGAGTTAGAGAATACACACGTTCCTGTTGTTCCCAAACTTGCGAATATTGAATTGGGCATTGTTCGGGTCAAAGACTCCGCTGGAATAGGATCTCTAGAGATAAATAGACAATTGAAGATTCGTCTTCCACTGGTTTATACTCATATTCTACAATCTTAATTCTCCTGCCAGTTCTCTCAGGTTAGGACAACTACGTTTCCACTCAATGTTCCTTGCTAACAACTTCTCAGCGGTAGGTCCAACTGATTCACATAGACTCTAAATTAGAAGGTTTAGTTATGAGGGAATGCGGTGTTGGCTGATGTTAAAGTTAAATCTAGCTACTTGTTTCTGAGTAACTAACATAAGCCTAAAGATTGATCTAGGTGTTTGATGACTACTACGGCCTGCTACTAATATTGGTTTCACACGGAAATGGCGGCTCTGCATCACCTTTATCTAGCATTAACATCCTAAATGGTGTTCTAATTGGCTGGTTAACTAATCTTACCGGTCTTCTTATTTCAAAGGTTCCAATATAGGAACTTGCTTGGTGACTGGTCGAACTAATGTTGAATTTGATTTATCAAGTCGCGTTCCATGCTATACGGTATTACGCTAGTGGTAGAATATGGCTGGCCAAATCTAACCTCAACCGGCTAACTAACTGGTCTGTAATATTGAATTACTAACCTAAGGACAACTGATGAGCAACTCTCGAGGCACGGCTACTGATCCTGTTCATTTCTCAGCTGGGTGGTCAAAAGAGAGTGTTCTATTAAGGTCAAACTGGTATTAATCTGAATTATCGATCTCTAACCATCTAGTGGCAAGGCTAAGACGGGTTGACCTTGGTGGCTGATGGTGCTAAGGCAACTCTCAATTGCTATTACTAAGCAAAATCTAGCCTATGATGGTGCGATGTAATTTCAGGTATGGAGCGATAAACTGGTTCTATTGATGACATCTAGAGGTTGTTATCTTAAGTGGTCACTTAATAGGTTTTGCGATAAGAAATTATTAAGGTATAAATGCTAAGATTTCTCTATTCTTACCGGGGTAATCAACTGGTCAGAAGTGCTGGGTTACTAGTCTATGGTCACTTAATTGCAACGGTCTTAACAAACCTGTTCAGGTGATGGTATTGTTAGGAAAATTTAGCTTTGATGTGAGTCAGGGTCGTACTTATGTGACAAGGTTCTACTATTGGTTTGATTGCTAAACTATTCGGTACTAGTGTTTCCGGAGTTTGATTGAGGGCTCTCAGGATGTAATATGAACTCCTATCTGTTGATCTAATTAATATTTGGGTCTCTAAAGTTTGCTAGATATACTGCTAAAGACTGGTGTGGTTGGAAAGGAAACTTCTAACTGTTATACTAGATGTAGTTTGATTCTTGGTAGCGAGGTAGAAATGTTCTCACGAGTTTGAGAGGTAAGAGTAGCCTAATTAAGGACATTCTAGTTGGTAACCTAATAAGGCGGCTTGAGGAGATACTGGAATGTGCTTTTGTCCTAATTGGGTTTCTCACATACGGATGGTTCGATTTGAACTTCTACTATGGTGTTATCTATTAGGTTCACCACACTGGGTTGCTAATTCAGATTCCTATAAATGATTGAACTTAATATGTTTTCTCGGGTACGGATACGGACTACAAGGATTCTAATGGTTGCTCCGGTTACGATTGAGCTCCTAATAGTGCCACTATACTTGTTCGTCTCTAAAGGAAAGGTGCACTCAGTCCAATTTCTTATCGTCTTCTAATCCTAATATCATTTCAAACGTAACTCCTTAACAACTCTTATGCTCACAAGGTAGCTTGGAATGGTTTATACTAAAACTCAGAAAGTAGAATGATAAGGTAGATGAAGGGGGCTTGAGACTGTTCACCATAGTTAAAAATGACTGAACAGAGACCCGTGTTGCAACAAGCAGTAGCAGCAGCCTGATAAGCTCGCTGCAGCGTGTGCTTGCTCGCTAAGCGAGTTAGACAGAGTGTGTAAGAATGATTTTATGGTTCGTCCAATTTTCTTCGTTGCATAACACCATAACTCCCAGTCATATACTAACTTGAATTTTAGGGTGAGTTTTGATTTACCGCCTACTGTTCTAGGGTGTTTATTGGCTCACGAGCTTGACTGAATTTAGGCTCTCACTAGGATAAGGTTACTTATAGGTTTAGGAAGTTTGCCTGACACACGGTGTCAGTTGATTACCGTTATGTAATACACATTTCAGTATAAGGGTCCACTTATTCCCTTTCAACTACAACTCTACTCCTGACCTGTTACTTCACAAGATTATTAGTTCCATCAGACTGCGCTTACTCCGGTGGCACCATTTGCCATTGCTCCAAAATTCACTTATAAGAGTCTTCTTCGACGACTGCTCATCGATCGTAGTTTAACTACGGATTTAACGCTGGAATTCCAGAGTTCACTTCAGTTCTAAACCATAATACCCTGCTTACCATACACAATACTGAGTTGATCAGGCTCAGCACGCGATGGTTTCAGCGTAAACAGTTCAGATCCAAAGGGTCTATATTATTAGAAAGGATTGGAATGACTCATGGCAAGGTCCGACACTGGATCGACCAGCTCTGATACCAATTATAACGCCCCAACTAAAATATCTAGAATATTTAGTCAAGACATACATAATATGGATCTGAGTACAATTAAAATTTACTGAATAAATTAGCAAGATACAAATTGCTTAATACAAAAGGGATAACAAATGAAATACAGCGATAATTGCTAGTATTCTGAGTAAACAAGATAATAAACTAAAAGCAAGACGAAGAAAATAAAATCTTCAAGGCGGACAATCCAAGCTCAGCTCCAACTGTCAGCCTCCTAACTGGTCCTTGCTCCGAATATCCTGTTTACCAAAAAAAAAAAATTGTTTGGAGTGGGGTGAGACTACTAAGCCTCAGTGAGTCCTACTACCCTCCTAGAGGTGACTACACCGGGGATCCTAAAATCAGTCGTAACATACTAACTTAACTAACATAACATAATAGTATAATATAAAGGTGTATCACATATTAATAAACTCTTATTCATTTTAGACACATGGACACTCTGAGGTGAGCATGTCTCAGAGGCCTGCCATATCCGTCAACCGATTCGGTTACGGCATGCAGCTCACAATAACTTATCCTAATGGATTATCCCATTGGGAGTCCATAGCGCGACATAACAGATCGCTCTTGATTGACTGATACTAATTTAGTTCTTACTACCATAATTATCCCAAAACCCGGGGAGCATACAAACTAAATTTCCTAAGTTATACCCTAAGATTCCAATTGCGTTTGACCTCCTGTGAAACATTATATTAATTACATAATTGCAAAAATATCTGAAGTAATAGAGGATATAAAACGAGTGATGAATTTTAGGAAAAATTGAAAAGTTGGGTCAATTCTGCTCCAGCTCGCCATGGCAAGAAATCTGCTCGCCATGGCGAGTAAACTGGTAAAATTTCCTGCACAATCTCGCCATGGCGAGAAATCTGCTCGCCATGGCGAGTAAACTGGTTCTGGCCTAAATCAGCTCGCGAGGCGAGCAAACGCCCGCCATGGCGAGTTTCATCAGCCCAGAAGTTGTTAACTCGCCATGAATGCGCGCCGTGGCGAGTTTCTGCAGAAAACACTCTGTTTTACGAATTTTGATAATTTTGAAATGAAATCACTTACAATCCTCTTTTAAAACAGTGCAATCACATAATAAACATAATATATGACAGAATGGAGGGAAAATTGGGAGTTATTTCCCCTTACACAAGATTTTCCTAATTTCCTAGGTTAACATGCATAGTTCATAAAATTGGGGAAATCTAACTACCTAGCCTAAGAACCCACCTGGAGTTGAAGCTTTAGGCTTGATTCCTGGGCTCTACAACAGCTACAAACTCCTCAGCTACACCCACGAACCGGAATGGACAGATTTGGAAAAGTGTTGAACTTGAAACTCCACTTTGCTTCCATTCTTTATGTTCAAGAACAACCCATAACCAACTTGATTCTCATGCATGCAAGACCAAACAGAATTTCTGGTTATAAGAGTGGAAAGTAGGAGCACGAATTTGAGACAAAGAGAAGGATCTAGGTGCCAACTTACCTCTTTATGGTACGAACGGTTTGGTGAGGAAGGTTGGATCTTTGCATGTTAAATTCAACAAGAATTTGGGACACAAATTGATGAGTTGTTGTTGTTGTTCGGTCACGAGAGGGAGAAGACAAGACCTTACTCTCACATTTGGTGAAGTAGTAATTAGAAAAATGAAGGAGTTGACTTGTTGCTTGAGTTTAAATAGAAAAAGCTAAGTAATGGGGTGGTGGCTGAGGTTTTTGGCGTGAAGAGAGAGGAGAGGTAGTGCTAAACTTACTGAAAGTGAATTTGGAGAGAAAAATGAATAATCTTGGAGTGTCTAAACCATTAAATACCCCTCTTAATAAATTTACAACTTTGCCCTTCAAAGGTTAATTAAGACCAATCATCTTCATTTGTGGTACTTTTCTAATAAACATGAAGTTAAGAGCTTTACCTTGTAATTTTTCCTATTAATAAAAATTGGGATGTTACACTTAGTATAGTTAGACTATGCGCCGGTGTGTTTTGTACACCGTGCTTTTTGGGTTTAGGCATAGGATTCTAACTTGTGTTGTTGTAAGTATTTGAATACTTAGACTTGGACTGTAATTATTCAGGAATACACTTTGCTTGTCGAAGCACCTTATGGTAATGAGTTCTTTTGTATATTTGAATGTCGGCTCATTTAAAATCTTTTATGCGTTTATGCGTATCTCTGATGTGTACAAAAAAAAAATAATGCCTTTTTTGGCTTAAGAAAAACGGGCTGTTACAATTGGTATCAGAGCACGGCTTTAAATCTTCAAAGGGAAAGTGTATGCTTGAGTCGTTAGTCCAGAGTCGGTTAGAACGTAACTAGTGTTGAGTTAGTTCTAGTGTTTGTTCTGTGTCGGGTTTCGAGTTAGTAATCCGTGGAGTGAGATATTCTGTTAGGATTTAGAATTGTTTGATTAAGGATCTAATCAGAATTGGTATTGTGCAGAATAGAATGCCGCCAAGAAGGGCGAATCCAGCTCCTATGGTACCCGAGGTTGATATTAATCAGATGGCTTATGCCATGTATACGATGGCAGCGGCTGTGACTGCTCAGAGCCATGCTAAGGCGCAGAGAAATCTGGAAAAGCGAGAAAGGGAAATACTCGCTGTTGGATCTAGACTCCTTTCGAATTTCAACCACCAAACTCCTCCAAAGTTTAACGGGGAGGGAGGTCCGGAAACTGCTGATTTATGGCTCCAATCTGTGGAGAGGATATTCGGGGCAATTCATTGTCCAGAAGGAGAAAAGGTAGTCTTAGCTACCTATCAGTTGCTAGGGGGTTCAGAGTATTGGTGGAGGAACACCCGAATTATCATGGAGAATGGCCATGAAGAATTGAATTGGGAGAACTTCAAGAGGAGGTTTTTAGCCAAGTACTTTCCCGAGACTGCAAGGGAAAGGTATGGGGAGGAATTTCTGAGGTTGCGTCAGGGGGGCATGAATGTTGAAACATATGCCAAGAAGTTCGAATCACTATCCCGTTTCTTCCGCTTCTTTAGGGATGGGATAGATGAGGATTATATGTGCCGTCGGTTTCAGGATGGGCTGAGGTACGAACTGCAGCATTCGGTTGTGCCATTGGGTATCCGACAGTTTCAGGTCTTGGTAGAGAAGTGCCAAGAGGTAGAGGACATGAGGAATAAGCGGGTGAACCGCCAAGGAGGGTCTAGTGCCGGAGGACCAAGTCGTACCAATGATCGCGGTTCGACTCAGAATAGTGGGAGGCAAGGGAGTAAGCCTTATAACCGTCCTCAACACAGTAAAGGACCGGGCCGATCGGTGAATCAGGGAACCCGGGGAAAATCTGATGGTGGTAAGGGGACTTGCTACAACTGTGGAGAAGCGGGGCATTTTTCAAATGAGTGCACGCAACCGAAGGGGGGAAACGCTTGCTTCAATTGCAAGAAGCCGGGACACTTTGCTAGAGATTGCAGAGCCCCGAAGACTGGGCCGTCGGCAAATGTGGCACAAGGCTCACAGGGTGCCAGACCTGCGGCAAAGGCACGTGCTTACTGTATGGGCACTGAGTTGAGTGGGCAGGCTAGCAACGCCATCCACGAGAGCTGTCACATCGCAGGTAATTCTTTAACTGCTTTGATTGACACGGGGGCAACCCACTCATTCATATCTTTGGCATGCGCAAATCGTTTGAGTTTGAATGTTTCTGTGCTTCCGTTTGATTTGAATGTTTTGACTCCTGCTATGGATTTGGTAGTGAATACTGCATGTTTGCATTGTTTGGTAGTAATTCAGAATAGGGATTTTCTGGTCAATTTGGTTTGTCTACCGCTTTTATCTCTCGAGATCATCCTCGGGATGGATTGGTTGTCTTATCATTATGTGATTCTAGACTGTGCTCGGAAATTGGTTTTCTTTCCCGAGCCAGGTGTGCGAAGGTACTTGTCTGCAAATCGACTTCCTGTGGTTATGTGTAATGGAGAGCCGGAGATAGTTTCACTTGCTAGTTTAGGAGTGACGTCGGAGATTCGAATTGGGGAAATTCGAGTGGTTCAGGATTTCCAAGATGTGTTTCCATCGGAGATTCCAGCTTTTCCTCCGTGTAGAGAGGTGGAATTCTTTATTGATTTGCAACCGGGTACGGGTCCGATTTCGGAATCAGCTTATCGGATGGCTCCAGCTGAGTTGGTAGAGTTGAAGAGTCAGATTGAGGACTTGTTAGAGAAGGGTTTCATAAGGCCTAGTGTGTCGCCTTGGGGAGCACCGGTCTTATTGGTTAAAAAGAAGGATGGTAAGTCTCGTTTGTGTGTGGATTATCGGAAGCTTAATAAGGTGACTATCAAGAACCGATATCCATTGCCACGAATTGATGATCTGATGGATCAGTTGAGGGGAGCCTCAGTGTTTTCAAAGATTGACTTGAAATCTGGTTATCACCAGATAAGAGTACGAGATGAGGATATTCAGAAAACGGCGTTTAGGACGCGGTATGGGCATTATGAGTTTCTAGTGATGCCGTTTGGAGTGACGAATGCACCTGCTATCTTTATGGCTTACATGAATCGGATATTCAATTCATTTTTGGACAAGTTTGTGGTGGTGTTCATTGATGACATTTTGGTGTATTCGAAGAGTGAAGAGGAGCATGAAGAGCATCTTCGCTTGGTTTTGCAAGTTTTGAGGGAGAAAAAGTTGTATGCTAATCCGTCGAAGTGTGATTTCTGGTTGGAAGAGGTGAATTTCCTTGGCCATGTTATATCAAAAGAGGGAATAGCCGTGGATCCAGCCAAGATTGATACGGTACTTTCATGGAAGCAGCCTCAAACAGTGACTGATGTGAGAAGTTTTGTTGGTTTGGCCGGTTATTACCGAAGATTCATTGAAGGTTTCGCTAAGATTGTGGCGCCGATGACACAACTTACGCGAAAAGATCAACCTTTTGCTTGGACTGAGAAGTGTGAGTTGAGTTTTCAGTTGTTGAAGGAGCGATTGACGACTTCTCCAGTTTTGATGTTACCACAGTCGGAGGAACCGTATGAGGTGTATTGTGATGCTTCTCATCAAGGGTTGGGTTGTGTGTTGATGCAACACAAGAGAGCAGTGGCTTATGCGTCGAGGCAGTTGAAAGTGCATGAAAAGAATTATCCTACGCACGATTTAGAACTTGCGGCCGTTGTTTTTGCATTGAAGATTTGGAGACATCATCTTTATGGTTGCACTTTTGTCGTGTTTAGTGACCATAAAAGTCTCAAGTACTTGTTTGATCAGAAAGAGCTTAATATGCGACAGAAGAGGTGGATGGAAACTTTGAAAGACTTCGACTTTACTTTAGAATACCATCCGGGAAAGGCTAATGTGGTAGCCGATGCTTTGAGTAGGAAGAGTGTGTCGGTATGTTCGGCACAAATGGCTAGTCAACAAGAGTTGTTGAGAGAGTTTCGTGATTTGCATCTAGAGGTAGAGTTTGCTTTAGGGAATATGAGACTGGGTATGATTCCATCTCGAACGGTTTGTTGGAGGATATCGCTAATTGTCAAGATGACAAGTTCCTTATGGAGAAAAGAGCTCTGATTGTTCGAGGAACCAACCGAGATTTCAAGGTGGGATCGGACAACATCTTGAGGTGTCAAGGGAGAGTGTGTGTACCCGATGCTATGGACTTGAGAAACACCATTCTAGGGGAGGCACACAAGAGTAAACTTAGTATACATCCCGGAGCAACAAAGATGTATCAAGACCTGAGGCATGATTTCTGGTGGCCGGGTATGAAGAAGGATGTGGCTGAGTATGTGGCGTCGTGTCTGACTTGTCAGAAGGCGAAGATTGAACATCAGAGACCAGCAGGGATGCTGCAGTCGTTAGACATTCCCGAGTGGAAGTGGGATAGCATTTCTATGGATTTCATCACTGGTTTACCTAAGACCAGGAGGAAGCATGATTCCATTTGGGTAATAGTGGATCGTTTGACTAAGTCCGCTCATTTTCTACCGGTAAGAACTACGGATACAACGGCAAGGTTGACCGATATTTACATTGCTGAGATTGTGAGGTTACATGGGATTCCGTCAAGTATAGTGTCGGATCGAGACCCAAAGTTTACTTCACACTTTTGGAAGACTTTGCATGAGGCGTTGGGGACGAAATTGAGATTGAGTTCCGCCTACCATCCTCAGACAGATGGACAGACCGAGAGGATAAATCAAGCTTTGGAAGATTTGTTGAGAGCTTGTGTATTGGATGATCGTGGAAGTTGGGATGATGTGTTACCTTTGATAGAATTCACGTACAACAATAGTTTCCACGCTAGTATTGGAATGGCACCATACGAGGCTTTGTATGGGAGAAGATGTCAGACTCCTTTGTGTTGGTACCAAGATGGGGAGAGTATGATAGTAGGACCGGAGATGGTACAACAGACGACGGACAAGGTCCGAAAGATAAGGGCAACGATGAAAGTTGCTCAAGATCGCCAGAAAAGTTATGCGGATAGGCGTCGGAGGCCTTTAGAGTTTGAGGAGGGAGATCACGTATTTCTCCGAGTTACACCAACGACTGGCGTTGGAAGGGCTTTGAAAGCGAAGAAGTTGACTCCAAAGTTTATAGGGCCTTATCAGATTTTGGAACGGATTGGGAAGGTAGCATATCGGATCGCGTTGCCACCGGTACTATCTTTGATTCATGACGTGTTCCATGTGTCGCAATTGCGGAAATATACACCGGATCCATCACATGTGATCACACCAGATGACATCCAGTTGAGGGATAACTTGTCATTTGAAGTTCCGCCGATCAAGATTGCTGATAGGAAGATGAAGCGTCTGAGAACGAAAGAGATACCTTGGGTGAAGGTAATATGGAACGAAGCTACAGGAGATACCACCTGGGAGCTCGAGAGTAAGATGAAAGAATTATACCCCAGTTTGTTTGACAACGTCTAAGTTTCGAGGACGAAACTTCTTTTAGGGGGGTAGTATTGTAAGACCCAAGATTTCATTGTATAGTTGGTTTAAGGAATATTAGGGTTTCGACGCGTTCGTGTGACGAAACATCGTGTAATTAGTAGCTTTTGCTGTAATTGAGCCTGTTTTGTGCTCGTGCACTGTAATTGTACAGACTTTTGTCTTGTGATCCTGTTGCTTGAATAAGAAGTTATATGTGGTTTTAGAATAATGAGTTTTGGATTATTCTTGTTTTTGGAAAAACGAGTAGGATTTTACCCGCTGATGGAAAATCTTACTGCGTCTGTTTTAAGTGAGGTTTCGGATGAGAGTTTTATATATCTGCGTGAGTTGGGATATATTCTGAGAATAATTTTCTAAGGTAGGGAAGAAAATTACAGTCGCGGAAAAAGATTCGACGATAAGTTTTGGAAATGTTAAACGTTAGACGTTCTTTCCGTAGGTTTTAAGTTTTTGTGATTTACGTTCGTCGCGACGCGCGAGAGCTGAATACGAGACTTGTTATGGATGAGTTGAATTAAATCTTGTGATTTCTCATAAAGCAAATTGATCCAATGGCTAGGGTTTAAGCTTGGACTTTTGACTTTGATCCAATGGTGGATTGGCTATCAAGAGCCTTTGACATAGTAAGGAGGTTTGTTGCCTTATGGACTTAAAAACATCATATATTCATCTCCATTCTTTCTCTCTTTCACGTAGACTCCATTACTTCTTTAACACCTTCACTAAATTTTCCATTCCTCACCATTTCACTCCATTTCAAGCTTTGGAGCTTAGAGGGAAGTTGTAGAGAATCACTTTCTAAAGGTAACCCTCTCTTCTCATCTCATAGAGTTTAAGAGTTTTTGGGTTTATGTTCTCATGAGGGTTTGTTAGGAAATGTTACTTTACATGGTTTTGTTTCATGAATGTTGTCATGAGGTTTAGAGAAGCATGTGTAGGCTTTGTTGTTTTTGTTTTCCATGAGTTGGTGAAAAATCTCATGAGAAAAGTTAGGGTTTTGTGTTGGTTATGTATTGATCAATTACATGAGGTTATGTTGTGAGGTTTTGAAAAGAAAAGTTGTCTTTGAACCTTTGGGCGAAAGGGAAATGCGGTGTATGGTTTTGTTTTGGAAAATCCGATGAAAAATATTTTGGGGTTTATGAAAATATTCCTAAGTGTTTTGTGTAGTGGTTTTTGAGGTCAAAGTGGTTTAAAACTCTTGTGACATGTGGTGTTACTTTTTACCTTGAAAATATGTTTGAAAATGATTACCGGACGGTTAAGGCCCGTAATAAAACTTGTGCTTGGATTTTGTTTTGATTTTGGAAATGAAAATCAAATAACTTGCACTCGAAGCAACCAACAAGCTTTCGGAATATGAATTGCTTACTTATGAAAATGGTTTGCTTTTGTGCCTTGAAAAAGTGTTGGGAACTAATAGAATCAAACTAGGCTTGGGTGGGAAAAGGTGGTGTGAGTTGTTGTCTTTTGCTGTCATGACAGGTGCAACTCGCTGAGCGAGTGGTTACTCGCCAGGGCGAGTGTCACAGGTCGTGACAACACGCCAGGGCGAGCTCCAGGGCGAGTAAGACCAGTCCTCACTGCCTTCACTCGCTATCAACTCGCCAGGGCGAGCTTTGAGACTTAAAATTTTGTATTCTGATTTCTAAACTTGGTTTTTAGCTTTCTAATCCCTTTTTATTAATTTATGGAAGTGGTTGGGATTGGAAACGAGTTTTTCGGGTACTCGGAAAGTACGTAACTTATAACGCAAGAAAACGGCCATTTTGCATTTCAAATTATTTAAGACTTTTGACAATTGTTTTGGGTCCTAAAAATAGTACAAATAACTCATGGGTGTTGATCAATACGGTAGTTTTTGGTATGGTATCCGAAAAGGGATTTTTCCTTAGGAACCTTTAGGTTTTTGGGGTTTTTGGTTTAGTTTCAATACTATTGGTTGGGGAACAATGTATTGATGGTACGCTGCTTGTTTTAGGAAGCGCTTTGTGTTGTTTGGACGAGTTGTAATAATCGGAAGCTTGCCGAGGTAAGGGCTCCACTTTATTTCTGTCTTTAAATGGTTACGACATGCTTTGTTTTGCTGTGTATGCAATTGCTGTGTGCTTTGGCATGTTTGTACTTATGTATTCTCGTTGATGAGAATGTGGTTATGAATACATGTGCAATTTACATATGATTGAGAAAATGTATGTATGTTGTGATGCTTTGTACATAGGCTTTAGGCTATGTGAATGTTTGCATGAGCATATATGAATGCGTGCGTCGAGTAGGACTACGCGAGGATTTTGTCTTGTGTGACTATCCCGTATATGCCAAAGAGAATATATGCCATGCATTTCATAGTTGCGTGCCTAGGTGTATGTCTTGTGTGACTTGCCTTCGTACCGGGCGTTTGTCTGTGTGACTTCGCCAAATCCTACTGGATTTTATTGAGTTGGTGGTTGTCTTGTATGACTCACCCGGTGTTATCCCACCGTGATTGTTTTGGTATTGTCTTGTGTGACTCTACCTGGTGTTATCCCACCAATAGTAGGAGGTGCTATCCCACCAGAGACCTACGCCTTCTATAGAGAGGTTGAATTCCGGAATTAAAATCATGCATGTGGCGAACCAGTGATCGGTTGTCACACCCATTGTAGAAGTCTGCATTAGGCTTGGTGATTTATTTATATAAGCCCGTTGGTGGGAATTACTTTCGAGATTAAGAGCTTTCTCTTGTGTTTGTGGAATTATTGTTATGTGTACAATCTTTCGCACCGGTTATATATATACATACTATATATTTTGTGGTGACCCTTTCTTTCATTTGCGGGCTCATCCCACCCAGATGATGGGTTAGGTCGTGGTGACGACGGTGGCTGTTCCAGGCCCCAGTGAGGTGTTGGAGCTTTGGCTTAGTATAGTTAGACTATGCGCCGGTGTGTTTTGTACACCGTGCTTTTTGGGTTTAGGCATAGGATTCTAACTTGTGTTGTTGTAAGTATTTGAATACTTAGACTTGGACTGTAATTATTCAGGAATACACTTTGCTTGTCGAAGCACCTTATGGTAATGAGTTCTTTTGTATATTTGAATGCCGGCTCATTTAAAATCTTTTATGCGTTTATGCGTATCTCTGATGTGTACAAAAAAAAAAATAATGCCCTTTTTGGCTTAAGAAAAACGGGCTGTTACAATGGTAGGCCACCATAATCCACGTTGTAGGATTTTGGCCAGTGTGCGGTCGGCGTATGTCCTCCATAGTTTGAGCTATGACAATGCCACATAATGCTTAGTGCTTCTTCCCTTCCTACACAGCGACACATTAGGCCATCTATCCCTTCTTTATAAAGGTGTGGGTTATCCCACCAATATCCTCGTGCATCTTTAATAAGTTTCTTCTTTTGCTGCCATGTGTACCCTCGTGGAATGACCTTTCCTACCTTGAAGTTTGCTATGTCGGCAAACCATGGCCTTTCTGATATTGCGAAGAGTTTTTCATCTGGGAATTCTTCCTCAATACTCTTTTCTCTGGCTGTTATGGCTGCATTGTCGAGTCGTGACAGGTGGTCGGCGACAACATTCTCCACCCCTATTTGTCTTTGATCTTTAGGTCGAATTCTTGTAACAACAAGATCCAACGCAAAAGTCGAGGCTCGCTTTTTGCTTGATCAACCTCAATGCCTTTCTTTGAAATTTTGTGTCCAAGGACAGTTCCCTCGGTTACCATGAAGTTGCATTTTTCCCAGTTTAAAACCATGTTGGTTTCTACACATCTTTTGAGAGCTGCATCCAGGTTATTTAGGCAGTCATCGAAGCTTTTCCCTAATACTGAGAAGTCATCCATGAATACCTCCATGGATTTCTCCACCATGTCGAAGAATATTGCAAACATGCACCTTTGGGAAGTTGCTGGTGTGTTGCACAGGCCGAATGTCATTCTCCTGTAGGCATATACTCCATATGGGCAGGTAAATGCTGTTTTTTCTTGATCAGCGGGGTCCACCACTATTTGATTGTATCATGAGTAACCATCCATAAAACAATAATAGGCCTGTTTTGCAAGTCTTTCTAGCATCTGGTCAAAAAATGGGAGGGGGTAATGATCCTTTCTTGTGGCTTGGTTGAGTCTTCTGTAGTCAATACACATATGCCAACCAGTCACATTCCTTGTCGGTATCAGCTCGTTCTGATCATTCTTCATGACTGTTATTCCTCCTTTCTTTGGCACCATGTGGACAGGGCTTACCCATGGACTGTCTGAGATTGGGTATATCATCACAGCTGCCATTAGCTTTTGTAGTTCCTTCTTCACTACTTCACTCATTGCAGGGTTGAGTCTTCTCTGAGGCTGCACCACTGGCTTATATTCTTCCTCCATTTTTATCTTGTGCATGCAGTAGGCTGGGCTTATACCCTTTAAATCCTTGATACTCCACCCTAATGCCTCTTTGTTTCTCTTTAACACTGCTATGAGCTCCTCTTCATTCTCCGGTCCTAAAGAATTTCATATGATTGCTGGTTTCATCTTTCCTTCTCCTAGAGGTTTAGGTTCCTCCTCTATACTTACTCCTAGTGGTTCGTAATTCTGGGGGAATTTTTGTTCCTTGCTCAAGCCTAACTAGCATACGTTGAAGTTGGTTTCTTCATCCATTTCTTCTTCTTCTTTTTCTTGAGATTGCAAAAGTGCTCGCTCAACCCTGGTTTTGGCCTTCCAAGCTCGTTTCCTACCAGTTCTTCTACCACATCAACCTGGTAACACTCAGTTTTTTCTTTCTTCTTACTCATCATGTCATTGATGTTGAATGTCACCTCGTTACCATCCATTTTGAAAGTGACTTCTCTGGCCGCCATATCTATTACTGCCATTCTTGTTATGAGAAATGGTCTTCCAAGTAAAATTGGTGCCTCTGGATCTTCTTCGATGTCCATGATGACGAAGTCTGCCGGAAAAAACATGTCATTTACAGTTACCAGTACGTCTTCTAGGATTCCATATCGGCGAACTCTTGTACGATCTGCTAAGACTAATGTCATTCTTATTGGTTCGACTGCCCCGCTATGCATCTTCGGTAGTATTGAAAGTGGCATCAGATTTACACTTGCTCCCAGATCCAGCAGTGCTCTTCCGATCTCTACTCCTCTTATGGTGTATGGGATAGTAAAACTTCATGGATCCTTGCATTTGTGTGGATGTCCTTTTTGAAAGATTGCACTACATTATGTTGTTAGCATAACATCTTCCTTGTCCTTTAGCTTTATTGTTCCTGTAACAACGTTCTTTACATATTTCTGAAATGGTGGCGAAATATGGATCATGTCGTTGAAAGGGACATGGATCTCCATTTGTTTGATTAGTTCCTCCACCTTCCTGAGTTGATTTTTTTCTTTTTCTTTCTTATCGTCCTTGTTTGGAAATGGCAAGGATGTTTCTAGTGCCTTTGGCTGTGGTGGGGGTTTGTCACTCCCGTATACAGGTGTGGCTGATGTTTTTGCAGGTGCAACACTTGTTGTTATTGGGTCAGAGGGCGGAACTATGACTTCTACTTTGGGTTCCACTTCGGGTTCTAGTTCCTCCTCTTCTTGACTTTCTAGTTGCACCTCAGGTGGTTGTGAGTCTAGTATTTACGAGTCAGGCAATTGTGAATCTAATGGCTGTGAATAAGGGTGTTGTGAGTCAGGACTGGCCTCATTACTCGTTTTCCTGGTTCTTTCTGGTCGCTCCACTGGGTCTATCTGTCTGTTGCGGAGGTTCACTACTTGACATTCCTCCACTTCTTCCACCTTTTGTGCTAGTTTGTTCATTTGATCCCCCATAGTTTGGATGAACTCTTTAAGCTTTTGGTTCTCTTCCTGCAGTCTGCTCATCTCCTCTTGCTGTGGGGTGATCTCTTCTATCTTCTTCACTAGTCTTTCAACTTCTACTTCAGATGTTACCATTTTTCTTAGCAAGATGTCTCGCTCATCTATGTCTTCGGTTTTATTGTACTCGTTGCGACACATCGTTTCAATTAGTTCTTCGACTTCTGCTAGTGTTTTGTTTTTTATAGTTCCCCCAGCAGATGCATCAAGTAGCCTTCTCTGACTTATACTCATGCTGTTGACAAAGATTTGCATGAGCTCTGTTGCACACATGCTGTTAACGGACCTTATACTAATAAACAAGGTTGTTTTCTCTAAAAACAAAAAAAAAATGTAGAATTCCATATAATATTATAAAAAATAAATTATTGTTGTCATTGAGATTCGAACCACAGACCTCGTGCTAAAAGCTCTGCATAAGTAGAAGCTCTATAATAATAACACGAAGGATTTTTTTCTTAGAATGCACGAGAGAGCTCAGTGGGAATCTCGTAATGTATATAATAGAGATTTTAAATATTAACACACAACCCCCCATCTTCAATCAATAATCATCAATAAACTCATTCCAAATCAAAACAAATACAAACCCACATCAACAAACAGAAACACAAAATCAAACAAACCCACAAACTCAAAATCAAACTATCAAAACTCCCATAACCAAAAAAGGAAACAAAAAGAAAAGAGAAAGGGAAGAGAAGATCCGGATAAGAAAAAGAAAAAAATTTATAATAACAAAAAAAAAACGACGGCGGCGCCGCCGTGGCCGGCCACCACCGCGCTGGAATCTGGGTTTTTTGTGAGGATTAAGGTATATATAGTATACCCCCTGGTAATCCTACGTGCGCGCGCCTATTGCAGCAGCATGCACTTGCACTAACCCGGCCATCTGATATGTTGATAAAAAATGAAGGAAATCAAAGGGCCCGGATTAAATCTGGCTGTTGTTTTTTTGTGTGGGGGCGCCTGGGCTTTTGGCTTGGGCCCAAAAACTTTTCTACTAACACACCCCCAGGGTACAGGTACACCTCCCTCTCTCCAAGCTTTCTGCTCCCCCTTATTTCAGTTTGCACCCCCTTGTTCTTTTTTATTTATTTATTTTATTTTATTTACTTACTGCATTATTTTAATTTAAGACATTTATTTTATTTCAAAAATAAGGAAAATGGTAAAAAAATAATAATAACAAAACACAAAAAAAAATCACACACCCGCACTAAATATTTCGAGAGTGCTCTGATCCTTAACCTTTATTAATTCAGTACTAAATATTTTCAGAGTGCTTTGATCTTTTATTAATTCAGTACTAAATATTTCCAAAGTGCTCTGGTCCTTAGCCTTTATTAATTCAGTAATAAATATTTCCAAAGTGCTCCGGTCCTGAACCTTTATTAATTTAGTAATAAATATTTCAAGAGTGGTCTGGTCCTAAACATATCAAAAGAAATATTGTCATAATCATCATTCTCCAAATATCTTTTTTTCAAGACATTAAAAACAAATCCAACTCATCAAATCAAATTTTGCCTTTGCGCAGTAAAAAATAATCAAAAACAAACTTTTTTCATCAAATCAATTTTTTCCTTTGCGCAGTCAAAAGATAATAAAAAAAAACTTTTTTTCATCAAATCAATTTTCGCCTTTGCGCAGTAAAAAATAATCAAAAACAAACTTTTTTCATCAAATCAAATTGTTTGCCTTCGTGCAATAAAAAAAATCAAAACAAACTCCTTTTCAAAAACAAATGATGTTTTATCCATTCTAACGTGATACAAACAACACTTAAGCCTCCCAACGCAGGCATACAAGCATATGTTTAACCATTAGAATGCTACCCAAACATCATTTACAAAAAATAATAAATTCAACACAACAAACCTTTTTTGCCTTTGCGCAATAAAAAATAATTAAAAACAAACTTTTCATCAAATCAATTTTTTTTTTGCCTTCCGTGCAATCAAAAAATAATCAATAACAAATTTTTTCAACAAATCAATTTTTGTCTTTGCGCAGTCAAAAAACAAATAAACCTTTTTTTCACAAAATGAATGATGTTTTATCTTTTATTGTGTGTAATTGTGTGAAACAGTTACAACAGTGAATCCATATTATTTTAGTTGTATACCGGTAAAGCTTGCCCGGCACGGGTTAGTTTTTACTTATAAAAATAGATTTGGAAATTAGGGATTTAATTTAAAATGAAAAAATTTGTTCAGTACAATTAATTTAATCTCTAATCATATATGCCTATTTAGGGTGTCACGTGGCCCAACAAAAGTCACATAAGTTTTTTTTGTAAAGTTAACAAAGCATTTTTAACCTCAGAGATCAAAGTGACTAACGCAGAGTCAAAGACTTTTTCGTATTTTTACTTGAGTTATGGATCAAAATAATAGTGAATTACACATTTGGAGACCAAAATGGTTGTTTTTCCACTCAAAATTGCTTACATGTCATCTTTACAAAATTTTACTCACTAAGCAAATTAATTTGTTGTTAAAATGACTCGATTTTTATTTTTTTTTATTTGTTAACTTTAAAATAATGAGGTGGATATTTTAAATAATATGGGATAGGGTACGGTGTAATGATGTAAAATCATATAGATAAATTAATTATTTGTATATTATTAATTAAATTATAAAAATGAATCATTTTTAAGTGAATTAAATTATATATATATATATATATATATATTTGTAGTTTTATGAGTATTTAACTGTTTATTGAGTATTTAACTATTTATCAATAAACATCATCAAATTATATCATTTATAATATCTGTATAACCATTTTTCATTTGAGAGAATTGGTACATCATTAACAGCAAGCATTGATGCGAATATGTCATACTTTGTAAGTCTTAAGCTTATTCTATGGGAGGAAAAGGTTTTGTGATGAAGTGTTATAAAGAGATTTTGAAGGAAGTTGTCCCAAGATGGTTGTATATTGTTCTATTGCTATTAGGTAATCTCCTTTTTAGGATCGCCATTTTTGAATTTATGGGGTTTGATTTTTATATATGAGTGGTTAAGTTTCACATCGACTACAAATGGAATAAATATTGGGCATATAAGAGAGATGACATAAATATATACATATTATCTTATAATCCTAGAGCATTGGTCTAATGTTTTTTCCGCACTCCCCAACAATGGAGAAAAAAACACTACTTGTCAATCGAAATATAACAATCATAGTAACTTTGAATTTTCTTTGTTTTCTACAAACACTATCATTTTTACAATGCCAAATCAACTCCATGACTAAATTTTAAACTATAAGATATTTTAATGCTTTTACAAAATCCAAACACACACCCCCCCCCCCCCCCCCCCCCCAAAGTCTTATGCTAATGCATTCTCAATCTACTTTAATTTCAAAGAATAGTTGCAACCAAACCCTCAAACTCTCCACTTTTGTTCCCCTTCTCCTCCTGAAATATAATCTTAGAAACACCTTTTTTTTTGACAAAAATCTTAGAAACACCTTAATCACTTCAATATTGGAAGGCCAATTTTGTGGGAAGAAGGGTTTTCTAAAAAAGTGTTAAATGTGGAGAGGTTTTGGAGGGAGCATATGGAGCAATTAGTTCTTCAAATTCATTAAATAAAATTTAGTCATTTAAGTTGAAAAACATCATTGTATCAAATCCTTCTACAAAAACATCTCGTTACTAAATATACATCACAACTAATGAAAGACCTATATATTTTTGTGAATCAATTTTTGCATGCATCAATACAAATGCAAAACCTTTAATATTGTAGTAACATTCGAAAGAAAAAAAATACTAAATTGATCCAGTCTTTAATGTAAGATACTAAATTGCTATTTTTGAGTGACTAAGTTATATGGATGAGAAGAAGAACTTTCCACCTCTTGAATGAATTTTCCACACCACCAATATCACATCGGATGTACACATTCCAAAAAAACACGAATTTTGTGCCGTCTAGAAGTACACTTCAGAAAAAAAAAAAAAAAAAAAAAGAAGTACACTTCAGAAACACTTGTGGTTTTTCACTAATGATCACAAACTTTACCAACACCATCCATCCACCCTTATTAGCAAAAAATTATACTTAATAGGAAACTATTTTATGATCAAACAACAATAATCATTGCAAATTTTCCTTTATGTCCTATTATTCCATACAACCTTCACATAAAAGAAAAAGTTGCGGTTATAATGAAGCTTCATTGTGTTAGTTTTTTTAATTCAAGCTTCTGACAAGAATAGCTTCTGAAGGGTGCAGCCTCTGAAGCAGTCTTGTTCACCTCAGCTTCTGAGAGGTTACAGGCTCTTGTACTCACTTAGCCTCTGATGACTACAAGACCTTGTAACAGACTCTCACGCCAACAGGTTCTGAAGCAATCAGCTTCTGAACCAGTTAACACAGCTTCTGATGCACCTCAGGCTCTGAACCTCTGGTTCAGTTAGTTTGTCTGTTTAGTCAGTTAGGATAGTTTGTTTGTACAGTTGTATTTCAGTTAGTTAGTTAGTTAGAGAGGTTTAGGTTTGTTAGTTGGCTTGTTATAAGCTACCTCTCTCACCTATTGTACATACACCTATATATAGGTGATTTTGGTGATTAATAAACATAACTTTTTCCCTTAATTCATTCTCTTCAATTTTATTCATAGTTCTCTCTATTCTTTCTTAGTGTTCTTAGTGTTCTTTGTTGTTCATCTTTGTGGGTTATCCCCAACAAAGTGGTATCTAGAGCTCGTACGATCCAAGGGATCTTGATTCGTTCTTGAAAGAAGAATCAGGTTGAAAGTGAATCAACCATGGCTGGGAACAACAATTTCCATGCGAATTTGCCAGTTTTCGATGGAAAGAATTGGGATAGATTGGTGAATCAGATGAAGGTGATATTCAATGTTCAAGAAGTGTATGAACAAGTGAATGCATCAATCACTCCTCTACCAGAAAATGCAAATGAAGAACAAAGAACAACAATCAGAGAAGCAAAGAAGAAAGATAACAAGGCCCTGTTTCTCATTCATCAATGTGTTGATTCAAAGGTGTTTGAGAAGATTGCAGATGCTGAGACCTCCAAAGATGCATGGGATATCATGCAAAAGAGTTATGGTGGTGATGCAAAGGTGAAGAAAGTAAAGCTTCAGGCCTTGAAGAGACAGTACGAATTGTTGCAGATGAAGAGTGATGAATCTGTTGCTGATTACTTCACAAGATTGGTGACTCTCACTAATCAAATGAAGAATTGTGGAGGTAATCTTGGTGAGCAAGAGACGGTGGAAAAGGTACTAAGAACGTTGACTTCTAAATTTGAGCATATAGTGGTGACTATAGAAGAGACTAAAGATTTGAGTGAGATCAAGATAGAGGATCTGCAAAGCACTCTTGAAGCTCATGAGTTGAAGCATGGTGAGAGGAGCCATGGCAAAGAAGATGAGCAAGCTCTGTTCTCAAGGTTCAAGAAGTATCAAAGTGAAAAGAAGAAGTGGCAGAATAAGAAAGATACCAAGAAAGGTAAAGATAATGTTGAGACAGTGCCCGAATCCTCTAGTGGAGGAGGAGGGAAACAAAAAGATAAGTCAAAGAAGAAGGACAAGAGCAAGATTCAGTGCTACAATTATGACAAATATGGGCATTATGCCAGTGAATGTAAAAATCCAAAGAAAAAGAAAGGTCAAGAAAATGAAGAAGAGGCCAAGGTAGCACATGATAGCTCAGGTTCTGATGATGAAACCAGTTTCATGGTGACAATTGCTGATGAAGCAGCAGATTCCATGGTATGGTACTTTGACTTAGGATGTTCTAACCACATGACTGGTAATAGAAGCATCTTGACTGATTTTGATGAATGTCTCAACACAAAGATCAGATTGGCCGACAATGATTCCATTAAAGCAGAAGGTATGGGTAATGTTGTGATTCAGAGGTCAAATGGCAAGAAAGCTGTGATTGAAAAGGTCCTTTATGTCCCTGGTATGAAGTGTAATTTGATGAGCATAGGGCAGTTGACTTCAAAGGGCTTCAAGATAGTGATAGAAGATGAGACACTACAGCTCTTTGACTCCAAGAGGAGATTGATTTTCAAAACAGCTCAAAGCAAGAACAGGATCTACAAGACTCAGATCAAAGCCATTGAAGCTACATGCTTGTCTGCAACCTCTGAAGATAAAGATAGTGATCTATGGCACAAGAGGTACGGGCATTTGAATTTTAAGAGCCTGTCAATGCTTAATTAAAAATGCATGGTGTTAGGATTGCCTAGTGTCATAACTCCAGTAGATACATGCACTACTTGTCTGTTAGGAAAACATCATAGATCATCATTTAAAAGTCATCTGCCTCTGAGATCTAGTGATGTGCTGAATGTTGTGCATTCTGACATTTGTGGCCCATTTGATGTGTTATCAACTGGTGGAAACAAATACTTCATGACGTTTGTTGATGAGTACTCTAGAATGATATGGTTATATCATATAAAAGCTAAGAGTGATGCTCTTGAAGTGTTTAAGAGGTTTAAAACACTGGTTGAGAAGCAGAGTGACAAGTCATTGAAGATTCTGAGAATAGATGGTGGAGGTGAGTATACCTCTACAGAATTTGAGAACTTCTGTAAAGATCAAGGCATAATCCATGAAGTTACTGCACCATATACTCCTCAACACAATGGTCTTGCAGAAAGGAGGAATAGAAGTATTCTAGATATGGCCAGAAGCATGGTAAAGCAGAAGAATCTGCCCAAGAGGTTCTGGGGTGAAGCTGTTGCTACAGCTGTTTACATTCTGAATAGAAGTCCAACTAAGAAGTTGAAGGATAAGGTACCTGAAGAGGTGTGGTCCAAAAGTAAACCAAGTGTGAGTCACTTGAAGGTGTTTGGTAGCTTGTGCTACAAACATGTACCTGATGCTAAGAGAAAGAAGCTGGAAGACAAGAGTGTCCCTATGATATTTGTTGGATATCATAGAACTGGTGCCTATAGATTGTATAATCCTATAAGTGAGAAAGTATAGATTAGCAGAGATGTGAAGGTACTAGAGAATGAAAGTTGGGATTGGGGTCAGAAGCTCTCATCTAAGAAAACTTGTGCAGTGGACTTAGGTGGTGAAGCAAGCAATGTCAATGACACCCCCACTTTTGTGAATCAGCATCAAGGTACTGAAAGTGATGAAGACATGCATACTTCAAGTGATGATGATGATAATGTTGTACCACCAAGACCTCAGAGAAACACTCAATTGCCAAGAAGGTTAGTTGACTGTGGGATTGTGTCAGACAATGCAGTAGACAATGAAGGAGAAATTGTGCATTATGCAATGCTTGCAGATACTGAACCATTGGATACCAAAGCTGCACTGAAAAGTAAAGTTTGGATGGAGGCAATGATTGATGAGTTGAATTCAATTGAAAAGAACAAGACATGGGACTTGTGTGAATTGCCCTCTGATAAAAAGGCAATTGGTGTGAAATGGGTGTACAAAGTCAAGCAAAATCCTGAAGGCAAAGTGATAAAATACAAGGCAAGACTTGTGGCCAAAGGATTCCTTCAGAAGCAAGGTCTGGACTATGATGAAGTATTCTCTCCAGTGGCAAGACATGAAACTATAAGGCTAGTGATTGCATTGGCTTGTAGTAGAAGATGGCCCTTATTTCATTTGGATGTGAAGTCAGCATTTCTAAATGGACCCTTAGAGGAAGATGTGTATGTGAAGCAGCCTCCAGGGTTTGAATTGAAGGGCAAGGAAAGCAAAGTTCTGAAACTGAATAAGGCCTTGTATGGTCTGAAGCAAGCTCCAAGAGCTTGGAACAAAAGAATTTATCAATTCTTTGTTATGCAAGGTTTCAGAAAGTGCAGTGTAGAGTATGGTGTTTATGTGAAGTGCAGTGATGACAAACACATGTTAATCATATGTTTGTATGTTGATGATCTTTTAGTAACAGGTAGCTCATCTATAGAGATAGAGAATTTCAAATCACAGATGAAGTGTGAGTTTGAAATGACTGACCTAGGAAAGTTAACCTACTTTCTAGGAATGGAGCTCTTAGAAACTCCAAAAGGGATGATATTGCATCAAGCTAAGTATGCCACTGAGATTCTGAGAAAGTTTGAGATGCTTGATTGCAATTCATCAGTCACACCTGCAGATACAAGAGCCAAGATTGAAGAAGATGCAAGTAGTGATGCAGTGGACTCTATCATGTTCAGACAATTGATAGGTTCTCTGAGATATTTGTGTCAAACTAGACCTGATATCAGTTATACAGGTGGCTATGTAAGCAGGTTTATGAGTAAACCACTGAAGTGTCACCTATTGGCAGCTAAGAGGATACTTAGATACATCAATGGCACAATCCACTATGGTGTTGTATTTCCATATTCTAAGGATAATGGAAAACTTGAGTTGAGTGGGTTTTCAGATGCAGATTGGTGTGGTGACAAGGTAGACAGGAGGAGTACCAGTGGTTATTTGTTTAAATTCCAAAATGCACCAGTGTCTTGCTGCTCTAAGAAGCAGTCAGTCATAGCACTCTCCAGCTGTGAGGCAGAGTATGTAGCAGGGTCCCTAGCTGCATGTCAGGCAAATTGGCTGCAATCACTTCTCAGTGAGATGAACATTATTGCTGACATCACAGTTGTGCTGAAGATTGACAACAAGTCAGCAATCAACTTGGCTAAGAACCCTGTTAGCCATGGGAAGAGCAAACACATTGAGACAAGGTTTCACTTCCTCAGAGACCAAGTCACTAAAGGAAAGTTGAAACTGGAGTATTGCTCTACTGACAATCAACAAGCTGATATTCTAACCAAAGCTGTGAAGAGAGACCAATTTCTCAAGCTCAGAAGAGAAATGGGAGTTGTAAGTTTTGACAGCTTGAATTAAGGAGGAGTGTTAGTTTTTGTAATTCAAGCTTCTGACAAGAATAGCTTCTGAAGGGTGCAGCCTCTGAAGCAGTCTTGTTCACCTCAGCTTCTGAGAGGTTACAGGCTCTTGTACTCACTTAGCCTCTGATGACTACAAGACCTTGTAACAGACTCTCACGCCAACAGTGTTAGACTACTTGGCTATCACTTAGAAGGGGGGGTTGAATAAGTGAACCTTGAAACAATTGCGTTTTTAAAAATTATTTGTTTCAATCAAGCGCAAGCGGAAAACCACCGGATCGGTAGTCTATGCACCGATTGACCAAAGGAAACGTAGTATAAGCCTTTGAACGTTCTATGAAAAGATTTGAAATGATAGAGTTCAAAATTTGAATTTAAACAATGAATTAAATTCAGTCCCAAGCAAGTTACAATATCAAATTAAACACAATCACAATCAAACATAACAATTGAATTTTTGATGTTCCAATACGAACATGAAAAATTCAATCAATTCAAGAAATCAATGAAATTATGACAAGTAAAATATTGAGAGAGAGAGAGAGAGAGAGAAACACACAACGATTTGATTAGGGAGTTCCCCGGATTTCGCGTCGTCCACGCGTTTGTCCGAGTACGTCTCCCCCCAAATAACCAAACGGGTTATTTGAGAGTGTATAGATCAAAAATGATTAACAACACGTGCACAGTTTACAATTGAATCTTATAAACCTATAACGAGACAAAAAGTAAACTATGCAACAAAACCTCGACACACAACGAAACTTCGCCCTCTGATTCCAACGATCCGACCCGTGCCAAACCGCACTCGATCGTCCAGCTGAGTCCTTCGTTTCTTGTTGTCGATCCTTCAAGACAAGCACGATCTTGAATCCTTTGAGAGAAACTAGAACCTTCAACACACAATCCAACCCGACTACGATTCTGATTCACCGCGAACCGTATCAAACGTTATCACACAAAAATGCAACCTCTATTGAATTGATCCCATACTCAAACTTCAATTTTGATTGCAATCTTTGATGAAGATGATGAATTTGTGTTGAATGAAACCTTTGATCCAAATTCTCACTCAATTTGCAACCCAAAGCATTTTCTGATCTTTCACACTAGTTTCCTCTCTCTTACAATGACACACCACATTGCTATTTAAAGAGAGAATAAAATTGAGCAAATTTGGGCAAAATTCAACATACGTGTATCGATACAAATGATGGTTTGTATCGATACAAACCCTTTGACCAGCGTTCAAATTGAAAATATTGACCTATGTATCGATACAAAGATGTATATGTATCGATACATATATCAGTTTCTTGAAATCTTGACTGATATGTATCAAATCATGCAAGCATGATTCGATACATCATGCACTCTCTGATTTTTGAGAGAAGTGAGTGTGTATCGATACATGCAAGCATGATTCGATACACAGGTGACTCTCTGCCTCTGAGAGATCACTTTTGTATCGATACAAGTGATAGATGTATCGATACAAATTGCACAAAATCAGTCTGAAGTAATTTCAGGACATTTGTATCGATACACATGTTTATGTATCGATACATAATACCTAAAACTCAGTTTTTCAAAGTTTAAAAATAGTTTTTCGCTGTCAAGTCATTTGTAACATTGCCAAAATATGTTCTACTCTATTTTCATGTGTTTTGACAATTATTAAACCATGAGGATGAACTGGTGCACTTACATTCTCCCCCTTTTTGATAATTGTCAAAACTTTGCATAAGCTAAGCCTATACCTAATATGCAATAAAATAGCAATATGTATACAGACGCAATTAAACACACGCTCCCCCTGAGTTGATGCCATAATGCGATTGTCATAGTAGATAATTGTAACAACCCGTTTTTCCATGGCCAGAAAAGGCATTATTTTTTTTTTTTCAACTAACACTCAGAGTGCGCATAGAATATTTTAAATGAGCCGGCATTCAAATATACAAAAGAACTCATTACCATAAGGTGTTTCGACAAGCAAAGTGTATTCCTGAATAATTACAATCCAAGTCTAAGTATTCAAATACTTACAACAAAACAAGTTAGAATCCTATGCCTAAACCCAAAAAGCACGGTATACAACCCACACCTGCGCATAGTCTAACTAAGCTAAAGCTCCAACACCTCACTGGGGCCTGGAGCAGCCACCGTCGTCACCACGACCTAACCCATCATCTGGGTGGGATGAGCCCGCAAATGAAAGAAAGGGTCACCACAAAATATATAGTATATATATATATAACCGGTGCGAAAGATGTACACATAACAAATTTCCACATACACAAGAGAAAACTCTTTAACACCAAAACAATTCCCACCGACGGGCTTATATAT
Organism: Trifolium repens; assembly: GCA_030408175.1. Taxonomy (NCBI): domain Eukaryota; kingdom Viridiplantae; phylum Streptophyta; class Magnoliopsida; order Fabales; family Fabaceae; genus Trifolium; species Trifolium repens. The sequence continues at coordinate 41,940,838 of CP125851.1, forward strand.
ATAATGCACACACAGCCTACCAATGCAGACTCTACATGATCGTGACACCAATCACTGGCTGCCACATGCATGAATTCCGGAATTTAACCTCTCCGCAGAGAGTTGTAGGTCCAACCCCTACTAAACCCCGTAGGGCAGGTGAAGCCACACAGACTATAACACCAAGGTGAAGCCACACAGACTCTAACACCAACTCAATAAAATCCCGCAGGATTAGGTGAAGCCACACAGACTCTAACACCCGGTGCTTAGGTGAAGCCACACAGACTCTAACACCCGTACACGCAACTATGAAATGCATGAGCATATTTTATATTTCAGCATATATAGGGCAGTCACACAGACAAATCCCTGGTGAAGTCACACAGACACATCCACCCGTGTAGTCCCAGCTGACTTACACGTTCCATACATGCTCATGCAACAATTACATATCACACAGATATATGTAAACCAAACACAATGACATACATACATTTCCAATCATATGTATTCCAACAACCTGTTCATACATATATATTCTCATAATCATATGTAAACAGCGCAAGTATTTTAAACACGTTCTCATCACGAGAATACATCAACCAGACATGCCAAACACACAGCAAAGCATTACAGCAGAAATCCAAGCATGTCATAACCAGTTGAAAAGACGGAAATAAAGTGGTGCCCTTACCTCGGCAAGCTTCCGTTAACTTTTCTCGCGAAATTCTACAATTCACGCTACCTAAAATATAAGCAGCGTACAATCAATAAAATACTCCCAACGTATCCTATCGAAACGAAACTTGTTCTCTATATTCTAGAGGGGTTTAAGGTACTTTCTAACACTCTCGGATAGTGATTTCGAGTCCTCCCCATAGTGATTAAAAATTCACGAAGTTAAATACACTATTTTCGCTACACGGAAATATTTTCGTTTCAAAACAAACTAAGAAACACTTTGATTCCTAACTCCAAGGCAATCAATTTTCACATACTAAAACCATTTGAAAACAACCCAAAAACTCTTTGAAAATTTTCACAAAAATAAAAGTTTACTTGCGCCACAAGTTACAAGTTTTTCCTTTTAAATAAAATCACCATAACTCATTCAATTCTAATCCGATCGAGACGAGCCATACGCCGAAATCTTCGTCTCGAAAAGACGAATCAAATAGTTAAGTTTCCAGGTCACAAAACAATTTTAAAATGACCTAAAGGCCCTTATAGATTTCGGCCAGAATTGAAATATCCTCAAAATAATTGTTTTCGAAAATCAAACATAGCTAAAACACTTATACAAATATTAATTTCATTTAGTCAAAAAAAAAATATATTAATTTCACATAAACCAACTCAATTTGATCCAACACTCACACCAAATCATTTCGAATCCAAGAATGTCATTTTTTCTTCAAAACTTCGCAAATCTTTTCTTTTCACATAAAACCACATTAATCATCCCTTTTTAAAACCATGATCATTCACTTAAACCTATGATCATTCATCACACTAAGTGATCATTTACTTATCATTTTAGAACTTGAAAAATTTGAAATCCTCATGGCTACACAACAAGCATGCCACGGCCATTTTTCTAAAACCAAGGCTAGCTCTCAAATTTTTCCATTCCAAAATCCTAGTAATACTTTACTAGTACCCAAAATCAATTAATTGAATCAACAAAACATTTCCCAAACCTCAAACAAAATCACAAGAGTTTTATTCACATTTCTCATGAACACAAAATTTATATTTTCTATTTTTCAAAACCAAACCATTTTTCACACATCCATTTCCATAAAAATCCTTAAAACAACATCATAAACACAAACTCTAAACAAAAATTCATGTTCATGACAAATATAATTTTTTTATATCCAAAACCCTAACATGAGATTTTCATACATGTTCATCCATCCATGGAAAACAACCAAACTAAGTTTAAACATGCTAATCCAACACTCATGAATAATTCCTATGGAACAAAAACCAATTAAAACCAAGTTCTTTAAATTTTTTCTCAAGAACATAATCACAAAACCCTAACATCTAAGAGCTTTAATAAACCAAAAGAAAGGAAAAGGTGTGTTACCTCAAGGGGAGATGATACTTGAAATTTCTATGATCCAACAAGCTAAAAATCAAGAGATTTGGTGAAGGTATGAAATTTTGGTGAAGGTATGGTGAGGAAGAAGAAGCTCACGGCCAAGGGAAGGAAAAGAGTGAAATGAATTCCAAATTCTAAGTCTCCTAAAATAGCCAAAGTCATCCCATGTGTTTTGGTCATGATTCATACCAACCCTTGGATCAAATAATAAAGGTTTCTATGACTTAATCCTAGCCATTGATCAAATCTTGGTCACCAAGATTTCCCTCATAATATCTAGATATCTTGCTTTACGCTACTCAGCTCTCGCTCACAGGCGAGTCGTACTCGGCTAACGGACGGAAATCACAAAAATATAAAATCTACCAAATAAACGTCCGTCGTAAACCGTTTCCAAATATTATCGCTAAATCTTTTTTCTCGACTGTAATTTTCTTCCTCACCCTCGAAAATGATTCTCAGGACATATCCTAACTCGCGCAGATATATAAAACCTCCATCTAAATTTTTACGGAATTCAGAAGCCGTAAAATTTTACATCAGCGGTTAAAATTCCTACTCGTTTTTCCAAAAACGAGAATAATCCAAAACTCGTTATTCTGACTTCGCAGAAACCTTCTCATACTCAAAAGAGGATTATGACCCAAAAGTCTGTGCCTTTCTAGCGCACGAGCACAAAACAGACTCCATTTCAGCAAAAATCCTAATATCGCGACAATACTCATGAAAACACTTCACCAAAAACCCTAAAACTCGTAGCCATTACTAGAGTTCCTTAGAAAAACTGTACAGTGGAAATCTTGGGTCTTACATTACTACCCTCCAAAAAGAAGTTTCGTCCTCGAAACTAAAGGTAAGAGTAACAACTCAACTAATTATTACCATCATCAACACAACAAAACCCCTCAGGATTAGGTGCAGCCACACAGATGCTAACACCGGGTGAAGTCACACAGATACTCTCACCAATACACTGGCACAACCGTGCATCAACCGCAACTCTCAACGAGTTCACCACTCAAAAATTAACCTCACAACAGAGGTTCACAACCTCTAGTTCCCAAAGATCCTCGTGCCCACAAACAAAAATTTCCAAAGTCACCTCTTTCGCCTCAGCGGCATAGCCCACTCCATTAGTTTCACACGAAGTTGTGAGTGGCTACCCTCCAAAAAGAAACACTGAAGTTCTCTGTGCATCACCAAAGCTAGCAAAAACTAGTCAATTCCAATCAACACGATTCTCGTCTACCATCAACAATAAATTAAGGACGGCCAGTCCCTCAATTTGTCAATAGACAGTCGACAATCTTGATGGTGGTTTAGACCATCTTTACCCAACTTAAGTGATACTTCATTCCGCTTATGCTCAAGGTCCTCCGAGTCACAAGGGTTCCACAAATCTTTCGAGGTTTTTTCTTAAAGTTTCCCTCGATCTCTTACGAATACAAGGTCGAAGTCGTAAGACACAACACTCAAAACACATCGTTCAAGCTCTCATGATTCCACTCATGAAACATCCGTTGAACATCATTCAACAGTAACATAATGCTACCACGGCAATTACCACGAAAACCATTTCATTCCAAACAAGTTGTCTTCTCTATAGAAGATTTTCCCACTTTACCAATATCCATCAGTCCGTGACTCAATGAATATGCCGAACCGTCTGCTCACATATAAATCTCTTTCCAATCACGACTTAAATAATACCACCCCAACCCCCGGTTGGTGATTACACTCCTCACAGTCTTGGCACCTGCCAAACTAAACCATCTACTTCTCTTGGACTCCCTTATCCAAATCTCCAATTCCCCGGAATCGGTTCCTTATACGTTAACATTACTTCCAAAACGACCCTTAGATGAATCTCGCGTGCCTTAAACAAACGCCTATCCTCGTCGACGGCCATCGTCGGCGCACATCCTCTTTACAACGTATTCTCATTCTATTCCTGAACTCTCCTGAGTTCCTTTTTTTTCTCTTACAATTAAATCCTCTCTTACTCAAAAGAGCTTGTCACCCTGACCATTCTTAATTATTCCCAACATCACCCTTTCCGTCGAGATACCTACTTCCAAAATAAATCTTAAGGTACTCATCACATCACTATTGTTCCACTGTCCATGTAGACCATATCCGCATTCCTTTACTTACTCAATACAGATTTCCATTATGCTACGTCTCTCTTCATTGTAACCACTACAATGAATCGAAGCTCTACCAGCTTCCACCAAACTTTGCCACTAGACAATTGCTTACCCTTTATTATTACCGCATACAACACATACCCCGCCATGACATCCATTCAGGTGGTGCTTTCGAATCCTTAATATACACGCACAATCATAATTTTCCAAATTATGTGGGAGGGAATTTCCATTCGCCAATCCTCCATTGACATAAGCCACATTCTCATGTGCTTCTCTCTTACTCATTCTCAACACGGCTTTCCAATGGCTAACATCCTCTGCGACTAATCTCATCGATCTACTAATTTGCAATTTTTCAGTTCAACAACAACCTAAAGTTGGTTCCCAAACCACCATGACACATAACTTATTGGTTCCAAACAACATCTTTAATTTCCCACACACAATCCAAATACGCTCGTTCCACATCAACTTGTTTCCAATCAAGCACACTCTTCTCCATTCGATTGGTCCTTCATCATCGTGACTATTCTAAAGTTATAAAGTCCGTTCCCTCCGGGGAATCAATTTCCAGATCTCAAGTTCCAGCTAATCTTGCTCTTACATCTAGTCACTCATCGTTTTCTTATTCACTTCTAACTTTTACTAACGATCATCTATTGTACTCTTCATAATCGAACGCTCCAATAAATTAATTCATCAAGTTCCTATTAAGTATTTCTCTATGCATAACTATCTCTAGTCTTACCATCGTCATGTCACTATAATTTACTTTCAAATCAACATATCTTGCTCATACATCAAGCCATGAAACACTTATCTTAAATCTTAATGTTTGGCCTATCAAGACAGCTACCAACGCACAACACTTTGCTATGATTTTATTCTTAGTAAGTTCGATATCCAAATCAAACTCTTGAATCTAATCTTCAAGAACTCTAAAAACTCGTCGTACCATCCATTTAATCCTAATACACAATAAAAGTCCTTCCAACTATCGACTTTCATTGTCTTAGTATTCTTACTAACGAACTCCTTTTCTACTCAACCACGACATTCTTAGAAAATATCCAAAAATTCTCGTCCATAACTTGAATTTATTCAAAACTTGCCCACCTCAACTCTCATGGTATCATAAATTCAAGCTGCTACTTAGTCCTTCAACCATTTTGGTTGATCAAAATCGTTAACTTATATGCACATCCACACAGGATCTCTACTCAATCTTGACTAATCTTTTCAAACTACTCAATAAGTTTACTTTCTCTTATGGTTTACCTGCCAATAATTAATAATTCTAACTTACACTACTAAAATTCTCAAGGTATTTCCATATTATACACCTCCAGCATCACCTATTAGCGATGTGTAAGTCACTTTCTAAGGTTGAACTCCCCGTTCTTACCATGGAAATCACTCCAAAAAAATACCTTTATCCAACAGTCCACCACCTATAGTTTTGTCTCACATTGACATCTATACTTACTATCTCCCGAACTATGTATAGATTGTCACATATCAAAGTGATACTTGGTCTCCTACCTTCAATCATCACGAGATTCATCCTTACAAATTTTAGTTCCGAATCTAATTCATCTCGCACACTAAAATTAAACCCTTAAGGTACCCATCGTTCGCGCAACCGTCTTCTAACACCACCAAATTCATTTACTCTTGACGCGCAATGCACTTTATTTCCAATACAAGTTGCCCCAATGATTATCCAATCATTGTAATTAAATCCAACTGACATCTCTACATGCTCCACCATTCTACAATGGTTGCATCCTCTTGACAACTGAATGACTTCATCAAGTCTCGTCCGAACTCACCAGAACGGATATCCAGCACCTTCTTCAAAAGGTATCCCAATCTGATCCTTACTTGCAATCCTTTATCAGTCGACGTCCACACGTCCGTACTCAACACCTCCGGGTGACAACGACCCATGCCAATTCAAGTTCATCGAATTTCTTCCAAGAATCCTTTGTGGTTCTCGTTCGCCTCAAGTCCATCCTCCTCGGACCACTCTGTCTAAGGAATTCAGAGACACTCATCGACTAAATTCGACCAAGGCTCGGGGTTTCACAATTCCACTTACTGAAGCATTACTCTCTGCATTACTTCAGTAAGACACAAACCAGTGTCTAAGCATATCTCATGCTAGACTCCAAACAACCAACCACATAACCCACAACATAACAAAACAACCGCTAGAACTAACACAACTCTAGCTATGTTCTAACCGACTCTGGACTAACGACTCAAGTGTACACTTTCCCTTTGAAGATTTAAAGCCGGGCTCTGATACCAATTGTAACAACCCGTTTTTCCATGGCCAGAAAAGGCATTATTTTTTTTTTTTCAACTAACACTCAGAGTGCGCATAGAATATTTTAAATGAGCCGGCATTCAAATATACAAAAGAACTCATTACCATAAGGTGCTTCGACAAGCAAAGTGTAGTCCTGAATAATTACAATCCAAGTCTAAGTATTCAAATACTTACAACAAAACAAGTTAGAATCCTATGCCTAAACCCAAAAAGCACGGTGTACAACCCACACCTGCGCATAGTCTAACTAAGCTAAAGCTCCAACACCTCACTGGGGCCTGGAGCAGCCACCGTCGTCACCACGACCTAACCCATCATCTGGGTGGGATGAGCCCGCAAATGAAAGAAAGGGTCACCATAAAATATATAGTATGTATATATATAACCGGTGCGAAAGATGTACACATAACAAATTTCCACATACACAAGAGAAAACTCTTTAACACCAAAACAATTCCCACCGACGGGCTTATATATATAATGCACACACAGCCTACCAATGCAGACTCTACATGATCGTGACACCAATCACTGGCTGCCACATGCATGAATTCCGGAATTTACCCTCTCCGCAGAGAGTTGTAGGTCCAACCCCTACTAAACCCCGTAGGGCAGGTGAAGCCACACAGACTATAACACCAAGGTGAAGCCACACAGACTCTAACACCAACTCAATAAAATCCCGCAGGATTAGGTGAAGCCACACAGACTCTAACACCCGGTGCTTAGGTGAAGCCACACAGACTCTAACACCCGTACACGCAACTATGAAATGCATGAGCATATTTTATATTTCAGCATATATAGGGCAGTCACACAGACAAATCCCTGGTGAAGTCACACAGACACATCCACCCGTGTAGTCCCAGCTGACTTACATGTTCCATACATGCTCATGCAACAATTACATATCACACAGATATATGTAAACCAAACACAACGACATACATACATTTCCAATCATATGTATTCCAACAACCTGTTCATACATATATTCTCATAATCATATGTAAACAGCGCAAGTATTTTAAACACGTTCTCATCACGAGAATACATCAACCAGACATGCCAAACACACAGCAAAGCATTACAGCAGAAATCCAAGCATGTCATAACCAGTTGAAAAGACGGAAATAAAGTGGTGCCCTTACCTCGGCAAGCTTCCGTTAACTTTTCTCGCGAAATTCTACAATTCACGCTACCTAAAATATAAGCAGCGTACAATCAATAAAATACTCCCAACGTATCCTATCGAAACGAAACTTGTTCTCTAAATTCTAGAGGGGTTTAAGGGACTTTCTAACACTCTCGGATAGTGATTTCGAGTCCTCCCCATAGTGATTAAAAATTCACGAAGTTAAATACACTATTTTCGCTACACGGAAATATTTTCGTTTCAAAACAAACTAAAACACTTTGATTCCTAACTCCAAGGCAATCAATTTTCACATACTAAAACCATTTGAAAACAACCCAAAAACTCTTTGAAAATTTTCACAAAAATAAAAGTTTACTTGCGCCACAAGTTACAAGTTTTTCCTTTTAAATAAAATCACCATAACTCATTCAATTCTAATCCGATCGAGACGAGCCATACGCCGAAATATTCGTCTCGAAAAGACGAATCAAATAGTTAAGTTTCCAGGTCACAAAACAATTTTAAAATGACCTAAAGGCCCTTATAGATTTCGGCCAGAATTGAAATATCCTCAAAATAATTGTTTTCGAAAATCAAACATAGCTAAAACACTTATACAAATATTAATTTCACATAAACCAACTCAATTTGATCCAACACTCACACCAAATCATTTCGAATCCAAGAATGTCATTTTTTCTTCAAAACTTCGCAAATCTTTTCTTTTCACATAAAACCACATTAATCATCCCTTTTTAAAACCATGATCATTCACTTAAACCTATGATCATTCATCACACTAAGTGATCATTTACTTATCATTTTAGAACTTGAAAAATTTGAAATCCTCATGGCTACACAACAAGCATGCCACGGCCATTTTTCTAAAACCAAGGCTAGCTCTCAAATTTTTCCATTCCAAAATCCTAGTAATACTTTACTAGTACCCAAAATCAATTAATTGAATCAACAAAACATTTCCCAAACCTCAAACAAAATCACAAGAGTTTTATTCACATTTCTCATGAACACAAAATTTATATTTTCTATTTTTCAAAACCAAACCATTTTTCACACATCCATTTCCATAAAAAGCCTTAAAACAACATCATAAACACAAACTCTAAACAAAAATTCATGTTCATGACAAATATAATTTTTTTATATCCAAAACCCTAACATGAGATTTTCATACATGTTCATCCATCCATGGAAAACAACCAAACTAAGTTTAAACATGCTAATCCAACACTCATGAATAATTCCTATGGAACAAAAACCAATTAAAACCAAGTTCTTTAAATTTTTTCTCAAGAACATAATCACAAAACCCTAACATCTAAGAGCTTTAATAAACCAAAAGAAAGGAAAAGGTGTGTTACCTCAAGGGGAGATGATACTTGAAATTTCTATGATCCAACAAGCTAAAAATCAAGAGATTTGGTGAAGGTATGAAATTTTGGTGAAGGTATGGTGAGGAAGAAGAAGCTCACGGCCAAGGGAAGGAAAAGAGTGAAATGAATTCCAAATTCTAAGTCTCCTAAAATAGCCAAAGTCATCCCATGTGTTTTGGTCATGATTCATACCAACCCTTGGATCAAATAATAAAGGTTTCTATGACTTAATCCTAGCCATTGATCAAATCTTGGTCACCAAGATTTCCCTCATAATATCTAGATATCTTGCTTTACGCTACTCAGCTCTCGCTCACAGGCGAGTCGTACTCGGCTAACGGACGGAAATCACAAAAATATAAAATCTACCAAATAAACGTCCGTCGTAAACCGTTTCCAAATATTATCGCTAAATCTTTTTTCTCGACTGTAATTTTCTTCCTCACCCTCGAAAATGATTCTCAGGACATATCCTAACTCGCGCAGATATATAAAACCTCCATCTAAATTTTTACGGAATTCAGAAGCCGTAAAATTTTACATCAGCGGTTAAAATTCCTACTCGTTTTTCCAAAAACGAGAATAATCCAAAACTCGTTATTCTGACTTCGCAGAAACCTTCTCATACTCAAAAGAGGATTACGACTCAAAAGTTTGTGCCTTTCTAGCGCACGAGCACAAAACAGACTCCATTTCAGCAAAAATCCTAATATCGCGACAATACTCATGAAAACACTTCACCAAAAACCCTAAAACTCGTAGCCATTACTAGAGTTCCTTAGAAAAACTGTACAGTGGAAATCTTGGGTCTTACAATAATGTTCAAGATTCTTTTAGCTATTCATCCTTAGCTTGTGCATCCAAATCTCTCCCCCTTTGACAATATCAAAAAGAAGAAGAGAGTCTATTAGAAGTATCGTGTTCAAACAATTTTAATCCAAAGTCATATAGTGCACTTACATTTGTCGAAATGCACTTATATGATAAAAGTTCCTAACCAATATAAATACATACAAAGATATGCCAAAATATATCAATGACGAATACCAAAATATCATGACACATATGGAATGTAGAACAACAAACCAAAACCAAAGCATGAATATTGAAAACATCGACATTATGAACGAATTATCACATCAAGATACGAGACGATATAATTAAGAACTATCATGCATAAACCATTCATACATGAAACAAGATATCCATAATAGTCATATAACCAAAATAAGTATAAAAGACATAGAGTTACAACAAACAAAGAGATGTTCGAAAAAAAATCTTTATGACCCTATACAAATATGTATGTATGAAACACATCTATTCACCAAGGTACAAATATTATGAATGTGACGAAAACTATCAAAGCAAAAATTCACATTGTTCAATCAAGGTACCAAGACAAAGCATTTACATTTTATGCACAACAATATATTATAATTATAAACAAACATATACAAACATGGATATGAACTTAATATGTCATTTGGCATGATTTTTGTCAAATCCATAGTTTTACATATGAGTCTCAACAACTTATCAAGATCATTGAGCGAAATTTTTGGAAATAGAGGATTAGACAAATATCATACCAAATTTCATATTAAATTTGGAATATATGTATATGAGCAAAGAACCACACAAAAGAAAACATAAATGCAAAGTAAGGAATAAGGAATAAAGTTGAGATAGGAATCTTCCCTTAAGTATTAAGCATTAGGAGGTGATCAAGCTCCACAACTTTCATGAGTATTGAGTCAAATCTTTTCTCATCCCTTTACACCTTTGTATGTCTTGAACGCCATTGTTGTCGGTGTCTCTCGTTAATGGTTCAAGACGTTTTCCTAATACTTTAAACATTTGAAAGAGGTCCCCAATCTTCATTGGGTCCTATGTGGTTAGTGCAAACTATGTTGGACTTAGGAATCCATTGCATTATGCCTTTTGGTATCAAAACTTTTCTTGTTTGACACTTTGCAATAGTATGTCCCTTAGTACAACAATAATAACATATAACATTGGAATGATCCGTGTGACCCGAAATTTTACTTTTGGGATTCAATTTCTTTTTAACAAATTTGTCATTTTTAGAAGGCCTAATCTTAGGCTTGTTAAAATTCTTTGGTATATCCACAAAAGTAACTTTTGACACAAGGGCTTCATCTAGTTTGGCTTGAAGGGTTTTCACCTCTCCTTGCCAAACACAACAAGCATCACAATCATTCCTAGATGACTTATGAGCCTTATCTAATTTGGCTTGAAGTTTTTTCACTTCTCCTTGCCAAATACAACAAGAATCACAATCATGTTTGATGAATTATCATCTTCAAAATCATCTTTTGAATTAACCATGGTAAGTTTTAATGCCTCTAATTCATCTTGTAATTTTACAATTTGTGACTCTAAAAGGGAAATCACTTTCTTCCTTTTAGCCAATTTCTTAAATGCATTAGTGGCTTCACCATATAGTTTTTCAAAAGCGTTTTGAAGTTCATCATATGAGGGACTATCATTAGAGATAGAGCTAGAATCACTTACTTGACGTTTGTGATGTTTCTTGTCTTTACTAGGTGAACCGGTCATGAGTACCACATGAGCGCGTTCTTCATCCTCTTCACTTGAGCTCTTGGACCTAGATCCATCTTCGCTTGCACTATCCCAAGCAACATAAGCTCTTTTACCTTTGTGATTTTTCTCGGAGGACTTTCCCTTTCTTTTGTTATAGAATGGACATTCCGGTTTTAAATGATCGGATTTGCCACATTCATAACACTTTCTACTAGGCTTGCTCTTCTCATTCTCTATATCATCCCTTGATTGCTTTCGTGACTTGGGACCATTTTCCTTCGAAAACTTTATACCATGTACCTTTGCATACTTGTAAAATCTTCGAACAAATATTTCCATTTCATAGTCTTCCCACTCTTTATCACTTAAGCTACTTTCCTCTTGCTCTACCTTTTTGGACTTGGATGTGGAGGCCTTAAGAGCAATCGACCTCTTATCCTTCTCTTTATCTTTATCCGCTTGTTTCTCCTTTTTCTCACCTTTCTCATGCTTTTCCAACAAATTAAGCACTTGTTCATGTTCCGTTAGCTTACCAAATAAGGTTGTGAGACTTAAAGTTGTAAGATCATTCGCTTCTTTGATTGCGGTGACCTTTGGTTGCCATGACCTATTAAGACATCTCAAAATCTTATTAGTAGCATCTTGATTTGTGATTGGCTTACCTAGACCATGTAACTTGTTGGTAATTTTTACAAATCTTTGTTGCATATCCGCAATGGTTTCACCATCTTGCATATGAAACAATTCGAATTCTTGAGTTAAGGTGTTTATTTTCGAAATTTTGACCTCATTAGTTCCCTCAAAATGAGTGACTAATGTATCCCACATTTCTTTGGCCGATGAGCAATGCGACACATGATAGAATTGTTCAATCCCAAGGGATGAAATAAGTATGTTTTGTGCCTTTGCATCGTAATTGACCTTTTTCTTTTCATCATCCGTCCATTGTGCCATAGGCTTATTGGTGACAATGCCATGAGGATCCGTGATAGTTGGAACAAACGGACCATTCTCAATAGCATTCCACACTTCACCATCAAAAGAATTGATGTGAATACGCATACTACTTTTCCAATAGTCAAAGTGATCGCCATTGAATATATGAGCCCTATTATACGCCCCTTTCGGTGCAAAAGCCATGTTTTCTAATAATTGGCAAAAATTACTCGGTTTAATCGTTTAAAATCGAACCGGGCTCTTGATGCCACTTGTTAGACTACTTGGCTATCACTTAGAAGGGGGGGTTGAATAAGTGAACCTTGAAACAATTGCGTTTTTAAAAATTATTTGTTTCAATCAAGCGCAAGCGGAAAACCACCGGATCGGTAGTCTATACACCGATTGACCAAAGGAAACGTAGTATAAGCCTTTGAACGTTCTATGAAAAGATTTGAAATGATAGAGTTCAAAATTTGAATTTAAACAATGAATTAAATTCAGTCTCAAGCAAGTTACAATATCAAATTAAACACAATCACAATCAAGCATAACAATTGAATTTTTGATGTTCCAATACGAACATGAAAAATTCAATCAATTCAAGAAATCAATAAAATTATGACAAGTAAAATATTGAGAGAGAGAGAGAGAGAGAAACACACAACGATTTGATTAGGGAGTTCCCCGGATTTCGCGTTTGTCCGAGTACGTCTCCCCCCAAATAACCAAACGGGTTATTTGAGAGTGTATAGATCAAAAATGATTAACAACACGTGCACAGTTTACAATTGAATCTTATAAACCTATAACGAGACAAAAAGTAAACTATGCAACAAAACCTCGACACACAACGAAACTTCGCCCTCTGATTCCAACGATCCGACCCGTGCCAAACCGCACTCGATCGTCCAGCTGAGTCCTTCGTTTCTTGTTGTCGATCCTTCAAGACAAGCACGATCTTGAATCCTTTGAGAGAAACTAGAACCTTCAACACACAATCCAACCCGACTACGATTCTGATTCACCGCGAACCGTATCGAACGTTATCACACAAAAATGCAACCTCTATTGAATTGATCCCATACTCAAACTTCAATTTTGATTGCAATCTTTGATGAAGATGATGAATTTGTGTTGAATGAAACCTTTAATCCAAATTCTCACTCAATTTGCAACCCAAAGCGTTTTCTGATCTTTCACACTAGTTTCCTCTCTCTTACAATGACACACCACATTGCTATTTAAAGAGAGAATAGAATTGAGCAAATTTGGGCAAAATTCAACATACGTGTATCGATACAAATGATGGTTTGTATCGATACAAACCCTTTGACCAGCGTTCAAATTGAAAATATTGACCTATGTATCGATACAAAGATGTATATGTATCGATACATATATCAGTTTCTTGAAATCTTGACTGATATGTATCAAATCATGCAAGCATGATTCGATACATCATGCACTCTCTGATTTTTGAGAGAAGTGAGTGTGTATCGATACATGCAAGCATGATTCGATACACAGGTGACTCTCTGCCTCTGAGAGATCACTTTTGTATCGATACAAGTGATAGATGTATCGATACAAATTGCACAAAATCAGTCTGAAGTAATTTCAGGACATTTGTATCGATACACATGTTTATGTATCGATACATAATACCTAAAACTCAGTTTTTCAAAGTTTAAAAATAGTTTTTCGCTGTCAAGTCATTTGTAACATTGCCAAAATATGTTCTACTCTATTTTCATGTGTTTTGACAATTATTAAAACATGAGGATGAACTGGTGCACTTACAAACAGGTTCTGAAGCAATCAGCTTCTGAACCAGTTAACACAGCTTCTGATGCACCTCAGGCTCTGAACCTCTGGTTCAGTTAGTTTGTCTGTTTAGTCAGTTAGGATAGTTTGTTTGTACAGTTGTATTTCAGTTAGTTAGTTAGTTAGAGAGGTTTAGGTTTGTTAGTTGGCTTGTTACAAGCTACCTCTCTCACCTATTGTACATACACCTATATATAGGTGATTTTGGTGATTAATAAACATAACTTTTTCCCTTAATTCATTCTCTTCAATTTTATTCATAGTTCTCTCTATTCTTTCTTAGTGTTCTTAGTGTTCTTTGTTGCTCATCTTTGTGGGTTATCCCCAACACATTGCAGAGTTGATGACCTCATTTCAAACATCTAACTAAAGTTGATTGTCAGATGCATCAATATATATTCATTCAGCTTGCATTCCTCTAGATTCATCTCCACCTTCTTTTAGATTGTTATCTTTCTTCATTCTCTCTAAGACAGAATCATTTGTGCTGTAAAAGAATTTACAAAAGAAAGTTATCAATTCGACATTCATATGCATGCATGTAGTCACGTAGTCACACGAACACCGAACACCATGAATATATTAACCTTTTAATAAACAAAGTTATTATAAAGATGATGGCCCTCACTAGAAAAAAGTACTAAGATGAATCATTTATAATGCAATCCTTATATAAATAATCTAAGATAAGAAGATGAACCATGTATTTTTTAAGAACTAGTTAATTCTATGGTACAAGCCTCATAAAAATATGATAACAAACATCATTTTGTGGCATCAAGTGGTTCTAGCCCCCTCTCGATCTCAGTAATGGGGATCGATTTGTGGTCCTCCTTACCATGTTCAGCGTCAATCCCATGTTTTTTTTATGGAAATGGAATTAATATACATCACATATTAAACTTAATTATCACCATAAAAACAACAATATTAATATTTATCTTATTTTAAATTATAATAATCAGTATAAAGGGTAATAATATATTTTTGATAGAATAATAAGAGTAAGAGTGAAAGAAAATATAAACTATAAATTCAAAAATTTATTGAAATAGCGTTCACAAAATAAACTATAAAATACGTAGTTTAATAAACTTGACATTCATAATAAAATGGCAGTTATCAAAAAAAAAATCAAACAAGTATTTTTCTTGTTATATTAGTTTATAAAACTTTTTTTTTTAAAATGAGCTTATAAATCTACAAGTTAAAAATTATAGGATGGCAAAACGGGTCAAAGCCGTCGGATCGGCCCGTTTAACGCATCATTTTTTATGGGGTGGATTGACATTTTTAATCCGTAAAAGTAGTAGGTCCCAGTCCGTCTAACCTGTAAAAAAATGGGGCTAGTACAAATTATTTTATTCGTGATGAAATTCATCGCGAGAATAAGCATTATTCTTAGATATAAATCATAGATGTTTGAAGTTTTGAATGATAATTTTAATTTTAAACAACCTTTTTGGTTTATATTTTGATTTCCTTAAGGCTTTGTTTGTGAATTTGGAGGGGAGGGCTTTGGAGGGATGGAAATAGAGGGAAAATTAGAGAAATCTTTTACATTTTTTGAGAAAGTATTTTTTATAGAGAATGACAAATAAATACTTATGATTAATATATTATGAATTTAAGAATATTATAACAACATTAATTAAATTTGAAGAATTCATATAAACCCTTCAAACCCCCTCCAAACCCCCATCCAATACAATTTTTGAGTTCCACCAAATTGGGTGTTGGAACAAAGTGGGTCTGACATGAACCTCTAATGATTTAAATAGTTTTGATGATAACAAAGTATTAAAATTACAATTGGAAATACTAATGATTATTCTAGTGTGCAGAATTACAAGTTAAAATTCATTCAGAAACACTATGAATAATAGCAGAGAAGCCAGTCAAAACAAGCTCTGAAAGCACATCACTGTTCATCAGAAGCTTAAATTTTGTATGTTGAAGAAAGTGCCTCTGAGGACAAAAACAAGGCTCTGACGGACTCAGAAGCAAAAAGGGCCTCAAGAAGCAATGACAACAGCATCTGGAGCAAAAGGAATTTACGTCACTCAAGAGCTGACATATTCAGAACCAATGATTGAAGAACAATCTACTTCAAGGATCTGTCACGTCCACAGGAAGGAATATTCGTTGGTACAACGTTAACCTTATCCATATGTGGAGCGCAATTGAGAATCGTACTATTGTACTATTATTACTCAAAATGGATGAGTGATAATTCAAATAGCAAGGTAGTGGAATTGGATATCTTTACCAAAGAAGGTAACTACAGCCATCACAATTGTACGAATAAATTCCAGCTGGCACCTCTCTCTCTGCAACGGTCATCATCTTCCTCCAAGTATAAATAGAAGACTCAAATGGAAGAAATTACTACTGTTCTAACGACCGTTCTATCAACACTGTTCTATTACTACGTTCAAAGACTAAGAAGCATTCTGACACCATAATTTAAATCTGTCATTCTAAGTCTTAGAACAATTTGAGTTGTATTTTGTAAACACCTCTGATAGTATATCAAGTGTTCCTTAACATTCATTCTTATTCTTAAGTTTGTTTGAGAAGTCTCTTGTTAAGTTTAACTTGAGCATTTGAGAAGTCTCTTGTTTAGTAAAACTTGAGCACCTGAGAAGTCTCTTGCAAGTGTGCTTGAGCAATTTGTAATCTTAAGTAGATTATAGTGAAAATCTCTTGTTAGTAACAAGGGGACTGGAGTACTCTCGATTTGTGAGGGGAACCAGGATAAATTCTGTGTCTTTCTTTCTCTCTCTCAGCACCTTCTCTTTATTTTGTGTTTATATCCGCTGCAAACTTAGTTTTATTTCGAAAAGATTTTAATTCTCAAAACACAATTCAACCCCCCATTCTTGTGTTTTTCCACCTTCAATTGGTATCAGGAGCTGGGTTGTTGCCTAACTCTCACCTATCAGTGAAACAATTAAGATTCAGGAAGGAAAAACATGTCTGCTGAGAAAGGAAACAATAGCAACAACAACAACAAAAACAACGTGAACTATGACTATGATTCCAATTCTAAAGACAGAAGGTCTTCTGACAAAGTTCCCTTTTTCAATGGAACTGAGACTGGTTATTCATTCTGGAAAACCAAGATGTACAGTCACATCATGGGGATTGATTGTGATCTGTGGGACTTGGTAGAAGATGGAGTCAATTTTGAAAATATGGATTTGGAAGGAACAGTTAGCTCTAAAGACAGAAAGGCTTTTACACCTACTCAAAAGCTGGAGTATAAGAAGCACCACAGTGTAAAAGGGATGATGACAAATGCCATCTCTCATGATGAGTACTTGAAAATTGGAGATAAGAGAACGGCTAAGTCTATCTGGGATTCTCTTAAATCCAAGTATGAAGGAAATAAACAAGTTAAGGAGGCTAAGGCCAACTTGTTAGTACATCAGTATGAATTATTTAAAATGAAGGACGGAGAGGACATTGAGACAATGTTCTCTAGGTTTCAAATTCTTGTTTCTGGACTTCAAGTTTTAGATAAGAGCTATACTGAGGCTGATCATGTAAGGAAAGTACTCAGAAGCTTGCCGCCAAAGTGGAGACCAAAAGTGACAGCGTTTCAGGAATCTAAGGATTTAGATACTGTGTCTCTTGAAAGCTTGGTTAGTTCTCTAAAGAGTCATGAGATGGAACTCATGACTGATGAATCGACTAAGAAGCTAAAAGGGATAGCACTGAGCACCAAGAGTTCCTCTAAGGCTCTGAAGGCGAAGGTTATAGTATCTGATGAAGAAGCTTCTGAAGAAGGTCACGAGATGGACTCTGATGAAGAAGAAGAAATGGTTCTAATGGCTGCAAGAGTATCGCAATGGGCTAAGAGAAGCAAGAAGTATGCTGGTAAGTTTGGAGGTTCTTCCAAGAAGGTTGGTGCTTCTAAGGATAAGAAGGAAGAACAAAACAAATGCTTTAAGTGCAACAAACCAGGACACTTCATTGCTGACTGCCTAGAGAACCTGAGTAAAACATCCAAGAGAACCTCTAACAAAGAAAGATACAAAAGTAAGCTCAAAAAGGGGTTCCTTGCCACCTGGGATGATTTGGATCAGGAATCAGATTCTGATGGGGAAGAAGAAGCAAACCTAGCCTTGATGGCAACCGCTTCTGACCAAGAGAACTCTGAGCACGAAGCTGACTCAGATTCAGAAGATGAAGATGAGGTACTTGCTAAACTTTCTCGTTCTGAATTAATAGATTCCTTAAAAGATGCCTTAAAACTTTTAACCAAAAAGGCAGGTGAGTGTAAGGTCCTTAAAAAGGCCTATAACAACCTGACCGAAAAGGCAAATGAAATAATTGAACAAAATGAGTCTCTAAAATCAAGAAATGAATTTATGGAAAATCATTATGTTCTTGATGATAAGGTTCCTCCAGAACATGAATTTGCTCTTCAGGAATTCCTTATCAATGGAATGAAAAGAAGTAAAATAGCCTCTTTGATTTATCATGTAAGTAGAAATAGAGGAGAAGGTCTTGGATTCTCACGTTTTAAAGATAATCCATTATCTTCAAAATCCTCTAATATAGATAAATCAAAACCTAAGGTTGTCTTTGTAAAGAGTCAATCAGAAGTTCTAAATGAGTCAGCTTCTAATAGAACATCAAAGCCAGAGGCTCAAAAGTCAAAGACTCTGAAGGATAAAACCTCAGAACCTAAGATTTTTAAGCCTCAAGCTAATGTTAAATCTAAAGAAGCTCTGACACATTCAAGAACAAAGCTCAAGAGCTATACTAAACCCAAAAACTTTTCAACAAGGGTGGTTAACTCTAGAGGCTCTGATAGGTCTCTCAAACAAAGACCACCTAGACCTGTAAAGACTAACACAAAAGGACCCATAAAGATATGGGTACCAAAATCTCAAATAATATTTGCTTCAGGTTTGCACACCAAGAAGGCCAAAGCAGCAATGCTGGTACCTGGACAGTGGCTGCTCACGACATATGACGGGAGAAAGGCATATGTTCCAAACCCTGACTCTGAAAGAGGGAGGTACTGTGGGGTTTGGAGGAAACCAAAAAGGGAAGATCATTGGTACAGGTATAGTTGGTAACTCTTCTCTTTCAATTAAAAATGTTTGGTTAGTTGATGGCCTCAAACATAATCTGCTTAGCATTAGTCAATTTTGTGATAGCGGATTTATTGTTAAATTTGATAAAGAGGCATGTACAGTAATCAATGACTCTGACAAGTCCATATTGTTTAGAGGATTAAGAAGAGGTAATGTTTATAAGGTGAATCTGTCAGAACTCACTGAGCAGAAAATAGTTTGTCTTCTATCTCTGAATGATGAAAAGTGGGTCTGGCACCAACGCTTAGGTCATGCTAACTGGAGATTAATCTCTAAGCTTAGCAAACTAAAGTTGGTTAAAGGCCTGCCAAATCTTAAATATCATTCAGATGCTCTGTGTGGTCCTTGTCAGATTGGCAAAATTTCAAAAACTTCTTTTAAACCTAAAAACATTGTCTCTACCTCAAGACCTTTAGAACTACTTCACATTGATTTGTTTGGTCCAGTAAGTACTGCCTCAATCAATGGGAAGAAATATGGATTAGTCATTGTTGATGATTACAGTAGATGGACTTGGGTAAAGTTTCTAAGAGTGAAAGATGATGCATATGATGTGTTCAGCATCTTCTGCACTCAAGTGCAAAACGAGAAAGGTCTCAAAATCTTAAAGGTAAGAAGTGATCATGGTGGTGAATTTGAAAACGAACCATTTGCAACTTTTTGTGAAGAACATGGCATTGTCCATGAGTTCTCTGCTCCTAGAACACCACAACAAAATGGTGTTGTAGAGAGAAAGAACAGGTCTTTACAAGAAATGGCAAGAACCATGATGCATGAGACAAAACTTGCTAAGCACTTCTGGGCAGAAGCTGTAAACACAGCTTGTTATATTCAAAATAGGATCTATATTAGACCTCTATTGAATCTAACAACATATGAACTCTTCAAAGGAAGAAAGCCCAACATCTCTTATTTTCATCAGTTTGGATGTACCTGTTACATTCTAAACAACAAGGCCTACAAAAGAAAATTTGATGCCAAAGCTTGTAAGGGAATCTTTATAGGTTACTCTGAACGCTCAAAGGCATACAGAGTGTATAATTCTGAAACTAACACAGTGGAAGAATCTATACATGTTAGATTTGATGATAAAGAGCCTGACAGTAAAATGTCAGAGCAAGATAATAGTTATGCAGGTGTTCCATACCAATACATCGATTCAGAACCTGAAAAAGCATCAGAAGCTGTTGAAGCTTCAGAAGCTGTATTGGAAGAAGATGCTGAAGAAGCATCTCAATTAGAAGCATCACAAGAACATGATGACACTTCAGAAGAAGACACTCAACCAAGTGCTGATGTTGATGAAGCTCCAAGAAGGAAGTTCAAATATAGATCATCACATCCAGAAGATCTAATTCTTGGAAACAAAGAAAGTCCAAGAAAGACAAGATCAGACTATCAACAACTTGATTCACTTCTGGGACTAATCTCAATGATAGAACCAAAGAATGTTGATGAAGCACTTACTGACGATGGATGGATTGTAGCTATGCAAGATGAGCTCAATCAGTTTCAAAGAAATGATGTATGGGATTTAGTGTCAAGACCAGCACATAAGAACATCATTGGAACTAAGTGGGTATTTAGAAACAAGATGAATGAACAAGGTGAAGTGGTAAGAAATAAAGCTAGACTGGTAGCACAAGGCTACAGTCAGCAAGAAGGTATAGACTTCACTGAAACATTTGCTCCAGTAGCAAGACTGGAAGCAATCAGGTTACTTCTTTCATATGCTGTTAACAATGGAATCACATTGTACCAAATGGATGTTAAGAGCGCCTTTCTTAATGGTGTTATTTCTGAAGAAGTATATGTCAAACAACCCCCAGGTTTTGAGGATTTGAAAAATCCTGATTATGTTTATAAACTTAAGAAATCACTCTATGGTCTCAAACAAGCTCCAAGAGCTTGGTATGAAAGACTGAGTAATTTCCTTTTAGAAAATCGTTTTCAAAAAGGTCAAATTGACAATACATTATTCAGAAAGACATCTAAGAAAGATATCTTAATCATTCAAATATATGTTGATGATATTATTTTTGGTTCTACTAATGCTTCCTTGTGCAAGAGTTTTTCAAAGCTGATGCAGGATGAATTCGAGATGAGTATGATGGGTGAATTGAAGTTCTTCCTTGGAATCCAAATTAATCAAGGAAAAGATGGCACTTACATTCATCAAAGCAAGTATACAAAAGAGCTTCTGAAGAAGTTCAACCTTGTTGACTGCAAGATAATGTCTACACCCATGCATCCTACCAGCAGCCTAAGCAAGGAAGAGATTGGAAGCAAAGTAGATCAAAAGCTGTATCGAGGTATGATTGGTTCTTTACTCTACCTTACAGCATCTAGACCTGATATTTTATATAGTGTATGCTTGTGTGCTAGATTCCAGTCAGATCCTAGAGAACCTCACTTAACTGCTGTTAAGAGGATCTTTAGATATCTGAAAGGAACTACTAATCTAGGACTTCTTTATAAAAAATCCCTAGATAGTAAGCTAGTTGGATTCTGTGATGCTGACTATGCTGGTGATAAGATTGAGAGGAAATCCACTAGTGGAAATTGCCAATTCATTGGTGAGAATCTCATATCTTGGGCTAGCAAGAGACAAACAACTATTGCTTTGTCTACAGCAGAAGCAGAATACATCTCAGCTGCTAAATGCTGCACACAGCTTCTCTGGATGAAATATCAGTTGGAAGACTATAATATAGCTGAAAGTAATATTCCACTATATTGTGATAATACTGCTGCTATTCATTTGTCTAAGAACCCTATTCTACACTCAAGAGCTAAACATATTGAAATAAAACATCATTTTATAAGAGATCATGTTCAGAAAGGTACAATAGATATTCAATTCATTGATACTGAACATCAATGGGCTGACATATTTACTAAACCTTTAACTATTGAAAGATTTGATTTTATCAAAAAGAATTTGAACATGCACTATATCTCTGAAGAAAATTAGCTCTGAGAAGTAGAATAGAATTAGCATCTGAAGCTCTATCAGAACCTCTTATAATTTAGAGTATCCCTTGGGAAGCTCTGAATAATTTAGGCTCTGAAGAGTAACAGGTTCTGATGAGGTGTCAGATACAAATGAGTGAGGCTCTGAACCTTTTGGAAATGAAACGTTCAGTACGAGTAAGTGTACAACAGTTGTCTGTACACGCGTCAGCTATGATTAAACTTTTTCAACACGTGTCTAGATCCTGACGGGCAGAGAACAGTTAATGATGATTATGGCAGTTAAGTATATTATTTAATTTTTAAAACTGCTCGCGCTCCCTCCCAATGTTTATTTTCTCTGTGTATGTGTGCTAGTTACTATTTATAAGTCACTTCACTCACTTGCACAACTTTTTACACGAAATCACTACCTACACAACCCTAGACCTTACAGAAATTCCCAATCTTCATCTTCTTAATTTTCTGCAACTATGGCTGCTCGTTCATCAAATGAAATCGTTCAAGAACCCTTTAACCCTACGTTACCACCCATCATCGATCTTAATTCAAAAGATAATCTAGTTTATCAACACAATCAAACGGACGCCGGTCCTGACTCATACGAATTCTACACGGAGAAGTTTGTAGATTTCGATAGCTTGAAAGCAAACGGAATCGATGTTCAAAATCTATTATTCGATCAAAAATGGGAAAACTATTTTGAGATGTTGAATGGTTTTGTGTACTATGACATTGTCAAATATTTCTGGCAAAAAGCAAAGGTTTTTGATAGAGCAAGCGCTGATGAAGAATACAAGAATTTGATTGCGAAGAACAAGTCTCTAAAGGGTAAAACAAGGCAGGAACTTGGTTTGAAACCGTATAGAGGAAGAGAAATAAGGTCAAACATTTTGGGTATCAATGTGGTGATCACTCAGGCACACATTGCCAAGATTCTGGGTTTGGATAACAAGGGAGAAGACATAGAAGTATATGATGCTAAGAGCAAATATTTGAATTCAATCAATCAGGACCTGTTTAAACCTGGGAGTTCCAACAGGGACTTTGGAAAGTTGAAGTGCATGAGGCACAAGTTTGAATTTGCTTTCAGAGTGTTTCTCGCTACAATAGTTACTAGAGAAGGTGGATTAGATACCATATCTATACCACATAAGCACTTCATTTGGTTCCTATACAAGAAGGTGAAGGTTAATCTGGCTAAGATTTTATTTGATCACATGTGTTTAACCATCACTGCAAGCAGAACCAAAATGCCCTCTAACATTCATCATCCTAGGCTCATATCAGAACTCATCAGGCAAACCAAACTCACAGACATTCTGAGTGCCAAGGAAAAGCTTAGAGTATTCCAAACTGCTAAGTATGATGCAACGGTTCTGGTGAATATGAAAAGAAAAACCAAGAATGAATACAGCAAGGGAATTATTTGAGTTTGCTGAGAGGTCATGTGCTCCAAGGCTCACATTCTACAATCATGAAGAAGAATGTGCACGTTTGGCAGCTTTGGATGCTGAAATCAAGAAACTAGCAAGGAGTGCATGTGAGACAGCTGAGAAACTAATCAGTGAAGAAGGTGTTTATGAGTTAGCTACTGAGCAGGCTTGGATAGCTGCTGAACAGGCAAGGGCAGCTGAAGCTGAGCACAAAAGGCTAGCTGAACAAGAGGCATTGAACTTATTGGTAGATAGGGCTGTGCACATTGCTACAATTGAAACCAACAAGCTCAATGAAAATCAAGCTGCTGAACAAGATGTTGCAATGCTTGATCAGAATCAGATAGAAGAAGATAATGAGATGGATATTAATGAAGATACTGACAAGGGTAAGAAGCCCATTATAGAACCCATTCCTCCTCTCTCTCCTATAAAGATTGACATAGCTTCTACCTCGTCTGCAATACCTCCAGCAGTTCAAGATGCATTGGACAGCATCAGAACTGAACTGGCTAATGAAATTGATGAGCTAAGAGTGGATATGCGTAATGATGTGAATTCTGCTGTGGAAACAGTTCACAAAAGGATGGATGACATGATGTTAACCCTTCTGAAAGCCATAGCAGATGTTAAGAAACCTTAGTCTTTGTTTGTGCACTTGTTTTGTTATTAATTCTTGTGTAATATTTGGATAATTTGTTGAGTTAATATCTATATTATCCATATTTGTGTGTTTGTTATTAGCTTATGTGTCTGTTTTACTTTTGTTTTTCAAAATTTAACTTCTCTATATACCATGATATTGTCTGGTACTCTTGAGATTTCTGGCTCTAGTGAGAGATGCTGAAGAGCATCTTAGTTTTTAAACTAATAAGCCTAGGATTTTCAAAACCTAAGAGCCCCTCTCATCAGTACTCCTGTTTACTCATGAAATAGCTTCTTGGTATTAAAGCCTGATTAACAACGGGGCACCGATACCGAATGAGGCGTGTCTGGTAACTGGTTTTCTGACAATAGGAATGAGGTATATATATATAAGAAACTTGCTCAAAACAAAGGGAATTTATAGCATAAACTCTTTTATTAATATTATTGAAGAATCTCTATTACATAGAATGATGAGACTCTACTTAGAGCTAGGCTTAAATTCAGAAGACTCTGAAACTAGCTTCTTATGTTTTTCCTTAATGTAAGCAAGCAAGTTGGCAGTGGCCTTTTGCACTAGCTCTTCAGTGTCCTTCTGAACAGCAGCCTCGTACTCTTCGTATGGAGTGTCATCATTGTATGTCCATAAAAATTCTTCCAGATCAGAGCCCAATTCTTCCTCCTCTGACTCTGTCAATATTAGTTCTTGCTTGTTCCTTTCGTAGCGAAGCCTGTTTTCTTCGCAGCGCCAGGGCTCTGCTCCCTTCTTGCTCTCTTCTTTTGAGCCTGAAGCATCCTTGGTAATCTGCTTTTCCATTATATGTTTGTTTTTGGAAATGACTTGATTACTCTGAATGAGTAAAATGAGAGGAATCATCCTTTATTTATAGTACCTTCAAGATATCTTGTCAGTAGGATAATCAATGCCATTCATTGAATGCGTTTGGTTGTCACTTCCTTTTTGACTTGACTACCTTGTTTGGCGCTTTGACTGCTTGGTTTTCTGTGTCTTTTTGACTAATGCCAAAAGGGGGAGTAAGAGTAGCGTTAAAATTAATGTTGATTCATTCATATACTGCTCAATCTGAAACTGCAATGTCAAGTACATTATGAATCAATGTTTATCCCTTATGATTTCTTTCTCATTCTGAACGATTATTGAAAGGGGAGAAAATTTAAGAACCTAAAATTTTATTCATAGATAATATCAGAAGAGCTTGCAAACCACTTCTGAGCATTATCAGACTCTAAGAAGCAAAGCTTACAAAACTATGCTTCTGAGAGTTAAATATGAAAATTTATTTTAAGTTAATAAATCGACTCTTAAACTGTTTTAATTAATTATGGATAAGACTTAGGGGGAGCTTACAAACCTATCCTTATGGATTATCAGACTCAGGGGGAGATTGCAAACCTTTGAAACCTGAAGTTAACATAATTAAATTAAATCAACAACAATTGAATTTTAATGCTTTAGTTTGTCATCATCAAAAAGGGGGAGATTGTTGGAACAAAGTGGGTCTGACATGAACCTCTAATGATTTAAATAGTTTTGATGATAACAAAGTATTAAAATTACAATTGGAAATACTAATGATTATTCTAGTGTGCAGAATTACAAGTTAAAATTCATTCAGAAGCACTATGAATAATAGCAGAGAAGCCAGTCAAAACAAGCTCTGAAAGCACATCACTGTTCATCAGAAGCTTAAATTTTGTATGTTGAAGAAAGTGCCTCTGAGGACAAAAACAAGGCTCTGACGGACTCAGAAGCAAAAAGGGCCTCAAGAAGCAATGACAACAGCATCTGGAGCAAAAGAAATTTACGTCACTCAAGAGCTGACATATTCAGAACCAATGATTGAAGAACAATCTACTTCAAGGATCTGTCACGTCCACAGGAAGGAATATTCGTTGGTACAACGTTAACCTTATCCATATGTGGAGCGCAATTGAGAATCGTACTATTGTACTATTATTACTCAAAATGGATGAGTGATAATTCAAATAGCAAGGTAGTGGAATTGGATATCTTTACCAAAGAAGGTAACTACAGCCATCACAATTGTACGAATAAATTCCAGCTGGCACCTCTCTCTCTGCAACGGTCATCATCTTCCTCCAAGTATAAATAGAAGACTCAAATGGAAGAAATTACTACTGTTCTAACGACCGTTCTATCAACACTGTTCTATTACTACGTGCAAAGACTAAGAAGCATTCTGACACCATAATTTAAATCTGTCATTCTAAGTCTTAGAACAATTTGAGTTGTATTTTGTAAACACCTCTGATAGTATATCAAGTGTTCCTTAACATTCATTCTTATTCTTAAGTTTGTTTGAGAAGTCTCTTGTTAAGTTTAACTTGAGCATTTGAGAAGTCTCTTGTTTAGTAAAACTTGAGCACCTGAGAAGTCTCTTGCAAGTGTGCTTGAGCAATTTGTAATCTTAAGTAGATTATAGTGAAAATCTCTTGTTAGTAACAAGGGGACTTGAGTACTCTCGATTTGTGAGGGGAACCAGGATAAATTCTGTGTCTTTCTTTCTCTCTCTCAGCACCTTCTCTTTATTTTGTGTTTATATCCGCTGCAAACTTAGTTTTATTTCGAAAAGATTTTAATTCTCAAAACACAATTCAACCCCCCCCTTCTTGTGTTTTTCCACCTTCATTGGGGGGGTTTTGTGTTATGAAGAAAAAATAACCCTCCAAACTCCTTCCCTCCCAAATTTCTCTATTCCTTCCACTTGTTTCTTCCTTTTTTTCAAAATCATTCCCTCCCCTCCAAACTCGCAAACAAAGCCTAAATGATTTTTAATTTTATTTTATTTACAAATTTATATGATATTTTTGAGAATTTATTGATTTTTTCTTAAAATTTTATTGGCGCGGGGCACCCCGCCAACACGCAATCCACTATGAAAAAAGACGGGATGAAATTTCCAATCCACTATCACTAATTAATCCGCCCCTCTTCGTCTCATCTTAAATGGTTAGTAACGGAACGACGCGGATCAGACCGTTTTGCCATCTTATAAAATTTGGTATTCTAGAATCTAAAAAAGTCGATGTAAAAGGCTTACAATAATTTTTTATTTTTGACACTCTCTTCTCCTCTCCCCTTTTTTCCTCTCTCCGACCCCTAGCCGTCACACTTTTTTTTCTTGTTAGTCTATTGAAGAGGGGTGATTTTAGGTCAGTTATGGCCTAAAATCATCGCTCCAAATTGTTTTTTCTTTCTCGTTATAATAAATAAGTGAGATTTTCACATATTTATTTGTTTTTATTTTTCGTCTTCGTACTGTGTATTTGATTGTCCCGTCTTTGTGCGGTATATCTGTTTTCCCGTCTTTGTGAGGTGTTCATTTGTTTCAGGTTGAAGAAGTAGATCCGATTTAGTGCAGATTCAATCAATGTCAACTTTGGTGTCATCAACGATACAGTTCGGAGACATGAATATTCCGGACACTCCAATATAGTAGTCATATTTGTAGGCATATGTAATTTTCCGTTTTATGCTATTAACATGGATGCTGTGAGTTTGTTCGCAGATTTATCTTTTTTATTCTTAGCGATTATGAATTTGTATTGCATCGATGTACTCTATTTGTTTGAATGAATATCGTTTGTTTTGTCAAAAAAAAAATTATTTGGAAAATAAAAGATACTCAATCGGTCTCAAAATAAATGACCTGTTTGACCACTGACACGTTTGTCAATGCACAACTTTAATCGTTAATATCTCTAATTATCTATTATTAAAAATTATAAAAATGGTATATTTTGAAAGTACTCGTCGAGACAAATCAAACAACATCTCATACGTTAATATTTGAATGTATATATTAGTAGAAAAATAAGGTCAAAGCATGTCAAATGAATAGTACACTAAGTCAAAAAAAGATCGTTTAAAATGGAACGGAGGAAGTAAGTTTTTTTTGACAAAAAAAGAAAGATAAGTTAATGATTTTTGTAGTCTCTCCGCGTGAGACGAGCGTGAGATTCTGATTTGCCTCTCACTCTTTAAGCAATGAGAGCGGGATTACCGTTTACGTTACGGCATCATCATGCTGCTCATAATTACAAATAAACGGACATGTTCATTTCTCCTAGGCTTATGTGATAAATTTTTACTTGACACAAATTCAAGAAAAAATTGTTTAGGCATACACTCATGAGTAAAAAAAATTAAATGATATAATAATATTAATTTTATTTTAAACTGTTTTTCATTATTATGAGTATGTGTTTAAATAGTGTTTAAATAATTTTTTCTTAAATTTATACCTAAGTAAGTATTCCTTGACTTATGTTTGTGTCTTTTTTTTTTTTTTTTTTAAGGGTCATTGCTCATTAAATATGCATAATTTTAGTACATTTCTACTATATATTTTTTATTACGTCTTTAATCATTCTATATATTACAAGTGTCCTTTTCATTTATTTTGTCTCTAAAATAAGAATTTTTAATTGAAATGTCGAAATTGTTAAGTTAAATACTATGACTGAAGTTTAAACTATGGGGAATTTTTGGTTGAGCACAACCCTAAATAATTTTCATTTAAGCATACACAAAAAAAAGTTGAAAAAATTAATAGAAAAGAGGATAATGTGATGTTAAATAATATGACTAAATTATTTTACATTTAAATTTTTTTATTTGTGTGTGTACACCCAAATGATTTTTATTTCAGGTTGTATCTATATTAGAATTTCTCTTAAATTCTATCTCTTTACTTTATACGTGTGAATTTTCAATAACTTGTCATTTTATCTGTTTAAACAAAAGTAAAAATTTAAGATTTTTCAAATTGACCATAAATAATTATATGTGATTTATTCCATATTAATATAATTAATAAAACTAAGACAAAAAAATATAAATAATTATGGGTCATGTTAACATATGTCTTGTGCCCTAATGACACATGTTAAGATACCTGAATTCGGAAATTTAGCATTTAACAGTGAAAGATATTTAATGTTTAGAAAGTTAAATACACAATTCTCAATAGTAAGTCTCACAATAAATATCACTATATGCGTCAAAAAAAAACTCCATCCATCAATTTTTATAAGATTTAGTTTGACAAAAAATTTGTTCATAAATAAGACCCTTTTGCTTATCAATGACATTAATTATTTTTTTCCAAACTTACTCTTATTTACTTTACATAGTATTTTTAATAGCACTAACTTCTTTTTTGTTTGATACAAAACACTACAATTAATTGTAAGGGTAAACATGTAAAATCAATATAACTTGTCAGTCAATTTATTACTAAAATTCACTTTCTTAATACTCGTGTTTGGTCAAACTAGCTATTATAAAAAAGGACGGAAGGAGTATTACTATAAAAGTCTCACCATAATTAAATACTAATTTGACCTCACTCATTTCGAATTTACTCCTATTTAATATCATTCCTATTTATATTTAAGACTACAACTATATACACTAATTTAGAATTTACTCCTATTTACTAATACAGTACTTATAACTTTTTAGTATTGATACAATAAATTTGATTAAAAAAAATCATCAATACTAGTATGTTTCTACTACTTCTTGTGTTCAAGCAAGTGGAACGAAGAGAGAAGTACTACTACTACAGAACAGTGCTTTTCAGTTTAGCTTGGTTGGGCTTATAGCTTTTGAGAGCTTAAAAGAACCTTAATCAAAACACACAAACAAGATCCAAACTCTAAACCTCAATCTTCATTGTCTTGTTTTTTACCTTCTTCCTCACCACTTTCTCTCAAAACGACAATGGTAGTAGAAGACATGTTTTACTTTAACAAGGTAATATAGTACTCCTTTGTTTCTGTTTCTTTCTGTGGTCCTCTATTACTTAATCTTTGTCTTTTATTCTATCATAATAAACAATGTGTCATTCTATTTATGTTTTTGTTCCAATTTGAAATGTTTCAAACATAGTGAAAGAATAAAAAGATGATTTTTATTTTTAGCAAAAAAAAAAAAAGATGATTTTTTTTTTCTTCTGAGTTACCTCTGCATGTTTCGATCTGGGTCATTTTTTTAATTTTAGAACTATTATTGTTCATTTATGTATCATTTCTTTTAATGGGTATGTTTAATTTTTCATAAAGTTTCTACCTTTAATAATTTTTCAGCCAAAATTTATGATCTATCTACCTATGTGTTTTTTGCAGGACATTCTAGTTATAAAGCCTCAGAAGAAATCACCATTATTCTTAAGGATGTCATTGTTGATGTTTTCAATGGTGTGTGGTGTTTTTATATGCTATGTGTGTTTGAAACAAACAAGCATCCATGCTAGGACTATTCTTCTTGAGTTACAGCAGATTGAAATCCCTTCTAGGAGTAGATTTAACCTAATTGATATTCCTTACCTACATTTCCCAAATCCTGTGTCTTTTAATAGGTAATGAGAAATTTAGTATCAACGAATCGTATTTTTTTTTTGTTTTGATTTGATCCTTGTTAATTTTGTTGTTGTTGTTGGTAGGAGTGAGTGTGCTCGAAATCCTGTTCGATTGTTTGCTATATTGACAAATCAAAGATCGGGAAGTGGTTGGTTCGAGACTCTTTTGAATAGCCATATGAATGTAAGTTCACATGGGGAGATATTTTCGGTTCCAGAAAGAAGAGTAAATGAATCTACAATTGTAAATACTTTAGATAAAATTTACAATTTAGATTGGCTCAATAGTGCTTCCAAGAATGAGTGTTCTGCTGCTATCGGCTTGAAGTGGATGCTTAATCAGGTAAAAGTTCTAACTTTAGTGTTCTGCAAATTTCGATCTTTCCTTATTGAGTTTCTTTTTTGATGTGGAAATGATTTTGCATGATTTTAATTCTGAACGAGAGTTTTACACCAACATGAACTTAATAGGGATAAAATTGCATTGATCTGGAAACTATTGGAATGACAATACAACAACCGAATGACATCAAAATGGAATGACAATGTTGGTAGTAATAACGGTAGGGCGAAAATCAAACATTAGTGCATGAGAAGTCAATTGTACATTGTCTTGGAATTAATGTTTGGTAATGCAATGCTTTCATGCAACATCATAAGACATACTTGCTTTGATTGCAATGATTTTGATGTTTGGTTTACCCTTTTGGTCCAGGCTTTGCAATTTTGTGTTATGAACCTTTGCGGTGAATATGATAGGGACTTATCATTTTGTTGCATAGGTTATTACTTAGTAATAAAAGAATTTAGACATTTTCTAGTTTCATGCAGGGATTAATGGAGCACCCTAAGGAAATAGTTGAATACTTCAACTGTAGAGGTGTTTCTGTCATATTTCTTTTCCGGAGAAACTTGTTACGCCGAATGGTATCGACACTTGCTAATTCGTATGATCGTTATGCTAAGCTATTGAATGGCACTCACAAGTCTCATGTTCATTCTGCAGAAGAGGTATCTTTTCCTATCCTGCTCTCCTTTAATTTCTTTTATACCAAATAGGGTCTAGCGCAAGTGGTTGGTGCGCAATGTGTGTGAGTGTTGTAAACTCTAGGGTACCGAGTTTGATTCGTGCTGATAAAATGAAAAAATAAACTGAAACGCATACTTGACTTTCTTTCAGGCTGATACTCTTTCAAAGTACAAGCCTACCATAAATTCTACGTCGTTGCTGGCTGATCTGAAGGATATGGAGAGAAAAGCTGCAATTGCTTTAGAATACTTCAACACCACACGGCATATGATATTGTACTATGAGGATCTTATCAGAAATCGAACTGTAAGAGCCTCATCATAAATTCCTTCATCTTTTATTAAACGTTGCAATGAATTATCTTTTTGGATGCATATTACAAGCTTAATTTGAATAGTACTTCTATATGACTTGGGCCCTATTTAGATAAACTGTTTAATTAGGATTTTACAGGATAAGTGCTTATGTGCACTATTTCTATAACAAATGATAAAGTTTTCAAACGGTTTTCATATAAACTATGTCTACTGTAGAGCTTAAGAAAATAAGCTCAAAATAGCTTTGAGAAAGTCATAAGTTGTTTCCTTAAGCTCTCCCAAACAGTCTCACAAGTGCTTATGTCAGTAGATAAACTCAAATAAGTCAATCCAAACAAGCCCTTGGTAGATTTGAATTTTGCTACACAGTTGTCCCATGATATAATATAAGAAATTTCAATTTTATCACAGAAATTTTACCAAAGTGTATGTAACTATGTAGCACCGACACTTTAGATTGAAGTCATGTCTGGTGTCCGACACTAACACATGTGGCTACATTCAAATATTTTTCTTTTTCAAATTATTACTGGTGTCGACCTTGTCCATGTCCCTGTCATGCAGCGAATGCTCGAGTCCAAAATGTCGAGACTGAAATGTCTTCCGCTAATGACTTTTTGGACAATATAGCAACTCCAAAGCTTAATATGTGATCTCACTTTCTATGTTTATTGCAGAAGCTTAAAGAGGTGCAAGAGTTTTTAGGATTGCCAGTAATGGAATTAACGAGCCGGCAAGTTAAGATACATAAAGGACCATTGTCAGAACATATTAAAAACTGGGATGAAGTTGCTAACACACTCAAAGGAACTGCTTATGAAAGTTTTCTAGAAGTTGATTCTTCATCATAACATAACGTCTTCTAATTATCATGAAACGTGTAAATATCAACATCACTGATTTTGTCCGCCGAAAAAGTTCAAAGTTTTGGTGCCTGCAGGAATCTTTCACATTGTTCTAATTCTTCTTTCCACTTCTAATCAACATTCTGTTGATTAGATGAATGACTTTGGTTGGTTTGTACTAAGTCTTTAGTTTTTTTGTTTTGTGCATTTTTGAATGACCTTGTATATGTTAGCTAATTTATTTATTAGTAAAGATGAGCATTGGTTAATTTAATTCAAAGGTCGTTTGTGTGTATGTTGTTTTATTGTTTTCTCCTTTCCTTTATCATTTATGTAATTCAACTTGATATGACATTGATTTGGAAGCCAAGCTATTGTTTCTAAGAGACATAGCGACAAAATAGGCATTTGTCTGTATGTTTGTTCTTTCGATGTTTTTAATAGGATTTGTTTTTCATGTTATCGGATGACAGTGTATCAAAATTAAACTAAACTTCTGTATTTATTGGTTTGCATAAATATTATAGTGCTAAGTTATGCAAGACATGTTAACTAGGATTGGCCGGTTTAGATTATATTTTTCTAGATAAAATCTTGTAAAGAGTAATGTACTTTGGCCCAAAAACGAGCAAGCACGAGCTTCTATCTTATGTAGCACGGACATTTCAAAGTTGACAAATATAGTTACATTTAGTTATATGATTTTCTTAAATTATTATCATTGTCGATGTGTTATGTTTGGTGTATGTATATGTGTCGGTGTTTTATACAAAGCTTTATATATACTTTTATGATGTTTTTAAAGATCAAATGGAACTTTTAGAATTCAAAAGGGATAAAATTATGTGTGTGTGATATGATTCTTGTGATTACCACCATCAACGCCAGGATCACTTTATCTGCCAATGATTTTGCTTTTGCAAGTACCAACCACATAAAGAAACAAATCAATAAGGAGAAAAAGCATTTAAATGTGTAACTAAAAAACTTCATAATATATGGCACTAACTCTTAGCAAACTGAAAAGTATCAAAATTAACAACAAAAAATTGAGTTTCGTTTTAAGCTTTTTCTAGGTTTGTGAACCAAATATATGTTAGAAATTTACATCTTTCATACAAAAAATTCAGTGAAGTTAGTGATATATTACATAATAGTTGTCCTGAAGTGAACAATTTATTATTGTTTAGTACTCCCTTCATTCTTATCTTTTGATGTGTAAGGTAAAATATATAGATTAATAAACTGTTAAATTTGTATATTATATTATGTATATAATGTATTTATACTAAAGCATTCTCATTTATTTTTTATTTTTGGTCAAGTAGCTTAGTTGCTAGAAATTTCATCCTTAAGGTAGATAAGTGGGATGACCGGGATATATAATGCAATGTCCTACCAATTGAGCTAAACTCACGGGATCATTCTCATTTAATTCTACTTAGGCAATTAAGACGCATATGTTTAAGTCATGAATTTGTTATTATTTATCAGGCTGAACATTTTTACCATGGTTCGAATACAGGTATACAGCATATCACTGTTTTGTGTAAGAGTTTTATATGATATTTATCATTTCGTTTAGAGAAAAATAAAAAAAACAACTTCAACTAGGCAGTCAAGCATCGTGTATAGATAATCATTAATTTTTTATACTAACAAAGGTATTTTTGAAATATTTTTATTGAGTCTTTGATTTCTAAAACATGTAGTACGTAGTTTTTGAACAAAATTAAAATACTAAAACATCAAGAAGAAAAATGGTGAGAGTATAATATTACAATAGTTTAGAATGAGTGGAAATGTTTTTCCCACAACTTCAAATTTACTATGCTTGCCGTCCTCTCTACCTCTAAGGTTATTTTTATCAGTTGTTGAAAGATGTGTTTTAACCTTCAAAACTATATACTTCAAGGGTTAGGCTGGCTGATCATGATATTCTAGGTGTCATGTGTGAACTGAGAAATAATGTTTTATTACTTGAATATTATTAATCTTACATTTATTTTTTGCAAAATCATAAATAATTTGTTTATGATCAAAATTCTTTTTTTATTTCATTTTCAATAAAACATTTTTATAAGTCCTTTGGCAATAGCAATTGTCAATTCTTTTGACATTCTCACGTGTCCCTTGCTTTTCCAATTTTATCTCTCTCGCAGGTTAAGTAATGAGTATGTAAAAGTGTAAAATCTGAAGAAAAAAAAATATAGTTCACACTTTAAGTAGAGAACCTTATAAAAATCTAACTTTTTTTGTCTCCCCCACCCTTTCTTCACTCTCATTAAAATATTTTGAATGAAACATCTTTCACAAGTTAAAGTGCGAACCCTTCCTTCACTCCAATGAAAATATTTTGAATAAAATACTATACAAGTAAGTGAGTAAAAAATAAAAAGAAATAGATTCCAATTTCTAGAATTCTATAAATTGAAACCTCTTTTTCCATTTGTCAATCTTTCACTCACTCCACTTATAGGGTATTTCATTCAAAACATTTAGTTGATTTTTAAACCAGTTTTATAAAAACAACCGATTATGTATCCCTTATATGTAATCAGATTTAATCGGATACATTACCGATTTATAATAAATATGGTTATGGTTATGAATTCAAATCCATTTAATTGGTTTTGGTTCGTAAAAATATCTTACCATACACACCTCTAGCTCCTATAGGAGTCACCCTTAAAAATTTCAAATAATATGTAATCAGATGAATAAATTTAGAAACCAAACCACAATTACAAGAGAACTTCTTTTGATGTCCTTTGTCTTTCTCGCTCATCCTACTTATTTTCATTTTTATTCATCTGCTACTTAAATAGAGAATAAGTAAAAATTAAAAATTTGAGAGAAAAAAAAACCGTCCGTTATGCTTCTTTAGTAGCGAACAATATTGAGAAATTTCGATGCCACCAAACCAAGCGACACACCTCAATTACAAATTATTTAGAATGAGTAAGTCGGTACTCATGCCTGACCAGTGCGCATGCCTCTACGCACGAGCCGAATTAGTCGTACATCTTTGGTGGATCGAAAACCGGTGCGAAAGCAAAAAAGAATGAGTAAGTCGGTACTGGCCCACTAGAAAACAAAAAAGCCCATGAAATAACCTTTATAAGTTACACAGCTCAGTCTCTACTCTACGCGTTTTGGTTTGTTTCATTGTTAGGGTTTATTACAAGAAAAGAAAGAACAATGTTTTCGATGAATCTCTCGTTTCCATGTCGCGAAGTAGCAGAACTTTCCATTTCGTCCTTCATTCAATCTCCCGTTCTCAAGATCGCTCACTCTAACCTGATGTTTCGATGAGGAAGATGAAGGCTATCGGTTGATGGATTGGAGATTGCGGTAAAGCAGAGATGTCTTTAAAGAAAGGTACCCATTTTTTCATTCTTCATAATTCAACAACATTCAATCTTCTGCAAAACCCTAGAAACATTCAACATTTTAATTGATGAAACATGCTCTGTTTAATGATTCTGTCCCAAAACCCTAGACTCTGTTTGACAACAATGTTTCTGTCCCAAAACCCTAGACCCTGTTTGACAACAATGTTTTGAAAGATAACGTTTTATTCAGTCATCGAGAAAAGAATGAAACACACATTGTGGTATTTATGTTGGGTGCTACTATTTAAGAACATCAATCTTCTGCATGAGATGTTTTAATGATTCTTTATTCATATTGGAAAAGTTGGTTGGATGAGTTAAATGCATTTTTAATATGAATTTCTAGTCATAATATATGGGGAGGTATCGTTTATTCTTTGATGACCTAAATGCAATCTTGCAATTGCAAAGTATACTTGTTTCTTTAAAGTTTTTGTATGGTGTAAATTTGGACCAAGATGGTTAAATGTTGCCTGGATGACCCTTAAATTAAATTGTTATTCATTATTTGAATTTCTAGATGGTGTCTTTGAGTTATTGTAATGTGAATTCTTTGTTCATAATGGAATTTGGGATAGTTAAATGCAACCTACATGACCCTATATGTTGCCTCGATGACGCTTGAGTCCAATTTTTATTGGCTTTATAAATTAAATGTTGCATTGATGACGGTTGAGTCCAATTGTTTATTGGCTATATAAATTAAATGTTGCCTCGATGATACTCAAGTCCAATTGTTTATTGGCTATATAAATTAAATGTTGCCTCGATGATACTCAAGTCCAATTGTTTATTGGCTATATAAATTAAATGTTGCCTCGATGATTCTCAAGTCCAATTGATGATGACCCTAGAATTAGATACCATTGCAATGTGAATTCTTTGTTCATAATGCATTATTGGGATGAATGGTATGTTGGAGAGAACCTTTTGATTCTTTGGGTTTACTAGTGCTTTCATTTGTAATTGTAGTAATGCTTGCGTAATCGTGTCGGCTTCTTAGTTATGTTCTTTTTTTGGGTGTTACAGTATGATATGGTTTTGAATTCCCCTTTTCATTTGGTTTGTGAAAATTGAAAAGTACATGAAGTTGGACTTATATTTGATGCCTGATTGTTGGATTTCAAATTTTCTATTCAAGAACATATGTTCTTGTTAAATCAAATTTTAACAGGGTTTGTAAAATTTATTAAAATTTGAAAAAGGGGTGTTAATTATGAGCCTAATAACCCCAAATCTGATCCAAGATTGATACTTTGTGCTATAATTTTTTAAAGGGATGAGATATCTTGATGATGATTCTAAAGGAACCTAATTCATATTGTAAAAGATTGTCGCGTGAGTTAAATGCAATTTTATTATGAATTTCTATAATATCTGGGGTGTATCTTTGTCATTTATTGCTACAAATTTAATCTTGTAATTGCAATGTGTGCTAGCTTCCTGAAAACTTTTGTGTGATGTAAGTTTGGTCCCAGATGGTTAAATGTCCCCTCAATGACCCTTAAGCCCAATTGTTATTTATTTTGTGACTTATGAAATGATATATTTGAGTCGTTCATGACCTTGGAACCAGATGCTAATGCATTGTGCTGTATTCATAATTCAACGCCGGTGACCCCTATGTCCAATTGCTATTGGTTATGTAAATTTATAATGATTAAATGCAGCCTCAAAACCTTTAAGTTCAATAGCTGTTGGCTATGCAAATTATGGGATGAATAGTGTGAGCCATATAACCGATATGGTTAAATGTCGGCTTGATGACCCGTAAGACAATATTCGTTATGTGTGTTTTGAGATGGTATCTTTCTGCCATTGATTGCTGACCTTGTACCTAGAAGCCATTGTAGTGTAAACTTTATAATCATTCTTTATTTGGATTGATGATATTGAGTCATTGAATTAAGGGAATGCAGAGAAGCCTTTGATTCTTTGGGATGCACTGATACATTCATTTTTAATTGTAGTGTTGCTTGCATAATGGCGCCCGCTTAATTGGTGTCCCTTGGTTCTGTTTTTTTTGGTTTACACTATCATATGATGATTTTGCATTTTTCTTGTGTGTGGAAACTGGAAAGTACATGAAGTCAATTTACTACTCCTAAGGCAAAAGTAGTTCCTCTTTCCTTTAACTCAAATTATGTATTAGTGGCTGATTTTTTAGTTCCATCTAACAGCTTAAGTAGTACATCACGCTAAAGTGCAAAAAGTGCAGAGTATGATATGGTGAAAGCAAAGAGATACGATTCTTTGTAAGGCAAAATGGTTAACTACAAATGTCAAAAGAATGTATTAGTGGAATTTTAAAATTTTGATCTCTAGAAAGAACCGAGGCTAAAGAATGTACTGTGCATGTAAAGTGTGGGATCCTAAATAATGCGGTTAGTCTTTCTGACATTACAAAATTCTCCCACCCACACGACCTCCACCCTCATTAAACAAATTGTTGGATTAAGAAACAATCCTGATTGTGTTTTTCTAAGATTGATCATTTTCTATTGTTAGTTCCGAAAGGAGACAATGATAAAAATTGTTCCAACATTCTGTTTTCTCTTGTTCTAGTCACATAGAACTGTAACTGCTGAAAAAAGGGAACACTTATTCACTGCTTTGATGTTACTATTAGGATACCAGCTTCCTTTTGAGGTACCACAACCAATGACTTAAGTTTACAAGTTTATGGTAATTGAGTTCTTCATATCAAATCATTCAAAAGCACTATACCTATATACTAGTACACTAACAAAATTTTGATGGTTTTTTCTTCCAAATTTCTGTCAATATATTTGTTTTTGACTTGCAACACTATTCTTTTTTTTTTTTTTCATGACACAATTGGAATGGTTAAATGTAGCCTTGATTGTCCTTGTCCTAGATGGTACGTTTGAGCTATTG
Source organism: Trifolium repens (assembly GCA_030408175.1). NCBI lineage: Eukaryota > Viridiplantae > Streptophyta > Magnoliopsida > Fabales > Fabaceae > Trifolium > Trifolium repens. The sequence continues at coordinate 41,980,335 of CP125851.1, forward strand.
AATTGCCCCAGACTTGGGTGCTATTGCAAAATCAATTCTTTATTCATGAAGTATAAATGAGATGGTAAAGTGTAACCTTCATAACCCTCAAGTATCTATTCAAAATTTAATTCCTAGGGTGGCATATGCCTTGATGAAATACAATTCATAATGCAAAATTGAGACATGTTTCAACCTTTCGTTTCATTCTTCTGAAGAATGGATTCTCTATTCATAATAAAATTTCAGCATGATGTAATATGACTTAAATATTTCAAGTGAGATGGTATGTTTGATTTGAGCCTTGATAATCCTAGTTGATACTTAAGATGATGTTAAATAGGAATCACTAGAAACTTTGCTCATAAGGTTTGAGCCATGATGATTCTTAGGTTTGTGTTGGGCTTGGATTAGAAAAGCTATAGGGATGCTAACTTAGTCTTCATGATAAAAGTTATTGTCAGCTCCAATTAGTCAAATCTTCTGGTTTATCCTCATTTGTCATCTGATAGAAAAGGAGGGGTGGTAAACACTATGCTTTTTAACGATTTGGATTATTTGATGAGCATATGATAAAGTTGTATTTAAATCAAGTAAAAAATAGCTTGCAAATATTATGGAGAAGATACCGAAGTTAAATTTCTGGCACTAGATCAACGCAAAAACCAGAAAGTGACAGTACACGTTGATACTTGACCGATGATATATACTTTTACAGCCTGTCATTTTTATATGCCAGAATAATAGATCATACGATTTGGCTGAATTAGTTTGATCTATATGGTATAATGACAGGGATAGTTATCGGTATATATGTTTTATATTCTTTTTAATTTGCAACACAAGCTATAAAAAATGTTTCAGCATGGGAAAATTCAGATTGGCATCATTCACCTAGTAATGGTGAATTTAGATATATTTTATCGACCGTGCCGGAGGAATTAGTAGACTTTGCAGGACAGTCAACTGAAGGATCTGATGCATTAGTAGTACCTACACAACCAGAAGCGATATTGAGTACTGATATATCGTCCGAGAAGTTTGAATCTGTGTCTAGTTTGATTCAAGGGGGTAATGAATCGTTAGACGCAACAAAAGCAAGTGTTGGTGACCTTGTTTCTGGAGTAAACGAGTCATTCAATGCCGCTGTTAATAAGGGAGAAGATGTTTTACGTTTTGTTGATTCTATTGTTAAAAATGCTACTACATCTGCAGATAATGCATTTAGTAAGGTTTTTTCTTCTGTTGGTCAAACGGGGGATTTGGCGAGTAAGAAAATTACTAGTGTTTCGAGTGGGATAAATGGAGTCACGACTAAGGCACCTGCTTTGGTTATTGATGTGTTGCGCCGCACAGTCATTGTGGTAGAGAGTTCTTTATCAAAGGGGGCTTCCTATGTTGTTTACTTGTATGGATCAGCCAAGGAGGTTCTTCCTGCTGAGATTAGGGATTCAGTCAATGTATATGAAGGAAAAGCAACACAAATCTTAAGGCCTGTTGGGTCTGCAACTCAACAGGTAATGTATTGATATAAATTCAACAGGATTCTTTAATGGCTAAACCTGCACTTATTGAGTTGAACAGGAGCATCATTCAGGCTGGAGGAGCTTCCACGCAAACTGTTCTGTTAGCTGCTATTGCCGGTATTAGAGATGCTCTAAAAAATACTGACTGGAAAACGCGCAAAGCAGCTTCTGTAGCTTTGGGTCAAATTGCTTCTGTAGCTTTGTCATCTTTAAGGCCTTCTTGTATTCTCTTGACTCCTAGGTTTGACAAGGTGATTTCTCACTCTCAATTTTTACATTATTATTATTACATTTCTTAATTTCAATTTTTCTTGTGACAATATATATATATATATAGAATAATTGATTATATATTTCAAACCGGTTAGGGATGCTGTTTTGCAAGCTCTTATATGCTGGAAAATACTTCGTGGTCATTATACTACTGAGCCTTCTGAAACTGGATCCTCCTTAAAAGTTTTACTTTTACGATCTCTCTTTTGAATTTTGATGTCAATATTGCTATTGTCTCAATACACCGCCTCTATGTCTCGGCAGAAAAATGTGAATTTCTCATGCTTATATAGAGGATGTATTCACATTTTACTAGGCAATGTTTTTGCTACATTTATCAAAGTTTGGCATTTTAATTCGTAATTTTTTTTTTGTTCTTTTTGCTTCATTCTTTTTATCATTTTGCTAGACTCCAAGTGCTATGCACCAAACTACTGAGTTTGAAGGCAAGGGACCGGACGGAAAGGATAAGGATTAATCTAAAAAATCGAAGGGCACTTCTGCGAATACATGTGCCAAAGCAGGAGAGAGTGGAAAGGCAGGCTCATGTTCAGGCAACGATGGCTTTTCACAAAGGTTTGGCAAACCTCTTATTAAACAGTGGTGAAAGTGGTTCAGAGGGTTCATAAAATGGCAGTGATGAGAACCAAGGTATATGACAGATTACCATCATTACATGTATTATCACTTGCTTTTAGTAAATAACAATCTTTCTTATGAAACACCGACACAAACATGGACACCAGACACAACACTCACATGTCTACATTAGTAGTAATATGAGAAAAATGGTATAATTGAAATTTAACAAATAACTATATTTGTTAACCTAAGTCTTTGTTTCTTTATTCAAAACAAAAATTTGAATTGAATTGATCTAATTACAAGCATGTTGCCTTCTATCTTTGTAGGAATAAGCTAGAAACAAGAAGGGAGGCTTTGATCTCATGCTTCTTAATGCTGGTTATGCATCTTCAGGCTCTGATTGTTCACCTCCCAGTTTGAATTCAGATACTCAGGTAGTTTGCGGTTTTGCAATCGATGGTTCATGCTTGCTTTATATTTGTACTTTGCTTTTATATATGTTACTCTTTCAATTAAGTGGTTTAGGTCTTTCATCTTTTCTGATTGAGTCTATTTGTGATGGTATTCCAACAGGATTGTACTAGGAGAATAATGTTTAAATTATTTGACAAGCATCCTAGCCATTTCCCAAGAACATTGAGATCACAGGTGAAACTATTGTTGCACTTTCCCATCAATTTTTGCCAATTGTATGATGTCATCTGCCAGATGCGAATACGCGATAATATAAATAATTGTTGTCTTTTTTAGATTTACAATTGGCTTTCTACTCGACCATCTGACTTGGAAAGTTACATAATGTCCGGCTGTGTCGTCCTATCGATTTATGCTGGTGGTCTTCAGCTGCCTGGGCACAAGTAAGTGAACTTCTGTGTTTTTTGAGCTTGTAGGATTCTACTTGCTGATTATATTGTGTTTTTTGCAGCTAGAAGAAAACTTCCTTCTATGTGTTCGTTCTTTAATTCATAAATCAGATTCTGATTTCTGGAGAAATGGAACATTTCTTGTTTATTCTGGCAGTCAGTTAGGATCACACAAAGATGATGAGCACTGTAACTAGTGCTGATCTGTGATTGGGTTCTATCCTTTTATATTTTATCTTAAGCTGCATATTTTTATATTCAAGCTTCACACTTTGGACTAGTTTTTCCCATATAATTGGATTGTTTATTACTGATTTTCCAAACGTTCAAAAGTTAAATGGCACATCGAAACTATATTTTTATTATCAAGGAGTTGAATCAGATTCATTTAAACTGAAATTCCAGGAAAGATACGCATGTGCAAACCATGGGGAACATGGAGGTCTCCAGAGTTGATATCAGTGGACTTCACCAAAACCCTCAGACTCATCGTCCGTAGTGGTTGCTCCTTCTATAATCGCGCTGAAACAGGTTCTAAATATTACTTCTAAGTTTATATCTAATGGCTTTGAATGTCAAATGTTGATGAGAGAGTTTTGATTCTTGTTAATGTTATTTAAAATTCTATTGATCTTTTGGGTTGGGTTAAAGTCTTTAGTTAAAAAAATAAATAAGTTAAGTACTTGAAATTGTTTATATATATATATTATGATGCTTGTCATGAATTGGGAATAATGTGTGATTCAAAGATGTGGGTTTTGGTGGTTAATTTAAGGGCAAATTATATTTCGCATAGATCCATTTATATTGTTGGCTTGGCTATATCTTGCAATCAATTGGAGTAAAATAAAATGATATTAGCTTAGAAAAGTTTACCGGTGGCAATCTATATATATGTATAACGTAACTTATAACCTTTTAGTAAATGAAGGTTTTGTGATTAATTGTGCAAATTTTGGAGTCAAGTAATGAGTCTGATATTATTACATTTCTATTGAGTTGCAAAATAATGATCAGAATGTTCATTCTATATATGTGAACCTTAATGGAAGGATGCCTCAATTTCTGTCCACTCTGTATATTTATCTGCTTGAAAAGTTTATTGGATATCCATATCAATTCAACCGTGTGAATAGATTGTAAATTTGTAATATAATAACTTGATAGCAGATTATGTCTCCCTGTCCCTGTACAAATGTTAAGAACTGTATTTATACTCATTAAGAATTGGTAATTCCTTTTGTATGTGAAAGACTTTGTCTATGTGTAATATCTGTCAGAAGGGAAAATTTTCATAACTATTATACTTGTGCTGTGAAGTTTGAATGCTATGATAAAAACTTATTAGCCTGATAAGTTTGTGGTCTTGAAAGTGAAGCCCTTTAACTGGTTTGAGCATGGAAGTGAGGTATGCTTACTACTACTAACTTCATATAGATTTGTATTGAGATATATATCTTTGACTCATGATTTTTTGAGATTGATTGTGCCACTGTTTGTGATTTGTAATGAAATACCTTGTTGGTGTGTGATGTTATGGTATGGAATCTGTGTAATTCGTGACTTATTTAAAGTGCTTGTGTGAATTCTTTGTTCATAATGCAATTTGGTATCTTTGAGTTATTGATGACCCTGGAACTAAATGATATTGTAATGTGAATTCTTTGTTCATAATGCAATTTGGGATAGTTAAATGCAACCTCCATGACCCTAGATGTTGCCTATGACGCTTAATCCAAATGTTTTTTGGCTATATAAATTAAATGTTGCCTCGATGATTCTCAAGTCTAATTGTTTATTGGCTATATAATTGCTATTGACTTTGCAAATTGTTGGATGATATATTTGTGGCATTGATGGCCCTGGACCTAGATGCTATTGTAATGTGTGAATGCTTTATCAGAATATTCATTGGAGATGGTTAAATGACAAATGTTGTCTCAATGACTCTAAGTCGAATTTGATATTCATCATGTGAATCTACACATAATTAGTATTCAAAGATACCCGTTTGAAATTGTGTCTTCTTTGAGCCATTGATGATGACCCTGGAATTATATACCATTGCAATGTGAATTCTTTGTTCATAATGCATTATTGGGATGAATGGTATGTTTGAGAGAACCTTTTGATTCTTTGGGTTCACTAATGCTTTCATTTGTAATTGTAGTGATGCTTGCGTAATGGTGTCGCCTTCTTAGATATTTTTTTGTTTTTGTTTTACAGTATGGTTTTGAATTCCCCTATTCATTTGGTTTGTGAAAATTGAAAAGTACATGAAGTTGGACTTATACGTGATCCCTGATTGTTGGATTTCAAATTTTCTATTCAAGAACGTATGTTCTCTTGTCAAATCAAATTTGAGCAGGGTTTGTCAAACCTATAGAATTTGGAAAAAGGGGTGTTAGTTATGAGCCTAATAACCCCAAATCTGATCCAAGATTGATACTTTGTTCTATGATTTTTTAAAGGGATGAGATATTTTGATGATGATTCTAAAGGAAGCTGAAATATGAATTCATTAACTTCATATTGTAAAACATGGTCGCGACTCGTGTGAGTTAAATACAATTTTAATATGAGTTTCTATTTATATTTTATAATAATATCTGGGGTGGTATCTTTTGTCCTTTATGACTACAAATGTAATCCTGTAATTGCAATGTGTGCTAGCTTCCTGAAAACTTTTGTGTGATGTAAATTCGGTCCCAGATGGTTAAATGTCCCTCGATGACCCTTAAGCCCAATTGTTATTTATTTTTTGAATTATGAAATGATATATTTGAGTCGTTGATGACCTTGGAACTAGATGCTATTGCAATGGGAATTCTTTATTCATAATGCAGCGCCGGTGACCCATATGTCCAATTGCTATTGGCTATTAAATTCAAGATGTTTAAATGCAGCCTCATGTCATGACCCTAAAGTTCAATAGCTATGTGTGAATATTTTATTCAAAACATATAATTGATTCTTTCAGATGCACTGATACATTTTTAATTTCAGTGTTGCTTGCATAATGGTGCTGGCTTATTTGGTGTCCCTTGGTTCTGCTTTTTTTTGTTTTGTTTTTTTTGTTTTACAATATCATATGATTTTGCATTTTTCTTGTGTGCGGAGACTGGAAAGTACATGAAGTCAATTTACTACTCCTAAGGCAAAAGTAGTTCTATGCCTCTTTCCTTTAACTCAAATTATGTATTAGTGGCTGATTTTTTTGTTCTATCTAATAGCTTAAGCAGTACAATATCTATTAAAAATTTAATTCCTAGGATGGCATTATGCCTTGATGAGATACAATTCATAATGGAAATTGTGACATGTTTCAGCCTTTCATTCATCTACAAAATGAATTTTTATTCATTATAAAATTTCTGCATGCTGCATCCTGATGCATTTTAAATGCAAATGTAATATGACTTAAATATTTAAATTGAGATGGTATGATTTGAGCCTGGATTATCCTAATTGATACTTAAGATGATGTTAAATATGAATCACTAGCTACTTTGCTGATAAGGTTTGAGCCATGATGATTCTTAGGTTTGTGTTGGCTTGGATTAGAAGAGCTATAAGGACTAGGGATGCTAACTTAGTCTTCATGATAAAAGTTATTATCAGCTCCCATTAGTCAAATCTTTGGGCAATAATATTTGCTCAATGTAAAGATTTCTTGCAATTAAATGATTGTAATCTTTGAAAAGGAAGTTGTTAATTCTTGCAATTTTTTTATAACAATGTTCTGCGGAGATTAAGGCAATTGTCTTAAATTATACTTTTACTGTGATTTTAGTCTTTAGTTTCATGGCATTGATGAGGTGACTGATCATGAGTTCAATCTTTCGGGGTGTCCTTATTTATCGTATGATAGAAAGGGAGGGGTGGTAAACACTATGTTTTTTAACGATTTGGACTATAAGATGGGCATATGATAAAGCTGTATTTAAATCAAATAAAAAAGAGTTTGCAAATATTATGGAGAAGATGCTGAAGTTAAATTTCTAGCACTAGATCAAAGAAAAAAGCTGAAACTTCAGTCATTGTGTCCTCTTGGTTTATCAATATGGTTCTATCATGGAGTGACAGTACATGGTGCTACTTGGCTGATAGTATATACTTTTGCAGCCTGTCATTTTTATATGCCGGAATAATAGATCATACTATTTGGCTGAATTAGTTTTGATCTATATGGTATAATGACAGGGATAATTCCTGCATTTTTGCATTCTTCATTAATAGATGGCTTTGCCTTCTGCTTTGTTTATATTCTTATATACTTAGTCAAGTATATACATTTTATATTCTGGTCTAAGAGGGTGCTTGAATCTTGATCAGAATGTGGAATGAAAGCTCAATTCAACAGGAATGCTAATTACTGCATTTACTTTGCTGATGCTGTTTAGTGGACTTGGTTTTTTTTCATTTTGTGAATTATGAAATGATATCATTGAGTCATTGATGACCTTGGAACTAGATGCTATTGCAATGTGAATTCTTTATTCATAATGTAGTGCTGGTGACCCTTAAGTTTAATTGTTATTGGCTATGTAAATTCAGGATGATTACATGCAGCCTCATGACCCTTAAGTTCAATAGCTATTGGCTAAGAAAATTATGGGATATGTGTGAGCTATTGACCTAGATGATATTGTAATGTGTGAACACTTTATCCAAAACATATAACTCATATGGTTAAATGTCGGCTTGATGACCCGTAAGACCAATTGATATTCGTTATGTGAATTTTGAGATCGTATCTTTGTGCCATCAATTGTTGACCTTGTACCTAGAAGCCATTGTAGTGTAAACTTCTTATCATTCTTTATTTGGATGGATGATATTGAGTCATTGAATAAAGGAAATGCAGAAAAGTCTTTGATTCATTGAAAGAAGGAAGTTCCCAAGGGAGAAGAGAAAAAAAATGAGTCTAAAGGTAATAAAATTAAATATTGGTGTTGTACCTTGTTTCATTGTGAATTGGGAAACTGTCATTTTAAATTATTTGAGAATTGTGGCTGTAGCGGATGTGATGAGTATTATATTATTTCATGGCGCTTTTTGGTGTCCTAGATTTGCTATAAGTTTTAATGCAAAATTTTATCATTTTAGAGCTTGAGGATTCATGGAATGGATTTGGTTTACCTGTCTTTTGTTTGTGTTTGTCTTGACTTTTCTGAGACTTGATTTTTTTATATCATATATTTAACATATTCAAGCTTCCTTTATGATGGGATAATTGAGAATTAAGTAGGAGTCTCGTTGCCCCTGTCCGATGTTCTAATTAGTGTTGGGTTCAAACTTAAATTACAACTTCACTCTAGATGGGTGATTTTGGATTCTGATGAACATTTTATAATCCCAATGATATGCTCTCTCTTACTCATATGATTTTGGTTTGTAATGGTTTAACTTTGAGGTACTTATAGGTGTGTGTGGGAATTAATCACGCAATCTGAGTTCCTTTTTATCCTGCAATACATGGGGTACCACCAAGAATTTTTAACACTTGAGTTCTTGCTTTGATTTCAGAGGAGTCAAAGTCAAACACTGATGATCAAGGAAGTTTTCAAGAAGCTTTCATGAAACAATTTCAAAATTATCTCACCCCATTGTTGGTGATGGGGCTATTTCTTTCATCCCTTTCTTTTGGTCCTTGTGAGCAGCAACAGGTAAGCCTAACTTCAAACGTGTTGCAAGGTCCAATTGTTATTTTAATTTGCTTATGTGTGGGGAATTTGTTTGAATTGAGAAGTCACTGCTATCTGACCACTCGAGTCACGCTCTAGATGTCTAGTCCTGGGTGTGGTGTGGGGTGCTAAGACTCCCACATTAGATGAGATAAAGTATGAACTTAAGTTTATAACTAGGGGCAGTTGTCACCATATAAGTTGGTTTTGTAAGATGAGTTAAGCCGTCCCAACCCAAATTCTAAGAGTCTAGTTGTCACTGCCTTACTGCAATTTTATGATATAGAAGTGAACATCTATGAGATGAGCCTTATGCTTCTGTGATTGAAAGCTTTTATTGAAGGTTCATTAAATAAGAATACTATATACTATTAGGATATATTCATTTTTAATAGTGCTTGCGTAATGGCGCTGGCATATTCGGTGTCCCTTGGTTCTGCTCTTTTTTGGTTTTACAATAGCATATGATTTTGCATTTTTCTTGTGTGTGAAAACTGGAAAGTACATGAAGTCATTTTACTACTCCTAAGGCAAAAGTAGTTCTATGCCTCTTTCCGTTAACTCAAATTCTGTATTAGTGATTGATTCTTTTTGTTCTATCTAAACCCAACAGCTTAAACAGTACATCATGTTAAAGTGCAAAAAGTGCAGAATATGATATGGTGAAAGCGAAGAGATATGATTCTTTGTAAGGAAAAATGGTTAACTACAAAAGCATGTACTGTGCATGTAAAAAGTGAGGGATCATAATGGAAATTGTGACATGTTTCAGCCTTTCATTCATCTGCAGAATGAATTTTTTATTCATAATAAAATTTCAGCATGCTGCATCCTGATGCATTTTAAATGCAACTGTAATATGACTTAAATATTTAAATTGAGATGGTATGTATGATTTGAGCCTTGATTATCCTAAATGATACTTAAGATGATGTTAAATAGGAATCACTGGCAACTTTGCTCATATGGTTTGAGCCATGATGATTCTTAAGTTTGTGTTGGGCTTGGATTAGAAAAGCTATATGGATGCTAACTTAGCCTTCATGATAAAAGTTGTTAGCTCAAATTAGTCAAATCTTTGGGCAATAGTTCTTTGTTCAATGTAAAGATTTCTTGCAATAAAATGGATTGTAATCTTTGAAGGGGAATTAGTTCATTCTTGCAATTTTTTTATATCAATGTTGTGCAGAGATTAAGATAACTGTCTTAAATTATGCTTTTACAGTGATTTTATCTTTAGTTTCATGACATTGATGAGATGACAGATCATGAGTTCATTTTAAACACTTTGTTTTTAAGCTATGATGGGAGCAGGGCAAAGTTTTCTTTCATTTTACATGCCCAAATTTGTATTTCTGATTTTGAACTGTCATGATTAAGGATATGTTAGTTAATTGATTTTAGAATTAACATGTTCACATATTCAATTTTATCAGGAATCATATGAATCAAGTTCAATAGCACTATTGACTATGCAAATTGTAAATACTATGATGGTTAGATGTTACCTCGATGACCCTCAAGTCCAACTGCTATTCATTATGTAAATTTTGAGATGGTATCATTGAGCTATTGATGACCATGGTTTCAATATGAGCAGAACATGATATGGTGAGAGCAAAGAGATACGATTCTCTGTAAGGTAAATGGTAAAAACTACAAAAGCCAAATAGACAATCCTTTTTAGAATAACCTGCAGAATTTAAAATTTTGATATCTAGTTTGATATATAGAAAGAGTTGAGGCTACAGAAAGTACACCGCAACCACAAAGTAGGGGATTATGATAATAAATCAAGTGATTTGATCTCCTTTGAAAGATATAAATCTAAAAATAGTCCCAATTTACCGGACTGACGGCAAGTATAAAACTATAAAATATAGCAAAAATAGCAAGAGGATGATAATCGAGACTTCAAGATAATTGTTGATGTAGCTGCATAATGAGGTATGATTTCATACTTTTAGTGCTACTAAAGTGCAGCTACACATTCATGCCTAACTCCTATAAATTGCAAATAGATTTGGCATTGACACTGTTGAAATATTTAATCATTATTAGACTCTTTATTATATAATTTTATATTGGTTTATTTTAATTTCTTAAATCACTCTTGAATTTGTGGAGTGTCTTTATGAACTCTCTCTACTCTCCTATAAAAGGAGCAATTTTCTTCCATTGGAATAAATATACTCAAATTATAGAGCTATCAAAAATCGCCTACCTCTTTTGGCATAAACACATCACATAACTGAAATGGTTAAATTGTAAGCCTTGGTGATCTCAGATGGTATTGCAATATGAATTCTTATTCACAAAGTAAAAAAAGGGATGGTAGTCTCGATGACCCTCAAATATAATACCTATTCAAAATGTAACTCTTGGGATTAAATGTGCCTTTCATGAAATGCAATTCATAATGCAAACTTGAGACATGTTTCAGCTTATTCATTCATCTGCAATTTGAATTATTTATTCATAATATGATTCATCGTCTAAAATTGAGATGGTATGATTTGAGCTTTATGCTCTAAATGAAAAATGTAATAGCAACAGGAGTTACTTAAGATGATGAAAATAGAAATCACAAGCAACAAGAGTTTAGGTATTGGCTTTAGAATCAATATATGTTAATATATTTCATTTCTATTTGCTGTGTTTTTGTTTTTTCACAGCAGTTGAGTTCATGCTTGACACTACTATGCTCATACAAGTCTACTTTTAAACCAGTGGTATGTCCTAGTTTGAGGAATATTCCAAATCTTTCAGTATTTTTGTGTTATTTTCTATTCATCATAGTGTATATTCATTGTGCACTTTTCTACTATGCCAATTCAGTTCACCAGCCCAGTGAAAGCTTGTGCTAAGATTTTGTAAATTGCTCATCAGCTATTCCTTTAATATAGCTTGCAACAAAGTAGAGCTTTTTTCATATATGGGTTTGAGTTTGAGGACATGCAGTAAAATTCTTTTTTCATAACCCACAACGAGAATGGGTTATGAAAATCCAATACGCAATTGCAATGTTAGTTATTTATTATTCACAAAGTATAAATAGGATGGTAAAGTGTAGCCTCATTGATTCTAAAGTACAATATCTATGTGTTCCCTTGGTTTATCAATCTAGTTCTATGGAGTGACATTATCAAATTCTCAGTATCGAATTCCCTTGGGGTAATTGAATCATTGTGTATACACTTAGCTGTAATCATCATATCTAAATTACGAGACAAAGAGAAGGGTAACTCTAATCTCCTATGCATAATGAGGTATGTAATAGTGTGCGACTCACTTAGTTCTTTTTAGGTAGTTTGCTAGAGGTCCTGAGAAACTCTTTTATAATATGCTTGTTTGTAAATTCTTAGACAAGTACTATTCTATATACTCTCCTTTTGTTGATAGACAAGTACTCTATGTACTTAAGAAATGCATAATATTTATCATTCTGCTTTCATTCTGCATTCCTTAACAAACAAGGAGGAGCAAAGGAGAACCCAGGTGAAAGTTCCTAGACCGGGAAATTTGTCATTCTGCTTTCCTTATACATGTTCAAAAGTTTTATATTACATTATTACTTATTGTTTTGGAATATGTAACATTGATAATGAATCCACCTCACTTCATTGCTGTGAGCTGACAGTTAAGGGCGATACACACATTCTCGCCAAAGCTTAGGATCACATGCTATGAATAATTTTTTTGGCACTAAGCTGATGTGTGCAGCAAGAAAGAGTAAGGTGGTGATATTCAATGTCACTACAATATTGACACAAAAGTAATTTTTCATTATTAGCTTTTGCTTCTGTATATTTGCACTGCTTGTTCAAATGCGTGCACATGCCAAGTAGCAAAAACTATACACTACACAAAGGAGTAAAAGTAAACGACAATGAAATTGAGCAACACAATTCGAGATGTCAAAATCAAATCCGGCTATATTATCGACAAGTGCTCTGTCGCACTGATCATTTGTCCCCGAGACATCATCGTCGGTTCAGGTTCTTTGGTTTTCCGTAATTTAATGTTAAACACATTAATTTCAATTATGCCATAAAACGGTTACATATTGATTAACCAATATTAAAATTCAATTGCTTGTTAAATTCAATGACTGAATTATGTCTCACAGTTACATAATAATTGGCATATACTCCTTATATTGATTAGCCAATATTATGCTGTTGGCTACATATCAGTTACATAATTGTTATTGTCACATAGCTATAAGCCATAACACTTCCATTTCTTATACATGGAGTATTTATATCTCTCATTCGTGACCATAAAGAAGGACAGTTCAACCGTTTCAAGTAACAACTTACAATGCAATTGTTTATTAAGTTCACTTAAACGTTGTTCTTATGGCATCTTCAATGACCGGGAAAACCTTAACACTTGGCAATTTGAAACATTTTATGGCATAGTTAATTCTGGAGCGAAGGAGAGGGCATGATGCTTCTAAGGATACCAATCCAACTCAACGTCTTGGACATCATCGTCGGTTCAGAGCTATGTTCCATCAACCAAGCGCCTCCGACATCATCATCGGTCCTGTTCATCTCCGAACTGAGGATATTAAAGTCCACTTCAGCTCATGCTCTCAAAAAGATTTTCGTCGTACGGACCAAGCGTCCCTGACATCATTGACGGTTCAGAGCAGCACTCCAATATTAAAACCAAGCGTTGTCAACAACAGCGCCAACTCAGCAGCACCGACATTGTCGGTTCAGATCTGCTACTGTCATGCTAGCTTCTTAGTGCCACACGCATTCCGAGCTCGTCATACAATGACGAAGTCAAAAGGTAGTGGTGTCGACGAGTGCTTCGACACACCAATCGGACGACACCGATGCCATTCTCGGTACAGGTCCTCTAAGATGACAGTTAGCAGAGGCATCCGTAGCTTTAACAATTTTTTAAGTGTCTAAACCAATATCGCACATGTACCACTAGAAAAATGTCAACATTTTTGGAGCACATGACTCACTCTTCAAAGAGTTATTATTGTCAATTGTCATACTTAGCGCTTGATATGGTTGATGTCTGCTGTATTTATTTGACCATCAATTACAACAAAGTACTAATTTCCATCCTATGAAGATAATTATAAGGCAGGCAAAGCTATATTCACTCCAACGAGAGTTGAGCACGTGTCATGAGAGCAAGAGTTGAGCACGAACCAAAGGTGTTCATTCACTTTGGAATCCAATTCAGCTCATTAACTCATTGTCAAACCAAGGATATCAAAATCCAATTCGGTTCACAATTCCAAGAAGTGCTCCATCACACGGACCAAACGTCCTCGATAACATTGTCGGTTCAGAGCAACACTCTAAAACTAGAACCAAACGTCAGGGATGACGACATCAACTCAGCATCACTGACTCTGGCGGTTCAGGTCTACCATTGTTATAACTTCTATTAGTATCCATGTGTTTGCATTCTTTTAAGTTTGCAGGAACTAAATGACAAAATCACATTCCACTTTCATGAGTATAACACATTCCAAATGAAGAGTAGGAGTTTAAAAAAAGAAGAAGAGAGGCATATCAACCTCAGCAAAGCGAGGAAGAAGACTTTGACATCTCATGCAAATGACTTCGACCATGCTAGGCCATGTAAAATTAAACACCACTTTTTTTTAACAACTTTGCTTCAAGTTTTGGTTTTTTATTTTTGGTAAAGGGGATCGTGAACAATCACTCCTCAAGACCGAGAAGTCATGTGCTCAATGGTTTATATCAACTATTCAACATAGTCAAAACTACTCGAGTCAATTACGACTTAAATCGACAAATCAAAATAATTCCACAATTACCGCAAATTTGGTAAACAAATTCTCCCTCTGAGCTCATACTCTTGGTTGAGAGGATGCTCGTCAACAAATGCATAGGTAAAACCATCATCCCACAGCGGATATGGTTTATGCCTCATTAGGGAAGAGAACTTATTATGACAAGTTCCACCATCGAGATAATCCCCCACCTGAATTGAAGCTTATAGTCGTCGAACACATTACAAATCACATTCACAAGGCTAGTCGTCGAACATGAAAATTGCTTATAGTGCGCGTCGATCAAGCAAGAGATTCAATTCGACACTATGAGATGAATAATCATATGTCGAGTATACGAATACTTGATAAACATGTATATGAGCTCAAGTCTAGTCGAGGTAAATCAATACTTGGCGAAAATAGACATACAAAACCAGCGGTAATAAAAACACAATGTTGAGCAAACTACACTTGACGAAAAAAATAGTCAAGCATACAACACTTGGCGAACACTAATGCCTACGAGCATATAGTTCTTAACTAGTCTATTCGACATGAAAGGTATCATTTATACAATGATATACCTCTATAAAACCATGTGTTCACCTCAAAACAGAGCAACACTTGTTAAATCAGGTTCCTCACCTCAATCTCACTCGAGAAAAAATTCGACAAAATCAGTAAAGCACCTTGACCATGGTAGTCAAGTAAAGTCTGTAAATCTCTTTTTACCATACGACAAATTTAAAAACTATCATGCATCAAGCAAGATCATAATGCAAGTTCAAAACACACAATGACGTTAACTGATCCTCGTATATACAAGGCTAAACTACACATTTGGTCCCTTACGTTTATTTTAGGTTTCAATTTGGTCCCTTACGTAAAAAGACATAGGACAAGAGAAACAAGAATGAAAGGAAAATATGTATAAACAACTTTATCTCTCTCTAGAAAATTTCTCTCCAACCTCTCTCTAGAAAACCTAGATCTACTTTTCATCTATCTCAAATCCAAATCTTTCTCTTCACAATGTAGTCATGGCAGTGGTGGTGGTGCGACGAGGAGGTCAGCCCTCCGCACCACCGTGTCCGATCGACGCCGTTTTGTTCTTCTTCTCCTGTTCGTGTTCTTCTTCCTTTACCTCTGTTTTCGTTTTCTTTTTCTCCGGCGCCGATTTCGTCTTTCTTGTGTCCGTGTTCTGCTCTTCTTCTTGGGTTTTTTGCTGTCCGGCGGTGGTATTGCCGGTGACGCTGTTTTCCGGCGGGTGTGGGGGTTGCCAGCGCGGATCTGGTGGCTGTGTGTGGTTTTGGTGCTGCGGCGATGAGTGGTGGTGGTGGCTTTGTAAGGGTCGGGAATGTAAGGGTCATGGAAAGCAAAGAATGAACCCACTGTTCTTCTTCTTGTTGCTGTCATTTTAAGGAGAAATGAAGAAGAAGAGTGAGATGTGAAGAATAAAAAAGAGTGGATGTTATCCTCTTGGTATTGTTGTGGTGCCTTCATGCGTGGCTTATGCTGCCATGTTGCGTTTTGTTTGGGAGCTTTTGGTGTAATGGGTGTTGTAGGAATGAAGTTTGGAGAGATAGTGGTACGGTAAGAAGGTAGCAACATTGGATATGTCCTTTAGTGGGGGTGGATTTTTTTGGTGTTGATGTGGTGGTTATGGGTGGAGGTGATGAGATCGAGTTGTAGGTGGTGGGGTGTTGAGATGCTAACGTGGTGGTGTTAGATCTGGTGCTGAAAGTGTGTGGTTGATGTCGTGCGCGTTTAGTTTTTCTTGATATCTGATTCTCTGACCGTTTTCAAATCTGTTGAGATTTGCAGGATTCTTTTTTGAGTTGCTGAGGGGTTTCCAAATCTGTTGAGATTTGCAGGTTTCTGTATCTGGTTGAACTCTACTGCATTGGTGTTGACTGTTAGATTTCTACCGACGTCCACCAACTTTTGACTTAAGGAGATGTTTTTTGGATTCTGATGGGCCGAGTAATTTTGATTCGAGTTCGGGAGTTAGTGTCTAGTGGCGTCTCTATAGGTTGGGTTGGTGGTCATTGGTGTTTTTCAATTGATGTAGAGGTGGATTGGGATAATGTTTGATGTACTTTTTGTTTGTTTAAAGTGTTTTCATCACTTTGCCTCTCGATGTATGTTTCAACAATTTCTTATACTTCTTGTTTAAGAAATTGTTCATTAATAAAATTTAGTTGATTCAAAAAAAAAAATTTGGTCCTTTACGTTTAAAAAGTTTCAATTTGGTCCCTTACGTTTATTTTAGGTTTCAATTTGGTCCCTTCCGTCAGTTTTTGCACATGTGGCAGGCGGTTTGCTTACGTGGCAGACAGTTTGCACACGTGGACACCTGAACACGTTGACACGTGTCCAATTGAAACAGTGGAATTTGACGGAAGGGACCAACTAATGCAAACGTTGATAACGTAAGGGACCAAATTGAAACTTTTTAAACGTAAGAGACCAAATTGAAACCTAAAATAACGTAAGGGACCAAATATGTAGTTTATACAATTATACTGCTAGTTTCAACAAGTAATCTTGCAGGTTAATACTAAAATGATTACGCTTATAATTTGACTCCTTATGTCGCCATAAGCAATCGAATGAGGTGCTTCTGTTCTGGACCAGAGTTTTGCTTTGAACCAAGCCCAATGTCACATCCATGGGCCCAATGCCACATACATTGGCCTATTTATACAACCATTCATCACCTCTTAATCTATGTATTATTCTAGCCTCTACCTCAAGCTTATACTGACTTGGGTGTCAGAGCGTTACCTGCAGGTACCGCCTTTTTTCGCATCGTCGTTCATCTCCATGCTCGAATTTCGACCTCCAGCTCAGAGCATTTCTTCCACCGATCCACCAATATAAGTTCTTTACCTCTTTTGTATATCTTCAGATAAAACTCGACTTCTGTTACGAACAGTACCCCTATCTAATCTAATTTGTCATTTTATAAATTGCAAATAAAATTTTAACTTTAATTCTAAAAAACTCCTCTTGCCTATTTTAATAAAGCTCTTTTTCAATGGAAAGTAAAAAAGATTATTTAATCAAGATTTTTTAGTTTTTTTATTAGAGTCTAAGCTTATCCTTAAAAAAAATTAATTATAATCATGGAAATGGTCCCTTCTATAATTTAACTTTTTAGGCTCTATTTCTACTTTGTGAATTTGTTGATCTCAATAAATATTCCACCCCTAAAATTGTTTTTTTTTCACCAAAAAGGTGAATTATTGCCCCAATATTGAATTTTATGACAAATATCCTTTTTAAGATTAAAATTCACCTTTTTTTAACGCAAAAATTCGCAATTTTTATGACAAATTGCAAGAGTTGAGACCAAAATTACAATAAATGTGAAAACGGGTCAAACAGTTCAACTTGAAAAAAGTGGCCCATAAACACGCAAACCGTTAATTTTTATGTATCTCAGTAACATATCAAATGATTTTGGATTTGTATATATATAATTTTTATGTATCACATGAGAATGATAAAGATATATGAGAATGAAGAGAATAAAAAATAAACATTTGATTAAAATGAAGGGTTAAGATTAAACGATTCCACCGAAAACCTATTTCCATATACTTTCACACAATTGTTCAATTGCACAACACACCGTCGCAGTTGTGTCACATAGTTCAGCAGCTATCACCATTTCACCATTGATGAAGCTATTAAAAAATTCAAAGCCTCGCCCTTAATGAATCAGGTTCATTGCTCATAGGCATGGCAACTGAACCTAGACCCACCCAGACCCCTCCCCCCCCCCCCCCCCCCCGAAATTTAGTCGGAAAAAGCCGTTTTGACTGGGTGCAGCGGCGGGAAAACTCGAATTTTTGATACGGGTGCTGGGGAGGGGACGGGGTGTGCTTACACCCGGCCTGCCCCCGCCCCATACTACTTAAATGACCTTGTTACCCTTATTTTTAACTACATAAAATGAAACTGAATTTGTGTAAAATTATGCTGCATAACTCTTGCATTTTTTTGTTGTTGAAGTGCATTCCTCGATGGGGGCGGGGGTGGGTGGCAATTATTAGGCCTGGCTGGGTTTGGGGCGGGGGTGGTAAAACCCTGCCCCGCCCCGTTGCCATGCCTAATTGCTCATTGTTGTTCTTATTATATTTCTGGCTTTTTGAATTTGGGTCTTCCTTCAAAGATTCATATAGAATCCATAAATCCCATCAACAAGTCTCTGTATCCCAAAATGTTTGAAATTAGAAGAGATTAGAAGACCCGTAAGATTGAAATTAGTAGACCGAGAGTAAAAAATTAGAAGAAATTTCAGAGAATCTTTCATATCAATTTTACACCTCCCTCATCAATCAATTTTAAACATAGAATCCCATTAATTATAATCTAAAGGCTAGAAATTCATTCTCACATAAACTTATCATTCTCGTGTGATACATCCCATTCTCACATAAAGTATTATTTCTAATAAAAAAATAATTTTATTATAATATAAAAATAACTGAAACATAAAACAATATTTTATTAAAATTTATTATAAATAGTATGATTCACTTTTGAACCGGCTAGATACCCCTATTAAACATATTAAAGTTTTACATTAGAAAATAGTTTTGATTAGACTATCAAAGTATTATCATTCTCTCGAAAATAGTTTTGATTAGCATATCAAAGTATTATCATTCTCTCTTACTTTTATTTTTATGAAGATAGATCATCGTTCTCTTTGATGAAAGGTATGTGAAATGTATATATATATATATATTTGGTACAAGATAGATTTATGTTATATGGAACAAATTTTAATGTAATGTCTCTATATGTCTTTCCCTCTTATTCATCCATCCAAAGATAACTCCTTCATTTAAAATGTTTTCAAATACCAAATCTAAAATTTAAAAACATGCTTCAAACCCAAATTTCAAATTTATAACATCCAATTTCGATCGAAAACACCCAAATCATCATTATCACCCATGATGAAGATGTTATTTGTGTTGCTGGTGAGTGAGGGGATGAAGACGATGAAGAAGGATGATGAAGACGGACATGAATGCAGGTGAAGACGTTGAAGAAAGACATGAACACAGCTTATACGATGAAGAACACAACTTATACGATTTGGGATTTAGGGTTTCTCTAAGTATAATTTTCACTTTAAAATGACTAACATATTTTTGGATTTTGTTTTAAGTTTTAATGCTTTTACCAAAAATGCATCTACCTTTTTTTTTTTTTAACTTTTTTTTATTAATCCAACAAATTATAATTTAAAACAATTTTAAAAAATAAACATGCTGACGCGGAATCCTATTTTACCACATGTTCTTGCCACATAAGCGTTTTTATTGCCAACTAGGTAAAAAATTGGGATGGGGGACCAAAAGTGAAAAAAAATCAAAATAGGGGGGCGAAAATGTTTGATTTTAAAATAGAGGTACCAAGATCGCAAATCTTGCAAAATAGAGGAACCAAAAGTGCAATTAAGCCTTTTTTATTGATAATTGTATTTAGGTAAGTACATTTGAAAAATTGCACATCATTCAAAAATTTATTTTTGGCACTATATATATTCAACAAAAAATTATTTTATGGATTAATAGGTCTTTACCCCCTGCAAAGTATGCGAGTTTTGCTTTACCCCCCTATAATAATTTTTTTTTGAGATTACCCCCCTGCAAAATTTATTTTTTTGATTTACCCCCTTGGATGCACTTTTTAAATCGGTTATTTTGCTCAACCGATTTAAAAAGTGTTGTTTTTAAATCGGTTATTATGTTTTTTTTGCCTGCCACGTCAGCAAAAGGGGGGTTAATCAAAAAAATAAATTTTGCAGGGCGGTAATCTCAAAAAAATTTATTATAGGGGGTAAAACAAAACTCGCCTACATTGCAGGAGGTAAAATTATTTTATACTATATGTATTTATGTTTAATTATATTTTTGATTTCTTATAGCATTTTCACTATACAAAATTGATCTTTTTATTTTAAGATCACTAAATTTTGATTAGTCTATCGGATTTTTATACTTAAAAAAATAAAATAAACATGTTTTGATTGACAAGACATGTGATGTGACATATTAATATGGATCGAACAACTCACATTAAATTACACAAAAGAAAATATATTAAAAACACGTTTCAACTTTAGTTTTACCATTTTAAATACAAAAATATTTTATAAATGAATTAAAATAAAGAGATCAAAACTGTAACTAAGTCTTATTTTTATATTTAACTTATTTTTTATTTATAACTTACACATAGTTTAAGAATATATACAAAAAGTAAATACAGCATATTTGATATAAAAAAAATTGTGTCCAATAATCGTGTCTCATATTGTACTCCTAAAGTAATTAACATTTTCCTGTTATATCCTTATACTATCATTTTTCAAAAACAAAAAACCATTATATCATATCATATATGGTATTAAAGAATCTCCACCATGTAGCCAAGAGAAAAGGGAAAAGAATCTCCAACTTTACAAACTTGGACGGTCATAAATCATTTCAAAACCTACGGTACCTTTTCCATCACGTGATTTTATGTTGACAAAAATAAATAAATAAATAAATAAATAAATAAGAGTAACTATGCAAAAACATGTCTACAAGACCTAACTCAACTGATAAAAAATTGCCAAAATTGTTAGGCCGAACGCCAAGATTGGAGTTCGAACCCCGACTCATTCACTTGTGTGTTTTAGTTTATAATGACTTTACCATTTCGTCTTTGTAAAAAAAAACAAAAAACTATACAAAACCATTAATTTGTACTAATATAAGAGTATTTCTTGAACGATGTCAAAAAGAAAAAAGAGTACTTCTTAAATATCATTGTAGTTTTTTGCTTAAAAAGGTATCATTGTATTTTATAGGCATTCTTTTCAAAATATTTTCTTTGTTTGAAATTATTTATTATTTTGTTATATTTTGATGATATTTATTGAGTCTCATCAATATAATAATTGTTTTGAACTGGGCTGAAGGTGCAATATGAGACTTGTATTGACCCAATTAAGTGCCTGACTCAATGGCAGACTACCAATACCGACAAGAGGTTGCGAAGCAGAGAATAGAACTCTATAGAGTTTATATGAACCATATGATCATAACGATACAATCGTCCAAGGCGGAGGCTAGCATGCACAAGGCATGTAGGTCTCCCACCATGGGAGACCACTTTTCACCCTTAGATTATGAAGTGTATAATAAACCATAATAATGTTTTTACATTGTATACTTTTCTTATGAGTTTAATAGAATATTTTTTAAAAAATAAATTATAAAAATTCTTATTTTCAAATTGAAAGTTGAAACTCAAATCCATTTATTTAAATATTAAATATATTTTTGATCCCTACAAAATAATGTCCTTTTAAGTTTAGTTCTTGTTTAATTTTAATTAAATTTTTAAGCCCTACAAAATTATTATGCATTCATTTTTAGTCCTTACTGTTAAGTCAACATGTATTTTTAAATGATTTTTTTCGTAGGTATGTTTAAAACATCATAAAAAGTTTCTCCAGAAAATACGAACTCAAAAATTGAGCTCCTCTTGTTTCGTAATTGTCATATCACCACAAACTTATAGTTTATTTTTCAGACGCTATTTCAAGTAGCTTATGGGCTTATAACTTATCTTTTTTTTCTTCCAATTTTACCCATATATATTTTTATCTTAGATATTTTTGGGTTAAATATGTTTTTTTTTTGTTTACAATGGAGTAGAAGATCGAAACCAAGATCTCATGCATAATTCTCAAATCCCTTACCACTAGACCAAACCTAGTGGCTTGGTGTTGATGATGAACTGTGATTGGTTTTTGTTTTTACGCTTTTTCTTTTCTTATTCTTTATTTTATTTTGACAGAAAAAAATTCTAATATTAATTAGTTCTATTTTTATAGTTTTATAAAAAAAATATGGGGCTCACAATTGCCACGTCAGCATTGCGTTTAAAAAGTTAACAGTATGGACTAATTTTGATAACAAAACAAATTGTAGAATTTTTTTTCACCATTAAAAAATGTAGGGACTATTCTTGGCTATAAGACAAAATGTAGGATTAAAAACATATTTAACTCAATATTTTTAAATATTAATTTGATATAAATTTTATTATTAATTAAGATTGTTCTTTTATGTCAATTTATATTTATCACCTACCTATACGACTAATTTTACCAAACACTTCAACTAACTTATCAGCCATTAACTATAAGCTATCAGCCATAAATTATAAGCTATAAATTAATTTATCAGCTACCCGTTACTTTTATCAAACATAATCTTGAAAAAAAAAAAGGAAAGTAAATAATATAGTGTAGGCAAGAGTACTATAAACTTGCAATAAAAGTGGTCTCCCATGGTGGGAGATATATATGCCTTGTGCATGCTAGCCAGTGCCCCTTTCAATTGGAAAGACGTAGTTGCCTAACGGCCTACATGGCAACTTTAACTGCCAACAAACGAAACCAACCCCCTTTGGAAAAATGTATACATTCTTATTCCATAAAAACATGAAAGCTCTTTAAATTTTCACTAACTTGAGCTTTGGAGTATCTTTGTAGGTACACCTCTCCTGCCCCGGTGAATGACAACCGTGTTCTGTCACATCACACCTACTTCGATGGTCATTGCCGATTGTAGATAAACCATTGGTGCCATTTGCGGAAATTGAGTTCACAAGTTCTCTTAGCGTCAACTAGAAGGAAACTATTCTAATACACCTTAAAGTTTCACATTGCTTGATAATCAAGATCAATATAAAATAGATTATAACAACCCCCATTTTCTTAATTCGACGAGTCACTTTTTATAAACGACAAAATTGTAAAGAGTTTACAATTAACGCAAACAATATCTTCTAAGATGGTGTGGGCTTTAGATTGGAACATAACAATAATTATATTTAATTAGAATCCAATTTCTCTAAAGTGAGTGATTGTATCTAACTATTTCACTATTATATTACACTAATTTTAATTTATTCCAACTATTCATTTTATTTTACTATAGTATTTCTTTTGGAAATAACTATAATATCTTACTATTCCACTACAATTTACTATACAATTGAAAATTAAGTTTAATCGTACTTTTAATTCTTCTATTTTATCGGTTTAACAAATAATAATCATACTTTTTTTACGAGAATAATCATACTTTTAAAAATCAAACTTTTCGATTTCTTAAGTAACATTTGTAATAATTTTTAAAACTCCAAATCATTCACTATTAGAATTAGAATAAATCTGTCCCATAAGTCCTAGCTCAACTGGCAAAATATGCCGAAATTGTTAGGCCGGACGTCGTGACCCGGGTTCGAACCCGGGATCTCACAATTATGTGAGTTTAATTTCCAGTGGATTACCACTTCAACTAAGACCAAAAAAAAAAAAGAATAAATCTAATGGCTTATATGTACTACTAGTAATTTAAATGATACTTATAGCTTGCAAGTCATTATTTGGTATGGCATGCAAATTAGTTGTTAATGACAGACTATATACAGTTATATTAGGAGTTAGGGCTGCTGTACATTGGAGGCGCACTTCATCGAAGATGGAGAGAATCTAAATCAAAAAGGTTTCCCACTACTTAGCCCACCATTTAATTTAGGAGAATATTCAAAACGAATATATATGTGGTGACCCACATACACATGTTCTTTGAGCTCTATAAAAAGCCCATTCATGTAACTTCAATGTCACAACTCAAAATTGCATTATAGTATATGCTTCTTAATATTTGATATTTAGATTGCTTCTTTAAAAATCTTAGTTCAACATTAATACCTCTTGGTTACTTAACTTGCTTCAAATGGCACAAAACAAATCCATTTTCTCTTTGATTTTTCTTGCACTCATAGTTTTTAGTCAAACATTTGTGTCCATTGAGGGACGGTATCTAAAGTCTAATAATGAAGTTAAGCAAAGTCTCATGAAACATAATAATGCTAATAATGAGGATGTTGTCCATAGAAGCATTTCAATTTCAAAAGCAGCAAAACTCCCAAGCATGTCTCCACCAAGTGTGGTGGTTAATGGTGCAACCGGCGAACCATCTCCTACTACACCGGGTCGTGACGTCAGCGATTTTCGACCTACAACTCCTGGCCATAGCCCCGGTATTGGACATTCCATTCACAACTAAGGCAACGGCTTCTCAATATTTCATAATGTATATATTGATTAATTAATTGTCTATTTATGTTTTGATTCACTGCATATGTATGAATTTCAATGATCAAAGAAATGAAAAAAAAAAGTAGTTCTAATGATTTATAATTATCAAGTCTACTACTTTTATAGCATGTTGTTATATTTCTCATATGAAGTGTGCAAATATGTACAATTATTATGAATTATGAATATTTATTTTATCAAAATATTTATTATGAATCTAATTAGAAATATTGATAAATTTTAATTATAATGTTTTTTCTATTTTTTTAAAAGTAAGAGAAATGTGATCGAGGAGAAATTGTTGTATGTCGAAACTATAAAATTGAGTAAGCAAAACTAAATAAGATAAAATTTTTATCGTGAAAGTGATTTCTTGATAAATTAGTGTTTTCTAAAAAAATCATGGTACATCGGCACTGTTTTTCTTTTTGTCAAATAGCCTAGTGACTAGAAATTCCACTCTTAAGGTGAAGAAGTGGAATGACCGGAGTTTGAACTCCGATCCCCCTATATGTATAATGCAATATCATGCTTCTTTCTTAATTATTTTTCAACTGTTTAATGAGCCAATGACCTCCAAATTGAAAGGAACATTTCAGCCCATATAGAAGACACAGCCCATAATTAATACTCTCGTAGTGATTATTAAGAAAGAAGGAAAAACACTAAAAGTGAAAAAATAGCAAAAAGGAAAAATATCGAAGGTTTAGAAGTTATTCCTCGTAGTGATTCCTGCCAAGAAGTTATAGAACTTTCCAACAAAAATAGAGTAGAGATCCTCTCCGGCCATAATCAAATATCATCTCTGGTCTTTTTTATAAGAAACAATTGAAATTCACTAAATAATTGATGTGTTTGGTCTATAATATAACCCACATACATCAGTTATTCAATAAACTTAAAAAGTCAATTGTTTCTTTAAAAAATACCGGAGATAGTACTATAATTTTGGTGTTATATATGTATAACTAATGTCGTAAGAATTTGTAAGTTATGGGTTCCATGTTGTAGACATTACACACATTTTCACGTTGTACTGTATCTCAACTATTGATTGTAAATTGGGCAATTATAATTATAAATTCAGCTTAACATTACAAAACAATCTTTGCTTTTTGTTTTAATCGGACAGCTCATATTTGTTACCGCGTCCTGCAATTTATGTAGGAAATCCAATTTGAGGTTTGTTTTATCCTTTATGTTTTTAAAACATGATCTACTGACTTTCATTTATATAATCTTCAATATTTATTGACTATTTATGAAAGAGATAAATACAAGTAGAAAATTAGTAAGATCCATTAATGGAGTTCACTTATTACATATATTGGATCCCATTAATCTATCACTTATGTATCTTTTTCTCTCATAAATAGACAATAAATAAAAGATAGATAAAAGAAGCAAATTCGAACTCAAGAGGATTCCCTGGAAATAGAAAGATAAACTAAGGATATATAGGGCCCGTTTGTATAAAAAAATTATAAATTTTTTTTTTATAAAAAGCTTCAAATTAAAATTTGGTTTGAATAGTTATTCTTAAATTTAAAAAAAAAAAATCACTTAATTTGAAGCTATTTCAAATAGATTTACTTAAAAAACATTTTTAAAATACAATTTTTTGAAAAAATTGCGATTTTGACTATGTTTTGATCTTCAATAATGTATGTTTATATTATATAATATCAAAATTAATGTTTCAATTTAGAAAAACTTGTAATATTTTGAAAAACAATTTTACAAAATCTATTTTCAAAATACAAAAAAAAAATTATTTTTTTAAAACCGAAACAAACAGATCCATAATGATAATACTAAAAAAAATACTCTGTTAAAGATTTTTTAAAATTTATGATAATACTAAAAAGATTTTTTTTTTTACGGAAGTCTCGGTTAAAGATTGAATTACAAAGTATTTCATTAAGGACAAAACTTACATGCATTGCTTTAGGTGCATTTCTTGCTGTTCCACTCACAAAGAGGTGGTTTTTTTAATTAAAAAACAGTTTTCTTTTATTTTTTTAAAATAAAAAAACACAAAAAACCACTTCTTTGTGAGTGGAACAGCAAGAAATGCACCTAAAGCAATGCATGTAAGTTTTACTCTGTTACAAACACTGTGTAAATTCAACTTACATAAGCTTTATGAACTCAAATATGAATTGATTATTTTATTGGCAAGTGGATCTGACCAGGAGAAGTGAGTGTTCCTCCCACTCCCTGGAGGCTGGAGACAACATTTTGGTAGATTCTCAACCAGTTGGACTTAGTAGTTAAACAAACAAACTAGTGGTAGTACAAAGCCTAATTTGATTTAATTATTTAAATGCAACCATATGACTCCCACTGCTCTACACTTTAGCTCTTATATACATTGTTTCCCAATTCATTCATTCTTGCCTTGTTTTATAGTACTAAAATGTGTATCTGTGTGGTACTATACTATATTATAGTAGTAATATATATTGATAAATATTTTAAAAAAGACACTGACTATATAGCTGGTCACAAATTCAATTTCAAGTGGGTTTTGGGACCACAAGGCCAATGTTGCTTTTGACTTGACCCTATTTTTCTTATAATTTCTTAGTTTAATAAAAATAAATTGATGAGCCACATTAATTCACAGTTGTCATGCATGGGTACACTAACAATATTTATTAGTAATTCACATTTGTTAATAATGATTAGTACTAAAATATAGTCATTACTTTTGTCAAAATAAAATATACATATATAATCATTACTTTTTATTTTCTTTTCTAACCGTCGTACTTAGTATTTCTGTGTAACATTTCATACTGCTTTAAAAATTGTAGATTGTTCCTATTAACTAATATGAGTCTTTCAGGGTCTATTTTTTCACTTACTCACTTTCTTAAAACTTCTTTTAACCATCTAAAGAGTGTTCCAAGTTAAATACATTTAACTGTGTAATTTTTATAGAATGTATTACAAAAAAAAATGTATGTTTTGTTTATATAAATAGTGCAAATCAATTTTAATTTCTTATAAACATTCTTTTAACCATGAAGTCCATACATGTATCGTCTAAGGATCTCTCTCATTCCGATGTATATTCGGTTCATTCGTATACTCTCATTTGACTAAAAGCTACAAGAAGCTGTTCATTAATTGTCTATATACATCTACAATCACTTGATATCCTTGTCGGCGTCACACACTAATCTCAAATAAGTTGTAAGATATTTAATTATTCTTTTACTTTTCCGGATTTTAAATATTAACAAAAATCAAAAAAATATTAACAAAAGTCATAAACACATTTTGTCCTAGACATTGTAGAGTTCAACTTTTATGAATTTCTTATTCCATTTCAAGATGCAAATCTCTCCTAGCTTTTGTCTTCTCTCCCTGTAGCTAACTACTGGAGTATTAATTGCCAACTAATACTCCATAGTTTGTCTAATACCTAATGAAATAGTAATTTATACATGCAGTGCAACATGAAATTTTGCTACAAGCCAATTCAAAATAAGTATGAATGAGAGTTGAGAGAACTTTATAAAAAATTATATCTTTGTTCAACTTTGAGCATGCGGCTTTGCAATCATGCACCCCCCCATTTGTTAATTAGCGTACTATACAAACAAACCCAAAAAAAATTGTATAAATTTTAAACAAATAGAGGAGAGGAACAAAGACAAAAATGCCTTTCACTTCAACTTGTCCACCAAAATAAAATGACACTTTCTCTGAAATCAAACATAGACCATTAGCTGCTTAATTATAGTATAATCAATCACTTAATCAAAACTATACCACTGTAAGTGGAGGGGAAGGTACAGAAGAATCCCATATATATACATATCTAATTTTTCTTTAGGGTCCATTCTAATGATGCGCCAGTCCATAATAAGTTTGTAACAAAATTAACATATCTCAAGCTCTTTCCAATTGCCACTCTCTCAACCTTCAAATTAACTAATTATAAAGCATGGCTTTGCATAATTGACAAAAGAAATTAAAGTGGTAGACTACACTTAGTTAGAATTAATTCATTAAAATGAGTCCATTAGAGACGGATAATTATGTAGCATCAACACTTCACATTAAAAGCATGGGAGTATTTATACCAACATTTTGTAGTTACATTTAATTTGTTTAAAAAAACTATTTGTCTAATATATGTCTGAGTTGATACTTTATAGGTGGCTACAATTATTCATATAATAAAATGATTATTCACTACAATAAATTTGAAAAGTGACGGCGGTTGGATTGAATATGCAGCGACGGTTATAACGCTCGCTAAGCATTTAGTGGCAGTTACAACTGTCGCCGCATACTCAATCCAACCGACACTGCCTTCTTTTTTGTAGTGATTGTGATTGTTCTTTTCTTAAAATCAAGACACTTAGATATCAAAATATATTAGGCAAAATATATTTCCAAAGATTTTTAAATTTTACATTTGTAACATATAGAATCTTTAAATTTGTTAAGTAACATATAAGTCTTTTAAAATTGTAACTTGTAATAAATAGATCCTTAAAGTTTGTAATTTGTAACATTTAGGTTTTTTAAGTAATAAATTGGTAGGAGTTAAATGTTATAAATTATAAATTTAACCTCTTACAAACATAAATTTAAAGGACCTCTAAATATATTTTATCAAATTATATAATAAGATTGATATGCAATACAGCAGAAGAAGAGAGGTGAAGATCAAAAGAAGCATATATCATAATGCAAAATGACTTAAATAAGAAAGGTTATAACCCCAATATAGATTTTTATATATGCTCACCCAAATGAGCATCTTAGCCCACGTGTGATAGTGATGAAGCGGTGTCTCCAAGTTTTTTGAGGTTATGTGGGAATTATTAAAAGTAGATCTAACAAAAAAAAGCCATAAAAATTCAAAACAATTATTATCAATTTAAATTATATAATAATAACATCAAAAACACTAAAAAATAAACTTTTTTTCACTAATATAAAAGAAGTTTGGTAAACAAAATAATCTCAATCACACGCCTCTTTATTTGATAAAAATATAGTTAATAGTATAATTAGTTATAAAATACCTAAAAAAATTATTCAGAATAATTTCTTTTAAGACATTTTGTAACGAATAAATACTTTATTTTAGAATAAAGAGAATCTCAAATATTTAGACTCCACAATCCCTCTTTTAGAAGTTCACAGTCCCTAATTTTATATCTTTCATCATTATTTTTTATTGAAAAATATCTTTCATCATTTACTAATACTACTATCCTATAAATTTTTTTAAACCTCCATTTTTATGAGGCTATATGACATAATTCATGTAACACATTTATGAAAGATGACTCTGTAGAACCAATCGTTAGTTGGTTCAGTGGTGATTGACGCTGAATTTGGCCGAGAGGACCATAGTTCAATCCTCCGCAATTGCGATCGGGGAGAGACTGGAACACATGATGCCCGAACTGACCTCCAAACCAGATTAAATTGGTGGTGAAAGAAAAAAATGACTCTATAGTGATGAGACCCATGAAATTAAAAATGTACCAATTTGATATAAAAAATTAAAAAGGTAGCTATTTTATACACATACCGTCCAAATTTGCAGATCATAACTCTCCACAAATTAAGTCAAATGATATAATTTTCATTTAGAATCTTATTATAGTCCACTATGACACTAACTTAACAATCTTGATTATAAATACCCCCCAAGATCCCATAACTTGTCATATCATATATCTTCTAATAATTTCAAATTCAACAAATCTTCTTAAATTTCTAAGTTTTCATTCTTACTCTCTACTCTTGCTTCTATACTTGTTAATGGCTAAATTTCAATCCACACTAAAACATTTTGCTCTTTTTCTAGCACTAACAGCCTTCAATTATTCCCTTCAATCTCATGCTAGGCTCATTAAACCATTGAACAAACAAAATGTTCCTATTTTAACACTGGTAAAAAAAATTGATTCATCAATGAAGTCAAACAATGAAGAAGTAGCATTTCAACCAACGAGTGAAGACCACACAAATGCATTCCAACCAACAACGCCAGGAAATAGTCCTGGCGTTGGCCACAAATCGTTTGCAAAAAAAGATATCAACATGGAATCAAAAAAGGTGGTCGTTCAGAGTCCAGATGATAATATATCTACGACTGAGGATATTATAAATGATTTCAAAAAAACCGACCCCGGTCACAGTCCTGGTGTTGGTCATTCTTTCAATAACAAAATTGGAAATTGATTTTAGTCATGTAAATATACAATTATTTTATCTATAGTTTCCATCTGCAGTACTGTATATTGTGAATTCTTGTATATGTTCCATGAGATTTGGGTTTAATTAATTATTGGCTATTGATTGTATCATTCAATTCAAAATGTAAGCTTGCTAGCTACTAGCTAGCATCTTCTTTATTTATAAGTTATGTGAAGCATACTGCCAGAAGTTCTGTTTATACAAATGTTCTGTTTTTTATATTCTAAATATTTTGTTCAACTAACATTTTTTTGTTTTGAGAAGAAAGTTCAGCTAACATTGTCTTTTGTATTTCTTGATTTGACATGGTCCGAGTTCAGGGTGCAAGATTTTTTATAAGTAATAATTATTATAATAATATATATAATTTTTTTTGAAAGGATATAATATACAAATTAAAAATCATGTTCTCTGTGTTTTTTATGTCAGACATATGATTATATCAAATTATATCAATTTTTTGTAACTTGTCTATTTTTTATAAAAATAATTGAAGGTAGTATAAAATTTCTTTGGGGTATACAAAATTATAAAATTGTAATATAATTATAAAATTATATGCATATATCATCGACCCAAAAAAAAAATACATATATCAAAATTGTATAAAGTATAGGACAAAATTAAACTTCGATCCTATGCTTTAATCTTATAGTTTAAATTAAATATGAATATTTAAAAGCACTTCAAAAATAATGAGAAAATATTAAATTAAAGATTAAATTAATAGTATTTATCTCCTATAATATTAGTAAATTTGATTTATCGAACACTGCCATATATTTATAGTGAAAGAGAGACATATACAAAAAATATAGAATATCTAAGAGATATCAATTTTGTGCTAAGAGTTTGATTTTGCATTTTAAATTGTAAAATTTAAATTCCTTTACAAACAATGGAAAATAATTGCAAAGTGATTTACAACATTGTTGGCTTCGCTTTAAGAATGAATAACCTTCACCTACCAAGATCTCCAACCAAGATCTCCATAAAAGATCCTTAAAACTCCATAACAATATTGCAATTATCCACGCAAAACCATTCTCTTCCCACCTCCAATTTTTTTTCTCACTCAGAAAATTTTGGAAAACATTTTCCGAAATTTTTCTGCATGAAAAAAGAAATTTAGGGAGTGGGGAAAGAAACCATCTGTGTTTTCAATGTTTTTTTGGTGTGGGCCAAAAATACAATGTATTCTGGAATTGACTAATTTACTTATTTGCCTATAAATTAAATGTTACGAGGAGTAAAAAGTAAATTAGAACATTTGTTCCATCAAACTTTTTAAGGGTATTTAGATGGGGTAATTGTAAATTTTAGAAAAATTAAAATTTTAGATAATTAATATGCTTCAATTGAATTCCCTTCATTTTAATTTTTGTTTAATAATATTTACTAAATTTCAAAAAGTTGAGCGACCAATTTCAAAATATGAAAATAGAGACCAATTTATAAATTTTTAAAATATAGGAAACAATTTGCAAATTTTGAGAATTTATAAGGGTCAAATTGCAATATTTGAAAATTATAGACCAATTTGTAACTTTTCAAAATATTGTAGAGACCAAATTGAAATTTACATTGTATAGAATAACGAAGAGATTTTTCAATTTTTAAATTTTAGTTGGTATTTATAATTCTCTAAAATTAGTTTCGGAAAAATACTATAAAAAGTTCATTCATTTTTTATTTCGAAGCAAAAAAGTTCATTCATTTTAAAATTCTCTCCATAGGTAACTTCTTTTTTACTCAATAATATATAGGTAACTTTTTTTTAAGAGGCAAAAATGAAATGAATATATTAATTAAATAGTCTCCTTAACATAAGATGTGCTCAGAAGATCACAAAATGTTACAACGTATCAAAAAATGAAAAATACAGAAATAATTAAACAATGCCCAAATAAGTAAACGAACACATCTACCATCTATGGTAGTTTGAAACTAGAGTAGTGTTAGTTGTCTTATGAATCCAAATACTTTACGATTTAATTTATGGTTGAGGCTAAATAGTGCGTCAAAATATTTATTAAGCATATTAAAAAAAATTAAAGAGAAAATTAACGATAAAAAATAACCTTTTACTTGAGTAAAAAAAACTTTTTACAATTTTAAGGTATATTAAATTCACAATCCTTCTAAAAAAAGAACTCACAATTTTTTTTTAAAAATTCTTATTAATATTTTTAACCAGTGTTTCAGAAACACTTTTTAACATTTACCTTAATTTCCTTTTATAAAAAAACATTTACTTAAGTTATATAATTCCACAGCACTCATGTATGTTCCGTTGAGATTCGATGATAGAGACCACAAAGATTCCTTAGTCTTCTTTATTCTCAAAAACGAGACTACAGATCCATTGATTTAAAATAAAACATCGAATCTAATGATTTTTATTTTTTAAATATTCCAACTTTTTTAAAATCTCTTTTAGATCTCTATCATATTTAATTCACACATTCACACCTTAAAAAATGCGTAAAAACATAATATATATATATTTTCTTTTTTCTTTTTTTCGACGACTCTATATTAAAACGATTTACTTTCAACTTTACAATTGTTTTTTACTTCTTTTAAATATGGTTGATTTGGTAAAAAATAAGAAAAGAACATGATAACTTCAATTATATTGTGTTTGATTCTAAAACTGTTTTAGGGATTGGAGAAACTATGAGGCAAGAGACATAACAAAAGCCTAAATTTTTGTCTTCACAAAATCACCACACAATTTTTTGTCTCAAAATAATATCATGAAAGTTTATTTTGTGCGGTTCTACCGTATCTTATATTATTCTATTTTGTACTTTTATACCTCTGAATTAACTATTTTTGTACTCTAATGGTCCAGGGACAGAGCCAGGATTAACTATTTTTGTAATATAATTATCTCCGTGCTTTAATTAATTGATTATTAAGTGAAGACCTGGCAAAAGTGAGCACTCCCCTGTCCATGGAAGGCAAGTAGCCAAACTTTTGGAAGATTCTCCATTTCCACCACAACTATTTATAATTAGATCGTTCATTCTTTGAATTTATTTTATGTGAGTGAGGTGACAATCTCAAGTGGTAGGGCTATGCGACCATCCTTCTTTTGACTTGACCTTTTTCTTCCCTTCCCCAAGTACATGATTTGTTAGTGTTGATTAAGTATTTAAAAGACATGCTCATAGTTGATTAATTAGTGTACTATTTCGATGAATGGACGTTCACAATCAAACTGATGTAAATAAAAATTATAAAATTTAATTTTTTTTGAAAAACATACAAAATTGAGTCTATTAGATTATTGTCTATTTTTAGATTTGTATGAACTCTCACAATTTTTTATTTATAAATGACATCTCGTTAGGTTGAGAAGTGTGATTATCTTTTGTAAACTACTATTAGCCTTAACATTCAAGCAATGTGAAATTATTTTTGTTAACAACAATTTAGGTGTATTAAAATAGTTGCTAGCCAGTCGAGGTTAAGAGATTAAAGGACAAGTAGTTTATGCCCCTGTTTCTAGTGTCATATGCTCTTGTTAGAACAACTCTAAGTAACCTTGTCCGGCGGTGTAATGTGACTAAGGCTTGAATCATTTATGTGTGAAATGAATGACCTCTCATTCCCAAAGGATAGACCTCTCTATTAAAAGGAAATAGATCCTCTCCCGTACTGCAGGGGATCCAGTTTGATCTCCACCCATCAATATTTTGTATTTCAATGAACAGTACAAAATAAAAATGGATTGGATGGCTGAGATGTAACAAAAGGTGAATTTGACTGGAGAGAATCTGCTCTCATATTAAAAATAGTATTTAAGAGAGTCACACCGTAAAAATTACTTAATCTCGTATTAACTTGCATATTTTTCTTTTAAAATCGAATTCAATATCGTATAAGTAATTTTAAACTATGCATTTTATTATAAGTTTTTCAATTCAAATCCTCTTTCTCTGATCATTGTATGTTGCCCATCAAATGAATCTTGAGAAGAAAGAAAAAGATTTGAATTCATAAGGTGGCTTTGAATATTGATGGCAAAATACCATGATCTTTCCATTCTATACCCAATCAAATGGAAGGTAAATGCAGTTTCACCAGTACTTGATGCAGGTCAAACATAAACAAGACTAACTATATACAAAAGAGAATAAGCCTATAGAAGAATCTTTTTCCTTCTTTATTTTAGCTTTGAATCTGCGGCTGCGCCATCATGCTTACTACCCATTGGAAAGTTAGGGTAATTCCAATAGACAGAGATAGATATATAACAGAGGATCCTATAGAGTGAGAGATATGTGTATATCTCACTTAAACAAATATTTATGAGACTGAACAGAGACCATTCACTTGTACCTTAATTAATGCTCCACCTCTCTAAGTGGAGAGGGAAGGTAGGAGAATCCCCTTATCATTTTTCAGGGTCCATTTTGATTTTATGCTAGATTATCAACTCTACCAAAATTTTTATTTTTATTTGATGTCAGAACTGACCCTCGAACTAAATTAAATTGGTGGTGAAAACACAAAAAACATTTTTATTGCTTTATTATAATTAGGGTAAATATGTCTTTACCCCCTGCAAAGTAGGCGAGTTTTGCTTTACCCCTGCAAAAAAATTCGTTAAGATTCCCCCCTTGCAAAATATATTTTTTTGGTTTCCCCCCTTAAGTGCACTTTTTAAATCGGTTAAACAAAAAAAACCGATTTAAAAAATAGCACTTTTTAAATCGGTTGAACAAAATAACCGATTTAAAAAGTGCACCCAAGGGGGTAAACCAAAAAAAAAAATTTGTAAGGGGGGAATTTTAACGAATTTTTTTGCAGGGGGTAAAGCAAAACTCGCCTACTTTGCAGGGGCTAAATACCTATTTACCCTTATAATTATAACTCTTTCAATTTACATATACCATTATTTGATGGTAAATTGCTATTAAAAGAATCAATAGATTGAGCTCAAATCGTTAATGGAAAATCAGTTAAAGAGAGATATTTCATTTTTTTTATGTGAATCAAGTATTTTTCTGTATACAACTGCAGAGACTAATTCATCGAGTCTTGTAAAATTCAAATGAGTGACAAACTCTCCATAAGAATTTTAACACTGAACCCACTTGGGTTGGTCTGGTGGTATTGAATTGGCACCTGAGAGTATGCTCCTCCTTAAGGTTTCAAGTTCGATTCTCTCTGGTGCCAATTTAGGTAGGCTAATTTAGCTTCTTCAAGAAAAAAAAAGAATTTTAACACTGCTGCATGTCCAAATTAATGATCGAACTTAATACCTTGATTAAACTAGAAAAAATCTGCAACATTTTATCTAAATGATATTAGTAAAGTGAGCCGAGTTTAAATTTTAATTAAAATAAATATTAATCAAATTTTATTTATTTTTTCGTTGAACT
The DNA here is from genome assembly GCA_030408175.1 of Trifolium repens. Taxonomy (NCBI): domain Eukaryota; kingdom Viridiplantae; phylum Streptophyta; class Magnoliopsida; order Fabales; family Fabaceae; genus Trifolium; species Trifolium repens. Next base: position 42,016,849 of record CP125851.1, read on the forward strand.
TTTAATTACCATGACCTCTTCGCGATAACGAAAGGCTTTTAAGACCAAAAAGAAATGCTACAAAAGATTATGAGCACTATTTATTTTTAAGTACACTAAAGGACACGAAATTATGATCATAGCATTGACATAGTGAAGCATATAAAAAATTATTTGACTTATACCCACCAACGGTCCACATTTGAAGAGCATATTGTCCACATAATTAGTCAAATCAATTGCCATACCTAGCAGTTAGAATCTTACAAACAAGACATTGAACTCAATACAAAGTCTATAAATACCGGAAGACTCCATAACTTGTGATATCATCTTGTTTTAATTTCCAATTCATATATAGGTCAATAGTTTTGTCTAGTTTCTAACAACAAAAAACCTTTCACTTAAGTACCTTTTGTTATCTACTCATGGGTTTGTTTCAAGTCACAACAAAATATTTGGTTGTTTTTCTAGCACTACATATTGCATACAATAATTCCTTTCTAATAACTCATGCCAGGCCAATTAAACCAATGAACCAACAAACATCACTAAATGCAGATGATTCAGGCGAAATCCATGCAAATTCATTTCGGCCGACAACACCTGGAAGTAGTCCTGGTGTTGGCCACCGAAATTTTATTGCAGAAGATAAGAACATGAAAACAATGGTGGTTGTTCAAAGTCCAGATGTTAAGGTTTCTACGACTAGTCAGAGATCCGATGATGGTTTCAAACCGACTAACCCTAGTCACAGCCCCGGAGTTGGCCATGCTTACCATACCAAAATTGGACATTTAAATTAGGAGTGTGTGTGATTGAGTAATTCCTTGTAGATACCATAGCGATCGAATTTAATTATCATCATGTGTGTACTAAAAATAATGTCCTTATAGTTTCATTTTGCATCTACGTAGCACATGAACTTGGACTTCTGTTATTTATTTAAGAAAATTGGCTTTTGGTTATTGTTTGGAGGGTTATAGTAGGGAGTTAATTCAAAATTCAAAATATGTAAAGTTCGTTTTCTTTATATTTGTAATTGCTTGGTTAATGTGATACAAATCATAGCAAAATAAATAAAAGTTGTTGTTTTAGTTATACAAACGACTTCTCCCACATTCTAGTATAGTTTCTTTTTTGGTACGTCAAAGTTAAAATTTAGCTGAAAAAGATGTTCATATTTATTAATCATCTCGAATATGCATGATTACCTCCATTTTTTTTATGCTTCATAAATTAATATCACAAACTTGGCTTCTATATTTTCAAGTTTTCAACAGGAATACATTTGGAATTTGGATACTGTTGTGAATTCGATTGATATCACACCAATAACCTTTAGTGTATGGAGCAAACGATTAAAGCAACCACAAATTGAGAACAGGCAATAATAATCACGAACAAGAATAAATAGTGAAAGCGGTAAAGAACACAGACAAATTTGTTTACCCAGTTCGGTGTTAATGAACCTAATCTGGGGGAGAGAGCAGCCTCTCCGTTCCACTATCAGAAGAAACCTTGATTACAATGAGATTCTCCACAAGAGTTACAAGAATTAGAGTTTTCCTAATTCTACCCTAGTCCCGAATCTCTTACTGTGACCAAGAGATTCAATCAATAAGTGTTTCCAAGGTGATAGAATGTTTCTCCCAACCCTAGAGTCTTCCCAAGATGTTCTCTATTAACCTTAGTATGTATGTTGGCCTTAGAAACCCTAAAAAACACATTCTAAGCCCTGAAAACGCAAAACAGCTATATAACCACGAGGGTATGCGCCCTGGCGCCCTCACGAGGGTTCGTGGCCGCGCCCTGGCGCCAACACCCGAGACCACTGCGCCCTGGCGCCCGCAGACCTGCGCCCTGGCGCCCTCACGAGGACACGCCTGCCCGTTGCCTGCTAAGCCCTCACCAGGGCACACCAGCTTCCTGCAATGACATCATTTTCAAGGCAATATCCAACAATCTCCACCTTGCCTTTAAAACGATGGTGATGCCAACTTCCCACCAACCACCGTGCTGCTACACTTTTTTACACCACACCCTCTTCGAACCCTAAAGTGTACCGCTTCGTACTCTCGAAGAATTGCTTGCCTCTCAACTTAACCTTGGAATTTTAGGTAAGTTCAACAAGCTGCTATCCTCAAATTCTCCTTGTATCCCAACTACCTCCAGCAGTCCTACAAGTTCCCGAATTTGATTATCGTTGCTTCCAATCGCCTCCCTGAAGTTCTTTAACATGTTTTGCACTTCTTCAGTCACAATCGGATAATAAACCACAAGGTCTCCATAGCTACACTCCTTTGATGCAACATTACCACTCTCCTCTCTATCTTCTAGATAGCCAAGAGCTAATGTTGATTGCCTTCTTCTAGTCCCACTATCAGAAGCTCCACCTCAAACCGAGATTCCTCCACCAAAGTCTCACTATATTTCCCACCTTGTATCCTGCAAAACTTAAGTATTCTTATCACCGCCTCTTCAGGCTGATGTTGAGTATTATTCCACCGCCTCTCCAGGCCGATGTTGAGTATTGTTCCACCGCCTCTCCAGGCCGATGTTGAGTATTATTCCACGGCCTCTCCAGGCCGATACCGAGTATTATTACCACCGCCTCTCCAGGCCGACCTTCATCGCAATCTTCTTTACCTTCTTGTCTTCGAGGCACCGGATAACCACACTCCATGTTTTATCCATCTTCTCGACCATTAAAATTGCTTTCATCTTCACTTTCCACAATTCAAAATTGTTTCCAGAAAGTTTCACCCATGGTGCCTTAATTCGATTGACCCTTGCCCCAGGGTGGGCGCCAATTGTTGTGAATTCGATTGATATCACACCAATAACCTTTAGTGTGTGGAGCAAACGATTAAAGCAACCACAAATTGAGAACAGACAATAATAATCACGAACAAGAATAAACAGTGAAAGCGGTAAAGAACACAGACAAATTTGTTTACTCAGTTCGGTGTTAATGAACCTAATATAGGGGAGAGAGCAGCCTCTCTGTTCCACTATCAGAAGAAACCTTGATTACAATGAGATTCTCCACAAGAGTTACAAGAATTAGAGTTTTCCTAATTCTACCCTAGTCCCGAATCTCTCCCCGTGACCAAGAGATTCAATCAATAAGTGTTTCCAAGGTGATAGAATGTTTCTCCCAACCCTAGAGTCTTCCCAAGATGTTCTCTATTAACCCTAGTATGTATGTTGGCCTTAGAAACCTTAAAAAACACCTTCTAAGCCCTGAAAACGCAAAACAGCTATATAACCACGAGGGTCTGCGCCCTGGCGCCCTCAGGAGGGCTCGTGGCCGCACCCTGGCGCCAGCACCCGAGACCACTGCGCCCTGGCGCCCGCAGACCTGCGCCCTCACGAGTCACGAGGACACGCCTGCCCGTGGCCTGCTGCCTGCTAAGCCCTCACCAGGGCACACCAACTTCTTGCAATGACATCATTTTCAAGGCAATATCCAACAATCTCCACCTTGCCTTTAAAACGATGGTGATGCCAACTTCCCACCAACCACTGTGCTGCTACACTTGTTTACACCACACCCTCTTCGAACCCTAAAGTGTACCGCTTCGTACTCTCGAAGAATTGCTTGCCTCTCAACTTAACCTTGGAATTTTAGGTAAGTTCAACAAGCTGCAATCCTCAAATTCTCCTTGTATCCCAACTACCTCCAGCAGTCCTACAAGTTCCCGAATTTGATTACCGTTGCTTCCAATCGCCTCCCTGAAGTTCTTTAACATGTTTTGCACTTCTTCAGTCACAATCGGATAATAAACCACAAGGTCTCCATAGCTACACTCCTTTGATGCAACATTACCACTCTCCTCCCTATCTTCTAGATAGCCAAGAGCTAATGTTGATTGCCTTCTTCTAGTCCCACTATCAGAAGCTCCACCTCAAACCGAGATTCCTCCACCAAAGTCTCACTATATTTCCCACCTTGTATCCTGCAAAACTTAAGTATTCTTATCACCGCCTCTTCAGGCGGATGTTGAGTATTATTCCACCGCCTCTCCAGGCCGATGTTGAGTATTGTTCCACCGCCTCTCCAGGCCGATGTTAAGTATTATTCCACCGCCTCTCCAGGCCGATACCGAGTATTATTACCACCGCCTCTCCAGGCCGACCTTCATCGTAATCTTCTTTACCTTCTTGTCTTCAAGGCACCAGATAACCACACTCCATGTTTTATCCATCTTCTCGACCATTAAAATTGCTTCCATCTTCACTTTCCACAATTCAAAATTGTTTCCGGAAAGTTTCACCCATGGTGCCTTAATTCGTTTGACCCTTGCCCCACAGTGGGCGCCAATTGTTGTGAATTCGATTGATATCACACCAATAACCTTTAGTGTGTGGAGCAAACGATTAAAGCAACCACAAATTGAGAACAGGCAATAATAATCACGAACAAGAATAAACAGTGAAAGCGGTAAAGAACACAGACAAATTTGTTTACCCAGTTCGGTGTAAATGAACCTAATATAGGGGAAAGAGTAGCCTCTCCGTTCCACTATCAGAAGAAACCTTGATTACAATGAGATTCTCCACAAGAGTTACAAGAATTAGAGTTTTCCTAATTCTACCCTAGTCCCGAATCTCTCCCCGTGACCAAGAGATTCAATCAATAAGTGTTTCCAAGGTGATAAAATGTTTCTCCCAACCCTAGAGTCTTCCCAAGATGTTCTCTATTAACCCTAGTATGTATGTTGGCCTTAGAAACCCTAAAAAACACCTTCTAAGCCCTGAAAACGCAAAACAGCTATATAACCACGAGGGTCTGCGCCCTGGCGCCCTCACGAGGGCTCGTGGCCGCGCCAGCACCCGAGACCACTGCGCCCTGGCGCCCGCAGACCTGCGCCCTGGCGCCCTCACGAGGACACGCCTGCCCGTTGCCTGCTGCCTGCTAAGCCCTCACCAGGGCACACCAGCTTTTTGCAATGACATCATTTTCAAGGCAATATCCAACAAATACAATTTATGGTCTTATAACCATTTTATTATTGTGTAGAATTTAAAATCATAAGCTTGAGGTTTTTTATTAAAAGCTTAAGTACATCAAATCAATGTCAGAGTAAGAAAATAATATTCGGATGGACCACTAAAAAATTATAATATATAAATTAAATACGAAAAATATATTACATACAAAAATTTAAGTTATAATTAACATAAAGTTCATCATAATTTTTTTTAATTAAATACCTTAAATTAATATTGTACGTGTACCAAGGGACTTGAAATCATTAACAATTAACTTTGAACTAATAATTGCACAAAATTGATGTAATACATTTTATTATATTACATGTATACTATAAAACAACATTAATGATTGTTCTTAATTGAAAATAGTTGTGATTTTCTTTTATTTTGGAAAAATGGAAAATGTGAATTTATCTTTACAATAGCAGGTCCTTAAATTAATAGATAAATAAAAAAATACTGTAAAAAAGAAAGCTAGATAAATGAATTTTTTTTTACAGACATTTTTTTATCATTTAAAAAAGTATAATAATTAAATATTATTTACCAAAACCATCGAGAAAATAAAATTTGTTATTTTTATTACTCATAATAGTGAATATTGAAATTTTTTAATTGAAAATTGTACAAAATTAGTAGAATATGTTTGTACACAATGCAATTGTGTGTTTTTTCTTATGAAATTATTTTCTTTTAAATAAAATAGTTGACAAATAACTTTTTGATTCATAAAAATGATGTTAATTAATCTTAAGATCAAGTGTATCGATACATTCAAATTTTTCGATCGGTGGGGTGAGGGCGGTGGGGCGTGGTTGTGGCGGCGTCCTTTGAGGGCGTGGGAGGAGGAGCAGTTAGGGGAGTGTAGGCATTTTCTTTTTGACATTGTTTTGCAGCCTTCTGTTGTCGATCAGTGGCTTTGGCGGCATGATCCAGGTGGTGGTTACAGTGTGCGAGGCGCTTATACTTTGCTCACGATTAGGACTGCCTCGGACGCGGCGGCACTCACAGACTTGCTTTGGCACAAACAGGTTCTTTTAAAGGTGTCCGTGTTGGCATGGCGGTTACTCCGCAATAGGCTGCCGACTCGAGATAATTTGGTGCGGCGCCATATTATTACACCTGATTCTCAGCTTTGTGTGACTGGTTGTGGTGGTGTGGAAACAACGCATCATATGTTCTTGTCCTGCCCTATCTTCGCATCTTTATGGCATTTGATTCGCGGTTGGGTTGGTGTCTCAGCGGCTGATCTGTTCAGCAGGGTGAACCCGTGCTCGACGCTCCTTCCTGCAGCTCCTTTGGCTCTGTTGCATTTGGGTGGTGTGGCAAGAACGAAATAATAGGATCTTCAAGGCAAAGGAATCATCAGTAAAGGAATCATCAATCCTTCAGTTGTTCGAGAAGGTCAAAGTACACTCCTTGTGGTGGATGAAAACTAATAATGCAAATATATGTCTCAATTCTCATATGTGGTGGTCGAACCTTCTTGTTTGTTTGGGTATCGGCTAACATGTGTCTTGGTGTATTGACTATTGTTCACTTTTGTGGTTCTACTGGGCACACCTTGTGCTGATCAGGACTTCTTGTTATTATAAATTAATTTCTTTTTTGTTTGTTCAAAAAGATCAAGTGCATCGATACATTCAAATTTCCGAATGTAGTAATTTAGTGTTATATAGATAGATATGAAAACCAATGAAATTTTAAAAAATTGTATTTAGTGGTTTTTTTTAATGCAAATATATATATACTCCCTCTGGTATATAAGCAAATTTTAACTTTCTAGATACATTAAAAAAATAATGTATCTAGTCTAGTTAAAATTGATTTTTTTTAAAAAGTAAAAATAAAAAAATGACCGATGGCAAGGCTCAAACCTGTAACCCTTTGCACCATAAGCATCTCATTTGCCACTGGGCTACATGTTTAAATGAATAATTTTTTCGTGCAAACAATTATATATAGTCTAAAGACATAATTTTGTTAAAATACGTACCAAGGATATATTAGTAATTTTCTATTTTTTTGAAGTGGACCATGGCCGAACCAAGCCACCCCTAGTTTCGCCATTGAATGAAATCAAATCTGAATTCGAGTGGAATTGTATAGAAGTTAGTTCGAGAATTTGGCATTCAAATGAAAATTAAACTTGCAATTGCAGGCGGAGGCTAGCATGCACAAAGCATGTAGGTCTCCCACCATGGGAGACCATTTTTCACCATTAGATCATGAAGGTGTACAATAAGCCATAATAAAGTTTTTACATTGTACACTTTTCTCATGAGTTTAATAGAATTTTTTTAAAAAAAAAATTAATTAAAAAATTCTTATTTTCAAATTAAAAGTTGAAACTCAGATTCATTTATTTAAGTGTTAAATATTTTTTGATCCCTACAAAATGATGATCTTATAAGTTAACATGTATTTTTAAATGATTTTTTCGCAGATATATATATTTAGAACATCATAAAAAGTTCCTCCATAAAATATAAACTCAAAATTTGAGTTCCTTCTGTTTGGTAACTGTCATATCACCACGAGCTTATAGTTTATTTTTCAGACGCTATTTCAAGTAACTTATGAGCTTATAACTTATAATTGTTTTCCTATTTTTACCCTTATATATTTTTATCTTAAATATTTTTGGGTTAAATATTTTTTCATGTAGGGACTATTTTGGACTATAAGGCAAAATGTAAGGATTAAAAACATATTTAACTCAATATTTTTAAATATTAATTTGATATAAATTTTATTATTAATTAAGATTGTTCTTTTATGTCAATTTATATTTATCACCTAGTTATACGGCTAATTTTACCAAACACTTCAACTAACTTATCAGCCACCAACTATTAGCTATCAATCATAAGTTATAAGTTATAAACTAATTTATTAGTTATCCGCTATTTTTATCAATCATAATCTTGGACAAAAAAATTGAAGTAAATAATATAGTGTGGGTAGGAGTACCATACACTTGCAAAAAAAGTGGTCTCCTATGGTGGGAGACCTACATGCTTTGTGCATGCTAGCCAGCGCCTGCAATTGCAAAATATTATGCAAGAAAACACATCATGCAAAAACTAAGGAGAAGTTTAGAAAAGATTTAAATTTTAATCTAAACACTAATATTTTGAAATAAGTAAAGAAAACTTTCGAAGGAACTTTACTAGTTGAAAAAAATAGGTTTATCTCAAAGAATTTTAAAAGAAGTTTAGAAGTTAGAGGAAATGGCTCTTGAAGACAAATAAATCTTGCAAAGGATGTTTAGAAAATACACATAACTTTCATGCATGTGCAACAATAAATAGTTTTTTTTTTCTTCCCAATTTTCTATAAATATAGGAGATCATATATCAATTTGAAAACTCACATACAAAAAATGGGAGAATATATATTGAGGTTCGAACTCTGATTATGACATATAACCTAATAATTTTTATATTTCTGATAGTTAAACTACGATTTTGAACAGAATTCAAACTAATTTAATTCGAGTCTTAGAGCATTGCATATTTTTTCAAGTGATAAATATCAATAAAACATATCTTGTTATTGATATTTGTTATTTTTTTTTTTATATATATTGAATGGAAAGAAAAAAAAGTTGAAATCGTATTTCCACTCCTTTCATGTTGGAATTCATGTTTCAAAGTACACTTTTCCCCTATATAGTCCCGTTAGGCAAGCACTGATGAGCAATGTTATAGTAAATCTTGAACAACTTGGATGGTCATAAAATTAAAATAGTGGAATTTCATTTCAGTATCTAAGAATTGACCTCACTTGATAATATATCATGTGATTTTCTGTATACCTACAAATATTTATTTTGAAAAGGTATACCTACAAATATATAGCTACGAGGCTAGGACAACGCAAAACCACAAGTTCAATTTGCGTGTCTCGTGCATGCAATGACAAAATTGTACATTGCTAAAGTTCAAGCCAGCGCGCACTTATTCTAAGCGAGAGAGAATCAAAAGCCGAAAATATTTCCCTTTATACTTTCCTTATACTTTTGAACTTGGGAATCTAGCGACATACAAGGACCATAAGCACATGTTCCTTTTTATTTTAGGGAGCTGCTACGGCCGGTACATGACATCGCAAATTAATAAATTAATGATTATTTTTATGGATTAAAAATACTATTAGTTAATTATTGTATTTTAGATATAATAATAGCACAAGAAAAAATACAATTTTATTGTTTATAATGATTACACTAATATTTTGACATTTTTTCAATAAAATATTGAATATTGACTATTATGAAGAATAAAAATTTAAAAAATATCAAAATTTATATTTTTGACAACTTTGGTTAATGATATTTGATTATTATAATGTTTTTAATGATAGAAAAATAATTTCTCTTAAAAAAATATTCATTTTATTTATTAATTTGATAACCATGTACCGGTACATTAGAAATTGTCTAATGTACCATAGAACTTGCCTTTATTTTATTCTATTATTTTAGCAAAACATTAGACAAACTAAAAGAGATGTCATTTGTATCCGTAAGTCGGGATTTCCGTGGAGATTACTCCATTTAGAGACTTGAAGACCGAAGTTTTTTCCCGTAAGGATGAAGATGAAAGAGAAAGTTTCCTTAAGAGAGGTTTGGAGATAAAGATGAGATTTTATTCCCCATATCTCTGTCTTCAAATATTCTAATAAAATAACATTTATATATTCAAATAATATATGTATAAATTTTGTTTATATACGATGTTTATATTATTTTCACAAGACTCACAATAATCTTATAATTTTTTATTTGATTTATGTTTAAAGTTTAATATTTTTTTACAAGTTTGATTGAAATCTAATATAAACTGTGGAGATCCGCGACAATGGAAAAATAATTTTCTCCGAAGTGGGGAATGTAGACGAGAGTGAGGAATATTTTAGATAGTGGAGAAGAGGGTGACGAGAAAGTATATATCATCTGCTCAATTTTCTCTCTGTTGATATCCCTACTAGTTAAGATGTTTTTATTTTAAAATGGCCAAAATTAGTAATTAGTTATTAATGTTAATATTTTTTCTCCTTTATCGAAATTTGAATTCGGATTCTTTTACTTCCAAAGAATGTGAGTGGAATGAGTTTGTGGGTGTTTAACTCTTAGCACAAACTATGAAAGCAATTCTTCAGCTTTTTGAACTTATTTGAGGAGTTAGGTTAACTTTCACAAAAATGAGTTGATTGAAATTAATGTTGAGTATTCTTACTAAAAATGTTTAATGTGCACCTTTAAACTATTTTTGAGATGTTCATGTTATAGCCACACTCTTAAATTTTTGTCTTACATTTCTTTCTCTTGTACTCCCTCCGTCCCTATATGTAAGTAAAAATTCTCTCATTTTTTTGTTCCAAAATGTAAGCAAAAGACATCATTTTTATTTGTGTTGTTACAAAAATACCCTTCTTGTAATTAGTGTTTGGAGTACTACATTTTTTTTCTCAGTGCAACTTTTCGGTTTCCAATAACTTTATATGAGTAATTATTACTCCAAGAGTATCTTGTTTTTAATATAACCAAGGGTAATTTTGGAAACTTAATTGTTTATTTTGGTAAAATTTAGAGTTTCTTAATAAGCGTATTTTTTTATTTTTTGCTTACATATAGGGACGGAGGGAGTAAGTAATCAATAATTATATTAACAACTAATTACAGGCTTGAAAATTATTTTGCAATATAATTATACCCTTTAATCATTAAACTCATCGATTCTTTCACAACTCTCAAGTCTATTGTTTTACAATTATACTCTTTAATCATTACTATAACTCTCAAGTTGTAAGTAAGTCATTACTCATTAATATAGTGTTTGAAAAATGTCAACATGAATGCTTAAGCCACATGTTAAAGAAATAAATATAGAAAAAAAATCTTGGAAATTCTGCATTTAATATTTTATACTTTAAATTTTTTACAATATTAGATACAAAACTTCTAAATTTGGGTGCTCTTTGGGTATATTTTAACATGACCCAATAGTAAAAATATATTATAGGAATAACGCACATAGTAAAAATATACTCCCTCTGTCCTAAAATAAATGATCTATTTGACTACGTTTACGTTTACCAATGTACAACTTTGATCGTTAATATCTTTAGTTATTTATTGTTAAAAATTATAAAAATTGTAAATTTGAAAAATACTCCTCGAGACAAATCAAACAACATCTTATATGCTAATATTTACATATATATATTAGTAGAAAAATAAAGTCAAAGCAAGTCAAATGAATAGTACACTAAGTCAAAAAAGATCATTTAAAATGGGACGGAGAGAGTAATACTTATTTCAGAACGGATGAAGTATTATTTTGTCAGATGTTATACTTATGAACAATGTGTCTGAAGTATTTTTAATGCACCTCGTAACCTAATTGATTTTGCTATGTTTGATGTATTCAAATTAATAGTAATTTATTCTTCATACTTGATTTTTTTGACTTAAAATTAGAATTTGTAGTATTTGTCAATAGAGTTAATTTTTAATTTAAAATTATTGTTCAAGTCATTTTTACACGAAAATATTTAAATATAAATCAATTTACGATCAACTTATTTTTATTAGTAATCAAATTCACAACAGCAATTTTTGTTAATGTTTAGAACTAAACACACTAAAACAGTTTTGGTTGACATCACTTCCTTCCTTCGTGCCTATAAAAACCACTCCCAATGAAGTTATTTCTACACATCTCACTTGCTTATTCTTGTTTTTATAGTTGAGTTTATAAGGCATATTCTTCTCACTTAAAAAATATTGTATCAAGATAATCTTCAGTTGTTACTTGTAACTTGGTATTTTAGTTGCTACATAAACAACCTAAACAAATCAATATTTATCACCAAATACATGGCACAAAACATAGTTTTCTCTGTTATTCTCCTTGCACTGGTCATTTTTGGTCAGTCAGTCGAGGGGCGTCATATAAAGTACATTGACGAAAATAACCTCGTGAAGAACGAGGACATAGTGCACGATAAACATGCCGGAATTTTAGATACAACAAGTGCAGCTACGTTGTCTCCACCAATATTGCCACCAAGTGTTGTAGGAGATGCACCTCCTCCTAGTCATGGTGTTGGTGCTTTTAGACCCACAACCCCTGGGAACAGTCCTGGTGTAGGACACTCCATTCACAACTAGCTACAACATGATCTTCACTATATATGGTTCATATATCCTTGTGTGTATGCTTTAAATAAGAATTAGTATTTTCATTGTATTTCTGTGTGTGTACTTTATTGTAGTGTGATTGCAGATTTAATCTGCGTAGGAATTTGTAGGATTAAGGTTCTTGATTTGATTCTATGAAGGTTTGAAAAATTGTTATGTTATAATCTCTCCGGTTCTTTTTATAAGAGACAATTCACTTTTTAGATTCATTTAATAATTTATGTAATTGGTCTATATTATAACTTAGATACATTAATTATTGAATGAATTTAAAAAGTCAACTATGTCTTATAAAAAGAATCGGAGAAAGTAATTATATATGAAGGTCTTATATAAAATATCTTTCCCCAAATTAAATTATATTGGGTTAAATATGTTTTTGATCTTTATTAAATTATTAAATTTTATTTTTAGTCCCTTAAAAAAAGTAATATGTTTTAATCCCTACAAAATTATTTTGGACCCCATCGTATTTTCTCACAAAATACCCTTTCTTTTTTGTCAAAAAAAAAAAATCTAGCAGTTGTAACTCTATGTTAAGGCACAATATTATTATGAGAAGTGATATTTTGACACATATTTTCTTACACAATACACACAGGAGAGAGAAACCAAAGGCAAAAAAGAGATGAAAAGAAAAAATATTACAAAATTGTCCCTATGTATGTATTGTGTAAGAAAATGTGTATCAAAATATCATTTCTCTATTATTATATCTACCATAATTTCAAAAAGCCACCCAATTAATGACATGTTAATTTCACATTCTCTAATTCAAATATTCACAATTATCTCACAACACATATATCCTATCAAGAATAAGGTGATACAACATTAGATATTTGGTGAGGCCTACGCACTCCTTCATAATTTAGAGGTATTTACCCATCAACCAATAGAAACAAGCTATATAAATAAATTTGCATGTGAATCGTGATACCCACAAGTAACTTATAACTAACATTTATTTCACATGCATATGATTTGTTCTCATTGGTTGATGGTAAATACCCCAAATTATAAATGGGTAGTTTCAAATAAACCTAAATATTTTTGTTCTTTTTACGGCGTTTCCATGAGTGATCTGCCAAATTTGTTCGATATGGAATTACATTTTGGTGACTAAGTGACTCGATCAACAAGAAGAAGAATAAGGAAATATATATATAATAATTTTTTTTTAATCGGCTAAATTTTATTAATGAACTATTCCCCAAACAAGAAGTATAAGGAATTGTTGAAACATACATTCAGAGGCAAAGTGATAAAAACACTTTTACCAAACAAAAAGTACATCAAACAGTACCTCAATCTACCCCTACATCAATTGAAAAACACCAATGACCACCAACCCAACCTAAAGAGACGCCACTAGACTCAAACTCCCGAACTCGAATCAAAATTACTCGGCCCATCAGAATCCAAAAAGTATCTCATAAGTCAAAAGTTGGTGGACGTCGGTAGAAAGCTAACAATCAACACCGGTGCGGTAAAGTTCAATCAGATACAGAAATCTGCAAATCTCAACAGATTGGAAACCCCTCAGCGACTCAAATAGAATCCTGCAAATCTCAACAGATTTGAAAATGGTCAGAGAATCAAATATCAAGAAAAACTAAACACGCACGACATCGACATCAACCGCACACTGACTGCTTCAGATCCAATACGTCAGCATCTCAATAAATATTTGATGGACTCAAATAGAAAATTGACATAATGGATCAAAATAAATGTTTCACGTTTGTAATTTAAGAGACCGAAAAAAATAAAAAGCCAAATATTTAATGTTTAAAATTTAATCAAGGGACCGAAATAAAATGAAAAAAAAAACCGTTAAAGCATCAATATAAAACTTAAAATAACTTGAGAGAACAAAAATTACAATTTTGTGAGTCTAATTAGAAATATTAATTATATTCAAGAAAATATTAATGTGTGTCCTAAAAATATTGTTTAATAGTATAACAATAAATTTCTATGAATATAAATGAGTGTCCTACAAATATTATATTCAAGAAAATATTAACGAGTGTTACTACAAATATTGTTTAATTCATTGAATATAAAAAGTAATTTGTTTGTTATAATTAATAAAGGTACAAGGAAGTACGTTCTCATGTCCCTTTGATAAGAAATAATCAACTTTTTATATTTATTGTGTAACTTATATATCTGATTTATATTATAAATTAGATAGATTATTTATTCATTAAACCTAAAAAATAAATTATTTTATATATAAAACATCAGAGAAAATATTTAATTAACCTTTGTGCACTCTAGCTCAAAAGCTTAGATAGCTGCCACAACAGTCAACTATACTATTAGCTTATTAACTATTGCACTTTGCTAATATGTGTTTTGAAAATATATCTCATCTGGTCACAACTAAAAGCAAAAATTCACATTTTAAGTTTGAAACAAATATATATATATTTTATAATATAGATTAAATACATTAGTTATTAATAAAAATGAATTTTTATTTATAATTTTATTTGTTTGGAGTATGTTAAAGCACTACAAAAAACATGTCATTTAGCGGGGGTTATTTTACGGCGGTTTCATAAAACCCCTGGAGTTTGTTAAAAATATATTAAATGTTAAATTATAAATAACAAATATTCTTATTTACGCGCTTTTCTTTTTTCCCAAACGAAGTGTTTGCAATCACTGAACGTAGAAGAACGCAAAGCTCCACCGTGAAGTCCATCGGAAACGCAAAGCTATGGAAACCGTTGGAAACGCAGAAGCTCTGAAAACTCCACCGTGAAGTCCACCGTTTCTGCCGCTTCTCTCTTTCTCCTCCACCGTCCGCAACTTCTCACAACAGGTAATGTTTCAATCCGATTACCGTTATTAATTTCTCAGATTCAGTTTCACCAATTTCGATTTCGATTTATTCATCTGAATCATGCTTCAATTTCGATCTCATTCAGTCTTAAACCGTTTCTCACCGATTTCGATTTCGATTTATTCATTTGTTGTATATTTTTCTATTGTTTAGGTTTTCCTTCACTGAATCATGCTTCCATTGTAGAGAAATTTATAACCTAATTGTAATTTTCAAGCACTGAATCATGCTTCACTGAATCATGTTATAGTTAATTTATTGATTTTGTAGCTTTATTGCCATTTATTGATTTTATTGATTTTGTAGCTTTATCCTACTGTTATGATTCCTCCCGTTATGATTGTTATGAATTAAGATATTAAGATGCAATGCAAGACTATGTAACACTATCTAAGAATGTCATGATAATTCACATATACATAAAATGTTATGTAACTAATAGAATTGTAATGTTGTATCTTTTCTTAGGATTTGAAATTGAATTTCATCCTAACTATTTTTAGCTTCTGAAATTGAAATTCATCCTTGTTAATATAGTTATTTAATTTTAGCATAGTAAAGAGAATCTAAGTGAGTTATATCTTTGCCTTTATGTAATATTTGTGCTTTTAGAGGGAATGTTGTTTTGATATGTTGTTACCTTATTCTAACTTATAAATCTCCTTCGATACTTGATATTGCGAAAGACTTTAGTTAAATACCACTGATACGATCTCTATAATAATTACACTCTTAAAAGATAGTCATAGAAAAGTAATGACCCCTTTTCAATATTTGTTCTGCAATATATATTTGTAACTTTGTATTTTATCTCATATATATAGTTTATGGACTATAGTTATTGCCAGCTTTGTTTTGTCAGAACCTGTCTTGAATTGATTTAGGTTGGAATTAACTTCTGCCAATTAATTTAAAGTAGCTTCATATCATTGTTATTTTCTTTATGACATCTTTGCTATTCCATTGAGTTCTTAGGTTGCATGAAATTATTATGCATTTCATACATAATTTTCATGAATATGCAGTCATGGCAAAGAAAAACATTTCCAAAATCCATTAAGATCAACCCTTCAAACTCAAGCGCCAGCTCAAGGTCCAACATCGGTAGCTCCACATCAAGTTGCACATCAAGGTTCAACTTCAACTAATTCTTTACCTCAAGGTCCAACACCGGTAGCTCCAACTCATGGTCCAACCGCGGTAGCTCCACATCAAGTTGAACATCAAGGTCCAACACCGGTAGCTCCAACTCAAGGTCCAACACCGGTAGATTCCTCCTCCGCTCATGAAATTCCACAACAAACTCAAACATCTAGGCAATATGTTGGGCGCGAGTCTGCAGATAGTTGGACGGTTGAAGCAATAGGTACATTTTAATTATTCATTTATTATACATTTTAAATTTCAAAAGCTTGATTTAGATATTTATCAGATATGTTAGGTTCTAGAATATTTAAGTTTGAAAGACCATAGTTCTAGACTTCTAGTTTATTAATTGCGTGTAGACTGTTTTAAAGCATTGCACAAATCTTAAACAAAGGTTAATTGGTCCCTAATAGATTAGGTTTGCCTATGTATTGTTTCAGTTGATTGTTGTTGGATTATGTTGATTTGTGTCATGGATTCAGCTCTTGCAAATTTAGCTAAGATTATTAAACTTGTTATAATGTTAATTATTCCCTGTAACTTGTCATGACAGCATCACTATTGGTTCTAGACATGACTGCACCAGTGATACTTAGTTCTAGACCAAAGTTCTAGACTTCTAGTTTATTAATTGTGTGTAGACTGTTTTAAAGCATTGCACAAATCATAAATAATAGGACCTTTGTTTTCTGATTCAGAAACCAATTAACCCTGTTTTGTCCGCCCAATAAACAGGGGAGCCTCAATCAAATTTAATGTCTTATGTTTTTGTCACTGTGTGTATAGCCATGTATTAATGTTAAATTATTTTATTGCTAGATCCACAAGGAGCTATTAAAAGGATCAAACTCAAGTATTGGCAAGTGAATGACTTACCTATTGGGCAACGAGTAATTGTTCACTTTGATGAGCAAGCTGCTGCATACGGTGAAACACAAGGCTTGCTTGCAGGATATATTGGAACATTAGCAATTCTGTCAAATTTATTTCCGATTAACTTTGAAAGATGGTCTGGAAAGTATAAAAGAATGCCATGTTCTTACTTTGATAATTGCTTTGAAAGACTCTTGAAGGTATTAATATTATACTACAATTTTAGCTTTTCATTTACATTTATTTAAAATAATTATTCAAATGCCTAGAATCTGAGTTTGTTTTATTTATTGGTGGTAGATGATATAAGATTAGATTTGTGTTGGAGTTGAAAAGGGAAAGAATGAATTCAAGTTTTTACTTTGTAGCTGAACATGTCTTTTGCTATGCTTTTTGTTAACTTATGAACTTCATTGCAGGTTAGAAGATTGATTGAAGCTGCTAGTTTCTTAATTAATAGTAGATAATTTTGGTATATCATATTATTTTAACTAATTAAATTTTTGTGTTGCCATCTGTTTTCATGTTGGATAATTGGAGTGGTATGGACAAGGAAAAATAAAAATTACTATAATAATCCTTTGAAGCTGAATAATGTATACATAATAATCCTTCATTCGTTTTTTTCAGTTTCAGTGTTCACTCAGTTCGATTACAACATTTCAGAAGCTGTAACAACTCCGGTTTGGAAAGCTACAATGTGTATGTTAGATTATTATACATGTAGTATTTTTTACCGAATAATGTAAATTCATTATTCAATTACTGAATAATGCATATTACTAAATATTCCGTTTTGAGTAAATATTCATCTATATTTCCAAAATTATATTTTATTTTTATTTTTTTTTAATGTTTTTTTACATTTTTTTTTCAATTTTGCGGGGGTTTTGAACCTCCTCAATAAAACTGCCGCAATTTTGCGGGGGTTTTAACCTGATACCAGGGGTACCCAAAAATCCCCGCAGTTAATTTATGGGAATCCATTAAGCGGCAGTTTTCGAAACTCCCGCAAAACAATCCGCGGAGGTTTAAAACCCCCGCTAAATGACTTAAAAACCCCCTATAAATGGCGTGTTTTTTGTAGTGAAGAAATTAATAGTAGAAAACTTTCATTGAAAAAATCTTCTAATTTAATTTTTAAAAAATTAAATATACAATTTTAAAATAAATATTTTATATTAATTTTTTTAACATGTTCCATAAATACACATGCTAGCATTCTCTAAAAAAATATTCCTATAAAGTCATCCCTAAATGAAGAAAAGAAAAACATAAAGGTGGTATTCCATATGGTGGGGGTTCCCCAAACTCAGGAACCAATCGCTTTGAAGATTCTCCCGTGCATATCAATTTTACTTTGATTTGATTTATTCATCAAACATTTTGAGAAGATTCTCTAATCTCCTGTGCATCTCAAGTTTAATTTATTGGGTGATATTAACTTGTGCTACGGAGTACTATAACTAAAAAAATTAAAGATGGTAAACTTTTTTTTTCTTTAATTATAAAAAAAAAGATGGTAAACTTTTTTATATTTATAGAAAATATTGTTTTCATATTTTTTTTAAATTGATTATGCAAATTTTAAAAAAATTTAATAATATTTAGTTTTTTAATTAGTGCTCTACTAGACTACTAGCATTTTCTTAATTTGTAATCATGACAGTCTAGCTCAAATTAGTGAATGTGGTGCGGCTATTTGACTTCTGTTATACCTTTCCCTCTCCACACATTCCATCAGTTCCTTTTTTATAAAAACATTGAAAAGAAAAATATACATTATATGTGCATTTGATTTGTTAAAAAAATAAAGATTTGAATATGATAATTTTAGCTGTGTAATGCTTGATTTTAAAATTATTTCAAATAAATTAAAGGATGAGAAACTTGACAAAAATTGAAATTTTTATATTCACTAAACCATATGATGATTTTTTATTTCAATAATAGTAAAATAATTTTTTGTCCACCAAACATCGTTAAAATAAAAAGATATTATTTGATACTTTAAAATTTTGTGTTGTTGCATGTGTCATGTATTGCGATGTCCGATATTTATCTTTTGCAAATCAAAATAACTCTTCATAAATTGCATATGTATTTATATTTCAAGACAAAAAAAATTTCTTGGAGAATTATATATGATCGGAGAAATGCTAACAAATTTCGTTGGAACACTTGTTAAGATGTCGATCTATAAAAACAATTTATCTTAAAATTGATACATTTAAAACAATAAAAATCAACTTTTTCTACTTCAACTTTTTCTAAAGTGCCTTAAGCTAGCACTAATTATGAACAAATTTTATACCTCATTTTGCCTTCAACCACTAATGTTTAAAGTATTTTATAAAATGGTCTTGCAAACGAGTGCCTCGGGGATCCGTTAAGGCTAATTATGACTTCTTGTCCTCTTTGTGGGCTCTTCCTACTTCTTTGTCTTCTCCTCTTTGTGGTGCCGTCCATAAAGTGTGGGAAAGTTAGGCTCCATCAAAAGTGGTGGTTTTCTCGTGGCAAGCTTTGCTCTCGAGAATTTCTACTAGGTCGAACTTGGCAATGAGAGGGGTGGTTTTTGAGGGAACTCATATGTTTTGCGTGGTGGGGGTGTGGAAACCGAAGACCATTTATTTCTCATGTGCCCTTTGGCTTGGTCTATTTGGGTTCAGGTGTATATGTGGTTCGGTGTGGTGGAGGTGTTTCCGGGTTCCATTTATTTTCTCTTTGTTGGTTTTTTCTCGTCCTTTAAACGTCGCAAGAAGCCTCTTAAAGGGATCATGATGGTTTGGCATGCAGTTATGTGGGTCCTAATTTGGTGTGTTAGGAATCACAAAATTATCTCCGACAAATCCATTGTTCTTGAGGACGTCTTTGAAAGAATTAAGTGCATTTCTTGGAAGTGCCTCTTGGCGAGGAAACCAAATTCTCATTGTATTATGAGTGGTGTGTAAACCCTCTAGATTGTATTGTTAGGTGACTCTTGTTGGTGGCTATCTTTCTTGGTCGTGATTTGTTTTTTGGCTTGGGTACGTGTTAGGTTTTATTACTCTTGTGTACTTTTTGTTTTTTTTACGGGTAGAGTACGCTTTGTACTTTTTCCTCTCTTTTGTTCGTTTTAATATAATTATCTCTTTTGCCGTTTAAAAAAAATAAATTCTTTAAGCGCTTAAAGAAACTTTTTATTCAAAAAATTAAACATTACAATTTCCAATCCGTTGATTTTGCGGATTCTCATAAAAATTATGTGAAAAACTTACTATTTATGGTCTTAAAGAGTGTCCGAGAGCATTCGTTAACATTTGCCTTTATAAAATTATCTTTATTTGTAGAGAACAATTCGTAAGATGGTTCCATTTTATTTCATCTCTATAAATGAATATTGTGATTATTAAATTGAGAGATAATTAATAAGATCTAATTATATTTGTTTAGATCCGACCTCAAGTCCACATCTCCGAGAGATAGTCCGCTTTGGGGATGACCCGTCACAGTTTTGTCCTTTGTAGAAAAGGCGTCTCGGTTGGTTTGAAAGGTGTGGGTGTTATATATAAACTACCCTTTGCCTCGAGTACCAAGCGATGTGGGACTATTTTGGTGTATCCAGAACAGATCCCCCAGTCGAGGCTAAGGGGCTAAAGGGTGTCGACCCACGAGTCGTTTCCCACAGACGGCGCCACTGTTCAAATCCGACCTCAAGTCCACATCTCCGAGAGATTGTCCGCTTTGGGGTTGACCAGTCACGGTTTTGTCCTTTGTAGAAAAGGCGCTTCGGTTGGTTTGAAAGGTGTAGGTGTTATATATAAACTACCATTTGCCTCGAGTACCAAGCGACGTGAGACTATTTTGGTGTATCTAGAACAATATTAATTTCAATATCTCCAAGAATTAGTTTTAGATTTCGGGTAACAACTTAAATATCACACCATATATTTTAATATTTTATAACAAAGTCTTGTTTTTTTTTCTTTCTTTCACCATCAGTTTAATCTGGTTCGGAGATCAGTTCTGACATCAAATAGTTCTAGCCCCCTCTCAATTACAGTTGTGGGTGATTGACTAATTCAACAACTAACAATTGGTAACAAAGTCTTGTTTTTGTGTTGTTGTTATGAATTATGATCAAATCATATTACTACAGCCATGCATGAGTTAAATATCAAATCTATTACAAGAACTCCTAAATATTTGTTAATTGTGTCACACGTTGTGCCGGAGTGCCCCACAGTCCACACTATAGTGGCATCTCAAATCACATCTAGTGGTGTTCCATCACAATAGACGGCTTAAATATTAATGGCAAATCTTGGTCTCTACATTTTATACGCAATAAAATGTATCACAAATGCATTGATACCAATTTAATTCTTAATGCAGGTCAAATATATAGACTACTACTAATTAATATATTACAAGTAGAATCTTTCTACTTCTTTAAATTTGAGCCTGCAATCATGCAACTCATTTGAAACTTAATTAGACCTTAGCACTTATAAACAAAGATATATAAATGTACTAATTTGAAACAACAAATTAATGGATACTTAGACAGATGTATTTCACTTGAACTTGTCGACAAAACTAATTAAAAAGGACTTGTGAGATTGAACAAAGGCCATTCACTCATCCCCGTATCTTTTTTTGCAGGGTCCATTTTGATATTGTGCGCAAGTCATTAACTCAACTATTTTTTATTGGTTTTGTTTTCTCACAATTCTTCTAAATTCTAATGGTATTTGTTGAATTGTAAAAAAAAGAAATAAATGATCGACAGAGCTTCAAGATTTCACGTTATACGGAAGACAGGCCAATGGCGGCTGCCGGCCGGAGAGAGGAGGAAGAGGGGTTGTGGAATTCAATGTTCCTATGATTTGTACTCTCGCACTCTATTCTTAACAGTAAATGTGGAAAAACAACGGTTGATGTGTTGGTTTAAATTTTTACTTATAATTAGAAGGAGAATTTGTTCTGTGAACTTAACTCATTTGGTAGGACAATTGTATTATATGTGTAGGGATGTCAATTTGCATCTGTCAGAGCGGATCCCCGCGGGGATTGCCCCATTCGGAGCTCCGGAAACAGGGATTTCTTCCCCGTGAGGACGGGGATGGAGGCAAAAATTCCCCCGCAGTCAATTCGGGGCGGGGAACGGGGAAGCTGCATCCGTCCCCGCGGATTCCCCGAATCCGTCTATATATAGTTAACTATATATTATTATTATTATTATTGTTGTTGTTATTATTATTATTATTATTATTATTATTATTATTAAATGTTGATTCTTTTTTTAAAAAAAAGTACCGAAGAGTCAATCATTGTCCATTATTTTCTCTAGTGATTGTAAAGAATTTTGATCGTTCACTTCATTGTCTTTTCAAAGTTCCAATTCCAACTCCCAACCCTAGAAAAGTGTCTACTTGACTATTAGGTTTTATATGATATGATATGATATGATTATTAGTAGCTAAATATTTTTGCAATGTCTTTTTGGTTATGAATGCGTTATTTATGTGTTGTTTTTATTTTTTTAAAAAGAAAATGCAAAATATTTGTTTTTTTAAATAAAAATATAAAAAAGAACGTCATACTACTATCATAATTTTGACTTAAATATATAAATTTTTTGTTAATATTCGATATTTGTGGATCCCCGCGAGAACCGTGGGGATCTGAGGGGATGGGGACAAATATTCCCCCGTGGGGACGGGGATGGAGGCAAAAATTTTCCCGAAGGCAGTTCGGGACGGGGAACAGGGAAACTTCCTCCGCACATTCCCCGCCCCATTGACATCCCTATATATGTGTAGGGGGCGGGGATTTGAACCCGGGTCGTTCCATTTATCCAACTTAATGGTGGAATTTCTAGCCACTAGACTATTTGACCAAAAAAAAAAATCTTTTTAATGCATAATACTCGGGTTAGGTTAATTTGGGTTTGATATAAAAATACGGAATTCAATCAAAATTAATTGAGTTTGATTAGGTCAATAACAAATATTAATTTGTCCAAAAATGGTCCAACTCTACCCACCAAAGGCCCTTGTGATATATATATATATATATATATATATATATATATATATATATATAGGAGAGATTAAATTACACCGACGTAATATTTGAGTAATGTTACATCGTTCAATAACACTTTAACGAATTCAAGTTTTACAAAATTCACCGTTGGATTGAAAGTTTATATCATATAGATCATATATCTTAAGTTTTACAAAAATATAAAATCGTTTGATATGTTATTGAGACACATCAAGATTAACGGTTTATTCATTTTTATTGAATACCGTTAATCTTTATGTGTCTCAAAAACATGTAAAACGATTTTAGATTTTTGTAAAGTTTAGCATAGATGATCTATACGATATAAAATTTCAATTCGACGAGGTGATCCACTATCCCCCTTCTTGTTTTAAATTGTTTTAGAGGGCTTCGATATAGGCAAATTCAGAGGTTACAAGATCAATGATAACACTCAGTTTCAAATTCTTTACTTTGCCGATGATACTATTTTAATGGGAGAAGGTTGTTTGGGAGAATATTTGGACGATCAAATCTTTGCTTCGAGGCATTGAATTAGTGTCAGGTCTGGAAATTAATTTTGTGAAGAGCAAACTTTATGGTTTCAATGTGGACGGCAGACTACTTAAAGCATGATCCTCTTTTCTTTCATGTCACTCTGATGTTGCACCGTTTATGTTTTTTGGGAGTTCCGGTTGGTGCTAATCCTAGACGACGAGAGACTTGGAAGCCTGTTGTGGAGGCGTTGTCCAAACGCTTATCCTCTTGGAATGGTTGAAAGCTTTCTTTTGGCGGACAAATTACTCTCATTAATTCCGTTTTGGCAAGCCTTCCTTTATATTATTTCTCTTTTTTTAAGGCTCCTGCTTGTATTATAAAAGGTCTAGAGAGAATTCAAAGAAATTTTCTATGGGGTGGTGGTCTAGAGGAGAAGAAGGTACACTGGGTTAGTTGGAATCAAATTTGTTTACCTAAGAAGAAAAGAGGGTTTGGTGTAAAAAAATTGAATCTTTTTAATATGGGCTGTTGAGTAAATGGAAGTGGAGGCTGTTAAATGACAGCGACGCGGTTTAGACCGACCTTCTTCGTTATCGGTACGGTCATATGCCTACAATTCTATTGGGCGGTAATGCGTTGCCGATTAGGTCAAGCTCCTCTATTTGGTGGCATGATATCTTAGGGGCGGACAAGGGTGGTAATGACAGATGGTTCAGATCGAACATTCGTTGTTGCGTAGGAGATGGTAATAACATCGGCTTTTGGCGGTTTAAATGGCATGGGAATGAACCTTTTAGCAATGTTTTCCCGAATTTGTTTGCTAAAGAAGCATATTAGGACGCGACGATTTCGATGAGGCTAGTGGGGAACAACGACGGTTTGCATTGGTCTTGGAATTGGAGCGAAGGGCTGAATGAGGCTGAAGAACAACATTTGATAAACCTTAAAGTGTTGTTTGAAGGTTTCTCCTTTCAACCAACTTGTTCTGATAGGTGGCGATGGATTCCGAATACCAATGGGATTTTCTCGATAAAGTCTTGTTACTCTTGGTTAGTTGATTCTCGACAGGAGGGAAGTTTAGATGACAACCTGTTGAATGCCATTAAAAAGCTCTGGCGGACAGATGTTCCCTCAAAGGTGCACGCTTTCGGATGGCGGCTGTTGTTAAATAGATTACCAACGAGGGCATCTCTCAACCGTAGATGTATTCTCCCTAATGCACATTACTTGCCTTGTGTCTTTTGCTTTCAAAATGTAGAGGATAATGCGCACCTTTCCTTCTTCCGCCGCTTTAGTAAAGTTGTATGGGATGAAGTTTATAAATGGTTAGGACAGCAATCACTTCTTGATAATGAGGGATGGAATCACTTTGTGTCGTTTGGTGATTTGTCTAACTCGAAAGTTGATGGGAGGGTGCGTCACTTGATTTGGTTGGCTACTACTTGGATCATTTGGAAGCATAGAAACAATGTTATTTTCAACGGAGCCCTACCGGATACAAAACTTATTATTGATGAGGTCAAAACCTTCGCTTGGTTGTGGTTTTCAAATCGATTTGGTATAAAAACTTGTATTACTTTTTCTTGTTGGTGTATTGACCCTATGGCTTGTTTTCAAAGCACTTGATTTGTTGCTTTGTATTGTAAGGGATTGAGTACCCCTTGTACGCCCTTATAATATATTCTTTGCTTATAAAAAAAAATAAAAATAAAAAAATCAATTTAATTGTCAAATTTAGCATCAATCCCTAACATCAACACTAATAGAGTCGGTTTAGAGTCAACCTATTCGACACTACATAATAAAGAAGCTCACACTTCATTTTTAAAATTATATAGAGTCGGCTCATCCGCATAAAAAAATATTTTGTATCAAATAAAAAAAAAGAATTCTTTTTCCCTCTTATTTTTTCAAATCTAATTCTTACATCTTTTCATTTTCCCCTTTTGTTTCTCTCATCACTTATAAAAAAAATACTCTCCATTCCCTCACTCACTAAAATCACACCATGGATTGAAATCCTTCACGTCATTGAAATTCCACACGTCACCGAAATTACAAACCCCGCTGAAACCCCTCACTCACCGAAATCACTCATCTTTCCCTCACTTCATTGATGTTGTATAAAAAATAAGTAATTTTGTTTATTGTATCCACAGAGACTAGTGCGATATTAGTGTCATTCAACAATAAATATTGTTTTAAGTATAAAGTAATGATATGTTTGTTGACATTCAAATTCTCAATACAAATAAATTCGAGAAGAAATAATAGAGAGACAAAGTTACGGGGATTAGATATTGTTAACTACACTTCTAATGCAATCTCTTAATTGATTATATACTTTCCAAATTTCAATTATGCCTTCACCGATCGTTCATCGTACATTTTCGTGTATGAAAAACAACGAGAGGTCTATCGTACCTATAACCCTCTGATGTCTTGATCGGTTAATCAATACGATAGCATTAAGATTCAATAGTGTATGCGAATGTAAACCTAGCCTTATCTCTAGTAACTAGCATTCACAGATGAATTTGTTTCAGCTCCTTTAAGTAAAAAAGCTATGTCTAGCACTTTCTAAATCAAAATATCAATTTTGGAGTTTTACGTCAGAAAAACACTAAACACATAAATATATCATGAACATAAAGAAAGAGAGATTATATATAATCAGACAGATTACAAGAGCCATTGATAACTAAGCCTAATTCCAATAATAGAGAGAATTAGTTATATGTATAATAACCTTACCTTGGAAGTATGAGACTTCTCTCTCTAAATCTATCTGGAAGTATGAGTCATAGCTAGCTAAGCAAAATTCTGCTCACTAAGTGAATTGGTTTTTCTTTAGCCAGAAGTATCTTCCAGCCGTACAAACCGCCCTTTAGGTGTTTGCGAATTTTGTTGAGCGAAATTAGGCTCGCTAATCGAATTCCTCAATGTTGCAAGTTTTGCTGAGCAAAATTATGCTCACTGAATAAATTTTTCTGTGTATAAATTCCTTGATTTCTTACTTTGTTCGCCTTAAGGTTTTGTGTAAAAATGTGGTGTCCAACTCACTTGTCTAGTTGTTCTTGGCTCAATGTATGATGCCCCTAGTTGCCGCCTCGTGAACCAACAAATGCTCTGGTTCCAATTGTTGAAAAAATCAAACATAGATAAAATAAAAAGAACACAAAAAATATAACGTGGAAACTTCAAACCAGATATAAAAAATCCATGATCGTTATCTAATGACAACCAGAGAATAACAAAATGTGAAAATTATTATAGCGCAAAGACTACCGTCAATCATCCCACAACCCTCAGTACACATACTCTCAAAAGAAAAACTAACAATGTCTTGCATAAAATATAAACCTTTGTTTTAAAATATATATTTTTTGAGGTCTAATTCGATTATATACTTTATATATAAATAGAGGTAATTACACTTTAACGGAAGGTAAACGGACAACAAGCTGCGCCGCTAACCCTTTTTGGATGGCAAAACTAATCCTTTTAAATACAACATCTTGAGACCTATGAGACAGTACATTACTATGCATGACTCTTTGAACTCTTTTAAAAACATCCACGGCCTCCGGTGCTTGAAAACCAAAAGTGTCAAATGCAAATGTAAAACAAAAAACAACACACTTCTCTAGCCTTAGCCGTCACCTCTTTTTTCATCTTCTTAGTTTATCAGAGAGGAGTGATTTAAGGTCAATTTTGGCCTGAAATCACCCCTGCAAATTGTTTTTCTTTCTCGTTATAATAAATAAGTGTGATTTTCACATATTTCTTTGTTTTGATTTCCCGTCTTTGTACGGTGCTTTTTGTTTTTCCGTATTTGTGCGGTGTTCATTGTTTCAGGTTGAAGTATTAGCTCTGATCTAGTCTAGATTCAATCAATGTCGACTTTGGTGTCATCAACTCTACATATCCAGAAGCATGAATACTTTGGACACTTCAATACAGTCATATTCGTAGGGACTGTGGTACTATGACCATTCTTAATTTGAAGGAATTTTGATTCTTTAATCACTCTTAAACCAAATAATATGGTTTCTCTTGTATTCAACATTTCAACTTATGTGGCCTAGTGGTATTGACTTGGGACCTGGGAGTGTACTCCTCTTAAGGTATAAGGTTCGATTCTCTCTGGTGCCAATTTGGGTGGATTAATTTAGCTTCTTAAAAAAAAACATTTCAACTTATGTAATATACAAAAAGATTGATCTACTCTTTCTACATCTAACTCACATCAAAATTTTTTGTTAAAAAATTAAAAGTGTAACAAAACAATAGAGCAAACTCAACATAGATATCAAACTTAAGTTCTACATAGAAAGGTTGATATTTAATATATATCAAATTCTAAAAAGTAAATTCATGGTAAATCACTCAAAATTAGAAGCAACACCATATATCTTTCTATACGATAGTGGAAAATCTTAATAGGTGGCGGCAAGCTTTTATGTGGTGTGTTCCTCACTAGGGTTTGCTTAACACTTATATATTAAAAGAAAATAATTGCTTCTTAATAATAGGAACATGTGCTTAATAGGCAGTAAAACTGCCACCAATTTATTTCCTATAAAAATTGAAATCACGATAATGACATAACATTTTTTTCAATTAATTAACATATTAATATGCTATACATATTAGCATGCTCTACTACTCAATGTGAGACTAAAATTATGTTTTCAATTCACACATAATTGTGTTATATGTTCCAACAATCTGTCATCACTTTCATGAGTTGAGTTCCATGACGTAAAAACCAAAATAGATCCGACAAGTATAGAAAAGAATGAAATCCATTTAATGGAAAGATTTTTAAGATGAGCCCTAAAAATTGCCTCATGAAAATCATGAGCGTCAAAGATGGAACCATAACTATATTATTTAAAGCCTTTAAGGAACCATATTTTGTAATTGATTTTTTCTAGATTATCCTTAAAGATTCATGAGTAGTTTACCCAACAACTCATGCAAATTAGCAACATAAACAAATATACAGATGAAGTCAAAGTTTCACTAGTACAAAAAAGACATTCCACTTCGGTTGGTAATGAGATTTCACTTCAGTTCCGCAACCGACGTTAAGACGTCTGTAGTTGTATCCTAAGGGGTTTTCACGTCGGTTGTACAACCGTCGTAGAAACTGGGTTTTCACTTCGGTGCGTTTCAATATCCGAAGTAGAATCCTGCGTTTTTTTTTTCGTTTTCGCCAATTTTTCACTTCGGTCCATTGTTCCAACTGAAGTGAAAAGTGTATGTTTCACTACTGTTCTGATGAGCAACCGTAGTGGAATCTTGGATTTTTTATTTTTTTTTATTTTGCTACTTGTAATTTTTTTACAGCATTACAAATACCAGATTTAACTGGTCATTTGGTACCTAAATATTCTTCCAATATCACCTCACATTTATACAGACCACAAATATATATAGCAAATCAATTCCTTTCAAAGATTGAAACTTAGGCAAAGAAGTGCCATGGTTGTACAACCAAAATTAGCTCCATAAACAAAGTAAAACAACGAGTGCCAACACAAAAGCTCCCTACACAAATTAAAGAAGTTCCATGACAAGTTTACATGCAATCAAAAGCTCCCATACAAAGCAAGCCAAACTCCTACTAATTAAGGTTAAACCAACGAAGCAATAATATAGAAAACATATAATAGGCCAAATCTCCTAAGTTCTGAAGCAGTTAGCAATGCAAAATCAATGACCATTATACAACTCCAGAAAATATGTTGCCCAAAGTAGTCGCAAATCATACAACTCATCTTCTGTTAATGCTTTTGGGTCATTAAATACCTACAATAAGTACATAACAATATAAAGCTATATTCTTTGAAAATACACATTAAGTTAAATAATTTTTTTTTACCTCCACCCAAGACTCGGTTGTATTAGTAGAGACAATATCGAACATATTTTTCATGACATAATATCCACAATCTCTAGAGTTAGGTTGTCGCCTCCCCTACAAATAAATGACATAATTTTAGGGAATACTTAAATATCAAAAAAGTAAATATATAATTGGAATTTATACACACTTACTTTGGGATAAACCCATGTAGCCTTCTTTCTATTGCCGTTAGCCGCTTGATAACCCGCAAAAGAACTAATTTATAAGGAAAAAAAATCAACATAAAGTGATATAAACTTCATTTTTAACATAAAGTCATATAAAATATAACATATAACAAAAGCCCATAAACTGTAAAATATAACATATAACAAAAGCTCATAAACTTCATATTAATTAATATCTATGTTATAAAAAATACATAAGAAAACATACAAATTCATACAAACTTACCCATGAAGATATGGTAGTAAGTGATACAATTTTGGTACATCACATAACCTTTCTTGTATGTATTTTTTAGCCCTAGTTAGAGTTATTGTTTCATTTAGAACAATATTCAACATAGCAGGCTCCAAAATTCCATATACATCTGAGAAGTTTTTTTCAATACACACACGATGGATATACCTGAATAATTTTGAAGTTATTAGATATATATATATATATAAATATAGATAGATAGATAGATAGATATAACATATTAATTGATATCGATAGAACTTAATACGAAAATATACTTACGAGCACCAAACGGATAGAGTACCCACGTCAAGCCAGTTAAAACCCACCAACAACTCTCTTATACACTTTGCTGACATTAAAAAATTAACAACACAATGACAATGAGTTAATTGTACTGTCAAATGATCCTCACCCATTTTTAGAACAATCAGTAACAATTTCTTAACATTGTCATTGTCATTGTCATTGTTAACGTGCCTTATATCAAATTCCTAGTTATCCTTTTCACATGCAGGAGAACAACTTCCTTTTGCGCTTCCGGTGACAACAACTTTTGGAGAAGCCGGTTCAATGACTTTGTTTATTTCTAAGGTTTGGGATAAACCCATAGACTTAAGCGTATCCATAAAAGATTGTTGCATCATCTTACGCTCTTCCGCAAATATCTTGCGCTCTTCCGCAAACTTTTTATCTAAATCGGATTTAATTTTTGCTTCCACATTGGATATAATTTGTGCGATTTGCTCTTGGACATCTATAACTTGTCTTTGACGTGAAGACGAACTTCCAAAGAAAGTGCTAAGAGTATGGTTTTGTCCAACACCACGAACACGACCCCCATGCTCAGCTGTTCCAATGGCCTTAGTTAGGATATCATTACGTCCATCTGGAACAAAGGTACCCTCTTCCATTTTTTCAACAAGAGAATCCTACAAAATGCAAAAATAAAATGCAATTAATTTGAATGATCGAAGTTCAATCACAAATATATTATTCACAAGTATTTTCCAAATTTTACTTACAATTTTCTCAGCAACAACTTTGGTAGCATCTGATGTGTATTCTCCATTTTTCTTTGTTCGTGCTCTCTTCTATTTATCTTCACGTGAGGGTGGTCTAAGATCACATCAGTTAATGTAGAAGGATCTTTCGATGATATTCTTTCATTTATCATTTTCTCCTCAAGTAATTTATACCCTCCACGAGATAATACATGATGGAATTGATTCTTAGCCTTATTTTCCCTACCCCTTTGACTTTTTTCCTATTAAATATAAACTCAAAAAATTACTAATTACTAAATTTATTTACTAAGTATAATAAAATTTCTACTATGTAACAAAAACGTATAATTACTACGAACCTTAAATTCGGGGGTCTCTCGAGACTTCACAAACTTGTTCCATACTTCTTGCTTTATGTATTTATACCGGATATTGTTGGAACAAAGTGGGTCTGACTTAAATCTCTAAGTTTTTAATTGGTTTTAATGATAACAAAGTATTAAAATTGCAATTGGTATTACTAATAATTGTTCTAGTGTGCAGGATTATAAGTTAAAATTCATTCAGAAGCACTACGAACAAAAGCAGAGAAGCCAAGTTTAGAAGCTCTGAAAGCGTATCGCTGGTCATCAGAAGCTTAAAATTCAAGTTCTGAAGTTAGTGGCTCTGAGGACAAAAGCTAGACTCTGAGAAGCTCAGAAGCTGAAGACCTTAAGTAGCTACGACAACAGACTCTGAAGCAAAAGGAATTTACGCCACTCAAGAACTGACAGAATCAGAATCAATGATTGAAGAACAATCTACTTAAGAACTCTGTCATATCCACAGAAAGGAATATTCGTTGGTACAACGTTAACCTTATCCATAAGTGGAGCGCATTTGAGGATTGTACAATCGTACTATTATTACTCAAAATGGTTGAGTGATATTTCAAATTGCAAGGTAGTGGAATTGGATTTCTTTACCAAAGAAGACAATATACAGCTATCAATTGTATGAGCAAATTCCAACTGACATCTTATCTCTCTGCAACGGTCATTACCATTCCATTCAAGTATAAATAGAAGACTAAAATGGAAGAAATCACTACCGTTCTAATACTGCGTTTAAGACTCTGAAATATTCTGACATTACAGCTTCTATCTGTCATTCTTAGTCTTAAGACAAATCTGTGTTGTATTTTGTAAACACCTCTGATAGTATATCAAGTGTTCATTAACATTCATTCTTATTCTTAAGTTTGTTTGAGAAGTCTCTTGTTAGTTGTAACTTGAGCATTTGAGAAGTCTATTGTTAGTTGTAACTTGAGCATTAGAGAAGTCTCTTGCTATAGTGCTTGAGCATTTTGTAATCTTGTGAGATTTTAGTGAGAAGCCCTTGGAAGTGCAAGGGGACTGGACGTACTCTCGATTTGTGAGAGGAACCAGTATAAATTTTGTGTCTTTCTTTCACTACCTCTGTTTCATTATTGTTTTGTGTTTAATCCGCTGCAAACTTAGTTTTTATTTGAGAAAAAGTTTTAACTTTTAAAACACAATTCAACCCCCCCCCCCCCCCCTTCTTGTGTTTTTCCACCTTCAGATATATGGAGGTTTGAGTTTTGGGTCGGGATTTGTAATATAGTCTCTAGTGAGCCGTGTCTTAAAATCTCTCCATCGCTCCCCCGCATATTTAATCCATACTATAACGCCCCAACTAAAATATCTAGAATATTTAGTCAAGATGTAAATAATTGAAATCTGAGTACATAAATTTAAGCGGAATAGATAACTGAATTACAAGAGTTCCTCATAAATAAATGATAATTGATACAACACAGCGGGAATGAATAACATTAGAAATATACAGATAAACTGGAACAAGAAGACTAAATAGACAAAAATAGCAAGGAAGAAAAATAAAATCTTCTGATCTGACAATTCAAGCTCAGCTCCAACTGTCAGTCCCCTCCTGGTCCTTGCTCTGAGTAACCTGTCTTCCTAAAAAAATTAAATTGGAGTGGGGTGAGACTACTAAGCCTCAGTGAGTCCTACTACCCTCCTAATGGTGACTACACCGGGGGAACCTAGATAGTGTAATAATCTAAGTTCAACTGTTTTGCATATAAAAGTATTAATCAATAATAAGATAGGGTGTAACACAAAATTATTATCTTGTCAAATTACTCTTCAAAGGTCACCTGAGGCAAGCCGGTCTCGGGTGCCTGACTCTGCGTAATACCGAATATTGAGGTTCGGATTCCGCCGTTGACTCACATAGTAAAATAATAGAATTCAGAGGAATTCTTTAATCATGGCATACGATTAGCATTTAATTTTAATGAGAAAAAACAGTGCTAACCAATATATCCCACCCAGGGTATCCTAAACATGTTACTAAAACATATAAAATATACTTATTGTTCTCTGACCATATAATCTGTTCTATTAAACAGGTTTAAGAAACCAAGTTGCATTCGGGTATAAAACGAGTGATTGTAGTGAGTTTTAAATATGATGTAGGTTCTGTTCATGACACACTCGCTATGGCGGGTTCTTACTCGCCACGGCGAGCTTTTATGTCAATAGACCTGTAACACTCGCCCTGGCGAGTTATACAAGACATTAACACTCGCTGTGGTGTGTAATCACTCGATGCGGCGAGTGTAGCAGATCAGTTCCCTGTTTCTGCAGAAATGTTATTTTTTCAAAAATCACCTACAACCTCTATGCAACTCGTTTTAAACTTGTTTTATAATATATACTAGATTATATAGAAGCAAGAATTTGGGATTGATTCTTGCTCTATTATAAATTCGATTCCTAAAACCTATGTTTGCATGCAATTACATATTTGGGGAGACTAGGCTTTCTAAACAATTTCTATGGTTAAGAACTTAAAGAACCCACCTGAAAAAGACACTTAATTCGGACTCTGCGAGTTTCCTACAGCTTTACTGAAATACTTCGGAGTCAATCTATCTAGATGACGCATGGGAAGTACCTAATCCTTGTAGGGTATTCTGTCTAAGTTTGACTCACCGGCTAACGAATTCATCCTTAGTAATACAATGATTGAGTCACAATATTAACATGCAATAGTATTTGGTTCGAGTTTACTCTCAGGGTAAAGGTTTGACTTACTTGTTAAGTCCCTTAATAGTCCAATATTAAGGAATTGATTAAGGTGACCGGCTTCTGACTAGATAGTTGAATACATGAGGTTAGAACTTGTAATGCTGAGGTTGAATTGAATTGCTTGGCTCGGGTTGACTAATAGGTTAACTGACAGATCACTCAAGATAACAATGATTCCCAAGGAGGCTGGAATATTACCCTAACTGAGCAATTATCACCTACTCGTATCTGAACTGATTGCTAGTAACTAAACTTGAAGTCGAAATGTTCTAGTCAAAATATCTGGGTCTAGCACTTGATCTCATAAGGTTACGGAAAGATAGATAACTAATTATTATTGAAGAACTTATTACCAGATTCGAGTGCACGAAGTTTGAAATGAATTGCTGATACTGAGCTAAGTCATTTGCATCATGACAGTTAAGGATGTTGATTAATAGATTAACCAACGAGTGAGAAATTGGACCTAACTTATCCGTGGTTTCTCAAGAGTGACTGACTTCCACGAATATGATGGAGTTACTAACGACATAACTGAAAGACTAAAGGCAAAGAACATGGTTACTTACAAGTGACGTTCTACACAATCTGTGTGACTGGCTGACGTCGATGAATTTGGAAAGTTGCATCCTAACTGAATTTGTGCGTAGTACTTGGCTGACAAGTATTTAAAACACGGGAAGAATTTTACCCATCTGAAGTCTAATCAGACAAGTTAGAGAGTACATACGTTCATGATGTTCCAAAACTTGTGAACGTGGAATTTGAACATTGCTTGGTTCGACGATTTGGCTGAAAGAAAAATCCTTATGGATGATAAGAAACTTGGCGATTCATCTCCTACTGGATTCGGACTTATGATCCACAATTCTACTTCTTCTCTCAGTTCTCTCGGGTTAGGACAATTAGGTTTTCACTCACGATTCTCACTGACAAGTTCTCACTGGTATGTCTAACTGGTTCTAATAGTCTCTTAGCTAAAAGGTTTGTATGTGTGGAAATGTCAAGCGCCTGGCTGAAGCTAAAGTCAAACTTAGTTACTTGTTTTCTGAATAACTAACATATATACCTAAAGATTGGTCTAGGTGGTTGGTGTCACTATTAGAGTCCCTTATTTGTTAATCTCATCAGGTCGCACATTCTACTGTCTGGTGCTAGGGCAGTGATAACATACGACTGGTCAAGTCCAATCCTCAACCGGTTAACTATTTGGTTCATGATACGGAACTACTAACCTATTGGTAACTGGATGGCAACTCTTACGTCTTGGTTAAATGTTTCTATTGGTTCTTTAGTTGAACGGTTCTCATAAATGAGTTTGTTTGGTTCACAGTCCAACTAAATTTGAACCGAATTATCGGTCTCTGACCTACCTAATGATAAGGTTCGGCGGATTAACTTTGGTGACTGATAGTGCTATGGGTAATTCTTAACTGTTGTTACTGATCAAAACTTAACTTATGATGTTTTGGTGTATTTCCCGTCATTAAGTAATAGACTGATCCTATTTATTGGCATCTAAAAGTGGTGTCATAAATGTTACCTTATTAGGTTTAGTTACTAAACTATCCTATGTCAATGTTCCAGGAATATTGACTTTAAGAGTTCTCATGATGCTATAAAGGACTCCTAACTGTAGACTTGTCAGAGTTCGGGTCTCTAAAGATTTGCTGGGTTTATTGCTAACGACTGGTGTAGCTAAAGGAAATTCCTAATTGTCGTACTAAATGAAACTTGACTCTTAGTAGTGATGTAGGAATGTTGTTATGAGTTGAAGAGTCGAAGTAGCTTAGTTAAGGGCAATCTAGAGGGAAGTCTAATAAGGTGATATAGAAAAGATATTGAAGTGCGACTGCTT
The DNA here is from genome assembly GCA_030408175.1 of Trifolium repens. Classification (NCBI taxonomy): domain Eukaryota; kingdom Viridiplantae; phylum Streptophyta; class Magnoliopsida; order Fabales; family Fabaceae; genus Trifolium; species Trifolium repens. The sequence continues at coordinate 42,052,761 of CP125851.1, forward strand.
TCTTAATTCGGGTTTCTCTAGTATAGATGGTTCGCTTGAATTTCTATTGCTGAGATGTCTAACAGGTCCACTACACTGAGTTACTAATTTTAGGAACATAAGAGTGGTGCTACTTAAGATGTTTCCTCGGGTACGATACTGCTACTAAAGGATCCTACTCACTAGACTAGTCAAAACTGAATCTCTAGTGGTTTAGTTTAAATATTGGTTCCTATTAGAAAGAGTGTACTCGTTCCATTGAGAACATTAAGGTTTGATAATCTTGGGATAGTCTAGTCAAGTTGGAATTCTCAAAAATTAACGGGACATGGATGAGGTCAAACTAAGTTTTGCTAACACAGGTGAAATTCTCGCTTGCACTGAACAACTGTCTATCCAGGAAAGAGTTTTGGTTTACTACTACTATTACTGGGTGTTACTCGGTCCATCAAGTTTGAATAAACTAGGCTCTCAAAAGGGTGAAGTTACTTCTAGGTTCAAGACGTTTACCTGACACACAGTGTCAGTTGAATACTGTTGTGCACTACACACTTCAGTATAATGATACACTTGCATTCCTTGCTTGTTTACGCAACTTACCCCTGTGGCACCATTTGCCACCGTTCCAATATTCACTTATAAGGATTTCCTTCAACGGCTGCTCCTCGATTGCCTCTTCACTACGATCTTAACGCTGGAATTTCAGAGTCTACTTCAGTTCTAAACCATAATACTCTGCCTACCATACGCAATACTGAGTTGATCAGGCTCAGCACGCGATGGTTTCAGCGTAAACAGTTCAGATCCAAAGGGTCTGTATTACTTAGGGAAGAGTTGGAAGAACTCATGGCAAGGTTCGATACTGGATCGACCTGCTCTGATACCAATTATAACGCCCCAACTAAAATATCTAGAATATTTAGTCAAGACGTAAATAATTGAAATCTGAGTACATAAATTTAAGCGGAATAGATAACTGAATTACAAGAGTTCCTCATAAATAAATGATAATTGATACAACACAGCGGGAATGAATAACATTAGAAATATACAGATAAACTGGAACAAGAAGACTAAATAGACAAAAATAGCAAGGAAGAAAACTAAAATCTTCTGATCTGACAATTCAAGCTCAGCTCCAACTGTCAGTCCCCTCCTGGTCCTTGCTCTGAGTAACCTGTCTTCCTAAAAAAATTAAATTGGAGTGGGGTGAGACTACTAAGCCTCAGTGAGTCCTACTACCCTCCTAATGGTGACTACACCGGGGGAACCTTGATAATGTAATAATCTAAGTTCAACTGTTTTGCATATAAAAGTATTAATCAATAATAAGATAGGGTGTAACACAAAATTATTATCTTGTCAAATTACTCTTCAAAGGTCACCCGAGGCAAGCCGGTCTCGGGTGCCTGACTCTGCGTAATACCGAATATTGAGGTTCGGATTCCGCCGTTGACTCACATAGTAAAATAATAGAATTCAGAGGAATTCTTTAATCATGGCATACGATTAGCATTTAATTTTAATGAGAAAAAACAGTGCTAACCAATATATCCCACCCAGGGTATCCTAAACATGTTACTAAAACATATAAAATATACTTATTGTTCTCTGACCATATAATCTGTTCTATTAAACAGGTTTAAGAAACCAAGTTGCATTCGGGTATAAAACGAGTGATTGTAGTGAGTTTTAAATATGATGTAGGTTCTGTTCATGACACACTCGCTACGGCGGGTTCTTACTCGCCACGGCGAGCTTTTATGTCAACAGACATGTAACACTCGCCCTGGCGAGTTATACAAGACATTAACACTCGCTGTGGTGTGTAATCACTCGCTGCGGTGAGTGTAGCAGATCAGTTCCTTGTTTCTGCAGAAATGTTATTTTTTCAAAAATCACCTACAACCTCTATGCAACTCGTTTTAAACTTGTTTTATAATATATACTAGATTATATAGAAGCAAGAATTTGGGATTGATTCTTGCTCTATTATAAATTCGATTCCTAAAACCTATGTTTGCATGCAATTACATATTTGGGGAGACTAGGCTTTGTAAACAATTTCTATGGTTAAGAACTTAAAGAACCCACCTGAAAAAGACACTTAATTCGGACTCTGCGAGTTTCCTACGGCTTTAAGATCAATCCCGATTGTTTCAAGGAGTCCCCTCTATTGCCTCCAACACCCTAGCATCAAATTTCGTCACTGGTAGGACATTTTTGCCCTGAGAAACTCGCTGGGCGAGCTCAATTACTCGCTAGGGCGAGCTCATCAGCAATTCCTGCATAATTCAGCATCAGACCCTAAACTTCAAACTTGTCCACAGATTTCAATATTAGGCCAAAACCTGCGAAGTTGGTACTCAAAACGAAGGGAATTTCGTTATCTTTCCATAATTTCAAGAACCACTTCAATCAGAGTTCCAGAGAGAGAGATATTACCTTTTGATTGAAGGCCTGTCTACCCAACGAATTTCCAAATCTTTTTTCCACACTTATCCTTGAACCTTTAGTTGCCTTAAGTTCTTAATCCATCATCAATTCCTTGATTTTTAGTTTCATAATAATTACCCAAAACCTCTTGCTCCATGGAATTTCACATGTAATTATCACAAACACGCAAGGAATCGTAATTAATATAAATGTCATCACAATTAGGAAAAGAAAGAATTCCAACTCTACCATAGGGTATTCGGTCAGAATAAGGAAAAAGAAGGAAGTTTGGGTTTCTATGTCTTACCTCAACTTTAGAACACTTAAAGATTCAACTCCAAAAGCATCCCAACATGCAAGCTTTCCAACTATTCAAGAAGGGGAAAACTTAGAGTTTCTCCATTAAGTTTGATTGAACAGAGGAGGAAGGAGAGATTGAGTTTCTTTTCTTGGATTCCTACACCCAAAGCATGATTCTATGATGATGATTACACATGCAAGACCATAGTTTGAAGAAAGGGTTGAAGATTGGAGCTTGATGTGTGATTTTCGGATTTGGGAGATAAGTGAGATAAAGATGCATTTTGATTATGCCTTGGGCTTGGTGGTGTTGAAAGTAACACTAGAGTGATGTACACTAAGCTCATGAAGTATAAAAATGGAAGCTTTTAAGACTTCTATTCATGGAGTGAGGTTTGAAATGGAGTTGTTGTTGTTGTTTATGAGAGAGAAAGAAGAGAGGGTATGAGGCGTGAGAGAGAGAAGGAGTGTAATGTTGGTATTCTGATTTTTTTTACAATTGGGTTAATGTTAGAGTGTTCGTCACCTTAATGAGGAATTGTGGTCCCCACATAGTGTGTTTGTTGTTTTCTCACGTGACAAGAGAAAGGAAGGGAAAATTGTGGCAATTGTTTTTATTTCTCTTATGGTTTAACACTAATGTGTGGTCCCTCTTTACCAATTGTCCCTAAAAGTACTTGTGTCCTTGATTATTCCTTAATGTTTATTATCTTATTTCCAATAATTATCTCTAATTAATTTTCTTCTATTAATTAAAGTTGGGATGTTACACATACTTTCCTTAAAAGATCCTTTTTTGGATCAGCACACTCTGGTATAATAAAATAATTCTACATATTAACATAAATAAATTTGGTGTTAGTATATAATATGTGTTGTAAGTATACGATAATAAAAAAACAAAATGTTGAATTTAAAATACCTTAAGTTCCTTCCAAATAGCATCTTTTGAAGGTGGAAAAACACAAGAAGGGGGGTTGAATTGTGTTTTTAGAATTAAATTTTTTTTTGAAATAATACTAAGTTCGCAGCGGATATGAACACAAAGTAAAATGGGTGCTGAGAGAGAGAGAGAGAAAGACACAAAATTTATCCTGGTTCCTCTCACAAATCGAGAGTACTCCAGTCCCCTTGTTACTAACAAGAGATTTTCACTATAATCTACTTAAGATTACAAATTGCTCAAGCACACTTGCAAGAGACTTCTCAGGTGCTCAAGTTTTACTAAACAAGAGACTTCTCAAATGCTCAAGTTAAACTTAACAAGAGACTTCTCAAACAAACTTAAGAATAAGAATGAATGTTAAGGAACACTTGATATACTATCAGAGGTGTTTACAAAATACAACTCAAATTGTTCTAAGACTTAGAATGACAGAATTAAATTATGATGTCAGAATGCTTCTTAGTCTTTGAACGTAATAATAATAGAACAGTGTTGGTAGAACGGTCGTTGGAACAGTAGTCATTTCTTCCATTTGAGTCTTCTATTTATACTTGGAGGAAGATGATGACCGTTGCAGAGAGAGAGGTGCCAGCTGGAATTTATTCGTACAATTGTGATAGCTGTAGTTACCTTCTTTGATAAAGATATCCAATTCCACTACCTTGCTATTTGAATTATCACTCATCCATTTTGAGTAATAATAGTACAATAGTACGTTTCTCAATTGCGCTCCACATATGGATAAGGTTAACGTTGTACCAACGAATATTCCTTCATGTGGACGTGACAGATCCTTGAAGTAGATTGTTCTTCAATCATTGGTTCTGAATATGTCAGCTCTTGAGTGACGTAAATTCCTTTTGCTTCAGATGCTGTTATCAATGCTCCTTGAGGCCCTTTTTGCTTCTGAGTCCGTCAGAGCCTTGTTTTTGTCCTCAGAGGCACTTTCTTCAACATACAAAACTTAAGCTTCTGATGAACAGTGATGTGCTTTCAAAGCTTGTTTTGACTGGCTTCTCTGCTATTATTCATAGTGATTCTGAATGAATTTTAACTTGTAGTTCTGCACACTAGAATAATCATTAGTAATTCCAATTGTAATTTTAATACTTTGTTATCATCAAAACCACTTAAAACATTAGAGGTTCATGTCAGACCCACTTTGTTCCAACATCTTTTACGTCTTCTTCTACGTCATTCCACTCGTTCAGCAAAATACTACATTTAGTACGAGCTGTGAGTGCCGCATAACTCCTAAAATTACTAACATACTCTTTACTAGAGCTGTCAAAATGGGCCGGCCCGAATGGGCTGGCCCGAGTAGCCCGATTTTTTCCCGGGCTTGGGCCTTAAAAATCTAGCCCGAATTAGCATCCGGGCTTTTTAGCCCGGCCCGATAAAGCCCGTAAAAAATATGGACCGGCCCGAATGGGCCGCGGGCCACCGCAAGCCCGAATAAATTATAATAAAAATATAAAAATAAAAATATATGAGTAAATAAGCAAAGATGTTTATAACATTTTTACTTGGGCCACCAATCTAAAAGCCCACACAAACATAATAAGTTAACAACTCGACAGTAACACAACACACACCTTCCAATTCCATCAAACGCGCATTTAAGAGAATAAATATGCAGTAGTAACGCAAATAATACACATGCACTAGTAACGCAAATTATATACATAAGGAAATGAAAATAAGCAAAAAGTAAAAATAACTTATCGTGTCATTAAAATAAATAAATAAGCTAAAAATATAAAACCAAGGTCGTGAATTATTTTTCAACGTAATTACTCGTAAACTGTAACTATCTTAAATAACTTTACATTAATTTTAACAAATTTCAACCTATTTGTAATTAATTAATGTTGTGATCTCTCTGTAATTTGTTGCATAACAAGTCTCTGGATTTGTCAAATTTATTGGACACTTAAATTTCTTCTTTTTTCATTACCCTTCATCTTTTAATTAAAAAAATCTTTTTTTAGAAAAAAAAAAACGGGCCGGCCCGAAAGCCCGAGAGCCCGTACCGGGGCGGGCTCGAGCCTTAATTTTGTAGCCCATTTTTTATCCGGGTTTTTTAGTCCGGCCCGACAAAGCCCGAAACCCGAATGGGCTGGCCCGAAACGGGCCGGGCCGCCCGTTTTGACAGCTCTACTCTTTACAAACACCAATACAATCCCCAGTGCGTGGATCAAACTCGAGCATCATCTTTTCACCCGTTTGACGAACTTTCATAATTGCTTTCAACATAGTCGGACCTCTAACATTTTTAGAATTACTAGAAGAAGAAGGGACATTGGTTGAATTAGCCATGTATCTGTTTACACACAACGAAAGCGTTTCAATATTCAATTTATGCACAAAACACTAGTTTAATTACCAAAACATGTCTAATTACAACAACACTAGTACTTCATGATTTATAATCTTGCAATATAAATGTCGTAGGTTCTATATAACAAAACAAGTAATTCAATAACAATAAAAACAACGATAACAAACATAGGACATTTTACAAAAAAATACTTCAATACTAGCTAGTGTTTAATTAAATCAAAATACACAAACGATCTAAACTTATATTTATTTCCATATCCCTTCATCATGATCCACATGAACAACATGCACATCATCATCATCTTCATCTTCATTTTCTTCAATGTTGATAGGCACATTTGTTGAGAAAGGAGGAATCTCAGAAACATCAAGAATCACATCTTGATTTTCATCACTACCATGCACATTTTTTCCTTGTTGAACCAGCGACCATCGATCACTAGAAGGATCTTTGACATAAAACACTTGTTTTGCTTGGGAAGCCATGATGAAAGGTTCCTTTGTATAAGCTAACTTGCAAAGATCAACCAGTGTAAATCCTAATTCATCGATTCTTACACCACTGTTGATATCAATCCATTTGCATTTAAATAAAGGCACTTTAAACATAACATAATCAACCTCCCAGATCTCTTCAATCACCCCATAGTAGGGTGTAGATGCCATAACCGGGTTTTTATCTTTGGAACTAGAGAAGTGCATGGACTCGGCCACAATCATAACCCCACTATTTTGCATGGTACTACGGGCATCCTTTGATTTTGTATAAAACGAAGTTTTATTAATATCATATGCACTCCAAGTCATTATGTTACATTTAGACTGATAGGACAACCACTTTATTGTATTAGAATCACTACCATCCTTAGCAACTCTTTCTTTAAACCACTCAGAGAAACTCTTATTATGCTCTTTTAACAACCTACTTTCATTCATCTTGGCGTACTTTTTCTTTATAATGCTTTTGTGAGCAGATAAGTAAGGTTGAACTTCATCAGTGTTATTCAATATATATAAATGCGCTTGAAGAACTACCTCTATATTTATGCTTTTGACATTCAAACCTTGTGTTCCCGCACCATCACATCTTCCATCATGTCGAGACTTAGGAACCCCTATAGCATCCACTTCTGACAAATAGTTTGAACAAAACTCAATAGCTTCTTCTGCAATGTACCTCTCAACAATCGAAGCTTCCGGACGATGTGGGTTTTTCGTATATCCTTTTAGGATCTTCATGTATCGCTCTACTGGATACATCCACCGTAAAAAAATTGGACCACACAATATAATCTCTCTTACTAGGTGAACAATCAAGTGAACCATAATGTCAAAAAATGCAGGAGGAAAATACATCTCCAATTGACACAAGATAACTGCAGCCTCGTTTTCCAACTCGTCTAACTTCAATGGATCAATGACTTTACAACATATTGTGTTGAAGAATAAGCACAACCTAGTTATAGTTTTCCTAACATTGTCAGGCAATATCCCACGAATAGCCACAGGTAGTAGTTGTTGCATCAAGACATGACAATCATGAGACTTTAAGCCGATTAATTTGAGATCTTTCAATGATACAAGCCTCTTGACATTTGATGAGTAACCATGCGGCACTTTGATACTTTGTAAACACTTACAAAAACTTGTTTTCTCGTCTTTAGACAAAGTGTGACATGCTGGAGGCAAATATGTCTTGTCATTGATTTTTTGTGGTAATAACTCTTATCGTATACCCATCAAATCCATATCAAGACGAGCATTTGCACCATCTTTTGTCTTGCCTTTAATGTTGAGAAGTGTTCCAATTACACTATCACATATATTTTTCTCCACGTGCATCACATCAATACAATGTCTTACATCAAGACTAGACCAATATGGAAGATCAAAGAACACTGACCTCTTTTTCCATATATTTTTCACAGGGGACTTCTTTTTGCACTTTCCAAAGTCAACATTAATGGCTCGATGTCGTTGATAAACTTCCTCTCCTGTTAAGGGATTTGGAGCAACATCATTCTCCTGGTCTCCATCAAAAGCTTTCCGCAATCTACGATATGGATGATAACGCTTTAGAAATTTTCGATGGCGAAGATAAACAGTCTTCTTTCCCTTTTTTCAGTTGACGGTAAGGTGTGTCTTTTTCACATATGGGACACGCATAATGCCCTTTAACAACATATCTAGACAAATTGCCATATGCCGGAAAGTCATTGATGGTGCAAAACAACATGGCACGCATATTGAACTGTTCACCAGAGTACGCATCAAGAACATCCACTCCTTTCTCCCACAACAGTCTCAAATCATCAATCAGTGGACTTAGATAAACATCTATGTCATTTCCTGGTTGTTGTGGGCCCGAAATCATCATCGATAACATAATATATTTACACTTCATGCACAACCAAGGAGATAGGTTGTAAATCATCAGGAGAACAGGCCATGAACTATGGTTAGTACTTTGATTACCAAACGGATTCATTCCATCAGTAGCAAGTCCAAGTCTAAGGTTTCTCGACTCTTTGCCAAAATTAGGAAACAAAGTGTCGATTTTCTTCCATTGCAAAGAATCAGCAACATGGCGAATTTGCCCATCACATTTTCTCTCTTCTGCATGCCATCTAAGATTCTTTGCGTCATTTGCATTAGTAAATAATCTCTTGAACCTTGAAATTATTGGTAGGTACCATACCACTTTCACGGGAGAACCCTTTTTGATCACCTCATCGTCACTAGAATCACCATCTTTCTTCTTGTAGCGTGATGCCTTGCACTTTGGACAATGATTATAGTTTTCAAACTCTTTTCAATATAATATACAATCATTAGGGCATGCATGTATCTTTTCATACTCCAAACCCATCGGACACAATATTTTCTTCGCCTCGTAATAACGATTTGGCATCACGTTACCTTCTGGAAGCATTTGTATCAACAATTCAAGCAATTCAGTGAAACTTTTGTCGGTCCACCCATTTTTTGCCTTCAAATTAAACAATTTTAACACCGCTGACAAACGGGTAAAATTTGTGCATCCCGGATACAATGGTTTGTCCTTGTCATTGCATAAAGTATCATACACATGCGCCCTCTTAAACGAATCTTCTCCAATATCGCGCATCATGTCTTCCAGTCGATCATCCATATATACACTAACATTTTCTCTTTGGGACACACTTGGCCTTGCTACTACTTCACCGTGCCATATCCATTGTGTATAATTTTTGCAAATTCCATCACAAATTAGATGACCCTTGATTTCTTCCTTGTTAAGTTTTGGTTCTTGATTTGCACAAAAAACACATGGACATAGAAAAAGTGGAGGAAGATTTTCTTCAGCGTTGCTTTTAGGAGGAAGAAGGTTTTCTTCAGCAAACTGTAGAAATTCCATCACCCCACGTTCGTACTCCGGACTTAATCGATAAGCTTTCATCCAACTACGATCCATACCTATGTTTCGGAATTTATGCATACTAAGTTAAATCAATGACTAGGTAGATACTATATTGTGAAACACTCTCGCCCTATTTTAATCAATATCATTTCCAATATTGTAAAATAATTAAGTTACCTAAAATTGTTAGGGAGAATATAAAAGCTAGCTAAAATTATCAAGTTTTCTTTGACCAATTTTCGGGGAGGGTACCCTTTTAACAACTAACAAAAAGAAGCAATAAATATAATCAACTCAACATCAAATGAACTAAATATAGGTTGTCATAAGTATATAGCTATAAGCATTCTATAATAAACCTAGAGGGAATTAATTTGTAGCATGCATATATAGTCAAGAGACAATTGGTTGTCATGTTTGAGTAAATTAGGAGCCTTGTTGGACTTTCTCAAAACGTGTGTACACGGTGTAGTGATGCATGCAAATTAATTATAAGCATATGAATATACAAAGTGCAACTCAACACTAGATCAATGCAAATTAAGAAAATAAAAATTGAAAGCCTACTATAATCCGACCTACTAAATATTCTATATTTATCTCTCTTTAACATAATCTTAGCATGACTAGAGAAAATACTAACTTTTATTAATTGCTTATATATCTTTTGGGAAGATTCACATGCCTTCTAATTGAGATACAAATAAACCATTGTAATTAATTAGAAAGGTAGCTACACAGTAAAACAAAGTGATAGCAGCAGCCTTGTTCATAGAATGGAAAATATTTTTCTGCATGTGAGGAATTGGGAATTAATTTTCTCTATGTTTGTTGAGTAGAAGCCTAGTTATCTCTTATCCAGCATGCCCTGAATTTTTGCAAGACTTGAGTTTGTATCACTCTTATTATTTTATTTTATAATAATAACATGACAATTTTGTGACAATTTTGTATCACTCTTATTATAAAGAAACCTGGTGCTAAAGTTCTCTACCTAGGAGCAAAAAACTATACAAAATATACAAATATCAAAACAGAACAAGAACCACAAGTTCCGCTCCTCACCAAAATCAAAATTGATACACCACCAAAAGCAACAAAACAAGGAATAAAACCAGCCTACCAGTGCTTCAATTTAGAACTAGATAATAAAATGTTTGGTAAGTGCAATCAATTCTTCAAGTATACGAAATTCAATTTGCCAAAAGTTAATACAAATTAAAGTGATAGCAGCAACACAAAAACTGATAGCAGCAGCGCACATTAACGGTTGAAACGGTTCACACTTCTTTATCAATTTTCTAATTGATTAACATCAAACACAGTTCACACTTCTCAAATAGTTATTCCTAATTCATTATCATCACACACAGTTCACACATCTCAAATAGTTATATCAATTCCTAATGGTTTATTTTGCAAAAATAAATAAAATAAATAGAATTAGTACATGTAGAAACAACCAACTAAAATCCAGAATTTGAACACAAATGCAGAAGTTGAACGTCGAACACGAACACCAACTCAACGAACCAAGCACGAACTCAGAACACAAACAACCAACTCAATGAAACAAGCACGAACTTAGAACACGAACGCCATCATCAATTTGAGATCACAAAATCTAATTTAATATTCATGGGTTACAAATCAGAACAATAAAAGATTATTTTTGGATTATAATTGCAAATAGCAGCAGCATCAGCAAAACAAATTGCTATAGACCCAAGCACTACAACAAAGAAACAGTAATAACAAAATTCATTCCTATAATAAACATGCTACACAAGAATTTCTTGCAAACTTTCATTATTCAAACACGACCCATAACACAAACTCAAAAACAGTGAGTTAGGGTTTCATCAAAACACGAAAACTGAGAGCGAGAAAACGAAATTTAAACACACGAACCTGTCATAGTAGTCCCGAAATTGCAGAGATTGGAAAGGAAATTGCAGAAGGAAGAACTTAACGAAGATGAACAATTTGTGTTTGGGAGGGAATTGCGCGCGCCATGTATGGGAAACTAAAAATGAACTTTTGTTGTTAGGGTTTAGGAAGAAGAAGATGAACGATTAGGTTTTAGGATTTAGAAACAATAGGAACGATTTGTTGTTATTAGGGTTTAGGAAGAAGAAGATGAACTTTTGTTGTCATGGGAAAGAAAATTAATTTCGCGCGCCTGCTATACGTGGGAAAGAAAAGGTTTGCCTTATTTTAATTTCAAAGGTGAAGTTTGCACTTCTGTAGAACTAAACAACCGAAGTGAAATCCTTTATAACAAGTTTTCATTATAATTACAAGACTGCCACTGCGTTTTTTTTCACTTCGTGGATTTAAATAACTGAAGTGAAATGGTTTACCATGCTCTTATCAAATATTTTTCACTTCAGTTATTTGGATACCTGAAGTGAAATCACTTGTTCAAATGTCTTTTTCCTAGTAGTGTTTGTTTGTAGCTACCACTTACAAATCTACTCTTGTGGATAATTCTCGCATGTAGTTAGGTAAATAATCCATAATTCTTCAATTGAAACATTTGAATCACCATTGTAATTGTTTGTTTTCTTATATTAGTGATATAATTATATTACAAATTATTGAATGGTAGTAGGAAAATTTGTGCTAAAGAAATTGTAAGTTGCCAAATTCAATTTTATACAATTTGCAAATATTGCTTCATGAAGTATACATTTTAATAACTTTAATGAATTGAATATTACGCGTATCATGAATCACTATATGAATGAACAAAATTCAAAATTCATGTGATCATGCAATAACTTACAATTAAGTTTGCAAAGGACTTCAAGTCACATTGCCTGCAGAATCCATGGCATTCCTTTTGTCTCATGTTATTATCATGTTTTTTTTTCGTACCAAAACTAAAAACGTCACAAAGCAACATTTTAAAATATGAATTTGACAGACATCATATCAATGAAACATCCAAATTATGAATTTATCTGCTTTAAATTATTTGTAAAAATAAAAACTGCTTTAAACTATTTGAATTAAAATAAAATTAGGATGCAATTTTCCAAATAAATACAATGTCGATTTATGGTTCAACCAAATGAACAGACTAATTCAAATTTATTTTATAACCCTTTTTTTTAACAAAAATTGATTTTATAACTTAGTCACAAGTAACAACTAAGAAATTATTGTCACATTCAAGAAAATCAATAGATACTAGATATTAATATAATCGTAGTATAATATATTTAAGTAATGCATATCGGAATTTATCATCGTTCAACATTTGAATAGAATTTGCCGTGGTATATTTAAAGTTAATGTTGGTATGATCTGAGGATAAAGAAAAAAAAATTATATTAAAATTAAAATTTTATTGAAATACAATGTTGGATGCTAGCTGTAGATGTTCAAATATTTTTTTCTCATAAACTTTTAAGCCAAATAATAATTAATTCACTAAAATTTTTATTCTTTTTTTTGACAAAATTAATTCACTAAAATTGAGAAACCACAACTGTAAATATTACAAAACAAATACGGATATATGTCTCTCATATTCTTCTTCTTTGTGGGTGGTATTACAAACAATCAATTTATTCATTTAGCACCATTAATCATATCGTGTTGCCCAAACCCATAACCATCAATAGAGTTGAACCCCATGTCGGACCTATTAATTCTTTGTCGCAGTAGTTCTAACTGTTCGTGTTGAGCGGCAGTCAACTGAGCAGTTGAATTTTGATTGTCGCTAGGCTCAAAGCCGAAACAATTAGGATTATTCATCACAATTTGAATGACCTCGGGAGTGAGGTATTTGTTGAGTTCACTCTTCACATTGTTGATTTTGTGTTGAATTTCCATCAACCGATGTTCCATATTGTGAGCATCACTCAAATACCCATTAATAGGGTCCCTCAGACGAGTCTCAGCTTCAAATACTAACGAGTCAATTGTGTTTTGACGTAGCGTTGGGTCTATTTCCCGCAACATCTTGGTCACGTTGCTCCTTCCGAACACTTCGTGTACAGCTGTGAAACGTTGTTGGTTGTCCGGTGGAAAGAAAGGAGCTAATTCACAGGATGAATCGCATCTTCGATGTTGACACTTGCACGCCGCACACCGGTGGGTATTCTCTCTTACAATCAGTGACACTGTAAATGAAATTATCAAATTCAATTATTCAATTAATTCAACAACCAATACAAAACACACGCAAAAGCGAAAACCTAATTGATTATTATTAAAATTAGTGAATTATATTATTAATGGAAGTCACTGGATATATAAAAATATAATCATTCTTCTTTTTACTAGATTCAAAAGAGATTAAGCAATATTGATGATCTTGATTAAAATCATAATTGATGACAAGAATTGGACTTTAATCATGATTTTAAAGTGTTTACTGGAATATAATTTTCTTAAGGTTTCAAAAACACCATCACAACTATAATTTTGATAGAATCAACGTTTTGCAATAATACATATAAGAGGTTCACAACACAATCACAGTTTAAACAATGGTGAAATATTATGAGAGATAAAAGCGAAATTGGCGAGAAAGATTACTTGTGTTAGATGGTGAGAAGTGCGACAAGATATCTTGCACAAATTTCTTCAACTCCAACGCTATTGTGAGATTTGAGAAGAAACCCTTATTCTTATCCCTTTTTTTTGTTGACAAACCCTTGTTCTTATCCTTTTATAACAAAACATGTGACTATTTTTCTGGAATTTGACTTTAGTAACTGCTGTTCAACACTAATTAATATAAAATAAAAAAGTATTGTTGGTCAAAGTTTGACCAACAAATAAAAAACGGCATTCTTTTGGAATCTTTATATTTTTCTTTTATGTTTACTCTCTTGTTGAGAAGGATCTTATACTTGATTTCAATCGTGAGGTAAATAAAATTTAATAAAAAAACATTTCACTCAGGAATTGAATCTCCCGAACAGCATCCTTAAATAAATTTATTAACCACTTGAGTCAAATCACTTGAATACAAAGTATATATATATAAGTGTAGAAGCAATTATTTAATAATTTAATGTGAAATTATTAATAGAGAATCATTTCGGTCTCTTGTTTTAATTTTCTCAAAACTATAATTATATTCTTTGTCGAACGATACTATTATTATATTATTCATTCAATGTATTTAAATTGTTTTTTTGACAAAATGTATATGAAAAATATTAACTACTACATATTTGAATATTAAAATGAAATATAAAATATGAAGAAATTAAATAATATAAAATATTTATTTTACTAATAAAAATATATCTTTCATTACTTTTCAAAATTATTAATGCTGATTATTATTTATTCATGAAATGCATATGAATAATTTATCATTCAATAACTTAGAGAAACTTAAATATAAAATCAATAAATATTTTTGAAAATAATTAAATGAAAACATTTGTCAAAAAATACATATGGAAATGGCATTAAAATTTTTTTTGACTAAAAATATATAATAATTTAATAAATATAAAAATATAGAAAATATTTATCGATATGTAATATTTTTAAGAGTAATGTTATATTGTACGAAGGTTTGTATGTAAGAAAGGCAAGAAAGCTACATGCATCATTTATAAAAAGTAAATGGCGGTTGTATTTGGTCTTTTGCAGAAATCATGGTCGCATATGTTATGTAAATCAACGACCACAATAATTCGTGTGTTTCGTTGCTCAATTCTCCCGTAATAAAATACTTAGTCCATTCTATCACCACACACACACACACATATTTCTTGTGATTTTGAAAATTTTCTTTATTTCTTGTGATTTAAATGTTGTGATGCAAATGTGGCAGATAGTATGATATATGTATCTATCCCGTTGAATAAATATGATATTCATGTCTGCTCCATGCGGATATCACCTATGCTTGTAATCCGCGCATATTTTGAAGTATCTGCGGATATTTACATATATTTATGGATTTTTTATATTAATAAAATTGATTATTTAAAAGAAGAAAAAAATGTTAGCTTCTTTTAAAGACATAAAAAAATTAACATATAATATTCATACATTTTGGTGTCTTAATTTAACGACAAAAGTTAAATTTTTTATAGCTAATATTAAAAAACAGTGATCAAAATACATGTAGTTTTTTCTTTTTAAAAAAAATACATGTAATATAATAATCACAACAAAAGATCCAAACATATATCAACCCAATTCCCCTCACATTCAGGGGTGTCTCCAACTTTTTGGTGGCCCTGTGAAATTATTAAAAAAGACCTTCTGAAACCCGATAGGATTATTAAAAATAGGTTTTAATAAAGAATAAAATGCAAAAAAATCAAAAGAATTGTCATTGATTTAAATTACAATGACATCAATAACACTAAAAAATAATCATTTTTACACTAATATAAAAAAAAAGTTTGATAAACAAGATAATTTCTATCACACGCCTCTCCATTTGATAAAACTATAGTATAACAATAAACTATAAACCATTTAAAAAAATTATTCACAATAGAACAATATCCATTTGGAAGTCTGTAACAGCTCGGGCCCCACCAACATAGGTGGTTCCAACTGCCACCTTACGATCTTCTCCAACCCCCTTCACTATTGAAGTTTTTGCCTTCCGTGGGAATCGAACTCATATACCTGAGAATAAATACATTGCTCATTTCATTCTCACTACCAATTGAGGTAGCTGGGGATAAGTACATTTTTCCCAAATATCAGTCATCAATTCTATACCATAAATAGATATGAAACAAAATTTATGATACAACCCCATTACTCCCTAAACATTTACCTTAATCCTTAAAAATTCAGCAACATTGTTTCCTTTGGTATAAGAATATAGAAATCATATTGGATTGGTTTATGTTCTGTTTATCATAACCATCATCGCGCAACTCTAGTTCTTTAGTCTCATTTTCTTACTCAAAAGTTAGAACTGTTTGTTTCCACTTTCCACCCTCTCTCTCTCTCATGTTATAATTCTTGTTTATTTAACTATTTCGATTGATCCAACGGGGGATATCTCTGGAGGAGAGTGTGCTATAGAGATCTTTGAAGGAGTGGATCCTGATCCATGGTAATTGGTTTTTGGATTTTAATAATGAAAGTCAAAATTTCCAAATGCAATTAAAATACCCTTCTATCAAGTAATTTTGTTAAGAGAAATGCTAATAACACACTCTCTATCACACTCCTCTAACACACTCCAATACTATTTTGCCACATCATCCACTATTTTTATTTGTAAACTTGTAACCGGTTTCATCTATTTTATTTATTTTATTAATATTTTATTTTAACTCTTCATCTTCTTCTTCTACTATTCTGCAACTTCCACCTACAACATTCTCCTCTACTTTTTGATTCAACACCCAAAAACATGTTCCAAACTACGCTTTTTTACTTTCTTTTGCTACATAAACATGTTGAGAATTAAAAAATGGAAATGGATTTGTTATGAAAAAGTGGAACGCAACCTTTTTGAATGGTTTTGATACAAACACAGAAGAGAACATTATTATTATCAAGAATTGATGCTCTAAAAACCTCATTTTAAAAAATGAAACTCAAATTAATTGCCAAAAATTGGACCCATATCAAAAACGAAATGGAACCCATATCAAAATAGAACTCAAATTAATTGCCAAAATGTTCAAAAGAGATTGGGACAGAGATGGTAACACAGTGTTGAGTGACAAATTGAAATGAGAAATGGAGTTGAGGAACAGAGACACGGAGTCAGCGATTATGGTCTCTTTTTTTTTTTTTCAGAATGTTGAAGATAAATTCTTAAAAAAGAGTAGTTTCTCAACTTTGATAAAACAAATAAAAGAAGAAAAAAAAAAACCGGTGCAACAGGTAAGAGAAATAAAATAGTGGATGATGTGGCAAAATATTGTTGGAGTGTGTTAGAGGAGTGTGATAGAGAGTGTGTTCTTAGCATTTCTCTTTTGTTAAATATGATGATGTGTCACGTTTAATAATACAATGACGCGCGACCAGTCCATCGTAATTGGTAATGTCGCCTTGCTTAAAATCTTAAATCGTAAAATTAATATTATTTAAAAACTTAAACTTTTATTAGTATTAGACTTCCGTCATCAAAATCATGAAACCAATTAACACTAAATGTCACATAGTGTGATACATTAACACCTCTAATAATAGAGTTTTTTATTTTTTTTATAGAAGGAGCTTTAGAATCTCAAATTGTCGAACACTTATAATTTCATAACACAAATGGTAGTTTATTCAAATTTGAAAAAATAAAAAACAAAAGGGTAGATGTGGTTGGAGGAGCCGCAAATCTGGGAGATAATCCTCGAGGATCCCATGTTCAGTCTATGGTTTAAGCTACAAGATTCTTAGAGTATTTCCATTGGTGATGTCATTTTGGGTATTATATATTACTAAAAAATAGTTTATATAATGTCATGTAATATTTGTACAACTCATATATATTTTGCTCCAATGATGATATCACACTAAGTATCATATATTACTAACAAGTAATCATTTCTAATTAATTTCATGGGAGTCCCGCACACACGTGCAGGATGTGCGACGACACCGGGCCTCCAAATTTTGAGGGTCTCAACTCAAAATTTTGAGGTCATATAATATTACTTATATATTATTTATACCCATAAAATAGCAGATGTATATTAATAGATTAAATTTTAGGCCCTAAAATAATAGTTATATATTGTTAATGTTCATAAAATATCAAATGAGTATCAATAGATTAATTATCTATACTCGTAAATATAGTTCTAGTCCATTTTAATCTTTGCATAAAATTTATCTTAGATTAAGATGTTCCTTCTACAAAGATAATTATTTTGTATTTTTTGTCCTTTTTTTTTGTGGTATTTTTTTTGTCCTATTTGATTTAATGCAATTGGTTTAATATTGATAATTTTTTTTGAGCTCTTAATATTGATAATTTATATGTTTACAAGAATAAGAATGGTTATTTTTTTAAGAAAATTATATGCAATTTAAATTGAAAATTTTAAAAAAAAAATTATTAAAGGGCCACTTATATTTTGCACAGAGCCTCCAAAAACTCGGAGACGCCCCTGATTAATTTGATATACAAAAAAATAAAATAATAAATTGATGATACGATACCTTAAATAAGGTACCGTATCATCAATTTTGATACCCTCTATGTCACGTCATGGAACTCCAATAATTAAAAAAAAAAGTAAAGTACAGATCATTATTTTATGAAACTCTTTTTGATACATTTATTGAAAATACTCTTATTGACTGCTTTTAATATTGAACTTAATTTACCTACCAACAAAGAACTAGAACATTTTAAACATATAATTCGTGGTTCGATTCTTGGCTCATTAATTGAAAAGGAAAAATCCACTCTATGTATCTCACAAAGTTCCCTAACAAAATTTAGTCATCGCAAACGACGGTACAAATTTCATACCAATATTGTAATAAGTAAAAAATATATATATTGAATTGAAACTGATGATCACTTAATTTATTATAGTATTATAGTAATAGTGTAGGTTTTACAGTTGTATCTACCTTCAAAAAGGGTCATGTTCAAAAGACAAAAGGAATCAAAAGAAGCTTAGCTAGGAGGACAATATATATGAAAGCCATGTGAATCTCTAGTTTTTCGTCAGTCATAGCATAGTTGTACAACATATCTCAAGTATGAACCTTTTGCGTTTGTATATTTAAATGCGAATATTCTAACACCGATTCGGTTCATTAAGTTATTTTTAACTCAACAAGACGAAAGACTTCTTCTGTCTGTGTGCAGGGCAAAGAGGAATTAATTTACTATAGTTGATTATATTTAATTGATATAATCTTATACACGTGCAAAATTTAATGTTTTTCAAGTTTGTAATTTAGGAAAAACAATAATCATTTCGATTTTGAATATTAGGAAAAATAAACTTTCTAGATTCATTGAATAAAACATATATCTGGACCATTTTGTTGTCTAAATACATGTTTTATTCAATATATTTAAAATTATTTTTCTGCTTATATTCAAAACCGGAATAATATTATGTTTTATGTAATTTTAGAATTGATCCTCAATGTATGAATGATCGAAATATTTTAAGTTTGGGTTATGGCCCTAATTTTTTTAGAGAAACAAGTTTCTTTTTCTCTTTAAATTTTTTTCATCTTCTTAAAGATTATAGAATTAGTGATATTACTTAAAATTTTAAAATTATACACGGCTCCAATTTATACCAAACCATATTGAACATATTTTAGTTAATTAATTATAAACATTTTCTAAGAAAAAAAGAAGTTTACATAATATAATAAGTTAATCTTTTTTTTAGTTAAAAAAAACATAAAGTTCATATTTTGTCTCTGCCTCAAAAAAATTGTCTCTGTAATTAAAAATGGAAAATGCTAACTAATGTCTCTGAGACACTAATTAAGGAGCTAAATAAGGTATGAATACATTGGAACTTGTGTAATCTACTTTTTATAAGTATAAAAAAATGATGTTTTCAATATAAAAATTACTCATTTTAGTATCCTTAACTAGTGTCCCCAGGGCACTAGTTAGCATGACCCTTCATTCTAGCCATGAGCTAGAGGTTAGACACCAATGGTATGTTTCATTTAAAGGAAAGAAAGGGGGAGAAAAGAAGATTACATAAATCAATAAATGAACTTGGACCAACTCCACATTCATTCGTTGGGAGTCCAGATCCTCTCAAGTTCTTATAATCTCCAGTTTCCCAGTTTCCTTCACGGATTCGTGACACGTGGCATAGAAAAGATCAACGGCTGGAGTTTAAGAAATCTGAAAAATCTGATAGAGGCGTGTTGCAGAGAGATGCAGCGGTGAGTGAAACCGTAATCCTTCACCATCTCTTGTCGTCTCCACTACCGTACTACCGTATCTTGTCGCTGCCGTCCCGCCGCCGTATCACTATTGCATGTTACCTCCACCACGATGTCTCAACAAGGCTCGTTACAGCCGCCACACTCTGTTGATGTCACCGCCGTGATTTTTTATTTCCGCTGCATTACCGTCTCCACGAGAAACAAATTTTATTGCTTGTTAACACTACCACTACATCACTATTTGAATTCCTTTGTGGATTTGGCTTCTCTAGCCCCTGTGCATCTTTCCCCTTTTCAATTTAGGGCTCAGTTGTTATTATTTAAAAACAAAAGTACGGTGGTTGTAATCAATTTAAGTATAACGGTGTTGTTGTGAAAATGTTATTGTCAGGAATACATCATCAATTAAAGAAATAATGCAGATTTTTTTATGCAAGATTGTTGCTCAATGTTGCAGATTTTATGCAAAACTAATGAGTTTTTCTTATTCAATGTAATCAATTCAAGAACAAAAACACAGTGGCAGAGATTGGAGGCGGAGATGGGCTTCACGGAGGTAGTGAGGCAGCATATTGGGTGTTGACGGAGAAGATGAAAAGTGAAAGGGGGAAGAAAGATGAAAGAAGGCTCGCTGAGAAGAAGAGGAACAGTGAAATGTTGATTTTAATTTTTAAATTTCAGCCGTTGATCTTTTCTTGGCCACGTGTCACGAATCTGTGAAGAAAACTGGGAAACTGGAGGATATAAGAACTGGAGAGGATCCGGACTCCAATCATTGGTTTCCGTAATTTCTTTCCTCCTTTTTCTTTCCCTCAAATCAATAAATGAACCGGGACATTTAGTCATTCAAATAATAGATTCCAATGAAAACAACATAACACGTCACTACAACTTAAATTGATGAATTTGTAAATAAGCTTAGAATATTCAAATTAACAACATAAAATGGTAGAAATCATATGAAAGTGACCGGAATATACACGTGACAAGATTTATATATAGTGTTGATGCACAAGTTATCATTTGGTTGAATTTGTAGTTGATCGAAGTTGATCTATTAATCTGAACTGACCAAGGCGGGAAAACCAAACTATCCTGCACCAAGGACAAATAATAAAACAACGACGTTGAATTCAGACAAAGAAATTAAAGAAAAAATCTTAGATATATATATATATATATATATATATATATATATATATATACTTGAGTAACACTTACTTAAATATTTAGTTAAATGAATAAAAATGTGCATAGAAGTAATTTTAGACTAAAAATTACTCAAAATCACCCTTCTTTAAAAAACTAGAGTCGGCTATGCGGAAAAAAAAAACATTGTATTAAATTTATCATTTGATATAACATAAATTATAAATTTATTTAGTTTATAGTGATTTTTGAAAGAAAAAATATTTATTTAGTCGTGCCAATTATGAATATTTCACATGATTATATACAATTGAAATTGAGATATGTAATCTAAAGTATATTGAACTTCAATAGCTCGATCTAATTGGAAAAAGGTAAATTTTCAATTAGGAAAGTTTGAGTTTGAATTTCGTTAGTGTCTTTAAAAGAAGGCATCATTTTCTCATCTTAAATTTATTTAATGAAAAAAAAAATTTGTTTTAGTTTTCTTAACATATGCCCTTGCTCTAAAAGCACATGTTAGCACGACCTTTCTATCAAATATATGGTTGTGTCAATCAATATAGTCCATTTTGCATCATCCCACTTAAAGCTGGTGCGTTTGATTTATTGAACAATAAAAGACCGAACAAGGCTACTTCTATTATATTGTACGTTTAATTCTATATCAATGTCTGAGACTGAACAAATTGAAGATCAATGGACTAAACAAAAATATCAAAACCACAAGACAAGTTTTCATCTCAAGTACAAGTTGTTAAAAATACCAAAATAATTTTTTATCTACTAAACATTTTATAAGATAAAAAAAATTGGTAATTTCTTAAAAGTTTGTCATGTATTATTCTATTTATATTTTCTTGCAATGTACTGTATATTAGTTACCTTTTACCAATCAAACAGAACACAGAAATGCCCCTGAAACTAAAATTGGCCCACAGACCCCAACTTTTTGACAAAAAGAAAAGTTTTTTAAAAAAATTGAGAATTTTCTTTTTCCCATATTTTATTTCAAAAATTAATTTTTTAAAAAATAAAAATAACTTTTTTCCTTCTATAAATACTTCTTTTTTCTAAAAAGAAACAATGGCTTTTGGAAGCCCCTTATGTAAAGCCCACAAAAATAATAACAAAATGGGCTAGAGTAAAAAAAAAATTTAATAAAAGGGCATATAATTATATATAAGAGCCTAGTAATATTGGTGTTAGAATTTGAAATTGGAGCTTATTTAATAGTTCTAATCTCTATCTGAATTAGAATATTGGTTCGCTAGGATTTTGAGATTTGCTGTTGTGAAAAAAGACATAGTTTTAAATTATTGTCGTTATTCGCAGATCGTACGGTTTAGATTAATTAATGTAGTTACAAAGTAGTTATAAACAATCTCGGCCACACGTTTTAAATCAGTCGTTGTGATCTAAAACTGTGTAAAAATTGTGTCTTTTTCAACAGCATAAAATACCTGTTCTGGTTCGTTATGTTGTGAAAGTTTAAGTCATTATGTGGTAATTGCATGCTTCTCTCCTTTTTAAGATCTATAAATACTACATGGTTGGTGTCTTTCAAATATATACTCTCAAACTTCCTTCAATTCCTCTCCCCCAAACCCCCATTTGTAGCTTATTTTCCTTTGATTTCTTTACTCTTGCACACTCACATTTATCATTCAATGGCACATTTAGCTCGCATTTGCTTTGTACTATTTTTTTTATCTCATGAACTACTACTCACTACTACTGAGGGTAGGACTTTGAGACAAAGCATTGAGCCACCAAACATTGACTCTACCAAAACTACAATAAGCACTCCAACAAACATAACAAAAATTGGAGTTGCAAAATCAAGCCAAATGTACCATAGAAGATTAGAGGGAGATGTTGAAGCTTTTAGGCCCACAACTCCTGGACACAGTCCAGGCATTGGTCATTCCATTAATAGTTAATTAATATTATTAGAAGTTAAGTTAGAACCTTATGTTTTTATTGTGTGCATGCTTCATGCATGCATTAATATTGCAATTA
Organism: Trifolium repens; assembly: GCA_030408175.1. Taxonomy (NCBI): domain Eukaryota; kingdom Viridiplantae; phylum Streptophyta; class Magnoliopsida; order Fabales; family Fabaceae; genus Trifolium; species Trifolium repens. Next base: position 42,076,172 of record CP125851.1, read on the forward strand.
ATTTGTGGTAAGCTTTCTGTGTTGTACTACTATGATTGACTAGCTTATGTTTGTTATAATATTATACTAAATTTCTCATCTATGTCGATCTCTTGGAGTACTCTTTCTTTTAATTCTGTTTTCTTAAAAACAAATATTAATATTAATATTGTTAATATTTTGCTTTAGTTAGTTGTTGGCATGTGAGTGTGAATTACTAATCTCACATTTGATTAAAAATAAATAATGTTGAATAATATATAAATGCGATGATTCATATATCTAATGTCTGAAAGTTATTGTTGAAAATGTAGAGTTAAATTTATTTGTATAACTGCTCAAAGTTCAATGAAATGATTTTTTAGACTCCTATCAAGACATTACTTTAGGAGCGGGTGGAAATCTTCTCCCATGAAATCTTCATAGGAGAGGATATGCGCCCCTCTAGGAGTGTAACCAAATAAATAATTAATGTCCAATTTCACTTGTATTACTCAAAAATCTTTACCATGATCTCATTATTGAATTAACCATCAAAATAATGGCTACATATATGTTTAACTTTATGTATAAAAAATTAGTCTTCAGATACAATCTACCTATTATTTTAAAGAAAAATGATTGTTGGTACGAGAAGTGAAAAATAAGAAATACAAGAAGGCAAAATTAAGGGAGTAATTTTAATACCAACTCACCCATGATCTCCTCAAAAAGGGGAGTTACATTTTAACCCACCACTTATAACACTACATGTAAGCATTTTTGTTTTTCTTGATCAAATTCTCTCGTACCAAATAGCACTACTCTATTTTAAAATGATACATATTAAAGGACTAGCATTCTAATAACATTAGGTTAAAATTCCGATCAGAATAATTGAAAACTCAAATTCCTGCACTCCTTACAAAATAAACCTTGCCCATGATAACATTCAACATGTAAAACTGCGTCCAAAAATTATGTCTTTAGATCTCCTTAAAAAATGATTGTGCTTCTAAACATTCAAAGGGACCATCCACTCAAATACATCAAACAACTAGCAAATCAAAAAAATTGTTTGGGACTTATAGCACAAGTGTTTTATCATGATAGAATGCATATATGATAAATGCATATGTGTAAGTTTATATAAACTATTTTTATAACAAAAGATAAATTAACTTAAACCGTTTTTGTATATGCTATATATTGTTTCCATAAGTTATATATTTTGGACCACTAATGAAAATAAGCTGAAAAAATCAATGAAAAGTTTAATGTTTTTTTACAAGTTCTCCTAAATAATTAACCTCCCAAAGCTTATCTTAGTAGCTAGATAAACAGAAATAAATCAATTCAAACATACCGAATATGTTTTACCCTCATGTACTCTTTATGTTGCACATATGATCCAAAATGTAAGAAACTTTGAACCCAAACTTTACAAAAATTGATATGATAAAAACAAATTTACATTACCCTTCCAACATGAAAATTAAGGGTTCAGTTTGGGATGAGGGTTTTGCGGAAGATTTTAGAGGACCAAATCTATATTTTTAATATAAATGTTTAACACTTTTAAAAATTGAAAGAATATTATATTATATATTATTCAATCACACTTTATTGATTTTTAAAAATATTTTATAACTTAAATAATTTAGAAAAGAAAAACAAATTCACGATCTCCTCATCTTCAAACCTCCCGCCCAAACCGTCCTTCAGATTTTGGCTCCCAATAAATTTGAACAATAAATTAGTCTTCCGATATTCATAATTCTAAAAACATTTGTTGCTAATATGCTTATAATTACATATTTTGTTGCTAATATTCATAATTAATATAAAATAGCGCAACATCTCTGTTTTCCAAGAATTATTACTCACAAGTGCATAGCATCAAGAAGCAACATTTTGTTTAAGAAGATCAAAAAAGCAATTTTGATTAATACATAGAAAAAGTTAGATCAACAAAAGCGGATGTATCAGGAGAAACATCTATATATCAACTTTTATTTGCTCAATTTTTTTTATATTTAAGTTCCAAGTGAATAATACATTGCCAAGAACTTGGTCAGGGAAATGGAAATGTGTACCGAATGAGTGATATTCTCATAAATTTGGCATATTCTTTCTAGTTAACATAGATTCATGCATTTAAAAACATTAGCAAGTACTATCTTGTGGCTGCTGAACTATTAATCTATTATTATACAACTGTGTAGCAAAATCTGATTAAATTATTATAATTCCAATCATGCAAGCGAGTTGAGACCCAATGATCGCCCAAAGTATGAGGAATCAACTTTTTTTTTAAGTATTTCTTTCTTTGTTTATTTTCTTTATTAAACATGAGAGAATCTTTGAGTTTTCATTTGTTTTCTTCTTGTTTACTAGTATATTCTTTTTAGGTACTACTTCTTTTGGATCCTCTAGCTGCAATGCTAGGGTAGGTTTGCCAGAGGTGTGAGTGCACGGTTCTTACACCAAAATAAATAGTAGGTCTCATAAATAATACTCATAGTTTATGTGTGCATTACTTACACAAAGTTACTAGTATATATATAAATATTAACCTAATGAAATCCCACATGATATCATGGCCTAGTTAATGGCATTGCAAATGCAAGTGGAGTCCTTAGTTAGTGGGAATGTGCATGTGGAAGGAATAGTGACAAAGTGTACATTAGTCCTTTCAAAATTTAGAGTTCATAGAAGCAGCCTTTGAGTAGTATCAAAGGCAAAAGACACTTTTGGGAAAACAACATAATAACTTATAACACCTTTAATTTAATTTAGTTAATACTTAAGTTTCTTTAATTGATAGATTATTATTTAGTACTTAGTTGGTACTAGTTATGTATACATCATGACTACATCCTAGGCCAAGTAACATAAATTAAAATACAAGCTTGTGCGTGTGTTTGTGGAACCCGGATCTTCTCCTTCCCCCATTCTCTCCTTCTCTCTCCTTCCCCAAATTCTGGCCATTTGATTAATCTCATGGTTAAAAATCTAAAAGTTAATACAAGCTAAAAAAGTAATTGTATTTTTTTTACTAAATCCTTAATCTGGATCTGTGAAGAAGAAGCATACCCCCACGACCGCCACCAACTTCAACCCATTTGCTTCCTGCAACTTCAATCTTTCCTTCTTTCTCTTTCCTTCCTCTTCAACAACAAAACTGCAAAAATCTCTCCTATTCACAGTGACCGAAAGTGCAGTGGTGGGCAGTACAGCGCCGAGCCGGTGGGCAAAGCAGCGGCGATTCGGTGGGGGACGCGACGGCGAGTAACGACGGATGATGGGGTGGTCGGCAACGGCAAGACGACATCCGAAGATATTGAAGCACAATGAAAAAATTTGATTTTTTTATTATTAGAAATATTTCAAAACCACCTTGATTAGTCATTTATTATTGGAAATTCAATAAAACACAATAAATGCAAGCTATTTGAATTTTCAAGTAAGAAATTCTACGATGAAAAAGAGCAACAGAGGAGGTGAAATTTTTCCAGTTTTGTTGTTGAAGAAGAAGGAAAGGGAAAGAGGGAAGGTAAAAATCCTGTGAGATAAATGTTATTTTTTCTTTTAGCCTTTCAGCCATGGGATTAATCTGAGGGTCAAAATTTGGAGCAGGAGAGAGAGAAAGAGACATTTAGTGAAGGAGAGGATCCGGTTCCGTGTTTGTGGGGCTTTCTTTAATTTTATTTTTGGAATCAACATAAAGAAATTAAATAATATTTCAAGAACTGATCGTACAAAAGGGGTTTGGTAAGATAGAAAACTAGAGAGTTTAGAGTATGCTTGGACATTTGATGGTATATGAAAAGGTATATGAATTTGGTTATAAATTTTGAACTAAATACATAGTCTTTTTGTTTATACTTCCTCCGTCATATTTTATAATCACACTATGAATGTGCTAATGAAAAATAATCAAGGATCTTGTATTTAAGATCTAATTATATATTTGGTTAATGATAAATGAGATTATTTTTAAACCTACTAGGTTTATTTTAATTATGCTATTTGATTATCAAAGTTAGTTGTTGTGTCTAAAGACTCTGTTTTTTTTTTTTTTTAATTGGTATAGTTGTCCACATTTCAATATTGCTTAAGAATGTGTGTATATTGAGATTTCTAATTCCTGTTTTTGTATGAGTTGAAGTATCTCTTATAATTTTTCTACTATAATTTTTTTTAAAACTCGGCCCAAGGACCGACTAATCCTAGTTTAAAGCCAGAGTTTTTTTTAACTTTATATGACACTACAAGAAAAACAGTGTCTACCCACGGCTATTTTGGACTTTACCCACGGCTTCACCTTGAGTATAAAATAATTACCCACGGCACGGGGTTGGGACAATTTGCCTCGTTGGTAATTCATTACCCAAAAAAAAGCCGTGGGTAAGATTACCCACACATTACCCACGGCCTTGTTCACGTTATCATCCTGGACTTAGCCGTGGATATTATCCACAGGATTACCATGAGTAGCTATTTCCCACGGCTTTTCCACGGAAAGTGTGGCTACATCATGACTGATGCTTACCCACAGGAAAAGTTTAGACGACGGCAATACCGTGGATAGTGCCAATTCTTTTTTTTTTTGCTAAACTACACATTTGGTCCCTTATGTTTATTTTAGTTTTCAATTTGGTCCCTTACGTTTAAAAAGTTTCATTTTGGTCCCTTACGTTTATTTTAGGTTTCAATTTGGTCCCTTCCGTCAGTTTTTGCATATGTGGCAGACGGTTTGCTGACGTGGCGGACAATTTGCACACGTGGATTAACACGTGGACACCTGGACATGTTGACACGTGTCCAATTGAAACAGTGGAACAGTGGAATTTGACGGAAGAGACCAACTAATGCAAACGTTGATAACGTAAGGGACCAAATTGAAACTTTTTAAACGTAAGGGACCAAATTGAAACCTAAAATAAACGTAAGGGACCAAATATGTAGTTTAGCTTTTTTTTTTTTACTTTCTTAACCTGTTAATTAGTAGCAATTTTTGCCTATAGTAAGGAGTATAAACTTACTCCAATTTCATCCAACACCAGAACCAACTTCAAACTAAAACACTAACTAAATTTAAAACAAATCAGATTGAGTCAACAAAAGATCACTAGCTCAAACTAAAATGTAGTGTTAACAAAAATTGACACTTGTAAGTGTCAAAATAACCAGATAAGAAGCTAGCAATTTGGACAAAAGCTGTAGCCATAACAGTATATAGAAACGTCGCTACAAGCCTAAGCTTAAGATCAGTCATAATAACAAAATGCACTAAGAATCTAACCATAAGATGCAGTCATAATAGCATGCACTAAATATCAATTTTCCTCGTTGTCATCATCACTAGTACTGTCGTACCCATCCTCGGACCCATCCTCAGACTCATCCTCATCATAATCTGGATGACGACGTTGACGACGGGAGGCATCAACCTGCATGGCAGCTACACTGTTTGTCAACACTATCAGCTGCCTTTGGAACTCTGCAGCCTGCTGCTCTGACTTCTGAACTTCCTTTTGTCGCTTCAGCTCTGCTTGCCTAAGCTCCTCCCGTGTATTTCGAACCTCATCCTCTAGTGCCTTTGCTCGCTCCTCTGATGTGGCTAACTGTGTTGCCATCTCGTGAGAATAGTGGGATGAAAGTTGGCTGCAACCCATAGATAGAACAGTGTCTGGGACAAGACTTGAAATACCTGGTCTATAAAGTGAGGAACTATCTACAGCACCATAGAGACGACCTCGATTTTTCCCCCCAGCTGATTTGGCCCACAACTTTAAACGAGTCGCAGAGTCGACCATTTGACAGCCACTCTCATCTGCACCTTCTGAGGCCTGACTCAACTTAGTCTGAAAAGTATCCTGTTCAAAATAAAAAACAATGTAAATGCTAAATTTTAAAACTAAAAAATAATAAGTAAAGAATCAATGCTTTAGATTTACTTACATAAGTTTTTTTAGATCTAAGATCAACCCAAGATGAGTCCTTCTTACGGATGTGAGTTCTTAAAAAGACCTCGTCCACTGTGGGTTCTCTACCCAACTCTTCAACCTTTCATGTATAAAAAAACAAGACAAACATTAATTTTGTGCCAAACACTTAAATGTTGTTAAGGTACATGGAAAAACAATAATAACAGTTTATCATAACATAGTTGTTCAGTACATAGCACAACAGATTTGGATCGTCAGCAGCAGGATCTTCTGCTGCTAAGTATCAACCATTTGATTAATCTGACAGCTTAGTTATTAAATGTAAATTAATAAATCAATTAATAAATACTGATCTGGATTCTTTCTCTTCCATAACAGTAACACTGTCGTTTAGACTTGTTCACGGCTGATGCTCGTTTGCAAATCATTTCCAATCAATTTCTTGTATTGTTCTCAAATTTAATTCATAACAGTTCAGCATAACAGTTCAGCACAATTCTAAGTCATAACAGTTCAACACAATTCAAATACAAAGCACAATTATCATACCAGTTCAGCATTTTAATGGCAAATCAGTTTAGTTTATGTTTTAAATATCCAGAAGGAAAAATGTTCCATCCGTAAGGTATGATCGGTGAAAGATCTGGATCCGCCAGTATGGAGAGACCCGCCTTTCTTTGAATCACGATATCTCTTGATAGGCTGGCTTCTTCCACTCTTCCTCAAGATCTTTCCAAGCATCTCCTCCTATCCAAGATGGTTTTTCGCGCTTGTTCCTCGCTTCCAAGTACATCTCAGAAAGACGCCTTGAGCCTTTGGATTCAAAGATTTACTTAATCTGATAATCATGCTCAGGCAGCCAAGCAACAAAACTCTACAATATTACATTTTGAAAAAAATTAGAATATATTCATTAATATTCACTATAAACAAACTTGGTTAACAACAAATATAATATAATATAATATTAATCTTACACCAAATTTTTGAAACCATAATGTCACTATTTCTGATGGAATTTTTTACCATTTATAGTACGCAACATCATATTGTGCTTGAATTGCTCTGGTGAGAGCCCTGGAGGCCACCCTACCAGGTGTCCACCTGCAAACAATTTATAAGTAATATGTAAAATATATTATAGAAGTACACAATGCAAATGACAAGTTAATATAAATTAGTTCCATACCCTCGGCCATACGGACGAATCATTGGCCTCCCATCGTTCGCACGCTCAGCAGGTATTGGAGGTGGTAGATTGGATGGAAGAGAAGTAGGTCGCGACGAAACAGAAGTCAACAGATGTGCTGGAGAATGATTAGTAGTCGGAGCTGGAGATACATGGTCCTCCCTAGAAGGATGTATTGTGTTATGTGGTACAAACCCCGGTGTAGGCATCATCCTTATAACTGGATCAGATTGATGCATTTCATTCGTCTGGCATAGTGGAGGCATTTCAACTTGTTGCCTCACCGACTGTGGGGCTAGTGTAGTGCATTGTCATCCAATTGCAAAGGAGCAACTACTTGTTGTAGCTGTATATTTTTTATAAAAAAGGGCAAAGTTATTAAGAAAATCTAGACTATGCACAAATTATCATTACATTTGCAATTTGTAACATCATTACTTATAAGCAAAAAAGGATGCTAAATTGCTTAGTATTACCATAAACAAAATAAATTGCAGCTCCTACCTGTTGAGCTGCTTGTGTAACCATATGCGGTAAAATCACGCGATTCTTCCTCACATGATTCTTCTTCAAAGAATTTTTCTAGATCTTAAGCTTTTCTTTTGGAGAAACCTATAGAAAATGAGAACAAAATGAGGACAAAAACAAAACAGTAGAGACATTGACAAAAACAAAACAGTAGAGACATTGAAACCAAAATGAGCACAAAAACAAAACAGTAGAGACATTGAAACCAAAATGAGAACAATACATGAGAGGAAGAAAATAAAGTGTATGACAAATGCAAGTAAGTTCTTACTTAACTAATCCATATTTCACATTGAACAATACATGAGAGGAAGAAAATAAAGTGTATGACAAATGCAAGTAAGTTCTTACTTAACTAATCCATATTTCACATTGAACAATACAAATTTTCATTATCACATAAATTAACTAGATGACTAACATTGTTACATGAGAGAATCCTTACTAAATATGGCCCAAAATTAAAAAAAAAAAAAAAAAGACTGAGAAATAGAGATCAAAGTTAACATTGGTTCAAGAATCATCCTAATTATTTTGAATTGACATTAAATCCACTTCTTCATCACTGTGTGTTTCTCATGCAAACCGTCCATTTCTTCAATTTCATTTAATTGTTCAACATGTGTCATATCTTCATTTTGATAGGGTATGTTCTCATCAATGTCGTCCACCTCTACACGGCCCCTAGGCTTTGTTTTTATCACTGCACACCAACCACGTTTGTCTCTTCGCATTTCTGGATACGGTACATAATACACTTGTCTAGCCTTCTGTGCAATTATGAATGGATCATATAGATCATATTTCCTATTCATCTTGATATCTACTAGGACTGGACAAAAAACAGCCGTCCGGCCCAATCCGGAAAAACCAGCCCAGGAAAATCCGTGTCGGGCGGGTCATGACGGGTTGACGGGTCAAGCGGATTGAAGAAACGGTCCAAGCTGGATACAGATGGGTCGGTTCGGTTCAAGTTGTTTTGCCCAGCGGTGGCCGAATCCGACCGGCCCAGTACTATTATTATTATAATTTATTTATATTATGCATATTACTGGGCTTTTTGAAACCTATATCCAGTCAAATTACTCAGCCCATCTGCATCAAATATTAACCCAACTCATAGTATAAAACCAAAAGATCACTTGTTATGAGAAAGAAACCCTAATTTTTGTTCACCGCCGCTCATATCTCTCTCACTCTCTGTAACTGTAAGTCTCTCGCAGCTTCTCCATCTTCAATCTCTTTTCTTATTTCACAATCGATTTCAAGCTTAACTCTTGTTGTTGTAATTTAATCTTCTTGTTTTATGATTCTACTTTCTTGTTCTAATTCGTCTATTAATCCAACATCAATCTCAAATACAAACTCTTCTGTTTTGACCTAGGTTTTTTTTTATGCATATCCTATACGGTCGAGAAATGATGGTGTATGCTTCAAACAAAGACTAGGTAAAAGTTAAGGTTTTGATTTTGTCATTTTTAGTAAGGGTTTTTAATTTAGATTATGATTTTCTCTAAATACATACTTTATTAACTTCTGCTTTGTTATTTCTTTGATTAACACATGTTTTTCACATTGTTATTTCTTTTTCAGTTTTTACTTGTAAATCAGAAGGAAGCCCATTCTATTCTCTGGTTGATGAAAAGGTAAAAGTTACTAAACTAGGGTTTTTTATTTTTCATTTTTAGTTGAGGGTTTTTGATAAACTATGCCTCATGCTTATTATTTGATATGGTTTATGCTTATTTACAATGGCTTATTCTCTTTTATGTCTGTTGTACTGTGTACACTACTTGTTAAACTATGGATTATGCGTATTGTTTGATATGGTTTATGCTTGTTAACAATGGTAATCTCTATTGTTCTTAGTTCCTTATCTTGTGTGGTTGCATTTGTAAAAAGTTTTAATTTTGATGTATTTGTATTCTTGCCTTAATAACATGATTAAACCATTGCAGAGAGTTGCAAGTATACATACTACAAGAACAAGAAATTAGAAAATATGCATGAATAGGTCAGTTTTACCCAACCACATCATATTAATGTTTTATGTCTATTACTTGGTATAATTCTATAACAAATGGCTATTAATTTGAGAATAATTAACTATCATTTTTTATGATTTTTCATTGGTTTTTGCAGCACAACTTTAAATGTCACCATCTTGGAGCATGAGCAAGCTGCAAATTTCATTTTTAATAATGAAGAAACTTACATGTTTAATTTTTAATATTAGATGACTGTAATTTATAATATTGTTATGGCTCTGTAAATTGTGTAAAACTTTAAATTGTGTGTTGTGTGTGTGTGATGTTGACCTGAGGCATCTATCTTGATGATAGATGAATTATGTTGATAAACAATAGTGGCCTTAGACACAAAACGGTGTCTTAATACTGATTTGGCCTTAATATTATAACACCTTATTTCAAAAGATGTTTTTCAAAACTCTTCTCAAGCTCTTTTTAAGAATTACATTGACCTAAATTTGAAATTTTTGTAAAGTTTTTTTTTTTTAAAAAAAAGTTATGGGCCATGTCAAAATTGGCCCAATTAAGAATAAACCGATTGAATCCACCCGGTTATCCGACCAATCCGAATAAACCGAAACCGCGTTAACCGAAACCTTTTTTGGGCGGATTTGGGCCTGGTCGGATTCAGGTTTTGAGCCCGATAAATACCCAAACCGACCGATTCTCCAGCCCTAATATCTACAATATCATAATGTGGATGAACTTTTGTTCCTCTGTTTTGTCTAGGATCAAATCACCGGCAATAAAACAAGGCTATCTTGTAAGGGAATTTGTGATATTGTAGTTCGAATATATGTTGGATAACTCCATAAAAATCATCTTCTCCTCCTCCGGTAAACCCATTTACATAAACCCCACTATTAATGGTTTTCTTGCCTTGAGCCCATGCTTCTGTGTGAAATTTGTACCCGTTAATGAAATATTTGTGCCAAGTTATGGCCTTTGACTCTGGACCCCAAGCTAATGATATCAAGTTGGGATCGGTCACGCTATTCGCCTCATTGGTAGCCTATACAAATAAGATATCCTCAATATCTAGGTGATGAGTTTTAATTTATATGCATCAAATTTTCTATCCAATACTTTGATAAGGCACTTACATATGTCCGAAACCATTCTGGGAATTCTCCATGTATACGAGCTTGGGATGAAGGGTGTTCTTCATTTATGGAGTTATAATGCAAAAAAGCACTGGAAATAAAGAAAGAACCGTTATAACATATATTTAGTAAACATATTCAGTGTGTTTACGAGCTACTCACTCAATATATGGTTTGACCTCGTTGCAATTGATGAGGATATGCACATGAGCAGATCTCTTTTCAGCATCACTTAACCAATGTGTTTGAGGCTTCCCACTAGGACGTCCTAGTTGATTGCTAATTGAGAGTGTTGTTGTGACATCATTCAATCTAGCAGCTTCATTACGTTGACTTCTAGCATACAAGGAGACTGTTTTAAAATAGTGGGAGCAAAAATATGTTGTCTCTCATTGTAAGTATGACATATATACTGAGCCTTCCACTCTAGCCTTGTTTTTCACCGTGCGCTTATAATCACCCATCATTCTAGGAAAACAATGAAGCGGTATATTAATAGGCATGGAAATGCTAGGGGAAAAAATTAGTCATTAAGGGTGTATCCAAAATACCTTTCAAATAGATACATCCATCGATATTGAACAGGACCACCAAGCTTTGCCTTATACGGGAGGTGAACTAGGAGATGCTCCATTGAATTAAAGAATCCTGGTGGGAAGATTCTTTCAAGTTTGCATATGATGAATGGAATGTTTTCACCCAATTTAATCAATTCATCCTCCCTTAAGGTATTGCTGCACAAACCCTTGAAGAATTGACTTAATTCTTTTAGTGGTTTCCACACAAAGTCAGGCAATGAACTAAATGCAAATGGGAGTAAACACTCCATAAACACATGACAATCATGACTTTTCATCCCGTGTATTTGTCCTTTATTAACATCTGCACATCTAGCCAAGTTTGAAGCATACCCATCAGGCATCTTAAGCTCCTTAATCCATTCACAAATTTTTTTTGCCTCATTCGAAGAAAAACAATAATTTGCCTTAGGTTTTATGGTCTTTCCATTGTCATGTTCAACCAACTCCAAGTCGCTACGCTGACAAATGATGGCTAACTCCATTCTAGCTTTATCATTGTCCTTTGTCTTGTTTTTAACATTCATGACAGTGTTAAACACATTATCAAAGAAATTTTTCTCAATGTGCATCTGACTACGGTCTGGCAAGTGCACCAGTCTTTCGTCGAGTAATAATTCACACTCTAGGTGTCTAGAATGAGTTCGTATCCACAAGGATCGTGCCGAAGCTTCACTAGCGTTATTTAAGTTTGTGATAGTTTGCATTCGCTTTGGTTTTTGAAAAGGTTTTTATAAAAATTGCGTAATGCTTTGCAGAAATATAAATGCTGAATGTATAAATAATAGATTCAAGAAATTTAGAGGCTAGGTATGGTGGTTGGACTCCCTCCCTTCTTCATATTTGGCATGATCGGTGTATAACATAGTTCCTTAGATTATGTTCGGCGGTGAATTATCCTTGTTTTAGTAATACCTTACTATTACACTATGTCTATTAAAGTTTCCCTACGTTAACAACTAAGGTACCTACGAGAGCCTAACCTCGATGTGTCACATACCCTAATTACTAAGTGAGTTGTTTATAAACATGCATTATAACCTTCACCAATTAACCTCTAGGTCCTAGTATCGGGATGTTCATCTTCTAAGTGCTCATATCACACCTAGTGCATGATTCCTCCTCTAACCGCTCATTTCACGACTAGTGCAAGATGTTACCGTCTCTATACACCTAGCATTATTTACTACGAGTTCCGAACCATATCAAGTCAAAACCTGATATCAATTCTATGGGCGCTCCTGCTTATCCGGCCAGATTACGAGAATACGTTATTAAGTGCACGAAAGTAAATAACAAACATAATTACTAAATATCATTTATTATAACTTAGACTCAACCACAGACTCCAAATATTCATAGGGGAGTTCATCTTCTCCACCACAACCTAAGGCATAATTATAAAGACTACATATTTAAATTACAAGAATTATAACCTAAATACAAAAGCCTAAAGAAACATACCTTGCTGAGTTAGTTTTCCCGTAAGGGGAGAAAACTATGCCCAATAGAGCTCCTCTGAACCTCTCCTTATAGTAGAGAGTGTTCTACTATTTCTGAATGAATAAAACAATGAAAGGGAGGCTCTATTTATAGTTTTCGTAATGGGCCTCAGCAAGGCATCGCACCACGATGAAGCCATCGTGCTGCGATGTGAAGATTCAGTCAATTTTATAACTGATCCTGTGCATTTCATCAGCTTGGGCCCCAAGTTACTCCATAGTGCTGCGATATGATGCATCATGTTGCGATGAGAAGATTTTCTTCAGATTTATTGCTTCTGATTTCTTGGCGAACAAGCAGCTCCCATCGTGGCACGATGGGAGCCATCGTGCTGCGATGGAATGCTGATTTTCTTCACTTTTTGGGCTTTTTCTTGTCTTTTTGCATCTTGGACTCTGTCTTGATGCTTTTTCTTGCTTTTGTAGGTTTTCCTTCGTATTTGGGCCTGTCTTGGTCATTTTACTACTAATAATAATACTAAAAATACCGTAGAAATTCTTGTCATCACAACCCCAAACTTAAACTGTTGCTTGTCCTCAAGTAACATGCTGTCAGACAAGATCGTTAGAGAAATAAGAGATAAATAAAGATGATAGGAATTTCACAACCTTGCTTAATATTTCAGCAATGGTACCGCTGATTTCTTACCGCAGCGATCATGCCCAGTCCTGCTAGGCTCAGGAGTCGTCAATAGTAGCAAATCGGACAAATGCCTGCAAGAGTCCATGTTCAACTTTTTCTCTCTCTCTCTCTCTCTCACATTTGTGTTTTTCGCTCATAATTGAAAGGATTATCTCTCAATCATCGCACAACCTGCCATTTTACCATAGGCTTGCAAGAATTCTAAGCAACCAGTCAAAATTCAATATACATGCATTATTGGAGGTCTTTTCAGGGTTATAACGTGACTTAGGTCAAGGTAGGACATTTTTGGGAATAGTAGGCTAAACATTGGAGTTAAGTTCTACTTTGTTGTTCCTTTTTGTGTACGCAACCTTTGTTCCTTAGGGTGCCTTTTTGTGTTGGTATCGGAGATTAAGAACCGGGTGTGTCTTTGTGTGGTTCTTTTCTATCACTGTTTTTGCCCTTTGGCTCTTTCTTTTGCCTTTTGGCTCTTTCTTTTGCCCTTTGGCTCTTTCTTTTTATTCATTTTTTTTAAGAGACTATTTTTTTAAGGAATTTTTTTTTATGTTTTCCCGTCTCTTTTTCAAATTTTTTTTCTTTTTGTAGTGATAGTTCTCTGTATACCCACCCCAAACTTAAACGTTGCTAGTTCCATGAGCAACCCCAAACTTATTTTGTTGCCAAGACTTTTGAGAACTATTACCTAACTCCAAAGAGGGTAAATCATTGTTTTTCTGGTCTATAGGCTTGTATCGTGGTTTGTCACCGAAACAAAAAGGGATAATTTTTTTTTTTACGGCTCAAATTTGGCTAGCAAAGGATATAATATAATAAAGGGTGGCTTGAAAAGGCTCTGGGTTATAACAAACAATTGCCTCAATGCATATAATATCAAATCAACCAGTCAGCTGAGAATTAGAGCAAGTTCTAGAAAATAAACAAGTGCACGGTACTCTCATAGTAATTCGAAAGAAAGTGGTAATACCGTTTGGAAATATTTGGCTCAAATCCTCACATGCCTTAGGTATCTGAAAGTTGAACACTTGTCTCACAGACACCAGCTTCATTACTCGTCTCTCTGTCTCCCGAACTTCGCACTTCGGAGCAATCACCTTTGGTTTCTGTATGAAGGCGTGAAATTCAGCTCATCAGAATTTATAACTCACTTCGCCGCAATCTTACCTATAACAGTTTATCATGCACTAGATAATAAACAGCAAACAGTTATTTAATAATTTTTTTTTTGTAAGTTTGAATAAGGGCTGTTGATAGATGAAGATGACATGCAGAATTCTAGGCATATTTTATTGAATTGAAAAACTGAAATGAAAATACTGAATTGAAAATTTTGAAATTAAAATTACTCATCCTTGGGTTGCCTCCCAAGCAGCGTTTGTTTAGCCTCTCATTAGCTTGAGGCATTTCCTCCATTACAGAGGATAGGTTCGCATGTCTCTCTCTTCTGTAGGAGCTTTCGCCTTAGCTCCTCCCTCTTTCTTGTTGCTTCTTTCATACTTCTCTGGGTTCTGTTTTTCTTTGAAGGTGGCAAAACAGAGTCGTTCATCATCTTCTGAAGGTACTGTTTTCATGATGAACTTCCCCTTGCTTCTTGGTGGATGTTCCTTCTTTTGATCTTTTGGTGTATTGACCCAGTTGTTCTTCTTTCTTTCCTCTTTTCTCTCAGCAGCAGGCTTCTTCAGAGGTGGCGTATTAACCCCAAACTTAGATTTTCTGGCCACTTTTCGGTTTCTACCCCATGCTTTGACCCATGTTGCTCGGATGTCCACTTCAATAGTTAGCCTCTTCAGTTTATCCGTGAGTTCCTCGGGTACCTCCTCTTCCTGAGTTGTCTCTATCTCTAGCTGCGCCATTTCATTCTCTAGCTCCTCTATCTCTATCTTTACCTGTACTTCTTGAGTTGGAGTCGGTGGTGTAGCTTTTCTGTCTTTCCACTCGAGCATGAAGCACTTTTCCTTACCTGCATTGAAAGTTTTTACAGTTGTTGATTTACCTCCACTCCTTAGTGTTATCTCTCCAAGGTTCATATCAATGAGTGCCTTGCAGGTGGCTAGGAATGGTCTTCCAAGAATGATAGGATGTTCTTCATCTTCTCCGATGTCTAGGATCATGAAGTCTACTAGAAATTCTAGGTCTTCGACTTTCACCAAGACGTCTCTGACTGTGCCTACTGAATGGATGGATGACAGATTAGCTAGTACGAGTTCTCGAGCTGTCCCTGCAATAGGTAATGCGAACTTGAACTTATCTGCCAAAGATAATGGTATTACGTTCACACTTGAGCCTACATCACAAAGTGCATTGACTCCTGTTTTCCCAATCTGACAAATGATGGTGACGCTTCCAGGATCTTCCTTCTTGGGTGGCAATTGTGATCTTTTTGCTACTCTTTCTTGGAACTCTCCTTCAGTTTCTCTTTTGCGCTTCTTTTCTTTAAGCGCCATGCATCTTCATTACATTCGTCCTCCATTTTCTTGATTAGAGCTTCCACTTCTTTGTCTTTAGTGTAGTCTTCTTCGAAAATGCGGTGGGAACCGATCAGCCATTCATGGATCACATGTTTCTGATACTCTATCTTCCGAATCCTTTTAACTGAGAATGGTCTTTTCACATAGTGCCTGGATGTTGGTGCCACTTTCATCCATTTCCTCATCCACTTTGCATGTTCCGTCCACCTGGTGTCTAAAGGTATCATGGGCTTCCAACTGTCTTCCATGGATGGTTTTGAGACATCAGAGAAATTGTCCCCTTGAGATTCATCTTCTATATCGGCCAGGTCGTCCCAAAATATTCCTTCAGAACTGTTGTTGTCGTGAGGTGGTGTCCATTCTGGTTCTTGCTTAATGCTGACCTCCCCGCAGTAATCCCTTCCATATGGTTCGTCTCCCATGGCTTTGGTGGTAGGCGCTTCTTCTGTTTTGAGACTACTGGATTCTGCAAGCCTTCGTGCTTGCCTTCTTTTCCAAAGCGTTCTTTCTGGTTCAGGGTCGTACTCAAACTCCAGGATACCTGTTATCAAGCACAACAAATGAATACCTTCAGTAGCACTGGAAAATTAAATGGTAAAACTATTTTTGGTTTGTCTCATGTGTCTTTGTCACTGTGAAAATTCTCAGGTAAGTGAGGTGGATCACAACGGATCGCTTAAATACCAAGACTTATCCTTAGCCAGAACTTTCACAGATCAAAATCCACAATCATCAACCAGATTTTTTTGATTTTTAAATTTTTTTGTATTTTTGAAATTTTTTTTTTTGACAAACTTAAATAAATCTAGTAATGCTTTGTAAACACAATCCCCGGCAACGGCGCCAAAAACTTGACTACGGTCTGGCAAGTGCACCAGTCTGTCGTCGAGTAATAATTCACACTCTAGGTGTCTAGAATGAGTTTGTATCCACAAGGATCGTGCCGAAGCTTCACTAGCGTTATTTAAGTTTGTGATAGTTTGCATTCGCTTTGGTTTTTGAAAAGGTTTTTATAAAAATTGCGTAATGCTTTGCAGAAATATAAATGCTGAATGTATAAATAATAGTTCCCTTAGATTATGTTCGGCGGTGAATTATCCTTGTTTTAGTAATACCTTACTATTACACTATGTCTATTAAAGTTTCCCTACGTTAACAACTAAGGTACCTACGAGAGCCTAACCTCGATGTGTCACATACCCTAATTACTAAGTGAGTTGTTTATAAACATGCATTATAACCTTCACCAATTAACCTCTAGGTCCTGGTATCGGGATGTTCATCTTCTAAGTGCTCATATCACACCTAGTGCATGATTCCTCCTCTAACCGCTCATTTCACGACTAGTGCAAGATGTTACCGTCTCTATACACCTAGCATTATTTACTACGAGTTCCGAACCATATCAAGTCAAAACCTGATATCAATTCTATGGGCGCTCCCGCTTATCCGGCTAGATTACGAGAATACGTTATTAAGTGCACGAAAGTAAATAACAAACATAATTACTAAATATCATTTATTATAACTTAGACTCAACCACAGACTCCAAATATTCATCGGGGAGTTCATCTTCTCCACCACAACCTAAGGCATAATTATAAAGACTACATATTTAAATTACAAGAATTATAACCTAAATACAAAAGCCTAAAGAAACATACATTGCTGAGTTAGTTTTCCCGTAAGGGGAGAAAACTATGCCCAATAGAGCTCCTCTGAACCTCTCCTTATAGTAGAGAGTGTTCTACTATTTCTGAATGAATAAAACAATGAAAGGGAGGCTCTATTTATAGTTTTCGTAATGGGCCTCAGCAAGGCATCGCACCACGATGAAGCCATCGTGCTGCGATGTGAAGATTCAGTTCAATTTTATAACTGATCCTGTGCATTTCATCAGCTTGGGCGCCAAGTTACTCCATCGTGCTGCGATATGATGCATCGTGCTGCGATGAGAAGATTTTCGTCAGATTTAATGCTTCTGATTTCTTGGCGAACAAGCAGCTCCCATCGTGCCACGATGGGAGCCATCGTGCTGCGATGGAATGCTGATTTTCTTCACTTTTTGGGCTTTTTCTTGTCTTTTTGCATCTTGGACTCTGTCTTGATGCTTTTTCGTGCTTTTGTAGGTTTTCCTTCGTATTTGGGCCTGTCTTGGTCATTTTGCTACTTATAATAATACTAAAAATACCGTAGAAATTCCTGTCATCAGCATCACATCTAAATTGTGCCTTAATAAATTATCTTTCCAATATGGAAGATCCCAAAATATGCTTCGTTTTATCCAATTGTGACGATCTCCATATCCAGGCAATTTAGAAACTGGACCATCTACCACCCGTGGAAGATTGTGAACCCAACAAAATATTTCTTCCCCTGTCAGTATAGGAGGTGGGTCATCCTTCACAACCCTATCTTTAGTGAACCCTTTTTTACTTTTTCGGAAGGCATGATTATGAGGTATGAATCGACGATGAGAATCAAACCATGAGTTTTTTCCACCGTTCTTCAAGGTAAATGCCTTATTGCCATCCATACACACCGGACATGCTAACTCACCTTGAGTACTCCATCTAGATAACATGCTATAAGTAGGAAAATCATTGATTGTCTACATTTAGGTTGCCCTCATTACAAAGTTTTATTTCTTGAAGATATTATAATCATAAGTCAAAGCCCCTTGGCTCCACAATTGTTTAAGCTCATCTATCAAAGGTTGCAAGTATACATCAATGTTTGCTTTTGGGTTAGATGGTCCGGGTATGATACAAGTCAAAAACATAAATGGTTTACTCATGCACATTTCAGGTGGTAGATTATATGGGGTGACAACGACAGGCCAACAAGAATATGGAGATGACGATCCTTGAATGTAAGGTGTGAAGCCATCCGAACATAATCCAAGCCGAACATTTCTTTGCTCACTTGCAAAGTCTGGATACATGGCATCAAAAAAATTTGTCAATTTTTTTTAAAAAAAAAATATGAAAATTTGTCGGGCCGGCCCATCGGGCCATGTAGGCCCTTGCTTATCAGGCCGGTCTAGGTGGGCTGGGCCTTGGGCCTTAATGGGTCGGCCCACTTAAGCCCCTTTATATGTCTTGGCCCTCTGGGCCGAGGCGGGCTGGGCTGGGCCGGCCCCTTTGACAGCTCTAATAAGCATGCTAGCAATGAAATCAAGACACTTTTGAGGAATATTCCAATTTGTTTTGCAAGCCATAAGTTTCACAGACATTGAAAGTTTTGACTCAGAAGCCCCCTCATATACGGGTCGATTTGCAGTAGTTAGCAAATCATAAAAATTTTGATCATCATTGCTTGGGGGTTCTTCATTAATCTCTTCCTCGTTGTCCTCATCACCCATAGTTTGGAAGTCATTTGTTGGGTGATCAAATGCATCATCGACCATATGTTGCATTAACGTAAATGGATCATCATTATCCATATGTCCACTACTACTTGGAACATTTTTTGGGTTGATATGTGGAATTTCTTCGCCGTGATCAGTCCAATACAAATAATTTGGTTGGAACCCATACTTATACAAGTGAACTATGACTGTAGATGCAGACGTATACGCCTACACGTGCACTTGTCACAAGGACATCTGATTCCACCATCGCTTACAAACTGAGGTCGACTTTTTGCCTTACTTACAAAATCTTTAACACCATATATAAAGGCGGGTTTCAACCCCACTCTATGAGGGTTAAGTCTATCATATACCCAACTATGATCAGGTGGGTAGCCATTCATTTTCAAAAGAAGCTCCTAAATAGCAAAACAACTCACAATATTATAAAGCTAATTAACTAAACAAATACAATATTGTAAAGCTCGATAACACAAAAGAAGAATCAAAGCAAAATCATTTACTTTAATGTTGGACATGTTATATATGGATTCCACAAAGGTTACTGATGACAGGAATTTCTATGGTATTTTTAGTATTATCATTAGTAGTAAAATGACCAAGACAGGCCCAAATACGAAGGAAAACCTACAAAAGCAAGAAAAAGCATCAAGACAAGGTCCAAGATGCCAAAAGACGAGAAAAGCCCAAAAAGTGAAGAAATTAAGCATTTCATCGCAGCACGATGACTTCCATCGTGCCACGATGGAAGCTGCTTGTTCGCCAAGAAAACAGAAGAATAAAATCTGAAGAAAATCTGTTCATCGCAGCAGGATGTGTGCCATCGCAGCACGATGACATAACTTGGCGCCCAAGCTGATGAAATGCACAGGATCAGTTATAAAATTGAACTGAATCTTCACATCGTACTGCGATGGATGCATCGCAGCACGATGACTTGCTGAGGCCCATTACGAAAACTATAAATAGAGCCTCATTTTCATTGTTTTATTCATTCAGAAATAGTAGAACATTCTCTACTATAAGGAGAGGTTCAGATGAGCTCTATTGGGCATAGTTTTCTCCCCTTACGGGAAAACTAACTCAGCAAGGTATGTTTTCTTTAGGCTTTTATGTTTAGGTTATAATTTCTTTATTGTAATTTAAATATGTAGTCTTTTGTAATAGATGTCTTAGGTTGTGGTGGAGAAGATGAACTCCCCTATGAATATTTGGAGTCTGTGATTGAGTCCCAAGTTATAATAAATCATTATTCAGTATTATGTTTGTTATTTACTTTCTTGCACTTACACGACGTATCTCGTAATCTGGCCGGGTATGCCGGAACGCTAATAGAATTGATGTTGGGTATTAACCTGATGTGGTCCGGAACTAGTAGTAAATAATGCTAGGTGTATAGAGACGGTAACGTCCTGAACTAGTCGCGAACTGAGCGGTTAGATGAGGAATCATGCACTAGGTGAGATCTGAGCACTTAGAAGATGAACAGCCCGATACTAGGATCTAGAGGCATTGGATGGGTGAAGGTAATAATGCATGTGTAATAAACAACTCACTTAGTAATTAGGGTATGTGACACTCGAGGTTAGGCTCTCGTAGGTACCTTAGTCATTAACGTAGGGAAACTCTAATATACATAGTGTAACAGTAAGGTGTTACTACAAATAAGGAAAAGTCACCGCCGAACAATAATCTGAGTAACTATGTTATACACCGTTCATGTCAAATATGAAGAAGGGAGGGAATCCAACCACCATACCTATCCTCTATGTTTCTGAATCTATTATTTATTTATTTATTTATTTATGCAAGTATTACGCTTCTTTTTATAAAACCTTTTTCCAAAACCCAAAGCGAATGCAAACTATACGAACTTAAATAACGCTAGTGAAGCTTCGGCACGATCCTTGTGGATACGAACTCATTCTAGAGACCTAGAGTGTGAATTATTACTCGACGACAGACTGGTGCACTTGTCAGACCGTAGTCAATTACAAATGATTATAGTTGGGAAAGAGAACATAACAGAATATACACGCCTGCACTAGCAGGTCAAAGCTAAGGATAACGACCCAAAAACAAAAGAAAAGGCCATAAAAAAGGAACACAACACACCACCAAAAATCAGTCACAGTAGCTCTAGATAAAGGCATAAATACGTAGTGCAGCAACAAAACACAATACCAGCATACAATTACAACCAAAACAGACAAAAAATAGAACGCTAATGAGGCCACCCTTCAGCACTAAAACCGCAGCACCACTCACCCTTATCCCTCAAAACAATCAATCGAATTCCAATGTCATTCGTAAAACAAACACGGTTGACGTACAAATTTTCCCAAGCTCCAATGCCATGAGACCATCTTAATTTCTTCATCAAGGTTTATATATGTAAAAAAGTGGATCCATGATCCATCATATCATTTTGTCCCTCTTGGCCTCTTTTAATTATCTAATTACTATATCTAACTACTAATTAGTTCTAACTAATGGCTAATCAATAAAGCCATATACTTCTTTTTATCAAAACTTAGCAAAACTTATGTTGAGATTAAGTACTCAAAGTCATATACTTTTTTTTATCAGCAAATAAAATTTTATTAAGGCACTATTAAGCACAAGGAGTACTTAGAGGCCAACCAAAAGCTTACAATAAGGCACCAATTAAGGTCTGAACACTACAAACGAAATGGCAAGGAAACAGAAGATTACAACAACATGAGATTCTACATATACCCAGCAATAACACCAACAACAACATGAGATTCGTAAATGGAGATGAAATTAGCTATATTTCTAACAAGTAACTTGGTCATCTCTTTAGAATTTTACTAAACTACAAAATTAAGAAAACACACATCACCCAAAAGAAAACACCATAACTTAAACACCACACATGACCCAGGACACAAAACGCAGCTAAAAGCTAAAAAAAATAGAACATTATATCATTCAAGATTATATCATAAAATTCCAACAAAGTAACTTCAAATTTGAAAAGGATTAAGAATAAATTTCAAGTTTCCCAACAACAAGAAAGTTGATTCTCAGCTTCGAATCACAACATTATATCATTTATGTAGAAGAATAAGAAGATTAAGAAGTAAGGATTAAGCTCATTGTTTCAGTTGAGAGGGAAGAACAAAGAGGTCACCGGCGCTACTAAGAAGGTCCTGGCGCAGCTGAGATGGCCGTCGGAGATGCGTCGATCGCCGGAGTAGAGAGTGGGTTGCTCGTGCTTTCGTTCCTTGTTGCTTCCAGAAGAGAAATGACAAATGGGAATGTGAGAAGGGAAACGGAAAGGAAAGTAAAGTGAAATTTTTATCTAAAAAAATAATTATTATAATTATATTTTATAACTATATACGGAAATGCCGTGGATAACGAAAATTACTTTTTTATTCATACCCACGGATATGCCGTGGGAATCGTTAAAAAATAAAAATAAAAAATATTTTATATATATGTACGGATAAGCCATGGGTAACAAAAATTAAATTTTATGCTTACCTACGGATATGCCTTGGGTAATGAAAAGTACAATTTCGTGAAAATTTTTTGGAGGGATGGGATAATTTTTTTATTTTTGCCTTATCCATGGACAAGTCGTGGGTATTACCCACGGAAAACAGCCCTGGGTAAAAATTCCCTGGGTATATACATTTTTTCTTGTAGTGTGAACTGGTCCACCGAATTTGACACCAGAGGGAATCAGACATGAGACCTTAAGAGGAGCAAACTCCAAGGACCCAAGTCTACACCACTAGGCCAATCCAAGTGGATTAATTTCTCTACTATAATAAATGTTAGATGCCTGTTAGTTCAATATAATTGTTGCAGATAAAAATTTGACTGTGTATCAAATACTTGGAACTTTGGAAGAGACCGTGCACGTAAACAAAGAAAGAATAATATATTAGTTAAAAATGAAAATAGTATTCAGACTGTATATTTGTTGATGTGTTTCAAAATTGTGTTCACTAAATATTTCCTAAATGTTATTGACAAAAGGGATGTTATTTATAAAATAAAAAAATGCATATGTAATATATATTCCAACTAAAACATATGAGCGAGTAAATTGAAAAGAGAAAAAATGAAATAAAGACGATTAACCAACAAATCTCCAAATCCAACTAAAGAAAGAGTCAACACATTTCAAATACAATGTAGAGAATTGGTCAGATCAATGCTACGAAAATATACTTTTAAGTCGATTTTTAAGGGTTTTTATGCTAGTTGCACAAGTGTATTGGAATTTAGAATGTCCCAAACTTATTAAGTGAAAAATATTTTATGTGGTTGCCAATTGACTTAAAACACTATGTATTAAACCATTTACAACTAACTTAGATATTGAATTCTTTGATAAAAATAAAAGTTTTAATTTTGTTTAATGTAGACTAACTTGAAAAAGATCCATATTAATATTAGACATGCTTATTATTCTCTAAATATGCACCACGAGTTACAAAAATAATGTAACAATGAACACATGCATGTATGAATCACAGTCGTGTTATGTGCACACAATAACTCAACATAAATACAACACTAGGGTCATTTTTTATATTCCAACTTTAACATTAAGGACATTTTGGTAAAAGACCAATTAATTTTTTCTTCTTCACTCATCTTCTCTCTCTTCCCTACAACCAACCACCATATCACTGCAACCACCATCAACCAACCACCATGTCAGTGCAACAACCACCAGCCAACCATGTCGACACCATGTGGGAGTTGCCCATGTTCCAGCAATGAGAAATACATGGTTTCTCACTTTTCCTCATTCGGTGCTTAAGTTCAACAATGTATCAGAAACATTTTGAAAAGCTTGGCAATTGTGAGAACAATATGTCAAAGGTGGTGTATCATAGTTTGAAGAATTGCAAACATGCATTTAATGCATATGAATTATTTCCTCTATAAATATACGATTCAACAACGCAAACAAACACAACAACAATACATCCTCACTCATAGAAATAGAGAGAAAAATAGAGAGTCTTAAAAATTGGGGTTAAATAGTTGATACCCCCTGCAAAGTAGGTCGGTTTTGGGATACCCCCTGTAAAAAAAAATTTTAAGATCCCCCCCTTGCAGACTGAAGATTCTTTGGGATACCCCCCTGGAGTGACACCAAGGCAGGGAATCTCCACGTTTCGCCTATGTGGCACCTCCACGTGGAATTTTTTTATTTTTTTATTTTTTTTGCCACGTGGCATTAAAAATTAAATAAAAAAAAAACCAATTTTTTTTTTCTGTTTTCTTTCTTTTATTTATTTAAATATTAATATTAACTATTTTTAAAAAATAGTAAATATTAAATAAAAACATTAAAACTTATTATTAATTATTAATTTTAAAACTTAAATAAATTATTATATAAAAAATAAAACTTATATAAAAAATAAAAACATAATGAAATAAAATAATTTTTTTAAAAAAAATTTGCACCTAAGAATTAAAAAAATCAAAGAAAAAAATCAAAACATAATTAATTTATTTTATGGGTTTGGAGAAGATGAATGTTGTTGAAGATGAAGATCTAATGTTCATCAATTTTTTTTTTTTTGGAATACAATGTTCATCAATTTTGATTTTAAATAAAACCAGTTTTCCAGTTTTTTTTTTAATTTCAAAAAATAATTACACAGTTGGTTTGTTTGAGAATTAGTTACCTTTGATTTTTTAACTTTTTTAATTCTAACTTCTTTGATTTTCTTTTAAATTTACACCTTCTTTAATTTAATGTTTACAATTTTTTTTACTTCTTTGATTTTTTTAACTTCTCTAATTTTGTTTCTTTTAATTATTTTTAAGTTATTTGATTTTTAGAATTTTTATAAAATAAATTAATTATGTTTTGATTTTTTTCTTTGATTTTTTTAATTCTTAGTTGCAAATTTTTTTAAAAAAAATTATTTTATTTCATGATGTTTTTATATTTTATATAATTTTTATTTTTTTATTAATTTATTTAAGTTTTAAAATTAATAATTAATAATAAGTTTTAATGTTTTTATTTAATATTTACTGTTTTTTAAAATAGTTAATATTATTAATATTTAAATAAATAAATGAAAGAAAACAGAAAAAAAAAATTGGAATTGAGGTAATCTATGTTTTGATTTTTTTCTTTGATTTTTTTAATTCTTAGTTGCAAATTTTTTTTAAAAAAATTATTTTATTTCATGATGTTTTTATTTTTTATATAATTTTTATTTTTTTATTAATTTATTTAAGTTTTAAAATTAATAATTAATAATAAGTTTTAATGTTTTTATTTAATATTTACTGTTTTTTAAAATAGTTAATATTAATATTTAAATAAATAAAAGAAAGAAAACAGAAAAAAAAAAAATTGGAATTGAGGTAATCTATGTTTTGATTTTTTTCTTTGATTTTTTTAATTCTTAGTTGCAAATTTTTTTAAAAAAATTATTTTATTTCATGATGTTTTTATTTTTTATATAATTTTTATTTTTTTATTAATTTATTTAAGTTTTAAAATTAATAATTAATAATAAGTTTTAATGTTTTTATTTAATATTTACTGTTTTTTAAAATAGTTAATATTAATATTTAAATAAATAAAAGAAAGAAAACAGAAAAAAAATTGGTTTTTTTTTTTTTTAAATTTTTAATGCCACGTGGCAAAAAAAAATAAAAAAATCAAAAAATTCCACGTGGAGGTGCCACATAGGCGAAACGTGGAGATTCCCTGCCTTGGTGTCACTCCAGGGGGGTATCCCAAAGAATCTTCAGTCTGCAAGGGGGGGATCTTAAAAAAAAAATTTACAGGGGGTATCCCAAAACCGACCTACTTTGCAGGGGGGTATCAACTATTTAACCCTAAAAATTGTTCTAAGAGAAAGATAATGTGAGCCAATTTGTGAGAGTTGTGTCTACAAATTGAGATACAAAGTGAGGTCCACCTAAGGGTGAAGATTTCTAATCTCATTAATATTATAGTCGAAGTTTAAGAGGCCTACAGTCCCGTGGTTTTTTCCTTACTCGCATTGAAAATGTTTCCACGCTAAAATTTTCCTTGCTCAACATCTGAAAGGTCTCTTGGTGGAGTACAATACTTTGTTACCATCATTGACGATCACTCTAGAAATTTGTGGGTGTATCCATTGAAGATGAAAGATCAGGTTCTTCAAGTATTCAAAGAATTCCATGCCTCGGTAGAACGAGCATCTGGAAGAAAAATGAAATGCTTAAGGACTGACAATGGAGGAGAGTATATAGGCTCATTTGCAACCTATTGTAAATCTCACGGAATAAGACATGAGAATGTACCTCCCAAGACTCCTCAATTGAATGAAGTAGTTGAAAGAATGAACATAATCGTTGTTGAGAAAACCAGAAGCATGCTTTCTCAAGCAAAACTTCCTAAATCATTTTTGGGTGAAGCAGTCAGAACTGCAGTCGATTTGATAAATTTGACTCCTTTAAGACCTTTAAATGGAGAGATACCAGATGAAGTATGGTATGGAAAGAAAGCCTCTTATGACTTGAGAGTCTTTGGGTGCGGGGCATTTGTCCATGTTCCTAAAGATGAAAGAGCAAAGGTAAATGCTAAAACGAAGGAGTGCATATACCTTGGTTCACCAAGAGATGAACTTGGCTTCATATTATACTATCCTAGAAATAAGAAGATTGTTCGAAGCAGAGACGTTGTATTCTATGAAGACCAGATGATCCACGATATTCAATCTAAAAAGCCAAAGACCATTGTGGCACATAATTCAAGGGGAAAGATTCCTCAATTGAATTATGATCATGTTCAACCAACACAACATGATCATATGGAACTACCTGATCAGACATAACAAATCCAGCCAATCGAAGAAGAGCCATTAGCTGATGATGATGAGATGGAAAAAGAACCTCAATTGAGAAGATCAATGAGAGTTAGACAACCATCAATAAGGTATTTCTCAGGTGAATATGTAAATTTCACTGATGAAGAAGAACCTCAAAGCTTCGTTGAAGTTGTTGAGACAAATGATAAGGATAAAAGGTTGCAAACCATGCAAGAAGAAATGGAATCCTTAAAGGAGAACCAAACACATGACCTGGTAAAGTTACCAGAAGGAAAAAGAGCCTTGAAAACCATCAAAATGCGTGAAGGGGTGCCATCAAAAGAAAGGCATTGATTTTGAAGAAATATTCTCATCGGTGGTGAAGATGACATTGATTAGAGCAATCCTTGGTGTAGCTGCAAAACTAGAATTAGAGATAGAACAACTTGATGTTAAAACAATATTCTTGCACAGAGACCTAGAGGAAGAAATCTATATGGAACAACCTGAAAGTTTCGTTGAACCAGGCAAAGAACACCTAGTGTGTCGCTTGAAGAAAAGTCTATATGGCTTAAAGCAAGCTCCAAAACAATGGTACAAGAAGTTCGATCTCTTCATGACCCAACACAATTTCACAGAGACGTCAGCAGACCACTGTGTATTTGTGAAGAACTATGAAAATGGAGAATCAATCATACTTTTGTTGTATGTTGATGATATGCTTATTGTTGGAAAAGATAAGACATATATAGCTACTCTCAATAAAGCATTGAGTAAATCTTTTATTATGAAAGATCTGAGTGCAATGACGAAGATTCTTGGAATGAAGGTCGTTAGAGATTATTCTAGAAGAATGTTGTCGATGCCACAAGAAGATTATATCAAGAAAGTTCTTGACAGGTTTAACATGCACAATGCCAAACCTGTGCATGTTCCACTACCTGGTCATTTGAAACTTAGTAAGACACAATGTCCATAAAATGATAAAGAAAAAGAATAAAATGAGCAAGGTGCTTTATACTTCAGCAGTGGCTAGCCTTATGTACACGATGGTGCTTCATCTTTGCAAGAACTCGACATACCATTCAAAGTCAAGACACATTGATGTGAGCTATCATTGGATACATGATGTGTTAAGAGAAAAATATTGTGAGCCAATTTGTGAGATTTGTTTCTACAGATTGAGATACCAAGTAAGGTCCACGTAAGGGTGAAGATTTATAATCCCATTATTATTATTATAGTGGAAGTTTAAGAGACCTACGGCTCCCGTGGTTTTTTCCTTACTCACATTGAGAAGATTTCCACACTAAATTTTTTTTGTGTTATTTTACGTTTCCACTAAGTACCTATTTTGAGTTCATAGAGAAGAAAAATTATGCAGGCATTTCCCAATACACCACTCACCACCACCATTACCCTGTCCTCACAACCATGTCGTTAAACCTCCCTCACCACCACATCCTCACAACCATGTCGTCACACCGCCCTCACCACCACCGAGCTTCACACTTCCGTTCCATGTAAGAACTAAAGCAAGAGAGAGAATATATAGTGAGAGAGTTATATATATATATATATATATATATATATATATATATAGGACATATCACATAAGAATGGTAAAGATATGTGAGAATGATGAGAATGATTATTAAACCTTAGATCAAAATTGAGTGGCTGAGATTAAAAATCTCATCATGTGTCTTTCCTTATTCTATCGATTCTCACTAACCCATTGATTTGTCATCTTCTTCGACCCATATGCGATTGGATGTTGTTGTTCTCTGTACAATATGAGAAAATTGAAAATAAAAACAATTCAAGATCCAATTTCAAGTTTCAATTGTGTTGCCATCTCATTCAATTGAAAATGTTTTTATAATGAAAGTTGCAATAGAAATCCTGTAATCCTTTCAAGGTTGTGATATAAACCTTATATATTGAATAATTGGTGTAGATTTAAACCTTATGCCTCCCACATCCAGAAGCTTCGCAATAATTTGTTTTTGCCTTTCTCTTCTTCCCTGAAAATGATTTGTGTTTGTTACTTCTTTAAACAACTCAGGATCTGGGTATCTCATTTGTTTTTAATGTGTTGAACCAATTTTGCCCAAATTAAACACAAATGTTAAACCCTTATTGAATTAAACACAGACCATAGGGTTTGAGAGGAGAAGTGAGATTGGCCAGAGGAAAGCAAAATTCGCCGGAACACAAAGTGAACACAGAGTGATTCAATTCACGGCCGGAGGAGGTTGGCCGGAACACAGAGTGGATGACGTAGAGGAGATAATAACGCTAGAGGTGGAGAAAAGAGAAAGTGTAGCACGTGAGAATGAAGGGAAGAAGAAGATAGAACGATGGGATTGTGTAATTAGGTACAAGAGTTGCTTAAAATTATGTTTTAATCTCAGCCACTCAATTTTGATCTAAGGGTTAATAATCATTCTCATCATTCTCACATTTCTTTATTATATATATATATATAGAGAGAGAGAGAGATTCAGTAGAGAGATGGAGGTAAGCCGGTGAAGAGAGAACAGTGAGATAGATATTCAATTAAGAGAGAGAGAGAGAGAGAGAGAGAGAGAGAGAGAGAGAGAGTAAATGAGAGAGAGAGAGAGAGAGTGAGTGAGAGAGAGATGTAGAGATGATGAAGAAGGATAGAAAAAATAAAAATAAATTGGAGTATTGAGTAATAGTATGATGTATAGGTGTGGTATATGTGTCATAAATATTATGTTCCAATATATTTTCTCTATAATAATGAGACAGGTAAAACCGTAAAATATCATTTTCTTACACAGTGGCCTATACATGTATTTGAAATAACTAAAAAAAAAAAGTGAATGATAATAGATAGATATGACATTGACTAGTGGCAATTACACTATGTTTGGTTCTAAACAGAAATTGCGAAGAGAGAAATTGGTGAGAGAAAGAAGAGAGAAATGTGTGAAAAATAAAATAGATTTGAGGTATTGTTTGTGATAAAAAAAAAAAGATAAGAGAAATAGAACAGAGAATATAATTGATTATTTATAAATTTATCATAATATCCTTTAATTCCAAAAACTACCATAAAATAAATTTTATTTAAGCACTAGTTAATGTTAATTCAACTAATTAGTGATTTATTTAATTTGATTTAATTATAATTAAGCCATTTTTTGGATTTTATTTAAACATAACATAGTAATAAAAAGTAAATGATATGAAAGGTAATGTGAGAGAAAAATGGGCAAATAGCAATTCATCTCTCCTTTCTTCGCACAATGGAGGAGAATCAAAGGTGGATAAGTTCCACAAGTTTCGATCTCTTTACCATGTTTCTCTTGTGCTCCAAACAATAGGAATAGGATCTTTCTTCGCACATTCTCACTCTCTCTCTCTCTCTCTCTCTCTCTCTCTCTCTCTCACACACACACACACACCAAACTCTCTTAATAAATATTTTTTCATACGCACCGGTCGAGGATGGAACACAAGACCAAATTATTAAGAGGACCAAATTATTAAGAGGACCAAATATCTACCACTTATTTCAAACTATGTTAGTAAAACTTTGATATTT
Source organism: Trifolium repens (assembly GCA_030408175.1). Lineage (NCBI taxonomy): Eukaryota > Viridiplantae > Streptophyta > Magnoliopsida > Fabales > Fabaceae > Trifolium > Trifolium repens. The sequence goes on from CP125851.1 coordinate 42,106,892, forward strand.
TTCAAAAGTATAAAATAGTAAATTTCGTTTGTGCTCTTATTTATGATGGAGAAAGAATATTAAAAGTAAGTTGTAGAATTGTGAATAATTAATAATTGTATATTTATCAAATAAACTTAAATTTGCATGAATATTAAATGTAACAGATCAACTACAATATTTTCAAGATGTTTCTTTGGTTTTGATGAATTTGAGTTTCATTTTTTATAAAAATGATAGAAGACAAACAAGACAATACTCGTGGGTAGCTTTGAACTTGTTCCGACTTTGACGTGAAAACCCTGAATTGATTGAATTTGAGTTTAGGTTTCGATCTCTGATTCTAAATAACAGGATGGAATGGAGACACTAATATTCATCCCAAACTCGTCCCCAAAATCATCCCGTTTGTATATATTTTTGCCTCTTTTTCCTTAAAACCCGTTCAACAAACTTTTAAATGACATTCATCTTTTTATTTATTTTTTTGTAAAAAAAACAGGCATCCGCTTCATTTTCCTCACATCCATCATATAAAAGAGACAATGCTTGCATGCTTTGAAACAAAAAAGAAAACAAAGACAATGCTATATGACAACACCTTAATGCAATCCAATATAACAGAGAAATCTGCCTCCAAATTTGAAAAACACACTCATTGTACATTACTCAAATAGTCCACACAACTAAACATATGAAACCAACAACACTAGACAAAGTGGCACATCGTAAATTATATCATGATGGACAGAAAGAGAGACAATAGGAACAATAACAACTAGACAAAAGTAAAGAAAACAAGATACGAGTTACTTTTAATTCCATTGAGAGGTTGGGCTTAAACAGTTAATATTTTCACAGGTTGTCTCCGCGGAATCTTTTTCCCAGCGATGAGGAGTGAAAGACATCACATGCCACGGTCGTCCAAACCTTAAAAAACATTTTTTTTATCGGTGAACACTTCAGTACACTAAAGTCTCGTATAACACGTATCAAGAGAGGTGATTTTAGGTCAATTTTAGCCTAAAATCATCATTTTAAATTGTTTTTCTTTCTCGTTATAATAAATATATAAGTGTGATTTTCACATATTTGTTTGTTTTGATTTCTCGTCTTTGTACGGTGTATTTGGTTGTCTCGTCTTTGTGCGATATATTTGTTTTCTCGTCTTTGTGCGGTGTTCATTTGTTTCAGATTGAAGGAGTAGTTCTGATCTAGTGCAGATTCAATCAATATCGACTTTTGTGTCATCGACACTATAGATCCGGAGGCATGAATATTCCGGACACTTCAATATAGTCATATTTGTAGGCATATGTAATTTGCCATTTTATGTTATTAACATGGATGTTGTGAGTTTTGTTCGCGGATTTATCCTTTTTGTTTTGAGCGATTATAAATTTGTATTACATTGATGTACTTTATCCATTTGAATGAATGAATATCGTTTATTTTGTATAAAAAAAAATTGTTTATTTATTTAATATCAAATTTTTTTTATATTTGATTATTTAAAATTAAAATTTAATTTTGAATTAATTTTATTTATTTACATGTTTTCAGATACCTAACAAAATTCTAAGATACAGAAGAAATTTTGTTATTTTCTTCGTTCTTAAATATAAGTCCCCTTTAAATTTATTTTTTTTTCTTTCTGTTTTTCAATAAAATTCCTTTCAAATTTCTAAAGACATTAATTACTTATTTACCAAAATATTCATAATTAACCAAAATTTTCATAATTAATTAATTATAGTATACTACCTTTTTCTATAACATGTAATAAATACTTTAAAATAAAAATTAATTCATTCTCCTAATAAAGAATAAACTTGTAATATATATTTTCAACAAATTTAATACCACAATAAACATTTTTAATATTTATAATTTTCTCAAATTGATATTATACTTAGCTACAGAGGTAGTATTTCTATTCACTTTTGGTTTTCAACACTTTGTATAAATACCAACTTAGCAACATCAACTTTTTCACTATCACCACAACACTATACCTTCAAACACTATTTTTTAATTTCTCTCTCAAAAAATTATCATCCTGCATTTACTTCAACAAATTAATTTTTTTTAAACATGGAAAACACTAAAAAGCTTCAAATTACTTGTTTTCTCTTCTTATTTTTGATTTTGCAACAACAAGTTGTGTTTGTTGAAGGGAGAAATTTGAGGTCTCATTTGTGTAGAGATTGCTCAAAGATGCACAAAAAATCCAATATTCATCATGAAGGAAGAAGAAGAAGGTCTTCAAGACGTGTAGAGTATGAAGTGGATAATTTTAGGCCCACATCACCAGGTCATAGTCCAGGTGTTGGTCACTCCATCAACAATTAACTACAAATTTAGAAAATGGATCAATGGAGTAAACAACTACTCTATCATTTTCTACTAATTAAGCACTAACATTTTTCTTAATTATGAGCTAATTACTAGTTGAGTACTTGATGAACTCAGCATGCATTGCCTTGAATTAAGTATTAAGCTGAAGTTTCTTTTGGACTGTATTTTTCTATGTTTCTACACTCAGCAACATTAGAGTAGCTTGTTAATTTTGTGCTATCTCATACATTTATGGTAGCCACCAATTCAAAAAATAGAAAAAAGATTAAACAAATGGATGATGTATCTTGATATTTATTCAGTTATTATATATATGTGGTTGGACTGTTTTTAATTTGGTACATATATGAATAAAATTCAGAATTTGTTTTGGACTTTGGTTGGCTTTATGTTCATTGTATTTATTTTTCAAAAGGGAATTTTTTTTTTTTGTCATGTAGTTTAGTGGCTTGAAATTCCACTCATAAGGTGGATAAATGGGATAATCGGGGTTCGAACTCCGGCCCCCTGCATATATAATACAATATCAAACCCATTAACAAATAATATAAATTTGTTGATCACCAAAATATAATACTATAAAACTAAAATAACACTTAGTACTCTATACCAAAAAAGAATTTATACACGAACTGAAAAAACAAAATAAACTTTAGTCTAATTGTTGAGAATTAAGATCAGGATTATCTATACTCACTTTACAATGCAAGTCGTTTTGTAAGAATAAATTAAGATCAATATAAAATTTACGAAGGTGTTAGAGTTTATATATCGTTGAGTTGTCTACCATAATTAAATTTCCACATTAGATTCAAGTGGTTTATATTAAGAAAAATAGAAGTCTTACGATGAAAAATGGACAAACTCTTATTTTAACAATTTTAATGTCGAGGTAAGTGACTTCGTAACCTTTGCGTAGCATAGTAGAATGAAGGCTACACACTGACGCTCTCATATCTATTAGCCTAAGCGTCTTCGCTAACTCGCTCGCCTATCGATTGAGTTATGTTTTAGAGTAAGACATAGCGTATATCTAACATGTGTGTAAAATCAATTGCGACAATATGAAAACAATTAATTAATATATTCATTAGTATGTAGGTTAATTTAAAAATTAAGGAAAATATAGTAAATGACATTGTTCTAGAAAATATTAACATATTATTAAACATATTAGATGACATGTACCTACCTACATATAACCTTGAATTGACAAGACTCGTGCAAGTAAAAGATGAATATCCAATAGACTAAAATCAATAAAAGAAATAGTAGTACTGTAAATAAAAAGTAAGGAAATTAAAGTCTGTACTTTTTGAAAGTTAACTAGGGACGGAACATGGAGGGAGATTACATATTACATAATCAAATTCATTAATTAACGACAAACTATCAAAATCAACAGTTAAGAATCTTGATATATGTCTACTTTTAAGATGATTTTTTGTGGTTTAAGGTTTTCGGGCATATATTTAAAGAAACTTTAATTACTCGCTTCCTGTTATTAGTTGATCAAGTCAAGAATCCCTTTAACTTGATGGTCGATTAAGTCAAGAATAATGATCAACTACTTTCGCTTAGGGATGGCAATGGGTAGAGTATGGGTAGGGTACTACAGTCCCCATCTCCATACCCGCGATTTAAAAAAATACCCGTACTAATTCCCATACCCGCGTGAGTGACACTCTTTGTCCCCGTCCTCATACCCTATGGGTACCTAAATACCCATACCCGTACCCGTTACCCGCATTTTTGCTAAAAATAAATTCATCAATTATAAAATATCATATCAGTTTAATATAATTAAAAAAATTTAAAGATTTTAATGTTGACTCATGAAAATTATGAACAAAATTATTAGTAATATCATGCTAAAGTTCATTTATTGGATTATGTTATACATAAACATTTTCATTACAAATGTGTAATAGTATAATAATGTTGTATATTTTAAAATTTATTTACATATATTATTATATAATAATATAATTAAAATAAATAAATATATACTATGTGGGTATATGGGGTGGGTACTAAGGTACCCGTACCCGCACTCATACCCGTTCAATTTTGTGGGTAATTACCCATACCTATGCCCATACCCAAAATGCGGGTTTTTACCCTACCCGTTGTGGGTATTTTTTGTGGGTACCCACTGGGTATGGGTAAATTGTCATCCCTTTCGCTTCATGTTATTAGTCGGATGAGATTTGCTCCCGTTGAAAATAATACAGTTTTCACACAGTTTATAATCTCAGCTATTGATTATATATCAGACGATTCAAATAAATACAATTTAAAAATCATATACAATATAAGAAAGTTGATGTCCCTGTAAAGGTTGAAAATGCCCATGTCTCAAATGCTGCCACTTGGCACAAATAGGGGTATTTGATGTCCAAAAATTATTTATTTGAACTAAGTGATAAAGTAACCAAGCCATTTTGACTTCAAACCAAGCCATGTAAAGTTTATTGTGAGATAAAGTGTCACTTTCACATGAGCCATGGTTTGATAGTAACCAAGCCGATTCGGAAACATTTGGAGAGGTCCCATTGATCAAAATTTGGTCTATTTTAAAATCAACTTTCTGTCTCACATATCAAGACTACCAATATATCACTTTCACTCCTGCAACTATGAACAACTCTATACTCCAACACTTCTTTCAACTTCACAACAAAACATTGGACAAAAGCTCATATTCAAACATTCAGATGCTTTCAAATTTTTTATTATCCAGTGGATTACACATATCACATGCTTTCAAATTTTTTATTAAAACATTCAGATAGTAACTATTTATTTATTTTCCCACCAAACTACAATTTTTGAAATTTGAATATCAAATCTCATCAATTTTTCTTTATAACTTGATTTTTCTCTCTCATTTTATCATTTCTACATTTTTGCATTCCTCTACTTCTCTCTCATTTTATCATTTCTTCATTATGATATTTCTCATATTTCATATCTTATTTAATCATAATTGATAACAACTCTAATAAATTATTCTTTTTTTCATTCGATTTCCATGTTTGTATATCTAATAATATTTGTTTGTGTTTGCAGATATCAAACTTTGTTTCATGACCATTGAAGGAAATATGATAGTAGAAGAAGTACGGTCACATTGGATGTAAGTAAAAAAATTCATTTTCTTTGCAGTTATATCACATATAACAAATAACAATCATATTAAGTTGCAAATATAAAATGAATAATAAAGATTTGAGTTGGGTAATAAATTTTGGGCTTGGGCTGCAATATGAGTCTTTTCTCACCAAACAATGGGACTTAACTCTAATTATTTTTTACAAAATCAATTTTATTAATTAATATATAGGTAAACATTTGTTTTAGTATTTTTAAGTAAATAAAACATACTATTACATACGGGAAATATTATAAGTAATACAATTTTAAAAATAACTATCATATAAATAATAACGCACTAATACGGAAAACATTTAACTATAATGTATTAAATAAATTACACATTGGACAAAATATATTATCACATACGAAAAAAATAAGTGATACAATTTTAAAAGTAACTATCCTATAAGTAATAATGCACTAATATGGGAAAAATTTAACTATAATGTACTAAATAAATTATACAATGAACAAAATTTACTATCACATACGGAAAAAATCATAAGTGATACAATTTTAAAAACAACTATCCTATAAGTAATAATGCACTAATACGGGAAATATTTAACTATAATGTATTAAATAAATTATACACTGGATAAAATTTACTATCACATACGGAAAAAATTATAAGTCATACAATTTTAAAAATAATTATCATATAAATAACAATGCACTAATACGGGAAACATTTAGCTATATTGTACTAAATAAATATGCACTGGACAAAATATATTATCACATACGGAAAAATACTAAAAAAATGTATAAGTTATATATAATTTTTTCATCAAGTTGTAACTTTAAAAATTGGTAACTAAAAACAAAAAAAAACGCGTAACGTTACGACCCATCCGATAGACGGGTTACCTACTAGTTACTACAAACAATTTCAGCCGCATAATTTAGATCGAACGATTCTGATATGTTACAGCGTCCTAATGTAATAGCAGGAAATCTGGATCCTTATTAGTCAAATTAAGCATGAAAAACCAAATTAAATATTCTTCCTATTTTAAAGTAAAATTTAAGGATTTGATTAAAAAAATTATGTGGTATTCAAACTCATTATTGTATTAGTGCACTCTATATGAGTCTTTAACTCATAATTTACTTCAATAAAAGAAAAAGGAAAAATAAAAATAAGAGAAAGAAAGAAACTGTGGAGTGAGATTTGAGAATCAAATCACTTTTATCTAGTGCACTATTGATATGAATCTCACCCATATACACTTTATTATCTATGTGCTTTTTCACAACAATTTTTTTCATATCAAATGTTTCCTTCCAGAAATGAGAAAACTTTCCATAAAAGAAGGCAACCAAATGATGGAAAGAAATAATTTAAGTCCTATGAACATTAGAAACAAATACTAGTGTTGAATCCACTTGAAATTAAAGATGACATTTGAGGCCACAATGTAGTACAAATTTTTTGGTAGATACTTTTAATTTTCTTCGATTGGGGTGCATACAAGACTTGATGGCGGTTATGTTAATTTAAGCTGAAACCAAACACTTGTAGAATCTGACCCTACTTGTATTCCTCATTTAAAACAATGAACAAACATACAAACATTACAATATTCACTACCTAACCTTAGATCAAAATAAAGGTTTCTTAAAAATGCAACCCTATTCTATTTTTAGGGCATGGTTGTCCACGAGGAAGAGCACTCTTGTGTGCCTTCTAAATTCTAATTATAAAAGTTAGTTGCAAGTTGCAGCATGCGCTAGCTGTGTACGGCTTATCATTTGGTTTTAGATGGTATCACAAAAAAAATAACATTAATACTCAAACCGTACAGGTGTTAGAATAATAAAGTTGGTTTCATAAAAATAAAATAAGTTTATGTCTATAACATTTTTCTTTGGCTATTTATTTATAGAAAAATGTTATGCGGACATCAACTTTAATATTCAACATTATATTTTTGTACAATTTGAGTATAATGAATAGAAGTATATAATTTTATTATTTTTTCATCTCCCTTGAGATTACATCAATATTTATAAGTTGGGTATTTTTATACGGTGTTTAATATGATGTCAATTTTTTTATGTTTATACGACTCATAGTGAAATACTCTCAAACAAAAAAATGCATGACCTACTCGTAGTTGTTAGACCTATTTAATTTTGACCATAGATGCCTTAGACCATTTCCAATGGTAGTACCTATTTCAATAGGAAGTTGTATCTATTAGGTTCTATCATTTGAGCAACATGCATTTGAGTGCCAAATAGGTACTATAGCTTAAATAAGCATTATCTCTCTCCTTTAGAACCCACTTTTATTTTGATTAAAATATATTTTTTATGGGACCCACATGTTTCATATGAGTTATTAAATAATAAATTATTATTAAAATAATGATGTGAAGTTATTAGTGGGACCCAATAAGAATATTTTAAAGAGGTGCTCAGTTGAAGAGATTGAGTGCTTAATAAGTACTATTATTAAAAAATTATAAATGTGTGATGTGCAAAATTGAAGTGCTCTATTGTGGATGTATACAAGTGGGACTCAATTAGAGGAACTTACTACGTATTAGGCACTCATTGGTTGGGTATCATGAACGGGCTACCGAATTGGTATGAAATTAATAGGTGTACATTGAAGAGACTCTCATGAGTTTGAATCAAGAAGTCATTTCCTCTTTGTACTTAGATCTTCCTCTAACACTTCTCTCATTCCTGTGTGGCATAAATAATTAGTTGATGTTTGGATAATTAGTTTCTACAATTACAATTACAATTACAATTACAATTACAATTACCGCAGGGACACCTTGTTTTACCAAACAAAATATGCAATCTCAAAGAGTACACTATAAAAGATAGAGTTGATGATTTTAATTACAAAATTGTGGTGACACATTAATCCCTCTAATTAGATTTTGAACATTCAAAATTGATTGTTATTTTGATGATGTGTTATAGAGTTAGTAGTTAAAAGTTGCCAGTGTATAACATAGCATGTTTGTACCCTAAAAATTGATTGTTTTATTTATATATATATTTTAAGTTTATTAGAAAATATGGTGTCAGTGTAAAATAATTTTATATATAAGAGCATCTCATCAAACATTCTCCAAATCATTTAGATCTAATTTAAATTTAACGAGACATTCTTGTTCCAGATGCTAAGGAATTACTCCCTCCATTCCTTAATATAAGAAGTACAATTTTTAGATACATTGAAATATTAATGTATCTAGACAATGATATAGTCTAGATACATCAATATTTTAGTGTATCTAAAAAATGAATTTCTTGTTATATTAAGGATCGGATAGTACCTTTTAATGTAACCTTTTGGGCCACTTTTATGATGCTCAAGCTGATCATTGTAACACTTACTGATAAAAAATCAGGAGATTAATTCACAAGCTATCTTGTGCAATGGAAGAGCAATAATTGAATATTTGTTGTATACATGTTAATTTGAAAGTTTCTCTTCCACCCCCCCCCCCCCCCCAAATTTTTTTTTCTACTCAGAAAAAGTTCGGGAAACGTTTTCCGAAATTTTTTTGGTGTAAATTATGTGTTTTCCGAATTTTTTCGCGTACTAGGAGGTGAAAAACAAACATGGGAGTAGGAAGAGAAATTGTCTGTTAATTTATTTGGAATTTAAAGAAAAGATAAGGCCCTAATTTACTATACCGGAAAGGAAACAAAATAATGGGCCTGATGTATTTCATAAAAGAATTTTTCTCTTCCCCCCCCCCCCCAAAGTATCTTTTATCCCCCCAAAAGTTCCGTTTTTGCCCCTGAACAATAGTTTTGGAGAGAAAAAAATCCGCTCATGTTTAGGTTCGGAAAAAAATTTCCGAAATTTTCTTTTATAGAGATAGAATATATATCACTTCTTCATTACTCAATCAAAATATCTCTCAAAGAAGCTTGCGTTTTTCCATGAAGTGGTGGACTAAAATCAATATTAGAGGGTTGACAAAGGTTTTCTACACTCTTTGAGGCATGGTTATTTGCATTACTAGGTTGTAGGTTCGTAAACATAAAGCACCCTCTGCCACATGTTTATATCGGAAAATATTTTCCGAAATTTCACTTGAGAAAAATCGGAAAATACGTTCCAAAATTTCCCTTACTTGCAATTTTTTGCAGGTTTTGTATCTGCTGCATGATTATTTTTTAATCATGGACTTAAACTACACTTAACTAACATAAAACTTACTTGTATGACAAAGAAGGAGATGAGAGGAACAAATTTGTTCTTGAAGTGAAGTAATACCACGAATTTGTACTTTGAGTGAAGAGGAACGAAAATGTGAGAAGTTGGAAGGAGATGAAGGGGAACGAAAACACATTTCTATATATAAAACGCACTTTTCGAAACAAAAATGTGATATTACGGGCAAGGTTTTAAATAAAGGTCCGCGACCGTGAAAAGGGCCGCGACAAAACAGTTTTGGCAGGTGACGCTACCGTTACCATTATCACCGTTTTTTATATTAAAGAACAAATTGTGATTAATTCACACCGCGGCGACCGCAATTAGTGTCGTAACACCTGTACCGACCGAAATCGCGAAAACCTTTACGTAACCGAGACGCGACCGCGGCCGTTTTTTAAAACCTTGATTACGGGTATAAAAGAAACATAGGAAAATAAAAACATTCTTCATAAAAGTTATGAGAAGTCCAAGGCTCTGTGGCCTGAAAACTAAAACATTTTATCTCCACATCCCACAATTTTACCCCTGCCCCTACATTCTGCGTTCCCAAACTACCTATATTACACCATTTTCATTAAAAGAAAAAAATCCGAAAAAGTAAAAAATAATTGTAACCAGAAAGGTTTGCTAGTTTGACGGAACTAAATATTTCGAGTCACAAATGTGTTTTGTAAAACTAAAACTTTAAATTTTCAATAACATTTTCATTTTTGTGTTCCGAAAATCTCAATATTTAAATTTGTTGGAACACATTTGTGTTCTAGAAAAATTAAGTTGAGTTTTCTATAAATATTTTTGACGCAAACCATGCTTGATAACTTTTTTTAAAAAGTAAAAATAGTTTGAAATAGGCAAAACTTTGTAAAAGTTCCTAATTTTTTATAAAAATAATTAAAAAGATAACACAAATGTTGTCCGAAAAATTTAAACATTAAATTTTCCGGAATACATTATATTATGAAGATTTAAATTTTGAATTTGTTGTCAAGCATTTATGTTCCGGTAAACTTGAACTAAGTTTTTAAAAACATATATGTGTTTTAAAAAACTTAATTTTAATTTTCTTGAACGAATCATGTGGGAAGATAGGAAAATTTCTTATTGAAGAAAGATCCACATTTGTTCTTTCCTATTTCCACCTTTGACAATTTGAAAATTTCTTTCCCCACCCCCTGTCTCTTTTTAACCCCCCTAAAATCCAAATTTACCCCTGAAATTTTAAAAATTTTGAACACCAAAGCTCGGTAAAGGCGTACCGAGAATTCTAAATTTCGCGATAAACGAAACCCGAGACCTGTTCTTATATACCTGCAGACCTGTCTTTCCCTCTTCATTTGTTCATCTTCTCAAACACACTAACAAAAGTTCCACATGTTTCTCTTGCGCGATTCCGTCCATTGGAGGCTTGAAATCAAGATTGGAACCTTGGCTAACCGTTTCTACACGCATTGAAGCTCAAAAAACAAGGTAAATTTCAATCTCTACCGTTTAGTTTACGCACACCCACTTTCTAGCTTACTAGGTTTCTGACACATGATCGCTCGGGTTTTTTCTACCGAGAAGACCTTCGGTAAACGCGTACCGAGAAAGTCTGTGTGTGAAATTTTCTGCCTAGGTCACTGCACTGGCAGAGCTTTGGTTTGTAATAGCTTAGAAATGGCATAGTTATGGTTTGCAATAGCTTAGAAATGAAGTTAGCTTATGACTCAACATGTTTTGTTTTAATTTGCTTCATTTGTTAAGTAATCATGGTTTGTATTGGCTTATGAACTAACATGACTTAACATGATTAAGATAAGTTTAAGTGAATAATTGTTTGTAACATGACTTATTATTGGTTTGTTTTGTTATTTTGTAGTTATGGCCGACGAATCTAAACCTCCGGACGAGTGCAAAGCCATTGTAGTCAAAGCTCCGGCAATAAATATTGATGTATCTTCTCATTTTGTGACCAAAGAAGCTTTTCAAACAAAAGAGATGTTGCTTAAGTGGGCACGCGACAGAGCAACCCCTTTACGGTTTACAATTGTAGTTGAAAGATCCGACAACGGTAGCGCCAAGAGAAAGCCGTTTATTGTGTTGGGTTGTGAAAGGGGCGGTACATACAAACCGACGGGGAAGAAACCAAAGAAAGATGGGTTGGGATCGAGGAAATGTGGTTGCCCGTTTCGCATCCGAGGCTACTTTCATGTAACTTCAAGGCTATGGAATGTTAGCGTTACTAATGGCACACACAACCATGAACTTGACAGTGCTCTATAAGGCCATCTAATTGCGGGGCGCTTGAAACCGGACGAGAAAGAGTTACTAGAAGAGTTGACAAGGAATTTTGTTGCGCCTAAGAATATTATGTCCGCTATGAAAGAGAGGGATCCGAATAATGTCACGGATGCGAGGCAAATTTACAATGCCCGGTGGAGATTAAAACAAAGGAGTAGGTCTACAATGAATGAAATGCAACACTTGATGAAGTTGCTTGACGACAACAATTACTTTTTCAAGGCTCGAACCATTGGTGAGTCCGAATATGTGCACGATATCTTCTTTGCACATCCTAAATCTGTTTGTTTGTTCAACACCTTTCCAACCGTTTTGTTGATGGATTCAACTTATAAAACGAACAAATACGGTATGCCTTTGTTCGAAATTGTTGGCGAAACCTCATGTGAAGAAACATATAGCGTGGGGTTTGCGTTTATGAGTAGCGAAAAGGAAGAAAGCTTCACTTGGGTGTTGCAACAATGTATGGCTCTTTTGAGGAGTAAAGAGGTGAAGCCGAAGGTTGTGGTGACTGACAGGGACGCTGCATTGATGAATGCCGTTGCCACGGTTTTTTCGGAGTCGGCCCATTTAGTTTGTTATTTTCATGTGAAGAAAAATCTAACTCAGATGATGAAGCCACATTGCAAGATCAGAGACGGTGAAAATATTACCGCAAAACAACTTTGGGCTCAAATTGAGAAGGCTTTCGATGACATCTTGTTCTCGCGTGAAGAAGATGATTATGTTGCCTCTATTTTAAAGTTTAGGCAACTATGTTCTCGGTTTCCACGGTTCCTCAGATATGTTGAAGAAACTATTTTGGATACCAATAGGGAGAGGTGTGTATGTGCTTGGACAGATAGAGTTATGCATCTCGGCAATACTACTACCAACAGAGTCGAAAGTGCACATGGTAGGTTGAAGGGTCTTTTGACGGATGGTCGTGGTGATTTGGCCAAGGGTTGGGCAGCGATCAACAAAATGTTGATTCTTCAATTCAACGAAATTCAACCAACATTTGGTAGGAATATGTCAGTTTTAGAACACACCTTCAAGGGTCATTATCTATATCCGTTGTTGGTTTATAAAATATCGAGAAATGCCTTGAATCACATTCGTGGAGAAGAACTAAGAGCTGAGGAGTGTGGTATGGATAGCAAGAAGTGCGGTTGTTTGATGCGGAAGATTTATGGATTGCCATGTGCATGTATCATTGCTCGGAAAATGAAGAACAAGTTACCTATCCGACTGGATGAGGTGAATGCACATTGGAAGAGGCTATGTTTCCTAATAGAAGAAGGCGGTGAATCCGACGACGATGATTATTCTTGCTTGGCTGAGTGGCAAGCGATACAGGTAAATTTTCATTTAATTGACTTACATTACTATAATTTATGTTGTTAAATTTATGTTACATTGACATTTAATTTTTTATACTTTGTAGAAGCGTCTGAAAAGAGTTGATGTTAGTATGAAGGGTGCAATAAGAGATCAACTTCGCGAAATTGCGTTTCCTGAGACGACTTCTTTGAAAGCTCCTAAGGAGAATGTGGCTCCAAAGGGTGGAAAGAAAAAAAGGGTTGCTAAGGGTACGTCTCGCGTCACTAGGTCCAAGAATCAATCCACGAGTCGAGAACCGTCCGGTTGGGAGCATGTCGACAAACAATATCCGGGAACACAAGCTTCGCAAAATAAACCATCATCGTCCAAATCAAAGGCTAAGGTGAGCGAACCTTCTCCTACTCGCATCATACCACACATTGGAGAGATGCCGAAGTTTATGCACCCATATATTGATGATATAGTTGATGTGGTCGGTGACGGTTTTTGTGGATATCGGTGCATGGCTTTGGATTATAGTGGTAATGAGGACGATTTTGAGCTAATCAAATTCCACATGCTTAAGGAGTTGAATTTGCATAAGGAAACATATATGAAAGTTTATGCCACTGAGAGGCGTTTTAACTACATCAGAGATGCGTTGTATCCTCCTAAGCGTAAGATACTTCCGGGTCATGTTGCACCCATGGATAAGTGGTTAACATTCCCGGATATGGGACACATTCTTGCTACTCAATACAACAAGGTGGTTGTTGAGTTGACAGAACCTGGTGAACGAATTTCTGAGACCTTTTTCCCCTTACGTGGTAAGCCACCGTCAAATCCGGATAAAAATCTTGTTTGCCTCGGATTGGTTCCTGGCCATTTCTTTCTAGTGAAGTTGAAGGAAGGTTGTCCATTACCACCAACTTGTCTTGAATGGAAAAATCACCGGTCCGAAGAAGCTGCTGAGTGGGAGTATCCTTTCATGGATCGACAAAGCACGTATGTGGACCTCGTTGCACATCATATGAAGGGCAAGCCAAAGAAAATTCTCACCGGAGTTGGATCGAGCAAAGACGAACCTTACATTTACTAATTATGTTATGTGTAGAAAAATTGTAGTGGACTTGTTTTTAATTATGTTTTGGTGGCATGATCATTATTTTGGTGGCATTGTATTTTGGTACAAAACTTGTAATTTGAATGTCCGAATCTTTTTTTGGTTGTATGATTATGATCATGATTTTGGTGGTATGTAACATTAACCTAACTTGTAATTCGAATTATCGGATGTGCTTTGGTTATATGATTATCAATGTTGGTTACTTTAGTTTTTTTATGTTTTCATTTTGAATTGCGTCGAGATCATTTAGAAATGTCATATTTGCTGACTGGAACAGGTTTTGAAACTCATGCACAAAATGAGATGGTATGTGTATACTGTCATTCTGTTCTGGTTTAATGTAAACACGGTTCGGTAAACGCGTACCGAGAGTTTCGTAAAACTCGGTACGCGTTTACCGTGATTTCTTTTTTTTTTTCAAACCTCGGAACCCGTTTACCGAACAAAAAAAGGTTATTATTTACAACAAAAAAAAAAGTTGCTTTTTGATTAATAAGATTATTATTGTTATTATTATTATTAATATTATTAATTTACGTTATGGTTACTACTAAACGTAAGAATGACTTCCACATCTTGAACGGACGAGATTTTGCCGACAGTTTAAACGGACAAGATTCCACCGAAAATTTATATGGACGATAATGCTTCGCAAATTCCTTAAATACACAACCCTAATTCATATGCTCATACATCCAAAAACAATTTTAGAAAATGAATTCTTCCAATCGTAATTGTTCAGTGACATCTCATGCATTTACTGTCAGGTTTCGCGGTATCGATGAACTGTTCTGCGTGGAATTGAAAGACAATTTAAGGAGTCTTTTTGCTCTCAAAGACAAGATTCAAGTTATGTATCATTTCAAATATGCCAGACATATTCAGATTGACAAACTTGGTTATTACGAACCATTCATCGATCTAGGCTGCGATCGTGTGTGTGATTTCGACGATGCAACACGTAAGTACGAGTGGAAAGAGTTGAAATCTGATGAAGATGTGGAATCTATGTTCAACTCGGCTTTCGTTGATCCCAAATATCCATGTTTGTACGCTACTTTGATTGTTGCAAATTGATGAACAATTTGTATGAGATTTCCAGTTGTGATGTACGTTTTAGTTTGTTTCCATTAAGTATCAGTTATGTAATCGTTGTTTAGTTTATTTTCGGTAAGAATGATGTTTCTTAATGTTTGTTTTTATTGTTTCAATCAAGGAATATGCTACCAAAAAAAGGTTATTATTTACAACTTAAACATATGTTGATTTTTTAATAATAAGGTTATGATTGTTATTATTATTATTATGATTAATATACGTTTTTGTAACTATTAAACATAAAAATGACTTCCACATCTTGAACGGACGAGATTTTGCCGACAGTTTAAACGGACAAGATTCCACCGAAAATTTATGTGGACAATAATGCTTCACAAATTCCTTAAATACACCCTTCGAGAAACTTGTAAACACACAACATCATTGTCATGGATATATCTCTCACTTACCGAAGAGACACTCATATTGCAGCAGTTTACTTCGACGCCGGAACGCCGAACATGTTTCGGATTGCCGTTGATTCTACGCTAAGTGATCTTAAGCAGCAGCTAGATGAAATTAATCGTTGTTGCAACAATCGGAATGATGACAGAAATGTCACAAGCGTTGACTATCGAAAGCCATCAATAACACCTGACGGGGGCGTTACGTTCAGCAAAATGGAGCTTACGAACGACGATGATGTCCGTACTATGTTTTCAATTTACTCCCAACACAGTACAAAAGGGCCTATCGAGTTAGATGCAGAACTAACAAGATCCGTTGATGCAATTTTAGCGAACTTGAAACATCTAGAATATGAAGATTGCACTGTTAACTTAGCGGATCCATAGCTATGTTTTTTATTCCGTCTATCGTTTTTATTTCCAGTGTATCGTTTTTATTTCCGGTGTATCGTTTTTATTTCTCATGTAATGTTTTTATTTCCCGTGTAATTCTGTTATTTCATGTGTAATGTTTTTATTTTTAGCAACATTTATGTTAATTTCATGTGTTGGTTGTTGTTGTATTTTATTGTGGTTTTTAAGTGTTTTTATTTTTTGTATAATTTCATTAATACACGTGTATCGTTACGCATGGTCGGGATTTTTCCGACACTTTGAACGTTCAAGATTCCACCGACACTTTGCACAGTCCAACATCCACCGACACTTTGCAAGGACAGTTTTAAAATTTATTTAAATACGTTAAGGTTGAACGAGGACTCTGCAATACTTTATTTTTTAACAATGGCAATAACATATGATTTTCATGTGGAGTTCCAAGGTATCGACGAGGTTTTAAGTGTAAAATTGAAGAGTAGCATCAGTTATCTTCATTCGTTGAAATTCAGGGTTGAATATGCGTATGCGCAGAAATATGCCAAAGTTATCAAAACTCACAAAATTTTTTTTTATGAATCATACATTGATCTTGGGAGTGAAAGTGTTGGGTTTGACAACGCAGAAAAGAAACACCATTTGAGAGAGATACAGAGTGACGGCGATGTGCAATACCTGTTTCGCACTATTGAAGATGATCCATCTCAAGCTCGTTTGTACGTGACCTTATCTACCGTATAACCCTTTTATTTTTATTGTATTCGACTTTTGTATATGTGTTTTAGTTTTATCCCTCTCGTAGTCGTCTTTAGTTTCCATGATAAATGTGTTGTTGAGTTATTAAGATTAAGCGCATAAGTGTTGTATTGTGTTTGAATGGAAATAAAACATATTTTGTGTTCAATGTTCATCTTTACCAAGTGCTAGCAAGTCCCCCTACCCAGACAAGCCAAGTGCTAGCAAGTCCCCCCCAAGCCCCCGCAGCTCCTTGCAAGTGCGCGCGTACAAACTTCGGTACGCATTTACCGAAACAATTGTTTCGGTAAACGTTCACCGAAATATTTAAAAAAAACAAAGTTTCGGCACGCGTTTACCGAACTATAAGATTACAGGATCAGAACAAACTGGTTCATCCTGCACCAACTCAGAATGAGTTCAAAATTCATGAACTCATAATTCCTGAGTTCAAACCTGCCAAATACTTTCCAGAAACAGTTTCTTAACATTTTAAACTAAATGCAACAGAAGCGCACATATATTTTCAAACTAACAAACATAATAATATAATTACGCATTTATATTACAAAACCATGTTCACGAAATCACCATAACATAATGAAGCGCTAATCCAACCACAAGTCACGTGTTTAAGTTACAAAACTACGCGCTCAATACCAAAAGATAGAATACTAGGTCAAGTTACATAATACACGTTCAAAGTTAACAAAATATGCGCTCTAACAAAATAAGCCTAATGAACCCACACAAAGTCTACTGAGTCGCTCTGAATCGACCTCTAGCTCCCGGTTGTCGACGCCTTGTACGCGTATATACGAATGCTGGCTCAACAAAGCCTAGGATACGGGTCAAGGTTGCATGCACCGGCGTTCCCTCTGGCGCCTCACCAGCATCAAGTGACCTCCGCACCTCTCTTCTCACGTCTTGGCAAATCTCCCATGTATCCGCCAAATTGTTTCGAGCCTGCTCCTCAATCAACATCTCCAAATTAGGTGGCCTAGGCGGTTGCTGCTCCGCAATAACCGGTCGCATAACAGGATACGACACTCCATAGAACCATGCAATATATCCCGGCTCACAGTCCCATGGGTTTGTCACGACTCACCCCCGCATGTCTTCATCAATCATCCGCATTTCCAATTCCTCCAGCCACACCCGATCAATCATAGCATGTCCCAGGCCAGGTGTAGCAGACACTGCTGGGTCTCTCGGAATGCCTTGTACATGTCCGAATTGACGAAGCACCCGTTCCGGCAAGTGTTTACCCAACACTTTTCCACTCCTTAACCAGCCAGAAAAAAAACACTCATTAATCAACGGCTGAACTCCACGATGGCTATCATATGGGGTGTGAAATTCCTGGCACGCTATGCACGATGGGCTACACGATGCTCTAAGCACTGTGACAGATCTAGCACGTAATAATGCAAAGCAAATAAAAGAAAACAAATAAAGAACACAAAGTATTTGTTAACCCAGTTCGGCGAACCTACGTCTGGGGGATACCAATCCAGGAAGGAATATCACTATAATAGCCCTAGTTCTAAGTTCTCAGCAAACGCCCCGTTTACAACTTATAACCTAGGCACTACCAATGATTCTTCAACCTAGGAACTCCTAGATCAGAGATCCCATCTCACTCCCTTACAACCTTACAAACAGCAAGGATTTCACTAACACAAAGACAAAACGTTTTTGGAGACACACTCCTAAAACTACACGCTCATACCTAAAGGCTTAGAGTGTTACACCACCAAAAAGTCCTAACTCCGTACTTCAAAGCTTAGGAGAGGATCACACACAGTACAACTCAATTAACAATGTCCTAAGCTTGCATCAAGGTGACACAAGAAAGGCTCACAAATAACACACACGCAAAACCTAGAATTCTAGACACAAAACACAATACGGCGTGAACAACAACTGGTCTGAATTAGGGTTTGCATATTCCTTAAATACTTCAGCCAAATCTTCCTTGATTCAGAAATAGCATGGGCTTGATTTGTTTGAACCAAGCAATAACTCCACATTAATTAAAATAGATTCTCTACAAATATATTCTTCAAGGAGATTCTCTTCAGAAATATTCTTGACAAGGATCTGAAGCATTAAATAATATTCCTCATAATTAATCTGATTAAACGCGCCATGCAAGATTCATGAGAGAGAAACCAAACATTCCATAAATAGAACATGTCATGAACACTCCTCGTGAGATGTCATGATGCTTAAGGCATCCTGTCGCCCATCCTGCTACAAGGTTTATTTTTCCAAAAATGCAGCCAATACCAAAGACTCAACAAACTCCCCCTTTGGCAAATTTTTGGCTAAAACAAATTATGACCATACAGATATTACTTAAACAGATACTTCAACTACATTTTTTTTTCTCAACATAAACACACAAGCATAAAGATCAGTAGAGGCTATCCTTCAAAACAGTTACCATACTACTCCTTCATGGAGAACAGTAGAAAAGAATAAGATGTATCTTTTTTAGATTATCAGAGAGGCATGCAACAGCGGAACACAAAAAAACTACTTCGCCTTAAATGGTCAGGAAAATAAACATTGATAGGATGTGGAATAGAATGCTTCAGCATTTCACAAAACTACTCCCCCTGCACATATGCATAGGATGTTGGAGCATCGCATCCAACATCTCCCCCTGCATAACACAAATCAGCTCCCCCTCAACACCTGCATATATCAGATCACAGCCACACAACTACATACTCCATTCAAGCTGCACTACTAGCTGCACTACAGACATATCATAACCAGAGCATGTGCAGACAAACCAACCAGCAGACTAATCGAATCATAACCAAAACATACCAAATTTTACTCCCCCTTTTTGCCACAAATTTGACAAATCAGCAGAACAGAGGGTTAAGAAGTACAGGAGCAGAACATACACACCAGCAGAACATTTCAGCACAGAACATCTTCCAAAAAAAATTATACCAGAGTACCATACATCTACCAGAGTACCATACTCATACTCTACTTCACTACTCAATCTCATGCACATATAAGAATAGTAGTAACCACCATCAGAACGATCATGCATCAGTAGATAAATGCATACAGATAACACACACCAGAGGTTAGGACATATGATAACACATACCGCATATAATGGGAAGAAGGAATTTGATTTGATTCTCCTAGGATAGCGTGCAAGCATAGGTTGGAGAAGAAAAAAAATGACAGTTGCACGCCTCAAGCTCATTAACTGCTATAACTCCTCAAAGAGGCAAATTCCTAACTTGCCCCTTAGCTTCTCAAATTGTACAGCATCAAGAGCCTTAGTGAAAATATCTGCCACTTGCTCTTTGGTACCTACATGCTCCAATGTTACAATTTTATTCTCAACAAGATCTCTGATGAAATGATGGCGAATATCAATATGCTTTGTCTTACTGTGCTGAACTGGATTCTTTGAGATGTTTATGGCGCTCATGTTGTCACAGTACAATGTTAGAGCATCCTGTTCAACATCGTATTCCTTTAGCATTTGTTTCATCCACACCAGTTGTGAGCAACTACTCCCAGCTGCTATATACTCAGCCTCAGCTGTAGATAGGGCCACACAGTTTTGCTTTTTGTTAAACCAAGATATGAGATTGTTGCCTAGAAAGAAGCATCCTCCTGAAGTGCTTTTTCTATCATCTGCACTTCCAGCCCAATCAGCATCACAATATCCATATAGGGCAGAGTCTTCACAATGGGAATACATGATTCCATAATCACTAGTACCACTCACATACTTCAGTATCCTTTTTACTTGTGTTAAGTGACTCGCCTTTGGATCTGCCTGGTATCTAGCACACACTCCCACAGCAAAAGTGATATCTGGACTGCTTGCAGTCAGATATAGTAGGCTCTAAATCATGCTTCTATAGAGACTTTGATCAACACTTATTCCCTTTTCATCCTTGGTTAGTTTCAGGTGAGTAGGTGCTGGTGTTCTCTTGTGAGTAGCATTCTCCATTCCAAATTTCTTGACTATGTTTCTTGCATACTTGCTTTGAGATATAAAAATAGTGTCCTCCATTTGCTTAATCTGAAGGCCAAGAAAATAAGTCAATTCTCCAACAAGGCTCATTTCAAACTCTGACTGCATCTGCTTGACAAACTGCCGGACCATCGTGTTCGACATTCCACCAAACACAATGTCATCAACATAGATTTGGGCTATTATGAATTTTCCCTTTTCCTCTTTTACAAATAGGGTTTTGTCAGATCCTCCCTTCTTGTATCCTTGATCTTCCAAGAACTGAGTCAATCTTTCGTACCATGCCCTAGGTGTCTGTTTCAATCCATATAGAGCTTTCTTTAGTTTGTAGACATAATTAGGATGTTCTGAGTCTACAAAACATTTGAGTTGCTCAACATACACTTCTTCCTGTAGGTATCCATTAAGGAATGCACTCTTCACATCCATTTGATACAGTTTGAACTTGAGAATGCAAGCTACTCCTAAGAGAAGTCTGATGGATTCTAGTCTGGCAACAGGTGCAAAAGTTTCATCAAAGTCAAGTCCTTCAATCTGAGTGTATCCTTGTGCTACAAGTCTTGCTTTATTTCTGGTAATAGTACCATTCTCATCTGACTTGTTCTTATAGATCCACTTCGTTCCAATGACATTCACATTTTCTGGTCTCGGAACCAGGTCCCACACTTCACTTTTTTTGAATTGGTTCAATTCCTCTTGCATAGCCTCAATCCAAGCTTCATCAGTGAGAGCTTCTTTGACATTCTTTGGCTCGAACATAGATACAAAGCAAGAGTTTGCAATTACATCATTTGTCCTCCTAGTGGTTATTCCTTGTTCAGGATTCCCAATAATGAGATCTTTGGGATGATTTTTCTGAACACGAACTGAGGGACCTTTGTTTTGAACTTGAGGTTCAATACTTGTCTCAGCATCTTCTACAAGAGTCTTTTCATCAGATTTTTCTTTACTGGGATGTTCTAATGCTCCAACATCTTGCTCAACATTGTCAATAACGGGTGCACCTTGATCAATGTCATCATTCTTCTCTAAGGGGGTGTCTTTTACAACAACATTCACAGATTCCATCACAACTTGAGTCTTGGAATTGTAAACTCTGTATGCTCTACTGTTTGTAGAGTATCCAAGGAAGATTCCCTCATCACTTTTAGGGTCAAGTTTCCTTCTTTGTTCTCTATCAGCTAGAATGTAGCACTTACTCCCAAAAATATGAAAGTGTTAGACAGTTGGCTTCCTTTCTTTCCATAGTTCATATAAAGTAGAGGAAGTACCTTTTCTTAGAGTAACTCTGTTGTGTATGTAGCAAGCAGTGTTCATGGCTTCAGCCCAGAAGTGATATGGAATGCTTTTGGCATGAAGCATGACTCTAGCTGATTCTTGGATGGTTCTGTTCTTCCTTTCTACTACACCATTCTGTTGAGGGGTTATTGGAGAAGTGTATTCATGCTTAATTCCTTCAGTGGAACAGAACTCATTAAACTTGGAATTTTCGAACTCTCTACCATGATCACTTCTTATTCTCATAACATTGCTTCCCTTTTCTCTTTGAATCTGGATACACAACTCCTTGAAAACATCAAAGGCGTCTGATTTTTCTCTAATGAAATTCACTCATGTGTATCTAGAATAATCATCTACAACCAGAAGAGCATATCTCTTACCTCCCAAGCTTTCAACCTGCATGGGTCCCATGAGATCCATGTGTAATAATTCAAGAACCTTGGAGGTTGTACGATGCTCCAACATTGGATGCGACATTCTGATTTGCTTTCCAATTTGACATTCTCCACACACCTTTCCCTCAATGATCTTGAGTCTGGGAAGACCTCTGATGGCTTCAGCTGACATAGCTTTCTTCATCCCTTTAAGGTTGAGATGTCCTAATTTCTGGTGCCATAGTTGAACTTCATCTTCTGTGGTGACCAGGCAAGTAGATGTGAAGGCTTCTTCCTGAGGCATCCACAAATAGCAGTTGTCTTTAGATCTAGTGCCTCTCAGCATTAGTTGTCCTTCTTCATTATTAACAAGACATTCAGATTTGGTGAAGTTGACTTTCATGCCTTGATCACACAGCTGGCTGATGCTAATCAGATTTGCTGTGAGGCCTTTAACTAAGAGCATATTCTCCAGGTTGGGCAATCCATGGCTGATCAGATCCCCAATTCCTACTATTTCTCCTTGTGCACCATCCCCAAAAGTTACAAAGCTAGCCTTGTAAGATCTTACATTTATGAGATACTTCTCTTCACCAGTCATGTGTCTAGAGCACCCACAATCAAAATACCAATCTTCCCTAGAAGAAGCTCTGAGAGATGTGTGAGCAATTAACCCAACGTTTTCTCCTTTAGGCCTCCACTCCTTCTTAGTAACCTTATCTTCCTGCACCACATTTGGTTCAGGCTTCTGGTCAGGGTATCCATATAGCCTGTAGCAAAAAGGTCTATTGTGTCCTCGTTTCCCACAATGATGACATACCCACTTACGATATCTCCTCTGATTCTTGGGCCTGTTGTGCACACGAGGTGTTGGATCAAGAGCAAATTTTGGAACAGGGTAAGCTTTAGAATGTTGAGTATGATGCTTCAGCATCTGCTTCCCACTACAAGGATCAAATACATCTTCAGCTGATGTAAACTTGGTTTCAGGATTCTGTTGATACTGATTCAGACTTGAATAGTTGTACCCAACAGACCTCAACTTTCCACTTGGTACATTATCCAGAATTTCTTCAAGAAGATTTGTTCCCGAGTTCAGCTGGCTTACACGTTTTCTTAAATCATCCATTTGAACATTAGCTTGGATGACTTTTTCTTCTGCTTGAGTTGCCTTTTCAACCTGTATGTTTACTCCAGCTTGAAGTTTGTTGATGGTCTTCTTTTGCTTCTCAAGAATCCTACACATCTCTTCATATCTAGTGAGTAACTCTTTGTAAGTGCTAGCAAGTTCCTCAAAAGACACATCCTCATCTTCATCAGATTCCCAATCCGTAACACTAACACGTGTTCCAGTAAGGGCAGTCACATGTCTTGCTGATTCACCTTCTTCATCAGTGTCTTCATCTGTCCAAGAAACAGTTAGCCCTTTCTTTTGTCTTTTCTGATATGTTCCACATTCTGACCTTATGTGTCCATAGCCTTCATACTCATGACACTGAACACCCTTGCTTTGACTGCTCTTTTCTTCAGGCTTGATTTTCTTCAGACTATTTTGTTGTTTGTTGATGTCGAATCTGATGCTCTGCCCATTCTGTTGATTCCTACGATCAACTATTTTCAGCACTTTGTTGAATTGTCTGCCAAGCATGGCAATGGCATCTGCTATGCTATCTTCCTCTTCATTCTCACTTTGATCATTACCATCATCAGTGTTTGAAACAAAAGCAGTGCTCTTGTTCTTCTTCTCACCACGCTCATTCAAGACAATTTCGAAAGTTTGGAGAGATCCAACAAGCTCATCCATCTTCATAGTGGAGATGTCATGTGCTTCCTCAATTGCCGTTACCTTCATGTCAAACCTTTTGGGGAGAGATCTAAGAAGTTTCCTTGACAATTTCTCATCAGACATTTTTTCTCCCAGGGCTTCAAAGGAATTTGCAATGTCTAGAAGGCTCAAGTGGAAATCTTGGATGCTCTCATCATCTTTCATTCTCAAGGCTTCAAACTTGGATGTGAGGTGTTGAATCTTTGACTGTTTCACTTTGGTAGTCCCCTCATAACATGTTTGCAATATTTCCCACGCTTCCTTGGCTGACACACAATTTTTAATGAGTTTGAAAACACTAGTGTCTACTCCATTAAACAGGGCATAGATAGCCTTGTGGTTATAATGGGCTGCAGTTTCCTCTTCTGGAGTCCATTCTACTTCAGGTTTCAGCACTCCCGTTGAGGTACCTTCCTTGCTAGCAAAAGTGGGATGATTCCATCCAGTCAACACAGCTTTCCAAACTTTGCTATCAATAGATCTCAGAAACGCAGTCATTTTAGATTTCCAGTGGTCATAATTGCTTGATCCATTGAGCAAAGGTGGTCTATTCATGTATCCTCCGTCTTTTTCCATGATGCCAGAGATTTCAGATCCTGAATCTCACCCTAAAAACAGGCAGGGTGCCTGCTCTGATGCCAATTGAAATTCCTGGCACGCTATGCACGATGGGCTACACGATGCTCTAAGCACTGTGACAGATCTAGCACGTAATAATGCAAAGCAAATAAAAGAAAACAAATAAAGAACACAAAGCATTTGTTAACCCAGTTCGGCGAACCTACGTCTGGGGGATACCAATCCAGGAAGGAATATCACTATAATAGCCCTAGTTCTAAGTTCTCAGCAAACGCCCCGTTTACAACTTATAATCTAGGCACTACCAATGATTCTTCAACCTAGGAACTCCTAGATTAGAGATCCCATCTCACTCCCTTACAACCTTACAAACAGCAAGGATTTCACTAACACAAAGACAAAACGTTTTTGGAGACACACTCCTAAAACTACACACTCGTACCTAAAGGCTTAGAGTGTTACACCACCAAAAAGTCCTAACTCCGTACTTCAAAGCTTAGGAGAGGATCACACACAGTACAACTCAATTAACAATGTCCTAAGCTTGCATCAAGGTGACACAAGAAAGGCTCACAAATAACACACACGCAAAACCTAGAATTCTAGACACAAAACACAATACGGCGTGAACAACAACTGGTCTGAATTAGGGTTTGCATATTCCTTAAATACTTCAGCCAAATCTTCCTTGATTCAGAAATAGCATGGGCTTGATTTGTTTGACCCAAGCAATAACTCCACATTAACTAAAATAGATTCTCTACAAATATATTCTTCAAGGAGATTCTCTTCAGAAATATTCTTGACAAGGATCTGAAGCATTAAATAATATTCCTTATAATTAATCTGATTAAACGCGCCATGCAAGATTCATGAGAGAGAAACCAAACATTCCATAAATAGAACATGTCATGAACACTCCTCGTGAGATGTCATGATGCTTAAGGCATCCTGTCGTCCATCCTGCTACAAGGTTTATTTTTCCAAAAATGCAGCCAATACCAAAGACTCAACAGGGTGAATACAACATCCGACATCTGAAGGTTATCCAAACTGAGTCTATAAGACGGTGGATCCTTGTGACCTTGTCCAGCGGTATACTTGGCCAATCGTGGCATGGTCTCGTTCCAGTTTTCTGCTTAGGTCCATGCTCCAAGAGTCGGAAAATGCTCAGTTATCCATCCCTGCAAAATTATAAATTTAAAATTAATTATACGCGTAAACGTAAATCGCAAACAATCTTAAAATAGATACGGTGTATAATTATAACATGAATGAACTTTACGCATATGAATTTTAATTTATTTTTTACCTGGACTAAGGATAGGTATCCAGCCATCTGACTTGTCTCCGCATCAGATGCATCGTCCATATACTCTTGCATATAAGCAAGTGCTGCAGCACCCCAATTCCACTCATGGGTGGTTGTCAAATCTTGAAAGAACTGAAGGTAAGAAGCATCGACGTACCAAGCACTTTTGTTGGAAAATATTGTGCAGCAAACCAAGAACAAACAGAAAGCCATGACGCACATCTCCCTAATAGGCGTCATCTCCTCTAACGTCGAGTGTTCGTCATCCTCCATTTGCTGACATCTCTCCAACAACTCGACATATACATGCTGCAGGCAGTTGAACCTCGGGTGCATCCCACTAGTCTTACCAAATTCATATTCGACATCTTCCTGTGCCATACCCAAGTAGGTAGTGACCATATCAACCGCCTCAGTCTTCCTCATCTTTTCATGGTTCACAAACTTCCCTTTAATCGACAGATGCAATAGGCATTGCACATCATCCAATGTGATGGCAAGCTCTCCTACGGGAAGGTGGAAAGAACTAGTTTCTGGATGCCATCTTTCCGCAAATGCCGTTAGGAGTCCATGATTCAGCTTACTGAAGCTGGTATGGCAAAGCGGCTCCAATCCAGTTGCCTTCAAAGTATCCCAAAACCACAACTTATCTTTATCCGGTTTTGGGATATTTACAATCTTTTTTCCGTTGGCAATGGAACGCATAGCTTCCTTTAAAAGTTGTAAAATACAAAACATAAATTGTGTTAGTCATTTTTGAGTTTAAAATTTAAATACGGACAATAAATTTAACTAAATAAATAACCTAATAATTTCTAATAATTTAGATTTATACCAAGTCATTAGGCCGTGCATTCCAAATCAAAATTGCCCTATGCTTGTGGTAAAGCGATAATAGGGACAAATCAGTCGGTCCTCCTCCGTAGACACCATCTTGCGCTACACCATCTTGCGCTTGTTGTTCATGAGGTTGAATTTCATCTTGTGGCTCGTCTGGTTCTTGCTCGGGCTCAGGTGGTTGTTGTTCTACCTCAGGTGGTTGTTGGGCTGCATGTTCCGGTTGTTCTTGCTCCAACCAATCCGCAGTCTCGTTTAGGTACTGATTCGGGTCATACACATCGTCTTGGACAGGTTCATCAACCTGTGATCGGCGTGCGCGGGATGCTGAGCCATCTGTTTCAGCCTGATGGACTTTCTTGCGACGAGTTCTTTTTGGTGCAGGAGGAATTTCTCTACGAGCAGAACCATGCGTCCTGCTATCCCTACCATGTCGGCCTCTACCAATATTTTCGTCCATACCTAAACAAACACAAATAAATTCATCAGCCATAAACTAATACAATTGCTTTCAATCCGTAATCGAACGTAATTCATAACTAATGTGAAGCAATTTTTTGCATAAACTTACGATATGTCTCTAATCAATTCACCTATTGAAAATTAACATTACAACTAACCTACATTCATCAAAACAACCAGTAATCAACAACATAAACAACACAATTCAGAATATAAACATTCAACCTAACAAGCATTCATCCCTAACCAAATCAAAATTGAAAATTTTACCAAAACCTAAATATAATCAAAATTCACGTTGAAACTAACATGCATTCATCCTAAGAACCACTAATCAACTATTTGAACTACATAATCTACAATTTTTCGCAAATCAGAGATGATGATTGAGATGAAGATTGAGATGAACAAATAAAAAATAATTTTGCACTGAGATGAAGTAAGAGGAACACAAATTAGGAACTAAAATCGAAATTAACTTACTTGATGGAGTAGGAGTTGATGAAATTTGTTGATTCCGGCCTCAAAACGAGTTGATGAGCAACAATGGTGAAATTTTTCCCCTTAGGGTTCGTTTGTTTTCAAAAACGCAGAATGATGAAATGGGAGGAGGGAGTTACGTTATGTTTCTATAAACATCTACCTCGGTAAACCTTTACCGAGGTTTTTAAATTTCTCGGTACGCGTTCACCGAATAAATTGATGTTATAAGGGGTGTAATGGTGGGTAACTGAACAATTTCTTCGGTACGCCTTTACCGAAGGTGTTTCTTAGGGGTAAAAAGGGAAACCCAGGGGGTGGAAAAGAGTTATGGGGGGTGGGGAAAGAAATTTTCTGACAATTTCCTACAAAGGCTTAGTGTGTTTGGGTCGTTCATCTTGGACTCAAAAGAAACAGAGAGGCCCAATAGTCATCTGGGAATTGAATTCATACTTTCAATTTAGAAAACACATAAACTACATATATATCATTGACCTTTAAAATTATTTTTTCAGGTACAAATTTTCCACGCTGATTAGCTACGACTAATCTTTATCAATAAATTTATAGGTCGTAAAATGTTGGTTTTTTCTTTCAATTGAATTATTTTCATATGCAGAAGTCCAAACTAGAACATTTGACCACTTATTTAAGGAGTCCAAAATTCTTACCACTTGATTCAGTTCATTGTTGTCTTTAGTATTATTATTAGCATTTTTTCCTTCACATTCTATGTTTATTATTCATCGCATAATAATTAATGTTGGTAGATTCTTACATTTTAAATTAAAAACAAGTATTTACAAAAGTTAGAAATTGAAGCTCTAAATTACTTACTTAAGGTATCTTAGTCCTTGAACACTTGGACCAACCTCTTGTTGGTCTTCACTTTATATTTAAATTGATGTTTGACAGCTTTATTTTCAGGGGAATTTATTTTCTCATATATATATTATGGAAAATGAATAAAAAAATGTATAAGTGTAGTTGTTAATTCTAAAAAAATACCTTTAAAAAAAACTTAATGCAATACGGTTTAAAAAAAATTGTAATTTAATTCTAAAAAGTAAACAATCTCATGAGGCAAAACTTTCAATCTCTTATCATCATGTTAATAAAATAATTATTGAAACATCAATATTATATTTTCAATTTACAATATATCAACATTTTTTTTTGATAGAGGCAATATATCAACATTAAACTATTAAAAAAAATAAACTAGTATTTGTATATCAAATATTAGGAGATATCAACACTCTCACCCCCTCTCTTTATCCCCGACTTTACATTTTGAATTTTGGGGATAACGAAAGTATCCACATAGTCTTAGCAGTTTTTCGTCATAAAATTTGGATAACTTTAAATTGATTTTGATGTGTACAAGTCTTGTTGTCACGGCTATTGTCTATAAGAATTAACTTTCTTGCAACATCAACCAATCATGGCGCTTTCTTGCAGCATCAACTGCCTCATTGGTCTTTTAGCATCATTTTTCTGCATCTTGATCTTCTATATATGTCAGCGATGCGATCACCGAGTCTTTGGGAAGTGACTTTGAGTCTTGATATTTTTTATTTATTTTCAGGTAAATGTTTCATTTCTTCGTAAATATAATTGTAAATTTGTCAATGACTTATGACGTAGCATGTTTATTGTTGATTGAATGCGTGAATTAATGAATGTTGACCTCATCTACATTGTTTTTTTAATAAATTTGACCTATTACTATTCATAAAATAATTTTGAAATGTATATCAAATTATTAAGTTTATTAAGTGATGGTATAAAAAATATTTAATTATTTTTTATCCTTTCATTAAACATTATCACGACCATAATATGATCCAAATACACCATTAAAGTCCGTTTTGACTTGGTAGTCATGTTCAACCGTTAATTGACAGTTGATTTAGCTATTAGTCAAATTTACATCATTTGTTTTCAACATATGATGATTGTGATACAACTAGTAGTCAATTATTATCAATAAAGCTTATAAAAGTTTCCAAGCCCGTTTAGACTTAGTGGAATAGTGGCCATATTTGGGACAATTGATTTAGCCGTTAGATGATATGCATTAGTTGATTGTGATTCATAAGATAGTTAAATACTTCCAATGAGGCCTATAAAAACCTCAAAGTCCATTTAGAATTTATGACCATGTTTGGCCAACAACCGACTCACCTGTCAGTTGATCTGTATCAGCAAATTCCAATGTTCGTTGATGTGATGCAGTTGATGCAACCTAGTCTTCTTTTAGAAGTTTTATTGAACTCCTTCAACTCGACTTTTTCAATCTTTCTATGAAGTCAACAATCCGACCTATCTCGCAAGATTTAACCTCATTCCTCTAGATATAACCTTTTTGGTATCTTTACCTTATATTTATAAGAGACTTCGATGGTTCTCTTTGAATATATCTTTTAGTCTTAATATTTTTTCTACATTAAATAGTTATTGTCATGAGAGCCTATAAAGTAAACTTTATTCCCATTATCTTAGTAGAGGCTTGAGTGACGCACCTATCCCTTAAATAATGGCAAATAACTTACCTACAAAAGTTGAGTCTAGTTGAATGAACTAGATGCATACATTCAATGTTCTAAAACAAAGCTTTGGCTTACTGGATCACTTGGCGGACCGCATAACTACTAACCCAGTTTATAAAAAAAATTCGTGTCTTTAATTTCATAACTATAAAATTTATTCTATAAGAAAATTATTAAAAATTCTTACAATAAAAAAACACAATAAACAAAAAAAATTAAATTAATGTATTTTATCAATGCATAATAGATATATGTATGTGATGCAGTCGTCAGAAGAAAAAAAAAAGATCTAGGTGGTACAAATATCATAACCCATGTTTCTTAAATAAACTATATATATATATATATATATATATATATGTGTGTGTGTGTGTGTGTGGTTGGAGGCTTCAGGCACAGAAGAGAAAGGTACATGGAAAAAATATTAACACTTCAATGCTCAAGTCAGTATTTGATTGAGGAAAATGCTAAGAAATGGGTGAATATTGTGTATCTTGAATGTTTAAGGTGTATGTGTATATATAGGCTAAGTCTTGCATGGGTATCCATGGAGAATGGTTACGCTAGTGGAGTGTGGAATAGTACTACCGAAGGACTATGATGTCAAGGTGAAAAAACACAAGAAATGAGATTGAATTGTGTTTTGCGTTTTCTTAAAAACTTTTCAAAAACAAAGGGTTTACATGGGATTAAAAACACAATCAAAACACAATCAAAAGATAGATAGATAGATAGATAGATAGATAGATAGATAGATAGATAGATAGATAGATAGATAGATAGATAGATAGATAGATAGATAGATAGATAGATAGATAGATAGATAGATAGATAGATAGATAGATAGATAGATAGATAGATAGATAGATAGATAGATAGATAGATAGATGGATAGATAGATAGATGGATAGATAGTACTCCAGTCCCCTTGCACTTCCGAGGGAGTTCACTAATAATCACTAAAGATTACAAGTTCTTCAAGCACACATCAAGAGACTTACAAATACTCAAGTTACACAAACAAGAGACTTCATATGTTCAAGGACAAAGCAAGAGACTACATTAACTTAAATGAGTTTAAGAAAGTAGGAATAAAACACTTGATATACTATCAGAGGTGTTTACAAAATACAACTCTTACAAGACTTTAAACTTTTAATCTTTAGATACAAAGAAATCGGAACTAAAAGTGATTGACATATTTTTCTAAGTGTCAGAACTTCAGAGCCTTGTATGCGTGTAGAACAGTGGTTATTTCTTCAAATAAGGTCTTCTATTTATAGAGAGATTTGAAGATGATAAGGTGCCAGCTGGAATTGTACAATCCTTGTAGAGAAGATTGGATTCTTTACCAATTTAGGAAATGTAATTCCACTACTATGACCGTTTAAATATTGCTTTACCATTTGGAGTAATAATAGAGCAAGTACAATATGCTCCACTAATGGATAAGGATAAGGTACTATGATTATTCCTCAATCATGGAAATATCAGACCCATTTTTTATTATTCTCCCATCATTGGGACATATAGGTGACGTCTTCTGACAATCATCAGCTTCTGTTGATCTTGATTCCGAGAGAACAACTTCTGAAGAACTTCTACTACTGATAGACTTCAGAGTCTGTTGAGAGTTGTTTCTAAGTACCTTTCAGAACCTGATTCTTGAGTAGCTTCTGATGATTTTCTGATAGTCTTGTTAGAGCTTCTGGCAAAGTTTCCTGCTTCATTGTTCATAGTGATCATTAAAAATTTTATCTTATGATCCTGCACACTATAACAAATATTAGTAACACCAATTATAATTTTAATACTTTGTTATCATCAAAACCTTATATCCACTAGGAGAGTTTTGTCAGACCTACCTTGTTTCAACATGTTGGATTTCTATTGGATGAGGCCATGTGCTATGGAGAACGTACATGTCCTTGTATTTGGAGAATTATCCTATGTTTGGTAACATGTATAGGAGTTATGCTCCTTACTGCTTTATTGAGCTTTTAGCATATTTGAACTTTAGTCTAGCCCGGAACAAGTCACAAAAGTTGTCCTGGCATGGTGGTAAGGTGAACATGCGCCCATGCATACGTTCATCAGTTGGACCATAGAATCGGCCGATTCACTTCGGGTTCCTTCAATTTGTTTGCATAACCGGTTCTGCGAGTTAACCAACCCACCGATCCCTCTGATTCCTGGTTGGACCGGTCTAGTCCAATTTTTAAAACTATGCATACATTGTGGCAAATTAAATTTGATCGAATGTTATAAAACTTTTTACAAATATCCTCTATGTATTGAGATAGAAGTTTCAGCAAAAAATTCAAAAAATTCAATTTCACAGCTGAGGTTTCAATCATTTCCGTTTATTGAACTTTCGCAGTTCTGCATTTGTGGTGCAAAAGTAAAATTAAATGCTAAAAAACTTTACGAAATTTACATATACCCTCTATGTATTGAGATAGAAGTATATGCAAAAATTTAATTTCTATGCCGAAGTTTCGATTATTTCTATTTATTGAACTTTCATAATTTTGCACTTGTAATGCGATATCAAAATCAATTGAATGCTACAAAACTTTACATTTTTACCCACTATGTATTGCGATAGAAGTCCGTATAAAAAATTTCAAAAAATTAAAGTTCTAGAATGAGATTTTGATTGCCCCCTTTATTGGATTTATGTAATTTTGCACTTGTAGTGTGAAAATCAAAATCAACTGAATGCTATAAAATGTTACATTTACCCTATATGTATTGAGGTAGAAGTCAATGAAAAAACAAAATAAATCAAGGGTAAATAGACATTTACTCCCTGCAAAATATGCGAGTTTAGATTTACCCCCTGCCTAATATTTTTTTCAATTACCCCCTGTAATGTAAAGATTCTGTCATTTACCCCCCATTGAATATGTAAGCTTAAAAGCTTTCATCATTTTTGCCCCCTGTAATGTTAGCGAAATTTGGATTACAACCCTTGTTGGACATGCCACGTTACCCCCCTCGCGGACATTGCAGGGGGTAATTGAATTTTTTTTTTATAGGGGGTAAATGGAAAAAGAAATATTACAGGGAGGTAATTGAAAAAAAATAGGCAGGAGGTAAATCAAAACTCACTCATTTTGAAGGGGGTATAAATGACTATTTACCCATAAATCAATTTCTAAGTTGAAGTGTCGGTCATTTCCGTTTATTGAACTTTTATAAATAAGGCCAGAGGAGGTAAGTCTTTGAAAAAGAAAAAAAAACTCATTTATATGGAGATATTGTTGGGTCTGTGCACGAAGTACCACAAAATATGAGGGATATTGTTTGAGTTTGTGCAAGAAATACCACAACAATTCATTACTTATATAGAGAAATTAAAGACGATGATTGTTTTTGAACGAATTGATTATCTATTTATTTATTTATTTTTGTCAAGTGAACGAATTGTATTTCTATTGACAATTTAAAAATTAAATTGATCCATTTTTATAGTTTAAAGACTACTAACTATCAACTTAACATGATCAATGTTAGTTGGATAAGATAATAATTTAGAAACTTTTTATTTTGATTTTAATATTTTATAGACTAAATAGTTGAATTAGAAAATAAATTAAAAATTTGTTTGAGAACTAAATTGAAAGTTTATTTTGAACAAAAACATATATAATTGGACTGGACAAAGGCCCAAAAATAAAGAAAATTTCTCTTCCGACCCCCCATATCTCTTTTATACCCCCCTAAGGTACGAATTTGCCCTTGCAAGGTATCGTGGTTTTTAGAAACAACAATTTTAGCTTTCCGCGGTTCGCAGAAACCGCGACGTATTTATATAGTAACAGAAGTGCTTCTGTTCTGTCAGTTACGAAATTTTTTAAAAAAAACACCAACACTTCTCTTCAACCTCTCTTGTGCGATTTTGGGGCTAAACATCAACTCCCAACT
The DNA here is from genome assembly GCA_030408175.1 of Trifolium repens. NCBI lineage: Eukaryota > Viridiplantae > Streptophyta > Magnoliopsida > Fabales > Fabaceae > Trifolium > Trifolium repens. The sequence continues at coordinate 42,141,565 of CP125851.1, forward strand.
TCAAAACATACTTAATCAAGTAAGTTACATACATTTTTTATCATTCATTGTGTTTGTCTCAAAATTCATTACTCTAGGTTTTTTTTTTCTCCATAAGAAATGTCTCAAAATTAAACCGAACATTACCTTTAGTTTGAGCTTCAATGCGTTTCCCAGGCGTTAGTAGACCCTCCAATGTTGATTTTAAGCTACCAAAAGGATGAAAAACGGATTAGGATCTTGGAGCTCTTTTTGTAGTTTGGTGATGAAGTTTGAAAGTGATGAGAAGTAATGAGCTGAGTTTCAGTTTCATATACATATAAGTGCGCCATGGTTTATAGAAACCGCGAAAATTGTTCATAAACGTACGCCATGGTTCGCAGAAACCGCGACATTTTTTACTAAACTTCCACCGCGGTTCGCAGAAACCGCGAAATTTGTTCACAAATTTCCACAAATTTGAGGGTCAAAATTGGATTTTAGGGGGGTATAAAAGAGACACGGGGGGTCGGAAGAGAAATTTTCAAAAATAAATGGTATAGGCCCAATGATCAAATGACCCAATTTCACAACCCACTAAATTCAAATAAACAAACTTGGCGGGAAAGCAAGGCAAAGGCGACACGCCACATGGACGGCGCCCTCGCCTCAGGTACAACTACCCCTATGAAGACCCAGTATGTGCATCTCGCCGTATACGGAGATAACCACCCTCTATTACCACGATCACCACCGAAACAGGAGCATAACCACCCATCGATCACCACCACGTGGGAGACGGAGGAGGAAGAAGAAACCGCCTCGATCATGGGGTATCCATGATCGTGGTACTCCATGACTGTTACCTATAGAAATCTATAAATATGAGTTTATGCTTCATTGTAAAGGAGGGACAAATTTTTTCATCATTTAAGGAATTACTCATTTCTCACATACGGTTCATTAATTTATCACCCCCCTTATTTGTTCACAAGAACATTTTGGCGCCCACCGTGGGGCCTCGGTAAAACGATTCCCAGGCTTTAAGTTTCATTTCGTTCATCGACTCAACATTGTATCAGAAATTGCTTTTAAACGCATTCAATATTCCAACGGAGAAATTCATGCCTTTCTTCAACCGTTTCAACATAAGAAGCAGAGAGGACGATTGCTATTGGAAGTTGCTTGAATATGTTATCCGAAACAAAACAACCAGTCAAAGTATTATGATGGCAATAAATGGTGAATTCATTCCAACCCCTTCCCACTCATTCTATTTTGATAACTTGTTATTTGTATGTATATCAGTTTTAACATGTTTGACTAATTTATAAATTATGACTCACGTTTTATGGCCATTGACTACGGTCTGGCAAGTGTACCAGTCTGTCGTCGAGTAATAATTCACACTATACCGAGTAGAATGAGTTCGTATCCACAGGGACAGCGCCTCGGTTACTAAGCTTATTCAAGGATTTGTTGAGATTGCCTTCGCTTTATAAGTTGGGATAATTTTAGATTCAAGAAACAGAGAATATAACTAGAAAGAAAGACAATTTAAGAAGATAGGTTAAGTAGTTGGAATCCCTCCCTTATTCCTGCTGGGTAAGTGGTGCTATATCGTTGACTATTCCTTTTTATTATTGGTGAACTAATATAATTAGTAATAACCGCGTACGATAATTACCCTAATTACGAGTATAGAGAATCTCAATTATTAGACAGGGAACCCGTGTTAGCCACGTTGTCACGTCCCTAACCTAGTGATTAGACTCTAAATATGTAGTCAATTAAGCATGGTTTCATTAGTTCTTTTACCCTTAACTTGTTAAGCTATCATCTATTGATCAGGGTTGGCTGCCGGTTTTGAGGCACAATACTAGATCACTAACCCTATAGGTTAGTTGCCGAGCCTTGGGTAATCCTAACCTTGAGGCACAATATTAAATATCACTAACCCTATTGAGGTTAACTGCCGGCCAGTGATAAACCCTGACCCTAGGCGCAATGCTAGATATCACCATCCCTAAAAGCGTTCCCTAATTGTAGCTATCAATCGGGTTACGTAATTAAAACATAGACAATAGAATAAATAAAACTGAATAGAAAATTATATAAACTTAGTACCAATTTACATGATTCCAGCATTCATAAGGGAGTTCATCTTCTCCACCTAACCTAAAGGAGTTTAGCTACTAATAGACATAATTAAATTACAAGAATTAAATAAATGCATACCAATAACCTTGCTACCTTGCGGAGGAAGTTACCTTTCCCGTTGAAGGGGGAAAGTTCCTTCCCTAGAGCTCCTCCTCCTTTGCTCCTTATAGAGAATAGTTCTCTAAATTTCTGAATGAATAATTGTGAAGGAGGAGAGCTCTATTTATAGTTTTTAGGACTTGGGCAGCAAGTAATATCGTACTACGATGGGCCATCGTGCTGTGATACCAAGATTCAGTTCAAAATTATAACTGATCCCGTGCGTATGATCACCTTGTTCACCAAGAAATGCCATCATACCACGATACATGTCATCGTGGTACGATGGACAGATTTACTTCAAAAATATAACTTGTGTTGTCTTGGCCAACAAGCAGCTCCATCGTACTGCGATGAATGCCATTGTACTGCGCTGAGACCTCAAAATTACGTTTTTACTTCAACACAAAAGTTGTAGATTTTTGTCTTAGCTTTCCAACGCATGGTCACGGACCTCATTCCGATACTCGTAGCTCAAGTTATGGTCCGCAGACTGAAAGTTGCGCATTTTCTTCATTTTAGCCTCGTTTTATGCATTTTCTTCAATTCTTGACTTCTTGGACAAGTAGCTTCACTTCTTTAGGTTTTTGCCTTGTAATTGGTCTAAAACTAATACTAAACTAATAATAAATAATACTAAAAACATCACATAAATTACTGTCATCAGCCATCAACAATCAAAAAGTTAATCTCATAAGCAAGTAAAAGAAAGAAAATCGATACTTGGTGTTTTCCAAGGAACCGACTCAATCCAAATAATTAGTAGGATCCAATTATTTCTCTTTACTATTGAAAGCATTTTTAAAATTATTCTGCAAGTCAAACCGAAATATCTCTACTATGCTGAAATATAACATTGATTCATCACAAGTTGGTAATGGAGTATTTTTATAAATCAATATATGACCTCTCATTTTGGCGAGGTAATCCTAAAGCAAAGAAGCCGGTTGAGTTTGTTATATATCTGACTTTACTGTAAAAAAAAAAAACAAATTAATATGTTATGATGACTAACTCATTTTAATTTGGTTCACTCATCTATAGTTTCTATTTTAATATGGTTTGTTCATGTGTGGTTTCGTTTGATCAATGATGGGACATCCTGCTGAGTTGTCATCACCGTCCGATGCTGCCACCTTGCCGTCAATTGTCGGTGTTGCGACCTCTTTCGCCGTCTTTCAAACATGGGCATCATCACCATTAAAATCATACTCCTCGATAACCGGTCACGGTCATTGCATCCCAAAAGGAAACGACAACATCGTCTAAATCGACTAAGATGTGAACCGGCAACTGGAAGGCTTCACCAGCTACATCGGAAACGTCGGCGGAGTTGGTTATGGCTTGTGGAGTAGCTTGCCTAGTACTAGTATCAGCAGCGAATAATACCTGATGAGGCGAAGTGGAATGCGGCGTCTTTGCTGACGTCGCGGGAGGAACTGGCGACGAGTACAAGTATTTTAGCCTCTCCGTCAATCTTTTTGTTGCTAGACGACTTCCGATCCAGGTGCAAAATACTTGGAGCACAACACTCTTTCACGAGGAAATCACAAAAAACAAGACTGGTAAGTGTTCGGGACATAGGCAATAAAACTCCATTTGATAAAATGCCACTAGAGATAAGACGCCAAAAGACAAAGTGCTTGTGATTGACAAAAAAAAAAGGTTGAAACACCATGGCGTTATCCTTGAATCTTACGAGTAGGAAACGTCAGAAATAGAAACGGCGATATCCGTAAATCTTACGAGTTGGATACGACGGAAACGAGTTGAAACACCATGGCGTTATCCGTGAATCTTACGTGTAGGAAACGTCAGAAATAGAAACGACGATATCCCTAAATCTTACGAGTTGGATACGACGGAAATGAGTTGAAATACCAAGGCGTTGCCCTTTAAACTTTTCAGTGGGGGGCGTCCAAAAAATTAAAATCAGGTTGAAAATCCTAGGCGTTGCCCTTTAAACTTTTCAGTGGGGGGCATCCAAAAAATTAAAATCAGGTTGAAAATCCTAGGCGTTGCCCTTTAAACTTTTCAGTGGGGGGCGTCCAAAAAATTAAAAATGGGTTGAAAGTCCAAGGCGTTACCCTTTAAACTTACAAGTGGGGGGCGTCCAAAAAATTAAAAAATCGGTTGAAAGTCCAAGACGTTATCCGTAAATCTTACGAGTTGGAGACGTCGAAAAGAAAAAGAAATACAGATCAAAAGATCATGGCTCAACCTCGCAAATAGGAGATGCCCAGAAAAAATGCTATAAAGAGCAATTAAAGGTAACTCTATGCATTACTTTTATTATTAACAAATTTTTATCTTAAATAGATAGATTATCCTCCAAGATGCCATAAACAAAGAGATATGAGATGAGTCGCCCAAGGGCGATAGAGGCAAGAATAAACTCATGCAGAGTCAAAGATTTCATTCATTGAAGTTAAGATACAAATTCAAAGAAAACTACATCAAAATCAAGATACAAAATTCAAAGAAAAAAGAAAGTGTTCCAATGGTGTTAAGTCGCCTATGGTCACCCTGAAAAAGAAAAGAAAACGCCACCACGCCGCCATGAACACATTATTTTCTCTAGGGCAAGTCCGCCCACCATCTTCTCTGTGGCACCAGTATTTTAGCATAACCCAGGTGATATCATTCTAACTCGCCTTGGTAAAATTTATCAATTTATCTATTTCTTTCTATAATCGAAGTATATAAAAGCCACCATGGATGAATCCGTATTACTGCATATGAATCTGGTCACTCTTCTGTTGTCTGTATTTTACCCTGATTCTCACTACTATATGAATTGAATAGTCCTTTAAGATTGTCAAAAACACCGAAGGGAAACAAAAAAAAATTAATATGTAGCAAAAAAGACAGAAGTACAAGCCAACAAAAGAGGGGGCGATGCAGAGCAACGTCACATCGCCAATGATCGCTGAAGAAATGACGCCAAAAGAGGCAAGCACGCCCAAGGCGAGGCGAGATGAGATTTCTAAGCAAGGAGCAAAAGAATCCATGACTCAACTACAAAAGAAAAGCAAAGTTAACGCAAAGATGAATGGAAATCAATGCTGCAAACATGATTATTTATAGAAGTTATTATGCAATAAAGATGAAGTAAGAGACGATTATTTCCCCGCGTCCTACCACTATCACCACTTCGCCTCTTTGAGCCTCGTGCTTGGGGGGCTGTGGACTGAACTACGGCCCAAAAAATGAATAGCATAGGCCCAATAGCAAGATAGCCCAACTCTCCAACTCATGTAATTCAAATAAAAGATTTGGCGGGAAACGAGAGAAGAAGGCGCCAGAAGGAGCAACCACTCGGATGTGGAACCGCCCCCATGATCCGTTATGTAAGAGGAGTTAACCACCCACTCCCACCATGATATCACCAAAAAACCTCCATGATCAGGAATTACTCATGGTGGCAGTTAGAAATAAAAACTCTATAAATAGGAGAATCAACATCATTGTAAAGGATCACATTAATTTTTGTATACAAAAATTACTCATATGATCTATTGAATCAACACAATTATCACCCCCCTTAAATGTTCACAAGAACATTTTGTCGCCCACCTTGGATGACGCCGCCAACAGGAAAATCGTGGTTCCAAAAGCGCAAAGAGACCCACAAAGAGACCAAGAAGGAAATCCGGAAGGAGAAAAGGTAAGGATAGCCGTCAACACAATTGCAGGAGGCTTCGCTGGAGGAGGCGAATCAAGTAACGCCCGCAAACGTTACGTAAGGCGCTCAGAATTTGAAGCGGAGTTTGTAGGACACACATCCATTTCGCCCACCCCAGACCTGTCCTTCACCAAGGAAGATAAATGGGAAGTCATGCCACACGACGACGACCCGTTAGTGATCTAGGTCCAAATCTTGAATTGTGATGTGAAGAGAGTACTTATCGACTCAGGGAGTTCGGCAGACATAATGTACTGGGAAGCCTTCAAGGCCATGCAACTATCCAACGAGCACTTGTTGCCTTATAACGGCACGCTAGTGGGTTTTGCAGGCGAACAGGTAGAAGTCATGGGCTACACCACGTTGCTCACAACATTCGGAGTAAAGGACCAAGCCAAGACCATTAAAGTACGATATTTGGTAGTAAAGACCCCCTTCACATCGTACAACATCATCATCGGAAGACCAACTTTCAACACTCTAGAGGCAGCCATGTCAACGATGTATCTATCTATAAAGTATCCACTAGAGGATGGGAGAGTAGGAACCATAAAAGGAGACCAAGCACTGGCGAGGCGTTGCTATGAGTCAAGTCTGAAGATAAAAAGGGGCATTATTTTTATTTTTTTTTTCAACTAACACTCAGAGTGCGCATAAAACATTTTCAACGAGCCGACAGTAAATTTACAAACGAATCATCATTTACAATAAGGTGCTTCAGCTAAGCAAAGTGTACATCTTGAGTGCTTACAATCCCAAAAGTCTCATGTGCTCACAAGCACCAACAAACCAAAAGAGTTAGAAACTATGCCTACACAAAAGGGCACGGTGTACAAACCACACCGACGCATAGACTAACTAAACAAAGCTCCACTCGATCCCTGTGGCTCCAAACATCCACCTCCATCCTCACGGCCTACTGCAACTGATAGGATCGCCAACATCTAGGGTGGGAGGAGCCCGCAAATGAAATATTGCAAGGGTCACCACAAAATATATAGTATGTATATATATAACCGGTGCGAAAGATTGTACACATAACAATAATTCCACAAAACACAAGAGAAAGCTCTTAAACATCAAAGCAATTCCCACCAACGGGTTCATATAAGCAATGCACACATAGCCTATAATGCAACCTCTACAATGCGTGGTACTAACCCTAGCTACCACGATGCATGAGTTCCGGAAACTGTAGGTCCAACCCCTACTAAACACCAACGAAAACCCGTAGCCCATCACGGTCACTACGAAACCTGACAAAACACCGTAGAATAATAATAAAATCCCGTAGCTCATCTCGGACACTACGAAGATTAGAGTGGACCCAATCTCTGTCAATCACACCCCGCAGCCCATCACGGACACTACGTATTATAAACCACATAAACACCGTGAAACATCAATAAAATCCCGTAGCCCATCACGGACACTACGAAGATTAGAGTGGACCCAATCTCTGTCAATCACACCCCGTAGCCCATCACGGACACTACGTATCGATCTCAATAAAAATATCGTAGCTCTCCCGATCATTACGAATAAAAAGGTGGGCTCTCCCGATCACCACACCGTACACGCAACTACCAAATGCACGAGCATACACTTCCCCATATATGCTAATGCAATGAATACATACCTCTCTAGCATATGTAAACCAAACATAACAACATACCTACATTTCTCATCATATGTATTCCAAACACCTGTTCATACATATATTCTCATAATCATATGTAAACAGCGCAAGTATTATAAACACTTTCTCATCACGAGAATACATAACACATACATGCCAAGCACACCACAGCACATCACAGAAAATAACCAAGCATGTTATTAACCAGTGAAAAGACAGAAATAAAGTGATGCCCTTACCTCGGCAAGCTTCCGTCAACACACACGCTCAAACAACACAACGCGCTTCCTAAAACAAGCAGCGCAACAATCAATACATTGTTCTCTAACCAATAGTATTGAAACTACACCAATACCCCAAAAACCTAAAGGTTTCTAAGGAAAATCCACTCTTTCGGATACCATACCAAAATCTATCGTATTGATCGACCACCATGAGTTATTTGTACTATTTTTAGGACCCAAAACAATAGTCAAAAGTCTTAAATAATTTGAAATACAAAATGGCCGTTTTCTTGCGTTACAAGCTACGTACTTTCCGAGTACCCGAAAAACTCGTTTCCAATCCCCACCACTTCCATAAATTAATAAAAAGGGATTAGAATGTTAAAACCCAAGTTTAGAAATCAGAATCCAAAATCTCAACTCCCAGAGCTCGCCCTGGCGAGTTGATGGCGAGTGAAGGCAGAGAGTTCTGGTCTTACTCGCTCTGGAGCTCGCCCTGGCGTGTTGTCAGGACCTGTGACACTCGCCCTGGCGAGTAACCACTCGCTCAGCGAGTTGCACCTGTCATGACAGCACAAGACAGCAACTCACACCACCTTTTTCCACCCCAAGCCTAGTTTGATTCTATTAGTTCCCAACATCTTTTCAAGGTATAAAAGCAAACCATTTTCATAAGCAAGCAACACATTTCCGAAAGCATGTTGGTTGCTTCGAGTGCAAGTTATTTGATTTTCATTTCCAAAATCAAAACCAAATCCAAGCACAAGTTTTATTACGGGCCTTAACCGTCCGGTAATCATTTTCAAACATGTTTTCAAAGTACAAAGCGACACCACATGTCACAATAGTTTTAAACCATTTTGGCCCCAAAACACAACCCAAAACACTTAGGAAATATTTTCATAAACCTCAAAATATTTTTCATCGGATTTTCCAAAACAAAACCATACAACGCATTTCCCTTTTGCTCAAAGGTTCAAAGACAACTTTTCTTTTCAAAACCTTACAACATAACCTCATGTAATTGATCAATACATAACCAACTCAAAACCCTAACTTTTCTCATGAGATTCTCACCAACTCATGGAAAACAAAACAACAAAGCCTACACATGCTTACTAAACCCTCATGAACAACTTTCATGGAACAAAAACCATTCACAACCAATTCTTATGAAATTTCTCCCAAGAACAATAATCATAAAATCCTAACTAAGATGTTTTAAACCAACAAAGAAAGGAGAAGGTTTACTACCTCAAGTGGAGATGAATTCCTTTCAATCTCTATGATCCAACAAGCCAAAAATCCAAGCTTTTGGTGAAGAATTGCAAAATCTCTCAAGTTGGAAAGGTGGAAAAGAAAGCCACGGCCAAAGAGAAGAAGAGTGAAATGAATTTGTGATTTCTCTAAGTCCACAAAGTGACTCCCAAAAGTCTACTAAATAATGGTCATAAGGCATTGTGGCCATTGGATCAAATAGGATAAAGCTTCCAAGACTAATCCCTAGCCCTTGGATCAATCCGAGTCTATCCTCCCAAGATTTTTCTCACAACCTCTTACAACTAAACGCACGCTCAGTTCTCGCGCATCGCGACGAACGTAAACCACAAAAACGTAAAACCTACGGAAAGAACGTCTATCGTTTTTCCATTCCAAAACTTATCGCCGAATCTTTTTCCGCGACTGTAATTTTCTTCCGTACCTCAGAAAATTAATCTCAGAATATATCCTAACTCGCGCAGATATATAAAACTTCCATCCGAAACCTCACTTAAAACAGACGCAATAAGATTTTACAACGACGGGTAAAATCCTACTCGTTTTTCCAAAAACAAGAATAATCCAAAACTCGTTATTCTAAGACCACAGAAATCTCCTCATACTTAAAAGAGGATCACGACTCGAAAGTCTGTGCCTTTCCAGCGCACGAGCACAAAACAGGCTCCGTTTCAGCAAAAATCTCATTAATGTGACGATCTTCACAAAACCGCCTCACCAAAAACCCTAAAACTCGCAGCCGACACTAGAGTTCCTTAGAAAAACTGTACAGTGAAATCTTGGGTCTTACAGAGAGCCTAACCTCGGTGTGTCACATACCTTAATTACTAAGTGAGTTGTTTATAAACATGCATTATAACCTTCACCAATTAACCTCTAGGTCCTAGTATCGGGCTGTTCATCTTCTAGGTGCTCAGATCACACCTAGTGCATGATTCCTCCTCTAACCGCTCAGTTCACGACTAGTTCAGGATGTTACCGTCTTTATACACCTAGCATTATTTACTACGAGTTCCGGACTATACCAAGTCGAAACCTGATATTAATTCTATGGGCGCTCCCGCTTATCCGGCCAGATTACGAGAATACGTTATTAAAGTGCACGAAAGTAAATAACAAACATAAGTACTGAATATCATTTATTATAACTTAGACTCAATCACAGACTCCAAATATTCAGAGGGGAGTTCATCTTCTCCACCGCAACCTAAGGCATAAATTATAAAGACTACATATTTAAATTACAAAAATTATAACCTAAATACAAAAGCCTAAAGAAATCATACCTTGCTGAGTTAGTTTTCCAGCAAGGGGAGAAAACTATGCCCAATAGAGCTCCTCTGAACCTCTCCTTATAGTAGAGAGTGTTCTACTATTTCTGAATGAATAAAACAATGAATGGGAGGCTCTATTTATAGTTTTCGTAATGGGCTTCAGCAAGGTCATCGCAGTACGATGAGGCCATCGTGCTGCGATGTGAAGATTCAGTTTATTTTTGTAACTGATCCTGTGCATTTCATCAGCTTTGGCGCCAAGTTACTCCATCGTGCTGCGATAGCACACATCGTACTGCGATGGAAGATTTTGTTCAGATTTATTGCTTCTGATTTCTTGGCGAACAAGCAGCTCCCATCGTGGCACGATGGGAGCCATCGTGCTGCGATGGAATGCTGATTTTCTTCATTTTTTGGGCTTTTCCTTGTCTTTTCGCATCTTGGACTCTGTCTCGATGCTTTTTCTTGCTTTTGTAGGTTTTCCTTCGTATTTGGGTCTGTCTTGGTCATTTTACTACTAATAATAATACTAAAAATGACGTAGAAATTCCTGTCATCACAACCCCAAACTTAAACTGTTGCTTGTCCTCAAGTAACATGCTGTCAGTCAAGATCGTTAGAGAAATAAGAGATAAATAAAGATGATAGGAATTTCACAACCTTGCTTAATATTTCAGCAAAGGTACCGCTGATTTCTTACCGCAGAGATCATGCTCAGTCCTGCTAGGCTCAGGAGACGTCAATGGTAGAAAATCGGACAAATGTCTGCAAGAGTCCATGTTCAACTTTTTCTCTCTCTCACATTTGTGTTTTTCGCTCATAATTGAAAGGGTTAGCTCTCAATCATCGTACAACCTGCCATTTTACCATAGACTTGCAGGAATTCTAAGCAACCAGTCAAAATTTAATATACATGCATTATTGGAGGTCTTTTCAGGGTTATAACGTGGCTTAGGTCAAGGTAGGACATTTTTTGGAATAGTAAGCTAAACATTGGAGTTAAGTTCTACTTTGTTGTTCCTTTTTGTGTACGCAACCTTTGTTCCTTAGGGTGCCTTTTTGTGTTGGTATTGGAAAAATAAGAACCGGATGTGTCTTTGTGTGGTTCTTTTCTATCACTGTTTTTTCTCTTTGGCTCTTTCTTGTGCCTTTTGGCTTTTTCTTTTGCCTTTTTGGCTTTTTCATTTTTTTTGAAGAGACTATTTTTTGATTTATTTTTCCTGTCTCTTTTTCCTTTTTTTTCTTTTTTTTTTTGGTAGTGATAGTTCTCCGTATACCTACCCCAAACTTAGACGTTGCTGGTTCCATGAGCAACCCCAAACTTATTTTGTTGCCAAGACTTTGAGAACTATTACCTAACTCCAAAGAGGGTAAATCATTGTTTTTCTGGTCTATAGGCTTGTATCGTGGTTTGTCACTGAAACAAAAAGGGATAATTATTTTTTTACGGTTCAAATTTGGCTAGCAAAGGATAATAATATATAAAGGGTGGCTTGAAAAAGGCTCTGGGTTATAACAAACAATTGCCTCAATGCATATAATATCAAATCAACTAGTCAGCAGAGAATTAAAGCAAGTTCTAGAAAATAAACAAGTGCACGGTACTCTCATAGTAATTCGAAAGAAAGTGGTAATACCGTTTGGAAATATTTGGCTCAAATCCTCACATGGCTTAGGTTTCTGAAAGTTGAACACTTGTCCCACAGACAACAGCTTCATCACTCGTCTCTCTGTCTCCCGAACTTCGCACTTCGGAGCAATCACCTTTGGTTTCTGTATGAAGCCGTGAAATTCGGCTCATCAGAATTTATAATTTACTTCGCCGCAATCTTACCTATAACAGTTTATCATGCACTAGATAATAAACAGCAAACAGTTATTTAATTTTTTTGTAAGTTTTGAATAAGGGCTGCTTACAGATGAAGATGACATGCAGAATTCTAGTCATATTTTATTGAATTGAAAAACTGAAATTGAAATATTGAAAATACTGAAATTAAAATGCTTATCCTTGGGTTGCCTCCCAAGCAGCGCTTGTTTAGCCTCTCATTAGCTTGAGGCATTTCCTCCATTACAGAGGATAGGTTCGCATGTCTCTCTCATCTGTAGGAGCTTTCGCCTTAGCTCCTCCCTCTTTCTTGTTGCTTCTTTCATACTTCTCTGGGTTCTGTTTTTCTTTGAAGGTGGCAAAGCAAAGTCGTTCATCATCTTCTGAAGGTACTGCTTTCATGATGGACTTCCCCTTGCTTCGTGGTGGATGTTCCTTCTTTTGTTCTTTTGGAGTACTGACCCAGTTGTTCTTCTTTCTTTCCTCTTTTCTCTCTGCAGCAGGCTTCGTCAGAGGTGGCGTATTAACCCCAAACTTAGATTTTCTGGCCACTTTTCGGTTTCTACCCCATGCTTTGACCCATGTTGCTCGGATGTCCACTTTAATAGTTAGCCTTTTCAGTTTATCAGTTAGTTCCTCGGGTACCTCCTCTTCCTGAGCTGTCTCTATCTCTAGCTGCGCCATTTCATTCTCCATCTCCTCTATCTCTATCTTTACCTGTACTTCTTGAGTTGGAGTCGGTGGTGTAGCTTTTGTGTCTTTCCACTCGAGCATGAAGCACTTCTCCTTTCCTGCATTGAAAGTTTTTACGGTTGTTGACTTACCTTCACTCCTTAGTGTTATTTCTCCAAGGTTCATGTCAATGAGGGCCTTGCAGGTGGCTAGGAATGGTCTTCCAAGAATTATAGGATGTTCTTCATCTTCTCCGATGTCTAGGATCATGAAGTCTACTAGAAATTCCAGGTCTTTGACTTTCACCAAGACGTCTCTGACTGTGCCTACTGAGTGGATCGATGACTGATTAGCTAGTACGAGTTCTCGAGCTGTCCCTGCAATGGGTAATGCGAGCTTGAACTTATCTGCCAAAGATAATGGTATTATGTTCACACTTGAGCCTACATCACAAAGTGCATTGACTCCTGCTTTCCCAATCTGACAGATGATGGTGATGCTTCGAGGATCTTCCTTCTTGGGTGGCAATTGTGATCTTTTTGTTACTCTTTCTTGGAACTCGCCTTCAGTCTCTCCTTTGCGCTTCTTTTCTTTAAGCGCCATGCATTCTTCATTACATTCGTCCTCCATTTTCTTGATTAGATCTTCCACTTCTTTGTCTTTAGTGTAGTCTTCTTCGACAATGCGGTGGGAACCGATCAGCAATTTACGGATCACATGTTTCTGATACTCAATCTTCCGAGTCCTCCTAGCTGAGAATGGTCTTTTCACATAGTGCCTGGATGTTGGTGCCACTTGCATCCATTTCTTCATCCATTTTGCATGTTTCGTCCACCTGGTGTCTAAAGGTATCATGGGCTTCCAACTGTCTTCCCTAGATGGTTTTGAGACATCAGAGAAATTGTCCCCTTGAGATTCAACTTCTATATCTGCCAGGTCGTCCCAAAATATTCCTTCAGAACCGTTGTTGTCGTGAGGTGGTGTCCAGTCTGGTTCTTGCTTAATGCTGACCTTCCCACAGTAATCCCTTCCGTTTGGTTCGTCTCCCATGGCCTTGGTGGTAGGCTTTTCTTCTGTTTTGGGACTACTGGATGCTGCAAGCCTTTGTGCTTACCTTCTTTTCCAAAGCGTTCTTTCTGGTTCAGGGTCGTACTCAAACTCCAGGATACCTGTTATCAAGCACAACAAATGAATACCTTCAGTAGCACTGGAAAATTAACTGGTGAAACTATTTTTGGTTTGTCTCATGTGTCTTTGTCACTATGAAAATTCCCAGGTAAGTGAGGTGGATCACAACGGATCTCTTAAATACCAAGACTTATCCTTAGCCAGAACTTTCACAGATCAAAATCCACAATCATCAACAAGATTTTTTTTATTTTTTAATTTTTTTGTATTTTTTTGAAATTTTTTTCATAAACTTAAATAAATCTAGTAAGGCTTTGTAAACACAATCCCCGGCAACGGCGCCAAAAACTTGACTACGGTCTGGCAAGTGCACCAGTCTGTCATCGAGTAATAATTCACACTCTAGGTGTCTAGAATGAGTTCGTATCCACAGGGATCGTGCCGCAGCTCTACTAGCGTTATTTAAGTTTGTGATAGTTTGCATTCGCTTGGGTTTTTGAAAAGGTTTTTATAAAATAAGCGTAATGCTTTGCAGAAATATAAATGCAGAATGTATAAATATAGATTCAAGAAATATAGAGGCTAGGTATGGTGGTTGGACTCCCTCCCTTCTTCATATTTGGCATGACCGGTGTATAACATAGTTACTTAGATTATTTTCGGCGGTGAATTATCCTTGTTGTAGTAATACCTTACTATTACACTATGTCTATTAAAGTTTCCCTACATTAACAACTAAGGTACCTACGAGAGCCTAACCTCGATGTGTTATATACCTTAATTACTAAGTGAGTTGTTTATAAACATGCATTATAACCTTCACCAATTAACCTCTAGGTCCTAGTATCGGGCTGTTTGATCAGTGCATTTTGATGCACATTCTTCTACTATTGTACTTAGGCATTTCTCTAGTTTGTTTTATTATTTTTACTATTTTATGGTGTTTTTAGATTTTAGTTTATTTTTGTTTTTATTTTATTTTCGTATTTATTTTCAGCACTAGTAGCTATTTAATACATGTTCGCTGTGCAGATCATAACTTGAGCTCTGGGTATCGGATTGAGGCGCAGGAATATGCGTTGGAAAGCTAAGAGATAGAGCTACAAGTTTAATGTTGAGTGGAAGAGCTGTTTCAGACTTAAACAGTCCTTAATAATTCGTGGAAAGTGGCAGACTTAATGGCCTAAGTGGAACTTTAATTTTGGCCTTTTATAATTCTTCCATAACTTTTGGAGTTCAATTTTCCTCCTATAAATTAAACACAAATCAGAAATGTAATCTAATCCTCTGCAATCTACCATTCACGTAATAAGATATTTTTGCTTCTTTGTTAATAACTTTCTATCGATCCATTGGTGTAAGCAACTTTGTTCTTGATTCTTGATGTTCGGTTTAATAGCAATTCATATGTTTATGCTTTTCATATAACAGTTTTCGTGTCTCTTATTTGTGTATGAGTTTGATTCATTTGATGCTTAATTATTTTGTTTCATATTCATACCTTGAGATTATTCGAATTAGTTTATCGCTTGCTTAAATTAATTTGAATAGAAAACTGTTATATGCTTTTTCGCTTGCAAAAAGGGCTGAGAATTATTGTCATGATGTTAACTTTGTTTTCGCTTGTAAAACTGTTAATTGAACACGTTGGTGCTTAATCAACGAATTCTTTATAAAACTGATTTTCGCTTGTTAAATTAGTTCTATAATCAGCCAAAGCATAAACTGAACGAACATACTTTTGTGAACCTGTGATAGATGATAATCAAAGTTGCATGAAACCAATGGATTGATTGCTTTTATTTTAACTACTTGTTTTTCTTAATCTCTGTTCTGCTTTCACAAACCAAACCCCCCCATTTAAAGTTTTCTTGTTGATTCTAATATTGCTAATTCATCGTGAGTCCTTGTGAGATGATACTCGAGTGCCGCTTTCCTAGACTACATTTTTAAACTCATTTTTTTGACCCGTGTGCGACAGCGGATCAAAATTGGCGCCGTTGCCGGGGAACTCTTATTCAATTTTTGCCAATATTACTGTCATGGTTACAGTAGCGTGTTCTAGTATAGTTTTCTTGCGTTTTTGAGTTCTACGCGTCCTAAAAGCTACTTTTCGTAAAAAAACTGTTTTTCCTAAAATCTGAGTCTGATTCTGGTTTTTACCTTACCAGTTCATTGAAAAAAATCAGATATTCAAACTCACCTGTTTACAAAGTAAACTGGTGACTTCACCTCAAAACCTCAAAATCATCGTTTTTCTATTTTTTATGAATTATTTACTGTTTTCATAGTTTCAGAAAATTCCAAAAAAATTCTCAAAAATTTTATTTGAGTTAATTAGATTAAATTTCGTGTTTTTGTATTTTTCTGAATTTATTTTAATCGTATTCCTTCTTTCACTTTGTTTCTGTCTAATAGGAACATTGTTGGCGTTTTCTCAATTCTGGCTACTAGGTCTGGTCATCATAGTCTTTTTGCTTTTGATCCTGAGATAGAGAGAACTTTGCACAAACGCCGTAGAGAAAATCAGGCTACCACTAGTTCACCACCTGTTATCGATCCTATTTCTTTGCGCAATTTATTTGAATTTGATTCTGAAGTTGTTTTTGATAATATGGCTGAACAAAGAACACTAAGGCAGCTTGCTGCTCCTGATGTGAATTACAATGGTTTATGTATCGAATATGCTGATGTTGCTACTCCATTTGAATTGAAATCTGGTTTGATACACTTGTTGCCAAAGTTTAGTGGTCTTGCAGGTGAGGATCCGCATAAGCATTTGAAAGAATTTCAGGTTGTTTGTTCCACACCATTGAGGCCTGAAGGAATAACAAAAGATCATATCATGCTCAGAGCCTTTCCATTTTCGCTCCAGGGTGCTGCCAAAGATTGGTTATACTATCTTGAGCCGAATTCTGTCGCAACTTGGAATGATTTGAAGAAAGTCTTTCTAGAGAGATAGTTTCCCGCCTCCAGAGCTGCATCAATCAGAAAAGAAATATGTGGTATCAGACAGGGAAATGAATCATTGACTGAATATTGGGAGAGGTTCAAACAATTGATCTCTAGCTGCCCTCAACACCAGATTACCGAACAGTTGCTTATTCAGTATTTCTATGAGGGATTGCTACCAATGGATAGAAACATTTTGGATGCTGCCAGTGGTGGAGCACTTGTTGATAAAACTCCAGCTGCTGCAAAGGCCTTGATTGAAAATATGTCACTCAACTCTCAACAATTCACAACCAGAAATAATTCTGTGTCCCAAACAAAAGGTGTGAATGAGATTCAGGCTTCCTCTTCCAATAAAGCTCTAGAGACCAGGATTGATGAACTTACTTCTTTGGTGAAACAGTTGGCAGTGAGTAAAGCTCAAACAGCTAAGTTGTGCGGTATTTGTACTTCTACTGAACATCCAACTGATACTAGTCTAATTCTTCAAGATGAGTCAGTGACTGAGTTGCCCCAAGCTTATGCAGTAGCCCTTTATAACCGAGGCAACAATCAGAACAGGTACAACATTCCTAATCTTTCCACAAACAAGTATCATCCTAGTTGGGCAAATCATCCACTTCTGCGGTATGGGAACCCAACAGCGCAACAAAACACGCCACCACCAGCTGCTGCCTCCGGACCATCATTGGAGGATCTCATGAAGCAAATGATTGCAAGCAATACACAATACCAGCAGCGAACAGATTCTGCTATGCAGAATATGCAGACACAGATTGGACAACTTGCTACTTCAATTAATGTCTTGCAGCAAGCTCAAGGATCGAACCAACTACCTGCTCAAACAGTGGTGAATCCTAATGTTCCTAATCCTAATGTGAATGCAATTACTTTGAGATCCGGAAGGGTGACTCAACCAGCTCCTGAAAAAAATAAAAAATTCAAAAAAAAGTTCTTGAGGTAACACCTGAATATGTTGAAGCTCCCGTTGTTGAACCTTCCGTTGTTGTCGAGGCTGAAAAAGAGTATGTTCCAGAAATTCCTTTCCCTCACAGAGTACAAAAAAATTGATGAGGAGGACAAAGAGAGAGAAATTCTCGATGTATTCAAAGTGGCGGTAAACATTCCGCTTCTTGATGTGATCAAGCAGATTCCGAAATATGCAAAGTTTCTGAAAGATTTGTGCACCCGCAAGAGAAGGTTGAAGGGAAATGAGAGAGTTAATTTAGGGCGAAATGTTTCTGTCCTTATTCAGCCTAAGCTTTCACCTTAGCCCTCACCTGAGAGGGTTACTGTTTCATCTCTCAATCAGGCTATGCCACAAAAATGCAAAGATCCAGGAACTTTTTCTATTCCATGTACCATTGGGGATAGTAAATTCGAAAATTGCATGTTAGATTTAGGAGCTTCTATTAATGTTATGCCTACTTCTATTTTTAATAATCTTGATCTTGGTCCCTTGCAGCCTACAGGTCTCACTATTCAGCTAGCAAACAGGAGCAATGCTCGCCCTGTTGGAGTAGTGGAAGATGTTCTTGTTCAGGTTAATGACTTGATTTTTCCTGCAGATTTTTACATTCTTGACATGGCTGGAGAAACAGAATCAAGCAGATCACCAATCATTTTGGGCAGACCATTCATGAAAACAGCAAAGACAAAAATTGATGTTGACGATGGAACCATGTCCATGGAATTTGGTGACATTGTCGCGAAATTTAACATTTTTGATGCTATGAAACATCCCTCCGAAGAGCACTCTATTTTTCAAATGGAGTTGCTTTCTGAAATTGTTGATGAATTTAATTTTGATTTGTTTTCTGCTGATCCATCTTTATCTGGTTTTGATGATGATTATTCATGTGATGATTGTACCGACACTAACCTTTGTGTTGCTTGTGCTGAAATTGATGCTCTATTGATGGATGAAAATTTTCCTACAGGTGAAGTTGATGGTGAGATTGTTGATGATGTAGTTAAAGCCCTTGACATCACAGCTGCCCCCGCCAAACCATCCATTGAACAACCACCTTCCCTTGATCTTAAGCCACTCCCTGAAAATCTGAAATATGCTTATTTGGAGTGCGATAAAAAACTCCCGATTAAAATTTCTGCTAACCTTGATTTCGATCAAGAAAATAAGCTTTTGCAGGTTTTGAAGAAGCATAAGAAGGCTATTGGGTGGACATTGGCTGATATTCCGGGTATAAGTCCCTCCAAATCTATGCACAAAATTTTACTTGAGGATGGAGCAAAAACGGTAAGGCAGACCCAAAGGAGGCTTAATCCCTTGATCCTTGATGTTGTAAAGAAAGAGGTAACCAAACTTTTGCAAGCAGGTATAATATATCATATCTCTGACAGTAAATGGGTAAGCCCAGTGCAGGTTGTACCTAAGAAATCTGGTCTCACAGTGGTAAAAAATGAAAAAAATGAACTTGTTCCCACTATAGTTCAGAATAGCTGGAGAGTTTGTATTGATTATAGGAGGTTGAACCAGGCTACTAGAAAGGATCACTTTCCTTTGCCGTTCATTGATCAAATGCTTGAGCGGCTAGCTGGTAAATCACATTATTGCTTTCTTGATGGTTTTTCAGGTTATTTTCAGATTCATATTGCACCTGAAGATCAAGAAAAGACCACTTTCACGTGCCCATTCGGCACATTTGCTTATAGGAGAATGCCTTTTGGTCTGTGCAATGCTCCTGGCACGTTCCAGCGTTGCATGATTAGTATTTTTTCTGAATTTATTGAAAATTGCATGGAAGTGTTTATGGATGATTTCACTGTTTATGGTTCTTCTTTTGATGCATGTTTGAATAGTTTGAATGGGGTTTTAGAAAAATGCATTGAAACCAACCTTGTTTTAAATTATGAGAAATGTCATTTTATGGTTGAGCAGGGAATTGTTTTGGGTCACATAATTTCAGAAAAAGGAATTTCAGTTGATCCTGCTAAAATTGATGTGATTTCTACACTACCTTACCCATCTTGTATTCGCGAGATTCGTTCTTTTCTTGGCCATGCAGGTTTTTACCGGCACTTCATAAAGGATTTCAGCAAGATAGCTCTTCCGCTGTCAAATTTGTTGAAGAATGATGTCACATTTGATTTTGATGAAAAATGCAAAAAGGCGTTTGACTTCTTGAAGAAAGCATTAACCTCCGCTCCCATCATCCAGCCCCCTGACTGGACCCTCCCTTTTGAGATTATGTGTGATGCTTCTAACTATGCTGTTGGGGCGGTCCTTGCACAAAGAGTCAACAAGGCTACCCATGTTATTTATTATGCTTCTAGAACTTTAGATTCTGCACAAGCTAATTACACCACCATTGAAAAGGAACTTCTAGCTATTGTTTTTGCTCTTGATAAATTCAGATCATATTTGCTAGGTTCCAAGGTTGTTGTTTTTACTGACCATGCAGCTTTAAAGTACTTGTTGAAAAAACCAGAAGCAAAGCCGAGGCTGATTTGGTGGATGTTGTTGCTCCAAGAATTTAATGTCGAGATCAAAGACAGAAGTGGAGTTGAGAATTTAGTGGCCGATCACTTAAGCAGAATAGAGCGTGATGAAGATCATTCCCCCATTCAGGATAACTTTCCTGACGAACATCTTTTACTCTTACATGGGGTAACTCCTTGGTTTGCTGATATTGTAAATTATCTTGTTGCTGGTGTTTTTCCTACAGGTGCATCTAGGACACAAATTCACAAACTCAAGAGTGATGCAAAATATTATGTTTGGGATGATCCATATCTTTGGAAATTTGGTAGTGATCAGGTAATTAGGAGGTGTGTCCCCGACTATGAGATTGAATCTATTTTGCATTTTTCTCATGCTTCTCAGGTAGGGGGACACTTTGGTCCTCAAAGGACTGCAAGAAAAGTCCTAGACTCAGGTTTCTATTGGCCCACTATTTTCAAGGAAGCTTGTGAGACATACCGCACTTGTAAAGAGTGTCAGTTAGCAGGTACATCCATCACTCGTAAGAGTGAAATGCCTCAACAATCTATGCTTTTTTGTGAGGTATTTGATGTGTGGGGAATTGACTTCATGGGTCCTTTTCCTGTATCATTTGGTTTTCTCTACATTTTACTTGCTGTTGATTATGTTTCAAAGTGGGTGGAAGCTATCCCCACTAGGACTAATGATTCTAGAGTTGTTGCAGATTTTGTCAGGTCCAATATTTTTTGCAGGTTTGGAATACCTCGAGCTATCATAAGTGACCAAGGCACACATTTCTGTAACCGCACCATGGAAGCTTTGCTTCGAAAGTATGGAGTTGTGCACAGGGTCTCTACTGCATATCATCCCCAAACTAATGGGCAAGCTGAGATCTCAAATAGGGAGATTAAGCAAATTTTAGAGAAAATGGTGCAGCCAAATAGGAAGGACTGGAGTCGTCGTCTTGAAGACGCACTTTGGGCTCAAAGAACAGCCTTCAAGACACCAATTGGAATGTCTCCCTATAGACTTGTGTTTGGTAAGGCATGTCACCTCCCTGTAGAAATTGAACACCGTTCTTATTGGGCGGTCAAAAGTTGTAACATGGAAATGCAGAAGGCAGGTATGGAAAGAAAACTCCAATTACAGCAGCTTGAAGAGCTTAGGCTAAAAGCCTATGAAAGCTCTAGAATTTATAAAGAGAAAACTAAGCACTTTCATGATAAAATGATTTCTAGAAAGGAATTCTCTGTGGGCCAACAGGTTTTATTGTTTAACTCCCGCCTAAAAGTGATGGCTGGGAAACTTCGATCCAAATGGATTGGCCCCTTTGTTGTTACTAATGTCTTTCCTCATGGTGCCGTAGAAATTAAAAGTGCAGGTACTAACAAGGTGTTCAAAGTAAACGGACAACGGCTGAAGCTGTTCCATGAAAGCTCGATGCCTGAAGAAGAAACTGTTGAAGAGCTCTCTTTGGAGAAGCCGTCCTACCCACCAGCAGCTACACCTTAAACCCTCGGGTGTGTTCCTTCCTTTTTCTCACTGTATACTTATTTGTTTTACATTGCGGACAATGTCTGATTTAAGTGTGGGGGGAACATTTTATATTTAGTTGTTTTTAATTTAGTTTTTCTTTCAAAATAAAAAAAAATATACAAAAAAAAATAATGAAAAATGAAAAAAATAAAAAAAATAAAAGCTTTTGGCATGCATGCAATTGTCATGAGTAGTTTCATTGTTCCAGGCCTAGAGTTGTATGTCATGATATGGATAACATTTTTTCTTTTGTAGTGTAATGAGGTGACTTGATACTAGATTGTGCATCACTTGTGATAGAACATGAAACTTTGTGAGATTTGAGCCTCCATCATTCTTTGTTTCTTGTGTGGTTCACTCATACTGTTAGTTACCTCTAGAACTTGACTTGACTCTTGAAGCACTTGTTGACATGCATGTATATGAAATGATTTAGGCATTTGTTTCTTTTATAAGCTACTTTTAGCCAAATAAGCCTACCTTGATATTTCATCCCTTTGTTAATTCCCTTTGAGCCTATTCTTCCCATTCTTTGTTTATAAACTCATTACAAGCCTGAAAGTGAAAAACAATGATATGTCCCAAATCAAGAGGTTGAAAGAGCTTGGATTGTAATTTTGGATAAGTGTGGGGGGTCTCATTGTGTTTTTAATGTTGATCTGATACGGGGAAGTGAATAATTTTGCTTAAGCTCAGATGTATTTATTTGTTATATCATGTTCTGATGCTCAGTTTGTTTGGCAAGAAAAAAATGAAATGAAAAAAAAGAAGAAAAAGAAAAAGAAAAATATTCAGAAAAAAAAAAAAGATGTCAAAAGTTGTACTATGGGCAATTTTGATGTGAAGAACTGATTTTGTGGGATTCAATGTCTCAGATTTAATTGCAATATCTTGTTGAGATCTATGATTTGTTGAGCTAAACTGTCTAGTATCCAAATGATTTTCATGCTTCTTTATCCTCTTGATTTTATAGCCTAGTTCCTTAGGTTTATCCCACCTTTGCCTTTGGCCCCGTTACAACCCGAATAAAGACCTTTTGATCTTTGCGTGCATGTGCTTCTTTGTGTGGATGTCCTCCATCTTTGGGGACGGTAGAGGCTTGTCAAGCCTATGGCAGTGCTAACTTTGATGATGTGCTTTGAGCGTAAACACTGTCCCTGGCACTCCATTTTTGAGTGATTGAGTGCACTTTATACAAATATTCCGTGAGGTTCTATCATTTTTGAAGCACTTTTTAGTCTAAAAGCCACCTTGTTCATTGCACATGTTTTAAGATGTTGTTCATAATTGTTATACTCCTTGAATCTTGGAATGTGTTGATTGCTTGTGACTTTGCATTATGCCTTGTTCTCTTTTTCTTCCATCTTTTTGAAGTCTTTAATCTTCATTTTGCTCAGAAGTGCAAAAGTTCAAGTGTGGGGGTATTTGATCAGTGCATTTTGATGCACATTCTTCTACTATTGTACTTAGGCATTTCTCTAGTTTGTTTTATTATTTTTACTATTTTATGGTGTTTTTAGATTTAAGTTTATTTTTGTTTTTATTTTATTTTCGTATTTATTTTCAGCACTAGTAGCTATTTAATACATGTTCGCTGTGCAGATCATAACTTGAGCTCTGGGTATCGGATTGAGGCGCAGGAATATGCGTTGGAAAGCTAAGAGACAGAGCTACAAGTTTAATGTTGAGTAGAAGAGCTGTTTCAGACTTCAACAGTCCTTAATAATTCGTGGAAAGTGGCAGACTTAATGGCCTAAGTGGAACTTTAATTTTGGCCTTTTATAATTCTTCCATAACTTTTGGAGTTCAATTTTCCTCCTATAAATTAAACACAAATCAGAAATGTAATCTAATCCTCTGCAATCTACCATTCACATAATAAGATATTTTTGCTTCTTTGTTAATGAGGAACTAACTTTCTATCGATCTATTGGTGTAAGCAACTTTGTTCTTGATTCTTGAGGTTCGGTTTAATAGCAATTCATATGTTTATGCTTTTCATATAACAGTTTTCGTGTCTCTTATTTGTGTATGAGTTTGATTCATTTGATGCTTAATTATTTTGTTTCATATTCATACCTTGAGATTATTCGAATTAGTTTATGCTTGCTTAAATTAATTTGAATAGAAAACTGTTATATGCTTTTTCGCTTGCAAAAAGGGCTGAGAATTATTGTCATGATGTTAACTTTGTTTTCGCTTGTAAAACTGTTAATTGAACACGTTGGTGCTTAATCAACGAATTCTTTATAAAACTGATTTTCGCTTGTTAAATTAGTTCTATAATCAGCCAAAGCATAAACTGAACGAAGATACTTTTGTGAACCTGCGATAGATGATAATCAAAGTTGCATGAAACCAATGGATTGATTGCTTTTATTTTAACTACTTGTTTTTCTTAATCTCTGTTCTGCTTTCACAAACCAAACCCCCCCCATTTAAAGTTTTCTTGTTGATTCTAATATTGCTAATTCATCGTGAGTCCTTGTGAGATGATACTCGAGTGTCGCTTTCCTAGACTACATTTTTAAACTCGTTTTTTTGACCCGTGTGCGACAGCGGATCACTGTTCATCTTCTAAGTGCTCAGATCACACCTAGTGCATGATTCCTCCTCTAACCGCTCAGTTCACGACTAGTTCAAGATGTTATCGTCTCTATACACCTAGCATTATTTACTACGAGTTCCGGACTATACCATGTCGAAACCTGATATTAATTCTATGGGCGCTCCCGCCAATCCGGCCAGATTACGAGAATACGTTATTAAAGTGCACGAAAGTAAATAACAAACATAATTACTGAATGTCATTTATTATAACTTAGACTCAATCACAGACTCCAAATATTCATAGGGGAGTTCATCTTCTCCACCACAACCTAAGGCATAAATTATAAAGACTACATATTTAAATTACAAGAATTATAATCTAAATACAAAAGCCTAAAGAAATCATACCTTGCTGAGTTAGTTTTCCCGTAAGGGGAGAAAACTATGCCCAATAGAGCTCCTCTGAACCTCTCCTTATAGTAGAGAGTGTTCTACTATTTCTGAATGAATAAAACAATGAATGGGAGGCTCTATTTATAGTTTTCGTAATAGGCCTCAGCAAGGTCATCGCAGTACGATGAGGCCATCGTGCTGCGATGTGAAGATTCAGTTTATTTTTATAACTGATCCTGTGCATTTCATCAGCTTGGGCGCCAAGTTACTCCATCGTGCTGCGATAGCACACATCGTACTGCGATGGAAGATTTTCTTCAGATTCATTGCTTCTGATTTCTTGGCGAACAAGCAGCTCCCATCGTGGCACGATGGGAGCCATCGTGCTGCGATGGAATGCTGATTTTCTTCACTTTTTGGGCTTTTTCTTGTCTTTTCGCATCTTGGACTCTGTCTTGATGCTTTTTCTTGCTTTTGTAGGTTTTCCTTCGTATTTGGGTCTGTCTTGATCATTTTACTACTAATAATAATACTAAAAATGACGTAAAAATTCCTGTCATCAGTCACATAGGGGCGAGATCCCTGGCAGGGAAAATACTCAGAGCAGGTTTCTACTGGCCAGAATTACACAGCGATGCAGCCAGATACGTGAAGACATGTGACAAATGTCAAATATTTGCAAATCTACACTACGCCCTAGGAGAACCATTAAAATCCGTTTTATCCCCGTGGCCCTTCTTCATGTGGGGAACGGACATCCTAGGGCCTTTCCCCGCTTCGACAGGACAAGCAAAATGGATTATAGTGGCAATCGATTATTTCACCAAATGGATAGAGGCAGAAGCCCTCTCAAGCATTTCAGCTGATCAAGTTAAGAAGTTTTACTGGAGAAAGATCATCTGCAGATTCGGACTACCCAAATACATTGTCTCAGATAATGGAACTCAGTTTGCAAGCGAAAAAGTAGTCCAATTCTGCAAAGGGAAAGGTATTCAGAACACTTTCATTTCTGTAGAGCACCCTCAGGCCAACGGACAAGCAGAATCCGCCAATAAGGTAATCCTGAGAGCAATCAAGAGGAGAATCACAAGCAAAGGCGAGGGTTGGGTCGCCCACCTTCTACCAATCCTCTGGTCATATCATACCACGCCCCAATCCTCAACGGGTGAAGCCCCTTTCACTATGGTATATGGAACAGACGCCATGATCTCAGCAGAAATAAACCCCCCGAGCTGGCGCAGAGACACCCTGATGACAGGAATTTCTACGTCATTTTTAGTATTATTATTAGTAGTAAAATGACCAAGACAGGCACAAATACGAAGGAAAACCTACAAAAGCAAGAAAAAGCATCAAGACAGAGTCCAAGATGCAAAAAGACAAGAAAAAGCCCAAAAAGTGAAGAAATGCAGCATTCCATCGCAGCACGTTGTGTGCTATCGTGCCACGATGAAAGCTCCTTGCGCGCCAAGCAATCAGAAGAAATAAATCTTGAGAAAATCTTCCATCGCAGTACAATGCCCTACAACGCAGTACGATGATGTAACTTGGCGCCCAAGCTGATGAAATGCACAGGATCAGTTATAATTTTGAACTGAATCTTCACATCGCAGTACGATGGCCTTATCGTGCTGCGATGCCTTGCTGAGGCCCATTACGAAAACTATAAATAGAGCCTCCCATTCATTGTTTTATTCATTCAGAAATAGTAGAACACTCTCTACTATAAGGAGAGGTTCTCTATTGGGCATAGTTTTCTCCCCTTACGGGAAAACTAACTCAGCAAGGTATGATTTCTTTAGGCTTTTGTATTTAGGTTATAATTTCTTGTAATTTAAATATGTAGTCTTTATTATTTATGCCTTAGGTTGTGATTGAGTTATAATAAATGATATTTAGTAATTATGTTTGTTATTTACTTTCGTGCACTTTAATAACGTATTCTCGTAATCTGGTCGGATAAGCGGGAGCGCCCATAGAATTGATATCAGGTTTTGACTTGGTATTAGTCCGGAACTTGTAGTAAATAATGCTAGGTGTATAGAGACGGTAACATCCTGAACTATCACAAGCTTAAATAACGCTAGTAAAGCTGCGGCACGATCCCTGTGGATACGAACTCATTCTAGACACCTAGAGTGTGAATTATTACTCGACGACAGACTGGTGCACTTGCCAGACCGTAGTCAAGTTTTTGGCGCCGCTGTCGGGGATTGTGTTTACAAAGCCTTACTAGATTTATTTAAGCTTGTCAAACAAATTTCAAAAATACAAAAAAAAATTAAAAAATCAAAAAAATCTTGTTGATGATTGTGGATTTTGATCTGTGAAAGTTCTGGCTAAGGATAAGTCTTGGTATTGAAGCGATCCGTTGTGATCCACCTCACTTACCTGGGAATTTTCATAGTGACAAAGCACATGAGACAAACCAAAAAGAGTTTCACATTTACTTTTCCAGTGCTACTGAAGGTATTCATTTGTTGTGCTTGATAACAGGTATTCTGGAGTTAAAGTACGACCCTGAACCCGAAAGAACGTTCTTGAAAAGAAGGCGAGCACAAAAGCTTGCAAAATCCAGTAGTCTCAAAACAGAAGAAGAGTCTACCACCAAAGCCATGGGGGACGAAGCCTGCGATGAGTTCATGAGAGAACTGCAGGAGTATAGGGAAAGCCGAGCGCGATTGCCACCCAAGAAGACAGATCCTGGAAGCGTCACCATACTCTGTCAAATTGAGGAAGCAGAAATTCAAGCCTTATGTGACGTGGGTTCAAGTGTTAACGTTATGCCATTATCTCTAGCAGAAAAGTTAAAACTCACAACAGTAACTGCAGGTACAGAACGTGAACTCGTTTTAGCTAACCAAACAACAATTCACTCAGCAGGTACAATCGAGGATGTCTTGGTGAAAGTCGAAGACCTGGTATTTCCAGCAGACTTCATGATCCTAGATATCCAGGAAGATGAAGAGCATCCGATCATTCTTGGAAGACCATTCCTAGCAACCAGCAGGGCACTCATTAATGTAGAGCTCGCTGAGTTGACTCTAAGGAGTGGAGAGGAGGAAAGAACTATCAAAACTTCCAAAACAGAGAGGGTTGACTGCTATATGCTCGAGTGGAAAGACATGAAAGCTACACCACCGACTCCAACTCAAGAAGTACAGGTAAAGATAGAGATAGAGGAGCTGGAGAATGAAATGGCGCAGCTAGAGATAGAGACAGCTCAGGAAGAGGAGGTACCCGAGGAACTCACTGATAAAATGAAGAGGTTAACTATTGAAGTGGACGTCCGAGCAACATAGGTCAAAGCATGGGGCAGATACCGAAAAGTGGCCAAAAGATCTAAGTTTGGGGTTAATACGCCACCTCTGAAGAAGCCTGCTGCTGAAGAAAGAAAGAATAACAGGGTCAAAGCTGAGAAAGAACAAAAGAAGGAACATCCACCGAGAGGCAAATGGAAGTCCATTATAAAAACAGTACCAACAGATGATGATGGACGACTCTGCTATGCCACCTTCAAAGAAAGACAGAACCCAGAGAAGTATAAAAGAAGCAACAAGAAGGAGGGAGGAGCTAAGGCGAAAGCTCCTACAGATGAGAGAGACATGCGAACCTATCCTCTGTAATGGAGGCAATGCCTCAAGCTAATGAGAGGCTAAACAAGCGCTTCTTGGGAGGCAACCCAAGGATGAGTATTTTAATTTCAGTATTTTGAATTCAGTATTTCAATTTCAGTATTTTCATTTTAGTTTTTCAATTCAATAAAATATGACTAGAATTCTGCATGTCATTTTCATCTGTAAGCAGCCCTTATTCAAAACTTACAAAAAATTAAATAACTGTTTGCTGTTTATTATCTATAGTGCATGATACACTGTTATAGGTAAGATTGCGGCGAAGTAAGTTATAAATTCTGATGAGCCGAATTTCACGCCTTCATAAAGAAACCAAAGGTGATTGCTCCGAAATGCGAAGTTCGGGGGACAGAGAGACGAGTGATGAAGCTGGTGTCCGTGAGACAAGTGTTCAACTTTCAGATACCTAAGCCATGTGAGGATTTGAGCCAAATAATTCTAAACGGTATTGCCACTTTCTTTCGAATTACTATGAGAGTACCGTGCACTTGTTTATTTTCTAGAACTTGCTCTAATTCTCTGCTGACTAGTTGATTTGATATTATATGCATTGAGGCAATTGTTTGTGATAACCCAGAGCCTTTTCAAGCCACCCTTTATATATTATTATCCTTTGCTAGCCAAATTTGAGCCGTAATTATTATTATCCCTTTTGTTTCGGTGACAAACCACGATATAAGCCTATAGACCAGAAAAACAATGATTTACCCTCTTTGGAGTTAGGTAATAGTTCTCAAAGTCTTGGCAACAAAATAAGTTTGAGGTTGCTCATGGAACTAGCAACGTCTAAGTTTGGGGTGGGTATACGGTGAACTATCACTACAAAATAAAGAAAAATAAATGAAAAAGAGACGGGAAAAAATAAAAAAAGATCCCTAAAAAAAATAGTCTCTTCAAAAAAATGAATGAAAAAGAAAAAAGGAAAAAAGAGCCAAAGGGCAAAAGAAAGAGCCAAAGGGCAAAAATAGTGATAGAAAAGAACCATACAAAGACACATCCGGTTCTTATTTTCCGATACCAACACAAAAAGGCACCCTAAGGAACAAAAGGTTGCGTGCACAAAAAGGAACAACAAAGTAGAACTTAACTCCAATGTTTAGCCTACTATTCCCAAAAAATGTCCTACCTTGACCTAAGCCACGTTATAACCCTGAAAAGACCTCCAATAATGCATGTATATTAAATTTTGACTGGTTGCTTAGAATTCTTGCAAGCCTATGATAAAATGGCAGGTTGTACGATGATTGAGAGCTAACCCTTTCAATTATGAGCGAAAAACACAAATGTGAGAGAGAGAAAAAGTTGAACATGGACTCTTGCAGACATTTGTCTGATTTGCTACCATTGACGTCTCCTGAGCCTAGCAGGACTGAGCATGATCGCTGCGGTAAGAAATCAGCGGTACCATTGCTGAAATATTAAGCAAGGTTGTGAAATTCCTATCATCCTTATTTATCTCTTATTTCTCTAACGATCTTGTCTGACAGCATGTTACTTGAGGACAAGCAACAGTTTAAGTTTGGGGTTGTGATGACAGGAATTTCTACGTCATTTTTAGTATTATTATTAGTAGTAAAATGACCAAGACAGGCCCAAATACGAAGGAAAACCTACAAAAGCAAGAAAAAGCATCAAGACAGAGTCCAAGATGCAAAAAGACAAGAAAAAGCCCAAAAAGTGAAGAAATACAGCATTCTATCGCAGCACGATGTGTGCTATCGTGCCACGATGAAAGCTCCTTGCGCGCGAAGCAATCAGAAGAAATAAATCTTGAGAAAATCTTCCATCGCAGTACGATGCCCTACAACGCAGTACGATGATGTAACTTGGCGCCCAAGCTGATGAAATGCACAGGATCAGTTATAATTTTGAACTGAATCTTCACATCGCAGTACGATGGCCTTATCGTCCTGCGATGCCTTGCTGAGGCCCATTACGAAAACTATAAATAGAGCCTCCCATTCATTGTTTTATTCATTCAGAAATAGTAGAACACTCTCTACTATAAGGAGAGGTTCAGAGGAGCTCTATTGGGCATAGTTTTCTCCCCTTACGGGAAAACTAACTCAGCAAGGTATGATTTCTTTAGGCTTTTGTATTTAGATTATAATTTCTTGTAATCTAAATATGTAGTCTTTATTATTTATGCCTTAGGTTGTGGTGGAGAAGATGAACTCCCCTATGAATATTTGGAGTCTGTGATTGAGTCTAAGTTATAATAAATGATATTTAGTAATTATGTTTGTTATTTACTTTCGTGCACTTTAATAACGTATTCTCGTAATCTGATCGGATAAGCGGGAGCGCCCATAGAATTGATATCAGGTTTTGACTTGGTATTAGTCCGGAACTCGTAGTAAATAATGCTAGGTGTATAGAGACGGTAACATCCTGAACTATCACAAGCTTAAATAATGCTAGTAAAGCTGCGGCACGATCCCTGTGGATACGAACTCATTCTAGACACCTAGAGTGTGAATTATTACTCGACGACAGACTGGTGCACTTGCCAGACCGTAGTCAAGTTTTTGGCGCCGTTATCGGGGATTGTGTTTACAAAGCCTTACTAGATTTATTTAAGCTTGTCAAACAAATTTCAAAAATACAAAAAAAAAATTAAAAAATCAAAAAAATCTTGTTGATGATTCTGGATTTTGATCTGTGAAAGTTCTGGCTAAGGATAAGTCTTGGTATTTAAGCGATCCGTTGTGATCCACCTCACTTACCTGGGAATTTTCATAGTGACAAAGACACATGAGACAAACCAAAAAGAGTTTCACATTTACTTTTCCAGTGCTACTGAAGGTATTCATTTGTTGTGCTTGATAACAGGTATTTTGGAGTTAAAGTACGACCCTGAACCCGAAAGAACGTTCTTGAAAAGAAGGCGAGCACAAAAGCTTGCAAAATCCAGTAGTCTCAAAACAGAAGAAGAGTCTACCACCAAAGCCATGGGGGACGAAGCCTGCGATGAGTTCATGAGAGAACTGCAGGAGTATAGGGAAAGCCGAGCGCGATTGCCACCCAAGAAGACAGATCCTGGAAGCGTCACCATACTCTGTCAAATTGAGGAAGCAGAAATTCAAGCCTTATGTGACGTGGGTTCAAGTGTTAACGTTATGCCATTATCTCTGGCAGAAAAGTTAAAACTCATAACAGTAACTGTAGGTACAGAACGTGAACTCGTTTTAGCTAACCAAACAACAATTCACTCAGCAGGTATAATCGAGGATGTCTTGGTGAAAGTCGAAGACCTGGTATTTCCAGCAGACTTCATGATCCTAGATATCCAGGAAGATGAAGAGCATCCGATCATTCTTGGAAGACCATTCCTAGCAACCAGCAGGGCACTCATTAATGTAGAGCTCGCTGAGTTGACTCTAAGGAGTGGAGAGGAGGAAAGAACTATCAAAACTTCCAAAACAGAGAGGGTTGACTGCTATATGCTCGAGTGGAAAGACAGGAAAGCTACACCACCGACTCCAACTCAAGAAGTACAGGTAAAGATAGAGATAGAGGAGCTGGAGAATGAAATGGCGCAGCTAGAGATAGAGACAGCTTAGGAAGAGGAGGTACCCGAGGAACTCACTGATAAAATGAAGAGGTTAACTATTGAAGTGGACGTCCGAGCAACATAGATCAAAGCATGGGGCAGATACCGAAAAGTGGCCAAAAGATCTAAGTTTGGGGTTAATACGCCACCTCTGAAGAAGCCTGTTGCTGAAGAAAGAAAGAATAACAGGGTCAAAGCTGAGAAAGAACAAAAGAAGGAACATCCACCGAGAGGCAAAGGGAAGTCCATTATAAAAAAAGTACCAACAGATGATGATGGACGACTCTGCTATGCCACCTTCAAAGAAAGACAGAACCCAGAGAAGTATAAAAGAAGCAACAAGAAGGAGGGAGGAGCTAAGGCGAAAGCTCCTACAGATGAGAGAGACATGCGAACCTATCCTCTGTAATGTAGGAAATGCCTCAAGCTAATAAGAGGCTAAACAAGCGCTTCTTGGGAGGCAACCCAAGGATGAGTATTTTAATTTCAGTATTTTGAATTCAGTATTTCAATTTTAGTATTTTCATTTTAGTTTTTCAATTCAATAAAATATGACTAGAATTATGCATGTCATTTTCATCTGTAAGCAGCCCTTATTCAAAACTTACAAAAAATTAAATAATTGTTTGCTGTTTATCATCTATAGTGCATGATACACTGTTATAGGTAAGATTGCGGCGAAGTAAGTTATAAATTCTGATGAGCCGAATTTCACGCCTTCATAAAGAAACCAAAGGTGATTGCTCCGAAATGCGAAGTTCGGGGGACAGAGAGACGAGTGATGAAGCTGGTGTCCGTGAGACAAGTGTTCAACTTTCAGATACCTAAGCCATGTGAGGATTTGAGCCAAATATTTCTAAACGGTATTGCCACTTTCTTTCGAATTACTATGAGAGTACCGTGCACTTGTTTATTTTCTAGAACTTGCTCTAATTCTCTGCTGACTAGTTGATTTGATATTATATGCATTGAGGCAATTGTTTGTGATAACCCAGAGCCTTTTCAAGCCACCCTTTATATATTATTATCCTTTGCTAGCCAAATTTGAGCCGTAATTGTTATTATCCCTTTTGTTTCGGTGACAAACCACGATATAAGCCTATAGACCAGAAAAACAATGATTTACCCTCTTTGGAGTTAGGTAATAGTTCTCAAAGTCTTGGCAACAAAATAAGTTTGAGGTTGCTCATGGAACTAGCAACGTCTAAGTTTGGGGTGGGTATACGGTGAACTATCACTACAAAAAAAAGAAAAATAAAGAAAAATAAATGAAAAAGAGACGGGAAAAAATAAAAAAAGATCCCTAAAAAAAATAGTCTCTTCAAAAAAATGAATGAAAAAGAAAAAAGGAAAAAAGAGCCAAAGGGCAAAAGAAAGAGCCAAAGGGCAAAAATAGTGATAGAAAAGAACCATACAAAGACACATCCAGTTCTTATTTTCCGATACCAACACAAAAAGGCACCCTAAGGAACAAAGGTTGCGTGCACAAAAAGGAACAACAAAGTAGAACTTAACTCCAATGTTTAGCCTACTATTCCCAAAAAATGTCCTACCTTGACCTAAGCCACGTTATAACCCTGAAAAGACCTCCAAAAAATGCATGTATATTAAATTTTGACTGGTTGCTTAGAATTCTTGCAAGCCTATTATTAAATGGCAGGTTGTACGATGATTGAGAGCTAACCCTTTCAATTATGAGCGAAAAACACAAATGTGAGAGAGAGAAAAAGTTGAACATGGACTCTTGCAGACATTTGTCTGATTTGCTACCATTGACGTCTCCTGAGCCTAGCAGGACTGAGCATGATCGTTGCGGTAAGAAATCAGCGGTACCATTGCTGAAATATTAAGCAAGGTTGTGAAATTCCTATCATCCTTATTTATCTCTTATTTCTCTAACGATCTTGTCTGACAGCATGTTACTTGAGGACAAGCAACAGTTTAAGTTTGGGGTTGTGATGACAGGAATTTCTACGTCATTTTTAGTATTATTATTAGTAGTAAAATGACCAAGACAGGCCCAAATACGAAGGAAAACCTACAAAAGCAAGAAAAAGCATCAAGACAGAGTCCAAGATGCAAAAAGACAAGAAAAAGCCAAAAAAGTGAAGAAATACAGCATTCCATCGCAGCACGATGTGTGCTATCGCCACGATGAAAGCTCCTTGCGCGCCAAGCAATCAGAAGAAATAAATCTTGAGAAAATCTTCCATCGCAGTACGATGCCCTACAACGCAGTACGATGATGTAACTTGGCGCCCAAGCTGATGAAATGCACAGGATCAGTTATAATTTTGAACTGAATCTTCACATCGCAGTACGATGGCCTTATCGTCCTGCGATGCCTTGCTGAGGCCCATTACGAAAACTATAAATAGAGCCTCTCATTCATTGTTTTATTCATTCAGAAATAGTAGAACACTCTCTACTATAAGGAGAGGTTCAGAGGAGCTCTATTGGGCATAGTTTTCTCCCCTTACGGGAAAACTAACTCAGCAAGGTATGATTTCTTTAGGCTTTTGTATTTAGATTATAATTTCTTGTAATTTAAATATGTAGTCTTTATTATTTATGCCTTAGGTTGTGGTGGAGAAGATGAACTCCCCTATGAATATTTGGAGTCTGTGATTGAGTCTAAGTTATAATAAATGATATTTAGTAATTATGTTTGTTATTTACTTTCGTGCACTTTAATAACGTATTCTCGTAATCTGGTCGGATAAGCGGGAGCGCCCATAGAATTGATATCAGGTTTTGACTTGGTATTAGTCCGGAACTCGTAGTAAATAATGCTAGGTGTATAGAGACGGTAACATCCTGAACTATCACAAGCTTAAATAACGCTAGTAAAGCTGCGGCACGATCCCTGTGGATACGAACTCATTCTAGACACCTAGAGTGTGAATTATTACTCGACGACAGACTGGTGCACTTGCCAGACCGTAGTCAAGTTTTTGGCGCCGTTATCGGGGATTGTGTTTACAAAGCCTTACTAGATTTATTTAAGCTAGTCAAACAAATTTCAAAAATACAAAAAAAAAATTAAAAAATCAAAAAAATCTTGTTGATGATTCTGGATTTTGATCTGTGAAAGTTCTGGCTAAGGATAAGTCTTGGTATTTAAGCGATCCGTTGTGATCCACCTCACTTACCTGGGAATTTTCATAGTGACAAAGACACATGAGACAAACCAAAAAGAGTTTCACATTTACTTTTCCAGTGCTACTGAAGGTATTCATTTGTTGTGCTTGATAACAGGTATTCTGGAGTTAAAGTACGACCCTGAACCCGAAAGAACGTTCTTGAAAAGAAGGCGAGCACAAAAGCTTGCAAAATCCAGTAGTCTCAAAACAGAAGAAGAGTCTACCACCAAAGCCATGGGGGACGAAGCCTGCGATGAGTTCATGAGAGAACTGCAGGAGTATAGGGAAAGCCGAGCGCGATTGCCACCCAAGAAGACAGATCCTGGAAGCGTCACCATACTCTGTCAAATTGAGGAAGCAGAAATTCAAGCCTTATGTGACGTGGGTTCAAGTGTTAACGTTATGCCATTATCTCTGGGAGAAAAGTTAAAACTCATAACAGTAACTGCAGGTACAGAACGTGAACTCGTTTTAGCTAACCAAAC
The DNA here is from genome assembly GCA_030408175.1 of Trifolium repens. Taxonomy (NCBI): domain Eukaryota; kingdom Viridiplantae; phylum Streptophyta; class Magnoliopsida; order Fabales; family Fabaceae; genus Trifolium; species Trifolium repens. The sequence continues at coordinate 42,177,199 of CP125851.1, forward strand.
AACAATTCACTCAGCAGGTATAATCGAGGATGTCTTGGTGAAAGTCGAAGACCTGGTATTTCCAGCAGACTTCATGATCCTAGATATCCAGGAAGATGAAGAGCATCCGATCATTCTTGGAAGACCATTCCTAGCAACCAGCAGGGTACTCATTAATGTAGAGCTCGCTGAGTTGACTCTAAGGAGTGGAGAGGAGGAAAGAACTATCAAAACTTCCAAAACAGAGAGGGTTGACTGCTATATGCTCGAGTGGAAAGACAGGAAAGCTACACCACCGACTCCAACTCAAGAAGTACAGGTAAAGATAGAGATAGAGGAGCTGGAGAATGAAATGGCGCAGCTAGAGATAGAGACAGCTTAGGAAGAGGAGGTACCCGAGGAACTCACTGATAAAATGAAGAGGTTAACTATTGAAGTGGACGTCCGAGCAACATAGATCAAAGCATGGGGCAGATACCGAAAAGTGGCCAAAAGATCTAAGTTTGGGGTTAATACGCCACCTCTGAAGAAGCCTGTTGCTGAAGAAAGAAAGAATAACAGGGTCAAAGCTGAGAAAGAACAAAAGAAGGAACATCCACCGAGAGGCAAAGGGAAGTCAATTATAAAAACAGTACCAACAGATGATGATGGACGACTCTGCTATGCCACCTTCAAAGAAAGACAGAACCCAGACAAGTATAAAAGAAGCAACAAGAAGGAGGGAGGAGCTAAGGCGAAAGCTCCTACAGATGAGAGAGACATGCGAACCTATCCTCTGTAATGGAGGAAATGCCTCAAGCTAATGAGAGGCTAAACAAGCGCTTCTTGGGAGGCAACCCAAGGATGAGTATTTTAATTTCAGTATTTTGAATTCAGTATTTCAATTTTAGTATTTTCATTTTAGTTTTTCAATTCAATAAAATATGACTAGAATTCTGCATGTCATTTTCATCTGTAAGCAGCCCTTATTCAAAACTTACAAAAAATTAAATAATTGTTTGTTGTTTATCATCTATAGTACATGATACACTGTTATAGGTAATATTGCGGTGAAGTAAGTTATAAATTCTGATGAGCCGAATTTCACGCCTTCATAAAGAAACCAAAGGTGATTGCTCCGAAATGCGAAGTTCGGGGGACAGAGAGACGAGTGATGAAGCTGGTGTCCGTGAGACAAGTGTTCAACTTTCAGATACCTAAGCCATGTGAGGATTTGAGCCAAATATTTCTAAACGGTATTGCCACTTTCTTTCGAATTACTATGAGAGTACCGTGCACTTGTTTATTTTCTAGAACTTGCTCTAATTCTCTGCTGACTAGTTGATTTGATATTATATGCATTGAGGCAATTGTTTGTGATAACCCAGAGCCTTTTCAAGCCACCCTTTATATATTATTATCCTTTGCTAGCCAAATTTGAGCCGTAATTATTATTATCCCTTTTGTTTCGGTGACAAACCACGATATAAGCCTATAGACCAGAAAAACAATGATTTACCCTCTTTGGAGTTAGGTAATAGTTCTCAAAGTCTTGGCAACAAAATAAGTTTGAGGTTGCTCATGGAACTAGCAACGTCTAAGTTTGGGGTGGGTATACGGTGAACTATCACTACAAAAAAAAGAAAAATAAAGAAAAATAAATGAAAAAGAGACGGGAAAAAATAAAAAACGATCCCTAAAAAAAATAGTCTCTTCAAAAAAATGAATGAAAAAGAAAAAAGGAAAAAAGAGCCAAAGGGCAAAAGAAAGAGCCAAAGGGCAAAAATAGTGATAGAAAAGAACCATACAAAGACACATCCGGTTCTTATTTTTCGATACCAACACAAAAAGGCACCCTAAGGAACAAAGGTTGCGTGCATACAAAGGAACAACAAAGTAGAACTTAACTCTAATGTTTAGCCTACTATTCCCAAAAAATGTCCTACCTTGACCTAAGCCACGTTATAACCCTGAAAAGACCTCCAATAATGCATGTATATTAAATTTTGACTGGTTGCTTAGAATTCTTGCAAGCCTATGATAAAATGGCAGGTTGTACGATGATTGAGAGCTAACCCTTTCAATTATGAGCGAAAAACACAAATGAAAGAGAGAGAAAAAGTTGAACATGGACTCTTGCAGACATTTGTCTGATTTGCTACCATTGACGTCTCCTGAGCCTAGCAGGACTGAGCATGATCGCTGCGGTAAGAAATCAGCGGTACCATTGCTGAAATATTAAGCAAGGTTGTGAAATTCCTATCATCCTTATTTATCTCTTATTTCTCTAACGATCTTGTCTGACAGCATGTTACTTGAGGACAAGCAACAGTTTAAGTTTGGGGTTGTGATGACAGGAATTTCTACGTCATTTTTAGTATTATTATTAGTAGTAAAATGACCAAGACAGGCCCAAATACGAAGAAAAACCTACAAAAGCAAGAAAAAGCATCAAGACAGACTCCAAGATGCAAAAAGACAAGAAAAAGCCCAAAAAGTGAAGAAATACAGCATTCCATCGCAGCACGATGTGTGCTATCGTGCCACGATGAAAGCTCCTTGCGCGCCAAGCAATCAGAAGAAATAAATCTTGAGAAAATCTTCCATCGCAGTACGATGCCCTACAACGCAGTACGATGATGTAACTTGGCGCCCAAGCTGATGAAATGCACAGGATCAGTTATAATTTTGAACTGAATCTTCACATCGCAGTACGATGGCCTTATCGTCCTGCGATGCCTTGCTGAGGCCCATTACGAAAACTATAAATAGAGCCTCCCATTCATTGTTTTATTCATTCAGAAATAGTAGAACACTCTCTACTATAAGGAGAGGTTCAGAGGAGCTCTATTGGGCATAGTTTTCTCCCCTTACGGGAAAACTAACTCAGCAAGGTATGATTTCTTTAGGCTTTTGTATTTAGATTATAATTTCTTGTAATTTAAATATGTAGTCTTTATTATTTATGCCTTAGGTTGTGGTGGAGAAGATGAACTCCCCTATGAATATTTGGAGTCTGTGATTGAGTCTAAGTTATAATAAATGATATTTAGTAATTATGTTTGTTATTTACTTTCGTGCACTTTAATAACGTATTCTCGTAATCTGGTCGGATAAGCGGGAGCGCCCATAGAATTGATATCAGGTTTTGACTTGGTATTAGTCCGGAACTCGTAGTAAATAATGCTAGGTGTATAGAGACGGTAACATCCTGAACTATCACAAGCTTAAATAACGCAAGTAAAGCTGCGGCACGATCCCTGTGGATACGAACTCATTCTAGACACCTAGAGTGTGAATTATTACTCGACGACAGACTGGTGCACTTGCCAGACCGTAGTCAAGTTTTTGGCGCCGTTGTCGGGGATTGTGATTACAAAGCCTTACTAGATTTATTTAAGCTTGTCAAACAAATTTCAAAAATACAAAAAAAAATTAAAAAATCAAAAAAATCTTGTTGATGATTGTGGATTTTGATCTGTGAAAGTTCTGGCTAAGGATAAGTCTTGGTATTGAAGCGATCCGTTGTGATCCACCTCACTTACCTGGGAATTTTCATAGTGACAAAGCACATGAGACAAACCAAAAAGAGTTTCACATTTACTTTTCCAGTGCTACTGAAGGTATTCATTTGTTGTGCTTGATAACAGGTATTCTGGAGTTAAAGTACGACCCTGAACCCGAAAGAACGTTCTTGAAAAGAAGGCGAGCACAAAAGCTTGCAAAATCCAGTAGTCTCAAAACAGAAGAAGAGTCTACCACCAAAGCCATGGGGGACGAAGCCTGCGATGAGTTCATGAGAGAACTGCAGGAGTATAGGGAAAGCCGAGCGCGATTGCCACCCAAGAAGACAGATCCTGGAAGCGTCACCATACTCTGTCAAATTGAGGAAGCAGAAATTCAAGCCTTATGTGACGTGGGTTCAAGTGTTAACGTTATGCCATTATCTCTGGCAGAAAAGTTAAAACTCACAACAGTAACTGCAGGTACAGAACGTGAACTCGTTTTAGCTAACCAAACAGCAATTCACTCAGCAGGTACAATCGAGGATGTCTTGGTGAAAGTCGAAGACCTGGTATTTCTAGCAGACTTCATGATCCTAGATATCCAGAAAGATGAAGAGCATCCGATCATTCTTGGAAGACCATTCCTAGCAACCAGCAGGGCACTCATTAATGTAGAGCTCGCTGAGTTGACTCTAAGGAGTGGAGAAGAGGAAAGAACTATCAAAACTTCCAAAACAGAGAGGGTTGACTGTTATATGCTCGAGTGGAAAGACAGGAAAGCTACACCACCAACTCCAACTCAAGAAGTACAGGTAAAGATAGAGATAGAGGAGCTGGAGAATGAAATGGCGCAGCTAGAGATAGAGACAGCTCAGGAAGAGGAGGTACCCGAGGAACTCACTGATAAAATGAAGAGGTTAACTATTGAAGTGGACGTCCGAGCAACATAGGTCAAAGCATGGGGCAGATACCGAAAAGTGGCCAAAAGATCTAAGTTTGGGGTTAATACGCCACCTCTGAAGAAGCCTGCTGCTGAAGAAAGAAAGAATAACAGGGCCAAAGCTGAGAAAGAACAAAAGAAGGAACATCCACCGAGAGGCAAAGGGAAGTCCATTATAAAAACAGTACCAACAGATGATGATGGACGACTCTGCTATGCCACCTTCAAAGAAAGACAGAACCCAGAGAAGTATAAAAGAAGCAACAAGAAGGAGGGAGGAGCTAAGGCGAAAGCTCCTACAGATGAGAGAGACATGCGAACCTATCCTCTGTAATGGAGGAAATGCCTCAAGCTAATGAGAGGCTAAACAAGCGCTTCTTGGGAGGCAACCCAAGGATGGGTATTTTAATTTCAGTATTTTGAATTCAGTATTTCAATTTCAGTATTTTCATTTTAGTTTTTCAATTCAATAAAATATGACTAGAATTCTGCATGTCATTTTCATCTGTAAGCAGCCCTTATTCAAAACTTACAAAAAATTAAATAACTGTTTGCTGTTTATTATCTAGTGCATGATACACTGTTATAGGTAAGATTGCGGCGAAGTAAGTTATAAATTCTGATGAGCCGAATTTCACGCCTTCATAAAGAAACCAAAGGTGATTGCTCCGAAATTCGAAGTTCGGGGGACAGAGAGACGAGTGATGAAGCTGGTGTCCGTGAGACAAGTGTTCAACTTTCAGATACCTAATCCATGTGAGGATTTGAGCCAAATATTTCTAAACGGTATTACCACTTTCTTTCGAATTACTATGAGAGTACCGTGCACTTGTTTATTTTCTAGAACTTGCTCTAATTCTCTGCTGACTAGTTGATTTGATATTATATGCATTGAGGCAATTGTTTATTATAACCCAGAGCCTTTTCAAGCCACCCTTTATATATTATTATCCTTTGCTAGCCAAATTTGAGCCGTAATTATTATTATCCCTTTCGGTGACAAACCACGATATAAGCCTATAGACCAGAAAAACAATGATTTACCCTCTTTGGAGTTAGGTAATAGTTCTCAAAGTCTTGGCAACAAAATAAGTTTGAGGTTGCTCATGGAACTAGCAACGTCTAAGTTTGGGGTGGGTATACGGTGAACTATCACTACAAAAAAAAGAAAAATAAATGAAAAAGAGACGGGAAAAAATAAAAAAAGATCCCTAAAAAAAATAGTCTCTTCAAAAAAATGAATGAAAAAGAAAAAAGGAAAAAAGAGCCAAAGGGCAAAAGAAAGAGCCAAAGGGCAAAAATAGTGATAGAAAAGAACCATACAAAGACACATCCGATTCTTATTTTCCGATACCAACACAAAAAGGCACCCTAAGGAACAAAGGTTGTGTGCACAAAAAGGAACAACAAAGTAGAACTTAACTCCAATGTTTAGCCTACTATTCCCAAAAAATGTCCTACCTTGACCTAAGCCACGTTATAACCCTGAAAAGACCTCCAATAATGCATGTATATTAAATTTTGACTGGTTGCTTAGAATTCTTGCAAGCCTATGATAAAATGGCAGGTTGTACGATGATTGAGAGCTAACGCTTTCAATTATGAGCGAAAAACACAAATGTGAGAGAGAGAGAGAAAAAGTTGAACATGGACTCTTGCAGACATTTGTCTGATTTGCTACCATTGACGTCTCCTGAGCCTAGCAGGACTGAGCATGATCGTTGCGGTAAGAAATCAGCGGTACCATTGCTGAAATATTAAGCAAGGTTGTGAAATTCCTATCATCCTTATTTATCTCTTATTTCTCTAACGATCTTGTCTGACAGCATGTTACTTGAGGACAAGCAACAGTTTAAGTTTGGGGTTGTGATGACAGGAATTTCTACGTCATTTTTAGTATTATTATTAGTAGTAAAATGACCAAGACAGGCCCAAATACGAAGGAAAACCTACAAAAGCAAGAAAAAGCATCAAGACAGAGTCCAAGATGCAAAAAGACAAGAAAAAGCCCAAAAAGTGAAGAAATACAGCATTCCATCGCAGCACGATGTGTGCTATCGTGCCACGATGAAAGCTCCTTGCGCGCCAAGCAATCAGAAGAAATAAATCTTGAGAAAATCTTCCATCGCAGTACGATGCCCTACAACGCAGTACGATGATGTAACTTGGCGCCCAAGCTGATGAAATGCACAGGATCAGTTATAATTTTGAACTGAATCTTCACATCGCAGTACGATGGCCTTATCGTCCTGCGATGCCTTGCTGAGGCCCATTACGAAAACTATAAATAGAGCCTCCCATTCATTGTTTTATTCATTCAGAAATAGTAGAACACTCTCTACTATAAGGAGAGGTTCAGAGGAGCTCTATTGGGCATAGTTTTCTCCCCTTACGGGAAAACTAACTCAGCAAGGTATGATTTCTTTAGGCTTTTGTATTTAGATTATAATTTCTTGTAATTTAAATATGTAGTCTTTATTATTTATGCCTTAGGTTGTGGTGGAGAAGATGAACTCCCCTATGAATATTTGGAGTCTGTGATTGAGTCTAAGTTATAATAAATGATATTTAGTAATTATGTTTGTTATTTACTTTCGTGCACTTTAATAACGTATTCTCGTAATCTGGTCGGATAAGCGGGAGCGCCCATAGAATTGATATCAGGTTTTGACTTGGTATTAGTCCGGAACTCGTAGTAAATAATGCTAGGTGTATAGAGACGGTAACATCCTGAACTATCACAAGCTTAAATAACGCAAGTAAAGCTGCGGCACGATCCCTGTGGATACGAACTCATTCTAGACACCTAGAGTGTGAATTATTACTCGACGACGGACTGGTGCACTTGCCAGACCGTAGTCATGTTTTTGGCGCCGTTGTCGGGGATTGTGTTTACAAAGCCTTACTAGATTTATTTAAGCTTGTCAAACAAATTTCAAAAATACAAAAAAAAATTAAAAAATCAAAAAAATCTTGTTGATGATTGTGGATTTTGATCTGTGAAAGTTCTGGCTAAGGATAAGTCTTGGTATTGAAGCGATCCGTTGTGATCCACCTCACTTACCTGGGAATTTTCATAGTGACAAAGCACATGAGACAAACCAAAAAGAGTTTCACATTTACTTTTCCAGTGCTACTGAAGGTATTCATTTGTTGTGCTTGATAACAGGTATTCTGGAGTTAAAGTACGACCCTGAACCCGAAAGAACGTTCTTGAAAAGAAGGCGAGCACAAAAGCTTGCAAAATCCAGTAGTCTCAAAACAGAAGAAGAGTCTACCACCAAAGCCATGGGGGACGAAGCCTGCGATGAGTTCATGAGAGAACTGCAGGAGTATAGGGAAAGCCGATCGCGATTGCCACCCAAGAAGACAGATCCTGGAAGCGTCACCATACTCTGTCAAATTGAGGAAGCAGAAATTCAAGCCTTATGTGACGTGGGTTCAAGTGTTAACGTTATGCCATTATCTCTGGCAGAAAAGTTAAAACTCACAACAGTAACTGCAGGTACAGAACGTGAACTCGTTTTAGCTAACCAAACAGCAATTCACTCAGCAGGTACAATCGAGGATGTCTTGGTGAAAGTCGAAGACCTGGTATTTCCAGCAGACTTCATGATCCTAGATATCCAGGAAGATGAAGAGCATCCGATCATTCTTGGAAGACCATTCCTAGCAACCAGCAGGGCACTCATTAATGTAGAGCTCGCTGAGTTGACTCTAAGGAGTGGAGAAGAGGAAAGAACTATCAAAACTTCCAAAACAGAGAGGGTTGACTGTTATATGCTCGAGTGGAAAGACAGGAAAGCTACACCACCGACTCCAACTCAAGAAGTACAGGTAAAGATAGAGATAGAGGAGCTGGAGAATGAAATGGCGCAGCTAGAGATAGAGACAGCTCAGGAAGAGGAGGTACCCGAGGAACTCACTGATAAAATGAAGAGGTTAACTATTGAAGTGGACGTCCGAGCAACATAGGTCAAAGCATGGGGCAGATACCGAAAAGTGGCCAAAAGATCTAAGTTTGGGGTTAATACGCCACCTCTGAAGAAGCCTGCTGCTGAAGAAAGAAAGAATAACAGGGCCAAAGCTGAGAAAGAACAAAAGAAGGAACATCCACCGAGAGGCAAAGGGAAGTCCATTATAAAAACAGTACCAACAGATGATGATGGACGACTCTGCTATGCCACCTTCAAAGAAAGACAGAACCCAGAGAAGTATAAAAGAAGCAACAAGAAGGAGGGAGGAGCTAAGGCGAAAGCTCCTACAGATGAGAGAGACATGCGAACCTATCCTCTGTAATGGAGGAAATGCCTCAAGCTAATGAGAGGCTAAACAAGCGCTTCTTGGGAGGCAACCCAAGGATGAGTATTTTAATTTCAGTATTTTGAATTCAGTATTTCAATTTCAGTATTTTCATTTTAGTTTTTCAATTCAATAAAATATGACTAGAATTCTGCATGTCATTTTCATCTGTAAGCAGCCCTTATTCAAAACTTACAAAAAATTAAATAACTGTTTGCTGTTTATTATCTAGTGCATGATACACTGTTATAGGTAAGATTGCGGCGAAGTAAGTTATAAATTCTGATGAGCCGAATTTCACGCCTTCATAAAGAAACCAAAGGTGATTGCTCCGAAATTCGAAGTTCGGGGGACAGAGAGACGAGTGATGAAGCTGGTGTCCGTGAGACAAGTGTTCAACTTTCAGATACCTAAGCCATGTGAGGATTTGAGCCAAATATTTCTAAACGGTATTACCACTTTCTTTCGAATTACTATGAGAGTACCGTGCACTTGTTTATTTTCTAGAACTTGCTCTAATTCTCTGCTGACTAGTTGATTTGATATTATATGCATTGAGGCAATTGTTTATTATAACCCAGAGCCTTTTCAAGCCACCCTTTATATATTATTATCCTTTGCTAGCCAAATTTGAGCCGTAATTATTATTATCCCTTTCGGTGACAAACCACGATATAAGCCTATAGACCAGAAAAACAATGATTTACCCTCTTTGGAGTTAGGTAATAGTTCTCAAAGTCTTGGCAACAAAATAAGTTTGAGGTTGCTCATGGAACTAGCAACGTCTAAGTTTGGGGTGGGTATACGGTGAACTATCACTACAAAAAAAAGAAAAATAAATGAAAAAGAGACGGGAAAAAATCAAAAAAGATCCCTAAAAAAAATAGTCTCTTCAAAAAAATGAATGAAAAAGAAAAAAGGAAAAAAGAGCCAAAGGGCAAAAGAAAGAGCCAAAGGGCAAAAATAGTGATAGAAAAGAACCATACAAAGACACATCCGGTTCTTATTTTCCGATACCAACACAAAAAGGCACCCTAAGGAACAAAGGTTGCGTGCACAAAAAGGAACAACAAAGTAGAACTTAACTCCAATGTTTAGCCTACTATTCCCAAAAAATGTCCTACCTTGACCTAAGCCACGTTATAACCCTGAAAAGACCTCCAATAATGCATGTATATTAAATTTTGACTGGTTGCTTAGAATTCTTGCAAGCCTATGATAAAATGGCAGGTTGTACGATGATTGAGAGCTAACCCTTTCAATTATGAGCGAAAAACACAAATGTGAGAGAGAGAAAAAGTTGAACATGGACTCTTGCAGACATTTGTCTGATTTGCTACCATTGACGTCTCCTGAGCCTAGCAGGACTGAGCATGATCGTTGCGGTAAGAAATCAGCGGTACCATTGCTGAAATATTAAGCAAGGTTGTGAAATTCCTATCATCCTTATTTATCTCTTATTTCTCTAACGATCTTGTCTGACAGCATGTTACTTGAGGACAAGCAACAGTTTAAGTTTGGGGTTGTGATGACAGGAATTTCTACGTCATTTTTAGTATTATTATTAGTAGTAAAATGACCAAGACAGGCCCAAATACGAAGGAAAACCTACAAAAGCAAGAAAAAGCATCAAGACAGAGTCCAAGATGCAAAAAGACAAGAAAAAGCCCAAAAAGTGAAGAAATACAGCATTCCATCGCAGCACGATGTGTGCTATCGTGCCACGATGAAAGCTCCTTGCGCGCCAAGCAATCAGAAGAAATAAATCTTGAGAAAATCTTCCATCGCAGTACGATGCCCTACAACGCAGTACGATGATGTAACTTGGCGCCCAAGCTGATGAAATGCACAGGATCAGTTATAATTTTGAACTAAATCTTCACATCGCAGTACGATGGCCTTATCGTCCTGCGATGCCTTGCTGAGGCCCATTACGAAAACTATAAATAGAGCCTCCCATTCATTGTTTTATTCATTCAGAAATAGTAGAACACTCTCTACTATAAGGAGAGGTTCAGAGGAGCTCTATTGGGCATAGTTTTCTCCCCTTACGGGAAAACTAACTCAGCAAGGTATGATTTCTTTAGGCTTTTGTATTTAGATTATAATTTCTTGTAATTTAAATATGTAGTCTTTATTATTTATGCCTTAGGTTGTGGTGGAGAAGATGAACTCCCCTATGAATATTTGGAGTCTGTGATTGAGTCTAAGTTATAATAAATGATATTTAGTAATTATGTTTGTTATTTACTTTCGTGCACTTTAATAACGTATTCTCGTAATCTGGTCGGATAAGCGGGAGCGCCCATAGAATTGATATCAGGTTTTGACTTGGTATTAGTCCGGAACTCGTAGTAAATAATGCTAGGTGTATAGAGACGGTAACATCCTGAACTATCACAAGCTTAAATAACGCAAGTAAAGCTGCGGCACGATCCCTGTGGATACGAACTCATTCTAGACACCTAGAGTGTGAATTATTACTCGACGACAGACTGGTGCACTTGCCAGACCGTAGTCATGTTTTTGGCGCCGTTGTCGGGGATTGTGTTTACAAAGCCTTACTAGATTTATTTAAGCTTGTCAAACAAATTTCAAAAATACAAAAAAAAATTAAAAAATCAAAAAAATCTTGTTGATGATTGTGGATTTTGATCTGTGAAAGTTCTGGCTAAGGATAAGTCTTGGTATTGAAGCGATCCGTTGTGATCCACCTCACTTACCTGGGAATTTTCATAGTGACAAAGCACATGAGACAAACCAAAAAGAGTTTCACATTTACTTTTCCAGTGCTACTGAAGGTATTCATTTGTTGTGCTTGATAACAGGTATTCTGGAGTTAAAGTACGACCCTGAACCCGAAAGAACGTTCTTGAAAAGAAGGCGAGCACAAAAGCTTGCAAAATCCAGTAGTCTCAAAACATAAGAAGAGTCTACCACCAAAGCCATGGGGGACGAAGCCTGCGATGAGTTCATGAGAGAACTGCAGGAGTATAGGGAAAGCCGAGCGCGATTGCCACCCAAGAAGACAGATCCTGGAAGCGTCACCATACTCTGTCAAATTGAGGAAGCAGAAATTCAAGCCTTATGTGACGTGGGTTCAAGTGTTAACGTTATGCCATTATCTCTGGCAGAAAAGTTAAAACTCACAACAGTAACTGCAGGTACAGAACGTGAACTCGTTTTAGCTAACCAAACAGCAATTCACTCAGCAGGTACAATCGAGGATGTCTTGGTGAAAGTCGAAGACCTGGTATTTCCAGCAAACTTCATGATCCTAGATATCCAGGAAGATGAAGAGCATCCGATCATTCTTGGAAGACCATTCCTAGCAACCAGCAGGGCACTCATTAATGTAGAGCTCGCTGAGTTGACTCTAAGGAGTGGAGAAGAGGAAAGAACTATCAAAACTTCCAAAACAGAGAGGGTTGACTGTTATATGCTCGAGTGGAAAGACAGGAAAGCTACACCACCGACTCCAACTCAAGAAGTACAGGTAAAGATAGAGATAGAGGAGCTGGAGAATGAAATGGCGCAGCTAGAGATAGAGACAACTCAGGAAGAGGAGGTACCCGAGGAACTCACTGATAAAATGAAGAGGTTAACTATTGAAGTGGACGTCCGAGCAACATAGGTCAAAGCATGGGGCAGATACCGAAAAGTGGCCAAAAGATCTAAGTTTGGGGTTAATACGCCACCTCTGAAGAAGCCTGCTGCTGAAGAAAGAAAGAATAACAGGGCCAAAGCTGAGAAAGAACAAAAGAAGGAACATCCACCGAGAGGCAAAGGGAAGTCCATTATAAAAACAGTACCAACAGATGATGATGGACGACTCTGCTATGCCACCTTCAAAGAAAGACAGAACCCAGAGAAGTATAAAAGAAGCAACAAGAAGGAGGGAGGAGCTAAGGCGAAAGCTCCTACAGATGAGAGAGACATGCGAACCTATCCTCTGTAATGGAGGAAATGCCTCAAGCTAATGAGAGGCTAAACAAGCGCTTCTTGGGAGGCAACCCAAGGATGAGTATTTTAATTTCAGTATTTTGAATTCAGTATTTCAATTTCAGTATTTTCATTTTAGTTTTTCAATTCAATAAAATATGACTAGAATTCTGCATGTCATTTTCATCTGTAAGCAGCCCTTATTCAAAACTTACAAAAAATTAAATAACTGTTTGCTGTTTATTATCTAGTGCATGATACACTGTTATAGGTAAGATTGCGGCGAAGTAAGTTATAAATTCTGATGAGCCGAATTTCACGCCTTCATAAAGAAACCAAAGGTGATTGCTCCGAAATTCGAAGTTCGGGGGACAGAGAGACGAGTGATGAAGCTGGTGTCCGTGAGACAAGTGTTCAACTTTCAGATACCTAAGCCATGTGAGGATTTGAGCCAAATATTTCTAAACGGTATTACCACTTTCTTTCGAATTACTATGAGAGTACCGTGCACTTGTTTATTTTCTAGAACTTGCTCTAATTCTCTGCTGACTAGTTGATTTGATATTATATGCATTGAGGCAATTGTTTATTATAACCCAGAGCCTTTTCAAGCCACCCTTTATATATTATTATCCTTTGCTAGCCAAATTTGAGCCGTAATTATTATTATCCCTTTCGGTGACAAACCACGATATAAGCCTATAGACCAGAAAAACAATGATTTACCCTCTTTGGAGTTAGGTAATAGTTCTCAAAGTCTTGGCAACAAAATAAGTTTGAGGTTGCTCATGGAACTAGCAACGTCTAAGTTTGGGGTGGGTATACGGTGAACTATCACTACAAAAAAAAGAAAAATAAATGAAAAAGAGACGGGAAAAAATAAAAAAAGATCCCTAAAAAAAATAGTCTCTTCAAAAAAATGAATGAAAAAGAAAAAAGGAAAAAAGAGCCAAAGGGCAAAAGAAAGAGCCAAAGGGCAAAAATAGTGATAGAAAAGAACCATACAAAGACACATCCGGTTCTTATTTTCCGATACCAACACAAAAAGGCACCCTAAGGAACAAAGGTTGCGTGCACAAAAAGGAACAACAAAGTAGAACTTAACTCCAATGTTTAGCCTACTATTCCCAAAAAATGTCCTACCTTGACCTAAGCCACGTTATAACCCTGAAAAGACCTCCAATAATGCATGTATATTAAATTTTGACTGGTTGCTTAGAATTCTTGCAAGCCTATGATAAAATGGCAGGTTGTACGATGATTGAGAGCTAACCCTTTCAATTATGAGCGAAAAACACAAATGTGAGAGAGAGAAAAAGTTGAACATGGACTCTTGCAGACATTTGTCTGATTTGCTACCATTGACGTCTCCTGAGCCTAGCAGGACTGAGCATGATCGTTGCGGTAAGAAATCAGCGGTACCATTGCTGAAATATTAAGCAAGGTTGTGAAATTCCTATCATCCTTATTTATCTCTTATTTCTCTAACGATCTTGTCTGACAGCATGTTACTTGAGGACAAGCAACAGTTTAAGTTTGGGGTTGTGATGACAGGAATTTCTACGTCATTTTTAGTATTATTATTAGTAGTAAAATGACCAAGACAGGCCCAAATACGAAGGAAAACCTACAAAAGCAAGAAAAAGCATCAAGACAGAGTCCAAGATGCAAAAAGACAAGAAAAAGCCCAAAAAGTGAAGAAATACAGCATTCCATCGCAGCACGATGTGTGCTATCGTGCCACGATGAAAGCTCCTTGCGCGCCAAGCAATCAGAAGAAATAAATCTTGAGAAAATCTTCCATCGCAGTACGATGCCCTACAACGCAGTACGATGATGTAACTTGGCGCCCAAGCTGATGAAATGCACAGGATCAGTTATAATTTTGAATTAAATCTTCACATCGCAGTACGATGGCCTTATCGTCCTGCGATGCCTTGCTGAGGCCCATTACGAAAACTATAAATAGAGCCTCCCATTCATTGTTTTATTCATTCAGAAATAGTAGAACACTCTCTACTATAAGGAGCGGTTCAGAGGAGCTCTATTGGGCATAGTTTTCTCCCCTTACGGGAAAACTAACTCAGCAAGGTATGATTTCTTTAGGCTTTTGTATTTAGATTATAATTTCTTGTAATTTAAATATGTAGTCTTTATTATTTATGCCTTAGGTTGTGGTGGAGAAGATGAACTCCCCTATGAATATTTGGAGTCTGTGATTGAGTCTAAGTTATAATAAATGATATTTAGTAATTATGTTTGTTATTTACTTTCGTGCACTTTAATAACGTATTCTCGTAATCTGGTCGGATAAGCGGGAGCGCCCATAGAATTGATATCAGGTTTTGACTTGGTATTAGTCCGGAACTCGTAGTAAATAATGCTAGGTGTATAGAGACGGTAACATCCTGAACTATCACAAGCTTAAATAACGCAAGTAAAGCTGCGGCACGATCCCTGTGGATACGAACTCATTCTAGACACCTAGAGTGTGAATTATTACTCGACGACAGACTGGTGCACTTGCCAGACCGTAGTCATGTTTTTGGCGCCGTTGTCGGGGATTGTGTTTACAAAGCCTTACTAGATTTATTTAAGCTTGTCAAACAAATTTCAAAAATACAAAAAAAAATTAAAAAATCAAAAAAATCTTGTTGATGATTGTGGATTTTGATCTGTGAAAGTTCTGGCTAAGGATAAGTCTTGGTATTGAAGCGATCCGTTGTGATCCACCTCACTTACCTGGGAATTTTCATAGTGACAAAGCACATGAGACAAACCAAAAAGAGTTTCACATTTACTTTTCCAGTGCTACTGAAGGTATTCATTTGTTGTGCTTGATAACAGGTATTCTGGAGTTAAAGTACGACCCTGAACCCGAAAGAACGTTCTTGAAAAGAAGGCGAGCACAAAAGCTTGCAAAATCCAGTAGTCTCAAAACAGAAGAAGAGTCTACCACCAAAGCCATGGGGGACGAAGCCTGCGATGAGTTCATGAGAGAACTGCAGGAGTATAGGGAAAGCCGAGCGCGATTGCCACCCAAGAAGACAGATCCTGGAAGCGTCACCATACTCTGTCAAATTGAGGAAGCAGAAATTCAAGCCTTATGTGACGTGGGTTCAAGTGTTAACGTTATGCCATTATCTCTGGCAGAAAAGTTAAAACTCACAACAGTAACTGCAGGTACAGAACGTGAACTCGTTTTAGCTAACCAAACAGCAATTCACTCAGCAGGTACAATCGAGGATGTCTTGGTGAAAGTCGAAGACCTGGTATTTCCAGCAGACTTCATGATCCTAGATATCCAGGAAGATGAAGAGCATCCGATCATTCTTGGAAGACCATTCCTAGCAACCAGCAGGGCACTCATTAATGTAGAGCTCGCTGAGTTGACTCTAAGGAGTGGAGAAGAGGAAAGAACTATCAAAACTTCCAAAACAGAGAGGGTTGACTGTTATATGCTCGAGTGGAAAGACAGGAAAGCTACACCACCGACTCCAACTCAAGAAGTACAGGTAAAGATAGAGATAGAGGAGCTGGAGAATGAAATGGCGCAGCTAGAGATAGAGACAGCTCAGGAAGAGGAGGTACCCGAGGAACTCACTGATAAAATGAAGAGGTTAACTATTGAAGTGGACGTCCGAGCAACATAGGTCAAAGCATGGGGCAGATATCGAAAAGTGGCCAAAAGATCTAAGTTTGGGGTTAATACGCCACCTCTGAAGAAGCCTGCTGCTGAAGAAAGAAAGAATAACAGGGCCAAAGCTGAGAAAGAACAAAAGAAGGAACATCCACCGAGAGGCAAAGGGAAGTCCATTATAAAAACAGTACCAACAGATGATGATGGACGACTCTGCTATGCCACCTTCAAAGAAAGACAGAACCCAGAGAAGTATAAAAGAAGCAACAAGAAGGAGGGAGGAGCTAAGGCGAAAGCTCCTACAGATGAGAGAGACATGCGAACCTATCCTCTGTAATGGAGGAAATGCCTCAAGCTAATGAGAGGCTAAACAAGCGCTTCTTGGGAGGCAACCCAAGGATGAGTATTTTAATTTCAGTATTTTGAATTCAGTATTTCAATTTCAGTATTTTCATTTTAGTTTTTCAATTCAATAAAATATGACTAGAATTCTGCATGTCATTTTCATCTGTAAGCAGCCCTTATTCAAAACTTACAAAAAATTAAATAACTGTTTGCTGTTTATTATCTAGTGCATGATACACTGTTATAGGTAAGATTGCGGCGAAGTAAGTTATAAATTCTGATGAGCCGAATTTCACGCCTTCATAAAGAAACCAAAGGTGATTGCTCCGAAATTCGAAGTTCGGGGGACAGAGAGACGAGTGATGAAGCTGGTGTCCGTGAGACAAGTGTTCAACTTTCAGATACCTAAGCCATGTGAGGATTTGAGCCAAATATTTCTAAACGGTATTACCACTTTCTTTCGAATTACTATGAGAGTACCGTGCACTTGTTTATTTTCTAGAACTTGCTCTAATTCTCTGTTGACTAGTTGATTTGATATTATATGCATTGAGGCAATTGTTTATTATAACCCAGAGCCTTTTCAAGCCACCCTTTATATATTATTATCCTTTGCTAGCCAAATTTGAGCCGTAATTATTATTATCCCTTTCGGTGACAAACCACGATATAAGCCTATAGACCAGAAAAACAATGATTTACCCTCTTTGGAGTTAGGTAATAGTTCTCAAAGTCTTGGCAACAAAATAAGTTTGAGGTTGCTCATGGAACTAGCAACGTCTAAGTTTGGGGTGGGTATACGGTGAACTATCACTACAAAAAAAAGAAAAAGAAATGAAAAAGAGACGGGAAAAAATAAAAAAAGATCCCTAAAAAAAATAGTCTCTTCAAAAAAATGAATGAAAAAGAAAAAAGGAAAAAAGAGCCAACGGGCAAAAGAAAGAGCCAAAGGGCAAAAATAGTGATAGAAAAGAACCATACAAAGACACATCCGGTTCTTATTTTCCGATACCAACACAAAAAGGCACCCTAAGGAACAAAGGTTGCGTGCACAAAAAGGAACAACAAAGTAGAACTTAACTCCAATGTTTAGCCTACTATTCCCAAAAAATGTCCTACCTTGACCTAAGCCACGTTATAACCCTGAAAAGACCTCCAATAATGCATGTATATTAAATTTTGACTGGTTGCTTAGAATTCTTGCAAGCCTATGATAAAATGGCAGGTTGTACGATGATTGAGAGCTAACCCTTTCAATTATGAGCTAAAAACACAAATGTGAGAGAGAGAAAAAGTTGAACATGGACTCTTGCAGACATTTGTCTGATTTGCTACCATTGACGTCTCCTGAGCCTAGCAGGACTGAGCATGATCGTTGCGGTAAGAAATCAGCGGTACCATTGCTGAAATATTAAGCAAGGTTGTGAAATTCCTATCATCCTTATTTATCTCTTATTTCTCTAACGATCTTGTCTGACAGCATGTTACTTGAGGACAAGCAACAGTTTAAGTTTGGGGTTGTGATGACAGGAATTTCTACGTCATTTTTAGTATTATTATTAGTAGTAAAATGACCAAGACAGGCCCAAATACGAAGGAAAACCTACAAAAGCAAGAAAAAGCATCAAGACAGAGTCCAAGATGCAAAAAGACAAGAAAAAGCCCAAAAAGTGAAGAAATACAGCATTCCATCGCAGCACGATGTGTGCTATCGTGCCACGATGAAAGCTCCTTGCGCGCCAAGCAATCAGAAGAAATAAATCTTGAGAAAATCTTCCATCGCAGTACGATGCCCTACAACGCAGTACGATGATGTAACTTGGCGCCCAAGCTGATGAAATGCACAGGATCAGTTATAATTTTGAACTAAATCTTCACATCGCAGTACGATGGCCTTATCGTCCTGCGATGCCTTGCTGAGGCCCATTACGAAAACTATAAATAGAGCCTCCCATTCATTGTTTTATTCATTCAGAAATAGTAGAACACTCTCTACTATAAGGAGAGGTTCAGAGGAGCTCTATTGGGCATAGTTTTCTCCCCTTACGGGAAAACTAACTCAGCAAGGTATGATTTCTTTAGGCTTTTGTATTTAGATTATAATTTCTTGTAATTTAAATATGTAGTCTTTATTATTTATACCTTAGGTTGTGGTGGAGAAGGTGAACTCCCCTATGAATATTTGGAGTCTGTGATTGAGTCTAAGTTATAATAAATGATATTTAGTAATTATGTTTGTTATTTACTTTCGTGCACTTTAATAACGTATTCTCGTAATCTGGTCAGATAAGCGGGAGCGCCCATAGAATTGATATCAGGTTTTGACTTGGTATTAGTCCGGAACTCGTAGTAAATAATGCTAGGTGTATAGAGACGGTAACATCCTGAACTATCACAAGCTTAAATAACGCTAGTAAAGCTGCGGCACGATCCC
The DNA here is from genome assembly GCA_030408175.1 of Trifolium repens. Classification (NCBI taxonomy): domain Eukaryota; kingdom Viridiplantae; phylum Streptophyta; class Magnoliopsida; order Fabales; family Fabaceae; genus Trifolium; species Trifolium repens. The sequence continues at coordinate 42,196,266 of CP125851.1, forward strand.
TGTGGATACGAACTCATTCTAGACACCTAGAGTGTGAATTATTACTCGACGACAGACTGGTGCACTTGCCAGACCGTAGTCAAGTTTTTGGCGCCGTTATCGGGGATTGTGTTTACAAAGCCTTACTAGATTTATTTAAGCTTGTCAAACAAATTTCAAAAATACAAAAAAAAAAATTAAAAAATCAAAAAAATCTTGTTGATGATTCTGGATTTTGATCTGTGAAAGTTCTGGCTAAGGATAAGTCTTGGTATTTAAGTGATCCGTTGTGATCCACCTCACTTACCTGGGAATTTTCATAGTGACAAAGCACATGAGACAAACCAAAAAGAGTTTCACATTTACTTTTCCAGTGCTACTGAAGGTATTCATTTGTTGTGCTTGATAACAGGTATTCTGGAGTTAAAGTACGACCCTGAACCCGAAAGAACGTTCTTGAAAAGAAGGCGAGCACAAAAGCTTGCAAAATCCAGTAGTCTCAAAACAGAAGAAGAGTCTACCACCAAAGCCATGGGGGACGAAGCCTGCGATGAGTTCATGAGAGAACTGCAGGAGTATAGGGAAAGCCGAGCGCGATTGCCACCCAAGAAGACAGATCCTGGAAGCGTCACCATACTCTGTCAAATTGAGGAAGCAGAAATTCAAGCCTTATGTGACGTGGGTTCAAGTGTTAACGTTATGCCATTATCTCTGGCAGAAAAGTTAAAACTCATAACAGTAACTGCAGGTACAGAACGTGAACTCGTTTTAGCTAACCAAACAACAATTCACTCAGCAGGTATAATCGAGGATGTCTTGGTGAAAGTCGAAGACCTGGTATTTCCAGCAGACTTCATGATCCTAGATATCCAGGAAGATGAAGAGCATCCGATCATTCTTGGAAGACCATTCCTAGCAACCAGCAGGGCACTCATTAATGTAGAGCTCGCTGAGTTGACTCTAAGGAGTGGAGAGGAGGAAAGAACTATCAAAACTTCCAAAACAGAGAGGGTTGACTGCTATATGCTCGAGTGGAAAGACAGGAAAGCTACACCACCGACTCCAACTCAAGAAGTACAGGTAAAGATAGAGATAGAGGAGCTGGAGAATGAAATGGCGCAGCTAGAGATAGAGACAGCTCAGAAAGAGGAGGTACCCGAGGAACTCACTGATAAAATGAAGAGGTTAACTATTGAAGTGGACGTCCGAGCAACATAGATCAAAGCATAGGGCAGATACCGAAAAGTGGCCAAAAGATCTAAGTTTGGGGTTAATACGCCACCTCTGAAGAAGCCTGTTGCTGAAGAAAGAAAGAATAACAAGGTCAAAGCTGAGAAAGAACAAAAGAAGGAACATCCACCGAGAGGCAAAGGGAAGTCCATTATAAAAACAGTACCAACAGATGATGATGGACGACTCTGCTATGCCACCTTCAAAGAAAGACAGAACCCAGAGAAGTATAAAAGAAGCAACAAGAAGGAGGGAGGAGCTAAGGCGAAAGCTCCTACAGATGAGAGAGACATGCGAACCTATCCTCTGTAATGGAGGAAATGCCTCAAGCTAATGAGAGGCTAAACAAGCGCTTCTTGGGAGGCAACCCAAGGATGAGTATTTTAATTTCAGTATTTTGAATTCAGTATTTCAATTTCAGTATTTTCATTTTAGTTTTTCAATTCAATAAAATATGACTAGAATTCTGCATGTCATTTTCATCTGTAAGCAGCCCTTATTCAAAACTTACAAAAAATTAAATAACTGTTTGCTGTTTATCATCTATAGTGCATGATACACTGTTATAGGTAAGATTGCGGCGAAGTAAGTTATAAATTCTGATGAGCCGAATTTCACGCCTTCATAAAGAAACCAAAGGTGATTGCTCCGAAATGCGAAGTTCGGGGGACAGAGAGACGAGTGATGAAGCTGGTGTCCGTGAGACAAGTGTTCAACTTTCAAATACCTAAGCCATGTGAGGATTTGAGCCAAATATTTCTAAACGGTATTGCCACTTTCTTTCGAATTACTATGAGAGTACTGTGCACTTGTTTATTTTCTAGAACTTGCTCTAATTCTCTGCTGACTAGTTGATTTGATATTATATGCATTGAGGCAATTGTTTGTGATAACCCAGAGCCTTTTCAAGCCACCCTTTATATATTATTATCCTTTGCTAGCCAAATTTGAGCCGTAATTATTATTATCCCTTTTGTTTCGGTGACAAACCACGATATAAGCCTATAGACCAGAAAAACAATGATTTACCCTCTTTGGAGTTAGGTAATAGTTCTCAAAGTCTTGGCAACAAAATAAGTTTGAGGTTGCTCATGGAACTAGCAACGTCTAAGTTTGGGGTGGGTATACGGTGAACTATCACTACAAAAAAAAGAAAAATAAAGAAAAATAAATGAAAAAGAGACGGGAAAAAATAAAAAAAGATCCCTAAAAAAAATAGTCTCTTCAAAAAAATGAATGAAAAAGAAAAAAGGAAAAAAGAGCCAAAGGGCAAAAGAAAGAGCCAAAGGGCAAAAATAGTGATAGAAAAGAACCATACAAAGACACATCCGGTTCTTATTTTCCGATACCAACACAAAAAGGCACCCTAAGGAACAAAGGTTGCGTGCACAAAAAGGAACAACAAAGTAGAACTTAACTCCAATGTTTAGCCTACTATTCCCAAAAAATGTCCTACCTTGACCTAAGCCACGTTATAACCCTGAAAAGACCTCCAATAATGCATGTATATTAAATTTTGACTGGTTGCTTAGAATTCTTGCAAGCCTATGATAAAATGGCAGGTTGTACGATGATTGAGAGCTAACCCTTTCAATTATGAGCGAAAAACACAAATGTGAGAGAGAGAAAAAGTTGAACATGGACTCTTGCAGACATTTGTCTGATTTGCTACCATTGACGTCTCCTGAGCCTAGCAGGACTGAGCATGATCGTTGCGGTAAGAAATCAGCGGTACCATTGCTGAAATATTAAGCAAGGTTGTGAAATTCCTATCATCCTTATTTATCTCTTATTTCTCTAACGATCTTGTCTGACAGCATGTTACTTGAGGACAAGCAACAGTTTAAGTTTGGGGTTGTGATGACAGGAATTTCTACGTCATTTTTAGTATTATTATTAGTAGTAAAATGACCAAGACAGGCCCAAATACGAAGGAAAACCTACAAAAGCAAGAAAAAGCATCAAGACAGAGTCCAAGATGCAAAAAGACAAGAAAAAGCCCAAAAAGTGAAGAAATACAGCATTCCATCGCAGCACGATGTGTGCTATCGTGCCACGATGAAAGCTCCTTGCGCGCCAAGCAATCAGAAGAAATAAATCTTGAGAAAATCTTCCATCGCAGTACGATGCCCTACAACGCAGTACGATGATGTAACTTGGCGCCCAAGCTGATGAAATGCACAGGATCAGTTATAATTTTGAACTAAATCTTCACATCGCAGTACGATGGCCTTATCGTCCTGCGATGCCTTGCTGAGGCCCATTACGAAAACTATAAATAGAGCCTCCCATTCATTGTTTTATTCATTCAGAAATAGTAGAACACTCTCTACTATAAGGAGAGGTTCAGAGGAGCTCTATTGGGCATAGTTTTCTCCCCTTACGGGAAAACTAACTCAGCAAGGTATGATTTCTTTAGGCTTTTGTATTTAGATTATAATTTCTTGTAATTTAAATATGTAGTCTTTATTATTTATACCTTAGGTTGTGGTGGAGAAGGTGAACTCCCCTATGAATATTTGGAGTCTGTGATTGAGTCTAAGTTATAATAAATGATATTTAGTAATTATGTTTGTTATTTACTTTCGTGCACTTTAATAACGTATTCTCGTAATCTGGTCAGATAAGCGGGAGCGCCCATAGAATTGATATCAGGTTTTGACTTGGTATTAGTCCGGAACTCGTAGTAAATAATGCTAGGTGTATAGAGACGGTAACATCCTGAACTATCACAAGCTTAAATAACGCTAGTAAAGCTGCGGCACGATCCCTGTGGATACGAACTCATTCTAGACACCTAGAGTGTGAATTATTACTCGACGACAGACTGGTGCACTTGCCAGACCGTAGTCAAGTTTTTGGCGCCGTTATCGGGGATTGTGTTTACAAAGCCTTACTAGATTTATTTAAGCTTGTCAAACAAATTTCAAAAATACAAAAAAAAAAATTAAAAAATCAAAAAAATCAAAAAAATCTTGTTGATGATTCTGGATTTTGATCTGTGAAAGTTCTGGCTAAGGATAAGTCTTGGTATTTAAGCGATCCGTTGTGATCCACCTCACTTACCTGGGAATTTTCATAGTGACAAAGACACATGAGACAAACCAAAAAGAGTTTCACATTTACTTTTCCAGTGCTACTGAAGGTATTCATTTGTTGTGCTTGATAACAGGTATTCTGGAGTTAAAGTACGGCCCTGAACCCGAAAGAACGTTCTTGAAAAGAAGGCGAGCACAAAAGCTTGCAAAATCCAGTAGTCTCAAAATAGAAGAAGAGTCTACCACCAAAGCCATGGGGGACGAAGCCTGCGATGAGTTCATGAGAGAACTGCAGGAGTATAGGGAAAGCCGAGCGCGATTGCCACCCAAGAAGACAGATCCTGGAAGCGTCACCATACTCTGTCAAATTGAGGAAGCAGAAATTCAAGCCTTATGTGATGTGGGTTCAAGTGTTAACGTTATGCCATTATCTCTGGCAGAAAAGTTAAAACTCATAACAGTAACTGCAGGTACAGAACGTGAACTCGTTTTAGCTAACCAAACAACAATTCACTCAGCAGGTATAATCGAGGATGTCTTGGTGAAAGTCGAAGACCTGGTATTTCCAGCAGACTTCATGATCCTAGATATCCAGGAAGATGAAGAGCATCCGATCATTCTTGGAAGACCATTCCTAGCAACCAGCAGGGCACTCATTAATGTAGAGCTCGCTGAGTTGACTCTAAGGAGTGGAGAGGAGGAAAGAACTATCAAAACTTCCAAAACAGAGAGGGTTGACTGCTATATGCTCGAGTGGAAAGACAGGAAAGCTACACCACCGACTCCAACTCAAGAAGTACAGGTAAAGATAGAGATAGAGGAGCTGGAGAATGAAATGGCGCAGCTAGAGATAGAGACAGCTCAGAAAGAGGAGGTACCCGAGGAACTCACTGATAAAATGAAGAGGTTAACTATTGAAGTGGACGTCCGAGCAACATAGATCAAAGCATAGGGCAGATACCGAAAAGTGTCCAAAAGATCTAAGTTTGGGGTTAATACGCCACCTCTGAAGAAGCCTGTTGCTGAAGAAAGAAAGAATAACAAGGTCAAAGCTGAGAAAGAACAAAAGAAGGAACATCCACCGAGAGGCAAAGGGAAGTCCATTATAAAAACAGTACCAACAGATGATGATGGACGACTCTGCTATGCCACCTTCAAAGAAAGACAGAACCCAGAGAAGTATAAAAGAAGCAACAAGAAGGAGGGAGGAGCTAAGGCGAAAGCTCCTACAGATGAGAGAGACATGCGAACCTATCCTCTGTAATGGAGGAAATGCCTCAAGCTAATGAGAGGCTAAACAAGCGCTTCTTGGGAGGCAACCCAAGGATGAGTATTTTAATTTCAGTATTTTGAATTCAGTATTTCAATTTCAGTATTTTCATTTTAGTTTTTCAATTCAATAAAATATGACTAGAATTCTGCATGTCATTTTCATCTGTAAGCAGCCCTTATTCAAAACTTACAAAAAATTAAATAACTGTTTGCTGTTTATCATCTATAGTGCATGATACACTGTTATAGGTAAGATTGCGGCGAAGTAAGTTATAAATTCTGATGAGCCGAATTTCACGCCTTCATAAAGAAACCAAAGGTGATTGCTCCGAAATGCGAAGTTCGGGGGACAGAGAGACGAGTGATGAAGCTGGTGTCCGTGAGACAAGTGTTCAACTTTCAAATACCTAAGCCATGTGAGGATTTGAGCCAAATATTTCTAAACGGTATTGCCACTTTCTTTCGAATTACTATGAGAGTACTGTGCACTTGTTTATTTTCTAGAACTTGCTCTAATTCTCTGCTGACTAGTTGATTTGATATTATATGCATTGAGGCAATTGTTTGTGATAACCCAGAGCCTTTTCAAGCCACCCTTTATATATTATTATCCTTTGCTAGCCAAATTTGAGCCGTAATTATTATTATCCCTTTTGTTTCGGTGACAAACCACGATATAAGCCTATAGACCAGAAAAACAATGATTTACCCTCTTTGGAGTTAGGTAATAGTTCTCAAAGTCTTGGCAACAAAATAAGTTTGAGGTTGCTCATGGAACTAGCAACGTCTAAGTTTGGGGTGGGTATACGGTGAACTATCACTACAAAAAAAAGAAAAATAAAGAAAAATAAATGAAAAAGAGACGGGAAAAAATAAAAAAAGATCCCTAAAAAAAATAGTCTCTTCAAAAAAATGAATGAAAAAGAAAAAAGGAAAAAAGAGCCAAAGGGCAAAAGAAAGAGCCAAAGGGCAAAAATAGTGATAGAAAAGAACCATACAAAGACACATCCGGTTCTTATTTTCCGATACCAACACAAAAAGGCACCCTAAGGAACAAAGGTTGCGTGCACACAAAGGAACAACAAAGTAGAACTTAACTCCAATGTTTAGCCTACTATTCCCAAAAAATGTCCTACCTTGACCTAAGCCACGTTATAACCCTGAAAAGACCTCCAATAATGCATGTATATTAAATTTTGACTGGTTGCTTAGAATTCTTGCAAGCCTATGATAAAATGGCAGGTTGTACGATGATTGAGAGCTAACCCTTTCAATTATGAGCGAAAAACACAAATGTGAGAGAGAGAAAAAGTTGAACATGGACTCTTGCAGACATTTGTCTGATTTGCTACCATTGACGTCTCCTGAGCCTAGCAGGACTGAGCATGATCGCTGCGGTAAGAAATCAGCGGTACCATTGCTGAAATATTAAGCAAGGTTGTGAAATTCCTATCATCCTTATTTATCTCTTATTTCTCTAACGATCTTGTCTGACAGCATGTTACTTGAGGACAAGCAACAGTTTAAGTTTGGGGTTGTGATGACAGGAATTTCTACATCATTTTTAGTATTATTATTAGTAGTAAAATGACCAAGACAGGCCCAAATACGAAGGAAAACCTACAAAAGCAAGAAAAAGCATCAAGACAGAGTCCAAGATGCAAAAAGACAAGAAAAAGCCCAAAAAGTGAAGAAATACAGCATTCCATCGCAGCACGATGTGTGCTATCGTGCCACGATGAAAGCTCCTTGCGCGCCAAGCAATCAGAAGAAATAAATCTTGAGAAAATCTTCCATCGCAGTACGATGCCCTACAACGCAGTACGATGATGTAACTTGGCGCCCAAGCTGATGAAATGCACAGGATCAGTTATAATTTTGAACTGAATCTTCACATCGCAGTACGATGGCCTTATCGTCCTGCGATGCCTTGCTAAGGCCCATTACGAAAACTATAAATAGAGCCTCCCATTCATTGTTTTATTCATTCAGAAATAGTAGAACACTCTCTACTATAAGGAGAGGTTCAGAGGAGCTCTATTGGGCATAGTTTTCTCCCCTTACGGGAAAACTAACTCAGCAAGGTATGATTTCTTTAGGCTTTTGTATTTAGATTATAATTTCTTGTAATTTAAATATGTAATCTTTATTATTTATGCCTTAGGTTGTGGTGGAGAAGATGAACTCCCCTATGAATATTTGGAGTCTGTGATTGAGTCTAAGTTATAATAAATGATATTTAGTAATTATGTTTGTTATTTACTTTCGTGCACTTTAATAACGTATTCTCGTAATCTGGTCGGATAAGCGGGAGCGCCCATAGAATTGATATCAGGTTTTGACTTGGTATTAGTCCGGAACTCGTAGTAAATAATGCTAGGTGTATAGAGACGGTAACATCTTGAACTATCACAAGCTTAAATAACGCTAGTAAAGCTGCGGCACGATCCCTGTGGATACGAACTCATTCTAGACACCTAGAGTGTGAATTATTACTCGACGACAGACTGGTGCACTTGCCAGACCGTAGTCAAGTTTTTGGCGCCGTTATCGGGGATTGTGTTTACAAAGCCTTACTAGATTTATTTAAGCTTGTCAAACAAATTTCAAAAATACAAAAAAAAAATTAAAAAATCTAAAAAATCTTGTTGATGATTGTGGATTTTGATCTGTGAAAGTTCTGGCTAAGGATAAGTCTTGGTAATTAAGCGATCCGTTGTGATCCACCTCACTTACCTGGGAATTTTCATAGTGACAAAGACACATGAGACAAACCAAAAAGAGTTTCACATTTACTTTTCCAGTGCTACTGAAGGTATTCATTTGTTGTGCTTGATAACAGGTATTCTGGAGTTAAAGTACGACCCTGAACCCGAAAGAACGTTCTTGAAAAGAAGGCGAGCACAAAAGCTTGCAAAATCCAGTAGTCTCAAAACAGAAGAAGAGTCTACCACCAAAGCCATAGGGGACGAAGCCTGCGATGAGTTCATGAGAGAACTGCAGGAGTATAGGGAAAGCCGAGCGCGATTGCCACCCAAGAAGACAGATCCTGGAAACGTCACCATACTCTGTCAAATTGAGGAAGCAGAAATTCAAGCCTTATGTGACGTGGGTTCAAGTGTTAACGTTATGCCATTATCTCTGGCAGAAAAGTTAAAACTCATAACAGTAACTGCAGGTACAGAACGTGAACTCCTTTTAGCTAACCAAACAACAATTCACTCAGCAGGTACAATCGAGGATGTCTTGGTGAAAGTCGAAGACCTGGTATTTCCAGCAGACTTCATGATCCTAGATATCCAGGAAGATGAAGAGCATCCGATCATTCTTGGAAGACCATTCCTAGCAACCAGCAGGGCACTCATTAATGTAGAGCTCGCTGAGTTGACTCTAAGGAGTGGAGAGGAGGAAAGAACTATCAAAACTTCCAAAACAGAGAGGGTTGACTGCTATATGCTCGAGTGGAAAGACAGGAAAGCTACACCACCGACTCCAACTCAAGAAGTACAGGTAAAGATAGAGATAGAGGAGCTGGAGAATGAAATGGCGCAGCTAGAGATAGAGACAGCTCAGAAAGAGGAGGTACCCGAGGAACTCACTGATAAAATGAAGAGGTTAACTATTGAAGTGGACGTCCGAGCAACATAGATCAAAGCATGGGGCAGATACCGAGAAGTGGCCAAAAGATCTAAGTTTGGGGTTAATACGCCACCTCTGAAGAAGCCTGTTGCTGAAGAAAGAAAGAATAACAGGGTCAAAGCTGAGAAAGAACAAAAGAAGGAACATCCACCGAGAGGCAAAGGGAAGTCTATTATATAAACAGTACCAACAGATGATGATGGACGACTCTGCTATGCCACCTTCAAAGAAAGACAGAACCCAGAGAAGTATTAAAGAAGCAACAAGAAGGAGGGAGGAGCTAAGGCGAAAGCTCCTACAGATGAGAGAGACATGCGAACCTATCCTCTGTAATGGAGGAAATGCCTCAAGCTAATGAGAGGCTAAACAAGCGCTTCTTGGGAGGCAACCCAAGGATGAGTATTTTAATTTCAGTATTTTGAATTCAGTATTTCAATTTCAGTATTTTCATTTTAGTTTTTCAATTCAATAAAATATGACTAGAATTCTGCATGTCATTTTCATCTGTAAGCAGCCCTTATTCAAAACTTACAAAAAATTAAATAACTGTTTGCTGTTTATCATCTATAGTGCATGATACACTGTTATAGGTAAGATTGCGGCGAAGTAAGTTATAAATTCTGATGAGCCGAATTTCACGCCTTCATAAAGAAACCAAAGGTGATTGCTCCGAAATGCGAAGTTCGGGGGACAGAGAGACGAGTGATGAAGCTGGTGTCCGTGAGACAAGTGTTCAACTTTCAAATACCTAAGCCATGTGAGGATTTGAGCCAAATATTTCTAAACGGTATTGCCACTTTCTTTCGAATTACTATGAGAGTACCGTGCACTTGTTTATTTTCTAGAACTTGCTCTAATTCTCTGCTGACTAGTTGATTTGATATTATATGCATTGAGGCAATTGTTTGTGATAACCCAGAGCCTTTTCAAGCCACCCTTTATATATTATTATCCTTTGCTAGCCAAATTTGAGCCGTAATTATTATTATCCCTTTTGTTTCGGTGACAAACCACGATATAAGCCTATAGACCAGAAAAACAATGATTTACCCTCTTTGGAGTTAGGTAATAGTTCTCAAAGTCTTGGCAACAAAATAAGTTTGAGGTTGCTCATGGAACTAGCAACGTCTAAGTTTGGGGTGGGTATACGGTGAACTATCACTACAAAAAAAAAGAAAAATAAAGAAAAATAAATGAAAAAGAGACGGGAAAAAATAAAAAAAGATCCCTAAAAAAAATAGTCTCTTCAAAAAAATGAATGAAAAAGAAAAAAGGAAAAAAGAGCCAAAGGGCAAAAGAAAGAGCCAAAGGGCAAAAATAGTGATAGAAAAGAACCATACAAAGACACATCCGGTTCTTATTTTCCGATACCAACACAAAAAGGCACCCTAAGGAACAAAGGTTGCGTGCACACAAAGGAACAACAAAGTAGAACTTAACTCCAATGTTTAGCCTACTATTCCCAAAAAATGTCCTACCTTGACCTAAGCCACGTTATAACCCTGAAAAGACCTCCAATAATGCATGTATATTAAATTTTGACTGGTTGCTTAGAATTCTTGCAAGCCTATGATAAAATGGCAGGTTGTACGATGATTGAGAGCTAACCCTTTCAATTATGAGCGAAAAACACAAATGAAAGAGAGAGAAAAAGTTGAACATGGACTCTTGCAGACATTTGTCTGATTTGCTACCATTGACGTCTCCTGAGCCTAGCAGGACTGAGCATGATCGCTGCGGTAAGAAATCAGCGGTACCATTGCTGAAATATTGAGCAAAGTTGTGAAATTCCTATCATCCTTATTTATCTCTTATTTCTCTAACGATCTTGTCTGACAGCATGTTACTTGAGGACAAGCAACAGTTTAAGTTTGGGGTTGTGATGACAGGAATTTCTACGTCATTTTTAGTATTATTATTAGTAGTAAAATGACCAAGACAGGCCCAAATACGAAGGAAAACCTACAAAAGCAAGAAAAAGCATCAAGACAGAGTCCAAGATGCAAAAAGACAAGAAAAAGCCCAAAAAGTGAAGAAATACAGCATTCCATCGCAGCACGATGTGTGCTATCGTGCCACGATGAAAGCTCCTTGCGCGCCAAGCAATCAGAAGAAATAAATCTTGAGAAAATCTTCCATCGCAGTACGATGCCCTACAACGCAGTACGATGCCCTACAACGCAGTACGATGATGTAACTTGGCGCCCAAGCTGATGAAATGCACAGGATCAGTTATAATTTTGAACTGAATCTTCACATCGCAGTACGATGGCCTTATCGTCCTGCGATGCCTTGCTAAGGCCCATTACGAAAACTATAAATAGAGCCTCCCATTCATTGTTTTATTCATTCAAAAATAGTAGAACACTCTCTACTATAAGGAGAGGTTCAGAGGAGCTCTATTGGGCATAGTTTTCTCCCCTTACGGGAAAACTAACTCAGCAAGGTATGATTTCTTTAGGCTTTTGTATTTAGATTATAATTTCTTGTAATTTAAATATGTAATCTTTATTATTTATGCCTTAGGTTGTGGTGGAGAAGATGAACTCCCCTATGAATATTTGGAGTCTGTGATTGAGTCTAAGTTATAATAAATGATATTTAGTAATTATGTTTGTTATTTACTTTCGTGCACTTTAATAACGTATTCTCGTAATCTGGTCGGATAAGCGGGAGCGCCCATAGAATTGATATCAGGTTTTGACTTGGTATTAGTCCGGAACTCGTAGTAAATAATGCTAGGTGTATAGAGACGGTAACATCTTGAACTATCACAAGCTTAAATAACGCTAGTAAAGCTGCGGCACGATCCCTGTGGATACGAACTCATTCTAGACACCTAGAGTGTGAATTATTACTCGACGACAGACTGGTGCACTTGCCAGACCATAGTCAAGTTTTTGGCGCCGTTATCGGGGATTGTGTTTACAAAGCCTTACTAGATTTATTTAAGCTTGTCAAACAAATTTCAAAAATACAAAAAAAAAATTAAAAAATCAAAAAAATCTTGTTGATGATTGTGGATTTTGATCTGTGAAAGTTCTGGCTAAGGATAAGTCTTGGTAATTAAGCGATCCGTTGTGATCCACATCACTTACCTGGGAATTTTCATAGTGACAAAGACACATGAGACAAACCAAAAAGAGTTTCACATTTACTTTTCCAGTGCTACTGAAGGTATTCATTTGTTGTGCTTGATAACAGGTATTCTGGAGTTAAAGTACGACCCTGAACCCGAAAGAACGTTCTTGAAAAGAAGGCGAGCACAAAAGCTTGCAAAATCCAGTAGTCTCAAAACAGAAGAAGAGTCTACCACCAAAGCCATAGGGGACGAAGCCTGCGATGAGTTCACGAGAGAACTGCAGGAGTATAGGGAAAGCCGAGCGCGATTGCCACCCAAGAAGACAGATCCTGGAAGCGTCACCATACTCTGTCAAATTGAGGAAGCAGAAATTCAAGCCTTATGTGACGTGGGTTCAAGTGTTAACGTTATGCCATTATCTCTGGCAGAAAAGTTAAAACTCATAACAGTAACTGCAGGTACAGAACGTGAACTCGTTTTAGCTAACCAAACAACAATTCACTCAGCAGGTACAATCGAGGATGTCTTGGTGAAAGTCGAAGACCTGGTATTTCCAGCAGACTTCATGATCCTAGATATCCAGGAAGATGAAGAGCATCCGATCATTCTTGGAAGACCATTCCTAGCAACCAGCAGGGCACTCATTAATGTAGAGCTCGCTGAGTTGACTCTAAGGAGTGGAGAGGAGGAAAGAACTATCAAAACTTCCAAAACAGAGAGGGTTGACTGCTATATGCTCGAGTGGAAAGACAGGAAAGCTACACCACCGACTCCAACTCAAGAAGTACAGGTAAAGATAGAGATAAAGGAGCTGGAGAATGAAATGGCGCAGCTAGAGATAGAGACAGCTCAGGAAGAGGAGGTACCCGAGGAACTCACTGATAAAATGAAGAGGTTAACTATTGAAGTGGACGTCCGAGCAACATAGGTCAAAGCATGGGGCAGATACCGAAAAGTGGCCAAAAGATCTAAGTTTGGGGTTAATACGCCACCTCTGAAGAAGCCTGCTGCTGAAGAAAGAAAGAATAACAGGGTCAAAGCTGAGAAAGAACAAAAGAAGGAACATCCACCGAGAGGCAAAGGGAAGTCTATTATAAAAACAGTACCAACAGATGATGATGGACGACTCTGCTATGCCACCTTCAAAGAAAGACAGAACCCAGAGAATTATAAAAGAAGCAACAAGAAGGAGGGAGGAGCTAAGGCGAAAGCTCCTACAGATGAGAGAGACATGCGAACCTATCCTCTGTAATGGAGGAAATGCCTCAAGCTAATGAGAGGCTAAACAAGCGCTTCTTGGGAGGCAACCCAAGGATGAGTATTTTAATTTCAGTATTTTGAATTCAGTATTTCAATTTCAGTATTTTCATTTCAGTTTTTCAATTCAATAAAATATGACTAGAATTCTGCATGTCATTTTCATCTGTAAGCAGCCCTTATTCAAAACTTACAAAAAATTAAATAACTGTTTTCTGTTTATTATCTAGTGCATGATACACTGTTATAGGTAAGATTGCGGCGAAGTAAGTTATAAATTCTGATGAGCCGAATTTCACGCCTTCATAAAGAAACCAAAGGTGATTGCTCCGAAATGCGAAGTTCGGGGGACAGAGAGACGAGTGATGAAGCTGGTGTCCGTGAGACAAGTGTTCAACTTTCAGATACCTAAGCCATGTGAGGATTTGAGCCAAATATTTCTAAACGGTATTACCACTTTCTTTCGAATTACTATGAGAGTACCGTGCACTTGTTTATTTTCTAGAACTTGCTCTAATTCTCTGCTGACTAGTTGATTTGATATTATATGCATTGAGGCAATTGTTTGTGATAACCCAGAGCCTTTTCAAGCCACCCTTTATATATTATTATCCTTTGCTAGCCAAATTTGAGCCGTAATTATTATTATCCCTTTTGTTTCGGTGACAAACCACGATATAAGCCTATAGACCAGAAAAACAATGATTTACCCTCTTTGGAGTTAGGTAATAGTTCTCAAAGTCTTGGCAACAAAATAAGTTTGAGGTTGCTCATGGAACTAGCAACGTCTAAGTTTGGGGTGGGTATACGGTGAACTATCACTACAAAAAAAAGAAAAATAAATGAAAAAGAGACGGGAAAAAATAAAAAAAGATCCCTAAAAAAAATAGTCTCTTCAAAAAAATGAATGAAAAAGAAAAAAGGAAAAAAGAGCCAAAGGGCAAAAGAAAGAGCCAAAGGGCAAAAATAGTGATAGAAAAGAACCATACAAAGACACATCCGGTTCTTATTTTCCGATACCAACACAAAAAGGCACCCTAAGGAACAAAGGTTGCGTGCACACAAAGGAACAACAAAGTAGAACTTAACTCCAATGTTTAGCCTACTATTCCCAAAAAATGTCCTACCTTGACCTAAGCCACGTTATAACCCTGAAAAGACCTCCAATAATGCATGTATATTAAATTTTGACTGGTTGCTTAGAATTCTTGCAAGCCTATGATAAAATGTCAGGTTGTACGATGATTGAGAGCTAACCCTTTCAATTATGAGCGAAAAACACAAATGTGAGAGAGAGAGAAAACGTTGAACATGGACTCTTGCAGAGATTTGTCTGATTTGCTACCATTGACGTCTCCTGAGCCTTGCAGGACTGAGCATGATCGCTGCGGTAAGAAATCAGCGGTACCATTGCTGAAATATTAAGCAAGGTTGTGAAATTCCTATCATCCTTATTTATCTCTTATTTCTCTAACGATCTTGTCTGACAGCATGTTACTTGAGGACAAGCAACAGTTTAAGTTTGGGGTTGTGATGACAGGAATTTCTACGTCATTTTTAGTATTATTATTAGTAGTAAAATGACCAAGACAGGCCCAAATACGAAGGAAAACCTACAAAAGCAAGAAAAAGCATCAAGACAGAGTCCAAGATGCAAAAAGACAAGAAAAAGCCCAAAAAGTGAAGAAATACAGCATTCCATCGCAGCACGATGTGTCCTATCGTGCCACGGTGAAAGCTCCTTGCGCGCCAAGCAATCAGAAGAAATAAATCTTGAGAAAATCTTCCATCGCAGTACGATGCCCTACAACGCAGTACGATGATGTAACTTGGCGCCCAAGCTGATGAAATGCACAGGATCAGTTATAATTTTGAACTGAATCTTCACATCGCAGTACGATGGCCTTATCGTGCTGCGATGCTTTGCTGAGGCCCATTACGAAAACTATAAATAGAGCCTCCCATTCATTGTTTTATTCATTCAAAAATAGTAGAATACTCTCTACTATAAGGAGAGGTTCAGAGGAGCTCTATTGGGCATAGTTTTCTCCCATTACGGGAAAACTAACTCAGCAAGGTATGATTTCTTTAGGCTTTTGTATTTAGGTTATAATTTCTTGTAATTTAAATATGTAGTCTTTATTATTTATGCCTTAGGTTGTGGTGGAGAAGATGAAATCCCCTATGAATATTTGGAGTCTGTGATTAAGTCTAAGTTATAATAAATGATATTTAGTAATTATGTTTGTCATTTACTTTCGTGCACTTTAATAACGTATTCTCGTAATCTGGCCGGATAAGCGGGAGCGCCCATAGAATTGATATCAGGTTTTGACTTGGTATTAGTCCGGAACTCGTAGTAAATAATGCTAGGTGTATAGAGACGGTAACATCCTGAACTAGTCGTGAATTGAGCGGTTAGAGGAGGAATCATGCACTAGGTGTGATCTGAGCACTTAGAAGATGAACAGCCCGATACTAGGACCTAGAGGTTAATTGGTGAAGGTTATAATGCATGTTTATAAACAACTCACTTAGTAATTAAGGTATGTGACACATCGAGGTTAGACTCTCGTAGGTACCTTAGTTGTTAATGTAGGGAAACTTTAATAGACATAGTGTAATAGTAAGGTATTTCTACAACAAGGATAATTCACCGCCGAACATAATCTAAGTAACTATGTTATACACCGGTCATGCCAAATATGAAGAAGGGAGGGAGTCCAACCACCATACCTAGCCTCTATATTTCCTGAATCTATTATTTATACATTCCGCATTTATATTGCTGCAAAGCATTACGCTATTTTTGTAAAAACCTTTTTCCAAAAACCAAAGCGAATGCAAACTATCACAAGCTTAAATAACGCTAGTAAAGCTGCGGCACGATCACTGTGGATACGAACTCATTCTAGACACCTAGAGTGTGAATTATTACTCGACGACAGACTGGTGCACTTGCCAGACCGTAGTCAACCGGTCATGCCAAATATGAAGAAGGGAGGGAGTCTAACCACCATACCTAGCCTCTATATTTCCTGAATCTATTATTTATACATTCCGCATTTATATTTCTGCAAAGCATTACGCTATTTTTATAAAAACCTTTTTCCAAAAATCAAAGCGAATGCAAACTATCACAAACTTAAATAACGCTAGTAAAGCTGCGGCACGATCCCTGTGGATGCGAACTCATTCTAGACACCTAGAGTGTGAATTATTACTCGACGACAGACTGGTGCACTTGCCAGACCGTAGTCACACCCTCACTTTGGAGGAAAATTCAAAAGCATTGGAAGAGAACCTAGATTTGTTGCAAGAATTAAGGGACAAAGCCCACTTTAGGGAATTTGTTTCCAAGCAGCGAGCAGCTAGAAGGTACAACACTAGAGTTATAGCAAGGAGATTCAGAGGAGACTTAGTTCTCAAAAGACCTATGGGAAAGGACAAGGGAGGAAAGATAGCAGCAAACTGGGAAGGCCCCTTCAGAATCAACGAAGCATTCGAAGGAGGAGCGTACAGACTGGAAACGATGGAAGGAGAAGTCTTACACAGAACATGGAACGTGGCTAATCTCAGGTTTTATTACAGTTAACCGCCACGTAAAGCAAGAAAAGCAGCGCCATGGCGTACAACATTCTAATGTTATTTTATGATTAAATTGCTGCACATGTATGAGCAAAATGTACTAAAATCTTTCATTCCAATTAATAAATAGCGGCGGGACACTCTTTTCTCCTATGAAAATAGGAGTTTTTATTGAGGCCCACCGTTTTAAATTTTTTGGTTCTGTGAAGAATTGACATATATGCTTGTGGGACGACTGAAAAAGAAAGAAGAAACGAGTTGAAACACCATGGCGTTATCCGTGAATCTTACGAGTAGGAAACATCAGAAATAGAAACGGCGCTATCCGTAAATCTTACGAGTTGGATACGACGGAAACGAGTTGAAACACCATGGCGTTATCCGTGAATCTTACGAGTAGGAAACGTCAGAAATAGAAACGGCGCTATCCGTAAATCTTACGAGTTGGATACGACGGAAACGAGTTGAAAGACCATGGCGTTATCCGTGAATCTTACGAGTAGGAAACGTCAGAAATAGAAACGGCGCTATCCGTAAATCTTACGAGTTGGATACGACGGAAACGAGTTGAAACACCATGGCGTTATCCGTGAATCTTACGAGTAGGAAACGTCAGAAATAGAAACGGCGCTATCCGTAAATCTTACGAGTTGGATACGACGGAAACGGGTTGAAATACCTAGGTGTTACCCTTTAAACTTTTCAGTGGGGGGCGTCCAGAAAATTAAAATCAGGTTGAAAATCTTATGTGTTACCCTTTCTTTAAACTTTTCAGTGGGGCGCGTCCAGAAAATTAAAATCAGGTTGAAAATCCTAGGCGTTACCCTTTAAACTTTTCAGTGGGGGGCGTCCAGAAAATTAAAATCAGGTTGAAAATCCTAGGCGTTACCCTTTAAACTTTTCAGTGGGGGGCGTCCAGAAAATTAAAATCAGGTTGGAAATCCTAGGCGTTACCCTTTAAACTTACAAGTGGGGGACGTCCAAAAAATCAAAGCATGGTTGAAAGTCCAAAACGTTACCCATAAATCTTACGAGTTGGGAACGAAGAAAAGAAAAAGGAATACACATCAAAATGTCAAGGCGTGACCTATCAGAAGGGAGACGCCCAAAAGGAACATTACAGAAAACAAATAAAGGTAACTCAACATATATTATTTTGGTTATTTATTTCATCGTAAAGACAGGTAGGATTACTGTCCAAAGAATCATGGAGAAAGCGCACAAAGCAAATAGACTAAAAGGCAACAGAAACAGCGACAAAGTCATTCAAAATCCGATTTCATTCATTGAAGTTAGGATACAAATTCAAAGAAAACTACATCAAATTTGGATACAAATTCAAAGAAAATTACATCAGATTAAGATACAAATTCAAAGAAAACTACATCAAATTCAAAAGGATGTGCGAAGTGTTAATACAATAAAGTCCTACAACTACTACAATAAGCATCAACACTCGCATTATTCAAGAGGATCCCACAGTTCCTGGCATTATATTTCCACTTTTGCCCTGGTGAACCAGGGGACCCTGATCCATCATCCTCACCCACAAGAGGTATCACTTAGAAGATTTCATCTTCGAAGATTTCGGCGTCTTCGCCGCGGATTCCACAGTAATCTGGGAACCTTCTTCCTCGCCGAGAGGAGATCCATAAGCATAAAACTCCTCAAGAACGTAAGTCTTCAAGAACTCAGCATAATCTTCATCAATGTCATCAGAACTTGAAGAACTTGGCGAAACAGGAAGGCTTTTCGCCTTAACCTTCCTTAACGCGTTCAGTATTAAACGAAGAAGAAAAGAGATAGCAATATAGAGATTGTGGTTATGAAAGGGGAAGGATAACGATATTTATAAGCAGAAACCAAAGAATCCTAGCATAAATAACTGCATCCGGAAATAAATGAGGGGACAGTTACAACCACCGCAATAAAGGGGATTGGCCGGTTCAACAGGCGTGCGCGAAAATCAAGGAAGACTCAATGGGGCGTTACCTCGTATGACGCCATAAAACTACGCCTAATCTCGCTACTCAGCAAAGGTTAGAAAAAGCGTACATGCAATTGAGACGACAAAGTATAGCAGTTAATATCAAATCAGAACGAAGCAGAGAAAGTGAAAATAAAGATAGCATCTATTAATGCAAGAAAGCCTCAGAAGGGCACGCAAATATTGTCATTACAAAGTAAAGCAAACCCACGCAGGGGCGATCATCAACATACATCAAGCCCACGCAGGAGCAATCATCAAACAACAACAAACAGCAAAATCAGATATAAAGAAGAAGAAGGAGGAGATCATTCGTCAGCAGGCAACGCTTCAGCAGGCGATTCTTTGGTTGATGTTTCATTGTCTGGCAAATCCCGGACTATCTCAGCAGGAGCAGGGGACACCAGTTTGTCGCCCTCTATAATCAGTATAGCATCCGCCTTACCAAGAAGATCTTTATCAATATCAGGGAAGAGAACCTTCACCTGATCCAGCGCAAGATTGAAACCTTCCTCAAACTGCTCCCCAATGGTCGCCTCCAAACCGTCCTTCTCAGACTCCCACTTCACCTTCTCCTGCCTCAAAGTGGCCAATTCAGTAAGAGCCACCTCATTGTCCTTGGCCAGGGCTTTAATGCGTTCATCCTTAGTCTCGACCACAGACTCATGATCCTTCTTAGCCTTCGCCAACTCCTCTCTGTGCTTCTTGGTCAATTTGGCGACCTCCTCCTCATTCTTTTCCTTCAAGGCCTTCACATCGCCCTCACATCTCTCCTTAGCAGACCTTCACATCTTCCTCAAGGGTAGCCAGGTTCTTCTCCACCAGAGCCGCTTTCTCCTTGGCATTAGAAAGTTCAGCTTTCTGGCGGGACGCCAAAGCGTAGTTCAAAAGAAGGCCCTTGAGTTCATAGCCGAGAGCCAACCTCGTCAGTTCTTCAGACCCTGTAGTATCAAAGCGAGAGGAATTCCTCGCCATATCCACCAACCTCACCAGGAATGCCTCAGGATCAAAGAGAGGATCCCAGGGCGAAGCCCCTCCAGTCTGGCTTGCCTCGGCAATTGTCTTCTCGGCTGTAGGAGAAGCCTCTATTACCGGATCTTCAATTTCAACCAAGTCTTTATGCGCCTCCGTCATATCCACATCCTTCCTCGTCTTCCGAGACAAGATTCTCAACTTCTTCTTGGCTGGAGACTTAACTTATCCTCCAGCATTAGCAGCTTGACCAACTGCAGCAGGATTAAGACCAGAACCCTTCACTTGGATGCTGATCCGAGCGTCACCACCCTTTCTCTTTTTCTTGTCCACCTCACCAATCTCCGACTGATTAAGGGCGTCCACCGTATCATTGGCATTTTCCTTCTCAGCCTGGGCCTTCCTCGCCCTCGCCTTCTCTAAGAACTGAACTCTTTGAGCAGGAGTAAGAGTCGACATATCTTCTACAAAAGAAAAAAAGAAAGTTAGCCACATAGAATTAACGAAAAGCGATAAAGGACGTATCATGTAAAAGGGCGACGAAATTCACGAAGAGACTTACTGAGGTATTTTTCTAGAACAGTGGGAACACGATGGGCGTCTAGAAGATCCCTAGGGCTCATCTAGTTTAGAGATTCCAGATAAGCCACTGAATCCCTCTCAAAATCACTCAGCCTTTCATATATGGCGCCCCTAATCAATCTAGGGCTGGTCGTCCAATGAAAGGGAAAAAGGGGAGTATCATCATCAGCATACATTACACCCCGGCAACCTTCTCCGCCTCGTACACGCACAAAGGCCTCCTTATAGTTCTTATAGTTGGAACTATACAGAGTAAATAAACCCCTATTGGGCTGAGCACTCAAGGAAACAACGTTATTGGGAAACAAACTTTTTATGTGATAGAAAGAAAAGAAGACGGCTACAGAAGGCTCAGAAATGTCAAGGCCAAAGCAAACCAGCTCAAAGGCTTTAATGAAAGACCAACTATTAGGGCTAAGTTGAGTGGGAGTGACATTAAGGACCCTAAGCATTGACTTTTGAAACTCGGTGAAAGGGAAATACAGGTGAAAATCTTCTATGAACCTAGTGTACATATAGAAAGAAGTAGGCTCAGAGCGAGGCACGCCGGTCACATACTCGCCCTCATTCACCGACTCTAATACGACGTCATCCTCACTAAAGGTCCCGGAAACATCGTATAACTCTCTGAACTTCGCCACATCCTCAGCACTTTGATAGGTTGAAGAAACCTCCATCACCATAACTTCTGACCCTACAGCAACTAGGGCAAGCGACTCGTCTCTTCGTTTTCCTGTGAAAGACGAAGGAGAAATTAGAACACAATCACTACTGTGTCCACTGCTACTGCTACTACTATCATCACTATTACTACCCTCAAATTCGCTAGAACTGAAAGTTTTCCCCAGCACTTCGGCAAAATAGCCACTATAGTTGAAAGAGCCATCAGGCCTAGTGAAGTGTTTACGAATCTGACGCTCTAAAGGAGAACCAACAACGAGAGGACGAGGAGGATCCCTCTCATTTGCGTCGCTAAAATCTCTCAAAATAACCATTTTCTGGAAACCCTAGAAATCTGATCGCGAAATCAAAAATAGAAAAAAAAAAGGGAAGAGAAAAATAGCAGTTATACCTGGTTACTAAAGGACGGTTACCACTTGGAGAATCAAGGAGAACGTGGTTGGCGGAAAACTCGCGAAGAAAGTGGGGAGCGGTTACTAGGAAGTTACAAAGAATTTCCCGTAACGCAAGAAAACGAAGAACAGGAGAGAAATTTGTTCAACTGTTTGATCGAAATAGAGAAAATAATGAAGGACAAACAACGTATATATAAGATCAAAGCATCGATTGGAAAAATAATTTTGAAAAGTCGAAACGTTTCGAAAAAGTAAAGTACTGCGATGACTGACGCGTGTCCTGAGGCGAGGTGCAATCTCGACCGCACCTGAGGTCACGCCTAAAGGCGAGGTGAAGTACAAAAGGTACAATTTTTCGTTAGAAGTAAAAGCTTCATTGATCACGGAATAAGAAGTACAACATTGAGAAAAACGGAAAACACAAAAGACAAAGGTCCCAAGGTACAATACAACTAAGAAAGCAGGAAATCCTAAACACTAAGAAAAGAAACTACTTAGGCAACAGCATAGGCCGCCGCGACGGTATCAGCCTGCAAGTCTTCAATCTCACTCTTGTATTTCTTGGCGACCTCCAGATCAGGGCAAATTTTGTCTTGGTCGTCATGCAACCTATCCACTTTCTCCCTAAGGCGAGCCAAGGAAGAACGGGTCCTGATGAGTCTAGCAACGTCATACTCAATACCCAATTGAAGGTTCCTTTTCCTCTTCATCAATGGACGAAGTTCCTTCTCCAGTATTTCGATACGGTTCTCGACAGCCTCTTCAGCAGACAGGTTGAGGTACAATGATTCTTCTTGCAGATCAATGCTATCCTTAGTAACAGCTATTTTCTTATCTAGCGTATCCTCAAGGGCGGTGTAGCAGTCGAAAACTGCATTGGTGGTTTCAATAAAAGCAGCATCCTTCTCCAACCTCTTAGACAACTCTAAGGCCAGTTCCAAGAAGACTTTATGTTCGTCAGTTAAACGCCATTTGTAATCGTTAAGCTCTTCAACATAAATCTGGAATTCCCCCACATTGTCCAAAAGTTCATCAATATTCTCCTCAGCTTTATCTCTCACTCGCCTAATAGCAGACATAGCAGGCGATTCTAACACAGGGATAGTGTTATCCATACTTTGAAAATGGCATAAAGCACAGAAGTTAAAAGATATGAGGAAGATATGAACAAGACTCAAGATCGTAATAGGGGTTATTTATAATGAAATGGCGATGCGCACGAAGGAAAGCAGTGGGCGGTTACCCCCCACGATCACCACGATCATAGCGACCATCACTATCATCACTTCGCCTCTTTGAGCCTCGTGCTTGGGGGGCTGTGGACTGGACAAAGGGCCAAAAATAAATGGTATAGGCCCAATGATCAAATGGCCCAATTGCACAACCCACTAAATTCAAATAAACAAACTTGGCGGGAAAGCAAGGCAGAGACGACACGCCACATGGACGGCGCCCTCGCCTCAGGTACAACTACCCCTATGAAGACCCAGTATGTGCATCTCGCCGTATACGGAGATAACCACCCTCTATTACCACGATCACCACCGAAACAGGAGCATAACCACCCATCACCACCACGTGGGAGACAGAGGAGGAAGAAGAAACCGCCTCGATCATGGGGTATCCATGATCGTGGTACTCCATGACTGTTACCTATAGAAATCTATAAATAGGAGCTTATGCTTCATTGTAAAGGAGGGACAAAATTTTTCATCATTTAAGGAATTACTCATTTCTCACATACGGTTCATTAATTTATCAACCCCCTTATTTGTTCACAAGAACAATAATATAAATATAATTCAAGCATCTTATAAATGTTCACTTTTGTTTCGGACTGAACTAAAGCTCATATATGCGAAGGCTCATTAAGCCGGCGTATAGCTCCAATGTATATTACAAATCACGTGATCAATCCCCACGAAGAAGGACACGCACGTCCTCTATATCACATGATTCGACCAATGAGAATTCAACATAGTACTAAAACAATACTATTTCGGCACCATTAAGGTAGTGGAATTACCACTCTCCATGCATATATACCCATGCAAGGTTAGACCTATAAATACGCCTATACCTCAAACGCCTAAGGTATGCAATATTTGACCAAATTCCTTAGTATTTCCCTCATTTAAGCGTTGCATGAGTGTTGAAATGCTAACATTCTTACATGTACCTTTTCCCACTGCGTCTGAAGCCAAAACTACCGCCGTACAACATCATATCCTCACCATTGGAAACATTTAGTTCTGCACGATCAGAGCATATCTTTCATTTTTTTTCAAAAAAAGAAAGAGGTATAATTTTCTCAATTCAAATTTAGGACAAAACGCACACATATTAACTAAAATTACAATATTTTTAAATTTATTATAACTAAAATTTAAATTAAAGTATTTTAAATTAAAGATCATAAAAGAAAACAAATAAGGAAAAATACACACCTAAGTTTTATCTGTAAACAAATTTGCCATTAAAAGTTTTTGGAAATTATATAATCCTACGCTATTTTTTTACTTAAAAAGTGGCAGCAAAAACAAGAAACTAATTAAAAGCGTTTATGCAACGCATACGGCGTATTCGAGGAATAATTTTGTTTCCCCCATGCACTTCCGTAAACCAGCTGTTCATTTGTATACTCCCAAATTAAAACAGCCTTACGAGATAATTAGAAAAGATTATGGAAAGCTTCAACATGTGATGGTAAAATATTCATGTTCTAAATAACATTTTTATTGAGTAATCAATAATTTCAGTTTATGAATTATTAAATGTTACTATTACTATCATGAAAATGTTAACTAGTGTTTTTGCGACAATAATTTGATCAATAATTAAATATAGATAAAAAAATTTAAAACTTGGTTGTATTATTCCTTTTTGTCCCAATAATCCATTGTAAATGTTTTTTTTTTTTTAATTTCTTCATAGGTTCTTCCATAGAGGGTTTGAGAGTCTAATCACTTTTACTCTAATTAAAGCTCTAACCTTATTCGGTAATCACCTTAAATATTTTTCTGAAAAAGAATCAACTTAAACGTTAGTATTAATCTTTTATGTAAATTTTTTATAAAATTATCACTCTTTTTTGAATAAATTATTTTTAGAATGTAAACTTATACTACTACCATATAATATGATATAATTTAGTCAAAAAAGAGTGTCAATATAAATTGCTGAATAGGCATTCTAATCCAAGTCAATATTATTGTTTTTCGTCAAAGACCAAAGTTATAACATTGTAATTTTTTAAATAAAAGTTGAATCAGACACCACAAGATTTACGGTTGTCAAATTATTTAAAAGAGAAACCGTCATAGATTTATTTATTTTAGACGTAATGGTTAAGTTTATTAAATAATTAATTCTTATTTTTAGCAATATATATATACACACACATACATACACACATATAATAATACCAATCGTACTAAAATCATATTTGAAAAAAGAAGTTAGGTATGGTATTCAAGTAGTTTGCTTTATTTGCTATATATCTGTCTATTTATAATAAAATAATTCTCTAATCAAGAAGTCCTGACTGATGTGTAGCTTGACAAAATGATAAGGTAAAAACTCTTGCATAGTGATAGTTAAAAACTCGAAAAAAGAACTTTAATTCTATTTCGAATACATGATTGTTTTATTTTTTAACTTGTTTAGAGATTTATCATGATTAATAGAGTGCTTTATTATTTTTTTTACAATCTTGAACATTTTTAATTTGTAATTTTTTTCTTATTAGACCCATCTTACATTTGCTATTTTAATTTTAATAGATTTTTTGGCTTCTTAAAAAAAAATTATATGATATGATTTTCTTATATAGTATATAGTATATGATATGATGTGATTTTGAATTTTGATTATGGTGTGATAATTTTTATTTGTGAAAAGGTTATACTACAATATTGCTATACTATACTATATTCTATTTCCTTTTCGTCCATTCATTCATTTTGCTGCAACATTCTCATTGGAGCTCCGAATCCATCTTCACTCTTTCAAAACCCATTCGCCACCACCATCATCATGTTCTTCTCTTTCTCTTTCTCTCTCCACCGGTATACTACTACTATTCACTCTTCGTTTCTTTCTTCCATCACTTTCCTTTTTTTTTTTTGTTGTTTAGGTTTTCATTTTTCACTTGCTACTCTGAATACTAATTTTTTTTTGTTCAATTTTTTTTTTTTTTTTGGGTTTATGATTCTGGGTAAGTTGTAAGAATGCTAATTTCACTGGAAGAGGGTTTTAATTTAATTTAATTCAATTTTTTACTATATATTTTATTTTAATTACTTTGTGGAATATGTACTATGTTTGTGCTAAGGAATAATGTTAATGTTAATAATAATAGCTAGCAATACTGTTTTGATGATAATGTAGTATTTATGGTGATTTATTTTAACTCTACTGTAATGTAACGGTACTCATGAAAGAAATTAAGTTCCTTTTCTCTTCTAGTACTAGTATACAAAATATTGCATCAGTAGTATATTTTATGTTTATCTTAATCTTATTTATTTTTAGTATATGATGTTTGGTGTGTTTTTGTTTGTATGTATATTGAGTAGTATATAACACATGAATTTTGTGTAAAGAGTGAAATTTTATGTTGTGTAATCATTACTCAATGTGGGAAATTTAACTGTTAGCTGCTGTTACTTCTTTTAGTCAAATATTGGTCTAAAAAGCATTTTTTAGATTTTTTTTATTTAGTAATTAAATTATGATATTCTGGATTCTTCATTGGTGGTGGTATATATATAGTTAGATATGATCAGAGTTTGGTTTCTGTTTTTATTTACATTTCGATGAAAACCATTGAAATTTTCATTCGATGCTGCGCTGAAATGTAAGGAAAGGAAGGATTTTTCCGATTGCTTTTTGTGTTTCTTTTCTATATTAATTTACTTGCCAATTGAGCTAATTTTTTGATGTGTTTTTTTGGTTCATTTAGGGGATTGTTGTGCAGGATCAAAGCATTCAATTGTTTTCTGGTTTTGTTATGTACCTTGTTTTGCCTTTCTGGATATGGGTTGTGCGCGACACATGCGAGGCCAAATTCGCCGGAATATGATTCCTGTTTGTCATCGGGGAAAAATTGCGATTTGGGTTTTTCGGATACTGTTGTCGGTGGCGGTAATTTAGGTTCGGGATCTCCTTCAATCCGCAACAGTTTTCAAAATGTGTGTCCGGACATGCATTCGTTCTGCGTTCCTTTGACGATATATGGATTTAACGATGAAGAGAAAAGTCTTAAAGCAACTTCTCTCGGAGTTTCTGGTAGTCAGTGCGATGGTCCATTTTGTGTTGGATTAGGTCAAGATAGCGAGGTGACAAGTAGCGTGAAAGGCTTATCGCTATCCCCTAATACTGTTACTCATGTTGGCATTATTTATTGTAGTAATCTGCGCACTGATTTATATAATTTATCACCTGAAGTATCCAACTTGCAAGAGAGCTGCAAACTGGTTATTTTTACTAATGACACAACTAGTCCCCAGGTTGAGATTCCGTGTGAAGACGCACTGCATATTTGTTTTGAGCATCAAAGGCTTTCATATGAAGAAATCAAAGACAAAACCAAACTTGTTAATTCTGGCAGTAGGAGGGCTGAGTATGTGGTCAGAAAAATGGGATTGCCACCAAATGTCAAGGTATGGATATCTATCTCCCGTTGTCTATATTTGTTTTTGATACATTTGTTGCTGAGTTTCTTTTTTAGTGAATTAAAAGTTAGATGACCCAATTTTCAAGGATACTCTTCAGTTCTGTATAAAATGGTCTGTTCAAGTTTCACTTTCAACTGAATTTGGTAGCATATTTTGTAAATGGTTCGTTATTATGTTCAAATGATGCATGAAATGTGTGGTGGTTCCATCACATATTCTTGCTCATAATATTAAACTTGATAGTTACTGTATGCCTTTGGTTACCATTTAGCTGCTGTTGTTGACCCTGAATTATGTGTCTGGTCTGAGGAGAATAGAAATGAATGTCATTTTTAAATTCAACATTGACAAACCGGTCATCCACCCTTCACGCCTCTCTGTTTTTCCAAGAACAGCCAGAAACAAAAGAATGAAAAACACTATACCTAGTCCCTTCCCTTTTGGTCCATTTTCTTCGTCCCACTCAACATTCTACTTTTGGCATTCCCTCTAAAATATCCTCTGCAATTTGTCACTGCCCCATGCCTCCTTGATCCCATGTGACAATTTAGTGAGTGCAGCCAATGGCACCTCTTGAGCTTCCTTCTGTTTTATAGAGTAATGATTCGAAGGGCGTGACTCGTGATCACCACATTAGACAAGCCGTGGGTATTTTCATATAAGGAAGCGAGGCAAGTGATAACCGATTATTTGCTCTTTATATCTTGGTACGGGTTATTGAAGCTATAACTTCAGCAGTACTAAGACCATTTTTTTTTGGTGTTTGCAAAGATGTTTAGAGCATGGCCAAGAAAGTGTACTCCAATTATTTTTATCCACTTCTATAACGAAGTTTCTAACCTAACCGTCCTTAGAAGACAAGGCATGGATGTTTATCCAATTCTTCTCCCATACGCCTTTGACTAATAATACAAACAAACATGCTGCACATGGATGGTTCTCCAT
Source organism: Trifolium repens (assembly GCA_030408175.1). Classification (NCBI taxonomy): domain Eukaryota; kingdom Viridiplantae; phylum Streptophyta; class Magnoliopsida; order Fabales; family Fabaceae; genus Trifolium; species Trifolium repens. The sequence goes on from CP125851.1 coordinate 42,224,591, forward strand.
GGTCCTCATATTTATTGATTTCGCCATATTAAGGACTAGTGCAGAACCAAGGCCAACTAACTGTCCGAAACGGTGAGTGTTGCTTAGGGTATCCCATCAGTTCATTTGGCCTAACTCCGCCATCCTTGCTAATGATTTTGCTCTTGTATAGGATTGGGATATTTAACAGATATTAGGAGTAGGATGAGTATCATAGATTGTATCTCCTCACCAAACTTACTTACATCTTTTTAAGCTTGTTTTTCCATTTTTGGAGTTGACAATAAAAGTTATCTTTTTCATGGTGAGAAAACATATGTATAGTTTTTTTCCTGACAGATAATAAATGATCTGTCTCTTTTTATTTTAGTCCATTCACATATTTGAGGTCGCACTATTTTATGAAAACTGTTACGGTTGTTGACAATTTCCCTTTGTACTTGACTATTTTATATGAAAAATTTACTATGTTTCCTCTGTAGATATTTGTTTGGAAAATTTGAACTCAATTTGGTAATTGGTACCCCTGTTAAAATTATATGCAGCTAAAATTTACTATCTTTCAGCTCCTTTTTCAGTTCTTTTGTTTGACTTCCCAGGACATTTTAGGACAGTCAGTGTATACTCATAATACCATATTGCAGAAAAACATTGCTTAAAGCAACAATTGATGTCTAGTGGAAATGGCCAGTACCCTGCTCTTTTACTTTAATGCACCTCTTCAATTTGGGACACTGACATCTTTTCAATGCACACTATATTATTCACATGTCATAATCTGTCCTCTAAAACCATAGTTCCTAGTCTGTATTGTTTCTTCAAAATGACCTATATTTTCTTCCTCTCAAGTGTTTTCAGATGCACTTGATTTGTCTTATTCTCTCCCTCTCCTTGTCTTTGGATGCACCTCGTTGCCTATATGCTCCTGGAAAAATAAGTCAGTTGCCAAAGTGTATTTTCCTCGGTTACTCAGCCATTGCAGAAGGGCTTCCAATGCTATTCTACAAACCTCAAGATATTTTGTAGAAAGTTTTGATCGGACAAGATCACCATTGATTACGTCAATAGAGGATTTTTTAATAAATCCCTTAGAAGGTCATCAAAGACTCAAATCTGGAATTTATATCAAAGAAAATACTAGAAAAGTAACCTCAAAGGTCATAAAAGTACTAGAAATTTTTTAATACTCTTGTTAGTAGTTTGTGGGAATTTATATCATTCGATGACTCAAATCTGGAAGCTTTGAGCCACGAGCTTGTAGTAGAGTGATTGATTAATACATGCTATCATGTGGAGATCTGTTTGAAAGCAGGTACAAATAGTGCCTTTTGTACCATTGTTTGATTTCCCCCCTTAAACCCTCTACTCTTTTTCGTTCCCTTTTTCTTTCTTGCTTTTCCTCTGTATAATAGTTCCCTTGCTACTTTTATTGCTTTGTCATCAAAGAAAATTTCTAGTTACACTAAGAGTATCTTATGATATTTTGTAGAGGGAGTAATCTTTATTTTGCCACCTTCCTTTCATTTCCTACTTGTCTTTCTGCAAACTGCAGAGAAATTCCTTTCATATGAAAATTAACTAATGTTGCTACATGTATATGCAGGTTACTGAGACAGCCGATGTAAATGAATTAGTTAATGGAAACTGGATGTCTCAAGGAACAACTGATGCAATGTCTGTGCTTGTAGACGATGAGGTGATATTCCCAATGGTTCAAGTTGGAAGTTATGTCTCAAGATGGATCACTGTAAAGAATCCTAGCCATCATCCAGTTACGGTGAAGCTTATCTTAAACACAGAAGAGATAATTGATGATTGCAGGGGTCCAGATGATATATTTCCCAATTTTTCATCTGGTAATTTAGTTATAGATGAAGTTATTTCTGCAGCAAAGTATGGATTCTCGGTGCCAGGGAGTGCAGTAACAGAGGCTTATGTGCATCCATATGATTATGCAACTTTAGGGCCGATACATTTTTATCCATCCAAGCGATGTGGATGGAACGGTTCAGCGTTGATCAAAAACAATCTTACTGGTGTTGAGTCGATACCTTTAAGGGGTATTGGAGGGCTGAGTTCCCTAGCTTTACTTGAGAGGTCTGAGCATGTTCAGAGTATAAGTTTTGATCTTAAACTGCACAATCTCCTCAGTTTCTCTCTTTCGTATTCCTTGCTTCACATGAAAGACATGGTTTCTGCCTGCTCACAGCCTTTAGTGAAAGAGATATATGCCAAGAACACAGGGGACTTGCCATTGGAGGTGAAAACAATTAGAGTCTCTGGGAGAGAATGTGGGTTGGATGGTTTTAAGATTCATGATTGTAAAGGTTTTGCTCTTGATCCTGGGGAGTCAATAAAGTTACAGATATCATACCAAACTGATTTTTCTGCAGCAAAGGTACATCGAGATCTTGAACTTGCTTTGGCCTCTGGCATTTTTCTAATACCCATGAAGGCAAGTGTCCCTTATGATGTGTTGTGTAACTGTAAGAAATTCATGTTTTGGGTGCGAGTGAAAAAATGGTTGCTCGGATTCATTCTTGTTGCATCTTTATTTTTTATGGTGTCCTTGGATTACTTGTGCAAGAATGATAATAACTCCATCCATATAACCTTACAACATGCTGGAAAAACCCCTCTAGTGCCTTGTACTAAACAGAGAAAGGATAAGTTATCTGTGTCTGATAAGACACCTAATATGTTTTGTTCGGTTCGAAAAGGCACAACCTCGATAATGCGGGCCACCTGTGTCAGATATTCGTATGATCTACGCAAAACCTCTGACCAGGAAATATCTCAAAATTTGATGCAAGATTCAGAAAACCATAAACAGTCTAGTCTTTTGTTGGATACCCCAAAGGAAGGAAAGTCGCCAACCACTGCAATTCAGAGCTCTGATGTTGTGAAGCCATCTCAAGAGGTTGTGAAGCCATCTCAAGAGGGTGAACTAAAAATAAAAATTGGAAAAGAAAAGAGTAGAAGACGGAAGAAGAAGAATTCTGGTGCAAAGTTAACTGCGATGTCTGAAGTTTCAAGCAGTCGAAGTGGAAATTCTACACCCTCATCACCCTCCTCCCCAGTGACCCCTGCATTAACCAAATCTAGCTGTCCATTGTCTCCTGATATGCAGAAACCCTCCATTCAGGCTCACAGTGTAACATCTCCGGAGGCTGCCCGACATCCTAAAAAATCCAAAGCTTCTGTATCTGCTGCTAAGGCAAATGCATCGAAGACCAAGGTTCCAGTTAAGTGTGTCAATAACAACATTTCTTCTCCTAAAGTTTCGCATTCGCCTTCAACAAGTGATGCTAGTACACCCTTTAAGTTGTTTGGTGCTTCTCCCATGCTTGGTATACCTTCTACTCCCTCCTTGGTGTCAACATCTAGTGTCAGCTTAAGTTGCCGAGCTCCGGGATCCAAACTTGACAAGCAAGCTACTGTTTCAGCACCAAAAAAGGCAGAACTTGCAGAAGAGTATATATATGATATCTGGGGTGGCCATCTCTCAGGGATTCATTTATTAGTTCCAAAAGATGTTACTTGTATGAAATCTTGTCCTGCTGAAAAGAACTTCAACAGCTTCTTTGTTGGGGATCCACAGGCAATAAAGTAATAAAAATGGCTATTAAGATTAAAAACAAAATTCTCATGCTTTTTTTATAACCTGCTAACTTGATAACAAAAATTAAATTAAAAAAGTAGGTTTCGAACAGTCGATATTAACCACACCTACTCATAGGCGCGTTCATTATGCGCAATAGTTTAATTAATTGAATTTTTAAACATAATTAACAGATAATAACCCTTTATTTTTTTTTGTCAGCTAATAATACTTTGAATTATAGTATATAAAGGAAATAATATGAAGCAACAAAACCACAACTAGGTGGTTTTGTTTGTTTGGAACTTGAATTACACTTGGTAATGTTTTGCCAACCTTGGGAATATTTGTCTGTATGTTAGTGTAATAACTTGAGAAATTAGGTTGCTATTAGAAGTTAGGTGTTATTATTGTCCACAATTAAATAAGTTAGGTGTTATTATTGTATAGTTGTACTACCATAGTACTTATTAGATTGATAAGGAAAAATATAGGGAGAACTAATAGGCCCCTGTTCTTTTTTAATTGGAATTTTGTCTCAAATGCCCTACCACTTCCCAGCAGATGGTAAATTATTGGTACACAATACACTGATCTATTAATGTTTTCATGTTTTCACGTGTGCATATATCTATTAGATAGTGGTGCAGGTTAAGGTGGGAATGATGGTTTATTTTCCCATGGTGGGAAAATAGGCTCTAACTTGTTATAGCCTGTTCCACCAGTTTTACCCAATTTATATTTTTGTTCTCTACACAATTAAAAGTTATTCTAGAACTCCCATGACTTATGCTATTATATTTTAGTCTATAAAAAAGTGACATATTTTGGTTTATAAATTTTTTTATGCAAATAGTTTTAATCCTCATTATTTTTAAAAATTTTAAAAGTTGTTTTATTATTTTGTTTTATTATTATTAAATGGGTTTTTATATCATATGTTGCACATTTTAAGAAGTTTAAAATAGTAATTTTGTATTGGAACTTGTGTATTTTATATTAAATGTGTAAATTTTTAATAAATGATTAATATTTTTAATAAAAAGTTATTACTTTTAGTTACTTTAACATATCATGTTGCACATTTTAAGAAGTTTAAAATAGTAAGTTTGTATTGGAACTTGTGTATTTTATATTAAATGTGTAAATTTTTAATAAAAAGTTACTACTTTTAGTTACTTTAACATGTGCAATGTTGCACATGTTAGACAACCCCTTATTAAATTTTTGAATAGCTTTTTTTTAAATTGATAAATTTTTGAAATTTCAAAAAATATAAATAAAAATAAAAGTAAAGAAAATATCGATTTAAAGAGTAAATTATGGGTGTTTTTTTTGTGTTAAAAAAGGGTTAACGCCCCAAAAGAACAAGACCTAGTCAGTTATATAAATATTCCCAGTCAGTTACATTTTATTTGTGTATTTGTCACATGGTTTAGAGATAAAAAAAATTTGTTTGTTCAGTCTCTTAATATCTATTTTGTTCAGTCTTATAATTAATTTTTAAATCAAATAATGTACGAAAATAATTGTTCAGTTCTCAATTTTTTTACAAATTAAACTCACACTTATTCGTTAAATTAAAATTAAATATTTAATTTACAAACAGTGCAAATATGTTTTTTTAGTACAAACAGTGCATAATAAATTTAAGTAGCTAGCGCAAGATCATCACATTTCTACGCACTATTTCTTACATAAACAAAGATTAGTAATGTAACTGGTATAAGAGGTAACCTTTCTCAAATCCAAGCCATCCAATAGTTTAATATTATATCAATGGTGAATTTGAGTTTTCCCACCATGGGAAAATAAATCTCCCTTCCCATCTTAAACTTCACCTTAGTTAGTTAGTATACAAAGGACTGAATCTTTTGTTTTTTTGTTATGGCATTTATCTAAATGTATGCAATATGCTCTTGGATCCCTCATGTGTGGATTGAATTAAGTTAAGCATAAACTGGACTCTATAAATTAACTACATATATATTTACAATAACCAAGTGATAGAGCTCAAGTGATTAATGGACTCATTTCAAAATGAATCGAGAAACATTTCTATCTTAGATTTTACTTCTCTTCTGTCCAAATTCCGTATTACCAGAGTCTCTTCTCTTGCAAATCGGATGGTTGATAAAAAGAGAAAACTATATATTTACTAGATTTCTCTATCTATGGCATATTGTGGCCTGCTATTTGTTATTGATCGGGAGGGTGGGACAATTGGTGTTGTTTTTTCTGTTTGTCTTACTTGAAGCACCCGAGTAAGGCTTTTGTGGCTTATTTCTTTGCTGGGCCTTTTGAATATTGTTTTCTTGCCATTCTTTCTTATGAATAAAGGAGTAACATTAAAAGTTTATAAATAAGTAAATAAATAACCAAGAGCATTGTTATTTAGTAAGAAAAATTTACGCAAGAAAGAGAAGAATTAAAAATAGGGATTTTGATTAATAAAAAGTTGGCTAACCATACATGGAAGAGAGAGTGATTATGATCTGTAAGTGTTAAATGATGCCATATATGATTCTTATCTTTCTTGCTCAAAATTTTTCTTACTAAATAGCATTTTTTCAATAATCAATCAGTAACACCATCGGGTATCACGTTCAATTTCTATTAAACAATAAATAAACATTAACCCTGGTTATTAGCTTTTCAAATGATTTTTTTTATAGATAGATGAAATGACATGTCATTGAAGATTCATACACATAAAATGAAGGGATCATAGTTCAAACCCCGATTATGACACCCAACCTAACAATTTCAACATTTCTGCCAATTGAATTAAAATTTGTGGTGAGCTTCTCAAAGGATTTTCTATTTGCACTTTAACAGAACTTCTTGCTAATAAGAGCATACGAGATGCTCTTCATTTTGTATGCTTAAATGCGTATCTTTTATACTCATCACTCATTTTATATTTTTTGAATATTAGTACTTAATAATCAGTCAACTATCCTACTCAACAAAAAATTACTAAATGTGTCGACCAATAGCTCTTTTCTTTTTGTGTTAACCCTTCGGTTTTAAGAAAAATAAGCTCTGGTAATTCAGAAGTCTGTTGAAAGGTAAATAAATTCTGACCAAGAATGATTTCTCCCAGGAATTGAACTCGGGTTTCAAATAATAACTAAATAAAATGAGACTTTTAATAAGGAATAAAGAGAGTGTTTCGGATTTGGTTAAGGCCCATTCGAGATCTAGACTGGGTCACCCATGACCTAAGATTGTTATGCGGACCATCACATGGACACACTAGAGAGACATGTTGTAGCACGTCTTGAAGGTCATATCCTATGCTATATAGGCAATTAACCTACACTTGTCCAAATGGACAACTATCCAGAAAAAGATTATGAGTCCTAGAAACCCTATTTCCTTGCCCATAAAGCTTACTCATGGTCTAGGCTAATGTATCCTCCCACATTTGTTGCTTACTTAATCTTCAGAGTATGTGCAGCTACAACCCCCCCCCCCCCCCCCAATCTTTGGGGCTTGCTGATCAATGGTCCAACATCAATGACTCGAAACAGTTGAATCAACTTATATCTCTAGGTCTAAATGGATCAAAGAGTATTAAATAAAAGAATTAAATGCACTTTTGATCCTCTCATTTTCTCTAAATTAAAATTTTAAGAAATGTAACTTAGTTATCTAATAGGTTTTGTGTCCCACTATCTAACTCTTAGGATTTTCCACCCCCACTGAATTTTTGAGATTTTGTATATTGATATGACATGGCTTAATCATTATTTTCGTCCCTGTAAGTTCGCAATTTTTTTGTTTTAGTCCCTGTATCTCTTTTTGTTGCAAATTAGTCCCTGTATGTTCAAATCTTTTGGTTTTAGTCCCTTAAAACTAAAATCTGCAAGAAACCAGCGAATTTTCCTACAGATTTTCCTACGGATTTTAGCTTTAGGGACTAAAATAAAAATGATTTGCACATGCAGGGACTAATTTGCAACAAAAAAATATACAGAGACTAAAACAAAAAATTCATGAACTTACAGGGACGGAAATGATGTTTAAGCCATATGACATTGGGTCATCTCTAGGGTTGGGGTAACTATTGTAACACCTTGGAAACTCTTATTGATTGAATCTCTTGGTCACGAGAAAAAATTCGGGAAAATGATAGAATTATGAAAACTCTAATTCATGTAACCCTTTGTGGTGAATCTTTGTGTAATCAAGTTTTCTATCCCCCAGAGTAGATTGATTAACACTGAACTGGGTAAACAATTTGATTTGTGTTCTTTATCGCTTTCATAGTTTTTCTAGCTTTTGTTGTTTGATTATTATTGCATATTCCCTTGTTGTTGTTTGGATGGTTGTGTGTTTTGCCCCACACACTCAAGAATTATTGGTGTGGTTTTATCGAATTCACAACAATTGGCACCCACCGTGGGGCAATGGTTTAAACGAATTAAGGCACCATGGGTGAGACTTTTTGGAAACAATTTTGAATTGTGGAAAGTGAAGATGGAAGCAATTTTAATGTTCGGGATGATGGATAAAACATGGAGTGTTGTTATCCGGTGCCTCGAAGATAAAAACTAAAGGAGATTGCGATGAAGGTCAGCCTGGAGAGGCGGTGGTGGTAATAATACTCAACATAAGCCTGGAGAGGCGGTGGTAATAATACTCGAGTTACTACTGAAACAACAGCTTTATTATATGAGGATGTGAAGGCTCTAGTGGAAGTTGGAAATCGGTGGAAATTTTGAGTCACGAACTTTGGAAGCTCCTATCACATGTGTTCAAAGAATGGATACTTTTGGACTCTAGAGCTAGTTGAAGGTGGAGTTGTTCATCTTGGAGACGGGAAATCTTGAAAGGTTTTGAGGTATGATTTTCGATTTGTCTTATGATGTTTGACAATCGTGTTTCTTTTACATGATGTGAGGTATGTTTCTGAACTTTAATGTAAAGATAGTTGGTTCTACTATTGGTCATGCATTTGTTACTAGTGGTAATTTTTCTCATGTGGTTGAGTTGTGGGACTTCGGTTGATACATGTAAGTGTTAAATGATGTTTAGTTGGACTAGTGAAACGAGGTTTACTAGGTGTTGGAACTAAACTGAAATTGTTGGATACTAACAATGGCCCGAAGCTTGTTTCAGAGCAGTTTGAAAGTTTTGCAGGTTACAAGGTGGAGATCATAGTGGAAATACCGGTTTGAAACTTTGGTGGAAGAATCTCAGTTTGAGGTTGAGTTTGTTACTAGTGGGACTAGAGGAAGAAAGATAGCCAACAGTAACTTTTGGCTATCTAATGAGAGATAGGGAGGAGAGCGGTATTGTTGCACCAAAGTGGTATGGCTATGGAGATCTTGTGGGCTATGTTCCGATTGTGACTGAAGAAGTGCAAAACATGTTGTAGAACTTCATGGAGGTAATTGAAAGCAACAATGATCAAATTTGGGAACTTGTAAGACTACTGGAGGTGGTTGGTTATAAGGAGAGTTTGATGTTGCAGCTTGTGGAACTTACCTAAAATTCCAAGATTAAGTTGAGAGGCAAGCAATTCTTCGAGATTACGGAGCGGTACACTCCGGGGTTCGAAGAGGGTGTGGTGTAAACAAGATGGAGAGAGCAGCATGATGGTTGGTGGGAAGTTGGCATCACCATCAATTTAAAGGCAGGGTGGAGATTGTTGAGTTTTGCCTTGAAATTGAGATGCAACAGTGCAGGAAACAAGATTTGGTCTCTGATCATGGCACCAGGTGCAGGCCAATCGGCGCTAGGCACAGTTGCGAAAAGATTGGACATGGTGGCTCTGCTGGCTGCGCTGTGCGCAACCCTGGTGGCGCCGTGCACGAGCACGGCTTATATAAGTCTATTTTCTGGTTTGCATCAGGAATGAGAGAAGAAAGTTAAGGTTTCAAATGAATTTTTCATCACCAACATCAAGGCTAGAGTGTTAGAGGGTTTCTCTTGGGTCATCTCTAGGGTTGGGGTAACCATTGTAACACCTTGGAAACACTTATTGATTAAATCTCTTGGTCACGAGAAGAGATTCGGAAAAAAGGTAGAATTAGGAAAACTCTAATTCTTGTAACCCTTTGTGGTGAATCTTTGTGTAATCAAGTTTTCTATCGATAGCGGAACGGAAAGCTCTCTCTCCCCCAGAGTAGGTTGATTAACACCGAATTGGGTAAACATTTTGATTTGTGTTCTTTATCGCTTTCCTAGTTTTTCTATCTTTTGTTGGTTGATTATTATTGCATATTCCATTGTTGTTGTTTGGTTGCTTGTTTGTTTTGCCCCATACACTCAAGGATTATTGGTGTGGTTTTATCGAATTCACAACAAACTCTTTTTTATAATTTGTAATGACGATTTCAAAGATTTTTTTTTTTACCGGATTTCATAGAGTTGTTATGTCCTTCAAATGTAGGTCAATTTTGAGGCGAACTAGGTAAACAATATAATCTTGGTGTATATATTCCTCTTTACTCTTTATCTTTTTGTTTAAGTTGCTATATGATTATTACTTGGAATGTTTAGTTTGATTGTCATTAATTTTGTCCTGCACATCTTTAATCTTGATGTGATTTGATCCAATTCACAACATTGATTATTGTATAACTTTTTCCAATAACTTGGCCATTTTAGCGGTTAGGATTGCACAAGCAATAACTTAATCTCATCAAGCAAAGGACGTTTGAAGATAAGAGTATAGTACTCCTTCCTTCCAAAGCCTCTGCATGGTGATCGATGGAGACTACTACATAGAAAATTAGGAATGAGCATACGCCTGTTTTATTCATGCTGAGCCAACAATAGCATGAAAACTATATAAACTAATTAACCTCACAAAATTTTGGGACCATTAATTTCCATATCTATTCACAATTGGCACAAAACTGATTTTTCAAACTATGTATTGGCCATATATACAACAATATATAGTGAGACGTTGACCTTGACAATAGCCAAACAACAAAAAATCCTAGTTTATCATTGTACTATATGTACACATAAATTAAACATTGATCGACAAAACATAGATAGATACTAGTAACTTCCATTTCAGAATCAGTATCGATATGTATAGCTGAGTGTGTATGCATGTTCTTATTCGTTGTCCAAACAAGTGAAAAGCTACTACTCACTCTGTCGATTTCTATTGGTCCATGCTATCAATTGGATTTATTTAGGTTGTGGTCCATTTTTGTTTTATGTTAGGACCATTTTATTTTTTCACAGCATGCAATGACTAGGACTTATGCTCCCACTATGTACTACAAATTAATAAAAATCCACATATCTCAATGCTCCACGATAATAAGGGGAGACGTCATATCTTCATCTAAGTATATGAGTCACCTCTATTATATTTTAATTTTGTTAATATAAGATTTAATTACTCACATTTAAAACTCTACAATCTTCTTTTAACTGTGAATTTCCACATCTTATAATTGATTCAATGTCATTGCCATCCACTCCGCTCTCCCACTAAGCTGAACAATGACTCTGGTACGACTTGTTAGGGAGTTCTATGGAGCATCGGAAGAAACAACGGGCTAATGGTCCAGGATCATAATAGAGGGAGACATCACTCACATCTCCACCCAACACCTTAAGATATTAGGAACATGGGTCATTTCTTTTATACATCCAATATTTTACCCATTCATAGTCAGTGTAAGATTTAACTACTCACATTTGAAACTCAACAATTTCCCCCTAGTGTGAGTTTCCACACTCTATAGTTGATACATTACCATGATCCACTCCTGCTCCCCAACCAAACCGAACTATGACTCTAATGTCACTTGTTATACAATCTGGGAGAATGCCGAGAGTAGCAATCAAGCCAATGCTCCAAGATAACAATAGTGAAAGATGCAACATTTTCACCCAAAACCTTAAAGAATTAGTTGCATGAGTCACTTCTCTTATATATCCAATATTTTACTCATTTATAGTTAATGTGAGACTTAATCACTCACGCTTGAAATACAACAATCTCCTCTAAGTGTGAGATCTCACATGCTATAGTTGATCTAATATCAGTATCCACTTCAGCTCCTCTGCCAAGCTGATCCAAGACTCTGATATCACGTGTTAGGGAGTTTGAGGGAGTATTAGAAGAATCAACAGGCCAATGCGCTAGGACCAAAAGGGCGGGAGACGCCACATCTCCACACAAAACCTTAAGGCATCCTATAGTTGATTCAATAACTAGGACTTACTCCTACTCTCCCACCAAGCCGAACCATAACTCTGAAACCACTTATTGGAGAGTCTGGGAGAGCGTCACGAGAAATAATAGACCAATGTTCTAGGACCACAAAAGAGGGGACATCACATCTTCACTCAAAACCTTAAGACATTAGCTAGATACATAGGTCATCTCTTATATATATATATATATATATATATATATATATATATATATATATATATATATATATATATATATATATATATATATATATATATATTCAACACTTAACTCACTCATAATTGATTTGGAATTTAACCGCTCACATTTGAAATCCAACAATGTGTGTGTGTGTTTTCTACCAGCCCTTTTATTATTTAATTATTTTTACTATTTTTCATATGATTTTTTTTTGTCAAGTAGTTTAGTGGCTAAAAATCTCTTTCGTTCTTAGGTGAATAAGTAAAGTGTCTAATGTTCGAACTTTAGATATATAATACGATGTCCTAATCAGCTAAGCTTGCGAGGATATTTTTTATATGATTTTATATTCTTCTCTTAGGAAACATTAATTAAGCTGTTGGGTATTGCCTTGAAAATGATGCTGTTGCAGGAAGCTGGTGTGCCCTGGTGAGGGCTTAACAGGCAACGGGCAGGCGTGACCTCGTGAGGGCGCCAGGGCGCAGGTCTGCGGGCGCCAGGGCGCAGTGGTCTCGGGTGCTGGCGCCAGGGCGCGGCCACCAGCCCTCGTGAGGGCTCCAGGGCGCAGACCCGCGTGATTATATAGCTGTTTTGCATTTTCAGGGCTCAGAAGGTGTTTTTTAGGGTTTCTAAGGCCAACATAAGGATTAGGGTTAATATAGAACATCTTGGGAAGACTCTAGGGTTGGGAGAAACATTCTAATACCTTGGAAACACTTGTTGATTGAATCTCTTGGTCACGGGAAGAGATTCGGGAAAAGGGTAGAATTAGGAAAACTCTAATTCTTGTAACTCTTGTGGAGAATCTCATTGTAATCAAGGTTTCTATCGATAGTGGAACGGAGAGGCTGCTCTCTCCCCCAGATTAGGTTCATTAACACCGAACTGGGTAAACAATTTGTCTGTGTTCTTTACCACTTTCGTTGTTTTATTCTTGTTCGTGATTATTATTGTCTGTTCTCAATTTGTGGTTGTTTTAATCGTTTGCTCCACACACTAAAGGTTATTGGTGTGATATCAATCGAATTCACAACATAAGCTATTTATAAGAAAATTTTGGCATTTTGGCCTTTTTGTTCACTTTTTGTTAATTTAGATAGTTGGTTGATTAATTAGGCCTAATTGTTCAATGTACACAAAAGTGGAATGGTACTTTTGATAAAGACATATAGAGGGCAGGACCGTGGCCACAACTAGCACAAGAAAGCTTGTTGTTCTGCATGTGTTCCAAGATGTTTTCTCTTCCGACCCCCCATGGTTCTTTTATACCCCCCTAAAATCCAATTTTGGCCCCCAAAACGGTATACTTTTTGCAACAATTGTCGCGGTTTCTGCGAACCATGACATTTGTATATTACGGTTTCGCGGTTTATACAAACCATCACTACAACATTTTAGGCCTACCGCAACGCCTAAATTTTGGGATGTAAAAAAACCGTTCTCGTAGCGTGTCAAAGACAACACTTTTTGTAAACCGTTCTGATAGTATATATATTTTCGCCAATTGTATGCAACAACAAAAAACCGTTCTCATAGATACCAACCAGAACGGTTTTCTATCTGTAACCTTCAACAACGGTTAAAAACCATACTGATATAATTTTAAATTATTTTAATAAAATATATGTTTCATTGTATCTTTATTTGTGAAATTTTGCAGAAAACCGTTTTCATAGTCTATTGCAACAAGAACGGTTTTTTATCTGTAATCTATAACAACGCTTAAAAATCGTACTCATATAATTTTAATATGAGTACATGGATAACTGCAAAAAACTTAAACTTCTTTTTAAAGCCATTATGAATCAAAACGTGGCAAACTTTGACATGGATGCTATTGCAGCTTTGATATCAGCTCCTACAACTGATGCTAACAGTGAGTTCCATTCTTTAACATCAACACATGCTCCAAATGATAATGAGGTAAGATTTAACTATATTTTGGGCTTGATACAATATATTAAAGTTTAGATAATTCAATTGAATTGCATAGGCTCAAAGTTATGGCAGTAGATTAGATAAATGCAAATAAGTACTTCAAAATAGGTCAAGAATATCTCTCAAATGAAGTTATAGTTTGAGTAATAAAATAAACTAGCACGTAGTAGCTGGGACACAATTGCAGCTGCATTAGTTTGATCTGCTTAGTTTTTATTCCTTATGATGATTTTTTATTTGTATATAAAATAAGAAAACCAAAATCAGTGCAATAGGGACAATTAGTCCTCAATAGAGAAGTTGTTACCTATGTTTTAAATTCTAAAACTTTTTATATATGGAAATATGAAGAGAAATTGGTCAAAGAGTTAGCTGAAATTTTTTACCAATTTCAAACCATGTCATCATTTGCATTATTTTGTTAAACATACTCTCGCATTGTTAACTATATTACATTTATTTTGCAGATGATGAATAATGATGATATCAATGAAGATATGCAGGATTTTGAAGATGAAGAATAGGATACATATTTTGAATATGTTAGTTTGATTTTGAATGATTCACATTAGGATATACACTAAAGTAGTTAGTTTCAATTTGAAGATGTTAGTTGTAATGTGAATGATTGGCATTAGGATATACATTAAAGATCCAAAATGAATGTTATTTTGATTTATATGAATGAATCACAACCATTTTATTTTAATTTGTTATCTAATTTGTTATTTTAATTTTTTAATTTGAGCTTGCGTCAAAAGAAAAATGCATTAGTCAGAAAACATTTATGTAGCTGAAAAACCGTTGTCGTAGCTACAAAAGAGGGCATATAACAAAGGGTCTACCACAACGGTTTTTGACTGGGCAACGGTGGAAAGCATTGTTGTAGCAGAAATACCGTTGTCGTGTATAATGAATAATCATACGGTGAAGAGTCTACCACAGCGGTTTTGGATTGGGCAACGCTTTCTGTAGAAGCAAAACCGTTGTTGTATCTACTAAGGAATCATATATTTAAGGTCTACCAGAACGGTTTTTGATTGGGCAACGGTTAAAAGTGTTGTTGTAACTGTAAAACCGTTGTCGTATCTACTAAATAATCATATAGTAAAGGGTCTACCAGAACGGTTTTTGATTGAGCAACTGTGGAAACCCGTTGTGATAGTCCATACAAAACCATTCTCTAAACTCAACCAATGACAACGGTTTTTACTAAGGACAGATAGAAACCGTTGTTGTAGGGAACTTTGAAAACCGTTTTGTTAGAGACTCTAAGAAAACGGTTATCTACAAGGCGTTGCCGTTGGAAAAAAAACCGTTGCGAAAGGCTAAGACAACGCCTCGGTGCACAACGCCCTGAAAACCGTTCTCGTAGCCTATGACAACGGTTTTTTGACGTTGTAGTGCATGACATATGTTTGTTTGTCATGGTTTCTGCGAACCATGACGAGAGTTTACTGAAAATTTAACAAGGGTTTAAATTGTGGTTTAAATTGCACCCTCTACCTTTTTTTATGTGGTTGAGATAACATCGGGAAATTTATGTGGCTATAATTATTCGGATTCGTGTATAAATACATAACCCTAATCCATATTCTCATACATAACCTAATTAAATTTCATCTACCACCATTTTATTGTTTCAATCAAGGAAGATGCTTCCAACTTTCACCATGTTTAATTTATGATGTTTCTAAATTAGCAAGGTACATCTTCTAGAGTCATGGTTTCTGAGAACCATGACAAATAAAAGACTACCATGGTTTCTACAAACCGCGACGTCTTTAACATAAGAGAAGCAGTGTGTTACTATATTAACACGTCACGGTTTCTACGAACCGCGGAAACCTTAAATCGCGGTTTCTATAAACCACGATACCGTGCAAGGGCAAAAGGGTGCCTTAGGGGGGTATAAAAGAACCACGGGGGGTCGGAAAAGAAATTTTCGTGTTCCAATATAATTGAAAAAAAGACCAAGTCACGTTCATTTCATGCAGGTAACTTTAGCAAAAGCCCATAAAAACTCCATTGCCAAGACTTTAAAAAATCCCAAAACTATGCATAAGGGACTTGGATTCCCTACGGTAGAATTTGTTCACAATTTTCTACATTAACGAATTTTAATCATTTATTTAAGATTGAACGGTTAAAACTACTTACATAATTTTATACAATAAAACAACATAATCTGCCAATTTAAAACCAAACGGCCCAGATCTATTACAATAGAGTTCTATTATAGCGTAAAATTTGTTTCCTACATAACTATTATACAAATTATCTTCTTCCTATTATACATTTAACTATTTATTTTTCTTTCTTCTTTTAATTCTCTTTCTCATGCAATTAATGAATGGCAGTTTTGTAAACTAACTCATAATTTTTGTTTTTCAAACAACATTAATTACATTTCTTAATTTGTGTAATATGGTCAAACAATTTACTCCGTATATTTTGATACGGAATGAGTAGTATATAAATGTCTTGTGCTTATTATTTTGACTTTTATATAAGTATAAGAGACACAACAAAAAATTAAGATTGACAAATCAGATTTAATGCATATCATGTGCCTTAACCTTACATAATGAGATTGACTAATCAGATTTAATGTCTGAGTCATGCATATAATAAAATTGTTGAAATTCCAGCTACGAGACACAACAAAAAATGGACTGAGGGAGTAGCACGTTGGGTCGCTTGCTTCAAAAGGCATTTTAGTTTTATGTTTTTCAATAAGCTATCAAACAAGGAAATGAACATTTAGTTAATGATCTTCTTATGATTAATTAATTAATTAATTAATTGACTAATCTTGACATTTAAACTACTAAGTAATTTATCTTGAGGGTCCCTCTATACTTTTGGCTTGTGTGGTACAATTCAGGACGATGTCTTTCAAATGTTTTGTTTGTTATGACAAAGCTCAATTTATTCATTTACTTGTTACTCCTTTTTTATCTTTTAAAAAATTATTGTTTTTGACAAAGCTAAAGTAACAGTTGGGAATTTTCATCTTTAAGTAAGAAAAGTGTAAAAATGTCCAAAATTGAAAACGGGAAGAGCCAAAAAAAAATGTTGTCAATCAATTAAATTAAAAGTGTTTAATATACGTCAAAAAGTTAAACAAGTTTAACTTCTAATGTTGACATTATTAATGAATCATTTTCATCACTTCATCAATTGATCGTTGCATAGTTCAATCAAAACAATGTGGAATACAAAGAAAAGAATAAAATGTAGGAGGACATGTCATTATTAATATTGAGAATCTATAATTACCCCTTAATTAATGTGAGGAATGTGTTAAGAATCTTTTATTAAATGATCATAAAGAAAAGTCACTAGGTTTAGTTTAGTAGTGAGGAATTTGGATAATATGCGTGAAGTTGTGAGTTCGATCCTCAACTTCTTTTTTTGTAAAAAAAAAAATGAGATATAAAGAATTTTAGCACATTAAATAAATAATAATTGTGGATTCGATCAATTTCTCTCGTGTAAATTAATACTACTACCTTCGTCCCTAAATATAAGATCATCTTTGGATTTTTCTTTGCCCATTTTTATAACACCCTTTTCAAATTTTCAATGGCATTAATTATTTCTTTACCAACATACTCCTAATTAAAGTGTATATCTTTTTCTACAATATGTAATAAATACTTTAGGAAAACAAAAACTCATTCTTTTTCTTGAAGGATAAAATTGTAAAAACAATACCAATTGTCAACAAATTTAATATAAAAATTCACTTTCTTAATCTCCGCAATTTTCTCATGGGGTTTTATAATTTGGGACGAAGGTAGTACTATAATTTTTCTTTTGATGGAGATGAGTCTTTGTTAAACAAATGTGGATATTTCATACATATATATGGTTAAAAAAAAAATGCTAAATGGTGCCCCTGAGGCACTAGTTACCCGTTTGGCCCGTCTTATTTTCTACTTTTTTTCTTCTCCTTAAAAATAGTAAAGAATGAAAAAATTGTGTTTGACTTCACTTTTCTTTATTTTTTACTTCTTTACTTTATTTCTCTAATACTTTTAAAGAGAAATAGTGTCAAATATAATTTTATACTTCTCTATTTCCTTTAAGTTGAAATAAAAAGTAAAAAATAGGCCGGGCCTTAAACATAATAAAAATGAAATTTCGTCGAAGTTGTATATTCAATACATTGAACGTATAAAAAGTTATTTTATCAAAATTAATTTTATTTCTTATTTCTATTTTTAGTATGCTTAACAAGTATCCCGAAACATTGATTAATTAACATGACCCATAAAAAAAATGGTCATGCTAATAAAGTTTTTATAAAATGCAATATTTTTTTCTTTTAAAAAATAAAATGCACATTTTTTTACGCAAATTTTTATCTTTAATATTCTAACAAATGTTCTAATAGATTTAGATCTTCTTCAATCCTTTCTTTTATATTGTTCATCCGCCCTCATCTCAATCATTTACTCTTTTTTATTTTTTTTTCTTTTCTATATTATTCTTTTTTTTTTATTGATCAACAACTGTTAGATTAAAAAAATAAGAGAGGCCGGATTGGACACAAAATGCATGAGAAGATTCTAACTTTTATTCTAATAGCATATGTTAGTATTTCCTATAAAATATATGCGGGATAGAAAGTATATGCGGAAATAGAACTATATTATTGACAAATTTAATGCAAAATTTATTTTTCTCAATTCTCATACTTTTGAAAAAGATGTCTTATATAGTTATATATTAAAATGGAAGGAGTACTATTTTATAATCCCTACTGACAAAAAATTCTAAATCCACCACCGTCTTTTAATATTCTCTAAAATTATAGAGATAAATAGTACAAAATATAAAAGGAGAAAATAATTTGGAGAAGATAAAACTTTGAAGAATGACTATAGGAGAGGATATTTTGAGAAATAACTTTGCAATGAAAAAACATAGAGGGTGAAATGCAAGGTCAAGGTGGGTTGCATGTTGTAATTGATTATGAAAGAGAGTAGTCACAGTGACACTCACTTTCACAAACACACAAGGAAAGGACAAAGGCAAAAAGTGCATACTCACAACAGAAAATCACATTCTTATGTCCCCATTTGCTATGCCAGCTCCTTCTCTGTCACGCACACACACATAATTTAATGATTCTCTATGAGTACTAGTAACTAGTAAGTAGCACTACTATTACAATTGCATCAAATTCCATACCACTTTCAAAGCATGCTCATGGCCTAAATTAACTTTCCAAATTAAACTCATAGCTACAAAGCTATAGCTGTGGAGAATACTCCTTATTAAGAACAAGGACAAGTTTCCTAACATTGTTTTAGATTTTTTGTTAGTGCTTTCTTGAAGCATATTCACCACATGTTTACTTCAAAAAAAAATATTCACCACAAGTTTTAGAGACAAACAATAATAGAATCATTTACTAAATCGTTTTAAAATATGTATTGGTATATTTGTTTATGTGAATAATTCTAATATGTTCACAATAGTGTCTATTAATTTTTTTTATATGAAACATTACTATTTGTGGATCTATTAAAATTATTTATCTCAACAGTGTACCAATAATATCCAAATAAAATGTGCATCAGAGTGTTCACCTTAAAATAAATATCACTTTAATAAAAAAAATTAAATAATTGTCAATTTTACTTTTCAATGCAAGATTTTATTTCAATTGTACTCTCTATATTTTTTTTTTGGTAAGGAATTGTACTCTATATATAGTACTCTCAAAATTTTATTTTATTTTTTATTTATAATAGTGAAAAAGACACCAATGATCAATACAATAAATAGTAGTATATAATTTGTCAAAATAGTTATTTTCTTTTTTTAATAATTCCAATTTATTTTTTTACGAAAAATGCAATTATTAAAACGACATTATTTTAAAATAGAGAGTAAAAGATAAATGACCAAATAAATTGTGAAAGTAAGATAAGAACCCAAAATGAATTCCTAAATTTAACACAATTTCATTTAACAAGCCACATTAAGTTCACAACCAACAATGCACAAAAGATGTTTGAATCCCTTAATTATTTGATTTAGGTTTGTTCTCTGACCAATACACGGGAAAAAATATTTGTTGAACAAGGACAATCTTTTAAACAAATTCTCATTTACCTCAAAAATAATAGGGTCTGTTTTATCTACAAAATGTAAGTATTAGATAGAACAGTATAAAACAAAACAACATAAGATAACCATTTAAGGAATTGAACAAGTTTTATATTTTAAGATATTTGATGGACAAAAGATTATTTTGGTATTTTAGACAACTTGTCCAGAGGATAAAAGGTTGTCCCGCAGTTCAATGGGGGACAAGAATTTCAATTTTTGTCCTGTTACTTGACCCCCAGTTTGTCCAGTACTAGGTACAGTTTTAAAATCAAACTTAGTATACTTGAAGTTGTCTTGTCCAGTCGCTTATTTTTTAGCAGTTCAAAAACACTCTTAGCCTCGCTCGCATAAATAACTATTTATCAAAAATTTAGATGATAGGAGTAACAGTTTTATAGTATAAAATAAATGACCAAAAAGATATTTTAGACTATTTTTATAACAAAACCTCAATAATCACATTTTCTTTTTGTCAATCACTTGATTATTATCAGTGAACTAACTAACTACTAAACTAAACTAAACCCCTTTTTTTCTTTTTTCTTTTTACAGCATATCTAATGATACATAGAGACAGGAAAAAAATCAATAACAGCTTGATTTTTTGTTGTATTGTATCATTTATATTTTATTATTATGGTTAAATATGATTAAACAACATCAACTCAATGAAACACAATTGGAACACTTTCTCGGATGAGGCAACAACCAACCTAAGTCTTTTGTTGCTTTCCTTCTTCTTCTTCTTCTACTGACCCTCTCAGTCTTTTGTTGTTTACTCACACTCTGTCTTTCACTCTCTTCAATATTTGTAGCAACAACAAAACACCAATAATTAATACTATTATATAAGCAATAACAAAACCTTTCTTCTTTTTGCACAAGTTACAATTTTTCTTTTCTGGGTTTTCCCATTTTTCTTTCAATTTTCCCGCTCCAATTTGTTTCTTTTGTTTGTGTATGAATTCTTCATCATTTTTCTCTCTTTTTCATGTGTTACTCTGTTTCAGAATACTCTGTTTTTTTTTTAATGAATTCTTCATTTATCAATGTTCTATTAACACAGTTTTTTATTTATTATTCTGAATCAGTACTATTACATTGCATTGTTTTCTGAGAAAAAGTGGAACAATAAATGAATGCTAGAGCACGCTCAACTCTTCACTCAATCAAATCTTCTTTCAATGATGCCAAAGTAACTTCTTCTCCTTCAAGACTAGTTTTTTATTTTTTATTTTTAAATATAATTTAGAAATGAATTTTTCTATGTTTTTTTTTATATCTCAATTTGTTGTTGGAAATTGAAATGTAAGATCTTAAAAAATAAATTAAATTGAAATACCCATTTAGAGCTTTTAAAAAGAATAATTGAAAAAGAAAAAAAAAAGCATGATTTCAAAGAATAAAGAAAAGTGTTACTTTAAAAGTAACAAGCATGGAATTTTTCTTCAAAATTTGAAATAATTGTTTGTAATTATGAAGCCTCATGGTTAACTGACAAAAGGGTATATCATGTACTTTTGATCCAAATCTAAAATTTTGTTCTTTAAATTCTCTTAAGAAACCAATAGTTTATAATATTATCATTTTTTTTTTTTGTTCTTTCACTTTTGAGTTCTTTTGCTTTGGAAGCAAAACCAAAGTTTTTGTGTTTATTGATTTGTTTATTGTTGAATGTGAAAAGAAGGAGAAGATGGAAGGTGGAGGGAGCAAGAGCAAAACAATGAAAAACGGTCGTCGATCTAATCGAGAAAGGAAGATAGCATTGTTACAAGATGTATTTTGATTCTTCACTCAAATGAAAAAGAAAATTTGTGTATTCATTTTCTAGTGTTATTTTCTTTTCTTTTCTTTTCTTCATTCAAAGTAGTGATGATTTCAATGCTTTGTTTCAGGTAGATAAGTTGAAGAGAAAGCTAAGACATGAAGAGAATGTTCATAGAGCTTTAGAAAGAGCATTTACTAGACCTTTGGGATCTTTACCTCGTCTTCCTCCTTATCTTCCTCCTTATGTTAGTCTCTCTCTCTCTCTAAATTGAAGATTTTAGTGTAGCAGTGAATTTGACGAAATCACAGTAAAAACAAAATTCAGTTGAAGCTCAAAAATGTTGCTTTTGCAAAGTAAGACCAACACTTCGTGATTTGTGATTCTGACAAACTTACTGTGAATTCAAACATGCACTCTGACAATGAGTTTGTCGAACCTCAATCATGTTGTATTCTTTTTCCAATCCAATCTCACGGTGAGATGGACGAAACCACATTGACACTATGATTTTGTTAAACTCACTGTCAATTCAAACATGCATTCGTTGTATTGTATATAAATTATAGTATTAGTTAAGTTTGTTCTAAGGTTTTTTTCTTAATTAATTATTGTTTTAGACATTGGAGCTTCTAGCTGAAGTGGCAGTGTTGGAAGAAGAAGTGGTTAGGCTTGAAGAACAAGTTGTGAATTTCAGACAAGGTTTATATCAAGAAGCTGTGTACATTTCCTCAAAAAGAAATGCTGAAAATTTGAATGACCCTATTGATCAAAACAACATAAGAAGTAGTAATTCAAAGCATCAAAGATCAAAATCTTATTCACAAAGTGAATTTAATTCAATTACAACAAGGTTACCACCACAGAATTCTCTTGCCAGAAGTGCTTCTAGCAGAAAGCTATTATTCTCTCCTGACACTGTCACTAATCATAGTGGAATTAATAAGAAGCAATTACACAGAAAACAAGATTCATTTTCATCAATCCAAGAAGAGGGAATGGGAAAAGAGAATTTCTTGTTTAGTAACTTTGTGAAAGATAAGCAATCACCAGTAAAGAAAATATCCAAACTCATTACTCCATTAAAGAAATCACCACTCAAAAATGAATCAGCTCACAAGTCCATGGATCAATTGAAATTGCTGGTAATGAAATTGTTGAGAATCATATGTCTATATATCTTTTTAAGATTTTAGATTTAAAATATAGTTTAGATTTATATTTAAAATAAATTAGGATTTATGATTTAAGATTTGTTTATAATTTATAGGATTAGTTTATTATTTAAAAGATATGATTTGTTTTTATGTAACTCTATATACAGAGCCATGTAGTTATATATGAGAAAGAGAAACAAGAATATCCCCCACCAAATTCTGCGATACAAAAACGCAAAAATGCCATATCAGAAATAGTAACCTCATAAACAGTTATTTTAAGATAATTATTACTCTCTCTGTCTCATTTTGTCTATCATTTAAGGTTATGTAGAGATCATAAAAAAATCTTCAATGATACTTATTAAATAGGGGATATTATAAGGAAAAAAAGACCAATCATTCGGGAGAATCCGAGTTCGATCCTGATTGGAACAATGATTGTCTAGACTTTAAGTTTAGTGATATGTTTAAAGTGAGTAATATCATCATATTCTAAAGTGATATGTTTAGAGACAATTAAATATTCTAAACATGTTAGTTAGTCTATGATATGATTTATTTTTCTATATTTTCAACAATTATTTTTTTAATATTTTTATTCTTTTTTTTGTTGCTTAGCTTGATTGGAGATTATCAGAACATGAAAGGGCACATAGTTCCTTAAATTCACCAACAGAAAATAAAGTGTCAGAAATTGATAGCACACCAAATAGAGTTTCAGAGGATCTTGTCAAATGTTTGTCTAACATATTTGTGAGAATTGGTACATCTAAGGACAAATTTGTTGAATCTAAAACTCCTTCAACTTCTGGATCATCTTTCAACCAATGTAGCAAAGAAAAGGATCAGTTTTGTGATCCTTATGATATCTGTTCAGAATCCAAAACAAGAGAAGTTGGTCCATATAAGAATTTATGTGAAGTTAAAGGTTCCACTGTTGATCTCAACAGAAAAAACAATGCAATGTTTTTGATCCATAGATTGAAGTAAGTTATAGATGATTATTATGCTATGAAACATTGACACCGACACTATACTGATACTAATATGTCGACAATGATAGTAATTTGAGAAAATGGACTAATTGAACTACATGTGTCGGATTCAAACACATGACACGCCTTCAATCTGAAGTGTTGTGCGATAGTTATTAACTCTTGTTGATGATGCTATAGATATATGTTATATCTACCTAATCTTGATGACAAATTTCAGGTTCCTACTTGGGAAACTTGCCTCTTTGAACTTGAAGGGACTTAACCATCAAGAAAAACTTGCATTCTGGATAAACACTTATAATTCTTCTATTTTGAATGTAAGACGCTTTTCTGCCACACTGTTTTACTACACTTCATTACAATACAAGACTATTAGTTCTACATTTGAATTTGATGAAAATAATGTTTTAAAAACCGAACGGTAACAAAGGCAGGTTCAAAGTTCAATCAGTTGAACAGTCTGGTTCGGTTTTTAAAATACTGGATGAAATCTTAGGTTGACTAATATTCTTGGAGTCAAGAAACAACACCTTAAAATATTTTGGTTTCCATCTTATAGGCATACTTAGAACATGGCATACCTGAAAGTCCTGAAATGGTTGTAGCACTAATGCAAAAGGTATGATGATCAGGGAAATATTCTCAGCATTATATGTATATAACAAAAAAAAAATACTTAATAGTAGTAGAAATATTTCTATTATTTCTCATCTAAATGAATATTTAATCTCTTCTGACAATGCATTTTTCAGGCAACAATAGTAGTTGGAGGACAGTTGCTGAATGCAATCACAATAGAGCATTTTATCTTGAGACTACCTTATCATCTTAAGTTTGTAAGTGCCACAATCTTGTGCTTTCTTGATTTTAGAGTTAAATTTCAACATACTTTACTTATAAATAGTGTCCTAAAAGTATATACCACAATTAATTAGTGGACTCGGATTTGCTGCTGTTGTTTTTTCCACAGTTCACACTGTTTTCAATCTTAGTCATTAAATTCAGATCAGACGGTCCAGATTAATTGTACAGTTAAATGATCTGAACCGTTGATTCAGATCGGACGGCTCACAGCTGTAGCCTGTAACTGCGTATCAAATCTGCTCCCTTAATTAGTCCTCTAATTTTAATCTTGATTTCTTTCAACAGACATGTCCAAAAGCTGCAAAAAATGATGAGGTGAAAGCAAGAAGCATATTTGGATTGGAATGGTCTGAGCCCTTAGTGACATTTGCACTTTCCTGTGGAAGCTGGTCTTCACCTGCAGTATGTTTATATATAAACTTTATAGCAACATAAATTATTATTTTGTGGGAACTGATTAATCATCTTTGAGTTGTAGATACCCTTTTAGTATATTACCAAATAGTCTAACAATAAGGCAAAGCATGACCAAACTAAATTTCATTTTTCCTACCACACCCAATTTTTCTCAAATCAATGGTTAAAGTTCCATCCCTAAAATTTGGTAATACGAAATCAAAATGGTTATGCCGTTAAGTTCAATAGTTAGACAACATAACGTGACATGTTAAATGAAGATGCGATAATCGATGTGCATTCCACATCACTGACACGCATCCATGAACGAAATTAAGAGACTCCAAAATTACATATTCACTCAATTTTATTTACATGCTTTCTAATTTACACTTCCATTTTCTTTTAGCATTGTAAATGTTATTGTCATGGTCAATTACCAAACTCTGCCAAAATTTTAGGTGTTAGGTAAATGAATGGTTTTGGTTTCTATACCTAACACAAATCCATATCTATCTTTTTCTCTGCATGTGGATATATAAATTAAATCTATATATATTTCCTTAGATTGTATTGCATTAAAGGAGTAATTTTTGTTTTTTTGTTAAATTAAGGTGAGGGTGTATACATCATCACAAGTTGATAATGAGTTAGAAGCAGCAAAAAGAGATTACTTACAAGCTTCAATTGGAATTACAAAATCAAACAAGATAATAATTCCCAAGTTATTGGATTGGTATTTACTAGATTTTGCAAAGGACCTTGATTCTTTATTGGACTGGATTTGTCTCCAATTACCTGATGAAATAAGAAACCAAGCAGTTAAATGTATTGAAGGAAGGGAAAAAGAGTGTCTTTCACACATGATACAAATGAAACCATATGATTTCAGTTTCAGGTTGCTTTTACATCAATGAATTAGCCTATTGAATTTTGGTGTGGTGAGTATTTTTTGTACATTATTGGATAGTTCACATAGAAAGTATATAAGCCAAAACATGTAATAATGTTTGGGAGCAACTTTACCCATTCACACATTTTTAAAAAATTACATGTGTTGTGTCAAAAAAAAAAATTACATGTGTTTTTAGAAGTATCCTTCTTAAAGATATATTTTATCGGGAAGTGTATTTTCGGATGGCATAAAATTATCATTTTTTTTTCTTTTGATGTGTACATCCGAAACAATTTATATTGGATTGAAAGGTGAGAAAAGTTATTCTTTGATGATTTCATTTTGATTATGATCATTTTATTGATGAGTTTTTTTTTTACTAGTTTTTTTTTTCTTCATTTTATTGACTATATGGTTTTAGAAAATTGACAAAGATATTGACATTCATTTGGCTACTAACATCTTTTATTTAGATTAATGTATTGCTTTAACAACATAGTGCAGCTACATTTGTAAAATAAATAAGTCCAGTACTGCAGCTAACGTTTAACATGTCAAAATCAAAATACCGACAAAAATAATAGTTTCTTTTTTACTAAGACAAAAATAATAGTTGGAAATAGAAAAATGGGCAAATTATCACAAAATGGTTGATCACGGTTCAAATTTGCATAAAAAGAGACTGGGGCCAATTTGTTTTAACTTTTTTTTAAAAAAATAATATTATAATGTATTAATATTTTATTACAGATTTTTTGACAATGAATTTTTTAAAATAAACTATAAATGAGAAAGTGGTTTAAATAGTTTCTCTTAAGATGTTGTTTTAAATAATTTATCATTTACTTAAAAAAAAGTTTGGATGGTAAAATTTCAAAAAAAAAAAAAACTCTAAAATAAAAAGCTATTTTAAGTTAGGCGAACAACATCCAGCCCTCACTACCATTTTTCTTGGCTAAACACGCCGGTAGTGTGTTTGTGATTTTTTTTTTTATGAGAATTTTCTTTTATTGTTGTCCGGTATACTCCTAATTGTGAATTTAATTTTGAATTTAAACTAAAATTGAGAGTTTCTCTTTTAATTCAAAAGTTTCAATGTTACAAATTTTAATTAAAGAAATGATTAAAACACAAATAATATACCACTAAATTCAAATTAAAAATAAATAAATATTATATGAATAATACACAATTGATTTTCCTAGGGGTGTTCACGGTTCATAAACTGCACTGGACTGAACCATATAAATAGTTCAGTTTAGTAACTGAAACCACTTTTTATAAAAACTGGTTTATTTCTCAAACCAGTTTCAGTTCAGTTCAGAACCAGTTTAGAACCAGTTTACATCTTTAAACCAGTTTAGTTTCAGTTAACTGGTTTAAAACCAGTTTTTTTAATAAAACCGGTTTATTTTTTGAAAAACTGGTTTTATACCAATTTTCTGTATGTTTTTAAAAAAACTGGTTTCCGATAAAAATAATTTCGGAGTTTTTTTTCCGAAAAACAGTTTAAGTCTATTTTTCGGAAAAAAAGTTTCAATATTTTATTTTGGAAAAAAAGTTTCCGACTTTTTCAAGAAAAAAGTTCCTATTTTTTTTGGGAAAAAAAGTTCCCGATTTTTTTCGTAAAAAAAGTTTCCGATTTTTTCAGGAAAAAAAGTTCCTTATTGTTTTCGGGAAAAAAGTTCTCGATTTTTTTTCGGAAAAAAAGTTCCCGATTTTTTCGGAAAAAAAGTTCCAATTTTTTTTAGGAAAAAAAGTTACCGGTTTTTTCGGAAAAAATGTTCCCGATTTTTTCGGAAAAAAAGTTCCGATTTTTTTGGGAACAAAAGTTCCCGATTTTTTCGGGAAAAAAAGTTCCCGATTTTTCTGGAAAAAAAGTTCCTGATTTTTTCCGGAAAAAAGTTCCCGATTTTTTCGGAAAAAAAATTCCCGATTTTTTCGGAAAAAAAGTTCCGATTTTTTTCGGGAAAAAAAGTTCCTGATTTTGTCGGAAAAAAAGTTCTCGATTTTTTCGGAAAAAAAGTTCCCGGTTTTTTCGGAAAAAAGTTCCCGGTTTTTTTCGGAAAAAAAGTTCCGATTTTTTTAGGGGAAAAAAAGTTCCCGATTTTTTCGGAAAAAAAGTTCCCGGTTTTTTTCGGAAAAAAGTTCCCGATTTTCTCGGGAGAATTTTTTCCGCTTATTTTTTTAAGAAAAAAGTTCCCATTTTTTTGGGAATTATTAAATTTTTTTAAAAAATAAAATAAAATACAGTTCATAAATTTAAACTGGTTTTGAACCGGTTATAAACTGAATTGTAACTGTTTTTAAAAAGTGGTTCAGTTCAAAACTGTATTAAATGGTTCAGTTTAAAATATGGTTCAGTGCAGTTCGAACTATAGTTTGGTTCAGTTAACTGGATTTTTGAACACCCCTAGATTTTCCATTGTTCTCATGTATTAAATATGACTCATGGTTTGCACCCAAAAAAAAAAAAGACTCATGGAAGCATCTCAATCACCACAAGAACTACCAATCAACTACACATGCCACTGATGTATTATGAAGTATGAATTAAAAAAAAATAATACTTTAAATATTAATAAATCATATACAATATGATTTATTCGCATTCTCATGTATAAAATACTACTTTTGAAATCATACCTATCAAATCAAGAACACCACCAATCACCTAAATGCATAACACCACATATATATTTTTAAAATAATTCATTCTCCATAATTCTCATATACTAAATGACTCTTAAATTCATACATGTCATATGATGTGATAATATACTACATAGGTTAGAAATGAAAAATAATTCTAAATTATAACTTATTACATTTATATATTATTTATCTATTATCTATTAAATAGCTGAAATTTTTTAAATAATCGAATACAACTTTTTTACATTTTATTATTGTTTGGGTCACAATGTGTATTGATTTTATTTTTTAAATTCTTTTTTTTCCTTCAAATATGATAATTTTCACTATTAGTGATAATTTCTTTTAGATTACTAAAACTGAAAGTATGTGAAAAATATTTAATTTTATGATCTTCTTTGTTGCTAATTGTACTTATTATAATTTTAATATTTTTTGGTAAGTCCTTCGTTAATGTTGCTTTTAAAGTTGGGGCTCCTTTATCATAGTTATTTTTTCATAAGCGATTTTGAATGTGCTGATTAGATTTAAAATTATCCTCATCAAAGTCTTTGATCGTATGTCTAGGGGTGAACAATGGGCTTGGTCGATCGGGTTTGAGCCCAAAAATTCCACTCGGCTCAGCCCACGAGTGAAAAAATGAGACCCGCTTCAACCCACCTTAAGGTTTGGGTTTTACGGGTTCGGTTCGTATGATTCGGCAGGTTAGCGAATCGGATAACTCGATTTTTAATCAAACAAACAAAATAAGCAGAAGGTTAAATAGTCTTTCATAAACTACAACTACAAACTTCACTACAACATTTTCAACCTATGACAACGCCAAAAAAAACCGTTGTGAAATCTAAAAATCCGTTGCAAAAGCTACAAGAGCGCTTTTCTGGTCGTGGTACTCTCTTGAGAACAATTTTCATATAAATATGAATGAAGTACTACAATTTAAAATTGTTCCCATTGGTCATACCAAATGAAAAAAAAAAAAAAAAAAACTATACTGATAAATGTAATTTATGATATAAATGATAATTCAACAACAATTTCCTCTAAAAATCCGATGAATATTGATTGAAAAATTATTATAGTGGTGAATATTACCTCCAAATTATTTTGTTACAACCTTAAATGGTTTAAACAAATCAAGATAATCATCATACAAAAAACAAGTAAAGCATTTTCCAAATACACAAAAACATAAAATACAATTCAGATACTAGCAAACTAATTAACAAAATGAATCATATATGCATCAGTCAAATTATATTAGCTGACATGCATCCAAGAAATAAGAAAAAACAACTTCCAAATTACATTGTAGTGGAATAGTTCTCGTTTAGAAATATATTTATCGGCGGTACTTTGTAATATGACTGAAATCATGGTAATTCTCTGGGAATCAAACAAAAGTTGTCATCAACGTATCTCTAAAACCAAAACGTCTTAGTTGATATATGAAAACTATATTTGCTGGAGATTTTGAAGGAAAGACAATTGAAACGCCTTGACCGCCAATGATTGAAAGTCCAACATTCAAGGCCACGACCTCGATTTTCTCTAGAACTTCTGATCTAATAAGCTCCTTTACCTCGAGGTATTGGAAGGGGAGTATCGGCTCTTCTAAATGCATCTTCTCTGAAAGTTCCTCTAAATGCTTCCTTTCTGGCTCCATATAAAATCCAAGAGATAGTTTGATCAATGAGTCACTACTTTCGAGGTCTTCCATAAAAAACCTAAATTTGAATACAATGTGTAAATAAATTCATTTTCCATGATATAACCTTCCAAAGCAATACACATATGACCAATCTTTAAATAAATTATTATTTGTTGTCAAAATATTTTGAATTGGGGGTATACGGTTATGACCGTAGATATTTGGCGTTTATTTATTTAATTAAATATGGCTTGTGTGTTATGTATTAATATTTTGAATTAATGTCGTTAAATGAAAAGATAACGTTGTTATGTCATTGTTAAACTGTCGTTGTTTAATGATGAGATGCCGTTGTTAGTTGTCATTATTGTATTTGTCGTTGTTGTTGTTGTTGTTGCATTCTTATGTCGTTTGATTAATGAGTTGTTGGATTGTTCAGTAATGCACCTCTGACATCCAATTATTGATGTTGAATTAGGTTGGTACCATATAATGCATTTAGAGTTTATGAATACATTGCATACATATGTGTATAATTTGTTAATTGTGCATTGTTTTATTGTATTTCTTTGATGATGTTCATATGATGTGTTTCTTTATATGATTGATTACGAGTTATTTGTCTACCCTTACTGTTTAATGCATTGTTTCCTTATGTGAATATATTCTCACCTATATTTGTTTGTTGTTTGTCTAACTTGGCTCTGTGATTGCGAAATCGCAGTAACTACAGGTTGTTGAGTCACGAGGTTCAAGTTGGGAGAAGTGTCGTTCTGACACTTGAGAATGAGTCATACAGTCAAATATATTTAATTTACTTTATCTTAGTTACAAAGTCTGCAATGTATTTTCGAAAGCAGACTCGTTCCTGACATTTTATGGACCTTATGCCAAACATAAAAAGCCGATTTTGTAGAGTTGAATTAGGTCAAGTTTCCAAGTCTAAGTATGACTCTTAATTTCAAGATGATATCAGAATCCTTTCCAAAATCCGTTGGACCATCTGCTATCAAAGTTATCAAGTCACCCATTGTTTATATCCATGCAATGACTTAAACATATATATATATAATAAGTAAAAACAATCATCACCATATAATCACTTTTGTATAATTGAATTGGGTCAAAATTCCAATTTTAAGATGGTATCGCTCTTAACTAAGTATCTTTTTATTATTAAAAAAGGAAGAGAAAAAAAAAAATGAATCCAACACAGACATACATACTATATGGGAAATGTAATACAGTTAATTACTTAGCCTGGACAACCGAATAAAGCACAGAGAACTATAATACAGTTAGTTACGTAGTCTGGATTAGCGAAATGTAAAATAATGCATAAGCATTTAAATTCACCTTTACTTGAATTTGAATTATTTAAAATAATAATCTGGCAATTTTATTAAACATTTTCAACATCTTGCAGTAAAAAGGGAAGAGCTAAATTAGATGGGCAAGATTCAGAAAGGAAACAACACACACACATTCTTACCGAAGAAAACAAACGACGCAAACAAGTCGTTCAAATACAATGCATGCACACAAGTCTTTCAAATAAACACTTAAAAATACAAATATACAATCTTGCTATGTAACTTCGTACTTTCATCTGTGCAGATGTACAACATAATTACAAAATCAGAAGAAAACATATCGTAATCACATAATTCATCATCGGGAGCGGAGGAAAAAAAAGTCAATCTCACAAGCCGCGTACACAATAGGAGAAACCATACAATCTCATCAGATTTGGTGCAAAAGTTCTGTTTCCCACTCCCTTGTATATTTTCTCTAGTATGTAGTTCTTTACAATCTTCAAGACTCAGCCAAATGGCGAAGGAACTGGTCCTGCAAGAGCATCGGATCTTTTGATGCTTCCCATTCCACAGACGATGCATCCAGGTGCAGTCACGGCTGAAAATTTTGCCCCACAGAGATCACATACATCATATCCAATAGTAGACAACCTGCTTAAAGTGGCAGCACAGAATTGCGACGGGTCTTCCAAGGGATCAATGGACTTATTAGTCAAACCCCTCTGAACACACAGGTCAACCAGGCTCCTAAATTCCTCCTGCTTGTTTGAAGGTGCTTTAGACAGTAGTAGTTCTAGCATTTGCTTTGAATATGCATAATTTTGGACTTCCATATTCCTTTTGATGGCAGTTCGAATGCAATTTATTCTGTGCTTTGCAAGAAGAGGCAATGAACCAAGATGGCGTGAAAGTCTAGCCATCTCATCTTTTGCACTGATTGCACTTGGGCCATGTACTCTTTGCAGACGTCCTATTTCCTGCAATAATAAAAATGATACCCAGTCATCCAATTTATCACAAAACTCAAAAGTGAAAATCACTATGGAGGTTAAAGATCTGATGTAAATTTCCATGTCTGACTGATCACTATGTGCCATGCATAACAAAATATACTTTCCGCTCAATCTATAGTGTGGACAATGGCTTTTTTCAATCTTGAAGCTTTAGACCAAAATTAGAGTCTGGTGTTCACAGATGATAGCTCGTCAAATGAAATGAAATAAAAATAAGAGGTTGAGTCTGCCATATTAACGTATTTTAAGGAAAAAATAACGTATTTTCTTCATGTATATTCAGATTGACTAAAAAAGTAGCAGAGCTGTTCTGGCTACTTTAGGAGTATG
Source organism: Trifolium repens (assembly GCA_030408175.1). Classification (NCBI taxonomy): domain Eukaryota; kingdom Viridiplantae; phylum Streptophyta; class Magnoliopsida; order Fabales; family Fabaceae; genus Trifolium; species Trifolium repens. The sequence continues at coordinate 42,257,661 of CP125851.1, forward strand.
TTGACATTCTTTACAACAACATGCAACAAAGATTGACAGCACTGAGGATATCTTAATATACATACTCTGATACAACAAGCTTATGGGCTGGAGAAACAACAGCTCATGTATTAATTTATTTTTATTATTATTTGTTATTATTAGACGAGATTTCATTCTATCTATGTTCTTAAAAATTACAGAATTGTACTAGTACCCGAAGAAGAGTGACCGCTATTTTGTATTGAGCACAAATTGTCGCTTGAGCTTTTATATCACTTCCACGAGATTGTTCCTTAGCCAATGCAAGAAAAGACTCATCAAAGCAAGACAACGCATCTGAAAGATGGTTTAGTTCCAAGTGAGCAAGTCCAGTCTTGAAACATACAGAAGCAGGAGCCCCACGGGGAACCTGTTATTAGAAAACCCATTAGATTCGAGACTAAAGAAACAATACATGTTCAGCAGATTAAGTAGCCGTGTCATTATCATTGAAAATATCCTCATATATTACTCATACGTGCAGTAGCTAAATCAAAACATTTTTCTCAGTAACCTTTCCTAACTTCTTCTCTAGAAACCAAGGAATCACAATAGAAAAAATAGGAAAAAGAATGTTCATTTCAGTTTCTTGTAGATACCAATTCAATACATAACATTGAATTCCCGCAGTCTTCCCAACATACAGAAAATAATGCGCAAAACCGTGTTTGAGAACTATAGAACGTCATACCAAGAAATAGCATCATCTACACCATTTGACTTGTATGTAATTCTTATGCATGTATGTATTCATACCTGTCCAGGGTGCACGGAAACTGGTGCAGAACCAGTTTGTGGAAGCCTCCCAGAATCAGCAGAATTTGGTACTCCAAGTACACTAAGATCAAGAGGCTGGCTAGAAATTTGGGGCTGAGCAGGCTGCAACTGAGATTGGGGCGTGACTACAGCCTGGGGCATGGATTGCGGCGGGACACCACCATCAGGAAGTCCTATGGACTCTATTGGAACAGGTTGTTGAATGCCTTGAGTGGAAACACCACCTTGAAGACCAGAATCAGCTTGAGTAGCACTAACCTGATTTGGAGTTGTACTGCTAATTTGAACCCCTGGAGTGAATTTTGAGAGAAAAGTTCCAGCAGGAGGCAGTGATGCAGCAACATGAACAGAAGAAATTGTATTCTGAAAGAAATCCTCTGGAATAGGTCCGGTTGCAACTCCCCCACCTGCACCAGTAGTTGGCTGTGAAATCAATTCTGGTTGTGTTGAGGCATCTGTACCAAAAAGGTCAACAGGAGTTGAAACAGCAGCAGAAGCCACTCCTGTAGTTGCTGGTGGTAGGGACAAAATATGGCCAAGATCCTGGCTTCCACTATTTGACCTGGTCTTCATTGGTGGAGGTAACCCTTCACCAAGTTTAAACTGTCTAGTGGCTTCTTTAATCTTATTCACATCCACAGTAGAAGACGAAATTGGCTTGTCTCGTATTTTAATGTGTATTCTCTTAATTTTGGACACTCCTTCTTCATCACTACTGCTACCATCAGCAGCAGCTCCATACATGGATTTCTTAAACTCTTCTTCGGCTTTAGCCTGCTCATCAGCAGATGAACTAGCAAGCTGTTTATTGAGGCCTTCCAGAGCCATCAATGAATCACCTTTGGGATTACCAACCTTGTTTGGTTGATTAGATATGGATTTAATTAAAGATGCTTCAAGGCCATTTACTTTATTGTCATTGCCTGCTGGCATGAAGGGCTTAACCAAACTATCTTCCCTCACCTCAACAATATTACCCCTTCCTTTAATTGAGCCTAAATACACACCAATATGATCTACAATAATGGATGGAATTGTTCCATCATCAGTCTTCATGTATGGTGTCACCTCTGCAGCAAGCTCCCACTGAGGTATGTCCTTCACAGTAGTTGGGGTTTTAATTTCCCAGTTTCCACCACCCCATTCAGGTCCTTTTGGAACCATACTCTCAGCAGCAAAGTTGGCAAATATACCTTGTGTCCATCCAGAAGATCGAACCCGTAGTATCCTTTCACAATATCGCCTCAATTCCGAATCAAGGCCTTCGTCTTCCAATTTCTGAGCAAGACGTCGCATGGCGCTGGGATTAAGATGGCATAGAAATAGATCAAGCATGCCTTCATAGTCTGCTATAACTTCAAATGTTTCTTTTGCACTATCAAATTGACCAAACCTGCATGTAACATTACATTATAAAACTAACTACAGACTTGTATATCATGCTAAAACTACAGTACCACTACAAACGACACATCAAATAATCAAACGTGTCAGCTCCAAGTTCCAAAAGTATAGGTGATACACGAATATCATGTATTACAGTTGATACATGAGGAGCTATAAATCACTGACAGGAAAATAGTACTAATATTACTGATATTTACCTTGATAAGATTATTTCATATAAACAAGAAAATAGTTAATCAAAGCTAACTTGAACCATGGTACACGTCGAGAATCATCCACATAATGGAAATACAAATAAAGCTATAAATAAGAATATGATTTATGAACAGAAATTATAATAACAAGTAGAGATTCAGATTTTCCACTAGAAGAAATATGAAGATGAATGTATTTTTCATTAGAAAAAGTTAGGAGAAACACAGATAATCAGAGCAATGCTCCCGAGGAAAGATTTCTTCCCAGCTCAAAAGCCGAGAACACTAAGAAATGGAAATAAGCAACATTCCATGAAAATATAGAAAAACTAGTTAGTGACAGCTGTCTATTGTAACTGAAAGATGTATAGAAGAGAGTTAGTGAGGGGATAAACCTCCTGGTACGGGATAAGAGCTAGCTATAAAAAGAAGCTACTACTACAGGATAAGAGCAAGCTATATAGTTTGTAAACTGTACCAAACTATCCACTACATGTCTTCTACTCTCAGATTTCTCTAAATATTATACCCCACAAATAAAAAATATCCCCTGCTACATGGTTCTCCCCATCCAAACCATCCACCTCAGCAACATATTGGTAGAGGAACTAACTGATCACTAGCAACGTGTTTCTTGGCACTTGCCTATAATTTTGGAAACCATCGAGGCCAGGGTTGTGGTATAGATAAGGACAACAAGAGTGGAACAAAGTCAGCAGAAACCTAACCGTGAATAGTTCACAATCTTGAAATATAGTTATGAATCTATTGAGATACAACAGCCATTAAAAAGCTAATAAATAAAAACTATTTTCTTGTCTAGAAAAATATATATCCATTAATAGGTTAGATAATCACTGATCTTCTTAGAAAATAAAACCTAAGCATATTAATATAGACATTAAAAGGCCTTGGAATAAGAAATAATTTGAACAAATCTGTAGTAAAAGGAACCATAGATCAAAATCCCACAAGTACAATGGCCACATCATATGCATAATGGCATTTCTAAGTTTATCTACCTGATACACGCATAAGCCAACTGCCTGAACCGGTGAAACAAATGAGATGTGGGAGGACATCTTGGATAATCTCTGGAACGCAGAAATTCATCTTTCAAAACTGATAAAGCAGTGGAAAAACGAAGAGCTTTAACGGCATAGACACCTCGCATCACCTATGATCATATTTTCAACATGTTCAATAGCTGTGAGAGAGAGAGAGAGAGAACAATGCCAAATTGACTAGACAGAATCCAAATGCTTACCTGGGTGAACTGTGGACCTGATTGTGATAAAGAGACTGCTAAATCTCCACAAACCGGAGATCCTCTTGCAAGGATATCCAGAGACCTAGGTGTTATGCGCAAGCTGTCGAACCTTCAATAAGATGCAAATTTAATGTGTCAACTTTATCAGATTCAATATTCATTTAAGCCTAAAACTGACATTTGTTCCAAAAGATGCAACCAGATGAAAATATCACCAGTTTGATGTACGTTGCAAGGTTGCAAATTATTTTAAAATATGGTATAAACTGAATTTAGTTTGATGCAAGTTGTGGCTGCATAGCAAAACTTAGTTTGGGGTCTGCAGCTTCAAAATAACAAATTAAATCAAGTTTAATAATTTCTTCATTTAAGTGGTTGCTATTAGAAATTCGGGTTGGGCTTAACTCAACCTTACAAAACCGGCTTGTACGGTGAGAACTGCCTCTACTTATAAACACATGGGGTTTTGAGTAATGAAAGAGAGCTATGTCTCAGAAGGAAAAATATGAGTGATCCTTGGGTAAAACCTACAGGGGGAGTGCCACGCACACCATGTCACCTTCAATCTGAAAAAAGTTGGGATTCTGGAGGTGACTCTACTCATTTATGGCATAGGTATATGACACCTCAATTCTTTCTAATAATTGAAGACTTCATCCAAAAAATACAAAAAGAGGAATCTTATTCTCCAAGGCTTCGAGCAAGAGGAATACTTACCTAAAATCATGGCATAAAGCCACAACTTTAGTAAGAAATAATGTGAACAAAAAATAGGTGATCCAAACATAAGCTGTAGCCTTTAGCCATTCAATAAAATATTTTTGGAAAAGATACTGATATAAGTTGTGTCATACAGTTATGACACTTGCACTGAGCACTGTAAATTTACAACATATTGAGAAATTTAAAACTGTAAGCAAAATAGTAAATATTCACATCAAATTGCATCGGTTGGGTAATATCAGCATAAAAACTTTAGCTATTCAGAAAGGAGGTCAAATTTCAAAGGAATAAGAGAAGGAAACCTCGACGTTATTTGGTACAATATTTCTGACAGATCAAGTTTCTGCTCAAAACTTAGCTGCATTGTGGCAAATCCAATGAGAATCGGTTCAAGAAGACCAACAAGGCAACTTTTGATTTCTACTCCCTTCTTCTGTCTGGGATTTATTTCTGTTGGACTAGCGAGCAACAATCTGTCATTCAAAGCCCCAACCAAGACTGCAAAATAAATTCATATAAATAGATCAGTAGGACAATCGATGGATAAGACATGGTGACATCCCAGTATGCAGCAAGAAAATTACCTGCATATGGCATACTGATTGATAGGATAGGCCTCACTTTTCCGTCCCAACCAAGTATACTGACGGCAGTAGTAGTAGAGAAAAGAAGGGCAGGCCCAACCCACAGAAGAGATCTAAAGTGAGCTCAAGTTAAGATTTTTCAAAAAAGATAATATATGTGATGCAAGAAATTTAATGTAAATAAATGGTGTCTTGCATTCGAAAAGAACAAAATTAAAAGGATATAGAAGGCAGTCCCTTGGCAAAATTTGTAGAAGTTCCTGCAAGGATATCAAGTGCCGCCGAAACAATAAGGACTCTGTGTGTTGTTAAAACTCCAGCAACATATCCCCGTAGTGTCTCTTGCCAGTGCACCTGTCAAGGTTGAAGAGAAGTTGATGAATGAAGTTATTTATTATATTTCCACAAACAAGCTCAGGGGAACAAAGGATGAAGGAAAAGAGCTCTTAACATATTTGATCCTTGTTGTCCCTATTGGAAACAGCCGTATTTAAAGTATAGGTTCGTGTACAATTGATTATAACATTGATGTACTCAAGAAGTTGCAATTTATCACTATCTAACATGGGAACACCCCTCCAACACTGAAGCCTAAGATTGGAGAGCGTGAAGTTAACAGGACTGAACATCTGAATGTGGCCAAATGGATTTTAGAGAGGTTCTGATACCATTTAAAAAATTGTGTTTGGGCCCAAGTCAACCCCAAAATCCAACAGATTTGCCCTTCACTTATAACAATATTCAAGCCATATCAGATAATATCAAATATGTGACTCCAACATGAACATAACTCGTTGGCTAAATTTTTGGCATCTCAACATAATAGCAGAGCAAACTAAGTCCTGCTTCTTCTCTGTTCCTGAAGGTTTCTGATAATTGACCCCATCATTGGAAATCATTTTAAGAAGACACCACTCACAGATGCCTTTTCAGCACACGTAACACACGTGCTGCCCTCCTGTCAGAGGAACTCCACAACGACCACCTAAACTGGGACACCAGTCTCTCCCCAGTCAGATCGTTAGCTATCGATTGTGTGGCAAGAGTTCCTGTCACCTTTTTATTTGCACCACAGAAAATAGCATCAGAAAACCCTCAGTCAGGCCAAAAACAGCTAATGATGGCCCTTCTATCTCTATTTCGAGAACCCCAACTATCACTTCAGAAACCTCAAAGAGAAAAACTATTTAGTTTGGTCTGCTTCACTTAAATTTAGAGAGAAAGATCTGAAATTGGTTCTGAAAAATGGCTTGAGATTGAGTTCTTCATATGTTTATTTATAATAAAAAACAAGTACAACCAAATTCTAGTTAGAAATCAAATTCAACACAGTCTTAGAGACTCGGGCATCAAGCCAGTGCAAGGTGAGTAACAATACAATGTCATTATTTGTAAATTTTCTGGGAATATAAATTTTAAAACTATTTTTAAAAAAAAATAGTACATATGTTTTAATTAATGTTTTTTAAATACATTATCCACTCCCCTGTTTTCTCCAATTTCCTATAATTTTAATCTTAACTTCCAATTACTTCACTAAACTTCAGAGAAGTATGTGCTATTTGTAATCATAATCAAAAGCACACTTCTAAGTTATTGTTAGAATATAAGGAAATTTTTTTGATAATATGTTAGAGTATCTTAATTTATCTCCTAAGATCAGTTTCCTTATTACTTAGTCATTATCATGATTTATTTCCTGAATTCCCTTTTTATTATTATTATTTAGGATTAGGAGTAATTTATCCCTATAATTAAGAATGTGCTGAGTCTTTTGTATCGAGTCGGTATCAAATCATTACCAATAAAATTACACATTATCATATTCAAAGTCTGAAGACCTATAACTACAACAGTCATACCTGAAGTACAATCTCATTTCTTTTTAACTTAATTGACTTTTTTCCATCACTCTGTGTGGATATATAGCCATTGGCAGTTGAAGTTGATAAGCGGTACCCTTCAATGAGCTTTACTAGTCCAATTTGGTTCCCATGAGAAGCAAACATCAAAGTTGAATCTACAATCAGAGAAAGCATTTTTAATACATTATGTTGTTGATAAACTAATGCTAAGCTTGTAGAAAAAGGGAGAAAATTGCGTCGGTGAAAATAGATCGATAGGCAGGTTAGATAAATTTAAATTATGCGTATACACATTTAAGCACCTAATGGTGTAGAAAAGATACGATCAACTTCAGATTCAAACATAAATGGTGTTGGGCCACGAATTGAACCAACATTGGTCTCTGTAGGTTGATTTTCCTCATAAACGTTATCATTGTCCTTAGCTTCTTGAGAGGTCCCTCCTGGCAGAGTATATAAAGCCAACCCTGCCCTGTCCTCATCAAGTATAGCAAACTGATTTTCATTGGAGCCAATAAATGCTGCGTCTCGACCTACAAGATAGTTACTTGAATTATTTAGACATTATGCATGAACTAACTCTAGCAGAAAGAGATAAATAAAAGCATTCCACCGGAAGAAACACCTTTTACTGTGCTGCTTTTACTGTTTCCTGTCTGTGCAGCAGAATTTTCCCAATAAAGCACAACTTCATTTGAAGCACCACTAAATTCATAAACCACAAGAAATAAGCGCTGCTTTTTACTGTGAATCAAATATTTTGCTCGGTACTCCACATTTCCAGGAATCTATAGAGAAAATTAATGAACAATGTTACATAGTTGAATTATCCATTGATAATCATATTTACAACATATCAAATGTTATTGTTATGTGACTGAAAGTTTGACACAAATCAAAATGTATGATACTCGTAAAAAATACCAATCTCTCTACATTACCGAATTATAGAGCTTTCTGTAGATAACGTCAGACCCAGATGAAAGGTTATGTGCCATAAGGTTCAGTCCATCCATATAGAACGCCCTGGATGGATAATGAAGAACTCGGTTTGCTTTATTAAAAAAATTTAGCTCCAAATGAAATGGCTGGCAGAGGATATGCAGTGTCAGGTGATTCAAAAAAAAAGCTAAAGAAATGTCTTAAATCAAATAGTCATCACAATCATACCTCACAAACTGGAAAGTCCTTCAGATGATGCTTGGTATCTAAAACAGTGATGAGGGGCAAGCGTGATATTGGAGAGATTCTCATATGGCCTTCCATAAAATGCTACAAAATTCATGCAAAAGTATCATTCAGAAAGAATTGAAAAACAAACTCACTTCGCTGCTTTGTCTCCTAACATGTGTATATGTAAGGTGTTATTATAATATGGAAAATGGAAATCATCTTTTTCCACATTGTTCTACTGCAACTTCTCTTTGGAATAAGCTGCAAGGGATGAGAATTCTGTCCGCCCAAAGGATTTATATCAGTTTTTCCCACCTAAAAAAACAGGTTTTGGCTTTCGTAAAGAAGCTAAAATTCTATGCACTTCTGTCTTTGCTGTTCTCTGGTGTCTGTTTCAGGAAAGGAATGCTTGAATTAGGGACATTTCAAGGGCACTTTGTCATCTCTGTACTACATTTGGGACAGTGCTATTTTCTCAGATTGTCTGCTGTAAATTGCTCAATATGACTATTTGGAGGAGTTTCTGTTAGAGATGCGGAGAGATTCAATCTATCAGAGGCTATTTAGTTTGAGAAAATATTTTTGTATTCTGTTTGATTGTAAAAATGTCGCATTTTATATATTTTACGAGAAACAGTGAAAACAATTAAAATTGTGATATTTCCTATACGAATGTTTTAAAATAGAAAACAAAGTGATACTTTTGTGGTTAAAAGTAAAATAAAAATTGAAATAGGCAACATTTTCTCAAAGTAAATAGGCCCTTTTCTTGCGAACTCTCTGGGTTTTCCTTTTTCTTTTCTTCCATCACAAAATTCCTTTCTCTTTTCGGAAAGTTTATAAGGAAACACAGTCTAGAATGCTAAAATAGATCAAGGGCATAGCTAGTAACCTTCCAAAAGCTATTTTAGGAAATTAAATGAAGTGCAGTAAGGAGGTTTGAGTTCCGTTGCTTTTTTTGTCTGGCATTCAGGTCTATACTAGCATAGATGATTTTCATGTGATAATAAGTTCTTATACAATAACAAGAGACGTACACTGTAAAGAAATGCCTTCCTTGCAATGTCTGATATTGTTAGTTGACCATGGCTGCAAGATAGAGTGCAGATGTCAACAACAAAAAAAATTTGATCACTTTATGCCACAAACCATATGCACTGAAAACTGTAAACTATGGGAGAAAGTAATCAAGCACAAGATACAAAGTAATCTGTTTAGTTTCACATCTCAAACTAGTGACTTAAAGATGTTTTCGCAAAACGAAATGCAGACCCCTCAGTAACCAAGCACCCAACCCCATGTTATTAATGATCCTTGTATCCAGGATTATATGCTGCACCAGAGACTTTTAATAATATCGTGTTACAAATAAACCCCATGTACAGATATAGGTATCACTTTCAATTTCAGATAATAAGCTGTGCTACACAATCAGGACCAAAAACTCAGAACAAGAATAGCAGGGGATTTGAGTCTACAGAGCATTATATAATTAACTAGCGACTTTAACAATATCTTGTAAATAAACCCCATAAACAGATAATAGGTATCATGTTCAATTTCAGGAAATAGGCTGTGTTACGGAATCAAGATAAAAAACTCGAAACAAGAATACCAGGGGAATTACAGTATAAGCAACATTATATAATTAAGTTGATGGACGTTAACACCAAAAAAGAATAGTAACTGATATATACTCCTCTATGTAACTGCAGATTCTAACTCACCCTTTCAGATGATTCTCTTGTAGTTGAGCTTGAAGCTGATGTTCTGCTAACACCCCAGATGATCCCAAGGTGGAAAGCTTTTCCTTTAAAACAGATGCTGCATAGTAACCCTATCATCAGCATATCTGATTGAAGAGATGGGTGGAAACAGAAGAAATGTATACAAATATGACATGCAAGATGCTAATGGAATTGAGTACAAGATAAAATTTTCTGCAACAATTACAAGAAATGTGTACCAAATGAAATGATGCACAAAAGAAATGAAGTAATAACAAATTATGAGCACAATCCATATAAACCATATTTCATATTTGTCTATATTATGCTGTTCTTATCACTATTTCATGGGTACTATTCTCAGTGACTTACTCCATCCCTATTCCAAAGCCAAATTCCAATAAACATGGAACTCTTTTGTTTGATATACTATTTCATCCTACCTTAATTTTGAGCAATAGTCTTATGCCTTCCCGCTACTAGTTACATAATTCAGCCACCGGGATGCTAGAATTTCTACTTCAGCCACCGAAAAGTGAATACTTCAAATATAACAACGGGATGTTAATGGCAGAAATTCTAGGATGTCAATGTTGAGAGTTTGTCAACTCCCTTCTCTCCCTCTATTTTGTTACACCGTTTTGAAATTGTGGAGATATTTGAAAATATTCAACTGAGATACTAGGTACATATTCTTATTTCCTTGATTACATTTCTGCTGTAAATGATAGGAGAGATAAATTATAGGACTGATTTGATCCCTATAATTAAGTGATTCTGTTGTACGATTGAAAGTGGTATTGTTACAATTGAAAGTGATTGAAAATTAAAACAGAATATTTTCTCAAACCAAAGGGCCCTTATTTAGACAGAAAATATGATGAAATACTTAGTGCATGTTTAAATAGTCTTATTTTGGAACCCCAAGAAGTGTTTTGGCGGTTAGAAACATGCTATAAGGACTCTTTTAACTTTGTTTCTAGATAAAATGAAAACAGTCACCTGAAGATCCCCGTGCACTTTGTAAAACTGCAAAAAGTTGCTTTCTCCCTTCTCTACTGTATGAGGCCTTATTTTTTGAAGTGTCTGCACTTGTCACGTTCTGTCAAAATAAACACCAAGTTTATTTATATTCCATATTATCCACTAAATAGTACGACATAAATAATGCAAGGTTGCACGTAACTGCAAAGACTAGTGCAGCTAAATTTGATTTTGGATGAAATTCTATAGCTTTAATTTTTGGTAATGGATAAACTGCTTCTCCACCCTGCTGAGAAAGGATGCGAGGGATATCAATTGATTCAATTGCTGCAACAAAATGTATACATATTAGCCAAATACTTTTAGTATAAAATAATAGTAAAAGAACGAAATACGACAACTGTTGGGGTGGGTGTGTCGTGTATATACAAAAAGATTCTAGAAGCATGGGGAAGAGGGAAATGTAGCAGCAGAAATCATCCACGGTAAACTTACTACTTAACATAACCAAGCTAAAAATACCAACTGATAATAATCAAGTATTCAATGTAAAGGCAGAAAGGGTCGATATATCTAACCTGCAGGCTCAAAAAAATTAGCCTGCGTAGAAGGTCTATTAGGATTAACCGTAACACGTGTTTCCCAAACTTGTAGATTTCCATCCTTAGATAGAGTCACAAGTAAACGCAGCATAGGGAGAAAGGCAACTGATTTTATTGGTTGTGAGCCAACTTGTTTTCTGAAATTTTGATAAGAAAATGTCAGATATAACTAAAAAGTAAAATAACATTCTGAACCCAAATTTTTTTAAATGTCTGCAAGATAAAAAAATACAAAACTACCAGGTCTCTGTTTGAGTATAAGGAAAACCAGATCATAAGAAACTCACTCACATTCCAATCATACTCGGTCTCTCTGTTGATACATCCCATGCCAGAAGTGTACCCTGCCGATCCCCAACAAAAATCCACTCCAGAGTTGGATGAAATGCAAATGCACCAGCCCCAATAAGCTTAATGGTATTGTCAACTGAATAGAAAATGTAATATAAATAATACTGCAGATAGAATTGACAATAAAATTAGAAATATAAAGCATATGAACAGCAAGAGAAGATTGTGTGGAAAACATCTCACGTTGAAGTGTGTAATGAACAGCATAGGTATGAATATTATATGCCCGAATCAAACCTTCTGTATAAGCAACATACTGTGACGGGAAAACAATGAAGTCGAGGATTGAAATATTAGTATATCATTATCATGAGAGAAAGACTCGACACTAGACATTTATTACTGCAAAAATACTCATTCCTGAACTTAACTTCCTGCAAAGTGAAATCATGATAAGTATACTGCACACATTACCAGTACAGGGAGGCGAGGATGACAAGCAAGATTCACGATAGCTTTCTTCAAGTCTGGCTTGATTTTGGTAGGCGTTCGACCGCCTTCAACAGTTCCCACAACTTCATTTACAGAAAAACAGATATTGAACAAAAATCATCCCTATCAGTAATCAAACCACAACATATGCATTAATCTAAAGACATGATACACCAGAACCAACCTGTCACACTCATTCTCTTATGGAACCCAAAAAAAACAACAGGTTGGAGTGGGGTTAAGGCCATATGAACTTCTGTATCAGAAGAAATTTGCTCAGTCTTTTTCTCAGGTGAATGCAGTACACAAGTTTGCTCCAAGTCAAAATCACAAGACCGTATTGTACAATCCTAAGAGAGTAAAAGCAACAGGTGCAGTTAGTTTAAAAGAACTCCAATCAAAATATACAAATTTACAAACTAACACAACATTATAAGGGGCATTAATTCGAAAAACAAAACCTGTATACTTTTATTTCCCAAGTATCAATAAATAAATAGATAAATAAGCAAAAGCAACACAAAAGTTCAACTGAACGACAATTTCTGGTCTAGTGCATCTATAAGAATAAAAGAAAAGTTATATGCAATTTTAATATAACTTCCGAATGTAATATGATTTTCTTTTTCAGTACTTGTTAGATAAAACACTTCAGCAAACCACAATGTTGTTCCGCCATCCCACGTTCATCCGTCAAGATTTTATTTGCATATTATTGAATCTAGCCAAAAGTACAGATTACATTTCGGGACATCATTTATGGGGATCAAGAGAACAACTAAACTACAAACACTTAATAATATTTCTGGTTGAATCACACTCTCTTGCAACACCAAGTCTTTCTATTGGTATTACTTATCCAATTATACCTTCCATTTAGGATTTAACATACAGTAAAAAGATTCTGTGATGAAAAGTTCAGGCAGGGCCAACCTGGAGGATTGCAATCACAGTGTGTCCACTTGTTGGACTGTAAGACATTCGAACAGCAGGCGCACCAATGTCAAGAGCGGAAATCTTGCTTCCAGTTAATGCATCGAATTCTGCATGCATGGAAACAAACAAATAAGTAAAATAATTTTGCCCAAATCAAGTTACCAGGCAACGAAATGCATCATGCAGCAAAGACAAGTCCACTTGACATACTCATATGATTTGAAAATGTGTGAAACTATTTTATTTGTAAAAAATACTGCTATAGTTCCATATAAGATTCCTTGCCAAATTCACAACAAAAAAAAAAGACAAATAGATTACTAGACCAATATATGCTATCAATAGTTGACAAGCTCGCTCAATACTGTTACAGCAACAACTAAAACTATTTCTCAATAGATGAAGTTGGTTACATGAATCAAACAACACCATCCTGTCCTATCATGTGATCATGTCCAATGAATGATATACTATTTTAATCCAAATCTCTCTTAATGGTTTGGCTTACAACTTTCATTGGTCTTTCTCCAACTCTAATTATCGAATATGAGCATGTTAAAACTTTTAAGCATTTTTCATAATAAAAAAAGAAGCCAGGGTCCTTTTGTCACTAAACTTATATTTTTTTTGCTGTACATGTACTTATATACACAGCTAATTCTACAACCGAAAAGAAATGGAAAATGCTGATAGAAATTGTGTTCTCTATATGTTTCTTCTACAGGGGGGCTTAAAAAATAGTAAGTATTGGCACATATGATACCAAGGTATTTTACATCTTGAAGCTTCAAATGCACAAAAATAGCGCATCTCAGTGTCAGTGTCTGCTTCATAGTTCATATAACTAGGTGATTCATGAGAATATGTATATAGCATATATAGCAAATATCCAAGTTAATTAATTACCACTAGCTCTGATGCCACACACAGATCAAATCAACTAAGAAAATTGGTTTTATTACTAAACATGCTTAAGAAATTAAGTCTCGAACAATAACTTAAGCAACATTTTAAAAGCGCAACAAATAGCAGAAACCAGAAGGATCAATTCTTTCATTTTTCTTTTTTGTCAATTATCATAAACGAATTTCAAATTTCAAATTAGCATTAATAGAATAACACAGATATGTCGTCATTGTAATAGAACACTGTGAATTTAACTCGCTGAATCCAAAATACAATATTGATAAAGAGAGAGTGAAGTTGTTCGCTCACCGACGATGTAGGTTCCAATGGCGACGGCGACAAGAGCCTGATGAGGATGGAAGGAAGCAGCGTGAGGCTGTAACGGCCTAACGCCACGCCCTATATGGCGTAGATCTAGATGCTGCAACGTAGACCACTCCATTGAATCACGTTAATCAACCTCAACCTCAATCTACAACTTCATAGAATCGCCAAAATCACAAACAGATAAAGCAGAATTTTCAGATCTTGCACGCAGTTTTGATGCTACAATCAACAACGAATTCTGAAACGGAATTGAAAGAGAGAAGAATTTCGAGATCGCGAAGAACTACGATTCAGAGCTAGGAGAGGAGAGTAACAGCAAGTAAAAAAAGTTATGCATTGATTTTCTTTTGAGTTGAAAATAGAACGAGAAATGAAAAGACTGGAGGAGAATTTTTGTTTGTCAAGTGAATTTCTCTATTGGGCTTAGTTTGTAATAGGCCCAATAATATTTAGTTGGGTCGAATACAAATTTGCTTAGAAAATTGAGAATTTATTTTGCAACCCTACCAACGCGCCCTGCAAAAGTACCAAAATATTTATGTCTACTGCTGAAGTAGCGAACTTTGTTTGCTACTAAGTAGAGGACGTTATAAAAATGAGAAAAAAAATATCCCCTAACATGAAACTTTCAAGATTTATATGTTTGTTACTTAAATAACGGAATGGTATATAGGAAACTAAGAGGGCGCGCGAGAAGTTGGTAGCATGCCAAACAAATTTCTTTTGGAGCTTTCATAAGTACTCATGCGCCTGGCGAATTATCTAAAATACTTTGCTCGTTAATTAAATGGTGAACTCATTTTGTGCTTTAACTAGTGAATGACATGTTTTCATTTCAACCCCAATGTTTCCACTCGTCACGCTTCGTGGAAATATTTTGAAAAAACATAGATCGCTACTTAAAGTGTGAAATCATTTCAGTTCACACTTTAACTAGCGAACTTTAAGAAAAACCTAATCTTTTTGTCTCCATGAAATATTTTGAATGAAATATCGTATGTGTAACACTCAAACCCTTCTTTATTTAAAATACTGTTCTTAATAAAATTTAATTCAAAATGCGCAACGGAAATAGATTATATTATATAAAAATTGATGGTTCAAGTATTACATACTTCAACAAAATAATTACTAATAACTTGATTAGCAAAATATCGATTATTACAAAAGTGTGCCTAAAAAGATACATCATTAAATAAATTAAAATAAGAGAGTCAAATACTTTATTTACATATATACATATATATAAACCCTTCCCCCGTGTCATGATCAGAGCGGAACCGTCAACCTGAGAACCTGAACCCCAAAGTTTAGTAAATTAACACAAAATAAGAGAGTTAGATCATATAATCCACAAATCATAAGCATAAGATACACTTATTACTCCAATGAAATTATAAACATAATTCAACTTTAACTCATCAATATAATCTTAACACATATACAAGTATTCAAGATTCACCACACAAACACAAATAATCACTTAACACATAAATGCACCACTTAACACATAAATGCACATTCTCCTAATGCATCTAATGTCACAACCAATGTCATGTCACCCTAGACACAACTAATGCATGTGGTACCATCGTCTTTATTAGAGTATCTCACCTCTAATATCCTTCTTTATCAAATATTATCATTTGATATCCTTCTTTATTAGAATCCACATGATTCTAATATCCGACTCAAATGTGAATGCATGAATGTACACATACCAAATAATGATGATAACACTACACATCTACTCATGAATAATAGGCCACTCATCCCTATTATTCTTTCTCAATTCTCATCAAATTCACATCATCATATCATCATTAAGGTATACATTTAAGCACACATATCATAAAGTAATTCATTTATCTCAACTCAATTAGGCATACAATTATTATTATCAATCACTAAATAATAACCTTCACCATAATCAATCATCATGTAATCAAGTCATATATACATATATATATATACTCCAATTAAACATCAACACCAACAATTAATCATTGCAAAAGAATACCAATGAAACATGTTATTATACTCCAATCACACATCAATACCAACAATTAATCATTGCAAAAGAATATCAATGAAACATGTTATCATACTCCAATCACACATCAACACCAACAATTAATCATTGTAAAAGAATATCAATGAAACATGTTATCATACAATACCCCTTCTACATGCAAGACCCCTTCTATCATGCAGTATTCCTTCTACATGTAAGACCCCTTCTATTATGCAGAATATTTTCTATAGGTAATACCCCTTCTATCATGCAGAATACTTTCTACAGGTAATACCCCTTCTATCATGCAGAATACTTTCTGCAGGTAATACCCCTTCTATCATGCAGAATACTTTCAACAGGTAAGACCCCTGTTGAGTCTTTGGTATTGGCTGCATTTTTGGTAAAATAAACTTTGAAGCAGGATGTGCGACAGGATGCCTCAAGCATTGTACCATCTCACGAGGTGTGCTCGTGACATGTTCTATTTATGGAATGTTTGGTTTCTCTCTCATGGATCTTGTATGGCGCATTTAATCAGAGAAATTATGAGGATAATCATTTAATGCTTCAGATCCTTGTCAAGAATATTTCTGAAGAGAATCTCCTTGAAGAATATATTTGTAGAGAATCTCTTTTAATAAATGTGGAGTAATTGCTTGGGTCAAACAAATCAAGCCCATGCTAACTCGTGGCTATATAAGGAAGACTCAAGACCTAGTTTTCCTCACCGAAACCAATGTATCAAAATGTAGACTTTTAGGGTTTCGTGTCTATGTAAGCCTTGTGCTTTATTTGTGAGCCTCTCTAGTATCATCTTGATGCTGTTGTAGGACTGTGTCTTTTGAGTTGTAACTCTATATTTTCTCCAAAGCTTTTAAGCATGGAGTATGATTGTTTCTTGTGCATCACTCTAAGCCTTTAGGTACGACTGTTTAGTTTTCTAGGAGTGTGTCTCCAACCATATGTGTGTTATTGATTGTAAACAGTGTTGTTTGTACTGTTATGGTAGGAAGTGACCGGAGGTTGTCATATCTAGGAGTTCCTAGGTAGAATTAGCACGGGTAGTGATTAAGTGAGAAGTTGTAAACGGGGGAGTTTAGCTTCGAATTGATACTATCATAGTGGATTCCTTCCTGGATTGGTATCCCCCAGAGTAGGTTGCTGTTTGCACTGAACTGGGTTAACAAATACTCTGTCTCGCTTATTTGTTTTCCTCTTTATTATTCTCATAGTATTACTCTTCAGATCGGTTACGATGCTTATAGCATCGTATCGCACATTGTGCATACCGTGCCAGGAATTTCAATTGGCATCAGAGCGGGCACCCTAACATATTTGGGTAAGCTCCAGGGAAGTTATTTTCTGGTACTATGGACAAGGAAGAAGGTAATGAGTAATATGTTTCTTTTTGAAGATCTGTTGTTGAGGGGGAGCTGATATGTGATCTGCAGGGGGAGATGTTGGATACGATGCTCCAACATCCTATGCATATGTGCAGGGGGAATAGTTTTGTGAAATGCTGAAGCATTCTATTCCACATCCTATCAATGTTTATTTTCCTGACCATTTAAGGCGACGTAGTTGTTTTTGTGTTCCGCCGTTGCATGCCTCTCTGATAATCTTAAAAAGATACATCTTATTCTTTTCTACTGTTCTCCATGAAGGAGTAGTATGGTAACTGTTTTGAAGGATAGCTACTATTGATCTTTATGCTTGTGTGTTTATGTTGAGAAAAAGAAATATAGTTGAAGTATCTGTTTAAGTAGTATCTGTATGGTCATAATTTGTTTTAGCCAAAAATTTGCCAAAGGGGGAGTTTGTTGAGTCTTTGGTATTGGCTGCATTTTTGGTAAAATAAACTTTGAAGCAGGATGTGCGACAGGATGCCTCAAGCATCGTACCATCTCACGAGGTGTGCTCGTGACATGTTCTATTTATGGAATGTTTGGTTTCTCTCTTATGGATCTTGTATGGCGCATTTAATCAGAGAAATTATGAGGATAATCATTTAATGCTTCAGATCCTTGTCAAGAATATTTCTGAAGAGAATCTCCTTGAAGAATATATTTGTAGAGAATCTCTTTTAATAAATGTGGAGTAATTGCTTGGGTCAAACAAATCAAGCCCATGCTAACTCGTGGCTATATAAGGAAGACTCAAGACCTAGTTTTCCTCACCGAAACCAATGTATCAAAATGTAGACTTTTAGGGTTTCGTGTCTATGTAAGCCTTGTGCTTTATTTATGAGCCTCTCTAGTATCATCTTGATGCTGTTGTAGGACTGTGTCTTTTGAGTTGTAACTCTATATTTTCTCCAAAGCTTTTAAGCATGGAGTATGATTGTTTCTTGTGCATCACTCTAAGCCTTTAGGTACGAGTGTTTAGTTTTCTAGGAGTGTGTCTCCAACCATATGTGTGTTATTAATTGTAAACAGTGTTGTCTGTACTGTTATGGTAGGAAGTGACCGGAGGTTGTCATATCTAGGAGTTCCTAGGTAGAATTAGCACGGGTAGTGATTAAGTGAGAAGTTGTAAATGGGGGAGTTTAGCTTCGAATTGATACTATCATAGTGGATTCCTTCCTGGATTGGTATCCCCCCGAGTAGGTTGCTGTTTGCGCTGAACTGGGTTAACAAATACTCTGTCTCGCTTATTTGTTTTGCTCTTTATTATTTTCATAGTATTACTCTTCAGATCGGTTACGATGCTTAGAGCATCGTATCGCACATTGTGCATACCGTGCCAGGAATTTCAACCCCTTCTATCATGCATGATACTTTCTACAGGTAAGACCCCTTCTATCATGCAAGATACTTTCTACAGGTAATACCCCTTCTATTATGCAGAATCTCAAGCATGTTCATGGACAAGAACACTTAAAAATACCCATTTTTATTTTCATGTTATAAATCATAAATGAGCTTCCTTTAAGTTAACACATATGGTTATACACATAAAAACACCATTAGATTCACAGATCTGCACTATTTCATACCATAAAGTAAGAATTTACACATTTACTCAACAACTCATAAAGCTCATGAAATTCAATTCAAACATCTACACATTCCCATTTTTCCCTTTAAATTCATATACACATCATAGTATAGGTTCATTAAACTTATTAGGAACAACAAAATCAACTTTCTTTAAGAAATTTCCCACCCCAAAAACAAAAATGAGTGGAGAAAGTTTGGGAACGGAGAAATCGACATTCTCCCCTTTCTCGGATCACTCATGATTATGAATCTACTCTCTTACCTTATTATTGATGGAATCTTTACTCCTCCACCCCTATTGAATCCTCAAGCTTAAGTTCCTCTTTGTTCTTGCATTTCCTCACTTTTCTCCATTGTTTTCCAATTCCAAACTGCCACATTCAGAGAATGATTTCTCCCACCTCGGACCTTATTTCGACGATCCCAACGGCCAAAAGTTGCGTTTGGGTGTTGTGAACCTTCCCTTAAAATTATTCAGCGATCCAACGGTTAACGAATTCGGGATCGAAGTTTTAGTGGAGCTGCTGCATGGAAAACGGGAATTGTTCTCTACTCATTCTTTCTCTTTCTTCCTCTCTTTTCTCTTCTTTAAGACAAATGAAAACCCTTATCATGACACTTACCCTCTTTATAACCTTATCTCTAGGTCTCATCCAATTACCACAATACCCTTCGTTAAACTCTAACTCCAAGTCCAATAACCAAAAGCCCAATAATTCTATTCCAACCAATTAACTCTTATGACTAAATAACATGCATAATCATATTTAGTAACTTAACTAAATAATAATAATACAATTAAGCACAAGTTAATAAACACACATAATTAAATAAATATAATAATCACACATATTAATAAAATTGGGTCGTTACAACTCTCCCCCACTTTAAAGAATTTTCGCCCTCGAAAATTACCCGATTAAAACAATTACGGATAAGACTTCTCCATCTGATTTCCCCCAACAAAACATTCAGAACTTATACACTACCAGAGTTCGACAAAATTAGTCTCATCCAGTCACACAATCTTGTCTACTCATTAACAAGAGATCAAGGGCGGCCATTCCCCCAATTTGTTAATAGATAGACAACAATCATGATGGTGGCATCAACCATTTTTATCAAACCACAATAATGCTTCCTTAATCTTGAAACATCCGAAGAAATACTCCACAACAAGTACTATTCATTCTTTATATTCCGAAGAAACATCACCCTCGTAAAGAAATTCATCATATCACAAGTTCCCATAAGCTCTTATCTTTATCTTCGGTCACTTGATTTTCCTCAATCCGTAAGTTTCATGTCCAATTTTTATCCAAACCACGTTCTAAACTTTATCAATCCACATCCATTTACCAAGAAGGTTCTCCAAATCCTCTTAATAACCATTGAAACTACTTCCTTAATGACACAACTCTTCCTTTCACACAAGTCTTCATACTTATGCCAAATTCCAACACAATCTCTAATCTCCAAATTATCGCTTCACGCTCATCTTTCACCATAGTTTCAACAATACTACTATAACAAGAATAACCCACCAACTTTATTCCGGAAAATGCATCCTTTTTGAAACTTCATAACTTCTCGGTTTTCCATAAGTCCTTAATCCTCTTTTTAATCTCTTAGCTTCGCCAAATCGCATACTCATACATGAATCTGATTCTAACTACTCACTTGATGACACAATCTTAACATTCGATGCTAAAATTCCTTGCATCAAATTTCCAACATAACTATGTTCTTTCCAAATTATCTCTTACCTAACCCTTGTGCTTCTTAACCAAAAACATTTACCTGTTTAGACAACTACTGTCGTCATATATTCATTTTCATCTCTTTTACTACTCCTTAGTTGTCCAACATCACTCCTCATATTGAGATACTTACATCCAATACATCTTAAGTCATTCATCAAGTCATACACTAATGCTATGTCTATTTTCCTTACACTACGCACAACTTTTAATCCTTCTATTCCTCATCATCTCTTCTATACTCAATCCTTTTCTCGATAGACAATCACCTAACTATTTCTCAACACGTCCCTCTAAAGGTTAACTTTCTTATCTCATATCTTTAGTTAATAACATTTCGCACTTAACTTTGTCTCGACTTCCAAAGACTCACGAGGACATTTCTAACATATTCGTCTACTTAACGATCTCATCGTTTTGATTCCAATGACAACCTTATCTTAAAATTTTCTTTTGAACTTGATAAATCTAACTCGCAAATTCTACCCTAGAATTTCATTCAACTTCAACACTAATTGTCCGGTCATTATCCAAATTGAATTACTCTATCTTTGACAAGCCTCTTACAAAAACTCTTTGAAATATTATTCCACTCACAAATTCTATCTTAGAATCTTATAATTCCATTCTCATCTATTTGAGGTTCGCTTACTCTACTTTGACTGATTCGCTTCTGTCGGTCCATTAAATTCAAATCCACCTTCTAACTTTCCTCAAACCCCTTCGAGACTACATTTGTCAACTTCATCATACTCAACTTACACTTCTAAGTGTTAACTCTTATATCAATCTCACATTCCGAACGATTCACTTAACTCCAATCCTTTCGTCCTAATTGTCGACGTCTTGCAAAACTTATTTTTTTCTAAGTATCTGTCATTACATTAACTTTACTCGGATGGTAACACATTCCAAAATATTAATCCTTCTGATCGCTAACTACTTCCTCATGCGACTTATGCATCTCTACTTGATCGACTAATACTTCGAACTCTTGCGATCACCGAACACATCCAATTCTAAGCCATACAAGTAATGCTTCCAAAACGTAAACACACTTGCGACTGCTAATTCCAAGTTTAACTGGTCACACCAACTAACTTAGAGATCTCTCACCAAAACACGACATCTACTTCCGACGGATCATCATTCCTCCTCTCGACCAAGACCCACAATTCATCAACTTGTTCCTTTCGTTCAATCAATTCCGAAATAAACTTCGCTAACGTATAAACACTCTCCTTCGAGCATCTCTACCTATCACATTCCTCTATACTCAAACGTATCCGAGGATTATAACCTTCTCCCCCACTTATTTCAAACCCACCTACAATCATCTATTGGAACTCCCGATTCTCACATCTAACTGTAGTCTTCTACGGTTCTAACTTATTCTTCCCAAAAGAATCTAGTATCGACAGTGTTCACACACACATGTCGCATACAAGGGTAACTACAATCACGACATCTATTTGAGATTGCATCAAGCAATTTAAAACATTTCACATGGACATTCAAGTAACATACATCTTCCATAAATCTTAAAGTTAAGAATCAAATCAAGCCAACAAAAGATGAATATCATATAACGACAGATTCCAAACAGTCCAACAATTCACATGTATTAAATCATATCGTGCAAGAAATAATTAACTTAGCATGATAGTTAACATGGTAAAACAATCAAATATGCACATCATATTTATCAAATCTATCATAAAGAAATGACATAATCACTTACTATCACTTATAGATATCAAAATAAACAAATCAAGTTTCATGGCAACAATCTAGTACATGTTATCAACAAAATATAACAAACACATACTAGGATACACTAATATCCTACTCTTCTCACCATCTTGAAAATTTAATTTTCACTTACTCAAAAGAAAACAATTTTATTTTATTTTTTCACCAAAACATTCATCACCAAGAAATAACATTAGTTTTTCTTTTAAAAAAAAATTTCAAATCATTACCACATGCAGTTTTATATCATGCCGGATCATCTCATGCAGTTTTATATCATGCCGGATCATCTCATGCAGTTTTATATCACGCCGGATCATCTCATGCAGTTTTATATCATGCCGGATCACCATATCAACAATAAGCATCAATCAACCAAGTTTAAACTACACAAAGGTTAAACTCTAAGCATAAACAACTATTATAACATAGAAGTATAACACTCACACCATTACTCAACAAAGAACAGATCAATTAATCTAATTCGCACCACTCATAGTTCCTAAATGAACAACATAAATGGTTTCACAAAACACACACAACAAAATCGTTAGACAAACACGTCTGACACACAAGACTCACTTGGTCTGACTGCACAGACTTGCTCTGATCGACACACAACCCACACAGTCCGAAGACAACGGGGCTCTGATACCAAATTGAAACACCCAAACCCTTCTTTATTTAAAATACTGTTCTTAATAAAATTTGATTCAAAATGCGCAACGGAAATAGATTATATTATATAAAAATTGATGGTTCAAGTATTACATACTTCAACAAAATAATTACTAATAACTTGATTAGCAAAATATCGCTTATTACAAAAGTATGCCTAAAAAGATACATCATTAAATAAATTAAAATAAGAGAGTCAAATACTTTATTTACATATATACATATATATAAACCCTTCCCCTGTGTCATGATCAGAGCGGAACCGTTGATGACAGGAATTTCTACGTCATTTTTAGTATTATTATTAGTAGTAAAATGACCAAGACAGACCCAAATACGAAGGAAAACCTACAAAAGCAAGAAAAAGCATCAAGACAGAGTCCAAGATGCAAAAAGACAAGAAAAAGCCCAAAAAGTGAAGAAATACAGCATTCTATCGCAGCACGATGTGTGCTATCGTGCCACGATGAAAGCTCCTTGCACGCCAAGCAATCAGAAGAAATAAATCTTGAGAAAATCTTCCATCGCAGTACGATGCCATACAACGCAGTACGATGATGTTACTTGGCGCCCAAGCTGATGAAATGCACAGGATCAGTTATAATTTTGAACTGAATCTTCACATCGCAGTACGATGGCCTTATCGTGCTGCGATGCCTTGCTGAGGCCCATTACGAAAACTATAAATAGAGCCTCCCATTCATTGTTTTATTCATTCAGAAATAGTAGAACACTCTCTACTATAAGGAGAGGTTCAGAGGAGCTCTATTGGGCATAGTTTTCTCCCCTTACGGGAAAACTAACTCAGCAAGGTATGATTTCTTTAGGCTTTTGTATTTAGGTTATGATTTCTTGTAATTTAAATATGTAGTCTTTATAATTTATGCCTTAGGTTGTGGTGGAGAAGATGAACTCCCCTATGAATATTTGGAGTCTGTGATTGAGTCTAAGTTATAATAAATGATATTTAGTAATTATGTTTGTTATTTACTTTCGTGCACTTTAATAACGTATTCTCGTAATCTGGCCGGATAAGCGGGAGCGCCCATAGAATTGATATCAGGTTTTGACTTGTTATTAGTCCAGAACTCGTAGTAAATAATGCTAGGTGTATAGAGACGGTAACATCCTGAACTAGTCGTGAACTGAGCGGTTAGAGGAGGAATCATGCACTAGGTGTGATCTGAGCAATTAGAAGATGAACAGCCCGATACTAGGACCTAGAGGTTAATTGGTGAAGGTTATAATGCATGTTTATAAACAACTCACTTAGTAATTAAGGTATGTGACACATCGAGGTTAGGCTCTCGTAGGTACCTTAGTTGTTAATGTAGGGAAACTTTAATAGACATAGTGTAATAGTAAGGTATTACTACAACAAGGATAATTCACCGCCGAACATAATCTAAGTAACTATGTTATACACCGGTCATACCAAATATGAAGAAGGGAGGGAGTCCAACCACCATACCTAGCCTCTATATTTCTTGAATCTATTATTTATACATTCTGCAATTTATATTTCTGCAAAGCATTACGCTATTTTTATAAAAACCTTTTCAAAAACCAAAGCGAATGCAAACTATCACAAACTTAAATAACGCTAGTAAAGCTGCGGCACGATCCCTGTGGATACGAACTCATTCTAGACACCTAGAGTGTGAATTAATACTCGACGACAGACTGGTGCACTTGCCAGACCGTAGTCAAGTTTTTGGCGCCGTTGCCGGGGATTGTGTTTACAAAGCCTTACTAGATTTATTTAAGCTTGTCAAAAAAAAAATCAAAAATACAAAAAAATAAAAAATAAAAAATAAAAAAAAATCTTGTTGATGATTGTGGATTTTGATCTGTGAAAGTTCTGGCTAAGGATAAGTCTTGGTATTTAAGCGATCCGTTGTGATCCACCTCACTTACCTGGGAATTTTCATAGTGACAAAGACACATGAGACAAACCAAAAATAGTTCCACAAAAAATATTTATCCAGTGCTACTGAGGTATTTGTTTAAAGTGCATGCAGACAGGTACTCAAGTGCTAAGGATTACAAGGGCTGGCAACATCAAAAATTAAAGTCAGCATTCTTACAGGAAAACTCTCAAAAAGATGAGAGATGGAGCAAATTGAGAAAGAGAAGCTGCAACAAAAAGTCAATGGTCAGGAGAATCATTTGACTAAAGCTTCCACAGGAAGCAAGAGAAGAAAAGGGCTGTTACAGGAATGGTTCGGAGACACGGGAACCATTGAAAAGATGACAAGAGAATAGAGAAAGGCCATCAAGGATGAACTACTACAATCAGGAAAACCAGTCTGCAAAGTCACCTCAGGAGAACAACTTCTTCCTTGAAGAAAGAATCAAAAAGAGAGACATGCACGAATATAAGTTTAGGGTGAAATCACTGTGTTCTATGAAACTGCACCGGTAAATTAGTCGCCAACCGGATAATTGAGGATATGGTGAAACAGACCTGGTCCTTCCTGACAGTAATTAACGAAAAAGGAAGATGGCCAGTGCTTCAAGCTGGAACAAAGGAGCACAAGAGAGACATGCGAACCTATCCTCTGTAATGGAGGAAATGCCTCAAGCTAATGAGAGGCTAAACAAGCGTTGCTTGGGAGGCAACCCAAGGATAAGTATATTTATTTCAGTATTTCTAATTCAGTATTTTCAATTCATAGCATGTACTTGGGAATTCTTGTTATATCACTTTCATCTAACCCTTATTCAAACTTACAAAAAATTAAATAACTGTTTGTTGTTTATTATCTAGTGCATGATACACTGTTATAGGAAAGATTGCGGCGAAGTAAGTTATAAATTCTGATGAGCCAAATTTCACGCCTTCATAAAGAAACCAAAGGTGATTGCTCCGAAATGCGAAGTTCGGGAGACAAAGAGACGAGTGATGAAGCTGGTGTCCGTGAGACAAGTGTTCAACTTTCAGATACCTAAGCCATGTGAGGATTTGAGCCAAATATTTCCAAACGGTATTACCACTTTCTTTCGAATTACTATGAGAGTACCGTGCACTTGTTTATTTTCTAGAACTTGCTCTAATTCTCTGCTGACTAGTTGATTTGATATTATATGCATTGAGGCAATTGTTTGTTATAACCCAAAGCCTTTTCAAGCCGCCCTTTATATATTATTATCCTTTGCTAGCCAAATTTGAGCCGTAATTATTATTATCCCTTTTGTTTCGGTGACAAACCACGATATAAGCTTATAGACCAGAAAAACAATGATTTACCCTCTTTGGAGTTAGGTAATAGTTCTCAAAGTCTTGGCAACAAAATAAGTTTGGGGTTGCTCATGGAACTAGCAACGTCTAAGTTTGGGGTGGGTATACGGTGAACTATCACTACAAAAAAAGAAAAATAAAGAAAAATAAATGAAAAAGAGACGGGAAAAACATCAAAAAAGATCCCTAAAAAAATAGTCTCTTAAAAAAAATGAATGAAAAAGAAAAAAGAAAAAAAGAGCCAAAGGGCAAAAGAAAGAGCCAAAGGGAAAAAATAGTGATAGAAAAGAACCATACAAAGACACATCCGGTTCTTATTTTCCGATACCAACACAAAAAGGCACCCTAAGGAACAAAGGTTGCGTACACAAAAAGGAACAACAAAGTAGAACTTAACTCCAATGTTTAGCCTACTATTCCCAAAAATGTCCTACCTTGACCTAAGCCACGTTATAACCCTGAAAAGACCTCCAATAATGCATGTATATTAAATTTTGACTGGTTACTTAGAATTCTTGCAAGCCTATGGTAAAATGGCAGGTTGTACGTTGATTGAGAGCTAACCCTTTCAATTATGAGCGAAAAACACAAATGTGAGAGAGAGAAAAAGTTGAACATAGACTCTTGCAGACATTTGTATGATTTGCTACCATTGACGTCTCCTGAGCCTAGCAGGACTGAGCATGATCGCTGCGGTAAGAAATCAGCGGTACCATTGCTAAAATATTAAGCAAGGTTGTGAAATTCCTATCATCTTATTTATCTCTTATTTCTCTAACGATCTTGTCTGACAACATGTTACTTGAGGACAAGCAACAGTTTAAGTTTGGGGTCGTGATGACAGGAATTTCTACGTCATTTTTAGTATTATTATTAGTAGTAAAATGACCAAGACAGACCCAAATACGAAGGAAAACCTACAAAAGCAAGAAAAAGCATCAAGACAGAGTCCAAGATGCAAAAAGACAAGAAAAAGCCCAAAAAGTGAAGAAATACAGCATTCCATCGCAGCACGATGTGTGCTATCGTGCCACGATGAAAGCTCCTTGCACGCCAAGCAATCAGAAGAAATAAATCTTGAGAAAATCTTCCATCGCAGTACGATGCCATACAATGCAGTACAATGATGTTACTTGGCGCCTAAGCTGATGAAATGCACATGATCAGTTATAATTTTGAACTGAATCTTCACATCGCAGTACGATGGCCTTATCGTGCTGCGATGCCTTGCTGAGGCCCATTACGAAAACTATAAATAGAGCCTCCCATTCATTGTTTTATTCATTCAGAAATAGTAGAACACTCTCTCCTATAAGGAGAAGAGCTCTATTGGACATAGTTTTCTCCCCTTACGGGAAAACTAACTCAGCAATGTATGATTTCTTTAGGCTTTTGTATTTAGGTTATGATTTCTTGTAATTTAAATATGTAGTCTTTATAATTTATGCCTTAGGTTGTGGTGGAGAAGATGAACTCCCCTATGAATATTTGGAGTCTGTGATTGAGTCTAAGTTATAATAAATGATATTTAGTAATTATGTTTGTTATTTACTTTCGTGCACTTTAATAACGTATTCTCGTAATCTGGCCGGATAAGCGGGAGCGCCCATAGAATTAATATCAGGTTTTGACTTGTTATTAGTTCGGAACTCATAGTAAATAATGCTAGGTGTATAGAGTCGGTAACATCCTGAACTAGTCGTGAACTGAGCGGTTAGAGGAGGAATCATGCACTAGGTGTGATCTGAGCACTTAGAAGATGAACAGCCCGATACTAGGACCTAGAGGTTAATTGGTGAAGGTTATAATGCATGTTTATAAACAACTCACTTAGTAATTAAGGTATGTGACACATCGAGGTTAGGCTCTCGTAGGTACCTTAGTTGTTAATGTAGGGAAACTTTAATAGACATAGTGTAATAGTAAGGTATTACTACAACAAGGATAATTCACCGCCGAACATAATCTAAGTAACTATGTTATACACCGGTCATGCCAAATATGAAGAAGGGAGGGAGTCCAACCATCATACCTAGCCTCTATATTTCTTGAATCTATTATTTATACATTCTGCAATTTATATTTCTGCAAAGCATTACGCTATTTTTATAAAAACCTTTTCAAAAACCAAAGCGAATGCAAACTATCACAAACTTAAATAACGCTAGTAAAGCTGCGGCACGATCCCTGTGGATACGAACTCATTCTAGACACCTAGAGTGTGAATTAATACTCGACGACAGACTGGTGCACTTGCCAGACCGTAGTCAACCGTCAACCTGAGAACCTGAACCCCAAAGTTCAGTAAATTAACACAAAATAAGAGAGTGAGATCACATAATCCACAAATCATAAGCATAAGGTACACTTATTACTCCAATGAAATTATAAACATAATTCAACTTTAACTCATCAATATAATCTTAACACATATACAAGTATTCAAGATTCACCACACAAACACAAATAATCACTTAACACATAAATGCACCACTTAACACATAAATGCACATTCTCCTAATGCATCTAATGTCACAACCAATGTCATGTCACCCTAGACACAACTAATGCATGTGGTACCATCGTCTTTATTAGAGTATCTCACCTCTAATATCCTTCTTTATCAAAAATTATCATTTGATATCCCTCTTTATTAGAATCCACATGATTCTAATATCCGACTCAAATGTGAATGCATGAATGTAAACATACCAAATAATGATGATAACACTACACATCTACTCATGAATAATAGGCCACTCATCCCTATTATTCTTTCTCAATTCTCATCAAATTCACATCATCATATCATCATTAAGGTATACATTCAAGCACACATATCATAAAGTAATTCATTTATCTCAACTCAATTAGGCATACAATTATTATTATCAATCACTAAATAATAACTTTCACCATAATCAATCATCATGTAATCAAGTCATATATACATATATATATATATACTCCAATTAAACATCAACACCAACAATTAATCATTGCAAAAGAATATCAATGAAACATGTTATTATACTCCAATCACACATCAATACCAACAATAAATCATTGCAAAAGAATATCAATGAAACATGTTATCATACTCCAATCACACATCAACACCAACAATTAATCATTGTAAAAGAATATCAATGAAACATGTTATCATACAATACCCCTTCTACATGCA
The DNA here is from genome assembly GCA_030408175.1 of Trifolium repens. Taxonomy (NCBI): domain Eukaryota; kingdom Viridiplantae; phylum Streptophyta; class Magnoliopsida; order Fabales; family Fabaceae; genus Trifolium; species Trifolium repens. The sequence goes on from CP125851.1 coordinate 42,287,574, forward strand.
AGACCCCTTCTATCATGCAGTATTCCTTCTACATGTAAGACTCCTTCTATTATGCAGAATATTTTCTACAGGTAATACCCCTTCTATCATGCAGAATACTTTCTACATGTAATACCCCTTCTATCATGCAGAATACTTTCAACATGTAATACCCCTTCTATCATGCAGAATACTTTCTGCAGGTAATACCCCTTCTATCATGCAGAATACTTTCTGCAGGTAATACCCCTTCTATCATGCAGAATACTTTCAACAGGTAAGACCCCTTCTATCATGCAGGATACTTTCTACAGGTAAGACCCCTTCTATCATGCAGGATACTTTCTACAGGTAAGACCCCTTCTATCATGCAAGATACTTTCTACAGGTAATACTCCTTCTATTATGCAGAATCCCAAGCATGTTCATGGACAAGAACACTTAAAAATACCCATTTTTATTTTCATGTTATAAATCATAAATGAGCTTCCTTTAAGTTAACACATATGGTTATACACATAAAAACACCATTAGATTCACAGATCTGCACCATTTCATACCATAAAGTAAGAATTTACACATTTACTCAACAACTCATAAAGCTCACGAAATTCAATTCAAACATCTACACATTCCTTTTTTTCCCTTTAAATTCATATACACATCATAGTATAGGTTCATTAAACTTATTAGGAACAACAAAATTAACTTTCTTTAAGAAATCTCCCACCCCAAAAACAAAAATGAGTGGAGAAAGTTTGGGAACGGAGAAATCGACATTCTCCCCTTTCTCGGATCACTCATGATTATGAATCTACTCTCTTACCTTATTATTGATGGAATCTTTACTCCTCCACTCCTATTGAATCCTCAAGCTTAAGTTCCTCTTTGTTCTTGCATTTCCTCACTTTTTTCCATTGTTTTCCAATTCCGAACTGCCACATTCAGAGAATGATTTCTCCCACCTCGGGCCTTATTTCAACGATCCCAACGGTCAAAAGTTGCGTTTGGGTGTTGTGAACCTTCCCTTAAAATTATTCAGCGATCCAACGGTTAACGAATTCGGGATCGAAGTTTTAGTGGAGCTGCTGCATGGAAAACATGAATTGTTCTCTACTCATTCTTTCTCTTTCTTCCTCTCTTTTCTCTTCTTTAAGACAAATGAAAACCCTTCTCATGACACTCACCCTCTTTATAGCATTATCTCTAGGTCTCATCCAATTACCACAATACCCTTCGTTAAACTCTAACTCCAAGTCCAATAACCAAAAGCCCAATAATTCTATTCCACCCAATTAACTCTTATGACTAAATAACATGCATAATCATATTTAGTAACTTAACTAAATAATAATAATACAATTAAGTACAAGTTAATAAACACACATAATTAAATAAATATAATAATCACACATATTAATAAAATTGGGTCGTTACAGTATGGATGAGTAATTGAAAAATGAAAAAGATATTTCAATATATAGAACATTGGCGTGGGTGTGATATATCGGTGTTATGTCACAGCCACTTTAGTTGCCAACCAATTGGCTTTGGTCCAAATTCATATTTTGATCGGCCACTAAAGAGACTATGACATAGCATCGACCAATCATATGCACCTTAGAATAGAGAAATAGAGGATGAAAGTATATTGTATTATTTCTTTCAAGTGTGTGAATTACATGAGAATGAGAGTCCTATTTATAGGACAAAAGTATGGGACAACCAAATCTAGTTATTAATGGACATTCATCCAATATTATTCATAACACTCCCCACTTGAATGTCCATTGAGGATATGCCTCGTTAAAACCTTACTAGAGAAAAATTCATTCGAAAAAAATCCTTTTGAAGGAAAAAGAGTACATAATCTTTTGTGTATGAACTGTCTCATTAAAAACGTTCCCAGAAAATCAAGTTGGACAAAATCATGGTGAAGGGAAAAAGAGTGCATAACGTATCTATCTCTCCCCCTCATAAAGACAATCATATATGAGATGAAAAAAAAATCAAATAATCTTCTCTACTGATTACTCAAAAGTTTTGTTTGAAGTTGACTTTGTAGAAAGATCTGTTTTATCTTCATAGTCTTAATCTCCTCTAAATTTGCAGTTTGTGTGACATTATCTTCATATTGAATTGTTGCAAGAACTCTATAGAAGAAAACTATTCTTGTATCTGATGAATCATACACTTCGACCAAATCACATTCTTGATTTATTGTATGTAGTGCTAAACTTTCCTCATCATTTTATTTCATGAATCTCCATGAGTGATTGTATTTTCTCATGTAAACATATAGTTTGTTTGTTATCTATACTATTATAAGGATTAGACAAATAACTAGCACATCTAAAATAATAAAATATATATTTGATGATATATTAACAATAAATAATTTGTTCAAAAAAAAAAAAATAAATAATAGGTCAACAATATATTTGTCTCTATTTGAACTAAAATATAGTACTTCAAAACTAATTAGTTCTTCATTATTTACTCGAGCTCTAAAATAACATTTATTTACATCAGCGATCTTACAAAAATTAGAAAATACGTAATTGATATTTTTTTTTTCCATATAGTATAGTTTTTGCTTTGCTGCCTTGCTAATTCGCTCAGGTTGTTGTGATAATTTAATAGCAACTTTATCATATTTTCCAATTAAATTCAATATTTATACACTTTTATTTTTTGGGTAACAATCTACACACATCTAACACAACCTACTCTAAAAATGTCTAATTACTACTTTTACCTTTAAAAGTACTAATTAGGAGTTTTTTTTAATGAAAATAATTGAAGTTCGCTAGTCTACATTAATTTCTCTCTCTCTCTCTCTCTCTCTCTCTTTCTCTCTCTCTCTCTCTCTCTCTCTATATATATATATATATATATATATATTATTGAAATATAATGCCGTTATATAGTAAAATTCTTTAAAATATGTCATACAAAACATCAAACAATGAGTTTAATTATATTGGTTTATTAGTGCATTAGTCTATTCAACATAAATATAAGACTTAAATATGTAAAAGGTCCTTGCACTTAAGGGTCGTTTGATTTTCAGTCCTTACATTTCAAAAACCTTTCAAATTTGCCCTACACTTTCAGTCAACTTTAAAAAAGGTCTCTGGACTGACTTTTTAGCTTATGTGTCACTATTTTTGCCATTTGTCACTGATGACTGGACTTAGATGGAAGCTGACTCACCCAAATGTGACATGAAAGGACCAAAATACCCTCGGTGACTATTGGAATAATTGGAAGGACGAAACTGCCCTTCTCCATCATCATCACAAACAAACCCCAGCGGCCACTTCTCTTTCTATCACATCACAACACAATCTTCTTCTTCCTCTGTCACTCAATTTCTCTCTGTCTCAATTTCAACTTCAATTTTCTACAATGCAAGAAACAACCACTGTCAATGTCTCCGACAGCCCCACTCCTCCTCCACCACCGCCACCTCCACCAACACATAACCGCCGACCAAGAACCCGTGAAGTCAGCTCCAGATTCATGACACCTTCCGCCTCCACTGCTCAGAGCCGTCAACAACGAGACGATTCCGACGACGAGAATTCTGAATCTTCATTCCCAATTGGTTATTATTTTCAGAAAAAACAACAACAACAACAAAGAGTTGTTAAGCTTCAGATCTGGGTTTGAATCACACAACAAAGATGTTCAACGCTTTACCATTGAAACACCAACCTCCGTCCCAGCACCTCCTTCGCTCAAATCTGTCAAACTCGTAACCCATGAAAATTCTGGATCTGAAACTCATCTTTCATATGATTTCAACAACTAAAAGGGTTGAATACAATTTTAATAAGCACTTATACGAGTTCTCTTTGAATATTTCCTTCGATGAACAAAACTCGTCTTCGTCTTCTGACCTCTTTTCTAAACAAATTTTTAATTTGATTTTGGAACATTACTGGATTAGTAGAGTATTTGATTTTTCTTGGTTGAAACATGAATAATGGTTGAACCCTAAATCCCAATTTGACTAAAGATTGCAAAAATGAAGATAATACATGATAATCAGGTTGTCATTGCTAATTTGAATGAAAGAAAATTAGAAAACTCTCATTTCTAAGTGGTGGTGTTGTTCAAATTAGCATGGTGGTGTTGTTCCAAGGCATTGCTTTTGAGAGAGACGCGGATGAATAATCATGAAGATGAACAAAAATATGACTTTTTGTTTGTTTTTCTTTTTAAATAATTATTTAAAAGTTAATCTAAATGGATAAGGGCAGTTTTGTCCTTTCATTTGTTCCAATAGTCACTGAGGGTATTTTGGTCCTTTCATGTAACATTTGGGTGAGTCAGCTTCCATTTAAGTCTAGTCATCAGTGACAAATGATAAAAATAGTGACACATAAGCAAAAAAGTCAGCCCAGGGACCTTTTTTAAAGTTGACTGAAAGTGTAGGGCAAATTTGAAAGGTTTTTGAAATGTAGGGACTGAAAATCAAACGACCCCTAAGTGCAGGGACCTTTTACATATTTAAGCCTAAATATAATTATTATTAATTTTTTACAAGAAATATAATTATTATTTATTTAAAAGCATAAGAATGACTATTACCACTTTTAATGTTACTCTTTTTGTATATGAAATTAAATACAAGGTACCACTAATGTATGATATCCAAAGTGGTATCACCATTAGAGTAAAATATGTATGAGTTGCATAAGTATTACATGATATTGTATGGACTACTTGTTAATGATATATGATATTCAACGTGGAATCACCATTGGAGATGCTCTCAATATCTAATCACTTGAAAAGAAAATAATAAATACATTTTTTGGAGAACCACTTTACAACTGTAGTACCTTAATACGTTATACAATAATCAGTGTATTTGGAGATTCATTTGCGGAAATACAGTCATTTCTTAGATTTTTTTGATAGAGTGAAGACTCTATTAAGTTCCTTCCCGGTATACCACTCAATCCACCGTTAGATATAATTAGTCTACATTAGAGGCAGAGTTAGGAATCAAACATAGGGGCTAAGTCTACAAATTATAATTTAGTATATATAAAATGTAAAAAAACAAATTTGGTAATAACTACTGTACATATATAAGAAATTTAAGAACATATAAGTAATATCCAAAGTCAATATATAAAAATAAATACAAAACTCATTTTAACACTATGAACAAAACAATCCATATGCTTCACACACCAAAATGGTCAACAAAGACAAGCAACCACAATTATTAACAAAACATAAACACAATAACTAAAGAGGCTCATTCCCAAAAAATGCTATAACAAATTTCACTCCAAACATACCCTAATGCTTGCACACTTTTTTTGCCATATAAGACAAAGGTCCAATAGATATATAGTACTCCTTTAGTCCTTTTTATAAAAGATAACTGAGTCAACAAAAATTGATTTATGTGGATTATAATATGAACTAAATACATCAATTTTTATTGACACAATTGTCACTTATAAAAAGAACCGGGCGTATTATAATACTATTTAATAGAACTGATATTTTTGAACTTGCGAGTCGTTCTCTCGACCAACCTGAATTAGACGCTGCTCTTTTTGAGCAAATTGCTTTTTTAATTTTGATTTTTTTTGTCATTTGAACGATTTGAATCAAGATTGTCACAATTTAGTTTTTACGTTGATTCCTTATAGTTATAGCTAAGTGGAATTGAAACGTAGATTCAACTCAAAAACTCGTAAAGTTTACCTCATACTATAATAAACATATAAAACCAATCGTTATTTGGTTCAGTGGTGATTGACGCTGAACTTGGTAGGGAGGATCACGGTTCGATCCCCCGCAACTGCGATCGGGAGGGGGCTGAAACCACTTGATTCCAGAGTAAAATCCTTTTGTTATGATGATCTATGTCACGTGAAATTAAATATTATATATGATTGAAATACAAAGTGATTATATATTTTAGTCACTATTGTTTTATTTTATTTTTTACGAAACCCCAATTATATTATGTATCTCTTTTTTTGTTGATAATTATATATTTTTTAAAATATTTAAGTATTTATTATTTATCAAAGAACTTATTATATTTAAATGTCCTAAAATCTTAGCCTAACTAGCTGAAATGTCAAAATTTTTAGATCGGACGCCATTTCGTCTATCTACAAAAAAAAACTTATTAAAATTAATTAATCACATAAAATTTTGCAATATTATATTATTTTATCAAAATATAATTGCTTATTTGTGTTGTTTTTAATTTGTTTTCATCTATTTTTCTTTTATTTTTTTTCTTTTATTTTTTTTCGCACACATACATAAAATAAGAGACATTGTTGGGAATACACGATTACTAAAAATCCCCATCCGTTCCTCTCTCCAATTTATAAGCAAAAATTCTCTTGACGAAAATTTTCCAATTGCAATTCCTGAACAAAAAGACGACCTTCAATGTCAAAGAGAGAATGTGAGTCAAGACGCCCATAGATCATCATAACAAAAGGATTGTACTCTTCTGGTAACTCTTCAAGAATGGAGTCAATTTGATCTTGCTCCATTACCGAGTCACTAATCGAGAGAAGCGTATTAGCAATAGCGCGAACACGAAGAACAAATTCTATGATAGTCTTCATGCCTTTCTTGATAGTTTTGAGCTCAGATCGAAGCCGACGAACCTTTTGCTTTGAGATGTGCATTGAAGTGCTTGTGAACTTGTTCCCAAACTTGAAACGTGTAACACCCAAACCCGTTAATTAAATTATTAATACCTTTATAAAATCTTTTTTAAAATACGCAGCGGAAAATAAGATTGAGTTGTAAAATAATGGTTCGAGTATTACATCTAAACGCTGCTAATAACTTAATTAGTAAAATATCACTTATACAAAATCCTTTTGAAAATGATACAACCTCAATAAATTAAAATAAGAAATAAAAGACTCTATGTATACAAATATACAAACACCCGTTCCCGTGTCCTAATCAGAGCGGAGCTTCGCCGACAACTTGAGCATAAACATAACCTGAGAACCTGGACCCCCAAAAGTCCAGCAAGTACACAAAACAGAGGGTTAGATAGTATAACCAGAAGGAATATAAGCGTAAGAGTACACTTACATTTAATAATCATATATTAAGATTAGATAGACATATACATCCTCTTATATCATCTAACAAACATAGATTTGACATCTTAAGGCATTTACGCAAGCACATGAATACATAAACACATTCCACAAGTTATCACAACATTTAGAATAAACATTTACAATAGCCATTAATGTCAACTATCATTTACCACATAGTAATGCACAACTTCCTAATGCAACTAATGTCACAATGTCACTCTAGACGCTACTAAATGCATGCAGTACCATGACACAATATCAACATGGATAATCTTAATCCAAGTGTTCTAGATCAGCTACTCATAGAACATTCTAGGCCACCACCATCTAGAATTGATACCCCTAGATCACCTCTCATAGGGACTAACATACAAGCATGAATGCTTGAATGTGCATATACAAAACATATGGTTCATCTCAATTATACATCATCATTTATGGATACAATCCAAAATATTCTAAATCATCATCTTTAGAATAGATAACATAACTCAAGTGTTCTAGATCATCAACTCATAGAACAACCATCCTAGATCATCATCTCTAGGATCAACACATAACATATGTATAACATAATCCAAATCATCAACTTTAATTCATCATCATAATACATCAACAATTAAGTCATCATAAACCATCATCATATAAACCATTATATATCATCATCATAAACATCATTTAATGAGTATTAAACTCTTCATTCATCCAATCATTCCATACAAGACCATAGAGTTATAATTAAATCATACAAGTCAAACTCAACATAATTAAGCATCAACATTTTTCACATTATAGCATATTCCAAGTATAATCCTACAAAACTAATCTCGGAATCGGAATCTACGCGAACAACTGGACAAAATAGGTTCCGGGTGCATAAGTCAACATAAAGTCAACGCTGACATGGCCGATGATGTGGCATGACGTCAGACAGTCATGACCATGACGCGTAGCGTCGGGCTATTGCGTCGCAATGCCCTGTTTTCCAAAATTTTCCAGAAATCACTGTAGCGACGGCCTAGCGTCGCCCTCTCCGTCGCTAGTCACTGTTCATAATGCAGAAAATGCGTTTTGGCTCGGAATTTCGCAAATAATCACTTAAAAGTCACGGAATTGCTTATTTAGGCTTAGAAAAATTATATCTAACTATTACTAAACTTATGGCTTATATAAAAGTGCTTATTTAAGTTCAAAAACATCAAAGTCAACACTTAATTCATGATTTTTTCTACTATTATCATAAAAACTCATTTTCAATATATTCAATCAAAATCAAAACTTAAGTAATCATTTTTCCCATACATTTCATACAACAATCACAAGTAGAAACATGTTAACATATAACTCATCATCAAAACTTCAATATAAACAAGTTCCCAAAATCCATTTTTATCCAAAACCAAAATGAGTGAAGAGAGTTTGGGTTTGGAGTTTTAGACAAACTCTCCTCTCTTTGATTCACTCAAAATTATATTTTATTCAAACCTCTTACCTCAAGTGTTGGAATCTCTAGTCCTCCCTCTTCAATCCTCTACCTCAAGCTTTTGCCTCTTTCTCTCCTCTAAGCCTCCATTCTTTCTTTCTTTTTGTTTTCCAAGACTAAACCCTAGTCTTACTATCTTTTCTTTAAATACTACTTCTCTACACTTTTACCAATCACACCCCCACTTTCTTAATAACACTACACTTTTATTTTCTAAGCCCAACAACACATAATTCTAATAATTAATTAATTAACCAATGCATAATTACTAAGAGCTTCTAACTAACTTAATAAACATACTAATGACCAAAATACCTTTTTTTAATCAATCAAAACACAATTAATCATAAAAGTCACATATTCACACATAATTAATTAAATTGAACAATCACAATAAATAAATACAAATATCAATTAATTTCTAATATTTAAATCTGGGTCGTTACAAAACGCAAATGGAGGCAACCAATGGTGCGTGGAAGCACTAACTCAGCCAGGGTGGAGAGCAACCACGTGAATAGCATTTAATCTTGAACGAGCCATTTGTCGTATGCCTCTGAAACTATGTCAAGCTCATGGTCGGATTCTGAGTTGCATTTCGCCGGAATTTGGGGATTCACAACGAACCTATGCAATTTGTGCGAGATGATAACGCCCTTAACTTGTTGATTCCAAAGGAGAAAGTTCATGTCATCAAGTTTGATGGAGAGCTTGGTAGTGAACTTGACAGTGTCAAAATTGTTATGAGAGGACGAACCACCGATGAGATTGAGAGATGGTGAAGAAGCCATGGTGAATGGCAGTATTACCCCAACCTCCTTCCAACTCTATTAAATATTGCAGAATACTTTAGTAAACGAATTATAACAAAAAAATGAAATAAATTAATTTCAAACCATGATAGATCATTTGAGAATGAATGAAACTTACATTTTACATAAACACAACCAAAAAATGGATAGCAAAAAATTAAAGACATCAACCACACACACCTAGAATTAAATTGATAGAACAATAATGGATGATATTATGTCTTTCCCGAGTTATTTTATTTGTAGTAAGTTGGTCTAACCCTAGCTCAAGTGAAATGATCTTTTATTTCGATTTCTTGTTGGTTCACGTTCATCACATTTCTATTTCTAGGGCAACTTATGTATTTATTTAATGACAGACTTCGATGTAAGTTACACTAATTTCTAATTTTACATTGTGGATTAACATCACGGTACCAATTATGTGCATGTGGTCGAGAGATAGAGTGCAAGCGATAGAGAAAGTGTGGGTTAAATGATTATATCATAAATGATTAGTGTGGTCATAAATGATTAGATCATGTAGGGTCATTAAATCTAACGGTGGATTTGAAGGACAATATTTGACACAGTTATTGCGTCAATGCAGTAATTTGATTTAGACAGACCGATTAGAAATGTACGGCCGAAATCTGATGCTGTATAAAATTATTAAAATATGGAGTTTTAATCAGAACTGTTGAATCGCAAACGAATGGCTATGATTTACTACTGCGGTAAACCGCGTGAGTTTACAACAGCAGTGAATCCAGGACCGGATTTGAATGGTACATTGGTGAGAAATTTGATAGATCCCTATCGTAAAAACCATCAAATAATATAGTACTATGCAATTAAAATAATTTCTTCATCAATTAATTATTTATTAAATTTAGGCTTACTTACATATATGTGATCCCTTATGTTTGTTTTAGGTTTCAATTTCACCCTTAAGTTTAAAAAGTTTCAAGTTCGTCCTTTTAGTCAAATTTTGATTTAAATCGTTCATGTAGCTAACAAATTTGCATATGTGGGCAATTTAGAAGGGTGTTACGTGAAAGTTTTAGACAAAATTAATTCAAAACTTAATTGTAAGTTAGAAGAAATTAACTTACAATTAAATTAAAAGGATGAACTTATGTTGATATCAGTAATATAAGGGACCAAATTGAAATTTTTAAAATATAGAGGATTTGAAACCTAAAATAAAGATAAAGGACTAAATATGCAATTGAGTCTTAAATTTAAGAGTGGATTTGAATATTTGTACACCTGTGTTTTTTAATATATTAATTGTTTATAGAATGTTCAAAGAATTTTTATCACTATAGCAATTTACAAGATTGTTGCTTGAATTTTACTATATATAAGCATCTTCTAATTTACTAAGGATTTATCTAATATGTGCAATATTGCTCATGTTAAAGTAGCTAAAAGTAGTTATTTTTTTTTTATTGAAAAACAACAATTATTTATTAAAAAGTTACACATTTAATATAAAATGCACAAGTTTCAATACAAACTTACTATCTTGAACTTCTAAACATGTACAAATTTGTACATAATAGAAAAACTCATAGCGATGTGATTTTTTACAAAGTATTATGTTTTAATTTCTTAATTACAAACCCCCAGGATTGATATATAGAAACGGAAAGCCATTGATTTTTTCTAAACTAATCTTTCATGATTTAGGGGTATTTATTCATCAACCAATGAGAACAAGCTACATAATTAAATTTATATATGATCCTTACAATTTGTTACAAGTTAGTTGTGGGGACCACATACAAATCTACTTATGTGGCTTATTCTCATTAATTGATAGGTAAATAGTATCAAATTATGAAGAAGTAAAGTATGTCTATCTCACCAAAACCATATTATTAGGTATAGTTTTTATGCGTCATTTTTACTATCCTCTGATAATGTACAAAGTGTATGTTGGGTTAAAAGTATGAAAGGTGGACTTATATTGAATATGAATGGAAAAAATATTTGATTTATAAGAAAGGTATTATATGGGAGATTCTATGGTGCAGTCACCAATATGACTACTTTGGTGCAGTCATTATCTAGTGCTACATCATTTATATGAGGGTGGGTACACCTGCACACGGATGTGTGACATGTGGCACATAATCATTCCTTCTCATTATTCTATTATTTATGATTTTTTTATGGCAAATTCTTAAATATAGTGGTCCATCAAAATGTAATTTATAATATTATTAAAACATAATTAATTTTCAACTGTGACAACAAAACTTTTAATAATTGTACCATTTTTCAATTCATGTTTTCTTTCATCTTCTTCCCTTTTTGGTTTTTGCCTCATTCATCCATTATCTTCCATCTTCTTCTTCCTTTAGATATGCACTTTTAGTATGCTCAAAAATCTCTTTTTACTTCTTCTTCTCTAAACGCATCTCTTTCTTCTTACCCAAATTCTTCTCTTGCATAATGGGTAACATGGTTTTGGTATCAAATTTAGGTATTTTCTTCAACAAATCTGAGTAGTTTCTTAGCAAATCTGGGTATTTGTTCTTTATATTTTGTTAGATTTTGATTTTAGTTATTTGATTTCACACATTTTCAATTGAAATTAAAATCAGAAATATATTAGAAATGATTTGTGTAATGTTTCTGAGTTATTGATTGTGGTTTTTTATGTTAAAATTTGCCTGCAACGTGCGAGATCTGCATCTGCAGCGGATTCGGATTCGGGTCAAAACGACACACCAGAGGTTGAAGATGAGCTGTTTTTCTTCTGTTGTTACTTGTGACGTGTATATATATATATATATATATATATCAGGAAACGAAATAAATCACAACCATTGTTATGGCGCAGTGGCCACTCATTTGCTTATCCAACCCAAAGGTTGTGGGTTCAAGCCTTGGAACAGGCATTTTTTGTGGTAATTTGATATTTTTTTTAAACTATTGGTTGTTTGTGAGTTAAATTCTTGGTTAAACCAATTTTTTTCCAATTTTATTAATTTCTATTTTAAAAACCAATTAGATTAGTTCCCTTTTTTTGTGACAAAAATTGCTAATGTGGACTAACAATTAATTATAAATTTAAATTTTAAATTAACGAAATTGAAATGTCCAAGTGTCGAAATTCAAATGTTAACCGATTGTTAGTCCATTTAGGTAATATATCAAATTAATAAAATTGAAATAAAAATGGTTTAACCAATGATTGAATTCACATATACTAAATTTAATACATGTGTAATCCGGTTTAAGAATTTAAATAATCAAAATTTATATTTAATAATTGCATTTAGTAATTAAATTTAATATTATATTTAGAAATTAAATTTTATATTTAAAAATCGTATTTAATAATTATATTTAAGAAGTAAAACCTTCGTATTGGGTCAACGCATGTCCTCCGGTTTAAGTTATATAGTAAGAACCCTAGTGTTTGACCTAGACGTACACTCTGGTTTAAGTTAAGTATTAAGAACCCTGGAATTTGACTAACATATATACCATGGTTTAAGAATTTAAATAATTAAAATTTATATTTAACAATTATATTTAATAATTAAATTAAATTAAATATTATATTTATAAATTAAAATTGTATTTAATAAATAAATTTAAGGAGTGAAAAATCTCGTATTGGACCAACACATGTACATCAGTTTAAATTATGTAGTAAGAACTCTAAAGTTTGACCTAGACGTTTACTCCAGTTCAAGTTAAGTACCAAGAAATCTAGAATTTGACTACCACATATACTTCGATTTAAGAATTTAAATAATTAATATTTTTACTTAATAATTTTTTTAATAAATAAATTTAATATTATATTTGGAAATTAAAATTTATATTTAAAAATTGTATTTAATAATTATATTTAAGGAGTAAAGGCATTTTTTGTGGTAATTTGATTTTTTTTTTAACTATTGGTTATTTGTGAGTTAAATTCTTGGTTAAACCAAATTTTATTTCCAATTTTATTAATTTCTATTTTAAAAACTAATTAGATTTGTTCCTTTTTTTTTTGACAAAAATGGCTAATTTGGACTAACAATTAATTTTAAATTTCAATTTTAAATTAACGAAATTGAAATGTCCAAATGTCGAAATTCAAATGTTTAATCGATTGCTAGTCCATTTAGATAATATATCAAATTAATAAAATTGAAAAAATAAATTGGTTTAACCTAGGATTGAATTCACATATACTCCGATTTAAGTTACGTAGTAAAAAGATACAGAAACGATAAAAAATACCCATAAAAATAGAACATAAACAATAAAAGATAAATGTCCAAAAAAATATGAACAAAAGCAATTAAAATATTAAACAAAATACCTATTTTACTAATTTATCCTTATTGGCTTTAATAATATTCCATATTTTGTATCCTTCGTTGTATTTTACTAAAAAAAATTATAGAAAGAAGATGAATAAAAAAATTAAAAAATTATAGAAAGTTTAGTCAATAAAAATTTGTAAAAAGAATAAGATGAATGCAATAAAAGGAGAATATATGCATTATAAAAAAACAAAAAAGAGAGAGAGAATAAATATGAATCTATGCATAAAAATAAAAACAAAAGGATTATAGAAAATTGCGTCAAAAGTATTATATTTTAATGTTATTGCTTATGTGAATAATTTAAAAAATTATTATTTTAAAATGATTTTAAAACTCCTACCCTTAATCAAACTTAAATATTAAAAAAAAATCAACCGAAGCATTATAACCACTAATCTTTGACTGAGGCCGGTTGAAGTTAATGACTTAAAATTTATAAAAATAAAGTATAATTTGGCTTAAGATTATATTTCGGTTCAACTGAAGCACTATTATCCCTAGTCTTTGACTGATGATTATACTCCGGTTAAATTGAAGCACCATAACACTACTTTTTGACCAAGAATTATATTTTGATTGAAGTTAATGACTTAAAAATTATAAAAATAAGGTCAAATTTAAAAATTAAGTATTAAGTATAACTTAAGTTAAGATTATACTTTGGTTCAACTAAAACATTGTTAACTTAATTATTTGACTGATGGTTATACTCCGATTGAAGTTATTGACTTCAAAATTATATAAATAAAATAAAATTTAAAAATAAAGTATAATTTGACTTATGATTATACGTCGGTTTAACGGAAGCACTATTAACCATATATTTTTACTGATGGTTATACTTCGGTTGAAGTTATAGATTTAAAAATTATAAAATAACTTAAAATTTTAAAATAATGTATAATTAGATTTAATATTATACTCCGGTTCAACTGAAACACTAGTATTTAACTGAATATTATACTCTGGTTCAACTGAAGCACCGTTAACCTTAGTCTTTGACTAAATGTTATAATCTGATTAATATTATAATCGAGTTCAACTGAAACACTATTAAACTAGTCTTTTAACTTTTAAATTTTTCAAAATGTCAAATTAAGTCACTATTAAACTAGTCTTTTAAATTTTTTACTTTATTTATATAATTTTTAAGTCAATAACTTTACGAGAGTATAGCCCTGAGTCAAAGACTTAGATTAACATTGCTTTAGTTGAACAAGAGTATAACTTTAAGACTATAGTTAATTGTATTTTAGTTGAACTGAAGTATAATATTTAGTTGAACTATAGTATAATCTTAAGTGTGATATTTAATTGAGAATAATTAAATTCATAAGTAGTAAGCAATTAATTTTAATCCATATAATAAAATGATGATTAAAATACAATTATTTGAACCTCTAAACAGAAATATACTATTACAGATTGCAAGGTGTAATATAAAGTTGCAGTAGCCAAGTGGTAAAAGTGACACTATGAGATTTATTGGTCACGAGTTTGATACTTTGTGTATGAATATATTGCAATTTTTTTATATTTTCAAGTTCGAAATAAAACAAATAAAATTCACAAAATGTTGCAAGGAAGTTTCGAACCCGCGACGTTGTAACTGTTGATAGACGCAGCAACCGCTAGGACGCGTGACTAAGTTCTGTTTTGTTTGCGTTATCCAATATTTATAAATGACATGTTGATAAAAATATATTAAATTAATCTTCATCTTCAACCTTCAGCCGGGTCACTTCGACCCGGTTCCAGACCCGCGAATTCGAGAATAAAATCGCACGATTTCAGGCGATTTAAACGTCGAAAATAACAATTAAATGTCCAGAAACATTACAAAAACCATTTGCAATACATTTATGATTTTAATTTTGATTTCAATGCTCTAAAACAAAAAACCTAAAATTAAAATTGTCAAAAACTTGAAAACAGTTCAGCAAGGCAGTTATCCAAATATCAACAAATTTGTTCAAATCACGTTTACGTATTAACTCGCGTTTGCAGCCAAAAAAACCAGATTTGACGTGTATGTTAATTTGTGACAAAAAGTTAGATCTGGCTTTAGATCTCTTTTTCTTTTTTTTGAGTTTTATGAGAAAGTAGCATGTTAGACAAAGAATGGTGATGATGATGGGTAATAAGGTCGAAGAAGAGAGAATGATGTTAAAGATTTATGGGTGTAGAAGATGAACATGAAAATCTGGATCTAGGAAAAATAAAGATGAAAGGCTTTGAATTATATAAAATTAATTTGATTGATTAAGTTTTTTTTATGATCAAATAAGATTAAAAAATATCAAAAAATATGTCATCAGATTGACTTGATCTATGAGGGTACACAAGGATACACATTAAAAGTATGCACCATATAATCCTATGTGGCACTGACTAAGTAAACATTGTGTTTTTATTGGTCAAATTAAATGACTGCATCAAAGTACTTTCTCCGGTCCTATATATAAGAAAACTTTTACTTTTTAGATTCATTGTAAAATGGATGAATCTAGACAATAATATAGTCTACATACATTCATTTTACAATGAACCTAAAAACTAAAAGTTTTCTTATATATAGGACCGGAGGGAGTAGTCATTTTGATGACTGCACCATAGAATCTCCCGTATTATATACCTAATGCCTTAAGGTTTTTTGATAGAGATGTGACGTCTCCCACTCTTGTAGTCATAGAGCATTGGTCTTGTTCTGGTGAACAAATAGGGGGGGGTGATATTTAATTGGATCGTGTCCAAAGAATAAATAGCTGCTGTCGATTGCGCAACATTTCTGTATATATTAGAAAAGTATGTATATCCATCAATGGAGATCTTGCCCCTATTTATAGAAGTATATGGGTAGTTACATAAGAAAGCCACGATCGTACATACCCCATGACCATGGCGGTTTCCTCCATCTTTTAGGTGGTAATGGGCGGTTTCCTCCTCCCTTCACGGTGGCTGTGATGACAGGGGGAGGTTACTTCCACGCGTGATGGCGGTTTCCTTGCTGGTTCTCTATGGGGTAGTTATTTCTGGGGCGAGGGCGACATCTGTAGGACGTATCGCCGCCCCCTTGCTTTGCCGCCAAGTTTAATCTTTGAATGTCATGGACTATCTTGTTGGGCCGTTCATAGATTTGGGCCTATGTCCTGATTTTGGGCCTTACCCCAGTCCACAGCCCCCCAAGCACGAGGCTCAAAGAGGCGAAGTGGTGATAGTGGGGATGAGGCCGGTAGTAGTGATCGTGGGGTGTAACCGCCCACCAATTCTCTTCAGCCTGCATCGCCTTCTTCCCTATAAGTAGCCCTTGTGAATACTTTAGAGTCTCGCTCACATTTCTATATTTTGTTAACCTCTTGTGCCTTTTTGACTTCTGATAATTATGGCAGATTCTCTTTCTGTACTGGAGTCGCCTGCAATGCCTGCCGTTAGGCGTGTGAGGAATAAAGTTGAGGAGAGCATAGACGATCTCTTGGATAGTGTGGGAGAGTTCCAGGAGTATGTTGAAGAACTCAGTGATTACAGATGGCGCTTGACCGATGATCAAAAAGCTTTCCTGGACCTGGCTTTGGAGTTGTCTAGTCGTTTGGAGAAGGATGCTGCCTTTATCGAGACCACCAACGCAGTCGCGACTTGTTACAATGAACTTGAAGATACGTTGGAGAAGAAAATATCCGTTACCAAGGATAGTATCGATCTGCAAGAGGAGTCGCTTTATCTCAATTTATCTGCTGAGGAGGCCGTTGAGAATCGCATTGAAGTGTTGGAGAAAGAACTTCGTCCTCTGGTGAAGAGAAAAAGGAATCTTCAACTGGACATTGAATATGATGTCGCCCGTCTTATCAGGACTCGTTCCTCGCTTGCTCGCCTCCGGGAGAAGATAGATAGGTTGCGGGATGACCAAGACAAAATCAGTCCTGACCTTATGATGGCAAACAAGTACAAGGAGGAGATTGAAGAGTTGCAGGCTGATACTGTCGCGGCTGCATATGTCGCTGCTTAAGTAGTTTCATTTTCTAACAACTTAGGTTTTTCCTTTTGTGTTGTTTGTACTATGTTCAGATGCCGTTGTACTGTGTTCCTTTTGCTTTTCCAATGTTTGTAATGTGTTTCTTTGATCAATGAAGTTTTTAATTTCGCATAAATAACTGTATTTTTCTTTACCTCGCCTTTGGGGCGCGACATTGACTCGCCCTTGACACGCGTCAGTCATCATACTGGCTAGTTTTCCTTTGAAACGTTTCATCTTTTCAAATTTTTCCCTTTTCAACTGGTGCCTTCCTTTTATAAATACGTTGTTTCTTGATTCTTATCTTCCTTACTTTGATCACATATTTGGAGATTTTACTTGTTTGCTCCTCTCTTCTTCGCGTTTCCGAAGTAAATTTCGTGCTTCCTTAGCGAGTTTTTTCGCGCTTCCTTCGCGGATTTCCCGCCACCCACGTTCTCCACTATTTCTCAAGTGTTAACCGTCCCTTATCACCAGGTATAACCGTTACTTCCCTTTTTTCTCTTTTTATTTTTCTTTGTCTTCCGATTTTGCGCTAGGGTTTCTAGGGTTTCCGTAAAAAATGGTGATTCTGAGAGATTTGGATAACGAGGATGAGAGGAATCCTCCTCGTCCTCTCATCATTGGTTCCCCTTTAGAGCGTCGAGTGCGTGAACACTTTACTAGGCCTGATGGCTCTTTCGATTACAGCGGCTATTTTTCCGAAGTCATGGGGGAATCTTTTAAAGTTGGGGAACTTGAGGGTGATATTGGTGACGATAGTAGCGATAGTAGTAGTGGGAATAGCAGTGATTGTGTAATAACCTCTCCTTCGTCTTTCACAGGAAAACGAAGAGACGAATCGCTCGCTATCGTTGTTGTAGGACCTGAAGCCAAGGCCATGGAGGTTTCTTCCATTTATTTCGGATTTGCAGTTACAAACATTAGGTTTTGGTGATCTTGCCGCTTATAAATAACAACCTATTCATTCTTTTTCCTTCATCGCTTCTCTTCATCTTTATCACTTTCTTGGTTCTGTTTTCTTCCTTTTGATTTTCCGTGATGGATAGGAGCGATAACAAGAAACGTGCCGTTGGGAGACCCAAAACTCGGCCGGTAAAGAAGAAGAATGATGCCTCCTCATCCAAAGCTCCTCGTGGTAAAGCGTCGGGGAAGACAAACACCAAGAACACTCCTGTCTTGCCTAGTTCATCAAGTTCTGAAGACATTGATGAAGACTACGCTGAGTTCTTGAAGACCTGTGTTCCTGAGGAGTTCTACGTTTATGGGCCTTCTCCCTCTGTGGATGAAGGTTCTCAGATTACTGTGGAATCAGCGGCGAAGGCGCCTAAGTCTTCAAAGGTGAAAGCCTCCAAGTGACATTCCTCGTGGACGAGGATGATGGATCTGCTGGTTCGCCTGGGCAAACTGAAGTGGAAATATAATGTCAGGCACCACGTGATCCTTTTAGGATTATGCAAGTGTTGATGCTTATTGTAGTAGTTTTCAAGCACTTGTATAATCCTTGAATAATCTGGGTCATAAACAAGTTGTTTATATGAGTGATAACCAAGTTGTTTATGCGAGTGTAGTCTTAGCATCTCGTACACCCTTTTGAATTTGATGTATTTTCTTTTGACTTTGTATCCAAATCTGCTGTAGTTTTCTTTGAATTTGTATTCAAGTTTGATGTAGTTTTCTTTGAATTTGTATTCAATCTTCAATGAATGAAATCAGATTTCGGATGATTCTGTTGTTGCTTTCACTCTTTTATTGTAGATGATCTTTGAATAATGCTTTTACCTGTTATGAACAAAATGCATATGATAACATATAGTAAAGTTACCTCTTATTTGCTCTTTTATGGCGTTTTCTTTGGGCGACGCCCTTTTGATAAGTTTCGCCCTGACGTTTTGATGAGTTTTTGTGTTTTCTTCGTTCCCAACTAAGAAGTTTTCTGGGCAACGTTCTGGACTTTCAACCATGCTTTGATGTTCTGGACGCCCCCCACTAAAAAGTTTAAAGGGTAACGCCTAGGAATTTCAACCTTGTTTTTATTATTCTGGACGCCCCCCACTAAAAAGTTTAAAGGGTAACGCCTAGGAATTTCAACCTTGTTTTTATTATTCTGGACGCCCCCCACTAAAAAGTTTAAAGGGTAACGCCTAGGATTTTCAACCTGATTTTATTATTCTGGACGCCCCCCACTAAAAAGTTTAAAGGGTAACGCCTAGGATTTTCAACCTGATTTTATTATTCTGGACGCCCCCCACTAAAAAGTTTAAAGGGTAACGCCTAGGATTTTCAACCTGATTTTATTATTCTGGACGCCCCCCACTAAAAAGTTTAAAGGGTAACGCCTAGGTGTTTCAACCTGATTTCCGCCGTATCCTACTCGTAAGATTTTACGGATATCGTCGTTTCTATTTCTGACGTTCCCTACTCGTAAGATGTACGGGCGACGCCAAGGTGTTTCAACTCATTTCCGTCGTATCCTACTCGTAAGAGTTTACAGATATCGCCGTTTCTATTTCTGACGTTCCCTACTCGTAAGATTTACGGGCGACGCCAAGGTGTTTCAACTCATTTCTTTTTATATGTGTTTCAAACATATGTGACAGTTCTTCACAAACCAAAAATTTTTTAAAACGGTGGGCCTCGATAAAAACTCCTATTTTCATAGGAGAAAAGAGTGTCCCACCGCCATTTATTAATTGGAAGAGAGATTTCAGTACAATTTTTTGATACACATGCAAATAAATTCAAAAACAAATTTAGAAAGTTACACGCCGAGGCGCTGCCTTTCTTGGTGATCTCAACTGTAGTAGAATCTGAGGTTGGCCACATTCCATGTTCGATGTAGGATTTCTCCTTCCATTGTTTCTAGTCTGTAAGCTCCTCCTTCGAACACTTCATTGACACGGAATGGGCCTTCCCAATTTGCTGCTAGCTTTCCTCCCTTGTCCTTTCCCATAGGTCTTTTGAGGACTAAATCTCCCTCTCTGAATCTTCTTGGTATGACTCTGGTGTTATACCTTCTTGTTGCTCTTTGCTTTGCGACGAATTCTCTAAAGTGAGCTTTGTCTCTTAGTTCCTGTATTAAATCCAGGTTTTCTTCCAATGCTTCTGAATTTTCCTCCAGTGTAAGGGTGTCTCTTCGCCAACTTGGTGGGTTTATCTCTGCAGGGATCATTGCGTCTGTGCCATATACCATGGTGAAAGGCGCCTCGCCTGTTGAGGATTGAGGCGTGGTATGGTATGACCACAGGATTGGTAACAGGTGGGCGACCCAGCCCTCGCCCTTGCTTGTGATTCTTCTTTTGATGGCTTTTAGGATTACTTTGTTGGCGGATTCTGCCTGGCCATTGGCCTGATGGTGTTCTACAGAGATGAAAGTGTTTTGTATACCCTTCCCTTTGCAGAATTCCACTATTTTTTCGCTGGCGAACTGGGTTCCGTTATCGGAGACAATGTATTTAGGTAACCCGAACCTGCATATGATCTTCCTCCAGTAGAATTTCTTGACTTGATCTGCTGAAATGTTTGAAAGGGCCTCTACTTCTATCCACTTGGTGAAGTAATCTATTGCTACGATGATCCACTTTGCTTGTCCTGTTGAGGCGGGGAAAGGTCCTAGGATATCAGTTCCCCACATGAAGAAAGGCCACGGAGATAAGACGGACTTCAGCGGTTCTCCTGGGGCGTAGTGCAAGTTTGCAAATCTTTGGCACTTGTCACATGTCTTAACATATCTGGCCGCGTCGCTGTGAACCTCTGGCCAATAGAAACCTGCCCTGAGAATCTTTCCTGCTAAGGCCCTCGCCCCAATGTGGCTTCCGCATGATCCTTCGTGTATTTCCTCCAGTATTCCTTTGGCTTCTTCCTGGCTTACGCAAAGCATGATTGGGCCTGAGAATCCCCTCTTGTAAAGTTTGTCCCCTAACATGGAATACCACGCAGCTGCTCTTTTTAGCTTGTATGCTTCTTCTTTCGCTGCTGGTAGCACGTCTTCTTGGAGATACCTTATGATTGGTGCTCGCCAATCCTCTGCTTCTATGATCATCATGACCTCCTCTGTAGTGATGCTGGGGCTTGCAATGGTTTCTTGAATGAAAGTTCTGTTGCTTCCGGGTTTCTTAGTGCTTGCTAACTTTGACAACAAATCAGCTCTCGCGTTCTGCTCTCGTGGGACGTAGATTAGCTCGAAAGATCTGAAGAGACTAGCTAGGTTACGTACCTTCTCCAAATACTTGATTAGTTGGGGGTCCTTGGCTTGAAACTCTCCTGACACTTGGTTTGTCACTAGTTGCGAGTCGCTCTTGGCTTTTAGGTCCGTTATGTCCATTTCTCTTGCCAACTTCATTCCGGCGATCAGGGCTTCGTACTCTGCTTGATTGTTGCTCGCCTTAAAGGCGAACCTTAATGATTGCTCAATGAGGACTCCGTCTGGTCCCTCCAATACTACTCCCGCTCCACTCCCTTTGATGTTGGAGGCTCCATCAACTGATAGCGTCCAAGGTTGCTCGCTATTCTCTTCAGCGGGCGTTGTAAGCTCCAGCAAAAAATCTGCTAGTATCTGTGACTTGATTGCGCCTCTTGGGGAGAAGGTTACGTCGAATTCTGATAACTCAACCGACCACGCTACCATTCTTCCTGCTAGATCTGGCTTTCTTAACACATTCTTGATGGGGTAGTCAGTTTTTACCACAATTTTGTGGCTCTGAAAATATTGCCTCAGTTTTCTCGCCGTCACTATTACCGCCAGTGAAAGCTTATCAATCTTTTGGTATTTTGTTTCTGCACCTTTGAACGTCCTGCTGACGAAGTAGATGGGTTTCTCCTCTCCTTTTATTTATTGTACTAATGCGGAACTAAGGGCCTTGTCTGAGACGGCGAGGTACAGGTACAAGGTGTTTCCTTTTTCAGGGCGAGTTAGGATTGGTGGCGAGGCGAGGAATGTTTTTAACTTTTGGAATGCCTCTTCACATTGGGTGCTCCACACGAACCTCTCGCTTTTCCTAAGAGTGGAAAAGAAATGGAATGCTTTTTCCCCTGCGCAAGATAAAAACCTTGATAGCGCTGCGATCCTTCCTGTCAATTGTTGTACTTCCTTGACCGACGTTGGGCTTCTCATGTCTATGATGGCTTGGCATTTGTCCGAATTTGCCTCTATTCCTCTGTTTGTTAGCATGAATCCGAGGAATTTCCCCGATTGTACTCCGAATGAGCATTTGGCGGGGTTTAGCCGCATGTTGTACTTTCTTACTGAGGCGAGGATGTCGCCTAAATCCTGGTCATGCTCGCCTTCTTCTGCAGTTTTGACAACCATGTCGTCGATATACACCTCTAGATTCTTACCAATCTGCTCTGAAAAAACTCTGTCCATAAGTCTCTGATACGTGGCTCCTGCATTTTTTAGACCAAACGGCATGACGTTGTAGAAGTAGTTGCAGGTGTTGGTCATGAATGCTGTGTGGGGAGCGTCAGAGGGATTCATCTTGATCTGGTTGTAGCCTGAATATGCATCCATGAAGCTGAGCATCTTGTAGCCTGATGCTCCATCTATCAATCTATCAATGTTGGGTAAAGGATAAGGATCCTTTGGGCACGCCTTGTTTAAGTCCGTGAAGTCCACACACATTCTCCATTTCCCATTTGCTTTTTTCACCATCACAACGTTGGCTAGCCATGATGGATATTTGATCTCCTCTATGAAACCTGCTTCCTTTAATTTGGTTACTTCTTCATTTGTGGCCTCTCTTCTTTCTTCGCCGACCTTCCTTTTTCTTTGTGAGACGGGTTTGGTCTCGGGGGAGATGGACAATTTGTGTGTGATTATTGTCTCGTCTATCCCTGGCATATCTGAGGGATGCCATGCGAATAAGTCGATGTTCTTCTTGAGTGTCGCAAGGATTTTCTCTCTCTCCTCTGGTTTCATGGATGTGCCGATGTTAGTTGTTTGGTGTGCCTCACTACCAATCTGAACTTTCTCCAACTCTTCAATGGGGCTGACTCTTCTGTCCTGGAATTCTTCCCTTGGGTCTAGGTCTAAGGGGCTGATCATGTTGACACCGCCTGTCTTGGAAACTGGGCGAGCCGAAACTGAGGCGTTGGTTGCTCTGTGTTTTATCTTTAGACTTGATTCATAGCAGCGTCTCGCCAATGCTTGATCTCCTTTGAGGGTTCCGAATTTCCCGTTATCCAACGGGTACTTGATGGAGAGATATAGCGTTGACATGGCCGCTTCTAGAGTGTTAAAGGCTGGCCTCCCAATGATGATGTTGTACGATGTGAAGGGGGTTTTTACCACTAGGTATCTTACCTTGATGGTTTTGGCTTGATCTTTGACTCCGAATGTTGTAAGCAAAGTAGTATAGCCCATAACTTCTACTTGCTCGCCGGCGAAGCCTACTAGTGTGCCGTTGTAGGGCAATAGGTGCTCGTTGGACAGTTGCATAGCTTTGAAGGCCTCCCAATACATTATATCTGCCGAACTTCCTGAGTCGATCAATACCCTCTTTACGTCGCAGTTCAGGATTTGAACTTGGATTACCAATGGGTCGTCATCATGGGGCCTGACTTCCCTTTTGTCCTCTTTAGTGAATGATAGATCCGGAGTGTGCGAGATGGAAGTGTGTCCCACGAACTTTGCTTCGAACTCTGAGCGCCTTATGTATCGTTTTCGGGCGTTGCTGGACTCGCCTCCACCTGCGAAACCTCTTGCAATGGTATTAACTGATATCCTTACCCTCTCTCCTTCTGGGTTTTCCTCTTGGTTTCCCTGCGGGTCCCTTCTCACCTTTGGGACCACAACCTTTCCATCAGCGGCGTCTTCTAAAAACTTCCTTAGATGGCCACTTTTTATAAGTTCTTCAATAAGATCCCTCAGTTTGAAGCATTTCTCGGTGTCGTGCCCTTTGCATCTGTGGTACGCACACCATGCGTTTGTGTTGTGTCCCAACTGATAATCTTTTCCTCTCTTTTGAGGTAGTCTGGAGAGTCCTGTCTCAAGAATTTCGTCTAAAATATAGACCTTCGCCCTGTTTAGTGGAGTATACTCCTTTTCTGGGAATCTGCCTGAGTCTCGCCTCATTTGATGATGATATGGTTTCCTTTGGGGGTCGTGCCCTCTGTGATCTGGTTGACGTCGTCTTGGTTGGTATGTTTCTGGGACTCTGTAATTCTTGTTGGCCGGCTCTCTTTCCCTTGCGTCTCTTGATCTTTTCTCGGCGTTGCTTTCTTCGCCCTTGATGTAACATTCTGCTCTCTTGATGATTTCTTGCATCGTGGTTGCCGGCTTTTGTGCTAGGGACTCGTTGAAGTGTCCTGCCTTTAAGCGTTGTGAAACGCTGCAACAAACATCTCCTGATTAGGATTTGACACTTTGATGGTCGCTTCGCAGAATCTAGCCAAGTATTCACGCAGGGTCTCAGCGTGGTTTTGGCGAATGGTGAAGAGGCTGGTGGCGATGACCTTTATGTGCTTTGATCCGGAGAACTGTTGGATGAACTTGCGCTGGAAATCAGCCCAATCTGCTATGGAGTTCCTTGGCAAGTTCATGTACCATCTTAGGGCTGCTTCTTTCAGAGTACCGGAGAGCAATTTACATTTTAGATGATCAGCCGCTCCTATGATGGCGGTTTGCGTTCCAACTGCCATCAAATGCTCTGACGGGTCCGTTTTTCCGTCAAATGTTGGAAGATGTGGCGTTTTGAAGTTTTCTGGGACCCTTGCATCCCATAAGGCTTGCGCTAGGGGTTGAGAATCGTTGATCTCGTCTTCGTCGTCCTCGTTCCCTTTGTCTGCCTTTTCCTGATCTAAGGACGTTACTTTGGCTTGAAGTCGCCTTAGTTCGTTGACGGCCTCCGTTAACGTCATGTTGTTGCCGGTACCGGAGCCGGTTCCATGGTTGGGTGTTCCTCCCGTCATGTTAGGAGGTTTTCGTCAATTGAAAGTGGTAGGCTGGGAATCGTTTTACCGCAGCCCCACGGTGGGCGCCAAAATGTTCTGGTGAACAAATAGGGGGGGGTGATATTTAATTGGATCGTGTCCAAAGAATAAATAGCTGCTGTCGATTGCGCAACATTTCTGTATATATTAGAAAAGTATGTATATCCATCAATGGAGATCTTGCCCCTATTTATAGAAGTATATGGGTAGTTACATAAGAAAGCCACGATCGTACATACCCCATGACCATGGCGGTTTCCTCCATCTTTTAGGTGGTAATGGGCGGTTTCCTCCTCCCTTCACGGTGGCTGTGATGACAGGGGGAGGTTACTTCCACGCGTGATGGCGGTTTCCTTGCTGGTTCTCTATGGGGTAGTTATTTCTGGGGCGAGGGCGACATCTGTAGGACGTATCGCCGCCCCTTTGCTTTGCCGCCAAGTTTAATCTTTGAATGTCATGGACTATCTTGTTGGGCCGTTCATAGATTTGGGCCTATGTCCTGATTTTGGGCCTTACCCCAGTCCAGGTCTATTGTTACTTCCTAGCTCCCCCCAAACTTAGGGTCAAAAAAATTAAGTCTAAAATTTAAGCCCCAAAATAATTTTTTTAGGGGTCTATTGAGGCCAACAAAAAAAATACCAAAATTTTTAATTTTGTGCGTCGCTTTTTATTGTCTCTCGGCGTACATATCAATATTGTATCAAGTATCAAATACATTTTTTTGGTACAATAATACTTGATATATGGTTGATGATTGATGTGCGTAAGTGTCAATTATCAAATTCTCTCTTCTGCCTACATATCTCTCATTTGTATCAAGTATAAAATTCCCTGTCAAACCGCCTTCATACTAATCCCTCATAGTTGTACGCCTGCACTTCTTTTCTTCTCACAATCTCGCTTGTATCAACACATACCCATCGTCTTCCTCTAGTTTTCTCTCTGCAAGTTTGCAACTCATCAGTCATCTATAGTTTTTTTTCTTTCTTTTGTATGCGATTTTCAATCTTTTTTTTATTCTTCTTCTTCTTCAAGATGTGT
This sequence comes from Trifolium repens, assembly GCA_030408175.1. Taxonomy (NCBI): domain Eukaryota; kingdom Viridiplantae; phylum Streptophyta; class Magnoliopsida; order Fabales; family Fabaceae; genus Trifolium; species Trifolium repens. Next base: position 42,314,267 of record CP125851.1, read on the forward strand.
GATTTTCTGAATTGAAAGTATTGTAAATGTCTTTCACAAATGTATTTGAAATTCTCGAGGTTGTTAAAATTGCAGATTGTTATCCAAATGTTTCAATTGCTTATCGAGTTCACTATGCATCTGTAGAAAGAAACTTTTCAAAGTTAAAAATATCGAAAAACTACTTATGATAGTCAATATCACAAGAAAAATATGATAGAATATATATATTATTGTAAACACAATTATTAGTGACTTTACATCTAGAAATGCTCGTGAAAATTGTTTTATATGAGTATTTGGATATTAAAGTTTTTTATACTATTTTTTAGTTAGGGACCAAATTGTATGTTTGCCCATATAGGCCATCAAAATTATAGAAACGATCTTGTCTGAAGTCTCCAACAAGTGATAATAGAGCCTTATGAGAGAGTTGATCCTAGTACTTATTATTTTAAGATTTTAGGTGAAGATATGACGCATTTTTCTCTTATAGTCATAGAGTATTGCCTCATTGATACTCCAGAACTCCTTAAATTCTCTATCAAGTGGTATCAAAATTGAAATAGTTTGACTAAGTCACCAAATTTCCTACACATGTCCCTGCTCTACCTGAGACACCTAACCTAAGACCTTGTTAGTGCTTTTGAGATATGTGTATATCTTCCTTCCAATGTACACACTGAAAGTCTTACTGCACTTGTGAGAATGACCTTATATTCTACTTGAAGAATATTTTTAGGGGCTAAAAGCATATGAATGGAGACGTGTCCTATTACTTCTTCACACCATCTTGTATTCTGAATAGTACTGGTAATTACTATCTAGTTCATCATATATCCATATATGGACATAATGGATTCTATATGATTATGTCAAAAAAAAGAACTAGTATATGGATTTGGAACAAACACCGTGTCAAATTTAAGCATGTTAATTTTCAGTGAAGCTAGCAGCTATAGTACACTATAATTTAATCAAACATGGCAAAGGTAGCAACGCATCTAGATAATGTACACGTGTGCTCTAATTCACCATTCCACTTATTTATACCAATCATGCATAAAAAAGAAAAAGTAAAAAATGGATTCATGACAATAACATTACATTTAGGGTGCGTTTGTTTTAGATTTAAAAAAATGTGGATTTTTTCTTTGTATTTTAGAAAATGGATTTTGTAAAATAGTTTTTCAAAATATTATAAGTATTTTTTATTTTTATTTTTTCTAAATTGAAACACTAATTTTGACATCATATAACATAAACATACATTATTGAAGAACAAAACATAGTCAAAATCATAATTTTTTGAAAAAGTTGTATTTCAAAAATGATTTTTTTGAAAACCTATTTGAAATAGCTCCAAATTAAATGATTTTTTTGAAATTTTGATATCCAAAAAAATTTTTCAATAAAATGATGAAATGCCTAAAATGTCATTTTAAGAATAACTATTCAAACCAAATTTTGATTTGAAGCTTTTATAAAAAGTTTCTTTGTAAATTTTTTTAACACAAAATTATATAACACTATAAAATCTATTTTCAAAAAAATCCAAAACAAAGGCACCCTTAATCATAAGTTCCCATCAATCGCTTTTTTTTTTTGTTATTAATTATAGAACTACAAAACAACAACAATGAATTGGTTAAAATTTACTAAGAAATTTGTAACCTTATTTTTTTTTGGTAAGAAGAAATTTGTAACGTTAAGTAAGTGATTACAGATTTAATCTATGAAATAAAATATTATTACTGCCTCCTCTCAATAGTTGATATTGTATGGTTGAGCAGAGAAAGCTTGAAGATCAATCTTGTCCAATTTTGTATTTGGAAAGTGCTGGTTTTTTAATTGCTTTTTTATATTTTTGATTGCTTTGTGGGTACTAGATATCTCTTTTAGAATTTGTCCTCTTAATAGCTCTTATAATTTTGACTTTTGAGTTGAGTCACTAAGGTGATCTTTTAAAACTTGAAAGGTTATGCTTAAAGGAGAATTTTGTAGTGTGTGATTCTTGAAGACTCTTGCTAGGAATCACAATTGATTTTTGGGACAGGTGCGGAATCTCACCCTCTTGCAGATATCTGTCTATTATTTTTAGGAACTATTTATTTATTTTATATGTAGATGAAATGATACAATCATATGAATCATAAATCAATAAAACAATACCATAAAGATGTTGAATCACACCTTATATTTTTAGGAAATATATTTTTTACTAATAAAATACAATAACAATGTGTCCACAAATCTTAACTCAACTGATAGAAATACCGAAGTCGTTAGATCGGACATCTCGATTGGAATTTGAAGTTTTCCACTTTTTTATGAGTGTGTTTGGTAAGTCAAATAAATTAGGTTAAAGCTTATTGTACTAGTTTATAAACTTGTTTGAAAAAAATAAATGTGTTTGGTAACAAGCTTTTTTAAATTAACTTATAGCATTTTTTAAGATGCTATTAAAAGTAGCGTTTGAGCTTATAGCTTATATCATTTTACATTTTATTCCATTTTTACCCTTATTATTTTTATTTTTTATTTTTTTTAAAAATATATTAACTGCCCATCATATACTTTTATGTCATTTTTCACTTACAAAGGCTAAATTTGTCAAACACTTTAATTTTATTCTACTAACTTTTCAGCTATCACTATAACTTTCCGCCGCCGCATACTCAATTCAACCGCCGCCTTTTTTCAAATTTTTTTAGTGTCTAAACTAGTTTTTCAGCTACCAGCTATGATGCCTAGGTACGGGTACGATACCGGTATCCGGTACTGGTACTGGTACGTGGTACATCATTTTTAGAAAAACTAAGGTACGGGTACGTCCGTATAATTTTTTTTAATATAATTATATAAATAAAATAAAAGAACTATATTGTTAAAACAAATAATTAAACATAAAAAATACCACACAAGTAATTCAAATTATTCAAAAACATCAAAATATGAAATTAAAAAGCAATTAGTTAAAAAAAAATCAAATTGTTTCCATCTCCATCATCAATAAAAAAAGCGGTGTCTAGTTAAGGTTCTTCGCGAGAAAGACTTGCAACTTCAAGAATATTAGCTGCATCAAATAAATTTCATTTATCTCTACCAATGCAATATTGCATATTTTTGTTGCTCCCTCATTATAAGTATTACTATTTCTCTTTCTCAAGAGGAGATGAAGATTTGTCTGAATAAAATTAGATTGAGCGTATTCTTTTCAATGAATAAGTGAATAAATCGAGCTATTACTTTGTTATTGTTTATTAGTAGAGCTGCTACTTTTATATTATAATCAAATAAAAAACATAAATTTTCCTATAAATAAAAAAACAAATAAAAAAAAAAGAAAAAAAAATTGTATTTTTTTTGGATTCGTGTACCACAGAAGTACCACAGAAGTACCACGGAAGTACCCGTTACAACAAAAATAAAAATAAAATAGGTACACCATCGATACGTACCCAAAGAGTACCATATACGTATCAGTACCCAGTACAGATACTCTCCCTAAAATGGAGTACCCATGCTTTCACAGGCTACCAGTTAACTTGTAGCTTAACAGAGCCTATATGAATTTGCAAAATACAATTACTAAATGGCTTAAACATTATTTTCGTCCCTGTAAATTCATAAATGTTTGGTTTTAGTCACTATATCTTTTTTTTGTTGCAAATTAGTCCCTGTATGTGCAAATCTTTTTGATTTTAGTCCCTAAAGCTAAAATCCGCAGGAAAATCTGTAGGAAAATTCGCTGGTTTCATGCAGATTTTCCTGCAGATTTTAGTTTTAAGGGACTAAAACTAAAAGATTTGAACATACAGGGACTAATTTGAAACAAGAAAAGATACAGGGACTAAAACTAAAAAATCGCGAACTTACAGGAACGAAAATGATGATTAAGCCTTACTAAATTGGACGCGTAGCAAAAATAAAGGGATGCCCGTACCGTACATATGATTCTACCGACAATTTTTACTTTTGGAGATAAAAACGTTGTAAGCGTATCTTTTCCCCTCCTCCTACCTAGTGCCATACGGGATTCTGAATGTTTAGTCCATATCGATCCACAACGTCGATTCTATTATAATTAGGAAAGAAAAAATACCGTGTCAATTATATATCCATACAGTCCCCTTGATTGTAAATATATTGAATCATGACCTACTTACCTAAAAATCTGAATCATGAATATTATTATTTGAGAAATGTAATAGGACCTCTATATGTACACCTCGACGATTCATTACAGCATAAGTTATGGTGCATAAGCCATGTTTATGCACCGTGCATAAATACCTAAAATTGCTTAGCACACCCCCCATATTTCTAGTGCACCTCCCAAATTACTTAGCGCACCCCCCAGATTTTTAGGGGGTGCATTAGAAATTTAGGGGGTGCGTTAGAAATATGGGGGTGCGCTAAGTAATCTGGGGGGTGTGCTAAGCAATCTGAGGGATGCATTAAGTAATTTTTATTATTTATGCACGGTGCATAAGGAAAAAGCTTATGCACCATAACCACCCCATATAGGCTAGGCCTTACAGTCCCGTGGGCCGGACTGGCCTATTCCCACTATTGATAAATCATTGGTCTGTTGATGCAGTATTTTATTCTCAATAAACAATGCCATGAATTTTCCTTCAATTTTGGAGTTTTTTACGTTAAATTCTTTTATTGTGATTGTCTTTCTTAAGTTCTTATGTTTTTTTTTTATTGTATTATTATAACTTAATTGATTCGATCGACTTTCATGGTATTATTACTAAATTTGATTTGATCAAAGAAATGAATTATTATGTGCTAAGGTTGCAAAATTGTCTGATCTGTCACATAACAAAAGTGAGGTTGATGCAAATTGTGCTAGCTAGAGATTATGTTGTTGAAAAAAAAAGTTTTTGATTTTCACTTAAATTTCAAGACAACATTTTTTTATAATTCTTGTTTCTGTATAATGTATTAATGCTAACATATCATCAAGAAAATGATAGCAAATTATTGACTACCACTCCAAGTCTGTTGCCACCATTGACCACCACTTCTCCCACCTCCAATCACCATTTTGACCATCACCTTCAACCATTGCGGCTGACCACCAATCATTGCTACAAGAGACGCCTTGTGCGCCACCTCCAACAATCACCACATATATAACTATTTTGGGTAGACATTCATGAAAATAAAATAAGCCCCTTATTTCAAATTTGTTAGTATCACATATGTCCAATGTTGTTAAAATCGCGATTTAAAACGTAAAAACTATAGATTTTACGTTTTTAGGTAGCAATTTGAAGTTAAATCGCAGGTAGAATCATTTTCTGGTAAAATCGTATTCTAGAACGATTTTAAACGATTTAAATCGCAGTAAAATCTCTGAAACCGTGTAAAATCGTAGTAAAATCGTTGGTTTTAACTCTTTGAGACGATTTTACCCTTTTTTTTCAAATTTATTTTATTTTTTAAAAAAGTCCAATTTTTATGAATATTACATTTTATTGTGGTTATTTAGTATATTTTAGCTTTGAAATTAAGTTGAAATTTTAAATTATTAATGCATTTTAGTATTATATAAGTATATATACATGTCATGTATATATAATTACTCTTGTATCTGCCACTTCTCTCTCTAAAATTCAAAAGCTCTCACTTCTCTCTTATAACCTAGATCCGCCGCCAGCAACCTTCTCCCTTCCCAATCCAAACCTTGCTTTCACAATGTAGATCCCAAACATGGTGGTGTTTATCCTCTCATGGCCGCACCACCATCTATTCCGGTTGGTAAGAACCTGTTTTCCCTTTCCGACGGCCGTCACTTTTTCTGCGTGTTTCTCCCTCCGCCATCGTTTCTCTTCTGGTTCGTCGGAGATGGCTTCTGTCACGGAGGGTTTGGTTCTCAGAAGGTGTGATGGCTGTTTTAAGGTGTGGATGTGGTTTTTATGGCCGTTTTGGTTCCGTTTGTTTTTCCGGTCGTGTTTTGTGGGTGACGCTGCCGCGGTACCGTTGTGGTGTGTGTTGCTGGTTTTTGGTGACTGTTTTTGGGTTTAGATCACAAAACCTGTTTGGGTGTTGTTGTTGGGTTTTCTGGCGAAGGTCATAAGTTGAAGATGGGGAGGTTGGTGGCAGTGCCGGTTCGGTTTGGCCGCCGGTTGGTCTGTGCCTCCCTTGCAGTCGAGGCTTCTCTGTTGGGTGGTTCTGTAGTGGTGATGTCGGAGCTGCCGACGACAGTCTGGTGTCGTGTTGGGGTGGTGGTGACCGTAGGTGTTGAGGTGGTGATGTGGCGGTGAGGTGCTGACGTGGTGGCATTTGGTTTTGGCTCCGCGGTGGAGATGGTGAGGTGATGTGGTGGTCAAGGTGTGTTGGAGATGGGGAAGTGGTGGTGAGTTGTTGGAGGTGCCGTTGGGGTTTGAGTTGTGGTTCTGTCCTGTTGTGCTCGAAAGAGTTAGGCGCGTAGACACTCAGTGTTGACGGTAGTTGTTGTTTTATCGCACCTATAGGACGGTTTGGGGTTGGTGAGGTGTTGTTTAGTGGCTTTTGGTGCGTGGGTGTGTGGTTGATGTTGTGCGTAAGGTTACCATTTGTTACTTGATTCTCTGACCGTTTCCCAAGTTTGCTGAGATTTGCAGATTTCAAGTTATCTGGGTAACCTATATCGTACTGGTATTGACTATTTTGGAGGTGGTATGCAAGCTGAGACGTATTCGCCTAAGCTCTACTTCTACTGATGTCCCCTCAACTTCTGATTTAAGGATCTATCATTTGGATACTGATGGGCCAGTTAATTTTGCTTCGAGATTGGAAGTTAGTGTCTAGAGATTTCCTTTTAGGTTCGGGTAGAGGGCCTCTGATGGTCGGGGAGTTTAGGCGTTGTCTGTTTTGGTGTTATCATTGGTGTTCCGCATATATACGGCGCCTTTGTTTGTAGCCTCTTTTTTTGGTCTCTGTTCATCTTGTACGGAGATCAAATTTATATATATATATATATATATATATTATATTTGCCGTTAAAAAAAATAATAAAATACATGTCATGTATATAAAATTAATATTATTTTAATATGAGCAAAAATCAACGATTTTACCTAGACAAAAAGAGTCAAGGTAAAATCTCAATTTTGACAATCTTGCATATGCCTATTTGGTAAAAATAGCAGATGATTGATAAACTAACTGATATATAGTTGATGATTGATGACTGGTATAGCTGATAAGTTGGAGTGCATGTTTGGTAAAATTAACGGTTCAGCTAACTTATAAATGTAAAAGGACATAAACACATATATTCTTGATTAATAATAAAATTTACATTTAAGATAGTAATTTAAATTTATTTATGTAATATATATTTTATCCCCTCATATATTTTTATTTTAAATTTATTTTTACTTTTTAATGTAATTTATCTTTTACTTCAAAGTATGCATACATCAGCGTCAACTTATCATATTTAAAAATTGACTTCATGCTCTAGCAATGCGAAATTTCGAACGTAAAATAATATAAAAAGACATTGTTAATTTATATTAAAAAATTTATTAAATTAATCGTTAAGATACTTTGTATTCTAAGGATTTAAAACATGAATTTTTAAATGGAATGCGATGTTTTGTATTCTAAGTACTTAAAACATAATTATTTTATTTAACTTACAATAAAGTATAAAGGATAAAATTGAGATTTTGTTAAAATAATAAAAGTAAAAGTGGAAGAAAAAAGATGATAAGATATAAAAGCTAAAAAATTATTTGAAATAGCGTCTGAAAAACAAGTTATAAATTAGTAAAGTAAAAGATAAACACATGATTAATTACATAGCATTCCACTCTTAAGTGAGGGGATGCAACTGCACCCCTGAAACTTTACTAATTTCACCTATATCCTTTATTATTAATGTTTTGTACCTCTCAATTTTAGGCTTTGCACCATCAAATTCTCTTGCTGGGTCAAGTACAAGATTATGTTTTTCTCTTTGTTCAATTTATAATTTGTCTTTTACTTATTTATAAACACTTTATAATAAGTATTGTTCATTCCTAAAGAAAAAATAAAAAATAAAAGTATTTTCATAAGTTTTAGGAGGTGTGTGTATTGGATTAGGATCTTGAAAGACTATTTTGACAAAAAAAATCTTAAAGATTTTGTGGGATTAACTTTGCGAAATTTTCAAAGATTTTTTTAGTTCAATTGAAAATGTCGATATTTTTATGCTGAAAACTTTTATTTAGGTTCGAATCTAGGACCTAAAGTTGTGTGTGTGTTTCGGTCATATTTGTCATTTCGTCTATAAAATATAAAAAAGGTTAAAAAATGTTTTCTACTCCACCACTATGGTAAGAAAATTGTTACCAAATAGATCTTTTAATTTATAAGCTATAAATCCCTTATTTTATTTTATTTTTATGGAATTTTTCAAATTTATTAGTATCACATAGTTATTTTGGGAAGTAGTTATGGTGCATAAGTTTTTTCCTTATGCTCCATGTATAAATAATGAAAATTGATTAATGCACCCCAGATTGCTTAGCGCACCCCCCAGATTGTTTAGCGCACATCCTAAATTTCTAGTCCATTCCCCAAATTTCTGGGGGGTGAGTTAAACAATCTAGAGGTGCGCTAAAAATATGGGGAGTGCGCTAAACAATTTGGGGTATTTGTGCACGGTGCAAAAATATAACTTATGCACCATAACTTGGGTGTAAGTTATTGTCCATAAGGCTTTCATTTATGGACCGTCCATAAGTCACTTTCAGCCTTCGGATCACAAGTTACACGTGTAACAATCACATAGATTTGCAACGATCACAGCTAACTGAATTTTCTCACGATCTCGCGTTCCTTGTTCGACGATCTCCGTCGCCGTGATCATCATCACCGTCACCGATCTCCGTCGCCGTGGTCGCCATGATCATCATCACCGTCACCGATCTCCGTCGCCGTGATCATCATCATCACCGTCACCGATCTTCGTCGCTGTCGCCGGAAACAACTTCTAATATCATCACGTTCGTGTTTTGAAGAGGTAATGCATGAATTCTTCCATTGTTAGGTTTTGTGTTGAATTCTTCCATTATTAATCATGATCTGTGCATTTCATATGCAATCTACCTCTGCTCAAGACTATTCATTACAAATATCCTGAAATTAACCATAGCAGTATTGCTGGAAACCATTTTGTACAAGAAATGGTTTAAATCATGAAGTATTAGTGTCAACTTTAATAATAATAATAATAATAATAATAATAATAATAATAATTTTGTTCAGTTGATCTCTAAAGAATATGCATAGGGATTAATGATAGTTGACAGAAGAATGATCAAATTCTAAAGACAAAAGGATGATTTATGAAGAAATTAACATATTTAGATATTCAGGTATCAAGTCAACACATTTTTATTTACTAAATTATACAAGAATTGGAAATTAACAATATCATCATAATTATCAAGTTCCTCTCCTAAGAACTTACCATAAAACATGAGTGATTTACGTAAATAAGTTCCACATGTTATACCAGTAATTTTCTTTATTATTTAAATGGCCAAGAAAGTTATTTTTAGGCCATGTCCTTAACTTAATGGTGATGAATGATTTTTAAAATTATATTGACAAATATACTGAAATTAACCATAGCAGTATTGCATTTATGAGCACTCATTAGTTCCACTATCTACTACAGCAGCAAAATTTGGATTGAAAAATTGAAGACATGAAAACAGCAGTATCTTAGTAATATTGCATGTTGTGCTTGAAAATGAGCTGGTTGCATAATTACATATTGTTGTGTTGGTGCTATATATGAATGAATGAATGAATGAATGAATGAGCATGCTACCTGGTTGATTTCTTAATACTGTTTTTTTAATTTGTTAACACTGCTGGAAACCATTTTGTACAAGGAATGGTTTCAGAGAGTTTTCCACTAAAACCATTTTGATGGTGATGATGGTTTTATTTTTAAATAGGGATATTTTGGCTTAATTCATTTTTAAGTTATAATGTACCTTGTCTTTTTTATCATGTATTCTGCTTATTTTAAGTTTCTAATATTGATGTGTACTGAATTTCTTATGCCTGCTATAATATTGTTTTGAAGGCTATATAATGATTGTAGTTGTAGATTGTTTGTTTGGCTGCTGTAATGCTTTTCTTGTCTTGTGACTTGGCTTGTTATGTTTAGATGGGGTCTGCTACATAGCAGTAGTATTTATGTGGTTAGGGCGATAGATATGTCTGTTGTAATGTTTAGAATAGAATAATTTACAGGAATTTGCTAATATTGTTTGATTAATTTGTCAACACTGTCTGAAACCATTTTGCACAAGGAATGGTTTCATACAGTTGTTCACCAACACCATTTGATGCTGATAATGGTTTTATTCTTTTTATAGGGATTGTTTATGTTTTAGATGGATTTGACATCGACTCCATCACTCAGTCATGCTGGTAGCTCAGAAACAAATTCTGATATGTCTCAATGTTACTCCCCTGCGAATAAGAAATCATGGGAGTCTTTAGGATTTGCAACTGTTGAAGAGATTGAAAAGTTTTATGGTAATTATGCATATAACATTGGATTTTCCATTAGGACCCAGTTGAGGTCGAAGGTCAATTCAAAAAACAAAAAATCAGACAAGATACATTATGTCCGTTTTGTTTGTAACAAAGAAGGTTTCAAAAGGGGAAGTTTGCTTAACCCTAAGAATAGGTCAACATCAGATAGTCCAGTTGTTATTGAGTTTGAGAAAGTGAAAGAGAAACCGGAGGAAAGAGTTGGTTGTAATGCTGGGATATCTTTGAAGTGGGATGAAGCTTTGAGTGTTTACAAGATATACAAGTAGGACGTGGATCATTGTCATGCGTTACATAAATCAGAACATTCGCACTACTTGAGGTCATTTAGAGAAGTGAATGAAGTTCAAGGACAACTTGCTTTAATCAATTCGAAAGCTGGAATGTCGATGAGAACTTCTTATGAAGTCATGGGTCAGGGAGTTGGAGGTATAGGGAATCTTCCGTTTCGGTTTTCGGATTTAAAGAATTATTTGATGACAGTTCGTCAAAAGGAGATGGTGGTTGGTGAAGCAACGGTGATCCAGGAATTCTTTAGAAATGAAGCTCTTTCGAAACCTTCTTTTTATTATGATATTCAAGTTGATGCTGCAGAAGACATAGCTAGCATTTTCTGGTCAGATGGAATTATGCAGCATGATTATTCCCTATTTGGAGATGTTATTAGTTTTGACACAACTTACCGAACAAACAATCAATATCGGCCATTAGGTTAGTATTTTGAGCTTTTTATCAGGTTTATCTTTTTTTTGTGGTGCTGATTAGTTGTAGTATTTATGTGGTTAGGGTGATAGTTATCTCCACAAGAAATTTGTTAATACTGTTTGATTACTTTTTTATACTGTCTGAAACCATGTTGCATATGGAATGGTTTCACTCATTCTTTCACCAAAACCATTTGATCATGATAATGGTTTTCTTTGACCCAGTTTAAAAAATGTCAAGTACAAATATAGGTAATATTGTTTAATAATATCTTAGTATTTTATGTGACTTAGCTTATGCAACCAGCATGCTACCTAGTTGATCTGTTTGATTAATTTGCTAGTACTGTCAGAACCATTTTGCACAAGGAATGGTTTCTGTCAGTTGTGAAGCTAAATCATTTGATACTGATAATGGTTTCAGTCAGCTGATAATAGGGTTGGAATAGATTTCTGTGTTTACCAAAATTATTTGATGCTCAATATTTTAATAATAATTAAATAATATTATTTTTATGTAAGTTTGACCAAATAGCATATGTGTAAATTTTTCATAACCATCTAAATATTTTTCATGGAAAAATATAACTAGTAGTATATCATAGGTAGTCATTTGTTTATGCTTCAGTATCATATTTTGAGCTTTTCTCAGGTTTCCAATCTATGTCTTGTTTTTGTGCTGATTATTTGTAGTTTTTATGTGGTTAGGGTGATAGTTATGTTTACAAGAATTTGTTAATACTGTCTGGGAAACCATATTGCACATGAAATGGTTTCACTCAGTTGTTCACCAAAACCATTTGAGAATGATAATGGTTTTCTTTGTTATAGGTTAAAAAATGTCAATTATAAATGTAGTTCATACTGTTAGATGATGATCTTATTATGTATGTGACTTTGCTTATGCAATCAGCATGCTACCTAGTTGATCTGGATTTCTTAATAATGTTAATACTGTTTGATTAATTTGTTAGTACTGTCAGAACCATTCTGCACAAGGAATGGTTCCAGTCAGTTGTGCAGCTAAACCATTTGATACTGATAATAGTTTTATTGCTTTACATTGCAGCTGCCTTTCTTGGTTTTGACAATCATCGAAAGAGTGTCTTATTTGGTGCTGCATTACTGTATGATGAGACGGCAGCCACGTTTGATTGGTTGTTTACAACATTTTTGAAATGTACGTCCAATAAGAAACCACAGACGATATACACCGACCAGGCTAGTGCGTTGTTGAAGTCTGTTCCGAATATTTTCCAAGGTGTTTTTCATGGTATTTGCTCATGGCATATGGGAGAGAATGCAAAGAAAAACCTCGGCTCTCGTGCAAACAGTGCTTTTTTTGATGAGTTTAATAATTTGGTTTCAAATGTAGAAAATGAATTAGATTTTGACTACAATTGGGATCAGATGATGAAAAATTGTTTTGATGGAAAACCTACTTCAGACTTTAGGTGGCTTGTCCAAACTCACAAACTTTGTATGCATTGGTCTTCAGCTTGGGTCAAGTCAAATTTTACAGCTGGTCTAAAAACAACTCAATTGAGCGAGTCTTTCAATGCTTTTCTTCGTGGTTTTTTGCAGCCAGACCATTCGCTTGTTTGATTCTTTAGTCATTTCAACATTATGGTTCAGAGAATGAGGGATAACCACACTGAGTTGGACTTCAAGGCTGCAAACACTAAAACCAAAAATAATTATCCCAACAGTCAGCTGATGCGGTCCGTTGTTAACAAGTACACACCAGCTTCCTTTGCATTTATTCACAGGCAGTATGACCTTTCATTCAAATACTATTATGAAGAGGACACAACCAAAGGGTCTGACTTGAATAGGGTTTTCAATGTTTTCACAATTGAAAAGGTTCATGATCCTGATGAAGTAGACGATGCTAATTATGATGATGCTGATAATGGTGGGGGCTCAAATGTTGATGTTATGGATCAAGAACCTCAAGATCATGATCGACTTGATGAAAGGGTTGTCACAGTTGATGTTAGGAGCAAAAGTTTTAGCTGCACATGTCGTATGTTTGAGAACAAGGGCTTCTTATGTCGACATGTTTTCAAAATTTTGGAGTTCTTAGGTGGTTCTGTGCAATATCATTCCTTGAAGACAATTCCTTCACAATATGTTTTAAAGCGGTGGACTAGAGATGTGCGTCCTTCTGCAGATAAGCTGAAATCTATCATCAGTGCTACCACTGAAGACACCACTCAAGCACAACGATATCAACAGATTTGTGCTGTTACAGTTCAGCTTTCTACACGTGTTTGTGCTGATCCGGAGGCTTCTCAAATCTTTCTTGATGGTATTCTTGAAGCTGGGAAAAAGGCAGAGGAGTTGCTTCTTTCTAAAGGTATTCGTACTAACCCTGCTCCAGTGACGTCATCTAAGTCCTCAATAGCAGCTGCTGCTGGTGAAGTATCTTATGGGGTGAAGTCTACTGCACCAAAGTTCAAAGAAAGAATAAATCCAAATAGGTCAAAGAAACGACTTAAATGTGATTATGAAAAAGCTAGAGAAAAGCAGAAATTCCTCATACAACGGAAGAAAAAACAGAGAGATGATGATGAGGCTTTAAAAACAAAAGTTGGAGAAGGGCTATGAAGAAATGCTTCCAAAGCTAGCAAAGTTGTTCTGGTGTAAACCATTAGTAATTATAAATGGTTTCAAGATGTTATACACTAAAACCATTAGTATTGTTAAATGGTTTCCAGATTTATTGCCTAAGATTGTTCTAGTAGTTTGTTAGCTTCTGATCATTTGCCTAAGAAATTATAAGGCCTTATTGTGTTGGCCTTATTCTGTTATCTAAGAACTATGTTGGTTTATTTACTTAAAAAAATAGTAACCACACTTTTTTTGTTAATCTCAATCATATGTCTTTGTTGTTATGTATTGATGACTATTGATATTTTTGTTCTAATTCTGATTATGTATTGATCAATTAATTCCTCATACAACAGAAGAAAAAACAGAGAGATGATGAGGCTTTAAAAACAAAAGTTGGAGAATGGCTACGAAGAAATGCTTCAAAAGCTAGCAAAGGTGTTCTAGTGTAAACCATTATTAACTATAAATGGTTTTCAAGATGTTATTCACTAAAACCATTAGTATTGTGAAATGGTTTCCAGATCTATTGGCTAAGAAATTATAAGGCCTTATTCTGGTGGCCTTATGCTGTTGCCTAAAATAGTAACCACACTTTTTTTGTTAATCTCAATCATATGTCTTTTGTCGTAGTATTGATGACTATTGTCGTAGTATTGATGACTATTGATATTTTTGTTCAAAAACAATCAAAGAGAGATGAATTTGTATTCGACAATACCATCAAAAATTATAATAATGAATTTTATTATTTCATAAACTTTTCATATTGGATGAATCCATATTTGTTACTAATTGATTGATTCACATTTGTTAAATGTGGTAAACTTGAAAGACATTTTTGATCTACTTTTGCTTATACATTTCTGTCACAAATGGTAAAATGTCAAATTAGTCCCCATATTTAATCACTTATTACAAATTATGTTATTCTATTCTACGTCTAATTTATAAGTTTTGTCGACTTATTTTCAATCTAATCTTAATATATTTTTTGAAGAACTAATATGAATTACGAGTTAGGAATATTTATAGAATTAGGAATTTATTTGAAAGTATTTTGTGCAATATAGTTCTTAAATAATAGAATAAGGCCAACAGAATAAGCCCAAATGTTCAGATGTTAATAAACTACTAGAACAATAAACTACTAGAAGAATCTTAGGCAAAAGATCTGGAAACCATTTTACAATAGTAATGGTTTCAGTGTATAAAATCCTGAAACCATTTTACATTACTAATGGTTCCCAGCAGAAGAACTTGCTAGCTTTTGTAACATTTCTTCATAATATGAAGTTGCTTCCTTCTCCACTTCATCTTTTCTAGAATTGCTCGAGTTGCTTAATATTGTTGAACATATATCAATTCGGAGATCCATAATGGTTGCTTCCTTTCCGTTTGGACCATGCTTTTTCATTTTATACCAACCTTTGAAACTTTCCATTTGCCCTCCCCATTCAGCCAGAAACTTCATGCAAAACACCCCACAACTGTCTGAATCAGCTTGATTGGGCACCTTTGGTGTATCCCACTCAAATGAGGCAAACTGGAAAGGCATTTTCATCTTCCTTTGCTTATACATTTCCGTTACAAATGCTTCAACCTCGTAAAGCCAGACATCAAACATTTTCTTGTTTATGGTGGGCTCACCATTCTTGTGGTTCAATTTCTCTCCTGGCCCTGCGAAGCTATTCAACAATTCAAATTTTTTGCTCTTCAAATTTACTACGAAGCACACATAATGACCTCCTGGTTTCCCAACTATTGCCGGCGTCATGACCTATTTCATCAGCAAAGGCATCATCTCAAACATATTATTAAACTAAAATTAAGTCTAAAATCTTATTATTAAAATCATTATCTCAAACAGATTATTAAACAGTATTAACTAAATTTATCATAAGGAATAAAAGGTTTTGAACCGAGACTTACATATTCTAGCTTCGTAGGATCAATCGCCTTCCAATCAATGTATTTGAAGTATTTCAACCTCTCAATGAATCTTGCACATGCAATTGATTTACTAACAGCAGCAAATTTTTCCATGTCAACCTGTTTATATAAAAAGAGTAAAATTAATTCCAAAAAGAGTTAAAGAGTATGTAAACTGTTAATATTAATGGAATATAATTCTTACATAATTAACCGACGGTGTAATTAGTCTTGTCAGGTTGTCAATTGGTTGATTCCAATTCAAGCAATTGACCCAGGCGTTTATGACCCAGCATGACACCCATACATCTTTCTGAAGTGTCCACAAGTCACTCCTTTGCAGAGCATAAGAATGAGCCTTGTTCTCTGAGCAATACATAATCTCATCCCTATATAATAATTAATCATTTAGGATTTTATAGTACTAGTATTTGATCTAAGATTACAAGCTGTAGTATTCACTAGAACCAAATAACAAAAGAATAAGGACTAAAGATCTTGAAACCATTTCACCATTCTAATGGTTTCAGTGTATAACATCTTGAAACCATTTAAAATTACGAATGGTTTCGTTTCCACTATTTAACAATATTAATATTCCAGAAATAGTACTAGAACAAAAGAACAAAAGACCAGAAGGTAACAATTTTAATATTCCAGAAATAGTACTATAATATTAAGCAAAGAGCTGGAAACAATTTTACCATACAAATGGTTTCAGTGTATAACAACTTGAAACCATTTAAAATCACTAATGATTATTGTTTCAACCATTTAACAATACTAATAATTCAGAAATATCATTAATACAAATTCTAAGTTATTACTTATCATGCACATCGCTCCATGCATATGTTGCCAAATCCTTCTGTTTCTTAGTCGCTTTTGACTCATGGACAACTTCATCATAGGGGCTTGAGAGGTACTTTGACTTCTTCAAAGGTCTTTTCCGTTCAGGGATAGCACCACTAGAGTAAAGCATATCATGGGTCCTTCTTTTATTTTTCTGCACAGGTTCAGCATTATCCACATCGATTACCTCATCTGGTAAGACGGACCTTAATGGAGTTGCACTGTCAAATAAATTACATAATTGTTAGTTTGCAGAATTTAATTAATGTTGTTATTTGTGCAGAAATTAATTAATCATGTTCATGTTAGACTCATGTTTTAAAAGAAATCAGAAACAACCCTTAATCATGTAGCATGTTAGACTCATGTCATAAAAACCATTAATTTGGTATCTTAATTTGGTATCTTACTCTATACAGATGTTTGGGTCAGACTTATTCTCATGCATCACATTTGGCGGTGCCTCATACAAAATTAGCGCAAGACTTTGACTGCATTCTGTCCCCATTGAAGCTTCGGCCGCATCAAAAAACTCTGGATATTTCAGAATTGTTTCAGCTGTCACTGAATCAGTTTCCTGTGAAACCGAATCTGTCTTATTCAAGCTGAAACCATCAAAACCAGCAACAAATAAAAAACCATTAAAAGTTAAAAGACATCATGAATAAAAAACCATTAAAAGACATCACATATATTCATTTCTTACTCTGAATCAAAAAATTGTGGAAACTTCAAGATAGTTTCCTGTGTCACAGAATCCATTCCTTGTGACACTGAATCCTTGTTTTCTGAATCAATTTTATTCAACCTGCAATCAAAACGATTGAGAAATATTTGCAAAGTTATGATCTAAGATGTAATTATAGTTTTACACAATCACAAATAAAAAATCATAAAAAGACATGATATAGATTAATTGCTTACTCTGCATTTTCAGCTTCACCGCCATCAAAAAATTGTGGGAACTTTATGATAGTTTCCTGTGTCAATGTCAGCCCGACATTGCACGCGGCCTTCACCGTATCATCAAGGAGCTCCGCATTGATTTCAACTTCTTCATCATCTTCATTTTGATCAATGGTTTTGTCGTTGATCATATCCTCATTTTTATCATTATTGAACCTGAAAACATTTACACATGCTATTTGGTCAAACTTACATAAAAATATTATTATTTAACTATTATCAAACTGTTGAGCATCAAATGATTCTGGTAAACAAATAAAACCATTATCAGCATCTCAAAAAATATTATTAAACACTAATAACTACTTTCATCGTTACAATTTTTAACCTGGATCAAAGAAAACCATTATCAAGATCAAATGGTTTGGGTGAACAAATGAGTGAAACCATTCCATGTGCAAAATGGTTTCAGACAGTATTAACAATTTAATCAAACAGTATTATCTAATTTATTTACAATTAGGTGATCATTAAACCATGTTAAGACTTAAAATAAAAGTTAGTACCTTTCGACATTCAAACTTTCACCCACTTCAGTTTCAGTTCCAGCTATACTCTCGGTTTCAGCTTCAGCTTCTTTAGTTTCACCTACCTCCACCCCTTTTGGTTCTGCTGAATTGGTTTTGGCATCCTTATTTTCATCACTTTCATCCTCATTTTCATTATTTTCATCCCCATTTGGTTCACCTACCTCCACCCCTTTTGGTTCTGCTGAAATGGTTTTTGCATCCTCATTTTCATCACTTTCATCCTCATTTTCATCATCTTCATCCTCATTTGCATCATTATTGACCTTGATAACATTTACACGTGCTATTTGGTCAAACTTTAATAAAATTAATATTATTTAATTATTATTAAAATATTGAGCATCAAATGATTTTGGTAAACAAAGAAAACTATTCCAAAACAATTATCAGCATCAAATGGTTTTGGTGAACAATGAGTGAAACCATTCCATATGCAACATGGTTTCAAAAAGTATGAAAAAATTAATCAAACAGTATTATCTATTTTATTTACAATTAAGTGATCACTAAACCATGGTAAGACTTAAAATAAATGTTAGTACCTTTCCCCATCAGAATTTCTTCCAGCATCATCACTTTCACTATCTTCACTTTCACTGTATTCACTTTCACCGTCTTCACTTTCGGTTTCAGCTTCTTCAGTGTCGGCTATCTCCACCCCTTTCTGTTCTGCTGTAATTGCATCATTGTTTGTTGAAGTTCCAACATTTTCCTCTGCTATCCTCCTCTCTAAGGTTTGTACGGCTCCGGTGTAGATCCGTATGCAGCCTCTATAATGATCAAGATATTCCTCTGCCTGCATTTGGTTTATGTATATGTAATAATAAGTAAAACCATTTAACACAAACTATTGGTTTCTACCATACATACATAACAAATTAAAACAAAAAGTAACTGTTCACACACACACACACACACACACACATATATATATATATATATATATATATATATATATATATATATATATTACTAATTTCTATCAGTAATATTATGGTTCTCTCACCTTAGATAAGGGACAAGTATCTGGATCAAAACACATCGGAAGTGGACCTTCATCGGTGCGATATAGTCGTTTGACCCCAGTTGTCAAACCATGCTCAAGCCCCATAAGGTCGTGGACCTTCTGAAGGTCTTGGTTTGCTGTTTTCACATCCCAATCACGCAGCGATGGGAACTTGTGTTTTCCAGTCAAGAATGGGCTTCTCTTTCCCATTTTATCCATATAATTAATCTGCAAAATAAACCATTAGCCAATTATTATGGTTTTATATAAGAGGCTATCAAAACCATTAAACCATACTAAGAAAACACTATTTCTTGGACTGCAAAGGAAGGTTAGGTACATTTCCACTAAGCCACTAACCTAAGTTCAGTTTACAAGCACAAACAAATTGGTTTCATAACAAACTACTAGAACAATTTAAGCAAAAACCTTGGAACCATTTAAAAATACAAATGGTTTCAGTGTTTAACATCTTGAAACCATTTAACAATACTAATTGTATCCAGCACTTAACAATACTATATATATATATATATATATATATATAGAAAGAGAGAGAGAGAGAGAGAGAGAGAGAGAGAGAGAGAGAATGATTACCATTAGGAAGTGGAAGTCCGCTAATGGATTTGCCACATCCGGATTTTGTAGTCCGTCTTTCATGTACTCGAGAACATGCGAGCACCAATTATACGATGACGCGTCTTCTAGGATTTGGGCATAATGGAGAGAAACATAACTACTGTTAGTAGGGCACAAGATGTTGTGAATTATCAAACATATTGCACCCTTAACCCATGATTCCGGTTTCTCCAATATTTTCATTTTTCCCTCCAACTCAGTGACTTTAACAACTGTAGAGTAATTTCCTACCAACCCCAACTCTTTTCTCAGTCTCTTTATAGCCGCATCAGAGCAGCGATCAACGTTGATCTGCTCCCCACTCATTGGAAGCCCATACACTCGGTGCACATCTTCCTTGGTCAATGACAGCACATCTGTTTTGCTTAATCTAATCCACATATTTTCCCTTTCAAAGTGTTTGACAACCCATTCCACAAAGAAGGTGTGGATTTTTGTCCATTTGCATAGATGTGTTATTCCACCAAAACCACTTCCACGCAAAAGCTTCACTATCTCGTCCTTTCTTTTTTTTTCCTTTGATTGACTCCATAAGGTCATAGACCTTAGGTATGCTTAGTTTATGCCTTAGTCGTTGATCAACATCATTATCTTTCTTTGTATTCTCCTCCTCAGAACTTCCATCAGTTTCTTCTTTCTTTTTCCCCCGGCTTTTCTGTACCAACCTCTTTTGCACCAGCTTACCACGGTTATTTGCATTTTCCTCTTCTGAACTCCCTTCATCAGATTGTTTCCGTTTCCCACGGCTTGTTGATTCCTTCATCTGAACTTTGTTCACTCGTTTACCAGTCATATCCGCATTATTATCATCTGAACTTTCATCACGGATTCTTGTCCCTCCCCCTCTTTTACCACGTTTGGTCTGATTCTTGTCCTTCCTTTTTTGCTCTTCCTCCGATGGTGTCAAGCCAAGACTGAAATTTGGCATTGACTCTAGGTCCTTAGTTTTTTTAGCCTGCATTAAAGAAAGCAATCTTCAGCATCAAATGGTTTTGGCGTAAGACAGTCTGAAACCATTCCTTGTGCCAAATGGTTTCAGACATATACAAAGAAAAAAAATACAAATTTGAAAATATAAATGGTTTTTCAGCAACAATTTTAGCAACATATGAACAATGAAATCAATACAAATTTGAAATTAGAAGTAAAAATAAACTGTTAATTTAGGGATTATGAACAACCTATCAAGAATGGTTTTATATGATTAATGTGCAAAATAAACCATTAGCCAATTATTATGGTTTTATATAAGAGGCCATCAAAACCATTAAACCATACTTATGGTTTCAGTTACTATAAACAAAATATTTTTATGCAAAGTAATGTGTTTAACGGTCAGAATATACTTATGGAAAGACATCGATATATCAGACATTTTTACTAAAAGACACGATGGATGTGTTTAGCGGTCATATTGAAAGACACAATGTGAATCATTATATGTTAACAAAATGCTATCAATTTGCTAGCACATTAATTGACAGTCTGAAACCACGCCTTGTGCCAAATGGTTTCAGACTGTCAAAGTCAAAAATATAAAGAAGTTAAAAATATAAAAGGTTTTCAGCAACATTTTTTAGCAACATATGAACAACAAAGTCAAGACAAATTTGAAATTAGAAGTAAAAATAAATGTGTGTATTAACAAAATCATTTGCTAGCACAAGGAATGGTTTTCAGCAACAATTTTAGCAACATATGAACAACAAAGTCAAGACAAATTTGAAATTAGAAGTAAAAATAAATGAGTGTGTTATTCAAAGCATTACCACAGATATACAAGCCCTTAAAACATATTTATGAATTAGATAAAAATCTTTAAATAGAATTTAATTTTAATACATTGCTAAAACAGCCCTTAAAACAAATCAGAGCAACGCTTAATCATGCAGTATGTTAGACTCATGTCATAAAAACCATTAAGTTTAACAAATGGTTTTAGAGTAAAACCCCCTGAAACAATTCCACACCCAAATTTATTACACACATGATGTGAAGCAAATCAACACTCAGAATCCCTTTCCAATAACTATTCACAAACTATTTATTGGATTTGAAATGAGAAGTAAATATAAACTGTTAATTTAGGGTTTTCACAGATGCATACAATTACTTTCAAAACCATAAAACCATTTCCAACAATTCTAGCAACATATCAACAACACAATCGCAACAAATTTGAAAGGAAAACTAAAAATTAAACTGTTAATTTGGGGATTGTCACCTATAAAAGCATTTCGAACAATTTTCGCAACATACATTCATTTTAGAACCGTTTTCGAATCAAAAAAAAGTTGATATGAAAACCGTTTCCGAACCTGTTTTGTTTTCTTCATTTCTGTGTGCTTAGATAGAAGTGTGATGATGATGATGTTGCTTTTCCGGCGATGGTTGCGTGATGGTCTTTTTCCGGCGACGGTTACAGTGACGGTTCTCGCTTTTCCGGTGATGAATGTTTGCGTGTTTTGTTTGGACAGAATAAATGCAATTCAAAAAATAAATGAAAATGAAATAACGGTTGGTTTTTGTTTGGGCTGTGCGGTGTATGAAGGAAACGAATGGTGTAAGGTAGCAATTGGGCTGTTTGCGCACATATGGGCTAAGGCTTATGGACGGTCCATAAGGATGCCTTATGGACGGTAACCAGACCCCATAACTTGTACCGTTATTTTGTTCTTAATTAAAAAACAACGGAACAAGTACATGGGAGAAACAGAAAACTGAAAAGAAAAAAACGTGAATTCTTTATTGTCTGTAATGTACTCCGATAGAGTACCGTTAACGTGTGTTTGTCCGTTCATTCATTTACTTTATATACCAAAATAGACATTTAAAAACATA
Source organism: Trifolium repens (assembly GCA_030408175.1). Taxonomy (NCBI): domain Eukaryota; kingdom Viridiplantae; phylum Streptophyta; class Magnoliopsida; order Fabales; family Fabaceae; genus Trifolium; species Trifolium repens. The sequence continues at coordinate 42,336,895 of CP125851.1, forward strand.
CCAAATTTAGAAGTTTTTTTTTTTATTGACACGCCAAATTTAGAAGTTGAATCCAAAAATATACTCAACTTTTTCTGTATTCACTTTCCATTTAGTATTTATAAATCCCCATCCCCTTCTCTCTTTTCATTCCCACTTTTATTGTCACTTGCTACTACTTGCTTAGCTACTTCCCCATTACCATATATTTTATTTATTTATTTGTTTATTTATTTATTTATTTATTTATTTGTTTGTAACAACCTTAGCCCAAAACCGTTATTTTGGTGGTTGGGCGCGATGAGAAGCATGGCAAGTTCACGTGGCAATATTGCTGCCATAGTTGGTGTGGGTCCGAATCTCGGTCTCTCCATCGCTCGTAAATTTGCTCACGAAGGCTACACCGTCGCCATCCTCGCTCGTGATTTGGGGAGGTTATCAGAATTTGCGGATGAAATAGCTAGAGAAGAAAAAGCACAAGTGTTTGCTATTAGAATTGATTGTTCAGATTCAAGAAGTGTAAGAGAAGCTTTTGAAGGTGTACTTTCACTTGGATTTGTTGAAGTTCTTGTTTACAATGCTAATTATCAATCACCTCTTCAATCTAAACCTACTCCTTTTCAACTTCTTCCGATTCAAACTTTTCAAACTTCTCTTGCTGTTTCATCTCTTGGTGCCTTCAACTGTGCTCAACAGGTAATTAAGTAGCTAAATAATTCATTTGAGTTAATTAGATTAATAATTATTAATTATATAATAGTATTTGATGATTTGATCATGACATTAATAATAATTAGGTGCTTCCGGGAATGGTTGAAAGAGGAAAGGGAACAATTCTATTCACCGGCTGCTCTGCTTCTTTATCCGGCATTGCCGGATACTCTGAACTATGTACGTAATTCATTCTGTCTTACGATAATCGTCGCATTTGACTAATATTATTTGTTTTTATTATTAAATAAATTAAATTAAATTAACATTGCATGGGCAGGCTGTGGGAAATTTGCTTTGAGAGCACTATCACAATGTCTTGCTAAAGAATTTCATCCTCAGGGAGTGCATGTAGCCCATATTATTATTGATGGTATTATTGGCCCACCCAGGTACGTTTTATTTTATTTCTTTATGTCTTCTAACATCTTTCTTTTTCCTAGTCTTTATTTCACCACCTAGCTACTTGCATATATTAGATTCCATTATTTTCTATACTAATTCTGGTCCTAAACCATCCACCACACTTATTTTTCATGTTGGTAGTACAAGTAGTACAAGCCTATAGAACATCTCATATTTAAGTAAGGTTGTAATTTTTATATACACATAATAATATTAATTTAAATAAAGGTGTGCGACCACAATATTGTAGCATTCGAGATTTTGTAATAGCAAAATTTGAGATAATTTTTAAAGTGGATTATGTGTTAATCAAGTCAAAAACAAAATTCTGTCATATGTCGCATGTTATTAGATAAATAAGGTCACGTTTCATATGAGTTTATAGTCAGAAGCATTCATCAGATATCACTGTTTATCACATGGAACATGTTATCTAATAAAACACACACATGATCCACACACAAATTGATTGAAACTGAGAAAAAAATTGTTATTATGTTATGGAATCATGCAGAGGATCATCGGCGACAACGTCGACGACGCTGGGAAGAGGAGCTAGTGGTGAGGGTGTTATGGACCCGAACGCATTGGCCCAAACATATTGGCATCTGCACGTTCAGGACCGGAATGCATGGACCCAAGAAATGGATGTTCGTTCATCAATCTTCTAGTAGCTAGCTAGATTCTTCTACTAGCTTGCAACAACTACTACTTTGTCTAATCTTCCCCCACCAATCCGTAGTCTATGTCGTTCCATTATTTTCATGTCTCTCTTTTGCCTCCAATCATGTCGTTGCTGATGTAAGAGCATGCATCTAGAATTAACTAATCATGTTTCTTACACAGTCTTCAATAGTACTCCTACTACAGTACATAAAGAGAAAACCGAATCAACAAAAATTGATGTAATTAATCAAATATGTTAATTTTTGTTGATCCAACTTTAAATTACTCCCTTTAGTTTCTAATATAAAAGATTTTTTTTTAAAATATATTGAGTAACAGATGCATTTAGCCTATATTATAGACTAAATACATTAGTTACTTAATGTATCTAAAAAATAAGCTTTCTATTATATTTAGAACCAAATGTAGTATTTACATGAGAGTATTGCTATTGGGAGTTGGCAGTGTGCTATATTTGTGATTTTGTGTGTACAAAAATTAATTAATTACACGGTATTGTTTACTCAAGGAACTTTTATAGATTTGTATATGCTTTTATAGTATATACATATGGAGTTTCACGCTATACTCAATCACGACCGTTGGTTTAAGATCGAACGCTTTAGATTACACTACAATTATCATATAATTAGACAATCTCAGTTGTTGGTTTGAATCAGACGGAAAATCGCAATAACTGCATGATACAGATACTCCATCAAATCCAATTTCAAATTATATATTATGATTGGTACATAAGAAGTTTGTGTAAAAAAAAAGTACATAAAGAAGTAATACAAAATGATCCATTTAAGTAATTTGTTCTGTTCATTGGATCTATTTGCTATAGACGGTTGTTTTTGTAGGAGAAGTGTTATAGTATACTATCACTACTATGAATATATATGCAATTGAGTTGTATTATTTGAACATCAACTATTGATAATATATGTTTATTTCTATCCCTTTCTTATTTTGTATCTCCTACACTTTATAGATATAAAAAATACACATAAATTACACTTGATAGTAATTTTGACAACAATTATTTCTTACAAACATCATTTTCCATATGAAGATATCCTTGTTTGCATCAAAATAATTCTTAACAACAGTTTATTAACATACATCCAACACTAGTTATGATTATTATAGTGATTAATTTGTCTGGTAATGGGTCAAGCTACTAATAGAAACAAGTTGTTTGTGATGGGAGTGGGGTCTTATGGGTCCAACAGGGGAAAAGTTAAGCAGGTTGAAGACGTGGGAAGGGGACATGATTGGTTGGATAAAAGCAAGAATTCGTGTCCTAATTTTGTACATAGAAAACTATGTGTACTTGGTTGAATCTCCAATATTGTTCGAGTGTCTTTTAATTTTTTTTCTTTAAGAAACTTTTGATTATTTATTTATTTATTTAGCTTTTGTTTATTAAAGTTATATCTTTTTCTTTCAATAAAAAATATTAAAGTTATAGATAATTTTGTAAATAAAATAGTTAAATATAATTAACAAAATTATGAATAATTATAATAGTTATAATGAATCAGGTAAAAAAAATAAACTCTGTTAGTGAATATAGTGGAGTGGTGCTCACTACAATGCAATTAAGGTGGTGTGCTTGTTTTTTTTCTAGGAGAATGAGGCCTATTGAAAGAAAAAATATTGAGAAAAAGTAGAAAATGCAAAACGGAAGATTTGATCCTGTGACCAAGAAGAAGAAACAACAATATGAGCCTTTAACCACTGCACCACTTATCATGTTTTGTTCAAAAAACGGAACAATTTTACTTATTATTAAATTTGAGGCCGATTTTTTTTTTTTATGTTGAGGCCTATTTTTTAGCCCAAATGTTGGGGGCCTAAAGCCCTAGCTTCATTAGCTTTGGGCTTGGGCCGGCCCTGTTGTTTAAGAGTTTAGAGGTGAAAGAGAAAGGATGTTTGAGAATAACGGAAAGATAAAGGAAAAAAAAGAAAGGGAGAGTAGCCCTCCACCATGCATGATTTTTTTCCTTCATTGAAGCAAAACCCACTAATATTAAGGAACTATAAAAGTATATTGAGTGAGGATTTTGAATAAATTTTAAAATCTATCTTTTCTCTTTATAATATTCTTAATGCAAAGAAAATATTAATTAATTATATATATTTTTTTATTCATCATTTTGGAAAATGTTCCTCCAAATAAATAAGGTGAATAATTTGTACAAAAAGAAAAGGTTATATGGGGTCAAAAAGCAACGAACTAATAATGATCAAGTTGGTGCAAATCATTGGATTGCAGTCATACATGTTAGTTGGGCCATTGCATGCAGCTGTGTAGAATAGGTTCGTGACGAGGAAGGTGGTTCCACACACACCCCATCAAATAGTGGGTGCCAATTGGTCTTTTCTTTTGCTTGATTGGTACAGTATTTCTTTTGTTTCCTTAGAGTTCATGTTCATGAAACCAATATGATGATTGGTTATGTTATTCAAACATATCATATTCAAGCTTAACTGTAGTGGTCCCCTATCGTATATATCTCAAAAGTTTAATTATAGCAACGTGTCATGCCTCTCTAATGACAATTCCTCATTAATGTTATTGTTGGTTTGTGTGTGTATTAATATGTCCGTAACAAAATATGAGCAAAATTTAATTTTTTAAATTTTTTGTATAATTAATAAAGGAAAATTTTATAAATTAATTTATAATTTCTTTTTTGAATATATTATTAATTTTATTTTTTAATTTATTTAATATGATTAAAACGACTTATATTTTGATACAGAAAAAGTATATCTTATTTATTTTATATTAATTATATAATGAATCTAAAAACGTGAATTTTATTTATATTTTATCGTGGAAGGAGTATTAAGGGTGTGTCTTCTTATGTCTCTTGATTGATGTAATGGTTGTGGTAGGAAAATTATATCATAAATGATTGAATGTGCCAAAATTAACTTCAAATATATAATATTATAGCCAACGAGTGTGATTCAATTGGTTATATGCTATGAAGCACGAACACCTCTAAGAGGTGGCGTGTCGCGGTGTCCGACACGCGTCGGTGTCCGACACTTGTATGACACTCGTACGACACCTGTCGGAATAGTCAAACAAGTTTCACCAAAAAAATAATTTCTTTTTTTTGCTTTGACACTCTAAAAAAGTTAAACAAGTATTAAAACAATGTTATCAATGAAGAATTTAAAGATATTAATTTTGATTAGAATATTTGTAACATTTTTTAATAATAAATCGATAAATAAAATCAAATTTTATCATATATACCGCGGTGTCAATGTCCTATGTTTTTTAAATTATCGGTGTCGGAGTGTCCGTGTCGTGTCGTGTCGCGGTGTCCGTGTCAGAGTCCATGCTTGATAGGTTATATGTTGCATTGAACTTGTGGAGGAGAATCAATGTTTGAAGAGGCGCAAGCAACTTAAGCATTTAGAGCCACAAGGGTGCAAGGCTCTAATTAAGATGATTTCCTTGCCAAAAAATAATCATGGAGTATATATTTCTTGCCCTTCTCTCTTTTAAGTTTTTGAAGTGTTTTGATAACTAAAATTCAAGTAGCCTAATAATTAAAATTCACTTTTTAATGTGAACAAGTGAGAGTATTAAGGTTCGCATTCCAATTCCTGCATATTACACCTAATATCCATACCAACTGAACCATGCTTACGGAGACTAATGTTGCACTGATATGGCACTTGTTTTATATTATTTCTGTAATACTTCATTTACAAGAGGGGAATAGGTTATATATATATACAAGTAAAACCCTATTTTCTAATTATAGTAAAAACAGGGAAATTAATAACTAATAACTATAACCCCTAATTTTGCTCTTGATATATTGTAAACAGCTCACGCCAACACTCCCTCTCAAGTTGGTGCATAGATATCTCGAATGCCCAACTTGTCAAGTGCTTTGTAGAAGTCTCTACTACATACAGATTTTGTTAGTATATTTGCCAGTTGATCTTCGGATTTAACAAACGGAAACTGAATTATCTTGGTCTCCAAATTTTGCTTGATAAAGTGTCGATCTACTTCCACATGTTTTGTTCGATCATGCTGAACCGGATTATGAGCAATTTCAATTGCAGACTTGTTGTCACAAAAGAGGTTCATCGCACAATTCGGAGCAAAGCCAATTTCAGTTAACAGTCTTTGAAGCCAGAGAAGCTCACAAAGACCCTTAGCCATCCCTCGAAACTCTGCTTCAGCACTTGATAATGCTACAACCTTTTGTTTCTTACTTTTCCATGTAACCAAATTCCCTCCAACGAAGGTAAAATAGCCTGAGGTGGATTTCCTGTTGGTGATATCTCCTGCCCAGTCAGCGTCTGTATATCCTTCAACCAGTACATGATTATTCTTTGTGAACATCAAGCCTTTTCCAGGCGAGGACTTCAAGTACCTCATGATTCGAATTACTGCATCCATGTGATCTTTACTCGGGTTGTGCATAAATTGGCTCACTACACTTACCGCATATGCTATATCAGGTCGTGTATGAGATAAGTAAATGAGTTTGCCAACTAATCGCTGATATCTTCCTTTGTCTGTTGACACTTGGTCTGGATATTCTCCAAGTCGGTGATTCTGGACAATTGGAGTATCAACAGGTTTACAGTCTAGTAGCCCAACCTCTGATAATAAATCAAGAATATATTTTCGTTGAGATAAAAATATGCTTTTCTTCGACCTAGCAACCTCAATACCTAGAAAATATTTGAGACCACCAAGATTTTTCATCTCAAATTCTGTTGCTAGTTGTTTTTGAAGTTTTGCTATTTCCTCATAGTCATCTCCCGTAATGATCATATCATCAACATACACAATCAAAGCTGTGATCTTACCTTGGCGATGTTTCAAGAACAAAGTATGATCTGCATTGCTTTGTTTGAAGCCATATTTTTTCATTGCCAAGGTTAATCTCCCAAACCACGCTCGAGGAGATTGCTTCAAACCATACAAACTGCGTTGCAACTTACACACCACCTTAGTCTCATAATTTGTCATGTATCCTGGAGGGATATCCATATATATTTCTTCTTTCAAGTGTCCATGGAGAAAGGCGTTTTTTACATCTAACTGATGCAATGGCCAATCAAGATTTACTGCAAGGGATAAAAGAACTCTGACAGTGCTCAACTTTGCCACAGGTGAAAAGGTTTCTTGATAGTCTATGCCATATGTTTGTGTGAAACCTTTAGCTACCAATCTTGCTTTGTACCTTTCAATAGATCCATCAGCTTTATATTTGATAGAGAAAACCCACTTACACCCTACTGGTTTCTTTCCTTTTGGTAGGGGAACAAGAGTCCATGTTGCATTCTTGTTTAATGCCTCCATTTCTTCATTCATAGCTTGCACCCATCTAGGGTCTTCAATGGCCTCTTCAACCTTGCTCGGCACACTATGTGAAGATAACTCATTTGCAAACTTCTTGAGCGGTTCAGACAACTTCTCCATAGAGACATAATTAGCAATTGGATACCTCGATCTATGATCCTCCTCTTCAGGGGAGTATCGCTTCGGTGGTTTTCCCCGATTATGCCTGTGAGGTAGTTCATAGCTAACAGGAATATCAACATTATTATTGTCAGGAGAGATATGAGAACTTACCTCAATGATATTCTCAGGAGATGGATTATCGGGTACTGGAGAGAGAGGGGATTCCAATACTTCAACTTCAGGAGGACATACTTGGACTTCAGTTCCCATAGGATCTGTTTGAATTTGACAAGAATTATCAAAACCTTCAGTTGATGGTGTATCAATATCCTTGAACCAGTCAAATGTCATCCAATTCAACTCTTCTTCTGGTGTCTCCCTCTGAAGGGAAGAATTGGATGATGCAGAGGAGTAGAAAAGGTCGAATTCCAAGAAAGTGACATCCATAGTCACATATATGCGTCGAGTAATAGGGTCATAGCACCGATACCCTTTCTGGTGTACACCATATCCCAAAAAAAGACAGCGAATGGCACAAGGATCAAGCTTTGTACGCTGGTTTTTATGTAGGTGAACAAACACAACACAACCAAAGACTCGAGGTGGCAACATTTGTATTGTGGGCAGTGTTACAAGTGAAGACAAGGTCTGCAGCGGAGTTTTAAATTCAAGAACCTTCGATGGCATCCGATTAATGAGATATACTGCTGTAGTGACAGCATCGGTCCAATGGTGGTGAGGCACATGTGCTCCAAGTAAGAGAGCACGAGCAGTTTCAAGGATGTGGCGATTTTTTCGTTCGGCAATACCATTTTGTTGCGGAGTTTGAGGACATGTTGTTTCATGAATAAGTCCGTGTTTTTTGAAATACTCACTGAATTGGTGATTAACAAACTCCCCACCATTATCAGACCGAAGGATCCTAATTTTCTTTGAATATTGAGTTTGAATCATTTTATGGAATTGTTGAAATATGTGAAACACTTCATTTTTTTGTTTCAACAAATAAATCCAAGTCATTCGAGTGCAATCATCAACAAATATCACAAACCACCGATAACCAGAGATAGAAGATTTCGGGGATGGACCCCATACATCAGAATGGATCAAAGCAAACGGAACATTACTTTTATTCATACTTAATGGAAAATTGACTCGATGACTCTTAGCTAAAATACAAGCTTCACATTTGAAGTTCAACACTGATGTATCGGAAAATAAATTTGGAAACACATGTTTCAGGTAACTAAATGAAGGATGGCCTAATCGACGGTGCCAAAGTAAAATTTGTTCCACTTTGTTGTTTCTTGGACCATGCATGTGGTGTGCTCGGCCTACACTGAAATCCTCCATATAGTAAAGCCCCCCTCTCTTAGTACCACGCCCAATGATCTCCTTCGTGAGAATATCCTGAAGCAAACAGAAAGATGGATAAATCATCACAACACAATTCAAGTCTTTTGTAATTTGACTCGTAGACAACAACTTATGAGATAGAGAGGGAACAAGCAGTGTATTAGAAAGCAAAAGAGCTGGTGATAACATCACAGTTCCAGCCCCTGTTACCGAAGATAAACCACCATTTGCATTGGCAATACTCGAGCGTCGCGGGGTTGACCGTTCAGAAAAATCAGCAACATCAAACGTCATATGATCGGTAGCTCCCGAGTCAAGTATCCATGCATTACAATCATCATCATGATTAGAGCAAATTAGAACATTACCTTCAGTGGTGTGGGAATTTGATGGCGGAATGAGGGAAAGATGTGGTTCGGTGGTAGCTACTGCAGCTTTTCCCGCATTGCTATCAGTTGTATCACGACGTTTTCGAGCCTGATAGTCTGTCCACCAATCTGGATAACCGTTAAGCTTAAAACAGGCTTCACGAATATGTTTGGTACTTCCACAATGAGAACACTTAGTGCCATCAGATGTGTCCTTATGCTTGGAGTGAGAAGTTGTCTTGCTGCTATGTAACTTGAGACCCTTAGATGCAAGAACCGCTCCAGATAATTCATTTGAGTTGTCTGTCACCTTGTCTGTCATCACTGCCTGGCGAAGAGCTTCCCTCCTAACATGTGCATATGCTTGCTCCACTGTTGGGAATGGTTTCAGTTGTAAAACATCGCTTCTAATATTATCCAAGCGATCATCAAGTCCATCCAAAAATACATACACCCGTTCTTCTTGGACAAGGGTATTGTAGTGTTGGATATCAATTGAGCATGTCATCGGATTTGGACGACGAAAATCGATCTCACGCCAAAGTCCTTGGAGATCATTATAGTATTTTTCAAGAGAACCACCGGCTTGTGTAAGACGTGTCACCCGTCGCCGAAGGTCATACACCTGAGAGGTGTCGCTGCCATCAAAGTACGTTGTTCCAATTGCATCCCACACCAGCTTGGCAGTGGGGAATCGAATAAAGTTGCTGATTAGAGAGGAGTCCAAGGAGTTGATAATCCATCCCTTAACAGTCGCGTTGTCAGTCCGCCAACGTCGAAAGGTAGGGTCTGTTTCAGGGGGTTGCGGGAGTTCGCCATTGATATATCCCAGTTTGTCTTTGCCCGAGATATACATCTCGACCACCTGGGACCAAAGGGGATAGTTGTTGCCGTCTAACTTGATGCCAATCGGTGCCACCGCATGATCAGAACTAATTTGTGATGGGGCTGAAGCACGGTTCAGAACTTCCGTCATTTTCATCGTCAATTCAGCAAGAATAGAAGACGAGGTAGCGTCATCGGAAGTTGATTCTGTGTCTCCCATGGAAGAAGAATGAAGGGTGTTACCACAGGTCAGATTTAAGACCTGGCGGCTGATACCATGTTGCACTGATATGGCACTTGTTTTATATTATTTCTGTAATACTTCATTTACAAGAGGGGAATAGGTTATATATATATACAAGTAAAACCCTATTTTCTAATTATAGTAAAAACAGGGAAATTAATAACTAATAACTATAACCCCTAATTTTGCTCTTGATATATTGTAAACAGCTCACGCCAACAACTAAAACTCAAGTTATTTACTCCATGAAATTGTAACAAATGTCTTAAATAAAATCCAAATAAATCCAATTTTCAAGTATAATCGCATATACTAGTTTATTAAGCTAAAACTTTGTATATTTTTTTTTTTATTAACTAGTTTAGTGGCTAGAAATTCCACCAATAAAGTGAATAAATAGGATGACCGTGGTTTGAACCCCGACCCCCTGCATATATAATGCAATGTCCTACCAACTGAGCTAAGCTCACGGGACTTGTAAATTTTTCTTTATTATCAATCATTTGATCCATCTCCAATTAATACAGTGCTGTTTAAAAATGAATATGGATGTGGTTCACTTTTTTTTTTTTCCTTTCCACTCTTAAAAGGCGGCATGCTTGCTGCCATGTTGAAAGCTAGCAAAGCACGTCCAACACAAGTGGATTTATATGTTGAACTAGAAGGACCATTTTCAAGGCCAAGAAAGATGGAAAGACTTTTAAGCACCTACTATATATAGGTCTCCCCCTACCTATTTTGTATTCTTTTATTTTCCATTTTGAGCTTGAATCCTATATATTTTGGATTATTTTGTGTCAAATTCTATTTGAATTACTATAATATGAAATGGTTATGTTGTTTAGCAGTGGCTAATCATCAGTGGTTAATATATGGGACATGTCATTGTTAAGTGGATTTTTTCTTCCAACTAAATTTTTTTCATACTTAAAATTAAGAATTAAATTTATAACCACTTTGTTTAAGAGGTTTAAATCTCTTATCACTTGAATCAATTATTTTTTATGCTTATTTTTCAAAAGAGAAAAAATACATTGACATGGAAAACAAAAGTTGAAAATGAGCACTTCTTTTTCTGATTTTTTCTTTCCCTTATGGAAAAACAAACTTTTTTTAAAAAATTATTTTCAATGGTCCTTAATAAAATTAGACACCAATTAAAATTTACACATTTTCCAATATTTTTACTCTAATGGTAGAATGAATCTTACTTGTATTCTTATACTTTTAATGGATCCCACACAATTGTAGAATTCAACTTGTGCTCTTTACTTTTCCTCCACTTTTTTTCCTTTTGTCAAGGTTCTTCCTATAGGACCATATGTCTCCACCCTGTCCTTCCCACCATTCTTCTCCGATAATGCGAAAAAATGTACATATTCTTATTCTCAGAAACCACCCAAGAACATTATGTATCAGATGGTATTACACAAAACGTACCTACACTAAACGAAAACATACATTTTGGTGGTATTAGTTAAAACGGTAGTGGTTTGAATCGCCTTTTCAACCATCGATGAATTACACATAATAGAAATGAATTCTGGATTTTAAAAAACTTAAATGACCTCATTTAACATAGCGGTGGATTATAAGAATGTGTAAATAGATAATAAAAAGGTTAGGCTGGACAAATGATCAATACTATTATAAGAAATACGAATTTTATAAAATTCACCGTTGGATTGAAAGTTTATATCGTATAGATCATCCATAAAAAAGTTTAGAAAAATTGAAAATCATTTGATATGTTATTGAGACCTTATCAAGATTAACAATATTTAATAAAAATTCATAAACCATTAAAGAACATGAGTTTAAAGGACGGCACTATATTAGTGTAAATTAACTTTACACTGACAATCAATAAGAATGCTTCAACCTTCCATGTCATATCAAGAAATTGGGGTGACATGGTTGAAAACATGATTGTGATTGGTCGACAATGTAAAATTATTTTACACTATCTATGCATATTCTTTTTTCTCGTCAAACATATAACACAATCATAAATTAACCCACTTGGGTTGGTCTGGTGTTATTGGCTTGGGACATGAGAGTGTGTTCCTCTTTAAGGTCTCAAATTCAATTCTCTTCGATATCAATTTGGATGATATAAAAGAAATAATAAATGCGTACTTAGATTATGGATATATACAATTGAAAGTAAATACATTAACATCTACAACACATATCTAGTGGTTTTAAGTTTTATTTTATAGGTATGCTTGATATTGTCAAGATCTTGACACAAAACTTAACAAACTCTTTTTTACAACAAAAAGGGACAGAATTCAGAAGAAAAAAAGTTGCAAAACAAATTAACAGTTTGATATGCCTCTAAACAATATTCTATTCACCATTATCTCAAAATTTCAATTTTCTCCCATTCTCCCTCATCAGTTTCAAATCTCCGATCACGAGCATGCAAAGTAGATTTTGTTCTGAAATAGACAGTTAGCCAAAGAATTTCTCCTCACATCCCTTACATTTTTAGAAGTCCAAATGTAAAGAGTCGTAATGTATTTTCTAAATGTGTATTGGGCGAAACCAATTCGAAATGTGTGCAAGCCTGTGTATTGGGCCTAGATGGAAAGTAAATATTAATATATATTTTTTTATAGGGAAAATATAAATATATTTAATAGTGGCTCTAAAATATAAGAATGATTTATAATGTGAAAATAAAAAAGTAAATGGGGCCTAATTTTTTTCTATATATTCATTTAGACTGTACGAATATATAAAAAAGTAATAGTGTCTCTAAAGTGATTGGTGAATTTCTCTTAGGACAAGTCGTTCAGAACAACCCGAGTTCGATTCTGATAAGGCAAGGCTAATTTTAAATTGTCAACTCTATCGATTCAATGGTTTAATGTATGAATTTTCATGTTAAATCAGAGTTAAAATCATTTTGAGTTAAATTGCAAGTCAAAATAATTTATATGATGTAACGCTCTATGAGATGATTGAACATTTCAAAAGCTCAATTTTTTTAAAAATTCAAAAACTCAATTTTATCAAATTTAGAAAGGGCATAATTTTTTTTTTTAACAAGAGGGCACAATTTTTTTTTTAGTAATACATATATTATCTATGAAGGTTTTTTTTTTTTTACAAAGAGTAATACATACAATATCATATTAGTAATAATTACAATATCACATGTTTAAATATTTAGAGAGACATATGTATAAAAAAAAATTAGAGAAACATTTAATTTTTTATGATAGTATATATTAATCATTAAAGAGGCACTACAAGAAATATTATTTTTTGCAACAACTTTTTTTGTTACAAGTCGATAGTTTTGCCAAAGACTTGTAACAACTTTTAACCAAAAAAATTGTTGCAAAAAATAATATTTCTTGTAGTGAGGTACCAAATTTTCGTGACTATATTTTATACTCTGTTTATTTTTATAAGCAAAAGTTCATTTTTAGTTTCATTGTATAACTTGACATTAATAATTCAATGATCCTAAAAAATGAATTTTTACTTATAATTGGAAATAGAAGAACGACGGGAGTAAATTAATATTTTATAATAGTATTTTCTCTGTTTATTTTTATAAGCAAAAGTTCATTTTTAGTTTCATTGTATAACTTGACATTAATAATTCAATGATCCTAAGAAGTAAATATTTACTTATAATTGGAAATAGAAGAACGAAAGGGAGTAAATTAATAGTTAGTGATATAACTATAAAAATAAAAATAATAGGGATTAAAATTTACTTTCACTTTATATTTTAATCATATATGTTAGTGTTTTCAACCTGCAAGGTTGTTTTTGTTTTAGGGTGTTGGCTTCATTTGCTAAAATAAGCCTTTGGTCCAGATGTGGTGACTGATGTGCACACATATGGGACCTGACCTGAACGCCCTAGAATAACGCGCTTTTGTTATTTCGCGTGTTGATGACAGGAATTTCTACGTCATTTTTAGTATTATTATTAGTAGTAAAATGACCAAGACAGGCCCAAATATGAAGGAAAACCTACAAAAGCAAGAAAAAGCATCAAGACAGAGTCCAAGATGCAAAAAGACAAGAAAAAACCCAAAAAGTGAAGAAAATCAGCATTCCATCGCAGCACGATGGCTCCCATCGTGCCACGATGGGAACTGCTTGTTCGCCAAGAAATCAGAAGAAATAAATCTTGAGAAAATCTTCCATCGTAGTACGATGTGTGCTATCGCAGCACGATGGAGTAACTTGGCGCCCAAGCTGATGAAATGCACAGGATCAGTTATAAAATTGAACTGAATCTTCACATCGCAGCACGATGGCCTCATCGTACTGCGATGCCTTGCTGAGGCCCATTACGAAAACTATAAATAGAGCCTCCCTTTCATTGTTTTATTCATTCAGAAATAGTAGAACACTCTCTACTATAAGGAGAGGTTCAGAGGAGCTCTATTGGGCATAGTTTTCTCGCCTTACGGGAAAACTAACTCAGCAATGTATGATTTCTTTAGGCTTTTGTATTTAGGTTATAATTTATTGTAATTTAAATATGTAGTCTTTATTATTTATGCCTTAGGTTGTGGTGGAGAAGATGAACTCCCCTATGAATATTTGGAGTCTGTGATTGAGTCTAAGTTATAATAAATGATATTTAGTAATTATGTTTGTTATTTACTTTCGTGCACTTTAATAACGTATTCTCGTAATCTGGCGGATAAGCGGGAGCGCCCATAGAATTAATATCAGGTTTTGACTTGGTATAGTCCGGAACTCGTAGTAAATAATGCTAGGTGTATAGAGACGGTAACATCCTGAACTAGTCGTGAACTGAGCTGTTAAAGGAGGAATCATGCACTAGGTGTGATCTGAGCACTTAGAAGATGAACAGCCCGATACTAGGACCTAGAGGTTAATTGGTGAAGGTTATAATGCGTGTTTATAAACAACTCACTTAGTAATTAAGGTATGTGACACATCGAGGTTAGGCTCTCGTAGGTACCTTAGTTGTTAACGTAGGGAAACTTTAATAGACATAGTGTAATAGTAAGGTATTACTACAACAAGGATAATTCATCGCCGAACATAATCTAAGTAACTATGTTATACAACGGTCATGCCAAATATGAAGAAGGGAGGGAGTCCAACCACCATACCTAGCCTCTATATTTCTTGAATCTATATTTATACATTCTGTTATTTATATTTCTGCAAAGCATTACGCTAATTTTATAAAAACCTTTTCAAAAACCAAAGCGAATGCAAACTATCACAAACTTAAATAACGCTAGTAAAGTTGCGGCACGATCCATGTGGATACGAACTCATTCTAGACACCTTGAGTGTGAATTATTACTCGACGACAGACTGGTGCACTTGCCAGACCGTAGTCACGTGTGATCTTTGAAAAAGATTTGTTTTGAAACAAACACATCCACGCTAGCTTGCGCGCCAAGGAACGAGCTGAAAGATTGAAAAAGATTCAGAAAGATTTAAAAGAAGGCCAATTTAACTAGAAGATTTAAAAAGATTTAAAACAAATAAATCTTTTCAAAAGATTGAGTTTGTTTCTTGAAGATCACGATGGCCAGCTATCAAATCAGGGATCCAAGCCCATGAAGCTCGTTCTATATAAAGGAAGACTGAAGACAAGTTTTATTCACTGAAATCGAAATTAATATTTCTAGTCATTAGGATTTTCAGTCTTTGTCCCTTTGTTTCTTGTTTCCATTGAGACTTGAACAAGGGTTGTATTTAGCTCTTAAGCTTTTAAGCACAGAGCTGTTGTCACTCTTAAACTTTTAAGCAAAGAGTTGTTTTGAATCACTCAAAGCTTTGAAGCACGAGTTGATTCTTTAGGATAAGAGTGTGTCTCCATCATTGAGTTTGTTATTTAAATCCTTACGGTGTTGTAAGGTAGTTATAGGAAGTGACCAGAGGTTGTCATATCTAGGGAGGACCTAGGTAGAATTAGCACGGGTAGTGTCTAAGTGATAAGTTGTAAACTGGGATTGTTTAGCTTAGAATTGGAACTATCATAGTGGATTCATTCCTGGATTGGTATCCCCCAGAGTAGGTTGCGAGTTGCGCTGAATTGAGTTAACAAACTTATTGTGTTATTTATCTTCTGCACTTTATTTCCTTGTTCATCAAGTCATTGCATGTCTATGATGTTAGCACATTAGGCACCACATCGTATATCATAACCCTAACGTGCTCCACATCACGCTGCACATCTGTGACTTGCTACCGGAATTTCAATATATAATATTCATTTTCACATGACATGCATGACTCAAAAGTCATAATTAATCCATGAAAATGAGATAGATATTATTCTTTACAAGATAGATTGATGCGTATATAGATGGTGTTATTTGTTATTGAAATGAATGGTGTATAGTCATATTTAATTCATGAAAATGAGAAAAAATCAATTGAGTGTGAATTATCTAATATACAAAAATATATTTTTTTAAATTAAAATTAATAACATGTTAATTTTTTATATATATAGTCTTTAATTAATCTATACTAATATATAAAGGGGATACAAATTTTTGGGATGGCTTTTTCAATATTCCTATTTTACCCTTAAAAAAACTACAAAAAAAAAAAAAACTAAGCACAACTTCCACATAAAAATAGGTTTTCAGTTTTTTTATAGTAAAAAAAATATATATTTTTTTCTTCTTAATAAGTAGCCACAACAAAAAAGGAGGTTAAGTAGTTATCAATTAACTAAGTCCAATAAAAAAAGAGATTAAGTAGTTATTTATATTTACACAATAGAGAATATTGATCACAACAAAAAAAAATATCGATCACACAAACGGGCACGGTTTGGCGGCTAGTATTCATAATTAACACTTAAATTTCTAAATTAAACTAGTTTTGAGACTCGTGCATTCGCCCGGGTCTATTGATTTTTACTTATAAAATATTGTTAAGATATAAGTGACGTCATTGTGTTCTTTCTTGTAAACTTTATTAAATTAATAATTTTTTTAATTATAGCAATTGTCTCGTGTATTCAATTCTTTTTTTTATTAAAGCAATTGTTCCGTGTAAGATTAATTGTTTTTTTATTAAAGCAATTCTCCCGTGCATGAATTTTTTATTTAATTCCTTTCATGTATTAATGATAAATATTTTGTCTTGTGTTTTTTTTTATATTTCCCGTGTATTAATTCCTTTCACGAATTCTTCTATTGTTTAAAAAAAACTATTTGTGAAAGCTCATTTCCATTGATTTTAATTTTTTTATATTTAAGATTGATATTATAGTATAACATTTATTTAGAATAAAATATTTAGAAATATATTATAAAATATTTTTAAAATATAAGTGACGTCATTGTGCTATTTCTTGTAAAATTTATTAAATTAATATGTTTTTATTAAAGCAATTGTCCCGTGTATGATTTTTGTATAATAAATTATAATTAATATTAATTATTCAATTCCTTTTTTTTATGGGTAAATAGGTTGTTACCCCCCTGTAATATGGGCGAGTTTTGTTTTTCCCCACTGTAATTTTTTTTCTTTTGATTCGCCCCTTATAATGTTTAATTTTTTGGTTTCCCCCCTTGGGTGCAAGGAATTTGTACTTTTTAAATCGGTTGAACAAATTAACCGTTTTAAAAAACAACACTTTTTAAATCGGTTTGAACAAAATAACCGATTTAAAAAGTTCACCCAAGGGGCGAGTCCAAAAAATTCAACATTGCAAGGGGCGAGTCAAAAGAAAAAAAATTACAGGGGGGAAAAACAAAACTCGCCCACATTACAGGGGGGTATCAACCTATTTACCCTTTTTTTATTAAAGCAATTGTCTCGTTAAATTTTTTTATCAAAGCAATTGTCCCGTGTTAATTCGTATATTTTTTTTTACGCATATTAATTCATAAGTTTTCACTAACAAAAATTATATCTTTATAACCTGTTTTCATAAACTAACTTATAAAACTTATAATAAATCAATCTAAACAGGCTCACTATGTTTTTGTTTTTTTTTTTTTTTAATTGCAATATATTTTATTAAAAGAACCCACAAAATCACAAGAAGTGATTTGAGATTAGCATTACAACAGAACCTCCCAAAAGAGGGGAGCAACAAAAAAGGCCCTAAAGGTGCAGCAAAACGCAAAACACCTATAACCAAGACAACTGTATCAAACAGAAAAAGAAAAACCAAACTTCAGCAAGCAGAAAAACAACACAGAAGCATAGCGCAAAAAACACACACAAACACCATCGCCAGGCATCACCTATTGAAACAATGAAAAGGACTCCAATTTCATTCATATATGAGGCAAGGACCCGTAGCCATCCTATTAATAAACCACCTCTAGGACCAAAGTTTTATCTGATCAACTAGTTCCTCTATATTCATCTCTCTATTGTTAAAGATCCGGTCATTCCGATGCTTCCACAACACCTAAACAATAGAGTTCCAAATCAAAATCAATCCCTTTTTAGCCTTTTTATCTTTTGCACGGCCATCAAAAATCGCAAAAGAAGTCACCAAATTTGATGGAATAACAATAACAAGCCCCAGCCATCGCATCATTTCGTACCAAACCTTCGCCGCATAATCGCAATGCAAAAACAAGTGTGGCGAAGTTTCCGTCTTCACACCACAATGAACACACATGATCTGTTGATCATCTATCATTCTCCTTCTCCATAAATTGTCCTTTGTTTGTATTCTATCCAGTAACAATTGCCAAGAAAAAGCACAAACTTTGGACGGAGCTGTACACTTCCAAACATTGGCAAAAAAAAAACTGCGGGTAGTGTCAGTTAAGTTGTTTAAACCTGTATCACCACTTAACTGACTATAGCAGGATTTAACAGTAAACCCCTCTTCCAAATTATCCCGCCACAGCCACACATCATCAACATCCGACGGTTGAAACGAGGCAATGCACTGGATCAATTGAACATTTAATTCCTGCTCCCATTGAAAGAAATTCCGTCGCCACTAAAAATCCCAAATCCATTGGTTGTCGACCCAGCTGCCCAAGTCAGAAATCACAACATCCTGCATATTAGAAACTGTGAAAAGTCTAGGAAATCTCTCACAAAGTGCTTGCCCACCAACCCAATTATCAGTCCAGAATTTTGTAGTTCTTCCACTGCCAATCTTCTTCTCAACAGCCCCCGAAAACCAATCGACATCTTTATCAATGTTACAAATGTCGGTCCACCACTTCGAAGCTGTTCTCGGCATCAAATGACGGCCTGGGTTCACATTACCAATCAAGTTATGACCATATTTTGCCACCACCACCTCTTTCCACACCTCATCATCATGGGACAAGAGTTTCCATCTCCATTTAGTCAATAAACTGATATTGACCAGCCGGAGGTCCTTAATTCCCAACCCTCCATCCTTTCTTGGTTTGCAAACATCACTCCATTTGACCCAACAAGTTTTATTCTTATTAGACAAACCACCCCACAAGAATTTCCTTTGAATCTTCACCACTTCCTTCCACACTTTGACCGGCATCTTTAGGAACGATAAATAAAAGATTGGGATTGCGCTCAACACCGCATTGATAAGCACTATTCGGCCACCCAAACTAACATATTTGTTACCCCATGCACCAAGTCTTCCCCTTATAATATTCAACATTGGTTCCCACGTCGTCATCTTCCGCGGATTGGCCCCGACCGGAAGACCAAGATACTTAAAGGGAATATCACCCAATCGGCAATGTAAGAAATTCGTAGCCATTCCTAAGAAGTCATTTGTGACATTAACTCCAATCAAGCAACTTTTCCAAAAATTTACTTTTAATCCCGACACCAATTCAAATCTACGTAGCATTGCTTTGAGCGCCCAAAGATTTCCCACCGAAGTCTCACCGATGCAAAGGGTGTCATCGGCATATTGTAAAATGGATATTGGCAAAGCATCTCTTCCCACCAAAAAAGGTTTGAACCTATTAATCTCAACCCCCTTCCTCATAATTGCACCCAAGCCCTCGGCGACAAGAAGAAAAAGTAAAGGCGCTAGTGGGTCGCCTTGTTTGAGGCCACGCTTGATACTAATTTCCTCCGTCGGACTACCGTTCACCAACACCGACATGTTCCCATTACAAATACACGCCCGCATCCACGCTCTCCATTTCAATCCAAACCCAAATTTACGCAACATATAATCCAAAAAATTCCAATCGACCGAATCGTACGCCTTTTCGAAATCGACCTTGAAAATCAAACACTCCTTTCCGGATTTTTTTGCATAGTCAATCACCTCGTTCACCACCACCACCCCTTCTACAAATTGACGCCCTTTCAAGAATGCGGTTTGTGATTTCGCAACCAAGGGACCAATAACTCTAGCCAAGCGTGAAGCCAACACTTTAGCTACAAGCTTATAAATACAACAAGTAACGAAATAGGACGGAAATCACCTAAACATTGCGGAGAATTAATCTTCGGAATAAGAGTAAGGAAATATGAGAGAAGACATTTCGGGAGACATTCGTTTCCATGAAATTGATCAAAAAAGATTCTAATATCATTCCACATCAACCCCCAAAATTCTTTAATAAAAGCAAAATTAAATCCGTCCGGGCCCGGACTTTTATTCCCATCACAAGATTGAACCACCGAAAAAATTTCCTCACTTGTGAAAATCGCCTCCAACATACCCTTACTATCCTCTGACAGAACCGGAAACACCAACCCATCTAACACCGGCCGGTTCCATGTATCATTTCCAAAATGGTTTTGGAAAAAAGCTATTGTGGCCTCCCTCACACGAACATAACCTTCTACCACTCCATCCCCCGTATGCAATGCTATAATGTTGTTACTACGACGTCTCGCCCTTATACAATTGTGGAAGTATCTAGAATTAGAGTCACCTTCCTTGATCCTTTTCACCCGGGACCTATGAAATGTCATAGAATCAATGCTTTTAAGAAGAGTCCACAACTCCTCAAACAATTGTTTCCTAGCCACCACCTCAACATCCGAAATACCTCCATTCTCACTTTGCACATCAAGACTAAGAATCTTATCAATCAAAAACTTTTTTCTTTCTTCTGGTTTCCCGTAACCCTCCGTACTCCATTCTTTAATGGCTACCTTAAGACCCTTAAGACAATCTTTAAGGATAAACCCCATCCACCCATTAAAGGACTGTGCTTCCCAAGTCTTCACCACTACCTCTTTAAGACTTTTGTTAGTCAACCAAAAGTTGTTAAATCGGAAAGGTTTCGGCCCCCAATCCAAGTTGCTATAACGAACCACAAGAGGACAATGATCCGATACGTCCCTTGGAAGTACCCAAACATTTGGATTTCCCCATCTCAAACCCCAGTCATGCGACAAAAGGACCCGATCCAATCTACTCATTGTCACCCCATTTGGATGAAACCAAGTGAATCTTCTTCCAATCAACGGCATATCCACCAAGTCCAGCTCCTCTAAAAAATCATTAAACAAAGGCAATTCATGCGAATACACAGCAGAAACAGCTTGTCCCACACCCCTCCTTTCGTTCTGATCCCTAACGGAGTTGAAATCGCCGACAATACACCAACAACACCCTCCAAACCCCCTTCTAGACATAATAATATCATTCCACATCTGTCTCTTATCATTCAAATTACATTTAGAGTAGATATTAAGCACACAGTAACGGACATGATCATCTAAGGATTCCAAAGAGACACCAACAAAACCAACACCAATGAAAGTGAAAATCAAAGATAAATGAGAGTTTCTCCAGATAGATAGAATACCCCCACTATTACCTTCGGATGCTAAAAACGGCCAGCTATAATCATCATTTCCCCAAAGACTTCGGGGTATAGATTCTGGAATAATTTGGAGTTTTGTTTCCTGCAAAGCCAAGAAATCAAGCTTCTCGTCCCGAACCAAGTCACGAATCCTCCTTCTCTTCACACGGCTTCCAAGCCCTCTAATATTGAATGATCCAACAATCATTGATAACCATTAATATTCTCCCGAACTTCCTTCTCAGCCTGATCCCTCTCTTCCATCGCAATCATTCTTGCCACATTCTCTTCCTTGTCACCATGGAAATTGATCCCCATAGCTTCCCCAATATCAATTAAAATTTCAACTTCATGAACCTCATGGGAAACGAAAGCTTCCTCCGCAATTGAATCATCTTCTGCAATAAATCCACCACCCTCCATAATCTGCCCCGAAATTGGAGCTGTAGAATTAGCATCTTCTATCTCATTGTGAGTTGAAGTTTCTTCAAAATTCTCCCCCAAATCTGTTGTCCCATCCACCTCATGTATGGTTTGAACCTCTTCAATACTTTTCTCCACTCCTTTCCTTCTATTCGACCCTTTTCTCTTTGCATGAATGGACCCAGGAAGCTTACGCAGCATACTGAGAGGAAGATTTGTGTTATTCAAAACTGGAAGTTGTTTCTTTTTCTGAGCCCCTTTGTTGCGAAAATGGGCCGAAATTTGATTTGCACCTCCCACCAAAACCTGTTGATCTCCAAAGGATTCAATAGAATCATTTGGAGTATTTTGAGAATTCACACCTCCATCCACGTCACCCGTACCTCCATCACAACACTCAGTGTTACCCCTTTTGCTCGACCCACCAACCCACAGATCACGAAGTCTAGTTCTTAAAATTTTAGGCCCACCATCCTCCTCCCCTTCCACACTGCACCCCTTCTCCACTCCACTCACCCCTTTCAAAGTAGTAACAGGAGACCCATTTTCAACTTGGGCCGGCCCATTACTTAAATCCAAACCATCCTTCTTCCCCTCCACGTCATTCCTTCCCTGTAGCGTAGGACAAACCCTGTCCACCAAAGACACCTTGACAGTATCTGAAAGGGATCCCACTTCCACATTCTCCAATACCCTATCACCACCCGCTGACTCTGCACAAATACCTTTCTCCTTGTCTACATCAAAGTTGACCGCCTTTTCCACCAACCCAAAAAATTTTCCTAAAACATGGGGGATAGATCCTGACACATCCTCTGCCGCAGGTTTTTCTCTACCCAATTTGCCGTCTAACTGCAAACCCTCTCTCCCACGTTTCTCTAATTCCAACAACACCTCACAGCTGTCAGAAACATCTGCATCACTCCCTGACTCTGAAAATCCCATCATCGCCCCGACAACCGAAGCACCACCGTCGGAAGATGCTTTGGATGAAACATCATCTTCCCTACCTTCTGAGATAACACCACCCAGCCTTCTCTCAGCCGTCACTCCACCTGTTTCTTCAATAACACGAATCTGGAACCTCTTCCCTCGAACCGTTACTAGCAAGCCTGAATCAATCAACTTCTTTTCAGATGTGACTATGCTAATTCTTGCAGCATCACATCTCACCAGACGTTTTGTATTAGCATCTACATCAATAAACCTTCCAAACTTGAAGGCTAATGTTCTAAATAAGTCAGTCCCCCACGCATGTAAAGGGACCCCATAGCAGCGGAGCCAAGTTACCCTTTCATTTGTAACCAGTTCCGGTGACCACGGAACTACCTTTTCAAATAAAGAGCACCACCAACCCACCTTCTCTACTACCTCATTCACCTCCCCAGTCGTTTCGTTCCATAAAAGAATCTTCCGGTAACCAAGAGGACACACCTTGAGCTGCTTAAAACCATCCATTCTGAAGCTGTTCTGGATACTGAGTGGGTCCTTGTCCTCCACTAGAAATCCCACATATGCTCCGGCCAGCAGTGGAGTCATATCTTCATTCCCCTCAACCTCCCAAACCACCTCTGGAATCAATGGTTGCACATACACCGGGCTCCTAGCTCTTTCAGTAATAGCAGGAATCTCCTCTACAAGTACCTCCTTGTAAGGCTTATCGTTTCTAAGTTGAGGAGACTTCCCCACCATTGTCGTGACACCCTTCTTCACTGTTGGCACATTTTTTCTATTAAACTTAGGAAGATTGACCCTAAGTTTAAAAGACCCGATCCAAATGTTGGAGATACTACGTAAAAGATCAACTGCATCCTCCACCTCTCTAAACTTCACAAAACCAAACCTTCTACCTTGTTTGTCCACCTTGTTGGGGATATACACCTCTCCCACCCTAGCAAAATGACCGAACTTCTTCCACAACTCAGTTTCCTTTGTATCATCAGGAAAGTTGGTAAAGAAATAGGATGTTGTTTCCTGATCCAAACGATGAACAAAACCCTTCTGTCTTGCCCTACTGGATTCGCCTCCTCCTCTACTCCCCACACCCTCTCTCTCTTCTTTCTCTCTCATACTTAAAAAAGTTGACTATGTTTTTGTTTCTATTTTTTTGTTCTTTTATTTTTAAGCTCATAAATAAGTATATTCTGTTATTAGGTTTCTTCTATTTTTATTTTGGCTTAATTACATATTTTGTCCCTTATGTTTATTTTAGGTTTCAATTTGTTCCCTTAGATTTAAAAAGTTTTAGTTTACTCGTTTTAGTCAAGTTTCCGTTTAAATCGTCCATGTAACTAACAAATTAGCATAGGTGAACAACTTGGAATGACATCACATGGAAGTTTTAGACGAAATTAACTCAAATTTTAACAAAAAGTTGAAAAAAATTAAATCAAAATTTAATTAAAAGGACGAACTTGTGTTGATATCAGTAGCATAAGGGACCAAATTGAAACTTTTAAAATATAGAGAATCAACTTGAAATCTAAAATAAAGATAATGGAACAAATATACAATTAAGCCTTTTATTTTTTATATATAAGTTGTTATATATTAAATTGAATTACTATTTTTTCACTAGCCGCCAAACGGGTGTGATCGATATTTTTTTTTTTGTTGTGATCAATATTTTTTATTGTGCAAATATAAATAACTACTTAATCTCCTTTTTTATTGGACTTAGTTAATTGATAACTACTTAACCTCCTTTTTTGTTGTGGCTACTTATTAAGAAGAAAAAAAAATATATATTTTTTTTACTATAAAAAAACTGAAAACCTATTTTTATGTGGAAGTTGTGCTTAGTTTTTTTTTTTTTAGTTTTTGTTAAGGGTAAAATAGGAATATTGAAAAAGCCATCCCAAAAATTTGTATCCCCTTTATATATTAGTATAGATTCAACTTATTCAAAAAAAAAAAAATTAGTACTATTTTTTATACCGTATATATCTTTTATATTTACTTTTGTTCCTATTTTTATACATAAATTTCTTTTAATTAATTTTTTTAAAAATATATTGGATTGATACTTGTTTAGTGTTGGTTTACGATGTTATTTTTATGGGAAGATTTCTTTCATGCTTATCTTTTCTTTTTCTTCCTGTTTTTTTTTTTAGTTTAGAGTTAAAATTACATTTAAGGGCATAAACTCTGAAATATTATTAAACTTGATTGGACAAATTTGGGATTTTAGTAGCAGTTTCTTTTAATATATTGCAAGTAGA
Source organism: Trifolium repens (assembly GCA_030408175.1). Classification (NCBI taxonomy): domain Eukaryota; kingdom Viridiplantae; phylum Streptophyta; class Magnoliopsida; order Fabales; family Fabaceae; genus Trifolium; species Trifolium repens. The sequence goes on from CP125851.1 coordinate 42,362,280, forward strand.
AATATATTGGATTGATACTTGTTCAGAGTTGGTTTACGATGCTATTTTTATGGTAAGATTTCTTTCATGCTTATCTTTTATTTTTCTTCCTGCTTTTTTTTAGTTTAGAGTTAAAATTACATTTAAGGGCATAAACTTTGAAATATTATTAAACTTGATTGGACAAATTTGGGATTTTAGTAGCAGTTTCTTTTAATATATTGTAAGTAGAAATAAAATTCTTAAGTTCAAAATGAAATTATTGATTACAAGTATAATTTTAACAATCCTTGATATATTTTAAGGAGGTTTTGGTTTAATCCCCTCCTTATTTTGTATATGTTTCTCTTTATCTATATATTTTGAGGTTGTAGTGCTTTGCTACACCTCTTTTGGGAAAGAAAAAAAAAACTGAATTTCAGATTAATGGACTTTTTTCCTTGATAATTGGAGGGATAAGTTTTTTATTTCAAATAATTGACAAATCTCATGTGACTACATAATTGTTATTATATTTTTTTGTCAAAAGAATTTTCCTTTTAATTTTTTTTAATTAAAATAAAAACTAATTATTTTTTCCATGTTTAATTAAAAGGGGGGATGTTATAGTTGCTCCTATTTAGAAATGGAATATTTTTGTTTGCTCGTTGCCTAGTTGCGGGTACGCTACCGGTATCCGGTACGGGTACGTCTGTAAAAAAAATTTTTAATACAATTATATATATAAAATAATAGAACTATATTGTTAAAACAAATAATTAAATATAAAAAATACCACATAAGTTATTCAAATATTCAAAAACATCAATACATCAAGATTTGTACGAATAAAATTAGATTTAGCTTATTCCTTTCCAATGAATGAGTGAATAAATCCAGCTACTACTTTGTTATTGCTTATTAGTAAAGTTACTACTTTTATATTAAACAAATAAAAAACATAAATCTTCCTATAAACAAAAAAAATGAATAAATGAAAAAGAAAAAAAAAATTGCATTTTTTTTATTCGTGTACAAGAGGAGTACCACGCGCGTACCACAGGAGTACCACGCGTGTACCCGATACATACCTGGTACCAGTACTCTCCCTAAAATGGAGTACCCATGCTTCATCACTTTGCTCTATGCCTCTGTCCAAACAAAACAAAAAACTAAATGAAGGGAAAATTAGTTAAATCTTTAAGTTTTTCTAAGGGCTTGTTTGGTTCAACCGAGGGGGAGGGGAGGTGAGGGGAGGGATTTTTAAGGAGGGGAGACGAGACGAGGTAAAACATAATTTATTATGTTGACAAAATTACCCTAACTTTTTTATTAAAATTCTTAATTATCCTTGTTGGAATATTAAAATTTTAGGTTATATTTTTTTTTACAACAAAAAAATTTAGGTTTTCTACTCATTAGATTTTTTTTGGATATAGATTTTTTTTTTGACGTAATATATCCATTATAATTTAATCCTTATTTTGAGTTTATAAGGTTAAGACTAAAAAAATAAATTACTTCTCTCCTTCCCTCCCCTCCCCTCATTAAAAAGTTGAACCAAACATAAAAATTTAAAATATCACCTCCCCTCACCTCCCCTCGAAAACCCCCGAACCAAACAGACCCTAACTTTTTTACAATTTCTAATTACCTCTTCCAAATAAGTAAGACTAGGTAAAGTTTAGTATGCTTGAGTACTAAACACATAATCAATGGTATCTGCTCAAGCAAGTGACTAGTTTTTTAGTTTAACATTTGCTAATCAAGTCATTTCAATAATGTTAGTTTGCACGGTCCAAATGTGAGTTTCAAAAAATAAACGATGCTTGGTAAATTGTTTAGAAGTGTGATTCTCTCTTCAAAGTGAGATTAATTTCTTTTGCAAGTGTTGATGTTTTTTCTACACTTTTATGTTTGATTAGAGAACCTTTGATATGAAAATAGTCAATAGCTACCTCAGTACAGAAGTCAAAAGAGGATAGACCTACCTCACGTGCAATATATCAGCAACCACCAAAGTAGTTAGTTACCACCAATAAAATGAATGAGACATTTATCCAAGAAAACCAAAAATATTTAAAAGCTACAACATAGAAAGCTAAAACTCTAAAAAGAGTAAAAACTTTTTTTTCACTTAACTGTGTAATGCAATGAATTTGCATTTGAAGTTTGAACAAGAATGATACTACTACTCAATTGTGAATCTCAAAACATGTTAGAATATTAACTATCTAACAACAATGACATAATGTACCTTAACACAACACCTTTACAGTGGAAAATATATATTAAAAAAAAAAAACTAAAAATTGTAGAACGGGAAATAGAACTCCCGATGATTTGTGCTGAGTACAAATCCAGCAATTAAACGGCCCCTAGTGATGCTATAGGAATGTGATGTGTGGATCAGCATTTCATTGGTCAGATAATCATAGTATAATTGAGCATGCTCTTAAGTACTTCGACGTGGTTTCCAAACTTTTTACTGAGGAGGTTTTACAAGACTTCGAGATGGACCGTGTAGCAACTTAACAAACCCTAGGAAGCTTAACTTTCCATCGGTGTGCCTTATCCAGTCATGAAGAACAGCATGAACAGGTACTGATGGGCCAAGGCCAAGCTCCTGATTATTTGGTTAAGACCATGCATGAGAAATGTATTACATATATACAAATGTTGGTTGTTGAAAAACAAAATCACAAACTAGAATACATAACTGCCAATAGAAAACTAACATAGATTAAATCATTTTAGAACAACTGAAACTAGTTTCTTGCAATATCTCCACTCCAATGTTCAAATTAATGCTTTATTAATTAGAGATTATTAGGCTGCTAGAAATTATAAGTTATAACACATTGCAGTTGGAAATTATAAGATTGTTTATTTTTTAAAGAATAGTTGAGATAGTAATATTATCTGCATAAAGAGTTTCAAAGGTATGTATGCATGCATAAACTATCATTGTAATTAAATCAAGCATACCGAAGCTAGTTCCTCGATCATTATAGCTCTGTTTCCATCCTTTTCAAAAATTTCATAGGCACAGCGTGCATGTTGGTCCCACCGGTCAAGTGCTTCAAGTTGATGAACACTGAGTGCAGCTGCACAGAACTCATCAAAATCCATCCTTCTATATTGCAAGGCATTGAGCTGCCACAAAAATCATATGTATCAATATTCAATACGTGCAAAAAATAATATATCATTTGGGTATTATATAGACGCGTTCTGTAGTTAAATCAACGAACTTACTGATGCCAGAAGATCAGGAATGCGAGACTCCTTCATAGCATCTGTTGCATTCTTCATCAAGGCCTGGCCAGCTCAATTTTATGAGAATTATAACACCAATCGCTTACTATGTATATAAAAATAGTTAGGAAGAAACTAACCGCTTTGATATTTTCCAAGCTAATGGTGTCATTTTTGTTTGGTTCTAAAAGTGAAAACTGCTCCTTCAAATAATTCAGCTCATCAGTAGCTAACGTCTTAGACAGAGCCTGTCCCAATGCCGATGAATATGAAATTCTAGTAAGTTATTGGGAAACATAAATGCAATATAATCCACAAAAGGAATGAGAACAGTCCAAACAAAAGTACAATAAAAAGCACTAGTAAGTAGCAACCATATCAAGATTTGTAACTCTATATAAATATACACACCCTTAAAGCTGCTTTTCGTAGAGAGGAGGAACGCATGTATGACTTCATGAGCTTGAACACTAAAATATCCAGGGGTACTTTTACAATCTTATAACTTTTAATCCATGGATGACCTGCAGTATACACCAGTAAGGAACATTACAAAATATATGAAATACCAAGTCCCACTAACGATAGATGAGAAACGCACCTAATGCCTGTGCTGCAGTCATTCTCTTCCTTGGATCTTTATTTAGTAATCGCTTAACAAAATCTTGTGCCTCATCTGACAAAGAAGGCCAAGGAGGTTCATCAAAAGTTGGATCAGCTTTCAATACGGAACGAAAGATCCCGGATTCAGTCCGTGCCCAAAATGGACGACTGCCGCATAATAAAATATATGCAATCACGCCAATACTCCATGTGTCAGCCTCCGTATTGTAAGCTCTATGCAGAACCTCGGGAGCCACATAGTATGCGCTACCAACGATATCATTAAGCCGTTCATCTGTAAAGCGCAATAAAGCCAAAACTTAACCCATACCCAAGATACCACAAAATGACATGAAACATACAAAAATGGAATCAAAACATACCCAGTTTGACAAAATCAGACAAACCAAAATCTATCGCCTTCAGCTCTGAGTTCTCGTCTTTGGTTGAAAACAAGAAGTTCTGACACAAAAATTACCCATTTTCTGAATTTAATACTTGATAAAAAAAAGTATAATTACACGACAAGACCCACGAAGCAAACAAAATATAGCCATAGTTAATTAGGTAATCAAATACCATCCTAAAGGAGGACAAAATTGCAAATATACTTTACCTCAGGTTTAAGATCACGATGAACAACACCTTGTAGATGGCAAAATGCAACAACATTCAGTATTTGTGTCATGACAGCTTTTGCATCTTCCTCTGAGTATTTCCCACCTCTGAAAGACGACACAAGTATCTCATCGTCACAAGTAATTATATGTTTCCTCTTTTGATCATAATTTATATTTACCCCAAAACCCACCCCCCAAAAAGAAGAAAATTTAACATCCAAATACCTCGATAGAATTCTGTCCAAAAGCTCGCCTCCTTCGCACAACCTAAGATGCACAAGAGTTTTAGATATTAATTACAAAATTCACCAAAAATGACCTTAATAATAACCAAATAGAAAAGAAAACAACAAATAATCATCAGAATTATAAACAAAACAGTCGCAAAAGACGACAAAAAACAAAAAACATGTAAGCATTGCAATAAGAGCTTACTCCATGACTATATAGACATTATCATGGTCTTCATAAGCCTCATAGAATTTAATCAAATTTCTGTGTCCATTCAAAGCTCTCAAAATTTTCACTTCCCTTCTAACATCCTCAATAGCAATAGCAGTAGTCATCTACAATTCAAAACAAACAAATTAAAATAAACAATTTTTTTTGTTAACCCTCTGATTCCGAAGAAAAGGGGTCCCAAACCGGTAACTAAAAATTGTTATCAAACTCGAATTCTCCTGAATAATTAACCAAGGGAGCTCATTAACCAATTAAACTTACCAATTTCATTTCAACATAAACTAAACAAATAAATAAGAAAAAAAAAAAAGTCAAATTAAGAAACAAAACAAACCTTAACTTTCTGAATAACCTTAACAGCAACACTATGACCCTTAATCTCACCCTTATGATTAACCTTAACAACAGCAGAACAAGTATAACCAAAATGTCCTCTACCAACTTCTTCACCAAGTTGATATTTACTACCAAAATGCTTAGAAAATCCAAAATTCTTATCAAGAGGAGCAACACCTTCACCTTCACTCCCTTCAGAAATACTAGCACCGCCATTCGGCTTAACGGAACCATGACGCCGAGCAAGCAACGACCTAATGTGCTTTGCCGGAGACGCTGGTTTAAAGAATCTCCTTGGAGTCGCCGGAGTTTTAGGAAACTTGCCGGAGAAAAAATGATTAGCTGGACTTGGAGTATAAAAAGGGAAAAAAGGTGATTTTTTAGGGTTTTGAATTTCAACTACTGGATTTGAATCAGAATTAACAGTGATTTCTTGTTGTAATTGAATGATTATGTTATTGTGAGGTTCAGAATTTGGTTTTGAAGTGCAGAGACCCATTTTTGGAATGAATGATTGAAATGTGATTGAAGATTGAAAATTGAAGTGAATGGATTTGGATCGTAATGAATTGAAAAATTGGGGTTTTGTTTGTGGTGGTTAAGGTTAGGTTTGTTGATGATGAGTATTTTACAGTGTTTTATGATTAACTATGGTTTTGAAAATGGTAATAAAAGGAAGAGAGAGAGAGATTAGTGATAACGTAATTTAGTTTAATTAGAAGAAATGAAAAGGATTAATGTAACGTTTTCTTTTAGGTGTTGTTGTTTGCTGCAAGGATTGAGACAGCTAATTCGGTTTTTTGCTTGATGTTAATCTGGTAATAGTGATTTGGCTGTGTGTTTTTTACTGCTGTGCTGTCAAATATGAAATTGACATTACTGTTTTACGTTAAGAGAGGAATAGTTTGATTTTGTTGAAAAAATAAATTTTCATACAATAAATAAAAATAAATAGAATCTTCAAATAATAAATAAAATCAACTAACAATAATATTTTATTACTAAATTTGTAATAATTTATATAAGGCAAAATTACAACTTATTAAACTCTCATATAATTGTAATTTTTCACGGAGATCAATATTGCAAACCCTAAAAAATTATATAATTGTAATTACAACTTATTACTAAATTTGTAATAATTTATATAAGGCAAAAATTATGATATTTTTTTTTGACAAAATGACTCTTTGTTTTATGGTTAAAATAAGGACATGATTGATGAATTATCAAAAATAAAATGTCATGATTGATATCATTTTTTTTATGGGAAGAAACTTAACTCATTTCATTAATTATAACGTTGTGAATACAAGTAGGAGAATCAGTAAAAATAGCTAAGGATAGAGCTACCCGCGCTAATACGAGTTACATTTTTGTTTTTCCTTGTTTTAATCAAATATATATTAATTAATTAATCGTTAGTTGATTTAGTGGTGATTGACGCTAAACATGGTAGGCGGACCACAGTTCGATCCCCCGCAACTGCGATCGGGATGGGGCTAGAACCACTTGATGTCATAATTGACTCCCCTCCCCGAACCAGATTAAACTGGTGGTGAAAAAAATAAAAAAAATCTATATTAATTAAGTCATTATTTCAATTGTAAAAATTAGAATGACCATTAACTTATATTTTCAAACAACATCTATCTTATTGGCTAGAATTTCCACACTTAAAGATGAATAAATAGGATGACCGAGGTTCGAACCGCGCCCCTCTACATATATAATGAAATATCTTTGCCAACTAAATTAAGCTCATAGGACAAGAGTATCTATATAATACTTTTATATTTAATAATACAAAATATTTAATGCAAAATAGTTAAATGCATAAGTTTGCAATATAATCTTTCGATTAAACAATCAAATCGGTATTTCAAATTAGTCTCTCTTTCAAACGTCTCTCAATTTGGCCCCTCCTTGACATTTCCAACTTACCATCAAATTAGTTCATTAACAAATTTTATCAAATTATCATTGTTTTAAACTGGACATTGATTATGTAACACTTAAATTATTTGATGTCATTATTCATGTGACATTTAACATCTACATCAACGCATTTAATAGTGTTAGAAAATTGATGTTAACATAGAGATCATATTGAAAAACATTTGACAGAGACAATGATTAAGTTGAGATATTGAAATAGCGGATAACCTATTTGAGAGCGGGTTACAGAGGCATAGACTAATTTAGACTAACTTAAACTAATTTGATGGTTTAGACATGACCTTTTTTTTTATCAAGTAGCCTAGTGGCTAGAATTTCATCTTTTAAGATGAATAAGTGAGAGTATCAGGATTCGAACCCCGGTCCCTGCAATAACATACAATGTCCCTACCAATTGAGTTAAGTTCACGGGAACTACTCATGACCTTCATTGAAAGCGGGTTAATATTATCATATTTTAAATATTTTTTAAGTACTAATCCACGATTGATTTCTTGTAAAAATAGTTCATATTAGAATTTTATTATTTTTTTGTTCTTAAAATAAGTTTAATGTATTCTATCAAAAGTTGTTTCACCGTATCTCAATATTGTGAGACGGGTTAATGTATTCTTAAAATAAGTTTACATTTTTGATCCTTTATCTTATTTTTTTGTAACATTTTGGTCCTTTATCTTTTATTTGTAACACTTTAGTCTTTTAACTTATTTATTTGTAACACTTTAGTCCTTTATCTTTTATTTGTAACATTTTGGTCCTTTATCTTTTATAATATTCACATATAAACCCTTTTTCTCATCTATTTTTTTATCAAAAAAATGCTGAATTATATTTTTTTAAATTACCTTTTTATTAAAATTAAATAAAACTCATAAGTTTGATCAATATGTTCATCATCTTCATCAATTATTCCATATTTTCATCTTCTTTAAAAGACCAAAGTGTTACAAATAATAGATAAAGGACCAAAGTGTTACAAATAAATAAGATAAAGGACCAAGTTGTTACAAATAAAAGATAAAGGACCAAAATGTTACAAAAAAATAAGATAAAGGACCAAATATGTAATTTTGCCAATATTATAATAAATAGTGACCAGAATTTGAGTCTGACATTCTTTATTTATTCATTTTATAATGTGAAATTTTGATTAATAAATTATTTGATCATGATAAAAATTTCATACTAATATCATAATAATGAAAAATACAAACTCATATTTGTGTCGCTAAAATACTTCCCATTATTATGTATTTTTTTATACATATAATATATTTATTGATAAAAATTACTGTATATGGTATTTATACGGAAGAGATACGGGTACCATATTTGTGTAAGAAAAAGTGTATTTCATTAATATATTTCAATTGCTAATTTGTAAAAGTGAAGGACAAATTTGATCCATGATTACTAAAAACAAACAAAATTGTAAAACTGATTCAAACAAATAAATTTGAAAGTCCTTTTCTATCAAGTTTAGTTTTATTAATCAAGAAAACGTGAATGAAGTATGTATGCCACATGATTCCGTATATTAGTTGATTCAAAATAATATAGTTGTACAAGTATTCGTTGAAAAAATATGGAACGTAAAATAATTTAATGCTGCAGCAGCTACATGCTTCGTCCTTAAGAAATTGAGACCTATTCTTCTCAAAAATACAAAATATGGTGACTTAGCTCTATAATATTGGTCCGGTAAAATACAAGGTCCATAATAATATTGACGTTGTACTGAATCAGCTTAACACGGTTTCATACTTTGGTTAAAGAAAACTTAAACCGCAAGAAAATTAAACCAGCTTATAGCACACACTTATGATAAGAAGCGCCTGTGTAATTTTACATAAGTTATTTTGACGATAAAAGATAAAATTAAGTTAAATTATTTTTGTATATGTTATAAACTGTTTTCATAAGTTATGCAAATATTTTATGTTGAATTTTTTAAAAAAAACTTTAAGATGCAAAATTTCATTATCAACTAGGAACATACCCGTGCTTCCGCACGGGTCGCGCCGTTGGCGCGTTCACTATCGTCGGGGGTGTAGGGTCGCGCCGTTGGCGGGTTCACAAAGTTGGCGCCTATATAATTTATTTATAAATAATCGCATAAATAAATTAATAAATTTATATATAAGTTATGTATTATGAAAAAAGTTTGTTATTATTTATAGTTATATAATTTTTAACAAATAATTATGTTTTAAAAAAATTCATATTATTCAAATCATGATTATTATATACAACAAAAGCATCTTATAAAAGAACAAAAAACAATTGAAACATACATAATTGATTATGAAATTTGTGGATGGTGTATGAAAAATTTGAAATAATAAAGCATTGTGATAATAGGTGGATAAATAGTATATAATTACTTAGTCAAGCATCTTAATTATACATATGTTAATATATAAAGATAACATAATTGAGTGTGAAAGTGTTTAATTTATTTATATTACCAAAATTATAAGATATAATGAATTATTAAAAATAAAAACATGACTATTAGTGTTGGGCCTTGGTATATGGGCTATATATGTAATATTAATATGTTGTTATTATTATTTTATCTTTGGGCCTTTTTAAATGGGCTTTATTGATATTCAAAATTAATAGCAGTAGAATTGGGTAACAGTTATTAAACTTTTGAGCTGTATCCTGTAAATATCAGACTATGATAGTATTGAAGACCTTTATTAATCGTTGAATAATAGCATTCAACATATATGTGTACAAAGTATTAACAGTTGAAGTAACTTTTAGATATATTAAAATTTGGGTAAATGATTGTGTGAAGCAAGATTTAGTATGATGGAGATGTATCGTCTTTCATATTTGGTTATTTAAAAGCAAAAGAAAATTTTATATTGTAGCAGTTGCAAGTTAATTAACAGAAAGTTTGAGGTTAGTATTTCCAAATTAATCACTAAGTAATTAAATTTAATGTGTATGAATACATGAAAAAGTGCAATATAGTAGTTGGAAATTCATAAAGTGTATTTTTGAGGTAATTATATACAAAGTAAACAATAAGTAATTATTTTTAATGTATATGTATAGATGGAAGGAGATAATATTGTTATGTTGGAGAATATTGAAGAAATTGGAGATGGAGAAGTCATAAACGATGAAGAATTTGTTGGTGTTTATCCTGGGGTTATTGTTGCTGATAATTCGGAGATGGATTATTGGGTATACGAAGTAACTCAAGCAACGTTGGATTTTAATACTTTGTTGGTATGTTTGTATACTTAATTAAGTGTAATTATTAGAAGTTATACATGTTTATTTAACTGAAAAGAAATGAGATAAATTTTTGTATGCAGGTTATTCCTGAAGAATTTGCTTATATTTTTTGTGATAGAAAGCAAACTGAAATCATGTTTATTGATCATGATGACGGCAAAAGATATTGCTGTGATATTCATTTCAGTGATAGCAATATAAATGAGATAACAGTTGGAGAAAAATGGTATAATTTTATTAGGGGAAAGAATTTGAAGAAAGGTGATACGGTGGTGTTTGTGTTTATGATAGACAATCCTCACAACCTGCATGTTACTTTGGCTAATTGATGAAAAATATATTTGAAGATATTCTATGAAGAAATTTTCTTTTAAGAATCTCTAAGTTATTTTTATGGATAGTTTTGTAACATTATTATTAGTAAGAAGTTGTATTTGTACAATTTTTGCTTATTGAAATGAATTTTTGATTGTAAGATTTCAATATATTAAGTATTGTATTATGTCTATTATCAATTGAATGTTTTTGAATAAATTAAGTTTGTTTAAAAAATGAAGCTTTAACCAAAGAAAAAAAAAACAAAGAACTTTTAAAACATTATAACAGGGAATAAAAATTATGTCTGTTCAATTTATTATTCTTAATTAACTTTGTTTTAACTTGGTTGTTTAGCAATAATAAATGTTCAGTCATGAGTAATTTATTTAATTATTATATCAGGTAATTAAAATCCTTATTTAAATAATATATTAGGTTAATTTAAGAAAAAATTCGGTTCAATAAAAATTAAGGTCATGTTAATTTCTTTTCTTAAGGCACATGTAATGCTATATAAAATTTATACATGTAATGATATAAAAAATTTATTAATTGAGAGATAACATGCACAACTAATTTCTACAATTAATTTGTAAATTTGTTCAATTAACATGTCTTATAAGGGCATATAATAACATTTTTTTAAAAATAAAATAAAGAATTTATAATATGGTCAAAAAAGTTGATGAGTGAGTAGTCATTTCAATTTAATTTTATAGACTAACTTGGGAATATATAAAGCCTGTTGGAGTAGACATGATATAAATATTTTGGTTGACTGAGAAAGCAAGAATTTAAAATTGTATCAGTAGTTTGTCAAAAAAGCTATTGAATATGCTTTATTTTGTACATTGAAGTGAAAGTGATATAGACCATTGAATTATCAAGGACAAAAGAATATTAATTGTAAGACTCCCTTTGTTCTAAAATGTAAGTGCCTAAGAACAATATATTTTTTAGCAAATTAAAAGAATGAAATTTTAATTATATTTGATTAATTTAACCATGAATCATAGTTGTTTATAAATATATTATTAAAACAAAATGTTAATTAATTCAATGATGGTTGTTAGTTAATTCTAATTAAAAAATCCCAATAATGTTTTTCTGATTGTCTTGTTTGTCGGATTGAAGTTTTTTTTTAAATGAAAAAAAACAAATTTTTATAATTGTTAGAATTTGCGAAAAATGTGAAAGAATATATTCTCTTTTGTTAAGTTGAGTCATATTAGTTGTGATATAGACCTTACACTGTTAAAGTAAAGTACAATGATTCTCTTTGATGTACATAGAAGACAATAATTTTAAATACTATTTATATTCCACAATATGTGTCTTAATAAAATATATAATGCATGAGTAGAAGAAATTTTTTTTATAAAGAAAAAAATATGGTAAAAGTAAAATATATTTTGGCACGGAGGGAGTATTTTTGAGACATTGAGTATATGAATAGTGTGACCAAATAAATGTAAACAAACGAAATAGCCAAATAGTTGACTATAGATATATTCGAATGAATTAAATTTTCAAGTTTGATGAGTAGAAAGATTATTCTCTGTAGAGTCACATGGCAAAGGCAAGATATATGATTGACATTTGATTCTATGATAAAAAAGCAAATAAAAAAAACAAAAAATTAAATTATTGGTTAGAAAGAATTATGGTTGAATATTAATTGAGATATTTTAAAATTAATTATTGTGAGTCTTTTAAAATAAAAGGCTAAATACATCCATAGGTCCTTTAAGTTTTACGTTTGTAACAGATAGGTTTTTTACGTTTTTTAAGTAACAAATAAGTCCTTTAAGTTTTTTAAGTAACAAATAGGTCCTTTAAGTTTGTAATTTGTAACATTTAGGTCCTATTTTTGAAGTAATTGAGGGACCTAGATGTTACAAATTACAAACTTAAAGGATCTATTTGTTACTTAAAAAACTTAAATGACTTATTTGTTACTTAAAAAACTTAAAGGATCAATCTGTTACAAACATAAAACTTAAAGGACCTATGGATGCATTTTGCCAAAATAAAACTATACTCATGCTTTCGTTGATTCTTTTAATATATAAATATATTCATTTTATAAGTTGAAATGGAAGTTAAACAAAGTGTTGAAATGGAAGAAAATCAAATATCTCCAATGTCAGATTCATCTGTATCTTCTCCTAAGACAATATTAGAGGATGTAAGTGGAGTTGATCCGAAAACACTTTTTCCAGTAATTCGTCTTTCATTTCAGGTTAGCTGTGAAATTAAAATATTGTTTGAATGTATATATTTCTTTAATTAATTTTATATTAACTGATAATTTAATTGTAATATTTTTTTTAAGTGTAGAATTATGGTGAAGTTGATCCTAGTTTTCATCAAGAATTTTTGAATCAGTTAGGTAAAGAGTGGTATATTCTGAGCAGTAATGGTGTGTATCACAAGTGCATTTTCAATTGCAATCCGAAATTTCCATTGATAACTGAAGGTTGGGAAGAATTGAAAAAGTGTGAAGGTTTTGGTGATAACGTGAATGTTGATCTAGCTTATTATGGTGGTAACTTATTTAGTGTTGTATATGTGAAGGTCATTACTTCATGTGTTGATATCATGCCTTTTCACAGTAGAAGTCTGAAGCCTAAGCAAACATTTGTCTTTGATATTCCTCTAAGTCATGAAATGACTAAAAAGAAACGAATAGTTGAGTAATTGATTTCCAAATTTTATCTAATTATGATGAAATTAATTTTTTCCTGGTTATAACTAAAATGATATTTGATTTGAATTGCAGACATTAGAGAATGAATTTGCTCAGTTTGTGAGTGGAAAAAGATTACAAAATGTTAATTGTTGCACTGATAATGGAAGAACTTGTGAATTGAAGGTGCTTTTGAAGAGTGGAGTTAATTTCAAGGTCAAGTTAGGTTATCTTTGGTCTTTGATTTGTGAAGAAAATAATTTTTGTGGAGGAGATGTGGTTCGGTTTAAATTTGGTCCTGATTTTAGATGCCATGTTTACAAAATTTCTAAATCTACTTTATTCTGAAGAAGAATTGTAATGAAGTTGTTATTTAGTACTTAATTTTTATTTATGTCATTGTTAAAACGAAGTTATAATTATTAATGTTGATGAATGTGTTATTAAAATATAGTCTGTTTATTTAGTTTTGCTTGTTTGATCTTCATAATGTTTCTTAATTTATTATGGATATAAAGATGTAAGGAAAATGAATATTTGGATAGTTTTGTATAAACAAATATCAGACTAATCCCATATAGATTTAAAATAAGTATTTGATTTAAAATATGGTTGATAGGTTCATAAGTATTAGTACTATTTCTATGTTTGATCAAATTATACGGTAAAACTAAGATATGATTGAATATAATCTTAAAATTTAGTAATAATAAAAAAAATTATTAGCGCTGATTAGTATTTAATGAGTTTAATAATTATAATTTAGAATTTAGAATTTAGAAATAATAAAAAAGAAAAATGATCATCATTGACATCACAACAATTGACTTATATTAAATATTTAAACACAATACATGATTAAAAAGCTAAAATAATTGAAACAAAGAGACACACAATTTATTTGATTATCATAGTTAACAGACTATGACAAATATCTAGCATACATATATAATTAAAAAAACACACTAATTAAGAGGTTGAAGCAGATTGAAATGGAGTAGGCTTGAAAAGGTGGCAGCGATGATGTGGATCATTTGTAGCAAATTTGAAACGGACAGTATCTCCTTCAACAAAGAAATTATCGTTGCATACATTTTTCCAGGAATTTCCCAATTGTATTGCATTCATTTGTTTTATAAGCATCAGTAATTCTTGGCGATTGTCATCTCCACACAAAATCAGCCACTTAAAATTTTTAGTTGACAAAAATCTTCCAAATGCAGCAGGGAGTGTCTACAAAAAAGAAATAGTGATTTGAAAATAATATAAAAATAATAATTGAATAAAAAATGAAAATAAATGAAGAATGAAACTTACTAAATTTGCTTGCTTCACTGAATTTGCAGTCAAAACAATGTCAAAATAGAATGTCTGGTTTGGTAGTAAACTTCGGCTATGAAATGGCTTTATTTCTAGAGCAGACTTAATTTCCTTAAAACATTTGATTGTAAAGTTTGAGGCACCATGATATTCCATTTCGATTTCAACATTTTCAGGTAATTTATTATATTCAATCAGTTTGTTCCATCCGGTAAATATTGTTGGATTTTCATAGCTTAAATTGTACTTAACATCAATAAAACCACAAGACTCATTAGCAATGAACCAGTTTTGCTCTAATTTGTTATAGTGCTGCACAATAAAGTTTGGATCAATTTCTCCATATCCCTGAAAATTTAATAATAGTATTAAATAAAGAATAAATCATTTTAACAAAGAAATAAACTTTAGTAAATTTTACCAGTTGTGATAATCGAATAACATTGAAAGTTGCAATTGGGCTAGTTAGTTGCATAGTTTGTGTAGTCATTGTTGCGGATATAAATTGAAGAAGCAAGTATTTTATATATGTGATAGTGTTATACATATATATATATATAGGGGAATGCTAATGCACACCCACTATTTTTTATGAAGGTGTGCATTAGCAACATACACCTTAGGGTGTATTTAATAACTTTTTAGTTATCTTTTGCTAACACACACCTTCTGAAAAATAAGTTGGTGGATTATAGCAAATGCCTATAGGAGTTGCTAACGTACACCCACTTATTTTTTAGAAGGAGTGTTTTAGCAACATACACCTGAAGGTGTATTTATCTATTTTTTAGTTATAACTTGCTAATGCACACCTTCATAAAATTGAGTGGGTGTGTTATAGCATATCCCATTAAATGTATCTTTGTACCTTTTATATGGTAGGACCATAATTAAATTTTTTGAAAGAATCTCAAATAGTATACTGTCTCGTGAATGTGTTATAGACCATTGAATATGCTCTGATTTGTACATTGGAAGTGAAAGTGATATAGACCATTGAATTATCAAGGACAAAAGAATATTAATTGTAAGACTCCCTTTGTTCCAAAATGTAAGTGTCTAAGAGCAATATATTTTATATCAAATTAAAATAATGAAATTTTAATTATATTTGATTAATTTAAGCATGAATCATAATTAATTCAATGATGTTTTAGTTGGGTTGTCTTTGGAAACAATATTGAAAACTTGAGAATGATTATAGTCTCCACATAATAAGAGATTTCCATAGTGATGCGACAATAAATAAAAGCCAAAGTCGCGTGGCAGAGTCTGAAAAAAAAAAATAAGTAATGTTGTGAATATATGAATTAAAAGTAGTTTGAATGTAAAATAATAAATTGAGAGAAAAAGAAAAATATGAGATATAAAGGTTAAACTTACTAAGTTGGGTTGATTTATGCTGGTAGGGGTAAGAATGATGTCAAAGTATTTAGTTAATAGAGGCATTATACTTCTACTATGAAAAGGCATAATTTCTTCATAAGATAAGAATTAAATAAAGTGTAGTGAAATTTTTTGAAATAAATTTAGGATTCTTGAATATATTTGAAAATTATTTATGAATTAAATATAATAATTTAATAAAGTTAATTTAAAATATCTTTCAAAATAATAATTTAATTAGTAGAAAAGTATAATTAAATTTGTTTAAATTTGTATGAGTAGTTGGTCAATAAAGTTATTGAATATGCTGTGTTTTGTGCATTGGAAGTGAAAGTGATATAGACCATTGAATTATCAAGGACAAAAGAATATTAATTGTAAGACTCCCTTTGTTCCAAAAGTATTCAAATATTTTATTCAACACATGTATGATTCAAAGCAACTATGTGTACTATATTTTAGGAAAAGTATTCAATAAAGTGTATTGAAATATTGTTTTAATTAAATGTAGTGTCCTTTAAATACTTTTGAAGTAATTTAATAAATAATTTTTGTTGAAAAGTAGTAGAAAAGTATTTTTTAATTATAAATAATTATTTAAGGAAGGTAATTTAATAAATCATCGAATAAAAATTATTTAAATAGTAAATTTAGTATTAAGAAATTTGTTCATAACTAAATAAGTATTTGAAAAAAGTATAAATTATATTATTAAAGTAGATAAAGGTATCAAATTGGTGTGAGTAGTTGGTCAACAAAGCTATTGAATATGCTCTGATTTGTACATTGGAAGTGAAAGTGATATAGACCATTGAATTATCAAGGACAAAAGAATATTAATTGTAAGACTCCCTTTGTTCCAAAATGTAAGTGTCTAAGAGCAATATATTTTATATCAAATTAAAAGAATGAAATTTTAATTATATTTGATTAATTTAAGCATGAATCATAGTTATTTATAAATATATTATTAAAACAAAATGTTAATTAATTCAATGATGTTTGATAATTAATTGTAATTAAAAAAAAGATTTTATGGAACAATGATATTGAGGTTTATGCAACAATCTAATCATTTAGAAATTAGATTAGATATTTTAATTGGATTCAATTAAAGATGATGTTATATAAGCTAATTAAAATTAAAATTAAAATTTATTTTAAAATAAAACACAATTTATATTGTCAAATAAAGAAGCTTGTAATACTCATATAATAACAAAATTAGACGAAACATATTTGTGAAAAATTAAATGATTAAACTAATATTTAATTAAGCTTGGAAAACAAATTATGAAATACATGTAGGTGGAATAACTAAATACTTAATTTATAAAGATGACATCTATATGAGGGACAAAATTTAAAACGAACAGTATCGCCTGAAACAAAGTTATTACTACTACAAATCTCCTTCCACAAAAATCCCAATGATGTTTTTCTGATTGTCTTGTTTGTCGGATGATTCTTCAAAAGCACACTCATTTTTGTAGGTTTGCCATCATCGGTACATACTTGTAAGTAATCAAAATCATATAATCGAATGAATTGACTAAATGGTGAGTGTATGACCTACATAATAAAATTTCAAAATGGTTAATATAAGAAATAGTTAAATAAATAGAGATTGAAAATAATGGTAATGAGTAATAAATTTATTTACTTAACTAATTCAGATTTTTGGACCATTTCTTCAGTCAATTTGATATCAAACCATTTTGTGGTAGAAGGATGTGTGCTTCGGCTGTGGAATGATTTTATTTTTTTTGTATCAGCAATGTCATGGAAAGACAAAATTTCAAAGCATCTATATCCATAATAAGCAAATACAACATCAACATTCTTTTGAAATCCAACGTATTCAGATAATATATTCCAGCCTCCAATTATAAGTGGGTGATCGAAATTGTTGTTATACTGCAATAAATTTCTATTCATCTTGTGGTCCAAGATATGCCAAAAACTTCGTAGTTCTTTCCAATAGTTAAGAATAAATTTTGGTTCAATTTCTGGATAGGGCTGAAAAAAATGATATAGATAAGAGTGAAAATTAATAAAACTGAAAATTGAAGTAGAAATTATAGTTGTTATGAATAAATTGATTTAAATTTTACCTGATTTGCATAATGAATGACATGGAAGATAATTTTAGGTTTAGTTGATAACATTCTTCTAATAGCATTCTCTTCATTGAATTCCATTAATAAAAAGAATTTAAAAACTTTTTAGAATGAATTAGATGGTATGTGTTATGATTAGATTTATAGGCCAACAAATTTATTAATCATGTGGTATGGTTGAAGATGTATTTATGATGAATAGCTGTTGATAAGAAAAAGTTGTGATTACGTAATTAAATTATCTTTTTGATTTAATTGAAAAGGATGAGACTAATTTAATGAGAAATGACAATAGAATTAATTTTATGTATTTGTGTTTGGTGAAGTAGGTGGGTAAAATGTATTCCAAAATTGTGGTCTTTGTATGCAAATAATTTTTTGGTAAGGTCTTTTTATGCAATTAATTTGATCAAGATTACGTTGAAATAAGAAGTTTATAGTTATTAATGATTATATTAATTGATTTTTAAAAGATTAATTAAAATTAGATAGGACAATAGTTTTATCACTAAGTAAATTTTTACTGGCATTAAAAACAAAAATTGAAATATTTTCAATAGTCACAAACATATTTATCTTCATTATTAATTATTTATATATGGTTTATTGAATTTGAAGAAATAAATTTATTTTCTTAGTATGCCATTTAAAAAGTAAAAAAGAATACATTATTGACATAAAATTTAAATATGATGTATACAGATATAGGTAGTTTTATTCTTTGTAGTGTAATATTTGTCGTGACTTATATTATATATTCAAATTTACCCTTATTTAAACGATAATATAAATCATAAAGTAATCGCAAAATAGTCTTATAACACAAACTGAAATTGAATTAAAAAGCAACAGCAAACATACATTTTAAACGATAATAGGTGCACTACTATGTGCACTTAATTCAGAAAGTACAAACACGTGATCTGCGTAAATCAGAAGGCGTGAAGGAATCAAATAAAAAAAGTGTAAGATATGTGATTTGAACATTTGATTAGATAGGTCTTTATGCGATAGGTGGTGGTCATGAACAAAAAATGACTATGACTATTAATGCATTAGTTACTTGACATAGTTAGAGTTTATTAACAACGTAAAAACATATACCCTCTCCGTCCTAAAATATAAGTAAAAATGAGTATAAAAAAGTTAATCTATCTGTATTAAATTTTAAACTAAATACATGAATTTTTGTTGACACTAATATGTCGACAAGTAGTCTAGTGGCTAAAAAATTCACAATTAAGAAAATTAGCTAACGTGACTGAACTGGTGGGTGATATTTATAATTATGTAATATTATATATTTAAAAAATATTATATATTCGAAAAATTTGTAAAAAATAAAATGACTTTTCATATGTTCAAAATTTAATATATTACTTTGTAGAAAAAATTGTTGAAGTAGATAAATTGAATTATTTATAAAGTAAAAAATAGGTATTAATATTGTTATGGATGGATTAATCTATGATAGTATAGTAAATAAAGTTTATCATTATAAATTTATATTAGAAATAAAAAGTAAATTTCAAATTGTGAAATTGAAGGGAGAAAAATGACAATTAAAATTAAATCAAATTATGAATGATTACAATATTATAATGTACAATAAAGTTAGGGGTAGATGTAGATATAAATTTTTATATTTTATATACAATAATAAAGTTCTTGGTCATAATCCAAGGACAAACAAAATTTAATATATCTCCAGTGTTCAAGTCATTAGCTAAACAATATGATTCCCATCCACCTTTGATTTGTAGTTGAACAGGTAAATTTGTGGTTAATCCTAATCTGCATGGAATCTTTAAGTTTGATGGTCCACATAGATAAACTACAGGATTTCTTGATTTAGCAATGAACTTTGCAAACTCATGAGGTAATGTCTGCAATAAAATGAGTATAACTACATTTGTAAGTATAGATCATGTATGATATGAAAGTAATTAAATAGACTACCACTATTTATTATATGGAGTAATAAGAATTATAAGAATAATATTGAAACTATAACTACAGTACCAATGGTGATGTAGTGGAATTTTTTTGTTGAAGAGTAACATGAAATATTCGTTGAAATGTAGGTGCTGTGCTCATTGTATGAAACGGAGGAAACACGTTTGATGTTATCATATTTGAAGAGATATAAATTTTAAAGAAACTTTCACCATAGTATTTGAAATCAATTTTTGTATCTCCCTGAAAATGTGTTTGTTCTCTTAGTGTGTTCCAACCTTTTGTTAAAAGAGGAGTTATTAACGATTTATTAAATATAACTTTGAGTATGTCATTATTTTCCAACTGCAATTCCCATTCATCTTTGAGTTCATCAAAGAATTCAGCTATAAAAAATGGCTCTAATTCACCCCAAGCCTACAGAAAAAAAATAGTTATGAACACAAAATTGTGTATTTCAAATAAATGATAATGTCGTTGATAAAAAATATATTATTATGAATACCTGATTTTGTGTATGAATGGTTGTGAACATTCCTTTAACATTGTCATTGTCATTGAAAACCGTATAATAATGTTTCATATTTTTTGGAATGGAAGAGTAAAATAATTTGGTACAAAAGTTATAAGGGTTCCAACATGTTTAATTTATAGTAGTTTAGTATGTTATGGTAATGATAATGTAAGATTTCATTGAAATTTATTTTTTTAAATATGTAATATTAGGTGAATATATTTACAGAGTTGCAACGTGTAAAAATTGTAAAAAAAATATTACATTGTAAATTGAGATCTTATATTGTAGTCTATTAAGTGATATTTAAAAAATGTTAATTATAATTTGTATTATCAATTACATGTTTGATATAAAATATGTCTTGAAAAGCATATAATAACGAAATTTTGAAATAGAACATTGGAATCGAATTGATCTCCTAATATAGTAAGTGACATTTAAATTAAATTATAAATGCTTAAAATAAAAATAGATATATTACTTGAACAACATAAAAAATGAAATATATAAATTACATATAAAGGCTAAAGCAAGTACATTGAGTAGAAATTTCTAAAGACCTAAGTTGTAACATTTGGATAAACAGTGTGTTTGAAAGCGTGGCATCTCTTGTGAGGATCATTAGTCAAAAATTTAAAGCGAATTGTATCTCCAGCTATGAAGTGGTTGACAATGCAGAAGTTATCCCAACCTTTTTCCAAAATTGTTTTAGTTGGGTTGTCTTTGGAAACAATATTGAAAACTTGAGAATGATTATAGTCTCCACATAATAAGAGATTTCCATAGTGATGCGACAATAAATAAAAGCCAAAGTCGCGTGGCAGAGTCTGAAAAAAAAAAAAAAGTAATGTTGTGAATATATGAATTAAAAGTAGTTTGAATGTAAAATAATAAATTGAGAGAAAAAGAAAAATATGAGATATAAAGGTTAAACTTACTAAGTTGGGTTGATTTATGCTGGTAGGGGTAAGAATGATGTCAAAGTATTTAGTTAATAGAGGCATTATACTTCTACTATGAAAAGGCATAATTTCTTCATAAGATTTTTTTTCTTTAAATGAATTTATACCGAAAAGTTGGTTTCCATAATATGAAAAATAAATTTCCACATTTTTTGGTAAATTGAGAAATTGAGAGAGTTCTGTCCAACCAATAGTTAATAGTGGATTGTTGTGCATTTGATTGAATTGAAGTTCATGGACAGTACCCTGCATATTGATTACATTCCATTTTTTCTTGAGTTGTTGTAAAAACTGTATGATAAATACAGGATCAATTTCAGCATATTCCTGTGAAATTAGACAAATGTAGTTTATTTATGTTATGAGATAATAATAATAATAATAATAGTAATAATAATAAACAGTTTTTCAAATAAATATTTTTGGAACTCTGAATATTACCTGCAATGATAATTTAACCACTGTGAATCTAGCCTTTGGTTCAGAACACAAAATTGATGAAAATTGCAATTGGGTATTGTAATCCATTTTTTGAAGAGATAAGAATGGTTGATAAAGGTGTAATTGTTTCAATGGTTCACACGCTAGTTATATAGGCAAAATAGTTGGCAGACTAATATAGTGTTTTTAAGCAGGAAATAAATATAAATTTTTAAAGGTACTCATGTTACTAAATTCTAAATTGAATACAAACAAAAATAAATATTCATTTAAATGAGAAAAGAAATTATATTGATATAGTAGTACATGAAAAAAGTAAGGACTAATACACTGTATAAAATAGTTGGTTTAAGAGATAATATTTCATATAACTTATAAATGATTTGTGGTGAATAATTTAAAATATTTGATTAAATTTATAGGTTGTATAAGTGTCCAAAAGCATTGTTAAATTACTATCAACGGTTAGATATACAGTAATTAAGAAGAATATTGTCATCTTAAACATGCAAGTATGTCCAAAATGTATAATGCCAGGATAAATATAGAATCTCTAGCTGACAGTATAAAGTAGGACAGCTAAGACCCTTTATTTGTTCACATGATAAAAAGAATCGGTGCATAATTTGTATTTTAAAATTTTAATGCATTCTACCATTGTTAGTACAGTAGTGCTGCATTGTTATCTGTTTAAACCTGTAACAGGTTTAACTTATATGAATAGACAAAAGTTTGAACCAAAAGTGAGGAGTGATCATGACTGCATAAAAAAAGCAGTGATAGAAGATACATTTCTAAGTCATAATACAACATACAACATGTATATAATATAGTTTTGAGTTTCTGCATAATAGATAAAATTTGGAACTTGAATTTGCTGAAATTCAATTATAGCTTGCAAGAAACATTACATCAACAGAATACAGAGTTAACATCATGGCTGAAAGATGAATTTGATCAAATTCAAGCTGATGAGAGTTGATTCCAAAAAAACAATCATGGCAGAAGCCCAAGTGTAGATGATGTTCAGACTAAATCCTGGTAAGAAAGATTTATATTGTTATTATTTATTTATGCAAAATAACTAATAAAATATCGAAATACTATGTAAGACAAAAATAAAAATTCTATTTAACCTTGTTTAAAGATTTTGGAAAACCTCTTTGAACACAACATTGGTAGTAATATTTTCCTGGCCAGATTCCTTGTTATGTATTAACACCTTCAATCCCTTTTTTGATTTTACTCTTGACATAGCAACATATAACTGTCCATGACTGAAAACTGGCTTTGGTAGATATAATCCAACGCTGTCCAAAGATTGACCTTGAGATTTGTTTATTGTCATAGCATAGGATACAATAATTGGAAATTGTCTTCTAATCAATTTAAAAGGCCATGGTGATTCTGAAGGAGAAATTGGTATTCTTGGAATGTAAATAACAGTACCAATATTTTTCCCAGAAATAATTTTTGCTCCTATTACATGATCAGCTAACTTAGTAACAATAAGCCTAGTACCATTACACAAACCTTCTGATTGATCAAGATTTCTTAGGAGCATAATAGGTGTTCCTAGCTTTAATGTAATTTTGTGATTTGGAAGACCTGAACATCTAAGAGAACTTAGGAATTCAGGGGTAACTACATCAAAAACTCCTGTATTAGCTGCTTCAGATCGGTCAATTGTATCAGCAGATAGAAATTCTTTTGATTCACCTAAAAAAAATGGTATCAAATAGTTACTTAGTAAATATATCAGTTAGTTAGCTAATTTAAAGTCAATTTGAATATATGTTTGGTTACCTGGAATCAAACTGAGAACATAATTATTGACTTGATCAACAACATCAATGGTTGATGCCAATATAGCTTTAGATTGCAAATATTCAGGAGATTTATAATTTTGCAATAAATTTGGAAATGTAGAATCAACAATTGCTTTTATGGGATCTTCATAATCAGTAATAAGAAACTCTTTTGGAATTTCAATATCTGCATAACCATCATTTGGTTCAGATAACTTGCCTTCACCCACTTGTAAAAGCCAGTCAGAAAAAGCTGCTATTTCAGCAATAGAACTTTGTTCTGCAGAAGTTTGAAGTCTCATGTTTTTTGTGAGTGTCAGTACCTTACAGTGATCCCAAATGTGAGATGAATTTATAGTCGAATGAATAATATCTGAACGACTTCCTTTTGGAACAACTGGTAGAATTTGCCTAAAATCACCTCCAAACACTACAACTTTGCCACCAAATATACTTTCTGAATTGCTATAAGAGGACATAATATCTTTTAAGGTGTTGTCCAAAGCTTCAAAACAAAACCTATGAGCCATTGGTGCTTCATCCCATATAATCAATTTGGTTTGTTTAAGCAATCCAGCAAGTTCATCTTCAGATTCTACACCGCAAGTTGAATTTTCATGTGTTGGAACAGGTATTTTGAATTTAGAGTGTGCAGTACGACCCCCTGGTAGTAGCAGAGAAGCAATTCCACTGCTTGCAACAGTTAAACAAATTTTCTTTTTTGAACGCAAGGATGATGCAAGTGTTCTCCACATAAAAGTTTTTCCAGTTCCTCCATAACCATGTAAGAAAAATACTCCGCCTTTTTGCTGATCAACTGCTTCAACGATTTCTTCATATATTGATCTTTGTTCATCTTTTATAATGATTAAGGAATAAGATTATTCTATAGTAATGAAATATGCATAGAACATAAAATAGTATATTAAAAAAGTAATGTGATACCTGTGAGTGAATTAAACAATTTGGTAAATTCCTCCTTTTGCTCATGCACATTATAGTTCTTCTCATCATAAATAAGTCTATTTCCCAAAGTGGCTGTCATATAACCTTTTGGAAATGGCATTGTTGGAAAATCTTCCAAACTTTTTCGATTTGCTTGCAAGTAATTCTGAATTTCAATAAGTGTAAGATTATCAATTTCTTCTTCTGTAAGTTGAAGCTCTGCAATTAATATATTGATCAAAAAATTAGAAACAAATTTATTTTTGAGATT
This sequence comes from Trifolium repens, assembly GCA_030408175.1. Lineage (NCBI taxonomy): Eukaryota > Viridiplantae > Streptophyta > Magnoliopsida > Fabales > Fabaceae > Trifolium > Trifolium repens. Next base: position 42,387,464 of record CP125851.1, read on the forward strand.
AAAATGATTGAATAATTTAGAGAATTCATTTGTTATTCATTAACCTCTATTTTGTGCAATTTTTCTTTGATTATAGAGGATACCATCAGCCAACCAATGTTTAGTTTTATCCCACACATGTCTTGGGCGATCCATAGTATTAGCAAGTAATAAACAGACAAATAACTTTCTTAGAAAAATACCAGATCCCCAATCCTTTGATTCTTGAATAGCATATATGTATTCTTTATCATCTCCTAAAAAGCCCATTGCAAAACATGCATCTCTGTAACTATCATGCAGAATTCCATTGACAGTTTTGATATCTTCATAGCAGGTAGGCCCTATAACAACAGTCAACAGCATTCTAAAATAAAACAATTCTCCTGTACTTGGTGGAACCCAAATTAACCTTCCAATGGTGTATCCTCTTGTTCTTGGTTTCCATTGTCTTGTCTTTCTTACATAAACAAACTTTCCAATGAAGTCACTGTAAGTGAGAATACGTGCCTGAGAGTATTTTTTGTTTGCATCAAACCAAGCTGTGAACATGGACTCAGTTACACTTGGTTTAAGAAGGATATCATCAATTCTAGCTCCATCTGTAAAGTAAATAGAATTTTCCCCCAATAAGTGAAAATACAGTCTTTCGACAGCTGGTTTTCTCCCATGGATTGAAAAACCGAAAATTCTCCAAGATGCCTCACATGGAGAAACATACCTACAGTCAAGGTATTGTTTAATCTCATCGACCTCTTCATTCTGGGGTCTTGAAGCTGTAATTGTTGCTGTGATACGATCATAACCTTTATTGATATACTTGAAAAGATATTTGATTGAAGTTGTTTGGTTACACCATTCCATATTAATGTGAGCTTGATACTTGAGCAATAAAACCGGACTATAAGGAACAACGTGTCTATTATCAAGAGTTACATGATTCTTCTCAACAGTATGACTCTTAGATCTTCTTCTGTAAACTGGAAAACCATCCTTGTCAACAATAGTTTTTGCTTCAAAATTTTTTGGGAAAAATTTGGAACATTTCCCTTTCTTCATGCATGGTGAAGAGTCACGACTCTGACCACATGGACCATGTATCATATGACACTTAACTAAGTTATACAATTCTGTTTGAGTGTGAGGATCGGGTATTTCGGCAGAAATGATCTTATCAATGTCAGCAGGAGTTGGATATTTGCTTGATGGATGTAAAAAAATAAGGATATGAGCATGTGGCAACCCTCTTTTTTGAAATTCAATAGTGTACATATCTAGCACGACAAAGATATAAATTATTGAGTTAGTATAAATTAAGAAACCTTAGTTGTTGAATGTGAAACAAATAATGGATGTACAGTCTTTAGAATATGCATGTAAGTATGATAAAGAGTTTTAAAGTAAAACTTACATCCTACAACCTTGCCAAAAATGTGATTTCTTGTTAAATCTTTAATCAATTCATTAAATTTTATCTTGAAGACTCTGGAAATGATATCCGGTCGATCATGAGGTTTCAAATTATGCTTTGCAAGTACTCTACGAATTTCTGGCCAGTTCGGATTGCAAGTAAAGGTAATGAACAAATCTGGAAATCCGACTGAAGCTGATATCGCCATTCCATCAAAATACAATCCATCCATATATCTTTTTCCACCAACAAAAGATGATGGCAAAATAACTCTCTTTCCTTGTTTTGGACCAATGATTGAACTCTCATTTAATTTTCGATACTTTCCAACTCTGAGCTTAGACTGATTATTTCTGACCCATGACAATCTTTCTGCTTCCATCATAGTATATCCATCGACCAAAAACTGCTGGAAAAGTCTTCTGCAAGATATCAAAGTGTGAGACTCATTATTCCTAGTTTGTATTCTATATGATAACCAACCCATAATTGTCAAACGGTTTCTCTTTGTGATAATAACATCATCTTCTTCTCTCAATTTGGTACCGCGTCTATAACCGTCTTCTCCATAAGGGAAAATAAGAGGATATTGATACGCAAGATAAGCTGGATGGAACTCATCAATTCTTTTAAGTCGGCCAGATTGCTTTTCCAAAATGATGTCTCTTTTAGGCGCATAATCAACATCACCAACGATTAGTGCGGCAACTTCTGATACTGTTGGTTGATTGTATATTCGACCATCAGTAGTTCTTTCAGAAATGAGTCTCAATTTAAAATCATTTCCATGATCCTGACTTAAGCGATCCCTTGCCATTCTAAAACCTTTTGCATGCACATTGTTTTCATCTAGCATGATCTTTAGCTTCTCAACAATGATAGGATTGATTTCACTATTTCCACTACAGTTTATAATGTTATAATCAGTAAGTCACATGTTAAATAAGTAAAATGTAAAAAGCTTGTAACATTTAACGAAACAAACCTGAAACATTTCATTCTGTTAGTTACTTCATTTTCAGTGTCATAAATATAAAGTTGTGCAAATCTTGGTGCCTGGCCAGCAACAGGTAATAAACTTCCAATTCGATGACATGTTTGGCCTTGTATTCTTATAGTGGGTGGACCTCTACCATCATTTAATCTGTTATCAATATTCATGCCAGGAGAAGTAAATGCAAACATTGAGTTATATATTCTTGTATTTCTCTGGAATTTTTGACTCTCATCAGAATTAGGATTAAACAGAAGTTCACTTAGCAACTCAGGTGGGTCTCTTAGATTTGGTAATTGAACCTTTCCATTACTACAACACATTTGGTAAAGTGGGTTCGCAGTATGCCTAGTCTTGCACTTCCTTTCCTGATACCACATTTGTGCCCCGCAATGTATGCACTCATTGATTGGATCACCAATATCAGAGTATCCTATATTTAAGAAATGACTTTATTATGAGTTATTGAATTAAGATGTTGTAAGGCTATAGTAGATTATTTTCAGAAGATATTATGGTAATGATAAAGTAGATTATTTAACAAATAATGTAATCAGAAATCATCTTTAAAGAAGCATATGGGGTTATATATGAAATAAATAATTGAACATAATGATGTTTGATATATAAACATACCTTGATATAGTTGATGAATAATACAATAGTAACCACATATTTTATAAAACATTTAATCAAATTTATGAGTAAAACAACCAAGAATACTAAGCAGGTTAATGAATTAATTAAAGGATAAAAGAATTATACCTTCCCTTGGTATGTCAGGAAAATTCAAAGCTTCATTGTTATCCTGATCAGAGTCTTCACTTGATTGACTCATATAATCTTCATCTTCACTTTGAGAGGTTTCATCTCCATCTGAGGCTACTTGAACATCTGAGTTTAAATCAGTTCCCTTTCTTTTGTGTATGAGAGAAGCTGTTTCAATGGATGCCCGACTTTCTTCATTTGTGGTGGCATTTGCGAATTGATTTTCTAAATTAACACGCAAAGAACCAATTTTGATAGAATTTCTTTGGTTTTGAACAACATGTGATAGCAATGAAGGCTGTGTAACATTTTGGTTTTCAGAATTGGTACACACAGGTTGATTAACAACAATTGAAGTAATATCTGTTAATGGAGGTCTTGATGAAGTTGAAGTATGCTCTCCTCTTAGATTAACTGGTAATGGAGTTTGATGCATACATCTTCTTTTAGCAGCAGTAACAGAAGTTAACTTAGATTCCAATGTAGCAGGAGTAGGAGTTAGAGAAGTTTTATCAAATGTGGTATTTGTGTTTAAATTTGGCACTGAAGATGTTGATGGAGATGCAGTAGATTTAGATGAAGATGGTGATGTTTTTGATACAGATGAAGGTGGAGATGCAGTAGATGGAGATGCAGCTGAGGTATGTTGCCTATTTTGTTTCCTTTGTAATCTAGCCCTGGTTGCCCTTGACTTGGAAAGGTAGTTGTCTAGTTTTTGATTCAAATCATTCCAATAATTAGCATCCATAATAGCTTAAAATCAGAAATAACTAAAAATTTGGATATATGATTTAGGAAGAACTGTAGTCTGTCATACATGTATATTTGAAAGTATGGTGGGAAGTGGAAGATAATAAAATTTGAAAATCAGGAATGAAGTTGGAATCAAATTTGAAAATTGGTGGGAAACGAAATATATATGTTAATAAAAATAAAAATTTGTTTAAAAGATGATGATGGTATTAGGTTGAGTGTATGTTAGTTCTATTGGGAAGTGTTACAATATAAAGCAGATGGGTTTAAGCTGTCATAGTCATAGTAGTCATAGTACTCTTAGTGATTATAGTAGTGTAAGAAATGTTAGGAATGGATTAGATTTTCAACTCACGTGATGTTTCAAGCAAAGGATAGATTTCTCTAAGAAGTCTATATTGGCTAATCAAATCACTTAAAAAATGGAAACACTTTCCCCAAAGTAAGGAAGTACAGTCAGAAAAAAAGTAAGGTTCTTAGAAAAATTAAGAATAGTTATGATTGAACTATTTAGAAACCAGTTAATTTTAAATAGGAAACAATGTGCTGTATTGTTTTCAAACAGTATATCATGTGTTGTATTGTAATTTATGTTATTAATGATATATGATATATTTATTTGTGAGTAACAAAGTTGCAATAATGTTAAGAACACATCATGCATAGAAGACTTGAAACTCAAGATAAGTATTATATTGTTCATGGAAATTCGCAATGAATTGAGCTGTTTTAGCTAATATTTGAAACATGAGATACTATTTGAAACATGTATTTTTGATAATATTAGATAGGATAATTATGTTATAATCATTATTGGAATTGGAACTAAGATATTTGCAAGAATGTGTTAAGTTCTTAAAAAATAGATGATTGAAACTAAAATTGTTTTAGAGTTACCAAATAGGATACAAACATACTGAAAGCAGCAAATGAAGCAGCAAAATATTATGTTTGAAACTAAAATTCATTCAGAGTTACTTAATAGATCAAAGTTAACAAATGAAGGAGTAAAATAGGACAATGATGATCATAGTTTTAGAAGATCATCAAGGGACACAAACATCTAAAACCAGTCAAAAGTGGAAGTGTAGGGTATCCAACAGTAGTTTGTTAAACCATACATGATAAATATTACACAAAATGGGTCAAAAGATGAAGCGTAATATATTGTTTTAGATGTAGATATTATGCATGACTAAACAGGAGCCTTTTCCATTTTGACATTCCTTAGCTTCATCTTAGTGTTCTTGTTTGAAGAAAGTTGGCCAATTGGTATATCATCATCCTGATCTTTCATAGAACATCTTTTTGAAGGAGTAACTTTGGATAGTTTATCAGGGTCATGCTCAGATGTAGCAGACAGTTCCTGGTTTGATAACAAAATGCATAACAGATAATTGATAACATTTGATGACATTCACAAAAAATGTGTATGGTGAGGATTGTTGTTATTAAAGTTCAATAAAGATATTGTTCATAAAAATTATAGAAGGAATAAATATATTATTCATCAAAATTCTCATCAAATATAGCAGGAATTAGAAACAGGCATTTTTCATTTATCTCCTATAATATAATTGATAACATTTGATGACATTCACAAAATATGTGTATGGTGAGGATTGTTGTTATTAAAGTTCCATAAAGATATTGTTCATCAAAATTATAGCAGGAATAAATAGATTATTCATCAAAATTCTCATCAAATATAGCAGGAATTAGAAACAGTCATTTATCATTTATTTCAATACTATAATGCACATAAAAAATTACCATAATAATATCATCATCAGCAAGTAATGTAGCAGATACTTCAACTTCTTTGGATTCAGAACTTTGAGCAGCAGATGTAGAAGGAGGTTTGGGAATTATAGTAGGTGCAATTCCAGATTTCAACTATTAAATAGATAACAATTAAGGTATTAAAAAAAGCAGTCTAACAATATTGAATTGTAAGAAATAAGAACAGCTTTCAAAAACCTGTTGCTCAATTTTATCAACCATCTCCTTGTTGTCCTTGATTTCAAGAACAGATCCTGCACGCCAATCCTTTTGCCATTTAAGACGAAACAGGAATTTCCGGTTCATCATCTCATTAAACTGTTGTGGATAATCTAAAGGATCATCCAAACCATCCTATTGTTGGTTTTATTTGAAAAACAAAAAAAAAAAACAGTTAAAGAAGAGAGATTATTCATGTTATGTACGAAATTTGACATTTAAAAAATAAGAAAAGTATGTTAACCTCAAGCATAGTTTTTTTAAGTTCACCAGCAGTGGTTCCAAGCAATTCAATACATGTACTATCCCAGAACACAAACCTAGCAGAGTCATTTCCATCTTTAACTTCAACATCTACCTTATATCTAAAGAAAATAAGTATTAGTGTTAATAATGTAGTTAGAAAACAAATTATAATATTATATATGGATTGAAAAATATGAAATAGAAGAGAATTGTCTGCATACCTGATAACAGGAACTTCAGTTTGGTGTCTCAGCGGTTTGCATTCATATGGTGGTCCATTGCCAAAAGTTTGTTTAATACAGCTAGTGCATCCAAGAAAGTACCAGCCACGTTCGGTGGGCTTGATATGATGAGTTGTTACAACAGTAATAACAATTTCATCCTGAATAGCGTAATAATAAGATAAATACATCAGTTGTAAAGGCATATAATAGGAAACCCACAAATATAAAGATGGTTATATGAATCTGAACCTGATTAAGTTTAGTAATATCACTAAGTTTAAGAATTCGATGTCCTTGAATAAACTGGTCCTCTGGACTCAACTGAGACCCAACAGCAGAACTTTGTGTTGAAAACCTTTGTGATGAGGATGATATAAGCGGGTTCTGAGTTCCATAAGTATTGTCAACTGGTAAACTATAGTGAAAATAAAGTAATGTCATTGTAGTGAAAAAAACATACTATACAGATAAGTTTCGTAAGATAAATAACCTTTTTTGAAACTCATTGATTTCAGGAACATCCTCATTGATAATAATGTTAGTTCCAGACCATGCATTAGAAATTTGAAGAGGAAAACGTTCTACCATTAAGAATAAGAACAAAACAAATTCCAATAAGTAGATAATAATATAGGATGTGAAATTACAAAACAAAGATAGTCAATAATTGAATTTTTGAATTAAACATAGTCATATAACCTGTAGGTAATATAAGACGGGCACGGCGAAAAATAATAATCATAGGTCCACTTTCAGCGCGATTCTTGCAGTGTTCAATAAACTTTTTGGCAACAGCTTCCCATAATATACAGTCCACAATGTTTCCACTATATAATGAAATGTTTCCAATAATTTAAATTACTACTGGACAATCTCAAGGAAATATATAGTGTAATTGAAACTAATATTTAAAAAAATGGTTAAAATGGTTTAAAAAATAATAAAAAGAGAAAGAAACAAACGCCAAATCTTTAACAGTGAATGAAATATTTAGCTTCCCAGCAGATGCAGTTGTCTGCGCCGATCCAATCTCATGAACAGCTCCAATGACATCTGAATTGAAACAATTTGTTAGGTTGAATGTCGATATAACAGGGTGTATTAAAATATAAAAGTAGTAAAATAAAAAAACATGCCATATAACAGATCTTCACGAAACTGAAATGCCTTAATTTCCTCAAATTTCTTGAACTTGTATGCACTAACAGGCATATCAGGAATCTCAACAGCATTAATGCCAGTTCCAGATATGAAAGCTAACTTAAAAGCATGGTCAGCATACTTATACTTCTCATCATTTTTCAATACGCGGAAATTCTTGATAATATAGGTATCCATTTTCTGTAACAAAGTGACCTGATCTTTCCTCTTTTTGTATTCATCAGGACCAATAATAACATGAATAGCATCACCCTATAAAACATGATAAAGAAGTTAGTTTGGTTTAAAATGAGTAGAGTTACAATTTATTTTTAGTTTCAATCTTTTACAAAGTTTACAAAGTTTCAATCTTTTTACTTATACCTTAACATCACGAAGAACCATTTCAGCATGTTCTTGATAGTTTTTTGTAACAATCCATATATCATCAACCTTAACAGCTAGTCTCCATATTTCTTTGCTGTCTGTAATGTCTTTGACTGCATCACAACCTTTTGACATTTTTCTAAAATGGATATAGCATGACAATAATACACCATTAATAACAATTAATAACAATATAAGTAAAAAGATTGAAACTTTGTAAACAATATAAGTTTATGTTTAACAGTCCATTATTTAAATGTCAGATCTGTATTTTTAGTAATTTTATTATGAAACAAAGATGACCATTAAGTGCAGAACAAACATTGAAATGATCAAACCAGGGAAGAATGCTATAAGAACGAACCTTTTTTCAAGGACCTCCGTCAACCTGCTGATTGCAAACTCGAAAACACCATGAACATGAAGAAAGACCAAACTCCATTAGCCATTAACCATTAAATACAAAAAAAAAAAAAAAAAATTCATGCAAATCAAATGTTCTCTGTTAGTATCAGCTGCATAATAATAAACACATCCTTTGCTGAAAAAAAATGCGAAGAAGAATAAGACGAAGAGATGAACAGTGGTACCTTTTCTCTGTAAACTAATTTTTTTCGGTCTGGCACAAGAACCTTCTCTTTCTCTTTCTCTACTAAAACTATGAAACATGAAACAATGTTATGGGAAAATGGGAAAATAGAAAAAGTTGAAACAGTAGAAAAAAAGTGTAATGATGATTTTTTCAAATATGGGACACTTGTCAAAGGGAGAAGGACAAGGGTAGTATGGACATTTCCACAGCATACTATTTTCTTAAATTATATAGGAGATGCCATGAACAGTTCAATAAATTTAGAAACATACAATTTTGTAATGGAGATTATACACCACCGCCAGAAAATAATATAGTTTTCACACATTTCATGGTGACAAATGACAATATATTTGCATGATAAGATGCAAAAAATAAATAATTCCCATTATAGGGGCCAAAATCATATTTATGATCACTACTTGAGATCTCTTTCCACTATTCTTCAATCTTCATACAAACCTCAGTTAACTATGGTTGGGAAACAATCAAAATTTTGGATGGGAAACAATGGTCTAACCAGAAGTTCTATCACCCCCAAAACCAGACTGTAGAAATCCAGTTTGGCTCAAATGGCTAACATCACCCCACATTTTTAAGATCCATTTATCATCAGCATCTAAGTGAAAAACACTGACGGATGTGTTGAGTACCTTCCCAGGAGTCCTTCCATTTGGGCAGGCCCGCTTGTAAAGGGCTCTGATGAATCCTCCATGAGTGACAACGACTACTCGCTCCCCTACAATTAATACAAATAACATCAGAATGAATGATGATTTAAAATGTTATAGTTATACACACATATATAAGTGACTAGCATGTTAAACTAATATAATCAGGCAAGTAAGGTGTCATGTAGGGCACTGAGATTATTGAAAGAACTATAAAAAGCTCACAGATCGCACCAGTGATTAATTTGGAAAAAGTGATTTCCATGATATGTGATGATGGAAGGACTTTAACTGATAGATTACCTATATGCTTTGTGGCAATTCTAAGCAATGCAGATGTGGAACGATCATAAAGTTGAACAAGACTTTCGCCACCACCCTGCACATAATGGTATATGGAACAATGTTATGGATATGCAAAATTATAGGCATCCATCATTACAATTATATAATCCATAAATCCTACATAAGCTGAATGACAAACATCAAGTCATAATAAGAAACCTTTATCTACAATATGTACCCTCATTTCACATTAAGAAGCAGGTATTAACCTTCACTTTTTTTATTGAAACAGATTAACCTTCACTTTTATGATCTCAAATCTCTTCTTAGTCCATAACTCGTATTTGAGATCACACAACCAGAAAAACTTTAGAGTAGAAAGGCGATTCCAAGACACAAGCAAGAACACTTGACAATAATTTGGTTACTGTATAAAACAAATAAGACAACTACAACATGGATAAATAAGCAAGTTCTAAATCCAAATAAAGCAGACAACACAGGATTTGCTAGAGTTGACTGACATGTCACTCACAGAATGTCTAAAATTTGGAAAATGGATGATCATCTTATCTAACCAATCTTAAAATAATTATTTTGAGATCTCTAACCAAGAAATTATAAGATGAGTCTGTTGGCTGCTTCTTCAGGTTTCACATGCAGCCTCGTAGTTGATAAGTCTTTGGACATGCTCATTGAACTTTAAGAATATTCTATTTGGTAGCCTAATCGCTAACCCAAGCTTATGCTTTTCAGGTTATTACATCATTACCAAGAAAATATATGCTTACAAGCTTGCTTCTATGGTACTTACTGGTATTTCCATATCTTCATTCTTAGACACAAAAGCCTTGTAAGCTGTGGGCTCAGTTTTTGCCATTTCACTATAAACAAGGCCTTGAAGATCCCCCAGGTGTCTTTCCCGTAGGTCAGCATCCTTGACAACCTAAAGTTTCAATTAAAGGCAAATATTGTTAAGAAAATGAACAATAGGTAATAGATCACTTGCACTAAATATGAGTAGAGTTAAAAAACAAAAATATTGCAAGAACAATTTTACTTAATTATGAATGCAGAGAAAGTTCTAGAACTGATAGTTATATCCAAATATTCAATTAGAATGCAAACAAAGACTCAACAAATATCTTTATTATATGTAAAAAAAATTAAAAAGTCGTCACAGTGTCATAGTGGGTCTTTATTTCCCTACTTTTTTCTTTATTAGGAAGCAATATTAGGAGTTGTCACCAATTCATTATTTCACTACTTTTTTCTTTATTAGGTATAGATTGGTAGTCTTATTTTATTTGGGTACGGGCTTATATCAATCATTTATCATATTATTCTCAATCTTCTCTCTGACTCCTTCCCTATCTAAACCCTATAAGTTCAATACTATATAAGGAAAGGGAATGTTCATCACTGTGTATTCCATAATTACTGAGAAACGCCAAGATTGTTCCAAGCATAGTCAAACTGTAGTCCTGGTAATGATAAAAGGAAAAAATGTTTCTGAAAACCAAAGAAACCATTGGCTTCAGGCATGAATCGTGTAAAAAAAACATTACTGGGTTATTATCTTATAACAGTTGCTAACCTCCACCCCTCCACATTTGGATGCAATTATCTCTGCTGTTTCAGAAGCTCGTAGAAGGTCTGAAGAATATATCACAGAGAGCTTAGATTCCCTTGAGAGTCTATCACCCACCTCAATTGTAAAATTTACAAGAATTAGGATCATGAAGGCATAAACAAACCAAAATGTAATGTAAGGCTCCAGCCTTGGTTTGTATATAGAATTTATAAAACACGATAAGTACAACTTACTGCAGCTGCTTGCTGTCGTCCAGTTTCATTTAATTCAACATCCAGTTGTCCCTGTGAATATGAACATAGTCAGGGCCAGAAAACTCAAAAGGAACAAGAAATATAAAAAACAATGCCCGCAAGAAGGAAAAAAAATATAATTGAGAAGTAAAAATGGTTAGGCATGGACAACATCTTGTCATTTCATAGCTTGGGATGAAAAGAATAAACGAACTATATTAATCAATAATCATAAATTCTAAGGTTCCTCGTAGGAAAATTGGTGTATCTGCAAGTCCCTTGCAATATCAATTTTTATTGTAAGGGAAAGTTTATTAATCATAAACAAAACAAGAGAACAACAAACACAAAGATTAGCCCACAAAGTCATACACCTATCTATGCACATAAGTGTTGTCAATCAAGGATCACGGAAAATAATGGTTACTTCAAATTCCGCTATGCAACAGTGCTATAGTGGTACTACAGCCGCTATTTGACAACATTTTGTACTAAATAGCGCATCATGAAACAATATTGATTTGTTCAGTTTTCACTATGCTATAGCACCGCTATAGCCAGTATTTAACAACACTAGCGCCCATACAGCCTGCAGTAAAATTCCACTCAGACTCAGCTACCACTCAGTACACAACAAAAAACCAAATTACAAAAATAAGATAATGCAAAACAAAGCAAAAGTCCAGTCTTGAAATGCCTCAAATCCTCGAAATTCATACAACACTATGCCAATAAACACCCGTGACATGGCTTCAGATTATTGTCTCCAGCTTCAAACCAGTACCAACCTTAACTTTTGATTTTTTAATCAAAACTCAAAAGCCTATAACTCCACACTTTTCCCTTATTCTTCAATCAAAAGGAGTAAAATTCAATTCAACAATCTTTATTTGAAATGTGTTCCTCTCAAGGTCTCAGGTTCAATTCCCCTTGGTGCCAATTTTGGTGGGCAGTCCATGACGAGCATGGATTTAAATGGGCCCCGCACGTGGACGGTAGGATTGGACCTTACGGATTAGTAGGGACTTAGGCCGGATTTTAAAAAAAAATATTATTTGAATCAAATTTGTTCAATGCAACAACAAAATGAAGATAATTATAAATTTTATATTACTTAAATGCTTCCGCTTGCAGAAATAGATTAAAATTAAATCTGTTTTTTCTACTTCTATGTAAGAGAAATGCAACATTCAATCGAAACAATTTCATATACTGAGCTGAAGCTAAAAAGTTCAGATAAAAAAAAAACCTGGATTTTATTAGTAGCATTCCAAGCAGTTTCACCGTGACGCACCACAACAATCTCAGCGTAATCTGAATGAGGAGGAGCGCTATAACCAGCAAATAATAATCCGAATTAGTTCGAGAATAATCGAGTAAATTTTAATAAGAAAATATGAACAACAAATTTTGAAAAAAAAAGGAATAAAATGAAATAATTATAGTTATGGGTCGTGTATTTATTTATGTTTTGAAAGGAACCTGAAATTGGTGGAATCGTTGGTGGAAAGGTGAGTAGCCATTGTTGTTGGGGAGCGAGTTGTTAGAGTGAAAGAGTGAAATGTGAGTGATTTTGGGAATTGACGGCGCAAAAAAGAAGTTGCGTTTTGATGATGGTGGCTGCTTCTTCCAATTCCTATTGGGTTTCTCGCCTGAAGGCGGCTCGTCAACACGTAAGCGAGTCCAGATCCCCTCCAGTCCACTTATCCTCCAGTTCCCCAGTTATTTGCTTAGATGTATGACACGTGGCAAATAAGAAAATCAACGGCTGGATTAAAACAAATCAGAAAATCAATAAGAGACATTCAAAATACGCAATTCCTGGACTTCAATCCCTCACCGCCACAGTTCTCATCGTCTTCGTCGCTAGCTACCAGTGTGTTCTAAGGACTTTCAGCTTTGATTTAAGCACTCAAACAAACTCCATGTTGTAGAGCTTTGTTCCCTGAAACTTGAATTGAATAAATGGAAATAAAAGGAAAGGGGAAAAATCAATGGTGGTAACTAAAAGGGGAAATATGCAAGAAGGAAAAAGAAAGCTAAGAACCTGTTTAGTGGTGTGGAAATATGCCACACACCCTTATTCTCAATGGTGTTTGGCTATAACGAAATATATTTTGTTGAGTTTGTAAATGGGTTTCTCTGAGATTCACTTCATCTTCCCCTTTTCTCGGTTTTTAATTTTTAGCTTAATTGTCAATTGTTTTCTAGCCAGGCTTAATTGTCAATTAAAACCTAAAGTAATGAAATTTTTTATGCAATATAATTATTCAAGGACAAAGAGACAGTGGCGGCAACGCGATGAAGAGGAACAGTGGAAAGCTTATTTGGTTATTTTCATCTCAACCGTTGAACGATAATTTATCCACGTGTTACGTATCAGTTAAATGAACTGGGAAACTGGAGGATAGGAAGACTGGAGGGGATCTGGACTCCACGTAAGCTATATTGCAAGTTCCCATTGGTCACATCTAGAGTGTACGCGTGTTGGATTGGGCCGGATTTGTTCATCACTAAATCCACATTTTTATTATCAGATCCGAACCGAATTAACCTGGTTATTTACCGGTCGGGTTCGTGGGCAATTCATAAAATTAAAATATTTTTTTTTATTACAAAAAATACATTTTTTAAAAACTTCTAAATTATGTTTTATTTGGCAATTCATAATTTGGAAATATTTTAAGTAATTGCATTGGAAATTGAAATGTTTTATTTTATGAAAAAATAATTTCTTTAAATTGAATGTTTAAAGAGTGCCTCAGGGCAAGGGCACTCGTTAACAAGACTCGTTTTATAACAAGACCCATTGTTTTATAATTAAATTTGTGCATTGATATGCGTGAAGTGAAGCCATAGTCAATGATAAGAGGATGTAAGGTGCATCATCATCATTAATGAGAAGAGAACCAATGGCATTTAGTATGTACATTGATTAACACTGTGTGCTATTGATTTTAGCGACAAATGTTACGAACTTGTCTGCTTGTATTTGTTGTAAAGTCAGAGCCTTGTCATGAGCCAATGTTATTTGGGCCGAACAGGCTGGATTATGTCTTGGCATAGTCCAGAATAGTACTTTGTGTCAAATAGTTAGTAGCTAAAAATTTGCCTATTGAGGTGAATAATTGGGGAATCTCATATTCAAACTCCGACCCCTGGAAGTTTGTAGTTCTACGGTTGACCATTGTATGGACATACCTAAGAAGCACATTGGATTAAGTCTGTAGGAACTTTTCCAACCATTGGATTTAGGGTTTTATAAAATCCAACAACATATGTCTAAAGGGACACTTTCTAGGCCCTTGAAACCCGAATCCTGCTCTACAAAGAATGACTCATAGTCTAGGCCGAGGTACGCACACTTTTAACTCTATACATATCAGTCACAATGTTTATTTACTTGATCATTGTAATATTTTGCAGATACAATCCCACCTTTGAAGTCCCCGATCAATGGTCCGCTCATAACGACCCACGCAATAAAGTCCAACATCAGATCTCCAGATCCAAAAGGATCATATACAAATTCTTATCTTCTTTCAAACGTAACTATTTTCTAACGAGAATAGTTTTTGAATAATAACCCTAGTAATTTACTCAAAGGAGAGTGCTTCTTGATGCAAACAACATGATTTGTTTGTTGTGTGTTGAGCATTTAAAATCAAAATTCAATAGTACTTTTACTAGTTGTGCTTTTTAATTTAATTTTGTGTTTGATATGAGGTATGCAAATATTAGAGGTTGTGAAAAGAACTATTCAATCTTGATCAAATGATGACAAATATGTGCCACGTGACTATGGGGTTTGCTATCTGCAACAATCTAAACTTTTTTTTAAAAAAAAAGATTATGTGAGATTCCATTAATAGAAACTATCCAAATTAAAAGTGAACTAAGCTTATTTTGTTGGTTTCTAAAACTTTAAGAAACATGGACATATTTTATGGGCATTGTAATTTGATTGGATATGCTTGTCTAACAAAGTTTCACATTGTCGGTGCATATAAATTAAAACCTATTTTTATTATAAAAGTATAAAATAAAATTTACATCGTAAGGAATTCAAACTCCTTAAACAAGGTACAATGTCCTCATTTTAGTAACACACCTTGATATTCTTTTTCTCCTCTCTAATTTTTTTATTAACTTGAACTCACTTGGGTTGACTTGGTGGTATTGACTTGGGACCTGAGAGTGTGATCATCCTTAAGGTCTTAGGTTCAATTCTCTCTGGTGCTAATTTGGATGAACTAATGTAGCTTCTTCAAGAATTATTTTTTTTATTAACTTTGGAGTTTGGATGGAAACAAAACACATTACATCCCATTTGAAACTTAGGTTATCCCCAAGAAACAAGATTATATTGTACAAAAAAAAAAAAAAATCAATTTTTGCTCAAATGACTAACATTTGCCCACACCTTTAATGTCCATTTGTCCTCATCATACAAATGAAAAACACTGATAGATGCATTGTGTATTTTTCCTTCATATCCATTTACACAAGCCCACTTGTAAAGTATTTCAATGGATGCTCCATGAGAGACAACAACAACTCGCTCCCCTACAATAATTAATACAACTATCATCACCTTAACATAATTCCTATCAATGATACAATTTATGATTGAGATCACAACAAAGATGGAAAAATATGCTATACCAATATTGGCTATAAAGAGATTTTGTATGAAAAATAAGGGAGCAGGTATCAAGATCAAGTATCATATATTGAAAGTAAAATTTTTGGGCTAGCTAAAAATATCTTAGAAAGGATATATGGTAAGATATACCTTTATATTTTTTGCCAATTCTAAGCAATGCAGATTTGCAGCGTTCAAACAGTTGAGTAATACTTTCTCCACCACCCTGCACATAATGGTATTTATGCATCATGTGTTATATATATATATTTTTTGCCAATTCTAAGCAATGCAGATTTGCAGCGTTCAAACAGTTGAGTAATACTTTCTCCACCACCCTGCACATAATGGTATTTATGCATCATGTGTTATATATATATATATATATATATATATAGGGTTTGCTAATTTAGACCCACTTAAAAACATGTGGGTCTAAATTAGCAATGTGCACCTTTTTACTTTGGACAACAATACCATTCTTTCACTATTTTAAGTAAGTTTAATATAAAGGGTAATTTTGTAGTTTTATAAGTTTGGATTGTATATATGTTTTTTTAAGTTGTCCTTTTTTTGATTTCCTAGGTTGTTTATTTAGGTTGCATATATTTATAATTAAGTGGGTCTAAATTAGCAAAGTGGGTGCACACTATTTAATAAAATTTACCTAACTAACCCTCAACTTCCTAGTGTAAAATAACTAATTGTCAAGGTTTTTTTGTCCAAAGTGAAAATGTGCGCATTGCTAATTTAGACCCAAATGTTTTTAAGTGGGTCTAAATTAGCAATGTGCACCTTTTCACTTTGGACAACAATACCCTTCTTTCACTATTTTAAGTAAGTTTAATATAAAGGGTAATTTTGTAGTTTTATAAGTTTGGATTGTATATATGTTTTTTTAAGTTGTCCTTTTTTTTATTTCCTAGGTTGTTTATTTAGGTTGCATATATTTATAATTAAGTGGGTCTAAATTAGCAAGGTGGGTGCACACTATTTAATAAAATTTACCTAACTAACCCTCAACTTCCTAATGTAAAATAACTAAATGCAAGGTTTTTTTGTCCAAAGTGAAAAGGTGCACATTGCTAATTTAGACCCACATGTTTTTAAGTGGGTCTAAATTAGCAAACCCCTATATATATATATATATATATATATATATATATATATGTGAAAAATTAAAGCATTCATAGTTATTATCTACTTACTGGGATTTCTTGATCTTCATTATCGGACATCATAGCCTTGTAACTAATGGGATTAGTCTTTGCTATATCATGATGACAAAGGCCTTGAAGATCTCCTTTGTGTCTTTCCCGTAGGTCAAAATCCTTCACAACCTGAATTTCACATTAAAATAATGTCATTTAGTACTAAATAGTAAATATTATTGGTTCAAAAAGCACAAATTAATTATATGCATCAGCGTTAATACTCTTAGGAGAATTTGTCGTCCATTTGCACCCAATAAAATCAAGAGATTAGTTTCTGGAGTTGCCTGCAAAAAATACCTTATATTTACACCAATATTTATTTTTTAAAGAGTACAAGCATATGATGAATTCTCTTATTTTATTTCCGACTTAAATACAATTTGCATCCTCCCTTTTTATTCAAAATTAACTTTTAGTCTCCTAATTGATTGTCTGTTTGGATATGCGTTTCACAAATGTTTCTTTTGTCCC
This sequence comes from Trifolium repens, assembly GCA_030408175.1. NCBI lineage: Eukaryota > Viridiplantae > Streptophyta > Magnoliopsida > Fabales > Fabaceae > Trifolium > Trifolium repens. The sequence goes on from CP125851.1 coordinate 42,405,072, forward strand.
GATACATTATGGCCGTGACCCGGAGCTGTATAAAGCTAAGAATTTTGGTGTGTTTGAGAAGTTTTTCTCCGTAAAAACAAACGAGTACTAAATCTCATAAGTTGTAAAAAAAATTGGGACAAATAACTCGATTTTAGAAATGAGCGACTAAAACTTAATCTTAACAAAAAATGTATTTAAGTCTTTTTTTTTTTGTTTCTAATGGAGCTGATGATTGAACATGCGACCTCTAACATGTTATCGGATTCCTACCATTAGACCAAATATAATGCCTTTGTATTTAAGTTTTTTTTATACCATATTGATTCGAAAGAAACAGAGGGTATAAAAAAATCAAACCTCTAGCAGTCCACATTTAGAAGCAATTATCTGTGCTGTTTCAAAAGCACGTTCCAAATCAGAAGAATATATTGCAGAGATCTTTGGTCCTTTGGATAGTTTATCAGCCACCTCCATAGTAAAAATTATTACAAGAATTAGTGTCGTGAATTAAACGTAAATTAATTTGTATATAAATTAATTTGTATATAAAGAAATGAGCGATTTTAACAAAAACAACTTACTGCATGTGCTTGTTGTCTTCCAATTTCATTCAATTCAACATCCAAGTGCCCCTGAAGTTTACATACATACATGCATGTATGAATAATGAATTATAAAAATTGAAAATTGGAAATTAATCAACAAAATAATCAAAACAATTTTCATTAAAAATAAAATAAAAAATTACCTGAACTTTTCTTTCAGCATTCCAAATTGTTTGACCATGACGAACCACAGCTATCTCAGCATAATCTGGATGAGGGTAGCTAAAACAAACATCAATTTCCAATTAGTTTGATGAGTGATTACTAATTAATTAATTAGGAAAAGAAAAACAAAATTAACTAATTAATTGCATTAATTATCATTACAATTAAAAGTTTCTTAAGGAAATGAAATGGAAAGAACCTGGAAAAAGAATCTGTCATGTTGAGTGAGTGAGTTAAACTATGATTAATGATATGCACAAGAGGAAGAAGAATATATTAATATGTTACACACTTTTATTTCCTCGTTGCTTCCATTTCTTACATTTTTAATAGTAACATATAGCACACTACACTATATTATATATTTTTTCAGTTGACGTTTCTCTATAGTATATTATTAAATTAAAAGACTATGGGCCCGTTTGATGGACATGATATAATAGATACAGGATATGATATGGAGCTGGATAAATATATGATATGATATTAACATGATAACACTTATCTTATTATGTGTTTGATGCGGATATGATAACAAACAAGATAACATTATTTATTTTCAATTAAATATAATTAAATAACAAATTTTCATCGTAGGTGTTTTTATTTTTGGCAATTAAGGATTTACTTTCTTAATAACACAACAAGATAATTCTAACCCAGCAAAAACTCAGGATATAAATTACAAAGGAGTGATAGGATATGATTAAAAAAGGGAATAATTTATCATATCACATTGGTGCATCAAACAAAAAATTAAAACAGAATATGATATAATTATCATATCCTGCTCACTATCCTGGCCATCAAACGGGCCCTATATATATAACAACTATCCAGTTCTGTCAGAAAAAAAAAAAACTATCTAGACAAAAAAATGGTTGTTGGAAAACATTACTTTTGGGAAAGGAATACTGTGTTTGGAATTAAAAATGAATATTAAATGAAATTTTTTATACTTGAATATGTTAACTTTTTCTACATAAATGTGAACTTTTTCTATAGGACTTGTTAACTTTTTTTTTTTAATAATGGACTTGTTAACTTTTTCTACATAGTTACCTTCTAAGTTAGTCTTTGTTTAATTTTTATTAAATTTTAGTTTCTATAAAAAATTTCTTGCACATAGATTAATGCCTACTAAAACTAAATTTGTTTAATTATCATTAACTCTTAAATTTTTGAATGGTTTTATATAAGCATGTTTAAAATATTATATAAAATTTATTTATTAAAATTTAGAATTTTTTAACAAGATATGAATTAAATATTATGAACTTTTTAAACGCCAAAAGTTTAAGATAATAGTAATGAAAATCATAACCTAAAAATTAAATTTTAAACTTTTATTTTATGTTCTAAACATATGTGTGAAAAAATTATTCAAAAATACAACCTACTTGTTCTATATGTGGAATGAGGAGAAAATTGTCATCCACCCTTAGTGATTGCATCCATGCAACCCGCATCTGGTCGAGGTTAGTTAGTTCTATTCAAATTACTAATTTTTTCTCTGGTTTTAATTGCAAGGATTTGATCTTCAAAAACCCGAATAGCAATGATTTCGGAGAGCATGAAGAGAACTAAAAATCTATTATCATGATGGCGTGTTGACACATTTGATATGGAGAAACAAATCCATTTTTGTAGAGGACTTTCAAGTCTGAATACCCATTCCAGATGATACTTAGGATGACTAGGAAAATGATTGAATTAATGTGGGCACACTCCATTGACCAAGAGGCATAGGCAACATGGAGACCATCCACATTGGTTGGAAGCATCCTTAAGAAAATCAATAAAGCTTAAATGTGATGAAGCTTATAAAGATTCAAAGAACATTGCAAGTTGTGTCAGTTTTTTTGTGGGACACAGATAGTCGGTGGTTAAAAAGATATTTATATATATATATACACAGAGGATTGGACCTCGTGATGACCTTTATGCTAAAATATGGGGGTATGTACATGAAAATGTTAAATAGCAAGAAGACATAGGTTTACACACCTTATAGTTAAAAGTGACTTCAAACTTCTTGTGAATATCGTAACTCTAAGTTGTAAGCTTAACTAGACAACCCCTCTCCCCTCCCCATTTTGGTTTGTTGAAAACAAGACCTCTCTAACTTGCAATTAGGGGTGTGTAATGGTTTGAAACCACACCACACCAAACCATAAATTAGGATATGGTTTGTAACCAAAACCATTTCAATGACAAACCGGTTATTTTACAAAATCAATTTGGATATGGTTCATAACCGGTTTGAAACCAATTCATAACCGGTTAGTAATAAAAATTGGATTATTCAATTGAACCAACGTTTTTCCTAAAAAATCAGGATTTTTTATCCAAAAAAAAAAATTAGAACTTTTTTCCGGAAAAAAACGGAAACTTTTTTTCCGGAAAAACCGGAAACTTTTTTTCTCGGAAGAAGATCAAAAACTTATTTCCGGAAAAAAACAGGAACTTTTATCCGGAAAAGTCGAGAACTTTTTTCCGGAAAAATCGAGAACTTTTTTTCCAGAAAAAATCGGAAACTTTTTTCTGGAAAAATCGGGAACTTTTTTTCCCGACAAAAAATCGAGAACTTTTTTTCCGGAAAAAACCGAAAACTTTTTTCCCGGAAAAAACCGGAAACTTTTTTTCCCGGCAAAAAATCGAGAACTTTTTTCTGGAAAAATTGGGAACTTTTTTCCGGAAAAAATCGGAAACTTTTTTTCCGGAAACTTGTTTCCGGAAAAATGGGAACTTTTTTTCCAGGCAAAAGATCAAAAACTTATTTCCGGAAAAAAACAGGAACTTTTTTCCGGAAAAGTCGATAACTTTTTTCCGGAAAAATCGAGAACTTTTTTTCCGGAAAAAATCGGAAACTTTTTTTCCGGAAAAAATCGGAAACTTTTTTTCTGGAAAAACCGGAAATTTTTTTCCCGGCAAAAAATCGAGAACTTTTTTCTGGAAAAATTGAGAACTTTTTTCCGGAAAAAATCGGAAACCTTTTTTCCGAAAAAACCGGAAACTTTTTTCCGGAAAAATCGGGAACTTTTTTCCCGGCAAAAAATCGAGAACTTTTTTTCCGGAAAAAATCGGAAACTTTTTTTCCGGAAAAACCGAAAACTTTTTTTCGGAAAAATCGGGAACTTTTTTTCCCGGCAAAAAATCGAGAACTTTTTTCCGGAAAAATCGAGAACTTTTTTTCCGGAAAAAATCAGAAACTTTTTTTTCCGAAAAAATCGGAAACTTTTTTCCAGAAAAACCGGAAACTTTTTTTCCCGGCAAAAAATCGAGAACTTTTTTCCGGAAAAATCGAGAACTTTTTTTCCGGAAAAAATCGGAAACTTTTTTCGGGAAAAATCGGGAACTTTTTTTCCCGACAAAAAATCGGAAATTTTTTTCGGGAAAAATCAAGAACTTTTTTTCGGAAAAAATCGGAAACTTTTTTTCCAGTAAACGGAAAAATCGGGAACTTTTTTTCCCGACAAAAAAGCGGAAACTTTTTTCCCGGGAAAATCTGAAGAAAAAATTCCCGCTGATAATCATGAGTTTTTTTTCGAATAAAATATTGAAAGTTTTTTCGGAATTGTATTTATCTGAAATATCGAATAAAGACCGGAAAGTTTTTTTCGTAAAAAAATCAGGTACTTTCGCTAAAAAAGATCGAAAACTTTTTTCCCAAAAAAACTCCGAAATTTGTTTTATTTGAAATCAAAAAAATTTAAAAAATGGATATGGTTTACAATTGGTTTTTTTTTATTGGATTGGTGTGGTTTTCTTATAAAATGGATTTGGTTATTAAAATTGGATTTGGTTTGGTTAGTACTTTGGTTATGGTTAACCTGATTTTTTGCACACCCCTACTTGCAATGGCAAGTTATTTTTAAACACACGTGACACGAAATAAATAGATGATTTAATTGCTAGCTAATTTTAGTCTTAATCAAAATTCGTATAATACAACCAATCGTTAGTTGGTTCAGTGGTGATTGACGCTGAACTTGGTAAGGAGGACTACGGTTCGATCCCCGCAACTGCGATCAGGAGTGGGCTGAAACCACTTGATGCCGGAACTGACCCCCGAACCACATTAAACTAGTGGTGAAAAAAAAAATCTTATGACACACATAATTTATAGTCCGTCCCTAAGGAGCTTCAATATCTCTTGGGTGACATATGTGGTACTTGCATATTTAGTAATGTCATAGTTTTAAACAAAGGTACAAAATACAAATAATTTGTCTCTTGCTTCTTGTTGTTACCACCCCTCCCCACCCACCTCAACCATTTGGATTGGTACAAGTATGATAACAATATAACAATAGATATTATTGTGTTACCCTTCAAACTAGAGTGCACATAAATCAATTTTGGTCGAGATGACTAATATCAGCCCTTAATTTTAAGGTCAAATTATCGTCACCATACAAGTGAAAAATAGTGACAGATGCATTGTGTATATCCTTCACAAACTTTCCATCTGGGCAAGCCCATTTGTAAAGCACTTGAATGGATGCTCCATGAGACACAACTACAACACGCTGCCCTTTATGTTTTCTGCCAATTCTCAGCAATGATGATTTGCAGCGTTCAAACAGTTGATCAAGACTCTCACCACCACCCTGCACATATATTGCATCACGTGAGCCATGTATATGAAAATATATTATCATAAATTTGTTAACCTTTTTCAATAATTTAAGCATAATTCTATAAAAAATATATATAATTTAAGCATATTAGTCTACATTATTTTTTAGCATATTATAGGATGTGTTTCAACTGCTAAAAAATAAGGGACTGGACAGGACAAAATCAGTTGTATTGTGTTTGATTTTAAAATTGTTTGTGATAGTGGACAAACAGGGGGCCAAGAGATCGGACAAAAACTGAAATTTTTGTCCTCTCCTGAACCACGAGACAACGTTTTGTCCACCTTTGTTTGAGTAGATTTAGAAAAAAGTGAAATATAAAATAGAGAAATAGCAAAGAAATAGAGTATTTCCATGGTTTGAATGACAAGATAAATGATCATAGAGAGAAATATAATGAGAAATAACTACCCAAAAAAGACATCTCCATAAGAGGTGAGATTTGTCACATAAAGAAGCTAGCATATGTGATTTTCCATTATTATCCCTCCACTACCTATTTATAAAGGTTAAATTTACGGGAGGGGGCTGGAACCACTTGATGCCAGAACTGACCCCCGAACCAGATTAAACTGGTGGTGTAAACCAAAAAAAAAAAAAAAAAGGTTAAATTTATCATTTGCTTTTATTTTAATTTTTCTCTACTCCTTCTTTCTTCTCTATTTCTATTCATCCAAACAATACTAAATTTCTACTCAACTTCTCTCTTCTCTCATATTTCTTTCTTTACTATTTCTCTCTTTCCTAATTCTCTCGGCATCCAAACGCAGTGTAAATGTTTGTCATGTTCCGTTCTGTCTTGTACTATTTTGTACCGTATTGTTCTGTCCAATACTTACATTTTGCATATCAAACGGACCCATGATATATTATTATAAACTATAATTGAAATATATATATATATATATATATATATATATATATATATATATATATATATATATATATATGAGATATATAAATTCAATTTTTCTAATATATCATTTTAAATATCAAAATGGTGTATAATTTTATTGGTCTATTACTCTATTAGTAATTTGTTAGTCTATTTAAACATATTTCGGATTATTTATTTAAAAACATTAGTAAGACATAAAATATAGTAAGTCATATAATTTTATTGGGACTAAACTTTTATTTTTTTGTAACTAAACTGAGTTTAAACCTTCCTTATTGAGTCTATTCTCACCCTACTCATATTTTTCATTAAAAAAAAAAATACACATAGCTTACTAGAATTTTACTACTTATTTTACTTTATATATATGCTGGCTATATGTTAATTAGCAATTCAGCTTTTCTCTAAGTACTTACTGGGATTTCTTGATCTTCATTCTGGGTTATCAAAATATTGTAACCTATGGGATTAGTCTTTTCTAATTCACTAAAAACAAGCCCTTGAAGATTGCCCATGTGTCTTTCTCGCAGGTCCAAATCCTTGACAACCTGAAGTGGTTTAAATCAAAGCAAGGTAAATATTTAAAATATTTCAAATTACAAAACTATTTATTTATAGTTAAATATATTTTTTAGCAGCTATAAAATTACAAGTCTTTCAAATTCAAGCCTAATTTTTTGTTTTTGTTGGTGCACAAAGGTGATAAATGAATAGAAAAAGATAATATTATTGAATGCTCTGCAATGACGGCTACAAAAGGAGAATAAAGATAGATAATTAATGACATCAACTACTAGTCTATTTATACACAAAAAAACTAGGTCATAAAGACAACACAACAAAATACTAAAATACCCTCAAAATATAAATTACTTCTAACACCATCCCTTAATTTATATTTACACAAAATAGACAACACCAATTCCATCCCTCAAACGAAGAAATTGATCAGTCTTGATAGCCTTTTTTAACACATCTGCTAGCTGCTTCTGGGTGCTACAGTGCACAACTTCAAGCACTCCATTCTGAACCTGATTCCTCAGAAAATGATACTTGGTCTCAATATGCTTGCTTCTCCCATGCAGCACTGGGTTCTTGGCAAGATTGATTGCAGACTTGTTATCAATCATCAGCTTCAGAGGCTTGTTTACTTCAATCTTCAGATCCTGTAGTAAGTTCAGAATCCACACAGCTTGGCATGCAGTCAGAGCGCCTGCAATATATTCAGCTTCACAGGTTGATAGAGCAACAACAGGTTGCTTCTTGGAACACCAAGAGATAGGACCTCCCAGAAATTTAAACAAGTACCCAGAGGTACTTCTTCTATCAACTCTGTCTCCACACCAATCAGAGTCTGAATAGCTCAGAAGCTCTGATTCAGTCTTTCCTTCAGAGGGGAATAGCACTCCATGCTTCAGAGTCCCCTTGATATACCTCAGAATCCTGACAGCAGCTTGGTAATGGGACCATTTTGGTTTACTCATAAATCTCACTACAAGAAAACTGTCATTTAGCTTCAAAAATTTTAGCGTCAGACCATTTCTGATGCTAATAGCGTCTATTTAGCGTCCACAAATTTTAACACAAATGCATTTTTTTTTAAATTTATTTATGTTATGAAATTTTGCATGAGTAATTTGGACTCTATGTTGGACGCTAATCACTTTTTATTTTAGCATCTACAAAGTTGGATGCTAAATATTTTTAATTTTACAATAGAGTCCATTAGTTCTGATGCTAAAATATCCCTAAACAATTCTCTTTCCCACTTTTATTTTCAATTTCCCCCACTTTTCCAGCACAATCAATAGAAAACCCTAATTCTTTTGTTTTTTCCTCACTCTCACTTTTTCACTTTTCCAGCACAATCAATAGAAATCCTTTATTTTTCCCTAGCCTTCGCCGTTTCTCATCCTCTTCGTTTCTCACTCTCGCCGATTCCCTTTGTTGTTGTCTTCCTCGCCGACTTCTCATCGTTGTTACTGATAGTTCTACTTGGAAGTTGCAGGCAAACCCTATTCCTTCTTCACTTCGCCGTTCGTTCTACTTCGAAATTGCAGGAAAACTCGTTCAAGAATCTTACAGTGCTCGCGAAAGCCAAAGACAAAGCCGAATGTTTCGCCACTCCTGATTTCTGTGTCATAGCATGAGTATAAATCCCAAGGTAAGCTATTCATTGTCATTAGTACCAATTTGTGTTTTATTAGGTTAGAGTTAGATTCAAATGCGTGAGATGCTACAATTTGAAGGAGCACTTGAGTCGATACTCGTGTAAGAGTTACTTGACAGATATTCCTTTCGTTTTGCTTTTAAGATCCATTTTTATAGACATGTTTTTATCTTTCTCGTCACTTCTTTGCTTCATTTTACTTTCATTGTGACATGATGTGACGACTATTGTGAATTTATGACCCTTTTGTTGCTAGTGTTCGTTGGAATCATCTATTGTGCTTCAAATTTTAATTCATTTGTTAGACCAAGTAATTTTTATTGAGTTGTTATTGGGGGATACATAGATTGACTAGTTTGCTGTTGTTGTTGGGTACTTTGCAATTTGAATTGAGTTGTTGTTAATTGATTGGTACCAATTTTCCCTCTACTATTAGGTTAAATCCCTTTGTCGTTCTTCTTCGAGTTCACAGTCTTCTTCTAGCCTTTATCTTGTTAAATCGATTGATTCATGAGAATTGTTTTGTTTTCAGGTGCATAGGGAACTTGCTTCAGGTGCATTGGGGGCTTGTATGAGATATAACTAGTAGAGCAATTTGAAGAGAGTGAAGCTAATAATGAGTTTTTTTATCCTATTGGGTCCAACAACTAGACAAAGTTAGTAGTTTCTTCTTATGGTTGAATGGTGAAGTTTTCAATTTTATTATTTATGATAGGACTATATTTTCGATGAGATTTATGATACAAATTTGAATTGTTAATTAGTAATTATAGATTAATTGACTTTAAATTGAAATTTATAAATCACTTGCCGCTGTTATATGCAATTCTTGTTTCTCAACACCATAAAATGCATTAAGATCTATGCAGTTTGATGCATTGTTGGTATTTGTTGAAATGTTTCATTCAAACATGGTTATATTTTAAAAAAATTTGTTATATTCAGGTTCCTTCAAAGGGTGGTGAAATTCCCTATTTGATGCAAGATCATGTCTATCATCAATAGGGGATGTTTCTGGTTTTTGCAATTTTAAGGCTTGTGAGTTTTGCAATTTTTCATAACAATTATATTAATATTGTAGTGCGAATGTCAAGTTATTAATTCTCTATAATACATCTTGAAGCTTGTGAAGAAATAAAGGACGAGAAAAATGCAGGAAAGGCTTATGTTTATGAAATGAGAGGCAAGGTTTGAGTTACCTTCTTTATCCCTTTTCTATATAATGGTTGTAATTTATTCTGAAATGTGTATCTATTTTAACTTGTTTCTAGGTCTTAAATGAATGTGTTGAAGTTGATAACTAACTTGGGGAGAAGCGGCAACATGATTCACTTCCAAAATATTCCAACCATGTATCTTAGTAAGCTGAAATAAGGAAGTCGAGGCTCTCGGTAGGTATTTGTTATAACTCTTGTTGTGTGTAGGCAGTACTCAGTACTCATTAGGTTAGCCCTTGATGTGGCCTCTCTTAATGTATTCATATGATGCAAACAAAATTCGATTCTGGTGTTGTGTAGCTTCATGGAGTATTCTTTTATTGCTACTTGTTCTATATGAAACCCCTCTCGATTCAGTGGTTTTACATAGTCGTTTTATTCCTTGTTTTGGTTTCGACAGGCATTGATTTCATTTGATCCTCATGTTGTTCTGCTTATGGTAGTGGTTGTAGCATTGCGCGTGTTCCAAAAGTGGAGTTTAGAAACATATATTGTAATTATGTGGTTGTGGTCCTTAGGCAGGCAGTAGCATATTCTTCGATCTATCCCGGTTTTTAAGCTTTAGTCTTGTTCTAGAACTCTATTTAATTAAGTGGTAGATTGGTTTGGTTTGGGTTTCATTGTATTTCCTTTTTGCTTTGTGGCTCTTTGCTTAGTTTCTTTTTCACTTTTTATGGTTTCTAAATCTATCAACTTGTTCATGTATATTCAAGTTGCTATAGGGGAAATTTCTTGCGCTGATACAGGGTTAGAAAAAGAAACTTTCTTATTTGTGGTTAAATTGTCATTACTACCTATTCATGTTTTATGCATTTGACTCTCCCTTAGCATAGTCCTCTGTTCTGTTTTTTTATTTTTTATTGTTTGCTTATGCTCTTTGTTTGATGGCAGGTGGAGTGGCTTTCTTGAGTTCTTCATCTTCAATTGAAAAGGTTTTAAAATTTAGGCTTAAATATGCTTTTGGTCCCTGTAATTATGTCTTGTTTTGAAAAGAGCCCCTGTAAAAAAATAATTTTGATTTTAGTCCCTGCAATATCTCAAAACTTTTAAAATAGCCCCTGGTCTAAAAGTTTTGAGATATTGCAGGGGCTATTTTAAAAGTTTTGAGATATTGCAGGGACTAAAATAAATTTTTATTTTTTTTATAGGGGCTCTTTTCAAAACAAGACATAATTGCAAGGACCAAAAGTATATTTAAAAAGTGACATGTCATCAAGAAATTCAGGTCAGGGGCTATTTTAAAAGTTTTGAGATATTGCAGGGACTAAAAACAAAATTATTTTTTTACAGGAGCTCTTTTCAAAACAAGGCATAATTACAGGGACCAAAAGCATATTTAAGCCTAAAATTTATGGTTATATTCTGCTATTATTTGTTTTACTACTCTCTTGATCTATCTTTTTTGTGTGGAATTGTAGTGGATGGCTAGAGAATGAAGTCAATGTAATAAGTCATATATAAGAAGAGGAATGTTTCGATGCATATGTGGCTCAATAGAAGATGGCTAAAACATTTTTGTAGATTGGATGAAGAAGACTAAGGTTAAAAATGTGAGTTTCTTTTACAATTTGAGTATTGTTTTGTCAAGTCAAACAATCAAATGTTCATATCCTTGATTTCTAAAGAGTTGATTATTTGAAGTATAATGGTTATGTACTTGTGTGGAATGACTACTGCAAAGTTACTAGGGTAGAAAATAGATATATTTGTGAATGAATATTGCAGAATAAAGAATATGAGGATTGGAATAAATATGAAGTGGTAATGCTATGAGTATGTTAGAGTGTGGTATGATAACTTAGTCATATCAACGCAAATTTGATCGGTTTATATTTGATTTTATTAGTTTATGATTGCAAACTAGTTTATGCACAAGTGTGGAATTGTATATAATTATGGCTGTGTGCATGATTTTTGGTTTGGTTTTTATATATAGGTTTACTAGCACTGAAATGCTTCATCTAGCAATATTGAGAACTAATAAAAGGCATTGAACAACAATTATGTTCTTTATTTATGTAGTGTTGGTTTTTTAAGCATGACAATATAATGGAATAAAGCCTATAGTTAAGAAGTTGAAAATAATTATGTACTTGTGTAGAATGACTATCGATGAAAATAGATATATAAATTTGTGAATATGACTACTTGTGTAGAATGCCAAGTATATAATAGAGTTCATTATTTGATCAATTTATATAAAATTATGGTGGTGGCCACACCAAAATTTTGGTAGTGCATATATGAATGGAGGAAACATATATTTTTTTTATAAAAAGTAGTCTTTTAGGTCGGTTAAAATATTAACCGATTTTAAAACATAGATTTTAGCATCCACAACAAATTAACGCTAATTAGCGTCAGTAATGGTTCAAAATTTAGCATCAGTATTAGCGTCCATTTCTGTCAATACTAATTAGCGTCAACATGGACGCTAATGTTTAGCATCAAAGCTTTTACTGTCCTCAAATTTTTGGACGCTAAATTGACGCTAAAATGCTTTTAGCGTCTGTTTTATGCCTTTTAGCGTCCGTTTTATGTTGAAGCTAAAACCCATTTTTCTTGTAGTGTCTGCTAACCATTCCAACTGCATAGCAAATATCAGGTCTGGTATTACACAAATACCTCAGAGAACCAACCAACTGTTTGAAGGTTGTAGCATCCACATCCTCTCCATCAGAATCAGAGTCCAGCTTCTGATTCGTATCAGAAGGTGTGATAGCAATTTTGCAATTTTCCAGCTTAAATCTCTTCAGAAGCTCAAGTTCATACTTCATCTGATGTAAAATGATTCCTTTCTCAGAATACAGAAATTCCATTCCTAGAAAGTAACTCATTTTTCCAAGAACTGTCATCTCAAACTCATTCATCAGAACCTTCTTGAACTTAGCTATCTCTTGTTCAGAACTTCCTGTCAGCAATATGTCATCAACATACAAACATACCAGAATCATATTGCCTTCTGAAGTGTGCTGAACATAAACACCATATTCCAACTCACATTTCTGAAACCCATGCCTTTTGAAAAATGAATCAATCTTCATATTCCAGGCTCGGGGTGCTTGTTTCAATCCATACAAGGCTTTATGTAATCTATACATCATCCCTTCCTGATTCTTTTCTTCAAAACCAGGAGGTTGTGACACATATACCTCTTCTTGTAATGGACCGTTCAGAAATGCAGATTTCACATCTAAATGCATCAGAGGCCAATTCCTGTTAGCAGCTATTGCGATTACCAGTCTAATTGTTTCATGTCTTGCTACAGGTGCAAACACTTCAGAATAATCTAGCCCAGGTTTCTGCAGAAATCCTCTTGCTACTAACCTCGCTTTGTGTTTGCCAATTGATCCATCTGGCTTTAGCTTCTGCTTGAAAACCCATCTGACACTGATGGCTTTCTTGCCTTTTGGAAGTTCTGACAGCTTCCAAGTCTTGTTTCTCTTTATAGCATCAAGTTCTTCTTTCATGGCCTGCAACCAGACTTGCTGCTTAAGAGTCTCTTCTGTACTCACGGGTTCAGAGTCTACTAACATTGCACACTGAATAACTTCTCCCTCAGAATCTACTTCAGTGTCTTGCAGCATATCAAACTCTGCAAATCTTCTTGGGATGCTTCTGATTCTCTGTGGTCTCTGATCTTGTTCCACAGAATTTCCTTCAGAAGTTGGAATTCCAGAAGTGCTATCTTCAGAAGTTCTTTCTTCAGAAGTTTCACCTTCAGAGGCTTGTGATTCTGAAGTGTGTTCAGAAGCTCCTTCAGGGCCTTGACCTTCAGAGTCACCTTCAGGACCACCTTCAGAATCTCCTTCAGAGTCAGAGTCTCCTTCAGAATCTGAATCTCCTTCAGAATCTCCTTCAAGAATTCTCACATCAGAATTGGATTGAGTTTTGCTCCAATCCCAAGTTTCTAATTCTTTCACAATGACATCTCTGCTGAATTCGATTCTATTAGTCTCTGGACAATAGAGTTTGTACGCACCTGTACTGTGGTACCCCACCAATAACATTACTTTGCTTCTATCATCTAGTTTCTGTCTTCTGGCTTCTGGGACATGTCTGTAACAGACAGAACCAAACACCTTCAGATGACTAACACTATGCTTATCTCCAGTCCACTTCTGAATAGGAACTATTTCCTCCAGCTTCTTCGTTGGACATCTGTTGAGCACGTAACATGCAGTTGCAACAGCTTCACCCCATAAATTATGAGGAAGCTTCTTCTCTTTCAGCATGCTTCTCACCATATCAAGCAAAGTGCGATTTCTTCTTTCAGCAAGACCATTGTGTTGAGGAGTATAAGGAGCAGTAACCTCATGCTCAATTCCATTCTCCTCACAGAAAGTTTTGAACTCATTGGAGTTATACTCACCACCACCATCTGTTCTAAGAATCTTCAGAGTCTGGCCACTCTGATTTTGAACCTTCACTCTGAATTTCTTGAATTCAGCAAACACCTCATGTTTGAACTTTATCAGGGATACCCATGTCATTCTAGTGAATTCATCTACAAATGACACAAAATATTTATTCCCTCCAATTGATGCTACTGGAAATGGACCACACACATCAGAATGTACTACTCCCAAGGCATGTTTTGCTCTTGGAGCTACTGCTGATGTAAATGACAGTCTTGGTTGCTTCCCTTCCATGCACACCTTGCATGACTTCTCAGGTTTCTTGATTGTAGGAATTCCATGTACCAGATTCTTTGATTTCAGATGCTCCAGGCTTCTGAAATTCAGATGACCAAATCTTCTGTGCCACAGCTCACTATCCTTCTCAACACTTGTTGCACTGAGTCATTCAGAGTCTGCAGTTCTGACATTCACCTTGAATGTCCTGTTCCTTCCCTGTTCTGACTCCATAATCAGCTTCTGATTACGATCATACAGCTTCAGAAGATTGTCCTTCATGGTAACTGAAAAACCTTTCTCAATCAGTTGCCCCACACTCATCAGATTGCTTTTCATGCCAGGTACATACCATACATTCTGAATCAATGCTGCTTTTCCATTGTTCAAAATAACTCTGACATTTCCCATACCTTCAGCATTAAGGTGTTTATCATCAGCACATCTGATCTTTGTACTCTTCCCAGAGTCAAAGTCAACCAACCACTTCTTATTTCCAGTAAGATGGTTTGAACACCCTGTGTCCATATACCACCACTCTGATGAATTCATATCATCAGTTTCAGAAGCCATTAGTAACACAGATTCACCATCATAGTCATCAGAACTTCTGGCTATATTTGCTTCTTCTGACTTTCTTTCCTTGTTTGACCGGCAATCAGCAGCAAAATGGCCAAACTTCTGACAACAGTAACACTGGATCTTCTTCTTGTCAAATCTCTCTTTTCCCTTCTGATACTTCTGTTTATCAGAGGTTGAAGTTTCTGGCTTCTGAATTCCATCAGATCTTCTCTTGGCTTCTGACCAAGACTGCTTCTGATGCTTCTTTCCAGAGGCTGCTTTCAGAGCCTGCTGCTCTACTTCTCTTTCAGAGTTTCTCTCAGTCAGACGCAACTCTTGTGCTTCTAGACTGCTTTGTAGCTCTTCAATTCTCATGGAACTCAGATCCTTGGAATGTTCTATAGCTACCACAATGTAATCAAACTGAGGGGTAAGGGATCTCAATACCTTCTCAATGATTACTTGTTCTGAAAGAGTTTCTCCACAAGCTTTCATCTCATTGGTGATCAGAATCATTCTGGAGATGTACTCAGGGACCTTCTCATTGTTCTTCATGTTGAGATTCTCATACTGCTTTCGTAAGGACTGAAGCTTCACCTTCTTCACTGATGCGTCACCACCATAGCATCTGATCAGTGTGTCCCACGCAGCCTTCGCCGTTTCTGAGTCAGCAATCTTCTCAAACACGTTTTCATCCACACACTGATGGATGTAGAACAGCGCCCTCTGATCTTTCTTCTTCGTATCCTTCTGAGCAAGCTTTTGTGCATCTGTTGCATCTGCTGCTACTGGAACGTAGCCTTCAGTGACAAGTTCAAGCACATCTTGAGCACCGAACAGAACAATCATTTGTTTCATCCAACGATTCCAGTTTTTACCATCAAACACTGGAAGCTTGGTACTCATACCACCGTTTCCGTTCATCTTTAACCTTTGTGCGTTCACTCAAATCTCACTAAACACTCGTGTTTCCCAATCCCGCAGAATCAGAAAATGTGATTCTGTTACAACTTCGTTCAAGATTCAACTCGAATTCAAGAAACGAAATCAATCACACAACGCCTCACGTTTCACTCGTGTTTCCCGTGGATTCGAACCAGGCTCTGATACCAATTGTTGGTGCACAAAGGTGATAAATGAATAGAAAAAGAGAATATTATTGAATGCTCTGCAATGACGGCTACAAAAGGAGAATAAAGATAGATAATTAATGACATCAACTACTAGTCTATTTATACACAAAAAAACTAGGTCATAAAGACAACACAACAAAATACTAAAATACCCTCAAAATATAAATTACTTCTAACAGTTTTTACCATTTTTAGTTCAAAGTTTCACAAAAACATGTATTTTTAATCCCAGCAGTGCTTATGCCTTTTAGTTCTTGCGGAGTGGCTTAGGTATCGTTTGGTCTGGCTTTTTTAGATCTTAAAAGTTATTTAAAAGTTAAAAGTGAAAATAAGAGCTTTTAGAAAAAAACTAAAGCAATTTGGTAATTGTTATTTTTTTAACTTCAAAAGTCTTTTATCTATTTATTTTAATCATAAAAATTAAGCAACGTAACTTTTTGGTATCAAGAACTTATTGAAAATCTGTTTGGTCTAGCTTATCTTTTTATTAAATAAAAAAATTTGAAATAAACTAAGCCAAATGTAGCTTAAAGATATTTTTATAGAAACACCTATTTTTATAAAAGGTCAAGACTGCAAATTAATAAAAAAATTAAAATTTGTTAGACTAAAATAAAAAATGAATATTTTTTTTGGATTTTCATGTTATAGGCATATGGAGATTAAAGATATTTATAAAAGGCATATGGATTTTGTTGAAACCTCTAGTTCTCCACATCTGGATGCAATAGTTTGTGCTGTTTCTAAAGCTCTTTTCAAGTCAGAAGAATATACAGCAGAGATCTTTGGTTCCTTGGATAATCTATGAGCCACCTGCATTATAAAATATTTTAAAGCAATTATTTTGAAAGGTGCTTAAATATTATTTTAAAAGGCAATTAGGCTCGTGAGGCATACAAATAAAATGCTTAATAATCGTATATATCTTGAATATATACAAGTTTACATTATATACTAAAACAAATTAAAAATCGAATATGATACTATTTATTGGACCAATTGATATATATGATATTTAATTTTAAACAAGAGAATGCATCAATAAACAAATACTTACTGCAGCTGCTTGCTGTTTTCCTACTTCATTCAATTCAATATCCAATTGTCCCTATTAATGTATGTAAGTATTATTATATTGAAAATGGAATAACATAATCTTAAAAAAAAAACTCCAAGGAACAAATTAAATTGGAGCAGCTTTATAAATAAAATAAAATTGTACCTGGCATTTTTTTAGACTGTTCCAAGTTGTTTCACCATGTCGCACCACAACAATCTCAACAAAATCTGGATGAAGATAGCTATATATAACCATCATCATATTTCAATTAGTTTGATGATCGACTAAGAAATTTAGAATTAGAAAATATTTCATTTTTAGACACACGTTTGCATAATAAACAATTTAGCAAAATGTCAAAATATAATGATATATATGAGAAACTCAAATGAAAAGTTGAGGAGTTGAACTAACTTGGCCATTCTGATGAGTGGGTTAATGGAATGAAATGATCGAAGCGTTGAAGTGTTGAACTATATATGGTCATAACAATTAACAAATTTCACAAAGGATAAGGATATATATGTAACTTGTGAACATTGATGTTTTTGTTGTATCAACGTCTTCATTTCCTCGTTGCTTCGTTTTCTTTCTTTTTTATATTTCAATAATGGAATGAACCTTACCTCAATCTATATATTTTTTGTATTGATATATACCTACCAATAGTCCGTAACCACTCATGTATCATATTCAATGGTTGTTGAAACACTACTAAAAAAAGGTAATTTAGTGACGGAAATTAGAGAGGGAACAAAATCCCTCACTAATTGTGACAGAATTAGTGACGGAATATTGTAATTTTTATTCAGTGATGGAATCTGTGATAGATAAATCCGTCACAAAATATCCGTCACAAATTCCGTCATAAATTTGATGAGATTATATTTAGTGAGGAATATTGTGGCAGAATTTATCCCTCTCTAATTTTTCCGTCACAAACTCTGTCACAAATAGATATGACAGTGATTTTGTGATGAAAAGATTCCCTCTCAAATAATTTTTATAAATGATGAAATATCAATTTTTTTTAAATCATACTAATTATTATTTATTTTGATAAGACTACTTATTTATAAAATCAAAAAATTTAAAATTAAATTTTTAAAGACAAATATTTTTTTTAAAAGATTCAAAATATTAAAATTAAATTTTGAATGAAATATTTAATAGATAGTAATATATTTCATTTGTTAGTGTTTTAATATGCTTAAAACAAAGAGTAATCTATTACTATATATAAAAAGGATACAAATTTTTGGGATGGCTTTTTCATTATTCCTATTTTACCCTTAAAAAAACTACAAAAAAAACTAAATATTTGTATATGTTGGAAAATAACTTCCACATGAAAATAGATCTTCAGTTATTTTTTCTCTTAATAACTAAGCACAAGTTCCACATAAAAGTAGGTTTTCGGTTTTTTTATAGTAAAAAAACAATATATTTTTTTTCTTCTTAATAACTAGCCACAACAAAAAAGGAGGTTACTTAGTTATCAATTAACCAAGTCCAATAAAAAATGAGATTAAATAGTTATTATAGAGAATTTCGATCGCAGCAAACAAAAAAAAAGAATATCGATCACAAAACGGGCACTGGCGGCTAGTATAAATAAATATTTTAAAATTGAAACTGAAAATAAATCTTTAGCAAAAGCGTTAAACCTTCTCTGTGAAACTCAGAATTGCAAAAGCGTGAAACACTAAAACCCTTTATTCGATCCCATTCCTCTCTCTCGCGATTTGATTTCACTTCATCACTCTTCCTTCAATTCAATCTCTGATACTCAATCCCCATTCACCCACCTCACTCTTCGAATCCTTGGCGTTTCAATTTTTTCATTTTGTTTACACAATTTCATTCACCGAATCGATTTTCACATTTCATCGGTTATACAATTTCCTCTCGCGATCTTTTTTGTTGATATTGTTTTGTTTGATGATTACTAGGGTTTTAGATAACCGAATCTCTTTTTTTTTTTGTGTATTTTGTGTGCAGCAATAGAATCTGGCAGAGGGCGCTAAGATGCTGTTTCCTAACTGATGTGGTTGTTGAAGGTCCCCAACCTATGGAAGGTAATTTGATTTTTCAGTTTGATTTTTTGGAACTAATGTAATGCTTGTTGTTGGAGAAGTTACTGGATGAGTGTGAAATTTTGTCATATTAATTGAATTTGGAGAGTTAGGTTTTCTATTGAATTCATTTCATGTAATGCTTTGATTATTGTCTTATTGAAATTGAAGAGGGTTGTGATGTGACTGTTTAAATTTAATTTAAGAGGATGAATGTTTCCATAGGGTTAATTTAATTTAAGAGGATTTGATAGTTTTTATTTTTGTCTTATTGAAATTGAAGAGGGTTGTGATGGGACTGTTTAAATTTTTCATCACTGGTTTTGTGAAATTGAGCAATGGTTCTTCCATCGCGGTCGCGCTGTCTTGCGACCACCATTGTACTCGACTATGAACCAATAAATTTGTAGCTTGCTTGCAAGTTCTATCTTTGTGTCAGTCTTAATTAATTGAGGGTGTCTAAATAAAATAGTCATTGAAATAGGTAATAGAAGTAACCAACTAAAAGATGGAAGAATCTTAGTTCTATTATTGATTTAATCTTAGTCCTTGTAAGGCATTCCGAGATTTTCCCCGCAAGATTGTTCATTATCTTCATTCAAAAGAATATTCATTTGTATATACTTCCAAGATTTTTCCCCGCTTTATTTCTGGACATGTCATTTTTTAAGATTTGATCAGGCCACAAAAGAAAGAATAATGGAGTTCATTTTTGGTTCAGCTCTGGAATTCTCCAATTATGGGAAGGTTTGATGTCTTCATTTTAACTCTTCTATTTTCTCATTTTAACTCTTAATTTCAAGAACAATGTTAAATACTAGTGATCAAGTTTTGTATGTGATACTTATGGATTCAATTAAAATAAGTGTTTCATATGAATTTTTTTCATTTTGTTTGATATAATAAATATATATGCAATAAAATTTGTGAAGAAATATCATAAATTAGTGAGGGAATTCAAATCTGTCATAATTATTAGTGAGGGAACTTCAAATCTATCATAAATTAGTGAGGGAATTTCAAATCTGTCATAAATTAGTGAGGGAATTGAAACCTACCATAAGTTAGTGAGGTAATTTCAAATCCGTCACAAATTTTACTGAGGGAATTTGAAATCTCTCATAAATTAGGGAGGGAACTCAAATCCGTCATTAATTAGCGACGGAATTCTAAGAATAGATGTTGTATTTTTGGTCAGTCGCTAGTGACGGATATATATCTTTTGCGATGACTTTTTCTGTCACAAGTTGTGACGGATGATAAATTCCCTCACTAAAAATTTGCGACGTTGAAATTGCAAACGATTTTGGTCGTCGCTAAATCCGTCACTAATTCTGTTTGTGACGGAAATTTGGCACATTAGCGATGGATTCCTTCCCTCGCTAAATTTAACTTTTCTAGTAGTGAAATTTAGAAAGTGGGGTGATATTATATATTTATTTCTTGGAAAATAATATTGTTTTCTTTTAGCATGGAAATGATATGGTTATTGTCAAGAATATTAAAATCAAAATATTTCTTGAGATATTGGAATATAGAATTTTAATTATTTGTTTTCCTTTTTTTTTCATTTATTAATCAACAAGCTGACAAAAAGAATATTATTTGTTGATTTCGTGGTTGTAGCAAGGGGTTAATGAGTGAAATTACAGAGAAGCTGGCGATTGTTCATCTCCACTTTGATTATTTTGGTACACAATGAAAAACAAAGAAAAAGAAAAATAACGAAATTATCTCAAGAAACTAGTCCCACAAGCATCAGCTAGTAGGAACAGGTTTAACCCAGCAGGCGGGATGGCAATGGAAGAAAAGACTTCATTATTATTAGCACCATGCTTCGCTAGATAGTCAGCACAGGCGTTGCCTTCTCTGAGAGTATGAAGAATTGAGACATGCCAATTTCTATTCAGGATGTCCTTAATGTTGTTGAGGATGGCTGCATAATGGTGCCACTCGTCAACAGGTTCAGTAATTAATTTAATCGCGGTCCAGGAGTCGGAATAGCACCACAAGTTCTTAATGTTCCGCTTCCAAGCTAGGAGAAGACCTTCATAAATAGCCATAAGCTCCGCATGTAGAATGTTAGTAACACCAAGATTTCCATAGAAGCCGTGTACCCATGCTCCATCTGCATTGCGAATTAGCCCCCCAAAACCGGAAATACCCGGGTTACCAATACTACTACTGTCCACGTTCAATATCATGTTGGTGCCACCAAGAGCGTTCCACCTAACAAGCTTAGGAATCAAAGTTTCCCGTTGGTTGGAGTGACAATTTTTAAGTAACAGAGCATATTCCACAATGCGCATCTTGAGAGAAAATAGCGGAACCAACTCACTATCCAGGCACAAAGCATTCCTCGCCCGCCAGAGCCACCAGACAGCTGCCATGAACAAGAACATGGAGCAGCAGCGAAGGCCATGCTGTATCCAATCATAACAATTGTCTTTGTCGAAAAAAGTTTGACTCGAAAAGCCAATTGCCTTCCATATGTTAAGAGCAAAATCACAATCTCGCAAGCAGTGAAGAATAGTCTCCGCGTGAATATTGCATCTAGGACAAAGGTTATCATGAAGAATTCCTTGGTGAGTTAACATCTCCACTTTGATTATTATACTAACTATACTATAATGTTTTTTTTTTCTTTATTCAATATATTTGTTCCGATCAATTCGTAAATAGACCTAACTCAATTGACAATAGCAATATTATTAGATTGGACACTTCATTTGAAGTTGACTCATAACATGAAAATGTGTCCGTGAATTTTATGTGGTGTTTATCATTTTGCATAAAATAAGTAAATTGCATTGATCAACACAAAAAAAAAAAAAAAAACTACGTTGACATTTGTCGTTAATTTTCTTTTTGTATACAGGAAAATGGCAAACACTACCGAAAAAATTATTAATATAAGAAAAAATAATAATAAAGTATTATTAAAAAAAATATTTAATAAAAATAACATTAAAAAGCTAATATTATAAAAAACAATATTATGAAAGAAAAAATTGCTAGATTCTTAAGAGTTAAGACGATGATATAGCATACGTCAGAAATGTAACATTGCTTACGTCAAAAAAAGAAAAAGAAAAAAGGAATATATAGCATGGGTCATGCAGCTTATGGAAAGCACATTCGACCAAAATACAAAAGCTACGAAAAGAACACTCGCACACGATCATGAGTCGCATAGCATATCCCATGACCGTGTATTTACATACACACAAGACAAATGAAAGCGGTGGAAACTATTGCTCCATTGGTATCTCAAGTACTATTTAACTTTAAATGACCATTATCCATAAGAAATCTCGAATCAAATTGTAATATCAACAGATAATTGTGTTCGCTTTGTATTTAACTTGTCACAGATGCAACACAAAAGGAAAGTATCACAATCGAGGTGCCAATTTATATGCTAACAATGCATGAACTTTGAACAAAAATAAGTCAACACAGGAAACTTTGGAGAGTCATGTACAAAGGAGATGTGGAACACAACAAAAGAATTATACTGGAGGCTGCAAAAGCAGAACTTGATGAGACAAAGAAAGAGATCAATAGAGCTAAAGAGTATGCCATACAATCATGGCTTGACTCCAAACCTGTAATAGATCAACTCGAAAAGCAGAAGGAAAATCTTGCTAATGCTCAACAGAATTCAAATTCAAATTCAAATCCACCAAAAACTACCACTGCGGAGTTGGAATCACAACTAGAGATCTCAGACAAGAGCATCAAATCCAAAAGAGAGGAACATCTCAAGACAGAAAATATGATTTATGAAATCAACCATGCTTTGGATCAAATGCGCAATGATATGGAAAGACTCAAGCTCAACATAAAGAAAGGAAAGCAAACAAGGGCAAAACTGAAGCAAAAGCTGCATTTAAAGAGGCGGACAATTCAAACATTGCAGCTCACCCTTCAAGCTGTGCTACTTGAGTCAGATGCTGTGGAACAATCTAAAGCAGAAGCTTTTCAACAGATCAATCATTCAGAAAATAACACACCTGATGTTCAGCTTAATCATAAAGACTACTATGCCCTAACAAGAAGAGCAGAAGAAAGAATATCACAAGCAAACTGGCGTGTTTCTATTTCAATGGAACAAAAGCTTGCGGCAGAGGCTACCCGTGAATCAGCATTATCACGATTGAACCACTTTTATTCCAATAGATCATTGAGTAGTAACAGAAGAAATATAGTAGGACAATGTCACAAGGAAAACGATACAAAAATCCAAGATGCAATTGTTCAAGAGGAAGTAACAACTAACATAAACAGCGCTTCACCTGAATCCCATGCCAAATCATTAGTCAATTTTAAAGGGGGGAAATCACAACAATTCAGAAGATCAGCAAGTAATAATTTAAAAACAACAAAGAAGTCATCCATTTTGTACAGAATGAAAAAATGTCTTCAACGGATGATAAGGAAAATGAATGGATGACTTCACATATTACATAAATCTATAACGCAATAATCATGTTACCGACAGAAATATGGATTGTTTAATTTTAATAATATTAATAACATTTAAATCCAAATAATTGAAGCTGGTTTTAGTTTTACTGATTCGTAAAGGCCTAATATTAACTTGCTGTAAGAAAACTTATGAGTTGTGACTCGACCAAATACCATTGAAGGATACGTATTGCAAAGAACATCTGGGCAAACAAGTTGACGATTCTCATTCTGTCATATGTCTCAATCTGTCTATCTCTGTTATATAGAAAATCATTGGTTGATGCTCAAAGAGTTTAACAAAATGGTGATCCGAATATCTTTATCACAACTTCATAGTCTAGAAATCATAAATTCAAAAAGCATACACTATATCTGATATTTTCAGACTATCACTAAAGGAAAACCAGAAAATTGTTGACTATGTAATCAGATATTCTCTCCACAAAAAGCTGATTTTTTTCAGACCATAGAGCCAAAAACACCATAACCGAAGGAAAGCTAATTGAACATCTTAGAATAGGCTTTTTTCTCTTTATCATGTCTATCAGCAACCTGTAACCAAAAGCAATAAACAGAATAAACTTACTTCATTTCAATGAACTAAACGCATTTGCAATGGTAAAGGAATTAAAAAGATAAGGTGAATTATTGACCTTCTTCCTGCAAATTGCATACTCTCTTTTGATCCCTCCTGAAGAACAGAGCAAGGTATATAAGAAACTTTACGAGAAATATCAGGACAACTTTGAAAAAACAGCAAAATTTAACTATCCAAGAGTCATAATCTAAATATTTGTTGGACCTCAATATATTCACGCATGTTTCATATACAGAGGAAGATTATGTTCTTAAAAGCACCTAATTACATTTACACTTTGAGATTTTAATATCATATTTAGAGATTTCATGTTGAAGTGATTGCAGAAATCATGTGACTTTTTAGATTTGTTTACCCAAACAGGATGATTTAAAAACAATGAAAAGGGGATTAAAGACAAAATAATGAAAGGGAGAGGACACTACACTATTTCTTGTTTCAGCATTGTGTCTCATCTCCTTCAGTCATGACAAGCCAAACATATGTTTCTATGTGGGAAAAAATCTCATCTCAGTTTCATCAAGAACCCAGGAAGTTCACTACTCAACAACAGCCTCCCTCAGGACCCGAGTTATACGAAAGTAATTGAATTTTTAAGAAAGGAAATTTCGGAAAATCATCTATCACCTCAGGCAAGGAATGCAATAAAAATACATGAAAATTTAAATGAGTCACCAACCATCATTTGGCTCCAATTCTAATGCTTTCTTGAAGCTTTCAAGAGCGGCATCTAGGTCATTGAGTAACATATACACCTGAAAACAAGCAGACCAAAACACAAATTATTATTACTGTATATAATACATGACTATGGTTCAGCAGCTTGCAAAGTGCATACATCCCCTATGTAGTTATAGTTACCCTTTCCCAAGTCTGGAACTTCAAAGGGTGGCGAATGGTGATGAAGATATAATTTTGATGGTTTTGGAAGAAAACTAAAGTGTTTAACTGGTTTAGCCAATTTTTCCTTACCCTTTCCGCTCTAATCCCATACAGTTCCTTTCAATCCAAATTCCCATACAAGCATAAAGGTAATAAACAATTCATATAGGCATACAGTATAAGGAGTCAAACACAGGTCCGGAACCTACTACCATAGGACTAATAAATATTAGCAAATAACAGAATAAATACAGGAAGTGCTGCATCAAATTCAAAAGTACAGTGACCGAGTGAAAGGGCTGACAGATAGATGACATGATTTACTAGCAATTATCAAACATGTTCAACATCTCCTATTTTTTTTAGTGAAAGATTCCAACCTGGCCTTTGCGAAACAGAGCTTTTGCATTATCTCCATCATGCATTGCAAAGTCTGCATCCAGTAAAGCTCCATTCAGGTCACCTAATTTCAATTTACAGGCCTGAAAATTCATACCACAGTTAGTTTAAGTGAACTGATTGACAAAAATAAATCACAACAGAATGAGACAAATGTAACACAAGAAAAAATATAATAGCTTCCATGTTAAATCAAGCAGACCTAGTCGGTGGATGGCAATGACTAATATACTGTATCATGATTATTTTATTTGTGTAGAACACATGGGAAATGGGGGTCTTTAATAAAATAATCATACACAACAAGGCTGGCCACTGGAGAAAACAAGTGTACGACAAAAATACACGTACACCAACTAAATTTAAAAAACAAGAGCCAACCAAATGTGCAATTTGGGATTATTTTGGAAAACATGCATCCGTATGTTCCAAACTGAGACTTTCAGGGAGCTAAGCATTCTAAATGCTGATAGCCTGATACTCAATGTAGCAATTAGTTATTAAAAATCGGGTTGGTTACTAAGTCTGTAAAAGCAAAATTATGTAAAGAGTTTTACACATAAAAACAAATTCCAGGCCTTTAACTAAACAACTCAAGCTTGTCGCAAAGTTAGTCCATGAAAACAAACAATCATGTTTTGTCTCAACTAATAACAGCTGATAGGACAAGTGTGCTCTAGTCCTAGTGACATAAAATAAAGACAACATGATATACTTACTGAACTGTTGGTAAAGATTTGAGATTTTGTCTTCCTTAAAGCAGTGCTCTTATCTGCAAAGTCAGGAAAAAAAACCATGGGATGAGATACCATAGAAGCAAAGCAGTAAGTAACCACGGCAACAACCACAAACAGAACAGCACATATTAAGAGCAACAAAATGACAAGAATCAACCTTGGTCAACACCATCTTTCTCCCAACACATGTCCAAATAGCGCAAAGCCTTGCGATACTTTTTGATAGCCATCTTATAATCTTGCTTCTGTTTCACGAAAGACAATGCATCAGCATACCACAAAGGTAATCATCAGATCAAAAGAATGACCAAGATTGACCACTAAATTCCAAAATAAAAATAAAACATTAAGCTTTAAGGTAGTTTATGAATACATGGTTATCAAATAGCAAATCAAATCTTATTATGAATCGTAAGGTACATCACCGATAAAAAAAATGACATTTACAAGTAAAAATGAGTGATATAGAAACCTCAAAATAAATCAAAATTCAAGTCACGAATCAAACAACATAACAAAACACACACACACACACACACACGGGATTCAATATGGGAATCCATGTACAAAACAGATACACACTAGGGATTCATATGGATTAGATTCAGTTTTCTATTGAATCTAGATAGATACTTCATACTTGTACAGCAATAAACATGCATGCATAATATATGTTACTGAAAACTATCACTAGAAAGAACAAAAATCACTAGTATTCATTTATATTAACCTTGTAATGTTCATTCCCGAAACTTTTGATAGAATCAACAGCATTCATCCACCACTCAAGCTCCTCCGATTTGGTATCAAGATCAACAGGCCAATCAGCAAAAGTATCACCATCTTTAAAAAAGTTAATAACACCTTCATCCTCTCCTTCAGCAAGTTCACCACAATCAACAATAACAACATCTTGTTCCGGACGATCATCCTCTCCGGTAGCACCGAGTTCAACAGACCTAACAACCCCAATTCCTTTAACAACTTTCCCAAAAACCACATGCTTCCCATCCAAATGAGGAGTTCTAGTAGTAGTAATGAAAAACTGAGAACCATTCGTATTAGGACCAGTATTCGCCATAGATAAAATCCCTTTCCGTTCATGTTTTAGGTCAAAATTTTCATCATCGAAATTCGTACCGTAAATTGATTCACCTCCGGTTCCATCACCAGCGGAAATGTCACCACCTTGAATCATGAAGCCTTTGACGACACGATGAAAACATGAACCCTTGAAATGGAGAGGAACACCGGTGTTTGGACCGATTCCTTTTTCACCGGTGCAGAGTGCTCGGAAATTTTCGGCGGTTTTGGGAACGACGTCGTTGAAGAGTTCAATGACGATTCTACCCTCTAATTCGCCACCGATGCTGATGTCGAAGTAGACTCTAGGGTTCACCATTTTTGAGGAAGATGAAAAAACGCAGTGAAAGATTGAAGAAGAAGATGAAAAAGCGAAGTATAAATGAAACTAGTATACGCTCTAAAACCCTAATCCCGCTATTTTTTTTCTTTCAAAAACGTTTTTTTTGTTACCGTGCTGTGACAAAAACGTTTACAATTAGCCACGCCAGTCGTTGTTATTAATTAATCTTGCATTTACTATTTATTGTATTTATATATTTGTTGGTCTGAGAAACCAAAATACAGAAACAAGAAACAATTGTTTGCACATTTAAATTGTGAAAGTAAATATATGAATTCGTCACTTACTATATCACTGATCAAAGGATATAGAATATCAATATTCAATATTTGATCTTAATCATATGAATATATAATGGGGATGGAGTAGTTTTGAATCAAAGGTGTTTGAGGATATGTAGGTGAGACAGTGAGATTACTAATATTGTTGTTTCAAAAAAAAAGTAAAAAAAATATTATATTGTATGAATTTTTTTCTTTGACACAATATATCGTATGAATATATATACATTATTTTTTACGTCTCATGGTAATTGTCATATTTGCCCACAAAAGTGTATAAAAAAAAGTTAAAATGATATAAGAAATTGAGATAGTTAACCGAACAATAGCAATATTCTATCGAGATATTTGACTAGTATTGTTTTGTACCATACATATCACATCTCATTTGCTTTAACGGTGTAATTTATTGATCAAATGGTAGAATTTATTTTGTATGATACAAGATATGTCTCACATGTGCACCATAGAATATTATGATGCCATCCAAAATTTCTATATCACTCTCTCATTCCCTCTTGCATCACTTTCACCATCAACAATGTGCTTAATCTTTGCTCCCACAATCTCACCAGCGCCGCAAATGATGCCTCCTGCAATAGGCTCATCAACCGCGAGTCAATAAACTGTACAGGAGCTTTGCCTCAAACTCAAAACCTCATTGGGTCTGTAATTGGTTTTCTCAGTTGGATCCACCACACGGCATTTTGTACTACAGTACCGACGACTCTATCATGGTTTGTTGTTATTCAAATTGTTCAATTTCAAGGTTTTGTAGTACTTTAGTGTGGATGGTATACCATTAAAAGTGGTGGAACTTTTTAATCTAATGATGTAATATGGAGTTGCACTGTGCAAGACCAAACATGTTGTGCACCATAAACCCTTTCCAAACAAAAAATATAGATATTAAAAGTGAATAAAAATTAAAAAAGAATGACAGTTTAATGGTGATGCAATGTTGGTGTAAATTAATTTTACACTGATATTCAATTAAAACTCATCAAAACACCACACAAGCCTACTATATAACTACTTTTTAGAAATAACAAACACATACTTGATTCTCATTGGATGTTTACACTGATTGTGCATGACCTATTTTCTCAAGAATTAAACAAGGTGAAAAACAACTTTATGCCATCGAAGATTGAATGAAAATAATCAATACATTGTAAATCAACAGCCACCTATACTGATGCACCAATGAAGTCTAATACAAAACAATTCTAACATCTCAGGTGTTCTACTCGTCACTGTCAACATACCATCAAATCAGGGAGTTAAGCCTGTTTATTTGGAAGCCTCTGCATTTCTCTCAACGAATGCACACTGTCGATTCACATATGCTGTTTCAGTGATCACGCACCAACTGGTTCTTGGTTTCCCAAACTTGTTGGAACTATTTTACATATGGGCATGTTTTCATTCTTATTCAGAAGCTTCAAGGATGGATGAACCTCGATATCACGCATGAATATCCTATCTTCAATATCTAAATTGCTGATATCCACCTCAATTTTTGAAGGAATGTGCTCAGAGGGACCAAGATATTTTAGACTAGTTCTGATCTTATTCAAAAATCCACCTGTAATAATGGCATAAAAATTTAGACTATTAACAGTAGAATCACATTAAACTCTCACTGATATTCATTTTGTAAACTGTTTCATTGCCCTCTAGGCCTCTACCCAAAAAAAAATCATCTGGCTTGAATTATGAATGTTGATATTTTAAGAGACTGGCACATTTTATCAAAGCATAATAATAATATATAAGTCAATTGACCCAACCTAACAGCAGTCCTCCTAACTAAGGCATATAACACGC
Source organism: Trifolium repens (assembly GCA_030408175.1). Classification (NCBI taxonomy): domain Eukaryota; kingdom Viridiplantae; phylum Streptophyta; class Magnoliopsida; order Fabales; family Fabaceae; genus Trifolium; species Trifolium repens. The sequence goes on from CP125851.1 coordinate 42,434,841, forward strand.
ACACAAGTCATGAACGACTGAAAGTTGGAAAGTTGAATATATCTTCAATAAACATTGTCAAAAAATCTATTTGTTTAGTTACTTTTTTGCATTTTCTTTCTGTGTTTTCTTAATTGAAATCACTTATCTATGATTTCTGGAGTTCCACAACTCCCTTGAATTAAACAGTTTGTTTAACCTAATGATATTCCATTGCTTTTTGAAGAATCAATAGCTAAAACAGAAGAGCAAGACAAGAAAAGAAGATAAAACTGAGAGAAGATACACTCTTCCTTCTTATGACATTCAATTGATAATATATTTCAAATTATTCCACAACCATGGAATGCCAATAATCTCACAGTTACGTTTTACCAATGCAAAAGAAGAGAGGAGACTATAGCAGAAGTGCTTTGGGTCTTTAAAACTACACCATGCGACTAGGTGAATAATGCCATTAAAGCTGAACAGTGAGGAGGAGTATAACAAAGAGGGAAAGTGGTGTATAAAAAAGTCAAAAAAACAGAAGGTATAGAACAAAAACATGAAGGGCAGGGAACATGGCAACTCAGAAAGTAGAACAGCTGAAGTGAACGAATAGCACCAATATGTGCAGGGGTGAGGCCTGGAAGAAAAAAGGACTTGTCTAAAATTACGACAGTAAGCAATGGGTTCAGCTGTCTATGCTGTTATCTGGCTGAGGTCTACATTTGTGAAAAATAATAGAAGCAATGAAAGCAAATCTGCAAGAAACTCCATGACAAGCAAAATTTCATACAATCTTAGAAATTGCAACAGAGCGGCTACAACTGCATCTTATATAAAACAACTTATTGACTTATTGTTGTCAATCTTAAAAGATGACAAGGCATATTTCAAATCACCTATCCCATAACCATTTATTAGTCCCTTTTGCACCTCAGGACAAATACTTACCTCTTACTACGTGACATTAGCTATGTGGTTCACGCGACAATACCATGTATTGGAAATGTCTAAAGATAAACCATTGAAATAATGAAATCCACATCTCAATAGTTTGGCCTAAAAATTTACCCCTTTAAATGAAAATATTTTGTCTAGTTTTAGTTTCTATTTTTCTCCGAGCAATGTGCCACATGCCACATTTTAATTAAAACACACATGAAGGAGACAAGAGAAAACTAATTTGATTCCAACAAAACAAAAACCAAATAAGGGTCTGTTTGGATATTGGATGGGCTTATTTGAGCTTATGTACTCACATTAGTTTTGTGAGACTGTTTGGGAAAACTGGCATTTTACATATGCTTTTTTCAACTTATTTCCATAAGTCCTCCAAGATAGCTTATAGCTTATAGCATATATAAAAACAATTTTATTTTATTTTTTCTTTTGCTATAGAATTGCTTATATAAGCTTATACATAAGTGCTTATCATGATAAGCGCTTGTGCTATAAGCTACAAATAAGTTGTTTATTCAAATAAGCTGACATAAGTCAGGAAACTAGAATCACCTGTTGAAAAAAATTCTAAATAAGGCATGAAAATGATTATTACTATTGTTAGTTAGGAAGCTTCATAACAAGAATTACCTATCTTTCATACATTTCATATTTCATTAACAAATTCAAAATAAAAATGAAATTACCTTTCTTTAGACCAGGACAAGCATCTTCACCTTTGAAAACAACAGGCACATCAACCTTCAAATCCATACCATCTTCAGCCCAAACAAACACCAAATTCAAAATATTCCCACTCTCTTCATCCCTATGAATCTACACACCAGAAACAACAAGACCTAAAATCACATTTCCAAATCATAAATAACAAAAAGATAAAAATAAAAATAAAATTTAAACCTTGATAGGTAGAACAGTTCCACTTTCAAGTAAATGAGTGGATCCAGAACCAGCACGAATCTGAATCGGAAAACGGGTGGAACAGAAGAACGGAGCTTCGATTGAATTGAGTACTGCCTTAATCTGCTTCTTCTCAACGGTGAGCACATGCTTCCTTGACGAAGATCGTGATTCAGGGTTTTTTTCGAGAAGGTTCTGGAAGAAAACGACGGCCGGAATTCGACCTTGCATTCTGTCTCTGGCGGCAACTTTACTGCCAGTGCTTTCTCTCGGAATTGCTTGGATTGTGTGGTAATGACTACGACGGAATGAGGATAATGAGCTATGGTTTACCTCCGTTGATCGGAGGTGGTTGACGGCGGAGCGCCACCACTGCGCCATGATTGTTTTGTTTGTCCGTTTGGTTGTAATGCAAAATGGGGTTTTGAGATTTGGGGTTTTAGGTTATGGGCCTATTTGGGCTTACTCGTTTCTTATTGTTTGGACCTAGGCTTAACCTCAAAGGAAATTTTCTCATCTCACCCCCACCCCTCTATTTAACCCCCTTTAAACCCGTTTTTGCCCCTGAAAAGTCAACGTCGGGGTCTACAAACCGAAGTTTTATAAAAGAAATTTACTTTGGAACGTATTTTCGGAACCCATATTTTGGTAAATAGATTCTGAAATAATGTTATGTAGTCACAGAAGCGCACCTGCTTCTGTCAGTTTCTATTTTTACGTTTGAAAATAGGGTTGGGTGGGAAAAGGGAAGGAAGAACATTCTTGCGATTTTGATCATTCATTCAACAAAATTCATCACTCTAATTTACACAAGTAAGTAAATTCTATTCACATTTGATCATTCATTCCTCTTTTGTCCATTGTTTTTGAACTTTTAACATTTCTCTTGGATTTTTTAAATTTATGAGTTCTTGTTAATGTTGGATTTTGTTGTTTAATTCGTTCATTCGGGTTTATTTGTGGGATTGGGTACATGTATGCATCAATGCATGTTGCTTAGAAATTTAATTTGAGTATTGATATATAGTTTGTATGATTTTAGCACTTCAAGTGTTTGAAAAAATGTTTGAATGGAATAATTGGTATTGTAAGTGTTTGTATGCATGGTTCTAATACATGAATACGTATGAATTGGATTGGAATGCATGAATGTGGTTGAATTGGAATTTATGTTAAATGGAATTTAGGTTATGAATTTGTTTTTGTATTGTAGTGTAGAAATGGAAGAAGAGGTTGGAAGAACAAGACTAGGCAAGGAGACACGCGCACATGCTTCTACGCATCAAGCTATTGCTCCTCGCCCCTAAAGAGAACATCGTAGGCAAGAACCAGAGTCGTTTCAAGGAAGGCATGATCATGAAGCAGGAGGTTCCTCCACGGGTGGTTCACGACGTCGTTCAATACCATCACAACATCAAGAGGCTGGACCTGAAGTTCAAGAGGATGCGAATTTGCAGTCTGACTGAGACGAGGCTGATGATGATGGACAACCGCAACCACATGAGGTTCCTGAACAGGGATATGGAGGAGGTCCGAGCGATATGTCCCTATTACATGATTATCATAAGCATAGGGCAATTGCGATATGGGAAGCCAGAAGCTGTGAAGACGAGGTATATAGTTACTAAAAATTTAATTTAATATAAGTTTATCAAATTTATTTGTTAATTAATTTATTATACTACTAATTGTCGATATATTGTATTTGTGATTTGTAGGTTTTGAAGAAAGTAATGCGGTCGGTAGCGAATGGGAATAAGGTGATTAATCTTCCGAAGCTTCCTTGCAATCAAGAGTCGTCGTGGTTTTGGGACGTTATCATGGCAACCGGGCTAGAGCCTCTGATGAGGACGAATTACAGCATTATCGACTACGGGTTGATGACGGCATTTGCAGAAAGATGGCATCCAGAGACAAACACTTTCCACTTTCCAATAGGTGAAGTAGCCATCACATTGGACGACATCCAATGTCTACTGCATTTTCCGATTACGGGGCCATTCTTGAGCAATGAGAGAATGAGGAAAGATGAAGGGATAGACCCTGTGCAGAGAAATTTAGGCCTTGATGAGGACATCGTGCAGAGGACATCGTGCAGAGAAATTTAGGCCTTGACGAGGACATCGTGCAGAAGTGTTTCAACGTTACAAATGGATGCCATATCAAATACCATGAGTTACATGTTGTGTATGTGCAGAATAAAGAGGCGGCTGTGGCAGCGGCGAATGCTGAAAGGCCTATGGAGGAAATTATTGTTTTGAAGGAGAGGTGTATCAAGGCCTTTTTGTTGTTTTTGGTCTGTTGTACCATTTTTCAGCAATAAGAGCCAAAATTATGTTGATGTCGTTTATCTGCAATACTTTGAGGACCTGACCTGATTGAAATTTACCTTATGTTAATGCATCAATGAATGTTGATTCCATTAGATAAGCTCCAAATCTTGCACTTGAGCCACAAATGGTGTCAAAACATTTTACTTTGAGGGAGATGAAGAGATTGAGTGTTGAAATGAATGAAAGAAAGTGAGCTGATTTCAGCTCTATAACGCCTTGCTTCGGAAACTAGAACCCGAAATAATGCCTTCGGTAAATGTTTTCCGAAGTAGATAAAACTCTATGAAAACTTCGGTTCGTAGATTCCGAAGTTGACTTTTGCAGGGGTAAACACGGAAATCCAAGGGTGGGATGAGAAATTTTCCCTAAAATTTGGATGATGTGAAGTCAGATATTATATGTAAAGTTGTGGATCATTCTAATATCTGGATTGTTGCAATCTCTGACTTTCAATCAACGCAAGCATCCATAACCTTAGATGTAATGTATGACTTTACATGATCAGGAAAATCACGAGGAGCATCAATATCTGAAATTGTATACAACTAAAGAAAAATAATAATTGTCTTAGTAAAACAGATTTCAAGTTCAAGAATCCAAAACATTCTTCACCTTCTAGAAGGTGAACGTGTATAATGGATGTTTGCATTCTAAATGATGAGCGGTCTTCCTATTCTAAAAGGTGAACGTGTAAAATCCTAGAATATTGGTCTTCGTGTTCTAAAAAGTGAACATGTAAAATCCTGGAATATTGGTCTTCATGTTCTAAGAGGTGTACTCTAACAAAGTAATTCTGGAAATTCGGGGGAGGGGCGCCAGAAGGTTATGGGGCATAAAATAAAAATACAAATTTTATCCCATATCCCTTTACATTTATACTCTAACCCTTATAAACCTTTAAAAAAAATACCTCTCTTTTATTATTTGACTTCACCTCATGAAATATTTTCAATATAGATAAGTTTTATGAAATTGAATAAGTTTTTAAAAAACTTAATTAAGTTTTCCGATAACTAAAACTATAAACTAGAATGCTTTTATAAAAAAAATAATAATAATTAGCCACAGTTGAAGTGTGGCTAAATTAAAAATTCCTTTGAATTATAAAAGCTACACTAGGGATGGCAATTGACACATATCCAGTGGGTACCTGCAACAAATACTCATAACGGACAGGATAAAAATATGCATTTTAGGTATGGATATGGATAATTACCCACAAAATTGAGCGGGTATGGGTGCGGGTACGGGTACCTTAGTACCCACCCCGCCATACCCGCATATTATATATTTATTTATTTTAATTATATAATAATATGTGTAAATCAATTTTAAAAATACAACATAATTATATTATTACACATTTTTAACAAAAATATTTATTTATAACTTAATGCAAATATCTTAAAGGAGAAATGAACTTTAACATGATATTACTAATAATTTTATTTATAATTTTCATGAGTCGACATTAAAATCTTTGAAATCTTTTTTAATTATATTAAAATGATATAATATTTTATAATTGATCAATTTATTTTTAGCAAAAATGTGGGTAACGGGTACAGATATGTGTACTTAGGTATCCATAGGGTATGGACACGAGGACAAAGATTGTCACCCACGCGGGTATAAGAATCGGTATGAGTATTTTTTTTCAAATTGCGGGTATGGAGAATGAGATTATAATAGGCAAAATTACATGTTTGGTCATTTATCTTGTTTTTTTGTAACAATTTGGTCATTTATCTTTCATCTGTAACATTTTGGTCCTTTATTTTATCTTTTTGTAACATTCTGGTTCTTTATCTTTTATTTGTAACATTTTGGTCCTTTAAAGAACATAAAAATATGAAAGAATAGATGAAGATGATGAACATATTCATGATGAACATATTCATCAAAATCGTGAGTTTTATTTAATTTTAATAAAAAGGTATCTTAAGAAATAAAATTCAATATTTTTTTAATAAAAAAAAATATGAAAAAAAGGGTTTATATGTGAATGTTATAAAAGATAAACAACTAAAATGTTACAAATAAAAGATAAAAGACTAAAGTGTTACAAATATATAAGACAAAGGACCAAATTGTTACACATAAAAGATAAATGACCAAAATGTTACAAAAAAATAAGATAAAGGACCAAACGTGTAATTTTGTCGATTATAATCACTACAAGAAAGTTTGTTATTAATCACTGAAAAAACCATCTGTAATTGACAAAAACAGTGGGTAACATTGAATTAGTGACGGATTACCCACGACCATGAGGTAGTGGGAAAACGCCTTGTGGGTAATTTTTACCCACAGCCAAAAAGCTGTCTGTAACTTATCGTCGGCTACACCATGGGTAATTCGTGGGCAAGCATCAATTTAACTTTGTCTTGGTTTACCCACGGCCAAACTATCAATAACATTACCCACAGAGAAGTCATCTATAATGTTTGGGTTTGTTAGGACAATTTTACCCTTATTTTAGCTGGCATATAATTTGATTCAAGCTTGGTTTGTTTCGCGAGTTAGTAACATATTCCATACAACATATTTGTCATAATAATTATATAATTTACATCACATTCACCAATATAAAATCAACAAATGAAAAAAAGACACCAAAATTTGATCATTTTCATATAAATTCAATCTAGTTTGGCATAAATAAACATCAATCCACGAGTCTCAAAATAAGCATCAATCTAGTCTAACGTAAACAAGACTCAAAAGAAAGAAACAATATAAATAATATGTCTCAAACAAATTCAAAATAAAACAATCTAATCGATAAATTCATCCATGTTGTCAGTGTCATCCTCTTCATAGTCTCAATTGTGAAGATCTGGGCCACCCTTGATCGAAGCAAACACTTTGTGCCAATTTTTTCAATTGTCTCTCGAAATTCTCTTCAACTCTCCTTTTGTGTGACTCAAGCATCATTCTTTCGTACTATTTTTAAATATTTTGTATTGTTGCTCTATTTGATGAATTATATTGTTACCCATTATTAGGAGACAAACCAGAGTGAATAACAAAGAGAAAATTTAGTGATATTGAGAAACAAATTTAGCACAAATTTAGGAAACAAATCAAAATAACAAATATGTAGAATTTTTTTTTTGAGAAAAAAGATATGTAGATCATCAAGTCAAATACATGGTTATACAAATCAAATAAATAAACAAACTTAGCAAAAATTTAGGAAACAAAACAAAATAAAAAATATAAAGATTTTTTTTTTTGAAAAAAATATATGTATATCATCAAGTCAAAAAGATCAAATATTTAACAATTATACAAATCAAATGATCAAAATAAAATATTGACATCAAATCAAATAAAAACTATAAAAGTTTCAAGTAATAAATTATTCCTTAAACCTAGTTTTAGTAATGGGGTAGAAAAGTTGTGCCGTCTTTTGCTAAAAACAAAAAGAAAAGCCCTTAAACTTAGATTTAGCCAAAATAATGAAATAATAGTTAACCAAAATATTAAGAAAATAATGGTGCAAAGCTTAAATTTTGATCAAGTGTATATCACTGGCACGTACATACATAATTCATAAAACAAAAATTGAATTCTATAAAAATTGATCAAACCGAATACATGAAAATCAATATTATAAACCAAGATTATAATTATAATTATAATTATAATTATAATAATGAGTCACTTTGTTTCATTATGATAACATAACAGAAATTAAGGCTTGATAGATCATATCAACCGAAAAGCTATTAGCAAATAACCGAAGCATATGATGATGAAGAATAAAAATTTAGCTTTTAATTAAGTTCTTCAAAAAATATATGATAGATCTTTATAATATTAGATTTTGAATTCTTCCGGAATTAATATAAACAATAAATAAACATCGAATCAAATTACAAAATTACAATATCCATATATTTAAAGTACATTAAGAATTATGTACCTTTATAATATGGTAGAATATTGCGCTAATAACAAGTTTTAAACCGCGATCTGAACAACAGTGATAATATAGATGAAGAAGAGAGAAAAGAGAATAAGAATAGTCTATGTCATTTACCACTAAAATTAGTGTTACATTACAATGATTCATAATATCTATATATAGGTAAATATAATTGGCCAATTACTTGACCAATGATATTCACTAATAATATTCATAACAAATTTGGTGGTTGGATTACAATATTTTTATTAACTATATATTTCAAAAAAAACAATAATAGTTAAGTCATGGGACATTGGTAATATTTTTATTTTTTTTACTTAAAATATTATTGTAAATTTGAAGATAATTTTGTGAGGAAAGAAACAAGTAGATTATTGTAAAATTATACATATTTTACCGACGGCTAAACTATGAGTAACAATTATAGCTTTATGTCGTCAATAATTATTGACATCTAGGCCATGGGTAACAATTCAAATAATTTGTAACAAATTCTTAATTTTATTGACGGTTTACTCGTGGGTAAGTCGTCGGTAATTTTAACGTTTTCCACAGTCACAGAGCCGTGAGTAAATGTTTGTGGGTAATGAAAGAAATTCTTGTAGTGAATACCATACCCATACTCTACTCATTCTCATCTCTAAGCTACACCAACGTCCAACATGTAGCACAAACAAGTTACTGATATTTAATATTATATGAAAAACATTGGAATCTATATCTTGCTATAAGAAAATTCTTTGGTGAGTCACACCTAAGCATTAAGGGTTAATTAGACATAACCAATCACATAATTATAAATCATTAATATATTAAAAAATTACAAGTAATTAAAACAAAATCTCAATAAATATAAGGAAAGAAAAAAAAAAAGAGTTATAAAAAAAAAACAAAACTAACGTCCAAACTAACTATCCCATATCCCTTTACATTTTATGCTTTAACCCTTGCTACAACTCAATATTGCACCTCTATAAAAGTAATTTCCAGTTACTTCATAATTTCCTATTTTTACCTCCTCATTGAAATCTCTAATTAACACTATTATGATTAATTAGATTTGGATTGTTACAATTTTATTTCACATAAATGATATAAATAATTTATTTTGTTTATTTGCAGATAAAAAATGAGAACATAGATAAGGATGTAGATCTGGTAACACTAAATTACTATTTTTTTTTTCCTTTTTTTTTTTATACTTTGAAATGTGTATATCTAGTAACCATCTTTTTTTTCTATTTTTTGTTGTTGCAGATTTTTTTTTTTTTTGAATCAAAAGCAAGGTGGTTGCAAAGCACTAACCACCCCAAAATGCATTAGATAATAGAGTGAGAATACAAGAGCAAATGGAGGGGGCCAAACCAAACTCCATTAAGAAGAGCAATATCTAAAACTAGGAATCCCTAACTTATTGTTATTAATGCTATTACAAAGAAACAAAGGGGGTTGGTGCCAATAAGTAATAGAGGTAAGGCTCAAACCATGATTAGCCAAGAGATCTGCCACTTGATTTCCTTCTCTATATATATGAGTAACCATGAAGTTCATTTGATTGATCATAGTCAAAACATTTCTCCATCTATTCCTTAGCCTCCAAGAAATCAATGTTGCAGGATTAGAAAAAGCTGCCACAACTAAGGAAGAGTCAGTTTCCAACCAGAGATTGCGCCAATTGTGATGAAAAGCAACCTCAATAGCTCTCATTGCTCCACATATCTCTGCAAAAAAAGATGAAGCAATGCCAAGGGGTTCTGCAAAGGCATGAGTGAAATCTGCAGCATTATTCCTGAAAATTCCTCCACAAGAAGCATTGCCCGGATTTCCATTTGAAGCTCCATCTATATTGCACTTAGTCCAATTCAAGAGAGGTGGCTGCCAAAGAACCTCCTTGAGAACAGGGACTTTTGGATGGTGTATGGAGATTCGAAACATTTTCAAAAAAGAAAAGTCCCTGATAGAGTTTGATGAGACTTTTTTAGTATTATTACCAGTCAAATAAGTGCTAGCAACAATCAAAGAGATGGCAGATCTCCAAGATACCAAGTTGTCATGAAATCTTGCTTGATTTCTGACAAACCAGAGAGTATTTAACAAGTTGATGATAGCAGCAGTTATGGTAATTTTACTTTGAGGGGACCAATTCATCTCACATAGCTTCCACATATCTTCCATAACTGAAAATTGGATGGTTATATTCAAACAGCCAGCAAGCCACGACCACAATTTTATAGCAAATTCACACTGAAAGAAGATATGAAAACTTGTCTCAGAATGCTTGTTACACAAATTGCACATTGAAGTAATTGCACAGCCTCGAAGCATCAAGCTTTCATCAGTTGGCATCTTATCATGCATAAGTCTCCAAACCATAAGAGATTTTGAAGGAGGTATGTCAGGGCTCCAAACAAATTTGGTCCAATGTAAATCTTGCAAAGGAATCATTTTGAAATTGTAAGCTTCCTTAAGTGACAAGCTACCCGAGTCAGTATGTTCCCAAAGCAAAGAATCATGACTTGGCTCCAAAGGAATGATAGCTTGATGCACGAAAGAACTGAGATTGAGAAACTCCAATTCTAACTGTGAGGGAATATTCCAACTACCATTAGAGATGTAGTCACTAACAGTAGAAGTAAGCTGCTGCCTTGTATGAGAAGGAATGTTATAATACTCAGATAAAACCACTCCACACCAGTTATCATTCCAAAAATTGATGTGCTCACCATTACCTAGCAACCAGATCGAATTATCAACAATGACATCATACTCCTCTTTAATGCTGCTCCAAATTGAAGAGAAAATATGATAATGGATAGGCCTATTATTTCTGATCACTCTATCTCTTAGTAGCTTGGCCCAAGAAGATTGAGAATTGATAAAATTCCAGCAAAGTTTCAAATTAGAGGCTTTGTTCAAGCTAGTCAAAGATCTTAGATTCAAACCTCCTTGAGATAATGGCCTACAAACTTTCTTCCAAGATATGGTAACCAATTTCCTCTTATCAACTTCTCCACTCCAGATAAAATTCCTGGTGCTTTTCTCTAAATCTTTGAGTAATGATGTAGGCCAAGAGTAGAGTGAAATACTGTAAGTGAGCATGTTGTGTATGACTGATCTATTATGGCAAAGAAAGTGTGAAAATATATGAAGAGAATAAGATAAAAGAAATAGACAAATAAAAATGATGATCAAACTCATTTTATTTTTATATTGGTCTTCATCTTTTCTTTCAACAAAACGAATTTCTTTTATATAAATAAAAAAATCAAAAACATGTTACAACAGAAAATTAGAAAGAGTAAAAATTTGTGTCATCCAAAATGATGTATCTCTAAATAATTAATAAAAAAATGATTTCCAAACAAAAATATAAATATTCAAACAAATAAAATAAGGCTCATGCTAAACAGTGCCCCTGTGCACTTGTTAAGCATACCTAAAAAAGAAATAAAAGAGAAATTTATTATTGGGAAGACAACTTTTTATATTTTCAAAGTGTTGAACACACACATTTCGAGATAAAATTTTCATATTAAGATGTTTAACAAGTGCCCCGGGGGCACTGTTTAGCATTTTCCATAAAATAAATAATACACATGAATGTCTTTAAATTTTTATAAATAAAAATATAATTTTTTGTGTGATATAATTACCTAGGTAGAATAGAAATATATCAACACTTTCTGTGTTGGAAATAATATAAAACCATTGATATAGCTAATCCTAACAGCTTAAACTTTTGGGATAATCGATTATTTGACATGGTATCAGAGCCTCTATGACTAAGTGGTCTAGAGTTCGATTCCCGCTCCTCTCACTTTCTAATTAAAAAGTGGAATTTAAGCATATGGTAGGTGAGCCTATGCATTATCCACGCTTCAAGCTCAAATGGGCTCTTCCGTGAGGGGGCGTATTAGAAATAATATAAAACCATTGATATAGCTAATCCTAACAGCTTAAGCTTTTCACTACAAGAAAAGTTGTGAATACCCAGGGCATTTTTACCCAGGGCTCTATTCCGTGGGTAATACCCATGGCTTTACCTTGGGTAAAGTACAAATAAGAAAATTATCTTTTTCTCCCACGTTATCTCACAAAAGATGCTGCTCCCACTAGAATGGAGATGAGCGCGAAATATATTTTTTTGTTACCCACGGTATATCCGTATGTACGTATAAAATATAATTTTTGTTATCCACGGCATATCTATGAGTAGGTATAAAATATAATTTTATTTATTTTTTAACTGTACCCACGGCATAGCCGTGTGTAAGGATAAAAAAGTGATCTTTGTTACCCACGGCATTTCCGTATATAAATATAAAATTATTTTTTTATCTAAAATTTCTGACTTTACCTTTTCCTTTCCCTTTTTCGCTTTCCCATTTTTACATTTCTCATCCAGGAAGGAAAGAAACAAGTAGCGAGCGAAGAGGCGACCCACTCATCTCTACTCCGGCGACTCTATCACTCTCATCTCCGACGACCCACTCATCTCCGACAACCATCTCAGCTACGGAGACCTTCTCAGCGGCATCGCCGACCTTTTTGTTCTTCCCTTTCAACTGACCAGTGAGTGTAATCGTTACTAGTGTTACTACTCAATCTTCTTATTCTTCTTATTCTTTTACTTAATTGATATAATCTTGTTGTGTGAAGCTGAAAATCAACTTTGTTGTTGTTGGGAAACTTCATATTTTATGAGATTTGGTCTTAGTTACTTTGTTGGAATTTGCTATTGTGTTAGGGTTTAGGTACTTTTTTCGTTTTGCCTTTTGTTACTACTTTTGTTGTCTTGTATTGTGTCCTGCTATTGTGTTGGAGTTTAGCTAATTTTTTATTGTTGTGATTGTGTTCTTGTTATGCTACCATGTATTGTTTTATAATAATGCTAAACATCAGGAAATTTATTTTGTGAAAAACTCAAGAAGTTTCTATTCAACGCAGAATAGACTTTTTGTTAATATTATATCCACACCTCTTTGTTTAGTCCTCTTGAGTTTGAAAAGTACCAAGGCTAGGAAGACTAAAGCATAAGCATATTCACCCCACTCAAACAAATCGAACCACACTACTATATATGTATATGATTGTCTTTGGTCTCAAATTACATATATTATTTTGTTTCTCTCTTTCTTTTACTGTTTTTTTTTTTGTTTGGAATCAAACTCTCTCTTTTACACTATAATGCCATGATGTTTTAATCCTTTTGTTATCTAGTTGATGATTTGGAATTGCCTTGTTTGAAAGTTGATAATGAATGCTTACCATTAGACATTAGTCATGAATTGTTGCTATGGGGATATACAGAGTAGATGAAGCACAGTTTTGGGTGCGTGGGAGCCTTGAATTTGCGAGTGAACTAGTGAAGCGCGGTTAGTGGCAAGCGGCAGGCAACTATCCTTTTTTATTTTAATATAAGTTTTCATTTTTAGTTAAAAAATATAATAACATTTACTGCATTGTTCGAGATATTCATGAATCATAGTTGTCGTGATATAAAGCACAACTCATTGTTTTATTGGGTCTGCATTGTATGGTTTATAATATAGCATGTGTAGTTAGATAATTGGAGCAATTTGGATTATGTTTGGTGAGTTGTGGTTCGGTGGACACTGAGTGCATATTTAATAAGGATTCTCTCATGTAACACATATTTTGTTTCCATGTGGTCTCTTCTGTTTTTTTGTATTTTTTTCATGTACTATTTCTTTTTCAATGCATCAAATTGAATTCAATGTTGCAAATTGATAGATGATTAGTTCTACTGCAACTGATATTGATGCCCTGTGGTCATAATTTACATGTATGAAAGGACCAAAGTCATGCATTTGAACGTATAAGTGACCGGAACTATATTTTAAAATTTTGCTTTATGAATTGTTTTTGACTGGTTTGTCAGGGGGTATGTTGGTTTGAAATTGAAGTTAAAACAAGACCAAGCCCCACATTTAAAGATAGAGAAACTATATAAGTGTGTTAATGTTCATACCAAGATAGAGAAACTATATAATTACACAACAATGAATGAGTTTCATGCAAGTTGGTTGGTTAACGTATTGAAGACTTTGTGACGAGGATTTTTTTAGTTTGTGGTTGTGGGGAGCTTTGAATTCAAGTGCTTATAAATACAACAAGAATGTTGAAGAACTTTGCAAGATCTATTGATTTGTCACGTAGACGTGGAAGATGAGGTAAAATGTTAAGGTTTTTTTATTAGGATATCTGTTCCTCCTCTGTTTAGAATATGTTTTGATGGTTTTCATCATGCAAGTTGCATTGCAGGTTTGTTGGCAATGCGCTACTGTCATAAAGTTTGTAAGGCTGCAGAGTTGGGTAGAGAACTCACAGGGGACGAGGTCTTTGTAAGAACTCAAACCAGTAAGTAGGACTCATCTTGGGTTGATTATAGATCTAAAAACACTTATGTAAGTAAAATTAAAGCATTGATTCTTTAATTTGTTTATTGTTGTAAAATTAGTAAAGTAGCATTTACAAGTCTTACATTGTTTTTTATTTGAACAGGATATAAGTTGTATCAGGCCTCAGAAGGTGCAAATGGTAAGGGCTCCCAAACGATCGACTCTGCGACTCGTTTAAAGCTATGTGCCTAATCATCCGGGGGAAAAATTGTTAGTGTCTTATATATCTGTTTATTTTGACACTTGTAATAGTGTCAATTTTGTTAACACTACACTTTAGTTTGAGTAAGTGATCTTTTGATGATATGACTCAATTTGCTCAGTTTTAAATTTAATTATCATTTTGTTTGTGCTTATTTGGTATTGGTTATCTTGTTGGATGGATTTGGATGAAGTTACAAGCAATTGTGATAGTCCTTAATGAGAGTTGGGATAGTAGCATAGGATTGCTACCAGCAGTTATGAATGTAAAAAAAAAAAAACAATTTACCCACGGTAATACAGTAGGTAATACTTTCTTATGGCAAAGCCGTGGGTAAGTATCAAGGTAATTGGAAACGTTTTCCATGGCAAAGCCATGGGTAAGCTATACTCATGGTATTGCCCTGGGTAATTACTTACGGCATAGTTTTGGATAATAGCGTGGGAAAGGCCGTGAGTAACCTTACCCACGGCTTTTTCTTGGGTAATGAGTTACCAACGAGGCAAATTGCCACGGACCCGTGCCGTGGGTAGTCCGTGGGTAAATCTCATGTATTCATGGTGAAGCCGTGGGTAATGGTAAAAATGGCCATGGGTATAGACTGATTTTCTTGTAGTGTTTGGGATAATCGGTTATTTGACATTCTATGTGTTTATATATAAAGAATAATGCTAACAACACAGTTTTTTTATTGATTAAAGTTCATAAGGGTTACACCAAATTTACATGAGATCCACAAGAATTTTAACTTATTTTTTATTAGATGCCGTTTCCAAATGTATTTTATTGAAATGTTTTCATTTTACTTGTTTGACAAAATATTTATTAATTTTAAAATCTTATCTAAATTCTTTAAAGATTATTTATTCATATGCATTAAATGAATATTTATAAATATTGTACGCTATTTCATTTCTTCATAGCTATTAATTATAATTTAAATGATTTAACAAAACATATATTAATATTTTTTTGTATAAGAGCATCTAGATATATTAGGGTAGAATAAACATCTCAATTATGTTGGCACCTCTATTATTTCCCGTCCTCCATCTATAGCTCATATTATTTTGTTTATTTTTTTTGTGCATGAGCTCATATTATAATTGAAAAGAAATAAAATAAGATAATTACAAGGAGGACTACGCCTTACTTCAGAGAAATGAACATAGAACAATAAAGCATAGTAGATCATATTTAATCCTAAATGACAAAATAAAAGTCTCTTGTAACTTAAGGTGAATGCACCGACCGTTAGCACGGAACGGTCTACGTACCCACCACTCTCTACAACAAACAACAAGTGATGATAGATTTTTCAAGCTAAACAATCCGAATCATGGAATAATACAAATATTGATATAGCCCTGCACTAGTCTTGTTAGATTCCAGAGCAACCCAAAACCAATTGATAGCCGGATCGAGGGATGATCAATCAACGAGACTGAACACCACAAGCTCAATAATTACCAAAAAAAATCAGTGAACCCATTAGTACACGAGCGATTGCTACTGTCAACACGGAGAACCTACGTACTGAGCCCTTTCGAGCAAAAACATGTTGAATTGGGTCTTGATGAATCTAGCTCGTGAGAGGCTTCCAACCGAATATTGCACAAAGATCTCACCATGATAACAGAATACAACGAATGAATCCAACCGCCAACACGGAAACAACAGATCCACGAACCAACTATTCATAGCGACAATGAGAACCATGAAACTAATATAAATTGGCAAAATTACATAATTGGTCATTTATCTTATTCTTTTGTAACATTTTGGTCCTTTATCTTTTATTTGTAACAATTTGGCCCTTTATCTTATTTTTTGTAACACTTTGGTCCTTTATCTTTTATTTGTAACACTTTGGTCCTTTAAAGAAGATGAAAATATGAAATAATTGATGAAGATGATGAATATATTGATCAAAATTATGAGTTTTATTTAATTTTAATAAAAGGTAATTTAAAAAATAAAATTTATCATTTTTTTAATAAAACAAATATGAGAAAAAAGGGTTTATATGTGAATGTTATAAAAGAAAAAGGATCAAAGTGTTACAAATAAAAGATAAAGGATTAAATTGTTACAAATAAATAAATTAAAGGACCAAAATATTACAAATAAAAGATAAAGGACTAAAATGTTACAAAAAAATAAGATAAAGGACCAAAATTGTAATTTTGCCAATATAAATTTCAGCGGTGATGATTTCATCTCAGCCAAAACTAGACAAACAAATCTGAGACAGAAACCCTAGTCAAGAACTCCTCGACCACTCAAATTTTGCAACCTATAACAATTCATCGGCGATTGAACTGTGGACGACCAAAAACACCAAAATGAATCAAGCTATCACTGATTGAGGAAATGATACTGAAATTTGTGTAGAACAACTAATGATGGAAGATGGTGAAGCTACCAGTTGGGGTCGAGCGACAACGCAAAAGATTGAACTGCTGGCGTCAGATGGTGGCATCACGACTCTCCCAAGTAGTCGATTGCACCACCACGTGCCCAGGCTACATTACAGCGGCTGGGAGAAATGAAGATGGGAGATACGACTGCGAAGATGGAAGAAACGACAAAAGAAGAGAGAAACAAAGGTGGGTGGTGTCAGCGCTAGGTTTCCTAGTTTATATTAATTGATATTAATATATAGATCCTAGTTAATTGGTTATATTTTTTACATATAGCAAAAAAATATACCGAAAGAAGTAGAATCTAGCTGAATGTGGATTGAGTATTAGGTCCTTAACCAAGTTGAATCAAGCTTCAAATTTGAAGCTTCTCTGGGAGATGTTGAACTCTGATAATCATTGAGCCATGCTCTTAAGAAGTAGAGTTTTGAGAAGTAATCATTTTATTGGTGATCATATTTATTCTTCAATTCGGAGTGGTCTAAAAGCACATTTTTCTCATCTTAAGGATAACTCTAGATGATTGCTTGGTAATGGGCATAACATTAATTTCTGGAACCCAGCTGATTGGAGTGGCACTCCAATTGTGGCAGGTACATCATCATTTGAAATCAACTGTTAGTGACTTCATCAGACATCATTAATGGCATCTATCTCCTTGACAAATTAAAAACCGATGGATCAACTATCTCGCTAAAGTTAGGCCTATGCATTTCATCATCTCTCATGTCTTTAGAGAAGGCAATTACGGTGAAGATAAACTTGCCAACCTGGGTTTATCCTTGGCTGGTCTTAATTGGCAGACCTCTGCTCCTGGTTGTATTTGGGAGGATCTTGCTAAGAATAGGCAAGGTCTCGGTTTTGGCTTGGTCCCCCTCTTTTGTATTTCACTCTTTGTTTAATATAATCTCTACTTTTATAAAAGAAATCATGACTATTGATAAACATTGGAATCACATAAAAATATACAACTTTGTTTCCAAACAACACGCATATAACGCCCCAACTAAATTGTCTAGAATATTTAGTCGAGACATAAATAATTGAATTTGAGTACATTAAAATTACAGAATAATTAATTGAATTACAGCTTGACACGAATACAATGTGGTAATCCAAATACAATACAGCGGAATGAAACAAATGAGTCTTAAACAGATAAGCAAAACAAGGAAGAAAATAATAATCTTCTAATCTGACAATCCAAGCTCAGTTCCTATCATCGGTTCCCAACCTGGTCCTTGCTCCGGTTAACCTGTCTACCAAAAAAATTGAATAGAGTGGGATGAGACTACTAAGCCTCAGTGAATCCTACTACCCATCTAATGGTGACTATACCGGGGCCACTAATCCTGAAACTAACTGCATGCATCATATTTTCATTTTTACATAAGTACATGAAATAAATGTGTATCACAGAATTATTATCTTGTCAAATTGCTCTTTAAAGGTCACGTCGAGGTAAGCTGGTCTCGGGTGTCTGACTCTGCGTACATAATATTTATGAAACTCATACATATTTTGCTCCATTTGTAATACCACTTTGGTATCATACATTACTAACAAGTAATCGATTCTATTTAATTTCATATACAAAAAAAAATGTAATATTAAATTGACGATACGATACCTTAAATAAGATACGTATCATCAATTTAGATACCCTCTATGCAACATCATAGAACTCCAATGATAAAAAAAAGTAAGTTACGAATCATCAGTTTATGAAACTCTCTTTGATTCCCTTGTTGGAGATGCTCTTAGTACTAATTGCCGAGTCCTTACTTCTCATATCGTAGTAGATTGCATTCAGATACTTTAGATGCGTTGATATGTGTCAAAGATTGGCTATGGACTTATGCGAGAGGTAATCAAATTTATAACAAGATTTTTCTATAATGATTAATTATAACAAGTTATTATTTGACTTATTCTTTTCCTTTTTGGCAAAATACATCTATATGTCATTTTAAGTTTTACGTTTGTAACATATAGGTTCTTTAAGTTTAAATTTTGTAATATATAGATCTTCTACTTTTTTAAGTAACGAATATGTTCTTTAAGTTTATAATTTGTAACATCTAGGTCCTTCCATTTATCCTCCGTTACTTAAAAAATAGGACCTAGATATTACAAATTTCAAACTTAAAGGACATATTTGTTACTTAGAAAACTTAAAGAACATATATGTTACAAACGTAAAACTTAAAGGACATATTTGTCAGATAAAAAACTTAAAAATTTATCTATTACAAACGTAAAACTTAAAAGACATATGAATACATTTTATCATTTTTTTTCAAGGTATACCAAATCAAAAGTTAGTATCATTAAAATTAATTCAGTATTATAAGATATGGATATGCTAGAATTATTAATGAATGGCTTGTTAGACCATGTACAATGGTTTTATCTTTCAACACCCTCCACATTATTTTTCTTTCTTCCAACTACTCATTCAACTTTTACTCTCTCCAATGGTTTTTATTCAACACCCTACCCCACCACTCTTTATTTTATATTCTTATTTAAATTTTTATTTTTATGATTACATAAAAATAAAATTATCGATTAAAATTATACGATACAAATCATCGATTAAAATTAAAATTACAATTATCGATTAAAATTAACTTAAACTTCCGATTACAATTATAATAAAGATAATTGTTGGGATTTTGATAATTGTTTGGAGTATTAGAAGAATTTTGGGTGTTGAAATGATTATTGGGATCCATTTCACTAAACAAAGACTAAAACTTAAAAATAAAGACTAATAGAAAGATAATAGGTTTAATTACTCATTTGGTCCCTTATCTTTAATTTAGTTCTCAATTTGGTCCCTTATCTTTTAAACGTCTCAATTTGGTCCCTTATCTTTTAAAAGTCTCAATTTGGTCCCTTATCTTTTCTGCAGGTCTCAATTTGGTCTCTTATCTTTTCTGCAGTTCTCAATTTGGTCCCTTGTCTTTTAAAATTTTGGACACGTGGCACACTTGGACATATGACACGTGTCCAAATTTAATGGTAATAGTGAAAAATTTGACGGGAGGGACCAAATTGAGAACTTCAGAAAAAATAAGGGACTAAATTGAGACGTTTAAAAGATAAGAGACCAAATTGAGAACTAAATTAAAGATAAGGGACCAAATTAGTAATTGAGCCAAGATAATAATAAGATTGAGAGTGAAAATTTTGGTTTTTTTTGTGTCCAAATCAAATGAACCAGGTCTCTATTTATAGAGAAAAAAAAATCATGAATTTTGGTATAAAAATAAAAAATTAATTTGCAATGAAATAATTGAGTTTAAAGATAAAATGAGATAAAAATTTGGACGACTAATAAGAGGCTGCCACGCGTCCCTATAATCCAACAGAGTCTTCTCTCTCCGCGTCAGTTTCTGTGCCACGCTCCTTGTCCGCGCATGTTGCACACGAGCCTGATTGCAGCCAACCGCATGCTGCCGCGTGTCCCCTGGCGTCAGTTTTCAACCTGTTGAATTGTTTCAACATCTCTTTCATCCAGCTCATATTCAACATGCTCATTGTATGGTTTTTGGTGTGTTGAAACTGCATTCAACAGCCTTATTGTATATGGTCTTAGCGAGTGTTACAATATTTCATTTCAAAGGGGGGTTGTTGAAGCATGGAATGCATGATTAATAAAAACTATTTGCATTATCACTTTTTGTTTAATTTAGAATAATTATTATGTGGATCTTATGTTTAGATGTTATATTATATTTTGATGTGATTATATTTGGATCTTTTGTTGTGATTATTATACTACATGTATTTTTCTTTTAAAAAAGCTACATATATTTTGATAACTGTTTTTTAATAGGGTAAATAGCTCTTTATCTCTTGCAAAGTAGGCGAGTTTTGCTTTACCCTCTGCAAAAAATTCCTTTAAGAATCCCCTTTGCAAAATATTTTTTTTTGTTTTACCCCCTTGGGTGCAGTTTTTAAATCGGTTATTTTGTTCAACAGATTTAAAAAGTGCTGTTTTTTAAATCGGTTTTTTCTGGTCAACCGATTTAAAAAGTGCACTCAAGGGGGGAAATCGAAAAAAATATTTTGCAAGAGGGGATCTTAAAGGAATTTTTTGCAGGGGGTAAAGCAAAATCCGCCTACTTTGCAGAGGGTAAAGATCTATTTACCCTTTTTAATATTAGCTATTAAAAATATAACTTTTGTCGTTAAATTAAGACAACAAAATATGAATATTATGTGTTAATTTTTTTTATGTCTTTAAAAGAAGCTAACATTTTTTTTCTTCTTTCAAATAATCAATTTTATTTATATAAAAAAATCCATAAATATCTGTTGATATCCGCAGATACTTCAAAATCTGCGGATTACAAGCATATGTGTTTATGTGATATCCAAATGGAGCAGACATGAATATCATATTTATTCAACGAGACGGATACATATATCATACTATCTGCCCCATAGATATCCATTTGCATCACTGATCAAATTATCAATGTCACAACATTTAAATCACAGGAAATAAACAAAGTTTTCAAAATAACAAAAAAAATATGTGTGTGTGTGTGTGTAGTGATAGAATGGACTAAGTATTGAAAAACATTTTAGATTCATCAATTAAGATATAATATAGACCAAATACATCAATTATTGAAAGGAACGGAGAGAATTGACTTTTTAGATTCATTTTATAAGAGACAGTTGACTTTTTAGATTCATTTAATAATGAATGTACTTAAGATATAATATAGACCAAATACATCAATTATTGAATGAATATAAAAAGTGAATTGTCTCTAATAAAAAGGAACGGAGAGAGTATTACATATTGATAAACATTTTCTATATTTTTATATTAATTAAAATATTATATATTTTTAGTAAAAAATAAATTTAGATGCCATTTCCATATATGTACTTTTTGGCAAATGTTTTCATTTAATTATGTTGAAAAATATTTATTAATTTTATATTTTCTCTAAGTTGTTGAATGATAAATTATTCATATGCATTTAATGAAAAAATAATAATCAGCATTAATAAATTTGAAAAGCAATTAAAGATATATTTTTATGATTAAAATAAATATTTTATATTATTTAATTTTTTCATAATTTATATTTTATTTTAATATTCAAATAGGTAGTAGTTAATATATTTCAAATACTTTTTGTCAAAAATAAATTCAAATACATTGAATTAATAATATAATAATAGTGTCTTTCGTCAAAGAATATAATTATAGTTTTGAGAAAATTAAAACAAGAAACAGAAATGATTTTATATTAATAATTTCATATTAAATTAATAAATAATTTCATATATATAATTACTTTGTAATGTAGTGATTTGACTCAAACGGTAATAAGTTTTATTTAAGGATGTACAGGAGATTTGATTCTGGAGTAAAATATTTTTTATTAAATTTTATTTACCTCACAATCTAAATCAAGTTAACAGATTCTTCTCATGAAAACTAGAGAGTAAATATAAAAAAAGATAAAGATTCCAAAAGCATGTTGTTTTTAATTTGTTAGTCAAACTTTGAAAAGTAGTGTTGAAAAGCAGTTACAAAAGTCACGTTGTAGAAAAACATCGATATATATATATATATAATATATATAATTTGTAATCAAGTGATTTGACTCAAGCGGTAATAAGTTTTACTTAAGGATGTACGAGAGATTCGATTCCTAAGTAAATTATTTTTTTATTAAATTTTATTTACCTCACAATCGAAATCAAGTTATCAGATAGTTGTCATTAAAACTAGAGAGTAAACATAAAATATATATATATATATATATATATATAAGGATTCCAAAAACATGTTGTTTTACCAACAAAAAAAAAACGTTGTTTTTAATTTGTTAGTCAAACTTTGACCAACAATTTTTTTTTAGGCTTAAATGCACTTTTGGTCCCCCTATTTTAAAAAATATGAAGTTTTGGTCCCCCTATTTTTAAAACCAGTTTTTTGGTCCCCCTATTTTAATTTCTTTTGAGTTTTGGTCCCCCATCCCACTTTGAAGTCAATTTTGCTGATGTGGCCTAGTTACTGATGATGTGGCAGCATATAGTAGACATATTTATTATACACATCATTATTAATTTTTTAATTAAATAACATTTTAAAAGATAAAAAATACATAATGTGTTCATCATCTTCATTACCATCTTCTTCATCAATAATTAGAAATTTCAAAAAACACATTCATCAAAATCAATAAACTCAACCCAAATCAAAATCATTTTCAATAAACTTAAAACATCTTTATTAATTATTATCTTCAAAAATTAAAATTCTCAAATTTTCAGTATACCCTAGTATTAATTAAAAATTTGTTTTTTAGAAATTTCAACATTCATTCATACTTCAATTTATAAACGCAACAATCTTTTTATTCCCAAATTGTTTCTTTCCAAAATTCAACCATAGCATAACAAGATCAAATCCACACACAAACTCACACAAAGTGCAGATCTACAATCAGACAAATTGTTTGTTTCCTCCATGTTAGATCTATAAGGGACCATGAACGGAATTAGAGAGAAGGGCGTGGAGCACATGAAAGGACGACCCATGAACGGAACCGCGACGGTGAAGCAGAGCAGGACCATAAAGATCTACCTTTGATAATCTTTCTCTTGGAGATCTAATGGGGTTGTAGAATGAAGATGGGTTTGTGGAATGAATATGAACAAAACGATAAACCAAACCCATATCTTGAGAACCACAATGGTAATGGGTGGTGTTTCAAAAAAAAATAATCGTAATGGGTTGTGATGAATGAGTGAAAAGTAATATTATAGAAAAGGGAAAATCGATACTCTTTGTTGAAGACAATAAGATACTTTAAGTTTGAAAATCATATATATTTGTTTGAAGAAGATGATAATATGTTTTGGTTTATTAAATATGTTTTGATTTGTTTGAGTTTATTGATTTTAATGAAGGTGTTTTTGAAATTTTTAATTGATGAAGATGATGAGGAAGATGCTCGTGAAGGTGATGATGATGAATACATTTTAAGTGGTTTTTTTTAAAATATTATTTAATTAAAAAATTAATAATGATGTGTATAATAAATATGTCTACTAGATGCTGCCACATCATCATCAGTAATGGCCACATCATCAAAATTGACTCAAAAGTGGGGTGGGGGACCAAAACTCAAAAGAAATTAAAATAGGGGGACCAAAAAACTGATTTTTAAAATAGGGGGATCAAAACTTCATATTTTTTAAAATAGGGGGACCAAAAGTGCATTTAAGCCTTTTTTTTAATAACCAGTTACAAAAGTAGTGTTGAAAAGCAGTTACACAAGTCATGTTGTAGACAAATATTCATTATTTTTCTTATATAAGGGATAAGAATAAGGATATCATTTCATAGTAGCGTTGAAGTTGAAGAAATTTGAGCACTTCTCACCATCTAAAAGGGATAAACATATCTTGTCGCACTTCCCACCATCTATCACAAGTAATTCTTCATCATTCTTCATCGCTGTTGTTGTGAATCTCATATATGTTTTTATTGCAAAACGTTGATTCTATCAAAATTATAGTTGTGATTGTGTTGTTTAAACTGTGATTATACTATGAACCTCTTAAAATTATGATTAAAGTTCAATTCTTATCATCAATTATGATTCTAATCAAGATAATTAATATTGCTTAATCTCTTTTACGTATCTCTTTTGCATCTAATAAAAAGAAGAATGATTATATTTTTATATATCCAGTGACTTCCATTAATCATATAATTCACCAATTTTAATAATAATCATTAAGGTTTTCGCTTTTGCGTGTGTTTTGTTTTGGTTGTTGAATTAATTAAATAATTGAATCTGATAATTTTGTTTACAGTGTCACGGATTGCAAGAGAGATTACCCATCGGTGTGCAGCATGCAAGCAACAACATCGAAGATGCGATTCATCCTGTGATTTAGCTCCATTCTTTCCACCGGACAACCAACAACGTTTCAGAGCTGTACACGAAGTATTCGGAAGGAGCAATGTGTCCAAGATGTTGCAGGAAATAGACCCAACGCTACGTGACAACACAGTTGATTCGTTAGTGTTTGAGGCTGAGACTCGTCTGAGGGACCCAATTAATGGGTATTTGACTGATGCTCACAATCTTGAGCATCGGTTGATGGAAATTCAACAAGAAATCACCAATACGAAGAGCGAACTCACAAAATTCCTCAGTCCCGAGGTAATTCAAACAGTGATGAATAATCCTAATTGTTTCGGCTTTGAGCCTCGCGACAATCAAAATTCACCTGCTCAATTGACTGCCGCTCAACATGAACAGTTAGAAGTGCTGCGACAAAGAATTAATAGGTTTGACACGGGGTTCAACTTTGTTGATGGTGATGGGTTTGGGCAACATGATATGATTAATGGTGCTAAATGAATAAATTGATTGTTTGTAATACCACCCACAAGCAAGAATAATCTGCGAGACATATATCGGTATTTGTTTTGTAATATTTACAGTTGTGGTTTCTCAATTTTAGTGAATTATTTATTATTTGGCTTAAAAGTTTATGAGAAAAAAAAATATTTGAACATCTGCATCTAGCATCCAATATTGTATTTCAATTCAATTTTAATATAATTTTTTTTTCTTTCTCCTCATGTCATACCAACACTAACTTTAAATATACCACGTACAATCTCCTCCATCCGATGCCCAAACTATTTTATATCTCAAAATAATAAATGCTCTGAGATTATTGTTTTGAGAACATGATGAGAATGAGTATTATTCTATTCAAAAGTTGAACGATGACAAATTCATATATGATTACTTAAATATATTATACTACGATTATATTAATTTCTAGTAACTATTGATTTTTCTTGCATGCGACAATAATTTCTTAGTTGTTGCTTGTGACTAAGTTATAAAATCAATTCTTGTAAAAAAAGTGTTATAAAATAAATTTGAATTAGTCTGTTCATTTGGATGAACCTTAAATCAACATTGTATTCATTTCGACAGATTGCTAATTTTATTTTAATTTAAATAGTTTAAAACAGTTTTTTTTTGACATATAATTTAAAGCAGTTAAATTCATAGTTTAGATGTTCCATCGATTTGATGTCTGTCAAATGTTGCTTTGTGTCGTTTTTAGTTTTGGTATGAAAATAGAACATGATAATAACATGAGACAAAAGGAATGCCATGGATTCTGCAGGCAATGACTTGAAGTCCTTTGCAAACTTAATATTAAGTTATTGCATGATCACATGAATTTTGAATTTTGTTCATTCATATAGTGATTCATGATACACGTAATATTCAATTCACTAAAGTTATTAAAATGTATGCTTCATGAAACAATATATGCAAATTGTATAAACTCGAATTTGGCAACTTACAATTTCTTTAGCACAAATTTTCCTACTCCCGTTCAATAATTTGTAATAAAATTATTATCACTAATATAAGAAAACAAACAATTACAAAGGTGATACATATATTTCAATTGAAGAATTATGGATTATATTTACCTAACTACATGTGCGAATTATCCACAGGAGTAGTTTTGTAAGTGGTAGCCACAAACAAACTTTGACTTCATCTGCATATTTGTTTATGTTGCTAATTTGCATGAGTTGTTGGGTAAACTACTAATGATTCGTTAAGGATAATCTAGAAAAAATCAATTACAAAATATGGTTCCTTAAAGGCTTTAAATAGTATAGTTATGGTTCCATCTTTGACGCTCATGATTTTCATGAGGCAATTTTTAGGGCTCATCTTAAAAATCTTTCCATTAAATATGCCATCTAGTGGATTTCATTCTTTTCTGTACTTGTCGGATCTATTTTTGTTTTGATGTCATGGAACTCAACTCATGAAAGTGATGAGAGATTGTTGGAACATATAGCACAGATACGTGTGAATTGAAAATAAAATTTTAGTCTCACATTGAGTAGTAGAGCATGCTAATATGTATAACATATTAATATGTTAATTAATTGAAAAAAATGTTGTGTCATTATCGTGATCTCAATTTTTATAGGAAATAAATTGGTGGCAGTTTTACTGCCTATTAAGAAGCACACGTTCCTATTATTAAGAAGCAATTATTTTCTTTTGATATATAAGTGTTAAGCAAACCCTAGTGAGGAACACACCACATAAAAAAGCTTACCGCCACCTATTAAGATTTCCCACTAAATTCTAGACCTAACATATCGTATATATATATATATATATATGCTTTCCAGTTGCTAATAATACAGCAGCCGGTGATAAGCTATGATCTCCTTTGCCTTGTAGGGTGGATGAGAGCATTGTGATGCACTATGCATACTTATTTTATTGAATTAAGGAGTAGTATTCAATCTATTGCTCAACAATATGAGTTGTAAAAATCATCCGTGGTCATAGTAGTGGGTTTGGAATTTCTAGTGAAATTATTTGGACTTGTGGTGATGATGAACACATGGTCAATTATTTGTTAACACTCAACATGTCATCCTATGGTGTTGACCTTGTATATTCCGCAAAAAGAAAGTATACGATGCACATGTATGTATGTATCATAAAACACTCATCAATAATGAATATGCATGAATCAAACGACTGTAAGCTAATATTGCTTCTAATTTTGAGTGATTTACCATGAATTTACTTTTTAGAATTTGATATATATTAAATACCAACCTTTCTATGTAGAATTTAAGTTTGATATCTATGCTGAGTTTGCTCTATTGTCTTGTTAGACTTTTAATTTTAACAAAACTTTTGCTGTGAGTTAGATGTAGAAAGAGTAGATCAATCTTTTTGTATATTACATAAGTTGAAATGTGGAATACAAGAGAAACCATATTATTTGGTTTAAGAGTGATTAAAGTATCATAATTCCTTCAAATTAAGAATTGTCATAGTACCATAGTCCATTTATTTAAGAGTGTGGTCTTAGTACCAGATTTGAATGGTCGTGGTTACCATATTAGAATGGACTTAAAACCATAGCACACTGGTTTTTTGTGCCATATTTGAGGGTGTAATTCTTACCTGATATCTACAGTGCAATAATTATCGGTATCAGTGGAACTGAGTTGTTTTATCCTGGGGACTTCGTGGTTGATCGTCTGCCTTGCACGATTTTGGATAGTGCTGCAAAATGTTTTAAAGAAAGCGTATTGAGTCGCGACTCAACCATGTAATTTCTTCATTGACTTATTTTCGAAAACTGTTTTCAAATATAAAAAACAACATATCGGTAGATGAAATGCTTCTCAGATAATGTATTTTGGTCGGAATCCACAATGGAGGTGATGCTATATATATATATTTTTTTTTTAAAATGGAGGAGATGTATCTAATAATTCTTAAAATCGTCATCAATTTTTGTGATGATCAATGAGGGTTCCAGTTTAAGACAAGGGAACCCGACCTTTATCGTCTTTTATCTTTCTTGAAAGCAACTGAACATTTCAATATGTTGTTGAAAATGGTTGTAGAGGTGGGTCAATTCAATTCACAAGGTTCATATTTGATATGGCAAAAATCATTTTACTCATTGTGCATATCATACCTTCATCGTCGGCGGCGATAAGAGATGGTCTAATATCAGAATAATTAAGGTGAACCTATTGTTATTTGAAATTATGTCACAATTAAAAGTCAATTTCCATAAAAGCTTATTGGTGGGTATTAATAATATATGTCAAAGGCAGTTAGATGAAACAACTAATATTTTACATTATAAGATAAGATGTGTTCCCATTAAGTACTCAATTTTCCAATTAGGTCAAGTTCGTGGAGAAAAGGCACTCAACACTTCTTGATTGAGGCAGCATGACCTAAATTATCAAGGTGGAAGAATAAACAACTATTTATAGAAAGTCACGTTGTCTACACTATTAGTCTACTTTATATCATTCTTCAAGGCTCTAACATGTATAATCACTTTTCAAATATTTTTTATGAGATGAGAGTGAAAATGGGAGGAAAATAAATTGGATTAAATAAGATAAGGTTCCTTTAGAATTGGGGACCGGGAATACAAATCTTGAGAATCTTCAACCTTGCACTTTTAGGAAAATAAAGGTGGAAAATTATATTACAAGTGCTATAGAACTTTAGTGAATAAATATAGGATGAATGGCAAGTCTATTAGAGGAAGTTCTAAGCGTGGAAGGAAATTTACCTCATAAAGTTAAGGGTAGTAGAGTCATTTAATTTGTATTATGTGAAAGAGACTTATAACGGGATGTCAATTGAGTTGCCAAATATTTTGGATCCACTTTGGCCACATAAATTGGTCCCTTAAGAATTATAAAGTTTGGCTTGGAAAATGTTTCAAAATAAAATAAACACAGAAGATAATTTGTTCAACAATGATCTTTAAAGTGTGTCGAAGAATATGAGAGTGAAGAATCAATACCTCATTGTTTTTTGAGTGTTTTGTATTTTTTAGGTATTTTGTGTACTATGTGCCAATGATTCAGGAAATCTTCGGCATTTCAGAAGCTGTCTTGCACCTAGAGTAGTTTGAATGATTGGTAGGCAAAAAAGAGCTTTTTTAAAGCAGGTCAGAGTGACATTGTTTGTTTGTGTTTGAAGTATTTGGAAATTAAGGACCGGGAAAATTTTTAACAATAGGGAAATTAACTTAGAAGAATGGTGGATCGAGGATGTGAAGATTTATTTTTGGAATTGGTTGCATATTAAATCAAAGAGTTTGTACTACATTACTAAATGATTTATGAATCTTAAGGCGTTTCTATGTGAAATTGAGACTTGAAATATCAGAGTAGTATGTTTCAATTATGGTTGTCACTGTACTTCATTATCATCCCAGTATATTCTGGTTTGGAAGTCTGTTACTTGAAAACATGTGCAAGTATACATAGTTGACTGCATTCTTGCAAGTGCACCAGTCTGTCGTCGAGTAATAATTCACACTCTAGGTGTCTAGAATGAGTTCGTATCCACAGGGATCGTGCCGCAACTTCATTAGCGTTATTTAAGTTTGTAGTTTTTGCATTCGCTTTGGTTTTTGGAAAAAGGTTTTTTTTATAAAAATAGCGTAATGCTTGCAGAAAAAGTAAAGATAAATTGATTCAGAAACATAGAGGATAGGTATGGCGGTTGGACTCACTCCCTTCTTCATATTTGGCATGAACGGTGTATAACATAGTTATTCAGATTATTATTCGGCGGTGACTTTTCCTTGTTGTAGTAATACCTTTACTATTACTCTATGTATATTGAAGTTTGTTCTCTACGTTAATAACTAAGGCACCTACGAGAGTCTAACCTCGTTGTGTCACATACCCTAATTACTAGGTGAGTTGTTCATTACACATGCATTATGACCTTCACTCATCCAATGCCTCTAGGTCCTAGTATCGGGCTGTTCAGCTTCTAAGTGCTTAGTTCACACCTAGTTCTTGATTCCTCCTCTAATCGCTCAGTTCGCGACTAGTTCAGGACGTTACCGTCTCTATTCACCTAGCATATTTACTACTAGTTCCGGACGAATATTAGGTGTCCCTAATATTGATTCTATGAGCGCTCCCGCTTATCCGGTCAGATTACGAGAATACGTTATTAAAGTGCAAGAAAGTAAATAACAAACATAATACTGAATAACGATTTATTATAACTTTGAATCAATCACAGACTCCAAATATTCATAGGGGAGTACATCTTCTCCACCACAACCTAAGCATCTATACAAAAGACTACATATTTAAATTACAAAAGAATTATAACCTAAACATAAAAGCCTAAAGAAAACATACCTTGCTGAGTTAGTTTCCCGTAAGGGGAGAAAACTATGCCCTTTAGAGCTCCTCTGAACCTCTCCTTATAGTAGAGAATGTTCTACTATTTCTGAATGATTTAAACAATGAGAGAAGACTCTATTTATAGTTTTCGTAATGGGCAACAGCAAGCCATCGTACTGCGATAGGTCCATCGCAGTACGATGGGAAGATTCAGTTAAATTTTATAACTGATCTTGTGCATTTCATCAGCTTGGTCGCCAAGTAATGTCATCGTGCTACGATGAGTGGCATCGTGCTGCGATGAACAGATATTTTCCAAATTTATTTCTTCTGTTTTCTTGGCTAACAAGCAGCTCCCATCGTGGCACGATGGAAGCCATCGTGCTACGATGATCAACACATTTTCTTCACTTTTTTTTGGCTTTTTCTTGTCTTTTTGTCTTCTTGACTTTGCTCTGATGCTTTTCGCTGATTCGG
Organism: Trifolium repens; assembly: GCA_030408175.1. NCBI lineage: Eukaryota > Viridiplantae > Streptophyta > Magnoliopsida > Fabales > Fabaceae > Trifolium > Trifolium repens. The sequence continues at coordinate 42,466,218 of CP125851.1, forward strand.
TAAGTTTTCCTTCGTATTTGGGCATGTCTTGGTCATTTTACTACTAATACTAACACTAGAAATACCATATAAATTTTTGTCATCAACAATCAAACTATATCATGTGATATGAGAGAGTATCATACCCACATGGATTGTTTAAGGGAACTTCATTCCATTTAGCATACAAATTAGTTCTTAGTTTATGAGCAAAAAGGTAACCAAATAACATTTAGACTTTTAACAGAAAAAGGAAAATTAATTATAAGGTCTGGAAAATAGAATTTGGAAACTTGTTGGAACAATGATTCATTCAACTAGGATATAATGCCTTTAACTGATAAGTGGTGTTACATCATCTGTCATCAAAGTTATACCTTTCAGTGTGTGTTTACAACGTTGGAATATGAAATGACGGATGAGTTATTCCTATGTTTAGGCTGCCTTAATTCATTTCACTTAATTAAAACTTGTTTTGTATTCACTTTACACACATCTCCATAGCGGTGGGATATTGCTCTGAAAATCTCATTTTCCGGTAAGTGTATCTTTGCATGGTAGTTTTCTGAACAAAAACTCTACCAGCTTCCCACAAGGCCACAATCTTTTACTAGCATGTTTTCAACCTTGACCTCATTGCCGACATCAGCCACCGTCACCTGATCAATTACCATCATTGTTAGATAAGTATGTCTCAATGTTATGATCAATACTATGCTATGTTTATTTCAATTCCCAATTAATTAATGTTCTGAGGGGAAATCATTGGACCGACTATATATTCCCCACTGCCTTGGCAACACCTTATACCACAATTAATTTAATCATTTGAAGGACAAATTTCCTTATGAGTTAAAGTAAAAATAAAATGATAAAACACGCGCAAACGAATAGTATTTCACACCAAAGAGCATTTTCCTTCTCACTATGGTCTTTAAGCTTATGTCAAAGTCATTAAATAAGAAATATGTGTTCATCCTCTATTAATTTGACCATATTAATTTTTGATTAAAATTTATTACTAGATGTCTCATAATAATAAACTTGTGTTCAAATCTAAGTTGATCAATCCTAAATACAAACATATAACATTAAATCAAAAGAACTAAAGATGCAAAAAAAACCACTTAATCATATCACATGAATAACATTAATCTTTGTGATTATTGCAATATAAAGGATATGCATTTGGAAGCGTGGTGAATATTTTTTTTTTTTTTGAGATGAGGATAATGTTGTTTTTAGATATTTTGGATGTATTTCATTCTCGAGTCCAAACTATATGTTACAATAGGATAGCTACAACAATTATAATTTTATTTTATTTGAATAAATCTGTATATTTTGTAATTAGTAACCTCAATAATATATACTAGCACCACAAATGAGTTCACTTGTAAAAAATGCGTCGAAATAGAAAATAGTTCACTTGTAAGGGCTATTTTGTCTGAATGTTTTAATTACTTATGAATAAAGGTACTTTTGTGCACAATTTTTGTCTTGTCAAATTAATCTCATAATATCTATAGTAAAATAAATATGAAACAAAAATAAACATAATAAATTACTCTAATATATCTTATATTATTTAATTTCTACATCAATGCCTTCAAATAAAAAATCACATCTATGTGTAAATATATGAATAAAAATATAGTCTCCATAATAATATATGCTTAAAGGTACCGATTCCGTATTAATTATAACTAAAAAAGACTCGTATAAATTTTAAAATAAATATAGTCTTCATATAAATTAAAAAAACAGGTTCCATATAAATTACCACAAAAATTGTAAAAAAATACAAAAGTCCTTTTATATAAGGGAAAAAAAAGTACTTTTTTTTGTCCCAAAATAATAATCCCTCTGTCTCAAAATAATCGACTTTGTTGACCATTTTACACACTTTAAAACAAATTTTTAAATGAAAGAGAAAAAATATAATTTTTACTAAAATACTCTCTCTTTTTTATGGTTTTGGAACAAACGATTTTGGCAAATATGTCAATTATTTTGGGACAAACAATTTTAGCAAGTAGATCAATTATTTTGTGACGGAGGGATTAAATTAAATTGAAGATTATTTGTGTTAATATAAATATCTTATAAAAATCACATGATAAATTTATAGTTTTTTGCTTAAATATCAATTTATGAAGTTTTAGTTCTTCTATTTTAAAAATTAATATTTTGGTCCCAATTTTAAAAACTAAATTTTTTGGTCTCCGTATTTCTATTTTTTTTATCCATGGCATAATCGCAACTGCGATCGAAAGAGGGCTGAAACCACTTGATATCAGAACTGACCTCCAAAACAGATTAAACTACTGATAAAAACCAAAATATCAAAAAATAAATTAAAAAATGCTCAAATATAACTCGACAGTTCAATTATTACAAATTGAAGGTAAGCATTGAACAAATCAATATCAATAACAAAACTACAATAAGAAGAAGAAAAATGAAAACTTATGCAATATTCTTGCACATAATAAATAACATTATAATTCATATTCATATATTGAAAACACTAATCTCCACCATAAATAAATTCAATTTCTTGTCTGTCTTATCATCCTTTATGTGTTACAATTTTAAAACTTAAAGATATATATGTTACAAATTTTTTAAAGGATCTATGTAAAACAAACTAAAAACATAAAGGACTCGTAGATGCATTGACCAAAATTTTAAAATAACAACTTGCAACTAATAGTAAAAAAAATAATTAAGTTCTAGATCCTCATAACACCATATTGATTCAGTAAAAAATAATCATATTGATAAAAATATATAATTAAAATATGTCGGCATAAATTTAATTAGCTTCTGAAATTGGATCGTTGTTGAAACAAAATATGAAAATAAAAAAATATTTAAATGTAAGAGGAAAGAGAGATTTTGAGAAGAATTTCAAAATTTGTAGTGTATTTTGGTAAAGATGTGAAAATCCTGAAACTCGAAAATAATATATAGCAAAAATCATATTTTTAGTCATTTAAATTAAAAAATACATCTTAACCAATTTTTTATTTATAAAAACTGTGTAATTTTTTATAATAAGAAAATTGAATATTATTAAATTAAAATTAAAGCATTTGTAATATTAAATAAAAAAATTGTTGTACGTCTAAAAGAAAAAAAGATATATAATAATTCTGCTCAAGGCACATATATATTTTTATTGAATATATTTTCTTTCTTAAATGACATATATTGCCTTAATCATTTCATCTACAAAAGAAAATTATTAATGGCCGAAAAGAATATGCCGTAGTACTAACCATTAAAAGAGTAATATTCTTCTAAAATTATTTTAAAAGAATAATACAAAACAATTTTTTTTTGACAGAATACAAAACATTTTAAAATTAATTAGTCCTTACCTTTTTTTTTATTCTTCGAAAAATTAGTCCTGACGTAGTGTAAGTATCATTTCATATTATTTTTAGATCTGGACTATATATGTCAACTTAATTTGTATATTAATTTAGGGCTTAATTCATACTTTGGTCCCTTATGTTTATTTTAGCGTTCAATTTGGTCTCTTATCTTTTAAACGTCTCAATTTGATCCCTTATTTTTTCTGAAGTTCTCAATTTGATCTCTCCCGTCAAATTTTTCACTATTACCAATAAATTTGGACACGTGTCATCTGTCCATTTGTGCCACGTGTCCAAAATTTTAAAAGACAAGGGACCAAATTGAGAACTGCAGAAAAGATAAAGGACCAAATTGAGACTTGCAGAAAAGATAAGGGACCAAATTGAGACTTTTAAAAGATAAAGGACCAAATTGAGACGTTTAAAAAATAAGGGACTAAATTGAGCGCTAAAATAAACATAAGGGACCAAAGTAAGAATTAAGTCTTAATTTTGACATTTCTTTTAGTAACAAAACAAAATGAATACATTTTAAGTAGATTAGTGCATGAAATCGTTGGCAAATCTATACTATTAACTGTACAAATTTTGTTGTTTTTTTTTGCTGGTCATTAAAATTTAACTGAAATAAATGCAAAATACACATGAAATAAAAATTATATGAAGACGCCACACATACACATTTCTTTGAAAAAGAGTCCTAAAAAATAATTGTATAGATGATGCGTTTGGTTTAATTTGGAGAGGAATAAAGAGGAGAAAAATAAAAATACATACCGAAATTATTGAATGTATTTAAACTTCTTTTTTTTTAAGAGTATTTAAACTTCTTTTTTCTTCTTTTTATTTTTAAATCAAAATTTAGTTCCAAATTATTTGATTTATTTAATACACAATTTCAAAAAAATTTAACTTTAGACGAATTCTTCGTTAAAATATATACCATTATTTCATAGTTCGTTAGATTCACTTTTTTTTTCTTCTTCATATATTCATGTTTTTTCATATACACTTTAGACAAAGACATTAAAAAAATTTCATATTTTTATATATAGTTTCACGTTTTTTGTAAAGAAATAACACTTACATTTTACATCATCATCATTACCACATAATAAAAAGTAAATAGTTAAAAAATAATGTGAAATAAAATATTGTAAAAAAACAAATAGAAAGAGAAACAATTCTTATGTAAATTTTCAAGCATCAAACAATATAAAAAAAAAACGATTATAATAAGAAAATTACATATTGTTGTCTATCTTGAACATTGCCATTGAAAATGATAACTTCTCTCTTGCAAGATTTTCACATACTAAAGTATTACAATACCGACCACCAAATTCCAATTTCCTTTAAGAGCAATAACTCAAGCAATAAAATCATATTTGACAGCCAATAAAATGTGTAAATAAGAGTGGAGCAAAGAAGAATGTGTGTTTGTTTTGAAATTGATGAATAAAAATGTACATTAGATAGTCTATTTATAGATGTGAAACATTGTAGTAAAAAAGTGAAATGTAATAATTAGCATAAACCTAAAATATTCTACATTCCTTATTTCTTAATTTTGTAGTAATACCGTAATAAGTGTTGCCTTATATAGAATGAATATTAAATGTGGCCATGAATAATTTTTTACTGATGTTGATTTCCGTATCATCATAATAAAATAGTAGTACTACTAATGAATTATAATAATTTTTGAGTGAGGATTAATTGTTTTTTTTTCTGAATTGATGAAAATTAATTGTCAAAACCATACGAGAAGAGAATCATTCTAATAATGCCATGTGTACAAAATGCTTTGAAAAGAGGGTCTCAAATAATAATAGTATAGATTAATCATTTATTTTTTATTTGTAATAAATTGATCTTTTATCTTTTTTATTTGTAACAAATTGATCTTTTATTTTTTTTAATAAATTGGTCCTTTATCTTTACTAAGATTTGCACCGTTAGTCAATTTTTCACTTTAATTTAATGTCCAACAGTGTAAAATAATATAAGATAAATGACCAATTTTTTACAAATGAAAAAGATAAGGACAAAACTTATATGCATTGCTTTAGATGCAGTTTGTCCTGTTCCACTCACAAAAAGGTAATTTTCTTATTTATTTTTAATTTAAAAAATAGAAAAAAATTATTTTCAAATAAAAATAACTACCTCCTTGTATCTAGCACAGTAAGAACTGTGTATAAAGCACTGCACATAAGTTTGGTCCAAAAGATAAATGACCAATTTGTTACAAATGAAAAAGATAAAGGATCAATGATATAATTTTACCTTATTTTTATTATTTCATAGCGGGTCAGACGGGCACGTATGTGTGATCCTCATTTTCTATTATTTTAATTTATGTAGGAGATTATTCTAAATTTTTCATACATCAGTTTTTGGATGAATAATTGGCTTTTCAAAAACAACAAATTAAGTTTCATATACATTAAATTAAATTGTAAGAAACTATTAAGTAACTGATGTATAAACATTACCAAAGAACAGAAAATGTGGACAAAATATCCAATGTTCGATCTTTTTTCTATTATGTTAACGACGATGTGAATAATTTATTTTTTCATGCAATTCATTTTGAAAAATATCAAATTAATTCTCATGACAATATTCACAAATGCAAAACATAAATAATTAATCGAATTAAAATTCTATAACCTATATTTTCTTTGCAAAATGACACCCATCAAAGTAACCAATTTCTTTTTTCATACAACAATTATCTAAATATTTGTTTCACTAAAAAAGACAATAATGATGAAAATAACGGTATAAAAATGATACAAATGTAAACACACGAAATTGAAAATATTTTATTCAATTACTTTTTTTTACAAAAGAAGAGATTATTTGGTGGGAAAGTATTTATCAAAATGCAAACAGTGTGGCACAGTCACAATTTAGTGTTATATATATGTTTTTTAACATGAACGCAAGAAAAGAAAAAGAAAAAAAAATCATGTGGCATCTACAATCGCCTAAATATAATCCTTAAAGTGGCTAAACATAACAAGCATAAACAATCGCCTAAATATATAATTAACACAAACAAATCATGTGGCATCTACAATTTTTTTTTTTAATTAACTCATTTCAATTTCAACCAAAGTAAGTAATTCTATTTAACCTTTAAATTCTAAGAGGTTTCAAAAATTAAATATATAGCAAAACAAAAGCCACTTTCATGTTAATTAAGAATTAAACAAATCAACTTTAAATAATTCTCATTTTTAAGTGACGACACCCATAAGCATGAACCAGTTTACCTCTACTAATAAGCATGAATAAGCATTTTAATATAAAGACATATGTAACCATAATTTCGACAATGATAGCATATTAGCATCGACTCATCTGTCCATGCATTTTATCATGCAAGACATAATTACTTGATTGTTTGTTCACTCATATTTATATGTCCATGCATTTTATAATAGAGCTCAAACTCATTACTGTGAGTTGACAGACCCTGTGAGTTGACAGACCCCATCTTGATTAATCATTAATTATACAAGTATTTAATTGTATCCAATATCTTTTCAACTAACACCCTAAGGTATTAGGTGTCAAAATTAAAATACAATAAATATTTTGTTAATTACAATGATAATCTCAGGTCAAAGAAAATCATTTTATTTCTTCTTGAGATTTTCTTTTGACAATTTACAGTAATATTAACTATTAAGAAAATCTCAGTTGAGTCAGTTCAATGATCATATCTGCATATGCATCACCTATATATGTAATTTAATAAATGACATTTATTAATCTTTATCCAATAAAGACTATTACATATATATTGATCTATCCGGATTGTTGTTGTCCTACTCACAATAATCCTATGATCAAGAAAAATTTAGATTAAAATACTAAAAGACTTGTCTCTCATTATCAAGATCTCTATCATGATAACAAATCTATAATTTTAATCAAGGACTTTATCAAATTAACTATTTCACTAAATAGTAAATATGATAATAAACTAAACATTGAATCTTAAAATTGATTACATGGTTGATTGGATCTTGGGCACACTTAATTATTCCCAACAGTAGATATATCGAAATATCTTATTAAATGATTTTTATGAATTTTTTCTTGTTTTTCTAGTATTTTTTTTTATTTTTTATAGTAATTTTATGGCATTTTTTGAAATTTTTTAGAAATCTTTAAAGAAAATAATTAGGTGGATAAAAATAATACACATGTGTCAAAAAATTAATATAACATACACATCATCATTGTCACATAAGTAAAAATAAGCCGGATGAAAAAAATTCTGAAAAGTCTAAAATAGAGGGGGCTGAAAGAGTCTATGAAAGGAATAATTTAATTTTTTTATTCAATATTCATTCATTTCCTAATCTTGATTTTAAGATTTTTTTGATTCTCCATTGTTGCAATAGATTGGTGAGAACGAGAAATCTTCGAGTAATGCTACATGGCATGACAAAATACACGCACGAGATGCACGACACGGTTGATTATTAATCATTACTGCTCCATGAAACATACTAATAACAAACATCCACTTTGCTATATATAAAAGATAAATAATATCAAACGTATCAAACTACCACTAATCAACAAGACAAATAAAAAAAACTACCACATAAATTTTGTTTAAGACAAATAAGAAAACTACCACATATTGCAATTGCCACCGTCAGACATGTGCAAATGTTTGAATTATCCTAAAAATAAGTCTCTCTCTCTCTCTCCTTCTCTCCCTCTCCCTCTCCCTCTCCCTCTCCCTCTCTCCCTCTCCCTCTCCCTCTCCCTCTCCCTCTCCCTCTCCCTCTCCCTCTCCCTCCCTCTCTCTCTCTCTCTCTCTCTCTCTCTCTCACATAGTAAAATATTACACAATTTGAGCCGGACTCGCTAATGTGCAGCCCAATGATAATCAGGTTGGGCAGAGTATATCAAACATCAAACATTGCTTCTAATTAAGCATCTTCTGAATTCTGGAGACCCCTAAGCTAGTCAATCAGTCTTCTCCTGTTGTAAACCAACCAAGCCCTTGCAAAAAATGTTCTGCATCCAAAGCTGCCATGCACCATGCACCCTGCACCAAAAATAATACCTCCATGTCATTTACACTTTGCTTGGCAATGAGATGAAAATAAGAAGAGAGAATAAGGTAAGAGAGAGTGTGAGAAGAGAGAAATAGATAAGAAATATAGTAGATTTGATGTGTTGGTTGGTTGAAGAGAAAAAAGAGAGAAATAGAAGAGAGAAATGTATTTAATTTTAGAAAGACCAAAATATCCTTATATTTTAATTTTAAAAAGAAAGATAATATGTTGCAATACAAATTGAAAAAGAAGGATAAAAAAGGAAAAGTATTCCTCTGTCAGATTTCTTCTCTATTATGGGGAGATAGAAAAAGATGTGGGTCCCAGGCAGATTTTATCTATCGCCTCAATTTCTTTGATGATCCAAGCAAAAGAAAAGGTATTTTTCTCACCTTTCTCTCTCGCACATTTCTCTCTCGCATCTGTTTCTCTCATTCCAAGCAAACCGTTAAGGATAAAAACTCTTTTGAAACATAGACATACATAACTCTAATTACTAATGCAATTACTTACGAAAATTCAAGTACAATGGCCAGCAATAACTATCAAAACCAAAGATAGAGGACCACAAATTTTTACAACACGGACAGAATTATTTTGCAGTTCAACACATGACAGAACAATGTGGCGATTGCCAATGCTTACAATTTGTACTCTAAAATGAATATCTATTATGAGTATTCTCATTTTTATCGTTTCAAAAACAAAACAAAAGTACAAAATAAATCAGCTTGAAATTTCCAAATACTGAAGACTGATGGATGTGAATGAGATCCCCTCATTGGTGCTAAGATCCGGCTAGAAAGAGCTAGGTTTCACCTCCTCAAAGTAGGATTCATTAAGCTTGTCAGCCTGTTGAGTTGATTGCAAACATGGGTTTGCACATGTATTCAGGTTCGATACTTCAAATATGCAGGGAGCTATGAATTATAAGTTATAACTCAATAGTGTTCACATTTGTACTTTGTAGATGGATTTGTGTTGGGATGTTATACTCGTTAATGGAGTCAAGTCCAACGATTGTGAGGTTGATGTTTTTTATGCTACGAAGACTTAATTTTGTGGTTCTTCAAAAAACCTTGATGCATGTTTGGGGGAATTGGGAAAATAACCATTACGTTATAGAATCGCTCAATTGTCATTCTATTTCTAAGCAGCAACCACCAGATGGCCTGGTCCTGAAATAACTCATTCAATAAAGCAGTCACCCCACTAACCTATATTCTGTTATAGAACTTTTCAGGTCAAATCCTCCTTGCCTCTATCATACGACAACTGTTACAAAATTCTCCACATCTTACATGCATCTCATCTAAAAGGCTATCAATACTTAACATCCAAACTACACATACACATCTATCTACTATCTGATGAACTTGAGCCGCAAGTTCAACCAGGAAATTTCTAGATATGTAAGCATGCATTGGATAGAACTGGAGAGATTTTAGTACCTCACTTAGTTTTGGTATTTGCCCGGGCCTTTCTCTCTGGGTTTTGCCTGGTCGGAGAACTAACCAAAGAAGCACCTCTCTTCTTTGGTAAATTACCTTTATCTGGTGAATCACGCTTTTGCTTGCAGTAAGATCGTGCGAGATTTACTTGGGCTTCTTCCAATTCCCCTGGCTAAAAAGACATGACATAAATGAATATTTAGAGGAGCTAGCCACTATCAAGAATCAAAATATAAGATTACAAGAAACACAAACCTTCAATTTGTTGAAGAATTTGTCAATATTCATCCGCACACCACGAGCAATGTCAATGTGAATCACATTTGATGAGCAAGCAATTTTGGCTTTTACTATTTTTTCCGATATAGTTACGTTCAAAAGGGCAAGTGAATAACAATGTTCACCACCCTCCATCCTCTTTGATGGAAGATTTTTATCCAGCAACTCAAACAATTTCTCGGGCAGTGTGTCTACAAACAACAAAAGCATTAGCATTGCTGCTTAAATACAACAATTCATAAATAAAAAATAGACAGTGTGATTACGAGGCTAGCTAGCATATGAGTTACAATTCATAAGAATTTTAGACTTTAATCATAAAAGAAAACGACATGATAATGGAGTATAACAAATTGATGGATGCAGTGAACAAATTCCATTTCTATGAAGGAGAATATGTATGTACCTAATAGTATAATCGTAAAAGGCATTAGGCAAAACACTCATCCTTAATATTCATAATATATAAGTGCGTAAGAACTTACGAGAGCTAATTAATTCTTTGCAAGCCCAAAAAAAAAGAGACAAAAATAAGAAATACAGAAATTGGTGGTTGAAGGGTTTTTCTTTTTGTTGCCAAATTAAAGTATAAACAACAATTTTTCAATGTTTGTTACAAAAAACATGGTCAGAAAGAAATTGATTGTTGGCATTATAGAAAACCTCAACTTGGGTTTGGACATATGCAAAAGTATTGCCAAGAACTGCTATTTTAGTATTATGGAGATGTGCACCGCTATGGATATGAACCTAGTGCATCGACATATGGATTTGGCGAAAGGTTGAGGAACTTACCATTTTTTATAGCGTTGAGGTACTTCAAAGCTTCATCAGTAGACCCAAAAGCATAACAAGCAACAAAGCGAAAGGTTGTATTGAAGTTTTTGATATAATTCTCGGTGGCAATATAATGTGTCTCAATATTATGCATGCCAAAAACTTGGAAGAGAGCGTATCCGTATGACGATTCAAACAACATATATTTGGGTAGGTCCTTCAAAAAAGAAGAGAATCAAATGGTTAAAGTCTTAGGAAAAAGACAAAAATAATGAATAAGAGACGAAAAAATTAAGAAGTGAATGAAGTACATAAAATTAAGTTAACCTTAAGCTTTTCATATAAAGTAACAGGCCTCCTAACACCCCTACAATCATAAATTCAAGAAATCAAATAAGCCAAATTTCAGTTAACTCACTTTTCATTAAGAACCAAAAGTTGGATTAGCGAAAAAATGAAAGAAAAAAAAAGGTACCCATGTATATCTTGTGATGTCGCAAACTTGATGCTCACTAGACAACTTTGATCAATCTCATCAACCTAAGTTGGATAAATAACCATATAAGACTACTTTTATTTCAATGATGAATAAACAAAGGTGAAATTGGACACAGGGTTTGGAGAACCACTCATTTCATGACAATCAAATCAATTCAAGTTCTTTTCCTACCAAACAACAAAACATCATCATTGCTCAGCCATTGAACTACACATAATTAGTTGACTAGAACAATATAAAACAATCTCTGAACAGTTGTATAAACACTTTCCACAAAAACATCGATGTAGTAGCAGGAACTTATCTTCACAAGACAATTCAACTTACAAAAAATTAAGGGTTAGGGGCCATTCAATTTTGACGATTTAGGGAAACAATGGAATGTACATCATATATGTACCTAAAAATTGATGGTAGTTGGTGGGGCATATTTCTTACAAGATACCCCTGCTTCCCCGTTACTTAGATTAACACCACGTCGCTACTTAAAATAGAAGTATGACCACTGATATGAAAATTTAAAACTTCAACCACGTTTTTAAAGTTTGGCCATAGAAATGCAATAGACTAAAATATATTCTTAAAATAATTGTTGGCACTAACATACACACCTCCAACGTGCGAAAAACACCACTAACATACACATGGTCTCCATCAAAAGGTTCCAAAGTGACTCGCTCCTTTCGCTGGAACTGAACCTTTTTCTCTTTGCTCAAGGTTTTAAACACGCCATCGCCTTGGTTTGTTGATTCAGTGCAATTGCCCTGTCATTTACACTGGTTTGTAACATGGTTCACAAAAAGTTCATGAATAAAATATTATCAAAAGAATATACATCAAGATATAATAAGAAGAAAAAAAACCTGGACATAAAGCATATAATGTCCACCAGTTTTAAGAAAATACGTAGCATTCAAACATGTCGACATGGCCTGACAAATGAAGACAACAACAGATGTAAAAAGGAATCAACCTATAATGGATATCAAATGCAGTGTATATACAGGCAAAATTACTGTAAGACTAATGAACTGTGTCATGTCCTCCGTGTTGTCAATAGTTGGGTTCTATACTTTCTGATATTATTTGGCTCCAAAATGATTTCTAAAAATTTAAGGAGTCTCTCCTCCATCCTTCTTTCAATAAAATTTTAATCTAGCTCCAATGTTTCTGTGAGATTTTCCACTTTAATTTCAATCAAAGTAAAAAATCTGAAGATATATTTATAAAACATCATCGACTACTTTTTAAGGCTAATCATTTAAGGAAAAGATGACCAAGAAAAAACTTTGTAATATAGAAAATAAGAATTATCAAGAGATTCAAAACACAAGATTAAAAGAGAGGGGGAAAGCTACCTCTTGTCGACTATCAGGATTAGGAGCAGCAAACACTACATCCACCAAATTAATAAGCATGTTATATTCGTATGCAGCAAAAGAGGTAAAACCGTAACAAATTGGTACAATATTGGACCGATTTTCTGCCATGTGTAGAAGAGAGTTGCAATTAGTTTCCTCTACTACATATACCATGCCTTCCTGTGGCATACAAAACATAGAATAATAATAATTAATAATAAATCGACAAATATGTAATATAGAAATAATAAAGAAGAAAGAAGACTGACAGAGCCAACAATATCAGAGACATGTGATAGTGTGATTCCAAATTGAGCATCATCTCGTGATAAGATTAAAAGTACACGTGAACCACGTTTCTGCAAAACATATGGATAAATCACATAAATGAGTGGATAGTTAGCTAGCAGCAGCAACAATAACCTATATGAAGCTCCGACACTCCTCAGATTAGGCGTGTCCGACACCAACACGACACTTATAATTACATTGAATTATATCTCAAAAAAATTATCTGTGGCAACGTATCAATGTTCGTGTCGTGTCAGTGTCCCTGCTTCATAGGCCATAACACAGACAAATTGGATTGATTTAAAACATGCATGCATACATAATTTCAAACGAACGAAAACTTACGATCCAAATATTTTTTGCACCAGAAAGAATAGCGGCAGCCAATCTTGATTTATATGGATCCCATTCTCTGTACTCCACTGTACCACCATCCTCGTCCTGAAAACACACACACACACACACAATTGATTCATTATTAATTAATATATCTATATCTATAAAAAAAAAAAAAAAAAAAAAGTAATTGCATTGCATTAATTAATTGATTATACCTGAACAGAGAAAACGACGTCTTGGTCGTGAGATTTAAAACCAGGTACGAGATTTCTCGTGTAAAGGAAGAGGGACTCAGAATCATTAAGATCATCAAGATTACGACCGGAAGCAACATAAACATCTGGAATGAGTGGATGTGGAGTTATGACAGAAGGATGAGGAAGCTTAGAGGGTCTTTGGGGAACGTTAAAAGAGTAAGGAGGTGGTGGTGGAGGAGGAGGAGGAAAATCAGCGAAAGATTCCCCAAACATTGCTCGATATAGATTATGTACTTTTTCCATTTCCTTCCATTCCGAATACGAAGAAGAAGACGAAGATGACGACATGATCGATAATGTTCGTTATTCCGCGCCTAGCCTAGGGTTCCGACCTCTCGATTTCGATTTCGATTTCGATTTGGGAATTTTGGTAGGATTTGAAAGGATTTAGGCTACGTTTGGATTTGAAAGTATATATATAATATTTTGAAGAATAGTAAAATATATATGTAATATTTTGAAGAATATAAATGAGATGAGACATATTTATAGGCATATATATTAATATCCATTAAACAACGATTACGTACAACTTATTTTATTTTAATGATGGCTCTTGAACAAAAAAAAATGAAAGCATTAATTTTGATTACTTTAATCAAATATAAATTTTGCTTATCAATATTTTTTACGGGTATTTTACATATAAATAATAACATATATAGCTTAAATTTCATTACCAACACCATCCTTCCACCATAATCCTTTCTATCAATAATTGAAGTTAACTTTAGAATTTGATCTAATGATAATTGTAATATTGCGAAATAAAATTTCAATTGATAAAAAATAAAGAAAAATAAATGAGGAGTAGTATTTTTCTCGCGAGATCTTGAAATTGAATCTAAATTATAAAGGTTAGCTGATAATTAAGAACCATCCCATAATTTAATTGCTAAAAAACATATTCTATATATTTTCTATTACTAAGAGACCAACTTTATAGTATAGAAAAAAGACCAATATTCGATTTTTGTTGGTTGAAATAAACCATATAACTATATTACAATATTGCATTCAAATCATTTAAATTATAAAATACAATATTTAAATCTAAAACTACAAATTGGTCTATATAGCAAACATAATAAAATCAAACCGCATCAATGTTTACTTTGTCACTTGCCCCTTTAGTTGACCGGTACAATCAAATAAAAAGTATAAATATAAGTTTGAAGATTGAAGTATGAGAATAAACAAAAAATGTAAACAAGACATGTCCAGTATATAAAAAATAGACTCATAGCTCAGAACAAACAAAAGTTTGTAAATACATACCGTAACGAATAAAACTCACACTCACAAATTCAAGAATAACTTTGATACTAATATTTTAGAAATGCATTACAAAATAGCAAGAAACCTGAAAAAATCTGCAAATATCCAACAATTAAAAAAATAAAAATAGACTAAACCTGCAAAACTAAGAAAAAATGACAAATTAAAGGAAATAGTGAGAGTGAAATAAAAAGGAAAAACTACTCAAGAAATAAAATTTTATTCAACCAATATAAAATAATAGTATCATTACCATATTTTTTGAAATGGAAACGCACATGTATATATAGAATTGTGAGGCTAGCAACAATTAAGGGAGTATCTATGAAGTTTTGCATATGGTTGACTATATAGTATATATGAATTAATTCTCAAATTCTAAAATAGGTAACTATTTGAATTGTTTCTTTTTAAGCACAACCCTAACCATCACATTCCAGTTTTCTTTCACTACAAGAAAACATCAATTTTCCGACTGATTTTCTATTAAATTACCGGCCGTTTAGGCAGCCGCTAACTTACCGGCCGCCGCAAATTAAGCAAATCCGCAGGAAAGTAATAAAATAATATTTTTTTAAAAATCTGCACAATTACCGACGGGCAAGGCCGCCGCAAAATCTGCTGCCTGCAAAGTTGCAGGCCTTGGAAACTGAAGCAGCAGGTAGCGACGGACCAGGCCGCCGGTACCTCTTAACCATTTTAAAAAAAAAAACTGGGAGGATTAGCGACGGCTTAAGGCCGCCGCAAAATAATAATTAAAATTAAAAAAAAAAAAGGACGACCTCTTTCCTCTTCACCCTTATTTCTTTTTCTCTTCACCCTCATTTATTTTTCTCTTCTCTCACTCTTATCTCCTTCACCTCATTTCTTTTTCTCAATCAATTTCAAAACACAACACCACCACAAAGACTTTGAAAATATTTAACACCACCACAAAACACAAACTCATCTTCTTCAACACATTAAAATCCAACTCATCTTTCATATCCTTTAATCTTAATCTTGATCTACATAAAAATCACAAAATCATCAACAACTACTTCATGGTTCATCAACAACAACTTCAATCTCACAAAATCACAACAACAACAACAACAACAACTACTCCTATTTCATCACTCTCACAAAATCTCTCTTTCTCTCTCAATCTCATCTCTCTAATTTTATGGGTTTGTGTTTCATGGGTTTGATTTTTAGTGTATGATTTTATGGGTTTGTGAAGAATTTATTGATTTGAATTTTTTGGGTTTGTTGTTGTTAAAAGATGATTTTTTTTATTTTTTATTTTGGTATTAAAAGATGATATTTTTAACTTATAAAAAATGAATTTGTTGGTGTTAAAAGATGATTTTTTTATTTTTTATTTTGGTATTAAAAGATGATATTTTTAACTTATAAAAAAAGATGATTTTTTTAACTTATAAAAAAAATCAATATAACCAAATAAATAAAAATAATTTTTGTGACTCATTGATCATTTTAACCAAATATAAATATTGAAAAATGATTTTTTGTTATTATTTATTTATTTAAATAAAATACATTTTTATAAATTAATATTAATAAATTTTAATAAAATAAATTTTTTTTTTTAAAAAAAGGAAGGATTAGCGACGGCCTGGGCCGCCGGTAATGCAACCTGCAGCATGTCAGGCGTGGCAGGCAATAGCGACGGCCTAGGCCGCCGGTAAATGCCTAGCAGTGTGTCAGTCTGTGTGCAGAAAATAGCGGCGGACCTGGCCGCCGGTAACTGCTTCCGGGGCCGTTTTTTGCGGCGGATCATGGCCGCCGGTAATTTTGCCATTTTTTGAATTTTCCGGCCGTTTTTCTTGTTTTCCGGCCGTTTTTTTCCGCCGCTATTTGGGTGTTTTTTTGTAGTGTTTTGAGGCATTCAAAGAAGCAATTGAATCATACTTTGGAGCCATTAGAATTTGTAATTTGTAAATTTGTAAATAAGAGAATTGGTATTGAGATTGGATGTGATGAATAGAAAATAACATTGTGTAGACTATTTATAGATGTAAAATAGGTCAAAATAAAGCATAAACCTAAGGAATATTCTATTAATTATTAAATGGGTGAAAGTCAAATTAGGTAGAGTATATTTTTCGTTGGGAGATATTTGGGCCATTAATACGGATTCACTGATTTTAATGGGGAGATTATGTTGAAAAAAAATGAATATTGCCTTTCCTTTTGTAGGTATAATGACAACACATGAACATAAGTCAATTGCTTAGGTATAATGACTTTGAACAGTAAATAAATAGCATTTAATTCTAAGAATTGAGGATCAAAATTCAAAATAATTAGCATATCAAAATTCAAAATAGCTATATGAAAATAATTCTAAGAATAGCATTTTTAAAGCTTTTATCAAAATTCAAAATAGTTACTTTTTTAAGGTTTTGATCATAATTCATAATTCAAAATAGCTATTTTTTTAAGGTTTTGATCAAAATTCAAAATAGCTATTTTTTTAAGGATTTGCTTGAAATATTTTTTTTATATTGTCTTTGCTTATGTTGTGTGATTTGTTAAAAAAAAAGTGTATTAATTAATTGCTTAGAGATTGTTTTTTTATATATTGTTTTTGGAACTAAATCATTTAATTCATTAATTAATTGCTTGGAGATTGCCTTAGAGAAATAATTGCATAATTTGAGCACACCACGTTTTTATTATGATTGTACTTTGATCCTTGTTTTTTTTTTTGAACTAAATCATTTAATTCATTAATTTCCAAAACAATGTGAGAGTAGAATCATTGTGGGATTGCCACGTGTATAATATGCTTTAAGGAAAGGCTCCTAAATAATATATATATATATATATATATATATATATATATATATATATATATATATAGATAAACTTGTGTTCAAATCTTAGTTGATCAATCCTAAATACAAACTTATAACATTAAATCAAAAGAACTAAAGATGCAAAAAAAACCCACTTAATCATATCACATGAATAACATTAATCTTTGTGATTATCTACTTACAATATATTAAAAGAAACTACTACTAATATACCAAATTTGTCCAATCAAGTTTAATGATATTTCAGAGTTTATGCCCTTAAATATAATTTTAACTCTAAACTAACAAAAATACAACACAAAAAGAGGAAGAAAAAAAAAAGATAAGCATAACTAAATATTCCCATAAAAATAGCATCGGAAACCACCTCTAAAAAAAGATACTAATCAAATATATTTAACAAAAATAATTAATTAAAAAAAATTTAGGCATAAAATTAGGAACAAAAATCAATATCAAAGATACACAAAAAATAGTGCAAACATTTTTTTAATGAAAAAATAGTAATTTTTTTTTAAAATAGTTTATAAAGATAAAATTTTTGTTAGTGAAAACATATGAATTAATATGCGTAAAAAAAATTTACGAATTTACACGGGACAATTGCTTTAATAAATGTTTTTGATTATACGCGGGACAATTGATTTAATTAAAAAAAGGAATTGAATAATAAATATTTATTAATTTTAATTTATTACACAAAATGAACTCATTTGTATTGACTTATTATAAGTTTTATAAAGTAGTTTATAAAAAAAGTTTATAAAGATATAATTTTTGTTAGTGAAAATTTATGAATTAACATACGTCAAAAAAGCTTACGAATTAACACGGGACAATTGCTTTAATAAATTTTTTAATCATACACGGGACAATTGATTTGATAAAAATGAGGAATTGAATAATAAATATTTATTAATTTTAATTTATTATACAAAAATCATACACGGGACAATTGCTTTAATCAAGAACCATTAACTTAATAAATTTTACAAGCATGAGCACAATGACGTCGATAAAAATTTAATCATACACGGGATAGTTGCTTTAGTAAAAAAGGAATTGAATAATAAATATTTGTTATTATTAATTATAATTATAATTTATTACACAAAAATCATACACGGGACAATTACTTTAATAAAAAAAATTATTAATTTAATAAATTTTACAAAAAATAACACAATTACTTAATTTATATTTTAACAATATTTTAATAATAAAAATCAATAGACCCGTGTGATGCACGGGTCTCAAAACTAGTTGCAATATAAAGGATATGCATTTGGAAGCGTGGTGAATTTTTTTTTTTTGAGATGAGGATAATGTTGTTTTTGGATGTATTTCATTCTCAGAGTCCAAACTATATGTTACAATAGGATAACTACAACAATTATAATTTTATTTTATTTGAATAAATCTGTATATTTGGTAATTAGTAACCTCAATAATATATACTAGCACCACAAATGAGTTCACTTGTAAAAAATGCGTCGAAATAGAAAAAAGTTAGAAGATATCCGCTTATTTGATGAATGTATTTCATCTTATTTTGTTATTTTCAGTCTGCTATGAACAAGCAGAACATAACAACTCCTTTGATGAGGTTAAGGCATTGTTTGTAGTGGTCAAAAGCTTCAGGAACGGAGGGGCAATGTACTTGCAAAAATGTTAGCACTTCAACGCTCAAGTCAGTATTTTTCCAAGGGAATGTGTATGAATTTAGTGAATTGTGTGCACCTTAAATGTCAATAACTATGCATATTTAGTCAAAGTCACACATGGATATACATGAGTGATAAATTTACCACGTGAGTGGAATTGAGAATAATACCAAACAAGGACGATAATTATACTATGATGAGTTGTCTTGGACCTTGAGGTATTGGGCCTTTAGCGTAATGGGCTTTGGCCAATCCCAAACACGATCTCTTTTGCAACTACAAAGAGAACTTTGTTAAGAATAAAAATTGTCAAAACAACACTCTAAATATGGCTAATGCTATGGTGGACCACTTTCACAAGTGGTCTACCATGGACAAGTGATCTACCGAATACGAATTTTACAAAATTTACTGGTAGATTGAAAGTTTATATCATATAGATCATTCATAAATTTTTTTAGAAAAATTGAAAATCATTTGATATTTTATTGGGATTTATCAAGATTTATAGTATTTAATAAACCGTTAATCTTGATGGACCGTCTCAATAACATATCAAATAATTTCAATTTTTCTAAAATTTTCTATAGATAATCTATATGATATAAACTTTCAATCAAACGGTGGTTATTGTAAAATTCGTATTCGTTGTAATAATATTCATAACCGGTCCACCATGGACCACTTGATGATGCGGTCCATATTAGGATTTACCCACTATATATACTTCTTTAAATTTGACTCCTTTGTAAAAAATTGCTAGCTTTACCAGTGCTCATTTTTCTCTTAGGTGATGTCAAGTTATAATGTATAGATGAGATAAGTTTTCCATCATGTATAAATTTATTTTTACATTTCACTCAATAAATTTTACTATTTGATCAAATCTTTTTACTAATAAAAGGAAGCTCCTATGTTATTCTTATGTCTCCATTGTGCCTATGTGGCATATCTAAATGAGCTCCAAGTCTTGATTAAAAAAAGCTCAAATTCTTCATTGTTTTTATCCCACAATTTATTGTATTTGTCTATTCATTCTCCAAATTCATGGTTATGCATTTTGGTTGAAGAGTAGTTAAACGCTACTAATGCAATACAATTATCACCACACACATAAAGCTCATGTCATGATCATTGGAATTCTTTCCAATCAATATATTCAATAATGATAAAAGAAATATAAATTGTAACCATCTATGATCTTTATAAGCAATACTCACTAACCACAACTTTTTATTCATACTCTCATTTTCATAGTTTTGTTCTTTTACATGTTTTAGCAAATCATGTTTCTCAACAAGTAAGTCAACTATTATCTTATCTTTTCGAGTATAAATATTTGTCTCATTTCAATGTCTTTTTTTCTTACTTTTTAGGGATCAAAAGTCCAAAGATAACAAAGGAACATATGTTGGAACATGTTGAGTTAGCAATATGTCATTTTAATTATATGTAAGTTTTATTTATACTTAATTTATGGATTTGTATGTTATGTAAATAAAATATCGTATATTTTTGATTTAGCAACATAACTTTTTATTCATACTCTCATTTTCATAGTTTTGTTCTTTTACATGTTTTAGCAAATCATGTTTCTCAACAAGTAAGTCAACTACTATCTTATCTTTTCGAGTATAAATATTTGTCTCATTTCAATGTCTATTTTTCTTACTTTTTAGGGATCAAAAGTCCAAAGATGACAAAGGAACATATGTTGGAACATGTTGAGTTAGCAATATGTCATTTTAATTATATGCAAGTTTTATTTATACTTAATTTATGGATTTGTATGTTATGTAAAAAAAAATATCGTATAATTTTGATTTATCAACATATTATTTGGTTCTAATTTTCTTTCAAAATATTGTATATCTTTCAAAATTCTAATTTTCTAGAATTGTATATATGATACTTTGATTAATGGGGAATTTGCTAAAGAAGGGGAGGTAGGGGAATAGTTGCAGAATCATTCTTTGCAAGGAAGGAGTAGCTGACGACTATGATAGTGTATTGGCAAAGAAGACAAAGTTGTGTGAAAATCTCCATGTCATATTAAAATAGGTGAAGAGTAAAAAATTCTTCAAAATAAAACGTGATCACATTAAGTGAATAAATTTGATCATTTTGATTCCAATAGCTCCTAGACAAGCATTATGCTTATATGACACTCTAAAAAAAAGTTTATAATCTCTCTACTTCTCTTAATTATTATTTAATCTAAAAAAATATAATAATTAATATTTGTGGCTCTTCTATAAATTTAGAGAGATTATAATCAACAAATTAAATTTGATCAACAAATATAATAATTATATTTTATAGAAATAATGATTGTTGATTATAATCATCCTTATTTTCATTAATTTGCACGGGAATATAGAAAATTTATCCTCCCCAAATTAAATTTAATATTTAATGATTAATACATGAATATAGAAAGACAATCAATAATATTAGTGTTAATTCTAAAGAAAGAAAATTAAAGAAAAGTGATACGTTAGATGTTGATATGATGAAGGTGAAAGTTCAATGACAAAATAATTAATAGGAAGCAACACACATAACATAAATTAATAGTGTTAATAATAATGGAAAAAAAATTATAAAAGGAAAATGAATAGATGTATGTGCTACTTCATCTTATCCTCCCAAAATGTGTTAAATTATGACATGGTAATTATAATAATACACTTCTTAGGTTTATATGCTTGATTAAAATTTCATGACTCAAAGAATTCCAACTAACATATATATATATATATATATATATATATATATATATATATATATATATATATATATATATATATATAGAGCTGGCATGTGGATTTTATCATATATATTGAGACTTTTGCAAGTAGCTAGAATCATACATGCAGTTGTTCATATGGTAGGTTTTATTTTGTGTGTTTGACAATTGAAAATATAATTTTTTTCAATTCATTTTCTCCCTACTAAAATATATTTTCTTTCAATTCACTTTCTCCCTACTAAAAGGTATGTAATTTTTGGGAGTTTTCTTTTGAGTCTTTCTTTTTGCTACACAAAAAATATTATCTTTTCTTTTCAAGCCTAAATGTTATTCTATTTTCAATTCGCATATCCATTTTTCTTACTTTAAGGATCAAAATTGATCAAAGATAACAATAGAGCAGATCTTGAGAATGTGTTGATTTAGCAAGCCGTCAATTTATGTGTAAGTTTTAGCAATACTTTTTTTTATTGACTAGAAGTTTTAGCTATACTTAAACTATGGATATTGTATGTTATGTACAAAAAAAAATGTTATTGATTTAGCAACACGTCAATTTATATATTGCATGCAAAAAACTCATAATTCGTGTAATTTTTGCAAGGATATATCACTACCTTTGGTTGTCACTACTACTATCGTGAGTTACTACTTTGTGTCCATACATCTTCCCCTACTCATACCAGCATAATGCTTATTATTTTGAACCTTTTGACATTTCAATGTGAGTATGTGACAGTATGGAAGAATGGAAGTTGATTTTGTAAAATAATTTTTTGTAAAAGAAACTTTTGAGACATTCTTGAATTAATCATCTATTCTAAATTTAATTAAAATAGATAGTTATATAATTAAATTAACAATTGAGAGGATATTGTTTAGTAGCACGTGCATTCATTGAACCAAAAGGCATAAGAGCATCCACAATGGAGCACTCTAATTTTGAGTACTTAACCGGATCCCACTTGTACACATCATTTTTTTATAATTTTTTAATAATAATATTTGTTAAGCACTCAATCCCTCCAACCCAGCACCTTCTAAAAAGTTCTAAATAGGGCCCACAAAAACTCTACATCTCATCAATAACTCTACATCTTTATAAATATGTCCCACAAAAATATTTGTTAATGAAGAGAGAGAGGGTACTTATTTAGGAAGTGGTACCTAATAGGTACTAAAAAAGTGTTTTGCTCTAATGGTAGTACCTAATAGGTACCACTTCTTATTGAAATAGGTACTACCATTGGAGATGGTCTAATAAGATAATCATAATGTCCCAAATAATCAATTTGAGTGCATCCAAACTTACATTTGTTCTAATTTGCAGGAAAGCAGTTAGAGAGTAGCGCCTCTTAAGCGATACGTACTAAACTAAACTGAAAACCCGAATCAAAATTATTAAATAAAAAAGACAAAATAAATGAAGGGACCAAAAACTAATTAAAAAAAAGAGAATGATATAAGAAAAATACTTGAGCATAGTAAAAGGAAGATTAATAAAACCGCTAGCTAAAAACATTTTGAATTTCTGATCAATAAAATATGGAATATAATTCTGCCAAGTGAATGTTTGAGAAGAAACTTCAATAGAAATTAATTTATTATCATAACAAGAATTGTCTTTTTTGTAAATATGAGAGACCTTAAATTATATGAAGGAGTAGATTAAATAGTTATAGTTATATTTTTTCAAGAATAAGAAAAACCGTCAATTGTAAAAATTGTTGATGTTCATAAACGTCAAAATAAATTTTAGAAATTGTTGAAACTGTAGATATTAAAACATATTTACATATATTTGAAAAAAAATATAATCACACATATATTTAAACATATTTACATGCACTATAATAAGATGATTTAAATAATCTTATTGTTTAAAGATAGTGTGTGCATATGTGTTATGAAATTCGCTAAAAGTTCCAAAATTATCAATTTGATTTTAATATTAATAATGTAACTATTTAAATAAAATAAGTACATACTCCAAAGTGTTTTAAAATAATAAATTCTCTTTACCTGAGCTAATTAACTAAACCTAAATTTAAATATATGAAATCATCATCCAAACTTATATATTGGCAACAAAAAATATTCAAATTCAAATTTATATTATAACAAAAATAAACTAAATATTCCAGCAAATATTATTAAATAAGAGAGATAAAAACTAACAATAAATTTCAAGGGACACAAATCTCACAACAACAAAAAAAAAACCACAAAAAAAATGTAAACAGTGCAATAGACTAAAAAATCGGGACTAATAATAAAGTCGAGATAAAATTCCACCAACACCAAGTGACATGTGACTATACAATTGCAACTCATATAAAGAAAACTAAGATCTTATGCAATTACACTCTAAAAATAAAATATAATGCATCCTTTCAAACTTAAAAATATTAAAAGAGATCTCTTTTTTTTTTTTTGGTACAAAAAATATTAAAAGAGATCTATTATATTAAAATATAAACAAAACTATGATATAAATCAATAAAAAATCACATATTTCTAAACAAATATTTATTTTTATACATATACTAATATTAAATATATTCATATTTTAAACGAATATCTATATATAATTATACTTATCACAATAATTATTTTTCATTTATAAAAATATTTTAATTATATATTTTAATCGAACCCGTGCAACGCACGGGTTTATCCCTAGTGAAATGTAATATGACATATCGATCAAATGGAGAGACTAATTGATCTAATGATAAAAGATTTGTCTCACTTATTTATATTATTAGACAAAATTTTAATTTATTGCATTTCTATTTTGCCTTTCATTAGAAAAAAACAAACACACATGATCCTTAATAATAGAGTCAGCCTAAGATTTAAAAAATCAAAGTAAAAACTTTAGACTTCAAAGTTTGAGTTAAAAAAAGTTAAATGCCTCAAATCTTCTTAGACATAAGTTTAACCCTTAAATTTAGTAATATATAAATTTTTTATTTATTTTTCATTAAATCATATGTAATTTTTTATTATCTCATAACACTTAAAATTAAAAATTGCTTTAAGTCTCTAATTATGTCGGACCTGTTGATTTCATCACTGCTGCGTGACACTATGTCACTAGCAATTTTCCACGTTGACCACGAGACCGTCCTCTTATCTTTTCAATTAATTGGTTGGGTTGTTGCCGTACCTTGACAGTAACACACACCCAACCCATTCCCAATCTAATTACTAATCCACACACCAATCTAATTACTAAACCAAATCTAATTAGTTCTTGTACTTAACTTTCAACAACACAAGTACAGATTATTTCCCATAGTATTATAACAAATGTATTAGATAAAAATCTAAGTATAAAAATATATATTTTTAAACTTATACTATCTCATTCCTTTGTAAGTATCCAAAAACATCGTTTTTGAAAGCCTCTTGTTCATATCTCTCATTAAAAGGTGCTATTTGATAATATCTAATTAACTTACTCCCAGCTAACCCGAGCGAACATTCCAATAATTGTCCTACATTCATTTGTGAAGGTATTCTTAATGGATTGAAGATCATATCAACGGATTTAGTGTTCCTGTTTAACTATTTTTATTTTGGTACATAACATAGTACTATATTAAATTTTGTTTTTCTTGTATATAATATATTAAATTTATTGGAAAGAAAAAATGTGCGCAAAAAAATAAAAATTTATTTGTCGATTAAAATTAGGCTATAATAGCAAGATAATGTGCAAAAATATATTTTCTTAATTTGATGTTACTATTCTAAACAGACACTTAAAAATGAATGGAGGTACTATATAAGAGTATATAAGTTCAATTTACTCAAGACAATTTTTTTAAATAAGTGTATCAAAAACACTTATAGCAAGACCTGATTTTATTTAGCATGAACGATGTACAAATCTTAGAGAAACTTATCTTCGAATTAATTATGACCTAATTAAAAGAAGACAAGATTTTCTTTTTAAATCGTTAAATAGTTTAGTGGTGATTGACGCTGAATTTAACAGGGATGACCATAATTCGACCCCCCGCAACTGCGATCGAGAAATAACTGAAACCACTTGATGCTAGAATCGTCCTCCGAATCAGATTAAATTGGTAATGAAAGTTAAAAGAGTCACAAATGTTCTCAGGCAAATATTCTTGAGTATTCCTTATAAAAATTTAAGTGAGTTCATTATTATGGCAATGAGTGTTACATGATTCAAATTTTTCACATAAGTAGCAAAGTTCGAACTCATATTTTATAAACATTAGTTGATTGAATCAAAAAAGAAAATATTAGTTGATATTTTCTTATAATTTTTTTAAACAAAGTGATAAACACAATTGAAACTCACACACAACTGTAAAATTTCGAATCCAAATAAAAATGTCAAACTTACAAAAACGATATTTATAAATTGAACTAGAATTTGTTGGCAAACATTTATCAATTATCATGAGAAAAATCATCATTCCTTCGCAAATAATTTATTTTCTTTCCTTTCCTATTTTACACCTTTAATACATTTTTTCATTAAAATAAATAAAAAAAGGAAAAAAAAGAAGATAAGAAATAGAAAGAAAATAAGATTATTTACGAGTCAACAAAAAAATATGCACATCATCTCCTAAACACTATTTGAATTTTTGTTGATAAATATACAATAATAAATACCACCAAAATTTACATACTGTTATGAAACAATATCTAAACATAAGGATGAATAGAGAAGAAAGGAGAGAAAGTCAAAGAGAGAAGAATAGAACTCTTGTATTATATATTCACATATGTGTATTTACATAACAATATAGCTCCTATTTATAGAACAATATTATGGGCCAATGATGTGGGCCAAAACCTATTGGACATCTACTAACTAGAATTATTCATAACACTCCCCCTTAGATGTCCATTGAGGATATGTCTCGTTAAAACCTGACTAGAGAAAAACCGTTTTGGGGAAAAAATCTAGTGAGGGAAAAAGAGTACATTATCCTTTGTTGTTGAACTGCCTCATTAAAAACCTTAACAGGAAAACCCAGTGGGATAAAACCAT
Source organism: Trifolium repens (assembly GCA_030408175.1). Taxonomy (NCBI): domain Eukaryota; kingdom Viridiplantae; phylum Streptophyta; class Magnoliopsida; order Fabales; family Fabaceae; genus Trifolium; species Trifolium repens. Next base: position 42,493,487 of record CP125851.1, read on the forward strand.
GGTGAAGGGAAAAAAAGTGCAGAACATATTTGTGTCTCCCCCTCATAAAGACAATTATATATGAGGTGAAGAAAAACCAAATAATCTTCTGTATTAGTTTCTCAAAAGCTTTACTTGAAGTTGACTTCATAGAAAGATCTATCACATCTTCTTTATCGTACGCTTCTCCAAATTTGCATTTTGTGCGACATTATCTTCATACTAAATTGTTGCAAGAGCCCTTTGATAGAAAATTCACAAATCTCTTGTATCTGATGAATCTCATACTTGAACCAAATCACATTCTTGATTATCTCATTTAGTGCTAAATTTTCCTCGTCATTTTATTTCATAAGATTGTTATTGTAGTTAGTTTCACAGATCTTCATGAGTGACTGTATTTACTCATGTAAACATATAATTTGTATTATACAAATAACCTGCATATCTCAAAATAATAAAATATATATATAATAACAAATATTACGTCAACAATGTATTTGTCTCCTTTTGAATTAAAATGTGGTACTTCAGGACCAATTCAAGTAAGTTATTATTTTCTTGAGACGTGTGATAATCTTTGTTCACATAAGGTGACATCGATACACAAATTATATCTTTTCATATAAAATGTGTTTAGTACCTTATTTCATTCCAACATATTTCATATGAGTGTCTTGGTGCATAAAATCTCATTGAAATACTAAATTTGCAGTTCAAAATAAACTTTGACCATCCAACATATTTCATTCCAAACTTTTCTTTAATCGATGAATTTCAAGAGCTCTTCAGGAGTTCTGATCAAGTTTATACTATCATCATAAAAAATCAAGTATAACAAATTCATTTTCAATGATGGACAAATGTCATTCTCATATTTCTCATTTGGAAATATTCACTAAAATTATTATACAACATGCATTTTGATTGTATGCATATACAAAAAGACTTATTCATTTTATTAAGTCATCTCTTTAATATTTTAATTGCATGCCTCATGCAAATTAATTCCTTCAAGAAGTTTCATATAATCCTCACTAACAACAAGTGAGCCATGTAAATATATTGTAACACAATTTTCAAATAAAGTGAGTCTTTTTGTGTTACTAAAAGTAAGAAAATATTTTAATTTCACTTCAGGTGAATATTTCTCATTTCACTTGAATACGAAGACTCATATATGCTTATTGGATTTATACCTTCAGGGCATAGACTTCAAGTCCAAAATTTGCAAACGAATTGCTTCTTTATATTTTGGCTAGCCACACCCTTTAATTTGGGTTCAATGTTCTCGCACTTATAATATTTAATTAGCGCTACCTCATTTGTCGACAATTTTTCAAGTTCTTGGTTCTTTGTTTTAACTTGTAGAGATATAACTGATTGAGATCTCTTTTATTATCAGAAATGACAGGTATCTGAACCTTTTCAGGAAGTATAAACATTTTGCAATCTCTACACTTTTCATGATTGTTTTCTCACCAACAAGACCATCTTTCTTCTCTAAGTTTTATCTTTGGAACCAAGTTTTAGGCATGCCTTAGCCTATTAAAATTTCAATAGAAAAGGATATTTGCAGCATAAAGGAATTTAGAAATCCCTTTTAGGCTAGAGAATGCATATTTTGAACTTCAGGTTCATATTGTTGTCTGCGAGTATTTGAATGCATTCTATACAAAAATTTGAGCTGCTTATATTTATTTTTTCTCTCCCCCCCTAATGTCGATAACTAATAACAAGATATAAAATATCCAATAGTAAAGATCCAAAATCCATCACATAATCTCAGTTTTCTTTTAGTTTTATCTAACATTGTCTGCTGGAAAATGAATAACATGTAGTTCGCATAAAAAAATCTTAGATGAGAGATATTATGTTCCTGACCATGAACAAATTGTAATGGGGAGAATTTTAATGATTCATTGGCTTGATGCACATAGATGTTGCTACTAGCAAAATAACATGTCCAAGTAAGGACATTTGTTCTCATAATAATTGTCTGGCCATAAATATGAAGCATTTAGCTAAAAATGAACATGTGCAACTCGGCATTCAAAATCATGTAACACACCAACTTGATCAAGGTTGGTGAAATTTACTTGGCAATTTAATCGATTCATCGATAAACTTATATAATAACTATGTGGCCCACAAAATATTAAATATATGCACATGTATCACATCAAATAAAGGGAAATTCAAATCCCTTATTTCGTCTTGTATTGCCTTTGAGAACAACATCTGATAATTCATTATATTGAAGAATGTTCATACTCTTCGATTGCATCATAAGACTCGGGATGGTCTAACCGGTCATGCCAATTATATTCGCTTTTTCAAATGTAGAACTTTTCCTTAAATAAAATCATACTTCAATAATTCAGATAATATTTTCTCGCAATTTGAATCCTTCGGGGATTTTCATATTTCCTCATTTTATCGTCCTACTTTGATACCAATAGTTGGGGAAAATACGAGTCTCTAAATCACACTTGAATTCTCAATATTCTTCCCCTCAAGTGTGATTTCCACCACTTCATCATAAACATTGTTTGGAATTTCATAGATCTCTGCCGGAGAATCACCATGCACTTTCGTATACACCATCCTGTCCTTCTGGGATAATTTAATCATTATTTGATAAAAAATCACAACTCAGATAAAATATTTGCTTCTGGAAATATCATAAATTCATCAATCACTTTACAATTAATAACAATTGTAGAATGGCGCAGGATAGTGTATCTCATTTTACAAAGATAAAATCATTTAATTGAAAAGATAAATAAATAAATCATGTTCTATCTTCATTTGTGCTATGAATCTTCTGGATTCTTTGTTAAAGTATATCACATTATGACTCTTTTGGACTCATAGTTGAAAACTCAATAAATTTCTATTATCTCTTGAGGAATATAATGCATTCTTAAAATTTACTTGAATTCCTCCGGATAACAATATTTTAGCTCTTCTGGAGCCTTCAATCATTTTCTCGGTACCAAAGATGAAAAATATAATTTACTCTTAAATATTGCGTGCGTTGTTGCGCAATCAACGAGATAAATATTTTCTCTATAAAAATCAATAGTCATAACAAATATTATATTTTGAGCATCAAATTTTCTAGTGCATTTCAATTCTTGCACTCTTTCTTTCTGGAACTATTTATGAATCTTCTTGATTCATAGTTATATTGTATCATACTACAGTCCTTCAAGACACATAGTTTATTTGAATTGTATAACGAATCTTCCGGATTCATAACTTATGTTTATTTACTATAGTTCTTTTGGATTTGTAGTGTATGAATCTTCAGGATTTATAGAAACTTGAACCATATTAAGAATTTTCTTTAGTTCTTCGGAAATTAATCATAATAATAAATAATCTTGCCGTAAAAAATTAAACTCTATTCTTATGGATAAAAAAAATAGTTTTGTATTAATTGCAGTTAGAAAATCATTCCAAAAGGTTAGTGGCACATACTGTGTTAATTCATTTGGATGTGCTCAACGAAATTCAACGATTTTGGAGCAATATAATGTCATAATTTACATAAAAGTAAGAATTAATTTGTAACCCATATGGAATTAATAAACAATTGTTGGAGTTGTTATCTAACTCAAAATCTATATATATTGAACCAAAATCTGAGAAAATCTTAGTATCCAATATTGTATAAAAGATTAACACGGGAGAATTAAAAGAATACTTACAATTGTTTGTGTCTAATAGTGTCTTTTTTTTTTTTTAAAAAAAAAACTTGCTCACCAAAAATAACTTGTTCATGTAGGTGATGGTCTGATCCATATATCTACTATGGATATTGCTTGCAAAACTTAACTATGATTATAGATAGACCAACAACAAAGGTTTTCTTTTACCAAGTCAAACCATAAAAAAAGAAAAGAAAAAGGGGCATGTGTTTAACGTAAAAAAAACTGATTATAATGATGAGTCATGGAAATATTATAGGAAAAATTAGTTAGTATATTGAAACGGTCAACAAATTAATTGAAATTAACTTTTGAAATTATAGTAACGTTTTGACACCATTGTACGTACTGAAAAAATGGTATATCAATACTTTTTGTTCTTCCTTCCCCTTTCTTTCATATTGTTCTTTTTGTTCTTCCTTTCCCTTTTTGTTCTTCTAGAATTCAAAAGGAATAAACAAAATAATACTATATAAAAGTGTGCAATCATTCAGGGATGCATATATATATATTGAGTTAGGAAATTAGAAAATAAAATTAGGTTTTTAAGTTCTTCGAGAACTATTACACATATAAAATAATTTGTACAATCCTTCAGGGATGCATAGATATTGGATTCTTCTAGAATTCATAATAAAAGTTGAGTTTTCTTAAGTTCTTCCGGGACTAAATTAGTGAATTCTTCCGGAATTCATGATGGAAAAATTTGAGTTTTATAAGTTCTTCAGGAACTCGACTATTGAATTCTTCTAGAATTCATAATAAAAATTGAGATTTTTTCAAGTTCTTCGGGAACTAGAATATTGAATTCTTTTGGAATTCATAAAAATTGATATTTTTTCAAGTTCTTCAGGAACTAGACCATTTATTTAAGAGTAGTGAATTCTTCCGAAATTCACGATGGAAAATTGAGTTTTCTAAATTCTTCGGGAATTAAGTTTATTGAATTCTTCGAGAACTCATAGATTATTTTTAAGTTCTTCCAGAATTAATATTATCGAATTCTTCGGAAATTTCTAAATTAAATTTATATGTTTTTCAGGAACTATATAATATAATAAAAAATTTGTTTACAATTCTTCAAGGACGCATAAATATATTTCTTCCGGAATATATATGAAATAAATGAATTAAACAAAATAAAAAGTAACAGTACGTGGTGCAACATATATTAAAGTATAGTATTAATTGTTCCTTAGTAACAAACAGTGACACAATAAAGTTGTGTAACAGTGACGCAAGGAAATGAAATGAAAATGAGAGGTTTAAAATACATACCTCTTAAAATGATTAGTGAGTTAGAGTTTCGTGCTGATAACGTGTTATGAAACAATATCTAAACATAAGGATGAATAGAGAAGAAAGGAGAGAAAGTCAAAGAGAGAAGAATAGAACTCTTGTATTATATATTCACATATGTGTATTTACATGACAATATAGCTCCTATTTATAGAACAATATTATGAACTAGGCCAAAACCTATTGGACATCTACTAACTAGAATTATTCATAATACATACACAATTATTAAGAATTCATATTCAAATTCATATATCAACCTAACAATATGGACATTTGCATTCATAATCCATATCACCAAGTAAACCAACCTTCTTTCAAAATAATTTCTTTTTCCTCCTTTACTATTTCATTTCACACTTCTTCTAATACATCTTCTTTTATATAAAGAAAAAAAAAAAAACAGAAAGAAGACAAGATTGCTTACGAGTAAACAAGCAAAAAGCACGTCATCTTCTAAAACAGAGAACCAAAACGGCGCCGTTTTATTGTCTAGTTCATTTTTCACCAAAATTCTGAGTTGCTTTGCTTTCGTTCCAACCCAATCTCATCCTCCAAATATTTTATCTATTCCATTCCCTTTCCCTCACCAACAAAACCACCATTTCTCAATAAACAAACGATGCCGTTTTCATTTCTCTAATAAATTTCAATCAATCTCAACAACCCTCTCTTTCTTCCGTTTTTTTTCTTTCCTTTTTCCGGTTCGGTTTTTTTCCGATGGATCGGGCTGCTATGACTGTTGGACCGGGTATGGATATGCCGATCATGCACGATAGTGACCGTTACGATCTTGTTCGTGATATCGGCTCCGGAAATTTCGGTATTGCTAGATTGATGCAAGATAAACAGACTAAGGAACTTGTTGCTGTCAAATATATTGAACGTGGTGATAAGGTTTTTGATTTTTATACTTTACTTTTTGATTTTTATTTTGATTCTAATTAAAAGAAAATTAAAGTTGAATTTTTTGGTGATTTTTATTGTGCTGTTGTTCTATTTGTTGGCTCTTGTTTTGGAAATTTTTATCTTTTTCACGTTTTTCTTTTTATCACATGATTATCGTTTTTGCTTTAATTGTTTTGTTTGGTGAATTTTTTGGTTGTTGTTTAGGTGACGTGGAATGCTATTTATAACATATTTTGTGTTTCCATTTTTGTTTAAGTACTTCCTGATTATGAATTACTATTTTTTTTACAAATTTTTTAAATTTTTTTCAAAAAATTTTCATTTTTCTTTTTATAGATGAGTTTTGTTTATGAGGGTTAATGGTCATTAAATTAAGATGATTTAATCTATGGGTATTCCTTTTGATTTTGTGAATAATGGCTTTTGTTTAAGATTTGTTTGTTGATTTGGTAAATTTTCCTTTTAGGTGGTGAGAATGATGCTAGTTTGATTGTATTTTTTTGTTTAGAAATTCAGAGCCTAATTGCAGAACACTGAAAATTGTATTTAAAAGATGAAACTTTATGAGTTTAATGAGATGCATTTTCAGTTTAAATTAGTTTTATACTGTTGTGAAGCACATACACTCCTCGGATTAGGTGTGTCCCAATGTCGACACGCGTTAGTGTCCCACACCGACACTTACCGACACTTATAGTTTTTTCTTTGAATGAATCCGACACCGACACGTATGATTATATTGAATTGTGTCATTTTCTCAAATTATTATCGGTGTCGACGTGCGGTGTCCATGTGACTGTGTCAATGCTTCATAGTTATACTGACATCTAATAAAAATTATCATATTACCACATAAGCTGTGTTATAACCACATTTTAAAAATAATTTTACTAAATTCTAATTATCATATGTGTATAACTAACTAGTTTACACTGACAATGCGTATCCCCTTTTCTTGATTTTAATATGAAAATTTTGTTGCCGTATATTATCTTTATGTTCTAACTGATGGCCTCGTCTTTTTTCCTATCATGTTATTGTGTGTCACACAGATTGATGAAAATGTCAAAAGAGAAATCATTAATCACAGGTCTCTGAGACACCCTAACATTGTTAGGTTTAAGGAGGTTAGTATATTTTTATATTCCTATAAGCAGAAGGGTCGTCAACATATATGTGTAACACTCTGTATAATTTTACTCAGGTTATTTTAACACCTACTCATCTTGCTATTGTAATGGAGTATGCATCTGGAGGGGAACTTTTCGAGCGAATCAGCAACGCTGGACATTTTTCTGAGGACGAGGTTCTCATTTAATTTTCTTACTTTTTCAGCACCTGTTTATTCATAAGAGAGCATGAATTTGTATTTAAAATATGTTCCCTATACAACATGGTAATCCTTTGACATGATGCAGGCCCGTTTCTTCTTTCAACAACTCATATCTGGGGTCAGCTACTGCCATGCAATGGTAATTAAACTTTTTTCTATTTTCCGTTGTTTGATCTAAACCATGTTAACCCTACTCCGAAATGTAGTATCGGTATTGAATCAATTGTCTAAATATTATGCCTGACGCATCAATCTTATGTTTCATGTGCCTATTCATGAAGCAAGTATGTCACCGGGACCTGAAGTTGGAAAATACTTTGTTGGATGGAAGCCCAACTCCCCGTCTGAAGATATGTGATTTTGGTTACTCCAAGGTAAGCACATACTTATCTCACTAGTACTTTATGGTGTGAGTTCTGTGTACATTTTACTGTGACATGTTTTGTTGAGTAATGTTTATACCTCCAACCACTTCTTGCATTTGAGTGTTTTTTTCCTTATGTTTTTTGTCACTTTTGTTCTTCTGATGTGGACTGTGATAATGATTGAATTGGGTAACTCTGTAAGTTACTAAATCACAATTCTAGTAGTTTCTGCTTCATTTTTTATTCCCATGTGCTAGAGTTTAGCTTGTAAAAACCTATCAGCATGCAAGGTTGTCATATATAGTTTTCATTAAAAAACTAATGAGCCATCTATTACCAAGTGATGAATGGGGTGATAATCCACTTGAGAGGAGGCAAAATAGCTTCTAATTTCTAATGAACACTTGAATGATTGTTTGGTTCAACTTAGCTTTGTATAAATAATTGCGTTTTAAAAAAACCGTTTTGGGAAGCTGGAAAAAACATTTTCCTAAAATAAGCAAATCTAAACACCTACTTGAACTTTACTGTTATCCTTTTAATTTTTAATTTTTTTTTATTTCCTTTTCTTGAAATGCAATTACTTTAATGGAGTTTTAGGATATTATTGTATCTTGCAATCTGATTGATGGCGTTATTTTCAGTCTTCAGTGCTTCATTCACAACCAAAGTCAACTGTGGGAACTCCGGCATATATTGCTCCAGAAGTATTACTCAGACAAGAGTATGATGGAAAGGTAGTGTCTAATTTCATGGTGTTATTCTTTTTCTGTAGAACTTTACAGTCACATTTGATGACTCATAGTTTGGTTGCTCTAATATAGTAATAATAAACTAAAACCATGATATTTTTGATAGCCTAATCTGTTCTCATGTAATCCAATGGTCATTTTGATCTGTAGTCTATACAAAGACCATTCTTCTTTCTGCTTGCCGTGTCATCTCATTTTCATATAGTTCAGGTCTTCTTGGCACTAGTTGAAAATCCGAACTTGACTGTTTACAGTATTGTCTTATATCATTAATTATTTAATATTAAGGGAATGGGAGGTAAGTTGTATCCTAAACTTTTTGAGCTTGAAAAATTGTTAAAGGCTCTTATTCTAGTAGTACCTTTTTGGTAGATCAAGAAAAAAGTTCCGAGTTCCAAGTTTAATTAATACTAATAAAATGTTTATATTATCTTGCATTTTATATCAGATTGCAGATGTTTGGTCTTGTGGAGTAACCTTATACGTGATGCTAGTGGGATCATATCCCTTTGAAGATCCCAATGAGCCAAAGGATTTCCGGAAGACAATACAGGTACATAAGATCTGAAGATATTTATTCATTTTCTTCACGAGCAGTATCTGATTGAAAGAGAACTTGTGGTTTCTTCTTTGCAGAGAGTACTCAGTGTCCAGTATTCCATTCCAGATAACGTTCAAATATCTCTAGAGTGTCGCCACCTTATCTCAAGGATCTTTGTTTTTGACCCTGCAGAGGTAATTTCTATTTCAAATAACTGACCTAATTTTGCATGCATAAATTTGAGACTATTCTTTGTATGGCTATCATCATAGGACATTAATATATTATAAAGCATAGCTGCTTTTGTTATTATAAAATATAAAGTGTGATAGTAGAAAACAGGGCATAATGTTGAATGCATATGACTTGGGCCTATGCCCTATTGACTACAATATATGGATTTAACTTCTACTTTTGCTAGTAAAATACTTCAATGTGAATCTTATGCCGTTGGACGTTTACGTGACAGAGAATTACCATGCCTGAAATCTGGAAACATAAATGGTTTCTGAAGAATCTACCCATGGACCTGATGGATGAGAAGATAATGGGAAACCAATTTGAAGAGCCTGAACAACCCATGCAGAGCATTGATACAATCATGCAGATAATTTCAGAAGCTACTATACCACCAGCTGGAACCTGTTCTTTAGACCAGTTTATGCCAGATAACATTGATGTGGATGATGACTTTGATGATTTGGAATATGAATCCGAGCTCGATATAGATAGCAGTGGGGAGATAGTCTATGCCATGTACTAATTTAATCATGAAATACAGCATGTTAAAAAGAGAGTATCTTAATATTGGGCTTTTATAGCATTTTCAGCCTCAAGGGAAGATAAAATATGTGGTGCCTGCATTTTCTGTAGATTATATTATAGTATGGAAAATACAAAGAAGTACATGTTAATTTTTATGTGTGCGCGTGCTTCTTGGAGAGGTTCCTACGTCCACATCATTTACAAGTATCGCCTTTATAGAAGTGGGGGTTGGATGTTATCTTGCTGGTTTAGGGAAGAAACTATTGTTATACTTTACTCACTTCTTGGTGAATACTTGCTTATATAATATATTATTTACACTAGCATTTTTGTTTTAACCTGGCCAGTTAAATTTGCATTAGGTGAAGTCATATTTCATTTCTGTGCTTATATTATTATGCACCTACTCAATGTAAACAGTTAACTTTTATTAGACACTTATTAAGTTACCAAGTGTGTGCATTTGTATATCTTGTGATGAAGCATATTTTATTCATGTATACTGTTTCAACTCTTCCATACCATTCCTCTAGATTCACTGAAGTTGTTAGTATGACTGATATGGAAGTTGTCACTTGTCAGTAATATTTGGCAAACAAAGTTCGGTGAAAGAGGCAAGATAGAATTCGGGATTGAGAGATACTCAAACTTCTTTTCTGCTTTGTTCGTAAAGAAATACGCAAGGACTTTTATATTGGCTTAAACTCATGTTTGTAAGAAATCTAAAACAAACACTAAAGATAAAATGTATTTTATTTCAGAAAAAATAATTTTTTTCTAAATAAAATCTATAACAAATGCACCCTTAAAAATCAGAACATGAACTAAGCCTTGGCACTATAAAATTCTCTAGATTTCCAATTTCTAGTGACAATGTAGAAAGCTTGTGACAGTTGGTAATACTAAGCTTCTTCAATGTGGCAACTTTGCAGATATCAGAAGGTAATTCCAATAGATCATTACAATAGTCAATGTTCAATTCGACTAGATTTGGTAGTGTTTCTGAGATTTTGATGGAACTGGTTCCAAAATCTTTTTTGGTATTACACATTTTAATGGTTAATTTTGTAGACTCTTCAATTTATATAGGCTAGGAAGCAACAAAGTATTTCAAATTTGTTTAGTTCTGAAGAAGGTTGGAACCTGCAATTTCTTACAAATAAAGCTATGAGTTTAGTGATTTTGTCTGTAAACATTGTTTGAGCATTTTCACTCCCCCCCCCCCCCCCCCCCGGCACAAGTTATGGTGCATAAGCTATGTTTATGCACTGTGCATAAATATCCAAAATTGCTTAGCGCATCCACCAGATTTCTAGTGCACCCCCCAAATTACTTAGTGCATCTCCAAATTTTTATGGGGTGCGTTAGAAATTTGGGGGTGCGCTAGAAATCTGGGGGTGCACTAAGTAATTTGGGGGGTGCATTAAGTAAATTTCATTATTTATGCACGGTGCATAAGGAAAAAGCTTATGCACCATAACCACTCCCAGCACCCCCCCATTACTTTGTCTTGTTGAAGCTATGTAACATATATAAGACATATAGTTTGCTAACACAAAATGACGAAGTTTGAAACGAATGAACACACATGGATGTTACTAATATAATCGCACACAGGGATATATTTCTATAAATGAAAATTGAAAATCATTGAGTTCATTACATATATTGCCATGACAACAAACAAATGCAGTAATATATAGTATTATACAGTGATGAATAATTTAATTTCAGCCTCCTCTATTTTCAGATTGGGAAGACTAGGCTTGAAATGTTCCCAACATTCAGCAGTTTCTTGGTCACATATTAAATGCTTCAAATTCTTGAGTTGTGTAACTGACTCTGGCAATGTGTCTGATGAGAAACCAGTCATGTGAAGCTCTTTTAGATCATCCAAGTTTCCAATTTCTTCTGGTAAAGTGTGAAGACTTGGGCAACCTGATATATCAAGAAAATGTAGCTTAACAAGCCTTCCAATTGAAGTTGGTATCTGTCCCAACTCGGCACAGGAACCAAGTCGTAATACTTTCAAATTCTCGAGCTTTCCAATTTCTTGCGGCAACGTAATAAAATTTATGCATCTTGTGATACTGAGTTTCTTGAGGGAAGTAATATCACCAAGCCCGGCAGGAAGTGATTCTAAATATTTGCAATAATCAACACTTAATTCTTCTAGATTTGGAAGTAACTCCGAAATCGAAACAGTGTCACTTTGAAAATCAGGTCTTGTTTTGCAATTGTAAAGGGACAATTTTCGCATATTATTCAACTTGCAAAGAGAAGGAACAGAATACCTGCTGCAATCTGATTCTTCTAAGCTTAGGTAGAAAACCAAGTATCTCAAATTTTTCTAACTCAGGAAAGTGAAAACCATTATAATTGGTGATTATCAAAACTTTTAGATTAGTCATTTTCTTTATGCATTCTGGTAAGATGAACTTATCAGTATGGAGATTCAAGATCAGAACCTCAACTTTTTCAGCTTTTACAACATTGCTCCAATCTGCGGCGAACATTTTGTCTGCAAGAACATTTCATTTGGCGTCAACTGTGAAAATAATATACACGTGTGTGCAATTGTTTATTCATTTTAGAGAGGAGAGGTTAACTGACCAGTTGATATGGACAATGTGCGTGCAACGGTATTTTGTTGGTTCTGTTGTTCCCAACTTTTTTCATTCACGTCGAAAATCAACCTTGTCCTTTGTTCATATGGTTCCTCTCTAGCTTGATGAATAGCTATCTCCTTAAGAAGGTCATGCTGAGTAACAAAATGGTGGTTGTAGTAATTGTCAATGTGACTTGCCGCTTCCCTGGTTAATGAACAAATGTTACAATATGCAGGCGCATATAAGAGAAACACACGAAGTTCGGCCAATTGTGCCTACCCTCCAACTGCAGAGCGACTGCAGTTTCTTTGTATTATGATTAAAATTGGAATACAACTTGTACATAAATACTACGGGCTAATTTACAAGATTTCTCCTTGTATATAAGTACTATAACTCTGCTCGGTCGACCTACACACTAATCAATTATGAGTCTCAACAATAACTATATACAGACCTAAAATATTTTCTCTATATTAACATTTTCTGTTTCTTGATCAACATGATTGTCATAAAACTAAACAATGATCAATATTTAAAATTAATTGTAACTATAATTAAAAGAATGAAAATAAGAAATATACCTTGAAACTGCAAGATTAACCAAATGCAGGTTGTCTAACTCATGAACAAAAATCATTCCTTCTATGTTGTCATCGTCTAGGTTATTCAGTTCTGTCCACATGTCAATGAGGGCCGCCACAGGTATTTCTTTGTCTTGAAAAAATAATCCAAGGTCCATGAAGCACTCCTTGATGACAGGTTTAGCTTCCAATGCATCCTCCAGAACGCTTTGCAGGCGATTAAGCAATTCGTTATTAGAGTCAACAATAGAACGACCTTTGGACAACAATTTCACCATTTTTTTCCACACCTCGATTTCTTGTCCACAGAGTGATCGACCAATCAATTGAAGGGCAAGTGGAGAACCCCAACAACCCTTTGCTACCTGCTGCACATATTCTTCATCAGGAAGATAAGTTCCTCTTTCTCCATCATTTGTTAGTGCAAAGTGACGGAAAAGGGTAACCGCATCATCAACTCTAAGAGGCTTTAAGAATGAAGTTCTAAATCGTGGAAACTTAACTCTAGAAGTTATCAATATTTTACAATCTGGAACTTGAACCTTGAAGGCTTCAACAAAGGATTCTGAGCCTTGGCAAACATTATCTAGAACCAACATCACTGGACAACTTTCCCCAATTTTCTTGAGCAAACTTCTCAAATTTCTAACCGCATCGTCATCGTCATCATCTTCAAGGTAAGGCACTTCATATTCACAATCTTGAAACATTTTTTGCACAATGTTCTTCAAATTTGGAGTTTCTGATACAGTAATGAACAATAAATTTTCCCCAAATTTTCCTAGGAAAAACAAACAAACAAGGTTCTTAAATATCATATTTTCTGTCATTAGCAAAAAGACTTGTGATTATGAATGAATTATTAAGGTTTTAAAAATGGTTTGTGACTCCAATTTAGGCCTTTATCAAAGTACAACAATTGAAGTTACATCAGCTGTGTTTTATCATGATGCGGGCGCAGCAATTACTGCAACCAACCTAGTTTTAGAACCTTATGAATGAGGTTAGTTACGATATACTACTATTTATGAAGCAGTGACACATATTTTAACATGAAATACAACACTGATAAGTAAACACAAGTAATAAAAGTGTAGAAAAAGTTATATATGTTACCTCTAACTTGGTCATCCCAACATAGCAACGTCGCCAGAGTTGTTTTCCCGGATCCACCCAAGCCAGTTAACACACGTACGGACACACCACTACTGAGTAACCAACTCTTCAACTGATTCAAATGAAAATCCAACCCAACAGTGAAATCAGGTTTTACAGGAGCATCTAATAACCTCTTGAATTGTCTCCTTTTCAAGTCTCTTACTAAGGAAAGTGTCTCTTTACCATCTCTCGCCGTGTTCATCAGAGTAACAATACTACTGGATCCAATTTGCTCTTCCATAGCATGAAGCTTTCCTTGGTAACAAGGTAAACAACAACATTTCCACCATGGAACTTTGGAGTGTTTGTTAACAGTCTCTTTTGCTTGTTCAAGTTCTTTTATTATCTTCTCTGTTTCTTGTTTTGGACGATCCAATTTCTCAGTCTAACAGTTCAATCTGTTTGGCAACTGGCATCATGCGATGCACAAGGGAGGCGAGTTTTTTGCGCGTTTTTTTAAACTTGAAAGCTTTGGATATTTGGTTTGTGATTGGTTTTGTCCCTTCTTGAAACACTGCACCAAGAACAGCCCCTTCAACCAAACCTCCTGTCATAATTGGGTATGAAATGAAATTCAACAGCTCCTTTCCTTTGCAGTGTTTTCTTTTGATTTCTCAAGTTCAAAGAAACCACAATATAATATGAGAAGTGGCTTCCAGGAAATTGTGTATAGTTACTATAGTATTGTAAAACAACTAGTGAAAGATTAAACAAGACTTGTGGAAAAAGAAACATTCAAGTGTGAAAGCTTAAAACATAGTCAAATCAACTCAACAGGGCAAAAGTTTCCGCGTGTGTGCAGAGTACTTACTTGATCACTTCCCAAATTCCACAAGATGTGACTCAGAAACTGCATGTAGGACAAAATGATTGTTCTTTCATTAAGACAAAATGATTGTTTTTAGAATAACATGTTTAAATATATTTAGATTAAATTTATATGTAAAATAAGTTGTAATGTGTTACAATTTATCTCGGTATACACAACATTAATAATTTCTGCAATGTATTGTTAAATTTTGATTACAAATATTTTTAATTGTCTGTTAATAAAAATTACAGAAATTTGATATTTTAAAAATATTTATCGAAACAAATCAAACAAGATCTTATATGATACTCCCTCCGTTTCTTTTTAAATGTCAAAAAATGTCAAATTTAACGTTCATATTTAAATGTCCATTTAGTGTTTTAAGGGTACGATTTGTCAATTATACTCTTTGTCAATTACTCATATCTTTCTTCAATAAAACTAATTAATGCTATATATTTGGAAAACTAAATCTTTTTTATTATTATTTTTTTTGGTACATAACATATTAAATTTTGTTTCTTTTTTTTTGTGTGCATAATATATTAAATTTATTGGAAAGAGAAAGTGTGTGGAAAAAAATAGGATTTAATTGTTGAATTAAAATTAGGGTATAATAGGAAGATAAGGTGCAAAAATACACTTTCTTAAGTTGATGTTACTATTTAAAACGGACACTTAAAAAGAAACGGAGGGAGTAATATTTATACTTACTAGCCGCCAAACGGGCGTTTGTGTGATCGATATTCTTTTTTTTTATTTATTTGATGTGATCGAAATTCTCTATTGTGCAAATATAAATAACTACTTAATATCTTTTTTTATTGGACTTAGTTAATTGATAACTACTTAACATTCTTTTTTGTTGTGGCTAGTTATTAAGAAGAAAAAATATATATATTTTTTTTTACTATAAAAAAACTGAAAACATACTTTTATGTGGAAGTTGTTCTTAGTTATTAAGAGAAAAAAAAATTATTTACTAAACAAAACTGAAAATCTATTTTTATGTGGAAGTTATTTTTCAACATATACAAATATTTAGTTTTTTTTTTGGTAATTTTTTTAAGGGTAAAATAGGTATAATGAAAAAGTCATCCCAAAAATATGTATCCTTTTTATATATAGTAATAGATATACTTTTAGAAATATACTGTTAAAACAAAACATATAAATAATGCATATAGTCAAAGTAAATTTTATAAAATGGGACGGAAAGAGTAATAAAGAGACTCCTCCATAATCTATCTCATATAATTTGTGCAAATACAAACACAAAAAATCCCATCAACTTTATGACTTAATTGTCTATAATTTTTAGCTCAACTAAAAATATAAATTATTTGGTTGCCTAGGATCCAGGGATCTACTTACAATATATTAAAAGAACGGTGTTCCAAGTTTTATGCCCTTAAATATAATTTTAACTCTAAACTAATAAAAAAAACTAGTATGTTAGCCCGTGCCATGCACGAGATTATTTTCTTTTTTAATATTATTTATATGTTTATTTTGATATATTATTTGATTAATTTGATTTAAAATTCTAAGGTAAAATTGAGATAGGTTTTGCATGATATAGATTTAACGATGTTAGAGAATAAAGCGAGATTAAGAGTATTACTTCGCTTCCCATTTTACGCTATTATTATGAGATAGATTATTTATCTCATCTTCATCCCGGAAACTATATAGTGATCCTATAAATATAAAATAATTATAAACTTCATTCTCAAAGGAAAACATGCTTTGATTTTTCATGGCCTTAAGATTTTTTGGGACCGTACCCATAAAATTAAAATATACCGTGATATTTTTTATTTTTCATCTCGAGCCACTCTTTATAGAAAATTTACATTAGGTTTATTGTCAAACACGAGATAATTTTTATTTTTTTCAATAATATTTATTTTCAAATGTTATTTTTTCTTTTGAAGGTTGTCTAAGTCTTTTTTTCATTTTATATTATTTAGAAGGTTATATACGTTTTTTCAATTGTCTATGAAATTGATTTCTTTTAGTTTATTTGAGTATGAAAATACGATATACCTTAACACAAGACTCTGTAGGACTTCATCAACAAAAAATAATTATAAATTTTATACTATTTCATAAATGAATATTAACATACTTTAACCCTGTTTCTATTCTCAATTTTTTTCTTTTCACCGTACTACAAAGAAGCAATCTTCACGCCTGAGCGTCAAATTAAAAAACCTATGTGTGAATCTCTCCACTCACATTAATAAATTAAGGTTCTTAAAAAAGTTCGAACGAAGGTTATGGAAAGTTTAAAATAGCATAAATTATAAAAAATCAAAATTATATTAATTTATTTTAGATTTTCCATAGATTTCATAAGCCATATGTAATCTAATGAAAGTGCGATGGACAGTTAATATGGAAAAACCCCCCTTAGTCGAAATTCAAATTTTAATTAGTCAATGTTTATTTTTAATAGTGGGGTGAGAAGTGTTATCCGTTTCTTATTATATACCACTGAAAAATTCTCTCTCTCTCTCTCCCGTCTCCGTCACAGGATTCTATAGGGGATCCATCAATAATAAAATAGTTGTTAATTCTATATTTTTTTTTTAATGAATATCAATAAAATTCTCGTGTTAAGTTATCACTATCTTCTACATACACTTTTCATCATGGGGGATCACATTTTATCGTGCTAAATAAAATTTTGAATAAATGATCCCCGTGATCAAATATTAAATATGAAAATATGAATAACCCCGACAGTCGAAATTCAAAATTTAATTAGTCAATGTGTATTTTTAATAGTCGGGTGAAAAGTACTCACCGTTTTTTATTCTACACCACTAAGAGATTCTATCTCTCTCTCTCTCTCTCTCTCTCTCTATATATATATATATATATATATATATCTTCCGTCTCCATTACATGATTCTATAGAGGATTTATCAACAAAAAATAGTTGTTAATTCTATATTTTTTTTAATGAATATCAATTAAATTTTGGTGCTTAGATCTCACTATGATCTACATACACTTTTCATTGTGGGGATCATGTTTCTTCGTGCTAGATCTCACTTGAATAAATTTTCCCCATGATAAAAGATGAAATATGAAAATAAGGATAATTCTCGCAGTTGAAATTCAAATTTTAATTCGTCAATGTGTATTTTTAATAGTGCGGTGGGAAGTACATGCCGTTTCTCATTCTCCAACACCGAGAGTTCTCTCTCTCTCTCTCTCTCAAAATCTTCTATTTTGCTTTTGTCTCTAATGAATATAATTTTTTCGTCAGAATAAAATAAAATGTTTTTACGTAAAAAAAAGGTTTACAGATATGTCATAAGCTATTTTTTGAGTTCAAGACTTCAATTCTTCGAGTGAACTTATCCATGAAAAAAATAGTGTACTTTCTTATTTTAATTTGTTTCAAAGTAATCTAAATATAAGTGTTCCTTCATTTTACAAAATTAAAATATTAAAAATGTACCAAGATAGTGTCGCACAAGTGATAGATACTTGAGCCCCTTAACCATTTGGTCTTGAGATCGATCCTGACCGGTGCATATGAAGAATCATTTCTTAGGAGAGGTCAATCCCTTAAATATATCTCAGTTAAATCGAGGGGATTAATCTCTGCAGTTGCGCACGGATGATACCTTTGGTTTACAAAAATAAAAATAAAAAATGTGTGAGTGTATATATATATATATATATATAATATTTGAGAGTTTCCATAAAAAAAATATAATATTTGTGAGAGTTTCTGAAAAAAAAAAGAGTTTCTAAAAAAAATATAGTATATAATATTTGAGAGTTTTCACAAAAAAAATAACATTTGAGAGTTTAAAAAAAATATAATATTTGAAAAAGTTTCTAAAAAAAAAACAAAAAAATATAATATTTGAAAGAGTTTTTACAAATAAAAAAAAATTATAAAAATTCAATTGTTGTTGTCGGCAAAGGATAGGATCCATAAACATTTTATTTATGGACCGTCCATAAATAATTCTGAGCCTTCAGATCAGAATTCCACGTGGAAGCATCTCACGCGATCTCAGATAACAGAATTTTCCAAACGATCTCAGCTCCATCTCGCGCGATCTCAGCTCCATCTCTGTCGTCGTGATCATCAGCACCGTCACCGTTTTCCTCATTCACCGCGATCATCATCACCGTTACCGATCATCAACTCTGTTACTGATTCCATCGCCGGCGCCGGAATTGCATCTAATATCAATTGTTAGTTTCTGTGTTGATTTTGTATTGGATATTGATTTTTGATTTCAGTGATTTTTCTGTTGTATAGTGTTTTTGATTTTCAGTGAATTTTGATTTGTGTTTGATTTGTTTTGATTAAGTATGTATAATGTTAGTAATCATGTATATTGAGATTAACCATAGTAGTATTCCTGGAAACCATTTTGTCCAAGGAATGGTTTCAAAAGAAAGAGAAAATGTGTGTGAAAACATGTGTGTGTATGAATAACATCATCAGGACCAGGTGGATTACAAGTGTGAGTGTGAGTGGATGTTTTTGTGGTGTTATTAGACAATTCAGTAATTGTGTTCAAAGATGTTGAATTGAACTTAGAACTTACATCATCCATATTTTCTTTATTTGCCTTGAATTGAACTTAGCTTCAAACTTTCTTTAGAACAGCATATCTGCAACATCCATCTGAAATTTTAAATTCAATATCAAATGAAATTATATAGACTTAAACAAATTACAAATAAAATATATATCACATTTTATGCCAAATAGTTGGAATGACCAGGGTTTCATATATCGGATACGTCGTGGTCTTTGATATTCGGAGAATTGCGGTCAAATACGGCTGATGTAGAATCAATATACAAAATAGTTATGTCGCGGCCCAATTTAGGCCACATTTTGATAAACAACTTAATTAAGTATTTATAAAATAAGCTTAATAGAGCTAAGAGACGTGTCATAAGCTGTTTCGATAAGAGCTCCAAAACAATCTCATAAGCTTAATACAGCAGATACATCATCAGCATTTTGTCCAAGGCACCTTTGGTGATTCATAACTGAATTTGTCGAATTCGAAAGGCATTTTCTCTTTCTTTTGCTTAATTCATTTTTTCGATTAACCATGTATACTGAATTATTGACTTCAGGTCTTTGTTTAGGTGCACTATGAGACCTTAATTTAGCCTTAGATGACTGAGTATTAGCCATGTAATTAGGGAAATTTGAGTATGCCTTAAATGACCTTAATTTGGTACAAGGCATGGTTTCAGAGAGTTTTCCATTAAAACCATTTGATGGTGATGATGGTTTTATTTTTAGATAGGGATTTTTTGCTGGTTTAATTTCAAACACAACATGCATTTCAGGATATTTGGCTTAATTCATATTTTCGATTAACCATGTATATTGAATTACTGACTTATCATGTTTTCTGATTATTTTAAGTTTCTATTATTGTATACTAAATTGTGACTATTGATGTATACTGAATTTCATATGCCTGCTATAATATTGTTTTGGAGTTTATATATTGATTGTAATTTTAGATCGGTTGTTTGCCTTTTGTAATGCTTTCCTTGTCTGATTTGTAATTTTAGATTGGCTCTGCTACATAGCAGTAGTATTTATGTAGTTAAGGCGATAGATATGTCTGTTGTAATGTGTAGAGTAGAATAATTTACAGGAATTTTTCTAATATTGTGTGATTTATTTGTCAGTACTGTCTGCAACCATTTTGCAAAAGGAATGGTTGCATACAGTTGTTCACCAACACCATTTGATGCTGATAATGGTTTTATTCTTTTTTATAGGGATTGTTTATGTCGTTAATGGATTCGACATCGACTCCATCACTCATTCATGGTGGTAGCTCAGAAACAAATACTGATAAGTCTCAATGCTATTACCCTACGAATAAGGAATCATGGGAGTCTTTAGGATTTGCAACTGTTGAAGAGATTGAAAAGTTTTATGGTAATTATGCATATAACATTGGATTTTCCATTAGGACTCAGTTGAAGGGAAAGGTCAATTCAATGGGCCAAAAAACAGACAGGGTACATTATGTCCGTTTTGTTTGTAACAAAGAAGGTTTCAGAAGGGGAAGCTTGCTTGACCCTAAGAATAGGTCAAGATCAGATAGTCCACTTGTTATTGAGTTTGAGAAAGTGAAAGAGAGACCGGAGGAAAGGGTTGGCTGTAAAGCTGGGATATCCTTGAAGTGGGATGAAACTTTGAGTGTTTACAAGATATACAAGTGGGATGTGGATCATTGTCATGCGTTACATAAATCAGAACATTCGCGCTACTTGAGAGCATTTAGAGAAGTCAATGAAGTGCAAGGACAGCTAACTGTAATCAATTCCAAAGCTGGAATGTCGATTAGAAATTCTTATGAAGTCATGGGTCGGGGAGTTGGAGGCACAGATAATCTCCCTTTTCGATTTTCGGATTTAAAGAATTATTTGATGACAGTTCGTCAGAAAGAGATGGTTGTTGGGGAAGCAACTGTGATTCAGGAATTCTTTAGGAACGAAGCTCATTCGAAACCTTCGTTTTATTATGATATTCAAGTTGATGCTGAAGAAGACATAGCTAGTATTTTCTGGGCAGATGGAATTATGCAGCATGATTATTCGCTATTTGGTGATGTTATTAGTTTTGACACGACTTACCGAACAAACAATCAATATCGTCCATTAGGTTAGTATTTTTGAGATTTTTCATATGTTTATCTGGTTTTTGTGCTGCTGATTAGTCGTAGTATTTATGTGGTTAGGGTGATAGTTATCTCTACAAGGGAATTGTTAATACTGTTTTATTACTTTTTTAATACTGTCTGAAACCATGATACATATGAAATGGTTTCACTCATTCTTTCACCAAAACCATTTGATGATGATATTGGTTTTTCTTTAACTCAGCTTAAAAAATGTCAAGTTCAAGTGTAGTTAATACTGTTTAAAAATATAATTAGTAGTTTCAGGGTTCCAATCTATGTCTTGTTTTTGTGATGATATTGTTTAAAACCATATTGCACATGGAATGGTTTCACTCAGTTGTTCACCAGAACCATTTGAGAATGTTAATTATAATTGTAGTTAGTACTGTTAGATGATGATCTTAATATTTATGTGACTCTGTTTGATTAATACGTGAGCACTGCCAGAACCATTTTGCACAAGGAATGGTTTCATTCAGTTCTGCAGCTAAACCATTTCATCCTGATAATAGTTTTATTGCTTTTACATTGCAGCTGCCTTCCTTGGTTTTGACAATCATCGAAAGAGTGTCTTATTTGGTGCTGCATTACTGTATGATGAGACGGCAGCCACATTTGATTGGTTGTTTACAACATTTTTAAAATGTATGTCCAATAAGCAACCACAGACAATATACACCGACCAGGCTCCTGCGTTGTTGAAGTCTGTTCCAAATATATTCAAAGTTGTTTTTCATGGGATTTGTTCATGGCATATGGCAGAGAATGCAAAGAAAAACCTTGGCTCTCGTGCAAACAGTGCTTTTTTTGATGAATTTAATAACTTGGTTTCAAATGAAGAAAATGAATTAGAATTTGACTACAATTGGGAGCAGATGATGAAAAATTGCTTTGATGGAAGACCTACTTCAGACTTTAGGTGGCTTGTCCAAACTCACAAAATTCGTATGCATTGGTCTTCTGCTTGGGTCAAGCCAACTTTTACAGCTGGTCTTAAAACAACTCAGTTGAGCGAGTCTTTCAATGCTTTTCTTCGTCGTTTTTTGCAGCCAGACCATTCACTTGTTCGTTTCTTTAGTCATTTCAACATTATGGTTCAGAGAATGAGGGATAACCACACTGAGTTAGACTTCAAGGCTGCAAACACTAAAACCAAAAATAATTATCCCAACAGTCAGCTGATGCGGTCCGTTGTTAACAAGTACACACCAGCTTGCTTTGCATTTATTCACAGGCAGTATGACCTTTCATTCAAATACTATTATGAAGAGGACACAACCAAAGGGTCTGACTTGATTAGGGTTTTCAATGTTTTCACAATTGAAAAGGTTCATGATCCTGATGAAGTAGACGATGATAAGTATGATGATGCTGATAATGATGGGGGCTCAAATGCTGATGTTATGGATGAAGAACTTCAAGATCATGATCGACTTGATGAAAGGGTTGTCACAGTTGATGTTAGGAGCAAAAGTTTTAGCTGCACATGTCGGATGTTTGAGAACAGGGGCTTTTTATGTCGACATGTTTTCAAAATTTTGGAGTTCCTAGGTGGTTCTGTTCAATATCATTCCTTGAAGACAATTCCTGCACAATATGTTTTAAAGCGTTGGACTAGAGATGTGCGCCCGTCTGCAGATAAGCTGAAATCTATCATCAGTGCTACGACTGAAGACACAACTCAAGCACAAAGATATCAACAAATTTGTGCTGTTACAGTTCAGCTTTGTACACGTGTTTGTGCAGATCCGGAGGCTTCTCAAATCTTTCTTGATGGTATTATTGAAGCTGGGAAAAAGGCAGAGGAGTTGCTTCTTTCTAAAGGTATTCGTACTAACCCAGCTTCAGTGACGTCATCTAAGTCCTCAATAGTTGCTGCTGCTGGTGAAGCATCTTCTGGTGTGAAGTCTACTGCACCAAAGTTCAAAGAAAGAATAAATCCAAATAGGTCAAAGAAGCGAATGAAATGTGATTATGAAAAATCTAGGGAAAGGCAGAAACTCCGCCTAGAACGGAAGAAAAAACAGAAAGATGATCATGAGGCTTTAAAAACAAAAGCTGGAGAAGGGCTATCAACAAATGATTTCCAAAGCCAGCAAAGTTGTTCTGGTGTAAACCATTAGTAATCATAAATGGTTTCAAGATGTTAAACACTAAAACCATCAGTTACTTGAAATGGTTTCCAGATTTATTGTATGAGATTGTTCTAGTAGTTTGGTAGCTTCTGAATATTTACCTAAGAAATTATAAGGGCTTATTGTGTTTGCATTATTTTGTTATCTAAGAACTATGTTGCTCTATTTACTCAAAAAAAATAGTAACCACACTTTTTTTTTGTTATTCTCATAAAATGGAATAGAACGAAACGGAATGAAAAATAAATTTCATTCTATTGTTTGTATATGTTATAAAGTGTTTGTATTTCATCTCATACACCCCAAATTAGAAGGGAAGAAAAATGAAAGAAAATAATGGAATGGATACTATTATATACAACTCCATTACACTCATGTATAAAAAATTCAAACAATGCAATCTCACTGCACACCACTATATATATATATATATATATATATATATATATATATATATATATATATATATATACCACTTCATTCCATCAATCCAAATAAAATCAGTATATTTGCCATGGACCACCTATTATCGTGCCAGAAAGGTGACGCTCCAGAGATATTCCATCTTGAGTGTGATGAGAGTGTTGAGAGTCTCACTTTTATATGAGTTCATGTATGAAAATATGTTCATAAGTGGTGAATAGTGTTGAGATTTAGTATTTAAATAAACCTAATTAAATACTAAGAAATGCCTCAAAAGATAGCAACTTTGTCCTGGTGTAAACCATTAGTGATCACGAATGGTTTCCAGATGTTATACACTAAAACCATTGATACTGCGAAATGGTTTCCAGAGTTATTGCCTAAGATTGTGATAGTAGTTTATTAGCTTCTGATCATTTGCCTAAGAATTCATGGATGATTACAAGATATTGATGACCAGACATATTTTATTTTAATTACAATAAAGAATTTTATCTGACAGCTGCAGACTCTGATCACGTCAGACAGAGCCACCATTCTAGTTCTAGAAAAGATACACTTCTTACATCTTCACCTTGTAATGTAATTGTCATACATAAATGCTAATCATTAGAAGCACCAACAAGTGTCTCGTTAATTAATTTTAAGGGATGTAAATTGTTTTTTTTTTTTTTGTAAGGCCAGTTGAATTAAAACCATTTAGTAGATCAAATGGTTTCCAGATGTTATACATTGAAACCATTATTATTGTTAAATGGTTTCAAGAACAACTATATATGTAAATGGTTTTTAAATATGTTGTTGTATGCATGTTACTTTGCTTGTTGTTTCAGTGATTACTTTTTATAGCGTTTGTTTCAATGGTTTCGACTATATTTCACAAACTACATTCTCACTTCTGTATATCCTATGGTACGAATAAAGTAGAGATTGATTAAGAATTAAACTAATCCATAAATTCAACATAAATTAAAACAATAAAAATTAAAACAATCCATAAATTTATCAACAAAGTGTTTTGACAATTAAAATGTCATAATGTGATAAGGAACATAACAAAATATGAGAACAACCCTAGGAAAAGATGTTGAAACCATTTTTCAATACTAATGGTTTCAAGATACAACACCTTGAAACCATTTAATATGACTAATGGTTTCTAACAGAACTACTTGGCAGGTTTTGGCAATTTTGTTCAATAAATGTGGTTGCTTCCTTCTGCACTTCATCTCTCATGGAATTGCTTGGGTGGCTTAAGATTGCTGAACATATTTCAATACGGAGATCCGTAATTCTTCCGACCTTACTATTGTCCCCTTTTTTTTTGAGTTTGGTCCAACCTTTGAATGATTGCATTTCAGCTCCCCATTCAGCAAGAAACTTCATGCAGAAGACACCACAGTTGTCGGAATCCATTTGAGTAGGCACCTTTGGTGTTTCATAACTGAATTTGTCGAATTCGTAAGGCATTTTGTCTTTCTTTTACTTATATAAATCTGCGACAAATGCTTCAACCTCATTCAGCCACACATTAAACAGACGCTTGTATGAGGTGGCTTCACCATCCTTGGTTTCCAATGTCTCTCCTACACCGGACAAGCTGTTCAGGAATTGAAATTTCTGGTTTTTGAGATTGACGACAAAGCAGACGTAATGGCATCCTGGATTGCCAACTATTGCTGGTGTCATGATCTGTTCCATCATGTAAAACATAGTATTAAAATAAAATCATATCTAAAATCATTTTACTAAACTAAATTTATCATACTAAAATCATCATACAAGTTTGTTCCTTGTGCAAAAAGGTTTTGAATAGAGACTTACGTATTCCAGCTTTGTAGGGTCAATGTTCTTCCAATCCAGGTATTTGAAATTTCTTAGCCTCTCAATGAATCGCCAGCATGCAATATTTCTACTTACAGGAGGCATTCTGTCTTGGTCAAACTGGTTATATAAAATGAGTAAATCAATAAGATTATGTAAAAAGCGTGTAAATTGTTAATATTAATGGATTATAATACATACATAATTAATCAATGGTGTCACTAGTCTTCTCATGTTGTCCTGTTGATCCCAATTTAAGCAATTAACCCAACAGTTAATGACCAAGCATGACACCCACTCATCCTTTCGAAGGGTGTACAAGGCATCCCTTTCTAGTGCATAAGAGTGAGCCTTGTTGCTGGAGCAGTACATAATTTGATGCCTATATAATAATTAAGCATTTAGGATTATTCACTAGAACAAAATAACAAAAGGATAAGGCCAAAAGATTTGTATAACATCTTGAAATAAAATGGTTTCGTTTACACTATTTAACAATATTAATAATCCAGAAATAGTATTGGAACAACAGAACAAAAGATCAGATGCTAACAAACTTATAGAACTAGTAGAATCTTAGGCCAAGGTCTGGAAACCATTCTACAATATTAATGGTTTCAGTGTTTAACATCCAGAAACCATTTAAAACTAATAATGGTTTCAGTGTTTAACATCCACCATTTAACAATGCTAATAATTCAGAAATATAATTAATACGAGTTCTAAGTTATTACTTATCATGCACATCATTCCATGCATATGTTGCCAAATCCTTCTGCTTCTTAGTCGCCTTTGACTCATGGACAGCTTCAAAGGTATTTTGACTTCTTCAAAGGTCTTTTCCGTTCAGGGATAGGACCACTAGAGTATAGCATATCATGGGTCCTTGTTTTCTTTTTCTGCACAGGTTCAGCATTATCCACGTCGATTACCTCATCTGGTAAGACGGACCTTAATGGAGTTGCACTGTCAAATAAAGTACATAATTGTTAGTTTGCAGAATTTAAATAATATTGTTATTTGCGCAGAAATTAATTAATCATGTTCATGTTAGACTCATGTTTTAAACCATTCCTTCTGCTAAATTGTTTCAGACATATTAGAAGACAAAACAAGGATGATATAGCAGAAACTTCATGAAAAATTAGCAATAAACAAATAGAAGTAGGTAGAGAATAATTGCTACATATAATTGACTTACTCTATACAAATGTCTGAGTCAGACTTATCATCATGCTTCA
Organism: Trifolium repens; assembly: GCA_030408175.1. Classification (NCBI taxonomy): domain Eukaryota; kingdom Viridiplantae; phylum Streptophyta; class Magnoliopsida; order Fabales; family Fabaceae; genus Trifolium; species Trifolium repens. Next base: position 42,520,635 of record CP125851.1, read on the forward strand.
CATTTGGCGGTGCCTCATACAAAATTAGCGCAAGGCTTTGAGTGCTTTTTGTCTCCGTTGAAGCTTCACCCGCATCAAAAAATTGTGGATATTTCAGAATTGTTTCAGCTGTCACTGAATCAGATCCCTGTGACAACGAATCTGTCTTATTCAAGCTGAAACAATCAAAACCAGCAACAAATAAAAAACCATTAAATGTTAAAAGACATCATGACTAAAAAACCATTAAACAGACATAATATATATTCATTTCTTACTCTGAATTAAAAAATTGTGGAAACTTCAAGATAGTTTCCTGTGTCACAGTATCCATTCCTTGCGAATCTGAATCCTTGTTTTCTGAATCAATTTTATTGAACCTGCAATCAAAACCATTGAGAAATATTTTCAAAGTTTTGATCTAAGATGTAATTATGGTTTTACACAATCACAAATAATAAACCAAAAAAAACATGATACAGATTAATTGCTTACTCTGCATGTTTAGTTTCACCGCCATCAAAATATTGTGGAAACTTTTCAATAGTTTGCCGTGTCAATGTCAGCCCGACATTGCACGCGGCCTTCACATATTCATCAAGGAGCTCAGGATTGATTTCAACATCTTCAGCATCCTCATTTTTTTCATTATTGAACCTGAAAACATTTACAAATGCTATTTGGTCAAACTAACATAAAAATATTACTATTTTAATTACTATCAAACTGGAAACTATTATAAGCATCAAATGATTTAGGTATACAAAGTAAACCATTATAAGCATCTCAAAAATTATTATTAAACACTAATAAATACATTCATCGTTACAATTTTTAACCTGGATCAAAGAAAACCATTATCAAGATCAAATGGTTTGGGTAAACAAAGGAATGAAACCATTCCATGTGCAACATGGTTTCAGATAGTATTAACAATAAAAATATTTACAATTAGGTCACCAATAAACCATGTTAAGTTTAAAATAAAAGTTAGTACCTTTGGGCATCCGAACTTTCACCCACTTCAGTTTCAGCTCCAGCTCTACTCTCGGTTTCAGCTTCAGCTTCTTTAGATTCAGCTACCTCCACCCCCCTTGGTTCTGCTGAAATGGTTTTGGCATCCTCATCTTCATCACTTTCATCGTCATTATTGACCCTGATAAAATTGAACATGCTATTTGGTAAAACTTACATAAAATTAAAACTATTCCAAAACAATTATCATCATCAAATGTTTTTGTTGAAAAGAATGAGTGAAACCATTTCATATGCAACATGGTTTCAGACAGTATTAAAAAAGTAATCAAGTGATCACTAAACCATGGTAAGATTTAAAATAAATGTTAGTACCTCTCTACATCAGAATTTCCTCCAGCTTCATCACTCTCAGTATCTTCGCTTTCACCATTTTCACTTTCACCGTCTTCACCTTCATCATCTTCACCTTTGGTTCCAGGTTCTTCAGTTTCGGCTATCTCCACCCCTTTTTGTTCTTGTGAAATTGCATGTTGTTTTGCAGAAGTTCCAACACCTCTCTAAGGTTTGTACGGCTCGATTGTAGATACGTATGCACCCTTTATAATGATCAAGATATTCCTCTGCCTGCATATGGTTTATATATATGTAATAATAATATATGTTAGTCAAACAATTGAGGACTTAAATGAATTGTTCACATATATATATATATATATATATATATTACTAATTTATACAAGTAATATTATGGTTCTCTCACCTTAGATAAAGGACAAGTATCTGGATCAAAACACATTGGAAGTGGTCCTTCATCAGTGCGATAAAGTCGTTTGACCCCAACTGTCAATCCATGCTCAAGCCCCATAAGGTCATGGACTTTCTGCAGGTCTTGGGTTGCGGTTTTCACATCCCAATCACGCAGCGATGGGAACTTTTGGTTTCCAGTCAACAATGGGCTTCTCTTCCCCATTTTATCCAAATAATTAATCTGCAAAATAAACCATTATCCAATCAATATGGTTTTATATAACAGGGTATCAAAACCATTAAACCATACTAATGGTTTCAGTTATTATAAACGGATTATTTGTAAATATGTAATGTCTATAGGAGTGCATACTCAGAGTGAGTGATTCAATGCTTATATATCACAGACACACACACACACACACAGACAACCAGACACACACACACACACATGTGATAGATTTGGTATCAATGTTCTAAGAAAACAATATTTCTTGGACTGCAAAGGAATGTTAGGTACATGTCCATTAACATCTCATAGTCCAGTTTACAAGCACAAACAAACAAATTAGGTCATAGTCCAGTTTACAAGCACAAACAAATTAGTTTCATAAAAATCTCATGGAGCAGAACCCATCAAACTACTAGAACAATCTTAAGCAAACACCTTAAAACCATTTAAAAATACAAATGGTTTCACTGTAACAGATTTTGAAACCATTAAACAAAACTAATTGTTTCCAGCATTTAACAATACTATATATATATATATATATATATATATATATATATATATATATATATATATATATATAGAGAGAGAGAGAGAGAGAGAGAGAGATTGATTACCATTAGGAAGTGGAAATCCGCCAATGGATTTGCCACATCTGGATTTTGCAGCCCGTCCTTCATGTATTGCAAAACATGTGAGCACCAATTATATGATGCCGCCTGTTCTAGCACTTGCGCATAATGCAGAGACACAAAACTGCTGTTTGTAGGGCACAATATGTTGTGGATTATCAAACATATTGCCCCCTTAACCCAAGACATTGGTTTCTCCAATTTTTTCATTTGTGATTCCAACTCAGTCACTTTTACAAATGTGGAGTAGTTTCCAACCAACCCCAACTCTTTTCGCAGTTTTTTTATAGCTGCCTCAGAGCAGCGATCAACATTGATCTGCTCCCCACTCATTGGGAGCCCATATACCCTGTGCACATCTTGCTCCGTCAATGGCAGCACATCTGTTCTGCCTAACCTGATCCACATGTTTTCCTTTTCGAAGTGTTTCACAATCCATTCCACAAAGAATGTGTGGATTTTGGTCCATTTGCAGAGATGTGTTAACCCACCGAAACCACTCTCATTCAAAAGCTTCAATATATCATCCTCTCTTTTTTTCCCTTTGATTGATTCCATAAGGTCATAGACCTTAGGAATGCTCAGTTTGTGTCTTAATCGTTGATCAATATTCTGCTCCTCAGAATTACCATCGGTGTCTTCGTTCTTTTTCCCCTTGTGTTTTTGACTCAACCTCTTTTCCTTAACTTCTTTATTATCATCCGAGCTTTCATCATTTATTTTTGTCCCTCCCCCTCTTTTACCACGGTCCCTCTGATTCTTTACCTTCTTATCCTTCATTTCCCCCTCTTCTTCCGATGGTGTCAAGCCGAGACTGAAATTTGGCATTGACTCCAAGTCTTTTGTTTTTTTGGTCTGCATCAAAGAAAACAATTTTATTCATCAAATGGTTGTGGTCTAACACAGTCTGAAACCATTCCTTGTGCCAAATGGGAATGGTTTCCAGCATCGAAGCATTAAGTTCAATAAATGGTCAAGTGTATAACATCTTATTATTCTGTTACAACCTCTAAAACAAATCTATAAATTATATAAAAATCTTTAAATAGGATTCAATTTTAATACATTCTTAACACAGCCCTCAAAACCACTAATTGCAGCATGTTAGACTCATCTCAAAATACATTGTTAAAACACATTCTGGAAATCATTCCATGTGCATAATGGTTTCCTGGTTTCCAGAATCCACTCATTACCAAATCAACACTCAGAATCCCTTTCCAATAACAATTTACAAACTATTTATTTGATTTGAAATGAGAAATAAACATAAACTCAGAATAGAGTTACTCCAAATTTTAGCTTTATAACAAAATAGAGCTTTGATGCTGGAAACCATTTGGCACAAGGAATGGTTTCAGACTATTAAAATACATTGTTAAAACACATCCTGAAACCATTCCATGTGCATAATGGTTTCCAGCATCCACTCATTACCAAATCAACACTCAGAATCCTTTTCCAATAACAAATTACAAACTATTTATTTGATTTGAAATGAGAAATAATTTTAAACTCTTAATTTAGGGTTTCCACAGATGCATGCAATTAGTACCAAAACCATAACACCATTTCCAACATATCAACAGCACAATCGAAACAAATGGTTCAACAAAATGGTTTTTGAGTAACACATTCTGGAAACCATTCCATGTGCATAATGGTTTCCAGAATCCACTCATTACCAAATCAACACTCAGAATCCCTTTCCGATTACAATTTACAAACTATTTATTTGATTTGAAATGAGAAATAAACATAAACTCTATTTTTAGGTTTTTCACAGATGCATACAATTACTTTGAAAACTATAACACCATTTCCAACATATCAACAACACAATCGCAAAAATCTGAAAGGAAAAGTAAAAATTAATTAGTTAATTTGGGGATTATCACTTATATAACCATTTCGAACGATTGTAGCAACATACATTCATGCTAGAACCGTTTTCTAGTCAAAAAAAAGGTTGACGCAGAGTTGACGACGTTAGTACCTGGTTTGTTTTCTTCATTTCAGTGTGACGACGATGATGATGTTAGAACTGTGATGATGCTGACGATGGCGATGGTGTCGTGATCGTGTTTTTCCGGCGACGGTTACAGTGACGGAGATGACGGTTCTCGTGATCGTCGTTTTCGCACGCAGTGATCGTGTTTCAGACAAAATAAATGCAATTCAAATAAAAATAGAAAATGAATAACGGTTTGCTTTTTTGGTTTGGGCTGTGCGGTGCATGAAGCAAAACGTGGTGTAACTAGCAATTGGGCTGTGTTCCGTGTTTATGGTCCAAGTCTTTATGGACGGTCCATAAATATGGTTTATGGACAGTAACCGATCCCGTTGTTGTCAATGGGATTCAAACAACATATCTTTGTTAGTAATTATAAGGTAATTTTCTCTACAAAAAGAAAGGAGTTTTCCATAAAATATTATAAAAATTCAATTATTGTTGCCGGTGTGATTCGAACAACATACCTTAAGCTAAAAACTCTGAATGACACCTAAGCAAGAGAAGATCTAATTGAATGCCACATAAGCAATTACTATTGAGATTGCACGAGAAAGCTCCGTGGGAATCTCGTAATGTATATAATAGAGATTTGTTTAATGAATATCAATAACATTCTCGTGCTAAGTTATAACTATCTTCTACATACACTTTTCATCATGGGGGATCACTTTTCATGATCGTGCTAAATAAAATTTTGATTAAGTGATCCCCGTGATAAAATATGAAAATATGGATAACCCCCATAGTCGAAATTCAAATTTTAATTAGTCAATATGTATTTTTAATAATTCGGGTGGAAAGTGTTCACCGTTTTTCATTCAACACCACTGAAAGATTTTTTTCCCTCTCTCCCTCTCTCTCTATTTCTATCTCTCGTCTCCGTTACATGGCTCTATAGGGGTTTCATCAACAAAAAATAGTAGTTAATTCTATAATTTTTTTTAATGAATATCAATTAAATTTTCGTGCTTAGTTTTCACTATAATCTACTTACACTTTTCATCATGGGGGTCATTTTCTTCGTGCTAGATAAAATTTTGAATAAGTTTTCCCCATGATAAAATATGAAATATGAAAATAAGGATAACTCCCGCAGTTTGTATTTCAAATTTTAATTTGTCAATATGTATTTTTAACAGTGGAATGAAAAGTATTCACCGTTTCTCATTCTGCAACACTGAGAGATTTCTCTCTCTCTCTCTCTCTCTCAAAATATTCTATTTTGTTTTTGTCCCTAATGAACATAATTTTTTCTCCAAAATAAAACAAAATAAAATGTTTTTACGTAAAAAGAAAATATAAGTGTACAAATATGTCATAAGCTATTTTTTGGGTTCAATACTTAAAGTGATCTTATCCATGAAAAAATTAGTGTACTTTCTTATTTCAATTTATGTCATATTAATCTAAGTATGAGTGTTCCTTTATTTTTAAAAATTAAAATATTAAAAATGTCCCAAGATAGTGTCGCACAAGTGGTAGATATTTGGGCCCCTTAACCATTTGGTCCTAAGTTCGATCCCTGACCGTGCATATAGAGAAGCATTTCTTGGGAGTGGTGAACCCCTTAAATGGATCTCAGTTACCTCGAGGGGATTAATCTTTGCAGTTGCGCGCGGATGATACTTTTGGTTTACAAAAAAAATTAAAATATTTATATATATATATATATATATATATATATATATATTTGAGAGTTTTTTAAAAAATATAATATTTTTTAATGCGCCCCCAGATTGCTTAGCACACCCCCCAGATTACTTAACGCACCCCCCAGATTTCTAGCGCACCCCCCAAATTTCTAATGCACCCCTAAAAATCTGGAGGATGCGCTAAGTAATTTGGGGGGTGCACTAGAAATCTGGGGGTGCGCTAAGCAATTTTGGGTATTTATGCACGGTGCATAAACATGGCTTATGCACCATAACTTATGCCCTCGAAATGTATATAATAGAGATAGAGATATACAACAAAAAAATAGGAAAGAAAGATAAGTATAAAAAAAAATTTCCCATAAAAATAGCATCGGAAACCACATCTCTAAAAAAAAACAAAACAAAAATAGGAAAAAAAGAAGATAAGCATCAAATAAATCTTTCCATAAAAATTTTATTAAAATAAATTTACAAAATAAAAATATGAACAAAAATCCCTATAAAAAATACGCTTAAAAAATAGTAATTTTTTTTTAATGAAAGAATAGTAACTCAATCTAACATATAAAAACTTATATATAAAAAATAAAAAAATTTTACACGGGACAATTGATTTAATAAAAAAAAAAAATTAATCATATACGGGACAATTGCTTTAGTAAAAAAAATTTAATCATACATGCGACAATTGCTTTAATAAAAAAAAATTAATCATACACGGAATAATTGCTTTAATAAAAAAAGAATTTGAATAGTAAATATTTTTTATTATAATTATAATTTATTACACAAAAATCATACACGGGATAATTATTTTAATAAAAAAATGACTTAATTTAATATATTTTACAAAAAAATAACAGAATGACGTCATTTATAATTTAACAATAATTTATAAATAAAAGTCAATAGATCCGTATATTTCCAAAAGTAGTTATCTACATAAGAAAAAAAAAACTTTTATGACCCAATTTGTTACAAAATGAGCACACACACATTCACTCACTCAATGGTATTTGAGTCTTGACAGTATTGAATATCCACGGGATACAGTGACACATACCTCTGCCACCTCTCCTTTGCGGCGGCAGCCCAGCTGGTGCCACCATTCTCCAGCCGCCACTCGGATCATTGCTGCTTATCATCAGGACTGAGTCAACATATATGAAGGTCCAAAAGTGAAATATAAGATAAGACTTCTTTAAAACCTATAATAATATTTTGGTAAAATTATTAATCTCTTTTCAATTGATAATAATCAATTTAATCTTTCTTGTGACAATTGTCTTTTCAAGTGAAAGAACAGCCGAGTCTAATCAAAGATTGTGCCTAGTAATTCACAGTTTAGTCGAGTCCATAGTCACACGGTTTGCAATTCGTTTCGGTATGTGGTACGAGTTCGGTACGCGGTTCACAACTCTCAAAGAATTCGGTACGCCGGGAGTATATACATAGTCGTACGCTATTTAGATTCGTGCTACGCTCAAATATAATAATTGGTACATAGATCATATCTCAACTTCAATATACTAGTGATGTTTCTTAAGGAATTTATTTACAATGAATGGTTCTCTTGTTTACAAGGTTCAAAGCTTCTTCGGTCTAAAAGAAAATAAGGTTCAAAGGCAAAGCTACACAGTCATAGTTACTAGTTAGTCCCACATCGGATGTTTTCAAAACATTGAGAGGTGAACTTCGTTATAAATATAGAGCCTAAAACAAGTATTAAAACTTACAGACAAACATTGTGCTTTGTGGGGCCGGTGATGTTTAGTCTTCCAATAGTATTAACTACATCACTTCCAAAACCAGTGTATTATTTTTAAATTAGTTTAAATATTTATTTCATTTTTTGAGTATTTGGCATGGTACGACTGGTTCGTGGTTTTGTGCGAATTTTGAGAGAATTAGCGTGATTATGGTCGAGAAGATTGTTTCCGTCAGGATTCCAACTCAGATTATCCTGAACATTTTGTCCTTAACTAAAAATCATTAACCACCATCAATAGATCTTATTGATCATGTTGAAAAAGATATAAGTTTCAATGCATTATTTTTAACAATTACATAAATAACTTTCCTCCAGAAGTGTGATGTTGATCGGTAATACCTTTCTAATGCCAACCTTTCCAATAAGACTAAGGTAATTATCTAATTCCTATATCTTCTCATTCTTTGCTGCATAAAGAAAAGTAAGCAAATTCAATGACTGAAAATGACCTTTGAAAGTCAGATTGAAAAAAAAAAAATCTTCAGAATAAGTTGCTATTTCAAACTGCAGACTTGCTTATAAGTCTATCTTACAAGATATGTCGCATCTTGCGACAAAGCTTTTTTCTTTTTTCTTTTTGGTGAAGAAGCCAAAGCTCACAAAAACAGAAATTTAAACAAAACGACTATGAGACCAGAGGACCAGGATGAGCCACCTAAACTAAGCTTCTTGCTACACAAGTTTGCAACTAAAGAGAAAATTTACACGATTGCAGAATCAGAATAAGCGAAGATAAAATTCAAAACGGATCAACTAAGAAAAAAACACTTCAACAATTTATTTGACATCAATTAGTTTTATCTGTGTACATCAATGAGATTACAAGACAAATAATACCCAATATATATAAAATATACTATCTATTTTAAGCAATAATATATAGCCAAGTATTTAAAAGATCAAGTTACAGAAACATGTATAATAGTGCAAGTTTGGATTGACGGTGAGTTTGGTAGACTGTAGTATGCCACCGTCATTGGCAAAAGCAACATTTTGGAGTTTCGAAAAAATATTGGTGCCATCATGATTTTGCCAAACTCACCAACAATCCAAATATGTACTTAGAAAGAAGCGACATGAGGATGAAGTTTATTTAAGTTTGAAAAACAGTTATACAAAATCTATTCAAAGAAGAGGTCTTAGGAGATTATTTAATGAAGCCAATTTAAGTTAACATCAACATGAAGAACCTCTATCTTCATATTGGGAAGCATAGGTTGGAAAGCTTCCCATGAAGCAGCCGTCTCTTCATCGCACGTTATCACTTTCAAATTCGTAAGATTGACGACTGAGAATGGCAATTCACAACTTGCACAGCCTGCCATGTAAAGATTCCTTAGATTGAAAAGATTACCAAATTCCTCAGGTAAACTTGAAAGGCTTATGCAGTTTGAGATGTCAAGAACTGTTAGATTCGAAAGCTTTCCAATGGAATCCGGTATCACTTCCAAATCAGTACATGAACTGAGCCTTAGAAGTTCCAAATTCTCCAATTTTCCAATATCTTGGGGAAGTGAAGAAAGCTTGTGGCAATTTGTAACACTGAGCTTCTTTAAAGGTGTAATATCACAGATATCAGTAGGCAATGCCACCAAATCTTTGCAGTAATCAATGTTCAATTCTTCTAGATTTGGAAATGCTTCTGAAATTAGGACACTGCCCGTTTCAAAAGCCATTCTAGTAGGACACATGTAGAGGGATAATTTTCTCAGATTCTTCAATGTGCCGAAGGAAGGAACAATAATTCGCTCGAGTCTGATTCTTTTCAGGTTTTGTAAAGAGTCAAGCAGCTCAAAGTTATTCAACTCACAAGGATGGAAACCGTAGTTTGCGATTATCAGAACTTTGAGCATACTCATTTGCTCCATCGACTCAGGAAATAAGTACTGCTTTGTATGAAGATTTAAAATCAGAACCTCAACTTGATCAGGTTGCATTTGAGACCAATCTAACACACAACTTTCATCTGCAAACACGAAACATACAATATTAATCGTGGAAAATGAACGAATAACCTATTACAAAATGTTTTTTTTAATAAGTGAATATAATTTAAATGCAGATACAAATATATTACTAACCAGTTGACACAGACAATATACGAGCAGCGAGCAGTTGTGGATTTTGTTTAACACACAAGTTAAAAAGATTTGACAATATACGCGTCATGAAGCCTCGCTGGTTCTCCCCAAGACAGTTATTTTGATTCATGTCAATAATCAGTCTTTTTGTCAGGTCAATTGGTTCCTTTGTGCTTTGGTAAATTCCAAGATCTCTTAGAAGATCATCAATGACAACAAAGTGGTTATTGTAGTTATAATTATCCGCGTCACTTGCACTTTTCCTTGCTATTAAGACATTAGCGAGATTCATGGAGCCTAATTGGTTGATGATTTCCATTGCTTCGATTCCGTTGTCATCTAGTTCATACAACTCTGTCCACATATCAATGAGAGCAGCAACAGAGATTTTATGGTGTTGAGGAAATAAGGCTACTAGGTCCATCAAACATTCCTTGATTATGAGACTATTCAAATGTTGATTGTATTGGTTTATGTCTCGAACATGAAGAGATAAATCTTTTAAAGTAGACTTCAATAATCGTCTTGTGGTTTGATTCTTTGGAGCTTTATGAACAAATTGCGGCATCTTGTTGAAGACATGATGGAATGTTGTTGTAAGGGAAATAAGTTGTGTGACGGTTCTCATCATGAATTTGATTTTGTGCGTGTTGGTGTTGTTTAGCTATGCAAGAAAGTGAAAAACTTTAAGAGTTAATATGAAATTGAAAGTGGTAAACATGTCAGTCTCTGTATATATTTATAATAGAGTTTGGAAATTGGAAGTTTAGCGTGTTATTTGAAGAAATTCATTTTCTGCTTCCCCTTCCTCGGTTCTTCGCTGTTCTTTACCGTTTCTTTCATTTTCAATTTCAACGCGTTCTGTTATTCTTTTTTTATTTTTATTTTTATTTTTTATGAATAAATAAACTTGTCAATGGGAACCAAAAAAAAATAAAAACTCGCTATATCAACTTAGCTTAGTTGATAAATATATTGAATTATATCTTTTTTGATTTTCACCAGTATTCGGTCTAACTGACCGTCTAATCTGGATCAAGAGTTAGTTCTGACATCAATAAATTTCAGTCTCTTCTCATCATAATTACAGATGATAGAACCGCGATCTTTCCTACAAAGTTCAATGTCAATCAGTCATAGACCAACTAACGATTGATACATTTTTTTTTAAATACACTGCATTGAATATGATTATATATATATGTAGGATAATTACACTTAAATGGAAGGTAAACGGGCAACAAACTGCGCCGCTAACCCTTTTTGAATGGCAAACTCAATCCTCTTAAATACTACGTCTAGAGATCTATGAGACACCACAATGCTATGCATAACTCTTTGAAGCCTTTTCAAAATATTCATAGCATCTGGTGCTAGAAAACCGAATGTGTCGAACGCAAATGGTATAAATGCATGTTGATTGTTAGAACACGCTCTCTCATATTTTGCCACTTTGCTAGAAGCAGCTTTGAGAGTCGCCTGTCCTGCAGTAAAATCTCCAGTGGTCAATCCCATAAGTGGGAATACTTCAGTCAAGACGAAGTTCCACATTTATGATATTCATGACTAACTTTTAACAAAACTTTTATTCAGACTTATTTTCATTAATTTTTAGATAAATATTCTTAAATTATTATAGGATAGTATAAAAATATCCAATTAAAATGACTTGCCCTGAAAACTAACGGCTTACGGCTGAGGGAATCTGTTCCGCTGTTTTAATGAACATTCTGCGCCCATAATATTAAGCAAGGCCACAAGTTATAAAAAATTATCAATAATACTTTTAAAAAATGTTTATTTTCTTGTAAAAAAAAGTTGTTCTTTTGAATAAATTTCTTTTTTCTTCAGATTTTAGTGTCTTAACATCTATAGTTTAAAATGTAGATATAGAAAAACCTTAAATAGTTATCTAATTTTTTCCAAGGATCATATGCAATTTAAATTCAAAAGTTATGAGTTCGAATTCAGTTAAAAAAGTACTAAGTTAAATATTTTAAAAGGGAGTTTTGTCATTCATACCATGTTCGATTTAATAGATTGGTCTTTGTGTTAAAATATTTTATCATTCTAATATAATTATGTGAACAAATATTTTTATTAATTGTATTATTTATTTATCGATTAGAAGTTTTAATTGATTAATAATTAAATTAAGTGAAAATGCTAATTACTATCTCCTTCCCATTTTATTAGAGTTATTTTGATTAAATGGTATTATTCACTTATCATGTTTTTTTTACCATACTTTTTTAATAATACATAGATATAAATATAAGCATATAAGATCTTGTTTGATTTATTTTGATGAGTATTTTAAAAATATCCAATTTTTATAATTTTTACTAATATAGAATTAAAGATATTAGTGATCAAAATCGTACATTGACATACATGTAGTAGTCAAACTAGTTCTTTTATTTTGGGACGGAGGTAATATATTTTTTGTTGATAATAATTATTCAAGTAATTGGTATCGGTTCAATATGTGTGAATGTTATAATGACCTATTTCAAAATTATTGGAACCATAATTGATCTTCCGAATATTATAGGAACTAATTTAGATAACATAAAAAATTATAGGGTTTTTTTAAATCATAAAAAAAATGTAGAGACTATTCTTAACGATAGGCTAAAATGTAGGGACTAAAAAATATTTAACCCAAAAATTTAAGACAGCTGAATATAATTCTATTAAGAACAATGTTTATTTTTTTGTCAAAGTTTTTGAACAACCTTCCCCTCTAAGTCTAGGAATATAAGAAGAAGTAAACAAAATTCATCTAAGATTATTGACATGGTAGTTTTTCATCATTATAAATTACATAACGTCTGCAATATTATTTCATTCTAAAAAATCATATGGAAAATATTGGACACTTGACCAATGTTTGGCTAAGATAAGACTGAGATATATTCTCATCTAAAAATGATTTGTTTAACCAAAAAATAATTGATTCAAATGTATAACTTAATACCGTATATATCTTATCAACATCCACTAACCTTCTTTTGAAAGAACAGGAAAATTAACCATTCTTAATTTCTTATTCCTTCGTAATAGTGGAGTGGTTGATGTTTAGTGTTATTGGAATTTGGTAACCGGTCTTCCTACAATATCAAAGATAATAAATTATCAGGAATTTGGTACCAAAAATATACTCCTTCCGTTTCTTTTTAATTGTCTTTTTAGAATGATAACACTAAATTAAGAAAGTGTATTTTTGCACGTTATCTTCCTATTATGCCCTCGTTCTAATCCCCCAATAAATTCCTATTTTTTTGCCCACACTTTCTCTTTCCAATAAATTTAATATGTTTTTGACACAAAAAATTTAATATGTTATGTACCAACAAAAAATTTTAAAAAAAAGATTTAGTTTTCCAAATATATAGCATTAATTTGTTTTATGGAAAAAGATAAGAGCAATTGACAAAGGGTATAATTGACAAATCATACTCATAAAATACAAAAAGGACAATTAAATAGAAACGCTAAATATGATAATAAAAGACAATTAAAAAGAAACGGAGGGAGTATTATTTTTTTTTTTACTAAATAATATATTATTCTTAGGAGACATTTTCTCTTTCTACAGATACTTGGAATTTTTGAAATGGCCAAACACGTGATTTTATTTTTTGAACGGAAAAAACATGAATTAATTTTTTATTCCATAACTTGAACCAAAAAGAGGTTATAATGTATTTTACTATTTACTTTCTCTCAAATATTTTCCTAGCAATATAATTATGCTTAAGTCGGCTTGAATTGCAGACTTAAGCTTTTGTATGGATAAAATAAAATTTAGAGTAATCCTAATTTATTCTGGCTCCAAGATGCTGGGAAGTGATTATCATACGCGGAAAATTGATGCACTAATTGACAATAATTGTTTGACACGCTCAAATGACTTAGTAAAAACGATGAATAATTAGAATCAATGAAGAGTTCATTAAAAAAAAAATCAATGAAGAGTGGTTAATTAATGTTGTAAATTCAACGCTAAAAAAATATGGGTCACTCTCAAGTCTGTGCCAAGTGCCAACAAAGTCCTTAATCAAAGCCAAAAATACTTAGATGAGATGGTGCGAATCTCTTCTACCTTAATCAAAGCCCTAAGTTCGATCTCTGACTTGTGCATGCAACAATGTTAAAACTCTTATGGAGAGTTTGCCATCATTTGAGTCCTACAAAACTCGATGGATTAATCTTTACAGTTGCGCGCAAAAGATGGAGAACTCGAGCTTAATTCTTGATGAAAATAATTTTAATGATTGATCAAGTTTTACTTACATCATGACTGAAGTCTGGATTATAGGACCTTCATCCCCGGAGAACTAAAAAGTTACTAATTCAAAAAAATATATATATCCTCAAGGACATTGTTACTCTCTCTTTTATCAATTTTTAATTTTTATTAACTTTTTTTGAAGCAATTTTTTTATTAACTTAATAAAAGGTAATTTTGTAAATTAAATCATAGTTTCTCTTTCCAATACAAAATTAACTACATTTCTATGTTATAAAAAATTATATTTCTTAATTATAGCTTATAAAAAAATTATACTCCGTTTCTTAATTAGAATGCTAAGTTCAAAAGTGTACTTTCCATTAAAGTGTAATTATTTTATATACATGATTATTAATTTTTTTAAAAGAAAAGTGTGGCGGAGGAACAATCAACATTTGTGAAAGGGAGGTCTATCTTAAATAATGCTCTAATTGCAATAGAGGTAATTCATGCTCTAAAACACAAAACTAAAGGTTCAAGAAGGGAACTTGCACTCAAAATTGATATTAGGTTTCATGAGAGGGATGCTTGAAAGGTTGGGATTTGCTGAACAGTGGATACATTGGATGATGCTATGTGTGAGTTCAGTCAATTACTCAATATTGGTGAATTGTGAAAAAGTCGGTCCTATAATCCTTGGTAGAGGCGTAAGACAAGGAGATCGATCCTCTTTCTCCTTACCTTTATATTTTAGTGGCCGAAGGGCTATCAACACTTATAAAAAATTTCAAGGGCACGGGGTGACATCCATGGTGTCAAAATATGTAGAGGGGCATGTTTGAGGTCCCAGATACTTTTTGCTGATGATTGTTTCTTATTTTGCAGGTCAAATTTAGAGGAGACTAACCATTTGATGAACATAATAAAAATTTAAGAAGCAGCATCTGGCCAAGAAATTAATATGGCCAAATAAGAAGTGTTCTTTAGTCGTAATCTAAGTTTGGCGGCACAAGAGGACCTCTCTAGGCTCATGGGAGTTCGACATGTGCTAGGCACCATAACTTACTTAGGCTTACCGTCTATGGCTGGAAGAAGTAAAAAGGAGACGTTATATGGAAGTGCATCAACTCATGGAGAGGACATGCACTATCCAAGGCGGGTAAGGAGGTGATGATCAAATCAGTATTGCAATCTCATACATCATATGCCATGAGTGTGTATCTTATACTGAAAACAATTATTAAGGAAATTGAGAGAATGATCAACTCATTTTGGTGGGGTGGACAAACAAATAACAGTGGGATTAGATAATTGTCATGGGATAAGATGGCATACCCAAAAGAATATGGAGGCTTGGGATTTTGAAATTTACACTTTAACATGGCCATGGTAGCCAAGCAAGGTTGGAAATTTATGACGCAACTGAATACTCTTGTGGCAAAAATTTACAAGGCGAGGTGGAGGTTGGGGACGGTACAAAAATTAGGATTATGAGTGATCCTTGGCTCAAGAAGGAGGATGGGTTGTGGGCGCAATCACCACAACAACAAGGGTGCGTTTAATATGTTTGTTAAGCATTTTATGCTTCCCAATGGGAAAGCGTCGGATTGTGATAAAATTCATATGCTATTCCCTTTGGATGTTGCTACGTCTGTACTTGTTATTCCAATATTTTATATGGTTGAAGAAGATAAAATTGTTTGGATTGATGATATGTATGGAAACTATAATGTAAAATCTGGTTATAATTTGTTACTAAATTCCATAGTAGATGCTGCAACAAGGTCAAATAAAAGGTGATTGGAAATTACTTTGGAAAATACACGTGCCACCAAAAGCAAAACATTGCATTTGTAGGGAGTGTTTACCAACAAGAACTCGGTTAAGTGATATGGGTGCTATGGAACAACTGAAATAATTGGGTTTGGAACCATATGAGTTGAGTTCTAACTTTGATTTTTGACTTTTACCATTAGTTTAATTTGGTTCGGGGGTGAGTTCTGGCATCAAGTGGTTCCAGTTCCAGCCCCCTACCTACCAAGTTCAGCGTCAATCATTATTGAACCAACAAACAATAACGGGAACCTAGACTAGAGGAACCCTAAAATATATTAATTAAAACAAGAAGATACAAAGGAACCATGGGGGACTATACCAAAACTAAATGTGTAAGAATTTCTCTACCTCATTAAAAACTTTACCAAAAAAAATCAAATAGGATAAAACCTTGATGAAGGATAGAACAAACAAGGGTTCAAGCATAACAACAATTGTGGTTGTGGCAAAAACAACACTCTAGAACTTAAACAAAATTATTGTGCAACATGATTTTGCCAAACAACATGAGAATGATATTTATATTCAAATTTTATACACAACCAGTGATACAAAAGCCATTCAAGGAAGAGGCCTTAGGCTATCACTTAGTGAAGCCAATTTAAGTTAACATCCGCAAGAGGAACCTCTATCTTCTGTTATGATTCAAAATAGCATATGAAAAAATACACTTGGCATAATATAATTGGTTGAGGTTAGGGGTGTCAACATTATCCATTTAAATGGATGGATCCAATCCATCCACCTTAATTTTAAAATCTAATGGATCATTGATTATATTAATTTTAAATCTAATGCATAGACAATTTTTTTAAACAAAAATAAAAAGAAACAAACAATTAAAAAAATAAAAAATAAAACATAAAAAATAAAAGATCGGACAAATTGTTAATAATTTTCATTTATCCCCAAAGTGAATCATAATTTTCATGCAAACTTACTATATTAAAATTGGTTTATTTTAAAATATTTTTAATTATTTAAAAAATGATAATTTTTAAAACTAACTTCTTTTGTTTAAATAAAATACTGATTTTAATTATAAAAAACAGATTTAAAAGAAATGGTGCAAACAGTAAAACAACCCAAAAACTAAGCTCAACCTTTATTTTGTTAAGCCCATATCTCTTTCTTTAAATAAAAAAACAGTTTTTTTTTTGTTTTAAAACAAAATGATAATTTAAATAATATTATATTATAATTATTATTACATTAAAATAAAAAGAGTGGTGGCCAGACGCCGGACCACCGTCAATCGTCGGAAAATGAGACCACCACTGTCGGACCGCCGCGCCGGAGCCGGAGCTCCCTCATGGTCCGACGTTGACCTTTGCCGTTGACCGGTCACCACCACCACCTATTTTATTCATTAAAATATTATTATTTAGATTGTTTGGGGAAAGTTAAAAAAAATCTGTTTGTGCTCATGGGCATAGGGAAGAAAAAAGAATTGTTTGGGCTCACTAAAATTATGTTTGGTCATAGTAAAAATATTGATTTGGGCTGTTTTTACACTATTTCAAAAAATAAATCTATTTTATTAATTATTTAATATGTTTTTAGAAAATAAAAAAATTAATTTAATTTAGTTGATGGATGGAATGTGTATCCATCCATTTAAAATCCCATAATAGATGAATTGAATTGAATTTTGTCTCTAATGGATGGATTAGATTCTTTTGATAAAATTTTGATGGATTGTTAATGGATAAATGGATTATTTTGATTCATCCATTAGCAATCCAATCCAAATCCATCCATTTTGACACCTCTAGTTGAGGTAAATGGACACATAGCTAGTGATCCTAACATCAAAGAACCTTGGGTTGTGCATAAATAGAGAAATGAGGATCAATAGTGGAAATGAAAAAAATTGATAAAGTCTCTCCTCTCTCCCTTTGGTACTCTCTAATAGAGTAATGACTTAAGTATTAAACTTTATCTTGCTTTATCTTTGCTTTTCTTTTTATGTACTAAGAACACGGTTCAAATTGGGTTCTCATATATCAATTGTACCTTAATTTCATAATCAAATTGCAATTATCCATTTTATTACATTCTCAATTTTGGGAACCCTTACTTTGGTGCTTTCAATGTTCACCATGGCGGATATGAACGAGTTGGAGGCAGCCATTCAAAGCATCCAGACAACATTGAAGAAGTTCATCAACGATGAAGCAGCACGGCACACTGAGTACTTGCGATCATGCTCAACTGACGTCTTGCGTATGGATCGCATTGAAGCCCAATTGGCTGCACTTCTAATGGTGGTTCGAACTCATCTAAGCAAGAATCAATGCACACCGCTCTACCAGATTTGGACGAAGAGCAAATTGGGGTTCCTATAGTGCTTGAGCACAATTTAATGGTGACAGTGGTAACTCCGACATACAAACCAAAATTGTGGCGTGATAGCACACCGCAACAAATTACCATTGCTCCTGTGGCGATGGTGCTCGACAACACGACAACCCACTCTCCCTGTCTCTCGCTGCAACCAGACCAGCTCACCATTTCGTTGCCACAGCCACTCCATCTTCTTCCCTCTGAATTAACTATCACCCACAACATCACTACCAAGGGTCCCCGTTGCAAGTTTTGATATGGTTTTTTGTGTTTTTGGTATTGCGGAATTTGGTGAGATATAATTTTAGGGAGAAAGCTCTCCTCAAATATAGGGTTATATGAAGAATACTAAAGTTCTTATTTTATTCATCATGCTTATGGCTCTATATATAGAGCTACAAATAAAACAAACTTCTAAAACATATCTTTATAAAAAATAAACTAATCCTATAAATATAAATACTAAACAAATCCTTAGAATTCTAAACAGAAATATAAATCATAAACCATAATATTATTTTATTATTTTATTTTAAATATAAATCTAAACTATATTTAAATCTAAGATCTTCAAAAGATATTTAGGCATATTATTCTCAACACTCCTCCTTGACTGAATATCTTTTGTGCGTATCCAATCTGAGCTTCTTGAAAATTTATTCTTCTTCTTTTTATTCTTCTTCTTTTTATCGCAAGCTTTAGTGTCTTTGTGCCTTGTGGACTTTATGGTAGAAACATTGCATTTGTTATGACTTTTAGGAGGTTTTTCACAAGCATATTCATTCTCCTCCTTAACTTGAAATTCCTTCAAAGCACCTGAATTTTCACGATCTTCTTTGAATTTAAGTTCCCTTTTTCTCTTCAATAATATGATCATTCTTCATCAAATCTAAAACAAATCTATTGCCTTTAATCTGAGATGTGATCACTTCTTTATTGTTTTGATCTTTAATCACACAACTTTTATGTTCAAATATCACTTTATAATTTTTCTCCAACAACTGAGCAACACTTAAAAGATTCTGATTAATTTCAGGAACATATAAAACATTGGAAATTTGTTGCATACCTGCATGAGTTTTAATTGAAATTGTTCCAATGCCTTCTACTGCAATTTGTTCTCCATTCCCAATTCTGACATTGGAAATAGAAGTTTTATTGAGCTCTTTGAAAAGATCTCGATCATAAGTCATATGGTTTGTGCAACCACTGTCAATGAGCCATTCTTTTGACGGTTTGTTGGTTGCAAAACCTGAGATTGCAAGTAGTAGTTCCTGGTCTTCTTCATATTGTTCCTGAGCAATGTTAACATCTCCTTCTTGTTGTTGTTGTTGTGATGTGCATACTTTCTTCATATGACCTAATTTGCCACACTTTTCACATTTTGCATCAGGCCTCCACCAACAATTCTTTGGTGGGTGAGTATCCTTGTTGCAATGAGGACATGGTTTATGTTGGTATTTATTTCCAAAATCTTTGGCTAGATATATACCTTCTATAGTTCTTTCTTTCCTCATAAGTCTTCTTTGTTCTTGTGCCTGCAATGCATGTAATACTTATGGCAGAGCAATTTTACTCAAATCTTTTGTGTTCTCCAAGGCGGCTATAGAAGCCTCATATCTTTCAGGTACCGTTACAAGGATTTTTTCTACGATTCTGGAATCAGAAAATTGAGTGCCTAGCAATCGTACCTTATTAGCGATACCCAATAATTTATCGGCATATGCCTTCCTCCGTCATTCTTTGTAACTCGAACTCTCTCAATAAATTCATAACTTGCATGCTTCGAATCCTTTCATCTCCTTTATATTCTTCTTTCAGGTAATCCCAAATTTCTTTTGGTGTTTTGAGAGTCATGATTTTAACAAAGACAGTTTGTGAGACACTTGCAAACAAACAAGTCTTTGATTTTGCCCTCTTGATTTTTCTTTCTTTATGAATTTTCATCTGTGCTACTGTGGGATCTTCTGGTAACGAAGAAATATCGTAATCATCCTCCACAGTTTCCAATAGATCTAGAGCATCTAAGAATGTTTCCATTCTCACCGCCCAAAGATCATAGTCTTCTCCATCAAAGATCGGAGGAGCAACCTCTGAAAAATCCATATTCACATGTCCTTATGAACGTTGGCTCGAATGCCACTGATATGGTTTTTTGTGTTTTGGGTATTGCGGAATTTGGTGAGATATAATTTTAGGGAGAAAGCTCTCCTCAAATATAGGGTTATATGAAGAATACTACAGTTCTTATTTTATTCATCATGCTTGTGGCTCTTTATATAGAGCTACAAATAAAACAAACTTCTAAAACATATCTTTATAAAAAATAAACTAATCCTATAAATATAAATACAAAACAAATCCTTAGAATTCTAAACAGAAATATAAATCATAAACCATAATATTATTTTATTTTAAATATAAATCTAAACTATATTTAAATTTAAGATCTTCAAAAGATATTTAGGCATATTATTCTCAACAGTTTGTCTCCCATGCTTCGACCACTCTATCATCCACCACTATGCTGTCACCAACAAAGCCACTAAGGGGTGGTTTATTCTCAATGGGATTTATAATGGCTTCACCGTGGGAAGAGTTTGCGAGACAGTTCTGTACTTCTGTTCTCATGCTTGTTAGTTTTCTACAAGGGAAGGTGGAACTCCAAGTGAAGCATGCTCCCTTCATGCCTCCACCACTTCCAGAACCGCCAGACAACATTAACAGAGCAATGAAATTGGTCCAAACCACGTCGGTCTATGGCGCCCACTATGTGTTTGTGGAAATACCTCTGAGCAACCATCTGTATTCCGTGCAGGATTGCAGTCTCGTTTTGACTGTTTGTAGTGTGAGTCACCTTGTTGATATGTTCTTGACAAGTTTTATTGAGATTGAAATGTCAGAAGAAGCTTTTTCATTTCTCATTTCTCATTTTGCTGATGCACATGCTTATACGACTCCACAATGTGCCAGTTGTTATTATGCTTTCTGTTTGTACTTTTCAATTGATGAGAATGTTGCCTACTATTGTGGAAGGCATTACCACTCTTATGTACTGCTGGCTCACATTCTTCAACTTGAGAGTATGACATATGACAGTAGCAGAGTTCTTGTTTTGGACAATGGATGCTTGGGGGTTAAAGGGACATATATCAAATAGTGAAGGGCTCAAAGTAGTGCATCTATTTGGTAATTTAGTGCCTTTAAGGACATTGTTGTTGGCCTCTGTCACCATGCTTCACATTCTTCCAGCAGCTGCACAATGGAGAACCTTGTCTTTGAAAAGGTTAAATAAATACACCTTCATTGAATTAGCATTGCCTCTTTATTATTTGATACCACCCATGCATGTAGGAATGCAATACATGTTGCATATTCTAAATTTGGTAACATTGAATTATGTGGGTTTGGAAATATCTATGGTATCTTGTGTTGAAAGTAAGGACAACATGAAGTTGGAGATCAAACAATGGCCTACCACAGATGTAACTTTTAAAGTGAAATCAATTCAGTCTTTTTTACAATGGAATGCTACATGTGTAGTTTGTGATGTCATACCAGATGCTATCAAACTTAAGGATTCTTGTGATTATGTGTGTAATGCTACACAAGTTGCTAATCAAATATGTTTAGTATTCCGGATGCAATCATTTCAAAGGAAGCAGTCAGCAAAAAATAAAGAGGATAAGTCTGGGCAGGCATTACGTTGGCATGAGACGGAGTGTCACCATGACTCGCTTGGCTATAGAACCAAGTTCAAAATCTATCGGTGATTTAAAGGGCAGAATCATTACAAGATTGCAAAGTAGATTGGATATATCCTATGTAGCAGCAAGAGTAATTCATAAGGTGCCGAAGCAACCAATATTGGCCTTTTCAATAGCACCTGTTAGAATGTCAATTTAAGGTTGAAGGTTATTAGCAGTTCAAAGGAAAAATCAATTGAGATAAATTGTCCTTGGTAAGTGCGAACATTAATATCCTTCTACACAACTGTTATGTCAGTCATCTGCTCAACATTGTCTTCATTCCAAAAAAATTGCAAATCTAGTGGGAGCAAGAAAAGCTGAAGTAACTGTACTTCCACTTTTTGGTTGCATATATAATGTAAGACATTTACTTGGATTTCATGAGACTAGAATTTGGTTGATCTATGCAATGAAACAAAATAAAAGGGGATCAATTTACTATCCTGGTTTCCATCATTGCTGCCCTTACATGGAATTATTTTGTCAGTTTATACAGGGAAAATCACTTCAATTTAATGGTCATGAAGACAACAATTAACCATCTCAGAATTTATTAAGCCAATAGCAATGATACTTGAACTCATTGGGAATTAACTTAACCATCAAAAGATAATTTACATAGCCAATAGCAATTGAACATAAGAATCACCGGGGCAACCATAACCATATCAAAATAGCAATTGCACTTAAATGTCATCGAGCCAGCATTTAACCATCCCAAAATTTATTGGACATGTCAATGCAACATTTGACCATCTCTAAATTTATTTGACTATAACGGTCATCGAGCCAACATATAACCATCTTTGAATTTATTTATAAATAACAATGGGACTTAAAAGTTATCGGGACAACATTAACCATCTCTAAATTTATTGGACTCTTAACTGTCATCGAGCCAACATATAACCATCTTTGAATTTATGTATCAATAATAATGAGACTTTATTAGACTCTAACGATCATCTAGCCAACATATAACCATCTCTGAATTTAGGTATCAATAACAATGGGATTTAAGAATCATCGGGACAACCTTAACCATCTCTAAATTTATTGGACTCTAACGGTCATCGAGCCAACATATAATCATCTCTGTATTTATTTGTCAATAACAATGGGACTTAAGAATCATCGTGACAATCTTAACCATCTCTAAATTTATTGGACTCTAACGGTCATCGAACCAACATATAACCATTTCTGAATTTATTTATCAATAACAGTGAGACTTAAGAATCATCGGGACAGCATTAACCATCTCTAAATTTATTGGACTCTAACGATCATCGAGCCAACATATAACCATCTATGAATTTAAGAATCATCGGAACAACATTAACCATCTCTAAATTTATTGGAATCTAACGGTCATCGAGCCAACATATAACCATTTCTGAATTAATTTATCAATAACAATGGGACTTAAGAATCATCGGGACAACATTCACCATGTCTAAATTTATTGGACTCTAACGGTCATCGAGCCAACATATAACCATCTCTGAATTTATTTAACAATAACAATGGGACTTAAAAGACATCTAGTCAATATTAACCATTTCAAAATAGAAATTATACTTGAGGGTCACCGATACAACATTCAACCATCACAAAATTTATTAATTAGACATATCGAGCAAGAGTCAGGATCCGTTGACACCAAATAGTTTGACAACAAATCTTACACCTCTTAATAACGTCTTAACTGATATAAATTTTATAAAATCCACCGTTAGATTGAAAGTTTATATCATATAGATCATTTATGTAAGGTTTCAGAAAAATCCAAAATCATTTGATATGTTATTGAGGTACATCAAAGTTAACGGATCCTGACTCATCGAGCAAACATATAATCATCACAAAATTTATCGAACATTTAACCATCTCCAAAGTTTTATAGTCTATATCAATTGGACTTAGGGTCATCGACACAACTTTTAAACCATATCAAGCCAACAACAATTGGACCATTAAAATCTATCGATTTTAGAATCATGATTCACGACACTGCAAGGCACACATTTTAGGAGGAAGGACCGACACAGTTTTTTAACTAGACCAAGCAATTCAAGTGACAAATTTGTATAAATTCACCAAGTCACCACAATATCAATAATCCGTATGAAGTTCATTAATAAAAAGTCATTAATATATCATCATATAAATAAGCCAAACAGAACTACAGACAAACACCGGAGACAAAGTTAACCATGAAAAATGATTTGGATTATATGCAAACTGCACTTAAAGGTCATCGAGCCATCATTTAACCATCCCAAAATTTATTGGACATATTGATGCAACATTTAACCATCTCAAAATTTATTTGACTCTAACGGTCATCGAGCCAACATATAACCATCTCTGAATTTATTTATCAATAACAATGAGACTTAAAAGTTATGGGGACAACATTAACCATCTCTAAATTTATTGGACTCTAACAGTCATTGAGCCAACATATAACCATTTTTTATTTTATGTATCAATAACAATGATATTTTATTAGATTCTAACGGTCATCGAGCCAACATATAACCATCTCTGAATTTATGTATCAATAACAATGGGATTTAAGAATCATCGAGACAACCTTAACCATCTCTAAATTTATTGGACTCTAACGATCATCGAGCCAACATATAACCATCTCTGTATTTATTTATCAATAACAATGGGACTTAAGAATCATCGGGACAATATTACCCATCTCTAAATTTATTGGACTCTAACGATCCTTGAGCCAACATATAACCATCTCTGAATTTAAGAATCATTGGAACAACATTAACCACCTCTAAATTTATTGGACTCTAACGGTCATCGAACCAACATATAACCATATCTGAAAATTAATTTATCAATCACAATGGGACTTAAGAATCATCGGGAAACCATCTCTAAATTTATTTGACTGTAACGGTCATCGAGCCAATATATAACCATCTCTGAATTTATTTATCAATAACAATGAGACTTAAAAGACATCGAGTCAGTATTAACCTTCTCAATATAGAAATTAGACTTAAGGGTCACCGATACAACATTTAACCATCACAAAATTTATTAAACCAATAGCAATGATACTTGAACTCTTCGAGACAATACTTAACCATCAAAAGGTAATTTACATAGCCAATAGCAATGGAGCTTAAGTGTCATCGGGGGCAACCATAACCATATCAAAATAGCAATTGCACTTAAAGGTTATCGAGCCAGCATTTAACCATGTCCTGTAAGCTTGAAAGTTTGTTAGCTAACTTATTTTAACCAATAAAAGTTGTTTCTATAAAGTGTAGTTCAAAATCATATGAGAAATACTTTTGGTACATAAATCCAACCATTTAAAGCGTATTCCTAGATTTATGGGAGAACTTTAGGGTCCATATTGAGTTCCAGTACTTAAAAGTGTCATTCCTCCATACAAAGTTATTTTTACCTATTGAAATTGTTGGTGAACGGTTTCTGTAAAGTACTTATGTGATTTAAAATTTGACATTGCAAGTCAACTGTTTATGCCTAAAACTCTCACTTTTAATTCTGGAGTCCAAACCATGTTTCACTAATCCAATTGAGCTTTTTTATGGTATGCATATTGTATTTGAACTAAAATTTTTTTAGAGAAAACCCCATATTAAAATCATTTTTCGTTCCACAATTATGCTCCATTATTGTTGTGTTTGGAATAATACTTTAGCATATATGCTATGTAACAATTTTTAGTTTTACTCGGAATACTTGGGGTTACATTTTCTTTTGGTATTCAAGGGTTGTGTGACAGCATATACAGCTACTCATTTCTTAATAGATAGCTGGTAGATTTTAAGCATTTTTCACTTTTCTTCTTAACCAGCAGCACATTGTCTCTCTGTTTCTCTCTCCCTCACACCCTTCCCCAGCAGCACAATTAAGTTACTACAGAAAGTATAGTTTTGTCACCAAACATTTATGAAAATCAATGAATTTGGGCAGGAAATCAATTAAATTATTATTTTCTCTCATCACATAGGAAAATAATATGTCAAAATTTAAAGAATCAATGAAATTGATGAAACATTATAGATAGTTAAGTCACTATGCAACTAATAACAAAAATAGAAGTACAAGTTTATAGGAGAAAGTTGTTACCTTGAGCCTCAAAATATTTACTCTTCATGTCCTTCATGTATGTATTTCTTTGCAAGCAAGCAGGTCTGCAAATCATGGAACATCAAAATAAGGATACAGATCGATAACAGAATTATTTCATCATTTCTATCTTTAACGACAAAGAAAGAAAACATTATACATAAAAATATAAAATTGCAAAAAATAAATAATTAGGACTTTTGTACTTGTATCACCTTTGTTCCCAAATTTGTCAAACTATGGCCATATTATTTTTGGCAGACTCGAAATTAGGTGAAACAGCTAAACACCTGCCAAAAAACAGTGATTAATCATAAAACCTTAAAGCGTACATCCAATCATTAAGTGTGCAATCAGTAAGCTAAAAATAGTATTATCAAATTATAGGGACAAAATTAAGAATCTCTAAATTTGTTGGACTCTAACGGTCATCGAGCCAACATATAAGAATCTCTGAAAAAAAAATTCAATAACAATGGGACTTAAAAGACATCGAGTCAATATTAACCATCTCAAAATACAAATTAGACTTAAGGGTTACCGATACAACATTTAACCATCACAAAATATATTATACATATCAAGCAAACATTTAACCATCACATTGGGATTTAAGAATCATTGGGACAACATTAACCATCTCTAAATTTATTGGACTCTAATGGTTATCGAGCCAACATATAACCATCTCTGAATTTATTTATCAATAACAATGGGACTTAAAAGTTATTGGGACAACCTAACCATCTCTAAGTTTATTGGACTCTAATGGTTATCGAGCCAACATATAACCATCTCTGAATTTATGTATCAATAACAATGGGATTTAAGAATCATCGGGACAACATTAACCATCTCTAAATTTATTGGACTCTAACGGTCATCGAGCCAACAAATAACCATCTCTGAATTTATTTATCAATAACAATGGGACTTAAAAGTTATGGTGACAACCTAACCATCTCTAAGTTTATTGGACTCTAACGGTCATCGAGCCAACAAATAACCATCTCTGAATTTATTTATCAATAACAATGAGACTTAAAAGTTATGGGGACAACCTAACCATCTCTAAGTTTATTGGACTCTAACGGTTATCGAGCCAACATATAACCATCTCTGAATTTATTTATCAATAATAATGGGACTTAAGAATCATTGGGACAAAATTAACCATCTCTAAATTTGTTGGACTCTATCGGTCATCGAGCCAAGGGTTACCGATACAACATTTAACCATCACAAAATATATTATACATATCAAGCAAACATTTAACCATCACAAAATTTATCGAACTTTAAGGGTCCCCAAAGAAATCGATAAAACATTTAACCTAGCCAGCCATCTGAGTACATCTCTATAGTCTCAGGTTTTGGTGAAGAGGTAGGGTTTTAGGGGAATTTCCTGTATGACAAAAGTGATGAATTCAAGGCCATTTTTAAAAACAAAAAAAAAAAATGTGAAGCATGAAAGTCATCAATGATTGCTAAATGTATTCGCACAATTTAGGTCGGGACATGACCCAAGGGTTACCGCATAATGTTTTTCAATATTATATTGAAAGTGAATTAGATTCAAATATAACACAAAGCATAGTTCTAGAAAAATTGGCAACGGTCGCATCAACTGCAAAACTATCGCAATATCAAGGTTTACCGCAATGGATTGCAATTTAGAAACCATGAAACTAAGTTATATATTTAATCTATTCTCAACTAGTGATTTTAGAAGAAAAGATGAAACGATTACCGTCAAGTGGATTAGTGAAGGCCAAACCCTGAGAATACACGATATTGACGAAAACATACTTTCGAGAAATCAAAGTTAGCGTCAAGAGCTTTCTCGGTTCCCAAATACGAAACTGAATCGAATAGAATCGATGAACGAATTGCAAAGAAAAATGTAATCTCTGGGAGTGATGAATTGACGAATCGATGAACTAAGCCTAGGGTTTTGTTTTGTGTCTAGGGCAGAGAAGAGAACAAGATAGCCGTTTGTTGTGAATTTGTCTTTGAAATGATAAGCAAAACAGATGGGATTACATGTATATATATCGACGGATGGATGCCTCCGTGACCATTTTTATATATGGTCTACGATGGACAAAATTTTATAGCCATTAGATTAGTTACTTATAATTAATCTTAAATCACATTAAAAAGTTTTAATCTTTATTCTTTTTGGGAAATGTTAAATAATGTTTTAAAAAGGGGGTGTTCATGGTTCAGTTTAAATCAGTTTTGAAATAATAATTCATCTGATCGAAAAATAAATTTAATCGCGGTTCTTTTCGGTTTTGGATAACACATAAAAAAATTGGTCTAATCCGATCCAATTTTATGTGGTTTAATTTGGATCGGTTTTTGAATATGCAAATTATAAATTATAAACTTTTTTATTAAATATTAATATTATAAAAAAAATACTCCCCCCGGTCTCATATATAAGCAACAAAACATAAAAATTGAAAGTCTCAAATATAAGCAAAAGTAACCTCTAATCATTACAATAAATGTCATTTTTCCAAATATATCCCTAATTTTTTTCACATTCTCATGTTTTTAACGGTTTCTAAGTCAAAAGATAGTGGTAAAATTAGAAAAGTGTATGACTTAAATGCATTTAGACACTTTTCTTAAAGGAAGATTTTTTTTGTAAATTTGCTTATATATGAGACCGGAAGGAGTATAAATTAAGAAACTTTTTTTGAAGAAGCTAAATTAGTCCACTCAAATTGGCACTAGGGGTGTGCATGGTCGGTTATTTTGGCAAATCAAATTATATCCAAACCAAAACCAGATATATGGATTTGGATACATGACCATAACCATTATTTTTTATAAACCGGTTATATAACCAGTTATAAATTTGGATACGGATACATAACCGGATATTTTTATAAAACCGGTTTAAAAGTGGTTAATTTTTAAATCTAGTTTTAAACTGGTTATTTTTAAAACTGGAATAATAAACGGTTAATTTGGTCTGATTTTTTTTTACGCAGACGAAAAACATATTAAACACCGTAAAAAAATACACTTTTCTTTTTTTACTCTTTGCAGTAATAATCAGCTTCAAGCCAAATTGCTTCTGATATGTGTTTGAAAGAGATGGAAAAAACATGTGAAGAATAAAGAGGAGAAAAATTACAAAGTTTCTTTTTGCAACTTCACATTACTGAAATAAGAATAAAGAGGAGAAAAATTGCTTCCGCGTTGAATTAACTAATTGTGAAGAATAGAGAAAGGAAGAATACCTGATTAGAGCGGTTGGAAGCAATTGGAGAGAATGAGTGTGGTTCGATTGAAAGAGAATATTGCCGATTAGGGTTCAATTGGAGAGATTATTGTAGATTTGGGATGTAGGGTTCATCGCAAATCATAATTGCTGAGATCACACGCACATGGTGATGGTTTGTGCGTCAATTAATTTTAATAAAAGTTAAAAGGATATTTGTTTATTGTACAAAAAAAAAAGGATATTTGTTTGTTTTGTCAAAAAAAGAAGATATTTGTTTGTTTTTTTTGTTTTGACAAAAACAAATTTGAAAAGGATATAATAACCAATTTAAACCAAATCCAAAAATTTAATCTACTTACAATATATTAAAAGAAACTTATGTTAAAAAACCAAATTTGTCCTTGGCACTTTTAACGGTGTTCCAAGTTTTATGCCTTTAAATGTAATTTTAACTTTAATAAGATAAGTATAAAAAATCAATTTACCATAAAAATAGCATTGAAAACTACATCTCTAAACTAATAAAAAAATTCCAAAATAAAAATAGGAAAAAAATAGATAAGTATGAAATAAATCAAATTGAACAAAAAAAGGCATAAACATAAAAATAAAATACGTACAAAAAAAAAAAGAAAAATAGATAAGCATGAAATAAATAAAATTGAACAAAACAAGGCATAAACATAAAAATAAAATATGTAAAAAAAAATAAAAAAAATAGATAAACATGAAATAATCTCCGTACAATATATTAATCTACTTACAATATATTAAAAGAAACTTATGTTAAAAAACCAAATTTGTCCTTGGCACTTTTAACGGTGTTCCAAGTTTTATGCCTTTAAATGTAATTTTAACTTTAATAAGATAAGTATAAAAAATCAATTTACCATAAAAATAGCATTGAAAACTACATCTCTAAACTAATAAAAAAATTCCAAAATAAAAATAGGAAAAAAATAGATAAGTATGAAATAAATCAAATTGAACAAAAAAAGGCATAAACATAAAAATAAAATACGTACAAAAAAAAAAGAAAAATAGATAAGCATGAAATAAATAAAATTGAACAAAACAAGGCATAAACATAAAAATAAAATATGTAAAAAAAAATAAAAAAAATAGATAAACATGAAATAATCTCCGTACAATATATTAATAGAAACTACTATTTAACTTTAAAATAATAAAAAAAATACAAAAAAAAATTGGAAAGAAAGATAAGCATAAAAAAAATCTTCTCAGAAAAATTGAATCAGAAACCAAATCTCTAAAAAAAAAAACATAAAATAAAAATAGAAAAAAATAAGATAAGCATTAAATAAATCTTCCCATTAAAATTTAATAAAAATAAATTTACACATAAAAATATGAACAAAAATCACTATAAAAGATACGCTTCAAAAATAGTAACTTTTTTTTTAATGAAAAAATAGTAACTGAATCTAACATATAAAAACGTATATATAAAAAATAAAAATAGAATAACCTAATAAAAGAAGATACTTATTTATAAGCTTAAAAATAAAAGAACAAAAAAATAGAAACAAAAAATAATCGGCCGGTTTGATTTGACTTATTTATGAGTTTATGCGAAATAATTTATCTAAATAAATAAGTTTTTATGTATTATTATATGTTTTTTAATGTAGTTCATGAAAACAATTTATAAAGATATTACTTTTGTCTTCTTAAAAAAAGATATAATTTTTGTTAGTAAAAACTTATGAGTTAACATGCGTAAATTTTTTTTATGAATTAACATAAAAGTTTATTTATAAATTATAACCATAAACTATTTTCATAAGCTTAAAAATAAGCCAAATTCAAACAGGTCCAATATATTAAAAGGTATTACTACTAAAAATTATAATTTGTCCTCATCAATTCTTAAAAATATTTCAAATCTTCTATTTCGTAAAAAAAAATATACTTTTTAGTTTAATATATTTTTATATTAAATGTACTCTATTTTTAATATAAAAAAATGTACTCTATTTTTGTTTACTCTTATATAAAAAATACAGAAGAAGTGCATTATTGATGAATATATATTATAATAATTACGGGGTAAATATTTGTCATTATACTTAAAACATCACGGGACAAGTGTTGATCAATAATTTTGTCAAAAAAAAAAGGAAGTGTTGATTACTAATATATAATAAATCATACACGGGACAATTGTTCTAATAATTTTTTTTTTAATCATACACGACACAATTGCTTTAATAAAAAAAATTTAATCATACACGGGACAATTGCTTCAATAATAAAAATTTAATTACACACGGGACAATTGCTTTAATAAAAAAAATCATACACGGGACAATTGCTTTAATAAAAATAAAATTAATCATACACAGGACAATTGCTTTAATAAAAAAAAATTAATCATACACGGGACAATTGCTTTAATAAAATAAGTTAATCATACACGGGACAATTGCTTTAATAAAAAAAATTAATCATACATGGGACAATTGCTTTAATAAAAAAAAATTAATCATGCACGAGACAATTGCTTTAATAAAAAAAATTAATCATATACGGGACAATTGTTTTAATAAAAAAAGAAATTGAATAGGAAATATTTTTTATTATTAATTAAAATTTATTACACAAAAATCATACACGGGACAATTACTTTAATAAAAAAAGACTTAATTTAATATATTTTACAAAAAATAACAAAATGACGTCACTTATATTTTAACAATAATTTATAAATAAAAGTCAATAGACCCGTGCGAATGCACGGGTCTCAAAACTAGTTTGGATGGATTACCGACCAGATGAAAATGGTTTGGTTATTAACCATATACCAAAATCCGGATTTTTAAAAACAGATTTGGATCCGGTTATGAGTTTGGGCCTTCTAACCGGATATTTTGCACACCCCTAATTGGCACCAAAGAGAATCGAACCTAAAACTTTAAGGAGGAGCACACTCTCACGTCCCAAGCCTAAAAATACTTAATCTCGATTATTAAAATTTGTAATCTTCTGATCCAAGATTCTGTTTGACACAAAAAAATTGACAAAAGAATAAAACGTGCATTGGGTAATTTAAATATTGTTTCGATGACCGTTAAATTCGATTAGACTAGTTACCATATAATTTTGTATGATATGATGATATATATATTGATCTAAAATTTAATTGTTGCTATTGAAATGATATGGTTAGTAGATCCCTTATTGAAAAACTTTCTTTTTATTTTATATATTTTCATGCCTATCGAAGCAGAATTTGCAGGGTGTGCTATGTTCTATGATGTTGATTCTTACATACGCGAGGGCTTGTGAGCGGCATTATCGATGTTTGTATTTACTGGCTGAATATTTTTGCATTGAAAAGTTTGTATATAATATGAACAATTTATTGGACATATCAACTAACTTTATTTGTAAAAGTTGATAGGAACATGTATAAAATAGAGAAATTTAAGTAGTACTAATTTACTTTTACTGATGATAGAATAGAATTTACACAATGAGTTCAGAAGAAATTCAAGAGTTCTGTGTGTCTACCTTCCAAGAATTTGAGAGCTAGGTCTCACCCTCCAATCCATAATAACCACTTTCTAACTTAATGTACATAATAACTTAGAACAACATGAAGGGAACCTAGACCAAAGGAACCCTAAAATATATTAATTAAAACAAGAAGATACAAAGGAATCATGGAGGACTAGACCAAAACTAAATGTGTAAGAATTTCTCTGTCTTGGTCTAATCCTTCATGGTTCCTTTGTATCTTCATGGTTTCTTTATATTCAAATTTTATACACAATCAGTGATACAAGAGCCATCCACAGAAGAGGCCTTATGCTATCATTAAATGAAGCCAATTTAAGTTAATATTGGTGCCATCATGATTTTGCCGAACTCACCACCGATCCAAATATGCACTAAGAAAGAAAGACGCGACATGAGGAGGAGGTTTATTGAAGTTTTAAACACAGTTATACAAAATGTATTTAAAGAAGAGGTCTTAGGAGATTATTTAATGAAGCCAATTTAAGTTAACATCAACATGAGGAACCTCTATCTTCATATTGGGAAGCATAGGTTGGAAAGCTTCCCATGAAGCAGCCGTCTCTTCATCGCACGTTATTACCTTCAAATTCGTAAGATTGATGACTGAGAATGGCAATTCACAACTTGCACATCCTGCCATGTAAAGATTCCTTAGATTGCACAGATTACCAAATTCCTCAGGTAAACTTGAAAGGCTTATGCAGTTTGAGATGTCAAGAACTGTTAGATTCGAAAGGTTTCCAATGGAATCTGGAATCACTTCCAAATCAGTACATGAACTGAGCCTTAGAAGTTCCAAATTATTCAATTTTCCAATATCTTGGGGAAGTGAATAAAGCTTGTGGCAATTAGTAACACTGAGCTTCTTTAAAGGCGCGATATCACAGATACCAGAAGGCAATACCACCAAATCTTTGCAGTAGTCAATGTTCAATTCTTCTAGATTTGGAAATGCGTCTGAAATTAGGACGCTGCCCGTTTCAAAAGCCATTTTAGTAGTACACATGTAGAGCGATAATTTCCTCAGATTCTTCAATGTCCCGAAAGAAGGAACAGAAATTCGCTCGAGTCTGATTCTTTTCAGGTTGTGCAAAGAGTCAAGCAATGCAAAGTTCTTCAACTCACAAGGATGGAAACCGTAGTTTGTGATTATCAGAACTTTGAGCATAATCATTTTCTCCATTGAATCGGGAAATAAGTACTGCTGCTTTGTCTGAAGATTTAAAATCAGAACCTCAGCCTGATCAGGTTGCATTTGAGACCAATCTAACACACAAGTTTCATCTGCAAACACAAAACATACAACATTAATCGTGGAAAATGAAAGAATGACAAATCACAACATGTTTTTTTTAATAAGTGAATATAATTTAAATGCAGGTACAAATATTACTAACCAGTTGACACAGACAATATACGAGCAGCAAGCTGTTGCGGATTTTGTTTAACACACAAGTTAAAAAGTTTTGACAATATACGCGTCACGAAGCCATGCTGGTTCTCCTCCCCAAGACACTTATTTTCATTCATGTCAATAATCAGTCTTTTTGTCAGCTCAATTGGTTCTTTGCTGCTTTGGTAAATTCCAAGATCTCTTAGAAGATCATCAATGACAACAAAGTGGTTATTGTAGTTATAATTATCCGCGTCACTTGCACTTTTCCTTGCTATTAAGATATTAGCGAGATTCATGGATCCTAATTGGTTGATGATTTGCATTGCTTCGATTCCGTTGTCGTCTAGATCATACAACTCTGCCCACATATAAATGAGAGTAGCAACAGAAATTTTATGGTGCTGAGGAAATAAGGTTAGGTCCATGAAGCAGTCTTTGATTATGAGACTAGTCAAATGTTCATTGTATTGATTTGTGTCTCTAACCACAAGAGATAAATCGTTTAAAATAGACTTCAATAATTGTCTTGTAGTTTGATTCTTTCGAGGTTTTTGAACAAATTGTGATATGTTGTTGAAGACATGATGAAATGTTGTTGTAAGGGAAATAAGTTGTGTGACGGTTCTCATCATGAATTTGATTCCTTTTGATTTTGTGCGTGTTCTTGTTGTATTAGGATAGGATGATATGAAACTGAAAGTGTGATATAAATAGTTTGGATATTGGAAGTTTACCGTTATTTGAAGGCGGTGTAAAATTCATTTTCTGATTCCCCTTCCTCGGTTCTTCCCTTATTCTCTACCGCGTTTATTTCAACGCGTCGTGTTATGTGTTATGCAGCTTCTTTTTTATATTTTTTTAATGAATAAATAAATTTGTAGTTCAACTTAATTGGCTGATATATTATAGACAAAATGCATTAAGTTTTACATTTGTAACAGATAGGTCCTTTAAGTTTTTTATGTAATAAATAAGTCTTTTAAATTTTTTAAGTAACAAATAAGTCCTTTAAGTTTATAATTTGTAACATTTAAGTCATTTTTTTTAAGTAATTGAAGGACCTAAATGTTACAAATTACAAACTTAAAGGATTTATTTATTATTTAAAAAATTTAAAGGACTTATTTGTTACTTAAAAAACTTAAATGACCAATCTGTTACAAACGTAAAACTTAAAAGACATATGAATGTATAAAAGTAAATAGATGATAACTTAGATGATAACTAATAAGGTATAATTAAGGTATAAATAGATGATAACTAATAAGCTAGAATTTAGCTTATAGTTGTAGATTAAAATTAAAATGTTTGGTAAATTTATCTGTTATAATTATAAAATGACATAAAAGTAAATAGTTATTTTTATGTGAGTGAGTAGTTATTTTTTTAGGTGGGTAGTTTTTTTATTAAAAAAAAGGTTAAAATTGGAATACAAGGTAAAAAACTATAAGCTAGTAAATAAAGATTATTACCAAACACCTCTAATTTTATGAAACAAACTTATAAACTAATATAATAAACTAAAAACTAATTTATTTGTGTTACCAAA
This sequence comes from Trifolium repens, assembly GCA_030408175.1. Lineage (NCBI taxonomy): Eukaryota > Viridiplantae > Streptophyta > Magnoliopsida > Fabales > Fabaceae > Trifolium > Trifolium repens. The sequence continues at coordinate 42,556,755 of CP125851.1, forward strand.
CACACTCTATATATAGAGAGGACCGGGTTTAAATTTCGGTCATCTCATTTATCCACCTTAAAAGTGAAATTTCATGCCATTAGATTATTTGACATAAAAAAATGCTTAGTCAATTGATAAATACATTGAATTATATATTTTGAGAAGTGTGATACTCTCATTTTTATTAGGATTTAATTTGGGTGCACCGACAGTGTAATATTTTTTTACACGTGTATCCAATCAAATCACGACATGTAGGTATTTGTTGAGATATTTTAGAAACAAATCTATTAAGGTGGCATTACCATGTGATTTGATTGGATGCATATGTAAAAATATTTTACATTGTCAATGCATAACAATTAATCTCACTATCAAATTAAAATAGTAATGAATTACCCCTGAAAACTAACGGCTTACATCTACTATTAATATAAGATAAAAATATACCACCAAAAAACCTTGATTGACCCTCTAATTTTTGTTTTTGTTTTTTTCCTACATCATAAAATAAGGGACAATATTGTCATATTTGTATTGAAATTTTGAGATCCATCTTATTTCAAAATGACCACTACTATCCTTACTTTACTTTATTCAATACTAATAGACAAGGACAATAGTGTCCAATTACTATCCAAAAATTGGGGGAAAAACACTTTATTTTGAATTTTCAATCTCTTGTCCCAATACATATCTGATTTGTCTCTTTCTTCTCACTTCATCCTTTCTTTTTCTCTCTCTCAAGTTTCCATTCCACTCTCAAACAACACAGAGACAGGAAACAACAACGACCGGAGAAGGGAAACGGTAGAAAGAAGAAGATCGATGGAAGAACCGGTTAGTGATTTTCTCTATAATCATCTTTACATCTATCTCTCTCTCTGTTACCAAATTTGTGGTTTCTTCTTTGTTTACAAAATCTCACCGGAGAAGAAGATTGCACAGCTAGAAAAAGAACTACACGGATTGAAGATTACATCTATTTTTTCTTTGATTTCTTACTTTTATTCATTTGCTTTGTTTCTTTGTTGGGAATATGCAGTGGTTCAGTCGGTGGAGAGAAACAGAAAGTATGTAGTAGCTGTAGGAAAATAGGGCATGTCGTTGGAGAAAGAAAAAAGAGCAGGTAGAGGTGGAGAAAAAATAAAGATCAGGGAGAAAGAAAGAAGGAGGGCGGCGCTAATAGTGCTAGGTTTAGCGACCAAAGCTTACTGATATCATATTGGAAGGTAATAGTATGAATATTTACCTTGATTATTTCATAGTCTCAAATGTGTTTATATACAAGAGTCTTGAATCATTTTGATTCTACCAAAATAAATGCTATTTAATTTACATAAAGCTATTGCTAAAAATATGAGATACAAAGAATATTTTATATTCTAATAGATTTACTCCTATTTTAATTGTATGTTGTTTTATTTCAGTCTAATATATGCACATCATGTGTTTGATAAAATGTTGTTGTGGATTCTCATAAATTTTATGTGTTCGATCAAATGTTGTTGTGGATTCTCATAAATTTTATGTATAAATCCTTAGGAAGAAACTTCCATTAATGCAAAAAATCAGTCTGTGTTGCTCTATATTGCTTTTTCACGCTACAAAGGACTTAAAATTTGTTATATGGTTGAACCCTTTTTTCTTTTGCTATATGTTATCTTGAAACATGTACCTAATCTTTAACACATCTTTAAAATAAATGTATCAGGTTTATTTACCAAAATCATGTCAAGGGGTTTTGATTCCATTAAGGACATCAATGATGGGAAAGAACCATGGAAGTTTGCGGTTAGACTTGAAGATATGTGGAAAATGGGTGTCGGCAAAGGGGAACATATTGAGTTCCTTATTCTTGACAAACAGGTTTGCTTTGCATTAACCTCGGACCATTTCATTTAAAGATGGAAAGAAAATAGACAGATACGATGTAATGGGATAATGATCATTGATCAAATATGTCATATGCACCTTTGAATTTGATGATAAGAATGAATAAATAAGATCCTATAATTATGGTTTTTTTTTTTATAAAAAAAGTCCTATAATAAACAAAATAGGTTTCCCTATAATTATGGCTACAAACTAGAGATTATAATTATAATAAACAAAATTATTATTTTATTATAATTATAATTATAATATAATAAACAAAATAGTGCTAATCTTTAGGGATCTTTAGGTTTCCTGATGTTTTGCCTTTTTTGAACCTTCACTAACAGTTCATGATCGTATATGTCTATTTTTTTCAACCTTTACAAAGTTTTGCCTTTTTTGTTTTATAGTTATACTGTGTTTAATCTGCTCTCTCACACACCTTTCCATACCAACAAAGACAAAGATACAAAACTAAAACCATTTGAGAAGGGAGAAAGAAGATCCACCGTAGAAGAACACACAGGAGGAAGAAGAGCTACACGGTTTAGCGATTTCCTCTATAATCATATGGTGGCATTTAGTATGGGACACTTATACTTTTCCCACCATGGGAAAATTTGACTTTTAACCTACACGTGTCATTATTCCCAGTTATAAATCATTTCTATTTTTTTTTTCTTTTATAATGTGAAATTATATTTTAATGCATTCATTTATTTTAATTTCTTAAAAAACACAAAATACAACCCAAATAAAAACATTCAGATCTGTTCGTTCTTTACCCGATCAATCTCGTGACAACCCACTGCCGTCGTCCCCTCACCGCCGCCGGTGTACCTCTCGCCGCCAATTTGCAGAGCAGCGCTGTCGGTACTGTTCCTATCCTTTCATTTCCCTTTTCAATTGATGGTTGATTCTTTTTATTTCTGTTTGTTTTGGTCCATGTTGCAGAGTTTTGGTTACTACTTTCTATTTGTTGCATGTTGCAAATTGTGAATTTTAGCTAGAATGACAGACGTGGTGGTTTTCTATGATTGGTGTGAGGTCCTCTTGTTTTGTGCAATCATTTAACCCAGCGGCGGAAAAAGGATGGTGACGGCGCTGCTATGACACCGGCGGCGAGAGAGAAAAATCGGAGACGGCGAGAGGATTATGACGGTGGCCGGTGGGTCTGCGATTGAGGATTTGACGGTGGATTTATGATAAAATTGTGAAGACTACTTGACGGTGGATTTGAAACTACTTGCTTTGCTGGTTAATGACGTTCAACAAAATATCTTAAGGAAGATATGAAAAATTTAGTTTATGAATATGAAAAAAAAAAAACTGATTAAAGAAGAAGATGAACATATTGATGAATATCATGAACATGTCCATCAAAATTCTGGACTTATTTAATTTTAATAAAAAAATATTTTTTAAAAACAAAATTACTCCCTCCGATCCTAATTATAAGAAGAAATCTACTTTTTAGATTCATGAAATATTTGATGTATGTGGTCTATAATATGGTCCAAACCAATTACTGCTTAAGCAAATAATATATATTATATAAATTGTGGGGTCTTTTTTTTTTTTCATGTTTAAGATCAAAAAGTTATTAGTAGGTAACAAGTTTTAATCAGAACCGTTGTTTATTATATTATTATATCAAATGGCTAAAAGTTGAACTTTCCCATGGTGGGAAAAGTATAACTGTCCTATGCTAAATGCCACCATAATCATATCTCTCTTTACTGTAAAATTTGTGGTTTCTTTTTTGTTTTTAAAATCTCCTTTTCTTTATTGTAAAGTCTTCTACCACAAGTATCAAAGTATTGTCATACCTTGAAGTGGAGGCATATAACACCTCAAAAACAATAAGACACAAGTTTTCATTCTTTTCACTTTTTCGATGCTCTGTGCACGAACCCTGCTTGCAAAGTGCATATTAAAAATGTTATCTTCTTTGCATCTCATATTGTGCAATAACTTCAACAACTTATTTATTCTTGATTCAATTCTCTTTGGTTGGATTCCGTCTTCAGGCTACGGGTTAAATTATGAAATCATTTTTTTTTTACCTTAATGTGAATAATTGACATCTTACTCATGGTGCTTCTTGGGGTAGAGGTAATGGCATTGCGTAAACTAGGCTTTGTAGTTTCCCTCTTTAGAGTATATGTTATGTGTGCAATTGTTGTATATTGTGTAAATAAAATGATATTGTAGTGGTTGATACCTCTATAAATTGTCCAAGATCATCCCTTTTATTCTTACTACTATTATGTTTTATTTTCAGGGATTAATTGTGAAGTCTAAAAGGTGGAGTCTCACAATGGAAAACATTGAAGAGAAGGGAAAATCAAAGTCTATTCACGGTATAAACATGAGAATACTGAGAGCTGGTAACTAGCTTAATCATCTAATTCCTTTATTTTAGGGAAGTTCAATTAACATAGAAAATGGCAGGTTACTCCACTATAAAATATCTTAGTAGAATATAGTATTGTGGTTTTAAGTTGGTTTGAAATGAATAAGTTGATTGATCTTGCACTGCTCAAATTTCTTTTATTTGTGTCATTCACACTTGTGTTTGTCTCTAATAAGTTTGATAGAATAGCATTAAAAAATAAATTCTCCTAAACTATCCAAAAGGCAGCACAATTATTATCTTACTTTTTCTTTTCTATATTTTTGTGTAGACTGACAAGCAAGTAGAAGTTCAATTGGATTTGTGGTATTATTAACCCATTTTGTTTAAATTTTGATTACTGCAAATGATAGACATAAGACATGAAATGGTGCTTCTTGCAATAGAGGTAATCACATTGTGCAAACAAAGATGTTAAGCAGTCAAGAGAAATGTTTTTACATTGCATTTGCAGAAACAAGTTTGTTATTATAACTTATTATGGATATTAAAAATTAAGCTTGATCGATTTTTCCCAATTGTTAGTATGAGCTTGCTTTGGTTTGAAGTCTTTTCATTGTTTTTGTTTCTTATCTTTTGTTATAAACAATGCTTTATTTGCTAATACATAGCTTCATATCCAAAATTGATTTAGCTGATCTTAAATTAAATCAATTCTTTATTTGCTAATACATAGCTTCATATCCAAAATTCATTTAGCTGATGTTAAATTAAATCAATTGTTTGGCAACAAATTTAATTAAAGCATCTTGGAGATTATTTGTAGCAGAGGGAGTGCATAAGCCTTTTGATCTTAAACAGATGAGAAATAGTTGGTTAACTAAGTCAAAATCATAGGTATGCCGCACTTTCAATCCATGTTTTTTACAATATTTACCTTAATCTAAATTCATAGCTTACATTGGATTGACCATGTGATTATGTTTGATTATAACTCTGTTTTTAGCTCATTAGATATGCTTGATTACAGTATCTTCATGTTGTCCTTCAAGATCAACGATTAAAGATAGTTTTTTCTTTTTTCCTTTTGTTGGTGTTCTTGCTTGAGTCATTTCTTATTGAGGCTAACAATACTCAACCTTCTATTCAAAGTGATATTGAAATGAGAATGCTTATTCCAATAAGCAACTTTGACATAGAACTGGTAACTTTTAATAAACTGGTACACTATATGTTTCCTTTCTCATAATACAAAACCTTGAGTTATAGTATACTTTAGTATTGTAATTTGAGTTATAGCATATTGTACTCTTATTTCTCATAACATAAAACCAAGAGTTATAACATACTTTAGTACCATTATTTCTCTACTAAAAGGAGCTTAGAATATAGTATTGTGGTTTTGAGTTCGTTTGAAATGAACAAGTTGATTGATGCTCACAACTCTCGAATTTTTTTTGTGTGCTTCACATTGTGTTTGTCCTAAATAAGTTTGAGGGAATAACATTAAAATATAGTTTGTCATAACTATCCACAATGCATCATAGTTTATTGTTAACAGTGTGCAGGGTCAAATAAGGGTGCTTGAATTTCTTTCATAGTTTATTGTTATGATTTATTTTTTCCAATTTGATTTGTGGAACTACTATATATTTTTTTCAATTTGATAGTTTATTGTTATGATTTATAGTGCTTGGAGAATGATTTTTAAGTTAGTATTTTGAGTATTTGCATCTTTGTTGTTTATTTTAATGCAGTAAAGGGAAGAAAAAAAGGGAGATGTAAGTTGAGTTTATGCAATGAAGTTTTGTTTTGAACCATGTTTTGGTGTACTCTTGCATTCTTGCTGCAACTGTGCTTTTTTGTGTGATTTTAATGGGGGTGGTGAGGCAGGTTTTGCATTGCAATAACGTTTCTGTCTTTTTTGCTTTTCAGCTTGGTTATCTACTGCATGGAGCTCAACCTGGCTGACTATGCTGCCCTGGCGTTGATATTGGCGTGGGATGCCTGTCATAGCGGAGTATTGTTTATTGTTCATAGCGGAGTATATTTTTATCTACATCTATTTTTCTTTGTCAATTTGTGTTCATGTTTTATGATCAATTTAACTGATTTCTAATATGATTTTGTTTATTTAAGTCATAAGTTTATTCATTCTATCCATATTTATGAGTTTCAAGTTTGGTGTGTGGCATATTGTAATATATGGTCAGTTATGCCTCTAAATTTGAAATTTGAATTTTGATTTCTTAAAAATGTTCTAGATATGTGCCTTGGAAACTGATTTCTATGCACAATCATAAATCTTTTTTATTAAAAGAAAAACAATTATTATTAAAGAAAACTTGCTAAGGAAGCCATGCTATCTCCTAAGAAAAATAAAAAGTAGTTGCACCTATCTTTAATAATCTGCATCGTAAAAGATAAATGCACTGCAACCACTTTTAATAAATTTTCCAATGCATTGTGACTCTTAGCATTCATTAACATTTTCAATTCCAACTCCTCATCAAATTTTTCCACTGAACTCATCCATCTTCATCTTCATTATGTGTATGTACCTTTTTTTTGGTAGTTTTCTTCTAACAATTGTGAATGTATTTTTCATTTGTTCTTCTAAGAGACAAAACCCTCGAATATGGTACCGCCAATAAGGCCACTTAAAGGACCAGCAAGACTGTCTTTGATTTCTGTTGGTCATATTGCTCGGTTTGTTAAGGTCACGGTGGCATTGGACCTCCTGTTTATCTCACCGTCGTTCATGAATATCTCACCGCTGAGGTAATTTTTTCCCATTGTTCTTATTCATGTGCAATTCCATTGATTTTGGGGATTGGTGATTTATCATTTTGCCATTTTTCTTACTTTATTACTAATTTCATTGTCTGCAAGGATTCTAATTTATGTTTTGAGTTAGGGTACAAATTGTTTTCTTAATTGTATTTGACTTAGTAGTTTCATTTTAAATGTCAAATCTCTATGATATTTGTATGTTGGGTGATCTGGAATGACGCCATTCTTGCATAAATATAACATTTGGTTTCCTGTTAGATTGATATTGTCCCTACTGTTGGAAATTCAAGTTTGGATAGTCTTCATTATTCAATCAAATTCCCTCCTCTACAAATTATGTAAGTTGTGTCCTCTTTCCTCTTTTCATTTTAGTATTTGATTTAGAAAACAATTTGATAGCTTTATGGAAGAAGGTATGGTTGGCAATGTATCCAACAGTAGAGGGGTGGAGGCATTGAAAGATTATAATGTGAATAATGATACTCTCTCCGTCCCAATATAAATGACCTATTTTTGAAAAAAATTTGTCCCAAAATAAATGACCTATACAACTTTCAAGGTAATTTTTTCCTATTTTACCCTTTGGAATTTTTTTAAATCTCTCTAATTCCAACATGTTTACCCATCATGTTTACAGCTTTTTCATTGAAAGGCAAAATATGACCAATAGGCAAGCAACTATTGAACTCTTTTACTCCCTCGGTAAATGAAAAGACTGCACACACGTTTCAATCATTATTTCTACCGTAAATGAAAAATTAGTCCCGCCTAAGCAATGAAAAACTTGCAGTAACATTAAGGGTAATTTAGTAAATGTATACTTCTCTCTCTTTTACTTATACACTTTTCTTAAAGTGTGTGAAATGGTCAAATAGGTCATTTAAAATGGGACGGAGGGAGTATTTACAATTAACATGTAGTGGTGAATATTGGACAACGATGAGAGATGGAGCATATTATAAAAGTGGAGTGCATATTTTATGATAATTAGTTTGGTGTTCTTTTTTCTGTCAATTTTTGTAGGTTTATATAATGTCATGGATTGGTTTTCCTAATCTTTGTTGCTGCTGATTTGTCATTGTCCGTGTAGAGCTTTTATAGGGTTATGTAACCAATAGCATTTACAGTTTGGTCGGATTTATTTAGGTGGCTGGGAGTGATATCAGTTTTACATAATGATGGTATCTGCAATTTTAATGCTTTTTCTGGAGTAGTGCAGGGAAATAAAGGACATAAAATTGGTTTAAGCACAATGTGGTTTGCTTGTCTGTGGAGCATTTGGAAGGCTAGAAATGCTCAGGTTTTCCAAGGGTGGTAGATTTCATACAAGAAGTACTGTTTCTGAGATGGATTTTGGGAAATGGGAAAATGGAGTAGCAAGTGAATTTGGTGGTTATGATGAAGAAAGTCAAAGCTGTTATAGTATGGAATCTTCTCAACCTAGAGCACCTTCTTTTGCTAGAAGAACATTGCTTTGGCTTACTGGAAGACAAAATAAGGATGTTCATTCATCATCTACTTCTACCACCCTTTAATTTTTCTCTCTTTTTTACTTTTGAACTATATTCCTTTTAGCTTCAATTCTAGGATATAGATTTATTAAAGTAGATTTTTAGTGGCATAAAGGTGCTGGAGAAAAAAATTACAAGTTATGGGATTTGGATACATTATTTCTGCATGAATTTTGATGTTGGTCCATTGAATGAGTCCACCTTAGTGAAGGTGAAAGAATTGTTTAGAAATTCTTTTGTTCACTTAGCCCGTGTTTGTGTGTATGTTTCTGCGGTGGATTAAGGTTATTATGGTACGCGTTCAATGGAATCTCCAATTGGGAGCTTTGAAATATCACAATGAAAACTTTTACAGCACTAGAAAAGCGGTCCCAACACGGTACCAAGCTTACTTTTAGATTTTAGTTTTTAATCGATACCAAAGTTTTATACTTCATTTGCGCTGTAATTCTTATTATTATGTATTACGTAGAGTTGCCGTCAAATACAAGTAACTATATAATTGACTCAGTGCATGTTTAATTGACCATTAGTTTGACAGAATTATGATATGTCGTTTGGTAAACTCTACACTTTTTTAACTTCAATAAAATTACAGTGTCACGATGGTTTCTCCAAATTCACCGGCAATACAAACATGAAGCGCAAATATGCAAATACTGAAACATGGATTTCAAAGGAAGTATATTTTTGACAGATACTATAAACTAGAAGACAAATATTCAATATTATATGTTTACTTTGCATGATACGATACCTCTGCAATCCATACGATAAATCCATGGCTAAAGCTACTTGAGCAGAATTTCACTTCTTAAGATAAGTAAAACACACAATATCATTCACACTTATTATTTCTTATAACAAATCACATCCAACCTCTCAATATAGTTTATTTGTCTCATATTTTGGCAACAACAAATTATTCGTTTGCATTGTTAGGAGTTTCTTATCCTCAAATCAATTTAATGGTGAGCAACACTTGCTTAGGCACAAAGATTTAAGCACAAAATTTAGGCACACACACAAAAGTTAAAATAATTAAAAGAAAAATAAAACTGTCACATCAATTCATATCACTTCAATCATTTTTTTTTATTTTTATTAATATCTTGTGAGTGTGTCCAACAAATATTATTTGTGTTTGTGCCTATATAAGTATTTCTCTTTAATGGTTTTCATAATCATAGCACGACCAAGACTCACCGCCTATTATGAGATCGTTTTAATTAATTACAATTCAATTGGTTCACAATTGGTTAGTTAGTTATCAATTAAATTTTTCTTTGACACTACAACACAAACTAAAATTGGCCCTGAGTAAAAAAAATCGGAAAGAATGTATTCCGATATGGCAATAAAATTCGATTCAAACATTAAACTCTCAAAATTATCAATATTATCGAATACAATTAGTATTTGTACGTAATTAATTTCAATTGCAACCTTAATATGATTAATTCCAAATTTGGTTGTTATTGTGGCAATTTTCCTACTCATGCAATTTTTTATGCTTTTCATTTAACCTTCTCACATATATTCAATAACAATTAAACAAAATTAAGAGTTTTGTATATGTACTTTAAAATAAAATCAGTACTCTGTCCAGCTATTCCATCGGTTACAGCTATGTCTACTACACTCATTTTTCCAATAGAGAATGTGTGATATGTATAATTCCTTTTTCAAGTGAATTAAACATTTGATTTTCTGACACTGTACATTAGCTTTAGTATCATATTAGTACTACTATAGTAGATTTGGTTCAACTTTGATCATCACAAGTACCCTATGAGAAAACACATTGCTTCAAATGTAATGACTGTGATATTTATTGAAGTGTTTACCTTTACAAAATAGAAGTAGGTATTGTCCAAAAGTAAGACTATATTTTATTTCAATAATAGTATTAACAGGTTCACTATGTCCTAGCAAAATAATAAATTAAGTAATAATAAAGAAATTATTCTCTTTCCCTCCACGTTTTTTCCCACCACACAACAAGTATCAAAATTATTCTATCTATTATACCTATTACACAACAGCCGATGACTTCCCTCATTTTTCAAAATTTCAAATTTAAATTTCCAAAAATGTGGAGGGAAAGATAAGAATTGAAAAATTACTATTATACATGGAACATGTTGATAAAATTTAAATGAACTAATTTACACACTGGACAAAAGGAAAATTACTATATATAGGGACCAGGATTGTGCTACTTTTCGAATAACTATTGAATTAATGTTTCTTATTGATGCATAAAATGAGAAAAACATTGAACTAATGTTTCTCATTGATGCAATTAGAAGTAATTGTTTTTTAAAAATTCAAATGTGTAAATGAGAAGTAAGAACAATCTCAAAGTTTAATGTCAAAAGAAAAAAAAAACTCAAAGTTATTGAAAAAATTTATGGGAAACAAATATTCACCTTTATACAAAATACATATTTGTCCCAAAAGAATTAGTTAAAATATCATCATCACAAGTAAATTAGTTTTAGTTTGGAACCAACATGAGACTAATCCAAACATTGAACTAATGTTTCTCATTGATGTATAAAATGAGAAGTAATTATTTTCACAAAAATTCAAATGTGTAAATGAGAAGTAAGAACAGTCCCAAAGTGATTGAAAAATTGAATTCATGGGAAACAAATATTCAACTTTATATAAAATAAGTATTTGTCCCAAGAGAAATAGTTAAACTATCGTCTTTACAAGTAAATTAGTTTTTGTTTGGAACCAACACCCACTACAAGAAAAAAGGTGTTTAGCAACGGTTATGGGACGGTTTAGCAACGGTTTTTAACTGTTGCAGCATCTTTACCGGCGGTTGCCAAACCGTTGCAAATTTGAGCGTTGGTAGCTCAAATAGCGGCGGTTTGAAAAACCGTTACACAAATGGCCACAATATGTGTTGCGGCGTTTTGAAACCGTTGCAATACATGAAACGAAAAAACAAAATTTTCAGCCAGTTTTGCAGCGGTTTGAAACCGCCGCTATATTTTTTTATAATTTTTTAGTATTTAATATTTAGCAACGGTTTGAAACCGCCGCAATTTTTTTTTTAATTTTTAGTATTTAAGTTTTAGCAACGGTTTGAAACTGCCGCTATTTGTTTTAAATTTTTTTGTTTTTAAGTTTTAGCAGCGGTTGGAAACCGCCGCTATATAATTTACTTTTTTTTAAATTTATTTTCTAGTTTCTTTGAGGTCCATTTTTGTAGGACAATTTTTTACCCTGTTTTTTTTTTATTCATCGATTAATATTCAAACGTAGTATTTTTAAATATTGAACTACTATAATAATTCATGCAATATAGACAAATTCATAAACAAAATATCATCCATTTGATTCAAAAATAAGGTGTTCGCAACGATACATGGAACTAAAGGTCACAATACATGCGCAATACATCCAAAGTTTGCATTGACACATGCAACCTAAATAGTACATAACAAAAAATAAAAACGAAGGTCACAACACATGCGCCTAGTACGTCAAAATTAAAACAAATGGAAAAGCGTGACATCAAAAGTTCAACACGCCTAAACAAAAATTATATATCTAAGTTTAATCGTCCGGAGTTGCTTGATCACCCTCAACATTATGACTAGACTCAGAAGAGCGTCGTACTTCAAACGGTGATCCTATGTTAGACCCCTGAAAATCAACATGTAAAAATCAAGTCACAATTCTAACTACTCACAGTTAGCAATTTCAAATTAAAATTCATGTGACAAATGAGATACATGTTATTACAATTCAATAAACAAATTGAAAAGAAACAAATGCCCTTTAAAGCACAAATTTATAGCTTCTGACGGCAGCAATTACCAGATCCATTGTGCACAGCCGTTACAAATTTATAGACTCTTTGATAAGTGTGTGCTTAATAATAGTAATGTCATGAAGCTTAAAAAAAATAACATGGATCATGGTTTTTAGCAATTGCAAACATTATGTTCAAAGTGAATCAATCAATGAAACCACAAATGTCATATGAATTCCCATGAGTCATTAAAGTCAAGAATTTTGTAGCACATCTTAAGAAAAACAGACCACAACAGACCTGACTAAAAAAAATTCGACATCTTAAGCTTATAAGGTGCATGAGAATATTCTTATGAATGCAAAAAGGTTTGAGACAATCAAATTAGATAGTCAAGTATCAAATCACAGAGGCAATCAAATTACCACTTCAAAATTCAAGTAAATCATAGGTGTTTAGATTTGCTTTTTTTTTCCCAGCTTCCTGAAAAGGTTTTTTAAAAATGCAATTATTTACACAAAACTAAGTTGAACCAAACAACCATTCAAGTTGTCATTAGAAATTAGAAGCTATTTCGCCTCTTCTCAAGTGGATTATCACCCCATTCGTCACTTGGTAATAGATGGTTCGTTAGTTTTTTAATCAAATCTATACATGACAACCTTGCATGTTTATTAGCTCTTTACAAGCTAAACTCTAAAACATGGGAATGAAAAATGAAACAGAAACTACTGAAATTGTGAGTTAGTAACTTACGGAGGAGTTACCCAATTCAATCATTATCACAGTCCATATCAGAAGAACAAAAGCAACAAAAAACATCCCGAAAAAAACACTCAAATGCAGGAAGTGGTTGGAGGTATAAACATTACTCAACCAAACATGTCACAGTAAAAAGTACAAGCACAGAATAACATACCTTATGGAAGGAGAACGACGACCGGCGATTGGAGAACGACGGCCGACGATTGGAGACGGTGGCGTTAGGGTTCGCGATTGAGTGAGAATGAACGCTTCAAAACCTCTTTTCTCTTGCGCGCTTCAAAACCTCTTTTCTCTGAAGACGTAAATTAGAAAAATCACTAGTGGAAAAAAGCCTTTTTAGGTCGGTTCCTGGCCACTTCTTAGGTCGGTTCCGTGCGTGGCTTAAGTTTTCCTAGGCAAGTTCAGTTGCACTAAAATGAAAACTCAACAAATATAACTAGTCTTATAAAAAACCTAGCATAAACTAGAAACCTTAAAGACTAGCCAATTCATATCATTGTTCGTACTTGCTTCAATATGTTCCAATATCACGTTTGCTTAGCGTTCTTGAACATTTTTAACTTCATCTTCTTGAAATGATTTTGAATCCCCAAATATCTGTATAAATAAATGTTGGCATAACATTAAATTACTATATCAACATAAAAAATTGTACTAATTAAATGATACATGCAACTTATTAACATAATTCTATTACTTACTTGTGTCTATGAACCAACAAGAGTAGCAGATACAATGTTCAACATGTGAATCATGATGAAATAGCCGCACTCATAACTAATGTGAACGTCGACTAGTCAGTAAATATTATTCAACAACTGTTATATGTATGTATTTATATATATATATATATATATATATATATATATATATGGAATTATTCATTTATTTAAATATAAAGTTGACAACTTACCGTGAGAAATAACCAATCTACATTCTTTTGCTTTCTCGCATGTTGTAACTTATTATAAGCTCTACAAAATTTATTATTAATAGATATCCAAACACAAAATTATACATTACTATCACTACACTAGTATAAAAAAAACTCTCAAATATGATAGGAACCTCTGACAATAAATAAGCAAAAACAAATATAGCCACACCTAAACTAATCTATGAAACTCTTCTAAATGCAAGATGTGTATACTATAAACAAATTACACGGGCTACCAAACTAGGAAGAAAGGCAAACCAACAAGCTGAAATTCCAATTGCATACAAAAACAGTGGCATGAATCAATTTTTAGCATACTGTATCATACTTAAATGAACAAAATTGAAATCATAGAAACAAAGAACAGTTAACATAATAACTCAACATCCAACAATATCTAATTCATAAATGATTTTGAAACAAACCTTATTAACAAATAAAAATAAAGATTACCCTGCAAATTCTAATTGAACACCCACCTTATATATACTTACAAGTTTTAGTACCTACGTACACATCAAGGTATAAAATATTCACTAGTACCCCAAAAGTAGGAGCACAGTGGCTACCGAAACAACCAGAGTTTAAGTCTTGTTAGCGAATGAAAACCATCTAAAAGAAGCGGTTGATGAAGTAAAAAGCCACCACCCGCAGATGCAGATGATAGCTGTGGTAGACGTCATTGTAGCAAAGAAACAATGTAAAAACTAAAACTTTGACCAACAAGCTTTAAATAATTAGCCCTTAGAATACATACATTAATTGTTGAGGCTATAAAGGAAATGGAAAATTGTCTCAAATATTACTTTCTCTACTATTTACATAAGAAATGATAAAGAAGAAACTGTATAGCTCATAATTATTATTAGTATTATGCAGGAAAACACTTCTATGGATTTCTTCCTCATTAGTAAGAATTGATACATTTATGTAATACATTAGTAAGAATTGGGTTGAGTGCTAAAATTTCTTAGTCATTAGTAAGGTCTATCTTTTATTTTCAATGAAATTCAAAGGTAAAAGACTCAAGTGAGAATTGATACATTTATTTGAGATTATTTAAGCTTGTGAACACATTCCCTCAAATCACATGATGTTGCATGGTTGACCATGATCTCTCTCATCTTCCTACGTATTTGAGCAAATAAAAGTGTATTTTTATTACTAATACACAATATCTTAGAAAGAAGATAAAGCACAATCCTGATGCAAACCCATTGCTTTCTTATTTTTTGTATAGCAGCATTCATAAAAGAAAAGTGCAATCTATAACATGTGTTAACAATGCCACTGTCCAAGACTAAAGAAGTAAATATGGGCAAGAAAGATGTTTCTAATCTTCAAAACTAGAAACAATAATTTTTATGATATTGTAGCAATTGAGCAAATCCGATAAAAATCAAACAGAGAATCAATACCTTTAAATCCAAGTAGGTAGAATGGTATGCACAATTACATGAAATTAACAATTTGTTGTGTAACTCTATATTTACTATCAATCAGAATCAATAAGCATATAAGAATTAAACAAAATATATTTTGTTTCTCCAGCTAATATTTGTATGAAACTAAACCTTGACCAAATTAGTAACTGTAATCACTAACCAGGTCCATTCATACATAAAACAGTGAAACCAAATTATGAAGCTTCGGGTATCATCATAAAGTAATATAACACATATTCTACCAAATTAAAAACATTCACAACTGAACAATTCTCATCACTACACAACAACTAGATCATAGAAAAATAATAATAACAATAACAATAATAAAAAAGAAATAGCAACAGAAACGAAAATTGAAATCTCACAACAAAGAAAATTAAAAGTTAGGGTTTGCAGATTACATACCTATGAATGAGTAGCGCCTGGTATTTTCAATCAAACTGAAAAGTATGCCTTCCAGAAAGTTAGGGATTGAAAGTTCGATTTCTGGGCAGTGAAAGTTTGAGTTTTGAGTTTTGGGTTTTCGATTTTGGGATTTATGGGTAGCAAAAGTTAGGGATTGAAAGTTCAATTTTGGGGCAGTGAAGGGTTCGATTTTGACGAAGCTTCAGTGAAGAATTTGATCGATTGTTTGCAGAAGAAGAAGAAGAAGTTAAGATGGTCAGAAATTTGAAGGAGGGTACTGTTCCAAGCAATGGTTCAAAGAAGAATAAGAATGCGTGTGCATACATTTAAAGATTAGGATTTTTATTTTATTTTTTGGTTTAATTTAGTTAATTATTTATTTTATTTTTTAAAAAGATTAGGATTTTTTTTATAAAAAATAGATTTTTTTTTAATATTAAGGAACCGGGTTCGATTCTCGTAAGGTGAAGGAAATTCGACTTAACAAAAAAGTTTTTTAAGTTAATTAAGTGACATCTGACTTAACAAAAATGATTTTTTTAAGTCAGTTGAAGTATATCTGACTTAACAAAAAGGTTTTACAATTTCATTTGAATTTTATGTTATTTATTTTTAATATCTATTAAGTGTGTTAACATAAGAACCGGCTTAACAAAGTTAAATTTATTTACGAAAATGCCACCTTGCATTTTTTTAAGTCAAGCGGCAATATTAATCGACTTAATAACTTTTCTATAAAGATATTTTTGTACTAGAGAATAAAAATAAGATGGTTCGTGGGTTTTTTTTTCTATTAATCAACTAAACCGCTGGTAAACCAAATTAAACCGCTGGTTCATTAAAACCTTACCAGCAGTTCCCTAAAACCGTTGCTATTTTAATTTTGTTTTAAAATTACCGGCAGTTCTACAAAACTGTTGCTATCCATTTGTTGCAATTTCCAATTTTACCAACGGTTCCCCAAAACCGTTGCTATTTTAATTTTGTTTTAAAATTACCGGCAGTTCTACAAAACTGTTGCTATCCATTTGTTGCAATTTCCAATTTTACCAACGGTTCCCCAAAACCGTTGCTATTTTAATTTTGTTTTAAAATTACCGGCAGTTCTACAAAACTGTTGCTATCAATTTGTTGCAATTTCCAATTTTTTTTGTAGTGACCGGACAAATACAAACATTGAATTAATCTTTCTCATTGATGAGATTTCTATAACTCATGTCTCATAGTACACACCATGCATCAACCCTTACGCTAACCCAATGTTTGCATAAAATCAAAAGTAATTATTTCCATAAAATTCAAATGTGTAAATGACAAGTATAGTCCCAAAGTTATTGAAAAAAATTCACGGGAAATAAATATTCATCTTTACACAAAATAAACATTTGTCCCAAATAAATTAGTTTTTTTTACACAACCCAAATAAATTAGTTAAAATATCGTCATCACGAGTAAATTAGTTTTTGTTTGGAATCAACATGTGAATAATCCTAACATAGAGGTAATGTTTTTGATTATTGCATAAAACTGAGAAGTAATTATTTTCATAAAAATCGAATGTGTAAATGAAACGTAAAAATAGTCCTAAAGTTATTGGGAAAAAAATTCACCCCAAGTATTTATTTTTCTGCGAAATAAATATTTCTCCCAAATCACTTGGTTAAAATATCATCATGTGTAAATTAGGTTTTGTTTGGTACCAACACGAGACAAATCCAAACTTAATATTTCTCATTGATGCATAAATTTAGGAGTAATTAGTTTTTTTTTCTTTTCTAAAAATTTGTATCTGTAAATGAAATGTAAGAATAGTCCAAAAGTTATTGAAAAAAGTCACGGGAAACAAATATTCATCTTTACACAAAATAAATATTTGTTCCAAATGAATTAGTTAAAATATTGTCATCACAAGTAAATTTATTTTTGTTTTGAACCAACACGAGACTAATCCAACAATTGAACTAATGTTTTTCATTGATGAATAAAATGAGAAGTAATTGCTTTATAAAAATCCGAATGTGTATTTAAGAAGTAAGAAAAGTCCCAAAGTTATTTAAAAAATTCACGGGAAATAAGTATTCATCTTTACACGATAAATATTTGGCCAAGTACTTTTTTATCTGTATCACACGCACCTCTCCAACCCAACGCCCCCACGAACCAACGACCCCGACGAAATCAAACGCGCGGAACGCGCGTGCCGTGCATATGCAGGGGTATGTTCCTAGAAAACAATGTCTTAGCATCTAATACATATGACCACATGGAAGACTATGGTTGGGACTTATTAGTAACAAGAACCATTGTGAGACAAAACAACCAATCCATATTGGTAGATAACTAATTTATTTACTTTGTTTTGATGTTTGACCAACCATATTGATTGGTATAATTCCCATATGCAGCATATACCAAGAGGTGTTGGTACTGTTACTCTTAAAGATAGAGATGAAGTTGTTTTGGTCTCAAAAGACATTCACTATGCATACTTTTGCAAAATTCTATCTAATCCAATACAACCAGATGAGACATATATTACAAGAGCTTGGAATTGTCACCTTGATCGGCAAAGACCAAAACTTGGTGATCTTCTCAAATTTGAGCTTGATGAAACTAATTAATACCTAATGGTCTGCCGATTTCCTGCTCATAAAAAACTAAACTACTTCAACTTAGCTAAAATTGAATATGAAACCTATGTTTTAATTATATGTTTTAGTAAGAAGCTTTTTAATGTATTTTTTTTTAATATCTTCACAAAAGTTTCCACTACTATCATTTTATAATAACTTATTTTTGTTTTGTTTCAACTTCATATAGTTGATTACATAATATCAACATCAAAATTATAAATTTGAGCACTTTTGTATCCAAATTTGATAAAATATAAATCGCCTCGACTAAAATAAAAGTTTGGAATGACTACTTATAAGTTTAAGAAAAGGTAATTTTGATGGTGGGTTATATGATTATCCTTTTACTGTGTTTCTTAAAAATTGATAATGACTTTTTGTTTATTACGTTTATTATATATTAATAATCAAGTAGACTCATTTTTTTGACGGAATAATCATATGTGCCGAACAAAATAACGCGCCGAAGGCGCGAAGGCAATAAGGTGCCGTAAGCACAAAGGCAATAAGGCGCCGAAGGCGCCGTCCCGTGCGTATGCACGGGTATATACCTAGTTAGTAAAAAAAGAAAAGAAACTAACGGCTTACACTTCCGCCGTTTAATGAAACATAATGCGACCACAGAAGTAGCTGAAAATTTGCTTAAAAAAGAGTTATTTTTTTACGCGCATCTTATAAAAGAGTTTGACACCTAAGAAATAATAAATTTTGATTAGTTAATAAAACATTAATTTTTTTTATTTTGACAAAAGTTAATAAAACATTATTATACATTGATTTTTTTTTCCTTATAATTGTACATTGGTTTTTTAAAGAACCAAAATTTTGGAACATAAATAAAAAGCTAAAAGAAATAGGAGACAAATGAAATAATTTAGTTTGACTATTGTTTTCATTGTATTTTTTTTCATAATAAATAAAAACAAATATTATATGTAAGATGTAAATTATAAAAACAAATATTAGTATATAAGATATCAGATTTGTCTCGATAAATATTTTTAAAATATCAACTTTTTATAATATTTACTAAGAGATAATTAAACATATTAATAATCAAAATTATATATTGATATATTAAAAATAATCAACTAAATCACTTAATATAAGACGGAGGGAGTAACAAGTTTCTTCAAACTATCGGAGCCAATGTGGTATAGATATGATTTTTCATAATATTTTATAAGGAAAAGATTAAGGAAGGCCTATGAAGATACAAGTTTAAAAAATGATCAATAATATTTTTTTATGAAAAATGTGTATTCAACTTTTCTAAAATTTTAAAAATGTTTATTTTCTAGTAAAAAAATAATTGTTATTTTGAATATTTTTTTTTTCTTCAGATTTTAGTGTCTTAACAGCATGATCTAATTTAAAATGTAGATATAGAAAATCTTAGATAATTAGTAATTTTTTTCCAGGAGTAGATATATGCAATTCAAACTCAAAAGTTATGAGTTCGAATTCAGTTAAAAAATGCATACAACAATGTTAAATATTTTAAGAGTTTTATCACTCAGTCTTATCATATCTGAATTAATAGATTAGTCTTCGTGTTAAAATATTTTATCATTTAATTTTATTCTAATTTTATTATGTGAACATATATCCTTATTAATTATATTATTTATCAATTAGGAATAATTGATCAGTAATTAAATTAAGTAAAAAGGCTAATTATATTTTTATGTTGATAATAATTATTTAAGTAATTGGTATGAGCTCATGTGAAGTCAGAATGACCTATTTCAAAATCACCGGAACCAAAAATTTAAAGAATTAATTTGATAGACATATTTTTCTATACTTTTTTTAAGTATAAATCGAATATCTTCTGCACGCAAATGCAAAATGTTGAAACTAATCTAATGATTAATCACATATATACAAGACATGCTCAATGCAAAAATTTACATATTATAATCATACTTTACTCAGGAAATATAGAATAAACATGTGAGCATGGATATATACATGTTTATTATCAAAGATATTAGGAAGGATACTGGTGAATTATTGACTGCATCCTCGTAATTATAATTCTTAATAAGGATGATGAACAATCATTAGCTTACGATTTTTTCTCGACCGAAACTTATATTGCACTCTTCAGATGAGAAGAAGAGACAATATTCGGTGTATATTTCGAACTATATCCTATATATAGGGCCCGTTTGAATTCAGCTTATTTTTGAGCTTATGAAAATAGCTTATGCAAATAAATAAAGTTTTGTGTTAATTTATAAATTTTAACTAACAAAAATTATATTTTTATAAACTATTTTTCCATAAACTACCTTGAAAAGTTTAAAATAATGCATAAAAACTTATTTATTTGCATAAGCTATTTTGCATAAGCTCAAAAATAAGTCAATCTAAATAGGTCCATGATGGTTCGAATTATTTACTCCTAACTACATAGACTGATTTCTCAAGTTAGATATTACTTTAATAGACGGCAAAAAATTTCTTCAAGTTTAATTTCACACTACTGAATATAATTCTATTATAAAAAGTGTTTATTTTTTGTCAAACTTTTTGAACCTTTCCCTCCAAGTTTAGGAATATAAGAAGAAAACGTAAACAAAATTCATCTAGATGATTAGACATGGTCGTTTTTCATCATTATATATTACATAACGTCTGCAATATTATTTCATTCTGAAAATTCATATGGAAAATATTGGACACTCCACCAATGTTTTTGGATAAGACTGATGAAGTGATGAGATACATTCTAATCTAAAAATGATTTGTTTAACAAAAAAATAATTGATTCAAATGTATAACTTAATACCCCATCTTATCAACATCCACTAACCTTCGTTTGAAAGAACAAGAAAAATTAACCATCCTTATTCCTTCGGACTTTTCCTTTTTCCACCTTATGAGTTACTCGCGCACCTATAAAATAACCAAAATATTCTTCCGTAGCTTAAGTTACAGATATAAAAAAAGTGAATAATTTTAAAAAATAATATCCATGACTTAAGTCACGGATGTTATAATTTTAGGATGATTTTGGAAATGTCTGTAGCACAAATCACGGACAGAAACATTTTGATTATTTCTTAGGGCGCACCTCAAAAACTATGTTGACAAAAATGGAATTTGGTGGTGTGGTTGATGTTTGGTGTTATTGGAATTTGGTAACCGGTCTTGCTCTAATATCAAAGATGATAAATTGCCAGGAATTTGGTACCAAGAATACATTTTCTAAAAATACTTGGAACTTCTGAAAAGGCCAAACGCATGATTTTATTTTATTTTAATGGAAAAAACACATTATTTTTTATCCCATAACTTGAACCAAAAAGAGGTTATATATGTATTTTACTATCTTTTATAAAAAAAGAAAAGTATTTAACTATCTACTTACTCTTTCAAATATTTTTCCTAGCAATATAATTCTGCTTAAGTCGGCCTGAAGTTGCAGACTTGAGCTTTATATGGATAAAATAAAATTTAGAGTAATATTTTTTTTTTTGGTAGATAGAGTAAATAGTAATCTTAATTTATTCTGGCTCCAAAGATGTTGGGAAATTATTCTCGTACGCGGAAAATTGACGCACTAATTGTTTGACACGGTCAAATGACTTATGACTTTGTACAAACTATGAATAATTAGAATAAAGTAAGAGTTCAATCCAAAATAAAAAAATGAAAATGAATAGTGGTTAATTAATGTAGCTCTGGTGTTTATTGGCAAAATTACTGGTTAACAAGGATCCTTGGCCTGATTTGTAGTAGTGCTCTAGAAACAATTGTAATAAGATAAGTTGCAACTTGTTAAAGAAATATGTCAAAAAAATTTATTTTTTCACTTTTGGTAAAGAAATATTTAAAAATGCTCAAAATCAAGAAAAATCAAACAACTACAAAACAAGAGGATGAGCTGAACAATTTATTGGACAACAACTAACTTTATTTGTAAAAATTGATAGGACATGTATAAAATAGAAAAATCTAATCCGGTAAGAATAAATTTAAGACGTTTCTTTCTGCCATGACTACTTAAGAAATTACTAGCTTAGATTATGATGTCGCCCATTATGACAAACAATTTTGGTTGGATAGAAATCACTTTAGATATTGACAACAAAACAAATTTATATTTTTAAAACAACAAAAGAGTTGCTAATGTGTTGAAGGAGGATACTTCAATTATACATAAAATATATCTACAAGTCGAAAAGGATAAAAAAAAAAAAAGGTCCAAAGAATATACCCTTGAAAGTCTGATAATTTATTTTTTTTTTTTTATAGAAAAAGTTGCAAAGCAAGATCAGAGAAAAAAGAGGAAGTGTTTGTTGTCTCGAACAACAACACTAGAAACTGAAAAAGAAACTTCATCACTTTTGTTGATGACTGTTCAGTTTATATTTCATAAATCTTATGAAAAATAAAAGTGATAAGTGATGTTCTTGACATGTTTCAATCTATGAAGCACGGACACCTCTAAGAGCTGGCGTGTCGCGGTGTCAGACACGCGTCGGTGTCCGACACTTGTATGACACTCGTACGACACCTGTCGGAATAGGCAAACAAGTTTCACCAAAAAAATAATTTATTTTCTTTGCTTTGACCTTCTAAAAAAGTTAAACATATATTGAAACAAAGTTATCAATGAAGAATTTAAAGATATTAATTTTGATTAAAATATTTTTAACTTTTTTTAATAATAAATCGATAAATAAAATCAAATTTTATCATATATATAGCGGTGTCAGTGTCCTAAGTTTTTTACATTATCGGTGTCAGAGTGTCCGTGTCGTGTCGCAGTGTCCGTGTCAGAGTCTATGCTTCATAGGTTTCAATTATTTGAAACTAAAGTTGAAAATTAATTCAATAAGAAAGTCAAGTAACTTCATAGTTATAAAGACACAAATTATGACTCCCACGTTTTTAATGAGAATGAAATTATTCATAAAACAATTGCATTTTACTATTTTGAGATGAACGGTAAAACGGAAAAAATATAGAACATTTACCGAGCTATTTGTTAACAGTCATGTTTAATTTTGGCATTACGTCTCATTAGTGGGGAAAAATTTAATTAACCGGTTGTTTTGTGCTAAATAGAGTGCCTAAGTACAAGAACAAAATTTCACAAAATTTCTACTTATGAAAATTTGAAGAAAAGACAATCTAATTTGTCGTATTTTTGAACTTGGAGTAGTTTTCTTATATTCAAATTTCTAACTCCACGAAAGTTAAACTCTCTAGTAGAGTCTATGATTGTGTATTCATTGGATACTCAATTAACAACAAAGCTTATAGGTTCTATGCCGAAATGCTAAAGTAATCATAAAATCAAATGATGTTGATTTCTATGAAATTGAATTTCTCTTTAAATTTAAAAATAGTGGGGGCACTAGTATGGGCATCGTAACTGATCACATTCTAATGATCAGAAACAGTGATGAGAACATCGAACAAGATGTAATAAAACCTCAAAGAGGTAAGATAGCAAGAGTTGCTAAAAAGTATGAACCTGATTACATGGTTTATAGATTATAAGAGGATCCAACTAACCTCCAAGAAATTATCTTTCTTGCATGTTGATTTATGGTGGAGGCCGTAAATGATGAGATGAATTCTCTAGAGTCTAATAAGACCTAACATTTGATAGACTTATGTCTTGATTGCAAACCAAAAGGTTGTAAATGAATTTTGAAAAACAGAAACTAAAACCTGATGGAACTTTTCATAAATACAAGGCTCGCCTTGTAGGCAAGGGTTTTAGATAAAGAAAAAATATAGATTTCTACAACACTTTTTCACTATCACAAAAATAACATCCATAATAGTACTAAAATATTTTGCTACTATTTATAACTTGATAGTACCCCAAATGGATGGCTACAATGTTTTCCTTTGTTTTTACGGTGACTGGAAGAAGAAATTGATTTGGTACAACCTGGAGATTTTGTGACTCATGGGCATGAAAATTAAAGTCTATAAGGTAGATAAGGCTTTGTATAGTCTTAAATAAGCCATAAAAATTGGTATGAAAAGTTTGACAATTTAGTGATATTGAATGATTTAAAGTGAAAGAAAGTGACAAATGCATTTGTTGTAAATTGAAAAATAGCATTTGCACGATCATATGTGTCTATGTAGATGACTTACTCATATATGATTCAAACATTCATGTTGTGAATCGAGTGAGATCATGGTTGTCTAACAACTTTGATATGAAAGACTTCGAAGAAGTAGATGTAAGCTTAGGTATTAAGATTACTAATTTCTAAATGAGAATTTCCTTAAATCAATCTCACTATGTTGAGATTGTTTTAAAGAAATATATTTACCGACTGCAAACCTATTTGCATACCATATAATCCAAGTATAAAAACTATGGAAGAGAACTGATGAAAGTGTATGACGATCAGAATATGAAAGTATTGTTGGCAGCATTCTTCATGTCTCTGATTGTATTAGACTCGGCATTGTCTATGTTGTGGGACTATTGTGTAGATTTAACAATAATCATAGTATGAAACATTGATATCCTATTGACTCTGATTGGACTCTAACGATCATCGAGCCAACATATAACCACTCTGAATTTATTTATCAATAACAATGAGACTTAGGAATCATCGGGACAACATTAACCATCTCTAAATTTATTGGACCCTAACGGTCATTCAGCAAACATATAAGCATCTCCGAATTTATGTATCAATAACAATGGGATTTAAGAATCATCAGAACAACATTAACCATCTCTAAATTTATTGGACTCTAACGGTCATCGAGTCAACATATAACCATCTCTGAATTTATTTATCAATAACAATGGGACTTTTTTTTGACTCAGTAACAATGGGACTTTTTTTTTTTTGACAAACAGTAACAATGGGACTTAAAAGACATCAGATCAACATTAACCATCTCAAAATAGAAATTAGACTTAAGGGTCACCGATACAACATTTAACCATCACAAAATTTATTAGACATATCTAGCAAACATTTAACCATCACAATTTATCGAACTTTAAGGGTCGTCAAAGCAATCAACAAAATATTTAACCGTCTCTGAATTTATATTGTCAGTAACAATTGCACATAAGCGTCATTGGAGCAGCATATAACCACATCAAATAATTTTAAATATAACCACAATCGAATTTTAAGCGTCGGCAAGGGAACACATAAACATCTCATAATACCATTTGGACTAAAACGCAAAATAAAATTTAACCATCTCAAAAGTTATATAGTCTATATCAATTGGACTTAGGGTCAGCGACACAACTTCTAAACCATATCAAGCCAACAACAATTGGACCATAACATCCTTAAAATCTATCAATTTTAGAATCACAGCACTACAAGGCACAAATTTTAGGAGGAAGGACAGACCAAGTAATTCAAGTGATAAATTTGTATGAATTCACCAAATCACCACAACATCAATAATCCGCATGAAGTTCATGCATAAAAAGTCACTAATATATCATATTATGAATAAGCCAAACAGGAACTATGGACAAACACCGGAGACAAAGTAAACCATGAAAAATGATTTGATTTATATCTAAACTATTCAATGCAAAAACATTGAGCCAGTAAACACAAACATCCACAAATGCCGCTCACATGCCCTCACGTCTGCAAGAACCAAGATCATAAAACATACCACACCCCGCAATGTGATGATATATGCAGGCAAACGGAAGCATCTAACAATGTCGACTCTGCTTCGCTAGGCATGAAAATATAAAAAGAAACAAGTTTTCCGATAAGGGACCTACTGATCATATCATTTCGATAGCAACAAATAATTTTTAGTTCAATATATAACCTCCTCAACACCCAAAATATATGGTAAATAGTCTAATCGAACTTAACGGTATTCGAAGCAACATTTAAATTACCCAATGCAGATTATATTCTTCAAATTTTGTGTTAAAAAGAATCTTGTGGCAGAAGATTGAAAATATTTTAATAATCGAGAAAAATTGATACCTTTTATCAAGCAAAAGACACCAATGTTATTTATGCAGTTTTCCACTTTCGCATCAGGTTTAATTCTCAATGCAACCTGTTGAAAAACAACGCAGATTAGTACATGTTAAAATTTAAATTTGAAATAAATAAAAAATTGAAACAAAAAAGAAATGAACTTGCCTTGACAAGTGGATTTGACTGTCATAATAGCAATGTGATGACATATGCAGGCAAATGGAAGTATCTAACAATGTCAACTCTGCTTCGCTAGGCATGAAAATATAAAGAGAAACAAGTTTTCCGATAAGGGACCTACTGACCATATCATTTCAATAGCAACAAATAAATTTTAGTTCAATACATAACCTCAACATACAACATATATGGTAACTAGTCAAATCTAATTTAACGGTATTTGAATAAACATTTAAATTACCCAATGCAGATTGTATTCTTTTATCAAATATTTTAATAATCGAGAAAAATTTATACCTTTTATCAAGCAAAAGGCACCAATGTTAATTATGCAATTTTCCACTTTCGCATCAGGTTTAACTCTCAATGCAACCTGTATTAAAAAAACGCAGATTAGTACATGTTAACATTTTAATTTGAAATAAATAAAAAATTGAAACAAAAAAGAAATGGACTTGCCTTGACAAGTGGATTAGACAGTCATCGAGAAAATTTTCACCATCTCAGAATTTATTAAGCCAATAGCAATGATACCTTATACTTAACCATCAAAAGAACATTTACATGGGCAATAGCATTTAAACTTAAGTGTCATCGGGGGCAACCATAACCATATCAAAATAGCGATTGCACTTAAAGGTTATCGAGCCAACATTTAACAATCTCAACATTTATTGGACATATCAATGCAACATTTAACCATCTCAAAATTTATTGGACTCTAACGGTCATCGAGCCAACATATAACCATCTCTGAATTTATTTATCAATAACAATGTCGGGACAACATTAACCATATCTAAATTTATTGGACTCTACCGGTCATCGAGCCAACATATAACTATCTCTGAATATATTTATCAATAACAATGGGACTTAAGAATCATCGGGACAACATTAACCATCTCTACATTTTTTGGTCTCTAACGGTCATCGATCGAGCCAACATATAACTATCTCTGAATTTCTTTATCAATAACAATGGTACTGAAGAATCATCGGGACAACATTAACCATCTATAAATTTATTGGACTCTACCGATCATCGAGCCAACATATAACCATCTCTGAATTTATTTATCAATAACAATGGGACTTAAAAGTTATCGGGACAACATTAACCATCTCTAAATTTATGTATCAATAACAATGGGTTTTAAAAATCGTCGGGACAACATTAACCATCTCTAAATTTATTGAACTCTACCGGTCATCGAGCCAACATATAACCATCTCTGAATATATATTTATCAATAACAATGGGACATAAGAATCATCGGGACAACATTAACCATCTCTAAATTTATTGGTCTCTAACGGTCATCGAGCCAACATATAACTATCTCTGAATTTCTTTATCAATAACAATGGGAATGAAGAATCATCGGGACAACATTAACCAACTCTAAATTTATTGGACTCTACCGATCATCGAGCCAACATATAACCATCTCTAAATTTATTTATGAATACCAATGGGACTTAAAAGTTATCGGGACACTATTAACCATCTCTAAATTTATTGGACTCTAAGGGTTATCGAGCCAACATATAAGCATCTCTGAATTTATGTATCAATAACAATGGGATTTAAGAATCGTCGGGACAACATTAACCATCTCTAAATTTATTGAACTCTAACGGTCGTCGAGCCAACATATAACTATCTCTGAATTTATTTATCAATAACAATGGGACTTAAGAATCATTGGGACAACATTAACCATCTCTAAATTTATTGGACTCTAACGGTCATCAATCCAACCTATAACTATCTCTGAATTTCTTTATCAATAACAATGGGACTGAAGAATCATCGGGACAACATTAACCAACTCTAAATTTATTGGACTCTACCGATCATCGAGCCAACATATAACCATCTCTGAATTTATTTATCAATAACAATGAGACTTAACAGTTATCGGGACACCATTAACCATCTCTAAATTTATTGGACTCTAATGGTTATCGAGCCAACATATAAGCATCTCTGAATTTATGTATCAATAACAATGGGATTTAAGAATCGTCGGGACGACATTAACCATCTCTAAATTTATTGGACTCTAACGGTCATCGAGCCAACATATATAACCATCTCTGAATTTATTTATCAATAACAATGGGACTTAAGAATCATCGGGACAACATTAACAATCTCTAAATTTATTGACTCTAACGGTCATCGAGCCAACATACATCTTTGAATTTATTGATCATTAACAATGAGACTTAAGAATCATCAGGACAATATTAACCTTCTCTAAATTTATTAAGCCAATAGCAATGATACTTGAACACATCGGGATTCGGGACTTAGCTTATAGCAATTGAACTTAAGCGTCATCGGGGGCAACCATAATCATATCAAAATAGCAATTGCACTTAAAGGTCGTCCAACCGGCATTTAACCATGTCCCCTATGCTTGAAAGTTTGCTAGCTAACTTATTTTAACCTATAAAAGTTGTTTCTATAAAGTGTAGTTCAAAATCATATCAGAAATACTTTTTGTACATAAATCCAACCATTTAAAGCTTATTCCTTGATTTATAGGAGAATTTGAGGGTCCATTTTGAGTTCCAGTACTTAAAAGTGTCTTTCCTCCATACAAAGTTATTTTTACCTATTGAAATTGTTGGTGAACGGTTTCTGCAAGGTACTTATGTGATTTAAAATTTGACATTGCAAGTCAACTGTTTATGCCTAAAATTCTCACTTTTAATTCTGGAGTCCGAACCATGTTTCACTAATCCAATTGAGCTTTTTTATGGTATGCATATTGTATTTGAACTAATAATTTTTTAGAGAAAACACCATATTAAAATTGTTTTTCGTTCCACAATTATGCTCCATTATTGTTGTGTTTGGAATAATACTTTAAGCATATATGCTATGTAACAATTTTTAGTTTTGCTTTAGCTTTACTCGGAATACTTGGTGTTATATTTTCTTTTGGTATTCAAGGGTTGTGTGACAGCATATACAGCTACTCATTTCTTAATAGGTAGCTGGTAGATTTTAAGCATTTTTCACTTTTCTTCTTCTTAACCATCACATAAACAACATTATCAACACTTAATTAAAAATATAAACAATGTCTCTCTTTCTCTCTCCCTCACAACCTTTTCCCCAGCAGCACAATTAAGTTACAACAGAAAGTATATTTTTGTCACCAAACATTTATGAAAATCAATTAATTTGGGCAGAAAATCAATTAAATTGTTATTTTCTCTCATCACATAGGAAAATAATGTCTTAATTTAAAGAATCAATGAAGTTGATGAAACATTATAGATAGTGAAGTCACTATGCAACTAATAACAAAAATAGAAGTACAAGTTCATAGGAGAAAGTTGTTACCTTGAGCCTCAAAATATTTACTCTTCATGTCCTTCATCTATGTATTTCTTTGCAAGCAAGCGGGTCTGCAAATCATGGAACATCAAAATAAGGATACAGATCGATAGCAGAATTATTTCATCATTTTTATCTTTAACGACAAAGAAAGAAAACATCATACATAAAAATATAAAATTGCAAAAAATAAATAATTAGGACTGTTGTACTTGTATCACCTTTGTTCCCAAATTTGTCAAACTATGGCCATATTATTTTTGGCAGTCTCGAAATTAGGTGAAACAGCTAAACACCTGCGAAAAAACAGTGATTAATCATAAAACCTTAAAGTGTACGTCCAATCATTAAGTGTGCACTTGGATTAGAATAAGAGTCCATTTGTGTGTGGTTCTTTTAAAGAAAATGCATATTTTTAAGTTAAAAGGTATTTTTAAAAATATTTATAACAATTACATAATTTCAAAAAAAATACTTCCACCACTTTTTTTGTGCTTTTCTCAAAAGCTAAAAATAGTATTATTATCAAATTATAGAAACACCTTTTTAAGCAAAATCAAACAGTCATCACCTCACGATTGCATGCAATCAGTAAGATCAAGACCGTTCAATCAAAATCGGGTGATTCATAAACTATGTTCAAGTCAGAGCCGTCTAATTTTAATCAAACAGCTCTGATGCACTAACTGCAATGCATCTTAACGGGAAATTAGTTAGGACCTAAGAAGGAAAACTGTAAAACACAACAAGACTTCATAGCCGACCCAACCTAATGGGAAAAAGGCCTAGTTGTTGTTGTTCATACATAAAAATGTATAGCGCGTTTAGATCCACGTTTGGGGATATAATATCGCGTTCCAATGCAAACTCGCCGTGAAAATGGTGAAGCTACAAAACTGAGCTTCTGGCCAAACGTGAAAAACCACCGCGGTTCCGTAAAAGCCACCACACAACCAAACACTGGCGTAGTCACAGACTGTTTTGGCTAGCCGGAGGCATTCCACAAAATCTCAAGGTAAAACATGAAACAGCTATGTAACAATTTTTAGTTTTGCTTTTAGCTTTACTCGTAAGACTTGGTGTTACATTTTCTTTTGGTATTCAAGAGTTTTGTGACAGCATATCTACTAATTTCTCAATAGGCAGTTAGTGAAGAGAGGTACTTTTCTTTTAAGTTCTTACTAAAGCACAATAGAGTATATTTATTTTGTCATCCAGGAAAGTTATACTACATGTCTCAAACATTTATAAGCTAACAAGAGCTGCAGAATCAAGTGGGACCACTATAAATCTAAGCCATAAAATCCAGATTGAAACATATATATAAAATAAAGAGGGGGAAGAAGATACCTACATATTACACTTGACTAGGTCAGCCAGTCAGATATCTGAGTACATGTCGATCATGTCAAACTCCTTATGCGATGAAATCATGAAGGTTATCATACCAGGAGCCGTAAGGATCACCGTCAGTAGAGGTAGGGGATCTCGCATTGATGAAATTGGCAGAGGTAATGGAGCCGTCTGTACAGAAAGCAATAAAAGTTATACAGCGATTGCATATACATCAAGAACAGAAAGCAATTCTGAAATGTTTGTCAAAGAAAAACACTAATCATGAAGAAATAGATAGATCCTGAAATCCAAGCAATAAAAGTTACAGCGACGAAGACCAGAAAAGAAAAATCGTTAATTATGAAGTGAAGACTCAGTCCAGCAACTGAACTAAATGAAATATGCTTGTATAGATTACCCAAACACATAATTCAGATACAGGAAAAGGTATTCAGTTTGAACTGAAATCTTTTAAATAAGTTTAATAAAATTATAGGACAAGGTAAAGAAGTATGATTAGGATGTTTAATACATGGCATAGGTAAATAAAGGTGCAAGTAGATTAGCTGAGTTAACGTGCAAATAGATTTAAGGGCTACATACATCCCTACATAACGAACAGTCAATTTTTTAAAATTCAACAAACAAGATGTAACCAACAAAGGACTAGCCATTGGCTCTTTCAGCCATAACTCATTTCCCTAAGTTGTAACATATTTTTCAAAGTAGTTTTCGACCTACTTCGCCTTCCCTCCACCTTATACTGCATCTCAGCTCCTAAATCTCTTTTATTATTGCCTAGCTATTAACTCGTGTTTAAAATAGTGCTAACTTCTGTTTTTTGTATACAAAAAACATAAGTGAGCACTTCTAACCCCTTCCAATTGATCATACTCCTTACCATGGTATTAGTCTTTGTGTTCATTAATAATTTCCAGATAGTTACTTAGTTATATATATAAAAATATAATCACTTGCTAATCTAAGAATTGTTGTATAGTCATACTGGCATATATATCAATAATAATGCATAGTATTACAATATCACTTGCCAAATCAAAATTCAAATTTGGAAATTAGAATAGTCAACCTCTTCTTAATTCAAGAAAAGCATTCGCACACACTGTTAATAATCATAAAAAATGAATGGACAAAAATTTGCCTAATCCATCTAAAACAATTATTATGATTATAAAAAGACCTAATCTGAATACCTAACTTTTAAGCATATGGAATTGTGAAGAGGTAGGGTTTTAGGGGAATTTTCTGCATAACAGAAGTGATGAATTCAACTAGTGATTTTAGAAGAAAAGATGAAACGATTACCGTCAAGTGGATTAGTGAAAGCCAAACCCTGAGAAGACAGCGAATACACGATATTGACGAAAACATACTATCGAGAAATCAAAGTTAGCGTCAAGAGCTTTCTCGGTTCCCAAATACGAAACTGAATCGAATAGAATCGATGAACGAATTGCAAAGAAAAATGTAATCTCTGTGAGTGATGAAATCTTTGAATGTAAATTAGAATGGAAACTAAAAGTTAGGGTTTTGTTTTGTGTCTGTCTAGGGCAGAGAAGAGAAGAGAACAAGATAGCCGTTTGTTTGGGATGTGTGAATTTGTCTTTGAAATGATATAGGTTTTGCATATATGGACCATTTTTACATATGGTCTATGATGGACCTTAATTTATAATTATTTTTTTTAACATTTGTTAATTACTTATAATTAATCTTTATTCTTTTAAGAAAATGTTAAATAATGTTCTTAGTTAGGGGTGTTTGCGGTTCGGTTAAAATTGATTTTGAAGTAAAAATTCATCTATCCAAAAATAAATTTAATTGCGGTTTGTTTCAATTTTGGATGACAGATAAAAAAAATTGGTCTGCCGATCCAATTTTATGTGGTTTAATTTGGATTGGTTTTTGAATATCCAAATTATAAATTATAATTTGTTTTATTAAATATTAATATTATAAAAAAAAGTATAAATTAAGTATACTTAATCTCAGATTATTAAAAATAGTTTATCTTCTAATCCAAGATTCTGTTTGAAACCAAAAAATTGACAAAAGAATAAAGTCCGCATTGGGTAATTTAAATGTTGTTTCAATGACCATTAAATTCAATTAGACTAATTATCATATATTTTGTATGATGAGGTTATGTATTGATCTAAAATTTAATTGTCGCTCTTGAAATTTAATTTAATTGTTTTGCTTATATGGCCAATAGGCTGAGTCGACATTGTTAGATGCTTCTATTTGTATGCATATATGTTTATCAGTTGAGTGGCGGCTTGGTTAATTAATGTGATTAGAGCATTGATTTAACTGCGTAGTCATCAATTAGGGTTATTTCTTAAAGGACTTGGTATGTCTTTGGTTTGGCGGGAAAAAGAATTGATTATGGTAGAATTGAGTCTGATTGAATTGATTTTGATTAAAAGTGAGTTAAATATGAATTGATTTATGTTTGGATACATCAGCTTAAAGTGATTTTCAATATTTGATGTTGTTTAGATAATTTGAATCAAAATGACTTTTAGATATAAAATTACCAAATTGGATACGTGCACTTTCAAAGATTAAAATTAACAAAATTATTAATAGTTCAAAGATTAAAATTAACAAAATTATTAATAGTTAAATACGACCCATCGTCCATCTCTCATAATATCTCATCAATTAAAATAATTTTCAAAAATAAAACAAGAAGTCTCTAGAACCCCTAAATGTGTAAGAATTTATCTGTCTCGTTAAAAACCTTACAAAAAAATATCTAATAGAATAAAACTTTGATGAAGAGTAAAAGAGTGCACCGATAGAACGAACAAGGATTCAAGCATAAACAACAAATTCAAGCATACAAAACAAAATCTATATAAAGGTTAACCTAAATATCCTACTTATTTGAAGCACAAAGTAGCAAATTATTTACAAGATCAACTTATAAAAAACATATTGGGAAGCCAATTTAAGCTATCATTTAATGAAGCCAATTTAAGTTAACATCAACATGAGGAACCTCTATCTTCATATTGGGAAGCATAGGTTGGAAAGCTTCCCATGAAGCATCCGTCTCTTCATCACACGTTATCACCTTCAAATTCGTAAGATTGACGACTGAGAATGGCAATTCACAGCTTGCACAGCCTGCCATGTAAAGATTCCTTAGATTGCACAGATTACCAAATTCCTCAGGTAAACTTGAAAGGCTTATGCAGTTTGAGATGTCAAAAACTGTTAGATTCGAAAGCTTTCCAATGGAATCCGGTATCACTTCCAAATCAGTACATGAACTGAGCCTTAGAAGTTCCAAATTCTCCAATTTTTCAATATCTTGGGGAAGTGAAGAAAGCTTGTGGCAATTAGTTACACTGAGCTTCTTTAAAGGCGTAATATCACATATACCAGTAGGCATTGCCACCAAATCTTTGCAGTAGTCGATGTTCAATTCTTCTAGATTTGGAAATGCGTCTGAAATTAGGACGCTGCCCTTTTCAAAAGCCATTCTAGTAGTACACATGTAGAGCGATAATTTTCTCAGATTCTTCAATGTCCCGAAGGAAGGAACAATAATTCGCTCGAGTCTGATTCTTTTCAGGTTGTGTAAGGAGTTAAGCAGCTCAAAGTTATTCAATTCAGAAGGATGGAAAGCGTAGTTTGTGATAATCAGAACTTTGAGCAGACTCATTTCATCCATAGATTCGGGAAACAAGTATTGTTTGGTATGAAGATTTAGAATCAGAACCTCAGCTTGAGTTGGTTGCATTTGAGACCAATCCGACACACAAGTTTCATCTGCAAACACGAATCATACAAGATTAATCGTGGAAAAGGAATGAATAACAGATTGAAGCATTTTAATAACATTTTTTAGTTTTATGTAAATGAATATAATTTAGATGAAGGTACAAATATTACAAACCAGTTGATACAGACAATATACGAGCAGCGAGCTGTTGCGGATTTTGTTTAACACACAATGTCAGAAGTTTTGACAATATACATCTCATCAAGCCTTGCTGCTTCTCCCCGAAACACTTATTTTCATTCATGTCGAAAATCAGTCTTTTTCTCAGCTCAATTGGTTCCTTGGTACTTTGGTAAATCCCAAGATCTCTTAGAAGATCATGAAGGATGACGAAGTGGTTATTGTAGTTGTAATTGTCTGCGTCACTTGCACTTTTCCTGGTAAATAAGCAGATGTTAACAAAAGATTAAAATACTCCAAACCTTTAGATATTTAAACGATTTAAGTAGCCTATAAGAAAATATAGTAGTCATTGTACCTTGCTATTAAGACATTAGCCAGATTCATGGAGCCTAATTTGTGGATGATTTCCATTGCTTCTATTCCATTGTCATCTAGTTCATACAACTCTGTCCACATATCAATGAGAGCAGCAACAGGAATTCTATGGTCTTCGGGAAATAAGGCTAGGTCCGTGAAGCACTCCTTGATTATGGGATTATCTTCCAAAACATCTAAGATATTTTGGAGGTAAGTAAGTAATTCAGTATTAGAATCAAGTATCGAATGACCTTGTGGCAGTTCCTTCACTATCTTTTTCCACAAGTCATAAGGTCGATTTCTGAATGATGTAGCAATCACTTTAATCGCAAGCGGTAAACCTTTGCAATTTCTTACAACCTACATTTAAGAGCAAGCAAATATGGTCAGTAATCAAAGGATTATAACTTATGCACCTTTTTGTGTGAGTTCCATGATAGGTTTGTAAAACAAAAACAAAGTTCCAACTTCAGACAGAAAAATAAGTATATGATGCACTAACACAAAGATAAAACATTGGAACATCAGTACCGATAATAATTTGAGAAAATTGAATGTAACCACATGTGTTAGGTTCAATCTAAAATGTGTCGATGCTACATAATAGATAACACTCATATACATGTAAGAAAGTAAGAACAAGTACCTTTTCGACAAGATCTTTGTCGATAATATCTGAACTATTTTTTTCCATCTGAGCATAGTGATGGAAAAGTAATACTGCATCTTCATGAACAAGAGGTTTTAAGATACATGTTGTGTTAAACCTTGGAAATGCAACCCTTGAAGTCACCAGAATTTTGGAATCTGATATCTGGAATTGAAGTTTCTCAACAAGGGTTTCGGAGCTCGGCCAAACATCATCCAGAACCAACAATAGTGGATTTCCCTCAACTTTCTTCAATAAAAGTCCCAATCTATTAACTGCATCTTCATCACTTTGAAACTCAGGCACTGGACATTCACAATGTTCAAATATCCTCTCTACAATAGTCTTCAACATGGGTGTCTTCGAGAAGGTGACAAATATAATATTTTCCTTGAATTTACCTAATAAAACCAAAGACAATTGTGAGACCAGAGAATTAGATGTCTTATACTATTTAAGAATGCATGTATACAAGGGACACATCTCATTATGTTCATGTGCTGCGACAAAATAATATATTACTAGATTTAACATGCTAACTTAAATGAACACATGTCCTAGGGGAAGGGGACCTAGTAGTCTAGAGTTTGGCCGCGAGGCCAAGAAATTGTTCCACCCAAGAATCGAACCTGGGTTCTCCTGAAATCCGTCCTTTGGTGAAGCTCATGAGCACAATGACTTGGTTCTTTGTATACAAATTTATAGTCATAGAAACAAGATAATACATAAATAACTGCATATTTGGAATCACCGTGAGTTTAACAAAATCACGATGACACATTGATTTTTGTTCATTCATGTTTTAAAGTGCAACTTTTGTCAAAATTACGATGGCACACCATGATTCTGTCTAACACACCGCTAATCAAATCATGCATTAAGAAGAACAATGAGCCAATATTATGATGCATGAGAAAATCAAAGAGAATTTTATGACTTACCTTTAACATGTTCATCCCAACAAAGCTTTGTAGCCAAAGTGGTTTTTCCCAAACCTCCCATACCAGTCAACACAAGGGTTGAACTTCCATCCTTTAAAAGCTCCATTTTCAACTTGCTAAAAGGTATATCCAACCCAACAATGAATTTTGGATTTTCAAGAACACCAAAAGGACACTTGAATATTGTTGGTCCAGCAGCTTCATTGAATTTCTGTTCAAAATTTTCATTGCTAAGAAGCTCAAGAATTTCTCTAACCTTATAAAGTGTCTCTTTAATATCCTTTACAGTAATAGATTCATTATCATCATCATCATCATCATCATCAACAACTACATATGAATCCTTCCTGAACCAAGAGCACTTGCATGAACTTTCTCCTGCATAATTTTCTTCTATTAGAGTCTTAATTTCTTCTCTGGGGTGATCCAAATTTTCATTGTATTGCTTTATATCTTGAACCACAGAAGTTAAATCCTTTAAAATAGACCTCAACAATCTCCTCGTACTTTTGTTCTTTCGAGCTTTTTCAACAATTTGAGATATCTTGTTCAACACATCATGAAATGGTGTTGTTGAACTTGAAGCAATAAGTTGTGTGGTGCTGTTCATATATGAATTTGATTCCTCTCTCTTGTTTTAGCGTGTGTGTGATATTTAGCTTTAGCTATGCAATAAATGAAACTTAGTACAATGTTTATGAAATTGAAGTATTATGCATATTTATATAGTTAACCAGGAAATGAATTAGCACGCTGTTTGGTCTTAAAAAACGATCAACAAAAACGACTTAGTCATTAAAAATGAAATTGGATTCTGCTTGCTGTCTTTTTTATTGCACAACGTGTACCTTAGCTTACTTGCGGGACAAACTTAATTAATTACCGACATAAAACTTATTATGGCATTAATCTAGGATTTTTTTTTTTAAAGTATAATGGCTATAATTCCAAGCTTAAGATAAATAAGTTGATTGTTTAGAGTGCAAATTTTGTTTCCTATAACTAAAATGCGATATTCTCATCAACTGAATTATGTTTATGAGAGTAATTTTTTTAAAAAAAATATGACCACATATATAAGTGGTCCATTATTCATCCGTGCTTCAAATTTATATTTAAAATTTTAATAAAAAATTATATAATTGTTTGTAAGTATAAATTAATGATTATTTTCATTTTTAAATTGATATAATTATTTAATTAATATTAGTTTTATTGAAACAACATAAAATAACATCTTAATCGATGCAATATTATTTCAAATTGAAAAATGATATGGAAAATTGGACTACAATATTTGGATAAGACAATTAAAAAGGATATGGAAATATAATTTTTGGATTAAATATATTTTTAATTTTATAAATATCTGAAATTTCATTTTTAGTTCTTATAAAAAATTTCAGCAAGTTTTAATTTCTCAAATATTTTCTCTAATGATTTTTTATCCCTACTTTTTAGTCAACTTGTATATATATATGATTCAAAATTTTAAATTTTTTTCCGGGATTATGTTTAGTACATTATAAGAATCTCTCTTGTAAAAGTTTAAATTTTGTTAACAAATGATAAATTAAATATGGATTTTTTTTATAGTTTTTTATGCTTAAAAGTTCATAAATAATTCATTTTATGTTAAAAATTCTAAAATTTTGTGGAAGGGTTTCTTATAATATTATAAAATGAATACAAAAACTATTAAAAAATGTGAAAATACACATAAATTGATTTAGAAGCTTTCGCCACATCATTATTTATTTTATTTTTCTTGACGAGCCCACATCATTATTATCTATCTACCGTAATAACTAACCTTCATTTGAAAAAATAAATAAATATTATCCTTCATACGTAGATGCTTATTAGTGGTACTGGTTGATATGTTTAGTTGACCAAGATGACGATTATCGCCAAATGCTGTTCATTGGTATCGGTTGCTGGAATTTCGTATAACCGCTCTTGCTATACCATATCGCACATAGAAAATTGCTAGGAATTATTTCAATTATTTCTAAGAACATTTTCGTAAGTATCAATTAATAATTCTTAGGGAATGAATACTATACTTGTAGCACTTTTGGAAAGGCCAAACACATTATTTTTTATTCCGTAACTTCCAAAAGGTATCCAATTCATGCTATAAGAATAGATGAGTAGATGCTTAGTAGTGGTTGATTAATGTCAACTACCTTACATGATTGTTGCTTATTATCCAATTTACACTTTAGTCTCTTAAACTCGATTAGAGTTTATTGTTTCGGTGCACCTTAAAGTTTAACATCATTTGAGAATTGAGGTTAAAAATAGTTTATATACAACATCGACACACTTTTCAATACACGGAGTTATCAAGGATAAAACCGCGAGACTAATGTGCAGTTGAAAGCAAATAATACATCTCAATATAGTGTGAGGTACTTTGGAATTTGGCAAAGGGTCTTGATAGAAAATTGCCAAGAATTGTTTGAATTATTTCCAAGAACATTTTGGTCAAGTACCAACTCTTCTTCTTAGCAAGGGAACATTTATTTTTACTAAATACAGTACATGTAGCACTTCTGGAAAGGCCAAACACATGATAACTTGAACGAAACGGTATTTACTTTCTCTTTCAATTTTTTCATAGAAAGTACTATACTACAAGTACATTAGTAGACAGCTGCAGAACAATTAATATAAGAATAGATAGATGAGGATTTAGATGCAGGAAGGGTCATCGGCCACATGGACTATGACATAGAGGTTCAAATGGGGGGTTCAGATTTCTTTTTACAGAATAATAGTATTAGCAAATAAAAGGTGTATAATAAGAGATCGTGACTTCAAAATGATAGATTGTAAAATTTAAGTATTTGAGATTCTTTTTATTCTAAAATTATGGATTTATTAGTTATAAAATGTCCTAAAAAAGATTGTTCTATTGTGAATGGTCTTAAAGATAAATTCTTTAGACGCTTTATAGATAATTGTTATCCTATAATTATTATCAAATGGAGAGACGTGTGATAGAGGTTGACTTGTTTATCAAACTTCTTTTTATATGTGTGACCAAAATGATTATTTTTTTAATGTTATTGACGTTATTTGTAATTTAAATTAACAACAATATTTTTAATTTTTTTGCACTTTTTCATTTATTTCTATTTTTAATAATCTTAAAAGGCCTCTAAAAAGTTGGGAACGACCCTAAACGCTTAGTAGTAGTACAAATTAGAGACAATGATTCCTTGATTATTGGATCATATCATGACAACATATCATGTATATGAATAGCATTTATCTATCTCAAGATGTTAACAGTAACACTGAACAAACTGACAATGGTTCGTCATAAGATAACACCACTCATGAAGAAACACTAGACATATCTTAGCAACAAAGTGTGGGTGAATCAAGTCTCAACACAAATATAGGTAATGCAACACTCACAAGAAGTAAGTGAGGCATTCACAAGCCAAAGCTACCTTACATTGGACTACTAAGACTTACAAAGCCAAATGCAAAGGAAGCTCTCACAAGACCCATATGGAAAGAAGCAATGCAAAAGGAGTTCCAAGCCCTAATGTCCAACAAAACATGGATACTAGTGCCCTACCAAGACCAAGAAAACTTTGTTGATTCAAAATGGGTGTTCAAGACTAAATACAAATCAAATGGTTCCATAGAAAGGAGGAAAGTCAGACTAGTTGCGAAGGGA
Source organism: Trifolium repens (assembly GCA_030408175.1). Taxonomy (NCBI): domain Eukaryota; kingdom Viridiplantae; phylum Streptophyta; class Magnoliopsida; order Fabales; family Fabaceae; genus Trifolium; species Trifolium repens. The sequence goes on from CP125851.1 coordinate 42,597,671, forward strand.
TTTAAACAAAGCTGGAGTCGACTATGAAGAAATATTTAGTCCTATAATCAACGCTAGCACAGTCAGGATTATTCTTTCCATTGCAGTGCGCCTCAATTGAGAAGTCATACAACTAAACATCAACAATGCATTCTTAAACGGACACCTTAGAGAAACAATATTCATGCATCAACCAGAAAGATTTGTTGATCCTACCAAGCCTAATCACATATGCAAACTATCTAAAGCAATTTATGGACTAAAGTAGGCACCAAGAACTTGGTTTGATAGTCTCAAAGCTGCATTGCTGAGTTGGGATTTTCAAAACACAAAGAGTCACTCTCCTCTTTTCCTTCTAAAAGATAAATGTCGTATCACGTTTCTCCTTATATATGTGGATGACATCATAGTCACAGGCAGTAGCAACAAGTTCTTTCAAGCTTTTGTCAAACAACTTAATGATGCTTTCTCTCTCAAAGATTTGGGTCATTTACACTACTTTTTGGGCATAGAAGTACAAAGAGATGCCGGTGGAATGTACCTCAAACAATTCAAATACATCGGTGATTTGCTGAAAACATTCAAGATGGACAATGTCTCACAATGTCCAACACCGATGATAACAAGTAGGCAATTCACAGTTGAGGGGGATAAATTGATAGATCCAACTGTGAATAAACTCAGTCTATACATGAGTTCACCCACCATTGTTGAGAATTGCCTTGAAAACTTGTTGATGCAGAAAATCTGTCAAAGGAGCAGGGGTTGGCGCCAGGCGCCCAGGAGAGGCTCGTTTGGCCTGTGGGTTCTGCCAGAGTGGCGCCGGGCGCGGTTAGCTGGCGCTAGGCGCCAGTTCGCTGATATATATCCCTGTTCTGTTTTTTCTGCAGACGAGAGAGAGAAGGAGGCTAGGGTTTTGAAAGGGGTTTTTCCAATATCAAGTCTAGGATTAAGAGGGTCATCTCTTAGGTTATTTCTAGTGTTTGGAACTCCATTCTTTCACCTTGTAATCACTATTGATTAAATCTCTTGGTCACGGGAAGAGATTTGGGAAAAGGGTAGAATTTAGGGATTGTCTAAATTCTTGTAACTCTTGTGTAAATCTCATTGTAATCAAGAAGAAGGAACTTTGATAGTGGATTGGAGAGCTGCTCTCTCCCCCAGACGTAGGTCAATTTTGGGCCGAACTGGGTAAACAATATCGTTTGTGTTCTTTATTGCTTTTTCTTAGTTTATTATCTTGTTGTTGGTTTGGTTGATTATTAGTGCATACCCATTGTTGTTATAGTTGATTGCTTGGTTTGTTTTTTGCCTCACACTAGTGGAAAGGTTATTGGTGTGGTTATTTGGTTCGAATTCACAACAATTGGCGCCCACCGTGGGGCAAGGGTTTAAACAAATTAAGGCACCATGGGTGAAACTTTCCGGAAACAATTTTGAATTGTGGAAAGTGAAGATGGAAGCAATTTTAATGGTTGAGAAGATGGATAAAACATGGAGTGTGGTTATCCGGTACCTCAAAGGTAAAAAGCTAATGGAGATTGCGATGAAGGTCGGCCTGGAGAGGCGGTGGTAATAATACTCGGTGTCGGCCTGGAGAGGCGGTGGAATAATACTCGGGGTTGCTTATGGAACAACAACTTTATTATGAGAATGCGGAGATGCTAGTGGAAGTTGGGAAGCGGTGGAGTACTAAGTCATGGACTTTGGAAGCTCCGATCACATGTGTTCAAAGAATTGATACTTTTGGACTCTAGAGCTAGTTGAAGGTGGAGTTGTTCATCTTGGAGACGGAAAAGCTTGTAAGGTTCAAGGTATGGGTGATGTTCTTTTACATAATGTGAGGTATGTTCCTAGACTTAAAATGCATGGATAGTTGGTCTACTATTGGTTATGCACAAGTTACTAGTGGTGATTCTCATATGGTGTAGTTGTGTGAAACTTCGGTTGGTAATTGTTAGTGACATAGGTTTAGTTGAACTAGTGAAATGAGATTTTTACTAGGTGGTAGAACTAAACGGGAAGTGTTGAAAACTAACAATAGCTTGAAGTGTGTTTCGGAGTAGTTGAAAAGTTTTGCGTTACAAGGTGGGAAACATAGTGGAAATACCGGTTTGAGACTTTGATGGAGGAATCTCGGTTTGAGGTGGAGTTTGCTACTAGTGAGACTAGAGGAAGACAAACATGTCAACAATAGCTCTTGGCTATCTAATGAGAGATAGGGAGGAGAGCGGTATTGTTGCATCAAAGTGGTATGGCTATGGAAACTTTGTGGGTTATGTTCCGATTGTGGCTGAAGAAGTGCAAAACATGGAAGATCTTCAGGGAGACAATTGGAAGCAACAGTGTTGAGACTTGGAAACTTGTAGGCTATTGGAGGTAGTTGGATACAAGGAAGGTCTGATGTTGCAGCTTGTGGAACTTACCTAAAATTCCAAGGTTAAGTTGAGAGGCAAGCAATTTTTCAGGAGGACGGACAGGTTCAATCCGGGGGCTGAAGAGGGTACGGTGGAGCTTGTATGGCTATCTAAAATTCCGGTGATAGTTGGATGCAAGCGTTTCTTCGAGAGTACGGAGCGGTTCACTCTGGGGGTCGAAGAGGGAGTGGTGAATCTTGTAGGGCTATGCCAAAATTCCATGGATAGTCGGAGGCAAGAGTTTCTTCGAGAGGACGGAAGGCGTGGGGTTCGAAGAGGATGTGGTGTAGCAGCACGGTGGTTGGTGGGAAGTTGGCATCACCATCGTTTTAAAGGCAAGGTGGAGATTGTTGAGAATTGCCTTGAAAACTTGTTGATGCAGAAAATCTGTCAAAGGAGCAGGGGTTGGCGCCAGGCGCCCAGGAGAGGCTCGTTTGGCCTGTGGGTTCTGCCAGAGTGGCGCCGGGCGCGGTTAGCTGGCGCTAGGCGCCAGTTCGCTGATATATATCCCTGTTCTGTTTTTTCTGCAGACGAGAGAGAGAAGGAGGCTAGGGTTTTGAAAGGGGTTTTTCCAATATCAAGTCTAGGATTAAGAGGGTCATCTCTTAGGTTATTTCTAGTGTTTGGAACTCCATTCTTTCACCTTGTAATCACTATTGATTAAATCTCTTGGTCACGGGAAGAGATTTGGGAAAAGGGTAGAATTTAGGGATTGTCTAAATTCTTGTAACTCTTGTGTAAATCTCATTGTAATCAAGAAGAAGGAACTTTGATAGTGGATTGGAGAGCTGCTCTCTCCCCCAGACGTAGGTCAATTTTGGGCCGAACTGGGTAAACAATATCGTTTGTGTTCTTTATTGCTTTTTCTTAGTTTATTATCTTGTTGTTGGTTTGGTTGATTATTAGTGCATACCCATTGTTGTTATAGTTGATTGCTTGGTTTGTTTTTTGCCTCACACTAGTGGAAAGGTTATTGGTGTGGTTATTTGGTTCGAATTCACAACAACCATGAATCACTGGCAAGACATAAAAAGAATCTTGAGGTATCTCCAAGGCACAATCAATTAATGTTTACTATCAAATAAATCATTTTTTATAAAATGTTAGGTTCATTAGTTTAAAAAAAATAGATTCTTAAGAAACTACATTCTACATAATAACTTACTTAATCACTACTATAACTGATATTATAAACTATTTTATAACATACACTTTTTTTTTTGTAAAAGCTAAAAGATACAAATGTGACAACTACAATATCTACTCTATATTGGCATCTCAAAGAAGCCACATAAAAAGTACCTTAATAAAATATATTAAATAAAACACATCAAATAAGGATACAAAGAAACCTGAGGAAACTAGACTAAAAAAAACGTGTAAGAAATCCTCTGCCTCATTAAAAACCTTATCAAGGAAAATTCTTTGGAATAAAACCTTGATGAAGGGAAAAAGAGTACAGAGATAACAAGGATTAAAACATAAACAACAAAACCTATATAAAGGTAAACTGAAATCTCCTACATATTTTAAGCAACAAAGTACTTTCTCCGGTCTTATTTATAAGAAAAAATTCTTTTATCAGGTTCATTGAATAACTCATGTATCCGGTCCATATTGAAAATCAGATACATCGGTTATTCAATATACCTGGAAAAAAAAATCTTTGCTTATATATTTGACCGGAGGGAGCAGCAAACTGTTTACAAGTTTGACTTATAGAAACATGTATTGGTACATGTTTGGATCGGTAGTGAGCTCGGTAAAATAACAGTATACCACAGTGGTTTTGGAAAAACATCACTTTGGAGCTTCAACAAAATCACTTTGCCAACATGATTTTGCCAAACTCACCGCCAATACGTACATATACTACTTAGAAACAACACAAGGAGGAGGTTTATAAAATTTAAAGTTATTTAAGGTTTATATATAAAACCTATTTAGTGAAGTGGCCTTAGGCTATCATTTAATGAAGCCAATTTAAGTTAACATCAACATGAGGAACCTCTATCTTCATATTGGGAAGCATAGGTTGGAAAGCTTGCCATGAAGCAGCCGTCTCTTCATCGCACGTTATCACTTTCAAATTCGTAAGATTGACGACTGAGAATGGCAATTCACAACTTGCACATCCTGCCATGTAAAGATTCCTTAGATTGCACAGATTACCAAATTCCTCAGGTAAACTTGAAAGGCTTATGCAGTTTGAGATGTCAAGAACTGTTAGATTCGAAAGCTTTCCAATGGAATCCGGTATCACTTCCAAATCAGTACATGAACTGAGCCTTAGAAGTTCCATATTCTCCAATTTTCCAATATCTTGGGGAAGGGAAGAAAGCTTGTGGCAATTAGTAACACTGAGCTTCTTAAAAGGCGCGATATCACAGATACCAGTAGGCAATGCTACCAAATCTTTGCAGTAATCAATGTTCAATTCTTCTAGATTTGGAAATGCATCTGAAATTAGTATGCTACCTTTTTCAAAAGCCAGTCTTGTATTACACATGTACAAGGATAGTTTTTTCAGATTCTTCAATGTGCCGAAGGAAGGAACAGAAATTCGCTCGAGTCTGATTCTTTTCAGGTTGTGTAAAGAGTCTAGTAGCTCAAAGTTGCTCAGCTCAGAAGGATGGAAAGCGTAGTTTGCGATTATCAGAACTTTGAGCATACTCATTTTATCCATCGACTCAGGAAATAGGTACTGCTTGGTATGAAGGTTTAAAATCAGAACTTGTGCTTGAGCTAGTTGCATTTGAGACCAATCAGACGCACACGTTTGATCTGCAATCGCGTAACATACATGATCAATCGTGGAAAAGAAATGGATGACAGATTGCAGCATTTTAATAACATTTTTTAGTTTTATGTAAGTGAATATAATTTACATGAAGGTACAGATATAACTAACCAGTTGATACAGACAATATACGAGCTGCAAGCTGTTGCGGATTTTGTTTAACACAGAGTGTCAGAAGTTTTGACAATATACGAGTCATGAAGCATTGCTGCTTATCCGCAAAACACTGTCCATGCTTGTTTTCATTCATGTCAACAATCAGCCTTTTTCTCTTCTCAATTGGTTCTTTGATGAATTGGTAAATTCCAAGATCTCTTAGAAGATCATGAAGGATGATGAAGTGGTTATTGTAGTTGTAATTGTCTGCATCACTTGAACTTTTCCTGGTAAATAAGCAGAGGTTAATTACTTAAAGATAAGAAACTTTCTCACAAGATTTCTGTATAATATCATTCTTGTTATATATTTAAGGATTGAAGTAGCCGAGAAAAAAAATATAATTGTCATTGAATGTACTTTGCTATTATGATATTAGCCAGATTCATGGATCCTAATTTGTTGATGATTTCCATTGCTTCTATTCCGTTGTCATCTAGATCATACAACTCTGTCCACATATCAATGAGAGCAGGAACGGGAATTCTATGGTCTTCGGGAAATAAGGCTAGGTCCATGAAGCACTCCTTGTTGATGCGATTATCTTCCAAAACATCTAAGATCTTTTGGAGGCGAGTAAGTAATTCAGAATTAGAATCAAGTATCGAATGACCTTGTGACAGTTCCTTCACTATCTTTCGCCACAAGTCATAGGGTCGATTTCTGAGCGATGTAGCAATCACTTTAATAGTAAGCGGTAAGCCTTTGCAACTTATTACAACCTGTATTTGAATGCAAAAAAATATGGTCAATAAATCAAACTTAGGCACATTTTCATGTCCGTTCAATGATAGGTTTTTCAAATACAAAAGAATTTCCTAATGATCATGTACAATTGTGTTATCTATCTCAAATTAACAACTTCAAACAAAAAAACAAGTATATGAAACGACGACACAAACACATACACCATACACGTCGCTGACACCAAAGTGTCTGTGCTACATAATAGACAACGTTCATATGTAAGAAAGTAAGAACAAGTACCTTTTCGACAAGATCTTTGTCGATAATATCTGAACTATTTTTTTCCATATGAGCATAGTGATAGAAAAGTTTTACAGCATCTTCATGAACAAGAGGTTTTAGGACACATGTTGTGCTAAGTCTTGAAAATGCAATTCTTGAAGTCACCAGAATTTTGAAATCTGATATCTGGAATTGAAGTTTCTCAACAAGAGTTTCTGAGTTTGACCAAACATCATCCAGGACCAACAATAGTGGATTTCCCTCAACTTTCTTCAACAAAAGTCCCAATCTATTAACTGCATCTTCATCACTTTGAAACTCAGGCACTGGATATCTACAGTGTTCAAATATTCTCTCTACAATAGTCTTCAACATGGGTGTTTTTGAGAAGGTGACAAATATAATATTTTCCTTGAATTTACCTAGAAAAACCAAAGACTATTGTAAGACAAAAAAAATTAGATGTTTTGTTCATTTAACATGCTCAATTAAATGAACACATATCAGAAAAGAAAATTAACCTATCCAAGACAAAGAAAAATGCTTCTTTAATATGTAACAGAAGCATATGCAGAGAATATAAAGAGGATTTATGACTTACCCTTAACATGTTCATCCCAACAAAGTTTTGTAGCCAAAGTGGTTTTTCCCAAACCTCCCATACCAGTTAACACAAGGGTGGAACTACCATCCTTAAGAAGCTCCATTTTCAACTTGCTAAAAGGTATATCCAACCCAACAGTAAATTTTGGATTTTCAGTGACACCAAAAGGACTCTTAATTGGAGGTCCAGCTTCATTAAATTTATGTTCAAAATTTTCATTGTTGAGAAGCTCAAGAATTTCTCTAACCTTGTAAAGTGTCTCTTTAACATCCTTTACAGTAAAAGATTCCTTATCAGCATCATCGTCAGCAACATATGAATCTTTCTTGAACCAATAGAAACACTTGCTACACCAACTATTCTCAGAAGAGCATTTGCTTGCACTTTGTTTTGCAACATTTTCTTCTATTAAAGTCTTAATTTCTTCTCTTGGATGATCCAAATGTTCATTGTATTGCTTTATGTCTTGAACCACAGGAGTTAAATCCTTTATAATGGACCTCAACAATCGCCTTTTACTTTGGTTCTTACGAGCTTTTTCAATAATTTGCGATATCTTGTTCAAGATATCATGAAATCTTGTTGTAAGGGAAACAATCTGTGTGGCGCTGTTCATGAATTTGATTCCTTTCTCTGTTTTAATCAAAACAATGAACACACGTTATGAAAGGAAGAAAAATTTAAAGTTTGTTGCGTGAGCATTGTATAAATATTTAAGGGTGTTATTGACAAAACAATAATAAATGTTGCATTGGACTTTCAAAATGACAAGTAAATAGGAACAAGTTTTTCTTGATACCAGGTCTCGAACCAAGTACCTCGAGGTTGAAGAGTGAAATCCTCGATCAAGTGACCTCTTGGGAAAAAGGCGCAACAAATTTTTCTACAAAAGCGCGACAAGTAATGAAGAACAGAGGGAGTTCCAGTTAGTTAATTGATCCGTAATCCAATTAGTTGATACAGTTAATTAGATTTCTATTTTAATAATTAATTATTTAATTAATTGACATAAGCTCAATATGAGTTATTATTAGAGGAAGGCGTATTTCAGAAAAATAAAACTCTATTTGATAATCACATTATATATAGACCGTGGTCTCCAGTATATCAAACACAGGTGTCGCCTATTTTCCCATCTAAAGAGTGCATAAGACACGAGGAGTGCCGAATGAAAAAGAACCACAAGTCATGCTCATTATCTGTCTCTCATTTCTTTGTATTTCATGTGTGGGAGTCCGTGAAAGCTCGGGAGAAACAACGGGTTATATGCTCCATGATCATAAGAGAGGGAGACGCTCCAATAATGAGTCAGCTCTCTCGTAAATCCAGCATTCTTATCCTTTATAGTCAACGTGAGACATAATCACTCACACTTGAAACCCAACATTTCAGAAGTATTATTAACAAGAGACTACGATCAATACATAATTACATACTAACTAATTTGGCTTCCAAACTAAAATATGATTAGAGTTATAAGCTTAGAGTATTGAGGATGTCATGCAATTGCATTTTAAATTAATTCCAACAGCTATCTGTAATTAGAAGATTAGAACATGGAAAAAGAGACTCAATGATAACATAGTAGCAATAGCATATATCCATATCGAACCTTTGATTTTTTGTTATTCTTGTTTATTGTGCGTGTCCTTGTTGTTTAGCTATGCAAGAAGGTGAAACTTACAGTTATTGCTTGCTGTAGTAAGATGGTGAGTTGAAAGTTTGGAAGGGCGGGACAACCTGTATTTATTATTATGTTAGGCGGGAAAGAAACGAAAAATGGTATCTTCTTTCTCGGCTATTTCCCGGTTTTTGGTCAAGAAATTTCTCTGATCTTTTTTTTTTTTTTGGTAGTGAAACTTCTCTTTTTTGGTGGTGGTAGTGAAACTTCTCCGATCTTTACCTTTTATTAAATGTTCAACACGCCATTTTAATATACTCGCTGTATATTTGTTAGGGACTTGCTAATGTGTGCCGCAAAAGCGTGTTAAAATTTAAAAGAAAAAATATTTTCTTAAAATTTGTGTAATTAATTTGTGAAAAATTTAAAAACTTAATTAGGTACACGAATTATGATAAACAATTTTTTATCGGTGTTTGGCCGGTAAACATAAGTGAAATAAATTTTGTAGGTCAAATGCATTCGGTGATTTTTTAACTTCCGTGTTTGAAACAGTTAGATTTTTAATTTTTTCATATAACAAATAAGTCATTTAAATTTCTAAGTTGTTGTAAACACCGACGTGACTGTTAATTTTGATGTTAAAATGAAGAATAAGTAGAAGAAAGGTAATTGTGCAACAAGTTAGAAACTTAAATGACGTATTTATTGGCTAAAAAACTTAAAGACTTATTTGTTACCTAAAAAATTCAAAGATCTAACCGTTACAAAAGCAAAATTTAAAGGACCCGTTGATACAATTGACCAATTTTTCGTTATATATAAGTTTATTTTTACCATTTTAATTCAAAATGCATAAGTTTCAATACAAACATATTATTTTAAACTTCTTAACATATGCAAATTTGCAGACAATAGAAAAACTTTTTTTTATATAGTAGAAGGTCTTTTAAAAATAAATAATTCAAAAAAAATAAAAATCCTAATTTTTTTTAATCAATTTTTGTTGACCCAATCTAAAGTGGTTGGGTCCATGTTTCAAAAAATAAAATAAAATAAAATGAGAAAAAAAGTTTTGCTATGTGCTACATCCGTTCCTTTTTAAGTGTCCGTTTAGAATAGTAAAACCAAATTAAGAAAGTGTATTTTTGCTAGGGGTGTGCATGGTCGGTTATTTTGCCAAACCAAATTATATCCAAACCAAAACCAGATATATGGATTTGGATACATGACCATAACCATTATTTTTTATAAACCGGTTATATAACCAGTTATAAATTTGGATACGGATACATAACCAGATATTTTTATAAAACCGGTTTAAAAGCGGTTAATTTTTAAATCCAGTTTTAAACTGGTTATTTTTAAAACTGGATTAATAAACGGTTAATTTGATCTGGTTTTTTTTTACGCAGACGAAAAACATATTAAAAATCTAAAAAAATACACTTTTATTTTTTTATTCTTTGCAGCAAATTGCTTTTCATATGTGTTTGAAAGAGATGGAAAAAAACATGTGAAGAAGGTCATTCACATTCCTTCTTCTAGATTTCTTTTTTCCAATTCCAACGAGATAAGGGTATACAAATTATTAGTGTAAAGATAAGGGGTTTTTTATTTTCTAAAAATGTTTTATGTTTTTTTTTATCCGGAAGCAATTGGAGAGAATGAGTGTGGTTCGATTGGAAGAGAATATCGTCGATTAGGGTTCAATTTGAGAGATTATTGTAGATTTGACATTTATGGTTCATCGCAAATCACAATTGTAGAGATCACACGCACATGATGAATCGATGATGGTGTGTGAATTAATTTTAATAAAAGGATATTTGTTTTTTTTTTTTGTAAAAAAAAAGATATTTGTTTGTTTTGTAAAAAAAACGGATATTTGTTTGTTTTGTAAAAAAAAAAAATTGTTTGTTTTTTTGTTGACAAAAACAAATTTGAAAAGGATATAATAACCAATTTAAACCAAATCCGAAAATTTAATTTGGATGGATAATCGACCAGATGAAAATGGTTTGGTTAATAACCATATACCAAAATCCGGATTTTTTAAAACGGATTTGGATTCGGTTATGAGTTTGAGCCTTCTAACCGGATATTTTGCACACCCCTAATTTTTGCACCTTATCTTCCTATTATACCTTAATTTTAATCCACCAATAAATTCTTATTTTTTTTGCACAGCTTTCCAATAAATTTAATATATTAATATTATGTAAAAAAAACAAAATTTAATATGTTTTTTTTAAAGGAAAAATGTAATGTTATGTACCAAAAAAAAATTAAAATTTAGTTTTTCAAATATATAGCATTAATTAGTTTTATTGACAAAGATAAGAGTAATTGACAAATGATACAATTGACAAATCGTACCCTTAAAACACCAAATGAACAGTTAAAAAGGAACGTTAAATCCGATGTTTTTGGACATTTAAAAAGGAACAGAGGGAGTATCAAACAAGCAAAATGTGTTTATCTTCTTCTTCTTCTCCCTCACACCGCTAATAGAAAGACTTTTCTTGAGTAGTTAATAGATATTTTGTTGTTATTTATTAGAATATAAATATTTTTGTATGTTTTTTTTTTATCCTTCTTCTCCTCCATCTACAAGGATGGCTATTTTCTTAAGTTATTAATGTTATTTACAATTTAAAAGAGAATTTTTTTTTGAGTTTTTCGCACTTTTTTTTAAGGAATCCGCTTTTAGTATTAAGTGTCAGACCTCCAAATTGTCCGGAGTCCGAATTTTTTTGTGTGCAACTCATGCATTGTCAAAGTAGAAGAAGCTTATTTTATGGATCCCTTAACTAGAGGAAAAAAAAATACATTACTTAACAACCCTGACAGTTCTTTTCATGGCCACCTCCTAATTAAATAAAACTTTTATCTCGACTAACAACCCCTTCAAGCAACTTAATACAATATTTCTACTATGAATCGAACTTAGATTCTCCCGAATCATTCATGTTCTAGCTAGAAATAACCCATTAACTACTTAATCAAATATCTTACTTTTAAAAACATATTAAACAACTTTATTATAGAAACACTTATTAAACGTGTGACGTCCAATGTGGATAGTTTCCTAAGCATTATAAACATTACTATAATTTTAGGTAAAAAACAATAATAACTTACTCGACAATACCAAAACATAACACTATACTTACTACTATTATAAGGATAAGGATAAGGATAAGGATAGCCCAACAACCACGTTACCATTGACAAGAGTCAACATATTCTTCATTTTTGATTTTTTAATGGAGTACTATCTAAAAAGTTGCATGAATTTTGATATCCGCTTAATTAGTTTCCTAGCGAATGTGATATTCCCCTAACCAAACAAGGAAATTTTATATATCTTTTTAATGTTCCTACACTTTCATAATTTTCTATCTAGTTTCTTAAATAATTTTCTCCTAATTAAATATATACTAAAGTTATCAACTTATATTAAGGTTGAGAATCTATTTCCAAATTAAAACTAACTGCTTTTACTAAGTGCACCCATAGAAAGTGGTTGAAATATATTTTGAATTCTCTATATTATTTTCTTTCAAGTTTCTTCAAGCTGACGGAAGCTGACAGCGCTGTTTGTTTCATCATCAAAACTCACGTTATTTGAGTATTGATCTTTCGAAGAATATATAATTACAATGTATGTGTATATAAAAATAGAAAAATAATTAGAAGGGAGATTTGAAATTATTAATTAATAAGGAAAAGAAGAAAGAAAAACCTAATATATCTAGAATATTTGACATGGTTACATAACGTACGTCTTTATTCATGCAAAAAAAAAAAATCATCGTAAAAAATCATATGGAAATATTGGGCAAGTCCAATGTTTGGATAGGAGTGAGATACATTTCCATTTAATTAAAATAAAATAGGTCATGCTAACTTCTTCGATCCAAAAAAAATAGGCCATGCATGCTAACTTGTTCAAAAAAAAAAAGTTATGCTAACTAATAGTATCTTTGAATAGGGATGGATTCAGATATTACATGCTGCTATATATGGTTAAATATGAAGAAAAAAAACTATAGACCAAATTATACTAAAAATAAGAAATAATATTATTTAATGTAATATATTAATTTGCAATGAAAATAAATACAAAAATTCTGATTTGTTTTTTGTCTTTCATTTCAGCATATATATGATAGGAATTAAATATTTTTTTGGTTTTTATAAAATGGTGACCTTCTAAATTTAATTCTTATTTAATTTTTATGAAATTTTTAATCCCTGGAAAATTATTATCCACTCAATTTTGGTCCATATTGTTAACTTATATGTATTTTTGAATGATTTTTTCGCAGGTATGATTAGAACATCATAAAAAGTTTCTTAAAAAACATGGTCAAAATTTGATTTCTAGTTCATGACTTTCGTTACATTTAACTTGAACTTTTTCCGTTTAAAAAATTCATATTTAATTATTATCGTGTTAAAATTTCTAAATTTTAGTGAATAAACTATATATAATATTTTAAACATGCCTATAAATAATCATTCAAAAATTGAAGAGTTTAATGATAATCAAACAAATTTAGTTTTAGCATGGACTAAATAGAGGACTTCATTCTATACGGATCAAGAATAATTTTAGAGGGACAAAAAATATAATAAAAATTAAACAAAGACTAAACTTAGGTATTCTATACGGATTTAATATATATTTAGCTCTATACATTACATATTAAAAAATGGAAATTATGTGCCTATAGCCACATTGTGCTACAATGTGGATTCGCTCATGCCTTTGAGGCACTAGTTAATGAAACAAAAATATAAAAATTTGTATTGAGAAGAAAATTTCAAAATATGTTTTTATTATATTTAGTTTCTTTAACTATTGTCTATGAGTACAAGTTGGTATTTTCCTTTAAAAATTACTCCTATTTGTTTAATCAAAATAAAATTGCTTCAATATTTTGGATTTGGATTGGTTGCTTTCGAAAAACCATGTTGTTACAAATCTTGGTCGTTAATTTATGATCGAACGTCTCAAATTAAATACAAAAAAAGCAATCACAAAAGAAGGAATAAATAGAGGACTCTCTCATATCACTTTTGAGAGTGATTCTAAAGTTGTAGTTGATGCCATCTCTCATCTAGACAAGTTGGCACATCAGAGTTTAGCATTGTAATTTTTCATATAAAGTCTTTATTATTATTATTAACTCCAAACTTTGAGGTCAAATTTGTCAAGTGGCAAGCGAATACGGTGGCTCACCACTTAGCAATAGCGGTCTGTTCCTTAGCTAGGCGCAACGTCTTTGAGTCGATTCCTCTTTGTATTCAAATTTACTTTTTTTTTTGAATGGCTTGAAAGTTGTTTGATTAATAAAATAATTTAAGTTTATTATTGTATAAAAAATATCTCATCCGTCAGTTCGTAATGGAACGGTTCAAGTGCGTCACGGAGTAATTGCACCGAATTCAAATTCCAATATTTGTATAACTTATTTTATAATTCTTATTACCACTAGCTTATCCACATTATTTTAAAAAAAAAATTATCATCTTTATCATAGATGCTATCTTGGCAGTGGTTGATGTTTAGTTGGCCGTGACAATGTTAATTCCTGCCAACTATTAATCTACTATACCTTTTCATTGGTATCGGTTGCTGGAATTTGGTACTGCACATGTTATTCACATAGAAAATTGCAAGAAATTACTGGATTATTTCTAAGAATATTTTTGTCAAGTACCATGAATTGTTCTTTTTTTGACGGTAATACCATGAATTATTCTTAGGGGCTACATTTTCTACAAATACTTAGCACTTTTGAAAAGGCCAAACACATGATTTTTTATTCCATAACTTGAACCAAACGGCGGTATAATGTTCTTTATTTACTTTCTCTTTCAAAATAAAATCCTAGCAATTCTGCTTTAAGGTAAGCTTGAAGCTGTGGAAAAAATTGAACAACTTAGCATCATATATATGGATAAATTTAGAGTAAACCTTGACTATTCTGGTTCTCCAAAGATGTTGGAAAATTGGGAAGTCATTCACATTCGCGGAAAATTTTGATGCATAAATTGACAATAATTTTTGACACGGTCAAATGACTTATGGCTAGATACAAACTGTGCAAATTGATTTGGAGAAAGGGGTAAGCTATGAAGTCGTCGTCATTGTAGAAAAAAAAAGGGGTAAACTATATATATATAGTAATCATTTTTTAATGCACAAGGTTTTCTTTTTGAAAAGTAATGCACAAGGGTTTTGATCTTACATAATAAGGATTTTGACCGGTGAAAATGCCGCGTGGATAAGATGGTTGATGAAGAAGAAGTGTACCTGCAAGACATTCCAATGCACAAATAAGTATTTGCATGCGTAAAGTGAAAGATTAGAGAGTAAGAATAGATATTTGTCTCTTTGCATGAAAGGGGATATATATGGCCATTACTCAAAGGGCGACTGTGACGGTCTCAATATTAATAGTTGTCGGATAACAATCTCGATACAATGATTGACATTAAACGCTAATCATTCCAGTGCAACCATTGCAGAAGTGGAGTTTTTGTGATTGTTGGTAGAACGCGAGGTCTTAGACCAACGTGTAATTGGGCCGAGCATGACATCGAGTTGAGCTCAGAACAAGTTTAGACACAACATTTATATATTTCTCTTTAGCAATGTCAAAATTTGAGCTTAAAACTTATAACATATAAATTCATATGATAAAGAACGACTTTATTTGATAGCTGTATTTTCATTACGAGCTTATAGCTAGTAGTTTACAAATACTATTTCAAATAATGTATATGTGTCTGCGCATGAATTGTATCCACAAGTTGGGAGTGTTTTATAAGAGACGTATAAATCAACAAAAACTAATACTAGAAACAATCATGGATCTCAAAATTTTGTCAAAATGGATACTCAAGTTTGAAAAGCAACCCAACATTTTATGTGGCATAAATCGGATATTAGAATGAGGCCTTTAATTTTTTAAAAAATAAAATTTTAATTTTACAAAGGTACTAATTATCTATATTTATTTAAATAAATTATATTGTGTCAAAATATATTATATTTTCAGATAATTAAACATAATAATAATAATAATAATAATAAGGCTTAATTAGTCCGCAGGTTCCTAAGACATTTTTGGTTTCACTTTGGTCTCTTAAAGAAAATAAGTTTCACTTTGGTCCGTATTGATATTTCCATTGGTCAATATGTTCATTTCCGTCCAATTTTTTCAGAAACCGTTAACTTATGTACATTTGCCACGTAACAACCTATTTTTCCATATGTACAGAAGTTAACGATTTCTGGAAAAAAAAATGGACGGAAATGACCATATTGACTGACGGTGATATCAATAAGGGACCAAAATGAAACTTATTTTCTTTAAGGGATCAAAGTGAAACCAAAAAAGTCGTTTAGAGACCTGCAGACTATTAAGCCGAAATATAACTAAAATATGAACTGGCAAAAAAAAAAAAAAATACACGATTAAACTTCATTGCTGGAACAATGTCAAACAACCATCTGACATCGACCTTGAATCCTTGATTTACCAAGGCTTTCAGGCTTATCCAATTGATGAAGACTTTTGAAATGAGTTTTGACAACTCTATTGAACCAATCTTGTTCGGACTATTATTATAAAATTAAAACAAGGTACTCCTACTTGCACCTTATGGCGCCTAATGGCGCAAAACTCATCATTCATATTTGTCTCTTTCTTTCTTGCCAAACAGTTTTATTTAATGTGAATAATTATACAAGTGGCAGTTAGTGGCTTTACAAGAAAATCACACATAATAACAAATTGTTTAAGAGCCACCCCACCTTATTTAAAGAAAAACAACAATATCAACAATATTCACAATTGACCTGTGCCTAAATTTTCTCCATTGCACTCAAATCATCTTCATATTGATTTCTACCCACATATCAACAAGAATAGCAGCATAGAGTCCTCGTGTCTTCTGGAAATAACTTTTTTTTTGACAAGCCAGAGATGCCTATTTTATAGATTAAAAATAAAAAGAAAATAAACTATACTAAGGGACTAGGCTAAAATTTAAAGTAAACACAAACAACATCTGCCTCGTTAAAAACCTTACTGGAAAAACCCGATAGGATAAAACTTTGGTTAAGGAAAAAAGAGTGCAGAGTAAACAAAAATGCAAACCTTATAGACAATGAAAATAAAACATCAACGGAAATGATAGTTAGAAGAAAGAAAATGAAGCTTAGCCTTTGCTGATGTGTGTCAATGTTAATCCTACAAGATGATGTTTGTGTTTCACAACGACGACCATTTTTCTCGCAACACCTCTTCCTCGGCCACTTTTATTCCAAACCAATGCATAACCATCATGTTGCTATTCTTATTTTTGCATATACAGTTATAAATTATCACCTCTGATGCAGCAGCAGCAGCAGCAGGTGTTACAAACAATCATGAATGGTTTTCATTTTCTTTGCATCTATCATACCATCAATATCCGTCATTCTTCTTTTCAATAGATTCTTTTTGGCTTTAGATTTCTTCCCAACTGAGGATCTTAAACATGGAAGCCTTTTTTGAGACATGTAGGCATGTTGCTTGCCTTGAAAATTGACATATTAGCTGGCCTTGCTACTAGAATCAATAATTGAATGACCCTAGATGTTTGCCGAATGACCTGCCACTCACAGTAGCTACAAGAAAATTGACACATCCCTTTGAATCTGGATACTTTTTTTTTTTTTTGAAACGTGAATTTGGATACTTAGGGAGTAGCTATCAAGGGAGAATAACAAAGCCACTTAAATACTGCACCAAGTATCCCATGCTACTCGATACAGGACTTAGACAACCCAAGTATCCTATCAAAGCATCGTCCCTGAGAGCTGGTGTCCGATGCTTTACTCGGCCTTTTTGGTCAACCCCTTACTAGGTAGCCGTTTCTGATGCACCAACAACCAGCTCCGATACCCATGATAAGTATTCAAGTAGTTGAAGAACACTCCCTTAAAAGCTAGCTATCCAGGTCTTAAGAGCGAATTGCGTGAAGCCAATTTAAATTGACTTCAACTTTAGGAACCTCTATAGTTAAATTGGACATCATAGATTGGAAAGAT
This sequence comes from Trifolium repens, assembly GCA_030408175.1. Taxonomy (NCBI): domain Eukaryota; kingdom Viridiplantae; phylum Streptophyta; class Magnoliopsida; order Fabales; family Fabaceae; genus Trifolium; species Trifolium repens. The sequence goes on from CP125851.1 coordinate 42,615,332, forward strand.
TCCCATGAAGCAGCTGTTTCTTCATCGCATATCACCTTTAAATTTTCAAGATTGACAACTGATAGTGGCAATTCACAGCTTGCACAACTAGTCATGTAGAGATTTCTTAGATTACACAGATTGCCAATGTCCTCGGGTAAACTTGAAAGGCTTAAGCAGTTGGAAATGTCAAGTAGTCGTAGATTTAAAAGCCTTCCAATAGAATCTGGGAGCTCTACCAAATCAGTGCAGGAAATCAGGCTCAAGAGTTCCAAATTCTCCAAATTTCCAATATCTTTGGACAGCGAAGAAAGCTTATGGCAATTAGTAATACTGAGCTTCTTTAATGAGGGAATATCACACACCCCACTAGGCAATGCCATCAAATCCTTGCAATAGTCAATACTCAAATCTTCTAAATTTGGAAATGAATCGGAAATTTGGATGCTACCCTTTTCAAAAGCTAGTCTTGTATTACACATGTAGAGGGATAATTTTTTCAGAGTCTTGAATGTGCCAAAGGAAGGAACAGAAACCCGCTCTAGCCTAATTCTTTTCAGGTTGGATAAAGAGCTAAGTAGCTCAAAGTTGTTCAGTTCAGAAGGACGGAAACCGTGATTTATGACTATGAGAGCTTTTAGTTTGCTCATTTCCTCCATCAACTCTGAAAATGAGTACTTCTTGGTTTGAAGATTTAAAATCAGAACCTCGGCATGAGCTGGTTGAACTTGAGACCAATCTGAAGCACAAGTTTCATCTGCAAAAACAACAATGGTGGACGATGAATATATGACATATAACAGAAATAAAAAATTAATGGCATTTTTAACTTGTAAGTTAGTGAATATATTTAAAGGTATACAAGTATAACTAACCAATTGATATAGACAATGTACGGGCTGGGACCTGCTGAAGCTTTGGTTTGACACACAATTTAACAAATTTGGACAATATGCGGACCATTGTGCCTCGCTGCTTCTCCGCAAGCCACTGATCACGTTTGTATTCATTAATGTCAATAAGAAGTCTTTTTCTTTGTTCAATAGGTCCTTGGGTGTTTTGATAATTTCCAAGCTCTCTTAGTAGATCATGAAGGACGATGAAGTGGTTATTGTAGTAGTAATTTTCTGTGTCACTTGAATTTTTCCTGGGAAATGAACAGAATTTTTAGTATTCCTTGAAGAGAAAAATTCTATAACTAGATAAAAAAAATGCATGCTCTAAATTAGATAGTTCGATTACTATTATCGATGTCTTCCCTTAAAATCAGAAGATCAAAAGCAGATTACATAGTTACAAAATTCAAGAAGTTTGAATTCAATCCAAGAAAAATCAATTTATAGTGTTAATTAAGAAATCCAATGCTTCTCATAATAGCTAATGAGATTTTGAAAGGCTGAACCAGTGCATATGATGCATGAACCGGTGCATTGCCCCCCCTGGCGTGGAAAATTGACATTTTGGACATGGATGCACCGTGCATCTTATATGTATGAACTGGTGCATAGGTGTCTTGTTTGTAATTTGTGAAAATTGGGGAATGATGCACCGGTGCATCCAAATGATGAACCGGTTCATGCTGAAGTCAGAGATCAGGATGCAACGGTGCATGTGTTTAAGGAACCGGTGCATAAAATTGCCATTTTTTATGTTTATTAAATGAATGAGCAACATGAACCAGTGCATCTTGTGAAAACTTCCCAATTCATGATTTTCGTGTATAGGAGGGTTGTCCCATTACTTTCATTGATGAAAGGACCCTTCAATATGATAAACTATTTTAAAGCTATTGAAATATTAGATTCCACAAATATGGTTCTTTCACATGCCTTAAAATCAGTTAGGTTTAGAAATTAAATAAGAACTCCCGATAAGTACCCCTTTATTCTTGAACACTTCATTTGTAGGCTCAATGATTTATGAGTAAGTTAGAGATAATCTAGCATCAGAATTAAGACTCATGGGTAGTTAATAGAATCTTAGAATAAGCATAAACCCTTCAGCATTGGACTTCATTCATAAGTCCAATGAGACATAAGTTAAATAAGAATTAATTATATATAGTTGATTATCAGGGTTAACCGTTAGGTTAACGAGGATTCCCGTACATTATTACGAATCCTATCAGGTTTTCAGTTGTGAGCTTCATGCCATGTTGACATTTTATATGATCACACACGGACTAGTCAGGTCAGACAGACAGTACGAATCCTCAGGAGACTGGATTACGTTATTGAGCTGACATCATGTTATCTTATATTTTGTATAAGAATTAGTTAACTCATGTATTCAGTTATTAGCTCAATTATGTATTTTCCCTGAGTATTATGAAGTACTGTTTATGTACTCGTCCAAATTGTATTGAGATTTTAATGTATCCAGATCCATCATGTATGCTCCTATTGATATTTTAGATAAATCAATATGGGGTGTTAGAATTAGTTCATGTTAGATAATATATATTTGGCTTAAGTGGCCTTGAAGAAAAATATCAGTAGTAAAATGTACCTAGCTACTAAGACATCAGCTAGATTCATAGAGTCTAATTTGTTGATGATGTTCATTGCTTCTATTCCGTCGTCATCTAGTCCATACAACTCTGCCCACATATCAATCAGAGCAGCAACAGGAATTCTCTGGTCTTCAGGGAATAAAGCTAGGTCCATGAAGCACTCCTTGTTAATGGGATTATCTTCCAAAACATCCAAGATCTTGCGGAGGCGAGTAAGTAATTCCGTATTAGAATCAAGTATAGAACGACCTTGAGAAAGTTCCTTCACAATCTTTTCCCACAACTCGTATGGCCGATTACTCAGTGATGTTGCGATCACTTTAATGGCTAGAGGTAAACCCTTGCAATTTTCTACAACCTGTATTTCAAAGCACACGAATATCGTCAGTAACAATAGATTATATAGCATCGGTGCTCAAATGGTTTAAGTACAAGAAGGATAAGCACCTTTTGGATAAGATCTTTGTCAGGAATATTTGAACGAGTTTTTCCCAACTCTATGTAGTGACGGAAAAGGGTTACTGCGTCTTCGTGAACAAGAGGCTTTAGGATAAAGGTTTTGTCAAATCTAGATATTGCAAACCTTGAAGTCACTAAAATTTTATAATCTGATATCTGGAATTGAAATTTCTCTACGAGGTCTTCTGATCCAGGCCAAACATCGTCCAAGACTAACAATATTGGACTTCCCTCGATTTTCTTCAGCAAAAGTCCCAATTTATTAACTGCATCTTCATCACTTTGAAACTCTGGTGGCATTGGATATCCACAATGTTCAAAAAGTCTCTCTACAATAGTCTTCAACTGGGGTGTTTTTGAGAAGACGACAAATAAAATATTTCCCCGGAATTTACCTAACGAATCAAGAGAGAACAATAAGCCCAGAGTATTTGATATCTCCTACCACAATACATATATGTGCGAGTATATAGGTATTAACTTCACTATGTGCATATATCACAACGACAAATATTTCTTTTAAACTTATCACTAAACATCCCATGTTTGGATTGACTTATTTGAGCTTATCTATTGGACGAACTTATGGAAACAACTTATTACATGTCTATAAATTGTTTTCAGTTTATACCTATATTGGCCGAAGAAGGAAGCGGGGTTGGGTATTCGTGATCTCCGACTTGTCAATAAGAGCCTTCTTGCTAAGTGGAGATGGAAGTTGTTATGTAAGGAGAGTGAGCCGTGGAAAGAAATTGTGACCGCTCGTTATGGTGGTGATGTTCTTAGTAAACGGCTTTTGGGTGTAATAGATTCGCCTCGATTAGCTTCATCGTGGTGGCGTGATTTATGTTTGCTTGATAATGATGAGCATTGGTTTAGTTCGGCGGTTAAGATGAAAGTGGGCAAAGGTGACTTGACAGCATTTTGGGATGAACATTGGGTAGGTGAACAGCCTCTTCGACAAGCTTTTCCACGTTTATATGGTATTTCTGAGCAGAAACAGGGGTTAATTCAAGACATGGGCAGCATGGTTGGTGAGGTTTGGCAGTGGGAGTTAAGATGGCGTCGTAACCGTTTCCTTTGGGAAGAAGATCAGTATCGCGAGTTCCGGGAAATTATTGATGTATTTGTTCCAAGTGATAACTCTGATAATTGGTTATGGCTCGGTGATGGGGTTCAAGGGTTTACGGTAAACTCGGCGTACATGCTTTTAGAAAGTGCGGTGCAAAATTCACGGCGTTTGGAACCGGTGGAAGATTGTGTGTTCAAGAGGCTTTGGAAAGGTGCAGTCCCATCTAAAGTTGTCGCGTTTATCTGGCAGTTGCTTCGGAACCGTGTCCAGACCAAAGATAACTTATTCAAGCGCCGGTTATTACAAGCAGATCAGTTGATGTGTGTAATGTGCAATCACAATTCTGAAAGTGCCAATCATTTATTTCTTCACTGTGATGTTGCAGCTAAGGTGTGGTTTGAAATTAATAGCTGGCTGGGTTTTTATTTGGTTATTCCCCCAAATCTGTTTCTTTCTTTTGCGATGTGGTCAACGTGTGGCAGGAACAAATTCGTAAAGGCTGGGTTACGACTGATATGGTGTGCGACTATTTGGGTGTTGTGGAGAGCAAGGAACGACTGCGTTTTCAACGCCGAGGGGGTGAATTCTTTGGCAATAATTGATAACATCAAACTATTGTCATGGCAGTGGTTCATTGGGAGGTTGGCGACGACACCATGTCTATTGTATGAATGGCAGTGGAGCCCAATCGATTGCCTCCATGGCTGATGCTTTTGTGCCGCGTGGTGTTGCTCTCTGTTAGCTGCTTATTTTGTTCCTGTTTGTTATGTTTCGTTGCCTGTTATGCGCAGGATCTGTTTTCTTTGTTTTGCTTTTCATTACTTTGTATCTTATTTGTCCCCTGTACTGTGGCTCCATAACATATCTTATGTTGTGGTGTTTTTGTTAATAAAATCCTTTTTTGTTGCTCAAAAAAAAAGTTTATACCTATATTATTTGAACTTATCTATTGACATAAACATTTATGAGACCGTTTGTGAGAATTTACGGAAACAGCCAAGTTGTTTTCAGTTTATTTCCGTAAGCTCTCCAAAATAGTTTATGAAAACAACTTATAGCTTATATATAAACAATTTGACTTTATTTTAACTTCTGTTATAGAAATAGCTTATGCATAAACACTTATATGATAAACACTTATGTTATAAACGCTTAATTAAATTGTCTATCCAAATACGATAATACTACAACAAAACTAAATGTTTGCAAAATTCGAATGATATATTCATAAAGTATTGATAAGCAAATAACTAGCAGTCTACACAAATCTTATATAATGTTCATAAATTCATAAGGCTATGACAAATTTCTGAATAAAAGAAAAACTATCACATATTTATTATTAATAAATCAAGGAGGATATATAACTTACCCTTAACTTGGTCATCCCTACATAGCTGTTTAGCCAAAGTGGTTTTTCCCAATCCACCCATTCCAGTCACCAATATGGTAGATTTTCCGTCTTTGAGAAGTTCCGTCTTCAACTTCATCAATTGAAAATCCATACCAACAGTAAATTCAGAATTTTCAGGAACACCAAAAGGACCCTTAAAAATTGGTCCTCCAGATCCACTTAATTTCTTCTCAAAATTCTCCTTATTGAGAATCTCAAGAACTTCTTTCAACTTATAAAGCGTATCCTTAACATCTTTTGCCATAATTTTTTGTTTGTCATCAGCAAAAGAGGAATCAAAATCATCTTTCTCCTTCTTATGTAAAATTCCATCAAGACACAGTTGAAGCCAAGAACAAAGATTCTTTTGGTCAACCTTTTGTTCTTGTGCTTGATTTTGTTTGATGAGAGTCTTGATTTCTTCTCTAGGTGGGTTCAATTGTTCGTTATATTGGTTGATTTGTTGAACAATTGGAGACAAATCTTTGAGAGTTGAGTTAAATAATCGCATGGATGTTTGGTCATGTTGAACTTGTTTGTATGTTTGTTGAAGCTGTGATGTAATAGCATCTAATTCTGTTGTTTCTCCCATGAATAACTAACTAACTAGGTCGAGAAATACTAGGTTGAGAAATACTAGGTTGTTTCAACGAGAATCTATCTAGTCTTCTAGTATTAAAATTGAAAGTTTATAATATGAAAAAAAAGAAAATATTGAAAAATATACCTTTGAAATTATTACTTGCTCTTCCAAAGTTTGTGGCTATCTTAGATTTCATTGATGAGGAAAGTTCTCTTCCAAAGTTATTATTTCGAACCTCATAACGGGAGCTATATAGTACTCTTATATGATATGATATGATGAAGTTTCTGTGTTTCTTACAATGGTTACTAGTAATTTCCTTGCATTTTCCTTTGTCGTTATCAACATTCAACGGGACATTATTGCTTTTATTATTGCAATTTCCTTGCAGGCAACAAGTATGACCAAAATAATAGTATCATGCTAACTAGTGTATCCGGTGTATTAGTTAAAAAAAATTACATTGAAATCATCATACTTTTAAAAAATTGATTACATAAGTTTCAATGTGTATTTATCATATTTAGTTGTTTAACTAGTACACCAGGTACACTAGTTAATATTTTCAAAAAAATAATATCAAATTAGTCTTCTATATTTTTATATAAGAAATAAATAAGTTTTTCGTTTACGTAAAGGTATGACAAAATTAATCTTATATAAATATTTATTCCTTAGATTTACATTTTAAAAAGACATTTAAAAAAGAATGGAGGTAGTAATAATTAAGGTATTTTCTCCCTTCCAACCAAATTCTTTCGTACGCAGAAATCATAAATCAAATATCTAACCAATTTTACTACTTAATTAATTTATAGGTCTTGCTAACTAGTGCCACGTAACAAAAGATATAAGTTTGTATAGAAAATACTCTCTCCGTCCCAATTTAATTGACACAGTTGACTATTGTCCATTATTCACACATGTTGCTTTGACCTTATTTTTCTACTAATAAACAAAAATAAATATTGGTATAAAGATGTTGTTTGATTCGTCTCGATGAGTATTTTCAATATCAATTTTTTTATAATTTTTACTATTATACAATTAAAAATATTAATCATCAAAATTATGCATCGATATACGTGAAATAGTCAACTGTGTCAATTAAATTGGGACGGAAGGAGTAACACTTTATGCACTTTTGAGACTTTGACTATATAAATTCCGAGATATGTTTTACTTTATTTGTATTCCTTAACTAGGGCACTCCTTAGCATTTTTCTTAATTTAATGTTGATAGTTTTTTTTTTTAAGAGAGGGTCTTTATTTAATTTTTTTTTTTTGGGTCAAGAGAGTCTTTATCATTCTTTATTAGCTGTTGGGCCCTGCGATAAGTGTGGTATAGAATTAATACGCAGATATAGCAGTTGCAAGGAAGTTGTATGATACATGATGTTTCAATGAAGCGCAAACACTTAACAAATTAGTCGTGTAATTTAATGTTTGACAGACATTAGTATTTAATATTGATATATTATATAGTCATTTATAGTTATATTGAATTATATTATTTTTTTAAAATAATTATTAGTATGGACATGTCAATATTTTTATTCTGTTGAATGTCCGTGTCTATGTCCGTATTTTATAGTTTTAAGCAAAATAACTACAAGTAGTATATGAATTCACAACAAGTAATTCAATGGAAATTGTATAATCAATGTTGTAATAGTAGTAGGCAAGGACGGGATCTTGGAGACTGAGTTTATGCATAAGTTTGTCTAATTGACAGGTGTGGCCCGGAGGCGCACGTTATTAGTAGATATGAGAATGTGTGCTGCACACTTTCAAATTTTTAAAAGTATACATATATTGCTATATTATATATGATAAATGAGATTTTGATTTTTCTAAATTTTTTGCCCATAGAGACCCAAAAGCCAAAACCATTTTCAGTTCATTATTTTTACGTTACAACTTCTCTCTAAAATTAGACTCTATATAATTTTAATTGTGTTAAATTGAGTGATTGATTATGCAACTGAGACTATTAGTAGTATATTTGTATTGTAAGATCATTTTTAGAGTTTTACCTGCTTACAGAGATCCTTGTGATGTGTTCTGATAAGTTGATATTCTTCTAATGACTACATCTTGATCTGGTTAGTTATAAGTTCCCTTGTTAAGATGAAATTAAGGAGCTTGTTATATAGGAAAAAGAATTATGCAGCTAACTTTGTATTTGTGCTGCAACAACAACCTTCTTCTACTCTAGAAGCATTAGCAAAATTTGAAGGCCACAGAATGACTTGTGCTTTGGGAGCGGAAGGGAAGGGAAGGGAAGGAAAGGTTAAAAAGGAAGAAACAAGTGGAAGGAGTAGAGAAGTTTGGGAGGGAAGGAGTTTGAAGGGTTATTTTTTCTTCATAACACAAAAACCCCCCAATTTGAGGGAACTCAAAAATTGTATTAGATGGGGGGTTTGAAGAGGGTTTGAAGGGTTTATATGAATTCTTAAAATTTAATTAATGTTGTTATAATATTCTTAAATTCATAATATATTAATCATAAGTATTTATTTGTCATTCTCTGTAAAAAATACTTTCTCAAAAAATGTAAAAGATTTCTCTAATTTTCTCTCTATTTCCCTCCCTCCAAAGCCCTCCCCCTCCCCTTCCCTCCAAACTCGCAAACAAAGCCTTAGGAAAATTTGGGCCTAATTGAAGGCCACTGGATGACTTGTGCTTTGGCCCCAAATTCCATTCCATCTCAAATTCTCAATACACCATCTTTTGCTACACATATAAACCAATCAATACTGAATAATGTTACATATTCCAACAACTGATATAGTGCAAATAATCTACCATACATATTATTGATTTAAATTATTTGAATATAAGAAAGAGTGGTGTTATTTGAACACCAAAAATAGTTGTTCCGGGTGGACAACTCACTTTTTCATGTCTTGCACGCAAATCAAAACATATTAAAAACAAAAAAGGGTGGTGGATTCCACGTCAAAAGAGTTGTCCAAATAAATTAGTGTATAAGAAAATATATTTAGTATCTGAGAGATTGTTTAGAATTAGATTTTATATGACATATTATTATGATTTATGATTGAGTCTATAAATACAAATTAACAAGTTTTATTGTTCATAATATTAAAACTTTAGTCTTTTATTCTTTCTTTATTTTGTTATCTATCTATCTATTGTTAACATAAAGGCAAAATAGTTTACTACTAGCAACCTCTGTAGCCACCAAAATTTTATAATATGATATCTGAAGTTGAAAATTCTTAATGACGGCTTCTGAATCAGACCAAAGTGCCAAACTACATCAACCCCATCAATATTGGATGAAAATTTTCTCTAAATTTTCCTTAGCAAAGCCTCAAATCTCAATCTATTAACTGCAATTTCGTCAATTTGAAATTTTAATTCCAGATATCAGATTACAAAATCTTGAATAATTTTCGACCGGGAGGTTTTTAGAAGATGTTGATTGTTGAAAAAATATAAAAATATGTGGCACCTCCTAAGTGAACCTCCTAGCTTTATGTTTCTTCTTTTTTATTTTCTATTTTAGTGTTGTGTTGGTCAGTTCAGATTAACAGATTAATTTTAATTTAGTGTAAATTCAATCAATAACTTTAATATTGTCAATGTTACAAATTTAAAAATATGAATATTTCAAATACTTTAAATTTTCATCATTTATATGTGTAGACTTTGTCATATTTATGGACACTTTTCAGATTTTAAATTTTTGTTATTCGATGTATTTTAACAATTTGGATTAATGAATGTTGTTTTTTTTTTTTTGGGTCTTAGAAGAAGTGGTAATACACTGAAATTAAACTCACACACAACTGTGAGGTCCCGGGTTCGAACCCAGGTCATGACGTCCGGCCTAGCAATTTCGGCATTTGCCAGTTGAGCTAGGACTTCTAGACTTAATGAATGTTGTTTTATTAGTAAAATAATTTAATTATAATCCTTAAGCATTTTTCTCTCTTCAGGGTTATACTTGGTGGAGTTGCATTCCCCCGCAACTTGTTGTAGATTACGATAGAAATCGTTTGGGTTTTCCTTCTTTTAAATTTTGCTGATCTTTTTGGTGAGGATTAGGTTTATTAATGTCCCCCCTCTTTTTTTGTATACTTTCTCTTATTATTATATGCAGTATTATTATTTATAAAAAAAAAAATAATCCTTAAGCATTTTATATTCATTAATCTAAATCTATTCAATCATTCATTTTTCAATATAATTCATCCATTCTACGAAAAAAGCTAAATAATTCAATATAATTCATCCATTCGAATAAAAAAAAAGTAATTATAATTAATTAATGGATTGTACGGGCAGTATAGCGGGAGTTTTTTTTTACATGAGATTAATTAGTTATTAGTTTCTTTTATGCAATTTTTCTTTTGACGGATTTTTTTTATGCAATTATTAGTTATTAATATATTTGCCATTAAGAAAAATTATATATGGTCCCCATGAGCTTAGCTCAATTGGTTGGGACATCGCACTATATGTGCAGGAGCCGGGGTTCGAACCCCAGACACTCCACTTATCCATCTTTAAGGTGGAATTTCAAGCCACTAGGCTACCTACCAAAAAAAAAAAAAATTATATATGATCGAATGTGTGTTTTGTTTGCCTAAGAAAACAAGGTGTGTTTTGTAAAAAAATATAAATGAAATATCAATGTATGAAAAAGTAATATATGATCGATTGTGTGTTTTGTTTGCCTGTACTATCTTGTTTTGTATTGTACTGTTTTGTTCAGTACTTACTGTTTTACGAATCAAACGCACGCTAATTACTATTTTACTAAAATAAAAGTAATGTATACATTACAAAAAAAAGGGTAATGTATTCAACAACATCGTAATCACAAAATCACCTAAACTTTTTTCTATTAAAATAAATACATAATGAGTCGTATAAACTTTTTTTGGTTTTCACCACCAGTATTCATCCCACCGAACTGCATAATCTGGTTCGGAGGTCTGGAATCAAGTGGTTTCAGTCCCCTTTCGACCGCAATTACAGGTGATCGAATCGTGGTCCTCCTTACCAAGTCCAACATCAATCATCATTATACCAACAAACGATTGGTAAATAGTCTTGCTTTGAAAATAATTCTTTAATGAACCTTAATTATATATGAATGAGTTTTTAATGATTTTGCAAAAAAAAAATAATGGCAAAGAAAATTAATATATAAATAACTTTAAACTATTTAGAAAAAGAAACAAGGGCATTATTATCTTTGATTCGCATGGAGACATCCAATTTTAAAAGACCACCGTGTTGTTGATGTAAACACTCTACCCTCTTTTTTCTTTTGAAGATTTCTCTTCCAGCTCGCCACGTTTTTTTTTCATCCCTTAAATTTCCTGTTTTGCCTTTCAATAAAAAATTTGGTTTCTATAAATCGATTTCTTTTTTTGCCTTGAAATACAATTTTAGTTTCTAGAAACCGAATTTTTCCTGAAATTTGAACTAGAAAAATTTCGGTTTCTGCTAACCGAATTTTTTATCAAAAGCAAAATCGAATTTTTGAAGGGTATAAAAGAAACATGGGGGGCTGAAAGAGAAATAATCTTTCCTTTTTTTATATTGATTGATGACATTGATAAGTCTTATACGGAGAGTAATTAACTCAATTCAAATTTAGTATACTTTTGAACCTTTAACTTATTTTGGACATCCTAATACTAGGATTATGTGCCAAAAAAAATCCTAATACAAGGATTATAAATGATACTATGTGCACAAGGAGATTTTTCTTTTATTCTTTCAGGTTGGCAAATGTTTCTAAGGTATTGTTCAATTGATCTTTGTGATAAGGTCTTTAGGCATTAAATTATTGTCCATAAGTCATCCTCCATATCTCCAGAAGAATAATTGGCTTCCTCTCCATAAAGCAATTGTGGTGCAAAAAATTGTTCACCCATCGTAAATTTCTAACTCTACACCAAAATAGGCTTTTAACAATGATTTTTAAACCCTTGACTATGTTTTTAAGTGTTGACGGCACTTCTATACTAAAAACATTGTTAGACGAAATGATAAGCCATTATTAAAAACTCACATATACAAACTGAAAGAATCGGAGTTCAAACGTCCAACACTACCAATTTGGATATTTCTGTCAGTTAAATTAAAATTTGTGGATGTGCATTCATTGATTCTAGTAGTTTAAAATATGCCAAAAATAAATATAGTTTATTCAGTTCAATTTTATTAAAAACAATCTTACACTTTTAAAATAATATTAATAAATAAAATGTAAATTTAATTACATTTTTATCAAACAAACTATAATTACCTAACAAAAACCCCAAAGTATGTCGTGCATATGAATATTGAATTGGACCCAAGCCACATGTCACTCTTTGTCTTTTTCTACATGAAAAATGAGAACATAAATGCACACCTCTATCAAGTAAACATCAGCAGATAATGCTTTTTTATTAGTTCCTCATTGTTGTTATATTCCAAATTTAAGTCTTATTATTTGAACCTTGTTGAACTGCCTTGTTTGTTTGCGTTTGGAAAGAATCGTTCATTTCACTGGTGATTATAAATTAGTGTTATTACTTATTAGTGAAAATTTTATTTGTATTTATCAAGAGATTGTTACACTATTTTTTCTCTTTGTTTTTGATAATCATATATAAAAGTATCCATATAGCTAAATTATATATAGGATTAATTAAATATATTTTTATCAGTCACTATAAATATCTCCAAAGGTTTTTTTTCTGACAAGACAAATGTCTTTTTATATATTAAAAAATTTAGAGTGAAAGGATGGTGTTCCTGTCTCCCTCTCAAAAACACTAGCAAGACTCGAGTCTGAGAACTCTTAAATTAAGACTTGACTTTTTTACCGTTAGATCAAGTTTTGTTTTTAGTTCCACAACCAATTAATTTCTATAAATGCAAGTGAAATATTTTTAGTCTATTTTTTTATAGCACAGATGAAACTTCATGTTTTCCTACATCCAATACCAAAACAAATTAATTTAAATTTCAACGTGAATATATTTTGCAAGATAAAAATAATAACAGACAGAGTATAGTTTAAATCCTCACTCTGAAACAAATATTGTAGACCCATACTACACCAATGCCTCTTATTAATTTGTGGCTGCCCTTGTGCTACCAACCAAGGCCCTTTAGGCTGAGCATGACTATTGTTTTCTTCAAGTGGCAGCAAAAATATTGTCAGCATTTCATATACACCCAAGTTAGAAACAAATAAATTGAAATATGAATATAAAAAAAAACAAATAAATTGAAACAAATTAGGGATTTTTACCTAGTGTCCAAATAAACTGATTTTCATACCGTATTGAACACATTTTGATTAATAATATAATATAAAGAATCTTTTGTAAAAAATATAAATAGAGAAACTTTTAAATACAGATTGTACTCCAAATCCTTCTACTACAAATCTACAATAATTCGTTAAAAAAAATAGAAAGAAAAGAATTTTCAATATTTTTTTTTTAACGACAAATATATTATTAATAATAAGCAGGTCTCTGCATAAGAGGAAAGAATTTTCAATGTAAGTTTTGGCATAATTCCATTGATGTAGTGTGATCAATAAAATTATTTCTATCAAGTCATCTATTTGGTAGATATGAAACCAAAAATAAAAACAAAAATACAACATTAATCAAAATTCCACCTTCCTTTGCATCACCATGACTATCTCCAACAATTCTTTATTTTTCTTGTTGCATAAACACTACCGACAAGAGAAGTATCTAGAAGAATTTTCTATTGTTTCCACCTAATTTTTGTTCTTGATTCTCCTCTTGCCAACATAGTTTAATTTGTGCAACAAGAAAAAAAGGATGATGGAAATAGAAGGTAGTATAGGCTATAGACACAAGATCTAATAAGCACATATATACACATAGACCAAAAAACAAGTTATAAATCGAATAAGAACAAGTTAAATCGAAGAAAGGAACAAAGTTATATATAAACGGCATAGAAACTAACAAGTATCTAAATTGAAAGTTTAGGATACTAGAAGTGGTGCTAAAGAGTTTATATTTATGGCTATAATTGATATTTCTGGTGAAAGGGTGACTGATTGCTTATATATAGGTAGTTTATCGCAGGAAGATTCCTTGCAATTTCCCTTCTGTGACTTTCTTTGAAGCTTCCTGATTGCTTATATAGGGTTTTTTTATTTTTTATCCTTCGTGATATATAAAGCTTTTTCCTTAGTTATTTTCTATGCCGTCGTGTTGACACATAATCACATCATCCGCGTTCTTTTTTTTAGGCATCCGCGGTGTTAGCTAAGGTGACCAAGTTTTTTCTTTTTTTTTTTTTGATTAAAAACAAATTCATTAACTATAAGTAGGGTACAAATCTCTATTATATCTCTATTATATACATTACGAGATTCTCATGGAACTTTCTCCTGCATTCTCAATAATAATTGCTTATGTGGCATTCAATTAGAGATTTTATTGCTTATATGTCATTCAGAGTTTTTAACTTAAGGTATGTTGTTCGAATCTCACTGGCAACAATAATTGAATTTTTATAATATTTTATGAAAACTACCTTTCTTTTTGTAGAGAAAATTACCTTATAATTACTATTAAAGGTATGTTGTTCGAATCCCATTGACAACAATAATTGAATTTTTATAATATTTTTTTTGTAAAAACTCTTTCAAATATTATATTTTTTTTGTTTTCTTTTTGTACAAACGTTTTCAAATATTATATTTTTTTTAAACTCTCAAATTTTATTTTTTTTGTGAAAACTCTCTCAAATATTTTATACTATATTTTTTTAAAAACTCTCTCAAATATTTTATACTATATTTTTTTAGAAACTCTCACAAATATTATATTTTTTTATAGAAACTCTCAAATATTATATATATATATATATATATATATATATATATACATTTTTGATATTTTTTTTGTAAACCAAATGTATCATCTATGTGCAACTGCAGAGATTAATCCTCTCGATTTAACTGAAATCTATTTAAGGGATTGACCTCTCCTAAGAAATGGTTCTCCATATGCACCAGTCAGGATCTATCTCAAGATCAAATGATTAAGGGGCCTAAGTATCTACCACTTGTGCGACACTATCTTGGTACATTTTTAATATTTTAATTTTGTAAAATGAATGAACACTTATATTTAGATTACTTTGAAACAAATTAAAATAACAAAGTACACTATTTTTTTCATGGATAAGATCACTCGAACAATTGAAGTCTTGAACCTAAAAAATAGCTTATGACATATATGTAAACTTTTTTTTTACGTAAAATCATTTATTTTATTTTGAAGAAAAAATTATATTCATTAGAGACAAAAACAAAATAGAAGATTTTAAGAGAGAGAGAAAACTCTCTGTGTTGGAGAATGGGAAACGGCAAGTACTTCCCACCTCACTATTAAAAATACACATTGACAAATTAAAATTTGAATTCCAACTGCGAGAATTATCCTTATTTTCATATTTCTTAATTTATCATGGGGAAAACTTATTCAAATTTTATCTAGCACCAAGAAGCGTGATCTCCGTGATGAAAAGTGTATGTAGATCATAGTGAGAACTAAGCACGAAAATTTAATTCATATTCATTAAAAAATATAGAATTAACAACTATTTTTTGTTGATGTGAAGCCTCTATAGAATCATGTAATGAAGACGGAAGAGAGATGGAAATAGTGAGAGAGAGAGAGAGAGAGAGAGAGAGAGAAATAAATCTCTTAGTGGTGTAGAATAGAAAACGGGGAGCACTTTCCACCCGAGTATTAAAAATACACATTGACTAATTAAATTTTGAATTCTGACTGCGGGGGTTATCCATATTTTCATATTTAATATTTTATCACGGAGATCATTTATTCAAAATTTTATTTAGCACGGTAAAAAGTGATACCCCATGATGAAAAGTGTATGTAGAAGATAGTGATAACTTAACACGAGAATTTTATTGATATTTATTAAAAAAAAATAATATAGAATTAGCAACTATTTTACGGTTGATGAATCCCCTATAGAGTCCTGCGACGGAGACATGAGAGAGAGAGAGAGAATCTCTCAATGGTATATAATAGGAAACATGTAACACTTCTCACCCCACTATTAAAAATATACATTGACTAATTAAAATTTGAATTTCGACTAAGCGAGTTTTTCCATATTATGTGTCCATTGAACTTTCATTAGATTACATATGGCTTATGAAATCTATGGAAAATCTAAAATAAATTAATATAATTTTGATTTTTTATAATTTATGCTATTTTAAACTTTCCATAACCTTCGTTCGAACTTTTTAAGAACCTTAATTTATTAATGTGAGTGGAGAGATTCACACATAGGTTTTCCCATTTGACGCTCACGCATGAAGATTGCTTCTTTGTGGTACGGTGAAAAGAAAAAATTTGAGAATAGAAATAGGGTCAAAGTATGTTAATATTCATTTAAAAAATAGTGTAAATTTACAATTATTTTTTGTTGATGAAGTCCTACAGAGTCCTGTGTTAAAGATATATCGTATTTTCATACTCAAATAAACTAAAAGAAATCAATCTCATAGACAATTGAAAAAACGTATATAACCTTCTAAATAATATAAAATGAAAAAAAGACATAAACAACCTTCAAAAGAAAAAACAACATATGAAAATAAATATTATTGAAAAAAATAAAAATTATCCTGTGTTTGACAATGAACCTAACGTAAATTTTCTATAAAGAGGGGGCTCAAGAAGAAAAATAAAAAAAAATCATGGTATATTTTAATTTTATGGGTACAGTCCCAAAAAATCATAAGGCCATGAAAAATCAAAGCATATTTTCCTTTGAGAATGAGGTTTATAATTATTTTATATTTATAGGATCACTATACAGTTTCGGGATGAAGATGAGATAAAAAATATATCTCATAATAGTGTAAAATGGGAAGCGATGTAATACTCTTAATCTTGCTCTATTCTGTAACATCGTTAAATCTATATTATGCAAAACCTATATCAATTTTACATTAGAATTTTAAACCAAATTAATCAAATAATATATCAAAATAAACATATAAATAATATTAAAAAAGAAAATTATTCCGTGCACGGCACGGGCTAACATACTAGTTATATACATTACGAGATTCCAACGAAGCTCTCTCGTGCATTCTTAGGAAAAAATCCTACGTGTCATTACTATAGAGCTTTTACTTATGCGGAGCTTTTACCACGAGGTATGTGGTTCAAATCTCATTGACAACAATAATTCAATTTTTATACTCTCTCCGTCCCATTTTAAATGACCTTTTTTTGACTTAGTGTACTATTCATTTGACCTGCTTTGACCTTATTTTTCTATTAATATATACATGCAAATATTAGCATATGAGATGTTGTTTGATTTGTCTCGACGAGTACTTTCAAAATATACCGTTTTTATAATTTTTAATAATAGATAATTAGAGATATTAACGATTAAAGTTGTGCATTGGCAAACGTGTCAGTGGTCAAATAGGTCATTTATTTTGGGACAGAGGGAGTAATATTATATGGAATTCTACCTTTTTTTTTTGTTTTTAAAGAAAACTACGTTATTATTAATATAAGGTCTGTTGTTCGTATCTCATTGACAACAATAATCCAATTTTTATGAAATTTAAATTTTATGGAAAGCTATTATCCTTTTGGTAGAAAAAACAGCCTTATTTTTTTTTATAATAAAAACTATCTTATTATTACTTCAATCAACAGTCAAACATTTATAATTTTATTAACCAAAAGAGTTTTTTTCATGTCAATTTTTTTAAGAAGCACTCAATTAGAGTTTCTCTAATATTATGTTTATTTTTGTAGAAACTTCAATATTAAATAAATCGATAATATGAAATATTTCAATGGTGTAGAATGAGAAATAGAAAACACTTTCCACCATCCACTATTAAAAATACGTTTTGACTAATTAAAATTTAAATTCCAACTGTGAAAATAGTCATATTTTGTGTTCATCATACTTTCATTATTGTAATTACATCCAATTGATGAAATCTATGGAAACCCTAAAATATATTAATATAATTTTTTATTTTCTATGGAAATTTTCTAATAATTTAAACTCAAAAATTTCTATAAACTTTCATTCAAAGTATATTAATAGTCATTTGAAAAAATAGTATAGAATTTACAATTTTTTTTTGATGGAGTCGCTACAAAGTCTTGGGAGACGGGAAGAGAGAGAGAGAATTTTTTAGTGTTTTTGAACGAGAAACAGGGAATGAGGGCGTACTTCCCACCCCACTATATTATGTAACATCCTTAAACATATATCATATTTTCATACTCAAGTAAATTAAATAAAATCAATCTCATGAACAATTGAAAGAAAAACATAGACAACATTCAAAATAGTATAAAATGACATCGACAACCTTCAAAAAAAAGAAGAAACATAAGCAAATAAATATCATTAAAAAATGAAAATTATCGTGTGTGGGAGATATAGAAATAGAGAGAGAGAGAGAGAGAGAGAGAGAATTTATCATTGGTGTAGAATAGAAAACGTGTAACACTTTTCACAACCACTATTAAAAATGCACCTTTAATGATTAAATATGAATTATGATTGTGGGAGTTATCCATATTTTGGGTCTGTGACTACGGTCTGGCAAGTGCACCAGTCTATCGTCGAGTAATAATTCACACTCTAGGTGTCTAGAATGAGTTCGTATCCACAGGGATCGTGCCGCAGCTTTACTAGCGTTATTTAAGCTTGTGATAATTTGCATTCGCTTTGGTTTTTGGAAAAAAGGTTTTTATAAAATAAGCGTAATGCTTTGCAGAAATATAAATTGCAGAATGTATAAATAATAGATTCAAGAAATATAGAGGCTAGGTATGGTGGTTGGACTCCCTCCCTTCTTCATATTTGGCATGACCGGTATATAACATAGTTATTTAGATTATGTTCGGCGGTGAATTATCCTTGTTGTAGTAATACCTTACTATTACACTATGTCTATTAAAGTTTCCCTACATTAACAACTAAGATACCTACGAGAGCC
Organism: Trifolium repens; assembly: GCA_030408175.1. Taxonomy (NCBI): domain Eukaryota; kingdom Viridiplantae; phylum Streptophyta; class Magnoliopsida; order Fabales; family Fabaceae; genus Trifolium; species Trifolium repens. The sequence goes on from CP125851.1 coordinate 42,634,390, forward strand.
TAACCTCGATGTGTCACATACCTTAATTACTAAGTGAGTTGTTTATAAACATGCATTATAACCTTCACCAATGAACCTCTAGGTCCTAGTATCGGGCTGTTCATCTTCTAAGTGCTCAGATCACACCTAGTGCATGATTCCTCCTCTAACCGCTCAGTTCACGACTAGTTCAGGACGTTACCGTCTCTATACACCTAGCATTATTTACTACGAGTTCCAGACTAATACCAAGTCAGAACCTGATATCAATTCTATGGGCGCTCCCGCTTATCCGGCCAGATTACGAGAATACGTTATTAAAGTGCACGAAAGTAAATAACAAACATAATTACTAAATATCATTTATTATAACTTAGACTCAATCACAGACTCCAAATATTCATAGGGGAGTTCATCTTCTCCACCACAACCTAAGGCATAATAATAAAGACTACATATTTAAATTACAAGAAATTATAACCTAAATACAAAAGCCTAAAGAAATCATACCTTGCTGAGTTAGTTCTCCCGTAAGGGGAGAAAATTATGCCCAATAGAGCTCCTCTGAACCTCTCCTTATAGTAGAGAGTGTTCTACTATTTCTGAATGAATAAAACAATGAATGGGAGGCTCTATTTATAGTTTTCGTAATGGGCCTCAGCAAGGCATCGCAGCACGATAAGGCCATCGTACTGCGATGTGAAGATTCAGTTCAAAATTATAACTGATCCTGTGCATTTCATCAGCTTGGGCGCCAAGTTATTCCATCGTGCTGCGATAGCACACATCGTACTGCGATGGAAGATTTTCTCAAGATTTATTTCTTCTGATTGCTTGGCGCGCAAGCAGCTCCCATCGTGGCACGATGGGAGCCATCGTGCTGCGATGGAATGCTGATTTTCTTCACTTTTTGGGCTTTTTCTTGTCTTTTCGCATCTTGGACTCTGTCTTGATGCTTTTTCTTGCTTTTGTAGGTTTTCCTTCGTATTTGGGCCTGTCTTGGTCATTTTACTACTAATAATAATACTAAAAATGACGTAGAAATTCCTGTCATCACAACCCCAAACTTAAACTGTTGCTTGTCCTCAAGTAACATGCTGTCAGACAAGATCGTTAGAGAAATAAGAGATAAATAAGATGATAGGAATTTCACAACCTTGCTTAATATTTCAGCAATGGTACCGCTGATTTCTTACCGCAGCGATCATGCTCAGTCCTACTAGGCTCAGGAGACGTCGATAGTAGCAAATCGGACAAATGTCTGCAAGAGTCCATGTTCAACTTTTTCTCTCTCTCACATTTGTGTTTTTCGCTCATAATTGAAAGGGTTATCTCTCAATCATCGCACAACCTGCCATTTTACCATAGGCTTGCAAGAATTCTAAGCAACCAGTCAAAATTCAATATACATGCATTTTTTGGAGGTCTTTTCAGGGTTATAACGTGGCTTAGGTCAAGGTAGGACATTTTTGGGAATAGTAGGCTAAACATTGGAGTTAAGTTCTACTTTGTTGTTCCTTTTTGTGTACGCAACCTTTGTTCCTTAGGGTGCCTTTTTGTGTTGGTATCGGAAAATAAGAACCGGATGTGTCTTTGTATGGTTCTTTTCTATCACTATTTTTGCCCTTTGGCTCTTTCTTTTGCCCTTTGACTCTTTTTTTCTTTTTCATTCATTTTTTTTAAGAGACTATTTTTTTAGGGATCTTTTTTGATGTTTTTCCCGTCTCTTTTTCATTTATTTTTCTTTTTTTGTAGTGATAGTTCACCGTATACCCACCCCAAACTTAGACGTTGCTAGTTCCATGAGCAACCCCAAACTTATTTTGTTGCCAAGACTTTGAGAACTATTACCTAACTCCAAAGAGGGTAAATCATTGTTTTTCTGGTCTATAGGCTTATATCGTGGTTTGTCACCGAAACAAAAGGGATAATTATTTTTTACGGCTCAAATTTGGCTAGCAAAGGATAATAATATATAAAGGGTGGCTTGAAAAGGCTCTGGGTTATAACAAACAATTGCCTCAATGCATATAATATCAAATCAACTAGTCAGCAGAGAATTAGAGCAAGTTCTAGAAAATAAACAAGTGCACGGTACTCTCATAGTAATTCGAAAGAAAGTGGTAATACCGTTTGGAAATATTTGGCTCAAATCCTCACATGGCTTAGGTATCTGAAAGTTGAACACTTGTCCCACAGACACCAGCTTCATCACTCGTCTCTCTGTCTCCCGAACTTCGCATTTCGGAGCAATCACCTTTGGTTTCTTTATGAAGGCGTGAAATTCGGCTCATCAGAATTTATAACTCACTTCGCCGCAATCTTACCTATAACAGTGTATCATGCACTAGATAATAAACAGCAAACAGTTATTTAATTTTTTGTAAGTTTGAATAAGGGCTGCTTACAGATGAAAATGACATGCAGAATTCTAGTCATATTTTATTGAATTGAAAACTGAAATGAAAATACTGAAATTGAAATACTGAATTCAATATACTGAAATTAAAATACTCATCTTTGGGTTGCCTCCCAAGCAGCGCTTGTTTAGCCTCTCATTAGCTTGAGGCATTTCCTCCATTACAGAGGATAGGTTCGCATGTCTCTCTCATCTGTAGGAGCTTTCGCCTTAGCTCCTCCCTCCTTCTTGTTGCTTCTTTCATACTTCTTTGGGTTCTGTCTTTCTTTGAAGGTGGCATAGCAGAGTCGTCCATCATCATCTGTTGGTACTATTTTTATAATGGACTTCCCTTTGCCTCTCGGTGGATGTTCCTTCTTTTGTTCTTTCTCAGCTTTGACCCTGTTATTCTTTCTTTCTTCAGCAGCAGGCTTCTTCAGAGGTGGCGTATTAACCCCAAACTTAGATCTTTTGGCCACTTTTCGGTATCTGCCCCATGCTTTGACCCATGTTGCTCGGACGTCCACTTCAATAGTTAACCTCTTCATTTTATCAGTGAGTTCCTCGGGTACCTCCTCTTCCTGAGCTGTCTCTATCTCTAGCTGTGCCATTTCATTCTCCAGCTCCTCTATTTCTATCTTCACCTGTACTTCTTGAGTTGGAGTCGGTGGTGTAGCTTTTCTGTCTTTCCACTCGAGCATGTAGCAGTCAACCCTCTTTGTTTTCGAAGTTTTGATAGTTCTTTCCTCCTCTCCATTCCTTAGAGTCAACTCTGCGACCTCCACATTAATGAGTGCCCTGCTAGTTGCTAGGAATGGTCTTCCAAGAATGATCGGATGCTCTTCATCTTCCTGGATATCTAGTATCATGAAGTCTGCTGGAAATACCAGGTCTTCGACTTTCACCAAGACATCGTCGATTGTACCTGCTGAGTGAATTGTTGTTTGGTTAGCTAAAACGAGTTCACGTTTTGTACCTGCAGTTATTGTTGTGAGTTTTAACTTTTCTGCCAGAGATAATGGCATAACGTTAACACTTGAACCCACGTCACATAAGGCTTGAATTTCTGCTTCCTCAATTTGACAGAGTATGGTGACGCTTCCAGGATCTGTCTTCTTGGGTGGCAATCGCGCTCGACTTTCCCTATATTCCTGCAGTTCTCTCATGAACTCATCGTAGGCTTCGTCTAATGTCATATCGAACAGCTTGTACCACTCTTCGTAGTCTTTAATCTGTTCTTCTCTCTCTTCGTGCTCTGATTTCTTATCCTTGAGCATTTTGCATTCCTCCTTTGGATTGTCCACCGTGTTACCTGCAATATCTTTAGAAACATGAGTGCTTACCAGTTTTGAAAGTTGACCAATCTGGGTCTCAAGACTTTTTATCGTCGCCCCCTGGTTGGCTACTGTCGTCTGGATATTTTCAAAGTTAGTTTTGCTCATGTTAGCAAATTTATTGAGTAACTCTTCCAATGGAGATGGCTTCCTTGGTTGAGATGAAGCTTGAGCCTGGTTTCCGGTCTGGTCCCATCGTAAATTTGGGTGTTTGCTCCAACCTGGGTTGTAGTTGTTCTCCATATAATTTACCTGCTCCTCGCTTCCTCCTGGCAAACACTGTCCATTAGGGTGATCTTCGAGGCAGAAGTCGCAAACCCCCTCTACCTGTTTAACACTAGCTTCCTTCACAGCTTTCTCCTTATCAGCAAGTTGCCTCTTTAGTAATTCGATCTCTACCTTGTAGACAATCTCCTGGTCCACTTTAAGAACTCCAGGAGTCTTCTCAGCTCGATCATGACTCATGTTGTACTCATTCTGGCACATCTGCTCAACCAGATCCTTAGTCTCTGCATAGGTTTTTACTTTGATGGACCCACCAGCTGAGGCATCTAGTATCATCCGGTGTTGCATTTTCATACCAGCAGTGAATAGTTGCATTTGCTCCATAGCACTAATGCTGTGGTTAGGACACCTCCTCATAAGCAGTTTGAACCGTTCATAAGCTTCGCACAACGTTTCAGATTCATGCTGTTTGAAACTTAGAATCTCAGACTTCCTTTTCTGGAATAATGTGTGTGTGAAGAATCTCTCCAGGAACTTGTCTTCAAGCTCCTTCCATGTTGCAATCGTTCCCCTTGGCAGGCATTGAAGCCAATCTTTAGCTGGACCTGTAAGAGAAAAAGCAAACAAACGTAGCTTCTTCTGGTCATCAGTAACACTTTCCGGCACCTTCTGGATCTGACATGTCTCTGAAAACTTTGCAAGATGATCCCAAGGATCATTGTTGGCACGTCCATCGAACTGGTTCTCCCGCAAACCTGTAAGAACATTGCCCTTAATATCAAAGTTAGTTGGATTTGCCGGCTGGAATCCCAGTGAGATCTGATCTGTGTCAGTCCTCTTGCAGTAATCTCCCATTGTAACTCTTGGCTCGTCCCCCATGGCTTTGGTGGTAGACTCTTCTTCTGTTTTGAGACTACTGGATTTTGCAAGCTTTTGTGCTCGCCTTCTTTTCCAAAGCGTTCTTTCGGGTTCAGGGTCGTACTTTAACTCCAGAATACCTGTTATTAAGCACAACAAATGAATACCTTCAGTAGCACTGGAAAAGTAAATGTGAAACTCTTTTTGGTTTGTCTCATGTGTCTTTGTCACTATGAAAATTCCCAGGTAAGTGAGGCGGATCACAACGGATCGCTTAAATACGACTTATCCTTAACCAGAACTTTCACAGATCAAAATCCACAATCATTAACAAGATTTTTTTGATTTTTTTAATTTTTTTGTATATTTGAATTTTTTTTTTGACAAGCTTAAATAAATCTAGTAAGGCTTTGTAAACACAATCCCCGGCAGCGGCGCCAAAAACTTGACTACGGTCTGGCAAGTGCACCAGTCTGTCGTCGAGTAATAATTCACACTCTAGGTGTCTAGAATGAGTTCGTATCCACAGGGATCGTGCCGCAGCTTTACTAGCGTTATTTAAGCTTGTGATAATTTGCATTCGCTTTGGTTTTTGGAAAAAAGGTTTTTATAAAATAAGCGTAATGCTTTGCAGAAATGTAAATTGCAGAATGTATAAATAATAGATTCAAAAAATATAGAGGCTAGGTATGGTGGTTGGACTCCCTCCCTTCTTCATTTTTGGCATGACCGGTATATAACATAGTTACTTAGATTATGTTCGGCGGTGAATTATCCTTGTTGTAGTAATACCTTACTATTACACTATGTCTATTAAAGTTTCCCTACATTAACAACTAAGATACCTATGAGAGCCTAACCTCGATGTGTCACATACCTTAATTACTAAGTGAGTTGTTTATAAACATGCATTATAACCTTCACCAATTAACCTCTAGGTCCTAGTATCGGGCTGTTCATCTTCTAAGTGCTCAGATCACACCTAGTGCATGATTTCTCCTCTAACCGCTCAGTTCACGACTAGTTCAGGACGTTACCGTCTCTATACACCTAGCATTATTTACTACGAGTTCCGGACTAATACCAAGTCAGAACTTGATATCAATTCTATGGGCGCTCCCGCTTATCCGGCCAGATTACGAGAATACATTATTAAAGTGCACGAAAGTAAATAACAAACATAATTACTAAATATCATTTATTATAACTTAGACTCAATCACAGACTCCAAATATTCATAGGGGAGTTCATCTTCTCCACCACAACCTAAGGCATAATAATAAAGACTACATATTTAAATTACAAGAAATTATAACCTAAATACAAAAGCCTAAAGAAATCATACCTTGCTGAGTTAGTTTTCCCGTAAGGGGAGAAAACTATGCCCAATAGAGCTCCTCTGAACCTCTCCTTATAGTAGAGAGTGTTCTACTATTTCTGAATGAATAAAACAATGAATGAGAGGCTCTATTTATAGTTTTCGTAATGGGCCTCAGCAAGGCATCGCAACACGATAAGGCCATCGTACTGCGATGTGAAGATCCAGTTCAAAATTATAACTGATCCTGTGCATTTCATCAGCTTGGGCGCCAAGTTATTCCATCGTGCTGCGATAGCACACATCGTACTGCGATGGAAGATTTTCTCAAGATTTATTTCTTCTGATTGCTTGGCGCGCAAGTAGCTCCCATCGTGGCACGATGGGAGCCATCGTGCTGCGATGGAATGCTGATTTTCTTCACTTTTTGGGCTTTTTGTTGTCTTTTCGCATCTTGGACTCTGTCTTGATGCTTTTTCTTGCTTTTGTAGGTTTTCCTTCGTATTTGGGCATGTCTTGGTCATTTTACTACTAATAATAATACTAAAAATGACGTAAAAATTCCTGTCATCAGTCTGTCACACTTTAATTAGAAATACCTTTAGCTGACGAATCTATGGAAAACCTAAAATAATTTAATATAAATTTTAGTTTTTTATAATTCCAATTTTAAACTTTCCATAAAATTCCGTTCAACCTTTTCAGGGATGTTAATTTATCAATGTGAGTGGAGATTTACACATAGATTTTTTCCCATTTGACGCTCACGCGTGAAGATTACTTCTTTGTGTTACGATGACAAGAAAAGTCTAAGAATATGATCAAGGTCAAAGTATGTTTATATTTATTTGAAAAATAATATATAATTTACAATTATTTTATGCTGATGGAGTCCCTACATAGTTTTGGGAGATGGAGAGAGAGAGAGAGAGAGAGAGAGAGAGAGAGAGAGAGAACCTATCAACATTGTTGAACGGAGAACGACAGAGTACTTCACATCCCACTATGTTCATCTAACATTCTGAAACATATATTGTATTTTCATAGTCAAATAAACGAAATAAAATTAATCTCATAGGCATTTGCAAAAAAATATAGACAACATTCTAAATAATATAAAATGAAAAAGGACAAAGACAATCTTTAAAAGAAAAAAAAGAGTCGGTTGGAGATGATTAAGCAGACAATCATCCTTGAGGGAATTTATCGCAATCAAAGAATCTTGGTATATTTTAATTTTATAGAAAACAATGCTGCAAAAAAAATCTTAAGGCCATGGAGTTTATAATTATTTTATATTTATAGAGCACCTATATAGTCCCGGGGATGAAGATGAGAGAAAAAAATCTTCTAAAATTGTAGAACGGGAAGCGAAGGAATACCTTTCATCTCGCTCTTTCCTGTAACATCCTTAAATCTATATAATTCAAAAATCATCTCAATTGTATCATGGAATTTTAAATCAAATTATTCAAGTAATATTTCAAAACAAACATATAAATAATATTAAAAGAGAAAATTATCACGTGCACGGCACGGGCTAACATACTAGTTGCTTATACTTGGAACACAATTAGGCCAATCTTTATTTGGGCTTTCTTCAGCCCATCTAGCAAGCACGTGTGCGACCCGGTTGCCTTTGCAATTAATCCAATTGATAGACAAATTAGGGTTGTTTCTCAGAAAATTCACACAACGCTCGATCACAAAACCCCAATCTCGACGCACCTTCGTCTTCTTCTTCTTCACTGCATTAACAACAACCTGAGAATCCATCTCGAAAATCACATAGGTAGCTTGATACTTAGCCACAAAGTCCAACGTGTCGCTCAGACTCATAGCCTCACCAAAAGTCGCATCCAAAGAGCCCATGTGAGACCGTGTCGTAGCTCCTACGACGCTTCCATTTGGACGACGAAGAAGAAGCCCAGAGAACCAATGACCATCACTGCTTAGGTGATCATCCACATTGATTTTCCAAGCTCCCCTAGGCGGTGGACTCCAGCTAGTGTTGTTACTGCGATCAACAGTCAGAGGAGTACGATGAGGACTAAGCTTTATGGCTATGAGCTTTTGGTATTCCTGCTGCTGAGCTACTGCAACGTTGCAGACATTACACATTCTTTAAATGCAATAGGTGCTATTATCTTTGTAAGTGCTCCAAGAGCCGTAAAGTCTTCACTGCCATGAAATGACACATGATACATGCTTATGAGATGTCACGTCATATTTAATTTTTGATTTATTATCTCTCAAATTAAAAACATAATTAAAATTTTACAAAAAACAAGCAATTAAAACAAGAATTAAAATTAAATTTCTTCTTCTTCTTCTTCGACCGCCCGATCTCAAATCAATGACCGAGATTTAATATAGTGTGCAACTGTGTGATAATTTTACAGCGGTGAATCTGTATCCCTTAAACTGTGTTAAGAATCCTTTTTTTTTTTCAAATTTAGGTGTCAAAATATATTTATAATAATAACAGTGTCTTCGTATGCATAACTCAGTTAGTATAAATATCACATTTTATATGCAAGAGCCAGAATTACATTTTAAAAAAGGGATATAATAATAATAGTAACAATATTAATAATAAGGGTAAAATAACTGATACCCCCCTGTAATGTGGGCGTGTTTTGTTTTTCCCCCCTATAAAAAGTTTACGTGCAACTCGCCCCTTGCCAAATATTGACTCTTTGCCTTTGCCCCCTACGCACAAAATCTGGCAGCTGACTGTGTGTTTTTGCCACATGGCAAATTCACGTTGGTTGATTTAAATTTTTTTTAAAATTTAATTACACGTGTACTGCCACGTGTCAAATTAAAAATCAATTAAAAAAAACAGAAACTTAATATTTAATTAATTAATTATTTTAGTTAAAAACAATTAAAAAAAACATAATTAAAAAAGAAAACATTTATTTGGTTTATGTTAAAAAATAAATTAAAACAACACTTGTTCATCCTTTGTTCCTTCATCTCCCTCTTCTTCTACGTGCATTATCTCACAGTAACCCCTACCAATCTCTTCTTCTTCTTCGTAAGAACTATTACATCACTAATAATACCATCACAAATCACCACCACCCCCACCAACCAATCTCACTGTAACCCTAACACCATTTCTCAACCACAATCTTCATCGCAGAAAAATTCATAACTTTATGTAACAATCTCAATCATGAACCAAGTGGGGGACAAAATCCAACAAATTCAAATGTTAAAATTCATAAATTTGTAAAATCCTAAATTTACGTTCTCAAAAAGGGAAAGAACAACAATCACTTAATTTGAATCCAAATGAAAATTCCGCACAACCCAACCTTTTTCTCTTTAACCACGGCTTGAATCATGTTTAGCCACGGTGAAACTGTGGTTAATTTCCAGATTTCTTCATCCCAAAATCTAGTTTTTCATCTTCACCACTCAAAGCTACAAACAGAAATCATACAAGAAACATGTAAATAAAGAGGAAAAAAGAACTCACACTAAAACAAAACACTCAACCCACGAAGCAACCAAGAGAAGTAAAAAAAAGTTCATTATCATCTCAAGCAAAAACTTCACCCCAACAAAACCCAGATCTAAAATCGGTGGGAAAGAGAGAGTGATTCTACCATTGATTCTACCAAAACACCAAAATTCTCCATTGATGTGCTTGAAGCTTTACATGTAGAATCTACCAAAACACCAAAATAATAATAATAATAATAATAATAATAATAGCACCTAATAGTAATAAAAAAGGGTTAAATATGTTTCAAGTCCCTACATTTTGGCGGACTTCTAAAAATAGTCCCTACATTTTTTTAATTATATTTTTAGTCCCTTACGTTTTTTCCGTTTCCAATATTGGTCGCTACTGTGAAATTTTGGTTGACTGGAGGGACGAAAAATGCCACATAGATACCAAACAGACTTATTTAATGACGTGGGCGCATAAAGAGTAAGCATTAAATGAGTCTGTGTAATATTTATATAACATTTTTCGTCTGTGTAGTCAACCATAATTTCATATTAAGGACCAATGTTGAAAACAACAAAAACCTAAGGGACTAAAGATATAATATAAAAAATGTAGGGACTATTTTAGAAGTCCGCCAAAATGTAGGGACTTGAAACATATTTAACCCTTTTTTTTATTACTATTAGGTGCTATTATTATTATTATTATTATTATTATTATTATTATTATTATTATTATTATTATTATTATTATTACTATTGTTGTTGTTGTTGTTGTTCTTATTATTATTATTATTATTATTATTATTATTATTATTATTATATCCCTTTTTTTAAAATATAATTCTGGCTCTTGCATATAAAATGTGATATTTATCCTAACTGAGTTATGCATACGAAGACACTATTATTATTATTATAAATATTTTTTGACACCTAAATTTGAAAAAAAAAAATTGGATTCTGAACACAATTTAAGGGATACAAATTCACTGCTGTAAAATTATCACACAATTGCATGCTGTATTAAATCTCGGTCATTGATTTGAGATCGGACGGTCGAAATAATAATACAGATTTATAGTGTAAAACAATCTCAACCGTCGCCAGGGGCACACGCCCCTGGAAAACAAACGCATTTTGCAAGGGGTTTAACCTCGGGAAAGTGGAATCCATGGATTTTGAAATTTTGATGCTTTGACTGGAGTTATACCCCTGGGGTAATTGTAGGCGGGAAATAAGATAAATAAAATATAGTAGAGAGGGAAAAAAATATAGGTTTAAAAATTAAAAGACTGATACATCACATGAGCAGTGTGCAACTTTTGCTTATGTAGCACCATTCAACTGGAAAAATTGCCGCCACCTGAATCACCTCCTCTACGGCTTGTCACGGCTCTTGATTTATTCTTCATTTCCATTGAAAATCAAACAAGTTAGTATTTTTTATCCCTTAAAATTGTGTTGTAATTTTTATACATGCTTTTTTTAAAATGATGGTTATATGCTATTATTCTTTTTTTTTTTGAGAAAAATATGTTGTGTAAAGTTTATATTTTGATTTTATTTTTCTAGAATTTTTTTTAATAGTATCAGTAATTTTTTACAAAAAATTAGGAAATTAATTATTTAAATTATTATTAAATACATATTTTTTTAAACTGTTTTAAAAAAATTATACATTTAAAAAAAAATGAAATTTTATAATACATCTTTTAAAGGGAATTATAATAGTGTACTGATATTTTTTTAAACTTTTGTAAAAAAAATGAAGATAAGTATTTTAAAATTTTTTTTTGTACGAATTAAAATATATAGGGGTGTGCCCCTCACAAATTTCACAGGGATATAACCCCTGGCAAACAATTTGCGACGAGGTGCATTCCTAGAGCGCCCGCCCCTGACGAATTTCTTGGCAAAAGTGTGTTTTCCAGGGCTTTTTTTTACATTTCCTAGAGGATTTGCCCCTGTCAAATGACCAGTATTCTTGTAGTGAGCACCCTGTTGTAACTGTGGGAAATTGATATTCCAGTTTAAGTACATAATTTAATGGTTATCATATTTAATAGATGATTAATAAATATAATAAAGTGTTTTCCTATAAATAAATATATTCTCTTACATTTTCCTTTCAAATTTTCTATATTATTCTATATATAAAAAAATTTAGTCGAAAAAATATAGATATAAATTGGTAACTACCACTATTTATCTCTCAAAATATAGATTTATAATGTCGTTTTTGAAAAATAAATTCCAACAAACAGTTTAAAACCATAATTATAGTACAATTTTTATCATCAATTATTTTGTTAATCAAGATAATTAGTATTTGTTCTTGCTAAATATGTAGGAATTCCTGCCAGCGAGGATTCAGGGCCAGGGCCATAAAATAATGATATTTTTTGTCTTCTCTCAAATGGTTCTCTATCACCCTAATTATAGAGGTTAGAGGAGAGGTTATTAGAGTGGTGGTAGCGGGAGTTCCTTTCATATCATAAGGGCGAAATTCATTGGTGATGTTAATTTGGTGTGCCTCCTTCTCTCAACTGATGTAGAAGAGTTTTGTTCTTGTTATTGAATGAATTGAGTAATTGAATTTGATAATTTAATTTGAAGGTGGGAAAACACAAGAAATAGGGTTAAATTGTGTTTTGGTTTTCTCAAAACAAAATAATTAAGCAGCGAATTAAACATAAACAAACAGAGAGAGGGAGAGAAAACAAACACACAAAGATTTTATACTGATTCTCCTCACAAGTTGAGAGTACTTCAGTCCCCTTGCACTTTCAAGGGAATTCACTATAACCACTAAAGATTACGACTTGCTCAAGCACACAACAAGAGACTTCCTTTGCTCAAGTTCACTAAGAAGAGACTTCCTATGCTTAAGCACAAAGCAAGAGATTTCACTAACTTAAGAGAGTTTTAAGAAAGTTGGATTGAACATTTGATATACTATCAGTGGTGTTCACAAAATACAATGCTTACAAGACTTTAACTCTTAATTATTAGTTACAATGAAAACAAAATTAAAAGTGTTTGACAGATATTTCAAAGAGTTAGAGCTTCAGAGTCTTTTGTATGCGTGTAAGAACCGTAGTCAATTCTTCAAATGAGGTCTTCTATATATAGAGAAAGATTTGAAGATGACCGTTGCAGAGAAGATAATGTGCCATCTGGAATTGTACGATTCTTGTAGTGGAATTTTGATTCTTTGCCATAAGGTGTAATATCATTCCACTAGTTTGTCCTTTAAGAAAATGATGCTCTACCATTTAGAGTAAAATAGTACAATAGTACAATGCACTCCCTTTAAAGGATAAGGATAAGGTACTATGATTATTCTTCAATCATATGGAATGTCAAAGCCCTTATTGGTTATTCTTCAACCATTGAGGAAGATGATGTTTGACTGTTGTCTGACAAGTACATCAGTCTGTCGTCAAGTAATAAATTCTCAATTGAATGAGTTAGTCTCCACATATATGGATCGTGCCAAAGTAACTAGTGTTATTTAGGAATGATAGTTTGCGTTCGCTTTTGGTTTTGAGAAGAATTTTGATTCAGAAAAGGAAATAAAAGATTAAAAGAGATTAGATGAGAAGTATAGGTTAAGTGCTTTCGAATCCCTCCCCTATTTTTACTTGGTAATATGGCATTGTAGTCTATCTGCAATTATAATCATGGCAGATTAATAAATTAGTTAAGTGTATTCTCGCATACTAAGATAACTCTATTGCAATTGTATAAACAAAAACTAACTAAATAAGGAGAACTCATGTTGTCACGTTTTGATACCTACACATGTGCTCACGTTACTTCTAATTTACTTGAATAGTTTTAGACATGCAGAAATTAATTATGTGAACGCGTTAATCCTATTAGCCTCTAACTAGGGTTTATATATTACCTCTCCCATTATTGTTAGACTAATTACCCCATGTTTGAGTATTAAGGGTCATTTAAGACCATCCGTAATTATTATGAGCAATTTATAAATACGTCTACTTACAAATTATATTAAAGCAGGATAGTAAAATTGAAGATAATAAAGTAATTGCAAATAATATAAGCTTTCTCAAACCAATTACATCTCTTAAGCATTCATAGATGAGTTCATCTACTTGACATAACCTAAAGAGATTTAGATACTAAGAGGCATAATTAAAACAGAAGAGTAAGATTATGCATACAAAATAACCTCGCTTCCTTGCTGAGGAAGTTGCCTCTCCCTATGTGAGGAGGGTGCCTCCCCTTGAGAGCTCCCTTATCGTTCATCCTATGCTCCTTAAAGGATTGTATTTCAATGAATTTTTTAATGAATAATTGTGGTGGAAGAGAGATCTATTTATAGGCTTTTTGGGCTTGAAATTTACGCACCATCGTGGCACGATGAGATCTCATCGTGACACGATGGTATCAGATTTTTCTCAATTTTCTGCAGATCTTCTTCCATCGTGGCATGATGTAACCGATAGTGGCACGATGTGAACTTCCGAATTGGCTCCTGGCTTCAAAATGAAAGTCGTAGCACTTTGTCTTAGCTTTCTAACGCATATTCGCACATCTAAATTCGATACTCGTAGCTCCAGTTATAGTTCGTGCAATGAGAAGGTATCAAATTACTATTTATTCATCGTTGCACGATCCAAGACCATTGTGACACGATGTAACATCGCTTTTTTCTTCATTTTTGCTCATTTTTGTGTAATTTATTCAACTTTTTCTTCTTGGTTAAGTAACTTCGTTTCCTTAAGTATTTGAATGCTTTTGATCTTGAAAACTACTAAAAGTTACATATAAAACCGCAAAAGTAGAACCAATCCAAAAGGAAAACCGCAAACCGAACCAATCCAAAAGGAAAACCGCAAAAACCGCATTTGGTTTGGATGTATTTGGATGACTTTTCTATTGAACCGCGAACCGCAAAACCGCGAACCGCAAAAACCGCGGTTAACCGCTAAAACCGCATTAAGCTTCTATTATATTCCAATACCACTAAAACCACATTAAGTTTTTATTATATTCCAATTTACATAGCGCAATTACCAAACCAGTCCACCAAATTAATGAAACTTTAAGTTATTCTTATTTTTTGTATTGTAATGTTACTTTGGTGTTGTAATATTATTTTAGATCAACAACGTTTATCGGTACTATGATGTTATTTTGAAAATTTAAATTATTATTTTTGGATATTTAAAACTGTAAGGTACTGTGATGTTATTTTGGATAAACAACTTTTATTGGTACTTTAATGTTATTTAGGAAATTCAAGTTTTTTTTTGGACGTTTAAAATTGTTTGGTACTGAAATGTTAAGCTGTAAAACGCAACCACCGAACCGATCCTAACCGCATTGGTTTGGTTTGGTTTGGATGACCTTTTAAAAACCAACCGAACCAAACCGAACCGCATGCATTTTTATCTCGCGGTTAGGATGACTTTTATGCTCAAAATCGAACCAAACCGCACCACGATCACCCCAACATATAATAGCTTAAATACATGCTAAAAAAATATCATATAATTTTCTATCATCAACATCCTCTGGAAAATACCAGCTTCTTCAGGTTCAGAGTCTGGTATCATTTGAGAGTCTTCAGCATCTGAGACCAAGCAAATTTTGATGAGACTTCAAAGCTTGATCTTGAACTGCTTCTGAGAGCCTTTAGAGCTTGATTCTGATTAGCTTTTGATGCCCTTCAGAGCTTGATTTTGAACACCAATTGTACATTTAATACTTAGTTATCATCAAAACCTTAAAACCATTTCGAGAGTTTGTCAGAACCGATTTTGTTCCTACATAATTTGCAGTACTGGTAAGAGAGATCATATACCTGTGTGGCATGCAAGCATCTACATCGAAGGTGCAACTCATCCTACGATTTAGCTCCTTTTTTTTCCACCGGACAACCCGCAACGTTTCGAAGTTGTACACAATGTGTTCAGAAGGAGCAACGTGTCCAAGATGTTGCTGGAAATAGACCCTACACAACGTGAAAACACAATTGATTCGTTAGTTTATGAGGCCCAAGCTCTTTTGAGGGACCCTATTAATGGGTATTTGAATTATGTTCACAATCTTGAACATCAGGCGATGGAAGTTCAACAGGAAATCAACAATGTGAAGAGTGAACTAACCAAATACCTCAGTCCTGAGGTCATTCAAATTGTGTTGAACAATCCTGATTATTAGGGTTGTCCATAACAAATTGAATGACCCCAGAACTGAGCTATTTGGTCAGTTCACTCTTCACATTATCGATTTCCTGTTGAACTTCCTTCAACCGATTTTCAAGATTATGAATAAAATCCAAACAACCATTAGGGTTCCTTAGACGAGCCTCATACACCAATGAATCAACTGCGTTTTTGCGTTGTGTAGAGTTCTGCAACAACTTAGACACATTTCTCTTTCTTAACACTTTGAAACGTTACACGTTGTCCAGTTGAAAGCACGGAGCCAATTCACTGGATGAGTCACACCTTTGATGTAGATGCTTGCATGGCTTGCGCACACTGGTACATAATCTCTCTTACTACTACTGCAAATTACATTATCAAATCCAATTACTCAATCCATTCAATAACAACAATAAAACATACACAAAAGCGAAAACCAAGTTTATTGTTATCAAAATGATTGAATGATGATGATATGATTAATAGTTGCCATTTAATTGAATATCTAACTATAATCATTCTTATTTTTTCTAGACCTACCAGTGCCATACAAAAGAAATATGTAAGACAGAGTAAATAATACTAATTATCTTAATTAACATAATAATTGATGATAAGAATTGGACCATAATCATGGTTTTAAATTATTTATCGAAATATAATAAAAAAAATTAGGTTTCAATAACGGCACCACAATTGTAATTTCAACATGATCAACATTTTACAATTTAAAACAATGATAAATTGTGGTACCAATTCATGATGATCTCAGATCTCCCTTTTGATGTCAAAATTTATATAATAAATAAAATAAGAGAAAAAACTTGAAATGAAAATGAATGAGAATTTATTTACAGGAAAAGAAAGCGGCGGGAGAGATTACTTGTGTATCGATGAATTATGTTGCTCAAATTTCTCTTCCTTCAACGCTGTTGTGACAATAAACCCTTCTTATCCTTTTTATACGAAAAAAAGGGTGAATATTTCTCTACGCACGTGGTTTATTATGTAATTGATTTTCAAAATTAATTAATGATATCAATATCCAGTCAAAAGAATATTTAATATCAATATTATTATTTTATTACTAAAATAAAAATAATATTTGGTCAACAAAAGCATTCTATTTGATCCTTATTTTATTTATTTTTTGTAAATAATTAATTTTTTTCTTAAAATATAATTAAGTTTTTTGTCAAATAAAAACCATGCATATGAAAAGTATTAAATATTAAATATTTGAATATTGAAAGGAAATATATAATATAGAAAAATAAAATAAAATAAAAATATCAAAAAATTAAATTGTATACTATTATTTTAATATTAAAAATATATCTTTTATTACTTTTTAAAAATATATAGACATTACCTTTCAAAATTATTAATAGTGATTTTAATTTTTTTTACATTATAAATAATTCATTTAATGCATATGAATAATTAATCAATTAATAATTTAGAGAAAATAAAAAAAATCATTAAATATTTGGTCAAAATAATAAAATGGAATATTTGACTAGTTTCCCTAATTCTCCATCTATTTATCTTAAAAGGTAAAACTCTGGCGATTTCTTGGACTAGTTTTCATATATATATATATGAGTCAGGATCCGTTGACACCAACTAATTTGACACCAAATGTTACACCTCTCAATAACGTTTTAATCGATATAAATTTAATAAAATCCACCGTTGGATTGAAAGTTTATATCATATAGATCATTTATGTAAAGTTTCAGACAAATTCAAAATCATTTGATATGTTATTGAGATACATCAAAATTAACGGTTTGTGTCTTTTTTTAAATGCTGTTAATCTTTATGTATTTCAATAGCATGTCAAACGATTTTAGATCTCTCTTAAACTTTACACAAATGATCTATATGATATAAACTTTCAATCCGACGGTGGATTTTATAAAATTTATATCGGTTAATCCGGTATTGAGAGGTGTAACATTTGGTGTCAAACTAGTTGGTGTCAACGGATCCTGACTCTCTCTCTCTCTATATATATATATATATATATTGTTCATTTTATTCCTCCTTGTATTAAACATTATTTTTTTTTAATGATATTAGCTAAGTTTGCTTTGGTCAAAAAGAAAAAAGGTAAGACCATTAAACTATTTGACAAAAAACAAATCCTTTTAGAAATGACAAAAATGTAATTATCTAATAATAATTTAAACTTTTTTTTTTATATAAACACATAGAAATTATTTATCTATTTGTGATATTCTACTTAGTCAATTTTTTTTATAGATAAACGAAATGATAAGTCAATAAAAACTCACACACACAAAGTGGAGGTACCGGAGTTTGAACCCCGATCATGACACCCGTCATAACAATATTGACATTTCAATTGCACAAAAAAAATCACAATATATAATTTAAATAGAGAAAAAAAATCAATAAAAAGTAGATATGAAGGAAGCATGTCCAACTATAGGAGTATATATATTGACAGAATAACAAAAGATTTTTTTTTTGTTAGCATATAAGTTAGGCTGTATATTTGAATAGAGGGTGTTCTGGATTGGCTAAAAGCCCAACATACTTCAAGGTCCATCACATTGGGATAAGAATAATCACGTGGCATAATGACCACTAAAACAATCTTCTAGCACGAGTAGAGGCTAAACGCCTCAAATATTCAAACATGCCCCAAAAGCAAAGGACAAACCAGGTGTGATATGTGGTTGATCCTTGACTGCGTTCTGGCAAGTGCACCAGTCTGTCGTCGAGTAATAATTCACACTCTAGGTGTCTAGAATGAGTTCGTATCCACAGGGATCGTGCCGCAGCTTTACTAGCGTTATTTAAGTTTGTGATAGTTTGCATTCGCTTTGGTTTTTGGAAAAAGGTTTTATAAAAATAGCGTAATGCTTTGCAGAAATATAAATGCAGAATGTATAAATAATAGATTCAAGAAATATAGAGGCTAGGTATGGTGGTTGGACTCCCTCCCTTCTTCATATTTGGCATGACCGGTGTATAACATAGTTACTTAGATTATGTTCGGCGGTGAATTATCCTTGTTGTAGTAATACCTTACTATTACACTATGTCTATTAAAGTTTCCCTACATTAACAACTAAGGTACCTACGAGAGCCTAACCTCGATGTGTCACATACCTTAATTACTAAGTGAGTTGTTTATAAACATGCATTATAACCTTCACCAATTAACCTCTAGGTCCTAGTATCGGGTTGTTCATCTTCTAAGTGCTCAGATCACACCTAGTGCATGATTCCTCCTAGCATTATTTACTACGAGTTCCGGACTAATACCGAGTCAAAACCTGATATCAATTCTATGGGCGCTCCTGCTTATCCGGCCAGATTACGAGAATACGTTATTAAAGTGCACGAAAGTAAATAACAAACATAATTACTTAATATCATTTATTATAACTTAGACTCAATCACAGACTCCAAATATTCATAGGGGAGTTCATCTTCTCCACCACAACCTAAGGCATAAATTATAAAGACTACATATTTAAATTACAATAAATCATAACATAAATACAAAAGCCTAAAGAAATCATACCTTGCTGAGTTAGTTTTCCCGTAAGGGGAGAAAACTATGCCCAATAGAGCTCCTCTAAACCTCTCCTTATAGTAGAGAGTGTTCTACTATTTCTGAATGAATAAAACAATGAATGGGAGGCTCTATTTATAGTTTTCGTAATGGGCCTCAGCAAGGCATCGCAGCACGATAAGGCCATCGTACTGCGATGTGAAGATTCAGTTCAAAATTATAACTGATCCTGTGCATTTCATCAGCTTGGGCGCCAAGTTACATCATCGTACTGCGTTGTAGGGCATCGTACTGCGATGGAAGATTTTCTCAAGATTTATTTCTTCTGATTGCTTGGCGTGCAAGGAGCTTTCATCGTGGCACGATATCACACATCGTGCTGCGATGGAATGTTGTATTTCTTCACTTATTGGGCTTTTTCTTGTCTTTTTGCATCTTGGACTCTGTCTTGATGCTTTTTCTTGCTTTTGTAGGTTTTCCTTCGTATTTGGGTCTGTCTTGGTCATTTTACTACTAATAATAATACTAAAAATGACGTAGAAATTCCTGTCATCACAACCCCAAACTTAAACTGTTGCTTGTCCTCAAGTAACATGCTGTCAGACAAGATCGTTAGAGAAATAAGAGATAAATAAGATGATAGGAATTTCACAACCTTGCTTAATATTTCAGCAATGGTACCGCTGATTTCTTACCGCAGCGATCATGCTCAGTCCTGCTAGGCTCAGGAGACGTCAATGGTAGCAAATCGGACAAATGTCTGCAAGAGTCCATGTTCAACTTTTTCTCTCTCTCACGTTTGTATTTTTCGCTCATAATTGAAAGGGTTATCTCTCAATCATCGCACAACCTGCCATTTTACCATAGGCTTGCAAGAACTCTAAGCAACCAGTCAAAATTTAATATACATGCATTATTGGAGGTCTTTTTAGGGTTATAACGTGGCTTAGGTCAAGGTAGGACATTTTTGGGAATAGTAGGCTAAACATTGGAGTTAAGTTCTACTTTGTTGTTCCTTTTTATGTACGCAACCTTTGTTCCTTAGGGTGCTTTTTGTGTTGGTATCGGAAAATAAGTACCGGTTGTGTCTTTGTGTGGTTCTTTTCTATCACTGTTGTTGCCCTTTGGCTCTTTCTTTTGCCCTTTGGCTCTTTCTTTTGCCTTTTGGCTTTTTCTTTTTTTTTGAAGAGACTATTTTTTTAGGGAGTTTTTTGATGTTTTCCCGTCTCTTTTTCATTTATTTTTCTTTTTTGTAGTGATAGTTCTCCGTATACCCACCCCAAACTTAGACGTTGCTAGTTCCATGAGCAACCCCAAACTTGTTTTGTTGCCAAGACTTTGAGAACTATTACCTAACTTCAAAGAGGGTAAATCATTGTTTTTCTGGTCTATAGGCTTATATCGTGGTTTGTCACCGAAACAAAAGGGATAATTATTTTTT
Organism: Trifolium repens; assembly: GCA_030408175.1. Classification (NCBI taxonomy): domain Eukaryota; kingdom Viridiplantae; phylum Streptophyta; class Magnoliopsida; order Fabales; family Fabaceae; genus Trifolium; species Trifolium repens. The sequence continues at coordinate 42,655,152 of CP125851.1, forward strand.
TTACGGCTCAAATTTGGCTAGCAAAGGATAATAATATATAAAGGGTGGCTTGAAAAGGCTCTGGGTTATAACAAACAATTGCCTCAATGCATATAATATCAAATCAACTAGTCAGCAGAGAATTAAAGCAAGTTCTAGAAAATAAACAAGTGCACGGTACTCTCATAGTAATTCGAAAGAAAGTGGTAATACCGTTTGGAAATATTTGGCTCAAATCCTCACATGGCTTAGGTATCTGAAAGTTGAACACTTGTCCCACAGACACCAGCTTCATCACTCGTCTCTCTGTCTCCCGAACTTCGCACTTCGGAGCAATCACCTTAGGTTTCTTTATGAAGGCGTGAAATTCGGCTCATCAGAATTTATAACTTACTTCGCCGCAATCTTACCGATAACAGTGTATCATGCACTAGATAATAAACAGCAAACAGTTATTTAATTTTTTGTAAGTTTGAATAAGGGTTAAATAGATGAAATGATTAAACAGGAATTCAAAGTACAATAGTTAAAAAATAAAAATAAAAAGTACATAAAATAGAAGTACATAAATAATAGAAAGACTAAAAATATAAATGCGGAGCTACTGTCCGCCCTCGTTCTCACTGGCCATCTCCTCCTCAAGCTCTGCCGCCAACTCCTCAGCTGCTGCCTGATCCCATCTATCCTGAACCTACTGCTGATGCTGTAGCATGTTCTGGGTCTGCCTGTTGAAGTGTTGCGTCAAATCCGGCTGCTCCGGATACTGCTGGCGGTAGGACGGCAGAGGATGCTGTGCTCTGTAGCTCTGAACAGCGTCCATCATGTGGGGGGAGTATCTGGGTAACCCCCAGTCCATCAGGACATGCATATCATACTGAGTGGCCGCCATCCCCAGCTCATACTCTGAGAACTGGTGGTGCTGAGGTGGCGGCTGGTGTACCTGCTGCTGCTGTGGTGGCTGCTGCTGCCCCTGCTGGGCTCTCTCAAGGTCCCGCTGGGCTCGGAAAAGGAACCGCGCTCCTAAAGGAATCTCCGGCCCAATAATATCGTCATCACCCTCCTCTGGTACCCCAGCTATGGAACAGAGGTGTGAGATAACGAAGGGGTGGCCAATGGTGGCCTCAGATGAGGTGATCATGCGCCTGATACTCCGCGCAATCACACGGCCAACCTGGATGGGCTCCACCATCAAGATAGAGTAGACGCCCAAACACCTGGAAGTGATTATCTCCGTCTCGTTGGAGCACGCCTCAAAGTTGTGGATCCACCATTTGGCCCACAACTTTGCCAGAGGCAACATATCCGTGCCCTGCAGCCTCTGCCTCGCCCCCTGTCTCGAGTAGCGCCAATCCTTGCCTGGCATAGCCAGGGCTTCTCGGATCTGGTCGTACTCGGCGTCGGTGATAGCTCCCTCTCTCCAGGAAGCATGCCTAGTCTGGACCCCGCACTGACCCTCCGGGCGGAATCCAAAAGTGGAATCAGTGACGTCCGGGGAGTAGCTGACATAAACCCCCCGGACATAAGACCTGTAATCTCCATTGGCAAAGGCTAAGGCATTGCCATAAAACTCCTCTACGATGGTCTTGTTGCACTCCCCCAACATGTTGTTGAAGGGTGCCCATCCGTATCCCGTAAGAATCTCCCGAACTCGTGGGACTGAGTCGAAAGCAGGGACCTCGATACCAATCTCCTGAACCAGCCCCTTCTCCCCAACAATAGCATGTTGCTTCTGAGTAACTCTACTCAAGAAGCGGGGAGGGGCAGACTGTGAAGCAGATCCTGATGTTCTGGATCGTTTTGGTGCCATAATTTGTGAAAGTGAAAAAAAAGGTTTGATTTTTATAAAAAAAATTTGGTTTTTTGTTGGGAAATTTGGTTGATGGAAGGTTTAGAAAGTGTAGAAGAAGAAGAAGAAGAATATGAGTTTTGGAGTTTTCTGAGAGTTAGGATTGTTGGAAAGTTTCTGGGTAAATTTGAGCAGAGTAACGGCGTGAAATTTTGATGTAAAAAGTGAAAAATTCGTGCTTTATTTATAGGCAACGTTCACTCATCGCAGCACGATGCATCGTATCGTACTGCGATGGTTTGCCGTTGAATTTAAAAATTTGGCCGTTCACATCGCAGCACGATACGATATATCGTACTGCGATGGAATACCGTTGGTTTTGAAAAATTGAACGTTGTTCATCGTAGCACGATGGGGTGCATCGTGCTGCGATGGACTGCCTTATTTTTATAAAAATTTGATTTTTCAACATTTTTCTCAAAAATTATTTTTCTAAGTCTTTCTCTAAAAATGTGGTACTTTTATTTTTCTAAAAATTAAATAAAAAGTGCAGAAATTAAAATAAAGCAATAAATTATACCTTGGGTTGCCTCCCAAGCAGCGCTTGTTTAGCCTCTCATTAGCTTGAGTCATTTCCCCCATTACAGAGGATAGGTTCGCATGTCTCTCTGTTGTGCTTCTTCGGTCCTGCTTGAAGCACTGGCCATTCTTCTTTGGTTACGATCTTGGTAGGACCAGGTCTGTTTCACCATATTTTCAACTATCCGGTTGGCGACTTATTTACCGGTGCAGTTTCATAAAACACAGTAATTTCACCCCAAACTTATATTCGTGCATGTCTTTCTCTTTTGCGCTTTTCTTCTTGCGGAAGAAATTGTTCTTAGAGGTGATTTTACAGCCTGATTCTCTTGATTGAATTATTCCTTGATGGCCTTTCTCTCCTTTCTTTGTCACTTTTGCCCATGGTTCCTGTGTTTTCGAACCATTTCTGTAAACAGCTTTTTTACTTCCTGTAGAAGCATTAGTCAAATGATCCTCCTGACCATTGACGTTTTGTTTGCAGCTTTCTCTTTTCCAATTTGCTCCATCTCTCATCACTTTGAGAGTTTTCCTGCGAGAATGCTGTCTTTGATTTTTGCTGTTGCCAGCCTTTGTAATCCTTAGCTCTTGAGTACCTGTCTGCATGCACTTTAAACAAATACCTCAGTAGCACTGGATAAAAGTTTTTTCTTGTGGAACTATTTTTGGTTTGTCTCATGTGCCTTTGTCACTATGAAAATTCCCAGGTAAGTGAGGTGGATCACAACGGATCGCTTAAATACCAAGACTTATCCTTAGCCAGAATTTCACAGATCAAAATTCACAATCATCAACAAGATTTTTTGATTTTTTTAATTTTTTTTGTATTTTTGAAATTTTTTTGACAAGCTTAAATAAATCTAGTAAGGCTTTGTAAACACAATCCCCGACAGCGGCGCCAAAAACTTGACTACGGCCTGGCAAGTGCACCAGTCTGTTGTCGAGTAATAATTCACACTCTAGGTGTCTAGAATGAGTTCGTATCCACAGGGATCGTGCCGCAGCTTTACTAGCGTTATTTAAGTTTGTGATAGTTTGAATTCGCTTTGGTTTTTGGAAAAAGGTTTTATAAAAATAGCGTAATGCTTTGCAGAAATATAAATGCAGAATGTATAAATAATAGATTCAAGAAATATAGAGGCTAGGTATGGTGGTTGGACTCCCTCCCTTCTTCATATTTGGCATGACCGGTGTATAACATAGTTACTTAGATTATGTTCGGCGGTGAATTATCCTTGTTGTAGTAATACCTTACTATTACACTATGTCTATTAAAGTTTCCCTACATTAACAACTAAGGTACCTACGAGAGCCTAACCTCGATGTGTCACATACCTTAATTACTAAGTGAGTTGTTTATAAACATGCATTCAGGGGCGGAGCTATGTGTGGGCCGGGGAGGGCCGCGGCCCGCCCCAAAATTTTCATTTTAAATAGGTATATATTATATATAAATATTTTTATTAAATATTATGGTATATATATTAGCGTGCGCTATAATCATGAGATTGCCTACAGCCGAGTTGGTAAGCCAACACTTTTGTGACATAAATGTCATGAGTTCAAATCCTATAGGCTGCATTTTGTGGTTTTTTTGAAATGCAATGATGCAAGTTTGCCTATAGTCATTAGTTTACCACAATAAATTATGAAATAATAGTTTTGGTCTATGCATATTTATCTTTTTTTTTATTGAATTTGTTTTTTTTTAATAAAAAAAATTCTCCAAATCAATGCTTTGGTAACTACGTGTCTAAGTTTAATTAAGTAAAAATAATCTTATGTTTATAATTTTTTGAGTTTATCTTTATTTTGAATAAATGTGTGAACATTAAGTGTTATCTTGTTTTAGTTTTTCTTTCATTTGATATGTTATTAAGTTACACAAAAATTAACTATTTATGCATCTTTAGCACCCCATAGAAAAAAATTCAAACTCCGTCGCCCCCCCCCCCCCCCCCCCAACATTGGAGCCTAGCTCTGCCACTGCATGCATTATAACCTTCACCAATTAACCTCTAGGTCCTAGTATCGGGTTGTTCATCTTCTAAGTGCTCAGATCACACCTAGTGCATGATTCCTCCTCTAACCGCTCAGTTCACGACTAGTTCAGGATGTTACCGTCTCTATACACCTAGCATTATTTACTACGAGTTCCGGACTAATACCGAGTCAAAACCTGATATCAATTCTATGGGCGCTCCCGCTTATCCGGCCAGATTACGAGAATACGTTATTAAAGTGCACGAAAGTAAATAACAAACATAATTACTAAATATCATTTATTATAACTTAGACTCAATCACAGACTCCAAATATTCATAGGGGAGTTCATCTTCTCCACCACAACCTAAGGCATAAATTATAAAGACTACATATTTAAATTACAATAAATCATAACCTAAATACAAAAGCCTAAAGAAATCATACCTTGCTGAGTTAGTTTTCCCGTAAGGGGAGAAAACTATGCCCAATAGAGCTCCTCTAAACCTCTCCTTATAGTAGAGAGTGTTTTACTATTTCTGAATGAATAAAACAATGAATGGGAGGCTCTATTTATAGTTTTCGTAATGGGCCTCAGCAAGGCATCGCAGCACGATAAGGCCATCGTACTGCGATGTGAAGATTCAGTTCAGAATTATAACTGATCATGTGCATTTCATCAGCTTGGGCGCCAAGTTACATCATCGTACTGCGTTGTAGGGCATCGTACTGCGATGAAAGATTTTCTCAAGATTTATTTCTTCTGATTGCTTGGCATGCAAGGAGCTTTCATCGTGGCACGATAGCACACATCGTGCTGCGATGGAATGCTGTATTTCTTCACTTTTTGGGTTTTTTCTTGTCTTTTTGCATCTTGGACTCTGTCTTGATGCTTTTTCTTGCTTTTGTAGGTTTTCCTTCGTATTTGGGTCTGTCTTGGTCATTTTACTACTAATAATAATACTAAAAATGACGTAGAAATTCCTGTCATCAGTACCTTAGTTATGAACGTAGGGAAACTTTAATAGACATAGTGTAACAGTAAGGTGTTACTACAACAAGGAAAAGTCACCGCCGAACATTAATCTGAATAACTATGTTATACACCGGTCATGCCAAATATGAAGAAGGGAGGGAGTCCAACCACCATACATATCCTCTATATTTCTTGAATCTATATTTATACATTCTGTTATTTATTTTATCGCAAGCATTACGCTACTTTTTATAAAACCTTTTTCCAAAAACCCAAAGCGAATGCAAACTATCCAAACTTAAATAACGCTAGTGAAGCTTCGGCACGATCCCTGTGGATTCGAACTCATTCTAGACACCTAGAGTGTGAATTATTACTCGACGACAGACTGGTGCACTTGCCAGACCGTAGTCAAGTTTTTGGCGCCGTTGCCGGGGATTGTGTTTACAAAGCATTACTAGATTTATTTAAGTTTGGCAAACATTTTCAAAAATACAAAAAAATTAAAAAATAAAAAAAAAACTTGTTGATGATTGTGAATTTTGATCTGTGAAAATTCTGGCTAAGGATAAGTCTTGGTATTTAAGCGATCCGTTGTGATCCACCTCACTTACCTGGGAATTTTAATAGTGACAAAGACACATGAGACAAACCAAAAATAGTTTCACAAAAAAATATTTATCCAGTGCTACTGAGGTATTTGTTTAAAGTGCATGCAGACAGGTACTCAAGCGCTAAGGATTACAAGGGCTGGCAACAGCAAAAATTAAAGACAGCATTCTCACAGGAAAACTCTCAAAATGATGAGAGATGGAGCAAATTGAGAAAGAGAAGCTGCAACAAAAAGTCAATGGTCAGGAGGATCATTTGACTAAAGCTTCCATAGGAAGCAAGAGAAGAAAAGGGCTGTTACAGGAATGGTACGGAGACACGGGAACCATTGAAAAGATGACGAGAGAATAGAGAAAGGCCATCAAGGATGAACTACTACAATCAGGAAAACCAATCTGCAAAGTCACCTCAGGAGAACAACTTCTTCCTTGAAGAAAGAATCAAAAAGAGAGACATGCACGAATATAAGTTTGGGGTGAAATCACTGCGTTCTATGAAACTGCACTGGTAAATTAGTCGCCAACCGGATAGTTGAGGATATGGTAAAACAGACCTGGTCCTTCCTGACCGTAATTAATGAAAAAGGAAGATGGTCAGTGCTTCAAGCTGGAACAAAAAGGCACAATAGAGAGACATGCGAACCTATCCTCTGTAATGGAGGAAATGCCTCAAGCTAATGAGAGGCTAAATAAGCGCTGCTTGGGAGGCAACCCAAGGATGAGTAATTTTAATTTCAGTATTTTTAATTCAGTAATTTCAATTCAGTTTTTCAATTCAATAAAGTATGCCTAGAATTCTGCATGTCATCTTCAACAACCCTTATTCAAACTTACAAAAAAAAATTAAATAACGGTTTGCTGTTTATTATCTAATGCATGATAAACTGTTATAGGTAAGATTGCGGCGAAGTAAGTTATAAATGTTGATGAGCCGAATTTCACGCCTTCATATAGAAAACCAAAGGTGATTGCTCCGAAGTGCGAAGTTCGGGAGACAGAGAGACGAGTGATGAAGCTGATGTTTGTGAGACAAGTGTTCAACTTTCAGATACCTAAGCCATGTGAGGATTTGAGCCAAATATTTCCAAACGGTATTACCACTTTCTTTTGAATTACTATGAGAGTATCGTGCACTTGTTTATTTTCTAGAACTTACTCTAATTCTCTGCTGACTGGTTAATTTGATATTATATGCATTGAGGCAATTGTTTGTTATAACCCAGAGCCTTTTCAAGCCACCTTTATTATATTATATCCTTTGCTAGCCAATTTTGAGCCGTAAAAAAATAACTATCCCTTTTGTTTCGGTGACAAACCACGTTACAAGCCTATAGACCAGAAAAACAATAAATTACCCTCTTTGGAGTTAAGGTAATAGTTCTCAAGTCTTGGCAACACAATAAGTTTGGGGTTGCTCATGGAACTAGCAACGTTTAAGTTTGGGGTGGGTATACGGAGAACTATCACTACAAAAAGAAAAGAAAAAAATGAAAAGAGACGGGAAAACATCAAAAATTTCGTAAAAAAAATAGTCTCTTAAATAAAAAAATGAATGAAAAAGAAAAAAAAAAAAAAAAAGGGCAAAGAAAGTGATAGAAAAGAACCATACAAAGACACATCCGGTTCTTAATCTCCGATACCAACACAAAAAGGCACCCTAAGGAACAAAGGTTGCGCACACAAAAAGGAACCAAAGTAGAACTTAACTCCAATGTTTAGCCTACTATTCCCAAAAATGTCCCATCTTGACCTAAGCCACGTTATAACCCTTAAAAGACCTCCAAAAATGCATGTATATTAAATTTTGACTGGTTGCTTAGAATTCTTGCAAACCTATGGTAAAATGGCAGGTTGTACGATGATTGAGAGATAACCCTTTCAATTATGAGCGAAAAACACAAATGTGAGAGAGAGAAAAAGTTGAACATGGACTCTTGCGGGCATTTGTCTGATTTGCTACTATTGACGTCTACTGAGCCTAGCAGGACTGAGCATGATCGAGGCGGTAAGAAATCAGCGGTACCATTGCTGAAATATAAAGCAAGGTTGTGAAATTCCTATCATCTTTATTTATCTCTTATTTTTCTAACGATCTTGTCTGACAGCATGTTACTTGAGGACAAACAACAGTTTAAGTTTGGGGTTGTGATGACAGGAATTTCTATGGTATTTTTAGTATTAGTATTAGTAGTAAAATGACCATGACAGACCCAAATACGAAGGAAAACCTACAAAAGCAGGAAAAAGCATCAAGACAAGGTCCAAGATGTCAAAAGACAAGAAAAAGTGAAGAAATTGAGCATTCCATCGCAGCACGATGACTCCCATCGTGCCACGATGGAAGCAGCTTGTTTGCCAAGAAAACAGAAGAAATAAATCTGAAGAAAATCTTCCATCGCAGTACGTTGCATCACAACGCAGTACGATGGAGTAACTTGGCGCCCAAGCTGATGAAATGCACATGATCAGTTATAAAATTGAACTGAATCTTCACATCGCAGTACGATGTGCTCATCGCAGTGCGATGCCTTGCTGAGGCCCATTACGAAAACTATAAATAGAGCCTCCCATTCATTGTTAAAATCATTCAGAAATAGTAGAACACTCTCTACTATAAGGAGAGGTTCAGAGGAGCTCTATTGGGCATAGTTTTCTCCCCTTACGGGAAAACTAACTCAGCAAGGTATGTTTTCTTTAGGCTTTTATGTTTAGGTTATAATTTCTTTATTGTAATTTAAATATGTAGTCTTTTGTAATAGATGCCTTAGGTTGTGGTGGAGAAGATGAACTCCCCAATGAATATTTGGAGTCTGTGACTGAGTCTAAGTTATAATAAATGATATTTAAGTATTATTTTTGTTATTTACTTTCATGCACTTAATAACTTTTCTCGTAATCTGGCCGGATAAGCGGGAGCGCCCATAGAATTGATATTAGGTTTTTAACTTAATATGGTCCGAAACTAGTAGTAAATAATGCTAGGTGTATAGAGACGATAACGTCCTGAACTAGTCGTGAATGAGCGGTTAGAGGAGAAATCATGAACTAGGTGTGAACTGAGCACTTAGATGATGAATAGCCCGATACTAGGATCTAGAGGTTAATTGGTGAAGATAATAATGCATGTTTATAAACAACTCACTTAGTAATTAGGGTATGTGACACATCGAGGTTAGGCTCTCGTAGGTACCTTAGTTATGAACGTAGGAAAACTTTAATAGACATAGTGTAACAGTAAGGTGTTACTACAACAAGGAAAAGTCACCGCCGAACATTAATCTGAATAACTATGTTATACACCGGTCATGCCAAATATGAAGAAGGGAGGGAGTCCAACCACCATACTTATCCTCTATTTCTTGAATCTATATTTATACATTCTGTTATTTATTTTATCGCAAGCATTACGCTACTTTTTATAAAACCTTTTTCCAAAAACCCAAACTATCCAAACTTAAATAACGCTAGTGAAGCTTCGGCACGATCCCTGTGGATTCGAACTCATTCTAGACACCTAGAGTGAAGCTGTCATTAGTGCTTCATGCACTGGTGTGTGCCTATATTTGCTTATATTGGTGTGTGCTTATATTGGCTTGTATTGGTGTGTGCATTAATTCTTGTATTCCTCCCTCTTAGTTCACCTTGTACTTGTGGTTTATTTATTATTTTTTTGGCTTATATTTTGTTTGAATGAAAAAATAAAATGCCAAGATCTATTTTTATATATCATTATATTATGAAAATGCAATGCATGGAAAAATTGTGGGAAACAAAAAAAAAAAAAATTTAAAAAATAAAACAAATAGCGGCGGTTCCAACCGACGCTAAAAGCTCAGGAAAAAAAAAGTTCCAGAAAAAAGTGCATAGCGGCGGTTTAAACTGTCGCAAAGAACGCTAAAAAACCTGCAACCTAGTGACTAATAGCGGCGGTTTTGAACCGCCGCAAAAATGATAGAACCGACGCTAATTGACCTAGCGGCGGTTGTTCCGACGGTTCACTCGAACTGCCACTGAATGACCTAGCGACGCCGCATATACCGACGCTTGCGAACCGCCGCACATGGCATTTAGCGGCGGTTTGAACCGCCGCTAAATGCCCTTTTGAACCGCCGCCGCTGGCCGGTTTCCACGTAGTTAAAGTAGTTTTTTTTCCTAAAAGAGGTACTACAGATAAAGCTATTTGATAACATGAATTTATATGATGTATTTAGATATTTTTTAGGTTTTTTTTTGTTATTTTAGTAGGTTTTCAAGACCAAAGCATTCTAAAGACCTAAGGAAATTAAGTTATTTGAAGAAATTATGCAAAAAGGAGCAAAAAAATAAGAAAATCAGCTTAGGGCACATCGTGCCACAATGGTATGCCTCGTGCACCATAGGATGGAATTTAATTGAAGAAAATATGCGCAGAAAAATTAATTTGAAGATCAGTACTCACATCATCCCACGATGGCAAATTCTGAAGGATTGTGCCAAGAAGCCTATAAATAGAGTTTTTCTCCACCATAATTTACACATATCATAATATCAGAAAGGAATCCCAACAAGCAATTTGAGGAGCAACTAAGGAAAGCTAGAAGCTCTCAAGGGAAGGCAATCTTCCACCATATGGGGAAAGCTTTCTACTTTTCAGGACTGCCCCCTGATGACAGGAATTTCTACGGTATTTTTAGTATTATTATTAGCAGTAAAATGACCAAGAAAGACCCAAATACGAAGGAAAACCTACAAAAACAGGAAAAAGCATCAAGACAGAGTCCAAGATGCAAAAAGACAAGAAAAAACCCAAAAAGTGAAGAAAATCAGCATTCCATCGCAGCACGATGGCTCCCATCGTGCCACGATGGGAGCAGCTTGTTCGCCAAGAAATCAGAAGCAATAAATCTGAAGAGAATCTGTCCATCGCAGCACGATGTGTGCTATCGCAGCACGATGGAGTAACTTGGCGCCTAAGCTGATGAAATGCACAGGATCAGTTATAAAATTGAACTGAATCTTCACATCGCAGCACGATGGCTTCATCGTGGTGCGATGCCTTGCTGAGGCCCATTACGAAAACTATAAATAGAGCCTCCCTTTCATTGTTTTATTCATTCAGAAATAGTAGAACACTCTCTACTATAAGGAGAGGTTCAGAGGAGCTCTATTGGGCATAGTTTTCTCCCCTTACGGGAAAACTAACTCAGCAAGGTATGTTTCTTTAGGCTTTTGTATTTAGGTTATAATTCTTGTAATTTAAATATGTAGTCTTTATAATTATGCCTTACGTTGTGGTGGAGAAGATGAACTCCCCTATGAATATTTGGAGTCTGTGATTGAGTCTAAGTTATAATAAATGATATTTAGTAATTCTGTTTGTTATTTACTTTCGTGCACTTAATAACGTATTCTCGTAATCTGGCCGGATAAGTGGGAGCGCCCATAGAATTGATATCAGGTTTTGACTTGATATGGTCTGGAACTCGTAGTAAATAATGCTAGGTGTATAGAGACGGTAACATCCTGCACTAATCGTGAACTGAGCGGTTAGAGGAGGAAGCATGCACTAGGTGTGATCTGAGCACTTAGAATATGAACAGCCCGATACTAGGACCTAGAGGTTAATTGGTGAAGGTTATAATGCATGTTTATAAACAACTCACTTAGTAATTAGGGTATGTGACACATCGAGGTTAGGCTCTCGTAGGTACCTTAGTTGTTAACGTAGGGAAACTTTAATAGACATAGTGTAATAGTAAGATATTACTACAACAAGGATAATTCACCGCCGAGCATAATCTAAGTAACTATGTTATACACCGATCATGCCAAATATGAAGAAGGGAGGGACTCCAACCACCATACCTAGCCTCTATATTTCTTGAATCTATTATTTATACATTCCGCATTTATATTTCTGCAAAGCATTTCACTACTTTTATAAAACCCTTTTCAAAAACCAAAGTGAATGCAAACTATCACAAACTTAAATAACGCTAGTGAAGCTTCGGCACGATCCCTGTGGATACGAACTCATTCTAGACACCTAGAGTGTGAATTATTACTCGACGACAGACTGGTGCACTTGCCAGACCGTAGTCACCCCCTCTGTTGGAGTATTTGTGTAGCTAGTCATTTTCCCAATTTTATTGATTTTCTTGTCTGTGATATTTGTGATTGGTTTCTCCTTCATGCTACTGGTTTGGTTGAGTCCCTTTTTTCACCATTTGTTTTGAAATTTGAAAATCTAGAAATGAGAAAAAAATTCAGTTAAATAAAAAGCCTATTTGATTGATTGTATTTCTAAATTTCATAATTTTCTTTTGCAGGTTTTGAACACTCCCAATAGGATGCACATCACTCGCCAAATGGTGTAACTTCCTCCAATGACTTCGTTTTTGAAGTTGAACATGGATGACAACTATTTCGAAAATTCAAATCGTGTTGGTTTTGGAGGTCTTATCCGCAATAATATTGGCGAATGAATGCATGATTTCTTTTGATCGTGTGGTCATGCTTTTAACCTTCTAGAAAAGCCTTAATTTCATGGACTTCAATATGTTTCACGCTTGTGGTGTCAAAATCGGTTATTGATCTCATCCTTAAAGATCACTATAATATTACTTTCACTGTCACACAATTATTTTTTATCAGATTCATATCTTTTCTGACATGTGATTGGTCTTTATTGTCTCTCATACTCTTAGGGAAGAAAATGAATGTCCTAATTTGCTGACTAACTATTGTGCTCAGTTAAAAGTTATTCTTAATATGTGGCATTTTTATCCTCCACAAATAATGCATATACTACTTGTGGATGCAACAAGTGTCTTTTGGTGGCATCTGTTTTTTTTCTTCTTTAGTGTCTTGTTTTTTTTTTATAATGAAACGTTAGGGAGAGAGGACAATACCCCAATTCAAGGCAAGAAAAACTTTAGACTCAAAGAATATTTACAAAAATATTTATATTTATCGTCCTCCAAATATACTAGAGGATTCAAATCCAGACTTATGGAATTCAATACCTGTCAAAACAAGGATGCAAATGTTATGAAAAGGTTTTACTTCATTATATTATAAAAAAGGTCATTTTGGTTTCCTCTTTTACATGATTTTCGACCAAAATCAAAAGGAATATGACTCTAAACCAGCTTCCTCATTCTTTTTTATTGCAAATCTTTTAGATTTATTGAACTCTTTTAGTGTTAATATTACAATAATCTATCACTTTTTTCACAAGGATGACCTATCATTCTTGGATGCATCATTTCCATAATATTACAAAATCAATCACTCAAAAAATGTATAGAAATCCATTATACCTTCTCACATGGTTCTTGATTACCTCCTCAATTCCAAAGTGTCACTACCTTTAATTGTAAAGAAAATTTAAATTGAAATCTTCTTGAACAACCTCTATCCTTAGATCACCAAGAATAGTTCTAAAAGGTTCCCATTTTTCAGCAGTCTCTTCATCACATATCACATGCTTTAACCCCTTAAGTTCCATAATTGATGATGGCAATTCACTTATACTTGAACAACCTCTCATGTTGAGTTTTTCTAATTTCTCCAACTCACACATATTTTCAGGTAATTGACCTAGGTTTATGCATCCTGAAATGTCAAGAAACTTTAGCCTATGAAGATTTGAAATTGAATTTGGTAACTCCAATAAATCACTACATGAACTTAGCCTTAGTGATTCCAAATTAACCAAATTTCCAATTCCTTCATGAAGTGCACAAAGCTTATGACAATTTGTGATACTAAGCTTCTTTAAGGATACAATGTTGGAAAACACATTTGGCAATTCTACCATATCACAATAGTCAAAATTCATCTCCACTAAACTTGGTAGTATTTCTGAATGTTGGATAGTGCAATTTTCAAATGCTTTATTCACATTGCACATAAAAAATGAAAAGTTCTTCAGATTCTTCAATTGAACTATGGATTTTCCTAGGGAAGGAACCGAAATTTTCTCGAATCTGATTCGTTTGAGACTCAAAAGATGATTGAGCAGCTCAAAATTATCGAGTTCAGCTTGATAGAAGTCATAGTTTGTGATTATCAAAACTTTTAGTTTGTTCATTTTCTTCATGAACATTGGTAGTGTACACTTCTTTTCTCTAAGGTTTAACACTAATGCCTCAACTTCAGTTGGCTGCAAGTTGCACCATTTTGTAGTGAATGTTTCATCTGCAAAATGATTCAATAATCAATGATAAAATGTACTATCAATTTTTTTGTCACATTTTGGCTAGAAAATTCAATTCTCACATTCTGGATCTAAATAAAGTTTTGTTAGAAGTTAGAACAACAAATCATATCAGAAGAAAATATAAACGATAAAGTGAAAACAAAACACGGTATTTAGTTATGAATCGTTGCTGCCCAATTTACATTGCCGAGTTTTGGGCCTAACTCGTCTATACAAAATCGGCTTTTAAGGTGAGGATTACCCTCACATATAAACACATATTAAGGCCATCTTGCAACCGATGTGAGACTTCTTATCACACCCCCTCGCGCCCAGCGCTATTGGGCTTGGAGCGCGGATATAAATGGTGGATGGCCCGATCAGAAACCTGACAGCAGGCGGCCCAGCGAATCGTGGAGCAGGCTCTAATACCATCTTATAATTGAGTTTTGGGCCTAACTCGTCCTTACAAAACCGAATTGTAAGGTGAGGATTACCCTCACTTATAAACACATATTCAGACAATCTCGCAACCGATGTGAGACTTTTTAACACTTACAAACTATACCCAACAAGTTTATTTGTACCCAAATTTTGGTATAACTTTTTTTTTTTTGAATGATATCTTTCATTTGTTCTTTTAACCCTCTTAAATAACCACTTTTTTTTAATTTTAATTATTTTTTGACAATATAAATCAGATCGAGAAAAAAGCGGACAAACGAACACTAATGTGTCTGTGAATGCACATATGCACAAATTTTTGGAGTGTGTATTAAGATAGAAGATGAACAAACCAGTTGATATGGATAATATGCGAGCTGCAATGTGATACTCATTCTCTGAAGTCCACCATGAGGGAAGATTATTTGCATTTGTGTCAATTATGAGTCTACTCCTCTTATCTTCTGCCTCTTGATCAGTATTGCGGATGGCTAGATCCCTAAGAAGACCATATTGTGTAACATAGTGATAGTTGTAATCAATCGCGCCACTTGCAACTTTCCTAATCAATCAAAACAAACGAAAAATTTCAAAAATTATAAGACACTAGACTATATGCCATTTTAAATTATTTAATCAAAATAGCATACCTTGTCACAATAATATCAGCCAAGTTAAGGTTAACTAGGTTATAAATTCTCTCCATTGCAGTTGCTTCATCATCATTCCTTAATTCTGCCCACATATCAATAAGGGCAGCAGCAGGGATCCTCTGGTCTTCAGGAAATAAGCCTAAGTCCCTAAAACATTCCATGGACTTCGGATCCAACACATCTAAGCTCTTTTGGAGACAAGAAAGCACGTCTTTGCTAGAATCAAGAATCGAACTACCAGATGATAATGCTTTCGCTCGGTTAAGCCAAACTATCTGGTGTTCGTTACTTAGTGATCTGCCGCTTACTCGAAGTGCTAAGGGAGAACCACTACAGCCTCTTACTATCTGTAATAGATTTTGTGCATTTAAACCAAATAAGAAATCATAGTATGAGTAATTTGTCTAACAATCGAGAATTACAAGAATGAATGAAGAAACTAATTCACATTATGGAAGAAATGAAATGGTAAAAATGATTTATAGAGCTGAATTCAGTTGTGAATCCTAACTAACTACTTGAAATGTGTAACTTGTTGAGCAAGTTACTCACTTTCTTCTTCTACTTTTGCACAATATTCAAAATTTAACTTCTTTCTAATTCACTGTGGAAAAGTTTATTCAGCGACATAAAAATGTGGTTACTCACACTATTGTAAGAGCGGTCATTAAATGAGTGAATCTCAAATTTAATCCCCAAAGTTGTAGGACTAAGGTAATTTAGCGCTAATTTCAAAACAACAGTAGTATTTTCAAGGCAATTTCACTCATTAAAGTGATTAGCCCGAAAGGCTTAATTCAATTGTCTTTGATTCGGCTCACCCTTAATTCGATTAAATAATTTTCCACTAACAACTTAGAATAACTAAATCAATTTTGTAAATTAATAGTATAGGATTAAAGAAATCACCTCTTTGACAACATCATCAGGAATATCTGAGCTGGTCTTAGTTAAAGATGCTGAATGCTTAAATAGATTTATGGCATGTGCTTCAGAAAGAGGTTTCAAGACAAATGGATGGCCAAATCTTCCAATTGCAAATCTTGATGTCACCAAAATCTTGTAGTTTGGAATCTCAAACACAAAATTATCAACAAGTGATACTGATTCCAGCCAAACATCGTCTAAGACCAACAAAATTGGACCTTTTTTCACAATTTGTTTCATCAAATATTCCAATTGGTTAAATGTGTCTTCATCGCTTTGAAACTCCGGAACTGGGTAACCAGTGTGTTGATAGATTTTCTGCACTATAGCATTCAGCTTTGGTGCTTTTGCAAAGGTAATGAAGAAGATATTTTCGTTGAATTTACCTAACCAAAAACCATACACATTTAGAGGTAATGCAAACTCAAGTGCATCATATTGAAGTATATTCAAAAGATAATAAATATTTAATAACAGTCTTTCCATCTTATTCCTTTGACATACTAGAAAGTTCCTAAACAAACAGGTAATGTTACATCAGTTTTTTTAGGAGAAATGTAAGATAGTCCATTGACATGCTGAATAAATATTTATATCGCTATTGTATATTGACATGTTTCTCGAATGGTTTGGATATGTTTGGTGACTTCGATATATAAAGCCTTATTGGGGAAACACTACAGGAGGTTGTTTACAAATGAAATTATCTCCGGGAGAGTTTTCAAAAATGATATTACCCTAGGAGCACTTTCATGGAGGCAAAGGTAGCTTCCAACCAAGCAATGCTGGTCGAGCACTCGAGCATGAGCAGTGCTAAACCAGTGTTAGAGAAAAGAGCGTATTGGAATATTGGTAATTGGCAAAATGTCCGAATTTTGCAAGATTGATGACTACCAATCTTTTTGTCGATGCAGGCTGTTTTACAGAAAAGTGTTGCAAGCTGGGAAATCGTTATCTATGACAGAACCGGAGTTGTTGAACTCTCAGCGTGCAAGTTGGAAGCTATTGAGTTAAATCCCCTGCTGGCCGAAGCTTTAGGAGCTCGATGGTGCTTTCAAGCTTCCATAAATATTAAATTTCAAAGAGTGACAATTTCATCTGATGCAGCCACTGTTTTCAAGTGCTTGATTTACAATTGTATATTTCTGCTAGACTGCAATTAATTCAATTATCCTTGATTGTAAGTTGCTAATATACCAACTCGGTTCAATGTTCTGCTCGGTTGTCAAAAAGTGTAGGATCTAAAACTTGGATGGGGCAATTAATAAGTCCTAGCTCAACTGACAATGTTGAAATTGTTAGGTTGGACTCTTTCACCCGGGTTTGAACATAGACCTCATAGTTGTGACTTGTGAGTTTTAGTAGTGTTTGTCGCTTCATACTTACAGAAAAATAAAAACTTGGATGGGACATGTATTAAACTAATTTCATGATAATAACTTCCTCTAATGTGACATATATTCAACTAATTTCACATACAATTTCATCACAAAAGAAACCAATAAAAAGCTAAATGGAAAGAAAGACAAAATTCATGAACAAAATCATACCTTTTACTTGTTCATCCCAACAAAACCTTTTAGCCAAAGTAGATTTCCCCGAACCACCGGAACCGGTAACAGTAACAACAGAAACACTAACCTCATCCTTCAACAATTTCATCTTTAACTCATTCAAAGGACCATCTAATCCAACAGTAAAACCAGGGGGTTGAGGTGGTAAACAAACACCTCTTAATTCAATCCTCTCATTCCTCAAACCAACACTTCTAAATTCAGCTCTAAACTCCTTAATCTCCACAAGTGCTTCCAACCCATTTCTCATATCTTGAGCTCTCAAATCAAGCTCAAAGAATCTCCTAATATCTTCATCCAATACTTCAAGTTTTTCTTGATATTCTGCTTTTTTGTAACAACAGTTCCACCACTTAATTTGTTCTTTATCAGAACATTTAAGAACAAGTTCTTTTCCTTCTTTCATTTGTTTGATTAGTCTATCTGTTTCTTTAGCCGATCGATCGAGTTTCTTGTTATATTCATCTATTTGTTTGATCAATGGTGCTAATGATTTCAGAGTTGTTTCTAACCGTTCTAGTGTTGGTTTGAATTTCAAAGCCCTGTCTTTCATTTCAACTACTGAACTCATTAGTTCATCAACTAATTTCCCAATAACAGCATCTAGAATCATAGCCATGATCCGTTAAGAATGAAAAATGAAAGAAACCCAAAATCAAAAATCAAAACTTTGAAGAGTTTTTGGTTTAAACAAATTAAACAAGAAGATGAATGTGCTATAAAAGATTCTCTCTAATCAATAATAGCTTCAACTATACGAGGAAACATATGAGAATATCTTGGATTTTGTTATTATTTATATAATTTTTGTGTAAAGAGTTCTTTGATAATTTTGAGGCTGACATAGTCTTTGTGGTCCTTGTGAAGGTAATATAGAAGTTTCCTTTTTTTTACGGTGGGTGATCGAATGTAAAAGCATTTTTTGTGTTTACTTTGCTTTTTGATGGAATCAACAACGACGTAGTGAAGTCAATGTAAACTTATTTATTTAAGGTCTACAACTTACAAGGAAGAATGAGTGTGTAGCTATGACAACCTCAAAAGGTTCTAGAATGGGAATCCTACAACTATATAGGGTCTATTTAGCAAATCCAAAAAACTGACTTATAGCTTATATCTTATAGCTTATAAGCTAAAAGATCTGTTTGGTAACAGTTTTTCAGAAAGAGCTTATAGCTTATAGCTTATTTTACTGACTTATAGCTTATTTTTCATAAGCTAATTCAAGTAGCTTATGAGCTTATAGCTTATAGCTTGTCATTTTTTCTTCCCATTTTATCCTAATGATTTTATCTTAAATCCATTTTTATCTTTTACTATAATTTTTTATACAGTATAATTTAAAACAAAATAGGTATGTTGTGCCTACTTTTTTATACGTTGTTGCACTTGCACCTATCTATTTTTCTTTTACTGTGTTGTATACCAATTATTTTTTTTACGTTCTTGAATTTTTTTTTAAACGTTGATGTACCTAGTTTTTGGTACAATGTTACTATAGTCTGTACCTATTATCACCTCTTTAATATGTTTATTTTTTTTTGTACATTATGTTTAATCTTTTTAATAAAGTATAAAAATTGAAATGAAGATATATTTAAAATGAAATTTCAAAGAATAAAATTTAACCTCTATAAAAAAAAGATTAAAATTTAATTTAATATTATAATAATAATAATATAAAAGATAAATTAAATTATAAATTTAAATCACTAAATTTTAAGTATTTTAAATATTAAGTAATTACCACTTGAATCAATTTATTATTGTTTCGTTCAATTTTTTTTATAAAATATAAAATTTGAAATGAAAATTATTTTAAAGTAAAATTTTAGTGAATAAATTTCATTCTATATTAAAATATAAAAGATATATTAAATTAAAAAATTAAATTACTAAATTATAAATATCTTAAATACAAAATTTATTATTAATTATGAATGCCCTTTTATGTCATTTCACATTTATCTATGATTGAACCACTAATTTTACCAAACACTTTAATTAGCTTATCAACTACAAGTCATCAGCCATAAGCTATCAGCCATCAGCCATAAGCTAACTTATCACCCATCCGTCATTTTTGCCAAATAGAGCCATAGTTTCGTTAATGTTTTGAAACAAGTATGACTCTATTTGGTAAAATTAAGATATAAGCTAGCTGATAGCTGAAAAGCTAGCTTATAGCTGAAAAACTAGCTTATAACTGATAAGCTAGCTTTTAGCTGATAGCTGAAAAGCTAGTAGAATGAAATTAAATTGTTTGGTAAATTTAGCTGTTGTAATTATAAAATGATGTAAAAGTATTATGTGAGTGGGTAGTTATTTTTTGAGTGGGTAGTTCTTTAATTAAAAAAAGTAAAAAAATAAAAATAATAAGGGTAAAATTGGAATAAAAGGTAAAAAGTTATAAGCTATAAGCTCAAACGCTACTTGAAATAGCATCTGAAAAAAAGCTATAAGCTAGTAAAAAAAGCTTGTTACCAAACACCTCCAATTTTTTGAAACAAACTTATAAGCTAATACAATAAGCTATAAGCTAGCTTATTTGTGTTACCAAACACACCCACACCACATTTTTTACATGTTGTGCGTAAGCTTTTATGATTTTGTCATTTATTAAAAGGCATTTCGGTGGATAAGAACGCACAATAGTATGTTAGTTGGTTCACTGATGATTGACGAGAACTGACCCCCGAACCAGATTAAACTAGTGGTGAAAATCAAAAAAATAGTATTATTTTGGCTAAATTGCACTTTTGGCCTCCTATGTTTCAGAAAGTTGCAATTTTGGCCCCCTAAGTTTCAAAATAGCACTTCTAGCCCCCTATCTTTACCTTCTTCAATTTTGACAAAGTTAACACTGATGTGGCAAGTCACTTAAGTGACTCAGCTGCCATGTCAACTTCTTTTACCAATTAATAATTAACAAAAAAAAAATAAAAAAATAAAAAAAATTTAAAAAAAGGAATAGAATGAAGCACTCATACACATTCTGTTTCCGTGAAAAAAAAAAAAAAAAAAAAACTTAATTCTAAAACAATAAACAATGAAAAATCTTTTCATTTTCTAATTTCTTAAATCGCAAAACTGCAGTTTGATTTCGATTTTGCAAATCCTAAAATCTAAAACTTGTTTGATCTCTCTCTGAATTCAATTTCGATTGTCATTTTGCATACTGGAAGACTCAATTTCTCTTCTTTGTTTATATGTGGTGACTACTCTATGGACAGAAATTTGCTTCTAGAATTGTGAACCTTGGTGAAATTGAAGTATGCAAGATTACAAGTTTTAGTTTGTTTGGAACAACAATGTGATGGTGGAGCGAACAAAAACTGTTGCATTCTTTAAACCATGAGGAATACAAGTTGGGTTTCACATCCTTGGTCAAGATTTCTATTGGGTTTTGTACTTGTTGCGACAAGTACAAGATTTCTCATATGAAAAGGTTAACAACTACCATCAGTAATTACCAGCTTTAAGATTTCTCATATGCACGTGACTACTTTTTCACATGTTTTTTTTTTCTTTCTATTTTTATATTCTTTTGTTAATTATTAGGTGGTAAAAGAAGTCGACGCGGCAGCTGAGTCACCTAAGTGACTTGTCACATCAGCGTTGATTTTGTCAAAATTTGTCTTTTGCAAAAGGGGTAGAAGTGCTATTTTGAAACATAGGGGGCTAAAATTGCAACTTTCTGAAACATAGGGGGTCAAAAGTGCAATTTAGCCTATTATTTTAAAACTCTTTTTGATTTTTAAATAATGTGAAATGTTTTGGTTTACTAAAATAATAGCTAAATTGAGGCTAAGGCGGGTTTCGCAAACCTCATGCGACTTGGACACTTATTTCCCAAAGATAATGCTCAATGCAGGGGAAAATATTTATATAGGCACAAATATAAATAATAGGTGTTAGGCACACTCACAAGAAGTGAAAAAAATTAAAGAAAAATGAGTTGAAGTGATATAAATTGATGTGACAATTTTATTTTTCATTTAATTTTATTAATTTATGTGAGTTTGCCTAAATTTTGTGCCTAAATAATTGTGTCTATATAAGACTTTCTCCAATGCAGGACAATAAGAGGAAAAGTCCGTTGAGCAATATCCAACATGATTTTCAAATCATCGTTTGATCTTAATCACAAGTGATAGAATGATGGAAAATTTTTAACAGGGTGCATAGTTGGTGCAGACCGATAGCTTGTACCTCTGTGACCAACTAACTACAATTCGAGAATAAGCTTGGACCTAGTCGAGAATATACAAATTAAAAAAATCTAAAGCTATTTTCTGTTTATTTATTATTATAAATTTTTTTTAAAAAATGTGAAACTCCTACTTTTAGGTTTTTTACTTATACAAAAAAATAGATTCGCAAAAAGCTATTAGGATTTGCTTTTCATTTTGGAATTTAAAATGATTTTCTAAAAAATCTATAACAAACACTATTAAAATGATAAAATAAATTATATATTTTTTAAAAAAATCTTAATAAAATCTAAAACAAACTCACTTTGAGTCAAATGAGTTACTTGGATTAGGGTTAGAATTACCTAATACCCCAATTTGATCTCCAATTTCAACATTTAGTGCGTTGATTTAGATCAGGGTTGGCAATTTTAACCTAGGTGGACTTAGCCATGTACACCCCACCCCTATGTCCATATGTTATGCTAACTATATCTCACAATAACTCATAGTATGTTATTTTACAAAAACTAATGACAAATTATAAATGAATAAAAGAGAATAATAATTATACTAAATTAATTTTATTAGTTATTGATGTGTTTCAATTATCATAAATACAATATAAAGAATTATAACTTGAAAGGGATGTACATTTTATTAAAAAACAAATTGAAAAAATTGTACATAATATTAAGTACAAAGAAAAATATTATAACAGTTTAAATTATATTAAAAAATTATAGTTACATTTTTTTGGAACAACATTTTTTTTTGTCAAATTTGGTAATTGTTATACTACTTATATGACAGTATTTTAAAAAAAGGACAAATGTTAACGAGTGCTCCGGGACACTCTTTAAAACCTTAAATAGTAAGTTCTTTTATATAATTATTATGAAAATGCTTAAAGTCAATGCATTGAAAATCGTACTGTTTAACTTTATGAATAATTTTTTTTTAAACTGAATGCTTAAAGAGTGCTCTAAGGGCACTCGTCAGCAAGATCATTTAAAAAATTTGGTTCTATTATTATTTTGTATAATTTTTCTCATTTTACAGATTAGATAGATTAAGAATAATTTAGGCAAAATGCATTCATAGGCCCTTTAAGTTTTACGTTTGTAACAGATTGGTCCTTTAAGTTTTTTAAGTAACAAATAAGTCATTTAAGTTTTTTAAGTAACAAATAAGTCCTTTAAGTTTGTAACTTGTAACATCTAGGTCCTAGTTTTTGAGTAAATGGAGGGACCTAGATGTTACAAATTACAAACTTAAAGGACCTATTTGTTACTTAAAAAACTTAAAGGACTTATTTGTTACTTAAAAAACTTAAAGGACCTATCTGTTACAAACGTAAAACTTAAAGGACCTATAAATGCATTTTGCCAATAATTTATAGTAAGAATAATTTAATTGAGTAAAAAAAATCATTTAATCTATCACAATAAAAAAATAATTTGGTGGCCTGAACTCAACTTTTAGCTCACCCATTGTTTTGTCTTTTTCTGCTAATAATAATCTTACTGAAACAACAGCTGAAGTTGTCTCGGTCTTGCAGCCACGCCATAAATAACCACGGGATTTAGGAAGAAAAAAAAAGAGGGATGTGAACCTGACGTGAATCGAACACGCAACCTTCTGATCTGGAGTCAGACGCGCTACCATTGCGCCACAGATCCCCGATGGAAATATAACACACTTCTAAAATTATATACCTGCATTTGTTGTATTTTGTTCAAGAAAGTGATAAAACTGATCAAACTATGGGTAATTTCTGTCAATTTATTTTCTGTTGACCATAATTTTAAATAATTGATCGATATATAAGATGGACAAAATGATGACTTTGACAAAATATTTTTGTTTTCTAGTTTTTTTTTTCGTTTCAATGTATAGAGTTTTTACGTTGATATATAATTTTTGTTTTCTACTTATTTATTTCTTGGTTGTAATACATATAGATTTTCATACAAATTTTTTTATATAGTAGTACAAAACATAGTGTTTGTGTGTTACGTTGACATGAAGCAATTGTTTGATAGTTTTTTTTTTTTTTTTTTTGTAGCTTTACCTTGTCTATTCATTTTATTTTATTTAACGCTAATACTTTTCTTTTTCCTTTTTGTTTTTTATTTTTTTTTTGTTATGTTGAGAGAAGAAAAAACTCTGGTTTATTAAGTTTAGTTAAATAATACTCTTACATGTCCTTTTTGCCTACTATATTTTAAACTTCTGTGCAGAGTTTAATTTTATATATTTATTTGATGATTACTAAGATCAAAAAAATTTCTCCAAGAGAGACTAATAGATGTGCTCATATGTTGGCTCAATGTGGTTTTTCTTCTTCTTTTAATATTAATATTTTGGAGAATGTTACTCCTCTATTGAACTTTTTTTTTTTTTTAACGGGAAATATATTATTATTAATAACTAAGTCTCTGCACAAGATGAACAGAGACCGGTAAAAGAGCAAGAACAAACAACGACGCCATATATAAGTGGATCACCAAAAAACCAAAACGAATACACCTAATAGAGGTCAACTTCTAATCTCATTCTTAGAAATGCACCTCTCAACTTCCAGACCACCAGAGAATACATCAACTCAACCCATAAAGCAATTACTATACACTAACTCCCGATCTCGAATCAAAAGTGACCGGCCCATCAGATCCAAAAACAGCTCCATAAGGCAAAAATTGATGGGCAACGGTGGAACGAAAACCTAGGCAAATAAGTCTCGAGCTCGTAAATCGCTTACACACCAACACCAAACACGATCCAAAAAAGCAGTCACCACTGACGCGGTAGAGGTCAACCAGATACAAAAAATCCCTGCAAATCTCAACAGATTTGGAAACCAACAGAGACTCAAAAATGAATCCTGCAAATCTCAACAGATTTGGAAAACGGTAAGAGACTCAAGTATTGTAGAAAACCAATCACACATTGGGCGTCAACCACACACTAGCACCAAATCCTAACCCCGCCACATCAGCACCTCATCACCACATCTGCATCTCCAACCACCACCACCCCCTCTTAACAACAAAAGTCACAAAAAACGACCCTCAACCCAATAAAGGGGAGGTTCCTGTAGATCTCCATACTCCCATGAAGAATTTAACAACAGCAGCAGCCAACCACATGTAACACCTAAGACACAACCACCACATACGTCACAAACCACCAACTCAGTTACGTAGGAAAGCTGCCGAAAAGTTGCAAAGAGCAAAAATCCTCTAGATACGCAGCCCACCACCCACCACCAAACTCGCCGGAGCTAAGAAGCGGCCGACGAGAACACAACAGCAAACCCCAACCGAAAAAGGAACAGAGAAAAGCCAGAAAACACGGTACATAGGACAACAGCACCAACGGACGACACACCTAACACCGGCGACGGAACGCCGGCGAAAACGCAATTAAGTGAAACCCCACGAACAGTCCACGGCGGAGGAACTCCGACGAACTATGGTGGTGACGCGTTGCCTTGAGGCACGATCGCACCACCAAGCACTTGTGTCTACATCTTGCCTGCAGATTTGAATGAAAAAGGGAAGGAGGCGGTAGATCTGAAACTGAAACTAGAGAGAGTAGAGAGCAAGTTTTGAAGATAAAGAAAGGTCTGAAACTAGTAGTATTGATTGAACTCTCTTTTGATGTATGATGCTGGGGATTCTACCTCCCAGCTTTCTTTTTAGTTAATAAAAAGCCTCCATTATAAAAAAAAAATATTATCATCAATAAATGATTTGATTTTTGGAGTTTCTGAGGTTATTGAGTTTTTATATTTAATTATTTATAAAGTGAATAATTTTAAAATTATAAGACTCTTGTAAGACTATAAGGATAAAATAGTAATTTAGTTTAATAATTCCTCTCATACTCTCGTGAACCAAATATATTTGAAATTAAAAATCATTCTCCCCTCTCCCCTCTCATCATTTGAACCAAACATATAAATAATTAAAAGATCTCCCCTCCCCTACCCTCCCATCCCCTTCATTAAATTCTCTCTCCTCCCCTCTATTGAACCAAACATAAATTAAGAGGAGGGGAGAGAAGAGGTGAGAGGAGAGATTCTAATTCTCTTTATGTCTGGTTTAAAAGAGAGAATAGGAGGGTAGAGATTTTAATTACATATATGTTTGGTTTACAAGGGGAGGTGTGAGATTTTAAAACAAAATTACTTTTTTATCCTTATAAAGTATTCTAGAAATCTTCATCCTCTTATATATATATATATATATATCATTTCGACGAAAATTAGTTGTCCAACCAGGTATTATATTAATTCTAATTTAGTTTCTTTATTTTGTTTAGTAATATATTATATTTTATTTTTTCAATTATTTGTTTTATATACATATATACTTAAATATTTTTGACGCAACATATTGTTGAGAATAATGCCTAAATATCTTTTTTGGAAGATTTTATATTTAAATATGTTTTAGATTTATATTTAAAATAACATAATATTAGGGTTTATGATTTATATTTATGTTTAGAATCTTAAGGATTTCTTTAGAATTTATAAGATTAGTTTATTATTTAAAGATATTATTTGTTTTTATGTAGCTCTATATAAAGAGTCATATACCTATTATTTTAATGAGAACGAAAATTGGAGTTTCTCCATACAAAAAATATATCCCACCAAATTCCGCAATACTAAAAAACTCAAAAAACCATATCAGTGGAATCAGAGCGCTAAGGTTCAGACCTGTGAAGATGGAAGAAGATGATGATGAAGAAGATGAAGACGAAGAAAAAGAAGAAACCATGAAATCAACAACCCATAACCATGACTGCATCTTTATTATGAAGATGTGAAAAAAAAAACCCATAACCAAAAACCATAACCATGACCTACACCTTTCATATGTTATATGCGAGATAGTTTCATGTATTATATAATCCATAACCAAAACAAATACATGAAAAAAGCTCAAGTCTCATATGGTCTTTCATATGTTATATGCGAGATAGTTTCAATGAAAAAAGCTCAAGTCTCATATGGTTTTTCATATGTTATATGCGAGATAGTTTCAATGAAAAAAGCTCAAGTCTCATATGACCATATGTTATATGCGAGATGGTTTCTGTATTATATAACCCATAACCAAAACAAATACATGAAAAAAGCTCAAGTCTCATATGAAGATGTAGTAAGAAAAAAAAATTGACGTGGATGAACAACAACAACAACAAAATCAACATGAATCTCAGGTTGGATACAACACAAAGATATTCAGTCGAGGAGGAATGTTCAAAAAGGTTTTTTCAACTCAAATCCCAGGTCGGATAAAAAACAAAGATATTCGGTCAAAGAGGAGGATTGAGAAACAAAAAATAAAATAAAATTTTAGCGCAAATCTCAGATTGGATACAACAAAAAGATATTCAGTCAAGGAGGAGTGTTGAGAATAATGCCTAAATATCTTTTTTGGAAGATTTTATATTTAAATATGTTTTAGATTTATATTTAAAATAACATAATATTAGGGTTTATGATTTATATTTATGTTTAGAATCTTAAGGATTTCTTTAGAATTTATAAGATTAGTTTATTATTTAAAGATATTATTTGTTTTTATGTAGCTCTATATAAAGAGTCATATACATATTATTTTAATGAGAACGAAAATTGGAGTTTCTCCATACAAAAAATATATCCCACCAAATTCCGCAATACTAAAAAACTCAAAAAACCATATCACATATATACTTAAATTAATATTTAGAATAATATGTAAAAACAAATTACACTATTGATGTATATAACATAAATTCATATTTTATTGGGTTCGATGGATCATCCAAATCGAAAAATTATTCTCTACCCATGATTATAAAATAAAAAGAAGTGATATAAACCAACTGCATATAAAATAAATAAAACAAAAATATTTACAAAACTATAAAAAAACAAGTGATGCAGGGGAAATAAAAATTGTATAATTTGAAGGAAGAACTCACAACTTCACAAGCACAAGCGAGGTGGCAAAATGGGCGAGCCCACCGGGGCGACCCGTTTGACCCACCATTTGGGTGGGCTAAACGGGGCGGGCCGGCCCACTTTGCCACCCCAGAGTGACACAAACAAGAAGTTCTTTTCTTCTTAAATAATCCTATAAAATTTGTAACTTCTATTTTTTTAATTGAAAAAAAAAATACTCACATGCAAACTAAATAATAATGTCATTATTATTAACCCTCTTGTTTTTAGAGGATGGGGTCGCAGTATACCATTGGCCATTAGGTAAATAAAACCTAAGCAAAAATTATTCTCATTAAAAATCAAACTCGAATTCTTTCAAAAGATTTAATGTAATTATTCTATCATTTATATATATTCATCCATATTTATATCCCTTATATAATTAAAAACATTAGCATATAAACATTTGCCCCCACTACTAAACATTTCTGGATCCGTCCCTGCTCACAAGCACAAGCGAGGTGGCAAAACGGGTGAGTCCGCCGGGGCGGCCCATTTGACCCACCATTTGGGCGGGCGGGCCAACCCACTTTGCCACCCCTATGAGTGATACAAACAAGAAGAGATTGTGTAAAATAAATTGAAAATATTAAGGATAATGATGGAATTAAGGAAAATAATGGAGAATAATTATGACAATTAAATAGAATGTTAATGAGTTTCCTTCTCCTCCCCTCCATATCCCCCCAATTTGGAGGAAGCAAAATTTTCTCTATTTTCGCTCCCATCATAAAAAATTGAACCAAACATAAAAAATATTAAATATCACCTTATTTCACCTCCCCTCTTCTCCCCTCCAAAACCATTGAACCAAACAGATAATAACTATGCAATTAAATGTGTGGTCGCAAAGAATGAGTGTAGCTTGACATTTATAATCATATATTAATATCTTAATCTGTGTCACTAAATTATTCTTTTAAACTTAGTCTTGCATAAACTTGATTTTTGTCTCGGTTCCTAAATGTTATAAAAATTGTTGGTAGAGAGAGACCACGCAAATGATAATAATTGAGAATCACATGAGTTGAAAGGCAATGGGCAGTAAGAGTGAAACGTGCATGCAGGCAGGGAGGGCGTCAATTACGTTGAAAATGACAGCCTAACGGGTTGATCTTCATCATTCAAGGCGAGACATACAATAAGATAAAAATATTATGACAATTATTTAATTTTGGAAAATATTAAATAGTACATCTGGTGCATTAGTTAAATACATAAATAAGAAAATTATATCTTGAAATTCGTGCATTCAATAAATTGAAATGATAAAGTTGTTTTTATCAATATTAACTTTATATTTTATTTCTATTTTTGCTATACTTAACAAATACACCGGATGCACTGTTTAACATGACCTTTTAATTATTATTATTATGGAGGATTTTAACATGAAAACTAGATTGATAACAGATTCAGGCATAAAAACAAATTTGATAAATATTTTATAATAGAAGACTAGATTGATACCGTCCTACAAATTTAGAGACAAACTTAGGCCCATTTAGTTTGTAAGAAAAGGAATACAAAGTTAACATGACCAAATTTAAGGGGTATAGTATACAAGTCAAAAAGAATACAAATGGTGGCTAATAAAGCTACATATACTTTCACTTTAATAATGATATATGATTATGATAGATATACAAAATTCAATTAATAGCAGGCATGTTATAGTAAATAACTTTAGTTTGAAGCAACTACAAAATCATCTAAACCCGTTAACAGCGCCGAAGATGAATCATCAAATTGCTACCTTAAAAGCACCAACCAAAAAAAGATACTCTATTTTTTCAATTTTATATTATCATAGTAGTAACACTCTGCGCATATATATTATTATGCAAAGAAATGTTTCATCAGTACAATCTCCAAGCTTGAGTAGGTGTGTTACACTCTCACTCTTGAAATGAGTCAAAGTTTGAGCACAATCATAAACCTGGTAATTTTCAAATCTCATGTTTTATTTTCAATTCTTAGTTTCCAACATTATTTTCATTAAAATTTAACTATGTTTTTTTTATTGGTTAATTGTAGAGGCAATGAGAAGCACATGTTTTTTCCATCTGCTGCATTTTGTTGTTCTTGTTTTGCTTAGTGTTTCTCTAGTGCAAGCAGAAGATGCATACAAATATTTTACATGGACTGTGACTTATGGAACTCTTTCTCCACTAGGCAGTCCTCAGCAGGTGTGTAATATTCTTTCATTTAATCTTATTAAGATGTAATATTTTGCAAAAGGGGATTTTCGAAAGATTAAAAGATCTATCATTTCGTATTGAAAATTAGAATTAAATGAGCTTTTACCCTATATGTGCTATACGTGATTTTTGTTCTCATTGAACTTAATGATTCTGATTTTCAGTACCAATACGAGATTTTGGTTATTGTTGAGTTCAATAGTCACATTTGGCGCTCAAATAGACTTAGTGACTAACGATAACATGGTTATGTTTTCCAGTACGAATACGAACTGTGTTTTGAAGTCTAGTCTAAAGTTTTGGTGCTTGATTTTTTAGGTAATTCTGATCAATGGTCAGTTTCCGGGACCTCAACTAGACTTAGTAACTAATGAAAATGTGGTTCTTAATCTTGTCAACAAATTGGACCAACCATTTCTACTCACTTGGTGAGTTTCTCTTATTGAGGCTACATTTATGTCATGGCAAAGAGATTTTGCATTTTCTTAGTATTCTTTTAAGTTATTTACAATATATGATTGTGACATTTCATTTGAGAAAATGGCTTAACAATTAACAATGTTGCTGTAAACCAGGAATGGAATTAAACAGAGAAAAAATTCATGGCAAGATGGAGTATTAGGAACCAACTGTCCTATACCTCCAAACTCAAATTACACATACAAGTTTCAGGCCAAGGATCAGATTGGAACCTACACATACTTTCCATCAACTCAATTGCATAAAGCAGCTGGAGGATTTGGAGCACTTAATGTCTATCATCGATCCGTTATCGCAGTGCCTTATCCATACCCGGACGGAGATTTCACATTACTCGTTGGTGATTGGTACAAGACCAGCCACAAGGTATAAGCTAGTTTATAACACAACGCATAATTTAGGTCTTTCTAAATTCTAAATTCATCCTTTATATCTTGATAGGCATTAAGAGAGTCTTTGGATTCTGGAAAATCTCTTGCATTTCCTGATGGTCTTCTTATCAATGGCCAATCTCATACAAGTATAAATGGTGATCAAGGCAAGTCCTTTTAAAAATTCTAAGAAAACCATACAACTTTGTCATTTGTTTTGCCAAACAGTACTTATGCTTACTTAGTTGCTTAATTGCTTACAGGAAAGACTTACATGTTCAGAATCTCAAATGTGGGAATGTCAACATCAATTAACTTTAGAATTCAAGGACATACCCTTAAACTAGTTGAGGTGGAAGGATCACATGTTATTCAGAACATATATGATTCACTTGATGTGCATGTTGGACAATCAGCTGCTGTTTTGGTAACATTAAATCAATCTCCAAAGGATTATCACATTGTTGCTTCAACAAGATTTTCTAGAAGAGTTCTCACAGCAACTGCAGTGTTACATTATACAAACTCTCACTCCCCTGCTTCTGGTCCTTTGCCTAGTCCTCCTACTTATCAATATCATTGGTCTTTGATACAAGCTAGAAGCTTCAGGTAATAAATATGGTGATTTTCAGTTTGATATCTAGAGCACTTTTTTTTTAATCTCATATTGATTTTCATATTTTAAAATGTGTCAATTTCGAACGATAATCTAAAGTTGAGACTCGAGATTAAGTAGCTTGTACATAAATTCTACGACTAACACAATACATGCTTTAAAATACAACAGATCAAAATGAGACCAAAAAAAATGGACGGAACAAAAGCAAAATTTACAGTATTTTGTGAGGCTAAAAACATATTTAAGCAGTAAGCAAAAAACCCCAACCAAAATCAACAAGCTTTCAGTTTGCATTAATTTTAACTATATTTTTTTTTATTCAGATGGAATCTAACAGCAAATGCAGCAAGGCCAAATCCACAAGGATCATACCATTATGGAAAAATAACTCCTACAAAGACAATTGTATTAGCCAATTCAGCACCATTAATTAATGGAAAATTACGTTATGCTGTTAACAAGGTTTCCTATGTTAACCCTGATACACCACTCAAACTTGCTGATTACTTCAACATTCCTGGAATTTTCAGTGTGAACTCAATCCAAAGTATTCCTTCTAATGGTCCTGCATATGTAGCTACCTCCGTATTGCCAACTTCTCTCCATGATTTTATTGAGCTTGTTTTCCAAAATGATGAAAACAGCATGCAATCTTGGCATCTTGATGGCTATGATTTTTGGGTTGTGAGGTATGTAATCATTCTTTATTTGCATTTTGGTTCAATTTTCTTTATGTGTTATAGAAGTAATCATCATTGCTTAAAATTTGTTTATGGCAAAGTTAATAATGTTTTGTGTGATGATTACAGTTATGGTTTCGGCCAGTGGACACCAGCAAAGAGAAGAATCTATAATTTAGTAGATGCTCTAACCAGACACACTGTTCAGGTAACTTTTCCATTAGGAGGAATTGAACTCAAAATCTCGAGATTTATAGCACCCACACACACAATGTACTAACTACTTGCACTAGACCCTGGTATTGTGCAGTAACTAAAAATGAGAATCTAATTTATAAGATTTAATAATAATGAAATACTAGCAAATTTGGATTAGTGTGTGATCGCACGGACCTAGATTGGGTGTAGCCAGCACCCATGACTGCACATACAATAAGTAAGATTAAGTCCGATCGATTGAGATCGGACAGTTTATATTTAAAGATCAGAACTTTTATATTTTAAAATATTAAAACTTACTTAAATCTGAGCCGTTTGATTTTAATCAGACGATTGTAATACACTGACTGCATCACAGTGACTGCACATGATCCATTTCTGTGATCGCACACAGTCAGCCACATATCAAACAATGTATATGTAGTTAATTTGATCTTTTTGGTATGCTTACTTGATGTGCTTCAAATTATCATAGGTGTATCCAAACTCTTGGACTACCATATTGGTGTCATTGGACAACAAAGGTATGTGGAACCTAAGGTCTGCAATATGGGAAAGACAGTATCTTGGTCAACAATTATATCTTAGGGTTTGGAATGAACAACAAAGCCTTTATAATGAATATAATATCCCCTCTAATGTATTGCTTTGTGGTAAAGCCATTGGACATCACCTTTAGTGTCATCAACAACAAAATTTTATGATATTGGTATCTTTTAGTCATGAGTATTTGGCTACAAAAGAGACTTTAAGGAAGGAAAAATTATTGAGAGAATTCCTAAATTATGTGTTGTCTTACTATTATGTAAATTTAAGGAATATTTTGTATTAAAATTTCATTGCCTCATATTTGCATATAATTTTGGAATCAATTTTCTTATTTTTTGCCTTTTCTCAGTTTTTCGTTCAAGTTACTCTAAAGAGATAATTTGTAATAAATTTACGGCAACACAATTTTTTAAACTGGTAAACTTGCTCTAAGTTTCCTAGAACATAACTATACTCTGACAAACTTTGTGATCATAATTTTGAACCAGTAAACATGGTGAATGAAATTACCTTGCACGTGACATTGCCACAATTTAGTTTACATGTTAACTTGGTCTTCTATCAACTTGTGCGATCCATTGGCCTTTTGGAATTGGTCTTCTTATTTAGAAGATCTTGAAGGACCTGCAGTGGGGGATTGGGAGTATATTGGTTCAAGTGAAATTCCTAAATGCATTTGGAAAAATGTTGATTGGATAAATCCTAAATTACAATAGAATAAAAACAATTTTTAATTTATGCAGCTTTTGGGTATGCTCTACAACTTCTTAAAAACAATGCAACATTGTGTAGAAACATAAATTCTACACACTCAATCACAAACAACCACCGCTGCATTGGTTTTGTGGCTCCAACAGCCAAGAAAATGCCATAGCCGATCAGGAGAATATAATTAAACTATCAATCAATATAAGAGATAATTGAAAAGGAAAATAGAAGTTATAGTATGGTCCAGTTCAATATTACTGATTATTGTAACATAGTTTAAAATATTAATTAAAATCCCTGCACATCAACTAGGAGAGCTAATCATATTTGAAAGAAAACGAATAGCATAATTAAATGAAACTAAAATGATTTCAAAAGAATGAAGCATTAGAGAGGCTTCATGAAATAAAGAATCTCGTGAAAGTTCTTGTGGTGTCCCTCCATGGTATTATCAATAAAAGCATTGAATGTCTAAAACAAAACAAAACAACAAAACAAGAGTTTTCCCACTCGAGTACATACAACCTAAAAAAAATCTCTGAAGCAAAAGATAAACTTGTTTTACTCATAATTCATGTAAGCCAAAACATGAAAGACACCACAGTACACAGATGTGATTTATCATCGCGGAGATATTAAGTTCTCACAATAAATCTGTGGATCACTCATGTCGTCGGAACTTATCAAGGGATAATACAACCCACCACAATTTAAGTTATATAGGATAAGTTTTGAAGACACCATTAGAAGAACAACACCATTTTTTGAAATGAACAATAGTTCAATAATAGAATATGGGTATATAGAATTCAAGAATATTAACTTCTCACGAGGGATGTTCATCAATTCAGTCCAGGAATCAACAACTCCATACTCCTTCATCAACCACACAACCAAATGAGTTTTGTTCAGAAAACACAAACAAAGACAATCATTCAAAACACAAAGCGAAGGTCTGCACATGTAGTCGCCGTTACCAACACTTTGAGGCAGCAAGACATCCCGGTAAGTCTCCTTATCCAGATCAAAAGAGGTAATCACATATCGTGTTGGGTAAGACCGTGGACGACCAACCCAATTCAGTGTGCCACTCACATATTTCCCTAACACCTGATTGGGAGGAGTATAGGGTAAATCCTGAACCGTTCTCCAAGAATCTTCACCAAAGGTATAAACTTTGGTCAATGATTCACTAAACTCCACATTATCATGTTCCACAAATGCTAACACCTTGTACTTGTCATTAACATGATCATAGCCAAAACCATCGTACACCATCACCCAATCAGGCGAAGGAATAATTTTGGGAGAACTTTTGGATTTCAAACCGATAGAAGGGTTATACATTATCATATTACATTAATAAGGATCATAAATACACAAGAAACCATTGCATGAACCTAAAATATAATTTTGCTTGGCTTCCAAGATGTTGAATCTATCTGGTATAGCAAGGATTGATGGGTTTTGGAATAATGAATTCAATGAGTAAGAACGATTGCAAAAGGCCAATCGTTGGTGGGTCATGCTGGGATCCGCAATTGAGATCAGATGATGTTTCTTTGCGAATTTGGGATCTGAAATTAGGGTTTTCCATAATTTACACACGAACCTAAATTTTAGGAGACACCTCGCTGAAAGCCTGAGGAGAATCTCCACGATGAGTTCAGAAGGTAAGAACGGCAGTGGGAAAACGTTGCTGTCGGTCGGAGAAAGGAATCGCTGATTCTTGGGGTTGGGTTCGAAACCCGGTAGAGTGCAAACGTTGTCGTTTTGATGGTCGCAGAGATACATACATACTTGAAAGTACGATGTGAATTCTTCGGTCTCAAGGTTTAGGGTTTTTGCAAAATGAGTTCAGTCTGATCGCAAAATATAATGCGCCTGCCTACTCAGTGGATATATTGTGGGCTTCTTCATCATTTGAACCCTATCCATCAAAATTCGCACAATAATAATTGAAACAAATTTACCATTGTCATGTAAACTTTTTTGTTAATTATGTCAATATTTTCTGTTAATATTTGTTTTTAGTCGTATAAAAATATCAGCAACTTCTTTTTAGTCAAATTTTATCGATTTCTTTTTTGGCTTAATTGTAACTATTATGATACTCCGTGCAGTACGGTACATAAGATTATTTTCTTTGTTAATACTTCGTACTTCCTCCGTTTCTTTTTTAATTGTCTTTTTAAAATAATAACACCAAATTGAAAGTGTATTTTTGCACACTATCTTCCTATTATACCCTCATTTTAATCCACCAATAAATTCCTATTTTTTTTCCCACATTTTTTCTTTCCAATAAATTTAATATATTATGTACCAACAAAAAAAAAATTAAAAAAAAAATTTTGTTTTCCAAATATATAGCATTAATTGGTTTTATGGAAAAAGATAAGAGCAATTGACAAAGGGTATAGTTGACAAATCATACCCATAAAATACAAAAAAGACAATTAAATAGAAACACTAAATATGATAATAAAAGACAATTAAAAAGAAACGGAGGGAGTATTATTTATGTGTTTATTTTGAAATATTAGTTGAGTAATCTCTATAATCTATCTCTACAATCGTTATCTCTATAATAATACACATTGCGATATTCTCACGGATCTTTTTCGTGCTGTACTGGACTAAGGCCCAAAAATAAATGGCATAGGCCCAATAGCAAGATGGCCCAACAAGGCAACCCATATTATTCAAAAGAGCAAACTTGGCGGGAAAGTCATATTAACGGCGCCACCCACAAGCAGATGACGCCCTCGCCCCATATATAACTGTTATCTTGGAAACTCGGCATGCATATCACCACGTGGAAGGAAGTAACCACCCCTCACCACCATGATCACCACCGAAGCTAGAAAGTAACCACCCATCACCACCACGTGGAAGCGGTGGAGGAAGGAAGAAACCACCGAGATCATGGGGTATCCATGATCGTGGTCCTAGAACAATTGCTACTTGTAAAAATCTATAAATAAGAGCTTATGCTTCATTATAAAGGGTTCACAATTTTTTATCATTAAGGAGTTACTCATTTCTTACATACGATCCAAATATTTATCACCCCCCTTATTTGTTCACCAGAACATTTTGGCGCCCACCGTGGGGCTGCGGTAAAACGATTCCCAGCCTACCACTAACCAAAGACAGGAATCCCTCCAAATGGTAGACGTGACTCCCAACCATGGCACTCAAGCCCCACTGAAGCTGTCATTGAACTTAGGCGACTTCAAGCCCAGGTAACAACCCTGAACCAAGAGAAAGCCAACAAAGACGACAATCAAGATGAGGATCAGATCAACGATTCTCAGCCCTTGGCACAAGCCTTGTGGGACGCTAGAGTCCCGGAAAATTTCAAAACACCACACCTGCCGATGTTCGACGGGAAGACGGATCCAGCCGAACACCTGATGGCAGTCGGGACACAAACCGCCATCATAGGCGCTGCAGAGCACCTAAAGTGCAAATTGCTATCGGGGACTTTGAAGGAGGCAGCGCTGAGATGGTATATGAACTTGCCAAAGAACTCCATTGAAAATTGGTTGGATTTCCAACGTAAGTTCATCCAACAGTTCTCAGGATCAAAACATATCAAGGTCACCGCCACCAGCCTCTTCACCACTCGCCAAAACCACACTGAGACTCTGCGTGAATACTTGGCCAGATTCTGTGAAGCAACTGTAAGACCAAAGATTTCACTATACAATTTTCCTAAGGAACTTTAGTGTCGGCTTAGTTTTTAGGGTTTTTGGCGAAGCGTTTTCATGAGTATTGTCGCGATTATAGGATTTTGCTGTAATTGAGCCTGTTTTGTGCTCGTGCGCTGTAAAGGCACAGACTTTTGTCTTGTAATCCTCTTTTGTGAATAAGAAGGTTGATGTGGATTCAGAATAACGAGATTTGGATTATTCTTGTTTTTGGATAAACGAGTAGGAAATTTACCCGTCGTTGTAAAATTTTACTGCGTCTGTTTTAAGTGAGATTTCGGACGGGAGTTTTATATATCTGTGCGAGTTAGGATATGACCTGAGAATAATTTTCGAGGGTGAGGAAGAAAATTACAGTCGAGGAAAAAGTTTTAGCGATAATATTTGGAAACGATTTACGACGGACGTTTATTTGGTAGATTTTATATTTTTGTGTTTTCCGTCCGTTAGCGTAGCGTGACTCGTCTGTGAGGCGTGAGTTTCTCATGAGAAAGAAATATCTAGATTTTTATGTGAGCTACTTGGTGACCAAGACTTGATCCAAGGGCTTGGATTTGATCTTGAAACTTTATACTATGCAATCCAATGGCTAGGAATTAATTGAGAGATCTATGAGAAGCAAAGTCATGAGACTTTTTCATTCCTTTTTCTCTCTTCTCCCGTGAGCTCTCCCTCCCTCTCATTCTTTCATTTCCCAAAATTTATTAAGTGTAGAAAATTTCATTCCTCACTAAATCCATCCATTTTGAGCTTGGAAGATAAAAGGGAAGTTGTGTAGAATCATCTCCTAAGGAAGCGCGAATTGTAGAATTGTGGAGTTGAGCGAGTTTTAATTGTGGAAGCTTGCCGAGGTAAGGGCTCCACTTTATTTCTGTCTTTAAATGGTTACGACATGTTTGGATTTACTGTGTGTTTGGCATGTATGTGTTATGTATTCTCGTGATGAAAAAGTGTTTATAATACGTGCGTTGTTTTACATATGATTGGAGATGTATGTATGAACATGTGGGTGAATACATATGATTGGAAATGTATGTATGTTTGCTGTGGTTTGTTACATATGATTGGATATGTATGTATGTTGCTGGGATGGTTTACATATGCTAGGGAGGTATGTATTTGTTGTATTAGTATACATGGGGAATCGTATGCTCATGCATTGTTAGTGCGTAGTGGCGGGAGTGGACTACGAGGTGTGGTTGCGGGAGTGGACCCACCTGATTCTTATAGGGTTTTATTGAGTTCAATACATGGTTGCGGGAGTGGACCATGGGGTGTGATTGCGGGAGTGGATCCACCTTAATCCTTTGTGATTTTGTTGAGTTCGATACATGGTTGCGGGAGTGGACCATGGGGTGTGATTGCGGGAGTGGATCCACCTTAATCCTTTGTGATTTTGTTGAGTTCGATACATGGTTGCGGGAGTGGACCATGGGGTGTGATTGCCGGAGTGGATCCACCTTAACCTTGTGATTTCGTTGGTGTTTTAGTAGGGGTTGTACCTACAGTTCCGGAACTCATGCATTGTGGTAGCTAGGGTTAGTACCACGCATTGTAGAGGTTGCATTATAGGCTATGTGTGCATTGCTTATATAAACCCGTTGGTGGGAATTGCTTTGGTGGTTAAGAGCTTTCTCTTGTGTTCGTGGAATTATTGTTATGTGTACAATCTTTCGCACCGGTTATATATATACATACTATATATTTTGTGGTGACCCTTTCTTTCATTTGCGGGCTCATCCCACCCAGATGATGGGTTAGGTCGTGGTGACGACGGTGGCTGTTCCAGGCCCCAATGAGATGTTGGAGCTTTAGCTTAGTTAGACTATGCGCCGGTGTGGGTTGTACACCGTGCTTTTTGGGTTTAGGCATAGGATTCTAACTTGTTGTGTTGTATGGATTTGAATACTTAGACTTGGATTGTAATTATTCAGGAATACACTTTGCTTGTCGAAGCACCTTATGGTAATGAGTTCATTTGTATATTTGAATGCCGGCTCATTTAAACTCTTTTATGCGTAACTCTGATGTGTACAAAAAAAAAAATAATGCCCCTTTTTGGCTTATGAAAAAACGGGTTGTTACAATTGGTATCAGAGCACGGCTTTAAATCTTCAAAGGGAAAGTGTATACTTGAGTCGTTAGTCCAGAGTCGGTTAGAACATAGCTAGAGTTGTGTTAGTTCTAGCGATTGTTTTTGTTGTGTTATGGGTTATGTGGTAGGTTTTTGTGTTTAGCATGGGATATGCCTAGACACTGGTTTGTGTCTTACTGAGGTAATGCAGGGAGTGAGGCTTCAGTAAGTGGAATTGTGAAACCCCCAAGCCTTGGTCGAATTTAGTCGACAAGTGTCTCTAAATTCCTTAGATGCGGCAGTCCGAAGATGACGGACTTGAGCGAACAAGAACTACAAGTGATTCTTGAAAGTAATATAGTGGATGGGAAGTGGCGTTAGATGTTGCCACTCAGAGGTGCTGGTTATGGACGAGTGAACGTCAATTGATAAAGGATTTTAAGTAAGGATCAGATTGGGACGACCTTTTGAAGAAGGTATTGGATGTTCGTCGGGTGAGTTAGGGCGGGACTTGATGAAGTCTGTCGGTTGCCAAGGGGATGCGGCCACTGTGGAATTGTGGACCAGGCAGAGATGTCAGTTGGATTTAAGTACGATGTTTGGATAATCATTTAGGCTATTCGTATTGGAGTTAAAGTGCGTCGCGCGCCAAGGGTCAGCGGACCTAGTGTTGTTAGATGAGGATTATACCAATGGTGGAATACCTTAAGGGTTTAATTCAGGTGTGTGAGTCCTATGTGGAAATGAAAAGGGTAAGCAATTGTCTAATGGCAAAGTTTGGTGGAAATTAGTATAGCTTTGGTTCATTGTAGTGGTTACAATGAAAAGAGATGTGGTATGATGGAAATTGGTAGTGAGTAAGTATAAGGGATTCGGATGTTGTCAACAAGGATGGTTAGACAATAGTAATGTGAGGAATGCCCTAAGAGTTATTTTGAAGGTAGGTACCTCGACGAGAGTGGTGATGTTCGGAGTGTTTAGGAATGGTCAGGGTGACCAACTCTTTTGAGTAAGAGAGGATGTTATTGTAAGAGAAAAAGGAACTCAGGAGAGTTCAGGAATAGAATGAGAATACGTTGTGAAGAGGATGTGCGCCGACGATGGCCGTCGACGAGGTTAAACGTTTGTTTAAGGCACGCGAGATTCGTCTAAGTGCCATTTTGGAAGTAATGTTAACGTATAAGGAACCGATTCTGGGAAATTGGGGGTTTGGATAAAGGGAGTCCAAGAGAAGTAGATAGTATAGTTTGGCAAGTGCCAAGACTATGAGGAGTTGTAATCACCAACCGGAGGTCGGGATGGTATCATTTAAGTCGTGTTTGGAAATAGATCCGTATGTGAGCAGACGGTTCGGCATATTCATTGAGTCGCGGACTGATGGATAGTGGTAAGGTGGGAAAATCTTCTAGAAGAGAAGACAACTTGTATGGAATGAAATAGTTTTGGTGGTAATTGCGGTGGTGGCACTGTACTACTATTGGATGATACTCCACGGATACTTCAAGAGTGGAAGCATGAGAGCTTATGCGACATGTGTTGAGCGTTGTGTCTTACGACTTTAATCTTGTATTCGTAAGAGATCGAGGGAACGTGTGGGAAAACCTCGAAGGAAGTGTTGGACCATTGTGCCTCGGAGGACCTTGAGCACAAGTGGAATGAAGTATCACTTAAGTTGGGTAAAGAGGGTCTGAACCACCATCATGATTGTCGACTATCTATTGACAAATTGAGGGACTGGCCGTCCTTAATTTATTGTTGATAGTAGACGGAATCGTGTTGAATGGAATTGACTAGTTTTGCTAGCTTTGGTGATGCGCAGAGAGTTTCAGTGTTTCTTTTTGGAGGGTAGCCGTCACCACTTTGTGTGAGCCTAGTGGAATAGGCTAT
Organism: Trifolium repens; assembly: GCA_030408175.1. Lineage (NCBI taxonomy): Eukaryota > Viridiplantae > Streptophyta > Magnoliopsida > Fabales > Fabaceae > Trifolium > Trifolium repens. Next base: position 42,696,553 of record CP125851.1, read on the forward strand.
GTCGCGGAGGCAAAAGAAGTGACTTTGGAAATTTTGTGTGTGGACCGTAGGAAATTTTTGAGTGGTGAACTCGTTGAGAGTTGCGGTTGGTGCACGGTTGTGCTAGTGTGTTGGTGAGAGTATCTGTGTGACTTCACCCGGTGTTAGCATCTGTGTGGCTACACCTAATCCTGAGGGATTTTGTTGTGTTGGTGATGGTAATAATTAGTTGAGTTGTTACTCTTACCTTTAGTTTCGAGGACGAAACTTCTTTTTGGAGGGTAGTAATGTAAGACCCAAGATTTCACTATACAATTTTCCTAAGGAACTTTAGTGTCGGCTAAGTTTTTAGGGTTTTGGCGAAGCGTTTTCATGAGTATTGTCGCGATTATAGGATTTTGCTGTAATTGAGCCTGTTTTGTGCTCGTGCGCTGTAAAGGCACAAACTTTTGTCTTGTAATCCTCTTTGGTGAATAAGAAGGTTGATGTGGATTCAGAATAACGAGATTTGGATTATTCTTGTTTTTGGATAAACGAGTAGGAAATTTACCCGTCGTTGTAAAATTTTACTGCGTCTGTTTTAAGTGAGATTTCGGACGGGAGTTTTATATATCTGTGCGAGTTAGGATATGTCCTGAGAATAATTTTCGAGGGTGAGGAAGAAAATTACAGTCGAGGAAAAAGTTTTAGCGATAATATTTGGAAACGATTTACGACGGACGTTTATTTGGTAGATTTTATATTTTTGTGTTTTCCGTCCGTTAGCGTAGCGTGACTCGTCTGTGAGGCGTGAGTTTCTCATGAGAAAGAAATATCTAGATTTTTATGTGAGCTACTTGGTGACTAAGACTTGATCCAAGGGCTTGGATTTGATCTTGAAACTTTATACTATGCAATCCAATGGCTAGGAATTAATTGAGAGATCTATGAGAAGCAAAGTCATGGGACTTTTTCATTCCTTTTTCTCTCTTCTCCCGTGAGCTCTCCCTCCCTCTCATTCTTTCATTTCCCAAAATTTATTAAGTGTAGAAAATTTCATTCCTCACTAAATCCATCCATTTTGAGCTTGGAAGATCAAAGGGAAGTTGTGTAGAATCATCTCCTAAGGAAGCGCGAATTGTAGAATTGTGGAGTTGAGCGAGTTTTAATTGTGGAAGCTTGCCGAGGTAAGGGCTCCACTTTATTTCTGTCTTTAAATGGTTACGACATGTTTGGATTTACTGTGTGTTTGGCATGTATGTGTTATGTATTCTCGTGATGAGAAAGTGTTTATAATACGTGCATTGTTTTACATATGATTGGAGATGTATGTATGAACATGTGGGTGAATACATATGATTGGAAATGTATGTATGTTTGCTGTGGTTTGTTACATATGATTGCATATGTATGTATGTTGCTGGGATGGTTTACATATGCTAGGGAGGTATGTATTTGTTGTATTAGTATACATGGGGAATCGTATGCTCATGCATTGTTAGTGCGTAGTGGCGGGAGTGGACTACGAGGTGTGGTTGCGGGAGTGGACCCACCTGATTCTTATAGGGTTTTATTGAGTTCAATACATGGTTGCGGGAGTGGACCATGGAGTGTGATTGCGGGAGTGGATCCACCTTAATCCTTTGTGATTTTGTTGAGTTCGATACATGGTTGCGGGAGTGGACCATGGGGTGTGATTGCGGGAGTGGATCCACCTTAACCTTGTGATTTCGTTGGTGTTTTAGTAGGGGTTGGACCTACAGTTCCGGAACTCATGCATTGTGGTAGCTAGGGTTAGTACCACGCATTGTAGAGGTTGCATTATAGGCTATGTGTGCATTGCTTATATAAACCCGTTGGTGGGAATTGCTTTGGTGGTTAAGAGCTTTCTCTTGTGTTCGTGGAATTATTGTTATGTGTACAATCTTTCGCACCGGTTATATATATATACATACTATATATTTTGTGGTGACCCTTTCTTTCATTTGCGGGCTCATCCCACCCAGATGATGGGTTAGGTTGTGGTGACGACGGTGGCTGTTCCAGGCCCCAATGAGATGTTGGAGCTTTAGCTTAGTTAGACTATGCGCCGGTGTGGGTTGTACACCGTGCTTTTTGGGTTTAGGCATAGGATTCTAACTTGTTGTGTTGTATGGATTTGAATACTTAGACTTGGATTGTAATTATTCAGGAATACACTTTGCTTGTCGAAGCACCTTATGGTAATGAGTTCTTTTGTATATTTGAATGCCGGCTCATTTAAACTCTTTTATGCGTAACTCTGATGTGTACAAAAAAAAAATAATAATGCCCCTTTTTGGCTTATGAAAAAACGGGTTGTTACAGCAACCATCAAAGTATTCAACCATAACCAGGAAATGTTCGTTGCAGCATTCCATAATGGTTTAAAAGCCGGAAACTTCAATGAGTCCTTGGCACAAAAGCCAGTAACCTCAATGCGGGAAATCATCAAGAGAGCAGAGTGTTACGTCAAGGGCGAAGAGAGTAACGCCGAGAAAAGGTCTAGAGACGCTAGAGAGAGAGAACCGTCCAACAAGAGTAACAGGGCCCCATATTCGTATCCACTGCGACGACATCAACCAGATCACAGAGAGTATGATCCCCAAAGGAAACCATACCACCAGCAAGCAAGGCGAGACATTGACAGATTCCCGAAAAAAGAATACGCGCCCCTAAATAGAGCCAGGGTCTATATTCTTGACGAAATTCTGGAAGCAGGACTCACTAGGTTGCCCCCTCAGAGAGGAAAGGAATACCAGATGGGACAAAACGTAAATGCATGGTGCGCATACCATAGGTGCAGACAACACGACATCGAAAAATGTTTCAGGTTAAGGGATCTCATCGAGGAACTGATAAAGAGCGGCCATCTAAGGAAGTTTCTGGATGACGTCGCCAATGGGAAAGTCGTGGTTCCAAAAGCGCGGAGAGACCCACAAAGAGACCAAGAAGAAAACCAGAAGGCGAAAAGGTGAGGATAGCAGTCAAAACTATTGCAGGAGGTTTTGCTGGAGGAGGCGAATCAAGTAACGCCCGCAAGCGTTATGTGAGGCGATCAGAGTTTGAAGCAAAGTTCGTGGGACACACGTCTATCTCATCCACCCCAGACCTTTCCTTCACCAAGGAAGACAAAAGGGAAGTCATGCCACACGACGACGACCTATTAGTGATTCAAGTCCAAATCCTAAATTGCGATGTGAAGAGAGTACTTATCGACTCAGGAAGTTCAGCAGACATAATGTACTGGGAAGCCTTCAAAGCCATGCAGCTATCCAACGAGCACTTACTGCCTTACAACGGCACACTAGTAGGCTTTGCGGGCGAACAGGTAGAGGTCATGGGTTACACTACGTTTCTTACAACATTCGGAGAAAAAGACCAAGCCAAAACCATCAAAGTCCGATATTTGGTGGTAAAGACCCCCTTCACATCGTACAACATCATCATTGGAAGACCAACTTTCAATACCCTAGAGGCAGCCATGTCAACGCTGTATCTATCTATAAAGTATCCATTGGATGATGGAAGAGTATGAACCATAAAGGGAGATCAAGCACTGGCGAGACGTTGTTATGAGTCAAGTCTGAAGATAAAGCACAGAGCCTTCAACGCTCCAGACTCGACTCACCCCGCCCCTCAAAAAGGCGGAGTCAATATGATCAGTCCTCTGGATCTGGATCCAAGAGAAGAATTTCAAGACAGAAGGGTAAGCCCCATAGAGGAATTAGAGAAGGTCCAAATTGGCGAAGAAGCACACCAAACAACCAACATTGGCACTTCTCTGCAGCCAGAAGAAAGAGAAAAGATCCTGGCGACACTGAAGAAAAACATAGATCTATTCGCATGGCACCCCTCAGATATGTCAGGAATAGACGAGACAATCATCACCCACAAACTCTCCATCTCCCCCAAGACGAAACCTATTTCACAAAAGAAAAGAAAGGTAGGCGATGAGAGAAGAGCAGCAATCGTTGAAGAAGTAACAAAGTTAAGAGAAGCAGGGTTCATTGAGGAAATTAAGTACCCATCCTGGCTAGCAAATGTGGTTATGGTAAAGAAAGCAAATGGAAAGTGGAGAATGTGCGTGGATTTCACAGACCTGAACAAAGCATGCCCAAAGGATCCCTATCCTTTACCCAATATTGATAGATTAATAGATGGAGCATCAGGATACAAGATGCTCAGCTTCATGGATGCATACTCAGGCTACAATCAAATCAAGATGAATCCCACCGACGCACCTCATACGGCGTTCATGACAAATACATGTAATTATTTTTACAATGTCATGCCGTTTGGCCTAAAGAATGCAGGAGCCACATATCAGAGATTGATGGATAGGGTATTTTCAGAACAAATAGGAAAAAATTTGGAGGTCTACATTGATGATATGGTAGTGAAGACTACGGAAGCAGGCGAGCATGACCAAGACTTAAGTGACATCCTCGCCTCAGTGAGAAAATACAATATGAGATTGAACCCTACTAAATGCTCGTTTGGAGTACAGTCAGGAAAGTTTTTGGGATTCATGCTAACCAATAGAGGAATAGAGGCGAATCCTGATAAGTGCCAGGCAATCATCGACATGAGGAGCCTAACGTCAGTTAAGGAAGTTCAACAACTGACAGGAAGAATAGCAGCACTATCGAGGTTTCTGTCATGTGCAGGGGAGAAAGCTTTTCACTTTTTCTCCACACTCAAGAAGAGTGAAAGGTTCGTGTGGAGTACTCAATGTGAAGAGGCTTTCCAGAATTTAAAAACATTCCTCGCCTCGCCTCCGATCCTGACCCGACCTGAAAAAGATAACACCATGTATCTATATCTCGCCGTTTCAGACAAGGCACTCAGTTCTGCACTAGTACAAGAGATCAAGGGAGAAGAGAAGCCCATCTACTTCGTCAGCAGGACAATCAAAGGAACAAAGGCTAAGTACCAAAAAATTGAAAAACTCTCATTAGCAGTAATAGTAACGGCGAGGAAACTAAGACAGTACTTCCAAAGCCACAAAATCGTGGTAAAAACTGACTATCCCATCAAAAATGTGTTGAGGAAGCCGGACCTGGCAGGAAGAATGGTACATTGGTCAATAGAGTTGTCGGAGTTCGACATAACTTTCTCCCCAAGGGGCGCAATCAAATCACAAATACTAGCAGACTTTTTGCTGGAACTGACGACGCCCACAGAGGAGAATAGTGAACAACCACGGACGTTATCAGTTGACGGAGCCTCCAACATCAGAGGAAGTGGAGCTGGAGTAGTGTTAGAAGGACTGGATGGAGTCCTCATTGAACAATCATTGAGGTTCGCTTTCAAGGCGAGCAATAACCAGGCAAAATATGAGGCCTTGCTCGCCGGTATGAAGCTAGCAAAGGAAATGGATATAGCAGATCTCAAAGCGAAGAGTGACTCGCAACTAGTAACAAATCAAGTGTCGGGAGAATTTCAGGCGAAGGATCCTCAACTGACCAAATACTTGGAAAAAGTACGCAACTTGGCCAATCACTTCAAGTCGTTCGAACTGGTTTACGTACCACGAGAGCAGAACGCAAGAGCAGACTTGCTATCGAAGTTAGCAAGCACCAAAAAACTTGGAAGCAACAGAACCTTCATTCAAGAAACCATTGCGAATCCTAGCATCACTGAAGAAGCAGTCATGATGATCATAGAAGCGGAAGATTAGAGAGCGCCAATCATAAGGTATCTCCAAAAAGATGAACTACCAGCAGCAAAAGAGGAAGCATATAAATTAAGGAGAACAGCAGCATGGTACTCCATGCTAGGAGACAAACTCTACAAGAGAGGGTTTTCAGGGCCCCTCATGCTTTGCGCGAGTCAAGAAGAGGCCAAAGGAATCTTGGAAGAAATACATGGAGGATCATGCGGAAGTCGCATTGGGGCGAGATCCCTGGCAGGGAAAATACTCAGAGCAGGTTTCTATTGGCCGGAATTACACAGCGATGCAGCTAGGTACGTAAAGACATGTGACAAATGTCAGAGGTTCACAAACCTGCACTACGCCCCAAGGGACCCATTGAAATCCGTTCTATCCCCATGGCCCTTCTTCATGTGGGGGACAGACATCCTAGGACCTTTCCCCGCCTCGACAGGACAAGCAAAGTGGATCATAGTGGCAATTGACTATTTCACCAAGTGGATAGAGGCAGAAGCCCTCTCAAGCATATCAGCTGATCAAGTTAAGAAGTTCTATTGGAGAAAAATAATCTGCAGATCCGGACTACCCAAATACATTGTCTCAGACAATGGAACTCAGTTTCCAAGCGAAAAAGTAGTCCAATTCCGCAAAGGGAAAGGTATTTAGAACACTTTCATATCTGTAGAGCACCCGCAGGCCAACGGACAAGCAGAATCCGCCAACAAGGTAATCTTGAGAGCAATCAAAAGGAGAATTACAAGCAAAGGCGAGGGTTGGGTCGCACATCTTCTACCAATCCTCTGGTCATATCATACCACGCCCCAATCTTCAACGGGCGAGGCACCTTTCACTATGGTATATGGAACAGACGCAATGATCCCAGCAGAAATAAACCCTCCAAGCTGGCGTAGAGATACCCTCACGCTTGAGGAAAATTCAGAAGCATTGGAAGAGAATCTAGATTTGGTGCAAGAATTAAGGTACAATACTAGAGTCATAGCAAGGAGATTCAGAGAAGGAGACTTAGTTCTCAAAAGACCTATGGGAAAGGATAAGGGAGGAAAGTTAGCAGCAAACTGGGAAGGGCCCTTCAGAATCAATGAAGCATTCGAAGGTGGAGCCTACAGGCTAGAGACGATGGAAGGAGAAGTCCTACATAGGACATGGAACGTGGCCAACCTCAGGTTTTACTACAGTTAATTGCCACGTGAAGCAAGGAAAGCAACGCCCTGGCGTATGCATTTAAAAGCTATGTTATGATTAAATTACTGCATGTTTTGATCAAATGTACTGAAATTTTTCATTCCAATTAATGAATAGCGGGGGGACACTCTTTTCTCCTATGAAAATAGGAGTTTTTATTGAGGCTCACCGTTTTAAATTTTTGGTTTTGTGAAGAACTGATACATATGCTTAAAACATGACTGAAAAATAAAGAAAAAACGAGTTGAAACACCATGGCGTTATCCGTAAACCTTACGAGTAGGAAACGTCAGAAATAGAAACGGCGCTATCCTTAAACCTTACGAGTTGGATACGACGGAAATGAGTTGAAACACCATGGCGTTATCCGTAAACCTTACGAGTAGGAAACGTCAGAAATAGAAACGGCGCTATCCTTAAACCTTACAAGTTGGATACGACGAAAACGAGTTGAAACACCATGGCGTTATCCGTAAACCTTACGAGTAGGAAAGGTCAGAAAACTACATCATATTTGGATACAAATTCAAAGAAAACTACATCAGATTTGGATACAAATTCAAAGAAAACTACATCAAATTCAAAAGGATGTGCGAATGCATAACACGATAAAGTCCTACAACTATCACAATAAGCATCAACACTCGCATTATTCAAAAGGACCCCACAGTTCCTGACATTATATTTCCACTTTTGTCCGGCCAAGCCAGGGGATCCTGATCCATCATCCTCATCCAGAGGACGTATCACTTGGAGGTTCTCGCCTTCGATGAAGTAGGCGCTTTTGCTTTGGATTCCAAAGTAATCTGGGATCCTTCATCTCCAGAAGGAGAATCATAAGGATAGTATTCCTGAGGGTCATAAGTCTTCAAGAACTCGGCATAATCTTCATCAATATCATCAGAACTTGAAGAACTTGACTCCTGAGGGTCATAAGTCTTCAAGAACTCGTCATAATCTTCATCAATATCATCGAAACTTGAAGAACTTGACAAGACAACGATGGTTTTTGCCTTAATCTTTGTGGATGCGTTGGTACGCCTAGATTTGGAAGCAGATGCATCCAATTTCTTCTTCCCCTTCTGGGATTTAGACTTCTCAACAACGTTTTTCTTGGTATTATTTCTATCCATCTCAAAGTGTTAAACGAAGAAGGAAAGAGTTAATGGTGTAGAGATGGTAGTTACGAAAAGAAAAGAAGATTGGTATTTATAAGCAGAAGTTATGAGAAACCTAGCATGCATAACTGCAATCCGCAAATAAATGAGGAGGCAGTTACAACCACCGCAATAAAGGGATTGGCCAGTTCAACAGGGGTTGCGAAAACCAAGGACGACTCAACAGAAAAAACTTGACCGGTCAAAAGTATCCGAAACATAGGAATTCACGCCAAGTAAATATGGACGCGACCCATATGACGCCTTAAAACTACAACGACACCTAACCTCGCCACACAGCAAAATCCAGGAAAAACATACATGCAATCAAAATGATAGAATATAGCAATCAATATCAAGCGGAGACAAGGCAGAAGAAATGAAAATAAAGGGAATGTTCATAAAAGCAAAAGGCCTCAGAGGAGCACCCGAATATTGTCATTACAAAACATATCAAACCCACGCAGGGGCGAATCATCAAAACATATCAAGCCCACGCAGGGGCGATCATCAAAATAAGACTACAGAATTATAAAGTCATTACACAGAAAAGTTAAGAAGGGGAAAAGCTATTCCTTTTAAACGGCTCATCTACATGGACGGTCTCGACAGGGGCATAGGGCACCAGTTTATCACCCTCGATCCTCGACATGGCATAAGCTTTACCCAGGAGGTCTTGGTCAATATCGGGAAAAAGGACCTTCACTTGATCCAAGGCGAAGTTGAAGCCTTCATCGAACTGGGCCCCGACTTGCTCCTCCAGATTCTCCTTCGCGGATGCCCACTCCTCTTTCTCCGCCCTAAGAGCAGCCAACTCAGATAAAGCCGCCTCATTATCTTTGGCCATAGATTTGATGCGCTGGTCCTTGGCGTCAAGACTATCCTGGGTGACCTTAAATGTCTTCTGCATGGATTCATGATCCCTCTTGACCTTCGCTAACTCCTCCTCATGAGCTTTTCTTAGCTTAGCGATCTCTTCTTCGCCCTGTTGCTTCAAGGTCTTTACATCACTTTCCAGTTTCGCCTTTGTGGAAGCCACATCTTCCTCGAGAGCAACCAAATTCTTGTTCATAAGGGCTTCCGTTTCCTTAGCAACAACAACCTCAGCCCTTTGGCGAGCCGTCAGGGCGTAATTCAAGAGAAGGCCCTTGAGTTCGTGACCAAGAGCCATCCTCAGCAGCTCGTCAGTACCAGTAGAACTGAAACAGGAAGAATTGCCCGCCATATCCACCATCCTCTCCAGAAATACCTCAAGATTAAACAGAGGATCCCAAGGCGAAGCCCCTCCAGCTTGGCTCGCCTCCGCAACAGTCTTTTCCCCAATAGGAAAAACCTCCGCCACCGCATCCCCAACTTCTTGCAGGTCCTTCTCGACCACCAGGTTCTCAGAACTCTTCTTGTTTTTCTTGATTAAACTTTTCGACCTCTTCTTGGCGGGAGACTTGACGCGAGAGTCGTCCCCAACGTCAGCAGCTCTATCAGCAATGGCAGCATCAGAGCTAGACGCCTTAACAGGAATGTTGACCCGAGCATCACCACTCTTCCTCTTCTTCCTTTCGCCTTCAACGACCTCCAGCTGGCTAAGGACGTCCACTTTATCGCCAGCTTGGGCTTTCTCAACCTGGGCCTTCTTCGCCCTCGCCTTGTCCAAAAATTGCAGTCTTTGGGCAGGGGTGAGAGTCGACATATCTTCTGCAAAGAAAAAAAGAAGATTAGTCATAAAAAAAATAAATAACAAAGGAGAAATCGTAAAGAAGAGCGAGAGGATTTACAATATAACTTACTAAGAATGCGATCCAAAACGCCAGGGGCGTCATCTGCATCAAGAAGGTCCCTTGGACTTATCTGATTAAGGGATTACAGGTAGGCCACGGTATCCCTCTCAAACTCACTCAGATTCTCATAAATAGCGCCTTTGATTAGTCTAGGGTTAGAGGTCCAGTAGAAGGGTAAGAGAGGTTCGCCGTCTGGGGAATACATGACATTCTGAATTCCCTCTGCGCCACGAACACGCACAAAGGTATCCTTATAGTTCTTATAGTTGGAGCTATACAAGCTAAACAAACCCCTATTGGGCTGAGCACTCAAGGAAACAACAGAGTTGGAAAACAAGCTCTTTATGTGATAAAAGGAGAAGAAAACGGCCACGGAAGGCTCAAAGATATCGAGACCGAAACAAACTAGTTCAAAGGCCTTAATGAAGGACCAGCTGTTAGGACTAAGTTGGGAGGGGGTGACATTAAGAGCCCTAAGCATGGAAGTTTGAAAAGGCGTAAAGGGAAAATAGAGATGGAAATCCCTAATGAAGTGGGTGTACATGTAGAAGAAAGGGGGGTCAACAGTGTGTATGGAGGTGACATACTCGCCCGCCTCCACTGGTTCAAGTATGACGCATCCCTCGTCAAAATCCCCAGAGACGTCATATTTCCATGCTTAGGGATGCGTTATACTTGAACCAGTGGAGGCGGGCGAAAACGAAGAGACGAGTCTTCGCCTCAGTTGAAAAAGGAGTTTTGAAAAGTCGAAACGTTTCGAAAAAGCAAAGTAGTGCGATGACTGACGCGTGTCCTGAGGCGAGGTGTAATCTCGACCGCACCTAAAGTCACGCCTAAAGGCGAGGTAAAACATAAAAGATACAGTTTTTCTTCAGAAATAAAAGCTTCATTAATTACGGAACGAGGAGTACAACATTGAGGGAAATAGAAAATACGGAATACAAAGGTGCCAAGGCACAATACAACTAAGAAAGCAGGAAATCCTAAGTACTAGGAAAAGAAACTACTTAGGCGACAACATATGCCGCCGCAACGGTATCAGCCTGCAAATCTTCAATCTTACTTTTGTATTTCTTGGCAACATCAAGATCAGGTCAAATTTTGTCTTGATCATCGTGCAACCTATCCATTTTCTCCTTAAGGCGAGCCAGGGAAGAACGGGTCCTGATGAGTCTAGCAACGTCATACTCAATATCTAGTTGAAGGTTCCTTTTCCTTTTCATCAATGGACGAAGTTCCTTCTCCAGTATTTCGATACTCTTCCTGCAGATTGATGCTATCCTTAGTAACAGATATTTTCTTATCCAGCGTATCTTCAAGTGCGGTGTAGCAATCAAAAACTGCATTGGTGGTTTCAATAAAAGCAGCGTCCTTCTCCAACCTCTTGGATAACTCCAAGGCTAGTTCCAAAAAGACTTTATGTTCATCAGTTAGACGCCATTTATAATCGTTAAGTTCCTCAACATAGGTCTGGAACTCCCCCACATTGTCCAAGAGTTCATCAATATCTTCTTCAACTTTGTCCCTCACTCGCCTAACAGCAGGCATAACAGGCGACTCTAACACAGGGATAGTGTTATCCATACTTTGAAAATAGCAAAAGCACGGAAGTTAAAGGAATATGGAAGATATGAACAAGACTTAGTATCATAATGGAGGTTATTTATAGTGAAATGGCGATGCGCACGAAGAAAAGCAGTGGGCGGTTATCCTTCACAATCACCACGATCGTCGCGACCATGTGAAGATGTAAAAAGAATTTTTATTGGTCATTGATTATGGGGAAAAGAAGAGAGAGAGTAAATTAAATGCAATTTGTATTTAATTTTATGAGAATAAGCAAAACTAATCCTTGAAAATGATTAAAGTTGATTTTTTTCTTCTTATAATTTGTAACAAAAAAAATGATTTTTTTTTGCTTACATTTTGGGACGGAGGGAGTACTATTTTATAGTTTATTTTGATAAAATAATTCAATTAGCTTATAACATATTAATTTGTATTCCAATTTTACTCATATCATCTTACTTGAATAAAATAAAATTATTATTTTATGTCATTTTATATTTACATGCTCGTTCAATTGTTAATTTTACTCAATACTACAAATTCAATTAGTGATTCACTTTTTTTTACAAACAAAGTATCAATTAATATAAAATAAAAGTATATAATATACTACGTATAAGGATAAGGATGTTGTACTATGATGATTCTCTATTTTGAATTTGTCAGATGATGAATTCCAATCATAAGGAGCAGAGAATGTTCTTTTGACGAAACGGCTATGACTGCACTTATCAGAACCTTGTGTTTCCAACACATCTTCTGAATAAGGAGCTTCTGATACGCTTTGTGACTTTTAGCTTCTGATAGTTGCATCTTCTTGTGCTTATCTTCAGAACTTGCTAGAGCCATCTTCTGATATGTCTTTAGAAATGCGTTTCAGAGCTTCTCAAGTACTCATTAGTGCCTATGAAATTTTAACATATATGTCTGCACACTTAGAGTAAATTATCAGTGTACCATATTGTATATTAATACTATTGTTATCATCAAAATTCATTAGGTCATGTCAGAACCACTTTTGTTCCAACACATCCTGCCCAATCAGCATCAGCATACCCTAGTATTTGTTTCTCTGAGTTTCTAGGGAATAAGAGGCCATATTCATGATTGTATTTTAAGTATCTCAGAACTCTGCATGATGCATTGTAATGAGTAATGGTGGGAGCATTTAAAAACTGACTTAACTGTTGAGTAACTAATGTAATGTCTAGCCTTGTAGTAGTCAAGTACAGTAGCCTTCCAATCAATCTTCTATACTTAGTGATGTCTTCATAAGGTTCCCCATTATCTTGGTGTAGCTTGATAGAAGGATCAAGTGGTGTGCTCACAGGTTTTGAAGCTAAGAGACATGTATCTTCTAGGAGGCCTAGGCAATATTTTCTCTGAGAGATAGTGATTCCTTGAGTTGAGTGTGCCACTTCCAAACCCAAGTACTATTTAAGCTTACCAATAAAAAACATATACTCTATTTTTGTTTACTCTTATACAAAAAATACAGAAGAAGTGCATTATTGATGAATATATATTATAATAATTACAGGGTAAATATTTGTCATTATACTTAAAACATCACGGGACAAGTGTTGATCAATAATTTTGTCAAAAAAAAAGAAAGTGTTGATCACTAATATATAAAAAATCATACACAGGACAATTGTTCTAATAAATTATTTTTTTAATCATACACGATACAATTGTTTTAATAAAAAAAATTTAATCATACACGGGACAATGCTTCAATAAAAAAATTTACTCATACACGGGACAAGTGCTTTTAATAAAAAAAATAAGCATACACAAGACAATTGCTTTAATAAAAAAAATTAATCATACACGGGACAATTGCTTTAAAAAAAAAACTTAATCATACACGGGACAATTTCTTTAATAAAAAAAATAAATCATACACGAGACAATTGCTTTAATAAAAAAAATTTAATCATACACGGGACAATTACTTTAATAAAAAAAATTTAATCATACATGAGACAATTGCTTTAATAAAAAAAAATTAATCATACACGGGACAATTGCTTTAATAAAAAAAATTAATCATATACGGGACAATTGCTTTAATAAAAAAAAGAAATTAAATAGGAAATATTTTTTATTATTAATTATAATTTATTACACAAAAATCATACACGGGACAATTACTTTAATAAAAAAATGACTTAATTTAATATATTTTACAAAAAATAACAGAATGACGTCACTTATATTTTAACAATAATTTATAAATAAAAATTAATAGACCCGTGCGAATGCACGGGTCTCAAAACTAGTTTCATTCATAATAATTGTTTCAATATAAGGCGGGCAATGATTAAAAACAAGGGGACTAGCAAATAAAGACCCATAAATGTTTATTCTACCCCTACATTTTTTATGATATTCCAATTTTACCCTTTCTTATATTATTTTTTACAAATTTTATTTTATTTTATTCAACTTTTTCATGATCTCTACACACCTCTTCCATTACTATGTTGCAATACGCTTAAACTGTTCCGATATTATATACATGTTACCGAATCGTCGAATCCTACCATTTCATCCTCTGATAATCGCCCTGATAAATAAATAAACTAATTATTTAGACATGAATATTCATACCGGAACACTTATACAAAGTGTACATGTAGGTTTATACAAAGTGTGTAGGTATGCATATTCATACCCGAATGAAGTGTATAGGTATGAATATTCATACCTAAACACTTATTCAAAGTGTGTAGGTATGAATATTCATCCATAACAAGTGTTTCGATATGAATATTCATACCATTATGAAGTGTGTAGGTATGAATATTGTTAAGGTCGCTTATCTAGACACAATAATCTAGTCCGCATAATGTTTTCATATATAATATTGTAAAAATAAGAAAAATGTATTCAGATATTCACATATAATATTGCAAAAATCATTGATATATTTTTATTATGTTATATTATTATACTTTGAATTACAAAGTTACTTTATTTGGTTTGAAGAAATTACTTCTCTAGTCACTGCTGGATATACTGGAAATTTCATTGTGGTTGTGTTGCTGACTACGGTGAAAATTTGGAGAGGTATATTAAATATAGGGTTAAATATATTTTTTGGTTTCTATAAACATCACAAATTTTGTTTTTAGTCTCTGTTAAAAATTTCAGCAAATTTTGGTCACTCAAATATTTATTGTCATGATTTTTGGTTCTTGATTTTTAATTAACTCTTGTATGTCATTCGAAATTTTTTTTTCCGCTGAGATATCTACTTACAATATATTAAAAGAAACTTATGTTAAAAAATCAAATTTGTCCTTGGCACTTTTAACGGTGTTCCAAGTTTTATGGCTTTAAATGTAATTTTAACTTTAATAAGATAAGTATAAAAAATCAATTTACCATAAAAATAGCATGAAAACTACATATCTGAACTAATAAAAAATTCCAAAATAAAAATATGAAAAAAATAGATAAGTATAAAATAAATTAAATTGAACAAAAAAAGGTATAAACATAAAAATAAAATACGTACAAAAACAAAAAATAGATAAGCATGAAATAAATAAAATTCAACAAAAAAAGGCATAAACATAAAAAAAAAATATGTAAAAAAAAAATAGATAAGCAAGAAATAATCTACTTACAATATATTAAAAGAAACTACTATTTAACTCTAAACTAATAAAAAAAATACAAAAAAAATTGGAAAGAAAGATAAACATAAAAGAAATCTTCTCATAAAAATAGCATCAGAAATCAAATCTCTAAAAAAGAAAAAAAATATTTATGAGTTTATTTATGAGTTTATGCGAAATAATTTATCTAAATAAATAAGTTTTTATGTATTATTATAACTTTTTTAATGTAGTTCATGAAAACAATTTATAAAGATATTACTTTTGTCTTCTTCAAAAAAGATATAATTTTTGTTAGTAAAAACTTATGAATTAACATGCGTAAAAAACTTATGAATTAACATAAAAGTTTATTTATAAATTATAACCATAAACTATTTTCATAAGCATAAAAAGAAGCCAAATTCAAACGGGTCCAATATATTAAAAGGTATTACTACTAAAAATTCTAATTTGTCCTCATCAATTCTTAAAAATATTTCAAATCTTCTATTTCGTAAAAAAAATTAAACTTTTTAGTTTAATATATTTTTATATTAAATTCTACTCTATTTTTATTATAAAAAATCTACTCTATTTTTGTTTACTCTTATATGAAAAATACAAAAGAAGTGCATTATTGATGAATATATATTATAATAATTATGGGGTAAATATTTGTCATTATACTTAAAACATCACGGGACAAGTGTTGATCAATAATTTTGTCGAAAAAAAAGAAAGTGTTGATCACTAATATATAAAAAATCATACACGGGACAATTGTTCTAATAATTTTTTTTTAATCATACACGACATGTACAATTGCTTTAATAAAAAAATTTTAATCATACACGGGACAATTGTTTCAATAAAAAAATATTAATCATACACGGGACAATTGCTTTAATAAAAATAAATCACATACGGGACAATTGCTTTAATAAAAAAAATTAATTATACACGGGACAATTGCTTTAAAAAAAATTTAATCATACACGGGACAATTGCTTTAATAAAAAAAATTAATCATACACGGGACAATTGCTTTAATAAAAAAAAATTAATCATACAAGCGAAAATTACTTTAATAAAAAGAATTTAATCATACATGGGACAATTGCTTTAATAAAAAAAATTAATCATACACGGGACAATTGCTTTAATAAAAAAAATTTAATCATATACAGGACAATTGCTTTAATAAAAAAAAGAAATTGAATAGGAAATAATTTTTATTATTAATAATAATTTATTACACAAAAATCATATACAGGACAATTACTTTAATAAAAAAATGACTTAATTTAATATATTTTACAAAAAAATAACAGAATGACGTCACTTATATTTTAACAATAATTTATAAATAAAAGTCAATAGAAAAACTATACAATATAAGAATCTCTTTGCAGACATTTAAATTTTTTAACAAGGAATGCTTTTTTTTACGCATTAACAAGGAATAAATTAAATATGATTATCTTTTTTACGTTTTTGGTATTAAAAATTCATAAATAATTAATCTTATGTTAAAAAATGAAAATTTTTGTAGGATAGGTTCTTTTAATATTATAAACAACAGTAAGAAAAACTATTCTAAAATTTGAAAGAATAAAAGAGTTGATTAAAAAGTAGGACAAAAAGTTATGGAATAAAATATTTGAGTAATCAAAAGTTGCTAAAATTTTTAACAGAGACTAAAAACAAAATTTGAGATATTTATATGGAGTAGAAATTTAATTAACCCTTAAATATCACTTTTTACTATTGTAACACAATGAGACCCTTCACATTTGTTTATATTGCACTTCATTAACCCGCTCCCAGTCGCAGAATGACTACGGTCTGGCAAGTGCACCAGTCTGTCGTCGAGTAATAATTCACACTCTACGAGTAGAATGAGTTCGAATCCACAGGGATCGTGCTGAAGCTTCACTAGCGTTATTTAAGTTTGTGATAGTTTGCATTCGCTTTGGTTTTTGGAAAAGGTTTTTATAAAAATAGCGTAATGCTTTGCAGAAATATAAATGACAGAATGTATAAATAATAGATTCAAGAAATATAGAGGCTAGGTATGGTGGTTGGACTCCCTCCCTTCTTCATATTTGGCATGATCGGTGTATAAGATAGTTACTTAGATTATGTTCGGCGGTGAATTCTCCTTGTTGTAGTAATACCTTACTATTACACTATGTTTATTAAAGTTTCCCTACATTCATAACTAAGGTACCTACGAGAGCCTAACCTCGATGTGTCACATACCCTAATTACTAAGCGAGTTGTTTATAAACATGCATTATAATCTTCACCAATTAACCTCTAGATCCTAGTATCGGGCTATTCATCTTCTAAGTGCTCAACTCACACCTAGTTCATGATTCCTCCTCTAACCGCTCATTCACGACTAGTTCAGGATGTTACCATCTCTATACACCTAGCATTATTTACTACTAGTTCCGGACCATATCAAGTCAAAACCTGATATCAATTCTATGGGCGCTCCCGCTTATCCGGCCAGATTACGAGAATACGTTATTAAAGTGCAAGAAAGTAAATAACAAACACAATTACTAAATATCATTTATTATAACTTAGACTCAACCACAGACTCCAAATATTCATACTGCGATGTGAAGATTCAGTTTATTTTTATAATTGATCCTGTGCATTTCATCAGCTTGGGCACCAAGTTACTCCATCATGATGCGTTGTGGTGCATCGTACTGCGATGGAAGATTTTCTCAAGATTTATTTCTTCTGATTTCTTGGCGAGCAAGCAGCTGCCATCGTGGCACGATGGCACACATCGTGCTGCGATGGAATGCTCATTTTCTTCACTTTTTGGGCTTTTTCTTGTCTTTTTGCATCTTGGACTATGTCTTGATGCTTTTTCTTGCTTTTGTAGGTTTTCCTTCGTATTTGGGCATGTCTTGGTCATTTTACTACTAATAATACTACTAAAAATACCATAGAAATTCCTGTCATCACAGAACTAGAAAATAAAATTCGAATGATCTGCTAAAAAAGTTATATATAAATATAAATCAAACATAAACATTATTTCGCCGACACAGCTTGTTGCCTGTTTGACTTCTATTCATGTGTAATTATCACACACAGATATATATTATGTTATAATTTGTTCCATTATCTCTTTGAGGTAAGGCTTATGTCCATCCCTTGTAATTATTTTTTTTCTATTTTTTATTAATATCATATGAGATATAGATATAGCATGGGATGTGTAGGGGTGCCAACATAGTTGGGATGTTTACACATTCCCTGATATCTAGATGCTCTTAATTTATCAAAAAAAATCTTTACAATTTCATACAAAAATTTAAATCAGAATAAATACAAATTTGATATAAAAAAGTTAAATTTCATATCCTATTGGATATTCCACGTGTTCCAAATAACTTTAAAATATTAATGATATAATTTAAACTAAGAATTGTACAAAGCTGATTATAAAAAAATTATACATTTTATTACTTAAAAAGAGTTACTGTTTTTAATTGAAAATAGTTTTATATTTTTCAAAAAAAAGAAAAACAAAATTGTCCATTTTTTGTTTGTGTGAATATATATATATATATCCGCATAAAAAAAATTAAGAAATTAACAAATTAAGAAGATTTTATTTACAACAAATTAAGAAGTTAAACACATATTTTTAGGGGTATATTTTTAGACCATAAAATCATAGGTAGTATCTCAAAAACAAAAAGTAGTAGATTCTACGAATTTGAACAGAGGTTAAAGTTAAAGGAGTTGGAGGTGAGTGTTCAAGTTTTAGTAAGGAAAAAACTAACATAATAATACAACTAACAATTTGCCATTAAAAAAAATTAGTCAACACATTTGTTGAATTTGTGCCAATTGTGAGAAGAACTTCAGTATGTCAACTGCGCCGAACAAAAAAAATATTACAGGGGGGTAATCAGAAAAAAAAAATTGCAGAGGGTAAAACAAAACACACTCATTTTACAGGAGGTAAAAGTCCATTATATCCCATTTAAATAATTTAAAAAGAATCTCACTATCCGTAAAATAAGAGAGTTAAAAAGAAATGAGTATCACTAACGAGAAAAATAGAGTATCCAACATGGTGTTCTACAACTTTGTACGTCTTTTGACAGTTTGAGTTAGAAGTTTATTCTCAATGGTGCATATAAAAAAAAATTAAACATATGAAAAATTGTGTTAAAAGATGACAATTCTTTAAATATATATTTTAACTATTGATGACAAGAATTTATATGATATTTTAGTTTAGTTTTTATTAGTTTTTTGTAAGTTTTAAGACTAAATGCAAACAAATATCTTAAAAACTGAAGTTACTTAACAAAGAAGCAAGAGTTAGAAAAATTACACAAAAAAGAGCTAAAATGAAGAAAAAAGGCTGAAACCATCATCCAATGATGCCAAGTTATTAGTTTGAAACAAAATTTAAAAATTTTAGGAGAAGATCAGAACCCATCGCCCCACGATGCAAGTAATTGTGCCACGATACATGCATGTGAGACATTGTGCCACGATAAAGTCCAAGAAAAAAAACTATTAATAGAGCTCTCCTCCACCACAATTATTCATTTAGAAATTCAGAGAAATACAAACCTCTAAGGAGCAAAAAACACTACAAGAAATATGATTTTTTGCAACGACTTTTTTTGTTATAAGTTGTTACAAGAGAGTAAGGAGCACTCAAGGGGAGGCACTGGGAGAGTAACTTCCTCCGCAAGGCATCAAGGCTACTTTTTATGCATAATTTTACTTTCTTTTTTGTTGACTAAAAATAGCAATATTTATTAATTTCAATAATCGATAGACTACATCATATGCAAATACAAATTCAACATCGCTAAAAATAAAAGGGATGAATCTGTGAACAAACTCACAACATCCAAGCTTCAAATAATATGATAAAATTAAAGTCACCGGCATATCCAAGCTTCCGGATATGCAACGTTGATGCTCAAATCATTGATTGAATCTGCAATTGATTGGAGATGATCTTTCGATATGAACTAAAGGAACACCGCAACAAGACGGAAAATAAAACTTCGTACCAAGACGACGAACAACACAACGCCGCACTCAGACGACGAAATCACAACAAAAGAAAACAACTAAAAGACTTAATATATGTGAAAAATCACATATTTAGATTAAAAGCAAGAAAAAAAATAAGCAGAGGGGTGATTTTAGGCCAAAAATAACCTAAAATCACCCCCTTACCGGTGGAGGATGAAGAAACAAGGAAGAAGAAAATAGGGCCGGCAAGAGAGGAGGGTATATTTTACTCTTTTGTTTTAATTATGCTTATAAGTAGCTAAATCTCTTTAGATTAGGTCGAGTAGATGAACTCCTCTATGAATGCTTTGTTGGAACAAAGTGGGTCTGACATGAACCTCTAATGTTTTAAGTGGTTTTGATGATAACAAAGTATTAAAATTACAATTGGATTTACTAATGGTTATTCAAGTGTGCAGAACTACAAGTTAAAATTCATTCAGAAGCACTATGAATAGTAGCAGAGAAGCCAGTCAAAACAAGCTCTGAAAGAGTATCGCTGTTCATCAGAAGCTTAATTTTTGCGTGCTGAAGATAGCACTTCTGAGGACCAAAAGCTAGACTCTGATAGAGTTCAGAAGCTGAAGATCTTAAGAAGCTATGACAAGAGCATCAGAAGCAAAAAGAAGTTACATCACTCAAGAACTGACAGAATCAGAATCAATGATTGAAGAACTATCTACTTTAAGGATCTGTCACGTCCACAGGAAGGAATATTCGTTGGTACAACGTTAACCTTATCCATAAGTGGAGCGCATTTGAGGATTGTACTATCGTACTATTATTACTCAAAATGGATGAGTGATAAATTGAATAGCTAGGTAGTGGAATTGGAATTCCTTACCAAAGAAGGCAATATACAGCTATCAATTGTACGAGTAAATTCCAGCTGGCACCTCTCTCTCTGCAACGGTCATCATCTTCCTCCAAGTATAAATAGAAGACTCAAATGGAAGAAATGACCACTGTTCTAACAACCGTTCTGTTACTACGTTCAAAGACTAAGAAGCATTCTGACATCATAATTTAAATCTGTCATTCTAAGTCTTAGAACATTTTGAGTTGTATTTTGTAAACACCTCTGATAGTATATCAAGTGTTCCTTAACATTCATTCTTATTATTAAGTTTGTTTGAGAAGTCTCTTGTTAGGTATTAACTTGAGCATTTGAGAAGTCTCTTGTTTAGTGAAACTTGAGCATCTGAGAAGTCTCTTGCAAGTGTGCTTGAGCAGTTTGTAATCTTTAGTAGATTATAGTGAAAATCTCTTGTTAGTAACAAGGGGACTGGAGTACTCTCGATTTGTGAGGGGAACCAGGATAAATTCTGTGCCTTTCTTTCTCTCTCTCAGCACCCTCTTTTTATTTTGTGATTTTATCCGCTGCGAACTTAGATTTTATTTCGAAAAAGTTTTAATTCTCAAAACACAATTCAACCCCCCCTTCTTGTGTTTTTCCACCTTCAATTGGTATCAGAGCTGGGCTGTTGCCTAACTCTCACCTATCAGTGAAACAGTTAAGATTCAGGGAGGAAAAACATGTCTGCTGAGAAGAATCTCAATGAAGTTCCGTTTGACTATGATTCTAATTCTAAAGACAGAAGGTCTTCTGACAAAATTCCCTTTTTCAATGGAACTGAGACTGGTTATCCATTCTGGAAAACCAAGATGTACAGTCACATCATGGCGATTGATTGTGATCTGTGGGACTTGGTAGAAGATGGAGTGAACTTTGAAAACATGGACTTAGAAGGTGTTGTTAGCTCTAAAGACAGAAAGGCTTTTACACCTACTCAAAAGCTGGAATATAAGAAGCATCACAGTGTAAAAGGGATGATGACAAATGCCATCTCTCATGATGAGTACTTGAAAATTGGAGATAAGAGAACGGCTAAGTCTATCTGGGATTCTCTTAAATCCAAGTATGAAGGAAATAAACAAGTTAAGGAGGCTAAGGCCAACTTGTTAGTACATCAGTATGAATTATTTAAAATGAAGGACGGAGAGGACATTGAGACAATGTTCTCTAGGTTTCAAATTCTTGTTTCGGGATTTCAAGTTTTAGATAAGAGCTATACTGAAGCTGATCATGTAAGGAAAGTACTCAGAAGCTTGCCGCCAAAGTGGAGACCAAAAGTGACAGCGTTTCAGGAATCTAAGGATTTAGATACTGTGTCTCTTGAAAGCTTGGTTAGTTCTCTAAAAAGTCATGAGATGGAACTTATGACTGATGAATCGACTAAGAAGCTAAAAGGGATAGCCCTGAGCACCAAGAGTTCCTCTAAGGCTCTGAAGGCGAAGGTTATAGTATCTGATGAAGAAGCTTCTGAAGAAGGTCACGAGATGGACTCTGATGAAGAAGAAGAAATGGTTCTGATGGCTGCAAGAGTATCACAATGGGCTAAGAGAAGCAAGAAGTATGCTGGTAAGTTTGGAGGTTCTTCCAAGAAGGTTGGTGCTTCTAAGGATAAAAAGGAAGAACAAAACAAATGCTTTAAGTGCAACAAACCAGGACACTGCATTGCTGACTGCCCAGAGAACCTGAGTAAAACATCCAAGAGAACCTCTAACAAAGAAAGATACAAAAGTAAGCTCAAGAAGGGGTTCCTTGCCACTTGGGATGATTTGGATCAGGAATCAGATTCTGATGGGGAAGAAGAAGCAAACCTAGCCTTGATGGCAACCGCTTCTGATCAAGAGAACTCTGAGCACGAAGCTGACTCAGATTCAGAAGATGAAGAAGAGGTACTTGCTAAACTTTCTCGTTCTGAATTAATAGATTCCTTAAAAGATGCCTTAAAACTTTTAACCAAAAAGGCAGGTGAGTGTAAGGTCCTTAAAAAGGCCTATAACAACCTGACCGAAAAGGCAAATGAAATAATTGAACAAAATGAGTCTCTAAAATCAAGAAATGAATTTATGGAAACTCATTATGTTCTTGATGATAAGGTTCCTCCAGAACATGAATTTGCTCTTCAGGAATTCCTTATCAATGGAATGAAAAGAAGTAAAATAGCCTCTTTGATTTATCATGTAAGTAGAAATAGAGGAGAAGGTCTTGGATTCTCACGTTTTAAAGATAATCCATTATCTTCAAAGTCCTCTAATATAGATAAATCAAAACCTAAGGTTGTCTTTGTAAAGAGTCAATCAGAAGTTCTAAATGAGTCAGCTTCTAATAGAACATCAAAGCCAGAGGCTCAAAAGTCAAAGACTCTGAAGGATAAAACCTCAGAACCTAAGATTGTTAAGCCTCAAGCTAATGTTAAATCTAAAGAAGCTCTGACACATTCAAGAACAAAGCTCAAGAGCTATACTAAACCCAAAAACTTTTCAACAAGGGTGGTTAACTCTAGAAGCTCTGATAGGTCCTTCAAACAAAGACCACCTAGACCTGTAAAGACTAACACAAAAGGACCCATAAAGATATGGGTACCAAAATCTCAAATAATATTTGCTTCAGGTTTGCACACCAAGAAGGCCAAAGCAGCAATGCTGGTACCTGGACAGTGGCTGCTCACGACATATGACGGGAGAAAGGCATATGTTCCAAACCCTGACTCTGAAAGAGGGAGGTACTGTGGGGTTTGGAGGAAACCAAAAAGGGAAGATCATTGGTACAGGTATAGTTGGTAACTCTTCTCTTTCAATTAAAGATGTTTGGTTAGTTGATGGCCTCAAACATAATCTGCTTAGCATTAGTCAATTCTGTGATAGCGGATTCATTGTTAAATTTGATAAAGAGTCATGTACAGTAATCAATGATTCTGACAAGTCCATATTGTTTAGAGGATTAAGAAGAGGTAATGTTTATAAGGTGAATCTGTCAGAACTCACTGAGCAGAAGATAGTTTGTCTTCTATCTCTGAATGATGAAAAGTGGGTCTGGCACCAACGCTTAGGTCATGCTAACTGGAGATTAATCTCTAAGCTTAGCAAACTAAAGTTGGTTAAAGGCCTGCCAAATCTTAAATATCATTCAGATGCTCTGTGTGGTCCTTGTCAGATTGGCAAAATTTCAAAAACTTCTTTTAAACCTAAAAACATTGTCTCTACCTCAAGACCCTTAGAACTACTTCACATTGATTTGTTTGGTCCAGTAAGTACTGCCTCAATCAATGGGAAGAAATATGGATTAGTCATTGTTGATGATTACAGTAGATGGACTTGGGTAAAGTTTCTAAGAGTGAAAGATGATGCATATGATGTGTTCAGCATCTTCTGCACTCAAGTGCAAAATGAGAAAGGTCTCAAAATCTTAAAGGTTAGAAGTGATCATGGTGGTGAATTTGAAAACGAACCATTTGCAACTTTTTGTGAAGATCATGGCATTGTCCATGAGTTCTCTGCTCCTAGAACACCACAACAAAATGGTGTTGTAGAGAGAAAGAACAGGTCTTTACAAGAAATGGCAAGAACCATGATGCATGAGACAAAACTTGCTAAGCACTTCTGGGCAGAAGCTGTAAACACAGCTTGTTATATTCAAAATAGGATCTATATAAGACCTCTATTGAATCTAACAACATATGAACTCTTCAAAGGAAGAAAGCCCAACATCTCTTACTTTCATCAGTTTGGATGTACATGTTACATTCTAGACAACAAGGCCTACAAAAGAAAATTTGATGCCAAAGCTTGTAAGGGAATCTTCATAGGTTACTCTGAACGCTCAAAGGCATACAGAGTGTATAATTCTGAAACTAACACAGTGGAAGAATCTATACATGTTAGATTTGATGATAAAGAGCCTGACAGTAAAATGTCAGAGCAAGATAATAGTTATGCAGGTGTTCCATACCAATACATCGATTCAGAACCTGAAAAAGCATCAGAAGCTGTTGAAGCTTCAGAAGCTGTATTGGAAGAAGATGCTGAAGAAGCATCTCAATTAGAAGCATCACAAGAACATGATGACACTTCAGAAGAAGACACTCAACCAAGTGCTGATGTTGATGAAGCTCCAAGAAGGAAGTTCAAATATAGATCATCACATCCAGAAGATTTAATTCTTGGAAACAAAGAAAGTCCAAGAAAGACAAGATCAGACTATCAACAACTTGATTCACTTCTGGGACTAATCTCAATGATAGAACCAAAGAATGTTGATGAAGCACTTACTGACGATGGATGGATTGTAGCTATGCAAGATGAGCTCAATCATTTTCAAAGAAATGATGTATGGGACTTAGTGCCAAGACCAGCACATAAGAACATCATTGGAACCAAGTGGGTATTTAGAAACAAAATGAATGAACAAGGTGAAGTGGTAAGAAATAAAGCTAGACTGGTAGCACAAGGCTACAGTCAGCAAGAAGGTATAGACTTCACTGAAACATTTGCTCCAGTAGCAAGACTGGAAGCAATCAGGTTACTTCTTTCATATGCTGTTAACAATGGAATCACATTGTACCAAATGGATGTTAAGAGCGCCTTTCTTAATGGTGTTATTTCTGAAGAAGTATATGTCAAACAACCCCCAGGTTTTGAGGATTTGAAAAATCCCAATTATGTTTATAAACTTAAGAAATCACTCTATGGTCTCAAACAAGCTCCAAGAGCTTGGTATGAAAGACTGAGTAATTTCCTTTTAGAAAATGGTTTTCAAAAAGGTCAAATTGACAATACATTATTCAGAAAGACATCTAAGAAAGATATCTTAATCATTCAAATATACGTTGATGATATTATTTTTGGTTCTACTAATGCTTCCTTGTGCAAGAGTTTTTCAAAGCTGATGCAGGATGAATTCGAGATGAGTATGATGGGTGAATTGAAGTTCTTCCTTGGAATCCAAATTAATCAAGGAAAAGATGGCACTTACATTCATCAAAGCAAGTATACAAAAGAGCTTCTGAAGAAGTTCAACCTTGATGACTGCAAGATAATGTCTACACCCATGCATCCTACCAGCAGCTTAAGCAAGGAAGAGATAGGAAGCAAAGTAGATCAGAAGCTGTATCGAGGTATGATTGGTTCTTTACTCTACCTTACAGCATCTAGACCTGATATTCTATATAGTGTATGCTTGTGTGCTAGATTCCAGTCAGATCCTAGAGAACCTCACTTAACTGCTGTTAAGAGGATCTTTAGATATCTGAAAGGAACTACTAATCTAGGACTTCTTTATAAAAAATCCCTAGATAGTAAGCTAGTTGGATTCTGTGATGCTGACTATGCTGGTGATAAGATTGAGAGGAAATCCACTAGTGGAAATTGCCAATTCATTGGTGAGAATCTCATATCTTGGGCCAGTAAGAGACAAACAACTATTGCTTTGTCTACAGCAGAAGCAGAATACATCTCAGCTGCTAAATGCTGCACACAGCTTCTCTGGATGAAGTATCAGTTGGAAGATTATAACATAGCTGAAAGTAGTATTCCACTATATTGTGACAATACTGCTGCTATTCATTTGTCTAAGAACCCTATTCTACACTCTAGAGCTAAACATATTGAAATAAAACACCATTTTATAAGGGATCATGTTCAGAAAGGTACAATAGATATTCAATTCATTGATACTGAACATCAATGGGCTGACATATTTACTAAACCTTTAGCTATTGAAAGATTTGATTTTATCAAAAAGAATTTGAACATGCACTATATCTCTGAAGAAAATTAGCTCTGAGAAGTAGAATAGAATTAGCATCTGAAGCTCTATCAGAACCTCTTATAATTTAGAGTATCCCTTGGGAAGCTCTGAATAATTTAGGCTCTGAAGAGTAACAGGTTCTGATGAGGTGTCAGATACAAATGAGTGAGGCTCTGAACCTTTTAGAAATGAAACGTTCAGTACGAGTAAGTGTACAACAGTTGTCTATACACGCGTCAGCTATGATTAAACTTTTACAACACGTGTCTAGATCCTGACGGGCAGAGAACAGTTAATGATGATTATGGCAGTTAAGTATATTATTTAATTTTTAAAACTGCTCGCGCTCCCTCCCAATGTTTATTTTCTCTGTGTATGTGTGCTAGTTACTATTCATAAGTCACTTCACTCACTTGCACAATTTTTTACACAAAATCACTACCTACACAACCCTAGACCTTACAGAAATTCCCAATCTTCATCTTCTTAATTCTCTGTAACTATGGCTGCTCGTTCTTCAAACGAAATCGTTCAAGAACCCTTTAACCCTACGTTACCACCCATCATCGATCTTAATTCAAAAGATAACCTAGTCTACGAACATCATCAAACTGACGCTGGACCAGATGCTTATGATTTCTTCACTGAGAAGTTCGTGGATTTTGAAAGTTTGAAAGCGAATGGGATTGACATTCAATACTTGTTCTACAACCAACAATGGCAAAATTATTTTGAGATGCTTAATGGCTTCGTATACTACGACATAGTGAAGTATTTCTGGCAGAAGGCTAAAGTGTACGATAGAGCAAGTGCTGATAAAGAATACAAGGATATGGTTGAGAAGAACAAGGAATTACGAGGGAAAACAAGAAAGGAACTTGGTCTTAAACCTTATAGAGAAAGGGAAATTAGGTCAAATATTTTGGGAATCAATGTTGTGATAACTCAGGCACACATTGCTAAGATTCTGGGTTTAGACAACAAAGGAGAAGATATAGAAGTGTATGATAAGAAAAGCAAGCATTTGGATTCAATTCATCAGGACCTCTTTAAATCTGGATGCACACAAAAGGATTTTGGAAAAGTAATGCACATGAAGCACACATTTGAATTTGCTTTCAGAATGTGTTTGTCTACCATCTTCACCAGAAAAGGTGGATTGGATACCATCTCCATTCCACACAAACATCTCATCTGGTTCTTATACAAGAGGGTGAAAGTTAATTTGGCTAAGATTCTTTTTGATCACATGTGCTTTACCATCAATGAGGGTAGAACTAAAATACCATCAGTCATTCATCACCCTAGGTTAATTTCAGAACTGATAAGGCAAACCAAACTCACAGATATTGTGAGTGCCAAAGAAAAACTTAGAGTTTTCCAAACCTCTAAATATGATGCATCAGTTCTGGTCAACATGAAGAGAAAAACCAAGGA
Organism: Trifolium repens; assembly: GCA_030408175.1. NCBI lineage: Eukaryota > Viridiplantae > Streptophyta > Magnoliopsida > Fabales > Fabaceae > Trifolium > Trifolium repens. The sequence continues at coordinate 42,724,608 of CP125851.1, forward strand.
AGAAATCATTCAAGTGAAAACACCTCTACAGCAAGTGTACGAAAAGTACTTCTGGTGTGATGGGTTTCCCACCATATCAGAACATGATAATGAGGAGGTCATCAAGAACTTTCTTGAATCAGTAAGAAGAGATACTGGGGTTAGTGTGCCCAGGAAAATGGTTGTAAGTGTTCCTAATTGGGATATCTTCAAGGGACCAAGAGATATTACAAGGAACAGAAGAAAGCCAAGAACTACTGAGCAAGAAATGATCGATGAAGGCTCTGATGATCAAGGACATGCTAGTGCTGATGAGATTGAGGAAGGTGCTAAAAATATGATGACTGAAGCTGTTCAGAAGGAAAAGCGGACAAAGAAAAGGCATGATAGGTCTTCAGCTTCTGAGGAAGATCAGAACCCTGCTAAACCTGCAAAGAGATTAAAGACCAGAGCTTCTAAACCAAAAGGTAAGATCTCTGAATCTAATACTTCTAGCATTCCTGTAGCTCAGGTTATTGGTTCTGAACCTCAACCCTCTATTGCTAAACCATCTATTTCTCAACCTCCTTCATCTACCAATCAACCTCAACCCATAGACTTCACCATACCTATTAGTGTAGTCTTACCTGATCATAAACCATCATCATCATCTTCATCAGATACCAGCACTGCCTCGGATGAGTTAATTGCTACACTCATCAGAGAATCCAACCCAAAACAAAAGAAAACTCTTACACCAAAGAGAACCTCTTTCAAGAAAACCACAAAGAAAACCACCATAAAGCCCATTCATCTTTCCTCTGATGAAGAAACCCACATCATCAAAGACACTACCATCCTTAATCAACCAACCACTACTGAATCCGTTCTTGATCATCTCCAACAACATCTATCTGGAGATGCCTTTACACATTCCAATCCTAACTCTCCTCGTTTTCCTATTATCAAACCCTCTACTGTTCAAACTATCCAAAAACCACCTATTGTTCAAGTCATTCAAACTCCTCCCCCCTCACTTGATCACATCTCACGAGTGAATCCACCTACATTCACCCCTGTTCAGAATGAGCCAATTGCTCATTCTGAAGAACAACAAGAATCCCCTCATCAATCACCCAATAAAATCATGACTGAACAACAACATCAATCACCACAACCTGTCTCTGACCCACTCAACAAACCTCTAGTTTTAGAAGAGGTTCTTGAGCTTTACCAACACCTAACTAAAGCTGAACGTCAAATATTCAAGGATTCCATCAATCTTGATGATGATATCATACCTCCAAATCTCAGTAAAATCAAAATCATTGAACTCAAAAGAAAGAAACCTGAACCAACCATTCCCTTTGACCCATCCTTACCCTTTTTCAATTCTGACTCTGAACCAAACCTTGAGCTGCTAAATAATGCTATAGGTATTAGACTTAAGAGGTTCAAACAAAGAGAGGAAGAAACTCTTATCTTCCCTTCTGATATGGATGCTGATGTCAGGGAATTAGAGTACTTATTTGGTAAATCTTTAAGGATTCTCAGTACTCATCTGAAGGATAAGATTAAGGGTAAAGGAGCAAACACTGTACAGGAACTGTTTGAGATTGTTGAGAAGCTAAACGCTCCAAGGCTCACATCTTTCAACCATGAAGAAGAATGTCAGAGGTTAGCATTTTTAGCTGCTGTGAATGAAAGTATAACAAGATCTCTGGATGATGAGCAGGCTAGGATAACTGCTGAAATGGAACGTCAGAGGCTTGCTGAACAAGAAGCCTTCAAGTTATTGGTTGATAGAGCTGTTCACATTGCTGTCATTGAGACTAATAAGATTATTGAGAATCAAGGAGCTGCAGAAGAATTTGTTATGAATGATCAGAATCTTAGTGAACCAGATTCTGATAAAGGTAAAGCTCCCATTGTTGCTTCATCTCCTCCTAGATCTCCACCTGTACTTGTCCAAGGCTCTTCTTCATCTGCTATACCCTCTGTTATGCAAGAAGCTCTGGATGTAATCAAGCATGACTTAAGAGAGGAACTAAGAAATGAAATGGATGAATTCAGGGCCGATATAAGAGAAGACATGAACAGATCTGGTGAAGCTACTAACAAGAAGATAGATGCAATGATGGAACTTCTTCTGAAACTTACTCAACAGCAACCCAAACCTTAACCCTTATGTCTGAGCACTTATTTGTCATTAGTTCTTGTGTAATTTTTGGATAATTTTTCTTTAATTCATATCTATATTATCCATATTTGTATGTTTGTTATTTGCTTATATGTTTATTTTATATTTGTTTTTCAAAATTTAACTTTTTTATATACCATGATATTGTCTGGTACTCTTGAGAATTCTGACTCTAGTGAAAGATGCTGAAGAGCATCTTAGTTTTTAAACTAATAAGCCTAGGATTTTCAAAACCTAAGAGTCCCTCTCATCAGTACTCCTGTTTACTCATGAAATTTCAGTGTTTTTATCTCGAAACGTTGCGCTCAAGATGGCTTGGACCATACATTGTTGCTGAAGTCTTTTCTCATGGAGCACTTGAAGTTTCTATAGAAGATGACTGCACCACTCTCAAAGTTAATGGACAATGTGCAAAACATTATGATGAAGGGTTGCTCCAAGTGATATATGTCGCTCGCCTCATTGAAAGCTTTTTCAGGGAAGTCACTTTTACTCTCTCTCACTTATTTACTTTTGTGCCTAGTTGAATTTTTACATTGAAGACCATGCTTTGAACTAGTGTAGGGGAGGATTTATATTTTGGTACTTAACTTCTGCTATTTGATAATTTTCTGGCTTGTTTGATTGAAGTTATGCTCAAAAAAAAAAAAAAAGATTATGCCTTTGAGGGACCTTTGAAAATTTTATTTGACAGACATGTTCAATTGTGATAATGGAGTTGTCTTTAGGTAGCTAATAATTAGCATAATGTTCCTTGACTATTTTTTTGTGAACCAACTTCTATATGTGAGATTTGAGCCTTTATAAGGAGATTTATCTTGAATTATCAATGTTTACCCCTTCTCTTTCTATGAGTGTGTTTCCCATTTTGTTACATTCTAGAACTTGTCTTGTGACCATTTCAAAGCGAAAATTGATTTGCATCATGTGAAAAATGTTGGGGCATTTTTAGGTATTTCTTTGTGGCCTTTAATTTTATTGTTTTGAAATTATCCTTAGTTGGCCACTTTGAGCTTATTGATTATTTCTTCCTTGGTACCTAGATATGATCAAATATATTATTGTTTCATGGTAACCATTTGGAATTGAAAATGGAGCAACCTATTGAAAAGAAGAGAATTGTCCTATATTTGAGTTGTTCATGTATTGTGTTGAGCTGAAAAAGAAAAAAAAAAGGTCATATTTGAATTTGCTCAATTGTTTTATGAGCTTCATAGAAAAAAATGGAAAAAGAAAAGAAATGGCTTATGTGCTTATAAAGAACATCCTTCAAAAGAAAGAACAAGAATTGAAAAAACAAAAGAAAAGGAAAGAGCACACTTTGGTAGAAATGAAAAGAAGAGATATTAGTTTGGAGTTTTAAGCAAAATTGTAAAAATACATATAGAAGCTCCATTTTTGTTTCAAATGTTGCTATTTGTTTCTTGATTTTTTTACCCCTTTGATTATCCATTTCTTCTTATTCCCACCTTACATGAATTAACCATGGCCCCATTACAACCCATAAGACCCCATCTTTTGCATGCATGTAGACTATTTAGTAGAGATTTGGTCAAATTACAAGCTTATGGTAATGTGCATTTTGTGGAAACTTAAGAGCTTATTTTCCTAGTCCCTAAACACTTAAAGAGAGATTGTGAGAGAGCGCTCATGTTCATTTAAAGATAGTTTTCATGGACATATAAGACTCTAATTGGGCAACCATTTGACTACTCCGTATACTTTATATTGTCTGTCAATGTTGCTTATAATATGTGGTCCCTTACTTGGCTATCTCTATTATCTTTTTTGAAAAATATATTAAGTCAGAGAATTTGCTTGAGGACAAGCAAATGTTAAGTGTGGGGGAGTTGATAAACTCCAATCTAGTGTAGTATATGTAGATATTTTTGTGTTAATTTAGAATAATTATTTACTATTATATATATAACTCACTTGATTTGCTCTATATTTTACTTTACAAAAGTATGCAAATCCAATTTTTGAATCACTTAAAAAGATAAACATGATATATACTATTTATTATTATTATTATTATTAGTATTACTACTACTATTATTATTTATTGTATTACTTACACTTTTTACCATGTTCTAGGAAAAAGAAATAAAGATAACTAGAGGCCCAAGAAGAAATACGATGGCCCAAGAGTGATTAAGGGAGTTTGTCAACTTGTCATTCTAATTACATCACACATGGAAAGAATTTGAGAGGAAGTAACAGAGGCGGTAGCAGCACAACACAAAGGGATTCCAAATTGAATAAATTGGAGTACAACTCATGCAACAAGGGGAAGCCTTAAGAAAGAAGAAACTCTTCTTGTCTTTTACGAACAGAGTCGGCAACAACAACATTGCAAATTGAAGACAATTGGGGAGTATAAATAGAGCTCTTTGGTTAGAAGTTTTGGGGACCAATTTATTTTCTTCTGAAACCATACGCTGTACATAGCATAGTTTTGGAAGAATTTTAGAAACAAAAATTGAGCAACACAGAGGGAGAGTACCAACTTCCATTGAAGCATTTTTAGGGTTATTCTCTACTCTTACTTTCATGAATCTTTATTTTAGTGTTCTTCATTACTATGAATATGAATAGTTAAGTATTTTTCTAGGGTTTATGGTGGATCTTGTAATTGAGATACTTTATGCTATGTCTTAGTTTTATGTTCTAGTTTCTAATTGAATTTCAGTTTTGATTTCAATTAAGTTTGTCCTATTGATTTTATCACATGATTAGGAATGATCAACCTTTGAATGTTAATAATCAATTAATTGATCAGCGACCGTACTGCAGTTAATTGGTGGACCTATAGGATAAATGAGATTAGAATTATTGCATGACCAAACCTTAATTTTAATCTTCCAATCATTCAAACCTTTTTGTGCTTTATGCTTTTCTTGAATTTCAATTCTTTGCATGACCAAACAAGGGGTTAATTTAGGAAAAAGAATATTAATCACGAATGACCAAACGGATTAATAGTTTTAGTAAAGGGATTGGTAATTGAGTTAAAAATAAAGGAATTCAAGTGGAATTAGACATAGGGAATCAATAATTGCAAGTAAAATCATGACCCTAGACCCCTTTATATTAAATTCCAACTTTTACTTTTGTTCTTCTGTTTGTTATTATTTTCTATTTACTTATTTAGTTATTGTAAACAACTCAACTATTTGTCCGTCTAAATAATAAATAATCTTAATTAGTTTGGTATTTGTTAATTAATCTCTGTGGATACGATAATCTTTTATACTACTTCTGCGATAGAGTACACTTGCTCTAAGTGTGTTTTTAACGCAACAAGTTTTTGGCGCCGTTGCCGGGGATTAATTTAACAATATTGAGTGAAAAAAAGATTTTTTATTAATTTAGACATTTTAACTTTTTTTGTTAGTTTATTTGTCACTTTCCATTGTTAATATCACTTGTGCATACTCATCCGCTCTTAGGAGCTTCTTTGTAGTCTAGTTTTGTTTTTGTAGGGATTAAAAGAAAATATGGCAGAGAAGAAAACAATGAGAGATTACATCATGGGTAATCAAGAAAGAACCGCACCTAAACGGAAAACTTTAGGAGAATACATCATAGAATCTAAATTGGATGCTATGATAAGACAGTTAGAAACATTGATGCCGTCTGTTTGCGAATGTTGTGGCTTGGTGGGGCATAAAAGTCAAGACTGTCAAATAGCAAATTCTTGTGATGACTATGATATTCTTCCTACTGAGGAACAAAATGATCCTCACTCTTTCAAGAGGGACATTAATTATATACCGCCATGTTTGAGACGTACATATCCAAAACAAGCGGAGGAGCCAAATATCAATGAGACACGTACAACCTTGAGACAAAGCACCATTACCGAGTTATTTCAAAGATATCAAGACTCCATATCAACTCATATTCAGCCCAAGTTTGAGGCAGAAGCTGAAGATAACCTTCTCACTAGTGGTGTAGACTTAAATGAAGACCTTACGCATGAGACACAAGTGCTGATAGAAAGTGAAGAAGCTCTTACTGAAGAGAGCAATTGTGAAGAGAACGACCTTGTAGTTCTAGACAAGAAAGAAAGGCCGAAGACTCCAGTCATTTCGGGTCAAACTCTATTAACCATTGGTGATGTGGTAATTGAGGTTCTAAAGGGAAAAGTAAATTTAAGGTGTGGTAAGGAAAAAGATGTTTTGAAAGCTTTGAATTCCGTTGAAAATTTCTCTCATTTTATTTCTTCGTCTTTTGACAATGTGGTTGTTACTAATTACTTTAGTGACTTAAGGATGCAGGTCCCTATGGAAAAAAATTATATTTTGCAGGATCCTAGCATAGTGGCAAATGTAATTGATGAAGCCATAGAATCCGTTTGTGCCTTGTTAAGTCACAATCAGCTGGGGAGAGAATGGACTCCGTATCATATGTATAAAAAGTTCATGGAATTTCTCCCTAATCAGCGGAAGCAAAAGGATGATGTGGTTTATGTTTCATTTTGGCCACCCTAACATATAAGGCGTCGAGCTACCGACGTTAACCAAGCGCTTCACAGGAGGCAACCTGTGTTTATTGTTCTTTATTTTTAGTTTATTCTAATTTTTTTTATAATTTTATTATGTTGGTATGTTTAATTCTGTTTTGAAGAATTTCAGTGTTTTTATCTCGAAACGTTGCGCTCAAGATGGCTTGGACCATACATTGTTGCTGAAGTCTTTTCTCATGGAGCACTTGAAGTTTCTATAGAAGATGACTGCACCACTCTCAAAGTTAATGGACAATGTGCAAAACATTATGATGAAGGGTTGCTCCAAGTGATATATGTCGCTCGCCTCATTGAAAGCTTTTTCAGGGAAGTCACTTTTACTCTCTCTCACTTATTTACTTTTGTGCCTAGTTGAATTTTTACATTGAAGACCATGCTTTGAACTAGTGTAGGGGAGGATTTATATTTTGGTACTTAACTTCTGCTATTTGATAATTTTCTGGCTTGTTTGATTGAAGTTATGCTCAAAAAAAAAAAAAAAGATTATGCCTTTGAGGGACCTTTGAAAATTTTATTTGACAGACATGTTCAATTGTGATAATGGAGTTGTCTTTAGGTAGCTAATAATTAGCATAATGTTCCTTGACTATTTTTTTGTGAACCAACTTCTATATGTGAGATTTGAGCCTTTATAAGGAGATTTATCTTGAATTATCAATGTTTACCCCTTCTCTTTCTATGAGTGTGTTTCCCATTTTGTTACATTCTAGAACTTGTCTTGTGACCATTTCAAAGCGAAAATTGATTTGCATCATGTGAAAAATGTTGGGGCATTTTTAGGTATTTCTTTGTGGCCTTTAATTTTATTGTTTTGAAATTATCCTTAGTTGGCCACTTTGAGCTTATTGATTATTTCTTCCTTGGTACCTAGATATGATCAAATATATTATTGTTTCATGGTAACCATTTGGAATTGAAAATGGAGCAACCTATTGAAAAGAAGAGAATTGTCCTATATTTGAGTTGTTCATGTATTGTGTTGAGCTGAAAAAGAAAAAAAAAAGGTCATATTTGAATTTGCTCAATTGTTTTATGAGCTTCATAGAAAAAAATGGAAAAAGAAAAGAAATGGCTTATGTGCTTATAAAGAACATCCTTCAAAAGAAAGAACAAGAATTGAAAAAACAAAAGAAAAGGAAAGAGCACACTTTGGTAGAAATGAAAAGAAGAGATATTAGTTTGGAGTTTTAAGCAAAATTGTAAAAATACATATAGAAGCTCCATTTTTGTTTCAAATGTTGCTATTTGTTTCTTGATTTTTTTACCCCTTTGATTATCCATTTCTTCTTATTCCCACCTTACATGAATTAACCATGGCCCCATTACAACCCATAAGACCCCATCTTTTGCATGCATGTAGACTATTTAGTAGAGATTTGGTCAAATTACAAGCTTATGGTAATGTGCATTTTGTGGAAACTTAAGAGCTTATTTTCCTAGTCCCTAAACACTTAAAGAGAGATTGTGAGAGAGCGCTCATGTTCATTTAAAGATAGTTTTCATGGACATATAAGACTCTAATTGGGCAACCATTTGACTACTCCGTATACTTTATATTGTCTGTCAATGTTGCTTATAATATGTGGTCCCTTACTTGGCTATCTCTATTATCTTTTTTGAAAAATATATTAAGTCAGAGAATTTGCTTGAGGACAAGCAAATGTTAAGTGTGGGGGAGTTGATAAACTCCAATCTAGTGTAGTATATGTAGATATTTTTGTGTTAATTTAGAATAATTATTTACTATTATATATATAACTCACTTGATTTGCTCTATATTTTACTTTACAAAAGTATGCAAATCCAATTTTTGAATCACTTAAAAAGATAAACATGATATATACTATTTATTATTATTATTATTATTAGTATTACTACTACTATTATTATTTATTGTATTACTTACACTTTTTACCATGTTCTAGGAAAAAGAAATAAAGATAACTAGAGGCCCAAGAAGAAATACGATGGCCCAAGAGTGATTAAGGGAGTTTGTCAACTTGTCATTCTAATTACATCACACATGGAAAGAATTTGAGAGGAAGTAACAGAGGCGGTAGCAGCACAACACAAAGGGATTCCAAATTGAATAAATTGGAGTACAACTCATGCAACAAGGGGAAGCCTTAAGAAAGAAGAAACTCTTCTTGTCTTTTACGAACAGAGTCGGCAACAACAACATTGCAAATTGAAGACAATTGGGGAGTATAAATAGAGCTCTTTGGTTAGAACTTAGAAGTTTTGGGGACCAATTTATTTTCTTCTGAAACCATACGCTGTACATAGCATAGTTTTGGAAGAATTTTAGAAGCAAAAATTGAGCAACACAGAGGGAGAGTACCAACTTCCATTGAAGCATTTTTAGGGTTATTCTCTACTCTTACTTTCATGAATCTTTATTTTAGTGTTCTTCATTACTATGAATATGAATAGTTAAGTATTTTTCTAGGGTTTATGGTGGATCTTGTAATTGAGATACTTTATGCTATGTCTTAGTTTTATGTTCTAGTTTCTAATTGAATTTCAGTTTTGATTTCAATTAAGTTTGTCCTATTGATTTTATCACATGATTAGGAATGATCAACCTTTGAATGTTAATAATCAATTAATTGATCAGCGACCGTACTGCAGTTAATTGGTGGACCTATAGGATAAATGAGATTAGAATTATTGCATGACCAAACCTTAATTTTAATCTTCCAATCATTCAAACCTTTTTGTGCTTTATGCTTTTCTTGAATTTCAATTCTTTGCATGACCAAACAAGGGGTTAATTTAGGAAAAAGAATATTAATCACGAATGACCAAACGGATTAATAGTTTTAGTAAAGGGATTGGTAATTGAGTTAAAAATAAAGGAATTCAAGTGGAACTAGACATAGGGAATCAATAATTGCAAGTAAAATCATGACCCTAGACCCCTTTATATTAAATTCCAACTTTTACTTTTGTTCTTCTGTTTGTTATTATTTTCTATTTACTTATTTAGTTATTGTAAACAACTCAACTATTTGTCCGTCTAAATAATAAATAATCTTAATTAGTTTGGTATTTGTTAATTAATCTCTGTGGATACGATAATCTTTTATACTACTTCTGCGATAGAGTACACTTGCTCTAAGTGTGTTTTTAACGCAACACTTTTCCATTATATGTTTTCTTTTGATGTTACTTGATTACTCTGAATGAGTAAAATGAGAGGAATCATCCCTTTTTATAGTGTCATCAAGCTCTCTTATCAGGAAGGTTTTCAACACAATTCATTAAATGAATTTAGTTGTCATCACTTCTTGACTTGACTGCCTTGTTATGACGCATTTGACTGCTTGGTTTTCTGTGTCTTTTTGACTGATGCCAAAAGGGGGAGTAAGAGTAGCGTTAAAATTAATGTTGATTCATTCATATACTGCTCAATCTGAAACTGTAATGTTAAATGCATTATGAATCAATATTTATCTCTTATGATTTTTTCTCATTCTGAACGATTATTGAAAGGGGAGAAAACTTAAGAACCTAAAATAAATCTCATAGATAATGTCAGAAGAGCTTGCAAACCTCTTCTGAGCATTATCAGACTCTGAGAAGAAGAGCTTACAAACCTCTGCTTCTGAGAGACAAATATGAAAATTTATTTTAAGTTAATAAGTTGGCTCTTAAACTGTTTTAATTAATTATGGATAAGACTTAGGGGGAGCTTACAAACCTACCCTTATGGATTATCAGACTCAGGGGGAGATTGCAAACCTTTGAAACCTGAAGTCATCATAATTAAATTAAATCAACAACAATTGAATTTTAATGCTTTGGTTTGTCATCATCAAAAAGGGGGAGATTGTTGGAACAAAGTGGGTCTGACATGAACCTCTAATGTTTTAAGTGGTTTTGATGATAACAAAGTATTAAAATTACAATTGGATTTACTAATGGTTATTCAAGTGTGCAGAACTACAAGTTAAAATTCATTCAGAAGCACTATGAATAGTAGCAGAGAAGCCAGTCAAAACAAGCTCTGAAAGAGTATCGCTGTTCATCAGAAGCTTAATTTTTGCGTGCTGAAGATAGCACTTCTGAGGACCAAAAGCTAGACTCTGATAGAGTTCAGAAGCTGAAGATCTTAAGAAGCTATGACAAGAGCATCAGAAGCAAAAAGAAGTTACATCACTCAAGAACTGACAGAATCAGAATCAATGATTGAAGAACTATCTACTTTAAGGATCTGTCACGTCCACAGGAAGGAATATTCGTTGGTACAACGTTAACCTTATCCATAAGTGGAGCGCATTTGAGGATTGTACTATCGTACTATTATTACTCAAAATGGATGAGTGATAAATTGAATAGCTAGGTAGTGAAATTGGAATTCCTTACCAAAGAAGGCAATATACAGCTATCAATTGTACGAGTAAATTCCAGCTGGCACCTCTCTCTCTGCAACGGTCATCATCTTCCTCCAAGTATAAATAGAAGACTCAAATGGAAGAAATGACCACTGTTCTAACAACCGTTCTGTTACTACGTTCAAAGACTAAGAAGCATTCTGACATCATAATTTAAATCTGTCATTCTAAGTCTTAGAACATTTTGAGTTGTATTTTGTAAACACCTCTGATAGTATATCAAGTGTTCCTTAACATTCATTCTTATTATTAAGTTTGTTTGAGAAGTCTCTTGTTAGGTATTAACTTGAGCATTTGAGAAGTCTCTTGTTTAGTGAAACTTGAGCATCTGAGAAGTCTCTTGCAAGTGTGCTTGAGCAGTTTGTAATCTTTAGTAGATTATAGTGAAAATCTCTTGTTAGTAACAAGGGGACTGGAGTACTCTCGATTTGTGAGGGGAACCAGGATAAATTCTGTGCCTTTCTTTCTCTCTCTCAGCACCCTCTTTTTATTTTGTGATTTTATCCGCTGCGAACTTAGATTTTATTTCGAAAAAGTTTTAATTCTCAAAACACAATTCAACCCCCCCTTCTTGTGTTTTTCCACCTTCATGCTTGAGACTATCTAATTTGGTTAGAAAAAGATTATATTAACTACTTTTCGGTTTATTATCTTTTATTATCTACTGCTTTAATGCTTTTTCCAAAATACTGGCCATATTATTGAATAAGTGTCTAGAATTAGGTGATCTCGTGACAACACTACTAATCCCAAACTGAGATATTAATCTAGCAAGAGCGGAAGAGATAGTATCATATAGCCGAGGCTAGAGGCTAATAGGACGTGACACCATGTGTGTAATAAAACGTGACAACATGGGTTCTCATTCTTTAGTTTAGTATCAATATCCTCAATTGCAATAGGGTGACAAAGTAAGAAATATAACGCCAATTACCAAGCAGGAGTCACTACAAGAAATAAGATATTTCGCAGCGACTATTTCGCAGCGACATTCAAATTGTTGACAAAAATATACATATAGCAGCAACTAATTTAAGTTGTTGGAATAAATTAGTTTTTTCTCGACAATTACATTATTGTTGGGAAAAATGACTTGTCCCAACAATATTTTTTTGTCGTTGCAAATAATGCAACTTTTTAACAACGATATAATTAATTTGCTGCTGTATACATAATTTTTATATACATAAAAAAAACTACCAACTTTATTGTTTTATTCCTATTTTTATGCATAGATTCATGTATAATCTCTTTATTGTTTGTTTGTTTCTATATTTTTTTTTACTAAACTTCATATAATCTTTATTTTTTTAATTCCTAGTTTTATGCATATATTGTTAAAGGGTAAAATTACAATATATGATACAAATTTGGAATACTATTAAAACTGATAAGAACAAATTAAGAAAGATAGTAGTAATCAGTCCCATGAGCTTAGCTCAATTGGTGGACATTTGCATTATTATGCAGGGGATCAGGGTTCGAACCCCGGTCATCCCACTTATTCACTTTAAAAAGGTGGAATCTCAAACCATTAGGCTACTTGACCAAAAAAAAAAATAGTAATAATCAATTTTATTATTATATTAGAAAATTTAACTCAAATGAATCATAGCTATTTATTTGCTATGTACGGTTACTCAATCCTAATTTTCAGCATTGTGTGGTTTTGCAACGTTACAAGAATTTTAGCCTATTGCTTATAAAAAGGCAACTTCATAAGAATGAAGAGAATGTTTTTTGTGATATATATATACGAACTTATTATGTATCAAAATATTTGACCGTACAAACAAGAAGGTTTTGAGAAAATATTAGTATATTATTATCAGTCTCAATTTTCAAGCTTGTATTCTTTAAGAGTGATTGAGTCACCGACCTTGTTGATATTCTTGTGTATTGATAGCCTCAGTATGTTTATCACTGAGAAGAACCGGTTGTATTATGGGGGAGTTGCGCAATATTTACGGATAATTACTTAGTTGAGTGATTACACGCCTCCGGTTATTTGTCGATTATTCATTTTCCAGCCATCCGCAACAACATGAACTAAATGATTCCATTGTATCAAGATTCCACCATCTTGCAAATACAATTCAAGTTATATATATATAATTATTATATATTCTCCAATAATAATATACTATATAGTTTATGCTTTTCTAGTTGTTTCACTTGAGTCATGTATTGGAAACTTTCTATACCACATATTACTATTCATCCTACGCTCCTCATTCAAAAGCTACGACAATAAGACATCTAATATTAGAAAGTATTCGAAGAATACTAACGCAAGCGAAGAAAAGTGTCGAGACTATGAAATAAGATGATGAATAATGGAGAAAAAGAGAGTGGGGCAAAAGATCAAGTCATCGGTGTCTTAGTAATTTTTGTGGTATTCATATAGGATTAACTGATAGACATTCAAAGTAGTACTGCTCTTTTTGTGTTTTCTAGCTTGTTGTTGTTGTTGTTGTTGTTGGCCTAGTGGTCAGAGCTAGTTTAGTGTTTCGATATTATGTGAATGACCACTTGGTTGTTGTTGTTGGCGGCTTACTTTTCTGTATTTTGGTTTTTTTTATTTGTATTTAAATTTTTTTATAAATAAAATTCGTTGATTAAAAAAAAAGATTGAACGAGAAACATAACTTATAATGAACATTAATTGTTGCAGCGACTTTAGTTGTTGACAAAAATACCTTTTCGTAGCGACAATAGTCTCGTAAGACAACAATTATTATTGTTGTAAAAACACTAGTAAAGGCAGCGACATTAATTGTCCTTGCAAAACTTTTCACAACGGCACTTATGCCAGCGACATGCAGCAACAATTTTTTCGCTGCGAAAAAACACTTTTTGCAGCAACTTTGCGTTTTTGGCAACGACATTTGTCGCTGCCAAAAACGATATTTCTTGTAGTGAGTAGAGGATGAATTCGAAAGCACTTAATCTATATTTCTCATCTAATCTCTTTTAATCTTTTATTTCCTACTTCTGATATCAAAACCTCTCTAAACTATAAGCGAATGCACACTAACATAATTTTTAATAACACTAGTTACTTTGGCATGATCCCTGTGAAAACAACCTCATTCAATTGAGAATTTATTACTCGACAATAAACTGATGCACTTGTCAGAGATCAATCAAGTATCTCGACCGCAGTTGCATACATTGATATACCATTGCCAGGGCCGACCCAACACATGGAATCCTAAGACAAATTGAAAGATGAGCTTTATTTATTCACAAAAAATGAGGTCTTTTATAAACGTAATAATAATTTAGGAAAGCTCAAATACAAAATAGTCAAATTATTTTTTTATATAAAAGATCAAATTAGTTTTATTCCGGTCTAATATTTTTTAATTGATGATAACATTAATTAATTTAATTTTTATCGAGATAATAATAAAACTACATTAAAATTTGGGGAAAATTACATTTGTGGTCTTTTATCTTATTTTTTTGTAACATTTTGGTCCTTTATTTTTTATTTGTAACACTTTGGTCCTTTATTTTATTTATTTGTAATATTTTGGTCCTTTATCTTTTATTTGTAACATTTTGGTTCTTTATCGTTTATAACATTCACATCTAAATCATTTTTTTCATATTTTTTTATTAAAAAAATGTTGAATTTTATTATTTTTAAATACCTTTTAATTAGAATTAAATAAAACTCATAATTTTGATGAATATGTTCATCATCTTCATCCATTCTTTCATATTTTCATATTTTTTAAATGATCAAAGTGTTACAAAAACATAAGATAAAGGACCAAAATGTTACAAATAAAATATAAAGGACCAAAGTGTTACAAAAAGATAAGATAAATGACCAAATTGTTACAAATAAAAGATAAAGGACTAAAATCTTACAAAAAAATAAGATAAAAGACCAATAATGTAATTTTGCCTTAAAATGTGTGTAGTCAATGTTTATAAAATTTTAAAGGTGTTATTTAACTTTAATGCAAAAATTGTTTTTTTTTTTATCCTAAACTAATGTCCCAGAGAACATTATTTAACATGACCCTTAATTTTAAAAAGACCTAAAACAATTGTTTTAATACCTTATTTTTAGAGAAATGTTATGTTGACAATCATTTTGGGACAACTGAATGAACAAACCTTCTTACAACTTCATTTCAATTTTTTTAATAATTTTTGTCTTATCTTTGGTTTTTGTGCTGACACTCATATTGCTTTGTACTCCCTATGTACCAAAATGTAAGCAAAAAAATCATTTTTTCTTGTCCCAAATTATAAGAAAAAAATCATTTTCAAGGCTTACTTTTATTTATTCTCATTAAATTAAATCCAAATTACATTTAATTTACTTTCTCTCTTCTTTTCCCCATAATTAATAACCAATAAAAATTCTTTTTACATCTTCCCGTGAAACTTATTTCAAGAAAAACACAAAAAGTCGTACTTCAAATTATTACATTTTATTTTTTTTGATAAGTGTGAATGTCTTTTTTGCTTATATTTTGGGACGGGAGAGTATATTTTGACTTGTCTCATTGGTTGTAAAAAAATGTTGTACGATGAATAAGAGAAGTTTTAAAAAATGGTTGTATAGTGAATAAGTGAGAAGTTAAATCATGGTCATGGCCGGCTTAAAAATAGAGATGTGTTATTTGGGAAATTTGATAGAGTCGCATAAGTTGAGATTGAGAAGTCCCGAATAATTCCTTCAAAAAAAAAGTCCCGAATAAATTAATTTCTGTTATGAAAATCAGATATTTAAGTATTCTTTAAGATCTAATATAATGATATATATTACTAATATTATACTAATTAAGAGAATGTAGAGAATGAAGAAGTTTGTATGAGATTTCTTATTACTCTCAAAAAGTGTGTATTTTTACATGAACCAAAGGGTGGTATTTATACTACTAAAGTTAGGCATAAATAATTTACACTTACTATTTCAATGTTGACATTAACATAGATAATAATTACATGTTACTATTTTAAGTTGAAATTTAGATAGATATTTCAACACTAGTAATGGCACATCTCTTTCAAATTGCTTTTAGGATTATTTTGTGGTTTTCCCATATTATTATAACACTCCCCCTTTGAAATATCTATCATGGTGCTTGAAGTTTAATCGAGGAGAATGTGATGGGAACATATGTTGCCTCGTTAAAAACCTTATCAGGAAAAACCCATTGGGATAAAAACCTTAATAAGGAAAAAAGAGTACAACATTAGGCTCCCCCTCAATCAAACGTAGGTAGTTCTTCTTCAAATATCTCGAAGATGACACATTCCAATACTACGTACGTGTTTCTTGAAAACTGATGTAGGAAGTGCCTTTGTGAAAAGATCCGCCACATTCTCACTTGAACGAATATATTGAATATCAACCTCTTTATTTCTTTCTAGCTCTTGCGTAAATGAGAAGAATTTTGGAGGGATGTGTTTGGTTCTATCACTTTTGATGTAACCTTCTTTCATCTGGGTGACGCATGCAGCATTGTCTTCATACAAAATTGTTGGGTTCTTATCAGTTGGTAAACCAGACGTTTCTTGAATATGTCGAGTTACTGATCTTAACCATCTACACTCTTTGCTTGCTTCATGAAGGGCAATTACTTCAGCATGATTTGAAGAAGTTGCTACAAGTGTTTGTTTTTGAGATCTCCGTGATATAGCGGTACCACCATGTGTGAACACATATCCAGTATGTGACTTAGCATTATGTGGATCTGACAAATATCCTGCATCTGCATAACCAAGCAAAACTGGTTTTGTTTTGTTAGAATAAAACAAACCAAGGTCAGAAGTACCTCGGAGATATCGAAATATATGTTTTATTCCTTTCCAATGTCTCTTTGTAGGACGTGAGCTGAACCTTGCTAGTAAGTTTACCGCAAAAGCTATATCAGGTCTTGTACAGTTGGCAAGGTACATGAGCGCCCCAATGGCACTGAGGTATGGCACTTCGGAGCCAAGATCCTCTTCATTATCTTCCTTGGGTCTAAATGGATCCTTTTCAACATTAAGTGTTCTACCCATCATTGGAGTACTCAAAGGGTTTGCTTTGTCCATGTTGAATCTTTTCAATACCCTTTCTGCATAGTTTGATTGATGTACTAATATACCATTTTTAGTATATTCAATTTGTAAACCAAGGCAGAACTTGGTTTTCCCCAGATCTTTCATTTCAAATTCTTTCTTTAAATAATCTCTTGCTTCTTTAATTTCTTTATTAGTACCAATGATATTTAAATCATCAACATAAACAGCAATTATTACAAAACCAGATATTGTTTTTCTTATAAAAACACAAGGGCAAATAGGATTATTTACATAGCCTTCTTTAAATAAATATTCGCTTAGCCTATTATACCACATGCGCCCGGATTGTTTTAACCCATATAATGATCTTTGCAACTTAATTGCATAGGTTTCTCTAGGTTTTGATGTCTCGGGCATCTTAAATCCCTCTGGGATTTTCATGTATATTTCACTATCAAGTGATCCATACAAATAAGCAGTAACAACATCCATGAGATACATATCCAAATTGTTAAACACTGATAAACTAATTAAATAACGAAAAGTAATGGCATCCATAACAGGAGAATATGTTACCTCGTAATCAATTCCCGGTCTTTGGGAAAAACCTTGTGCAACGAGACGAGCCTTGTATCTTACAATCTCATTTTTCTCATTTCGTTTTCTTACAAAAACCCACTTATACCCAACAGGTTTCACACCTTCAGGTATAGCCATAATAGGTCCAAATACTTTTCGATTTTTAAGAGAGTTTAACTCAGTGTCCATAGCATCTTTCTAATTTTTCCAATCATGTCTATTTTGACATTCATTCACGGTTTTGGGTTCAGGATCATCATTTTCATTTATAATTTCACATGCAACGGTGAATGAAAATATTTCATCAATATTCATATCTTTTCGGCTCCACAGGTTTCCTGTATTGGCATAATTGATTGAAATCTCGAGATCATTCTTGTCTTTAATTTCATTATCAATGATCTCATTGTCATCATTTTGTGCTTCTTCGAGAGCACGCTTTTCAATCATGGATTTGTTATTATCTAGTGTCTTTTCAAGATTACTTTCAATCATATTCACCTTTTCTATTTCTTTTCTTTTTCGGGGATTTTTGTCTTTGGATCCCAGAGGTCGGCCACGTTTCAAACGTGCCTTAGAGGTATCCGCTACCTCATTTATTTTTGAAACTTCAATTCGAGCTGGGACATTTACAGCCGGTATATGTGACTTTGTCACTCTTTTCAAATCAGTAAATGAATCCGGCAATTGATTTGCTAAATCTTGTAAATGTACTATTTTCTTTACATTTTCTTCCCATGATTTATTATATGGGTCAAGATGTAATAAAGATGGTACATACCATGTTATCTCATTTTCTATTTGTTTATTTTCTCCCCCTAATGTTGGAAATTTTGCTTCGTCAAAGTGACAATCAGCAAATCTTGCTTGAAAAACATCACCTGTTAAAGGTTCAAGATATCTAATAGTGGACGGTGATTCATACCCTACGTATATTCCCAATCTCCTTTGAGGTCCCATTTTTGTTCTTTGTGGTGGAGCTATTGGAACATATACTGCACAACCAAAAATCTTTAAATGAGAAATATTTGGTTCCTTACCAACTGCAAGTTGATAAGGGGTGTGTTTATGATCAGCACTCGGCCTTAGACGGATGAGTGCTGCAGCATGTAGAATTGCATGACCCCAAACAGTAACTGGCAGTTTAGTTCTCATTATTAATGGTCTAGCAATATATTGGAGACGTTTTATCAATGACTCGGCTAAACCATTTTGTGTATGCACATGAGGAACAGGGTGTTCAACAGTGATTCCAATTGATGTGCAATAATTATTAAATGACTCTGATGTAAATTCACCAGCATTGTCAAGTCTAACTTTCTTTATATTATAATCAGGGAATTGAGCTCTTAATTTAATTATTTGTGCAAGAAATTTTGCAAATGCCATATCACGACTTGACAATAAACAAACATATGACCATCTACTAGATGCATCAATTAAAACCATAAAGTACCTGAAAGGTCCTGAGGGTGGATGGATAGGTCCACATATATCTCCTTGAATCCTTTCAAGAAATGCAGGTGATTCTTTCTGAATCTTGCCTGGTGAATGTTTTGTTATTAGTTTGCCAAGAGAACAAGCTTCACATGGTTTTTCTTCTTTTGTAAACTTTAAACCTTTCAAAGGATGACCACGTGTACTCTCAATTATTTTTCGCATCATTGTTGAACCAGGGTGGCCTAAACGGTCATGCCATAAAGTCATGGTTTTGGGATCTTCTTTTATTATTATATTACATTCAATTGTATGTATATATGTATAATGTAATCCGGAAGGTAATTTTGGTATTTTTTCTAAAATTTTCTTCTTTCCCAAAACATTATTAGTAATGTTAATGTATTTCATATTACCTTCGGTTGCAGTTTCAGTATCATATCCTTGACGATAGATGTCATTAAAACTCAACAAATTTCTCTTTGATTTTGGAGAATACAAAGCATCATTAATGACGAACTTTGTCCCATTTGGCAATATGAACATAGCATTACCTGTTCCTTCTATTAGATCAGCAGGCCCTGAGATTGTATTTATTACAACTTTAGTGGGTTTTAAGTCAGTGAAATATCTCTTACTTTTGAGGATCGTATGAGTAGTTCCACTGTCTGGAATGCAAATGTCTTTGACATGTTCCATGTTTAACCTTCTTAAAATATAAGTTAGATTAAAGAGAGAAAAATAGTAAATTAATACAATACACTCAACATTATTATTCATTATGCAAATATTACACATAGCACACCACACAATTTATTCATATTCTTAAGTAAAACAAACACACCACACATTTTTCAAATACATATTTTAATTATTCATTTAATCCATATTTATTTCGTTTCCTTCTTCAATGAAATCAGCAGCTTCAAGATAGGTAGTGTCATTTTTAGGTTCAATTTCATTAAAATTTACTTCATTTTCCTTTCCCTCACCAGATGCCTTATACCTTTTACACAGGTGTTCTGGCGTCTTGCATGTCTTAGCCCAATGTCCATTTTTTCCGCATCTAAAACAGAGATTATCATGATTCCTCGAGGGACCTTCTTGAATGTATTTACCTTTACCTTTATTATTTTGGTCATATTTGAGAGGTCTATAGTTATTCACATATCCTCTTCCACGACCTCTACCACGAAAGTGAGTTCGACCGTTACCTCTGCCTCGACCATGACTATCAAAACGAGCATGACCCCCACGTCCTCTAGAACGATTATAGCCACCACATCCTCGATTAAAAGTTGTTGTATTTATTTCGGGGTATGCTACTGTTCCAGTGGGACGTGATTGATGATTTTTTATTAAAGGCTAAACTGCACATTTGGTCCCTTACGTTTATTTTAGGTTTCAATCAGATCCCTTATGTTTTAAAAGTTTCAATTTGGTCCCTCACGTTATCAACGTTTATATTAGTTAGTCCCTTCCGTCAAAATTTTGACTAACGCCGTTTGAATCCTACACGAGGCTGACAGTGTGCACACGTGTACGTTATTTTGGACACGTTCGGTACTATATGAGATGCTAACTAAATAAAAAAGTAATAATTAAAATTAATATATATTACTTATAATAATGCAATTAGCCCCAAAAAAATTAATATATATTACCGAACGTGTCCAAAATAATGTCCACGTGTTCAAACTGTCAGCCACATGTAAGATTGAAGCGGTGTTAGTCAAAATTTTGACGGAAGGGACTAACTAATGCAAACGTTGATAACGTGAGGGACCAAATTGAAACTTTTAAAATGTAAGGGACCTGATTAAAACCTAAAATAAACGTAAGGGACCAAATGTGCAGTTTAGCCTTTATTAAAAGCTCATTATTTTGTTCTGCCACCAGAAGGGCTGCAACCAAATCAGAATATTCAGTAAATCCCCTCATTCTATATTGTTGTTGCAACAATACTTGGGATGCATGAAAAGTTGAAAAAGTTTTTTCTAGTTTTTGTTCTTCAGTTATAGCAACACCGCAGAATTCTAGTTGTGCTATAATTTGGTGCATCGCAGAGTTATATGCAACAACACTTTTATAATCTTGTGTAAGACCCAAGATTTCATTGTATAGTTGGTTTAAGGAAAAGTAGGGTTTCGATGTGTTCATGTGGTGAAACATCGTGTAATTATAGGATTTTTGCTGTAATTGAGTCTGTTTTGTGCTCGTGCACTGTAAAGGCACAGACTTTTGTCTTGTAATCCTCTTTTGTGAATAAGAAGGTTGATGTGGATTCAGAATAACGAGTTTTGGATTATTCTTGTTTTTGGAAAAACGAGTAGGATTTTACCCGCTGATGTAAAATTTTACTGCGTCTGTTTTAAGTGAGGTTTCGGATGGGAGTTTTATATATCTGGGTGAGTGAGGTTATGTTCTAAGAATAATTTTCCGAGGTGTGGAAGAAAATTACAGTCGCAGAAAAAGATTCGACGATAAGTTTTGGAAATGTTTAACGATAGACGTTCTTGCCGTAGTTTTTCTGTTTTTGTGAGTTTCGTTCGTCGCGACGCGCGAGAGCTGAATATGTGACTTGTTATGGAAGAATTGATTAAATCATGTGATTTATCATAAAGCAATTTGATCCAATGGCTAGGGTTTAAGCTTGGACTTTTGACTTTGATCCAAGGGTGGATAGGTGACCAAGGCAATGTATAGTAAGGAGGTTTGATGACATTTGTGGACTTAAGGAAAATCACAAATCATCTCCTTTTCTTTCTCTCTTGGCCGTGGGACTCCATTACTTTCTTAACACTTTACAAATTTTCAATTCTTCACCATTTGTGTCCATTTCAAGCTTGGGAGCTTTGTGGAATTGTTGTAGAGAATCTCTTCCTTAAGGTAACCACTCTTTTCCTTCCCTTATTGTTGGTTCAAACTCTTAGGGTTATGAGTTTTAGATTATGTTCATGAGATGGAAAAGTTAGGAATTGATTCTTGTTTCATGAAGGTTGCTCATGAAAGTTTAGTAAGCATGCTAGGCTTTGTTATTGCAATTTTTCCATGAGTTTGTGAGAATCTCATGAGAAAAGTTAGGGTTTTGAAAGTTTAGTGTATTGATCAATAACATGTGGTTAGGTTGTATGGTTTTGAAAAGAAACGTTGTTTTTGAACCTTTAGGCGAAAGGGAATGGTGTTGCATGGTTTCGTTTTAGAAAATCCGATGAAAAATATTTTGGTGGTTATGAAAATATTTACTAAGTGTTTTGTGTGGTGTTTTTGGTATTCCAAGTGGTTTAAAACTCTTGAGTTATGTGGCGTTGCTTTTGCCTTGAAAACACGTTTGAAAATGGTTACCGGTCGGTTAAGGTCCGTAATAAAACTTGTGCTTGGGTTTGGTTTTGATTTTGGAAATGAAAACCAAATAACTTGCACTCGAAGCAACCAACATGCTTTCGGAGATGTATTGCTTGCTTATGAAGATGGTTTGTTTTTGTGCCTTGAAAAAGTGTTGGGAACTGATAGAATCAAACTAGGCTTGGTTGGAAAAAGGTGGTGTGTTTTGCTGTTTTTGCTGTCATAACCTGGTCTACTCGCCGGGCGAGAGTGAACTCGCCAGGGCGAGCGTCACAGGCCATGAACTCGCCAGGGCGAGCGCCACAGCGAACGAGACCTGTCTTCTCTGACTTCACTCGCCACCAACTCGCCAGGGCGAGCCCTGAGAGTTAAAATTTTGGATTCTGATGTCCTAACTTGGTTTTTAGCTTTCTAATCCCTTTTTATTAATTTATGGAAGTGGTTGGGATTGGAAACGGGTTTTTCGGGTACTCGGAAAGTACGTAACTTATAACGCAAGAAAACGGCCATTTTGCATTTCAAATTATTTAAGACTTTTGCCTATTGTTTTGGGTCCTAAAAATAGTACAAATAACTCATGGGGGTTGATCAATACGGTAGTTTTTGGTATAGTATCCGAAAGAGTTGTTTTACCTTAGAAAACATTAGGTTTTTAGGGTTTTGGTTTAGTTTCAATACGATTGGTTGGAAAACAATGTATTGATATTACGCTGCTTGTTTTAGGAAGCGCGTTGTGTTGTTTGTACGAGTTTTAGTAAACGGAAGCTTGCCGAGGTAAGGGCTCCACTTTATTTCCGTCTTTTAAAACGGTTACGACATGCTTGGCTTTGTTGTTTATGCATTTGCTGTGTGCTTTGGCATGTTTGTACTTATGTATTCTCGTTGATGAGAACGTGGTTATAAATACGTGTGCAATTTACATATGATTAAGAAAATGTATGTATGTTGTGATGGTTTGTACATAGGCTTTAGGCTATGTGATTGTTTGCATGAGCATATATGAATGCGTGCGTCGGATAGGACTACGCGGGGATTTTGTCTGTGTGACTATCCTGTATATGCCAAAGAGAATATATGCCATGCATTCCATAGTTGCGTGCCTAGGTGTATGTCTGTGTGACTTTGCCTACGTACCGGGCGTTTGACTGTGTGGCTTCGCCAAATCCTACTGGATTTTATTGAGTTGGTGTTTGTCTGTGTGGCTTCACCTGGTGTTTGTCTGTGTGGCTTCACCTGCCCTTTGTGGCTTTTTAGTGCGGGTAAGTATATTTCTGTGTGGCTTTGCCTACCCCACGACTCTTCGAGGAGAGGTTAATTTCCGGAAATCATGCATGTGGCGAACCAGTGATTGGTTGTCACACCCATTGTAGAAGTCTGCATTAGGATTGGTGATTTATTTATATAAGTCCGTTGGTGGAAATTACTTTTGAGATTAAGAGCTTTCTCTTGTGTATGTGGAAATTTGCAATGTGTACATCTTTCGCACCGATTATATATATACATACTTTTATTTTGTGGTGACCCTTTCTTTCATTTGCGGGTTCATCCCACCCAGATGATGGGTTAGGTCGTGGTGGCGACGGTGGCTGTTCCAGGCCCCAGTGAGATGTTGGAGCTTTAGCTCAGTTAGACTATGCGCCGGTGTGGGTTGTACACCGTGCTTTTTGGGTTTAGGCATAGGATTCTAACTTGTTTTGTTGTAAGTATTTGAATACTTAGACTTGGATTGTAATTATTCAGGAATACACTTTGCTTGTCGAAGCACCTTATGGTAATGAGTTCTTTTGTATATTTGAATGCCGGCTCATTTAAAATCTTTTATGCGTAACTCTGATGTGTACAAAAAAAAAATTAATGCCTTTTCTGGCCTTTGAAAAACGGGTTGTTACATCTTGGAACCTTAATTTGTTCCACTGATCCATCAATGAGGGTAGTAGGACTTTCCTCTGATGTCCAAATATCGCCTTAAGTTTGTCCCATAGTATCTTGGGATCTTTAGCATTTGAATATTCTGTTTGTAATCCATCATCAAGGTGATGTTTAATTATCCGATTCACTTTCGACTTTTTCATTTCTAACTCCTTTGGGTCACTTGTCCCTGCATTGTCTCCTTCAAGAATTTTGTCAAGTCCCTCACATGCAAGATACTCAATTAAATTGTTGTTCCATGTTATATAGTTGTCTCCGGTTATGTTTAGAATTTTGAAATGGTGCTTAACGTTTGACATGATTTTATCTATAATACAAAAGAACATAAACAACATTTAATGTTAAAATATGACAAACAGAAAAACAAAATAATAACATTTTATTCAATAGATTACAAAATAAAAAGGAACACAACTATTTTAATCTAATTTTCTATCATAATTAGTTCATAAACCAAGCTATTACTAGTAATGGTAAAACAATAACTATTATGGCGGCTATAAAAGGTTCTCCTAATTCTTCATATTTGATGATGCTGAGGACAAGAAAAGCAATGACAAGTAGAGCGACAATTATAAGGGGAATTTTAGACATTTTGGAAACGTAGATAAATATTTGAGAATGGTGTAAAAAATTATGAATGAATGTGAAGTATTTATAGGATGAATTTTATGAAGTGTCCGTTACGTTACCGTTAGGATTATGGCCGTTAGGGGATAGTGGAAAAATGTAAGCTTTTACTGTTCATGGCCGTTATGTGGCCGTTAGGGGATAAGGGGATAATTTTAATTTTTTACTTTTTATTATCGTTGGGGAGTGAGGAAAAATATTTTAAGTGTGTTAAAAATCATCTATCACTTAGGATGCACAAACGTTGGAAAATAACACATTAATAATTTAAATAATGTCCAATGTCACAAATTAATTATAAATCTTTCGTGAAATAATATTATTGACAAGAATTTTAATAGTCCATTAATAATTAAAGTTATCAATATTATAGATGGGGATTTTAGTCCTCCATTTAGTATGAAAGTTAGTATTATAGATGGGGCTTTGCATACCTCCATTAAGTATAAAAGTTAGTCATACAAATGGGAATTTTAATCCTCCATTAAGTATGAAAGTTAGTAATATAGATGGGGTTTTGAACACCTCCATAAAGTATAAAAGGTTAGTAGTATAGATGGGGTTTTGGACACCTCCATTAAGTATATAAGTTAATAATATATATTGGGGTTTTGAATACCTCCATTAAGTATATAACTTAGTAATATATCTTGGGGTTTTGAATACCTCCATTAAGTATAAAATTTAGTAATATATATTGGGATTTTGGATACCTCCAATAAGTATATAAGTTAGTAATATATATTGGGGTTTTGAATACCTCCATTAAGTATAAAAGTTAGTATTACTAATTGAAATTAACTTTTGTGATATTATGGGGATTTTAGACCTCCACACAAAATTTATTCACACTTATATAATAGAGTACTTGACAAGTTGCCATTTTTCTATATTAAGTGGGTAATTAATTAAAGTTATAAAAATAGATGATATACCTTAGTAGTAATGAATCACTTCCGATAGAAACGATCGTGCTGATAACGTGTTATGAAAATCAGATATTTAAGTATTCTTTAAGATCTAATATAATGATATATATTACTAATATTATACTAATTAAGAGAATGTAGAGAATGAAGAAGTTTGTATGAGATTTCTTATTACTTTCAAAAAGTGTGTATTTTTACATGAACCAAAGGGTGGTATTTATACTACTAAAGTTAGGCATAAATAATTTACACTTACTATTTCAATGTTGACATTAACATAGATAATAATTACATGTTACTATTTTAAGTTGAAATTTAGATAGATATTTCAACACTAGTAATGGCACATCTCTTTCAAATTGCTTTTAAGATTATTTTGTGGTTTTCCCATATTATTATTTTGTGTGTTAAAAATCATCTATCACTTAGGATGCACAAACGTTGGAAAATAACACATTAATAATTTAAATAATGTCCAATGTCACAAATTAATTATAAATCTTTCGTGAAATAATATTATTGACAAGAATTTTAATAGTCCATTAATAATTAAAGTTATCAATATTATAGATGGGGATTTTAGTCCTCCATTTAGTATGAAAGTTAGTATTATAGATGGGGCTTTGCATACCTCCATTAAGTATAAAAGTTAGTCATACAAATGGGAATTTTAATCCTCCATTAAGTATGAAAGTTAGTAATATAGATGGGGTTTTGAACACCTCCATAAAGTATAAAAGGTTAGTAGTATAGATGGGGTTTTGGACACCTCCATTAAGTATATAAGTTAATAATATATATTGGGGTTTTGAATACCTCCATTAAGTATATAACTTAGTAATATATCTTGGGGTTTTGAATACCTCCATTAAGTATAAAAGTTAGTAATATATATTGGGATTTTGGATACCTCCAATAAGTATATAAGTTAGTAATATATATTGGGGTTTTGAATACCTCCATTAAGTATAAAAGTTAGTATTACTAATTGAAATTAACTTTTGTGATATTATGGGGATTTTAGACCTCCACACAAAATTTATTCACACTTATATAATAGAGTACTTGACAAGTTGCCATTTTTCTATATTAAGTGGGTAATTAATTAAAGTTATAAAAATAGATGATATACCTTAGTAGTAATGAATCACTTCCGATAGAAACGATCGTGCTGATAACGTGTTATGAAAATCAGATATTTAAGTATTCTTTAAGATCTAATATAATGATATATATTACTAATATTATACTAATTAAGAGAATGTAGAGAATGAAGAAGTTTGTATGAGATTTCTTATTACTTTCAAAAAGTGTGTATTTTTACATGAACCAAAGGGTGGTATTTATACTACTAAAGTTAGGCATAAATAATTTACACTTACTATTTCAATGTTGACATTAACATAGATAATAATTACATGTTACTATTTTAAGTTGAAATTTAGATAGATATTTCAACACTAGTAATGGCACATCTCTTTCAAATTGCTTTTAAGATTATTTTGTGGTTTTCCCATATTATTATAACAATTTCAAAATAATGGGATCTGTTCCTACTTCCTAGTTCCTGGGATCAATTGCAGGCAATTATTTATGCTGTCCTTGTCTGACTTAGCGCGAGGAGTGTTGACTTAATCGTTTCTAAAGCCAGTTGACTTTTGATAAACACATACTACTATCAACTATGAAGATCCGATACGTGACACGATACTGATACGATATCGATACGTCGATACACGAATTTTTTTAAAATATCTATCTGATACTACCGCGATATGTTATTTAAAAATTAAATTTAAAATTAAATATATAAATGCGCAATATATAAACATGACTAGAATCAATAATATCAATAATGATAAAAAAATATTTAAAAGACAAAAATTTATTATTATTATTATTATTATAAACATCAATAGTTCATTGTACAAGGAGTACAAACAAGCCAATAAGCTTGCCAAAGAGCAAAACAGTTTGAGGCTCAACACACAAGGGCTCCTCAGTCCTAACTAAAGACACATAATAGCTTAAAAGACACATAATGGTCATGACATCAAACCTCTTCAACAATTAAAAGCATAAAGCATCCAATCTTATACTAGAATTTTGGGACAAGCCTAAATGCTTAACAACTTGTTATATAGTAGGACACTATAGTGACTTCAGAACAATGACAAAGACAAAAATACTACTCCCTCCGTTTCTTTTTAATTGTCTTTTACTATCTGATTTAGTGTTTCTATTTAATTGTCCTTTTTGTATTTTACGGGTATAATTTGTCAATTATACCATATGTCAATTGCTGTTATCTTTTTCAATAAAACCAATTAATGCTATATATTTGGAAAACTAAATCTTTTTAATTTTTTTTTGTTACATTAAAAAGAGGGTATAATAGGAAGATAACGTGCAAAAATACACTTCCTTAATTTGATGTTATCATTCTAAAAAGACAATTAAAAAGAAACGGAGGGAGTAATAATAATAAATTAACATCATTAATACTAAGTTAAGTATTTGAACTTCATTAATATTGTCTCAAAAAATAATGATCACCAGTACATCTTAAGTTAGGAAATTTTTTTTTCTACCCCAACATTTGTCACTTCACCCCAACATTATTTTAAATATTCCCATTTTACCCTTGTTTAACTTTAATATATTTTATTATTTTTTATTTTGTCTTATTATAACTGCTCCGGTACACTGTTCACCCACCGAAAAACTGTTCCGGTAAGTACATAAGTATCCCGGTATGTAATTTCCACCGGTACACTTTTCCCAAGTGTACCGGTATGTATTTTCTGGGAAAAAAATTTATACGTTACCGGTACACTTGTTTAAAAGTGTACCGGTATGTTTTTACTGGGGAAAAAAATTTATACGTTACCGGTACACTTGTTTGAAGTGGACCGGTATAGAAAAATATTTCCAGCCATATCGGTACACTTTTAAAAAGTGTACCGGTTTGATAAAAAATAACAAGTGTACAGGTTTGAGAAAAAAGTGTACCGGTTTGTCATGACAATTTTGATAATTTCATTTTCTTCTTTTATTTTTAAACAGATATGGCTCAAATCGGCAATGCAGATCAAATGTTGGTAGATACTACAGATATTTTTACAACAGATGAAAAATTTGATACACGAGATGCCGTTCTCGAATGGGCTCGAAAGGTTGGAGATGCCAATAAAGTCAATATTATTATTATAAGGTCAGATACAAAGAACGGAGTAAGAGGACGAAATGACAAGTTAATTTTGGGTTGTGATAAAGGTGGAAAATATGACTCTTCAGGAAGTTCAACAACAAGTGAATCAAAAAAGTGTAATTGTCCATTCAAAATTAGAGCCACACCTTCAACAGATGGTTCAGGATGGAAAGTTCATGTTAAATGTGGAGTTCACAACCACGGGCTACCTGATCAGTATGCAGGCCATCCTCGAAAGGCGCGTTTAACCGCAGATGAAACCAAACGTGTTGAAGATTTGACAAAGTGTAAAGTGGCACCAAGGAATATTGTTTTAGATTTGAAGAGACAAAATCCAGAATCTGTTGTTGATGCTGAACTAATATATAGGAAAAGAAACATGTTACAAAAACAAGAAAGAGGTCATAGAACAGAGATGCAACACTTGCTACAATGGTTAGATGATGCAAAATATGTCACCTGGAATAGAAGAAAAGATGATGGGTCTGATGTTTTGGGTGATATTTTTTGGGCACATCCAGAATCAATCAAGTTGCTGAACTTGTTTCCTATTGTTTTGGTTATGGACTGCACATACAAAACGAATAAATACAGACAACCATTACTTCAAATTATTGGTATAACGTCAACTGATTTGACATTTGCTGTTGGATTTTCTTATATGGAATCCGAGAAGACGGACAATTATCGTTGGGCATTAGATAAGCTGAAAGAATTGTTTAGTAAGCAAGATATATTTCCGCAAGTAATTTTGACTGACAGGGAGCTTGCTTTGATGAATGCAATTGAAATTGTATTTCCACATTCTGTTAACATGCTTTGTACGTGGCACATAAATAAAAATGTTTTTGCGAGAATTGCTGTACATGTACATAAGGATATGCGAGAGTTGTTGTAAAATTTGTGGTATAATGTTGTATCCAGTCAAAATGAGGTGGAGTTTCAGCAGCGGTTGAATGAACTTGACAAAGCTTGTGTTAATTCAAGCAAGTTTGTTGACTACATCAATAACATCTGGTTGACACCTCACAAAGAAAGATTTGTGCATGCATGGACCAATAAAGTAATGCATTTAGGAAACACAACAACTAATAGGTATGATAATGTATATTTCTATAGTGTAATTTTTATTTTTATTTTTGCGTTTAAATGACTTTTTTGTGAAATGTAATATTTAGAGTTGAGTCTGCACATTGGAAACTGAAGCAGATGTTGGAAAACAGCAAAGGTGACTTATACAAGTGTTGACATCCATGAATGACAATATAATTCTACAAATTGGTTCAATTAAGGCATCATTTCAAAAAAGTTTTTACTACACTGGCACCTACACAACAGTCCATTTTTTAGCAATTTAAGAAGTTTTGTCTCTAGGGAGGCTATGACACTAATTTCTAAAGAGTTTGCGAAAGTTGGCATTGTTGGAACCGATAAGAACATTTGTGGTTGTACACTTAGGTCAACATGTGGGTTGCCTTGTGCATGTGAATTGGGTAGGTATACATTGAGCGGTGTTCCGATACCATTAGATTCAGTTCATGGTCATTGGAAGATATTAACTATGGAAGGACCACTAGAGGATGACACAGAGGATGGATATGAGTTAGACATGAGTCATGCAATGGATGCTTTATGGAGTCGATTTCGGTCACTAGATATTGTTGGTAAAAGAGTGTTAAAGAGTAAAGTGTTTGAACTTGATTATCCAACTACAAGTTCGTTGTGTCCACCACCTGAACAAATAAAAACAAGAGGAGGAGTGAAGAAAAATGATAGAGGCAAAGCACCAAAGGGTTATGATGTGTATCGTGAACCATCGTACTTTGAGCATGTTGAAAGAGAAACTACTGATTCACAAGGTTCATCGAAGAAGGTGTGTACACAACCATCTCAGTCATCTCAGAAGCAGCAACGAATGTCATCTCAGAATCAACAATCTCAATCATCACAGAAGCAACTATCTCAGCCATCTAAAAAGCAACAATATCAGACATCTAAAAAATTGATATCTCAGAAGTATTTGGTGCAACTTCCAAAACATATTATTCCACATATTATTGATGTTATTGAAATCGTTGGAGATGGAAATTGTGGTTTCAGAGCTATTGCATCTTTACTTGGTTACACAGAGGATGGTTGGCCCATGGTACGCCGAGAGTTAGACAATGAGCTAAGAAGTAATATCAGTTTGTATGAGAAGATATTCGGTCAAAATATACAACGTGTGAGATATTCGTTGCAGATATCTGGATTAGGCGATCAGTTAAATGATAAATGGTTCACCATACCTGCCATGGGTTACCTGGTAGCAAATAGGTATAATGTCGTTTTGGTCACATTGGGTAAACCTAGCAAGACTTTCTTTCCTATGATGACTTCATATTCCGCTTCAGCAAGGTTTTTTTGCATCGGTTATGTCGGTGGAAATCATTGGGTTCAGGTAAATATGAATTAAAACTTAAAATATTTTATCTTTAGAGTCTGTTGTTATTTTTATTCTATACAAACTTAAACCTATTATTTTGTGATATCCAGGTAAACATGAAACAAGGGTTTCCGTTGCCCGAGGTGATGCCTGAATGGAAGAAATGTTGTTCATCTCAAGCATCATCTTGGATTTCAAACTTAAATGGACGCCTACAATACTGGCAACTTTTAAATCCTCCAGTGATACCTCCTGTTGGTCCTGTTGATGTTGATGATGATTAATTTTTAATGTCAAACATTTAAATTTATTACTTTTATGTCAGATTGCTAATTTTATGTCAAACATTGAAATTTATTACTTTTAATTGTTTATTTTATGTCATATTGCTTATTTTATGTCAAACATCTAACCAAGTAAGTGCATCAAAATTCATAAAAAAAGTGCATCAAAATACATAAAATAAGTGTTCAAAAGTAACAGTACATATGCCAAAATCAAATGACAATAAAAGTGTGCTAGTCTATATCTGCACCATCTGCATCACGAGCAAGGTCATATGCCAAATAAAGATCATGAAACGCCTCATCACCTCTATCAGCGTCTATCTGAGTGATAAATCTGTGTAGCGCGGAACTAATCATATCCATCCGTCCCTGATCGCCTTGTTGTGCCTCTGCTGCTACCGGATCATCTTGTTGTGGTGCATGGTGTGGAGCTGGTGCTTCATACTGTGGAGCTGGTGGTGCTCCATGTGGTCCATCAACAGGGCGACAGACTCTAGGATGTGATACGGTATAGAACCACGGCAGGTAATCATATGTAGCCTCACCAACATATCTCACTGGACGTGTCAACAGAAGTATCCGATGAACAGAAACGTCATAACCGATCCAATCACTATCAATATCAGCAATGGCAGGAGCTGGAGCTGGAGGAGGTGGTGGTATACACTGTAAGTATCCAAACTGCCTAAAACACCTCTCAGGCAAGTAAGGAACTACGACGCACCCACGCAGATAGCCACTATACATAGTAATCGGTTCAAATGCGATGCTACCTCTATGACTTTCAAACGGGCGCCAGATCACATCAGAAGGGGTGAGTGCATCCATGATGGGTCGATAGTCCGGAAGCTTCATCTTCCCCTGCTTATATATCCAACGCATAGCATAAGGGAAACCAGGATCATCACAATTAAGTCCGCTACGCGCATCTGCCCGCCTACCAAGGCTAGGAAAATACTCGTGAATCCAACACTGTTACAAAAAAAGTCGTTAAAAATATGTCAATACAACGAAAATAAATAAATTTAAAACTTTAATATTATAAAAGAAAAACATAATAATTACATTCTAAACATGTACGTTCCCACCTAAAAATATTCATATTTAAATAACATATATAGTACCGAAAAACAAATGTTACCTGTAAAAGTGTCGCATATCCTGCCAGAGCCTTTGTAGAAAACATGGAAGCATCATTCAAATTATCGTACAAACAAACCAAAGCAGCACTGGCCCAAGAAAATGTATGCAATGTACCCAAATCTCTAAACATGGGTAACCATTTTGCATCCACGCGCGTGTAGCTCTTGTCTGCAAAAATAGTGCATCCAACTAACATCAACATATATGCCCTGGCAGCACAATCATATCTCTGGTAGAGATTAACATTTCTCTGGTAACAGTGATACAACCAAAGTTGAGAAAAATATCTACCACTCTGTGATGCAGTCTCTTCCAAAGCGGACTGATAAGTCACCCCCAACAACTCAGCTGCAAGTGCCGCAGCTTCTTCCATCGTAAATGATCTAGGAGTAAACAATTGACCTCTAACGGGCAGATGCAATAGACATGCCACATCGTCAAGTGTAATCGTCATTTCACCAAACGACATGTGAAATAACGATGTCTCGGGGTACCACATCTCCACAAATGCTGACAAAAGCGAGGGATCGCACTTTTTCAAACTAGTCCGCTCAAGCCAGAACAATCCAGTATTATTCAACCACGTCTGAATAATACCTGGATGTTCATCAGGAACCCAGTTATTCACCTTCTCTCCTAAAGATGCTATCCTTAATCCTGGTTTATCTCTGTCAAGACGTTCCTACATATATTTAAAAAAAAAAAAAACATTATCAATAATATGTCAACACTAAAATTGTTCAAATGCAATAGAAATCATCTAATTTATATACAGGTATATATGATAGCTCAACAATATAACTTAATAAATAACAACAAAACAAACAATTGGTTACCTGACCAAGCCATATATAACGCGACACGTGATGTTCGTATTGTGTCAGCAGACTAACATCAATCGGTCCACCAGGCCATCCCACAGGCTGCTGCTCCTGACGCTCACGATAATCTTCACGGTTGGGCTGCCGGTGAATAACTCTACCATCTCGTCCTCTGGTACGCACCACTGAAAAAATAAAGTTAATTATTAATTAACTATAAAAAAAATCTGCTAAAAAAAAGAACATTTTAGCTAGGAAAAAAAAAATTGCTACGGAAAATTGCTATGAACTGTACCGGTACACTTTTGAACAAGTGTACCGGTATGAATATGCATACCGGTACACTTGTTCAAAAGTGTACCGATATGAATATTCATACCGACCGGTATGAATATTCATACCGGTACACTTTTGAATGTGTACCGGTACCTATATTTCAAACCGGTCTACTTCGACGCAAGTGGACCGGTAAACTTACTTTTTTCGCTTTTCTCTCTACACACCGGTACACTTCTTTTACCAAATGAGTGAAAATGAATTTTTTTTACTCTTTTACATTATATATGAGGGCATTTTAGTCAATTCACATATAAATGTTGGGGTAAAGTGATAATTGTAGGGGTAGAAAAAAAAATTTCCCTTAAGTTAAGTATTATACAAAAAAGACATCATCAGTTCTATCCCAAAAAACATCACTAGTATTATCCAAAAAAAGACATAGTTAGTTATCCGTGTAACAACATAATAGTTTGACATTCATTAGAAAACATGGATTATATCGGATATTATTTTTTATTTAAAAATGAAGATTTAACCGATACTTTTCCGATATGAGTATCGGGACGTATCAGACGCGTATTTGATATTATTTTTTTATTTAAAAATAAAGATTTAACCGATACTTTTTCTATACGAGTATCGAGACATATCAGACGAGTATCGGTATCAAGTATATATCGGACACGATACTTCACCATTTTTAAAGTATCAGGCTTTATAGAGGCTACCAATAGACAATAGTTACATGAGGCACATTATTTCTTCCTCTATCACTACAAAATAAAAAAGGCTTAAACATCATTTTCGTCCCTGTAAGGTCATAAATTTTTTGTTTTAGTCCCTGTATCTTTTTTTGTTGCAAATTAGACCCTGCATGTGCAATTTTTTTTATTTTAGTCCCTAAAGCTAAAATCCGCAGGAAAATCTGTAGGAAAATTCGTTGGTTTCTTGCAGATTTTCCTGCGAAATTTAGTTTTAAGGGACTAAAACCAAAAGATTTGAACATACAGGGACTAATTTGCAACAAAAAGAGATACAGGGACTAAAACCAAAAAATCGCGAACTTACAGGGACGAAAATAATGATTAAACCAATAAAAAATCATCCCTTATCACCAAATGAAATTTGAATTTCTGTTTGTATTTTTATATCTATGGGAATTTCCTTTTGTTAAGTGGTATGATAGTTAGAATTTTAATTACGTGTTAAAATGAATAAGTGAGAAGTTTTGAGTTGGGATTTTGAATCTATATATTACAACGTTTCTTTTATTAGAAGTTGGGAGGCACATATACAAACTAAGCTAATTTGAGAAATGCTATTTATACCATGTATCCGCCCCCCAGTTTAAACCCGCCAAAAAATGGAGCGGATCAACTTAAGTGTCCGGGCTCAAAACTCAAGTCCGCTTGTTTAGTGGCGGGCAGGCCCGCCAAATACTTTCTTTTTTTACCATTTGAATTACAACTTCAATATTCTCTGTTGAAAAAGTACTTACAGATTGCATTAAGAGAAGATTGTGAAGTTAAGCAGGTTGAATTATATACAATTCTTACCTCCTATTTTTAAACTAACAGAGAATAGAGATAATTAAAAGAAGATTGCAGCAGAGAATGAAGATAATTAAACTAAAAGAAACATTAACCAAGTTAATAAGTAATTTCTTACAATTAAGAATAGGGTAAAATGGTGTTTACCCCCTGCAAAGTAGGCGATTTCTGGATTACCCCCTGGAAAAAATTTCATTTAGATTCCCCCCTTACAATATTTGGTTTTCTGGATTCCTCCCTCCAAATCACTACGTGGCAGCTGACTGAGCCAGAATCTCCACGTGGCATAAGGAATCTCCACGTGTCAGCTGCCACGTAGGAAAATCAACATTAAAAAAAATAAAAATTGTCACATCATTTAATAATTTTTTTTTTTTTGTTTTTTTACTGAAATTTTATTAATTATGTTTTTTTATAAAAAGGTGAAAATTACTCCACCCAGTAGGATTCGAACCTGTCCCCTCTCAATCTTGGGCGACCTCGCTTACCATTGGGCTATGCACGCGCAGGTGATAATATAGCTGCTTAAAACGTATATAACTTAAACCAACAAACGCAGCAAAATGTCCCTTATGTTTCTACTCACAGAACCAACAAACGCAGGAGTTTGATCTTGATACATTTATCTTCCAAAATCCAAAGTCCAAACGCAGGAAAATTCATAAAAAATAAATCATCATCACATTCATCCGAATGCATGAAAACCAACACATTCTCATCATCAAACCAATACTAATTTAAATCAAAATTTGAAAAAACACATCTACTAAAGTTAACACATCTAGATTCATTTTCTAGAAAAAGTTAACAAAATCATCTTCCAACTTATTATCAAATCTAAAACCCAGATCTTAAAAGAAAAATCTAAATCAACAACAATAACCCCAAGAACAATCACTCATATAACACGCAACGAAATGGATCTGAAGCAGTAGCAGAGTTTTATTAGTGCTCGATTTTTGGATTTCCTTCTTCTGTGTTCGTTCCCCTCTCTCGATCTTGTTTGGATGGATTTTTATGGAATGGTTTTTTGTGGGTTTAAGTTTTAATTTATGAGTTTAAGTTTTAAGGTGATGTTGTTGTGAGGGAGATTAAGAAGGTAGAAGAATACAAATTTGACATGTAGAGAGTGATCAAGTTGCTGGTGGTAGTGATGAAGATGGTGATTGATGAATAAATTGTTTTAAGTTATATACATTTTAAGCATCTATTTATCACCTGCGTGTGCATAGCCCAATGGTAAGGGAGGTCGCCCAAGATTGAGAGGGGACAGGTTTAAATCCTACTGGGTGGAGTAATTTTCACTTTTTAAGCGGGCTAAACAAGGTGGGCCAACTTAGGGTGCTGGGCTGAAAACCTCAACCGGACCCGCCCCAAATGATGGGCCAAACGGGTCGCCCCAGCGGACTTGGCCCGTTTTTCCACCCCTACTTCTAACACACCCTCTCACATTCAGGACTGAGCAAGTTGGAACGTGGAATCAACAACAACTGGTGGCCCAAATCTAAAAGATTTCCACAGCAAACAACAAATGAATCTAGGATAAACTCTGATACCATATTAATATTTGGCATGCCTACTCAACCACAAAAGCTAGTTTGAGTGTTGAAGTTTATACTACCCTTATAAGAGCTATCTATGCCATATCTTTAGTCAATGTAGAACTTCTAAGAAAGTTGAGTTAGCTGACGAGAACATTAATTGGAAACTTTTACAAATAGTATGTTGAGCGCAATAACTACTACTCCCTCATTTAATTCAAACTTCATTATATATATATATCTCGAAGATTCATGTGAGCCAGTGGCGGCGGAGCCACCGCCCGACAACACTAGGCCCTTGCCCGGGCTCCCTAGCCTGGCTCCATGGCAGATGCGGCAAAAACGGCACAGACCGAAGACAGTGAAGCTTGTTTTGCCCAAACACCGATCATGATTTTGGAAGTTTTTTAAGAACCCGGTGAAGGAGAGAGACGATGTAAGTTGCTGACCTTGTACTCTTCCGTTGATCATGCTTGCGGCGGCTGCGATGATACTTATAGAAAAGGGAAAAAGGGGATAAAGAGATGGTGAATAATCAAGGTTGGTATTTGGACTTTTTCTTTAAAAAGGGTTTGGGTTCCGTCACTTTTTAGAATTTGGTAAATAAATAAAAACTGAGAAAATTCTAAATTGACCACCAATAGAAGTGGTCCATCATTGACCAGTACTAAAAAAAATTTAAATTTTATCGACGGCATCCATTGTTGTTTGAAAGTTTGTTAGTCATTATAATTTTTACGATTGAAATAATAATTTAATTGATATTGATTTCATTAAAATAATAGATAATAAAAATATAACTCGTATTGAAAATGACGTCAATTATATAAGTTTTTTTGCCGCAAAGAAGAGAAGACTCGTATTTTTATTTTATTTTTAAAGAGTATTATAAATAAAACCCACTTGAATTGATTTGGTGGTATTGACTTGAGACCTGAAAGTGTACTTCTCCCGGTAACATTTTAATTTTAAGCATTAATTTATGGTGAATCACTTGTAAAAATAGTCTACCATATCATTAGCCTAAAAATTAAGTAAATATTTTACCCACACTCTACAAAAATTATGGTTCCGCCACTGATGTGAGTTCAGCTTAGACAAGATACTCCAATGCAAGAAACTACTATTATTATTATTGAGATTGATACCATCAACTTGATTGGTACCATAAAAGAATAAAAAATTGGCAAGCTAGGTGCATAAATTTAGAAATTAAACATAATCAGATCCAATACAAGGAATTATTAATTAAAAAGTGCATGCTAGACTGCACCTTTCATCGGGTCAAACAGAATTGCACCTTGCATTGCATCATTTCTGCAAGCTGAGTGGTTCATAGAAGTTCACAACTAAATTCACAAAATTCAATTCATGATCTCTTTGCAATTAAATTTTAAAACTATGCATCAGTGTAATCTTTTTTGTCCAACATTCTATTATTCACTACAAAACGCGTTTTAATTATGAACTCATGTGCATTTGTCATTTGCAAGGAAGAAAGAAAATGTGTGATATTGCGGAATGCAAGTGGGAAAGGGGAAATTATATAAGCAGCAACAATTTCAGCAACCGAATGAGATGATTAATTAATCCAACATAGATCCATATTATTGGATCACACTGTCTAAAAATTTCCTTCCACATTCATGTTACACTTCTTTAATTGTTTCTCCCTAGTAGAAACTTCAAACCATATTTAAAAGGCAAAATGTATTAAATGTTATTTAAGTTTTGCGTTCGTAATTGTTTCACCCTTTTTATTTAGGTAACAATGATGGTTTTTTTTAGCTAACAAATAAATTATTTATTTTTATTCTTCTAATTAACCTCTGTTATATCTTGTTGCACCGTGTCAGTTAACATTGATTTTTATTATGGTGTGTATTTTGATGAGAAATACACATATTGTTCTGGAATAGGCCTAGACCCAATTCGCGTCGAGCTCGACCCACTTAGGCTTCAAGCTCGGGTGTCGAGCCTGACCCAAAAACACACTAGCACAAAGCCACACGTCTACACCCAACAGCCACAAAAGCTAACTCTTATGTAATGGCTAACATCGGAATGGTTGACATTTACATTCAATATCATGATATATCAACCATAATTTCGACATACATTAATAGCACGTCGGATTCATCCTCACATTTATGGCATTGGTTCCGCGAATTAGACTATATATATATATATATATATATATATATATATATATATATATATATATATCCTCCACATGTATAAGGACTATGCATTGTTCATTCTTACTCTAAAACTTTCGACATTCATAAATACCACCGGCCATGTTCAATTCATTCAAATCAAATAAAATCATAGTTTGAAGAAATTAACTGAAAGAGTAACATTGCAACAAATTTTATAATGGAAAATATTACCACATGAATTCAATCACTTAATTGTAATATCCGCATTGTTTGTGAAATTTCAATTGAAAAAGATAACAAAAATGAATACAGTTTAATTATGTCAAAATATTTTTCTCTTTTAGCAAGGATCTAATAATGTCATGGATTTATTTATTTTTTATTACATAATGTCATGGATTTAGATTATTAATTATAAGATCGTAGAATTTACTCTAATAATAATAAATAACCCGAAACTAATAAATGATGATCCGTTATCGACTGCGCCGCAACCGCAGATCTCTACTCCCTCCTTCTTTTTCCCGCCACCACCGACTCAAACTCACTACAAAAAAATCCAACTCATCTTAGTTCACATTTTCAAGTATTAAACCATTTCATAACCTTCTTCTAAATCTAAAGCAATCTAAGGATATTAATATTAATTTTTTATAAGTAACGCGGTGGTATCTTGTTAATTTCAAGAAATTCTAGTCTACTTAGAAACACATGGGCTTTTAATTTTGAAAATATTAAATAAACATAATGATTAATGAGTAATGTTGACAATGCATATGGTTGTAATACGTGCATACATCCATTTTTGCACTCAATCCTAATATATATATATATATATATATATATATATATATATATATAAGATTGCTTCTATCACTGTATACTCCATCCTCATATTAGTTGATCTCATTCTCTATTCCTCTGTTCAAGAGGAACTTTAGATTTTTAATTTGGTATGTTTTCAAATTCCTCATTCAATCTTAGCTACTAAACCATTATTTTCTAATGTAGTTTATTGACATGCAACTTTTTTGTTGGTAGTAGTTGTGCTACATTTTTCAATAACTTTAATTTTACCTTTTAGACTTTAAATTTTCACGCATATACCAAACACAAAATCATGAGTGTTTATTCGAAATAGTTATCGAAAATTACATTGTTATTTTAATTTTGTTGAAACTTCAGGATACAACTTCTCAAAATCATAATGATATATTGTGATTCTGTCAAGCTCGCTAATCCCAATATATAAGTAATGCATGAGTTTTTTTGAATTTTTTTTGGTTGATGGATAGTCTTTTTTGGATCATGTCACCATCCAAGGACCCAGATTCAATCAATTCAAAAAGTGGTGTAGTCATGTAGCTATAGGTTTTAGACCGTACGTTCTTGATTGGACAGTTCAGATATTATCTCAAAATTTTATATCAAACAAAAATAAAAAAATTGTCTAATCTTAATTAAATAGTTCTGAATCGTTGATTGCATGCAGTTATGACTGCACTTGATCCGATTTCCATCATTCAGTTATAGTGCTTACATCATTTGTAGACATGATTCTCTTTATGTTCAATAAATTAACTCATACATATGAAACTTTCAGGGTACTTAATTTAGGGTCCCTTACTTTATAAGGCAAGATGAAGGAAGCAATTTTAACTCCAATTTTTCTTGGAATTTTGGCTTGTTGGAGTGCAATTTCGGTTATTGCAGAAGACCGATATCAATTCTTCACATGGGAAATTACTTATGGAACAATCTTTCCTCTTGGTGTTCCTCAAGAAGTAGGTCTATTTTATTTTTTTCCCCTGCCATTTAAAATATCATTATTTTTAAATAAAAAAAATGTCATTCTTTCACATTTGAAAAAGTGTTTAATATTTATTGATACTTTTACCAGGGCATTCTTATCAATGGTCAATTTCCAGGCCCTACAATTGAAGCCATAACTAATGACAACATTGTTGTGAATGTCATCAACAAGCTGGATGATAAATTCCTCATTACATGGTTAGTCTTTTAGTTGTCAAGTGAATCACTAATTCAACCCTTGATAAATTAAATTAATTTTATTATAAAAAAATCTTCAATGACATTAGTCTTTTTGTATTTATCAATTTAACACCTAAAATTTTGTCTAGAGACTATATTTATGAAAGTTTTTTAATGAGTTTAATTTTTATGTAATGTCGGTATAAAATTTACATTGTCAACATCCTTAATTTTTTTAGAGACTACAATAATGGTTCAAATTTTTGTTTTTCTTTTTTTTTTTTTTTTTGCATAAATTTTTTTTGTTTTTCTTTGAAT
Organism: Trifolium repens; assembly: GCA_030408175.1. Classification (NCBI taxonomy): domain Eukaryota; kingdom Viridiplantae; phylum Streptophyta; class Magnoliopsida; order Fabales; family Fabaceae; genus Trifolium; species Trifolium repens. Next base: position 42,766,308 of record CP125851.1, read on the forward strand.
AAACTAGGATTTAGGATGCATTTGAGTAATTAATTAATTCATTATACGTTGTATGACATAAAATAGGAGTGGTATAAAACAAAGAAGGACATCATGGCAAGATGGAGTTTTAGGAACAAATTGTCCAATCCCTCCTAACACCAATTGGACATACAAATTTCAAGTAAAAGATCAAATTGGAACTTACACATATTTCCCAACAACCAAACTCCATAAAGCTGCTGGTGGTTTTGGAGGATTCAATATTGCTCAAAGGTCTGTTATTGACACTCCATATGTTATCCCTGATGGAGAATTCACCCTCCTTGTTGGTGATTGGTACAAGACCAGCCACAAGGTTTGTAAAAAAATTACTTCCCTTAACTCCTTTATCCATAGACCATAGTGTTTTTTTTACATCAAAACCTGTTACAACAATCAAGGTTTTAAATTGCAGTATACATAAAAAAAAATGTTGATGTTGCAGATATAATTGTGGTTATTTTCTCAAAATCTTGATATTAAGTACTATTCTTAATATCAAGATTTTGAGAAAATAACCACAATTATATCTGCAACATATTAAGTACTAGATGGCTTTGTACCAAAAAAAAAAGTACTAGATGGCTATATACAATCCATTGCAAGCTATATGGTAGCAATCAATGAATTAGGATTTAATTGTTATATTATGTATGATCTATATTGGAAATAATTGATCATTAAATGTAATTTTTATTTCTAGATACTAAGGAGACTATTGGATCTTGGAAAGAGTCTTCCATTTCCAGATGCTCTACTTATAAATGGTCAGAAAGATGTTGCCGTCTTTACAGGGGAAGCAGGTAAATCACCTGATATTCATTATGTTATTTCTCACCATCTTCGTCCTTTAATATAAGATTCTCTGAAAAATTAGTAATTCAACATCTTTTTTATATGAACACTTCAAATTTTTAACTTAATTAATTATTTATAGTAACCAACAATTTAGCTAATAGTATATAGTAGGATGAATAAATTATCGTAGTAACAAATATAATACACTACTTAATTTTTATGACATAGTCCTCAAAAGCATATATTGAAGGATGAAAGTAGTATGTCCCATAAGTTCTAGCTCAACTGACAAATATTGTCGAAATTGTTAGATCGGACGTCATGACCCGGGTTCGAACCCGGGATCTCACAATTATGTGAGTTTAATTTCAGTGGATTACCACTTCATCTATGACAAAAATAGAAGATAAAAGTAGTATTAAAAGTTTTAAATTGTGATAGCTTTGGGTTTTAATGAAATCATCATAAACTAATTTTGTTTGAAAATTGACTTATTTTAGGAAAGACATACAAATTTAGAGTGTCCAATGTTGGGATAGCAACCTCAATCAACTTTAGAATTCAAGGCCATAAATTGAAGCTCATTGAAGTTGAAGGTGCTCACACATTACAAGAAACATATGAATCCCTTGATATTCATGTTGGACAATCAATGACAGTTTTGGTCACACTTGATGGATCAATTGGTGACTATTACATTGTTACATCAAGTCGTTTCACAGATCCTATTCTTACTACTAAAGCAACCCTTCGTTATTCTGGATCCAATAGTAAGGCCCCAGGTCAATTACCCATTGGCCCAACAGATGTAGATTGGTCCATAAGGCAAGCTAGGACCATCAGGTAATTTTTTCCCCTTCTTTTTTTCCCCTTCTTTGGATTTTATTTTTTTTGGTTTACGATAAAGGCAATGAGAATCGAACTTATGATTTCATACATATATTTTTTTAAACAATCAAAACTATTATGTAATTATTATCCTAATTGTTCCATCGGCAATGAACATCCGATATTATTTATCGTTGATTTTATTATTGTGTAATCTAAACCATTCAATCTAAAGTCAGTGATTGAGATTTAAAACACCGTAGAACCGTGTGCTACGTCTAATGTAGCTAATGTCAATAATATTACGTATATCTAATTGCAAACTTTTGTTATATTATATTCCAAAATATGATTGTGCACATATAACAAACTTTTCCATTTTTATGTTTATAAAATCTAGTACAATTAGCAAATGTTGATATTGTTAGATTTAAAGCATTTATTTGAATTTCTGAACCTTGCAGTTATTTGTGAATTTCAGTGGGGCTTGTTATTTTTAAATTTTTTTACGCAATAAATAAATCATTTTTTTAAGCAATAAATAAAAAAATTCTTAACTAATGATATTTTAAACATGTTTTCAATTGGGCATCTTTTAATCATCGATTTCTAACTCTATTTTGTTTCTTTTTTCACAAAGATTGAATTTGACAGCAAATGCAGCTCGACCAAACCCTCAAGGATCATTCCACTATGGAACAATCCCTATCATAAGGACATTACAATTGGCAAATTCTAAATCCATAGTGAATGGAAAGTTAAGATATGCAGTAAATGGGATTTCACACATAAATCCAAGCACTCCATTGAAGCTTGCTGATTGGTTTAACATTCCAGGAGTATTTGATCTCAATACAATCAAGGATGTTCCTTCTTTTTCAGGAAACTCTGCCAAACTTGGAACATCTGTCTTAGGTTTTGCCCTTCATGACTTTACAGAAATAATCTTTCAGAACAATGAAAACACTATTCAATCATGGCACATGGATGGATCTAGTTTCTATGTTGTCGGGTAAAACAACTTCCTTTTTTTTTTTTTACCAATTTGGTTTAATTTAATTCAATTTACCATCATAAAATTAATTAATATTTTTGTGTTGATTGAATCATAAAATATTTAGGTTTGGCAATGGTAAATGGACACCTAGTGTGAGAGAGACTTACAATTTAGTTGATAGCATTACAAGATACACCGTTCAGGTGAGTAAATCGATTTTTCTATCGCTAATTCAACTTTTTCTAATAGACTTAGAGTCTGTTTGGATAAATATCTTATTTGTATCTTATATCACAAACAGTTAGCATGATAAATATTTATGTATAATGTACGCTATTTTTATAACAAAATATAAAATAAAGATAAATTGTTTTTATATGTGCATGAGCTGAAAAATTTATGAAAATTTTCATAAATTGTTTTTTATAAGTTCTTCTAAATTATTTTCAAATAAATCAATCCAAACATAACCTTGTTGTGCTACTAGATTATTTTGATTATTTCTAGTTCTATTCCAAAATTTTGTTATATTTAATTGATTAGAGTTTCTCTTCATGCATGAACAAATAGGTGTATCCAAATTCTTGGACTGCCATATTGGTATCATTGGACAATAAGGGCATGTGGAACTTAAGGTCTGCAATTTGGGAAAGTAGATATTTGGGACAAGAGTTGTATCTAAGGGTGTGGAACAATGATCAAAGCCTATTCACTGAGACTAATGTCCCTTCCAATGTATTGTTTTGTGGGAAGGCTAAACATTTGCCCAAATTATAAACACTAAAGGAAGGATCAACAATTTGATTATTGGCATAATTAAGTTTGTAATTTTCTCTTCTTTTTTTTTTCTTAACATTATTTTATTTAGAAATTTCAGTTACGAGGGTGTGACTGTCATGTAAAAGAAAAATGGGCATATTTATTTCAGTAATGAGTCTCCCAATTGATTTTATGTATCATTAGATTATTGTTTCTTGTAATAATGATATAAAAGTAGTTTCATTTCATCACCTCATTCTTCTTGTTTGCCACATTATGCAATATTATAACAACATATCAAGTCAGTAAGATTGTAAGCCTATGAATATTGAGTTTGTAATTTAAAGTGAATTTATTTATATGGTGCATCATTTTACCAACACTACTAGATAATTGACAATTTTAGACGGATCTAAGTAAGGGTGTTTACCGTTTACGGTTTATAAACTGCACCGAACTGAACCATATAAATGGTTCAGTTCAGTAACTGTAACCACTTTTATAAAAATTTGTTTATTTTTCTTAGTTCGGTTGAGAACCAGTTTACATCTTTAAAACCGATTTATTTTTTGGAAAACTGGTTTTAAACCAATTTTCTGTATTTTTTATTTAAAAAAAAATTACTGGTTTCCGATAAAAACAATTTCAGAGTGTTTTTTCGAAAAACAGTTTCCAGTCTTTTTTTCGGGAAAAAAGTTCCGTTATTTTTTCAAACTGGTTCTGAACTAGTTATAAACTAGGTTGTAACTGTTTATTAAAAGTGGTTCAATTCAAAATTGTATTGAATGATTTAGTTTAAAATATGGTTCAGTACAGTTCAAATTACAATTTGGTTCAGTTAATTGGATTTTTGAACACCCCTAAATTTAAGGATACAATACATAACCAAAATGGGTAATTACAATGACAACTAAACAATAAGATATAATAAATCTAACTAATGGTTACGTAAAAAAAGTAAAAACTAATGGTAAGGGTCTGTTTGGCAACACCATCAAACTGACTTATAACTTATGTCTTATAGCTTATAAGTTAAAAGACCTGTTTTGTAACAGTCTTTTCAACACTGACTTATAGCTTATTTTACTGACTTATAGCTTATTTTCCAAAAGCTATTTCAATTTGCTTTTGAGCTTATAGCTTATCATCTTTTTTTCCATTTTTACCCTTATCATTTTACCTAAAATCCATTTTTACTCTTTTTAATTTATTATATTATAAAATAAAAAAGTCATTTCTTTGCTTCCAATGCTTTTTTTTTTTTTACATTTTCCTTCCAATGCTTATGAAATAAATTAAATACCCTTTCTATATTTCAATTTGTATAGTTTACTAGAATAGATGGAAGAAAATGCATTAGATAACATTCACTAATAAAATATAAAAATATACATTTATGTATAATATTAGTTTATATATAATGAAAATAAATATCCTACATAAAAATAATGAAGATAAATGTTGATTTAATCTGAAATAAATTAAAATTAAAATACTATATAAATGTTTAAAATTAATTATAAATAAATAATTAAAATACATAATTAATTATTAATAATTAAAGTATCTTATTTATTAATGAAATATCAATGTTAATATGAATTATGAATGCCCTTTTATGTCTTTTTACATTTATCAGCTAGTTGAACCGCTAATTTTACCAAACATTTATCAGCTTATCAGCTATAAGTCATCAGTCATCAGCTATAAGATATAAGCTATCATTCATCAGCCATCAACTAGCTTATCAATCATCCGCTGTTTTTACCAAACATAGCCTAAGAAGATATGGCTCTATCATATGGGAAACCATGTGTTCTATAGCTGTAAGAAAAAATGTGTCAGGTCAATGTACTGGCCGTTAGCCCAAATTCGGATGGATTAGGCCTAAAAAATTCGGTTTAATTATAAGAGATTTACTTTTTGCATCCTCTGAGTCTCATAAGCACCCCTGACGTTCCATTTTTACCTCTCTCGCTATTTAGGAAGCGAGTGTGTAAAATTGCAAAAACGGAAATACCGCAGTTCGCATCCTAGGATGCGAACCTTATAAAAGACAAAAAAAATTGTCCTTTTCACCCTTTTTAGAGTGTAAATTGAGTTCGCTCTCTAAGTAGCGAACTATGTTTAATTCGCACTCTAAATAGCGAGTCTCAATATTTTACACTCAGACTGGACACTAGCACCCCCAATGGATGAAAAATCATAAAAAAAGTTCGCTCCCTAGGATGGGAACATTGCTCGCTCCCTAGAATGCGAACACTTTTTTTCATCCATGGGGGGTGCCGGCGTTCAGTTTGAGTATAAAATATTGACACTCGCTACTTAGAGTGCGAAAAGTGTTCCCTTTCTAGATGGCGAGGGGGTTACTATGATCATTTCAGAGGGTGAAAGAGGAAACTTGAGGGGTGCAAAAAGTACATTTCTAATTATAATCGGCTTTTTTGCCCTAATCCATTCAGTCCATATGAAAATAGGGTCGAGCCTGGCTAACTCATTAAGCTTCAGGTTAGTCCATTATAAAAAAATTATTTGTAATTTTCTAATATATATATATACACACACACACACACACAAACACATAAAATATTTACAAATTTTAAATTTATAAATTATTAATTTGATTCAATTTGTTTTTATAGGAATCAAACTAGAGTTCAATCAATATTTAGTGTTGATATAAAAATTATTTACACTTATATTCAATCTTAAATCAATAAATTTGATAATTTTAGTAAATAATACATCAAAGTGATATAAAAAAAAAGGGTGAATAAAAAATATTAAATGATAATGGACGGAATTAGTCCATTAGCCTACAAGGCCCATATGGGTGGACTTGGGTACGTCGTATAATCAACTAACCTAATAGGTTGGACCTGACTGGACCATCTATTTAATCCGGGCTATATGTTAGGCCAGAGGTAGGAATTAAATTTAGAGGAAATTGAGTTTAAAAGTATATAGTAAAAAAATAAAACTAAATTTTAAAATTCACAATATATAAAAAAATTATAATATAAATTTAAAGTTAATATTGTGAATTTACATTTATAACTACTTATTTTAAGTCAAATATATTTGTTCCTCTATTTTTACATTTGTTGTCATTTTAGTTTTAACTCACACATTTTGCTTAAAAATTGCAACTTTTGGCTAATAAAAAATGAATTCTAGTCGAGGTTCTCCAATGCTTTAAATTGCCATTAGGGCTTTGTTTAATTATTTATAAAAGTTGTGTCATGGGTGCTAATGTGGCAAATTATTTGTTAAATGTTTTTTTTTTCAAAAGTTCGGTAGGAAATTTCTCTTTTTAAGTACATCCAACTATCAATTGAGAGAAACTCTAGCAGTGATTACTATTAGAAATAATATAAAATTATTGATGTGACTCTTGTAACATCCCACAAATTAAAATAAAATTTCATTTATTTAATTAAAGTGGCATAGTTATAACATAGAAGAATTACCTTCCATTTAGTAGACTTACCAATTAAACTAGTATATTGTCAAGACTTAAGTGGGAAAATTGGATTTAATCACCCACTCACTCTCCCTCACTCTCACGCCCCCATCTCTTTTTCTCCAACACCCCCCATTACTTTCCATCTAACCAATTAAGAGACATGCATCCAAGGGATATAAGGAAGGCATTGCAACAAAAATCTGAAATAGAAACACCCTTCATTTCTCTTGTTCTCACGCAAAAACAAGAAACAACACACACACAAGCTTTTGTTCTTCACCCTTGTATAAACAACAACAATACCAACTAGTTTTCCAAACTCTCATTATTTCTTCATCACCCTTCACCAACATCAGTAGCAACAACATAATCTCCACCCAAATTCTTATGTAAAACCCACATGCATTAGCTTCCTCCTCTTCTCCAAATCACTAACCACATGGATGGGTAAGTACCATGACTCAATCCCTTCTTTAGAATCCCAATTCGTGCTCCTTCCCCAATTATTAACTCTGTTTCTGACTTGCATGTCAATGGATTTGGGCTTATGGCACGATGACTATGGTGGTGAGCTAAGAAATGAACAAAATTCATCAAATTGGAGAATTTCTTCCAAGAGTCAGTTTTGGAGTTTTCTGTTCGTGGCTGTTGTTGAGCTTGCAGTCAGTGTTAAAGCCTATATTCACAGGTGGGTTCTTAGGTTAATTTAGTTAGTTTCCCAGAAATCAAATTTGCATGTTAACATTAGGAAAATTAGGGAAATTATGTGTGAGAGGAATTAGCTCCCAAATTCCCCTCCATACGGTCATATTTTATGTATATTAAATGATTGCACTGGTTATATTTGAGGATTGTAGGTGATTCCTTGGTAAAAAAATACGAATTTCTGCAAACAGGGGCTGTTCTGCTTGAGCTCGTCATGTCGAGCATGCTGGCAAGTATCATGTCGAGCATGCTGGCGAGTATCATGTCGAGCATGCTGGCGAGTATCATGGCGAGCACTCATGATCTGGGCACGTTGAGCTCGCCTTGGCAAGCATCTGCTTGCCGAGCGAGCTGTTCAGGTCTGATCATGATTTCTCGCCATGTCGAGCAGGCTATCTCGCCGTAGCGAACAAAGACAGAATGACCCTATTTTTAATATTTTTCTAAAAACTTATCACTCGTTTTATATCCTCCAAATATGTCAGTTATTTTGCAATTATAAATTAATATAAACTATGTACAGCATGTTAATCACAGTGTAATCCTAGGGTATGACATAGGAAATTTAGCTTGTATGCTCCCCGGGTTTGGGATAATTATGGTAGTAAGAACTAATTTAGTAACAGTCAATTATGAGCGATTTGTGATGTCGCTTGATGGACTCCCAATGGGATAATCCATTAGGTTATGATTATGTGAGCTGCATGCCGTGACCGAATCGGTTGTCGGATATGGCAGGCCTCTGAGACATGCTCACCTTAGAGTGTCCTTGTGTTAAAATGAATAAGAGTTTTATCTGTGTTACACCTTTAAATTCAGTATTAAGTTATGATTATGTATATGTTAGTATGTTATGACTGTTTAGGATCCCCCGGTGTAGTCACCTTTAGGAGGGTAGTAGGACTCACTGAGGCTTAGTAGTCTCACCCCACTCCAAATCAATTTTTTTAGGTAGACAGGTTATTCGGAGCAAGGACCAGGCGGGAGACTGACAGTTGGAGCTGTGCTTGGATTGTCAGACTAGAAGACTTTAGTTTTCTTCTTGCTTTCAGTATTATCTGTGTATCAGAACCTTATTCATAATCCGATGTACTTTATAAGTTTATCACTTAATGTGAAGAATTTTTGTAATTCAGTTAACTATCCCGTTTAATTTACTGTACTCAGATCCATTTATTTATGTCTTGACTAAATATTCTAGATATTTTAGTTGGGGCGTTATAATTGGTATCAGAGCAGGTCGATCCAGTATCGGACCTTGCCATGAGTCATTTCAATCCTTTCCTAAGTAATACAGACCCTTTGGATCTGGACTGTTTACGTTGAAACCATCGCGTGCTGAGCCTAATCAACTCAGTATTGCGTATGGTAGGCAGGGTATTATGGTTGAGAACTGAAGTGGACTCTGAAACTCCAGCGTTAAGATCCTAGCGAAGTCGCAACCGAGGAGCAGTCGTTGAAGGAATTCCTATAAGTGGATATTGGAACGGTGACAAATGGTGTCACAGAAGTAAGTGTTGTAAAACAAGCAAGTGGTACAAGGAATGTAGACGTAGTAAAAGGATGGAGACTAGTAATAAGAAGTGAGCCTAGAATTTGTAATGGAGTCGTCTGGCGAATGAATTAATCTTGTGACGTAACAAGTCAGGAGAAGAGTCGTAGCTTGAAGAAATGCGAGTGTACCCTTATACGAAAATGTGTGGTGCATAACAGTACTTCACTGACACTGTGTGTCAGCTAAACTTCCTGAACCTTTAAGTAACCTCATCCTGTTGAGAGCCAGAATTATCCAAGTGTATTACCCGAGTAACACCCAGTAATAGTAGTAAACCAAAACTCTTTCCCAAACATTTAGTTGTTTAGTGCAAGCGAGAAATTCACCGTGTTGGGAAAACTTAGTCATACCACATCCATGTCCCATTAATTTCTAAGATCTCAACTCGATTAGACTATTCCAAGATTATCAAACCTTAAATACCCCCAATGGAGTGAGTACACCCTTTCCAATAGGTAAGAACCAATTTTATACGAAAACCATTAGGAACCTAGTTTTAATTAGTATAAGGATCAGGGTTCTTTATTAGTTGTACCGTACCTGAGAAGACCTTCTAGTAGCATCAATTTTATGTTTCTAAGATTAGTAATTCTGTGTAGTGGACCTGATAGATATCTCAGCAATAGGAATTTAAGATCGAATCACCTATACTAGAAGGACCAAACTAAATAAACAAGCACATTCCAATATTCTTCAAGTCACCTTACTAGGCTACCCTCTAGAATGTCCACAAATAAGTTAATTCAACCCTTTTATTCGTACCAGCATATCTACCTTACCACTGGGAGTCGAGCTTTACTTAGTATAACAAATAGGATTTCCTATAAAACGACATCAGTCTTTGGCAACAAACCCAGCAAGCTTTTAGAGGCCTAAACGTTGATTAGCATAACAATTAGAAATCACGTATAACCCCGGTACCCACTAAAGCCAATTCAAGAAGCATCACCGTGGGATAGTTAGTAACCAAACCAGTAATAAAACCTAGTCAGCTTCGTAAGTAGTGTTCAATGTTCATACCTTATCCCTGGAATCCAAAGTTATTAGAATACCATTTAGAAACTCCAATGTTCTAATACCCGACATTTGGACAGATATATTAAGTACCGTCACTTAGTTACTACAAGTTGCCAACTTAGCATTACCAGTCAAATTGATAACTTTATAGGAATAGTTGAATCAGAATGCATACTTTAACATTCCCTTACCGTGAACTATTAACTTAACATTTACGATGCTACCTTTAGATGACAGTATTATAGAATCTCTTACCAACATATACCGAACCACACCAAACCATCATAGATTAAGTTTTGATTAGAATGACAATTAAGAACTACCTGTAACACAACCAGTCGCCAAGATCGATTCGTTGAACCTACTATTAGATAGTTTAGAGACCGATAATTTAGATCAATATTAGTTGGACTTTAACCAAACGAAAATCATACATATGAACCACTTAGCTAAGAAGTAAGTAGGATCTGTCGACCATGCAATTGAGAGTTGTCCATCAATTATCCTTAGATTACTAAATCAGCATTATAGACCAACTAGTTACCTAGTTCAAGGATTAGACCTAACCAGCCACATTTTATCACTGTTCTAGTACCAGAGAATAGAAGACCCGACCTGAGGGAATTAACCAATAGGAGATACTATTGGTAACACCAATCACCTAGACTAATCTTTTAGGAATATATTAGTTAAACCAGAGACAAGTAATTGAGTTTAACTTTAGTTTCAGCCAACTGCCGACACTATCACATGTTCAGACCTGTCAGCCAAGCGACTATTAGAATCAGTTGAATCCTCCTATGAGAACATTGTCAACAAGAAGCGTGAGTGAAAACCTAGTTGTCCTAACCTGAGAGTTCTGACAGAAGAGATAGAATTATGGAACATCAGTCTGAACCAAGAGGAGACCAATCTTCAATTTACTTTCGTTACTAGGGATCGTCTTTCAGTCAATTCGTCGAACCAAACAATGTTCAATTCAATGTTCACACGTCTTGGAACACCATGAACGTGTGTACTCTCAAACTTCTCTGATTACACCTCAGATGAATAATTCTCCTCGTGTTTTAAATACTTGTCCGCCAGGTGCTAAGCACAAATTCAATTCTTATGCAACTTCCCCAAAATCATCAACGTCAGTCACATGGATTGTTGGAGCGTTCCTCCTAAGTAACCTTATTCAACGCTTTCAGTCTCTCAGCCATGTCGTAGTAACTCCATCATATTCGTGGAAATCAGTCACTTTTGAAAACCCACGGATAGTTTCAAATTCAATCGCTCGCTCGTTGGTTGATCTGTTTATCAACGTCCTCAGCTGTTCCGATACACTTGATTTAGCTCAGTATCAGAAATTCATCTCAAACTTTGAACACTCTACCTTGTAGCCAGTCTCTAATTTAGTTAGTTGTTCGTCCTCTTCGGAGCCTTTTTCAGCCAAGTTCATCAGTAAGTTCGAAGTTATATCCAACTCAGAGAAGTTCAGGTGTTCTAGTGATATCAGTGATAAGGATTCAAACTTGTCAGTTCCATTTTCTGAATTCATGTTAGATTAGTGTGTTAACCTAGAATATCTCTTCCGAACGTTTCAATCTCTCCAATTCTTTTTCTGTAACCTTATGAAACCAAGTGATCAGCCTGAGTATCGTGACCAAAATATTCTAAAACTCCAAGTTTAGTTATCGTTAACCAGTTCATATAAGTGTAAAAGTTAATTACTTGCTTAAGAGTATTATACCATTCTCATTTGGGAACCCTTTTCTTAACCTTAGTAATCCTTTAGTTAATCCAGTAAGTTATCTTAAGTCAGGCTCTCCGATTCAGCCTCAGCTCTACAAGTTCGAACCTTACATGTATGCCCAACCAAGTTGAGAATCTGATTACTTCAGCCAAAATTCCATACTTTAGTTACCAGTGAAGGATTCAAAGAAGTTTAACCATTAACCCTAAGAGATAATCTGAACCTAAGTGCATCTACATGTTGAATGTACACCTCGATCATCGTGTCGTGCCAGAATGGATTAAATTGTAGGTGGGATTTTATCGGATAACTATAGGTTCGTCTGTGGATGAGTCTAACTTGTTGGCAGAAGAATCAGTGGTGTTTAGCCAATTTTCCACTCGTTTTATATTTCGATCGATCCTGAAGTATTTAGACGACACGTGGTACAGGGGTACATATGACGTGACATGCATGGTAGCGTTCAGAAAGCGGAACAATTATGGAAAGGAAGATTTTGAATTTGTCCGTAGTAATACTCAAGCCTATACCCTTCAGTTAATTATTTAGCATTGCCACCAATCTTAGTGCGTACCCAACCAGGCCAGATACCGACCTACTAAGACAGTAAAGTATTATGGTTAATAATGGTAGTAATGGATGTAGGAATGTGTTCTGGTATCATAGACCAAGATTGTAGTGACGCTGTCAGAGGATGACAGTAGGTGAGCGAATCAGAGTGCGTTGCGTGAGACCAGTTGTAAGTGTAGATTAATTGACCGGCTTCTAGCCAATAACCCTAAGAGAGGAAAGTTTTATTCCAAGAGATTGAATATTACTGACCGGAGAATAAGTAAAGAATAGACCTTGGATGTGGCTATAGCTGAGTTAACTGTAGTGGAAGGAAGAAGCCTTGAATTTCGAGGACGAAATTCTTTTAAGGAGGGTAGATTGTAACATCCCACAAATTAAAATAAAATTTCATTTATTTAATTAAAGTGGCATAGTTATAACATAGAAGAATTACCTTCCATTTAGTAGACTTACCAATTAAACTAGTATATTGTCAAGACTTAAGTGGGAAAATTGGATTTAATCACCCACTCACTCTCCCTCACTCTCACGCCCCCATCTCTTTTTCTCCAACACCCCCCATTACTTTCCATCTAACCAATTAAGAGACATGCATCCAAGGGATATAAGGAAGGCATTGCAACAAAAATCTGAAATAGAAACACCCTTCATTTCTCTTGTTCTCACGCAAAAACAAGAAACAACACACACACAAGCTTTTGTTCTTCACCCTTGTATAAACAACAACAATACCAACTAGTTTTCCAAACTCTCATTATTTCTTCATCACCCTTCACCAACATCAGTAGCAACAACATAATCTCCACCCAAATTCTTATGTAAAACCCACATGCATTAGCTTCCTCCTCTTCTCCAAATCACTAACCACATGGATGGGTAAGTACCATGACTCAATCCCTTCTTTAGAATCCCAATTCGTGCTCCTTCCCCAATTATTAACTCTGTTTCTGACTTGCATGTCAATGGATTTGGGCTTATGGCACGATGAGTATGGTGGTGAGCTAAGAAATGAACAAAATTCATCAAATTGGAGAATTTCTTCCAATAGTCAGTTTTGGAGTTTTCTGTTCGTGGCTGTTGTTGAGCTTGCAGTCAGTGTTAAAGCCTATATTCACAGGTGGGTTCTTAGGTTAATTTAGTTAGTTTCCCAGAAATCAAATTTGCATGTTAACATTAGGAAAATTAGGGAAATTATGCGTGAGAGGAATTAGCTCCCAAATTCCCCTCCATACGGTCATATTTTATGTATATTAAATGATTGCACTGGTTATATTTGAGGATTGTAGGTGATTCCTTGGTAAAAAAATACGAATTTCTGCAAATAGGGGCTGTTCTGCTTGAGCTCGTCATGTCGAGCATGCTGGCAAGTATCATGTCGAGCATGCTGGCGAGTATCATGTCGAGCATGCTGGCGAGTATCATGGCGAGCACTCATGATCTGGGCACGTTGAGCTCGCCTTGGCAAGCATCTGCTTGCCGAGCGAGCTGTTCAGGTCTGATCATGATTTCTCGCCATGTCGAGCAGGCTATCTCGCCGTAGCGAACAAAGACAGAATGACCCTATTTTTAATATTTTTCTAAAAACTTATCACTCGTTTTATATCCTTCAAATATGTCAGTTATTTTGCAATTATAAATTAATATAAACTATGTACAGCATGTTAATCACAGTGTAATCCTAGGGTATGACATAGGAAATTTAGCTTGTATGCTCCCCGGGTTTGGGATAATTATGGTAGTAAGAACTAATTTAGTAACAGTCAATTATGAGCGATTTGTGATGTCGCTTGATGGACTCCCAATGGGATAATCCATTAGGTTATGATTATGTGAGCTGCATGCCGTGACCGAATCGGTTGTCGGATATGGCAGGCCTCTGAGTCATGCTCACCTCAGAGTGTCCTTGTGTTAAAATGAATAAGAGTTTTATCTGTGTTACACCTTTAAATTCAGTATTAAGTTATGATTATGTATATGTTAGTATGTTATGACTGTTTAGGATCCCCCGGTGTAGTCACCTTTAGGAGGGTAGTAGGACTCACTGAGGCTTAGTAGTCTCACCCCACTCCAAATCAATTTTTTTAGGTAGACAGGTTATTCGGAGCAAGGACCAGGCGGGAGACTGACAGTTGGAGCTGTGCTTGGATTGTCAGACTAGAAGACTTTAGTTTTCTTCTTGCTTTCAGTATTATCTGTGTATCAGAACCTTATTCATAATCCGCTGTACTTTATAAGTTTATCACTTAATGTGAAGAATTTTTGTAATTCAGTTAACTATCCCGTTTAATTTACTGTACTCAGATCCATTTATTTATGTCTTGACTAAATATTCTAGATATTTTAGTTGGGGCGTTATAGCTCTATTCTAACAGCTTAAGCTTTTGGTATAATCAGTTATTTGACATAGTATCAAAGCCTCTACCACTAAGTGGTCTAGAGTTCGATCCCCGCTTCCCTCACTTTTTAATTAAAAAGTGGAATTTAAGCATATGGTATGACGTGGGTCTATGCATTATACACGCTTCAAGACCAAGTGGGCTCTTGTGTGAGGAGGCATGTTAAATATAATATAAAATCATTGATGTGGCTCTATCCCAACAGCTTAAGCTTTTGAGATAATCGGTTATTTGACATGTTAGAAATAATATAAAATCATTGATCTATCCCAAAAGTTTAAGCTGTTAGGATAGAGCCACATAAATAATTTTATATTATTTCTAACAATTACACTTGGTAACCTCTTATCAATCTTATTAATTCGCACATGTTGGAATCATGGAGTAATAGGTATTTTAGTCTCGTTGGTAGTGTGATTCGTATAAACTATGTCATGAACTTCATACATATTTCCTATTTTTCTCTCTTGAATTAAGGTGTGGCAACAGATTCTATGTTTTATAGGTGCTTTCTGGAAGGATCTAAGGAGGCAACAAAAAATTTGGTTTTGGTTTTCGCACCTCTCGTTACACTTGTTTACTCCCTGCTGTTTCCAATTTACCCCCAACCTATTTAGGAAGCGAGTGTGTTAATTCAAAAAAATAGAACAGCGCAGTCTGCATGCTACATAGCGAACTCAGAAGGTATTCGCTTTATACATAACAAACATGTCGGCAATAAAAAAACACAGCCCCCACGCAGTCAAAACTTGTTGTCGCGTGAGAGGCAGTAAATAGTGCACAACCAATCACATTGCAGCAAAAAATCTATAAAGGGGGGTGGGGTGTCAAAGTGTGATGTGGTAACTTGTTTTGTCACCATTGTTGGGAGAGATATAGTAATCGACGAGAGACTTTTTGTATCCAAATTGGGAGTGATATGAGTAATCGAAACATGTTCTACCACCTAAATATTGGATTGGTTCTAATGATGAACAGGTGGTAGAGCTGCTACAAGGAACGTTGAGAAATGACTGTAGGCTCAGGCTCAACTTGGTGCTGACGGTGACACCGAGGCCTAGCAGAGGCGTTATTCCCTCTAACACAGCTAACAAAATTAGTTATACTATCCATGTTTGCACAATAACATTAAAGTAACTCAACACAATTGCATAACATATATAATCAATTGAATCAGCCAAAAAACAACAAGCCAACAATACCAGACACGTTCGCCTTTTAGTAAGCGAACAACTTATACACTATCCGCTTTCCAGAAAGTGAAACGAACCAGTGCGCAAAAATTAAAATAAAACCACGAAACTAAATTGGGAACGGCCGAAAAGTGGATTTACCTCGTGTTTGATGATTTCCTCTTTACTTCTTAGGGGCTTTCGACTACCAATGAGCAGCAAACCGTTGATTTTGATGATGTTTTCGAGTTTTGGGGTTTTTCAGAGGATTTTTGGAGGGTTTTTGTGTTTTTTGCAAACTGTTAATTAAATGAGGGGATGAAGGTGGGAGGCGCCTTATATAGGAGCCTGCTTCGCCTTCTATAAAGTGAACCACTTACTTAAAGTTCGTTTTCCAGAAAACAAATGGTGTTTTTCCCAAATTTCAAATGGGGGACTTTGGGAGGAACGTTATACCATTAATACACTCGCTTTCTAGATCGCAAATAGCGCTCGCATCCTAGATAGTAGGGGGATTCGTTTGATAATTTTAAGGGATGCGTGCGGATTTTTTAGGAATGCGGAAAGTACTACTCAAATATTTTAGGTACATCTTTCAGAGGTTTGTAAGCCCAAGAGTATGGGAGACATGGGGTTAGGGAGCTACATTTCAATAATTAGGCCTTCTTATGAAATTGATGTAGAAAATCATGTTGGTTTGAAGCAGTGGCGGAGCTAGACGAATTAGTTGGGGGGGGGGGGGGCGCAACGGTGCTAAATTTTTTTTTTCTTTAGGAGTTAAAAATGTATACAATTTAAGGAAAACTATATTTAAAGATAATTATATAAAATTTAAGGAAAAACTTATAATTTAATATGTTATTGAGGAAAACTAAAGTTAAGGAGAACTGCCTTTAAGGAAAACTACCTTTAAAATTGAAAACATTTAATAAAGTAAAAATTGCAAGCAGAGGAAGTTGAACCTAGGACATTTTGAAGATTGGGTAAAGTACTCTACCACTCGGCCACAGCAGAATCTTGTGTCAAAACAATACACTCATACATATATATATGTAACAATACCTATAAAATTGAAAGAAAGAAAAAAATAAAAAAATAAATTGGGGCGGGCCATGGCCCTGTTCAGCCCATTAAGGGTTTCGCCCCTGGTTTGAAGTATATCTTGTAGTCCCCCACTTTCTGCATTTTATTTACAACTTTTATATTTGAACACTGCTAACTTTCATACATTCATTTAACATGATGGAAACTCGAATTAAGAAAAGAAAAGTAGCATTAATGATTAAAATAAATTAGTACAGAGATTAAAAACTCTATAATCCCAAAACAAAACTCCTTATTAAGATAAAGAGAACAAAGAATCCATTTCATTCAATATGTTTGAATTAGTTACAAAATGAGGAAAAAATACTATATATACAAGCTGATGAAGGAGAGAGATGTAAGTTGTTGACCTTGTAGTCTTCTGTTGATGCTTGCGGCGGCTGTGATGATACTCATAGAAAGGGGAAAAGGGAGACAAAGAGGAGGAATACTTAGATAGGCACAAGCCTAAATGATAAATATTTAGGCACACTAACACAACTAGAAAAAATTAAAGATAAAATAATTAATGGATGTGATTGATTTATTTTTCCTTTAAATTTTTTTCATCTATGAGTATGCGCCCAAATATTTTCATTTAGGCTTGTGCCTATCTAAGTGTTCCTCGACAAAGAGATGGTGAATAATCAGGGTTGGTATTTGGACTTTTCTTTAAAAAGAGTTTGGGTTCCGTTACTTTTTTAAAAGTGGATTTGGGTGGTTTTTTCTAAAACATTAATGGGTAAAAAAAATAAAACTGAGAAAATTCTAAAATGACCAGTAAAAGAAATGGTCCATGATCGACCATTACTAAAAAAAATTAAAATTTTATCGACGACATCCATTGTTGTTTGAAAGTTTGTTAATAGTCATTATAATTTTGGAAAATGCTGAATTTTATGAAACATGGAAACAAGAAAGGCAAGAAACAAATCTCCACCATTCATTACAACAACCACACCATGTTTTCCTCAAAAATAGGGAGATAACCGTTTCATCATTATTTAACACATTGACAAGTGTAATTCTTGTGTTTCTTGGACAAAATGCTTCGTAATATAAAATCACTCTTACGATTGAATTAATGACTTAATTGACAGTGATTTTATTAAAATAATAAAAATATAACTCGTATTGAAATGACGTCAATCATACCAGTTTTTTAGCCTAAAGAAGAGAAGTCTTGCAATTTTTTACTTTTACAGAGTATTATCAACAGTTGTTAAAATTTCAGATAATTTGAAGAACTGATCTATAGTGAACCACTTGTGAATATAGTCTACCATAACATTAGCCTAAAAACTGGCTAAATATTTTGCCCATACTCCACAAAAATCCTAGGTCTGCCACTTATGTTAGTTCACCTTAAAAAAATGGTACTCCAATGCAAGAAAGCTATTATTATTGATACCATCAACTTGATTGGTACCATCATAAAATAAAAAATTGGCAAGCTAGGTGCATAAATTTAGAGATTAAACATAATCAGATCCAATACAAGAAATTATTAATTAAAAAGTGCATGTTAGACTGCACCTTTCATTGGGTCAAAAAGAATTGCACCTTGCATTGCATCATTTCTGCAAGCTGAGTGGTTCATAGAAGTTCACAACTAAATTACAAAATTCATGATCTCTTTGCAATTAAATTTTAGAACTATCAGTGTAATCTTTTTTGTCCAACATTCTATTATTCACTAGAAAACGCGTTTTAATTATGAACTCATGTGCAATTGTCATTTGCAAGGAAGGAAGCAAATGTGTGATATTGCGGAATGCAAGTGGGAAAGGGGAAATTATATTATATAAGCAGCAACAATTTCAGAAACCGATTGAGATAATTAATTAATCCAACACAGATCCATATTATTGGATCACAATGTCTAAAATTTTCCTTCCACATCCAGGTTATACCTCTTTAATTGTTTCTCCCTAGTTGAAACTTCGAACCATATTTAAAAGGCAAAATGTATTAAATATTATTTAAATTTTGCGTTTGAAATATAACATTGACTTCTACTATGATGTGTATTTTGATGAGAAATACACATTGTTTTGGACTATGCCTAAACCCAATTTGTGTCGAGCTTGGGTGTCGAGCCTAGCCCAAAAGCACGCTAGCACAAAGCCACGCGTCTCCGCCCAACAGCCACAAAAA
The DNA here is from genome assembly GCA_030408175.1 of Trifolium repens. Taxonomy (NCBI): domain Eukaryota; kingdom Viridiplantae; phylum Streptophyta; class Magnoliopsida; order Fabales; family Fabaceae; genus Trifolium; species Trifolium repens. The sequence goes on from CP125851.1 coordinate 42,785,573, forward strand.
CTAACCCTTATATAATGGCCAACAACAGAATGATTGACATTTACTGTAAATCATGATTTTTCAACTACAATTTTGACATTCATTAATAGCGAATTAGACTATATATATCCTTCGCATGTATAATGACGATGTATTGTTCATTCTTACTCTAAAACTTTCGCCATTCATAAGTACCACTGACCACGTTCATATTCTACTCAAATAAAATCATAGTTAGAAGAAATGAACTGAAAGTGTAACATTGCAATAAATTTTTATAATGTGAAGATATTACCACATGATTTCAATCACTTGGTTGTGAAATCCGCATTGTTTGTGAAATTTCAATTGAAAAAGATAACAAAAATAATACAAATTAATTATGTCAATTTTTTTCTTTTAAGAAGTATTTAATAATGTCATGGATTTATTTATTTTTTATTACAAAATGTCATGGATTTTTTTTGGCCAAAAAAATGTGATGGATTTAGATTATTAATTATAAGATCGTAGAATTTACTCCAATAATAATAAATAACCGGAAACTAATAAATGATGATTTTATAACCTTTCTACAAAAAAATCCAACTCATCTTAGTTCACATTTTCACGTATTAAACCATTTCATTTTCATAACCTTCTTCTAAATCTAAAGCAATCACGTATTAATAATAACTAGAAATAAACACGTGCGTTGCACGGGTTCGATTAAAATATATAATTAAAATATTTTTATAAATGAAAATTAATAATTGTGATAAGTATAATTATATATAGTTAAATAATAGTTTTATTTATATTTTAATGTAATATATCTTTTATAATATTTTATAAGTTTGAAAGGATGCATCATATTTTATTTTAATAGTTTTTTTTGGAAGCATATTTTATTTTAATAGTTTCGTATCATATGTTAGTTTTCTTTATATGATTTAAAATTGTATAGTTACATGTCGCTTCGTTTTTAATTTTTGATGTATCCCTTTTTTTTTCAATAGGCGTTGGAGGCATGCATACATACTTTATTTTAGCATGTCGTTTTTTGAAAACTACGTATGAAATACCAAAACGGATTACTTCCTTCTATGCAATTTAAGGTTCCAAATAATTTTTCTACTTATTACTTCCCTATTATTTTATATTGACTTGTTTTAGAATTCCTCTCAAACTTTTACTTGTTGGATTTTATCCCAACTTTTATTAGTCTTTCGTTTGCTTTACCTATTTTAATTTGCTTAATTAAATTTTTATTTTTGTTTTTGTTATTCTTTGTGGGGTTTATGTCCTCCCAAAACTGTTTGTTATCCCAACTTTTATTAGTCTTTTGTTTGCTTTACCAATTTTAATTTGCTTAATTAATTTTTTTTTGTTATTCTTTGTGGGGTTTATGTCCTCCCAAAATTGTTTGTTCATTTTTGCCTATCTTAATTATTTAATATATTTATTTGTAGTTTTTATGAAAAATACCATGCTTGACCAAATAAATAAATAAATTTTATAAAAAAAATACTTTAGTTATATTGCTTATTAATTATTACTATTGTGCTATTATTTGTTTAAAAAATAACTTTATCACACAAACCTTTAAACTACCATTCTTTCTTACTCCTTAACTCTTATACCTTAATTATATGTATACAGTAATCATGAATCATGATGAGTAGTGTAAGAAGTTATAATAATGGAAATAACTATGGGAAAAAGAGTTACACAAATTAATTGCGAGTTACATAAGGAAGAAGTATATGAATGAATATAATGAATACATGTATTAAGTTATTAAGTTATTAAATAGTTTCAAGAGAAAAATAATAGTAGAATTATAGTTTTTTTTAATGGTAAAGAATTATAGCTTCGACCCACTTTCCTGCATACGTACACAAAGAAATGGTAGATATTATCAAACATCTAATTGCATCGATGCTCGATTCATACTTGTTAAATTTAATCTCTCTTTTGTCCACTGCCTCCACCGAACCATAGATGAATGTCCTATAAGTTAAAAAAGTTCACACATTTAAAAAAGTACCACATATAGACTAAAGCTTTCAAGAGCAACAAAACGCATTCAAAACTGGAAACATTCTCACTACCTTTTGCTGAAAAATTAAAATTATTATCAATAAAAATCATATAGAAACAAATATATAGTTCTTTGTTTCTTTACTTACCTCCTCTAAGAAATATTCTCCCCTAAAAAGTAAAGGAGCAATTACCTTGTGATTACAGGCCAACGACATAAACAAAAAAGTACCACATATAGACTAAAGCTTTTAAGAGTAACAAAACACATTCAAAATGGAAATGTTTTCACTACCTTATGTTGAAAAATTAAAATTATTATCAATAAAAACCATATAGAAATAAAGGAGAAATAGATAGTTTATTGTTTCTTCACTTACCTCCCCTGAAATATATTTTCAACGTTGAGTGATACGTAGTGGTAGAATTTATGATCTGCATATACACGATAAAAGGAAAAACCAAGTAAATTCACAAAAAAAAAAATCATCTAAAATAATACTATACATAGAATTTATAATTGACTTATCAATATATACACCATTCTTCATTTAGCAACATGTCATTCTTCTTAACGCTTTTAACGATTTAAATAAAAAGGAATAATTGAGATCAAAGGGATATAATCTGCAATATTTAAAAACAAAAATGAAATCATCTTATCTTACATGCTCTCAATGGTGGTGTTGTGGTAGTGATAAGTAGCTATTGGATTAACTTTATATAGACCTCTTGAACTCAATAATAAGAGTACAATAATAGTGTCTTCAAGGCTTTCTTATTTTTAATTTGTAACTGAAATTAATAGGAATATAGAAGGCCTTTTTAGGTGAAAAGTTCCTATAGCAATTATTAAACAAACTCAAAATTTAAGCACATATATGATCGTATAGTGGTTTGGTAAGCATTTCTTGTTCAATAGTTACATGTTAGGGAAGCCAAATAGTTCTCTAAAGATTAAATATATAATTAAAAAATTGAGAGCTATTGTAACATATATATAATGAATAATTACTTTGGAAGATGAATGAACACACAAAATAAATAAAATTGAGATAATTTATAAATAAATATGAGAAACTAATTTTAATAGATATATTGAAGCTCTCTCAAGGATGCCACATAGGCAAAATGAAGGCTTAGGAGCTATATAGGAGCTTCCTTTTATTAGTAAAAGATTTTTTTATTAGTAACGCGGTGGTATCTTGTAAATTTCAAGAAATTCTTGTCAACTTAGAAACACATGGGCTTTTAATTTTGAAAATATTAAACAAACAATAGTGATTAATGAGTAATGTTGACAATGCATATGGTTGTAACATGTGCATACATCCATTTTCGTACTCAATCTTAATATATATAAGATTGCTTCTATCACTATATACTCCATCCTCATATTAGTTGATCTCATTCTCTATTCCTCTGTTCAAGAGGAACTTTAGATTTTTAATTTGGTATGTTTTCCAATTCCTCATTCAATCTTAGCTTATAAACCATTATTTTCTAATGTAGTTTATTGACATGCAACTTTTTTGTTGGTAGTAGTTGTGCTACATTTTTAATTTCAATAACTTCAATTTCAACTTTTAGTCTTTAAATTTTCACACATATACCAAGCACAAAATTATAAGTGTTTATTCGAAATAGTTTAACGAAAATTACATTGTTATTGTAATTTTATTGAAACTTCAGGATGCAACTTGTCAAAATTATAGTTATATATCGTGATTCTGTCAAGCTTCCAAATTCCAATATATAAGTAATGCAAGTCTTTTTGGATTTTTTTTGTTGATGGATAGTCTTTTTGGATTTTTTTTTGTTGATGGATAGTCTTTTTGGATCATGTCATCATCCAAAGACCTCCATTCAATGAATTCAAAAAGTGGTATAGTCATGTACCCATAGGTTTTGGACAGTACATTTTTTATTGGACGGTTCAGTTGTTATCTAAGAATTTTATATCAAACAAAAATAAAAAAAATTTATCTTAAAATTTAAATTGTCTAATTTTGAACAGACAGTTCTGAATCGTTGATTGCATACAGTTACGACTGTACTTAATCCAATTTCCATCATCCAGCTTAAATCATTTGTAGACAAGATTCTCTTTATGTTCAATTAATTAACTCATACATTTGAAACTTACAGGGTACTTAATTTAGGGTCCCTTACTTATAAAGGCAAGATGAAACAAGCCATTTTAACTCCAATTTTTCTTGGAATTTTGGCTTGTTGGAGTGCAATTTCGGTTATTGCAGAAGACCGATATCAATCTTCACATGGGAAATTACTTATGGAACAATCTTTCCTCTTGGTGTTCCTCAAGAAGTAGGTCTATTTTATTTTTTCCCCTGCCATTTAAATGTCATTCTTTTTTCTTTTCTTTTTTTAAAATAAAAATATGTCATTCTTTCACATTTGAAAAAGTGTTTAATATTTTTTACACTCTTACCAGGGCATTCTTATCAATGGTCAATTTCCAGGCCCTACAATTGAAGCCATCACTAATGACAACATTGTTGTGAATGTCATCAACAAGCTGGATGATAAATTCCTCATTACATGGTTAGTCTTTTAGTTGTAACCTCTAATTCAAACCTTGATAAATTAAATCATTTTTATTATAAAAAAAAAATCTTCAATGACATTAGTCTTTTTTGTATGTGTCAATTTAACACTTAAAATTTGGTCTAGATATAGTTACGGAAGTTTTTTAACAAGTTTAATTTTCATGTACTGTCGATATAAAATTTACATTGTTGGCATATCCTTAATATATTTTTAGAGACTACATTAATGGTTCAATTTTTTGTTTTTCTTTGAATAAACTAGGATTTAGGATGCATTTGAGTAATTAATTAATTCATTATACGTTGTATGACATAAAATAGGAGTGGTATAAAACAAAGAAGGACATCATGGCAAGATGGAGTTTTAGGAACAAATTGTCCAATCCCTCCTAACACCAATTGGACATACAAATTTCAAGTAAAAGATCAAATTGGAACTTACACATATTTCCCAACAACCAAACTCCATAAAGCTGCTGGTGGTTTTGGAGGATTCAATATTGCTCAAAGGTCTGTTATTGACACTCCATATGTTATCCCTGATGGAGAATTCACCCTCCTTGTTGGTGATTGGTACAAGACCAGCCACAAGGTTTGTAAAAAAATTACTTCCCTTAACTCCTTTATCCATAGACCATAGTGTTTTTTTACAACAATCAAGGTTTTAAATTGCAGTATACATAAAAAAAATGTTGATGTTGCAGATATAATTGTGGTTATTTTCTCAAAATCTTGATATTAAGTACTATTCTTAATATCAAGATTTTGAGAAAATAACCACAATTATATCTGCAACATATTAAGTACTAGATGGCTTTGTACCAAAAAAAAAAGTACTAGATGGCTATATACAATCCATTGCAAGCTATATGGTAGCAATCAATGAATTAGGATTTAATTGTTATATTATGTATGATCTATATTGGAAATAATTGATCATTAAGTGTAATTTTTATTTCTAGATACTAAGGAGACTATTGGATCTTGGAAAGAGTCTTCCATTTCCCGATGCTCTACTTATAAATGGTCAGAAAGATGTTGCCGTCTTTACAGGGGAAGCAGGTAAATCACCCGATATTCATTATGTTATTTCTCACCATCTTCGTCCTTTAATATAAGATTCTCTGAAAAATTAGTAATTCAACATCTTTTTTATATGAACACTTCAAATTTTTAACTTAATTAATTATTTATAGTAACCAACAATTTAGCTAATAGTATATAGTAGGATGAATAAATTATCGTAGTAACAAATATAATACACTACTTAATTTTTATGACATAGTTCTCAAAAGCATATATTGAAGGATGAAAGTAATATGTCCCATAAGTTCTAGCTCAACTGACAAATATTGTTGAAATTGTTAGATCGGACGTCATGACCCGGGTTCGAACCCGGGATCTCACAATTTTGTGAGTTTAATTTCAGTGGATTACCACTTCATCTATGACAAAAATAGAAGATGAAAGTAGTATTAAAAGTTTTAAATTGTGATAGCTTTGGGTTTTAATGAAATCATCATAAACTAATTTTGTTTGAAAATTGACTTATTTTAGGAAAGACATACAAATTTAGAGTGTCCAATATTGGGATAGCAACCTCAATCAACTTTAGAATTCAAGGCCATAAATTGAAGCTCATTGAAGTTGAAGGTGCTCATACATTACAAGAAACATATGAATCCCTTGATATTCATGTTGGACAATCAATGACAGTTTTGGTCACACTTGATGGATCAATTGGTGACTATTACATTGTTACATCAAGTCGTTTCACAGATCCTATTCTTACTACTAAAGCAACCCTTCGTTATTCTGGATCCAATAGTAAGGCCTCAGGTCAATTACCCATTGGCCCAACAGATGTAGATTGGTCCATAAGGCAAGCTAGGACCATCAGGTAATTTTTTCCCCTTCTTTGTTGCTTTGTTTTCAATGGATTTTATTTTTTTTGGTTTACGATAAAGGCAATGAGAATCGAACTTATGATTTCATACATATTACTTAAACCTCTTACCACTAAACTAAATTTAGTGGCTTTTTTGTTTTTCAATGGATGAAATATGACGTGTGATTGCGTGTGCAAAACAGTCAATGAAAATATATTTTTTTAAACAGTCAAAACTATTATGTAATTATTATCCTAACTGTTCCATCGGCAATGAACATCCGATATTATTTATCGTTGATTTTATTATTGTGTAATCTAAACCATTCAATCTAAAGTCAGTGATTGAGATTTAAAACACTGTAGAACCGTGTGCTACGTCTAATGTAGCTAATGTCAATAATATTACGTATATCTAATTGCAAACTTTTGTTATATTATATTCCAAAATATGATTGTGCACATTTAACAAACTTTTCCATTTTTATGTTTATAAAATCTAGTACAATTAGCAAATGTTGATATTGTTAGATTTAAAGCATTTATTTGAATTTCTAAACGTTGCAGTTATTTATGAATTTCAGTGGGGCTTGTTATTTTTAAATTTTTTTAAGCAATAAATAAATCATTTTTTTAAGCAATAAATAAAAAATTTCTTAACTAATGATATTTTAAACATGTTTTCAATTGGGCATCTTTTAATCATCGATTTCTAACTCTGTTTTGTTTCTTTTTTCACAAAGATTGAATTTGACAGCAAATGCAGCTCGACCAAACCCACAAGGATCATTCCACTATGGAACCATCCCTATCATAAGGACATTACAATTGGAAAATTCTAAATCCATAGTAAATGGAAAGTTAAGATATGCAGTAAATGGGATTTCACACATAAATCCAAGCACTCCATTGAAGCTTGCTGATTGGTTTAACATTCCAGGAGTATTTGATCTCAACACACTCAAGGATGTTCCTTCTTTTTCAGGAAACTCTGCCAAACTTGGAACATCTGTCTTAGGTTTTTCCCTTCATGACTTTACAGAAATAATCTTTCAGAACAATGAAAACACTATTCAATCATGGCACTTGGATGGATCTAGTTTCTATGTTGTCGGGTAAAACATCTGTTTTTTTTTTTTTTTTACCAATTTGGTTAATTTAATTCAATATATAATCATAAAATTAATTAATAATTTTGTGTTGATTGAATCATAAAATATTTAGGTTTGGCAATGGTAAATGGACACCTAATGTGAGAGAGACTTACAATTTAGTTGATGGCATTACAAGATACACCGTTCAGGTGAGTAAATCGATTTTTCTATCGCTAATTCAACTTTTTCTAATAGACTCAGAGTCTGTTTGGATAAATATCTTATTTGTATCTTATATCACAAACACTTAGCATGATGATAAATATTTATGTATAATGTACGCTATTTTTATAACAAAATATAAAATAAAGATAAATTATTTTTATATGTGCATGAGATGAAAAATTTATGAAAATTTTCATAAATTGTTTTTTATAAGTTCTTCTAGATTATTTTCAAATAAATCAATCTAAACAGAACCTTGTTGTGCTACTAGATTATTTTGATTATTTCTAGTTCTATTCCAAAATTTTGTTATATTTAATTGATTAGAGTTTCTCTTCATGCATGAACAAATAGGTGTATCCAAATTCTTGGACTGCCATATTGGTATCATTGGACAATAAGGGCATGTGGAACTTAAGGTCTGCAATTTGGGAAAGTAGATATTTGGGACAAGAGTTGTATCTAAGGGTGTGGAACAATGATCAAAGCCTATTCACTGAGACTAATGTCCCTTCCAATGTATTGTTTTGTGGGAAGGCTAAACATTTGCCCAAATTATAAACACTAAAGGAAGGATCAACAATTTGATTATTGGCATAATTAAGTTTGTAATTTTCTCTTCTTTTTTTTTTCTTAACATTATTTTGTTTAGAAATTTCAGTTACGAGGGTGTGACTGTCATGTAAAAGAAAAATGGGCATATTTATTTCAGTAATGAGTCTCCCAATTGATTTTATGTATCATTAGATTATTGTTTCTTGTAATAATGATATAAAAGTAGTTTCATTTCATCACCTCATTCTTCTTGTTTGCCACATTATGCAATATTATAACAACATATCAAGTCAGTAAGATTGTAAGCCTATGAATATTGAGTTTGTAATTAAAAGTGAATTTATTTATATGGTGCATCATTTTACCAACACTACTAGATAATTGACAATTTTAGACTGATCTAAGGTAGGGGTGTTTACTGTTTACGGTTCATAAACTGCACTGAACTGAACTATTTATATGATTCAGTTCAGTAAATGAAATCACTTTTATGAAAATTTGTTTATTTCTCAAACCAGTTTCAGTTCGGTTTAGAACCAGTTTACATCTTTAAATAACTGCTTTAAAACTGGTTTTAAATAAAACCGAATTTATTTTTTTTGAAAACTGATTTTAAACCAATTTTCTGTATTTTTTATTATTTTTTTAAAAAATAACTGGTTTCCGATAAAAAACAATTTCAGAGTTTTTTTTCGAAAAACAGTTTCCAGTCTTTTTTTCGGGAAAAAAGTTCCGATATTTTTTCAAACTGGTTCTGAACTAGTTTTAAAATGGGTTGTAACTGTTTATTAAAAGTGGTTCAATTCAAAACTGTATTGAATGATTCAGTTTAAAATATGGTTCAGTGCAGTTCGAATTACAATTTGGTTCAGTTAATTGGATTTTTGAACACCCCTAAATTTAAGGATACAATACATAACCAAAATTCGGTAATTACAAGGACAACTAAACAATAAGAAATAATAAATCTAACTAATGGTTACCTAAAAAAAGTAAAAACTAATGGTAAGGGTCTGTTTGGCAACACCACCAAACTGACTTATAGCTTATACCTTATAGCTTATAAGTTAAAAGACCTGTTTGGTAACAGTCTTTTCAACACTGACTTATAGCTTAGTTTACTGACTTATAGCTTATTTTTCAAAAGCTATTTCAATTAGCTTTTAAGCTTATAGCTTATAGCTTATCATCTTTTTTTCCATTTTTACCCTTATCATTTTACCTAAAATCCATGTTTACTCTTTTTAATTTATTATAATATAAAATAAAAAAGTCATTTCTTTGCTTCCAATGCTTTTTTATTTGACATTTTGCTTCCAATGCTTATGAAATAAATTAAATACCCTTTCTATATTTCAATTTGTATAGTTTACTAGAACAGATGGAAGAAAATGCATTAGATAACATTCACTAATAAAATATAAAAATATACATTTATGTATAATATTAGTTTATATATAATGAAAATAAATATCCTACATAAAAATAATGAAGATAAATGTTGATTTAATCTGAAATAAATTAAAATTAAAATACTATATAAATGTTTAAAAATTAATTATAAATAAATAATTAAAATACATAATTAATTATTAATAATTAAAGTATCTTAAATATTAATGAAATATCAATGTTAATATGAATTATGAATGCCATTTTATGTCTTTTTACATTTATCAGCTAGTTGAACCGCTAATTTTACCAAACACTTTAATTAGCTTATCAGCTATAAGTCATCAGCTATAAGCTATAAGCTATCAGTCATCAGCTAGCTTATCAGCCTTCCGCTGTTTTTACCAATCAGAGCCTAAGAAGATCTTGCTCTATCATATGGGAAACCATGTGTTCTATAGCTGTAAGCAAAAATGTGTCAGGTCGATGTACTAGCCATTAGCCCAAATTCGGATGGATTAGGCCTAAAAAATTCGGTTTAATTATAAGAGATTTACTTTTTGCACCCTCTGAGTCTCATAAGCACCCCTGACGTTCCATTTTTACCCCTCTCGCTATTTAGGAAGTGAGTGTGTAAAATTGCAAAAACGGGAATACCGCAGTTCGCATCCTAGGATGCGAACCTTATAAAAGTAAAAAAAAAAATTGTCCTTTTCACCCTTTTTAGAGTGTAAACCGAGTTCGCTCTCGAAGTAGCGAACTATGTTTAATTCGCACTCTAAATATCGAGTGTCAATATTTTACACTCAGACTGGACACCAGCACCCCCAATGGATGAAAAAATCATTAAAAAAAAAGTTTGCTCCCTAGAATGCGAACACTTTTTTTTTTCATCCATGGGGGGTGCCGGCGTTCAGTTTGAGTATAAAATATTGACACTCGCTACTTAGAATGCGAAAAGTGTTCCCTTTCTAGATGGCGAGGGGGTTACTATGATCATTTCAGAGGGTGAAAGAGGAAACTTGAGGGGTGCAAAAAGTAAATCTCTAATTATAATAGACTTTTTTGCCCTAATCCATTCAGTCCATATGAAAATAGGGTCGGGCCTGGCTAACTCATTAAGCTTCAGTCTAGTCCATTATAAAAAAAAATTATTTGTAATTTTCTAATATATATATATATATATATATATATATATATATATATATATATATATATATATACACACACACACACAAACACATAAAATATTTACAAATTTTAAGTTTATAAATTATTAATTTGACTCAATTTGTTTTTATAGGAATCAAACTAGAGTTCAATCAATATTTAGTGTTGATATAAAAATTATTTACACTTATATTCAATCATAAATCAATAAAATTGATAATTTTAGTAAATAATACATCAAAGTGATATAAAAAAAAAAGGCTGAATAAAAAATATTAAATGATAATGGACCGAATTAGTCCATTACCCTACACAGCCCATATGGGTGGAGTTGGGTACGTCAATGTATAATCAACTAACCTAATAGGTTGGACCTGACTGGACCATCTATTTAATCCGGGCTATATGTTAGGCCAGAGGTAGGAATTAAATTTAGAGGAAATCGAGTTTAAAAGTATATAGTAAAAAAATAAAACTAAATTTTAAAATTCACAATATATACAAAAAATTATAAAATAAATTTAAAGTTAATATTGTGAATTTACATTTATAACTACTTATTTTAAGTCAAATATATTTGTTCCTCTATTTTTACATTTGTTGTCATTTTAGTTTTAACTCACACATTTTGCTTAGAAATTGCAACTTTTGGCTAATAAAAAATGAATTCTAGTCGAGGTTCTCCAATGCTTTAAATTGCATTAGGGCTTTGTTTAATTTTCTATAAAAGTTGTGTCATGGGTGCTAATGTGGCAAATTATTTGTTAAATGGTTTTTTTTTCAAATGTTCGGTAGGAAATTTTTCTTTTTAAGTACATCCTACTATCAATTGAGGGAAACTCTAGCAGTGATTATTGTTAGAAATAATATAAAATCATTGATGTGAATATATTCTAACAGCTTAAGCTTTTGGTATAATCAGTTATTTGACATGATATCAGAGCCTCTATGACTAAGTGGTCTAGAGTTCGATTTCCGCTCCCCTCACTTTCTAATTAAAAAGTGGAATTTAAGCATATGGTATGTGGATTTATGCATTAGCCATGCTTCAAGCCCAAGTGGGCTCTTGTGTAAGGGGGCGTGTTAAAAATAATATAAAATCATTGATGTAGCTCTATCCTAACAGGCTTAAGCTTTTGAGATAATTGGTTATTTGACATGTTAGAAATAATATAAAATCATTGATCTATCCCAAAAGCTTAAGCTGTTAGGATATAATCACATCAATGATTTTATATTTTTTCTAACAATTACACTTGGTAACCTCTTATCAATCTTATTAATTCGCACATGTTGGAATCATGGAGTAATAGGTATTTTAGTCTCGTTGGTAGTGTGATTCTTATAAACTATGTCATGAACTTCATACATATTTCCTATTTTTCTTTCTTGAATTAAGGTGTGGCAACAGATTGTATGCTTTATACGTGCTTTCCGGAAGGATCTAAGGAGGCAACAAAAAATTTTGGTTTTGGTTTTCTCACCTCTCGTTACACTTGTTTACTCCCTGCTGTTTCCAATTTACCCCCGACCTATTTAGGAAGCGAGTGTGGTAATTCAAAAAAATAGAACACCGCAGTCTGCATGCTACATAGCGAACTCAGAAGGTATTCGCTTTATACATAACAAACATGTCGGCAATAAAAAAACACAGCCCCCACGCAGTCAAAACTTGTTGTCGCGTGGGAGGCAGTAAATAGTGCACAACCAATCACATTGCAGCAAAAAATCTATAAAGGGGGGTGGGGTGTCAAAGTGTGATGTGGTAACTTGTTTTGTCACCATGGTTGGGAGAAATATGGTAATCCACGAGAGACTTTTTGTATCCAAATTGGGAGTGATATGAGTAATCGAAAGATGTTCTACCACCTAAATTTTGGATTGGTTCTAATGATGAACAAGTGGTAGAGCTGCTACAAGGGACGTTGAGAAATGACTGTAGACTCAGGCTCAGCTTGGTGCTGACGGTGACACTGAGGCCTAACAGAGGCGTTATTCCCTCTAACACGGCAAACAAAATTAGTTATATTATCCACGTTTGCACAATAACATTAAAGTAACTCAACACAATTGCATAACATATATAATCAATTGAATCAGCCAAAAAACGACAAGCCAACAATACCAGACACGTTCGCCTTTTAGTAAGCGAACAACTTATACACTATCCGTTTTCCAGAAAGTGAAACGAACCAGTGCGTAAAAATAAAAATAAAACCACAAAACTAAATTGGGAACGGCCGAAAAATGGATTTACCTCATGTTTGATGATTTCCTCATTACTTCTTAGGGGTTTTTCCAGAGGATTTTTGGAGGGTTTTAGTGTTTTTTGCAAACTGTTAATTAAATGAGGGGATGAAGGTGGGAGGCGTCTTATATAGGAGCCTGGTTCGCCTTCTATAAAGTGAACCACTTACTTAAAGTTCGTTTTCCAGAAAACGAACAGTGTTTTTCCCAAATTTCAAATGGGGGACTTTGGGAGGAACGTTATACCATTAACACACTCGCTTTCTAGATCGCAAACAGCGCTCGCATCCTAGATGATAGGGGGATTAGTTTGATAATTTTAAGGGATGCGTGCTGATTTTTTGGGAATGCGGAAAGTACTACTCAAATATTTTAGGTACATCTTTCAGAGGTTTGTAAGCCCAAGAGTGTGGGAGACATGGGGTTAGGGACCTACATTTCAATAATTAGGCCTTCTTATATGAAATTGATGTAGAAAATCATGTTGATTTGAAGTATATCTTGTAGTCCCCCACTTTCTGCATCTTATTTACAACTTTTATATGGTGCGATGAGGATGCTGCTGTTCCTCCGCACCACCGGTTACTGTTCAACGCCGGCACCTATTTTCCACCTCCGGCCGCCGTGGTTCTGTTCTTCGCCGGATCGTCGGTTTGCTTCCTTTCTTTCTCGTGCTTGTGCTTGCTGTTTGTCTGCGGCCGATTCTGTTTGATTCGCCGGTCTCCGGTGTCGTTTCCGTTCCCGTGCTTCGCCGGAGTGGTTTTTACTGCCTCTGAAGCCGATTTGTTTTTCTTCGCCGGAGTGTTCTTGCTGGTTGGTCTTACTGTTGTGGTGTTTGATGGATTTCATTCAGATTTGGTTGATTTGGTTTTGGTGAAGGCATAAGCGGCGCAGCCAGTTTGTTTTGGAGGAGGTGAGTCGACGTGGTTGAGGTGGGGTTGTGGTGGTCACAGTGAGATGCTGTTCAGAGGGTACCGGTGTTGTGTTGGGGTGGCGTGGTCTTGATGGTGGTGGTGTGGTGGTTGAGGTGTTATGGCCATGGTGGGTGGCGTTTGAGAGTTTTGGTGTTTTTGCGTTAATGGTGTTTTGGGTGCTGGAGGTTGGCAAGGAGGTGTGGAGAGATGATGTTGCGGTAGTGGTGGAGAGTTGGTGTTTCGGTGGCAGTTGGTTTTTGCCCCGTTGGTTTGTGACTGATGTTGTGCGTAAGGGTCCCCTAGTTTACTTGATTATCTGACCGCTTTTCAAGTCTGTTGAGATTTGCAGGGCTCTCTTGAGTTTTTGTTGGTGCTCAAATCTGTTGAGATTTGCAGGTTGTAAGTTAACTGGGTAACCTCTATCGTACTGGTGTTGACTATTTTGGAGGTGGTCTGCTAGCTGAGATGTATCCTCCTGCTACTAGTGTTCGTTCAACTTCCGACTTAAGGAGTTGCGTCTTGGATTCTGATGGGCCGGTCAACTTTGATTCGAGATTGGAAGTTAGTGTCTAGATGTGTCCTTTTGGGTTCGGGTTGAGGTCCTCTGGTGGTTGGGGAGTTGTTTTAGGAGTTTGTTGTTTTGGTGTTTTTATTGATGTTCCGCATATATACGGCGCCTTTGTCTTGTAGCTTTTCTTTAGTGATCTTTGTTCTTCTTGTGCGGAGATCAGTTAGTTATATATATTATATTTGCCGTTCAAAAAAAAAATTTACAACTTTTATATTTGAACACAGTTAACTTTCATACATTCATTTAACATGATGGAAACCCGAATTAAGAAAAGAAAATTAACATTAATGATTAAAAAAGAATTATTACAGAGATTAAAAACTCTATAATCCCAAAACAAAACTCCTCAAATGAAGAAATAATTTTTCATTTGCCCGACCCTAAGGTTCTAACTACGCAAAATGATCAATAAATACCCCATTATTCTACCCTCCACCTTATATAACAAACTCACTCTCATAATTAACTTTCTCTCCAAGTGGGCCTCATACAATTTGGGTCTATAAGTCCATATAAGATACCGATTACAACACCTTTTCTTTATTTATTTCTCTTTTTTCCTATCACATAACCAATTCATCACAACTATTCTATCACTCTCTCTATTCTATCACTCTCATAGTGTTAAATGGGTGTACACTGTACACACACAATTTTCCTTTTATTTACATAATAATTTTGCACGTAAAAATAAATTATGACTTACAAATA
The DNA here is from genome assembly GCA_030408175.1 of Trifolium repens. Lineage (NCBI taxonomy): Eukaryota > Viridiplantae > Streptophyta > Magnoliopsida > Fabales > Fabaceae > Trifolium > Trifolium repens. The sequence continues at coordinate 42,800,911 of CP125851.1, forward strand.
CAATATGTTAGAATTGTTTGATAGGATACTGGTTAGAAATACCAAGAACCAAGACATATATTTCTAGATGGTGCATGCGTGTGTAATATTATAGATAGATAAAGATTGTGATAAGAATTTATGTACTTGAAGGATAAGAATTGAATTTATTTATTAGGACAACACAGCGGAGAACCACAAGAATCTGCAGGGTGGTATGGATTCTTTCTTTCACTAGGAAATAGGAAACAGCAAGAATCTGTAATGCCGTTTGAGGAAACTCATTCCAAAGGTTGTTTCGTTGATTTCTCGTAACAAAACAAAGTCTTACATTTTCATATGCTACCCACCCACTGTCTTGGACCACCAGCTCCATGTCAGACTATATATACTATGTTTAGATCGAAAAAAGATATAGAAAGAGAAGTGATTATTGGAAATATAAGGGAAAGAATAGAGATCATACAACATAAAAGGAAGAAGAGATCATTAAATTAAGGAAATTAATTAGGTTGATTTTATCTTATGAAAAAAACAAACTAAAACCTAAAGTTTTGAGTGGACCAAGAAATGAATCCCACACCAGCTTTACTCTTTGTTTAATAAAGTAGTAGTATAGGAGTATTAGTTTATGTAATTTAGTGGTATCAATTGATACACTTATAAGTCCCATGAGCTTAGCTCAATTGGTGGACATTTGCATTATTATGCAGGGGATCGGGGTTGAACCCCGGTCATCCCACTTATTCACCTTAAAGGTGGAATTTCAAGTCATTAGGCTACTTGACCAAAAAAAATAATATTGATACACTTATACCATAAATATTTAAGAACCAAAATCAAGTGTTATCCTATACATGCAACTTTTTAATTAAATTTTCGCGTATGTGATATTTCCTTCGTTCATTTTTATTTGTCGTTTTAGAATAATAACACCAAATTAAAAAATTGTATTTTTGCATCTTATCTTCCTTTCTCTTTCAAATAAATTTAATATATTACGTACAAAAAAAATGTTATGTACCAAAAAATATAAACTTAGTTTTCCAAATATATAGCATTAATTAATTTTATTGAAAAAAATTAAATTAATTGACAATGAGTATAATTGACAAAATATATACAATGTGTCGAATTTCAAAATAATTGACAATAAGTATAATTGACATTAATTAGTTTTTTTAAAACGACATATAAAAAGGAACGAATGGAATAATAAAATTTCAAAATTAGTTTTTTGAATATATACTATGTGTCGAAATTTGAAATATTTCACTTATTCATTTCAATCATTAGACAGCTTACAAAAACAAAAGGTCAGAAATTCTAATCATTAAATAACTTAATAAAAATTAAATTGTCACAATAATTTGTACTAAACAAAAAATCCTTGCAATTACAATTTAATTATAAAATAAAATTTTTAAGAGACTACTATTTCTATGGGGAATTTCTGACCTTTTGTTTTTGTAAGCTGTCTATGGGGAAAATGTTAGCAATTAACTGAACCATATATATATAGATCTTCTCCATAGAATTCCTTCAAGAATGTCTCAAGCAAACACTATAGGCTAGCATTCATTTGGATACAATTAAACCATATATAATTAATTGTTAGGAGTTTGATTTGAAGTAAACTAACTAGAAAAGCAAGCTATTTAAAAAAAAAAAGGAACTAGGAGCAAGCTAGATACATAAAATGAAAAAACTTAGCAACTAATATCAAGAATTAAAAATAGACTTCGTTATACATATAAAATTTTAAACTTTGTAGTCTTCAAATTAATAACTTATCCGAGCACACCATCAACATATTAAACTTGCACATAAAGCAAGCAAATACTTCATCGGATATTGATGTTTGTGATCCAAGTTCTCAGGTTCTCAGAAGCTGAGTGCTGAGCTTCAGAAGCTCAAAAGAGTCAGAAGCTGAGCTCTAGGCTCAGAAGCTCTAACGAGTCAAGAGGTTCAGAAGCTGAGAAGCTCATGTTCTCAGGTTCTGAACATTCAGAGTCTGACCACTCAGGCTCTGATCACGCAGGTTCTGAACAACGCAGGTTCTGAATGCTGAGACTCAGTTAGTTAGTTAGTTAGATTTTTGATTTCATCCTAGGTAGTTAGTTACAATTGCTTGGTAGTGAAGCAAGCCTCCTTTTGTATATAAATATCTTTGCCCCTAGTGGATGAATAACAACTTTCATTTTTCTCTAATCTTTCTATTCAATTCATTTTCGTTCTCTATTCTCAAAGTACTCCAACAAATTGGTATAACAGAGCCCGGTTCGTATTCATCGTTTTGATTTGATTCCTTGATCAAGAATCATGACGAACAATAGTACAACATCCTCGCAATTTCCAGCAAATCTTCCAGTTTTCAAAGGTGATAACTATGATCGTTGGTGTGCACAAATGAAAGTGATTTTCAGATTTCAAGATGTTCTTGAAATTGTAACTGATGGAGTAGAAGAATTGGCTGCAAATGCTGATGATGCAGCAAGAACTCAACACAAAGAATTGAAAAAGAAAGATGCTAAAGGCTTGTTCATCATTCATCAATGCGTGGATTCTAATATCTTTGAGAAGATAATAGAAGAAGAAACCTCAAAGGGAGCTTGGGATACACTGAAGAAGATCTATGGTGGTGATGAAAAATTGAAGGGTATCAAGCTGCAAGCTTTGAGAAGGCAATACGAGATGATGCAGATGAGTGAACAAGAAACGATTTCTGAGTACTTGGCAAGAATGTTGGCCTTAACGAATCTGATGAAGTCATGTGGTGAAGCCATGACTGATAGGTCCAAGATTGAGAAAATCTTGAGGACTTTGACTGAGAAATTCGATCACATAGTGGTTGCTATTGAAGAATCAAAGGATTTGGCAACTATGAAGATTGAAGAGCTGCAAGCATCCTTAGAAGCTCATGAGTTAAGGGTGAAGCAGAGGAGTTCGAATAAGGCAGTGGAACAAGCATTACAGGCCAAGACTCAAAACAAGAACAACAAAGGGAAAGATAAGTGGAAGAAGAAGAAAGAATATTCAGAGAATTCAACCAAGAATTCAAAGAATCAGAATGCAGATTCCACAAGAGAACGTTCTCAGAACAAGAAAAGTCCCAAGAAGAAGATTGATAAGAAGGAAATTCAATGCTACAACTGTCAGAAATTTGGGCATTATGCAAGAGAATGTCGTTCTAAGAAGGTAGCCAGAGAAGACAAAGATGAAGCCCAATATGCCAATGGTGGTGGTAGTGATTCTGATGATTCACTTCTGATGGCAATCACAAATTCTGAGGCAGACAAGTCAAATTTGTGGTATCTTGATACAGGATGTAGCAATCATATGACTGGTAATAAGAAGTGGTTCTTGAAGCATGATTATTCAGTGAAGAGAAACATCAAGTTTGCAGATAACAGTCAGATTACTAGTGCTGGCATGGGAACTGTTCTTGTGAAGAGAAAAGATGGTCAAGAATCAACCATCAATGAGGTATTGTATGTTCCTTCTATGGCAAGTAACTTGATAAGCTTAGGTCAATTACTTGAGAAAGGTTATACAATGAAGTTGGCCAATAGAGAGTTGAGAATTTATGATGCTAAGAGCAGTGTTTTAAAAACCGGACCGGCCGGTCGGACCGGTCTAACCGGGAACCGGAGCTTAACCGGTCCGGTTAGTGTGTTGGACCGCCCATGCAATTGAACCGGCGGTTATTCAATTAAACCAGTCAGAATCCACGCGGTCCGGTTCAAGGAGAAATAAACCGCGCTAGTTTTATTTTTTAAAAACATAGAAATGGCTTAAGGTGGGATTCGAACCCGCGTCCACATCATAAAGGGTTAGGCGCCCGGCCACTCGACTGGCAGGTTGCTGATGATATGAATGTCACTTTATTTATTTATATATCTAATTAACGCAAAATCTAGTTTCAACTTTTAAAACATTATATGCTTATCTAATATTAGTAAATAATTAACTAAAATATGAATTACTTTTAGATTAATTTCAACCATCATCTGAAAAAAATACCTATATTATATTAGGATTGAATGAGTCGTACACGGTGTGTAACAATTTATTTTTATAAGCTTATCAAAAAATAATTTATACTAATAAATTATAATGATTGATAGCTTTATATTGAATAGATAAATACCTATTATAATAAGTATTAAATTTAAATGTTCTTAAAAATATTATAATTTTCTTAGAGACCAAGTCATCCGGTTCAACCCAGTTTAATACCTATATTATATTAGGATTGAATGAGTCGTACACGGTGTGTAACAATTTATTTTTATAAGCTTATCAAAAAATAATTTATACTAATAAATTATAATGATTGATAGCTTTATATTGAATAGATAAATACCTATTATAATAAGTATTAAATTTAAATGTTCTTAAAAATATTATAATTTTCTTAGAGACCGAGTCATCCGGTTCAACCCAGTTTAATACCTATATAATTTTGTTATAGCAACCGGTTTATTCAACCGGTTTACCCGGTTTTATCCGGTTTAGTCATGCGGTTCGACCAGTGACCCAATGGTTCGACCAATGAACCAGTGAATCAATACTCTTGCCGGTTCGATGACCGGTCCGGTTTTTAAAACATTGGCTAAGAGTATATTGATTTTGAAGGCTCCACTGTCGATCAATAGGACTTTCAAAATTGAAATCAATGTAATTAATCATCACTGCCTTGCCTCAATTACAAACTCAGAAGAAGATTGGATGTGGCATCATAGGTTTGGGCACTTGAACTTCAAAAGTTTGAGCTTGTTGAAGTCAAAAGAGATGGTGCATAGCTTGCCTCTGATAAGAACATCAAGTTCAGTGTGTGAAGAGTGTTGTGCAGCCAAGCAGACCAGAAATTCATTCAAGAATGAATTGTCCATGAGATCAACTTAGAAGTTAGAAATGGTGTACTCAGATGTGTGTGGACCTTTTGAAGTAAAGTCCATTGGAGGTAATAGCTATTTCTTAACTTTCATAGATGACTATACCAGACATGTGTGGCTCTATCTTATTGAAAAGAAGAGTGAAGTATTCACTAAGTTCAAGAAATTTAAGGCACTAGTTGAGAAGCAAAGTGGTTGTAGTGTCCAGAAATTGAGAACAGATGGAGGTGGCGAATACACTTCACTAGAATTTGCAAAATTCTGTGAAGATGAAGGTATAGTGCATGAAGTCACTGCTCCTTACACTCCTCAACACAATGGAGTTGCTGAAAGAAAGAACAGGAGCATAATGAACATGGCCAGAAGCATGCTAAAGGGTAAGAACATGCCTCATAAATTCTGGGGAGAAGCTACCTCTACAGCAGTGCATATAATCAATAGAAGTCCCACTAAGAAGCTGAAGAATAAAACTCCCTATGAAGCTTGGACAAGTCTTAAACCAAGTGTAAGTCATTTCAGAATCTTTGGCTCACTTTGTTTTAGACATGTTCCTGATCAAGTGAGAAGAAAACTTGATGATATAAGTCAACAAATGATTCTATTGGGATATCACCCCACTGGTGCTTACAAGCTTTATGCTCCAAAAGAGAATAAAGTTGTGATAAGCAGAGACATAAAGTTTGATGAATCAAAGGGTTGGGACTGGATTGGAAGTACTAGTGCTGAGGGCACTAGTTCAATGCTCAATAGAAAGTTTGTGCTTGAAGAAATAAATGATGAACCAGAAGATGATGCAGCTGGTAATCACACTCATATGCCTAATGATCAACCTAATCAACAGTTGAGAAGATCAACAAGAGATAGAGTGCAGTCAGTTAGGTTGAATGAATATGAGTTGTTCCCTGATCAAGCAATAACAGAAGATGGTGAACTGATCAATGAAGCTATGATAGCTGAGTTGGAGCCAGTTACCTTAGAACAAGCTTTAAATGACTCTAAATGGAAGGCAGCCATGAAAGAAGAGTTAAAGTCTATTGAGAAGAACAACATTTGTGAGTTAATGCACAAAACAGTCAACAAGAGGCCAATTGATGTGAAATGGGTCTTCAAGTTGAAGATGAAACCCAATGGTGAGATTGCTAAGTATAAAGCAGGGTTAGTAGCAAAGGGCTTTCTACAGAAGCATGGACTTGACTTTAATGATGTGTTTGCACATGTGGCCAGGATAGAGACAATTAGATTAGTTGTTGCAATAGCCACTTACAAGAGTTGGTCTATGCATCAACTAGATGTGAAATCTGCCTTCTTAAATGGACCTCTAGATGAAGAAATTTATGTGAAGCAGCCACCAGGTTTTGAGATTAAAGGTCAAGAGAACAAAGTGTTCAAACTGAAGAAAGCCCTCTATGGCTTGAAACAAGCTCCAAGAGCTTGGAATAAGAGAATTGATAGCTTCCTAATTGATTTGAAATTCACTAGATGCACAACAGAACATGGAGTATATGTGAAGGGTTCAAATCATGAAGAAATGATAATACTATGTCTGTATGTTGATGACTTGTTGATCACTGGATCAAACAAAGCTGTGTTAGAGAAGTTCAAAACAGACATAATGAAGGAGTTTGAGATGACTGACTTAGGTGAGCTATCATATTTTCTTGGCATGGAGTTTGCTAAGACAAGCAGAGGCTGTTTCTTGCATCAGAAGAAATATGTTGCAGATATATTGAAGAGGTTTCATATGAGCAATTGCAACCCAGCAATTACTCCTATGGAAACTGGTGTGAAGCTGAGCAAGAATACAGATGATGAACTGGTCGATTCAACCTTGTACAAGTAGATTATAGGTTCACTGAGGTACTTGTGCAACACTATGATTGACTTATGTCATAGTGTTGGTCTGTTAAGCAGATTCATGGATCAACAAAGGATGTGTCACTTGACTGCTGCAAAAAGAGTGCTCAGATATGTGAAGGGTACTTGTGATCATGGCATTTTGATTCCAAACCAAACGAACAGTAGTAAGAAGTTAGAGGCTTATGGCTACTCAGACTCTGACTGGGGAGGAGATCAAGATGATAAAAAGAGCACTGCAGGTTACTTGTTCATGATTAGCAATGCACCAATTTCTTGGTGTTCTAAGAAACAAGGAATAGTTGCATTATCATCATGTGAAGCTGAGTATGTTGCAGCTTCATTTGCAGCTCGTCAAGCAAATTGGATTGAGATGTTACTGTCAGAACTGAAAGCAGTGGAAGTAACAAAGATGAGATTGCTTGTGGATAACAAGTCAGCAATTGACTTGGCTAACAATCCTGTAAGTCATGGCAGGAGCAAGCACATTGAAAGAAGGTTTCACTTTTTGAGAGATCAAGTGAACAAGGAGAAGCTTGAGTTGGAATATTGCAATACTGAGATTCAACTTGCAGATATTCTAACTAAACCTATGGCTAAAGCTAGGTTTGATGCTCTGAAGAAGCTTATAGGAATGGGATCGTTGGAGAACATGAATTAGGAGGTGTGATGTTTGTAATCCAAGTTCTCAGGTTCTCAGAAGCTGAGCTTCAGAAGCTCAAAAGAGTCAGAAGCTGAGCTCTAGGCTCAGAAGCTCTAACGAGTCAAGAGGTTCAGAAGCTGAGAAGCTCATGTTCTCAGGTTCTGAACATTCAGAGTCTGACCACTCAGGCTCTGATCACGCAGGTTATGAACAACGCAGGTTCTGAACGCTGAGACTCAGTTAGTTAGTTAGTTAGTTAGATTTTTGATTTCATCCTAGGTAGTTAGTTACAATTGTTTGGTAGTGAAGCAAACCTCCTTTTGTATATAAATACATTTGCCCGTAGTGGATGAATAACAACTTTCATTTTTCTCTAATCTTTCTATTCAATTCATTTTCGTTCTCTATTCTCAAATTACTCCAACAGATCTTATATATAAGCAAAAAATTATTTTTTTAAAATTTATTGAAAAAATGATGTATTTAGTCTATATTATAGATTAAATTTATTACTTTTCAATAAATAATCTAATTTTTGGTTATGTATGAGACTTAAGGAAGTAACAGATATAGAAAGCAAGAAAAGGGAGACAAAAAAAATACTAGTTAACTAGATTCATATCCATATAATCATATACCACCCAAAGCAAACCAAATCAAAATTACAACCACACAAAAGAAACAAACTCTAAGATACAATTTAAGTGCACAATTTGATTAACGGTGATTATCATCAGAGTCACAGCGAACCACCACAATTTTGACAAAAACTACGCTTTGAAGTTTCTAACAAAATTACAGTGTCATTGTGGCAGTGTAATTTTGTCAAATTCACCGTCGATTCAAACGTATAGACATATGCTTAACCTATGCTACTATCTAATAATAATAAAAGATTTGAACGGTCAACAAAAAAAAAATGTAGTTACTTTTACTGTTATGGTCCTTATGGATATGCACCATTGGTGGTTGGAAGATCAGACCAAGTAAGAGTTGGAATTGGATTCCAGTACCCTAATTCACCACCAGTAACTGAAGTTGTCTCCAAAATATTTGATATAGAAGATGGATTAGAAGCCACGTTCCCTAGTAACACTGTTGGTGAAGCTGTAATTTCACTGCAATAATTATTACCTGATGATGATGTTGTTGATGACCTTAGCTTCTGGTAAAGTTCTTGGATTCCACTGTTTTGATGATGCTGATGATGTTGTTGTTGTTCCCCAAGTACAAATACACTATTATTTTGTAGTAGTTGTTGAGTTTGATTATCATGATTGTTTCTCCAAAATGGGTTGCATAAAACATGTCCAACACCACCATCATAAACATTTGATGAAATCAACGGCTGAGAACTCATCATGTGAGAAATATGGGACCTTAAGTTATTATTTCCTTCTTCCTTAACAGGATTAGGGTTAGGGCTTTGGTTTTGACTAGATCTTAGCAAAGAAAGTAGATGAGAATTTTGAGGTGAACCCCAAAGGATTTGACTTGGTGGTGGTGCCACTACCTGATCGAACCCCTGACTACCTGCTGACCTGATAAACTCGGAAGCAACTGTTTTCATTTTGTTTGTTGTTGTTTTTGCCGCGGTGTTCGACATGCCGATGCTTTTGTTTTTCCGGCAGCCACCTCCGATGGGGACGTTGCGTAAAGCGCCGCCTTTTGTCCAGTAACGACGGCATGTCTTGCAGAAATGGCGTGGCTGAGTGAGGTTGTAGTTGTTATAGTAACAAAACTTTGTGTTTGATGAATCACATCTTGGACACCTCAGATGTTGTTGGCTTTCTGATGTGGTGGTGGTGGTCGGTGTGGTGGTGGTGGTGGTGGTTATGGTTGTGGATGTGGAAGATGGACATGGAGAAGAAGAAGAAGGAGATTGAGTAGTTTGTTGAAGTAACACTCCTCCAACTCCTCCTCCATTAATGGAAGAGTAGTTTCTTTCACTTGCTATGAAGGAAGCACTAGCACCATTACCAAAGAGTTCTTGGATCATCTTTAGTTTTTGTTTTGGATCTAGCTACAACAATCCAAAAGAAAACAGAAAAGCAAAAGGGTGGTGAGTCTTTTTGTGTTAGTGGAGAAAAGATAAAGCAAGTCGGTTTGTTGTTTGTATGAGAGTGAGAGAGTGAGAGAGAGAAAGATATAGTAGAATTAATCTAAATTCTACGATGACACTTGCCTTTGAGAATTCAATTTGCTGGCTATGTTGGTAGTTTGATACTGGTTATTCCAAAAGAATATTTATATAGAATTAGGAACCATATTTGTCAAAAGACCACTCAATTCTGTGTTGTTTTCAATCTGAACCGTTCGATTTGATTTTAACGGTTGAGATTGATTTAACAAGAAAAACACAGTTTTTAATTTAAGCCATCCGATTTCTGATCAATGGCCCCGATCGAAACAGTACGGAACTGTGTGCTGTAATGACAGCACGGAACCCAAATCCAAATGCGTATAAGAAAACTGATAATGAATATGTGGACCGGTCAATTAAATATAGTTCAGTCGGTAACTAATAAGAATTTAAATAAAAATGTTTGGATTTGAATCTCAATTTTTTTTTCTTCACAATTAAAGTGTGTGAACTTAATCGTTAAACAACTAGACAAAAACAATGAATATATGAACCATGGTGTTTGTTCTATGGTTGCTCTACGGAGTCTTCATGTCACTTTGTTCGTTAAGTGCGACTTCTCGTCCTTTCAAGTGTGGCACACCATTTTTAGCGGGAGTGGTTATGGTGCATAAGTTTTTTCCTTATGCACCATGCATAAATAATGAAAATTGCTTAATGAACCTCTAAGATTGCTTAGTGCACCCCTCAGATTTCTAGTGCACTCCCCAGATTTCTAGCGCACTCCCTAGAAATTTGAAAGGTACGCTAAGCAATCTGGGGGGTGCGCTAAGCAATCTGGGATATTTATGCATGCTTATGTACCATAACTTATGCCATTTTTAGGTGATTAGGCTCAGCACTAATGAATATTTCAGAATGTGGCACACCATTGTGAGACTTTTGTATGATATTTCTAACCCGCAATTAACATGTATAACAAATTAATTTATTATATTGACAAGTATCTTTCTTGTATTCATAAGCCAAAAAAATTATTATGAATATCATAACCAATACTCTTGAGCCTTCATGTCCACTTGTAATATTTACTAGCGGAAAAAGAAGCCTATCTTTATTTTTGATATAGTCCACTCCAGAGTCAATAGGTTGGTTATTTCTTATCTTTCATATTTTCATAGAAGAAAATCAGTATATTATTGTTCAGTTAATATAAATATTGGTTTGCATATTTCCCGTTTTCAATGGTGGGATAATATAGTTTTTAATATTTGTAATGTTTGTCTTTAATTCTAAATATAGATTTAGCTAATTAAGTTTTGGAGCATTGCACTTTTTTTCCCTTCATTTGATTTTTCCTTTTGGTTTTACAAATAAAATTTTTAATGAGGCAACTTTTTTTATTATAGCTCCTACTTGTGTTTTGGTTTAGTCGCAAAGTTTTGTAATTCTCGTTATCTCTTTTATAATATCTGTGTGATGACTCGCTTTTTAAGTTAAATGAAGGACTATGAATATAGTTGGGATGTTTTTATTTAATTTATTTGATTCATCACTTTTGGCTATAGAAAAAATGTTGGCTATTTGTTGGGATTTTCTTTTCCTTGTTTATTGAATCTTCTCTAAATATAGATTTTTGTTTTTGTATGTTTTAATTTGGGGATTAATTTTTATCGTAGTTTCTCTGTTGGACTCGTTGGGTCGGGTTTGGCTTTCTTAAACTATATGATGCACATTTCAAAAAAATTCTAGAATACATTAGTGCCTGTTTGGTTAAGCGTTTACTACTCATAGACGTGCGTTTCCTTGCCTTCACCGTGATTTTCAGTTTTTCAACATGTTTGGCTCTTTTTTCTAAAATCGATTCAGCCTTCCAAAAGCGATTCTAGCAGAAGCTCCAAATCCTAGCTTCTGCGGTGAGTTCCAAATCAATTCTCTTTACTGTTGGTTTGACAGTTAATAAACTCATTTTTTTTCCTTTTTTGCCCTCACTCCCATCTATCTCTTTACCCTTGGATCTATCTCGTTTTTTCTCTCCAATTTCTTACAAACATCTTTCTGATTCACATGACTCAGATTCACCCCCTTCAACTAGTTGCATGTTTTGCTTTTCATTTGAAACCCACGATTACACGGATCTGTTTTTCCCTTGTAAGCTTGAGACCATTACACAAGTATTAAGTGATGGATAAATGATAGAATGGTAGAAAAATATTGAAACTTTGGGGGAAGGAGAAATGGTAGAAGAGTTTTATGAGAAAATGGTAGAAAGGGTAGAAACCATTGAAGGCTATGAAGAAATGGGATAGAGAGACACGAGAAATGGAAGAAGGTTCTGGAGATTTTAATCTCATTGGATTTTTAAATAATGGGACTTAAGTTTTTTTACGGTGATAATTTTTAGTGTGTTGTTTTTAGTTAAAACTTATTAATTAGATATAAATATATTGAAACCCATTTTAGTAATTATACATCTAAAATCAATTTTGATTAAATTATCCAAACAACATAAGTTGATAAGAATCACTTTTATTTTGATGTATCCAAACATAAATCAATTCTATTAAACTCACTTTTAAACCAAATCAATTCTATCAAAATCAATTCTATCAGAATCAATTCTGGTCACCACCAAACCAAACACATTAGTAAGTTATAGAATCACCATATTGTAAGTGATTGTAGATCATGTAGGAATCATTGCACTATGTATCCAAGTTGAGAGCAATACAATCTATATTTGCTCTAGGTGATTCTCAAACTATTCTATCATTCAACTATCAATTAAAATCTTCTACGTTGAACTATATTCTAAACTAATACTACTACATTAACTACTAACAGGCTTGCTCCAATATTAATTCATTGTAATGGATTAAAGTGTTCCACCCTGTTTAAATATTTTTGTTTTACTTGTAAAAAAAAATATTTGTTTTAGCAATAAAAATTAAAGAAGTTGTAGAACAGGGATAAAGAAGTACATGGCCACTAAACCACATCAAGAATACATTTATACCTATTTTTGTGAAAACGATATAGAAAGATCAAATCAATATTATATGAATTCAAAATTCGTTGTCTGGTTATGGTCCTATGAAAACAAAAACAAGTGGAAATCAAATTGTTTGGATGTATGGAAAATAACGAAGTGACATTTTATTGACACTAATTACTCTCAAGTGGGACATGCAAAATGATTTTTCTCCCTTGCATAATTCATAATTGGTCTTCCAAAGACCGCACGTATCATAGACTATGTAATGTTTGAGTTACATGATCAAAAGTAATAATGACCATGTAATAAAGAAAAAAGTAATAATGAGCTTAACCACTAATAATATCAAATTTCTAACAATGAAGATTTGTTTATTAAAAGGATATGACCGAGGAAAGTGGAAATTTCTTCTTTTTTTTTTATTTTTTTTATTAGGAAAGTGGAAATTTCTCATGCAATTAAAAATAGACATATACTAATTGTTAGTTAGTTTAATGGTGATTGATGCCGAACATGGTAAGGAGAACCACGATTCGATTCCCGCAACTGCGATCGAAAGAGGGTTATAATCACTTGATATCAGAACTGATCCCCGAACAAAATTCAACTAGTGGTGAAAGCAAAAAAATAGGGCATATATATACCACTAATCATTAGGTGGTACAGTGGTGATTGAAGTTGTAATTTGGTAAGAATGATCACGGTTCGATCCTCCGAAATTATGATCTGAAGGGAGCTTGAACTACTTGATATTAAAATTAATCTCCGATCAGATTAAACAGTCCAGTGAACAGAATACTAGTGGTAAATAAATAAAAAAGTGGGGACATACCTATAAAAAATGGAGAAATTTTTTTTGAAACAGGTCGCAAACTTGGCTCGTAAATTAACACATGATTATTACATGTTTGTTCGAGAAGAGAACTAATCACATAGAAGTACGTGTAAAGCTTGTGTCCTTATCTAACTAATATTTTTGCCAACTAATGTTTAATAAAATTATGAATTGAAAAGGCATTGCGCGCCCGAAACTGATGGCTTGAGTTTAGCCTTTCCCTACACACCACAGTGGCGCAAGCTAGCAAGAACAAACACAAGTCCCGTTTTCATGCTTTTGGTACAAAATTTGCCGGGATGTATTCATCAATCAATTAACCTAATCTGGCCTATATACATGTTTAGTTTCATATACCACAAAAATGGCGAACAAGGTAATAAAGGTGATGTAAAATGAGAATCTTCCACCCTTTCCATTTTAAATCAAATAGTAATAGACCTTATTGGAAATACTTGCCTCGATTTGAGATGTATAAAGAGAATTATTTTTTTATGTTAATTTTCATGTTGTATGAAAAAAACCAAGTATATTTTGATTTCTGTAGTTAAAGGAAAAAAATTGCATTCATGCATTCGGCATATCGAGTGTTTGTTTAATATGATTAATCGATTTATATATATATATATATATATATATATATATATATATATATATATATATATATATAATTTTATAATTTGAAATATCAAATTTAAATTTGGAAAATCTCATTTTGATCAAACAACCATTATTATTTTGAATCCGCAAATGAAAAAATTCATCATGTGACGGATCTTCTACTAACCGCCTAAGTTGTATTATTGTTTGAAACATGTTAAAATTAGCCTTACAATTATAGGGACCTGGATTTCCGCGCAGGGACGGATCTATGTTGTGGCCTAATGTGGCCATGGCCACACCAAAGTTTGCAACTTTTTCTATACACATATGCCTATATATATAGACCAGATACATCTGTTATTTAATGAATCTAAAAAGTACATTTTTGCTTATATTTGTGGCCGGAGGGAATACTTAGTTAAATATATTTTATCCATGTGAACTTAACTTAATTGGTTGAGACATCGTATATATTATTCAGGAGTTTGAACTTTGGACACTCTACTTATTAACTTTAAGGTGAAATTTCTAGTAACTGGACTAACAGACAAAAAAAGTTAAATATGTTTTTGGTCTCTATAAAATAGTGAAATTTTACATTTAGTCTTTACTTAATTTTTATTAAATTTTAATCCTTAAAAAATTATCATGCACTCAATTTTGACCTTTACTTTTGATTAAACTTGTATTTTTTAATGATTATTTCGTAGGCATATTTACAAAATAATTCGGCTAAAAAAAGAAAAAAAGAACACAAAATATTTGATTATGGGTCATAATTTTCATTACTTTTATCTTGAATTGTTGTTATTTTAAAAAGTTATATTTAAATACATATATCATGTCAAAAAATGATAAATAAAAGAGAAGTACAATTATTTAGTGTTGTAAATTTTCAATTGCATGAGTTTAATGTTAAATAAATATGGTGAAGAGAATACTAAACTTTTAATTTCCCTCTATCTCTAATATTTTATTTTTTTAGCTTTTTATTTTTGTCACAAAATTTTAGGTCTTTTAAAAAACCAAGGTACAGTTAATGATATTTTACCCTTTGTTCCTTTATAAAAACTAAAACCATCTATTAAATAAATTTTTTAAATAAAAAGTAAGAGTTGAAATAACATAACATTTTAATATTTATTATTTTTTAATCTATGTGTAAAACTAAAATAACCAAAGATTTGAGACAGGGTAGAGTATATGTTTCATACTTGAATTCAACGTCATTATGTAAAAAAAATTATGCTAATTAATTTTGGCCTCACCAAAAATACTATCCTAGATCCGTCCCTGTTTCCGCGGTAGGAATTCCATGCAGTTTCACGCTGTATCAGATTACAGTCATCCATTTTAGATCAGACGGTTCTGATTTAATACACAATTTTAATATTAAAACAATCTCAGCCACTAATTTATGATCGGACGGCCCATATTAGTTACTACGTGGTGCAGTAACTACAGGAAATTTTGCTCCCAATTATAATTAGGTATAAAAAAAATGCGATCAAATAAGATAGTACGAGGAGATTTTAGGAAAGCTAAAGAGGGGTCTACATGTTTTCAACTCACTAGGGGTGTGCAAAATATCCGGTTAGAAGGCCCAAACTCATAACCGAATCCAAATCCGTTTTAAAAAATCCGGATTTTGGTATATGGTTATTAACCAAACCATTTTCATCTGGTCGGTTATCCATCCAAATTAAATTTTCGGATTTGGTTTAAATTGGTTATTATATCCTTTTCAAATTTGTTTTTGTCAACAAAAAAACAAACAATTTTTTTTTTTTACAAAACAAACAAATATCCGTTTTTTTTACAAAACAAACAAATATCTTTTTTTTTACAAAAAAAAAAACAAATATCCTTTTATTAAAATTAATTCACACACCATCATCGATTCATCATGTGCGTGTGATCTCTACAATTGTGATTTGCGATGAACCATAAATGTCAAATCTACAATAATCTCTCAAATTGAACCCTAATCGACGATATTCTCTTCCAATCGAACCACACTCATTCTCTCCAATTGCTTCCGGATAAAAAAAACATAAAACATTTTTAGAAAATAAAAAACCCCTTATCTTTACACTAATAATTTGTATACCCTTATCTCGTTGGAATTGGAAAAAAGAAATCTAGAAGAAGGAATGTGAATGACCTTCTTCACATGTTTTTTTTCCATCTCTTTCAAACACATATGAAAAGCAATTTGTGCAAAGAATAAAAAAATAAAAGTGTATTTTTTTAGATTTTTAATATGTTTTTCGTCTGCGTAAAAAAAAACCAGATCAAATTAACCGTTTATTAATCCAATTTTAAAAATAACCAGTTTAAAACTGGATTTAAAAATTAACCGCTTTTAAACCGGTTTTATAAAAATATCTGGTTATGTATCCGTATCCAAATTTATAACTGGTTATATAACCGGTTTATAAAAAATAATGGTTATGGTCATGTATCCAAATCCATATATATGGTTTTGGTTTGGATATAATTTAGTTTGGCAAAATAACCGACCATGCACACCCCTACAACTCACACATAACCATTTGTCAATCATAATCATAATAATCATAGTTCGAGAAACACCAACATTATTAATCAGAATTTACAATCGAATTTATGTATAACTTACTAATTTTATAGTATTGGAATAGAACCCGAATTACCACGGATATAATCGGAAGTTACAATCATGCGTGGGATTGACTTGTTGACTAAAAAATCCAACGCTCAATTGTTTTGGACCATTTTATTGGAAAGTAATTAATGTGTTTCACCCTTCATGGTTAGCTTTTGAAAAAAGTCAATATATAGATAGATGAGTTTAATTAGTGGAACTTATTTGGTATCTCGGTTTACTTTCAGATTTCCTGATGCTTAAGGTTTCGTTTTGGTTTCAATTCTGGAGCAGTTAAAATTGATTCTGAACGTGTAGAATTGATTCTGATTTATTTGGTTTTTCAAAAGTAGAATTGATTCTACTTGAAGTAATAAATTGTAGCTTCTGATTCTATAATTGATTTTTACACTCAAAATTTTTGTTTAATTCACTTTTGCATAAATATATCCAAACATAAATTATTTTAACTTAAAATCAATTTTGACCGGAATCAATTTTACATAATTAATTATATCAAATCAATTTTTCTCACCGCAAAACCAAACATACATTGATTGAGCTTGATTTTCTCGATTGGCCTCTTACTTTTGTTTGTTTTTATTTTTAGTGTATTGCTTATACTCCAAATTAAATACTGTATTGACTCTTTTTTTTCCTTTCAATCTATATCCTTTATTTATATTAATAAATAATAATTACACATGGGTGAAAGGTAAACGGGCAATATAATTACATCAAAATAAAACATAACAAAGCAATATAAACACACTCATTAGTTATACTGACTTTTCCCATAATATTGATTGAGACTGGCAGAAGAAATAGAATTTCCAAATATAAAACCAAAACAAGTAGTTGTAACAAACATTAACATGTGAAATCTGACTTGAAAAATTAACCCTCGTGTTAATTTCTTCGAATTATGCATGAAAAATTAGTACTAGTAAATTACCTAGAAAACAAGAAATAAACGATGAGACTTGAAAGCATAGAAAGAATGCCAATTATAGAGACCAAAAATTATAATAGAAAAAGGAAATTGAGACAGCACAAAAACAAAAACAGGGAATGTCAATTATTGGGATCAAATTAAATTATAATATGTAATGATAGTGATGTGATCTGGTTTACATTTCAAAATTATAAAAATGGGAGTGGATTCTCTTCTATGAAGTATTTTTCGAGTCAAGTCTAAATTTTCGCTGAAAAAAATAATATGGAAGAGTAAGATTTTAATAGGAGTGAAATACAAAATATCCTCCTGAAATCTCAAAATTCGTCAAATATCTCCTTGAAATGAAAATAGGCAAATACCCCCTGAAATTGTAAAACTTCAATCAAATACTCCATTTTTCCGTTAACTCCGTCTATTTTAATGAAGTGAATGTTAACTGAGTATGTGGCAACCGTCAGTTAAACTCCAAAAACGCATAAAAACCAATATTGTGCGAAGTCCGGTACGACAGATCCGAAAAACTGAACCCGAAAACAGAATCACAGTGAAACTAGTGGTGAATAAATTATGGTTTTTGGATCGATTTGGGGTTTTGCTGGATTTTGCTTTAGTTGAGGTGGATTTTTTGGCTGTTAAAGCAGCATCGGGTGTTGTTGTTGATTAAGGTTCATGTCGTCAATATAGACGGAGTTAACGAACGAATGAGGTATTTGATTGACTATTTTCAAATTTTAGGGGGAATTTGATGAATTTTGAAATTTCAAATGGGTATTTGACATTTCACTCATTTTAATAGTGCTAATCAACATTGCTCCTTCTCCTGTAAGTAACACACCGGAGGGAATCATTTCTCCATAAAATTATCCTTGAGAGATTCTTTATAGTATTTACCAATTTTAATTTTAATAATTACTAAAATGACTAATAAAAAAACAAATTCAAATAAAAAATAGCTAACAAAAAATCATATAATAGTGACACTTCA
Source organism: Trifolium repens (assembly GCA_030408175.1). Taxonomy (NCBI): domain Eukaryota; kingdom Viridiplantae; phylum Streptophyta; class Magnoliopsida; order Fabales; family Fabaceae; genus Trifolium; species Trifolium repens. The sequence goes on from CP125851.1 coordinate 42,819,370, forward strand.
TCATAGATTGAAGGCCAAAATCAATCTTTATTCATTCATTCATTCATGTAAAAGATGCATATGTAACACTTTATCGCGCGTGCCGTCCGGAGAGAACGAGACAGAGTGAGTCAGTTAAGGTTAATTCTGAAGTGAGAAATGATGAATCATAAAAGATGACCGACATGCCTTTTAGTTATGGTAGTAGTACAAATACTAGTATACAAACATAGTATTGTAGCTAAGCTAGCTACCTATGAAGGATTTTATGTTTGTTTTTTTAGGAGAAAATTTTAGGTGTTAAGAGTTCTAAAGTAGATAAAATATTAGGACTTTAGCAACATTTAAAAGTAATTTTACATTTAATAGTAGATAAATATTGTTCTTGATTGAGTAAGACTCATTTAAGACTAATCGATTCTTTAGGTATCACTCGTTCATAATTTTTTAATAATAATACTATTTAATAAGCATTCAATCTAACATTTTAAAAAAGGTGACTACTCCTCTACCCTTTCATAATTTGAGGTTATTTGCTCTTCAACCAATGAGAACAAGCCACATAAGTAAATTTATATGTGGTCCCCACAACTAATTATAACAAACTTATGGGGACCACATACAAATGGTTTGTTCTCATTGGTTGAAGGGCAAATACCCTCAAATTATGAAAGGGCAAATTAGAATCCCCCCTATAATAAATGAGTCCCACTAATACCTCTATATCATCATATTTCAGCAATAGTATATATACATATTTTAACATAAAGAAATTTGGGGGTCCAAATAAAACCAATGTTTTTCGTAGAACATTTGCTCAATAAGCACTCATTTTATTTTCCTCTCCAATGGTGATACTTAATTAGTACCACTTTTTACACGGTAAGATCTCTCCATTGGGGATGATCTAAGCAACTCAATCAATTTCCACGATTTTTAGGATCTTGACGAATAATATCCCCTTTCATCCTCCATAATGACCGTACAAACACTAAATGGATTTAATGGTCTTGATTCCCCTCCTATCATTTATGAGAAGTGTGCGATCATCTTCCCCTGATCAATGACCAAATGGTTTCGCACTGGGTTAATAAATATTTTTTTCCAAGATGAATTCAGCTACACAATCCCTAACCCTAAAGTCTCGCAATTAATGTTTCCATACTAACTTGATCTTCGTGTGTTTGTAAGTACTCCTCTCACATCAACTTTAACCTTGATAGTTCACTATTCGATAACAACTACAGATTCTAATTACCATAAAAAATATTTCGAGACTCAAACCAAAAACTTCCGAACGAAATCATTGAAGTTGATTAGAATGTTATGTTAGTGGTGTGCTTGTTGTGCAACCTTTATTCTTCTCTAAAAACTCAAAAGCTAGATTAAGAAAACGACGCAAGGTGTGAGTGAAAACATGTTGGGCAGCGCGGGCAAGGCGGGCACTTAGCTAGACATTGATACTTTACCATCTCCTCTGGTCGTTTTCAATCAACAGCTAGCCATGCCTCGTTGTTTACCTGACCCTGACCTCCATCCTATTCTATTACAGTATATATATGTCACTGTTCATTTTATCAACTTTTTTATTCTTTCAATTTTCACTTGTCATTCACTCACGACATGCCACTACATTTGATTGATTATCTGCCTATTTGGTTTGATCAAAATTAATGGCATAGTATAATTAATAATTGTGTATACTACAATACATTATTTATTTATTGTTTTTGAAAGGACAATCTACATTATTAATAATATAAAATGGTTCTTGAAATTTTATCTCTTTGTTGTTATTTGTAGAGAATATCATGACAACAAGTTGATAATGTTTATGATTTGATAAGTCAATAATGTCAATAGTACATTTGATAACAAGTCAAGATGGATTAGTGTAAAAATAAATAAGTCAAGATGGATAAACAAATTTAGTTAACATATTGAAATTCTATTGATATTTGTAAGGGTCATGAACATTAGTTAAGGATATAAAAAAAATAGTTTGTATATTAAAAATATTTTTTTCCTCTACTTTTCAAATATTGATGACGCACATTTTAATATAATTTTACTATTTAAGATATTCTTAACTAGTGAGCTTTTTACTATATTTTTAAATAAAATCTTGCTAATCAGTCTATCTAAGGCACAAGGAGACAAAAATGAAAACAAAAATAAGTATAGTAAATTTTATGTTGATGAAAATACTAGTACTTTTAAAAAATTTAAAACATTGCATGCACTATATTTTTTTTTCTTAACTAATGTTTTGGACGCACTAATTAATATTTTTTAAATATTTTTTTTGAATCAACATTTTTTTAAAATATTAATAATTATTAATATATGTGAGAATTAATATTGTTTCTACATTTTTTATATCTCCTATAGTTTCCTAGCTTAGTAATACTATTTTAAAATACTAAATATGAACAATTTTTTCAAACGTAATTTGAGCATTATTTCATCATGTTTTGGAAGATTAGTCACTTTGCAGTTTGCAAGATACAACCTCTATTCACCTTCTATATAATCCTACAATTTTAAAGGCCAAATTGAAACAAAATGTAGGATACATGTGAGTTTTGATTCATATATATGTAGGATAACATGACATATAGGTAGGTATGAAATATGAAAGGACATGACTAGAAAGAATCCATGGTAATGGAAGGGATGGGATGTAATATCCCACATTCCTATAGATGGACCCCTTACTCATGTCTCCCTTTATCCAACATCACAGCTTTCCCAGGGCTCCTCTCATTTCGTTTTTTTCTTGTATTTTTCCAATTTTCTCCCTCAACTTTTGACCTATTATGATGATAGATAGGTACGTTTCTAATCCACAAGCACTTATGCAAATGCAATGACTTCTAGAGTTCTAGCTACTCACTCACTCTCCTTGGCAACTTTGAAGTTTTACTTGTCTTAATTTATGATCGAGTAGCCAATCCTCCATTTGATTAAAGAGAGTGTACGTTTGATAAAAGTGGTGTTGCCTTAGACCATGCGCATGCATGGTCCAATTGTTCGATCTATCTAACAAAAACATGCATCATCATCATTCATCAATTTTGTGTACTAATATTAAATATATTATGTAAAATTTATGTTAAGCCACAAGTTGAAATTGAACAATGTCTTTCAAAAATAGAAATACAATTCACATCTCTTCACCAATGAGACAATGACGGGTTTTATGCGAATTCAACAACAGATATAAATATGAATTCAACTTTGAAACACACATACTCATTTTTTATTGTTTCGGTCAAGCCGACCGACACTAATCAAATCTTCATCTCAATAATGAGGACGAGAAAGACTATGAGCTTTTACTTCCATGAGAACTAACATATGTTATTGTTATAATTTCAAAAATTTTAAATAATGATTCACAATTAATGAATCATATATCAAATTGATCAAGAATAAAATTTCCCTATCCCTCTAAAGAGATACTGTAAGTGCATGGTTCTTAATTGTAACTTTCATTACCATGTTAGATGGTCCCAATAAAATGAGTCCATATGTATAGGTAAGGGCAACCACATTCCACAATGAGATTGATTTGAGGAGTGAGTGAGAGAGTTCATATAAATTAAACTAGACTACATATACCTGACAAAAGATATGGTTGTTACACAAGATTCTTTAGGTATGGAAAATTACATACTAGATTGTCTTGTCTCTGTGTGGGAATATGGCGTGAAGTGTCTTATATGAAGAATTTCTGACAACCAAATTTGAGCCCACAAAAAACCATGAATGACGACCAAAGATGAGGGACTGTTCAAGAGAATTTTATGTTACCAATGCTATTGCTAGCTAGTTATCTATGAGTTGATCCTTCTTTGATTTTTCAATTTTGGGAAGCCTTTATTGGGCAGGATTAACAAATACTAGTAACTTATTCTTTGATTAAGTTCAGCATCACCGTTACTTAGCTTAATGTGATTATACAAAGATCCCAAGTCAAAGATTCTTTGTACGGGTCTGTTTGGCAAAGATCACATAACTTATATACTATTTTTTAGCTTATAAACTAGTAAAAGACAATGTTTGATAACAGTTTTTACAACACGAGTTTATAGTTTATTTTACTGATTTATATTTTATTTTTCAGACGTTATTTGAAGTGCTTATGAGCTTATATTTTACTATCTTTTCTTCCATTTTTATCTTTATTATTTTATCTAAACTCCACTTTCACCATTTATTATTTATTGTATAATCTAAAATAAACAAAACAAATGCAATGCTATGTTCCAACTTTTTTTTATATATAACATATATAGCTTTTTTTATATATATTGTTACTTTTTTTAACAATAAGTATATATTATTTCTTTTTAAATCACACCTTGCACAAATTTTTATAAAGATGAATATTATACCATCATCTAACTCCAAAATTGAAAAAAGGTTTCACTATAAATGGTAGAGCTGTCAAGGAGGCCGATCCGGCCCGCCTCGGCCCGAGGATCCAGAACATATAAAGGGGCTTAAGTTGGTCGGCCCATTAAGTTTCATGGGCAGCTAACCTAGGCCCAATCCGATTAGCAAAGGGCTACATTTTCTGATGGGCCGGGCTAACTAATTTGCATATTTTTTCATTTTTTTAAAAAACTCAATGGACAATAAAACCACATACATATCACACAAACTAGTATCCATAAAAAAGTGGGTGTCATGATTTCATGAGAGATAATAAATACTACTTCATCCGTACCAAAATATAAGTCCCTTTGAGAAGAAAAAAATCTTGTACTAAAATATAAGTCGTTTTACATTACGAATAAACCATTTAATGTTATTTTTCCTATTATAACCTTAACTAGTTATTACTCTCTCTTTTTTCAACACTTCAATTTATTTTTTCCTTATCATAAATGAAGGATAATTTCGTAAATAAACTCATAATTTCTCTTTTCCCTACAACATTAATTACATTTTTTTTTTACAAACATTAATTACATTTCTTAATATGCGTAAAAGTATCAAAGTGACTTATATTGTGGTACGGAGGGAGTACAAAACATCCACGCAAAAGTAGAAAGATTAAGGGATGATGAATCACAAAGTGCACCCTCAAAGCTAATAAAGTTAAAGCTTACATCACAAACTAAATTTCAACCTAACAATTCAAAATATATAACAAAGTAAACTATCCAGAAAGTCCGGTTTCCTTTAAATCATGCGACAAATTACACGTACAAATGAAGGCTTGCACAAATTCCAGTGCTTTTTTTAGGCTTGCCCCATCTTAAAATACATGGCTAGTGGGCCGGACCAGGAAGACGGCCCATTTCGACAGCTCTAATAAATGAGTTAATTGTTATATTTGGTTGTACACACTACTACAAAATGTGGAATAGACAGCGCACTTTAGACAACGCTTATTTACAAAAGCGCTGTTAAAAATAACACGGAACCTTTAGACAACCCTTATTGTAAAAAGCGCTCTCTAAAGTATTGCCATTTTACAGCGCTTTTCTGTAAAAGCGATTTTATAAAGTTTAAAAAAAAAAAAGTTAAAATCTAAAAAAAATGTATCTTTCACGTTAGACAACGCTTTGTAAGAAAGCGCTGTCTAAGATTTATCATTAGACAACACTTCAGACTTGATAAAAAGCGCTATCTAAAGTCTAGCATCAAACAACGCTTGTGAATTAATAAAAAGCGCTATCTATATACAATTTTTTTAATAAAAAATAAATTAAAAATTACATTAATAATAAAAACATAATTAAAATTAAAGATTAAAGATATACACAATTATAAAAAAAATAATTTATAAACAACTGTTTATGGCAATACCGAAAGAAAAAAAACACTTATCATAAAAAACAAATATCATCCTTTCTCACATCTTGTCTTGTTGTAAACGAAACCTCATCATCTTCACAGAAACGAAACCATGGAAACCAAGGATCAACCATGGAACCCATCACGTCGTTTCTTGAACCCTTCCGTTGTCTTCCTCTTGGAATCAGAGAAACACTGAAACCCTTAATTGAAACCCAGAGAACCTTCATCTCTTGAAACCCTTCACCGTCAATTGAATCGGAGAAACCCTTCAGCAAACCCCTTCATCTCTTCACAAAAACTCAGAGAAACCTTCATCATCTCTAATCACACAAAAGCCTTTCACCATCTTCCTCTCGAAACACAGAGCAACCGCATGTGTGGTCTTGAACCCTTCGTTATCTCGCCGCCATCTTGAACCACAACAGAGGCACAGAGCAAGTATTCCTATTAATCGTTAGTTTTTTTTTATTCGATTTGAATACTTTTTGTACAAGCCGTAATTGTAGATTGGTAGATGGATGTGAAAGTATGGTTTGTGAGCGGTGGGTTCCTATTATTATTCTTTTTTATTTGTGTGGAGAATGTAGCTGATGGCGTGGTCTTTCTAGTGTAAATCATCTGATTTGCACACAAAATTATAATAATGATTAGGAGTCCCTATTCTAATCTAAAACCCTTCCCACAAAGTTATCATATAGACTACATTTTTCCAATTAAAATATAGGACTTGATTGACTTGAAAAATTGTAACATTGAAATCTCATGTATCCTGTACCAAAGGAACAAAAGTGTGTTCGTTAATTAGGGAATGGTGTTCAGCCCCGTTCCGAACATGTAGGTAATAGAAAAGCAATTGCAATTGCCGGCGAAACTATTAATGTCGGGACCGTAGTAAGAAGTGTCATTCCATAAGTGTATAATCAAAGCATTGAGAAGCTTATACATCGAAATAAAATTATTTATCGAGATCAAATAGGTTTATAGAGTTATCTCCCTATAGTAGATATTTATCCAAATGATTAAGAATCTACTAAAAATGCAATCTCTCATATGACTATGCTTATACTATTCAATTTACTCTCACTAGTGTATCTTTCTTAAAATGTTGTTTCTAATTTGCTAACCTGCTGTAGTGATAAAACTGAAACAATAAATATTGCAAAAATGTGTCATTAGTCATTGACTCAATGCACATTTTTCTATCTGAAGATAGTTTCCTGATCATATGGTTTCATATGTTGGCCTAATTGTTATATGCAATTATAGGACTATCTTTAATTTATTGGGTAGCTACTGCCGACCTGATTTATCTTTGCAATCATATACCCTTGTGTAGGTGATTTCCTCTTTTATTGATTGCCTAATGCATGTTGGTGATTGGAAGGAGTATTGATTACTATTGATTACTACGGTCTTATTCTACTAGTGATTGTAATCTATGCACAAGATTCATTCAAATAAGTTACATAATTTGTGATACTTTTATTGGGCAGGAATGTGGAAATTCTTAAATATGTGACTCGGGTCAATCAGTAAAAGGAACAAGGTATATGTGTCTTTTTCAGAAACTCAAAGTAGCATAATTATATATGGCAAGGTTTTGTTCTTCTTATACTATGTTGATAGACATTGAAGATCATTTATACTAGCACCTTTATGATTGAAATTGTTGTTCAGGCCATCCAAGGTAAAAATTGTTGTTCACTATGTAATTAAAATTTTATGGCATATGTTGATGGTCAATTAAAACTTTGTTTTCTTATATGCAGGGCACATGTGAATGAAGAAGAGTTAAAAGAAGACATTATTGAGGTAATTAATTGAATATAGTTCTTATCCAAATAGACACTTGATCTAGCCTAGAATTGTAAGCATAATGTGAGTTTTATCTTTCTAATTTACTCTTGAGTTATTACCTTTCTCCTCTTGTATGATAAAATTTACATACAAGTGCTCATATCACTCTTAGTATTTTATGCATCAAGCAATCTCATTTGTTCACTCAAATTGCATGTGACTATGAATAAGTTTTGGGTAGACACTACTTTTTTTTTGCCGGTAATTATAATGAAGTGTTAATGACGCAATCATCCAAAAGGTGCAGATTTTTTCTAAATAAAGAAAATTATCGAAAACATATGCTATAAATTAAATTTGAATGAGCCACATGCCATCCTATGTTGTCCAATTTTACAACAATGATTAATGTTCTTTATTCTTTTGAATTTTGAGATATTCTCATGTCTTTTCAGGCACTAAAATGAGGAGAACAAAGATTTCATATTGGAATGACAAAGCAAAATTATACATAGATTAAAGTATATGACAGGGCATAATTGAGTTGGGTGGAGCAACATTACTGAAGTAATTATTGTCTTTAGTTCATATATGTACACTTTAAAATTTTAGAGTTATGAATTTTGGATATGTAGCTGTGAACATGTATTATGGATTATCACATTATATGTAAATTTTTTCTGTATTATTTATACAAGTGCTTTAAAGTTCTATTCATTAATTTATACGATATTTGATTTGTTTAAGGTTTCTGAAACAGTGAAAGAAGAAAATAATAAGAAACACATTTTGTACTTTTTCAAGGTGACATATAACAGCACTTATTGTAGAAAAGCGTTGTCTAAATTAAAGGGCGCTATAACAGCGCTTATTGTAGAAAAGTGCTGTCTAAAGGGTACTATAACAGCACTTAGGTTGGTAAAACGCTGTCTAAAGAGAACTATAACAGCACTTAGGTTGGTAAAACGCTGTCTTAAACTAACCTATAGACAGCGCTTTAAACAAAAACCGTTGTCTAAAGAATACATTAGATAGCGCTTTCAATGAAAAGAGCTGTCTAAAGATGACATTAGACAGCGCTTTGCATAAAAAGCGCTGTCTAAAGATGATATTAGACATCGCTTTTAACCAAAACCACTGTCTAAGCGCTGTCTATACTTTTAACAACGCCAGAATAGACAGCGCTTTATAAGCGCTATCTATGGCCAAAAAAGCGCTGTCTAAAGTCTTTTTTGGCATAGTGAAACTAATGCAAAAATGAAAAAAGATATATTAATTAAAAATAAACTTAAAATAAAATTTCAGCATATATAATTTTTTTAATAATAACTTATTATATTTTTATTTTTTATTATTATTTAAATATAAATTTAATTATTAATTAAAAATGTCCTCTTATGTCATTTTACACACGGTTAAGATCAGTGCAGTTTGAAGTATGTGTATTTTGAAATAATATTTTGTTTTTGTTATGATTTGTAGAACCGATAATAAATCGACTCAACTTAAATATAGTTCAAGAGTTGAATTCATAATTAATTCGTTGAGTTTTATTCATAAATCAAACGAGTTAAACTTAAACTAAAATTAATTAATTAAATGAGTTGAACTTAAGATATTTATTTTGAACTTTTATTTGAATAAAAAAATATTCATTCATTCAAATTGACAAAATACATCGTATAATACAAATTTAAAATGGCTAAAATCTAAATCGGATGAATATGCGAACAAACTCTCGAACTTAAAATATATCATTAACTAAATATGTAATCTTCGGCAAAATTTACATTGTAATCTTCACTGCAATAATTGTCGCAGTCAAGATGACAGGGTAATAATTGATCGTCTTGATAAATTAACACTACAAAAATACATGGTTTTTTCGACGGATTCAATATCAATTTACCGGCCGTTTTAGCCACCGGTAATTTACCGGCCGTCTAAGCCGCCACAAAATAAGAAAAACGGCCAAAATATTAAAAAATATTATTTTGATAACAAACAGACCACTTACCGGCGGTCCATACCGTCAATAAGTATTTTTCTTTGCTTTTGCCACTGACCAAACCTGAACAAACTGACCACTATGTCACTTCAATCATTTATTTATATTTTTTTTTTCTTTGCATTTGCGTACCAATGTACACTTTCCTACAAGATAAAATATACATAAAATATACTCCCTCCGTCCCATTTTAAATGACACATTTGCAAAAAAAAATTGTCCCATAATACTTGACCCATTTCAATTTTCTATGTTACTTTTCTATTTCTACCCCTTATAAATGCTTTTGCATACATGGGTAATTTGATAAAATTAATATTATCTCTCATTTAATTATACACTTTTCTTAATATGTGTGAAATGGTCAAATTTGTCACTTAAAATGGGAGGGAGGGAGTATTTCTTATCATCTCAATTAATCCATGTCCATCGCAAGACATTTGTTGAGAGGGTGGATGCAAAAAATTTGTTTCTTCTTTATTTATCACTTTCAAAACAATGTTGTTTACATTTTATATTTTCAAGTTCTTTCAAATTTAAATCCTTCTCTACTTCTAAATATTTGTTTGGATACTTGTTTACTTCTAAAACAAACACACAAAAAAGCCAACACTCTAAAAACTACATCAACCAACACTCTAAAGCTCCGCCGTATTGCCGCTAACGTATAATCATATCACCATATCTCTCACCGCTGTTATCTCTGTTATCTCTGAGTTTGTTGTCTACGTGATTCAAATGGGTTATGAGAAAGAAACAAAGTACTCCTACTTTGTTTTGAAATGCAGATTTGGAAAAAAAATCAAAAGAAAAGTAAAGAATAAACTTCTCTCAAGTCCAACTGCATCTTCTCCATTTCAGATCTGGAAATAATAACAAAATGAGTTCATCTTTCTTTTTCTTTTATTGTTTTTTTTATTTCAAATACCAGAGAAACAAAATAAAACCATGTCCTCTAGAATTAAAATCGTTGTAGTGATTTGGAAGTTCTGGATGTGACTGAACCGGAGAAGACGAGATGGTGTTCGGTCGACGGAGAGTGTAATAAGAGAGGAAGTGGGAGGTTGGGAGCATGTAGCGTGAAGGGAGTGAAGAGGAAGAAGACTGAGTTTTTTTAATCATTAAAATAAATATTGATAATTATATTTTATAAATTAATAAACAAAATAATCAAAATAAATATTTTTAAAAAAAATAAATAAATTTTGCGGCCGGCTAGGCCGCCGGTAAATGAGCTGCAGCTTGCAGTCTGCGTTGCACTGTGTCAGCAAATTAGCGACGGGTCTGGCCGCCGGTAATTGAGCTACAGTATGTGCTGATGTTACACGTGAATTAGCGACGGTCATGGCCGCCGGTAATTGCTACCGGGGCCATATTTTGCGGCCGATCGTGGCCGCCGCTAATTTTGATCCTTTTTCAATTTTTCGGCTGTTTTTTAAGTTTTTCGGCCGCCAATATGGCTGTTTTCTTGTAGTGTAAGAGACATGTAGCATTTCTAATTTTATCCATGAGCTCACTCCCTCTAGCTGTAATTAAAAGGGTAAATGGGTTTTTACCCCATATAAAATAGGCGAGTGTTATTTTACCTTCTTGTAATTTTTTTTTGCGATTATCCTCTGCAATTTTATTTGATTTTTTTTTAAGTTCATTTTACCCCCTATGGTGAAAAAAAAATTCGGCAGGGAGGTAAAATAAACTAAGAAAAAAAAACAAAAAAAAATATTACAGGGGGTAATCTAAAAATAATTACAAATGTGTAAAACAAAACTCGCCTACTTTGCCGGAGGTAAAAGCCTATTTACCCTAATTAAAAATACTTGATACGTCTTAAACTATAAACAAAAGTAAAATTTTCATATTTATTAATAAAAGTAAAATATAATAATTTGGAGTATGAATTTTTGTGTGTTTTTTTTTTAAATAAATTTTACAAAAAAATGTAAAAAGAATTTTTATTAATTATAGATTAGGCTAATGTTATTTGTAGCGAAAAGATTATCGGGAAACGTCACGACATAGTGGAGTTACTGAAGCTAACTTTTTCAACTTTTCATCCATCCACTCATGTATTCAACTAAATAAGATTCTGACGCTCATCAATATTTCGCTATGATTTCTTGATAATCGCGTTCGGTTGAAATATCACTTCTCTATTGATTATATGGAAAAGAAGAGAAAGAGTAAATTAAATCTAATTTGCATTTAATTTAATGAGAATAAGTTAAATTAAATTTTAAAAATAAAAATTAATTTTTAATTTTTTTGCTTAAAATTTGGGACAAGAAAAAAAAAATTCCGTATAAATTGTTAACAACATTCTCATTATTGTTTGTCAAAAAAAAAATCTCATTTTTGTTGGTACATAGACCGTGCACTTAACTTTCTTGTGCCAAAACTCCATTATTTATTTCACCTCAAAAGATGAATTTCTAACCATTAAATTACTTGATAAAAAAATATATCTCCTCATTATTGTACCAAAAACTAATAACATTCAAATAATCACATTAAAAGAAAAAAGAGGAATATAGTGCAATATTTAGTAACAAAATTGGACGCATCTTCAGTTCATAAAAACTTAATGGGCTAGTCCTCAAGGTGGGTCCGAACTATAAATATTATTGGGCCTAAAATGGTTGCATTGGAAAAATTGGGCCTATCGGATTGTCATAAAATGGGTCTTATCCTCCCATTTAAAATGACATTAATCGTCATAGTATCTTGATAAAGTGTGGAAGAGGGTAATGGTTGATTTTTTTGGTGATGAGTGTTGTATCGGCAAAAACTCCGACAATCAAATTAGTATATGATCGAATGAATTATGGGTTTTATAATTAGAAGTGGGTATATCTTTCTCTTGTGCAAGTGTCCATATATAGGACGAGTCGTAGGAGTACAAAGTGAAATCCTATTGAGTTAAATGAATGGATCAACACACTAATGGGAGAACCACACGGTCAACCAATAACAACCATGTATTCCGCCAAATCACCCCACTTAACCCCACTATCTTTATATGACATGGAAGTTTAAATCACTCTTATTGATTGCATGTGTAAAATAACTTTACACTGACAGTGCATAACAATTAAACTCTTTCTTAAAGAATTTAATTTGTATGCATTGACAGTGTAAAATAATTTTACACGGTCAACCAATAACAACCATGTATTCCGCCAAATCACCCCACTATCTTTATATGACATGGAAGTTTAAATCACTCTTATTGGTTGCATGTGTAAAATAACTTTACACTGACAGTGCATAACAATTAAACTCTACGGTAAATAAAATATTTACGGTGAATAAAATTTTCCACAAAGAATATAGCAAAATATAATGCTTTATTGTGGTGTGTAGTTTGACGTGCATGAATATATTAAAAGTGGCGGAGGCAAATTTGAATATATAGGATTAAAGATTACATATATGATTTATTAATAAAGTGGAAATGCTCCTTTTTTATATATATATAAATATAAAATGAAAATTTTAATGAGTACCTTGATAACACTTATTTTTTCTTGAGAAATAAATATGATAACATTGTTTTTTGTTTTTTTGTTTATAACATGGTAACATTGTTTAATGGAAAAATAATAATTTTTATAAAAAAATTTGTGTATACAATATACTGAAAATTAAATAGTAATTTATTTATTTTGAATCCTTAAACACTTTAATTTTTTTTATAAATCCTTATATTTTGAATTTAATTTAATGTTATAATAATAATTATTTATTTAATTAACTATCCATAAAAGAAAACTAGTTTTGAGACCCGTGCATTCGCAAGGGTTTATCTACTTTTATTCGATATTTAAGTTCTTCATTATAAAATTTATTTAAAATAAAATATAAGTTATACTATCGTTTGTTTAAAAAAAAAATTAAACTATTGTTCTCTCTCTTGTAAAACTTACTAAATTTTTCATGAGCTCGGCTTTAGTGCCACGTTTATGTTTTTTCACTATATAAATTTGTTTTATTAAAACTATTGTCCCGTGTGTTTTTTTTTAATATATTATAATAAATATATTCTAATTTTTCAAAATTTTATTTAGTAAACCGATGGTGAAAGTCGATTTTTTATATTTAGATGATATTAGAAAGTTACTAAATTTAGCTTGTTGATTTATTTTAAACATAAGACCCGTGCATGATTTTTTGTAATAAATTATATTTACGGATGATAAATATTTATCCAATTTCTTTTATGCACCGGCGATGAATATTTGTCATGTATTTTTTAATTTATCATCGATGAGAACTAATTCTTCTGTTGTTTATTAAAATTATTTGTGAATGCGTATGTTCATCTTTTACATTTAATTTTGATATTATACTAAAGTAAAAAATTATTTTAGAATAAAAAATTTATTAATTAGCTATAGATATTTTTAAAATATAAGTGAAACTATAGTGTAGTTTCACGTAAAATTTATTAAATTAATTATTTTATTTTATTAAAGTTATTGTCCCGTGTATATTTCACAATAAATTTCACGGTACATTGACTTTTATTCAATATTTAAGTTCGTCATTATATTAAGGTAGCAAATTTATGTAGAACATAATATTTAAAAATTTGTTATAAAATAATGTTAAAATAAAAGTGAAACCATTGTACTCTTTATTGCTGAACTTATTAAACTAATTTTTTTTTTTTAATCCTTAAACTAGTAAGTTCTTTATGGACCAAATATGTATAGTTCCATATATACAGTTCTTATTATGCTAAATACAAGGAGTTAGTTATTTTTATTTAAAAACAATTTTCTTCTATTTTTTTAAATTAAAAAGAAATAAAAAAAACAACCTTTTTATGAGAGGAACACGACAAACTGCATCTAAAATTTTATTTTGAATCCTTAAACACTTTAATTTTTTTATAATAAATCCTTATATTTTGAATTTAATTTAATGTTATAATAATAATTATTTATTTAATTAACTATCCATAAAAAGTAAATAATCTCCCTCTTCTCTACGACTCTACTCTCTTCTCTACTCCCTCTGATTGCAAACACAAACAAGCAATTGCCACTTCCTTTTACACTAACTTGCAATTTAACAACTCATACAATTACTTCACACGCTATTCTCCTTCTTCTCCGATCCACGTAATCGAACAATTTTCATCCAATTCACAATCTAGGGTTTCATCCAATTATGAACTGTGAAGTTTGCCAGCTCAAAGAACTGGTAAACCTTTTTTCTCTCTTTCAATCTTCTACTATTCGCACCTCTCTTTGTTAATCAATTTTCACTATTATGCAGGAACTCGAACACTTTGAGATACGCGAAGTTTTGCGATGTAATTTTCACAACTCATCCGAATGTTGTTGTTTGATTTTTGAAATTTTCGAATTGAATGAAGATTAATTGATTATTTTGAGTAACGATTTTGTAGGTATATTGCACACGATCATTTTTCATCGTGCGTTAGGTCTTGTTCGTCCAAAAGATGTAGACTTGGAACTCTTTGATGTTACTTATGTATGTTTTTAATTTCAATTTCAATTTTGTTGCTAATGCGTTGTTCGTATAGAAGATACTGTCGAATTATGCTTATTTTTTTACGGTAATATTTGAATTTCCAGTTTTTTATTGTGTAGGTTCAATGTGGAGAAGTGGAGGTTGAAAAGAAAATAGAAGAGAAAATTGAGCAGTTTATTTGTTGGGTGGAGAAGCATCCTAACAAAAAGAGTCAGGTTAGTTATTTGCTTGTGGATTTTACTCTCGGAAATCATTGCGTCCAACATAGTTAGGGTTGAAGTTTAGTGTCAGTTCTATTTTTTGTTTAAGTAAATGAAAATAAAAAGCATTTTCTTAGACCGTGCTCTATTTTTTCGTCTAAATATGTTGTTCTGGACTTTAGGATTAAAAGGGGCAATGCAGTTCTGTTTTCCAATGGCTTTAATGAAAGGACCGGAGAATCCTGTTATTGGTTTTGTTTGTTGTTCAAAGCAATTTGCTTCTGCTTGAAATTTGTTTCAATCTGATGTTATGTATTTACCTATATGCTTTTTGAAATGTTAATGTGAAATAAGATCTTCAGTGGCATGGAAGTTGCTGTGATTGTAATCAAGTTTTCTTATAGGGCTCTGAATTTGATGATGCAGATATGCTTATCTTTCTATGAGGTTAAAAACAAACAGGCATCATGGTTTAGTAACAAGATTGAACGCCTGTATTGGGAGCAATGGTATATTAATCTGAATGTAGCCCAACATCTGAAATCGCATTCTAGCAAACCTCATCATTCTAAATTTGTTGATCCAGGAGGTGCAGTTGCTTCTGTGTTTGATGAACTTAATTTCATTCATATTTCACTCCTACGATGCAATTAATTCCTTCTGGCGCCCTCACCCTTTATTTGTTTATTTGTCTCTTTTGCCATGTTTCTCATGAGTAGACGGCGCATTGGAGGATAGAAATGCTCGAAGTGCAGCACTTGAAGTATCGCTTCGTGAGGTTTTATTTCAAATAATTAAATTTGTCAACGAGAAGAAGGATCATGTTCCACCAATACCAAATCTTGAGGGTGCTATTTCGTTTCCCTATGAAATTACAATACCCAGGTAGGCTGTGTATACTTTGTCTAATCATATCTGTTGTGATTGTGCATCTCATATATTTTCTTCATACTTTGATATCTCTGGTTCTGAATGATTGTTCTGCAGTCTTTAAAGGTGAAATTTGAATATAACATCATATAAGAAGTTTTATAATTTTGGTATCTCTTAATCCATCTTTGGGAAGATCAGACATAGGATTCAAGATGGATGAATAAATTGCTTGTGGTCATGATTTGAACTATCAAACATAAAGGAGAACTGTACAGAACTATTAGGTTAGCAATCATATATTGTAGTTTACATTGGCCACTCGAGTGCAAACCAAATAAAAAGTTTAGTGTATATGGAAATGCTAAAGTGGTTTGGTGAACTTACAAGAAAATATTAGTTTTCAGAATAAATGTACGACCCCACACTTATTGAGTTGAAGATGTGAAAACTTACCTAGGGAGGTTCAGTCATGTTAGCAGTCCAATAAGACAGAAAAGGGTAGAAAACGACCCCACACCTCAAAGAAATAAAGTAGAGAAACTATTTGGAAAGTCTTTGCTCTAAATGGTTTTATTCTTTCACTGCAAAGTATATTTTTAATGGATGACCCAATTGTCAATCCAATTTACATAATCATGAAAACTGTTTCTATAATGTTGTTTAGTAACATATATTATTTAAGAGGGATTGAATCAGCTTACAGTTTTAGAGCGCTTGAATTTTTCTGTAAACAAACTTCCTCTTCGCCATCATTTTCTTATTCTATGCTTAAAATTCCTTATTTTTATTTGATTTAATGAAATTGTTGGGGTTGGGGGTGTTGGGTTGTGAATGTCCTATGCTTAGTGGTTCATGAAGTTGCATGGAAGTTAGTGATCAATTCTATTTTGATGGAAGTGTTAGTGAGCTTGATATATTTTAAATGCTTTTATGTTGATAGAAATTAGTTTTGGATAAAAGCAGTGCTGATATAATTTGTACTTTATATTGCCGATATTCTGTTTCCCATTGATTGTATCTAAATTTGATAGTAGAGTTGTTGGATGATACACATTACACTGCAGAAAATCCCCTCTCCATTATTATTGGTTTCATTGTTTTTGTGATCCTTCTGCGAGGAACTATAGCACTTATTTTTTCATGTGAGGAATTCCCTCTCCACATGCAGTGACTTGTTTTTTCTGATAGAAATTAGATTTAGTGAAGTAGGACATTTCATCCTTTAAACAATGCAAGTCTTATGCTTGCACAACACTGTGATCCCATTAGCATATTTTTGTAAAATACAAAATTATCTCATTCAAGTATTTGGGGAAATAAATATCCAGGATTCCAGATTGTGCTTTAATTTATAAAGCCTTAGCTTTGGAAGATAGAAATGTCTATAAATCTGCATATTGTTTGGTGTTGGGTACTTGGTAATGTACCTAAAGAGCATATGTTTTATGTATAGTTTTAGCTTTTTATTTAGAATGCTTATCTACTCATCCCCGTGGTTTTTTCAACCTCTATTTTTCAGTCCCTTGGCTCTTTGACATTTTATATTTGGTTTAATTGTATTTTCAGTCCCTCTAGTTTAGACCATGTCCAATTTTGACTCCTCAACATTTTTTCAAGCCAATTAAGTCCATCTATTCTCAAAATCAATGACAGCCAATTTCCTTCTTTCTAAAATCCCTAAACTTTCATTTTCTATTCCAGTATTTGAATGTTTTTAATAGAAATTTAGTGGAAAATTGATAAAATTTTGTAGGATGGGGATTAATGTTTTAAGACATAATTGTTTTTGAAGTTTTTTATTGTAACAAAAAAAAATTATTGAAAATTTGTTTTTTTTTTGGTCGGGGAGTTTTGTCTAGAAGAAGACTTAAAATGATTCATTCAATTCAATCTGTGAATGTGAGTTAAAAAATAGAATTTGAGAGACTAAATCCACAAAAAAAATTGTTAAGTGACCAAAATCACATCTTGTCTTGGTTGTAATAGAGGGACTAAATATACAAATGAACCCTTTACATTTTTGACTCATTGGGGAGGGATTTTCCCATCCCTCATAGACTCATAGTATGATAGGTGTTCCGGATCATAGTCTTCCAGACAGTATATCTGCCCTGGTTCATGGAACTTGCTGGGCTGAAGTACCAGTAAGGGTCAAGTGATCTCTGCTTTGTTTAGCGATCTCTGGCACAATAAATAAGGTTTTTTTTTTTTTTTTTGGAAAAGAGGTCATAATTGAAAAGTAACTTATTCTTTTGGACAATACATTCTCAATTTTTCATCTTGGCATTGTCCGGTAAGTATAAATAGCAATTGTCTCATAAAGCCATGATTTTGAGGATATCTTATTGGATGAAGATTTCTACCCTTGTGATCTTGCATGATGAGTTTTATTTCATGTGCTTCGTTTTAATTTTGCTAAAGCTACCAAGTTAACACTGCTGTTTTTGACCAGTTCATCAGATTCTGCATTTGGGATGGACATGATTAAGAGAATGCTCCAGACTGGGCATCCAACAATGCTAAGTTGATCTTCAGAGTTTATAGAGTAGCTTATGAGATTAAATGGTTATTGTTCATATGTTGAAGCTGTGGAAATCTGGTGATAAAGAAAGCTACTACGGAAAGCAAGGTTCAATCTTTCTGTAAATAAACAAGAATCTAAAAGAGCTAAAAGAACCGTTTATCATTTCAAATACTTCCCTATTTCAAATTCTCACTTTTCATAATATTATATTTATTTCATTCATATTCTCTCCATAGCTCAGAGTTCTGTAGAAGGAATCTCCAATGTCATGTGTGACTCAGATCCCATACTGTCACAAATTGTTGTGTCAAAAATGTGACCTGAGTGGTTCTGCTTGTTCCTAATCATTGACTTTATCTAATGTATTTATTTTGCTTGAGTTTGTAAACCCCACTTGCTTAATTCTAAGCAATTTCTTCAAGAATCTCCATATCAGCTTCCCAAGAAGCTTGCCTGATTTACATGCTTCGGTAAAACACTTAGTACTGTTTGGTCTACCTTTATTTTCTCTTCTTTTTTCTTAGAAGTAAGAAGCTAGGTCAAACAATAATTTTTAAAAGTTCTAATAAGAAAAAAACAGCTTTTATATTTCAAAGAAAAATACTAATAAAGGAGTTTCAAAATAAGGTGATAATGGTTACTTTGCAACAACTTTACTATTATTTATCTTATTAATATCTTTAAATAAATTTTTTATTTGACTCCATCTAATAATTTTTTTTTTATCTTATTATAATATCTTTGATTTTTTATTATCAAATATCTTTTATCCCTATTATAATAAAAAATAAAAATAAACAACTTTTAACACTTTTTAAAATAAAAGAAATAAGATTTTGTCAAAAAAAAAAAAAAAGAAATAAGATTTATCAAACAACTTTATCTTTAGTTTTAAAAGCTCTTACTTCTAGCTTTGCAGTTAAAATAGTTTTTACACCTAAAAAAAGCTGGGCTTAAAAGGTAGAGCATGTGTGAATCACTTTTAGTTTTTAAAATTTATTTTATAATAAATTAGTTTTAAAAACTCTTTTTAAGAAGAGAATGAAAACAAAATGTTTTTGGCAAATCCAAATTTTGAAAACAATTTTACAATGAGAAAATGAAAACATATGTTTGGTCCTTAGTTTTTGAAAACTGTTTTTAAGAAGAGAATAAAAACTCTAATATATGGAATACCATTTATTACATTAAATAACAAAAAATAAAAAATTTTGACAAATTTTTGGAATATAAAAATTCAACTAAAGTTATATAGATTTACTTGCAATATGAAAACTTAAATTTATAAAATAAATTGAAGTATCAACTAATTTTTGTTTCCTAAACTTAGCTCAATTGATAGAGACATTACATTTTATATGCAGAGTTGGAGTTCGAATTCTAGACATTCTACTTATTCACCTTAAAAATGTGAAATTTTAACTATTAGACTATATGCCAAAAAAAAAAGCTAATCTTCAAGTGTGTTTAAATCATTTCAGTTTAGACTAGTTATTCCTCTTCAAATGGTCATAAATTAATAAAATAAATTGTGGTCGCTCTGGTATCATGAAATTATGTTAATTACATACCCATCATCTAATTATTTAATATCATGTTACTTCTTTTATTTAATTATTTTAAACTAAATTGAATTTTAAACTATTTATCCAGAATAAACATGACTTTTTATTATAAAAAAGAGAGTACATAATATAATACAACAATGGAAGTACAAGTGTTGTACATGGCATTGCAATAATGTCATTAATGAAAACAAAGTGTTCTCCATGTGTTTTATTTTGAAATTGGGTCCTCTAGTGTCTTTTATGTGCTGCCAATGACCGATAGTAAAAGAAACTATTTTAGAGAGAGAAAGAGAGAGATATGAATAGACGGTTGAGATAATGACAATATAGACAGTAGGAGGATGAATTAGAGAGGATCCAGATCTTTATTAAAGTTTTATGAAAGTAAAAAGCAAAAGCGAAAATCAAAACACTTTTAGGATATTTTCATTTTAGTTTTAAATACTAAAAAAATTTAAATTGTTTTAAGAAATTGGTTTTAAAATAAGCCTTCCAAATAAGTTTTTCTTCCAAATTTTTAAAAACTAAAACTATTTTGAAGAACTAAATCAAACAAGCCCTTAATAATTGTCGGATTTACCTATATTTAGTAAAATGACAAAATTAATGGTTGATATTTAACCTATATGGTTAGAGAAAGTTTATTTTGACAACTAATTAGTTGTAGACAACTTCTATTTATACCATTCATTCATTTTTCCAATTTTTTATTACATCCCGGACTGCGTGCATTGTGAGTAAGCTGTCAAGTGGTTGTCCATTTTTAGATGTCAAAATAACACAACTCATATGGTTAATATCAACCTATAAAGCACGGACTCCGACACGGACACCTGACACGACATCGACATTGACATGTCGACACTGCTAATATAAAAAATACAGGACACCAACACCGCTATATATTTATAAAAGTTCTAAATTAAAATATATACATGTGTATCTAAGTTGCGCATTTATTTAATTTAACAAAAGTTTTATAAACAAGATAAAATAATATTTGATCTTTATTTATCAATCTACTATAAAAAAAAGCTAAATATTTTATCAAATTTTCAATCCCTCATTGTTTGATATTGTTGCTTCGACTCATTTTTAATCTTTGCGGACATGCGTCTAGTTTGTGTCGGAGGAGAGTAGAAGCAAAAATAAAATAAAAATTGGGACACTTGTCCGACACGTGTTGCATGAGTGTTTACAGGTGTCAGATACCGATCTATGGAGTGTCGGGAAATGATTTTTTTGGACACCATTCTGAGCTATCCAACACGTGTCGTAGAAGTGTCATACGAGTATTGGACACCACGACACACCTAATTATAGAGGTGTCCGTGCTTCATAGATATCAACAATATCAACCTTTTATTCAAACCAAAACAATAGTAACATCAAACCAAAAATATTATCAAACTTTTACTTGAGGAGAGATATATTGGCAAGAATAACTATTTAGATTTATTCAACATCCCCACCTTTGATTTTGTAAAAATTAAATGGACTAAAATTAATTTTCATTAATAATCATACACCGAGCATCTCCAATGGTGATACCAATTTGGGTATCATACATTACTAAAAAGTGGTCCCTACAATGCCATGTAATATTTATGCAACTCATACATATTTTGCTCCAATGGTGATATCACTCTAGTATCATACATTATTAACAAGTTTTTAATTCTATTTAATTTTATATACAAAAAAAGGTAATATTAAATTGATGATACGGTACCTTAAATAAGGTACCGGTATCATCAATTTTGATACCCTCTGTGCCACGTCATGGAACTTCAATGATAAAAAAAAATAAGGTACGGATCATTAGTCTATGATACTCTCTTTGATACCCTTATTGGAAATGCTCTAATTATTCCTCACAACATTTATGATTTCCTCTTTGTCAAAATTTATACATTCCCTTTATTTTAGTCTATCAATCAAGGACCAAAATTATTCAGGGTTTGATTCCTTTTATCAACAAAATAATTACATTTTTTTTGACAAGTAATAACAAGTTAACTACGGTTAAGAAATATTTAAGATTGTAATCGTTCTCTCTTCTTTCTTCTCTTCCAACCCTAGTCGTAATTCCGTTTTTTCTACTTCTTAGTCTATCGAAGTGTTTACTGGGAAATTTAGTAAACAACGCTAGTTTGATTATTACAAGAGAGATCAACTAGTAAATCTCGGGACATAGTGCTTTTGTTCGTATCTTCAAAGTAATTAGTGTCCATTATTGTTCTTATGTATTTAATGTTGTTTTTATGTTTTTTGTGTTACTTGAAATGCAAGAAAGAATGTTTATTCTAATGAACAAACAAAATGGAAGAAAGAGTCGAAATAAAGATTGACTTGGATAGAAATGAAAAGACTGTAAATTTGCATTCAAATGTAAATGATTACAGAAAAAGTAATGGTGCACATAACATACATTTTCCTTTTCGAACTCGTTTCTCTCGTTAGCATGGGTACTTTGAGTTTTGTAAGGATTTTGTATAAATGATTGTGACCCTTTGCTCGATCACAGAACTAGATTATTTATAGACAATAATTCCTAACTGCTAATAACGCCTAAATAATTACAGAGAGGACGCGTGTCTTTGACACGTATTTTGAATTTGAATTCCTTCTTATCCTCTGATTTAGCCGTTGTATACATCGAAATCGAACTAGCAATGCTTTCCTTGAATATTTTGCTAAGTCCACGTTTTTCTTCTGCACAAGGGACACTTCGACCCTACTGATGCTTCGACCAAATCGAAAGGAAACCTGAAGAATCATAAAGTTAAGAAATAATGCTCTAACTAGAACATTTATTATACGTTCATGCATGATTTGATCATTAAATTCATTGGCTCTGAAAACCAAACATATTTAATGACTATAAGAATAATCATATAATTAAATGAAATCATATTTATTATTTTTGTTCATGCATTTAGAACATATTTTAACTTAGTAAAAATATGGGCTAACAAATTGCCCCCAAATGCCTGTTTCGATCGAGTTGGTCGAACGAGAAAGGAATAGGCATTTTTGAACCCACGTGTTCGACACTGTTACCAATAACGGCGCTTATGTCACGTACAGAAGTAACTGTCATCTTGATCCCCACAATCCATCATTGCTCCTAGATTTTAGGCGTAGTGGGTGACGTGGCGTAGTGGAGAAGTTGAAAGGAAAATGTGTTGAATTTCTTTTTATTTAATTTTTTAAAATCCAAACACGTTTCCCTATAAATAGTAACAAAGGAACAAAGAAGCACTTTTTACCAACTCTCATTTCAGAGCTTTCTTGCGAAAAAACCACTGTTCATCTTTGATTTTCTGCAAAATCAAGCTTTAAATCTCCATTACTTTGTGATTTCAAACCGTTCAAACAAATCTCCACTAGATTCCGCGTTGATTCGTCACTGATTCAACTTAAAACAAACTATTTTTTACAGATTTCAACAAAAACCCTTTCCTTTTCTTGAACCTTCAAACGCTGTTCATCAAATGGCTTTGAATCAGGATTTTGAAATTCCTTCTGCTGGAAACTGGAAAGATTTGCTAGCGCTCGAAGATGGCGAGGAAGTAGTGCCTGAGCCAACTGGTAGCAAAACTGAGAGGGAAATTTGGGCAGCTCAACTCATGATTCCTTTTTTCTTGAAGAAGAAGAACTATGCCTTCTGTGGTCCCTATCCAACACATTCAGAGGTTATATCGAAAGAGGTAAACGCCATTTTCCCCAAATACGTAACCTGTGAGCCTAGGATATTCGAGGCAAGTCCATACAATTTCGAATACCTTAAAAACTCCATTAAGTTATTTCGAGCTGCCCCTTACGTTGCCCATAAAGACTATATTCCTTGGCTAAATAGGGTGGAAAGGGAATATAAGGGATATTGGGTGAACTATGGCATCTACCAATTGATCCAATTTAGTCGAACCGGCCCAAAATACAAACCTGAATTACTCATAGCTGCCCTTCATTTCTATGAAAAATCCACAAACACTTTCCAATTTAGGTGTGGAATGTTAACTCCCACTCTCTTAGATGTAGCTGCAATCACAGGCCTTAGGCCCACTGGAGACCATTTCGACCCCACAAAAACTGGTGATAAAGTTGCACTCAACTAAAAAGAAAATACCTTCTCCAAGTATATAGCTGAGAACATGGGCAAAGAAGGGGAGGAAGTATCACATGAGGAGCATGTGGCCTTCTTGACTTTGTGGCTATCTCATTTCGTTTTCTGTTCGAAGTCGTTGCAAGTAGCGAGGATGTTTATCCCCATGGCCCAGCAGATACATGAAGGCAGGATTTTCAGCTTAGGGCGTCTACTGTTGGCAACTTTGTATGAAGCTATGGGCACGGCGAGTGATGCAATCAAAGCGTCAAAGGATGGGTCGAAGTTTTCTGTTGCTGGACCCATGTGGCTTCTACAACTGTGGTTAAACGCCACATTTGAAACTGAATTGGGATTGATAGTCCCTTCTGACTATCACAAAGAGGTGGATGAAAGAGAGGTCGAAGGACAAAGATTGGTTCGACTAACTCCTGGATCTCTGGATCAAGATAGCAGAAGGCTTTTCTTGAGGCATATGCAGATGTTTTTAGACTTCGCACAATTTTTACCACGCCACGCTCCCTTCGTTGAGCGTAAGTATGGTGCTGCGTGGTTCACCGAAGAATTTCCTGTATTCAATCTTGACAATGAAGAGGAGGTAAACGAGGTATGGAGAGCTTACCTAGAACAAACTGTTTTGTCCTGCAGGATTGGGGGTAATTCGAACCAGTTTGGTTTAGTTAGTTATCATCCTAATTGTGTTGCTAGACAGTTTGGCATGTCTCAAATCAGGCCAAGAAGTTTCTTTGAGAACGTAGATCGAATAGTGCTTGGGACTGGGATCACTGAAAAGACCTACAAGAAATATTTGAGAATGATAGAGAATTACGAATACACCTTGAAACCATTCGAGTTCGATCCATCTTTTCACTGTACTGATGGTTTTAGTAAATGGTGGCAAGATTATTATTCGCGCTCATCTGTGGGCAACAAAGAGCATATGCTAGGCATGGTGGAGAGTGGCTTCGTTGTACCTACTCTAGGAAAGAAAATTTCTGTCTCAGGTCGAGGTAAAAAACTTTTCTTTCCATTTTCTTTTATAACAACATATGTTCTATATCTTATATAATAATTCATGTAATATTTCTTCAGGCAAAGCTATGAAAAAAGATGATGGATCTTCAAAGGCTTCGACTGAAGTGAAGAAGCCCACAGGGGTGAAGATAAAAGCTGAGGTCGAACCCTCCAAGCCAAAGGTAGCATAGATTTTTACTTTGAAATCCTTCTTGATTTTTATCTCTGAACAATTGTACTTAGCTTGTTATTATTTTCTCAGAGTGGAAAAAGGAAACCCAGCAACGAAACTGTGTCGACCAGTTCGAAAAGGTCAAAAGACGCCATCATTGTGGATGTAGAGGTAAACCAGCTATTTTTTACATCAATTATTTTTTGGCTCTTTCATATGTTAGCCGAATTCTAACATCTTTCATTATTTACAATGTTGTTATTTCAGGAAGATGATGATGAAGAGGAAGAGGTTCCTCTTGTTAGGAAAAGGAAGAAACCTTCTACTTCGATTTCCCAAAAGGGTGATGAGGAAATGCCTGATCACCAAGCTAAAGAGGCTAAGAAGAAGAAGGTCGAAGAGCCTAAGGCTCAACAAATCCCAACTAAAGTTCAGGGTGATGAAGGGAGAAAGAAAAAGAAGAAAGAAGAGAAGGAGGTTAGAGCGAGTTTGAGGGAGAAGACAGTGATCAAAAAGATCAAAGTGCTTCGTGCACTTAAAATTCACACTCCCAGTGACAGTGAAGAAAACCATAAGCCCAAGGAAACTCCTGCGCCAGATAAAGAAAATGTGGTCGAAAAGGGCCAAAATACCAATATTAATAAAGACGCTCCTGGGTCTAAGGAAACTCTACTACCCCAACCAGAACCAATGGTCGAAGACCCAATGACAACCAACCAAGGGAAGCAAGACAATGTGCAAGATGATGGCACAAATTTCATGCCTGATGCCCCCGATGCTGAGGAAAGGGACGATGCCCTCAATGACCCTGGAGTCGAGGGAAAAAAGGTATAACTCCATTTATTTTCCTATCTCCATTTTTCTCCGATTCTTTACTGTTTTAATTGACTTCTCTTATTGTTTGCAGAATAACTCGAAAGAGGAAACTCCTGAGGGAGATGGGCAACCAAAATCTGACGAGGGACCAAATCAAGACCAAAATGATGACAATCAAGATCCTTCAGATGATAACAAACAAGATGATGAAAAGGTTGCCCAAGAGAAGACTAATGGAGAGTCTAGGGAAGAAGAGAAGACCGAAACTGTCAGTGCCAATGATGATACTCAACAAAATGAGTCAAGCATCAAGTACCCTGCTCCCAGTACTTCGACTGCCTCAGGGCAAGCTAGCTCGACCCAGGAATCTATCCATGGATCTGATGAGATTCCTGAAGCTGAAGCAGGAGGACCAGGAATAGTCTCTGTTTCTTCGACCTCTAGACTTTCTGCTAGTCTTGGCGTACAAGAGGAGGAGTTCACTACCATGCAGAAGTCTGACCCTGCTGGTACTCTTAGGTTATTGCTCTCAAAGAAACAAACTCAAACAACCTCTTCGAGTGAGCGCACAACCACTGATTCTGCTCCTTCCAATTCTGAGATCGATCTCAAGGTGCGCCAGGACTCCTTGATGCTGAAGCTCACAACCACCTTTGTTCATAAGGACGTATTGACGCATATCGAGGTTAATCCAGCTTGTGCTTACAGCCATTTGGCCTTTTTAAAGAAGCTGCATAATCCTGTGACTGATGAAGAAACTTTAGGAAAGGTTATTCAGCTTAGCTCGACCATAGACCAATATGCTAAAGCTGTGCAGAAGAAGTTGGATAATGATACAAGGCTAAGTACTCAACAACAAGCTCAGGCCATGTTTTTTGAGAGAGCTCAGAAAGCGCAAGCTGAGGTCGACAGACTTTCCTCACAATTGAAAGAAGGCAACCCCGAGATCGAAAGCTGTGATAAGAATATTGCTCATTATAAGCAACAAATCAAAGTCCTGGAGGAGCAAATTGTGAGCTATAGGCGCAAAATCATTGAGGAAGAGACTGAGAAAGCTCGACTCGAACAGGAGGCCAAGGCTACTACTCAAGAGCAAATTGATGCATATGGCAGGGAAGGAATTCAAGCCTTCAGTTCAGCAGAGGTTGTTGCTGAAGAAATCAAGGCTCTTGAGAATTCGAACCTTGTGGTTGAGAAGGAGTTGACCACTTTGAAGAAAATTTATGCTGAGTGCACTAGGAACTTGTAATTTTCTTAATTTATTGTCCTTTCGAACAATTTGCCATTTTTTAGTTATAAGTTTGGATTTGATTTGTATCTTTTGAACAAAGCCCATATTTTGTGGCAACTTATAATTTCTTATCGCCATTTTGCTTTAATGTTTAAGTATTATCCTGCACTTATTTTTACTTCGAGTAAAGTAGGTTTATATTCTTTCAAATATTTTCCATTAATACCCAAAGTCCTTTTTTCAGGAGTTAATTCCTCAATTTCATAAGCACCATTAGAATATACTTGAACAACTTTAAATGGTCCTTCCCAATTTGGGGACCATTTGCCTAAGACTCTATCTTTCTTGTCCATAGGCAAAATTACTTTCCAAACTAAATCTCCTATGTTGAAAGACTTGGACTTAACCTTTTTATTATATGCTCTAGCAACTTTTTCTTTTTGTCTTGCTAAAATTTCTAAAGCACTAAGTCTTTCTTCATCCAAATCAACTAATTCATCTGACATCATTTGGTAGTAATGGTCTAAAGGTATTTCCATTTGTCTTTGAACCCTTGCTGATTGCAAGTGTATTTCGACTGGTAACACAGCATCATGCCCATAAGTTAGTCGAAAAGGGGTGGTGTTAGTTGATTCCCTAGGAGAATTTCTACAAGCCCACAACACTTGATCCAAAGTTTTATGCCAATTCCTTGGTTTTTGGGCTATGTGTTTCCTTATTAAATTAATAATAATTTTATTGGCTGCTTCGACCTGTCCATTTGCTTGTGCATAATATGGTGTTGAAGTTAGAAGTCTAAAGCCAATTTCTTGGGCAAATTCCTGCATCTTTCGTCCAGTAAAAACTGAACCTTGATCAGTTGTAATTGTTTCAGGAATTCCAAATCTATAAATTACATGATTTTGTATGAAACTAATTACTGCCTCTTGATCAACATTTGGCAAAGGAATGGCTTCTATCCATTTTGTGAAATAATCTATTCCCACTAAAATATAACGTTGATTTTTTGATGAAGCAGGCTTAATTTCACCAATAAGGTCTAGAGCCCAACCCCTAAAGGGCCATGGTTTTACTATTGAATGTAGTTCACTTGCAGGCACATGTTGAATTCCTGAATGCCTTTGGCATTCTTGACAACCTTTGGCATATTCTATGCAGTCTTTTAGCATAGAAGGCCAATACAGGCCTTGTCGAAACAAAAGCCATTTCATTTTATGTCCCGCTTGATGGGAACCACAGGTACCACTATGAACATCAGAGATTGCTATATATGCTTCTGTTTCATTTAGACATTTTAACAAAATTCCTTCAGAAGTCTTTTTGAAAAGATCATTTTCAAAAACTATATAGCTTAAGGCTCTATATTTTATCTTTCGATTCACATTTCCTGTTGGATTCCTAAGATATTCCACAATAGGCTTTCTCCAATCATTATCTGACAGATTGTCAATGGCAAAAATTTCAAAATTTTCCTGGGGAATTTTCACTTCATCATTAATTTGTGGTATAATATCTGCCCCCACAAGTTTTGGCATTGACAATTGCTCAGAAATTGGTTCTTGTAAAACCATTTTTTCTTTGATTTCGATTAATTGTGCCAACTTTTCTTTTGACACTTTGTATCCTGAAGCAATTTGAGCTAAGTCATTTGCTTCTTGATTTTCTAATCGAGGTACATGTTCAATATCTATATGATCGAAACAATTCAATAAAGAACTAGCTATCACAAAGTATTTTGCTAAGTGTTCTTTAACACATTTATATTCTTGAGTTAATTGTTTCAATACTAATTCAGAATCGCCTCTTATCCTAATGTTCTTTGCCCCCAAGTCTTTTAATATTTCTAAACCTGTGATTAAAGCTTCATACTCAGCTTCATTATTTGAGCAAAGTCCATTGATCTTATATTTAAACTTAGTTGGAACTTTAGTTGGTGAAATAATTAGGATCCCAATACCAGTTCCATGTTTATGTTTGGATCCATCAAAATAAAGGATCCATGGCTGGATATCCACATACTCTTGTGGCATTTCGACCAAAGAATGATCTACTATGAAATCAGCCATAATTTGTCCTTTGACAGCTTTCAAAGGTTTGTACGTGAGTGAATACTCAGTTAATGCTAAAGCCCATTTTCCAATTCTATTGTGAAGTATTGGTTTAGTTAACATATGTTTAATGACATCAAAGTGAGAATAGACATAAACATCAACAGGCTTTATATAATGCTTAAGTTTAGTACAAGAGAAATATAAACAAAGACAAAGTTTCTCTATGGCAGTGTATCTAGTTTCTGCATCATTTAAAACTCTACTAAGGTAATAAACTGCATTTTCTATGCCATTATCATCTTCTTGAGCCAACATGCTTCCTATTGTCTTTTCAGACGCAGCAATATACAACTTCATAGCTTTGTTTCTGTTAGGAGGCATTAAGACTGGAGGCTTTATCAAGTAATCTTTAATATCATCAAAAGCCTTTTGATGCTCCTCATTCCATTTGAATGGATAATCTTTCTTGAGTCGAAGTAGTGGGGAGAATGCTTGAGCTTTTCCACTTAGATTCGAAATGAATCTCCTCAAAAAGTTGACCTTACCTAACAGAGATTGAAGTTGCTTTTTGGTCGAAGGAGGCTTTGTCTCTAAGATAGCCTTTGTCTTGTTTTGATTTATTTCAATGCCTTTTTTATGCACCACAAAACCAAGGAAATCTCCTGCATGCACACAAAAAGCACATTTTAATAGATTCATTTTTAATCCATGTTTCCTCATTCTTTCAAAAGATTGCCTGAGATATAGCAAATGGCTATCTTCAGAAGAGGATTTAATGATGATATCATCAATATAAACTTGCATGAAGGTATCTATAAAATCATGAAACATAGAATTCATGGTCCTTTGATAAGTGGCACCAGCATTTTTTAAACCAAAAGGCATAACAACCCATTCATAAGTGCCTAAAGCACCAGGGCATCTAAATGCTGTTTTAGATACATCTTCTTCAGCAATAAATATTTGGTTATATCCAGAATAACCATCCAACATGCTTAAAAACTCGAAACCTGCTGCTGAATCCACTAACATTTCTGCCACAGGCATGGCATACTCATCTTTAGGCGTAGCACTATTTAAATCCCTAAAATCTATGCATACTCTAAGTGTACCATTCTTTTTAATGACAGGAACTATATTTGCTAACCATTCAACATACCTGGCAGTTCTGATGAATTTACTCTTCAGCAGTCTTTCGATCTCTTCCTTGATCTTGGACATAATTTCTGGTGCAAACCTTCTTGGTAATTGTTTCACTGGTCTTTTACCTGCCTTGATTGGTAGTTTTAGTTCGACCATTTCTCTACTGAGCCCAGGCATTTCATTATAATCCCAAGCAAAACAATCACTGAATTCTTTGAGAAGTTGCACCAATTTTCCTTTCAAATCAGGACTAATGTTGGCACTAATGTAAGTTGGCCTTTTCACTGAGCCATTTCCAATGTCAATTTCCTCCAAAGGATCTTGAGCCTGCATCTTAGGAGTTTCATTTAGAGGATCTCTTTCGAACCCCAGGGGTTCATCATCATAAATGCAGTCAAACCTTTGAATTTGGGACATATTGGTGCCATCCTTTTCGACCTTGGCTTCAACAGCCAAATTTTGTTGAACCTCAGCTTCTAAAGCCGTATTTAATCTACTTTCGGCCATATAAGCCGTTATTCTTGCCCATGCATTGGACTCAGTCATAGTAATCTTCGTAGATATTCCACCCAGATGGGCGTATGACTCCATCTTCTGAGGATGCAACATCTATTTCCTCTCTTTCCCATATAAAACCTTGGGTTGGGTGGAGTTTGACAGAATGAATCACATTGTCAGAAGGTGTGAATGCATTCTCTCTATCATAGCATGGTGCAATGTTCGCCAAATTTTTGTCAAAGGTTTGTTGATTTATAGTATCTACCTCTGACATATAGAAACTCTGATCAGCTTCTATGTTTTCTACACAACCATCTTCCCTCCAAAGTATTAACTTTTGGTGAAGGGTAGAAGGAACAGCTCCCACTCCATGAATCCACTCCCTTCCTAGAAGCAAATTGAAGTTTGCCTTGGATTCCACTACCAAGAACAACGTGGGTCGAACTATGCTGCCTACTGCAACATCCACTTGAATTGCCCCCCTAGAATATCCTGTCTTGCCTTCATAGTTCGACAAAATAATATTGTGGGCTGACAAATCACAGTCATATTTGCCAATCTTTGGCAGCATGGATAAGGGCATTAGGTTAACAGCAGCACCCCCATCTATCAGCACTTTATTAATTCCAACCCCTTCAACTTTTGCCCTGATGAAGAGTGGTTTGAGGTGGTTTTTCATGCCTAAATCTGGCCTTTCGAATGTAGCCTGTTGCTCTTCGATGCATCCATTATTCAAGACATAGTAACATTTTGGCTTTGGATCAGCCATGTCTAACTGGTCGAAGTCAGTTTCGAGCTCAGTTACTTCTGATTGAACGTCATACTCTGATGGTAATATGGAAACCACACATATTACATCAAAGTCTGGTTCAGAGTCCAACAAATCATCATCCTCCATTTTATTCTCATCTATTGGTGGAAGGATTCTTTCTTTTGCTGGTCTTCTAGCCACTTCTTTATATTGGCTTGCTTGAGAATTTTCTGCAGCCAGTTTCTTTTGGCGTTTAAACCTACGCCATTGAGTCCTAGTCATTGGATGTTTACCCTTATAGTTGTTTTTGTAAGAGTATTTGTTAACATCCTCCGCATAACCCAGTTTGGTACCGCTGGAGCCACCAATTTCCATTGCACCTTTATTGAACCTCATTGTTCCTTGGTGCACCCAGCGCTCTATTGGGATCGAACCAGATGGTCGAAAGGTAGGCCTTCGATCGAATTGAGCAGGATTGTTTGGTCGAGTCAGGATACCTTTTCCTTTTCCTTGGTAAGGTTTTGGGTTTGCCCCCAGCTTATTTACCATAGGTTGAAACTTCATGAGGCCTGCAGTAGCCTCTTTGTCGCATACAGCACTGCAACGGGCACAAAGCATTACTCCTTTATTTTCTAGCTTGCACCTGTTCAGAAAGTCGATTAAATCCTCTTCAGCACGAGGGTAAACCACTTTCATTTTCTCCATGTACTCTTCTTCAGAGATCTTTTCTGTCTGGCCTTCTGTAACCTCCATGGCTTCGACCATCATGATTTCTTGTGGTTCAGCATAGAGAGTATCAGCATTTTGCAGAGGCTCAGCGTCAATCTGCATGGCTTTGGGTTTTTCACCAAACTTGAGTCTTCCCTCGTTCAAAGCCTTCTGGACTAAATCCCTGAAAAGTACACATTGTGAGGTTCTATGTCCAAGGAAATTATGATACTTACAATAACCTCTTTTCTTTCTCATGGCTAATGGAGGTATTTTAACACCTTTTGGAACTACAATTTGGCCATCAGTAACCAATAAATCAAAAATCTCATCACATTTTGTTATATCAAAAGTGTAAGTTTTTGACACAAATCTATCATTCTTTGGTTCAACAGGGTTTTTTCCATTAGATGGTTTCAGAAGTTTACAAGTATAAGGGGGACCAGGTTTCAATTCTGCTAGGTCTATCTCCCCTTGCTCAACATTTTCATAAGATATTTCATACTCTTGGTCACTATCATGTGTTTCCACATAAGCAACCTTTTCTTTCTTATGATATTTAGAATTTCTGGCCTTTTCTGCTTTCAAGCGTTCGACCTGTCGAACTCTATCAGCCAATTGGGCCATATCCCTTAGATGTTGAGTGTCTAATTTCTTTCTGATCGAATAATCAAGGCCACCAGCAGCCATTTCGACCAATTCATGTTCAGGCACCTGAGTAAAACAACTAGCTTTGAGTAAACGGAATCTATTCAAATAATCATCCACAGACTCAGGAGTTTTGCGCCTAACGCTTGCCAATTCTTTGAGACTTATTTTAGATTGTCCCATATAGAATTGTTCATGGAAAACCCTCTCCAATTGATTCCAATTAAAGATTGAATGTGGAGGGAGAGTAGTAAACCAAGTGAAGGCATTTTTCGTTAGAGAATTAGGGAAATATTTCATCCTTAAATTCTCATTGTTTGCTAAATCCCCTGCCTCAGTTAGATATCTTGCTATGTGTTCGACTGTTGATTCACTGGTATCACCAGCAAACTTAGTGAATTTTGGGATCTTCCATCCCCTAGGTATTTCAGTTTGAAGCACATATTCTGACAAGGCAGAGACAAAATGAGGCCTATGCATGCCTATGTTTAAACCATTTTGTGCCAAAATTGTTTCGACCAAATTTGCTATGTTATTTTGCCCAGCAAAATTATTGTTCTGGACATTTCTAACTACATCATCAGCATTTTGGTTCGTATTTACCAAGACAATTCCAGGATTTTGTTCAATCTGAGGCAAAACCTGTGGCTGAGCCTGCAATTGTACTTGTGGTTCGACCACTGGTACAGGTTGTTGGACTTGGTTTACGGGATTTGCCACATTGTTTTGTGCAGGCACAATGGCATTATTTGGTGCTTGTGCAATTTGCAAAGGCACAACATTTTGGATTTGGGGAACTTGTTGATTAGGGACTTGAGGAGCCCCAAAGAAATCAGCAATTCTACCCATTTGATTGGCCAATAATTGGTAACTTTGATTAGTATTTTGTATCAATGGATTAAACACTGTACCAATTTGTTGTGTTAACATATTGACCATATCATGATTACTCTCATCCATTTGTTGCCTCAAGGAATTCAAGGCAGTGTTAGTTAATGAAGGAAAGGTATTTCGAGTAGCAGAACCAGAGACTATTTGATTGTTAGGAACAAACACGCCTGGTGCTGCCTCTGTGAACAATGATGCACTAGTCTGCAAACCTTGCATCATACTGGTAGGCATGCCATAAGGGTAATTCCTACTAGTGCCTTGACCCATGTATTGGGAAAAAGGTAATGAAAATGTGGACGAACTAGCGCCACCCCCATTAGTATTTGACCTATTTGGGGAAAAATTTCCCTCCATAGCATGAGACAAAGTCAAAATGGGTTCTGTAGTGGTCGAAGGCATTGTAGTAGATATTGGCATTGCCATGGTTGCAGTTACTACAGAAGATGTTGGGGCAGAAACTGTTGTCCCGGTCACATTAGGCATAACCTCACTGATTACATGAGAGATTATGGATTCTGAAGCACTTGTAGCGGTTGATGGATTCGAACCGCTGTTAGGATTGTTTCCATTAGGATTTTCCATGTTTTGTCTAGGGTTAATTCTGGGTGGTGGTCTAACCATTTCAGGGAGTGATTTCCCGTTTCTCAGAAGCATACACTATACACAAAACTTTGGAAACAAAATTACACAAAGAACAAATTAAAAATACTAAAATTTGAGAAAATTTAAACACAAAGCACACGGTCCCACTGGTCGTGCCAATTTGTTTACTGGGAAATTTAGTAAACAACGTTAGTTTGATTATTACAAGATAGATCAACTAGTAAATCTCGGGACATAGTGCTTTTGTTCGTATCTTCAAAGTAATTAGTGTTCATTATTGTTCTTATGTATTTAATGTTGTTTTTATGTTTTTTGTGTTACTTGAAATGCAAGAAAGAATGTTTATTCTAATGAACAAACAGAATGGAAGAAAGAGTCGAAATAAAGATTGACTTGGATAGAAATGAAAAGACTGTAAATTTGCATTCAAATGTAAATGATTACAGAAAAAGTAATGGTGCACATAACATACATTTTCCTTTTCGAACTCGTTTCTCTCGTTAGCATGGGTACTTTGAGTTTTGTAAGGATTTTGTATAAATGATTGTGACCCTTTGCTCGATCACAGAACTAGATTATTTATAGACAATAATTCCTAACTGCTAATAACGCCTAAATAATTACAGAGAGGACGCGTGTCTTTGACACGTATTTTGAATTTGAATTTCTTCTTATCCTTTGATTTAGCCGTTGTATACATCGAAATCGAACTAGCAATGCTTTCCTTGAATATTTTGCTAAGTCCACGTTTTTCTTCTGCACAAGGGACACTTCGACCCTACTGATGCTTCGACCAAATCGAAAGGAAACCTGAAGAATCATAAAGTTAAGAAATAATGCTCTAACTAGAACATTTATTATACGTTCATGCATGATTTGATCATTAAATTCATTGGCTCTGAAAACCAAACATATTTAATGACTATAAGAATAATCATATAATTAAATGAAATCATATTTATTATTTTTGTTCATGCATTTAGAACATATTTTAACTTAGTAAAAATATGGGCTAACACGAAGATGGATGATTTTAGCTAAATTTTGACCTAAAATCATCATTCCAAATTGTTATTCTTTCTCATTATAAAAAATAATTGAGATTTTTACATTATTTGTTTTGATTTCTCGTCTTCGTAGGGTGTATTTGGTTGTCTCATCTTTGTGCTGTGTTCATTTGTTTCAGGTTGAAGGAGTAGTTCTGATGTAGTGCAGATTCAATCAATGTCGACTTTGGTGTCATCAACGCTACATATCCGGAGACATGGATATTCCGGACACTTCAATATAGTCATATTTTGTAGACATATTTAATTTGCTATTTTATGCTATTAACATGGATGCTGTGAGTTTGTTCGTAGATTTATTCTTTTTATTTTTAGCGATTATGAATTTGTATTGCATCATGTACTCTATCCATTTGAATGAATAAATATCATCTATTTTGCAAAAAAAATAAAAAATCATAGAGATGATATGTCACTTGACAAATTTCTTTTGCTTTCATTGTTTATCTTCCAATCCAAATGTTAAAAAATCATTCTTTTCACAATGTACATGAGATTCAAAAGAGTATGTGGATTTTTTTTCCTTTTTATTTTATCAATTATATTTTTTTTTGAACGGCAAATATATTATTAAAACCAAGTCTCTGCACAAGATGTACAGAAATTGATAAAAGAGGAACTACAGAACAAATGGTACCGTATATAGGCGGAACACCAATGAACAAACCAAAACTAACACCACCTAGAAGAGGTCAATTTCTAATCCCATACTTAGAAAGACACTTCACAACTTCCGCACCAGAGGAAACACCAACCGACCCAGAAAGATGCCAATAAACGCTAACTCCCGATCTCGAATCAAAAGTGACCGGCCCATTAGAATCCAAAAAGCAACTCAATGAGTCAAAAGTTAATGGACCACGGTTGAAAGCGGACCTAGGTAGATAAGTCTCAGCTTGCAGTCCTCCTCCAAACAGTACAGTCTCCACCGGCAAAGTAGAGGTTAACCAGATACAAAAAACCTGCAAATCTCAACAGATTTGGAAACCAACAGAGACTCATAGAGAGTCCTGCAAACCTCAACAGATTTGAAAACGGTCAGAGAATCAAGTATCTAGAAAACCAAATACTCACCGCATTAACCACACACCATCTCAACACCTCACCATGACAACACCAACTCATTACCTCAAACCACCACCACGCCAATAAGAACATCACCATCACCAAGAATACATCATTGTATTTCAAGTGCTTAAGAACCTGAAAAAATCAAATGCTTAAGAACCCCACCAAAGTCACCGAACAAGGCAACACTTCCAAATCCGCCGCTAAAACAGAGCCAAAGCATCAGAGGCGCTGCCATCCACAACACCTCAACTGCAACCATCACCACCTAAACCCCTCCAAAGCAAAGAACACCTCCATCACCAAAACCCACCAACCACCACCTAGATCTACAACCAACAAACAGCAGAACTTGCTACAAAACCAACTGCAAACATCAGATCCGAACGAACAACAACTCAAAGGTCGAAAATCAGAGAAGGACGTTGTCGGAGGTGTCGAAGATGCAAAAGAACCGAAGTGGACAATCTACAATAAGTAATAATGCAGCATCCAGCGACAAACATAAACCTTAACCTAAACCATCACGAGGCTGAAACTTTTATAGATACATGGAAAACAGATTCCATGTCGTAAATCAAGACCATCCGATCTAAAATACATGAGAGAGATTGTTTCAAATGGTTTTATTATAGAATTAATATGCATCGGTCGATCTATAATTAATGATCTAGATTTAAAACAATGTGAAAATTAGCAAATCTTAATTCATACAAACATTGTGTTTTTGTATGCTATGCTTT
Organism: Trifolium repens; assembly: GCA_030408175.1. Classification (NCBI taxonomy): domain Eukaryota; kingdom Viridiplantae; phylum Streptophyta; class Magnoliopsida; order Fabales; family Fabaceae; genus Trifolium; species Trifolium repens. The sequence goes on from CP125851.1 coordinate 42,857,144, forward strand.
TCATGGAGTTTGAGTTTGGTACAACGTCAAGTCACCTTTAGAAAGAACATAATTCGAATTTGGATTCCTTAAAGTTATAGTATTCTGCAAAAATTTAGAGTATTTATGCCTTTACAATATACATAAATACACTTAATAAATATATAAAAAAAATTCTTGATTAAACTTTTGTCTAAATGTAGGTGAATTTAGAAAACTCAAATGTAGAGAATCCAAATTCAGAATCTTCTAATCGCATCATAGATTGAGAGAGAAATAAGATGAAAGATTTGAGATTGGATCATCTCCTTCCAGCATTCTCCCTCCTTAAAATAAAACAAGTGTAATATAAGAGAGAAAATTAATAAAATATAATAAAAAGGAGAATTGTGAGAAAATGTAAGAGATAAAGACAAATTAGTGAAAGAGAGAGTGAGAAATAATTGAGAGATGATCCAAACTCGAAAAATTTCTCTTTTTAATCATCTGTTTTCGCTCTCTAAGAAGTGACTTGTTGGATATTTGGTTGTTCATCATTTTGCTAAAACAAATATACAAGCAAGATGTTGGATACAATGTTTCAACATTGTATACATGTTCAGTATGCCTTGTCTGCGCGTTGATCTCGCGCCATGTGTACGCGTTTTTTTTAATCTTACTATTTTTGGTATCTTCAGATATTTTCTTGAGCACCAAGACATTGGTTTCTCTCTCTGTTTACTGAAGATTCTATGAAGATTATTTATTTCCTTAAGATGTGATATATTTAAGGAAAGATTTTATTTGGTTCAAAAATACTTTTGAGCTGGATCTTAGACGTTTTTCCAGCTGTGTTTGAAGCCCGATTTGCTCAGAAAGCCCATGCTAACTCGTGGCTATTTAAAGAAAGGAGCTAAACCTAGTTTCTTCATCGAAACCAATATGTCAAAATGTAGACTTTTAGGGTTTCGTGTCTTTGTAAGCCTTGTGCTTTATTTGTGAGCCTCTCTAGTATTATCTTGATGCTTTTGTAGGACTGTGTTTTGAGTTGTAACTCTGTATTTTCTCCAAAGCTTTTAAGCATGGAGTATGATTGCACTACTAGAAAACATGTGTTTAGCAACCGATTTAGCGACCAATTTTCATCAAAATCGGTTGTTAATTCAATTAGCGACCGATTTAGCAACCAATTAAAATCAGTAGCAAAAACCTTGGTCGCTGATTTGTAGTGACCAAATTAGCAACTGATTTTGTAGCAACTGATTAGCAACTGAATTTTGAAACTAAATTAGCAACCAATTGCAGCAACCAATTTAGATACCGAAATCAGAGAACAGTTTAGAGACAAAGTTTGCGACACATTGTGCGACGCTATTAGCAACTGATTTAATGACTAATTTTAGCGACTGATTTTGTTACCAGTTTTAGAAACCAAATTAGCAACTAAATTTATTTAATTTTTAAACAAATCAGTCGCTTATTCGGTAACTAATTTCATTTTTTTTTAAAAAAATATATAGCCCCTGTAATATATATACACACACACACACACATATAAACATAACAAAACACATTAGTTAATTAAATTCTTATAAAGCTCTGCTTAATCAAAGATTATACAGAAAAATTACAATAGAAACAGTGCAAATCAGGAATCACACAATTGGTAACATAGGAATAATACATACAGACATAAATTATATCTATTTAAAGCTTAGTTTTTTCATTCTAATACACTCTGTAACTCTATAAGAGACTCCAGCACCTTCAAAGTTTTCTTTCATGCAGCAGAAAGTTTCCAAATGTGGTGCATGCCCTTATGTCTTTGACCCATTTTCTAGCAAAAAAATTGAAAAAAAATTAATCAAATCCAACATGCAAATGGAAGAAACTTAGTTATAAAACAGAATTCAATATTTTTTCTGTTTAGTCATGATCTATAATAGTTTATAAAAACTTTTTATATTTTATCATGAAGAGGAGATTTATAATCAATTAACCAATTTGAAAATTATGCAAATTTAACCACAAAACCTTAACTAAGCACTTTAAATTCACAATCAGTAACTCAGATACAGGCAATGTTATATAGGGCTACAAAAGTACTGTCATGTTTCAAAGTTAATGCTTTACCTTTTGCCACAAGTTTCTCAGGCAAATAGAGGTTCAAAGTTCAAACAAGTATAACCTGTTTTCTAAACAAGTTGAAAATTTGGTACACTACAGTTCCAATGAACAGAAAAGTAAATTGAATCTAATTTGCAATTAAGCTATATTAGTAACCCATAATCATAAACAAAATAATTGGTATATAATGTCAAGTGAGTAGAGCATGAAGAGAATAAATAGCAAACAAACTGAAATCACTGGTATGACACAAGATTTTAACTTAATAAGACCAAAAAAGAAACTCCATCCACTAGCACATTGATTCTATCACCTGTGATGCAACCAACTCCAATAACTTCTTTAGTAACATTCAACAGAACTCCTGATTCTTTACGCATGCAACAATCTTAACAATTAGTTGACGTAGATGCAAAACCAGAGGGAAATCAAAATAAACAGCACCTGCAAAACCAGAGGGAAATCAAAATCAACTTCCTCTACTAAAAATATATGATCTAATGAACTAATTGAAGCTAATGCAAATTCTAGAAAGAAACTAATTGTTATTGCAACTAATAACAATTAGTAAGAGGCACGTTATCCCTAAATAGTCAACAAAACTTGTTTTAACATTACCTCATCAACTTTCATTGTTTTTACATAAGAGGAAAACATAACTTCTAAAACAATAAATATACCTGGAATTAATTTTCAGGCATGCATTGATAAGGTTTTGATCAGAAAATCCATAAAGAAGTTGAAGACTTTTCATAGTCCCCAATGGACATCTGAATGTAATCCTCTAGGCTACATGATTCATATGCAAAAAAAAAAGAGTCATTCCAATAAGCAAGCCACAAAATCTAAAAGATAAAACACCATATGAGAAGGCTGAATCTTAATTATAACTAGAGGGGGAGAGTGAGACAATGTCTGAAAACTGAAAGCAACAATGAGTTTTGCGATGCAAGGACATGAGGTTTTTTTATGTTTGAAACGGCTAAAATATATTAGAACGGTCACACTCCAATCACAAGATGTAACCCAAGGACTACAAAAGATTAGTTGTTTATTTCAAAGAATAGATTGGATCCTACGAATCTATTCTAACTATCAACAAATTCCGAGAGTTTTAGGAGGAATGGGAATTGTAATTCTTTCATTGTACTAGCAGTAAGCCAAGAAAACCATAAGTCTTAAAAACCAAAACCACTACTACTACCAAAAACCAACCAGCACCTGTTACGCTAAAAATCTTACTGCTACAAGCCTCAAAACCAGCACCCGGACAGACAATAAACAAACAAAAGCCCCATGTACAAATAACAGAACCAAAACACTGTAAGGAATAACAAAAACTGCTAACTATGGACTGAAATTCAAGGCAGGGGGGACTGCGTAAGTTCATAACAAAAACCACTTCAAATGTCATATTAAATAATTAAGAACCTAATATATAAAAAATACAGTGCATGTAGAAGATGAAACCGAAACACGCCACAATTGAAATTGAAGCATAAAGAAAATTAAAGAGAGGAAACAAGATAATAACAACTACATCTGCAAACAAAAAATTATAGTAACAGATAAAAGCTTTGTGGAAACAATTTAAAACTAGTTGAAGTTACAAGCCCCACCCTCTAAACTTACACATGTATTATAGTTCACATTCATATTGCAATTGATTTCAGAACTTCTACCATTGTAGTAGTTATATTTCAGCAGGGGTAAATGACTTTAGAATGTTCCTCTAGAAATTATCTTGCACTAATCACTATTGCCCATAACTCCAAGCACTAATAACATGAAATAGACATGACAAGATATTTTTCACTTGCAGGTAAAGGTATATTTTATGAATAGTAAATCAGCACTTACATAAGATGAATAAAAGAAAATGTAACGATTTATTTAATTCACACATCACCTACAAAAGATTCCCTTCACCTTATAAATTAACAAATTAACAATTCCTCTATTATAAATCCACACCCATGTAAAGAGAGGATGATATGATCAATTTTTATCCGTTAGAAATCACTTGATATGGTTATTATTATAAATCCACAACCATGTAACAAAACAAAATCAGTGAGAAATTGCAGAAATTTTACAACATAAATAGAACGAAAAAAGTACCTTAGGGTTCAGAGAGCCTTGAATTTTTCAATTTGTGACGAGAGAGCTTCAATTCGTGAGATTCTCAGTGAGATGGAAAAAGAGAGATGAACGAGTGAGAGGGATGAGCGATCGAGTGAGAGTGAGGGAGTTCGAGTTCAGTGATGGAGGCTAGGGTTTGTGATAGGGTACGAGAGAAAGAGAGTGAGAGTTCGAGAGGAGGCAGCGATCGAGGGTGGAAGAGGGATGATGGAGAGTTCGAGTGAGGGTGAGAGCGATGAAGTTAGCCCTCTTCTTTCTATTTTGCAAAATATTCTCAAAAAACAATAAGAAAAAAGATGTCTAAAGCGTATAAATAAAAGAATTTACAAATCCATAAAAAAAAAGAGAATTTACAAATATTTGATATTTTTTTTTAGTAATTTGTAAAAAAAAAATGTTTGCGAAGGATTTGCTGAACGCTAATTACCGGTCTTCAATTCAGTCTCTATAGCGACCAATATAGAGACCAAAAAGTTTTTGGCTTTGAATTCCAAATAATAGTCTCTAATTCGGTCTCTAAAGTGACCGATTTAATGGTCGCTGATTATCCGTCTCTAATTCAGTCTCTATAATTAAGTAGCAACTGATATAGCGACTGATTATCTTTTAGTTTGACGTTTTAAAAATTGGTTTCTAATTCGGTCTCTAAAGCGACCGAAAAATTTCGGTCTCTAAAGCGACCGAAAAATTTCGGTCTCTAAATCGGTTGCTAAAAGGGCGTTTTCTAGTAGTGTTGTTTTACTTGTGTATCACTCAAAGCCTTTAGGTAAGAGTGGTCTAGTGTCTAGGAGTGTGTCTCCACCAATTGAGTCGGGCTAATACAATAGTGCTGGCTGTACTATTGTGAATAGGGAATGAGTTGGGAACTCATACCTAGAAGGTCCTAGGTAGAAGTGCATATGTATAGTCGCTAGGTGATAAGTTGTAAACGAAGAGTTTGCTGAGAACTTAGAACTAGGGCTATTAATGGATTTTCTCCTGGATTGGTTTCTCCCAGACGTAGGTGCGCCGAACTGGGTCAACAAACTGCTGTGTTATTTATCTTCTGCTATTTATTGTTTATATTGTCCATTGTGTTTTACGTTGGCACGATGTTGAAACATCATATACCAAATCTGTTACCAGCGCGCCGGAATTTCATGACTTTTAACTTTAACGTTTGTTCCACACTACTTTTATTTATTTATTTCAATATAAGACTTTTAACTCAAATTTGCACACCAATGCAATTAGTGCACAAAACAGCAAGATCAACGAACCTTTGAATTTAAGGAACGGATTCAACACAGTCACTTATTAATACAGTCAAGTGCAATCATGATAGCTGAATTACCGGATTAATATCAAACGGTTCAAATCTAAAGAGAGATTCTAATTTTAATTTAAGAGCCTTGCTATATAGTGCGAAGGGTGTAATGCACGATGGATACGATACAAGGTGGATAGTGCTTTTATATTTTTAAATTAAATAAAAGTAAAACATGACTAAAATCAAGATTTGATCTAATGGTTATTGTGAATTCGTTGCTTTTCGTCGTCTCTTCTCTCGTAACATTCAGCTTTCTCCTTAATTTAATATAAAATTTAAGATTGAAATATGAACTATCCAATCTAGATCGGACGGTGTTAAGTATGCCGACAACATAACTGTGTGGGTTTGTGACTTTACTGAATCCAGATCATTTTTTCTTGCTTTCATAAATGTCTATATATAGAGTACAATACAACAATTATAACCACAACAAACTGAAAAATTAATAGATAGAAAACATTATGTTCTTGTACATGGTTCATGCCATGGAGCTTGGTGTTGGTACAAGGTCAAGCCGCGATTAGAATCTGCTGGTCACCTTGTCACGGTACTCGATCTTGCAGCTTCTGGAATCAACTTGAAGAAAATTGAAGATGTTAATACAGTTTTAGAATATTCTGAACCTTTGTTGCAGCTAATGGCCACAATTCCACCAAATGAAAAGGTGATTCTTGTTGGTCATAGCCTTGGAGGACTTAACATAGCTCTTGCAATGGAACATTTTCCAGAAAAGGTAGCTGTTGGTGTTTTCTTAACATCTTTTACTCCTGACATTGAACACAGTGCATCTAATGTACTTGAAAAGGTTTGTATTCTGAGCCTTGAAAATAATTTCTAAAGTTTAACCACAATGATTCACAAATATAATTTCTATATGTTCCTTCACCACTTCAATGTAAGCTTTTTAATCGTAGTTATCTTCATCATTAATAATTATTTATTTTTATAAACTTTAACAGTATATTGAGAGTGCGGCAGAGTGGTTGGACACTGAATTTTCAGAGTGGAAACAAAACATCAATGTTATTTGGTCCAAAATTCTTGTCCGATAAGCTCTATCAACAAACCTCAACAGAGGTAACTATACATTACTCCTTCTGATTCTAAACATAAACAAAAAATCTTTTTCCAAATTCATCAAATAATAGATGAATTTAGTCTCTATTATAGAACAAAGAAAATTCTAATATCGATCATTACTATAAGTGGTCCATAATGGATTAGTAGTAAAAAAAATTCAATTTTTTTTTGGGTACATAGATGGAATGGCAAAGCCATCATAAACTGACACACACAAAGCGAAGTGACTAAGGATCGAACCCCGGTCATGGATGTTCGGCCTAACAATTTCGGCATTTTTTGCCAGTTTAGCTACGACTTCTGGACAAAAAATTTCAAAATTTTAATGGAGATATATATTGTTGTTTGGAAGAATAAGTTGATTATCATAATCTTTATTTTTACGGCTGAAATAATGTGACTCTTATGAAAAAGACATCAATCATGTCATTTTTTTAACCGTAAAGATTATGAGAGTCGTGATTTTTTACTTTAAAAAAATATTATCAACAATCGCATGAAATTTCAAATAATTTTAAACAACAGTCCACGATGACCACTTATAAAAGTGGTTCACCGTAGCATTAGCCTCAAATTTACTTTTCATTCAATAAATATAAAAAGTGATATTTTGTTTATATTAAGCACATGTGGCAGTACTAAAATTCAGTTCTCATAAAATAATGGGGGCCTTTGTTTTGGATTTTTTTAAAATAGATTTTGTAGTGTTACATAATTTTGTGTAAAAAAAATTTACAAAGAAACTTTTTATAAAAGCTTCAAATGAAAATTTGGTTTGAATAGTTATTTTTAAAATGTGATTTTAGGCATTTCATCGTTTTATTGAAAAAAAATTTGGATATCAAAATTTCGAAAAAATCATTTAATTTGAAGCTATTTCAAATAGATTTTCATAAAAATCATTTTTGAAATACAACTTTTTCAAAAAATTGTGATTTTGACTGTGTTTTGTTCTTCAATAATATATGTTTATGTTATATGATGTCAAAATTAGTGTTTCAATTTAGAAAAAATGAATATAAAAAAACTTATAATATTTTGAAAAACGGTTTTACAAAATTCATTTTCAAAAATACAAAAAAAAAATCTATTTTTTTAAAGCTAGAACAAACACACCCAATATTGATCCTAATAAAAACAAAAATGGATTTGGCAGGATCTTGAGTTGGCCAAGACTTTATTGAGGCATAGGTCCCTTTTTATGGAAGACTTGACTCAACAAAAGAACTTATACTCTAAACAAGGTTATGGATCAGTTCCACATGCTTTTATTGTTTGCAATGATGACCTTGGAATTCCATTGAAATTTCAACATTGGATGATCCAATATGCTAGGATTAATGATGTATTTGAGATCAAAGGCGCAGATCATATGCCTATGCTTTGCAAGCCACAAGAACTATGTGATTCTCTCAATCAGATATCTATTAAATATGTATGAAGTCATGAAGTGGACTTAAGCTTTTTGTGTTCGAATTATTGGGAACAGAGTGCTAGCAATACATTCTTTAGTACCAAATCTATATGAGATTTATATAATTTGATGTGATTTATGAATTTTACCTAATAATAAGTGATAAAGTGTGTGATGAAAAGTGTGTTGCTAGCAATTAAAAAATTTAAAGAAATATCTAATTTAATAGTCTGGGTTATGTGTAATTAAGTTCTTACTATTGAAAAAGTGTATTTTGTTGTATTTTGTTCTCCATTCAGGGTTTGGTTAGCTTACCACTACCAGTAAATTCGTTAACAAGAGCTAGTTTCGTATATGAAATTGGGCGCGCGTTACATTTTGTATTGAGGGTGTGTTGCAATATCTTGAATAAGAAGAAGATGATGAATCTAAATATAATGAAGGTTGAATGTAAAAACCAATGTATATGTATTATTGTAAGAGATTTTTTTTTTGTCACCTATGTGTTTCTCGCGCGTCCTATGCTTTTTCGTTTTACTCTTCTGCTCTTAAGTAGCGGATATTATAAGAATGAGAAATTTTTGCCACACTGTCGTCCGCTATTTAAATAGTCGATCAGTCGGTGGTCAAGTCTTCTGCTTCAGTCAAAGTCCTACCATGTGGCTGATAATACTCAGTTATTTGCTAATATTTATTATAATTTTATAGTTTTTTATTGAGTTTTAGGAGTTTTCCATGGTCAAAGAAGAAGAATATTGAAAGGAATTTACACACAAGTAGTTGAAGACCAAAAGCCAAAATAACTTAGAAAAATATTGAAGTTTTGAAGCGTTTGTGAGCCTGCAGCACTGTTTTTATCGCGTCCCTAACAACAAAACATAGTGGCACGATCTGCTAAAGGCTTATCACATGATTATAGGAGCAAGCAAGGCATATATATAGAGCTGTCAAATGGGCCGGCCCAGCCTAGCCCGGCCCAGGCCCATAGGGCCAAGATATCTATTGGGCTGAAGTGGGCCGGTCCATTAAGGTCCGGCCCGCAGCCCAGCCCAATAAGCAATGGCCCACAATGGGCCGATGGGCCGGCCCGACAAATCTTTTCATATTTTTTTTATAAAAAAATTCAATGGATAATAAAACTACATATAATGATTGATTAAGTTGTTTTTTTTTCAAATAAAGATAATCATAACAAATTTGGTTTAATAATTATCTCATAACTAACAAATCTCATCTTTTTCCTTAAAAAAAAAACAAATCTCATCTTTTGTTACTTATTTTATCTAATGATTTTATGTTAACTAAAATTCCTTATTTTTAGGTAAAATTAATTTTAGATATTTTTTTTTAATTCTTTAAGGGGCCGGCCCAAAAGCCCGTGGGGCCAGCCCATAATGGCCCATTAAAAAAATAGGCCCGGGAGTCCAGCCCAATAAGGCTCAATAATATTTTTTGGAAAGCCCAGCCCGGCCCGGCCCGTATAAAACTATAGGGCTACTGGGCTGGCCCGTATAAAACTATAGGGCTACTGGGCCGGCCCGATAGCCCGGCCCATTTTTACAGCTCTACATATATATCACATGATGTAATATCCTTTAGATTTTTGAAGGCGTGACATCATCAAATGGATTGAAATTTATTTATCACGTGATCCTTCCTTAAAGCTAGCAACAAGAGCTTACTTGCCATAGGGACACGATTTGCTTCTTAGACCATGAGCAATGGGGCAGTTGAGAGGGTGTTGAAATTAGTCTCAACACATAAAGTCATTTGCAATGGGGAGTTGAAGTTGATGTGGCAGTTTGGGGTGTTGAAGAACTTCAACAGCGTTGAAGCCTGCAGAGGGGGGTGGCGTGGCAGCGAATAATTCGCTCAATCTGGCGCGTGTAGTACACGGCCAGACAGCACGCGTGAAGGCTTGGTTAACGCGGAAAGAGAAAGAGAAGCTGGACACATGGCAGAATGTGATTGGCTGGGCGGATTTTTATCCCATTTTATCTTTAAACTCAATTATTTCATTGCAAATTAATTTTTTATTTTTTTATTTTTATACCAAAATTCATGATTTTTTTTTCTCTATAAATAGAGACTTGGTTCATTTGATTTGGACACAGAAAAAAAAACCACATTTTTCACTCTCTTAATCTTATTATTATACTTCTATTAGTGTTTATTTTTAAGTTTTAGTCTCTGTTTAGTGAAATGGATCCCAATAATAATTTCAACACCCAAAATTCTTCTAATAATCCAAACAATTATCAAAATCCCAACAATTTCCAAAATCCCAACAATTATCAAAATCCAAATTATTATCAAAATCCCAACTATTATCAAAATCCCAACTATTATCAAAATCCAAATCAATTTTCCAACCAACATCCTCCAAACTTTCATCCATATTATGGATCTATGACGGGAAATTCATCTCAAGCACCCCCTTTTCATGGTTATATGCCGATGGTTAATGAAAATTTTCCGAGTGGTGGTGCACCTGAATTTCCCGGGTTTTCAACACAAATGACCATTGGTGGAATGACATCTGCTAATGAAGTCACTCCAAGTTCAGAGGAATCAACTCCTAAGAGCCGAAGAAACCCGCAACCAGCATGGAACACTGAACAAAATTTGGTGTTAATTAGTGGGTGGATTAAATTTGGAAGTGACAGTATTGTCGGTAACAACCAGAAAGGTGAAACATTTTGGGGTAAAATTGCTGAGTATTGTAATGAGCATTGCTCATTCGATCCTCCGCGTGATGCATCTGCATGCCGAAACCGTTTTAATTATATGAACAAAATGATTGGTAAATGGGTTGGTGATTATGATAAAGCTATGCGTTTGAAAGGAAGTGGTTGGTCGGACAATGATGTTTTGTTAAAAGCACAGGAAATATACGCGGATGGGAAGAAGGTTAAATTTAATTTAATGGCAGAATGGGACGCTCTCCGTGATCAACCACGTTATTCAAGTCAAGTAGGACAAACTATTGGGTCGGGAAGTAGTGGATCTAAGAGATCTCACGATGATGCTTCTGGCTCAAGCACTGTAGGATCTAGTGTTCGTCCTATAGGTAGAGAGGCAGCCAAAAAGAAGGGTAAAAAGAAATCTGGCATGGAGGGGGTGGAGAAAGATTGGGATAAATACCAAATAATGAGGGAAAAAGAGGTGGAACATTTGGCAAGGATAGCTTCCAATCAAGAAGAGAAAATCAGAGTTAAGAAAATGAGTTTGTATGTGAAGTTATGTTCCGATGAGAATCTGGATGACCGGAAGAAAGCCCTCTTGGACTCGTTGGCCCAAGAACTGTTTCCTTAATTTCAATTAATTATTGTGTTGAATATGTCAGTCTACTATTTGCTTTAAGTATTTGTTTGTAGTGTTTGCTTGAATTATTGTGTTGAATATGTCAGTCTACTATTTGCTTTAAGTATTTGTCTGTAGTGTTTGTAGTGTTTGCTTGAATTATTGTGATTGAATAAATCAGTGTAGTTTTTGCTACATGTTTGTTTTGATTATTGTGTCCAATTCTTATCTGATAATTAACTTTATACAATTATTATTTGAAATCCGCAAGCTGTCCACCATCCAATTCGAATATGTCAGTGTTGTGCTTTAATAATTTGTGTGATATAATGCATTTTAAATTAATAATATAATAAAAAAAATTATTTAAATTTTTTTTTGTTAAGTGTTTATTATTTTAATTTATTTTTAATCGATAATTATAATTTTATTTAATCATAAAAAATAAATATAAAAATTTAAATAAGAATATGAAATAAAAAGTGGTGGGGTAGAGAATGTGGTAGGGTAGGGTGTTGAATGAAAAAACTATTGGAGAGGTAAAAGTTGAATGGAGTGTTGAATGATTAGGTGGAAGAGAGAGAAGATGATGTGGAGTGTAAAAAGTGGGTGTTGAGGGTGTTGAGGGGTGTTGACCATTGTACATGGTCTTATGGGGACGCGATCCACTGCTGACGCGGCAGTAAAATAACACCTATTCTGCAGTATAAATGGTACTCTTTGACCAGAAATAGGGTTCCGACTTTTAAAGAGAGAAATACGATTGCAGTCTAATGGGGAGCAGTTTTCCAGTGTCTCATCATTGAAGAACTCAATCAAACATGTTTTTCATCGCCGATTCATGTATAATCTTTACAACTTAATTGTTATGTCTATTTCTATCATGAGTAGCTAATTTTCTATTGATTAGAATTAGTAGATGAACTTCCTTGAATTGATTTGAACCATGTAAATTATTGAGGATCCGTTGAGACCTTTTTAATATTATTGTTATTCAGTTATTTCTAAGCTTAAAGCTTTTTATGAATTGACGAATTTATGAATTGAATTTAGGAATCGAATAATTACTAACCATAACTTTTGAGACCTGATTCTGAAATAATTGTTTGATCAATAGTCGTTTTAGAAATATCGGATTATTGAATTATGATAAGTAGAATTAACGTGCATAAATCTTTCTATGAATTTGAATTGACCTAAGACATTAGGGAATTATTTTTATGGAAAAGGGTTCTTAGTCATTAACACTGGTCTGAACCATTTAGTTAATTCATCGTGACAATAATAGAGAAAAGGTAACCTAAGACCGCATTTACCAAATCATGAAGAGGAAGTGATTCGAACATTCTAATCATCCGTTAATCTGAATTAAAAATCATCTTTTTAGTTTAATTTATTTTATGGCAACAAACTTTGCCAAGCAAACCCCCCCCCCCCCCCCCCCCCTCCCTTGTTATTTACATCCTAAATACAAGTTAATTGTTTTGTCGAGATTGAAACAATCCCTGCGGATACTAATTTTGTCATCAGTGGCCAATTTTAAATGACTACTTGTGCGGCCAAAATGCCGATAAATAGCCACCTTCGGTTTGCTGAAGGCTCACACCTCCATCCCACATCTCTTCTATGTTTTTTTCCTCTTGTTTTAGTAGTTTTAGTTTGTTAAGTTTTTGTCTTTTCGTATGTAAATGATTGCATATAAGTCATTCGTCGACAACTCATACCGCACGTACCCACCGGTGTGTTTGGTCACCATGGCTGAGTGCGTTATGGTAATTGACGAAGGACTTTTTGTGTCATAACTGAGTCTAGTATGTATAACACCCCATATCGATTTATCTAGAATATCAATAGAAGCGTACATAACAGAATCAGGATAGCGACAATTTTAGGATTTTGTGTCGATTTTATGGTTTAGCGACGATTTTAGATTTTCCTGCCGATATTAGGGTTCATGCCAAGTTTTTTTATTATAATTATTCAAATAATATTAATTACAATTAAATAATTAAAATTATTATATTAGGATAAATAAAATTAAATGAAGAAAATTCAATTACATCATCCAAACAAAGAATTTTACAATTGATGAAATTTCATCAAGGGAATTTGAAAATCAAGAGTATTCAATTGAATCAATTGAATTGCCTAGTATTTAAAATCCCTTGAATTTCTAGAATCCCTCATCCAAACACATGATTGTTGTGCACTAAAGAAATGAAGAGATAACTTCGAAATATTCTAGTAGAATTCAGACTCATGGATTTATGAGTAGAAAAACTGATACCAATTAATGAAAAAAAAATTGAATAATTTTAGCAATAATAAATTTGAAACAATTTTTAGGCCTAAATCTGGACCTTTGGAAGCCTGATATGACATGTTAACCTGTTTAAAAGTCTATGTTATATGTATATATTTAAATAAATAATTATATTTATTTTTAAATATATTAATGAACTAATAAATCAATGAGATTAAACTCCCTTTTGATATTTAACATGATACTTTAGAGAATTTGACTATATATGACATCATATTTCAATTCTAGTTAATAATATTCATACATTTATATATGTAAAAAATTAATGTAGATTAATAAACTTAAACTATTGAAAAAGCTAAAAAAATTATAATTTAATCAATGGGTTTGGTAGGGCGGGTTTGACCCCAAAAATACCACCCATCCCGACCCGCGGTTGCAATAATGAGGCCAATCCGTGTTTTTTAAAAGTTCGGTTTTACGGGTTCGATTTGTGCGGATTGACGAGTCGTTGGGTTGATCTTAGAAAACTGAACTCGCCTATTACAACTCATCTAAAACTGAAAATGTGTGACTGACAGCCCGACGATCCGCAACGACCCGCCCGCTTAACCATTTTTCAATTCGGATTGTTCGGTTTGAATAGATTTGCGGATTTTTACCCACCCCTAGGCCTAGTAGGCCTAATAGGCTTTTTAATGGTTTATATAAAGCCTGATCTTTCAGCTAAATATGCTTATTGATGACAGGAATTTCTATGGTATTTATAGTATTAGTAATAAATTGACCAAGACATACCCAAATACGAAGGAAAACCTACAGAATCGAAGAAAAGCATTAAGACAAAGCAAAAAATACAAAAAGACAAGAAAAAGCCAAAAATGTGAAGATTTGTGTTGTTCATCGTAGCATGATGGCTTCCATCGTGCCACGATGGAAGCTACTTGCTGGCCAAGAAAACAGAAGAATAAAATCTGGAAAAAATCTGTTCATCGTGCTACGATACATGTCATCGTGGTACGATGACCTTACTTGGCGATCAAGCTGATGAAACACACAGGATCAGTTATAATTCTGAACTGAAACTTCCCATCGTGCCACGATGGACCCATCGCAGCACGATGGCTTGTTGAGGCCCATTACAAAAACTATAAATAGAGCTCCAATTCCTCATTATTTTCCATTCAGAAATAGTAGAACATTCTCTACTATACTAGAGGTGTTCGGAGGAGCTCTAAGGGCATAGCTTTCTCCCCTTACGGGAAAGTTATCTCAGCAAGGTATGTTTTCTTTAGACTTTTGTATTTAGATTATTCTTGTAATTTAAATTATGTAGTCTTTTGTAATAGATGCCTTAGGTTGTGGTGGAGAAGATGAACTCCCCTATGAATATTTGGAGTATGTGATTGAGTCAAAGTTATAATAAATTGTTATTCAATATTATGTTTGTTATTTACTTTCTCGCACTTTAATAACGCATTCTCGTAATCTGGCCGGATAAGCGGGAGCGCCCATAGAATAGATATTAGGGTCAGCTTTAGTATTTATATTGAAGTAAGCTTTAATATTTGTCCGGAACTAGTAGTAAATATGCTAGGTGAATATAGACCGTAACATCCTGAACTAGTTGTGAACTGAGCAATTAGAGGAGGAATCAGGAACTAGGTGTGAACTGAGCACTTAGAAGCTGAATAGCCCGAAACTAGGACCTAGAGGCATTGGATGGGTGAAGGGTATAATGCATGTATAATGAACAACTCACCTAGTAATTAGGGTATGTGACACATCGAGGTTAGGCTCTCGTAGATACCTTAGTTATTAACGTAGGGAAACTTCAATATACATAGGGTAATAGTTGTAACACCCTAACCCCTCAAGCGCGTATTTATTAAATATAAACAAACACACACTTAACAAATTAAGGCGTTACAAAAATTTTGATCATAATAAAACGGAACTGAATAAATACATATTCAAGCATGCATACAATTTCATTCAATTAATACAGCAGCGGAAATAAACCAAGCAATTATAAAGCTTAAGAATGTAAACATCTTCTAAATCAATCAACTTATAATATTATCATTAAAACAATTGGAAATGGCATCAAGCATTAACCAAGTTTCCAACACATGTTAATATTATAATTACATGATCAGCAAGGTAAATATTAGTATTCAAATACAAAACAAACAATCCCGACTCGGTGTTACAATATCAGAGCATAACCCTATACCACTCATCAGAAGCTAATCTAATCTAGGAGTAGCACTGCTAAACTCCTCACCAAAAGTATGCTACTCGAAGCACAATCTCCTATCACTGATCGAATCCGTCAACCTGGAAATCTGAACCCCAAAGTTCAGTAAATTAACACAAAATAAGAGAGTTAGATCACATAATCCACAAATCATTAGCATAAGGTACACTTACTACTCCAATGAAATTATAAACATAATTCAACTCTAACTCATCAATATAATCTTAACACATATACAAGTATTCAAGATTCACCAGACAAACACAAATAATCACTTAACACATAAATGCACCACTTAACACATAAATGCACATTCTCCTAATGCATCTAATGGCACAACCAATGTCATGTCACCCTAGACACAACTAATGCATGTGGTACCATTCGTCTTTATTAGAGTATCTCACCTCTAAGGGCCCGTTTGGTGTGCGGGATAAGGCAATAGGATATGATAAAACTATCTTATCCTGTTTAAATCTCTTGTTTGTTGTACCAAGAGGATAGGATAAATCTAACCTATTACTAATCATATCCTATTACTCCTTTGTTATTTTAATCCCTATTTTTTGGTGGGTTAGCAACCTGATAGGATAAAAGCTAACACGCGTAACTATTCAATTTCACAAAAGCACCTTCTTCGACTCTCACTCTCTACGATCCAATGTTTTTTTTCTTTCAACTTCATTGTCATTCTTTATCTGTACCAACCTCTTGTCTCCTGACCCTTCTTTTGTTTGCCGCAACTGATCCACTCTTGTCTTCTTCTCTACAATCAATTCAATTTCCTGCAACTTCCTTCCGATTCCACCTTCTTTCATTTACAATCCACAATCACAACACTGTTGCAACAACCTCTTTTATCTGAACTCCACCTTCTTTCATGGAACAATCCAAAATTGATTTGCTTCCAATCATCAAACGATTTGTTTTTGTTAATTAGTATATGCTTCAAATTCCTAATTAGTTTCTAATTTGGTTTTTCAATTCCTAATTTTGCTCTTCAGTTGATTGAAAATAAAGGAAAAAAATATATATATTTGGTTTTTATTTTATGTTAATTAAAAATATATTTTTGTTATAAAAAAATATATTAGTTTTATAATGATAATTTTTTCATTTAATCTTATCATGTCAATATCAAGTGTGCACCAAACACAGGATATGATTAAGTAATGATATCCTCTTTCTTATCCTATGTGCACCAAACAAATGACAGGATATGTGCTTATCATGTCACTATCATATCCTATCTTTATCCAGCTTTTTATCCTATCCTATCTCCATCCTATCCTGCGCACCAAACGGGCCCTAATATTCTCCATTATCAGTTACATATAACCCGATAATTCTCCTTTTTTAGAATATAAAATTCTAACTCCGCATACAATTCATGAATGCATGTATGCTCATGAATACTCACACATAGTCAATACACTAGGTATTAGACATCTCCATAAATTAAGTAGAACACAAATCCACTTACTCCATCACCAAGATAATTTGCAATTTAGATACACATACTCAATACTCCAATTAACATCAATACTAACAATTAATCATTGCAAAAGAATACCAATGAAACATGTTATTATACTCCAATCACATGTAAAATTCAAACACATCATATCATAATCATCCAAAAAAAATGTTAGGATTAAGACCCCTTCTACCATGCAGAACCCCTTCTACAGGTAAGACCCCTTCTATCATGCAGAACCCCTTCTACAGGTAAGACCCCTTCTATCATGCAGAATCCCTACTACAGGTAATATCCCTTCTATCATGCAGAATCCCAAACATGTTCATGGATAAAGACACTTAAAAATACCCATTTTTATTTTCATGTTACAAATCATAAATGAGCTTCCTTTAAGTTAACACATATGATTATACACATAAAAACACCATTAGATTCACAGATCTGCACCATTTCATACCATAAAGTAAGAATTTACACATTTACTCAAAAACTCATAAAACTTGATTCAAACATCTACAAATTCACATTTTCCCCTTTAAATTCGTATACACATCATAGCATAGGTTCATTAAACATATTAGAAACAACAAAATCAACTTTCTTTAAGAAAATCTCCCACCCCAAAAACGAAAATGAGTGGAGAAAGTTTGGGAATGGAGAAATCGACATTCTCCCCTTTCTCGGATCACTCATGATTATGAATCTACTCTCTTACCTGAGATCGGTTGAAAACTCTAGTCCTTCCTCTTGATTCTCCCCTCTTACTCTTGCCCTAGCTCTTCTCTTCTCTTCCTTCTCTCTACTTCTCCGAGAACATAAGAAAATGAACTTTCTCTTACTAACTTGCCTTTAAGTAGCGCCCCACTTTGGTCTAAGGCCCAATGGCTTAAGGCCCATTAACACGGTACACTCGCTCGTTACTAATATTTCGCGGTAAAACTAATTATCTTACACTATTGACTAATAAAATATTCTACCTCACTAAAAGATAAATAATTAAACTTAAACGACTAATAAATAAAATGGGATGTTACAACTCTACCCCCCTTAAAGAATTTTCGACCTCGAAAATTTAGCTGTAAACAACTCTGGATACGAGCTCCTCATCTTGCTCTCCAATTCCCAAGTCGCATTCTCACCGGCAGGTCCTCCCCAAACAACCTTCACAGATGCGATCTCCTTGTTCCTTAACTTCTTAACTTCTCTCCCTTCGATCCTCAAGGGTATAGTCTCCACGGTTAGATTCTCTCTCACTTGAACATCGTCCAACTCGATCACATGTGACGGGTCTGACACATACTTCCTCAACTGAGATACATGAAACACATTATGCAAGTTTGCCAATGATGGCGTCAAGGCAATCCTATACGCCACTTTTCCTATTCTCTCAGAAATCTGATATGGTCCAATAAACCTTGACGTTAACTTTCTCGACTTCAAAGCACGTCCCACTCCGGTAGTTGAAGTAACTTTCAGAAAAACATGGTCACCTTCTTGAAATTCTATATCTTTTCTCCTCTTATCATGATAACTCTTTTGACGACTTTGAGACGCTTTCATCTTCTCTCGGATCATTCTAATCTTTTCGGTAGTCTCTTGTACAATTTTTGTGTCCAAGAATTACATTCTCTCCAGTTTCGTACCAACAAAGCGGTGTCCTACACCTCCTCCCATATAAAGCCTCGAATGGTGTCATTCCAATACTCGAATGGAAACTATTGTTGTATGTGAACTCTATCAACGGTAAGCATGAATCCCAACTCACTCCTTGTTCTAAAACGCAAGCTCTCAACAAATCTTTCAAAGATTGGATTGTTCTCTCTGATTGTCCATCGGTTTGTGGATGATAAGCCGAACTCAACCTCAACTTGGTTCCTAAAGCTTCTTGCAAACTCCCCCAAAATCTTGAAGTAAACTTTGGATCTCTATCTGAAACGATACTCGACGGAATTCCATGTAACTTCACAATTCGTTCAATGTAGATCTCGGCCAACATAGGAACTAAAGTACCAACCTTAAGCGCAATAAAATGAGCAGACTTCGTCAAATGGTCTACTACCACCCAAATCACTTCATTACCTCTTGTAGTCCTAGGCAATCCTCCTACAAAATCCATAGCAATGCTATCTCATTTCCATTCCGGTATAAACAACGGTTGCAACATACCAGACGGTTTCTGATGCTCAATCTTCGACTTCTGACACACAAGACAAGCATAAACAAACTCAGAAATTTGCCTCTTCATTCCTGGCCACCAAAATAACTTCTTCAAATCCTGATACATCTTGGTTACTCCTGGATGAATACTCAAACCACTTATATGACCTTCTTCCATAATCATCTTCTTCAATTCGGGCACATCAGGCACACATACCCTTCCACGAAATCTAATAACTCCACTCTCATCCATTTTGAAATTATTCTCCTTTCCCTCTTTCACTAAGGTAAACTTCTCCATCAACTTCGCGTCTTTCTTCTGATGCTCTTCTATACTTTCTAGAAAAGGATTCGTCAACTTCAACATCCCTAGTTTCACACTCTTAGAAGTCACTTCACACACTAAACTTAAGTCTCGGAATTCTTCAATCAACTCTAATTCCTTTACCATAAGTGATGACATATGTAACGTTTTCCTACTCAAAGCATCTGCCACCACATTATCTTTTCCTGGATGGTAACTCAATTCGAAATCATAATCTTTCAAAAATTCCAACCACCTTCTTTGCCTCATATTCAACTCCTTCTGGTCGAATAAGTACTTCAAACTCTTATGATCGCTAAAGACTTCAAATCGTGAGCCGTACAAATAATGTCGCCACACCTTTAATGAAAACACAACTGCGGCCAACTCAAGATCATGCGTTGGGTAGTTTCTTTCATGAATCTTCAATTGTCTTGATGCATAAGCTACAACCTTACCACCTTGCATAAGCACACCTCCAAGTCCCATCTTCGAAGCATCACAATATACAACGAATGACTCTTTCGCATCGGGTAAAATCAACACTGGTGCAGTATTCAACCTCCTCTTAAGCTCTTGGAAACTTTTCTCGCATTCCACACTCCAAACAAAAGCTTGATCCTTTCGTGTCAACAGGGTTAACGGTAAAGCTAACTTCGAAAATCCTTCAATGAACCTTCGATAATAACCGGCCAATCCAAGAAAACTTCTTATTTCTGAAACAGACTCAGGCGTTACCCATTGTAACACGGCATCAACTTTTGCAGGGTCGACAACTATCCCTCCACTTGAAATCACATGACCAAGGAAACTGACTTCTTTCAACCAAAAGTCACACTTTGAAAGCTTCGCATATAATTTCTTCTCCTTCAAAACTCGTAGAACAATTTGCAAATGATCCTTGTGCTCTTCTTCGGTTTTCGAGTAAATTAAAATATCATCCATGAACACCACCACAAATTTATCTAAGAACGAATGAAAAATCCTATTCATATACTCCATGAATACTCCGAGTGCATTGGTCACACCAAAAGGCATAACTGAATATTCATAATGTCCATACCTTGTCCTAAAAGCAGTCTTCGGTATATCCTCTGTCTTTACTCTAATTTGATGGTATACGGATCTCAAATCGATTTTACTAAACACACAAGCTCCAACCAATTGATCCATCAAATCATCTATCCTCGGAAGTGGATACTTATTCTTGATCGTCACTTTGTTCAACTGACGGTAGTCGATACACAACCTCGTACTCCCTTCCTTCTTCTTAACCAGTAACACAGGTGCTCCCCACGGTGAAACACTTGGCCTAATGAACTTCTTCTCGAGTAACTCTTCTAGTTGCTTCTTCAACTCACTCAACTCCGACGCCGACATCTTATACGGTGCCATAGAAATTGGACTTGTACCAGGTACCAAATCTATAGTAAACTCTACTTCTCTCTCTGGAGGTACATCAGTTATATCCTCCGGAAAAACGTCAGGAAATTCATTCACCACCAATAATTCTTCTATCTTAACTTCATCCTCAACCTTCAAGGACGCAAACATCGCAAACAACTCCACTTGCTCCTTCAAGGATTCATCTACTTCCTTCTCACTCATCAAATTCAAATTCTCCTCCGGCTTCGGAAATACAACGGTCTTCTCACAACAATTGATATGAACTTGATTAAAGACTAACCAATTCATACCAAAGATAACGTCTATGTTACTAAGCGGGATACAAACTAAATCCATACCAAAATGTCTACCAAACACGGATACGGGACAATTACGACAAACAAGACGGGTAGTTACATAACCACTAGCAGGAGTCTCTATTTCCATACGACCAGACATTTCTATTGCGGGAATACTAAGACGCTTCATGCAATCAACAGATATAAACGAATGTGTCGCTCCGGTATCAATAATCGCAATTAAAGGAGTGTTATAGATGAAACACGTACCTCTAATGAGATTATCCACTTGATCCGCATCATCACCTCTCAAAGCAAATACCTTCCCCACAATCTTCTTTGGTTTCTTGCAAGCAGGACTCTTGTGACCTTCCTCTCCACAGTTGAAGCAAGTAACCTTCCCATCGCAAACATCCGACTTGTGTCCCCATCTTCCACAATTGAAACACTTGTCCTCTTTCTTCAAACACTCATAAGCCTGGTGGCCTAATTCCCCACATTTGTAACATGGTCCACCACCTTTCCTCTTTCCACCACCACTATTCTCAGCAACTTTCTTTCCTTTGTTACCATAGGGTTTTCCACGGTCTTGACCCTTTCCTTTCCTATCACTCATGGCCTTGTAGTAGTTTGTTTTGGCCTTCCCATTATTATCACAAATCCGACTCTTGTTCACTAAGGTCGCAAAATTTCTAATCTCAGAAAATCCAATGAGGTGTTTCACTACAACAAAACTGCTTTGGAGCGTCGGCCCAAAACAGACGCTAAATGCTAAAATACGGACACTACAAGGTGTTTAGCGTCGGCTTAGAGTCTGTGTCGTGACAGACGCTTAATTGCCTGAAGCTAGCAGTTGCGTCCAGCAGACGCTAGTTTAGCGTCTGTCTTGTTAGACGCTAAGCTGAAGCTGCAATCACAGGTATACGGCAGACGCTAGTAGCTTCGGCTTTTGGTAGACGCTATACGCATGGTTTTATTGTATTCAATATTGACAATAGAGTCCGTTTGGCGGACGCTATTATATTTTATTTTTAAAAAAAAAATAAAATTTAGTGAACTCCCAACCTCACATAGATCCATGGAATCAATAGTCATACAAAGTGACAAAAACAATATCTTAACCAACACAAAAACTATTTGTAGTATGAATTTTGAGAATCGTAAAAGAGTGACAACCATTATGTCATACAACAATTACACTAAGAAAAATAAACCAAGTGTATGTCTAACAAATCGAAAGTAAAGTCTACACCAAAAAACTATCAAAACCAACACTACTAGAAAAACTGTTTTTAGCGTCGGACAAAAGCCCACTCTAAAGGGCAAAAAACCGACGCTAAAGCACTTATAGCGTCCGTTTAGCGTCATTGTCGGGGATGAGGCTAAAACGCTCGAAGCTAAACAGTAGCGTCCGCTTTTGGCCATCCGACTCTATATTAGAGTCGGTGTATCCGATTCAAAGTCCGACTCTAACGTGGTCCGACTCTAAGCTTTTCAAGTTTAGAAAAGTCAACAAAATTCTTTAGCCTCGGATATAACGGACGCTAAAGTCAACTTTTAAAAGTCAACAATATTAACTAGAGTCGGTTTAGCCGACGCTAAAGTGCTTTTTTTAATTTATTTATAAAAAGCTGCACTTGTTGCCTATTACCCTGTTTTGCACCTAATACTTAAGAACCAGGTATTACACATCAAATTCTTCAAAAAAATAAAAACGCATCATAAAAAACATGTACAACATAGCTAAGTTGTTATGATACTACAAAGTAGTTTATAAATACAAAAATAACCAACTTACTAATAAAGTACTAAATGTAGAAGATTAATGTCAAAGCATGGATACAACCAATAACTCACATAGATAGACTCCTCCTGACTATCAGCTCAAGCGCCAAATTTCCACGTCTGTTTTCAAAAACAACTCATCGAGTAATGTTGAGTATTTGCTTGCACCACACCATGTCTAGTCATGTAATTTTGTCCCATGTCCAGAATACCTAATGTTTAGCTCATGTTTATCATATTCAAAGAAAAATAATACTTAAGACAAGTAAAACTAAAAGCAAGATTTATTTCAAACCCCCCCCCAACACACACACACACATATCAACTAATATACCAATAAGAACCTTTCACTTCAATTTACTATTACCTTAAAAGTTAAATTTAATCACAAGTACTGACTGCTACAAAGTGAACTACATCCACCTCTCGAGAAATAAAGCGCATTGCAAGATACAGAAGCTAGAAAATGAAACATTATGCTCAGTTAAAGATAAACTAAACCATAGATCAGAGAGAGGGAGAAACAAAATAGATAATTCAAGAAGGGAAATAGAAGAATATAGACCAAAATTTATGAAATCAATTGTGTGGTGACTCACCGGCGAAGGAAATTGAAAGTTCTTTATCTCCATTGAAAGTAGCTTTGGAGAGTAGCAAAATCAGCTCTGTAGTGTTTCTATGTAAATTCAAACCTGAAAAAGAATTAATTAATAAAAGTCAATTAATAATTCTTACGAGAACTAATTAATAAAAATAATTCGTTAAATAGGGAAAATCTATCTAGTAAATATATCATGACATATCAATTAACGAATAAGGCTACATATATTTGGAAATAGAAATTACTTAACCACAGTTTGTTTTTTGTTTCATCAAGTTTCTTTCTCCACCGACACAATTTGTCATGTACCTTTTTCCCTACTTCTACTTAATGATATTAATCTAATTTTCCCTACTTCTACTTAATGATATTAATCTAATAAATCACTCATTTATAGAGGATAAGATCTATATCATTACACAATAAATATAAATCAAACCTTCCAACACAGGGACTTGAAATAAATCAAAACTGAAGCAAAAAATGATGCACTCCTACCCTGCTAAAAACAGAACTAGAAACCACTAAACACTTCAAAAAACACAACCTACAACCACAAAAAAAGATAAGATGACAGCAGAAAATCTGCTACACCAACATCCCTAAGCACTGCTTCAGCCACCCGCAAACAAGAAGACCACCACAACAGATTAGAACGGAAACAGCCAGACTAATAGAAGAAGAAAATCAGAGCAGGAAAGGATGACCTATTCAGCCCATCAGAGGACCTCCAAGCTGAACCAACAAAGGCCCAACAACACCATCAAAAAGTTTTTACAATCAGTATTGAAGTCAATATCAATAATAAAAAATGTCACAATTAATAATACTCAACATATATAAAGGACATTTGGACTCACAATTATCCTTTTATTTTACAAAGGGAAACAATTTGGCTAAAGAAAGACAATATTGAAAAGTCTCTTATCATATTATCAACAAAGGGAAAACGAATAGCATGCTCATAGGACTGCATAATTAAATACAACATGATTGAGGGATCAAGGAATGGAAATGAACTCACTTCAATCTAACTCATACATCAACATAACTAAACAAGGTAGGAGGCACCAAAATTCTATAAACAAAATAAAATCTATGGAGGCAATACTGTTATATTGAAGAGTAGTAGAATACATGAATGCATTAAGTCTACTTATAAAATTTGTAGTATCACCTGAAGCAACAAGATAAGCAAACCAACAAAATCCGAATTCGCAATTCGCTCGGTGTGATCATGTTATTTAAACTCTTCCAAATGCATTGAAGTTAAACATTGTGAGAATGGCTTCCGCTGTGGTAAAGAAAGAAATATAATGTTGTTTGAAGATAATAATGATTAGAAATTTATCAATCTTAATATTGATAGTCTAAACCAAATAAATAAGAACCAAAACAAATTATCATTAAGGCAGACCTGAAGAAACATTTATCTTTTGTTGTCAATTCGACAATGCGAAGGACCTAGAGCATCCAAACTGAGTCTGAAATTGAGACGTATCATCCTGTTTTACTTGCTTCTTATTCTGTCAAAATAAATGACGGATCACAAATGAGTACATAAACAACATTCATCATTCCTATAAGCATCCTAAAATTGGATTTGTTACCAATAGAATTGATATTCAAGGTATCACTTGTCTTAATCATTTTTGTCTAACATCTACAGTGAAATATAAAGTAAATCAGAAAGCGAATCAAAATTATCAGTGGTGTTTCATCACTAAAATTGAAACTCATCTTTCTATCAAAAAAAATAATTGAAACTCACCCAACCAAAATAAGCTAAATCCTCCTACAGCTCATTATTATCAATGAAAACTTCTATGGTAATTTTGGCTAGTTACACAGTTTTCTTCCAAACCACATGAAAAGAAAAACTCTAGGGTTTTGAATTCTACATTTTATACAATAGTCTTTGATTGATATCATCACCTTGAGACAACAAGACATAGAAGGTATCAATCACAATATTAAATTTAGCTAGTTACCTTGTTATATCAAACATCAACAATGTGAAAGTAAGTGGCTTGGTACGATTGTAGCTGCTATAAAAAATTTACCATTCTCTAATCTACCCATATAACGTGCCTAAAATCAACATATCACTATATCAGTCAAGTCAAACTCAAGACAAAGGGAACAATGACAACTAATGAAAAAAATGGTAAAACCCTTTAAGAAGCAGAATAAATTAAGCATGAAATTTCAGAGTATTATGCATTTTAATTCTTTAAAAGATAAATCTATTGTAAATTGAGCATGAAATTTGAACAATAAACAATGAAAAACTGAAATTGTAACTTAAATTGTAACAAGAGATAACCAATCCGTATTTAGGGTTCATATGAATATTAGGGTTGGGATAAAAAATTGAAATTGGAATCAGAATCCATTAAAGAATGAGGAGAAGACTATAATCAAAAGATAAATTGAACCAAACTTGAAAACTTACAGAATCGACAGAATGAGAAGATGACAGCTCTAGAACGCACACCGTAGCTCAAAGACGTAATGAGTGGGGCAGTGGTGACAGAACGGCGCAACACTGAGGTGAAGTTGAGGATTTCGCTCACAGAAGAAGGGAGGGTGAAGGTTTGATTCGTGAAAAGAGAAAGAGGAAAAGGGTTTCAGTGAGAAGAGGGATAGAAGAATAGATGGGAGATCTGCGTTTATCATATTCAGTTTTGTTATATTTTTATTTTTATTTTTATTTTTATTATTTAATATTTAGCTATAATAAGTTAACACATTTGTAAAACCAAAAAAAAAGTCAAGTTAACACTTATAAAAAAAAAAGTCAAGCTTAATGAACAAATTTAATATGGTATTTCAATTTTAAGTCACGGGGAAATGTTAGTCATGAATGAAATAGACTTCATTTATTTTGTGAAACCAAAAAAATAATTTTAAAACTTTACTGGCAAAAAAACTAGCGTCCGATGAGCCGACTCTACATGTTTTTAAAAACACTGTGTCGGTCATTTTACCCTTTAGAGTCGGAGTGACGGACGCTAAATATTTTTCAAAAAAATGAGAAATGATCAATCTGACTAGCGTGAAAAAAATGGACTCTAATCTGACGCTATTAGCGTCGGTGTCGGTGGCCGACGCTAAATTTGGAGGCTAAATCAATGTTTTCTAGTAGTGCAAACATAATTTGTAAGACAAAAAAGAGCGGCAAACATAAATTCTCTTGTGACGACAACATTTGCATAATGTTTTGCATTTCTTTTGATCTTCCTTTCCGGTCATGGAACACGAGTATACCCCTATATAAATAAAGCATGCAACCAAATAGGTGTTATCAATAACATCATTATAAGTTACTCAAATAAATTAACTTTATTAGGTTTAACTCAAACTCCCATATATTCAAAGGACACTAACGGTTCCATTTACAAGTGTTATCTAATTAATCTACTAATTACTGTGTAGTTAAAGTGACAACCCTTTTACTATCGACTTTTTTAAGATATTATCGATCACAGTTTGTATTGGAGCAATCATTAATATGGTATATTATTAAAATTGAAGGTTGTAAAGTGTACCTTATTAGACACTTGTAATTTTAAGCACTTCCAAATCATCAGTAACAACCTGGAAATTATACACAAAAGTGGCTAAGTTAATCATGAGGCAATTCAAAAAGTAAAGACAAATTTCAAACTCAAGGGAAATATATTCAAAGTGATTCTCAATGAAATACAACAGTTCATGATATAGGTAAGGCAGAATAGACAGGCAAGATTTGACCATGCAATAGCAAAGTTAGGTTGAATATGCAATGTCTCGACATAACAAATTGTAGAAAAGTTAAAGCCTCTGCAAGTTTAGCATGGTGTACACATCTCATTTGGCATTCCACACACAAATAGAAACACTAAAAAAACAAACAAAAATCAATATAAACGCAAAAGGAAATAAAGATGTGTAGCATGATAGTGAAGAACCTTATAGTTCTGAATCATCTCATACTCATTCTTAACGTCGAATTTAGGCATCGACACGATACTACGATAAGCAATATCAACATCCTGCATAAAAAGTAAGCGATAATAAATTGAAAGTAACTTTGTCTAAACATTTTTAAGAAAAAAAAAATTCATTCGCTAAATGACCTCCCTATAACAAATTAAGCCATATAAAACTAGTAGTCATTAAAACCATTAATGTATGTCTCAAAATTTACATACACAAAACCATTAAAACCAAACATACCAATAGCTAGCTACCCCTGATCACCATTAATAGCCTCACAATGGCAAGACTATGGCTCTTATTGGTACATCAGTTTCCTCTAAAGCTCCTTTACTAGGACTCTATTATTGACAAAGCACCTGATCAAATATAGTGATTAAAATTGCATCATTGCCTCAAACCAGAGACTCAAATTAATCATGAGACAATTCAAAGAGTAAGGGCCAACTATATACAATTGAGTGGCCTAAGGGTAAATGTAAACAAATATTGAATTCTCCCCAAATGGAATTTGCCACTTGCTACCTTAACCTATTTCCTTACTTGGGAACCATAAATAAATGTTATATATACATGTGTTTGTTTATAAGGAGTATTTTTGAAGTATCAATACATATTGTGAAGTATTTTTTATCACTTTAAAGAGGCATATAATCATATGGAAGTACATATATGGGTACCTAGCTAAAGATAAAGAAGAATCAAATTTCTTCTTGGTTTATCTCAGGAATTTTTAAAAGATGAAAAAGAATAAATCTCATTAAAGTATAATAAATCCTAAATATAAATTGGGTACTTTAGCCACATACAAGCACATCAAACAGCCATCCCAATTCAAAGACAATTAAATGTGTGAATAAGTCAATGTAACTCCAAATAACCTTTACCCTATCACTTAATCAACTGCATGCATCTGCCCCATTTCAGTGTGTCCAATTTCTTCTTCACTGCATTCTTGGAGAACATGTTTTCAATAATAACAACACAAAATCAAAAATCACTTTAAAAAGTAAAAGAAAATAAGAGGGGTGAGGCATGCATATGGGATTTTATGTTTTATATTTGGAAAGTACCTTGAGAGCCATGAAGGATTATAACCATGAAACCTTACTGCATCCATTATGCAGAGACTATCAATAATAAAATAAAATTTGGACTTGCAAGCCAAGTGAAAAATGTCTTTTATACGTTCAACCAATACAATATCCAATAACAAAGTAGAAAAGTAACACATAAATTATAACAAGAGAAGTGTTACAGTAAAGAAGCATTGCATTGCCATATAGATCAATATTGTTTTATATCATATCTCAAGACTTAATAATATAAACAAATCCAAGTTAGTAAGACATATATATTTGTCTATGAAACACAAACAGATGAGATTGAAGGCATCAACAAATAGAATCTTACATGTATCTCCCCTAAAAAACAAACATTTCATTTTTTTTCTTCCTTATTAATAATACAAATAGATTTCTTCAAATTAAAATGAAAAGAGACAGGACTATGAATAAGAACATACTTTTTATCAAAAAATAAAAAATGAACATACTGAGAGAAGTGCTATATAGCACGATTCATTTACGCACGATATCCAACGACATATAAATCAATGGCTGCCTACACATACATGGGGGGGTGAGAGAATAAAAGCGGTGATGCATATGTTTTATCAAATGGCTATAAATAATTCGTCGATGTTCGTGCTGCTGTGGTGTCGTACCAACAAGTGTTTCCCTTTCTTCAAATAGATTTGGTTTTTGTCTTAATAATTTCATCATACAAGTAAAACATAAACTAAACTGACTTTTAGGCACTGGAAACATCAGGACCGAGTTTATTTCACACACAAAATACACTACAACCAGATCCAATTGAATCTTTCCTTCATCGTAAAAAGAAGGTAGAGCCAACAATCGGGCACAAATATCACCGAATCTTCAATATACATTGATATCAAGGAAATGCAGTTAAATAACAAGTAAACAAATCGAGAGAATGGATACCACGGAATGGCGGATTCCACGAAACGCGGATTTGGTGAGAGCGAGAGAGTCGCAGCGGTGTACTGTCTTTGATTCTTCCTTCTAGGGTTCGTCTTCTTCAATTTGTACTGTGAAGAAAGAATAACCGGAAATCGGAAATGCGAATGAGGTAATGAGACGAAGAGTTCAACCCAATGGAAATGTTTGAGATTTTGAAAGGGGAAAATATTGCTATTCAATTGTGAGTTAGGGTTCGTGAGTTTGAGAAAGGGGAAAAAATGTTGTGGGTGGGAACTTGTGAATGGAAAACTAAAATAGTGGGAAATAAAAATAACAATGAGGGTTTTTTCAATTTTTTATTCAAAAAATGACTATAGCATCCGCTTAAGAAGACACTACTAAATATATTTAAAAAAAAATTTAAAACCTAAAAATAATTTGAGTCTAATAGTGGCAGACGCTTGATACGTATTGTATTGCTTTTTCTAATACCTTCGCAATAGCGTCCATCTACGCAGACGCTATGTTTAATGACTTCTAAAAAATTAATATTAAATTGAGAAATAGGCTAGCGTCCGCCATACAGACATAAATGAGACGCTATTAGCGTCCGAGTCGGGGCTGACGCTAATTTATTTGAAGCTACAACCCATTTTTCTTGTAGTGTTTGATGTCGGGACGCAATCCACTCTCGAACTTGACACACTTGTCATTCTCAGCTTCCACAGTGTTGTAATGTGGACTAAAATCACACAATGCCTCAAACTTGACAGCATAGTCAGCAACCGACATGTTCCCTTGCTTGAGTTCCATAAACTCTATCACCTTCTGATTCTTGACATCAAGAGGAAAATACTTCACTAAGAACTCCCTCTTGAATACAATCCAAGGAATTGCAGCACCTCCTGGTCCTAACCTTTGCCTAGCATTCTTCCACCAATTATTAGCCTCTTCGCGTAGCACATACGCTCCCAAGATAGTCTTTCCTTCTTCGGTGCAAGCCATAGCATCAAAGATGTTCTCAACTTCTTCTAGCCATCCATGAGCACCATCCGGATCATAGCCTCCGGTAAATGTTGGTGGTTTCTGCCTCATGAAACGCTCCAACCTCACTTCATCTTCCCTTCCGGACAAATGATCTCTAGCCACAATGTTGGTCAACGTAGCCAACGCCTCCGCAATCTGTGCATTAGTCCTTGCAGCAGCCATTATCCTGCTCAAGCAAGCCAATCCACAACTCAGCAAACAATATGAACAGTGTCTCTCTCTACACATGTTGCATATAAGGGTAACTAATCCTAATTGATTCCTAATGAATCGACCTTGCACTGATACCACTATTGTAACACCCTAACCCCTCAAGCGCGTATTTATTAAATATAAACAAACACACACTTAGCAAATTAAGGCGTTACAAAATTTTTGATCATAATAAAACGGAACTGAATAAATACATATTCAAGCATGCATACAATTTCATTCAATTAATACAGCAGCGGAAATAAACCAAGCAATTATAAAGCTTAAGAATGTAAACATCTTCTAAATCAATCAACTTATAATATTATCATTAAAACAATTGGAAATGGCATCAAGCATTAACCAAGTTTCCAACACATGTTAATATTATAATTACATGATCAGCAAGGTAAATATTAGGATTCAAATACAAAACAAACGATCCCGACTCGGTGTTACAATATCAGAGCATAACCCTATACCACTCATCAGAAGCTAATCTAATCTAGGAGTAGCACTGCTAAACTCCTCACCAAAAGTATGCTACTCGAAGCACAATCTCCTATCACTGATCGAATCCGTCAACCTGGGAATCTGAACCCCAAAGTTCAGTAAATTAACACAAAATAAGAGAGTTAGATCACATAATCCACAAATCATTAGCATAAGGTACACTTACTACTCCAATGAAATTATAAACATAATTCAACTCTAACTCATCAATATAATCTTAACACATATACAAGTATTCAAGATTCACCAGACAAACACAAATAATCACTTAACACATAAATGCACCACTTAACACATAAATGCACATTCTCCTAATGCATCTAATGGCACAACCAATGTCATGTCACCCTAGACACAACTAATGCATGTGGTACCATTCGTCTTTATTAGAGTATCTCACCTCTAATATTCTCCATTATCAGTTA
Source organism: Trifolium repens (assembly GCA_030408175.1). Classification (NCBI taxonomy): domain Eukaryota; kingdom Viridiplantae; phylum Streptophyta; class Magnoliopsida; order Fabales; family Fabaceae; genus Trifolium; species Trifolium repens. The sequence goes on from CP125851.1 coordinate 42,889,161, forward strand.
CATATAACCCGATAATTCTCCATTTTTAGAATATAAAATTCTAACTCCGCATACAATTCATGAATGCATGTATGCTCATGAATACTCACGCATAGTCAATACACTAGGTATTAGACATCTCCATAAATTAAGTAGAACACAAATCCACTTACTCCATCACCAAGATAATTTGCAATTTAGATACACATACTCAATACTCCAATTAACATCAATACTAACAATTAATCATTGCAAAAGAATACCAATGAAACATGTTATTATACTCCAATCACATGTAAAATTCAAACACATCATATCATAATCATCCAAAAAAAATGTTAGGATTAAGACCCCTTCTACCATGCAGAACCCCTTCTACAGGTAAGACCCCTTCAATCATGCAGAATCCCTACTACAGGTAATACCCATTCTATCATGCAGAATACTTAATACCCCTTCTATCATGCAGAATACTTTCTACAGGTAATACCCCTTCTATCATGCAGAATACTTCCTACAGGTAATACCCCTTCTATCATGCAGAATCCCAAACATGTTCATGGATAAAGACACTTAAAAATACCCATTTTTATTTTCATGTTACAAATCATAAATGAGCTTCCTTTAAGTTAACACATATGATTATACACATAAAAACACCATTAGATTCACAGATATGCACCATTTCATACCATAAAGTAAGAATGTACACATTTACTCAAAAACTCATAAAACTTGATTCAAACATCTACAAATTCTCATTTTCCCCTTTAAATTCATATACACATCATAGCATAGGTTCTTTAAACATATTAGAAACAACAAAATCAACTTTCTTTAAGAAAATCTCCCACCCCAAAAACGAAAATGAGTGGAGAAAGTTTGGGAACGGAGAAATCGACATTCTCCCCTTTCTCGGATCACTCATGATTATGAATCTACTCTCTTACCTGAGATCGGTTGAAAACTCTAGTCATTCCTCTTGATTCTCCCCTCTTACTCTTGCCCTAGCTCTTCTCTTCTCTTCCTTCTCTCTACTTCTCCAAGAACATGAGAAAATGAACTTTCTCTTACTAACTTGCCTTTAAGTGCACCCCACTTTGGTCTAAGGCCCAATGGCTTAAGGTCCATTAACACGGTACACTCGCTCATTACTAATATTTCGCGGTAAAACTAATTATCTTACACTATTGACTAATAAAATATTCTACCTCACTAAAACATAAATAATTAAACTTAAACGACTAATAAATAAAATGGGATGTTACAATAGTAAGGTATTACCATAACAAGAATAAAGTCACCGCCGAATAATAATCTGATTAACTATGTTATACACCGTTCATGCCAAATATGAAGAAGGGAGTGAGTCAAACCACCATACATATCCTCTATGTTTCTGAATCAATTATCTTTATTTTCCGCAAGCATATCGCTATTTTTATAAAACCTTTTTCCAAAACCAAAGCGAATGCAAACCAACGAACTTAAATAACGCTAACGAAGCTTTGACACGATCTCTGTGGATACGAACTTATTCTAGACACCTAGAGTGTGAATTATTACTCGACGACAGACTGATGCACTTGCCAGAATGCAGTCACTTATAATTTTTTTTTGACCTATTCTATTTATAGAAATAGGTTGGACAGGCCTGAGCCTATATAAGCTAGGCTGTAGGTCCCTGTAGGCCGACCTGACATATTACCAATGTTAACAAAAGGTTTTGAAAGTAATCATTGTATACTTTTTGACCTCTAAAAAGTATGTTACTTCTTTTCCGGAGAAGCGGATCTGCTACTATAAGGATTGCCACAGTTTTGCCACAATTTAAATTTAAGACCGTCAAATCTAAAATGTAGATATGAAATTATTTTAATTAATTTTATAATTTTGTTAATATGAACCGTCGAATCAACACTTAGCGGTCGAGATTAAAAACTACATAAAAGCTGAATGCTTATTTATTGTAATAAATCTGATCAATTCCTCTCTCAGATTTAGATCCTCTATTTCCTATGTAAGAATGCAATTGCAGTCCCTCCTTCTAGTTAATACTGTGTCTAGTTTTGACCCCTCAGCATTTTTTCAAGCCAATTAAGTCTCTCTATCGCCATTAAAAAATAAATAAATTAAAGGCCCGTTTGTTTTGACTCTTTTTTTTTTTAAAATGGATTTTATAGTGTTATATAATTTTGTGTAAAAAAAATTTACAATGAAACTTTTTATAAAAGCTTCAAATGAAAATTTAGTTTGAATAGTTATTCTTAAAATGTCATTTTAGGTATTTCATCATGTTATTGAAAAAAAAATTGAATATCAAAATTTCAAAAAAAATCACTTAATTTTGGTACAATGGGGATAACAAAACAAAACAAAAAAACAGATAACAGTTATCTATTAAACCATGTTCTACTTGCAGCTATTTCAAATAGATTTTCATAAAAAATATTTTTGAAATACAATTGTTTGAAAAAATTGTGATTTTGACTATATTTTGTTCTTCAATAATGTATGTTTATGTTATATGATGTCAAAATTAGTGTTTCAATTTAGAAAAAAATAAATATAAAAAAACTTGTAATACTTTGAAAAACGGTTTTACAAAATCCATTTTCAAAAATACAATGAAAAAATCTATTTTTAAAGCTAAAACAAACGCACCCTAAATCTTCTCAAAATCAATTACAGCCAATTTCATTCTTTCAAAAATTCCTAAATTTTCATTTTTTTTATTCTATTATTTGAATGTTTTTAATAGATTCTGGATATGAAATAACTTTGAAGTTTAGAAATTTAGTGGAAAATTGATAAAATTTGAAGGATTTTGTAGGATGTGAGATTAGCGTTTTGAGGCGGAATTGTTTTTTCGAGTTTTTTTAATTTGATTGAATATTTGATATGTGATTCATCCTATTCAATTTGTGAATGTGGAGTAAAAAAAAATAGATTTGAGAGTTTAAGCAGGAGGAAGTGATAGTGGGATTTACCAATTAAAAAAAAAAATTTTGCTGCCATATCTACTTTTTACGCACTCTATACATTTTTATATTTATTCTTCAGCTATTTAAGTAGCACACGTTATAAAAAAATTTGGTTGGATATTTTTGGATGTATCCTCTATTTAAATAACGAAAAGAAATATTTTGATAAATTTAATTTGTAGGACACGCGAAAAAATGGATAGGATGATAAAATGAATTCTCATTAAAAAACTTAAGAGACCTAATTCCTATAAAAAAAATCATTTTTTTATTTATAAATAAAGTGTATTATAAGGGAGTACAAGGGGTACTCAATCCCTTACAAAAGATAGCAAATTATAGTATGCTTTTGAGACAACCCAAAGGGCCGATACACCAATGCGAAAATGAAACACTAGAGTTACGGCCATATCGGCAAGAAAACCAAAACCAAGAGGTACATTTTACATCCTTCAGAAGCGTAGAAGTGTCCGGGATCCCTCCATTGAAAATCACATTATTTCTATGCCGCCAAATATTCCACGTAGTTGCCAACCAAATCAACCGGCTAACACGCCCTCCGCTGTTGAATATGCCTTGAAAACTCAGAAACAGGAAAATCAGAAAACTAGAGAAACCAGCAGCAGCAGGGCGCCTGGCGCCAGGAGCAGGCTAGAAATGCCTGTCGATTCTGTTTGTTGGCGCGGGGCGCGAGCGGGCTGGCGCCGGGCGCAGGCCGAAAGCGCAGATCCATTTTTGTGCAGATTTTGTGGAAAAATTTGTTTCGGAAAGTATCTGTTTTGGATTCTGTTTTATTTTATAAGATAGATTTGTTTCTGATTTTTAGGCATGTATTTTTCTATAAATAGGGAACTCTTTATTCATAGAAAAATAAGGTTGAAAGCAATTAGGATTAGGGTTTGCCACACTAGAGTTTTAGAGAATTCATTCTTGGTATAATTCTAGGGGTTTGGGCGAATCATCCTTGGTTCACCTTGGGTAGCTAGGTCAAATTGAGTCTCTTCATCACGGAAGAAGGGATTTGGGATTTGGGTAGAATTAGGATTAATTCTTGTAACCCAATTGGGAATTCCTTGTGTAAAGTTTCTCATTGATCATAGTGGAACGGAAGGGTTGCTCCCTCCCCCAGACGTAGGTCTTTATTTGGCCGAACTGGGTAAACAATATCGTTTTGTGTTCTTCTCTTTCTCTTGGATTATTTACTTTCATCATCTCTATCATCTTTGTTATTGGTTACTTGGTTAATTTGCTCCACACATCAAATTTCATTGGTGTGATTTTCAACGAATTCACAACATCCGCCTTTAGAGAGCATAAGCAAGTCCCCGAATAACAAAAAATGGTGCCAACCCACTGCACCTACAGAAATGCTGCTGCCCATATACCACGACTGAAGGGGCAAGAGAAGAAAAGACGGTCCCTGTCCTCTTCATTTTGTAGGCAAAATATGCAAGGCCATTCATGAGAAGTGAGAAGAATACCTCTATGGAGCAGGGCTGTTCGCGTTGGGAGTTTGTTTAACATGGCGCCATCCGAAGACCAGAGCTTTAGAGGGTGCATCAATTTTCCATAACTTTTTGACAGCGCCTAACACATTGTCTTCTAACCCCTCGGACGGTCGAGCATCAAGCAATAACGAGTAACAGGATCGGACTGAAAACAGTCCCAGCGTACCGGGTTTCCATTTCCACCTATCGGGTTCGTCCGACCGTAATAACAAACCGAACAATTGGTGCTACCTGCTGCTACCTGCTCTTCAAGGGCTACTACCTGCTGAATTTCACTGTCGGACAATTGGTGCAGCTCTTCAAGGGCTGCTACCTGCTGAATTTCACTGTCGGACAATTGGTGCAGTCGCTGCCAAGTCCATGTGCGGTTACTACCATTCCCTTGCAATCTCTCGAAAGTTAAAGCCTCTTTAGATATTTCTTTTGCAAAAAGTTCTGGAAATAAGGCACATAATGGTTGGTCCCCAAACCATTTGAACCTCCAAAATCCAGTGTTGTTGCCCTTTCCCTCACGACATGCTATATTTGATATAAACCAATTCTCATTAACAGCCCGATCGAGACTAATAATATCTTTCCACCAAAGCGAATATTTTGCAGCATTCGACAAAGCATTACCAGCCCATAGTTGAGTCGGTAAATGACTGTACCTAAACCTTAATAATTCTAACCATACCACGTCGTCGTCCGTTAAAAATCTCCACTTCCATTTACTCAATAAAGCCTTGTTAAAGAGACTTAGATTTTCGACTCATAATCCACCTTGTTCCTTTGGTAAACAAATGATATCCCATTTGACCCAACATAATCTCTTTTCCTCCAAACCTCCACCCTATAGAAAATTCCGTTGATTCCTTACTAGTTGATTGAGAACACAACTAGGGGCCTTATAGAAAGAGAAAAAATAAAGAGGCATACTCGCCAACACAGAATTAATGAGGGTTAACCGACCACCGTAGGAAAGATGACGGCCACTCCAAGAGTTTAATCTCTTTGCCATAGCCTCCACTACCGGTTTCCAAGTGATACGCCTTCTGGGGTTAGCACCTACAGGGATACCCAAAAATTTAAAGGGGACCGCATCAGAGAGACAAGAAAGATAAGAAGAACTTGCCTCCAAAATTCTCGGTTCAATATTAAAACCATACAGTTTACTCTTCACAAAATTGATTTTGAGACCCGACACCAACTCGAAACCTCGGAGCAATGATTTAATGGTCCTTATATTCTCCCAACTTCCTTCTCCCATCAGAATAGTATCATCTGCAAATTGAAGAAGTTGGAACTGGATGCTTTGGCTAACCTGATAACCCTTGAATTTTCCTAGAGCAACTGCTCGCTTCATATATCATCCCTGCCAGTCCTTCAGCCACAATTAAGAACAAAAAAGGAGACAGTGGATCCCCCTGTCGTAAGCCTTTGCCCACTTTAAAATCATTTGTTTGACTACCGTTAACCAAAATAGACATAGAAATTTCAAAGATACAAGCCATCATCCATTTTAACCAACCTTCAGCAAAACCCAGCTTTACCATCATTCGCTCTAAGAATAGCCAGCTAACAGTGTCATAAGCTCGTTCGAAATATACTTTAAACAGAAAACACTCGTCCTTTCTCCTTTTGGCTAAATCAATGAGTTCATTAAGCACCACCACCCCATCCAAAATTTCTCCTTTAAAGCTGATTGGCATTTAGAGATCAACTTCCGTAAGACTCTTTTCAAACGATTAGCCAATAACTTTGAGAGAATTTTATACATACTTCCGATCAAGCAAATGGGTCGATAGTCGAAGAGGTCCTGTGGGTGATCTTTCTTAGGTACAAGTGTCAAGAATGATGCAGTCACAACTTTTGGAAGGACCGCATTCTCATGAAATTCATTCAGGAAGGCCAAAACATCGTGTTTTACTATAGGCCAGCAAGCCTTAAAGAAATTGAGGTTAAAACCATCCGGCCCCGGGCTTTTGTTGCCATCACAACTCCATATTGTTTCCCTGACTTCTTCCTCATCAAAAGGTGCTAATAACAACTCATTTTCTTCTTCAGACAAAGAATTAAACTCAATACCGTGTAAGAAAGGTCGGCTCATCCATTCTTTCGTGAAATGATTAGAAAAATGATCTTTCACCTCCTTTTTAATATCCTCCACCCCTTCTATCCACCTGTCACCCTTCTTTAGCTTCACTATTTGATTTCTACGATGTCGGCCTTTCACACTAGCATGGAAGAAACGAGTGTTTGAATCCCCCTCTTTAATCCATTTCGATCTAGACTTTTGGCGAAGAATGCTTTCTTTAAAATGAATTTGATCCCAAAACTCCTTCACCTTCTCCTTTGAGTTAAGGGTAGATGTGACGCTTCCCTCATTCGCTATCTGCTCCTCTATCTCGTTCAAATCATACACCGTTTTGTCAATGTTAAGATCTATGATAGATCTAGTTTGTAATGCGAAAGTAAAATGTAAGTTAGAGAGTGCAATTTAAGAGATTGGTGAATTAGGTTCTTATGATTTTTTCGGTTATTTTAGAGATGTTTATGGTTCTTTTATTTTTCGGAAAGTTATGATAAAACTATGAACAATATGTAGAAAAATAAAAGAGAGAAGGGAAAGAAGAAAAGACACAAAAGTTTATCCTGGTCCCCCTTCTAATCTAAGGGTACTCCAGTCCCCTCACACCCCGTGAGAGATTTTCCACTATTAGAATACTTGTTACAAGACAACCTTACCCCAAGGTTTCCCTAACAAAATCCTAATACACCACAAGATAGCAACCCCACTATCTTTAACAACAAGAATCTTCACCAAACCCTTTGATGAAATTCTCATACAACACAAAGAGAAAGCACCTCACTTTCTCTCAACAATTTCCACCACCAACAATGGTGAGTAATTTTACAACAAAAGAAATGAAGAATAATATTAATGTATGGCTATTATCAAATCAATATAACTTTCAAATGAATATAACTTAATGCTCAGAAACCTTTTTGGATATGAAAATGTAATTAAGGTTTCACAAAAATGATCTTTGAAAGTTTATGTGTAAAGTGATATTTTGATCTTAGAATATTGGAATATGAAAGTTGTTCTAAATTGTAATGATCATAAACATAATAGAGGCTTTAGAAAATGTCCATGAAGCAAGACAACTCTTCAAAAAATCTTATAATAAAAAGTTGTGATTGAAAAATCACAATGGTTCAAAAAATAAAATTCTGTCCAGGACTTATTACATTGGTCGCCACGCATGGCTGATGTAAAAGATGCAGTTTCAAAATTCAAACGGTCATGCTGTTTCTCAATATTCAAACAGCAATAGACTTTTTACATCGGTTGGACTGAACGTCTGATATAAAAAGTGCTGACAACTTTTGTTGAAAATTAACTTTTTATATTTTTAAAAGCTTGCTTCATATGAACTTTTATATTTAACTTAGAAATTTATTTGTAATTAATTTTTAAAATATTTTCTGAGCATTCTAAGTTATATAGTTATTAAGAGTGATAAATCAAAGATAAGGACCATACTTATAATTAATTTAAATAATAAGCCTAAATATTAGTCTTCATCTTGATTTCTCATCTTAAGCCTCCATAAGCTTTCTTCTTTTGTGATGTGAGTTTGTTATCATCAAAACCCAGCCAAGTTCAAGAAGGAAATCTTCTTCACATAAAAATACAAATTAACCCTTTATATTTCTACTTATTGTGATGGGTTTTTTTTTCAGATTGACAATAAATCGAACCAATTCGAATAGAGCTTTAAGACTCGACTCTATAATAGATTTGTTGAATTTCAAGAACCAAATGAATTGAATATAGGTTGAAAATTAATTTCGTAAACTAAATGAACTACACTTGTATTAATTATTTGTAGTTCGTTAATTTATAAGTTGATTCAATTACATATATTTATATACTTAATATTGAATTAATTTTCAACATTTCTCATATTTTTTAAATTGAAAAATTCAACATTTCATATATAATTTGACATTTTTATATTCTGAATTAAAAATCTATCTTTTAATAATTAAAGAATAATTTTAGCAAATTTAATTCAAAAGCTATTTATCTTAATTTTTGCGTTTTGTCCAAAAAATCTTATATTTTAGGACGATGATGGTGGTCGGCATAGAAACTCAAGAAATCATTTTTTTTAAGCTTAAAGGAAAATATATTAAAATAAAAAGAAGGGATACAGAGACTGAGGGGGCATTATGTAACGCCCCAAAATTCTTTTTAATTATTTTAGTTTATATTCTATTTATTTTTTATTGGTCATCAACAAATTAATTTGTGGATTTAAGTATATACGTATATTGATAATTATTCAATGCTATTTCATATCCTTTTATATTGTAGTGACCAAACATATTTTTAGATGTTAAATTAATATTTTATTCTTATATTGAACTATTTTATTAATGGTATTGAAATATTTTAGTCTAAAGAAGTACACATGATGCATGAATTGGGTAGAGCTTTTGATCAAAGGTCTTGAAAACAATTTATGTGGCCATACGATTTTTTTTTACTAGTCATTAGACAAGCAACTAATGCAAAATTAATCTCCCACTTTATTCTAATCCTTTTGACCTTATCACAATTGATCATTACATTCATAACCTGTTGAATACTATTTATTACCTCATAGTCATTACACCTGACCCAGTTACAACCCAAACGGGAATACATCGTGAACATACAAAGCGGACCAACCCTAATTAACCATACCCAAATTTGCACTCAACACGAGCGCAACTCAGCGAACCGCGTACAGCGCGCGAAACCAAGTTACAAAAAAGATGAGGAGTGGGCATCCGCTAGGATGAAGAAGGGTTTGACTGGCGAATGGACCAACCGCCAACACGGAACAATGATCCATGTACCAACAACCCCTGAACAAAGCAATAGGTTAAATAACTCTTTCGAGCAAATCAATCCAAACACAGTCATAAGAACTGAGACAGATAAGCAAACAATGTCTGAATGGAGGTAGATCAGCCGCCTTTGAGACCTGCAGATCTCAACAGACCTGGAGCATTAGAGAAACAAAGAGCATTGGAGCACCAACCGATCCGGAAACCAAGAGCAGACATGTGTGAAACCCAGATTGAGGGATGAGTTCAACACAATAAAAACCAAACAACCCAAACGGGTAAAAGAACCACATATCCTTTCGGATTTTCGAAACCAAATAATCGCAAACAAGCCACATCCGTTGCCATTCAATCTTTGATTAGGAACATAAACAATAAAACATCAAACGAACAGTACGTAAATAAACAGTACACACAAACCAAAAAATTGACATCGTCGGAGCAACATAAAATCACTTTTCAATATAAGCAATTAAGAGATAAGTTAGTGTGGATTAGGGATGGCAATGGGTAGGGTATGGGTAGGGTACTACAGTCCCCATCCCCATACCCGCGATTTGAAAAAATACCCGTACCCCCATACTCGCGTGGGTGACACTCTTTGTCCCCGTCCTCATACCCTATGGGTACCTAAATACCCATACCCGTACCCGTTACCCACATTTTTGCTAAAAATAAATTCATAAATTATAAAATATCATATCAGTTTAATATAATTAAAAAAATTTAAAGATTTTAATGTTGACTCATGAAAATTATGAACAAAATTATTAGTAATATCATGCTAAAGTTCATTTATCTATATATTGACATATTTGGATTATGTTATAAATAAACATTTTCATTACAAATGTGTAATAGTATAATAATGTTGTATATTTTAAAATTTATTTACATATATTATTATATAATAATATAATTAAAATAAATAAATATATACTATGTGGGTATATGGGGTGGGTACTAAGGTACCCGTACCCGCACCCATACCCGTTCAATTTTGTGGGTAATTACCCATACCCGTTCAATTTTGTGGGTAATTACCCATACCCATGTCCATACCCAAAATGCGGGTTTTTACCCTACCCGTTGTGGGTATTTTTTGTGGGTACCCACTGGGTATGGGTAAATTGCCATCCCTAGTGTGGATTCTATCCGCATGTAAGAGAAATTTTAAAGGAAATTAATTAGAGTCATTCAAATTTCTTACAATTTACGTTTACTCGTTGTTTTATATAATATAAAAAAATTATTTGTATATGCAGTAAATTTAAAATTGAAACAATGAATATATTATCCAAATAATAGTAACAATAAAAGTTATCAAAATATGTATATCAAAAATGTGTTTATAAATTTTGAAAGGGAAAAGCTTTTTAGTAAGAAAATTTAAGGTAAAGAATTGCAAGAATAGATCTCCGTCCTTGTTTACATCCATAATCACCCATGATTTCCACAAAAGAACGAGATTAAATGACATCAATCTTTAAGATTTTGCCATGTGTTAATTCTTGCATTTCTTATGCAAAAAATTCTTACTAAATAGCAATGCTCATTTTGAAAATCTTTTTTATACACCACATTCGAAGTAATATTAATATATTATTCATTATCATGATATCATTCGTTAACATCTTAATGAAACAAATGTAGATTTTTATTAAATATTATCATGTCATTTATATTCAACCAAAAGAAGTGACAATAAGAGGAAGAAGGGTTTAGACGGCCAAATGAAATTTCATTAAACCCCAATCTCTCTTGCTTCCAATTTCGAACCACTAATCCAATTTTTGGGTTTAAATTTCTTAATTTGATACTTTGAATTTCAGATCCAGATGATTTAAGAAAGATGGATGATTTTTTTTGGAAAATGCTAAACAGTGCTCCGGGGCAATAGTTAAGCATATTAAAATAGAAAGTTTGTCTTGAAATGTGTGCATTCAACACTTTGAAAATCTAAAAAGTTGTTTTCTTAATATTAAAATTTCTCTTTTATTTCCTTTTTTTATATGCTTAACAAGTGCCTCGGGGGCACTGTTTAGCATGACTTTTTTTTTTAATAAGAAAATCTAGTTAATTAGAAACCATAAAAAATGAGGAATTTGCATTGTGAAGGCGAGAAGATGAGGTTTGAAACCCAGAAAAAAGAAGAGAAAGATGCAATTTCTCGGCTTGAAACACATAAATTTAAAAGGAATATAGACATTCCATTTTGTTGATTTTGGTTTTTTTGTTATTTTAATAAAAAAACATAGTTAAAAATAAATTATTATTCATAATCCTACATGACATTGTCATTTCAGCATTTTTAATATATATCAACGATTTTTAAATAAAATATAGAAAAAAAGGATATGATTGTGCATATTTTAAAATATAATGATCTAAATGTTAAAAAAAATCAAAATATTACAAAAAAAATATAACATTGTCCCATAAATTTAACTCAATTGATAAAATATTGCATTATATATGCATATGCAGGGGATCAGAGGTCGAACGTTAATCATCTCACTTATCCACTCTAAAAGTGGAATTCTAAACCACCAAACTACTTGAAAAAAAATAATTAATATAATATTTATTTAAATTACATGTATAAATCTAAAATTTTACGGTCTAGTGGATGAGATCTTAGTCATACGGTCGTACCAATTAGCCAAGAATTAGACCACTCCTTAACTTTTCTGCTTTCATTATCTACAGTACAAACAAATATAGTAGTTGGAAAACTTAAATATAGAGAATCAAAATTTTGAATCTTCTACTCACATTATCAGACTTTTCAAATAAAATGAAAGATTTGAGACAGGAGAAGAGTGAGAAAATGTAAGATAAAGATAGAAAAAAATTAATGAAAGAGATAGTGAAAAAGAAATAATTAAAGAAGATGATCCAGTAAGTCAAAATATTTCTTTTTTATTTTTCTCTTTTTGCTATCTCCGCGAGGGGGCCCCGGTGGGGTGGGGTGGGGTGTAGCTGCAGCCCTTGAATCTTAATATTATACACCAATAATATTATTTTTATTGAAATTGAACCTCCTCATTTTTACACTTTTACACCATAATTGCACTTCAATATATATTGCATATGCATATAATTTGGTTATAAATTGTACAATTTATTTGTTGTGTTTACTTTAATATTTAAATAATAATCTATTGTTTTTTTTTTTGGCAAATTTCAATTTGATTAAATCGAACCAAATTAACATATTTTTTATTAATTTGGTTCAAATTTTGTACAAAGAAATGAACCCGGCTATTTTTTTATTAGTTCAATTTTTATCTTTCAAAAGGTCAAACTAAACAAACATATTACACCCTAACACAAATCCCTTTAAATTACTCACTTTATATATATGATCATAACTATAAATTAAATTTTAGAAATATATTAAAGAAATATGTTAAAGATTGCGTGAGATGTTATATGATAGGAAGAGAGAAAGAAAAATAAAATGCAAGAGTTGACTGAGTGTAGACGAAAGAAAAGACTCAAATTTCATAATTATATATTTTACTCCCTCTAGTCCTATATATAAGAAAACTTTTACTTTTTAGATTCATTGTAAAATGGATGAATCTAGACAATAATATAGTCTACATACATCCATTTTACAATGAATCTAAAAAGTAAAAGTTTTCTTATATATAGGACCGGAGGGAGTAGTAGTCTGCATTTTATAAGTCAGGGCCCGGCTACACCACTTGTTCCATATGGATATTTTAATTCAATATTATTAACAGAAAGTTTACACACCAACGCAATTAGTCCACAATAAGCCAAAATCAACTAATCTTTAACTTTCCTTGCTTTTACAAAAATGTCTATATATATAGTAAAGATGGAGAAGCGATATTAAGAAACAATACAGCAATTAACCACATTAAACATTATGATTACTGAAAATTTAGTAGATAGAAAACACTATGTTCTTGTACATGGTGCTTGCCATGGCGCATGGTGTTGGTACAAGGTCAAACCACTCTTAGAATCTGCTGGTCATCTTGTTACAGTACTTGATCTTGCAGCTTCTGGAACTAACTTGAAGAAAATTGAAGATGTTAATACAGTTTTAGAATACTCTGAACCTTTGTTGCAGCTAATGGCCACAATTCCACCAAATGAAAAGGTGATTCTTGTTGGTCATAGCCTTGGAGGACTTAACATAGCTCTTGCAATGGAAAAATTTCCAGAAAAGGTAGCTGTTGGTGTTTTCTTAACAGCTTTTACTCCTGACATTGAACATAATGCATCTTATGTAATGGAAAAGGTTTGTTTTCTCATCCTTGAAAATATTTTCTAAAGTTTCACCACAATGATTCACATATATAATTTCTATATGTTCCCTTCACCACTTTTTATTGCAACTTTAATTAGAAGAAAAAATGATTTTCAAAATTATTGTCATTTTAACAACAAAATTATTGTCATGTTACAGTAGTATTTTTTTAAAAAAAAAATTTGTATCCGACCTACTAGATCATCTAATCTAATTCGAATGTTAGTTCTGACATCAAATAGTTTCAGCCCTCTTCCGATTGTTGTTGTGGGGATAGACTGTGGTCCTCCATACCAAATCCAACACTAATCACCGCTTGATCAATTATCGATTTGTAAAAAATCACACAGTAGTTTTGATATAATTGATGGATACTTAGAATTTCAGATTGAATCTAACTCAACATTACTTAAATTAAATAAGGATTGTTTTTATTTATAAATATGTCTTCAAATCATCTTTGATTCAACATAAGATTTTTAATGATAGTTATATTTATTATTAATAACTATTTATTTTTTATAAACTTTAACAGTATATTGAAAGTATCCCGGCGGCTGAATGGTTGGACACTGAATTTTCACATAGTGGAAACAAAACATCAATGTTCTTTGGTTCAAAATTCTTGTCCAATAAACTCTATCAACAATCCTCTAAGGTAAGTACACATTACTCCCTCGTATTCTAAATATAAATTCTTGTCCAAAAAACTCTATCACCAATGTTATTTTTTTTTTATAAGAAACAATTTGGAAAAAAAATATGTTCCTTTTTATAAGAATCAATCATTAAATTTATGCTTTATTAATTAAACAATTATATTTCTACCTTTTATTTATTCCAATGTTATGCATTAATTACAGTAATATATTCCCTATGCATTAATTACACTAAAGTTAATTTTGAAATAGATTATAAAATTTTAAAATTTTTAATAAAAAAAAATAAGATTCTTTGATTTGTGTGTTTTTTCTAAATTGTTCCTTATAAAAAGGAACGGAGGAAGTACAATTTATAAAACGGAAGGATCAAAATTATATTCAAACCAATATAAAAGTGACATTTATTTATATTAAAAACTGAAAGAAGTACTAAAAATTTACTCCTCTTGAAATAATGATCATAATAAAAACAAAAATGGATTTGGCAGGATCTTGAATTGGCCAAGACTTTATTGAGGCATGGGTCCCTTTTTATGGAAGACTTGACTCAACAAAAGAACTTATTCACTAAACAGGGTTATGGATCAGTTTCACGTGCTTTTATTGTTTGCAATGATGACTTTGCAATTCCATTGAAATTTCAACATTGGATGATCCAAAATGCTGGGATTAATAATGTATTTCAGATCAAAGGCGCAGATCATATGGCTATGTTTTGCAAGCCACAAGAACTGTTTGATTCTCTCAATCAGATATATTGAGAACAGAATGCTAGCAATACACATTCTTTAGTACCAAATCTGTGATTTATGAATTTTAACTAATAAGTAATAAAGTGTGTGATGAAAAGTGTGTTGCTTTATAAAATTTTAAGGAAATATCTAATTTAATAGTCTGGGTTATGTAATTAAGTTTTTACTATTTAAAAAGTATATTTTGTTGTATTTTGATCTTCATTCAGGGTTTGTTTAGCTTGCCAGTAAGTTCATTAACAAGAGCTAGTTTCCTTCAGAATACTTTAAAATTCTTGACAAGAATTATACATTTATATCAAACATATTGATGAATGACAGTTTACAAAATAAAATTCTCTCAATGACTTTTGCACCAGAGAAATGAAGAGATAATAACTTTGGTTGTCAGACTAAACTAAAAGGTTGTAACACTAAACTAAAAAATATAGTATACTTTTTGACATCCAAAATGAATGTGACTTCTTTTTCGGTGAGGCAGATTTGCCGTTATAAAGATTACCACAGTTTTACTACAATTTTGATTTAGGACCGTCCGATCTAATGTGTATGGTTGAGATAATTTAAATAATTAATAACTTTATTAACTAAAACTGTCCAATCAATAATTAACAATCAAAATTGAAAATTGCATGAAAACTGAAAACTATAGGCGTAAATCTCAATCCCTCTTTCAGACTTAGATCCTCCTCTCTTTCCTATGCATAATGCAAAGTCCCTCCTTCTAGTTAAGAGTGTATCTAATTCTGACCCCTCAACATTTTTTTCAAGCCAATTAAGTCACTCTATTGCCGTTAAAAAAAAAAGTCAAATTAAAATCAATGACAGCCAATTTCATTTTATTTTTTTTACTGTTTAGAAATAAATAACTTTAAAGTTTAGAAATTTAGTGGAAAATTCATAAAGTTTGAAGGATTTTGTAGTATGTGCAATTTGTTAGAAATATACTTCGAGCTAAAAAATAGAGAAGTTAAAAGTTCGTTATTATTCTTTTCGCATGCCCGTATATTTTTATACTAAAATAGAGTCTTATTTAACAAAAATAAGTAAATGAATGATCAAAGATGCATAAAGACTACTCACTAATAATGAAAGTTATAGAAAAATGGAAAATCAATGATGAACATCCATTAAGGCACTAACTTAATTATTCATACCAAAATTAACGTTTAAGGCAGAATTGTTTTTTGAGTTTTTTGAATTGAAAGTTTATATCACATAGATCATTTATGTCAAACTTCAGACAAATCCAAAAACATTTTATATATTATTAAGATACATCAAAATTAACAATTTGTGTATATTTTTAAATATCGTTAGTGGTCTGCATAGAAATTCAAATAGTCACTTTTTATTACAAACAATTAAATAATAATTAGTTAGTTTGGATTCCATCCGCACGAGAGAGAAATTTTAGAGGAAATTAATAATATATATTAGACTTTCGAACAATTTTAGACACTACTAGAAAACATGCGTTTAGCAACCGATTTAGCGACTGATTTTTATCAAAATCGGTTGCTAATTCAATTAGAGACCGATTTAGCAACTGACTAAAATCAGTAGCAAAAACCCTGGTCGCTGATCTGTTGTGACCAAATCAGCAACCGATTTTGTAGCCACCGAATTTGTGACTAAATTTCGAGACCGAATTAGCAACTAATAGCAGCGACCGATTTAGAGACTGGTTTCTGAAAACGGTTTAGAGTCAGATTTTACGACGCATTGTGCGACGCTAATGGCAACTGATTTTAAATTAGATACTAATTTTGTGACCAATTTTAGCGACCAAATTTATTTAATCGGTCACCAATTCAGTCACTAATTCCGCTTTTTTTTTTAAAAAAATTGTAGCCCCTGGAATATATATATATATATATATATACACACACACACACACACATATAAACATACAAAACACATTAGTAAATTAAATTCTTATAAAGATCTACTTAATCAAAGATTATACATAAAAAAATTATGCAAAACAGGAATCACAGAATTGGTAACATGGGAATTACAACAAACATAAATTATAAATTATATCTATATAAAGCTTTGTTTTTTTCATTCTAATACACTATGTAACTCTATAAGAGACTCCAACACCTTCATAGCTTCCTTTCATATGGAGAAATTTATCCATGTGGCGGTTGTCCTTAACTATTTTGCATGCCCTTTTGTCATTCTCATTTTCTAGCAAAAAAAAAAACTAATCAAATTCAACATGCAAATGGAAGAAAAAAACAGAGCAAACTAGCAATAGTAAATAATTACGTTGCGAGGAGAAATCCAAAATTTACTATATGCATCAAGTGAAATATTACCTTTACATAGAATATTTTCAGTGATTTCGACAAACTTCTTTTCTTCTCCCTCTTAGTAAACCCAGGCTGAGTATTTAATGCAAATAAGATTCTGTCAATGAAAAATCATAAAACAAAAACTCTTCAAATCCAAATACAATTTGCATTTAAACTAATCAATATATGAATTACAGAGCATATGAATGTATTGCTAAGCACCGATAAACAGTGAGATGGAAAAACATAATATATGCATGTACACATGTGCGTGTGAGAGATTGAAAACAAATATGCAGCATAAAGTTCTAAGGCTAAGCAACATAGAAAAGCAATTACTCCATTATGGAAGGAACTTCAAGTTGTCAACATAGTACAGCATAAACTGCCAATATTTAAAGTCAAATGGAGATAGGTTTAAAGCAATTACTTCAAGTCACCAAATGGAAAGCTCTTGAAGAAAGCACAAGATAATATGCCACCAGGTAAATTATAAACATTCAACAACATATACACAAAGGACATGTCAATCAAGCAATACCATGGCATAGATTACTATAAGCATTAAGTAGAACCATTAGCTATAAACATTAAGTAGAATATAACCAAATTATTGTCATCAAATTTAAGTGGCCTGCATAATATAGTAAATTATGTTGATTAGAATAAAATATATACCTCTGAAGGACAAACAAATCTAGTATTTTTGCATAACCAAATAGCTTTAGAGATGCATAACGAAATCAGTATTCTGCAAGAGAACAAATAACCAAATAACTTTAGAGAATACAAAGAACTGTAACTATAATTCCACATCAGTATATTAGATTGACTAATTCCACAACAATATCGAAATTGAGTTGCTATATTCAAAATTGGTCAAATTCACTTGCATATTATGTCTCCAACTTCTCAATTAACATGTCTCCACAAAGCCACTGCATGCACACCACTTATTTCATTAGATTTACCTCCCTAGTACTTATCTCCTTTAACATGCATTATTGCATGCTGATTAAAAAAATACACAACTACAATAACCACCCAAAAAATTAAAACAGTGAAAGAATAGGTTGACAAAATTGTAGGCTTAAAATTTCAGTTATTAACATATTGCATTTGAGGCCTCATTCTCAATACTTAGTGACCACACCACAGGTTAAAGTCCAAACCTCCCCTTTTTGTATAAAAGCTGCAATGATATGATTGTTCACCTTGACTTTACATAAACCTGAAAAAGGGGAGCAAAGAAGAAGCTACATATAAGTAAAAAGAAGCAAGCTCAAGAACAATTCATTGGTCAACAACTCATTAGTCAATAATTTTAGAAGCAAGTCTATATGAAATTATGCAACTATAATTGTGACAATATAACTCAAAAATGGAAAATTTAATTCTCAAACGCAAATTTCAATTCATAGTCAAGATACAGGGCATGCACATGTTATTCTATTGCATTTTTTCTTCATAGTAATTGACAAGCTTTACACATATAGTACTTCTAAGACAAATCTTTGAGCTATTAGAACATCTTACTACATACTTTTTTCTCACAAACATAACCAATTTATTTCCTAACACACGTCTATCAACTCAAGATCCATTTTGTAACCAATGAGGCCAAGTCCTTATTTATCCACTGAACCCCTTAAAACTGTTTCTAATAGACTGATACAACAAAAGAATTTCATTAATTTCATAAACAAAACTACTTTTTTCCATTCAATCCCCACCCCCTCTTTTTTTTAAACGAACCATTAAATCAATTTCCACATTATGAATACACATGTAAATTTATACCTTCACATTATTAATAATTGAAATGATACATAATGTAAATCAAGTTTTAAAATGTGTAGTGGTCTATTTTCATCCCAAAGAAGTATAGATACTTGAACAAATTAGAAAAGTTCCCCAAATGCAAAAGTTTAGTGAAGAAGATATCAGGTCAACAACTTTTAAAGCAAAAGAAACCCAAAAGCCTAGTCTGCAAATTTAAAATTAAAAATCAAAGAAGAATAAGAGAAATTCAAATACCTGACGAACGAGTTCTGACGAGACGGGGTTCAATTGCGATGAATGATGGTGAATGATGGAGACACGGTGAAGAGTTTCTGGGTTCAACAAACTCTAGAACGATGGGGAAGATGATTTTAGGGTTTTAACGAGTTCTGGGTTCTGGTTCCAACGAGTTGAGCTTCTGGGTTTTAGGGTTTCATTGATTGAGATTGAGATTGAGTGACGATGGAAGAGAAGAGTAAGGGTTTTTGGGTTCAATCGATTGAGGAGAAAGATGGAGACTGAGTGAGGGTGGGTGAATAATGACGAAGGGTTTTTGGTTTCATTCGATTGAGTTAGAAGAAGAAGAGGGTTCTGGGTTTGGAATTTTTGAAAAAAATTTGATTGAGTGATGTGGGAGAAGAAACTGAGTGAAGAAGAAAAAGATTATGGGTTCGTATAAAAAGAACATATGAGGGTTTTGGTATACGAATTTTTGTTTTAAAAATATATTGAATTATAAAATATTTTAATTATTAAAAAATAGCATAAATAAAAAAATGTTAATGGGAACTAGTGCCAAAATATAAACACGTTTGCGTCGAATTTTTTATCACTATTTATCGGTCTCCAATTTGGTCTCTATAGCAACTGATTTAACGACGGAATGTTTGTGGATTTGACGGTCAAAATAACGGTCATTAATTTAGTCTCTAAACCAACCGAAATATTGGTCTCTAATTATCGGTCTCCATTTCGGTCTCTATAATACATTAGCGACCAATTCAACAACCAATTTTTTTTAAAGTTTACTTTCAAAATATCGGTCTCTAAATCGGTCTCTATAGTGACCGAAATTTTTCAGTCTCTAAATTGGTTGCTAAAAGCGAGTTTTCTAGTAGTGAGAGAATTTGAAAATAATCAATCGATCTGGATCCTCAGCAACAACAACCTTTGTTGTTGTAGTTAAATAAAGGGCTAGGATCCAGTAGCAGGCACCGTAGTAGAGGTCGTCGCTGCTGAGGATCCAGATCGAATAACCTATGTTCTCCAATATCTCTCATTTTATCCACATACTCCTTCAATCCTAATATATAAGACATCTTTTACAAAAGCACGAGAATTAAGAAAAAATAGTTTTTATATTAAATTTGTCAATAATATACTTCCCTTTCCAAAATTACCCTTCAATTATTAAGAGAGAGAAATAATATTCCCTCTCGTCCTTTTTATAAGAGACAATTGACATTTTGGATTCATTCAATAATTAATGTATCTAAGCTATAATATAGATCAAATACATGAATTATTGAATGAATCTAAAAAATGAATTGTCTCTTACAAAAAAGATTGAAGGGAGTAAGTAATCTTTTACTTCTCTTCATTTAATTAAAAGTATTTTTTGTCAAAATTTAATTAATACACATTGAACTTTGTAAATGGTATTATCAAATGGGACAACAAAATCTTGTAAAAATATCTTATATATTGGGACCAAGGTTGTCAGAACCGGAATGGACCGGCCGGTCGGACTGGTCGAACCGGGAACCGGACCTCCATCCGGTCCGAGTCAGCCGCAAAACCGGTCTGCGCATGAACCGGTCATTGAACCGGAAAACCGGCCGAAAACCAGGAAAAACTGGAAAAAACCGGCCGAAACCGGAAAAAACCGGTCTAAAAAAATTACTTATTTTTTTAATTGAAAAAATTAAAAAAAATCCACAAATTAAGTGGGGTCAATCTCATACCACTAAAAGTCACATTAAATGATGACCAATCAAGTGGGAGACTTCAAATGCTCTAAGAAACATCCTAACAAAGACTTATTTATAACTAAGTGGGAGACTTCAAGTATGAGATTTCTCCAATGTGGGACTTCATAGAGTAGTTCATATACAAAGACACTCTATTTTTATTTACAAAACACATTTAACTTTATTTTTTATTAATAATTTGTAATGAGATTAAAAAAGGTATATTTATTTTATTTTATAAAACATACTTTATATTTGTTGTAAATTACCAACAAATTAAAAATAAATTTAAAGAAAAAAGCAACCAACTTTCTCGATAACTATTTTTTTTAATTTAAATTATACAATTATAAACTTTTATATGAATTTCAATTTTTAATAGTGTAAAATTATATATATTGTCTAACTTTTAGTTTATTATTATTATTATATATTATTTAAAATATAAAAATGATATATTTAATTAAAAACGGTCCGATCCCGGTCCGACCTCGGTCCGACCATTGAACCTTGAACCGGTAAGCTCACCGGTTCAATGACCGGTCCGGTTCTGACAACCTTGATTGGGACGAAAGTACTATATTAATATAATATATTTATTTACATTACGTGTCATACCAATTAGCCAAGAATCAAGATAGACCAATCTCTCATTTCTATATTCAATCTACAAGACAAGGGAACCAATAATGCTTTCATTATCTACAATACAAATATAGTAAGCAAGAATGCAGCATCCAGCAATTAAACCACAAAAAACGAAAACATAAACTATCACGAGCACGAAAACATTTTGTTATTGTAGGAGTTGGATCATCTCTAAGCACTGAACCGTCCTGTTTGATCTCAACCATTGATTTTTATTAAATAGTAGCAGTCAACATTAGAATATTATTGATGGACGGTCCTGATCTGCACAGGACGAAAAACTGGAGACAAAATATTAGGGAGGATCCGGATCCGTTCTTGTACATGGTGCTTGTTAATTAATTGCATTGTCAGACATTTCAAATAAGATGAAAGATTTCTCTTTTCGCTCTCTATAAAGAGACTTCTAACTCAAACATTGTTCCGCATTGCTTTTAAATTCAATATAAGACTTTTAACTCAAATTTGACACAACTACGCGATTAATTAGTACACAATACGCAAAGGCCAAACAAATCTTGACTTTCCTTGCTTTTATAAATATCGATATATATTAAGTAACAATAACAATTAACCACCACAACAACAACAAACATTATGAGTACTGAAAAATTAATTGATAGAAAACATTATGTTCTTGTACATGGTGTGTGCCATGGCGCTTGGTGTTGGTACAAGGTCAAGCCGCGATTAGAATCTGCTGGTCACCTTGTCACAGTACTTGATCTTGCAGCTTCGGGAATCAACTTGAAGAAAATTGAAGATGTTAATACAGTTTTAGAATACTCTGAACCTTTGTTGCAGCTAATGGCCACAATTCCACCAAATGAAAAGGTGATTCTTGTTGGTCATAGTCTTGGAGGACTTAACATAGCTCTTGCAATGGAACAGTTTCCAGAAAAGGTAGCTGTTGGTGTTTTCTTAACAGCTCTTGCTCCTGATGTTGATCATAATGCATCTTATGTCTTGGAAAAGGTTTGTTTTCTAACCCTTGACAGTTTTTCTCAAGTTTCATTAAAAAAAACTTAATAATTTTTTTTTTGAAAAAGCTAAATTAACCCATCAAAATTGACACTGGAGAGAATCGAACCAAATTGACTAAAAAACTTTTGATGATAATTATCTTCACCATTAATAATTATTTATTTTTTATAAACTTTTTAACAGTATATCGAGAGTATCCCGGCGGATGAATGGTTGGACACTGAATACTTTCAGAGTGGAAGCAAAACAGCAATGTCTTTTGGTCCCAAATTCTTGTCCAATAAGCTCTATCAACAATCCTCCACTGAGGTAACTACACGTTACTAAAATTTATTCTTAAAATAATGCATTTGCAGCATGACACGTTTAGCCTTCACTTGAAGTTGATCAATAATTGAAGTTTGCAATAGTAAAAATAAAATGATGATACTAATAATATCAAAGAATTGGATTTGGCAGGATCTTGAATTGGCCAAGATTTTATCGAGGCCAGGGTCCCTCTTTATGGAAGACTTGATTCAGCAAAAGAACTTATTCTCCAAACAGGGTTATGGGTCAGTTCCACATGCTTTTATTGTTTGCGATGATGATCTTGCAATTCCATTGAAATTTCAACACTGGATGATCCAAAATGCTGGGATTAATGATGTATTTGAGATCAAAGGCACAGATCATATGGCTATGCTTTGCAAGCCACAAGAACTATGTGATTCTCTCAATCACATATCCGTTAAATATGCATGAAGTCATGAAGTAGGCTTTAGCTTTATGTGTTCGAATTATAGTAACTAGCCGCCAAACGGGCACGTCCCGTGCCCGTTTGTGTGATCGATATTCTTTTTTTTTTTTTTGCTGTGATCGATATTCTCTATTGTGCATATATAAATAACTACTTAATCTTCTTATTTATTGGACTTAGTTAATTGATAACTACTTGACTTCCTTTTTTTGTTGCGGCTAGTTATTAAAAAAAATATATAATTTACTATAAAAAAACTGAAAACCTACTTTTATGTGGAAGTTGTGCTTAGTTTTTTTTTTTTGTAGTTTGTTTTAAGTGTAAAATAGGAATAATGAAAAAGCCATCCCAAAAATTTGTATCCTTTTTATATATAGTAATAGATAAAATAGGCTTAATTAGTCTGCAGATCTTTTAAAGAATTTTTTGGTTTCATTTTGGTCCCTTAAAGAAAATAAGTTCTACTTTGGTGTGTTAGAAAGAATTTAGTGTGACTCATAAAAAAATTTAGTAGTGAGATACATAATTTAGTTACAATTGCTATCAATTGTCACATTTGCATCCTAAATTTATCTAAAAAAATTCCACTTTAAGATACAATGCAATATATAATAACTGCTTTTTTAAAAAATTCTACCCTTACATTCATAGCAATTAAAATACACCAATAATTAAGATGGCTAATTAGGTAAAATCGTCATTCTCTTTATTTATTTATTTTTAATTTTTCTGAAATAGTGAAGGCGGCTATTATTATTGGAAAGAAAAAGTATCAAATATTTAAATGGTGATGTTTCCTTGATTTGGCGACGGAGAAAGTATCTCCATATCAGCTTCCCTAGAAGCTTACCTGATTTACATGCTTCAGTGAAACACTTAAATAATTGTTGTGGCTAGTTAGTAAAATAACAAAATCAATGGATTTTTTTTTATAAATAGAGGAAATGACAACCCATTAGAAACTCACACATATAAAGTGGGAGGACTGAAGTTTGAACCCGGTCATGACGTCCGACGCTAGCAATTTTGACATTTCTCGCTACAAAATAAATATAGCATTATCGAGGGCCAAAAGCCTCCAAGAAGACCTAAAATCTGTATAAAAAAAATACGCATTATTGGTGGCCCAGCACCCTCAATTAAATCCTCGTCGATAAGCATTATTGGCGGCCCAGGACCCTCAATAACATTCTTGGCGGCCTGGGACCGACAATAATGCTTGGTCAAAATTCTATGCATTTTTTGCGGCTCAAGGCCGCCAATAATTAGGTGAATATTTTAAAAAAAATTAGTTACTTCATTATTCCAAAATCAGAAATTTTTTATTTTTTAATAATTAAATAATTAATTTTTTTAAATACATAGATTAATAATTTAATTATTTTTAAATTAGAAATTGTTTTTTAAATAATTAATTACTTTTATTGACTATTATTCTAACATATATCTCTATTCTTAAAATATTAATTTTGCTTTGTGTTAAAAAACATTTTACTATTCTTTTTAAGTTAAAAAAATATTGCAATAATTAATTTTTTTATTTTTCCCTACTCTTTTAAATTTAAAGATTTTTACTTAAAATTAATATTTCTCTATTCTTTAGAAGGAACAAACTTGAAAAGTATGAAAAAAATTCAAAAATAAAAGAATATGAAATTTTAGAGAGAAGTTAGAGAAGTTTAGAGTGGGAATGAAAGTGTGACAATGAATTAAAGTTGGATTAATATAGAGGAGAAGAGAAAAATAACAGTTTGCATTTCTGCATTCATATAATTATTGGTGGTCTGGACCGCCAATAATTTCTAACAATCAAGCATTCTTGGCGCCTATTAGCTGCCATAAATTTTTTGGCCAAATTCTTGGCGGCCCATGGCCCTCAATAATGGATTGTCAGACTTTTTGAATAATTGTGTCTTTTTTTGGCGGTCAGGACCCTCAATAACATACGTATTTTATAACTTATTTGAGCTTCAAGCCCTCAATAAATTATGGAAGACTTAAAGGCTCCAAAAGATTTCGCCAACAATGTGAATTATTCTTGTAGTGCTATCAGTTAAGATATGATTTATAGACAAATCAATGGATATTTTAACCATGTATGATTTGTTATTCATTTACTTTAATATCAACCTTTTAGTTATTATTTTATCAATGATTGATACTTTTTACCGTAGTTAATTGCTTATTTTAATTTTTAGGACACTTATCCTTAAAGTAGTTAATAGGTTCAAATACTTCACCAATGCAGTGTGTAGTTTTCTATGCAGTTTTACCCTCTCTATTTTGAGTGAATCGGAATTTTACCCCCCCTATTTTAAAATTCGGAATTTTACCCCCCCTATTTTATAATTATTTGGATTTTGCCCCCCTAAAAAGCTAAAACACCAATCCTTAAAAGATCTTATGCTATGCTGCCTATAGCAACAAACACCAAGACAATATTGATAGCAATACACTAACTCAACTTGTCAGCCTAATTTTCTATTATCAATACAACCCAATACAAATTATACAAGCAAAACCACATCACAGACAACATAAAGTCACTGGCAGCAGGAGAATACAGTACTTCACCAATCACGCCTAAAGCCTGCAATGGCTCAAGACAAAACTAGCAGCAAAAACAGCATCACAGAGATAAATAAAGGTAGTTCCAATGAAAGAACAAGGGTGCAAGGGGTTGGGTAAAGTCTATATAAATCCAAAATATAACTAGCAAGTTGAATTCAATTCAAATTAAACATTGAAATCAAATAACAGTACTTAAAGCCACAATACAAATTGATATAGAGATGCAGCTTTCACAACAAGAAATAATGACAACCTATTTACAAGATTAACCCAATAGCCATATTAGTTTAGCACTTGTTGAGAATTGAGATAATGTTGGTGTTTCAAACACTGCTAACTAACACTTCATTGTTTTCATAAGTTGAATTAGTGACTGCAGAGTTTTGAGCATACTTCACAGGATATCATAAGCTGAATTATCTGATTCTGGTACGTCATAATCCAATATTTATGCATTATGCCTCACAATTCCTCGGATCATTCAATTAAACCAAACATGACATGATGCATTTGTGCTTTAGAGGGGGCAAAATCCAAAGAATTATAAAATAGAGGGGGTAAAATTCCATATTTTAAAGTAGGAGGGGTAAAATTCCGATTCACTCAAAATAGGGGGGGTAAAACTGCATTTAAGCCTTTTTTTTTTTTTGTTGATGTTAATCATCTGTTTTTTTAAGGAAAAGGGACTTCATTAATTCAACAGTCGACCGCATAGTAAATAAAATTTAGTCAAAAAAAGATCTTACTAGCAATTAAATTTAGGTTTTCTCGAATAATTTGTATTAGAGAAAGTTTATTAACCATTTGAGCTCATTCAATCTAAGAATTTAAAAAATTATTTTTCATTATAAACAATCAACAGGGCCGGCCCAACATAAAATGTGGGCTGCTTTATGCTTGGGTCGGCCCTGGCAATGAAGAGATAAGTTAATATGGATCTCGATCACCCGCACACATGTTAGATAAGTTTTAGAGAAAATTAATTAGATTGAATAGACCTATGAAGCATAGACACCTCTATGATTAGCGTATCACGGTGTTCGGCACTCCTATGATACTCGTATAACACGTGTCGAACAGGTCAGATAGATGTCCAAAAAAAAAACAATTTTTTCTTTACTCCGACACTCCTTGGATCGATGTTCAACTCCTGTAAAACATTCTTACAACCCATATCAGACAAGTATCCCAAAAGAAATTTATTTTTCTTTGCTTCTACTCTTCTTACATACATATTAGACATATCCACAAGGATAAATGATGTGTCAAATCAAATATTGTTAGATATTTTGTGTTGGCTGCATTTTGGTAAAACAAATAGTTAAGCAGGATGTGGTATGAAACGTTACAACATTAGATCCTGACAGCTGTACGCCAGCTAGCGTATCTTTTGTGCGCACATTTTATTTTAAGAGAAGATCTTTTCTCTTTATTCAGTCCTTGTGTGTGCATTAAGGAAGGTTTTATTTTCTAAACAGATCTTTTGTTTAAAGATTGTTTTAGAAATTATTGTGAAGATTTGTTTTAAAAAACATATCAAATCTTTTAAAGATATGGTTTTATTTTATATTTGTGAGCTGGATATATTTCTGGAAAGAATCTCTTGGAGCCCAAGTTATCAGCTATATAAGGAAGACTCAAGACCTAGTTTTCCTCACCGAAACCAATGTATTAAAATGTAGACTTTTAGGGTTTCGTGTCTATGTAAGCCTTGTGCTTTAGATTTGTGCGTCTTTCTTGTATTGATTGATGCAAGCTTAGGACATAGGTTATTGTAATCTGCTTCCAAACCTTTAGGTAAGAAGCTAGAGTAGTTTGCACTCCAAAACCTTTAGGTACGGAGTATAGAAGCTTTTGGTATACTCGCATGAGTATAGTTTTCTTGAACAGTGTCTTCACACATGTTTTATGTACCCCAACCTTTGATAGGTTGGTCAGAACCCTTGTTGGGATTACAAGGAAGAGGAAGTGAGATGGTGCATCTCAGATCTAGGCTAAGACCCTAGGTTGTAAACAATAGGGGAGTTGCTAGATGGGAATGGCATAAACTTGAGGGTTTTGTCATCAGTCTAGGGCTATTGATTATTGGTTACATTCCTGGATTGGTATCCCCCAGATTAGGTTGCTGTTTGCGCTGAACTGGGTTAACAAACCTCTGTGTGTTGTTTATCTTCTTGCTGTTTACTGTTTATACTATTGTCCATTGTGTTTTTACGTTGGCACGATGTTGGAACATCATATACCACATCTATGACCAGCGTGCCAGAATTTCAAATATATATATATATATATATATATATATATATATATATATATATATATCAATGAGGGACAATATTTTTAGTTTTTTCGATAGTAGATGGATAGATAAAGATCAAATACTATTGTACTTTCTTTCAAAACTTTTTTTTAATGCAATAACTTGCTCTACTAAGGTACCGTTTGGACTAGCTTATTGTAGATTTTTTTACTCAATAAAAGGAGAAGTTAGGTCAAACGGATTTTCAAGAAGCTCTTTATAGAAAAAAAGTTGCTTAATTTTTATGAGTAAAATACATAGATAAAACACTTAAAGTTATAAAACCAACAATTACCAAACAGCTTTAGCTTTTTCTAAAAGCTATTATTTTCACTTTTAACTTTCAAATAGCTTTTAAAACCTAAAAAAGTCAGGACAAACGATACCTAAAATACCCATGTATATATTTTGATTCTCAATTAAGATCTTTTATAAATATATAACGGTGTCGGTGTCCTATATTATTTATATTAGCAGTGTTGACGTGTCAGCGTCGGAGTCTATGCTTCATAAGGTTAGATTGTCCAGCAACTTTAGAGAATTTGAAAATAAGGGATGTTCCTCGTTATTTTTCTCATTTTATTCACATATATTAATATAATATTTATTTAAATTTAGTGTAAATATAAAAATGAAGTTCTTTTGGACTATGACACGAAAATCTCTATGATTAGGTGTGTCGCAGTATCCAATACGTGTCGGTGTCTGACACTCATACGACACATGTTAGATAGTTCAAATAGGTGTCCAAATAAATCATCTTTTTCTTTACTTCGACACTACTTAGATATCGGTGTACGACACTTTATAAAACACTTGTATAATACGTGCAGATAAGTGTCCCCAAATAATAATTATTATTATTCTTTGCTTCTACTCTCCTTAGACATATTTACAAAAATGAAATATATGTGCCGAAACAATAATGTTGATCAATAAGGGATTAAATAAATTACATTTTAATTATATAATTTTTAGTTTTTGGATAGTAGGTGGGTGAAGTAAAGGTCAAATGTATTATTGTATATTCTTTTAAAAGTTTTTTTTAATGAAAAACTTGTTCAACTTAAATGCACATATATATATATATATATATATATATATATATATATATATATATATATATATATATATATATATATATATATATATTTTAATTCTTAATTTAGAACTTTTATAAATATGTAACGGTGTCTCCCTATATATTTTATAGTAGTCGTGTCAAAATGTTCGTGTCTGTATCGTATTGTTTGAGTCTGTGGTTGCATATAAGATCTTAGTCATACGGGTGATTTTGCGAAAGAAAAAAACCTCTCTCTAGAAAATTTCTCTCAAACCTCTCTCTAGAAAACCCAGATCTACTTTTCATCTCTCTCAAATCCAAATCTTTCTCTTCTCACAATGTAGTCATGGCAGTGGTGGTGGTGGTGCGACGAGGAGGAGGTCAGCCCTCCGCACCATCGTGTCCGATCGGCGCCGTTTTGTTCTTCTTCTCATGTTCGTGTTTTTCTTCTTTTTCCTCTGTTTTCGTTTTCTTCTTCTCCGGCACCAATTTCGACACCGCCGACGACGCTGTTTTCCCGCGGGTGTGGGGGTTGCCGGCGCGGATCCGATGGCTGTGCGTGGTCTTGGTGCTGCGGCGATGAGTGGTGGTGGTGGCTTTGCAAGGGTCGGGAATGTAAGGGTCATGGAAGGAAAAGAGCGAACCCACTGTTCTTCTTCTTGTTGCTGTCATTCTAAAGAGGAATGAAGAAGAAGAGTGAGATGTGAAGAATAAAAAAGTAGGAATGAAGTTTGGATAGCTAGTGGTACGGTAAGAAGGAAGAAGGTAGCAGCATTAGGTATATGTGCTTTAGTGGGGGTGGATTTTTTGGTGTTGATGTGGTGGTTATGGGTGAAGGTGATGAGATGGTGTTGTGGTGGTGAGGTGTGGAGATTCTAATGTGGTAGTGTTGGATCTGGCGCTGACAGTGTGTGGTTTGTGCGCATTTAGTTTTTCTTGATATTTGATTCTCTGACCTTTTTCAAATTTGTTGAGATTTGCATGATTCTTTTTGAGACGCTGGGGGTTTCCAAATCTGTTGAGATTTGCAGGTTTCTGGTATCTGGTTGAACTCTACCGCATCGGTGTTGACTGTTAGTTCTCTTTCTACTGGCGTCCACCAACTTTCGACTTAAGGAGCTGCTTTTTGGATTATGATGGGCCGAATAATTTTGATTCGAGTTCGAAAGTTAGTGTCTAGTAGCGTCTCTACGGGTTGGGTTGGTGGTCATTGGTGTATTTCAATTGATGTACTGTAAGGAGTGAATTGGGGTGCTGTTTGATGTACTTTTTGATTTGTTAAAGTGTTTTCATCAGTTTACCCCTCATTTGTATGATTCAACAATTCCTCATACTTCTTATTTAAAAAATTGTTCATTAATAAAATTTAGCCGATTCAAAAAAAAAATCTTAATCATACGCTCGTCCAATTAGCCAAGAAATAGACCAATCTCTTAACTTTTCGGTTGTCATTATCTACGGTACAAATATAGTAGTGGGGAAGCAAGAATGCAGAATCCAGCAAACAAAACAAAAACATAAACCTAACTCAAACCTAAACATCACATGTAATTTTTATAATGCAATGATCGTACCAACTAAGCTAAGCTCACGGAACTTCGCATGTATTTTTTTCAATTCAATAATCAATATAATTTAAAGAAATTTTACACACCCACAATTAGTGCACAATAAGCCAAAATCAACCGATCTATAACTTTCCTTGCTTTAATAAATGTCTATATATAGAGTAGTGACGGAGAAAAAATGTTAAGCAGCAATACAACAATTATAACCACAACAAACATTATGAGTACTGAAAAATTAATAGATAGAAAACATTATTTTCTTGTACATGGTTCATGCCATGGCGCATGGTGTTGGTACAAGGTCAAACCACTCTTAGAATTTGCTGGTCACCTTGTCACAGTAGTTGATCTTGCAGCTTCTGGAACTAACTTGAAGAAAATTGAAGATGTTAATACAATTTTAGAATACTCTGAACCTTTGTTGCAGCTAATGGCCACAATTCCACCAAATGAAAAGGTGATTCTTGTTGGTCATAGCTTTGGAGGACTTAGCATAGCTCTTGCAATGGAAAAATTTCCAGAAAAGGTAGCTGTTGGTGTTTTGTTAACAGCTTTTACTCCTGACATTGAACACAATGCATCTTATGTAATGGAAAAGGTTTGTTTTCTGAGCCTTTAAAATATTTTCTAAAGTTTCATCACAACGCTTCACAAATATAATTTCTATACGTTCCTTCACCATTTCTTATTGTAACTTTAGAAGAAAATTTGATTTTTTTTTTTTACACATAAAAGATATTCATTCATTTAAATTGACTGAGTATATCGATGTAATACAAATTTAAAATCACTAAAAACAAAAAAAATAAATCTACGAACAAACTCACAACTTTTAAGTTAAATAGCGTAAAACGGCAAATTGTTTAAGCCTATATATTTGACTATATTGAAGTGTCCGAAATATTTATATCTCCAAATTTGTAGCATTGGCAACACCAAAGTCATTGATCTGATCTGCAGTACTAGATCGACTTTAATGATCTTTCAATCTAAAACAAAAAAACACTGCACAAAGACGGAAATGCAAAATACGCCGCACAAAAACAAGAAAACAAAATACACACTAAGGGAGGAAATCAAACCAAACAACCTCGCACTTTTAGACGACGAAATAAAAAAAACGAAAGAAATACTAAATATATGTGGAAAACCACACTATATAACTAAAATAGAAGGAAAAAACAATTTCGAGGGGTGATTCTGAGACTAAATTGACCATAAATCATCCCTCTCCAATATATTAAGAGAAAAGTTGTAACGGCTAAGGTTAGAAGAAAAAACTCTCCCTAGAAGAGAATAGTTTTTAATAAGAAAAATTGATTATTAAAATATTGAAATTATTGTCATTTTATCAACTAATATAAGAGAGAAAGTTTTATATGATAGGATGTTTGAAGAGAAATGGCATGTTAAAATATGTTACAGTAGTTTTGATGTGAAATTGATGGAGTCTTAGAATTTTCGATTGAGTCTAATACAACTTTAACTTTATTTATAGATAAGATTTACTTTCACTTATAATATATTTAGATCATTTTTTTATAGATAAGATTTTTTATCAAATGTAAGATTTTTAATTGTAGTTACTTCACCTTTATGGCACATGTTAACATTTTCTCTATATCTTTATATCATCTCTATTTCGACAGTAATTATATTCACCATTAATAACTATTTATTTTTTATAAAATTTAACAGTATATTGAGAATATCCCGGCGGCAGAATGGTTGGACATTGAATTTTCACAGAGTGGAAACAAAAAATCAATGCTCTTTGGTCCCAAATTCTTGTCCAATAAGCTCTATCAACAATCATCCATTGAGGTAACTGAACACCTTACTAAATTGTACTCCTCTTAAAATAATGCATTGGTAATAAGACGCATTTAGCCTTCACTACTGGAAGTTAAATCAATAAAAGTTTGCAATAAGAAAAAAATTGAAAAATTTAAATGGTGGTCCTTTGATTTAATTTAAAAAAACATTTTGGGCCTTTATCTTTTTTTTACTATATGTTTGACAATAAATTTCAAATTTTAAATATATAGTTTTCTTTTTGTACTCTCAATCATAAATATATGTTATGTCTTAAAAGAAAGGGTAAATAGGTTGATACTCCCCGTAAAAGAAAGGGTATAGAGTTTTATTTTTTTCCCTTGTAATTTTTTTTCTTTTGATTCGTCCCTTGCAAAGTAAATTTTTTTGGTTTCCCCCTTGGGTGCAAGGAATTTGGACTTTTTAAATTGATTGAACAGATTAACCGCTTTAAAAAATAGCACTTTTTAAATCGGTTTGAACAAAAATAATTTTTAAGCAAAAATAATTAAGTTAAGCAAAAATAATTTTGTTAATATAAAATGATGATACTGATTAAAAAGATAAAATTGGATTCGGCAGGATCGTGAATTGGCCAAGACTTTATTGAGGGCAGGGTCCCTTTTTATGGAAGACTTGATTCAGCAAAAGAACTTATTCTCCAAACAGGATTATGGGTCAGTTCCAAGTGTTTTTATTGTTTGCAATGATGACCTTACAATTCCATTGAAATTTCAACATTGGATGATCCAAAATGCTGGAATTAATGATGTATTTGAGATCAAAGGCGCAGATCATATGCCTATGCTTTGCAAGCCACAAGAACTATGTGATTCTCTCAATCAGATATCTATTAAATATGTATGAAGTCATGAAGTGGACTTTGGCTTTTTGTGTTTGAATTATAATAATAAAATAATGCTAGCAATACTTTCTTTAATACGAAATTTAAATTTATATAAGACTACATAATTTAGTGTGACTCATATTTTAATTAAGGATAAATAAGTCTTCACTCCCTTATAAAATAGGCCATTTTTGCTTTACTCTACTGCAAAAAATTCCTTTAAGATTCCCCCTTGCAGGGACAAACCTATATATAGGCCAAGTGTGGCCATGGCCACACCAAATTTTTCTAACTTTATATACATATATATATATATATAGTCAAATATTTTTTTTCCGTGAGTTTAACTTAGTTAGTTGGGACATCACATATATTATGCAGAAGTTAGGATTCGAACCTCAGATACTCCACTTATTAACTTTTAAGATGAAATTTCTAGCCACTAGGCTAATAGACAAAAAAAAGAGTTAAATATGTTTTTAGCCTCTACAAAATAGGGACATTTTAAACTTAGTTTTTACTTAATTTTTATTAAATTTTTAATCCCTAAATAATTATCAAGCACTCAATTTTGACCTCTACTGTTAATAAAATTTGTATTTTTGAATGATTATTTCGAAGGTATATTTAAAAAACAGTTCAGCTAGAAAAAAGAACATAAAATATTTGATTTTTGGGTCATAATTTTCATTACTTTTATCTTGAATTGTTGTCATTTTAAAAGTCATATTTAAATGCATATCATGTCAAAAAATGATAAATAAAAGAGAAGTACAATTATTTAGTGTGTAAATTTTCACTTGCATAAGTTTAATGTTAAATAAATATGGTGAAGAGAATACTAAACTTTTAATACTCCCTTTGTCTTAAATTTCTTAATCTATGTGCAAAACTCTAAAATGACCAAAAAATTTAGATAAAATATATGTTTCATGCTTGATGATACATTGTCATTTAAATTTTTTTATGCTAACAAATTTTGGCCACACCAAAAAAGAAATCCTAGATCCGTCCCTGCCCCTTGCAAAGTAAATTTTTTTGGATCCCCCATTGGATGCACTTTTTAAATCGGTTATTCTGTTCAACCGATTTAAAAAGTGTTGTATTTTAAATTATTATTCTGTTCAACCAATTTAAAAAGTTCAAATTTCTTGCACCCAAGGAGGTAAACCAAAAAAATATATTTTGCAAGGGGTGAATCCCAAAGAAATTTTTTGTAGCGGATAAAGCAAAAATGACCTACTTTACAAGAGATAAAGACCTATTTACCCTTTAATTAATAATAATAATGTGTTAAAAAGTGTGTTGCTAGTACTTTTCTATCAAAATATAATCAAAGACACTTCGTGTACGTTTGATTTCACTTCTGGAGCAGCCATAATTGATTCTGGATGTGTAGAATTGATTCTGACTTGTTTGATTTCTCAAAAGTATAATTGATTCTGATTCTATAATTGATTTTTACACTCAAAATTTTTGTTCAACTCACTTTTACATGAATATATCCAAACATAAACCACTTTAACTTAAAATCAATTTTGGCCAGAATTAATTCTGTTAAAATCAATTCTCGTCACCGCAGAACCAAACATACACTTCGTCGGAGAAGTGGCCTGCAACTTTTGTTTTTTTTACATGCATGTAAACAACTATAAACAGGTATGTAATTTAATAAATAGTCTGGATTATGTGTATTTTGTTGTATTTTGATCTTCGGAAAAATGGAGAGCTAATGAATGCTAATTCTATTTTATTTTTTAAAAAAAAGAATGAATTAAATATAAATTTTATAGTTTTTTAATCATAGAAATTCATGAATAATTTATATTATGTTAAAAAATAATTAAATCTTTGTAGGAAAGATTTCCATAATATTATGAATATGAATACCAAAAATCATTTAAAAGTGAGAAAGTACACAAGAGTTCGATTAAAAATATGAATTAATAATGATGACAAAAAATATTT
Organism: Trifolium repens; assembly: GCA_030408175.1. Taxonomy (NCBI): domain Eukaryota; kingdom Viridiplantae; phylum Streptophyta; class Magnoliopsida; order Fabales; family Fabaceae; genus Trifolium; species Trifolium repens. The sequence goes on from CP125851.1 coordinate 42,924,775, forward strand.
GAAGGACCAAATATTGCTGAAACTTTCTATAGAGACTAAAAATAAAATTTGAAATATTTATATGACCAAAAATTTATTTAACCCAACATTTAAAAAGTGTATTAGGATAAATAAGAAACACTTTGTTCTTGTACATGATTTTGTCATGTAGCTGGGGTTGGTACAAGGTCAAGGTCAAGGTCAAGGTCAAGTCACCCTTAAAATCTTCCCGTCGCATCGTCAAAGTTTTCAAATAAGATAAAAAAAAATTCTTTTTATTTTTCTCTATTCGCTCTCTCCATAGAGACTTCTAACTCAATCATGGTTCTTCCTCTACTTTTTAATTCATTTTAAGACTTTAAACTCAAAACTTTACACACCGAAGTATTTAGTCCACAATACGCCCAAGATCAACCGATCTTTAACTTTCATTGCTTTCATAATTGTCTATATATAAAAAGTATTGTTCTGGGCTTAGAAGTCCAATAGTTGAGAAAAACTTCCTCTGAGCCGTCGAACATGGCCCAATTAGGAGCAGCTCACGTCAGTTCATCACTGATCAACAACCACAATATCCCATGCATATTGTAACGGCCGACCACCAGAATGATGAGCATTAACTGCTCATCATGGCTTTACAGCCGTTTTCCGGTAGTCACTTGATGAACATTTATTGTCATCGTGACCTTGACTCAGCGCTGAGGGCTATATAAACACTCATATCACTAGGAGTCAGGTACAATCTCATTCTCTCTGAAAACCTTTGCTTCACTCTCATACTGACTTGAGCGTCGGAGCACCTGCAAGTACACAACCCCTCTCCACTCACGGGAACTTGGGGGCGGAATTACCGCACACACTGGACTTGGTCGACTCTGATCACAGGTAAGATCAGTAGCGTCGTATGTGGGAATTCTCTAGTTTCCCCATCTTTTCATTGAATTGGATCAAAACTACCGAAAAACAATAACCAAATCACGACCAATGGCCGGTAACGGAAATGACAACAACGGTGAACCTCAACCCAACGCCGCAAACGGAAATCAAAACAACTCGGTTGACGGACATTTCACCGATGTGACGGAAACGGGGGGATCATTAGACCCTACCTACAACCCCGATGCACCGGAGGAACCATTGGACATTCCGCTGTTGGCAGTGGGAACTCCGATGGAGGAAATGATGGCAACACTAATTCATGCCATCAACCGGCAAGGAATGATCACCCGCGAGCAAAACCGCAGGATTGAAGCTGTCGAAGAATCGCAAATTACGCGGCTTTCGACCAGCGTTCACCGAAGAAGATCCCCACAACCTTCCCCGCGAAGGGGGGATCATTCGATCACTAGATCGAGGTCCCCGAGACCACTCAGTCCTCGAAGGTATAGAAGAACACCAAGTCCTCGACGAAACATGCATATACCTGTTCGGAGGAATTCCCCTCGACAAGCAGCTGGGAGGCATCATCGCCATAGGTCAAGGTCCCTTGTTCGATCTTCTTTCCCGTTATCACCGTCACCGAACTCCAGAGAGTGACGAGGATAGGCACACTGGGCCCTTGACTGAAAGGATCATGAGAGTACCATTACCCCCAGGTTTGGAAAAACCTCCGGTAATGGACATTTATGATGGATCAACAGATCCCAATGACCACATAGAGAACATTGAAGTTGTGCTCGACTGGAGAAGGGTGCGAGGAGCAATAAAGTGTAAGCTGTTTTCCACCACACTGAGGAAAGGGGCAATGATATGGTACAAAGGTCTCCCACCTCAATCCATTGACTCATGGACCGAGCTTTGCCATCAGTTCACGGCCCACTTCACTGCGTGAAGGAAGCACCCGCCGACAGTTTCATCCCTTGAGGCAATAGTTCAAAGGGATGACAAACCGTTGCGAGACTACATTGATCGGTTCAACAAAATTGTTGTGCAGGTGAGGATTGATGACAAGATGAAGTTGTACCTCTTAGATCGAGGACTACGCCCAGGTAGTGATTTCGCCAAAGCTATGGGCATTGAACAAAGCCGATCATTGGATATATTCCTCGAAAGGGCTCAAAAATATATAGCCTATGAGAAAAAACAAATGGCTGCAGATGTCAGAAAGCCTAAACACTAAGATGAAGTTGGTTCCCCCAGACGAGGTGAAAGAACTCATGGCTAAGATTCCATATGTTTCAGCCATAGGAAGTTTGTTCCAGCCATTGAAAGTTTGATGTACACAATGGTCTGTACGAGGCCAGACATTGGCCATGCAATGGGATTGTTAGCAGGTTTATGTCAAATCCAGGTAAAGCTCATTAGGAAACAGTTAAGTGGATTTTGAGGTATCTACAAGGCACTACAGAGAAGTGTTTGTACTTCAGTAAAGGAGATATTAAAGTACAAGGCTATGTAGATACAGACTTTGCAGGTGAGGTTGATCACCGAACAAGTACTACTGGTTACATATTCACTGTTGGTACTACGGCAGTTAGTTGGATGTCGCGGTTACAAAAGATTGTTGCTATATCCACTACAGAGGCTGAGTATGTAGCGGTAACTGAAGCCGGCAAAGAGTTGATATGGCTTAAAGGGTTGTTGACAGAGTTGGGTTTTATCCAGAAGCATAATTCCTTGTATAGTGATAGTAAAAGTGCAATACATCTTGCAAAGAATTACACATTTCATTCAAGAACAAAGCACATTGATCTTTGCTATCATTTCATCAGATCTCTTCTTGAGGATGGGTAACATTGAAGAAGATTGAAGGAAAAAAGAACGTAGCAGACATGTTGACAAAGGTGGTAACAATTGACAAACTGAAGTTGATCAGTAGGTCTGCTAGAGTAATAGACCAGAGAAGGCTGCTGCATGATTGAGGTGTGAAGACCGATTGAAATTAATCTTCAAGTGGGAGATTGCTAGTTAGTATTACTTGCTACCTATTGTGAAGCAATCTTAACCAGGACGAAAGTCAATAAGTTAGTTTACTTGGTCACCAAGATAACTTGGTCATGTTGGTCAAATTTTGTTGCTTTGCTAGCAAGATTACTTGGTCAAGAAGGAAGTTACTTGGCAAAAAAGAAGTTACTTGGCCATGAAGTAAACTTGGGCACCAAGGTAATCAAGACCAAGCTCACCTATAAATAGGAGGTGGTGGTGAAGATTGAAATTCATTCCAAAATTGAGAGAGAAAAACATTACAACCTTAAGAGAGTTTCAAGAAAATTAGAGAGATTTCTAGTTAGTGAAATTCTTGGGTGTAATTGGGTTTTGGGTAGTGAGAGATATTGAGTGTTTGTAAACACTTTGTGTAAATTTCCTTTTTCAATAGAAAGGTCTGGCATATTTGGCCGAACTCCATTATCAATCTGTGTTTTATTATTCAGCATTTATCGCTTTTCATTAATCTGACTTTAGGGAAATTCGGCATAGTTTCCTAACAGGATCCTCCTCTCTTGCCTATGTAGACTTACCCCTCCAGCTAGGGATTGGTCAAGGGAATAATCTCCAACGAATTACAGCATTGCTCACTCTCAAACATGATAAAAAAAAGGTTTAATAGGTTTTTACCCCCCTGCAAAGTAGGCGAGTGTTGTTTTACCCCCCTGTAATTTATTTTTTTGAGATTACCCCCTGCAAAATTTATTTTTTTTATTTACCCCCTTGGATGCACTTTTTAAATCGATTATTTTGTTCAACCGATTTAAAAAGTGTTGTTTTTTAAATCGGTTGTTCTGTTTTTTTTTTCTGCCACGTCAGCAAAAGGGGATAAATCAAAAAAAAAAATTTGCAGGGGGTAATCTCAAAAAAAAAATATTACAGGAGGTAACGCAAAACTCACCTACTTTGCAGGGGATAAAAGCCTATTAACCCTAAAAAAAAAAATTATCACTAATAGGACATATCAAAAAGGTTCCAAGGAAAGATCATGCTGCTAGCAAATAGTTTCGAGTGAAGGGACCAATACCTTCAAGAATGGAAACAGTGGTAGGAATAAGGCACAAAATCCTATAGTATACACCGCGATTTTAGATTCTATGCACACGATATCCATGCTATCATTCACCAGACTCTCTTCGGAGATGGCATATAAGTATAGATCAACTGAACCATTGAAAACTTAAAACATATGGAGTGGCCCAAGATTATATGGACACTATTAGCAGCCATTTCTCTCTCCCTTCTGTCCATCAATGGTACCACTACCTGTTTTCAGCATGTGTTCCATTTAATCAGTAAACTAACATTTGAGCATGATAACAAAATACGTGCTGGTATAATATTTTGAAATAACTCAAGAAGAAAGGCCTACTCACCAAATATGTAGTTCTATAACCATCAATAATCACAAGATTGCCAAGCTTCCAGGGTTATACGAGATTCAAGTAGTTTAGTTAATTACTCAAGTTTCTGCCCGTCGAATAACTTTTCCTGGCAGCATAACTCTTGAAATCTTCTTAGACTATAAGAAATAAGTTCATTACTATTTGTTGAATGTATACAAGAAATTAATCATTGTCAAGCAATGTACCGTCTCAGAAGTACTTCAGGATTATATGGAAACAGGCTCTTTTGATGAAGATTTCCAATGGAATTGTTCAAAGATAATAAACATTCTGCAGCTTTCTTGAATTGTTCAATATTACGGTGCTTGAAGTCAGCCTTAAAATTCTTGATATTCAATTCGATACTTTCGTTATTGTCAACTGAAGAAGGCGTTTCATCTGCAACAAACTGTAGACCGTCCCCTAAAAGTTTTCTTCTCTTGCAAGATGATTGATTTAAGAGTTCTCCAGATGATGGAAATTCCACAAATAATTTCCATGAGTTGCATATCAAATGCATGCATCTATCAACAAATGTGCAAAAGAGGAAAAAGTAAATACCAATTTCGAAATAGCAATAAGTGTCAGGGTAAGTGTCAACACCAGAAAATAAGACATGCTCCAAACATATGGCAGAAAATCAATCACTAAAACCAGATATGATTATAACTTTCCCTGCTTGTTTATAATCTAATCATAGAAACTCAGTAAGGAAATTTTGTGGTCCAAAATAGTTAGTATATTATACCTCAGAAGATATTTAGCACAGCTTATTCCAGTATCTTTTGAAATGAGATAGTCAAGAAGCACTTGATGATCATAATGTATCTGAAGACCAACCAGCAAGTAAAGAATAAGATAATTAATAAGATTTGTGTTTTTAAACAAGGGTCATGGTAACTAGTGCCCCCAGGGCACTGTTAAGGAACCTAAAATTAGTAAATTTTACATTGAAAAAAGCATATTTACATTTTAAAAAAGTCTGCTGCACAAGTTCCAAGATAATTTGACTACTTTTGGTTCCTTAACTTTTTTTTCTTTGAAAACTCGGTATCCGGCCCAAGGACCGACTAATCCGAGGGGACCAATCCCACCGTCCACTTGTGGGGGCCCCATTTAAAGGCAGAGTTTTTTTTCTTACTCTGTATGGACTAGCCCACCGAAATTGACACTAGAGGGAATCGAACATGAGACCTTGAGAGGAGCAAACTCCAAGGACCCAAGCCAACACCACTAGGCCTTTTGGTTCCTTAACTAGTATCCACTAGTTAGCATTTTCCTTTAAATAAATAAAAAAATAATGAAGTAGATGATGAATTGTCTGCATGTACTAAGGTAGGGTAGTACATGCCTCTGAAAGAAACAGATGGAAAAGGTGAACAGGATTAAAAATGTCTGACAGATCAAAAGGAAAGTCTCTTTTTACATCTTGATATGCAACACCTTTTCTTCCAGACCTACATCAACGAAAATTCATTATCGTGAGAGTGAATATTTAGATTAAGTGGCTACTAGCAAAAAAGTATAAGGTTTGATACACTTGCTTACTGTAGCTGGAGACATGATATGCTAAGCAATTGCAAAAGCACTTCAAACAATAGATCATCCTGTCATTCAAGTGTTAAATAACATTGATGAAACTACAAGATGATGTCAAGAAACTTAACTATTTTGCTAAAGAATATAAAACTCTGCTACACAGTTTTGCAAATATATTTTCAATCTTGAAAGCATAGGGATTTTCAAAAACTCCCATAAAAATTTGAAGTACTTAGATATGAACACAGCAGGACTTGTCAGACTCATCATCCTTATCAAAGATTCATATGACTCCAGAGTTTAAGAAAGCTAAATTTTCAGAGCAAAAAAACTGTTATGAAAACAATGGCCATGCCAGACAAGCTTCACACTCATAAACTACTTTGCACAAACAGCATGGAAAAGGTGATTAGACAGACCTCACGAAGATATAGCTGGAGAAAAGACGACATGAAGTTCATACATATCTCGGAGTAGTTTTCATGGTTGATAGAGACCTCACTTGGAAGATGTTCTTGAATCCACTTGTAAAGCTCTAGTAATCCCTTTTTTATGCATAAGTGATCAAGCTCCGGATCTGGGTTGTTGGTAAAACATGAGCTTAAAGTTGAAAAATCACTGTGGTTTTCCTTTGATCCTCTTTGACTGATCAAATTGACAGAACAATCTAGTAAGAGGAAAATAGCTTGTCTTTGTAGGTGGCTGGAAGACGTCCCATATGCTTCTCCATCAGACAAACTCAATAAAAATGGAGAGCCTTCCAGACAATCACCTTGATCAGACATAAATTGAGTTAAAGGTAGTAGCAAAAGCTCTTGATAGTAGCTATGAAGAACTTCAAGCCGAGAAAAATAGTCTGAACAGTCCAGACACATGAGTGAGCCAAGCCTGATCATCAGAATCTGCAGAGAACAAGGTAATTGGTTTGAAGAATTCACTTCATAGGAGCAAGATTGTGAAACTTGATAGTCTATGTAAACTCATGAAGCTCCATATGCTCAGGTCGCGAAGTCGCAAAAGTTTACTTAATACCAAAACAATACTCAAAGTAGTTATCGTAGTATCTAAACACAATTTAATACTACGTGCATAGTAAATACTCAACATTTTATACTTATAAATTAAACTAAGATGGGTTAACACTTACGAGTCTAGACCAGACCAGACAAAATACACAAATATAGCAGTCAATCAAAATTGATCGACAAATTCACAAATCGTGTGATAGGTTTACAACTCACAAGACAAAACGAGCATAACAAATTCAAAATCAAGTGACAAATTGACAAATCATAATGTTCAAAATTACTTAAGAGTGAAGGATGGTTGGTTGGATTAGGTTAATTGGAGTTGGAGGATAAACTCGGACGAGCTAAGGTTGAACAAAAAATACTACAGCTAAATTTCAATATTAGCTATGTGGACAAGTAATTAGATATTGATTTTGACAAATACATACCAAGACACATCATCCATGGAAATAGAATAGCTAATGCAACTATGCTTTATTGATCCCACATGTCTCTTCTATATCTTGAGAACATGTGCAGCTATGTACAGACTAACTTACTCGCAACCAAATTTCAAGGTCATGGCCAGCACACTGCACTCTGGCTACTACCGACGAACACATTTTCAGCCTGCCATCCTACACCTAGTACGGTAGTACCACACTTGGACATAATGTTAAAAATGAATTACAAGGCTACAAAAAATTCGGCAGGGTTTCCCTTATATATCAGCATTACAAAATATCAATCATTTCTCAATGGCAATATGGCATGCATACATCTCCAAAATTCATCAACCAATGTTCACTCATTCATTTACAGCAGCTTTGTAAGTATTCAAAATACATCTTATGAATCATAAAAAATCATCTATTCACATCCAACCAAAAACAAAGGAGACTCATATCCCATCCCTTTAGTTGCATTAATTGGTGCCGCATGATCCTAAATCCTGAGGACAACATGCAGCTATGTAATCTGCCGTTTTTAATGTTATACAGCTGGAGACTACATAATGATGAAATTTTAGTGTTTGGATGTCAAATGGAAAAGTGACTAAGAGAGTATATTGAATGGAACTCTGAATAATTGTTCTACTAAAACTTATCTTATACTTCTATGTACAATAAGAATCTAGGTCAAACAGAATACAGTTAGTACAAGTCTCATCTAATAACACAGATTATGTACAACGGACTAACAATATATCAGCTCAAGTATTAAATGTTTGATGAAAGAAAAAAAATTCATACACTAAAGTTAATGTTACACAAACCACAAACAAACTATTCAAATGAAAGACAGACAAAAAAAAATTCTCTTAATTGATGAATAGAATATCAATAAGGAGAGGAAATAGTTTTCTCCCAAGGGCTTCCCCATACAACCAAACCAATTACCCATTTTCCCATTGCTAACAATTTTCCATTCCACTCCCTTCTTCAATTAAGCTGAACCTCCTTTACTAATACTAACTAATTAATTGTTCTAGCTAACTATTAACACTCTAATGTACCTAACTATGATATTGATATTTGAGAATCTTGAAAACTATAAACAGTTACCAATAAAATTTTACTTCTTTTTGTATGCCACAAAATGCAAATGGCGTTTTTATACTACTCATAACCTTCTATCCATACAATTTAAAGTGGAAACAGTGATCACTATTTACATTCAATCCTACAAGCAATGAAAAATTAAGTTCTCAAGTTCTTGAACAATTGGAAGAACCATACCAGCAATTTATGTTTCATGTAATGGCTGATGCAAGTCTCAGCACTATCTTCTTGCTTGGGGAGACACCACTTTACAAGTCTAGGTACAAGATTCATTATTGTGACAAAATACACACTAAGGGAGGAAATCAAACCAAACAACCTCGCACTTTTAGACGACGAAATAAAAAAAACGAAAGAAATACTAAATATATGTGGAAAACCACACTATATAACTAAAATAGAAGGAAAAAACAATTTCGAGGGGTGATTCTGAGACTAAATTGACCATAAATCATCCCTCTCCAATATATTAAGAGAAAAGTTGTAACGGCTAAGGTTAGAAGAAAAAACTCTCCCTAGAAGAGAATAGTTTTTAATAAGAAAAATTGATTATTAAAATATTGAAATTATTGTCATTTTATCAACTAATATAAGAGAGAAAGTTTTATATGATAGGATGTTTGAAGAGAAATGGCATGTTAAAATATGTTACAGTAGTTTTGATGTGAAATTGATGGAGTCTTAGAATTTTCGATTGAGTCTAATACAACTTTAACTTTATTTATAGATAAGATTTACTTTCACTTATAATATATTTAGATCATTTTTTTATAGATAAGATTTTTTATCAAATGTAAGATTTTTAATTGTAGTTACTTCACCTTTATGGCACATGTTAACATTTTCTCTATATCTTTATATCATCTCTATTTCGACAGTAATTATATTCACCATTAATAACTATTTATTTTTTATAAAATTTAACAGTATATTGAGAATATCCCGGCGGCAGAATGGTTGGACATTGAATTTTCACAGAGTGGAAACAAAAAATCAATGCTCTTTGGTCCCAAATTCTTGTCCAATAAGCTCTATCAACAATCATCCATTGAGGTAACTGAACACCTTACTAAATTGTACTCCTCTTAAAATAATGCATTGGTAATAAGACGCATTTAGCCTTCACTACTGGAAGTTAAATCAATAAAAGTTTGCAATAAGAAAAAAATTGAAAAATTTAAATGGTGGTCCTTTGATTTAATTTAAAAAAACATTTTGGGCCTTTATCTTTTTTTTACTATATGTTTGACAATAAATTTCAAATTTTAAATATATAGTTTTCTTTTTGTACTCTCAATCATAAATATATGTTATGTCTTAAAAGAAAGGGTAAATAGGTTGATACTCCCCGTAAAAGAAAGGGTATAGAGTTTTATTTTTTTCCCTTGTAATTTTTTTTCTTTTGATTCGTCCCTTGCAAAGTAAATTTTTTTGGTTTCCCCCTTGGGTGCAAGGAATTTGGACTTTTTAAATTGATTGAACAGATTAACCGCTTTAAAAAATAGCACTTTTTAAATCGGTTTGAACAAAAATAATTTTTAAGCAAAAATAATTAAGTTAAGCAAAAATAATTTTGTTAATATAAAATGATGATACTGATTAAAAAGATAAAATTGGATTCGGCAGGATCGTGAATTGGCCAAGACTTTATTGAGGGCAGGGTCCCTTTTTATGGAAGACTTGATTCAGCAAAAGAACTTATTCTCCAAACAGGATTATGGGTCAGTTCCAAGTGTTTTTATTGTTTGCAATGATGACCTTACAATTCCATTGAAATTTCAACATTGGATGATCCAAAATGCTGGAATTAATGATGTATTTGAGATCAAAGGCGCAGATCATATGCCTATGCTTTGCAAGCCACAAGAACTATGTGATTCTCTCAATCAGATATCTATTAAATATGTATGAAGTCATGAAGTGGACTTTGGCTTTTTGTGTTTGAATTATAATAATAAAATAATGCTAGCAATACTTTCTTTAATACGAAATTTAAATTTATATAAGACTACATAATTTAGTGTGACTCATATTTTAATTAAGGATAAATAAGTCTTCACTCCCTTATAAAATAGGCCATTTTTGCTTTACTCTACTGCAAAAAATTCCTTTAAGATTCCCCCTTGCAGGGACAAACCTATATATAGGCCAAGTGTGGCCATGGCCACACCAAATTTTTCTAACTTTATATACATATATATATATATATATAGTCAAATATTTTTTTTCCGTGAGTTTAACTTAGTTAGTTGGGACATCACATATATTATGCAGAAGTTAGGATTCGAACCTCAGATACTCCACTTATTAACTTTTAAGATGAAATTTCTAGCCACTAGGCTAATAGACAAAAAAAAGAGTTAAATATGTTTTTAGCCTCTACAAAATAGGGACATTTTAAACTTAGTTTTTACTTAATTTTTATTAAATTTTTAATCCCTAAATAATTATCAAGCACTCAATTTTGACCTCTACTGTTAATAAAATTTGTATTTTTGAATGATTATTTCGAAGGTATATTTAAAAAACAGTTCAGCTAGAAAAAAGAACATAAAATATTTGATTTTTGGGTCATAATTTTCATTACTTTTATCTTGAATTGTTGTCATTTTAAAAGTCATATTTAAATGCATATCATGTCAAAAAATGATAAATAAAAGAGAAGTACAATTATTTAGTGTGTAAATTTTCACTTGCATAAGTTTAATGTTAAATAAATATGGTGAAGAGAATACTAAACTTTTAATACTCCCTTTGTCTTAAATTTCTTAATCTATGTGCAAAACTCTAAAATGACCAAAAAATTTAGATAAAATATATGTTTCATGCTTGATGATACATTGTCATTTAAATTTTTTTATGCTAACAAATTTTGGCCACACCAAAAAAGAAATCCTAGATCCGTCCCTGCCCCTTGCAAAGTAAATTTTTTTGGATCCCCCATTGGATGCACTTTTTAAATCGGTTATTCTGTTCAACCGATTTAAAAAGTGTTGTATTTTAAATTATTATTCTGTTCAACCAATTTAAAAAGTTCAAATTTCTTGCACCCAAGGAGGTAAACCAAAAAAATATATTTTGCAAGGGGTGAATCCCAAAGAAATTTTTTGTAGCGGATAAAGCAAAAATGACCTACTTTACAAGAGATAAAGACCTATTTACCCTTTAATTAATAATAATAATGTGTTAAAAAGTGTGTTGCTAGTACTTTTCTATCAAAATATAATCAAAGACACTTCGTGTACGTTTGATTTCACTTCTGGAGCAGCCATAATTGATTCTGGATGTGTAGAATTGATTCTGACTTGTTTGATTTCTCAAAAGTATAATTGATTCTGATTCTATAATTGATTTTTACACTCAAAATTTTTGTTCAACTCACTTTTACATGAATATATCCAAACATAAACCACTTTAACTTAAAATCAATTTTGGCCAGAATTAATTCTGTTAAAATCAATTCTCGTCACCGCAGAACCAAACATACACTTCGTCGGAGAAGTGGCCTGCAACTTTTGTTTTTTTACATGCATGTAAACAACTATAAACAGGTATGTAATTTAATAAATAGTCTGGATTATGTGTATTTTGTTGTATTTTGATCTTCGGAAAAATGGAGAGCTAATGAATGCTAATTCTATTTTATTTTTTAAAAAAAAGAATGAATTAAATATAAATTTTATAGTTTTTTAATCATAGAAATTCATGAATAATTTATATTATGTTAAAAAATAATTAAATCTTTGTAGGAAAGATTTCCATAATATTATGAATATGAATACCAAAAATCATTTAAAAGTGAGAAAGTACACAAGAGTTCGATTAAAAATATGAATTAATAATGATGACAAAAAATATTTGAAGGACCAAATATTGCTGAAACTTTCTATAGAGACTAAAAATAAAATTTGAAATATTTATATGACCAAAAATTTATTTAACCCAACATTTAAAAAGTGTATTAGGATAAATAAGAAACACTTTGTTCTTGTACATGATTTTGTCATGTAGCTGGGGTTGGTACAAGGTCAAGGTCAAGGTCAAGGTCAAGTCACCCTTAAAATCTTCCCGTCGCATCGTCAAAGTTTTCAAATAAGATAAAAAAAAATTCTTTTTATTTTTCTCTATTCGCTCTCTCCATAGAGACTTCTAACTCAATCATGGTTCTTCCTCTACTTTTTAATTCATTTTAAGACTTTAAACTCAAAACTTTACACACCGAAGTATTTAGTCCACAATACGCCCAAGATCAACCGATCTTTAACTTTCATTGCTTTCATAATTGTCTATATATAAAAAGTATTGTTCTGGGCTTAGAAGTCCAATAGTTGAGAAAAACTTCCTCTGAGCCGTCGAACATGGCCCAATTAGGAGCAGCTCACGTCAGTTCATCACTGATCAACAACCACAATATCCCATGCATATTGTAACGGCCGACCACCAGAATGATGAGCATTAACTGCTCATCATGGCTTTACAGCCGTTTTCCGGTAGTCACTTGATGAACATTTATTGTCATCGTGACCTTGACTCAGCGCTGAGGGCTATATAAACACTCATATCACTAGGAGTCAGGTACAATCTCATTCTCTCTGAAAACCTTTGCTTCACTCTCATACTGACTTGAGCGTCGGAGCACCTGCAAGTACACAACCCCTCTCCACTCACGGGAACTTGGGGGCGGAATTACCGCACACACTGGACTTGGTCGACTCTGATCACAGGTAAGATCAGTAGCGTCGTATGTGGGAATTCTCTAGTTTCCCCATCTTTTCATTGAATTGGATCAAAACTACCGAAAAACAATAACCAAATCACGACCAATGGCCGGTAACGGAAATGACAACAACGGTGAACCTCAACCCAACGCCGCAAACGGAAATCAAAACAACTCGGTTGACGGACATTTCACCGATGTGACGGAAACGGGGGGATCATTAGACCCTACCTACAACCCCGATGCACCGGAGGAACCATTGGACATTCCGCTGTTGGCAGTGGGAACTCCGATGGAGGAAATGATGGCAACACTAATTCATGCCATCAACCGGCAAGGAATGATCACCCGCGAGCAAAACCGCAGGATTGAAGCTGTCGAAGAATCGCAAATTACGCGGCTTTCGACCAGCGTTCACCGAAGAAGATCCCCACAACCTTCCCCGCGAAGGGGGGATCATTCGATCACTAGATCGAGGTCCCCGAGACCACTCAGTCCTCGAAGGTATAGAAGAACACCAAGTCCTCGACGAAACATGCATATACCTGTTCGGAGGAATTCCCCTCGACAAGCAGCTGGGAGGCATCATCGCCATAGGTCAAGGTCCCTTGTTCGATCTTCTTTCCCGTTATCACCGTCACCGAACTCCAGAGAGTGACGAGGATAGGCACACTGGGCCCTTGACTGAAAGGATCATGAGAGTACCATTACCCCCAGGTTTGGAAAAACCTCCGGTAATGGACATTTATGATGGATCAACAGATCCCAATGACCACATAGAGAACATTGAAGTTGTGCTCGACTGGAGAAGGGTGCGAGGAGCAATAAAGTGTAAGCTGTTTTCCACCACACTGAGGAAAGGGGCAATGATATGGTACAAAGGTCTCCCACCTCAATCCATTGACTCATGGACCGAGCTTTGCCATCAGTTCACGGCCCACTTCACTGCGTGAAGGAAGCACCCGCCGACAGTTTCATCCCTTGAGGCAATAGTTCAAAGGGATGACAAACCGTTGCGAGACTACATTGATCGGTTCAACAAAATTGTTGTGCAGGTGAGGATTGATGACAAGATGAAGTTGTACCTCTTAGATCGAGGACTACGCCCAGGTAGTGATTTCGCCAAAGCTATGGGCATTGAACAAAGCCGATCATTGGATATATTCCTCGAAAGGGCTCAAAAATATATAGCCTATGAGAAAAAACAAATGGCTGCAGATGTCAGAAAGCCTAAACACTAAGATGAAGTTGGTTCCCCCAGACGAGGTGAAAGAACTCATGGCTAAGATTCCATATGTTTCAGCCATAGGAAGTTTGTTCCAGCCATTGAAAGTTTGATGTACACAATGGTCTGTACGAGGCCAGACATTGGCCATGCAATGGGATTGTTAGCAGGTTTATGTCAAATCCAGGTAAAGCTCATTAGGAAACAGTTAAGTGGATTTTGAGGTATCTACAAGGCACTACAGAGAAGTGTTTGTACTTCAGTAAAGGAGATATTAAAGTACAAGGCTATGTAGATGCAGACTTTGCAGGTGAGGTTGATCACCGAACAAGTACTACTGGTTACATATTCACTGTTGGTACTACGGCAGTTAGTTGGATGTCGCGGTTACAAAAGATTGTTGCTATATCCACTACAGAGGCTGAGTATGTAGCGGTAACTGAAGCCGGCAAAGAGTTGATATGGCTTAAAGGGTTGTTGACAGAGTTGGGTTTTATCCAGAAGCATAATTCCTTGTATAGTGATAGTAAAAGTGCAATACATCTTGCAAAGAATTACACATTTCATTCAAGAACAAAGCACATTGATCTTTGCTATCATTTCATCAGATCTCTTCTTGAGGATGGGTAACATTGAAGAAGATTGAAGGAAAAAAGAACGTAGCAGACATGTTGACAAAGGTGGTAACAATTGACAAACTGAAGTTGATCAGTAGGTCTGCTAGAGTAATAGACCAGAGAAGGCTGCTGCATGATTGAGGTGTGAAGACCGATTGAAATTAATCTTCAAGTGGGAGATTGCTAGTTAGTATTACTTGCTACCTATTGTGAAGCAATCTTAACCAGGACGAAAGTCAATAAGTTAGTTTACTTGGTCACCAAGATAACTTGGTCATGTTGGTCAAATTTTGTTGCTTTGCTAGCAAGATTACTTGGTCAAGAAGGAAGTTACTTGGCAAAAAAGAAGTTACTTGGCCATGAAGTAAACTTGGGCACCAAGGTAATCAAGACCAAGCTCACCTATAAATAGGAGGTGGTGGTGAAGATTGAAATTCATTCCAAAATTGAGAGAGAAAAACATTACAACCTTAAGAGAGTTTCAAGAAAATTAGAGAGATTTCTAGTTAGTGAAATTCTTGGGTGTAATTGGGTTTTGGGTAGTGAGAGATATTGAGTGTTTGTAAACACTTTGTGTAAATTTCCTTTTTCAATAGAAAGGTCTGGCATATTTGGCCGAACTCCATTATCAATCTGTGTTTTATTATTCAGCATTTATCGCTTTTCATTAATCTGACTTTAGGGAAATTCGGCATAGTTTCCTAACAGGATCCTCCTCTCTTGCCTATGTAGACTTACCCCTCCAGCTAGGGATTGGTCAAGGGAATAATCTCCAACGAATTACAGCATTGCTCACTCTCAAACATGATAAAAAAAAGGTTTAATAGGTTTTTACCCCCCTGCAAAGTAGGCGAGTGTTGTTTTACCCCCCTGTAATTTATTTTTTTGAGATTACCCCCTGCAAAATTTATTTTTTTTATTTACCCCCTTGGATGCACTTTTTAAATCGATTATTTTGTTCAACCGATTTAAAAAGTGTTGTTTTTTAAATCGGTTGTTCTGTTTTTTTTTTCTGCCACATCAGCAAAAGGGGATAAATCAAAAAAAAAAATTTGCAGGGGGTAATCTCAAAAAAAAAATATTACAGGAGGTAACGCAAAACTCACCTACTTTGCAGGGGATAAAAGCCTATTAACCCTAAAAAAAAAAATTATCACTAATAGGACATATCAAAAAGGTTCCAAGGAAAGATCATGCTGCTAGCAAATAGTTTCGAGTGAAGGGACCAATACCTTCAAGAATGGAAACAGTGGTAGGAATAAGGCACAAAATCCTATAGTATACACCGCGATTTTAGATTCTATGCACACGATATCCATGCTATCATTCACCAGACTCTCTTCGGAGATGGCATATAAGTATAGATCAACTGAACCATTGAAAACTTAAAACATATGGAGTGGCCCAAGATTATATGGACACTATTAGCAGCCATTTCTCTCTCCCTTCTGTCCATCAATGGTACCACTACCTGTTTTCAGCATGTGTTCCATTTAATCAGTAAACTAACATTTGAGCATGATAACAAAATACGTGCTGGTATAATATTTTGAAATAACTCAAGAAGAAAGGCCTACTCACCAAATATGTAGTTCTATAACCATCAATAATCACAAGATTGCCAAGCTTCCAGGGTTATACGAGATTCAAGTAGTTTAGTTAATTACTCAAGTTTCTGCCCGTCGAATAACTTTTCCTGGCAGCATAACTCTTGAAATCTTCTTAGACTATAAGAAATAAGTTCATTACTATTTGTTGAATGTATACAAGAAATTAATCATTGTCAAGCAATGTACCGTCTCAGAAGTACTTCAGGATTATATGGAAACAGGCTCTTTTGATGAAGATTTCCAATGGAATTGTTCAAAGATAATAAACATTCTGCAGCTTTCTTGAATTGTTCAATATTACGGTGCTTGAAGTCAGCCTTAAAATTCTTGATATTCAATTCGATACTTTCGTTATTGTCAACTGAAGAAGGCGTTTCATCTGCAACAAACTGTAGACCGTCCCCTAAAAGTTTTCTTCTCTTGCAAGATGATTGATTTAAGAGTTCTCCAGATGATGGAAATTCCACAAATAATTTCCATGAGTTGCATATCAAATGCATGCATCTATCAACAAATGTGCAAAAGAGGAAAAAGTAAATACCAATTTCGAAATAGCAATAAGTGTCAGGGTAAGTGTCAACACCAGAAAATAAGACATGCTCCAAACATATGGCAGAAAATCAATCACTAAAACCAGATATGATTATAACTTTCCCTGCTTGTTTATAATCTAATCATAGAAACTCAGTAAGGAAATTTTGTGGTCCAAAATAGTTAGTATATTATACCTCAGAAGATATTTAGCACAGCTTATTCCAGTATCTTTTGAAATGAGATAGTCAAGAAGCACTTGATGATCATAATGTATCTGAAGACCAACCAGCAAGTAAAGAATAAGATAATTAATAAGATTTGTGTTTTTAAACAAGGGTCATGGTAACTAGTGCCCCCAGGGCACTGTTAAGGAACCTAAAATTAGTAAATTTTACATTGAAAAAAGCATATTTACATTTTAAAAAAGTCTGCTGCACAAGTTCCAAGATAATTTGACTACTTTTGGTTCCTTAACTTTTTTTTCTTTGAAAACTCGGTATCCGGCCCAAGGACCGACTAATCCGAGGGGACCAATCCCACCGTCCACTTGTGGGGGCCCCATTTAAAGGCAGAGTTTTTTTTCTTACTCTGTATGGACTAGCCCACCGAAATTGACACTAGAGGGAATCGAACATGAGACCTTGAGAGGAGCAAACTCCAAGGACCCAAGCCAACACCACTAGGCCTTTTGGTTCCTTAACTAGTATCCACTAGTTAGCATTTTCCTTTAAATAAATAAAAAAATAATGAAGTAGATGATGAATTGTCTGCATGTACTAAGGTAGGGTAGTACATGCCTCTGAAAGAAACAGATGGAAAAGGTGAACAGGATTAAAAATGTCTGACAGATCAAAAGGAAAGTCTCTTTTTACATCTTGATATGCAACACCTTTTCTTCCAGACCTACATCAACGAAAATTCATTATCGTGAGAGTGAATATTTAGATTAAGTGGCTACTAGCAAAAAAGTATAAGGTTTGATACACTTGCTTACTGTAGCTGGAGACATGATATGCTAAGCAATTGCAAAAGCACTTCAAACAATAGATCATCCTGTCATTCAAGTGTTAAATAACATTGATGAAACTACAAGATGATGTCAAGAAACTTAACTATTTTGCTAAAGAATATAAAACTCTGCTACACAGTTTTGCAAATATATTTTCAATCTTGAAAGCATAGGGATTTTCAAAAACTCCCATAAAAATTTGAAGTACTTAGATATGAACACAGCAGGACTTGTCAGACTCATCATCCTTATCAAAGATTCATATGACTCCAGAGTTTAAGAAAGCTAAATTTTCAGAGCAAAAAAACTGTTATGAAAACAATGGCCATGCCAGACAAGCTTCACACTCATAAACTACTTTGCACAAACAGCATGGAAAAGGTGATTAGACAGACCTCACGAAGATATAGCTGGAGAAAAGACGACATGAAGTTCATACATATCTCGGAGTAGTTTTCATGGTTGATAGAGACCTCACTTGGAAGATGTTCTTGAATCCACTTGTAAAGCTCTAGTAATCCCTTTTTTATGCATAAGTGATCAAGCTCCGGATCTGGGTTGTTGGTAAAACATGAGCTTAAAGTTGAAAAATCACTGTGGTTTTCCTTTGATCCTCTTTGACTGATCAAATTGACAGAACAATCTAGTAAGAGGAAAATAGCTTGTCTTTGTAGGTGGCTGGAAGACGTCCCATATGCTTCTCCATCAGACAAACTCAATAAAAATGGAGAGCCTTCCAGACAATCACCTTGATCAGACATAAATTGAGTTAAAGGTAGTAGCAAAAGCTCTTGATAGTAGCTATGAAGAACTTCAAGCCGAGAAAAATAGTCTGAACAGTCCAGACACATGAGTGAGCCAAGCCTGATCATCAGAATCTGCAGAGAACAAGGTAATTGGTTTGAAGAATTCACTTCATAGGAGCAAGATTGTGAAACTTGATAGTCTATGTAAACTCATGAAGCTCCATATGCTCAGGTCGCGAAGTCGCAAAAGTTTACTTAATACCAAAACAATACTCAAAGTAGTTATCGTAGTATCTAAACACAATTTAATACTACGTGCATAGTAAATACTCAACATTTTATACTTATAAATTAAACTAAGATGGGTTAACACTTACGAGTCTAGACCAGACCAGACAAAATACACAAATATAGCAGTCAATCAAAATTGATCGACAAATTCACAAATCGTGTGATAGGTTTACAACTCACAAGACAAAACGAGCATAACAAATTCAAAATCAAGTGACAAATTGACAAATCATAATGTTCAAAATTACTTAAGAGTGAAGGATGGTTGGTTGGATTAGGTTAATTGGAGTTGGAGGATAAACTCGGACGAGCTAAGGTTGAACAAAAAATACTACAGCTAAATTTCAATATTAGCTATGTGGACAAGTAATTAGATATTGATTTTGACAAATACATACCAAGACACATCATCCATGGAAATAGAATAGCTAATGCAACTATGCTTTATTGATCCCACATGTCTCTTCTATATCTTGAGAACATGTGCAGCTATGTACAGACTAACTTACTCGCAACCAAATTTCAAGGTCATGGCCAGCACACTGCACTCTGGCTACTACCGACGAACACATTTTCAGCCTGCCATCCTACACCTAGTACGGTAGTACCACACTTGGACATAATGTTAAAAATGAATTACAAGGCTACAAAAAATTCGGCAGGGTTTCCCTTATATATCAGCATTACAAAATATCAATCATTTCTCAATGGCAATATGGCATGCATACATCTCCAAAATTCATCAACCAATGTTCACTCATTCATTTACAGCAGCTTTGTAAGTATTCAAAATACATCTTATGAATCATAAAAAATCATCTATTCACATCCAACCAAAAACAAAGGAGACTCATATCCCATCCCTTTAGTTGCATTAATTGGTGCCGCATGATCCTAAATCCTGAGGACAACATGCAGCTATGTAATCTGCCGTTTTTAATGTTATACAGCTGGAGACTACATAATGATGAAATTTTAGTGTTTGGATGTCAAATGGAAAAGTGACTAAGAGAGTATATTGAATGGAACTCTGAATAATTGTTCTACTAAAACTTATCTTATACTTCTATGTACAATAAGAATCTAGGTCAAACAGAATACAGTTAGTACAAGTCTCATCTAATAACACAGATTATGTACAACGGACTAACAATATATCAGCTCAAGTATTAAATGTTTGATGAAAGAAAAAAAATTCATACACTAAAGTTAATGTTACACAAACCACAAACAAACTATTCAAATGAAAGACAGACAAAAAAAAATTCTCTTAATTGATGAATAGAATATCAATAAGGAGAGGAAATAGTTTTCTCCCAAGGGCTTCCCCATACAACCAAACCAATTACCCATTTTCCCATTGCTAACAATTT
The DNA here is from genome assembly GCA_030408175.1 of Trifolium repens. Taxonomy (NCBI): domain Eukaryota; kingdom Viridiplantae; phylum Streptophyta; class Magnoliopsida; order Fabales; family Fabaceae; genus Trifolium; species Trifolium repens. Next base: position 42,945,297 of record CP125851.1, read on the forward strand.
TCCATTCCACTCCCTTCTTCAATTAAGCTGAACCTCCTTTACTAATACTAACTAATTAATTGTTCTAGCTAACTATTAACACTCTAATGTACCTAACTATGATATTGATATTTGAGAATCTTGAAAACTATAAACAGTTACCAATAAAATTTTACTTCTTTTTGTATGCCACAAAATGCAAATGGCGTTTTTATACTACTCATAACCTTCTATCCATACAATTTAAAGTGGAAACAGTGATCACTATTTACATTCAATCCTACAAGCAATGAAAAATTAAGTTCTCAAGTTCTTGAACAATTGGAAGAACCATACCAGCAATTTATGTTTCATGTAATGGCTGATGCAAGTCTCAGCACTATCTTCTTGCTTGGGGAGACACCACTTTACAAGTCTAGGTACAAGATTCATTATTGTGACAAATAGTGGATGCTTGTTGGCAGAATCACAACCGGTTTCGACAAAATTATCCCGGTCAACCAAAGTGCATAGTAACTGAAGAAAAGTCCCAAGAAATCTGCGTCCAAGATCAATAACACCGAAATTATCGAGACACGGTTGATTCACTGACAGGCCTTTCTTCATGCTACCAATGTCACAATTCCAACACTCATCCAACAAATTCCAAGGCAATTTCAAAAGACAAGAATTAACAGAGTCATAATACACTTTGACAAGTTCATCATCATAGTCCTCCTTCAAATGTTTACATATAACACGAAGCACTCCAACGATACCAGCAACAGTCGACCAATCACAACTCCTCAGCCCATGTTGCAGCATGAAATCAACATCAGGAGAATCAAACTTATGATTTTCATGCAAACACGAGAGCATTCTAGTAAAAGCCGTTTCCAACGAAACGCACAAAAAATGAATGAAATCATCCCAATTGTTCCCCTACAAATCATTACAGAGAATCATATAGTATGCAATTAGCATAACATAAACTCACTAAAACCATTATTCCATACCGTAGTAGACACGAACTCCGAAGTTAAAACAAGAGCATTAACAGCAACATGTTGAACAAATTCACTCTTAACAGTTAACAAATTCACCTGCCATGAAAAACAAAACAGAATATTATTCAAAAGAACGTCACACAGAAAGCATGCTAATCAATGTTGATTCGAAGCAACACTCACCAATTTAGTTAAGGTTTTTGGCAGACATTGATGAACGGAACAATGCTGCTCGGAACCGCACAATTCCTCTTTATTCGAATCAGAATCAAATTCACGAATCCGCAGCTGAATTTTTCTCAAAACCTACAATAAAAATTCACCAAAAATAATCGGAATAAATAAATAAACAGAGAAGTTATTGAAGATTGTATTGAATTTTCAGATGAAAACCTGAGAAGAGGCGATGAGAATTTCCTTCTCGTTCTCTTTGCTCGTCGGAACGAACGCGTGTGGTTCCTGAAGTACATAGAAAGTAGGTTTGGTTTAAAGGATTGGTTAAGAATTGAAATAGTATAGTTAAATGTGAGAACAGTGAAACAGACTGTGTAGGGACTGAGAGAGTCGTCGATTAGGTGCCAGAGCCACCGCAGTTCACCGGCCGGAGACATTTTTGGGCTCACTGGTTATCTAAGCTCGCACGAGAGAAGCGTTAAACGCTGCCGTTTTTCGGATGACAGCGGGTTTTGCCGTTTTTGATCTTATATAAACGGCAAAGGCTAGCATGCACAAGGGACTTAGGTCTCCCATGGTGCACAAGTTTGTTTAATGGTTGGATTATGACAATCCACAAATTTTATCATGTCCTACGCACACATGAACACTATTATGTTAATTTTTCTCTTCTCTCACTGTGTCTCTTGAGTCTGTTTGGCAAGACCATACAACTGACTTATAGCTTATGGCTTATAAGTTAAAAAATCTGTTTAGTAACAGACTTTTCACCATAAATTTATAACTTATTTTACTGACTTATATCTTATTTTTCAGATGCTATTTCAATTAACTTATGAGCTTATAATATTTAACTTATCATTTTTTTTTCCATTTTTACCATTATTATTTTATCTACTTTACCCTTATTTAAAATAAAACTACTTGCCAGCCTTCTTTTTTATTACAACTATAGCTGTAAGTATAAACCATATAATTGATTATTATATTCTTATATGTAGTAATTTTTTAAGTGAATAATTGAGTTCTTAGTTATAACGTTGTTCACCACATAAAATTACGTTGTTCAGTGTATTGTAACATATCCTTATTGATTTATTCCAATAAACCATACTTTTTTTTTATAAAAAAAAAAATCAATTTTAATTGTTACCTCTTAGAAAACCATGATTTTTAAAAATAAAATTTCACCAAATAATTTCCTAAATTATTTTTTAGTGAATAACAATTAGTTTAATAATATAAAAATAAAAATAAATTATATTACCACATTTAATTTTAAAATTCTAAGTATGTTAAATATTAATTTGATATAAATTTTATTGTGAATTTTATTAATTTGATATTAATTTTACATTTGCCGGCTAATTGAACCGCTAATTTTACCAAACACTTCAATTAGCTTATCAGTCATATGGCTAATATGACTGATAAGCTAATTGAAGTGTTTGGTAAAATTAACAGTTCAATTAGCTGGTAAATGTAAAATGACATAAAAAGATAATATTTTTTTTAGGAAAAGGATAATGTTAATTCATAATAAAATTTATATCAAATTAATATTTAACATAACTATAATTAAGGTATAAGCCAATTGCTGAATCAACCGGCCACCCCTCTGGTTCGCGATCCAACCAGTCCGATCAGCCGGTCCGATTTTTAAAACACTAATGGAGAGAAAATAGAGAGAGAGAGGGAGAAATAAAAAAAGATTAAGATGGGACAAATATAATGTAGGAAGTCCATGGTAATCTATAATAATCTAATGGATAATATCACTTGTGCACCATGGGAGACCCAAGTCCCTTGTGCATGCTAACATTCGCCTATATAAACATGGTCCAGAACAATAATTATAATTATTTCTTTTCTTTTTGTAAAAGTTTCAATCAATAACTAATCATTCATTGAAAATTGTGTAGCACAAACACATCTTAAGTAGTAATATTCTGAGCTGAAGCTTCTTAGCCCCATAAATCTTCTGACCCACAACATCACTAAAACCAACATCACTTAAATGAAGCAATTTAGTGTACTCTTGCTCAGCAATTTAATTTCTTAATAGTCTACTCAATTGACATAGCTTAAATGAAGCAATTAGTGGCTGTCTAATTCTTTGCACTTAGAATATTATCTCCTAATAGTGTACTCTTGCTCAACAATTTAATTTATTTGCTCACCAAAACCAAAAGAAGGGAAAAATAATTATCTATTTCTATTGGGTTAGAGAACTTAAGCTTGGAAAACAAACAGAACAAAATCAGTAACAACAACAATGAATCAGAACAAGAACAAAACAACAAAAACAAAATCAATAAATTTCAATAGGAACAATCACTCATTCATCAAATCAACAAAACAGTCTCAACAAAATTATAAATTAAACATCCCCTGAAGTAGATCAAGTTGTGAAGAGCAATACAATTTTACCATACTTTACTTACAATACAACTAAGATAAAATCGTTATAGAGGATAAAGACCCAACACATCAAGCATCAATAGTATCAAAGAAACAAATAAAAATTTCCCAAATCAAAATTTTCCAAAAACCTAAAACCTTGAAAAATTATAGAAATTTGTCTTAGTCTCAGCAATTCATATCAACATTTAATCACCTGAAATTGAAAACAAGGGGGCTAAGCAGAGTTACATCACCTGAAATTGAAAACAATCACCTGGAATTCAAATCAAGGGGTCGAGCAGAGAAGAGAGTCGATGTCGAGCAGAGAGAGAAAGGGGGAGAACGGCCGGTGGCGTGTGGTGGCGTGCGGTGGTCGAGCTCGAGAAGAGAGAAGCGTGCTTTTGCCCATTCTTTTTTGTTATCGCCCTTTATTATTTTGGTTTGTCTCGAGAAAGAAACAAAAAAAACTTGATAAATTGTGAACGAGCGTGAGTTAGGGATTCAGTGTTGATCGTGATGATTTGAATTTGAAAATTTGATAAATTGTATTTTTATTTTGACCAAAGTGGATCAATTTTGCACATCACAAACGTGTTTGGGAAAAGATTTTGGATATGATTAATTTAGGAATAGTTTGTCACAAAAAAAAAAAAACAAATTTAGGAATAGGTTTCTACTTTCTTTCGTTGTTTGTTTGTTACAATTTTTTATTCTTTAAGTGGTCATTGATTTAAGAAAAGAGAGACTAAAGCGTACAAATAAAAGAATTTTAAGAAAATAGTAATAATATTTGATTAATATTTCTAGTGTAAAAGCCAATTTTTTTTACAAAAACTGTTTTTTTAATTTCAATGTAAAACTTCTACTTTATAATTCTTTAGCATGTGTTTTTAGAGTTTAAGGATAGTGTAAAAGCCAATTTTTTTACAAAAACTGTTTTTTTAATTTCAATGTAAAACTTCTACTTTATAATTTTTAGCATGTGTTTTTAGAGTTTAAGGATAGACCCATAAAAAATAAAGTTGTTTGCTAGAAACTCTTTCTATTTTATTTATGAATCTATCTTACCATTATTATTGAGGTAACTAAATATAAAATAGGAAAAGGCAAAATGCATTAATAAGTCCTTTAAGTTTTATGTCTGTATCAGATAGGTCCTTTAAGTTTTTTAAGTTACAAGTAAGTCCTTTAAGTTTTATGTTTGTATCAAATAAGTCCTTTAAGTTTTTTTTGTATCAAATAAGTCCTTTAACTTTTACGTTTGTATCAGATAGGTCCTTAAGTTCTTTAAGTTTTAAGGACCTATCTGTTACAAATTACAAACTTAAAGGACCTATCTGACACAAACGTAAAACTTAAAGGACCTATTTGATACTTAAAAAACTTAAAGGACTTATCTGATACAAACGTAAAACTTAAAGGACCTATTTGTCACTTAAAAAACTTAAAGGACCTATTTGATACAAACATAAAACTTAAAGGACCTATAGATGCATTTTGCCAATAGGAAAATGTTAACGTGTGGCGCCCTAAGAGCACATGTTAAAGAAAAAAATGTGAAATTATGAAGTATTGTGGAACTTGTCATTAAATTTTATATCTTATTAAATGCTAATTGTATATATTATAGGATACCTTAACATGTACCCTAATATGATCCTATAAAATATATATACTTAAAAGAAACAAAGTTTTGGGGTAGCCAAAGCTACCACATTGACACTCTTAATTAGTGCCCCCTTTGTTCACATATTGGTGTTTGGTGCAGTCAAATATTGGTGTAATCGGCCATTACAAGGTCGTCTGATTAAGATTAGACGATTTAAATTTTAACATTAAATATCTATTAAAAAAATATTCCCTCCATCCCTTTATATTAGCCCCTCTAACTAATTTAATGTATATTAAGAAATGTTGATAGTGTAATTAATTTGTCTATTTTATACGCAAAATGCTCCATCCCTTTGAAGCATTTTGTCTTACCTTCCAACTTTGAAACTCCACAAACACCTGTGTGAGTAGGGGTTATTCTTTTTATATATTGGTATAGATATTTTATACACACCACTAATAATCTATTAAAATATGTTATTGATATAGTGGTGTGTGTGGTGTCTCTTTTGTGTTTGGTGTATGAACTTTTTTTTTTGTTAGTATTGTATAATTCCATTGAATTAATTATTCAAAGTTAGGTGAATTAATTTACATATATATATATAGTGACTAATGTCTACTAACAATGACATTTCATAAGATTTATTTTCTTACATTTGCATAAAACGATACATTTTTCAAGAGTTGAGTTGAATAATGTTGGTCTAAGTAGAGAAAAAACCGACATTGTCTATCCGTAGTTGTTTAGAATAAAAAACAAAATCGAACTTCGATGCATGGATAATCCATGACCAAACACCCTATGCTCTATAAGCACTCTGTCGAGGCAGATTTTGTAAGGAAACGACAGTAGAATCGAATATATGCATAAAATATTGTAAATTAACCTGACTATAATCTATGCCTATCTATGGGATGAAGAGCTAATTGTATCTCAGTTAATTAAACTAATTTTACTTGTCGGGTAGTTATGCATAATTATCTCAAAGGTAAATTCATGCATTTAACTGGCTATCGAAGCAGCCAAGCACTACAATATCAAACCAGATTATACCATGACGAAAACAGTATTAATTCCCGGGTGGTGTAGCCGTAGGTACGTGTCTTTCTCACTAGATTTTGTGATTGAATTTTTTTATACGTGTTATTTTCGTGATAAAACCGGGTTGGTATTGTGTGTTTCTCTCTAGATTTTGTGATTGAATTTTTTTATAAGCATTTTCTTTGTAGTCAAATATAAACAATTTTTTTTTAATATTTATTATATCTTAATCTTAATAGTATACAAATGCAAACACATGTTAGGGAAATTTTGCTTATTTGTCCATCTCTAAACACCCTAATGCCAAATCATCATTTTATAAGATTATTTCCTTTCCATTTCAAGCTTTGATTGCCATATGGTTTCTTGACTTGGAAGAAAATTCAAATTTTGAATTTCCCCTCTTATTTTAGCTTAGCTGGATCATGGAATAACAATTTTGCATTCAATAACATAAATTCGGATCTGACCCAATAGCTCCAAGCCCAATTTTGTACCAAATAAAAAAATACTTCCCTAAGCAAAAGAACAGAAGCACATGTTATTCCAAGACATTTCTGGCAAACTCTTTTCTCCCTCCAATTCAACCTCAGAAAACCCAAGCCCCCATTTTATGAAATTCTCTGAATCTATGTAATGTAACATCGCTTTCCTCTGCTCTTTGAATCTGAACATGTCATTCTCACCTTTCTACCCTACCTTTCAAATTTCAAAATCTCCCCAAAACTTCAAATTCAAACCCTAATAACTCATGTCTATCTTCTCTCATCAGAACTCATTTCTACCATCTCAAAGTAACATTCATCTTTCAAGTTCGGATGCAAAAATGAGGCAGCACCAAGTGAATGGGTTTTGTGCATCTCAGGTGAATTTTTTATTTTATTTAGTTTTATCGATTCTCTTCTTCTTTTGTCTCAGCAATGTCTTTGGTAAACAAAGAATATTGGTTTTCTTATAATTAATTGTTTCATGATTATAGATGAAGAATCTAAAGAAGAAGAAGAAGTAGAAGCCACCAAAGAAGCAGATAAAGGTTTGGATCTTTAGTGTTTTGTTACTGTATATGAAATTTTATATGTTTGGATCTTCATTTTATATGTTTTTTCCCGAATTAGAAAAAAAAATTGAAGGTTGGTTTATGAAATTTTTATTTTCGTTTTTGCAGATTTATTGAGAAGGTAAAGTTAACGATGGATGGCCGAAGCTTTTGGTAGTAAAATTTGCAACATTTTTTTATCTTTGGGGAGGTTGAAGCAGGCAAGTATTTTATTGGATTTCAGTTTTTATTAATTTTTTGTTTGATAATAATTTGATTATTTAAATCATATTATAACTTATAATTTTAATACTACCAAAAATCTTTCTTTATGTTATCCCTCTTTCTATTTCGTATTTCTAATTTACATACAAATTCTAAGCAGAGGAGATAACCTTCATTTGAGTAGCTGAACATACCCTGTTTTTGGCTTTTTGTGGTATTTATTTTGTTTTGGTGTTTCAAAATTTGTCATTCTTAATGACACCTCTTTTGTTCAACTTAATTGATACCTCTTTTTAAGTGAAAAGCATGTCTTGAGTTTGATAATTATAGCTAGGGGGACATCTTAAATTTTATTATTTTCATGCATCTTGAGTTTGATAATTGTAAGGACTTTGTTTCAAATGGATGTAACTATATAATTTATTAGCATCAAGTTTCATTTTTTACTACACTTTTCAATTAGCTTAGAACAAGCAAATATTGTGCCTGCCTGATAACCTCAGGAGGCTGTAGGATCCAGCCATACAATTAGACTATTTTTTCTTTTCTCTCCAATAACTTATAATGTTATCCTAAATTGCAGACTGAGATGATATCAGAATCTATTGATGAGACTTTAGACAAAGAAGAAGCCGAGGAAAAACCTGAAGAGCTCACTAATCAGGTAAATATTAATAAATGACAAATATAATCATACAGCTTACTAAATACTTAAGGATAAGTTCCCATTATCGTATCTAATTTTCATTTATTCATTATAAGGTTCTTGATGAAATTAGAGTGGATATTGCATCCCAGGTTAGTTTTCGACCCAATATTTTAATATGTTAAGAGATACAATATAAAAAATCATGTGTGTTTTCACATATCTGCTTAAGTTTGTGAAATAGTTATTTCATAACTTGACATCAAAGCTTCTACGTGTTACAATTTTTTTAGGAATAGTTGGTTTATGACAAATCTTTTGTCACTACGTTGATTCTTTCTTTAATTACTTTTATGAGTATTGGGGCTGGTACTGTTTTTTTCTTTTTCTTCTTTAGTTATCTTCTGCTCCGAAAGGTCGGATTGCTTCAAGGACAACTTAAAATGTTGTTCCCAGGTAATCTTCAACCTTATTCATGCTGAACGTTGTTTCTTCTATTGGTTTCTCACTTCAGTGTTTCTTTGTGCTTGCAGATCAGAATCTCAAGATGTTGAAGAACTTGGAAAGAGATTGGCTTCCCTTCGAAGACTATAAAGATCTGCTATAGCTGCTGATAGATGTGTTTCTTAATGTACAAATTCATCATATATTCTATATAGCAACAATAAGATTGTACTCTAATGGCACCTCATTTTGTTACCGCTTTTATTCGAATGTGTTAGATATGAAGTATTGTTGTGGGACTCGAATGTATCATTAGCAGAAACATTTATAAATTGGGTGTTTGTTTGGTTACAATCTAATAAAGAGTGAAAAACAATCCTATGTTCAAGTGTTGGTCAATAAGCTACTTTAGTAGGTACTATATTATACTTATGTTGTTGAATTCTGATCCTCTCTATACCTAGGCCTCTGCATAAGATGCATGAATAACATATTTGTTGGTGTATGTTATTGTCTTTCTGTTTTCTAGAGAATCCATTGGCAACTAAGGTTTAAGAATATATAGAATCTATACCAGAGCCAAAAACATGATGGGTAAAGTCTCCACAAAATATGCTACTCATTCTGTTATTAAGCTTAAACTCTTTTATTTGGAAGAAATGTTAAATGGATATAGCATTAAAAAAGTGTTTTTAAATTGTGTAATATTATATAAACTTGACGGATTTTTAAATATTGTCATTAAGTTGTTTGTTATTTTGACGCTATATTTTTTAATGTAGCTATGACTATGAATTATATTTTGATCTATCGTCGGAAGAATGTTAACTTTTTGAATTGTGTGATCTTAAGGCAAATTACATGGATATTGAAATCTTAAATTCCATCCAGTTGTTTACTATTACATTTTGACATGATTTGTTTTCATAATATTTAATTTTGACTATGTACATTGTTTCTAATCTGGCCCCATTTTGTTGGCATGTAATATGATTATACATTATATTTAATTCCTACATAGACATTATTTATGAAATTATGATTATGCATTACAATTTGTAAACTAAAAATTCTATACGAAATTACAAAAACATAATGTTCCCCGTGCGTTGCACGGGTATTAATACTAGTAATTAATATATGTGATTTATATTATAGACCAATTTATGTGTTAAGTTCGTCTTTATAGAACATTAAGCTGATTTCAATTGAAATCTTGATAATGAAAATGAACTATGAAATTAGTTTCACACATTATTTACTTCAAATAGTTTTGAATATAAAAAAAAAAATAGATTTATCGAATAAAAATGTATATGGACTATTGATGGTCAAAATACATATTTTATTCAATAAACTTAAAAAGTTAATTTTTCACTTATATTAAAAATCAGAAGGAGTGGTTTTTAATAGGGCTCATCATCGGTAGATTTTGGACCGAAAATTATCAAATTGTTAAAATTAAAATCGTAACGACTAAATTTGAACTCAATTTTGATCGTCTACATATTCGGTTTATTTGAGAGACGGGTCACACGAGTGACGAGTAGAACGAGTAGAACTTTGTTGCTACATTCAAATTTTCATTGATCTAGAAATTTCTATTCTTCAAATTGTTCAATACCTTATACACAAGACAACAAAAGATAAAAGAACTAATGAATCTATAAATAGGGTGAAATGCACTTACTTTAATTTGTTTCAAATTTGTAGATGTAAAGACAATGACTCTGTTTGGCAAAATTAGCTGATGGCTGATAAGCTAATTGCAGTGTTTGGTAAAATTAGCGGTTCAACTAATTGACAAGCGTAAAATGACATAAATGGACATTCTTAATTAATAATTAAATTTATATCAAATTCATGTTTAGAGTATGTGAGAATTGTAGAAATTAAAATAAATCTTTCACACCTTCTTCATCAATACTCCCTCCGTCCCTCATTATAAGCGCCCCTTGTCATTTTTCATGTATATTAAGAAAAGTTGATAGTGTAATTAATAGTTACCTTTTGTGTATTACAATTAATAAATTGTTCTTGGTGAAAAGATATATGTGGTAGTAATAATTAGAGTTATGTTGAAAAAAAAAAAAATTCTCTTGAAATTTATAAAGGGACTTATATTTTAAGGACAAATTTTTCTTTTCTAAAGGTGCTTATAATTAGAGTTGGGGGGAGTATATTGTTGTAAAATATAATATTTCTCTCATCTATCAAAGGTGGATAAAATATAAGAGATTGAGAAGAAAAAAATAAAAATATGCAACTTAGTGATAGTTTGGTCGGTTTTGACTAATAAGAGATAAATTTTTAGAGATCTACACCCGTCTAAAAGAAACCATTTATGAACAATTTTTCATAACTGTTTACCTAAAATTCAACATGTGTTTGATCGAATACTTTAATGTTTTAGCCTTTATATCAGATTCGAGTCGGATTATGGATCGTGCTCGACACCAGTTTTAAGACTAATACTGTAACAGCCCGGCGACCAGCCACACAGATGCTGAAGCCCCGCTGCTCGTTACCAGCTTAATCACTACCCCCCTTGTAGTGTTTTTGCCTCCGTAGTGATTCGAACCATGCACCCTGGGGATAAATACATGTTCAATGCAATCACTACTACCAATTGAGCTAAAAAGCACGGTGCACAAAACACACCGGCGCATAGTCTAACTATACTAAGCTTCACCACGTGCTCACTATAGCCTAGAACTGCCACCGTCGTCACCACGACCTAACCCATCACCTGGGTGGGATGAGCCCGCAAATGAAAGCAAGGGTCACCACAAAATAAAAGGTATATATATATATAACCGGTGCGAAAGATTGTACACATAACAAATATTCCACAAAACACAAGAGAAAGCTCTTAAATATCAAAGCAATTCCCACCAACGGGTTCATATAAGCAATGCACACATAGCCTATAATGCAACCTCTACAATGCGTGGTACTAACCCTAGCTACCACAAAATGCATGAGCTCCGGAACTGTAGGTCCAACCCCTACTAAACACCAACGAAAACCCGTAGCCCATCACGGTCACTACGAAACCTGATAAAACACCGTAGAATAATAATAAAATCCCGTAGCCCATCATGGTCACTACGAAGATTAGAGTGGACCCAATCTCTGTCAATCACACCCCGTAGCCCATCACGGACACTACGTATCGATCTCAACAAAAATATCGTAGCTCTCCCGATCACTACGAATAAAAAGGTGGGCTCTCCCGATCACCACACCGTACATGCAACTACCAAATGCACGAGCATACGCTTCCCCATATATGCTAATGCAATGAATACATACCTCTCTAGCATATGTAAACCAAACATAACAACATACATACATTTCTCATCATATGTATTCCAAACACCTGTTCATACATATATTCTCATAATCATATGTAAACAGCGCAAGTATTATAAACACTTCCTCATCACGAGAATACATAACACATACATGCCAAGCACACCACAGCACATCACAGAAAATAACCAAGCATGTTATTAACCAGTGAAAAGACAGAAATAAAGTGGAGCCCTTACCTCGGCAAGCTTCCGTCGACACACACGCTCAAACAACACAACGCGCTTCCTAAAACAAGCAGCGCAACAATCAATACATTGTTATCTAACCAATAGTATTGAAACTACACCAATACCCCAAAAACCTAAAGGTTTCTAAGGAAAATCCACTCTTCCGGATACTATACCAAAACCTATCGTACTGATCAACCACCATGAGTTATTTGTACTATTTTTAGGACCCAAAACAATAGGCCAAAGTCTTAAATAATTTGAAATACAAAATGGCCGTTTTCTTGCGTTATAAGCTACGTACTTTCCGAGTACCCGAAAAACTCGTTTCCAATCCCAACCACTTCCATAAATTAATAAAAAGGGATTAGAAAGCTAAAAACCAAGTTTAGAAATCAAATTCCAAAATCTCAACTCCCAGAGCTCGCCCTGGCGAGTTGGTGGCGAGTGAAGGCAGAGAGTACTGGTCTTACTCGCTCTGGAGCTCGCCCTGGCGTGTTGTCAGGACCTGTGACACTCGCCCTGGCGAGTAACCACTCGCCTGGCGAGTTTCAACTGTCATGACAGCAAAAGACAGCAACTCACACCACCTTTTTCCACCCAAGCCTAGTTTGATTCTATTAGTTCCCAACATCTTTTCAAGGTATAAAAACAAACCATTTTCATAAGCAAGCAATTCATTTTCCGAAAGCATGTTGGTTGCTTCGAGTGCAAGTTATTTGATTTTCATTCCCAAAATCAAAACCAAGTCCAAGCACAAGTTTTATTACGGGCCTTAACCGTCCGGTAATCATTTTCAAACATGTTTTCAAGGTAAAAAGCGACACCACATGTCACCATAGTTTTAAACCATTTTGACCCCAAAATACTACCCAAAAACTCTTAGAAAAATATTTTCATAAACCTCAAAATATTTTTCATCGGATTTTCTAAAACAAAACCATACAACGCATTTCCCTTTCGCCCAAAGGTTCAAAGACAACTTTTCTTTTCAAAACCTTACAACATAACCTCATGTAATTGATCAATACATAAACAAACCAAAACCCTAACTTTTCTCATGAGATTTCCACCAACTCATGGAAAATTGAAATAACAAAGCCTACACATGCTTACTAAACCCTCATGAACAACTTTCATGGAACAAAAACCATTCACAACCAATTCTTATGAAATTTCTCCCAAGAACATAATCATAAAAATCCTAACTCCCTAAGAATCTTAGCCAAACAAGGATAGGGAATAGGTTTAGTTACCTTAGGAAGAAGAATCCTTGCAAGTCCTATGATCCAACAAGCCTAAAATCCAAGCTTTTGGTGATGAAATGAAATTTGTCTCAAGGTTGGAAGAGAGAAAGAAGCTCACGGCAAAGCAAGGAGAAGAATGAGTGAAATTGTGATTTTTGCCAAGTCTCCTTATGACCAAAAAGTCATGGTCTTGTTTCATGAGAACCATTGGATCAAATAGTGAAAAGTTCTAAGATCACATCCTAGCCATTGGATTCAATCCAAGTCTATCCTCACGAGATATTTTCTATGCTTCAAGAAGCCACCTCGCCTCACAGCTCTCGCGCGTCGCGACGAACGTAAAACACAAAAACAGAAAATCTACGGAAAGAACGTCTATCGTTTTTCCATTCCAAAACTTATCGCCGAATCTTTTTCCGCGACTGTAATTTTCTTCCATACCTTAGAACATTAATCTCAGAATATATCCTAACTCGCGCAGATATATAAAACTTCCATCCGAAACCTCACTCAAAACAGACGAAATAAGATTTTACAACGACGGGTAAAATCCTACTCGTTTTTCCAAAAACAAGAATAATCCAAAACTCGTTATTCTAAGACCACAGAAATCTCCTCATACTTAAAAGAGGATCACGACCCGAAAGTCTGTGCCTTTCCAGCGCACGAGCACAACACAGGCTCCGTTTCAGCAAAAATCTCATTAATGTGACGATCTTCACAAAACCGCCTCACCAAAAATCCTAAAACTCGCAGCCGACACTAGAGTTCCTTAGAAAAACTGTACAGTGAAATCTTGGGTCTTACAAATACCATATTTAGGGTGTGTTTGGATGAGAAAAGAAAGTGAAAGGAAAGAAAGTAAAAGGAAAGAATGTAAGAGGAAAGAAAGAGAATAGAAAGTGTGAGGATTGTTATGGTTGTTTGGTTGAAGAGAAAGTAGGGTAGAAAGTGAATGGAAAGAAAGATCCATATTTAGTAAATGACAAAAATACCCTTGTTTAGAAAAAATACAAATTATTCTATAAAAAAGAATATGGTCTATTTCAATGAAAAAAGAAATGTCTCTGGGTGTTGGAGCAATTGTATGCCATGAGAAAAAAATCTTGGTGGTTAATTGTAGTGAATAGGAAAAAAAATAGTGGTGAATTTTTTAAAATAAAATCTTAGTGAATAGTGATATTAGTACCGAATAAAAAAAACAAACAAAAGTAAGGGTTTTGTTGACTTTTCAATAAAAAAAAGGAGTGTTTCTAAGGGTGTGTTTGGATGAGAAAAGAAAGTGAAAGGAAAGAAAGTAAAAGGAAAAAATGTAAGAGGAAAGAAAGAGAATAGAAAGTGTGAGGATTGTTATGGTTGTTTGGTTGAAGAGAAAGTAGGGTAGAAAGTGAATGGAAAGAAAGATCCATATTTAGTAAATGACAAAAATACCCTTGTTTAGAAAAAATACAAATTATTCTATAAAAAAGAATATGGTCTATTTCAATGAAAAAAGAAATGTCTCTGGGTGTTGGAGCAATTGTATGCCATGAGAAAAAAATCTTGGTGGTTAATTGTAGTGAATAGGAAAAAAAATAGTGGTGAATTTTTTAAAATAAAATCTTAGTGAATAGTGATATTAGTACCGAATAAAAAAAACAAACAAAAGTAAGGGTTTTGTTGACTTTTCAATAAAAAAAGGAGTGTTTCTAAGGGTGTGTTTGGATGAGAAAAGAAAGTGAAAGGAAAGAAAGTAAAAGGAAAGAATGTAAGAGGAAAGAAAGAGAATAGAAAGTGTGAGGATTGTTATGGTTGTTTGGTTGAAGAGAAAGTAGGGTAGAAAGTGAATGGAAAGAAAGATCCATATTTAGTAAATGACAAAAATACCCTTGTTTAGAAAAAATACAAATTATTCTATAAAAAAGAATATGGTCTATTTCAATGAAAAAAGAAATGTCTCTGGGTGTTGGAGCAATTGTATGCCATGAGAAAAAAATCTTGGTGGTTAATTGTAGTGAATAGGAAAAAAAATAGTGGTGAATTTTTTAAAATAAAATCTTAGTGAATAGTGATATTAGTACCGAATAAAAAAAAACAAACAAAAGTAAGGGTTTTGTTGACTTTTCAATAAAAAAAGGAGTGTTTCTAAAGTTTTCCGTCCATATATGGGTGGAAAGGATTTTGATGTGGGCCCCAGTTAAAACTTTCTTTCCTTCCCTTTTTGTTGTGCAACCAAACAATGGAAAGTGATTCTCTCCTCTCACTTTCTTTCCTCCTTACAATCTTTCCATAGATCCAAACATAGTGTAAAGTTTTCCGTCCATATATGGGTGGAAAGGATTTTGATGTGGGCCCCAGTTAAAACTTTCTTTCCTTTCCTTTTTGTTGTGCAACCAAACAATGGAAAGTGATTCTCTCCTCCTTACAATCTTTCCATAGATCCAAACATAGTGTTAAGAAAAATTAAATGGAGTATTAAAGAACATTATTGTACTACTACTAGTAGTAGTACTACTAATTTAATTATGGAGGTAGGAGGCTAGTTATTCCTATACTCCTAGTATCCCAAAGGCAAATCCTAGTGAGAATAAAAATATGAAATTGATTGGAAGAGAGAATTGAGGTGTTGTGCAGGAGGCGCAGCCCTATAAGGCGACTGAAATGTCGTGCTTAATTAACAGAACACACTACACCACTTTACTGTAGTCTGTACTAAAGCTGAACGATCCCACTCTGTCTCATATAAGCCTCAGAATATGTCTCTATTTTCACCATACATACAATATTCTCTCTCTGACTCACTCTCCCTTGTCTCATCTCATTCAAATTCATTCATTTCCCATACACTCTTTTACTTGTTTGTTTCCCATAAAACCCACTTCCACCCTTTTCTCCATTACTATCCATATAAGCCCCACACATCACTCATTACACTTCTTAACTTAACATTCTTCTTATTCATCAACAAAAACTTTGTTTTCTCACTCTCTTAGCAACTTCTTCAAAACTAAACAATGTCATCTTCGGACTCTGGTGACTGCCGCCGATCAACCAAACCTCAAAACCGTCCAGGAGTACCTACACCTGAGCAAGAGAGTCTCCCATGTCCTCGTTGTGATTCAACCAACACTAAATTTTGTTACTATAACAACTACAACTACTCTCAGCCACGCCATTTCTGTAAGGGTTGTCGCCGCTACTGGACACAGGGAGGTACTCTCCGTGACATCCCAGTCGGCGGAGGTACTCGCAAAAATGCCAAGCGCTCCCGAACTCAGCACATTGCGGCGGTGACCTCTTCTTCTTCCTCTGTTGTGACTTCTGCACCGGAGCACCACCAGTATCAATCAATGTCACCCATCTCTGCCGTACACGGTGGCTCTGTTCCGTACTGTGGTAGTGTTGATGGTGATGGAAAACAGAATATGAGTGTTTCTGGGAGCTTCACTTCACTGCTGAACAATAATACTCACGGCAACTCTGGCTTTCTTGCATTAGGCGGATTTGGGTTTGGGCTTGGACAAGGACTTGAAGAAATGGGCTTTGGGATTGGGAGAAGTGGTTGGGCTTTTCCGGGAATGGTGGATGGATCAAACATTGGTGGTGTGCCTGTTGTGTCTTCAAACTTATGGCAGTTAGAAAATGGTGAAAGTGGTTTTGTTGGTGGTGACTGTTTCTCTTGGCCTGGACTTGCAATTTCAACTCCTGGAAATGGTCTCAAATGAAACTCATTCTAATTTTTCTTTTTTCTTGGATTTTTATCTTATTTCTGGTATGGAGTGTGTAATGGAATTTGGGTATAATCAATCATCATAGTACGTAGTACACCTATGACTTTTTTTTTTGTTTGAGTCTCTTGAAATCCTCTTGTCATGTGTATGTTTACTGGATGGATTAATTAGTTAATGGTGTTTTATGACTGATTAAGCTGCGTGATTGATTCTTTTTGTGGATTACATCTACATTTACCTGAGCGTTAGTCTTTCTAGTTAACCACACTTGAAACTGGATTAGGAAAGATTGATTACTGCGTTATTTGTTTATTGCAGTACATCCTGGTCCAAAATTAATTGAGTATGTGATTATCGAAGAAAAAGGGCCGTAGTATTTTCGGACCTTTTAATTTGGAAGCTGAATTTCGAAAAGAAATTATGTAAATAGATTATGTACTGTATTTAGTAATTTTATTTCAAATTGAAGTTTTGTAGTGCTGTTTTATCGCATGCTCTAAATAATTTAAATTTCTACTATCTGATGGCCAATTCCTTCGTTGTCAAACAGTAATGATAATGTGATCTTTTGGGGATACTTCCTCATTGCTGCAAGTTGTATATGTTCCAACTTTGAGCAATTCCTTTGTTAGACCAGTTCTCTTTTTGACTGGCCTTTGTGGAGTAGTTAAGTAAACAATGTTTGGTTGTGGACCTGGTGGAACATTTTAGAAGCTAGTACTATTGAGTAAGAATTCTTGGACCTGGATTGGGTGCAGTCGGCATTGCTGACTGTATGCATTCGGTGCAATTAAGATTATTTGATCAAGATCAAACAGCTTAAATTTAAGATCAAAATTTTATATGTTTTAAAAAATTTAAATTAGATGGCTGTGATGCATTGAGTGCACCTTAACTGCAGAAAAAGTGACTGCTTTCGATTTATTTCCAGAATTCTTTCAATTTCTTAAAATAAATGGAAAATTCCATTATTATAATTTTTTATGTATAAAATATTAACTAATAATATATCACTATTACTTTCTACATTTTTATTAATGTCACTATTATTATCAATGTATGATTTCATATCATTATATTTTCAAAACTATAGCAGGATATCAAATGAATTTTTCTTTTCTCCTCGTTTGGTGTGCAGGATATGCAAGATATGATATGATAACTATATCATATTTTGTTTCAATTGGATGAAGCAGCAGAGTATCATAAATTAATCCTGAAATTTATCTTATCTTATCTCTTTAGTTAAAAATTTTATCTTGAATTTGAGCGGAGTCAGCATGATAGAACAAGAAAATAATTTACTAATTTATTCTATAAAATATATTTTAAAATAAAAAAAATTAAAATTAATATAATATAAATAATAAAATAATATGATAGTAAATTAAAAATAAAATAATTAATTTTTAAATATATAAAAGATTTTCTCACAAGGGTAATTTTGTAATTTAAATAATCTAAAAAATAAATATAGTTAAGTTATTTATTTGATCATGATTCATATAAAAAAATTTAACATGTTTATATAACTATCCTGTAAAATACTAGTTCGAATTTTAAAACTCAAAATTAAACTCTCTATTTTATATAGAAGAATTATAAATAATCTATTTCCAATTCAAATTGATGCAGGTGGAACCAAAAAAATTATATTATATAAATTAAATACGAAAATTATATTGCATAAAAATATAAGTCGTAAAAAGCACAAAAATACTATTTGAAAATATCAAGTTTTAAACTTAACTTATAAGTCATATTGTGAAGAAAAATAATCCTATTTGGTAATTGTTTTTCATGAGTTTATAGTCTATTTATATTAACTTATAATTTTTTTTGAATTTTTTATCAGCTAATTCAATTAGCTTATAATATTTTATTTTTTGTTCAAAAATTTAAATATTAATAAAAAAATATTTGTTTATGTAATTTCATATTTATATAATCTAGTTTAATTGTTAATTTTATCCCATACTATAAATTCAATTAGTTATACGCTATTTTTGACAAGCAAAGTCAAAGCTGATTATTATAAATTAAACTAAAACTTTAGCATATTGATTTTATTATTTAAAATTAAATGTGTAAATGTTTTATCTAATAAAAAAACATTAATTTTTTAAAAAAAGTTATGATTTAGTTATATATAAATAATAAATAATTTATTGACTGGTTTTTAAATGATTAAATTTTTTTAAAAAATATATAATGTAATTGTTGGCTGCTTAGCAAACACGAAGTTGTTGGCGGTTTAAGCTGCCAGGAAATTTTAGACAGATTTTATCACCATTTGTTGGGGGCTTTAGGCGCCAAAAAATGGTCGTTAGTTTCCTTTCCTATTTATTGGTGGTTATAGCTGTAACACCCTAAATTCAATATTTCTAATACGCTAATTTAGAGCTCTTTTTCAATTCATACTACAGATAAAAATAACTTTAATTAATTTCTTGAAATTGAAAATATAAACATATTGATTTAAGGCATTACATTCTACTACATACATTGCTAATGTAAAGTAAAATCATAAGATAAGAAAAATTCTATTTTTAATTAAGTAAACTTTAAGGTAATCCAACTTTATGAAATCCTTCCCCAGCTTCACAATATAATTCTATTTATAGAAAAAGTCATTTTCTCTTGGTAAGAGAAAATAACTTTCACAATGTATCAAAAATGTTGTACCGGTCCATTAGCTCAACTCATCATGCAAATGAATTTGTGTGTGTTCGAACATTTTTCAAACCTTAGTACCCTTGTTTAACACAAAATAATGCAATCACTAGATTAACATGGATATTATGATAAATTTTAATTAATACAACATTAAAACCAATTTAACTTACCATTTTTTTCTTCTGAGGTCATCCTAACTAGTAACTAATACCTCCGGGGCACGTTAAAATATAAATAGGAATGTCAATGGGGCGGAAATTGATCAGATGATACTTTATCACTCTTTACCCCACCATCTAAAATATTCCCCATCTCCATTCCCCACTTCGAGGAGTATTCTTCCTCAATCTCCATTCTCGCGGATCCCCACAGTTCTCGCGGATATCGAGCAACTTTAAAAAAAGTATTAAATTTCTATTATTTTCAATCAAATTAGTTGTAAAAAGTTATTCAAGTTTAATTATAAAACAAATCAAAATATTAAAATATTATTGTGAGTCTTGTGACAGTTATAAGCATCATATATAAATAAATGTATACACATACTGTGTGAAAATATAATTAAAAATAATTTATAAAGTATCTAAATATAAATTTATAAATATTATTTTAATAGTTTTCGGAGACGGAGGATGAAATATCTTCCCCATCCCCAAACCTCTTCGAGAAGATTTTCTCCTCCATCCCCACAGGGAAAAATTCCCCAACTTCGGATCTCCAAACAGAGCAATCTCCGCGGGCATCCCCATTTATGGATGAAATATATTGACATCCCTAACTATAAAAAAGGTAAGTTTTGTATTGAAAATAACATTTTTCATACTTTATAAACATTAACTATACAAATTCCAATGTATTTTTACTGTATAAATTTTCCTTAACTAATGTATCGGGGACACTATTTAACATTTTTTTTCCGAGCCTAAAAAATTTGAGGCCATATATGGTAGTTGAACTTAAGTACTCTCTTTGTTTCATAATGAGTTATTCAATTGATTGTTTCACACATGTTGTTAGGATTTAACTCACAGTTTTACGGCTGTGCAAATTAAAAGTCAATCTCTTTTTTTAGTTAGTTAATAGTTTTTATTAGAGTTAATTTTGACAGCTGGGCACTTATTTGCACTAATATTGACAGCTGCATTTTTATTGTATATATACCATCCTTTGTAATTTGATTGGAAGTAAGATTAATAATGAAAATATTTTTACTTTTGTCTTTCTAATACATGTCAATATATAATCTTTATCATTGGTGTCAATATAAAAAGATATTTTAACTTTGATTTTTGTGCATTCAATATCTTAAAATTATAAAAATTTATCCTTATAACATTAACTTAATCTTTAATTTTCTTTTTTAGTATAATTAACAAGTGTCTAAAAACACCATTTAGCATGATCCATTATAAAAAATGCCACCGTATATGTTAAATCGAAGTAGATAAAAGGATACAACCAACCAGGCAGCCACAGCAAAATGTGTTGATGACAGATACAGTTCGGAAAATAAAAGGGAAACATGTTGCATGCAATTGTGTAAGACAAATTAAGGAAGTATTGAAACAACAATAGTTACAATTAATACAAAGTAATTAAAGATTCCGAAGTTGTCTAAGAATCACAGAAGATATGTATCTCTTGTCTCCATCAAGTAGCTGCCTGGGGATGATTTTGTTTCAGCAGCTTCACTTGGATGATATATGGATCCCAAAAAACACATGCTTGTTGTACTTATCATTGCATATATTTGAAGTTGGCCCACATGGAATTATCCCAGCAAATTGCGCCCCATTTCTACAGCATGCTCCGAAATTAGAGGGGTGACCCAACACTCATTATTTTGTCCCCCCTGCCTCCACCTACTCTCCCATGCTAATCCTCTGCAATTACAAATTCAATTTACCGGCTTTTTTTATAATTGAATTGAAAATCAAACCAAACGATTCTTCTCTTCTTGTTTGCATTGCATTTGTAGGCCCCACTTGGATCAATCTCACTATAACTACCACAATAAGTGTTTTGATGATGTGCTTTATTTGTGCGATTCTGAGTATACTACTCAGCCAAAATGGTATCATTAATATTAGAAGGCAAATGCTAATATGTGCCCCAATGACACATTTTAAGGTGTATTAAATGAATTGTTATTTTATTTATTCCATCCAAATTAATGATTAAATTAGTTATAATAAGATTCATTAAGTTAATTAGTTATAATAAAATGCATTAAATTGTTTGACTTAAGTTTTTTTTTATTTAATTAAATATTTGAGTACTATGTTAGTACTATTTTGGTTTTTGAATTGCTAATGTATTTAGAAATTTCATATTATCTGTAATTTAATTTTTGTAACTAGATGTAAATAAATAATAAATAAAAATTACTAAAACAAATGCAGTTAAGGGCGTGTGTGTATAAAACAAATATATGACAATCATGTGGATTTTTCTTTTTTTTTGTCTTACCAATTCTTTTAGGCAATTTACCAAAAAAAATTCTTTTAAGTATATTAAATATAGTAGATCATAACTTTTAATTGTAATAATTGTTAAAGTTGATTATTGCTTATTTTAAAAGAAAATTAATTGAAGTATAACAAATTTAATGCACCTTAACATGTGCCCTTGGGGCACATGTTAGCAAGACCCATATTAGAAAGTTCATCTTTCAAACTAAAATTTTATATTAAATGAAAATATTTTTAAGATTTAAACCGTTTGATATTAATGGAAGATTTAGAGGTAATGGTTATACCTAGCTGAATAGTTACATTTAATCTATTTCTTTATTTTGTATTGTGTCTGCTGTTTGTTTGTCTTGTTTTAAGGTGTGTTTGATTTGAAGGAAAAAATAGAGAGGAAAGAAAATTACAGAAATTAATTAATGAACTTAGACTATATTACTTCTATTTTTATGTTTGATAGAAATATTATATTTTTATATACTTAAAAAATGAGATGAAACTGAGACGAAAAATGCCTAAAAAGAAAGCATTCATTCGCCTTCTATGTCTTATATCTATAGTCTTTTTGTCCTAGTGCATCTGTTTTACATTTAAGAAATGTCTGGAATCTTGGATTACTAATTGGTGTAGTACGAAACAATTCGAAATTTTCTTGAATATTATTCAAGAAAAAATGCTAAAGGAACCATTCATAGAGTTCGAGGAACTACTACTCTTGGATGAAATGCTAAAGGAATACCTGGAAACACGTTTACAAAACCTTCGTATCGAAATATACAAAGAAACCATTCAATACATCGTACAATACAAATTCAAAATTGTTAAAAACTGTAAAGGATGAATCTGCAAACAAACCCACAGCATCCAAGTTAATAGCATACAACGGCAAAATGCCTACAAATATAATGAAACTAAAGTGTCCGAAATACTTATGCTTCCATATCTGCAACGTTGATAACGCCAAAATCATTGATTGAATCTGCACCGGATCGAATCTAATCTGACAATTTGAACCGAATAAACACCGAACAAGACGGGAAAATAAAACAACACCGCACCAAGACGAGGAATAACACAGCGTCGCACTATAAGACGACGAAATCACAAAAATGTAAAACTAAATATATGTGAAAATCACTTATTTGAATAAAAAAAAAGGAAAAAAACAATTTAGAGGGGTGGTTTTGGGTAAAAATGGACCTTAAACCACCCCTCCTCAATGAGGATGAAGAAGTGGAGAAAACTAGGTTTAAAGAAAAAAGTGGCAACTGAGAGTTTGGGGTATTAGAATAAAAGAATGTTTTTTTAGTTATTTAAATCATGTATTTTTATCGCTTGTAGTTATTTATCATTCAATTAATGACTGAAAAATGGATCTGCGGATCCTATTCTAATTTTTTCTTTGTTATAAAAACTAAACATTTAAAATGGGACTTATTCTTTTTTGTTCTACTTGTATTCTTCCTATATCCTATGAAAATGATTTGAGTAAATATTAGAATCATTGATAGGGAACTCTGCCAGTAACCCACCTAATTTTATTTTTCAGGATCAATGATTGAACCATGCAAATTTGAAATGCTTTTTCTTTGATAAAAATAGAGATTACTCGATCCATTTTTGTATTGCTCATGATATAAAATAACTCGAACCCCAATTTCAAATGTATATCCCATTTTTGCCCAACAAAATCATGAAAATCCATGATAAGCTACCGACCGGATTGTATGTGCTAATTGCCATTTAGCATATAATCCCGTAGAGCTGTTAAAAAAAACATATAAGCCCATAGATATTAAGGTTCCACAAGCAGTACTTTTCGATGCTGTATTTGAAGCCGTTGTTCAAATTTCATTATGATACACAAGTGAAACAAATTCTTACTGATTAATCTAAATTTATTTATTGATTTTTGTAATTTTCGAACACATAATTAATAGTATGCATAGTTCCATTGAATTAGTTATTCAAAGTTAGGTTTTGAATACTTGGTGGTACAGTGACTAATGTCTACTAACAATGACATTTCATATGATTTTCTTTTGTTTGTATTGGCAATGTTTTCTTACATGTGGATAAAATGATACATTTTTCAAGAATTGAGTTCAATTATGTTGGTCTAATTAGAGGAAAAAATAGAATAAGGTGAGAAAAGACTAGAATGTGACATTATGCATCCATAGTTGTTTAGGATAAAAACAAAGATCGAACTTCAATGTATGGATAATAATAACAATCCAATAGCCAAACACCCTACGGTCTATAAGACTATAACCTCCTTCTGTTAAAGGAGATTTGTACATGAAGATAAGACAGGAGAATCGAATATATGCATAATAATTAATAAAATATGAAATTGATTGGAAGAGAGAATTGAGGTGCGGTGCAGAAGGCGCAGCCCTATAAGGCGACTGAAATGTCGTGCTTAACAGAACACACTGTAGTCTGTATTAAAGCTGAATCATCCCACTCTGTCTCATATAAGCCTCAGAATATGTCTCTATTTTCACCATACAACATACTAGTAGTAGTACAATATTCTCTCTCTCTCTCTCGTCTTGTCTCATTCAAATTCATTCATTTCACATTCACTTGTTTCCCATAAAACCCACCACACTCATACCATAGCCCCACACATCACTCATTTTGAACTTCTTCTTAACTTACACATTCTTCATATACTCTCATCTAACAAAAAAAACATCAACAAAAACTCTTCTTCATTTTCTTCAAAACTAAACAATGCCATCTTCGGATTCCGGTGAGAGCCGCCGATCAACCAAGCCACAAAACCGTCCAGGAGTACCTGCACCTGAGCAAGAGAATCTCCCATGTCCTCGTTGTGATTCAACCAACACTAAGTTCTGTTACTATAACAACTACAACTACTCTCAGCCTCGCCATTTCTGTAAGGGTTGTCGCCGCTACTGGACACAGGGAGGTACTCTTCGTGACATTCCCGTCGGCGGAGGTACCCGCAAAAACGCCAAACGCTCCCGAACTCAGCATATTGCGGTGACTTCCTCTTCTTCTTCCTCTGCTGTGACTTCTGCACCGGAGCACCACCATTATCAATCAATGACACCCATCTCTGCCGGACACGGTGGCTCTGTTCCGTACTGTGGTAGTGTTGACGGTGATGGAAAACAGAATATGAGTGTTTCTGGGAGCTTCACTTCTTTGCTGAACAACAACACTCAAGGGAACTCTGGATTTCTTGCTTTAGGTGGATTTGGGTTTGGGCTTGGACAAGGACTTGAAGAAATGGGCTTCGGGATTGGAAGAACCGGTTGGGCTTTTCCAGGAATGGTGGATGGATCAAACATTGGTGGTGTGCCTGTTGTGTCTTCTGGTGTCGGAAACTCATGGCAGTTAGATGGTGGCGAAGGTGGTTTTGTTGGCAGTGACTGTTTCTCTTGGCCTGGACTTGCAATTTCAACACCTGGAAATGGACTCAAATGAAACTCATTCTAATTTTTTATGTTTTGGTTTCAATCGAAGGTGCTCTGTTACTTTCAAAGTTTAGGTTTTTTTTTTTCTTCATTCTAGTATGGCGTGTGTAATGGAATTTGGGTATAATCATCATCATCATCATCATAGTAGTACACTTAAGACTTTTTTTCTTTTATTTTGTTTGAGTCTCTTGAAATCCTCTTGTCATGTGTATGTTTACTGGACGGATTAATTAATTAATTAATGGTGTTTTATGACTGATTAAGCTGTGTGATTGATTCTATATTTATTTGGTGTTTGTTTCCAGCTGACATTTACCTTCGGTATAATCTTATCTATAACCACCTATAGCATAGACACTGTTTTGGACTAGCTCTACCCACTTAGACGTCGTGCTCAGCCCAATAGGGTGCTGGTCCAATACCACGCACTCCTGCTTAAGAGTGTCTGTAGATATAACCACCTAACTACCATTGTACTAAAGAGCAGAGCCACAGGGCGCATCAATTTTGGTCATGTATGATCAGGCACATTAAACGTGTGCAGTGTCGTAAACCAATACGACACTAGTCATGTACGTATCCGTGTTTTATAACATCTGAAACTGGATTAGGATCCGAGTAAAGATAATGCAGTTATGGTTAAACTTAACCTATTAGAGGTTGAATAATATGGACCAGCATATATATATGATTTATGTTTGTTTTTTGTCATTTGTAAACACTGCAATCTGAAATTTCAAATTAAAGTTATGTGACTGCTGTTTGTCTCATCTCATGCTCTAAATAATTTCTATTTTCTGGTGGCACTTTTCCTTGATTGTCAAATAGAGTAATGATAATGTGACCTTGTGGGATATTTCCTCATTACTGCAAGTTGTATATGTTCCAACTTTGAACAAAGTTTTCTTTTTGAATGGCCTTGTAATAATAGTTAGGTAACCAAATTTTGGTTGTGGGCCTGGAAGAACGTTGATGACTTATAAGCTACTACTATAATAATAGCTCGCATTTATATTATTTTCCTCATGACATACCACATGATTGTTTTTGAGTTGGAATTTTCTCTATTTTTTTTCTCAATTACTATAGTTTTAAAGAGTTATAATGTGTATAAAATTTATTTGGAACAACTAAATGTCACATTATAGTGTTTATATTTTCAAAACTTATAAAAGAAATGAAAAAAAAAATTGGAAAATAGAGAGGATCTTGACTCATTTTTTTAGAGGTACTACTGGCCTATGAAACACGGACTCCGACACGGACACCTGACACAGACACGTCGACACGGCTAATATAAAAAATATAGCACACCGACACTGCTATATATTTATAAAAGTTCTAAATTAAAAATCAAAATATATACATGTCTATCTAAATTGCGCATTTATTTAATTTAAAAAAAGTTTTATTAACAAGATACAATATTATTTGATATTTACTTATCCATCTACTATAAAAATAAGCTAAAAATTTTATCAAATTTTCAATCCCTCATTGATCAATATGGTTGCTTCGACTCATTTTTAATCTTTGTGGACATGCGTCTAATTGGTATCTAAGGAGAGTAGAAGCAAAGAAAAAAATCTTTTGGGACACTTGTCTGACACGTGTTGCATGAGTGTTTTATAGGTGTTGGACACCGATCTAAAGAGTGTCAGGAAATGATTTTTTTTGGACACCAGTCTGAGCTATCCGACATGTGTCGTAGAAGTGTCATACGGGTGTCGGACACCGCAACACGCCTAATTATAAAGGTGTCGGTGCTTCATAACTACTACTGGCTAATGTGTGCTCAATGCGCGCATTGGATGATGAATTCATTTTACAATATGCCCTGGTGGACATGTTGTTCATTAAAATCATTGACATTACACATTTGTGAAAATAATAATTTGATGGATATATACACAAGCAAGTTAAAAAACACAATTTTTAGATGATGTTGAGGCGGAGACAAATAAGGATTCTTAGCAGTCACTAAAAGTTTGATTCACACAATAATGTTTGTTACAGTTGGATAGAGATCTTACAGTTCAAATTTTAAAGCCATGTTTTAGTTTTTAAGGCTTTGTTTGCAAGTTTGGAGGGGAGGGGAGGGAATGGTTTTGAAAAAAAGGAAGAAACAAGTGGAAGGAATAGAGAAGTTTGGGAGAGAAGGAGTTTGGAGGGTTATTTTTTCTTCATAACACAAAAACCCACCAATTTGGGGAACTCAAAAATTGTATTGGATGAGGGTTTCGAGGGGGTTTATATGAATTCTTGAAATTTAATTAATGTTGTTATAATGTTCTTAAATTCATAATATATTAATCATAAGTATTTATTTATCATTCTCTATAAAAAATACTTTCTCAAAAAATGTAAAAGATTTTTTTAATTTTCTCTCTATTTCTCTCCCTCCAAAGTCCTCCCCTTCCTTCCCCTCCAAACTCGCAAACAAAGCCTAAGGAACAAACCTAGTCCCCGATCATTTTCTACAAATCAAAATACATTTCACTCTTTACTTAAAAGAAAATGGAAAACTTACATGTATAATTTGTTAATTAAAGTAAATAAAGGATGCATCTACAACAAAAGGTGTTGATGAGAAATACATTTTGGTATACGATACAATTAAGTAACAAAATAAAATAAAAAGGGAAACGTGTGCATGCAATTGTGTAAGACCAATTGAAGAAGTATAGAAACAAAACATCAATGAATTGAAAGATTGATTAAAGATCCCGAAGTTGTCTAAGATTCACAGGAGATATGTATCTCTTGTCTCCATCAAGTAGCTGCTTGGCGATGATTATGTTAGAAGCCTCACTTGGATGGTATGGATCCCAAAACACATGCTTGTATCTATCATTGCATATACTTGAAGTTGGTCCACATGGAATTATACCAGCAAATTGCCCCCCATTTCCACAGCATGCTCTACTTGATGTTGTGAATCCTACAAAATTTTAAATGTACTATATCACTATAAAAGCATAACAAAAATATTTAATAGATTATTTGTAAACGCTAAGCACTTAATAATACTAGTTAATAGCATAAGTACTTATTATATAAATGATTATGTACAAGTTATTTCTGTAACATAAGATAAAATCAAATCAATTGTTTTCATATAATTAGTTATAAGCTGATTTCGTAAGCTATTCAGGAGAACTTGTGAAAATAAGTTGAAAATATTTGTGGATATGTTATTAGTTGTTTTTAAAAATCTTACAAACATCTATGTTGGGAATAAAAGGCTAAATTGTAGTTTTGACCCCTAATTAACTTTAACATCTTTTACAAAAGGAATGCCCTCACTGATTTTGACCAAGTCAATGCACACGTGAACAATAACTCACATGCCACGTTAGTAGGCCATGTGAGTCATTGTCTACATATGTGTTGGACTTGCTGATATGACATGTGAGTAACTGCTCACATGTACATTGACTTGGTCAAAATAGTCTTTTGCAAAAGAAACTAAAGTTAGAGGGCTAAAATTGCTATTATAAAAGCTAAGAGACCAAAATCACAAGTTTGGGAAAGTTAAGAGGGCAAAAGTGCAATTTAACCTAAATAAAATCAAATAAGTCAATATTTGGCTGGATTTAGTGCCTTGAACTGAATATATTTTCAATAGATTAATCCAACCACATATTTGATTGTAACCGGTAGAAGGGCTAGAAATTTGAATCATAATTTAAATGAAGATAATATATGGCATATATCATTCAACAAAAAAGAAAAAAAGAGGGAAATGAAATATTTGGTATTTACCATATTTATCATAATTTTTAATGAGTTCCATGACTAAATCATAGACATTTGCGAGGACAAATGTGGCTCCAGGGAGATTGTCATTTAGCTCAGCAAGCATATCCTTCAATCGACCATTGTATTGAATTGCAAGTTTGTTAGCTAAATCAACACATTCATCTTCATTCAATTGATTGATAGTCTTTTGGTAAGGTATACATCCTATTGGACCAACATTGCCAATCACAAACTTTCTAGCATCCATTTTGTAAAGTCTCTATCATTCAAACATCAAATAAAATATAGTCAATAATTATTTTGGTCGGGGTCTGAACTCATATTCAAACATTTTTAAGTACAATTAGAGTCAAATTTAGATTTAGAATAAGATAAATAAAATGTGTACCGTGAGTTGGGCTCTAAAATGATTAATCATATCGTCTACAAAAGCATCTGGACTTTGCGAAATTCTGGCTCCAACCGAAAGAACCGGGAGAAGATAATTGTTGAGAAAATCATTGGCTCCAACAGTGATGGAGAAAATTGATTTCTTCATTATGAATTCTCTTGCTTTGGATGCACCAAGTAGTTTGTCAATTTGTTTTCTTGTTATGGTGAAGTAATCTATTTGAACATCCATTCCTATCCTATTCACCTGAAAAATTATAATAATTAGGTATAAGTATATGACATGAAACAATTATATATTTCTATATACATAATTAATGATTAAGAAATTGTAATAGGGAAGTTTGAAATGCTAACAAATATTCTTCCAGTTGCATTAAGAATTCCTCCTCCTCCTGAAGCATAATTAACTCCATAGAGTATTGATTTTCCAGTTGCATTTGGAGCTAAAAATGGGACAGCATAGTTTGGTTGTCCCAATTCCTCTCCTGAAAAGTTTTAAAAAAATCAAAACCAATACATTAAGAAAAAGAGAAAAAAATGTTTAGTACATAGTATATTTTTCCTTCTTTTTTGTTGGGAAAAGAATAAATATACAAACAGTTTGATTGACCGTACGACTACATAACATTTTATTAGTTTGCATGAAAACGACTAACTTTTTTCTGCAGTCAGTCTAGCCAAATCTTCATTGTTAGACGAATATATTGATGTAACATTTGAGATTTGATTGTATTGATTGACTAATATGCAAGCAACATTATTAAAAAAAAATATTAATTGCTAGTTAATTAACAAGAACATTAATTAAAACACCACTTAGCACTTTGAGCTATAAAAAAATACCAAATTATTTGTACCCAAAAGAAGAAAAAAGAAAGCAAAATATATTACCTACTAGATCACCAATGGTTCTTCCATTGGTGTAACGGCCAGTAGGATTTCCTCCAGAAGCTTTAAAATCGATTCCATTAGGAGGAATGTTTGCCTTAGAAAGTGTTGAAAGATAGTTATTGTTTCCTGCATCCACCAAAGAATCCCCAAAGATGAAAGAAGCTCCTAAGCCATTTTTCTGAGCTAAAACATTTCCATAAAAGCTCATATTCACAAGCAAAAATAGAAGGACCAACATGTTGCAACACTTCAATGCCATGGCTTTCAAAATGCTCCACAAAACTTCACCTAATGAAGAACTTAAGTAACATTTAATACAAGCCGTTTATAAATTATTTTTTCCTCTTCACAAGAGAAAACTTGTAACAATGTTTTAATTAAGTGAGATTTGGTTTGACCGGTTTTATAATAAAAAAATTATAATTATGGGTGCACAAGTTGAACACGAATTTTCATATGGTAGGTTATCAACATTGTTCAGATTTCTCACCGTACCGTGCTATGGCATTGGTAAATCAACTGGAGGCATTGCTTTTCCAGTAAGCTAATTAAGTTTATGTTTGGTACTATTCCCTCCGTTCTTTTTTATAAGAAACAGTTTGAAAAAATTATACATATCAAGAAAACACATTGTAAATAGTTTTTTTTCATTTAATACTCTTATAAATTTAAACTTATTCCATTTATACCTTTATTTAATTTCTCTAAGTTCAATTAACTTACTTATTTTTAATATTTCTTTCATAATAAATAAGGGCATAAGTGAATTTCAACATTTAAAACATTTGAAAATCAGTCAAAGTTTCTTATAAAAAAGAACAAAAAAAATATCACTTTTGTTTCTTATACAAAGGAACGGAGGAAGTAGTATTAGGTATCTCAGAATTATGGTAATCCACCGTATTTTTGTCAAAGCTGCAGAGTGTTGTAAAAGCTACAAAGTATAATTTCTGCAAAAATATGATGGGTCACCATGATTCTGGCATTTTCATCGTGATACTAAACACATATTAAATTTCACACTTGAATTGTGCGGGATTTTTTAATGAAATAATTAATTTGGTTAGTTTTAAGGTGAACATTTAGTACATGCAAGCGAAATATTTTTGGTACTCCCTAGCTCCATTCATTTTTAAATGTCGCTTTTAACCATTATACACAATTTAAATGTCGTTTTTTATTAGTATATAAAATCAAATGTTAACAAATAAGATATTGTTCAATTTATTTCGACGAATATCAAAATATAATATTTTCATAATTTTTTATATGTAATAGATAATTAAAAATATTAATGATTAAAGTTATACATGCAGTTGTTAAAAACGACGCAGCTTAAAAATGAAACATACTTTACTAAGCAGGTAGTAAAAAATTTGGGAGGTTTTGGTACTTTTTATGGTCGTAATTAAAGAGTTTAATGGATATAAGCAGACAGAGTAGAAAAACATTACACACTCAACCAATCACCACCATGATTTCCGCCACGTCACCCCATTTTACCCCACCTTCTTGATGTGATATGGAAGATTACATCATTTTCATTGGTTGTTCGTGTAAAATGAATTTACAACGACCGTGCATATCCATTAAAATTCGTAATTAAATGCAACGCCTATTTCCAATTCAAAAATAATGATATGAAATTAATTAGACTTGTTAGATCAAGTGATAGAACAGTTCAGCTGTTTTCAACAACTCGAGGAAGAAAATGCTTGTATACATTTTCTGGACCCGTTTAGTCAAAAGGGGCTTCAACTAATTTTTTTTAGTTTACTCATGTTTGTAAGGAATTTTAAGGTTTAAATACAGTTTTAACTTCTCTATTTTGACTGAATTTGGATTTTAACCCTCTATTTTTAAATCTAGAATTTTAGCCCTCTATTTTGACAAAATTTCAATTTAAACCCCTCTATTTTAAAATTGTGAATTTTAGCCCCCTATTTTGATTAAATTTGAATGTTAACCCCTCTATTTTAGAAAATGTGTTATATAAATAAAAAATACCAAAAAGTTATAAAAATAATAATAATAAAAAAATAAATACAAAAATATTAGCAAAATAACAAATATATGCAAAAAAAATTACTTTTGTTTGGAGGAAAAATGCTTACAACAAGTTTTCCTCAAAAAGAGGTTATTATTTGCGTTTTTCTTAATTATCTAATTTTATATTCAAATAAAGAATAGATATTTTTAAATTAAAATAATTTCATTATAAATATATTCCCTACAATAAAATCGTAAAAAATATAACACTAATATAATTATATTTTTGTTTTCCTATTAGAATATATATATATATGGGGAGGGATCAAATTACACCGGTGTAACATTTGAGTAATGTTACACCGCTCAATAACGCTTTAACGAATTCAAATTTTACAAAATCCACTGTTGGATTGAAAGTTTATATCATATAGATCATCTATGTTGAGTTTTACAAAAATCTAAAATCGTTTGATATGTAATTGAGACACATCAAGATTAACGGTTTATGCGTTTTTATTGAATACCGTTAATCTTCATATGTCTCAAAAACATGTCAAACAATTTTAGATTTTTGTAAAACTCAACATAGATGATCTATACGATATAAACTTCCAATCCAACGGTGAATTTTGTAAAATTTGAATTCGTTAAAGCGTTATTGAGCGGTGTAACATTACTAAAATGTTACACCGGTGTAATTTGATCCCTCCCCTATATATATATATAATTTTCCTATTTTTCAAATTAGGAAATTTTTTGGTATTTATTTTTTATATGAAATTTTTAGATTGTAAAAAATAAATAATGATAAAATATTTAATGATAAGTAATAAGGTGAATAATGGGATAATATAATTAAAATCTTGAAAAAATCATTTTATGGGGGTGGGGGGGTCGGCCATGTCCCACCACAGCCCCCCTAAATCCTCCTTTATCGACAATCACACGCATCCTAAAATTATATAAATTGAAACCTCTTTTTTCATTTTTCAACCACTCATTCATATAGTGTTTCATTCAAAATATTTTTTTGGGAGTGAATGAATAATTCCCATTTTAACTTGCGAATAATGTTCTATTCAAAATGTTTTCATGGGAGGTGAGGGAAGTGTGAGGACAAAAATATTAAATTTTCATAAGATTCGACAGTTAAAGTGCAAACTGAGTTCGCATTTTAAGCAGTGGTTTTTTTTCTTCAGATTTTACATTTATACACCACTCGCTACTTAATCTACTAGTGGGTAAAATTGAAAAGGCAGGAAGAACGCGAGAAGAACATGAGGTATTGAGGTGTGAAAAAAACTCTTAACATATGAGACCCATTGAGTCCACCTGTTTAATAAATTCTATTTTTGTAGTAATTCTTTAGAGTCAATAGTATTATAAACTAAAATTAAGTATATTAAATTAAACGAATATTATACAATAAATATAATAAAATTTTATCAATAATAGATTGTTTTAAGTGATAAATAAATTTTACATTTTAATATTTTTTGTATAAAAAGGGATTCCAATGATTGAGAAGAATTGCAGTAAAAAAAAAAATAACAAATGAGAAGAATCCACATGTGGTGAACAAATAAAAGAATACAATAAAATTTAGGTGCAATAAAACAAACAAATATAGACGATCACGTATGTGTCTATCAATTTGGTATAAATAATTAAAGGTGGGTTACCTTCACTCACATAACGTTGTAAGTAAACAATACACTATCACTGGTTGTGGGAAAAAAAGACTTCATCACTGGTTGATTGTAAACTGAGCACATGCAACATCATATCTTTGAAATTTTGTAATTTTTTCTTTGTTTTGATCGATCCTCCGCTTGAAAGAGTTGACCAAAATAAATGTAGTTGAAGCAATACATTGAAAAATAATAACATAGCTTTATAAATTGTTGAATTTGAGGTGTTTAGGGGAAAGAATAGGGGAAAATAATAAGAAAATATAAATATTATTGATAATGATGTGAATGGCATATTTACATACGAGCTTAGAATAAACAAACTAACGATCAATCTGAAAAAAATGGTGGGTAAAAGTAGATGATTCATGGAAAAGTGGCATATGGGCTGCATATGTCAGGGTAACATATGAATAGGGTTAGAATAGAAAGCAAAAACAATAAACAAGAATCATAAAGGTGAAACAAAACAAAAAAGAAATCCTAATGACGGCTAGGGTTTATATGAAGAAAAAAAGGTAAAGCGAAGAATAACCGAGAATTAATTTTTCTCGGAAAAAGTTGCAGCGGAATTGTATTTCAAGGTGGAAACCAGACTCTGATACCATGTTAAACTCAATGAAATATGTGTAATATTAAAATAGAATAAAATAGAATAATCTGAGTACAATTGTTAAAGAGTTTAAATAGACTATGCTATAGCTAATGAGTCTAACTAATAGGCTAAGTAAACTTAAATAAATTCAATAATAATAATTATACAATATTTACAACATAAATAATCCATGATAGAGCAAGATTAAATCCACTTGACAATATTTTTTTTTTAGTTTTGTGGACTACATTTCGTTTATCACATCCAAAATGCGAATAAAAAAACCAAATTATTGATATGGCTTAATAAACAAATTCCTCAAGCACAAGTGCTGACACACGTACAGTGATGTTTGCTAATTTAATACAACATGATCAATGTTGTTCCTTTAAAGCGGTGAAATGGAAGTATGATCAATTATGCTATTATATTACATTAGGGTCTGTTTGGTTCAATTGAGAAGGAGGGGAGGGATTTATTAGGTTGACAAAATTACCCTAATTTTTTTATTAAAATTCAAAATTATCCTTGTTGAAATATTAAAATTCTAGGTTTTATTTTTTTTTTACAACAAAAAAAATTTAGGTTTTCTACTCATTAGATTTTTTTTTTGTTATATATCCATTAAAAAATTTTTTTTACGTAACATATCCATTATAATTTAATCCTTATTTTGAGTTTATAAGGTTAAGAGTAAAAAAGTAAATTACTTCTCCAAAATTTAAAATATTCCCTCACCTCCCCTCCCCTCCCCTCCAAAAACTTCGAACCAAACGGACCCTTAGAGTTCCTCGTATTTTGTTTCTATAAAAATAAAGATTTTTTATTTTCATTCCTAAAAAAAATGTTTTTATCTCTTTAAAATTTTCAGTTTTTTTTTTTTTTTTTGGTAGTGATCAGTTTTGTTTTTAGTTCTTAACAAATAAAAAAAATTGGAATGTATGCTAATTTAATATAGCATCATCAGGAATTTATATGATGAGATATTATAATTATAAAACGGCACATAAAATATGTGCGTCGCACCCATGGATAAGTGTCTAATTTCCGACTTCTTTGAAAAATTGAGAAAGAAAATTACATTTTAACATTTAGTTAACACACAGTAAATCAACTTGGAGAACCAATATTTTTTTTCTATTCAAGAGAGAGAATCAATGTTAAATCTCCATAAAATAAATTATTGGAAAGAAGTAGATTAGATACAAGTCAATTGCACCATTTTAAGTAACAAAATCAGTTAATTAAATAGAATAAATTATCATCAATTATATAGAAATAATTGTTTAATGACTAGTGTGATCTCAAATTGGCACCTCAACCAAGGTTAAGCACTTTATTTTAAATTTTAAATGAATGATTAATTTTTTTTCTTACAAAGGGTAACAATCATTGTTTGGCCTCATCCACTAAGTTGTGCTTCACAAAAGGAACTGTTGGGTGGGATTTTAATAATGCTGATTTTCCATTCAGCAGTTGACAAATCACTAACCTCTGTTTTGCTATTGGAAAGAAACAAAATATTGGATTGGTGTGAATTGGACATGTACTTAAACGCCAACTCGTAGTATAAGGATTTGTGTGGCAAAAATAGATGAAAGAGAAACACTTTCTTTAATGATAAAAGGAAAGTAGATGGAGAGAATGAAATACTTGCTTTTGTTTGTTGGTGTTTTGTTGCCACCAGACTCAGGAGGGGCCACTCCCCATTATTGGCTTTGTTATCTTAGTTTCTGACTTTTGTCGTTATAATAAATTGCATTTGCTATGTGTGGAAAATTTCCACTGAATGGATTTATTTGTATAAGATAATTTGAGTGCATTTGTTAGGTACTTGAATTGTGTGTTTGGTCTCATGGGAGAGACTAGAGAGAGTAGACAAAATAATTTTGACATGTTTGGTGATGTCAATGTCAATTGGAATTAATTTTAGCATGAAGCTGCAATTTGTATCTTTTGACTCTAAAATGTGATTATTACACGGTCAAATTTATTATTTAATTCACGTGAATGTATTCAAACAAAAACCATTTCACAAGGCAGTAACATTTACATATAATGAACCTCAAATTCTTATACAACAAAGCGACCAAGGTCTGGTTCGAGCATGACAAACTAGCAAGGGCAATTTGAGCCAATTCTGTTGGTTGTTTTAGGACAGTGCAGACTTAGGTTAGATCATTCATGACCTAAATAGGTTTGAGGGCTACAAAGGTACAACCAATCAGAAAAGAACATTGGATAGTAAGCAGTAACCATTTCCCATGCAGAGAGAGCACTTTCATTTGATTGGATCTTTTGTTCATCTTCATCCAGAGGTACAATCTTAATTTTATCAGACTGCCATAGGGAGACATCTCACAAGCATCAACAGCATTCAAATGCAACCAATTTTATCAGATTGCATATCTAGGATTCCACCGTCTTAATGAGAAACGCAACCTCTAATGCTGATTCCTTGGACTGCAAATAACGGTTTTCCTCCACTATATCTGTGGTCAAATTCAGCAATATTGGCCGTTTTGGGTCATAAATCAAAAGATCACGAACTCGAGCTACCCACTTTGCTGCTTCCCACACCCCAAATCTGAGTTATGAAAAGAAAAATGTCATAAACAAAGTCCATCCGTAAAGCACAACCTGTTAGTCTAATTTTTGCCTAATCACGTAAAGACCATTAATGTATAAAACAATCTCTGAATTGCAATAGGCAGCTTTGGATATACTTGGATGGGAGGATATATGATAGCAAAGCGGAGGAGTGGAAAATGTGATATTCACTTAATTGACAAATTCAACCTTTTTCTCTTTCACTTCTTACCCTTTCCTTCACAACTGCCAACAATGTTTTATTTTTATTTTTTTTATGGTGCATATATTTGTTAGCATGCTAAGAGGCTTAAGAGTCTGCCTTGTAGAAATCAAAGGCTTAGAGAAGGCATCTAATCTGAGCAAATTCCTAAATTCAATCTCAAGTAGTTGTTTTTCAAAAAATCTAAAACTTAAAATGGTAAAAGCTTCTCATCGCACATTTCAAGAGGACAGAAGTTCATACACAACTCTCGCAAATTCTACGATCATTTATCTCAAAAGAAAGGTAGACATACTTGGTTGCCATTTTTATCATTAGCACTCACATAACACTCTTACTTCTACTGTGCAAAACATAAAGAACTTACCGTGTATTGAAAGATGAGGATACTAATACAGCTGGATAAAGAACATCCTTTTGAACATTGTCATATGGAGAATATTCTCGAATTGCGAGAAAATCATCAAGGTCCCCTGGGTAGCCAAACTCTTCATAATCATCAGCTACAAGTGGTAAGATGGGATACAAAAGAGTGTTGGTTGGATCTAAAAATGGAACCTGCAGCAAAACCATACAAAAGAAGGAAATATGAGTAAATAAACACATTTAAACATAGCCTGAGAAAAGCAATCTCAAAAGCAGGCACACAGTCTGGGAAACCTTTAAGACTGCAGCACAAAATAAATCTGGACAACGATTAACAGCTGCAGCAACCAAAAGCCCTCCAGCACTATATCCCCAAGCAGCCAATTTGTTTTCATTCACGATATCTTTTTCTATAAGAAACTTGGCACAAGAGATATAGTCATTGATTGAATTATGTTTCTTTGTTCGTCTCCCATCATGATGCCATTTCTTGCCATAACCACCTCCACCTCTGAAACAGGACACCCAAACTATCTTAGATAAGAGATCAACTAAGAAATCATATACATAATATTATATATATAAATACAGCAAAGAAATAATATTCATAAGAAGGAATGTGCATTGAGTACATGGACACCAAATACTGTGAAGCCTACCTAACATCAGCATAGGCTATGACCCAACCACGGTCCAGGAGGCTTTTAAATTCACTGCGCCACCGTTTGTCGAGTAACTCACCATAAGCTCCATGTCCATGTAATATTCCAGGTTTTTCATCTTTTGACTTATTGTCACGTGCAAAAACAATAGTCAATGGAATCGGAACCCCATCAAATGAAGGTACAAAATATTGTTCACATGCATAAAACTCAGATAGGTCATTCCATAAGTGGTCATCTTCCAAATTGGCATTCACAGGACAAGAATATTTTGCATTTGAGGATTCCACGCTTACGCTTGCTGAATTTGTACCATATAATATCCGTGTTCTGTCATGAAGCATATTTTGCTGTTGAATGATGTTCCACCTACAGGTTGCTAGGTCATAATCTACCACAGCATCAGGCATCTGCAATAAAATTATGGTGACCATACTGCTCATCCACATTGAGACTGAATAAAAATGAAATCTAAAGACCAGTGTTTGAAAGTAAGCATCTCATAATCATGTTTATGCATATACAAACGTAACAATGAGCACACTACAGATTGTTGTAAAGCAAGAAACACCAAAAAAGGGTGAAAGTGACAGGCAGAGAAAACTTGGAAAACCAAGCACAATTATGTCCAGTATACTGACAAAACTCGTAATTTAGTGTTTTTGGAGACTCAAACTAATCTGGAACTGATGATAATAAAAATTGTCTCTAAATGTTCACCAAAATAAAAATAAGGAATCATTCACATACCACAGGAGATGATATTATAAAGCGCATGACTGATGAGAAAAAGTCATAATTTGGTCCAGGTGAAATTTGACAGACATGTTTTGGAAGAGACAAGTACTGAAGGTCAAGCTTCCTCAATTTAACTGGCCCCTGTCACAAGCAAAAGGTGGCCTGAGCATAATTCAATTAGATTAATCACAATTACATCTTGAACTTGTTTGTATGAGTATGTTATAGCAAATTCTCTTTGATTACCTTCCCGAATGGCAATGGCAGACCAACTGAGCAAAGTTGAAAATTTCGATTTTCCCTCACAATGAGTGCCAAGTATTTATCACTAAAATCAACATCCTCAATAACCAAATCTGAGTCGTCGACAATTACCTCCTGCAGTTTATGAGGTGTAATATAACATATAAGGTAAAGCTGACTGTCACAGACTCACAAGCAAGCAAAAAACGAAGACAAAAAACCCCGCAAGTAATTGTAATAACAACATATATCTCACTGTCTGAAGTAAACATGTTTTACATTTAATGCAAAAGAGTAATAAAAATGAAACAAGAAAACAACAGAAAAAAGCGGTGTTCCAAACTACCTCCCATTTTCTTGGATTTGAATGAGTTTCCTCTGGACTACAAAGAAGGTAATGATAATCAACTGATAGTCCGCCTTTGGGAGCATCTGTAAATAAATAAAGATAACCTCGGTGATGTTCAACTACGCAGTGAGCTATAGCATCACACTCCCAAACAAGTTTCAGGCCAGACAATGGACCGGCTGCATTAATTAGAAAGACCTAAAAAATGGTTAGAATTATTGTACAATATATATGAAGTGTCTTGATGGAGTATTTACAATATACATCGTTTTACCTTTGATGATGTGGGGGATAATGTATTCACGGTCACAAATTTGAAGTCTTTTGTGTGCCTTATACTAATGTGAACATTTTCATCTGATTCTTCCAAAAGCAAAACATCTTCATCAGTTGATCCAATAAGACTGTAATAAATCCTGCAGCAACATGTGGTAAGATGAGATCAAGAAAATTTACCTGGATTCAAAAGATAATAATCATTAAAAAGCCAAGATAAAATAATTAACTAAAGGGAACTCTGAGTAAAATGAAATGGAATGGAGTAATATTATATTCCATTGTTTGAATTCAATTATTCAAAATACAATCTAATGGAATGAAGCTTGATGGAAAGCATTCCATTTGAACGCATTTCATCCAATACCCCACTATTCCCCTTTCAATTTGGGAATATCAGATGGAACGATACTCTTTTCCATTTCATCGCACAAATATCAAAACAATAGAATAGTAACTCTATCTCGTTCCACTCACCGGTATGGTCTCATTTTTTTCTCTTACAACATAAAGCAATGCCTGGCCATCTTTAGCCCAAGCCAAATTTGAAACTCGATCTGCTTGAGGCTTACTGCACAAGGAACCCGAATTCAAATTTCTCACAGATAACTTGAAGTAGCCGTTTTCTTTATCGTACATAGTATATGCAAGAAACTGATGGTTGGGGGAAACCTCAGAAAGTTCCTCATAAGCATATAACCTAAAAAACGTTTATGTA
Organism: Trifolium repens; assembly: GCA_030408175.1. NCBI lineage: Eukaryota > Viridiplantae > Streptophyta > Magnoliopsida > Fabales > Fabaceae > Trifolium > Trifolium repens. The sequence goes on from CP125851.1 coordinate 42,986,435, forward strand.
AAACAATTTTCAGCATTTCCCTAACAACTCCGTCTAACCTAAACAAAATCAGGTGAAAATCGCATTGCATTAAAATCCATTACCTCCAAATCTCTCTGCCTCTTGATTATAGTCAACCAGCTTCTGCTCAATTGTTTTCCCGGTTGTAAAATCAAAGCCGGCAGGAGGATATTTATGTGATATGAAATCATCGTTCAAGCTAGCCAATCTTCTGCAAAGCATAGGATAAGGTTTCCCTTCTTCAACACGACGATAATACAACCTAACAAAACACAAAAACAACAGTCACAAAGTGAACAAAAGCTAACAAGTTTTGCAAAACAAGATGGTCATATCGAATAACAGTAATGTTATTGAAAATCAAGGTTAATCATGTTTAAATTTGTGCTTACTAAAACTCAGTAGATGGTCAATAAGTTGTGACACCTAATATGGCCTTGCTTCGGTAAACAATTTAATTTGCTGCTTATAGCATAAGCGCTTATGTATAATCTACTTCTATAACAAAAGATAAAATAATAAATTGTTTTTGTAGTATAAGCTATAAGTTGTTTATAATCTATCTTGGAAAGTTTATGAAAATAATTTGAAAACAGCTTATGAATATGTCATAGGTTGTTTTTATAAGTTCTCTCAAACAATCTCACAAGAGCTCGGATAAGCCAATCGAAAAGATAAGCAACTTAATTTGCAGTTTATGATCATGATAAGCGCTTTACAATCCACATCTATAACAAAAAATAAAATAAAGTTAAATTGTTTTCGTACAAGTTATTTTGGAGAGCTTATGAAAATAAGCTCAAAACAAGTTATGAACATGTCATAAGTTGTTTTCATAAGTTCTCTAAACAGTCTCACAAGTGCTCAAATAAGCCTATCCAAACATGCTTTATAATATATCTATTAACCAAATTACTGCATTAACAGCTTGAAAAGTTGTCGAATTTCGTTATCGTTACCGAAATAACATTTATGATTAAACAAGAAGAAGAAGAAGAACAAACCAAGGGCCCCAGCGAAGAGGAGGAGTTGAAAGTTCAAACGGAATTCGTGAAGCCATCTCAAAGTGAAGCTTGTTGAGAATGCGTTCTGAATCAGACATTACAGCTTCAGTATACTTCTCTTCTTGTTCCATGTAAACGTCCATGTGCCGCATAGCTACCTTATCGTTGAGATTCGACATCCAGCTGTAAGGATCCTCCCATGTTACTTCATGGAAGGTGAAGTTCTGAGGCTTCTTTGGAGCTTTTGGAGGAGTTGCTGTTGGCAATGGTGGTGGCTTTTTCGCCGCCTTGTAGTGGCGGAGTAAAAGGTAGTTGCGATGGGTGACGACGGGGAAACGAAATAGAAAATGCATAACGGACGGTATATTGGTTGGGGTTTTGTGGCTGAGTTGAAGAAAGGGTTTAAGCGCTGAAATGTTACAAATGGTTTAGGACTATGTTACATTTTATTTCTTCCCAGATGTGTTATCGTAACGGTGGCATTTAGCATGAGGAACTATACTATTTTCCCACCATGGTCAAGTTGTATTTTTACCATTGGATCATATAACACTATAGATTCTATCATGCATCACATACACCATATCACTTCTTCCCTCTCTCACCTATGCTCCACAACACCAACAGCAACCCACACCATATGACTTACCCTTCTTCTTCACAAATCAAAGTTCCAACCTTTAATGGATGTCTTTCATATTAAAGTAAGAAATTTTTTCACATTCTCATAAAAAAAAGTAATTTGATCCGACCCAAAAAAACAAAACAAAAGAATATCTTTTAAAAAATACAAATTACAATTGACCAAATCTAAGTTTGTTTAAAATTTCATATTTTCATCAAAAACTTATAATAATCTTATTTCACTCAAAGGTCCTATCTTTATATGGGTATCAATTCCATATCTAACGAGTTACATTGTTTTTGGTCCATAATCATATAAGATTTATATAACTATATTTCACACAGTTAATGATTTTAATTTTTCTGGGTTTCTTGTGTTTTGTTTATGTTAAAACTGGTAACATTCAAACTAGAAAAACCCCAATGGAGGAAAAACAAGCATGGGTTGTACGTGTTTATAATAATAAATAAAGAAGGTACAAGTTTTTGCTAGTTTGGGTTTCAATGGCTCATAATACAATACCCAAAAGATAAAAATAAATAGCGATGTTACCAGGCTTAAGGATTGGACAGATTTTAGGGGGTTCTTGTTTAGCTGTGTAGTTTTCAAGTTAGATTTTTGGTTATGTTGTGCAAAGATTTTGATGAGAGTGGGTTGCTAGTGGTGCTGTGGAGCAAGGTGAGAGAGGGGAGAAGTGATATGGTGTATGTGATGCATGATAGAATCTATAGTGTCATATGATCCAATGGTAAAAATATAACTTGACCATGGTGGGAAAATAGTGTAGTTCCCCATGCTAAATGCCACCTATCGTAACACACTTTCTCCTTACACACATTTTACACAGGGTCAAATTTGTCATTTTACTAGTAAAAAAGAATGGCAGTTTGGTAATTTTGTCATCTTCTTCCTTGTCCTCTATGTTCTCTGTCTTCATCACCAGTCACCACCACCATGCCGTTCCGACCGTGAGAGAGAGTGACTGAACGAATGGAGAGGGAAAGAGTGGCCGGACGGTGGTGAGAGAGAGAACACGGTGGGAGTGTGAGATTAAAAGAAAAAAAGAGATAAAAAAGAAAAATAAAATGGAGTATTAGAGTCTGTTTAGTTCGGGAGTTTTGGAGGGAAGGGGAGGGGAGGTGATATTTTAAATTTTTATGTTTGGTTCAACTTTTTAACGAGAGAAGGAGAGAAATAATTTATTTTTTTTTACCCTTAACCTTATAAACTCAAAATAAGATTAAATTATAATGGATATATTACGTAAAAAAAACTAATGGATATATAACAAAAAAAAATCTAATAAGTAGAAAATCTAAATTTTTTTTGTTGTAAAAAAAATATATAATTTAAAATTTTAATATTTCAACAAAGATAATTTAGAATTTTAATAAAAAAGTGAGGGTAATTTTGTCAAACATAATAAATTATGTTTTACCTCGCCTCCCCTCCTTAAGAATCCCTCCCCTCCCCTCCTCTCCCCCTCGATTGAAAGGGTTTGTTTGGTTCAACCGAGGGGGAGGGAATTTTAAGGAGAGGAAACGAGGTAAAACATAATTTATTATGTTGACAAAGTTACCCTCACTTTTTTATTAAAATTCTAAATTATCCTTGTTGGAATATTAAAATTTTAGGTTTTTTTTTTACAACAAAAAAATTTAGGTTTTCTACTCATTAGATTTTTTTTAGGATATATATCCATGAGATTTTTTTTTGACGTAATATATTCATTATAATTTAATCCTTATTTTTTTTTTTGCATAATAAAGGGGCAAATCCCAAAAAAAAGATTACAAGGTTATAACACGGGGAGTAGAGACTCCCATAACATCATCTAAACACAAACGTTCTAAATCTGCCGGAGGTGTGTCAAAATAAGAGAAGCCTTGTATAGAACATCCCAATGAAGCTATAGCATCGGCAACCTTGTTTGCTTCGCGGTAAACATGAGAAATTCGAACATTCCAATCCATATTCATCAGCCGTCGAATTCTATTAAGGAGAATACGTCCACGAGCACTTCCAACTTCCTCCCCTTTTATACCTCGGACCACCACTAGAGAATCCACTTGTAATTCTATATTATTGAAGTTTTGCCGTCGAGCCAAGCACAATCCTTCGTACACACTCCATAGTTCCGCCACATAAACACTAGCGATCCCGATTTTTTTCGCAAAACCTCCTTTCCATGCTCCACTAGAATCTCGGAAGACGCCTCCACATGCAGCCACACCACCCAACAAAGCACCATCTGTATTAAGGCAAATGTAATCTCGTTGCGGAGCTTTCCATCGAATGTCAATACTTCTTCTAGAACCTGTTGAGACAATGTCTGCTACTGGTTTGGCTTGATTGTAACATGCTACATAATTAATAATCTCTTTATGTGGGTGGAGAGGTCTAACAAAGTTTGTAAGACCCAAGATTTTACTGTGCGGTTTTCCTAAGGAACTTTAGCGTCGGCTAAGTTTTAGGGTTTTTAGTAGAAGCGGTTTTTGTGAGTATCGTCGCATTATTGAGATTTTTGCTGTAATTGAGTCTGTTTTGTGCTCGTGCACTGTAATTGTATAGACTTTTGTCTTGTAATCCTGTTTCTTGTATAAGAAGTTATTTGTGGTTTCAGAATAACGAGTTTTGGATTATTCTTGTTTTTGGAAAAACGAGTAGGATTTTACCCGCGGATGGAAAATCTTACTGCGTCTGTTTTAAGTGAGGTTTCGGATGGGAGTTTTATATATCTGCGTGATTGAGGTTATGTTCTGAGAATAATTTTCTAAGGTATGGAAGAAAATTACAGTCGTGGAAAAAGATTCGGCGATAAGTTTTGGAAATGTTAAACGTTAGACGTTCTTTCCGTAGGTTTTATGTTTTTGTGGTTTACGTTCGTCGCGTCGCGCGAGAGCTGAGTACGAGACTTGTTATGGATGAGTTGATGATATCTTATGATTTCTCATAAAGCAAATTGATCCAATGGCTAGGGTTTAAGCTTGGACTTTTGACTTTGATCCAATGGTGGATTGGCTATCAAGAGGCTTGACATAGTAAGGAGGTTTGATGACATTGTGGACTTAGTAAAATCACAAACTTCACTCCTTTTCTTTCTCTCTTTCACGTGAAAACTCCATTACTTTCTAACCTTCACTAAATTTTCCATTCTACACCATTTGTGTCCATTTCAAGCTTTGGAGCTTAGAAGAAAGTTGTAGAGAATCTCTTTCTAAAGGTAACCCTCTCTTCTCATCTCTTAGGTTGGTAGACTTATAGAGTTTAGGAGTTTTTGGGTTTATGTTCTCATGAGGGTTTGTTAAGAAATGTTATTTTACATGGGTTTTGTTTCATGAATGTTGTTCATGAGGGTTTTGTAAGCATGCTAGGCTTTGTTATTTCAATTTCTCATGAGTTTGTGAAGAATCTCATGAGAAAAGTTAGGGTTTTGAAAGTTTAGTGTATTGATCAATTACATGAGCTTATGTTGTTTGGTTTTGGAAAACAAAGTTGTTTTTGAGCCTTTGGGCAAAAGGGAAATGTGTTGTATGGTTTTGTTTTAGAAAATCCGATGAAAAATATTTTGTGGTTTATGAAAATATTTCCTAACTGTTTTTGGGGTCAAAGTGGTTTAAAACTCTTGTGACATGTGGTGTTGCTTTTTACTTTGAAAACATGTTTGAAAATGATTACCGGTCGGTTGAGGCCCGTAATAAAACTTGTGCTTGGGTTTGGTTTTGTTTTTGGAAATGAAAACCAAATAACTTGCACTCGAAGCAACCAACAAGCTTTCGGAAATGAATTGCTTGCTTATGAAAAGGGTTTGCTTTTGTGCCTTGAAAAAGTGTTGGGAACTAATAGAATCAAACTAGGCTTGGGTGGAAAAAATGTGGTGTGAGTTGCTGTCTTTTGCTGTCATGACAGGTGCAACTCGCTGAGCGAGTGGTTACTCGCTGGGGCGAGTGTCACAGGTCATGACAACACGCCAGGGCGAGCTCCAGAGCGAGCTAGACCTGTCCTCACTGCCTTCACTCGCTACCAACTCGCCAGGGCGAGCTCTGGGACCTAAAATTTTGGATTCTGATTTCTAAACTTGGTTTTTAACTTTCTAATCCCTTTTTATTAATTTATGGAAGTGGTGGGGATTGGAAACGAGTTTTTCGGGTACTCGGAAAGTACGTAGCTTATAACGCAAGAAAACGGCCATTTTGCATTTCAAATTATTTAAGACTTTTGACAATTGTTTTGGGTCCTAAAAATAGTACAAATAACTCATGGGGGTTGATCAATACGGTAGTTTTTGGTATAGTATCCGAAAGAGTAGTTTTACCTTAGAGAGCCTTTGGTTTTTGGGGTTTTAGAGTCCAATTCATTAAGGATTGATTGGATATGGTTTTGATTGAATACTTTGCTTGTTTTAGGAAGCGAGTAAGTGTTGTGTGATCGTGTGATAGTTGGGTGCTTGCCGAGGTAAGGGCTCCACTTTATTTCCGTCTTTTCAACTGGTTACGACATGCTTGGATTTTTGCTGTGATGCTTTGTTGTGTGTTTGGCATGTCTGGTTGATGTATTCTCGTGATGAGAACGTGTTTAAAATAGTTGCGCTGTTTACGTATGATTATGAGAATATATGTATGAACAGGTTGTTGGAATACATATGATTGGAAATGTATGTATGTCGTTGTGTTTGGTTTACATATATCTGTGTGATATGTAATTGTTGCATGAGCATGTATGGAACGTGTAAGTCAGCTGGGACTACACGGGTGGATGTGTCTGTGTGACTCCGCTGGGGCCATGTCTGTGTGACTGCCCTATATATGCTTAATTATAAAGTATGCTCATGCATTTCATAGTTGGCGACAGCATCTGTGTGGCTGGTAGCATCTGTGTGGCTATTTTCGCCTGGTGACAGCATCTGTGTGGCTGACAGCATCTGTGTGGCTGGTAGCATCTGTGTGGCTATTTTCACCTGGTGATAGCGTCTGTGTGGCATCACCTGCCTTTGTGGCTTTAGTGGGTTGGACCTACGATTCCGGAACTCATGCATTTGGTGGTAGCTAGGGTTAGTACCACGCATTGTAGAGGTTGCATTATAGGCTATGTGTGCATTGCTTATATGAACCCGTTGGTGGGAATTGCTTTGGTGTTTAAGAGCCTTCTCTTGTGTATGTGGAAATTTGTTATGTGTACATCTTTCGCGCAGGTTATATATATACATACTTTTATTTTGTGGTGGCCCTTTCTTTCATTTGCGGGCTCATCCCACCCAGATGATGGGTTAGGTCGTGGTGACGACGGTGGCTGTTCCAGGCCTCAGTGAGATGTTGGAGTTTTAGCTTAGTTAGACTATGCGCCGGTGTGGGTTGTGCACCGTGCTTTTTGGGTTTAGGCATAGGATTCTAACTTAGTTTGTTGTAAGTATTTGAATACTTAGACTTGGATTGTAATTATTCAGGAATACACTTTGCTTGTCGAAGCACCTTATGGTAATGAGTTCTTTTGTATATTTGAATGCCGGCTCATTGAAAAATATTCTATGCGCACTCTGAGTGTTAGTTGAAAAAGAAAAAAATATTGCCTTTTTGGCCTTTGAAAAAAAACGGGTTGTTACAATTGGTATCAGAGCACGGCTTTAAATCTTCAAAGGGAAAGTGTATACTTGAGTCGTTAGTCCAGAGTCGGTTAGAACGTAACTAGTGTTGAGTTAGTTCTAGTGTTTGTTCTGTGTCGGGTTATGAGTTAGTAGCCGTTGTATGAGATTTTCTGTTGAGACTCAGAAATGTTTGGATAAGGAATCTAATCAGAATTGGTATTGTGCAGAGTTAGAATTCCGCCAAGAAGGGCGAATCCAGTTCATGTAATACCAGAGGTTGATGTGAATCAGATGGCTTATGCCATGCATACCATGGCAGCGGCTGTGACTGCTCAGAGCCATGCTAAGGCGCAGAGGGATTTGGAAAAGCGTGAGAGGGAGATCATTGCTGCTGGGTTTAGGCTTCTCACCAGTTTCAACCATCAGGCTCCTCCTAAGTTTAGTGGGGAGGGAGGTCCTGATACTGCGGATTTGTGGCTCCAGGCGATTGAGAGGATCTTTGGGGCAATCCATTGCCCGGAAGGAGAAAAGGTAACCTTGGCTACCTATCCGTTGCAGGGTAGTTCTGAATACTGGTGGGGAAACACCAGGCTCATTATGGAGGCCGCCTATGAGGAAATAAATTGGGAGAACTTCAAGAGGAGGTTTCTAGCCAAGTACTTTCCTGAGACTGCTAGGGAAAGGTATGGGGAGGAATTCCTGCAGCTACGTCAGGGGGGCATGAATGTGGAAGCCTATGCGAAGAAGTTTGAATCTCTGTCAAGGTTCTTTCGTTTCTTCAGGGATGGCATAGACGAGAATTATATGTGCCGCCGTTTCCAAGATGGTTTGAGGTACGAGCTGCAAGACGCAGTGGTGCCGTTAGGGATTCGACACTTTCAAGTGCTGGTTGAGAAGTGTCAAGAGGTCGAGGATATGAGAAACAAGCGGGCGAACCGCCAAGGTGGTTTTAGTGCAGGAGGACCTAGCAATTCAAGTGGTCAGACTCAGAGTTCGAGTCAGAATCAGAGGAGGCAGGGGAATAAGCCTTATAACCGTCCCCAAGATAATCAAGGACCAACTCGCTCTGTGAACACAGGGACTCGGGGAAATCAGAGTGGAGGAAAGCTGACGTGTCGCAGATGTGGTCAAGAGGGTCATTATGCGAATGATTGTGAGAGCCCAGGAACTGTTTGTTACAACTGTCAGAGGCCGGGTCATTTTGTTAGAGATTGCAAGGCCCCAAGGGCAGAGTCGTCGGCGGATGTGACACAAGGAGCTCGACCCGCTGCTGGAGGAGGTGCCTACTGTATGGGCACCGGAGTGAGCGGTCAGACCAGTAATGCCATGCATAAGGATTACTAGTTGCAGGTAACACTTTACTGCATTGCTTTTTGTTTGGGGGCAACCCACTCTTGCATATTTGGATGTATGCTGTTTGTTTGGGTTTTGTTGTTTGTCGTGGCTTTTATTTTGTTTTGAATGTTCTACTATGTATAGGACTTAGTAGTAGCTATAGCATATTGCGCTGTTAGTGGTAAGTTGGGTTTACGTGTCACTCGTCAAGGGTCAAAGGACATAGTGTCGTTGATAACGAGTATGCGAATAGTGGATACCTTAAGGGTTGAGGTAAGCGTGTGGGATCTAGTAGATCGACGAGTTAGCCGCGAAGGAATGTTAGTCGTTGGGAAAGAGTCGTTGAGAATGAGTAAGAGAAAAGCCCATGTTGATGTGGCTTATGTTAATGGAGGATTTGCGGAAAGAATTGCCTCACACCTAGTTGGGAAATCATGGTTGTGCGGGTATAGTACGGATTCAAAAGCACCACCTGAATGGATGTCATGACGGTGCGTGTGTTGTATGTGGGAATAAGAAGGATAAGAAATTGTCTAATGGCAAGTTGATGGAAATCGGTATTGAGTAAGTATAAGGGATTCGGAAGTTGTCAACAAGGATGGTTGGACAATAGTAATGTGAGGAATACCCTAAGAGCTATTTTGAAGGTAGGTACCTCGACGAGAGTGGTGATGTCGAAGCAATTAAGAATGGTCGGAGTGACCAACTCTTTTGCGTAAAAGAGGATTTAATTGCAAGAGGAAAAGAACTCAAGAGAGAGTTCAGAATTAGAATGGAATTACGATGTGAAGAGGATGTGCGCCGACGATGGTAGTCGGCGAGGTTAAGCGTTTTGTTTGAGGCACGCGAGATTTATCTAAGTGTCGTTTGGAAGTAATATGAACGCATAAGAAGCCGATTCTGGGAATTGGGGATTTGGATAAAAGGAGTCCAAGAGAAGCAGATGGTATAGTTTGGCAAGTGTCGAGACTATGATGAGTGTAATCACCAACTGGAGGTTGGGATTGTTTTATGTAAGTCGTGTGTGGAAAGAGATTCTTATGTGAGTAGACGGTTCGGCGTATTCACTGAGTTGCGGACTTATGGATATTGGTAGAGCGGAAAATTCTTCTATAGAGAAGACAACTTGTTCGGAATGTAATGGTTTTGGTGGTACCTGCCGTGGTGGCATTGTATCACTGTTGAATGATGTTCAACGGATGTTTCATGAGTGGAATCATGAGAGCTTGAACGATGTGTTTTGAGTGTTGTGTCTTACGACTTCGACCTTGTATTCGTAAGAGATCGGGGGAAACATTAAGAAAAACCTCGAAAGATTTGTGGAACCCTTGTGACTCGGAGGACCTTGAGCACAAGTAGAATGAAGTATCACTTAAGTTGGGTAAAGATGGTCTAAACCACCATCAGGATTGTCGACTGTCTATTGACAAATTGAGGGACTGGCCGTCCTTAATTTATTGTTGATGATAGACGGGAATCATGTTGATTGGAATTGACTAGTTTTGCTAGCTTTGGTGGTGCGTAAAGAGTTTTTGATGGTGGTGCGTAAAGAGTTTTTGATGTTTCTTTTTGGAGGGTAGCCACTCCCAACTTCGTGTGAAACTAATGGAGTGGGCTATGCCGCGGAGGCGAAAGAGGTGACTTTGGAAATTTTTGTTTGTGGGCACGAGGATCTTTGGGAATTAGAGGTTGTGAACCTCTGTTGTGAGGTTAATTTTGAGTGGTGAACTCGTTGAGAGTTGCGGTTGGTGCACGGTTGTGCCAGTGTGTTGGTGAGAGTATCTGTGTGACTTCACCCGGTGTTAGCATCTGTGTGGCTGCACCTAATCCTGAGGGATTTTGTTGTGTTGGTGATGGTAATAATTAGTTGAGTTGTTACTCTTACCTTTAGTTTCGAGGACGAAACTTCTTTTTGGAGGGTAGTAATGTAAGACCCAAGATTTTACTGTGCGGTTTTCCTAAGGAACTTTAGCGTCGGCTAAGTTTTAGGGTTTTTAGTAGAAGCGGTTTTTGTGAGTATCGTCGCATTATTGAGATTTTTGCTGTAATTGAGTCTGTTTTGTGCTCGTGCACTGTAATTGTACAGAATTTTGTCTTGTAATCCTGTTTCTTGTATAAGAAGTTATTTGTGGTTTCAGAATAACGAGTTTTGGATTATTCTTGTTTTTGGAAAAACGAGTAGGATTTTACCCGCGGATGGAAAATCTTACTGCGTCTGTTTTAAGTGAGGTTTCGGATGGGAGTTTTATATATCTGCGTGATTGAGGTTATGTTCTGAGAATAATTTTCTAAGGTATGGAAGAAAATTACAGTCGTGGAAAAAGATTCGGCGATAAGTTTTGGAAATGTTAAACGTTAGACGTTCTTTCCGTAGGTTTTATGTTTTTGTGGTTTACGTTCATCGCGTCGCGCGAGAGCTGAGTACGAGACTTGTTATGGATGAGTTGATGATATCTTGTGATTTCTCATAAAGCAAATTGATCCAATGGCTAGGGTTTAAGCTTGGACTTTTGACTTTGATCCAATGGTGGATTGGCTATCAAGAGGCTTGACATAGTAAGGAGGTTTGATGACATTGTGGACTTAGTAAAATCACAAACTTCACTCCTTTTCTTTCTCTCTTTCACGTGAGAACTCCATTACTTTCTAACCTTCACTAAATTTTCCATTCTACACCATTTGTGTCCATTTCAAGCTTTGGAGCTTAGAAGAAAGTTGTAGAGAATCTCTTTCTAAAGGTAACCCTCTCTTCTCATCTCTTAGGTTGGTAGACTTATAGAGTTTAGGAGTTTTTGGGTTTATGTTCTCATGAGGGTTTGTTAAGAAATGTTACTTTACATGGGTTTTGTTTCATGAATGTTGTTCATGAGGGTTTTGTAAGCATGCTAGGCTTTGTTATTTCAATTTCTCATGAGTTTGTGAAGAATCTCATGAGAAAAGTTAGGGTTTTGAAAGTTTAGTGTATTGATCAATTACATGAGCTTATGTTGTTTGGTTTTGGAAAACAAAGTTGTTTTTGAGCCTTTGGGCAAAAGGGAAATGTGTTGTATGGTTTTGTTTGAGAAAATCCGATGAAAAATATTTTGTGGTTTATGAAAATATTTCCTAAGTGTTTTTGGGTAGTATTTTTGGGGTCAAAGTGGTTTAAAACTCTTGTGACATGTGGTGTTGCTTTTTACTTTGAAAACATGTTTGAAAATTGAAATTCCTGGCACGCTATGCACGATGCTCTACTCGATGCTCTAACAATCTATCCGGCCTCGCGCGTAACAGAATGAAAATAAGCAAGTAAACAAATAAAGAACACAAGTTATTTGTTAACCCAGTTCGGCGCTTAAACAAGCCCTACGTCTGGGGGATACCAATCCAGGAAGGAATATCACTATAATAGTCCTAGTCCTAAGTCTACAGCAAACGCCCCGTTTACAACTTAAGAACCTAGGCCCTACCAATGACTCTTCTACCTAGGAACTCCTAGATATGAGATCCCATCTCACTCCCTTACAACCTTACGACCAGCAAGGATTTCAATACACTAGACAAAAACAGTTTTGGAGACACACTCCTAAAACTACACACTCGTACCTAAAGGCTTGGAGTGTTACACACACAAAAGTCCTAACTCCGTGCTTCAAAGCTTGGGAGAAGGATCACACACTTACAACTCAAGAACACGTCCTAAGCTTGCATCAAGGTGACACAAGGAAGGCTCACAATAACACAACACACGCAAAACCTAATTCTGGACACAAACACAAAACGGCGTGAACAACTAACTAGGATTAGGGTTTTGCCACTCTTTAAATACTTCAGAAAGTAACACATGCATGGGCTTTAATTCTTTGACCCAAGCATTAACTCCACATAAATAAAATGAGATTCTTTAGCAATATATTCTTCAAAGAGATTCTCCTCAGAAATATTCTTGAACTGAATCTGAAGCATTAACAACCTTCCTTACATAAAAACATATCAAACGCGCCATGCAAGATTCATGAAAGAGAAACGGAACATTCCATAAATAGCATTTGCCATGAGCGCTCCTCCTGAGCATTATTCAATGCTCTACACAATGCCAGAGCATCGGATCGCACATCTTGCACAAAGTTTATTTCCAAAAATGCAGCCAATTATCAAAGACTCAACAAACTCCCCCTTTGGCAAATTTTTGGCTAAAACAAATTTTGACCATACAGATAGTACTTAATTAGATACATCAACTACATTTCTTTTTCTCAACATAAACACACAAGCATAAAGATCTGTAGAGGCTATTCTTCAAAACATTACCATACTACTCCTTCATGGAAAATAGTAGAAAAGAATAATTGTATCTTTTAAGAATATCAGAGAGGCATGCAACAGTGGAACACAAAATAACTACTTCGCCTTAAATGGTCAGGAAAATAAACTTGATGGGATGTGGGATAGAATGCTTCAGCATTGCCACAGTTCTACTCCCCCTGCACATATGCATGGGATGTTGGAGCCTTGCGTCCAACATCTCCTCCTACATCATACAATCACAACTCCCCCTTAACACCTGCACATCAGATCACACCACAAACATACATACCAGCTACATACTTCAATCAGGCTAGACTACACTACACTACAGTCACATCATAACCAGAAGCAGATAACATCAATAACCAGAGTAGTGCAGATCAGAATCAATCGAACCAGAATTAATCAAACCAGAACAGGAACAGTTCTCAGTCACAGCACATATCAGAAGCACATACCAGAAACAAGAGCAGGTAGCCAAACCAACAAATTAATCAACACATTTACTCCCCCTTTTGGCCACAAATTTGACAAATACGCACCAGCAGAGAGTACAGAAGTACAGGACTTTAATGCACACCAGCAGACGGGATACATAACTCACCAGCTCCCCCTCACTACCATCATACAGAGAAAAATAGATTCTCGCACATAAGGAGCACATACAAGAATAGTAATAATCACCACCAACTACCACAAGAGTTACTCATCCCCTCACTACTCAATCTCATGCACATAGGCCAGACCGGCTATATGCAACCATACCACAACTGCAAATGAACATGGGGCAGACGAGCTATGTGTAACCATCATAACATACGCATGCTTCTATAGGCAAACATGCTACAACTACTCTACAACTACCAACATCAGAACGATCAGGAATCAGTAGACAAATGCAAACATATAGATAACACACACCTGATGATAGGACATATGATAGCATATACCACATGTAATGAGAGGAAAGAATTTGATCTGATTCTCCTAGGATAGCGTGCAAACATAGGTTGGAGAAAAAAATGACAGTTGCACGCCTCAAGCTCATTAACTGCTATAACTCCTCATAGAGGCAAATTCCTAACTTGCCCCTTAGCTTCTCAAATTGCACAGCATCAAGCGCCTTAGTGAAAATATCTGCCACTTGTTCCTTTGTACCCACATGCTCCAGAGTCACAATTTTATTCTCAACCAAATCTCTTATATAATGATGGCGAATATCAATATGTTTTGTCTTGCTATGCTGAACTGGATTCTTTGAGATGTTTATGGCGCTCATGTTGTCACAATACAATGTCAGAGCATTCTGTTCAACATCGTATTCCTTCAGCATTTGTTTCATCCACACCAGTTGTGAGCAGCTACTCCCAGCTGCTATGTATTCTGCCTCAGCAGTGGATAATGCCACACACTTCTGCTTTTTACTAAACCAAGATATTAGATTAGTGCCCAAAAAGAAACATCCTCCTGAAGTACTTTTTCTATCATCTGCACTTCCAGCCCAATCAGCATCACAATATCCATATAGAGTAGAATCTTCACAATGGGAATACATTATCCCATAATCACTAGTTCCATTCACATATTTCAAGATTCTCTTAACTTGAGTCATATGACTTACCTTAGGATCTGCCTGATATCTAGCACACACTCCCACAGCATAAGTGATGTCAGGTCTACTTGCAGTCAAGTACAACAAACTTCCAATCATACTTCTGTAGAGACTTTGATCCACACTTATTCCCTTCACATCTTTGGTGAGTTTCAAATGAGTAGGTGCTGGTGTTCTCTTGTGTGCAGCATTGTCCATCCCAAATTTCTTGATGATGTTTCTAGCATACTTGCTCTGGGATATAAAGATGGTGTCTTCCATTTGTTTGATTTGAAGACCAAGAAAGTAAGTCAATTCTCCAACAAGACTCATCTCAAACTCTGACTGCATTTGCTGGACAAAATGTTGGACCATTGTGTTCGACATTCCACCAACCACGATGTCATCAACATAGATTTGAGCTATTATAAACTTTCCTCTTTCTTCTTTCACAAACAGAGTTTTGTCTGATCCTCCCTTTCTGTATCCTTGCTCTTCCAAGAATTTAGTCAACCTTTCATACCATGCCCTAGGTGCCTGTTTTAGACCATACAAGGCTTTCTTCAACTTGTAGACATAGTTAGGATGTTTTGGGTCCACAAACCCTTTAGGTTGCTCAACATACACCTCTTCCTGTAGGTATCCATTTAGAAATGCACTCTTCACGTCCATTTGGTATAGTTTGAACTTGAGAATGCAAGCCACTCCTAGAAGCAATCTAATGGATTCTAGTCTGGCCACAGGAGCAAAAGTTTCATCAAAGTCAAGCCCTTCAATCTGGGTATACCCTTGTGCCACAAGCCTTGCTTTATTTCTGGTAATGGTACCATTCTCATCTGACTTGTTTTTATACACCCATTTGGTTCCAATTACATTCACATCTTCAGGCCTTGGAACTAAGTCCCACACTTCACTTCTCTCGAATTGGTTCAGTTCCTCTTGCATAGCCTCAATCCAAGCTTCATCAGTGAGAGCTTCTTTGACATTCTTTGGCTCGAACATAGATACAAAGCAAGAATTTGCAATTACATCATTTGTCCTCCTAGTGGTTATTCCTTGTTCAGGATTTCCAATAATGAGATCTTTGGGATGATTTTTCTGAACACGAACTGAGGGACCTTTGTTTTGGACTTGAGGTTCAGTACTTGTCTCAGTATCTTCTTCAAGAGGCTTTTCATCAGATTTTTCTTTACTGGGATGTTCTAATGCTTCAACATTTTGTTCAGCATTACTGGATGGTTCTGATGCTTCAACATCTTGTTCAACATTTGTACTAACCGGAGCACCTTGATTTATCCCTTCATTCTCTTTCAAGTAGGAGTCCAATACAACAACATTTACAGATTCCATCACAACTTGAGTCTTTGAGTTATAGACCCTGTAGGCTCTACTGTTTGTGGAGTATCCAAGGAAGATTCCCTCATCACTTTTAGGGTCAAGCTTCCTTCTTGGCTCTCTATCGGCTAGAATGTAGCACTTGCTCCCAAAAACATGAAAGTGTTTGACTGTTGGCTTCCTTTCTTTCCATAGTTCATATAAAGTAGAAGAAGTACCTTTTCTTAGAGTAACTCTGTTGTGTGTGTAGCAAGCAGTGTTCATGGCTTCAGCCCAGAAGTGATATGGGATGCTTTTGGCATGAAGCATGACTCTAGCTGATTCTTGGATGGTTCTGTTCTTCCTTTCAACCACACCATTCTGTTGTGGGGTTATAGGAGATGAATACTCATGCTTGATCCCTTCAGTGGAGCAGAATTCGTTGAATTTGGAGTTCTCAAATTCTCTTCCATGGTCACTTCTGATTCTAACAACATTACTTCCTTTCTCTCTTTGAAGTTGAATGCACAGCTCCTTGAACACATCAAAAGTGTCTGACTTCTCCCTGACAAAATTTACCCAGGTGTATCTGGAATAGTCATCAACAACCACGAAAGCATACCTCTTACCTCCCAAGCTTTCCACCTGCATGGGTCTCATGAGATCCATGTGTAACAGTTCAAGAACCTTTGATGTTGTCTGATGCTCCAGCATTGGATGCGGCATTCTGATTTGCTTTCCTATTTGACATTCACCACACACTTTTCCCTCAATGATTTTGAGTTTGGGAAGGCCTCTAATGGCTTCAGCAGATATGGCTTTCTTCATTCCCTTCAGATTTAGATGTCCCAATTTCTGGTGCCATAGTTGAACTTCATCTTCTGTGGTGACTAGGCAAGTGGATGTAAAGGCTTCTTCTTGAGGTACCCACAAGTAGCAGTTGTCTTTGGATCTAGTGCCTTTTAACATCAATTTCCCTTCTTTAGGTCTCCATTCCTTCTTAATAGCGTTCTCCTCTTGTACCCCATTTGGTTTAGGCTCTTGGTTGGGGTATCCATGCAGCTTGTAACAAAAAGGTCTAATGTGCCCTCTTTTACCACAATGGTGACACACCCACCTACGACATCTCCTTTGATTTTTAGGCCTTTGATGAGCAAAAGGTCTTGGTCTTTGCTGAACTGAGACTTTAGGATCAAGGGCAAACTTTGGAACTGGGTAGGCTTTAGAATGTCGAGTCTGATGCTCCAGCATTACCTTTCCAGTACAAGGATCAATGACATTTTCTCCTGATGTGAACTTGGTTTCAGGGTCCTGTTGGTACTGATTCAGACTTGAGTAGTTGTATCCAACAGACCTAAGCTTCCCACTTGGCACATTATCCAGAATTTCTTCAAGAAGATCTGCTCCTGAGTTCAGCTGACTTACACGTTTCCTTAGATCATCCATTTGAGCATTTACTTGGATGACCTTTTCTTCAGCTTGAGTAGCTTTTTGAACTTGGATATTTACTTCAGCTTGAAGTTTGTTGATGGTCTTCTTTTGCTTCTCAAGAATCCTACACATCTCCTCATATCTGGTGACCAATTCTTTATAGGTACTGGCAAGTTCCTCATAAGATACATCCTCATCTTCATCAGATTCCCAATCCTCAACTTCAACACATGTCCCAGTGAGGGCAGTCGCATGTCTTGCTGATTCATTTTCTTCATCAGTATCTTCATCTGACCAAGAAACAGTTAGCCCTTTCTTTTGTCTTTTCTGATATGTTCCACATTCTGATCTTATGTGACCATAACCTTCACACTCATGACACTGAACCCCTTTGCTTTGATTGCTCTTTTCTTCAGGGTTGGTTTTCTTCATACTATGCTGCTGCTTGTTGATGTCGAGCCGGATGCTTTGCCCATTCTGTTGATTCCTACTTCCAACTCTTTTCAACACTTTATTGAATTGTTTACCAAGCATGGCAATAGCATCAGCTAAGCTATCTTCCTCTTCTTCCTCACTTTGATCATTGCTATCATCAGTGTTTGAAACAAAAGCAATGCTTTTGTTCTTCTTGTCACTACGTTCATTCAAAACAATTTCAAAAGTTTGGAGGGATCCAACAAGTTCATCCATCTTCATGGTGGAGATGTCATGTGCTTCCTCAATTGCCGTTACCTTCATGTCAAACCTTTTGGGAAGAGATCTGAGAAGTTTCCTTGACAGTTTCTCATCAGAAATTTTTTCTCCTAAGGCTTCAAAAGAATTTGCAATGTCTAGAAGGCACAAGTGAAAATCTTGAATACTCTCATCATCTTTCATTCTTAGGGCTTCAAACTTGGATGTGAGGTGTTGAATCTTAGACTGTTTCACTTTGGTAGTCCCTTCATAGCACTTTTGCAATATTTCCCACGCATCTTTGGCTGACACACAGTTCTTGATCATTTTAAACACACTAGTGTCAACACCATTAAACAAGGCATAGATGGCCTTGTGATTCTGATTTGCTATAGCTTCCTCTTCTGTCGTCCATTCTACCTCAGGTTTCACTATCCCAGTTGAGGTGCCTTCCTTGCTTGCATACATGGGTTGTTCCCATCCGGTTAGAACCACCTTCCACACCTTGCTATCAATGGATCTCAGAAAGGCCATCATCTTTGGTTTCCAAGCGTCATAGTTAGCAGATCCAGTAAGCAAGGGAGGCCTGTTCATGTAACCTCCTTCCTTTTCCACAGTGCCAGACATTTCAGGTCCTGAATCTCACCCAAAACAAGCAGGGTGCCTGCTCTGATGCCAATTGAAATTCCTGGCACGCTATGCACGATGCTCTACTCGATGCTCTAACAATCTATCCGGCCTCGCGCGTAACAGAATGAAAATAAGCAAGTAAACAAATAAAGAACACAAGTTATTTGTTAACCCAGTTCGGCGCTTAAACAAGCCCTACGTCTGGGGGATACCAATCCAGGAAGGAATATCACTATAATAGTCCTAGTCCTAAGTCTACAGCAAACGCCCCGTTTACAACTTAAGAACCTAGGCCCTACCAATGACTCTTCTACCTAGGAACTCCTAGATATGAGATCCCATCTCACTCCCTTACAACCTTACGACCAGCAAGGATTTCAATACACTAGACAAAAACAGTTTTGGAGACACACTCCTAAAACTACACACTCGTACCTAAAGGCTTGGAGTGTTACACACACAAAAGTCCTAACTCCGTGCTTCAAAGCTTGGGAGAAGGATCACACACTTACAACTCAAGAACACGTCCTAAGCTTGCATCAAGGTGACACAAGGAAGGCTCACAATAACACAACACACGCAAAACCTAATTCTGGACACAAACACAAAACGGCGTGAACAACTAACTAGGATTAGGGTTTTGCCACTCTTTAAATACTTCAGAAAGTAACACATGCATGGGCTTTAATTCTTTGACCCAAGCATTAACTCCACATAAATAAAATGAGATTCTTTAGCAATATATTCTTCAAAGAGATTCTCCTCAGAAATATTCTTGAACTGAATCTGAAGCATTAACAACCTTCCTTACATAAAAACATATCAAACGCGCCATGCAAGATTCATGAAAGAGAAACGGAACATTCCATAAATAGCATTTGCCATGAGCGCTCCTCCTGAGCATTATTCAATGCTCTACACAATGCCAGAGCATCGGATCGCACATCTTGCACAAAGTTTATTTCCAAAAATGCAGCCAATTATCAAAGACTCAACAAAAATGATTACCGGTCGGTTGAGGCCCGTAATAAAACTTGTGCTTGGGTTTGGTTTTGTTTTTGGAAATGAAAACCAAATAACTTGCACTCGAAGCAACCAACAAGCTTTCGGAAATGAATTGCTTGCTTATGAAAAGGGTTTGCTTTTGTGCCTTGAAAAAGTGTTGGGAACTAATAGAATCAAACTAGGCTTGGGTGGAAAAAATGTGGTGTGAGTTGCTGTCTTTTGCTGTCATGACAGGTGCAACTCGCTGAGCGAGTGGTTACTCGCTGGGGCGAGTGTCACATGTCATGACAACACGCCAGGGCGAGCTCCAGAGCGAGCTAGACCTGTCCTCACTGCCTTCACTCGCTACCAACTCGCCAGGGCGAGCTCTGGGACCTAAAATTTTGGATTCTGATTTCTAAACTTGGTTTTTAACTTTCTAATCCCTTTTTATTAATTTATGGAAGTGGTGGAGATTGGAAACGAGTTTTTCGGGTACTCGGAAAGTACGTAGCTTATAACGCAAGAAAACGGCCATTTTGCATTTCAAATTATTTAAGACTTTTGACAATTGTTTTGGGTCCTAAAAATAGTACAAATAACTCATGGGGGTTGATCAATACGGTAGTTTTTGGTATAGTATCCGAAAGAGTAGTTTTACCTTAGAGAGCCTTTGGTTTTTGGGGTTTTAGTGTCCAATTCATTAAGGATTGATTGGATATGGTTTTGATTGAATACTTTGCTTGTTTTAGGAAGCGAGTAAGTGTTGTGTGATCGTGTGATAGTTGGGTGCTTGCCGAGGTAAGGGCTCCACTTTATTTCCGTCTTTTCAACTGGTTACGACATGCTTGGATTTCTGCTGTGATGCTTTGCTGTGTGTTTGGCATGTCTGGTTGATGTATTCTCGTGATGAGAACGTGTTTAAAATAGTTGCGCTGTTTACGTATGATTATGAGAATATATGTATGAACAGGTTGTTGGAATACATATGATTGGAAATGTATGTATGTCGTTGTGTTTGGTTTACATATATCTGTGTGATATGTAATTGTTGCATGAGCATGTATGGAACATGTAAGTCAGCTGGGACTACACGGGTGGATGTGTCTGTGTGACTCCGCTGGGGCCGTGTCTGTGTGACTGCCCTATATATGCTTAATTATAAAGTATGCTCATGCATTTCATAGTTGGCGACAGCATCTGTGTGGCTGGTAGCATCTGTGTGGCTATTTTCGCCTGGTGACAGCATCTGTGTGGCTGGTAGCATCTGTGTGGCTATTTTCACCTGGTGATAGCGTCTGTGTGCATCACCTGCCTTTGTGGCTTTAGTGGGTTGGACCTACGATTCCGGAACTCATGCATTTGGTGGTAGCTAGGGTTAGTACCACGCATTGTAGAGGTTGCATTATAGGCTATGTGTGCATTGCTTATATGAACCCGTTGGTGGGAATTGCTTTGGTGTTTAAGAGCCTTCCCTTGTGTATGTGGAAATTTGTTATGTGTACATCTTTCGCGCCGGTTATATATATACATACTTTTATTTTGTGGTGACCCTTTCTTTCATTTGCGGGCTCATCCCACCCAGATGATGGGTTAGGTCGTGGTGACGACGGTGGCTGTTCCAGGCCTCAGTGAGATGTTGGAGTTTTAGCTTAGTTAGACTATGCGCCGGTGTGGGTTGTGCACCGTGCTTTTTGGGTTTAGGCATAGGATTCTAACTTAGTTTGTTGTAAGTATTTGAATACTTAGACTTGGATTGTAATTATTCAGGAATACACTTTGCTTGTCGAAGCACCTTATGGTAATGAGTTCTTTTGTATATTTGAATGCCGGCTCATTGAAAAATATTCTATGCGCACTCTGAGTGTTAGTTGAAAAAGAAAAAAATATTGCCTTTTTGGCCTTTGAAAAAAAACGGGTTGTTACAAAGTTAGAATCAAACTTGAATTTATTTCTCCATCTCCATATATAATAGCAAGTTGTGGCCCATACCACTTTCCATTCCACACCTTCAATTGTTTTAATAGTAACTGTCATATTTCTTACAACTCAATCCTTATTTTGAGCTTATAAGGTTAGGGCTAAAAAAAAAAAATTACTTCTCTTCTTCCCTCCCCTCGTTAAAAAATTGAACCAAACATAAAAATTTAAAATATCATCTCACCTCCCCTCCAAAACTCTCGAACCAAACAGACCCTAAACCATGGTATTATACATATGTGTATGCAGTGGCGTCTCCAGGAACCTGGAGCAGGGGGTTCAGATTATTTTATTTAAAAAAATATTTTGCTTTAAAATATCTTTTATATTTTAATTAGCAATTGTTTTTTAAATAGGAAATTTTTTTATTGAAAAACGCTTAAAGTTAACATATAGTTTAAAAAAAAATTCCTAAGATTAAATTCATCCAAAAAAATGTTCTACCAAAATTAATAGTCAAGTTACCTTGTAAAAAAGTGTTAGTTAATCAAATTAATCAAAATCGAATCAATCATTGAACCGCTATACATACTTGTTCAAGGTTCAATAGGTCGAACCAAAATTTAATCGGATCGGACCTTTTTTAATTAAATGTATATTTTTATACTTTTAAATAATATATAAAATAATAATAAATAAAAGTTATACAATATTTATTATTTCTTACTAATAAAAACATAAAGCATCACAAATTAATACATAAAATTAAAACATTACTCATAAAAGTTGAATCCAAAATCAAATTACATAATCAAATATGACACTTGGAATAATATGCAAAATAAAAATATATGCTTGTCAAAAAAAAATATATATATATGCATACAAAATAACAGTATATAGTCCGTTAAAAAAACAATATTTAATTTCAACAAAAAAATAGCAATATATAAATCAATACTTATCAAAATTAAAATGAAATCCTTCCACGTGAAAAGAATTAAAATAATATAAATACAATTTTTGTGTCAAAAACAAAATATAAATACAATTTTATAATAAGTTTTATTACTATGAAGCATAAACCCACTAAATGCACACTACCGACACCTCACACCACAACACAATAAAGTTTGGAAAATAAGGATAGTGGATCCAATAAATTAGGCCCAAAAGTTTGGTTTCAAAATAATAACCCTAATCCACTAATCACTATTGTGCATCATCTTTTTTTCTTTCTTCTCATGTGCGCCGCCAACCAACCAGTAGCCACACACATATCTCACTGCTAATCTCCTTCTCACTTCTGCATCAGCTTTTTATTTTTCTTCTTTGTATCTTGTTTCTTTCTCTCCTGTGTTTTCCTCTTCTCTTTGGTGGGTTCAAAGATAAAATTTCAGGGGATTCAAAGTCTAAAATATACAAAAATATGCATACAATTTTTCAAGTCTAAAATCCTCACTGTAACGTGGAGACACCACTGTGTGTATGTATTGTGTAAAGAACTAAAGAAGTGTGTAACAATATCATTTCTCTTTTATCTATAACTATAGATAAAGAGGGCTTTTTTTTATGGTGTAGACTTTTCATAATGACAACACTACCCTTAGTAGTTTTTTTATTTATTTTAACCACTCTTTTTTAACTTCTGAAATTCCTGGCACGCTATGCACAATGTGCGATACGATGTGCTAGGCACCTTAACAGATCTAATGCGTACAAGTAAAGCAACAAAGCATAAAACAAATAAAAGAGATAGAGTATTTGTTAACCCAGTTTGGCGAACCTACGTCTGGGGGATACCAATCCACGAAGGAATATCACTAAAATAGCCCTAGTTCTAAGTTATCAGCAAACGCCCCGTTTACAACTTACAACCTAGGCACCACCAATGATTCTTCAACCTAGGAACTCCTAGATCAGAGATCCCATCTCACTCCCTTACAACCTTACAGACAGCAAGGATTTCAATAACACAGATACAAATATGTTTTGGAGACACACTCCTAAAACTACACACTCGTACCTAAAGGCTTAGAGTGTTGCAACCAACAAAAGTCCTAACTCCGTACTTCAAAGCTTAGGAGAGGATCACACACATAACAACTCAATAAACAAGGTCCTAAACTTGCATCAATGAGACACAAGAAAGGCTCACAAACAAACACACGTAAAACCTAAGTTCTTAGAAAACAAAAACACAAGACGGCGTGAACAACAACAAGAATTAGGTTTAGCTTCTTGCTTAAATACTTCAGATAAAACACTCCTTGATTCTGATATGATCTGGCCTTAATTTGTTTGACTCAAGCCATTAATGCACATTAATTAAAAGAGATTCTTTACTAAAATATTCTTCAAGGAGATTCTCTACTAAAAACATTCTTGACCAGGATCTGAAGCATTAAATGATGATCCTCATGATTACTCTGATTAAATGCGCCACACAAGATCCATGAGAGAGAAACCAACATTCCATAAATAGAACATGTCGTGAACACTTCACGTGAGATGATACGATGTTGAGGCATCATATCGCACATCCTGCTACAAAGTTTATTTTACCAAAAATGCAGCCAATACCAAAGACTCAACAAACTCCCCCTTTGGCAAATTTTTGGCTAAAACAAATTATGACCATACAGATACTACTTAAATATATACTTCAACTATATTTCTTTTTCTCAACATAAACACACAAGCATAAAGATCAATAGTAGTTATCCTTCAAAACAGTTTCCATACTACTCCTTCATGGAGAACAGTAGAAAAGAATAAGATGTATCTTTTAAGATTATCAGAGAGGCATGCAACAGCGGAACACAAAAACAAACTAATTCGCCTTAAATGGTCAGGAAAATAAACACTGATAAGATGTGGAATAGAATGCTTCAACATTACACAAAACATCTCCCCCTGCACATATGCATAGGATGTTGGAGCATCGTATCCAACATCTCCCCCTGCAGATCACATATCAGCTCCCCCTAAACACCTGCATATATCAGAGCAGACACAACCACACAACTACATACTCCATCCAAGCTACACTACTAGCTACACTACAGGCATGTCATTAACCAGAGCAGAGCAGATAAACTATCCAGCAGATCATTACCAAAACATACCATATTTTTACTCCCCCTATTTGCCACAAATTTGACAAATTAGCAGTACAGTGGTGAAGAAGTACAGGAGATTACTACAAACCAGCAGAAATAAAGTTGTCTATGCCCAGAAACAACAAAACAGAACAGAAACAGCTTAAAGTGAAGAGAAAGTGGGGACTCTCTCTTACAGGGTTCGTCAGCATCAGTCAAAATAGTGGGGTGTTGGGTTAGGATGATCCCACATATAAGGGTAGGAAAGGCAATGGGCATTCTGATAGCCCAAGACTTACCATGAAGCATGGTTTGTTCAAAAATATAGGTCCCATAGTCAGCTTCAGTACTAGTCCCAACAGAGTAGATCAATCTTGCCAGTCCAGTAGCTATGTGTGAGGCATGGGTAGTGGGAACCCAGTTTATAGTTCCTATCTTGTTCAACACAGCATATTTAACAGACAACATACAGGAGGGGACCTTACCTTTCAATGGCCACACCTTAACTTGGTTGGCAGTGATTGTCTTACAAACTTCATTGTTGTTTATCTCCACCTTAGAATAACCATCTTCTTTTCTTTCTAGAAACCTGTTGATTATAGCAGGAGAAAACTCCACACATTTTCCTCTAACAAACACCTTATGATATTCTTTGCTAATAGGTTTGTCACAGTCCTCAGCAATATTCACAATAAACTCCTTAACCAGTTTTTCATAACAGCTTCCTAAATTACTAACAGTTTTCATTAGGCCAGCTTTTTCTATTAGATCAATTACCTCTTTGCATTGCATGGTTTCTTCAGAGAGCTCTCTTTCCGGACCAAGTCTCCTTGCATACACATACTTCCACTTTGCAGCACTGTCAATGAAATGGAAGGACACATTGTCCATTGGCACATCAGGGACATTGGGCGGTGAAGTGATTTGAGGAAGAAGTGGAGAAGTTGAATAAGTATGGGGAATAATGTTGAGTAAGTATATTTGGGAAGAAAATATTTGGAGAAGATTTGAAATAAAAATAACCAACCATGTGTAGTGGCGTGTTTATAGGGAGGTGAAAGCCATGATTGCCTTGATCAACGTGCAACATTTTAGTAGGAGAGATAAAAATAACTGCTGCACGCCACACCACTATTAACGGTAACTGTTATAACTCTTCATAGAGGCAAATTCCTAACTTGCCCCTTAGCTTCTCAAATTGTATAGCATCAAGTGCCTTAGTGAAAATATCTGCAATTTGTTCCTTTGTACCCACATGCTCCAGAGTCACAATTTTGTTCTCAACAATATCTCTTATGAAGTGATGACGGATATCAATATGTTTGGTCTTGCTATGCTGAACTGGATTTTTAGAGATATTTATGGCGCTCATGTTGTCACAATACAATGTTAGAGCATCCTGTTCAACATCGTATTCCTTCAGCATTTGTTTCATCCACACAAGTTGTGAGCAACTACTCCCAGCTGCTATGTACTCTGCCTCAGCAGTAGATAGTGCTACACAATTTTGCTTTTTACTGAACCAAGATATTAGATTGTTTCCTAGGAAGAAACAACCTCCTGAAGTACTTTTTCTATCATCTGCACTTCCAGCCCAATCAGCATCACAGTATCCATATAAGGCAGAGTTCTCACAATGGGAATACATTATCCCATAATCACTAGTTCCATTCACATACTTCAAAATTATCTTAACTTGAGTCAAGTGACTTACCTTAGGATCTGCCTGATATATAGCACATACTCCAACAGCATAAGTGATGTCAGGTCTACTTGCAGTCAAGTACAACAAGCTACCAATCATGCTTCTATAAAGACTTTGATCAACACTTATTCCCTTTTCATCCTTAGTGAGTTTTAGATGAGTGGGAGCTGATGTTCTTTTGTGTGTAGCATTCTCCATCCCAAATTTCTTGACTATGTTTCTTGCATACTTGCTTTGAGATATAAAGATGGTGTCCTCCATTTGCTTAATCTGAAGCCCAAAAAAATAAGTTAATTCTCCAACAAGACTCATTTCAAATTCTGACTGCATTTGCTTGACGAAATGTTGGACCATCGTATTCGACATTCCACCAAACACAATGTCATCAACATAGATTTGAGCTATTATAAATTTTCCTTTATCTTGCTTAACAAATAGGGTTTTGTCAGACCCTCACTTCCTGTATCCTTGCTCCTCCAAGAACTGAGTCAACCTCTCATATCATGCCCTAGGCGCCTGTTTCAACCCATATAGAGCTTTCTTCAGTTTGTAGACATAGTTAGGATATTCTGGGTCCACAAATCCTTTAGGTTGCTCAACATACATTTCTTCCTGTAGGTATCCATTAAGAAACGCACTCTTCACGTCCATTTGATATAATTTGAACTTGAGAATACAAGCTACTCCCAGTAAGAGTCTGATGGATTCTAGTCTTGCCACAGGTGCAAAAGTTTCTTCAAAATCAAGTCCTTCAATCTGGGTATATCCTTGTGCCATAAGTCTTGCTTTATTTCTGGTGATATTACCATTCTCATCTGACTTGTTTTTATACACCCACTTTGTTCCAATCACATTCACATCTTCAGGTCTTGGAACTAAGTCCCACACTTCACTCCTCTTGAATTGGTTCAACTCCTCTTGCATAGCTTCTATCCAGGCTTCATCAGTAAGAGCTTCTTTGACATTCTTTGGTTCAAACATAGATACGAAGCAGGAGTTTGAAATCACATCATTTGTCCTTCTGGTGGTTATCCCTTGATCAGGGTTCCCAATGATCAGATCTTTGGGATGATTTTTCTGGACACGAACAGAGGGACCTTTGCTTTGGACTTGACGTTCTGCACTTGTCTCTCCTTCCTCTTCAAGAGACTCTTCAGTAGATTCTTCATTGCTGGGATGTTCTAATGCTTCAACATCGTGTTCAACATTGTCAACAACAGGTGTGCCTTGATTAATGTCATCAATTTCCTTTGGAGGGGAGTCTTTTACAACAACATTCACAGATTCCATCACAACTTGAGTCTTTGAGTTGTAGACCCTGTACACTCTACTATTTGTTGAGTACCCAAGGAAGATTCCTTCATCACTTTTAGGGTCAAGTTTTCTTCTAGGTTCTCTGTCAGATAGAATGTAGCACTTACTTCCAAAAACATGAAAGTGTTTGACAGTTGGCTTCCTATCCTTCCATAGTTCATATAGAGTAGAGGAGGTACCTTTTCTCAAGGTAACGCTGTTGTGTATGTAACAAGCAGTGTTCATGGCTTCAGCCCAAAAATGATAGGGGATATTTTTGGCATGGAGCATGACTCTAGCTGATTCTTGGATGATTCTATTTTTTCTTTCTACTTCACCATTCTGTTGTGGAGTTATTGGAGAAGAATATTCGTGCTTGATTCCTTCAGTGGAGCAGAAATCATTAAACTTGGAGTTCTCAAATTCTCTTCCATGGTCACTTCTTATTCTCACCACATTACTTCATTTCTCTCTTTGAATCTGAATGCACAGCTCCTTGAAGACATCAAAGACTTCTGACTTTTCTCTAATAAAATTCACCCATGTGTATCTAGAATAGTCATCTACAACCACAAAAGCATACCTTTTGCCTCCCAAGCTTTCAACCTGCATGGGTCCCATGAGATCCATGTGCAACAATTCAAGAACCTTGGAGGTTGTCTGATGCTCCAATATCGGATGCGACATCCTGGTTTGCTTTCCAATTTGACATTCTCCACACACATTGCCTTCAATTATCTTGAGTCTGGGTAGTCCTCTAATAGCTTCAGCTGACATTGCTTTCTTCATCCCTTTCAGATTGAGATGACCTGACTTCTGGTGCCACAATTGTACTTCATCTTCTCTGGTAATAAGGCAGGTAGATGTATGAGCTTCTTCCTGAGACATCCACAAGTAACAATTGTCTTTAGATTTGGTCCCCTTCATCAGCAACTGTCCTTCATCATTATTGACAAGACATTCAGTTCTAGAGAAATTAACCTTCAAGCCTTGATCACAAAGTTGGCTAATACTAATTAGATTAGCTGTGAGTCCTTTCACCAATAGCACATTTTCCAAGTTAGGTAATCCATGGCTGATCATATCCCCAATTCCTAATATTTCTCCTTTAGCACCATCTCCAAAGGTTACAAAGCTGGACTTGTAAGGTCTCATGTTTATAAGATACTTCTCTACACCAGTCATGTGTCTGGAACATCCACTATCAAAGTATCAATCTTCCCTTGATGATGCTCCAAGAGATGTGTGAGCAATTAAACCAACATTTTCTTCTTTAGGCTTCCACTCCTTCTTGATACTTTCATCTTCTTGCACATCATTTGGTTGAGGTCTCTGGTTAGGATATCCATACAGCCTGTAGCAAAAAGGTATAATGTGCCCTCGTTTTCCACAGTGATGACACACCCATCTTCGATATTTCCTCTGATTTTTGGGTCTTTGGTGAACATGAGGTTTTGATTCAAGAGCAAACTTTGGAACCGGATAGGCTTTGGAATGTTGAATATGATGCTTCAACATCACCTTCCCAGTGAAGGGATCAAATACATCTTCAGCAGTTGTAAACTTGGTTTCAGTGTCCTGCTGGTATTGATTCAGACTTGAATAATTGTACCCAATTGACTTTGCCTTACCACTTGGTACATTCTCCAGAATTTCTTCAAGAAGATCTGTTCCTGAGTTCAGTTGACTTACACGTTTCCTCAAGTCATCCATTTGAGCATTGACTTGAGTGACTTCCTCCTGAGCTTTTGAGGCCTTTTCAGTTTGTATGTTCACTTCAGCTTGCAATCTGTTAATGGTCTTCTTTTGCTTCTCAAGAATTCTACACATTTCTTCATATCTCGTGAGTAACTCCTTGTAGGTGCTTGCAAGTTCCTCATAAGTTACATCCTCATCTTCATCAGAGTCACAATTAGAAGTGCAGGTTCCAGTCAGTGCAATTACATGCCTGGCTGCTTCATTTTCTTCCTCAGAGTCTTCATCAGACCAAGAAACATTTAGCCCCTTCTTTTGTCTCTTCTGGTAGGTACCACATTCTGACCTTATGTGCCCACATCCCTCGCACTCATGGCACTGAACACCCTTGCTTTGATTGTTCTTCTCTTCAGGTTTGGTTTTCTTCAGGTTATTTTGTTGCTTGTTGATGTCGAATCTGATGCTTTGCCCATTCTGTCGATTCCTACGATCAACTCTCTTCAGCACTTTGTTGAACTGTCTACCAAGCATGGCAATAGCATCTGCTATGCTATCTTCCTCTTCATCCTCACTATGATCATCACCATCATTAGTGTTTGTAACAAAAGCAATGCTCTTGTTCTTTTTGTCACCACGTTCATTTAACACAATTTCAAAAGTTTGGAGAGATCCAACCAGCTCATCCATTTTCATGGTGGAGATGTCATGTGCTTCCTCAATAGCCGTCACCTTCATATCAAACCTTTTGGGAAGAGATCTAAGAAGTTTTCTTGACAATTTCTCATCAGACATCTTTTCTCCTAAAGCTTCAAAGGAATTTGCAATGTCCAGAAGGCTCAAATGAAAGTCCTGGATGCTCTCATCATCCTTCATTCTAAGGGCTTCAAACTTGGATGTGAGGTGTTGAATCTTTGACTGTTTCACTTTAGTAGTACCTTCGTAACAAGTCTTCAAGATCTCCCAAGCTTCTTTGGCTGACACACAGTTTTTAATGAGTTTGAAAACACTTGTGTCCACTCCATTAAACAAAGCATAAATGGCATTGTTGTTATAGTTAGCTGCAGTTTCCTCATCCGGAGTCCATTCTACTTCAGGTTTCAGCACCCCCGTTGAGGTACCTTCCTTGCTAGTGACAGTGGGATGATCCCAACCAGTCAGAACTGCCTTCCAAACTTTGCTATCAATGGATTTCAGAAAAGCAGTCATTTTAGATTTCCAATGATCATAGTTGTTGGATCCATTGAGCAAAGGTGGTCTGTTCATGTATCCTCCATCCTTTTCCATGATGCCAGAAATTTTAGGTCCTGAATCTCACCCTAAAACAGGCAGGGTGCCTGCTCTGATACCAATTGAAATTTCTGGCACGCTATGCACAATGTGCGATACGATGTGCTAAGCACCTTAACAGATCTAATGCGTACAAGTAAAGCAACAAAGCATAAAACAAATAAAAGAGACAGAGTATTTGTTAACCCAGTTCGGCGAACCTACGTCTGGGGGATACCAATCCACGAAGGAATATCACTATAATAGCCCTAGTTCTAAGTTATCAGCAAACGACCCGTTTACAACTTACAACCTAGGCACCACCAATGATTCTTCAACCTAGGAACTCCTAGATCAGAGATCCCATCTCACTCCCTTACAACCTTACAGACAGCAAAGATTTCAATAACATGTACAGATACAAATATGTTTTGGAGACACACTCTGATGACAGGAATTTCTATGGTATTTTTAGTATTATTATTAGTAGTAAAATGACAAAGACAGACCCAAATACGAAGGAAAACCTACAAAAGCAGGAAAAAGCATCAAGACAGAGTCCAAGATGCAAAAAGACAAGAAAAAGCCCAAAAAGTGAAGAAAATCAGCATTCCATCGCAACACGATGGCTCCCATCGTGCCACGATGGGAGCTACTTGTTCGCCAAGAAATCAGAAGAAATAAATATGAAGAAAATCTTTGCATCGCAGCATGATATGGCATATCGCAGCACGATGACATAACTTGGCGCCCAAGCTGATGAAATGCACAGGATCAATTATAAAATTGAACTGAATCTTCACATCGCAGTACGATGGCTTCATCGTGGTGCGATGCCTTGCTGAGGCCCATTACGAAAACTATAAATAGAGCCTCCCATTCATTGTTTTATTCATTCAGAAATAGTAGAACACTCTCTACTATAAGGAGAGGTTCAGAGGAGCTCTATTGGGCATAGTTTTCTCCCCTTACGGAAAAACTAACTCAGCAAGGTATGTTTTCTTTAGGCTTTTATGTTTAGGTTATAATTTCTTTATTGTAATTTAAATATGTAGTCTTTTGTAATAGATGTCTTAGGTTGTGGTGGAGAAGATGAACTCCCCAATGAATATTTGGAGTCTGTGAATGAGTCAAAGTTATAATAAATGATATTTAAGTATTATGTTTGTTATTTACTTTCATGCACTTAATAACGTTTCTCGTAATCTGGCCGGATAAGCGGGAGCGCCCATAGAATCGATATTAGGTTTCTAACTTAATATGGTCCGGAACTAGTAGTAAATAATGCTAGGTGTATAGAGACGGTAACGTCCTGAACTAATCGTGAATGAGCGGTTAGAGGAGGAATCATGAACTAGGTGTGAACTGAGCACTTAGATGATGAATAGCCCGATACTAGGATCTAGAGGTTAATTGGTGAAGATAATAATGCATGTTTATAAACAACTCACTTAGTAATTATGGTATGTGACACATCGAGGTTAGGCTCTCGTAGGTACCTTAGTTATGAAAGTAGGGAAACTTTAATAGACATAGTGTAACAGTAAGGTGTTACTACAACAAGAAAAAGTCACCGCCGAACATTAATCTAAATAACTATGTTATACACCGATCATGCCAAATATGAAGAAGGGAGAGAGTCCAACCACCATACATATCCTCTATGTTTCTGAATCTATTATTTATTTATTTATGCAAGCATTACGCTCTTTTATTAAAAAACCTTTTTCAAAACCCAAGGCGAATGCAAACTATCCAAACTTAAATAACGCTAGTGAAGCTTCGGCACGATCCCTGTGGATACGAACTCATTCTAGACACCTAGAGTGTGAATTATTACTCGACGACAGACTGGTGCACTTGCCAGGCCGTAGTCACACTCCTAAAACTACACATTCGTACCTAAAGGCTTAGAGTGTTGCAACCAACAAAAGTCCTAACTCCGTACTTCAAAGCTTAGGAGAGGATCACACACAAAACAACTCAATAAACAAGGTCCTAAGCTTGCATCAATGAGACACAAGAAAGGCTCACAAACAAACACACGCAAAACCTAAGTTCTTAGAAAACAAAAACACAAGACGGTGTGAACAACAACAAGAATTAGGTTTAACTTCTTGTTTAAATACTTCAGATAAAACACTCATTGATTCTGATATGATCTGGCCTTGATTTGTTTGACTCAAGCCATTAATGCACATTAATTTAAAGAGATTCTTTACTAAAATATTCTTCAAGGAGATTCTCTACTAAAAACATTCTTGACCAGGATCTGAAGCATTAAATGATGATCCTCATGATTACTCTGATTAAATGCGCCATACAAGATCCATGAGAGAGAAACCAACATTCCATAAATAGAACATGTCGTGAACACTTCTCGTGAGATGATACGATGTTGAGGCATCATATCGCACATCCTACTACAAAGTTTATTTTACCAAAAATGCAGCCAATACCAAAGACTCAACAACTTCCAAAACCAACTGCATACTACCATTTTCTATTCATTTTTTTAACTTCCAAAACCAACTACACACTACCATTTTCTATTCATTTCTTCCATTCTTTTATCCTACACATCTTTTTCATAATTCTTCAACCATATTCATATTCATTCCTATTTTATTTTCTTCGTTTTTTTACCGTAATGTAGTTTATTTTAAATCTTAAACAAAAGAGAAAAAATAGATACAGAGGGAGAAGTGAAAATGAAGAAAGAAAAGGGAACAACTTTCAATAGGATTCAATGGCAATGATTTTGGGGTACAATCCTCGATTTTTTTTTTTTGACAATTCTATATTTTGTTTAGATGGAAGGACTATGAAGAAAGAAAGTCGGTGATTATATAGTTCTTGACAGAAAGATTGGAAGTTTTTAAGCTTTTTCCTTTTTCATTTTTGTTTGGCTCTCAAAAGGTACAACTTTTTTTGTATGAATTTGTATTAAGCATTGTTATGCATGTTCCACTTTACCATATATGACTATTTGTCGTTTTGGATTTCAATTTATGTTTCTATAATTGAATTTCAATTTAAACTGCATATTTACACCTTCAAACTCACTTTCTCCACACATTTTCTATATTGTTTTTTTTTCAATCCTTTTTTATTTTATTTATTGTTTTATAATCGTCTCTTATTACTAATTACTTTAATTTTTATCATGGGTTAAGTGAATGTATGATAGATTATTGTGTACTTCAATGGATTCATATAAGCTCTAAATCATGGTTTTTTTTACTAATTTGGTATGCAATGTATAACCTCTAATTCATATTAGGTAGTTGATTTGATTCATGCACCATCGATGCATTTTTGGTATTATCCTTAATTTTGGATAACTAATTTTGCTGATTTTATTGTTTCATATTATTTGTTTGGAAGAATAAAATATGTACTCAAAACTGAACTTCAATTACTTTTTCAGTCCTATACTCCTATTAATTGTCGGCTCATTAACATTTTGAAATTGTAACATGCATGTTTAGAAATTGTATCATTTAACATTATTGATACATGTGTTGTTCAAGATACATATCATTTCATGCTATATTTGGTTTATTGGCCTATTTTGTTGTTGATTTTGCAACTCTTGACAAAAAGGTGTCAATGAACTGAAGCAGGATACGAGTACAGATATGTTCTTGGCCAACAGGGAGCTAGTGGTTGCATCGGCCATATTACATTGGGTAAATGTGGATGAGTGTGTATGAGCAACAATGCATATATTCTATACACTTTAGGGGATTATTGATTGTTGAATGTTGTGTGTTATGTCCTCGCATATTTTTTGTTTCTAACTTTGTAACATGTATTGAAAACTTAATAATATTGCTGAATGTTGTGTTTCTAACTATGTCCTCGCATGTTTTTTGTTTCTAACTTTGTAACAATAAACTTATTTTGTTTTGAATTCTTTTTTCTGATAAAGAATAACAGAATTGTTTTTCAATACATTTTTTATTTACAATCACAATTCAATCCACATGAATAACTTCATTCATAATTATTTAATAGTTTGTTAATAATTTAAATTAATTTAATTAAAAACAAAATTTATATAGAAACTATTATTTACAATTTATATATGTTAGTGCAATAGAAACTATTAATAAAAAAATAGGTATACAAAAAATTTAGAATAATCTTCAACAAAAGTTAGTAGAATAAAAAATGCGGATCACACAAATGGGCACGGTGCCCGTTTGGCCGCTAGTTCCAACTAAAAATGTTAGAGAGTAAATTAAACAGAAATAATATTTAGACACATTTTTTCTTACACAATACTACATATAGACAAGGACAATTTTGTAATATTTTCATCTTTATCTCTTCTTTTTCAATGATTGTTAGTCAATTTTTTCTACTTCGCAATAGAACTCTAAATTATTCGCAATGAAACTCTGAATTATTGATTTCATTCCCCTAAAACTAGATAATTAATAAATAAAAAATTGATAATAAGTTGTATAATAAAGATTTAATTGATAATAAATAATTAAATATATAGACCAATTTAAAGTGGCCTTTAAATTACACATTGGAGTGGTGGCGATGTGTCATTTTTACACAAATAATGTATGAAAATTAACCTTAAGTATACTTCCTCCGTCTTAATTTATAAACAATTTTTTTTTTCAAATTATAAGTAAAAAAGATCAACTTTATCATTTTCAATATTTATTTTTACTTTAGTTTCACAAAATTTAATTTTACTTATTTTCATAAAATTAAATGTAAATTATATTTAATTTGTTCTTTCATTTTTCCTATAATCAATAACCAATAAAATTATTGTTACGTCTTCCTATAAAATTTATTTCAAGAAAAATATAAAATGTCATAATCCAAATTATTGTGTTTTGTTTTTGTTAATTAGTGTATACATGTTTCTTTTTTTTGCTTATAACCGATGTATTTATTTCTTAGCAAATGCTAAGCATTGCATTTCTTATACTAGTTAAGGAACCAAAAGTAGTAAATTGTCTTATAATTTTTGTAGTCAATTTTTTTAAAGTGTAAGTTATGTTTTTTTCAATGTAAAATTTACTACATTTGAGTTACTTAACTAGTGCACCGGATGCACTAGTTAGCGAGACCCTTATTTCTTTTCTTAACAAGTGTACACAAGCAAAATTATCTCATCTCTCCATCTTAAAAGAATTTACGACATTAGAAATATAACCACAAGCTAACAAATTTATCTATTCATCTATAAACCAATTTGTTACTGACAAGAGGCTTTTCTTCAATCTATGAATCCAAATATTCCTATGGAGCAACACGTGATTCTTTAATCTTATAGACACTTTGTATGGTGATTTAGTTTCTGCATGATCGTATTTATAATATATATCTTGAAGAGATGTGTGCGTTGTTAAGAAGTTCCACATCAGATATGAGTGAGTCTGGACCAGTATTTATAAGTAAATGACAATCATTACCTTACATTTTGTAAGTTTGAGTTAGACTCAATACTCAATTCTAAAATGGTATCAGAATCTCTCCATGATAGGGGTGTACATGGATTAGGCAAACTCATTCGATCCGGTCAAACCCACCCAATCCAACCCAAAAAAGTGGGTTGGGTCGGGCAAGTGGGTGGATATGAATTTCAAAAATGAAAATCCCATAAAAAAAAATTGGGTTTCGGGTAAAACCGGACCCAATCCAAAAAACCCACTGACCCACTAGTGTTATGTTTTTTGAAATATTTTTATGAAAGTACTAAAGATTTTGTCATTTGATCAATAAATATTGCAAATAAGTTATACTATTTTTTAAGAAAATAAAAAGATTAAATAATTTTTATAAACAAATATGATAATTCATCGCACTATTTTAAAAATAAAAATATTGAATAATTTTTATAAAAAAATATGATGATTTTTCGTTTAGTAATTTGATATTGTAAAAAAGGAAAAAAAAATCATTTGGATAACACACTATCCAACCCATAAATTAGTGGGTATACATAAAAAATAGGTGATTATTTCTTATAATGAAAAAAAGTAACACTATTTTTCAAAAAAATACAATGGTTAAGTTATTTTTATGAAAAAATATGATGATTCGATATTTATATTTTTAATATAAAAAAATAGAAAAATAGTTCGGGTAACCCACTACCCAACCCAATCCAACCCGGAAATTAGTGGATTTACCCAACCCGGCCTTATGTTATAACGGGTGGTTATTTTACTAGACCCAACCCACAATACCTTATGTGGTTCGGGTTTTGGTTTTGACCAAACTCAACCCAATCCGGCCCACGTACACCCCTACTCCATGATCTGTTAAGCCATCCACTATTTTTGTAAAATTGAATTAGACTTAATATTCAATTCTAAGATGTATAATATATATATATATATATATATATATTTAATGGTTATGTATTTAATTCCAATGTATATCACCATTTAAACTTGTAAACAAAACCCTTAATTAAGCACATGATGCTGACATTGTGTAGTTTGATAATATCAATATTATCTAAAATAAAAAATAAAATCCATCAATTGTTTTCTAACAAATTAAAATACACAGTAGATTGAAGATTACGGTGGTTGATTATTGTTGATCTGTTTGAATGTAATTGTTCCATTATTTAAAAGTCATTTCAAACATTGGGTGAAATATAAGTATTGTATCCAACAATAAATAAAGTACAAGTACAGTAACTTTCAAACTGTCTTGATTAAAGATTCGTTTTTTAATTTTCTATATTTTAGCTTTAAGGGCTGCGAGGGGTATAGATTCTTTCTAATATACTACTAGTATCAGCTAGGGGTGTAAGCGGATCGGACAAATCCAATGAAACCGATGATCCAAACCAATCCAAACCGAAAAAAAACCGATGTTTATGGTTCGGATCAAAAACCGAACCGAACCAATAGAAAACCGAAGTGGTTTGGTTCGGTTCTCGGTTCTAGTTTTCAGATCCAATGGACAAACCGAACCAAACCAATATACAGTATATATGTTAAATTATTTTTTTAGGTAGTCCATATCCATCAAAAACTACAACTGGCTCAACTACTTCTAAAAAATAAAATAAAATCTGCCTCACTTAGAAACTCTAATTTAAAAGCGCAAACTTAGAAATAGTCACAGCCGCAAACGCAAACTCAGAAACGCTGCTCTCATCTCACCTCACCATCATCCTCAAGCTGATCTCAACATTACGCAAACAACACTCTCAAGTCACGCTACTGCTCTCATCTCAAACCCACAGAACGATAACTTCTCAAGCATTGTTTTATTTTTTTTCCGATTTAAGTGGGTATAGACTTGAAGTTTATTTTTATTGCACTTTATTATTTGACGAACTTATGAACTTAATTTCAATATGGTTGTATTTTGTATTTGATGAATTTATGAACTTAATTTCAATATAGTTGTATTATGTATTTGATGAACTTATTTGATGAACTTCAGCGAAAAGAATTGTATTTTGTATTTGTTTTCAATATGGTTGTATTATGTATATGTATTTGATGAACTTATTGGAAAAGAATTGTATTTTGTATTTGATGAGCTTATGGGAAAGAAAATATCGGGAAAAAATAATAGTATGGAATACATCGGAAAAAACCGATTAAAGTATCCGAACCAAACCGAACCAAACCGATGAGTTTGGTTCGGATTCATTTTTGAAAAACACTAAAAACCGAACCAAACCGAACTAATCGAAGATTCATTGGTTCAGACATCGGATTCACTCAAAACCGATCCAAACCGGTCCAATTACACTCCTAGTATCAGCTATGACTTAGAATGAAGTATTTTGATTTTTGATAGAATTTGAAACTTAAAGCAACAACTTTGCCTTGGAGCCAAAAACAAAAGCAAAATCCACTAGAAAAATGAGTTTTTGTTTTCTTTTTCATATGCCAGAGAAGTAATTTAAATTTTATAAGATAGTTATGAAACAAATGATATACTATATCATTTCTAATAGAGTAATGTTAAATGGTACGAAGGATGAAAACAAGAAATACAAGAAATGCTGATTTGTACTATTGTAATTGGTGGGTTAAATTAATTAATTCCTATTTTTAAGAAAATCATGGTGGGTGTGGTTGTTAAAGTTTTAATTTACAACTTTGCTTATTTCTCAACTGCCTGCCACATCATTCTCACATTTCTTGAGTTGAGTATCTCGTACCAACCAGCATTTTCCTTTCTAATATAGTGCTAGCAGGTTGTATGACAGTGGTATATTATAATCCGACCCGATGGCATTTTGGATTTCAAAGATATTGAGAGGTTTGGCAGCATTGGTGACACTTTTAAATACATTTGTCTAACATGTTTTTCTTCTATTAATTAGAAAGTCAAATAAATTAACTCAAAATTTCTAGTAAAAAAAATTGCTTATATATAAAACCAAATAGAGTATATTACTTTTTTTCATCTTCTCTTTTTTTTAGAAGTAAGAAGCCAGAACAAAAAATAATTTTTAAAAACTCTAGTGAGAAAAAAAAACTTCTATATTTCAAATAAAATACTATTATTTGTCAAAAAATCTAATTAATATATTTAAATAAGTATTTTTACTCAATCTTTAAATAAATTATTGTTTATAAAAAAAAACTTTATTTTATTATCAAACATCTTTTAACCCTATTATAATTTTTTTAAAAAAACTTTTAACACTTTTTAAAATAAAAGAAGTACGATTTACCAAACAGTTTTATCTTCGATTTTAAAATTCTTACTTCTAACTTTGTGGTTAAAATAGCTTCCACACTTAAAAAAAGTTTTGCCTAATAGTACCTTAATATATTAGATTTCTTAATTAGGGATGGCAAAAAAATCCGTACCCGCAAATATCTGCAGATAAAATCCGTCATGGATATGGAGCGGATAACTAAATGGATATCCGCGGATAAAATAAGTGAATATTTCAATTATCCGCATTTCATGGATACGGATGCGGGTTTAATACTATCCGCGTCCGCGGATATCCATACCCGCTAAATAATTAGTAAAATTATTTAAATATCCCTACTTAAATATAAACTCTAGTATTTTTCTTGTATAAAAAATAGTATTTTTTATTTTATGTTTTTTTTCATATAGAGAAAACTTTTCATATTCTTTTTTTTATTTTTTAGGGAAAATTTTTCAGCTTCTTAAATATTCCTTCTATTTTTTTTATAAAATTTCATTTTGCAGTTTAAAAATAAAAGAGCAAAATATATGAATATTATGTGTTAATATTTTAACTTTAAAAAAAAATTACTTTTTTCTTTCAATAATTATTTTTTTTATTAAATAAATGTCATCCACGGATATCTGTTAATATCCACGGATACCTCAATATCCGTGGACTACCCGCTTAGCGGATATCCGCACGGATATAGAGCAGACACGGATATTATATTTGTCCAATAGAGCGGACATGGATATCACACTATCCGCGTCCATGAATATCCATTGACATCCCTATTCTTAATTAATAATCCCACAAGCGAGAAAGTCTATGTTGGGCACAACCCAACACATCATATTTAGGCACACACTTACATTAAACTAATATAATTAAATAAAAAATATTAAAATAATATTAATTTATGTGACTATTTTCTTTTTGTTTTAATTTTTTATTTATTTGTGAGTGTGTGCCTAAATGTGTTGTGTTGGGGTTGTGCCCAACCAATTTTACATTTTCTTAAAAAAATATATTTTTACTTATAATTAAAGGTGGGAATAGGTTAGGCCGAGCTAGACTTTGACAAGCCTGAGTCTAGCCTGTCAAAAAAATCGAAGGCCTAAGCCTGGCCTGTGGCCTATCATAAGTTTATATTTTAGGTCTAAGACTGACATTTTAAAAGCCTAATGTGGTCTGTTAGTCTGTTTAAAAGCCTACTTCACATGATGAGATTTAAATAAATAATTATATTTATTTTTAAAAATACTAATGAACTAATAAATCAACATCCTTTCGATATTTAACATGATATTTTAGAGAATTTGACTATATATGTCATCATATTTCAATTCTAGTTTATAATAATACATTTAAATATGTAAAAAACTAATGTAGATTAATAAACTTAAACTATCGAAAAAGTTAACAAATTTATAATTTAATCAAACTACAAATTTTAATATATAAATAATAATATTATTAAAACTTTTATTCATATTAACTTAAGTAGACCGGCCTAATAGGCTAAAAGGTTTTTTTAATGGCCTGCGGCCTGCCTATTTAACTAAATAGGCTTATAAAAATGCATTGACCTGCTTTTTTAATAAAATAGATATGCTAGACCTAAACCTATGTAGGCTAGGCCTTAAGGACTCGTAGACCGGTCTGGCCTATTCCCACCTCTACTTATAATTGTGAATTGTGAATGGTGGCAATAAGAGAGATTGTTCAAAAAAATTCATTTCTAATAAAAATAATTTGTGACCAAATTTTAAATTACTACTCCTAAGAATTCAATTTTCAGATAACCAATAAAGAAAGAAAATTACTAGTACTTGGTGGCATTTGTATTATGGGATTTGGACTTTGGAAGTTGGACTTTGCGGTTTGCCAAGTTGTGCAGCAATAC
Organism: Trifolium repens; assembly: GCA_030408175.1. Lineage (NCBI taxonomy): Eukaryota > Viridiplantae > Streptophyta > Magnoliopsida > Fabales > Fabaceae > Trifolium > Trifolium repens. The sequence continues at coordinate 43,027,440 of CP125851.1, forward strand.
ATCAGCTTTTTACAAGCCAGCTTATTATTTGACTTTAAGTCATGACCTCAGCTTATGGGTCCCACCACAAACATACATGTATTACAAGGAAACAAAAATTCTTAAAAAAATGTAATAAAAAATCACAATTCCATTTTAATAGTAACACTAACAAATTTGGTTTTTGCGAGAGTCAATGTCTGTCCCTTCTCCCTAGATGATGTTAATCTCAGGAACGTTTTTCCAGATATGAGAAGAGAGATTGTGGTTCAACAAAGAAAGAGAGAGAAAGAGTTGATTTTTTTTTAATTTTTTTTTTTCTGAATTGAAATTTTTCTCCTTTTTCTTTTCTCTCCTTTTCTTTCTTCTTTTTCCTTTGTTTGGATTTTAAATTTTAACAACAAATTCGTACACAGTGAAGATATCATTCATACATACATACCGGTGTGTCTTTGTTGTGGGGCTCCTTGCTTTAATTATGCTGCAGCTAACTAGAGAGAGAAAGTGAAGATGGTTTTTCTTCTTCTTTGATTGTTTTTCTTCATTGAGGTTTGATTTCTATTATTCTAGTTTGACTCTAATTCATACCCATTTCTCAAAATTCTTTCTTTTTCTTGTTCTTGGTTGAATTTCATGAAACTGGGTGTACTATGTAAATTTTGGGATCTGGGCTCTAGGGTTTGAATTTGAAGGGTTTGACTTTCTTTCTCTTTGAAATTAGGTCTTGAAAACCTATTATGGGTGCTGGAGAAAATAATAAAAATTTAAGCTTTTTGTTTTTCCTCTTGTTGAGGTGAGTAATTGTCTTTTGTCTTGTTTGTTGTTGTGTTCAAGATTCTAGATTTATTATGTTTTAGCTTCTTTTGATTCTGTGTGAATCTTAATGTTTGTTGTTTATCTGTTGCAGATTGATGGGGTAAGCCCTTTTTGTGTGTACTGTGCTGTTTGAAGTGTCTAAATAAAGCTTGCTTTGTGTGATTATAAGAGGAAGCTATAATGCATCTCTCACTGTGGAAGCCCATTTCTCACTGTGCTTCTATGTTCTTGGACAAGAAGAGTAGAAGGAAAGGTGAATCTACAGCTGACATAAAAAGAAACCCATCGATGCTTCGGAAGCTGCAAGAAAACAAGCTGAGGGAAGCTCTTGAAGAAGCTTCAGAAGATGGAGTACTCTCGAAATCGCAAGACATGGAACCGGACACAGTTGGGAATCAGGATGAGAGTCTTGGGAGATCCAGATCGCTGGCCAGGCTGAATGCGCAGCGTGAGTTCCTTCGCGCTACTTCACTTGCAGCTGAACGCACGTTTGACTCGGAGGAAGAAATTCTCAGCCTCGAAGAAGCATTTTCCATGTTCCTCACAATGTATCCCAAATATGTATCCTCAGAGAAAGTTGATCAATTGAGGTCTGATGAATATTCTCATTTGCCGCCCAAGGTATGCCTTGATTATTGTGGATTTGGTCTCTTCTCTTTTATTCAGACCATTCACTATTGGGAGTCTTGTACATTTAGCTTGTCTGAGATAACTGCAAATTTAAGTAATCATGCACTTTATGGTGGTGCTGAGAGAGGAACTGTCGAGCATGACATAAAGGCCAGAATTATGGATTATCTGAATATCCCTGAGAGTGAATATGGCCTTGTTTTTACTGTTAGCAGAGGCTCAGCTTTTAAATTGCTGGCTGAATCATACCCTTTCCAGACGAACAAAAAACTGTTGACCATGTTCGACCATGACAGCCAATCTGTTAATTGGATGGCACAGTGTGCTAGGAGTAAAGGTGCCAAAGTGCACAGTGCATGGTTTAAATGGCCAACTCTCAAACTCTGTTCTACTGATTTGAGAAAACAGATTTCCAATAAGAAAAAGAGGAAGAAGGATTCAGCTACTGGTCTTTTTGTGTTCCCAGTTCAGTCCAGAGTAACTGGGGCTAAGTATTCGTACCAGTGGATGGCCTTGGCACAGCAGAACAACTGGCATGTCTTGCTTGATGCTGGGTCATTGGGCCCTAAGGACATGGATTCACTTGGCTTGTCCCTTTTCAGGCCAGATTTCATAATTACATCGTTTTACAGGGTATTTGGGTATGATCCCACGGGTTTTGGTTGTCTTCTGATCAAGAAATCTGTGATGGCAAGCCTTCAAAATCAGTCTGGGAGCACCGGGTCAGGAATGGTGAAGATTACCCCCGAGTTTCCAGTGTATTTGAGTGATTCTGTAGATGGTTTGGATAGATTGGTTGGGACTGAAGACCATGACGTCCATGAGGCTGGTGATAAGACTTTTGAACCTCGCCAGGGACCACAGTTGCCTGCCTTCTCTGGTGCATACACGTCTGCACAAGTCAGAGATGTATTCGAGACTGAAATGGATCATGACAGCTCTGAAAGAGATGGAACTAGCACTATATTTGAAGAGACTGAGAGTATATCGGTTGGAGAAGTGATAAAGAGCCCTGTCTTCAGTGAGGATGAGTCATCTGACAATTCATTTTGGATAGATTTGGGTCAGAGTCCATTGGGATCAGACTATGCAGGTCAATCAAATAAACAGAAGATTGCTTCTCCCCTGCCATCATTCTGGTTCAATGGGAGGAAGAACCAGAAGCAAAATTCTCCAAAACCATCTTCCAAGATGTATGGCAGTCCTATGTATGATGACAGAGAGGTTAACCCAGGTTCTCATGATGATCACCGTGTTCTATCATTTGATGCTGCTGTCCTAATGTCACAAGAACTAGACCGTGTCAAAGAGGTCCCTGAAGAAGAGTATGTTGAAGAAGTTCATCACTATTCGATGAATGGAAATGGGTCAGATCATCCACATGCCAGTGAAATAATGGAAGAACCTGGAACCAGTGAAGCAGTTCAGAATGGATCCATTGCTGCGAGAGGATCTTGGCTTAATAATTCAAATTCTCTTGCTCGGCATCAAAGCTTGGAGAATGGCTCTACCTCTGGAATATGTTCTGATATAAAAGAGAGTGCTATAAGAAGGGAAACTGAAGGTGAATTTAGGTTGTTGGGTCGGAGAGAAGGGAATCGTTTTGATGGTAGCAGGCTAATTGGTTTGGAAGATGATGAACACATTGGTAGAGGAAGAAGAGTGTCATTTAGCATGGAAGACAATCGTAAAGAGCATCTAAGAGAAACCTTGGAGACGGGGGACATATCTGCAACTAGCTTAGATGATGAAGAGGTCAGCAGTGATGGAGAATATGGCGATGGACAGGATTTGGGCAGGAGGGATCCCGAGATAGTGTGTCGAAATATTGATCATGTTGATATGCTTGGTCTCAATAAAACTACACTTAGACTTCGGTTTTTGATAAACTGGCTTGTCACTTCACTACTGCAACTGAAGTTACCTGTATCTGATGATGCAAAAGTAAACCTTGTTCACATCTATGGCCCAAAAATAAAATATGAAAGAGGTGCAGCCGTGGCTTTCAACCTCAGGGACAAAAGTCGGGGGTTAATCAATCCTGAAATTGTTCAAAAGCTTGCTGAAAAAGAGGGAATCTCCCTTGGTATTGGCATTCTTAGTCATATAAAGATTCTTGATAGCTCGAGACAGCAACGTATAGCCCTGAATCTTGAAGATACAACACTTTGCAGGCCTATGGACGGTGGTCGGCGCGATGGAAAAGGTAGCTATGTAAGGCTTGAAGTTGTCACAGCTTCATTGGGATTTCTGACTAATTTTGAGGATGTATATAAATTGTGGGCTTTTGTGGCAAAGTTTCTTAACCCAACTTTTATCATAGAAGGGGGTCTTCCTACTGTTCAAGAAGACTCTGAGACGTAAGATGGCAAAGTCGCAGGTGATTTTATTCAATTTTGGAAACTGAACATGAAATATTATTTGTGAGATGTTTCTAAAGGCTGCAGCAGCAAAAAGCCGCAGGACGACTGGATATACCGGGGTTGATTTGTTAGTTTATGTTTCTTGTTGCTTACATTTTTTTTTTCTTTTCATTTTCATCTTCTGTTTTTTGGGCTGCTTGTAGAGTTGGCTTTTAGAGATTTATTACAATATTGGGAAATCATGGTGTACTTTGAAGCAACATTGTATAATAGAACTAGTAGTTCTACTTATGCATATAAAAGGATTTCCAACTTTTGTAAAAAGTTAGTGTTCATTTTCATGCTATAGTTTATACATTCAGTGGTGGATGCTTTCTTTGTTGACTTAAATTTTGTTCCTAAATAGTAAATATTACTTGGTAACTAAAACTTAAATGAGAAACTTGACTGAAATGTGACCAGAATGTGCCCTCCCCATTCTTAGTCTGATCATATTGGGTTTGTAAAATATTGAGTAAACTATTACTAATAATATAGAAATAAATGATTAATTTAGTTGAATAATTAATCAATCAATAATATATGCTACCCTACAAGTACAACAGTACTGGTCGGAAGGGCATGGTAGACTAGTAGTGCTATCCCCATGTTAAGCATTTTGCTTTAAACGTATTGTATACAATCATTGTTGGGCCAACCCCACTATGTTTTGTTTCACAAAGGAAGTATTATTGCAGGGGATTTTATTATGTTTTGTCCATTATGCTGTTGACTAATCACTGAGCTATATGCTTTACTAATGTAAAGAAACAAGATGTCAGCTTTTGCATGAATTGGGCGTGCACTGAGATGCCAATTAGGAGATAATAATTATGCATATCAAAATTCAATTTGGGCAGTAAGATTTTATGAAATTTGTTGAACACTTATTTTGGTCACATGTCAATATCCATGATTTGGAGATCATGAATGTCGCCATACTTTGATGGAACCATCATTCATTAGGTAATAACTTTTTCCACCTCTGATATACAGTAAGTTAGTATAGAAATACTTTCAAAAAACATGAGATCTTTTAAAAGCTATGGCCAAACAAGTTTCAAGTTAGACAATGTATAAGCTGCAGTTATTAGAAAGAACTTCAAAAATGGTTACAAATATTATGTAGTAGGAAGTACTTAACTTGATGGAGTTTTTCTGAAATTTGAAATTCGATCTGCCTGAGGCTTATTATGCAAGGAACCAAATTCAAATTTGTCATACCTAATGTATGCAAGAACCTGATGGTTGAAGTTTGAAATTCGATCTGCCTAAGGCTTATTATACCATGAACCAAATTCAAATTTGTCATAAATGTATGCAAGAAACTGATGGTTAGGCATAATCTCATAAAGTTCCTCATAACTCATAAGCATTCGAATGTAAACAATACTTAGTGAGAAAGAATAGCATTGCATTAAAATGCATTACCTCCAAATCTCTCTACCTTTTGTGATTATAGTCAACCAGCTCAATTGTTTTTCCTGTAGTAAAATCAAAGTTGGCGGGGGAATAATATGTCATATTATGGGAGGAAGAAATAACAACTTACTATTTTCAAGTATCAACTTAGTTTATTTCAATTAATATGTGATATTACTTATATTTTATTACTACATCTTTTACTTTTAAAACTTATAAAAAATAATATAATTTGATTGAGTGAATATGAGTTGGAAAAAAAATCTTAAATGAATTATAGTTCATCAAATTAATTTCTACAATCACACATGAGATTATGTGATTTAAAGAAAAGTCTATTTGCAACTTATTGTAAGCTGAAGGCATAGCTTACACAGCAAAATATAAGTATTGATATATTATATTACATTACGGTGCGAAAAAAATTGAATTTGAACACTACACCTTGATCTCTGTGGCACAAGGTGTGCCACCAAAGAGTGTCAAGGGCATATTACAACTCGATAGCTAAGTGGAAGAAGGAATGTGCTTCGGTGTCGGTACTCCTAGTTGGGACTATATGTACATGAACATAATCCGAGTCATACACAAGTTAGTATGACTTACAAGTTTACAACACTAGCTTGAACTAGCAATCAATGAGAGAATGAACTCGCCTCAATGCTATGCATCGAGTCATCACTTAGGCTGAAGTTTGGTTTCTCGTTGTTCCACTTTAAAATTTCCTTTCCATATTTAAGTGCTGCATCAACACTATCAGGTTCCAGCCCCTTCACTAAGGACACATACAAGTTTTGCCCTGTAAGAGATGAATAAAGCCTCTTAAACTTAACTGCTATGTAATGGGAAGCAAGCTGACTTAGGGAGGGGTTATTGTTAATGCTGCTGTTGTTGCTGCTGGGCCGATTATGGCTAATTACTGGATGAAAATCAGAGAACCAGTCACACTGAGTTAGTGGAGCATGTTCTATTTTCTCCTCAAACTCGTCCATTTTGTTTAATATCAACAGGAAGTCCATTTGCTCAAAAGTTGGGTGAGTAACAATGGTTTCGAAAAGTTTCCTGCTCAATATCATCTTGTTTGTGAGACAACCATTTCCGTCGGTAGAAAACTGATTATAGTCACTCAAGGAAACACAGAAGATGACCAATCCAACATCCTCAAACATTTCTAGCCACTTGCAATTATCTCCTAACCCTCTTGCGTGTATTGTAATTAGCTCGTACCTGTGAATCAACCAAAGAGATCAGAGCTACATATCAGAAATAGTTTACAGCAACTCTTCTAAGGGTCCCCCCTCCACCCAAAAAAACATGTATTTAAACACAGGCGTAGTTTCTAAGCATGGACTTTACTCATTTGACTCAAGCTCATGAAAATCAGCAACATTGCCATATTGTTCCGACATAATTGTGATTTACATTGGTTAATAAGTATTACAATAATTTGAAAGTAAATAAATGAATGTGAATGCACCTATCTACATGAAAGTGAAACACAGGTAATCTTTTATACGGTAAACCTGACTCAAATTGCACTTTCATAACACAATAAGGAAGCCCTATATCTGCCAAACACAAGAACAAATTAAACCTGAGCTACAAGATAGTTTTCTATGTGAACTTCGATATTCTCTACAGACTTCTATTGTTTTGCCCTTATTAAATTTAAAGGTTTGGTACTTCATAGAAATACTTAAAAACTCTACCACAGTGCTGTCTTTGCTGTTCTCTGGTGTCTTTGGTTGGAAAGGAATTCTAAAATTTTCAAGGGCACTTTTGTCGTCTCATGAAAAATTTGAGATAGGGTCACTTTCTTGGCTTGCCTGTGGAGTTCTGCTCATGGAATGTTTAGAGGTGTTTATTTGTTAGACATGCGAGGAGATTGAAATGCCTTGTTAGTTGTTACTTGACTCCATGTCTTGATTTCTAGAATTCTTATCAACATAATAGGCACCTTTATTAAAGTCCCTACAACATTTATTTCTTATATTTTTCTTACAAGTTACAACCTTTGGTATTTTCCTAAGTATTGTTGTTTCGCAAGAGCAAATATATACAGCAATTGGGCCAATCAGGTTCAAGGGCAGAGATATCACAAATTATTTATCTTACCTAGCCAAAGAATCAAGTAGATCAGCAGTGTCGCCAGTTTCCTCAGGAGCTGATTGAGGAAATGAAAACTCTACACTAGCCAGCCCATTGGATGAAGTAACTCCTTCAGCATAAAGGATATCTAAATCTGAGGGTTCATAATCAGTCCTCAGTATCTGAACAGCCTAAATAAACAAATATCATGTTAGATTCTCAAAGCCACTGACCTAGTAATATTTTTCAAGAGAAAAAACAAATAGAAATTTACATGCAGAAAATCAGGGTACAACATGGTACAAATATTTGTGCAAATAATTCTTATGAAGCTTAATACTAAAGAGATGCATATAAGGTAGCCTGAAGTTTATACAGTTTACAAATTAGTTCATATATTGTATTTCATACATGTACTAACTACACCTGCAGACCCTTCTCCTCACATTTTCTTCTATATACATGGGAATGACAAATAAATATGTCAGAGATCAGTTCATGGTCATTTGAAATTTAGTCAACAAGAATATATACACAGATTAAACTGTTGATAAAATATAAACTCAAAATAAAAGAATGATCCTGTACCCGCTCTAAGAAATAACTGGCAACACTGGGTAGCATTTCAATTTCATTCCTTCTTTCATAGGTGGCCTTAATGGCTGAATCATTCCATAACTCCGCAATCAATGGAGCATATTCACGAGTAGCGGCTGGAAAGATAGCATCAAGCTTGCCTGAAACCATTGTTTTCAGCAGCCAATCAGAGAATGCTTTCAGTCTTGTGCCAATGGAGTAAATTGTCTTGTCGCCATGTTTTGGACTGGTTCCTGTACCAAAAATGGTAGTACTAGACAGTAAACATTTTATTTTTCTTTGTGAAGAATGCATATCAATATAAAACTTTCTGCTATGTAAATAAAATTGGCAAGTATATTTTATTCACCATTTTTCAAGTCCTTGTAACAAATATATCTAATTTCAGTACAAACTAAAACATTCACATTTAAATAACTAAAGCTGAATAATGATGATAAAAACCAAAATGTAGAAAATGTGCAATCACATTGATGTAGAACACACAAACTAATTTACATAGCATCCTGTGGCTCTGATTTATTATCCAGTTATCATCATTCATAACAACAATAAAAGCTTTTTCCCACATATTGAGACAAAAACTTGTGTTTCATATCATATAGAGAAGAAAGACAACTTTACAAATCAGTAACTTTCCTCTGCATAAAAATGATTCTAACTGTTGAAGAAGTCCCACATCGGTTGCGACAAGGCCTGAACAAGTGTTTATAAGTAATAGGCAATCCTCACCTTACAAGCCGGTTTTGTAAGGATGAGTTAGGCCCAATTATAATATGGTATCAGAGCCTATCCACGATTCGCTGGGCCACTTCGTTGGGCCGCCTGCAATCAGGTTTCTGATCGGGCCCTCCACCATTTATATCAGAGCCTATCCACGATTCGCTGGGCCACTTCGTTGGGCCGCCTGCAATCAGGTTTCTGATCGGGCCCTCCACCATTTATATCCGCGTCGCAAGCCCAATAGCGCTTGGCGCGAGGGAGTGTGTTGAAGAAGTCCCACATCGGTTGTAAGGATGAGTTAGGCCCAATTATAATATGGTATCAGAGCCTATCCACGATTCGCTGGGCCACTTTGTTGGGCCGCCTGCAATCAGGTTTCTGATCGGACCCTCCACCATTTATATCCGCGTCGCAAGCCCAATAGCGCTTGGCGCGAGGGAGTGTGTTGAAGAAGTCCCACATCGGTTGCGACAAGGCTTGAACAAGTGTTTATAAGTAATAGGCAATCCTCACCTTACAAGCCAGTGCCGGTTTTGTAAGGATGAGTTAGGCCCAATTCTAATACTAACAAACAAACTTTGAAATTGCATAGTAAGTGTTTTTTTTACATGAATATATATGACCATCTTTTTAATGTTCGCTCGGTACTTTTATTTAGAAGAAAGAAGGTAATATACAATTATTTTAGGGTTAATAGGTCTTTACCCCCCTGCAAAGTAGGTGAATTTTGCGTTACCCCCCTGGAATTTTTTTCTTTGAGATTACCCCCTGCAAAATTTATTTTTTTTATTTACCCCCTTGGATGCACTTTTTAAATCGGTTATTTTGTTCAACCGATTTAAAAAGTGTTGTTTTTAAATCGGTTATTATGTTTTTTTTCCTGCCACGTCAGCAAAAGGGGGATAAATCAAAAAAATAAATTTTGCAAGGGGGTAATCTCAAAGAAAAAAATTCCAGGGGGTAACGCAAAATTCGCCTACTTTGCAGGGGGTAAAAGCCTATTAACCCATTATTTTATATTCAACGAAATAAAAAGATAAAATAATAGTTGTGTTTCTTCATTTTGAGTAAACAACTAAACTACAAAGTCCAAAACGTTACGCGTTATGACCCCTTAAACATAAGTATAAGTTTGATTAAAAAAACCATTAGGACAACAAATAGAATGTATAATTGAAGCTTACTAAGCCACATATCACGTATGTAATGTTTTAAAAGGAAAGAAAGCCTAGCTAATTAATGAGTAAAAATTCAATAAAAATTATGATATTTTAATTTTAGTGAAGCTGGAAAGGGAGGAAACATTAAAATCAAACCTGCGGTATGAAGTAAAGATTGACTTTTCTTTAAATTCCCCAGACTTTCTTCTTCAAATCGCTCTCGACCCTCAAGGAGTATTCCAAGATACGCATAGACATTGATCTGAATGGTCAACTTTATATTTCCACGTTCATCTTCTGAGAAGGGGGTGCTTTTGTAAAGAATCTTGGCCTGACAAAAGTATATACAATATACAATTCTATAAATATGTTTCTTTCCTTAGCATTTAGTAACAAAAAACATGTTGACAAAGAAGAGCACAACATATATAGTTATTGACAGCAACACTCAAATTTTTTTCCTGAGGAGGAAAGTGGAGGTTAAAAGTTTATTTGAAAAGTTTCAGATTTCAGTAGCAGGTCATATGCATCATATGTAGTAGCACATTGATAAGTCTTAAATTACTCAAAAAAAGCTTAATAGTTTGAAGTCAACTATGCTTCTTCAAGTGCCTGTGTATAATCATGCAATATATGATATCCAACTGTGAAGTCGGTTAAAGACAGCTAACATGATTGTGCATCCATTCCAATATTGAAATACACATGATTGTGTGTTCACATAATATTATGATGACTGGTTAGATCATACTCCTTACAACTGATTAGTCCTAGAAGTTTTTCCCGCTTTAGCTTGTTTGAGTGACATAAAAATTATAAATTATAATTTTGATAAAGGTAAGCCTTCAAACATATATTGTCTGATGCAATTTTTCCAAACTAAAAGAAAGTTCCAAGAAGCATAAAACAATAAGCAGACAAAAATAGCAAAACCAATTATTACCAAATAAAATATCACCTGCTTAAAAATAGTGCTTGTCCCAGAACCACTATAACCAACTAAGAGGAACTTGTGAACTATTCCATGTTCGACGTAATCAGGAGCCGTTCTGGCAACCACATTGCAGGATAGAAACCCACATGAAGTTGAATATCTAGAAGGAACTGGCAGGGAAAGGAAGGCACATACAAGCTTCATTCCAGCCTATCAAGTAAAACAAAACAAATGTGTGTGTAATATTGCAAAATTGGAAATAGTAAATCAAGAGACAAATTTCAAAAACAAAATGTTACCTTTCCCCATATATAACCTCTGGTATTTTTCTGTCCCTCTTCTTGGTATGAACCATCATCATTGACCCAAAAATGTGGGTTACCAGCACACTGAACTCCCGCCAACTGCCCAACAAAAACAACATCCTTTCATTTCAACAATTTTTGTTTAAACAACAAAAGAACATCAATAATTAAGACAAAGCCTTTCATTTTCTATTTGTATTTGCAAATATTAAATTTTCAACCTGCAACATCCGAAGCTCTACTTTTGTTATTTCCCGACCGTTGATAAAAACCTGAGTGTTTCCATTGCTAGCATCCTGTTTGATGGGTCCTCCAACATTCAGATGAGGACTAATAATACTACAAGGCTTCTGTCCTTCCTAAAAAAAACACAGTACCTCAAGTAAAACTCAATTTCAAGCATCACACAAATAAGTTTGGATAAACAGCTTAACTAAGCACTTATAACATAAAGACTTGTCATATGAGTACCTATGTATAAGCTATTTGCATAACAAAATGTAAAATAAAGTTAAACTAGTTTCATTTATGCTATTTTTCATAAGCTATCTTAGAGAGTCCATGGAAATAAGGTGAAAACGGCATAAGAACAAGACATAAGTTGTTTTCATAACCTCTCTCAAACAGTCTCACAAGTATTTACGTCAGGTGATAAGCACAAATAAGTCAATTCAAATAGCCCGAAATACTAATAATGCATAGATAAAACTATTATTAAATTAACTAAAACAAAGAAAGAAAGAAATCTACCTTCCCCCAAAAACCAGATACTTTATCATACCAATAATTCCCTGGCTTCAACTTCTTAGGAGGATTGGAACAATTTTGCAATGTAACCAATTCCTCAAATGAAAGAGGATTTCCATTAACACAAACACAATCAGGAGGAAGCTGATTAACTTCACAAAATCTCTCAGCTTTCATTACTTGTCGAACCTCCAATCGATTAAGCAATCTCTTAAACAACCTAGAACACTTTCCTAAACTACCCCTTTTCGACTCGTTAATCGGATATCCAATACAACCAACACATTTTCTACCTTCTGGCATTGATCCCATAGCTCTCAATACACAATTCCCACAATACTTTGCATCACATACAAGACACGTTTCTTTCTCCGTTAACCTGTTACCTTTCAAACACCGATAACATGAACCTTTCTTCCCCTTTCTAATGGTTTCTCTCTTAACCTGCTCCACTTGTTCACAGTTGCAGTTTTCAGAATCAGAATCATCCACGTTGAATGTTACTATAGGTTCGTTGTTGTTTTTCGAGAATGATGCGTAATCTGAACTCAACGTTGAATCATTGAAATCGAAACTTTCAATTTCGCAATTTGAATTCCTCATTATTGAAGAATCGCGTGAATGTTTACTACTACTCAACTCGCATGATGACGATTCTGAAGCACCGTTGCTCTCACAAGCTCCATCTTCGAATGCGATCACTGACGTCGGAGACACCGTTGTTCTACCAGAAACGTTGCTCCGGTCAAATGCCATCACCGTAGACGACGAACCTGTCGATTTGAGCTCCGAGAGTGGTTGCGAAATTGATAATGACGGAGTGTTGGAGGAAGGAAGTTCTGTAACCACCGCGGAAACTGGAATTTCGTATCCCGGCGGAGGTCCGGTGTACTCCGCCGCAATTAAGTACTGCATTCCTTTGACGGCGGTCATCGCAGCCTTAATTTGTGACGGATTCAAAAATTGAAAATGAAAAGGTGAAAGTTCAGTTCAAGTTTGGTACCAAAAAGAAGAAATTGAATTTTCAAAATAAAGTTGTGTTTCTATTTTAGCTTCTTTTTTTTTTTTCTTTCTTTCTAAAAGAAGACAGTGAAGAAAGAAAAAGCAAATTTAATTTTAACTAAGAAGAAAGGTTTTGTAGTGTAAGTTCAAATTTTAAACTAAAGAAAATGGGTGGGATGAAAATAAGAGCGAGGAAATGAAGGAGTTTGAATAACAAGTAAAAGGAACATCAACAATGTGAATGTAGTTTGGGAATGAAGGTTATAAAAAACAAAAAAGTGTACTGCAAGAGAATCTTTTCTTTCTTTTTATGTTTATGTGTTATGGTGTTGTCTGCATGGTTTAGAAGAGAGTAGGGCCATAGTAAAAATAAGTGGTGGCCCTGAGCACGATCGAGATGAACGACTGCACTTATGAAACCAAGTTTATATTTTGTAAAGAGCACTCAAAATCTCATATGATCTTTGGTTTGAATTGTGTTTTTGGATAGTGTAATTGGTACTATTAATTTTAAGTTTTGGGTTCTAGTTGTAATGGATCAATGTGTAGCACGAGGAACTGAGGAAGGACCACAAGCACAGGCCACAACAGCGTTTGGGGGAGAAGGAAGGGATGTGACATATGAATGATAATAAATGGCAGAATCCCATCCCCACGGGGTTTGCATGAAGTTTATCAATGGTGTGTCTGCCAAACTGGTGGTACACTGAACTTCAGCCCCACTAGTCAGATAAATCTTCACCAACAACAATAATACCCCACAAACAAAATAAATTCTTTTCTTTCTTTAATGCCACAACTAATTTCTTTAATTCTTCTCATGAAAATTGGTGTTGATTCAAATGCATTGCATGGAGTAATAATTATCTGAATCATTATTATTTTGCCTTATACTACTACTATCATCAAATGAAGAAATTATTTGCTATCTATGAGCCAATGAGTACTCACTTTAACTCTTGAAAGTGACATGCATGAATTTATAGCCATAAATTGAGCATACTTCCTCCGGTCTCATATATAAGCAAAAATTGCTTTTTTAGATTCATTCAAAAAGTAATGTATGTGGTCTATAATATGGACTAAATACATATTTTTTTTTCAATGAATCTAAAAAAGCAAATGTTGCTTGTATATGAGACTGAAAGAAGTATATTAACTTTTTGTAAGTGAGAATTTGTATGGATTTTAAGTTCTTAGATACTAATTTTTTTTACAGGTTAGTCAATACTCCCTTTAGTCTTGTATATAAGAAAATTTTCAAAAAAACTCTCCCTTTAAGAAAATAAATAAAATACATTAACCGATGAGACAAAACACATTATACCTTCTTGGAAAATGTAAAACATTGCATTTATTGGTTGAAATTGGAATAATATCATAAAACTTAATAATTGAAGTAGACTTTTACTTATATTTAAGACTTTAAATTTTTTTTGTTTTGTTTCTTAAGAAACAAAATTGCATGCCTTCCAATGGTATAAAACTAGCTCCCATTGTTTTCTCTCTTAATTTTGAGACTGGTGTTACAAGAATCATTCATAAAAAGTGATTCTAAGCCTATTTATATAAAGTCAACAAGTGGATATTCGATTAGCGAAGTAAGCTCGTTTAGCGAGGGGTTTCTTCCGAAGAAGGGAAATGCCACATCATTCTTCAGTCATCAAAATCGTCTAGATTCAACCAAGTTGTTTGGGCTCCAGTGGCAAGGAGCTCATTCCAAGGACGTACCCGAGAAATACCGGGTTCGATTCCCAGGGGAACAACGCTTGGCCAGTGCGCATACCTCTAGGCACGAGCCTGGATCGGAAACCGGTGTAAAAGCAAAAAAAAATCGTCTAGATTCGCTTATTGATGCCCATTTAGCGAATCTACTTATACATCTTCCATGTAAGTTGGAACTCTCCGCTTTGACCTCACTTAGCGAATCACCTTGATTTCCAAAACCCAAACATTATGGCTTGGCTAGCCACTGGTTTGATGTTGGTTTGCTTAGCGAAATTGCTTGCCCTGAAACATTAGGAATTTCAGATTTGCAACTCCAACATAAGCACGTTTATGGCTTATGCAACAAGCCAATGTTTTGTCAATTTTTTTTATGACTTGGATCTTGAATTACAAATCAGTTTATCCAAATATTTGATGTTTTGATGTGTTAGAAGTTCCCATTTTCTACAAGGTTTCATTTCATCTCATTTTTTCCACTAATCATGCAATTTTGGAACAGAGGTTTGTGTTTTAGACTTTTAGTTATCAAGTAATTATTTTAGGATCTGATATAATTTAAATAGAGATTAAGATCGAATTGAGTTATTGTAGGAATTTATCATTATTATTATTAATGATTTAATTTGTGTGCACCGAAAGTGTAATATTTTATTACACATGCATCCAATCAAATCACGACATGTAGGCATTTGTTGAGATATTTTAGGAACAAACCTATTAAAGCGGCACTATGATGTTATTATTAAAATGGAGATTATGATCAATTCAATTATTGTAGGAATTTATTCGGATGGATGGTAGGAATTTGGAATTTCATGAGATTATGATCCATTTTAAAAAATAAAATAAAAAGAGATAAAATAAATTATTCAAATTTAGACTAAATGTAGATAAAAAAATATAGTAGATTGAAATGGTTGATCACGATTTTTCTCAAACTAAATTTTATAACTAAGAAAAACTTGTAAAAAAGTTGACTATAGGACTGCAACGGTCATTTTGTAACGGTAATAAGTAATAAATTTGAAGCTGCAATTTCCTTTTTTCAATTATTTTAATGCCAAAAGCTTTTGATAAAAAAGATAAAACGTGAAGCTGTCGTTTCCATTCTAGAAAGCGTGGTTCTCTAATACCAAAACATTTCATTCCAATTATCCATGGTACATTGGCGCAAATACCACCCTCAATATTTATGCTCTTAGGTACTCAATTTTGTTTTCCTCCATTTGGGGTACCTAGAGCTGTAAAAAATGGATCGGCCTGATGTACCAATCCATTAGCCTATGTTCTTGGATGGATTGGGCCTAAAAAAAATAGCCCAAATACAATATGGCCTTTTTGGCCCAAGCCCATATAAATATCAAGCTGAGTCGGGCTAGCCCATTGGGCTTCAGGTCGGCCCATCCGAAACAAAAATATGCCATTTTTGTTAAAAAATATTAAAAAAAACTTATCATTTAATTTATTAATTTGTAAACTTATAATAAAAAGGGATATATTTACCTAATTTTTTTTAATAAGTTTCTCATTTATTAATTTTATTCAATTTTTTTTACAGGCATCAAACTAGAGCTTAATTGATATTTCGTGTTAATGTAAAAATGATTTACACTTGCATCAAATCACATTTCAATAAAATTAATAATTATGAAGAACTAATAAATCAAAGTGACATAAAAAAAAGATTGAATAAATAGAAAATAAATAATATGAAATGGGTCGAACTGGCCCATTAGCCCACAATCAACATAGAGTGGGCTAGACTCGTTAATGTGTAGGTGTGTAGCCGAGCAAACATTCTCTAAATGGGATGGTGTTGTGTGAAAAAAATTTCACACCAACACTCTTCTTTCCCTCCTCCGTATACTTTCTTCCTCCATACCATTTTTTTTTTAATTTTTTTTTGTTGTTTAGAATTTTAGTTAATTTTGTGGGTTACTGATATCAGTCCTGCCGATGTGCTATTGTCATCATGGTTGGGACCGATATGATAATCCACGAGAGAATTTTTTTTTACTAATTAGGAGTGATATGATTAGCCAAAGTGGATGTTACCGTGTTTAATCTTCGGTCGACGAATGGTGAACTTTTCGTGACCAGTTTCACCACTTTCTCTACTGCAAAAGTGTACAGGTCCAAGAATGTATAAAATTTTGGTTCCTGCACAGTTCCAAACCGGTGAGATTTCAAGCTAGGGAGGGATCAAAAAATGGCAAGAGGTCCGTGCATCTCTTTTATCCTCATGTGGTGCTTCCAATTTGTTGTACTTTTAATGTAATGTTATTATCTATTAAAGTTTATTATGATGTAACATTTTTGTCTAATGGTTTGCGTTGTAATCATCACTTTTATCCTTATACGGATATTGTTAAGTCTCTCGTATAATTTTCGCCTCTGTCACTTCATTGTAATAAAATCGGATGTAGTTAAACCTTGTATAATTTTCCTATGTATGGCCTCTGTCTCTTAGGTTCGCTTGCTGGGTGGTGAACTTATACACTATTCGCTTACCAGGAAGTGAGCATTTAAGTATTTCGCTTCCTACATAGCGAATACCACCAGAATTGGAATTAAAATAAAGACATGGATTTTTTTTATTAAAACAACAACAACTTATACATACTTAAATTAAAAATTACTAAAAAAAATAGTAAATAAAATAAGTAAAGACACTAATGATGAGATAAATTAATGTCTTCAACATCGTCCTCTCCAGGTTGAACCATGCAAACAATAATTTCGTCGAATGTCCTCGGACGGATCAAGTTTGAACAGATCTAACCAACTTAGCGTCGATTTTTTTTTTTGTTTGTTTGTTTGTTTGTGTTTTTTGTAACTGATGAAATGGGGGGAAGAAGAAACAGGTTCGCCTTATATAGGAGGGCCGTTCGCTGTCTACAAAGCAAACGAGTAAGTTATTATTCGCTTCCTAGTAAGCGAATGTTATGTTTTTAAATTTCTTCTCTAGGTGTGGATGCATTCAAACGGTCATTTTTTTCACACTCGCTGTAATTGTGCTCGCTGTGTATAATGCAAGGGGGGTAGTTTGAAATTTTCAGGGGGTGCTTGAGGAAATGTAGGGGGTGCGAAAAGTAGATCTCCATAAATATATGGCACGAACCTGTCTTGACCATTTATTTAGTCTGGTCCACCGGGCCTGCCCAAAAATAGAAACTCCCCATTGAAGATAATCTAAGATAACCAACACTCGAAAATTTTATTAATTTAATTGAAATTTTGAGAATATTAAAGATTTAAAATTGAATCATTTTTTCTCGCCCCTGCAAAACTCAACATGCAACTTACCCAAATTTCATAACCCAAATATGAAAATGGGGAGTGATTTTTGCAACCAAAATTCTAAAATCCGAACAAATAGTGTGTGTTCTAAGAAACACATAGCCAAGGAGAAACTATCTAATATTTGAGGATAATTGCTCTTGTTGTGGCAAGTGTGAAGTGAGTTAAGTCTCACATTGTTTAAAAAAGTGGAAGTTGAGTACTTTATAAGTGAGAGAACCCATAAACCTAATGTCTTAAAGTTTAGGGTTGAGATGTGATATCCAACTCACTTATATAATTGCTCTAAGCCAATGTGGATGATCCCAATGACTGTTCCCTCGTGACCCAACAACTCCCCCCAATCGAATTCTCTCATGTTTTCTCATTCAATGGAAAATATCTACAAATAGCGCAAGTGATAAGGACCAACCCTATACGAAGGCTAATGAGCTTCAAGAGCTAGGAGTGGAAGAACCTTTGACTAAAGTGAAGACTATAGCTAAAGGCACAAAATGGAGCAACAAGTTATTAATTTTTTTATAGCTTTTAAGACATATGACAAGATTGATCCACATCATACTAATCTTTTTTGTCTCATAGAATTATCTCAAGACTTACTTTTAATTTTGGAATGTAATAATCATACTTTTATTAGGAATTAAGTTCAATTTATGCGTGCCTAAACACTTGTTAACTTAGGCACAAATTCATTAGTTTTATACACCTTAATACTATATAAGCCTTTCACTCATAATACTTTTAACATCTTTGAAGGAAAACCACCTTCCCGCGAGTTTAGAAAAATGCTCTATATAGTTATTCTTTGAACCAATGTTGGATCTTATATCTTATAAGAACCTCTTATTCTTATGCTGATTCTACTTTAATCTTATCACTTTTTTGTGGCGTTCCTACTCCACTGTTTTTTATTTTTCTCCTTTTATTTATCATTACTACTTTGTTAGGATATTATCACTTGATTAGATCTGACAACTCATATGAGAGAAAGTCTTATTGGGGCACAAACCCAACACTTGTCATTTGGGCGCACACACATAATTTTAAAAAATTTAAATATAAAAGAATTGATTAATGATAATTGATGTGACTTTATTATTTATGTTTAAATTTTTTTCTTTAATTAGTGTGCCCAAATATTATTAATTTGGGATTGTGCCTATGATATGATAGAATTCCTTCTGAAAACACTTAAATCACATCTAATCTAAATCTAATCTAATCTAAATAAAAGATATCTTCCTGTTCAAGTTGGGTTTGGATGCTATATCCTCCTAGTAGGTCCTAGCACTACCACGCGTTCGGCTCCAATCAGTTTGATAAGAGAGACTTGTCCACGTGACGTGACCCATATCTTAACCCTTTCCCGCCGATTCACAGAAACCATCACAGCGCCAAACAAAATTCAGTTACACTCCTCTTTCAAACTCATCTTCTCCATCGTAAACCCTACAATCACTCCATCCATGTAACTACAACCACACTCACCATCACAATGCTCTTCAATAGCATAATCCGACGGAGACTACTGTCTCTACTTCATCCATGGCTGTTAGAAGAACCACAACTCGATCTCGAATTAGGGTTCTTCCACTCTCTCGCCGTCGTTACCAATCTCCGCTTCGACTTTGTTCTTCTCAACAAACTCTTTCATTCTCCTCCTTTATTGTTCGTCAAAGACCTAACCGTTGAACGCGTTGTTTTTCGATTCTCCACCTGGTCCTCGCCGGCTTTCAATATCGAATTTCACGGCGTTCGTGTCGTGCTATCATTAGAGTAAAGCTTTCTATTCCTTCTTCTTCATCATCATCTTCTTCTGATTTTTGTTGTGATTTGAATCAGTTCAATGTTTATCGTTTCCTTAACTGATACGGTCGTTTGGTTTTGAAGGAAGCCGGAAGAGGAGGAATGTGTGAAGCGGTTGCGGACTCCGAAGTATGATTATTTGGATGATCTCAGAAAGAAACTTTCGGTACTTGATCCTGAGGTAATGAATATTACTATATTAGACTCTCAATTTACTGATAGATTATATATTGGTTGCCATAACGAGTATTAGTAGGCTCCAATGGAGTTGCATTATCTGATAGACTAAGACTTTGTATATCTTAGTTCAATTTTCCAGCAGATGATAGTGTGGGTTCTCTGCAACCCTTTGTAGTTCTGTCACTGTGATGCTGGGTTGGACTCTATTAATAAAGTTACTATTTATAAAAAAAAAGACTGGTACTAATTTGAATAGTTGTGTGGGAATCATATACGATATACCTTAAGTCAAATGATTTTGACTTCAAAGAGTGAGATATGTGAGCTTGTGTTTTATGTGGGAATCAGAATCAATTTATTAAATATCATATAAAAATGGTCATGGTGATTTCTAATAAGTTCTGTGTGGATTTTAGGGCTGTTCGTTGCATCAAATTTTGGAGACGGTCTTATTTGCTGTACATGAGAAGAAAGGCTTTACGTCATCTTTTCTGAATTTAATTCTGAAAAATTGTCATCTGGAGGCACATCACGTTCATGTGGAGGTTCAATTCCCCATCTTAAATGGAGAGTTTGTGTGTTTTGGGCAAATGAAGGAGTTCAGTGCAAGGTCCAAGTATCTGGATAAAAAATGTCTTTTAAGAGGTTTTGTCAGTACAATTTTCGTTCCAATTAAAGAGAGCTCTTTCATATTAGATGGCACTGGGTTCAAGGTCGGATTAAATGGAAAGAATCGCACAGATCATATTTTGCTTTCATCTGATATGAAGATTTTCATTAAATTCAGAGATCTTGAACTGGTAGATTGTACACTCTGTTTTCCAGAACTCATATGCGCATTCTCTCCAGATGACATTTCTCTATGTCTACTTTTTGACAAATTGCTATCTGATAAGTTCAATCAAGCTAGAAGTGGTAGAGAGTTATGGAGAATAGCTTCCAGCAGAATTGGCCATGTGAGTTTAACCCCTAGATTTTCATTCCAAAGATTAGTTGGTGTTATAGGTCAATGGACACACTATGTCAAAGCTTATGAGAAAATCTTACTGCTAACCGAATATTCTACTAGAAACATATGGAAAAAGTCTATTTCTAAGATGTCTCGTAACAAACTGAGTTCTGCTAAACACCATTGGGAGTTGATATCTGACATTGAGAAAAAGTTACCCGTGGAAGGTATATCACTTGCAAGGCGAATTGCTCGTCATAGAGCAGCATTGAAAGTTCCATCTGATTGTCATGAAGAATGTACAGCCAGAAGTAAATTTTTCCGTCCTCTTCTTTTTATAGTGGCATTTATATGGGAAATGATCTCAAAGGTGATCAATTGTTTGGGGGCATTATTTTTCTGGGGGAAAACAGTGCAAGATCAAGAAATTGATGGATGCAGTTTGGGAAGTCTTATCAAAGATCCTTGTCAAAGGTGCTGCTTTGTGCTGAACTTTGGGAAAATCAGAATTACAGTTTCCCAAATCAATAATATTGACCCATCAGTGTGTGAAACGTTACAATCACATTCTGGGATTGCATACTCGGATTTTCTTTCAATATGCTTTTGCATAGATGCTTTGTTATTAGTATCTGTAAAAGATATTCTTGAGCAGAGGGTGTTCCTATCATGCGGGCAAATGAAGGTTGAACTTGCACCTTCGGCAATGTCGGCAGAAGAAAGTACATCGAGTAGGCTTAGTTACACTAAAGGAAAAGGAAAAGTAGGTAGTCATGATATGAAATCACTTATGTGGGTTGAACCTGCAAAAAGATTTCTCCTTTCAGAAACTAACACCATGCAAGCTGAAGACTCTTTTGATTCTCATATTGAATGCTTTATGGGAAATTTGTTGGTGAGTTGGAAAGAAATTTGCCGCAATTTTAATCAAAGTGAGATTCAATATTCTCAAAACCCACGTCTGCTCTGTAAAATAGAGATATCTTCCTCATATTCAGACCATAATAATAATCCAGATTATGTGTTTTGCGAATGTGGTTTATTGGTAGGGAAGTTAAATTTGATTTTTAGTCATTCTTCAGTATCATCAGTGTCTCTAATTCTTAGTCAAATACAACATGCTGTTTACAGGGAGGAGAGGAAGGAAATTTGTATTGTTTCAGATTTGTTGGATAAAACAGAAAATGGCTGGGTTAAAAAGTATGAATATTTTTCCAAAAAAATGATTTTGGCCGTCCTTCAAAAGCTTCCAGAGAGAGACATTCATTTTGGAGTGTATGTTGATGGTCCTAAAGTGAGATTTTCACACAGCTTGGAGACCAATATCAGTGGTCAAGACACTAAAGACACTAGCAGTCAGGATAATTTTGACCTCACTTTTGATTTCCATGAGATTGAATTGGTTGTTGGATCACCACCATCTTTAATTGGTATGACTTTATTGACAGGTCAATTAGGGCTTGGTGGTGCCAAAACAGAGTGTATTACATTGGAACCTCGGGTGATAGAAATTCCAAAACCGAACAATGATAAGTACGCATCTGTAGGAAAGGTTTCAATTGGTTCTTACCTTCATCTGAATGGCTTAAATGCTTGTTTGGAGAAGTCAACAGGTGACCATCAGATTCAAGTTTTAATATTGAAGCCAATCACTGTCCAGATGTTATGCATCAGGTAGGATGTTGACTAAAGGCTGATACTTGGTTTTTCATTATCCATTTCTGCCAATTTATGTTCATACGTGTTGCAGAATTTTTTTTTATTTACCTTGATTTTAGTGGTGACAAAATGGTTGTATAAATTTGCAATTAGGGTAACAACTGTTTACCAATCCACACCTAGAAAGTAGGGGAGACAGTCTCCTCCTTAATGATAACAGAGAGATCATAGGATTTCCCCAAAAATTTGGAAAAGAAAGACAATGTTTGAAGTTTGTATGGTGAGAGAATCAGATAAAAGGAAAGACAGATTAGAGAGGAATTATGAGAGTCTGAAATTCTGTATTTCTAGATGATTGTTTACAGAAAGGCTGATTGCCTTCTTAAACTAATCTGCAAGCTATGCTATTTTACACATTAAATGGATTACAAGAGCACAAATGAATTTGTCAAAAAAAAAGAGAGCACAAATTAATAAATTACACTACACTAAACACTGCACTATTACCTTCATATTTCTGACAGTCATCAACTTGAAGGAGTAGAGTCCAATAGATTCCTTAACATCGTCAATCCTCTTCCCCAAGTCCAAAGCTTGAGATTCCCGCATATATAAGGTAGAAATGAGTAGCACAATTGAAGTCCTTTGTCAGTTTGCTTATGGACAACATGTTACTGTTGAGTTTGGGAGCATTTTTATATTCATACCACGGGAAGGCGTGTTGACCTTTCTATATATGTTTTTCTTCTATGGAGTTTCCTTTTCTCATTTCTGAAGACATTGGAGTGGACAGCATTGTTTTTAGGTTGAGCCTACTAGGCTTAGTACTTCTTTTATTTAGTTTATGTATTTAGGATCTCAAATCTTTTTCTCTTATTGTCACATCTCCCATTCCCTATTTTTCTCTATTGAATTTATCTTGTATGTGTATGGGCATGTATCAAAAGGAGCCCATAAATCATGTTGTATATCCAATTTAAAAATTGATAATTCCAACTATCATATATTTTGTTTGAACCCGGACAATTAATATGATTAATGGTAATGGTATGTTGAAGCTTCATAGACTTGGCACAGCTATTTCCTCTACTACTCTTGTAATAGAATTAGACCATAACTCAAGTAAAAGGATTACATCTTTATTGATAGGATTGCCGATGAATCAGTATCAAGGTGACACTGAACAGAGATGAAAAACAACTTAGAACACAAAATATACACTCTATTACTCTAGGTAGTTGAGAGACCTACTCTAAAACAATCATGATTTCCCAATCTCCCTCTAAAGTGCACTATTACCACTTCTTTCTCTACAGTAATTAACTCATCCTTTGCTGATGCTATGTATTGTTTCTGTTAGTAATATACTATGGCTCTACTTCTCTAAACTAAATCTTGATCTATCCGACTTAGACTCTTCTTACGGAGGTATATTAGCAATCTCTCCCCCCCCAACTAAAGTTTCACCTTGATGAAATTCAGGGTATAAGAGAGTCATAGAATATTGGGGGTTAGAAATTTTGAGGCTCTCCTTTGTCCTTTCTGCCCATAATTGAAAAACGTGTTGTTTCTTAAGTTTCTGCATTTCATTGATTGAGATTGTGATATTTTATGGTTGGTTTGAAATTGCAGGGATTATATTTATTCCTTGAGCACAAAAATGTCCGCGTTTTCAGCTGCTTTGGATATAACGGCTGGAGGATTCACTGTTTTGTTGTTTTTGGATGAGGTGTATATGATCTATAAGGTGATATTTTGTTTTTATCCCTTGATAAGTCAAATGATATTTATTTTTTGTCGCTCCATGGTTATGTCAAATTATATTTAGGGTTAAATAGCTGTTACCCCCTGCAAAGTAGGGGTGTTTTGGGATACCCCCTTGTAATATTTTTTTTTGAGATCCCCCCTTGCATACTGAAGATTCTCTGTGATACCCCCTGGCTGCACAACATGGCACAGAATCTCCACGTGGATATTTTTTTAAATTTTTAATTTTTTTCCTGCCACGTGGCACATGACTGTATAATTATAATTTTAAAAAATAAAAAATTACTGCCACGTGTATTTTTCATTTTCTGTCTATTTTTATTAATTAAAAAACATTATTAAAAAAAAGATTAATAAACTTTTAAAAATTAAAAAAAAAAAAAAAGGAGAAAAGGGTTTGGAACGGAAGAACAAACAAACTTCATCATCTCTCTCAACATCATCATCATCACCACTCATCCAAAATCAAAATCTGTTCACCTTTTGGTTTTTCAAAATCAATTTGATTCAAGTTCATCATCTCTCTCAACTTCATCTTGCAGAAATAGAATGAATCAAAATCTTCAGTATATTTCAAAATCTGTTCCGATTTCCATTACAAATCGATTTCCATTACAACTTCAATTTGATTCAAGTTCATCATCTCTCTCAACTTCATCTTGCAGAAATAGAATGAAACAAAATCTTCGAATCAAAATCAAGTTCATCACTCCTCCAAAATCAAAATCTGTTCACCTTTTGGTTTTCCATTACAAATTCGAGCAAAATCAACCAGAACAACAACAATGAATCAACCCAGAAATAGAATTCCGATTTTGAATCTTAAAAACCCAATGAACCTATATTTCACAAACTCACTTCGTGAACCACATAAAACACGAATTTTCAAAATTAGGGTTTGAAATTGGGGATTTTCGGAGAAGAAGTGGGTTTGTAGAAATTGAAGGTTTGAAGAAAGAGATATTGAATCACCTTCCACGATAGAAAGTTAGAAAAAGGAATGGTTCTTGTTGATTTTCATGTAAAGCTTCAAACACATCAATGGAGAATTTTTGTGTTTTGCCTAATGAGAAGAGGAAGGTTCTTGTTGATTTTCTGATGTTGCTACTACTGTGTTTTGTTTTTCATCTGATTTTGATTTTTTTTTTGTTGATGATGTTTTGTTGTTGCAGATTTTTGTTGATAATGTTGTTACAAATTGTTGTTACATATTTTTGTTGATAATGTTGTTACATATTTATGTGTTTTGTTTTTCAAATCTGGGCTGGATTTGTTTCTGGGTTAGTTAAGATGAAGAGTGAGTGAGAGAGATGAAGATGGAGAGTCTAAGAGGTGAAGATGATGATGAAGAGTGAGTGAGAGATGAAGATGAAGAGTGTGTTGTTGTTTGTTATTCCCACCCATTTTTTCTTCAATCTTTTATCCATTTGTTATTTTATTATTCAGTAAAACATAAACTTATTTTTTAATTAATTAATATTTACTTTTTTTTAATAAATAAAAAAAGAAAGAAAACAGAAAAAAATTGGTTTTAAATTTTTTTTTTTAAATTTTTAATACACGTGGCAGGAAAAAAATTAAAAAATAAAAAAATATCCACGTGGAGGTGACACATAGGCGAAACGTGGAGATTCTGTGCCATGTTGTGCAGCCAGGGGGGTATCACAGAGAATCTTCAGTATGCAAGGGGGGATCTCAAAAAAAAAATATTACAAGGGGTATCCCAAAACACCCCTACTTTGCCGGGGGGTAACAGCTATTTAACCCTTATATTTATTATTTCTCATGGTAAAAGCATTATTGCAAAGTATTAGCATCCCTGTTGCATACATCACTTCTTATTTACCTAGTAATGTTAAAGTAACACACAGTTTTTTCTAAGCTGCCACTCTAACTGACTTAGCTGGTAGGTAGTTATTAATATCACCTTAGGAATCTGCGTTGGGTTTCTAGTATGTACATTGCAGTTACAAGATATAGTTTCTCAAAAGAAGTTCATCATACTCTCTCTCTCTCTCTCTCTCTCTCTCTCATATTCCTCTCTGCCTTCTATACCATTTCTGCTGGTTTCTGTAAAAAGGTTTTTTATACCCCACACCTGATCCCTCACCCCGCAATTTTTTTTTAAATTTTACATTTTACCCTTTCCCACTTTTAACTATCTCATTTCTTCACTTTTTAGATTTTTCAAAATATATGTTTGGAAAACTCAAATTATTAGCACTTGGTTCATGTGCCTAATTTTTCCAGTAAGTTGAAACTGAAATGAGATACAGAAAGCTCAATTGACATGAATAGGTTGTTCAATAAAAAATTCGAGTTTCGGATGTTGCAACCCAACCATACTTTCCCAGTATCTCAAATCCCCTTTTCCTTCTTCGCATTATGTAGTACAGTATCCAGAGCCTTTTCTTGAGGTTCATCCATGGCTTCCTGTCAATCCTTGTCAAGATTGGCTTCGTCGCCATTAACCTCAGTTCTAGTGCAATATGCACCAACTATATTCTATGTCATCTCACTTCTCAGAGAAACTAGATGAGTACTTTTTAGTTTGGAATCAACAAGTAGAACTGGTTCTGACGGGGCAATATCTACATTTAGTTGTCAACCCAACCATTCCAATATGTTTTCTACTTGAGCAAGGTTGCAATCGACACTCTCCTTGACTTACTAGAGTGATTTGATTCATATATTATCAAACCTACGGGAAAAAATTCGTAACTACTTCCATGTTCAGGCGAAAGCTGAGGCTCATCAGCTCAGCTGACATTGTAACTTTGCAATGATCAAAGGAACCTGATCTTTTACCGTGTATCTTTTACAACCAAATCCCCAATTGACTTGCTTTTCAGTATTGGAGATCCCATTATGCCTCGTGAATACCTTGATGTTGTTTTTGCTGGTCTAGCTTACGAGTTTCAATTTTGTTACTACTTTAGTCAGCAATAGAGCGAGCCTTTACAAATCGAAAAACATTGAAGCACAACTTGAGAGGTATAAGGATGATTTGTTGCCACAATATGCTGCAGAAAACTCAGGCCTTCATTCTTTTGCAAATAACTTTACACAATCTGCACCTCCTCGAGCAAATTTATCACAAGCTCAATCCCCTCGGCCATATCAACAATTTCAGAAAAACAATGGCTTGTATTTTAATGGTAATCTTTTTCCTGGATTTTGCGAAAGTGGTGGCAGAAATGGATGTGTTGGTAAAGGAGGCAGAAGCAGTGTTTAATGCCAATTTTGTAGCAAGCTTGGACATGATTCTTCTACATGTTAATTCCCCCCGTGCATGTGCATAGTTTGTTTCATAAATGCAGTTTTGTTTTAGTTTATGTGTATGTTACCAGGTCACGACTAAACAAACTTTTTCCTTAATGACAGGCAATTGCAAATTTTTCTTCTGTGGTTTCTTATCTGTTTAGCAGCTTTAAAGATGGTGATTTCACACATTCTGAAATTATGAAATGGGAAGCATTTTTTGCAGTACCTGATGGCAATGAGGCAATTGTACCCGTTGGTTTACAGACAAATGACATATTCCCGTTTTTTATTGATGGGACCTGCAGATTCAATTCGGTGGATGTCATTCTTCATAATTCTAGGACAAGTGATAATCTGGATTATAATGCCAGAAAGTTTGACTTTATAACTGATAACAGAAAGGCTATGGAAACTTTACCTGACTGTGGAATTTGGATTTCTATTCCGCAGGCAATTACAGTAATATCTTGTGAAGAAGCGAAAGTGGATCTCCTTATCGATTTATCTGGAATCATGTCTTCTGTTTTTGAATACCAGAATTTGATAGGAAACAACCATGAAAATATTTTACTTCAAAATTTGTTAGTACGATCTGTTAATTGTATACATGAAATATCTCTTTCTGGTTGCACATTTACTTTATGCCTGGGTCTCGTTCAAAAAACATCATATTCAGGAAACGGGATCAAAACATTTGGCAATTCTACTTCTAGTTCAGAAGGTAGTACATCTCACTTGATACAGGAAGCCAATTTGTCTGTCTTTGAAAGGTCTAATAACCAATCTTCTCTCTTTGTTAAAAAAATGGCCCCTCCTACCAATATCAGTATGCAAGCTTCAGCAAGTCACTGGTTAGTAATGAATGTTGCAGTATATAATATTTTCATCGGAAGATGCTCAATGAAAAGCGATCTACTTCGAGCACATAAAGTGAATAAGCTTCTATCTTTTGTTTCTATTGGCGGAGAGTTTAATATGATATTCTGGGAGATCCAGGTAATAATTTGAGAAGCTAGTGACAGCATAATAATCAGACACATTTGTGCATTTTTGTTTTGAACCTTTTGTCACAAATTGAATCTCAAGGGTTTTATCTGTTAATAATACCATCTCAGATTTTAAAATTTATCTTATTGTACCGAGTTATTTATATTGCTGTGCAGGGTGGACTCATTGTTCTTGAAACATCATCTATGCCAATGGCCATTGATATCTATTCTTCATATCTTCATTATATTGGCAATCTCACTTCTGTCGCACAGCAACATAATACAGGCATCAATTTGGTTGAAGATGGCAAGGAGAGCTATACTCTTGATATTGAGATTGATCATGGGACTGTTGGCACATCTCAACAAGCTGAAAGTGGATTGCCAGATGCATTTGACTTATCTTTGTCTCACTTTGCTCTCGTTTTAGCACTTGAAAATGAATCTGGTAATTAAATTAATTTCTAGTTTTCAAGTGTAACTTGGAATATTTGTTAAATATGTAATTCACGAATGTAATTCACGACTGTAGGTGGTATCCAAGAAATTCTACTGGAGGTTGACATCCGTCTGCAATTTGAATTGGGAACTACTGGGATGAAATGGACAGTTGAGCTTTCTCGTTTATCAATCCTCTCACAAGTTATCCACGGGCGAGTGGAGGAAGACACGATAATTCCTCATTTTTCTTCTGTGACATCAAAAGATTTTTCATCTCACCTTGCATCGGCAGATCCTTTTTCAGGATTTCAGAACTTTGGTGAATTGAACTCAGATAGTGATGCAAGTTGTTCAAAAGAACCTCCTAATCCTGTTCAATTACGTCATCAGAACCAAATTTTAAAAGATTTAAGAGCTTCCATGTCACTAGAGAAGCCAGATAATGGTTCTTTGCATTTTTTTGGGTATTGGTTTGGTATTGGTTCTCTTTCAGGTTTCGATATGACACTTTCTGTATATGAAATCCAGGTGAACTTTTAATTTTTTATTTATTTATTTATTGTAATGTTTGGTTATTAGTTGTTCCTGCCGCTGCTTTCCCCTAATAATGTTGAATCAAATTTGGCAGTCTTGTGGTATTAATTTTTCTTTTTGCTGTGTGTACTGGTACCAAACTATGTTACTTTCTGTTGAAGTTACAGATTTTAAACAAATTAAGAAGAAATATGATTATGGTGTAACTTTAAACAAAAGACTCAAATAATAAATAGAGAATTTAGGAAATAAATCATAATAATAACTAAGTAATATGTAAACTAGTCCTCTAACATAAAAAACTGATCCTAGGAGATATAAACTAAGATACTCTAACGTAACATCAAATTTAAAACACTTTCTCATTTTCTAACACATTTGTTCGGACTTTATTTCATTTTTCCGATATGCTAGACGATTTTGTCAATGGCCTCCTCATTTTCTGGGATATCCAGTCATAATACAACAGAAGTATCAGAGAGAAATCGTCGATCTATTAGCCAAGTTGACAATAGTTTTGATGCAATCGTTCCTGATGGTACTCAGACTCAAACTCAATTATTCAATTACATTTGTTTGTAACCTTTTGGGAAATACTGTTGTAATTAGCAACGGGATATTGTGTAGGGGCAATTGTTGCTATTCAAGATGCAAACCAACATATGTATTTTACAGTTGAGGGTGAAGAAAATTCTTTCAGTATAGGTGGTGCCATTCATTACTCTCTTGCAGGAGAAAGGGCTCTTTTCAGGGTATGTAAGCATGTAGCATATCCTGCATTTTAGTTTTTATCTTATTTTGTGTCCATTAATTGGCTCTTCCTTTTAATTGCTGCATAATTTGCACATCTCCCCTCTTTTAGTAATCAATTCTTGATTATCTGTTATTTTAAAAACAAAGTAGTAATTATTTTAGAGCCTTAGCAGTGCACTGGGGTTTACAGTTCTACATCATTGTAATATTTCATTTGTCACATATCAAATCTATAGTGCTGCTTGTGTGTATGATACTATGACTTAATGTACAAGATGTGGATATGATGTGAAATTTGTGTTCTATGATCGTCTAGTTTGATTGAGTAGATGCTATGCCTTGTGTTCTATGAATTCATCTAGTTTGATTGAGTAGATGCTGTGGCAAAACTTCAGTTGTTGGTTCTTTCCTTGCTTTGTTCTTCAAATAAGATTTCCATCATCTTAATTATATCTGATGGATAAACTGGTCATTTTTAGTTTATATGATGTCATGATGTGTACTTAGTGATGTATCAACAAAGGCATTTCTGTAGGTCAAACACTGCCTCCAAAAGGGATGGAAGTCTACAGTTTTATGCTTTTCCTTGATATCATTGTTTGCTAAGAATGATATGGGTGTACCATTGAGATTGAATTATCGACCAGGATCATGTTTTGTTGACATCTCGTGTACTAATGATGGAGAATGTGCACTTTGGAGAGTTTATCCTCCTGACACCGAAAGTTATGAAGGGGTAACTGACTCGGAGGCTTTCAATCAATCGGTGAAGAGATCTTTCTACCTCGAGAACAAAATGAATAACTCTGCTATTGCTTTCGTTGATGGTGCTCTGGAGTTTGTCAGGAAGCCTGGGAGTCCAATCAAGTTCAAAGTTTTTAATGATCTTTCTGTTACTTCCGAGACTGCTAGGTTCCCTCGAATGGCTCTGCAAACTTGTTTGCACACTGATGCAGAAACATCTTCGCTGGGTGGAAAACTTCCTTGTATTGTTATTAAAATTGAAAAAATTTCCTTGAACATTGTTCATGAACTTTCTGATACCGAAGATCTCTTCCCTCTCATTTGCTTATTCCTCAATGATACACAACTTACTGTACAAAGATTGGCAACAAAATCTAGGGTCATAAGCACTTCAAGTGCATCAATAAATTATTTTGATGCTCAAAGAAACTTATGGTTATTCTACATTCCCATTTAAATTATTCACTTCCTTTTTACCATTCACATTTTATTTAAACTACATTCATAATATTTAATATTTTGAATTTCAGGGGAGAACTTCTCCATCCCGTTGAAATTATCATTTTTTACCGATCTAATGTTCAGGCCGAGCTTTTAGAGTATGCACCGCATGCAGTGCCTATTAATATCTTCTGCAGAATAAAAGAGGTTTTTAAAGTTACATCTGATTTTGTGCTTCTTCTTTATTTAGACATTATATTGCCATTTTCTGAAATTTCTGGATCATCTGGGCAGTTGGACATATCTCTAAATGAAAATTCGTTGGATGTGCTTCTCTTCATGATTGGGGAGTTGAAATTATCTGGTCCTTATTCACTACAAAGCTCCGTCATTCTGGCTAATTTCTGCAAGGTTGTCGATCTAGTGCATCTATATTATTTTTACAATTAGAAAGAGACAAGAGGAATTAATTGATGTTCCTTAATTTCCATTTTTGCTCACCATATTTTTTGTTTGAGCTTCTCTTTGGTATATCGTTTCTCTGCTTTAAGCGTAGGATGCTATATTTTTAAGCACCGATGAGTTAATGGTATAATTGGTATCAATTGGATCAACTAATTATAAATTGCTAGTTTGCAGGTGGAGAATCAGTCAGGGTTGAATCTTCTTTTTCACTTTGATCAGCAACGAGTAACAATACCCAGAAAACAGTCTGCCTCCATTTTATTAAGGTTTGCAGTTGTTATTTTTGCCCATGTATATTATGCATAATTGAATATCAAACAAATATTTTTTGGTCCTTGTTCTTATACTAGAGTGTAAACTTTCTGGCAAAGAAAATAACGACTATTCTCACAGTAATTTAATGTCCATTTCCATACATCATGCGCATGCCTTCCTAAATCCTGATTGATTTTTTAAATGAATAATATTTCACAATTATTTGGTTGTAAGTCTGAGTGTTTGATCCAAGATCTTGATTTTTGCTTCATCTTGGTTGATATTTTATTTCATAGTAGATCTTGATAAAACTTGTGTCACATTTTGTATTTCACTGATGTTATGAGAACTAAGGTGGTTTTCAAAGGATTTCATATTTCCTTTCTCTTTGGTGCCTCCTCTTCTATTTTGACCATATAACCAGCTCTCTGACGAGTTATTGCTCATTCATGTGGTTATGATCACCATTTTAATGGCTAATGTTGAATACCTTTTATTTTCCTTCGATGATTTTTTATTTGTCTGTTATGTGACAGGAGGCTCTGTGATTTCAAAATTCAAGATTCAGAAGCTGCAATATCTGTTTCTATCCAACTTGCTGATTTTGGTTCCTTTGCAACTTCTCCTATCCGTCTCTTACTTCCACAAACACAGAGTCTTGCTTGGAGAACCCAAATTATGTCGAGAGAAGGTCTTACATAATTTCTTTCCAAGCATTATTTTTTTTGTCCGCTGGCCTGTGCAACCTGAAATTCCCTTGATGCTCTACATTTTAAATATTTAAGATAGTTTTGTTACTATGGCTCCTTGTCAAAGTTAATATTTTTGTTTTCTTTTCCTGCTTCCTAATGTTGTTTCTAGCCTCCCAAGGTATTGGAATGAATTGTAGTTCTTAAATTAGTACAATAACTTCAGTGAAATATTAGTATTGATACTGTATCTTCTTGAACCATATATGTCACATTCAATAGAAGTGTGAATATCTGCTCTTGAAGAAGAATGATTGGTAAACAAGATATTTCATATTCATCCGTTACCATGCAGTTTCTTAACCATGGCATGGGAAACTGAGTGGTTAAAGATGCTGGGTGCTCTTTTATATTTGTGGTTTATATTTGGTCTGCATCTTGAGATTATTCAATTGCGAAGGCTGTCCTTATCAAGTAATCATATTCACTGTTCATTTAACAGGTTCCAGATCTTTCCCTGGGCCGATGCTCGTGATTAACATTTCTAGAAATTCAGAGGTATTTGCAAATGTCATTGTTATACACAAATAATTCCTTTCCGTTTATAGTATATACTTTTTTCAAATTTGACAGTGGGTTAAGAAAGGACTATATACGATTAAAAATGTAAATACTCCAAAAAATAAAGTATTATGATAAGTAATTATATATAATGTTATTAATTAATGAAAGTATATATATATATATATATATATATATATATATATATATATATATATATACATGCCTCTGTGCGATGTTAGTACAATTTAACTTAAATTATTAAGTCATAGAGATAGGCCGCCTCATCTCCATGTATAAGCCATGTTTTTTTTTGTTGCATAAATCAGGTTGGTTTGTCACTAGTGGTGTCTCCGTTGATTAAAATACATAATGAAACTGGATTTTCAATGGAACTTCAATTCCAGCGACCTGCTCCAACGGACGACGAGTTTGCATCTGTGTTGTTAAAACCAGGAGATTCTATAGATGATTCTATGGCTATATTTGATGCAATAAACTTCTCCGGGGGAGTAAAGAGGGCTTTAATGTCTTTAAGTGTTGGTATACACTTTCACCTGCTTATCCATTTATTGACTTCTAATCCTTTTAATTTTGCATTGATTTTGTTTATTCTCTATTATTCATGTGCACCCTTGTCAGATTTAGAAGTTATACTGTTTCATATCTTTGTGGTTTACTTCGTGAAACATGAAGGGTCATGCTAAAGAGTGCCCCAGGGCACTAGTTAAGCATACCAAAAATGGAAATCAAAGACAAAATTAATGTTGGGAAGATAACTTTTTACATTTTTAAGGTATTGAATGCACGAATTTCAAGATGAAATTTCCTTATCAATATGCTTAACTAGTGCCCTGGGGGCACTGTTTAGCATTTCTCAAAGAGGAATGGTTTCTGTCCTTATGAATAACATTGCAGATTTTCATCTTTGCCATTCAAATTACCTTATGTTAGAGTATACTATGTAAAGTCTCTATTAGATAGAGTCAAGGGTGAAGTCACCCTTTAGAGATAAGGTCAAGCTTATAGTTGTAAGTGTGTTAGTCACACCCTTACACACCCTTAGCCCTATAAATACATGTACCGTACTCATTCCAATAATCAATGAAATGAAAGATTCAATAAACAAGTTAGTTACAATCTAACAGAATCTAAAACAGAAAATCATAACTGAATTTCAATATGGTATCAGATTAGCTCTGGTACGCATCCATGGAACCTCCGAGCCCTCCACCGTCACCTGATCATCATTCAGACGACGGTATCCTCCGTCCACCGCCGCTGCACTCGTTCAGAGAGGATGAACATTCCGGCCGTTCCAATCTCAATTTTACGCTTCGTATTACAGAGAAGCTAACAGAGAAGAACTTCCATCTTTGGAAGCAACAAGTCCAACCGTACATTTTTGCTCACGATCTTGATGAGTTCCTTCTTCCGTCATCAGCGCCGCCGCGATTTCTTAACGCAACGGATCGCGCCACCGCTACTCTCAACCCAGCGTATCGCAAATGGCGACAACGCGATCAAATGCTCCTTTCTTGGTTGCAATCGACGCTTTCTAGCGATATTCTTGCTCGCTTTCTTGGTGCGACAGAGACACATGAACTTTGGGGAAGAATCGTCTCGTATTTTGAAAAGCAACTTCGTGCTAAAGCACGACAACTTCGCGTTGAGCTACGCGCCACCACGTTAGAGAATCGCACCGTTCAAGAATATCTCCTCCGAATTCGTCTATTGATTGATAACCTAGCCTCCATAGGTGATCCTATTCCTCTCAATCAGCATCTTGATGTTATCTTGGAAGGTCTTCC
Organism: Trifolium repens; assembly: GCA_030408175.1. Classification (NCBI taxonomy): domain Eukaryota; kingdom Viridiplantae; phylum Streptophyta; class Magnoliopsida; order Fabales; family Fabaceae; genus Trifolium; species Trifolium repens. The sequence goes on from CP125851.1 coordinate 43,062,581, forward strand.
TTCAGATTTCAATTCCGTTATCTCTGTGATTGAAAGTCGTTTTGACTCCATTGAAATTGATGAAGTAGAAGCTCTACTTCTTGCTCATGAAGCACGTCTTCAAAAGTCCAAGAAACGAACCTTAGATGAAGCTGCTTCTATCAATATTGCTCAGCAATCATCCACAGAGCAATCTCCTCCAGATCAACAGGTAGCACCCTCACCATCTGTTAACACTTCTCAAGGCCCTAATCCCAATTATCATCCCTATTATGGCTCAAATCGTGGAAGAGGAGGTAGAAATGGTAAAGGTCGTGGCAAATCTATGAATGGAAGAACCAATCCAAACAATAACACTCAGTGCCAGATTTGTTATAAACCAAATCACACTGCTATTGATTGTTGGCACAGGACTAATCCTCAATTTCAGGCTCAGAATCAGCAAATTCAAGCCCCAAATCCTGTTGCACCTCAAGCTCCTCCACCAGGGTATTTTCAAGAAGCATATGGACCTTTTTCTGGGCAAAATTTTCCTCCTGGGTTTGGTAGAGCTTATGGTTATGGTGCTGCAACTTACAATCCTTGGTTAGTTCCCAATCCTGCCTTTAGACCTTCAGCACAGTTCAATGCTCCACCAGCAGCTATGATGGCACAGGGATCCACTTCAAATCAGAATAATGCTTGGTATCCTGACTCTGGAGCATCATATCATGTTACTGCTGATGCCAGAAATATCCAGGAACAAACTCCTCTCAACACTACTGACCAAATCTTCATGGGTAATGGCCAAGGTTTAGCTATTATGTCTAATGGTTCTAGTGTTTTTACCTCACCTAATCACACACAAACCAATTTAATCCTAAATAATCTACTGCATGTACCAGCTATTACCAAAAACCTGATTAGTGTTAGCCAGTTTGCCAAAGACAATGCTGTATACTTTGAATTTCACCCTGATCATTGTGTTGTTAAATCTCAGGTCACTAAGGAGATCTTGCTTCAAGGAGCTGTTGGTGGTGATGGTCTATATTCCTTCCCCAACATCACCATTCCTCCTGCTAAGTCTACTTGTCAATCTACTTTTTCTAAGCCTTCTATCTGTAGTGTTACTTCTTTAGATAATAAATGTAACACTAGTTTGTCTTCAAATTCTCAATATCTGTGGCATTTAAGGCTTGGCCATCCTAATGGTCAAACCCTTAAAACTGCTTTGAAACTGTGTAATATTCCTGTTTCTAATAATGAACAAGATATTTCAAATTTTTGTGCTGCTTGTTGTATGGGTAAAGCTCATAGGTTACACTCCACACAGTCTCAAACCATATATTCTCATCCTTTAGAACTTGTTTTTAGTGATCTTTGGGGTCCTGCTCCCACTACTTCTTCACTAGGCTATCACTACTATATATCCTTTATTGATGCCTACTCTAGGTATACTTGGATCTACTTGTTAAAATCTAAAAGTGATGCCCTCAATATATTCAAACAGTTTAAAAATATGGCTGAGTTACAGCTAGGCCACCCTCTAAAAACCCTACAAACTGATTGGGGGGGTGAATTCAGATCCTTTTCAAAATACCTTACTGACTTGGGTGTTGTTCACAGGTTAATATGTCCCCACACACATCATCAAAATGGTGTGGTTGAAAGAAAACATAGACACATTGTTGACATGGGTCTCACTCTTTTAAGTCATTCTAACATGCCTCTTACTTATTGGGACCATGCCTTTCTTACAGCTGTTCATTTAATAAATAGACTGCCTACAGCATCCTTGAATTTCAAAATTCCTTATAATGTTCTGTTTCAAAAGCTACCTGACTATACTACCTTCAAACCCTTTGGTTGTGTCTGTTTCCCTTTATTAAGACCCTACAATGCCTACAAATTTGACTTTAGATCTCAGCAGTGTATATTTCTTGGGTACTCTAATACTCACAAGGGTTACAAGTGTTTATCCCCCACATGGAAAATCTATATCTCTAAGGATGTGTTGTTCAATGAAACTAGCTTTCCCTACCCCACCCTATTTTCTGATTCTGATAACACCTTACCCTCTACTACACAAGATATACCACTATCCAACTTACCTATTAACACTCACAATATTCAACAAAATATCACTCCAAGTCCTGCACCTATTAACATTGAAACAAATGTTTCCCCTACTTCCATCATTCCCATTACTGAGACTAACACAACTAAGAATCTACCAACCTCTTCATCCACTCAAATTAGACCTGTCAATAGTCATTCCATGCAAACCAGATCCAAAAATGGTATTACATTACCCAGATTGAATCCCAAATTGCTTTTAACTCACACTGAACCTAAGACAGCTAAACAGGCCTTGGCTGATCCTAAATGGCATGCAGCTATGAGAGAAGAGTTTGAAGCTCTACATAAAAATCAAACTTGGACTTTGATGCCTTTACCTCCTGACAGACAGGCAATAGGTTGCAAATGGGTCTTCAGAACCAAAGAGAATCCTGATGGCTCTATAAATAAATACAAAGCAAGATTGGTTGCTAAGGGATTTCATCAACAGCATGGTTTTGACTTCAATGAAACTTTCTCCCCTGTTATAAAACCTATTACTATCAGGTTAATTCTATCTCTAGCTATATCTTATAAATGGCCTCTCAAGCAACTGGACATCAACAATGCTTTTCTCAATGGTTCCTTAGAAGAAGAGGTGTACATGGTACAACCCCAAGGCTTTGAAGCTTCTGATTCTTCCCTAGTTTGTAAACTTAATAAAGCCCTTTATGGTCTCAAACAGGCCCCCAGGCAATGGTTTGATAAGCTCACCAACACTCTCATTCAGTTTGGATTTAGAGCAAGCAAATGTGATCCTTCTTTGTTTATTTACACAAGAGATAAGCAGGTTGTGTACATATTGGTATATGTGGATGATATCATCATCACAGGTAGCTCCACCAAATTAGTCCAAAGTCTTGTTGATAAATTGGATTCTGTATTTAGTCTCAAGCAACTAGGTGATCTAGACTATTTTCTAGGAATTGAGGTAAAGCACCTACCTGACAACTCTCTTCTTCTCAGTCAAGGAAAATATATTAGAGACTTACTCACCAAGACTAACATGCTGGAATGCAAGCCTATTGCCACTCCAATGATGTCTAGCAGCAAACTATCTAAAACAGGTTCTGACAATGTCACTGATTCAACTCTGTACAGATCTGTAGTAGGTTCACTACAATATGCTACAATCACTAGACCTGAAATCTCATTTGCAGTCAACAAGGTTTGTCAATTTATGTCTGCACCTCTTGAATCTCACTGGATTGCAGTCAAAAGAATCCTAAGATATCTAAAGGGAACTATCCACTCTGGCCTCAAAATATTTCCTACAGATATTCATCACCCTCTCTCTTTAAGTGTGTTTTGTGATGCTGACTGGGCATCTGACCCTGATGATAGAAGATCTACCTCAGGAGCTGCCATCTATTTTGGGCCTAATCTTATATCTTGGTGGTCAAGAAAGCAACAAGTAGTTGCTAGGTCAAGTACTGAGGCTGAATACAGAAGCTTAGCACAAGCAACAACAGATGTTTTATGGGTTCAGACTATTCTCACAGAATTAACAGTTCCCTTTATTGCTCCAAAGGTCTACTGTGATAATCAATCTGCAGTGCTTCTAGCACATAATCCTATTCTGCATTCTAGGACTAAACATATGGAGATAGACTTGTTTTTTGTCAGAGAAAAAGTTCTAGCAAAGCAAATCTCTGTGGTGCACATCCCTGGCACAGATCAGCTGGCAGACATTCTCACCAAGCCAATCTCTACAGACAAATTTCTCTTCATAAGGAACAAACTTAATGTCAGGAACTGCCACTCAGTTTGAGGGGGGTGTGTTAGAGTATACTATGTAAAGTCTCTATTAGATAGAGTCAAGGGTGAAGTCACCCTTTAGGGATAAGGTCAAGCTTATAGTTGTAAGTGTGTTAGTCACTATGTAAGACTAACACACCCTTAGCCCTATAAATACATGTACCGTACTCATTCCAATAATCAATGAAATGAAAGATTCAATAAACAAGTTAGTTACAATCTAACAGAATCTAAAACAGAAAATCATAACTGAATTTCAATACCTTAATACTATTTCAATGTTATTCCTAGTTTATATGGATGTAATTTTACCAGATATTACAGAAATGATGCAAGGGACATATTGTTAGGATCCAGAGAATGGAAACGGAAGAAAGAAAAAAGAATCAAAAGATTAGGAAGTCTAAGTGAAAGCTGAAGAAAATGGGTATTAGAATTCTCCCCAAGGGTTCCTCCTCCATATGGTTTCACCTTTCACAGCACTATATCAATGTATAGAATGACCCTCACCATCCTTCTGTCCCTATTTAAGGGATGACAATGGGTAAAGTCTGAGTAGGGTACTATAGTATTCGTGCCCATGCCCATGCCCGTAGCTGAGAAATATATCCGCACTCATATTTGTATCTGCGCTTGTAACAACTTCTGTACCCGTACCTGCACTTTTTGTATAACAAAAATCAATATATAACAAAATAGCGATCATGGATACTGATTGAAAAATCTTTAAAATCGAAGCCAAAAAATTTAAAACTAAATTATTTAACTAATTCTATCATACTCAACTATCTAGAGGGAACGTAAGCCATTGCTACCAATCCACTATCTAGCTTCTCCTTGATGAAGTGATGGTCTATTTAAATGTGTTTTGTCTCGTCACGTTGAACCAAATTATGAGCAATATTGATAGCCGATTTGTTGTCACAACAATTAAAATACATCATAAGGCCTTCATACTTTATCTTCTAGTCATTTGGCACAATATTCATCTACAATAACTCACATATCCCTTGTGCCACAACTTTAAACTCTGCCTCAACACTTGATCGAGCTACAACACTTTGCTTCTTACTTCTCCAAGCAACAATATTTTCACACAAGAATGTGCAATAGTCTGAGGTGGATCTGCTGCCACTCACCGAACCTCTATATTCTGCATCAGTATAAGCCTCCATCCACACACAGACTTCTACCTCTCTAGAACAAGAGCCTTCTGTTCGGAGTGACATTGAGATATTGAAGGAAACGAACTACAACCCATAGTGTTTGGCCCTTGGATCACACATTAACTGACTCACGATGCTAACAATATATCCCAAGTCTGGTCTTGTATGGGCCAAGTATATCAACATACCCAGTCTCTGATATTGAATTTTGTCAACCATAGCACTTTCGTCTTTGCTTGCAGGTTTGCATCCAAGTTCGTCTTTCTTGCAAAAGATCAAGCACATACTTCCTCTGAGATAAAAAAAAATGTCTTGTTTTAAATATCTTATTTGGTAATTGCTACACTAGTGTTGGCTCACTGGCCTTTGTATTCACTACTTCTGATACAGGTGATGAAGGTTCTGAATCCTGCAAAATAGAGGCCAAAAGAGGAACATGAACAGATATAGGAGATTTAGAGGGTAAAGGGGGAACACACGAACAAGTGACTTAGATGTAGAAACAGCTGACTCTGGAACAGGAGGAACAAAAGCAACAACCGATGACCCTGGAAGACAAGGACCAAGTGGAGAAACCCACCTCACCTCAGTCTTCATCTTCAAACTAAAATCCACCGAATCCCACAAACCAAAACCCACCTCAATTTTAAACAATAAAAACCAAGCCCGCAATCTCAATTTTAAACAATTACACAACCTATTTTTCTCTGTATCAATATTTTTTGTTTTGTTTTGTTTTGTTTGTTGAAGTCTTTGTTGAATCAACTAACCTTTATCCTGAGTTGATTTGGTTTAATGGTTAATTTTCAGGTAACTTCTTATTTGCATTAAGACCTAAAATGACCGAGGAGTTTAGTAACTCTGAAACTTCTCTTTCACTGGAATGGTCAGATTATATTAAAGGCGGTAAAGCTGTCCGTCTATCTGGAATATTTGAAAAATTAAACTACAGAGTTCGGAAGGCATTATTTGTAAAATCAGTTAAATGTTCCTTTAGCACAGTTCATTGCAAACTCAAGTCTGAGGGTTTATGTGTTGCCGATATGCATTTTCTCATTCAAACAATTGCTAGAGATGTCCCTGTTGCACAACCTGAAAAGTATGCTACTCTGTTAAAAAATGAGAGTTCAAAAGTTTCATTGCTAGAGCAGAAGGAAATATATCTTCTTCCTACTGTACGGATGACAAACTTATTGCATTCTGATATAGATGTCCTTCTAAGTGAAACAGGTAAAGAAATGCATGTTTTGGCGCATATATTTCTTTTTTACATTACACTAACTTCTAATTTTGATCTCGGTTAAGATAAGCTGAATCTGGTTGGATATGAGAAAATTGGGAAGCAGGCAACGATATCATGCGGTTCAAAAGCTGATTTTTATGCTAATCCAGAAGTTATATACTTCACTGTTACTTTAACTTCTTCTAATTTAAGTTCGAAGCCAGTAAATAGTAGGGATTGTGTGAAAAAGTTACTGAAGCAGAACACTGAAGTCCAACATCTTGATATAAGTTTGGACTTTGATGGAGGAAAGTTTTTCGCAACCTTGAGGTTGTACCGGGGAAACAGGGGCATGCTGGAGGTTATTATATCTGCCTTTGTTTTCTTTGAGTATATCTGACATCTAGTTGTGAAGTTCTAATTTCTATATCATGCTTTTGCTTAGTTACTCCAATATCATGTGAATCTGTGGAATTGCTTGCAGGTTGTTGTTTTTACATCCTATTCCACGAAGAACGAGACAGACTTTCCGATTTATGTTCTTGCAACTAAAAGGTGGCCTCTATCCAGGTGATTTCTACATTTCTTGTCAGTTAATAGGCACATTAATGTTGTCTTTGCCCATTTTTGAAATATTGGTTGGCTCTCCATATGCAGAGTTGAATTAGAAGATTTAAAGTCGAACATTCCTTCAGAGCTAGGATTATGTTTGCTTCCAAAGTCAACCAGATCATGGTTCTTGAAGTAAGATTAGTTATTGTCCATAACTTATTTGTTTAATATGTCCAATTTGTGGTTTCTTGTAATGCTACCTAAATTTACTTTAGTTGTCATGTTATGCATTATTCTACAGTTTCTTATCTTCCATATTTCCAGATCTGAAAGAGTGCAACTGAAATTGCTGGAGGACCATACATCCGAGGCACTGCTAGACTTGGGTTCACTATCAGGCCTTACAGAAATTAGCTTTAAAAAAGAAGCATCTGGGATTAAATCTGTAACGAAGCTTGGAGTGTCTATTGGTCCTTCTATAGGAGAGATTGTTGTGCCATCACAAACGGTGACTTTGGTTCCACGATATGTTATTTGTAATGAGTCAGACCAATGCATTACTGTTCGTCAATACTATTTTCAGGTATGCACTACGTACATAATAGTTTAAGAGAGCTTGTGCATATTTTTTGTGTAATATGTACTAATTTATCTGTCTGTGAAGGACGATGTGGCAGGTGTCATCTCCATTGACAGCAAACAAAGAACGTCACTGCCACTGAAGGAAGGATTTAGCAAGAAAAGAGAGTTCAGTGTATTTGAGCGGTTAATCAGAAAACACAGTATTGACAGTGACAATTCATTGTTATATATTCAGATTCAAACAAATGAGCCTGGATTGGGATGGTCTGGACCAGTGTGTCTAGCTTCACTGGGACATTTTTTCCTGAAATTCAGAAAAGAAGCTACAGCATCAGACAACAAAATGACACAATTTGCAGCTGTTCATGTAGTAGAAGAAGGTTCTACTTTTGTTTTGAGTTTCTACAAACCACCAAATTTAAGTCTGCCTTATCGAATTCAAAATTGTTTGCAAAGCGTATCAATAACTTACTATCAAAAGGTATATACCAATTCTTTGTGTTGGATTTTTATTCAATCGTTTTCTTTTATTCCCTGCCCCTCACATCATCTGTGAAATTTCCAGGGTTCATTAGAGCCGGAGGTTCTTGGACCTGCAGACTGTGCTGATTATGTCTGGGATGATTTAACTCTTCCTCGTAGACTGGTTGTCCGCATCAATGGTGAACATTTGAATCTTGTAGTAGACTCTATAATCTATTTTTAGCATCAACAATGATGGGTCATGCTTGGAAAAGTTGATTTATGAAATCTTGACAATTTTTTTCTGATTTATGAATATTGATCACTTAATTGGTCAAGTCTGCATGGTGTTAAGACATTAATGTTTGATAATTTGCCTTAATTGTGGTCACCCTTATGGTCTGTTATTGGGTTACTTTGTCTGCCTTCATTACAACGGTTTAACATCTTTAGTGTGCTGGCTTGAGGGGAGTTTAGTCCCATGTTGTTTAGAGATACGGATTTTGTAGTGCTTACTTGGGCTATTCTAATGAGTTAGGTCTTAAGTCCAAATTCTAAGAATCGAGCACTCTACAAACCTTATTAATCACTTTCGAATGTCTAGTTGCCAGGGATAGGAGTGGACATAGGCTTAGAATCTGCCATGACATCCCTCTGGAGTAAGTCTTTTATGTACTTAGCTTGTAACAACAACAATGATCCTCTAGATAAGTGTTTATCTGGATTCCCAAGAAATAATCCAGAGGCCCTAATTCCTTTAGATCAATTTTTGTTTTCAGCTTTCTATGAAATTCTAAACCAGTGATAAAAAGGAACCAGTCATAATGATATCATTGACATAAATGAACATAAAGAGAAAGGACTATGTAGTTTTAAGATAGAGAATAGATGGATTATATTTACTTGAGGAAATCCCAAGAGAAAGTAGAGTTCTAGCAACTCTTACTGGGCTTAAGGGCCATGTTTCAGGCCATAAATGGCCTTATTGAGGTCCCAAACTTGTTTTTTAAAACTTGTTAACATTTGTTAGAAGACTCGGAGGCTGGAAGCTGACTCATATCCACCTTTACTTGACAACCATTTAGAAAGGCATTGTTTACATCAATTTGATGGGAAACCTCTCACGCCCATAATTTGTAAAGGACTAATCTTGACAAATATTAATAAAGTCTTGTTCTTCTGAACAAACATAATCAAGGTGGAAGTGTGCTTGTTGCCTTCCACCTTTAAGTTTAGGTATGGATCCAACTTAGTCTAAAGGCTATTGAGGATTCCATAATACTCTGTCACAGACCTTTTGCCTTGTTTTGAGTTGAATATTTTTGTTTTCAACTCATAGGTAGAAACGTCCTATTTCATTGAAGAAATATGCCGAAGATTATCTCAAATTTCTCAAGAAGGGACATACAGTTTTTGCTCACTTCACAAGTTATCGAGCTCCAGAGCTAGGTCATAATATGTGAGTCTCGGTCATCCTAACTTACGAATTGCTCACTTCATAAGTGGAGTTGGCTAGGGTTTTGATGCGAAAACATAGCCTTTCAGACCGACCTGATACCAAGTTGAAAGAGAATAATGGAGAACAAATTGAATATTGTTTGATAATATGAATGTACAAACCCCAAAAATTATTATAAAGTAATCCTCATAAGTGATGATAATCAAGAAAAAAAGGAAAGAAAGGAAGGAATAAAATCTCCTATTGCAACTCTTAAAATTTGGGTTGGGCCTCACTCAACCCTAATAAATGTTATGTGAGTTATGATTCCGTTATCTTGAGCTTCATAAGGCAATCCATATATATATACAAAGACTCTTATAAGTTATATTTCTCTCCCTGGTTTGTCATTTTCTTACACTTTCAATCTAATAGAATTTTAGTATTTGGATAAATAATCATCTCATCATAAAAGAAGAAAGAGAATTAAGGGAAAAAACTAACAGTGCTGTTTATTTCTGTTGTAGATAGTCTTCAATTACGAGAGATTAAGTTGGATAAGGTGAGAGCATGGACACCTTTTTATAAACTTGGGCAACAAAGAGTTTTGGCCACACGTTTGATTTCAGACAAAAGATTAAGAGATCAGAAGGCGAGTCTCAGTGAGCCTGATGGCTTTGAAATGACAAAAGTGGGATATGAAATATATGCTGAAGGACCAACCCGAGTTTTGCGAATTTGTGAGATTGCTGATAGTTTCAAGAGAGACACAGTTCTTGATTTGCGGGCAAAAATTCAACTGAGAGTTTCTCAGCTTGCGGTTCACATACTTGAACATGTAACACAGGTATCCTAGCTTTTGTTAAGTGCTTGACCACCAAAGTCTAATATCTGTTGATTTTTGTTGAAGTTGGACTTTCCATGTTTTTAATTTATGCTTGCTAATGTGTGTACTGTGTGGACTTGATAAATCTAATTTTGAAACAAAATACATTTCCTACACCATCAGATCTCACCGGGCATTCTAAGTTTGTAGTAATAAAAATTGATAGGGGTCATTTCAGATATATCTGTAATCAAATATAATTTTGTATCGGTGGCTCAATTTCAAACACCTCCCTGGGAGGTAGTGTCATAAAATATGTTGCCTGGAGAAAATAGGAGTGACTTTTTCTGTTCTACATGATGTTTTAGTGGTAAATTCTTAGTGAAGCATATAAGGTATGATAAATTATTCTCCGATTTTTCGTCTCCAGTTTTTGTTTTCTATCGTAATTGTCATGCTTCTATCTGAAGCAGGAAGATGAAAATGAGCGCAAAGATTTTACACCAATTGTAGTCATGAAGCTTGGGAATCTTCACATGATTACTGTTTCTGATCATAAGCAGAAATATAACCAGTTCAGTATACAGGTAACATGTATATCTCAACTGCATGACTGACTAATACTATTTATTTCACCATTTTTTATTCCCAGTCTGAGGAAAATAATACATTTAAGGACTTTATTGATCACATTTATTTCTTATTGATATAGTACATTAACTTGGAGCTTAAGAGGAATGGAGCTCCTTTTGCATCAATGCTTCGCAGACATCAATTGGATTTCAGTGACCCAAATGATAGTGTACTGAAGGTTGTTTTTGTTATACTCACATCCAGTTCAAATGTGAAACAATTTAGATACTCGTCAATTTTTCTTCAGGTAAAGTTGTACGTTGGCTTTTTCTAATATTATTCAATTTTAGTGACTATATATTTCAACAAGGAATGGAATTAACAGCTCAGTATATGAATTGATGGTACTCATATGATTTGACACTTTGTTTTGTGTAGCCAATTGATTTGAACCTTGATGAGGAGACATTAATGAAACTTGCTTCGTTTTGGAGAACATCTCTGAGTGACTCAGAGAGTCAGCGGATTTACTTTGATCATTTTGAAATCCATCCAATAAAGGTTTCCTTCCATAATTTGTTTTCCCTCTACTTTGAGTACTTTCCATTAATTATTATACTTGAATATTATAGAGAAATAGTTTGTGGTTTAATTTCTTGAGAGACGACTCTCACCATATATATACTCGAACAAGTACTGTCTTATACGATAGTACCCAGTGGTTGTAGGGATTAATATACTAAATTGAATAAAAAGCCAATCATCTAACCATTGTAGGTGTCTAACTTTGATAAGATAATGAAATCTATCTCTTACAATTTGGGTTAGGTTTAACTTAACCACTCAAAACTAGCTTATAAAGTGAGTGATGTCTCCCATTATAAATACTTCATTAAGCCATATCACGTGCAATGTGGAACTCTCAAATACACCCCTCCTGACACCCAAAACCGGACATCTAGAGCTTGACCATGGTGGTTTGAAAACGGGTGACACATTTTTCAGCCATATCTCATCAAATGTGGGATTCTCAACCACTTACAATTATCTAGAACACGGGATGACACTATTAATTAGATAGGAAACAGTCAATACTACTTCAACCCAATATGAGATAGGACAGACATTTGACAGAGGACGACTCGTGCAAGTTCAAGTAAGTGGCAATTTTTACTAAATAAAAAATAATTAGAAAAGCAGCTTTCCTCTAAAACATTATCTCAGTTTTATAGCCAACCGCTCCGCTTTCCACTAAAATATTAAATAGTGTTTTACCCTAAAGTTTTCAATGGTGTGTTATGCCAAGGCTCTTGTTTTTCTCCTGGAAATTTTAGGATATAGGGATGATGTCCTGCTCTAAAACAAGGAAAACCTCTATACTGAAGGAACACTTAAAGAGGACTTGCATTTACCTCAATCCGAAGAAACTAGTGACTAATTACATGTTAGACCCTATTTTATTTCACTTGACCAATCCCTTGGGAGATCCAAACTTGAAAATAACGAAGTACAGGCAATATCTTAATTTGTTGAGAGATGACCCTCAGCAAATGTTAGGCACCTGAGCAAATACTATCATATCCTATGGTTATAGGGATTAAATTTAGATGAAATCAAAAGGTAAATAGTCTATATGTGTTGAACTTTAGGAAGCTAATTATATTTGTTGGAAAATCTGCCTTAATTGAATCTACTCTGCAGTCTCTCATTAGGTCACTTCGTCTGTCTTCATTGCAGTAGTACAACACCTTTGTAGTGTCTATAATGTTTGGAAAGTCCTCAGCTTACAAGTCGGTTTTGTGGAGTTGAGTAAGGCTTAGAGTTCAAATTCTAAAACGGTATTAGAGCTTATCCTATCCTTTGTTAGGCAATTTGTATAGTCCACACTATAGGTGCATTAGGCTTGGACATGAGGGGGTGCATTGAAAATTCTTCCTTAATTGAAGCCACACCCGCGGTCTGTTATTGGACCATTTTATCTCCCTTCATTGCAGTGGCAATACACTTTTATGGTGCTGGGTTTTGTGGGTGGGTTTAGTCCTACATCACCTACAGATGTGATCTTTGTTATGCGTATATGGCTTGGGCAGTTTTCCCCTTACAAGCTGGTATTGTGGAGTGGAATTAGATCCTAAGTCTAAATTCTATGAATATTCAACAATATCCAATAACTAACTCAGAATTTTTCCGGAATTTTGTAGATCATTGCTAATTTTATTCCCGGGGAATCACAGTCAACTTATAGCTCAGCACAGGAGGCTCTAAGATCCTTAATTCACAGCGTGGTTAAGGTTTGTTTAGCATACCTCAGTGTTCTCGTGTACTTATTTATTTATTTATTTATTTATTTATTCATGTTAAATTCTCATCTTTCTCTGTAGGTTCCTTCCATAAAAAATATGGTGGTAGAACTGAACGGGGTTCTTATAACCCATGCTCTGATTACAATCCGTGAATTATTTATAAAATGTGCACAACACTATTCATGGTAAGCTTACAATATATTTTCTTTTGAATTTTGTATCAGAATTATGCCTGAGTTTGAAGTGCTTGTCCAGGTATGCTATGAGGGCCATATATATTGCTAAAGGAAGTCCCTTGCTTCCCCCAGATTTTGTTTCTATTTTTGATGACCTGGCTTCATCATCCCTTGATGTCTTTTTTGATCCGTCACATGGGTTAGCAAATCTTCCTGGATTAACTTTAGGTATATGATCTTTATTAATATCCTCTGTGTTCACTTTTATTTTTAGTACTCACTTTGTGTCGGGACCCAAAAAGGGATTCATAATTTTGGAGAGAGATAATTAAAACAGAGAAGGGGGAAAAGAATGAATATCTTTGTAATGTTTTTGCTGAATGAGAAAAAACATTGGCATAAAATAAACTGTGTCAACTACACAACAGGGTCTCTTTATATCGACGGAAACAATAAATAAAATAATTACAGAATGTTCTATCCCTATTTACACGATATGATGTCTATCTTACAAAATAAGTACGTGAATTGTAATCTTATTTTCATCACTCACCCTCGAGGGGAAATTATCGGTAGGGTTTGAGATGAAGGACCGTGTGCAACTCAAGTATTTCTAAGGAATTGAGGTGGCCTACTAAAAACAAGGCATTTTCATCTCTCTGAAGAGGCAGGTTTAGTAATTGATAGAAATTCACTTCGTGCTATTGCACATTCCTTTGTGGAAACTTGTGGCTTGGAATAGTAGGAAGCAAAGTGCAGTGGCTCGATCAAGCACTAAGGCTGAATTTAGAGCTATGACACAAGGAATTTGTGAGCTATTTTAGATGAAGATTGTACAGAGTAATTTGATGATACAATGTGAATGCCCTATGAAGTTATTTTGTGACATTAAGGGTGCGTTTGTTTCAGCTTTAAAAAAATGGATTTTTTCTTTGTATTTTTGAAAATAGATTTTGTAAAACCGTTTTTCAAAATATTACAAGTTTTTTTATATTCATTTTTTCTAAATTGAAACACTAATTTTGACATCATATAACATAAACATACATTATTGAAGATCAAAACATAGTCAAAATCGCAATTTTTTCAAAAAGTTGTATTTCAAAAATGATTTTTATGAAAATCTATTTGAAATAACTTCAAATTAAGTGATTTTTTTTGAAATTTTGATATCCAATTTTTTTTTTCGATAAAATGATGAAATGCCTAAAATGACATTTTAAGAATAACTATTCAAACCAAATTTTCATTTGAAGCTTTTATAAAAAGTTTCTTTGTAAATTTTTTTTACACAAAATTATGTAACACTATAGAATCCATTTTAAAAAAAAGCCAAAACAAACGGGCCCTAAATTGACTATCAGTATTGTCATAATCATGTTGAGCATGATAGGACTAAACGCTTAGAAATAGATTGTCACTTCAATAAGGAAAAGTTGGATAGTGGTTTGATAGCTACAACTTGTATTCCTTCTGGGCATCAACTAACAAATCTGTTAAGAAAGGAGTTTCCAACAAAACGATTGAACCAACTTACTTGCAAGCTGGGCATGATATATATTCATTCACCAGTTGAGAAGGAATGTTGTAAATATCGTATATTCTGTAGTTATGTCTATTTAAGCATAAAGGCATCTTTAGTCTATTCACTTTTGAAATAAAATTCTATTTTTTTCCCAATTCTATATTTTATTTCTAATGATATTTCCTTGAACTGGGTGTCTGTAGACTAGGCTGAATAGATAGATAATTGGGAGGGTTATTCACTTATATCTCAATTAATTTCTGTCTGCTATGTGCAGCAGACGGATAGTTACGACTTCGACTATTTCCGATACAATGTTCATTTTTTGTTCTAATTTTTTGTTCACTTTGGTGTTGATCAGGTACTTTCAAATTGATAAGTAAATGTATCAAAGGAGAAGGTTTTTCAGGGACAAAACGCTACTTTGGTGATCTAGGGAAAACTGTAGGGTCATCGTTCTTTGTTGTCTACATTCCGTTGAATTAAATAGTTGATTGTGGAGCATCAGGATATTAATCAATTTGTGATGGCTCTGCAGTTGAAATCAGCAGGTTCCAATATAGCTTTTGCAGCCGTAGCAGAGATATCAGACTCTATTCTGAGAGGTGCAGAAGCAAATGGTTTTGATGGATTGGTACAGAAATAGCACCTTTTGTTTTGTATTTTTAAATTTGGTTACATTCACTTGAGCCGGGACTTGCTCTCTGTTGCATTGATTGTTATGTGTTTGATGTTTGCATTTTGACAAATTTGATTTTCAAGGTGATTGGATTTCACCAAGGCATTCTTAAATTGGCTATGGAGCCATCTGTTCTGGGAACTGCTTTGATGGAAGGTGGTCCGGATAGAAAGATATTGCTTGATCGAAGTCCAGGAGTGGATGAGGTATTGATATTGAATAATCTTGTGCATCTACGGTATTTTAAGATTGAATTTAAATTATGTTGAAAATCTCTGTATTTCCTCCCTTGGATTGTTTGTTTTTACTGAAGAGTATCTCTTGATCATTTTTTTTTCAAAAAAGAATTATTTCAGACTTATTTTCAGGGTGTAATGAGTGTATGCTTGTATTAGACATACAAATAGCGAAAAAGACGAGGGAATTAGATAGTTTTGTTTAGTTGCAATTTATAATTAACCTTTAGAACGTTAATTAAAAGTCTTTTTGAAGAAGGGGATGTAGTTAGATGTCACACTGCAGTTCCAGAGGAATCAGCACTAGAGCTGGCAGAGGCAGCGACAGAGATTGGGTCATGGCAGAGCATGGCTGTGGGACTTTCGGTCCCTTTGCAGAGGAGAACTGCAGTGGGCGGCAGCCGAGTGTAGGTCGCTGCTGTTTCTAGCTTGCGGTTGCAAGACGGAAAGAGGCAAAGTGAGTTGGTTGCATGAGAAAAAGGCTCAGAGTCAAAGGAGAAGAAATGAGAATACATATTAGAGACTAGGGCTCTGTTTCAACCCAGAAATAGGGATTCTTGAAACAGTCTCTTAAGCAGCAATCCTAGTGATCTCACAAGCTTACATGACACTCCCACCCGATTCGCAGTTGATCACAATCCCGCAGCGAAGCGGGGTCACCTTTTCCTGCAAAACATGCAAGTTCATGCAATCAATGTAGTCAAACACATGATTTTAAGTTGGATCCGAAGGCTGGTAAAAGATTGTAAGACGACTTGTAAGATCCTACCGAAGGGCAAAATTGTAAATTTACACACACACAAGCTAAAATTATAATAATACATGAACAAAATAACTTCTAAATTACAATATTAGATAATTATTTAAGTTTATATTGCAATGTTATATATAATTGTATAAGATTATTTAAATAATTTTAAAAAAAGATGAGTGCTAGGAACACTATCATAAATCATACCTAACTAACAATAGACATTTAAATCTAAAATTCTTCGTAACGATTTGCCTATAATTTCCCATGGTCTTCTTCTATTAGTAAATTGACAGAGATACAAATATCCTAATATATTTTCAAGAAAGTTATTCTAGTTTGCTTCGGTTAAACAGTGTAACCAGTCTACTCTATGGTACTTTCTGTTGTAATTTTGTTAATGATTTACTTTTACCCTAGAATATTGAAGAGTTAGTAACTTCTATTTAGTTGTAAGGAACATTCTAGAATATTCTTTCAATGTTACTATATTGATTATGTTAATGATTTCAGTTTGTGACACATTTTTATACATATATGATATATGTATAACAAAAGAAATCTATTCCTTAAGTTCTTTCATTTGATTTTTGAAATTCTCGATGAGTTCCACAGTAACTAATTAGATGTGTGGCCTGCTGCAGTTATACATTGAAGGATATATCCAAGCCATGCTGGATACTGTTTACAGACAAGAATATCTTAGAGTCAGAGTTATTGACAATCAGGTAATAGTTGAGCTGTGTACATATAGATAGTGAAGTACTCCCTCTAGTCTTGTATATAAGAAAATTTTCAAAAAAGCTCTTCCTTTAAGAAAGTAGTTAAAATACATTAACCGAGGAGAAAAAACACATTATACCTTCTTGGAAAATGTAAAACATTGCATTTATTGGTTGAAATTGGAATAATGTCATAAAACTTAATAATTGAAGTAGACTTTTGCTTATATTTAAGACTTTAAATTTTTTTGTTTTGTTTCTTATATATGAGACCGGAGGGAGTATACACCAAGGTTTTTTAAAGCTTGAAATTTGTGTGAAAAAATTGCATTATCATGCCTTGGGAGAAAACCAGCACCTATGTAGCATGAGTATTCCTAAAATGGTGAAGTACCCGTACCGGGTACGCACCACAGCACCAGTACCGGGTACACGTATGGTACTCGTTGGGTATTTACAAATCCAAATCTATTTTTATTTGGTTGATTCGGGGTGGTGGATACGACAAAAATGTGTAGGTGGTAGAAAAATAGCATAAAACATTTTAATTTTTTTATTACATATTAATTATTTATCTCGCTTTTGATGAAAGTAGTTTAGGCGGTGGACAAATTCACTCAAAACATAATTATTTTGATATTCTGTATTAACGTACCCGGACCTTAAATTTTTTAAAAATGCCGTATCCCGTACCAGTACCTGCACCCGTATCGGGTACCGTACTCGTACCTAGGCATCATAGGCACATTCTTTGGAATGAAAGTTCAAGCCTTGGTAGAACCTTGTTTTGAGAATGATGTTTGCATACATGTGCATGGTATAATTGTTTGATTTAAACACTGGAAAGCATAGAAATTGGGAAATCATTGAACAACATATATTAAATTATGTCTGAAGGATGTAAGGGACTAGTCTGTTGGGGGAAGGAAAAAGGCTAACGATCTGTTTGATTTTTTGTTTATTATTTTCAATTTTAATTGCAAAAGTATCACGTTGTTTTCACTTTATTATCTGCTTTCAATAGTTTGTACAAAAAATAGCTTAATATATTTTTTGGACACAAGTGAAAACAGTGTATTCTTTGTAATTTTTTTTTTTTTTTAGTTTTCTTGTAGAGGGCATATCCTCTTTCTTGGTAATTCTCTGCTTTCTTAATGGATTTCTTTGCCTATTTAAGAAAAAAAATATGTAATCCATATACTGTATGGTGTGATGGAGTATTGGAATGTTTAGGTTATCCTGAAGAACCTACCACCAAATCATTCTCTTATCAATGACATCACGGATCGTGTTAAGGAGTTCCTTGTGAGCAAGGCTTTGCTAAAAGGAGACCCCTCAACTATTTCCCACCCTTTACGCCGTCTTCGGGGAGAAACTGTAAGTTCTGTTCTATTGAGCATAGCTCTGTTTTCATTCTATTGTATCTTTTACTTCTTATTTTTTTTTTTTTTTTTAAATTAAAAGTTTAGGTGAGTTGGATCCTGAGGGTTTTTTTTCTTCTCTTTTAAATATCTTTGTTTTTCTACTTATCATCTTTTATTCACTTTTCTAACATTTCATGATTATGAATTATGAATTTATGATGGCTGACCTACATTCTCTACGTCTAATATAAAGCATTCTGTTCTCTTTTTATGTGTTTATTACATATTTAAAATCTTGTGCTAATTTCCCAAACTAATACTTTGCATTCTTGGAACACATTAATTTAGTTTGGAGGTGCTTCAAAATGTTATCCGTAATTTTACAGTTAAATTTTAATCCATATTGTGAGCTTGAGTTGTTTATGAAAAGGGTAATTTATATGCTTCTTGCTGTATACAATCAATGGCATAATCTTTAAGTAATCTTCCCAGTGGAAGACATTGATTCGGGATCTCTATGTGACAGGAATGGAGAATAGGACCAACATTGTTGACATTGTGCGAACATCTTTTTGTTAGCTTTGCAATACGCATACTTCGAAGGCAGGCTAACAAGTTTGTTTTGAGCATTAAGCCGAAAAAGCAGTCCGAGGTTGGTAGTCATGCAGATGAGCCTGCAAACTCTATTGGTCAAAAACTGCAGAAAGTGAATTTCATTCAAAAATGGGGCATCGCTAAATTTGTCTTGTCTGGTTTGTTGGCATATATTGATGGCCGTTTATGTCGTAGTATTCCCAATCCTGTAGTTCGGAGAGTAGTTAGTGGTTTTCTGTTAAGTTACATCGACAAATATGATGAAAAATAAATCCTCCAGTTGTCGTTGTTCGAGCTATGTTCGCAAAAAGCAATAGGATGTAACGGATGAAGTCCCCGTTTGTGCCTTGACATGCTGAAACATGCTCATCTTGTGCATGAGATTACTTGCAGTGTCACGTTCAACTTTTATTTTTTGATTACATGGTGGCATGTTCAAATGAAATAAGCCTATTTGTCTGTTGTATATATCACGAGATCTCACTAGTTGCTGGTCGGGTAATACATTTTAATCCTTCCCTTATTTTGTATTTTCCTGTTCTTATCTTCAATCTGTTGCATTGTTGCATATATATCACTTGTCCCCAAACTTTGCGCAGTCAAAACTATATTCCGAAATGGTATCTTTAACTTCATCAATACATCTCTTAACTATCTCCTCTCAAAATACCTCTATTTGAAAATAGACTTTAGGAAGATGTAATTTTTTATGTCATCTTACAAGAGTACATTTTGGTTTTGTGTATATCTATAGTTAATTTCTGGACTGTTTATGCCTTTCAAAATGTAAATAATGTGTCCTGAATTTTTACTTTTGGAAGGCAATAGGATAAGTATTTAAAATGTAATATAATTATCTGCAAACAAATCTCCTGTGAAACCCAAAGCAAATGCATGAGTACTAGTGCTATTAATATGGCAAATGAAATGTATATTGCCACGTAGAAAAAATATTGATACGTGTCATCATGCAAGTTTGACACAACACAGTTTAGCAGAAGGAACAGAATCTCTTTGCATCATTCGCCACGTGCTCTTTGTCCATTCTGCCTATATTTTTGGCTCAGCAGTACACAAATTAGTAATAATGCAAAGAAGATTAATTATTACACCGTCTCTGTTTGTGTCACCATATATCACAAGTGAACCTCATTCTCCTTTGTTATGTTCGTGCTAGCTCCTATGGTATAATAGATTACTATAACAATACCAATATATTCTTATTCTAATATCAATAAGAGAATGGCTTTTACGGTTTCTAGATCAGAATCAGCTTTGACTGCAGAGAGGGAGAAGGAGAGTATTGATAAAAATCACACAGACATAAGGGAGAACATTAAGGACTCTTCAAAAGTTGGTGATAGCATCTCAAGCCAGCTCCACTTGAAATCCCCTTCTCAAACATTGGACAAACATGTTGTCCTTAGACGCATCAAGCAACGCAAGTCCTATAACAAAGCCAAAAACGCTTTTGAAGCTCTTTTAGGTACTTTGAAAAGAGAGTCAAACACTGCCCAAGATCAGAAGTGGCTCCAACACGATGACACTTTCTCTTCTCCTTGACAGAAAGATAGAACCATGCATGCATGCATTATGATATGATATAACCCGCTTTGATGTAGTTATTTAAGGCCAAGCCATTCACCTTAAATAACTTTTTGTGTTTTCTTGTTATTATGCAATTGTGAATAGTATGTTTAATTATGTACGATCCTTAAATACAACGTGCTTCAGTTGGGATTAAGTTTTTTTAATTTGTTGTAATAAAAAAAAAAGTTTTTTAATTTGTTTGGTGCCGCGATAAATTATGCTCAAATTCAATATTAAATCTTACGTTACATGATCTCATTTGCAATTGCAGCGAATTTAGTGATGTCATTATGACATATGGAACCGGCTTTTTTTACCGTGCATGGTTTTGATTTTTTTGGGAAGAAAACTACAAATAAACACTATGATACTTGAATAATGAATTTTGTACATCTGGATTGGCAAATTTATAACAAAACGACAAAATGAATTTGTAATTAAACAAAATAACTTTGCATATATAAAACATATTTAGTCCACTAATTCTATACATTTCTAATAACTTTGATGAGGTTTGTCATTTGGGGATCCTCTTGCTTTTGTGTTGTGGGATGCTTTTATTGTTTTTCTCGCTGGTTGTGTATTTTGTTTATTTTTTGGGTATGATCTAGTGGTTCTTATTGTTCTGTATAATTTTTTTTTTACTCGTACTTTGCCAAATATTTTTATATAATACTCCCTCCGTTCCAAATGTAAGCAAAAAAAAAAAATTCACACTTATTAAGAAAAGTAAAATGTGATAATTTAAAGTATGATTTTTTGTGTTTTTTTTTTTAAATAAGTTTCATAGGAAGATGTAAAAAAAAATTTATTAGTTATTGATCATGGGGAAAATAAGAGAGAGTAAATTAAATGTAATTTGCATTTAATTTTATGAGAATAAATAAAAGTAAACCTTGAAAATAATTAAAGTTGATTTTTTTTGCTTATAATTTTTTTTTTTTGACAAAGGGAGTAGTATATATTTGCCATTTAAAAAGAAATTTGCTTTCAAGTTAATGTGAATGTAGTCAATAGATGATAGGATTGTGTTTTGAAACACAAATTTTATGAAAATGAAATTTTGTTCATAGTGGTTTTCAGTGAGAGTTGAAGAAGAAACGATTTTCTAAATAACCATATGAGTTGTAAAATGTTAATTAAAATAGTTTTTCTATTCGAATCTATTACATGAACGGTATTATATGAAGGCCCCGCCGTTGGGACGTTCCCATTGAATACTAAATCACAACCAACTAAGGCGGAGGCTAGCATGCACAAAGCATGTAGGTCTCCCACCATGGGAGACCATTTTTCACCATTAGATTATGAAGGTGTACAATAAGCCATAATAAAGTTTTTACATTGTACACTTTTCTCATGAGTTTAATAGAATTTTTTTAAAAAAAAATTAATTAAAAAATTCTTATTTTCAAATTAAAAGTTAAAACTCAGATTCATTTATTTAAGTGTTAAATATATTTTTGATCCCTACAAAATGATGATCTTATAAGTTAACATGTATTTTTAAATGATTTTTTCGCAGATATATTTAGAACATCATAAAAAGTTCCTCCATAAAATATAAACTCAAAATTTGAGTTCCTTCTGTTTGGTAACTGTCATATCACCACGAGCTTATAGTTTATTTTTCAGACGCTATTTCAAGTAACTTATGAGCTTATAACTTATAATTGTTTTCCTATTTTTACCCTTATATATTTTTATCTTAAATATTTTTGGGTTAAATATTTTTTCATGTAGGGACTATTTTGGACTATAAGGCAAAATGTAAGGATTAAAAACATATTTAACTCAATATTTTTAAATATTAATTTGATATAAATTTTATTATTAATTAAGATTGTTCTTTTATGTCAATTTATATTTATCACCTAGTTATACGGCTAATTTTACCAAACACTTCAACTAACTTATCAGCCACCAACTATTAGCTATCAATTATAAGTTATAAGTTATAAACTAATTTATTAGTTATCCGCTATTTTTATCAATCATAATCTTGGACAAAAAAAATAGAAGTAAATAATATAGTGTGAGTAGGAGTACCATACACTTGCAAAAAAAATGGTCTCCCATGGTGGGAGACCTACATGCTTTGTGCATGCTAGCCAGCAGCTCATTTACCTGTATTCATGCGTTGTAGTTAGTTATTGATTAGATTACAATGCATCATATGAACCATTGGATGAAACACTAATTTTCACAATTTCTTTTTCAATGTCAACCATTGGATGAAACAAGTGCATATATATTATGCTAGACTTCCAACACCCAATAATCACTGTCTTTTCTCCTTTGTCCCATCACGTGTCTCCGCCCTCTGACTATCTCTCCCCATTGCTTTGAGCTTTCAACCTTTCCAAATGTAACTAGTATGTACGGTTGGGAATAAGCTAGGCGGCCTCCAGGATCTTCGGTCTGGTCTGTCTTAGGTTTGGCCTAGTTTGACCTGTTTATTAAAAATGTCAGGTTCAGGCCTTGAAAAAAGCATGTTTATATAAATATGTCAGGTTTAGGCTTTTAAAAAAGTCTGTGAAGCCTGATAGGCCGGCCTGTTTATATTTAATAATTATTATTTATATAATATTATTATTTATATCATCTTGTTTGTATAAAAAATAAATATTATTTATATAAATACAAAATATTTATTAGACAAAATATATTTTTTTTTTTACAAACACAAATTATAGTGTATATTTTGGTTGTACTACACCGCTTAACATTAGTGTTAAAAAAAATTGTATTATGGCATATTTAATAGACTTTGTCGTAATCGTATTTGTTATTTTATTAGCTTTTAATTCTTGTGCTAATCATTTTATTAGCTTTTTCTTAATGTTGTAGAAATTATAAAAATTTAAATGTGAAATAGGCTTTAAGGCATGTTTAATTAGCCTATATATTTAAAAAGACTATATAGAGGATTTTATGTAACACAGGCTCATAAACAGGCTACAAGGCCAGGCTTTTAGCAGGCCCAGGCCAAAATAAATGCATTTGATAGGCCGTAGGCCAGGCTTAGGCTTAAAAAAAATTCGTAGGCCAGGCTCAGGCCTGTCAAAGCCTGGTCTGGCCTGGCCTGTTCCCAACCCTACTAGTATGTTAGCCCGGGATATTTTTTTAATATTATATATATATATATATATATATATATATATATATATATATATATTAATTTTGATATATTATTTAATTAATTTGGTTTAAAATTCAAAGGTAAAATTAAGATATGTTTTGCATGATATAAATTTAACGATGTTACAGAATAAAGCGAGATTAAGAGTATTATTTCGCTTCCCATTTTACACTATTATGAGATAGATTCTTTATCTCATCTTCATCCTCAAAACTATATAGTGATCCTATAAATAGGTGTATTGTGGTGTCCGATACTTGTAAGATATGTACCGGATATGTGTCCAAAAAATAATTTTTTTCCTTTACTTCGACACTTCTTAGATCGGTGTCCGATACTTATAAAACACTCGAACAACACCTTCGGTTAAGTGCCCAAAAAAATATATTATTTTTCTTTGC
Source organism: Trifolium repens (assembly GCA_030408175.1). Classification (NCBI taxonomy): domain Eukaryota; kingdom Viridiplantae; phylum Streptophyta; class Magnoliopsida; order Fabales; family Fabaceae; genus Trifolium; species Trifolium repens. The sequence goes on from CP125851.1 coordinate 43,086,719, forward strand.
TTCTATTCTCGTTAGACATATTTAAAAAATTAAAGATGTGTCGAAACAATAATATTGATCAATAAGGGATTAAAAAAATTACATTTTAATTACATTATTTTTAATTTTTCGATAGTTGATAGATGAGTAAAGCTCAAATGTACTATTATATACTATTCTCTTAAAATATTATTTTAATGAAAAAATTGCTCAACTTAAATGCACATGTATATATATTTTGATTTTCAATTTAAATATTTTATAAATGGGCTTTTCTATCATGTGCAAACTTGCACATGTTAAGAAGTTTAAAAAAGTAAGTTTGTATTGGAACTTGTGCATTTTTTATTAAATGTGTAACTTTTAAATAAATAATTGTTGTTTTTCAATAAATAGTTACTATTTTTTGTTATCTTAACATGTGCAATTTTACACATGTTAGACAAACCATTTATAAATATATAGCGATGTTGATGTTTTATATATTTTACATTAACAGTATTGAAATGTCCGTGTCGTATTGTGATGTCCGTGTCGTATTGTGATGTCCGTGTCAAAATCCATGCAGTGTTTCATAAATTAGAAGTTCGTAATACTGCATGATACAGTAGTTGATAATAACGGGATTAGGGAGGCAATTTATTTTTCCAAGTTCCAACACATTTCCTTTTTTCCAAAACTTGGTTAACCGTTTTGGAGTATTATTATGGCGAGTTCTAATATGGAAGATTTAATGAAATCTTTCATGGTGTATAAGTTGTAAAAAATATGATAACGAATATGAATTTTATAAAATTTATTGTTTGGTTAAAAATTTATATCATATATATCATTTATAAATTTTTTAAAAGAAATTAAAAATTATTTTATATGTTATTGATACCAATCAAAATTAACGGTTTATGATTTTTATTTTTAATTATTGATTTATTTTTTATAAACGTTTATGGATTTTTATTGGATACCGTTAATCTTGATCGATCTCAATGACACTATCAAATGATTTTCAATTTCTTTAAATTTTTTATAGATGATCTATATATGATATAAACTTTCAATCCAACGATGGATTATGTAAAATTTGTACTCCCTCGGTCCCATTTTATAAGTGTTAGTTTGACAAAAAAATTGTCCATTTTATTTATAAGACTCTTTTACAATTATCAATGACATTAATTATTCTTTTCCCAAACTTACCCTTATTTACTTTGCATAGTTTTTTTAATAGCATTAAATTCCCTTTTGTTTGATACAAAACACTACAATTAATGATAAGAGTAAACATGTAAAATCAATATACTTTGTCAATCAATTTAATATTAAAACCCGCTTTCTTAATACGCATGTTTTGTCAAACTAACTCTTATAAATAGAGACGGATGAAGTATTCGTTATGATGTTTTTTTACAACTCGTGTAAAATTTCTAATGTTAGCCAAAGCCTATTATTATTATTATTGTTATTATTATTATTATTATTATTAACCATCTAGTTCTCAAGGGAAGGAGGTTCGATAACTTAGAGTTTGACCGTGAAGTAAAAAAGTCTGACAAAGAATTACTTCTATCAGATATCGAACTTGTGTTCTCCCCAATGATTCATCCCAAAAAGAGCTCACTAATCACTTAATGTCTTGATTAACTGTTTTAGAGTATATTATAATTAAAAGATTATTATTCAAATTAATTCCGAAAAAAAAACCTACAAAAAATGTATTATTTAAGAAATTAAATGCACAAACTCCATTTTTTTTTTAATTTGTGTTTTTAATATGAACCTTTAAAACACATGTTAGCATTTTTCAAAGACAAATTAATCCACCAAATTAGTGATTGTATTAGATTTATAAACATTTCCTATATTTTTATATAAAAAATTATTTCTATTACATGAAATCATTATAACTTTTGGGAAGCAAGGCTAGATGTCATTTCGAAGTATTTTATTGACAAATGTTTTCATCTAATTATTTTTGGCAAAAAAAATTATGGAATTCATATTTTCTCTAAGTTATTGAATGATTAATAATTTTGAAAAGTAAAAAGTACTTCCTTTGTCTTAAAACTTTGGTCATTTTAGAGTTTTGCATAAGTATTAAAAAATACTCTATCCGTACCACAATATAAGTCATTAAAAAATGTAATGATTGCTGTATAGAAAAGATAAATAATGAGTTACTCCTCCATTCCAAAATATAAGGGAAATTTGTTCATAAAAATTTAATGTATTTGGTTATAAATTTGGACTAAATACATCAACTTTGTTTGACCAATTTTCTCTTATATTTTGGGACAGAAGGAGTAGTTTGTAAAATTGTCCTTCATTAATGATACGAGAAAGATAAATTAAAAATTGAAAGAATAAAAAGAAATAAATAGTTAAGGTTATAATTGGGAAAATAGCATTAATGCTTCATTGTAATGTAAAGTGACTTATACCTTGGTACAATTTATTTTCTCAAATTGACTTATAATTTGGTATGGAGGAAGTAATAAAGATTGATGAACGTTAAGTCGATTTTATCCTTACTTTATTAAGAAAGAGATCATTAATTTAATGAGTATTTTAGTTTTGGTAAGAGCAGGTCACCGCCTCACCTCCCTTCAATCCAATCTTCAGCTTTTTCAAGATGTAGCTTAGAAGGGTGGTGGTGCGACAAGGTCTTCCTTCGCATCACTGTTTCTTCTCCACCGTGTTGGTTTCAGATCTTCTTTCCGGTGTCCGATTTGCTGTGTTTAACCCTCCTTCGTCGTTGCGGGTTGGTTCGTCGACGTTGCTTGGTACATGGTGGTTCTGTTGGTGACGGTAAAGTTGGTGCTGTTTCCGCCGCGGGGATTTTAAAAACCCTTTTCGGGGTCTTCGAACCCTCCGGGGTTGTTTTCCACCGGCGCCGTCGGCGTTGGTTGTTGTTCACACGACGGGTTCAACGCTTGTTTCTTCTCGGCGTCAGATTCGTTGTGTTTTGTTGGTAGATCTACTGTGTTCGTTTGGGTTGCTACCGATCTGGTTGCTTTTGATTTGAGTTTCTGGTGGTAGCTGTTCCGGCGGCCGTGTGGGTCTGTGTGGTTCTTGTAACAAGGGGGTGGACAGTTCTGGTTCTACTGGATTTGGGCGCACCTTCCTCGTAGGTTCTATTTTTATTTTGTTCCAGTTTTGAGTTACTTAATACTGGACTTTGTTGATTCACTCGAAAGAGTTATGGCTTCGCGTCCTTGATGCTTGTTGCGTTTCAGATCGTTGATGGCCACTTGTTGTTGCCGTTGATCGTTGCAGTAAGTTGTTGGCTTGAGAATCTGCTTCCGTGTTGGCGGTCGGATTTATCTGCCAGTTTCATACCTTAGCAAACACTCATTTATCACTTATTTTGCTATTTGGTTTCGCGCCCGTTCGCGGGTTCGCTGGATAGTGTCCGATGAGTTTGTGTTTGCTTTGGTTTTTTCACCTTTTAAGGTTGGCTCCATAACCACTTGTAGTTGTTTTTAATAGTTTTATCTTTGTTTGCTACATTTTTGTGTGGTATACTGGGTCAGGTTGATGTCCCCCCAGTTTTCTTTGTAATATCTTTTATTTTATGTTTAATCTATTTGGGATAGGGCAGAGGGTTTCCTCTGCTCTCCTTTTGCTTAAAAAAAAAAAAGTTTTGGTAAGAGCACAAATGGTAAAACATCATTAATTGTACCTTGATTTTTTAAAAGAATTAAAATTTTGGGACAAAATTAAAATGCTAAAACGACTAAAGATTTGGGACGGAGAAATAACGAATAAAACTTGAATACTATTTAATTTCTTCATATTTTATATTTCATTTTAATATTAAAATAGTTAATATTTTTTATATTAAATAGTTAATAGTTTTCATATGCATTGAATGAGTAAATATAATAATAATGTCTTTTGACAAAGAATATAATACTCCCTTCGGTCCTTTTAATAAGAAACAAAAATGAAATTTTTTGTGGTCCTTCTTATAAAAACCTTTGTCTAATTTTTAAATGTTTTAAATGTTGAATTTCACTTATGCCCTTATTTATTATGAGAGAGAATATTAAAAATAAGTAAGTTAATTGCATTAAGAGTAATTAAATAGGAGTATAGATAGAATACGTTTAAATTTATAAGAGTATTAAATGAAAAAACTATTTACAATGTGTTTCCTTGATCTGTGTGATTTTTTCAAAATATTTCTTATAAAAAGGACCAGAGGGAGTAATAGTTTTGGGGAAATTAAAATAAGAGACCAAAATGATTTTATATTTTTAATTTCACATTGAATTATTAATTGATTGCTTCTACCTTTACATCCATGTATTACAAGGGTTAAATATAAGTTCTTGCTCAAACCAATACATAAGGCTCAAATGGTAAATGAGCTCCTTGTAGGACAGATAGTTCAGGAGAACTTAGTTTTGGTTTATGCGTTGATTATCCATACATCCAATCCATACAAACCAATACATCCATGTATTACAAGGGTTAAATATAAGTTCTTGCTCAAACCAATATATTATGTGCCGATTATCCAAGCAGGAGTAAGGGAGAGATTCGATTTACCTAGCCTACCCCCATCTTTTTGAATCAACTATCTTTATTTTCCGCACTATCATTCGCATGTTCAAACAAAACCCTTTTTAAAAACCAAAGCAAATGCAAACTAACAAACTTAAATAAAACTAGTAGCACTTGGCACGATTCCTGTGGATATGAACTCATTCTAGACACCTAGAGTGTGAATTATTACTCGACGATTGACTGGTTCATTTGTCAGACCGTAGTCAATAGGTTTCCTTCGGAATCCCATCAGGTTATGATTGTGAGCTACATGTCGTGATGCGTCGCGTCGATGGATATGACAAGCCTCTGAGACAGGCTCGCCCTCAGAGTGTCATCTATTACTATATATAAAGAGGACACACCATTTTGGTATGGACTTTTCATTTTCCAAATTTACCCTTCACACAAATTAAATTTACAACCATTAACCCACATAACCTCCATTGATTGTTATTTTAATTTTGTGGTAACCGATTGGCAAAAGCAAAATCACAACAAAGATAATTTTACCCTCATTTTGCCTATTGCCATATGTAGCAGTTCGCAAGATCATGGAAGGGGTGCTACAAGAAAAGTGTGTTTTAGCTTCAAATTTTTTAGCGTCGGCCCCGACACGGACGCTAATAGCGTCTCCATTATGTCTACAAGGTGGACGCTACATCGTTTCTCAATTTAATTTTAATTTTTAATGAGTCATTAAATATAGTGTCTGCCAAAGCATACGCTACTACGAAGCTGAAAAAATAAAAAATACAAAAATATGTTAGCGTCTACCATTGTTAGACTCAAATAATTTATTTTATTAATGAATTCGGTACCGTCTACAGTGGCAGACGCTAAAAAGACTACTAAAATTATAAACAAAACATATTTTTACTCGGAATCCCTTATTTATTTATTTTCCCCTTTGGTTTTCACCAAAAATTCCCCTCTCTTTTGATAAAAAAAATCTCACAATCTTTTACCCTCAATCACACAACCCTAAATTCGTTCTTCAATCTCACAAACCCTCGATCATAGTAAACTCTCTTCAGTTCCCAACTTCAAAATTCTCTCACAAACGCACAATCTCAACCAACTCTTTTCTCAATCTCAAATATAACCCTTTTCTCAATCGAACCCGATTTTGTTCACAAACCCATTCACCGATCTTGCTCTACCTCAGAATCCGCCATTCGCTTTTCAGAAGGAGAATACTGTGTGATGCTCAACCCGCCACGTTCACCAATATTGCTGGATCCGTGTTTCTCTTGATTAGCTTCAATCTCCGTGCGATGCTCTCAATCTCGCTGAATTCGTGTTTGGCCGTTTGTCTTGATTAGCTTCACTAACTGTTCGCTTTCTTGATCAGGTTTGGAGGAAGGAGAAGATTGGTGGATTTGGAGAAATTGTCACTCTCTAAATGATGAAATCATTAGTGCCAACTCTTTCTAGGTACAAAGTTTCAAACAAATAAACACTCATTTTACTTACTATATTTTCAGCAATTTTGTTCTTATTGTTTTGTTTGTTTGTGTATAATACTTTACCCACAACAGTTTACCACTAGGAATGATGTAGGGCAGTTTAAAAAGGTCAATGAATTAGATGTTTTTGTTGTCTAAAATCAATTGAAAGAAAATGCTAACAAAGTAGCTATTTCTATTTTATTTTCTCCATCTCTATTTCCTTGTTTATTCAGATCATTATTTTTCTTGTCACTCGCTCTTTATGTTTGGTTTGTTTGATTTAATCAATTTGATATTGTGATAGATCTATGTGTTCACCGATTGAATTGAAATTGATGCAGATTCTTCGGAGGTGACGAACTTCTTGGACATCTAGTGGTGTTGAAGCTAATACTAGTGTTTTGTGGACAAGTATGGGTTGCAAGCTCTCCTTCAAGTCACTAACTAGAGGGGAAACAATGAATATTAGAAGTAATTTATAATAAATTGATTATGATGGCTGTTATATGATATATTTGGTTATGTTATAATGTGTTTTGAGTATTAGTTTGATGTTTGATCGATCACATGACTGATTAGACATTGATTTTAAGTACTAAGTACTAGTTAGCTTTGCACTTTAAGTTTTAGAAGCTTAACATATATGCTTAGGTCTAAGACAGTTTTTCAGTATAATTATGTAGATGTTATATCTAAACATTATTCATAAAGTCATTGGGGTGTTTTGTTAGAGCTTAGATATTTTAGAAAGAGATTGATACAATTTAGATTTATTGCACTGCTCTGTTCTGTTTGCATTTTACGCGGTACTAGTTTAAATTGACATAAATATCGGCTGCTGCATTCCTAGTTTGCTGCATATTCTCTGCTTCAACAGTTTCTGCATAAAATGTGATTCTTGTTGTATGTCAATGCAGTCAATTTGAGATTCTGTTTTGTGCATTCATTTTGTGTGGTTTGTTGTTGTTAATTCGTTTTTATTGTGTGCCGGGTAAATTTAGCTTATGTGAAAACAATTTAAATTTACATCATTTGCTGATAATCTAAACCGTTGCAGTTAATTGATTGTTTACATTGGAGAGTGGAAAATTAAATTGACAAAGTTTTAGCAATGAGTTTCTGGCTAAGACAACGGCGCTATGAACAGAACCCCATCAGTTTCTTTGCCGGCGGAGATGTATCAATCGTTATAAAATTTGACTAGGATGTCGGTATGAGGTTCTCTCTCGCTCTCTCACCAAAATAATTAATTAGGGATTTTCCTCTACAATTTCCATATTTCAAACAAATATATTTGATTTTTAGTTTCTCTTTGTTGCCTATAAATATTAAAGCAATTAGATCCTTGTGCTTCATTGAACTATTTCTCATTATTTAAATGATGTTGATGATACAGGTACGAGGAGGAGCCACTAGAGCCTGAGATTGAGGTAACATGTTTCTCATTCTTGAAAAACATTAGGTCTAAATTAATTTGAATTGTGAACCACAAATTTCTTAAAGTAATAAAAGATCTGCCCAGGAGATGTGGTTTGGGGGAAAATTAGTCCTTTTAAGGAAGCAAATGGTGGTTAACAATGATAGATAGATGTCTATTGTAATTAGTAAATATTTGAGGTCTACCATTATCAAAGCCGTCATGATAATAGATTGTATTTAGCTAACAATCCTTATAAAGAGAACATGATTTTGATTTCTATATATGTGTTTCCTTTTTCATGCAAAGCATGTTCTAGCTATTAGTGCGGCTATTATAACTTAAAAGAATTATGTTACCAATCTCCTAATCATGTCTCTTGTGAATTATAGCATAAATCTCAAATTTCCTTCACTTACACTTTATCTCAATTATGGATAACCACTTATATAGTGATCAATGTGGGGTCTCTAAAGTTTCCCACATATGTATCCCTTTTTTTTATATATCTCACATATCCATTTTATTCCACTCATGTATCTATTGATTAGTCCTCTTCGTTTCCTTGTTAGTTGCAGAGTCAACGGGTTAAATTTTGAATCATTGACTTGTGTATGATAAAGAAAGATTAAGTCATTAGGCAGACTCTTTCGAGGTATAGAGTTTCAAACAAATGAACACACGTTTTTCTCACTATTTTTAGCAATTTTGTTCTTATTGTTTTGTTTGTTTGCGTATAATACTTTACCCAAAATACTCAACAGTTTACCACTAGGAATGATGTATGGCAGTCTAAAAAGGTTAATAAATTAGATTTGAGCTAGTTTTTAGTATAACTATGCAGATGCTATATCTAAACATTAGTCATACAGGCATTGGGGTGCATAGGGCTGATTGGAGATGTATTATAGTGGTGGCATTATGTATTGAAATTATGTGATAAGACTACCAAAATCACTAGACCAAAAAAAGACTACCAAAAGAACAGACTATAGTAGTTATAGTAGCAATTTGAAATCAGGGTGCGTAATTGTGTGGTAAAGTCTTTAATTATTGTGATTGTACTCTGATTATTGGCAAGAAAAGGACTCCTAAACAACAAAGTGAAAATCAAAATTGCCTATAACTAAACTAAGAGATTATTGGCAAGAAAAGGATTCCTAAACAACAAATAATGAACATTGAATCCTAATCTAGGGAAAATTCTCCATAACGTTATGTAATATAGCAGTAATAACATTCCAGTCTTAATTGTTGGAAGAAGTTTCGATTGAAACATGTTGAAATGATAGATTTGAGATATTTTGTGGTATATATTTTGTTTGATGAAATGCCAATATGATGAATAAAATAGTTATACAAAGCTTCTGTTTCCTCTATGTTATCCTGTCAAATAATTTATGTGTGCATGAGTATGATTGTCTTGGTTTTGTGATTTGTTTGCTCAGTTTGGAGACTACTTCATGTTTCAATGATCACAATTACCTTGTCAAAGAAAAATCTAAGTGCATCCTCTACAAGGTAAGAACTTTTATGATATTGTACGACATTTGTGTCCAAGTTATATTGCTAGATGCTTTATCACTAGTTAAGATTGACTTAGTTAGTCTCTTTCATAACATACAATTTTTATGATTTTGGTAAGTTGTATTCATTAATAAGTGTTTGCTCATTCTGTTTTGCTAAATCACTTGTGCAAAGCTTATTTGTTTTTATAATCAGTATAACTATAGGTTGGTAAGCATCTCTAGACACAAGTTGAAACCACTAGTGAAAATCAAAAAGGCAGTTTATTAAACTAAGAGATTATTGGCAAGAAAAGGATTCCTAAACAACAAATAATGAAACTAATTAATCAATAGAATATAATATAATCATTATTAGTTTAATCTATTTCTTGCCCCTCTTATCCATTTGCTTGAAATATGTCAGGGTGATGAATGAATTGGCTTATTCTTTGCAGTTTCCTTTGAGTGAGCAGAAAGAAGAGGAGGTTAAGGTTAAAGTGCAAGATGTGGTGAATGTTTGTGAAGGTTTGAAAGATGGATTGGATCCTTTGGAAAGACAAGTTAGGGAGGTATTTCATAGAATTGTACGCGATAGAATATTGACGGGCTAGATTCTCTTGGTAAATAGTAATTAAAATTTCATCAATGGTAGTCAACTTGTAACATGGCTTACAATTGGTCAAATAGAAGGGAGGGTCATTAGGTGTCAAAATTGGATTTAAAGTTTTCCTAGATTCATAGCATATTTTTTGTTGCATGTCAAAGATAATGTGAAGGTTATTCTTGTTGCCTTATAATATATTTGATATTTCTGCCTTTCATTTATGCCTTTGACAGTTCACTGATCTTTGGATGTAGACTTTTTGTTGACATTCTATATGGTTATATATTAGAAATAGATGGTTCAGTTAAGAATTAATTAATTTATATTTTAGATGCACTAATACTAAAATGCAGTTTTTTTTATAAAAAAAAAAGAATTAGCGTCTACTTTAATTGACGCTATATTATTCAGAAATTACATTACAACATCCAACAAAAACAGACGCTAAGGTTAGCGTCCGTCGAGCGGACGATAAGGATGACGTTTTATAACACCAATATTATATGTGTAGCGTCACACAAAAATTGAAGCTAGTAGCGTCAGCCATTTATACATGTCAACAGCTTCTGCTTAGCGTTTAACAGGACAGACGCTACTTTAGCGTCTGCTGGACGCAACTGCTAGCTTCAGGCAATTAAGCGTCCGCCACGACACAAACTCTAAGTGGACGCTAAATGCCTTGTAGCGTCCGTATTTTGGCATTTAGCGTCTGTTTTGGGCGGACGCTCCAAAGCAGTTTTGTTGTAGTTGTGCCATCGCCCAATAGAGAGGTTTCCTTAATATTTTTTTCTTCCCCTTTCTTTTGTGGGGACAGTGATGTAATAGTGTCAATTGAGTTTTTATCTCTTTAGTTTTGAGTTTTATTTTACTATGCTTTCACTTTATATATTGTCTGTCTACATAATTATTATTGACACTATTTTTGGGTACAAGACAACAGAAGGGAGAGCAAGTAAGAAGAAGAAAGAAAGATGCAAATAGAAAAGGGAAAAAGGGAATAAACGACAGACATAGATGAAGATACTTTGCAAAAAAATTATCTTTTCAATTTGATTTTATTTTTATTTATAAGATTTACTTTAGTACCATCTTATTTATTCGATAATTTTGATTATAGTTTCGTCAAAATACTAATAACTTTGATTGTAGTTTGTCATTATATCATGAATTTCAATATGTCCCATATTTTTCATTTTATCATCAATTTGTCTTCAAACAAACACAATTCTTGAAAGTGTTGGTGTTGTTCGGCAATAAGGTAAAAACTCGAATAAGGTACATGCCTTTTAATGTCATTTTTATTATTCTTTATTTTTTGTTTTTTTTATTTTTCATAAATCCACATGCCTATTAACTATGAATGATTTACTCAAAAAGAAAATGAAATTAATGTTGGTTAATTAAATAAGTTTTTGAAAATAGTTTTTTTTTTTGCCTTCTTTTTCGTTTTAGGGTGGGTAGTGTTTTTCATATCACCACCGCAACAGAAAGGAAAGGGGAGAATTGCGAAAGAAATTAAAGGAGAAAATTGGACACAATGGTTATCATAATATCAAGACAACAAGAGGCAGCCGCCGAGGAGGAGAGTTAAAGATGTCACCACATTTGATTAGAAAACAAGAGACACTTCCAATAACAAAAGAAAGGGATGACAGACAACAGTCATCTGATGAGAGATGTTGTATCTATATTCTGACTAGGGCATTCTCAAGATAATAAACTGCAAGTTTCTACTACCCTATAGAATTTATGAATATTTTGTTGCTTTTACAATAGTTTGGTTGTCGTCAAATGAACAATATTATATATTTTATTGCTCTTTGAATTTGCAGGTCTAACTATTGTATGTTAAAAACCATATATATTTGATGGTAACTAAGCAAAATATGATCTTTATGCCATCATCACATGTGATAAGAAAAGGATTCTGGTTTAATAAACATTTTTATTTCCCCCCTTTACTTCAATTGGAGTTGTAAATAAAGAAATTTTCTGAGTTTACACAGACATGAGAGTGATAAAGAATTTTTTTTCAAATGAGAGATCGAGATATTTACATGATATTTTTATGTCTTAGAAGCTATCTGAAAGTTAAAAGTGAAAATAAGAACTTTTAGAGAAAAAAAAAGAAGCTAAAACAGTTTGGTAATTGTTATTTTTTTAGTTTTAAAATATTTTTATCTATGTATTTTACTCATAAAAATTAAGCAACTTTTTTCTATCAAGAACTTGTTGAAAATATATTTGCCCCAACTTCTCCTTTTATTGAATAAAAAAGTTTGAAATAAGATATACCAAACGGTACCTAAAAATAGTCAAATTTACTTATAATAACAATGACTGAAGAAAATATTTTAATAGCTTATACCTAATCATTTTAATCAAATAAACTGTAGCTCCTCTGATGTTGGCTACATTATAAAGCTAAAACAACTTGTGCAATAACAAGATGTACATGTGCAACATGTTGAATAAGATGTGTCAGACATCTTGATACTGGGTAAAGAACATGTTTTGAACAACATGTTGAAACAAGATGTCTCAAACATTTGTGTAAGACATCTTGCCCCAGAACAGCTGGCTGAAGATTTAAACTTATCTAAGAGCGCGTATCTCTCCAAAGTTTGTTACTAAGCGCAAATTTGTGATTGCCAATTGATTAAAGGTTAGATAACAAAGTTAGTTATCAAGTCTACGTGTTAGATATGATTGGGAATCATAACTAACTTAGATAAAGGTTTAAATTAAATCTTTTATCTTATGGAGTTTGTTTTAAAATGACTTTGTTTTAAAAACAGAATCCTATCGGTGTGAATCTTAAATACTCTACAATCAAGAGGAGCTGCATGCATATATATATATATATATAGAGAGAGAGAGAGAGAGACTCAAGTTGGAGTTTCAAAGTACAAGTAATAACTGAAGATTGCGAGTCAAAGATCTTATATCCACTGTGCAAGGATATACAAGCTATTGAAGCTTAGGTGCTAGTATTTAGTTGCTAGGTTGTTGTTGTTGAATGAGAGTTCAACATTATTGTTAAACGACAAAGAAGAATTACGATCACTTGGGACTAGTGATTAAAGGGAAGTGGGTAGGTTCCCATATCTAGGGGGTTAGCCCTTGGGTAGAAAAACACTAGAATTAAGAAAAGACATACACATCAATGAATTTTGGTGTGCATTGTAAAACTAAATACTAATTCAAAGTAGTGGGTTTCCTTTTCTGGATTGGTATCTCCCATAATAGGTGTAGTTTTCACCGAACTGGATAAACAATATCTTGTGTCGTTTTTTGCTTTCAGTATTTACTTCAATACGTTTATTATTGACCCTGTCAACCAATTGTCTTAGCAGCTGTCTAAGATATCTTGCAACTTACACAGTTGTCCCAAATATCCTATAAGACATTTGTCTTGCCAAGAACATAATTTCGTAAACTTCTATGAAACTTTATTATAATCCATATATTTTAGTTAAATAAACTTCTAAAAATCTTTTGTCAGAGTTATGCTATAGAAAAATATACCCACTCCAATTTTATATATAATTTTTTTTACTTTTTAAATTCATTGCAAAAGTAATATATTTAGTCAATAATATTAAATTTATTACTTTTTCAATGATCTACAAAATCAAATTTTGCATCTATAACAATATATAAAAAAGATATGTGTTTTTAGGATGACCTTTTTATTATTCCAATTTTATCCTTTAAAAACTGCCACTTACTAAAAAATAATATCATATTATAGTAACCAACTTTCCTCAAATAACTCACATTGACTTTTGCAATTTAGAAGGTAATAACCAACTTTTCACAAATCTATAACAAAACAATATATAAAAAGGATATGTGTTTTTGGGATTGTATATTGTCGTTTGGAGTTTTTATTATCATGACAACTTTTTCAAGGTGTTACTTTTTTTTTTTCAAGGTGTTACTTTAACTATGATGTGGACCAATGCACGTAAATTTCAATTTTTATTTTGAGAAAAACTAAAAATACACAAATTAATTTAAATAAAAATCAAATTTATAATAAATAACTGTTTACAATTTATGTATGTTAGCATAATAGAAAACGCGGTGTAATATATAAAATTGGAGAAAATATGTTAAAAGATGTTCATCTCTTAAATATATTATAGCTATATATATATATATACGAGAATATGTTCGAATTTCGGTCATCTCACTTATCCACTTTAAGATATTAGTCTCGCAATTAGGCAACTAAGATATTTTGATTTATGTAACACATAGACTAGATACCTAGAAATGTAGGCCCTTGTCCGTCGGCTACCCACCCCTAATCTCCATATATAGAGTGGTGTGGACCTTGTGAAAGAAAAAAAAAGAAAAAAAATCAATCATCTACTTTGTAATCGGATACAAAATGTAAAAAAAAAAAAGAACGCGTACTTTATGTTCCAGTTGCAGGACAACTAGTCCCAACCACATTAACAACAGAAGTAGCTTCTTAGAATAATCCCTCAATTCCTCACTACACTTTTACAATTTACTATTTCTTTTGTTTTCAAGTGAACAAAAATACAACTTCAATTTTCTTTCTAACATCTAATACATGGTGACAACAATAATAATTAGTTCTTGTTTTTACCTTACCCATTAATTCTCAACGTTGTTGCAGCAGGCAGAGCCTGGAACTTGAATTAAAGGTATGCATAGTACATATTCACAACAATACCATGATTTATTTATTTGTTTTTCATATTAGTAATTAGTAATAAATACAATATCATAATTGAAATTTTTAGTAGTTTCTTGACTCTGTTGAGAGCATTTATTGAAATTAAATACATATCTCCCCCAACTGCATCAATGACAATCTTTAATTTCTCACTAACTCCAAAACACCATAGTCAACAAATAACATTAAATTTCTTCTTCCAATTCCTCAATTAAGATTAAGATTAAATCAAATCAAAACTCTCTTTTCCTATTTTTAATTTTTAACTTCAGTTTCAATATTTGCATCAGGAAATGTTCTATCATCACAAGTCAAATCTTTATATTCTCATTATCATCATCACAATCTTCACTACAATAATAACTGCTGATCAAAACAAAAATAACTGCAATCGAAGATGCGGTGAACAAATTGTAAATTATCCGTTCGGATTCTCGGATGATTGCGAAATTAAACTTAACTGCAGCATCAACAAAGAACTCAAAATTGGTGAGTTAAAAGTTGAAGAAGTGAATTCTGATAGCATATTCATATCATTACCAGCAAAATGCAACCGTAGTACAAGTTTCATAGAGCCACTTTTCGGCAAAAACTTCGCTCCAACATGGAACAACACGTTCCTTGTACAGAAATGTAATTCAAATCTTAGTGGTTGTGTTATTCCACCTTCGATTTTCATTGGAACAAACATAAATGTTGAAGGTTGTGATGATAAAACAAGAAGTGATAACATCACTTGCTTTACGCAATCGCAGCGTAAGAGAACGCGCGACCGCGAGGATGTTCTTACGGTTGATGATTGGAAAAGAAATGGATGCAAATTCTTGTTTTCTGCTATTGCTGTTGATAGCAGTAAAATCAAAGAGGTACCAATTCGGTTTCAGGTGATTGAGTTGGGGTGGTGGCTAGAAGGGACTAGTGGATGTTCTGATGATGCTAATTATACGGGGGTTCATCTTGACGGAGATAAACAGGGTTTCCGGTGTCGTTGCCGTGAAGGTTTCGTCGGAGATGGATTTGTCAACGGTATTGGTTGCCGGAGAGGTTAGTCCACTCTTTTATAGTATTAAAATAATAGTATTCTTGCTAAATTATACTTTGATCCTAGTTTATACAATAAACCCAGTTGGAATAAATAACTTAATTAAGCACTTATATCATAAGTACTTATGTATAAACTAGCCTTTTTGAATTTTGAGAAACAGAGAATTTATTAAACTAAATATTTTTTTATAGGCTTAATTAGTCTGTAGGTCCCTTAAAGATTTTTTTGGTTTCACTTTAGTCCCTTTAAGAAAATAAGTTTCACTTTGATCCTTATCGATATCTCCATCAGTCAATTTGGTTATTTCCGTCTATTTTTTTCAAAAACCGTTAATTTATGTACATGTGCCACGAAACAACCTATTTTACCACATATACAGAAGTTAACGGTTTCTGATAAAAAATTGACAAAAAGGACCATATTGACTGTTGGAGATATCTATAAGGGACCAAAGTGGAACTTATTTTCTTTAAGGGACCAAAGTGAAACCAAAAAAGTCTTTAAGGGACTTACATACTAATTAAGCCTTTTTTATACGTCCCCGTAGTTTTTTTTTTTTGATGGAACGTCCCCTGTAGTTTATGAAAACCACTTATAACGTACACAAAATTAATTTTATTTTATCTTGCGTTTATCATGATAATGACCCGTTTGGATTAGCTTAGTTTTCAGCTTATGCAAATAAATAAGATTTTGTGTTAATTTATAAGTTCTCACTAATGAAAACTGTATTTTTATAAGCTAATTTTTCATAAACTATCTCGACAAACTTATAATAATACATAAAAACTTATTTATTTGTATAAGTTGTTTTACATAAACTGAAAAATAAGATAATCCAAACGAGAACAAAGTGTGTGTGCTATAATCTGCAAATATATTATTTATCTAGATCATAAAAGAACATGTAACAAATAATTAAATAAAGTTAAAATGCTTATATATATTTCATTAGCATTTTCCTTGTTAGCTATTCTATTTTGCAGTTTATGAAAATAAGCTAAAAACAACTTATGAACATGTCATAAGCTGTTTCTCTAAGCTCTTCCAAACATTCTCACAACTACTTATGTTGGTAGATGAGTTCAAAAAATTTCAATTCAAATAGACCTTAACAACGGGTAACAATCGTCATACACTCATACATATACATAAAGAGATGTAACTCGATTTGTCACATTAGGATGTTATAACCGATATGGGTTGTCCAACTTCAAATCGATGACGAAGATATTTTACTTGTAAAATTGAGTTTAAAATCTAGACTGTCCAATCTTTAATCAACAGCTGAGATTGACTACAACATAAAACTACGTGATTATTTTACTATAGCAATTCCAGATCCTAAAGAGATGTATTTTTGATACAAAATCTAACATGAACACCATATATTTATACGAGTTTTGGATTTTTATAGTGTATATAACATACTAAACAAATTGTAACAAGTTTTAGTGTAGTCATCTTTTCATCCATTTTTATCTCTTTCTTAAACTATAACTTACAATTTTTCATTCTTTACTCAATAAAAATTTAAATAATTTACATAAAATTTTGTAACATTCATTATCTTTATTAAAAAAATGTACATAGATCATCATGTTAGTGCTGTTTGCACGCTAGACTAACAAAGATAATGACAATGATGATGGCGGCTATAACGGATGGTAATCCGTAATTGTTGAACAAGGACAAATTGATGTTTGACTTGTGATTTTTGCTTTGATGCTTTATTCTCTCCCCAACCAGGTTCATTAGAATATAACTATAATAATACTATAGTAGTGTGCGGATCAGAATTTTAGGATTAAGATTTTCAAGTGGGAGAATCTTTTAAAGATATGTGTGTTCTTTATATATTAATTCCATAATGATGTGATTTTATTTGTTGGGGACATGGGTGATGATATATTGACTTGATCATAAGTTTCACTATTTTGATGTGTGGTAGTATATTGGTTACTGAGAATTTTTTATATATAATGGGAGATTAGATTAGTTTTATCCATAATTTTGCAGAGGATCTAGAAACATAGTTAATTAATGTTCATTGCTTGGTTGAAACAATGTTTGGTATAATTTTGTTTTAAAATATGAATGGTAACTTGAGGAAGAAAGAAACCTTCAAAAGTCAACATGTCTAGTAGCCTATTTGGATTATTTATAGATCAGTGTTAGGTATAAGAACATGGCTGGTCTAAAGGATTTTTTTATTCATTCCATTGTAAATGGTCAAAGGGTAGAGATTGGTGAATGGTGGTGATAGATATATTCACCATGTGAGGGATTAGAAAATGAATACATGATATTGACATGTAATTTGAATTTCAAGATATGATTCCCTACATTTAGTAGAAGAAAAAAAATGTGGTTACATGCATTAGTGGATCTCGATTTAAGATCAACCGGCTCACATTTATCTTAATGAAATCATCTTTAAATAAATTTTACTGTTGATTTGAGATTGGACGGCCAAAACCTATAAATGTGTCATGCATTTACTGCGTGGAATACAAATCTGACATTACTGACACATATTACTTATCATTTTATGTTTTTCCTCTAACAATAGAAATTGAATGTGATACAATCATACAAGTTCTTGATCTCTCCATAAAGTAAAAGTTTGGTTTGACTTAATCAACAAGGAACATTACTAGATACAGCAGATCCAACTGCAAATTAATCATTAGATATTAGATATGAAATGACTTAATCACTGACATTGTTATTCATATATGAATAATTTAATGATGATAACATTTTATTTTGGTGGCAATACTAAAATCAATCATACAAGGTGTAAAATAATCATCTACATCATATAGTTACTGCAGTACTACTAACTAGCTATTATGTGCTAAATATTTGCAACTTTTCTAATCCATTTTTTCTGTTGTTTCCTTTTCATCAGTTTCTCATTGCAGACCTTCAACATTTGGGTCTAGCAAATGTGGAAAAACACTCAGAATTGGTGTACTTATTGGAGGTACAATCTCACTAACTTTTCTAAATTATAGGACTAATTTGTTTGTCTTTTTTCTTTGATTATGTCTCTTGTCCTATTCTCCTTGTTACACTCTTTATCTCTTTCACAAAAATAATCCATGTAGAATTTTGACCAATGCTACATGATTAATTGTTTGCAGTGATCCTTGTTGGAGCCTCCGTGACGGCTGCCCTGGCTATGCTATGCTACTTCGCCAAGCGCCGTTCCACATGGCTGACAAAACAATTGACGGTAAAGCGCCTTTTAAGAGAAGCTGCAGGCAACTACATTGTTCCACTCTACCCTTACAAAGAAATAGAAAAAGCCACAAATTTTTTCTCAGAGAAACACAGGCTAGGAACCGGTGCTTACGGCACGGTTTATGCAGGAAACCTTCACAATGATGAATTGGTTGCTATAAAAAAGATCAGGTATAGAGACACCAACAGTGTTGACCAAGTCATGAATGAGATCAAGCTCCTTTCTTCGGTTAGTCATCCGAATTTAGTTCGACTCTTAGGCTGCTGCATAGAAAAAGGAGAGCATATACTTGTTTATGAGTATATGGCAAATGGAACATTATCTCAACATTTACAACGAGAAAGAGGCGGAACACTTCCTTGGACAATAAGACTCACCATTGCCTCTGAAACTGCTAATGCTATAGCATTTCTCCACTCTTCAAATCCTCCAATTTATCATAGAGACATAAAATCTAGTAACATACTTTTGGACTTTAGCTTTCAATCAAAAGTAGCGGATTTCGGACTTTCTAGGCTAGGCATGACAGAAACATCGCATATCTCAACCGCGCCACAAGGGACACCGGGTTATGTTGATCCACAATACCATCAAAACTTTCACCTTTCTGATAAAAGTGATGTATATAGTTTCGGAGTTGTTTTGGTAGAGATAATAACGGCAATGAAAGTGGTTGATTTCGGTAGACCTCAGAGTGAGATTAATTTAGCAGCACTTGCTGTTGAAAAAATTAGGAAAGGTCGTATCGACGATATCATAGATCCTTTCCTTGATCTAAATAGGGATGCTTGGACACTCTATTCTGTTAACAAGGTAGCCGAGCTTGCATTTAGATGCCTCGCTTTTCATAGCGAAGCGAGGCCTAGTATGATTGAAGTGGCTGAGGAGCTAGATAATATCAGACGCAGTGGATGGGCGACAATGGAGGAAACTATATGCATGGGATCATCAGTTGGATCCGCCTGTTCATCTCCTCGTAATAACGGAAATGAGAATTTAGTTTCAAAGAATGAGATATCGGTCGTTCCACAAAAGACTAATAGTTTTTTGCATCCAATAGAGGAGGTAAAGGATAGTTCTCCTGTATCTATGCATGGTACTTGGTCAAGTAGACCTAGTTCACCTTCAACAAACAGCTTATTGGGAAATGTTGTTCAGTGACTTGAACTTATTTTGGGTGGAAAATTAATCTGTACTTGTGAATCACAAAGCTAGGCATTTTAACAGTTTTCTTTTATCTTTTGCAGTTACTCCTATAAGCTATAGCTATTTTGTGTGTGTAAATGGCATTAGAATTGGATAGGAAGTAAATTGTGAAAAGTAAATAATTATTATTTGATTGTGGCTATTCAAGAAAAGACAGAAAAAAATAAGCTGCTTAAAGGAAATTATTAGAAAAATAATTATTAGTCATATAACATGAAAAGTAAATAAGCTGGAAATTAATAACACCTGAGACTATAAATATCTTGTTTGTAATTTGGTATTGAACTATCCATATGACTTCAGTAAATAATTTCACTTTTTATACCAATTTTATCCCTATTATAACTTAAGTTAGTACGAGGGAATTACACCAATTTATACCAATTTTATCATTGTCTTCAAATACCTGTTTCAGATTATATAATCAAATCATCAAGCTTCTCACAATTTGAATAAATTTCAATTAACTAATTAGGTTAACGTAGCAACTTTTACGGATTTTCAATATAGAAAGATGATATACTCTGTTTTTTTTTTTTTATGAGAGATATACTCTGCTTTTTTGACACGCATGAAGATATATACTCTGTTTTGGAAATGGGGAAAAAGATATACTCTGTTCTGGTGAGTTGGAGAAGATGCATATGGAGAAGAGATTAGAACAAGATTGTGTCTGGAAATGTGCAAATTTTCTCATTTTACTCTTTATCACACTCTTAGAAAGGAGCTCTTTCGGATGCCGATCTCTTAGTTCATGCCACTCCGGTCTCCACTGGAATGAATTCTTGATCTTGTTAGGAGTGACATGGCCAAACTTTCTTCCTTTGTTCTTTATTTATTTATTTTTTTATTTTTTATTTTTTTCTGTTTATGATTTGCTACTTTTACTTATTTTGATTAGCCTTCTAACAAAAAAATTTAAATTAAATAGTGCGTGTTATTTTTATATATTTCACCGATGAGAGATTTAATTGAGGTCTCTGTTCCACCCTTGACTTTACCTCTAACTTGATAAATATTTGTATAGAACTTATGTATGGATGTAACTTTTAAAAATGGAACAACAATTTAAATAAAGGACTAAAATGACTAATAAAAATAAAGTTAAAGGATCAAAATGGAACAACAAATAATTAAGGGACCAAAATGAAACCATTAAATAAGTTAAGGGACTAAAAGTATAATTTAGCCTAACTTTTATGAAAGACTCTAGGGCTAGTTTGATGGTCAGGATAGTGAGCAGAATATGATAATTATATCATATGTTTTAATATTTTGTTTGATGCACCAATGAGATATGATAAATTATTCCCTTTTTTAATCATATTCTATCACTCATTTGTAATTTATATCCTGTGTTTTTGCTGGGTTAGAATTATCCTGTCAGCGGAAGGATAAGTAAATCCTTTTTTTCTCTCTCTCTCTCTCCCCCCTCTCTCTCTCCCATCTCTCTCACTCTCTCTCCCCCCTCTCTCTCTCTCTCCCCCCACTCTCTCTCTCTCCCATCTCTCTCACTCTCTCTCCCCCCTCTCTCTCGTGTTCATATTTCAATCTTTATGTTTGTGAACTTATTTATGGATGTAACTTTTATGAAAGACTAAGGTTCAAAGAATACTATAAAAGGATCAATTTTTTTTTTGTCAGATAGTTTAGTGGCTAGAAATTCCACCTTTACGATAAGTGGGATGATCAAGGTTCGAATCTCGATCCTCTACATATATAATGCAATGTTCAGCCAATTGAGCTAAGCTCACGAGACCAAAATGATCAATATTTATCTCCACTAATCAAGGCTGGTTCCAACTATTTAGAGATCCTGCTCAAAGATTAAAAATGGTCTCATTATATAAAAACACATTTAGTAGTATATAATTAACAAATTTAATCAACAAATTAACTAATTAACTGAGACTTGGATTTTTTTTGTTGCATTTAATGGACGTAATACTATATAATTAAAATTTTGAGGCCCCCTTAATTGGAGGCCCGAGAGGCCCGACGCCGTAGGGCAGCCTGCACTTGCATGTGGTCTGCATTGCCTCCAAGGATACTAGCAAACCTCCAAGTCCAAGATATTTTTTGGGTTAATAGGTCTTTACCCCCCTGCTAAGTGAGCGTGTTTTGCGTTACCCCCCTGCTAAAAATTTCTTGAAGATTGCCCCCTTGCAAAGTTTTTTTTGTTGGTTTGCCTCCTTGAGTGCACTTTTTACATCGGTTATTTTGTTCAACCGATTTAAAAAGTTATGTTTTTTAAATCGGTTATTTTGTTCAACCGATTTAAAAAGTTAAGATTTCTTGCATCCAAGAGAGGAAAAGGGGGGAAACCAAAAAAAAAAACTTTGCAAGGGGGCAATCTTCAAGAAATTTTTAGCAGGGGGGTAACGCAAAACACGTCCACTTAGCAGGGGGTAAAGACCTATTAACCCTACTTTTTTTACCATTAGACTAAATCTTTAGAGTTAGCTTATATTCAAGATCCTTTAAGTTTCGAGTTTTTAACAGTTAGATCGTTTAAATTTTTTAGGTAACAAAAAAGTCCTTTACATTTTTAACTTGTTGCACAATTAACCTCTGTCTAAAAGTAAGAAAACTTGATTTAAAAGTTTAAGCCTATGGAAAACCTTGGCTTTGAAGAAAACATGATGGAAATTAAAACTGTTTGAAAAATTTGTGAAAGGTAAGAAGTATAAGAAAGCCCAAGACTCCAACTTGAAACCTACTTGAGGACTCCATGACTTTGACTAATTATAATGCCTAATCTTCATTCTTGTATGTGATTTTAATTGATCTATGGCTTAAGTATTTTTTGAAACTTGTCCTAATACTTTCTATTTTAGTTTAATTGCTTGAGGACAAGCAATAGTTTAGCATGAGGGAGTTTGATAGCTCAAAAATATGCATACTTTTTAGTAGTAGTTTTCGTAAATAAAGCTTCCTTATAAGTAGGTTATTTTAGTACTTTCTTACTATATTTTCTTGGTTTTATATTTTATACGTCCAGAGGAAAAGTGCACAAACAATTCAAACGTTGATGACTTATGAATTAAGGAACATTGTGAAGGTTATTGATGAGCACCTTTTAATGAAGGACAAATGAAAGATCAAAGTTCTATGTTTGTTTTCGTGGATTTAAGGCCATAAAATCCCACTTAAAGGCAACGAAGAGGTGAAAAGTCAAGTTCTCAGTATCAGAATGCCGGGCACAGCCGTACCACTCTGGTCACGCCTGTGACAGGCTCACTAGAAGGCAGAAAATGCACACCTTGAAGGTGTCATAGCCGTGCCACTTCTGTCACGGTCGTGACATGCATGTTTGATAGCAATTTGAACTTTTGGCATTCTATTTTCCCTCTTTATGACCACTTAAAGCTTTGTAACCCTTAACCCTTTGATGTACCACAAAATTGTATGTCTTGTAAGCCTATATAAAGACATTTTTTCTTTTGCAAACTCATCAAGTAAGCATTGTAACATTCCTACATTTTCAATAGAAAAAGAGGCATTTATCTATAGCCGCAAAACAAAGAAGCATTTATCTATTAATTCGCAGTTAATAATTTGTTGAGTTTACTATTTTAATTTTCATGTTTTTATAGAGGTGTCTAGTCACTAAGAAGACATAGTACAGTTTGCTGTCCGTGTATCTTTTGTTTATGTGTAATTATTTTCTATATACTTGACAAAATAAATTAAGAAAAAAAATTAGTTGTTAAATAAAATGATACCCTTTTTAAGTAATTGCATGCTCAAGTATTTCTATATAGTTGTTTGGTACTATTTTGTGTATTAAATAAAAAAACTTCAGTGGTATGGACCTTGTTTGTAGACTATATAGAAATAAGCTGGAAATTTATAACACCTGAGACTATAACTATCTTATTTGTAATTTGGTTAGAGTGAAGGAAGGTTTCTTGGTGAGTTTACTGACAAATGTGTCTTGATAAGAAATTTAGCTAAGTATACAACTAATCTTCTTAATCTTATTGTTTAAGCTACCAAACATATAGCATATTTAATATATCTTGGAAGGATTTTGCTATTTAAGCTTGTTATGTAAATCTCCACATATCATTTCAATAATTGAAAAATGACAAAAAAAAAAATCAATGTGCCAACTTTTTGGTCTTTGTCCTTACCACTAAAAGTTGGACTAGCATTTTCCATAGTCCTTATCATTGTGCCAACTATTAACACTATGAATAAGACCATAACTAAGGAGGCCAACCAATAAAACACCTTTGTCTATTGGGAAGCTTCTGAACCTGACTTTATACCAAGGTCATAAATTGATGCCGGTTGTTTTCCAAATGGTTTCACTAGTTGGGAAATGGTTTACTGTAACTAATCAGATGATAACTAGAAAATGAGCTATTCTAAAGTAAAATTAATAGAATATGTGAGTGTTCAAGTCTTTTAAGTTGGGATTTCAAAATCAGACTTTGATCCTCTCGCGTTAGAAATTCAACGTGGGGAGACATAAAATTGATTTCTTTCTATATTAAATCGTAACCGTTTGATTAGAAATGAACGACTGAGATTGAAAAAGCATGAAACTGCGTGAGTTTTCTACAAAAGGGAACCCAAAATCCATGTGTGTTTTGTTGAAATAAATCCCTCTCGTTAAATTTCAATATTATAACAATAATTATTTTGAACCAGGTCAAAGCCCAATCGATAAAGCTTCCGAATTCAAGTGGACAAAATACCACTATGTTCCCACGACACACTAGATGAAACATTATGAGCAAATCACTATATTCTGATGGAAATCAGATGGTAATCTACAAATCTTGCTACGATCCAAGTAATCCTCTAAATCTCTCCAAATTTCACATTTCCTACCCCTATAAAAGGGTCTTTGGTACTTGATAAAAGGTACATTTTCTAATTATAGTATAAAACTTTGATTATCCTTATTGAGGCTTTGGCTAGTATGAATGGATCATGTTTTTTATGATGCACAAGTTAATGATATCATTATAACAAATACGAATTTTACAAAATTTATCGTTGAATTGAAAGTTTATATCATAAATCGTTTATAAACTCATCAAGATTAACAATATTTAATAAAAAATCATCAACCATTAATCTTGATGGGTCTCAATAACATGTCGTATGATTTTCAATTTTTTTAAAATTTGACATAAATGATCTATATGATATAAAATATCAATCTAACGGTAGATTTTGTAAAATTTGTATTCGTTATAATGATATCATTAACTTGTGCACCATGCACCATATGCATCACTTGTGCATGTTAGAACTGGCCCCTTATTGAACCCTCATTTACTTCAGTGTTAGACTTCTATGGAGTAGCAACGCCCAGATCCAGGAATCAAATCCTTCAACTGACCACTGTGATTGGGATGAGGCTGAAATCACATGATGTCAGAATTGACCTCAAAACCAGATTAAACGGGTGATGAAAACCAAAAAAAACCTACGCACTGTAATTTAAAATAAAAAGTGTTTGTCAAAAAAAAAATCCTTCAAAAAAATATTTGGTAAATTATCCATGAGGAGATGTGGCTAGCACTTGAACACTGTTTAGAATTGGGACATCACTGTGCCTGTACGTGCCGGTCATGGCATGGTATAAGTGTTGTCATAATCTAATATATAATATTAGTACATTATATTGAGACATATACATGACACTACGAGAGTGAATATAATAATTGAACTAGCAAGATAGGACAATCGAATCCAACAAACAGCTGATATATATATCAACAAGTAATAAAAATGTTTAAGCTAGAGCAAAAGATAACCTCGACCAAAATATGCTAAAGTAGCTACTTATAAAGATGAAACTTACTTTTTCTAAATGTTGTTTTCTGAGGGGAATGAAATATTGAAATTCTCAAATTCTTGAAGTAGCCGCAGTTGTGGTACATTAAGTATGTCATAAATAATTAATTTTGATGGGGTTGTAAGATAGAGAGAGACACACACAGATAGAGAGAGTGACCATGATTTTTAGATTCCCTCGTACATGCTTTTTTTATGGTTTAATAAATAAATAACAAACTCCCCTGTTCTTGTGCTGGGTGTTACTAATATGCTTCAACTTGAAGCCTAAGTTTGGAATTTAAATTTGTTATTATTTTATTATTTATCATGGTTTTGCCTAAACCTTTTTTAATCCATACTTCATGTATATGTTCCCTAGTGATTGAGGAAGGGAGACCCTGAGAGGGTGGGAGGCTGGCTGGTGGTGAGTGAACAAGGGAGGGACATCTGAAATATCATGGTCTATTTGAGGGATAAGTAATTGAAAATTGAAATATGAGTTTATTAGTTACTACTTACTAGTATTAAAGATGTATAGTTGAGTTGGTATGTGTAGAAATGTTAATTTATAGGGATCTAAATTTAAATTTGAACATTCTCCGATAAAGTATGTGAGTCGAGTCATTAGATTACTTGACAACAAAGAAAATCAGCGTAAATATTTATTTTGTATATTACTTTTTCTATTTTTTGATTTTCAGTTCTTCTCTTATTCTCGTTGTGTTTATGTTCACTAGCCGCCAACCCGTTTGTGTGATCGATATTCTCTTTTTTTTATTTGTTGTGATCGAAATTCTCTATTGTGCAAATATAAATAACTATTAATCTCCTTTTTTATTGGACTTAGTTAATTTTTTTTTTTGAAACATTGGACTTAGTTAATTGATAACTACTTAACATCCTTTTTTGTTGTGCTTAGTTATTAAGAAGAAAAAAAATTTATCTACTAAAAAAAAATTGAAAATCTATTTTTATGTGGAAGTTATTTTTCAACATATACAAATATTTAGTTTTTTTTGTAGTTTTTTTAAGGGTAAACTAGGTATAATGAAAAAGTCATCCCAAAAATTTGTATCCTTTTTATATATAGTAATAGATATTCTTTTTTTGACAGTATGTTCATATCTATTAACTATACTAAAAGTAGAACATGATTTCACCCTTCCAACCCAAAAACCCTAATTACTTATGTAATGGATGATGCAAGCATGATGCAATTATATGATGTGGACCAATGGCATGTCAACATCTTTCATATTAGGGCACACATGGAATCCACCTAAGCCCTGTTTTAGTTTTGTCCAATGGTTGATGCACATCTAATCTTTCTTTGTTACACGTCAATGTATGTGTGGGATAGGTGACAAGTGTGCTCTTTTTTTCCAAATTTTCTTCATCTGTCAAGTTTCTTTTTTTTTTCCCAATTTTTTTTCTCTCATACGCTCTTTCTCTCTTCTCTCACAATCTTCATGTTGTTCACGAAGAACAATATTAACACCAAATCCAATTTTCATTTCTCTTCCTTGGTAGATTTGTTTCTCTTCCTCGGTAGATCTCATTCTCTATCGGTTGCACTTTTTATCCTCTGTTATTATTCGTACATCACTTGCACATAATCGCTATTTGTACCCAATGACCTTATTTTTTTGACCATGTGAATTTGAGATTTAGTGCCACTACATGATTCAAATGGCAGTTTATATTTTTGATAAAATTGCAAACACATGTTTTAAGTGTGAAGGATAATCAAGGTGTGTGTATATATTATGGTCTTTCATTATAGGGTAAATAGGTTTTTACTCCTGCAAAGTAGGCGAATTTTATTTTACCCCCTGTAATATTATTTTTTTGTGATTACCCCCTTGTAATCCCCATTCCCAGATTTCGACGGCTGGCCACCGTGAATCTCAGATTCCGGCGAGCCACCGCCAGCCACCGCCACCGAAAAATCCCAAAAATACCCCAAATCAGATATTAAGCTATCAATAAACTATATAGAAAATCCTAAATCATCTTTAAAACCCTTTTTTTACCACTTAAAAAAGAGGAAAATCAAAGATTCAGATCATATCCACTCATTTTTCTTTACCACATATCCACTCCTTTTTCTTTTTATTTTGTTCTGTTTCGTGTTTTTTTCTCACTTCTTCTCTGTTTTGTTTGTTTTTTATTTTATTTTTTGGTCACAGATTATGTGTTTGACAATGGAGGTGATGGTTTGTTGTAGTCTATCCAATATGGTCTGCATCTCCCTCTGTTTTGCCTTCTTCCATCTCTTCTGCATCCACCCGTTAAGCTTCCGATCTCGCCGCCGGATGTGCCGTCACTCCTCTTTGCATAACCAACGCGGGAGAAGGAAGAAGAAATTCTGGGGTTAGTTTTATGGTTTAATCAAAACATTTATTTTAAATCCAAGTGATTCTTTCTCATTTTTCCAATTAAGGATTTAAGGTTCTTTTAAACCTAATTAAAAAAAATCCCAAATCCATAAAATTAAAAGTTGTTGAATTTTTAAGAAATCAAGAGACCCACTTTGTTTAAACTATGGATGAAAGATTGAATTTAAAGAAAATAGTACCTTGTGTTCTGAATTGACATGTGAGGTAATTTGGGTTTTTTTTGGATCTACAGATACCACATCTCTAAATTTCAGTATTTCATCACTTTGCAAAGCTTATTACTGACAAAAAATTATAATTGACGGGGAGATGACATATTTTATCGCTTTAACAAGTTATTTATAATTCACGGGAAGATAAAAAAAAATTCCGCTAATAAAATTTTTAAATCCCTATTACTTATAAAAATTTATAATTGACGGGGAGATGACATATTTTATCGCTTATAATAGTTTTAAAATCATTATTACAAGTTATTACTGATAAAAATTTATAATTCACAAAGATGATAATTTTTATCACTAATAAAAATTTGTGCCAAATATATCAAGCGTTCCGCAAAACCCGTGCACCGCACGGGCGGTCGACTAGGGGGAAATTAAATTTGTGCCAAATTTTGTGTTGTTATTTAAAACCTAAGAGTCAAGCCTAACAAGACATGATCTTTTTTTTTTGGGTAAAAGACATGATCATTAATACACATTAGGGGGAAAGAACCAAATCAATGTCTAAAACCTAATTTTTTTTAGGGTCATGTTAACTTGTGCCCTAAAGGCACATGTTAAGTACCCAAAAATAGAAAAATAGCATTGAATGATACAAAGAATTTAATGCTTAGAGAATTGAATACACTACAATATCAATAATTTTTTTTTCCATATTTATCTTCTTAACATGTACCTTAAGGGCATATGTTAACATTCTCCTTTTTTTTAATACAAAATGTTAAATAGTGCACACGGTACCTTAAGAAAATTTTATCTTAAAATTTGTGCATTCAATTTATTGAAAGTGTAAAAAGTTATTTTTATTAACATTAACGTTATGTGCATCTGTTTAGCATGACCTATTTTTTATTGCCACTAAATATAAAACTTTCTTGAGATTTTTTTGTCGTTATTATAAGACATCGATCATTCAAACTTCTAAGGGAATTAATTATTTTTTTACAAACATACTTCTAATTATTTTACCAATCGTTAGTTGGTTTAGTGGTGATTTGCACTGAACTTGGTAGGAAGGACCACGGTTCGATCCCCGCAACTGTGATTGAGACTTGGGAGGGGCTGAAACCACTTGATACCAGAACTAACCCCCGAACCAGATTAAACTAGTGGTAAAAGCCAAAAAAATATTATAGTACATTTTTTCTACTCAATTGTGTGTGTGTGTATATATATAAGGTACTCCCTCCGATCACTATTAGAAGCAAAAAAATATGTTTTAAGTTCTTTGGAAAATTGATGTATTTGACTTAAATTATCAACCAGATGCATCTGTTTTTCAATGAACTTAAAAATGACTTTTTACTTATAATAGTGACCGGAGGAAGTGTTTTATGCCAACCACACATTTATTCTCAATTATTTATTTAATGATAATCTAATTTGTCATAAATATCTCAACAAATTTTTTTTCTCTAGCAGATTTATTTTTCTTTATTTTTAGCATATAACAAACTATTTATACTTGTATGGACACCCATGCCAACACGGCCTAGAAATTCATTTTTTTCCTATAAATTTTAAAAATGTATTTTGTTATATATGATAAGCATTTTTAAATCAATTTCGAACCCGCATTATATATGAGTTAGCTTTGACACTTTCTACTAAATATTTGACTTCATTTTTTCAAATTTATAATTATTTTTAATTAAAGTTTAATTTAATTTGATCATAATTTATTTCAATACTTTTTTTTTAATATCTTTTAATGTTTCAATATATTTTATTCATTAGTACTTCTTTTTATATGTAGCATAAATATCTTAACAAACTAAATATATTTATTAATATATTTATCTTTTTTGGTTTTTTGTTATATGTTATCATTAAAATCAAGTTTTTAAAATTGTTTAAATTATTTGTTACTTATTTATTTTTAGCGTCATATTCCCAAAAAATAACTCAAATATATTGACAACAAAAATAACACAAGTGTTGCTCAAGTTTGATATCAAACTTGAATACTCTTAATTGAGAATTTAATTTGAACTTAATCTAAAATTGAGAATTTTATTTTTAATTTAGAAATTTAAATATTTCAAATTTTAATTAAGGAGGTGATGAAAACACAAATTATATACCATATTGTTTATATTTATCTTTTTTGAATATTAGATAAATAATACACAATTTATTTTCCTTAATTTTTATGTGTTAAATATTGTGGCTTATAATTTAATACGAATGTGTATATAGTTATACATATATTGTGGCGAATAGCCAAATACCTAATATAATATTAAGTTCGACATGAATTTTGAAGCAATAATATTTATTTCAAAGTTACTCTCTTCAATTCAATTCGTATTATTAAAAAAGAAATTACTTCTTGAATTTATTGAATAATTAATGTATTTAATCAATTTTAATTATTTAATAGACTTAAACAATGATTTTTTTTATTTTAATAATATCATAGGAAGTATTGCCTACTTTAAATCTTGTAATTATTCCCTTGAATTTGGGTAGTATGACTTTCGAGCCGTTTTAATCTTGGTGGGTTGGTCTTCAATTTGTCCTTTTCATTTTCATTTAGAAGCAACAATGCGCAATAGCCATGCTAATAAGCTAGTACTCCTATATTATTGTAAGTACATGAAAATTATCGTGTAAATCGAATGATAGTGAGCCACCAAACACGTGATTAGCAGTAACCAAAACATACCTATTGCCTACTAATCTACATTCTCAAATAATTAGTCTATTATATTATCCATTCGAATGCATTATAGACTACTAGTATGGAGTAAGTGGGTCTATTTTTGACCTTTTCCTCAAGTTTTTTTCTCCCACGCTTTATCCCTATCCCCTTCTTCTTGGACTATAACCCCAAAAACAACAGTTTGAATTTTTTTGTTCACATTATTTTCAAGTGTCTCAATTTGAAAATTTGAAAACACCCCCATTCACTTTGAACTTGTGATTGGAATAATGTACCTTACAATATAGTTGTCTATTCATTTAAGGCAGCCATAAATTCTAAGGGAAAAAAGAGTAATGAGGGTAGATATGCTAACATAAATGAATGTAACTTTTTCTTGTGTATTTTTTTTTTGGGTACATTTTTCCTTATGTATTTTATTTCCAAAATAAAATAAAATCTTTTTGTTCTAAGAGTAGTACGTTTCAAATGGAAGGACCAAAGGGGACCATATAGCTGAAAACTTCAAAAGTTTGAAAACTCAACAAATCATAACAGAATTGATTTAGTGATTGATTTCAACTTCAAGCAACTTTCTTTAATATACCGTGTGCTATACTTATGGCTATTTATATATACACCCTCTTAAAAAAGTAGCAAAATTTGAATTCATTTAGCTACATCTAACTACTACTACTACTACTAAAGATCTTTCATTTTCAAATGGTGCTTGATTTATTCTCTGTCCATGACAGCCAACATGTACTAATGTAGTACTAGATTGCTAATCACATCGATTAATATTTATTTATTTTATTATTTCTAGTACTTACTTCATGAATTTCATGCTCTAGAGAAGCCAATTATTATTATGATTAATTAACAATTGCATTACATTGGTTAACAAGCTTGTGAGACGGTGTCTCACCCATTCAGTGTAATATAACGCTAATTGATACTAGCATAGCAATAATAATTAATTATTAAGTGAGCAAGTTAATAGGTCAAGAAATGAGAATTCCATTTTTAAAATGCTCCATAATTTACGCAAGTGTCTTAAATTGGTTGGCAAGCAATGACATGGGATAAGAGGTGATTATTGGCTTTTCAAGGGTTTAAAGAAGAAAAAATCATAGAAGGTACCTTCATATTTTGTTGAAATATATTTGCATTTGCACTCTTTAGTACTATGAGAGTAATCCCTCGGTCCCAAAATAAATTACATGTTTGACTAGCCTCACATTTGCCAATGCACAACTTCAATCATTAATATTTTTAATTATATATTATTAAAAAATATAAAAATTGTATATTTTAAAAGTATTCATAGAGACAAATCAAATAACATCTCATTTACTAATACTTACATGTACATATTAGTAGAAAAATAAGGTTAAAGTAAATGATATGAATAGTACACAAAGTCAAATTTAGGTCATTTATTTTGAGACGGATGGAGTAATAGTAGGTGAGAATAAGATTCTTATATTGATTCATAAAAAAGAAAAAGGAAATAAGGTTTGGTAAAGGAAGGAAAAACGTTCCAATTTGACCCCCTTTTTAAGAAATTTTGATCAATTCCATTTGTCCTCTTTGAGTTTGTGGATTCCATTCTGTTTTACTGCTTTTTTTATTTATTTTTAATAATCTAACAATAATAATAATATCATTACTTTCCTTTTTCTTAAAGTATAATTTCTTCCTTTGTTTTCTTTCATAAATAAAAAACCTCAACATAAAGCACAAACAAACAATTTCTCTCATTCTCCTCTTTTATCTCCTTTTTCCATTTGGCATTGCACATTCGCACTACTGAATACAAGTCAAGTCTATTTCACCCTTCTTCAACACTATCACAGTTCTGGGTACCCCCACCATACACTTATACCTTTTCAATATCTCACAGTCACAAATATATTTTCAGTGTCTCCTGTTCTAACTGAAAATTTTACCATCTTAGTGATATTTATTCATGGATCTGACTTTTCAGTAACCTAATTTGAGACTCCTAGACAAAGAATCATATCATATCACAGTATATAATTTACAGGGAAGCAAAATGTCATCTTCAGAAAAGCCCAGCTCCAAAGGGCAAGCATGGTAAGATTATAAACCTTAATAATCTCTTTCAACTTTATGCTATGTCTATTATTATACACCAATTATCATCATTTTTTAGCTCACAAATTCACAATCAAAACTTCATTATGCAGGTTCTGCACAACTGGATTACCAAGTGACATTGTTGTTGAAGTAGATGACATGACTTTTCATCTCCACAAGGTAAAGTATTCATTTTTCTTATGCAATTACAAACACAGACACAAACACAAACATGGGTCTATGTCTATTTTCAATTACAGTAGCTACAACTTGTTACTGAAATTTGTCTTCAATACCCATTTTTCAGTTTCCTCTGATGTCAAAAAGCAGAAAGCTTCATGAACTGATAACCCAGCAAGAAGCTGAAGCAGTAACACATTCTGCAGTCCCAAATGAAGAAGACGATGAAGACGAAATCGTCGAAGAACAGTGTCATGTAACTTTCACAGATTTCCCTGGTGGCTCTGAAGCGTTCGAGATGGCGGCTAAATTTTGTTACGGTGTTAAAATGGAACTATCACCATCCAATGTAGCTTCACTCCGTTGTGCCGGCGAGTTTCTTGAAATGACAGAAGAGTATTCCGAGGATAATCTCATCTCCAAGACAGAGAAGTTTCTCTCTCAGCAAGTTCTCAAAAGCCTTGGCAACTCCATCAAAACCCTAAAATCATGTGAAAGGTTGTTTCCTATGGCGGACGATTTGGGAATCACGGAGAGATGCATTGATTCTGTGATCTCCAGAGCTTCATCAGCGGATCCAGCGTTGTTTGGTTGGCCGGTAAGCGAAGCAGCCGCATCCGCATCTAAACAGATCCTTTGGAATGGAATTGATGCTGCCGGAAGAAGAAACGGTACCGGAGAGTCTTGGTTTGAAGATCTAGCACTTCTTCGTTTGCCTCTGTTCAAACGATTGATTCTAGCAATGAGAGAAGCTGAGCTTAATCCTGAAATTATTGAAACTTGTGTAATGTATTACGCTAAGAAGTACATTCCAGGTGTTTCGAGATCGAGTCGAAAACCGTTACCGTCTTCTTCCTCCGTTTCATCAGAGACGGAACAGAAAGAGATTCTAGAAACGGTTGTTTCAAATCTTCCACCGGAGAAAAACTTGAATTCATCAACCGCGACAAGGTTTCTGTTCGGATTGCTACGAACAGCGAACATACTCAACGCCTCAGAATCTTGTAGAAACTCTTTGGAGAAGAAAATAGGGTTACAGCTTGAAGAAGCAACACTCGATGATCTTCTCGTACCTAGCTATTCATATTTGAACGAAACGCTTTACGATGTTGATTGCGTAGAGAGGATATTATCTCATTTTTTGAATAACTTCGAAGCAAGAAACGCCGCCGCCGACGATGCTGTAGCAGAAATAATCGAAAGAGATGACGCGGCAACGAGATCGCCGGCGATGATGCTCGTTGGAAAACTCATCGACGGTTATCTCTCCGAAATAGCTTCCGACGCGAATCTGAAACCAGATCGATTCTACAATTTCGCAATCTCTCTTCCAGATCAAGCAAGACTCTTCGACGACGGTTTATACCGCGCCGTTGATGTGTATCTCAAGGTATCATCATCATCATCATCAATCAATTTCTGTTACTAATTTTTCAATTGACATTTTTAGAAACTGATTAACCGATTTTCTTCAGATTCAATTTTCAATTTCAGTTTGATTATAACATTTCCGATTCAATTTACAGGCACATCCATGGGTATCAGAATCGGAGAGAGAGAAGATTTGCGGATTGTTAGATTGTCAGAAGCTAACACTAGAAGCATGCACACACGCAGCGCAAAACGAGAGATTACCGTTACGCGCGGTGGTTCAAGTGCTTTTCTTCGAGCAGTTACAGCTCCGTCACGCCATAGCGGAAACGCTGATAGCGGCGGAGACAGGGGCGGAGATAGGGCGTCATTCAGCAACGCTGGAACGTGAAGAGGAAAACAGAGAAGAAGTGTTACGGTTAGGATTAGAATCAGATCACGTGCAAGAAGGGAGCAACACGTGGCATGTAGCGGTGAGGGAGAATCAGGTGTTACGGTTGGATATGGATAGCATGAGGACGCGGGTGCATCAATTAGAACGTGAATGTTCTTCTATGAAGAGAGTGATTGAGAAGATTGAAAAGCCCGCCGCATATGGCGGTGGATGGAGGGCGTCGCTGGGGAAGAAATTGGGTTGTAAGTTTAAAACTCAAGTTTGTGATTCGCATCAATCAGCGGTTGTTGATACGCGCAAGGAACGACGCAATCGTAACTCGCAACAGCATCATCCTCATCATGAATAAGCACCACGCTTAAATTCCCCGTCACGTGAGAGGATTATTGTAGTTGGTAGAGTAAAGTTGATACAGGTCCCATTTGTAATTGTTCATTTTTTTCCTTTTAATCTTCCATAATTTTTTTTTTATAACATCTTCCATAAAATTTTACTAATTTCTCTACCAAAAAAAAAAAAAAAAATTTTACTACTTTATCACCACAATAATTTTACTTCATATAAATTCCGTCAATTTTTTTTTTTACTTCATATAAAACCTAGATAGGATTTTGTTTTTGGGTACAAATCTAATTAAACATAATTGGTTTAGGTCAAATAAAACTCATATATATATGTGAAAAATCCGAACCAATCCAATCGGGTAGTGACTTGATTAGTTTGAGTTGAGTGAACGGGTTACTGGATATAACTTTTTTAAACTTTTTCTAGAAAAATATGTGGTTAAATAACATTTTTACCTGAATTTGAATTTGTTCAGATAAATTACGGGTTTGATTAATTTGGGCTATCAGATTGAATAGGTTACCAAGACCTGTGAGCACCCCTTAACTATAGAGTAATAGTCTAGTTCCAATTTTACCATGCAGATAAGTATTCTTATTTTTGTGGTTGGGATACTGGGTGTTCATCTGATTAAGATCAAAAATTCAAATTCAATATTCCAAATAAAAGAAAAAATATATATATTTTTATGAACTAATCAATCAAGAATAAAATCTTTTATTGATGTCTTGACTACAATGTAAATGCGAAATCACTCATAATGTAAAATCCAAATACGGTTTTGATAGGATTTTATTAGAATTTAGATTCCCGCAACCACAAATTTCCACATTCAAGCGTACAGCCACATCGGTAGTTGTTGGATAAAAATTCAATCCAATCTTATGTGGATAACTAGTCAATGGAAAACATGCTAAGGGAATCCAAAATTGGTGATAATAAACGAACTTATTACTACTAAAATTTAATCAAGTTAGAGAGAAAACTAACATGTGTCCTAAATATGAGATGAGATCCTCCCCGTGGATATTTAACTAGAGAAAGTTCGGTGCATCTCCACACCATCCAAAATTTTGTCATTTGACTTTAATCACTTATAAGCATCATAATAAACGGTTGAAATCAAACTGCACAGTAATTGTTAGATATAATATAAAACCATTGATATAGTTGATCCTAACAGCTTAAACTTTTGGGATAATCGGTTATTTGACATGGTATCTGTAAGACCCAAGATTTCATTGTATAGTTGGTTTAAGGAACATTAGGGTTTCGATGTGTTCGTGTGATGAAACATCGTGTAATTATTAGGTTTTGCTGTAATCGAGTCTGTTTTGTGCTCGTGCACTGTAATTGTACAGACTTTTGTCTTGTGATCCTGTTGCTTGAATAAGAAGTTATATGTGGATTCAGAATAACGAGTTTTGGATTATTCTTGTTTTTGGAAAAACGAGTAGGATTTTACCTGTCGTTGTAAAATCTTACTGCGTCTGTTTTAAGTGAGGTTTCGGATGGGAGTTTTATATATCTGCGTGAGTTAGGATATATTCTGAGAATAATTTTCTAAGGTATGGAAGAAAATTACAGTCGCGGAAAAAGATTCGGCGATAAGTTTTGGAAATGTTAAACGTTAGACGTTCTTTCCGTAGGTTTTATGTTTTTGTGATTTACGTTCGTCGCAACGCGCGAGAGCTGAGTACGTAACTTGTTTTGGAAGATTTGATTAAATCTTGTGACTTACTCATAAAGCAAATTGATCCAATGGCTAGGGTTTAAGCTTGGACTTTTGACTTTGATCCAATGGTGGATTGGCTATCAAGAGCCTTTGACATAGTAAGGAGGTTTAGTGACTTGTGGACTTAGAAAAATCACAAACTTCACTCCTTTTCTTTCTCTCTTTCACGTGGACTCCATTACTTTCTTCTAACCTTCACTAAATTTTCCATTCCTCACCTTTTGTGTCCATTTCAAGCTTGGGAGCTTTGTGGATTTGTTGTAGAGAATCACTTTCTTAAGGTAACCACTCTTTTCCTTCCCTTTTTGGTTGGTTAAAACTCTTAGGGTTATGAGTTTAGATTATGTTCATGAGATGGAAAGGTTAGGAATTGATTCTTGTTTCATGAATGTCGTTCATGAGAGTTTAGGAAGCATGCTAGACTTTGTTGTTTTTGTTTTCCATGAGTTGGTGAAAAATCTCATGAGAAAAGTTAGGGTTTTGGTTGGTTTATGTATTGATCAATAACATGTGGTTAAGTTGTAAGGTTTTGAAAAGAAAAGTTGTCTTTGAACCTTTGGGCCAAAGGGAAATGCGTTGTATGGTTTTGTTTTAGAAAATCCGATGAAAAATATTTTGGGGTTTATGAAAATATTTCCTAAGTGTTTTGAGTAGTGTTTTTGGGGACAAAGTGGTTTAAAACTCTTGTGACATGTGGTGTTGCTTTTCGCTTTGAAAACATGTTTGAAAATGATTACCGGACGGTTAAGGCCCGTAATAAAACTTGTGCTTGGATTTGGTTTTGTTTTTGGAAATGAAAACCAAATAACTTGCACTCGAAGCAACCAACAAGCTTTCGGAAATGTATTGCTTGCTTATGAAAATGGTTTGCTTTTATGCCTTGAAAAAGTGTTGAGAACTAATAGAATCAAACTAGGCTTGGGTTGGAAAAAGGTGGTGTGAGTTGCTGTCTTTTGCTGTCATGACAGGTGCAACTCGCCGGGCGAGCGTTTACTCGCCAGGGCGAGTTTCACAGGTCATGAACACGCCAGGGCGAGCTCCAGAGCGAGTAAGATCAGTCCTCACTGCCTTCACTCGCCACCAACTCGCCAGGGCGAGCCCTGAGAGTTGAAATTTTGGATTCTGATTTCTAAACTTGGTTTTTAGCTTTCTAATCCCTTTTTATTAATTTATGGAAGTGGTTGGGATTGGAAACGAGTTTTTCGGGTACTCGGATAGTACGTAACTTATAACGCAAGAAAACGGCCATTTTGCATTTCAAATTAGTTAAGACTTTGGCCTATTGATTTGGGTCCTAAAAATAGTACATATAACTCATGGGGGTTGATCAATACGGTAGTTTTTGGTATGGTGTCCGAAAGAGTCGTTTTTCCTTAGAAAGCCTTTGGTTTTTGGGGTTTTAGAGTCCAATTCATTAAGGATTGATTGGATATGGTTTTGATTGAATACTTTGCTTGTTTTAGGAAGCGAGTAAGTGTCGTGTGATCGTGTGATAGTTGAGTGCTTGTCGAGGTAAGGGCTCCACTTTATTTATGTCTTTAAATGGTTACGACATGCTTGGATTTACTGTGTGTTTTGCATGTCTGAATTATGTATTCTCGTGGATGAGAAGGTGTTTATATTCACATATGTTTTGTTACCTACGCTATTAGGTTATGTGAATGTTTGCATGAGCATATATGATTGCGTGCGTCGGATAGGACTGCGCGGGGATTTTGTCTGTGTGACTATCCTGTATATGCCAAAGAAAATATATGCCATGCATTTCATAGTTGCGTGCCTAGGTGTATGTCTGTGTGACTTTGCCTACGTACCGGGCGTTTGACTGTGTGGCTTCGCCAAATCCTTCTGGATTTTATTGAGTTGGTGTTTGTCTGTGTGACTTCGCCTGGTGTTTGTCTGTGTGACTTCACCTGCCTTGTGTGGCTTTTTAGTGCGGGTACGTATATTTCTGTGTGGCTTTGCCTACCCCACGACTCTTCGAGGAGAGGTTAATTTTCCGGAAAATCATGCATGTGGCGAACCAGTGATCGGTTGTCACACCCATTGTAGAAGTCTGCATTAGGATTTGTGATTTATTTATACAAACCCGTTGGTGGGAATTACTTTTGAGATTAAGAGCTTTCTCTTGTGTTTCGTGGAATTATTGTTATGTGTACATCTTTCGCACCGAATATATATATACATACTATATATTTTGTGGTGACCCTTTCTTTCATTTGCGGGCTCATCCCACCCAGATGATGGGTTAGGTCGTGGTGACGACGGTGGCTGTTCCAGGCCCCAGTGAGCGGTTGGAGCTTTAGCTTAG
Organism: Trifolium repens; assembly: GCA_030408175.1. Classification (NCBI taxonomy): domain Eukaryota; kingdom Viridiplantae; phylum Streptophyta; class Magnoliopsida; order Fabales; family Fabaceae; genus Trifolium; species Trifolium repens. The sequence goes on from CP125851.1 coordinate 43,125,946, forward strand.
TTAGACTATGCGCCGGTGTGGGTTGTACACCGTGCTTTTTGGTTAGCATAGGGTTTCTAACTTGTTTTGTTGTAGTATTTGAATACTTAGACTTGGATTGTAATTATTCAGGAATACACTTTGCTTGTCGAAGCACCTTATGGTAATGAGTTCTTTTGTATATTTGAATGCCGGCTCATTGAAAAATCTTTTATGCGTAACTCTGATGTGTACAAAAAAAAAAAAAAAGAATGCCTTTTCTGGCCTTGAAAAAAACGGGTTGTTACAATTGGTATCAGAGCACGGCTTTAAATCTTCAAAGGGAAAGTGTATACTTGAGTCGTTAGCCCAGAGTCGGTTAGAACATAGCTAGTATCGTGTCAGTTCTAGTGCTTGTTCTGTGTCGGGTTATGAGTTAGTAACCGTCGGATGAGATTTTCTGTTGAGACTCAGAATTGTTTGGATAAGGAATCTAATCAGAATTGGTATTGTGCAGAAATAGAATGCCTCCAAGAAGGGCACCTACAGCACCTATGACGGACAATGCTGATATATATCAAATGGCGTATGCCATGAACACGATGGCAGCGGCTGTGACTGCACACAGCCATGCTAAGGCGCAGAGGGATCTGGAAAAGCGCGAAAGGAAAATACTCGCTGTTGGATCTAGACTCCTTTCAGATTTCAACCACCAAACTCCTCCAAAGTTTAATGGGGAGGGAGGTCCGGAAACCGCTGATTTGTGGCTCCAATCTGTGGAGAGAATATTCGGGGCAATTCATTGTCCAGAAGGAGAGAAGGTAGTCTTAGCTACCTATCAGTTATTGGGAGGTTCAGAGTATTGGTGGAGGAACACCCGACTAATCATGGAGAATGTTCATGAAGAGTTAAGTTGGGAGAACTTCAAAAGGAGGTTCTTGGCCAAATATTTTCCTGAGACAGCTAGGGAAAGGTATGGAGAAGAGTTTCTGAGGCTAAGGCAAGCGGGCATGAATGTTGAAGCATATGCCAAAAAGTTCGAATCATTATCCCGTTTCTTCCGCTTCTTTAGGGATGGGATAGATGAGGATTATATGTGCCGTCGTTTCCAAGATGGGCTGAGGTACGAACTGCAGGATTCGTTTGTGCCATTGGGTATCCGACAGTTTCAGGCCTTGGTAGAAAAGTGTCAAGAGGTGGAAGACATGAGGAATAAGCGGATGAACCGCCAAGGGAATTCTAGTGCCGGAGGACCAAGTCGTACCAATGATCGTGGTTCGACTCAAAATAGTGGGAGGCAAGGGAGTAAGCCGTATAACCGTCCTCAACACAGTAAAGGACCGGGCAGATCGGTGAATCAGGGAACCCGGGGAAAATCAGAGGGTAGTAAGGGGACTTGCTACAACTGTGGAGAAGCGGGACATTTTTCTAATGAGTGCACGCAACCGAAGGGGGGAAACACCTGCTACAATTGCAAGAAGCCGGGACACTTTGCTAGAGATTGCAGAGCCCCGAAGACTGGGCCGTCGGCAAATGTGGCACAAGGCTCACAGGGTGCAAGACCTGCGGCAAAGGCACGTGCTTACTGTATGGGCACTGAGTTGAGTGGGCAGGCTAGCAATGCCATCCACGAGAGCTGTCACATCGCAGGTAATTCTTTAACTGCTTTGATTGACACGGGGGCAACTCACTCATTCATATCTTTGGCTTGTGCAAATCGTTTGAGTTTGAATGTTTCTGTGCTTCCGTTTGATTTGAATGTTTTGACTCCTACTAAGGATTTGGTAGTGAATACTGCATGTTTGCATTGTTTGGTAGTAATCCAGAATAGGGATTTTCTGGTCAATTTGGTTTGTCTACCGCTTTTATCTCTCGAGATCATCCTCGGGATGGATTGGTTGTCTTATCATTATGTGATTCTAGACTGTGCTCGGAAATTGGTTTTCTTTCCCGAGCCAGGTGTGCGAAGGTACTTGTCTGCGAATCGGCTTTCTGTGGTTATGTGCAATGGAGAACCAGAGATAGTTTCACTTGCTAGTTTAGAAGTGACGTCGGAGATCCGAATTGAGGAAATTCGAGTGGTTCAGGATTTCCAAGATGTGTTTCCATCGGAGATTCCAGCTTTTCCTCCGTGTAGAGAGGTGGAATTCTTTATTGATTTGCAACCGGGTACGGGTCCGATTTCGGAATCAGCTTATCGGATGGCTTCAGCCGAGTTGGTAGAGTTGAAGAGTCAGATTGAGGACTTGTTGGAGAAGGATTTCATAAGGCCTAGTGTGTCGTCTTGGGGAGCACCGGTCTTATTGGTTAAGAAGAAGGATGGGAAATCTCGTTTGTGTGTGGATTATCGGAAGCTTAATAAGGTGACTATCAAGAACCGATATCCATTGCCACGAATTGATGATCTGATGGACCAATTGAAGGGAGCGTCTGTATTTTCAAAGATTGACTTGAAATCTGGATATCACCAGATAAGAGTACGAGATGAGGATATTCAGAAGACGGCGTTTAGGACGCGGTATGGGCATTATGAATTCTTAGTGATGCCGTTCGGAGTGACGAATGCACCTGCTATCTTTATGGCCTACATGAATCGGATATTTCATTTATTTTTGGACAAGTTTGTGGTGGTGTTTATTGATGACATTTTGGTGTATTCGAATAGTGAAGAGGAGCATGAAGAGCATCTTCACTTGGTTTTGCAAGTTTTGCGGGAAAGTAAGCTGTATGCAAACCCGTCAAAGTGTGACTTTTGGTTGGAAGAGGTGAATTTCCTTGGCCATGTAATATCAAAAGAGGGAATAGCCGTGGATCCAGCCAAGATTGATGCAGTACTTGCATGGAAGCAACCTCAAACAGTGACGGATGTGAGAAGTTTTGTTGGTTTGGCCGGTTATTATCGAAGGTTTATAGAAGGATTTGCTAAGATTGTGGCACCGATGACACAACTTATGCGAAAAGATCAACCTTTTGCTTGGACAGAGAAGTGTGAGTTGAGTTTTCAGTTGTTGAAGGAGCGATTGACGACTTCACCAGTTTTGATGTTACCACAGTCGGAGGAACCGTATGAGGTGTATTGTGATGCTTCTCATCAAGGGTTGGGTTGTGTGTTGATGCAAAACAAGAGAGCAGTGGCTTATGCGTCAAGGCAACTGAAGGTGCATGAAAAGAATTATCCTACGCACGATTTAGAGCTTGCGGCCGTTGTTTTCGCATTGAAGATTTGGAGACATCATCTTTATGGTTGCACTTTTGTCGTGTTTAGTGACCATAAAAGTCTTAAGTATCTGTTCGATCAGAAAGAGCTTAATATGCGACAGAGGAGATGGATGGAAACTTTGAAAGACTTCGACTTTACGTTAGAATACCATCCTGGAAAGGCTAATGTGGTAGCCGATGCTTTGAGTAGAAAGAGTGTGTCGGTTTGTTCGGCACAAATGGCTAGTCAACAAGAGTTGTTGCGAGAGTTTCGTGACTTGCACCTAGAGGTAGAGTTTGCTTTAGGGAATATGAGGCTGGGTATGATTACCATCTCAAGCGGGTTATTGGAGGATATTGCAAATTGTCAAGATGACAAGTTTCTCATGGAGAAAAGAGCTTTGATTGTTCGAGAAACCAACCGAGATTTCAAGGTGGGATCGGACAACATCTTGAGGTGTCAAGGTAGAGTGTGTGTACCCGATGCTATGGACTTGAGAAACATCATTCTAGGGGAGGCACACAAGAGTAAACTTAGTATACATCCCGGAGCAACAAAGATGTATCAAGACCTGAGGCATGATTTCTGGTGGCCGGGTATGAAAAAGGATGTGGCTGAGTATGTGGCATCGTGTCTGACTTGTCAGAAGGCGAAGATTGAGCATCAGAGACCAGCAGGGATGCTGCAGTCATTAGATATCCCCGAGTGGAAGTGGGATAGCATTTCTATGGATTTCATCACCGGTTTACCTAAGACCAGGAGGAAACATGATTCCATTTGGGTGATAGTGGATCGTTTGACAAAGTCCGCTCATTTCCTACCGGTAAGGACTACGGATACAGCGGCAAAGTTGACCGATGTTTACATTGCTGAGATTGTGAGGTTACATGGGATTCCGTCGAGTGTAGTGTCGGATCGAGACCCAAAGTTTACTTCACACTTTTGGAGGACTTTGCATGAGGCGTTGGGGACGAAATTGAGATTGAGTTCCGCCTATCATCCTCAGACAGATGGACAGACCGAGAGAACAAATCAATCTTTGGAAGATTTGTTGAGAGCTTGTGTATTGGATGATCGTGGAAGTTGGGATGATGTGTTACCGTTGATAGAATTCACATACAACAACAGTTTCCACGCGAGTATTGGAATGGCACCATACGAGGCTTTGTATGGGAGAAGATGTCAGACTCCTTTGTGTTGGTACCAAGATGGGGAAAGTATGATAGTAGGACCGGAAATGGTACAACAGACGACGGACAAGGTCCGAAAGATAAGGGCAATGATGAAGGTTGCTCAAGATCGACAAAAGAGTTATGCGGATAGGCGTCAGAGGCCTTTAGAGTTTGAGGAGGGGGATCATATATTTCTTCGTGTTACACCAACGACTGGCGTTGGAAGGGCTTTGAAAGCGAAGAAGTTGACTCCAAAGTTTATAGGGCCTTATCAGATTCTGGAACGGATTGGGAAGGTAGCATACCGGATCGCGTTGCCACCGGTACTATCTTTGATACATGACGTGTTCCATGTGTCGCAATTGCGGAAATATACACCGGATCCATCACATGTGATCACACCAGATGACATCCAGTTGAGGGATAACTTGTCATTTGAAGTTCCGCCGATCAAGATTGCGGATAGGAAGATGAAGCGTCTGAGAACGAAAGAGATACCTTTGGTGAAGGTAATATGGAATGAAGCTACAGGAGATACCACCTGGGAGCTCGAGAGTAAGATGAAAGAATTATACCCCAGTTTGTTCGATGATGTCTAAGTTTCGAGGACGAAACTTCTTTTTGGGGGGTAGTATCTGTAAGACCCAAGATTTCATTGTATAGTTGGTTTAAGGAACATTAGGGTTTCGATGTGTTCGTGTGATGAAACATCGTGTAATTATTAGGTTTTGCTGTAATCGAGTCTGTTTTGTGCTCGTGCACTGTAATTGTACAGACTTTTGTCTTGTGATCCTGTTGCTTGAATAAGAAGTTATATGTGGATTCAGAATAACGAGTTTTGGATTATTCTTGTTTTTGGAAAAACGAGTAGGATTTTACCTGTCGTTGTAAAATCTTACTGCGTCTGTTTTAAGTGAGGTTTCGGATGGGAGTTTTATATATCTGCGTGAGTTAGGATATATTCTGAGAATAATTTTCTAAGGTATGGAAGAAAATTACAGTCGCGGAAAAAGATTCGGCGATAAGTTTTGGAAATGTTAAACGTTAGACGTTCTTTCCGTAGGTTTTATGTTTTTGTGATTTACGTTCGTCGCGACGCGCGAGAGCTGAGTACGTAACTTGTTTTGGAAGATTTGATTAAATCTTGTGACTTACTCATAAAGCAAATTGATCCAATGGCTAGGGTTTAAGCTTGGACTTTTGACTTTGATCCAATGGTGGATTGGCTATCAAGAGCCTTTGACATAGTAAGGAGGTTTAGTGACTTGTGGACTTAGAAAAATCACAAACTTCACTCCTTTTCTTTCTCTCTTTCACGTGGACTCCATTACTTTCTTCTAACCTTCACTAAATTTTCCATTCCTCACCTTTTGTGTCCATTTCAAGCTTGGGAGCTTTGTGGATTTGTTGTAGAGAATCACTTTCTTAAGGTAACCACTCTTTTCCTTCCCTTTTTGGTTGGTTAAAACTCTTAGGGTTATGAGTTTAGATTATGTTCATGAGATGGAAAGGTTAGGAATTGATTCTTGTTTCATGAATGTCGTTCATGAGAGTTTAGGAAGCATGCTAGGCTTTGTTGTTTTTGTTTTCCATGAGTTGGTGAAAAATCTCATGAGAAAAGTTAGGGTTTTGGTTGGTTTATGTATTGATCAATAACATGTGGTTAAGTTGTAAGGTTTTGAAAAGAAAAGTTGTCTTTGAACCTTTGGGCCAAAGGGAAATGCGTTGTATGGTTTTGTTTTAGAAAATCCGATGAAAAATATTTTGGGGTTTATGAAAATATTTCCTAAGTGTTTTGAGTAGTGTTTTTGGGGACAAAGTGGTTTAAAACTCTTGTGACATGTGGTGTTGCTTTTCGCTTTGAAAACATGTTTGAAAATGATTACCGGACGGTTAAGGCCCGTAATAAAACTTGTGCTTGGATTTGGTTTTGTTTTTGGAAATGAAAACCAAATAACTTGCACTCGAAGCAACCAACAAGCTTTCGGAAATGTATTGCTTGCTTATGAAAATGGTTTGCTTTTATGCCTTGAAAAAGTGTTGAGAACTAATAGAATCAAACTAGGCTTGGGTTGGAAAAAGGTGGTGTGAGTTGCTGTCTTTTGCTGTCATGACAGGTGCAACTCGCCGGGCGAGCGTTTACTCGCCAGGGCGAGTTTCACAGGTCATGAACACGCCAGGGCGAGCTCCAGAGCGAGTAAGATCAGTCCTCACTGCCTTCACTCGCCACCAACTCGCCAGGGCGAGCCCTGAGAGTTGAAATTTTGGATTCTGATTTCTAAACTTGGTTTTTAGCTTTCTAATCCCTTTTTATTAATTTATGGAAGTGGTTGGGATTGGAAACGAGTTTTTCGGGTACTCGGATAGTACGTAACTTATAACGCAAGAAAACGGCCATTTTGCATTTCAAATTAGTTAAGACTTTGGCCTATTGATTTGGGTCCTAAAAATAGTACATATAACTCATGGGGGTTGATCAATACGGTAGTTTTTGGTATGGTGTCCGAAAGAGTCGTTTTTCCTTAGAAAGCCTTTGGTTTTTGGGGTTTTAGAGTCCAATTCATTAAGGATTGATTGGATATGGTTTTGATTGAATACTTTGCTTGTTTTAGGAAGCGAGTAAGTGTCGTGTGATCGTGTGATAGTTGAGTGCTTGTCGAGGTAAGGGCTCCACTTTATTTATGTCTTTAAATGGTTACGACATGCTTGGATTTACTGTGTGTTTTGCATGTCTGAATTATGTATTCTCGTGGATGAGAAGGTGTTTATATTCACATATGTTTTGTTACCTACGCTATTAGGTTATGTGAATGTTTGCATGAGCATATATGATTGCGTGCGTCGGATAGGACTGCGCGGGGATTTTGTCTGTGTGACTATCCTGTATATGCCAAAGAAAATATATGCCATGCATTTCATAGTTGCGTGCCTAGGTGTATGTCTGTGTGACTTTGCCTACGTACCGGGCGTTTGACTGTGTGGCTTCGCCAAATCCTTCTGGATTTTATTGAGTTGGTGTTTGTCTGTGTGACTTCGCCTGGTGTTTGTCTGTGTGACTTCACCTGCCTTGTGTGGCTTTTTAGTGCGGGTACGTATATTTCTGTGTGGCTTTGCCTACCCCACGACTCTTCGAGGAGAGGTTAATTTTCCGGAAAATCATGCATGTGGCGAACCAGTGATCGGTTGTCACACCCATTGTAGAAGTCTGCATTAGGATTGGTGATTTATTTATACAAACCCGTTGGTGGGAATTACTTTTGAGATTAAGAGCTTTCTCTTGTGTTTCGTGGAATTATTGTTATGTGTACATCTTTCGCACCGAATATATATATACATACTATATATTTTGTGGTGACCCATTCTTTCATTTGCGGGCTCATCCCACCCAGATGATGGGTTAGGTCGTGGTGACGACGGTGGCTGTTCCAGGCCCCAGTGAGCGGTTGGAGCTTTAGCTTAGTTAGACTATGCGCCGGTGTGGGTTGTACACCGTGCTTTTTGGTTAGCATAGGGTTTCTAACTTGTTTTGTTGTAGTATTTGAATACTTAGACTTGGATTGTAATTATTCAGGAATACACTTTGCTTGTCGAAGCACCTTATGGTAATGAGTTCTTTTGTATATTTGAATGTCGGCTCATTGAAAAATCTTTTATGCGTAACTCTGATGTGTACAAAAAAAAATGCCTTTTCTGGCCTTGAAAAAAACGGGTTGTTACAGTATCAGAGCCTCTATGACTTAGGCTCCGTTTGGATTGATGGAATACAATGGAATGGAGCGGAATGAAATATAATAATAATGTTCCAAATTGGAACATTATTATTATATTTCATTCCGCTCCATTCCATTGTATTCCATCAATCCAAACGGAGCCTAAGTGGTCTAGAGTTTGATCCTCGCTCCCCTCACTTTCTAATTAAAAAGTGGAATTTAAGTATATGGTAGGTGGGTCTATGCATTATCCACGCTTCAAACCCAAATGGGCTCTTGCGTGAGGGGGCGTGTTAGATATAATATAAAACCATTGATATAGCTGATCCTAACAGCTTAAACTTTTGGGATAATCGGTAAGCTTTTGGGATAATCGGTTATTTGACAGTAATGTCATTGCAGTGGATTTGTTCTCTTAATATGTATCCTTTATATTAGCAAGATCCTTAAGTTAATTACGTTGTTAAATCAAATCTACTAAAAAGGTAAAACCACGATTGTTGTTTGACTCTTGTGCTGCAATTATTGGGACGACTAGGTTTAAAGTGTTGAGGTCAGACACGGATCCAGAAATTTTAATAAGTGGGGTCAAAATTATATCCTAAATAAAAATAAAAATAGTTATATTTATCAATATTATAATTATACAACATTTTTTTATATAAAGTTAGTTTTTTTGGTTGCTTAATCAATACTTTTAAGACACTCATCAGTATTCTTATAATTTTATAATGGTTTAATTACATATTTCATCTCTTATGTTTAATTTTATAATGGTTTCGTTTTGGTTCTTATGTTTATAAAGTTTAATGTTACTCTCTTATGTTATTGATATCAACATAGGTTCGTTCTTTTCATCCTCACTGACTCTATTATAAACAAAAAAAAAAAGTATCATGTAAGTGGGGTCACATTGCATAAATATATAAGGATTAATTAAATATAAAATTGGCAAGTGGGGTCGGCTGACCCCACTGCCCCCACACTGTATCCGTCCCTGGTTGAGGTGACCTGGTTTTTAAAGTGATGGTGATGTGGTGAGAGGCACACAACAAGACATGAAATTATAGAATATGAATGAATGATAGATTGATAGTGGGTGGCATGGTGGACACACAGCGAACAGCTAATGGAAGTTCCAGATGCTTTTTATTCCATGTTTATATGATTATTATTATTGTTGCTTACAGTAATCAATCAAACTCATTATTGCTTCTAGTAAAACATGGGATGGGATTACGTCAAAGTGCTTTTTCTAAACTTAAAGTACTCAAGTGATCATCATCCATAGTTTTCTACTACGTACACTTTATGAGTTTTATGCCTGCCTCATTATTGTGTTGCTTCCATATCTTACAGCAACATTAGCCTTTTTATGATTGGGTTTAGGGAGCAGGGAGGAGTAGGATTGTTTTATTTTATGTGTGTGTTCCAAGTTCTTAAACCATCATATGATCATTTTTTGTGTTATTAGAGCTTTCATCTCATGCTGAGTATTCATTTATCATTTTTTTTAAGGAAAACAAATGGCAAAGCCACTAATATGAGAGATAATCCTCTACTTTGGCTATGGTTGGTAAATACGTGCATAATTGATAAGTTAGCGTATAAGTTATAGATAATGGTTGATGACTGATAGTTTATAGTTAATGATTGATGAATGATAAGCTAATTGAAGTGTTTGGTAAAATTGGCGATTTAACTAACAGATAAATATAAAATGACATAAAAGAATATTAATAATTTATAATAAAATCTCTTGTAAGAAAATCTTAATAAATATAAATAAAATTAATATTTAAAATACTTAAACTTTAGTGATTTAAATTTATAATTTAATATATCTTTTATATTATTATTATTATAATAATATTAAATTAAATTTTATTCTTTGAAATTTCATTTTAAATATATTTTCATAATAATTTTTATACTTTATAAAAAAGATTAAACATAATGGTTTTTATAATAAATGCATAAATGATAAATCAAAAGAACTATAAAAAAGAGGTGATAATTTATAGGTACAGGCTACAACAACACTTTGCCAAAAACTAAGGAGCCATCGGGAAACGGATTTCCTACTGTCACAGCAGGACGCTGTGACATCTAAGGGCCGTCCGATCAGAATCGTGGTTGTGATTATTTGTAGTAATTTTGCATATGAATTAATGTGATCCGTTCGATCTGATGATCAACGGTTGAGATGTCATACAGTGTGGAACTGCGTGCTTCTACAACAACAGCAAATCCTGATCCGAAGCCATCGTTGTTTATTATGTTGAAAATATTATCTTCTCTCTCTTGTCAAAAGAATGTTCTCTCTCACAAAAAGTATAACAACACCCTACTGCAGGATTTTATCACGTAAATCCATACTAAAAAACTAGGTACATGTACATCAACTTAAAAAACAAAAGATTCAACAAATTAAAAAAAATATTGGTACAACAAAGTAAAAAAAAAAGTAGGCACAACCAGTGGCGGAACCAGAAATAAAAATGTAAGGGGGCCACTAAAATAAACTATAATATTTAAATTAAATACCAAAATTATATCGCATACAAAAGTTTAAGTTGATTGCTAGAAAATTAAACTACATACCTTAAAATTTCACTCTACGTGTACCGAGCGACTTGAAATCATTAATAATAGAATCTGAACTAATACTTGCACTAATTTCCTTTTCAATATAAACAGTCATGCTATTCGCTAGAAACAGACATTTCATCTTGTTTCGCAACTTAGTCTTGATGATTTTCATTGCCGAAAAGGACCTCTCAGTTGTGGCAGTAGAAACTGGAAGAGTCATGATAAGACGGAGCAGTCTATCAACCAAGAAGTAAATTTTATCCCTGTTAGTTGCAACCAAAGACGAGCATAATTTTTGAATAGTTGATAAATTCTTCAATTTTGTTGATTGACGAGCATCAACAATCAAATGTCGAAGTTGAAATGGCAAAATGATCTTATCTTGCTCATTGAAATCCATAGGATAATATTTTTCAACTAGAGTGCAAATAGTATCAATGTTAAAAGCTTTATAATTACCCTTAGGATTCAATGCACAACTTAAAGTTAACAAATCCATTGCTTGCTCATTAAACCTACTATTCAACTCTTGTAATTGTTGATCAATAATAGCAAAAAACAGTTCAACTTTAAAGTAATGTTCCAATGTGACTTGATTCTCTTCAAGACGAGAGCGTCCAAATCTTGTTGCTGAATGACGATCATCAAGATTAGGAATCTCGATAGCATGTCTTACACAATAAGACGTCACATTTGTATACAACTTATCCCAACCATTTTCTCTCATTTCTTGAATAAGAGTTTTTGTTTGACGAACTAAATTCATAGCATTAACCACATCCTGAGATTGTTGTTTTAAAGCTTGACAAAGCACATTTGTATACAAAAGCATGTTGTATGTTATATTGTATATCAGTTTAGTAAATCAATATTGTGTGTGAAGCAACAATACCTCTCCTCTGTTTCTATTCTTGTTTCAATTTAATTTATGTCCCACTGATATCAAATAATAACACAACACAAACCAACAACAATCAATACTTCAAACAACAATCAATTTTTTACCAACAATTTTTCAGAGGTTGTGATCAATTCCAGATTCTCAACATCAAATCACATATTGTAATTTCTAAATCTCCTTCAAGAAATCACAGTTCACAAAATTTCTAACCCTAAAATCATTCATTCAAAATAACCGAACAACAATGTGTTGATTAAAGAGAGAGAGCTTATCTTACCTTTCCAAAAACAGAGAAGTGTCACGGAGAGGGAGAAGGGGTTGCAACTCGCCGTCGTTCGTCGCCGCAAGTGAACGGTCTTAAAGGAGAGCGTCTGCGTCCTCACGTTTCATATAGAGGAGCTAAAACTTTTAGAGATGTTATCGTTGATCGAACTAGAAAAGGAGATGAAGCGAACAGAGCGCGAGTAGGAGTAGTAACAAAGCGGGAGTATTCTGTACGCAGAAAAGAAAGAAGAGGGAAGGGTTTCACTTTTTTTCATATAATAATAATGATAATGATTTGTATTATAGTGGAAAATACATTTGTAATATATTAAATATGCCAGAGGTATTTTCGTATTTTCCTATGTTAAAATTTTTTTATTTTTTTTTGGGGGGTGGCCATGGCCCACCACAGCCCCCCAAGTAGTTCCGCCTCTGGGCACAACATATTTATTTTGTTTTAAATTATATGTAATAAATTTCAAAGGATAAAAATCAATTTAAGATAAAATCATAATGGTAAAATGAAAAAAAAATGATAAGCTATAAACTTACATGCTATTTAAAATAGAGTCTGAAAAATAATGTATAAACTAGTAAAATAAGTCATCATGATGATATGTTAATTACTAAACAAATATTTTTTTTTATACGAGCTTAATTTATAAATCAATTTATATGTCTTTTGCCAAACAGAACATGTTTTCACCATAAATCCTAACAATCATGTGTAACACAACACAACAAAGGTATATTTAATGAACAAAGAGGAAAAAAAATAACATGTATGAGACAACATCAACCAAGTAGAAGATTATCTAAATTTGTAGTTAGGGAGATGAAATCTAATAATCATGATAAAAGAAATAATTTGCAACAAAGTCGGTAAGGGCTACAAAGGCCAAGTTGCATAGAGATAGAGTTTTATGCCTAAATTTTGGGTATAAAAAGGATTAAAAGAAAATTGAATTCTTAGTACACATATGTGGATATGTATATTTGTTTAGATTGATGATTCTAATTGGTTTATAAATAGTAATTATTAGTTTTCTGCGTAAATATGTTTTCAGTCTCTGCAATTATGCCTCATTTTGAAAACAGCTCCTGTAAAAAAAGTTTCATTTTAGTCCTGCAAAATCTCAAAATTTTTAAAATAGTCCCTGAACAAGATTCTCTGATGACATATCACAATTTTTTTGACGTGGCAGATGCTGACTAGGATTTAGAGTTGACGTGTCCAATTACTATCGTCTTCGTGCTTCATTACAGTGAAAAGGGTAAGTATTTTTCTGAAAATAGGAAAAAGTAATTTTAATTTTATAAATTTTAAAAAAAATGATTGTATTAATTCACGTCAGCAAAAATTGGACACGTCAACTCTAAATCCTAGTTAGTATCTGCCACGTCAAAAAATTTGTGATATGTCATCAAAGAATCCTGCTCATGAGCTATTTAAAAAGTTTTCAGATTTTGCAAGGACTAAAATGAATTTTTTTTTTTTTTACGATGACTGTTTTCAAAATGAAGCATAATTGCAGGACTGAAATCATATCTAAGCCTTAATTTTTCTATATAAAATACTATTTATAGATCAATCATAATCATCCACCTAAATCATGTATCAGTACGTATCCACATAAGATATATATCGAAGTGTTCACTTAAAAAAAACTTAGTTATAAATATACAATATCATAATAGTTTTAGATATCATAAGAGATTTAGGTGTTCGAAAAAACGTTTTAGAAGATTTGGGCACTCTTTAAGCATTATATTTAAAGAAATATTTTATTGAAAAAGTGAAACATTTCAATTTTTAATGTGTTGACTTCATATATTTTTCAAATAAAATTCACAAAACTTACTATTTAAGAGAATTAAAAGGTGTCCTGAAAGCGTTATTTAGCCTTGTACTTTTTTTTAATGATTTTTACTACAAATTTTATTTTAGACCTCTAAACATGGTTGATTTTTTTTTTGATAAGCTCTAAACATGGTTGATTGGTTTGTCTACATCCCAATTGTTAGAAAAACTCAATTGACAAGATCCTTATTTGGGTCCTCTATTAATTCTCCTATTTATGAGATCTGAATTCTCTCCAGCCATTTTCCTCATGTTCTTCATCCTGATCTCATCTCAGCCATCCATTCATCTTTTTCTCTCTCTTCTGCACTATTAGTTTTTCCTTTATAAAACAACAACTGTTGGAGTAGGAAAAGAAGAGAAGGTTGGACACAAACAGCAGGAAAGAATCCAAATCCCTATTTATGAGCCCCCGTTTTATTTTGCCCTAGCGCTATTGTGACATTCTTGTTTTTGGAATGGATAAAGCCCTGCAAGCCCCCATGAAATGAAATTGAGAAAAGAAAAAGGATTATGTTATTTTTGTGATAAATTCTCTTTTTCTGTCCTGTGAGCTTAGCTCAACTGGTAGGACATTAAAATATATATGCAGAGGATTGGAGTTCGAACCCTAATTATTCCACTTATCCAACGAAATTTCTCGCCAATAAGTTACTTGACAAAAAAAAAATTCTCTTTTTCTCTCAAGTGCCCCCAACTAAAGCACCTCATGTTGCTTCAATTTGAAGGAGACTTACCAACTGAACCAAACCCTTACCCGCTCAATTCAATTATATCCACAAAATTCTCAAATACTGTTGAACACCACTTTTGCCTAAATGCCATGAAATTAAGGAGTTGGTGTTTTAGCACAATAAGATTTAAAGGCAGCATTGGCTTTCTAAGTGTCTATTATATTGGGTGGATGTAGTTCAGACAATTTTATCCAACATCGCATCATTCATTACTTGAAACTTCCTGTTGAAGCTGCTCAACAGTGTGACTATTAGTGGGGAATGGTCAAAAGACGATTGTTGAGGGTATGGTGTAAGAACTAAGTCAATTAACCATGCAAGTGAATGATCAAAATATCACAATTTTTGCATATCTACTACCAGTGGTGGGACCAGATGTGATTTTGGGAGCACCTTGGCTTTCATCCTTGTGCCCACACTTAACTGATTATGCTACATCAATGCTTAATACCTTAATGGTAAATTAATCACATTGCAAGGAGAAAGTCAATAGAAGCCAATATTGGCTCAATTTTTATCACCTTAAACGATTTTGCCATACACAAGCCATGGTTAAACCATTAACTCTGCAGGTAACTGATGATGAGTAGACTGAAGATATCTTGCTAGATTTATCTGTGAATATGGAACTAGAACTTTGCGATTATCTTACTTATATAAAGAGGTGTTTAAGACACCTTCAGATATCCGACTTTGATCCATTAAGTTGTCGAAAACAGTACGGCATGGTACCAAACATGTGAAAACAACCATGCTATTGCTCAAAAAGAATGACCTTAACCAGTGAAAATCAAGACATACAGATATCCTCACAATCAAAAGGAGCAAATAGAAAAGATGGTACATGATATCATTCAACTTAATACTAGTTTGTTTTCTTCTCCTATTGTGTTAGAACTGAACCCTGAATCAAATTAAACTGGTGGTCAAAGCAAAAAAAATAAAAATTCATGTAGACTTAAATGTCAATTCTCGCACCCAAAATTAGTCATCCCAATTTATAAGCATAGATAAAAATGTTTCTATTGTCACTCCACTAAGGATCGTCATAATATGCATTTCATATTATAAATATGTTTGAGAGGACTGCAGATTTATTATAGGTCCAATCAAAATAGAGAATGTTTGACAACCAAAGTCAAAACTTTGTGGACAATGCATCTGTCACACTAACATTGTGCTATTTAGGCACAAATAATCAACAATGGAAAAAGAGAGTTGAACACGGACTAAAAAAATCAAATTTAAACTTGACTGGACTACAAATTCCATTGAAGACCCAATAAAAACAAAGTATGTTTTCTCAACAGAACACGGAACTTGATTAATCCCAAAGAAAAACATCGATAAATGGAACGAGAAAGATGTAGAAGTGATTAAATAAATCAAATTCAAAATAGCTGCAAAACATACTTTGAGATGATTGGAGATTTATTGATATCCAAATCAAAAAAAATTATATTTCTTTTATTGAAACTACATGTCTATTTTATTTCTATTTTGCATCCGAAATAGAAAATATCAAACACCTGAAAAACAGAGAGATGGACAATTAATTGAATAAATCAAATTCAAACAAGCATCATTTTAAGACACAGTACCATCAATTAAAATGTAGGAGCACATGATCAAAATATCAAATTTCTTATCACCATATAATCCAAATATCACCATATCCAATCTCAATCAAAACAGAGTTTGTCTGTCAAACAAAAACAAAACTTGATAAAAGATCAAGGAGAGAACGGGTCAAAATGGTAAAAATTCCAATTTATTTATCAAATTTAGTGACTACATATCATAACACTTCAACTTATCTAAAAGATTGCATTTGTTCAACTATTACGGTGCTACTTAGGCACATATAATCAACAATGGAAAACGAGAGAGATGAACAACCGACAAAGAAATCAAATTCAAACAAACTATCAAGTAAAACTTAAAAGGACTTCAGATTTATTGAAGATTCGGTCAAAACACAATGTATGTTTGCTCAACATAACACAAAACTAGATAAGTCCAAAAGAAAGATGAAAAGAAATCAAATTCAGAATAGTTCCAAGGCATACATTTAAGGAACTGCAAACTTATTGAAAGTTCAACCAAAACATTTTATATTTCATTTACTCAAACTATATCTTTTCTTTTATTAGTATTTCGCATCTGAAGGAGAATATCGAACACTGAAAAACATAGAGCAATCAAATAAATCAAATTCAGATGACAATTATTATAAGACACGGTTCTGTCAATTAAGTATGATCCAAATATCAAATTTTGTATACAATGTCACTCGCCGTCAATTCAGTTTATCAAACTTCGAACCACATAATCCATATATCAAATTTCGCATCTAATGTCATTCTCCATCAATTCAGTATACAAATTTAGGACCACATATTTCATCCACGTCAATTCAGTTTATCAAATTTAGACCACATATTCCAAATATCAAATCTCGCATCCAATGTAATTTACCGTCAATTCAATTTATCAAATTCGGACCCACATAATCCAAATATCAAATTCCACATCTAAATTTATTATCCGTCAATTCAGTTTATCAAATTTAGGACCACATAATCCAAATATCAAATTTCATATCCAATATCATTCAGACACGATATGATCGTCTTTTCAATTTATCAAATTTTGAACCTCATACCTCAAATATCATATTTCCAACAAGGCACAGTACAATCATTTTAATTTATCGAATTAAACGTCAAGTTTCGCATCCAAAATTGTTTATCTCAATTTATCAGCATAGATAAATGTGTCTCTATTGTCATTCGATTAAGGGTCGTCATAACATGCATTTCATGTTATAAATATGTTTTAGAGAACTATAGATCCATTGAAAGCCCAATCAAAACAAAGTATGTTTGTCACCCAAAGACAAAACTTGATAAATCAAAAAATCCTAAGGACAACGGGTCAAAAATGGGAAAAGTTCCAATTTTATTATTAAGTTTATTGACAGCATATCATAATTCTCCAACTTATCTTAAAGATTGTATTTGTTCAACTATTACAATGCTACTTAGGCACAAGAAGTCAACAATGGAAAAAGAGAGAGATGAAAACTGACAAAGAAATCAAATCCAAAAGCGACTATCAGGTAAATCTTAAAAGGACTTTAGATTCATTGATGATCCGATGAAAAAACAATGTATGTTTGCTCAACATAACACAAAACTAGATAAGTCCTACAAAAAGATGGAAAGAAATAAAATTCAGAATAGTTCCAAAGCATACCTTTAAGGGACTGCAGACTTATTGAAAGTTCAACCAAAACGTTTTGTATTTCTTTTACTCAAACTATATCTCTTCTTTTATTAGTATTTCGCATATGAAGGAGAATATCTAACACTGAAAAATATAGAGCGATGAACAATTGATTAAATAAATCAAATTCATATGACAATTATTATAAGACACAGTACTGTCAGTATGATCCAAATATCAAGTTTTGTATACAATGTTAATCACCGTTAATTCAATTTATCAAATTTCAAACCACATTTCGTATCTAATGTCATTCTCCGTCAATTCATTGTACAAATTCAGGACCACATATTTCATCTCCGTCAATTCAGTTTATCAAATTTAGACCACATAATCCAAATATCAAATTCCGCATCCAATGTAATTTGCCGTCAATTCAATTTATCAAATTCGGACCCACATAATCCAAATATAGAATTTCACATCCAGTGTCATTCTCCGTCAATTCAGTTTATCAAATTTAGGACCATATAATCTAAATATAAAATTTTGTATCCAATATCATCCGAGCACAATATGATCATCTTCCCAATTTATCGAATTAAATGTTAAATTTTGCATCCAAAATTATTTATCTCAATTTATCAGCATAGATAAATGTGTTTCGATTGTCATTCCATTAAGGGTCGTCATAACATGCATTTCATGCTATAAATATGTTTGAGAGGACTGCAGATTCATTGAAAGCCCAATCAAAACAAAGTACGTTTGTCAATAAAAAAATCACAAGGACAACAGGTCAAAAATGGAAAAGGTTCCAATTTATTTATTAAGTTTAACGACATCATATCATAACTCTCCAACTTATCTTAAAGATTACATTTGTTCAACTATTGCAGTGCTACTTAGGCACACATAATCAACAATATCAAATTCAAACAAACTATCAGGTGACAATTATATTTCTTTTACTCAAACTATATCTCTCCTTTTATTAGTATTTCGCATATGAAGGAGAATATCAAACACTGAAAAATATCAAATTCAGATGACAATTATTATAAGACACGGTACTGTCAATTCAGTATGATCCATATATCAAATTTCGTATCTAATGTTATTTTTCGTCAATTCAGTATAAAAAATTTAGGACCACATATTCCATCTCCGTCAGTTCAGTTTATCAAATTTTGACCACATGATCCAAATATCAAATTCTGCATCCAATATAATTCGCCGTCAATTCAGTTTATCAAATTCGGACCCACATAATCCAAATATCAAATTCCGCATCCAATCCAATGTCATTCTCCGTCAATTCAGTTTATCGAATATCGGATCACATAATCTAAATATCAAATTTTGTATCCTATATCATTCGGACACGATACGACCGGCTTACCCATTTATCAAATTTCGAATCTCATAGCCTCAAATATCATATTTCCAACAAGACACGATACAATCAATTTAATTTATCGAATCAAATGTCAAATTTCGCATCCAAAATTATTTATCTCAGCTTATCTGCATAGATAAATGTGTATCTATTCTCGTTCCATCAAGGGACGTCGTAACATGAATTTCATGTTATAAATATGTTTTAGAGAAACAATGACATAGGAGGAAACAATTTATGGTTCAAACATTTGAAATTTTGAATTCATCACTAAATCCACTGTTTATCATAGGTTTGTACTTGTGTTCTTAACTCATCTATCAAAAATCCCCAATCACCAAGGATGGCATAAAACCCCACCCCATAACAACCGGTAACTAAATCCTTCGACACTACATGGATCAAACAAAACCACAAAACCACTATCCTCCAACAGTTTCTATGAATCCTATCCATATATGAACAAATCACCAAAAAAAATCTGACCTTTGGTGCAATGGGAAAAACCTCAATTTTCTCTCTAATAGTTTGATTCCTACTATATAGAATCAACATACTTAATCAGTAGATATTGCACAAAACTAGAGCTATAGTGAATCAAAAACGGAAAAAGAGAGAAATGAACCAAAATCAAATTCAGAAGAGTTACAAAGGTTACCTTGAGAGACCGCAGATTCGTATTTTTTTCTGCACGAATTCAAAACACATTTCTAGGGTTTGAAGATTCTTCAAGAGCATTGACGCCAAACATGAATCGAGATGGAGAAAAAGAAATCTCGTTTTCATTTTCTTAAGTGGTCGTACATCAATGGAAGGTTGTGAATATGGGAAGATCGGACGGTGGAGAAGGACTAGGGTTTGGAATGGAAACGGTGGAGAGGGATTGAAATGACGGTGATCGGAGAGAATTCCAAGTGTCAAAACTCAAAACCCAAAAACAAAGTTTTCACTTCACTGCTTATATTTTACGCTGCTTATATATTACTAGCGTAAATCTAATTTGTGGACAAAAAAAAACTTTACCGTTATTTATAAGGGACAGCTACACGAGACTATTCTTAAAGGTAGATTCTAAGGTGAGGGTTCAATTAAGTTCCTCACCGGTGAACCACTTATTATAACCATTAGATTAAATAAGTATGCATGATACAATTAGTCATTATCTTACTAGATTTACTCCTTGCATTTACATTCTTTCTCTCTCCCCTAACATCCCACTCTTTCTCAGCCCTGACTCCATTTGATCTACCACCACTTACACATGTGTGCATATAAGTTTACACCAAAAGCCCCAAAAGTTCCTGCCAAATTGTTTTCAAATTTGAGTGGCCCTTTTCATCTTATCCCAATTGAAACATATATGATTAGTTAAGTTTATCAGAAAAACCCATAAATAAATAAAAAAGACACACATGGTTCATTGGTTCTTCATTTCTTTCTCAATTTCTCTCATGTAATTTATCATCAAAAACATTGAAATAAACATAAAATTAAAGTTTCTCAAAATCTGTTGTTATGGGTACAATCAATATTTTTGAAGATACACTTCAATTCTTCAAATTACAAATTTTCACTTTGAAGATAAATTTCAGTATCTTTTATTATGGGTATTATTTTTATTTTTTCGATGATTTCTAAAAGTCAATTTCAGTATCTAAGACAATAATTTAAAGGGGAGGAACAAAAAAATTTGTGATTTTGGAGAAGATGGTGATTTGGGGCTTACGGCGGTGGTGGGTTAGGAGCATAAGAGGAAGAGAGATGAAACTTGAAACAGTGAAGAAAATCTAGTGTGGTGGTGACTAATGATATCATGCACACTTATTTAATCCAATGGCCAAAGTGAGTGGTTCACCGGTGAACCACTTGTTTGATGGTTCACCTTAGACTCCACCATTCTTAAAATATACTATTTTTTTTTTTAAATAAAATTACTTTTAATGTGTATTTTCAATAATTTATTTATTTTTCTCTTTTTAAAAATTTATTTTATATTTACTTGACATTTTTTGACAGAATTATATTTACTTGACATTAATTTCTTAATAAACTTTTTTTAACACAATTTCTTAATAAACTTGAATATTTGATCTTACCCACAAAATATTTCTATTAATTTAGGGAGTAAAAATTGCAGATTTATTAAAATATGAAGACTAAAGTTGCATTTAATTGTCTCATGAATTTAGCACAATTAGTAGAACAATTGCATTATATATGCAGGGGGTGGAGTTTGAACCCGGTCATCCTACTTATCCACCTTAAGGATAGTATTTCTAGTCAGTAAACAACTTTACCAAAAAAAAAAAGAAAAGTTAGTGAGCAGGTAAGTATATGGCAGCGAGCGCCTTCTACCTTCCGAAATAGGAAAAGACCAATCCTTCTACATCTCAAGGGCATGCCCTATAGACCTAGTCTACCAGCTATAGCAGCAACTATGACTGACCAATAAATTGAAAGATGGAAACTACAGTTCAAGTTCAAACTTTTAGAAATCAAGACATGGCGGGGGCAGGATTTAAACCTGCAATCTTCAGATCATGAGCCTGACGGGTTAACGTATTTAACTTACCAATGGCTTATTTCGAGATTACGTATTCATTAAAAAGGTAAGAAGGTATGACATTATGTAAAGAGATGTCCTTAGGTGAAATAATATAAGGTAAAAGAGGCCTAAATGTTATGATTGTAACATTTATTTTAAGTCTTTATCTTCATATGTATAGATTGTTGTCTGTAACTTAAGCTTAAGGTTTTAAAGACAACTAGTTATAGACCCGTGCTATCGTCCGGGTCGTAACGGAACGCGACGGAAAGTTAACATTTGTATAATAGTTAAAATGTTGGTATTAGTGGAAGTATTTTTTTTTATCGTATATTCATGCATATGATGGTTATTTATATTTTTTCCCGTATTTGAATCAGTGTCATATTTGTCCCATGTATGATTTATGTAATAATATATAACAGTTATTTTGAAATTTTTATCAATTATAATTTTTTCGGTGAGTGACACCATATTTTGTCTATTATATGATTTAGGCTTAAAGGATCTTTTCGTCCTTGTATATTCCAAATTTTTTGATATTCGTCCATGTATGCTAATTTCATGCAAATTAGTCCCTGAATGTGTTCAAGAGTTTGATTTTCGTCCTTGCCGTCAGATTCCGTTTAAAATGCGCTGATGTGGCAGACGGAGTAATACGTGACATATAAGAGTAGGAAAGTGAAAGATGACTCAGTCAAAAACGAAGGACCAAAACCAAAAAACAATAACAATGTATCAAGTTTAAAATCTCAAATCCCTAAATTTCCAAAATTGTTGCTCTTCTCTTTCTCTTCTCTTCTTCACGCTCCGTCATTTCATCTGATTTTTATCAAGGTCAATTCTCTTCTTCTCAAGCATGTCATCTTCTTCTGTTGCCAACGTAGTGCCATACGAAATTCCAACATGTGGTTGCAACAAACCAATGAAGTTGTTTATCTCAAACTCAAATGATAACCCAAAGAGAAGATATTGGAAATGTTCAAGATTGAGGGTAAGTAATGGTTTGATTATGATTTCGTGTGTCATGTTTCACTGTCATGTTTCAATTGTTATCATATATACTTATATACTTCATTAGAATTCTTAGCATCTTGTGTTACTCCATGTATTGTTTTTTGGGAATTTAGGGATTTGAGAAAGAGAAGAGAAACAATTTTGGGAATTTAGGGATTTGAGATTTTAAACTTGATACATTGTTATTGTTTTTTGTTTTGGTCCTTCGTTTTTGACTGGGTCATCTTTCACTTGCCTACTCATATATGCCACGTGTTACTCTGTCTGCCACGTCAGCGCATTT
This sequence comes from Trifolium repens, assembly GCA_030408175.1. NCBI lineage: Eukaryota > Viridiplantae > Streptophyta > Magnoliopsida > Fabales > Fabaceae > Trifolium > Trifolium repens. The sequence continues at coordinate 43,148,809 of CP125851.1, forward strand.
TAAACGGAATCTGACGGCAATGACGAAAATCAAACTTTTGAACACATTCAGGGACTAATTTGCATGAAATTAGCATACAGGGACAAATATCAAAAAATTTGGAACATACAGGGACGAAAAGGTCCTTTAAGCCTATGATTTATTTAGTAAATTACTATAATTATTTTTTCCCATATTTGAATCAGTATCGTATTTGTTCAACGTATGATTTATTTAATATATATTACAATTATTTTTAAAAAATTATCAGTTAATTTGTCCCATAAGTGATAACATATTTATCAGGTGTATGGTTATTTCCTATATTTGAATTAGTATCGTATTTTATCCTGCATATAATCTATTTAGTATACTTTCTCCTTCACTCATTTGTCTCAATCTCTTTTTTACATTTTCTCACTTTTCTTTTATTGATTTTCTTCATCCTCAAGACATCCCATACATTTCTTATGTCATCATTTGTCTTGTTGCCCATTGTATTCATTTGTCATGTACTACTCTCTCCGTCTCAATTTAATTGACACAATTGACTGTTTCACGCACGCCAATGCATAATTTTGATGATTAATATTTTTAATTGCATAATAGTGAAAATTATAAAAATTTGATATTTTAAAAATATTCATCGAGACGAATCAAACAACATCTTATATGCTAATATTTATTTTTGTTTATTAGTAGAAAAATAAGGTCAAAACAACATGTGTGAATAGTACACAACAGTCAACTGTGTCAATTAAATTGGGACAGAGAGAGTACTATAATTAATAAATTTTTTGTCAGTAAGTTTTACTATGCTACACGCTAGCTTTTATTGGTGAGTGTTTTGTGGTTGTAAATAAATCTCAGTCAAATCAATTTTATTAGTTGACTGCAATATTAATTTTTTTATTATTGTTGTTGTATGACTGTATGACATAGCCACATGTAAAAAATATCATTTTGCCAGTGTAAAAATATGTCAATGTGGTGTTAATTATGGTGTATGCATGCGTGCCCTGCCACTTCACAAGACCATGGAATTAGGGGTTGAAATGGAACATGCATCACAGGAAAGGGTCAAAGTCCAGAAAACATGTGGAAAAAACATACTAAAGAAGGATCTGAAACTTCGCATTGTTTTATTCCTTAACCATTGGTTGATGACACATTGAATTAGGACCCTTCACATGATTTATCAAATACCATATTTAAAACTCATATAATCTACTCTTTTTCACTACTTAGTTCTCTATAAAGATAAAAAAAATCATCAACACTTAGTACATTATTGTGTCTCCCTTAGCAGATTTTTCTATTGTGTACTAACAACACATTGTTTTTGTATCAATATCTATTTTCGCATCGATATATCGCATACTGATATAACTCATTTTCAAGTTTTGGAAAGAAATCTTGAGCAAAATGGGTAGAACGTTAATGAACTATTTGGCTATGAAAACGGATCCCGTTGTGGCTAATTTAATCGATTCCGATTTAAATGAGCTCAAGATTGTAGCCAAAAAACTCTTCAATGATGCAACTATGGTAGGAGGAAAAGGGATTGGCATGTCTTTCCTTAGATGGATTGCTTCCTTTGCTGCAATGTAAGATCAAATTTTCGAATCAACTAGCTTTAGGCCTCAATAAGTATTGGGACGACCCTGATCTATATGTAGTATACAAATAAGTTGTTTACCTAATGATCGACTTAACCGCTTATTTTGAATTAATTAAACTGACTACATAAGAAAATGTCCATTACAGCTATTTACTCATACTCGATCGCACAAACTGGAGAACCAATATGCTAACTTCATTATTAGTACCTTACATATTCTTCAGTTTTCCCGGGTCCTTGTTTAACTTTTTCAGGTAATCTTCTCTTTTGCTTTTCCAATATAGATTTTCATTTTCTTTCGCATTTTGATTTTACATTGATCTTGAGTGTAAATTTCATTTTTATTATTATTCAGAGGAGAATTTGGAAAATGGATTGCTTTTGTTGCTGTCGTGCTCAGACTTTTCTTCAATAAACATTTTCCGGGTACGTGTTTTAATTAATTTTAAGAAGCTACATGTGTATAACAATATTTAAGGTTTGTACTATATATATGCAAAATGCCACAAAAGATTGTTAGTACGAAATTCGCGAAAATGACATGTTCTAATTTAATTGATTTGATTTCTAACTCACGCATCCTATGTATATTTCGTGATATTCGCGAACAATAATTTCGTGAAAAATATCAGTATTGATCATACACAAATTAATCTCTGCAGACTCATTGGAAATGCCAGGATCAATGATCCTTCTTTTGACAGTAGCCCCTGATTTGTTTGCTATAAAGTTTAGGAACAATTGGATTGGAGTAGCAATTGATCTTTTCATTGGTTGTTACTTACTACAAGAACATATTAGAGCCACTGGTGGATTCAGAAATTCTTTCACACAAAGACATGGAATATCTAACACTCTTGGCATCATCTTCCTCATAGTTTATCCTATTTGGGCATTGCTCATCCATTGATTATGAACACAATACACATTATACCATATAGTATAATAGTAGCTGGTAATAATATGAAATCTTTTTATGGAAAGTGGAGTCTGAATGACTTCAAATATTTTTTTAGACAATATGTTAATGCAGAGTTTATTGTAATTTCATCCTCAAAGAGCAATAGTGAAAGTTTTACATTAGGTGAAAAAAATATTGTTCTCACATGCAAAAAATCTCCTTATTACTCCTTCCGTCTCAATTTAATTGACACAGTTGACCGTTGTGAACTATTCACACATGTTGTTTTGACCTTATTTTTCTACTAATAAACAAAAATAAATATTAACATATAAAATGTTGTTTGATTCGTCTCGATGAGTATTTTCAAAATATCAAATTTTTATAATTTTTACTATTAGTCCATTAAAAATATTAATCATCAAAGTTATGTATCGACATGCGTGAAACAGTCAACTGTGTCAATTAAATTGGGTCGGAGGGAGTACTTGTTTGGAACTAGTTTTTAAACCCGTGCTCTCGCACGGAGAAATAATTTGTATACAATCACATTTAAGGGTGTAAGCGGAACAAATTAATCCAATTGAACCGATAATTCAAACCAATTCAAACCGAAAAAAAAAATCAATTTTTATGGTTCGAATCAGAAACAGAACCGAACTAATTGAAAACCGATGAAAACCGATTGTATTTTATATTTGATGAACAGGGAAAATAATATATCGAAAAAAATAACATCATGAAATGCGTCGAGAAAAAACCGATCAAAGTATCCGAACCAAACCGATTAATTTGGTTCGGTTTCATTTTCGAAAAACACAAAAATCCGAACTAAATCGAACCGATTGATAGTTCATTGGTTCGGACATTGAATTCGCCAAAAACCGATTATACTATGCGAACTAACAACTAAATGAAATAAATTAATACATAAATTAAAAGCAATAATCTATTAAAAAGAATGTTAATTACTCTTATAGCTATAAAAGGGCCTTATGCTAATCAGAAATAACGTGGCCCATGGACACAAATTGGACAAAGACACACATATGACTAATTTCTAAACACGCCCCCATTATAATTGAAAATAGGACCGCGTAGAGTACAAACACACAAAGATCAATCATATTGTAATAAAACTTAGCAATAAACCAGAGTCAAATGGAATCATTAAAAAACTTATTTCATTCAAATATTTTGAAATACATTGATGATAATTGTAAGCCCCTAACTTTATCAAATTTATATAAAAAACCCACTACAAGAAAAATGACATATACCTACGGCAACCTTTAGCCACAGTTGTTTAAGCCGTAGGTATAGGTGTCCTTTTCCGTGGGTATAGGACAAAATATTTTATATTGTCGGCGTCGTGAATATTTGACCGCGCGAGACTATTCTCCTCATATAAACTTTTTATTCATTTGATTTTACTTTTCAATTCCTCAAATTAAAAATCAAATCTCAAACCCTAACTTCATCAAATTCTCTTCTCCGTCAAATTTTCTTCTTCTTCAACCATGTATCAAATCTCAAACCCAAATATAAATATAATCCCAATCCATCCATATCAATACAAAATCTGAGATGATAAAGGGGAATAAGGTTGCGAAACAAAGTTCCCCCAAACCTTAAATCCCCCAAATTCTGAATTCCCAAATCGTTTCTTTTTCTGTTTCTCTGAAATCTCCTTTCATCTCTTTAATTGCATCTTTGCAGGGATTGCCGCCATTATCGTCTCTAAAAAGCACCGAATATACGAGTCGATGGGAATTTTATGTATGGTTAGTTTATACTTTCTGTTTCTATTTCTTATAATACGAACCTTTGAAAACTTGATTCTCTAAAAAACTTTCTGCTTCTAGGAGTGGCTTGCATTCTCAAGTTCAAACTGTATCAAATGGACGTCAAGAGTGCATTTCTTAATGGATACCTACAGGAAGAAGTGTATGTTGAGCAACCTAAAGGGTTTGTGGACCCAGAACATCCTAAATATGTCTACAAATTGAAGAAAGCCTTGTATGGCCTAAAACAGGCACCTAGGGCATGGTATGAAAGGTTGACTCAATTCTTGGAAGAGCAAGGATACAGGAAGGGAGGATCAGACAAAACCCTGTTTGTAAAAGAAGAAAAAGGAAAATTTATAATAGCCCAAATCTATGTTGATGACATTGTATTTGGTGGAATGTCGAACACGATGGTCCAGCATTTTGTCAAGCAAATGCAGTCGGAGTTTGAAATGAGTCTTGTTGGGGAATTGACTTATTTTTCTGGTCTTCAGATTAAACAAATGGAAGACACCATCTTTATATCTCAAAGCAAGTATGCCAGAAACATAGTCAAGAAATTTGGGATGGACAATGCTACACACAAGAGAACACCAGCACCTACCCATTTGAAACTTACCAAAGATGAGAAGGGAGTAAGTGTAGATCAAAGTCTCTATAGAAGCATGATTGGGAGCTTGTTGTACTTGACTGCAAGTAGACCTGACATAACTTATGCTGTTGGAGTGTGTGCTAGATATCAAGCAGATCCTAAGGTAAGTCACTTGACTCAAGTTAAGAGAATTTTGAAGTATGTGAATGGAACTAGTGATTATGGGATAATGTATTCCCATTGTGAAAATTCTATCTTATATGGATATTGTGATGCTGATTGGGCTGGAAGTGCTGATGATAGAAAAAGTACTTCAGGAGGTTGTTTCTTTTTGGGGACTAATCTAATATCTTGGTTCAGCAAGAAGCAAAATTGTGTGGCCCTATCTACAGCTGAGGCTGAGTATATAGCAGCTGGGAGTAGTTGCTCTCAACTTGTGTGGATGAAACAAATGCTGAAGGAATACAATGTTGAACAGGATGCTCTAACATTGTACTGTGACAACATGAGTGCAATAAACATCTCAAAGAATCCAGTTCAGCATAGCAAGACCAAGCATATTGATATTCGCCATCATTTCATTAGAGATCTTGTTGAGAATAAAATTGTCACATTGGAGCATGTGGGTACAAAAGAGCAAGTGGCAGATATTTTCACTAAGGCTCTTGATGCTGTGCAATTTGAGAAGCTAAGGGGCAAGTTAGGAATTTGCCTCTATGAGGAGTTATAGCAGTCAATGAGCTTGAGGCGTGCAACTGTCATTTTTTCTCCAACTTATGCTTGCACGCTATCCTAGGAGAATCAGATCAAATTCTTTCTTCTCATTACATGTGGTATATGATATCATGTGTCCTAACCTCAGGTGTGTGTTATCTGTATGTTTGCATTTGTCTGCTGATTCATGATTGCTCTGATGTTGGTAGTTGTAGATCAGTTGTAGCATGTTTGCCTATAGAAGCATGCGTATGTTATGATGGTTACACATGGCTTGTCTGCCCCATGTGCATTTGTAGTTGTGGTGTGGTTGCATATAGCCTGTCTGGCATATGTGCATGAGATTGAGTAGTGAGGGGAGAAGTAACTCTTGTGATAGTTGGTGGTGATTATTACTATTCTTGTATATGCTCCTTATGTGCGAGAATCTATTTTTCTCTGCATGTTGGTAGTTAGGGGGAGCTGGTGAGTTATGTATCCCTTCTGTTGGTGTGCATTAAAGTCATTTACTTCTGTACTCTCTGCTGGTGTGTATTTGTCAAATTTGTGGCAAAAAGGGGGAGTAAAATACCAATCTTACATACCAATCCTGGTATGCTTTGGATATATTCTGGTTATGAATTGATCAGTCTGCTGGTTGTTTTCTGTCTGCACATGCTCTGGTTATGATATGTGTGCAGTGTAACTAGTAGTGTAGTTTTGGATGGAGTATGTAGCTGTGTGGTTGTGTGCATGATCTGATATATGCAGGTGTTGAGGGGGAGCTGATTTGTATTTTGCAGGGGGAGATGTTGGATACAATGCTCCAACATCCCATGCATGTGTGCAGGGGGAGTAGTTTTTGTGAAAATGCTGAAACATTCTATCACACATCCTATCAAGTTTATTTTCCTGACCATTTAAGGCGAAGAAGTTATTTTGTGTTCCGCTGTTGCATGCCTCTCTGATAATCTTAAAAGATACATCTTATTCTTTTCTACTGTTCTCCATGAAGGAGTAGTATGGTAACTGTTTTGAAGGATAGTCTCTACAGATCTTTATGCTTGTGTGTTTATGTTGAGAAAAAGAAATGTAGTTGAAGTATCTGTTTAAGTAGTATCTGTATGGTCATAATTTGTTTTAGCCAAAAATTTGCCAAAGGGGGAGTTTGTTGAGTCTTTGTTATTGGCTGCATTTTTTGTAAAATAAACTTTGTGCAAGATGTGCGATCCGATGCCTCAGGCATTGCGTAGAGCATTGAAATGGCTCAGGAGGAGCGCTCATGACAAGTTCCATTTATGGAATGTTGGTTTCTCTCTCATGAATCTTGCATGGCGCGTTTTATAAGGTTTTATATAAGGAAGGTTGTTTAATGCTTCAGATCTTGTTCAAGAATATTTCTGAAGAGTATCTCTTTGAAGAACATATTTTTAGAGAATCTCATTTAATTAATATGGAGTAAATGCTTGGGCCAAACAAACCAAGCCCATGCATGTGTAATTGTCTGAAGTATTTAAAGGAGCTGCAAAACCCTAATTCAGTAGTTGTTCACGCCGTTATTGTGTTAGAATCTAGAACTAGGTTTTGCGTGTGTTGTGTTATTTTGTGAGTCTTTCTTGTGTCACCTTGATGCAAGCTTAGGACGTGTGTTCTTGATTTGTATTGTGTGATCCTTCTCCTAAGCTTTGAAATACGGAGTTAGGACCTTTGGTGTGTTTAACACTCAAAGCCTTTAGGCACGAGTGTGTAGTTTTAGGAGTGTGTCTCCAAAACGTTTTGTTCTTGTGTTAGTGAAATCCTTGCTGGCTGTAAGGTTGTAAGGGAGTGAGATGGGATCTCATATCTAGGAGTTCCTAGGTAGAAGAGTCATTGGTAGTGCCTAGGTTATAAGTTGTAAACGGGGCGTTTGCTGTAGACTTAGTAACTAGGACTATTATAGTGATATTCCTTCCTGGATTGGTATCCCCCAGACGTAGGTTCGCCAAACTGGGTTAACAAATACTTGTCTTCTTTATTTGTTTTTCTTTATATGCTTTGAACTGCTACGCGTTAGACCGGACTCAGTGTTGGAGCATCGTGTAGAGCATCGTGCTCAGCGTGCCAGGAATTTCACTGACTGTATTATATATTGTAGTATACTAGTGTTGCTCCACCTCTCTCAGTCTTTTAGCACAGTTGATTACATTGTATATTCAAATAAGTAGAGAAACTACTATAATTATTGTGATTTCTAAAATATATTGTTGTTAGATTTCAAAAAATGAAATTAAAAATTATTGTAAGATGAGTATTTGGATGGAGTTTCCATGAAATATTGAGACTATTATGAATATTGTTAGAGATTAAACTAGTTTATCCCTATGCTTAAAATAGCTAGTGATTAAACTATTATGAATATGAAGGAGTTATTTCTTAGATAGCTGTCATTTTAGGACATCACATAAAAAAGAGCCATTATGGAAATTTAATTTTAATATACTCTATAAAAAACTTTTTCTCAGCACTTATATTCTCTATACAAGAGGTTTGCACTGCTACTGAAAAATGATACTAAAATTTATTGCTACAAGAATAGGTAATGATATTTTTTATAAGATGCAAACTCCAGTTTAATCTATTAAGTTTGTTTGACATTATTAATTACTAGACTAGATTTCATTTGTAAGAAGTTAAGAAGTTTACTGTGTATTTGATTACTATTGCAAGTCTTGAATATGATTGTTAATTGTTTATCTATGTTGAGTATTAATAATGGTTATATGGCAGGTTTGATCTTTAGTTTGATAGTAGAAGTGTTGAATTCTTGTTGTTAATTAATTCTTGTGGGGAGAAAGTGTGATTTGTTCTCTCATGGCTAGAAGATAGCAATGTGAGAAAGTAAACTAATAGTAAACATGGTTATTAGTATCTTACAATACACATATTTCTAATTCTAGATATGTCCTTTCTTTTGCCTTATTTTGTAAGGCTTCCTCGATTGCCACTTTTTTATCGAATTTCTTAGTGTGACTATTGTGTAAATTATGTGTCTTAAGTTATGTTGATTATTGATTTTGCAGAGAAATCGGATTTGGGCCAGCCTCTTAGCGCTTATAGTATGCAGAGTCCGTATGAACTTGATGTGGCCAATAGTGAGGAAAATGCAAGGTATGTAATGCTATCAATGTAGGCTCCCTTATATTTGTAACAAATGTTGTTTATCAAATAGGTTTCATTTGTAACAGATCATGTATGGAGCCAGGATACAATAGCAAAATTTGCTGACTTTAATGACGACGAAGGTGGATTGGTAAGTTTACACCTATATATATTACTAAGTTAATATCCCAAGTGTTGGTGATATTATGTGTCTAATTAATAGACTTGTGTTAATTATGCTCTCACAATGCCATTATGATGAAGATCCTCTACTATAATATTGTAATATGTTCTTGAATGTGGAACAACTTGTTGAGATCCTTTTACATATACATGTTTGCCCACTGTCGTTACTTCTCTCATTCGATCCTATTACGTTTCTTGCTTGACTCTCACTGAATTTCTCCGTTTAGGTTAAACTCTTTCTTCCTCTTAGAATTTCTAATCTTCTAAGATTTAGATTTGATGTTTGCTCATATTTTCTTCCTCCTTATATTTTTTATTTTTATTTCTGATATGCATCTGAATTTCAGATCAATTTTCAATTCTAGAAGATTTTAGACCGTTTCCAATCTACCTTCCACTTTTGATTAATTCATTGACATGTTTTTTATAATAATCATATTTGTTTCATACTGAATTTTCATCACAATTTCACCTGATCCTTCAGCAGCTTCATCAATTTGTTCTTTTTTCATGACAATTTCAGCTTTGTTTGATACTGAATTTTCTCCTTGTTATTTTTTAACAGTTGGTTGCAGCATATAAAAAAGTGATCAAGTTTAATCATCAACTGCTCTTATATCTGGTGGTGAAATTGCTCCAACCTTTAACAATCTCGGGTCTGTAAAACTTGGCTATTGTGGCCTTAGGAGATTCAGATTAGTGGCTTATGTTATCTAGTTAGATTTAGTTGTAAGTCGTGGGACAATTTATTGATTGGTAGCTAAGGGAGGTGATTAGAAGTAAGCAATTACTTTAATATTGTTTTCAAGTCTCCACCGGTTTGTTAAGCTCTAAGTTATTCAGTGTTGTTAAATTTTGGAAGAATTGGATAGGTATTGTTTTGGTATTTTCATGTACTTTGTCATTAGTTTGATGTGTTGTAAGACTCATTAGTTTTTCAATCTAATTTAAGTTTTATTTTATTTCATTTCATAATTATAGTTGGTGTGTGCAAGAAATATTGACAAAATTTTATTATTTTAAAAAAATTGTCTATACCAACGGCAAAAGTGGTGGGTAAAAAAAATTCAATATGTATCATTGACCGTAGGTATAGCTTTGAGATTTTGTCCAACAGTAGAATCTACCGTAGCTATAGGCTATAGCAACGGAAAATTTCCGTGTGTACAGCGAGATAAAGTAGACGGAAGAAAACGTCCGTCGGTATAGGTTTTAAGGCCTATACCCACAGTTTTTCGACCTTTACCTACGGAATTTTGCCGTAGCTATAAGTCAAGTTTCTTGTAGTGACCAAACACTTCTTAATTCAAACTAACATACATGACACAATACACCTAGAGCACACAAGACTACATAACTTTCTGAAAACTCCAGCACTTAGAGCCTAAAGAGTATTGGCATATTTCACAATACAACTAAACATTAAAAACTACCTAAAACCATTAGAATTGAAACGAACCTTTATCGATTCACATATTACACCACACAGCCAACATATAGCACGCATGGATTACAACTTTGAAACTTCCTACAACACATAAATAACTAAACATCAGACCTACTGCACAAACAGATGTGGAATTCACTCATTTTCAATCTTCACTTTTTTCAAAGGGATAATGCATTGGCCCTAAGGAACTTCATCAAAAACCTTGGATAGAGCTGGTGAAATAGATGTGGAATTCACTCATTTTCAATTTTCACTTTTTTCAAAGGGATATTGCATTGGCCATAAGGAACTTCATCAAAAACCTTGGATAGAGCTGGTTGTACTTTGAGTCTTCACCGTGATTTATGTGGGGTTGGTTCCATTTATTGATATTGATATTATTATATAATGTTACACTTTTGAGTTCTCTTTCAATCACAGTGGAGAATAAAGTGATAATAAGTGGAGAATAAAGTTATCTATCTATACCATATACCATGCATGCATCTGCATGAATCTCGGTACACTCCTTTTGCAAAATGATATAATATTACAACTTGATTAGTAGGTATCAAACTCTTAATCTAAGCCATTCAAATGCATTTATAATATATCAAAATAGTTTTTTAATTAATAAAATATTTTTAAATAATTAGAACTATGTTTTTTTAATTTATCATTGTATCTATTTCCAAATTTTAATATATTATATTTAAATTAATTTAGAAATCAACTTTTATTTATATTTTTTAATATTTTGTTTTGTATAAATTTAAATATTGAAAATGACAGATTGCATTGTTTTTTATATAAGGTCTACCAAAACCCACAAAAATAGAGAGCTACCAAATACTAATTAATGATCCAACACTACACCGAGGAAAGATTTAATTTAATCTTACTAAATATATAAGGGCTCATAACTTTAAAAATAAAAAATATATGGTAGTATACATAGGTTGCAAATGCTAACTAGAATCAGGTACCTCTTTTGGACTATGATAGAGGGGATGAAATATTTCTTTTACAACAGCTGATAATGATAAAGATCACATGGAAGAGGATGAGAAAGGTCTCTTTAGTTAATTTGGTGTGTTACTTTTTTTTTTCCTTTTTCTCTTCATAGGAATTATATACCTCATCACCTACCTCATCACCTGTATGTATCATATTCTGTTTTGTTTTGCTCTTACATGCAATCCTAATAGCATTTGAACCTTTTTCCATTTTTGTAAATTTAAAGTGAAGGAATATAAGGTGAAGGAACTAGCAAGGTTCTTCTACAAATTAATGGTTGATATTAGACCATTTTGGATCACACATGTCATATGCTCGTAGTAATAATAATAATAATAATAATATGGAAGCAGCAATAAGATTCTTCTACAAAGGCTTCATGATACAAACACTTATAACCAATATTTATGCATAAGTTTATTTAAGCATTTTTTATGGCAAAAAAATATTATGTTATATATAATTTTTTTCCCTATCTAATACTTTTATTTTTATTTATTTATTTACTTTTATTTTTTTTAAAAACTAATTCACCCTATGAGAATCAAAGTGGAATATGATCACTTTTAAATTAAGCTTACAACTCACAAAAACACAACTTAATCTCAAAATCTTTAAATATATAAGATTTATTTATTTTTCTTTTTACCATCGATAAAGTTAAGGGCCCGTAACTTTAAAAAAAATTTAAAAAAACTTACAGAAAAAAATTAAAAATAAGTTTCGAAGGGTCTATTGTCACGTTTGTCTCCTGATTATAAATTATATGGTAGTATACATAGATTGTAACCAAATGATCAAATAATAATATCAAACTTTAGTTGGTTCAGTGGTGATTGACGCTGAACTTGGTAGGGAGGACCACAGTTGGATCCCCCGCAATTGTGATCGGAAGGGGGCCGGAACCACTTGATGTCAGAACCGACCGCCGAACCAGATTAAACTGGTGGTGAAAACCAAAAAAAATCAAATAATAGGTCTAAATTAATGTATGTTTGTAAATTGCAACAAAATAGGTATTTTCTTGATCGTATTAGTCTTTATTTTAAAAGTGTCGGGTGGAAACAATCATTTGATAAAAAAATAAAAGGAAAAAATGATTAAATAATTTGTATTTATATAAACACCTTGTGGGTCCAAATGAGGTGTAGACTTTCCCACCATGGTCCATGAATAAGAACCATTGGATTATGCAACACATCACATTTTATAATGTATTGTATCTCTCCACACCTAACTTTCCCCCCCTCTTCCTCTCATTTTACATAAAACCAAAAAACCAGTCATTTGTTAAGACTGTGCTTTTCGTTTCTTTGTACGTGTCAGTGAAAGTGAGAATCTTGAAAAAGTGTTTGGAAGTGAAAGTGAAGGAATATAATAATGATATTAAGGTAAAGGAGGCAGGAAGATTCTTCTACAAATTAATGGTTGATAACTTGATATTAGACCATTTTGGATCACACATGCATGTCATACGTAATTAATAATAATGATATGGAAGTAGCAATATGATTCTTCTAAAAATGTTTTAATGAGAAAGTGGTTTCACTACTTCTATTATACTACCATATACTCTCTCCGGCCTTAATTATAAACAAATGTCACTTTTTGGATTTATTGAATAACTAATATATCTAGTCTGAAAAATGGATTAGATACATTAGTTGTTCAATGTATTTAAAAAGTGACGTTTACATAAAATTAAGGCCGGGGGAGTACATAGTTACACTCTTTTGCAAAATGATATCATTATCATTAGTATTCAGTTTTGGATAAAAATGTTGGGGTCCATGATTTTTATTCCCTCCGGCATTTCTTCACTGCAAAGTGTTGCTACTAAAAGTAAAACAAACTATAACGCAAAAAAAAAAAAAAAACTAGAAAAAGTACATAAAACAAATAGGAAATTTTCTTCTTCTTGAGTTCTCTTCCAATCACAGTGGAGAATAAAGTGAGAATAATGAAAAAATGTAAAACAGAATATAAAGTTTCTAGTATATAATATCAATATCAACGCCACCAACATTATCGTATGATATGTCCCTCAATACCATGGCATGTCAAGGCTAGATCATCTTTCACCTTTAACCAATAAAAATTGGACAACACATAGAGTAGACCAATCACAACCTTTGTAGTATATTTTCTCTCATCCGTTCTTTTTCAAAGTGTATTCTCACTTTTTGTTTGGTACATTCTTACTTTAGCAAACAAAGAATGAAAAAATATAAGTTAGAATAAAAACATTAGTCCCCACCCCACCACTTTTTACTTTATCTGCACACATGAGAAGATGAGAGGAAGATGTTTTTTCTTGAAGAATTAAATAAAAGAAATTGAATCACTATATGAAAGAATAGTGCATCAACAAATTAGCTCACTCACATGATAAGATCAATTTAAAATTCCTCAGCTTATAAAAAAAAACTTAAAATTCGTTAAAGTAATAAATAAAATGAAGAGAAATGACAGGTTCCTAATTTAATTCTATCACTTTTTTTTTTCGTTTTAGAATGTTAAAGTTAAAATCTCACAAGTTCAACAATAATATTTTAAAAATTTATATTTAAAAATTGAATTATGTAACAATCCACTTTGAGTATTAAAGAGCGGAGCTAAGAAAAATGAGTAAACTAGAACTAATAGATTTACCACTTACTTTATTGGTGGAACCCACACCCATTAAAATAAAAACCAAGTCACACGTACACCACCTCCTTTTAATGTTGGTTTTTCTTGGTTGCCTTCACATGGAGATGGACATGCTACACACCATGATGTGTATCCAATTAAAAGTTAACAGCAATTAAAAGTTAATTAACAACTATAGTTCATTATGTTATATGTCTCTCAATTACATATTGTAATAGATACTTTTTTTTTCACAATTGACCTGTTGCATTGATGACACTTGGTCATTCGAATGAGATTATCCATTTGTCTTCACAATTGATCATTGCATTAATGACACTTGATCATTCCAATGAGATATCCATTTGTCTCTATCACAGAGGTACTAAAATTCTAGGGGCACCAATTATTTTATTTTACTTAGTGGTTGTATATGCGCACATGCACTCACATGTGTGTGCGTGCGTGCGTGCGTACGTGCGTCTGTGTCTTAAAATGAATAAATTAAATAATTATTATAAATAAATATTTATGAAAAACAAATAAATTTCTATACTATAATGAAAATTAAAAAACATATTTAAAAAATAAAAGTCAATATAAGACTCAAAAATATATTTAATAAAATGAAAAACTGTGCAAACAAAATTTCTATACTATTTAAAAATTCTCATTAGTGATAGTGTGAAACAGTTAATGCACCTCCTATTTACAATTTTATTGGATAAAAAAAAACACTAACCAGTGTTATTCAAGAAAAAAGTCTTAGATCCTTTATCACTCCAACATGGCCACACACATGATTATTAGCTTAAGCAAACTATAATTAAAACACATCCAAAGCAAGTAAATTAATGTAGAATTTGGCTACTCAATGTATACATAAAAGTAAGGCATTTCAAATTGTATCAATTAATAATTTACAACACAAATAAATAAAGAAAATTAATTACAAAATAGAAAGTAAACACTCCTAAGAAAGGCCCATCCTTGGCTGGCGAAGAGCTGGGAAGGAATGGGTAGGAATCGGGAGGAGGCATCATACACTCATCGCCATTGAATAACACTCTTCTAGGAAATGCCCATCATTGGCCGAATGTGAAGGTTTCCTTGTTCTTTTGAAGAAGAATTTCGGTTTGGACATATCCACCCGTTCCGGCTTCCTTTAGTATATCATTAAAAAATTTGACACCAAAAAACATACCAGTGTCATCTGTATGCAAAACCAATAATACGGATTAGCAGTCATTCATAATGTTATTGACATGAATCAAACAAGTTAGGATAACACTTACTTATTGAACCATAAGAAATTAATGGTTTATAGTTGAAGCTAAATACTTGACTCAGACCGTTCAAGCCAGGGTGTTCAACTAACAAATTTCAGTCGGAATAATTCAAATGGTAGTTGAAGTTGGTGAGAGTCACCTTTACGCGCCAATATTCCTTGTAGCTAGTTTTGATGTGCCAATGAACTCAAATTGGACACATATGGCTAGTACAATATAACCATCAGGTATCCACTGCATTATATCCCAAAACTTTCTTTTCCAAAATAACACTACAACAAAAATTGGATTTATATATACTTACAATATAATCATCAGGTATCCACTGCATTATATCCCAAATTTATATATACTTACAAGAAAGTTTTGGGATATAATGCAGTGAATACGTGATGGTTATATTGTAAGTATATATAAATTTTCTTTTACAAAATAACACTACAACAAAAATTGAATTTAGATGTACAGCGTCGGGGTGGCCTACTAAATCCAATTTTTGTTGTAGTGTTATTTTGTAAAAGAAAATTTATATATACTTACAATATAACCATCACGTATTCACTGCATTATATCCCAAAACTTTCTTGTAAGTATATATAAATTTGGGATATAATGCAGTGGATACCTGATGATTATATTGTAAGTATATATAAATCCAATTTTTGTTGTAGTGTTATTTTGGAAAAGAAAGTTTTGGGATATAATGCAGTGGATACCTGATGGTTATATTGTACTAGCCATATGTGTCCAATTCGAGTTCATTGGCACATCAAAACTAGCTACAAGGAATATTGGCGCGTAAAGGTGACTCTCACCAACTTCAACTACCATTTGAATTATTCCGACTGGAATTTGTTAGTTGAACACCCTGGCTTGAACGGTCTGAGTCAAGTATTTAGCTTCAACTATAAACCATTAATTTCTTATGGTTCAATAAGTAAGTGTTATCCTAACTTGTTTGATTCATGTCAATAACATTATGAATGACTGCTAATGCGTATTATTGATTTTGCATACAGATGACACTAGTATGTTTTTTGGTGTCAAATTTTTTAATGATATACTAAAGGAAGCCGGAACGGGTGGATATGTCCAAACCGAAATTCTTCTTCAAAAGAACAAGGAAACCTTCACATTCGGCCAATGATGGGCATTTCCTAGAAGAGTGTTATTCAATGGCGATGAGTGTATGATGCCTCCTCCCGATTCCTACCCATTCCTTCCCAGCTCTTCGCCAGCCAAGGATGGGCCTTTCTTAGGAGTGTTTACTTTCTATTTTGTAATTAATTTTCTTTATTTATTTGTGTTGTAAATTATTAATTGATACAATTTGAAATTTCTTACTTTTACTTTTATGTATACATTGAGTAGCCAAATTCTACATTAATTTACTTGCTTTGGATGTGTTTTAATTATAGTTTGCTTAAGTTAATAATCATGTGTGTGGCCATGTTGGAGTGATAAAGGATCTAAGACTTTTTTTTTCTTGAATAACACTAGTTAGTGTTTTTTTTTATCCAATAAAATTGAAAATAGGAGGTGCATTAACTATTCCACACTATCACTAATGAGAATTTTTAAATAGTATAGAAATTTTGTTTGCACAGTTTTTCATTTTATTAAATATATTTTTGAGTCTTATATTGACTTTTATTTTTTAAATATGTTTTTTTAATTTTCATTATAGTATAGAAATGTATTTGTTTTTCATACATATTTATTTATAATAATTATTTAATTTATTCATTTTAAGACACAGACGCACGCACATGTGAGTGCATGTGTGCATATACACATACTAAGTAAAATAAAATAATTGGTGCCCCTAGAATTTTAGTACCTTTGTGATAGAGAAAAATGGATATCTCATTGGAATGATCAAGTGTCATTAATGCAATGATCAATTGTAAAGACAAATGGATAATCTCATTCGAATGACCAAGTGTCATCAATGCAATAGGTCAATTGTGAAAAAAAAAGTATCTATAACAATATGTAATTTTATAGCTGTTAATTAACTTTTAATTGCTGTTAACTTTTAATGTGATACATATCATGGTGTGTAGCATGCCCATCTCCATGTGAAGGCAACCAAGAAAAATCAACAATAAAAGGAGGTGGTTTACGTGTGACTTGATTTTTATTTTAATAGGTGTGGGTTCCACCAATAAAGTAAGTGGAAAATCTCTTGGTTTTAGTTTACTCTTTTTTCTTAGTTCCGCTCTTTAATACTCAAAGTGGATTGTTACATAATTCAATTTTTTAAATATAAATTTTTAAAATATTATTGTTGAAGTTGTGAGATTTTAACTTTAACATTCTAAAACGAAAAAAAAGTGATTGAATTAAATTAGGAACCTGTCATTTTCTCTTCATTTTATTTATTACTTTAACTAATTTTAAGTTATTTTTATAAGCTGGGGAATTTTAAATTGAACTTATCATGTGAGTGAGCTAATTCGTTGATGCACTATTCTTTCATATAGTGATTCAATTTCTTTTATTTAATTCTTCAAGAAAAAGCATCTTCCTCTCATCTTCCCATGTGTGCAGATAAAGTAAAAAGTGGTGGGGTGGGGACTAATGTTTTTATTCTAACTTATAATTTTTCATTCTTTGTTTGCTAAAGTGAGAATGTACGAAACAAAAAGTGAGAATACACTTTGAAAAAGAACGGATGAGAGAAAATATACTACAAAGGTTGTGATTGGTCTACTCTATGTGTTGTCCAATTTTTATTGGTTAAAGGTGAGAGATGATCTAGCCTTGACATGTCATGGTATTGAGGGACATATCGTACGATAATGTTGGTGGCGTTGATATTGATATTATATACTAGAAACTTTATATTTTGTCTTATATTTTTTCATTATTCTCACTTTATTCTCCACTGTGATTGGAAGAGAACTCAAGAAGAAGAAAATTCCCTATTTGCTTTATGTACTTTTTCTTGTTTTTTTTTTTTTTTGTGTTAAAGTTTGTTTTACTTTTAGTAGCAACATTTTGCAGTGAAGAAATGCCGGAGGGAATAAAAATCATGGACCCCAACATTTTTATCCAAAACTGAATACTGATGATAATGATATCATTTTGCAAAAGAGTGTAACTATGTACTCCCCCGGCCTTAATTTTATGTAAATGTCACTTTTTAAATACATTGAACAACTAATGTATCTAACCCATTTTTCAGACTAGATATATTAGTTATTCAATAAATCCAAAAAGTGACATTTGTTTATATTTAAGGCCGGAGAGAGTATATGGTAGTATAATAGAAGTAGTGAAACCACTTTCTCATTAAAACATTTGTAGAAGAATCATATTGCTGCTTCCATATCATTATTATTAATTACGTTTGACATGCATGTGTGATCCAAAATGGTCTAATATCAAGTTATCAACCATTAATTTGTAGAAGAATCTTCCTGCCTCCTTTACCTTAATATCATTATTATATTCCTTCACTTTCACTTCCAAACACTTTTTCAAGATTCTCACTTTCACTAACACGTAAAAAGAAACGAAAAACACAGCCTTAACAAATGACTGGTTTTTTGGTTTTATGGAAAATGAGAGGAAGAGGGGGGAAAAGTTAGGTGTGGAGAGATACAGTATATTATAAAATGTGATGTGTTGCATAATCCAATGGTTCTTATTCATGGACCATGGTGGGAAAGTCTACACCTCATTTGGACCCACCAGGTGTTTATATAAATACAAATTATTTAATCACTTTTTCCTTTTATTTTTTTTTATCAAATGTTTGTTTCCACCCAACACTTTTAAAATAAAGACTAATACGATCAAGAAAATACCTATTCTGTTACAATTTACAAACATACATTAATTTAGACCTATTATTTGATTATTTTTTTCACCACAAGTTTAATCTGGTTCGGCGGTCGGTTCTGACATCAAGTGGTTCCGGCCCCCTTCCGATCACAATTGCGGGGGATCCAACTGTGGTCCTCCCTACCAAGTTCAGCGTCAATCACCACTGAACCAACTAAAGATTGATATTATTATTTGATCATTTGGTTACAATCTAGATTAATGTATTTTCACTCAATTTTAAAAATTGCAAAAAAAATGGTTCCACTTCTCCAAGAGTCTCTTAATTTTAAGTTGAAATATTATGAAGTATGAACACACATAGATTAGAAAAGAGTTAGAAAAGTTTTGTTTTTTTTTTTTTTGATAGAGAAGAGGGCTAACAGCCCAAAAAAAGAAAAGCTACAAAGCTATCAATCTAGGAGAAGATAAACCTAGAAGATCATACTGATACATGTCCTACACCTGGGGGGACACACATCAAAGAAGACAACCTCATAATCAAGCGAACAACCATGATTAGCTAAGGCATCCGCACACTTGTTTGCCTCCCGATAGGTATGCGAAGTTTCTACAACCCAATCCATCTCAAGTAACTTCCAAATCTGCTTCAGCAAGGAAATTCCAGCACTACTCATTGTACTACGATTCTTCAACACCTGAACCACCGTTTCGGAGTCGATATGCAGCTTCACCCTTCTAAACCCCAGCCTATGAGCATATTTTAATCCTTCATACACTCCCCAAAGTTCAGCTACAAAGGCACTACAAAGACCAAGACACTTCGCAAACCCCCCTAACCATTCTCCATGACTTCCCCGAATTATACCTCCACAACCAGCCACAACATGATCTTTGTAAGCTCCATCTGTATTGACTCTCACAAACATGTCTTTGGGAGGTTTCCACCCTATTAAAGTTACCGTTTGGTTTTTCAAAGTAGCAATAACATTAGATGATATTGCACTCCTGTAATCATTTACAGCATTTAAAACGTGTTGCGCTGGATACGGAGGACGCACAAAATTCTCATAAAAAACTTCCTTGTTTCTCCAAGTCCACAAACAATGGCAGCTCATTGCCCAAACATCTCGCCAGTCACCTGTACCATGCCAAATTACTTCATTATTCAGATTGAAGTGGATCCATTGTTGAAAATCTGCTATATAAAATTGATTTTGCGGGCTGCCTGCTACAAAATACCGCCACACCTCTCTAGTTTTCGGGCAATCTCTCATGACATGGAGAATAGTTTCTTCAATATCACCACAATAACTGCACATGGCATGACACAATCTCATTTTGTTTTTCAACGCATTAGTTAATAATCTCCCATGCAACATTAACCACAAGAAAGATCTCACTCTTTCAGGAGCATTTACCCTCCAAGCTTTCTTCCAATTTGATGTTACCTCTTCACCACTATAACCACAAAGCTTCATATACATATCTGAGACCGAGAAGTTCAACTTGTTACCACCAGTAAGCACTCTTTCATCATCTCCAAATTCTTCATTCGGAGGAAGCACTGCAGCAATTAATTTCATCAATGATGCTGGCATCCATTCCTTCATTAAGTTCCAATTCCACCTCCCATCTAAGTCAACCAGTTCATAAATTTTAACTCCAAGTAGATGTTGTGGAATATCTACATGATGAGCTAATACAATTCCTTCTTCCAACCACGTATCTTGCCAAGCATCAGTGCTCTTCCCATCACCCACAATCCAATAACTAAACATTTGAATAACAGGATTTAAAGCCATTAGTGCTTTCCAAAGACTCGAGTCAGTACCTCTGCAATTCCTATTGTTCAGATCATTCTCCATCTTATATTTGCCCCGTAAAACATGACACCACAAATCCGAACTACCCGTGTAAGACCCAAGATTTCTTTGTATAGTTGGTTTAAGGGATATTAGGGTTTCGATGTGTTCGTGTGACGAAACATCGTGTAATTATTAAGTTTTGCTGTAATCGAGTCTGTTTTGTGCTCGTGCACTGTAATTGTACAGACTTTTGTCTTGTGGTCCTGTTGCTTGAATAAGAAGTTACTTGTGGTTTCAGAATAATAAGTTTTGGATTATTCTTGTTTTTGGAAAAACGAGTAGGATTTTACCCGTCGTTGTAAAATCTTATTGCGTCTGTTTTGAGTGAGGTTTCGGGTGGAAGTTTTATATATCTGCGCGAGTTAGGATATATTCTGAGATTAATTTTCTAAGGTATGGAAGAAAATTACAGTCGCGGAAAAAGATTCGGCGATAAGTTTTGGAAATGTTTAACGTTGGATGTTCTTTCCGTAAGTTTTAAGTTTTTGTGTTTTACGTTCGTCGCGACGTGCGAGAGCTGATCGTGTGAGTGTTTCTATGAGGTGTTGAGTGTTATCTCAAGTGGGTTTGCTTTGGTTTGATCCAATGGCTAGGGTTTGGCCTTGGCATTGTGTTTTTGATCCAATGGCCATGAGTTAGCAAGAGCTTTGTCATAGTAAGGAGGTTTATGACTTGTGGACTTAAGAAAATCATAAAATCCACTCCATTCTTTCTCTCTTTCACGTGTGACTCCATTACTTTTCCAACCTTCACAAATTTTCATCTCTTCACCATTTTACTCCATTTCAAGCTTGGAAGCTTTGAGGAAGATTGTAGAGAATCACTTTCTTAAGGTAACCACTCTTTTCCTTCTCATTTTTGGTTGGTTAAAACTCTTGGAGTGATGAGTTTTAGTTTATGTTCATGAGATGGAAAGGTTAGGAATTGATTCTTGTTTCATGAAAGTTGTTCATGAGAGCTTAGGAAGCATGCTAGACTTTGTTGTTTTTGTTTTCCATGAGTTGGTGAAAAATCTCATGAGAAAAGTTAGGGTTTTGGTTGGTTTATGTATTGATCAATAACATGTGGTTAAGTTGTAAGGTTTTGAAAAGAAAAGTTGTCTTTGAACCTTTGGGCGAAAGGGAAATGCGTTGTATGGTTTTGTTTTAGAAAATCCGATGAAAAATATTTTGTGGTTTACGAAAATATTTCCTAAGAGTTTTGGGTAGTGTTTTTGGGGTCAAAGTGGTTTAAAACTATTGTGACATGTGATGTCGCTTTTTACCTTGAAAACATGTTTGAAAATGATTACCGGACGGTTAAGGCCCGTAATAAAACTTGTGCTTGGATTTGGTTTTGTTTTTGGAAATGAAAATCAAATAACTTGCACTCGAAGCAACCAACATGCTTTCGGAAATGTGTTGCTTGCTTATGAAAATGGTTTGCTTTTATGCCTTGAAAAGATGTTGGGAACTAATAGAATCAAACTAGGCTTGGGGTGGAAAAAGGTGGTGTGAGTTGCTGTCTTGTGCTGTCATGACAGGTGCAACTCGCTGAGCGAGTTGTTACTCGCCAGGGCGAGTGTCACAGGTCCTGACAACACGCCGGGGCGAGCTCCAGGGCGAGTAAGACCAGTTCTCACTGCCTTCACTCGCCACCAACTCGCCAGGGCGAGCTCTGGAACCTAAAATTTTGGATTCTGATTTCTAAACTTGGTTTTTAGCCTTCTAATCCCTTTTTATTAATTTATGGAAGTGGTTGGGATTGGAAACGAGTTTTTCGGGTACTCGGAAAGTACGTAGCTTATAACGCAAGAAAACGGCCATTTTGCATTTCAAATTATTTAAGACTTTTGACAATTGTTTTGGGTCCTAAAAATAGTACAAATAACTCATGGTGGTTGATCAATACGATAGATTTTGGTATGGTATCCAAAAGAATGAATTTCCCTTGGAAACCTTTAGAGTTTTTGGGGTTATGGTGTAGTTTCAATACATTGGGTTTGGAAACGATGTATTGATTGTTCGTTGCTTGTTTTAGGGAGCACGTAGTGTTGTGTGAACGTTTTGTTGACGGAAGCTTGCCGAGGTAAGGGCTCCACTTTATTTCCGTCTTTTCAAACGGTTTTGTTAAACATGCTTTAGATTTTGCTGTGTTGCAATTGGTGGTGTGCTTGGCATGTTTTGTGATGTATTCTCGATATGAGATCGTGGTAAATACATGATTCGTTGTTTTACATATGATTGGAGATGTATGTATGAACATGTGATTAATTACATATGACTAGATGTATATGTATGTGTTGATGTGGTGTGATTACATATGCGTGTACGATATGTATGTGTTGCATTAGCATATAAGGGGAATCGTATGCTCATGCATTCATAGTACGTGGTTATCGGGAATGGATCACGGGGTGCGATTATCGGGAATGGATCCACCTTACTCCTACGGGAATTATTGAGTCCAATAAGCGGTTATCGGGAATGGACTGCGGAGTGCGATTACCGGGAATGGATCCATCCTAACCCTTTGTGGTTTTATTGATTTTGATTACTCTTCCGGAATTCATATGCATGTGGTAATGGGGAATCTACCACACTCATTGTAGAAGTCTGCATTAGGCTTGGTGTGCATTATATATATAAGCCCGTTGGTGGGAATTGCTTTTGTGTTAAAGAGCTTTCTCTTGTGTATGTGGAAATTTGTTATGTGTACATCTTTCGCACCGGTTATATATATATATATATATATATATATATACCTTTTATTTTGTGGTGACCCTTTCTTTCATTTGCGGGCTCATCCCACCCAGATGATGGGTTAGGTCGTGGTGACGACGGTGGCTGTTCCAGGCCCCAGTGAGCGGCTGGAGTTTTAGTTTAGAGTAGTTAGACTATGCGCCGGTGTGTTTTGTGCACCGTGCTTTTTGGTTAGGCATAGGATTCTAACTTGTTTTGTTGTAAGTGTTTTAATACTTAGACTTGGATTGTAATTATTCAGGAATACACTTTGCTTGTCGAAGCACCTTATGGTAATGAGTCTTTTGTATATTTGAATGCCAGCTCATTTAAAATCTATTATGCGCACTCTGAGTGTTAGTTGAAAAAAAAAGAAAAAGAAAATAATGCCCTTTTTGGCTTTTGAAAAACGGGGTGTTACAATTGGTATCAGAGCACGGCTTTAAATCTTCAAAGGGAAAGTGTATACTTGAGTCGTTAGTCCAGAGTCGGTTAGAACGTAACTAGGGTTGAGTTAGTTCTAGTGTTTGTTCTGTGTCGGGTTATGAGTTAGTAACCGTTGGATGAGATTTTCTGTTGAGATTCAGAAATGTTTGGATAAGGAATCTAATCAGAATTGGTATTGCCGAGAATAGAATGCCTCCAAGAAGGGCACCTACAGCACCTATGGCGGATAATGCTGATATAAACCAGATGGCTTATGCCATGCATACGATGGCAGCGGCTGTGACTGCTCAGAGCCATGCTAAGGCGCAGAGAGATCTGGAAAAGCGCGAAAGAGAAATACTCGCGGTTGGATCTAGACTTCTTTCACATTTCAACCACCAGACTCCTCCAAAGTTTAATGGAGAGGGAGGTCCGGAAACTGCGGATTTGTGGCTCCAATCTGTGGAGAGGATATTCGGGGCAATTCATTGTCCAGAAAGGGAGAAGGTAGTCTTAGCTACCTATCAGTTACTCGGGGGTTTTGAGTATTGGTGGAGGAACACCCGACTGATCATGGAGAATGTTCATGAGGAATTGAATTGGGAGAACTTCAAGAGGAGGTTCTTAGCCAAGTACTTTCCCGAGATTGCGAGGGAAAGGTACGGAGAAGAGTTCTTGAGACTGAGGCAGGGTAGCATGAATGTGGAGGCTTACTCCAAGAAGTTTGAATCACTATCCCGTTTCTTCCGCTTCTTTAGGGATGGGATAGATGAGGTTTATATGTGCCGTCGCTTTCAAGATGGTTTGAGGTACGAGCTGCAAGACGCAGTGGTGCCGTTAGGGATTCGACACTTTCAAGTGCTGGTTGAGAAGTGTCAAGAGGTTGAGGATATGAGAAACAAGCGGGTGAACCGCCAAAGTGGTTTTAGTGCGGGAGGACCAAGTCGTACCAATGATCGTGGTTCGACTCAGAATCGGGGGAAACAAAGTGGTAAGCCGTATGATCGTCCACAGAACAGTAAGGGACAAGGGAGGTCGGTGAACCAAGGGAACCAAAATAGGGTGAAACAAGGTTGTTTCAAGTGTGGCGAGGTGGGCCACTATGCCAATGAATGCCCGACCGTGGCAAATGTTTGTTATAATTGTAAGAAGCCGGGGCATGTGGCTAGAGAGTGCAAGGCCCCAAAGGCCGGACCATCGGCAAATGCGGCGCAAGGCTCACAAGGTACTAGACCGGCGGCAAAGGCACGTGCTTACTGTATGGGCACCGAGTTGAGTGGGCAGGCTAGCAATGCCATCCACGAGAGCTGTCACATCGCAGGTAATTCTTTAACTGCTTTGATTGACACGGGGGCAACCCACTCATTCATATCTTTGGCATGAGCAAATCGTTTGAGTTTGAATGTATATGTGCTTCCGTTTGATTTGAATGTTTTGACTCCTGCTAAGGACTTGGTAGTGAATACTGCATGTTTGCATTGTTTGGTAGTAATCCAGAATAGGGATTTTCTGGTCAATTTGGTTTGTCTACCGCTTTTATCTCTCGAGATCATCCTCGGGATGGATTGGTTGTCTTATCATTATGTGATTCTAGACTGTGCTCGGAAATTGGTTTTCTTTCCCGAGCCAGGTGTGCGAAGGTACTTGTCTGCAAATCGACTTTCTGTGGTGATGTGTAATGGAGAACCGGAGATAGTTTCACTTGCTAGCTTAGGAGTGATGTCGGAGATCCGAATTGAGGAAATTCGTGTGGTTCAGGATTTCCAAGATATGTTTCCATCAGAGATTCCAGCTTTTCCTCCGTGTAGAGAGGTGGAATTCTTTTTTGATTTGCAACCGGGTACGGGTCCGATTTCGGAATCAGCTTATCGGATGGCTCCAGCTGAGTTAGTAGAGTTGAAGAGTCAGATTGAGGACTTGTTAGAGAAGGGTTTCATAAGGCCTAGTGTGTCGCCTTGGGGAGCACCTGTCTTATTGGTTAAAAAGAAGGATGGTAAATCTCGTCTGTGTGTGGATTACCGGAAGCTTAATAAGGTGACTATCAAGAACCGATATCCATTGCCGCGTATTGATGATCTGATGGATCAGTTGAGGGGAGCCTCAGTGTTTTCCAAGATCGACTTGAAATCTGGATAGCACCAGATAAGAGTGCGAGATGAGGATGTTCAGAAAACGGCGTTTAGGACGCGGTATGGGCATTATGAGTTCTTAGTGATGCCGTTCGGAGTGACGAATGCACCGGCTATCTTTATGGCCTACATGAATCGGATATTCAATTCATTTTTGGACAAGTTTGTGGTAGTGTTCATTGATGACATTTTGGTGTATTCTAAGAGTGAAGAGGAGCATGAAGAGCATCTTCGCTTGGTTTTGCAAGTTTTGCGGGAAAGTAAGCTGTATGCAAACCCGTCAAAGTGTGACTTTTGGTTGGAAGAGGTGAATTTCCTTGGCCATGTTATATCAAAAGAAGGAATAGTCGTGGATCCAGCCAAGATTGATACGGTACTTTCATGGAAGCAGCCTCAAACCGTGACCGATGTGAGGAGTTTTGTGGGTTTGGCCGGTTATTACCGCAGGTTTATAGAAGGATTTGCTAAGATTGTGGCACCGATGACACAACTTACGCGAAAAGATCAACCTTTTGCGCGGACTGAGAAGTGTGAGTTGAGTTTTCAGTTGTTGAAGGAGCGATTGACGACTTCGCCAGTCTTGATGTTACCCCAGTCGGATGAACCGTATGAGGTTTATTGTGATGCTTCTCATCAAGGGTTGGGTTGTGTGTTGATGCAACACAAGAGAGCAGTGGCTTATGCGTCGAGGCAACTGAAAGTGCATGAAAAGAATTATCCTACGCACGATCTAGAGCTTGCGGCCGTTGTTTTTGCATTGAAGATTTGGAGACATCATCTTTATGGTTGCACTTTTGTCGTGTTTAGTGACCATAAAAGTCTTAAGTACTTGTTTGATCAGAAAGAGCTTAATATGCGACAGAGGAGATGGATGGAAACTTTGAAGGACTTC
Source organism: Trifolium repens (assembly GCA_030408175.1). NCBI lineage: Eukaryota > Viridiplantae > Streptophyta > Magnoliopsida > Fabales > Fabaceae > Trifolium > Trifolium repens. The sequence goes on from CP125851.1 coordinate 43,175,899, forward strand.
GACTTTACGTTAGAATACCATCCGGGAAAGGCTAATGTGGTAGCCGATGCTTTGAGTAGGAAGAGTGTGTCGGTTTGTTCGGCACAAATGGCTAGTCAACAAGAGTTGTTGAGAGAGTTCCGTGATTTGCACCTAGAGGTAGAGTTTGCTTTAGGGATTATGAGACTAGGTATGATTACCATCTCAAGCGGGTTATTGGAGGATATTGCTAATTGTCAAGATGACAAGTTTCTCATGGAGAAAAGAGCTTTGATTGTTCGAGGAACCAACCGAGATTTCAAGGTGGGATCGGACAATATCTTGAGGTGTCAAGGTAGGGTGTGTGTACTCGATGCTATGAACTTGAAAAACATCATTCTAGGGGAGGCACACAAGAGTAAACTTAGTATACATCCCGGAGCGACAAAGATGTATCAAGACCTGAGGCATGATTTCTGGTGGCCGGGTATGAAAAAGGATGTGGCTGAGTATGTGGCGTCGTGTCTGACTTGTCAGAAGGCGAAGGTTGAGCATCAGAGACCAGCAGGGATGCTGCAGTCGTTAGATATCCCCGAGTGGAAGTGGGATAGTATTTCTATGGATTTCATCACTGGTTTACCTAAGACCAGGAGGAAGCATGATTCCATTTGGGTGATAGTGGATCGTTTGACTAAGTCCGCTCATTTTCTACCGGTAAGGACTACGGATACAGCGGCGAAGTTGACCGATATTTACATTGCTGAGATTGTGAGGTTACATGGGATTCCGTCAAGTATAGTGTCGGATCGAGACCCAAAGTTTACTTCACACTTTTGGAGGACTTTGCATGAGGCGTTGGGGACGAAATTGAGATTGAGTTCCGCCTACCATCCTCAGACAGATGGACAGACCGAGAGAACAAATCAATCTTTGGAAGATTTGTTGAGAGCTTGTGTATTGGATGATCGTGGGAGTTGGGATGATGTATTACCTTTGATAGAATTCACATACAACAACAGTTTCCACGCGAGTATTGGAATGGCACCATACGAGGCTTTGTATGGAAGGAGATGTCAGACTCCTTTGTGTTGGTATCAAGATGGGGAGAGTATGATAGTAGGACCGGAAATGGTACAACAGACGACGGACAAGGTCCGAAAGATAAGGGCAATGATGAAGGTTGCTCAAGATCGACAAAAGAGTTATGCGGATAGGCGTCGGAGGCCTTTAGAGTTTGAGGAGGGAGACCATGTATTTCTCCGTGTTACCCCAACAACTGGTGTTGGAAGGGCTTTGAAAGCAAAGAAGTTGACTCCGAAGTTTATAGGGCCTTATCAGATTACGGAGCGGATTGGGAAGGTAGCATACCGGATCGCGTTGCCACCGGTACTATCTTTGATTCATGACGTGTTCCATGTGTCGCAATTACGGAAGTATACACCGGATCCATCACATGTGATTACACCAGATGACATCCAGTTGAGGGATAACTTGTCATTTGAAGTTCCGCCGATCAAGATTGCGGATAGGAAGATGAAGCGTCTGAGAACGAAAGAGATACCTTTGGTGAAGGTAATATGGAACGAAGCTACATGAGATACCACCTGGGAGCTCGAGAGTAAGATGAAAGAGTTATACCCCAGTTTGTTTGACGACGTCTAAGTTTCGAGGACGAAACTTCTTTTAGGGGGGTAGTATTGTAAGACCCAAGATTTCTTTGTATAGTTGGTTTAAGGGATATTAGGGTTTCGATGTGTTCGTGTGATGAAACATCGTGTAATTATTAAGTTTTGCTGTAATCGAGTCTGTTTTGTGCTCGTGCACTGTAATTGTACAGACTTTTGTCTTGTGGTCCTGTTGCTTGAATAAGAAGTTACTTGTGGTTTCAGAATAATAAGTTTTGGATTATTCTTGTTTTTGGAAAAACGAGTAGGATTTTACCCGTCGTTGTAAAATCTTATTGCGTCTGTTTTGAGTGAGGTTTCGGGTGGAAGTTTTATATATCTGCGCGAGTTAGGATATATTCTGAGATTAATTTTCTAAGGTATGGAAGAAAATTACAGTCGCGGAAAAAGATTCGGCGATAAGTTTTGGAAATGTTTAACGTTGGATGTTCTTTCCGTAAGTTTTAAGTTTTTGTGTTTTACGTTCGTCGCGACGTGCGAGAGCTGATCGTGTGAGTGTTTCTATGAGGTGTTGAGTGTTATCTCAAGTGGGTTTGCTTTGGTTTGATCCAATGGCTAGGGTTTGGCCTTGGCATTGTGTTTTTGATCCAATGGCCATGAGTTAGCAAGAGCTTTGTCATAGTAAGGAGGTTTATGACTTGTGGACTTAAGAAAATCATAAAATCCACTCCATTCTTTCTCTCTTTCACGTGTGACTCCATTACTTTTCCAACCTTCACAAATTTTCATCTCTTCACCATTTTACTCCATTTCAAGCTTGGAAGCTTTGAGGAAGATTGTAGAGAATCACTTTCTTAAGGTAACCACTCTTTTCCTTCTCATTTTTGGTTGGTTAAAACTCTTGGAGTGATGAGTTTTAGTTTATGTTCATGAGATGGAAAGGTTAGGAATTGATTCTTGTTTCATGAAAGTTGTTCATGAGAGCTTAGGAAGCATGCTAGACTTTGTTGTTTTTGTTTTCCATGAGTTGGTGAAAAATCTCATGAGAAAAGTTAGGGTTTTGGTTGGTTTATGTATTGATCAATAACATGTGGTTAAGTTGTAAGGTTTTGAAAAGAAAAGTTGTCTTTGAACCTTTGGGCGAAAGGGAAATGCGTTGTATGGTTTTGTTTTAGAAAATCCGATGAAAAATATTTTGTGGTTTACGAAAATATTTCCTAAGAGTTTTGGGTAGTGTTTTTGGGGTCAAAGTGGTTTAAAACTATTGTGACATGTGATGTCGCTTTTTACCTTGAAAACATGTTTGAAAATGATTACCGGACGGTTAAGGCCCGTAATAAAACTTGTGCTTGGATTTGGTTTTGTTTTTGGAAATGAAAATCAAATAACTTGCACTCGAAGCAACCAACATGCTTTCGGAAATGTGTTGCTTGCTTATGAAAATGGTTTGCTTTTATGCCTTGAAAAGATGTTGGGAACTAATATAATCAAACTAGGCTTGGGGTGGAAAAAGGTGGTGTGAGTTGCTGTCTTGTGCTGTCATGACAGGTGCAACTCGCTGAGCGAGTTGTTACTCGCCAGGGTGAGTGTCACAGGTCCTGACAACACGCCAGGGCGAGCTCCAGGGCGAGTAAGACCAGTTCTCACTGCCTTCACTCGCCACCAACTCGCCAGGGCGAGCTCTGGAACCTAAAATTTTGGATTCTGATTTCTAAACTTGGTTTTTAGCCTTCTAATCCCTTTTTATTAATTTATGGAAGTGGTTGGGATTGGAAACGAGTTTTTCGGGTACTCGGAAAGTACGTAGCTTATAACGCAAGAAAACGGCCATTTTGCATTTCAAATTATTTAAGACTTTTGACAATTGTTTTGGGTCCTAAAAATAGTACAAATAACTCATGGTGGTTGATCAATACGATAGATTTTGGTATGGTATCCAAAAGAGTGAATTTCCCTTGGAAACCTTTAGAGTTTTTGGGGTTATGGTGTAGTTTCAATACATTGGGTTTGGAAACGATGTATTGATTGTCCGTTGCTTGTTTTAGGGAGCACGTAGTGTTGTGTGAACGTTTTGTTGACGGAAGCTTGCCGAGGTAAGGGCTCCACTTTATTTCCGTCTTTTCAAACGGTTTTGTTAAACATGCTTTAGATTTTGCTGTGTTGCAATTGGTGGTGTGCTTGGCATGTTTTGTGATGTATTCTCGATATGAGATCGTGGTAAATACATGATTCGTTGTTTTACATATGATTGGAGATGTATGTATGAACATGTGATTAATTACATATGACTAGATGTATATGTATGTGTTGATGTGGTGTGATTACATATGCGTGTACGATATGTATGTGTTGCATTAGCATATAAGGGGAATCGTATGCTCATGCATTCATAGTACGTGGTTATCGGGAATGGATCACGGGGTGCGATTATCGGGAATGGATCCACCTTACTCCTACGGGAATTATTGAGTCCAATAAGCGGTTATCGGGAATGGACTGCGGGGTGCGATTACCGGGAATGGATCCATCCTAACCCTTTGTGGTTTTATTGATTTTGATTACTCTTCCGGAATTCATATGCATGTGGTAATGGGGAATCTACCACACTCATTGTAGAAGTCTGCATTAGGCTTGGTGTGCATTATATATATAAGCCCGTTGGTGGGAATTGCTTTTGTGTTAAAGAGCTTTCTCTTGTGTATGTGGAAATTTGTTATGTGTACATCTTTCGCACCGGTTATATATATATATATATACCTTTTATTTTGTGGTGACCCTTTCTTTCATTTGCGGGCTCATCCCACCCAGATGATGGGTTAGGTCGTGGTGACGACGGTGGCTGTTCCAGGCCCCAGTGAGCGGCTGGAGTTTTAGTTTAGAGTAGTTAGACTATGCGCCGGTGTGTTTTGTGCACCGTGCTTTTTGGTTAGGCATAGGATTCTAACTTGTTTTGTTGTAAGTGTTTTAATACTTAGACTTGGATTGTAATTATTCAGGAATACACTTTGCTTGTCGAAGCACCTTATGGTAATGAGTCTTTTGTATATTTGAATGCCGGCTCATTTAAAATCTATTATGCGCACTCTGAGTGTTAGTTGAAAAAAAAAAAAAAAAATAATGCCCTTTTTGGCTTTTGAAAAACGGGGTGTTACAACCCGTCTGAAGCTTCCAACTGAGCTTGCTCAAACACGCCTTGTTCATGATATCTAACTTGCGCAATCCTAGACCTCCCATTGCCTTTGGAACAACAATTTTATCCCACGCCACAGCATGGAATTTTCGTTTATGATTTGTGTCTCCCCACACGAAGTTTCGTTGCATCCGTTGTATTTCGTCCAAACACGACTTGGGAACTAGCGACGACATCATAGGATAGACAGGAATTGCCATAGACAGGAATTGCCTCAACTACACTCTTAGTTTTTGTTGTACCATTAGCGCGGTGTTTAAAAAAAACTAATTAATACTATTTATTTTGAATTAAAGACCATATGATTCAATTTCTTACAGTTCGGTTCGATTTTAGATAACAAATTAAAAAAATCTTCTCCAAGTAATTTGTTTGTAGACTATTTTATTTGACTATGTGGGTGATATAATGGCATTTAAAGTGGGGTCATTTCATCAAAATGTTAAATTTTTGGCTTATTTATTCAAACAGATGTGGGGTCAGCTGGCCCCAATAATTAAGGACCATGTGCATCCGTTCTGAGAACATTGCTACCAATAACAAATTGACCATTAGACATAATACCCGCAATAGAATCTACTCTAGGGGAGGTCTTATGCCAACCAAGTGAGATATACATCTCAAAGGTCAATACTATACAACCTCTAAACTTAAAAATGACTCTATTGTTCTAAATAAGGTTCCTAGAGTCATGGACCCTATTTGAAAACATTGACATCAATAGGGCAATACGCTCAAAAGAGTCTACTCTAGGTGAGGTCTTCATGCCAACCGAACGAGATATACGTCTCGCTGGCCAATACTACGCATCTAAACTAATTGGGTCTATAAATACTTCCTCTATAATTACTTCCTCGTTCCTTCCATTTTCCATGCATGTTAATTAGAGAGAAATTGTCACTACTTAAAGACCTCGGGTAACATTTAATATTATGTAAAACATGTGAAAAATAAATATTACTGATTGATTCTTATTACTTAACAATTTAACACTAGTCCTTCAAAAGTTTAACACTAGTAATTAACGAGCATGATGGTTGTTGGACAAGTTGGATACAATGATCAATGAATGAATTAGCACTTCCTGAATCCAAAGAATCAAGCACTATATTCTAAATGGGCACAAGTTATGGTGCATAAGCCATGTTTATGCACCGTGCATAAATACCCAAAATTGCTTAGTGCACCTCCCAGATTTCTAGTGCACCCCCTAATTGCTCAGCACACCCCCAGATTTCTTAGTACACCCCCCAGGTTTTAGGGGATGCGTTATAAATTAGGGGGTGCGCTAAGCAACATAGGGGGTGCGCTAATCAATCAGGGGGGTGCATTAAACAATTTTCATCATTTATGCACGGTGCATAAAGAAAAAGCTTATGCACCATAACCACTCCCTTTTTATACGCATAAAAAATTGCAGAACAGCAAGGGGATAAAAAACAAATATATTGTTATAACAATTAATGACTAAAATGATAGTTTGATTCTGAACAAAAAAATGGTGTCATTGTTTTTAAAGAATACCGTTTTCTTTTCTTCTCTCAGTGCCCGGGTCTCGAACCGAGTTCCACCAGATTGAAGAATAAATCCTCAACCAAGTGACTTCTCAGGAGATAGGCAGAATACCGTTTTCTTTTCACATATTCTTTATATATGTCTTTTGCCTCAAATATAACACGTGTGCATAAATCCAAAATTAGTTCAAATATATAAAATAGGCATATATATGCTCGATGATTACTTTTAAGTTGTAAGGTATCTATATAATAAAATAAATTATGTATAAAAATCACTGTTAATGAAACATCAATATCCAATTTTTAAGTATGTAAGATAACTTTATACTTCTATATAGAGTTAAATTCTCTTCTATATGTGCGATTCTAAGAATCAAGGTTATCATAACTGGATCTGTTATCGAACCAGTGAGCTTATCGATTCAAGGTTCAACTGGTCGGACCGAGTCAGGCTGTTTTTAATTATTTATATATATATTTTATATAAAAAAAGTTATATAATATTCATTACTTCATAAAATTAAAAACATAAAATAAAAAAATATAAACTTAGAAAATAAAATAAAATTACTATTCTTTGAATACCAACGCAATACAAGGCAATACTATATATTAATGTTTTTATATTTTACTATTTATTGAAGCAATCAACCCAATTAAATAAATAAAAAATTGGCCCAATAATGGCAAGAAAACATATGGTAGCCCAATTGCCCATATGGCCATATATATACTTACTATTGTTAAAAACCCTAAATTTGAAAGAAATAATTCTTATAGCCGCCGTCAACTCATTAATGAATATGTCAGCTCCTCCCCTTTGTTTTATTCATATCGGCTGTTATAAATAATTTTTGGGTAATTTTGTCAACAAAAAAAAAAAATTCTGGGTAATAGGTCTTTACCCAGACGAGTTTTGCTTTATCCCTGTAATTTTTTTTTATTTTTTTTTTTGAAATTTTTTTTACAGAGGATAACACAAAACTCACCTACTTTGCAGGGATAAAAGCCTATTAACCCATAATTTTTTGAAAGCAATATCTCCTTTCTCTCTTCTTCTTTCTTTTTCGATTTTTTTTTAAATTTAACTACTTCTTCTTTTGATATGTACGGTATATTCGATGACGTGGATTTATAAAATTATCCATCTTTAATGGTATAACTAGTTTTGAGACCCGTGCATTCGCACGGGTCTATTGACTTTTATTTATAAATTATTGTCAAATTATAAATGACGTCATTCTATTATTTTTTGTAAAATATATTAAATTAAATTATTTTTTTATTAAAGTAATTGTCCCGTGTATGATTTTTGTGTAACAAATTATAATTAATAATAAAAAGTATTTACTATTCAATTTCTTTTTTTTATTAAAGCAATTGTTCCGTGTATGATTAATTTTTTTTTATTAAAGCAATTGTCCCGTGTATGATTAAATTTTTTTTATTAAAGCAATTGTCCCGTGTATGATTAATGTTTTTTTATTAAAGCAATTGTCCCGTGTATGATTAATTTTTTTATTAAAGCAATTTTCCCGTGTATGATTAAAAAAAAATTATTAAAACAATTGTCCCGTGTATGATTAAATTTTTTTATAATAAAAATTGAGTAGAATTTAACTATTATATAATGATATATTAAATTAAAAAATATAATTTTTTTTACGAAATAAAATATTTGAAATATTTTTAAGAATTGATGAGAACAAATTAGAATTTTTAGTAATAATACCTTTTAATATATTGGGCCTGTTTGAATTTGGCTTATTTTTAAGCTTAGGAAAATAGTTTATGGTTATAATTTATAAATAAACTTTTATGTTAATTCATAAGTTTTTTTTACGCATGTTAATTCATAAGTTTTCACTAACAAAAATAATATCTTTATAAATTGTTTTCATAAACTATCTAAAAAAAACTTATAATAATACATAAAAACGTATTTATTTGCATAAGTTATTTCGCATAAACTCATAAATAACTTATTTATTTGTTCATATTTTTATGTGTAAATTTATTTTAATTAAATTTTTATGGCAAGATTTAGTTGATGCTTATCTTCTTTTTTTCCTATTTTTTTTTGTGTTTTTTTTTGTTCAGAGACGTGGTTTCTGATGCTATTTTTATGGGAAGATTTCTTTTATGCTTGTCTTTCTTTCCTATTTTTTTGTATTTTTTTTATTAGTTTAGAGTTAAAATTACATTTAAGGGCGTAAAACTTAGAAACCGTTAAAAGTAATAAGGAAAAATTTGTACGTTTTTTTTTATGTTTATGCCTTTTTTTGTTCAATTTGATTTATTTCATACTTATCTATTTTTTTCCTATTTTTATTTTGGAATCTTTTTATTAGTTTAGAGATGTAGTTTTCAATGCTATTTTTATGGTAAATTGATTTTATACTTATCATATTAAAGTTAAAAAATTACATTTAAAGGCATAAAACTTGGAACACCGTTAAAAGTGCCAGGAACAAATTTGGTTTTTTAACATAAATTTCTTTTAATATATTGTAAGTAGACAATATATATCTAAATAATATGTGTAATAAAGTGTTTTTTTTTTTTTACAAAGATTTAATTTGTACTAAAAACTTCATTTTTACCGCACATTGCACATATACACACAAAAGGATTGTTAATTTTTGGCATTAAAGTTGTTGTATTTTTTTTTTTGGTGGGCAATTAAAGTTGTTGTATTGTTTACTTAGTCTGTGTATATGCGCATATACACACAGAAGAATTGTTAATTTTGGTACATATCAAAATAAAATATGTATCAAACAATTTAAAAAAAAAACCAAATAAATGGTGTTTGATTTTCTAGTGATTTTATTTTTTTTAATAATTTATAAGAATGAAGGGTGTTTCCGGAATTTCATGTTTTAGAGAGTGGAAGTATAATTAAGGGGTGTGAGGTGAAATGTTCCTGAAACACAATAAATAGGTTCGATCCAATTAGGCCCATTGAAACCCTAATATAACTTCAAAACCCTAAATCGCCTCTCACAAACACACTTTCGTCTATAAAAACGAACCAGAGTTTCACTCTCAACATCATTCTATCGCAAAATTGTTTTTGTCGCCGATTCCTCTGTTTAGTTTATGAATCAATTGTTTTTATTTTTTATTTTTTATTTCATCTTTTTCAGTTTCTTCTCTTTGTTTCTTAATTTTTGTTTGATTGAATTGATTGTGTGAAGTATTAGGAATATGTGGTTTTCTCAGTGATGATCATGACGATGACGAGTCCGATGTAATTTCCATTCTAAACAATTATGAGGACAAAACGAGGCATTTGTCTGAGAGGATTACCACTTTTTCTATAATGTTTTTTTTTATCTGTTTTATAATTATTGTAGTTATGTTTTGGCACGATGATGATTGATTTATTGTCATATGATGTTTCAGTGATTAAACAATCTCCTACTCATTCTGAGTGCCATTTTTATAACTTTTATTTTCAATTGTAATTTATTTGTGTCTATTTCAGTAGAATTGAATCAAATTAGCATCCATGTGATGAAAAATCATTAACTGAGTTAACTATTATACTTTACAAGGTGTTTAAATGGAGTTTTTTAATTGCTTAATGTGAAGAAAACGTTTATCTTGAAACGACTTTTGTTATTGTGAATAAATTAATATATTTGTTGTCTGTGTATATGTTAAGATTAAGTGTTAAGTTGGATTTTGAACTAATTGATGATTTTATTTGTAGAATCATTGTTGTGGTTATATGGTTATATTATAAATGATTGTTCATATCAATTGATAATATATTTTTGTATTGGTGTTCAATTAGAATTTTGTTTTGTTGTGTAATTATCGATTGTAACCTCTTTTAAGTGTTTAATTATGGTCCCTTATTTTTATATGTCACAAAATTTGACAGTTAAATAGAAATCTAGTTTTTGGTGTTAGTATTGGAAATGAAAAAGTTATATTTTGGATCTTTATCTTAGTGGTAAGATCTCAACTTTGTAATCCTAGTTGCTGAACTAAAATTTCATGAAGAGTTGTGAAATAGTTATTAGTGTCATGTTAATGAATAATTAAAATTCTAAAAGTTGTTAAGATTGGATAATTTAAGTTGTGCATAACATTAATAAGATTGGATCAATAGTTGTGATACTATAGACCTCAACTATGCTGTGTTTTCGAGCATTGGATTGGCATCCTTGTACCATCTTGATGGAGTAGAAAGAAGAATTACTACTAGGCCTGAAGGGAAGCTTAAGAGAATGGGCTACTTATCATACAAGAATCTTACTAGATCGACTACTGACTCGACGGACAAGGAAAGTCAAAGCTTATACGACTAAAAAATAGAGCAATGGTCCAAAGAAATCATGAGAGCTACGCTTTTATAGCTTAAATTAGCTCGGGACCGAAGAAATGTTAATGCGTCTGTCCCAAGATAATCAAACAATGACATTACGAGATACAATTAAAACAGAATGTTTTCGTTACTAAACCTCGGTTCAAACAAATTACCTATGCCACATGCTTAAATTGTAGTCAAAGACACGATCTTTAATAATAACATTATAGTTTTCATGCATCAAAATAATTTTATTAATGCTTAAATGCACTTTTGGTCCCCCTATTTTGATATTTATGAACTTTTGATCCCCCTATTTCTAAAACCAGCTTTTTGGTCCCCCTATTTTGAAAGTCAATGAAATTTTTTGATCCCCACCAATTTTGATGATGTGTCACCCTCATTAATAATGTGGCACTGACATGGCATCACCGGTTTGAAAAAAAGTATTTTACTTGTCATTTTTGTTATAATTAACTTATTATATATATTGAAATACTAAAATTAATTAAAAAAAATTATTGTTTACTGTTCATCATCACCACCATTGCAACATCATTATCATCGTCAATTCGTCATCACCCTTCAAACTCAAACCCACATCTCCCAAATCTAAAATCAAATCTGAATAAAAACTACAACTTTTTTCCCTTTCTATTTTAATTTACCCTTTTATTTTAGTTTACCCAAAAACATAACTCAAATCATCAAAATCATCCACAATCATCATCAACTCCTTCCCAATTTTTTCTTCTCTTAAAATCTGAAAAATCACTTGAGTCAAAATGGAGTAGTATACACGAGACGAAACCGTAATTACAGAACTTGCAAGAAAGAAACAGAACATAAAGATCTAAATTCAACCACTAAAAACAACCATGGAAGGTTTATCAAGAAGCATAGAAAATGAATTTGGATTTGAATCTGTGATGGATATTCGTTGGAAGGTTAAAGAAGACTGAAATGGAGTCATTGACAGTGAGGGAATTAAGTGAGAGATTTCAGATCTGATGTGGTAGATCTTTTTCTTGTTCCTTTGATTTGATTATAAAAAATTCTTTCTTGTTCTCTACAACAAAGAACAACTCCATTTTCAACTCATGAGAATGGTTGGAATGACAAAAAAAAAAATTCAAGGAGAGGGTTGGTTGATGATGAGCATCTAATGGCAATGATGGATATGGGAAGATGAGCAGATTAGGACATGAAGGGTGTGGGTGTTGGTGATGAAGAATTTGGGATTTTTTTTTTTGTTACGTTGTTTTATTTTTTATTTTGTGTTTTTTTTAATTGAAAGTATTTCTTAATACATTGAGAAGTGAATAAATGATAAGAAAATTAATTAAATGATATGAAAAATATTTTTTTTCCAAATCACTAATGCCATGTAAGCGCCACGTCATTAATGAGCTGACATATCATCAAAATTGGTGGGGGATCAAAAAATTTCATTGATTTTTAAAATAGGGGGACCAAAAAGTTTGTTTTAAAAATAGGGGGACCAAAAATTCAAAAATATCAAAATATGGGACCAAAAGTGCATTTAAGCCTTTTATTAATTTACCATTTTCATGCATCACTTTCTATATTGTCTCCGATAAGGACGATATCATCAACATAAAGAATTAAGATAGTGATTTTCCCATGTGGGGAGAACTTTGCGAACAATGTGTGATTAGCCGGTCCTTGAATGTACTCTTGTTTTTTCATGGACTGAGTGAATTTTTCAAACCAAGCTCTAAGAGATTGCTTTAATCCATACAAAGACTTATTTAGTTTGCATACATTTGATCCAAACTTGTCTTCAAAGTCAAGATGAATGTCCATATATACTTCTTCTAAATCACCATTGAGAAAGACATCCTTAACATCCAACTTATGTAGGTGCCAATTTAGGTTAGCTGCAAGAGATAAGAGAATTTTGACAGTGTTCAATTTGGCAACAGGGGCAAAAGTATGGAGGTGAAGGTAGAAAAAGATGAAGACAAATTTGAGTATGATATAAAATTGGACATAGGGTATTTAGTGCAAGATTTGACAGGTTTTCTAACAGCTATTGGATCATCTATATTAGGATACAAAATACGACTTTTAGAAATAGAGATATACTTACCTTTCCTTTTCTTAGGAAAGTGATCATTTCCTGGTTCGGATTCATGGCAATGTTGGGATGTGGACTCATTACCTTCTTTATGATTCTTCCACAAACACCTTTCCTTTCCAAATCTTATTTTCTACTTAAAGTTAATTTTCCTCAAATTACTAATCACTATGTGAGATTTCAATTAGTTATTCCTTATCATCATCTTCACAATTCTCATTATTGTTTTCATGAAATAATGTAGGCTCGCATTCACCCAGTTTCTTACTCATAGCAGGAGTAGGTTCAGTTATTGAATCATGACCATTTTCTATTGGTGCTGAAGTGCGTGTCAAAATTTTGTGATATTGGCAATTATGAATTAAAAAAACTTATGTCAGTTTGAAATGAGTCTTGCTCTTTAAAATTCCCCCCTGAAGATGAGTATCAAAAAAAGGTTTATTTTCAAAGAATGTTACATCCATAGCGACAAACATCTTTTTGTTCTTGGTATCGAAACATTTATATCCCTTATGAGTTGGAGAGTATCCAACAAAAACACATTTTATAGCACGTGGTTCAAGTTTGCTAATATTCCTATGTTCATGAACAAAAGCTGTGTAACCAAAGATTTTTAAAGTCAAATAATTTGAAACACGATCAAAAGGAAAACATTCGTTGAAAATATGAATTGGAGTTTGAAAATTAAGAACTTTGGAGGGCACCTCTATTAATTAAATATGCAGCAGTTAAAACTGCTTCATCCCACAAATAATTTGGTACTTTACTTGAGAAAAGTAAAGCTCTAGCCACCTCTAACAAGTGTCTATTTTTTCTTTATGCAACTCTATTTTGTTGGGGAGTGTTAGGACATGAACTTTGATGCACTGTCCCATTTTTACGGAAGAAATCACTCAAATTAGTGTTAAAGTATTCTTTGCCATTATCACTTCTAAACACTTGAATATTTGTTTGAAATTGATTTTGCACCATTTTAAAAAATTCTTGTACAGTCTGACAAACATCGGATTTCCCCTTTAACAAGTACACCCAACACACTCTTGAATGGTCATCAATGAACGTAATAAACCATTTTTTGAGAGAAAGTGTACTCGCATGGTTAGGGCCCCATACATCACTGTGAATAACAGAAAAAGGTTTTGATTGTTTATAAGGCTGTATCAGAAAGCTAGATCGATGATGTTTTGCAAATTCATATGCTTCACAATTAAACAAAGATAAGTCCTTGTTATGGAATAACTTAGGAAACAAGTACTTCCAATAACGAAAGCTACGATGACCTAATCGTAAATGCCGCAACATAACATTGTCATCATTTTTTAAAGCAAAAAAGGACAACAACGTGATTGCAAGTATACAGTCGTGTCGCGTAGTTTCAAAAGATTATCGAACCCAAAGGACCAATAATCGACATACCATTATCTAATGTTACTTTGTAAATCTAAGTCTTAAAGATTAAATAAGAAGGCTTTAAATTGTAAAATATTTTTTATTTTTGTAATAATAATAAAACGTATTGCTAGAATGTGATCTTAGTTTCTTTGGAGGGTTCAGTACTTAAATCGTGCTAGACAAAAGATTTTTTTTAGTTTATTAAATTATATTGATTTAAAAACACTAATCTCAGCTCTCGCAAATCTTGACTAACGTTATATAATATAAAGGTGATGCTTAACTCTCGTTCTCACATACGCTAATAAAATACTCTTTAAAAATCAATATAATTTAATTAACTCTAATTCCAACTCTCGTTGCAAATTACATTTAATGTTCAGTTTTTACTATCTAGTAGAAATCTCACGCTCTCGCTCTCTTGATTTTTACTTTAGTTAATTCTCACTCTCGTGACAAATTATAGTCTTTGGTTAAATTAAAAACTGCTTAGAAAACTATTTCATTAATTATAAATAGCTCTCGCGGACTTTAGAATTATTGCCCAGTTTTTACTATCTGATATAAACCTCAAATCCCGTCAATGTTGGCCTATACCTTAAATAATTCTCACTTTCGTGATAAATTATTAAAACGTATTATTAAAATCTGGTTATAAAAATATAGTCGCACAACTTAATTACCGAACCCCTATTAGCTCCTAATTACACATCCTAGTAATATATTAAATTAGCTAGACATAACTAAAACTAAAGACATAATAAATAAATAGACCGAAATAAAAATAGACATAATAAAATAAAGCAATAAAAATAAAGACTGAAAATAAATAAAGACAATAAATGAAAATAAATAAAATAAAAACCTGAATTATAAAACAACAACAATTAAAATTTTAACTAAGAGAAAAGAATAAGAACAAGTCTTTATCTTAATTCTCTCTTCAACTATTGATAGTTGGTGTGTGTTGAAAAGTTTGTAAGGAGGACCTATTTATACTAGTTGGATACTATAAACAAACAAAAACTGCACGATGTGGGACTTAAAGAAATGCAGCGTGCGCCGTTTGATGCAATCCTCACGGACGACTTGGATGTTGTGGCGTGCGCCACAAGCAGGTTGGGCTTGCCTGCCGCCCGCCATGCTTGCTACGTGGGCTGCATGCGTGTGGCCCTTTTTTGTCCGTTTTCGCTCTTTTTGGTCCGTTTTCGCTCCTTTATTCAATTCGTTTACTGACAGACATGAGACTACAAGATAAATTTGGGGCATGAAGGACATCTTTAAGAGTTAGGCTTGGAGACAACACAACTGAACGTTTACCTGCAATGGCTGAAAAGGAGCCATATGCAACTTTTATTTTATGATTACCTGCACATGGACTATATGAAGAAAACATAGTATAATCACCTGTCATGTGATCACTTGCACCTGAATCTACTATCCAAGCACGACTGGAACTGACACTAAGAAGGGCAGAGTTACCTTTTGGGGGCAATAGAGAAAGAAAGAGTGCCAGATTCAAGATTTTTGTACAGTCTATCTAGTTGTTCCGTTGTGAAAGAAAGCTGAATTGAGGAGGAGGATTGTCCTTTAAAAGAATATTAATAGCTTGGAATGCATGACTCTCACCTCCACCTTTGTTCTTCCGATTTGAAGGTCGTGGACGACCATGTAATTTCCAACATTGAAAAATAGTATGTCCCAAACGATGACAATATTTGCTCTCACGACGAAATTTGAAGGTGGATGATCGTCGTTGAGAATAAAAAAACGTCATAATTAATAACCTCGACCAAATAGTACCGGAAGGAACAAATTTTTTATAATTTTTTTTGCCTTTAAATGAACATTACAACCGCCAATGAACAGTACGCCAATGAACAGTACGCCGATGAATAGTGCCGTGTGAACAATGCTCAGGATGAACAGTACCACGCACAAAATTTGTTGTCGTGATCAGAATGTAAATGCAACGGTGGCTAGGGTTTTGCAGAAGCGAGACCCCCAAAATCGGGAACTCTTGATACCATGTAGAAAATAATATGTGGATATTGTTGTGTGTTATTCTATAGCTCAAAGCTTCATTAAATAGAAATAGTACAATTAATTATCTTCTTGCATTAAGGAGAAAATAGTTATAAAGAGAAATAAAAGGAAATAATAGATAAGTTCAGAATCTCCTAGAAATAACAAACTAGGAAATTAAATATTTTCCATCAAGAGAAAAAGAGATAATATCTTTTATATTTGAGAAAATAGGTATTTTCGTATTTTTTAAAGTTGTACCATGTACAAAAAGTTGTCATGTGGTTTAGTGAGAGACAAAAATTTATGTTTTTGTCGTGTCCCTTACTGTCTATTTTGTCCAGTACCATAACATGTTTCTGAATCAAATAGGTACAACAAAAGTTGTCCAGTCCAGTCCCTTGTTTTTTAGCAGATCAAACGCACCCTTAAATATCATTTTCGTCCCTGTAAGTTCCCGATTTTTTAGCTTTAGTCTCTGTATCTTTTTTTTTTGTTGCAAATTAGTTCATGTATGTTCAAGTCATTTGGTTTTAGTCCCTTAAAACCAAAATCTGCAGGAAATCAGCGAATTTTCCTGCATATTTTCCTGCGCATTTTAGCTTTAGCGACTAAAACAAAAATGATTTGCATATGGAGAGACTAATTTGCAACAAAAAAAGATAATGAGACTAAAACCAAAAAATTATGAATTTACAGGGACGAAAATGATGTTTAAGCATATTATTATGATACATTTAGACACACAAACACTGGGGATATAGACTAACCCTGTGAGTATACACAAAAACACATAGGATAATGAAACCAACTTCCAGTCCATCTTAAAAGACATAATATAAGTCCTAAAAACTTAAGGTGAGTGAATCTACTGTCAACACGAAAACGATCCATGTACCCGCTACTTCTAAAATCAAGGAATGGTACGAATATTGAGGTAGACCCAACACAATTGAGGCAATATGATGTCTCTCTTCAACCTTTGATGAATCATGTCTTGTTGTGGAATTGATCTACAACCAACCGAAAATTAGATTGAGGGATGATCCATAAATGAGGCTGAACACCACGAGCACAAGAATCACACACACAAAAAAACCAGCGAACCCATTAGCACGACGAATGACAACTACCATCAACACGGAGCATCACACACCTGGCCCTTTCGAACAATATCAGGATGAAGTAGGTCTTGGTGAATCCATCTCTAGGGAAGCTTCCAACAAAACAATGCACAAAGATAAGTAACCTAAAAAAAAGAGACTCTTTCGAGCGTGTCAGACAATCATAACTCAATTCAAAAATTGATACGAATAATAAAGTGGCACTAATGCGGTAGAGGAAAATTAAGTTAGGGAATATATAGATCTCAACAAACCTAGCAACAATCAGAGAAACAAAAATTGAGGATCAACGGATTACCCAAACCGATGAAGGTGACACGAACCACCACCATTATTAACAAAGAGCATATGACAGCCTCAACCAAAGACCCACCATCGAACCACGACCACCACTGCAAGGGAGTGGTGTGTTAGACTACTAGGCTACCACTTAGAAGGGGGGTTGAATAAGTGGCTTCGTTAATCAACGACAATTTAAAAATTATTTGATTAAAAACAATGCGCGGAAGCACCACCGGATCGGTAGTCTACTTTGCACCTTTTGACCAAAGGAAAGATAGTATAGCCTTGAACGAATTAGGAAAATTATCGGAACGCTCAATGCAAGATATCCAAATTCAATCGATTAACAAAAACAGTCCCAAGCAAGTTATAAGATTCGATACTCAAATTCAATCACAATCAAGATAATTTGCAATTGAACCTTTGTGCACACTTACGAACACAAAACTTCAATTGACTCAAAATATAATCGAATTGCGTAAAGTAAGAATTTAAAGCGAATCGACACACAAGAGATGATTAGGGAGTTCCCCGGCTTTCGTGTCGTCCTCGCGGTCGGCCGGGTACGTCTCCCCCCAAATAACCAAACGGGTTATTTGAGAGTATTATTGATTAAAAAAACAGTTTGAACACAAGTGCACAAATTACAATGAATCCAATAAACCTATATTGACTCAAAAGTAAAACTATGCTAAACCTCAATCGACGAACGAATCTTCACCCTCTGATTCCAACGATTTTACCCGTGCAACTCCTTGCAACAATCGTCCAGCTGAGTCCTTCAATTCTTCTCGATTGATCCTTCAAGATATCGAACAATCTTGAATCCCTAGCGAGCAACCAAACCTCCTTCGCAAACCAACCCGATCACGATTCTGATTCACCACGAATCGTACCGAACGTTATCGACCAAGCGTACAACTTCTATTGGATTGATCCCATACTCAATCTTCAATTGTTGCAACTTGATGGAAGATGATGATCTTGTGAAGGATACACTTTGATCCCAATTTTTCACCCAAATTGTATCCAAAGTGTTTCTCTCAAAGCACTCTTGCTTTCTCACTGGTTCTCACTAGATTTTTTTTCTCAGTTGTGTTACAAACAAAGGATCACACACATTGCTATTTAAAGTGAAAATAGAATGAGCAAATTTGAGCATAATTTTTCAAACATGTATCGATACAAATGATCATTTGTATCGATACAAATGCTTTGACCAACGTTAAAAATGAAATTTTTGACCTTTGTATCGATACAAACACGGGTGTGTATCGATACAAATATCAGAATCTTGAAACTCTTGACTGATATGTATCAAATCATGCAAGCATGATTCGATACATCATCAACTCTCTAGATTTTGAGGGCATTCACATGTGTATCGATACATGCAAGCATGATTCGATGCACAGGTGACTCTCTGCCTCTGAAAAACCACTTTTGTATCGATACAGACTATGTATGTATCGATACAAAATACCCAAAATCAGATAGAAGTAATTTCAGGACATTTGTATCGATACACCAATGTATGTATCGATACAAAATACCTAAAAGTCAGTTTTCAAGTTTTAGAAAATAGTTCTTTGTTGTCAAGTCATTTGTAATGTTGCCAAAATATGTTCAATCCTATTTTCATGTGTTTTGACAATTATTAAAACATGAGGATGAACTGGTGCACTTACATTCTCCCCCTTTTTGATAATTGTCAAAACTATGCATAAGCTAACTAAGCCTATACTTATTATGCAAAATAAAAATAGCAATGTAATACAGACGCAATTAAAAACACCAAGGCTATTCAAATAAGCACTCTCCCCCTGAGTTGATGCCATAATGCGTTTTGATCATCCTTTAGCTTGTGCATCCAATCTCTCCCCCTTTGACAATATCAAAAAGAAGAAGAGAGCACATTAGAAGTAACAAGTCCAAGCACATTTTTTAATCAATTGATCACATCGTGCACTTACATTTGTCGAAATGCACTTTATGATATAGTTTCCTAATCAATATAAATACATACAAAGATATGCCAAAATATATCAATGACGAATACCAAATATCATGATAAAACATGGAATGTAGAACAACAAACCATAAACCAACTCATGAGTATTGAAACACATCGACATTTGTAAACTAGTAACATACCAAAATATGGGACGAAATAAACAAAACAATGCAACTAAATGCATAATCATACGAAAT
Organism: Trifolium repens; assembly: GCA_030408175.1. NCBI lineage: Eukaryota > Viridiplantae > Streptophyta > Magnoliopsida > Fabales > Fabaceae > Trifolium > Trifolium repens. The sequence goes on from CP125851.1 coordinate 43,195,645, forward strand.
TATCCATACATACCAAAGTATAACATGTATGTATGAAACACATATAACCAATAAGGTACATTCTTATGTATGTGAGCAAAACAAGATACCAAAGCACATTATAACATGAGAACACATGTTAAACCATATATGCATGATAAAGCATCCACATAGTTGAATCAAGGTACCAAGATCAATCATATGAAAGAGTGTATTTAAGTATGCACACTAAGTCACATATCTAAGAACAAGAATACACATATATGAACCTAATACGACAATTGTAATGATTTTTGTCAAATCCCCATTTGACACGTATGAGTCTCAAAAACTTATCAATATCTTTGAGCAAAATTCTTGGAAATGGAGGATTGGACAACTACCAATACCAACTTCATATTAAGATAAAATTGTATGTATATGAACCAAGATACAAATGCTAAGTAAAACGTATAAAAGCAAAGAAAGAGAATAGAATCTTCCCTTAAGTGTTTAGATGTAGGAAGTGATCAATTTCCATAACCTTGCAAATGTCGAGTTGAAGCTTTTCTCATCACTTTACTTCTTCATATGTCTTGAACTCCATTGTTGTCGGTGTCTCTTGTCAATGGTTCAAGACTTCCTCCCTACAAACTTAGACATTCGAAATAGGTCCCCAACTCATGTTGGGTCCTAGTTGGTTAGTAGAGACATTATTGCCTAACTTAGGTAACCATTGCAATTTGCCTTTTGGTACCAAAACTTTTCGAGCATGACATTTTGCAATAGTATGACCCTTGTCACAACAATAATGACAAACAATATGAGAATTACTTTTCTTATGATCCTTTTCAACAAATTTATACTTTTTATTTATAGGTTTAAACGATTTGTTGAATTTAGATGGATCAACCGCAAAAGTAATCTCCGGCTTGGATGGTTCTTTTAACTTATCTTGTAGCTTTCGTAAGTCTCTACGTAAGTAAAAGCATCCATCACATCCGGTATTATTGTTACCACAACTATCATAAGTCACAAGAGGTTTTTGAATCAAAGACTCTTTGAGGGCTTTCAACTCATGTTCCGTTTCCGAAACTTTTGCCTCAAGGTATTTATTGACTTGCATTAAACCTTTTAGTCGTTGAAAGGCCTCTTGAGTTTCTTTGTGTAGTTTTTCAAAAGCGACTTGTAATTCATGATATTCCAAAAGAGTATATGAGCTAGAGGGATTTTGGTTTACTTTTTTAGGAGCAAGTTTCTTACGATCGTGGGATGTCAAGCACACATTTGCCAACACATCTTCACCACTTGAGCTAGAGCTTGATGATGAAGAGGAAGATGAGTTTCCGCTCTCCCATGCAACATAAGCTTTCTTTCCCTTATCCTTGCTTCCCTTTTTGAATGAAGGTGACTCTTTCTCCTTTCTCTTGAGCTTGGGACAATCCGGTTTAAAATGACCGATTTGTCCACATTCATAACATGCTCCTTTCTTAGAGTACCTAGCATCTTCATTCCTCCGACGGTAACCACTATCTTTCCGATATTTCTTAAGATTGTCATCGGAATGCCTTATCCCATTCTTTCTCACATACCTATTGTAGCGTCGAACGAAGAGCCCCATTTCCTCATCATCGGAAACGTCTTCGCTTGAGCTACTATCAACATGCTCTACCTTTTTAGACTTGGTGGACTTAGATGTAGAGGTCTTTAGAGCAATGGACCTCTTGTCTTTTTCCTTTTCCTTCTCCTTGTCATTATGCTTTCCCTTTTTCTCACTTTTCTCTTGCTTTTCTAACAAGTTTAGTACTTGTTCATGTTCCGTAAGCTTGCCAAATAGAGTTGTAAGACTTAAAGTAGTTAGATCATTAGCCTCCTTAATCGCGGTGACCTTCGGTTGCCAACTCCTACTAAGACATCTTAAAATTTTGTTAGTGGCGTCTTGATTTGTGATTGGCTTTCCCAAACCGTGTAACTTGTTGGTTATTTTGATAAAACGTTGTTGCATATGCTCGATGGTTTCACCATCTAGCATATGGAACAACTCAAATTCTTGTGTCAATGTATTAATTTTGGATATCTTTACATCATTGGTACCCTCAAAGTGAGTTACCAATGTGTCCCACATTTCCTTAGCCGATTGACAATGCGACACATGATAGAATTGATCAATCCCAAGGGATGATATTAAAATATTTTGTGCCTTTGCATCGTAATTGACCTTTTTCTTTTCCTCTTCCGTCCATTGTGCCATAGGCTTATTGTCTACAATGCCATGAGGATCCGTGATAATTGGAACAAACGGACCATTCTCAATGGCATTCCAAACTTCACCATCAAAAGAATTGATGTGAATACGCATACTACTTTTCCAATAGTCAAAATGATCTCCATTGAATATCGGAGCCCTATTATACGCCTCTTTAGGTGCAAAAGCCATGTTTTCTAATAATTGGCACAAATTATTCGGTTTAATCGTTTAAAATCGAACCGGGCTCTTGATGCCACTTGTTAGACTACTAGGCTACCACTTAGAAGGGGGGTTGAATAAGTGGCTTCGTTAATCAACGACAATTTAAAAATTATTTGATTAAAAACAATGCGCGGAAGCACCACCGGATCGGTAGTCTACTTTGCACCTTTTGACCAAAGGAAAGATAGTATAGCCTTGAACGAATTAGGAAAATTATCGGAACGCTCAATGCAAGATATCCAAATTCAATCGATTAACAAAAACAGTCCCAAGCAAGTTATAAGATTCGATACTCAAATTCAATCACAATCAAGATAATTTGCAATTGAACCTTTGTGCACACTTACGAACACAAAACTTCAATTGACTCAAAATATAATCGAATTGCGTAAAGTAAGAATTTAAAGCGAATCGACACACAAGAGATGATTAGGGAGTTCCCCGGCTTTCGTGTCGTCCTCGCGGTCGGCCGGGTACGTCTCCCCCCAAATAACCAAACGGGTTATTTGAGAGTATTATTGATTAAAAAAACAGTTTGAACACAAGTGCACAAATTACAATGAATCCAATAAACCTATATTGACTCAAAAGTAAAACTATGCTAAACCTCAATCGACGAACGAATCTTCACCCTCTGATTCCAACGATTTTACCCGTGCAACTCCTTGCAACAATCGTCCAGCTGAGTCCTTCAATTCTTCTCGATTGATCCTTCAAGATATCGAACAATCTTGAATCCCTAGCGAGCAACCAAACCTCCTTCGCAAACCAACCCGATCACGATTCTGATTCACCACGAATCGTACCGAACGTTATCGACCAAGCGTACAACTTCTATTGGATTGATCCCATATTCAATCTTCAATTGTTGCAACTTGATGGAAGATGATGATCTTGTGAAGGATACACTTTGATCCCAATTTTTCACCCAAATTGTATCCAAAGTGTTTCTCTCAAAGCACTCTTGCTTTCTCACTGGTTCTCACTAGATTTTTTTTCTCAGTTGTGTTACAAACAAAGGATCACACACATTGCTATTTAAAGTGAAAATAGAATGAGCAAATTTGAGCATAATTTTTCAAACATGTATCGATACAAATGATCATTTGTATCGATACAAATGCTTTGACCAACGTTAAAAATGAAATTTTTGACCTTTGTATCGATACAAACACGGGTGTGTATCGATACAAATATCAGAATCTTGAAACTCTTGACTGATATGTATCAAATCATGCAAGCATGATTCGATACATCATCAACTCTCTGGATTTTGAGGGCATTCACATGTGTATCGATACATGCAAGCATGATTCGATGCACATGTGACTCTCTGCCTCTGAGAAACCACTTTTGTATCGATACAGACTATGTATGTATCGATACAAAATACCCAAAATCAGATAGAAGTAATTTCAGGACATTTGTATCGATACACCAATGTATGTATCGATACAAAATACCTAAAAGTCAGTTTTTCAAGTTTTAGAAAATAGTTCTTTGTTGTCAAGTCATTTGTAATGTTGCCAAAATATGTTCAATCCTATTTTCATGTGTTTTGACAATTATTAAAACATGAGGATGAACTGGTGCACTTACATGGTGGTGGTTGAAGAGAAATTGACCCATCAAATGACATACAACAACAACAAAGATGCATATGGTTTAGATCGAAACACAACCAGTCACAACAGCTATCAAGGAAACCACCGCCGGACAAGAACATTGGATCTAAACACAACATGTCGCAATAGCTGTCAAGGAAACCAGTTGCAACAACATCCACTGTTGAACGGGAAATCGTAGTTATAATGAGATGAGAGAGGTACTTGACATAACAGTATATGAAAGAACAACACAAGATAAGACATTTAAGGTATTGAACAAATTTTTTTCTTATATGATATTCGGTAGACAAAATTATTTTGGTATTTTAGAGAACTTATGCAGGTGACATATTTTTTTTCTTCAGTTTTTAGCTAATCAAACGTAAATAAATTGATATTTTTATAATAATAATAATAATAATAACAACAACATCAACAACAATAATAATAATATTCTATAAATAAACTAAATATAAATATATATATTTTTAGAACCAATACATTTCATTACTCAAAATTTTAAAACTTTTTTCAAGTTACAAAATTTATATTTTTAAATAATTTAACATGTTCTTTTTATAATGCTTCTCTTCTACTCCGTAAGTCCATAAATTTGAATATTTAGGATGCGTTTGATTCACAAAATAATATGACGATAATATTTTTTTATATAGAATAAGATAACACAGTACAAAATAAAATCGTACTGAAAAGAAATATGACGATAATATTTTTTATATTCGAAAATAATATGAGTATTTTCGTATTTTTTATAGTTATACAGTACTATGGACAAAAAATTATCCTGTGGTTTAGCGAGGGACAAAAATTCTTGTTTTTATTGTGTCTCTTACTACCTATTTTATCCAGTCTCATATTCAGTTTCTGAATCAAACGGAGTACAACAAAAATTGTCTAGTCCTATTTTGTCTTGTTTTTATGACTCTATTAAAAAAAATTGACAAAAAAAAAAATAATAAAATTGAAAGTGTAGTTAATGTGTTTTATCATGCACAAATGTGCTTGACACAAGTATTTTTGTTACTGATTCCATGTCCCCTTGATTTATTTACTCCTGAATGTAAGAAATCTGTGGTCAGATTTCCAGTCACCAAAAATCTGACAGTATCTCTATCCGAATCAAGAAGTTTGCCACATGGCATCCAACAAAACAATTAACATTACCTTAAACCATCCAATGAGAGATCACCTTATCCTATCCGCAATCTTACTCACACCATAGCCACCAAATAATTGTAACCATCACATTCTCAACAAACACAAAACCTCTTGAAAACTAGTTCTTTACTTTGTTTGTAGAACAACAAAAATTAGTTAACAATGGCTGCCTCACTACAAGCAGCTGCTACTCTCATGCAACCAACAAAGTTACGTAGTAACAGTTTGCAGCTTAAGTCTACTCAATCTGTTTCTAAGGCTTTTGGTTTGGAACATTATGGTGCTAAGGTTACTTGTTCCCTTCAGAATGATTTCAAGGAGTTAGCTCATAAGTGTGTTGAAGCTTCTAAGATTGCTGGATTTGCTCTTGCTACCTCTGCTCTTGTTGTCTCTGTATGTTGTCTTTTCTCTATTCTTTTTCTTTTCTATTTTATGCATTACTTTTTGCATGAATATATATTGCTGAATTTACTGTTTTGTTATGTTTATAATGACATATAAGTTTAAGGTTCTACTATAGAATCCTCTTAATTCCATTAACTAATTGTGATGAATGGTTTGCTTTGGTTTGAAGTAGTAGTTATAAATCAATTTGATTAAGGAGGTCAATTAGACAATAATTAGATGCAATGGAATAATTTAGTCTTTTATCTTGTAACCTAAGGTATATGTTTTTCGTCCCTATAAAATCATGATCTTTGAAGTTTAGTCCATATTTTTTAAACTTTTCAAAAAAGAGAGGATGCTTTTAGTCTCTCTAGAGACTAAGAAGTAAGAAATAGCCAAATATAAATGAAAACAAGGACTAGACTTAAAAGGTTAGAATTTTATAGAGACTAAAAACATGTTTAACCATCACATACTCGGTACGAAGGGTTTGGTTTGTGATGTTAATTCCCAAGTCCCAACCCAAGTCTCACATAACCAAATTTAGACCTAACTTGAATTGACCTTGGATTGGATCCTCTCTAGACTCACCAGCCAGAGGTCAACTGTTGGATAAATCCATCGGTCGACCTCTGATTGCAGAGACAGGAGAGGATCCAAACCAAACCACTTGAATGAGATACTAATTTATGCAAGTCTCAAACACATGGCTCAACCATGTAAAACCAAATTAGATAACTGATTAATTTGCTAAGTGTTTATTAGTTGACCTGCTTGTTCCATTATATATATGATTTTCATTGTTGATGACTAAGAATAAGAATATAAATAAATACAGGGAGCAGGTGCAGAAGGTGCTCCAAAGAGGTTAACCTTCGACGAAATCCAAAGCAAAACATACTTGGAAGTCAAAGGAACCGGAACAGCAAACCAATGTCCAACCATTGATGGTGGAGTAGACGCATTCTCCTTCAAACCAGGAAAATACAACGCCAAGAAATTCTGCCTCGAACCAACTTCATTCACAGTTAAAGCAGAAGGTGTAAGCAAAAACTCCCCACTCACATTCCAAAACACCAAACTTATGACACGTTTAACCTACACACTCGATGAGATTGAAGGACCTTTCGAGGTTTCATCAGACGGAACTGTCAAATTCGAGGAGAAAGACGGAATTGACTACGCTGCAGTCACCGTTCAGCTACCTGGTGGTGAGCGTGTGCCATTCCTTTTCACCATCAAGCAGTTAGTAGCATCAGGGAAACCCGATAGCTTCAGTGGCGAGTTTTTGGTACCATCATACAGAGGAAGCTCTTTCTTGGACCCAAAGGGAAGAGGTGCATCTACCGGTTATGATAACGCTGTTGCGTTGCCAGCTGGTGGAAGAGGAGATGAAGAAGAACTTGGTAAGGAAAACAACAAGAGTGCTGCATCATCTAAAGGAAAAATCACATTGAGTGTTACTCAGACTAAGCCGGAGACTGGTGAGGTTATCGGTGTGTTCGAGAGTATTCAGCCATCTGATACTGATTTGGGAGCTAAAGCTCCAAAGGATGTGAAGATCCAAGGTGTTTGGTATGCTCAGCTTGAATCATAGATAGCTATAGGCTTCTTTCTTATGCTTTATTTTGTTGTAACTTCAAGAGTGTTGATCCATTATCCTTTGACTCAACAACTTTCAAAAGCTGAGAGCATTATCATGTTTGTATATTATATCGACGTTCAATTACAATCAATATCCTTTTAATGTCGAGGTTAATTAAAATTCCATGGTATTGCCAATGTTTCAAAATTTGGTCTGTGGCCGCAATTGCAGTTGCAAATATGGTTTTTGGATTCTCATATTGCAATCAAAACTAATATAGCATTTTATCCTCAATTTTATGTTACATATGATATCATGGATCCCTTAAAATGGTGGTCCATAATTAACCACTGCTTAAGATTTGTATTTGATGATAATTCACAAATGAGATTGGTATTTTATTTGATGCAATGGCCTATTATACCAAAACAGAATATGTGACAACTCCAGCGCTCTGAAAATTTGCAGGGTAGCAATATCCTTCTTACTAGGTCTTATAATATGAGGCACAATATATGATATTAGAGTTTGTTTGATGGTTAGAATAAGATAGATAAAATATGATAAAACTCATATGTTGCTTTAGTCTAATGCTTGATTTTTTTGACGAAATAGTCTAATGCTTGTTGAGCCATTGACATCTTATCATGTCTCTAATTAAATTTTTATCCTATGGTGGAGGTTGAGTTAAAAATTAGTTGGGATGTCAATTTGTATCAGCAAATACGGGTTCCTGTGAGAATTGTTTTGTTTGTGACTCTGAAGACAGAGAATTTTTTTCCTGTGAAAATAGGGATGGGAAGAAAGTTCCTCGAGGTCAGTGCGGGAATGGAGACGAGGATCATAGCCCCCATCCCCGAACAAATTAATAAAAATAGTATATTTTATAGTTGTATATAAAAGCATTTCATGTTATATTTAGTTGTACTTTCACATAATATGTATTTTTTTAGTTTTTTTTTGTTAAGTAGCCTAGTGCGTAATCTCACATTTAAATATGAAGAAATGTGGAATTTGGAGTTTGAACCCTGGCCACTCCAATAACGTCGCTGGTATAACTATCACTTGAGCTACATTTATGGGACATAAAAATTTATTTTATAAGTAATGTTTACCATAATTTCTTAATATAATTGAATCATAAAAATTGGATCATAAGTAATGTTTATTCAATCTTAGTACTTGCAACATATATGATAATTAAATGGTTAATAGGTTTTTACCCTCTGCAAAATAGGCGAGTTTTGCGTTACCCCCTTGTAATGTTGCAGATTTTTTTTCTAGTTCATTTTACCCCTGTAATGTTGTTTTGTTTTACCCGGGGGGTAAAATGAACTAGAAGTAAAATGAACTAAAAAAAAATTCTGCAACATTACAAGGGGGTAATCTAAAAAAAAATTATAGGGAATAACGCAAAACTCATCTACTTTGTAGGGGGTAAAAGTCTATTAACTCATAATTAAATGAGTCCTAATTGACAGTGGATATGATTCCCGGCGACTATACCAATTTTTCTTATCTACAATAGACATCCTTTACATTCTCAAGAATCCTATTTAGATCAAGGGCTGAAATCATCAAACAGTTTTATAATTAATATGTAATATAAACTGTATGGTCTCAAATCAACGGCTATGATTGAAAATAGCGTATAAATTGGATAGCAGCAAATTCATATCCATTAATTTATACATATCCACTTTTATAAAAATTAAGGGCCTCGCCTCTGAGGAAAAAGTAAGTACAATATTTAAATAAGGAAAAATAAATGAAAATTCAAGAAAAGTCGCGTCAAAGTCATTAAGAATACTAGTATTTGTTGGCGCAGCCACTAAACACAGAACACAGATCCACACAGATCTATAAGCACTCAGAGCAGATCCACACAGTTCTATACACACACAGAACAGATCCACAAAGTTCTATACACACACAGAACAGATCCACAAAGTTCTATACACACACAGAACAGATCCACAAAGTTCTATACACACACAGAACAGATCCACAAAGTTCTATATGGACACAGCACTAGGCCTATTATGATCTCACTCACACATACACACATTTATCACTGTTATGAAGAATTAATGATGAAGAAGATGATAACACACACACACAGTTGAGAGAATAAGAGAGATTATAAAAGTTAAAGAAGAAGATATTAGAGAAGAATCACAACAACACTTATTATTATTTCATCAATGATACAATGGTTATATAGGCTATAACTTGCACACTAAGCTACAGTTGTGCACTAACTGTCACTAACAGAAAATCAGTTACAACCATAACAAACTTTTCTCTAAAAACACTCTAACTAAACTTTGTTACTTGTATCTCAAGTAACTGAAAACAAACAATGAAACTAATGACAAAACAATGAATTACAAATCTCAACACACCACCTAATTCATTGTTTACAATATCTCTACAACTTAAGTTTAGCCAAACACTCGATACATGACAGCCCTTAAATGCACACTTTCTGATACCAATTGTTGGATCTAAATTCACACAAACACACTGAGACACACAGAGACACATATTGTGCCTATGGGCTGCTACACTAGTTCAATGATGAACAAGCACACACACTTTGTAAAAAAAAAGCACTCAACACCAGCATCACTAACTATAAGCCAGAGCCACAAAGAGCTAACCATTCCATATTCTGACAACATGAAGCAATTGCTCCCAAACTCAATGATATGTTGTAGGATACTTAGCAATCAACACAAGATCTTGATATTTAGGACAATTACTTTGTAACAGAACCATCACCAATTATGTTGGTTTCCATCCATCAATATGAAGCCTTTTTTTTTTTTACCATCTTGTAATGCTCAACAAGTCCAACATCTGGACACTCATTTGTTTTTCCCAAAATGCAAAGTTTTCCAATTTGAAACACTTTGATACACCACCAAGACCTCATCATTAACTTGAATCTTCTCAAGATAAGTCTCAACCTAATCAGAATTCAACTTCTTCACTGTCACACGAGTCTTCTCTCATTCACCAATACACCAAGTCAATTCCACAGTTTGAAGCACTTTCGAACAAATTATTAACTTCACAAAACAGAATCCTTCAAACGAATTGATTTCAATGACCCATTACCAGAAAACGATTTAGCATTATCTTCATCGTTAACTATACGAAGTCTCTTAACATAATTTTTTGATAATGTTGTTGTAATCTACGACGGCACGAACACTCTTAACACCGAATAATTATGAGATAACTGAAAGCTTCTTCAAATTCTTACAATTCTTTGCAAGAATAAACACAAGCACATATCAAAGATTTAAACTTTTGTTACCTCAACATCCAGAAACACTTCATCATCAAGACTCTTTAACACAAGAACATTTTCTTGGTCCCCTTTAGGTGTAAGAACACCTTCTACAACTTTCATGTGAATCTCTCTTTCTAAAATCTCTCTTCGTGTATTGTGTTCTGCGTGATACCATTGTTGTAAGCAATTCACTTTCCTCTTCGCCAAGCACCTTTTTTCTTTGGCTCCATTGTGAGCTTTGTTTGAATCTTTTGTCGTTTCTTTTGCACTTTTGGTAGAAGAACTCCTCTGAAAATTCACTCTTTTCTCGGATTTCTTGCGGGAAGCACTATCTTCCTCTTCTTGGATACTTCTTTGCACCGTTTCCAGCACTCTCCAGAAATCAAAGCTTTCTTGTATCCTCACCACCCACTTCTCAATTTGATTCACTAATCTTGTGACTTTAGTGAAATAATCACCAATGCTCTCACTTTCTTCCATTTGTAACAATTCATATTGCCTCTTGAAAGTTTGAAGTTTTACCTCTTTCACTTTCTCAGCACCACCAAAAGATTGAGCCAAGATATCCCAAGCTTCTTTAGCACTTTCACAATCACCAACCCTTTCAAAGTTGTCAGGATCCACACATTGATGGATGATGAACAATGCTTTGAAATCTCTTTTCTTCAATTCCTTGTGTGCTGCTTTCTCTTCATCTGTAGCATTAGCACCAATTGTAGACATGCCTTCTGTTACAAGATTCCACATATCTTGATAACAAAACACCACCTTCATCTGCTTGCACCAATTATCATAATTCTTCCCTATCAAGATTGGTAGATTCATAGGAAAATGACCATTTGAATGAGAGCTTGACATCTTGAAAGATCAAGAAACACTGCAAGAATAGCTTCTGAGATTAGAACCAGGAGCTCTGGATACCACTTGTTGGCGCAGCCACTAAACACAGAACACAGAACCACACAGATCTATAAGCACTCAGAGCAGATCCACACAGTTCTATACACACACAGAACAGATCCACAAAGTTCTATACACACACAGAACAGATCCACAAAGTTCTATACACACACAGAACAGATCCACAAAGTTCTATACACACACAGAACAGATCCACAAAGTTCTATATGGACACATCATTAGGCCTGTTATGATCTCACTCACACATACACACACTTATCACTGTTATGAAGAATTAATGATGAAGAAGATGATAACACACACACACAGTTGAGAGAATAAGAGAGATTATAAAAGTTAAAGAAGAAGATATTAGAGAAGAATCACAACAACACTTATTATTATTTCATCAATGATACAATGGTTATATAGGCTATAACTTGCACACTAAGCTACAGTTGTGCACTAACTGTCACTAACAGAAAATCAGTTACAACCATAACAAACTTTTCTCTAAAAACACTCTAACTAAACTTTGTTACTTGTATCTCAAGTAACTGAAAACAAACAATGAAACTAATGACAAAACAATGAATTACAAATCTCAACAGTATTAATTATATTAAAAAAAAAACTAATTTTACTTTTTCTTTTTGAAAAGTCAAAAAATAATAGTATTTTTTTTCAAAATAAATAAATAAATAAAATAATAGTATATTAAATCAACACAATTACAACACAAGAAATACTAAGATCGCAAAGAGCAAAACTCAAAGATAACAAGAGACCAATCAACTGTGTTAGCAAACCAAAAGAAATGGCAGGTAACAAAAACTCCTATACATTTAAAATATTGAATGTTGCATTGATAGTAATCATAAGAAAAATCCTTTACTTTAGGCTTGATTAATTTTTTTAATAATAAGTGATTGAAATTTGAAGCATGTTATTTTTGTTTATAATAGTCTATAATTTGGTTAGAAATTTTAAATAGGTATCGATTACTGAAATGAGATATACTTCTATGGTCTTTCAACACAGTTTGACACTGTAATAGATCTCGATTGTTGATTTGAGATCAGATAATCAAATTTCAACATAACTTCACACGTGAAAACAATTTCAACGGTTTATTTTGTTCGAACTGCTCTTACTTGTAATTGCATCACCCAATTACATGACGCAGTTACAACAAAAAAATCCAATTTCCCAATTACTTTGGTCTATGGTGTGTGATGGAAATAAATTTCCTACTATAACAATACAACGCTGTAACTAATCTCAACAATCCAATCTAATATTAACCATTCAGATAAAAATTGTGTGTAACTGCGTTCATTGTTTACTGCAAACATTCCACATCCATGTGTGGAGCAATACTTGTTTGGGCACAAATCCAAGAAAAAATTACTTAGGCACACACACACATGAGCAACAAAAATTAAAAAGAAAATGACCAAATGATATGACTATATTAATTTTGTTTTAATTTTTTTTCATTGGTGAGTGTGTGCCTAAATTATTTTTTCTTGGGTTTGTACCCAACTAAATATTCCACCCATGTGTATGGTGTGGGGCATAGTGGTGATAAAGAAGTCAAAGAAAATAGTACACACATAATTTTTTGATAAACTTTTGAATATAATTATTAGCACATTCTACTCCATAATAAAATATGATAAAAAATTTATTTTTAGGTTCATTATATAATTAATGTATCTGGTCAATATTATTCGAATATATAAATTATACAATAAATATAAAAAATGAATTATTGTTTATATGGAATATTTTGTTACCGAGAGAGTACATACATAGAATGATTGGATCCATGTTTTCATGTATACAGCGCCGACAATAACTGATCCTATTCTTCACTGAAACATAATGAGGGGACGAGAATATCTCTTACCTACTTTTGTTTTAAAAATCAACTAATCATAATAGTCAAACTCACAAAAAACTCAACAAAGAACAAATACTAATTATTATTATTATTAACTTTACCATTTGTTTCTCTTCCACTATTGTTACATTACATATTCATAATCATCATAATAAAATTCATCACTCTACGTAGTTTCCTTCTTTTCTGATTTTTCTTCATTGATGTTATTCATTGATATGTTATTTATGGGTATGTTTTGGATTGAATTATCATGATAAGAATTAATGGAGGAGTTGCCAGGGGTGTTAGGAACCAGCTCAAGTTTTGCTCTTAGATTGGGGCAAGCTGTCTTTTCCTCTGCTTCTCTTTTCTTCATGTGTTTGGATGTTGATTTCTATGGTTACTCTGCTTTCTGGTTAGTTTCTAACTTATTCTTAATTTTCATATCAAATTATGTTCTGGGTATCTCTTATTTTGTTTATTGCTCTTATAAAGTTTGAAACTTTTTCAATTTTACTTTGCCCCTTTTTTTGTTAGTTACTAGTAATTGAATGGTGGGTCCTGTTTTGTTGTGAATATGTTTGGTAGAATTGATCAATGAGAAATACTTTAGAAATCAAATTAGTGAAGGTTTCTAGAAGAAGGTAAATTTGATGGAAAAAATGAGTCATATATTATTGTGGGTGTTATTGGATAACAGAATGCACATGTAAATGTAACTATGATTGTTGTCCTAGTTAAGGTAATAAAGAAAAACAAAACTATATTTTGGAAGTCAGGTCAGTTTTTTTGTGTGCTACAATTCTATTGTTTCAATTTTCTTTTTAAGGGCTAGTACTAATCTGCGTTATGAAGCACCGACACATACACAGAAACCGAACATGACACTGTCATATTGACACTTATAAATTATAATAATATGAAAAATTGAAGTTATTGAATGTAACCAAATGTATCCGTGTCTGATGCTGTTATTACGGACACTGGACACAACTTCAATCTAAAGTGTTAATCCACACTTCTCAAATTATAGGCAAAATAATGCAGGTATGCTTGCTATTTAATTAGAATTGTTTCTATGTCAGTTTAAGAAGGGATCCTATAAACATTGATTAACATAGTGTTCTGGTTTATGGTTGGAGAAAATTAGTAAATCAGTTATTAGTGAAGAGAATCATAACATTGAATTAGCACATTAGTTTGTTGCCAAGTGGTCTTAAACACCGGAGAAAGTTGAAACATTTTGGCATTATAGGGGGCATCCTGGTAATCTAGAATTAGGCCGCGAGATAAGTAAAGTCTGGCCAAGAATTGTTCCCACCAGGAATCGAACTCGGGTTCTCACAAAAGATTCTTCCTGGGAAGAGTTCATTAACCACTTGAACCCAATGTCTTAGTTTGTTTTTAGTTGAACTGAAATATTTGCATTGCACAATGAGTTTCATATTAAATTGCCAGCACTGTTTTTCCATTCTTCACTGCAGTGTTTCCTTTTCTAACAAGTTACTTAATACAATTTCACTACCAAGGTCACTTCAACATGGTGATTACGATAAAAATGCATGATGTTTTTGCATAGTTGATGTTTTGGTATAAGGATGTTTTTTCAGTTTCAAATGTTTGCATTTTGTCGCGGACACAGAGTTTATCTTGTCTTGATTATCTTTTCTGTTATTCCACAGCTTTTTGGTAATGGTGATGGGTTTGGTAATTTCCTGGAGCACAACCTTATTGATTGTAGATGGATACTCTATCTTTGTCAAAAATGTACCGAAACAACGGAGATTCATTTTCACCATTACTTTTGGCGACATGGTATGTCCAATCGCAATCTACGACTAAAAAGTTTTATTGTTTTGCAGTAATGTAATATTCGAGTTGTTGTACGATGTATCAGGTTTTGTCATATCTCTTACTAGCTGCGGCATGTTCAACTGCTGGTGTCACAGATTTGTTGCGGAAAGCTGATAAATCATATTGTCCACAAAATTTATGCAGCAGATACCTAATCTCTGCTGCAATGGCCATCTTGGCTTGGTTTCTTTCATCAGCTTCTTGTCTAATTAACTTTTGGCTTTTCTCTTCTCTGTGAAATATCTTGCTTATTTTTTATAGTATAGAATGATAAGAGTTCAAATGGCAAAGTCATTTTTTTTCTTTTAGAATAAAATTATCATACTATAGCCTACATGAAATAATTACTTTTGTATTTCAAAAGAAATATGAAAAATTTCAACTCATTTCCAATGATCTAGACTTTTGATATGTGGTGATGGAGTGATTGATAAGAGACTTTCCAATGATTGATAAAAGAAGAGGGTATTGGATTTTTTTACATTGTATCTTTGTATAGTTCTTGAGAAAATTGTAGGGGTGGGCATCGGTTGGATTCGGCCGGGTTCGGTCCAAAAAGCTCCATCCTACATGAAATCGAGGAGAGAATACACAGACCCATTTCCGACCATCAAGAGCAACGGTTTGTTCGGGTGCGGTTGAAATCGGTGGCGGGTAGGAAGGTTCGGTTAGTTCGGTTTACATCTTTTCCATTCATGAGTTTAGTAGGAGAATTTGTTCAAAGACTCAGGAGGGAAATTATCCGTTGCTCGCCAGAAACCATATGAACAAAGAGAAAAAACAATTTTAGATGAAGGTGATTTTTTAAGTGAAGTTGAACTTTTTGTTTCTTGTTGTTGATGAAGGATGAAGTTTTCCAATAGTATATATATAAGTTCAAGTTGTTAAAGAGAAGGAAGGTTGCAGCTAGAAAATGAGGCGCAAGCTTTGGACTAAGCTACAGTACAAACAACTCAACTGTAAAGTAAAATTGGAGACGATGCATCACTACTAGAAAACTCGCATTTAGCAACCGATTTAGAGACCGAAAAATTTCGGTCGCTATAGAGACCGATTTAGAGACTGATATTTTGAACATAAACTTAAAAAAAATTGGTCGCTATATCGGTTGCTACATAATTTATAGAGACCGAATTAGAGACCGATAATTAGCAACCATTAAATTGGTCGCTTTAGAGACCGAATTAGAGACTATTATTTGGAGTTCAAAGCCATAAAACTTTTTGATTACTATATCGGTCACTACAGAGACCGAATTGGAGACCGATAATTAGCGTTCAACAATCCATCGCAAACATTTTTTTTTTTACAAATCACTAAAAAACTTAATAGATAACTTTTCACAACAAAATAATAATTTAATAGATACCATATTTTTTTGTAAAAAAAAAAAATAGATACCATATTTTTATAAGCAAATGGCTAAAGAGATTGGAGTACTTATCATCTAAAATCACGTTCCAGGTCTCTACTATAAAGTCACAAAACCTCTTTACTTCTCCCCTATAATAAATCCTAATCTGCCGCCACCTCACGGAGCAGCTCCGGCCACCGCGACGCTGAATAAGCCACCTCCGGCCATCTTCTCTCTTCATCGTGGTAAGCCACATCCGGTTATCTTCTCGATTTTATTTTGCAAAACCTTAAATAGGATGAACACTCTCATATCGATTCACGTGTTCATCTTCAACTTTTAAACCTTCTATGCATCGTTCGAATCTTTCAATATCCAAATCTTTCATTCTCATCCTTCATCTTTCAATCTTCCAAATCGATGTCAATGAATGGAATCCTTCCAATCGCTCCTCAATCGTTAGAATCCAAATCATTCACTATCAAATCGTTACCTGGGTGCTTGTGTATGTTTTGCACTGTCATAAAATGTTGAATCTATATGATGTTGATGATTTACATTTGTGATATTTGAAATTTAATGATTTTATTTGTGCTTTGATGTAAAGGCAAGAGTGTTTTTGGCTATGCTTATCCATGGCTATGCTTATCCAACTTATGAATGCTACAAAGGAGTTGAAAATAATAACCCAGAAATTGAACAACTTCGATTTTGGTGCCAGAGTTGGTATGCTTATATCGATTGTTTCTCCGCGCTTAACTTATTCTTGATTACTTTTAGTAAATAATGAAACTGACACTGTTTTTATTTTCCCATGTTGCAGGAATTTGGTTGTTTTGACAGTGTGTGAGAGATTGGGGGATACTTTTATATCATGGTAGATGACTATACTACCTTGTATATTTTCTATTCTAATTTTAAAAATTTTATCATGGATTCTTATTTTTCAATTGACTTCTTCTTGAAGGTTTCTAATGTATAGTGAAGCTAAGTTGGCATTTTTCCAATGTACTGTGGTAGAATCTGTTATAAGTTTATTATTTACATCTCTTCTATATGATGGTAAAAATTGATGTTTGTGTTAGGGAACAACATATGTATATGATTACTTTTATATTGTCAAAGAGCTGCTAGTTACAGTCATTGTCAAAGAGCTGCGAATTTTCTGGTAGTGACTAGAATATATTCTCAGGATGTCAAATGTGTTCTCTGTGGTACCGCTGAAACTGAGGGTACATCTGTTCCTTCATTGTTAGTCCACCTCTAGGATTTTGTATGCTATAACAAGGTGGTTAGGATTTTTTAACTCTGCTACATATGTTTATAATCCTTAGGTCAAGGTATGTGCAATTTTATTAATTATTGATTTTCAATATTACTCAATGATGATTGATTTAAATATTGTAATTGATCCTAGGAATGTTATAATTGGCTTTGAGGTATGAATCAACCCAAGCCTTCTTCCGTGGCTTTGTGTATGTATGCAGAAGAGTAAGAAATTTTCCAAATTGTAGCAGCATTTTATCAAGACTTTCCATATGTTTCTTTGAAGAAAATGTACTGTTAGTTATTTCTATAACATAAATTGTGTGAAGTTCACTAATTTAGCTAATATGTATAGGTTGCTGTTGTTTTGTTAGTTTGGGCACTTACAAGCTTTAAAGAAGCAATCTATGATTTATGCTACAACTAGAGTTAGGAGGAGCTGTTGTGTCGATGCATGAAGTTGTCAGAACCGAAGAATGCGAAGATATACACTGATGAAACCATTGATATTGATGGGGCCTCTTTTATATAAGTTTTTTATTAGAAAAATAAATTTATGGTTGCAATGAGTTTAAGTGTGGGGACATAGTTGTAATATGTACATGAACCTTTGATCTACATGATTATAGAAGAAAAAAAACGCATTAGTTAAGCATAAATGCAGTCATCGTACCAGGAATGTATATCATGGAGCATGTCGATTAGAGGCTTCTAGTATGATACATGATGTAAAGCCTTGATAAACCAAAGCTTTAATTTATTTTCTATAGGAGATTTATTTTGTAACATTTACTTTGAAGTAAAAAACATTAGTCAAAAGCCTTGTTTAATACTATGTTAAGTTAGTCTAGGTATAGATTTAAATATTTAATGTAATAGCCGATACTTAAAGCTTTAATTTATTTTCTATAGGAGATTTATTTTCCATATAATCTTTGATTAAGCATATCTTTATAAGAATATAATTTACTAATGTATTTTGTTATATTTGTGTGTGTATTTGTATCCCATATATATATATATATATATATGGGCTACAATTTTTATTTTAAAAAAATCGAAATTAGCAACCGAATTAGCAACCGATTTGTTTTAAAATTAAATAAAGTGGTCACTGAATCAGTTGCTAATAGCGTCGACAATGCGTCGAATAATATGTCTCTAAGTTGTTCTTTCAATTCAGTCTCTTAATTGGTTGCTGATATTGGTCGCTAATTCGGTCTCAAAATTCAGTTGCTAATCGGTCGCTACAAAATTGGTTGCTAATTTGGTCACTACAGATCAGCGACCAAGGTTTTTGCTACCGATTTTAATTGGTTGCTAAATCGGTTGCTAATTGAATTAGCAACCAATTTTGATGAAAATCAGTTGCTAAATCGGTTGCTAAACGCATGTTTTCTAGTAGTGCATTAGAGAGAGATTATTTAAAATTATATATCTTTATTTTTTTTAGAAAAGAATAGTTATAACTTTCAAATTTATTATTAATAATTAGTATTATTATAATAATCAATGCCTAGTTTATTCAAGATAATAGTATACTGTAAATTAGTAGTAGGCACATTAAGCTAAGGCATGGCTTTTTTAGCTTCTCTGAACTTTTGGATGTGACTTCACATGAGAAATAAATAATATGTCAGGCAGCAAGCACGTGTGAAGCTTATATATATGACGTGAATTTTTTCTTACTACTTGTGATCGGTCGGACTCGGTCTTCATCGGTGGTTTGTTTATAAATCCGAACCCGACCATCAATATCCGTGTCAAACTGATTTTTCAAATTTTTACACCCATGGACCGACCCACACCCGCCCGTACGTTGTATTTTTTATCGGGTTTATCGGGTTTCGGTCGGGTTCGATAAATCTGCCCACCCCTAGAAAATTGTATAGTATAGGAAGGGTTATATATTATCTTGTTGAATTTTCAAGATAATTGATATATATATATATATATATCATATCATCGGTTGAACGCTGAATGAGTATTATGAACGAGGTCCACAATTTGATTCATGTTGCGAACAAATTTTTTCTCCTCTAACAAATAAACCACTAACATTTTCCTATAAAAAACAAATAAATAGGATAACATGAGGAATCATTTAATAATAGTTGTTGAGGATGGGTTGGGAAATTCTTTTCCATCACATTGATCCAACTAGGCAAGCTATAGATTGTAGCCATCAACTACTATTGTCATTAGGTAACAAAATAGATCACATTTCCTAAGCTAGTCTAATAGAGCTTATAAACCGAACTTGAAGTAGTCGAATAAGACCATGTACAATGAGCCTGTTGAATCTAGTTTCAACACCCTAAAAATCATGCAATGGTGGAGTTGAATTTGAGTTGGAAGAGAGAGATGTTGAATAAATTCAACAGGTTGAAAACTGACACAGGGGGACACGCGTTTGCAAAAGAGCAACGAGGGAAGTGTACCTACAAGGACTTTGATAATCAAATAAGTAAAGATTTAAAAAATGAGAAAAAGTTGCGGAATTAAAGAGTACCGATCATTTTTTAATGGTAGATTCCTTTACATAGTAGTTCGATTTGGTGGTTTTAGCAGAAAAATTAGTTAATTAGTTAATTATCCCACACGTGTATTGCGACAGGGGCCGGTTGCGGCGCGGAGTATAGTTGTCGGTGCACCTGACACGTGACTCTATCGGGTCTTGTGGGCTTCTCTTTGCTGAGAAGATGAGGTTCTTATATTTTCTTTTAAATTGGGCCTGGTTGGGCCTTATTGTCTTTCAAATTGGGCCTTCTATCTTAGTTGGGCCTCTAGGTCCAAACCAAAACAGCTTCAACGTTAAAACCCAAGTCTCAACCTCTTCAACAAGATGCAAATTGCCCCCAGCTTTAAAAGTTTCAAAATCTTATTCACCTTATCTATGCAATCATTGTATAATTTTTTCATACATTCATAATTATTCTAACTATACTTAACTAATTTAATACTACATTAGTACATATAGTACAATTAAAGGAAAATATGTACAGTACTTAATAAAGAGGGACCCTCCAAATGTTAATCCTACTCTATAATGGAGATTATAATCTTGTATTATTGATTATGATGATTATAATCATAAGTTTTGTTGAAGTTATCCCCACCAACAGGCATAGCACATTCAACATAAATATATTTGCCAATAAAAAAAATGAACACAAATAATTCATAATGTTTTTTAGACCAAAGACATTTACACAACACAAACAATAATCTTAATCTATATGTTATGTCGTCGTACATATTATATTTAAAAATGTTGTGATGTTTTTCCGACACAAAGACAATGTATTCTATTTAGTATATCTTTGACCATATCGAATACTGATTATAAAGCTGGGTATTGTCATTACTGCGAAACTTCATTCTCCTCTGTAGATTCAAAGAATATAGTATCAATTAGAGGTACATATATAATGAACTTCTTGTGAGACATAAGACCCAGAGAAAGTAAGTAATCATGTGACCAAATAATGTGCTTCGGAAACTATGGTTATTGAACATATAACCTATGATTATTTATTTGGCAAAATACATCTACATATGTCTTTTAAGTTTTGTATTATATAGGTTCTTTAAGTTTTTAAGTATCAGATAGGTTCTTTAAGTATTTTAACTATCAAATATGTCCTTTAAGTTTTTTAAGTATCAGATAGGTCCTTTCAGTTTTAAGTTTGTATCAAATACGTCCTTAAATGTCCTTAAGAAATAAGATCTGTTTGATACAAACTTAAAACTTAAAGAACATATCTGATACTTAAAAAACTTAAAAGACCTATTTGATACAAACATAAAACTTAAAGGACCTATCTGATATAAATGTAAAACTTAAAGGACCTACAAATACATTTTGCCTATTTATTTTTATTTATATAACATATCATGACGTACAAAAAGAAAACAATATTTTTTTTTTATCAAATTTAGGGTGAAAGAATAGTGTCAAAATTCAATGCACAAAAGATTTTAAGATTCAAATAATATTTATAAAAATATTTATTATATTTAAATTTCTTTAAAAGTATGACAGTGGCTAGAACTTGGGATCATCAAATTCAAGATCCATCTTTTTACTACTAATTCTACTAGGACTTTACTTTAGTATATGAAGATAGCTCAACCTAAAAGACTAAGCCAATAAGATTTCTTAATTAACATTGTCACGCCCTTTAAGAGTCGACGTCCACGACGACTTTCATTTTATCAGCATTGACTTGATGGTAGCCCTTTCTTTTAGTAGCTTCACTCATCTATCGGTATTTAAGGGAGCGCCTTAATGTCTATAAGTAGTCCAGCTCATCTACTATGTACTTAAAGCATATGAGGAGAGTCCAATCCAAAAGACTAATTCAATGGATGACATTACTAGAAAATTCGCTTTTAGCAACCGATTTGGCAACCGAAATATTTCGGTCGCTTTAGCAACCGATTTAGAGACCGATATTTTGAGCTCAAAGTCAAAAAAATATTCGGTCGCTAAATCGGTTGCTATATAAATATAGCGACCGAATTAGAGACCGATTTTTAGCAACCGATGATTCAGTTGCTTTAGAGACCGATTTAGAGACCGTTATTTTGAGCTTGAATTTCAGAAAAATTCCGGTCGCTAAATCGGTTGCTTTAGAGACCGAATTAGAGACCGGTTATTAGCGACCAGAAATTCCGACGCAATATTTTTAACCAAATCACTAAAAAAAGGTGTGATATATTAACAAACAAAAGAAAATTTAACTTATTTAACTATCTCAAATTAACATACAAATTTGAAACCCTTGTTGCAATCTCCACACACACATTCAAAAAGAAAGATTCAATTCCTTCATCCTCTCAAACCAATTTCTTCATTCCCTCAAATCTCGGATTCAACTTCTTCATACCTTAAAATGGTTTCACGCCCTCAGATCTTCGATTTCTCTCTTCACACCTCAAATACCCAATCGCTACTTTCCACACACCCAATCGCTACTTCTCTCTGCTTTCGATTTCGATTATTACTTGTTTTTTATTGGTGACTAGCCTGAGCTTGCTGCTACTTGCTTTATTTATGTCCTCTAAACGCTCTCGCGACTCTATCAGTCACTCTCGACTCGCTCAGTCACTCGACAACAAGGTTGGATTACACAATCTTCTTGTTTTCAGGTACTTCAGGTAACTTATTCACCGCTAATTAGCGATTCATGTCCTTGTTTGGTGTTTAATAGAATAGTATTTTGATTTCAGTTATGCTTTCTCTAGTAACACTTGTTTAGATTGGGGTTTTTCATCAGTGGGCTTTCTTTTCTTAATAAAGAAGTTTTTGAATAATTCATACTTTTGTTCTGTTTAATTAGATTTAAAATCTGCTTTGTGCTCTTTAAAGACTTGTGCTTCTTTCTCAAGAATTATGTCAATATTTAAGTTTAAACTTGTTTGTTGATACAGAATTTGTTTCCCGTTTTTGAGTCTTGTTGAATTCATTGATGTACTTATTATGAAGTACTATAAACAAATGCCATTTTGTTAAGTTATTTTCCAAAATATGGAATTTAATGTGATGTTGCTTGAATATACCATCAGCGTTGGAAAACAATGGAGCAAAGGTGATGAAAGAATTGCCAGTGGAAGATGAGGAGGAGGAAAGATTCCAAGCTGATCTTAAAATGGCTGTTCGCCAAAGCCTAGGTATAATATCTCTCGGTCCTTAAGTACATATATAGTCTGGTTGTTGTTATTTTATACTGCTAAGATGTGTTTTCCTATGCTTAATAACGTTTATCTTTTAACTTCAATCATAATCCGCCTACTCTGAGTGACTCAATAAAGAAAATGAAACTATTTGAATGCAGATTTCTCTGAAAGTTTTCCTTTATCCTATTCTGATCCCTTGGCCTCTTGCTTTCCTGGCTAAATTTAAAGCTATAAAATTAATAAACAAATGTAGGTTGTAGATCAGTAAATAGTTCATGTATTAAGTATGATCCGTATTTCGTAGTGAGGGCTTCATTGGCTCCATAGTTTATTTATGATTTGATGGATAATTGATAGAGACTAGAGATTATACAAGGAATAAGAAAACCAAGCTCCACACAATTGGAGTTTGCTCTATGTTAGTGTGAAATGTAGAAGAAAATATGACCAGGAAGTAACAACGAAGATTCTGCTGTGAAAGTAACAATGAAGATTCCACTAACTTATTACTTGTTTTTTATTGGTGACTAGCCTGAGCTTGCTGCTACTCGCTTTATTTATGTCCTCTAAACGCTCTCGCGACTCTATTAGTCACTCTCGACTCGCTCCGTCACTCGACAATAAGGTTGGATTACACAACCTTCTTGTTTTCAGGTACTTCAGGTAACTTATTCACCGCTAATTTTAAAGCACAACCTTCAAGTATTAGGGATTTCATTTTGATTTCATCGCTAATTTTAGTTTCTCTTTGTGCTAGGGTTGCAGCTGCAGAACATATTTCACAAGTGATTTATTTACTTATAGTTATGTTAGTTTGTTGTATAAAATCAATGAAGCTCGGATTCTAAATTTTTAGGTTATGTTTAATATTCTAAAATGTATTTTAAATAATCAACTTGAAGTTTTTCCATCATTTTCACTTGCCGTTTCAGTTGCTGTTGGAAGCAGTCACGGTTATCGTTTCGCTCGTCGTTTCAGTCCACATCAATGAGTTAAGCTCTCACTCTCAGAATTATTCTGAGTTGCAAGTCAAGCACTCATTCTCAGTTCAGTTCTGTTTCACTCATTGAAGCTTTCAATCACATTTTTGCGAAATCTGTAAGTTTTCAATTCCCATTTTTTCTTCTTCTTTTGATTTATCGATATTAGATTCTAGGGTTCTAAAACTCTCTTCTAAAGTTTATGGATATTTGATTTATGGACATATATTTGATTTAAGATTAGTCCTTTTGTTAATCAATAAGGGAATTATGGACATATATTTGATTTAGGATTAGTCCTTTTGTTAATCAATAAGGAATTGGTCTATGGATATTAACTTGTGCATTCTATTTGGGTCTATTCTACCTACACGAATATCAGATTTCTGTAGATGGTACACAATTGAAGAAAAACAATAATCCTTTAGTAACATAACACTAGAATTATTGTTTTGGAATAATATTTATTTTGTTTGCATTTCTGTTTTGTTTACCTTTGGATTCTTGTTGCTGTATAAAAAAGTGCTTGTTCATCTACTACTATTTTGTGTATTTAGAAGTCACAATATGATGCCTATAATTTTATGAATGTTATATGGATATGTATTTTTATGTTTATAGTTCTTGCACTTTTCAATTGATTTTTAGAGCTATATATCAACTCATCTGTATTTTTAGAGCTGTGGAAACAGAGTATTGGACCGGCTATTTTATTTCTTATTAGTTTGTTGTTAACCTGAACCATGACAAGTGCTTCATGTGCATCTTTAGGTCATTCTCGCACATAAAATGGGGCCTGCTATTGCCGTCACCGCGAATTGTGCAATGTATCTGGGACTGAATTGTACAAGGTGACTCTATATGATGTTGTGATAGTATCTGCAACAAGTAATTTTTACCTATGATAAATTGTAACCAGCTCATTTGCAAGGCTAACATGCTTATTTCACATTGAAGTTATCTTTCTTATTCGATTGTTGCTATTTGATACAAAAGTTTTCTAAAATACTTGACTGATTACATATAACAATAATTTTTTTTTTTTTGAATGATACATATAACAATAATTGTCTTGCTGCTGTGATTAGAAATTAACTTAATAGTTGAATGCCTTAACTTTTGTGCAGGTAAGTGTAGTCATGGTATCAAAAATGTATATCATGGAGCATGTGGATTAGAGTCTTCTAGAATGATACATGATGTTTATAGGAGATTTATTTGTAATACTGACTATAGAAAAAAGCATTATTTATTTATTTTTTTTGACAGATAGAAAAAAGCATTATTAGTTAAGCATAAAAAGTGTTTAATATTACGCTAAATATATGGAATGACGTCGTGGCTTGTTACAAGTTGATTTCTGCAAAGTGTATTTTTGTTTCAACCTAATACTTATATACTGAAATTGGTTGTGTGTGTAGTGCATTTTTTATTAACAGGGCCTTCTTTGTGGATCTTTGATTGCTCATTATTATAATCATTGGCCAATGAAATTCCAAAATTTTGGTGTCAAAACTGTTTGTGATGAGGCACTTATTAGTTTAAAATTAAGCAAGAGCTAAGAGGTAGCGTTCGATCCTTATTTTTAAGTTAGCCTTATTTTTCTTGACTTACCTTCTCTTCAAATATTTTACAGTAAGAGGAAATTAGGAGGAAGAGGCATAGTAAGCTGTTATCAAGGCTTATTATTATGTCCCGTGTACGACGACTCCATCACTTTTGCACGAAGGTTCTGTTGTTCCTGCATGATTGCTACTTCCCCATGTGATTTGTAAGTTTCTCATCTCATTCATTTATATATATTTCCTTTTGCATTAGTGCACATTAGTGCTTGCAGTAGAAATTGTTTCATTCTCATTGACATTTGCAGGTGAAAGTAAAATTATCCTTTGGCTATGTACACTGGAGCTGGTCATGGGCATGGAACTTATCATGGAGATGCATAGTGTTTTTTTAGTGTTTATCAATGAATTAAGAATGTATACTTAGATATCTAATTTGGGTGACTTGAGTTAAGATTCAGTTTTTATATAGCAAGTCACATGCACAATTAGGATTCCACAACTTGTGTTGTCATGTTTTGCTCTATGTGATTATTTTGATCATGTTGAGCTTCTGGTGATTATTTTGATTTTAAAGTGATGTAATTTCTATTTGAATACTTGTGTTATTTTAAATAAATGCTTGTTATTTTTTTTGTTAGAAACGCTTGTTATTTTTTTTATATATTGATCAATGTTATTTTAGAAACTGGGAATATAAAAAAGGAAAAAATTACTAATAATAATAATAAATTTAATTAGAGACCGAAATAGAGACTGAAATAGAGACTGAATTTATCACAGCTTTTTAAATCGGTTGCAAAATTGGTCGCAATGGATAAAAAAATTAATTTCAAAAGGTCACAAAATCAGTTGCTACAGTGAGTCATAAAATCGGTCGCTATAGCGTCGGACAAAACATCGCAAACATCGACGCAAATGCAGTCTCTAAACCGGTCGCTAATTTCGGTTGCTATTTCGGTAGCTGAAATCAGTCGCCAATTCAGTTGCTAAGAAATCGGTCGCTAATTTGGTTGCTACAGATCAGCGACCAGGGCTTTAGCTACTTCTTTAAATCGGTCGCTATATCGGTCGCTAATGTGATTAGCGACCGATTTTTGATTAAAATCGGTCGCCAAATCGGTTGCTAAACGCGACTTTTTTAGTAGTGTGAAAGAGCCTCATGATTTAAGTATCATATTGAATATTTTGATATACTTGATTGATATGGCTCTAACAAACTTTTTAAATTATTAGGCCTTATATATATAATATAGGGGTTTTAGACCCACCTAAAAATATGAAGGTCTAAATTAGTAAGGTGAACCTTTTCTATTATGACTAAAAATATCATTCTTCCACTATTTCAAATAAGTTCAAAGTAAAGGGCAATTTTGGAGTTTTATAAAAAAAAAAACAGCAAAACATGTTTTATCCTTCCTTAAAATTCTCAAAGAACATTTTTCTAATAAAAAAACATAAAATTGTTTTATAAAAGTGGGTATAAATTAGCAAATGAGTGCACAATATTTAATAAAATTTACCTAACTAACCCTCAATTTTCTAGTGTAAAATAACTAAATGTCAATGGTTTTTTGTTCAAAGTGAAAAGGTGCACCTTGCTAATTTAGACCTTCATGTTTTTAAGTGGGTCTAAATTAGCAAACCCCATATATATATATGGGTCAGGATCAAATGACACCAAGGTGTCAAACTTAGTAACATGACACCTCCGATAATTCTTTATCGGATAATCGTATTACAAAATCAACCGTTGGATTCAAAGCTATTATTATATAGATCATGTCTATAAAATTTAACATCAATCGGAAACCATTTGATGGGTTAAAGAGAAGGATAAAAATTAACGGTTTTGACGAAGTTTTGTAAGACTAGATTTTTTGACTAGATTTTCTAAAACCTAAATTCCACCTAACTTATAATATTCTACAAGAGTTTATTAATGCTATAGTGATATATTATCACGAGTCTAATTGATTAAGTTAGAAAAAAAAAGTGAAAAATATTCTTGGATGGACCTCTAATTAAGTCATTTGGAAAATAACATATGCCACTAAATGTAATGGACACTGAAATATGATGACTTTAAAAATAACGTCAAGCTACCAATCAATTGAGTAAACGATAAGAGAAATGCATGCAAAAATGGTATAACGTGTTTTCTGTCGCATGATTTCACTCAATAACAGTCCTTGGATTTATTTGTAGTGTGGTATATCAAAACAACACGGTTCTCTCCCACTGTTTTAGTAAACCGAATTGCGTTCAATATTCACTTTTTAAAAGTTGTGTTACATTTGTCAAAAAAAAATTGTGTGTCATTGAATTTTTTTCACTAAAATAAAATATATTCATTTATTGAAATTGGTTGAATTAATATGTACAAATTTAATACCGCTAAAAAAAAGATGAATATGCGAACAAACTCACAACATTCAAATTAATAGTATAAACCGGTATAATCATGCCAACAAATAATATGATAAAATCAAAGTAATTAGAATTCATGTCTCCCGATCTACATCGTTGACGAACTTAGCAACTGTGTGAATCAATAGTTGATTGAAGTTGATCTTCCAATTCAATCAAACGAACACCGCAATAAGGTGGAAAAGTAAGCACCGCACCAAAATGGAAAATCAAACGAATACCGAAAAATTATATTACTTTTTTTAAATAAAAGTAAAAGGTGTAAAAGTGATAAGAAAGACATCTCAATTATATTAGCAACTCAAAACTACACAAAGATATTATCATAAAATATATTAAATAAAAATAAAATAAGTCCAGAATTTCTAACTCAACTGGCAGAAAATGCCGAAATTGTTAGGCTGGACATCCATAACCGGGGTTCGGTCCCTAGTCACTCCACTTTATGTGTGTGAGTTTATGATTGATTTGCCATTTCATCTACATACCCAAAAAAAAATAATAAGAATGCAAAATAAAATCTTGGTGAAGTAGAAAAAAAAAGGTTCAGACATAAAACATGGATTCAAACATTATTAACAAAACCTATGCAAAGGTAAACATAATCTATTGTGATGAAATCATTTTAAATATAGATAGACAAATTATTCTACCAAGTGAAATTAGTAGTAGATAAACCTATGTTGACCAATTTATCAGCAGAACAATTTTTCTCTGAGAATATGAATAGCTTTAAAATGCATTTGATCAGAAATACTAAGATGCAAACAATTCTTCCATATGTTATGAAGAGTCCAATTAATGTGAGGTTGCTTGAAAGCCATGGTAACAAACTAATGTCAATCTTTATCAAAAGCAATTTGAATGGTTAAAATAACTTTCATCAACTGAACATGAAGAGAAAAGAAGACACCAATGTTTGAAGCATAGCAACCTAAAAATTAGCTTGACAATATCTAAAAATACCTACAAAGCTGCAATGTCAGGACACTGCCATATATTATAGGAGAATGCCACAAGATCTATTTGATTTTTGGAGGATGAAGCATCATTTAATTTTTTTTTAGAATTACAAATTATACCATGTTAAATCTCACATTGGATAGAAAAGTGGATGTTGAACACTTTATAAGTGGGTGGACCATGAACCTAATGCCCATAAGATTTTGGGTTAAGATATGGTGTCAAACTCATTTATGTGATTGTTTAAGGTCCGGTGTGATGATCCTCAAACTCCCTCATATTCCAACCGTGGTATTAGAGCCATTAGGTTGAATCGGCACCTTATGTCAAAAGTCTTCCTAACAAGGTGCTCAGGGGGCGTGTCCCGTTGATGGATTCTCAACAGCGGCGCAAGTGGATGAAAAAGCTTTCGTTTGAGGGGGATCATCAATTGGTTTGACATTAGCGACCAAAAATCGTAACAAAAAGTATTTGAGAATCAAAATTTGTTGAAATATTTTAGATTGACTAAAAAATTATTTAACTCAATAATTTAGAATATACTGTAACTCACTATAAATTATCAAACTGCGAGTATGAGTATGGGAACTTAGGTACTCATAGGATATGGGTACGGATAATTTTTTAAACTGCGGGTTTGAAGATGATACTCACTATAATCATGTCTGACATGCTTCAACTGGATTAGAAAATTTCAATTAAAAAAATTCGCGCCCTAAAGCCACCAAATACTAGGAAGCGAAGTCCCCATCCCTATATATATAAGACATTTTTGAGAAATTTTCTTCTCCATTTTTATAAGACACTCTTTCAATTAACCACATTTAATTACTTTTTTTTTCATTTAATTACTTATTTATCTACATACTTTTAATTATTTTACTATTTTTCTATGTCTTACGATAAATACAATGATAAAATATAAATAAAATCTATCGTTTAATTATTTTACTATTTTTACAGATTTTGTCCATCGGTATTTAAATTTTTTTTAGTAGTGTGTGTATTAAACATTTAATTATAATTCATTTTATTTAATATTTTTTTTTGTGTCAAAAATCTTCTTCTCTTATGGTTGTAAATTTTTTTGTCTTTGATGAACTTGTATTATCATATCAATATTTATTTTTAACAAACACTACAATAATTCATTTTAAATTTAATTCGAATTAATTTTTAAATCCAAATGTTCTTCTGTGTTGAACTTAAAGTGATCAAATTCAATTTTTCCTTGCACTCACTTATGGTTTCGCAGTTAGCGCTTACGCAATCGAAGATTCCTTTTTTTGATCACTAAACTACAGCAGTTAGCGCTTACGCAATCATTTCCACGGATCATTTCATTGATCCAATTAAATTTCCACAGTGAACAGAACAATTTAATTATAGTGTATTTGATTTTAAAATTGTTTATGCATGGTACCGAACAAACTATGAGCCAAGAGATATGATAAACAATAAAATTTTTGTTCCTTACTAAACTACGGGATAACTTATTGTCCTCTACACAAGTTGTCTAAAATACAAAAATAATATTTTTATCCATCAAACATTGTATAACACAAAATTTATCCAAATATTAAATGTTTGTTTTGTACTGTCCTGTACCGTTCTGTTCAGTACTTAAACTTTGTAGATCAACCGGACGCACAATATTGATCATTATTTTGGCTTAATTAAATTAAATGCACTTTTAGCTCTCTAATTTTTTCAGCTCTGCGATTTTAACTTCTCGTGTTTATCTTTTTTGTAAGAGATTAATTGTTATAAACTAACAGTGTAAATATTTTTACACATGCATCCAAT
Organism: Trifolium repens; assembly: GCA_030408175.1. Classification (NCBI taxonomy): domain Eukaryota; kingdom Viridiplantae; phylum Streptophyta; class Magnoliopsida; order Fabales; family Fabaceae; genus Trifolium; species Trifolium repens. The sequence goes on from CP125851.1 coordinate 43,226,817, forward strand.
CAAATCGTATTATAGTACCACTTTAATAGGTTTATTCCTAAAATATCTCAACAAATACCTACATGTCGTGATTTGATTAGATGCACGTGTAAAAAAATATTACACTGTCAGTGTATACAAATTAAATTATTTTTGTAATTAGTAATCTCTCATTTAAATTTTAACTTATTTTGATAAAAATAATACTGATGTGGCAATATTTTTACAATACAAATAATCATGATACAATTGCATCTACTTACAATATATTAAAAGAAACTACTATTAAAAATCCAAGTTTGTCCTTATTACTTTTAACGGTGTTCCAAGTTTTATGCCCTTAAATGTAATTTTAACTCTAAACTAATTAAAAAAATACAAAAAAATAAAAATAAAAATAGGAAAAAAAAGATAAGCATAAAATAAATCTTTCCATAAAAATAGCATCAGAAACCACATCTCTAAACAAACAAAAAAACACAAAACAAAAATAGGAAAAAAAGAAGATAAGCATCAAATAAATCTTCCCATAAAAATTTAATTAAAATAAATTTACACAAAAAAATATGAACAAAAATCACTATAAAAGATACGATTCAAAAATAGTAACTTTTTTTTTTAAATGAAAAAATAGTAATTCAATCTAGCATATAAAAACTTATATATAAAAAATAAAAATAGTATAACCTAATAAAAGAAGATACTTATATTTGAGCTTAAAAATAAAAGAACAGAAAAATAGAAACAAAAACACAATCGACCCGTTTGGATTGACTTATTTATGAGTTTATGCGAAATAACTTATGCAAATAAATAAGTTTTTATGTATTCTTATAAGTTTTTTAAGGTAGTTCTTGAAAATAATTTATAAGGATATAATTTTTGTTAGTGAAAGCTTATGAATTAACATGCGTAAAAAAAACTTATGAATTAACATAAAAGTTTATTTATAAATTATAATCATAAACTATTTTCATAAGATTAAACATAAGTCAAATTCAAACAGGCCCAATATATTAAAAGGTATTACTACTAAAAATTCTAATTTGTCCTCATCAATTTGTAAAAATATTTCAAATCTTCTATTTCGTAAAAAAATTATATTTTTATTATAAAAAATCTACTCTATTTTTGTTTACTCTTATATAAAAAATACAGAAGAAGTGCATTATTGATAAATATATATTATAATAATTACGGAGTATATATGTGTCATTATACTTAAAACATCACGGGACAAGTGTTAATCAATAATTTTGTAAAAAAAAAAGTGTTGATCATTAATATATAAAAAATCATACACGGGACAATTGTTCTAATAAAAAAAAATTAATCATACACGAGACAATTGCTTTAATAAAAAAAATTTAATCATGCACGGGACAATTGATTTAATAAAAAAAATTTAATCATATATGGAACAATTGCTTTAATAAAAAAATTAATCATACATGGGACAATTGCTTTAATAAAAAAAATTTAATCAAACACGAGACAATTGATTTAATAAAAAAAATTTAATCATACTCGGGACAATTGTTTTAATAAAAAAAATTTAATCATACACGGGACAATTGCTATAATAAAAAAAATTAATTATACACAGAACAATTGCTTTAATAAAAAAAATAAATTGAATATTAAATATTTTTATTATTAATTATAATTTATTACACAAAAATCATACACGGGACAATTACTTTATTAAAAAAGTGACTTAATTTAATATATTTTACAAAAAAATAACAGAATGACGTCATTTATAATTTAACAATATTTTATAAATAAAAGTCAATAGACCCGTGCGAATGCACAGGTCTCAAAACTAGTTTATGATATTAAAAAGCAAAAAATTGTTACGACTATTTTAAAAATATTTAATAATATTATGATAATTTAATTGTAATTGGATAAAATCATGATAAAATTGCATTTATGATAATTGACTGTAATTGCATAAAATCAGTTACATAATTCTAAACTAAATTAAGTTGTATCGGATGATATGGTTCCTAATTACATATAAAAATATTGATGTGGCAATATTTTTACCAGCGTCGGTCCTGAGTTTTTAGAGGGTGTGTGCAAATTTTAAAAGAGCCTCTCAATAAACAATAATACAATTTGTTTTGAAAAAAACACATCGATTTTAAATTATAAATAACATAAAATATAATTATCCTTGTAATTAACATAAAAAATATTTATATTCTATCAATAACAAAAAAATAATACCTTCTAACTACTTTAGAAACTTTTGTAAAAAAAAGAAAAAGCTACTTTAAAACTGGGTCTGACAATTGGACTTAATATTTTACAACAATATTACGTTTTACATCCTCTATTTTACTAATACTATTATCCTATAAAAAAAATTTGAGGCCTTCCTAATTTGGAGACCCGATGCAACACCTCTATCTGGGCCGGCCATGATTTTTACAATATTAAAAATCATGATATAATTGCATTTATGATATTAAAAGAAAAAAATTGTTATAACTATTTTAAAACTATTTAATAATATTATTTATGATAAGTTGACTGTAATTGCATAAAATCACAATTGCATTTATGATAATTTGACCGTAATTGTATAAAATCAGTTACTTCTAAACTAGAAAAAAACTAAATTAAGTTGTATCGGATAATATGGATCCTAATTACTTATATCCAATGAAAACAATAAAAACCGCGTAATAACAATCATAGTAAAAAACTAAAAACCACACCTAAAAATAACAACAGGACAACTAATTCAGTAAAAAAAAAAAAGGTAAAAAAACACAAAATAAAACAACAAATACTCTGTGTGTGAAGAACACAACCTGTCACACTCACAGCCTGTAAAGCCATTCCGCGTACTCTATTTCCTCGCTCCTTCAAAACTCAAACACAATCATTTATAACTTATAAATGCTTTTTCCTTTTCTATTTTCTTCTAGAGAAAAAAACACATTATCCTACGTGGCAACAAATTGTTGTCATTTTCTAATCCTCTTCCTATAAATACACACCGCACGCTGTTTCGCTGTTTCCAATTAATCAAATCTACAAATAGCTTCAACACAAAAACCAAACTCGCATAGTTTACTTTCAAAAAAATTTCCAAAAAAAAAAAATCAAAGAAAATTGCAAGACATCATCATCATCATCATGGGTAACTGCACCTCGTTCGATTCATCGCAGGTTGAAATTGAAACAGCAAAAGTTGTCGTACACGATGGTACTCCCTCTGTCCCAAAATAAATGACCTGTTTGACCATTGACACGTTTGTCAATGCACAACTTTAATCGTTAATATCTCTAATTATATATTATTAAAAATTATAAAAATGGTATATTTTGAAAGTACTATTCGAGACAAATCAAACAACATCTCATATGCTAATATTTGCATGTATATATTAGTAGAAAAATAAGGTCAAAGCAGGTTAAATGAATAGTATACTAAGTCAAAAAGAGGTCATTTAAAATGGGACGGAGGGAGTACTATGAAAGAATTCTCGTACCCTGTTAAAGTTTCTTATCTTTTACAAATTTATCAAGGATGTTTCATATGTGATTCTGATGAAATGGGATATGACGACGTCGTTTTACCTATGCATGAAGATCAGGTTTTAACACTTGGTCAACTTTATTTTGCTTTACCGTTGACTCAATTAAAAAAGTCTTTAACGGTGGTGGAATTGGCTGCGTTGGCCGTGAAAGCTAATTCTGCGCTTAATAAGAGTTTTTCCGGTAAGAAAAATGGGTTTAGACGGAAACATATTGCTATGTTTTCTTCTGAAGGGAGAGTTGCGCCAGAAAGTGATGGTGGTGATGTTGCTGTTAGTGTTGTTAGATCGAAGAGTAATGGAAGACGGAGAATTGGTAGAGGGAAGTTTATGGCGGCGTTGAGTTCTATTCCGGAGTAGGGGTAGTTTTGGAATAAAATATTTCCTTTGGTTATTTAATTCTATTGTATATATTCACGGGAAAAAATAATTTATTAATTCTTGAACATTGTAGTGATCTTTAGAATCACTCTGTTCATATATGTTTACTTTCCATTTTATTTATTAGACTAACTTCACAATTTTGTTTTTCATTTTTTGTTATTTGTTTTACAATCCTAATCGCGTGCTTGATCCTCAGGTAATAATAATTAGACTTCGCAATCATCTTATAAAATTGATTCTATTTAAATGTACATTGAATATAAATATATTTGTGTCGAATATATTTTTGTAAAATTGAATCGAACAAAAATTTTGAAGGTAAAAATTAACTCGAAAGATCTAAAAGAAATTCAAATTGTAACCTCAACTTTGGAAGAAAAAAAAATTGTAACCTCAACTAACTTAGAATCAATATTTGTTATGAAATCAATTTTAACTCTTACTTGAAATATCACATTTTTAGGTAAATAAAACAATTCTTACATGAATTATCACATTTCTTTTATGTGTGAAAGTAAAAAACATATTTTATTTTATTTTGTTTCATTAAGGATGATATTTTACTAATACATGTCAAACTAGCATAAAGGTTTGACACACTCGCAAAAGTATGAACATATCACAAATTGTTTGGAATTATGGTTGCAGTGAATTTTCTCCCCTCGTGTATATGTGATTTGTATGTTTGACTTTGTATATTTTCCAATAATAATTCTGAATTAAACACGCCTTTCATTTTACTTCTTTAACATCATGCGTCTTTCATTACCCTCTCATGTAAATAGACAACTTACTCCCTAAACATTGTAGTGATCTTTAGAATCACTCTGTTCATATATGTTTACTTTCCATTTTATTTATTGGAGTAACTTCTCAATTTTTTTTCTCTTTTTTTTTATTAGTTTTACAGACTTTATCGCGTGTTTGATCCTCAGGTAATAATAATAATAATTATAATATTAGACTTTAATATTATTTGAGACCTACTTTTGAAAGGAATTTGTACACATACTTTATAAAAATGATTCTCTTCTTCTGTGCGAATTATTTTCGATTTTAACAATTACTTTTCGATTTACAATTAAGGTATATTTTTGTATTATTAAAAAAAATATCTTTTTGAGTATATTTGGAAATTTAATTGAGGTAATAAGAGTATGTATAGAAATGTAATAATTAAGCATTGTAACAAATAAGGTAACATGAAGTTGACTATCAAAATAAAACAATAATTATTTAATGTGTATAGCAAATACGTATAACAAAAAAGTATATCTATTATTATAAAAAAAGTACATCTCTCTATAAAAAAAAAGTACATCTATAAATTTTTGTACATCTACGTACATTTGTTATTTGTTTATTTAAAAAATAAATACAAATAGACAATAATATTTGATTAGCGAAAATCAGTGTATATTGTATACTTGTATGTGTATTTAATTTTCTACAATACGTTATACGCTGCTTCCATACAATTATCGGAAGATGGATATTTATTCTGTACGTGTATTTATTTCTCTCGACCAAAATACAACAAATTAATAATTACCGGCCATTAATTTGAAAATTTTAATGAGCCATTAAAAAAAATTAATTTGCAATAAGAGCATCTTTAGTGCATGTAAGCTATTGCAAAGTTTATTATAGTTGTCATCAATTATAAGGAATCATGCATTGCACCCAACATGATGTGGCACTTGATGAACTAAAAGTTAGTTGACGTCCACTCTAGAAACAACGTTAGCTAACTTTAATCACAACATACAATACCATTATTTTATACATATTAATGGCTATATCATTAAAGAAAATAACCCAAATGCATTTTTTTTTTGTTTAAAATGTGTTGCTTATTGTTTTGTGTAATTTTAAATTCCTATGAAAATATAACCTTTTTATGTATTTTTGTTATATTATTACTTTAATATATTTTTGTCAAAAAACTTTTAATATTTTTATGCATATTAATTAAAATAATCAAAACATAAATATGTGGGGTCAAAATCTGGTTCTTTATAACCAACCACCGTTAAAGTAAAAACTACTCAAATCAACTATAAATTTATTAAATCTTACAGATCACTTTGGGCCCACAAAAAGTAATTTAGTTCACCCACTTAAATCACTCCCACTAAAGATGCTCTAAGCAAACAAATTAAAAAACACCTGTAATTTTGTACAAAAAACAGCTGCAATAATTATAGTCCGAAATTTTGTAAGGAATATAATAAGCAGTGCAACAAATTAGGAAATATAGAGTTGACTTTCAAAATATGAAGAGTATAAAAAAAACTATACAACGATCGATAGAATATTCCTTATGTTTATTTCGGTGTTTAATTAAACATCTATAAATAGTTTGGCTCATGTTAATTTTTATTCATCAATTACAAAGCAAATAAATATTATTTTTTATCGTTGATCTAGGACTTGTGGACAATTTTAAGCAAATAATAAACACTCTCACATCGAAAATATTCGTATAGCGCCATATTATTGAGCTTGAAAAAATTACAAACTCATAAATACTGATAATATTAAAGAACTTTTTGTATATTCATTTTGTCCACAAAAGCTATAATATTTTATATATTTATAATTTTAAAAAATTCCTTAGCTTTTATCGGTGACATTTTAATTATTAATTATTTTTATAAGATTGTATATATGTACGTGTGCAGTGTGCTGTTATCATTAATCATTTTCCATTAACCGTTAAAATTTTAAATTTATGGTTTAAATAAAATATATTAAAGTATATTGTTTTTTTTTAATGTTATTAAAGTATATTGTTTAAAAGTCAATAAACCTACAAATGTATTTTTTCCCGTGCTATAAACTAGTTAAATGTAAGTTGATATGTGTTGAACATTTTGTTTTTCCTGTAAAATTGAGTTGAATAATTTTTTTGAAGGTTTTCTACCAAAATAATAATAATAATTGAAGGTAAAATCAACTCCGGATATCAAAGAAGTTCAAACTGTAACCTCAACGTTGGAAAAAAAGTCATGCTAAACAGTTTAAATGTGAAATTAATTTTAACTCTTACATGAAATATCACATTTTTACTTTATTTGAAGAGGCCAAAATGATTACTTGATGTTAGAACCGATCCCCAAACCAGATTAAATTGGTGTTGAAAAGCAAAAAAAAATCACATTTTTAGGTAAATAAAACAATTCTTACATTTAGTCAAAAAAAAAAAAACAATTCTCACATGAAATATCACATTTTTTTGTTTGTGTGAAAGTAAAAAACATATTTTATACTACCTTAAGAGTAAAATTTTTAGCCATTAAACTACATGAAAAATATGTTTTATTTTATTTTGTTTCTTGAAGGATAATATTTACTAATACATGTAACTAAAATAATACCAAAAACCTGTATTAGCATAAGGTTTACACTCACGCAAAGGAACGAACATATCACAAATTGTTTGGAATTATGATTTCACTGAATTTTCTTCCCTTGTGCAGTGGAGGAACCACCGCCCGACCAGTCCGACACTTGTGCAAACTCTAGTAAAAAGAAATTGATATTTTAGAAGTTAGTTTAGGCAAAATTGAGATTTTTTTGGGTTAGTTTAGGATAAAACCATAAATTTTCTTGTTCAAAATTGATATTTTTAGTACAAAACTGAGATTTTTATTTAAGATTGAAATTTCCCTAAGTTTTATAATAATAATTATCTTATATTAAAAAATTCCAATTTTTTATCGAAGATGTTCTTATAATATTATGGAGTATAAACATGAGTGCAAAAAATCATTCAAAATGTGAAAGTATACAGGAATTTGATTAACAATAAGGACCAAAAATTATGATAAAATTTTTTTCAGGGACCAAAAAATCCAAAAAAAATCTTTAGGGACTTAAAATAAAATTTATAAAACTATAGAAACTGTTTACTTATTTAACCCATACGAATTTGATTTATTTCAAAGCCCTGTTTACAAGCTCCCATGCCCAGCCCCCATGGGGTGCAGGGTAAGCGACGACATCAGACCTCAAAACTTTAAGGGTCTCGACTCAAAATTTTGAGGTCTTATAATAATAGTTATATATTGTTAGTGTTTATAAAATATCAGATGTACTCAATAGATTACTTTTGAGACCCTATAATAATTATTATATATTATCAATGTTCCTAAAATATCATATGTTTGGTAAAAAAAAATTATAATCAAGTAAAAAAATAATAATTTAAATAGAGATAATCCTTTTCAATTTTTTAATATTTTTTATTAGATGTCCATTTTTAATAATTAAGCTAGGTTCCAAATAGTCAGGACCAGGCCTGCAAGATCCCGCGAACACAGTGGCGTGTTCGCGCTTCACCAAACCTTTGTCGTGCCTTCTTGAGGTCTGGCTCCGTACATGTCGGTTTTGGTTGGATCAGGTAGAATCTGATCCTATGAGAAAAGTGCTAGCTAGAGTGAATAAGCATAATTCAAACGATGGATAAACTTCACTTGTAGAATAGAATGTGGTACAAAACAAACGACATCGGAAGAAACCAATAATATCATAATTAATTATTGAGGCTATAAATTAATATCTAAAAAAAAGTTGGAAGTGATTATAATCTTGTCAACTACACGTAAGAGATAATTAAAAAAAATAAGTCTAATTAGTAGAGTAGATTAATGAGTGTATAAGCTAAAAACTTATCCCTTTACAATTTTTTAAATTTTTTTCCCCGAAGTCTAGGTCCTCTTGCATCTATCAAATGTAAAACCAAATTAAATTGAGTTGTGAAAAGGAAATCTGCAAAGAGGAGGCTCTTTCCTTGTTTTGGAGTTTTCTTTCATTTCTTAAACATGTTAAGGGTTAGTTGATTGATAGTACTGTGTGACGGTGATAATAAAAAGTGAAAAGAGTTTTAATTAAAGATGAGTTTAGGAGTAGAATTTTCAAATGATAAATTTGGATGGGAGTGTGTGTGATGTGGACTGATGAAGAGGAAAGTGGAGTTGATAGGATAGGAGGGAAGATTGGAGGAAGGAGCTCAATATAGTTGTGAAAGCAGCAGTAGCAGAGAGTATGAAAATGAAAGGGCGCTTAACTGCTTATGCTTAATTAGGAAGATTCAACGCGCAAGCTTATATACGTATAGTGAAAAGAACCAGAGCGAGTATGAACGCCAAAATTTACTAAATACCAAAATGCTATGTTTTGGATGAGGCCTAAGTCCAATTTGGCGCGGGGCACAGTCTATTTAGGTGTGTAGAGCTCAACCCAATAGCACGTTAGCTCAAGACCACACATCTCTATTCAATGGCCACATGAATTGGTATTTTTTGTAACAGCTGACGTCGGAATGATTAACATATATTGTCAATTATAGTTTTTCAGTTGTTATTTTGATAATCATTAATATCGAGGCCATGAGATTTGTCCTCATATTAATGGTCTTGGTTCCACACAGGGAACTAGATATATCATTTTTATGAAGAAAGGATCAGATATTCTATTCTCACTCTCAAAATTCCCGTTTCACGCATACACTAACTTAAGCGTCAGAGTGACTTGCCGGTAAACCACCCCTTCACCACCACCATTCTGAAGAAGCTTCCACCGATCACAACCATTATGATTAAATTGTCCAACGTTATTCAAAATACTCTCTTCGTACTATTCACACCACCTTTGAGAGTTCCATTTTGATATAATGGATCAAAGGATTAGGAGAACATCAACAAGAGCTCATATATTTTTTGAATAGAGCATTTTGACTGACATTAGATAATTTAGAGAACTTGTCAATTTCAAGACTCAAAAGTCAAAACGATGATTTTTTCAAGTATAGGGGTGATAATTAGGAGTGTGTGGACAAAAATAAGTTAGATGGAGGAACCGAGTAGAATGAAAAAGAGTTCATTTTGATGTATCTCATTGACGTATTAAATGATTTCTGATTACTGTATTTTATAGATATGATCTATGCTATAATATCTTTCAATCCAATGGTCAATTTTGTAATACGATTATCTGATAAAAAATTATCGGAGGTGTCATATTACTAAATTTGACTCTTTGGGATCCTGACTCATTTATTTATTATCCCTTTAACACTGTTCAGTTGGTAGCTGCAAACATTTTATGGAGTGGCTGGTTTTCGAAACCTCAAGTTCTCTATTTCTCTGCACTCAAGGTGTAAGAATCTAACTACTATCCGGCCTAAAAAATAATAATTTATTTACTATTTTATTTTCCAGCCCTCCATTTCATAAATTTCTAGGTCCCCGATTACTGGGTTACAACTGCATTCAATCTCTCATTAAAAATTCAACAGTTTGCGTCTTTATGATCTACATAAAAATATGATTTTATTTAAAACTACCTCGGATCCTTAATATTAAAAAAAAATACTTCTTAAATAAATTGAGTAACTAATGTATCTAGCTTATATTGCAGGTCAAAAATATTAGTTGCTCAGTGTATCTAAAATGAAAGTTTTCTCTTATACTCCTTTCGGTCTTTAATATAAAAAAAAATATTTATTTTTTAGATATATTGAAACATGTATTTAAAAAGTGGATTTTTTCTTATATTTGTTGAAAAAAACCGGCATAGAGAAAATAAAAGAACACAATCAACAACACAAGAATATAACGTGGAAACTCCAAAACCGGAGAAAAAACCACGGCTGTTGTCTAAACCGACAACCAGAGAATAAACACTATATGAAAATTGTTACAACATATAGACTCCACTCTCAACCACCCCATGACCCCAGTACACCCACACTCTCCAAAGTAAATATTTGAACTACATCTCAAATACTCTAAAATAAGAGCATAAGAGAAAAAGAAACAAACACAAATATAAACTTAAAGTGTTTACAAGTGCTACTACTTGATGTGTTGAAACAAGAAAATTGAGGTCTCTTGAGTTCCTCGGGTTTGGTTATTATGCATAAGTCATCCTTATGCACCATGCATAAGTTACTTAGTGCACCCCCCAAATTACTCGTGCACCCCCAAATTACTTGTGCACCTCCCAAATTACTTATGCACCCCCTAAATTTCTCGCACACCACCAAATTTCTCGCACACCCCCGTATGACTTTTGCCCCCAATTTTTTTTTCTCTCCTCCACATTTCTATCCTAAACCATTTTGCTATGAGAATGGTTTCAGAGATATGCACTCAAAAACCATTAAATGCATAAGATGGTTTTGGAGTACAACCCTATAATTAGAATAGAAACAATAATTGTGGTTTAATGGTTTCGATTGTCTTATATGAGAAACCAAAATTATTGTTAAATGGTTTTAAATAATGATTATAATTGTACCAAAAAAATAAAAAATAATGATTATAATAAAAAACCATTAAACCATTTTGCTGTGGGAATGGATTCAGATGGTTGTAATAAAAAACCATTTGGTGCATAAAATGGTTTTGGAGTACAACCCTATAATTAGAATAGAAACAATAATTGTGATTTAATGGTTTAGATTGTCTTATATGAGAAACCAAAATTATTGTTAAATGATTTTAAATAACGATTATAATTGTACCCCAAAAAAATAAAAAATAATGATTCTAATTATAGGTTGTACTTCAAAACCATCTTATGCACTTAATAGTTTTGGAGTGTATATATCTGAAACTATTCCCACAACAAAATGGTTTAGGCTAGAAATGTGGGGGGATAAAAAAACAAAAATTGGGGGCACAAGTCATCTGGGGATGCGTGAGAAATTTAGGGGGTGTACGAGAAATTTTGGGGGTGCACGAGAAATTTGAGGGGGTGTAGGAGAAATTTTGAGGGGTGCATGAGAAATTTGGGGGGTGCGCGAGAAATTTGGGGGGTACACGAGAAATTTGGAGGGTGTGAGATTAGGTGTGAGTGTGTGAGTTGAGATTGACTAGGATTATTACATGTGGATGCGTAATCTAATGGGTTTTATTGACTTATGTACCATGCATAAGGATTACACTTATGTATAATAATTTCCCCCGAGTTCCTCCACTCTTCACTTCTCTAAGCGATGTGGGACTTCTCTACTATAATATTCTTGACCTTTTTTTGTTTCTTTCTTAGCATGTAGGACTTACATTGCAATCAACCCCAACAATCTCCACCTTGATTGTAATGGTCTTCAATCTTCATTGCCTACACCGACAATCATTGTCTTCACCGACAATCATAATTCTCATTGTCTATACCGACAAATTAAATTATCATACTCCACCATAAAAAGTACACTACACTTGGAACTAAACCATCCCAAGAATTTTCTTCACTTGAAACTAAACCATTTCAAGAATTTCCTCCACTTGGAACCAATTCATCCCAAGAATTTCATCTCGAAACCTTGCTGAATATTTATGGTGCAACTTCCATGTTGGCTTTCCCGGAAGTTCATCAACCATAGAGATAACCGCGTACCTTGCATGAATGCCAACCAATGCCCGCACGCTATCATCACATATCTTGCATCTATGTCAACTGATGCCCACGTGCCACTTGAACAAATTCACACTGCTCTGAAACCACCTTCAGACCATTGTTAGTCTCCAACAATTCCAGTTTAGTTCCAACACCTAGTAAAATTCATTTCACTAGTCCAACTAAACTCATGTCACTAACAAATACCAACTGAAGTCCTACAACTCAACCACATGAGAATTACTACTAGTAACAAATGCATGACCAATAGTAGAACCAACTATCTTTGCATTAAAGTCCAAGAACATACCTCACGTCATGTAAAAGAAACACACGATTTTCAAACATCGTAAGACAAATCGAAAACAATACCTGAAACCTTTCAAGCTTTTCTGTATCCAAGATGAACAACTCCACCTTCAACTAGCTTTCCGATTTTCACGGAATTCATTCTTCAAACACATGTGATAGGAGCTTCCAATGTCCATGACTCAATACTCCACTGATTCCCAACTTCACACTACTAGCGTCTTCGCATCCTCATAACAAAGTTGTCGTTTCAAACGTAACCTGAGTATTATTCCACCGCCTCTCTAGGCCGATGTTAAGTATTCTTACCACCACCTCTCCAGGCTGTAAGTTTAAGAGTGCAACCTAAGAGGGGGGTGAATTAGGTTCTATAATTTTTTCGGTTATTTTAGAGATGTTATGATAATTATTATTTTTCCGGAAAGTTTATGATGAAGGTATGAACAATATGGAGAAAAATAAAAGGTGTAGGAAAGAGAAGAATAACACAAAAGATTTATACTGGTTCCCTTTCTAACCTAAGGGTACGTCCAGTCCCTTCACTTCCTTGAAGGATTTCACTACGACCTTTACAAAGTGAGACAAGAGAACAATCCTCTCTTTTTCACTCTCTTGCTTCCAATAATCCTGGACAGCATGATGATTCCCCTACAAAGTGAAACAAGAGAACAATCCTCTCTTTTTCACTCTCTTGCTTCCAACAATCCTAGACAACAAGGTGTTTACAATAATCAGAATTTAATACAAGAGTTTGGATATAAATTTGAGTACAAGAGACTTTGTCTTCTCTTTCAATATAACAATTCAGAATTAATAAACTTGAGCATAATCAATCTTTTTCTTCTTTTCACATATTTGTCTTCATCAAAATCACTTCAATCTAGAAGCTTGTTTTCACACAGGCTGACCTTGTGTAACCCTGATTGCATCAACACATCCTTGACTTGATTTTCTACAAGCCAAACATGATTCTTCCATCAATTTTCTCTAGCCTAAACTTCACAGCGGAACTCCCTCCTTCTGAATCAAACCAGAAGGCTCTGATGCCAGTTGTTGGGAAAAACCGGCATAGAGAAAATAAAAGAACACAATTAACAACATAAGAATATAACGTGGAAAATCCAAAACCGGAGAAAAAACCACGGCCGTTGTCTGAACCGACAACCAGAGAATAAACACTATATGAAAATTGTTACAACATATAGACTTCACTCTCAACCACCCCATGACCCCAGTACACCCACACTCTCCAAAGTAAATATTTGAACTACATCTCAAATACTCTAAAACAAGAGCATAAGAGAAAAAGAAACAAACACAAATATAAACTTAAAGTGTTTACAAGTGCTACTGTTTGGTGTGTTGAAACAAGAAAATTGAGGTCTATATATAGCATTGAGTTCCTCCACTCTTCATTTCTCTAAGCGATGTGAGACTTCTCCACTATAATATTCTTGACCTTTTTTTCTTTCTTTCTTAGCATGTAAGACTTACATTGCAATCAATTTCAAGTACCGATAAGAGTAATATTAAGAACGACGGTATGTATCTGTTTCTCTTGAAATATGTATCTGTTTCTCTTGAAATATCTGCGTACTATTAAATGAGGAGTATTATAACATGTTAGTCACATTGAATGAACCTTTTGGGGAGGTAAAAACTAAAAAGAAAGTCCACCCCTTTAATTAGAGGATAGAACTAGCGATGCAAGTGACAAGCTGCATGAATAATGTGAAGAAGACATACACTTGCTCAACTTAAAAACGAGGTCCAATGTCCAGGATCCATGAACATGTTCCATCTCATCTTCATAGGTATTCCACGGCACGAATTCGTAGGTATTTTTATTGTAGCGTGTTTTGACGACATAACAATGACATGACACATCACACATATGAATAGGGGTGAGCATCGGTCGGGTTCGGTCGGATTCGGGCCGAAAATCGTCAAACCGATGAAAACCGCGGCCTCTTAATTTGGACCCAATTTCGACCGTTTATATCTTCAGTTTGTTCGGGTTCGGGTCATACGGGTGATGGGTACAACGGGTCGATTTTAACGGGTTAGATTGAAACGTTGTTGTTACATTTAAAATTTCATTGATCAATTTTTTTTAATTTTTTTATAATTCGTTCAATATTTCGTATACACTGCAACAAAACATACAATAAAAATAATGAGAAGAAGTTAATTTTTTTCAAATTTGTAAATTCAACGACAATAATAGATAGTAGATGAGAAGTAAAAATTAAGATAAATCTAAAATATTATTTTTTACATCTCCTTTATCAACATGTTACAAGCATAAGCTTGTAAAATACAACATTTTTCTCTATTATCAAAGATAGATAAAATTAATAAAGTGAAGAGTATAAGATATTAAGAGATAGAAGAGGTGCTCGAAGCTAGGAAAAAAAATTAATTTGTATTTTAGGAATTATTCGGTCGGTTTCGGTTATGAAGAGACGAATTATTAGAGACCCGTACCCGCCCGTATACAACCGTTCATAACCGATTTTTCGCAATTGTTGACCCGAGACCCAACCCGTACCCGACCGAATGCTTCCATATATTAGCGGTTATATCGGTTTCGAGTCGGGTTGCGGGTTCGTGCTCACCCCTAAATTATGAATATTCATTATGTACCCAACTTTTTTACCTTCTAATTGACAATCCAGCAGTTAGCTAGCACCACTACTTAGCGGTGTAACCAAATCAATCAACACGTGAATTTAACAATTCAATTTAAATTTTAAGTGATCAAATAATTTTCCAAATGAATTAAATTGGTCCGTTTTTTGTGATGCGGTCCGAATAGAATGAAACAAATCTCTTGAAAAAAAAAAGAATAAAACAAATCTGATTTTTTTGTCTAAATAGCTAACTAGAGTTTCACTTTTAAAATAAAAGCTTTAATGCAGTTTTGATCTCCCTATTTATTCAATTATCATTATCAAAACCCTAGCCACCACCTTTTCTAACATCAAATGTGATCAACCAATAAGTTCATAATTTACTACCTATATATATTAAAAATTAAAGTCATTTTGGGAGTTATAAGAATAATTTGGTGGTTGAGGGTGAGTCTATTAGAAAGTTGAGATAAAAAGTAGGGGTGTACGTGGGCCGGATTGGGTTGGGTCTAGTAAAATAACCACCCGTTATAACATAGGGCCGGGTTGGGTAAATCCACTAATTTTCGGGTTGGATTGGGTTGGGTAGTGGGTTACCCGAACTATTTTTCTATTTTTTTATATTAAAAATATAAATATCGAATCATCATATTTTTTCATAAAAATAACTTAACCATTGTATTTTTTTGAAAAATAGTGTTACTTTTTTTCATTATAAAAAATAATCACCTATTTTTTATGTATACCCACTAATTTATGGGTTGGATAGTGTGTTATCCAAATGTTTTTTTTTCTTTTTTTACAATAACAAATTACTAAACGAAAAATCATCATATTTTTTTATGAAAATTATTCAATATTTTTATTTTTAAAATAGTGCGATGAATTATCATATTTGTTTATAAAAATTATTTAATCTTTTTATTTTCTTAAAAAATAGTATAACTTATTTGCAATATTTATTGATCAAATGACAAAATCTTTAGTACTTTCATAAAAATATTTCAAAAAACATAACACTAGTGGGTCAGTGGGTTGGGTCCGGTTTTACCCGAAACCCAATTTTTTTTATGGGTTTTTCATTTTTGAAATCCATATCCACCCACTTGCTCGACCCAACCCACTTTTTTGGGTTGGATTGGGTGGGTTTGACCGGATCGAGTGGGTTTGCCCAATCCATGTACACCCCTAATAAAAAGGTTATAGATTCGATTCTCACTCTTAACAAAAGTAACAATACTAATTACTTCATCCGTACCAAATTATAAGTCATAATTTGGTATTTAATGAAGAATTTAATAATATTTTTCTCATTATATCCTTAACTATTTATTACTCTCTCTTCTTTCAAATTTTCAATCTATCTTTTTCATACCATTAACAAACGACAATTTTGTAAAATCATAATTTCTCTTTTCATAGAACATTAATTACATTTATTAATTTGTGTGATATGGTTAAAACGACTTATATTGTGGTACAGAGAGGGATTACAAACTATATATTAACATTGGGTGTTTTAAAAAATAAATTAAAATCATTTTTAAAAACATTAATTACACTTATGTTCTGAACACACTAGTTCCCCAGGAAAGTTAAAAGCCGCAACAAAATCCTCAAGAATGCCTGTGGAATTTGCCGAGAAAACTGAATTTGCATGAAAGATTCATCTATACCAGAAACCATAACAAAATTCTCAAGAATACATGCGGATTTATTTCCGCAGAAAAATCGTTAATTTCTAATGGTGTTATAAGCTATTAAATGTACATGTTTCAAGATAAAAACTTCTGTATGATGCATATTGTTGTGAAAATAATGATTTGTTGATCATCTAATGTGTGGAAGTTGGAACATTGTGATTAAAAATAATAATAATAAAAAAAAAAAGAATAAACACATTGGTCTTGTAGGACTTGGAACTAATGAGTGTGAATTAAAAAAAGTGTAGTGGGAACAAGTCCCACATCACTTAAGTCACTCTCTTAATTAGTAGTGTTTATATATGCAAATGTGACTAGTAAGGATGTGCTCAAGAGGTACTCGTTTTTTGAACGGAGGACCGCACACACCTTGTCGAATATCATCACACGCGCGCGACACCGTCGGACCGAGTTGGACTTGGACCTAGATGATATATTATTTTGAGTCACAAAATTAACTAATTTTTATTAGTTAATTATGCATGAAATAAATCACAAAATCAATACTTGATAACCATTCCAACATGGTTTTAATATGTTTCAATTCCACTTAATTTCTATGTCCCCTATTGATTCACTCTTGAATTATCCGTTGCATTTTGTTGCCAGCTCTAGTTTTTTCAATATATGAAAGTCTTCTTCATTGCTAAGTGATATAGCATTTTTCACGAGAAAGAAAAACATAAGCCATAAAACCACAAACAATTTTCTCTTCTCCATTTTTTCTTCACCAAAAAAAAAAAATAATTTATTTGTCTCTTGTGTTTCATTGGTTTGGAAACTGGTATTGTAGTATCACTTAAAATTGATATTGTTGTATCAATTTCGAGTAATTTTGTCGAATTACTCAAGAAGGTGTTCCTTCCGATCGTTATAGTGCAATATTCGATCGGGTTAGTTTTTGAACTGGGCTGTTTTATCCTGGAGGCGGCACGGTTGATTGTCTGCTTTGCACCATTTGAGCAGTACCGTGAAACGTCTTAAAGAGAGCGACCTGGTCGTGACTCAGCCAGTAATTTTCTTCGGTTCCGATTTTCAAAAATATTTTATTTTAAATATCAAAAACAACAATTTTAAGACGTTTTTCAAAACTGCTATGGATACCGAAGAAATTATTGGAAATTCGGCTGTTGGTGCAACCGAAAGGCCTTTCAAGTTTGAAGGTCTCCATTTCAAACGTTGGCAACAAAAAATGTTTTTCTTTTTAACTCTGAAAAAAGTTGTCCACGTTTTGAATGAGGATATGCCCACTGTTCCTGTCGGTCTTGTAGGATCGAGTTCCGGAACAAAGGAACAACCACTCACCATCGGTGACAAGGTTGATAAGCCTGATGCAGCGACTGAAAAACAAAAAGAAAAGGATTTGATTGATCCTGCTGCAAAAGAGCTTCAATTGAAAAAGGAACAACAACTCTGGTTGCATAATGATTATTTATGCAAAGGTTACATTACAAATGGTCTATGTGATGATTTGTATGACTATTATAGTACATACAAAAGTGCTAAGGATGTTTGGGAGGCGCTGAAAAAGAAATATGATACCGAGGAGGCCGGTGTGAAAAAGTATGCTGTTAGTAGGTACCTGAAGTACCAGATGGTTGATGAAAGGTCGGTGGAGACACAATCTCATGAACTTCAGAAAATTGCTCATGAAATAATAACGGAAGGTATGCCTCTTGACGAACAGTTTCAAATTGCAGTGATGATTGGCAAACTGCCCCCTGGTTGGAAAGAATTTAAAAATCAACTTCGTCATAAAACAAAAGAATTTTCAATCGAGAGTTTGATTACTCGCCTTCGTATTGAGGAGGAATCCAGAAGGCAAGACCAGAAAGAAGAGGCCTATGTGGTCTCCAGCAACAATAAAAAGAAATCCGGTGCAGTTCTGAAGCCTACGGGCAAATCTTTTAAGAATCAGAACCGCGGTCAAACGAACCGAATTAAGAATGGTAACCCTTCAAGGGCCCATAATGCTAATGCTAAACAGCATCCACCTGCTCATAGGAATGACTCCGGTTCAGTTGGTTTGTCTTGTTTCAACTGTGGTAAACCGGGTCATTTTGCAAAGAAGTGTAGACTCAGGAACAAACCTGCTGCTGCCCCTAATGCACAGGCTAACCTGACTGATGAGCCTTATGTTGCTATGATCACCGAAATCAATATGGTTGGTGGTACTGATGGTTGGTGGATAGATACTGGCGTTACTCGTCATATCTGTTATGAACGTGCTATGTTTAAAACATACACGTCTGCTGAAAATAAGAAGGTGCAGATGGGAAATGCCCACACCTCTGATGTTGCTGGTATTGGAGATGTTGAATTGAAGTTCACCTCCGGGAAGACTCTGATCTTGAAGGATGTCATGCATGTGCCTGACATTAGAAAGAATTTAGTTTCTGGTTTTCTTCTTAATAAGGCTGGGTTTAATCAAACTATTGGGGCTAATTTGTACACCATCACTAAGAATGGTATTTTTATTGGGAAAGGTTACGCTATTGATGGCATGTTTAAGTTGAATGTTGATTTGAATAAAATTTCTCCTTCTGTTTACTCTGTTTGTGATTTTAATATTTGGCATGCTAGACTTTGTCATGTTAGTAAACGTTCTTTACTTAATTTAAGTAATCTAGGATTAATTCCAAAGTTAATTGCTAATGACATAGAAAAATGCGAATTTTGTAGTCAAGCAAAAATAACTAAATCGTCACATAAATCGGTAATTAGAGAATCTGAACCGTTAGATTTAATTCATTCTGATATATGTGAACTTGATGGAACTTTGACTAGAAATGGTAAACGCTATTTTATCACTTTTATTGACGATTGTTCTGATTATACTGTTGTATATTTAATGAAAAATAAAAGTGAAGCGCTTGACATGTTTAAGATTTTTGTGACTGAAATTGAAAATCAATTTAGTAAGAAAATTAAGCGGCTTCGTAGCGATAGGGGAACTGAATATGATTCTATGTTGTGCAATAATTTTTATAAAGAACATGGAATTATCCATGAAACGACTGCACCATATTCGCCTGAAATGAATGGTAAAGCAGAAAGAAAGAATAGAACTCTTACTGAACTAGTTGTAGCTAGTATGCTCTATTCTGGTGCTGCCTCACACTGGTGGGGGGAAATTTTATTGACTGTTTGTTATGTCCTGAATAGAGTCCCCAAGGCTAATAATGTGGTCTCACCTTATGAGATATTAAAGAAAAGACAACCGAATTTGTCTTATTTGAGAACCTGGGGATGTCTTGCTTATGTCAGGATACCGGATCCGAAGCGGGTCAAACTCGCTAGTCGTGCCTATGAATGTGTATTCATTGGCTATGCAGCAAACAGTAAGGCATATAGGTTTTTTGACCTAAATGCTAAAGTGATCATAGAATCAGTTGATGCTGATTTCTATGAAGATAAATTTCCCTTTAAATCTAGAAATAGTGGGGGCAATGAATCCACAAATAGTGGGGGCACCGAGTTAAGTCACCTTCCGGTGATAAGAAATTCCGAGAGCAACAAAGAAATAGAAACAGAACTTCGTAGAAGTAAAAGAGTAAGAGTAGCTAAAGATTATGGACCGGATTATTCGGTATATTCTTTAGAAGAAGACCCTACAAGTCTTCAAGAAGCCTTGTCATCTCTGGATGCAGATTTATGGCAAGAAGCTATTAATGATGAGATGGAGTCTCTAGAAACTAACAGGACCTGGCACTTAGTAGAGTTGCCTCCTGGTTGCAAACCGATTGGTTGTAAATGGATTTTGAAAAAGAAACTAAAACCCGATGGTACTATTGATAAATACAAGGCTCGCCTTGTAGCCAAAGGTTTTAGACAAAGAGAAAATATAGATTTCTTCGACACTTTTTCTCCGGTCACTCGTATAACATCCATAAGGGTACTAATTTCAGTTGCCGCTGTTTATAATCTTTTTATTCACCAAATGGATGTTAAAACTGCTTTTTTAAACGGTGACTTAGAAGAAGAAATCTATATGGAACAACCTGAAGGGTTTGTAATATTTGGACAAGAACAAAAGGTCTGTAAGTTAGATAAGTCCTTGTATGGACTTAAGCAAGCGCCAAAACAATGGCATATTAAATTTGATAGTTTGATGACATCAAATGAATTCAAAGTGAATGAAAGTGACAAGTGCATTTATTATAAATATGAAAATGGCATTTGCACTATTGTATGTCTCTATGTGGATGATTTACTCATCTTTGGGTCAAACATTTCTGCTATAAACGCAGTGAAATCATTGTTGAATAACAACTTTGATATGAAAGACCTTGGAGAGGCAAGCGTGATTCTTGGAATCAAGATCACTAGGTCAAAGGACGGAATAACTTTAGATCAATCCCATTATGTGGAAAAGATTCTAAAGAAATATAATTACTTTGACTGTAAACCTGCAAGTACGCCGTATGATTCCAGTGTAAAATTGTTTAAGAACGCTGGCGAAAGCGTAAGACAGACTGAATATGCGAGCATCATTGGTAGTCTTAGGTATGCCACTGATTGTACCAGACCCGACATCGCCTATGTCGTGGGACTGTTGTGCAGGTTTACTAGCAGGCCCAGTAATGAGCATTGGCAAGCTATTGAGAGAGTCATGAGGTATCTTAAAAAGACCATGAATCTCGGATTACATTATAAGAGATTTCCTGCTGTACTTGAAGGGTACAGTGATGCTGATTGGAACACCTTGTCGGATGATTCCAAAGCGACCAGTGGCTATATTTTTAGTATAGCTGGAGGAGCTGTGTCTTGGAAATCAAAGAAACAGACCATATTGGCTCAGTCTACTATGGAGTCTGAAATGATAGCGCTTGCCACTGCAAGTGAAGAAGCAAGTTGGTTGAGATGCTTGCTATCTGAGATTCCCTTATGGGAAAAACCTATGCCAGCTGTGTTGATCCACTGTGATAGTACCGCGGCTATTGCTAAAATTGAGAATCGATTCTATAATGGAAAGAAGCGTCAAATAAGACGTAAGCACAGCACAGTGAGAGAGATGATCACTAAAGGAGCTGTGAGAGTGGATCATGTACGCACTGATGAAAATTTAGCAGATCCTTTGACGAAAGGACTAGCTAGAGAGAAAGTCCAAAATACATCTATAAAGATGGGACTAATGCCGATATGAACTTATCATGATGGGAACCCAACCTAAAAGACTGGAGATCCCAAGAATTAGGTTCAATGGGTAATAACAAGTTGTGATGAGTTAATGATGATCATGCAAGTAAAAATTAGAAAAAGCATGAATCCTGATAGCGAAAGGATGAGTTGTAGCTCTTAATGAGATCTATACTCTGTATGAGTGGAGTACCGAGCTACAGGAGTACTCTTGATAGACTCACCTATATGAACGTGGAACTGAGGCCGGTTCCTATGGAATTTCGAGGCAGAATTCCTAGAGCGTTCATGAAGCCGGGATTTACGTGCAGGGCCATTAAAGCACGGGCTACAAAGAAACACCTTATGGAAAGGTTGTGTGCGGGTTTGAGAAAAATCTGAGATAGAGTTCAAGACAAGCGTCACTCTTGCTAAATCAGGCTCTTACTTGCTATGCAAAGGTTCAAGTCATAGACACCTTCGCTTATGCACAATCTTTTAGAAACCTCTGAAACACTTTTTTGAATTCAAGTGGGGGATTGTTGTGAAAATAATGATTTGTTGATCATCTAATGTGTGGAAGTTGGAACATTGTGATTAAAAATAATAATAATAAAAAAAAAAAGAATAAACACATTGGTCTTGTAGGACTTGGAACTAATGAGTGTGAATTAAAAAAAGTGTAGTGGGAACAAGTCCCACATCACTTAAGTCACTCTCTTAATTAGTAGTGTTTATATATGCAAATGTGACTAGTAAGGATGTGCTCAAGAGGTACTCGTTTTTTGAACGGAGGACCGCACACACCTTGTCGAATATCATCACACGCGCGCGACACCGTCGGACCGAGTTGGACTTGGACCTAGATGATATATTATTTTGAGTCACAAAATTAACTAATTTTTATTAGTTAATTATGCATGAAATAAATCACAAAATCAATACTTGATAACCATTCCAACATGGTTTTAATATGTTTCAATTCCACTTAATTTCTATGTCCCCTATTGATTCACTCTTGAATTATCCGTTGCATTTTGTTGCCAGCTCTAGTTTTTTCAATATATGAAAGTCTTCTTCATTGCTAAGTGATATAGCATTTTTCACGAGAAAGAAAAACATAAGCCATAAAACCACAAACAATTTTCTCTTCTCCATTTTTTCTTCACCAAAAAAAAAATAATAATTTATTTGTCTCTTGTGTTTCATTGGTTTGGAAACTGGTATTGTAGTATCACTTAAAATTGATATTGTTGTATCAATTTCGAGTAATTTTGTCGAATTACTCAAGAAGGTGTTCCTTCCGATCGTTATAGTGCAATATTCGATCGGGTTAGTTTTTGAACTGGGCTGTTTTATCCTGGAGGCGGCACGGTTGATTGTCTGCTTTGCACCATTTGAGCAGTACCGTGAAACGTCTTAAAGAGAGCGACCTGGTCGTGACTCAGCCAGTAATTTTCTTCGGTTCCGATTTTCAAAAATATTTTATTTTAAATATCAAAAACAACACATATAAATACTACTAATTAGCCAAAAGTCCTCAATATGGGCCAAAATTTTTATATTAGGTACCAGCTATTTGAGTAACCAAATATGAAGAAAAAAGTAAAACTATATATGTGTTGGCATGGATACACCTCGAGCTTGTAACTTTGGAAGCTTGAATAAAAGGTAAACACTACTTCCTCCGGCCACAATTATAAGCAAAATTGCATTTTTTAAATTCATTGAATAATTGATGTTTTTGGACTTTAATACAAACCAGATACATCTGTTATTCAATGAATCTAAAAAGTACACTTTTGCTTATATTTGTGACCGGATGGAGTACATAAATACTGTACATATCAATCGGGGCTCTTAATTAATATCGATAGATATGGCTAATTATATTGGTTAACATAAAATTTGTAGTATACTAGTAAGAAAGCAAAAATCACATTTTGTCATCTTCAACTGCAACATTTCTTTTCCTGTTTCTTTTTGGTCGGAAGTGAAAGATTACGTACCCAATTTCTCATATATAATGCGAGTTTTATTTTAAACAAAAATGAAAACCCCTTAATACAAGGTGTACCGAGGAGGTCTACCAAAATTATATCTCATATATAATGCAAGTTAATTAATCGTCTAAAGTTATATCTTTTTCTTTTACAAGTGCTGCATTATCATATATCTTTAACCTTTTCATATTTATGTAACAAAAAAAATACTCCAATATAAAAATTCTGGCCCATATATTGAGGATTTTTTTTTAAACAAAAAAAAAAGCTTTTTAGACTTCTTATGTTGCTCATAGACCTTCCAAATTCCAATATATCCCTAATAGTTTGGAAGATCAAATTTGACTGATTCGAAAGTTAAATTTTGTTTGACATGTATTAGAACGCATAATCCAATATGTTTGAATATACATCAGTCAAAAAAATGCTTATATTTCATGTGTTTTAATTGACTTGAGTTTTTCGTATTTTAAACCTTAGTCTAAATTTATTCATTGACTTGACATGTATATTTGCCCCTTCTTATTCTCTTACATTTCTTCTTAAAGGAGTCATACTATCAAGCTGCACTAACTTCAAACCATGTATGTTAAGTAGTTGTTTTGCACCCATATATATCGAACAAATGGAAATTGATGTTAAGAAACATACAATCATGTATAAATTACTAGATTGAAGCCAATATTGAGTAAGCTAAGTCAAAAAAATTGATATTCATGAGAAATCAAATTCAGATTTTTTTAAGATTAATCATTCAAGACAATCAAGTTCAATTTTTGGGTGATGTAATTTTTTATTGAGCTATGAGGAGATGTTTCACTTGGTTGGATGAACATATTGGATAGCAATTGCACAATTGGTTGAACATCGCATTTTCATCTAAAATTTTAAGACATTGAATATAAGGGTTGTCTCACTTAAATGTAGTTCAATAGCATCTTTTCCATCTAATGTGAGATTTTAACTCACATTTAATATGGATCCATGCTTATTAAAGTGATACGTTTGAAAACTATATTTTATAATCTATCATAAGTTTCTATTCATATTGTTATATTGTTTTAGAGAGATGGTTTGTGACATGGGCAACGTATAAAAAATAAAGTAAAAAATAAAATCAATAAATAAACAACGACCATGGGCAAGGTATTAAGAATGACATTTGTTGTGTGTTTCTTTATTCAACTCATGTTTAATAAAAAATGATTTGATCTAATTGAACTTTGAACCGATAAGCACACTGGTTTAATGACCAGTCTGGTTCTGATACCTTAAAAAAACATAATTTCCCTATGCTAAATCAAACACTTCAGCACCCACTTCTCACCTATTCCTACAGATGAATGGTCTCATTTGCTACTACACATTAATTCCTGTAAGCAGCATCTTTCAAAATTCAATCAACATATTTACTCAAACTATTTCTGTCATGCAACGCAAGTAGCAACATAAATTGTCATTAAAACAAAAAAATATCTATACATTCTTCAAAAAATCTCCTATTGTAACATTGCAAAATTTCATCTCTTTTTCCCACTAAATTTGTTCTCACATATGTGTACAATCATGCACGAAATCTTTAATGCTAAGCAAAAAAAAAGATTACTGCATGTGTATATTAGCTGAAAAGAACACCCAAAATCAATGTTTTCACAGCAAAATTGAAGATACTTCAATAAGGAGGATAACAAGTTAGAGATCCTCCATGAAGAGCAAAATCATTTATTCTATGCTTCCAACTTTCTGCTTTTTTCGTTTGGAAGTTGGTGAACTGTATAAAAAAAACAAATAAAAATATTGTAAAAAGATGCAAAAAGTGAGGAAATTAGTAGCATACCAAAGAGTGATAATTTAAGAAGACCGCAATAGCTAAGGTCATCAAAATTCTTAAAATTTGGATTGAATCTAACCCTACAAAATCGATTTATAAGATGAGATATCTCCCACTTTCATGTCATAATTCATTCAATGTAGGATACTAAATACACTTCCGCATGCCCAAGATTGTTCGTGTGGAGCGTGACCCGATAGTATAGTAGGTGACCCAACAAATGTTGGGTTGACTTTAATACTATCTTAGAATTTGAATTAGACCTAAGCAGTTTGGGTAGCCTCAACTTGAGGTATACTCCCACTTATAAACAGGTTGTCAAGAAATGTATCATCCACCGAGGTACTGCCAATGCACCCCTCAAGCTTACGACTGAACTTTTGGAGTGTGACCCAATAACAGGTAGTCCAACAAATTTTGGAAGCTCTAATCGGGTCACTCGAGTCACACTCCACATGTTCAATCTTGAATGTGAGAGAGTAGTATTGATAGTATCACATTGGAATATATGGCCTAAAAATGTGTTTATAAGTTGGCATCCCTCACCGTACAAACTAATTTTGTAGGGTTGAGCTAGCTCCACCTAAATTTTAAGACAAATAAACCGAAAAACTTGTTAGCTTTGTTCTCTTCTGTTTATATGGTTCTAGTGAAAATTTCTTTGAATTTATTTATTATTAAATTCAAGTTCTTGGTTAATGTGCTTCATATTATACAGCTGCTCATGGGAAAAATAGATCATATGCTTTGTATCCATTTGTATAAAGCTAAAGCTCTCCACCATACTCCATAGCTATCCATGGACAATAATTTGCACACTTAATCAGACAATAATCATTTATCCAGTTCATTCCACAAACATTACAGTTTGGTAGAGGTAGGTACCTTCTTAGAATTGGTTGTATATCAGCACCAAGAGTTGTGCTTAGCTCTTCAATAGTATCCGAAATCTCATTATTACAGTTAAGTATGTTGCACGCATCTAAGAAAGCTGTAGATTTCACCGTATCTGGTATAGTTGACGAGTCTTTCACCTCAGCTTTGAGATTTTCCATCAAAACAAATGCTGCAAAAATAAAGTTTCTTATAACGTTAGAGAATTCAACTATTGAAATAGTTCAACTAATCAATAATAATATATTATCTATCTAGTAGCTACTACTTCAAGAACTGGATTGACTTTTTCAAGCACATGATAGTAAGAAATTCAATTAATTGTAAATAGTACAGCAGTATTCAATCAAATCAAATTATAAATCTCAACAATTCAAATTATAGGAACATTACACACATATTGCTCAGTGGCAGATGCAAAATGTATCTTCCATTGATTGCAAAAAATTTGAGACCCCATAGTCATATGCGTGTATCTGCCATTGATTGCAAAACTAAGGAACATACGACATACCAATAGCTCGAATTGTCTTAAGGTCAAATCTATCAGCCAAGTTTTTACAGCCTATCCTTTCTGCTCGCTGTGTGATCAACAATTTCAAGCTAATCATAAAGTCCTGTTCAAGTTTTGAATATCACAAATTTACATGAAAAATCACTAAGGCGAACGAACACCATCAAACACAGATAGCATAGTCAGCCATGTCTGGTAAGATCAACTTCAGACTAGATTTGCACATATAACCTGGTCAGAGCCACATACACTATTACCCACAAAGTCTTGATGAACTGGTTATTACTTTATTAGTTATTAGCATGTTGGTTTCTAATTCTTACATATTTTTTAAAAATGAAGTTTTATAAAAGAGAGAACAGAGACATTAAGAGGAGGACAATATCTAAAAAAATATAAAAACTAAAACAAAAATGCACAATCAAAACTAGTTCCACACTTCCACGGTGAAGAACACACCCAATATTCAGCCAACACACAAAAGAACTTATCCCAAAGTGTAGCTGCTTCCAAAATATCACAAGAATGTTATATAAAGAGGACCATACCAGTTAAACCTCCTAATTTCCTTCACCACTTTTCAATTACTATCATAAAAAACAAGAAAATCTACTCGTGCGGAGATTTTATTCTCATTCCTTTTGAACATTCACCTACCATATCCCCTGAAACCAGTTCTTCTAAAGTGAAAAGCTAGAGTCTATCAATCACCGATGAATAAGTCAATAGTTTATATTATAGAAACAACATAACAAATTACAATTCATAAGTATGTTGAATAAACAATTCTTTCCGTGACATTCTCACTTTACTCACACTATTCACAATAGAGGAGCTAGATTCCTATCCTCTTTAATTATTGTTGTTGTCTTTTGAATAAAAAATTGCGTCAAGTGCGATTTATTCAATTTCAATATCATGTTATGTATTTTATGAGAAAAATGTGACATGAAAATTTTTACTAAAGGCCTCAAAGCTCATCCTAGTGACTAGAAATATCCATGTTTTAAAAACCAAATTGGACTATCGAACCGTAAAGCGACACTGTCTACAGACTACCGTTCAGTAATTTGAACGTTTCAATTGCACTTTCAACCCAATTTGAATTGTTTAAACCAGTCGAACCATGACCCAGAGGTCTCGTCGGTATTAAGTTATTAACAAACCAGATGATGTTAATGAAAAGAGAATAAACTAACCATCTCAGACTCTGAAAGGGAGCAAATCCACGCAACATCTTGAACTCTAGTCTCAGGGTTGATTTTATCCAACTCAACCGACCTCTCTAATCTCTTCTTCGTGTTCCTAACCTTCTTCATGGGATCAAATCAATCACTGCACAAGTAGAGGTGTCAATTTAGAAGGTCAAACTCAAATACATTTGGGCCCAGCCCTAATTAGAAGGTGTCAATTTACCTCTCCTTGTTCTTCCAACATTTTCTTCCATGTCTATAAATCAAAATTAATACCAATTCATGCATTAATTGTAATCAATTCAGATTCCTATTCATAAACATTTCTACCACTAAGCAAAATCAAAATCAAAATCAATTCCAATTCAACTCATAAATTCCAATTCAAGCATTTTTCATGCATATTCAAAATCATAATCATTCAAACAGCGATACAAACATACTTATATATTTACATTACAAATTTTATTTTCATTCAAGCATTTTGTCGAACAGTTAATGTACAAAAGCACAAAATAACCCATAATCACAAATTATTTCCATTCAACATCTACCCAAAAGCACAACAAAACCCATAATCAACAAACTAAGCAACGAAAACAACACAAACTCAGTGATTCAAATCCAATCCAATCATATGCATATAATGGTTGTGAAATTTTTGAAACAAAGCATAGAATGATGAGTAAAATTAATGAATAATCAAATAGGCATAGAACTTACTTGTTTAACTTGAGATTGATGAAGTATTATGAACCAATGATCAAATTCGCACTCCAAACCCTATTCCCACCCAAACCCTTTTCAAAAGCGCATAAAATAGAAACTGAACATAAAAGGATACGTTCTGCCAATATATCGCAAAAGTTTGGTTTCTAGAACCCGAACAAAAGCCGAGCAGTTTCTATTTTCCGAACTACCAAAAGTTCGTAGAATCCAAACCAATTATTCAAGTGGGGGAGAATTGTAGCAACCGGTTTTTTAGAATATAGTTTCTAATCCTTTTTATTTAATTTTTTTTTTTGTGTTTATGTTATTTTGTGTTTATGGGGTATTTAAAGGTTAATCTGTTAGATCATGTACAATGACAAAAACATTCAACACCCTATTTTTCCACTTTTTACACTACACATCATCTTCTCTCTCTTCCACCTAATAATTCAACACCCCATTCAATTTTTACCCTCTCCAATAGTTTTTTCATTCAACACCCTACCCCACCACCTTCTCTACCCCACCACTTTTTATTTCATATTTTTATTTAAATTTTAATATTTGTTTTTTATGATTAAATAAAATTATATTAATTGAACCAAATCAATTGAAAAACTTGGTTTTTTTTTCTGTGTCCAAATCAATTGAACCAAGTCTCTATTTATAGAGAAAAAAAATTACGAATTTTGGTGAAAAAATAAATAAAAAACAAATTTATTTGCATTGAAATAATTGAGTTAAAAGATAAGATGAGTTTAAAATCTCGTGAGCCAGTCGCGTGCTGCCATGTGGCGTGATATCTTTCTCTCTCCGCAGAATTCAACATGTTGAATTTATTCATCTTCTCTCTCCTCCAGCATATATTCAACAACCTCATTGCAAAAATTTTTGGGTGTTGAAACTAAATTCAACAACCTCATTGCATATGGTCTTAGTAAAGCTGAATTTAGAATTTTAGAGAATAAAATTAGAAATTAGAAAAGAATAGTAATAATAAAGAAAAATAGAGATGGGCTTGGGCTGCAATAGGATGAAGTAAAGAGAGGGCTGCAATAGTAATAATAAATAAGGATTATTAAATTGTTTAATTAATAAATTAATAATTATTTTACAAATCTACAAACTATTTGTCGATTATTGTATTTTAGAGATGATAATTTCATAAAGAAAAATACAATTTCAATGTTTTATAAGCATTACACTAATATTTTTACATTTTTTCATAAAAAAATTCAAAATTGAGTATTACGAGTGATAAAAATTCAAAAAAATATAATTTTTTTCTTCTTCACAATTTTGATAAATAGTATTTAGTTATTATACTATTTTAAATGATAAGGAAAATGAATTCTTTCAAAAATTTATTCATTTACCTAATAATTTAATAATCTAATATACCGGTAGAATAAAATTTGTCCAATGTACCATATAATTAATTTCCTACTTATTTACTATCACCTATAAATAATGGGTACTTCCTCTATTCATCATGCACACAACACAATAGATCAGACAAAACTACACAGTAAAAATGGTTCACCATCAAGGTTGTCAGAATCGGGATTTTACTTTGAATCGAAAGAGGATAGTAAGATCGAAAAATCGTAAATCGCAACCAAAATCGGTGGATTCTACTCAAATCGTTTTGTTGAATCGAAAGGGGAAATCAAGATCGCATAATCGAAAATCGCAATCAAAATCGATGGATTCAACTCATAATAATAACTAAATATATATATTATCAAGTGCATGTACTCAAAGTTTAAAATCATAAAACAACCAAGTCTCATATCTTAAATATAAAAGTACTCAAAAGTTTAAAACCATAAAACAAACATAAAACAACCAAGTCTTAAATCTTAAATATAAAACAAAATAACCCCAAAATCGGTGGAATCCATATAAAATCCCGGATTTTGCTGCGATTTAGCGATTTTGTGCGATTTTATTGGGATTTTGCTCTGTTTTAGGATTCTACTCAAAATCCAAATCCTTAAGGCTGATCAAAATCGCAAAATCCATGGATTTTACGATTTTAATCCCGATTTTGATAACAATGATTCACCATAAATTAATTCTTTTTCTAGCAATTCTAACCACCTTCCACGTGTCATCAAATTCAGCAGCACCACCACCACAACCACCACTTTCAACCACCGCAACGGAGTTTCTACAAACACACAACCAAGCAAGAGCATCAGTAGGCGTAGAGCCACTAACATGGAACGAACAGATAGCCAACATTACCAGCAAACTCGTCCGCTATCAAAGAGACAAAATGAGTTGCCAGTTTGCCAACTTAACTGCCGGAAAATACGGCGCCAATCAGCTTATGGCACGTGGCACGGCAGTTACGCCACGTATGGTTGTTGAAGAATGGGTTAAGGAGAAACAATTTTATAATCATAGTGATAACTCTTGTGTTCCAAATCATAGGTGTGGTGTTTATACTCAAGTTGTTTGGAGAAAGAGTGTTGAACTTGGTTGTGCTCAAACTAGTTGTGGTAAAGAAGAAACTAGTTTGAGTATTTGTTTCTATTATCCACCTGGGAATTATGTTGGAGAGAGTCCTTATTGATTGTGTGTTGTTGTTCACTTGTTCTTGTAATTTTAATGTTGTTCTGTTTCTGTTTCTGCTTGATTTTGGGTCTGATCTTAACTTCTTGCAGTTGCAACTTTCTAAATTTCTAATTAATTAATAAATAATTATTTAGTTTAGTTTATAGATCTTGATCTGTCTTACTCACATTGATTGATACACTAACTAGATCTTAGATTATTAATTTTGTGTGTATGTTTGGAGGAGTGGTCAAATATGATTTTGATTTTGTAAAATTAATTTTTGTTAAAATTAAGTTTGATATGAATTTATATTTTATTAAATTTGTGTTTCAAATATTTCAAAGATTTGGTCCGGTGGTAGTTCAACCGGCAAAAATAGTTAGATCGGACGCTATAATTGAGATTCGAGTATCCATCCTTCCATTTTATGTGGCAATTTTTTAATACCTTATCATATTGTCTATTTACCAAAAAGGACAGATGTTTTGGATTTGAACATCATCCTTTCGTCTCAAAATCATTGACAATGGTCGCATCAGATTAGTCGGTTTTTGGGCTGGATACCGAGTTTTAAAAAAATAAAATAGAGACTAATTTGATCCTTGAATAAAGATTGATTTTCATATTATTTTTTATGAGAAACTGTTTTTTTTTTGACACATTATGAGAAACTGAATTACACTGTTAAAAAGTTGTGAAATAAACATAATTATTCATACATAGCAACCAAGTATAACAATTAATCACCTACCTTAGATTTGATAAAGATAAGTTTACACAATCCAACTTTCCCTCAAAATATGTACTTAAATCTGAGTTCCAATCATTCATGAAACAATTATTTATCATACTTTTAAAATTTACCGTTGAACTCTGAATTACCAAAACTCTTTCCAGCAACATAAAATTAGGAGAAAAAAAGAAGAAACTTTTCCTAAGAAGTTAGACAGAATATTTTACTTGGGAAAAACTCAATGAAATCTCAGCTATCCCAATTCTCAACCGGTTCTATGTCATAAATTATGAAGCACAGACACAGACACGGATACCGAACATGACACAGACACGTCAACACCGATAATAATTTTAAAAATAATATAATTCAACCAACATGTGTCTGATACGAACGCGTCTAATCCTAGAAGTTTCTGTGTGGTAAATAGTTGTATCACTTACTCAACTGCCAAAATTAAATGTCATTATTGAAGTCATGTGTTTGCACGGAGAGGTGCAAAGATGTTTTAGTGGGGTTCTTCACTCCACCCGCTGGTCACTAACATTATTATATGAATCCGATGAATCACACCTGGAGGTCACGTGCACATGCAGAGGGCACACAATGTGGATCCATTCCAACCCTTCTTGTCTCAAGTCAAACCAAAATCTCTTATGTTGTATACTAATAGTTTACTAGTGTCTTAGAGAATCTTCACTGTTGTTTCCCTGAATGGAATTGGATTCTCAATAGCTGATGCACGGTGCAATGGATTATAGAACTGTTAGATTCAGGTTTAACAATTCTATAACTCATTGCATCGTGCATCAACAATAGATGATACTAATATGTCATTTTGTCTGCCGCAGCTATTTTTTCAATGTGAAGTTTCAATCAAAACATTGTTTAGTAATGTGGGGAGCTTATAGCAATAAGGAATAATTATAATGAGCTTTGAGCAACTTATTGCTAAACATCCTGTCATGTTAATCAAACTATCGGCTCTTGTATTACTGTTGGATCATAAGAGAGCTTCGGATTCATCATATTGAACTAAAAACAACCACTTAAGTGATTTTGACACGTCATATAATTCCAAAACCTTAAGGCATAAGACATATCGTCCCCTAACTTTTATAATTAAATTGCTCAACTTACACTCACACTTAACATATCAACTAGCACAGATCTAAGTGCAATTCCTTATAGACTATTTTTAAATATAAACAGAATCATTTTAAATTTAATTGGAGAACAGCACCGAAAGTTAAGATTTAATCCATGATTCAAGGTATTGAAAATTTGAATCTCCAATTCATAATCCATGTTGAAGTCCAAAGAAATTCAATTGACAATAAATTATAGCAACAAATCATTAATTTGTGATAAACTACAACAATTACAGAAACTGCAAAAAAATAACATGGCATGACATATTACATATTGCAATATTAGATTTATCAGTTGTTGCTACCCTTGTTAATTTTGTACAAAAGGACTAGGATCTGCTGCAGTAAACAATAGACGCAGTTACACGTAATTTTCGATCTCGGCCGTTGATCTGCGATTAGAAGTTCAGATTTCACAATAACAAAATCAGTTTAAAATTAAAACAATCTCAACTGTTCATTTGAAATCAGACAGTTGAGATCGAAAACTACGTGACACAATTACTGCCCTAAAAGCAAATCCCAAAAGAATACATAATAATTAACCAAACATTTGCATATGGTCTCTCATAAAGCTACCAAGTAATTATTTTACCAGCTCCTTAGGTATGAGATATCGAAAAGTGAAGTTGTGCGGAATCCATTCTATGCTTTTCCCGGATTTCGCAAGATGAGATTTCTTAACACTCTTTTTCAGGGATTCAGGTAGAGACTGTTGGATCATCTCTATAAGACCGGCATGGGACAAACCTGCATCCTTGGAGAATGAATCTACAATCTTAGGTAGAAGTATTTTCCGGTCCTTGCGTACCCCAAAGCTCGCTCTAATGTACTCTTCCTTGGCAATCTCTAGTTCTTGAAACACTCTCCTCGGTGTATATACACGTACCTGTTATTAAGTTCAGTACAAGATAAACAAATCACTTACGTTAACCATGTAAAATACGGTTATTGTTCAAACAAATATTAAGTACCGATTGAGAAGATAGCAATCAGTATTATAAAATCAAATGAAAATCATATATATGATAAATAAGATAAGTACCGCTGGATCAGAGTGGTTTCCGGAACAAAGTGCGAAGTGCAGAAGGGGCTCAGGCTGTTTAATTGCATATGCTTGTCGTCCATCTCCAGGCTTGAATTTTGTCCGCGAAGAAAAGAACACACGAAACCACTACAATACAAAGCAAGTTACTTAGAAGAAGATCCCAGGTAAGTCATGCAGTACGAATTTTCAATGATATTATTCTATATACGGCACAATAGCACACTATTTCTTTATAGCGTAAAGGGTCGGGATTGTAAGTTTCACCTGTCCAGGACGAGACATTCGGCAACCTAGTATAGTATTTTGAATTGTGTCTGCACTGACTGTATGACCTCCAACATTATATGCAGCCTGTAACGAGCAATTCAGCTAAAGCCGTTACGCTCAGTTTCATACTCATTTCTCAAATTGACTAATAATGCTACTATTGGTTTTTTACCTTCAAAAGAAGAAAGACTCTTTTCACATTGTTTTGTGGAATTCCATAAGCCAAAAAAGCCTATCAGAAAACAAAGAATATATTCTAAACCAATTAATTAATCAAATGAGAGAAATGGAATGTCTTAAAGGGTAAAATAGCTTTGAGAATAATACTTACATGCATCACTAAAGCATTGTGTACGTTGATCCAGAAAGCTAACTTCTCCTCGTGTTTCAACTTCCCCGGATCTACTTCTTCTAATTGACAAATTAGTGACCTGAAACAAGATAGAAGTACATGACCAATATAACTCATGATGCTTGTACCTACGTTTCTGACTGCAGAATGACTGCAGCGTCTATCTATTATTCAAGCTTAGTGTTTATGTAGTACAACTTGTGTCTAAATACTACGATCCAGTTTAAAATATTACCCCTACTTGATCGACCTGCTGACTATCAGTAAATATAGTATAAGTCATACGCGCAACAATTAGGTATTAATAAAATTACCTGTAAGTCTGAAGCAACTGCACTGTATCACTCAATTTCTGATTCTCATTATAAATCCACGATACCTCGACCATGGTGCTATAGGGGCCACTAAACTCCTTGAATCCTTCAACCAAAAAAGGATTGTCTAACTGTACATCAAAAGAGGAGTTATTTCTGAACCCTGGACTCCACATGTCGCCTTGATCTCCAATAGAAAACGCACTTGTTGAAGTACTGGGAGATGAAAGGCCAGGATTTGTTACAGGTGGGTCTGCAAGTTTGTAATATATAGCTGATATACATTTAACCATATCCTCAGAAAGCCTATTAGCGGTTTCTGGAATATGATCAAATATTCGAGTACCGAGATGTTCTGCTAGACTGATTATTTTTGTTGAAGCATCAACACTTTCGGCATACTGTATAAAACGAAAATGAGTCAAAATCCAATTAAGCTCTACAAAAGTAGAAATGGACATAACAGAACTTCATAATAACATGAATATATGCTTTCAAGTTTTTTCCAAAATGATAAAAAATGATTTGTGTAACCATTCGCCAAGAATGATATGGTCGCAGCAACTCAACGTACTAGAAGTAACATTACATATTAAAACAGGTAAAAGAATTTTCTGTGAAACGTGATTTACCTCCAACATGGACAAGGGTTGAGAATAACACGCGTGTAGAGAATCAGTCGACTCTTCTTCCGGCGGAGATACTTTTTCTGTAAATGCTGAATATTGGGATAATGAGGAGTGACAGCGATGCACACTGGAGTCTAAATGCTTTTCTTCCGGATGATGTACAATGTATTCTTTTTCTGGAGTCTCGAGTTCATATCCATTACATTCCGTTTGAGGAGTATTAAGCTCATGATCAATACATTGCACAGAAGAAAATCCTCTTTTGGTTAAGACCTCAGGTGAAGAAACTTCAAGGTATCTTGCTCTAGGTGTTGTTAGCCGAGGAGACTTTTCGCTTTCCTCCACGGTAGATGGAGCCGCCACGGTGGGGGATAGTTGTAGTTCAAATGCTTTACGGTACAAGGAAAGAAGATACTGTTCCAAATATACAACTTCTAACTCCAAAACTGCGATTTCTTTAATTAAATCTGTGGTTGGCTGGTTTAAGAAAAAACCGTTATCAGACAGAAAGAAATTCACGAACATGATAAACCAAAACCATAGTAAGCTTGCAAAATCAACGTTATTTGATTATAATTAGTTAAAAGTTACGGTGTCAGAAGAAAATGCACATTTGTTCACTAATCTTAATAAGTTCAACTTGGACAGAAAGAATGGTTTCATAACTAAAACAAAAAGATTGTTAAAATTTATTGAAGAAATTTTTACCATAGGTATTGTCATGTCATTTGGATTAACCAGGGATATAGGTCTGTATCCGAGTGCTTTTTCTAGCGTGCATCTGACTTTAAATTGGTCTTCTAGTCGTTTCTCTAATTGTAGAATCTGCCACAAAATAGAGATAGATAATTGAGTCATTTGGCTGAATATTGTAATTAAGTAGTTCTGGTGATGTACCTCTTGCTTCAGATTATGTCGAACATTATTCATCGGGGTTTGCTTTTTTCGAGCTTCACTGTATTCAGTGATGTAACCTGCATCCTGGAACCAGATCAAATCCATACTTTAGGCATGACAATTTTGATTATAAATAACTGTCCACAATGATAAAAAAGTAGAACATTAATATCGCCACCATAGTAAGAGATAGGATTAGTTATACCACGTACACATGCTTTCTATGAAGCACCGACACAAACACTAGACATGATACTACTATACTATTGACACACGTCGATATTGGTAATAATTTGAAAAATGGAAGTAATTGTATGTAATCCCATGTATCACTGTCAAACATCGAACACACCTTCAATCTAAAGTGTCCAGTAAATTTTGCAACAAAAATAAAAAGAAATTTTGGGCTGCCCTTGGTGTTCACTGTTCATAATACCAAGTTAACTAAAAAAAATGATGACTTTTCAGCACACCATACTTAAAATTAAAACTATTTTTGACATACACTGAAATTATATGAAAATTAAACTCAAAGTCTATATCAGAATTGTGCCTTCAAATTCCCTAGTTTAAAAAGGTAGAAAAAAGTGATAACAACTTTTAGATGAAAATAGAGGAGAGATTCATTATACCAGCTTTGTTTGAGTTGAAGTCTCAAAAAGGTTATCTGGACTATCCTCTTTTACTGTTTTCTTATCAGGAAAGCTGCCATATAATATAAAAACAGTAAAACACAATTAATATATGAAAAGTTATAATAATAATATTCATTCATTCATATATAATAAAAACTGTATTTTGAGATACCCTTTCAAGAGTTATGAAACTTCAGTTTTAATTTTCAAACAGGTTCACCCTTCTCTCCAAAATCCAAATGGGTATACAAAACTAGACCCAAAAGAAGGAAAAAAAAAAAAAAAAGAACATAAATGTGAAACCTTTATTTTCCAGAAAAACAAGCAACCCCTCATGAATAAATTCTACAATAAAAATACATAAAGAACCCAATTTAAGCAACAAAAGAACTTAAACACATTAAATAGAAGAAGCACCTCTTAGAACGGTTGTGCCTTGGAATTAAACCTTCAAGCCCCATTCCTAAAAAAAAAAAACAATTTTATTACATTTAACAGAACACAACATCAATTGTTGTAAATACTGAAAAAACAAAGCAATACAGAATCAAAATTCCTACCTAGGAACATAAAAAGAAACACTTTCTTAGCTAAAATCTTCACTTGACTTGACTTGTCTTGTACTCTTGTTGCATTTCACCATAGAAAAAAGTTTCCTTTTTCAGCAAATAATGCTTAAAACTTAAACAGAACAGTTAATAGCACTATGAAACAACAAAAAAACCAAACCAAACCAAACCAAACCCATTAGAGTAAAGAATGAGGCTTTTTGACTAATGAGGCTTTTGTTGTTGACTAAAACACCAATGATTATTGTGTTATGCTATGATCCTAGGCTTTTGTAAAGGGTTACTACCTTTTGGGGTTTGTTGAAGGAAGAAAAAATGATAGACTAAGCTAAATGTCAAAACATTCAAAAGTTACCATAAAGGGTCTAGAGATCCAATGTCATTAGAGAGAAGAAGAAGGGCTTTAAAGTGACCAACTTCACTATCTTCAATGAAGACTATATTAGGCAAAAATAATCTTATTGGTACAAGTTCAACTAATTTATTACTAGTAGAAATTATTAAAGTGAACACTCAATGTGTAAATGGAATTTTTATCATACATTTTATAATATTTTTTTGGTTCTTGCTAAAGCATTTGTTAGCAAATAAAATAAAATAAAATAAAAGAATTTTTTTTTTAAAAAAAAAGAAAAATTTTAATTTTTTGGTATTAAATGTTTAACTTCTAAGAAAATATTTTTACATTTAATTTTTAATTTAGTATCTTTGCGACACTTGTTAAAATTTGTCATATTATTTTACTAATTTATAAGTATAAATTTTTTACCGTTGTTTAGATGTTATTAATTTCATTAATAGATTGATCGAATCTTTTCCATACGCAAGAATCTAAGATTAAATTCAACTACTTATATAAGGAGTTCAAGATTCTTACTACTTGCATCAATAAATTGTTCATATTTTATAACATTTTATCTCGATAAAATAATTAATGGATATTCAAAAGCTGAATGTAATTGAAAGTTGTAATCTTTATTGGGAAAGAGGTATAAATAATCTTAAAAGTGTTATATAATGCAATATAAAATCTCAATAATAATAATAATAATGCGGCATAAAGAAAATATTTTTGTCATAAAATATATTCTAACAATGTTATATGCACCTATCTTATTTTAATTTTCCTCAAATAAGTAAGTGTGAATAAATAGGTGTAAAAATGCACTATGGAAAAGTTGTTTCCCTTTTACACTTAAACAAAGGACAAGGCATGGCTATTATATTATAATATTATATAATATAATAATATAATACTGTAGTCCACAAATAAATAGGAGTACGAAGTTAGGCAACATTTGAGCATAAATGTTAGTCTTTCACAGTATAACAAATTAAAATTCGAACCTAAGAGGAACCATAAGTACAAAAACAATTTACCTAAAATATGTATATTGTTTAGTATTTTTTTCTAACATTTCCTTATTCAATCCATTTAAAAATGTATTTTTATGTCCTTTAGTTCATTGTGTACCTCATTGGTAC
Source organism: Trifolium repens (assembly GCA_030408175.1). Classification (NCBI taxonomy): domain Eukaryota; kingdom Viridiplantae; phylum Streptophyta; class Magnoliopsida; order Fabales; family Fabaceae; genus Trifolium; species Trifolium repens. Next base: position 43,266,694 of record CP125851.1, read on the forward strand.
ATGTACATTGTTATTATAATTTTTGAATGTGCAAAAATTACAAATATATCCTCAATATATATCTCTTATTTATAATTTCATGGACTAAAATTAAATTAAAAAAATATATATTTAAATATCAAATAACTAATAAAATCAAGGCTTAAATAGTGTTTTAGCCCCTGCAATTGTCTCTTGTTTTGAAAAGAGCCCCTGTTAAAAAAAAAAAATTGATTTTAATCCCTGCAAAATTTAAAAGTTTTGAAAAGAACCCCTGAGCAGGAATCCTTGATGTCATATCATCATTTTATTGCCAAAATTTAGTCCACATCTTAAGTCTGCAACATCACAGTTTAAACCTCCATCCAAAGTTAAAGTTGTTGCTGCAACAACTTCAAAATCCCCCCAAAAAAAGTAAAGAAGTATGATTTCAACAAGCTAAGAACGAATGGTAGGATTTGCTATTTTGGACCACAACCTAAAGTTGGTGCACCAGGGACTTTACCTGACAAGCCCTTTGGTGTACCCGACAATAAAATGGGCTTGTCAGGTAAAGTCCCTGGTGCACCAACTTTAGGTTGTGGTCCAAAATAGCAAATCCTACCACTCGTTCTTAGCTTGTTGAAATCATACTTCTTTACTTTTTTTGGAGGGATTTTGAAGTTGTTGCAGCAACAACTTTAACTTTGGATGGAGGTTTAAACTGTGATGTTGCAGACTTAAGATGTGGACTAAATTTTGGCAATAAAATGGTGACATGACATCAAAAATTCCTGTTCAGGGGCTCTTTTCAAAACTTTCAAATTTTGCAGGGACTAAAATCAAATTTTTTTTTAACAGGGGCTCTTTTCAAAACAAGAGACAATTGCAAGGGCTAAAACACTATTTAAGCCTAAAATCAATATGTATCGACCAAATTGACTAAATATAGAGATACTCCATAATGTATTTGCAATTTTTATATATTCAAAAACTATCATAACCATCTAATATATTCAAAGATCGAAATGACCTATGATCCATTAATTTTCATTTGAATGAAGAAGTGAGATTTTATATAATTTGTCTCCCTTGTCACTAAGAATCTATAAATAGTATTTGAGTTAGTATACCTCTAAAAATGAAGACATTTTTTTGGTGAACATAGTAGATGACTAGAGTAGAGACAAAGACATCTTCATTGACTACAGTGCAAATGCAAATGCATATGCAATGTTCTTTACTCTCGTCGGTAAGTAAGTAAGAGTTGGTGACTGTCCTCCACCATTTGTCTCATTTTGCATCACTCTTTAATTATAATCCAATTGAATTTATGTAACAAATAAAGGACTGAAAATTGAAATAAATTAGATTAGATAGTTACATAGGAGTAGTTTGTTTTTAGTTGAAGAGATATATTTTTTTACCATGCTACAATTGTGTCATATTTAATTTTATAGGTGTGTTGGAGTAATCTGTATACAGTGTTGGGTAAGGCAGGTGATTATCTTATCTTCAAATGATTTTTTGTCATTGGTAGTTCAATGGTGTTTACTTTTTACACCCACAAAAAATCACTATTCTTTCATGTCAAACAAGTAGTTTCAAAATAACCACACAAAAGTAAGATGATGTGACAAATTAATAAATTTTTATTGAATGCCTGTGTAAAACTATTTTATATTGACCGTACATATCCTTAAAATCTACATTATAATTATATCAATGACATGCCTAAAATAATTATATCAATGAAAAGAATTTTGTCTATGGTAGTTTAAATTAGGTCTTTTGTAGGCTAATATTCCAATGCATGATTACAAATAAAAAGAAAATGCTAACAAATATCTTAATATATAACACGATAAGAAATCAAACTAAATTATAAATAATTTATCTAGGAGTTTATCTATTTATTATTTATAAATTATTATATTTCAACACAAAATTTATATTTGAGATTGTCAAATTTCGTAGGCAAATTAATCTCCTATGAGACACATGTACGATCAATGTAGAGGAGTCACATATCCAATTAGTGGGTTACATTTTTTTTTTGTGTCAATAAGATAACTAAAGTTTGATCAATAATTGTTTCTCACGAAAATCGATTCAGTTTCTTACAAATGATTCTTGTTAAAAGAAATTTATTAACTATTTACACCAATCAATGATAAATTAGTTACATCATAGTTTATGTTGAATATCATGATGAGTATATTAGAATTACATTGACTCATCGTAATTTTACAGAAGCCATACTTTATAGTTTGTGTAAAATTACGGTAATTCACCATGATTATGACATTCAACCGTCATACAAAACAGGCATATAGTTTATAATAATAAAAGTTCACATATGAACAATTTTACTCAACACTTTTACAATTTTAAATTTGTATTTGTTAATTTACAAAATTTTAAAATTAATTCGACCGACATGCTTACAATTTCGATAACCAATTTACCTATTTAGCAACATATTATGGGGGAAAACTCCCAAAATTATTTGAATTAATTCATATTTGGAGTGATACTTGTCAAGTCTAATCCATGTGTATCATGAAAATGGCATTTTATTTACAATAGAGAGTCCCACTAGAGTACTAAAGTTGAACTGAATAACTAGGAAACATCAAACAAGTGACTAGGTAACAAAATAACCTGGTTACAAAGAAAGTAAAGCAAGGATTTACCTCAAAAGGGATGAAAAAGTTATGGCATAAAGACGTTGTACACTTATAGAGGAGTATAGCTTTTGTGAGTTTTCTATTTGTCTAAATGTTTTTGGTTGAATTAGGAGATAAGCATATTTTCTTTCAATATCAAAGAAAGTAAAGTAACGGTTGTCACATATATATGGCCACAAATATACAAATAATTTTAATCAAATGGGACTTTATGTTTACCAAAACCAATACAAAAAGAAAATGATGGGAGTGTGGTAAGGTGGAGAGTTATCATCCCCTTTTTGTCGTTATGCAAACAATTTCTGATCAAAGAAAGTTCCTTTTTTTTCTCTGTAAACTTGTTGAGACAGAAAAAGATAACCTAAAAAAGGAAGGGAAAAGCTGAAATATGAATTCTGAAAAGCTCGATCGGGAAAGGGAAGGGAAGTTCACATGTTCACTGTTCACTGTTCACACACAATAATACATTAATAACTAGTATTATCTAATGATGATTTTTTTACAAAAATATAATGATGATCTTACTTGAACTTTTTTTATTTTTTTATTTAAAGGAAAATATATTATTATTATTAATAATCAGGTCTTTGTAGGAGACGAACATAGACCAGTAAAATAAAGGTTATAAAACAAATGTGCCGTATATATGCGGAACACCAATGAAAATACTAAAACACACACCACCTAATAGAAGTCCAATTCTAATCTCATACTTAGAAAATGACACTCTTCAGCTATCATACTACCGAAGAAGACAATAACCCAACCCATAGAAATGCCACAATTGATATATGTTAAAAGTTTCTATCGGATTTTACATGAATTTATAAGTAGAGATAATTTTAACCTTACAATCGATTTTGTCTGATTAAGTCATAAATCAACTCAAAACTTTAAAATATTTTCCAAGATTTGATGAGTTGCCTGTTATCATATTTCTGCTATCGAACCACCTACAATTTATATCCATACACCATTGTTAAGAGTATCACATCAAGTGTGAGATGATTTGAACACGAACTTATAACAATGGACAATTCTCACCTACTAGTTAGTTTTGTAGAATTAAGTTAGAATAACCTCAAATTTTAAGAATTCCACTATTTTCTTAAAACATGTTGATCTAAGAATTTGAGTATCGTCTCAAAACTTGTTGAGAATGAAAAGACAAAAAGGGACACAATAATGTAAAATGTCGCAATTTTGGATGGATAAAATTGATTTTTTTTTTTTGGAATGGATGAAATTGATTTTAGAGATGGAAAAATGATTTTGATATGCTTTGATGTCTTCAAGTAAAATTGATTTTACTTCTAATGTTGATTCTAATTTGAAACTAATATTTATGGTTTTTGTCCTTAGATCGGATACTGAAATTTAAAAATAAAAATAAAATATTTATGATTTTTAACTATAAATGCGATTTTTACACACAAATACTCCCATATATTGTTCAATTTGTTTTTTCACGTAAATGTATTCAAATGTAAATTAAACCATTTCTTGGACTTGAGCCCTCTTGTAATCTAAAATATCAAATTAAAATAAATAAATCAAATTAAACCATTTTCTTGGACTTCACATTACACTCACTTTTAACTATAAAAATAATTCAATCAAAATCTATTTTTGTCACTTCAAGTTCAACACCAAACACATAATAATATTTAAAATAAATAAATTTTACACTACTCCACCCGTACCACAAAATAAGTTATTTTGATCATATTACACAAATTTAATAATGTAATTAATGTTGTATGGAAAAGAGAAATTATGAGTTAGTTTACAAAATTGACCTTTATTAATGATATTGAAAAGATAAATTGAAAAATTAAAAGAAGAGAAAATAATAAATAGTTGATGATATAATAGAAAAAATAGAATTAAATGTTTCATTCGTAATGTAAAGCGGTTTTATAATTTGGTATAAATTGTTTTTCTTAAAGCGACTTATAATTTGGTATGAAGGCAGTGTCTTTTCAAAAAGTTTGCTTGGAAATAGGAACTTTCACCCATATTAGTGTATGTTTGGTTCCAATTATATATAGAGGTTGCAAAATTGATTCTAAAAGTATATAATTTATTTTAACATTATTGAGTTATTTTCAATAGATTTGATTCTAACTTGAAGCTATTATTGCAACTTTTAGCTTAAAATATAATTTTTACATATAATTTTATTATTCAACTTACTATTACAAATTTGGCCAAAATGTAAATTATTGTACGTTTAATTCACGGGAAACTAAACAAATACTTGGTTATTATTTCGGTAAATTGTTGGTTGGATGTACATAAACTCTCGTCAAGGGGCATAGGAAAAAGAAGATAAATATGTGAACCCTTAAGAGTATATGTTAGGATTGATAATGGCATATGATAAAATAAAGTGAAATGAAATAAACTATTTTGTGTTCTAATTTCAAGTCAATTGCACCACCTTCTTAGTTATTACAGTATTTGTTTTTTATGTAAGTTTTTCGGCATGTATTTTATAAGAGTCTTTAGTTTTTTTTTGCAAATGCTAAACATTGAAGCCCTTACATCAGTTAAGGAATTAAAAGTGGTAAAATTGTCTTGGAACTTGTGTAGCCAATTTTTTTAAAATGTAAGTTATGTTTTCTTCAATGTAAAATTTACTACTTTTGAATTCCTTAATTAGTTAGTGCACTGGGTGCATTGGTTACGAAGACTTTTTTTTTAATGACAAAAATAAAAAGTCTCTAATTAAATTGAGAAATATGGGTGTTATTTATAAATTACTCATGGCTTCAATTTCAAAACAATATTGAAACTTTTATGTGTATCGAAACATGCACAATCTAGAGATGACAATTTGCATCCGTCAGTGAGGATTTTTGCGGGGATTGCCCCGTTCGGAGTTACATGAACAAAGATTTTTCCTCTGTGGGAATGGTAATGGAGGGAAAAACTCTCCCGCGGGAATTTCGGGGCGGAGATCGGGGAAGAAGCATTAGTCCCTACAGATTCCCCGAATCTGTCCATTGCTCAATTTTTTTTTTATATTTGAAAATTCTAGGTATTTATTTTGCTATGCAGTATTTTGGTTATGAGTTTTGTATGATAATGCATATTTTGCTATACATTATGGAATTTTTTGGCTATGAGATTTTGCATGATTATTAGTAGTCAATTTTTTTTGCATTATTTTTTTGTTATGAATGCATTATGCGTTGTTTTTATTTTTTCAAAAAGAACATGAAAATATTTGTTTTTTTAATAAAAAGGGAAAAAAAAAATAACGTCATACCACTGTTTTAATTTTGACCAAAAAATATAAAATTTTGTTAATATTCGATATCTGTGGATTTCCGCAGACACTATGAGGATCTGTGGGGACGGGAACAGGGACAAATATTCTCCCGTGACGGAAATCAAGGACGGGGACATGGAATATTTTGGAAGGCGGGAAACAGGTAAGCTTCATCCGCTCATTTCCTGCCCTGTTGATATCCCTAAACAAAGTAGTCTCTATAATCTTATTCAAGCTAAAGCTATTATCCGGCCAAACATATCTTAAAAGTTTAAACTCCAACAGCTCCCTCTCTCATAATCTAAAGTTTTCTCCCATAAAAAACATTCTTATCTTTGTTTTAAATTAAAACTAAGGTTATATTTTTGTTCAAACAACAGCAAAAAACGTACCATAAAAAACATAACCAATAGAAGTTACAGATAAAGACCAACAAACTTCTTTGACAACATGATTGTCTATTTCCATGATATATAGGAGATTATGTATAACAACATATGGTATTACTTTTGCAGGGAAAATGACAAAGTATATAATCTAAAATCTGAACATTATTATCTAAACAAAATATTAATTTAATAAGTTAGTTATTTTCTCAATGCAACGAGTAAAACAAAAAAGAAGGGCTTTTTCTTTGGACACATTTGTTATTTTAAATTTTACTGCATGAAGAGTTAAAATTTAAGGTACCAATAAATAAATAAATGAAACTTCTATTTTATCTTATAGTTAAGTTGAAATTAAATAGAAATTCCATTACAATTCTTCAAGGACAATTTTTAATGGCAGAAAATTCCAAGATATACGAAGAAAATTATGTGGAGTATATGGTTCAGTCTAAGTGAGTGGATCGATTTTCAAATCAATCTGACATACATGCTTCCTAGATCTATGTATTCATCGAAAATGTCTCATAGAACTCTTAAATTGTGGGTTACAAAATACTAACATCCATAAGACAAGAATCTAAGTACACACAGATCCTTAATTATTTTTTTTTATAAATACTAGTTAATTCATTAAGTAATTCATAATATAATCACAAGATTAATTATAGCTTAGGTGAATATGATTAAGTTTAATGTGTAAATTTCCAGACATTACTAACAAAGTAACAATAGGATTTTAACTTTAAATTGAAATTTTTTGGCTAGTGTCATTTTTCAGGAATAGTGACTAACAGATAAGGAATGAATTGCTGAAAGATGATGACAATTAAAAGTTGCTCTATTTCATATGCATATATAAATTCAAATAAATCTTGGAAGGATTCTAATGATCCAAATTGAAGAGTGGTACTTGTAACAATAAGTGATATGTTGTTAAAAATAAAAATGATTATTGTTCCTATTCACATTATCTTAGCTAATAGTACATTTGTCCTTGTATATAGAATCTCGTGTGGGATAAATTATGAGAGTCAAAAAATTGAATAGTATTAGTATTTAATTTATTGATAGTGATATTATTTTGATAAATTTATCTTCATAAGAGAGAACTTGTTTATGCTTTCATGAAGAGTTAAAATCTAAGCTACACAATTAGTACCTTGAATCTATTCTTATGATTAATTAACACAAGCAATTTCAAACTCCCTCCATTCCTCTCTCTCTCTCTCACGTGTCCCTCTCTCTCACTCTCCCTAACCAACACCTCACCTTAAGAAGTATGAGTCATGGATCCACTCATTAAGTACATGCAAAACAAGCCAACACCCTTACTCACTACATCAGTAAAACTGATTTCTCTAGCTCCCTCTCTTCTCCCCCTCACGTGAACAACAACAACAAAGCAAGCAACAATCCAAACTCTTCATGCTTCCCAAACACTCACATGCAACTACACACCAAAAATCTCAATCTCTCTTCCTTGAACTCCATTACCTTTCACTTCAGAACCTGATTTCATATCAGCTCCTAATCACATGATTCTGCAAACCACAAACTTCCAATAATTCAAGTTTTCATCAAAAACATCACCCAATCAATTTACATGCAAGCCAAGACCAAGGCCAACCATTTTGATCTTTGTCAGCTCCAACACCACTATAAATACTCTCCCAAACTCTGAAACGAATCACCAATTCATTATACACTTCAATCAACCACAAATTCCTTCCTTCTCCATCTTCGTGTTCTTGAGCTTTTTGGGGGTTTTGAGTCAAGCTGTGGTGAGCTGTTCGTGGGTACTACTAGGAGGTTTCAGTAGCTGTGTAGAGCCCAGAAGCAAAGGTTTAAAGCTTCATTCCAGGTGGGTTCTTAGGATAGTTAGTTAGAATTCCCCAAAATTCACTTTTGCATGTTAACATTAGGAAAATTAGGGAATTTATGTGTGAGAGGAATTAAACCCCAAATTCCTCTCCAAACTGTCGTATTTTATGTTTATGATATATTTGCAAAGGTTTAAATGGAGGATTGTAGGGGTTCAATTGAAAAATTTGAAAAATCGCAAAACAGGGGCTGTTCTCGCAGTAGTCGCCCGGCGAGCAGCTAGCGAGTACTCATATTCTGGGCAGCTGACGAGTCGCCTGGCGAGCATTTGTTCGCCCAGCGAACAGTTGTTCGCCCAGCGACTAGATGTTCGCCCAGCGAGCACATCTCAGGCCAGAATATGATTACTTGCCATGGCAAGCTAGATTCTTCGTCGTAGCGAGTGAGGCCAGAATGTCCCAATTTTTATTATTTATCTAAAAACACTACACCCGTTTTATGTCCTCAATTTAAATTAACGTTTCTTGCAAAAATAGAATTAATATAAAGTACATACAGTATGTTAATCACAACGTAATCCTAGGGTATAACTTAGGACAATAGGTTTGTATGCTCCCCGGTTTGTTGGGAAAATTATGGTAGTAAGAACTAATTTAGTAACAGTCAATTATGAGCGATTTGTGATGTCGCGTTATGGACTCCCAATGGGACAATCCATTAGGTTATGATTATGTGAGCTGCATGCCGTGACCGAATCGGTTGTCGGATATGGCAGGCCTCTGAGACATGCTCACCTCAGAGTGTCCTTGTGTTAAAACGAATAAGATATTCTCTGTGTTACACCTTTAAATTATGTTATGTTTTATGTTATGAATATTAGTATGTTATGACTGATTAGGTTCCCCGGTGTAGTCACCTCTAGGAGGTTAGTAGGACTCACTGAGGCTTAGTAGTCTCACCCCACTCCAATCAATTTTTTTTTAGATAAGCAGGTTGGTTAAGGTATGCTGTTTGGCGTGCTCGTGGCTCTTGCTTGAGGATTGCATCTTCATTCATGCTTTCTAGTTCCTTATCTTGTTGTTGTATTCTAATAAATTCTGCTGTATCGTTGTACCGTTGTTTTGCTTCCGTTGTTTCAGTTTCTAATGTTGTACTTAGCACCTGCGTGTGCTTGAATTTCCTAATTGTAACAATAATGACTCAGTACCAGTAATAATATTCTGCGTTTGATTCTAGATATAGACGTGGGGTGTTATAGTAATGTTATTTAGTAAGAAATATTTATGCAAACAAGAGAAGAATCCATAAAATTAAGGAATTTACCCAATCAAAATTTGGCTAACTATATATGGAAGAGAGAGTGATTATAATTTGTAAGTATTAAAAGTTGACATCTAAAATGTTGGAGAATTTCCAAAATGTATTTGAAATGTTGCAATGGTTAATTTGAAATTCAAATTTACATTTTTGAAAACCTTTTAAGGGTTGTGTCCCTTCACCATTTGACATAAGTTTCTCCATAAATAGATACACTTAGGAGACATAAACATATAATAATCAGAAAATCATGAGTTTCATGAATTAAAATTTCTGCCTAAATTATCTAAATCATTTCTTCATTTCTCTAGTGCACGAGAGGAATCGAAGGAACTTTGTTCTATAAACTATCGTTGATCGATATGCTTGATGTGTGTGTGTCCATGTCAAGGTTTCCAAAGTATCCTGAAGGGGATTCACCGGTAACCCTTTTGCATCCGGTTTACTTAAACTGGTGGGGGCGAATCGAACCTAAAGCTTAGTGTGTTCAAACACACTTTGGAATTTATGTGCATCATCATCATGTCCGTTTTCATCTTCTTCTTGTTCGAGTATTTGCAGCAGTCCCCCAAAAAAAGTTTTCACATAAAACTCTTCTCTTTCTTACATAAAAAAATTCTTACCAAATAGTAACATTTTCCATAATTCTAATATATTTATGGTGATACTAAACAAATATTAAATCCAATTTTCATGACATGAGAGGGGCAGAGTGTTACTCTTTGGAAAAAGGATCCCCTTATGTGGATTTTGCACGGGAAAAGGAGCAGTGTGGATCACTGCCTTTGAAATTCTGTTTCTTATTTTTTTATATCTTTTTTTATTTATTTTCCATCTAAAGGCTATAATTGCACTATAGGGATATGTCACGGGCGTGAATCCACTCTCGACTCTTTGTTAGTGTATGTCGTAGTTGAAAACGGGAAGAGTACATTATAACCTATTTTGTTCTCAATTTTTTTTTGTCAAATGCAATTGTAAGGTATTTACCAATTTTAACAAGGTACAATTATTTTTTTGGTCCTTAACTTCATTTTAACTAGTGATTTAATCTCTATCTTTATTTTTTTCCCTTTTTTTTGGTTGCTTTTTTTTTTTTTATCTCCATCCATATTTGTATATGATTTTTCAATCTCAAATTTTTTTTTTATTTTCTTTTAGAACATAACATATATTCTTGTGACGGAGACCTACAAATTTTTAGTTAAGTGAACTAGCTAGTAATATGTCTGATCGGTTCCATATAAACAAATGCCGTCCAAAGTCCCTTTGCTTCTGCCACTATATGTAGGGGTGTAAGCGGATCAAAAAAATCCAATTAAACCGACAATCCAAACCAATCCAAACCGAAAAAAAAAATGAATTTTATGGTTCGGATCAAAAACCAAACCGAACCAATTGAAAACCGATGTGGTTTGGTTCGGTTCTCGGATTCAATTTTCAAAAACCAATGAAAACCAAACCGAACCAATATATATATTGTTAAGTTAATACTTTTTTTATAGGTCAACCTACATTAAAAAATTAAAACCGGTCCAACTTGAACTACCTCTAAAAAAATAGTCATGCATCAAACTCTAATTTAGAAACACGCTCTCAGACAGACTCTTTCACCTCACTGCCGCAAACAACACTGTGTTTGAGTAGTGGTTGAAGTATTTTGCCATATAAGAATAATGATGAGAAAGAGAAGTTAAAGAGCATATTATTGTTTGCAAATAAACAAATGGTTTCTCTTACCATTGATTGTTGGACATCAGTACAAAATATGAATTACATGGTTGTAACTTGTCATTTTATTAACGAGCGGTGTGTGTTGAATAAAAAAAATATTGAGTTTAAATTTGATTTCAGATCACAAGGGGGAAACAATTGAAAAGAATTTAGAGGCATGCTTGAAAGAATGAGGATTAAAAAAGTATGTTGTGTAATTATTGATAATGCAAGTGCTAATAATGTTACACTCACATATCTAATTAGACGAATGAGCGATATCGGAAAAAAATAATAGTATGAAATACATCGGGAAAAAACCGATCAAAATATCCGAACCAAACCGATTAGTTTGGTTCGGTTTCATTTTTGAAAAACACTAAAAACCGAACCAAACCGAACCAATTGAGAGTTCATTGGTTCGGACATTGGATTCCCCAAAAACCGATCCAAACCGGTCCAATTACACCCCTAACTATATGGTGTATGTGTTGGGTCACCATGAGGGGGCAGCCAGGGGGATCATCCACATTGGGTTTAAGAACAATTTCACAAGTGAGTTGGACACCACACTTTAACCCAAAACCTTAAGGTGTTAGGTTTATGGGTCCTCTCACTTATAAAGTGTTCAACCTCCACCATTCTAAGCAATGTGAGACTTACTCACTCACACTTGTCACAACAATCTTCCCCTCAAGTGTGAGTCAATCCATTCTTGGATATGCCCCCCCCTCAAGCGGAAGCTTTCTTTATCCATACACTTGCACCGCCGTTGGCCACACTCAACGGGACACGCCGCCTAACCACCTTTGTTAGGAAGACTTTCGATACAAGGAGCCGGTCGAACCATTCGTCGAACAATCGGCTCTGATACCACTGTTGGGGAAAACTAGACTTAATAGTCTCTTTAAAATGCGGAATTATTTCTCCCAATCACCTGTGCAATTAAATCGACAACCAGAAAATCCAACCAAGAAGAATAATGATAACAATAAAATAAATATGAGACAACGGAATTTAACGTGGAAAATTCCCTCAATGTGAGAGAATATAAAACCACGGGACCAAGCCAGATAAATCTTCCACTATAAATAAATAATGGGTACAATCAGTCATCTAGTGAACACTTGGAACAACAACTATCATCACCTAAGGTGGAATCAAACAACAACTCAACTTCCACACAAAATGGGTAAACTAACACAACCTAGAGAGAGATTTGAACAACTAATAAAAACCAACTAAGTGATAGAAAATACATACTCAAGTTGTAGCTCAAAACAAGCAACTTTGCTACACACTCATTACCACTTAGAAGCCACAAAATCTCCTCTCAAAATCTCCTCTCCCAGACTTGCAGTGCTGCGCTACTGTTACTGTGTTGTTGTGTTTCTCACGCAGCTGATACTGTTGTGTTGTTTTAGCAGATATGAAAGCTAGGGATTCAAAATCCCTTTTGGTTCTTCTTCTCACGTGACATACTTGTCACATGGCAACATGACATGTGCCAACTAAAGACAATACCAAGCCCAATACTATTAACACCCTCTTTTCTTTTGTTTCTTTTTATTTAATTTGGCTCACTCCAAATAGGAGGAATACCCAACAAACTCCCCCGACCGACTAGTTGGAGGGCAACACCAATCCGGCTTCCATACGACAAAATTCAAACTTTCCCCTCGGCAACACCTTCGTCAACATATCCGAACCGTTGTCATCGGTGTGAATCTTCTCAAGCTCCATCAACTTGGAATCTAACGCATCACGAATCCAATGATAACGAACATCAATATGCTTCGACCTCGAGTGAAAGGAAGAATTCTTCGACAAGTGAATAGCACTTTGATTATCACAAAACAAGACATATTTTTTTTGTTTCACACCAAGTTCCATTGAAAATTTCCTCAACCATAACAACTCTTTTGACGCTTCTACAATGGCTATAAACTCGGCTTCGGTAGTAGAGAGTGCAACACACTTTTGCAACTTTGATTGCCAAGCCACGGCTCCCCCGGCAAAAGTCACCATATATCCCGAAGTAGATTTTCGATCATCATTGCTTCCGGCTAGATCCGAATCCGTATAACCAACCAACATAGGCTTCTTGCATCCCAAAGTTAGCTTCAAATTCGACGAGCCACGCAAATATCTCATCACCCACTTCACGGCCTCCCAATGAACTTTTCCCGGATTTGAGAGATAACGACTCACCATTCCCACGACATGAGCAATATCGGGTCTTGTACAAACCATAGCATACATCAAACTACCAACCGCCGACGAGTATGGAATGCTCTTCATACTCAACTTTTCTTCATTTGTAGACGGACATAGTTTATGACTAAGCTTGAAATGAGAAGCAAGTGGAATGCTCACCGCTTTAGCCTTATCCATACTAAAACGCCGAAGGACTTTCTCCACATACTTTTCTTGTGACAAATACAACTTCTTCTCATTTCGATCTCGAACAATTTCAATTCCAAGAATTTTCCGAGCCTCTCCTAAATCCTTCATAGCAAAAGATTCACTCAAAGTGTTCTTCAACTCTTTAATTCTTGAAATATTTTTTCCAACAATTAGCATATCATCCATATAAAGTAAGAGAATAATAAAATCACCTTCGGAAAAATTCCGGAAAAATACACAATGATCGGCTTTGGTCATCTTGTACCCATGTTCAATCATCACCGAGTTGAACTTTTGATACCATTGGCGAGGTGCTTGTTTCAAACCGTAAAGACTTTTTACCAACTTGCAAACATAGTCTTCTTTGCCCTTCTCAATGAATCCATCCGGTTGCTCCATGTAAATTTCTTCATGTAGATCACCGTGAAGGAAAGCCGTCTTCACATCCATTTGCTCTACTTCCAAATCAAGACTAGCGGTTAGCCCAAGAACAAATCGAATAGATTGCATCTTCACAACCGGAGCAAAAATCTCGCCAAAGTCAATACCTTCCCATTGTTTAAAACCTTTAACAACTAAACGAGCCTTGTATTTTCTTTGAGAAGTGCACTCATCTTGCTTAATCCGATAAACCCATCTATTCTTCAATGCTCTCTTACCCTTTGGCAACTTCACTAACTCAAAAGTATTATTCTCACGAAGGGATTGCATTTCATCCTCCATGGCATCCATCCACTCCTTTTTGTTCTCATCCTCCAAAACTTCTTTAAAGCTTTCGGGTTCTCCACCATCGGTAAGATTAACATACTCGTTCGAGGGGTATCGAATGGAAGGCTTTTTAACACGAGTAGACCGCCTCAACTCATTAGAAGCAATAGGTTGCTCAACACCTTCAATCTCTTGCTCAACCTCATTTTCAACAACGTCCTCCGTAGCACCTACATCAACAACATCATTATGATTTAAAACATTATCAACATTTAAATCCATACCTTGATTTTCAATTGGAACATCTTCGAAAGTGATAGGGGTAGGAGTAGTTGAGTCCGTATCAACAAATTCTTAATCTTCAAAAATCGGATCTTTATTCTCAACTTTGTCGATGTCCTCAATGGTATAATCCTCCATTAATACAACATCACGACTACGAATAAGCTTCCGTTTAACCGGATCAAAGAATCGATACCCAAACTCATCAAGTCCATACCCAACAAACACACATTTCTTCGACTTCTCATCCAATTTCGATCTCTCATTCTTCGGAATATGCACATAAGCCATGCACCCAAACACCCGAAGATGGCCGTAGGAAACATCTTTACCATTCCAAACATGATTAGGAACATCAAACTTCAACGGAACACATGGAGTGAGGTTTAGAAGATGTACAACCGTGTTCAATGCTTCTCCCCAAAAGTATTTCGGCAACTTTGATTGAGAAAGTAAACATCTCATCCTTTCAACCAAAGTTCTATTCATTCTTTCGGCTAACCCATTCAATTGTGGTGTCTTTGGAGGAGACTTTTGATGACGTATACCTTGATCTTGACAATACTTATCGAAGGGACCAACATACTCTCCCCCGTTATCGGTTCGGATACACTTGAGTTTTTTCCCCGTTTCTCTTTCAACCAATGCGTATGGAGCTGGAATTCTTGATGATTCTCTTAGCATTATTGTTACTACGTACTACAATAAGTTTCCTACAAATAAACCATGTCAACTCTATTTTTTCTGAAGAAATTAATTATATCCTTGATGTGAATTTTTATTCAAATAATTTTTATTTTTTTTCCCGTGTTCTTCTTTATTTTGAGATTCTTCTTCTATGGAACTTTCTTTCATAAATTTTATAATATAAATATAACATATTTCAATTTTGTTTTTTATTTGAAACTGGTCTCTGAATTTCGCCCTAATTTTTAAGTTATTTTTGGATAGTAAAATATTAAAGCTTGAATTAATTAATAATTTGAAAATACTCTCTACTTTTATCAAAAAATTTTGAAAAAAAATAATTAACATACAAATTTAAGATTTTTGGTACCTAAAAGTTTTAGGTTTATATTTGATCCATTAACTTAGAACTTTTGTTTGACGTTTGCAACTTAAGAGACTAAAGTGGAAGGACAAAAACTTAAGGGACTAAAATTTTTTACAATTGTAATTTAAACAAGAAGTTGGAATTGCTTCAAGATTTTAATTATTGTCTTATGGAAGCATTAACTTATTCACAATTGTCATTATTATTTTAAGGTTAAATAAGTTTTTTCGTCCTTAAAAAAATATTAATTTTTGTTTTTCCTCCTATCAATTTTTTATGCGCGCAGTTCTGATCTTTGATATTAAGTCAATGTGAAATTATGAATGATTATTTGGAGACATGTGCTTATAACATTATAAAAGGTCCCTAAAAAAAATGTCAAAATTTGATTTCTAGGTCGAGATTTTGTGATACTTCTAGGTCAAAATCACGATTGCACGGGTACTTGGACTAGAAAATATCCGACAAGAAAGCCGAGAAGGTCTGCGAAGAGAAGACCAAGAAAAGACAACGGCAAAGTATTCAGAACATACTCCTTTAAACACGCCAAGAGATAAAATAGTACAGGAATACGCCAATACTCGGTTTGCTGAAGCCGAAATCAGATTCCCCAAAGAGATTTAAAGAGAACCGAAGAGCAGATAAAACAAAATTCTGCAAGTTCTACAGGAGCCACAATCATGAAGCCGAAGACAAGTTAATTTGTTTTAAGTATTTATTGTATTAAAACTTTAGAGATATTATTTTTGCTTTATTTATTTTAATTCTGCTACATAAATTCAAATTGTTTAAATATTTAGTTGTCAAGAGTATGTGTGACACCTTTTTAAAATTAAATTAATTAACTTTCTATAAATAAAATCAACGGGAAGTATAGGTGTTACAAGCATCAATTGGGGCTGCACCATCTAGAATACAGTTCAAGATGAAGTATCATAATACAAATAATGAAGTGGTGACATTTCATGGGCTTAAGTAGCATGGGTGCGTAGTTATCCCAAAGTTAAAATTTATTTACATTTTTTATTTCAATCAAATTTCTAAAAGATATACAGATTCCTTTCAACTCACCCTCAGCGTATTCTTGTGGAGAATAATCATCATATCCATAACCAATTTGGCTTAGTGGATTGGAATCATGTTCTTGGAGAGACAATCAAGTGACGATCCTCAAGTGGTAATTTCAAGATTTTTACATTTGCTTCTAACTTTGTTTCTCTGGGTTGTTGGCGGATTGTGCTTGTATTTGCTTTTCTAGAGACTTTTAGTTTCGGTTTTTGGGGCTTTGTCCCTTCTATTCATGAAAAAAGTTGGAAAAGCAAAAGTTGTTTTGTATACAACACCACAAAAGGGTAACCACAAACAAAACCAGAAACAAAATGTTTGGGTGGTGACAATATAACACATGGAAAGCAAAATCAACAATAAATTATTTTTATTATTAACATTAAAAAATTAGTTTAAATAAAAATCATATACTTCAAAATTAATTAAATACATACAAAAACGCTGACAATTGTGAATCTCATTGTCTCATAGGTCTTCACTATAAGAAAAATTCAAATTATTTTGGTCCATTTTTTTTATTAATTACCCTCTGGTTTTCAGTAGTAGACCTTCCATTACATTTTGGAGGCTCTGTTTAAATATTAGAAAGGGGTCTCCATTAAAAAAAGAAACAAAAAATTTAAAAAGAATTATCCTCTATTTAAATTATAAATAGCATAAAAAATAATTATCATTGTATATAACATTAAAAAGTGACATCTTGATTCAAGGTTAAATTTTATGTAAAGACTGAAATGACCTAATAATTGAGTTTGTGAATGAGTTCTATATATATGTAATAATTTCAATTCTAAGTTTTTTCAAAAAATTTATTGATTTTAATTTAATTTAAAATGACTGTAAATAAAAATATGTTGTGAACTAAGGACATGTACTGCTGCACATGATAAAAATAAAAATCTTGGAATCCTAGTATTAGTTAAAAAAAAATCCTGGTTTTTTATTTTTAGTTTATTGTATGGATGCCATTCAACCTTTTTTTGACCATATATGTATCATTCGACCGTATTTTGTATTGTATACGTGCCATTCATTCATCTCTAGCACGCTATTTTTGTGATTTAAGGAAACATAATTCAAAATTTGAAAATAAATAACTACATAACCAATTTCCTTTTGGAGCAATGAATTTAATTTTTTAAATGATCTAGCATCCATTAATATTTAATGCTTCCTTAGAGCATCTCCAATTGGAATATTTAATTTTTATAGACTAATCGTGTCAAAAATAAAGTTTCCTAGACTAATGATTCATACTTTAATTTATATTATCAGTGGAAAAATCATGACGTGAAAGTGAATATCTAAAGAATGATTCAAGTATCTTATTTAATGTACCATATCATCAATTTAATATTGGCTTATTTAGTGAGTTATACTAAATATTTTCTATGCTTATATGAATTGTATAATTTTGTATCATTGAAACAATATATTTTAGTAACGTATTAAACTCAACTTAGTATCACCTTGAAAATACTCTTACGTGAACCAAAATATACTATACTCTAAATTTCCATTTTACTTGGTCGTGTTCTTCCTTAATTATAAAATACCTTGTGTGTGAAAATAATGACTAAAGATGGAAAAAAATTCAAATGTATAGCAAATTCGATAATTAGAAAAAAATTAATTGTATATGTTATAATGTTATCTATCCGAAAATCATCAAAATTATCGAAATTATTTATTGTTATAACTTTCTCAACTTTTTCCTTTTTTGTTTTGGAAAAACTTTCTCAACATTTTTTTTCTAAATTTATTGTTATAAAAATTTATAAAACATGTTTAAAAAAGGACAATTGAGCAAGGGAAAATTATTCTTCAATAACAGTGACACAAATAACCACTTTATAATTTATATGAGATCTGAACTCGATTTTTGTTTATTCTTCTATTTTAGTTTATTCTTCTATTTTATAATTGAGATCAGATGGGAAATTTCGTGGTAAATCTTTGACTTTGTAACTTAATTTAATTTAAAGATATTCAAATTATATATTGAATCATTAGTGTCACTGTATCTTTGTGTAATAATCTATTGTTTAGACTCATATATTATATGGTTAATAGGTTCTTATCCCCTGCAAAGTAGCGAATTTTGCGTTACCCCCCTATAATTTTATTTTTTTAGAGATTATCCCATTGCATTGTTTTTTTTTTTTCGCAGTTCATTTGACCCCCCTTTAATGTTGTTTTGTTTTATCCCCGGGAGGGTCAAATGAACTTCGAAAAAAAAAAAACACATTGCAAGGTGGTAATCTCAAAAAAAAATTATAAGGGGGTAACGCAAAACTCGCCTACTTTGCAGGGGGTTAAAAACCTATTAACCCTATATTATAAATGTAGAGTTTCAAATTCAAACCTGTTTTAATAATTTTTTTTGAATAATAATAATAATTATGTATTAATAATAAATTTTATTTACTAATAATAATTTTTTCCTAATTTTTTTTAAGTCATAGGGAGTAATACATAATAGCTACAATCCAAAAATCTCCTCCTTTCATTTGCAAAATAATCTATCAGAAAAAGTCTATCAACAATACATTTTTTTTGTTACAATCCAAGAATCTCCTCCGCACTTAGGTGAATGGTTTATGGCAAAAGTTTAATCCATCCAAAATCTCTATTCATATTTCATCATTCATCATTTCAGTTACATATACACTTCAAGCTCCAATCCTAGTCAAATCTTTCCATTGCCATTCTCAAAATTTTACTCTCAAGGTCTCCAATTCATTTATCCGCGCTTAAATTATTTCATTGAGGTATGTACATTATTTACAACTACTCCCTTTTCAAGTTCCATATATTAATTCCCTGAATTTTCTTATCTTTTCTTTATATCAAAAAGGGGCTAACGCCCAAAAGGAAGAGATTACAACATAATTAAACAAGGGGAAGGTATTCCCAATACATCAGCAGTCAACAAATAACTAAAAGCATTTAAACAAACATTAAAATTCATACCCAGATCCCATTTCACAACCATAATTAACTTGCCAATGCATCTATATAGCGGTTGGCTACATAGTAAAAGTGATGAACAACTATTTTCCTACAATTGAAGTAATCAATGAATTTTTTTAACAAAAATCTACCCCTCATGTTGTAATTTCCTATTGCGCTAGTAGCATTCACAATTATTTTGGCTATAAATTTTCATTTGATTTTAATGGTGAATCTATTTCACCCTAAGATATTTTGTAGACTTTATACTTATAATAAAAAATCTTATTGATTACATAAATATAATTTTTTATAACATTTCAAATATTGAGGATTTAATTAGGGTTTATCATTGGGTTACAGTTTGAGCACGATCTGGTTGGATTTTGTGTCGTTTTGAATGTATTTTTCCAAGGTATAGAAAATAAATCCCAGAAATAACTTTTTGAAGCATTACTTTCCATCGAATGATTTTTCCAAGATGTTTTTTAAGATAATTGTTTTGTGACCTAAATAACCCTTTCTTATGATCTTTTTTTCTGGTAAAATTTAAGATCTAATTTTTTTTTTTAAATTTCATTTTTATTCTTTTGCAAAGAAAAAAGATCTCACTTTTGATACTCATTTTAATTAGAATCATTGATTCCGAAAGAGGATTTGATTTGGGTTTTGGAAAACAATCCACTTACCACAATGATTCAATTATTAAATTGGTTATTAATTTAATCTTTATGTCTAATGTTAATTGGAAATCTCAACTGTTAGATTTTTTTAATGAGCGAACTTTTTTGAAAAAAACTAATTTATAAGCACAAGAAGTACCTATGAAGAGGTGATAAAAATTAAAAAACTATATGTTGCCTAACTAATTCTAAATACTCTAATCTCTAAGATCATCCAACTTTTGATAATGTAGAATTGGTTTGGTTGTGAGTCCATACCGCTAAAATTTATTCAAATGCTACCTAACTTACTATTACAATTAATCAGTAACTATAGTTTAGAGTAGAAAAACGTTTGTATAAGACTACAACATAGAAAAATCTAAATAAGCTGTTATTTTTTATGATACACACTTGCAACATTGTGACCATATATTTATTCTTCCTAATGATTTAAACTTGTTCATTCTGGCTCTGTTTGACAAATTTGAGCTATAAATTAGCTAATAACTGAAAAGCTAACTGCTAGTGATAAGTCAGCTTATAGTTGATAAGCTAACTAACAATGACACAATATTGTGTCAAATGTTTGACATGAAAACAATGTATTATAGCGTTCAATTAAAATTTGAAGTTTTATATGTCATTTGTGTTTCATTTCCAGTCTCTTTTGTTAATTTTTATGTAATAAAAACTGCATTATCTTACTTTTTTATGGAATGATCTTTGATGAAACAGTGAAGACATGGAAAAACTAATTTGCATGGAAAATTCTCAATGTGATATAATGAAACTAGATGATGAATCTAGTGACGATTCATTACTGGTAATGCAAGTACCAACTCAGGTTGAAAATGAAGTTCAAGTTGAAGAGAATGTTGATTTTATTGGTCAGGTAGAAAATCAAGTTCAAGTTCAGGAGAATGATGTCAATGGTCAAGTTGAAAACCAAGTTCAAGTGCAAGAGAATGTTAATAAAGTGGCAGTCAATCCTGTAGATTCTGAGATCTTGTCTAGCAATGGATTGGCTATTCAAATATTTGAAAAACCTGGTTCTATAAAATCGACAATGCAGAGCGTATATCGAAGCCAAGGAAAGGCACTGTGCGAGAAAGGCAATTAGTAATGATATATACTGTTGTGCGCATTTCTCAAGTAAAAAAAGAAAATGTGTTGACGTTCGTATCAACAACAAAGAGGAAATAGGTTTATCTACTAACCAATATTTTCATGGTGAACCATCAAGAAACAACAACAACAACAAAGAATTAATTGAGGTCGATGAGCCTGTGGCTGTTTGGTTCAAGTTTGAGGTATATTTTTTACTCCTTTCAGTTCTTTTTATAACTAATGTATCTGATCAGTATTATAGACCAGATACATCAGTTATTTGATACACACACACACACACACACACACACACACACATATATATATATATATATATATATATATATATATATATATATATATTAATATTTTGTATATGTATTGCCTAAATTTACTTGTTTATATTATGTTTGCAGCTTTTTTCAAATGTTTGTTTTCTATCCTAATTCCTACATAATCTATCTAAGTTTTTTTTAATGTTGATTTTATTTATTCATTAAATATGATGTTTCACTCTTTTATTAATTGGTCACAAGGAATTATAAATGAATTTTATCAAGGTTATAATGGTACTACAATTCTATTATTGTGTTATTATTGCCGTTATAACGGTGTTTCAGCATGATAGCATATCAGAATTCTTGCGATACTCTATACACTATTTAATACAAAGTGTTATTGAATATTGGCTATAACAACTTTATAACACTATAGCGTGGCAGCATTTTAACAAACCGTTATTTCTACAATTCGCAATTGACAACAATATAAATATGAGTCTATTTGAATTAGTGTATATGAATTTATTTACTGACATAAGTACTTGTGATATTTTTTTGTAGAGCTTATTAAAGCAACATATGACATATTGATAAATTGTTTTATAAGTTGTACATGATGACTTATGAAGAAAAGAAAAAACTATAGCTAATATGAATATTTAGCTTTACTTTATTTAATCTTTTATTATAGAAATAGTTTATAAAATGTGCAATACATGATGTTTCCTCCTAGATATTTCATTAAGCAACTTAGAAATAAGGAAAATCAAAATGCAATACATGTAATTAATTTTGTTTCATTGCTTCTGTGTAGTGTGGAGAGAAGTGGAATGCAGGCATCAAATGTGCAAGGGCCGATTGGCCACTATCAATTATAAGAGGCAAACCAACTAATGATAATCAGAACAAATATTTTGTCATTTTTTCTCCAGAAACAAGGAATTATTTATGGGTTGATATGCTTCGTGTTCAATTAATTAATGAGTTTCCTCAACCCATAGCATATGAAACTCATCAAGATGGAATTGATATTGTACAAGACTTAAATATTGCGCGACAATTTATAATGCAAAAGCTTGCCGGTGACATGCTTCATCTTGTGCATCTAATTCATTATAATGTAAGTTTTTTGGTGATGCTATTTTACTCTTGTTAATTACTTTCCTATTTTTATAAGCTCTATATTTTTTTAAATTTTTTTTTACATTAAATATATATAGGCTTTGATAGAATCTGCTCGACATGTGATTGTTTGGAAGCAGTTTGGTATGGAAGCATATAATTGTCACACTTATTCAGAACTTGGAAGAATGGTTAAGAAGCTGCAAAATGTAAGTTCAAATTCCTAAGCATTTTTTTCTTCCTTCAGTTATGTTATTTGAACAACTAAAATTTAAAAACTTTTACGACAACAATCTAAGTGGTTAACATGTAATTTATGCAGTATCTTTTCTTTTTTGACACTAATATCTTCAATTTTCACTACATAAATACAATTATCATGATTTCAATTAATATTT
This sequence comes from Trifolium repens, assembly GCA_030408175.1. NCBI lineage: Eukaryota > Viridiplantae > Streptophyta > Magnoliopsida > Fabales > Fabaceae > Trifolium > Trifolium repens. The sequence continues at coordinate 43,289,902 of CP125851.1, forward strand.
TATGACTTTCTTATTAAGTGACTAAAATAGTATAACATTTTTTTTCTCTTTATAGAACATAATGCAGCAATATATAAAGGCTAATTGGAAATTGCATTCCGATAAGTCTTGGGCTGAAATATGCAAGAAAGCAAATAATGCAGACGCAATAGAGCAACTTCAAGAGGTAATAATGATATATAATTTTGGCATCTAATTTATTAATTGAAAAAACAATGAGTTTTTTTTTTCATGTTTAAATGATCTTCAATGGAAACAATTTTTTTACTTATAGAAGATAATAGGGTAAATAGGTTTTTACCCAATTGCAAAGTAGGCGAGTTAGGTTTTTACCATATAAAAAAAATTTGCGATTCCCCCCTCGGAATGTGAAGATTCCTTCAATTACCCCCTGAATGGCCAATTGGATATAAAATCTTCATTTTCGATGATGTGGCATGCATATGTGATTTTTAAAAAAAAAAAATTGTTGCCACGTCATCTAAAAAAGATTATTATTTTTTAAAAAAAAAATAGTTTTTTTGTATTTTATAAAAAATTGAAAAAAAAGTAAATAAAAAATTGAAAATAGATTTTTTTAATTTTTAATTTCAACAAATTTATATTTTGCTAAATTTTTTCAATTTCAATTGTTTCAAGTTTTTTTATAAAATACAAAAAAAAATGTTATATTTTAAAAAAAAAAATTGAACTAATATTTGAAACATTTGAAATTTAAACAGAGTTTTTCTAACCTGTGCAAGATTGCACATAATAAACAACAATTAATGCACCACTTTATATGGTTTTTCTAAATTTAATTAAGGCACAACCTTCTCTCTCTTCACACCAACTGCAACTCCCTTTTCTCTCTCTTTCTCACTGCAGATCCTTTGCATCTCTCTCGTTTTCACCATCTCAGAAAAAAAAAATTGATTTTTTTTTAAATTGTTTTTAAATTCATCCAAAACAAACCCAGAAATTTGCAGTATCTTTGGAGTCTAATTTTTTTTAAACTTTCTAATCCATCTTCCTCTCTTCATTAACCTACAAACCCAGTCAATTAAAGAGTCATAAATGATTAAAATCAAAACTTTTTAGAGATTAAGGTTTTTTTTGAGAAAAAAAAGATTCAAGTTAAAATATAGTGAAAACATGATATAATAGAGTTGATTGAAAACATAAAAGTGGGATTGGAGAATTTATAATTTTGTTGAAAGCCATATGTATTGACTTGATTTCGTATACATAGACCTGAAAAAATAGAAACACAAAATCCATCATATGTGAAGCATGATTAGTATAGAACTGTTTTTTTTAATTTGATTTTTTATTTGGTGGTGAGATGGTAAAAAAGAGAGAGATAAAAGTCCAAATCTGGAGTGAGAGAGTGGCAATTGGTGTGAAAAGAGAGAAGATTGTGCCTTAATTAAATTTAGAAAAATCATATAAAGTGGTGCATTAATTGTTGCTTATCCTATCATGTGCAATCTTGCACAGATTAGAAAAATCTATTGAAAAATTTATTAAAAAAAATTATTTGGTTAAATATAAAATTTGAAAATCTATTTAAATTTTTTTTATTTACTTTTTTCAATTTTTTTTATAAAATATAAAAAAATTATAATATTTTTTTAACTAAAACGTGGCAATAAAAAAATTTAAAATTAAAAACAAAAACCACATATGCATGCCACGTCATCAAAAATGAAGATTCTATGTCCAGTTGGCAACTCAGGGGGGTAATTGAAAGAATATTCACATTACGAGAGGGGATTAACAATATTTTTTTTACAAGAGGTAAAGAAAAACTCGCTTACTTTGCAGGGGGTAAAACTTATTTACCCTAGATAATAAAATACTTAAATTTTTTACCGTAGTTAAAAGTGTCGAAATTCATTATTTTTTTGAATGTTCTAGCTCTATTTATTTCATGAACTGCAATTTATGAAAGAGGTGTTTTCAATAGCGGATTGCAAAAGATGGTGTTTTGTTCAAAATTTGTATTTGTGTATTCAGATAGTATATCACTTGTTCAAAATTTGTGATTCATTTATTATCCTCTTGTTTAGGAATTGTATCGTTCGATTTTATGGAAAGATGTTAGGGCTCTATGGAATGCACCCATGCAACCAAAATTGGACTATGAGTGGGAAACATGGAAGCATGATGTGATGAAATGCTTTGTTACATTTCCTTCATTTTGTAGCAATAATGGCACACATCAGCGCCATGCTTCAAGTTCTAACAATATGCGACAAGTATGCTCGGAGAATCATACAGAAGAAGCACAATGGTTATTTAGAGGTTATAGTTGTGCTCTTTGTTTTGATTATTTCACCTACAAGAAGCTTCTTGAAACTCATGTTCAAGAGAGACACCGTGTGCAATTTGAAGAACACCTTTTACTTTTACTATGTATACCTTGTGGTAGACATTTTGATAATACCGAGGAATTGCGCTTACATTTTATGTCAGCTCACCATGCAGAATTTAAGCTTTTGAAAGCTCGTGAGCAAGTATCTTTGTCTACCAGCGATGATTGTCTGTAATTGATTGAGCAAGAAAACTGTGCAGTGAATTGGCATCAGGATTAACCCATTTGAGAATTGGCATAAGTTGTGTTTACTTTTGATATATCCTACAAATGAAAACTTGATTATGTATGTTACTATATAGTGATGATAGATGTATGACTGCTAATGAGTGATGAAATGAATATGATTTGTTACCTTATTATATACGGTCTTTTGAGTTTCATTTGAAACTATTTGAAATGAATATGTAGCAATTGATTTGCTCAATTTGGTTATTATGATGCAGTATGTGAGATTAATGAAGCAATTACTTGAATATATGGAAACAAAAATATACCAATCTATGAAAATGAAGAAGAAATAAAACCATACATCAGAATATTAGTTAGATTTTGATGTCAATTGATTAAAGTTTGTTTACACATACATCCGATGATATTCTTCCATTTTTCCATGTCTTTTTTAAAAAAAATTAAAATATTAAAAAATTACTCTTCCCACTTGCCAACAATCTTCACACGTTTTACTGCATATTCTTCTTCTTCTTCTTCTTCTTCTTCTTCTTCTTCTTCTCCACCATACACTTTCCTCCCACTCATTTTCATAAATCTCCTCCCCCTGATTTATGTGGCACACAATCTTTAATCCCCTCTCTATAACACTCCAACTAACTAGTCTAGAATATTTAGTCAAGACATACATAATTGAATCTGAGTACATTAAATTTTGGAATAACTAACGTTTATCACGAGGTACAACTTGTACAACATAGCAAATCAGTACAATACAGCGGAAAGAATCTTAAGAAATTAAGACAGACTAAAATAAAACAAGGAAAAAGACGATAATCTTCAAATCCGATAATCCAAGCCCAACCTCGATCATCAAATTCCACTTGGTCCCTGCATTGATCAACATGTCTATCTGCGATCAAAAGTGGGAATGAGACACTTTCTATATCTCAGTGAATTCCATTTACCTATTGTTAGAACCTTAGTTAACCTTCCTGTCAGTTGATCGATACTGAATAAAGTCTTAACGTAATATAATAATGAAACAATAAAGTGTTTCACCAAATTATTGGTCATTTTATCTTTCAAAGGTCACTCTGGGGTAAACCGGTCCTGAAGCGCCCGACAATGCGTAATACCGATAATAATGTACGTTGGATTCCGCCCTCGGTTTACAATTCTTAATATAAATTGTTGCAGTATTCATCATATGGAATCAATCAAAGCAACTTGGCTTGGAGTCATCATATGGACTCAATCGAAGCCACTTTATCTTATATTAGTGATTCGGGATCAATCACAGTTTGATCAACTGATAATAATAATTCTAGAAAACTAGAATACTTAACCTTTATATTCAAAAATCCGGGAAATACTTAATAACTTAAGTTATCATGTGAATGTAACAGCCCGTTTTTCCAGGGCCAGAAAATGCATTACTTTTTTTTTTTTTTTCTTTTTCCAACTAACACTCAGAGTGCGCATAGAATATTTTTCAATGAGCCGGCATTCAAATATACAAAAGAACTCATTACCATAAGGTGCTTCGACAAGCAAAGTGTATCACTGAATAATTACAATCCAAGTCTAAGTATTCAAATACTTACAACCAAAACAAGTTAGAATCCTATGCTAACCAAAAAGCACGGTGCACAACCCACACCGGCGCATAGTCTAACTAAGCTAAAGCTCCAACCGCTCACTGGGGCCTGGAACAGCCACCGTCGTCACCACGACCTAACCCATCATCTGGGTGGGATGAGCCCGCAAATGAAAGAAAGGGTCACCACAAAATAAAAGGTATGTATATATATAACCGGTGCGAGAGAGTATACAAATACCAAACATACAAGTACCAACAGAGAAAGCTCTTTAAACACAGCCATTCCCACCAACGGGTTCATATAAGCAATGCACACATAGCCTATAATGCAACCTCTACAATGCGTGGTACTAACCCTAGCTACCACAATGCATGAGCTCCGGAATCGTAGGTCCAACCCACTAACAATATCAATGAAAACCTCGTAGCTCTCCCGATCACTACAAACCATTAGAGTGGGCTCTCCCGATCACCACACCCCTACCATAAGTATCAATAGAATCCTGTAGCTCTCCCGATCACTACAAGGATTAGAGTGGGCTCTCCCGATCACCGCACCCTGTAGCTCTCCCGATCACTACGTATCGATCTCAACACATATCTCGTAGCTCTCCCGATCACTACAAACCATTAGGGTGTGCTCTCCCGATCACCACACCGAGCACGCAACTACCAAATGCATGAGCATACGCTTCCCCATATATGCTAATGCAATGAATACATACCTCTCTAGCATATGTAAACCAAACATAACAACATACATACATTTCTCATCATATGTAACAAACCACAACAAACATACATACATTTACAATCATATGTATTCACCCACATGTTCATACATACATCTCCAATCATATGTAAAACAACGCACGTATTGTAAACACTTTCTCATCATGAGAATACATAATTCAGACATGCAAAACACACAGTAAATCCAAGCATGTCGTAACCATTTAAAGACAGAAGTAAAGTGGAGCCCTTACCTCGGCAAGCTTCCGTTTACTACAACTCGTCCAAACAACACAACGCGCTTCCTAAAACAAGCAGCGTACCATCAATACATTGTTTCCCAACCAATCGTATTGAAACTAAACCAAAAACCCCAAAAACCTAAAGGTTCCTAAGGAAAATCCACTCATTCGGATACCATACCAAAAACTACCGTATTGATCAACCCCCATGAGTTATTTGTACTATTTTTAGGACCCAAAACAATAGTCAAAAGTCTTAAATAATTTGAAATGCAAAATGGCCGTTTTCTTGCGTTATAAGTTACGTACCTTCCGAGTACCCGAAAAACCCGTTTCCAATCCCAACCACTTCCATAAATTAATAAAAAGGGATTAGAAAGCTAAAAACCAAGTTAGGACATCAGAATCCAAGATTTTAGGTCCCAGGGGTCGCTAGAGGTCGCTGGGCGACCACCTGGCGATGGCAAGTCAGAACTTCCACGCCCAGGGCGAATTCTGGCGACCAACGGTCGCTAAGCTACCATCTGGTCGCTTAGCTACCACACCAGGACAGGATTGGTTTTCTTCATGACAGCAACAGCAAAACTTGTTTTACTCAATTTTTACCCAAAACAACTTTTCACACAACACACGACATAAGCATAGTATTGGTTCCCAACAACCGTTTTCACAACAAAGCATTACATTTCCGAAAGTATGTTGGTTGCTTCGAGTGCAAGTTATTTGGTTTTCATTTCCAAAATCAAAACCAAACCCAAGCACAAGTTTTATTACGGCCTTAACCGACCTGTAGCCATTTTCAAACATGTTTTCAAGGCAAAAGCAACGCCACATAACTCAAGAGTTTTAAACCACTTGGAACACCAAAAACACCACACAAAACACTTAGTAAATATTTTCATAAACCCCAAAATATTTTTCATCGGATTTTCTAAAACAAAACCATACAACACATTTCCCTTTTGCCCAAAGGTTCAAAGACAACGTTTCTTTTCAAAACCTTACAACCTAACCACATGTTATTGATCAATACATAACCAACTCAAAACCCTAACTTTTCTCATGAGATTTTCACAACCTCATGGAAAATTGAAATAACAAAGCCTAGCATGCTTACTAAACCCTCATGAACAACTTTCATGGAACAAAAACCATTCAAAACCAATTCCTAAAATATTCCATCTCATGAATATCAACTAATAATCCATCAAACTCCAAGAGTTTGGCTAGCAAAGAGAAAGGAAGAGGTTCTAGTTACCTTAGAAGAAGTATCTCACAACTCCAAGCTTTCCAACAAGCTTAAGATCAAGTGCTTTGGTGAAGGAATGGAAATTTTATGGAAGTTTAAGAAAGTAATGGAGTGCCACGGCCAAGAGAGAAAGAAGAAGAGGAATTTGTGATTTTTCTTAAGTCCACAAATGTCACCAAACCTCCTTACTATGACAAAGCCTTGGTCACCTATCCACCCTTGGATCAAAGTCAAAAGTCCAAGCTTAAACCCTAGCCATTGGATCAATTTGCTTTATGGATAATCACAAGATTTAATCTAATCTCCCATAACAAGTCACGTACTCAGCTCTCGCGCAACGCGACGAACGTAAATCGCAAAAACAGAAAACCTACGGAAAGAACGTCTAACGTTAAACATTTCCAAAACTTATCGCCGAATCTTTTTCCGCGACTGTAATTTTCTTCCACACTTTGGAAAATTATTCTCAGAACATAACCTCACTCACGCAGATATATAAAACTCTCATCCGAAACCTCACTTAAAACAGACGCAGTAAAATTTTACAACAACGGGTAAAATCCTACTCGTTTTTCCAAAAACAAGAATAATCCAAAACTCGTTATTCTAAATCCACAGAAATCTCCTCATACTTAAAAGAGGATCACTACCCAAAAGTCTGTGCCTTTCCAGCGCACGAGCACAAAACAGGCTCAATTTCAGCAAAAATCCTAATATCGCGACAATACTCATGAAATCGCTTCGCCAAAAACCCTAAAACTCGTAGCCGACACTAAAGTTCCTTAGGAATACCGTACAGTGAAATCTCGGGTCTTACATTACTACCCTCCAAAAAGAAGTTTCGTCCTCGAAACTAAAGGTAAGAGTAACAACTCAACTAATTATTACCATCACCAACACAACAAAATCCCTCAGAATTAGGTGCAGCCACACCGATGCTAACACCGGGTGAAGTCACACAGATACTCTCACCAACACACTGGCACAACCGTGCACCAACCGCAACTCTCAACGAGTTCACCACTCAAAAATTAACCTCACAACAGAGGTTCACAACCTCTAGTTCCCAAAGATCCTCGTGCCCACAAACAAAAATTTCCAAAGTCACCTATTTCGCCTCCGCGACATAGCCAATTTCCCTAGGTTCACGCGAAGCAGTTACTGGCTACCCTCCAAAAAGAAACACCGAAACTTTCTGCGCACCAGCAAACCCGCAAAACTAGTCATTTCCAGTCAACACGACTCCGTCTATTATCAACAAGAGATTAAGGATGATCAGTTCCTCAATTTGTCAATAAATAGTCGACAATCATGATGGTGGTTTAGACCATCTTTACCCAACTTAAACGATGCTTCATTCCGCTTATGCTCAATGTCCTCCGAGTCACAAGGGTTCCACAAATCTTTCGAGGTTTTTCTTAATGTTTCCCTCGATCTCTTACGAATACAAGGTCGAAGTCGTAAGACACAACACTCAAAACACATCGTTCGAACTCTCAGGATTCCACTCATGAAACATCCGTTGAACATCATTCAACAGTAATACAATGCCACCACGGCAGGTACCACCAAAACCATTACATTCCGAGCAAGTTATCTCCTCTTAGGAAGAACTTCACACCTCACCAATATCCATGAGTCCGCAGCTCAATGAATACGCCGAAACCGCATGCTCACCCACGAATCTCTTTCCAAACACGACTTAAATAAAACAATCCCAACCTCCAGTTGGTGATTACACTCCTCATAGTCTTGACACTTGCCAAACTATACCCTCTACTTCTCTTGGACTCCTTTTATTCAAATCTCGAATTTCCAAAAATCAATATCTTAAGCATCCCCATATTTTCCATATTACTACTTAGATTACTCTTGCGTGCCTTAACAGAACGCTTATCCTCGTCGACTACCATCGTCGGCGCACTTCCTCTTCGCGTCGTATTTCCATTCTAATTCTGAACTCTCTCTTGAGTTACTTTCCTCTTGCAATTAAATCCTCTTTTACTCAGAAGAGTTGGTCACTCTGACCATTCCTAATTGCTTCGACATCACCACTCCCGTCGAGGTACCTACCTTCAAAATAACACTTAGGGTATTCCTCACATTACTATTGTCTAACCATCCTTGTTGACAACATCCGAATCCCTTATACTTACTCAATACTGATTTCCATCATACCACGTCTCTCTTCATTGTAACCACTACAATGAACCAAAGCTCTACTAACTTCCATCAACTTGTCATTAGACAAATTCTTATCCTTCTTAATTCCACATACAACACACGCACCGTCATGACATCCATTCAGGTGGTGCTTTTCAATCCGTACTATACCCGCACAACCATGATTTTTCCAACTAGGTGTGAGGCAATTCTTTCCGCCAATCCTCCATTGACATAAGCCACATCATCATGTGCTTTTCTCTTACTCATTCTCAGCGACTCTTTCCCAACGACTAACATTCCTTCGCGGCTAACTCATCGATCTACTAGATCCCACACACTTACCTCAACTCTTAAGGTATCCGCTATTCGCATACTCGTTATCAAACGACACTAGGTCCACTGACCCTTGACGTGTGACACGCAATCCCAACTTACCACTAACAGCGCAACATGCTATAGCTACTACTAAGTCCTTTACGTAGTAGAACATTCAAAACAAAGCAAAGACAAACAAACAATTCCTTCTCCAAACATTTCTGAGTCTCCACAGAAAATCTCATCCAACGGTTACTAACTCATAACCCGACACAGAACAAACACTAGAACTGACACGATACTAGCTATGTTCTAACCGACTCTGAACTAACGACTCAAGTATACACTTTCCCTTTGAAGATTTAAAGCCGTGCTCTGATACCAATTGTAACAGCCCGTTTTTCCAGGGCCAGAAAAGGCATTACTTTTTTTTTTTCCAACTAACACTCACAGTGCGCATAGAATATTTTTCAATGAGCCGGCATTCAAATATACAAAAGAACTCATTACCATAAGGTGCTTCGACAAACAAAGTGTATCACTGAATAATTACAATCCAAGTCTAAGTATTCAAATACTTACAACCAAAACAAGTTAGAATCCTATGCTAACCAAAAAGCACGGTGCACAACCCACACCGGCGCATAGTCTAACTAAGCTAAAGCTTCAACCGCTCACTGGGGCCTGGAACAGCCACCGTCGTCACCACGACCTAACCCATCATCTGGGTGGGATGAGCCCGCAAATGAAAGAAAGGGTCACCACAAAATAAAAGGTATGTATATATATAACCGGTGCGAGAGAGTATACAAATACCAAACATACAAGTACCAACAGAGAAAGCTCTTTAAACACATAGCCATTCCCACCAACGGGTTCATATAAGCAATGCACACATAGCCTATAATGCAACCTCTACAATGCGTGGTACTAACCCTAGCTACCACAATGCATGAGCTCCGGAATCGTAGGTCCAACCCACTAACAATATCAATGAAAACCCCGTAGTTCTCCCGATCACTACAAACCACTAGAGTGGGCTCTCCCGATCACCACACCCCTACCATAAGTATCAATAGAATCCTGTAGCTCTCCCGATCACTAAAAGGATTAGAGTGGGCTCTCCCGATCACCGCACCCCGTAGCTCTCCCGATCACTACGTATCGATCTCAACACAAATCTCGTAGCTCTCCCAATCACTACAAACCATTAGGGTGTGCTCTCCCGATCACCACACCGAGCACGCAACTACCAAATGCATGAGCATACGCTTCCCCATATATGCTAATGCAATGAATACATACCTCTCTAGCATATGTAAACCAAACATAACAACATACATACATTTCTCATCATATGTAACAAACCACAACAAACATACATACATTTACAATCATATGTATTCACCCACATGTTCATACATACATCTCCAATCATATGTAAAACAACGCACGTATTGTAAACACTTTCTCATCACGAGAATACATAATTCAGACATGCAAAACACACAGTAAATCCAAGCATGTCGTAACCATTTAAAGACAGAAGTAAAGTGGAGCCCTTACCTCGGCAAGCTTCCGTTTACTACAACTCGTCCAAACAACACAACGCGCTTTCTAAAACAAGCAGCGTACCATCAATACATTGTTTCCCAACCAATCGTATTGAAACTAAACCAAAAACCCCAAAAACCTAAAGGTTCCTAAGGAAAATCCACTCATTCGGATACCATACCAAAAACTACCGTATTGATCAACCCCCATGAGTTATTTGTACTATTTTTAGGACCCAAAACAATAGTCAAAACTCTTAAATAATTTGAAATGTAAAATGGCCGTTTTCTTGCGTTATAAGTTACGTACCTTCCGAGTACCCGAAAAACCCGTTTCCAATCCCAACCACTTCCATAAATTAATAAAAAGGGATTAGAAAGCTAAAAACCAAGTTAGGACATCAGAATCCAAGATTTTAGGTCCCAGGGGTCGCTAGAGGTCGCTGGGCGACCACCTGGCGATGGCAAGTCAGAACTTCTACGCCCAGGGCGAATTCTGGCGACCAACGGTCGCTAAGCTACCATCTGGTCGCTTAGCTACCACACCAGGACAGGATTGGTTTTCTTCATGACAGCAACAGCAAAACTTGTTTTACTCAATTTTTACCCAAAACAACTTTTCACGCAACACACGACATAAGCATAGTATTGGTTCCCAACAACCGTTTTCACAACAAAGCATTACATTTCCGAAAGTATGTTGGTTGCTTCGAGTGCAAGTTATTTGGTTTTCATTTCCAAAATCAAAACCAAACCCAAGCACAAGTTTTATTACGGCCTTAACCGACCTGTAGCCATTTTCAAACATGTTTTCAAGGCAAAAGCAACGCCACATAACTCAAGAGTTTTAAACCACTTGGAACACCAAAAACACCACACAAAACACTTAGTAAATATTTTCATAAACCCCAAAATATTTTTCATCGGATTTTCTAAAACAAAACCATACAACACATTTCCCTTTTGCCCAAAGGTTCAAAGACAACGTTTCTTTTCAAAACCTTACAACCTAACCACATGTTATTGATCAATACATAACCAACTCAAAACCCTAACTTTTCTCATGAGATTTTCACAACCTCATGGAAAATTGAAATAACAAAGCCTAGCATGCTTACTAAACCCTCATGAACAACTTTCGTGGAACAAAAACCATTCAAAACCAATTCCTAAAATATTCCATCTCATGAACATCAACTAATAATCCATCAAACTCCAAGAGTTTGGCTAGCAAAGAGAAAGGAAGAGGTTCTAGTTACCTTAGAAGAAGTATCTCACAACTCCAAGCTTTCCAACAAGTTTAAGATCAAGTGCTTTGGTGAAGGAATGGAAATTTTATGGAAGTTTAAGAAAGTAATGGAGTGCCACGGCCAAGAGAGAAAGAAGAAGAGGAATTTGTGATTTTTCTTAAGTCCACAAATGTCACCAAACCTCCTTACTATGACAAAGCCTTGGTCACCTATCCACCCTTGGATCAAAGTCAAAAGTCCAAGCTTAAACCCTAGCCATTGGATCAATTTGCTTTATGGATAATCACAAGATTTAATCCAATCTCCCATAACAAGTCACGTACTCAGCTCTCGCGCAACGCGACGAACGTAAATCGCAAAAACAGAAAACCTACGGAAAGAACGTCTAACGTTAAACATTTCCAAAACTTATCGCCGAATCTTTTTCCGCGACTGTAATTTTCTTCCACACTTTGGAAAATTATTCTCAGAATATAACCTCACTCACGCAGATATATAAAACTCCCATCCGAAACCTCACTTAAAACAGACGCAGTAAAATTTTACAACAACGGGTAAAATCCTACTCGTTTTTCCAAAAACAAGAATAATCCAAAACTCGTTATTCTAAATCCACAGAAATCTCCTCATACTTAAAAGATGATCACTACCCAAAAGTCTGTGCCTTTCCAGCGCACGAGCACAAAACAGGCTCAATTTCAGCAAAAATCCTAATATCGCGACAATACTCATGAAATCGCTTCGCCAAAAACCCTAAAACTCGTAGCCGACACTAAAGTTCCTTAGGAAAACCGTACAGTGAAATCTCAGGTCTTACAGTGAACATCATTCTTGGATCGATGCATAGGCCAATTATAGCTAAAATCATGTTTAATAGTTGAGAGATGATATTATATATGAATTGTGGATCAAACAAGGCCTTAAAATAAGAGTTTTTGCAGCGCATGGACTGGGTAAATCGATTTTCCTGTTAGAAAATAGAGATTTTGTTCTTCACAGAGTGCAGGTAAATTAGCCTGTTTAAAATTGGATTTTTCTTAAAATCAGTTTTCCAAAATAGAGGGTTTCATGGCCTATCCAATCCCAATTCATATAACAATCCATAACAATAATCAAACATGATGTTTACACAAAATTCATCACATGCATCACTAAGAATCAATCTATTACTAATAAATCCATAAAACATAATGTTCTCATGCAATTTGTTAATGAATTAGGGAAAATCTAATTTGTGCTAGCTTAGGGAACCCACTTTTGAAATTGATGAGCAATGGTAATGACTCCTAGAGGTCACTAGACTTGTTCTCCTTCTCCAATTTGTCCCAACTGATGTTCTCATCTTGATTTCTCCATTAATCATAAGCTTACAATTTCTCCATTCCCTCTAATATGAGGCTTCTAGCTCATCTTATCATTCATAGAAAACAGAACAAACACTTCCATCAACCTCAAAGCTGTTTCAGTCAATCAGAAAAAACAATGAAAAGCGAAAACACTTATTTCTTCTAACCTTGAGCTTCTCCCAACAGTCCCAGCTCCATCGTACTAACATCCATCCTCTAAATTGAAATGGGATTTGTGTGTGTTCCTCTAAGTTAGTTTAAGGGAGAACTACATACATGCAGAGCTTACAACCAAAGGGGATGTGGAAATCTTAAGAGTTCTTAGCCATGCAAGTTTGTTGTTATGTGTTACTGATAAATTTCACAAATGAAGAAAATGAATGTAAACTTGGTCATTGGAATTGTTTTAAGTAAGTCAATGTGGGCCCCATAGCTTATTTGTCATATTTTCATTGGTTAGTCTAATATACTCTTGTGCTCTTCTCACTACAAGTTTACACCTCTAATTATTATTACTTTTAATAATTAAAGTGGAATGTTACATCTCTCTCTTCTCTTCTTCTCCCCATCGCATACCCCCAAACCCACTGCTCCCCCTGATTTTTAGTCTAATTGGAACATACTTCAGTTTTTTTCTTTAATTGATTAAATTCTTATAAAAATGGAATAATAAACCGGATTTTATCAGATTCATTCCTAGAAACCAAATTTCCATTTCAATTGGTATCACGAGTCTTGCACTCATTAATCATGACTGAAGTTACGCACAATCAAATGGAAATTGAAGTTATGAAAATCATAGCAGTAAAGTGTTGTATGCTACTGAGATGGAAATTTGGATTATATAAATGATTCTTGTAAAATTCATATCTCAAGAGTAGAAACTCGAACAATTTAGAATAGAATCTAATACAAAGAGAAAATAAATGGAAAGAAAACACTAAATTGTTCCTTAAAAGAAAAATTCTATTGGAACACAAGTATGGACACAAAATTCATACATTTGTATACGGTGAACAATATCCTTTTTGTTTGTGCAAATTAATTAATTGTTTTAAGGCTTAAATAGTGTTTTAGCCCATGTAATTGTCACTCATTTTGAAAAGAGCTCCTGTTAAAAAAAAAATTTGATTTTAGTCCCTGCAAAATTTAAAAGTTTTGAAAACAGCCCCTGAACAGAAATCTTTGATGTCATGTCACCATTTTAATGACGTGGCAGTTGCTGACTGTGCTGAATTGAACACGTGTCAAAAAACTTGCTGACATGACAATACACACTCTTTTTTTTTATTTTTAAATTACAATTTCCTTTTTTCTTTTTCTTTTTAATTTAACTAATTGAAAGGAAGAAAAAAAAAATCTGCAACACGTTGCATCTTCTTCAACAACACCATTGCATCTTCTTTAAACACAAAAACAACATGTTGCATCATTATTGCAGATCTAAAATTTTTCCCAAAATCAATCATAAAAACACATGAACGTGGGAAAACAAGAACAGTAACAACAACCCCAAACCTAGACGCAGAAACAACAAGAACAACAACAACCCCAAGTTGTTCTTCAGAACCCCAAACCCGGAACACACAAAAACGCAGATTCAAGAACAGAAACATGATCTTCATCGTTGATTTCGAAGAGTCAGACGCCGGTGTTGGGATTTGGACAAGAGATTTGAATTCACAAAGGATTTGTTCTTGTACCTTCAATTTCTAGTTAATTGCAAACTCAAAATTGTATTTGTTAAATGTTAATACTTAGATGAATCACTTGTTTGATAAATCCACAGAAGGACAGATCCCAAAAATCCCAGATGGGGTAAGACAAAACATTGACGAATAAAACAAAAAGGTTGAGATGGGTTGAGAGATTGAGAGAGAGATCGAGAATCCATAATCACTAACGACAACAACAACAACAACAACAACACGAGATTGAGAACCCAAAATCACTAACAACAACAACATGAGATTGAGAGAGATCGAGACAGAGATCCAGAGAGAGTTTATGGGTCTGAACTTTCTTTGAGAAGAGAAAGAAAATTGTACTAAGAAAGAAGATGGAAGTGGTTTCAAGTTTCAACAATTTTTTAACTTTCTTTTTTTTTTCAATTAGTTAAATTAAAAAGAAAAAGAAAAAAGGAAATTGTAATTTTAAAGAAAAAAAAAAAGAGTGTGTATTGCCATGTGAGCAAGTTTTTGACATGTGTTCAATTCAGCACAGTTAACAACTGCCACGTCATTAAAATGGTGACATGGCATCAAAGATTTCTGTTTATGGGCTGTTTTCAAAACTTTTAAATTTTGTAAGGACTAAAATCAAAAAAAAATTTTAACAGGGGCTCTTTTCAAAATGAGTGGCAATTGCAGGGGCTAAAACACTATTTAAACCTTGTTTTAATAATATAGAGGTGAATTTTTGTAACACAAAAAAATGAGAGAATATAGGCACGAACGAGTCAATAAAGTAGAGAGAATATTCTAAGAACTGAAAATTGTCATATAAACTTTTACCCTCTACTTCAATAATTATACTTTCATCTCTATATTTTGAGTACACTATCTATTTTACCTTCATATATAAACTAAAAGTCTTCTTTTTTTTTCACCTTTTTATTCATAATTTTTTAAAGTTTTCCGGTACACATAAGAGAGAATGTGAGAGGGGTGTCAAAATTATAAACTAACTATCTTTGTCAAAGTAATATAGTTTTTTCACATAAGTTACAAAAAATTTGACTTATTAGTGACAGGCAAAAACTGTCATTAAACATCCAAAATTTGTAGATATAGTTCATTGTAACATGTACTAGAAATCTAATTTGAAATAATTCGATTCAGTTTTCCTTATCGAAAAACCTTTTTTAAAATGTTCGGTCTTTAACTCAAGTTACAAGAATATTTACTTGTAGTGATAGACAAAAATATTCACAAAATGTCCAAAATTTGCAAACATAGCTTGTTCCAGACATATACTAGAAAACTTTATCAAAGTAATCCGAATCATTTTTCCTTACTAAAAAACCTTTTTTAAAAATGTTTGATCTTTCACTTAAATTAGAAGAAATTTGATTTCTAATGATAGACCAAAATATCACTAAAAGTACGTCCAAAGTATGCTTGTTGTGACTTATTCCATAAGTCTTTTGTGATGGTCATTTGTTGTCCTTAGGTAAAACTTTGTTGAAACAATGTTTATTTTATAAGTTTTCTGATACATGTGGGGGTGAACTCATGTATGCACCAAAAAGGTGAAAAATCAAGTATAAAAAGTTAAATGACAAAGGCGATAAATTTAAAATATTGAGTGGTTTTGTAGGGGGTGAAACTATAATTGTAGGGGTAAGAGGTCAAAAATTTCAGTGTTTATTAGACCACACTTAATATTCTTGTAAGCAAAAATATGTCTAACATATTTAAAACAGATAGACGATTTTTTTTAAAAAAATGACAAATGCATTTAAGATAAAAGAAAACTAACATATAAAAATACATAAAATATAATAGCCTAATTTGTCAAAAAAAAAAAATATAATAGCGTAATAACCTATTACAATATGTAAATATTGTAACATAAATAGTAGTTTAAAAACTCTTTTAAAAAGTTTGGTAAAAAAAAAACTTTTTCAAATAAAGTATTTTTAAAGAGATTTAAAATATAATCCCCAAATTCTTAAAATGAAATAAATAATTAATAAATAAATAAATAAATAAATAATCCTGAAGTGAAATACATATATTTTTCTAAACGAAGAAATATGAGGTAGATGGTAAAAAAAATTAAGGGTGTGTTTGCGAGTTGATTTTTGGAGGCGGTAGGCTTTGAAAGGCTATATATATATATATATATATATATATATAAACAACTTGATAGTAAAATATATAAATGCGTGTACCAAAAAAAAAGTAAAATATATAAATGCATTCAAACTATAAAAATAAAAATCTTGGAATTCTAGTATTAGATAAAAAAAATCTGGTTTTTTTAGTTACCATATCAATGTCATTCAACCATATTTTGGATCATATATGTATCATTCAACCATATTTTGTGTCGTATGTGTCATTCAGTCATTTCTAGCACACTATTTTTGTGATATAAAGAAACATAATCCTAAATTTGAAAATAAATAACTACACAACCAATTTTCTTCTAGAGCGATGAATTTAATTTTCTAAATGATCTAGCAACCATTAATATTTACTGCTTTACGTGAACCAAAATTTACTATACTTAAAATTTCCATTTTCTATGGCCGCATTCTTCCTTAATTATAAAATAACTAGTGTGTGAAAACAGTGACTAAAGATAGGAAAAGAAAATATTCAAATGTATTTGATCCAAATTCGGTAATTAGAAAACAATTAATTGTCTATGTCATAATGTTATTTCTATCCGAAAATCATCAAAAATATTGAAATTATTCATTGTTATAACTTTCTCAACTTTTTTCTATTTTTGTTTTGGAAAAACTTTCTCAACTTTTTTCTAAATATATCATTATAATTTTTTTAAAACATTTGTAAGAAAGAACAGTTGAACAAGGGGAAATTATTCATCAATAACAATGACACAAATAACAGTTTTATAATTTATATGAGATTTGAATTTGATTTTTTGAGAATACACCCATAGAGAAAATATATTTTGGAAAAAAATATATTTTGAGTTGGCACATCATAGACAAAATATTGTAAAATATTAAATACACCCATATTATTCTATTTTATAATTGAGATCAGATGGACAATTTCGTGGTAAATGTTTAACTTTGTATCTTTATTTAAAGATAATTCAAATTATATATTGAATCATTAGTGTCATTGTATTTTTGTGTAATAATCTATTGGTTAGACTCATAGATTATAAACGTAGAGTTTCAAATTCAAACTCGAGCCACTCTATATCAGCATTCTTACAGCTATCATTGTTTTTTTTTTTTTTTTCGTTCAGTTAAAAGTTGAATTATACTATGGAACATTAGTGTCACGGTATTAGTAATTTTTTTTGACTAAATAATTTTTTTTTTTTTGAATAATAATATTTTTTTTTTGCATTGATAATAATATATATTTTTTTACTAATAATAATTTTTTTCTAATTTTTTTAAAGTCATATGGAGTAATACATACCAGCTACAATCCAAAAATCTTCTTTCATTTGCAATATAATCTATCAGAAAAAGTCTATCAACAATACAAATTTTTTGTTACGATCCAAGAATCTCCTCCACACTTAGGTGAATGGTTTATGACAAAAGTCTAATCCATCCAAAATCTCTATTCATATTTCATCATTCATCATTTCAATTACATATACACTTCAGGCTCCAATACTAGTCAAATCTTTTCCATTGCCATTCTCAAAATTTTACTCTCAATGTCTCCAATTCATTTATCTGCGCTTAAATTATTTCATTGAGGTATATACATTATTTACAACTACTCCCTTTTCAAGTTCCATATATTAATTCCCTGAATTTTCTTATCTTTTCTTTATATCAAAAAGGGGCTAACGCCCAGAAGGAAGAGATTACAACATAATTAAATAAGGAGAAGTTATTCCCAATACATCAGCAATCAACAAATAACTAAAAGCACTTAGACAAATATTAAAATTAAAATTCATACCCAGATCACATTTCACAACCATAATTAACTTGCCAATGCATCTATATAGCGGTTGGCTTCACAGTAAAAGTGATGAAAAACTATTTCCCAATACAATTGAAATAATCAATGAATTTTTTTAACAAAAATCTACCCCTCATGTTGTAACTTCCTATTGTGCTAGTAGCCTTCACAATTATTTTGGCTATAAATTTTCATTCGATTTTAATGGTGAATCTATCTCACCCTAAGATAAATGTACAGTCTCACATTCAAACTCAAGCCATTGCATATCAGCATTCTTGCGACTACCATTGTTTTTTTTTTGTTCGGCTACAAGTTGAATTATACTTATGGAACATTAGTGTCACTGTATTAATAATTTTTTTTGACTAACAATAAATATGTATTAATATATATATATATATATATATATTTATTTATTTACCAATAATATATATCTTTCTCTATTTTTTTTAAGTCATAGGGAGTAATAGATAGCTGTTACAATCCAAAAATCTCCTCCTGTCATTTGCAAAATAAATCTGTTAAAAAAAAATTATCAACAATATATATATTTTTGTTACGATCCAAGAATCTCCTCCGCATTTAGGTGAATGATTTATGGCAAAAGCCTAATCAATCCAAAATCTCTATTCATATTTCATCATTCATCATTTCAGTAACAAATACACTTCCTAGTTCCAGTCTCAGTCGAATCTTTTCCATTCTCAAAATTTTACATCTATAGTATTCAACTCTCAAGCTTCCCAATTCATTTCTCAGCTTACATTATTTTTTTGTTATATATGCATTTAGGTGAATGATTTATGGCCAAAGTCCAATCCATCCAAACTCATATTTCATCAAATTAGCTACATATACTTTTTGAGGTTCCAATCTCAGTCAAATCTTTTTCATTGTCATTCCCATGGTCCCCGATTCATTTCTGTCTACATAAATAATATTTTGAGGTACATTCTTTACAACTATCCCCTTTTCAAGTTCCATGTATTAATTCTCTGAAAATTTTACTTAGCCTATGTTTGATATAATAGTGGATATACTAGAATCACAATGACCCGCCATGATTTTAAAAAAACTTTCTTGATTCTGCTATACTCACCGTGAGATATATCAAACATACACTTGACCAATTGCCTATCTAAATTATGTGACAATTATTTTGGCTATCAAATTTTCATTCAATTTTAATGGTGAAATTATCTCACCCTAAGATATTTTGTATAATTTATCCTTATAGTCAATTTAAAAAACAACAATAATTTATATTTTATAAGTAGTTTTCATGAATCGACGATCTAATTGATTACATAAATATCAGTGATATAATAATTGATACCCAATTTTATATTGATCTAGTTACAATTTTTTTTTTTAAAATTTTTTTTTGTTCAAATTAATATACAGTGGATGTAATTAGGGTTTATCACTTTGTAAGATGATTTTCTTTTTTGACCAAAATAATCCTTTTTGAGATCTCATTTTTATTACTCATTTTTATTCACAAAGAAGATTGGATTTGGGTTTTAGAATCCACATACCCACAGAGATTTAGTTATTAAATTGGATATTAATCTAATTTTTATGTCCGAATGTTAATTGAAAATCTCAACTATAAGATATTTTTTGAATCAGCAAATTTTATTGAAAAAACTAATTTATAAGCAGGGACAGATCTTGGCATGGCAAGCGGTGGCCAAGGCCTCCCCTCTCCCTCTGTTACATATACATATATGTTATCATATGTAATATATATTTCAACTCAATCTCAACTATAATTCTTTATAAATACTTGGTATTAATATATTATAACTACATTTATTATTTAATATTTATATTATATAAATAAGAATTTAATTGATATACAACGACAAGGTAAAAAATGTAATACTGTCGAACAATCATAAGTTGTGGGTCATTAAAAACATATATAACCCTTTAATTAATTTTTTTTTAATAAGTTAAGAGCATTTAGACATGAAGGAAAAATTAGACATTTTGACTAAGTTGACATCTCTAATCCCCCTGATCCTATGCCTATATAACTAATTTTATTTCAAAAATCATATAAATGGTGAATTTTGATTGACTAAGATGAGATTAAGAAAAATAGTTGGTCTAAGCGGTAAGAGTTTTGGCCCTTTAAGCAGCTGCTCAGTGGTTCGATTATGGCTCCTATGTATCAAAAAAGTTGGTCGAGAGGGAAGAACTAACTTTATGTACTCCACATAAAGTTAGAACTATGAAAAATGCTTGTATAACACTACAACATAGAAAATTTTAAACAAACTGTTATTTTATGACCATGTATCTATTCTTTCTAATGATTTAAACTTGTTTATTTTGAATCTGTCTGATAAAATTAAACTATAAACCAGCTGATAACTGATAAACTTACTAACAATGACACAATGTTTGACATAAAAACAATGTATTAGCCTTCGATTAAAATTTGAAGTTTTATATGTCATTTGTGTTTCATATTCAATCTCTTTTGTTAATTACTATGTAATAATAAAAGCTGCATTATCTAATTTTTTTATGGAATGATCTTTGATGAAACAGTTAAGACATGGAAAAACTGATTTGCATGGAAAATTCTGAATATGATATAATGAAACTTGATGCTGAATCTAGTGACGATTCATTACTTGTAATGCAAGTACCAGCTCAGGTTGAAAACCAAGTTCAACTCCTAGAGAATGGTGATGATAATGGTCTGGTAGAAAACCAAGTGCAAGAAGAGAATGAGGATGTTAATGATAATGATAATGGTCAGGTAGAGAATGAGGATGTTAATGTTAATGTTAATGGTCAGGTAGAAAACCAATTGCAAGAAGAGAATGAGAATGTTAATGGATTGGCTATTCAAATATTTGAAGAACCTGGTACTAAGGATAGTAGTACTAGTACTACAAATCGACAATGCAGAGCGTATATCGAAGCCAAGGGAAGGCAGTGCGCGAGAACGGCAATTAGAAATGATATATACTGTTGTGCGCATTTCTCAAATAAAAAAGGGAAACGTGTTGAAGTTCATACTCCAATGTGTGGAGGTATAACTGTATCCGGTACTAGATGTAAGCACCGTTCCCTTCGTGGACATGCATTCTGCAAGAAACATCTCCGCAATGTAAAGAAGGGACAAACGTCAAATTCGAAACGTCGCACTAGGAAAAGGAAATTTGAAGAAACCTGCACTGACATGGTCTTGGCACATCAGGAAATTCCATTGGAAATCAACCCGGTGTCAGTCATCAACAAGGATGATTCTTTCGCGGCAAGGAACATCATAGGTGAAACTCTTACGCTTTCCAGTACTGATCGCAATGAAGTTAAGGCAGTTCAGTGGATAGGCTCGCCTCACCGTGGCAATGATCGTGAAGACTCTTGCTTCGATAATGAGAATGGTTTCAAGTGTAAGATTTGCTTTGAAGAATTTTCTAATGATCAAACACTTGGCAACCATTGGATGGAAAATCATGAAAAAGAAGCAAAGTGGTTATTCAGAAGCTATGCTTGTGCAATTTGCCTCGACTCATTCAAGAACAAGAAATTAATGGAAACTCATGTTCATGAGAGACACCGTGTGCAGTTTTTCGAGCATTCTGTACTTTTAATATGTATCCCTTGTGGTAGACATTTTGAAAATATGGACGAATTGTGGCTACATGTTATGTCATCTCACCCTGCTGAATTGAGACTGTTGAAAGCTCCTGAGCAACTGACTTTGTCTACCGGCGATGATTCTCTTAAAATGATTGAGTATGGAAACGAAGCTTCTTTGAACAATAATTCCAAGACTCCAAGTGATTTACAGAAGTTAGTCTGCAAGTTTTGTGGTTTGAAATTTGATTTACTGTCTGATCTCAATCGCCATCGTCAAGCTGTTCATATGGAGCGCAATGTACCTAGTTGGGTAGAAGCATCAAATAGGTTAGGGAGAAGGGCTAGATCTAATCTGAATAGAAGTCGTCGTGCAAATAATAGTCTTGATATTTTATCATCGACTGTTTGGGCTGAATGCTGCCAAGACAATCTCGAGGCCTTACTTAAAGCAAAATATGGATATTTGCCGGAAAGACTGTATTTGAAGGCACCAAAACTTTGCGGTGATTTGGCATCAGAGTCCAACATTTGAGGAGTACAAATTCACAGTTCAAAATTGCTTTGAAATAAGTGTGTACTTTTTACCATATTATTTCTTTGGCTTTTCATAATTAAACATAATTGTTTCTTTGATATGTATGTGTACTATATCATTTCAGCTTCTGTTTGAATATTTTCTTTGTTGTGATGAGTTGTCGCAATGTATGACATGCTATCAGGATAATTCACTCCAGAATGTTTAAATGCTGTTTTGATTCTATTTAAGTCTGCAACCATTTTTTTTTCTGCAACCAGTCTCCATGGTGGCTATGAAGTATGAAGTGATCGGCGGCAGCAGACTGGGGCTGCTTGCTATCCAAGTTCTCGTTCCGCATTTTACATCATAAAATGCAGTTTCATTCCAAGTTCTCGTTCCAAGAGACAAGCAGACGGATTACACAACCGAAGATTGAAATCATAACTAAAGTCTTTCTTTCTTAGTTGCCTTCAACCGACTTTATCAATCAACTTATCACCTCATTATTTCTCTCCTTCTAAATCGACCAACGAGTAGCATCCAAATTGTTTGAAAGCAAACACGAACTTCTAAACCGAATTGAACAATATGAGAAATCACATTATTCGGGAGTATGCAATACAAACCTAACCAATTAAGAATAGATATCTAAATAGACCCAAAAAAAAACTGCAGAAAACAACATAGTATCATTGTTCAGACTATGTGATAGGTTATAGTATATTAGTATATATGTAAATGGTTTCTGTGCAGCAGCAAAGTTGGACAGCTGCCTCTATTTTCTGGTGTCCGCATCCGACCGGGTGGTATCGCTTCCTTACAGACGGAGCTAGTACAAGTGGGACGAGAGTAGGCTGCGGTGGTTTGATTAGAGAACCAG
This sequence comes from Trifolium repens, assembly GCA_030408175.1. Lineage (NCBI taxonomy): Eukaryota > Viridiplantae > Streptophyta > Magnoliopsida > Fabales > Fabaceae > Trifolium > Trifolium repens. The sequence continues at coordinate 43,313,524 of CP125851.1, forward strand.
AAGGTAAATCGATAGTTAGGTTTTCGAGACATTTATGCAGCTGCACCGCGGTTATAGCAGAATTTCGGCAGTATATGAAGGTTTAGTTAGAGCTGGCTCATAGTAGAGGATAGCAAAAATTGAATTACATGCAGTGATTCAGAAAATGCAGCAGTGTCATAACTTATAACTTTTGAGGGAAAGTTGTATAGTCTGTCATGACTCGACAGATTAGTCTTTGCAGTTACGTGCAGAGTATACTCGGTTTTTAATTACAGCAACAAAAAGAATTACAATTTGGATTTGAACTATAACTTCATTTCTCCTTTAGGATCACAAAGAAGATAAAAGGTAGCATGTAGCTGAAAATAACCAAGATTAGCATCCCTGTCAAAATAATTACTCAATTAATTAGACTAATCATCACAATTAAGATATAACAAAAACCAATTTCAATTCAACATCCTAAATACCTCACCATATTTTACTATATTTGAAATATCTTTTTGAACATTAGATGCTGCTTTCAATTGCAAAATTGTAGATATAACAACTAATATGCTTCCAATTTTCTCCCTAACAACTCTCTCACTTAGATCAAGTGACCAAAACCCTGCTATTTCATATACAAAATCTTCAATCACAACTTTGATATACAATAATATTCCAATCCATAGAGAAATTGTTGCAATTGGTTTGTTCAGTTTGGTTGTTTTGATGCAGTTTGTGAGATTTATGAGGCAGGCACTTGAATAGAGTGGAAACCAAAAATACCAATCTATGAAAATTAAGAAAAAAAAAGAAAGCATATATCATAAGATTAATAGTAAGATTTTGGTGACAAATTATATAAATCAGAAAGTGTATACAAATTAGATTATATAAATTATAAAGTAGTACTAGTATAAGTATTAGTATTACCATGGTCATTTAATTGAACAGATGCTGAGTATGCAAAAAGTGTAGACATTAGTAAAGAACACAAATTGAATAACCTTCTTGGTGATTGTGATGTTGTCATTCTCTATCTCCTCCTTTGGAATGATGAGATTTCAAAATTCAAACAAAGAGCATAACTAAAATAATCAATAGTCAACTTTCCTATGCTCAATAAAGTTCTAGGCCTCAAGTTCAAGGTTAGGGGACTTAGATCTAGAAGTGTCAATTAAATGGAGTGGATTTTGATATGTAAAATCCATTTCTCCAGTTGAACGGTTTGACAACTTTGTTAATTGAGAATGATATGTTGAAAAACATTGATATTGATGTGATTATAAATGATTTTGTATATCAAAATATTCGAAGACACACTTCTTATGAATATTTCGAGTAAAAAAAAGTTCTTTGCTACATAGTAAAACTATCATTTTGTTTAGTATAAAACAATTATAATATATTAATGCTATTATGTTAAATGAAATAATTTATTTTCTCCTCATGTTTAATCTAAGGCCTATAAAATATGAAGAACTGGATAATAGCCATTACAATAGAGAGAATATTCTAAAAATTGTCACAATTCAGTAATGACAAAAGAAATAAAAATTAATATATGAGAATGCATAATATATAATTTGAGTTGTCAATTTCATGGTATTGGTCTATTAGAAAATTCGGTCTCCAACCCTCCTATGAAAGGGTCAAAAAACTTTTAGACTTTAATATGAATATGATATGATATGATATGATAAACTTAGCAAGTCCACTAAATTTATGATTCTTTTCTTATAAAATATAAAAATAAAATTAAAAAAAAACCCAGTTTTTTATATTTATGTTTAAATGTCAAACCTTTTTTTATAAAATATTTTTTAAAAAAAGTCAAAATTATTTTTTCAAAAGACTAATTTCGTTATTCATATATTACGAGTCTTTTATCTTATTTAAATTAATAATTGAGTTATTTATATATTTTTTTTTCTCCATTTAAGTTTTTTATCTTTTATGATGCGCACATATAAGTCCGTTTTTTTTCACCTTTTATTAAAAAAATAGTTAAACTCGGAAAATTTATCATCATAATCATACCTTGATTATCATCTTCATATATGTTCACCATCTTCTTCCTTCAGTCAAAATCTATTTCTACTTAAATACACTTCCAAACAATATCAATCTCTATTGTCAAAAAAATAATACCAGAAGGATAGTTTCTCTTCTCACCTCCACGTTTCTTTTTCACCCCTCTAACGTGCAAAAAAAATCGGTAAATGTTTATCGATTTTTTTTGTGTGTAAAATTACACTAAAAAAATTTCGATAAACATTTACCGATATTTTTTGCGTGCTAGAGGGATGAAAAACAAACGTGAAGATGGAAAGAGAAACTTTCCAATCTCTATATTATGTTCTCCTCAATCTCCTTCTAAAAAATCAACAAATTCTCAATTCAATTGGAGAATTATATTCATGACTTTCACTCTCCCAACCCATGTGAATGTGATTTCAATGTCACATTTTGTTTTGTTTCCAATGTGAATAACTCACTGTGTTTCTTTTTATGTAGGTTTTGCCCAATCAACAAACCGTTGATTATCTGATCTTCAAAGTTGTCATATCGTCGGTGATAGACTGATGGTGACACATGTTTTGTTTATTTTCCTATTTTTCTCAACTTGCGAAATATATGTAACAAAAAAAAGGGATTCGCAAGGATTTGGCTTGTGAATTGAGAATTTAGAGACTTTGATTTTTGAGTTTAAAAAAAGATTGAGGAGAACATAACATAGAGATTGATGTTATTTGATTGAGTATAAATTGATTTTGGTTTAAGAAAAAAGATGATGAACTTATATGAAGATAATAATGAAGGTATGAAGATGATGATGAATTTTCTGTGAAGATGAACATATGAAGATGATGATGACCTTATATGTTCGATCACAAAAGATAAAAGAAATTCACCACAACACAACACATAACATAAGTTTTCTTCCAAAAAATAAATAAAAGACTCAAGTATTACAAATAAATAAGATAGATTTTTAGTGTAATTTTGCCAAAAATAAATATAAATCCATCACAACACATAGTTTTCTTTGGATTTTTAGTGTTTATTTTCTTTATTTTAATGTTTTCTTTATTGCTTTCATTTATCTTTCCCGCAACTTAGTTTTTAGCTTTGTATCAATATGGATGATGTTTAACAAGCTGGATGGAGATTCCTTCTTGCAATCGGGATACTCTCAATTCATGCGGCACATTGATAACTATTAGATCAAGAATGATTCTGATTTAAATCTCATATTTTAAATTTTGTAAAAAATTATTCAAAATTCGCTTTTTTATTGGAATGACGAGGAGGAGATAGACCCTCCGCACCACGTGTCCGGCACTGGAACATCTTCTCTGGTCCGGCTCCTTTTTTTCTTTTTTGGTTCTTCTTCTGTTTTTCGTTTTATTTTTCTTTCTCTTGTTTTCGTGCTCCTCTCGTGGCTGTGTTCTGTTCTATCGTTTTGGAATTCGGTGATGGTGGTGCTCCGGTTTCGACGCCGCTGGAGGTGGTGTTGGTGACGGATTTGGTGTGTTGGTGGTCGTCGACTTCTGTCGTGGTTATTTTGTTCGCCAGAAATGCTAGGTTGTGGATGCCTCCTTGCAGTGGATCTGGAGGTTGGTTTTGGTTTTCGGAGCTCCGTCGATGGCTTTGGTTTGTACTTTGTGTTTTGGTTGTGTTTGTTGGCGGTGGATCTGACGACATAGTGGGTGTTTTTTGACAGTGTGGTGGTGGTGGTTGGAGGTGCTGAGGAGGTGATGTGGTGGTGGGTGCTTAGACGATGATGTGGTGTGGTTGATGTCGTGTGTGACTGGTTTTCTACGATATGTGATTCTCTGACCGTTTTCAAATTTGTTGAAATTTTCAGGATTCGTTTTGAATCTCTGGTGGTCTGGTAGCTGAGTAGTGTCGTTCTAAGTATGAGATTAGAATTAGACCTCCGTTAGGTGGTGTCTATTTTGGTATTTTCATTGGTGTTCCGCTTATATATGACACATTTATTTTTGTAACCCCTCTTTTACGGGTCTCTATCTGTCTTGTACAAAGATCTGATTATTATTAATAGTATATTTATCGTTAAAAAAACAAATAAATTCATCTGTCACCAATACAATGCAGCAGCATGAATGTATGGATTTCCCTACATGAATTTCAGTACAAATTTCACGCATTTCATGATGCAATTTTCAATTTTTACTGTTCAATTTTAAATTTTTAATGTTTAAAATTATTTTAAAATAATTTAAATCGTCTAATCTTAATTTAATTGTCGAAATTTACTGTAAATGCATGATCACTTACCCCAGAGAATATGGATCCTATAAATCCATATTTTCTCTTGGTAACGTTAACAATATCTAAACCATGAGGACCTTGGAGCCCACATAATACAGAAGCTAGGAGCATTGGTTGGAAGGAGGGACCAAGGCCAGCAGATACCACTTTGCATGTCGATTATGGCTCTGTTTGGCAAAAATAGCGGATGGCTGATAAGCTAGCTTATGGCTGATGGCTGATAGCTTATAGCTGATAGCTTATGGCTGATGGCTTATAGCTGATAAGCTAATTAAAGTGTTTGGTAAAATTAGCGGTTAACTAGCTGATAAATGTAAAATTACATAAAAGGGTATTGTTGATTCATAATAAAATTTATATTAAATTGATATTTAACATACTTAGAATTTTATTTTTTTATAATTGAATTTAAAAATTAAATTTACAAATATAATATTTTTTTTATATTATTAAACTAATTTTTAATTAATTGGAATTTTATTTTCTAAAGTCACCGTTTTTCTAAAAATTAATAGTAAAATATTGAATGTTTATATTGTCTTTTGATACAATGCAAAACAAAAGTGAGTAAAGTAAACTAAATACTGGGTTGGTACAAAACAAAAATAATAAGAGTGTACTATAATTGAAACATTGAAAAATTGACCAACGTAATATTTTTATTTTCCAAAAGTGAGTAACGTAAATTAAAAACTTGATCATTTTTAAAAAAAATTGTTATAAGGGTACTAATCAGTAATTATGGTTTATTGAAAAAAAGATGGTTTGTATTAACGTAAAGTGTACTATTTTATTTTAAATGATAATAAATTATAAAGGGTAAAATCGAACTTTAGATAAAATGATAAGGGTAAAAATGGAAGAAAAGATGATAAGCTATAAGCTATAAGCTCATAAGCTACTTGAAATAGCGTCTGGAAAATAAGCTATAAGTCAGTAAAATAAGCTATAAGCTCGTGTTAAAAAACTGTTACCAAACAGGTCTTTTAGCTTATAAGCTAAAAGACATAAGCTATAAGTCAGTTTCAGTGTCTTACCAAACAGACCCTATATATAAAACAAAGTATTGTAAATCATTAATATAGATTATTCATTAATAAAATTCATAACTTATTAGTGCGGAAATACTTTTTCATAAAATATTTTTTAGTCCTTCACATATTTTTTTTTCTCATTTAGTTCTCAGAAAAAATTTGTGTTTTTGTTAGTGGCAAGCGAATAGGTGTATTAGGTGTAAGACAATTTGAAAATTCAATTGAATCGATAATCCAAACAAATAATTCAAAAAAAATAAATCAATTTTTGTGATTCGAATCTAAAATCAAACCGAACCAATTAAAAATCGGCATGATTTGCTTCTTGAATTCAGTTTTTAAGAACCGAAAAATCGATAAACTGAACCAATAGTTGTATTATTAACCATATATTTAATTCAGCCTAGTAACACACAACAACTCCTATCTAAAATTGACCCAACTTATTGTCAAAAAATAAATCTGGCCCAACTTAGTAACATAACACTCTCAGACGTCAATTTCACAAAAATACCTTATGCAAACTTTGTATATGAAAACCTATAGATTGTATTTTGTATTTGAAAATCTATAGATTTATTATTGTCAGCTTTGTTTGAATTGAAACGTGTTTGAAAACCATTGTCTTTACTATTATGTATGGTGTATGATGATAATTGATTATATCATGTCTTACATGTGATTGAGAAAATAATAGTAGGAAATATATCGAGAAAAAAAGTAATAGCAAAGAATACATCACAAAAACAAAATGATATAAATCGATTAAAGTATCCGAACCAAATCGAAAAACACCAAAAACCGAACCAATCTAGAGTTCGTTAGTTCGAACACTGAATTCACAAAAAAGATAATACAAACTGGTCCAATTACACCCCTAAATGTATTATGTTGCAATTTGAGGAACCGTGAATATTGTTTCTTTTAGAACAAATAATGTTTAAACCAATTGGCTTATCCTTAATTCAAATTCAGAGGGTTCTGGAGGGTGTTCGAGAGGAGCGACCACATAGGTTAGGGGCACCAATTTTTATTTTTATTTTTACTTAGTGTGTGTATGTGTGTGCACTCACGTGTGTGGGTGTGCGTTCATGCTTCCTTGTGTGTTAAAATAAATAAATGATATAATTATTATAACTAAATTTTAAAATAAAGTCAGACTCTTACGATCTTAATAGTAAAATCTATTTGAAGAATTAAAAATTATCAACTAAATTCTAACAATTTAATATTTGATGTGAACTTTTCGATATTAATATAATCTGTGACTTTTCTTTCATATTATATATTTATAATTTTATAAAGTATAAAAAAATGAGGCGCCAAAATACTCCCTCCGGTCCTATATATAAGAAAAAATAGACTTTTTAGATTAATTGTAAAGTTGATGTATCTAGACTATAATGTTGTCTAAATACATCAACTTTAATGTTGTCTAAATACATCAACTCTACAATGAATCTAAAAAGTAAATTTTTTCTTGTATATAGAACTAGAGGAAGTAATTTGCAAAGAGCACTCAAATTCTCGAGAATCAAATCAGTTGACTTAAGTTGCTGTAACAACCCGTTTTTCATAAGCCAAAAAGGGGCATTATTATTTTTTTTTTGTACACATCAGAGTTACGCATAAAAGATTTCAAATGAGCCGGCATTCAAATATACAAAAGAACTCATTACCACAAGGTGCTTCGACAAGCAAAGTGTATTCCTGAATAATTACAATCTAAGTCCAAGTATTCAAATACTTACAACACAACAAGTTAGAATCCTATGCCTAAACCCAAAAAGCACGGTGTACAACCCACACCGGCGCATAGTCTAACTAAGCCAAGCTTCACCACGTGCTCACTATGGCCTAGAACAGCCACCGTCGTCACCACGACCTAACCCATCATCTGGGTGGGATGAGCCCGCAAATGAAAGAAAGGGTCACCACAAAATAAAAGTATATATATATAACCGGTGCGAAAGATTGTACACATAACAATAATTCCACAAACACAAGAGAAAGCTCTTAACCACCAAAGCAATTCCCACCAACGGGTTTATATAAGCAATGCACACATAGCCTATAATGCAACCTCTACAATGCGTGGTACTAACCCTAGCTACCACAATGCATGAGTTCCGGAATCGTAGGTCCAACCCACTAAAGCCACAAGGGCAGGTGATGCCACACATACGCTATCACCAGGTGAAAATAGCCACACAGATGCTACCAGCCACACAGATGCTGTCAGCCACACAGATGCGGTCACCCCCTCAAAAGTGTAGCCACACAGATGCTAACACCAGGCGAACATAGCCACACAAATGCTATCGCCAACTAAGAAACGCATATACATAGGGCAGTCACACAGACACAGCCCCGGCGGAGTCACACAGACACATCCGCCCGTGTAGTCCCAACTGACATACACGTTCCATCCATGCTCATGCAACAATTACATATCACACAGATATATGTAAATCAAACACAACGACATACATACGTTTCCAACCATATGTATTCCAACAACCTGTTCATACATACATTCTCATAATCATATGTAAACAGCGTAAGTATTTTAAACACGTTCTCATCACGAGAATACATCAACTAGACATGCCAAACACACAGCAAAGCATTACAGCAGAAATCCAAGCATGTCATAACCAGTTGAAAAGACAGAAATAAAGTGATGCCCTTACCACTACAACAAAAATGTGTTTTAGCTTCAGATTTTTAGCGTCTGCCCCGACACAGACGCTAATAGCGTTAGACTTACGTCTGTTCTGCAGACGCTAATGTTTTTATCCATTTAATTTTTATTTTAAAAGACACATTGAGTTTAGTGTCTGCCTAGACAGACGCTAAAACAAAGCTAAATAAAAACAAAATTATAATATATATTAGCTTCCGCTCTTGTTAGACTCAAATGATTTTTTAATATCAAATTTTATTAATGAACAGTGTAGCGTCTGCTTTGGCAGACTCTAAATTGACATTAAAATTAAATTAAAAATACTACATATTTATTAAGCGCAAAAAAAAAATCCCAAATTTTCATTTTCCCACTTTTTTTTTTCTTCATTCCCACCTCAACAATATTATATCCTTTAATTTATTATTTCTTAAAATTGTTTTCCTTTTCTAATCCCAAATACACAGAAACATTGAGAAACAAAACCTAAAAACGCAAAGCAAAACAAAACATGATGCTGATGCTCGCGATTCCACCGTTGTTCCTTTTCTACTAATCCACCGTTGTTCTCGCGATTCCAACGCAGAAGCACCTCAATCACTCCGCTGTTCTCGCGATTGAAGCACCTTACTAATCCACCGTCCGTCGAAGCACCTCAATCACTCCGCCGTTTCCACTGTTCTCGCGATTCCAAGGTAAGTAACTTCCTCTTCACAATTTTATAAAGAAAGGGTAATTTTTTGTTATGTTTGTTTTGAATTTGTATGTGTTTTTTGAATTGGAGAGTAATTATATGATTTTTGTTATTTGTTGTTGTTTGTGAAAAGTAAATGATAATAGAATTTTAAAAATGAAGGCTTTACTGTGGTTTGTGAAGTATAGTTTGCGTGTTTGCTGTAGGTTCATGGGCCTGTGATTGTTTCTGTTTCCTGCTAGTGGTGTATTTAGCCTTGCCTTTGTACTTTATTTGTTTTCTTTGTTCTGCTATTGGTGTGTAATGCTGTAACTTTTGTTTCCCTTGCCTCTAAGCACTTCTTGTGCTTGGTTGTGCTTAATATATTCAAATAGTGTTGTGCTTGGTTGTACTAAAATTAACATTCAAATAGTGTAGGAAGTGGAATACAAGTTAGATTATGAGACATAGAAAGAAAACTAGAAATACCATTTTTCTTGCTTATGGTAGTAATGCTGCAATGTTTATGTTGGACTAATAAATCCAAATGTTATGATAGTATAAATTCTTCTCCCCTTGTAATGATGTTGTACTTATAAGACAAGAAAATTGGGCATATACATTAGTTTTAAGTTTGTGCGAAAATGCTTAAAATTGGGACTGGTTTGATGTATTTTTATGCATAAAAATGGGGCTGGTTTGCTTTACTTTCTGCATAAAAAGAATGGGATTGATTTGCTGAATTTTTCTGCATAAAATAGGACTGATTGACAATATTTTTTCTGCATTAAAATGGGACTGGATTGCTGCATTTCCTGCATAAAAATAAGGGACTGGTTTGCTTTATTTTTTGCATAAAGAATAGGACTGGTTGCTGTATTTTTCTGCATTAAAATAGAACTGGTTTTTCTTTATTTTCTGCATAATTCAGCATGTTAAATGCTGCTCCAACTCAGTATAAATTTTAATAATGATACGTATGACCCAAAATAGAACACAAGACACAAGGATGGCCTACACAATTCAAAATGTGCTACTTGGCAGTCAATGTCATGATAATATTATAAGAAAATCAAGAGATTTTGGCTGTGAAAATGACAATAATAATATATATGATCTTTTTTGTTGCATTACAATATGCTAGGTTGATAGAGATTGAAATTTTTTATCTTACTTATCTAAATTTTCAAAAAGCTAGCCAATCCAATTTGAATTTTTAAACTGTCGTGTGAAATGAAGAAGGACATTTGTGAGTTGTTATTATACTCTCAATTTATGCTTTGTTTATTTTGCTATACTATATTTTTTATTTCATGATGATGTAAGAGTAGTACATGTAAACCAGATTTTTTTCATGCATATCATGATGATTTGGTAACAAAAACATGTTATTCTATTATGTAAGTTTTGAAAGATCTCAACTTCAATTTGAGCTTGACTATTTTGTAATCATGACCATGCTTCGGTAATCCATCTCAAACTTAAATAACTACAGTTATATATATTCTTTTTGTAGTTTACTTTCACCTGAAGTTTATTTGTTATGTGATTCCGTTGTTAGCTTATGAGTTGATACAATAATTTTGTGTTCATGTATTAATCTTAAAATAGAAAATTTCAGCCATGACTTGTTTAATACATTAGTTATGTAGATCAATTTGCTATGTTGTTTTTAAATTCTGAGATATCCCTGGTGGTTGTCCAACATCCCTAATGATTGATAATTTCATTTCTTTCATGTAGAAAATGAATCGTAGTTGGATGTATGATAGAGTAAATAGTAATAGGTTAGGTTTGAAAGATAGCTTTCTTAGTGGAGTTGGAGAGTTTGTTAACAAGGCTATGGAACAAGCACAATTTTTAAACCACGGAGTGATAAGATGTCCATGTGTAAACTGCAAGTGCATTGACTTGAAGACGCCTAGAGAGGTCAAACATCACTTGTACAAATATGGTTTTTTGCCAAATTATTATATATGGACTGAACATGGAGAAGAAGATCAAGACGTAGACCTTGGTGGTCATTTTAGCGGTGGTGAGGATGTTGGAGTTGAAGATCAGTTTGAAGCAATGAATGAGATGATTAATGATGCTTTTAGGCCATTTTCCAATGTCTTGAATGTGAATGCTAATATGGATAATGAGACACCTAGTGACGGTGAGGTACCCAATTGTTAGCCTGTATTTTCGACAGGCATTAATGAATTGGAGTGAGATGATGAAATCTCATTTAATGTATATTATTGCTTTTTAATATTCTCTTGGGAACTGATTCTGACAATAAATCAAGAGAGAATCAAAGCATTTGACATTTAAAGATTTTTGACGTGTCAAAACCTGAAAATCTGTCGAATTCGACAGAGCCATGTTTATCCAAATAAACATGCTGGTTCGACAATAACAAATGTTTGTCGAAAATATTGTATATACATGTATATATGTATTGTTTGTTTGTCTAATGTACTGTGCAGAACGGAAGAAGCGTATCCTGGACTTAGCAAAAATATTCAAAAGTGAATAACGTTGAAGGGTTCGCCAGGTGTCCAAGGAATTCAAATTGTCAAAGACACGTGGAGTTCGTTTAGACGTCTTGTAGGTTTAGGCAGTTATTCTGTTCGTCTATAAATATTAGTTTTTCATAAGAGAAACGGGTTCACAATTCACATGCAAATTCCTAGAATATTCAGAGTACCCATGTCAACGAGCGAAATGAATGCCGAAAGGAACATGTACGAATCTGTGTACCAATCTTTGTAAACATTTTTACATTGTCAAATGCAATTTACTTTTCAAGTACTGATTACTTGTTTTCCTTTAAAATTTGTCATTTAAGCTTTCTGCAAATTTAAAGCTTTTCTGCAACTTTAAACATTCTGCAATTTATTTCATTGCATGCTTTACTTTTTCAAAGTCTTTTCTTTAAACTTTATTTGCAATTCATTTACAAGTTTTCTGCAAATTTAAACTTTGAAGCATTTTACTTTAAACCAAATCATTTGACTTCGTCAAATGCTGTTTACTTTTTATCAACTTATCCGATTTAACCCAAAGATATGAATATGTTTTCATCATCTTCCGCACAATCCATATGTACCAGGATTCACTAGTTGATCCTTCTTGTAATAATCAGACTAGCGGTTGTTTACTAAAAATCGGGGTAAACAAATTGGCACGCCCGGTGGGACATCTGGATTGTGTATTTTTATTTAGTGGTTTTTGAAAATTTTTCTTACAAAATTTGTTGTTTGGTGTTTGTACTTTGATTGTGTGTATATTTGTATATGCGTTTGAGGAGTGGTAAGTCCCTTCCAGTTTTTTCAAATATACCAAAGCGTCCTCGTTCCAGAATGGTGAGACCACCAAACAATCCTAATCCCAACAATAATAATAATAATAACAATAATGGGGCAGAAACCAATCCTGTTCCAAATTCGACAGGGCAACCAAATCAACCAGTATCTGGCAATCCTGGCGCCAATCCTACTGGTGGGTCAACAAATCCTGCCCTGAATTTTACAACTTCTGAAAGTATCCCAAGCAATAATCCTAATGGTGGGGGTACAAACCCTATGATAAATTCCGGAACCGTTGGTGCAAGCGCCAGTGGATCAACAATGTCTGCCACTACTTCAAGTATGGCAGGAGGGTTTGTTCCTCCAAATACGAATGGTGCAATGATGACACAAATGAATGTATCATCCATGCCAACGAATGTATCACACATGCATGGGTACACAGACGGTAGTCAAGTTGGTGGAACACCGTCAAGACCCCCATGGTTGCCCAGAAACCCACAATTTGGAATGCCAACAACGACGATGGCAAGCCTGTATAATTGGCCTTCGATAGAAAGTTCTCCCTCATCTTCTGCGATGGGAAATAGGGGAAATTCTCTGAACCTGACAAATAATTCTATAAATGTACTTAGGCAACAAATGGACGAAAGTAACCATGACATGGTGAACGCGTTGACCCAACAGATTGGCACAATCTTCAATCCTGTGTTACATACAGCCAATGACAATTATTTGTTGTTAGCCAATCAAATGGGAAGGATGGCAGACTTTTTTGGTGCTCCTAATGCTCCAAATAACCAAAGAGTTCCTCGTGCAAACCCGGAGACTCAAACAGAAGTCCAAGCCCAACCCGTGCGCATTGAGAGAGAACAGCCAGAACCAGAAGTAATTCTGGTTAATAGAAACCAAGATGCTGATAATGTTCTTAGGAATGTTCGACAAGAAAATGTTGCAGGGCAAAATAACTTGGCCAATTTGGTGGAAAATATCTTGGCCCAGAATGGTTTGAATATAGGATTGCATAGGCCAAATTTTGTGTCAGCCTTGTCTGAATATGTATTGCAGGCAGAATTGCCAAGGGGATGGAAAATTCCCAAATTCACAAAATTTGCTGGTGATACTAATGAGTCTACTGTCGAACACATTGCCAGATATTTGGCAGAGGCAGGGAATTTGGCAAATAATGAAGATTTAAAAATGAAGTTTTTTCCCAATTCCCTCACTAAAAATGCCTTTACGTGGTTTACCACACTTCCCCCTCATTCAATTCATACCTGGACTCAATTAGAAAGGCTATTTCATGAACAATTTTACATGGGACAATCTAGGATTAGTCTCAAAGAATTAGCCAGTATGAAGCGCAAAACCTCAGAAGCCATTGATGACTATCTAAACAGGTTTCGCCTCCTTAAGGCAAGGTGCTTCACTCAAGTTCCTGAACATGAATTGGTTGAAATGGCTGCTGGTGGCCTTGACTATTCCATTAGGAAAAAATTAGATACTCAACATTTAAGAGATATGGCCCAATTAGCAGATCGTGTTCGACAGGTCGAACGCCTCAGGGCTGAAAAAGCCAGAAATTCTAAGTTCCACAAAAAAGAAAAAGTGGCATACATAGAAACTTATGAAAGTGAAAATGAGTTCGACGATGATCAGGAGTACATGGAAAACAATGAGGTTAATATTGCTGAATTGAAACCAGGACCTCCCTATACTTGTAAAATGTTAAGACCATCAAATGGGAAAAATCCCGTCGAACCAAAAAATGATAGATTTGTTTCTAAGACATATACTTTTGACATTACTAAGTGTGATGAAATTTTTGACTTATTGGTTGCTGATGGCCAAATAATTGTACCAAAGGGTTTGAAAATTCCACCTTTGGAACAACGTAATAAAAGAGGTTTTTGTAAATACCATAATTTTTTGGGTCATAAAACCTCACAATGTGTTCTTTTCAGGGATCTGGTCCAGAAAGCCCTACAGGAGGGAAGACTCAAATTTGGCGAAAAGCCAAAATCCAAACAGCAGGTGGACGAGAATCCATTGCAGATTGCCGATGCTGCCTACACAGAGCCCTTTGAGTGCCTAATGATAGAAGCATTGAACCTCACTGAGGGAGGGCAATTGGTTTCTATTCCTGAGGAGGAGTATGAAAACAAAGTGGAGGAAGTATATCCACAAGCTGGAGAAACTCTACTGGATTTCCTTCAACGCTGCAAGGAAAATGATGGCGAAGCTACACTGTGTCCTCATTGTAGTGCCATGTTCGACAAGAAGGCTGCTGCAGGCCTTAACAAGTTTTTGCCTCACAATCAGAACAGAAACAATTGGCCAAGTCAAAGGCCAACTTATTCCAATGTTCTGAATAGCCAACAGGCACCTGTACATCAGAGGTTGGGACCACAAAAATCATTTGTCCCCTCAAACAGGACACCTGTCAACCAATGGGTCCATGGAAAGAATATGGGCTATGGTCAAAGGAATATGGAGAAAGGGAACTCCAGTAACAACAATCCCAAAAAAGATCCTGAATCAAGGAAGTATGATTACAGGAATAATTACAAAGGGAAAAATCCCATGACAAGATCCCAATGGCGTAGATATCAACGCCAGAAAAGAGTGGCTGCTCAAAAATCACAAGTTACTACTAATGATAATGAGGAGAAGCCTATGCAATTGGCTAAGAAGCCAATGAAAGAAAGGCTAGGAGAACCAAAAGCTGAGTCTTCAACTACTAACAACGTCGAAGACGAGCACATGGAGGCAGATGACTTTTTAGATTCTGAACCCGATCTCGACATAATAGTAAATGTTGTGTCCATTCTGCCAAGGGAGTTCGACGTCTGTTCTGAAATAACAGATGAAGAAGAAGAATCTGGAATGCAAATGGCCCTTCATAGGCCAGTCTGTTACTATGTCACAAGCAATGGTGCTTTGGAGGACCAAATGGCCACATTTGAAAGGCCAGATGAAGGCATGAAAAGTCACTTGAAGCCTCTCTTCATTCAGGCGAAGGTGAATAATGTCGGAATCAACAAAGTACTAATAGATGGCGGTGCCGCTGTTAACCTCATGCCAGAATTTCTGCTAAGAAAGATTGGCAAATCTTTGGTGGATCTTCATCCTCACAACATAGTTCTGTCAAACTATGAGGGCGAGACTGGTTTCTCTTTAGGAGCAATCCAGTTGGATGTTGTTGTCGGAAGCACTATAAGGCCAACCTTGTTCTTGGTTGTGGCCTCTAAGGCAAATTACAATCTACTTCTAGGTCGAGAGTGGATTCATGGAGTGGGGGCAGTTCCATCTACCCTGCACCAGCGCCTCATTATATGGCGAGAAGATGGAGTAGTCGAAAATGTTGAAGCAGATCAAAGCTACTTCAAGACTGAAGTCCATCATCTGACGAAGCACTCCTTCGACAAGAAATTGGCGACAATTGCACCATGCACTGAGAAAGACTTTGCATATCGCCTAGCAGGAAATGGTCACCATGCAATCAAACTGGATCCCACACATGGTTTCTTGTGGGAGAGAGAAGATGGAAACAACGAGGATGGCGAGTATGAAGGCCACAACTACCCAACTGGGTGGGATGTCAAAGAGGATTACTATGTCTGAGTCCCAAACATGGGCAAAGATTACGGCCTACATGGCTGAAAACAGAATCAAAATGGCTTTGGAAGCCAATGCAGTGTCAGAAAATATGGCTATTGCAGCCAATGACATGAGACTTGGCAAACACAAGCCAGAACTGCAAAAACTGGATTGCATCTATGATGACGAACCCTTAGGATTTGAGAAAGATCCAATCAGTCAAAGTCACAAGATGCAAGCACAGGATCCTTTGCAGGAAATTGACCTTGGAGATGGTTTGACAAAAAGACCAACGTATATTAGTGCAAACATTCCTCCAGATCTGAAGGCAAAAGTGGTGCAACTTTTGATGGAATTCAAGGATTGTTTTGCTTGGGATTACAATGAAATGCCAGGTTTGAGCAGAAAGTTGGTGGAACATGAACTCCCAGTTCGACCAGATAAAAAACCAGTGAAACAATTACCTAGAAGGTTCGCACCAGAAATAATGTCAAAGATCAAAGAAGAAATTGAAAGGCTGCTGAGGAGCAAATTTATCAGAACTGCAAGGTATGTCGAATGGTTAGCAAATATAGTGCCAGTGATTAAGAAAAATGGTTCTCTTAGAGTATGCATAGATTTTAGAGACTTAAATAATGCTACACCAAAAGATGAATATCCTATGCCTGTGGCAGAAATGTTAATTGATTCTGCAGCCGGATTTGAATATTTAAGTATGTTGGATGGTTATTCTGGATATAACCAAATTTTCATTGCTGAAAATGATGTACCCAAAACTGCCTTTAGATGCCCAGGGGCATTAGGCACATATGAATGGGTAGTGATGCCCTTTGGTCTAAAAAATGCTGGGGCTACTTATCAAAGAGCAATGAATTTAATTTTTCATGAATACATAGATGCTTTCATGCAAGTGTATATTGACGACATAGTTGTCAAATCCTCATCAAATGAAGATCATTTAGGTCATTTGAGAAAATCTTTTGAAAAGATGAGGAAATATGGATTAAAAATGAATCCATTAAAATGTGCTTTTTGTGTTAATGCAGGAGATTTCCTTGGGTTTGTTGTGCACAAAAAGGGCATTGAAATAAATCAAAACAAAACGAAGGCTATCATGGAGGCCAAATCTCCAACTACAAAAAAGCAACTTCAGTCCTTACTTGGGAAAATCAATTTCTTGAGAAGATTTATTTCAAACTTAAGTGGTAAAGCTCAACCATTCTCACCACTGCTTCGACTCAAGAAAGAGAGCGTTTTCACTTGGGGGCAAGAGCAACAACAAGCTTTTGACGAAATCAAGAGTTATTTGTCAAAGCCACCAATGTTAATGCCTCCAATAAGGAACAAATTCATGAAGTTGTATATTTCAGCATCAGATTCGACGTTGGGCAGCATGCTTGCCCAAGAAGATGAAAATGGCGAAGAAAGAGCCATTTATTACTTAAGTAGGGTTTTAAATGATGCTGAAACTAGATATAGTAGTATTGAAAAATTATGCTTATGTTTGTATTTTTCTTGTATGAAACTCAAGCATTATATAAAGCCTGTTGATGTTTTTGTTTATTCTCATTGTGATATCATCAAACATATGTTATCCAAACCTATTCTGCATAGTCGAATTGGAAAATGGGCTTTAGCCTTGACAGAATATTCATTAACTTATAAACCTTTAAAGGCAGTTAAAGGCCAAATTGTGGCTGATTTTATAGCAGATCATTCTGCAATAGAAACTCCACAAAATTATGTAGAATCACAACCCTGGAAGTTGTATTTTGATGGTTCTAAACATAAACATGGAGTTGGAATTGGGATTTTAATCATTTCTCCCTCCAGAATTCCCACCAAGTTCAAATATAAAATTAATGGGTTCTGCTCAAATAACGAAGCAGAATATGAGGCTTTGATAACAGGCTTAGAAATTTTACTGGACTTGGGGGCAAGAAATATTTTGATCAGAGGCGATTCAGAATTGGTGTTGAAACAATTGACAAAGGAATATAAGTGCATAAAAGAGCACTTGATGAAATATTTTGTCATAGCAATTTCTTTGTTAAAACGTTTCGACCAAGTTATTTTTGAACATGTACCTCGCATAGAAAATCAAGAAGCCAATGATTTGGCTCAAATAGCTTCTGGTTATAAAATTTCTAGTGAAAAACTAGAGGAGTTGATTGAGATTAAAGATAAACTCATTGTTGATCAACCTCCTTCTATGGAATTGTCAATGCCAAAACTTGTGGGGGCAGATGTACCACAAGATAATGGTCAAGATACCACTTATAACTCTGACGAAAATTCAGAAATTTTTGAAATTTTTGCCATTGACAATTTATCTGATAATGATTGGAGAAAACCACTTGTCGATTATTTACGAGATCCAAATGGAACGACCAATAGAAAGATAAGATATAGAGCCTTGAGTTATGTCATCATTGGAAATGAACTAATGAAGAAAACACCTGAGGGAGTTTTGCTAAAATGTCTAAGTGAAACTGAAGCCTATTTGGCTATATCTGATGTGCATAGTGGCGCATGTGGATCCCATCAGGCAGGCCATAAAATGAAATGGTTGTTGTTCCGACAAGGTGTATATTGGCCAACAATTTTGAAAGATTGTATTGAGTTCGCCAAAGGTTGTCAGGAGTGCCAAAGGCATTCAGGCATACAACATGTACCTGCAAGTGAACTCCATTCAATAGTGAAACCTTGGCCTTTTAGAGGATGGGCTTTAGACTTAATTGGTGAAATTAAACCAAGCTCGTCTAAAAACCAACGCTATATTCTAGTTGGTATAGATTATTTTACCAAATGGATAGAAGCAATCCCATTGCCAAATGTTGACCAAGAAGCAGTGATTAGTTTTATACAAAGTCACATTATTTATAGATTTGGTATACCTGAATCCATTACTACAGATCAAGGTTCAGTTTTTACTGGACGAAAGATGGTTGAGTTTGCTCAACAAACTGGTTTTAAACTTTTGACTTCTACACCATATTATGCACAAGCAAATGGTCAAGTGGAAGCTGCTAATAAGATCATTATTGGTCTGATTAAAAAGCACATTGCCCAAAAGCCTAGGAATTGGAACAAGACTTTAGATCAAGTCTTATGGGCATGTAGGAATTCTCCAAAGGAATCAACTAACACTACACCTTTTCGACTAACATATGGGCATGATGCAGTCTTGCCAGTCGAAATACACCTGCAATCAGTTAGAATCCAAAGGCAGGAAGAAATCCCAAGAGATCATTACTGGGATATGATGTTAGACGAACTAGTTGATTTAGATGAAGAGAGAATAAAAGCTTTAGAGATGTTAACTCGACAGAAAGAAAGAGTTGCTAGAGCTTATAACAAAAAGGTTAAATCTAAAACCTTTAATGTTGGAAATTTGGTTTGGAAAGTTATTCTGCCAATGGATAAAAAAGACAGAGTCTTAGGCAAGTGGTCACCACATTGGGAAGGACCATTTAAAGTCGTTCAAGTTTATTCTAATGGTGCATATGAGATTGAGGAGTTAGCTCCTGAGAAACGTACTTTGGGGATAAATGGGAAGTATTTGAAGAAATATAAGCCTGCTCTACTCGAAGTAAAAATAAGCGCAGAATAATAATCAAACACGAGAACAAGATGGCAATAATTAAAATTTGCCATAATTCAAAAGCAGAAGAACGACACTGTTTTATTGCAATGAGAGAAGTTCTCTAGTACATCATGGGAATACAACACTACTTAGGCTGAGGCTTAGGTTTAGAAACCTCTGATTCTATTTTCTTCGCTTTATCCTTGTAAAGAGATAGCGCTATATCAGCAAGTTTTTGGACCTCAGGTGGATACTCGTCCAGTCTTTCTTCATGTGTCCATAGAAACTCTTCCAGGTCGGAGCCCAATTCTTCTTCCTCTGATTCTGTCAAAATGAGCTCTTCTTTGTTTCTTTCATAGCGTGACCTGTTCTCTTCGCAACGCCAAGGTTCTGTACCTTTCTTGCTCTTCTCTTTGGAGCACGAAGCACCTTTAGTAATGGTTTTTTCCATTGCTTAATTTTTTGGTGAGGTTATTCAATTACTCTGGATGAGTGAAATGAGAAAGAGCATTCCTTTTTATAGTGCCTTCAGGTCTTGTGGGTCAATATAGCCATTAATATGATTCATTTAATAAGTTTCGTTGTTATCACCCCTTTTTTTGACTTGACTGTCTCGATATGGTGTTCTTGACTGCTCAGTTTTTGTGTTGTTGAAATGATGCCAAAAGAATTCAAAGGTTCAGAAATTACCATCGAATGGCGTTCGTTAATTATAAATGGTAAATACTTGAAAAAGTATAAACCAGCGTTGCAAGAAATAAAGAATTAACGAAGAATAAACCATAAGGCATAATCAAAATAATGGTGATCATAAAGGTGTTTGCCACAAAATGGGCATTGTCAAATACAAACCAAAAAGACTTGACAGACTGTTCAGAAGGTAAAATAAAACTAAGAACAAAGACTAAAATTATTACAAGTCTAAAATTGTCTCTTCAGGTCTTCATATAGGCTTTGGAAAGAGGAAATTTCTTTGTCTAGAACCTTGTTCGACTCCTCTAGACCCTGAATCTCTTCATCCACAGCTGCTGAAGCACTAAAGAATTTAATGCCTTCGTTAGCCTCTTTGTCAATTTTGGCTTTGACAGCACTGGAGAGGTTGGCCTTAGCTTCGTCGCGCTTAACCTTCTCTGCATCAACTTTGACATTGAGACTTTGAATCTTCAAAGTCAGTTCTGCAATCTCATTCTCCCAAGCAGTGATGTTGTCATTGCATTCAGTGATCTCGGCATTCGACTCTATCTCCTTTTCCAGGCGTTCGACATTAGCTTGAGCAGTATTGGCCTTTTCGACCAATGCAGCATGCGCTTCAGTTTGAGCCTCCAGCTTCAGAGCATTGACTTTCCTCTTCTGAATGGCTTGAGTAAAGCCATCAATAAGATTTTCAAGTTGGATGACCTTGCTAAGAGTAGCACCATCAGTCAAAGGGTTATGAAGCTTTTTCAAGAAGCCCAAGTGAGAAAATGCACTACTGGGGTTCGCTTCAATTAGGGCAAAGACATCTTGGTTGATGTAGTCTGTGTGCAGCTTGAGAAGCAAAGAATCCTGTCTCACCGTCGAACTGATCTCTGTATCAGAAGCCGTCGAACTGCTATGATGGGAAGCACCTTTGCTTTGTTCTTTGTTACCTTTGCTTGAAAGGAGCATCTTGAGTGCCGCAACAGGATCAGAATCCTTCATAGCAATGAATTGCATCTCTGATATTCCAATGTCAGCAGATAACTTTGATGTTGATGAAACTGGGAGTATTTCAGAACCTCCCTCAGTAGCCTCAGGCATAGAATTATCTTCATTGTCGAGCTCCATTTCGACATCAGTGTTTTCTGACGAATGAGTGGATTCAGTATGATCCATGGTGATAGTCTTTTCAGAATCAAGATTGATGATCGGAATTTCTTCAGTGCCTGGTTCCTCGTCATTTCCATCTTGATTGGCCTCAGCATCATTGGTTCCAATGCTTTGGGCTAAATTTTCTTCATTACCACCCTATTTAAAGACAAAAAAGAATCAAGTCTTAGAAGTTATAATGAAGATTTATTCATGTCACAAAGTCTTAAAAGGTGAAGAAGATATTTTACCTGAACACCAGTGATGGGCTGTTCTTCGACAGCTGGTGGTGGTTGATTTTCGACTGGAACGGTTGGGATAGGAGATTTACCTTCTTTCTTTTGACTTTCAGAAGGTGTAGATTTAGACTTAACCTTCTTCTTCTTCTTCTTTGGCTTGGTTGGCATGCTTGCCTCACTAGTTTCGACATTGGCCTTTCCTTTGTCTCCTTGGCTTTCTCCACTAGGAGCAACAACATTTGTTGTGGTGGGAACATCATCAGCAGGCTGAAAAGAATTTGAAATTGTTAACACAAAATTCTATTTGAAGCCAAGGCAAAGTGCCAAGGAAATGTCGAAAGGACTTACTGTGGGTTCATTAATGGTAAGAGCTTTTTGTTTCTTCTTCTTGGTGGGCTCTCCAGTCTCGTTCACCGCCATTAAATTCCTTTTTCGAAGCTGCATTTGAAATCAAGAAGAGTCACAGATATGTTTGTGAAAATGGGGATTCAAAGACTAAGTTACTTTGAAATTTGATACCTTGGCCCCAGTATTGGGCAGTGATTTCTTTTGAGTTGCAGCAGGAGTAGTGGTGTTTGTCGAAGTGGTGGTTTCCTTGGTTTTGGAGGCACCTAGTGTCGAGACAATGGGAGTTTAAGCGTCAACAAAAAACAAAAAAAAATTTACAAACATTATAAAGCCACACTTCTGAATCACTCAAAGCTACCTTTGCCTTTGGGAGTCTTTTGTTGTAAAGCGTCGAATCCAGCCTCTATTGCTTGCAGGAGTACCTCATCAGTATTCTTAGCGTGCTTCTCATAGTGTAAGCTCCACCAGGTGGCGAATTCGTAAGTGCAGAATTGAGAAATCTCAAAAGCAACAGGTGTGAGCTTATAAGATTTTTCATCAGCCAGCTTCAAGCGACGCTCAAAATATTCGACAGACATTCCAGAATTGCCCAAGACGATCTCATCTTTGTTCTTGAACAAACTTTTTGGCCTGAATTGACTAAGGCCAAATTGGCGAGCAACTAAGTTAGGTTGGTACCCAACCAAACCTAAATGCCTTCTTTCAACTCCTTGTCTGGAGGATAAGATTGTAGGGTTCAAGAACATGGTCCAAACGTTGTTCGTATCCTCTTCTTCATTTGGATTGGTTTCAGGGAATGGCCTTTTAAACCAATCAGGCCCGACAGTCCTTTTGACGAATGGAGTATTCTTTGGAGTAATTTCGTCAAACTCAAGGAGAGTTTTGAAGTAGTGAAGGAAGAGTTGTCGAGTGGACAAATTTGTCTCTCTATACCTCAATAAGGCTAACCTAGCGCCTTCTGATTGTCGAGAAGCAACAGATGGTTCCATATAAGAGGGTAGAAAGAGTTTGAAGTTTGACTCAAATGTGGCATTCAGCCAAAGTTGCAGAAGCCATACAGGTCCAGAGAAAGAGAGTTGTGATCCTTTCTCGATCTTCTTAAGCATATCACTAGCTTGTCCTAAAGAATCATAAAGGGATGCTAGGATGAATCTCCCTAAGGCCACATCTAATCCTTGGTGAAGCATGATGGCGAGGGGAACGAGTCTCTTCACCACTTGTAATGAACTAGTGCAAAGGACAAAATGTGATAGCCAATAAGTCAAGAAGGCTATATGTTCGTCGAGAGACACATCTTCATCGCTTGTGTCATGAAAAGTTTTCAGAAATCCTGAGAAGGATAAGACTTTGAAGTCGAATTGGTGGTTGATGGTAGTGTACTTGGGGTCGAAAGTGGGTCCTGTTGGTCGTAAGCCAGTAATGGCAGCAACGTCGAATAAGGTTGGGGTCATCATTCCTGCCTTAAAGTGAAAAGTGTTGGTAGAGCTCTCCCAAAAGTGAAGGGCAGCTATGAGCATTTCTGCATTGTATTTGGGTCCCTCTCTCGACAGCTGAATCAAGTCGAATATGCCACTCTCTTTCCAGAAAGTAGCATATTGCTTTTCGACTTTGTTGAGCCATTTCAAATAGCCCTCACTAACTACAGGGGCAGATCTAAAAGCCCTATAGCCTGGTTCGAAGAAGCTCATGTCGAAGACAGAGTTGGCGAATATTTTTGGTTCGCAAGTAGAGTAGAGAGGGAAAATGTTACCTATGTCTTCATTAAAGTTGTCGGATGAAGGAAGAGGGCCTGCGAAGGCAAGAGTTTTACCTCCAAGCTTGTGGGGAATCATCAACTCTTCTCCCCATATGTTGTCTTCGACGGAGGTCATATCCGGCTCCGACACAAACTCTGAATCATCAATGATAATAGGTTTCTTGTCATCAACAGCATAAATGATCACGTTTTTGGAGGAAGAAGATGAAGCCATTGTTGTTCTTCGTGTTCTTGGTGTTCTTGAGGAAGATGATGATTTGACAGAAGACAAACAGTCAGAAATCCAAAAAGCTTCAAAACAAGCTTGTTTCTTGCTCAAATCTGAGAACAGAAACAATGGTGATGAACGAAAATGCTGGACGATCACGTTTACTGGTTTAGATCTCGCAAAAACGCAAGAACTTAGCAAGATTGAAGAGTTTGTTTCTTGGTTTTTCTTAGAATGCGTAAGGTTTCTCTGTGAAAGGGAAGTGAAGAGTTTGAGGTTTCAGAAAAAATGAAAGTGTGAAATACGTTTTCTATTTATAGGCACTGCATTTTGCATGTATCTGGTAACTGAAACATCACCACTCTCCCATCTCAACTATTCTGATCTTGCCACGTGTCCCACTACTAAGCTAAAAAGTTGGAGATCATGGTTTGTGGGGATTGAGGTGACAGTTATAAATTTTGTCATGATTGACAATGACTTGATGTGACGTTTACGCCGTCTTTGGTAAACGTGCAGAATTGGAAAAGGTGAATATCTTCAAAACTGCCATTTCTTCCTTTAGTATCCGACACGCAGTCGAAACTGGCATTTTTGAGGGGGCAATTTGTTAGCCTGTATTTTCGACAGGCATTAATGAATTGGAGTGAGATGATGAAATCTCATTTAATGTATATTATAGCTTTTTAATATTCTCTTGGGAACTGATTCTGACAATAAATCAAGAGAGAATCAAAGCATTTGACATTTAAAGATTTTTGACGTGTCAAAACCTGAAAATCTGTCGAATTCGACAGAGCCATGTTTATCCAAATAAACATGCTGGTTCGACAATAACGAATGTTTGTCGAAAATATTGTATATACATGTATATATGTATTGTTTGTTTGTCTAATGTACTGTGCAGAACGGAAGAAGCGTATCCTGGACTTAGCAAAAATATTCAAAAGTGAATAACGTTGAAGGGTTCGCCAGGTGTCCAAGGAATTCAAATTGTCAAAGACACGTGGAGTTCGTTTAGACGTCTTGTAGGTTTAGGCAGTTATTCTGTTCGTCTATAAATATTAGTTTTTCATAAGAGAAACGGGTTCACAATTCACATGCAAATTCCTAGAATATTCAGAGTACCCATGTCAACGAGCGAAATGAATGCCGAAAGGAACATGTACGAATCTGTGTACCAATCTTTGTAAACATTTTTACATTGTCAAATGCAATTTACTTTTCAAGTACTGATTACTTGTTTTCCTTTAAAATTTGTCATTTAAGCTTTCTGCAAATTTAAAGCTTTTCTGCAACTTTAAACATTCTGCAATTTATTTCATCGCATGCTTTACTTTTTCAAAGTCTTTTCTTTAAACTTTATTTGCAATTCATTTACAAGTTTTCTGCAAATTTAAACTTTGAAGCATTTTACTTTAAACCAAATCATTTGACTTCGTCAAATGCTGTTTACTTTTTATCAACTTATCCGATTTAACCCAAAGATATGAATATGTTTTCATCATCTTCCGCACAATCCATATGTACCAGGATTCACTAGTTGATCCTTCTTATAATAATCAGACTAGCGGTTGTTTACTAAAAATCGGGGTAAACACCAATGAACAAGCTCAACAATTTTACAATAAATTGATCTCTGCAAACCAACCCATCTATGAGGGAGCTGCTGAATCCAAATTATCTATTTCTGTTAAGCTTTTGGCTGCTATGTCTAATTGGCACGTCCCTCAAAAGTGCATAGATCATTTTGCTCAAATGCTTGTTGACGTTTGTCCAACAAAACAATGTTTACCCCAAAACCATTATCAAGCAACGAAGTTGGTGTCTACATTAGGGTTGGAGGTTGAAAAGATTGATTGTTGTACAAATGGATGCTTATTATATTATAAAGAAGACATCCATTTAACTGAGTGTAGAGTTTGTCAAGCTCCTAGGTATGTTCCTCGAAGGAAAGGAATGGGAAATCACAAAGATGTGCCACAGAAGAGAATGTTATATTTTCCAATCATTCCTAGATTACAAAGATTGTATGCCTCGAAGGAATCTGCATCTCAAATGAGATGGCATCGCAATAACATAAGCAATCCAAACATTTTGCGTCATCCATCTGATGGAAAAGCATGGAAACACTTCGATGAAGTTTATCCTGATTTTGCTCTTGAATCAAGAAATGTAAGATTGGGTTTATGTTCTGATGGGTTTACCCCTTACACCCAAGCCTCTAGTTCTCCATATTCATGTTGGCCGATAATAGTCACACCGTACAATCTTCCTCCTGAAATGTGTATGACCAAACCATACATGTTTTTGACTTGTCTTGTACCTGGACCATCTAACCCGAAAGCTAAGATAGATGTCTACTTGCAACCGTTGATTGATGATTTGCAACGTTTGTGGAAAGATGGTATTCTTACATATGATATATCTTCAAAAGAGAACTTTGTAATGAGAGCATATTTAATGTGGACAATCAACGATTTTCCAGCATATGGTATGTTATCTGGATGGATGACGCAAGGTAAATTAGCATGCCCTTATTGCATGGAGGACACAAAAGCTTTCACCTTAGAATGTGGTGGCAAAAATTCATGGTTTGATTGTCATCGCCGTTTTTTACCAACAAATCATTCATTTAGAAGAAGTAAAAGAAGCTTTATAAAAAACAATGATGAGAAAGACGGTCCACCTAAGATGTTGTCTGGAAATGATGTATGGGAAGCTGTTTGTGATTATCCAAAAGTGACAGACGTTGGTTGGGGCAACAAAATTCTAGGGTATGGACAACTTCATAATTGGACCAAGAGAAGTATATTTTGGGATTTGCCATACTGGAAAGACAACTTGTTGCGGCACAACCTTGATGTGATGCACATAGAGAAGAATTTCTTTGATAATGTATTTAACACTGTCATGAATGTTAAAGGAAAAACAAAGGACAATGATAAGGCGAGAAAGGATTTAGCTAAATTGTGTGTACGTGGGGATTTAGAGATGCAACCTTTGCCTAACGGAAAGTTGGCTAAGCCAAAGGCAACATATTCTTTAACATCTGAAGAGGCAAAGTTAGTATGTAAATGGATTAAGGAACTAAAAATGCCTGATGGCTATGCCTCAAACCTTTCCAGGTGTGCTGATGTCACCAAGGGTAAGATGACCGGGATGAAAAGCCATGATTGCCATATATTCATGGAGTGTTTACTTCCAATTGCTTTTCGTTCTTTGCCAACCGAGATATGGAAGCCACTTACAGAATTAAGTTGTTTCTTTAAAGACTTGTGTTGCAATACATTGAAGTTGGAAGACTTGGTCAGGATGGAAAAAAATATTCCCATCATCATATGCAAGCTAGAAAGAATTTTTCCACCAGGTTTCTTTGACTCAATGGAACATATCCCGATTCATTTACCTAATGAAGCAATCCTTGGTGGTCCAGTACAATACCGTTGGATGTATCCATTTGAAAGGTAATTGAGGTGTAATTTTTGTTTAAGTATATACATTTTATTTTATAAATATTTTTAGCAACACAACATCATTTTACGTGTAGATTGATGGGTGACTCGAAGCGTTCAGTGAAAAATAAAGCTAGGGTTGAAGGTTCCATATGCACTAGCTACTTGCACCGTGAAACTACATATTTTTGCTCTCACTATTTCAAGACCTTTAATTTGTTGACAAGTACAAGTTTAAGAAACAATCCTCAATCAAATCATGAGAATGTCCAACCAACACTTTCACTTTTGAGCAAATGTGGTCGTCCTAGTGGTAAGTCTCAAGTCTATTGGTTGCTTGACGAGGAATGGAAATCTGCTCATGTGCATGTCCTAATCAATTGCGATGAGGTTAAACCATATCTGGAGTAAGTTTTTTTTTGTTAAAACATTGTTTACATTCTCAACCCATTGCATGTATATACTCATCAGTTTTATGGTTGATGTCAGAGCGTTCCTACATTATCATTCTATCGACGAGCAAGATGCTTCTAGTCTTATACACGACGAGTTTCCCAATTGGCTAAAGACATATGTAAGTGTAATTCTCACTATTGATGTAGTTAGCTAATAAAAACCCTCTAAGTTTAGGTGTAACTTTTGTGTAGGTGCAAGATCAAAGAAATGACACGATCAACCCATACGTGAAGGCATTATCTTGCGGTCCTTGTTCAAAGGCAACATCATGGCATATGTACTTTGTTAATGGGTACAAGTTTCACACTCAAGATTGGAGTCATGGTAAAAAGACCACTAATTGTGGGGTGCATGTTAAAGGTCTTACAAATGGAGGAGAAGACGATTATTATGGCATCATCCAAAATATCTTGCAATTGGAATACAATGACTTTGACGATAAGATTACCCTATTTCATTGTGAATGGTTTGATCCAACAAAGAATAGTGGCACAAGGGTTCAAAAGCAATACAATATTGTTGACATTAAGATGAATAAACGGTATCGTCAATATGATCCGTTCCTTCTTGCACAAAAAGCAAGACAAGTGTACTATGTTGCTTATCCAGAAATGTGTAGAGACTTGCGTGGATGGTGTGCGGCAATCACCACCAAACCAAGGGGTCATGTGGAGATAGACAACATTGATGATGAAATGCCTTATCAATCTAATGAAATGTCGCCAATTGTTCCTATTACAGAAGTTGAACAACTACGAGGTTTAGCCGATGGAACAATAATTGAGGAGGTTGAGCCAATTAGCTTAAGAACCGGTGGCTCAAAATTAAGAAGAAAATGATGCTAATTAGCTTAAGTCACTAGTTTAGAAATTATGATGATGTTTTAGCTTATAAGATCCTAAATTGTATGTTGCTTTTTGCGTAACAAACGATAAATGAATGCTTTTATGGTTGTATTGATGTTGCATGTGAATCTGATTTTTACTTAATATGTTGCATTTACTTTTGTTAAACTAATGTAAGTTATATTATATTTTTTTCCTAGATTTTCAATGACAGGACGAGGCCGTGACACTCAAGGGAAAAAAGCAACTAACAAGAATCGTTTGCGGGTTATGCCGCCAGGTTCTCTTGCCATAGCCAATAATCGGAAGCGCCAACAGAAAAAACCTTCTGCAGCCCAAAGAGCAGTGACTGCAATTCAGAAAGTGCCCTCTGCAGTCCAGAAAGAACAACCAGTTAAGGCTGCAACACCAGTTCAAGAACCACCTTCTCAGGCTGCAACACTGGTTCAGGCACCACCTTCTCAGGCTGCAGCACCGGTTAATACGCCACCACCTGTAAGACCTTGTATTTTAATTAATTAGAAACTATGATTCTTATCTATTCTATTATTTATTTAATTCAATTGTTCTCACTGATTGGTTTAGTTGACTAATATAGGAAAATTAGTCCAAGGGAAATTAAAGTATATTAAACTTAATGTATGAACAACTATGACTAATATTGTGGTGTTGTTGCTATTATATTATCTTATAATTAAGTGCGTGCAAGAAATGGAAAATGCATGAAAGTATGAAACTCATGTGAATATGTAAGGATGAATGATGATGGTATATTTATAAAGAACATCGTATTAAAATCCATTTCATTTCCACAAATTTTCTGGTTTCAAAGAGTATTTATATTCTGCTGAAATGACTGTCATTAATTCATACATGATACTAATTGATTCAGTAAAAGTTCATTTAAAATCAATTATTTCTGCTGTTCGCTGCTCTGTTTTTGTGTTTGTTTCTGCTGTTCGCTGATCAATATATAAGCCAAGTTTTGTGCTGTTTGTTGCTGCTGTTCGCTGCTCTGTTTGCGCATATATGTATATATTCTGTTGCTTTCTGTGTGGTGCTTTCTGCTGTCCTCCTATTGTTCCAGGTGTAACTTTTGTTTGTGCTGTTGTTTCTATGCTACACCACCAATCCAGACTACTACTTCAAGAGGTTGATGGATCAAAAAGGATTGAAATATGGAAGGATGTTTCCGGGGGTAAGTCTCGTGGAGGGTGTTACGGTGTTGGACACTTGGCTCCCAGAGCTGAAGCTGCTGCAGCAAATGCGAATTTCAAATCATTGGAAACGAAGCTTGAAGAATTCCAAAGACGCATGATGGCTTTCGAGTCGGGTTCTTGTAGTGGTCATTCTCGTCAGAGTTCTCATCCTCATTATGATAATGAATTGGATGACCAATCGGTTGATGAAGAGGAAGATGATGGACTTTGATGGTTGTAGACTTTGTGAGTTATTTTGATGGTTATATAGACTTTGTGGGTTATTTGGATGAATTGATATTGATGGTAAGTTAAGACTATTTTGATGGGTTATATATTTTGTGGCAAATTTTGGTGGGTTATATATTAGTGGGTTATATTTTGATTGATGGTAAGTTAGGACTATTTTGATGGGTTATATATTTTGTGGGATATTTTGGTGGATTATATATTAGTGGGTTATATTTTGATGGATGTAGACCTTTTTTGTTGACATTATATATGGTTATATATTAGAAATAGAAGGTCCAGTAAAGACTCCTTCATTTATATTTTAGATGCACTAATATTAATTGTTTGTTGAATTTCCATCAGCTAAAATGCTATTTTAAAAAAAAAAAATATATATATATTAGCGTCTGCTTTTAGTAGACACTATATTATTCAAAAAAGAATTTATAGCTTCTAACAAAAGCAGATGCTAATAATAGCGTCTGCTTTTAGTTGACACTACATTGTTCAAAAACTAAACTATAGCATCTAACAAAAACAGACGCTAATATTGGGTAGTAGCGTCTGCCTTATATGCATGTCAACAGCTTCACCCTAGCATCTAACAAGACAGACGCTAAAGTAGCGTCTACTAGACGCAACTGTTAGCTTCAAGCATTTAAGCGTCCACCACGACACAGACTCTAAGTAGACGCTAAATGGTTGTAGCGTCCGCTTTTTGGTATTTAGCGTCTGTTTTAGGCAGACGCTCCAAAGCAGTTTTCTTGTAGTGTACCTCGGCAAGCTCCCGTCAACAACACAAGCTCAAACAACACAACGCGCTTCCTAAAACAAGCAGCGTAACAATCAATACATTGTTCTCTAACCAATCGTATTGAAACTACACCAAAACCCCAAAAACCTAAAGGTTCCTAAGGAAAATCCCTCTTTCGGATACCATACAAAAAACTACCGTATTGATCAACCACCATGAGTTATCTGTACTATTTTTAGGACCCAAAACAATTGTCAAAAGTCTTAAATAATTTGAAATGCAAAATGGCCGTTTTCTTGCGTTACAGGTTACGCACTTTCCGAGTACCCGAAAAACTTGTTTCCAATCCCCGCCACTTCCATAAATTAATAAAAAGGGATTAGAAAGTTAAAAACCAAGTTTAGAGATCAGAATCCAAAATTTCAACTCCCAGAGCTCGCCCTGGCGAGTTGGTGGCGAGTGAAGGCAGTGAGGACAGGTCTAGCTCGCTCTGGAGCTCGCCCTAGCGTGTTGTCATGACCTGTGACACTCGCCCTGGCGAGCAAACACTCGCCCGGCGAGTTGCACCTGTCATGACAGCAAAAGACAGCAACTCACACCACCTTTTTCCCCAACCAAACCTAGTTTGATTCTATTAGTTCCCAACATCTTTTCAAGGCACAAAAGCAAACCATTTTCATAAGCAAGCAACACATCTCCGAAAGCATGTTGGTTGCTTCGAGTGCAAGTTATTTGATTTTCATTTCCAAAATCAAAACCAAACCCAAGCACAAGTTTTATTACGGGCCTTAACCGACTTGAAATCATTTTCAAACATGTTTTCTAGGCGAAAAACAACACCACATGTCACAAGAGTTTTAAACCACTTGGACCCCAAAATACCACACAAAACACTTAGTTAATATTTTCATAAACTCCAAAATATTTTTCATCGGATTTTCTAAAACAAAACCATACAACGCATTTCCCTTTTGCCCAAAGGTTCAAAGACAACTTTTCTTTTCAAAACCTTACCACTTAACCACGTGTTATTGATCAATACATAAACCAACCGAAACCCTAACTTTTCTCATGAGGTTTCTCACCAACTCATGGAAAACAAAAACAACAAAGCCTAGCATGCTTACTACACCCTCATGAACAACTTTCATGAAACAAGAATCAATTCCTAACATTTTCATCTCATGAACATAATCTAAAACTCATAACTCCAAGAGTTTTAACCAACCAAAATGAAAAGGAAAAGGGTGGTTACCTTAAGCAAGTGATTCTCTACAACTATTCCACAAAGCTCCCAAGCTTGAAATGGACACAAATGGTGAAGAATGGAAAATTTGTGAAGTTGAGAAAGTAATGGAGTTTTCACGTGGAAGAGAGAAAGAATGGAGTGAATATGTGATGTTTTCTAAGTGACCAAAGTCACCAAACCTCCTTACTATGACAAAGGCTCTTGATAGCCAATCCACCATTGGATCAAAGTCAAAAGTCCAAGCTTAAACCCTAGCCATTGGATCAATTTGCTTTATGGATAATCACAAGATTTAATCCAATCTCCCATAACAAGTCACGTACTCAGCTCTCGCGCAACGCGACGAACGTAAATCGCAAAAACAGAAAACCTACGGAAAGAACGTCTAACGTTTAACAATTCCAAAACTTATCGCCGAATCTTTTTCCGCGACTGTAATTTTCTTCCACACCTTGGAAAATTATTCTCATGACATATCCGAACTCACGCAGATATATGAAACTTCCATCTGAAACCTCACTTAAAACAGACGCAGTAAAATTTTACAACAACGGGTAAAATCCTACTCGTTTTTCCAAAAACAAGAATAATTCAAAACTCGTTATTCTGAATCCACATCAACCTTCTTATTCACAAAAGAGGATTACAAGACAAAAGTCTGTGCCTTTACAGCGCACGAGCACAAAACAGGCTCAATTACAGCAAAAATTCCATTAATGCGACGATACTCACAAAACCGCTTCACCAAAAACCCTAAAACTCGTAGCCATCACTAGAGTTCCTTAGAAAAACTGTACAGTGAAATCTTGGGTCTTACATTACTACCCTCCAAAAAGAAGTTTCGTCCTCGAAACTAAAGGTAAGAGTAACAACTCAACTAGTTATTACCATCACCAACACAACAAAATCCCTCAGGATTAGGTGCAGCCATACAGATGCTAACACCGGGTGAAGTCACACAAATACTCTCACCAACACACTGGCACAACCGTGCACCAACCACAACTCTCAACGAGTTCACCACTCAAAAATTAACCTCACAACAGAGGTTCACAACCTCTAGTTCCCAAAGATCCTCCTGCCCACAAACAAAAATTTCCAAAGTCACCTCTTTCGCCTCCGCGGCATAGCCCACTCCATTAGTTTCACACGAAGTTGTGAGTGGCTACCCTCCAAAAGAAACACTGAAGTTCTCTGTGCATCACCAAAGCTAGCAAAAACTAGTCAATCCCAATCAACACGATTCCCGTCTATCATCAACAATAAATTAAAGACGGCCAGTCCCTCAATTTGTCAATAGACAGTCGACAATCCTGATGGTGGTTTAGACCATCTTTACCCAACTTAAGTGATACTTCGTTCCACTTTTGCTCAAGGTCCTCCGAGGCACAATGGTCCAACACTCCCAAACGACACTTAGATAAATCTCGCGTACTTTAAACAAAACTAATATCCCCGTCGACTACCATCGTCGGCGCACATCCTCTTCACATCGTATTTCCATTCTAAATCTGAACTCTCTCTTGAGTTCCTTTCCTCTTGCAATTAAATCCTCTTTTACTCAAAAGAGTTTGTCACTCTGACCGTTCTTAATTGCTTCGACATCACCACTCTCGTCGAGGTACCTACCTTCAAAATAGCTCTTAGGGTATTCCTCACATTACTATTGTCCAACCATCCTTGTTGACAACCTCCGAATCCCTTATACTTACTCAATACCGATTTCCATCAACTTGCCATTAGACAATTTCTTATCCTTCGTATTCCCACATACAACACACGCACCGTCATGACATCCATTCAGGTGGTGCTTTTGAACCCGTACTATACCCGCACAACCATGATTTCCCAACTAGGTGTGAGGCAATTCTTTCCGCAAATCCTCCATTAACATAAGCCACATCGTCATGTGCTTTTCTCTTACTCATTCTCAGCGACTCTTTCCAAACGACTAACATTCCCTTTCGACCTTGTATTCGTAAGACACAACACTCAAAACACGTCGCTCAAGCTCTCATGATTCCACTCATGAAACATCCGTTGAACATCATTCAACAGTAATACAATGCCACCACGGCAGGTACCCCCAAAACCATTACATTCCGAACAAGTTGTCTTCTCTATAGAAGAATTTTCCGCTCTACCGATATCCATAATTCCGCAACTCAGTGAATACGCCGAACCGTCTACTCACAAACGAATCTCTTTCCACACACGACTTACATAAAACAATCCCAACCTCCAGTTGGTGATTACAACTCCTCATAGTCTTGTCACTTGCCAACTATACCATCTATTTCTCTTGTACTCCCTTTATCCAAATCCCCAATTCCCCAGAACCGGTTCCTTATATGTTCACATTATTTCCAAAACGACACTAGGTCCGCTGACCCTTGACGTGTGATGCACATAATTCCGAATTACCACTAACAGGGCAAAGTGCTATAACCACTACTAAGTCCTTTAAACAGTAGAACATTCAGAACAAAAGCAAAGACAAACAAACAATTCCTAGCAAAACGCACACCAAGACATGTAAGAGTGGGTTGTCCCAACAGAAATCAATGCAGTAAGTGTTACCTGCAATCTGGCAATCCCGTTGTATGGCCTTACCAGTCTGACCGCTCACTCTAGTGCCCATACAGTAGACACGTCCTCTAGCCGCGGGTCGAGTTCCCTGCGTCACATTCGCCGACGACCCGGCCTTCGGGGCTTTGCAATCTCTAGCAAAGTGATCCGGCTTCTGACAATTGAAACAAACGGTTCCTTCCTTTGGTTTCGGAACCCCACACTCATTAGCAAAATGACCCTCTTGTCCACAGTTGTAACAAGTTCGCTTCCATCCACCCTGACTCCCTTGAGTCCCTTGGTTCACAGAGCGAGTTGGTCCTTGATTATCCTGGGAACGGTTATAAGGCTTATTCCCTTGCCTCCCACTATCCTGTCTTGAACCACTTGAACGACTGGGTCCTCCAGCACTAAAACTTCCTTGGCGGTTCACCCGCTTGTTTCTCATATCCTCTATCTCTTGGCACTTCTCTACCAAGACCTGAAATTGTCGAATGCCCAATGGCACCACTGCATCTTGCAGTTCATACCTCAGTCCATCCTGAAACCGACGGCACATATAATTCTCATCTATCCCATCCCTAAAGAAGCGGAAGTAACGGGATAGTGATTCAAATTTCTTGGCATAAGCCTCAACATTCATGCCCCCCTGACGCAACTGAAGGAATTCCTCCCCATACCTTTCCCTAGCAGTCTCGGGGAAGTACTTGGCTAAAAACCTCCTCTTGAAGTTCTCCCAATTTATTTCCTCATAGGCGGCCTCCATAATGAGCCTGGTGTTTCCCCACCAGTATTCAGAACTACCCTGCAACTGATAGGTAGCCAAGGTTACCTTTTCTCCTCCCGGGCAATGGATTGCCCCAAAGATCCTCTCAATCGCCTGGAGCCACAAATCCGCAGTATCAGGACCTCCCTCCCCATTAAACTTAGGAGGAGCCTGATGGTTGAAACTGGTGAGAAGCCTAAATCCAGCAGCAATGATCTCCCGCTCACGCTTTTCCAAATCCCTCTGCGCCTTAGCATGGCTCTGAGCAGTCACAGCCGCCGCCATTGTATGCATGGCATAAGCCATCTGATTCACATCAACCTCTGGTATTACAGGAACTGAATTCGCCCTTCTTGGCGGCATTCTATTTTTGCACAATACCAATTCTGATTAGATTCCTTATCCAAACATTTCTGAGTCTCAACAGGAAATCTCATTCAACGGTTACTAACTCAAAACCCGACATAGAACCATCACTAGAACTAACTCAACACTAGTTACGTTCTAACCGACTCTGGACTAACGACTCAAGTATACACTTTCCCTTTGAAGATTTAAAGCCGTGCTCTGATACCAATTGTAACAACCCGTTTTTCATAAGCCAAAAAGGGGCATTATTTTTTTTTTTTTGTACACATCAGAGTTACGCATAAAAGATTTCAAATGAGCCGGCATTCAAATATACAAAAGAACTCATTACCACAAGGTGCTTCGACAAGCAAAGTGTATTCCTGAATAATTACAATCCAAGTCCAAGTATTCAAATACTTACAACACAACAAGTTAGAATCCTATGCCTAAACCCAAAAAGCACGGTGTACAACCCACACCGGCGCATAGTCTAACTAAGCCAAGCTTCACCACGTGCTCACTATGGCCTAGAACAGCCACCGTCGTCACCACGACCTAACCCATCATCTGGGTGGGATGAGCCCGCAAATGAAAGAAAGGGTCACCACAAAATAAAAGTATATATATATATATATAACCGGTGCGAAAGATTGTACACATAACAATAATTCCACAAACACAAGAGAAAGCTCTTAACCACCAAAGCAATTCCCACCAACGGGTTTATATAAGCAATGCACACATAACCTATAATGCAACCTCTACAATGCGTGGTACTAACCCTAGCTACCACAATGCATGAGTTCCGGAATCGTAGGTCCAACCCACTAAAGCCACAAGGGCAGGTGATGCCACACAAACGCTATCACCAGGTGAAAATAGCCACACAGATGCTACCAGCCACACAGATGCTGTCAGCCACACAGATGCTAACACCAGGCGAACATAGCCACACAGATGCTATCGCCAACTAAGAAACGCATATACATAGGGCAGTCACACAGACACAGCCCCGACGGAGTCACACAGACACATCCGCCCGTGTAGTCCCAACTGACATACACGTTCCATCCATGCTCATGCAACAATTACATATCACACAGATATATGTAAATCAAACACAACGACATACATACGTTTCCAACCATATGTATTCCAACAACCTGTTCATACATACATTCTCATAATCATATGTAAACAGCGTAAGTATTTTAAACACGTTCTCATCACGAGAATACATCAACTAGACATGCCAAACACACAGCAAAGCATTACAGCAGAAATCCAAGCATGTCATAACCAGTTGAAAAGACAGAAATAAAGTGATGCCCTTACCTCGGCAAGCTCCCGTCAACAACACACGCTCAAACAACACAACGCGCTTCCTAAAACAAGCAGCGTAACAATCAATACATTGTTCTCTAACCAATCGTATTGAAACTACACCAAAACCCCAAAAACCTAAAGGTTCCTAAGGAAAATCCCTCTTTCGGATACCATACCAAAAACTACCGTATTGATCAACCACCATGAGTTATCTGTACTATTTTTAGGACCCAAAACAATTGTCAAAAGTCTTAAATAATTTGAAATGCAAAATGGCCGTTTTCTTGCGTTACAGGTTACGCACTTTCCGAGTACCCGAAAAACTCGTTTCCAATCCCCGCCACTTCCATAAATTAATAAAAAGGGATTAGAAAGTTAAAAACCAAGTTTAGAGATCAGAATCCAAAATTTCAACTCCCAGAGCTCGCCCTGGCTAGTTGGTGGCGAGTGAAGGCAGTGAGGACAGGTCTAGCTCGCTCTGGAGCTCGCCCTGGCGTGTTGTCATGACCTGTGACACTCGCCCTGGCGAGCAAACACTCGCCCGGCGAGTTGCACCTGTCATGACAGCAAAAGACAGCAACTCACACCACCTTTTTCCCCAACCAAACCTAGTTTGATTCTATTAGTTCCCAACATCTTTTCAAGGCACAAAAGCAAACCATTTTCATAAGCAAGCAACACATCTCCGAAAGCATGTTGGTTGCTTCGAGTGCAAGTTATTTGATTTTCATTTCCAAAATCAAAACCAAACCCAAGCACAAGTTTTATTACGGGCTTTAACCGACTTGAAATCATTTTCAAACATGTTTTCTAGGCGAAAAACAACACCACATGTCACAAGAGTTTTAAACCACTTGGACCCCAAAATACCACACAAAACACTTAGTAAATATTTTCATAAACTCCAAAATATTTTTCATCGGATTTTCTAAAACAAAACCATACAACGCATTTCCCTTTTGCCCAAAGGTTCAAAGACAACTTTTCTTTTCAAAACCTTACCACTTAACCACATGTTATTGATCAATACATAAACCAACCGAAACCCTAACTTTTCTCATGAGGTTTCTCACCAACTCATGGAAAACAAAAATAACAAAGCCTAGCATGCTTACTACACCCTCATGAACAACTTTCATGAAACAAGAATCAATTCCTAACATTTTCATCTCATGAACATAATCTAAAACTCATAACTCCAAGAGTTTTAACCAACCAAAATGAAAAGGAAAAGGGTGGTTACCTTAAGCAAGTGATTCTCTACAACTATTCCACAAAGCTCCCAAGCTTGAAATGGACACAAATGGTGAAGAATGGAAAATTTGTGAAGTTGAGAAAGTAATGGAGTTTTCACGTGGAAGAGAGAAAGAATGGAGTGAATATGTGATGTTTTCTAAGTGACCAAAGTCACCAAACCTCCTTACTATGACAAAGGCTCTTGATAGCCAATCCACCATTGGATCAAAGTCAAAAGTCCAAGCTTAAACCCTAGCCATTGGATCAATTTGCTTTATGGATAATCGCAAGATTTAATCCAATCTCCCATAACAAGTCACGTACTCAGCTCTCGCACAACGCGACGAACGTAAATCGCAAAAACAGAAAACCTACGGAAAGAACGTCTAACGTTTAACAATTCCAAAACTTATCGCCGAATCTTTTTCCGCGACTGTAATTTTCTTCCACACCTTGGAAAATTATTCTCAGGACATATCCGAACTCACGCAGATATATGAAACTTCCATCCGAAACCTCACTTAAAACAGACGCAGTAAAATTTTACAACAACGGGTAAAATCCTACTCGTTTTTCCAAAAACAAGAATAATTCAAAACTCGTTATTCTGAATCCACATCAACCTTCTTATTCACAAAAGAGGATTACAAGACAAAAGTCTGTGCCTTTACAGCGCACGAGTACAAAACAGGCTCAATTACAGCAAAAATTCCATTAATGCGACGATACTCACAAAACCGCTTCACCAAAAACCCTAAAACTCGTAGCCATCACTAGAGTTCCTTAGAAAAACTGTACAGTGAAATCTTGGGTCTTACAGTTGCCATTAAAAAAAAAAAAAATTTGACAAAATAAACGATATTCATTCATTCAAATAAAAAGAGTACATCGATGTAATACAAATTTATAATCGCTAAAAACAAAAAGGATGAATCTGCGAACAAACTCACAGCATCCATGTTAATAGCATAAAACGGCAAATTATATATGCCTACAAATATGACTATATTGAAGTGTCCGGAATATCCATGTCTCCGGATCTGTAGCGTTGATGACACCAAAGTCAACATTGATTGGATCTGCACTTGATCAAATATACTCCTTCAACCTTAAACAAAGAACACCGCACAAAGACGGGAAAACAAATACACCGCACAAAGACGGGACAACCAAATACACCGTACAAAGACGAGAAATCGAAACAAACAAATATGTGAAAATCACACTTATTTATTATAACGAGAAAAAAAACAATTTGGAAGGATGATTTTAGGCCAAAAATGACCTAAAATCACCCCTCTTCAATGGACAAAGAAGAAAAAATAAGTAGTGACGGCTAGGGTTAGAAGAGAAGAAGGAAGAGGAGTTATTATCAATATATTAAACTTTGTCCAATGCCATTAAAAAAAAAAATTAGTTACTAACTCATGTGGCTAAAAAGAAATTTTCAAATGTCAACCTAGAAATATCCATAAAAATACACTATTTTTGTTCAATTACTTTATATCATTTTTTTTTTTGTATAGATAAAAATTGTTTAGTTAAATCTATAATGTGCCAAAAAAAAAAAAAAACAGCTTAACAATGAATGTTTCTCAGAGGAGGAGCATTGGGAAATTTTGAAGTAAGATGTATAAGCCTTTTGTTAAGCATGTTACATCAAATGGGCCACAATGAAAATCACCCTCGCGAGATTGATGTTGTGTATTTAATTCTTTAAAATTTAAAAATCATTCTTTTAAACAAACACTCAAATTAAAAAAAATTATAATAACATTCTTAACATAGGCCTAAAAAGAAAAATTATTTAAAAAAATAGAGTTCCACTAGCATCTGTCAGTAGGAGGAAACCCATTTCGTTCAGCTAAATTGCTATACAAGAATAAGCTTCAGGGTTGCAAGCTGCAATCTTAACTTAGTAGTCAGTAGAGGTGTGCCCTCGCCGACCCAATACTTATTGAGGCCTAAAGCAAACTTCAAAAAAAGTTGCTAACAAATTTTTTTTAGACTTTTTTATTATTATTAATAATTATATTTTATTGTAATTTTACCTTTATTATTTTTTGGGATACAAAATATTTAATTAAGCATGTCAATTGGTTTATCTTATTATTATTATTAATAATAATCATATTTTGTTGTACTTAAATATTTTTTTTATTATTTTGTGACTTATAATACATAAAAAAATAATATTTTATTTTTCTGAGGCTTTCTACATATGTAATTTTTTTTTGGTGAGGCCTAAAGCCCTAGCCTTAGTAGCTTTGACTTTAGGCCGGCCCCGACCAATATAACCCTTCAGTCTCTAGTGAGGAGATTCTTTATGTCGTCGATAATCGCTGCATATTAATATCAATCGTTAACATGATCAAATAACAAATTGATTATGGTTTTGGAGTTAAAATAGCACCACAAATCTTTGATGCCCAACTGCAATGCCAAAACTAAACCATGGTATAGTGCAAATAATTCTGCATGAAGGATGTTCGAGAATCTTTTATGTCGCCTTGACGTTTGTCTTTGATTAAAAAATTTGTTTTGGACTTTCAACAATTCAAATTTTCATGTCATGTTGATTAAAAAATTAGCACTACTATTTTAAAAATGAATTCAAACCCATCTTTTTGACTTTCAAACTCTTAATTAAACAAAAAAGTTGATTCAATATTAATTGGCGCTGAACTTGGTTACGAGGACCACAATTCGATCCCCCACAATTAGGGGTGCTCAAATCCAAACCAATCCAAATAAAAACCGCAAACCGATCCAAAAAAACCGAAAACTGCAAAAAACCGAATATTTTTGGATGTGTTTGGATGACCTTTTTGTGAAAACCGCCGGATCGGATTGGATTTTGGATTGATTTTTCAAAACTGATCCAAACAGAACCAAACCGCATATATATTTTTTAATACTTATTTAACTTTTTATTAGTATGATATATTGCATTATAATATATTAATTATTGATTTTCAATTTTCTCAATAATACTTATTAGTTCAATTGAATGTATTTCTTTTTACTATATCATAGATTTCAAATATAATTGATAATTTTCATTGCAAAATATTAATTTTTAACATATTATATATTGTATTTTACATCAAATATATTATTTTACCGTGTTATTGTAATATTAATATTTAAATAAAAAAATTTAATTTGTAATTTGGATATCCAAAAACCGATCCAAATTAAACCGCATAAAATTGGATCAGATTTGATCAGATTTTCTTTAATTAGTCATCCAAAACCGAACCAAACCGCAAGTAATATTAACTTTGGATCGGA
Source organism: Trifolium repens (assembly GCA_030408175.1). NCBI lineage: Eukaryota > Viridiplantae > Streptophyta > Magnoliopsida > Fabales > Fabaceae > Trifolium > Trifolium repens. The sequence continues at coordinate 43,354,770 of CP125851.1, forward strand.
TGGATTTTTGCCTCAAAACCGATCCAAACCGAACCGCGAGCACCCCTACCCACAATTGCGATTAGGAAGGGACAAAATCACTTAATGCCAAAACTGACACCAAACCAAATTAAACTGGTGGTGAAAAAAAAAAGAGATTCATACGATTTATACATTTGCATCTAAAATACTTTAATAAATAATTAAATATTTTGACATTCTATCTCAACAGTTTAGTTTTTAATTGAACCATCCATAACAATTACATGCATTAACTCGGTAATAGCTTGCAATTCACTTCCCTTCACTAGAGGGTGTTACTAGTCATTGCACATTATAGCATACTTCATCTTTACTCTACATGATCATAACTCCCAGCCTAGAAAATCCAACGACGGTCTCCTAAAGCAACTGAGACACAAAGAATCTCATAAACATTAATAGAAAATAAATAAGATATTCAACCAATGGAATTAATTTGAAGGCATGCTCACTGTCAATTACCACTACTATTATTATGGATTTGGATCCTCTCCAATTTTTTTTCTCATATTTTCTCTCCAATGGTAATCTTAGCCATTCATTCAATTTATTTCTCTCTCTTCTTAAATGTTTTTAGATCTTTTGTGATTTATCAACCATTAGATCAACAGAAGGAGAGAAAACATGAGAGAAAGAATTGGAGAGGATCCATATCCGAACAATAATACCCGTGAACATAATTCACTTAGATATAAATGTCATAAATCATATTTCCTCCGTACTAAAATATAAATTGTTTTAAGAAAAAATTTGTACTAAATTATAAGTCATTTTTCATTACCAATAAAATATCTATTGCTCTTTTTTCTATTATATCTTTAACTATTTATTTTTCTTTTTTCTTTCAATTCTTCAATTTATCTTTCTCATACAATTAATTAATGATAATTTTGTAAACTAACTCATATTTTCTCTTTTCCATACAATATTAATTACATTTCTTAATTTGTGTAATACTCCATCTATCTCAAAATAAATGATCTGTTTGACTACCTCACGTTTGTCAATGCACAACTTTAACCATTAATATATTTAATTATCTATTATTCAAAATTATAAAAATTGTATATTTTGAAAGTACTTATCGAGACAAATCAAACAACATCTCATTTGTTAATATCTACATGTATATATTAGTAGAAAAATAAGGTTAAAGTATATCATATGAATAGTACACGAAATTAAATTTAGATTATTTATTTTAGAACGGAGGGAGTATAGTCAAAATGACTTATATTTTAGTACGGAGGAGTAATATATTTTCAGAGAGATTGAAGTTCATCTTGGAGTTCACTTAACTAAAAAAACACAAAAACAAGAAATAAAGAAAGGACATTATTTTATTTTAATTTGTTTTTGTTCCCAAAACAAAACAAAAACCTTTGAAAAAGAAAAAGAAAACAGAAGAGAAATGATGTAGTAGTGAAATAATTCTGTGGTCCAATTGAATACCAGAAAATTTTCTTAGACCCACAAAAGGTACAACAACAAACAACAAAGGGAAAAAAATAATCATCAAAATCAAAAGCATGAAACTGTTAAAGTAGAAAACACAGTTCATGAGCTATCATAATCCATTCCCTTTTTGCTTTTTCGGGTCTCGTGGTGTTTTTCTTTTCTCTACTTTTCAAATTAAACAAACATTTCACTCATTGTCTCATGCTTTTCTTCAATCATTCTTATCACTGTGAGGGTTTCAGAAGAATTATTCAGTTTGTTCAAAGCCTCAAACCTCACCACCATTCATTGGTAAAGTTTCAATCTTTTTGTTGTTTGGTTACTAGTTTCTATAAAAAGAACATTTTTTTCTGTGTTTTTTTGTTCTGGTATTTCCTATATTTAGTTTTTCTATGCTTCTGATCTATAGTTAACTAAAGGGTAGTTTTAGTTTCATAAAAATTCTTTGGTTATGCTTTTAAAAATAAATGCTTTAATTAAAGTTAGGTTGTGTTTAATTAATTTCTGCATATTTTTCTGCTATTTTGATTGAGATTTGATTCCTTTTTTTATTGACCCTTTTGAGAAAATAAAATAAAAATTAATATTGCTAATGTTTTTATGAACTTTTTTATGAAACTACTACAGTGATTAAGCAGATTCAGCTTCAGAGATTATACAAGTGTTGATTTTTATGAAGGAAAAAAAAGCACTGTATTCAAGGGAAGAATTCTTCTTCCGGAAATAAAGGAACAAAATTTGGCTACATATTCTCTTACCCTTTTGACTTGACTATATAGTTAGTTAGTTCAATTAATGTTTGTTACATAGAAACTTGAAACTTGTTTGGTTATTTCTGGTTTTTCAACAGCATCATTTTCTCAGTGATGCAATCTTAGTGTTATCTTGTTCCAAATTAGTTAAAAATAATTTCTTTTCAATTTTCATAAACATGGGAGATATTAGACTTAATAGGGTAGATCAAGGACAAACCAAGATTAAGAATGTTCCAATAGCTGTTACTCCTGAAGGGTTTTGGTGTTGTCCTTCACCTGTTGTGTTTCAGAAAAGTCATAAGCCTCAAAATCCTTTGAATAAAACTAAACCGTCTTCGTCACCACCACAACCGAAAAATAGTGTTCAGAAAAAGCCGGTTGCAGTGCAAGTGACTGAGAGAAGAGGTTCTGCATCTGTATCTGCATCGTCTAGATTGGTTGTTTCCGATGATCAACAATGTAGTATTGGTTCAGAAAGGGCTTCGGCTGGAACGTCTTTGGCAGGTGAGAGAGTATCTAGACCTAAAATCGAAACCATGCCGAGAAAGGTAGCTATTGAGTTTGGTGAACCTGGAACTTGTGATATGAAGGTGGTTTTATTAGGGAAGCAGGGTTTTTCTGTTAAGTTGAGTGTGCATCGTGATGTTCTGATTGAGAAGAGTACTTTCTTTTCTGAAAAGATTTCGAAACAATCAGATTTGTCTTGTCTACAAATCGGCGATTGTGAGGATGTTGAGATATATGTTGAAGCTGTTGGTTTGATGTATTGTAAGGAGACGAAACAGCGGCTCATGAAACAGAATGTTTCTCGAATTCTTCGGATTCTTAAGGTAATTTTCTATACTACTTAATTTATTTTAATACTACTTTTTGTTGAGTTAATTCATGCTCCCTTATCATAAATCTTTTGGGTACCGTTTCATTGATATATGGTTTAATACATGTTCTTCAGCTTGTAATGATTTAGTTTTCATTTCATTTACATACCAAATGCCACTAGCAACTGCATATTAGTTTGTTATGGAATATATATATATATATATATATATATCTAAGTTTGAATTTAGGAAATGTGAATGATTTTGTACTATTTGTGATACGTTATTGTAATCGAGTGTGTAGTAAAAACATTATGATTATGAAATGGAAGCTTATGCGGTGGAATGAAAAATTGTGCGTTATAGACTTGTAGTTATTACAAGAATAATTAATTTTAAGGCGATTTTTGATTGCATATTTTTTGGGAGGCCTTGATTATTTTGGCTACATTCTCCACTTTAGTCTTAAAGGTGGAAGTGCTTCTATAAAGAGTTGCGTATGAAGTTAATTTGTGATGTGAAAATCAATTATATATATGACGATATGATAAACCTTTTGTTGAATATTCAATTGGAATGGGATAATTTATTTTTAAGCTATGGTTAAGGAGAACTCGTTTGGGAGTACCTAAGTTTGAATCTTGACTGAAGCAATCATTGGCCAAACATTACTCATCTCCCAACCAAACTCCAAACTTTACTCATCGGAGAATCATGATATATGTTTTGTTTGGATAAACAACTTAATTTGAAGCTTATATCATAAGTGTTTATCATATAAGCTATTATGAATAAGTTATTTCTATTAGACAAGAAAAAATAAAGTCAAATTATTTTTCTATAAGCTATAAGTTGCATTCATAAACTATCTTGGAGAACCTATGGAAATAAGCTGAAAACAACTTATGAACATGTCATAAGTTCTCCCAAATAGTTTCACAAGTGTTTATGTCAATAGATTAACGAGGTACTGATAAAATTTATTGGTGTTCATTGTTAAATACATTCTTTTTAGTAAAACCGAAGAAGTACTTGCCCAAAGGAAAGAGGGATGTAACAAATTTTGAGATAATGAATACTCTATCAGGCACCTAAAAGCACATATCTTGGTGGAAAGCTAGGCTCGTTTACTTTGTGAAAACATTTTCTTTTTTAATTTTCTATTATTCATGTTTATTTTAAATTGCATACAAGAAGATAAAAGACTCGTATATTGAACAATTGTGACAGAGAAGAGACGGAAGACAAGCTTGTTAAAATGTATTTTTTGAAACAATGTTTTGGACTTTTTCATTATTGGCATTTGGAGAAGAAATATTAAAATTTCTTTTGAAAACCTAAAAATGATATTCTCTCAGGTTGCAGAATTCCTCGGCTTCAGCTCATGTATCCAATCATGCTTAGAGTACTTGGAGGCTGTCCCATGGATTGGAGATGAAGAAGAAAAAGTGGTCTCAACTGTACTACAACTCCAAGGGGAAGGAATTGGGGTCAACCCTGTATTGAAACGAGTTTCTTCCGAGGTTTCCAATGTCGCGAAAGACACACTTTCCCACATCATAGAACTTGTTCTCAAAAGTAATGAGGAAAAAGGCCGCCGAGAGATGAAATCCATAGTTCTAAAGCTCCTCAGAGAGAACAACAGTCTTCCGAGTTACGCACGTTCCACTGACACCTGTAATGACATGATGTATAGATCATGTAGAAGCTGCTTAGATTCATTACTATCTCTCTTCAAGCAGGCCGCAGAACCAACCTTTGCAGAGAAACCAAGCAATGAAAGAGATCTCGTAGTAAAGCATATCGCTCTAGAAGCCGATAACCTTTCATGGTTGCTTGATATTTTGGTTGACAAACAAGGAGCTGATGAGTTTGCGCTATTATGGGCAAACCAAGAGGAATTAGCTGTCTTACATGCAAAGCTGCCGATTGTGTCTCGTTATCACGTTAGCTGCATTTCCGGAAGACTATTTGTCTGCATCGGTAGAGGGGAGTTGTTACCATCAAAGGAAACACGACAGTTGTTGTTACAGACGTGGCTGCAGCCGCTAATGAACGACTACAATTGGTTACAGCATGGATGCAGGTCATTTGATAGGAAACTTGTGGAGGAAGGAATCGGAAGGACGATTCTCACCTTGCCTTTAGAAGATCAACAAAGTATTTTGCTTTCTTGGGTTGGAAGTTTCTTGAAAACCGGCGATAGCTGTCCTAATCTTCAAAGAGCTTTCGAGGTGTGGTGGCGTAGAACTTTCATTAGGCCGTATGTCGAAAATCAAGGTAATGCCATGTCAGATAGTTCGACACTATCAAAGAAAGACGAATAAAGAAGTATATGATCGAACGAAATTCATGAATATACGTTTGATGGTATTATGGTAGTGGAATTGCATTTTATATAACTGAGTTTAAGGGATTGTAGAGATTAAGTTAACAGCAAAACATGTGTTAACCTACAGCAGCTGACAAAATGTTAAGTATTGAAACGTGTTATTTGTGATTTTATGAGTTGATTGTGGAAATTCTATGTGGGAACATCACTACTGAATTGATGAATTTCTTTTTTTGGTTTTTTGTATTACTCTTTCAAAGGAGTGGAATGGAATTCTTAGTGTTTAACCAATCTGAATGTAAAGATAGTTGCATGTCAATCTGTTTCTTAGTTTTTATTTTTTTATTTTTTTTCTGGTTAAAAGGTTTAAAGATAGAAATTCCTTCAAATTTTAATTGAAATCAATAAAACACAATTTTTTTTTTCATGATTCGATCTCCACTAAAAATATAAATCTCATGAAAAGAGATCATGACATGCCTTTGTTTTAGTGTTTTTTTTTTTAAATGATTTTTATAGTGTACTGTTTTTGGGTTAAAAGTATTTTAATTAACAAATAATTTTATTTTATTTTTTTATTAAAATTTTAAATGAAAAATTGGTTTAAATAACTATCTTTTAGTGACTAAAATATAATTTTTTTATCAAGTAATCGAGTCACTAAAATCCCACCTTTATAATGAATAATAAAATGTTTGGATCAAATTACGACTCCTACATATATAATGTAATATTTTTACCCACTGAGTTAAACTTATGAGAACTCAATTTTCTCTACATCAAATCAATCACATACCAAATTCTAATTAACTACACAATTTTATCGATTTTTTTTAGTTATGTCATTTTATTGTGAAGTGTTGGTGGGTGATATAAATGGGCTAAATAGGTAAACTTCGAAATGTGTTTTCTGAAATTTTGCACTAGGAAAACTTCGGAAAACGCTGGGGGGTGGGTGGGTGGGGGGGGGGGAGAAGAGAATTTTCCACCTCAATTGGCCCATCTGTCTGCTTGTTTAATTTGGTGGATCTAGAAATTTTCTATGAATTTTTCTCTTCCCACTTCCCGTGTTTCTTTTTCACCCTCCGGGTTTCTATTTTTGCTTATAAATAAATATTTCAGAATGCGTTTTCTGAATTTTTTCAGAATCTGAACTAGAAAACTTCAGAAAACGCGTTTCAAAGTTTTATACATGGGCAAAAATAGAAAAATATGGGGTAGAAAAGGAACACAGGGGGTGAGAAGAGAAAAATTCATTTTCTATGATGAGAACATGATATGGATCCAAGAGGAGTCACATACAATGATGATTGGAGAAATTTTCTTCGACCCCTATAATTAGAAATTTTCTCATCCCACCCCCCATGACTCTTTTTAACCCCCCAATATTCCAATTTTACCCCTGTACAAAAACTTCGGAACGTGTTTTCCGAAGTTTTTCTAGTTCAAATTTATCAAAATTTCGGAAAATACATTCCGAAGTTCATTTTCAAGGCAAAAAAAACTTCGGAAAACGCGTTCCGAAGTTTAAAACTAGGGGCAAAAATGGAAATCCGGGGGGGGAAAAAGAGTCACGGGGGTGGGAAGAGAAAATTTCCTATAATTATACTTACATTCCTACAAATAAGTTTTTTCCACCTCAATCTAAGGGCCTTTGTTTGTTTGAGACTGGCCCATCTGTTTAGTGTGCTTGATTTAATTTGGTGAATCTAGAAATTTTCTATGAATTTTTCTCTTCTCACTTCCCGTGTTTCTTTTTCACCCTCCGAGTTTCCATTTTTGCTTATGAATTAAATACTTCAGAAAATGTGTTTTGAAGTTTTTATACATGGACAAAAATAGAAAAATATAGGGTAGAAAAGAAACACAGAGTGGGAAGAGAAAAAATCATTTTCTATGATGAGAACATGATATGGATCCAAGAGGATTCACATGCAATGATGATTGGAAAAATTTCCTTCAACCCCTATAAATATACTTACACTCCTACAAATAATTTTTTTCTTCAATTTTATCCTTTTTTTTTATCATTTAACATCACCTTTACAAACTTTTTTTGATACACAAAATTTTGTCAGTAGTCAAAATTTAAAACCGGAACGCTTAAAGAAATTCCCAGAACATTACTATCTATGATTATGATGGGTTAGTAACTTTTTTTGAAATTGCAAAAAATAATTTAACAGAAAAATGAAGAATTTAAAGTGTCTCTATTAAGTAACTTTTTCTATATTTTTGAGGTCTAAGAGGATTGTATTGTTGGTCTTACGACCTTGCTAATATGGTTTTAAATTATATATCCAAGTATTTATTATTTAAATTTTGATTTCCACCCACTAATATGTTTATCATTTTAAATCTTATTATCTTTATCATTTTAAATTTTGTCCAGTTCAAATCGTATTATCTTTATCATTTTAAATTTTGTGACTCAAACCCAAAAATTTGTTTTCACACATATAATATAATGTAATGAAAACACCATATACTTATTTGTATCACGTACTTTGTCAGCATTCAAATGGTAAGTGTACTCAATGGTTCAAGAGTTGAAATGAAAAAGATAGGGGAATGGGAATCAAACAATGGCCACTAGCTCTCTAATTTTATTTAGCATGATATTAATACGAAGTTTCTATCTATGAAGTATGGAATTTTCCGAATAGGCATTTTTAGATGCCGAATATGTGTCTGTGCCGAACATTGACACGATATCGACACTTATAATTACATTAAATTGAGTTATTTCTTAAAATATTATCGATATCAATGTGTTAGTGTTAGTGTCGTGTCCGGCGTCCGTGTCTGTATCTGTACTTCATTGGTTTCTTTCACCATTAGCGATGAATAGTTCTCTAATATAGTTCCATTTTTATATACATACTCTATTTGATAGGTCCGAATTAAAATTAATTTTGTCTTTAGATTTATTTTTATGTCAAGATCTTTAGAATTTATTCTCACTTGAAGGAAATTAAAACTATTATTTTAAAATTGATTTTTACGCTTAAATAATTAAATTTATTATTTAACTAATTTTTATATAACTATACCCAAATATAATTTTATTTGACATTCATCAAAACTTTAACCAAAATCAATTTGATAAATTTAATACATTAAAAATCATTTTTTGTTACGCAAAATTAAATACGCACCATTGTACAACATGGCATGCAATTTCAAACAAATATTTCATATGATCCATCAATGTGATAGTGACCGTACATTTTATGGCATCTACAACTACAAGCTCCCGGTACAAGTAAAAATGCAGACATATTTCTGCCAAATTAAAGATGCTCTTATATTTTTTGGCTTTCATTTGGATCTGAAAAGTGAGGTGGAGTAGGGTACAACATTATCATTGTCCTATGTAACTTTTGCTGCAATTTTATAGCATCATTATTTTCAATTACGTAATAAATTTTTTATTTTTTTCTGTAAAAAAAATATTATTTTTGAATAAACCACATCATATATTGTAAATTAAATTGTTTTTAGTGTTTTTTTTTTAAAAATAACTCTGTATCCAGTTTAAAAATCAATGAATATGAGAAATTAAATTTTGTGTCTACTTGCATGATCACCAAGGGCTAAATTTAAAACAGATTAAAATTTTATTTGTTGAAATTGACACATGAAAATTTGAATCTAAAATATTGAGAGAAGCATACCGTAAGATTCCAATTCAACACCATTCAATTGTTTTTAGTTTGATATATAATTTTTTTTTTAATTTCATGTGTCCTACTAAAAACCAAATTTGTCACTAACAATTTTAAAAGTAAAAACAAAAAAGCAAGGGACATTCCTTTAGTCTCTTTCATTGATTTCAAGTCAACATCACACATGTTTTTTTTTTTGAAACGGCTAAATTTTATTAATGAACAATTCCTCCACAAGAAGTGTAAGGAATTGTTGAAAAACGTACAAACAAAGGTAAAGTGATAAAACACATATACCAAAAAACAATACACCAAATCATCACCCCAACCCTCCCCTACACCAATACTGATTCACTAAACTAACCAGAGAAAACCCAAACCCGACCCTAGGAGACACCACGTCCCTAACTTCCGAACTCGAATTAAAATTACTCGGCCCATCAGGAACTAGAAGGCATCCCCAAAGGTCAGAGGTTGAGAGACACCGGTAGGCAGGGAACCGACAATCAACACCAGTGCAATAGAATTCGACTAAGATACTAGAGACCTGCAAATCTCAACAGATTTGAACACCCCTCAGCTAGTCCTGCAAACCTCACCAGATTTGAAAATGGTCAGAGACTCTCGTAACATAGTGAATCCATTCACACTCGGCATGGATTCAATTGAGTACTATAGTATATAGTACTACACTACGTCATTGAAATTGCAAAAGATACCTTTAAAAAGTTTTATTTTGTGACATTAATTTGGGATAGGAACAAAATATGTTGGGGAAAATCAATTCGCGGTTTTATTTTTTTATTTTTTCACGCATGCAGAAATTTAAATACTTGGGGTCCAAAAGCAGTCTCTTTCTCATACTATTATGATGTTTTGATATGTAAAAAAAATTGTTGCTTTCTAGTATAGTTTTACCCTATTAGTACAAATATGTGCACTAGTTTCAAAAGGAATCTAAGCTGAAAATGGAAAATTGAAAATTTATTAGATACACCATGCATGAAATATTGATGACACACGTTCACATTGAAATTTCATAGAAAAGGGACATATGATCAAAACATTCAAATTTAATTACCTATGTGTATGTTTAATTTTGCGATGAGAAAAATTGATTTTGACAGAATTGATTATGTAAAATTGATTCAGGCCAAAATTGATTTTAAGTTAAAGTTGTTTATGTTTTGATATATTCATGCAAAAGTGAGTTGGACAAAAAATTTGAGTTTAAAAATAAATTCTAGAATCAGAAACTACGATTTCTAGCTTCAAGTAGAATCAATTTTGGAGGTAGAATCAATTCTACTTTTGAGAAACGAAACAAGCCAGAATCAATTCTACACGTCCAAAATCAATTCTGGCTTGCTCTAGAATTGAAACCAAACATACACATATCTACTAGTACTTTTTCTCTTGTTAATTTTTCATGCCATGATGAGATGCAAAAATAAGGTATTTGCTCACTAGCCAGCCATAGAATCCTCTCCTTTCATTTTTTCTCTCCTTCAAAGATTACAAATGTAAAATGAGAGAGAAAGTAAATAAAAAGTAAAAAAAATAAAATTGAAAGAGAGAGTATTCATGAGAGAGGTAGATACATTGGCTATGGTGAAAGAGAGAGTGGGAGAGAAGTGATTGAAGTAGAGGATTTAAGTTCAACAAATTATGTACACAATAAAATTGTCCCGTTAATTAAGTATTAATTTTGATATGAAGTGACTGTCAAGGTAAAGTTGAAGATTGTTAGATAATAGTATTATTAGGGCTTTAAGTATTGAGCTTTATGTGTTAGTTGTCTGGTAGTCCATTAGAAATTATTATAAATTCTCTTGTAATCCTTATTACGTTAAGCAATGCCATTCTGATATTATTGAAACGTTAGCCGTTATTTTGTGTTTCTCTCTGAACTTTAACAAAGATGATAAAGGTATTTGTAAACATTATGATGCTCAAGTCAGTATAAAAACATGAAGTGATGATTTAGGATAAAAAATTTCTACCTTCGTTCTTCTTGCAAACCAATATATACTGACTCATGATAGGAGTCGCACTACAAAAAACACGCTGTTTAGCCACGGTCAAAACCGTGGCGAAAAAGGCTATAGACCGTGGCTAATAAAATTTACCACGTTAACTTTGAGGGTGGCCTATTGGGGCGTTGCAAAATTTAGCCACGGCTAAATTTGGTATTTGCCACAGCTATATAAAGCGTTGTTACATTTTTACAACCACGGCTATTCATCAATTAGCCACGGTTAGACCGTGGCAAAACAGCACAAAGGTGACTGGGAGAAACACATTTGGCTACGGTCATAACCGTGGCTATTTAGCACATTAAAGATTGCCACTCATTTAACCGTGGCTAAAATTGGTCTTTTTTTTTTTTAATAAAAATGCTGCTATTCTTTCATGCTTTTTTTTGTCTTTATCATACACTATTCAAACTCATAAAATAGATAAATTCAAACTTTATTAACACTAAATTTATCTATGGTGCTAAGCTAAATTTATCCAAGCCCCTTATATGCCAAGAGATTGGTTCCATATTAAAATGATACCTAAGGTGTTAAGCTATATTTATCTAGAGTGCTATACTAAATTTATCCATATAATGACAAGTGATTATACACCCTAAACAAATAGATAAATAGTGACAAGTAATTTACACCCTAAACAAATAGATAAAAAATGACAAGTAATTAACTCGGGTCATACAACTTTGAAGCACAAGACCCACAAAACTATATATTCAAAATACAAGTACCTGATAATTGTAAAATTTGCCTCACATTCCTTAACAACTGGCCATGACAAACTGGTCTACAATCACATTCACATACAAGTTAGATAGATATAACTGATTTTAAATTAATAAGTAAAGAAAAATGTAAGCTTGGTTCAATGCAAACATAACAAACTATGCTACACTAGTTACTTTATATATGAACACAAGAGTGCACCATTTACCTGACAACTACAAATGTCAAAAGGAGCATCATCTGCAAGAACTATGTCTCCAAGCAAACCTGAAACTTAAAATACAAATACATTAGTTATTGAAGCTAAAGATCACAAGACCACTTTCTCTAGCTAACATTTAAAAAATTTAATTTTCTAGTTTTAAAGTTTCTATGGGACCAATTTCCAATTGCCACAGAACAGACATATTGAAACTAGAATAAACCCACACAAACCAATTCATGGCATCTATTCCTTCTTAAAAATGTGAGATTTATGCAAACTAGAATAAACCCACACAAACCAATGTGTAGGCAGTCATATTCATGCAATGCTGCAATGAGAATGGGGTGAACTTGTAATAAGAAGAACCTTAACATAGTTTCCATAATAAGCAATAAGGTGCTGCTAGTGTAGGTATCTAAACTTCGTACATTTTTCCTTCTAACAATGTCCAAAAGTGAACTCACTTTAATAACTACTATTTGAGTCCTGTCAGTAATACTTATATACTTACCAAATTATTTAACAAGTTTAAAAGATCTCATGGATTAAAAAAACGTTTTCTTAGGGGTGAGGTAGTTACCATATGAGATTTCGTAGTTCTCGCCAAGCGACTTTTCCTCTCCATGCACATTGGGTGGCAATTACTGCCTTCTTTAAGTTTATTAGATGATGTTGGGCCAAGCATTTCCGGTGGTGGCTCTGCAATACACAAATCACGACAAACTAAAATAAATCAAAATTATAAAATAAAATCCAAACATACAACAATGGTTGTGTAGGATGTATGGACCAATATTAATCAACAGAAACTATATCATTACAATAAGTGCTAATACACAACCAATAGTATACTATGAAATGAACCAGGCTACTAGCAACTGCATCATGTAGGATATTCTATCCTTATAGAAATATAACGACCCTTACATTAAGAAAATCCACCAAGTAATAGCTTCCAGTTTAATTAGAGGGTAGAAGCCTGGGGCCTAGTGACTGCCGGAAATAAGCTAGCCAACCAACTGACGAAGAGGGATCTCGCGCCAATGCCACCAACTGTTCAAGAGCTCAAGAAGCAAATATTGGCTTCAAGCCCCAGCCTACCGGACAAGGCTTTATGAGATACTACCACAACATGAGAGAAGGATAGAGAAAAATGTGAAAGTTCCTCCAAGATGGTGGAGCTGGAACTAAAATGAATCCTGCAGCACACATAATTGGAACTGATACGCATAGAAGATGCAACACACCTGCAGAAAAGAAAAGAACATAGAACACTACATGACCTCATGACACATGTGAAATCTTCCACACTAAATTACTAGCAGCATTCATTACAGCAAACTCCCCAAAATTATATATACATACCTGAAGTTCCAAAGCTATGGTACCCAAATTATTCACTAAATCCTCCTTTGTCATACCAATACCTCTATCTCTAATAGATAGAATTTTCTTTTCGTTATCTAACTTAATCTGTAACAGTATGTAATACGGTTTAATTATACGAAATAAACCACTAAAAAAGCAATTAGCTGCAAGCATTTCTTAGGTAGTCATCATAAATTAACAAAACAAATATAGAAAAATAAACTAATTAACTAATCAAATGATATAAACAGATGCTTAAATTAAAGATTTAGCAATGCTAAGCTTGGTGTTGTCACCTTCACCTAAAATCTCCTTGTTTGTGAGGGAAAGGAACCTAATATTGTCCAATGCCTACAATATAGAACTCATTTCTGATCAATACAGAGTTCCATTTCGTGTATAAAATCAAAATGCAACGATTATTCAATTCAAAAACAAGAATAAGCTTAGATCAGAAGCATTTGAAACTCAAACTTCTCTGCGTTACTCCGAAGCAATCTCTTGGAGATCGATTCCGATTCCAATTCCCTTAATTCACACACGAAAATCACAAATCAATACATAATAACATAGAAACAGAGATCGAATGAGAGAATCGAGAATCGTGAATTGTAAGTCATAGCCACCTCTTAACCACATCTGAATCTGTTGAAACTCCATGAGAACAGCGCCAATCTTATCATCCACCTTCGGTGGATCTACAAGCTCATCGGAATTACCTTCCGCATTCGCTTGAAACTTTTGACCTAACGAACAAATTTTCAAATCGTAAACGAAATTGAACAATGAACGAAGTTTGAAATGTGCAACGAAATAGATAAACGAACCTTGATCTGCGAAGAGAAGGAAAAGAGAGAGAAGAAGAAGAAGAAGAACGAAAGGGATCGTCCACTTCCTCATTGTAGTGAATGTTCATAGTTCCTAGTAGCTTCTAACATTGAGAAACTTTCGAGGAATTTGAGAGATTGAGAAATATGAGAATTGTGTGAAATGGAAACATGAGAAATTTCACAGGCAAAGAGTGAAATTGGGAAAGTGAAAGTAAAGTAACGCGGGAGAACCCAAGACACGGCGCGTATGTTGAAAAATATGGGAAAAACACTTTACCACGGTTAAACCGTAGCAAATGGACTTAAATGCCCACAGTCACAATAACCGTGGCTAATCGACCGTGGGTAAAGGCCGAATTTTTTGTAGTGTCGTCTAGCATTGATATTTGATAGACGAGATGGTTATGTACGGTACTCCATCAATAATACGATTTGTGGCCATTACGGCTATTATTGGTCAAATGAGCGTTATGAGGCTGAAAGGATTTAACTATTGTGTCTATATTTTTGGATATCTTCCTAAGTGGATATATAATATTGGTTCTTTACGTTTTTGAGATATGGGTTGACGAGCATGAATTTTGGTCGAGAACAAATTTGATAAATTATTATAAAGAGTTTAATTAAGTGTTTGAAAATGATAGTCATCCCAAAACTTTCAGCTATTTGAAAAAAAAATTAAATGATTTTTGGATTTATACACTAAAACTAATGTGTAGTAATACTTTTTCTAGAAAAAAAAAAAAAAAAACCTAAAATTAAACACTAACTGTACTAGTATTTAGCTGAGCCATATGAAATTGTCAAAACCTCAATTTCAACAACTAGAGACTTAAATAAATTTTTAGTGGTCCTGGCCTGACTCTATATGAATGTGCTCTTTGTAGACCCTTTTAACTTCAACCTTATCCCGCCACATTTTGAAAATTTTAATAATGATGGATGGATCTCGATGAATACAGGGTTGGCCATAATTTTTATTTTCAAAATATCAACTTTTAGTAAAATAATTTTTTTGCCATAAAACATAAATACAGTTGATATGATGATGGATGGATTTGATGTATTTTATCTCTAATGGATAAATTGGATTGAATTCTTTAAATGAATTTTAATGGATTGTTAATTGCTTAATGAATTATTTTGATTCATCAATTAATATATAAATCCATTCAATCCATCAATTTTACCACCAGTAATTTTGTAGGTTTAAATATGAAAACTGTATATATAATAAAATTTTCTACCAATTAGGCTAAGGTTACATGACGAATATACAGTATTATTTTTATTAGTTAAAAAAAATATCACATCACTTGAATAAAACAAATACCGTAAACTTTCGCTATCATCATACATACAGTAATATTCGTTGTTAATTATATTATTATTGGTTGGCATATTTTTATTTGGACACAATTTAATTGGTTGGCATATTGAACAAAATTGGACCACATCAATAGAAAGAATAGAAAGTCAAGAAGAATAGAAAGTCATCAGCGGGCAAAGTCTGGATGAGCTAACATACAAAACAGTGTTTTAAGTTTTAACTCAGCAAAATGATTACGTGATTATCACTGTTACACCTTTTCTTTTTAATCATAATAGATTACTAGCAAAATAATAGGTAATGTCTGTTTTGATATTTTTATTGGTATTATGTTTATTAGCCGCCAAACAGACACATTCTGTGTCCGTTTGTGTGATTGATATTCTTTTTTTTTATTTGCTGTGATCGAAATTCTCTATTGTGCAAATATAAATAACTACTTAATCTCATTTTTTATTGGACTTAGTTAATTGATAACTACTTAACATTCTTTTTTGTTGTGGCTAATTATTATAAGAAGAAAAAATATATATTTTTTTTTACTATAAAAAAACTGAAAACATACTTTTATGTGGAAGTTGTGCTTAGTTATTAAGAGAAAAAAAATTATTTACTAAAAAAAATGAAAATCTGTTTTTATGTGGAAGTTATTTTTCAACATATACAAATATTTAGTTTTTTTTTTTTTGTAGTTTTTTTTAAGGGTAAAATAGGTATAATGAAAAAGTCATCTCAAAAATTTGTATCCTTTTTATATATAGTAATAGATATACGGTATCTTTATTTTGTAGATTATCTTTTACGGATTTCTCTTTATCTTGTACAGAAACCTGATTATTATTAATAATATATTTGCTGTTAAAAAAAACACTAGTAATTTCTATGATTGACAATGTAATTTTGTTTACTCAAACCATATTTTATAGGTTAATTTTTTAAATATCTTTTTATATATATATTTTTTAACGATAAATATATTATTAACTAGATCTCTTCATACAAGACGAACAAAAATCAGTAACATGAAACTACATAATATAGGTGCCATATATATGCACAATACCGAATAAACACTCAAGTCATATTTTATAGGTTAATTTTTTTTAGGGTAAATAGGTTGATACACCCCTATAATGTGGGCGAGTTTTGTTTTTCCCCCCTATAATTTTTTTTCTTTTGATTCGCCCCTTGCAAAGTAAATTTTTTTGGTTTCCCCCCTTGGGTGCAAGGAATTTGCACTTTTTAAATCGGTTGAACAGATTAACCGCTTTAAAAAGTAACACTTTTTAAATCGGTTTGAACAAAATAACCGATTTAAAAAGTGCACCCAAGGGGCGAGTCCAAAAAATTCAACATTGCAAGGGGCGAGTCAAAAGAAAAAAAATTACAGGGGGGAAAAACAAAACTCGCCCACATTACAAGAGGGTATCAACCTATTTACCCTTTTTTTTTAATATTTTTTAAATATATATGTATATAATATAGTATAAGTTGTATAACATAACTTAATTGAATACATGTATTTGACACTAACAGCGTAAACACATTAAATCATAATTATAATTAGCATTTGGAAAAGAAAAAAAAAAAAAAATTGGTACCACCATGTGGGTTATTCTTAGCTGACGTGTCTAGCCCATGTTCCAATTTATTTTTTCACCTACAATTTCAGCAGGATGGGTCCAGCCCAAAAACTGAATTATCGATAATCAAAGATATCAATAGCAATATAAGCCAATAACTAAAAAGCTAATGTTTAATTTCATGAGTTACGGATCATCAAAATGGAAAAAGATGTTATTGAAAATGGTAAAACTATGGAATACTAGAAGTATAATACATTGGAGGACACATGCATGGATAATTGAAAAGGAAGTTTTCACCCATGTTTTAAATAAATTGAGTTTGAATGATTCTTGTAAAAAATTGTGAACCCAAGAATCATGTTAGTGTTTTAGTGTATGCAAATTAAAGTCAATTTTTTTTTTTGAAGCAAATTAAAGTAGTATTTATCTTTTTTCCGTTAAAAAATTAAGGCTTAAATGTAGATCTGTTACCCTAAGTTGTTTGCTTTTGGCCTCCTTAAATTTCAATCGTTTGATTTTAACTTCTTAAGTTTTATAATTATTCGATTTTGACCCATAAATTTTTTTTGCTCAATTTTAGCCCTCAAGTTTATCCCTTTTGTATTTGTTAATCCAATGTTGATTTTTTTAACTAAAAATTGTTTATGTGGCTTTAAAAAAATTGACTTAATTATAATTTTAGTCCCCCTAATTTTACTCATTCGCTTGATCCCCTATTTTAAAGTAATTCAATTTTTATCCCATTATCTCACTAGTAGAAAGTGCAAGTTGACTAAAAAGATTTACCCAACAAACACTTCAAAAAAAAAAATTTGACTTTAATTTGCATACACTACAACAAATTCAATTTATTTTTTGTTAGTGACACATATATTTATATATGTAAAAGAAAAACAACGGTGTCGCAACACTACAACAAATTGAAATTCAATGTATATACAAAACATACAAGGAACTGTTATCAATTAGATCAAGTGTTATCTAATTAATTAAGGTACAAACCCTTCATTAATTAAGTACAAATATATATGGGGGGCAAAAAGAACCACAAAAAAACCCTACTATACAGTTGATCACTACCCTTAGCCATTCAGCCAGCTGATGATCTTGACACATAAGGCTACAGTTTCTCAAACCTATTCCTTTCTTCTTTTCCTTCCATAAAATGCAAATTAAAGAAGCTAAAAAAGGAATATCACAGAGAAACAAAAAGAGAAAAAAAGTTTTCTTTTGATGATAGTATATAATATCATAATTTTGATTTTATAATAATTAAACAGCCACCTATAAATAATAAATATGTATTATTATTATTTATGTGAAGTAATAATTATAATAATAATAATAATATAGATGAAAATGAAAATTAAAAATTAAATGCCTCCAAAGTCTGTAAGAGAGAAAGGTGGTGATGTTTTGTCCGGCAAATTTCCGGCATGACGTAGCCCTAAAGTGAGTGACACATCACCGGAAGTAGCGGTCCCAAATCTGATGAGTGTGTCAGCAGAAGTAGACCCATAATCCGCAGTAACAAAGCTTCCATGTCGACATGTGTCATCAATAGCCATTGAGTCGGAGATAGGTGGCTCCACCTCAGATACGGTGGTTTTTTGGGTGGCGACTTGGTTTTCGGAGAAGGGTTGTCTATTATTTATTATTGGTGTAAGTGATGGGTCATTTTCATTGGCATTGATAATAATATTGTTGGATCTCTTGTTGTTACTAGTAGGTTGTGGTATTGTTGAAGATGGTGTTGAAGTTTGTGCAATATTTGTAGATATGTGACCACTAGTGATGTTGTTGTTGCTTGTACTGCTTTGAATATTTTTGTTGTTATTTTCTCTATCTTCTTCTTGATCTCCTTCTGATGATCCTTCTGCTTCTTTAAGTTCTTGTTGGTACATATCTTCTACCATGGGTTTCCACAAACGAACTCTAGCATTAATGAACCAGTTTGATACCTGAACATTTAAATAACAAACACATGTTTAATGTACTAGCTACTATTCATTTTCATGCAGTGTAATTGTTTAAATTTAATGTGACTTGAATGAAACAATTTTATTGATGAGTTGGAGTATACTATTTTTCTAGCTATTCAAAATATTAATTTTCATGTCTTTTTAACCTTTTCAATGACATTTTGTAAAATAGACATTTCAATCAAATTTATATCAGGTGGTTGAACTTGGGTGAATTATCAGCTCCCATTAAAAATGAATTGTTTAAGAGAATTTAAATAATTTCTTCTAATTTATAAATTTTAACAATAGAGCAAAACCCCGTAGCAAGAAGTTGTACTAGGGGGAATCTGAATTAGATTCATGAGAGGAACAATTATCGGTCAGATTTTATATATTTTTAAATTGAATTTTGAATTTTTGGATTCCTTTTTCTTAAAAACCGGAATGTTAAAACCAAATAATATTTTCAACAATTTAAAATAGACATTTTTTTTATAAATTAATATGCATGCCTTTGGCACTCTTTGGGGTGGATTGATTTAAAATAATAAGCATGCCTTTTCTCATTATCCATGAGAAAAGGTAGGTATGATAACTCATAGCTATAAGGTAAAATTTGTCAGAAATTTAAATTCACTTCAAAGGTAATAAAATCTAAAAAAAAATACCTAACCAAAAATAAAATCTAAAAAATAAGATGACATGAAATGATTGAATGCTTGATAATAAGGCAATTTTAGGCTATGACAGTTATGACATTTAAAATAATGGCACAATTTTGGCATGCAAAACTCGAGCTATGCAATTGATTTTGACCTCCAGTTTTAATTTTCAACAAAGTTGAAAGTACATTCAATAATTCAATTGTGTTGTCCGGTTTAAGTATAAAGGAAACATAAAAGACTGTTTTCTTTCAATTTAGTTTGTCCCTCTACAACATGTATATGGTATTTTTTTGAATCGGCTAAATTTTATTAATGAACAATTCCCTAAACAAGAAGTATAAGGAATTACTCAATTCCTTAATTTCATTTATAAATAACATGTATATGGTATTGATAAAATTACTCAATTTCATTTATAAATAGTAAAATCAAATTAACCTAATCCTTACACTATCAATATATAAAATGGTTTATAAATTTGTAAAATTTAATCATGTGCATTACTGAAAATTAAATGCTTAAGGAGTACAAATTTTATCATGCAATTTGTCACACCTTATTTATTGTTTAGGTAATTTTGATATGGATCTTCTAAAAAATAGGTGAAAGAGAGACCCTTAGTATTTTTAGCAGATTTAAAATTTATGATAATAAAAAGAAGAATAATAGTTATAATATTTTATTTAAATATATTGAAAATAGTAAAGTTCAGATTTAAACTGGATCCATTTTTTTATATATTTTTTATAATATATATAATATTTTATTTAGATATAATATTTTATTTAAATATATTCTGATCTTTTAAAATATCAGTGATATATATTCCAAATAATATATATATATCACTGATTGATATTATGTCAAATATGTTGTTAATTGTTATGTACGTTGAAGCAGCTCTAGTACTTGTTATACATGACAAAGAAATGACAATATATATGAATGCATATGAACAAATTTTTTAAGAATTTTAAGATATAGGGGACAAAGTTTTTTATGTGCCTATGGATTGTACACTGTATTGTCCTTCCCCATATATCATCGATCACTGACTAGTTTTAGATGTGTAAGAATGTACATGCGGTAAGAAATTACTGTAACATGTACATATGGTATAAATTATTATAAAAGAGATGTTTTTTTTTTGACTGATTATAAAAGAGATATTTGGTGTATCAATTAACATATAAAATATTTTGACCTAATACATTTTAGCTTTTAAATATATTTAAAATCAGAGTATTACTATAATTGCCAAGATAAATAGTATTTTAGATAGAAAATACTATTAATATAAGTTTGACCAAATACATTTTAAATGTTTTATCAAACAAGTGTTTATATTTAAGAATAGGAGTATAGTTTTATGCTTTGTTATGTCATGTTATGCCTCTGACAATTTTTTGTACAAAATTAAAGACGACATAAAATATTAATAATTCAGATAGAAAATATTTACTACATTGTGAAACTAAAAGAAAAATGAAGTTGCATGAATACTTAAGATTGCATTAATTGGGTGTCTAGAGAGGGCATAAACTTGAAAGGAATTTTTTTTTTTTGGTAGTGAACTTGAAAGGAATTTACCACGATGAAATAATAATATCTAGAAATGATATCATTTATTTTCCTTATTTATTGTCCCTATTGTGTAGTTGGGGGAAATGAATCCAATTGATATGAGAGAGAGAAAATATTGTTTTCTAGAGGTAAAAATTAGAGGGAAAAACCGATAGAAAATCTCAAAAACACCTAAATTTTCAGTATATTTATTTACAAGTGTTTTCTAGAGAGAAAAATTAGAAAGAAAAAACTGATAGAAAATCTCGAAAACACCTAAACTTTCAATACATTTATTTACGAGTCCACCTTTAAATTATAGGTTTTGAATTAGATGAATCTAATATAATTATATTACATGTTAATATGATTTTAAAGTTTCAACAAAATTACAATTTATTTTGTCAAATTGACCATCAATTCAAAACATGAAATTTTATAAATTTTGTGAAAAAGAAAACAAAAGAAAAGACAAGAAACCAAAAAAAATTTCAAAAAAAAGTTGAAAAAGAGGAAAAGGAAGAAACATAATAATAAATGATAAAGAGGATGTTGGTTTTTGTGTTTGTATGAAAGGAAGAGAAATATTAAAGAGAGGAAAAAACCAAAGAAAAACAAAACCCAAAACAATGTAAGTTGCAGATGGTCCCTTCTCTTCTCTTATCATATCTTCTCATCTCTTCTCTTCCATATTTCATATCTTTCTTATACCCTTTTTTTTTTTTTTTATCTTATTATGCATGTGGTCCTTGCATGTAATTAATCAATTAAATAATTTACTCAAAAAATATAATTGTCTTATTCTTTCTCTCTTTGATTGTGGAAAGCTAAGAGTGGAGGGGACGAACCTGATTTCTGGAAAGGCCAGTCTGTCTTGCTAAGAGATGCTTATCTGCATCACTCGGGTACCTGAAGAAAGAGACCAGAAAATGACATCACAATCCTTTCCCTTAATTGTATAAACATATATTCACATTTCTCTTAATATTACTATCAAAGTTTATAATAACCTTTCTTTCTGTCTCTCTGTCATCAGAATCTATGAATCAATATTCAATGAATCAATTACTAACAACAAAGAAAGAAAGATCCTATCTTCCTATCTGCCATTTATTTACCACAAAATATTATAGTGAATTTCTACAATCACTTTCATCACTCTCCTTACTTTATTTACTATCATTTTATCAGTAATAAATTAGTTGTAGTTAATTAAAACAGGTGAATTAAGACTTCATGCAATGCAATGATTTTTTGGTAAGACATCTGGTTATCGATCGATCTTTACACCTATTACGAGTGGGTGGTGGAATATGTCAGGCATTTTTGGCCGATGGAACAATTTATGACCGGCTCGTTGGCTCGAGTGGTACTTGGTTTGAAGATTAGGGTGTTTATGTTGCCCTACTCGTAGAGCCGACTTCTAGTTTTATTTGCTTAGTCTATATTTAATATCACAATGAGTATTCCAGAATCACGGTGGATTATCGTAATTCTGATATATCCACCATATTATTAAACATACACTTAGTTTTGCTTCCGTTGTTTCCTGGGTAACTAGGTGCCTTGGTAGTGGTGTACTCAATATATAGTTAGTATTTCTTGTACTCTTTATACTTCGTTGGAATTTTGGGTTACATATATAAGGTTTAATTTAATTGGCAATCTATTAAATTGATTAGTAGATATATTTATTTGAGTTCAAACTCAAAATCTCACGGTTGTGTGAATTTGAATAATGTTTGTTACTTCACCTAAAAAAGAATGGCTCATGCAATGCAGATATATAGTAAATGCTAGTTATCTTTCTTTACAGCTTTTAACTGGCGAGTTATTAACATCCAGGGTGTATGATATTAATGACTGTTGCTTATATTATGGCTTTTAGATTCTCTCTTTGGGTGGGGGAGAGGCTTTTCCCTCTGCAACTCCTTTTTCCTCTTAATTCGTTAATTAACGGAAACTGTGCTTGCTTACTTTACTTTTCTATACTACATCAAATATTGATCACGGTATCTTTCTATATCGTACCGTTTGTTAAGCTTTATTGCAACTATATAAAATTAATAAATATCATATATATTATACCCATCGAACTTATCTTACCCTAGCTTTTTAAGTGTTTGTATACTCCTGTTATTATGTGGTGCTGCAATTGTAGGGATTGAGATTTACTGCAGTAAATAAGCATGCAGTTTTCACGTAGTATTAAATCTCGGCCATTAATTATTGATTGAACGGTTTAAATTGATAAAGTTATTAAATCACATAAATTGATCTCAACCGTACGTATTAGATTGAACGGTTCTAAATTAAAACTATGGGAAACTATGGCAAATCTTGACAGCAGCAAATCTGCTAGCTTCTCAATTGTAGGGACTGTTCGAGAAAGAAAAAAGTTTATCTCATTAAATCTAATAATCTCTGCTCCCGCAGCTTCAAAGAAAGAAAAAACTTCTACGCTATTTATAACCATTAATTTTTTTAAGTGTAGCAAATGGAACTCCTACGACATAAGAGCTGGAGGAGATCTAAATCCCTAAATTCTTCTAAAAAAAAATCGTAAACAATAATAACCGTATATATATGATATGATATGACTTGTTTGGTATGCAATGTAATATTAATGAACTAACAATAATAATAATAATAATAATAGATGTTTGCTAGTCTGTCTTGTTGTTTTTAATATAATTCATTTTTGCTTGTTCAAAATAATAATAATAATAATAAAAATGAGAGTGAGAGAGAAAGAACATACGGGTGAAGAAAATGCTCAAAGAGCCAAGCTCTCAAAATGTTGACAGAACGTTCAGGCAAACCTCTTTGTGGTCTCCAAGCTTCTTGTTCCATCATTCCCATTTGATGAAACGCTCTTTGCTGTCTTAAACTTTGTTCAAGAAGTTTAAGTCTTGGTGTCTCTCCTTTAGTCAAACCTGATGTCCCCACACCATCTTTCTCTCCCAATAACTCACAACTGTGTTTCAACTGTGCTGTTATTGCATCCTTTAAACAACGAAAGTGCCTTGACATTGCTTTTTGTGCTAGTGCTGTGTATGGAACTGCAGCACCATATCCCATTACTAAATCAAATGAATTCACCACCATTTGCATTTGTTCACAGTAGTGACTGTATCTTCTATCCACCTGTAATTTTATATCATATGAATATGAGTAATTATTTGATACATATCTTATTTGAAGATACTAATACACTGCTGAGGTAGATTATTACGATAAATTTACAAATAATATTTATTAATTTTTGGATGTATCAGAATTATTTATCTCAACGATATATCGGTATATATTTTTTGTACCAAAATGTTCAGCTATGAATATATGATGATGGAGTGTTGAAAAGTCATTTTTTAACGGATGGAAAAGATATAGATTCATTTGGCGCATGCACGTTCTCATTTACTACTCTCATCATCTCATCGTGTGGTTTGTAATAAAGCTACATGGATCAACCAACCTACTCTTTAATTAATTATTTTATATGCCGACTAATTAATCCATGCAATGCTAAAAAAAAAAAAAAAAGTAAAATTGATGCAAATTGTGGAATAAAATTAGTCATGTTGACATGCAGCTCCGGGAGTGAATCCACCATACGCCACTTTCATAAAATATTATGTGTGCGTGAGTTTCGCCGCTAGATTTTTAAAAATTGTGTGAATGTACAATTTTTTTTAACATTTAAGAAATTGTACATTTAAGTATTTGAATTTGGTATGACATTTTCTTTAATTATTAAAAAGTAGATAGGAAAAAAAAATAAATATGTTGTTGGGAAAGACTTTTACACAACATATGTGGAAGAGAGATTATCTATTCTCAAACAAATTTATACCATATAGTATTTTTTTTACTAGCTTAATTATATGTGGAAATTTTTTATTTATATGTAAGATGTGTGTTGTGAAAAAATTATAAATAAAGTGTAAAAAAGTGGAAACTTGGGAATTTGTAAATTAAATTTTACTATATATAATCAAATGTGAATGTGAGTGAAGAATGTGCTTGTGTAAATTTCTCTTAAATGAAATTTAAGAACATTTATGTAAAGAAATGACATTTCTCCCGATACCTCCCAATTTAGTGACCTGAGATATAAAGAATGACAATCACTTGAAATATTAATATATGATGTTTATGGATTTGAGATGATGACAATGGAATTCTAACAACTTTGCTACGTTCGTACTACATATGATTGGGAGGTGAGTGAGTGCCTTCTTTTCTGTTTTGTTTGGTCAGTCCTAAAATTAATAATCAGAAGAAACGTCATTTCTTGATTGATGTATTCTCTTATATAGATTAGATTAGACTAGATAAATGATACTCTCCGGTCTAATATATAAGTAAAAATTTATATTTTAATTTTTTTAATAATTAATGTATTTAATCTATATTATGAATCAGATATATTAGTTATTGAATAATTTAAAAGGTAAATATTTACTTATATATAAGACTGAAAAAAATATATCGCAGTATCTTATTTTTAAAACTTTCACCAAACTACTACTTTTTTTTTTAAAAGAAAAACACACCTAAAAAATGCCAAGTAGTATATAAAATGAAATCTTCTCACCAATAGAATCTTAAGATTAAAAAAAGGTTTTTGATTAAAATAAGGATCAAATCCTTACCAACTGATCCTAAGTTGTGGAACCCTACTAGCTATAGAAGCCGGCTTTTGCCTTTCTGAAATTCAAGATACTCACTAGAGGACTAGTATATAATATGTGTGTTTTATTAATGGATTATTTTAATTAATTAATCATAATTAAGAAAAATTAACAAAGATATTTTTTAGACCTTGACTCTTGATGAATGAGAGAAGGTAAGAGAGAGAAAGAGGAGAGAGAGAGATTACATGCCTCGTCAAGCATTGTTAGAAGTTTGACCTTCCTTCTTTGATGCTCAATCCTATCAGCAGGTGACAAAGGTGAAACATCTTTTGAAGAAGATGAAGAAGCACCACCACCACCACCACCAACACTACCACCACCTTGATTTGAATTAGGGTTTGATAATTGTCTACTAAATTTATTCTTCTTGAATTGACCCCTTCCAACACTACAAAACTCTTCAAGCAATTCTTGAGCAGCTTTAACATACTTTGAATTTCTCAACACATTAACAACACCTAAAGAAGAAGGAGAAGATGATGAACCAAATCCAACATGTCCATGATGAATATGATTAATTTGTCCTAATCCACTTCCTTGTAAATGATGATGAACACCACCAAGATTCTTGTAAGATGTTCCTGCTCCTTGATTGTAATATAAAAAACCAGCAGGGTCACCCATTCTTAATTCATCTGAATGATGATGTTGTTGTTGTAAGGAAGAAGATAAAGACAATGAAAGACCTTGTCCTTCAACAACACTTGCTATCTCAGTTTGGTTGTTGTTGAGTTGATGATGACTTGTTGTTCCTCCTCCTCCTCCTTCTTGTCCCCATGTGAATTGACCAAATGACCCTCCGGCGGTTCCGCCGGTGTTAAAACCTTGAAGATTTGTAGTTGAAGGATTTGGAAGTAACATGTGAAGAGTAGAAGAATTAGTAGATGGTGGTGGAGGAGAAGGGGATCTGGTGGTTTGTGGATTCATGAGAAAAAGCTGCATGGCAGCTGCTGACTCAGCATTAATGTTTGACATCTGATGATGATTCTGATGATGAAATATGCTGCTGCTACTGTCACGGTTATTATTATTATTATTATGATGATGATGATTTTTTGAATCTGTTAAAATTGATTGTCTGTTACCGTACCAGTCATTGGAATTGGCTATTCCATGTGGTGGTGGTGGTGGTGGTGGTGTTGTTCTTGTTGATGCCAATTGTTGTTGTTCTAATAATTCGGCTGCAGACGAGGCACCGTGAGGGAAATTGAACATCTCGGACAACATTCCGGTTGTTTCGTAAACCGGGAGAGCTTCTTGTTCTTCTTCTATACCGCCACCTATTAGTGACGGTTGTGGTGGTGGTTGTTGTTGTGAGTCGAAGCCATGTAGTCTCACTTTGTCTCTTTGAATTTGTTGTTGGTGGTTTGGTGAATTGCTGTTTTCTAATGGAGTATTCGACCTCTCGAATCCATTCGAGAAGTTGAAGATTCCTTGTTGGTGGTGGTTCTGGTGGTGGTCGTGGTGGTGATGATAATCTTGTGACATAGAATTGTTTGAGTTTTGAGACTTTTGTAAGATTGAATTAAAGGAATTATGATATTGGTAAGTGTTTGATGAATTTGAGAAAGTTGAAGGAATTGATGATTGTGTTGTTGCTATTCCCATCTTAACATCTTCTTCTTCATCATCATCATCATCATCACCTTCACCATTTTCATCTTTTGCTTTCAAATTCAATTGAATTGATCAATAATAAAGATCGATCGGCTCGGACATAAGCTAATCTGTAAACTTAAACATTCAACAATAAACATAAACATAAACATCATATGTAATTGATGAAAGAAAAATATATAGAATTTTTATTTTAATTTTTTTTTTATTTCATCATTTTCAACATTTGTTATATCATCTCATGTTACATATATATATATAGAGAGAGACATTAGACACACATGTAATATTGTACCTGTTAGAGATGAAGAGTATGAAAGGATGAAGAGTTTTCAAACATCCTTTTCAGTTCTGAGAAATTGAAAGCTTCTTGAATTCTTTCTTCTCTCTCACAAGGCACACTCACATATGCACTCTCTCTCGTCTCTTTCACTTCTTTTTCTTTCTCTCTGTTGCTCTTTGCAGTTAGTGTACTATTGTCTTTGCAATCACCTTATGGAAAAAGAAAGATGGAAAATTATATATAGCATACAATTATAAAAATTAATAAAAATGGTGGATTTGTAGGGGACTCATATATCTCTCTCAAATAAACGCAGTGAGAGAGAGAGAGAGAAAGAGAAGCGGTCGTTGTTGTTTCTCACTCTTCTTTGATCTTCACTACCTCCCTTTTAGTATTTTTCTCCCACCAATAATGTCTTTTTATATTTACATTTCTTCTAATTCTTCACTATCACACAAAATTAACATATGTGGTAGTAATAGATTGCAAGCCAATAACAAAATATATTAATTCTCTACAATTACCATAATAACCTTGCAATATACAAAAAAATAGAATTTAAAAATTTAGTATCATTGTGGAAGAAAATTAAGACGGGGTGTTCTTTGTTTATTGGAGTCGGTGTGCCTTTTTTGTTTTCTTTTTTTGGTGCATTTGTTTTTTAACTGTTTATGTTTAGTCTTATTTAGATTTTTTTTTGAATGGCAAATATATAATATATTAATATAAAAATAAAACAAGTACAAAAGGTTCTAAAAATAAAGAGGTACCTGAAGTATCTTCATCTTAACTCAAGTCTTATTTAGATGTTGATTTTTGGTTGTATACTAAAGTATTTTATTGTAATCTTAACTTTTTGTTGTCTTTCTCGTGTATATATAATTTGATATTTGTCATTGAAAAAAAAATTATACTCTCAAACAAAATTTTCTATTTTTGTTATTATTGTAAACTTATTTTTTACTATAATTGATAAATGACCCGTTTTAAACTATTTTTAGAGGTTTATATTAGACACAACTTCAAATAAGAAAATACTTATGGGTTATAATATGTATGGTGTAAAGATGATATTAATATCTTTAATAAATTTTAATAAAATTTATTACTTGTATGTTTTTCATTTTTTAATATAATTTTTTTTTTTATTAAAAAGTGTAAGACTCACTTTTAAACCTTATTTTTTTTACACAACTTTTAAACCATATAAAATATTAGATGATCCAATGTGTATTTATAGAGAGAAATCGATGAATTTTTATTTTTCTAGTTTATATTTTAATATTATTATTTCATTTATTATATATGCTTTTTTTTTTGACGCAATTTATTATATATGCTTGACAGCCAAGATAATATGAACAGAATATTGGAATGTATGTTAAAAGAAAATATTTTGTGCAGATTTTATTAGGGTTGGATTTGGTGTTGTAAAATATATCTATGAATATGCCATTGGAAGTGTTGGATTTTATTGTCATTTGAATCCGTCCTTTGGAAACCAACACAAAATTATACGAATAAAATAAAGATAAGGTCAGTACAAAGTCATCTCAATGATCCAAACTACACCATCTTTATATTGAAATTACCATAATAACTTAGGTAATCATTGCAAAAGGAGATAATAAGTAACATAAGGAGCAAGGTCACTTTGGTCATTTAAAAAATAAATTGCTACAAAATTAAATTATGAATAAATTAATAGGTGAAGTGAGATAGGAAATGAGAAATTGATAAATGAGGAAGGGTAAAGGAAATTGATGGATGGCACGTGCCATTGGATGGGCAAAATAGACAAGTTAGGTTTAATTGTGTGGGAGACATAGTTTCTGAAAATCACTCATAACCGCTTTAAGGTTTGGCACTGTCACACTGATGGTCATGTTCATTTTCCATTTTGGTGAAGCCTTTGATTTTTACAGGTGTTTTTTATGTTTCGCCTTCTTTAACTTGCATTAATTATCATCTTGGAATCGTGTTAACTGTTAATTTTAACTTCTAATCATTTATTACTATGGATAATGTTAGCCTTTTACATTTCGGGTTATCTCATAAAAAAGTTAGTTGCACTAGCTATAACAAAGTTAGTGACATTTATAAACTTTAGGTTATTTATACACTTAAAGAATATAACACTTTTATAGAACTATTCTTATTAACCAATGTCTAAATGTATAATGATAAAAATGTACGAAATAATTTAGTTGATAATTGCAAGAAGATTAGATATGCAAGCACACATGTATGTTAGAATATCAAATTTTAAACTTTTAAATATTTAGTGTTCGTGAATTTTCGATTAGATTCTTTAAAATAAAAAAAGAATGTAAAGTGACACTAATTCGCTTGAAGATATTCATGATCGGAAGTTCATAATTGTGTCAATAATTTTGTCTTTCACTTCTTACTCTCTCTACAAGTCAGCAACTCATCAGTCATCCCTAATTTCTCTTATAGAACATATTGATATGAAGACAATTATTAGTGACTATGCATGATTGCATCTAGAAATGTACGTATAAATTATTTTGTATGAGTATTTGGATATTAAATAAAAATTTAATGTTTTTTGGGAATTCAAATTTTTTTATTCTACTTATTAGTTAGGGCCAAAATTATAGGCTCACCCTTAAGCCACCAAAATCTTAGAATACAAACCACTGAAACACCACTTTCGTAGCCCGAAAATTTTCAACCATAACTTTCCATATCATAAGAGTGTCCTTCTCAGCCTTTAAGAGCTCCGCCCCTGGCCTTTGAAATTAAATTAAACATCGACCGATGCTTTGATCACCGGAAGAAACAGAAAATGAGCCAATGAATCTCCTTCTTTTAGACCCTTACAAATGTCTATCTACTTAGTAGGAGAACCATTGTCAAGAAACGGTTAGCTACTATAAAAAATTTAAACTTGTTGTGAATTCGAAAAACTCACACTAATAACCTTGATGTGTGGAGCAAATAGAATAAGCAATCAATTGAGTGGAAATAGCAATAACAACACGAACAGATAAAACTAAGAAAGCGATAAAGTGACACACAATATTGTTTACCCAGTTCGGCCAAATAAAGACCTACGTCTGGGGGAGAGGGCAGCTCTCCTTTCTTCACTATCAATCAAGTTTCAAGGTTACAATGAAATCCCAACAACAAGGGTTACAAGAAATAGTCTTTATCCTATTCTACCCAAGTCCCGAATTTCTTCCCGTGACCAAGAAATTCAATTACAAGTGTTTCCCAAGGTGTTGAATCAATCCCCAATCCCTAGAATTATTGCCAAGAGAATTCTCTATAAACCCTAGTCTTTTGATTGGCTGCAAACCCTAAAAACCACTTAGAAATAACAGAAAACGCAACTGAATATATACCACTTCGCGTACCGGCGCCCGACGCCATATACCCCGCGCCTGGCGCGGAAAACCAGTAGCCACAGCCCTTTCCAGCACGTTTCTGGAGCGCGGCGCCATACTCCCTGTGCCCGGCGCAGGTCACTGATGAAAGACAAAAAATTCTGGTTTTCTGTTTCTGAGTTTTCAAGGCAATTCTTCATAAATCTCCACCTTGCCTTCAAAACGATGGTGATGCCAACTTCCCATCAACCACCATGCTGCCCTCTCCAACTTCCGCCTACTCCTCGACGAAGTTAATTAAGTCCAAACAATGCTTGAACTTTGCTCTAGGTAACGATTTGGTGAACATGTCTGCTGGATTTTCTCCCGATGCAACTTTCTCCACCATGATTTCCTTTGTCTCAATCATGTCTCTCACAAAGTGCAGCCGGATGTCAATGTGCTTTGTCCTCTCATGATACACCTGATGATTTGCCAAATGAATGGCACTCTGACTTTGACAATGTATCTTCACACACCCTTGACTAATCCCCATTTCTCCAATCATACCCTTCAACCATATGGCTTCCTCGACCCCTTCAACAAGAGCTATGTATTCTGCTTGAGTCGTTGACAAGGCTACAACAGACTGTTGATTTGCCTTCCATGTTACCGCTGTTCCAAACAATGTAAATACAAAACCAGACAAAGATTTTCTAGTATCTACATTACCTGCATAGTCCGCATCCACATAACCTTCCAAAGCATCCCTACCCGGATCTGTTCTAGTATACTTGAGACCACCCTTCAAGGTTCCATTCAAATACCTCAACACCCACTTCAAAGCTTGCCAATGAACTTGGCCCGGATTTGCCATAAACCGACTTACCACACTAATTGCATAGGATAAATCCGGTCTACTACAAACCATACCATACATGATGCTTCCAACCCCACTTGCATAGGGAGTACCTTCCATCTTCTTTTTCTCATCCTCGGATTGAGGACACTGTTTAATAGACAACTTTGAATGGTGACCAAGTTGCGTATTCACTACCTTAGAATCTGACATTCTAAACCGCTCCACCACTTTCTTCAAATACTCATGCTGAGATAAGAACAATTCACCTTTACTCCGATCTCTCACAATATCCATGCCAAGTATCCTCTTTGCATTACCAAGATCCTTCATCTCAAATTCACCATTTAATTTCACCTTGAGCTCTTGAATCTCATGCTTGTCAGAACTTGCAATAAGAATATCATCTACATAAAGAAGAAGGTAGAGGATGACTTTCTCATCCTTCTTCATCTTGTACACACAACTATCATAGTTGTTTCTCACAAACCCGGTTTTCAATAAGAAATCATCAAACCGACGATACCACTGCCTTGGACTTTGCTTCAACCCATACAAAGATTTCTTCAAAAAACACACTTTAGAGTTGTCTTCTACAAAACCTTCAGGTTGTTGCATGTAGATTGTTTCTTCTAATTCACCATGCAAGAACGCGGTCTTCATATCCATCTGTTCTAACTCAAGATCATACATATTGACAATCGCCATAAGTACCCTTATAGAACAATGTTTCACCACCGGTGAAAAGATCTCATTGTAGTCGATCCCTTCCACCTGAGTGAAACCCTTTGTTACAAGCCTTGCTTTATACCTTGGTGCTTCGACCCCTGGTATACCTTCTTTTCTTTTGAACACCCACTTGCTACCAACTACCCTTTTGTTTTTAGGTAATGGCACAAGCTTCGAAGTCTGGTTCTTCTCCAATGAAAGCATTTCCTCTTCCATTGCCATCAACCAGTCTTTGCTATCTATGCTTTCTGATGCCTCCCTGAAGTTCTTTGGTTCTGAGTCTTGCACCACTTCAGCTGCATTCAAAGCATAACAAATAAGGTCAGCATAACCATATCTATTAGGTGGATTAATAGTTCTCCTCTCCCTATCTCTTGCTAGCTGATATTCCTGAGTCTCTATTGGTTGGCTTCCACTCTCCTCAGGTACCGGAGTCTGAATCTCCTCTTCACCCTCATCAGTAGAAGGCTCCACCTCAAGCTGAATATCCCCATTTCTGGCCTTTCTCCCAGGTCTTTGCACTTCATCCCCATTCGGGTCTCATCAAAAGTAACATCCCTGCTTAAAATAAATTTTGATCCTCCAGGTTCCATCTTCCACAGCTTGTAACCTTTCACACCTTTAGGATAACCAATGAAAACACACTTCACAGCTCTAGCATCAAGTTTGTCCTATTTGACATGTGCAAATGCTAAAGCTCCAAAGACTTTCAAGTTTGAGTAGTCTGTCGGCATGCCACTCCAAACCTCCATAGGCGTCTTTAGATCGATCCCTGTTGATGGACATCTGTTGATCAAATATGCTGCAGTACTAACAGCTTCACCCCAGAAACTTTTCGGGAGTCCAGCTCCCAACAACATACACCTCACCCGCTCCAACAAGGTCCTGTTCATTCTTTCAGCAAGACCATTCTGATGCGGTGTGTATGCAACGGTTCTATGCCTTTTTATACCTTTTTTCCTGCAAAACTCATTAAATTGCTCTGAAACAAACTCCAGGCCATTGTCAGTTCTCAAAACTTTCAGTTTAGTTCCAGTTTGATTTTCTATTAAGGTATGTCATTCCTTGAACTTTTCAAATGTGTCACTTTTATTTTTAATAATGTGCACCCATACCCTTCTAGAATAATCATCAATAATGCTAAGAAAATATGAACCTCCCCCATGAGTGGAAACTGATGCTGGACCCCAAAGATCCGAGTGAACATACTCAAAAGGTCTACTAGATTTATGTACTCCCACCCCAAACTTCACCTTGTGTTGTTTGCCTAGTGTACAATTATCACAGAAATCTAGTTTGTTCAATTTCTCTTTTCCTAGCAAGCCCTGTTTAGCTAATTCAACTAAACCTCTCTCACTGACATGACCCAACCTCAAATGCCATAGTTTAGTTATGTCTGCAGTTTCTACACTAGCTACTAATGCATTAGAAATAACTGTTGAACCATCTAAAATATAAAGACCATTAATTTTAGACCCTTTAGCAATTACTAATGCACCATGAGAAATTCTCATCACACAACGTTCAATTCTAGTGCAATAACCTAGACCATCAAACATGCTAATGGAAATTAAATTTCTCTTAAGTTCAGGAATATACCTCACATTCTTCAAAAGGAAATCACGATCATCAAACATTTTGAGTCGGATAGTACCCATACCTTGAACCTTGCACGCCTTATTGTTTACCAAGACGCACAACTCCACCTTCTTTCAATTCCAAGGTTTCAAAGTATTCCTTTCTCGGACAGATGTGATATGAGCATCCTGAGTCCATGACCCAGCTTTTCTTAAGTTCCCAACTTGTCACAGTTAGTGCTCCTGCACTCTCATAACCTTCCTCTTCACTAACAGCAATCTGAGCCGACGAACCACCACTGCCCCCTCTCTGAGGACATTCCTTCTTGAAGTGACCTGGTGTGTGGCAATGGTAACATTTGAATTTTGAGTTGTCACCACTACCCTTTGGTCTAGACTTAGACCTGTGCTTCTTCCCTTTTCCTTTACCATGGTTCTCGCTTCTACCCCTTGAAATATTCAAGCCTTCTCCACTATCATCTACCTTCAAGTCTCTGAACTTAGATAACTCCTTGGTTCTCAAAGCCGATTGGACCTCATCCAAGGTGATAGTGCCTTCTTTGCCATAAAGCAGTGCATCCTTGAGATTTTCATCGATGTTCGCCAAATCGTCAATAATTTTATTGAACTCAGCCATTTGCTCTATAACCGGCTTATTTTCAACCATACGAAAGAAGTACAGTTGTTGTTTCAGTAACTGTTTATGTGCCAGGGACTTGGTCATATACAATGCATCAAGTTTGGTCCACATAGCAGCAGCAGTCTTTTCTTTGGCTACCTCTCTCAACACCTTATCACCGAGGCACAAAATAATAGCACTAAGTGCTTTCTCATCCATCTCAGTTTTCTCCGCATCCGAGAGATTAGCCGGCATCTGTGCCACACCCTTTAGCGCCTGTTCACACTTCTGTTGGATTAGTATTGCCCTTGTCTTCACCTTCCACAGACCGAAGTCATTACTCCCGGTGAATTTCTCGATGTCCCACTTCGAACTCATGATACTTAATTCTTTTGATCCTTTGCCCCACGGTGGGCGCCAATTGTTGTGAATTCGAAAAACTCACACCAATAACCTTGATGTGTGGAGCAAATAGAATAAGCAATCAATTGAGTGAAAATAGCAATAACAACACGAACAGATAAAACTACGAAAGCGATAAAGTGACACACAATATTGTTTACCCAGTTCGGCCAAATAAAGACCTACGTCTGGGGGAGAGGGCAGCTCTCCTTTCTTCACTATCAATCAAGTTTCAAGGTTACAATGAAATCCCAACAACAAGGGTTACAAGAAATAGTCTTTATCCTATTCTACCCAAGTCCCGAATTTCTTCCCGTGACCAAGAAATTCAATTACAAGTGTTTCCCAAGGTGTTGAATCAATCCCCAATCCCTAGAATTATTGCCAAGAGAATTCTCTATAAACCCTAGTCTTTTGATTGGCTGCAAACCCTAAAAACCACTTAGAAATAACAGAAAACGCAACTAAATATATACCACTTCGCGTACCGGCGCCCGGCGCCATATACCCCGCGCCCGGCGCGGAAAACCAGTAGCCACAGCCCTTTCCAGCACGTTCCTGGCGCGCTGCGCCATACTCCCTGTGCCCGGCGCAGGTCACTGATGAAAGACAAAAAATTCTGGTTTTCTGTTTCTGAGTTTTCAAGGCAATTCTTCACAAAACTCACATCTCTGCACGAGTCTTTTTTTAATTTATTTTGAATATCACACAGTTTTCCTTTGAACACTTAACCAAGTCCAACGATCCATTTATGACCAATATATTATCCACCAAATATTGGTCTTTAATAAAAGCCAATTGATTTTTAGAAATTTAAAAATTCATAACTGGGATTAATCTTTTGACCAACACCTTTGTCATCCCTTTGTTGAGACTCCTAATTAGAGAACATAGGTCTAATCCCACCTTATTTTGGGTTTAGTCTTTTCAGAATCAAAGTTAGGAAACAGTTGAAAAAACACTTAGACCTCACGTTTACTTTGCAAATTGGTTTTCTATTTTCATTTTGTCAAATTAGTGTTAATTTTACTTGCTAACGCGTAGATATTATACTCTCGAAATGAACAATTGTGTATATTTTTAGGGAACAATGGAAATGTCAAAATATTGTTTTCTTTATTTGTAGTTCTTCTGAGATTGACTGCATTATAAAGTTAAAACAACCTGTGCAAATAAAGATGTACAGGTGCAACATGTTGAACAAGATGTGTCAGACATCTTGTCACTGGGTAAAGAACATGTTCTGAACAACATGTTGACACAAGATGTCCCAAACATTTGTGTAGGATATCTTGCCCCAGAACAGCTAGAATAAAAATTCAAACATATCCAAAGCACGCGTATATTTCAGAGTTTGTTACTGAACGTGAATTTGCGATTGTCAGCTGATCAAATGTTAGATAACAAAGTTTGTAATTAAACCTATGTGTTAGATATGATTGAGAATCATAACTAATTTGATAAAGGATTAAATCAAAACTTTATCTTATGGAGTTTGTTTTTGAAACAAGTTTGTTTTGAAACAAAATCCTATCAGTGTGCATCTCAAACACTCTACAACCAAGAGTTGCATGCCTATATATAGAGACTCAAGTCAGAGTTTCTAAGCATGAGCAATAACTGAAGATTGCGAGTCAAAGACCTTGTAGCCAATGTGCAAGGATATACCGCTGATTGAAGCTTAGTGAGTTATAAATTCTGATGAGCCGAATTTCACGCCTTCATAAAGAAACCAAAGGTGATTGCTCCGAAATGCGAAGTTCGGGAGACAGAGAGATGAGTGATGAAGCTGGTGTCTGTGGGACAAGTGTTCAACTTTCAGATACCTAAGCCATGTGAGGATTTGAGCCAAATATTTCCAAACGGTATTACCACTTTCTTTCGAATTACTACGAGAGTACCGTGCACTTGTTTATTTTCTAGAACTTGCTCTAATTCTCTGCTGACTAGTTGATTTGATATTATATGCATTGAGGCAATTGTTTGTTATAACCCAGAGCCTTTTCAAGCCACCCTTTATATATTATTATCCTTTGCTAGCCAAATTTGAGCCGTAAAAAAAATTATTATCCCTTTTGTTTCGGTGACAAACCACGATATAAGCCTATAGACCAGAAAAACAATGATTTACCCTCTTTGGAGTTAGGTAATAGTTCTCAAAGTCTTGGCAACAAAATAAGTTTGGGGTTGCTCATGGAACTAGCAACGTCTAAGTTTGGGGTGGGTATACGGTGAACTATCACTACAAAAAAAGAAAAAATAAAGAAAAATAAATGAAAAAGAGACGGGAAAAACATCAAAAAAGACCCCTAAAAAAATAGTCTCTTAAAAAAAATGAATGAAAAAGAAAAAAAGAGCCAAAGGGCAAAAGAAAGAGCCAAAGGGCAAAAATAGTGATAGAAAAGAACCATACAAAGACACATCCGATTCTTATTTTCCGATACCAACACAAAAAGGCACCATAAGGAACAAAGGTTGCGTACACAAAAAGGAACAACAAAGTAGAACTTAACTCCAATGTTTAGCCTACTATTCCCAAAAATGTCCTACCTTGACCTAAGCCACGTTATAACCCTGAAAAAACCTCCAAAAATGCATGTATATTGAATTTTGACTGGTTGCTTAGAATTCTTGCAAGCCTATGGTAAAATGGCAGGTTGTGCGATGATTGAGAGATAACCCTTTCAATTATGAGCGAAAAACACAAATGTGAGAGAGAGAAAAAGTTGAACATGGACTCTTGCAGACATTTGTCCGATTTGCTACTATCGACGTCTCCTGAGCCTAGCAGGACTGAGCATGATCGCTGCGGTAAGAAATCAGCGGTACCATTGCTGAAATATTAAGCAAGGTTGTGAAATTCCTATCATCTTATTTATCTCTTATTTCTCTAACGATCTTGTCTGACAGCATGTTACTTGAGGACAAGCAACAGTTTAAGTTTGGGGTTGTGATGACAGGAATTTCTACGTCATTTTTAGTATTATTATTAGTAGTAAAATGACCAAGACATGCCCAAATACGAAGGAAAACCTATAAAAGCAAGAAAAAGCATCAAGACAGAGTCCAAGATGCGAAAAGACAAGAAAAAGCCCAAAAAGTGAAGAAAATCAGCATTCCATCGCAGCACGATGGCTCCCATCGTGCCACGATGGGAGCTGCTTGTTCGCCAAGAAATCAGAAGCAATAAATTTGAAGAAAATCTTCCATCGCAGTACGATGTGTGCTATCGCAGCACGATGGAGTAACTTGGCGCCCAAGCTGATGAAATGCACAGGATCAGTTATAATTTTGAACTGAATCTTCACTTCGCAGTACGATGGCCTTATCGTGCAGCGATGCCTTGCTGAGGCCCATTACGAAAACTATAAATAGA
Organism: Trifolium repens; assembly: GCA_030408175.1. Lineage (NCBI taxonomy): Eukaryota > Viridiplantae > Streptophyta > Magnoliopsida > Fabales > Fabaceae > Trifolium > Trifolium repens. The sequence continues at coordinate 43,393,589 of CP125851.1, forward strand.
GCCTCCCATTCATTGTTTTATTCATTCAGAAATAGTAGAACACTCTCTACTATAAGGAGAGGTTCAGAGGAGCTCTATTGGGCATAGTTTTCTCCCCTTACGAGAAAACTAACTCAGCAAGGTATGATTTCTTTAGGCTTTTGTATTTAGGTTATAATTTCTTGTAATTTAAATATGTAGTCTTTATTATTATGCCTTAGGTTGTGGTGGAGAAGATGAACTCCCCTATGAATATTTGGAGTCTGTGATTGAGTCTAAGTTATAATAAATGATATTTAGTAATTATGTTTGTTATTTACTTTCGTGCACTTTAATAACGTATTCTTGTAATCTGGCCGGATAAGCGGGAGCGCCCATAGAATTGATATCAGGTTTTGACTTGGTATTAGTCCGGAACTCGTAGTAAATAATGCTAGGTGTATAGAGACGGTAACGTCCTGAACTAGTCGTAAACTGAGCGGTTAGAGGAGGAATCATGCACTAGGTGTGATCTGAGCACTTAGAAGATGAACAGCCCGATACTAGGACCTAGAGGTTAATTGGTGAAGGTCATAATGCATGTTTATAAACAACTCACTTAGTAATTAAGGTATGTGACACATCGAGGTTAGGCTCTCGTAGGTACCTTAGTTGCTAATGTAGGGAAACTTTAATAGACATAGTGTAATAGTAAGGTATTACTACAACAAGGATAATTCACCGCCGAACATAATCTAAGTAACTATGTTATATACCGGTCATGCCAAATATGAAGAAGGGAGGGAGTCCAACCACCATACCTAGCCTCTATATTTCTTGAATCTATTATTTATACATTCTGCAATTTATATTTCTGCAAAGCATTACGCTATTTTTATAAAAACCTTTTCAAAAACCAAAGCGAATCCAAATTATCACAAGCTTAAATAACGCTAGTAAAGCTGCGGCACGATCCCTGTGGATACGAACTCATTCTAGACACCTAGAGTGTGAATTATTACTCGACGACAGACTGGTGCACTTGCCAGACCGTAGTCAACATTCATAGCATAGGGTCCGTTTGATGCGTAGGATAAGAGACAGGATAAGATAACTGTATCATATCATGTCTTAATCCAGTGTTTGGTGAACCAACAGGATATGATAAGTTAATCCTGCAACTTATCCTATCTTGTCTCTCTAGTTAAAATTCGTATCCTGAGTTTGAGCTGGATTACGGGCAGGATAGGATAAGAAAATAATTTACCCATTTATTTGATAAAATATATTTTAAAATAAAAAATGAAAATTAATAAAATATTAATAATAAAATAATTTGATAGTAAATTAAAAATAAAATAATTAATTTTTAAATTTATACACGATTTTCACAGAAGGGTAATTTTGTAATTTACATAATTTTAAAAATCAAAATTATACTGTAATTAAAATATTTTAAAGTAAAATAATTATTAAAAATTGCAAAATAGGGATTTTAATTTAAATTTTATAACAAATTAAATATAATTCTCTTGCAATGGTAGTTTTATTATTTACATATAAAATATATGATATATTTATTTACCTTATCTAACATATATAATTAAGTTATTTATTTGATCATGTTCATATAAAAATTTAACATGTTTATTTGTTCATTATTTTATTTAAATTTATATGAAAATATTTGATTGCTTATTTAAATTTTTTATTTATAAAATTCAAAGTATTACAAAATAATTTTTTAAAATAATTTTTTTACAATGTTAATTTTGTAATTAAAATATGATATATATATATATATATATATATATATATATATATATATATATATATATATATTATCATATTATTATGAGCGAGATATACATTAAAAATATTATACGATAGTTATCATGTTTGTTATCATGTGTGCACCAAACACATGATAGGATAACTGATGATAACTATTATCCTGCTTATATCATATCCTATCATTATCCTGTTTTATATCATATCCTGACACTATCATATCTTGCGCACCAAACGGGCCCTATATAGAGTTCTCTTCTATACGGTTAGTTACCTTGTTACACAAGTAACTAACCAACTAATGCCTAACCGCCAAGTTAGTTATGCTAACCATCTTCTATAACAACTAACTAACTATTAACATAGGTTTGAGATTATAAAACAACACACATGACATATACCATTTTTTTTTATCAACTTTCTGGTTTTCAAGGGAAGAGGTCGGGATCCAATAATCCAGAGTTCTACTGCGAAGTAAAGTTTAAACAAAATAAATGTTTCACCTAAAAATCAAACTCAAATTCTCTCGAACGTGAAACTCATTAACCACTTTCCAATTTTTTTGAACGGCACATTACATATATCATACATAAGATAAATATATAAGATATACCATGCATAAGATAAATATATAAAATCATTCAATTGTCGTTCCTTTTATGTTATCTATGGTTAACTCAATTCAATCCCACCTTTTTAGTTAGGGAAAAAAAATTGCTAGAAGGGTTCCGTTGGAAGGTTGAATTATATAATTAAAATAATCTACTATTTTTTTTAAGCAAAAATAATATACTATTTATACTATTAATCTTGTTCCTTGCATCGCAAGTATGATTATTTAATAGGGAAATAGAGTAAAGTAGGAATTGTCTTCTTTCAAATGCATGTAGCTATAGCTAGCTATATATACCTTTGCTCCATAACACTCCAATTCACTACTCATTACTCAAACACTAAATTGAGAGAGGTAAAGGAAACAATTTACTTTTCTTTTGTAAAATGCAAACCTAATAAACAAATTGACAACCCAACCTTCTTTACCCATCCTCCTCTCTTCAATACAATCTCTCCTAACAATCTTCTTTCTTCTTATTGTCACGTGTATCTCACCCTCTCTCTTCCTCACACGTACACAATGGGTCCCACTTTATCATTGTCTAAACCTAATTACCCCCACAGTATCATCTACTCACGTGCCAAAGTCGGCTTCGCACGTGTTTCTAGTTTATGTTGCATGATGATATCACTTGAACATTAATTTTGTCCTTCCTCCTTTATATTTTAATTATTATTACTAGTATTTCTTTTATGAGTAAATATTGTTTTTAAAGTTCACGTTCTAGTTACAAGTGCCGCACTGCTTTGGGAAAGTTATAAGGAACAGGAACCACCCCTTTGTTTTTTGGTGGTTAAACTTTTTAAAGTCTAAAAGCTCACAATAAACACCCTTTACCTTTTTGTAAGCACTACGTGATTTTGTTTTAAGCAAGTAGCCAAACTCGCCATCTATACATAAAAATATTTCATTTTAAGGATATCTTTGATATTACGGTGATTATATTATACCATAATTATATTAATTCCTTGTGATTTGTTAATAGTTACGTAGTGTAGCTTTTATAAAATCACTGTGAGTTAAAACATATTCAAGTACATCCATCATAATATTAAGTATAGCTAAAATGCAAGTATCTGATACATAAATTGTCTTATTTTATTGTGATATATTCTTAAATATGGAAATTAGATTTGAGATTTGAAAAAAAGAATATCAAATACAGCCTAAATGCAAGTATTTCTGATTCTTTTTATAAGCAACAATTGATTTTTAGATTCATTTAATTTATTGTTGTATTTGGTCTATAAATATTCAACGAACCTAAAAACTAAATTGTTTCTTATAAATTAAATTTTTATTTAATTTATATACAAGGTTGGTGTAAAGTTATTTTACACATGCATCCAATAATATATTAACACATCATGTATTAATGTGTTTTAAAACACATGACATGTCACATTTATTAAATGATGTGACAACACACTATTAGATACATATGTAAAATAACTTTATAGTGACAATGCACAATATAATTAAACTCATTAAATAGACCGGAGAGAGCGTATAAAAACGTGTTTGTGTTAAAAAGTAAATTTTTAAGTTGGTTCAAAATTTGACATAACAACTCAAAACTTATTATATCGATTATTATTGAGTTCTACTCAGAATTAATTTGAAAGTCATTTTCATCTAAGTTAACAAAAAGTGTTGTTTGCACTAATAGAATTTGTGTCCAGAAAATATTTCTATTTATGTGCATATCGATCACCCATAAACGCACACTACGGCTAAATAAGAAGTGAAGCATAACATCAAACACCTTAAGTTGCTTTAATTTGTTTTAATTTAAGATAAAGCCCTGCATCAATCAAGCAATTGACATGCATATATTAATTATCTATCATGGAATGTGTATGCGCGTGCTTGTCATCTTATTTAAATATTTATTTATCTATACTACTTAGATTTGGGGACCAAAAATAAGGTGTTTGCTCAAATTCATGCACATTCTGATGGATCAATCTATCAATTTCACAAATCTAGCTTGAGGGCTTTGTTTATATGCGCTTGCCCGATCACACTCAAAAAGCATCGTTATAAAATAAGTGTTATTTTAGGAGAAGAAATTTATTTTAAAATAAGTGGCATATTATATTTTTTTAATATAACATTAACTTTGTATTTTTTTGGAGTCTCCTCAGGTATTTTCTATATGGGAATTTTTGTACTCTAGATATATTTAGTTTTCAATTTTCAGTATTCTTGTAACCACCCCCCCCCCCCCCCCCCCCCCCCCCCCTACCCCCCCCACCACCCGCCACCCTCCCCCCTAATTTTCCATTATTTATTTTTTGTTAATAGCATGTGTGTGTATATATATATATATATATTTTAGTTGTTAAATTCGACTATATGTATTTATGACAATTGATATAATAACCAATAGTTAGAGGAAATAATTTTGTAAAACGCATTTTTTTAAAAAAATATTGTAAAACGCTATATTTATTCATTTATTTATTTAAATTTCAAATTTATATAAAACAACTTTAAACGACACCTATTTTAAAATGAATGAAGTACGTCCAATCTGATTATTTTATTCATTATCTCGTTTTACCTAGAGGAAAAATACTTATAACTATTATTGTTATCAATTAATTTTGTAGGTTATTTATTTTTGTAAGAGAATGTTCTCTGAATACGATAGAACAAGGTCACCAATTTACCAACTAAACATGACTATAATCAGGTGGATTCGGACTCAGTGCAGTCATGAATTCGAGTCTGTATGATATTTTGAATTCTTTAAAAGTAAAAATTATTGTCTTTAAATTTTGAACTGTTTGATAAAATTTAGACGGTCACTGATCTATAATTGCATAAGCATATCTCAGATTGCAATGTACCCATATCCATGTTGTTCTATTCGGAACATAACTGGTTGACTTTGACAGTGCTACTTGAGGCGATCCTTTAGAGCCATGTGACTAATTAATTTTTATGTTATCAATTAATTTTTTTAGGTTATTTATTGTTGTAAGAGAATGTTATGTGAATAGTTAGAACCATGCCACTTATTTATCAACAAAACATGACTGTAATCTGGTGGATTCGGCCTCAGTGCAAGCATGAATCTGAGTCAATGGTATTTTGAATATTATTTTTAAAGTTTTGAACAGCTTGATCAAGTTCAGACGGTCACTGATCTATGATTTTATACGTAGATCTCTGATTGCAAAGAATCCAAATTCATCTTGTTCTATTCGGAACAAAACTGATTAACTCTGACAGTGTGGCTTGAGGCGACAGTCCTTTAGAGCGGTGGTTCACAGTGGCGATTGTACCTGCAAAACAGGTTAACATTTTGACGCTCAAGCCAATAAGCAATTAGGTGATCAAGGTGTGGAGTAAATTAAAAGTGAAAAGTGATTGAATCATACTTTGACATGAAAGTCTTTACCTATATACAGAGAGTGTGATAACCAACGAGGATTGCAAGGGATCGATGAGATTAATCTAACGGTCGTGGAAAGAAAAAGGGAAGGTACCCGTTGTGGCAAGAACACATGACTTCTGATGCTTTGTATAACTGATCCTAGGCTTAAGCGATGAAGTGGCATGAAATGGGACTGTACCTAGAATGATTGGGCCGTTTGCATTAAGCCTCGAACCAGTCCGAAAGTTATCCATAGAAACACCTACATGTCCCAACGACTCAACTGTTTAACGACAATCAATATAATGCATGTGCATATGATATTCTAGTTACAACTAATTAGTTAATGAAATATATTTCTTAAATGCATTTAGCCATAGAGTAGATGCGGTGTCTCTCGTACATCACAGCCAATACATACACATTTCACCTCAACTGATGCTAAGTACTTTTCGATCCATCCGTTATCAATTAATTTACAGTTTAGCATAACATTTTCGTAGTATATTAATCACTGTAATACGTTACTGAATTTTCAATATTGATAGGCAAGTACATAAATTGAAAGCGTGCGTGCATTTCATGGTAGGGATAGTGACTAGGTAAAGACTTTAGAACTTGTTAGTGTGGTGCTTGTCCTCCCACCATTCTACAATGTGTTGGTGTGTTTATGTTCGTGATGTTGATGGAAGCTACATATTGTATTTTACGGAACTGCATGAATTGTGCGTAGTAGCATGTTCACACAATTTGATTTTTTTTTTACTTCATGTTCACACAATTTGATGTAATAGGCTATTTCGGCGGTTGATTTGAGATTGGATGATTCATAATATATATTAGTAAAATTAATAATAATCACCTCAACCGTTATCAATTAATATATATTAGTTATGGCCGAAAATTTGAAAAGAAATTATTAGATAGTTTTTTCCCTTTATCTTGCTAGATAGATAGTTTTTTTCGTTATTCCGTGAGTTTAGCTCAATTGGTAAGACAATTGCATTATATATATAAGAGACTTAAGGGTGAAATTTCAAGACTGACAAAAAAAAAAGTTTTTTCCGTTGGTTGGATAACTAATTACTTTTTTTTATCACATAACTAATTACTTTTGTTTTGTACTTTTATTTTCTTTTGATTACTTTTGATCATGTTTTGTATGAAATTGAAGTACTGCTTGTACTTTGGTATCATTAATTTTTTTTTGAACGGCAAATATATTATTAATAAAAATCAAATTTTCGTACAAAATGAACAGAAACTGGTAAAAGAGGAGCTACAATACAAAGGCGTCGTATATAAGCGAAACACCAATAAAAATACCAAAACAAACACCACCTAATAGAAGTTTACTTCTAATCTCATTCTTAAAAGAGTTAAATATATTTTTGGAGAGGTTCTTGATTAGGTTCTTATTTAATTTTTATTATATATTTATTTCCTACAAAAATTTCCTTCCACGTAGTTTTAGTCATGACAAACTAAATTTGTGTAATTATCATTAAGCTCTTAAATTTTTGATTTTTTTTGCAAATATGTTTAAAATATTATATAATTTTTTTCTTCATATAAAGTTCATTAACTAAAATTTAGAATTTTTAATGAGATTTTTAAATATAAATTTTTTAAAAGGAAAAAGTACAAGATAAAATTAACAAAAATTATGAACTAAAAATCAAATTTTAAGCTCGTTTTTTGTATAACAATTTTTTATGATGTTTAAAGCATCATATCTACCAAAAATTATTTAATTAATACACATTGATTTAATTGTAAAAACCAAACTGGGTGCAATATAAAAGAGCTATGATAATTCCTTAATTTTTACAACCAACTAAATTTGAACTTGTTTTCTTGTCTTATAGGATTGAGATATGCTTACTAAAGTAATAATCCTTTATACTAATTTATAGATTTTCCTCTGGAAAGTTTATCTTAATTCTGATCATCCATTTCGTTTAAAGTTTATTCATGATATTTAAGAAAACCATAGAAGACTTGATTAATTAATGAGTGTCTATGAATTGTTGGTCAAAAAAAAAATTAGTGTCTATGAAATGAGAAAGGGAAAACTAAGGAACCAAAGTTGGCAATTCAAATAAGAGGGTATGAAAATCGCAGAATTGAAAAAAATTAGAGGTGTCAAAATCGCCCAATTGATATTAATTAGGAGGTTTAAAATTGTAAAATTAAAGAGTCAAAATCGCTCAATTAAAATAAGAAGGTTCAAAATCACACAATTTAGAATACTAATTAAATGGACCTAATAAAATCTCTCAGTTAATATTGAGGTGTTTAAAATCGCACAATTAAAAAATTACGGAAGACAAAAGTTCATTAAACCTTTTAAATGAAATATTCTCATAAAATCTTATTACATTTTCCTCAAAATTTCATAACTAATGGTGTTTTGAGTCCCTCTGTCAGTTTATTATGCGATTGTCCTCTATATATACATGCTAATAAATTAGAAACGTCACCATTTGTGGGGAAAAAATTGGTTGTCACTGTTTTGTCGTAGCAATTTGCAAAGGACAGATAACGACTTCAGGAGACAAAAAAAATAGTGTGAAAACCAAACTTATTTTGACTTGAGAATTGCTTGTAGTCATCAGAAATAGATTCCATGAAAAAAATATCTCAATTCCTCAAATATTACAATTTTATAATGGTAAATATATCATACATAGAATTATAAAAGTGAAAAAGTATAAGAGAATGTTCCGTAAATCAAGGAGAGGTACAAGAATTACATTCCACCTGAAACCAACAATATCTAAAGTAAGATAAGAAAGTAAAATAAACCACCACGAACAGTGGCGGAACCAGAATTTTTTTTCGGGGGGCCACTGAACAAATATAGTATATGAAATTAAATACAAAAATTTTATTTGTATAGAAAAATTTTATTTTCAATAAATCAAATTACTTACTTTAAAATAATACTCTATGTGTGCCAAATTACTTGAAATAATCAATAATTGACTTTGAATTAATACTCACACAAAGTTGATTATTAGAAAACATATATATTGTATGTTTTATTATTATATTACACATATAAAAAGAAAATTCATGTTTTTAACTGAAAATAGTTCGTCAAAAAAAAAACTGAAAATAGTTGTATTTTTTTATATAAAAAATAAAAATTGTGTATTTTTTGTGTTGATATATACATATAAAAATTAACATTTTTTACGAAATTATATCCTTGCTAAATGCTAATGGCTTTTGAGACAATGTTTTATCACCAAAAAATTCATGATTTTCTTTTAAAAAAAGAAAAAAAATAGAAAAAAAAAACCCACCAAGGTTCAAACCCAAGTCCGCTGGGGAGGAGGGCGCCACATGTATCCACAAGGCCAGCCTTCATTACTAATATGTTTACTCCGAAAGTAATATATATAATATACATTTGTAATTTTATAAAAATACCAATAGTAAATTAGTGATTTCTTATTTTTTGGGGGGTGGCCTTGGCCACTCTCAGCCACCCCCTAGTTTCGCCACTGACCACGAAATAAGGAGGCACCTGATGACAGAAATTTCTATGGTATTTTAGGTAGTATATTTAGTAGTAAAATGACCAAGACAGACCCAAATACGAAGAAAAACCTACAGAATCCAAGAAAAGCATCAAGACAGAGTCAAGAATGCAAAAAGACAAGAAAAAACCAAAAAAGTGAAGATTTGTGTTGTTCATCGTGCCACGATGGCTTCCATCGTGCCACGATGGAAGCTGCTTGTTGGCCAAGAAATCAACAGAAGAAAAACTGAAGAGAATCTGCTCATCGTGCTACGATGCCCCTCATCGTGATACGATGACCTTACTTGGCGACCAAGCTGATGAAACGCACATGATTAGTTATAATTCTGAACTGAATCTTCCCATCGTACTGCGATGGACCCATCGCAGCACGATGGCTTGCTGAGGCCCATTACGAAAACTATAAATAGAGCCCTTCACTCATTGTTTAAATCATTCAGAAATAGTAGAACACTCTCTACTATAAAGGAGGTGTTCGGAGGAGCTCTAAGGGCATAGTTTTCTCCCCTTACAGAAAAACTAACTCAGCAAGGTATGTTTTCTTTAGGCTTTTGTATTTAGGTTATGATTTCTTTTGTAATTTAAATATGTAGTCTTTTGTATTATATGCCTTAGGTTGTGGTGGAGAAGATGAACTCCCCTATGAATATTTGGAGTCTGTGATTGAGTCAAAGTTATAATAAATGTTATTCAGTATTATGTTTGTTATTTACTTTCTTGCACTTTAATAATGCATCTCGTAATCTGGCCGGATAAGCGGGAGCGCCCATAGAATTGATATTAGGTATTGACTACGGTCTGGCAAGTGTATCAGTCTGTCGTCGAGTAATAATTCACACTCTACTGAGTAGAATGAGTTCGAATCCACAGGGATCGTGCCAAAGCTTCGTTAGCGTTATTTAAGCTGTTGGGTTTTGCATTCGCTTTGGGTTTTGGAAAAAGGTTTTATAAAAATAAGCGTAATGTTTGCATAAATAAATAAATAAATAATAGATTCAGAAACATAGAGGATAGGTATGGTGGTTGGACTCCCTCCCTTCTTCATATTTGGCATGAACGGTGTATAACATAGTTACTCAGATTATTGTTCGGAGGTGACTTTTCCTTCACTGTAGTAATACCTTACTGTTACACTATGTATATTAAAGTTTCCCTACGTTAATGACTAAGGTACCTACGAATCAGGAACATCCTGAACTAGTAGTAAATAATGCTAGGTGTATAGAGACGGTAACATCCTGAACTAGTCGTGAACTGAGCGGTTAGAGGAGGAATCAGGAACTAGGTGTGAACTGAGCACTTAGAAGCTGAACATATAACACCCCACATGAAATATCTAGAATATCAGTGGATTATTATTATTGATAACGAGTGCATCATTATTACAAATTGAAAAGTTCAAGCACACGCAGGTGCTGGTTACAACAAAGATACAAAGTTCAGCGGAAACGATAGAAACTAGTACAACAAAACATTATTGAATAAGACTAGACAACATAGATCAACTAGAAATGCATGAAAGAAATGCTATCTCCAAGCACAGCTGCAAGCACACCGAACAGCATACCTTATCCAACCTGCTTATCTGAAAAATAATTGTTTGGAGTGGGGTGAGACAACTAAGCCTCAGTGAGTCCTACTACCCTCCTAAGGTGACTACACCGGGGAAAACCTAATCAGTCATAACATATAATCATAACATAACATAATATATAAGCATAAATAAAGGTGTGTCACAGAAATTAGTCTTATTCATTTTAACCGCAAGGATTCTCCGAGGTGAGCATATCTCGGAGGCCTGCCTTATCCGTCGATCGGATCGATCACGGCATACAGCTCACAAACATATCCTGATGGATTATCCCATTGGGAGTCCATAAAGCGACATAGATCGCAGCTAACTGACTGATACTAATTTAGTTATTACTACCATGAATTTCCAAATCCCGGGGAACATACAAACTTAATTAAATCTAGGTTATACCCTAAGATCATCTGTGATTAACATTCTATTTAACATTATACCAGTTACATTTCTGCAATTTATCTATCTCAGATGAGGAAATAAAACGAGCGATTAAATCAGTTTGAAAATCAAAAGTTGCAGGTTTTACTGTGTAAGCTCGCCTGGCGAGTTACCTGCTCGCCATGGCGAGATTAATGGTCAACTCTGCACTAGCTCGCTACGGCGAGTTCCCAACGCGCCATGGCGAGTCACGGACCCTGACCTAATCAACTCGCCTGGCGAGCAGATGCTCGCCGTGGCGAAGTTCATCAGCCCAGAATCCTCCAGCTCGCCATGAAGCTCGCCAGCAACTCGCTGTGGCGAGTTCATGCAGAGATGCCCCTGTTTTACGAAATCAACAATTTTTCATAGTTTCGCCTACATTCCTCATCTAAGACAGTGCAGAAATATACAACATATAATATAAGATAGATTGGAGGGAAATTTGGGAGTTAATCTCCCTCACACAACAAATTCCTAATTTTCCTAAGTTAACATGCAAAAGTTTGAATTTGGGAAATCTAACTAACTAAACTTAAGAACCCACCTGTTTGAAGCTTTCAATCTAACTTCTGAGCTTCCAGAAACAGGTACTGCAACTTCCTAATAAGCCCCACGAACCCCAGAGCACGATTTGGAACTTTGAACCCTTGAAACCCTTGATTTTTGCTCTACGAATCTAGGAGTGTTTCAGAGTTGGTTTGTTTGATGATTTGTTTCTGAGTTGAGAGGGTATATATAGGGGTTAGGCCATGGAAGGAATCAGAATTGGTTTTGTCCTATGAAGCTCATGCATGCAATATAATTGGAAATGGGTTTTGTGGTAACTTGAGATGTTGGAGGTTAGTGGATTGATTGAGCTCGTGAATAAAAGTAAGGAATGGATTCAGAACATGTTTTGGCTTGTTTTCTACATGTGAAGGTTAGGAGTTTGATGAGTTTTGGAAGCATTTGCATGTGAAGGGTGCTTGAATGGAATTTTGGCTTGTTGCTAAGTTGTTGTTGTTGTTGTAACGTGAGAGAGAGAGGAAATGAGGAAGAGATCCTTGCTGAATTATCAGTATAGGAGACTAGAGGATTGAGTTGATCCTTCTTGCATGGAGTGGTAGAAATGCAAGGTAGTGGAAAAGTGACTCACACCTTTGCTAGTGAGGTGTTGCCCTTAGGTGAGAGTGGATACGAGTCATAGATGTGAGTCATAGGAGGGAAGTTTTGAATTCTTTTCAAACTAATTAATTTTAAGTATAGTAGTAAGGCATTGGTTATGTGGCTTAGTCTTAGTGGAATTTTACTAATACCTACACACAATTTCCTTACCTACCATGACTTAATTTAATTAAACGTCTCACTTAATTTTAATCTCATTAGACCTTCTCTAATTAAAATTAATTAAGGGAATTAGAATGTGGGATATTACAGAACAACCCGATACTAGGACCTAGAGGCAATAGGTGAATGTTATAATGCATGTGTAATGAACAACTCACCTAGTAATTAGGGTATGTGACACATCGAGGTTAGACTCTCGTAGGTACCTTAGTTGTTAGCGTAGGGAAACTTCAATATACATAGTGTAACAGTAAGGTGTTACTACAATGAAGGAAAAGTCACCGCTGAACAGTAATCTGAATAACTATGTTATACACCCTTCATGCCAAATAGGAAGAAGGGAGTGAGTCCAACCACCACACCTAGCCTCTATATTTCTTGAATCATTTATCTTTATTTTCTGCAAGCATATCGCTACTTTTTATAAAACCTTTTTCAAAAACCAAAGCGAATGCAAAACCAACACTTAGAGTGTGAATTATTACTCGACGACAGACTGGTACACTTGCCAGACCGTAGTCAGCACCTCACTAATAAACTAGAATCTCTCGTAGACATGACCACAAGAAGAAGAATACCCGACAGGAAGAGAGACACATAGATTAACCACAAGTAGGACAAAACAACTAAAGAGCCTCCAATCCCCTTCACTCATTGAGACCCACACGACACCCAATCAAACTCAATCGGTTTCAATATTAAGTAGGATTGATACCTCACTCGTAAAAGGAAAGAGGTAGTTAGAATTTTTACATAGAAACTACTTCCAAGATAAAAGTTTCACCCTATTGACCAAACACTCGAAATAAAATGTCCCTTCCAAAATGAAGACGTCATTTCGAGATTTCTAGATAATCCACACAATAGTTTGTCAAATTTACAACCACTACATTCTATCATTTCTACCAATGCTCATTCCCAATAAAGTCGCAAAAAATCTTAATACATCACGAGGATCAGAGACACCAACTTTACACTCACCTACCAAAGAGTATCATTATACCGAACTTGTGCAATTTAGTTACAAAAACTGCATAAGTAATCTGGTGAAAAATATCATACCAATTATATTTGATAAACAAAAATAGAATTTCCTTCGTGCCACAATAAATTACATATTAGTGTTCGAAGAATTTAATTATTATATTGTTTTAAAGTATTTATTTTGATTGAGTTGTTTAATGGCTTAAAGTTTAGAAGTATGTTGATACATGTTGCAGGTCCTATATTTTTTGGTTTAGTCAAAAGATTTTGTAGATAGTTATTATTTTTATTTTTGGGCACATTAGTTGATAGTAATTCTATTATTTAAGAGTAATGGATTCTATGCTACATGTGATGTCAATTTTTGAGTTTGTAATTTGTGTATTAAAAAGACTCAAATAGTGTTGAGATAATTGATAATACCAAGAAATTGTTGAATTTGTTTGACCGTGAGATTTTCATCAGGAAAATTTAATAACTCTTGAGCAATATGAGGGAAGTACCCTACCTACTCCTCCTCCCATGTGTTGAAAAATTTCGAGCCACACTTGATTTTCTTAAGTTTTATGACAATTTGAACTTTTTTGATAATGAAGATTGAACTTGGTATCTCATGTAAAATTAGTTAAATTCTTTACTACTAAAATATTTTGACAATTTAATATAATATTTTGAGGTACCATTGCACATATATTCCCTGCCATAAAGTAGATTTGCCATGTCTTTGTATCATTATAATATTTTAAATGTCACTGTTTTTTTTAATAAGCACATCGATATAATATAATATAAATGATAGATACTCGATCTATAATCGGTATATGTGAAAAAATATTTGTTATCGAAAGATTAATCTCTAAAATAAATCTCAATTATTTTATAATTGTCACCACAATTATGCACGAATCATACTTAATTTCGTTTAAAAAAGAAAGTAAACACAATGAAATTAAAAAAGTAGTAGAAGATAAGAAAAATGGAAAGTTAAGAGAGCAATAATTAAAGAAAGATAGATTAGAGAAAGAAAAGAACGATAAGAAAAGTACAAAAATCAAACTAGTGTACGAGGTAGCGTCAACGCCAAATTGTGACTGTCTCTCTCTTTTGCCCAATTGAGATAGAAAATGAAATTATGCAAAGCAAAAGGTAGATAGAGCACGAAAAAAGGAAACTCATCACTACTCACCGCCACCCTCTATTACTTTCAACTTCACATCCTCACAAATCATGCACTTTTTTTCTTCATTGTCTCTTATTAGATTAATATTATTTATCTTTTCTTTTATTTCGGACTCGATCCAAAACCTCTAACAATTTTGTACCTTTAATTATACTATCTTCGGTTCTTTTTATAAGAGAAAATTTATTTTTTAAATATATTTAATAATTGATGTTTTTGGTATATATTATAGTTTAACTATATTTATTATTAAATTAATCTAAAAAAGTTAATTACCTCTTGTAAAAGAGATGGGAAAGAGTATTATCTTCTCTTTTGTTTGTAGTTGAACTCGAGAACTTTAACTCGAGACCTTTAACATGCTCATATCAACCACTTATCTTTTTTATCTAAATTAAAGTTTTACAAAGGCTTTTAGAATTTTTTATTACTCTTATTTTCAATTTAATTAAGATATTCCTTTGTTGATGTGTCTGTCTTAGTATAAGCACTTCATTGTCACACCATTCATCATAATGCCAAATCTAAAAAAAATAACCTCAACAATCGATGAAGGATGAAAAATCATAGAAGTTGTGAAAATTAAGTAAAAAAAAAATCTGATTTTTAGAGATTACAATTTAAATAAAATATGGAGGCCAAAATGCATTTAATTTTTACTTTCTCTTGATTACCAAAATATTGGCACAAAGTTTTCAATATTGTTAACGACGGCTAAGTTTTGTCAGAAATTTTTACTTTCTTTCTTTGTCTAATGATCTCTCTTTTTTTCTTTTGGCTCGAATTAAGGATCTCTTAATTATAATGACTTTTTTTTTTATTTTTGTAGAAATTATAATGATATTTCTTTATTATTAATTATTAATTATTAATTATTAATTATATATAAAACGAATGATAAATAAAATGCCACCCATGCTCTTTGAGAAAATAATGGATGTATGGTCCCTGCCCCTCTCTCCTTTCCTTTTCTATATGCTTCCACTTTTTCTCATTGCTTTTGAGCACACTTACATTTTTACACGAGCTTGTTTTGGGGCGTGACCACTTCCTCACATCACTCAATGCTTTGTTTACTTGTTTTTTCATGTTTTGACTTAATCATTTGTAGTACTAATGCCACCTTTTGCACCTGGCATGTCTATATATGAACATATCCTTTTTTCTGTCTAGGGCCCTTTCTTTCATTTTTGGTCTTTTGTATGTATTCTAATGCTAACTAATCACTTAATTAGCTAGCTTTAGTATAGTATAAGAAGCAAAAATATATAACAAGTTAGTATCCGTTATTAAATGGAATATTCTATGTAAATAAATATTTATAAGGAGTACAATTGTTACCTTTGAGCTAGGTTGGTCAAAGTCCAAGACAAAATACAATGTGGTCCCGCAATTTTTTGGTTGAGTATTTGCTATACAAGTAGCAATGAAACTTAGTTTGGTTAGTTAAATGCTACATGTAGCAATGAAACTTGGTTTGGTTTTAAAATTGAGTTAAATTTGAAGTGAAGTGATTTTATCGTGAATGTATTTTACTTTAGAAGTAAGGTCAATGTAAGACAGAGTTGGGGCTACACTCTGACACTCAATTCAGTATGTGATTGAGATGGAAAAAAAATAGATATGAATGATTCGTACATTAGTTAGGCGAGTTCATTGGAATTGCCTTTGCGGAATACAGCAATGAATATTGTGAGCCGTCGAGATCAATCTAGCGGTTCAGGAATGTCGGAGGGGGATGGATTCGTTTTGAAAAGGATCTCTTAGTCCGCCGCAAGGAGTGGTGGTGTAATGGATTTGGACCTTTGAAAATTAATGGGCCGTTGATATATATGGGTCTTTCCAAAAAAAATTAGTTTTACTCAAAATTAAACAAACATTTGTAATTATTCTAAAATCGTAAACATCCTTTCGAAATTTTGACAATCATGAGATGTAACTATGTTGAAGTTTTTAAAGCATCAAAAGTGGTTCTAATGACTTATAATTTTTTTTTGGTATGTCTTGGAGTTCTCAATTATATATAATTGATTTTTCCTCTGGAACTTAATTATAATTTAAATCTAGGATTTGTAGTTTTTCAATTTAAATGTACAATTTTTGCATATATAATTAAACATAAATCATTTTATCTTAAATTCACTTAAATGAAAAGTCAATTTTACAAAATCAATTCAATTAAAATCAAGTATGAGACATTGATTGAGCTGAGTTTTAAGAAGAATATATTTTTTTTTCAGCACCAGTTTAATCTGGTTCGGGGGTCAGTTTAAAAAGGATATTCTCATATTCGATTCCAAAAACTAATGTAAGGACTAATTTTACTTACATTTGTCTATGAAATAAATTAAAATCAAAAGTTCAATAAGTAGGAAAGATATAACCAAACATAAGATGAAAGGATATATATTTGTCAAAATAAAGATGAAAGGATTGTTTAACATAAAGGGAGATTTTTCGTTAGGCCGGTGCACCCTATCACTTTTAGCTATTCTTCATTTGTACTATAATAGTTTAGTATGATGATGAAACTTAGAGAGGCAAATTTGTTACAGATGTAAAAGAGGTTATACCAACAACCTAAACGTAGGGTTTTTTTTTTTCCTTGTCACTCTTGTTTATCTGAAGAAGTTCTAAAATTAACCATGTATAATTTGTGGGTGTGACAAAAAAAGTTTTACATTTAGAATGTGCTGAATGATAGAATACTTTAAAATTGTTCTCATATTTCAACTGACAAATATTAATAATGTTAGAGTGAACACCTTCTTGAAGGTGCTTTGAATTTATATCAAGTATGGTACTATAATTTTTTTTTTTTTGTCAATTTGACTAGTGATCATAATTTTCACCTTTTAAATTAGTGGAAAATCCCGAATTCATACCTCGATATTTGCATATTTGCAATATCCTTACCAATTTAATTTATCTCTTGGATTTATTATTTTCATTAAATCTTTTCGTATGTTAAATCTCACATTATATGATTAGTTAATGTCTTTAAATAATTGAGAAAATCCTTACCTACTGATGTTAAGGCTTAACCTACCTTCTCTAAATGAGGTATGTCTAGATACTACGTGACGTTAAGTAACCAATAGGCTTGGCATTTTACTTTAAAAACAATCTTTGTGGCTCAATCGCACTACCAAACCCTAGTTTCTTCTTAAAAAACTTGGTTCTAAGTTCTAACTCCCTATTCGTGCAAATGGTTGAAACCTATTTAGGTACAGACGTATACTATGAGAAAATCATAAAATAATGTCAACACGTTCTCCAAATATAAATTAATGTAGTAGTATAGTATAGGTGCTATTTTTATTAACCAGCAAACCAATGTTATTATTATTAGCATATAAAAAGGAATAGAAGGTTTGTACCAACAAAAAAACAGAAGGGAGCACCAGAGATACTTCAAATACAAGTAAAGAAAATCAAGCGAGTTACTAATAAATTCGAGCCAAGTATTTTTTTTTTATAAGCAAAATATTAAATTATAAAGAGTGCAAGGGATACTCAATCCTTATAAAAACATTCTAGAGGATTATTACAGCAATCAAAAAATACTAAATCAACATTCGAGCCAAGTGCATACCTCCAAATGCAAATCAAAATATTAATACAGCATTTATAATAATACATAGTATGTGCATTATTCATGTCACAAAGACTAGTTTTATTTTTTTTTTTTTTTTTGGAATACATTAGTTTTGTTCATTTTGATATTGTAAGCAGACATACCACCTGTATGGTCATATATTTCACTATATGTTTGCTCATGCAAATTGGCATATCCGCATATGGATTGAGTCTCAAAATAAATATATGAAGTATCTAATTGAATCTATGACTTGTGTCAGGTATAGGTATTGTATTGTTCTTATCTCTTTGGATATGAGTTTGCTGCCGTAGTATTTCACACTGTTTTCATACAGTTTTAATCTTAACCATTGATTATAGATCGGACGCTCCTGATTAATGCAGTATAAAATTACTTAAAACAATTTTGATCATACATTTCAAATCAGACGGCTAGCTGTCATGTAAAACAACGTCAAAACTGTGGGAAAAACAAATTTAGGAAATCTGTTTCCATCTCTTTCTAGGTACCACTTGTAGTTGTACTTAGGAATGAGTTTTAATAATAATATTTGTTGTTTCAAAAAAGAATCTGCGACTCATGTCACACAATTTTCACTAATTGTATTTATTTTAAAAATTTAAATCAAACAAGTAATCAAATACTATAATGTTTTAAAGTGGGCATCAGCAAAGTCACCTTGTTGGGATGGTCTTGTTTTTTTGGCGTCAGTGTGCTTGTATAGTTTTTTCATGCTGATAGTGTGTTTTATTTTTGGCTTAAATGCATTTTTGGTCCCCCTATTTTGAAAATCATAAAGTTTTGGTCCCCCTATTTTAAAACTCAACTTTTAGGTCCCCCTATTTTAATTTTTCTTGAATTTTGATCCCCCATCTTATTTTGAGGTCATTTTTGCTGACATGGCTCTGTCGTTAATGATGTGGCAGTGCTTAGTGGATAATTTTTGTATCCATGTCATTATTATTTTATTTAATTCAATAATATTTATTTTATACAGTACTTTAATTATTAAAATAATATATTGAATTAAAATAATAATTAGTAAATTAGAATTCACAATTTATAAATCAAAACTCTATAACTCAAATATTAATCACAAATTAAACACTTTTAATCATTTGAAAAATAAGAGAGAACACGATTGTTTTAGTTAGAAATCTTAATTATTCAACCTTCAACTCCTTAATCATCTCTTTCATCTCACAATCTCAGAAATCATTATCCAAACTCAAGCCACAAATCTAGAAATATCTCTCTCTCTCTCTCTCTCTCTCTCTCTCTCCTTTGAAACACAACAACGCCAAACCAGATCTGAAAGGGGGCTTTGATGAGCGGTGTTTGAAAGAAAAATTCGAGAAAGAATCTACAAGAACGAAAAAGAAAGATGGAAAAAGTAGCAGTACTCAAAACAATCAACCACCCTTCCTCAAATTCAAAACACCATTCTACATCTCTTCCCCAAATTCTTAAAAATGTCAAAAAATTATGCTCACCGGTTGTTCACATTAACAATGTTGGTGGTACTTGGATATGATTTTTTGATTCATTAATGCTTGAACCCATACATGGGTCACATTGCAGCTCCAAAGTCTAAACATTTAGAAAGAGGGTTGTGGGTTGATGATGAATGAAAGTGAAAGTTGCAGATCTAGAAAGAGGGGAGACTGATTTTAGTGTGTGTTGTGACTTGTGTGTTGCAGACATGGTGTGTGGTGTTATTTTAATTTAATTAATGTATATTACTTTAATAATTAAATAGTATTATATAAAATATAAAATAAATAGTATTGGATTAACAAAATATTAATGACATGGATATTAAATTTATCCACTAAGCATTGCCACATCATTAATGACAGAGCTATGTCAGCAAAAATAACCCCAAAATAAGGTGGGGATCAAAACTCAAGAAAAATTAAAATAAGGGGACCTAAAAGTTGAGTTTTAAAATAGGGGGATCAAAACTTCATTATTTTTAAAATAGGGGGACCAAAAGTGCATTTAAGCCTTTATTTTTTTAGGCTATTTTATTTTTGCCTTTGATTTTGTTTAAGTGGTGGTTTTCTGGTTTTGTACTTTTTGTACCCATTTGTATCGTAGAATTTTTCTTGTCCTAGTTTAGTATATGTAATATTATATTTGTCATGAAAAAAAAAAAAGTCATAGATTTGCAGTGTATGAAACATGATTGAATTTGTGAATGAGTTTTACCTATAATCAGTTCAATTAAGTTTTGCAATTATTTTATCTTGGAAATCGAACTAAGAATCTTATATGTGGAAGCGTCATATTCTATCATTGGACAATTAATTCAAATATAATATTTTCTGAATATTGCCAATATATAACTTTTATTTTATGTCCGCTAATTTGAGTCCCCTAAAATTTTAAAGCTCGATTCTATAACTAGCCCTGCACACGCTTTGAGCCAGAACTAGATACAAGTGTATACGATTGGAGAGTTTTGTTGTGAAAGAAATTTAAACCATATTCCGCATCACTCTTTTTAATTATAAGGAAAAAATAAAAGAGTTTGATTAAATTTTTACCTATGTATTTCCCTTTCTTATGGCCCATAACTAAATTATGTAGCTCATTATGTTCCATGTTGAGACAAATGAAATGAAAGATTTTTTAAAGGAAAACCAGGGGCTTTTTTAAATAATATTCATTACTAACTGATCAGTACATCAAGCTTTGTCTTACAAGATAATACCTTAAAATTCCTTCCCCCTAGTTAGCTAGGTAATAATAATAATTACAAAAATGTAGCTATCTTGAATGACAAAGATATATAAGTCCAACAGAAAATGCCAAAAGTTCATTTTGAATTGGTTTGACAAAATGTAAGAATTATTCCCTATATATTTAATTAGACAGTTAAAGGCCATAAGATAGATACCATTCCTGTATCATAATTTGATGGGTTGTTGTTCTTGGGACAAGAGAAGCAAATATATGCATGTCTTTATCTTGAGGGTCACTATCCTTTAGATGAACACTCTAGGGGTCCAATATTCTCGTCGTATGGACTATGGCTCCACTCTTTTGATCATGATATATAATTTTGTTTCATATCCTTTCTTCTTAGCTTCCACCTTACTCCCATTAACACTTTAATTTCTTCCCTTTAATTTTCCCTTATCTTGTTGATTGTAACCTAATTAATGTTTTCAAAATCAAATCAAACATCAAACCAATGAGACTTTGAGGTTAATTATAGTTTAGGTTAATATATGATTTTAGTTTTTAAAATTGTAATGATTTTTATTTTAGTTTTGTAAGTTTTTTTCTTTTTTGTTTAGTTAAATCCTTACAAATTTTAAAATTGCTGATTTTTATTTTAGTCTAATAAACTGTGTTATAATTCTGTTGCATGCACCGCGTGTTCCAATAAAGTGATATTAGAGACTAAAAACAATAATTTTTAAATTTAAAATGACAAAACCCAAAGAAAGGAACTTGAGGAGACGAAATTGAAAAAAAAATTGCATGGACTAAAACAAATAATTGTTATATTTATGACTATAATTAATTAAATGATATCTTTAGTTTGATATTTTTTTTTGTTTGAGCGAGTTTAATGAAAAAAATTCATACACACTAAATATTGAGGTAGAGAATTGCTGATTTAAATTTGCGGCTCAACACATAAAATAAATCTGCATTTTTTTTGCATATGATTACTACTTATAACACAGTTTAATTTGATTTTTTAAAATAGTAGCATAAACATCTAATATGTTGATGTGGGGATATTATATTAACTAAGTTGGTTAGGAAAAGAGAGAAAAATAATGTATTGTAAAGGAAAAGTAAAAGATAAAAAGGAAAATGAAAGCATTTAAATTATGGAGATGTTGAGAGTGTTGGGCTTGAGAGAGGCCTTTTAAGACATGGACCCATAATGAAAATGACATGAAATTATTGAAACCATAGCACTTGTTAAAACAAAATGGGTTGTGTTACAAAACATAAAAGGGTATGCCTCTCTAAAGTGGTCCTAAACTGGATCGTATGAAGGGTCCAGGTGGCACTGTAGACTGGCAGGGTTCCCCACAGCCACGTGGGGAGTTGTGGTCCAAATGGATCAATATGTTTGCCACGTGTGAAGAGATAAGAGGTGACAGGCTGTTGTTCAAGAGCATGGATGAGAGAATATGAGACATTTTTTTTAGCATGGATATGAGAGAATGAGACGATTTTTAGGGTAGTGTTTTAGTGAAATTTTAACATAAATGATTTTTGAAAATTGGTTTTTGTTTTTGTAATTCGCTTTTAAAATGCGACATGATGAGTTTCTCCACTTGTGGAATTGGGGACTGGAGATTTTACTGTTGGACATGCAGTCTTAAAAGCCGCTTCAAGTAAGGTGGCAAAACATGAGAAAACATACTCTGATATCGACACTTTTGGTTTCCTAGCAGCAGAGGCCGTGGACCTCCTTAAAAGAGTTCAAAGAATTATGTATAGTAATATTGTGTCTCCTAGGTTTTTGAATGTGGTTTTTCGGAGGATTGATTTTGTCATCCAAAAAGGTTTAGCGGCGCAGCTTGTTGTCCGCCTACCTTTATCCATGTGTAATTATCTTGGTATATAAATATATATAATGAGTAATGTGTGAAACAAAATTGAGCTATCCATTACAATGAAACATGTCCACCGATAAAATGAAGTGTGTTATGTTGATACATCTTTGCACATTTATGCTCACAATTAAATATACCCACCGGTAAAACGAGGTGCAATGTTGATCAATCTTTTTATAATAATAAAAAAAAAAAAAAAGTGGGCATTGTTGGAATGCGTCTAAGTGATGGCAAATGATGTTTTATTTGTACGAGAAAAATGACTTTCAATCCCTCTCTAAATCTTTGATAATTAAGGAAGGGGAAGCTTTTAGTCTTTGTCTAACTATATTCATATGAATGAAATATACAATTTTTAGTTATAACTCTTTGATAGAAATACACTAGAAGACAAGTTAATGTAGTGACTCGTCAACTAATTCGAGCGGCTACATATACAACTAGGGCTCATGATTTTGATGTTATCTCTTCTAATTATATTGAATAATTTATAACTTATTGCTAATAAAAGAAATTAAACCCAAAGTGAAATAGAATACTTCGTTTATTCTATATGAGAGTTAATTTTGCATATAATATAATAGAGTGCTAGTATCGTTGATTGGATTACATGGTGATCTCTATTCTATTACATGTATATGGATGGAAGCAAGTAGCAACTATAAGTGAAGATTATGAGATCCAATTGCCAGAAACACCGGAGGAAGTAATTAACTTATGTCAATTTTTAAGTATTAGTTAATAGTTATGCTTAATTTATCGGGCTGGACCAGAGCCACATAATTTTTGTAACCCAAAAAAATGTCACAGCATTTTTGAAAGTTAATGACAAAAACAATAGGACAACATAGTGTAAAAAAAAAAAAAAGAAAGAACAATGTCACAACGAGAGCTGTCAAATGGGCCGGCCCGGGCCCATAGGGCCAATATATCTATTGGGCTTAAGTGGGCCAGCCCATTAAGGCTCGGCCCGCAGCCCAACCCAATAAGCAAGGGCCCACATGGCCCGATGGGCCGGCCCGACAAATTTTTTCATCTTTTTTTTATAAAAAAAATCAATGGACAATAAAACTACATATAATGATTGATTAAGTTGTTATTTTTTTTTTTCAAATAAAGATAATCATAACAAATTTGGTTTAATAATTATCTTCTAACTAACAAATCTCATCTTTTTCCTTAAAAAAAAAACAAATCTCATATTTTGTTACTTATTTTATCTAAAGATTTTATGCTAACTAAAATTTTTTATTTTTAAGTAAAATTTTTTTTAGATTTTTTTTAAATTCTTTAAGGGGCTGGCCCAAAAGCCCGCGGGGCCAGCCCATGATGGCCCATCAAAAAAAAGGCCCGGGAGCCCAGCCCAATAAGATCCAATAATATTTTTTGGGAAGCCCGGCCCAGCCCGTATAAAACTATAGGGCTACTGGGCCGTCCCGATAGCCCGGCCCATTTTTACAGCTCTAGTCACAACTCTTTGTCTCTATGTACTGAAAATTTTGATAACAGAAATGTTCCGTAAAAAGATAAAAATAAGAGATTTACTTTTTGCAATTGTTCGCATCCTAGAGAGCGAACTCTTTTTTTCATATTTTTTTCATCCATGGGGAGTGTCGGGGCTCAGTTTTAGTATAAAATATTGATACTCGCTACTTAGAGTGCGAACTAAAATATAGTTCGCTATTTAGAGAGCGAACTCGGTTTACACTTTAAAAAGGGTGAAGAGTACAATTTTTTTTTTACTTTTATGAGGTTCGCATCCTAGGATGCGAATTGCGGTGTTCCCGTTTTTGCAATTTTACACACTTGCTTCCTAAGTAGCGAGAGGGGTAAAAACGGAATGTCAGGGGTGCTTGTGAGACTCGGGGGGTGGGCAAAGTAATTCTCTAAAAATAAATTGGGCTAGGCCATTACGCTATTGATTTTGGCCCAAATTCTTTTTTCAACATTGTTCTTTGAAAATTGCTATCTAGACCCCCATGATGCTCTCAGACCCCCCAATTTTGGTCCAGGAAATTTCATTTTGTAGAATCCGAAATAAAAAAAAAACCTTCATTTAGTAGACGACGAAACTGCGACTTTGGCCCTCATTTACCCAAAATCACTAATAGTGTCGATTACAAGCCTTCCCAACAACAAAAATCGCCCTAGATGAACATCTTTGTTTCAATTCTCTTTTTATCATTTCTTAACGCAGGTTCAAAATTGATATTTTCAATTGATATTTCAGGTTTATAATTGATATATTTCAAAGCAATTGATATTTCAGGTCCTGAAATTGATTTTTCCCAATAATAAGCAAAATGAAAACCATACAAGGCATGAGTTTTGCTTACAAAATCATATGTTTAGGAGTAGTTTTTGGGAACAAAGATGAACCAGAGTGTATAGAATATGTGAAGGAATCACGGTGAGGGAATGTTTGATTGCTTCCATGGATTGAGTTATGTGAAGGAATCATATTTCTTCTATTTAAAACTCAGTTGTTAAAGATGAAAATTCAAATAGAAATTTATGATATAGAAAAATTGAAAAGCACAAGGCAAGACTTGTGGCCAAGGGATACTATCAACAATATGGCATAGACGTTCAATGAAGTATTTGCACCAGTTGCTAGGTGGGATACTATAAGAACAATTCTAGCCATTGTAGCAGTCAACAACTGGTTTGTGTTTCAGCTTGATGTTAAAAGTGCTTTCCTACATGGTGAATTGAATAAAGAAGTGTATGTGGAGCAACCTCTTGGCTATCAAAAGGAAAGAAAAGAGGAGCTAGTTTACAAACTAAAGAAATCTCTATATGGCTTAAGGCACGCACCCAGAGCATGGTATAGTAAGATAGAAACTTACTTTGGCAGTGAAGGCTTTCTGAAATGCCCTCTTTGTTAAGCATGATGCTGATGGGAGAATTACTATAGTGAGCTTGTATGTGGATGATTTGATCTTCACAGGGAACAATCAGAAGATGTTTGATGAATTCAGCAATCTATGGAAAGAAACTTTGCCATGAAAGACTTAGGAAGAATGAGATACTTCTTGGGAATTGAGGTGAAGCAGGATGACAATGGCATTTTCATCCACCAAATGAAGTATGCACTTGAAATTCTCAGGAGGTTTGGAATGAATGAATGCAACAGTGTCTGCAATCCTATTGTGCCAGGTTGTAGACTGAAGAAAGATGAAGAGGGCAAGGCCAGTGATGCAACAACTTACAAACAAATGGTTGGTTGTCTAATGTATTTGCTTGCAACAAGACCTGATATGGCATTCTCAGTGTGTTTAGTGGCTAGATACATGGAGAGACCCACTGAGATACATGTAGCTGCAGTCAAAAGAATTCTTAGGTACTTAAAGGGAACAACCAGCAATGGCTTGTGGTATGAAAGAGGCAAGGGACATGAGTTGACTGGTTGGTCAGACTCTGATTATGCTGGATATATAGATGATAGAAGAAGTACATCTGGATATGCCTTTATGATTGGAACAAACGTTGTGTCATGGTCTTCAAAGAAACAACCAATTGTGACTTTATCTACTACAGAAGCATAATTCATAGCTGCTTCTAGTTGTGCTTGTCAAGGTATCTAGTTGTCTAGAATTTTGGCACTCATTGATAGAAGAAGAGAGAAGTGGTGCATTACCATACATTGTGACAATAGTTCCTCCATCAAGTTATCTAAAAATCATGTAATGCATGGGCGTAGCAAGCACATTGATGTGAGATTTAATTTTCTCAGAGACCTTACTAAGAGTCGAAGTGTTCAGCTGGTGCACTGCTCCTCCATTGATCAAGTGGCAGATATCATGACTAAAGCTCTGAGCCTCGAGAGCTTTTACAGAAATAGAGACAAGCTTGGATTGTGCAAAATAGAAGAGATAAACTGAGTTAGAAGTGTTTAATTTTCAGTTTAGGGGAGAATATATTAGGCCTCATAGTTTGTGTTTGCATTTTGTAGTTACTTTGTGTTGTGTTTGTGCCTTAGACTAGTAGCTTGTGTGTGTGTTAGCCTAGCAGGCCAGTGTCTAGCTCTGCGCGCGCGCGCTCGGGCATGTGCTTGGCTTGTATCGTTTACTTAGCATACAAGCTAGTTGATTTGTTTTGTACTTTGCCTATATAAGGTCACTTATGATTAATAATAACACTAAGGAGTATTGTTTACTCAACACATACATCCCAAAGAATTTTCCTTTTATTAAACAAATTCGCATCAAACTCCTAAATAATTTCTAGTGAAAGTAAAGACAAAACTTAGACATTTGTCTAAACTACTAGTTTTTTAACCCGTGCTCCCGCACGGTTGACTATTTATATTATTGACACTAAAATTTAATTTTGTGACAGCTTAACTATAAAATAAAATTAATACACAAATTCCATGAAAATAAACCACTTTGAATCCCTTGACTAAGCATGGTCCAAAAGAGGGGTTTATGCTAAGTAAAATTTAATACAGCCCAAATAACAAATTCAAAAAAAAAACAGTACTACAATAAATGGCCAAATATCAAATAGATATTATTGAATACACCCCCACTATGACCAGACCCATATCATAAGCTGCAAATATAAATTCATTGCCGGTTAAATTGCATTCTGCTTCTCTACACCACAATCACTAACTTTAACCACCTCCATTTTGTTTGAGTTCTGCCGCCGTTTCAATCGATTTCTGTTGTGTCATGGATTTAGTTCATATAGAAGAAAGAAAAAACAATTGATGGTGGTTTACAGGTCGACGGCAGGTGGAGGCTCGACGACGGGTGGAGGATCTACGGCGGTGAGCAACAAAGATCTGGTCGACGGCATGAACTTGAAAGAGAAATGATTTTGAACAAAATTCTTCTCTTTTGCTGTGTTACACATGGAAGAAAAAAGAGATTTGATTTGGAGGTAGACATGGATTCAATCTCCATTTCTTGTTTTTATTTGATGCTATAAGTGTAGATTTGGTGTTAGAAAAATTTGATTTGGAGTAAGAAATGGATATGGAAAGAGGAACAGTGACGAAACCATGGAGAAGATGCTCAGATTTTTTTAAAAACTTTTTTCAAACAAAAAAAGAGGCACGTGTCATGTTTTAGTTCACTCGATTGATCGAACGGACAAAGAACAAATATTAAGTTTAATTCTGGAAACGACAAATGATACATACAAATGCCAAAATATAGAAAGGGGCCCCACCCAATAAGCCGACGTGGCATAGCGGAATCCAATCTACAGTATTATTTTTTCGTTTTTTTTTTGTGAAGAGTATAGATTCAACACATGTCATATGAATGTTGTACAAGTGTTAAACATCAATCAATGTCTCATATGAGAATACTCATAATTTAAAGAGTGTATCTACTTAAATTACACTTAAACTCCAACCTTCATAGTTGATATATATCGGACTACTCACTTCTTTTTCTTTGACGCAATATTCAGTGAGGTAGTTAAACTCCAACAATTTATAGTCGAGATTCAATCCTACTAAAATGTAATAGTACTAAAATGCATGTGATTCCTCATTATCCACTAACCGAAAGGTATAGGCGATCGCAAAAGTCTAAGGATCTCTTTTGCAAACATCAAAAGGTATCCAAATCCAAATTCCATATTTTTCTTTCGTTAATCAAATGAACACTAGCATATTGCTATTAGAAATAGAATGGGTCATTGGCGACAGCGTCATCCAAACACAAATGCCAATCGGTTTGCGAAAAATATAGCATATAATATAGGTGAGTTCTAGAGTGAGCAAGCCATTTGTATCTCTCACCCATGAGAGACTGAACTTCCACCATTGGATGAGTTAAACAGCTAAGATGTCATACCTGAAAAGAGAAAAATTTCTGCATTATAGCATGTGAATATTTAGACTGCTTCTAAATTAATTTTTTACTCTCTCCTCTGTCGCGTCACTTATCGTCATCACTCTTCACTTCCACTTTCTCTACCCTGCTATGTTGTTAGCTTCCATCTTTCCAACTAGCTCTTCATTCTCCATAAACTTCTTTTTCTCAATTTGAATTGGAAGAAAAAATAACACAAACATTTCCATTTTAAAATATAAATAAAGAAATACGACAAATATAAGAGTTTTTTTTTTTGACAAACGAAAAATATAAGAGTTGAACACAATCCCTTCTCATAATGGAGGGTTGAAATATCCACTACACCGAAAATAATTTTTGGTTAATTTTTGCAATGACTTTATATATATATGGCAAATGTTAAATAGTTTTTTTTTTTTTGAAATGGCTATATTTTATTAAAAGACAACTCCTCCACAAAAAGTGAAAATAATTATCGTGGAAACATACAAACAAAAAGTAACGTGATATAACATAATTACCAACACTAAATCAAACACCCCAAACCACCCATACACCAATATTGATTCGCTAAATCCACCAGAGAAAACCCCTACCCGACCCTAGGAGACACCACTAGGCACTAACTTCCGAACTCGAATTAAATTACTCGGCCCATTAGACCCAGAAAGTAGCCCCAAAAGTCAAAAGTTGACGGACCCCGGTAGTCAGAGAATCGACAGTCAACCCCTAATGCCGTAGAGTTCGACCAGATACCAGAGACCTGCAAGTCTCAACAGACTTGAACACCCCTCAGCGACTCCAAGAGTCCTGCAAATCTCACCATATTTGAAAATGGTCAGAGACTCTTATATCAGGGAGAATCCACACACACTCGGTATTAACCATCCACCACCTCTCCATCACCAATACGTCCCAGAGGTACGATAAAACGACAAAGTCCGTCAACACGTAGTGTCTACGCCAAGAAAAAAAATCTGCCGCTTTAACGAATTCAAATTTTACAAAATCCGCCGTTAGATTAAAAGTTTATATAGGAGAAAGATCAAATTACATCGATGTAACATTTGAGTAATGTTGCACCGTTCAATAACGCTTTAACGAATTCAAATTTTATTAAATCTAATGTTGGATTGAAAGTTCAATAACGCTTTAATCTGGTTCGGGGGTCAGTTCTGACATCAAGTGGTTCCACCAGTTTATACTGTAGTTTATATTTCTACTCATATATTGATACGAAAACTTTTTTTTGGCTACGTGGGTTATATTTCAACTCATACATCAATACGGGAGCATATTTTTTATTGTATTCTTTACGGAACATATATTCCTACTTATGTATTAATACGGATGATTCTTTTTTTTATATAGATAATTTCTACTTAGATCTTTATTTTTAGTCATATATTAATACGAAGACCTATTTACTTTATAATTTTTACGGAATCTATATTTTTATTCATATATTAATAGTGAGACTATTTTTTTTTATTTCAACGGGAACTTATATTTCTGCTTAAATATTAATACGGGATTTTTTTTTTGTTATTTATATTGTAGTGTATATTTCTATTCATATATTGATACACTGACATTTTTTTTGTAATTGATATACACCTCAAGAGGAAGTCTTCTATAGGCACAAACACAAATATATAGTGTTTTTTTTTTGTTTACAACGGAGCAGAGGATCAAACTCAGGACCTCATGCATACTACTCAAACCCCTCACCACTAGACCAAACCTAGTGGCTTAAATATATAGTGTTTGGGCACACATACATGATACATAGAAAAAGAAAAATTAAACATAAAAGAATTTAATGATTAAAATGTGGTTAAAAAGGAACATTAAAATGATACCTTTTAAAAAACAAAAGAAAATTTACATAATCTCTTTTTTCTTTTATGTTTTAATCTCTCTCGGATTGCTTTGTTTAATGTTTTCATCTTTCCCTCTTTGATCCTTTTTATGCTTTGATGTTTTAATCTTTCTCTATTTTTTAAGATACTATTTTCTTTCTCTATAAATTTACACATAAATTTAAAATTGAGAAATGTTTGTGTTATTTTTTCTTCCAATTCAAATTGAGAAAAAGAAATTTCTGGATAATAAAGAGCAAGTTGAAAGATAATTCCTCTGCCGTTTGTGGCATTCGTGTACATGGTTATGCCTTAATAAAAATTTTATGCAGTTCAAAAACACAGTAGGTAGAGAGAGAGCGGAAGTGGTGACAAGTGATGCGACAAAGGAGGCATTCTAAATATTCACCTGCTATAATGCAGAAATTTTCCTCTTTTCAAGTACAAAATCTTAGCTGTTTAACTCATCCAATGGTGAAAATTCAGTCTCTCATAGGTGAGAGATACAAATGGCTAGCTCACCCTAGAACCCACCTATAATATATGGTTGAGTTAGTTTCAAAACAAAATAAATAAGTAAAAAATCAAGCATGTGGACAGCTCTAGACCATATCGTGACTTCATATAACCTATGAAGCCCCGATACGGGACACGATACGGATACGATACGATACCGATACGCCGATACGTGAAAATTTTTAAAATTTCAAATCAGATACTGCCGCGATACGTTATAAGTTATTTAAAAATTAAAGTTAAAATTAAATATATAAATACACAATATATAAACATACATAAAAGCAGAAAACATCTATTCTTATACTAAAATTTTGGGACAAGTTCAAACGCTTAACTACCTACAGTATTACAGTATATAGTAGGATACCATAGTTTTTTTTTTGTTTTGAAAAGTAAAAAATTATATTGACAAAAGAAAAACACAAGAAGTGCTAAATATACAAACAAGCATGTCTGATACAGGAGCATCATAATAACTCAAAGTCAATTAATACTGGAAACTCCCAAGGTCAATACATCAGAACATCTTAAGTTAGTCCCCAGAACATAATGATTACTGATACATCTTAAGTTATACGTCTTATTGTAGTGTATTATACAAAAAGAACACCATTAAAATTATCCAAACAAAATCACAAATACTATCCAAAAAATAATCTTTGTATCGGACACATATCAGATATTATTTGTTTTATTTAAAAATAATGATATAACCGATACTTTTCTGATACGTGTATCGGGACGTATCGGACACGTGTATCGGGTATTATTTTTTATTTAAAAATAATGATTTAATCGATACTCTTCCGATACGAGTATCGGGACGTATCGAAAGAGTATCGGTATCGAGGACGTATCGGACACGATTCGTCACTATTTTTTGAGTATCGGGGCTTCATAGCATATAACTACATAATGGTGTGATGGATTTTTTTTAATGGCTAAATTACACATTTGATTTCTTACATTAATTTTAAGTTTTAATTTGATCTCTTATATTTAAAAAGTTTTAATTTGGTCCCTTATATTTATTTTAGGTTTCAATTTGGTCCATTTCGTCAGTTTTTGCACATGTGACAGACGGTTTGACTACGTGGCAGACAGTTTGCACACATGGATTGACACGTGGACAGCTGGACACGTGTCAACGTGTCCAATTGAAACAGTGGAATCTAATGGAAGAGACCAACTAATGCAAACTTTGATAACGTAAATGACCAAATTGAAACTATTTAAACGTAAGAGACCAAATTGAAACCTAAAATAAACGTAAGGGACCAAATATGTAGTTTAGTCTTTTTAGATTTATTTAATGATAAGTTATTGAAAATTCACACACACAAAGTGAAAAGATTGGGATTCAAACTTCGATTATGGCGTCCGACACTAGCAATTTTAGCATTTCTGTCAGTTGAACTAAAATTTATGGACGGTACCAGTGTGATGGATTTTAATTGCTATGACTCTAAATTAATTAAAAAATTATTAATTAAAATTGGTAGATAATATCAAATACTTCACAAGTTCAACATCATCATCAAATTATCAAGTTACTTTCAACAAATGTCTAATCTATCAACAAATGCACATTATCAAGTTACTTTCTTCGTTCTTAATTAGTTTATCTCTGTATAAAAGTCTATAAAATTTCACGTGCAATAATAGTTTTTTCACAAAAAATATTCCTATTTAATTTACCATTGAATAACTTAAATGTTTTTTTTTCTCTTATGATATTAGTAATAATTATAAGGTTAAATATGTAAAATTAAAACATATTTTAAAAAAATTATTATTTAAATCATTTTTTTAATAGTTGTGATTTTTGTTAGATCTTTTCCGGACAAAATACAGCGGTACCATTCGCGTAAGCCCAACACGTCCAAAATGACTATGTCATAGAACTATCCCATTATTCTCTATGTTTACTCCACCATCATGCCACTACTCCATATAATATCTCAACTACTTCATCCATTATCTCCTATGACACTCATATATATATATGGGTTTCAGAGCTAATGGTTCGACCGACTCATTGTATTGAAAGTTTTTCTGATAAAGGTGGTCAAACGGTGAGTGCCATCGAGCAACGGCAACGGATGTGCAAGTCTAACAAGTGTATGGATGAAAAAAGTTTTCGTTTGAAGGAAAACATATATAAACAATTGAATGACTCATATTTGAGGGTGAGATTGTTGTGGCAACTAGCAAGTGGGAGGTGAGTTGACTCCCATATTAGTTAGAAAAGTAGAAGTTGAACAATTTATAAGTAGCATAACATATAAACTTAATGTCTTTAAGTTTTGGGTAAAAATGGGGTGTCCAATTCACTTATATCATTATTCTTAAACTAAATATAAATAATTCCATGACTGCCCCTCGTGCCCCAAGTCTTGATGATTGAGTTAAAAAATCTTAACAATATATGATGTTGCATAAGTTACAAAAGGGTCAATAATTATTTATCTTTCCTTTGAATAAAGGATGGGTGCCTTTCCTTCTTGATCTTGCACATGTTATAGAAAGCAACAACTTGGTGTAGCACCAAAATTTTGAAAAAAGGACTTTTCACCTTCCAATAACACAAGCAGAAGTGACCAATCAAAGTGTCATATTCGTTTAATCCAAACTGAAAGCAGAATATATGGGCATGCTAATTATAATTGGAGAGTCCTCTTCTTCTTCTTTTTTGGCAGAGATTGGAGAGTCCTCTTCACAATGACTTTGAGCTTGTCAATAATATTAAACACAGTAGTAAGATTCGGATCGATAACATAATCGATGCTATTATTAGATTCTTTTATTTTGGATAATCACTAACTACTTATGGAGTGTCCTCACACTAATTAATAACGTAAATAAACTCATCAACTACTTATTCAAAATAGTTTAAAAAATAAATTATAAAAAATAAATTATAAATTCATGTTAAAAAGGCTATTACCAAATATATTTTTTTAACTTATAAACTATAAGACATTAGTTATATATAAGTCAACTTTTTTGTCTTGCTTAATAGACCCTTAGAATTATCTTAATCCAAAGTGAAATATGTTGAATTTAAGAGTGGCGTGTAATATTAAAGGGTAGAATTGAAAAAAAATTTAAAAAAAAAAAATAATAATAATAATAATAATAATAAGGGTTAAATAAGTTTATGGTCCTTGTGTCAAAAAAACAATATTTTATGGTCCCTACAAAATGGGGACCTTTTAAGTTTAATCTTTACTTAATTTTTATTATATTTTTAGTCCCTATAATTTTTTTTTTCTATATAGTTTTAGTCCCTACTAAAACTAAGTTTGTTAAATTATCATTAAAGGTTTAAACTTTTGAATGATTTTTTTTATAGGCATGTTTAAAATATCTTATAAAGTTTATTTGCTAAAATTTAGAATTTTTTAACATGATATGAGTTAAATATGAATTTTTTAAATGGAAAATATTCAAGATAAAGGTCATGACCTAGAAATTAAATTTGGAGCTCGTTTTGTTGGAGGAACTTTTTAAGATGTTCTAACCATACTTGTGAAAAAATCATTAAAAAATACATGTTTATTTAATGATAGGGACCAAATATGAGTGCATGACAATCTTTCAGGAATTAAAAATTTAATAAATATTAAATAAGGACTTGTTCTTGCTAATGTTCTTGTGATTGGACCGGTTATATTTTATGATTGGGCTCGACAGGATTGTTCCTGGTCCTACGTATCCCTCTGGTTTGACGGGAATCAGAGCGACGTAGTTCTTTTCTTGAACCGGTGGTGGGAGCTAATCGTGATGAGTTAGATGAGTGTGATTTGCTAGTCAGCAGTATTGTTGAGCTAGGTTTAGCTTGTATGCTAAGTCAAGAACTTGTTTTTACTAGTATCGTGGAGCTCCTTTATATATAGGAGTCCTGCTAGGGCGGCCTGACGGTTGTCGCCTTCGTTCCTATCCATTAGGAAGAGGGAAAACATGCTCATTATTAGCCGGCGGTTGAGACTGCGCCGCATGCGAGAGGCACGTGTTCCTATGGAGGCATGGAGACTAGGTCCAGCCTTATCCCTTTGAGGGTTACGGGAGAGCCCAATATTAATGGACTGGACAAACACTGAATCCACCGGCCCAATAATACTATTACGGCTAGCCCAATGATTTTCGGGGACTAGCCCAGTCCAGGACTAAACATAGAAGGCCATTATTTTGTAGGGATGAAAAACATATTTAACCTAAGAATAATTAATATTTAATGTGGGTGTTGGAAATTAAAAAGGTCAATTATTTTAAAATGGAAGGAGTGTTATAGATTTGTTGTTTTTTTATAAGACGAAGAGCATCTAGACATCAGGAGACAAAATAGACTTCACCCCATCCTTTGTTATATTTCTTTATTTTTATTTTTTTTAAAAAAAAATATACATATACTGGGGGGGACATAAACCTAACTCAGTGAGCCCACACAAGAATTTTTAGAAAAAAGTTAAAACTGTTTTGTAATTGTTTTTTTTTTATTTAGTTTCAATAGTCTTTTTTTTTTATATATTTTACTCATAAAATTTAAACAATTTTTTTTAGAAAATAAAGAACTTATTAAAAATCTATTTGGACTAACTTCTCCTTTTTTAAGTAAAGAAGTCTGAAATAAGCTACACCAAACGGTACTTTAATCTTTTAGAAATTATTTTAAGTAAATTTTGTTTGAATATAATGTGACTGGATTAAATGATTTTATGAGTCCACACAAGAAGTTATCTGAAAGCTAAAAGTGAAAATAAGAATTTTTAGAAAAAGGTTAAAACTGTTTTGTAATTGTTCTTTTTTTTAGTTTCAATAATCTTTTTTTTTTATATATTTTACTCATAAAATTTAAACAATTTTTTTTCTATCAAGAACTTATTAAAAATCTATTTGGACTAACTTCTCCTTTTTTTGAGTAAAAAAGTCTGAAATAAGCTAGACCAAACAGTACTTTAATCTTTTAGAAATTATTTTAAGTAAATTTTGTTTGAATATAATGTGACTGAATTAAATGATTTTATGGTCCCTATAAAAATATTATTATTTTTCATTTAAACAGTGATTCTCAAATATTCTCCGTCAACAAATTTAGTCCTTGTTATTAGGGTTAAATAAGTTTTTAGTTCTCATAAATATCTTAAATTACCTTTTTTAATCCTTATAAAAAATTTCAATAAATGAAATATATGAAATTTGAAATATTAATAGGGACTAGAAATTTATTTAACTGTTATTAAAGGTTGCACACATGACACTATGTAGATAGACTAAAAATGAAAGATATGAACCAAAAAATCATGCGAAAAATAAACTTTTGGTCCCTATAAATATATCTCTTTTGATTTTTAGTTTCTCTATATAGTGCCACTTTAACTTATTTTAACAACAATGAATAATTTTTTTATATGAACTTTTGTTATAGGTAAAATTTTAATCATCTTTGAAAGGTCAACTTGTTTTCGAAAAAGTAAGGTGTGTAACAAAATTTTGAAGCGCATCAAAGAAGCAAAGGTTTCGAAGCATAAGAAAGTGGCAGCAATGAAGAAGTTTTCCACCAAAATTCAAATTTAAAAATAAAATGTCAAGTTAGATGAGATTGATTGATTTTTTAGAGAGATAAGCGGCATACATGTGGCGCAAGCGTGCAAGATCAAAGGTAGTTATTCAATCTTCATATTCTCCTATAAAAGGGAGAACTTATGTTCATTTTAGGAAGTTCATTTTCAAAAGAAAAAACACTGCTTAAATAAAAAAATATTTGTGTGCTAACATACACAAACGCACAAGGATACACTTCTTAGTGGCTTTAATTCTCAATTGATGTATGAAAATAAATTTATATTAATGCAATTTACTTTTTCACAATATGTAGATTAAAAAAAATCAAAAGACACCAAACTTACAAATTTGACTTATCGTAAACATATTAACTTTTTTTTTTTACTGAAAAAAAAAATTCATTTATTCAAATTGAAAAATACATAGATCATTACAAATTCAATATTGCTAAAAACTGAAAAGGATTAATCTGCAAACAATCTTGCAGCACCTAGGTTAATAGCATACAACTACAACATGAAAGTGCCTACAAATATGACAAAATAAAAGTCACCGGAATATCCAAACTCTCAGATCTGCAACATTGACGTCCAAGTCTTCATTAGATCTGTAATGAGTTGAAGTAAATATGTCATTTTGAACCAACGAACCTCGTACTAAGACGAAAAACCAACAAACGCCGCACAAAACGACGAACAAACACAACGCTGCATGATGACTTCACGTCAATACAATGTTTCTAACCATATTTTAAGGCATTTGAGGTAGCTTTATAACGTTTTTCGCAATGAAATAGAGAGAAAATAGCATCGTTACAAGTTGGCCTGAAGCACAAGAAAAAGAAGAAAAATCAGCACAATTTGCATCATGACGTCTGTCTGGTATTTTGACCATATCTGGAGTTCCGTAACTCGGAATGACGCGGGACTTGCGGCAAAAGAAAGCTAAGATCAAGAGCTACAACTTTCATGAAGACAAGAAATGGAGTTGACTCTTCCATCTGCGCCGGGGCGCAGGCAAATCCGGCGCCGGGGCGCAAATACTGGACAAAAACTGATACATTCTGACTTGCTGCGCTGGAGCGCGGGATAAGCCTGCGCGGGATAAGCCTGCGCTGGGGCGCGGTACAACCATGCGCCCAGGCACGGGCGCGAGACCTGATTCTATAAATTGAGATTTTCAGTCAGAATTAGGATTACAGAATTTTACGGCGAAAAAGACAACTTTTGACGACGAATCCAGAGGTGCTCAAGCAAGGTTTCTAGTGTGGAAACACATCAATTCCTTACTTGTAATGAATTTTTTAACTCTATTTTATGTTATTAATTTAGTTATGAGTAGCTAAACTTCTTTGATTGGATCCATGAGGATTCTAATTGTTATTATTCTTAAACCATGTGGTCTCATATGACATATTAATGAATTACGAAGTTAGTTTCAGTTAATTATCCCTTGTTCTTAATGCTTTACATAAATTGATCACTTGTGTCATGATTCCAATTATTTGTTTACTATGAGAATAGGAATAAATCATCGATCTAGGGATAGTTATTCAATTAACTGTTGTTTAAGAGATTTCGAATTGTTAATTGAGAATTCTAGGGTTAAAGTGCCAAAACCTCAATTGATCATGAATAACCTAAGAGATTAGGGAGTTATGATCAAGGGAGAGGATTATGTACCAAGAGATTGGGCATAGTTACCTTTTTTAATCGAATCGTGAAACTAAATTTGTAAACCTTGTTAACATGCATGAACTACCAAGATAATAATAATTAGATGAACCGAAAGGATCCAATCGCTTTCTCTTTCTAAGTCAAATCCTAATTTCTTGCCGTTTTATTCTTAAAACCGTAATCATAAAAAATCCCCCTTTTTATTTATGCAAATTAAATTACGTATGATTTCAACCACTACTTTCGTTTGATTCACTACAATCCCTGCGGATACGATAATTTTTATACTTACTTTGATACTTCATCACTGCACAAGATGACGAACAAACACAACGCCGCATAAGACGACGAACAAACACAACACTACACTAAGACGGCAAAACTTAAAAAAATGAAGAAGCAAACTTATGTGGATAACCACTTATTTAAATAACAATAGGAAAAAACGGTGTTGATGGGTGATTTCGGGCCAAAAATGGCCAAAAACCACCCCCTACAATGGAAGAATGAATAGAAAGAAAGTTGTGAGAAGAGTGATGGCTAACCCTAATAGAGATAAAAGAAAGAGAGTGTAAACATATTAACTTAAAGAACTCATTTAAGATCTAATTCAACTCTTAGATTGATCATTAAGTTCATTATGTTAAAGTGAAATATTCGTACTATCAACAAAACTAAAAACACAAAATAATATATTTATAGGGACAAAAATCATAATATAATCAAGATTTAATTGCATATTTGGTCCTTTATCTTTATTATAGATTTAAATTGGACCTCTATATTTCATAAGTTTCGATTTGGTACCTTATGTTATTTGATGCCAACATAAGTTCATTATTTTTATTACATTTTGAGTTTATTTCGTCTAAAACTTTCACATGACACCTCTAAGTCCATGTATCCAAATTTATTAGCTACATGAACGATTTAAACTAAAATTTGAATAAAAAAACCAACTTAAAACTTTCACATAACACCTCTAAAACTATAATAAACTGTTTTTGATGACATTTTATGCAGTGATAAAAGATCAAACATATAATTAAGCCAATAATCAACTTACTCATAATATATTTTTATCACTGCATAAAATGTCACCTTGGAAAACAGTTTATTATAGGCTTAGTCACCACTAGAGCAGAACACAAAATCAAACAAAACCTGTATCATTCACCCTCCCACTCTCCTAAGCTATTTCAACCGCAAATGTTTTTTTCTATATACTTTATGGTGTCAATTACGTTTGGTGGAATGTGGTAGGAAAAATGACAAATAGAAATGGACCCACATGACAGCAGTAGAACACAGTGGCATTGAATTAAATAAAATTTTAAACTCACACTTAAGTGTAGAAAAATAGAAAAAAAGAAAAGAAAAAAGAATTGTAATATAAAATAAGAAAGAAATGAAACCAATCTTTTAAAAAATCAAATTGGTGGCCTTCGAGTTTTGTGAATTCATTTAAAATTTATATAGGCAATTACTTTTATAGCTCTATGATTGGTTAAATATTAAGCAAATTTTACATAAACATAGTATTTTCAAAAACACTTTAACATCAATTTCTTAATCTTGCGAGAAGATGACCATTATTATTAGAAAAAGTATTAGACTAAATAAACATATTTTTCTTTAGCAAATAAATGTATTTTTCAAATACATTAACTATCATTCTTAATAAGTGAAATATATATATATATATATATATATATATATATATATATATATATATATATTGACTTTTGCTTATAATCAAGTAAAAAAAGAGTTAGTTAGAAAATGTTTGATGCACAATTGTGATGTGTGGCAAAAGTAGTGAATTCAGGTCGACTATTAGCTAAACTAATGGAAAATGAAATTTGGGATTTAAGCATAAAAGAGCAGTAAAATGAGAAATTTAAGTATTTTAGTATTAAACATAGCATAAGATTTAAAATTTCCACAAATTACCATAAAAACCGTTGTTTTATTTTGTAGCATACAAAATATATTATATAAATATAGATATTTTGTTTGCAATCCTCTAAATTTTAATTCTCAACTCCGCCACCGACTTTTTTTCTCTCCTTCATATTTATCGCTTGTGAGTCAACAATACGCAAAAAAATAAATGAAAAATAAAAAGATTACACTGTTGGCATTTTTATTTTATTCTAGTATTACTTTTGGATTTGGCTATATTTGCGTAGGATCCAAGTACTTCCCTCAACTTTTCACTCTTTGCACTCATAAAAAGCTAATATCTCACTATCAAAAAAAAAAAAAAAAAAAAAAAGCTAATATCTGAAATCACACACATACACACACACACACTGTGACATGACACATATATAGAGAGAGAAAGAGAAACTTCTAACAAACCAAACCATATTACTCTCTCTGTGTGGTTGGGTTTGACTATGTATTAATGTGAATCAAATATTCATTTCATTCATTTTTTTTTTATAAAATAAAGTTGGGATTCATCTGATTCATAATCTTTTCCTGGTAAGTTCTTTTCTGTCACATAAAGTTCCTTTCTTTTTCTTTCTTTTTTTATTTTTTTTATCTGTGCTCTAACAAATTTTCAATCATGGGTTGTTTTGTTTATGCTTGCTGTGTTTTCAATCAATATTGATGGTGGGGTTGGTGAAAGATTGTTTATTTTTTATTTCAATTTTTATTATAGGCATGTGCAATTTGAATTCCTTTGAAGCAATTCAATTAAAGTTTATTAATTATCCAGCTATATTTAGTTGTTGCTTTCAGAATTGTAAAAAAAAAAAAGAGTAGTTTTTATTAATTATGAAGCTATATTTGTGTGTTGGTTAGTATATACTATCTAGTGTGCTTTATTGGATTTGGATTCAAAATTCAGCTTTTTTCTGGTAGAATTTGTTTGTGTATTTTCTAGTAATTTTCTTTTATGAATCCTAGAGAGATTAATGATTATTGTGCTGTATATGAATTTTGATTGAATTTTGAGGATTGTAGTTTCTTGGCATGCTTAATTAATCTGCGCGATTTTGTAGGTAAATTTCGAGATAAGGTTTGCCAACCTACAGATAACAAGATTGTATGGGTTGGCTTACCAAGTTGCTAAAGGGTTCCGGTCATAAATATTCAGGACGAGGATACAACGGGAAATATGGACACGACAGAGATTCGAATAATAATGATAATTCAATGGTAATAACAGTTTATGCTTAAGTATAGTACAAAAATTAGCTCTTTTCTGACTTATATATAAGAGATTGAAGTTGCAATAGTGGCAAACTGAGTGCAGGATGATTTGAATGATATTGAGAGAGAAGAAATTGATCGTGCAATTGCGCTTTCTCTTGCCGAGGAAGATCATAAAGGGAAA
This sequence comes from Trifolium repens, assembly GCA_030408175.1. Lineage (NCBI taxonomy): Eukaryota > Viridiplantae > Streptophyta > Magnoliopsida > Fabales > Fabaceae > Trifolium > Trifolium repens. The sequence continues at coordinate 43,435,364 of CP125851.1, forward strand.
AAAGTTATAGGTAAGATTTATGTTTTTGTAAATCGGTGGTTAAAAATTAAAATGCTGCTTTGTGTAACTTCATTTTAATGCAATTAGTATTTTCACCTAAAATTTATGTTCTAAGCAAATGCATATTGATTTATTAGAAGTTTAAGTTCTTGATTATGCTTCACTAATCAAAGTCTCTTGTTTAAAATGTAGCTTCAATTTCTATGCAAGAATTATCAGGATTTGTTGATCCTGGTGGTTCGCATAAATTTGAACTCTATGTATGTTTGGTATCACGGTGAACTACCGTGATTTTCCAAAAGCTACACTCTGTAGCTTCTGCAAAATCACGGTGAATCAGCGTGAATTTGACATATTCACTGTGATACCAGACATAAGCTAAGTAATTGACATATTTTTCATTTAGTTAGAGTCCGTTGAAAAATTATAAAATTCCAATTGATAAAAATTTGATTGGATAAATATACTTCCTTTTTCCGGCTGGAGAAGTATTTTGAAAGGCCTCATTCTTTTTTTGCCTCACTATACTTCAGAGGACGACTCTGAATCTGAAGATGAAGAACTGTGTCCACTTGATGACGAGGAAGATGACCATGTCAGTGAAGTTCAACAAGATGAAGATGACCATGTTGCTAAAATTCAACAGGATGAAGAACAAAACCTCGATGAAGTTCAACTTGAGGAAGATGAACAACTTGCCAGGGCAATTCAAGAAAGTTTGAGCATTGGTTCGCCTCCTCGATCTCAAACTGATTCTATATTTCAACCTTTTACAAATCTCTTTCCGCCTGTATACAGGTAAATATGCCACAGATGACTTCTCTATCTATAGTCTTTAAGTCTAAATACCATATATCGAATATAATATGCCAAGGTTCACTACTAAATACGATAAAAAGGGGAAAATGATTGGCCTAATAGGTAAAATCATATGAAAATTGAAATAGCCACCTCAACGGCGACAACATTGATCCAGATAGTAGACATCTAAAAAGTTTAGTTTTCATAGATTCATGAATCTTATATATAAAACCATAGACTAAAACCGGTCACTGGAAAACTTGCTTGCAGAATCTGTGCTGGCTGCAATGCCGAGATTGGCCATGGAAGATTTTTGAGTTGCATGGGAGCTGTATGGCATCCAGAATGTTTTTGCTGCCATGCTTGCAAACTGCCAATCACTGATTACGAGGTTCGAGTCTTGTTCTCATTGTTGTTCGCTAACATGACTATATTTATTTCTACTAATTTAAACTTTCTTGAGGGAATTCATTAATAATGTTCTTTAACTTATTTTCCTTGATTTTTTGTGATCAATATGATTGTACATAATGCTTGGATCTTAATACATTACAGTACTCCATGTCTGGAAATCGCCCTTACCATAAACCATGCTATAAGGAGCTGCATCATCCAAGGTGTGACGTTTGCAAGATCTTTGTAAGTAGAAACTTCATCTTTGTCAATTCTCTTGTGCTTGGTTTTGATAAAAGATTTTGCTAAATTTCGATGTGCATTAGAAATTTCTTTACACTATATGATATTTCAATACTATGAAATTTTAACTTTCTGGAACAAAATTGATTCTGTCGTTACAGATCCCACAAAATTCAGCTGGCCTCATTGAGTATAGAGCACATCCTTTCTGGCTACAAAAATATTGTCCATCACATGAGCGCGATGGCACTCCTCGTTGTTGTAGCTGTCAGAGAATGGAGGTCAGTTACATCATCTCACAATATTTTATCACGTGTTGCTACCAACAATGAAACATTTTCTATCGTTGTTTTTCGATTTCTCCCTTTCATCAATTGATATGAAATTTTCCAATCAGTGCAGTCAACGGACACAAAATATCTTTTGCTTGATGATGGTCGAAAGCTGTGCCTTGAATGTCTCGATTCGGCTATTATGGATACTCATGAATGTCAACCTCTCTATCTTGAAATACAAGAATTTTATGAAGGTTTGCATATGAAAATCGAGCAGCAAATTCCTATGCTTTTGGTTGAGAGACAAGCACTGAATGAAGCCATGGAGGGGGAAAAGAATGTAATAGTTTCTGTTTTGAACTTTCATGCATGAAATGTGCCTTTTATTTCCTTTCTCGGTATCATACTTTTTCTACTGTCCTGATTATGGTTTGTTCTTTCGCTTTTCGATTATTGAATTTAGGGTCATCACCACTTACCTGAAACTAGAGGACTTTGTTTGTCAGAAGAGCAAACTGTCCCCACTGTAAGAATGTTTTACTCATGAATTCGTATCTTCGTTGATGATTTTAATTCTCATACGAATATCTGTTTATCATGCAGTAGTATTCATTAAACTTTAATTTTTTGTAATTTCAGATTTTGAGGAGACCAAGTATAGGAGCAGGCTACCGTGTCATAGATATGATAACCGAGCCTTTTAGGCTGATACGTCGATGTGAAGTTACAGCCATACTTGTTTTGTACGGCCTTCCTAGGTATCTTTCTGATACCATCTATTTTTATTTTTTGTTGTTACCTCCGGTTTCCATAGGAGTTCGGTCGGGATGTAAGTGAAATCTAGGCAATAATTGTTTCAGCCATGATTCGAACTCAGATTCTCCCGAACTATTTGTCCTAACCGGAGCTCAATAACCAATTGTGCTCAATCACTTGGTTTACTTACCATCTATTTTCGTGCTCAACAATACTTGTATATGAAATACGCAGTACATAATTCAACGGTTTTATATTTGTAGGTTACTGACAGGATCAATCCTAGCTCATGAAATGATGCATGCCTGGCTAAGACTTAAAGGTACTGTTTCATCATTCCGGTGATCAAAACAACATTGAAAATTTTATATTTCAGTGTTAATATCTCGTGATTTTTTTTTTGACAGGCTATGGCAATCTGAGGCCAGAAGTTGAAGAAGGAATATGCCAAGTCTTGGCTCATATGTGGTTAGATTCGGAGATCTATTCCGGCTCTGGAAGTGAAGAAGCATCATCATCTTCGACTTCATCTTCGTCTTCATCATCACCTTCCTCCACATCATCAAAGAAGGGTAAACGGTCCGATTTCGAAAAGGAACTCGGTAAATTTTTTAAACACCAGATTGAGTCAGATAGCTCACCAGCATATGGAGATGGATTCAGAGAGGGCAACCAGGCAGTGCTCAAGTACGGGCTTAGACGGACCCTTGACCATATCCGAATCACCGGAAGTTATCCATAAAGAAACGGTTATATAAATACAATTTTCTTACCTTTACATCAACCAATCTATTTGAGCTTTGTCATATAAATTAAATCCATAAATCTTATAGGAACCAAATATTTCAAAATTGTATAATTTCACCAGACTCTACACAAAATAAGGATTGAAAATGTGAGTGTTAGTGTAAAGTTGCTGCAATTATATTGAGGGTCAAGTGTGCAGTTACTGTAATCTATATACTTAAATATTTGCAGTTTGGAACCTCATGCTTCATATGTATCTCAAAATACCTTATAGTAGTTGAAATTACAAAACAGCTTATGCAATTACAGATATACAATAAAGTATCAATTTTGTATATGTTGAATTTGCATGATTTTTTATCCTAGTACATCATTGTATAAGTACAAAATGAAGTACATAAGTTTTTTTTTTTTTATTACCATGATATTGGTACGAAGTTTCTACTGTCGTTAACGATGACTAGCTCTGTCGGAGAATCTGTGGGACACACAAGATGAGTTCTCTCCTCCTAATTGAATTTTCTCCATACGCATGAGCAGGAATCGTACCTCTGACCAAATATTTAATGGTACTAAGACCCTTATCACTTATCACTTACTAATATTTTTTTTCTATGAAATGCTGACTATTTTTAAGGTAAAATAAGCAATGAAATCTCAATTTTTATGAAACATGAAAAATTATAAAACATTTTAAATAAATATAACCAGGAAAAAAATCAATATTGTTTTGAAATAATTGTAAGTGTTAGTGACCAATCGTTAGTTGGTTCAGTGGTGATTGACGCTGAACTTGGTAGGGAGGACCATGGTTCGATCCCCCGCAACTGCGATCGGGAGGGGGCTGGAACCACTTGATGCCAGAACTGACCCCCGAACCAGATTAAACTGGTGGTGAAAACAAAAAAAAAATTGTAAGTTTTAGTGAAACAATATGAAACTTCCTTTGATTTGAATGAATGTGGATGTAAGTTGCTTAAATGTGCCAATTGGCCATTGCTTATCAATTCAAATCAACATAACATAAAATCTTGAATTTGCGAATTAGGAGGGAAAGAGAGGAGAAACCAAGGTTGTCAGAACGGACCGGTCATCGAACCGGTGAGCTTACCGGTTCAAGGTTCAATGGTCGGACCGAGGTCGGACCGGGGTCGGACCGTTTTTAATTAAATATATAATTTTTACATTTTAAATAATATATAATAATAATAATAATAATAATAAACTAAAAGTTAGACAATATATATAATTTTACACTATTAAAAATTGAAGTTTATATAAAAGCTTATAATTGTATAATTTAAATTTTAAAAAATAGTTATTGAGAAAGTTGGTTGCTTTTTTCTTTATATTTATTTTAAATTTTTTGGCAATTTATAACAAATATAAATTTAAGTATGTTTTATAAAATAAAATAAATATGCCTTTTTTAATCTCATTACAAATTATTTATAAAAAATAAAGTTAAATGTGTTTTGTAAATAAAAATAGAGTGTCTTTGTATATGAACTACTCTATGAAGTCCCACATTAGAGAAATCTCATACTTGAAGTCTCCCACTTGATTATAAATAAGTATTTGTTATGATGTTTCTTAGGGTGTGTTTGTTTCCCGGATTCTAAAATCTTTCCCAGGAAATTTATTCCCAGGATTATGATGGCAGGCATTTTAATCCCGGGTATTTGTACAAAAAGTGTTTGGTTAGTGTTTTAAGTCTTAGAATTATTTTTTCTTTCATTTTAAATTTCCATAAATAATTAATTAAGTAAAATATCTTTGCATCACACGTGGCAAAATATTATGTATCATGTCACACAAAAAACAGACTCCATAACCACACTAGAATGAAAACGTGCTTCAACCGCCGGAGAGTGCAAGGATATACATAAAAACTGACTGGAATAGTTTGTTCCAATGCTTATAACAGGGGAATAAAATTCCAGGCTTTAAGGGAATAAAAATTTCCCGGCAATAGTCATTTCCTGGGAATAATTATTTATTACCTTATAACAAACATAGGTATTTTCCATTTCCACCTTAGATTCCTAGGAATAAATTTTTAGTCTCCGAAACAAACGCACTTAGTACATTTGAAGTCTCCCACTTGATTGGTCATCATTTAATGTGACTTTTAGTGGTATGAGATTGATCACACTTAATTTGTGGATATTTTTAATTTTTGCAATTAAAAAAATAAGTAATTTTTTAAACCGATTCAGGTTTTGAACCGCCGGTTTTTTCTGGTTTTTGGCCGGTTTTCCAGTTCAATGACCGGTTCATGCGCAGACCGGTTTTGCGGCCGACTCGGACCGGATTCAGGTCCGGTTCTCGGTCCAACCGGTCGAACCGACCGGTCCGGTTTTCACAACCTTGGGAGAAACAAAAAAAGATATGATCGCACTAGTCAGAGAAGATTTTGTATATGGGGTTTATCATATTACTCGTAAACTTATGGAATGAGTTCCAATAAAGATGTTTTTTCTTTTCTAAAGGGATCGGGTTAGTGAGCGTCTTCAGACATTTTTTAATGATGTATTTCAATTTCTAATACATTAACTCCACACATTTTTCATAAAAGCTTACCATTTATAATTTTTAAAGAGTATCTTGGGGATACTCGTTAACATTTTCTTTTAATATTATTAATCTATACATAAAATTTAATTATTTTTTATTAATTGTAATAGTTCATAATATAATTTTAATAATTTAATTTATATGCACTACCCGCTCCGTGCATGTTTGTGTGATCGATATTTTTTTTTTTTTTTTATTAACAAAATTCTCTATTGTGCAAATATAAATAAATACTTAATCTCCTTTTTTATTGAACTTAGTTAATTTATAACTACTTAACATCCTTTTTTGTTGTGGCTAGTTATTAAGAAGAAAAAAAAATATATTTTTTTTTTTACTATAAAAAAACTGAAAACATACTTTTATGTGGAAGTTGTGCTTAGTTATTAAGAGAAAAAAAAATTATTTACTAAAAAAAACTGAAAATCTATTTTTATGTGGAAGTTATTTTTCAACATATACAAATATTTAATTTTTTTTTTTGGTAGTTTTGTTAAGGGTAAAATATGTATAATGAAAAAGCCATCCCAATAATTTGTATTCTTTTTATATACAGTAATAAATTCACAATGTAAAATTGTTTTACAAATACATCTTATCGCATCTTTCATATATTTGTATATATATTTTAGAAAATAATATCATAAAATATTTGTATATATGTATTTGTAATATTTTTCTTGCTAGACTTTCTTAAATTTTAAATAATGGGATAATGTATTTTTAATTTATTTTTTTAATAATGTGATGGACAACCACGTGTAATAGGGATGAACATGATTGTAAAATTGTTCGTGGAGGGAGAACGATAGATAGTACTACTACTCATCTCCTTCATCATTTTCTTCCAAAACTAATCTATTCCCATTTTCTCATCACTTCTCTGTTTTTCTTTTTCTCTTCTTCAAATCCAAAAACCACCAATTCACCGACGCTACTTACAACAAACAGGTAAATAAATAAATAAACCTCTCTTCTCTCACTTCTTCCCTTCATTTCAATTTCAATTTCATTTCCATTCCTTCTTCTTGTTACAGTAACAGTTTCTCAACCGAACTCTCCGAGTTCTAGGGTTCGTTCTCTACTATCATGGACCAAGCCGAATTAACCACCGATCAGGTTCGTTTCGATCCGATCCTTCTCCGATTGTTACTCACTTCTCCGATCTGATTTCAAAATCCCGATTCCGTTCAATTACCAACTGTTTTCGTTTTTTTTTTCTTCTGTTATTGTGAATTGCAATTTCTTCGATCTTCAATTGACATTGTGTTATTGTTTTCTGGAAGGTTCTGAATAGGGATATCCCATGGGAAACCTACATGTCCACCAAGCTGATTTCTGGAACAAGCCTTCAGCTCTTAAGGCGTTACGATCATCGATCAGAAAGTCAGAGAGCACAGTTGCTCGATGATGTAATTATTTAATTTGTTTAAATTTCATTTGAGTTTTGATTTTAAGTATATTTGATTTACGATTTCGAGTTTGATTCTTCCTGGTGGTGAAAATTAAAAAAAATTTAACTTCCTTGTGTGGCAGGATGGTCCGGCTTATGTTCGCGTGTTTGTTCGTGTTTTGCGCGATATTTTCAAGGAAGATACTGTTGAGTATGTTTTGGCTTTGATAGATGAAATGCTGACAGGTAATTGTTGAATAAAAAGGTGTTTTGTTCACACTCTTTGGCTGTTAATAGTGGCATAACTAGATAAGTATTTATATTTATTATCTTTGGCAGCGAACCCGAAAAGAGCTAGACTGTTTCATGACAATGCCCTTGCGGATGATGATACTTATGAGCCTTTCCTAAGTTAAGTATTTACTCTGAATATGTTTTTGTTTTGCATATTAATTATTTAATTTTGCTTTGGAGATGATAGAAGCTCAGATAGACTAAATTTCAGCGATTTATTTTAATGTAATGTGGTTGCGACCATGACGATTTAGCAGATCGTATTCAAGAATTTTCTATTGTTCTGTGTTTAGTTCATTCGGTCCCCTCTTTATATAAAACTGTTTAATATGGCATGAAATCCATACCGCCCTCTGAGACTTATACTGTCACTATTCTGCTTCCAATTCAAGTTCCCTAATGTTCTTTACTTCAATACAATGATTATATTTAGATTCCTTTTCCGCCCATTGCTGTCACTTTCTTCCATCAATCCACGCGCCTCCTTCCTGGTGCTTATTCGTCACGCCACTGGTCATGTTTGATTTGTTGACCCTTCCTAGTTTTGTTCAGACCACTTTGAACTTGTGGGTCTATTATTGAGTTTGGTTTTGTCACCATTTGCATTGTCAACAACAACTCAATGCAATCTTTCCAAATCTATCTTTGTTTTTCTTATATCATTGGACTTGCAATTGGACGTGTTTCTTTGAAAAACTTGTTTTGTCTCAGTTGCGGTTTGGTACCAGTTTTGGTTTAGTTGCAATTCTGCACATGTTTTGTTTCAGTTGCAGTTTGGTACTAGTTGTCTCAGTTGCGCTTTGGTATTGGTTCTGACTTGGTTGCACTTTGCTATTGATCCTGTCTCAGTTATGGTTTGGCTAATGTTTTTTGTCCCACCTACGGTCTAATGCTAGTTTTTGTTCCCATGGATGTTTGGTCTCAACTATTGTTCCAGATGTGATCTGGCCTACTGATTTTCATATCAAATTATGTTACTTGGTTGTTGTTCTCTTTCAAAGATTTAATTTTTAATAACAAGCTTAAGCTTTGGCTTGAGGGAGAGTGTTTGGAGATATTAAAATATCTTAAGCTTAAGCTTTGGCTTATATTAGAGTATATTATATTATCTCATAAGATTAGTTTCTTATCATAGAGTATCTTAGAATCTCTCTGAAGATTTGTTCTCATATTTATTTGTTTGTATCATAGTGTAAATAAGGATTAGTGTCCAGTCTTTTTGTATCAAATCATAATCATCAATCATATCAATTCATATTCACAATTCTTAGTTTTTATTCATTTTCTTCTTATTTATATTAACTTCAACAATATGATTGTTGTGTATTTTCTTTGTACTGCAAAGTTATGAAATATAAACAATAAAAAATAACAATACTGTCCATCTTTCAGATTGCTCCGGAAAGGAAATTGGTTCGTACAAGAGAAAAGTTGTAAGATCCTTGCTTTAATAGTTAGGTAATACAAACATGAGGCATTCTGACATTTTAATTTAAATTTTTTTCGGAATTATACCAACTAACGGGTTTGTATAAGTTACTTTTTCAGTTATTGCAAAATTTCACCTTTTTCTGTTTGTAGTGTCAGGCCAAAAAATCAGAGTGGCGTTGCATCAAATGGAGAAGCTTCAAGTGAAAAGAAACCATTTACCAGCATTGATGATGTTTTGATAGGATTGGTAAAATGGCTTTGTGAGCAGGTGTGTAATACTGAAACTCTTCCTTTTCACTAACCCAAATTCAGTTCAGCACCTGATAATTTTGGTGTTGTAAATGAATTTGAAATATGTAACGGTCTTTGCAAGATAAAGATGTTTACCTCTGAAAGAAATATTTTGAGTTTGTTATGTTAAATGTAAGCTAGCTTGTTATATGAAGATCAATTATACAGTATAAGAGTCACATTTGATCTGCGAATGGTGGTTAGGTCTTGTAAAAGAGGCTCGTCCCTCACTTGTGGTGATCCACGATATGAATCCAGTATCCGCAATTAGTTCATAAGATGTTTGACATGAGTAAACATAAATGATTGTTAAATCCAAAGATGTGAACAGAGTCGGTTCTATAACTTTTTACATAGAAAAAGTAATACATGCTCATCTAATTATCTGTAGCTGAAGAAACCTTCTCATCCTACTCGTGGAGTTCCAACTGCTATCAATTGCCTTTCAACTCTACTTAAGGAACCTGTAGTTAGGTCTTCCTTTGTTCAAGCTGATGGGGTCAAGTTGCTTGTGCCACTGATTTGTCCAGCATCCACTCAACAATCTATTCAGGTAAGTTTGCTGGACTCTACCTCGAAAGTATGAAAGTTCTGAATAAGTAGATCTAACCATAGTTGAACCATATGAATTCTACCTATAGGTGCCTGCGTAAGCATGGTATATCTAGCTATGCTTGTATTGCATGTGGTTATAGATGGCTAAATTAAATATGCTTCATGCATCTAGCCTAATACTAATTTCTATTTGAAGAACACTGATGGAATGGCACCTGAACATAATTGAGAATTTCTTCTGTCACAGCTTCTTTATGAAACATGTCTCTGCATATGGCTCTTATCATATTATGAGCCCGCAATTGAATATTTGGCTACTTCAAGGACCCTTCCAAGACTGATTGATGTTGTTAAGAGTTCTACAAAAGAAAAGGTATAGCTGACATGTTCTATTTATGTTCGGCTCATTTTTTTACTAACACAGGTTGTTCAAGTATATTTTTTCCTGGCAATAGTTATAATTTTATCATGGCTGTCCAGTCATAGAAGTCTAATGTTACACAATTCTTTTGCCAATTTTGTTAGGTTGTTAGAGTCGTCGTCTTGACACTTAAAAACTTGTTGTCAAAAGGGACATTGGGTGCTCAGATGGTTGATCTTCAGCTGCCACAAGTTGTTCAAAGTTTGAAAGCACAAGCATGGAGTGATGAGGTGAAGAATTATGTCCTGCACAAATTTTCCTGCTGAAAATATACTTGTTGAATTGTCATAAGATTGTCTAAAAACTATAATAGCTGTCATGCAGAGTTCAATAACTTCAAGCAATTTTTTTATGTACATTTTGCCATTGTTGATTTATTTGCAGTCAGAACTTAAATAGTTTCACTGTGATCATGTTTGTGATAGAGTTGTGATCATTATGTTAGCAGTTTAATAGAAAATGGAAAATCAGTGACTGTCTTCTCAGAAGTCTTCGGAATGATTGGATCCCCATCTCCCCCTCAAATGCATATTTAATAGCCACATCATATATATGATGCCTTGAAAATGTGGTTGATGAAATTGGATTACATAATATTGATGCTTGCTACCTTAACACCATGTATTATCTTACTTGTTTTCCATTATTACAACTTGTTTCTTTCTCTTGTTTTAGTATGCATTTTCTGCTAAAGCATACATAAACGTTCGGACCACATTGTGTTAATAACATGAATACACATTTATAGAAGTCTACCGGTGACCTTTTTTTGTCATTTACATGGAATTTTTCTGTTTGCTCTTACTTTTTTGCTTGAGTTGGCGCTATTTTGAACATTATATAACTCTACTTTGTTATTCTCCCATTATGAAGATCGGATATTTTCTGAAGCATATCTCTATTCTAGGATCTGGCTGCATTTCCTTTTGAAAAGTATCTATTTCATGTAGCTTTCCCGAATTTTGTATTGATTAGAAAAGTTTTAATAGGACTTGTTGGATGCACTGAACTCTTTGGAAGAAGGGCTTAAGGATAATATCAAGAAACTAAGCTCTTTTGATAAGTACAAGCAAGAAGTTCTTCTCGGCAATCTGGATTGGTCTCCCATGCACAAAGATCCGATATTTTGGCGGGAAAATATAACCAATTTTGAAGAGCATGATTTCCAGGTATATGTGCATTATCTCTTGCATAGTTGTGATTCCATTTTATTCTCTTTATTATCATGAGTATAAAACTTTGCAACTATGGGACTCAACTTGTTTACCTTGATATAAATGGTTATCAGGAAAATATTAATAAGTGTAGAAATCCCACATATGTGTTGTTCCTTCTTGCTTATGGAATCTATCAGATGTTTAACATTAATGTTTCTTTGCTCCTCAACAGTGATGTTAACATTTCTATAGCAAGAACAGATGATTATGTATGCGGAGCGCCATTTGGCGATAAAAAAACAAATCCTAAAATTAAAGAATGTTTGTTATATTGTAATCTTATTGTTTGCTCTTTATCTTCTCACAAACATTCATCTACAATCTATTCATACTCTCTTCATCTGTTGTAGATTCTAAGGGTCCTATTAACAATTTTGGACACGTCCAATGATCCAAGGACTCTAGCTGTTGCTTGCTTTGACATTTCACAGTTCATCCAGTGCCATCCGGCTGGACGGATCATTGTGACAGACCTTAAAGCCAAGGAACGAGTGATGAAACTAATGAATCATGAGAGTGCTGAGGTAACTAAAAATGCACTGCTCTGCATCCAACGACTTTTCTTGGGTGCAAAGTATGCGAGCTTCTTGCAGGTCTAGTTCTATTTTGGTGGGGTGGCCGATTATTGTATGCACTTAATGCCTTGAACTCTCCTGCTATCTCACAAGTAGGATCGACTCTCCTATGTACAAGGCTTATTCATTGTTTTAATAATTTATTGTCTATGGTCATTAAGATTTCGGTTTGGAGCCCATGAGAAATAAGTATCCTTGATATTCTGCTATTGAATAAATCAAGTTTTGTAACTTTATACTCGGTTGTGCTTTCTGGACATGTTGAATACAGATTTTAGAAATCAAAATTTATTGTTAGCATGGATATAATTTCTTGAAAAATTAGCTACTGAAATATGCCCTTTTCTAAAGAATATAGATCTTTTACTTAACTGTTTACTGAAATATGCTAGTGTCTTTGCAACATTATATTCATATTTTCTGAAAGTTTTTTTTAGAGTTGTTTATTTTATTTTTAATATAGTTTTAACATTTTGCTCTCTCCCTCCATCACTATCCACGAGAGAGCATTCTTTGTGTGTGAGAGAAGAACAAATCACTATCATTAGATTAAATCATGAATGAATTGTTTAAAAGGACCTATAACTTTATATTTCAGAATTAAGTTTATGTTTAATCCCTATAAAAGTCGTGCGGAGGTTTCAAATTATTTGGTATTTAGAGTTTGTTATGTGGCCTAACTAGCTGTCGTAATCCCTAGATAAAAGTGGTAGCAAAGACAACCAGCCGTCCTAAGTTGGATTTGGCACTAGAATACTCCACTAAATTACACATTCTTAGATGAAAAGTTAGAAGTAAAATCCAGTATAGAATTTTCACTGCCATTCCATTCGTATGCATGAATTGCATACTGTCTACACAAATGACAAATTTATGTACAATTTGTCAAGAAATAGGAAAGCAACAGAAGATAATAAAGGTTAAAGCTATAGACAAAATCTCCAGCTGATTTTATTAATCCAACAAACTATGTTATTAACAATACTGAATCTGATTATTATCTCTAATTATTACACATTTTCTTTTCTCATCACTTGTGCCTTTCATTTGTTCACCACCTTTGACAAAAATGGTTTCTTCCTCCATTCCATCTCACACACTATTTCTTGCACTCATGTTCTTTTCTGCCATCCATATTCTACTTCAATTGCCACAAACCAATGGAACAAACTTCTCATACCCTTTAAATTCCACTCTTTCCTATGACACATATGTTGCATACTCTGCTCAGTCTCCAAATTTTTTAACCCTCACAAGCATATCTGATATATTTGACACCAGTCCTCTATCCATTGCAAGAGCAAGCAACATAAAAGATGAAAATATGAACCTCATTCCAGGCCAGCTTTTGCTGGTACCTATAACTTGTGGTTGCAGTGGAAATGGAAACTACTCTTTTGCCAATATCTCACACTTGATCAAACAAGGTGAAAGTTTCTATTACCTTTCAACCATTCCATATCAGAATCTCACTAATTGGATGACAGTGGAAGATTCAAATCCAAACCTGAATCCATATATGTTGACAGTAGGTACCAAAGTAGTCATTCCTATATTCTGTAGCTGTCCTTCAAAAGGGATAGAGTACTTGATTACTTATATATGGAAGCCTAATGACAATCTTACCCTTGTAGCTTCCATGTTTGGTGCATCACCACAGGACATAATCACTGCAAATGCAAACAAATTTGGTCAAAACTTCACTGCTGCAGCCAACCTTCCAGTTTTCATCCCAGTGAAAAATTTACCAGCTCTTCCACAATTATATTCTTCACTTGAAAGAAAGAGAAACAATCATTTTCATATTATCATTTCCATTGGTATGAGTCTAGGATGCACTCTTCTGATTTCACTATCATTATTACTGGTTTATGTGTATTGTTTGAGGAAAAGAAAGGCTTGTGAGAATAAGTGTGTGCCTTCTAAGTTAATTTCTGAAGTTTCAAACTATGTAAGTAAGCCAGAAGTATATGAAGTTAGTATGCTTATGCAAGCTACAATGAACCTCAATGAACGGTGTAGGATAGGGAAATCGATGTACAAGGCTCAAATAGATGGTCATGTTTTAGCTGTGAAAAATGTAAAGGAAGATATCACTGTCACAGAAGAGTTAATGATTCTACAGAAAGTAAACCATGCAAATCTTGTGAAACTAATTGGTGTTTCTTCAGGATATGATGGTGTAAATCACTTCCTTGTGTATGAATATGCTGAAAATGGATCTCTTTATAATTGGTTGTTCTCTGAGTTTTTCACTCTTAGTTGGAATCAGAGGTTAAGCATAGCAATTGATGTTGCAATTGGTCTGCAATACATGCATGAACACACACAACCTAGTATAGTCCATAGGAACATCAAATCAAGTAACATTCTTCTTGACTCAAACTTTAAGGCCAAGATATCAAACTTCTCTGTCGCAAGAACTACAAAGAGTCCTATGATAACAAAAGTTGATGTTTTTGCTTATGGGGTGATTCTGTTGGAGTTAATAACAGGAAAAAAGTTTTTGTCGTGTAGCGAAAATGCTGAGGGGAATATGTTGTGGAAAGATATTAAGGGAGTTTTTGATATAGAAGAAAAGAGAGAGGAAAGTGTTAGAAGATGGATTGATCCTAAGTTGGGGAGTTTTTATAATGTTGTTGAAGCTATGAGTTTGTTCTCATTGGCTATGAATTGCATAAAAGAACAACTTTTGTTAAGACCAACTATGGGAGAAATTGTTCTTAGCCTTTCTCTTCTCACTCAACACTCTCCTACTTTGTTAGAGAGGTCTTGTAATTATGGATTAGATGTTGAGGTTATTACTGGAATGGTTAACTCCATCATAGCTCGTTGATTGAGGGAATGCAAATTATGTATCTGCTGTTCAAATTTTGCATATTGTTTATGCCTTAAATTAGTATAAAATAAACCAAGTTGCTTGGGTTCCAGTGATAAGGAGCTCCTTCCAAAGACGTATCCGGGGAATACTGGGTTCGATTCCCAGAAGGAACAACGGTTGGCCAGTGCGCATGCCTCTACGCACGAGCCGGATTAGTCGCCCATTTTTGGTGGGTCGGAAACCGGTGCGAAAGAAGAAAAAACAAATAAATTAGTATAAAACTTGTGCAAGATTATAAGAATGTGTAGAAGTAATTGGTAGGAACAACTTTTCTTTGTATAGTTAGATTGCTATGTATAGTATACTATATATAAGTTTTGTTCATATTAGAACTATTTTGCTTATAATCACTTGTTCCTTATTATCTGCCTATAAAATATTGGGTTCTTTTAAGAGAATTAATGTACATATACATATTCAAAAGGTTTAAGGGTCCGTTTGATCTGGCTTTCTTAAGTCTTAGAAGCTATTTCAAAGTTAAAAGTGAAAATAAGAACTTTCAGAAAAAAGCTAAAGTGTTTAGTAATTGTTATTTTTTTGTAGTTACAAAGTTATTTTTAAGCTAAAAGTTGTTTGGTAAAATATTTTTTTTTTTAAAAAAACTTAAAAATATATCAATCCTAATTAAACTAGATTAATTACTAACTTAAACAAACAATGATAATAGGAAACTAAAGATTAATAACAAACTTAAAAAAAATGATAACAAACTATATTAAACTAAATTTACTAAAGATAATAACAAACAAAAAAGCTCCGAATTTTTTCTCAAAAGTAAGTTTCAACCTCTTCTCTTAAAAGCTCATTTTATTCAATTTTACACATTGAAAAAAAATTACTTTTTTTGGCTAAAAGCTTTATTAAAAATGTGTTTGACCCAACTTCTCATTCTTAAGAGAATAAAAAGCTAAAAGAAGCTGAGCCAAACAGAGCATAAGTTTATGTTTTTACAACTATATGAATTAGCATACAATAATTCTTATAAGTCATTTTGTGATTATCATTCAAGTGAACTTAATATATATATATATATATATATATATGTCAAATTATGGACAAGTCTATGGTATGTAAATCAGATAAGTCTTTCACTATGAATATACTTTTTTAACTATTAAATGAGATATGATGTGACATATTGATCTATTGATAAAAACAAATTAAATTTGTATATAGTGAAATTTTTTGTCTCACTTGTGCATGTTAAACAAAGCAAATTATCATATCGATAGTAAAAGATAAGTTAACATATGTAACTTTGGTCCAAGAGCTATGCGGTAGTGACAAGAGTTCGATCTTGTAATAACTCAAGGAATAGAGTTCAAATTTCATCAGAGACGAATGTAAGATGAAAATTAGTATCACTTTAATTATTAATAATAATTTTCCCCTTTTCCAATTTAAAAAAAGAGGGAATTTTAACTTTTTCTTTCCTTGTGTAAATACTAGATTTTATAAATTTTTAAATATTTTCTTTTTTTTGACAGAAATAATTTAAATATTCTCTATAAATAAGTGCAAAATACTTTTTTTGGTGCAAAACGAATAAAGTTGCTAACATACTACCAAAAAAAAAGTTGCTAACATTAATTACAACCAAAACATAGACACAGTGATATGATAGAATGTAGTAATAATTAGCTTTTTAGTATACCAACTGGGCTTGAATCCTCAACCAATACAATTCAGGCCAATTTCTGATTAAACCTCCCAAAGTATATGCTACAAGCCTAACTTTAAATATACATACTAGTTACTCTATTCTCTATACATACAGTATTTTGCCGGGTTTAACGACAGCTACCCAATATTCCGGTAGTGGAGTTTCACTAGATTGGGGAAACAATTTTCCTTCATTTATTTTATTAATTTGAATCACATTCTCCAATTGATGAGGTCTATTTGTTGTATTTCTTTTAAAGTACATAAGATTTTTTGAAGAGAAATGTATATCTATAAGTAGATAGCAAAATATAATCTCTCAAATTGATAAGATCATGAGGGTGAACAACTCTTCCACACAAATTTCAACTCAACATATTGAGGTTTTACTGCATTGCAACACACCAGATGATCTTGTCAATGATCTCACAGATTTGGCATTAGCAACTTCAAAATTTTGTTCAGGGCTATAATTCGGTTTTTTCTCCTGTCCACCTTTTGTTTCCATGAAGGAAGCTCCATTTTCAAAAGCATCCCCAACTGAATAAAATTCCCACATGTCTCCGATTCCGTTACTACTTTTTCTCCATGTCACCTACACACATGCAATTAATATAACATATTATACTCATTTTATAAATGACACAGCTTTGTGTATTGCTTGAAATAATTACCTCCTTATTCCCCGTGGTTGGCGCTATAAAAAGGTTTGATTGGCTTTTAAGGCTTGGTTCCATGCTTCCTCCTATTGCATATTGCACCCATCCCATGTATAAATTATTCGCAACATGTGCATAACCATGACGAATTCTGTATAGTTTCAATTAATAATTAAGATAATTAATAACTTTTGAAAAATTTATTCTTTAACTACTAATTTTGTTTATTGTAAACATTATTAATCTTGCAATTATTAATTACCTAGGCATGCGTTGGTGGCAATTAGGTCCAAAATAATTGTATACAACAGTGACTTTCATGTTTTTGTCTCTCACAAATCCATCATCGTGTCCAAGAAGCATAACCTTATTTTGCTCTCTAAACCAATTGTTGGAGATTGTAATATTGGTGGAACCACGTGTAACATCTAGAAGACCGTCTTGGCAATCATAAAGTGTGTTATGATCAATCCAAATCTTTGAAGCTGAAACCAATCTAATTGCATCTCCATCCACTTGACCCAATGGCATTATACTTCCATCGGGACCCATCACCATTCCAGGAGCTTGAGGTCGACAATGATGAACCCTAATCCCGTGGATTATTATGTTTGTTGCCTAATAACAAATAATAAACATATATATTCTAAGTTAGGAATTGGTAGATAACTAGATATGTGCTTGAAATATAAAAAGAAGAAATTTTAAAATAATAATAATAATAATTGTATAAACATGAATGAAAAATAAATTATGGACAAAAGTTAGAGAAAAAAAAGATAAAAATATGTCTATAATTTTAATGTTATATTATAGGCTATAGAGACGATAAAATAATGAAAATTTGTTTTTTTTTTTGGATAATCTCCCACAAAATAATGGTATAACAATTTTTTTAATTAGGCCAACCCAGGTCAAACTTTTTTACATGAAATTTGTTTTACTACACCGGTGTTGTGGTAGATAATTCAATTGTCCATTTTCTTCATCTATAATTTCCTCTTAAATTCAATTCTTTTTAGTGAGATCAAGTTGATTATTAATTATTACCTTATATATCATCAAGCACGCATTATCAGCAATGTGGACATTGACACCTCGACCATCAATGGTGGTGAAACTACTAATGAGAAGGGGTTTCACAAGCTTAATATTCATATCCTTTTGAAATGTGATCCAAACTTTACCTTGAATTTTAGAAGCTCCATATCTCAAGGTTCCAGGTGTTGGGTTTAAAGGGTTGTCACTAGGATCGGTAACTTTATAATGAATTAGGTCATTACCTATGTTATTTGTCATTTTTCCTGCAAAGCCTACCGAGCAAACGGCAAGTTGTTGTTGATGTTTCCTCCATTCAGGATTGAGTCTCCAACATTGATCAATCACATTCATTTGCATGCCTTCTATCTTAGTTTGCTTGGTAGAACTAACATTTGTAGTGAAAAATGTGACCATAACAACAAGTAAAAAAAAGCACCAAAAGAGGGAGTTGATTAGTTTATTAAAAGTCATGGTTCAATATACTTGTTTATGGATTAATTACAATATTTGAGTTATTGAGAAGAGATGGATGGTAAGAAGGAAGAGTGTTGTGTGGTTTTTATATGGGAGAATAATGGTGCGAGCAAGTGACAATATAGGTTAAAGTTGTTAGTGATTGTTTGGTGTTTGGAAGTTTGTTCAAGTTGTTGTGTCGAGCTCTAGCTAAGGGACTCACTCATTTAACAGGAAAACTAAAAATAGAAAGAAGGTGGGTTTAGTTAATTAATTAGTTATAAATCCATAGTTTAAATTTTGACAATCTAACAATTAGCAAAATTTAGACAATAACTAACGAAGGAGATGAATGGAAGGCAATAATACAAATGGATTTAGGCAAACAATTTTTTTTCGTGAGTATTATTGTTATTATATTTGCTAATATATTTGTTTTTTATGATTGATGTAGCTAATTTTGTGTAGTTTAAAAATTATTGATATCAAAATATTACGTGATGTACTATTAATATTATATTGGACTGTGTAGTTTTTTAATCATTACTTTTTAAGCAAATTAAATATTCTTCTAATGTGCCAAATAAACTCCGTGCCACCATAAACAATTAACCACATTAATGACATACTTCAATTGGAGCTCTAGTTCACTACACCCTCTATGAATGGTTAAGCAAAATCATTATATATTTGGATGGAACGAAGGATATACCACTAGCTAGGAGTAGAAGGATGGAATTGTTTTCTTATGTTTGGCAATATTGTCAAAACTAGGAAAGGCATGAGAAGTAATCACTATTAATTTGGTTGACAATTACTCGAAGAATATATAATAGATTATTCAAAGGGGTGGTCATAAATTCCTCATTACTAGCGGATAACATTAAAGCTCTTTCTTGTTGACAACTCAAGCGGAATACATTGCCCTTATTGAAGGGGTCAAGGAAACCATATGATTGAAGGGTATGATTGGCGAAATGGGGATTGGTCAAGGTTGTGTGAAGATACATTGTGATAGCCAAAGTGCCATCCATTTGGCAAATCATCAAGTGTATCATGAGCGGACGAAGCATATTGACATCCGGTTGCATTGAGACAAAGGAAATCATTGTGGAGAAAATGGCATCGGAAGAGAATCCGGCGGATATGTTCACCAAATCGTTACCAAGATCAAGGTTCAATCATTGCTTGGACTTGATTAACTTCGAAGAGTAATCGAAGGTTGGAGAGAGCAGCACGGTGGTTGGTAGGAAGTTGGCATCACCATCGTTTTAAAGGCAAGGTGGAGATTTGTTGTGAGATTGCCTTTTAAACTTGAAGCCTAAAATCTTGTGTTTGCTGTCATGTGTGTGCCTAGTCTGGCTAGTGCAGGGTGTGCCCTCGTGAGGGCTTTGGGCGGGCATCTGCTGGCGCCAGGTGCCAGGCGCCAGGCGCAGCCTTGGTGGCGCCAGGCACGGACGCACGTATATATTATGTTGTTTTGCGTTTTGTGATAGTTTAACAGGGTTTTATGGTTATCTCAGAGCCGACAAAAGACTAGGGTTATAAGATTAACATCTTGACAACACTCTAGGGTTGGGGGTTTGATTCATCACCTTGTGAAACACTTTCAAATTGAATTTCTTGGCCACGGGAAGAAATTCGGGCAAAGGGTAGAATTAGGTATTGAGACTATTTCTTGTAACTCTTTGGAGATTATCTTTGTAACTGAGAACTTGGTTTGAGTGGAACGGAGAGCTGCTCTCTCCCCCAGACGTAGGTCCTTTTTTGGCCGAACTGGGTAAACAATCGTGTGTGTCTCTTTATCGCTTTCGTTGTTTTATTTGTTCGTGATTACTATTGTTATTTCCGCTTGTTTGATTGCTTATTCGATTTGCTCCACACATCAAGGTTATTGGTGTGAGATTTACGAATTCACAACAGGTCGAATGAAATATAAATGTTTTTTTTTATTGGTGTAATGATCATATTGTCTATGGTTACAAAACATATAATAACTTGTTTTGAATTGTAAGAGTTTGAGTACTTCTCGTACTCATTTATAATTCAGTATTTTGATTATCGAAACAATATCTTTATAATTGTTGAATTGTTTTAGTGACGTGTCCAATCAATTACTACAGTTCAAAGAGAGAGAATCCTATCTCAAATTATTATCATTGATTTTTTAAAACTCAACTGTTAAATTTTTTATGTTTTAATTTTAACCATTGAAATTTGAAATGAAGAGGATTCAGAGTCAAAATTATTATCGTTGAATTTATTATTAAAATATGTATCTATTATTGGTGGAAGTGGAACGTTGATTTATTCAAAGCTCATATAATTCGTATATGAATTTTGAAGTGTTTGTGTGTATTTAATCTTGTCAAACAATATTTGTCAAAAAAAAAATCTTGTCAAACAATAAACAAAAATTGATTTAATATTTAATATAGAAACGTAAATGACTTGAATGTAAACCATTTCAAAATTAAAGTAAAATAACTTGAATAAAATGAGATTTTTTTCAATTGTATTTTTTGGATAAAATTAAATGATAGAAATTGAATTGGCAAGTTCATTTGTCTCACACTTGGCGTGAAGGAAATCGAAGCGCTGATTGGCTAGCTAATTTCAGCTACACTCTAAGTTCTTTCAATGTTCATTTTCTCGAGTCTCCGCCTAGGGAGCTTCAGAGTCTTCTTTTTGACGATATATCCGGGGCTTGCATGCCTAGGAATGTCCGTCTAACTTTGTAGTTTCTTTTCTTTTGGGCTTCGGTCCTCTTTTTTACCAAAAAAAAAAAAAGAAATGCGATTTTTTTTACCAATTGTATTTTTTTTATCCGTAGATAAAATGAGGTTTTAAATGTTATTCGCGTCTAAAGACATGGATTTATTGTTATCCCTCTTTTGAACCTCACAATATTGTTTGTTGAAAGATATTAATACGAAATATGTTTTTAATTACACATTATCAAAAAAAAATGTTTTTAATTATTATTTTTTTGATGAACTAAGAGTATAATGACATGAAAGAGCTTAAAAAACATCCCAACTATATTAATTATGTTGGCACCCCTTGTAGACACTAATCCTATGCCAAGTACTCATAATAATATATATAAAAAAAGGAAAAAGTATATACAAAAATGGGGGGCATCACCTAACCCATTAGAAAGATAAAAAGCAAAGCAAAAGGAGCACCAATTCCAAACTAGGACTCCCGAAAGTATGTAAAGCCAAAACGATCGAAAAGAAAATCATCATAAATGAAAGGAGGCATGACATCCCACCAATGGAAATCGGTGATAACATAACCATTAGCTGCTAGCTTGTCAGCGCAAGAGTTGCCTTCCCTATAAATATGGGAGAAAAGAAGTTGCATTTGACGGGGAAAAACAATTGCGCCAGCGATTCCGAAGGTCCCAAGGAACTAGTGGCGGAGCCAGGAATGTTTGAGAGCCTGAGCACAATTTTAACTGCAGACGGCAAATTTCCTTTCTAAGTCATTATGTAGTGAATATTCGTATAATATCAATATCATCAAGTGACTTGAATTCTCCTGTTTGGCCCGACTTATTTTTTACTTTTCTATTTCTGCTTAAACGAAATAGAGAAGTATAAAATTATATTTGACACTATTTCTCCTTAAAAGTATTAGAGAAATAAAGTAAAGAAGTAAAAAATAAAGAAAAGTGAAGTCAAACACAATTTTTTCCTTCTTTACTATTTTTAAGAAGAAGAAAAAAAGTAGAAAATAAGCCGGGCCAAACGGATGAAAAAAAAGCTTTTTCAACGGATGTTGTCGATACCGATAATATCAAATCCAACTCAATAAACTGTATTTTTATAAGCTATATTTTCATAAACTATATTGACAAACTTAAAATAATAATATATAAAAATTTACTTATTTGTATAAACTATTTTACATAAACTCAAAAATAAGATACTTCAAACGGGCCTATAATCTTTAGAGTTAGAAGAAAAATATATGAAATAAAATAAAATTCAAATGTTAATTTCAAATTTTATGGATTAATAAAATTCAAATTTTAAATTTTGTTGCAATATTAATTTCAATTATTTATGGATTAATAAAAAATTATATTCAAATGTTCCGTAAAAAATTAAATTCAAATGGTATTGTTTTAGAAAAGGCTTGTATAAGACATTAAGACCCAATAAATACAAAAGGAAAGGACCAGGTTGTAGTAAGTTAGATAACGGACGGGGTTAAAAAAAGCCTTTTAAAGCCCAAAATATTCATCTCTAACCTTGCGATGCTGAACGGCAAAATGAAAAAACACAGTGAACTGGAAAACTAAAAACACAAAATTGTAAATGGCAATGATGTGGAAAGGGGCAAATCTGATAAATCATATCTCACCTTCCTTTTCCTTTCTAGGAACCAGCCGCCCCGCTGTTTATGCTTCTTCTTCTTTTTGCAACATCTTCTTCTCAACTATTTTTCTGCTCCGTCCCTGGTTCTACCAAACATGATAACGGCGGAGCCTGGGCACGTGCCCAGGCAGGCCGGGCGGTGGCTCCGCCACTGCAAGGAACTATAGAGTGATCTTTTGAAGCGCGAATCGCCACCTGTGAATCACTTTCCACCCACAATCGCAATCAGCCTTTTAAACCTAATAGTGTTTTTAAAATTTATTTTTTTAAACTAAAAAAAAAGTCTATTTTTTTAAAACCAAGAATTTTAATCAAGTGTTAGAACTTCAAAAGTTCAAATCAAAAAAGAAAATTAATTTCATAATAATAAACAAACGAAAAATAACTTTATTTTTTTAAAAAAAATCTTTAAAATAGAGTCTTTAGATTATTTCAAAACAATTTTTTTAAAGCTAAAACAAATAGATCCCTAAAAAATGAACTAATTAAGTAGACATGGCATGTTATTTTCTTCTGTTTTCCAACTAGTTCCTGTCAGTTTCCTTTGGCTTTAAAGGTACAAAGTAAGTACACTATATGGCACGGAATAAAGATCAATAGATGTATTTGGACTAACATTAGTCCAAGTACATGTATTGGTTCCATGTTTTTATTTTTCTCTTCTTTATTTCTCTCATATCAAGCACACCATTAAAGTATTTGCCGCATAGAGAAATATTTAATTATATGAATGCAAATATTTTATATTTAAGTATATCAATAATAAATTATACTTAGGACATTCATATTTTTATGTTTATGCAAGACTTTCTTCTATCGGGTGAACACAACATTTTTTTTTGGTAAATTAACATTTTTCTTTCTTAATCATGCTCATGCCAAAAAATAAGAGCAATATTAATACTATTCTATGAAGCACAGACTCTGACACGGACACCGCGACATGGACACTCTGACACCGATAATGTAAAAAATATAGGACACAAACACCGCTATATATATGATAAATTAAAATTTAATTTTATTTATCGATTTACTATTAAAAAATTAAAAATATTCTAATCAAAATTAATATATTTAATTCTTCATTGATAATATTGTTTCAATACATGTTTAACTTTTTTAGAGTGTCAAAACAAAGAAAAAATTTATTTTTTTGGTGAAATTTGTTTGACTATTCCAACAGGTGTCGTACGTGTGTCATATAAGTGTCGGACACCGACACGTGTCGGACACTACGACACGCTACCTCCTAGAGGCGTCCGTGCTTCATAGATACTATTTACCTATCTTCTATGTAGGACTATAAGATTTTCCTAATTTTTCGGCACAAATTTAACCCTTGCATTGCCTCGATCTAGACCACAAAATACTTCTTAATATAATGGATTTCAAAGCCAGTGAGATCACAATATTTTCTTTTGAATTGTATAACATACAAATTTTAAAACCACAACAAATTAATTCACTCACTCATCACGATATATTACACATTATTATATACATTTCATCTTGCAATTTTGTTATTCCAAATCTCATTTGGAATATATGAACATTTACATAGAGAAAAATTAACTAAAAATTATTATTTTAATTAAACCATCATTTGATGAAACTCATTGAAATCAAGAACCCCATTATGATCTATATCAAATGCATCAATCATCACAACACACTCTTCATAAGACCTATCATCTCCAAGACGTTGCAACATCCTTTGCAACCCTTTTGGAGTAATACAATCTTCTTTCTCCTCCCAAACAAACATCTCAAAAGCTTTTCTTAAATCTTTATCATTTTCACTTCCTTCTTCACCTTTCATCAACTTAATGAAATCATTAAAATCTAACAATTCGTCACCATCGGTATCGATATATTGAATCACCCTTTCGGCTTCCTCATGAGACATGTGCTCTCCAATTGACCCAAAATATGACCTTAATTCATAGGCTGAAATTTTTCCATCTCCATCACCATCAAAGTATTTGAAAACCTCTCTTAATCCTTTATCGTCTTCATTTTTGTTATAATTCATTGGGGATTTTGGAGAGCATAGTGATGATGAATTGGAAGATCTTGATCTAAGCTTAACACCTTTGCTAGAGAACCACTTGGATGGTTTTAGAATGCTAGCCATAATAACAAGTACGAAAATTTTAGAAACCAAATTTTCTCTCTTAATACATAAAAAATTATTAATATATTATTTGAAAGGTGACTTGAAATTACTAATAGATAAGTCTTTTGATATAAATATAATGCAAGAGACAAATAAAAGGACTGGACATATATATAAAGAAATTATGAATAGATTTTGAGGGAGTTGCTATGAAATTGCTTAGGGGAGAAGAACTGAATTATGGCAATAATTATTACGTGACCTTTCTGTTGAGAAGGAAAGTGCATGGTAGTTTCCTAAGAGGGTCCCAAGAAATTGATTGAACAATGTCATGCAGATAATTATTTTCTTTGTTCAAATTGATAGAGTAAATAAAATACAAAAATAAATTCACATCATTAATTAAAATAAAAATGATGAATTTGCAAATGAACTCACAACATCCAAATTAATAGCATAGAACAACATACTTATTATGCCCACCATAATGTAACAAAACTAGTGTGACTAAAATATGTAGTCTATGAATCTGTACTATTGACACGATATAATTATTAATTAATTGAATCAATAATTGATCAAAATTAATCTATCAATGTGAACCAAATAGAGCTAATCCAAGGAAAAAGTAACCTAAGCAAGGGCTTTGTCTAAAAATTTTGGACAAAAGAAGGCCAACCGAAAAAAAACTCAATTAAGTTATATTATATATAACAATTTAATATTAAAAGAATTTGCTTAGCAAATTGGTTGGAAGGTTGTCATTATATATTAATGTAAAAATTTATTTAAAATAAAATATTTAAAAATTTGTTATAAAATCACTACAAAAAAGTGTATAATGGCGGGAATCGTTATTGCTACAAAAAAGTTTATAAAATCACTAAAAATTTATTTATCAATCATCCACTCACTTATTGCTTCCTCGAACCGGGCTCTGATACCACTATTGAACTTTGGTGGGGGAGTCTCACTAGATTAACTACAACAGAAAAATGCTTTAATAGCACCTTTTTTTTTTACTTTAATAGCACTTTAAAGAGCTATAGAAGCTGTTGTTATTATAGGTTTGTGCCTATTATAGCGCTTTTAAAAGTTTTATCGTATGTCCAACTTTTGATAGCTCACGTATGCCTAAAGCACTATCGTATGTCTGTTATGAGCGCAAATTAACACTTTTGACAACAATATTTAATAGCAACCGCGTTCAAAAGCACTATCATACATTATATCTTTAATAGCGCCTGTGTCATAAAGCGCTATTGTATGTCTTTTTTTCAAAACCTGCAATTTAATTATTTTTTCCATCATGTCACTTTCAATATGATTAATGAGTGCAAGACTCGTGATACCAATTGAAATGGAAATTTGGTTTCTAGGAATGAATCTGGTAAAATTTGATTTATTATCCCATTTTCATAGATTGGTATATTTTTGTTTCCATATATTCAAGTAATTGCTTCATTAATCTCACAAACTGCATAATAATAACCAAATTGGGCAAATCAATTGCTACATATTCATTTCAAATAGTTGCAAATGAAACTCAAAAGACCATATATAATTAATAAGGTAACAAATCATATTCATTTCATAACTCATAAGCAGTCATACATCTATCATCACTATATAGTAACATACAAAATCAAGTTTTCATATGGAGGATACATATATCAAAAGTAAACACAACCTATGCCAATTCTCATATGGGTTAATCCTGATGTCAATTCACTTCACGGTTTTCTTGCTCAATCAATTACAGACAATCCTTGCCGCCGGTAGACAAAGTTACTTGCTCATGAGCTTTCAAAAGCTTAAATTCAGCAGGGTGAGCTGACATAAAATGTAAGCGCAATTCCTCGGTGTTATCAAAATGTCTGCCACAAGGGATACATAGTAAAAGTAAAAGGTGTTCTTCAAATTGCACACGGTGTCTCTCTTGAACATGAGTTTCAAGGAGCTTCTTGTAGGTGAAATGGTCAAAACAAAGAGCACAACTATAACCTCTAAATAACCATTGTGCTTCTTCTGTATGAGTCTCCAAGCATAATTGTCGCAAATTGTTAGAGCTCGAAGCATGGCACTGATGTGTGCCACTATTGCTACAAAATGAAGGAAATGTAGCAAAGCATTTCATTACATCATGCTTCCATGTTTCCCACTCATAACCCAATTTTGGTTGCATGGGTGCATTCCAGAGAGCCCTAACATCTTTCCATAAAATCGAACGATACAATTCCTAAACAAGAGGATAATTATATGAATCACAAATTTGGAACAAGTGGTATACTATCCGAATACACGGATACAAATTTTGAATAAAACACCATCTTTTGCAATCCGCAATTGACAACACTTCTTTCATAAATTGCACTTCATGAAATAAATAGAGCTAGAACATTCAAAAACAATAATGAATTTAGACACTTTTGACTATGGTCAAAAGTTTAAGTATTTTATTATCTAGGGTAAATAAGTTTTTATCCTCCTGCAAAGTAGGCGAGTTATACTTTACCTCCTGTAAAAAAAATAAATTTGTGAACCCCCCTCGTAATGTGAATATTCCTTCAATTACCCTCCTAAGTTGCCAATTGGACATAGAATCTTTATTTTTGATGATGCGGCATGCATATGTGGCTTTTGATTTTATTTTTTATTTTTTTTTACTACCACGTCAGTTAAAAAAATATATAATAATTTTTTGTATTTTTAAAAAAATTTAAAAAAGTAAATAAAAAAATTGAAATTTTTTTTTAAATTTTATATTTCAACAAATGTTTTTTTAATAAATTTTTTCAATTTTTAAAAATTTAGCAAAAAAATAAAAATTGTTGAAATATAAAATTTAAAAATCTATTTTAAGTTTTTTATTTACCTTTTTCAATTTTTTATAAAATACAAAAAAATTGTAAATTATTATATATTTTTTTAAAAAATAATAAACATTTTTAAATGACGTGGCAATAAAATTTTTAAAAAAATCCATATGCATGCCATGTCATTGAACATGAAGATTCTATGTTTGTCCAGTTGGCCATTTAGGGGGGCAACTGAAGAAATCTTAACATTACGAGGGGGAATTGCAATTTTTTTTATAGGGTGTAAAACAAAACTCGCCTACTTTGCAGGGGGATAAAAATCTATTTACCCTATTATCTTCTATGAGTAAAAAAAATTGTTTCCATTGAAGATCATTTAAACATAAAAAAAATACTCATTGTTTTTTCAATTCATGAATTAGATGCCAAAATTATATATCATTATTACCTCTTGAAGCAGCTCTATTGTCTCTGCATTATTTGCTTTCTTGCATCTTTCAGCCCAAGACTTATAGGAATGAAGTTTCCAATTAGCCTTTATATATTGCTGCATTATGTTCTATAAAGAGAAAAAAAATGTTATACTATTTTAGTCACTTAATAAGAAAGTCATAAAAATATTAATTGAAATCATGATAAATGTATTTATGTAATGAAAATTGAAGATATTAGTGGTTGTGATGCTTTCAAACTACTATGTATATTCAAAAAAGAAAAGATACCGCATAAATTACATGTTAACTACTTAGATTATTGTCGTAAATGTTGTTAAATTTTACTTGTTCAAATAACATAACTGAAGGACGGAAAAAAAAAGCTTAGGTTTTTTAACTTACATTTTGCAGCTTCTTAACCATTCTTCCAAGTTCTGAATAAGTGTGACAATTATATGCTTCCATACCAAACTGCTTCCAAACAATCACATGTCGAGCAGATTCTATCAAAGCCTATATAGTAATGTTAAAAAGAAAAACAAATTAAAAAAATATTTAGAGATTTTAAAAATAGGAAAGTAATTAAGAAAAGGAAAATAGCCTCACCAAAAAACTTACATTATAATGAATTAGATGCACAAGATGAAGCATGTCACCGGCAAGCTTTTGCATTATAAATTGTTGTGCAATAGTGAAGTCTTGTACAATATCAATTCCATCTTGATGAGTTTCATATGCTATGGGTTGAGGAAACTCGTGAATTAATTGAACAAAAAGCATATCAACCCATAAATAACTCATTGTTTCTGGAGAAAAAATGACAAAATATTTGTTTTGATTATCATTAGTTGGTTTGCCTCTTATAAGTGATAGTGGCCAATCAACCCTTGCACATTTGATGCCTGCATTCCACTTCTCTCCACACTACACAGAAGCAATGAAACAAAATTAATTACATGTATTGCATTTTGATTTTCCTTATTTCTAAGTTGCTTAATGAAATATCTAGGAGGAGATCTCTACAAGATAAAGACAATGTACATTATATTACATATAGATAGACCTGTTTGGATAGATAACTTAATTAATTATACTTTTAGAATAGTATAAGAAGTTATCATATACGTGCCAATTTATAAACTATTTCTATAATAAAAGATAAAATAAAGTAAAGCTAAATATTCATATTAGCTATAGTTTTTTTTTTCTTCATAAGTCATCATGTACAGCTTATAAAACAATTTATCAATATGTCATATGTTGCTTTAATAAGCTCTCCAAAAAAGTATCACAAGTACTTATGTTAGTAAATAACCTCATATACACTAATTCAAATAGACTCATATTTGGTGTTGTCAATTGCGAATTGTAGAAATAACAGTTTGATAAAATGCTGCCACGCTATAGTGTCATAAAATTGTTATAGCCAATATTCAACAATACTTTGTATCAAATAGTGTATAGCGTATCGCAAGATAACACTGGTTTGTTCAACTTCTGATATGCTATCATGCTGAAACACTGTTACAACCGCAATAATAACACAATAATGGAATTGTAGTATCATTATAACTCTGATAAAATTCATTTATAATTCCTTGTAACCAATTAATAGAAGAGTGAAACATCATATTTAATGAATAAATAAATACAACATTAAAAAATCTTAGATAGATTCTCTAGGAATTAGGATAGAAAACAAACATTTGAAAAAAGCTGCAAACATAATATAAACAAGTAAATTTAAGCAATACATATACATAATATTAATATATGTCTGTATATATCAAATAACTGATGTATTCGGTCTATAATACTGATCAGATACATCAGTTATAAAAAGAACTAAAAGGAGTAAAAAATATACCTCAAGCTTGAACCACACAGCCACAGGCTCATCGACCTTAATTAACTCTTTTTTGTTGTTGTTTCTTGATGTTTCACCATGAAAATATTGGTTAGTAGTTAAACCTATTTCCTCTTTGTTGTTGGTACGAACGTCAACACATTTTCTTTTTTTACTTGAGAAATGCGCACAACAGTATATATCATTACTAATTGTCATTCTCGCACACTGCCTTCCCTTGGCTTCGATATACGCTCTGCATTGTCGATCTGTAGAACCAGGTTCTTCAAATATTTGAATAGCCAATCCATTGCTAGACAAGATCTCAGAATCTACAGGATTGACTGCCACTCTATTAACATTCTCTTGCACTTGCACTTGAACTTGGTTTTCAACCTGACCATTGATATGATTCTCTTGAGCTTGAACTTGATTTTCTACTTGACCAATAAAATCAACATTCTCTTCAACTTGAACTTCATTTTCAACCTGAGTTGGTACTTGCATTACCAGTAATGAATCGTCACTAGATTCATCATCTAGTTTCATTATATCACATTGAGAATTTTCCATACAAATTAGTTTTTCCATGTCTTCACTGTTTCATCAAAGATCATTCCATAAAAAAGTAAGATAATGCAGTTTTTATTACATAGAAATTAACAAAAGAGACTGGAAATGAAACACAAATGACATATAAAACTTCAAATTTTAATTGAACGCTATAATACATTGTTTTCATGTCAAACATTTGACACAATATTATGTCATTGTTAGTTAGCTTATCAACTATAAGCTGACTTATCACTAGCAGTTAGCTTTTCGGTTATCAGCTAATTTATAGCTCAAATTTGTCAAACAGAGCCAAAATGAACAAGTTTAAATCATTAGGAAGAATAAATACATGGTCACAATGTTGCAAGTGTGTATCATAAAAAATAACAGTTTATTTAGATTTTTCTATGTTGTAGTCTTATACAAACGTTTTTCTCCTCTAAACTATAGTTACTGATTAATTGTAATAGTAAGTTAGGTAGCATTTGAATAAATATTAAAATAATAATAAGATTTTTATTGTACCAAAAAATAAAAATATGATTTCTAAAAAAACAATTTTATTACTTTCATCTAACTAACTACAAAATAAATTTTATTCCCAAATAAAATTTTAACGGTATGGACTCGCGACCAAACCAATTCTACATTATCAAAAGTTGGATGATCTTAGATATTAGAGTATTTATTCTCTCAATTGTGTGATTTAGATTTTGTTAGGCAACATATAGTTTTGTAATTTTTATCACCTCTTCATAGGTACTTGTGCATATAAATTAGTTTTTTCAAAAAAGTTTGCTGATTAAAAAAAAATTCCTAACAGATGAGATTTCCAATTAACATTAGACATAAAGATTAAACTAATAAGCAATTTAATAATTGAATCGTTGTGGTAAGTGGATTGTTTTCCAAAACCCAAATCAAATCCTCTTTCACAATCAATGATTCTAATTAAAATCAGTATCAAAAGTGAGATCTTTTTTCTTTTAACAAGAATAAAAATGAAATTAAAAAAAAAAACAATGAGATCTTAAACTTTATCAGAAAAAATAAGTTCACAAGAAAGGGTTATTTAGGTCACAAAAAATTATCTTAAAAAGCATCTTGGAAAAATTATTTGATGGAAAGTAATGCTTGGAAAAGTTCTTTCTGGAATTTATTTTTGATACCTTGGAAAAATGCATTCAAAACGGCACAAAATCTAACCAGATCGTGCTCAAACTGTAACACAATGATAAACCCTAATTAAATCCTCAATATCTGAAATGTTATAAAAAATTAATATTTATGTAATCAATTACATTATTGATACATGAAAACTACTTATAAAATATACATTTCTGTTGTTTTTTAACTTTACTATAATTTTTTTTTATAAGTATAAAATCTATAAAATTTCTTAGGGTGGGATAGATTCACCATTAAAATCGAATGACAATTTATAGCCAAAATAATTGTGAAGGCTACTAGCGCAATAGGAAGTTACAACATGAGGGGTAGATTTTTGTTAAAAAGATTATTGATCACTTCAATTGTATTGGGAAATAGTTGTTCATCACTTTTACTGTGAATTCAGCCGCTATATAGATGCATTGGCAAGTTAATTATGGTTGTGAAATGGGATCTGGGTATGAATTTTAATTTTAATGTTTGTCTAAGTGCTTTAAGTTATTTGTTAACTGCTGATGTATTGGGAATAGCTTCCCCATGTTTAATTATGTTGTAATCTCTTCCTTCTGGGCGCTAGCCCCTTTTTGATATAAAGAAAAGATAAAAAAATTCATGGAATTAATATATAGAACTTGAAAAGGGAGTAGTTGTAAATAATGTACATACCTCAATGAAATAATTTAAGTGCAGAATAAATGAATTGGAGACCTTGAGAGTAAAATTTTGAGAATGGCAATGGAAAAGATTTGACTAGGATTGGAGCTTGAAGTGTATATGTAACTGAAATGATGAATGATGAAATATGAATAGAGATTTTGGATGGATTAGACTTTTGCCATATATCATTCACGTAAGTGCGGAGGAGATTCTTGGATCGTAACAAAAAATATGTATTGTTGATAGACTTTTTCTGATAGATTATTTTGCAAATGAAAGGAGGAGATTTTTGGATTGTAGCTGGTATGTATATTACTCCCTATGACTTAAAAAAAATTAGAAAAAAACTATTATTAGTTAAAAAATATATATTATTAATACATATTTATTATTATTCAAAAAAATATATTATTCAGTCAAAAAAAATTATTAATACAGTGACACTAATGTTCCATAACTATAATTCAACTTTTAACTGAACCAAAAAAAAATGGTAGTTGTAAGAATGCTAATATGCAGTGGCTCGAGTTTGAATTCGAAACTCTACATTTATAATATATGAGTCTAACCAGTAGGTTATTACACAAAAATACAGTGACACTAATGATTCAATATATAATTTGAATTATCTTTAAATTAAAGTTACAAAGTCAAATATTTACCACGAAATTGCCCATCTGATCTTAATTATAAAATAGAAGACTAGAAAAAATTACAAGAAAAATATAACTTTTGAGATTGCATTATTAATTTTTTACTTAAATAATTTTTTAACTTTCATTTAAAATGTGTGTATTTTTAATAATAATGGGTGAATTTAATATTTTACAATATTTTGTCTATGACATGTCAACTCAATATATATTTTTACCAAAGGTGTCAACTCAATAGTAAAATCAAGACTTTTTATTCTCAAAAAAATTGAGTACAGATCTCATATAAATTATAAAGTGGTTATTTGTGTCACTGTTATTGAAGAATAATTTTCCCTTGCTCAATTGTTCTTTTTTAAAAATGTTTTATAAATTTTTATAGCAATATATCTAAAAAAAAGTTGAGAAAGTTTTTCCAAAACAAAAAAGGAAAAAGTTGAGAAAGTTATAACAATAAATAATTTCTATAATTTTGATGATTTTCGGATAGAGATAATATTATGACATATAAAATTAATTTTTTTCTAATTATCAAATTTGTTATACATTTGAATTTTTTTTCCATCTTTAGTCACTGTTTTCACATACATGGTATTTTATAATTAAGGAAGAACACGACCAAGTAAAAAGGAAATTTTGAGTATAGTAGATTTTGGTTCACGAAGAGTATCTCCAATGGTGATACTACATTAAGTTTAATATGTTACTAATAAGTGGTTCCTATAATGCCATGTAATACTTTTGTAGCTCATATATATATTTTGTTTCAATACAAAATTATACAACTCATATAAGCATAGACAATATTTAGGCCCCGTTTGGCCCGGCTTATTTTTAACTTTTTATTTTAGCTTAAACGAAATAAAGAAGTATAAAATTATATTTAACACTATTTCTTCTTGAAAGTATTAGAGAAATAAAGTAAAGAACTAAAAAATGCAAAAAAGTAAAGTCAAACACAATTTTTTCCTTCTTTACTATTTTTAAGGAGAAAAAAAAAAGAGGAAAATAAGTCGGGCCAAACGGGACCTTAATATGACTCACTAAATAAGCCAATATTAAATTGATGATATGATACCTTAAATAAGATATACTTGAATCATTATTTAGATATTCACTTTCACGGCATGGTTCCTCCAATGATAAAATAAATTAAAGTATGGATCATTAGTCTATAAAACTTTTTTTTTACAGGATTAGTCTATAAAACTTAAATATCACCATTGGAGATGCTCTATAAAGAAGCATTAAATATTCAGATGACTGGAAGGCCTTAAATTCATTGCTCCAGAAGGAAACTCGTTGTGTAGTTATTTATTTTCAAATTTTGAATTATGTTTCCTTAGATCACAAAAATAGTGTGCTAGAGATGACTGAATGGCACATATATAACACAAAATACGGCTGAATGATACATATATGCTCAAAATATGGTTGAATGACATCGATACAATAAACTAAAAAATTTTAAGATTTTTTTTAACTAATACTAGGATTCCAAGATTTTTATTTTTATAGTGTGCAGGTCCTTAGTTCACAACATATTTTTAATTCTAGTCATTTTAAATTAAAATCAATAATTTTTTTGTGAAAAAACTTAGAATTGAAATTATTAATTCTAGTCATTTCAGTCTTGACATAAAATTTAATCTTGAAATAAGATGTCACTTTTTAATCTTATATACAATGATAATTATTTTTTATGCTGTTTATAATTTAAATAGAGGATTCTTTTTAAATTTTTTGTGTCTTTTTTATTAGAGGCCCTTTCTAATATTTAAACAGGGCCTCTAAAAAGTAATGGAAGGTCTACTACTGAAAATCAGAGGATTAATAAAAAAAATGGACCAAAATAATTTGATCACAACTGTCAGCGTTTTTGTATGTATTTAATTAATTTTGAAGTATATGATTTTTTATTATTACTAAACTAATTTTTAATGTTAATAATAAAAATAAATTATTGTTGATTTTGCTTTCCATGTGTTATATTGTCGCCACCCCAACATTTTGTTTCTAGTTTTGTCTGTGTGGTTACTCTTTTGTGCAAAACAACTTTTACTTTTCCATCTTTTTTCATGAACAAAAGGGACAAAGCCCCAAAAACCGAAACTAAAAGCCTCTATAAAAGCAAATACAAGCACACTCCGCCAACAACCTCAAAGAAACAAAGTTAGGAGCAAATTTAAAAATCTTGAAAAAATTACCACTTGAGGATAATCCATGTTTCAATTGGAGGTCCGTCACTTGATTGCCTCTCCAAGAACATGATTTCAATCCACCAAGCCAAATTGGTTATGGATCTGATGAATATTCTCCATAAGAGTACACTGAGGGTGATCAGTTGAAGGGAATCTGTACATCTTTTAAAAGTTTGATTGCTAACAAAAAAATCTAAATAAATTTTAACTTTGAGATAATTAACCACGTGCCCATGCTACTTAAGCCCATTAAATGTCACCACTTCATCTTGAGTTGTACTGTATTATAGATGGTGCAGTGTCCCAAGTGATGCTTGTAACACCTATAATTCCTATCGATTTTATTTGTAAAATGTTAATTAATTTAATTTTAAAAAGGTGTCACACATACTCTTGACAACTAAATATTTAAACAATTTGAATTTATGTAGCGGAATTTAAAATAATAAAGCAAAAATAATATCTCTAAAGTCTTAATACGATAAATACTTTAAATAAATTAAGTTGTTTTTTGGAGGGACCTTTTATAATGTTATAAACATGTCTGCAAAATAAAAAATTTATAGGAGAAAAAAAAAAATTAATATTTTTTTAGGAATGAAAAACTTATTTAACCATAAAATAATAATGACAATTGTGAATAAGTTAATGCTTCCATAAGACAATAATTATAATCTTGAAGCAATTCCAACTTCTTATTTAAATTACAAATGTCAGAAATTTTAGTCTCTTAAGTTGCAAACGTCAAACAAAAGTTTCTAAGTTAATGGATCAAATATAAACCTAAAAATAACTTTTAGGTATCAAAAAAGTTAAATTTGTATGTTAATTATTTATTTTTTTGAAAGCTACAATCTAAAACTTAATTTTGTTTTTTCAATCAGTGACCTGAAACTTAAAACATAGCAAATAGTACAAAGGTCCTATTAAAGATAAAACGGCGCAAGAAAGGCCAATTATATAGTACAATCAAAATTACATACCTCCCTTCACAAAATAAATCCAATTCTTTGTCAAAGACAAAAACAAATTAACATAAGCCACAAAACACACAATAAGTACCAAAGTTTGGTTTACTGCAACATTCACCAATATTGGAATGATGCATTGGACATTGTGCAAGTATACAAAAAACTTTGACACATTTTCACTTATAAAGTGTTCAGCTTCAACTTTTCCAATCAATGTGGGACTTGATCCCCCATTGATATAAATCTCAATATATTAATAAAAAAAATGCAAAAATAAAAATATATAACAAGAAATGAACCAAATGCATAATTCATATGTTTTAGATACTAAATTTGATGTGAGAATTATGTATAGATTTTTAAATTTAGAAAGAAAAAAATGGGATGGAGAAATTATTCACAACAAATGGCTGCACTAGTACTGATCATTTTACAAACCGTCTCGTATAGAATTTGAAATATGTAATGCTGATGCAGTCAAGATATTGATAATATTAAGTGTATGTTGTTGTTGGGTCAAAAGAGAGCAGTCAGATTATATTAAGTTTAAAATAACGATATAAGTGAATTTGACACTACATTTTAACTCAAAACTTACGGCATTAGGTTTATGTATCTTCTCACTTATAAAAAGATCAACCTCCATATTTCTAAGAAATGTAAGATTTAACTCACCCCATTCTTTCCATAACATCAATACTCTTGACACATGAGGATGGTAAAAATTCTACTGTAGATTTGTTTCACCCATGCCAGGTCAGCACCAATTTTACTGGATGGGCCTGATAATTACAATTTTAACATCCCGTTAAAAAAATCCCAAATTTGATCTCTTTCTCCTTTCCACTTCCTGTTGGTAGCCGCCTCCTACTGTATAGGGTTCGTAGCTACAACGTGCCATCTGTTGTTCATTGAACCTGGTCGACTTACTTTAATTGCGTGAAGATGGTTTAGATGAGGTTTTCTGGTGGAGGCTTCTACTGCTGGTTAGGCGTTTTCTGGTGTTCTAGATGAGTTCTTCTGGTGCAGGTGTTTTCTGTTGGTAGATTTCCCCCCCAAAACGATTGTTGGATTTTGAAATTCAAAATCGTCCCATTTTATTTCAATAAATTAATGCCATTGTTTTGTAAACTCATGCTTATAAATATCGCTTCCATGTTCTGCTTTGTATCTATTTTCATTGACTGGTTCAAGTGGTCTGATTAAATCCGAAAATGGTTCATATGGATAAGCGTAGGTTGAATTACAGTCCGATGATTTGGCCAATATATTACCCAGTAAAGAAAATGTTCGAATCAGAGTTAGGATTGTTCGTATTTGGAAGGTTCATGCTTTTCTTAATCCATCTGAATCAAGCTCTATTGAGATGGTGTTGGTTGATGAGAAGGTGAGCTTTTTCATGTGTCAATTTTATTGATGAATTATTCAGTCGTTTGTTTTATATTTCAATACTTTTATAGTTGCTTGATATAGATAGGTAGTAGTGTTAAATCTATCAATCACCACTAAATTGAGTAAATATTGTGATCTTTTTTTAAACAACAGATTTAGGATGGAAATGAAGGTTAAACATGGTGTCATGAAGCTATATTCGCAGTTTTTGTCAAGGATGTTCGGAAATTGGTTGTTGAAACCTGCCCTCTTTTATTATCTATGGTGTGTGTTGTGATACATTAAATTTATTTCATAAATTTTCTATATCCATATAAATTATATTATGTGTTTTGCAGGGGGGGAGTTGTTCTTTATATCCAGATGAAATAGAATGTTTTTATGGGGATGCATACCATACCTTTGCCAAGTTGAAAAGAGGGAGGACGATGATTTTGACAGTTTACCATCATTTAAAGTGATATTATATGCAATGAATTAGATGTGGTGAACATGTTTTTTGATGAGTTTCATCCATGCATTGACAAATTTGTTAGTTCTTTGATCAGTTGTTTAAATGATTTGTATTTAGATTCATTTTTTTTTGTTTTTTCTTTGATTACCACTTTTTGTAAGCAGATTAATTCTCTGGAGGATGTTTACTTTGAAAATTTGAATGAAGACCAAACTGGGTTAAATACGCCATGTGAATCTAAAGTTGTTGCTCATGATGATCATGATGCAGGTTTTTCTCCCAAGGAGTTTGAAGAGAATGTGAGAAAGCACTTATCCTTAGAATTTATCATTTGCAGGTTTTTATTTGTTTTTTTTATTTACTTATCCTTAGCACTTATCAATGTAGATGACAAAGATGAGGTTAGGAGTCCTATTCCCAACCACTCATGCTTCCAACGTTTTAAAAGAAATACCAGGAATGGGAAGTCAACATATATTGAGAAATTTGTCTATAGCAGACGGAAATCCGCTGTCAAGAGGAAGCTCCAATTTGATGCCAATGGTGATGGATCTATGAAGAATATCAAGAAATTCAAATGTGATGATTCTGAAGATATGTGATGGTTGATGTTTGTTTGTTGAAATCTCTTAGTGTCTATTAGTGTTTCTGTTGCAGTAATAATTTGGTGTTTGCAGTGTTATGTATTTAGTTTTTTAATTCATTGTTGATGGAATCTAACGTAATTTAATTTGTATTCCAGTGTGTCTTTAATATGCTATCAGTATCTTTGTTTCTCAACTATATGTTGGCATATATGCAAGTTGTATTATTTGGTGTTTATGGCCACTATATTTATAAGAATTTATGTATTTTGATACATTGTAGGTTGGCCTTTTTGAAGTTCTAATTAGTTTTAGGATTGGATTCTAGACATAAATATTGTGATACTTGATTTCATTTCTTTGTGGGATTTAACTCTTATTCCAACCGCGAACTCTAAGGCTTTGTTTGCGAGTTTGGAGGGAAGGGGAGGGGGAGGGCTTTGGAGGGAGGGAAGTAGAGAGAAAATTAGAGAAATCTTTTACATTTTTTGAGAAAGTATTTTTTACAGAGAATGACAAATAAATACTTATGATTAATATATTATGAATTTAAGAATATTATAACAACATTAATTAAATTTGAAGAATTCATATAAACCCTTCAAACCCCCTCCAAACCCCCATCTAATACAATTTTTGAGTTCCCCCAAATTGGGGGGTTTTTGTGTTATGAAGAAAAAATAACCCTTCAAACTCCTTCCCTCCCAAACTTCTCTACTCCTTCCACTTGTTTCTTCCTTTTTAGTCTTTCCTTCCCTTCCCTTCCGCTCCAAACTCGCAAACAAAGCCTAAGAGAGCATCAATTTGTTAGCGATACATTTTGTGTTTTTTTGAGGAGGTTCTTTAAAATTTAACATGTATATTTCGATGTATTTCAGCTGGTGTGGTATAAAGGTTTTCGATTAATTGCTATGCACTGACAGTGTAAAATATTTTTACACGTGCATTTAATCAAATCACATCATAGTGTCACTTTAATAGGTTTATTTCTAAAATATCTCAACAAATACCTATATGTCGTGATTTGATTGGATGCATGTGTAAAAAATTGTTATACTGTCAGTGTATACAAATTAAATCCTTCGATTATCATATTGGACTGTAGGACTGATTAAAATGTAATGGTCTGAATGATCATTTAGTAGGTCATCATCAGTTTTTAACATGCAAAATAATGAGTTTTGATTTGTTAATGGATACATGATTTGTTGTAATTAATTAATTAATGCTTTAGTCATTTGCACTAAAAAAAATTGTTAATAAAAAAAAAAATCAGCCGTGCATTGCACGGGTTAAAAAACTAGTTAGGTACAAAGTGTAATTTTTGCATGGCTCAATATGTCTGGATGCATATCCAATAATTTTGCAAAAATAGAAAAATATAAGAGAAATTGAGTATTTTTCTCAAAGTACAATAGTACCCCTAAAAGGACAACATAGTCCGAAACAAATTAAATCGAATTGCTTATCTTTGTGTCTTGTCTTGTAGTGCAGTTTTGGTGGACTATCTTCCTACAAAACCAGCTTCATGCATTCATTCACTTTAAGCAATAAAATCTTTTGTAAGTTAAAGTACACACACAAAA
Source organism: Trifolium repens (assembly GCA_030408175.1). Classification (NCBI taxonomy): domain Eukaryota; kingdom Viridiplantae; phylum Streptophyta; class Magnoliopsida; order Fabales; family Fabaceae; genus Trifolium; species Trifolium repens. The sequence continues at coordinate 43,475,858 of CP125851.1, forward strand.
TGGCACCTTCTTATTGTGTGAATGAAAACAAAGAGTGTGTGAAATGGGTTGAGACATACTTCAAAGACTGTCTTTGCAATTTGAGGGATGACATATCATTCAGTTTGGGACTCATGAGTTTAGTATCATGGGGAGTTGCTGAAATTCCTCAGATAATCACCATTTTTTGTACCAAGTCTAGTCATGGAGTTTCCCTTGCCTTTCTTCTCACTTGGGTTGCTGGGTTTGTCAATTTTTCATATATACATACATATTATTTTTTTGTTTCTATTCACTTTATGCATTTAATGTAACACTAGTACATCAACTTTTTCCACTTCCTAGTACTAAAAAAAACAAAATAATTTCATTTATACCATGTTACTTTTTTTAAAAACGCCCATATATGTTATTGTTGGTATTTTTTTTATAATTCTAGTTCTTTAACTCCTTGATTTCTTTTAACTTTTAGTTCAAATTAGTTGAGCTACTTACCCTACCATCACTTGGATCATGTTATTATCTTTGGTCTTTTTTATAAAAGACAACTGAGTCAATAAAAAATAATGTATTTAGTTTATATTATGAATCAAATACATTAATTTTTATTGATCATATTATCTCTAGTAAAAATGACCGAAGGGGGTAATTAATTATTGGCAACACCTCTTCAAAGGTGTGTCGTATGGAAAGAAATATTTGTCCCATAGAGCAAGTAATCTTGATTCTTGTATATGGAAAACATTCAGATGAGAGACAATTTACCTTGTGTGTCTCATATTTTCTGATAGAAATTAACCGTTGTTAAATGATGATGACAATTTCATACTTATAACTTGATAAACAAAAAAACGGCGTCTTTGTTTTATGGCGTGTTTGTCTTATGTGTGACATGTGTTGATGTCAGACGCTAATACAATATAGATACATTTAGTTTTGTAAAATTATTATTATCATTGATGTTGGGACCTGGATCCCATGCAGTCAAAGCATGCTGCAGTCACGGCATGTAGACCCTTGGATTGAATTGTGATTAAATAAATAATATATTTTAATAAATAATATATTCTAATATTGGTTATGATTTATTGAAACTTAAAAGAAAGTTGATATTGATGCAGAGACATATGCAACTTGGTGGGTTGCCTTCTGGAACCAGCTACGGTGAGTGCCTCTGTCTGAACCATACAGAGATCAGCTAGCCCTGACATTGGATTGGGTGGCCTTTAGTTTATCTGTTCTGTTTCGTCCACTAAACTAATTAATATCATTTTCTTCTGCATCATAAATAATTCATCAACCATATCTTTTTATTTATTTATCCTTTATATTCTGTTTTGTCTTCATGTTTGGTGATGGATATGGATGAATGGATGCAGTTGCCTACACAGTTTTACACAGCCCTGGTAATTAATTGCAAATTTTGTTCATTTTTCTTATAGTATAATATATCTAGTTATTTGTACATTATTTAGGTTTTTGAGACACAGATTCCATGACCCACCATAGGGAATGTCCCATAGCCATAGGATTATGAGGCTAAGTCATCAGTAGTATATATTAAGGACGCGTGTCTAGCTGTTCTGTTCATTCCCAAGGCAACCTCTCTGACTATTCTTGGTTGGTGGCATTGGAAATTTTTTACGAATTCACACAGTCGACACATTTGTAATGTTATACCGATTGTGTGAATAACACACTTTTGTATACATAAAAGTAACACAAACATTATATTCATGTAAAAAAGTGAAAGATAAAATTTTTGGTTTGACAAAATTATCTCTCCTTTTTGGTTTGTGTCACATTTGTGTACACAAAATGTGTCATAATAACACTTCTCGTTATGACAATAGCAAAAAATTCAAGTCGTGGTTGTACTGGAGTGCAAGTGCAATCTCAAATCATAAAATTTTGACTGCAGATGCATTTACACTGTCAAGTCAAATATTTGACTGCAGACGATCTAAGTCGGTGGTATTGTAGTGCAAGTGCAACCTCAAATCATGGAATTTTGTTACTAACTACTCTGCCATATTTAAATATACAAAAATGATATTATGACACACTTTATTTTACACAATATATAGATAGGGGCATTTTTATCATTTTGCTAACTGAGTGGAAGGATAATTTTATCAAACCGAAAACTTTATCTTCCACTTTTCCGCATGAACAGTGTTCGCGTCATTCTTGTGTACACAAAACTATAAGACAAGAATAGAATAACATTAAAAAAGATATAAGCAAAAACCTTGATGATGCACCTTTAATATACAAGTGAAATTTTTTTATCAGCGTGCTAGAACTGGCCCCTGAATCAGAATAAACTGGTGGTAAAAATAAAAAAATAAAAAATTTGATCTGCCATTTCATTTGCAAATCATTAATGTTTACTTTGACCTTATTCTACGAAAATTGCAACCTTGATAATACTCTGTTTACTGTGATTAATTAACAGCTTTATGCAAGCACTACAGTCATATACTGCAAATAGCATACTATGACCACATCCTCAGATGGTGCAAACGTTGTCAGCAGGTTAACAACAAACAGGTACATTTCCAATTTCATAGACTCCTCTCCTCATATATATACTTGCAACTAAATATTAAGTTTTTCCACTTGTAATGATACATAAACACCCATTTGTTATGCCTATACGACATCTGGTTGATCACATTCTAACACGTGATTAATTTAGTTGAATAGATGATTAATTTAAATCACGGTCAAAATTGTGACTATTTACATAAATTCCCGACAATTTTCAACGTGAACTGAATTAACCATATTTTTACACATGATTAACTGGTTGGTGTCGTGGTTGCATGAAAAAGTTCGTGTACGTGAGACATTTGTTTTCCTATATAGTTAGTTATATATTCTTATAATACCCTCCTTATTTGTATTATTTTACAGGGTAATGAAGATGAGAAAAGACCCTTAAAACCAAAACCAAGTCAAGAATACTTTGGGATTGCAATACCAAATGGCACACACAAATCAGCAGCTCCAAGGGAGTACTACTATATGTACACACCTAAAGTTTCTTTCTTATTCTATCACTCTTTTGCAAATCCTATCTATTTTTAAAATTTGATTTGGCTCTAACTTAATTGAACCATATAATTGACTCACAGAAAATATTTCGACACATTTACGCATTCAGAACAACTATGGTCGTTGAATCAAAATCAGACTGACTATATTAAATTTTTGACGGTCCAAATATCAATAACAATTAACCATCTTTAAATGACTGAGTGCATAAAAAATTGACCGCAACAGCCATTCCACTTAAAAATAAAACTATAAATCTTATGCAGGTCAGCAAGATCATTGGCCGGGAGCGCGACACCACCATCGCTTACTTACATAAGAGGTGCTAAAAGTGGTCCTTCAGCCATGGAATTCATTCACGACTCTTCTGATGATGAAGCATCTTCTCAAGTTACGTCTAACATCTCTACAACTCAGCCTAGGCCCATACTACCACGTTCTGTAGATGTAAGTCTCTCACTTGTGTACCTCAAACATGCTACTTGTGTTGTGAGTGATCATATAATGACAAAAAACCTGAGGACTAAAGTCATGGGCAATATTGGTATTAACAAATTATGACATTAAAATGTTCAATACAAATCAAAACATATGTAACACTAACACTTTGAATTTAAGGTGGGTTCAATGTACAACAATTATTCGATTTTCTTAAATTATTATAAGTGTCGATCTATCTGTGTCGTATTCGGTATTTGTATGCATTAAGAGTCTCACAACGGTTGTGTGAGAGCAATCCTCACCTTACAATCAGATTTTGTAAAGTTGAGTTAGACCAAATACTCAATTCTAAGATAGTATCAGAGTCTCCTCCACGATCAGTTGGATCACCTACTATCAGGTTTCTTATCAGATCATCCAACATTTATATTCGTGTGTCGAGCCTAATAGTGTTGGACGCAAGAGTGTGTTAAAAGTCTCAGATCAGTTGTGTGAGTTGATGTCAATCTTCACTTTACAAGACAGATTTGTAAGGTTAAGTTAAACCCAACATTCAATTCTATGAGTATCTATGTAGGCGATTCATACATTAAAACTAGGGCAAATAGTACCCCCTGTAATGTGGGCGAGTTTTGTTTTTCCCCCCTGTAATTTTTTTTCTTTTGATTCGCCTCTTGCAAAGTAAATTTTTTTGGTTTTCCCCCTTGGGTGCAAGAAATTTGCACTTTTTAAATCGGTTGAATAGATTAACCGTTTTAAAAAACAGCACTTTTTAAATCGGTTGGAACAAAATAACCGATTTAAAAAGTGCACCCAAGGGGCGAGTCCAAAAAATTTAACATTGCAAGGGGCGAGTCAAAAGAAAAAAAATTACAGGGGAAAAACAAAACTCACCCACATTACAGGGAATATCAACCTATTTACCCTTAAAACTATTCACACAAAAAAATACTTTATGACAATATTTTAAGTGTGTTCCAATTTTTGTCCTTATCTCCTTACACTAACACACATTATTGTGTGTTGTTTTATTATGCATCTTTCAGGGACGTTTAGGAACATTTCTAGCTACAGCCATTAATTTACCCTTGAAGGGTAATGCTATGACTATGAGATATGGATACATAGGATTTTCTGGAATAAAGCTCTTCCAGGTATGATTAGTAATTTTAACTAATTAATTCACACTCTTCATTTGTAAAATTTGCTAGTACTAATTAAATTATCAATATCAAAGGAAAATGAGATACATAGTAAATATGGACAATATTTGGGATGGGTCATGGCTGCTATCTATACATGTAGTCGTATTCCTCAAATTTGGTTGAATGTAAGTCTTAAACTTTAATTAATTTTGTTCTTTTCTGTTTAATTATGTGCTTAAAGTTATTTATTACTAATAAGCTTTTGTTATTTTTACTTACTAATCAGATTAAAAGAGGTAGTGTGGAGATAAATATACTTAATCACTCTTAAACATTTTTTTTTATTTCCTTCTGATTATGAATTACTTATGTTATGCAAGCTTAATTTCTCTTTGCAGGGATTAAATCCTTTCATGTTCGTCTTTGCACTGATTGCTAATGTCTCTTATGTGGGAAGGTTTCAATCACTCTCCCTTGTACATATATAAATAAATTTGCATTATAATTAATCCAAGATAAGTTAATTGAAATTAATTTATCGTACATTTGAGGCTAACATGATTTCCTACAGTTAAAATTCACATAGTTTTCACATAGTTTTAGATCAAGACCGTCTAATCTAAAACGTGTGGTTGAGATCGTTTATAGCAATTTTACTACTGTATTAATAATCTGAACTATCTGATCTATAACAAATGACTGAGATTTAAAACAGTATGAAAACTAAGTGTTAGCTCTTTGGTAATTAACATATAAAACAGTTTTAAAATGGTCATTAGTGTCACTGATTAATAAATATTCCACCTTCAACAATTATTTTATTTGATTATAAATGGTTTATCCTAATTAACTTTGTTTTTGTTGATGGATGATGCAGTATTCTTGTACGAACAACAGAATATGAAAGCATCAAAGCTAATATGCCATGGTTGTTGGATGCCACAGTTTGTGTGGGACTAGACATTTTTGTATCCTACATATACATTCACATTTTTATTATTTTGACAGGGGTGTTCTCTGTTAATTCTAGTACATAGTATTAAAAAAAGTATATATTATTAAGATTATAATCAAAACCTTAACTATATTTGACAGATAATATCACAGTACATTTACTATAGACATTTCCGCAGCAGAGAAGCAAAAAGTGATGATGGAGAAAACTTGAAGTAGGAAAAAGTTTATCAATCTTGATTTCTGTAGCTGTGAACTGTGATGTACTATTTAATAGAAGTGTGTAAAAACAGATTAATTAGTCCATGAACTTAAAGGAAGACATGATAGTGCCATAGTGGCTATACTCTGAAATTGTTCTGTCGATCCAATCAAATAAAATGCTTTTGAGAGACTAAAGTTACATATGTATTTGAACTTCTTTATAAATAATTTTTATATTAATCCAAACAGATTAATATGTACTTTTGCAAATGGTAAATGTTGAAAAGATTAGAGGCTTGATTTTTGAACAATCCTACAAAAATCAATACATGTCTAACACCATGCATTCTCTACCACCTACCCATATAACTGTCAAAAATAGGTCCAGATAACGGGCTAGTTCATTAGCCCATTATTTGGGCTGGCTATAAAAAAGTAAGTAAAAAAACAATCGAGGCTTTTTTGTCCGGTCTAGTTAGTCCAATTAAAAAAAATGGGTTGGGTTGGGTTGGAATGACCCATCGAACTCTAGGTTGGCCAATTTAAAATAAATATAAATATTTTTTAATTAGTGAAGAAGTACACTAAATAGGGGATTGTTAATGAGTCACATATCTCCCTTTTGTTAGATTATGTAAGGTTGCACTTTTTGTAAGCCATGACAATACTCTATACTTTTGCATTGATGTTTATGCAAGTGGCAGAGCCAGGACTCTTGGTCAGAGGATGTAAACTACTAAAATTTACAATTATGAAATTTGAACGTATTTCATTCACCTACACTTATTCAATATATTGCATTTTATCTCTATCTTTCTTCCTATTACATTACATCACGGTGAAGATGTCTACAATCTGATGTCAGAAGGGAACATAAAGAACGCGTTCCTGACCACAAGCTACTTATTCCCGAATAAAATGAATATCCATCACAATATGCTTGGTATGCTAATGTTGCATAGGTTTACCATAGAGAGAGAAATGGTACTAACATTGTCAAAATGCACTGAGTGGCTTGAGGATTAGATAATGGAGCTCCATAAGAATATTGTGAATCCAACACGGAATAGAGACAACATTAGCAACAACTCTATATTCGGCTTCAGCACTAGAACGAGAGGGGGAGTGGATTGCCATTCGGAAGACCAAGAGATAAGGTTGTCACCTGGAAAATACAGTAGCCAGATGTGCAGCGTCTGGTGTCGGGACATCCACCGCAATCAGCGTTAATGTATGAGATAATCTGTGTAATATGGGGGATGGTGATAAATGTAATCCAAAATGTATTGTATCTTGAACATAGCGCGGACTACGCTTGAGAGCAAGCATGTGTTCCATGTAAGGTGCATGTATATATGTGGAGAAAACTTGTTGAATTGCATATGATATGTCAGGTTGAGTGAAGGTGAGATATTGTAAAGCCCCTACAAGACACCAATATAGAGAGGGATGCTCACAAGGTGTGTCGGAGGATGTGCTAAGTTTCTGCTTGGTGTTGGAGTCCAACCCTATGGTATCCAGGCTGAGTACTACTGTTGCTGCTACTACTAAGGATACGGTGGAGGGGCGTTGAGAGCTCCAGAGTGAGGACCTTGACAATTACCATGTCCTCCGCCTCGGCCCAGCTGGTTACCACAAGAGAAAGCAGGTTGCCTGGGCGACAGCACGCTAAAAGGTGTCTTCGGAAGATCGTTGCTGAGTTGTGTGCATGGCAGAATTAGAACTGGTGCTAGTCATTTTAGCCATATCAGCTTCTTTCAAAGTGAGAATGGAGTGGGATTGATAGAAGACAAGAAGGGGATTACTCTGGCGAATCAAGATAGCAACACTATGATAAGCTTCTGGAAGACCAGATATCAGTTAAAGTACCAGATGGTAGTTGTTGCCAGGAGAGCTAACATTCCTCAACTGGTCAGAGATCATCTTAAGATGGTAATAATAAGCAAACACATTGGGAAAATCATCCATGCAAGTGTTAGAGAACTCTTGCTCGAGGGTGCAGCGTGTGCATTTTGATTACTCTAAAAAATGTTAGCCAAACGATTCTAGGCTTCCAAAGCAGTGGAGTTTGGTTCCAGGATGGTGGTCAGCAGGTCAGTGAAAATTGTGGAATATATACATTGAAGGAAGGTAGAGTCAAGGGTGATCTAATGTTCATACTTGGCACTAGAGATATTTGTCGGTGGTTTCTTGTCCATACAGGAAACAATATGTACAATATGATGAGAGCGGGTATGGATGCAGAAGAGCTCGACCCAGCTGTCATATTGATCTTTCTCCATCTCAAGAATAATAGGAATGTATTTTTTGATGTTCGAAACAGCGAGAGCGAGATGAAACTCCATCTTTGAGACCGAGGATGAGGAAGAAGAGGTTGTCGCATTGCCGAAATAGCGACTGGCAAGAGAAGCGGTTCTGTAGTTGGAGTCGTTATCAATGTGGTCGGACTTAGACATCGTGTGTGGGAGGGGGGAGAGAGAGAGATAGACAAACGGGGGATGCAGGATCGACGAGAGGACTGACGCCGCAAGAGAGAGAGAGAGAGGGGGGGTAGAGATTCGCAGTGGCTATTGAGGCACGGAAAAGGAATTGTGTGCATGTTGGTACGGCGGCGCTAGCAGGACGGCGCGGCGGCGGTTCTGACGGTCACAGAGAAAGGCGACGAGGACGCAGGGAGAAGGGTTTATTTTAGAGAAAATGATCGGTTAGGATTGATACCATGTAAGATAATTGAATTCTTAGGTTTTCTCATTATGTGAATAATATATATATACACACACACACACACATGAGTCAACTATCTAATTATGATACGATTTAATTACAAGAAAAATATTATAACAAAATTATAACAAATATTTTATTCTATCTGTCTCAAAGATTACTCGATTGGTTACGCCGCATTTTGACTATTTGTGTGTTGTCTTAAGTGATGGTGCTTACTGCTTACAAGGAAAGTAGCGAGACTTCGGGTTGTGTAGATCTTCCGCAATTCAAACAGGTGTCAGATCAAAGGCTACATTGATAAGATTGGTTTTTGTGACACACTTCATTTGGATATGTGGAGCTTGTACATTATTGGTTTGCATATTTTTTGAAGAAATTGCATTTCGCAACTCATTATGAGAAGTGATACAATTATCCTGATTGATATGAGTTCATTGGTGTTCTGCTTATATACGACACTTCTGTTTTATAGTTCTGTCTTTCTCAGTTCTGCTAATCTTGTGCAGAGATCGATTATATTAATAATAATACTTTTGCTGTTAAAAAAAAAAAAAGATATGAATATTACACATAACTGCAATTTTGACGACATATAGAGTTCCCATCTTAGTGAAGCCTATTTGCAATCTTTTAAGTTTTATAACTATGGGTTGACAAAGTCTAAGATTCGTAAAAAAAGTCTAAAATCGCCACACTTGCCGAGAGGTAAACTAATCACTAGTATATTAAGTATAATATTTTTATAAATTATTTTAGTCATTTTGTTTTAGAGTCTCCTCCTAATAAACTCCGTTGATTGCTTTATTGAATGGCTTGTGTAATGAAACAAAATGAATAAAAAAAAAAGGTGCCTTGCATGGGTCATAACTGAACACGAATCAATCTCTGTTTGCAGGACGTGAACATATTCATGAGATCCATGTAAATTTCAAACATGACGAGGAGCAATTAAGGGAGGAATACAAGCTTGCCGACATGCGACAAGAAAATCGGAAGGATCCAAAAGCCATAATCATAAAGCCATATTAGTCAACCACTCAATAAAAAGCAAGTTAGTGATTGTGCAAGTTTTATTACTTTATAAATATCTCAATACTTTTTTTAAAATTATTTACGTGCGTTAGTGCTTAAGCAATTTATTTTACTTGTTTCCACCAAGTGAATGTCTCAAATTATAAAGCAAAATTACTATTCAAACTTCAAATTTTTGAACAATCATGATGAATCTAGTCAAAACCTACCCAAAGTAATGTTTGGCTTTGGCTAGACAATAGAGTGGTAGATAAAATGTCTCTTATTCACTTTGGCGAGGAAAATATGCTAATATTAGACCCCTTAACCAAAACACACTGTGCTCCATACAATCTGTCTTTTCAGTGGAAAAATATAAAAAGATGATCACTACACTACCAATACACGCTTTCATATGATCAACACTCAAATCTGTTATTCTACCGACAAAAAAACATAAACAAACTATGGACCAATTGGATATAAGTGTAAATAACTGATATGAGCTCATGGAGATGGTATAAACAAACTATGGACCAATTGGATATAAGTGTAAATAACTGATATGAGCTCATGGAGATGGTAGGTCGAATAACATCTGTTGAGATGGAAAGTGTATTTGCAAACACTCTGAAGTTCAAGTTAATATTAAAGCAAGAGTGAGAGAGTTAAAGGATAAGATAGCATATCTTTGTTATTTTGTGAAAGATTGTTTATATAGGTGTCGATGAGAAGTTGTGCAACATTGATGAGGTAAATATTACGAACGACGATCATAAATGTCAAGATTGAGTAGTTGTTGACAGACCTTATCATTTGATTAGTTGTTTAGAGTCAAATAGGGTCTGAGGCTTCTGTGAGAGCTTCTTTGGATTGGTCCTTCGAGGACGTAGCCTTGAGATTGGAGGTGAACTGGGCCTTGGACCAATCCAAAACAATAACAATTTACAAAAACAATATTAACAAAGAAAAGTATATCTGAATATATCTATGTAGTAGTTCATATAATAACGATCTTATGCACTTTAATAATATACTATAGAAAATTACAATATAAACAAAAAAAAAAGAGATTTACAATTCACACAAACACTTTTTAAGAATACTCAAGTTATTTGATTCATTGTAGTAGTATTAGTATACGTAGTGTATAAATCATTTACCTCAATACCAAAATCGTAAGATGTATATATACCATGTACAATGTATCAAATTCAAATTATATCAAACTAAATGCATGTATATATTTAGATTTATTAGTTAAATTATATTTTTAAAATAAAAAATTCCGAATTTTGACATCATCTACACCTCAATAGCAAAATGAGTCTTGAGAAGATCATATGGAGCCCACAAAGCATCCAAAGGACAGGCCCTATTCCCATCAAGCCTGGCCCACGGTTTTCCCTTTCCACTCCAATGCAACAAACTCACTGGGCCCGGATGTAAATCCCTACAAAGCCCACGAAAATTATCACCGCCAAGCCCATGCTGATTCCACCGATGATCCACCGGCGTAATCCTACCAGCAAAAACTAACAAAAACGGCGGCAACGATCCCAATTCATAGATCCGCATTCTCTTCTGCAACTCCATCCATTCCCGAATCATCGTCGTATACTCACCGGAACGCCACCGTTGAAGATCAATAACCATAACTCCAGTATTAAAGTAACAAGCCTCACGATTCGCGAACGTAAGTGAAAGTGAAGGATTCGACCAAAACGAAGGAGTAAAATAAATACTGAAATTCGCGTTACAATATTCCGGCGCGGCGAGGACGGTGTTTGCACGGAGAGGAGTAGCGGCGAGTTTTGCAATGTCGTCGACGAGGATTAAATCGGAGTCAAGATAAACGACTTTAGGGATGCAAATAGGGAGGATGTCGGCGAGATAGGTGCGGGCGTAGTTGAGCGGACAATCGAGGGCGGAGCGGATGGAGGTGGAGATTAATCCGGCGACGGGTTCGTCGTTGAAAGGGTAAATTTGGTATTTTAGATAAGGAAAAGAGTTGGTTATAATTCTGTTGAGAACGGTTGAAGGTTTTGAAGAGGAAGTGATGAAATGGAAAATAATGTTTTCGGGACATGAGGAATGTTGGAGGATGGAGAGGATTGCTGCCATAGAGCCACGGATGTATGACACGTCGAGTGTCATTGCCACGTGTACGGCTTCGATTGAGCATGTGTGGTTTGTAATTGTTGTGCAGGTTGGAGAGTTGTAGAATTTTGGTGCTTCTTTGAAGTTTTCTTCAAGGGTGGTGGTGATGGCGGTGCTTAAGGTGTGTTTGGAAAAGTGAAGGAGGATACATAATGTGATTAATGTTGTGAATCTCATTGGTAAGAAGTGAAAAATGAAAAAGTGATTGTGGGATTTGGGGATTAAAGTGTGATGTTGTGAGTGAATTATATTTGAAGAGGTTGAAATGGAAGAAGAGAGAAGAAGGAATTGTGGGAGAGCAGAACACTACTACGTACGTTTTCTCTAAGCGGTCTTCAACCAACCTTAGAGCATCCACATCAATGCTACTCAATTTGATAGTTTAAATGGGCCCCACTAATTTTTTGATATTATTTTACACTTATAAATTTTTAAACCACTCAACTATTTTTTCTAAATATCAATATCATCCATCAAAATGTCTAAAATGGGTCCCACTAACACTACAATATATCCAAATGTAATACAAAAGCATTTGTTACAAAAAAAAAAAACAGAAAGACATCGTTGTTGAATTTGGCATCGTGGTTTAATATTACCACTCAATTGATACCAAATAGTGGTGTCTACTCCGACAGGATGTCTTTGCATTAGAAATACCACGGCTGATATTTACGCTCTTAGTCCAAAAACTAACAGCTCAAATCTAAGTCAATGATGAATGATTTTATATTTTGTTTTTACATGTTGGAACGTATACGTAATATGTTCTTTACATATATATATTTATATATATTATTTGTCTCATCTAATATATTTATTCCGTCCCATTTTATAAGAGATATTTTGATTAAACGATAATATTCGTTTATCTTGCTTTGACCATATTTTTTTAATAATTTATAGATATAAATATTAGCATATACTAGATACCTTGCTTGTGCGTTCGCACGGGTCATATATATGATATTAATAAATTGTGAATTTATTAGATCAAATAAAATATGCAACAACGGTGTATTAACATGTAGCATACAATGAATTCTTATACTTCTATTTTTATAACTTAGCATTTGATGTGGTTAGATTTATTATCATCAATATCTTCATGTGATTTTATTCTCCCCTCTTATATAATTTAAAGACAATCTCAAATTCAATACTTTAGCTTCAAATGCTAGATAGAAGCCATAAAAAAAAAAAGAAAAAAAGTTAGATATAGAACAAATTCAGTTATATGTCCAATACTAAAATATCGATCTTCTAGAGTGAATTTGGATCATAGCTTATTAGAATTTAAGCACCATCCTTACTTGTAACAATAAGGGGGCAAGTTGATCCTCTGGGTATTAAAGTCAAAGTTGAAAAACTTTCAAAACAACTTAACTGGAGGCAGCCTTAAGGGAAGGGTCAAAGCAACACTTACAAACAAACCTAACAAAACATATTTCAATCATAGTCCTAGCACAAAGTCCACATACCAATAACATTCCCAAAAAAATCCTTACCACCTATAGAAGTATACAATCTCAATCAAAATTAATTCAATTAATTTCACTCTAACCAACTTGATCATACAAACAAACAAAAGCTAACGGGAACAACCAAATAACGGAATAAGAAAAAATACATAGCATGAATGTATTTTAGAGGGAAAAACAAAATATAGAAGTAGCTGCACTTAGAGGGAAAATAAAATTCAAAATATAGAAGTAATGAATGAAAACCCCATCCTTGAATATCAATTGTCCTATTCTCTTTCAATATCCAATTTTTAAAAAGCTTAGCATGGTTTTGAAAATCATAGCAATTAAAGACTTTAAGGAAGCAAAATTGCCATCCCTCGACAATATAGCACTCCAAGTCCAATCTCGTATTAGAAAGCTATTCATTTCATTAAAAATTTATATTAGTTTTTATGTGCATTTAATGGAGAGTGACAATCCTATAAATCACCATGATTTTTTTTAAGCCAATCATATCATTTCATTGAAATTGATCTGGTTCACAACATTAAAATGAGGTTACAGCAGTAACAGTATGATTTCTAGTAGAGGCATTAGTCATCAAGACTTCTGATCCCACATTATGACTAAGTCATAAGCTTCTACATAAGTAGTTGTTTGCAATTTGTATGACAGGGTTGATTTTAACAATAGAACATTTTCCTAGAATGCAATCCACTACATTCAAAGCATCAAATCCAGTTGTTAAATTGTTCAAGAGTTGATTGCAGTTCCCATCGTAATCCCAGTGCGCCTCAGCTAAGATTGAATCAACTTCAATCTGCTCCAATTTGCAGGCTCTAGAAACTGCAGACCGGAACTGTTTACCCATTTGAAAAATAGCAAACATCCACAATAATTGAGAAATCCTCAGCAGCAAGTGTACAATCATTAGCCTGTATCCCAAGAATTCAAAAATAAGAAAAAAGAAGAAAAACAACTTCAAACCACCTATAAAACTCTACAGTCCCAATCAAGACTTATCTTGGTTTTCACTATAAGCAAACTTCATCATGGAAAAAAATAAAAACCAACAGGAACCATGCAAATAAGACATGCATTAAATATTTGAATCCACAACCAAATATTCTGAACAATAAACAATCAACAATCCAAATATAAAACTTCAAAAGAAATTCTAAGAACATACATATAGATTTGGTAGAGGTGATGGATTAATCTTTCTCTAAAAAGCAACATTACACTGCAATGACAGTCCTCACTTTTCCTGGAAGGATGGAAGTTATGGCTTTATATTTCCCTTTGTGGCAGCAGCGAATCCTCCATGGATGCACATACTCTATCTTTCTCATGTCCCCCACATGGTTGTAGAATTGAAGGTTAAAAAATTGTCACATATAAGAAAAAATGAAATATGATTTATGAAAAATTAAAGGTGGATTAAAGCATGAAGGACAATAATAAACTACAAACCTTTTAGACTGAGCAAACCACTTGCAGGCTGCAACTTCTTTGGTTCTGAATTAGGAGAACCAAGAAAAGAAAGTCCTGGTGGTGGTGTTCGTAAGTAACTTCAAGATTGTGTGATTCACTCAATATCATCCCAACTTTATAGAGAATTAGTAACTTCCTAGCCATGATACAATAGCCTGTGTGCACAATGAATAATTTGGAGGCTCAAAAACTACCTTGTTCATTAATGCTATCACGTTATTGGATAAAACATTAATCAAGATGGAAAAGAGACACAATTATACATAGATAAACTTCATGCAAACCGTATACACAAAGTGGAAGAGTAAAAGTAGTAGTAGGAAACATCTGCATTGGTAAGTGACAAAATAAATTAATGCAGCCACCAAAGTAATGCTTTGGAAAAAAAAACCAGCATTAAAAACAAAGCCAAATGGCTGTTCTTCCAATTCCATCGTACAGTTACATGTGTATTGTGCATTGGTAATACATTGAGTAGGTGAGATAATACATTGGTAATAAATATTGTTAAAAGCAAATCAATAGACACCTAATAAACAAATCAGTAACCTGCTGTAGTAGAGGTTTAGATAATTAATTACCCACTGTAATTAAGATTCCCGCCCAAGATGGAGTCAGATTAGGGTTAATTGGATGCAAATTAGAGAAATAAGAAGATAAGAAGATAAGAAGATAAGAAGATATAAGATCTTGTTTGATTTATTTTGATGAGTATTTTTAAAATATTAAATTTATATAATTTTTACTAATAGAGAATTAAAGATATTAGTGATCAAAATTGTACATTAGTATATGTGTAGTAATCAAATTAATTCTTATATTTTGGAACGGGATACTATTAGTTAAGAGTCTGTATATCTGTATATACAAGTGACACGAAAATCTTTCATCATGCATAATAATTGCACTTGATTTGAACAAGGCTTTTACCCCTGCAAAGTAGGCGAGTTTTGCGTTACCCCCCTATAATATTTTTTTTTAGATTATCCCCTGTAAAATTTATTTTTTTAATTTACCCCCTTGGATGCACTTTTTAAATCGGTTATTTTGTTCAACCGATTTAAAAAGTGTTGTCTTTTAAATCGGTTATTCTGTTTTTTTTTGCCTGCCACGTCAGCAAAAGGGGGGTAAATCAAAAAAATAAATTTTGCAGGGGGTAACGCAAAACTCGCCTACTTTGCAGGGGATAAAAACCTATTAACCCTACTTTTAATTTATAAATCACTTTGAAATCAATTATTTGGTTAGTAGTATTATATTCTAGCTTAAATTTTTCTTTAACTTAAAGTAACTTAATAATTAGAATTTCACACTTAAAGTGAATGTAATATACATGATTTGAATCTCGATTGTTATATATATAACGTAAAGTCTCAATTGACGAAGTTAAGTTTTAATTTACTTTTTATGGTACAATTGATTTTTATTTTTATTTTTGTAGATGAGGAAAATAACAAGTCATTGAAAACTCATATACATAAAATGGGGAGATCGAAGTTCGAACTTCAATCATAGCGTTCAACATTAATAATTTTAATATTTTTGTCAATTGAACTAAGACTCATAGACGGTTTTTCTTTATTCTTATGACAAATGTTTTGATACATTTATGAGAATTATTATAGCGAATGAATCATTATGATTTTAGTACATTTTAATTGAGAAAACTACGGGTAAAATAACGTGAGTAAAAGTCAAAGTCGTATTTAGAAGAAAAATATTTGCTTAAAATATTTCTTGCTAATTAATGACAAATTAATGAAAGTCAACTTATATTTTATAAAGAAAATGCATCAATCAATTTGTAATAAAGAAAGGAAAAAAAAAAAAAACTCTACTACATAATACCAACATGTTTGGCTCTATATTATGGTTTAGACTCCACAGTGCATGTGACGTACTAATGATTAAATCTTTCACATAAAAAATGAAAATCAAGGAGTGAATCTTGCTTGTGAGTGTTTATGTAGTTCAATTGACATAGATATTGTATTATATGTATAGAGGATCGGAATTCGAATTTCAGTCATTCCAATTATCTATTTTAAGGATAAAATTTTAGCCAATAGACTATTTGAACAAAAAAATAGAATCTTGCTTGAGAGTATCCCATACCCCCACCAAAATGTTATCTATAAAAATAAAATTGTAACCACTTCTAGAAATGTAATTATTTGTGTAGATATATTCTAAAGACAAATTAACAAATAGGCAAATTCATTGAGATAAACGGTTATGAAGATAAGGATATTAGAAGACCAGATGCGTCACCATCATTTCGTATTTTGGGGGGACAAAATCGATCCACACGAGTCTTGCGATCAATCACTAATGTTAGGGGCTCATGCATGCAAATCCCGATACTTGGCCGCAATCTGAGTAAAGGTAGGATAAGTTGGAAATCTCACATTGTTTGAAAAATTGAAGTTGAGCAACATAAAAGTAAGATGATTCATAAACTCACTATCTTACGAGATTTTGGTTAAAATGTGGTATCAAATTCGCTTGTGTGATTGTTCTTGATCCAATGTGAATAATCCACAAACCCCCGCACGACCCATTGTAGAGTTATTTGCAAGTATACAAATTTCGTACAAGTAGTAAAAAGTTATCGATCACGAGGAATGTGATAATCGGCCAAAGCAATTAAAAGACTCAATCTTAGTCATATTAAAAATGCAATAAAATTGGGGAAATTATCTTAAGGATTCGATTCAAAAATGTAAATGCAATTTGACTTGAACAAATGAGAAAAAGTAACACGGTTGGACTTCGATAATTCACAAACTCAGAAAAAGTATTGTAGATGAATTCATCCTTGTATAAAGAAAGCTTCATGCAAAGAGTGATTAATCCTAAATGATGAATCCAAGTCTCCTTGAATACATCCTCTCAATTTGATAACAACATCCTAATCTCCGAGTGAAATTAATTACTAACTGGGGTTGAAATGCATTAATCACAATCAATCACACTAATCTATGCAAATCTCTAAGCAAGTAAAAAGTGCTCAAATGATCTAGATCCATTATTCAATTCTACTCTCGTAACAATAAGAACAATTAACATCAATTCACATGTGATCAAGATATGAATAGCATTAAAAACAAGATCAAATGATCTGCATTAACTAAATTCAACAAGAATGGAATTCAATCTACATGAGAAATATAGAGTTTGCTACATATCAAAGTCCAACCTAAGGAAATCTAGCCAAGCATGGTGATAGATCTTGAGAGAAGATCTTCAACAATATCCATCATTCACCAAGTGTAGAGAAATTCTTCTTCACAAGCTTCTAGATCTTGAAAAACTCTTCATAGTGTGTTTCCTTAGTAAAATTTCCGAACCTTGTAACAGAGCTACCCGCTGGCTTTTATAGGGCTCAGGAAATATGAGCTGAAACGCGCCAGTTCGCCTCCCGCGAGATCTAGTTCGCGCGAGGCGAACTTTCAAGAAGGGAAACAACCTTGTATTTTGCTCCAGTTCCCGCGCGACTTCGCCTCCAGCTCGCCTCCTGCGAACTTTCCAGAGGGATCATGATTTTAGCAGACTCTACTTCGCGCACCACGAGAAATGTTCGCCTCAGGCGAACTTTTCATAAGACCCTGGTTTTTTGGCTAGCAACCGTTCGCCTCCCGCGAACGGTCAGATGGAATGTGAACATATTTTCCCTCCTCTTTGCTCTTTTCTTGTAGTCCAAGATAACTCCTTAATTCTTTGGTTTCTTCACAAAATATACTTCTTTTCTTTACAAAACTTCTATATTCACTTTGAAAAGTATCTTAGGTAACAAGTAATGACGAGATGTCATCACCCATATTAATTGCATAAAGTTTGTTTACACCTATATCTCATTTAAAACTTATTTACTATATGTATTTTGTTGTGATAATTTAAAATAAAATAAAAAACTAAAAATATTATTAAAAAATAACAAACAAAAAAAACCAGATTCAAAACCTAACATCAACACCTTATTTATATACGATTTTCAACTTTTATATCGGTTTTCTGTTTCTCTCATCAAATTTCTATAATTTATGCATTTCAATTGTATTTTAATATATTACGTTTGATTTTCTTGTGTCTAAATAACATATTAAAGAAACCTAATTGGAGGTAAATGTACATACATACTAATTCACTTGGGTTGATCCAGTGGTGTTGGTTGGATCTTAGAGTTTGCCTTTTTTAAGGTTTTAGGTTCGATTCACTGGTCTAAATTTTAGTCAATGGCGGAGGCAGAAACTTTGTAAAGTCCAGAAAAAATTTCAATTTTGGACTAAAAATTTCAATTTTGAACAAATAATATCAGTTTAATTTGCCAAAATTATCCTTTAAAAATCTTAATTTTGCCCAAAAATAACCCCTAAAATACCAAAATTTTTTACGGTGTCCAGACAAGTACCCGAACTCGTCGGGCTATAGAACTACCCCTGATTTCGGTGGGTTAGTCTATATAAAAAAAAACTTTGACTTTAAATAGGAATCCGCAAGTGGACGCAATCAAGGGAGAAGTGACCCTCATATCATCACACTAGTATAATTAAATAGTAATTCACTCTTATTAGCTATAGTATGCTTATATTGTTGACGTACTCTAGGAGACGCTGTCATCAAGAATATATTTAGACATGAAGGAAAAAATGAAGTACTCTAATTCACTCTTATTATATGCTTATTATTTGGACTGAATTTCTGGACGAGATATAAATAAACACCATATGATACAATTCAAATACCAACAAAGTACATGCATGTTGACCACAAAGTATTGTTGGATTGGAGTATATAAGATACAATTCAAATACCAACGAAAGGTATCATTGATTGGCATGAGGCTCACATGAAATTGATTTTGCCTTCTATGATCAACCAAATATAAGACAGATCTGTTTCACATAATAAATTTTCTATAAAATGTCAACGTCGGCTACACATGGCAAATACCAAACTATTAGGTGAATGAGTGGTTATTTGAGCATTAAATAGAATAATCAAATAAAAAATGTACCATTTATAATTGTTAATTTGATTGGAAGTAAAAGAAAAATCGAACTTAAATCGTTTGATAGATGTTATTGTGACTCCCTATAAAGATTAACAGTTTATGTGTTTTTATTGAATACCGTTAATCTTGATCGGTGTCAATAATATATCAAACGATTTTAGATTTTTATAAAATTTAACATAAATGATCTATATGTTAGGCCATGGTTTGTTATTTGGGCCTTGATCCATTTCATGATGTAGCCTATATAAGGCATTGTTTAGTAATGAATAAAGTAAGGATCACTTTTACACCTTACAAGTGGTATCAGTGAGCACTATATTCACTTGTTTTTTATTATTACAAAGTATTTGCTATTTCTCTGGCCATGCTTTGAGCGTGTTCATTACTTGTATGAAAAATGTTAAAAAGTACTCCAATGGTTATTCAATTTTTTATGCATTTTGGAGATTGTTTATTTGACTTTTTTTTCTAAAAATTTGTCAATTTGACTTTATATGTAATTTAAACCATTAGCTAAGCCTAATTGGCTTTCTTATATATTATCTTCCCTATTGAGACTTGTATGATTTGTTTGGTAGGAAGAGACATGTATTTGGACCAACTTACTACTAACATTTATTTTTTCATCCATTGAGTTGATTCTTGCCGGAATATTGACTTTGTTTTCCTCTTTTTTTTCTTACAGACAAGAAGAGAACTTAGAAGAAAAAATAAAGACATTACAATTGAATAAAACAAGCTAACTTTTAAATATATTAAAAAGAGGAAAAAAATTAGAGGGATTAGATCAATATCCAAATGTGAACTAACAAATACAATTGCCTCAGAATAGTCACCGAATTTTTCTGAAAATTACCACTGCATGCAATTAAGCTTGGACAACCAAGCGCAACTTCTTTTTTTTTTTTTACAAAAGGATACTTATAGCATTTCATTCATAATCAAATGACTAATACATGTCGGTACATCAATGAAAATATGGGAGCGAGCTATAGATGGGGCTACTCTGGCTAAAGCATGAGCTACCTCATTTGCTTGTCTCCTATTAAACTCAACACGAGAGTTTTCAAAATATGACTTAAAACTACGGATACATTCATTCAACACATCCCCAAACTCAGTAATATCAGACCCTCCCTTATGAAAATAGTCAACCACCGTTTTTGAATCAAGTGCAAAATCCACCCTTTGAAGTTGAAGCTCATGAACCCAATTGATGGCATGAAAGAGTCCCAATGCCTCACCTAAGTCCACACTACATATTGGTGAAATCCACATATTTTTAGCTAACACAAACCGACCTTCATCATCACGAATGCACATTCCCAAGCCCACGCGATTTCTTTGAGACGAAAACGACGCGTCAATGTTGCACTTGTATCTTCCACTTGCCGGTTTTTTCCAACCAGTCCCTACAATATCAGTCCTGCTGCTACTATTTGTTGCAATGTTGTGATTCATTGTTGCTGCTGTTGTCACGCTACTGTCATGTGCTTGCTGCATAGGCTTGTTGTTGTTGTTGGCATGCTTCCAATCTTCAATTAAATTGGTCAGGTATATGGCGACTCAAAGTGCGTAACACTAGATTTTTAACCTTCAGAGGGACTTTGAGTCGCCATATACCTGACCAATAACCGGGCCGTTTAAGATGAGAGGTGTCGATTAGCTCGTCGACACACAAGTGGTACGCACTTTTAACCGAATAATTCCCCCTCTTCTCAGCCTTCCATACCAATCTGTCCACATTAACATGCTGCACCAGTGGTGTTTTCACAATTTTCTCTACAGTCCCTTGATCAAATAAAGAGCTAATAACATCTCGCTTCCATTCTTTTGTTGTGCTGTCAATGAGATGCTCCACCCTTACATCTTTAAGAACTGCTAGACTACTATCAGATGCTGCAATACATGCTCCATTAGTAAGCCAAGGTTCCTCAAGCACATGAATATTCACCCCTGATCCAATACACCAACGAGACCCGGCCCGTACCAGAAATTTTGCTTTTGATATACTCCTCCACACAAAACTTGGATTATGTCCAATAGATGATGCGAGAAAATTGCAATTAGGAAAATATCTTGCCTTGAATAAACGGGAGACAAGGTTATCTGGCTGTGATTGAATTTTCCACCCTTGTTTTCCAAGCATTGCTAAGTTGAATGCAGTAAGGTCTTTAAACCCCATACCTCCACTATTTTTATGCACCGAGAGTTCCTCCCATGACATCCAGTGAATGCCTCTATGATTGGATCCACCGTGACCCCACCAAAAGGAATTCATCATTTTTTCAATTGCATCAATGAGCGAGTCGGGGATTAGAAAAATGCTCATAACATAAGATGGAATAGTTTGTAGTACCGATTTTATTAACACTTCTCGCCCTGCTTTGGAAAGACACTTACTACTCCAAGAATTAATTTTCCGCCATATTCTATCTTTAATAAAGTTGAACGAGGAACCAAGCGCAACTTTGTTAGTGTTGCATTTGATCTCAGTAGACTTTTGGCATGTACCAATAAACTTCTTTGATTTTAGAAGCATTTAGGGGATGCAATTTAATCGAAAAAGCTTTAAAAAATTTAAATTCATGAATAGAACCAGAAGCAGTCGACTTTGAAAAATTTCAACTAATATTGACGTTGACACAAATACAATTTACCATGGTATAAAAATTAACAATTTTGTTATGGAGTCGAGTTTGATTACTACAATTTTGTTTTCCTCTTGTTTTTGCATATAGAAAAAAAAAATAAGACAAAAATTAAACAACGTGAAAGTATCATGCAGAAAAAACACGTACATTATATTTAGAATTAAATAAGTTTTTTTCCTTATGAATATTTTTTTTATTAATTTCTTTAAACATATTGAGTTTTGAAACCCTAAATTCTTTTTGCTGTGATGTCTGGTCATTGCTTTTAAGTCAATTTATATATACTCTTCATATTTTATAATGAATTTTTGTATTCATGTTTATAATATTATAAGAATTTATCCCACAAAAAATTATTTTTTATAACAAAAGATAAATTAAATATAAGCCACTAGGTTTGGCCTAGTGGTGAGGGGTTTGGTAAAATGCATAAAGTCTTGGGTTCGATCCTCGTTAACAATATTGTAAACCAAAAAAAAGATGAAACCAAAAAAATGATGAATTAAATATTGACATTTAAAATTCATATTTAATTTATTCTTTTTTTTAAAAAAAATAAACTTTAATTTGCAAGAGAGATTTCTATAAAGTCATAAAAATGTGTAAATAATTCAAAATTTTGAATGATATACATCACTACAAGAAAACTCTTATTTACAAACAGATTTTAAAATCACTTTGTGGGGGAATTTTCCGCCAAGAAGTTATTGACGGAAAAAGTTGCCACAAAATAAACAATTCTGCCACAATGTTTATCTGAAAAATTTAAAAATAATAAAAAAACTTATTGGCAGAATTTACTGCCAATAACTAGTAGGACAGAAATTCAAAATCAAAGACTAAAACTTATTGGCGGAATATTCTGTCAGGACAGCAGTTGACAGTTTTTGAGTGATTTAGTGGCAGAAAATTCCGCCAGCAACTTATTTTTTACTGGCAGTTTATTCCGCCAGGAACTTTATATTTCCGCCAGCAAATTAAATCGTCCAACAACATGATTTTCTCTCCCTCTGTATATATTCACTCTTTCATTTCATTACAAAACCTTCATATTTCACTAATTTTAATTGAAAAATAATATAATGAGGTGATTAAAAAACAAACAAATAAATTACGTTTTTATTGATTTTAGGTGATAGAAAAATAACCTTTTTTTTATCTAATATAATAGGTTTATTGTTTTATAAAACTAACAAAATATAATTAAGTTTTTTTTAACTCATTATAATTGGAAAAATATAATAATTTTTAAAATAAAATAAAACAATGAATGATTTATATTCACACTTTAGTATATTATATTTTGCAGTTATTGTTGTTCTGGTGAACAAATAAGGGGGGTGATAAATATTTGGATCGTATATAAGAAATGAGCAATTCTTGTGGCATTGAAAAAATGTGAACATTTTACAATGAAGCATAAGCTCCGATTTATAGATTTCTATGAGTAACAGTTGTCTAAGACCACGATCATGAATACCCCATGATCTCGGTGGTTTCTTCCTTCTTCCACCGCTCCCACGTGGTGGTGATGGGTGGTTATATGGTGATTTCGGTGGAGATCGTGGTGGTAGGGGGTGGTTATCTCTTCCACGTATCATCCCACGAGTTGATCCTCCAAGTTTGGGCGAGGGCGTCGTCTGCATATAGGGTGCCGCCGTTGCTATGACTTTTCTGCCAAGTTTGACATGGATTGTGTAATTGGACCATCTTGCTGTTGGGCTTATGCCATTTATTTTTGGGTCTTAGTCCAATCTATTAGTGATGGATCGTAGTTTGATGTACGATAGATATTATCTTGGAAATAGTGGACAAATAAAAGAAATTTTTAAATTAGGGGTTAAACTATTTATCAAAATTGTTAAACAGAGTCTTGCCGTCATACGTGAAGGGGGAATTAGATGTCCTTGTGCAGTTTGCGAATGTGGACGTATTCTTGGCGAAGACGAAATTAAATATCATCTATATACCAAAGGATTCAAACCTAATTATTGAGTTTGGTCAAGTCATGGTGAATCGGTATGTTGGAAGATGAATATGATGGAGATGAACTTCCGAATGCTGAAGCCCAAAAATTCTATTAATTTTGGTGATTTTATTCATCAATTGTGCTAATAATTTGGAACTGCGATTACTTTATTTTTTTTGGTAGTTTTTTTAAGGGTAAAATATGAATGATGAAAAAGTCATCCAATTTCTTTTTTTCCTTTTTATATATAGTAATATATATATATATATATATATATATATATATATTAATATTATTAGTATTATTAATTATTTTGAATTTGTATTACTAATATTGTTTTTTTGAAAATCGTATTCCTAATATTATTACTATTATTATTAGTATGACTTTTTTATTAGTATTATTATATATATTTTTATTAATATTATTAATATTTGTATCATTTTTTTCCTTTCCCTCTATATTCTGAAACCCATTCCTTTACTTTCCCTCTATATTCTGAAACCCTAAAAATCAACCGAAACCTCTCTGGTGTTTGTTTTCAATCGTTCTTCACTTCCTCCGAATCGTGTTCTTCTTCTTCTTCGATGGCGACCGTCCTCCAAATCGTGTTCTTCTTCGTTCCTCACTGAATCCAAATCGTGCTCTTCTTCATTCTTCACTGAATCCTTTCGATTGCGACTGAATCCTCAGGTTTGTGTTCTTGTTTTCTTCGTTTTTAACGTTTTTGTTTTTGAATGTGTTCGTTCTTATCGTTTTTGTGACTGAATCCACTCATTTTCATTTTTGTGTTGAAGAAGCAGATTTTCAAGGTAACGCAACAAGGTAAAACAATTTTCAAGGTAACTATATAGCTTTCAAGGCAAAACAATCTTCATTTTCTGTTTCTATTAGATCTAGGGTTTTTGTTATGTTATTCTCTCTATTGAATCTTTTCCTTTGCAGTTGATTTTTCCTTGTATTTTTGTGTTGTTCTCTTTTTAATTTGTTGATACTTTGTGTTCTTGTTCAAGTCTTTCCTGTTGTTCTTGTTTGTGTTTACTGGTTTTATTTGGTATTGCTTGCTATAGATAAGTTAGGGGACTGGTCTTGTTATTTGGTCTCGTCTAGCCTCTAAATTACATGTTTCATCTGTACTTGTTGAATGGAAAATTGAAGAAAGCAGGAAAACAAGATAAATGCACAAAGATGGAAACAAAGAACAAATTAACAAGAGCTACTATCTTTTGAATATAAATAAAAGATTAGTTTTTATTCATTCAATTTAATAATGTCCTTTTTATAGATTAGTTTATAATATATATTCCCTATTTAGAGAACAAAGTTTTACATTGTGAGTTGATGCATTTTAATTTTAATTTATTTGAGCTGGGACTTAAATATTTGGACTGATTACTGTGCAAGGAAAAATCTATATTTAGGGGACTTTCCTTATTTTTAGGGGACTTTGTGTGCCTAAGCTTTGCTTGTTGAGTTTATCTCTATTATTTTGTTGTAAACTGTGGCTATATGTGACACTTTGGTATATGCTTATCATAAGATTAGTTTGTGACTGAACTTGTAGTTATTTTTTATGGTACTTATTTCCATGACTCAACTAGTGGCCTTCTATAGGCGCAAGACAAACTCCAATATAGTCCCTTTGACATGATTTTTGGAACTAACTGGATTGACTAAAAATAGAGCGTCTAAAAACAGAGGAGGGAGCATCCACAATGGAGGGAACATCTACTTTTCGTGCTGAATTTTGGAGGATACATGGACGTAAACCATCAATGTGTGAGATGCACGAGTTCTTCCACAGAAGACCTGATGGGACTTGGGATTCGATAGAAGCGGAACGAGTCCAGGTATAAATACTCACACACACACACACATATATATCATTTAAAATTTAATTAGTTTTTACTGGTTTTGTGTGTGTGTGTGCTGTGATGCTGCTCTGTCCTCTGTTTTGGCGTGTTCATCTAATTAGACATTTCATTTAAAGTGAAAGAAAAAAATTAATTTAGTTGTTAATTAATATATAATAAGACATGGATACAACTCTACCATGTCATTTAGTTGTTAATTAATATATTAATTAGACATGTTTTATTTTAGAAGCAACTTTGCTTGGTTGTCTTGGTGTTGATGTTCTGTTTCTGCTGTTGATGTCCTATGAAACAAGTTTCTTAATTCATTGTTCACTGCTACAATATTTGTATTCATTATTCAAAATAAGGTATTTGAAATTAGCCCCTGCATAATGTTTCTTGTTTAACTTTGCTTGATATATCTATAAGTTTAGAAAGATTTTTTTGGAAATGAAGAATTGTTAAGTTATTTTAAATAAGATGCTTCTATGGCTAGAAACTAGTAGTAATCAGAATTAGATGCTCTTATGCCTTTCAAGATGGATTACAATTATGTGCATCTAATTTATGATATAAGTGTTATGGTATACATATGTATGCAGTATCAGTAGCATATGTAGTTATGCAATACATATATAAATGTAGTATCAATATCTTGATAGATTTTTACTAATAAATACACCCCTTTTTCTTTTTGTAGAATGAGATGGATGCATTTGAGGCAGCATTTGATATATCAAGCAAAGTTACTGGCTGAATGGTGGATCACTTTGTCGAGGTGACTGGCTGAATGCCAAGAAATCGTCTTAGGGGTCTGCTACTTGCTGCTTTGCATGGTTTTTTCTTTTGCTAGAGCTATTTTGTGGGGTTGGTTAGGTTGTAATGTTAAATATTTAGCTCTTGAACCTTCAATGTAATGTTAAATATTTTATGTGGAATGACAATTATCTATATTAGTACTTATTTAAATTTATCATATTATTATGTTTATGTTTTAATTTTTAATTATTTAAATATTTCTTTTATTTAATCAATATTAATATTGAATTGATATTAAATCAGAAACAATTAAAAATTGGTTTTGATTCAAGAATAAAGAATAATATTAAAATAAAGAATAATACTAGTATTGAATTGATATTAAATCAGAAATAAATAATAATAATATTAAAATAAAATTGAAGAACTTCTTGGCGGAATATTTTGCCACAAAAGTAAAGAATCTTGTTAAAAAGTTTCTGGCGGATTATTCCGCCACAAAGTGAAGGAAACTGTCTCACAACATACTGGCGGAAGTTTACTAAGTTATTGGCGGAAATTTCCGCCAGGAAATTTACTGGCATATGATTTATTGACAGATCGATTCCGCCAGTAAATACTCACTTTTTGGCGGAAATGGGCACTTTGTGAGGGAAAAATGCTGCCACTAAATTATGATTTTCTTGTAGTGCATGAGTTGACTTAAAAATAGTGGTAAAATGTCGTGACGAAAAATATTTTAAATATTTATAGGGACCAAAAGTTTATTTAACTCTTACGTTTATCAATGTGAGTGACGAACTATGGTTCAATTCTAATTAGGAAATATAATCAAATTTATTTTTGACACGCCTGAAAAATAATTATTTATTTCTTATGATAAAAAGAACCCTTACCCGAGAATGAAGAGAATCTAAGGAGCATCAATCAAAAGCATTTCACCCCCTCCCGCCACCAGCTCACACTCGCCCCCATCCTTAACCCACGTTGATGTTGCCCTCACCAACTTATCCCTGATTCGCCCCCGTCACACCAACTCGCTCCTTATCCATCCCTCACTCCCCCTCCATGGTGAACACACAAAAGCAATATGCGTAGACAAATAAAAATATTACTACCCATCAAAATATATGAACTTTGGGTTATATCAATCATCCAAAAATCAAATTAAACATGACTAAAATTTAAGAGCCTAAGAATTAACTTACTACCAAACCAAAGAAAGAAAAATGTTCATGAGTGCTCTTCAGACTTTGATTAAGAAATAAAAAATTAAATATTATGTTGGGCGTAGTGTGATCAACTTTTTAAAAGGTTATTGATCTTACCAGGATCAGAGTCTATCATATTTGGTGTACTTGCAAGTGCTCTGACGCTCAAGTTAATAAGAGGTGAAGCAAATATTTTAAGAGTGTAAGAGAATGTACATGGCTCGTTTGAATGAGGAGTGTTTATATAGCCCCCGACCAGGGCCGTCCCGATCAATTTGGAGGCCCGGCTATAAAATTAAAAATAGATCTCTGATAAAAAAAATATAATTTTTTTAAAATATCCTCTATTTTTTAAACATTATCAATCAAAATTGTCAAAAAATAAATTAAAAATTAAAAATAAATTCAAAAATAGACATATTTATAAATAACATAAAAAATTCATTTTTCAATCAATAAAAATCAAGTGAGAATGTATGGCACTTATTATTTCCAGCTAAAAAGAAAAAGAAAAGAGAAATTAAGCGAGGATGAGAATTAAGTATTAAGTATACAGAAAAGGTTAAGCCAAGTGTCTACACTTTATTATTTGTCACATTACAACATTTGTTTACACTGCGTTTCTGCTTGCGTGTAGTACTTGGATGCATGTGTTGCTAAACGGTATATGGGTTTAACAAAAGTTGAGGTCCCTAAAAATATGTGGCCCAGTTACACATACCTGGTTGCACGGGTCCTTAACCGGCCCTGCCCCCGACGTTGGACCAAAGCTATTGTTGGACGTCATCAATGGCTGCCGGAAAACGGCTGAAAAGCCATAATGAATAGTAAATGCTCATTATTCCAATGTTGAACATTCAATCCTCAAGGGACTTGGTCCGTTGACTTAGATTGTGTTCGTTGGGCTTCCTTGTGTAATGGGCCACATGTCCAGTCCAGAATAGTTACAAAGATGTATTTTTCAATGTAATTTTTTTTTTTGCTTTATTAACAAGGAAGAAAAGTTAGAATTATGGAGACATTAGGGATATGAAAAGTTCGGAGAAATGAGGATTAAGTTTGCAAGTTTAAGTGGGATGAAGAAAATGAACACGATGTTACTTGAATAGGTGAAAGAGATGAACATGATCTTGAGGGATGGACAAGATCTACTTTTTATTGCAAACTAGCCGCCGTTCCGTGCCCGTTTGTGTGATCGATATTCTCTTTTTTATATTTGATGTGATTGAAATTCTCTATTGTGCAAATATAAATAACTACTTAATCTCCTTTTTTATTGGATTTAGTTAATTGATAATTACTTAACCTCCTTTTTTGTTGTGGCTAGTTATTAAGAAGAAAAAAAAAATTACTATAAAACAACCGAAAACATACTTTTATGTGGAAGTTGTGCTTAGTTATTAAGAGAAAAAAAAAACTGAAAATCTATTTTTATGTGGAAGTTATTTTTCAACATATACAAATATTTAGTTTTTTTTTGTAGTTTTTTATAAGGGTAAAATAGGTATAATGAAAAAGTCATCCCAAAAATTTGTATCCTCTTTATATATAATATAGATTTAGTTTCTCTTTTCTTATTGATGAGTTAGAAAGAAAAATCAAATTAACATCCATTTATCAGTGATCAATCAACAGTCAAATACATTGAGTTGGTTTGGTTGTATTGACTTGGGGTCTGGGAGTGTGCTCCTCTTAAGGTCTCATGTTCGATTCTCTCTGGTGCCAATTTGGATGGGTTAATTTAGCTTCTTCAAAAAAAAATAGTCAAATACATGTTATGTCAATATTTTTAAGTGACATGTGTAAAATAAGAAACGGAAACAATGGGAATTAAAATGAAAACATAAATAAATAATGAAATATGACGTTTTTATCAACGGAAAAAAAAAATGAAATATATGATATTTATATAATTATTTTGTGATAAAAATACAAACATATATTTATTCAAAAAAAATAAAAATACAAACATATGCCATTTTAATGGCAGGCCAGATCCAGTTCCGAAGAGGCCCATTATTCCATCACTCACTCACAGAAACAAAAAAAAAATAAAAAATTAACAATTAAATCAAAAACCCTAAAACAAGTCACCGGAAAACATGTCTCCGTCGTCGCACTGAACTGAAAACGCAGTCGGACATGATCGCCAACTGCTAAAAACAGTAAAAAAATTCAGTAAAAAACTTGCGCTGTTAATCACTGTAACGTCTCAATGAGAGGAACCATTGGAATAAGGCTTCAAAATTCCAACATTTCCAATGCCACTAGAAAAACCCTAGTTCCATTTTCTACATCTTCCGGTTTCGGCGGTGGCGGTGGTGATGGACGTGGAGGTGGCCGTGGTCGTGGTGGATCTTTCTCTGGTCCACCGCAGTTTAATTTCACCGAAAAACCAGCTCCAGGTAACCCTAATTCTAACGAATCTAAATCGGATTCAATAGATTCACCGATTCCACCTGGTGGTGCTGGTCGTGGCCATGGGCGTGGTGGAACTGTTCCTCCTCCAACTGGTTTTCCTTCTTTTTCATCGTTTATGTCTTCAATTCAACAACCTAGTATTGGTCGTGGACGAGGTTTTGGTCCATTACCTTCTCAATTTGAAAATGATAGGCAGCAACAGCAGAATCAACAACAGCAACAACAACAACCTGATTCTGTACCTAGAAAGCCTGTTTTTTTCAGAAGAGAAGATAATGTTTCTCGGACAGCAACAGATCATGTTTCGCCTCCGAAAAAACCGGTTTTTATTAGAACGGAGGATGTTAAGCCAATAGATTTATCTGGTGATAATGAGAGTGATAAGAGATTTACAATGAACGTGCCGCCGGGGATGTCGTTTGGAACTGGGAGGGGGAAGACTGTTGAAAAGGTGGACCGAGAAGCTCCTCCGGTTAATGTAGAGAATAGGCATATCCGCGCTCGGCGGACTCCAGGTGATGATGATTCTACATCTGAGAATGTTCCTAGGAGGCGGTTTGTGAATGATGATGGTGATGGAAGTGGTAGGGGTAGTGGAAGAGGAAGAGAGCCTAGGGGAAGAGGTATGTTTGTTCGTGGCCGAGGAGGTAGAGGCCGTGGTGGTAGAGGAAGAGGAGGGTTTAGAGGGGGTCCTGATGATAGAACCGGCCGTGTTCAGGATACATCACATTCCTATGCTGATGGGCTATTCCTTGGAGACAATGCAGATGGTGAAAAATTAGCTAAGAAGGTTGGACCTGAGATAATGAATCAGTTAACTGAAGGATTTGAGGAGATTGTTAGTAGAGTTTTACCCTCACCATTGGAAGATGAATATGTGGAGGCATTCGACATTAATTGTGCTGTAAGTGGTCTGCTGCATATATCTCTGTTTATTTGTTGGAAAATGATTCTAAGAAGCGGAAATAGAATTTTATTATCTTTCTAGTTAGGCTGCGTCAAGGTGAAACTTTGCGTTTTTTCATAAAAAATGGGAAAGTTTTAGGTCAATTTTCTATTATCAATACTTTAAGCGTATCTTAAGTTTTATTTGTTTACGTTTTTCTGTTTGTTGATTGATTATTGCAGATTGAATTTGAGCCAGAATATATAATGGAGTTTGAAAATCCAGATATTGATGAGAAAGAACCAATGCCACTTCGGGAGGCACTAGAGAAGATGAAGCCATTCTTGATGACATATGAGGGGATTCAAAGTCAAGAAGAGTGGGAGGTATGCGATTTTGTTGTTAATCCTATCCATGACAGAGGATTACTTCCCGATAATTTGTAATGGCATAACTTGCAATGATTTAGGGCATGCATTTCTTATTAGTGTTCTTTTTTATATCGTTAGTTCCACACTATCTTCACTAACAATCTTATATCTTGATTGTGAATAACTTTGTTTTAGTTAACCTGTGTAACAAGTACATTGAGATAAGTGTTGTATTGCTGCATTAATTTTGAAAAAGTTGTCTGTTTTATGGGTACTACCGAGATAAGACATTTGTCATTATTGTTTATTTATGGATATGTGCACATATGTTGGTATTACCTTTTCTCAATTAATTTCTAACTTTTTATCCTACAGGCAGTAATGGATGAGTTAATGAAAAGAGTTCCATTGTTGAAAAAGATTGTTGATCACTACAGCGGACCAGATAGGGTAACTGCAAAGAAGCAACAACAAGAATTAGAGAGAGTTGCTAAAACTCTTCCTGCAAGTACGCCATCTTCTGTGAAGGAATTCACTGACCGTGCTGTTAAATCTCTTCAGGTATGTAACTTTAAATTTTGCGTGTGAAATGTAAACATAAAAATAAAATGCTTTTACTTAGGTAGTTGTCTCTGGTAGTGTTCTATTGCTTGCTCATGTCGTTCACTGTTAAAATAAAACCCCTTTGGTATAGTTATTTCTATCATAATTTATATTAGTATAGGATCTATTCTTGGGATGGTCGTAAAAGGTGCTCTACAAATCTGGCAAAAGCAAGTGTTGTATACTAGTTTTTTAAACCCTTGCAAATGGGGAGATAATAGTTTTTTTTCTTCTTAGAATTACCTAACTCAATCATACGAAACCGGCTTGTAAGGTGAGGGCTGCCCAAGCTTTATAAACACCACATAGGCCATATCTCTAGGCAATGTAGGACAAAATCCACCCCTCCATTCCCAACACAATGAAGGTGTTGGAGACTGCAATGAAGGCGGAATTGTCAACATTATTTATTATAGATGTTGTCCATTATTTTCCTTGCAATTGCATTCATGCAAGTGTTAGCAGTGCCAAAGCTAAATTACTGAATGACTTGTTAGATATACAAAGTATGCAAAAAAACCCAAGATACCAGTCCTTGATAACAATATTCAACCCTAACATACAACATAAAACAGCAGGCAAAGAAATAATGCAGCTTTCCCAATTTTCTATCATGATAATGAGACCAACTTGTTGAAAGGGCAACATCACCAAACAAAAATATAGCACCACTGTCGCACTTGTGGACTGCAAAATCCATCCAAATAAATCATCTACCACTGCCAGTTAGATCTTAGGACAACAACTAGCGTTGTTCAAACTTTACTTTTGGCATACGCAGGAATTACAGAAAACAGAAGCATAAGTGCAAATACTAAATATGTAATTTGACTACACAATCATAACCTCAATTGGTTGGACCAACCTTATGTGGTTTTAATTATGGCAGTAACAAATCCCTGGAATGGTATGGAAAGGAAGCAAGATTAACATGATTGATGTTAGCTTTGAAGGAAACATATTCTTATATGGAAGAGAGCCAAATTATAATTTACTAACAAATGAAATTGACAGCTTAGTGTTGAGGTATTGATTTGTTTTTGTAATGATGACATTATTATGAGTAAAGTGGCAATGTAAAAATATCCTCTAAAACTGAGTTCTAAATGTATATAAATAAGTTCTTAATATATCAAACATACCATAAAAATGACATCCATTTTATTAACCTCATCCTGTGCATGATGCTATTTTCTTTCACCCAAATTTGTGAAAATCTCTCCTGTCTTTAATTGCTATTTTCCTTCCAACTACCTTGCTCAGACAACTCAGTCCCAACCTGGTTACCATTTATAAACTACTATCTCATTAACTGATTACTCTTCCAAGTTCCAACCACACCAGCCAAACCATCATACTATTCAATTTTGTTTTGATTCTAAGATAAATTCACATTATGTCCTTGCTAATTGATAAAGAAATTTGTGCAAAGTAAGGTGGTAGTTATCTACAGTTTGTTTAAAGCTTTAAATATATTTTAAAAAGTACATTTAGCAGGCTTCATTTTACTGCTTTAGCACCTTCCCAACTGGCAATTGGCAGAGAACCATTGTAACTTTATCTATGGATCTAATATAATTTGCAAGTCTACACCACAATACATATATCATATTCAAATGCCAAAAAGAATTCTAACCTTCCTTGAATTATATAATTTGTTTTGTATTAGAGCTTGGTCCTGTAATAAACCTATACCATGAGAGATCAATGATGCCTTAAATGTCATTCAAATATAT
Organism: Trifolium repens; assembly: GCA_030408175.1. Lineage (NCBI taxonomy): Eukaryota > Viridiplantae > Streptophyta > Magnoliopsida > Fabales > Fabaceae > Trifolium > Trifolium repens. The sequence goes on from CP125851.1 coordinate 43,509,982, forward strand.
TCATACCGCAACAAAAGGAGAAATGATATCTTGATGCACAGAGAACAAACCCAAAATTGAAACTACTTTTAATTGGATAGAGAAAATTTCACTCATTGTATTGGCTAGCTCTGAAATGCTAAACAATCCAGAAATTTCCAACTGAAGATTACAGGTCTGAAACATAGATAAGGAATATGAGAACTAAATAAAGAAGAGAGGAATAGTTGTAAAGACAAACTACAAAAAAATGTAGTTCCGATAAAAAAAGATTTAAGAGCAGGTGGTGAGTAAATAAGTTAGAGAGGAGACTTATATTCCTTGTTCACATGTGCATTACCTATGAAATGATTTAAGAGCAGGTGGTGAGTAAATAAGTAAGAGAGGAGACTTATATTCCTTGTTCACATGTGCATTACCTATGAAATGAAAAAAAAAAAAAACTTAAAACATGTATATTGAAAACTCAAATTCAAATTGATATTGTGAAAGAGGTAGAAGCGGCATAGACTGATTATGCAGTTGCCAAGAGTGGAAGTTGATTTGTAAGAACTGATAGATGTGTTCTTCATCTTGATAATAGAACCATCGTGCAATACGAAAAAATGAGTGCAAAACACATTAAGCACAAATAACTAACCAATAGTAAGATAAATATTGTAGAAAATCAATAATAGGATTTTATTTTATAAAACAAATGGATAAATCTAATAATAACATTAATGAGAAGATGAAAAAGTAAAATCTTTCACCTGGTGCTGCTCATCGTGTGAAGAAATGAGAAGTGGCGACATGTGATTTGAGAGTGAACAAAACGAAAAATGTAGTGGAAATGAGAAACGGAAGCATTTGATTTTGCAGAGATGAAAAATTCAAATTTGAAATTGTACGCGAGTGTATAAAATGGGAGGTAAATTTGCACAAATACAGGAGTATTTGGAAGGCTGGTGTTTAATTAATCTGATTTGAAGTCGGTTTTGCTGTACACGGGGAGTGATTTGTGGTAGTGTGATCGCAGCAAGGGAAAGGAGAGAAAAATTTCATGAGTATAGGATGTGGCCTCCTACATAGTATGCTGGGTAATTGTGTGTTTTTTACTGTTTGCAATGTTTGACTAAAACACAGTAAATACTCAGTTCCTTTTTGTCCATTGTTTGAGTGATGTAGTTTGTTTTGAATGATGTTGTTAATGTTAGTATATTTTGTTTTGGTTTGCTGAAAACTATATTTAGATAACAAAAGCATTGGTTTAGAAGAGTGTGTAGTTTGTGAGCTTGTCTATTTAATTGGTACATATAAAATTAGGTCATTTGAGTGAGATGTAGGTGTTTATTATAATTATAAAGATTCAATTCAAATCCAGAGAAAGAATTGATGACGATATTCTTTCTAGTATAGATAAAATATTTGTTGTATTACTATTTAGATTCTTGATATCCACATAAGGTGGCCTGTTGTACCTAGTTTTAGGAGTTATTGCAAGGCCGGGAGTGATAATGTTAGGAACCCAAGAATTGGAATCCAAAGAAATAACAATTTTATAAAGAAAGAAATAGGATCAAATCGGAGAGAGTACGACCTACAACTACTTTAACTATAAAATATAGTATTCTATATTGTAACAGATAAGGAAACCAATTCTCAGCCTGTGAAACTGATGGAACTCAGATTTGATTAACAGAAAAAGAAGATATAATAATGGTAAAATGTAATTGTATTGATGAATTAATGGAACAATTACAAGTAAGTAGCGAAGATAAAGGCAACAAACTGATAACAGTAGCTATCAGCCCCAAAAGCTCAGAGGCTTCCCAAATCACCAAGATGGTGATCCCACTGACTCAAAACAGAAAACTAGGCTGATTATTCCTTCCTACTATTAATCCTTATATAGTGCTCACATCACACAATTCTCATGCACTCATCATCACATGCTTTCCTCATAGCATAATTTAAGGTAACCGCTTTTGTTAGAATAGGATAGTTAACTTTGTCATTAGAACTATGAGGTTCCCTGATTTTAGTTGTCTAGATCTGAAGCAATTTTCTGTTTGTTATGCCGAACTTGTCTCTTTATTTTCACGTTAAAGAAGTCATTTCTGTGACTTCGAATTCGTGACTGTAGTATTTGTATATGTTTTGTTAATCGGTTTATTCTGGTCATAGTTACAAATGCGACTGGACTGGAATTGCTTTAATCCTGATCACATTGGGTAGGACTGTAGGAGGGCATATATATTGGTCAATCTTGACATGTGAGGAAATGTATTTTAAATTTGTTATCTTGAGACTGGCATTAATGTATCCTTTCATGAATTTAGATAAATATGCATTGTACACGTTTGGCTACAAATTCTGTGCCAACATGTTTTTCTTCTTCAGAGATGAGTTGTTACTAAGATTTGAAGCTTGTTCTATACTAGATTTTACCTGTTTTGGATGCTTGATGTTTAGGACATGATATAATTCTGTCAAATTATACAATGCCACAAGACTATATATAATATGCTTTTGGATGTAATATTGCTATAAACTATCTATAAGTATAACATCATGTAGATATATAGCATATTCTATTTGATTATTTTCCTTTTTAATTGCCTTTTATTTCAGTTAAATGCAGCACAATATAGTATATTTATGTTTGGTTTGCATTTATATGATGCAGAGCAATCCAGGCTGGGGATTTGACAAGAAATGTCAATTCATGGATAAGCTAGTTTTTGAGGTGTCTCAGCATCACAAATAACATAATAAGCTATTCAAGCTTTTAACATTTTGAGTTTCATGTTTACTATATTGTGGACAAGTCATCATGCCTGCTCTCATTTCTTTTTTTAATTTTACTCTTTTGATTAAAGAAACTGCAATGAGTCTTTGTAATAATAATATGAAGAAAGAGATAGCTAGCTATCTTGTAGTAATGGTGCTTCCAATTATTGCATCAGTTGTATACTCTGTAATTTTTTTTCCATTTAATTGTTATATTCTTGACTATTATTGTTCTGTCTGTAAATATAATTTGGCTTGTGGGCCTTTAAAAGGAACCAATGAGGTTTTTCTTTTTGAAAACTCCAATGATTTTTTTCTTGGTCCCCTAAGTTTATGCTAAATGACACTTGACAATGGAGATCCAAACACCATTTAACAAAACAACTGCCATGAGATATGCATTTGGTTTTCACTCGAATTTGGTTTCTTGGTAAAGTCCAAAATGTTATTTATTTATAAAAATATAGTAAAGATACTTATATTATAAATTAAGACAAATATTTCATAAGGTGCTTCACTACTTCCCATCATTTCCTCAAATTCAAAAAAATGTAATACGGGGCTCATTTTCGACAATGAGTCTGTTTAGATTGACTTATTTTTTAGCTTATGTGAAACAACTCATACAAATAAATAAATTTTTATATATTATTATTATTATTATTATTATTATTATTATTATTATAAGTTTTTCAATGTAGTTTATAAGAAAACGGTTTATAAAGACATAATTTTTGTTTGTGAAAACTGAAAACTTATGAATTAACATAAAAGTTTATTTATATGCATAAGATTTTTTCACAAGTTCAAAAATAAGTCAAATCCAAATGACCCAATGTCAAAATTAACTTTTTGCTTATAACTTATAATTTTTTCATTCAATTTTACTCATGTCATCTTACTTGAAAAAAAATTATATATTATTAAATATATTTTTTACGTCATTTTATATAATCAGTTAGTTGAACTGCTAAATTTATCAAGCACTTTTGGCCAAAAATAATATTAAGAACCAATGTACTACTCTTATAAATGGAATAGTTGTTTAAGATCGGTCATTTTCAGCAATTGATTAATCATGTGTGAATCAATGAGATAAGTAAAGAATTGACGAATCATCAAATACGGTGACGACACATAGCTTTCAACAATTGCCCGTCTAGCTCAGTTGGTAGAGCGCAAGGCTCTTAACCTTGTGGTCGTGGGTTCGAGCCCCACGGTGGGCGCAATTTTTTTTCTTTCATTTTTTACTTAATTAAACCCCTTTCACACTCTTGCTCTTCGCACCGCATAATTTCAAATAAAATTGACAAGTTTAATTGAACTTGTTTTTTATAATGTTAATCTTATTCATGAGTAAAAGTTTCAAATTTGTAGGATAGTATATTATTCTTTATTATATGAATATTTCTGATAAATAATAAGAAGAAAAATGGAAAAGTGGTGTTATATAGAAACTTAATGTAGCTCGATAAATATTAGTATGCATTATGAACACTAGGGGAAGAGATTTCATACAAATTAAAGAATAATAAAACAATAATTGATATTATAATATAAATGAGTAATTCTATCAAAAAACAAATATAAATGTATAAAATAAACTTAATAAATATTAATTTTATATATCTTAATCAATTATAAAGCTCATGTTAAATAAAAGTATGAGTTATTGGCTACATATTCTGTTGCATCCAACTGCACCCCAGATCGCAAACCATATGATTAAAACATGTTTGTCTGCACCTAAAATTCACTTAACAACGAGCTTAATGACATAGACTACAAACTGTGTATTTTAAGAGAGTTGTTTGCCAATTTAATTAAAGTAAAGAAAATGCTAATTAGTGTTTCTAAAACATTAATTAATAATAATATGATCTTCAAAGTAAAATAGATTCAGGAGAAATGTACAACCTTTTACCCTAAGATGAAAAGACATAACAAAACTCTTTCATGCTTATAACATCTTTTACTAATTTATAGTGTTTTTCGACAAGCTATTTTAATTAGTGTTTGTCTCGTATTTGGTATGACTTTGTCTTTGGTTCAAAAATGTTGAAATCATTGGATAATGACAAATTAAAAAAATTGTACAAATATTAAGGTTGGTTGTCTGATAAGGATTTGTTGGGTGTTGATGATATTATTTGTTTTCTTAATCGACAGTGTTGCAAATGTCTTTGCTAACTCTGTTGATGTTAATATTTGAAATTTTGGAACTTGTCAAAGTCGCATATTGTTATCTAAATGTTTGGTTCTGTAAAATTGGTTCCGTAAAATTCATTTTAACTTAAATTGATTGGGGCAAAATATATTTATGTAAGAGTAAGTTGAACAAAAAATTTGTATATAAAACTCAATTCTAAAAAAATAAACTACAATTTCTAGCTTAGAATCAATTCTTGAGTTAAAATCAATTCTACTTTTAAGAAGAAAAAAAATAAAAATAGAATCAATTCTAAACCTCTCAAATCAACTTTAGCTACTACTCCCTCCGTTACAATATATAAGCAAAAATCCACTTTCTAGGTTCATTGTATAATTAATGTATCTAGACAGTTTATTGTCCAGATACATTAATTATACAATGAACCTAAAAAGTGCAGTTTTGCTTATATATTATAACGGAGGGAGTATAAGTCTATGATATAACAATGGAACCAACATACACTTATTGGTTAGCCCCAAATTATAAGTCCGTGTTTAGACCACTGGTATCTAAGAAATGACTTTGTTTTCATATCTAAGACCTATCTTTTTAGGTAACTTCTACCCTATCTTTTTATCTATAGATCAAAATCTTAAAGTTATATTTTTATACTTCATCCGATTTTAAATATAAGCAAATTTTTACTTTTTAGATTTATTCAATTATTAATGTATTTAGTCCATATTTTAGACTAAATATATTAATAATTAAATAAATCTAAAAAATAAAAATTTAATTATATATAAAACCGAAAAGTAGTATCATTTTATATAAACATTATAATTTAACTATTAATAGTATTTAATTTACTGGCTAATTCACATGTTATCTGCCACATTATGAGATATTTATCAAAAAAGTGTTCATTTAGAAAATTAATTTTCATTTTCCCATGTGGCAAACGCTTGTCCGAAACATCCAACCAAACCCAGCCACATCAGTATCAACCTCCTCCTCTTGTTTTTTTAATAATCTCCCATAATCACTTCTTCAGCACACAGAATCACTTCTTTCCAACCTCACTTTCAATACTTTTCTTCTGTCACTCTTTCCAACCCTTATTTCACAAGTTCCAACAATAACTCAAAAATATCACCACCATCCATCACACTAATGTAAATTCAACCACCACCACCATGGCCAAACCACCGGCAACCATAATCCGCACAATTTTCTACTACCTCTCAGAACATCCATCAATAATCTCATTCCGTTGGAGTCACACTCACTCATGGGGTTCAACATGGTCATTCCTCTTCACCTCCATAGCCACCTACCTCATCTTCTCTCTCTTCCTCCATCTCTCACTCTCTCTCCTCTTCCCAAACCGCCGTCACATCCCTCTCGGTCCAATCCCCGCCATCCATAGCCTCACCATGTCCTTAATCTCCGTCACAATCTTCACCGGAACACTAATCTCCGCCATCTCCGAAATCCACGACACACGCTGGTTCTGGCGTAACTCCAAAACCCCATTTCAATGGCTCCTTTGTTTCCCCTTAGGAACAAGACCCTCTGGTCGTGTCTTTTTCTGGTCTTACATTTACTATCTCTCACGTTTTATTCACATGTTAAGAACAATCTTAACAATCCTACGACGTCGTAGGTTGTCGTTTTATCAACTTATGAATCATTCTGTTTCAGCTTTTGTTTCTTTTCTTTGGCTTGAATTTTCACAATCTTTTCAAGTTCTTGCTATTCTTTTTGCAACACTTGTTTATTCTGTTGTTTATGGGTATAGATTTTGGACTGCTATTGGTCTTAAATCTGCTTGTTTTCCTTTTGTTTTGAATTGTCAGATTTTTTTATTGGGTTGTAATGTTGCATGTCATGTTGGTGTTTTCTTGGTTCATTTCTTCTTTGAAGGTGGTGGTGGTTGTAATGGAATTGGTGCTTGGGTTTTCAATTCAATTCTCAACACTGCTGTTCTTGTTATTTTTCTTAATTTCTATGTCAAGATGTACTATGTTGTTGGGAGAAGAAAAGTTGAAGAGACTGAATCAATGGATTGTTCTACTTCATCTTGTCCAATGTTAATTGCCGGGTCGCGATAACATACGGTTGTGGTCTTGCTTCGACACAATGCTTGATGTGATCATTGTGGAGAATTGCGGATGCGGTCATTGCAGTTGCATTGTAATTTCGACAATATAAGAAATTGTTATGTTGCGGTTTAGGTCGCGAATGCGAAATCTTCTTTTGAAACTTAGTTATAGATAAATTCAATTGAAATAAATAACCTGAAAGGGTGATTAATTACTAGTGTAAAATATCTCTTGGATGCAATTTTGGGTAGAAAGTGTGTACCCTTTTGAGCAATGTGTATAAGATAACAATAAGAATGATATAGTATTACTGGAAATTAAGCAGAAACTGCAACTTTTTGGCACTGATATAGTATTTTGATTAGAATATGTATATAGAATCATTCTTGATTAGTTAGTTCATTCTACATATACTTATATGAGCTATGCTATTCGGTACGAAACGAAACACACAATAGACACAATGATTATTTTAAAATAATATAAATTTATTTTTTTGACAGAAAACATGGGTGGTGTTAGTATAATTCTTGCCTTTCTTTGGTTTATGATTCGTACCAAACAACAATTTCCTACTTATATACTTATCAATTGACAACGTTTTCCGATCTTATTAGATTTTGGAGTTTTCAAATGGTTGCTAGCAATGCAGTCATAAAGCACATACTAACTTCATTTATTTAATGAGTTTAATGGATATGTACAGTCGCTGTAAATTAATTTTACACGAACAATCAATGAAAATGATGTAATCTTCCATATCACATCAAGAAGGTGGGGTAAAATGGGGCGACGTGGCGGAAATCACGGTGGTGATTGGTTGAATGTGTAATGTTTTTTTACTCTATCTGCTTATATCCATTAAACTCTTATTTAATAACTCTTATTTAATAATGGGTGATATTTGAATTGGGATAAATTTCTTATATGTGTGTATACTTTTTTTTTTCCTTTCAAACTAATCTATCTGTCAGAATTTTATCTTTTAAAATAAAGGAAAATGCTAACTAGTGCCTCTGGGCACTAGTTAAGGATACTTCAAATAGTAATAATACATTAAAGTGTGTGCAATCAATGTTTGAAAAGTAAAAAAATTGTTATTTCCAATGTAAAAATTACTACTTTTGTATTCTTAACTAGTGACGCAGGGCACTAGTTAGCATGACCCTAAAATAAATTAGTGAAAAATCACAAGTTCCAATTCCGGCTGATGCATAATCTGAGCTATATATGCTTGAAGAAACTTTTATATAGTTTAGTTAATTATTACTTTTTTGTTCCAATAAACCAATAGTATGACTATTTTCTCGTATTGAGATTTTAACACAATTTTTTATTTCAGCTGTGAATTATTGGTCGAACTGTTCATATTAATAAAGTTAAAAAGTCAATTAAAATGATTTTAGCCACACGACAATGTTAAACTAAATCTATGTGAAAATAGTGGTAAATTTTATGAAATAAAATCTACTTCGTGTTTTCTCTCTTAGCAAATATTTTTCATACACTTTGGCTAACATCTTAAATTGAAGAGTCCAGCAATCAAGATTTCGACCAAGTTTGACAAAAAAATTGTTCACAATAAAAATTGAACTAAAGTTTTTCAAAACAATTCATTTTAAAAGAAGCTCATTAATCATTCGAGCTTAATATCTTACTTCAAATATCTATTATTTGTCCAACATAAATATCATTTGTGTAACTCAACCATTAATATCTTTAATTGAATAATTAATTTTATAAAACAAAGATAATTAATGGGACATCAATTTATTGAACACTTTAAATCATTTCTATGTGTTACTTTCTTTTCATAGAAAAAAAGTAGTAGTATAGTTTTCGTGATCACGTCACGATTAGTTTGACAATGATGTATTTAACTATTCCGTGAATGAATTTGGTTCCTGTTGTTGTAACTTTATTAAGGAAGAAAATATAAATGTAAGTTAAGTAAGACGTCAAAGGTGAAAATAGTAAAAGACACATTCATTTGGTAAAGTGCACCCCGTCAGCGTCACGCAACCTTCAACTTGTTTTGCTAAGCATGTAGTAAGTAGTACAAAGTATCTAACCAATTTTAATTCGAATATACCTTCCGTAATCATACATAACCCATCAAACTCAAAGTAGAACCAATCAAATTAAATATGACATATTGTGGAAATGGTATATTGATTGATTATTTTTTTGTACTCAATTAGTTTTGTTTTGTTGTATTTATTCTCAATTTTTAAGAAAAAATGAGTCATAATAATTTTGAATTCGGCCGATAGGTTTAAATTGATTAATACAATGTTTGCCGTTTGATTTGGAGAAGTTAATGCGACTAAATCATATGTCGAAATGAATATGTGCCGTTCAAATGGAGAAATTAGAAAGACAAACCGATGCGCCTTTGTGCCGCAATTTTGTAAAACTCTACGTTATTCCATCCAACATAACTAATTGAATTTGAAAAAAAACATGAGGTCTAGGTTTGAAAATATGAATATGTTACATAAGGATAGTTCAATTAGTTAATTGATTTTCAAAAAATATGAGGTCTAAGTGGGTATTTGAAAATGTATAGTAATATATTTACATTGATAAAAATTAGTCACACCTAATTCAGTTTTTTATTTTATTTTTTGAATTACCAAGATATCGGTATAATATTTTTACTATTATTAGCGATACTAATTTTCATCAAGAAACCTTTAGAATATATAAGATGAATTCTCGTATTTTAACTGAATTTTTTTCATATACTTGAGTTAATATTCGAACTTTTAATTATCTGCTTAAGAATTTCAAAACTTTTTACCATTTGCAATTTATTTATGTGGTTTATTTTTATTGAATGTTGGATAAGTTTTCTAACTGCTCATCAAAGGAAACGCGTAGAAAAAAACCATTAATTTGATCAAAACTTAATGATATAATAATATAAGAATATGAAATAATGTTAGCTTAAATTTCATTTGACACCATATATGTCGGTGGAAGAATAACAACAGTAGATGGAGGTTGATGGTTGCTGAAAAGTGAAGAGGTGACCCACTGGTGATTAAATGTAGTAGTTAGTGAAGACATCATTCATGGTTGTTGACAAATCAAAGATTGCTTACTCTAATTTTTCTTTCCTCTACACACCAAAGTAGAAGATATTTGGCTAGTAACATGGAAGCCACGTAAAGGTTGCACTTGGTGTTTTTGGATACTCCATTTGTTACGTGTTATTATAAATAAATTTTTAATTAAATAATTGATATATAGTAATGAAAGTGAAAATAAATAATAATATATATATTTTAATCAATTAAATCATTAAGTTTAATTTATTGGTAAAAAGTTTGAGTATTAATGTATTATGTTAGAGGTCATAAATTCGATTTTCAATTTCATTGCAAATTAAAAAAAAAATTAACATTGATATATTTACATAAAACACTTTTTTTATAAGCAAGTAATTCATATTTATTTTTTTAATTGGTTCTCACTCCTTGAGGTAATTTTACATAATTAAAATACTTCAATTTTTTTTAGTGTGATTCGAAAATTAACTTACCACATTATTAGACTCTAAGTCATTCTTGTAGACCAAATTCTCATTGATGAGAGTAAGTAAAACTACATTATGAGACCAACATTTTCATAACCACACCGATAAATAGACCGATTGATGTATCAATTTAATTTATCATTTTTTGTCTGTAAATGAGGGTATCAATATAAATTTTGGTGGTTAAATAGTTACACCGTAATAATTAAATAATAAAATTTTAAAATTATATAAGTAATATATCTTTTTGACGATATATTAAATAATATTTAATTATTAATACAATATTTATCAAAACTTTATGTTTTATAATCCTTTTTTCTTAAATAGGAATAAAACAAGCAATGCAATCAGAGAACTTTGAAAACCATTTAAATTAGGAATCAATTCCACGTTTTATAGGAATTAATTCCACGTTTTATATTTGTCAAAAAAAATAAAAAATTCCATGTTTTATATATGGAGTTTGTGTTTGTTGATACTGTTAACATGTAAAAAGTACAATTTTCGATATAAAATTTTTCTTTTTTAATTTCTTAACTAACTTTTGTATTAAACAAATACTTATTTCTCTTGAAAGACTAAAATACCAGTTTGATTGATTTTATGGAAAATAGTTATAAGTTATAACATTCAAAATTCATTCACTTTACTTGTTTTTTTTTTAATCAGTGTACTCACTTTCATTGTTAATGTTGAGATATTTATCAAGTGTGAGTTTCCAGCTTGTTCAGTTCTGGATGTGGGGAGGGTGTGTTAAAAAGTCTCACATCGGATATGAGATGACCTTGACAAATGTTTATAAGCAAGTGGTAGTCCCTACCTACAAGCCGGTTTTGTGAGGATGAGTTAGGCCCATACTTATTTCTTAATAATTTCTAACATGGATTTAATAGGCCCAAGATGTATTAGATAATTAGATGATTACTCATGCTTTCTAGGAGGATCTAGAAGGGTCTAATTAGATGAGTCATTGGTTAGTTTGTTATGATTAACCAAGCCTATAAATAAAGGCATGAATGAATGTAATGAGATAAGCAAAATGAATGAAAGAAATTAGTTTGTTAGTTTAGTGTAGTTTTTAGTCTTTTTTAGCTTTATTCTATTCAATTGATGAACAACTAAAAAGTTGTTCATAATAGAGTTGAACAACATATAAATGAATGGACTCAAATGTCTTAATATTTTAGATGGACCATAAAATTGACTTTGGCACCACACTTTTATTCAATGTCTTAAAATTTTGGATGAAAATATGGTGTTTCCCTTTGTTATGGTCTTGGAACATTTAATATGATATTTTTCCCGATCTTTCCCAAACTTTCCAACAGTTAAAACATACTCCATCCGTTTCTTTTTAATTGTCTTTTATTATCATATTTAGCGTTTCTATTTAATTGTCCTTTTTGTATTTTATGGGTATGATTTGTCAACTATACCCTTTGTCAATTGCTCTTATCTTTTTCCATAAAACTAATTTATGCTATATATTTGGAAAACTAAATCTTTTTTTTTTTTAAAATTTTGTTGGTACATAACATATTAAATTTTGTTTTTTTTATACATAATATATTAAATTTATTGGAAAGAAAAAGTGTGGGCAAAAAAATAGGAATTTATTGGTGGATTAAAATGAGGGTATAATAGGAAGATAATGTGCAAAAATACACTTCCTTAATTTGGTGTTATCATTCTAAAACGACAATTAAAAAGAAACGGAAATAGTATACTGTAGTTTTTTTTTAATACGATAAAAATAAAGACATCAATCAGACTAAAGAGATGGCCCAATGGGCCATGGCCGCCCCTAATTATTTTATGATTCAATACTTTTCTATACATTTTTTTTGTTACCCTTTTTTATACATATATTGATAATGAATAAAATTATACTATTACACTCTATATTATTTAAAAATAACAAATGGTAATTATAAAGTCACTTAAAGTCACATGTTTAAGGAATAAAAAATTAAAATTAAATCTTAAAAGTCAACAAAACTATTTTTTTAAGGGTCTTACTAGGGCACTAAGTAAAAGAAATAGTTTTATGTCGAAAACAACACCTTTAAATTTTTAAGAGTTTAAGTACACAAATTCTAAAATATTTTTAAGATATTTGTTAGAGTTCGTATGTCACTTACAAAAATAAGTTTAAAGTAGAATAAGCACAAAGAAATAATTCAGCTGGCAGATAAACAAAAGTATTTGTTTACTTTTTTAAAAGGTGTCATTGTTGACTTCACTTCCTTGTTAACATTTACACTCAACATAATTATGCATTGTTTTACTCATGAAATTTTAGTTATAATAACATTTCTTGCATATGTTATGCATTTGAAATTATAATTTTCTATACTAAAATGTGTTCTTTATAATTTTAGTTATCTTAAATTCCGATTTTGCCCATGAATCAGAATGCATACATTGGAATAGACGTTGACAATTTAACTACACCTTTTTTTTTTATAATGTTGCCAATGAGGATCGAACTTAGGACCTCATGGATATTACCCAAATTCCTCACTACTAGACCAAACCTAGTGGCTTATTTAACTACACATTTTTACTGTGATAACAGTGGTAAATTTAATCTCACAAAGAAAGACCAAAAGGAAAAAAAAAAGAGTATTACTCCTTCTGTCCCAATTTAATTGACACAGTTGACTGTTTCTCGCATGCTGGTACATATCTTTGATGATTTAATTTTAAATTATAAAAATTTGATATTTTGAAAATACTCATCGAGACGAATCAAACAACATCTTATATGCTACTCCCTCCGTTTCTTTTTAAGTGTCCGTTTTGAATAGTAACAGCAAATTAAGAAAGTTTATTTTTGCACCTTATTTTCCTATTATACCCTAATTTTAATTCACCAATAAAATCCTATTTTTTGCACACATTTTCTCTTTCCTATAAATTTAATACTATATTATGCACACAAAAAAAAATGTTATGTACAAAAAAAAAATTAAAAAAAAAACAAGATTTAGTTTTTCAAATATATAGCATTAATTAGTTTCATTGAAAAAGATATGACTAATTGACAAAGGGTATAATTGACAAATCGTACCTTTAAAACACCAAATGTACAGTTAAATAGAAACGCTGAATTCGATGTTTTTGGACACTTAAAAAGAAACGGAGGGAGTAATATTTATTTTTGTTTATTAGTAGAAAAATAAGGTTAAAGCAACATATGTGAATAGTGCACAATAGTCAACTGTGCCGATTAAATTGAGACGGAGGGAGTATTGTCCTTATAGTTTGCCTAGCCTCTATTTTATCTGAATCCATTGGAAATAAAGTTCAATTCGAACCAACTCAATCACACTTGAAGTGGTTAGGTTTAGGTGCTTATGATTTTAAAGTCACGTATCCAATCCATTTGAAAAGATTGTTAAATTTTTTATTTTTGTTAATATAGTCAAGATTTTTATATGTTATTCTTAAAGTCCTGTAATTAATTAGTTCAAATGTTAAAATTTTAAATAGTAAAATTTATACTATGTGTTAGAATTTTCATAAAGTAGAATGATATTTAATCATATATTTTTCCAAAAGATTTTGAATTAGCTAAAATCAAACATGGAATTTTTCTATGCCAGCTAAAATATTCTCTTAACTAGCTACTACATGATGCTGATTATCTGCAGTCAAACCTTTCTCTACTCCAATGGATATTCCAAGTATCAAACTTCACAAAAATTCTGGAAATATCCTAACAGATCCACCCATCTACCCCAAAATGATTGGCAAGCTTGTTATCTTAATCACACTCTAGCCTGAAATTGTTTTTTGTCTTTTGCAGATTTAGTCAATTTCTTACTTCTGTTAGGCTTAATCATGTAATTATGCTAAAGTGTTGTTACTTGTGATGTAAGTAACTATGATTACTTGTAATAAGGCTATATAAGGGGCCATGAGATTGCTACCTTAAAGACTATGTTACTGGATTGGAAACAGAAGAAGAGGAACAGCTGAATAATCTAACAGTGTTTAGTGTTAATGAGGATCCAATATCACATGCGATGAGGCTGCCAAACTTGAAGTGTGGAGAAAACTAACAGATTAAGAGATTGAGTCCACTAGAAGAAACAGTACTTGTGAGCTAACAATTTTGTCTATAGGAGCAAAAAACATGGTGTGAAATGAGAATGGTGACGTTGAAAAGTACAAGGCGAGATTGGTTACTAAAAGCTAATCCGAGCAGTAGATATACTGCAATGAAGTCTTTGTTCCTATGCCAAGGTGGGATACTATAAGAAGTTAAGAACTATCTTGTCCTTAGAAACTCTTCAAAATTGGCATATTTATCATTTATCAACTTGATGTTAAAACTTCCTTCTTTCATGATGAATTAGTTGAAGATGTGTATGTTGAGCAACCTATAGGTTATCAGAAGGAAGAAAAGAACAAGGTGTACAAGTTGAGATAGACATTGTGACATTGTAAGGTTTTATACAAGCCCCAAGAGCTTAGTATAGCAAGATAGAATATTACTTCTGTCGAGAGAAGTTTGACAAGTGTCCACATGAGCTCACCTTGTTTGTTAAGCATGATATAGGCAGTATGTATGTGATCTTATCTACATAGAAATGATGAGAAAATGTTTGGAAATTTCTAAGACTTTTTTTTTTTTTTTTAAATCGGCTAAATTTTATTAATGGACAATTCTCTAAACAAGAAGTATAGGAAATTGTTGAATCATACAACGAGAGACAAAGTGGTGAAAACACTTTAACCAATCAAAAAGTACATCAAACACCCCAATCCACCCCTTACAAACATCAAATGAAATTCACCAAAGACCACCAGAGAAGACACCAACCCAACCCTTAGAGACGCCACCAGACACTAACTCCCGAACTCGAATCAAAAGTGTTCGGTCCATTAGAATCCAAAAAGCATCTCATTGAGTCGAAAGTTGGTGGACACCGGTTGAAAGATAACTAAGAGTCAACATCGATGCGGTAGAGTTCAACCAGATACCCGAAACCTGCAAATCTCAATAGATTTAGAAACCCCTCAGCGACTCAAAAAGAATCCTGCAAATCTCAACAGATTTATAAACGGTCAGAGAATCAAATATCAATGAAAACTAAACACGCACGATCTCGACACCTCACCACCACAAATACCGCAACAAGCAAATCCACCGCCGAAGCTTCCACCCGAGCTGCCACCGAGCAACAAAACCCCTCCAATAATTCCTCCGCCACCACAAAACCACCACTGCCTAAAAACAGCAGCAAAACCAAATAACTCTATTGCAAGACACCACCACCAAGGTCCAAAGCACTGTTCTTCTTCTTCATTTTGCAGCCACTTTCATAACCAACCTTGTTTCAGTAGACCAAAAAATACAAAAACCACCCTAGATCCGTGCCAACACAACCACGGAAAAGATAAAAAAACGCCACCACTCGTCGGAGAACTGGACGAAGAACAGGACATCCGGCGAGCTAATGGAACAACACGCTTCGGCAGAACAAAACCAACACACGTCGGCGTTTGGTGACAAAAAAGCATGAATAAAAAACAGAAACGACCCCAGATCTCCGGCGACGCCGAAGCTGGAGCAAGGTGGTGCGGAGGGCCGCGCCGCTCATCACACCACCGGCGGACGTGTGTTTCTAAGACTTGATGAAGGAAAAATTTGCTATGATTGACTTAAGTAAGATGAGATATCATTTCCTTAGAGATCTCACAAAGGATGGAGTGATAGAATTGTATCATTGCAGGTCAGAAGAACAGTTATCTAATATAATGACCAAGCCCTTGAAGAAGCTTGATTCATTCTGAAAATTGAGGGAAAGGCTTGGAGTTTGTGACTTGTCAAAATTAGATTGATTTGTTTTGTTTTCTATTTGTGTAACATGAAACTCTATTCTATATTGTAGTTCAGTTTAGAGGAGGATTTGTTAGGCCTAACCTTGCAGTTAGGCTTAAGTGTTGTTACTTGTGATTTAAGTAACTAGGATTACTTGTAATAAGGCTATATAAGGGTCATGAGATATCAATACAAGGCAAGGTCCACCATTTTACACCTTACAATTTCAACAACAGATTTTTACCTTAAGGTAGGCAGCAGAATAAGGGATTTTGTTACAATTTCACCAACAGATTTTCACCTTAAGTGTGTGTTTGGATGGGGGATTCTAAAAATTCAAGGGATTTTAAAAACTAGACAATTCAATTGATTCCCTTGATTTTCAAATTCCATTGTTTGTATAAAGTGATGAAATTCCATCAATCGTAAAATTCTTTGTTTGGGTAGGCAGCAGAATAAGGGATTTTGTTACTCAAACTGGAGCACTTGTCCAAACACCAGAAAACCAACAACTGAATTTTGTTTCTTCCTTGGACTGTTACTGATCTCATGAAAATGCAAAAAACAATCAATTGTATCTCATTCCTCCTCAGAGGCAGAATACTGGACACTTGCTCTCGCAAAATGTGAAGTACAATTGTTATTTGTCTTTCATAGCATCCGCCGTAGAATTAGAATAGTTGACTGCAGATTTGCAGGTGGGGGATTTTTAATAGGTTGCAGGGAATTTTTTTTTATTGAGAAATTTTGTTTTTGCAACTTGTGTGTGTATCTGGAACTGTCTATGTATGGCCGAATTATGAAGTCAGTGTTTTGGGTTGAAACTAGCTGTCAGTATGGCTTTGCAAAGGACTATCTTTGACAAGGACTCCCAACTACCCAAGTGGTTGTGATTTGTGAACATGATTTATAAACTTTCCTATTGGCATAGATAGATTCCTTCAGCCACTCTTTACAGAAAATAATAGTGATCCTCCCAACACAATTTGAAAGGCAAATAGATGTATCAATGTCTTGGCAAATTTAATTAAGGAAACTTTGTTAGGACTGTTTTAGAGTTCACCCCAGCTACTCTGAGCACAGGTGACTGCAAAGTATTCAATGGTTTGATATTTAAAAAGGTTTACTATGTTGTATATCAAAAAGATGACTCCGTAACTATTATACATACAGCCGCGCCAAAATCTATCTCACTCGCGCATGTTTGGAATCACATTGGCATCATGATTTTGACTAATCCCCGATGATACCAAACATCCACACAATCATATTGTAAGATTTTCTTTTACTATGGTTTTTGTTACTGTTTGGTAATCTGATACATTGAATACGGCTATTACCAACGACCTATACAGGTCAAATATTTCTTTGAAATTGGTTCAATGGATGAACAATATTTGAATTCAACTCAGAAGATGATGCTAGTGGTGAAGCATCCCTAAGTTGATTATACCTTGCAATATCAAAATTGTGAAGTTTCATCAAACGCTTCTGCTTAGTGCTGAAACGGCTTTGGTAGAAACCTTCAAAGCAAGGTTCTTTGGATGTTCTGAGGAAGAATGTGTAGCCGGCCATGAAGTACATAGAGGTCACATAGAAGCATATAGGCTCCATTACATCCCAGTTAAGTTCCCAGAATGTGAGCCTCATGAATGCTAAAGTTTGCACCATCAGAAAACCAAGTCCTCCCCAGAGTTCCCGGCGAACCATCTTGTCAGCTCTGTTGTCAATGGCTACTTTCTCTTTCTCCATTTCCTCAAGTTCTTTTCTTTCTGCCTCGTTTGGCTTTGGTCCTGGTACAGGGAGTAGAGCCTGGATTGTTTTTGCTACCTGCATCACAAATTTGAGAGTTTGGGTAAAACTAAGCCCAATCTACATTTTTTTTACCTCATGAATGGTTCAAGTTTGCTGTAAATTTAAGCACAAGTTATTGATAATTTTATTTGTACCCTAAAAGAAGCATAGGAGAAAAGAAAACTTATCCAATGTACCCTTTACACAACTTGGTTAGGATCAGACAAAGTCACTTGAATAAAATACTTGAATAAAATAAAATAGCAAACGTGCATATGATTAAATTAAAGAAGGAAATAAACTATTAAAAAATCCTTCATTTTTTGAACATAAATATTAATGGGAGAAATTTAGCAGATTGATTCTCTGCCGTTCCACCAAAAAGTAAGGAAAAGAAAACAAGTAGACTATGCAAATGGAGAACAGGTAGCAAGACAGACAAAACATATTTAATAAAGTTACAGGATTCAAGGAAGTGGACTCAACTCAACAAATATTCAGCTTAGTGTCCCAAATAGACCCAAAATCTAAGATTTGAAGCAACATATTCCTTGTCACAAATTATATTTAATATTAGCAACTTGGTTAAAGTGCAATGTAATGTAACACTATTTTCTGCCATGCGACAATCAGTAATCACAATACTTAAATAAATAACATATATAAAAAATATGAATTTATTAACAAGTATTCACTAATTCAATCAATAAATAATTTTTTTCAATAAAAAATCAATAAATAAATTAAAATATCAAAACAATAAAAATTAGTACATGATGAATTTAATTTTAGTAATTAATATTAATATTTACAAAAATTTAGTATAAACATGTAATAATATACTTTTCACAAATTATATAATATTTAAAAATAAAAAAATCCCATAAATTCCCTCTACTTGAAATAATTTATTTGAGGTGTGTTAGACACTAAATATAAGTACCTCTCCGACAGAAATATTTATTTTAATGTGTTATTTTATAACTTATCCTATTTTCTTGTTGGCACAAGTTGATCTACATCAATATATTAATGTATATGGACATCCACTTGTACCAAGACATTTTTCTTTCACAAGCCATTGCACATCCACAAACAACATATAATAAAAAGGACAAAATAAAACTATTCCAAGGTCAGACACACGGTTTAAACTTAACAGCACAATAATGTAGTATTTTATTCCTAATTGAACATTATATTCTGTCTAACATCTAATAAGTAACCAAAAAAAAAAGTCTAACATCTAATATAAATTAATTTTTATATATAATTAAAAAGATTAAGAATGAATATTCTAAAATTAAACTAAATCATTTTAGCAATATTTCAAAATTAAGGTATAGAATTATCCATTATCAAACATTAATATTTTCACAGCTAAGTACAAATTAATCTCACATTTATTTATAGTAAATGGCATTTCTTGTAAAAAAAATATAGCAAAAGGCATAAATTTCAAGTGGTATAAAAGGAAATTACTCTATTATCCATTTCTAGTATATAAAATTTGGTCAAATATATTTATTTTTTTGAATTAAGTAAAATATTACTACCAATTAATTTGTTTGAGCATTTATCAACGTGTTTTTATCTGAAAAAGCGTTTTCATATAAGAGAACCCAATTAGTAAGCATCAAATTTTCATCCATGAAAATTCAATTGATATGCTGGACTACATTTTTTTAATTCCCTTATTTGAGCTTACCTATTGATATAAATTTTATGAGATTATTGAACAAAATTTATGAGATTGTTTAACAAAACTTATGAAAATAGCTTATGAAAGTTTTCATATTTTTTTAACTTATTTTTATAAGTTCTTTAATATAACTTATAAAAATAGGTCGTAAGATATAAAAAATCAATTTATCTTTTGCTATAAAAATTGTTTATATAAACTTATGCATAGGACTTATCATGATAAAACGTTTGTGCTATAAGCTTCATATAAATTGTTTATCCAAAAAGGCTCTATACGATTCGTTTGGATTGACATATTTTTGAGCTTATTAAAAATATCTTATGCAAATAAATAAATTTTTATATTAATTCACAGAATCTCATTAACATCATAAGCTGTTTTTTCATAAACTACTCAATAAGCTTATAATAATACTACATAAAAGCTTATTTATTTGTATAAACTCAAAAATAAACCAATTTAAATGGGTTAATCTATTTCCCGGTTGTTATAGTTATTATTTTTATTATTATTATTATTATTTATAAAAAAATTAAATTAAATGTAAAAAATTATAGTAATAAGAAAAAAGTTCCTCCATAAATGGAGGAGGGTGTGAAAGAAGAAGGGCTTTTTGGCAGCCCTTAATTTACCATCTCAAAGATAGAATCAAACCTTTACACGATTTAGATCTGAGCAAACAACAAACTCTCTATTTCCTGTTCAAAAAGTCAAGACAAAATAACCACAAAATTTTATCAGTTTTCGGCGATCTCAAATCAACGGCCTAAAATTAATCTTAATTCAAGTTTAGAAACCTATCTTTGGATCTTAATATTATTCTCCATCATGAACCATTCTGTATCATCTCACAAATTAATTCACAACACAACACAACGCAATAAATAAATAAAATAAAACAAAAATTATAATATAAAATTAAACTAATTAAATGAAATTAGATTAAAGCTAAACAGAGAGGATTAGAAAGAAATTAACCTGTTCAGGTTTGAGAAAAACGACGTCGCCTAAGATAATCACTGTCGCTGAATCATCGAGTATCTTCGCAATCTTCTTCGCTTGTTCTTGATCGGAACAATTTTCACCACACATTTGAATAAACTCCGAATAATTAACACAACTCTGCGGAATCTTCCTCAGTTTTGATTTCACAGCTTCAAGCTGAGCCGCTCTCAACAATTTCCGAACATCTTTAACTTCAACAGTCGATTCCTCCGTTTCCGGCGGACTCAAACCATCCAATCGGATCCGGCTTCTCGCAATGTCCATCTCCCGAAGTTTCTGGAGAAGTCCATCGGCGGAGGAAGGAGTCCTCTGTCCGATCTCCGGTTGGAATACAGCTCTTTTGTGGAGGAATCGACGGAAAACGCCGTCAGTTGTTGAATCTCCGGGCTCCGGAGCAATGTCGCGGTGAGCGGCGGTGGAAGGAGTTCGTGATTG
The DNA here is from genome assembly GCA_030408175.1 of Trifolium repens. Classification (NCBI taxonomy): domain Eukaryota; kingdom Viridiplantae; phylum Streptophyta; class Magnoliopsida; order Fabales; family Fabaceae; genus Trifolium; species Trifolium repens. The sequence continues at coordinate 43,531,306 of CP125851.1, forward strand.
AAGAGAAGAAGATGAAATGCGACAGTTAGAAAGAGATTGTGATGAGATTTTGGTTATGCTTAAGAGGCGTTGAGTTAGGGTTTTCTTAAACGCCATTGAAGAAAATCAAAGAAAGAAAAAATGAAAGAATGAAAATCGAAGAATGAAAAATTAGAAAGAGAAAATGAATGAAAGTGATGAATGGATTGAATTGAAGTGAGAGAGAGAGGAACGTTATTTATAGTGTCCCATAAAAACGGAGAACACTCATTGTTAACGTTTTGCAGCAAAACGCTAACTTTTTTTTTTTTTTTAAAATTTCAATTATTGTAAATAAATAAATAAATAAGCAATTGAGATGATAACGATTATGAAAAAGACGCGAGAATTTGTACGCGATATAGTCGGTGAGATATTGAATTTTGATTAGGAAGGTGGGTTTATTCGAATTTGTGAGGTTCCTTTGTGTATTGTAGTTAGGAGAAAACGAATATTCGGGTATTATAAGAAACGATAAATTGAAATTTAATATTATTAGGGTTCACGAGGATCACTAGATCACCGTACACGTGTGTTTTGATGACTAGTAAGACTAAGTCGATGACAGATTTTAACCGTGGAACATATGAATAAAGTTTAAAATACTACTGCTATTTTTTGGGTGTGTATTATTTTCTTTTTTTTCTTACAAAATTGTGTATATTTTTATTTTTACTCATCTATCTCATAAAAAAAATAGGAATTTGTCATAATCAAAAAAAAAAATATAGGAATTTGAATTCACTTGAGTTTTCAATATTTTTATTACTAATTGTGTTGATTTTAACACATTTTAAGTATGAAGAATATGGGGTTGGAATTCTATCTCATCTAATATTATTTTCTCACGATAATTACTCCCCGTGATATTTTATAATTAAAATTAATTTTTTAAATTTATTGTATATTTAATTTATTCGGTAGAGTTAACTTAGTGAAATAGTTAAGTGGAGTGAAAAATTAATAAATAAGTATTATATTGATATTATAAATTGATAATTATTTTAGGACATAGAAAAAAATACTTTTATGAATAGTGAGGATAATATTTAAGAATTATCGTATACTAAATCGAATAAAAAGACAAATTTAAGATTTGAAATTTTAACTGCATGCAGGCAAGTTCACAAGTCTAAATTGGGATGCGAGAGGTGGTAATTAAATTAGTTCTTTCTGGGGTGGTTCTTATCTTAGCTGTGAGGTGTGACTTAGTTGTAACCTGGACTAGTAGAATATTATTTTTATTTATGGTAAAGAAAAAGGAAAGGTATGGTCGTTATCTATATATAACCTATAATAGAATTAAAATCATAATTAAAGAAGCGAGTGAATTGTGTTTGTTAAAGTACTAAATTAGGGTGTGTTTGGTTGGAGGGTTTTAGAGGGGAGGGGAGATGAGGGGAGGTAATATTTTAATTTTTATATGTTTGGTTCAATTTTTTGAAAGGGAGGGAAGGGGAGGGGAGCAAAACCCCTCATAACACCACTTTTTGCATTCCCCCAAATTGGGGGGATTTGAAGGGGAGGGAAGGTAGATTATTACACTTTTAATTACATTGACACAATTACCCTCAATTTTATATTAAAATCCAAAATTATCCATACAATTTATCGTTGCTGCAAATAATTTCCATACAATTTCTTCTTCTTTTTTTTTTTTTTTTTTCGTATTAACGAGTGTTTTGTTTCTTTGTTGCATTGAATTATTTAGAACAATGATTTTATATCATATCAGATTGTATATATTGTATTGTAAGTATACACGTATGTTAATATTTATAAATACACAGTTTCAAAAAAAATTATCAATACATTTTTTATATATTTATATACAGTTCAAATATTATAAATATTGTAATGAAAAGAAAAAATATAAATATTTGACTGTAAAACCTACTCAATTAGTAATTCCGATATTATAAAGTGAATAATTTTTAAATTTACACTCTTATAAGAATAAAAGGATAAAAAAGTAAATTAATTTTAAAATCCCTCCTCTTCCCTTTGTGACATATATACAATTAAAATCTCTCACCTCCCCCCCCCCCCTCCCCTTTTTTGAACCAAACATAAACGTTTTTTGTAACATCCCGGATTTTTGGTTCAAGACATTATGACTAATTCTCTTAATTAATAGGAAAAACTATACACTATTTTTCTCAGAGTATAATTTCAAAACGAGTCACCATCAATATCTTCTCAATATTAGATATTCAATTATTGTAAATATTTAAGAAACTCATTAAATCCAAAATACTACAAGTCATCTACTTTGTTATGAATATTATTAGTGGATGTCCATATAGGTCATCGGCCCAAGTAATTGGCCCATTATGTTTACCTATAAATAGGACATATGTATCATTGTGATATAACCCTAATCCTAATAGTGAATAACGTACACTATTCTTTCTCTCCTCTCTCTCTCTACTTCTTTATATTATTACTCTTGTTTACATTAGTTTATAACACGTTATCAGCACGACACTCTACCAAAATTTGCAAAGGTAAGAACACATAATCTCTTTTCATTTCAATTTATTTTATGTCATAATCTTGCTCATGATTCATACTGATTTGAAACGAGACATACACTGCACATATGATTACCAATTTCAGTATTATTCTACTATGGTTATGTATTAATATTATACTGATTTGAAACGATACAAATACGGCACGTGTATTGAGTATGTATCATTATATAAGAAAATAAGAAATCAACCAAATCAATATGAATCAATATAGTATCAAATCAATATTACCTTTTATGTTTTTTTATTTTGGTAATTTATTTATTCTATATATATTTTTAGAAAAAATATATTTGTACATCCTTAAAGGATTGCAAAAGTTATTTTGATTATATTATAAAGTTCCTGAAGAACTACAAACAAAATTAGTTCCTGAAGAACTAATAAATTTAATTTATGAATTCCAGGAGAATTTAACAATTTCAGTTCCTGAAGAACTTGAAAATTTTATTTATGAATTCCAGAAGAATTCAACAATTTCAGTTCCTGAAGAACTTGAAAATTTTATTTAAGAATTCCCGAAGAATTCAATAATCTTAATTCCTGAAGAACTTAAGAAATTTAATTTATGAATTCCTGAAGAATTCAACAATTTTAATTCCTGAAGAACTTAGAAAACTCAGTTTTCCCATCATGAATTCCGGAAGAATTCACTAATATTGTAGTTCCTGAAGAACTCAATTGATAGAAATTGAATATTAATTCACAAATTATGGTCCAGAAGCACCATAGTGAAATTTTTGAAATATGAATTCTGAAGATTCATAAGCCTACGGTCCAGAAGCATCGTAGTAAAATTTTAAAATATGAATCCTGAAGATTCATAGGATACGATCCAGAAGCATCGTGATGAAAAGTTTGAATCCTGAAGATTCATAGCCTACGTGTCTAAAAGTAACGTAGTAGATTTTTAAATATGAATCATGAAGATTCATAAGCCTGCACTTTTAGAAATATCGTAGAATGTCTTTTAAAATATGAATCCTGAAGATTCATAGCTATAAATAAAATAAGTGTAATGAAAAAGTTATAAACCAGAAGTTTATACGACACTTATAAATATACTAGTGCAATTGAAGCACAAAATATTGTAAACCAACAAATCATATTAAATTTATCGTTGGCAATACCGGTTGGGTCATCCCGGATTATTATGATGCGAAAAAGAAATTCTATAGATATGTATTGAAGGGCCTGAAGTTCCTTCATTATAATAAATGAGCACATTTTATTGATATATCATGTGAACCAATTATATTTTTAATTGATGCATCAATTAAATGGTCACATGTACGTTTGTTTTCAACTCACAACCAGAAGTTTGTGAGATATTGATTTGTTTAAGAGCTCATTTTTGTATAAAGCATTTGAGAAGTATCGTATTTCAAATCAAAATTGATATTGAACATCTTGAAGTATATGTTGAATGTTCATAAAAAATGGACCTGAAGATCCATTCTTTAGACGTCTAAAGTTAATTAAATGAACGATACTTATGAAATCAAAGCTTCTAATTTTTATTATGGGAACACTCAAACGACTATGTTGAGATATTGTTTCGCATCAATGCCAATAAGTTATAATATGATAGTCCTCCCCTTAATTTGCAATTAAATTTAGGTTTATAACCTAATATTTTTCATATAAGCATTTTTGGATGTGTTGGTATGTTCCAGTTGCTCCAATATAATACATTAAGATAAATTGTTAAAGAATATTGGGAAATTAGATTTATAGCCCAGAAGGCTAATTATCAAGTGATGAACCAATTTTCCCAATATTAGGGGGAGAGAATAAGCAGCTGAAATTGTGAACCATAAGTTCATATGAATCACTTGATATAAATTATTGTTATTATCTCATCTTGATCCTCTTAGAAATCAGTATGAACCGGAAGTTCATAAGATAAATCATTTGCAAAGTTTATGAAATAAACCATCAGCTGCTAATGCTCCAATCAAAATGGATGTCCCTGTTGGACAATCTTATATTGCAAATGAGTTTTAACCACCCTGAAGTGTGGTAGATCAATTAGTTCCAAAGATAAAAATCCTCAAATAAGAAAAGGAGCTTATATGAAATATGACCCAAGTGAGGATATGAAAATTTTGAAAAACGTATTTGACATAATTGATTTATCAGTTCCAGAAGAACTTATCAAGTACTTGAAAGTTATGAAAATAAAGAGATCTCGACAAATTATGTCATCAATGGAAATTATGTCATGAATAAAATACGATGGAATCGAAAGAAAGTCGACATTGACAATATTTTTGCACATAATATAGCGCTATATGTGATAAGAAATAATGAGGATCGTGAACTAAAGTCTGTTGAAAATTATAGACAAGACATTGATTGTCTAAATGAAATGATGTAATTGCTACGTAATTAAAGTCACTTTGCAAAGTGCAAGATTTTTTGGCATACAGTCTGTACATATGAAGATGTGAAAATGATGAGATATGAAACAATTTTCTTGCGAAAAGAAAATGATATTTAAAGTTTGACTTGTTGTTCAAAGATATGGATAAATGTCTATTATTGATTTTCAAGAGGCATATTCACCTTGTAGTGAATTCAAAAACCTCTTTGTAATTAGTTAAGTTGAGTAACATATGAAATACTCACTTTATGTGAAAGATGTGTTTTAGCATACTTGAATGACTCACTTAATAATGATGATTATATGAGAATCCCTGAAGGATTTCGTTTTTGTGAGACATATAAGTCAAACTATCGAAGAGCTGACTTACTAAAATGAATAAGTCGCTTTGTGTACTCATACACCCAAAGTGTATGTCGTATAATATTTTAGTGGGTATTGTCAAATGAGGAACATGAGAATGACAACACTTGTCTATTTTTAATAGAAAAGATTTGAAAATGAAATTGTTATAATCGATTTCTATGATGATGATATTACCGGAACTCCTGAAGAGCTTCCGAAATCTGTTGATTTAGTATTTCAATGAGGCTTTGTGTATGATGTCACTTGATATGAACAAAGATCATTTCATGTCTCAAGAAAATGATCAGGTATTTGAATTGGTCCTGAAGTACCATATTTTAGTTTTATGTGGTGATATCAATAAACTCAAAGATATTGGAACAAAGTCAAGTATATAATTTGTATATTAGAGATACAACAATATCCTCCAATTACGTGAAAGTTTTAACACTACATCAAGGAAGTTCAGAATGTGGTTTTGTTTAGATTTGTGATTCTACAGATACAAGAAATTTGAAGAAGATGATATCACATTCACGACTAATGCAAAGAAGAATATTTTAAAGGAGAAGAATTAGATCCCTCTACAAAGTCACCGTCAAGCAAAGCTTCTGATCAACTATATTGAAGATTAAATTGAGCTTCTTCGTCTCATATATAATTGCCTTTATGGGGGGGGGAGATATAATTGTGTTCTGCACTCTTTTTCCCTTAACCATGGTTTTATCCCATTGGGTTTTCCTGGTAAGGTTTTTAACGAGGCAGTTTAAACACAAAGAATGTTGTACTCTTTTTCCTTCACTAGAATTTTTCCCACTGAGTTTTTTCTAGTAAAGGTTTTAACGAGGCACATTCTCGATGGACATCCAAGGGGGAGTGTTATGAATATTATTAGTGGATGTCCATATAGGTCATCGGCCCAAGTAATTGGCCCATTATGTTTACCTATAAATAGGACATATGTATCATTGTGATGTAACCCTAATCCTAATAGTGAATAACGTACACTATTCTTTCTCTCCTCTCTCTCTCTACTTCTTTATATTATTACTCTTGTTTACATTAGTTTATAACATACTTCAAAATATCTTAAATTTACAATTATAGACTAATAAAATTATTCAGAGGCCTTATTTAAATTTACATTTATATACTAGTAAAAAACCCTTTTTATTTATCCCCGCGCACGTACAAGCAACACATCAACTTCATATTTCTTTGGTACCTACAACCATATTGAATGTAAGGGTCAATTTCCTTATCCAAATTGAATCATGCCAAACGAAAGGTAAATGTCATAAAATAATAATAAAATGTTTGGCCACAAAGAAGAAATCAAATAAAATCGATTCAAGAAACTATTTTTAATGACACATTATACCAATTAATAATGCATGAAATGCAACCAAAATGATCCGGATATCACCACTCCGCAGAGTAAAATAAAATGTCCCACCTGGACAGTGTCCCACCTGGACACAATACCCCACCTGGGTATTAAGGTTGGTACCCCACCTGAGTATTATTCCAAACCAACCTATCAAACCGCTGTATGTCATGCTATGCATACTATAGATATTCTCTCAATGAATACCCAACTACACCGAAACCTCTCTAAATCCACCTGATCAAGAGTCAAGATTAACACCTTTGGTAACCATTGGTACCAATCATAAATACCACTAAACATAAACAACCAGAAGTCATAAAATAATCCACACCCACAATACCAACAACAATCAACAACCACAATACTAACAACAACAATGAGCCACACACACCACTTACAGTATATTAAAATAGCATAAAATGTAATAAAAATAATTCTATCACTCCTTCTATCATCATTCCTCTATCGGTTAACTATTCAATTATTAATCTATAACATAAACCCTAAGTGCATGAATGTATGGGGAAAAAGCCCTTACCTTAGCCGCTTTACTGTTCTAACACAAAAGTTCCCGAAGTTAGACACATCACTTGTTCCATGAACGGTCCAAAGCTTTATAGGAACAACATCTTATGATTAGAGACAATGAAATAGTAGAGCCATGGAAGGAAGCAATAGAAAGGTGTACCCTTCTTGTTTGTTAAGGATACACGAAATTGGAGTACCAATTAGAGAGATTGATAGTAATACTTTCAGACAAGGGACAATCTTATTAAGGCATGACACAAAGAAGAGATGATTGAGTGGACAAGAAAATAGATGAAATTAGACCAACACTCCTTTTCTTGTGGATTAATTAGAAAGAATCAAAAGGAAAGTTATGGTTTAATATAGACACTAAAGTGAGTCAAGTGAAGTATGATTGATACAAGAAAATCGTGTTTTTGGAATTTAGTGGCTGCTATTAGTATTTTGTAGTTCTTCTGAGATTGGCTGCATCATAAGGCTAAAACAACTTGGTCAGAATGACTTAACTGAAGCACCAATGCTAAAGTGATTAAGTCTAAACCACTTGTGCATATTGAAGATGTGCAGATGCAACATGTTGAACAAGATGTCCTAGACATCTTGTCACTGGGTTCATAGCATGTTAGGGTAACATGTCGAACAAGATGTCCTAAGACATGTGGGTATGACATCTTGGCCCAGTTCAGCTTAAAAGATAAAGCTTATCCATTAAGCACGCGTGTTTGTTTAAATTTGAATAAAGCGCGAATCTTTAAGTTACAAGCTGAGATTAGGATTAATGATAAAGTTTGTTATTAATCTTAAGTGTTAGATACGATTTGGAATCGTGTTTAATTTGTGGATAAAGATTAATTTCTTTATCTTTTGCAGTTTGTTTTTAAACAAGTTTGTTTTAAAACTAACTCTTAATTGTAGTGCATCTGAAAGACTGAAGATAATCTGAAGACTTGCATGCCTATAAATAGAACTCAACATAGAGCTTAAAACTCAACCCACAATAACTGAAGATTGTGAGTTCAAAGCTTTGTGCCTACTGCGCAAAGCATTAGTGGCTCTTAGTATCGTTGTTTGATACTTTGCAGCTTTGTGGCTCTTAGTATTGGTTTTGATACTTTGTAGCTTTGTTGTTGAATGTTGCCATTCAACTAAGTCTTTAAACTTTGGAGTTTAAAGTTGTCGTCACTTGGGATTAGTGATTAGAGGGAGTTGGGTAGGTTCTCATATTCAGGGGGAGTTAGCCCTTGAGTAGAAGATTGTTAGGATTAAGAAAAGGCATACATGCCAATAGGGTTTTTGGTATGGTTGTTAGACTAAGTATTAATTCAGATTAGTAATGTTCACTTCCTGGATTGGTATCCCCCAAAGTAGGGCTGGTTTGCGCCGAACTGGGTTAACAATTACTGGTGTTCTTTATTGCTTTTATTTACTTCAGTACTGCAATAATATTTGTGATCCTCATAACCAATTGTCGAACCAGTTGTCTGAGACATCTGGACTACAGACACATTGTCCTAGACATTGTGTACGACATCTGTCCTGCCGAGGAACAGAATTTCAATTGGCATCAGAGCAGGCACCCTAACCTGCTGGGTGAGCTCCAGGGAGACAAAATCTTGTTCAAGATGGACAGGAATGGAGGATCAATAAACAGACCACCAGTCTTGGATGGATCAAACTATGACTATTGGAAAGCAAGAATGATTGCCTTCATCAAATCCATGGATTCAAAAGTATGGAAGGCAATTGTTACAGGTTGGAATCACCCAATAGTTTCAGCAGAAGATGGTTCTTCAATATTAAAAGATGAAAGAGATTGGACCCCAGAAGAGGAGACTGCGTCCAGTAACAACTCTAAAGCACTCAATGCTATCTTCAATGGTGTTGATGAAAACACATTCAAACTGATCAACACATGCACAGAAGCCAAGCAAGCCTGGGAAATTCTGCAAATTGCACATGAAGGAACTTCCAAGGTTAGAATGTCAAAGCTACAACTTCTCACATCAAAATTCGAAAATCTAAGAATGGAGGATGATGAGACCATCTCAGAATTCAACACTAGAGTTCGAGACATAGCAAATTCATGCTTTGCTCTAGGAGAGAAGATACCTGAAGAGAAACTAGCCAGAAAGATCCTTAGATCACTGCCTAAGAGATTCTCTATGAAGGTAACTGCTATTGAAGAATCACAAGACTTGAGCACGATGAAGGTTGATGAACTCATTGGCTCATTACAAACTTTTGAGATGACCTTTGAAGATAGACCTGAAAGGAAGATGAAGAATTTGGCTTTCAAATCTGAGGAAGGCCAAAGTGAAGATTGTCTATCAGAAGCAATAGCTCTATTGACCAAGAAGTTCAATGAATCTGTGAACAGGATCCGTGCTAAGTGGAGGACAAATGTCCCAGACAAGATGTCCAACAACAAGGCACAAGGCATGTCAAAAGAAGAAAACTCTGAAGAAGAATCAGAGGTACAGTGCTACGAATGTGAAGGTTTTGGGCATATCAGAAAACAATGTCCCAACTTTCTCAGAAAACAGAAAAAGGGATTCGCTGCAATTCATTCTGACTCTGAGAATGAAAGTGAAGATGAAGACACAAACAATGCATTCTCAGGTATGTGCAAAAGCTTTGCAGACACTGAAGACAGTGATGATAATGAAGAACTTCTCTACAAAGAACGAGCGTCTCTGGAAAAAGAATATAACTTCTTAAAGTCTAAACTCATAAGCATGACTGAAACTTTGAGAAGCCTGAACTATGAATCTGACTCAGAAGATGAGTTCCTTGAAACTGAGAAAATAGCTGAAGACATGATTGGATTAGGATTTGATCATCCCTTCAAAAAGGCTGAATCTGCTCCAGAAAAGGTAACTCCTCCTCTACAGAAGCCTAAGGACCCGATGTCAAGCCAAAAGTCTCAACATCCTGTTCAGCACATAGACAGGATCATAGACCACACATCTCAGCACTATGATCATACCAAGAAAGAGATGACAAGCCAAATGTCTCAACATTCTGTTAAGCACAAAGAAAGGATCATAGACTACAGGTCTCAAAAATCTGTCCAAACCAAAAGGAAGATGTCAAGCCACATGTCTCAACACCCTGCCCAACACAAAAGGAATGAGAACATAGGACCGCTCCACAAGCAGCAGAAAAAGCACACACCTAGACCACATCTCAAGAAGCTATACTCCCAAAATAGAAGAGCTTTCAATAGATGTGATCACTGTGGTAGGTCAGGGCATGTTATGAAGGAATGCTTTAAAATTTATGGCTATCCTCAAAGACCAAGATCACCAAGAGACTCAAGTCAAGAAAGTATGGAGGCCAAAAGAAGATTCAAAACTAAAGGCTCATACTTGTATCAGGCTATCCTCATATGAAGACTGGTACTTTGACAGTGGATGCTCCAAACACATGACTGGAGATAAAAAATACCTTAAGGAATTAAGGCCTTGCTCCAAAGGAAGTGTCACTTTTGGTGATGGTGCTAAAGGTAGAATCAAAGGAATAGGCAAGCTAAGAGATCCCAGCTTACCATACCTAGACAAGGTTCTACTAGTTGAAGGACTCACTACAAACTTGATAAGCATTAGTCAACTATGTGAACAAGGACTAGATGTGTACTTCAGCAATTCTGAGTGCATTATTGCTGATGATCAAAAGGTAGTGATGAAAGGTGTCAAGACAACGAACAAGTGCTATAAATGGACTCCTCCCAACAACAGTCCAAAAATAGCTTGCGTGACAGTCAAGGAAGAGAATGACCAGATGTGCTACCAGATGTCCCAACATATGTACACTCGTCAGGAAGTTGAATCACTTCAACCTGAACGTGGAAAAGGAGCTCTGAAGTTCCACACGTCCAAAAGCGTGTAGAACATTAAGTGACGGGGTGGCGTGCAGAAAGATTATAACGTTAATCATCATTACTTCTGCACAATAAACAAGGTAACATACTACCTAAGTTCTGTCTATAAAAAAAGCCACCAAGATCATCACCTGTGCTATCACACACGCTTCAACATCTGGTACAACATCTCTCAAAACCTTCTCAAAAGAAATCTTCTTCAAAGAAACTCTGAACAAACATAAGTCAAGAAATCACAATGAGCTCAAACAACGAAGCAATCAATAAAAGCGAAGGACCTAGTGATCAAGCTAGGGTTTCAGACTCAACCATCAACAAACAAGAGGTTGATCTTGACAAATTGATCATTCCCAGAGGAAGAAGAACGACAACAAGGAAAAGGAGAAGCAACACATTGGTCGGGCCCTTCACAAATTCAACATTCAGTGAAGAAAACATAGAAGTATCTCCGCTAAAAGCTCAATCGTCACCAAGGAGGGCTGAAGAACAAAATCCTGATGAATCATCTCTGAAAGAGGCTACTCAAAACCAGAACCTTGAGCCTCAAACAGAGAAAGAGAAGAATGGTGAAGACAATGTCATGACATCCGACCTCAACATCAAGGATGTCGAAGCAAATGTCTCAACATCAAAAGACACGACATCCAAAGAGCATCCAATGGAAGATGATTCAAAGGATACACAAGAGACACCTCTCTCCGAAGAAGAAGCAGAAATCTCTGAGACCCTGGAAGTCATAGAGATTGGGGAAGAAACGGAAAGTGAAGAGATCGCTCCCAGAAGATCTCAGTCAATTGCTGATAGAATAAGGAGGAATAGGGGAAAGAAGGTGGAGATTCTCAAATCCTACTTAGAAGAGAAGTCTCAGAAGAGAAAGAAGAAGCCAGAGTCCTCAAGTGATTTTGAACCTGATGTCAAAGACGATGTCCCAGACATCATCTCAAAGAAGAGAAAAGCTGCAACCTCAACATCCTTCCACACTAAGGAGAATGAACAAAGGTGGAGGATAGTAAGTCAGAGAAGAATGGCTACTGAGAGGGAACTAAGCAGTGAAGCACTCTCCTACAAGGAAATCACTACACTCCTTGAAGAAGCCAAACCCATGAAGACTGTGCTAGGAGTTGGCAAGTGCTATGAAAGGCTTGTGAGAGAGTTCATCACAAATCTCACTGGAGAATGTGCTGAAGAAGGAAGTGATAGCTATCACAAAGTTCAGCTAAGAGAAAAGAACATTGATTTCTCTCCAACAACAATCAACAAAGTTCTGGGAAGGAGTGTTGAAGCTGAAAGCAACGAAATCCTCTCAATGGACAAGGTTGCTGAGAAAATCACTGCTGGTCAAGCTAAAAATTGGCCCAAGAAAGGACTACTTCCAACGTCCAAGCTAACAGTCAAGTATGCAATTCTCAACAGGATTGGCACAGCTAATTGGGTCCCAACAAATCACAGCTCAGGTATAACTTTAAATCTGGCTAAACTCATATACCTCATTGGAACAGGAAAGAAGGTAGACTTTGGGAAACATGTCTTCGAACAGACCATGAAACATGTGAAAACCAATGCAACAAAACTGCCAATAGCCTTTCCAAGCTTGATTACTGAGATAATTCTTAGTCAGCAACCAAGCATTCTGCATCCTGAGGAATATGAAAGTAGAAGACCTCCACCAATATCCTTCAATCGCAAGCTGTTTGCTGAACCACATGTCCCAGACATTGAGTTCAAAGAAAAAGAAGCAGTTGAGACCTCAGCTCCACTAGACAAAAGCTCACAGAAAAAGGTGCTTGCTGAGCTTATTCAAGTATCTAAAGAGCTGGAGGAAACTATCAAATCAAGTACTATCAGAAAAACCTGTGTGGATCGCTTGATACTACAACTGACAAAGAATCTTGCTGAGAATGAAGGAGATGCTCAAACAGAGGCTGAGCAAGAAGAAGAAGAAGAAGTTTGGAGAACAGACCCTGAGTAATGTAGGAAAATAAGTACTTTTGTATTTCTCCTCTCTGTTCTACTTCTTGTAACTGTGGCCTACCAAATGTCCTAGACATTGGAGGCTTTGACATCCGACACTAATGTTAAGTGCATTTTTGTAAAGCTGTTCGTTTCTCTGAAATCAATGAATATTTTCCTTTAACCTTTGTCAAATTATGGTAAAAAGGGGGAGAAATAATTGATGCTAAGAACAGCTCTTTGGCAAGTAGAATCATTCTCTTGCTTACGGATGTATATGGCAAGCTTTAGAAAAAATTTAAAAACTAAAAGCTATGCTTAATAAAGTGTGTCCAGAGCATAATTTAAATGCTCAAATTGAACCTCTAAAAGGTCTAGTAAGTCTTGATCACTCTGATTAAGTACTTTCCGCTTACGGATGTATATGGCAAGCTTTAGAAAAAATTTAAAAACTAAAAGCTATGCTTAATAAAGTGTGTCCAGAGCATAATTTAAATGCTCAAATTGAACCTCTAAAAGGTCTAGTAAGTCTTGATCACTCTGATTAAGTACTTTCCGCTGCAACTCAAGACTTTGGTTCACTAAGTCACTAGGTATCTCATCCCTGGACTTAGAAAATTCATTGTAATGGATCATATGAAGACAAGACTAAGACTGTCTCATACTAGAATAGGTTCATCACACATTCAAGATTAAAGAAGTCTTGAAAATTGAAGACACACAAGATTCTGAAGATCAAAGACATTGAAGACCTAAAGATTTCAGAACAGAAGATTGCATCAACAGAGATCAATTTCAAGATTGAAGACTGAAGAGTGAACACTCAACAAAGTGGTTTGTGGTTGTTTTAGCCATAATTTGCCAAAGGGGGAGATTGTAGTTCTTCTGAGATTGGCTGCATCATAAGGCTAAAACAACTTGGTCAGAATGACTTAACTGAAGCACCAATGCTAAAGTGATTAAGTCTAAACCACTTGTGCATATTGAAGATGTGCAGATGCAACATGTTGAACAAGATGTCCTAGACATCTTGTCACTGGGTTCATAGCATGTTAGGGTAACATGTCGAACAAGATGTCCTAAGACATGTGGGTAGGACATCTTGGCCCAGTTCAGCTTAAAAGATAAAGCTTATCCATTAAGCACGTGTGTTTGTTTAAATTTGAATAAAGCGCGAATCTTTAAGTTACAAGCTGAGATTAGGATTAATGATAAAGTTTGTTATTAATCTTAAGTGTTAGATACGATTTGGAATCGTGTTTAATTTGTGGATAAAGATTAATTTCTTTATCTTTTGGAGTTTGTTTTTAAACAAGTTTGTTTTAAAACTAACTCTTAATTGTAGTGCATCTGAAAGACTGAAGATAATCTGAAGACTTGCACGCCTATAAATAGAACTCAACATAGAGCTTAAAACTCAACCCACAAGAACTGAAGATTGTGAGTTCAAAGCTTTGTGCCTACTGCGCAAAGCATTAGTGGCTCTTAGTATCGTTGTTTGATACTTTGCAGCTTTGTGGCTCTTAGTATTGGTTTTGATACTTTGTAGCTTTGTTGTTGAATGTTGCCATTCAACTAAGTCTTTAAACTTTGGAGTTTAAAGTTGTCGTCACTTGGGATTAGTGGTTAGAGGGAGTTGGGTAGGTTCTCATATTCAGGGGGAGTTAGCCCTTGAGTAGAAGATTGCTAGGATTAAGAAAAGGCATACATGCCAATAGGGTTTTTGGTATGGTTGTAAGACTAAGTATTAATTCAGATTAGTAGTGTTCACTTCCTGGATTGGTATCCCCCAGAGTAGGGCTGGTTTGCGCCGAACTGAGTTAACAATTACTGGTGTTCTTTATTGCTTTTATTTACTTCAGTACTGCAATAATATTTGTGATCCTCATAACCAATTGTCGAACCAGTTGTCTGAGACATCTGGACTACAGACACATTGTCCTAGACATTGTGTACGACATCTGTCCTGCTGAGGAACAGAATTTCATATTTGATTTGATGCAATTGAAAGAATATAATGTGAAAGAGTAATTTGGCAATAGAAGATATTTGAGGATCCGTGTGGTGGAAAAATAAAGGATATTCATTGCTTGCTAATAACCATCTACGGTTATTGAAATCATGAGCATCTAACCTAACCACTATGCTATTCCCATGGAATGTGGTAGAGCAAATATACCAAGAATACTAAGCATGGCTCAATTATTATGACTTAGTCAAAATTGGCTCTAATAAAGTTAAATAATTAAATAATAGTCACTCATAAAATAATTAAACACACGTGATCAAAATAATTAACTTAAATTATCAAATAATTAAAATAAGAATAGATCATACAAATTGGATCACATGATCAATATAAGAATAATTCGTCAAAATATTTAATTATACTAAGAATAGTTATTTTATCGGTGAATTGATTATGTAAATAAATAAAATCGATAAAAATAGGACTTCTAAATAGTTAAATAAAATAAACTATTAATTAAATAATAAATCAAGAAGTTACTAATTATAATGACATATATATACCTTATATATAATAAAGTATAAAATTTTGGGTTGTTACATTTTTAAATTTCTCCCCACCCCTCCCCTCCCCTCCCCTTCATTAAAATCCCTCCCCTCCCCTCCTCTCGGTTTGAACCAAACAGACCCTTAGGCATATTGTGGGAAATGATGAGGGCGTGTGCAAAGAGGTTGTGTTGAGGCAAATTGATGGATTATAAAAAAGTTGTCATCATCATTTTGTTCTCAATATTACTTGGTGGGACAATGGGATCCTCAATTTATAAAATATCAAATTTACTAATGAAAATGAAGGTTCTGAATTAATATTTTAGCACAACCATAGTTGATGATATACTTCCTCCGTCCATATTATAAAAAAAAGTTTTCATATTTATTAAGAAAAGTAAAATAGAATAATTTAAAGTATGACTTTTTATATTTTTCTTGAAATAAGTTTAATAGAAATATGTAAAAAGAATTTGTATTGGTTATTGATTATAGGGAAAAGAAGAGAGATTAAATTAAATACAATTTGTATTAAATTTCATGAGAATAAGTAAAAGTAAATCTTAAAAATTATAAAAGTACGTTGTTTTTGCTTATAATTTAGAACAAGAAAAAAGTTATTTTTTTCGCTTATAATATGGGACAAGGGACTACTTTGTATATAGGTTTAATTTAACCTTCTATTTTGATTGATCTTTTACATTTTTTTTAATTGGTCATTATATTTTGAACTTACAACCTTATGTTTCGTATCACGATAGATATACTAAAATCAAATGTCTCATCATAATTTCACAGCTTACAAAAAATCATGACAAATTACCGTAATTGTGGTGTATCCATCGTGATACTAAACATAGGCAACATCACTTATATTTACATCGATTTCGAAACTGTTGTGAAAATTGTTTTATCTGATGTGAAAAAAGTTTTATGCACTAGTATATGTTTCTTTTATATTCTCTATGTTATATTTTGAAATTTCTTTTTTGAAATTATATTTCAATTATATGTTTCTTTATGTTATATTTTATGCACTATGAGAGAAATTATAGAGAGAGATGGTATGACATGTGGTAATGACAAAATAGATCTCAAAAATAAACTAAATGTAAATGTAGGATTTTTTACTGTAGAAAATTCAAATTTAATGTTAATTTTTCATACTATATTAGTTAATATTAATTTGTATTTTCCCCGAAGGTATCTTTGTTTGTTTCGCGGTTTTTTGTTGATTGTATCCCAACAAAGGTTAACTTTCACTGACGTGGAATAATTTCAATTGATGTTTGATTGTACCCCACTTATTCTTTGATTGTATGGTCTTTCATAATGTGCAGATAAATATAAAGTGGTTAGGTATTTATTCGGCTCGAATGTGGCATCAATGAATTCTCATTAGTTTAACGGTCTACAAGTTCATCATTTGAAAACTTGTGTTTGTTTTTAGATAATTTAGTTGGCTTCTATTTGGTTGACTTCTCACATCTAAATTCAAACTTTCAAATTTTATGAGACATAAACGAAGAATGAAAAAGAAATAAGAACCTAGAATATCTCACCGTTCTTTATCAATTCCGTTCAATAAGAACCTAGACAATATTGAAGTTGAACCGATAAATAGAATTAAGAGATTATTAGAAATTGGAATTAAGAAATGAAATAATTAAATATTTTCTTATTTTTTGCACCCATTTTTATGACAACGAGAAGCTCGGAGCATTTCATTATTAATAGCTTAAATACAAATGAAAACGTTAGTATAAATATGGAAACTAGCTAGAGAGTGATGAAACCACCCTTGCAAGCAGATAAATGTCTTAGTCCTCGGCTAGACTATGAAGTTTTTCCCCTTCATTGAACTCGATCAACATTGCTTTAATACTCAAAGTTGATAATCAAACTATCAATCTGCCCAATTGAGTTGCTCTATAATAAATATAAAAAAAAAAATAGAGAAATTTATTGCCCTCACGCAGGATTGAACTACGGACCTTCAGTTTACAAGACTGACGCTCTACCACTGAGCTATAAGGGCAACTTGCAAAAATAAATGTATTTATAAATTAAATAATTCAATGAATAGCTGAGCAATTCTATAAAATTATCATATATATTAATATATTATAAAATTTATTCTCGAAGAAAAATCGAGTATTATTAAAGTTTTAAAGCAAGCACAACATATAAATTATAAAATTTATAACTAAAGTTATGTACGTATATATATGCAATATATCTTCCTTATTAAACATCAATAATTTGCTAGCCTAATAGATTAATTACTTTTAACAATCAACTTTTAAAACCTGGGATCAATTATTTTAATTTAAAATATTAATTTTATTAATTCCATTGTATAAACACCACTATATTAGTAATAATAATAAAAATAATAATAATAATAATAACATTAAATGTTTTGATAGCACAAAACAATTAGCAGTCATATCATTATAGGTTTGCCAAAGCACAGCTAAAAACAAAACAAAAAATTGGCGCAAAGTGTAAAAATTAGAGATCATTATCCGTAAAAATAATATTATTGCCATAAAATATTAAGACACAGAGGGTGCATCCTGAAGTGTATCCGGCACCATGCATAAGACAATATAGTAATATAGACTAATATTATTCATTGTAATTTTCATACTTCTTTAACTAATTTATTTTTATAGTGTATGTTCTTATGAATCCGTATTCTTTCAACTAATTGGTGTAATAAAATGTAGAATTGTTTCATTAATATACGATCATTTCGATCCATCTCTCACAAAGAGAGAAATTAAGAAATTATAAATATTGATGAGAAAAACAAGTATATCAATATAAGGGTACTATAAATTATAAAATATTAGTAGTAAATTTATTTTGTATTTTTTGTAGGCAAGAGGTACATTTATTGTTCCCGTGAACATAGTTCAGTAACATTATATGCAATATGCTAGGGATATTGTCTCCCTATTTTATTTTCCATAATTTTAGTCCCTCTAATTTTAAAAAATTAAGATATTTAATCTTTCTTATATTTTGCCCTTTTAATTTTGATAATATGGTATCTCATTTAAATGATGTGGCATTGTGTTTGCCATTTTATCAACGGATAAAAAAATTGGTAATGTTAAACTAAATACACATGCAAAAAAATAAAAAATACACACACACACATGTACAATCACCCAAGGACACTTGGATAAAATAATAAGAAATCTCTTTCTTTTTTGTTACAATATAAAAAATCTCTTCTAACTTAATCAAAAGTTATAAATTCGAACTCAATTTTGAAACTATAGCGGTGTGAATTTAGCCACAAACAGGGGCGGTGCCACACATACTTGAGGGTGTGCATATGCACCCCCTGGATTTGCACTACTACTCCTAATATCATAGCTTAAAGCTATTTTGCACACCCTCACAATTTCACTTTGCACCACTTTTTGCACTTAAAAACTGCCTCTATCACTCACATTATGTTGCATCACTAGCTTCTCATATCCTTTTAACTACTATTTTTTAAATTGTTTCTAAATATTCATATTTAATTTAAATCACAAGTGATCTATAATGTAGATATATGTATTACATATATATTAAAATTTTATAAATTTGTATACTCAAAATAGTTTTATACTCGGTTCATTTTTATAAAAAACATATGAGTCGATAAAAATTAATATAACTGGTTTACGACAGCTTAAATACATCAATACTTATTTGTCAGTAAATTGAGCAATGAGAAAATTATATATCCACTTGATTGTGTATTTATGTTGTTACCATATCGATACGTATGCACCGGTTTGATTTATTTGATATCTTTCTCATGTAATCAATACTTATGTCGAAAGAGATTTGTTCAACAATATAGATAACAAGTTGATTATTTGACGATTTAAAAACTTCAAATTGCGCAACGAACAATTATCAAATATATATGTATGAAATTTTATATATAATTAATTATAAAATATTGATTAAAAATTTGCACCCACTGAGCCAGGGTCCGAGCACCGCCACTGGCCACAAATATACAGCAACATTAAATCTCTCAAGAGAGTTTTGTCACTTATTATAGTCCTACGTCAAGTCATTTGTCGTAATTGAATTAGGCTATAAGCCCACACTTATATTAGGAGTGATAACGAATGATAGCTACTGGCAAGTGTATAAACTAGCCTAGCCATGCAAATTGTTTGGATGGATGAGAGTCACTTCCATGGTTGGTAATGGTAATGCATGGTAACGAATTTAATAAATGGACAAACTCCATTCCGCAGGGTAGGGAAATCCTCTGAACATGCAACTACGTTACTATTTAATTAATTAGATGATATTTTTCATGATTTCCAACAATCATAATCAAGATTAATGGACTTTGTCACCAAAAAATAATCAGATTAAAGGATGAGAGTGACTTGACAAGATCATTATTAATGGCCTATCACACATAATTGAATCTTCATGGACTTCCGACTTAGACAGTTCTGAAAGAAAACGATTTCAAGTTTAATTCCTTTGTTAATGGCCAAGATTTTAAATGAACAACTCAAAAAGCTAGTATTACTCACTTTGTTGATATTGTGAAAAGAAATGACAATTTGGTTAAATTAATCTTATTTTGTTATTGGTGTAATAATTAAAGGATAAAATTGGAAGTAGATGACATTTATATTTTATAAAAAAAAATACTAAAGTAAAACTCATTTTGAAAAGGAGGGAGTATAATACTTCCATAGGGTCCATATAATAAAAATAAACAAAATGTTAGCTTAAGAGTATTTACTAAAGAGTCAAATTAGGTAAATATATATATTAAAATTTGTTTGTTCAAAATAAAAATATATTGAAATTTGTGTAATCAAATTCTTTAAAATTCTAAACAGTCATCTGTTAGTGTGTTAAGGGTACTAATTAAACTTGCAAATTTAAATTATTTATTTCAACACAACTCATAAAAACTATTAGTACTAGCGGCCAAAAGGACACATTCCATGCCCGTTTGTGTGATGACATTCTTTATTATGCTAATATAGATAACTATTTAACCTCCTTTTATATAGTGCTTAGTTAATTGATAACTACTTAACTTCTTTTTTTGTGCTTAGTTATTAAGAAGAAAAAAATAAATCATTTTTTTTACTAAAAAAAACTGAAAACCAACTTTTGTGTGGAAGATATTTTTTAACAAACATATAACAAATATTTGAATAGAGTGAAGGACAAAAGTGACAATAAAAAAAGTCCACACGAAAGGAGTTATTCTTTTTATAGAATGATATAGATGATATAGATGATATAGATAATCTAGTCCTTATTTTTAGAGAAAAGATATTTGTACTTTCAATTTTGACAATTTTTGGGACAACTTCTCTCTCATACTCTCATTATTTTATTACTCTATATATCCTCACATTTCTTTTCCTTTAATTTATTGTTTTTGCCATAAAATAAAGGGTAAATAGGCTTTTACCCCCTGCAAAGTAGGCGAGTTTTGCGTTACCCCCTGTAATTTTTTTTCTTGAGATTACCCCCCTGCAAAATTTATTTTTTTCATTTACCCCTTTTTGTTGACGTTGCAGGCAAAAAGTCAAGTTTTTTGCTGACGTGGCAGTTGACTTTTGCCTGCCACGTCAGCAAAAAGGGGGTAAAAATCAAAAAAATAAATTTTGCACGGGGGTAATCTCAAGAAAAAAATTATAGGGGGGTAACGCAAAACTCGCCTACTTTACAGGGGGTAAAAGCCTATTAACCCTAAAATAAAAAGGAAAAGATAGTTGTCTCATAAGTTGTCCAAAAATTGGTTGTCCAAATATCACTACTCTATTTTTAGCACGTGCCTAGAAATAAAATTAAAGAAACTAGTGTTATATAGGATCAAAATTAACTTACTCGGATGTCAACGGGCGATAATTAAGTTGACAGTACTTTACCATTTATTTTTCCACCATCTAAAATGTTATGCATCCTTAATTTTCTGTTTTAGGGAGTATTCTTGCCCTACTTCCATATCTGCGGGAATCCATCAATATTAAAATAATATCAAATTTTTATTATTTTTAATCAAACTAATTGTAAAAAAAATATTTAATCATGAACCAAATAAAAAATGAAGACACATCACATATAAACAAGCTTATACACTTAGTGTGAAAATATAAATAAATATAATATGTAAAGTACTTGAATATGCACATATAAATGTGATTTTAATAAATTGTTCGGAAAAAGAGTCTTTGGGGGGTGGGGGATAAAATTCCGATCTCATCTCCAAGACTTTCTCCTCATCACCATTTCGGCGGAGACAAATTATCCACCATCAGATCTCCGAATTGGACAATCTTCACAGAGATCTTCATTTAAGAGAAAATGGATTCCACGGAGTAGGTCAGGGCAAAGCCTGCAAGTTGCACTGTAGTACCGGGAGGGTCTCCAAATTATAGGAGTCTTAAAATTTTATTATAGGATATTAAGAGTTATAATAATAGTGAGAAATAAAAAGTCCAATTCTCAATTAATTTGTCAATATGTTGATTAAAATATAACTTTTTTATACTATTTTTTTTTACAGTGTTGGTTATAAAGATGCTTATTTTTAATGTTATATACAATTTAAATAAAAGATAATTTTTATTTACATTTTTTACATTTTATTTATATTAAAGGTTTATTTTTAATAATCAAACAAAATCTCTAAATAGTTAGGACCGAGGTCGGAGGGACAAAGATCCCACTACTTCTCATCCCATGCCATATCTTAATGGCATAAATAAATGTATGTGACCCTTACGTTTCATACAAGAGGGAAACGACAGCCTAGGGTGGATCATTTCGCTGTAATCTTATAGAGTACATGATTGCAATCTTATAGAGTACATGATCTTATAAATGTACTCCCTCCGGCCTTAATTATAAGCAAATTTCACTTTTTAGATTCATTAGATATCCAATGTATTTGGTCTTAATTAAGTCTAGATACATTAGTAATCAAATGAATCTAAAAAGTGGAATTTGCTTATAATTAAGGCCGGAGGGAGTAACTCAAATAAGTTGAATTATCCAAAACTCATTTCGCTGTAATCTTATAGAGTACATGATCTATTAATATTCTTTCTACTCGATCACAATCGATCATGTACTCTATAAGATTACAGCGAAATGAGTTTTGGATAATTCAACTTATTTGAGTTAAGAGTTTAAATAAATGAAGGATTAAAATTCTAACAAAAGAAGAAAAATAAATATGAGTTTTATTTTTTATTTTTAAGATAGACGAATTGGAAAACTATTAGAAATACACATGTAATATGGAGAAACCAGTTTGGTCATGGCGTCTAATGCCAGTTAACAATTTCAGCATTTCTATCAGTTAAGTTAGAATTTATGGGGTAAAAATGAGCTTTAACAATTTTTTAAAAAAAATATATTATAATGTGATCGAATATTATTATTTTATTCGCTCTATAATTTGTGTTGGTGGACTAAATTTTGTGCCGTCATTCAATGTTGGCTTTGTAATATTCTCAAATATATGAATTATTGGCTGTGTTTTGCAATGGAAGAATCAAGAAGGTGACATTATTTGTTTTAGATTGAATAGGAATTAGGAAGTGATTGTACGTCACAACTCACAAGATTGTGGCTGAAAATGGTGAACAATTCCTTTTCTAAGATTCAAGTAACTTGCAATTTATACGTCATAATCATCA
The DNA here is from genome assembly GCA_030408175.1 of Trifolium repens. NCBI lineage: Eukaryota > Viridiplantae > Streptophyta > Magnoliopsida > Fabales > Fabaceae > Trifolium > Trifolium repens. The sequence continues at coordinate 43,554,560 of CP125851.1, forward strand.
TAATATGTACTATGAAACACAAGAATGTGTTGGCAATAATATATGCTCTACCGTTCAAGGAAATTAAATTAAGAGTGGGCAATTGGTTTTTTGCGCGTGATAGTGATTATTCCTAATTACGAGTATGGGTTCACGTGTTAGAATTTTTCTTTTTTTTTTTAGTTAAAGATAATTATTGCATTAAGCAAAGTCTAACTACAAATTTAGGGGTGTTAAAAAATTCAGTTAACCGTACCAAACTGTAGTTCGAACTGCACTGAACTATATTTTAAACCAAATCATTTAAAACATTTTTGAACTGAACAACTTTTAAAAAATAGTTACAATTCAATTTAAAATCTGTTCAGAACCGGTTCAAATTTATAATCTACTTTTAAAAACAAAAAATTCTACACGTTATTAGTCTAAATCATTTTTGTTTAAATATTTTTTTAAAAAAAAAAGAAAGATTTAGCATATATATATGCAAAAATATCAAAAAGTAACAAAAATGTTAAGTTGGTGTAGTGGCAAGCTAAACATACATTAAACCAAAGGTCAATGATTCTACTCCCACTTTTGACAATTTTTAATAAAAAAATAATATATAATTAATAATAAAATATTAATAAAAGGCTGCCGGAGCTCCGCCCAAGAGCCGCCGTGGACCGCCACCGACCACCGAAAATTCCTGAACCGCCGCCGTGGACCGCCTCCGGCGGCCGCCATGCCACAGACACCACCACTTAATGTATTTAAATAAAATTAATCTGATTAAAAATAGATTAATTAAAACAATTTATATTTTATGAACCGATTTTAAATTGGTTATGAACTGAACCGATTTATAAAAATAGACTAGTTTTTATTAAAAGTGGTTTCAGTTATTGAACTTGATAACACCCCTACTACAAATCAAAGGTCAAGACAGCAGAAATACAAACGGTATCTCTTCAATCCACATATAATCCAAATTATAAAGTAGTTGAATAATGGGCCAACTTGATTAGTTTCATGCCTAATATGAATAAAATTTAAACTAACAAAGCAAATATTAAAATTAATACAATCTTTAATAATAGAACAAACATAGTTGGAAGATTGTTGATGATTGTTCAATAACAAAACCATATTTTAAGCATTTGATTCTGCCATAAGATTCATCAAAGACATATCATTTGCAAATTGTTGGCACAAAGATGATAGAATGAATAGAAAGGAAATGTATTAAATGAGCTTGTAATAAGAATGACGGCTACAAAGAGAATAAGGCACTTACATCTATGCTGACATAACTACTCCTATTTATACACAAAACTAGGTCATAAGGACAGCATAGTAAAATACTAAAATACCCTTAAATATAAATTACTTCTAACACCATCCCTTAATTTATATTTACACACAAACTAACGCTCCAGAAGTTAAACAAACTTTTGGACTTTTGGATCCTCATCAGAAGCTTCTGTTTGCTTCTGGCTTTCTGTTTCTCCTTCAGCTTCAGCTTCAGCTTCTGCTTCTCTTTCTGCTTCGGCCTTTTCTTCTGCTTCAGCTTTTGCTTCTTCTTCTGCTTCTGGCTAATAACCTCAGAAGCTCTACTACTTCTGAGCAACACTGCTTCTGAGTAATGGCCACAGAAGTTTCTTCTTCTAACAGCTTCTGAATATGAATTACTTCCAGAACCATTCCTTAATTCATATTCAGCAAATTCAATTTCTGCAACACCAATTCCATCCCTCAAATGGATAAGGTGTTCAGCCTTGACATCCTTCATCAGAGCATCTGCAAGTTGTTTTTGAGCACTACAGTGAGCAGCTTCTAACACTTCATTCTGGACTTGACCTCTTCGCAGATTCTTGTCTTCAGACCAATCAGAGTCTATCAGCTCTGCATTAGTTTTAACACCAGAAGGGCCCAAAAAATCATACCTCAGAGTCTCAAGTTCTTCTGTCATGGCCTGCAACCAGACTTGCTTCTCGAGAATTTCTTCAGTAGTAACAAATTCAGAACTTCGGACCTCAGAACTTGCCCCTTCAGAGCCTTGGACACCAGAACTTGCTCCATAGTCTATTCCAGAGTCGCAATCTTCTTCCAGTTCTGGAACAGTATCAGATGCTAGACAACCCACTCCAGAAGCTCCACCTTCAGAGTCTTGAATACTCCCAGAAACTCTGCCTTCAGAAGTTTCACCTTTAGAAACATGACCATTGTTAGAGGCTGGACTACCTTTAGAAGCTCCTCCTTCAGAAGGTCCACCTTCAAAGTCATGATTTCCTCTAATGGCATGATCAAATTCAGAAGCTTGTCCTCCAGAACCTACGTCTTCAGAATCTTGATCACCACCATCTGAATCACCACTAGATTCTGGATCAGAATCAGATGCACCATCTGAATCATCACCACCATCTGATTCAGAATCAGACTTGCCTTCAAACTCTTCTTCTTCAGAAGTTGGAGACCCAGAAGTTTCACCTTCAGAAGCTCTTGCATCTGAATTGTTATCAGAAGTTCTTCCTCCTTCAGAACCTTCAGAATCTCCTTCAGAGTCACCTTCAGAGTCTGAACCTTCAGAGTCTGATCCTTCAGAATCTGATCCTTCAGAGTCTGATCCTTCAGAATCTGATCCTTCAGAGTCTGATCCTTCAGAATCTGATCCTTCAGAGTCTGGTCCTTCATCTTCTGACTCATCTTCAGAGTCATCTTCTGACTCTGACTCATCTTCAGAAACCTCTTCAGAGTCAGAAAACGTCAACTTCACAGGTTCATCATCATCAGATTCATAAGCCATTAATAGCACAGGTTCATCATCAGAACTTCTGGCCATATTTGCTTCTTCTGACTCCCTTTCTTTGTTTAACAAGCAATCATTGGCATAGTGACCAAAGTTCTTGCAACAGTAACACTGAAGATTCTTCTTGTCAGACTTCTCCTTTCTTTTCTGATATTTCTTCTCATCAGAGTAGAACGCTTCTGACATCTGAGCCCTACCATGTCTGTTCTGCTTCTGGTCCTTCTTGACAAAAGAAGCTTTCAGAGCCTGCTCTGCCTCTCTCTCAGAGGTTCTCTCAGTCATACGCAACTCATGCGCCTCCAGACTGCTTTGCAGCTCTTCAACTCTCATGGTGCTCAGATCCTTGGAATGTTCTATAGCTACCACAATGTAATCAAACTGAGGGGTAAGAGATCTCAATACCTTCTCAATGATTACTTGTTCTGAAAGAGTTTCTCCACAAGCTTTCATCTCATTGGTGATAACAATCACTCTGGAGATATACTCAGGGACCTTCTCGTTGTTCTTCATGTTGAGATTCTCATACTGCTTTCGTAAGGACTGAAGCTTCACCTTCTTCACTGATGCATCGCCACCATAGCATCTGACCAGTGTGTCCCACGCGGCCTTTGCCGTTTCTGAGTCAGCAATCTTCTCAAACACGTTTTCATCCACACACTGATGGATGTAGAACAACGCCCTCTGATCTTTCTTCTTCGTATCCTTCTGAGCAAGCTTTTGTGCATCTGTTGCATCTGCTGCTACTGGAACGTAACCTTCAGTAACAAGTTCCAATACATCTTGAGCACCAAACAGAACAATCATCTGTTTCATCCAACGATTCCAGTTTTTGCCATCAAACACTGGAAGCTTGGTACTCATACCACCGTTTCCGTTCATCTTCAAACTTTGTGCTTTCACTTAAGAATCTCACTAACACTCGTGTTTCCCAATCCCGCAGAATCAGAAAATGTGATTCTGTTACAACTTCGTTCAAGATTCAACTCGAATTCAAGAAACGAAATCAATCACACAACGCCTCACGTTTCACTCGTGTTTCCCGTGGATTCGAACCGGAGCTCTAGATACCAATTGTTGGCACAAAGATGATAGAATGAATAGAAAGGAAATGTATTAAATGAGCTTGTAATAAGAATGACGGCTACAAAGAGAATAAGACACTTACATCTATGCTGACATAACTACTCCTATTTATACACAAAACTAGGTCATAAGGACAGCATAGTAAAATACTAAAATACCCTTAAATATAAATTACTTCTAACACAAATTCCAAACCCTTATTAAAGCTTCTGCTACCTTTGAATTTGGTAATGAAAGGATTTTGCAAGAGCTAGTAGCAACCACAACACCATCAACATCTCTCACCACAACACCGATACCTCACTTACCTCCCTCTATCGGACCTGTTGCATCAATATTAAGGGCCTGTTTGGTGCGCATGATATGATAGTGACAGAATATGATATAAAACAGGATTAGGATATGATATGATATGAGTTGGATAACAGTTATCTTCAGTTATCCTATCATCTGTTTGGTGCACCCAGGATAAAAAACATGATAACTATCATATCATGTTTTTAATACATGCATTGCTCATAATAATATGATAAGATATATATCATATTTAAATGACAAAATTAACCTTATAAAATAATTATATTCTAAATAAATTATTTTATAATACTTTGAATTTTATAAATAAAAAAATTAAATAAGCAATCAAATAATATCATGAGCAAGTAAACACGACAAACTCATTATATGAAACATGATCAAATAAAAAACTTATTTATATATGTTAGATAAGCTAAATAAATATATATGATATAACTTATATATAAATAATAAAACTACCATTGCAAGAGAATTATATTTAATTTATTATAAAATTTAGATTAATATCCCTAATTTTCAATTTTTAATAACTATTTTATTTTAAAAATATTGTAACTTTAGTAGAATTTTGATTTTTAAGATTGTATAAATTACAAAATTACCCATGTGAAAAAATCGTGTATATATTTAAAAATTAATTATTTTATTATTAATTTAATATCAAATTATTTTATTATTTATATTTTATTAATTTTCATTTTTTATTTAAAATATATTTTATAAAATAAATCAGTAAATTATTTTTTTATCCTATCATGTTGATAACCCAGCTCAAATTCAGGATAAGAATTGTAACTAGAGAGACGATATGATAAGATTCAGGATTAACTTATCATATCCTGCTGCTACACCAAACACTAGATTAAGACAGGATATGATACTGTTATCCTATTCTGTCTCTTATCCTGCGCATCAAACGGACTCTAAGCTTATAATAACCTAACCGGTAAGTGGGGTTGTCCAATGAACATCAGAAATAGGCATTTGGACGACAATTTAACATTTCCAACAACACTCCACTAGCATTTTTGAAATTAGAAATAGCCTTTGGACAACGGTATTCACATCAATATGAGTACCTTCAAAACATTTTTATTTCGAGCACATCATATTTCATAACAAGGCCAGCACCTGATCTATAACATTCTCAGCTGCATTAATAATATATGTTTTCCAATCACACTCCTGAAAAGATACGTAGCTGGAATCATGAGAATTAAATACCACACCTAAGGGAGAAGCAAACCATACTTGCTTTGACCAATGGCAATCCATAAATAGATGAGAAATTGTTTCATTATATTGTCCACAAAAAACACACAAAGTAGAGGGTCACAACTGATTCCTTTTTTAAAAGACCATTTTTTTATTGGTATCTTTGCATGTAGATGATACGAACTCCTTACTGAAAAAATAGCAGACTGTGAAGCACCCCACACAAATTCATCCTATAACCGAGAGGAAGAGAGTGGCAACTAAAAGATTTGTTGAGCTTCAAAAAGGAGAAAAACTTTATTAGAATTTTCTTGGTAGTCTTTGTTTGTATTAATTTTCTGATTTGTTGTGAATTCGACGAAACTAACCAGACCAATAAACCTTAACTAGTGTGAGGCAAAACAAATAAAGCAACCAAACAACAACAATGAGTATGCACTAATAATCAACCAACAAAAAGCAATAAACCTATGAAAGCAATAAAGAACACAAAATCAATTGTTTACCCAGTTCAATGTTAATGAACCTACTCTGGGGGAGAGAGAGCTCTCCTTTTCACTATCAATCTTCCTCCTCCTTGATTAGAATGAGATTTCACAAGAGTTACAATAATTCTACCCTTTTCCCAAATCTCTTCCCGTGACCAAGAGATTTAATCAATAATGATTAAAAGATGAAAGAATGAAGTTCCAAACACTAGAAATAACCTAAGATATGACCCTCTTAATCCTAGACTTGATATTGGAACAAAACCCTCTCAAAACCCTAGCCTCTAACACAAAAAACGGCTGCTGAAAACAGAACACGCACTTTATAGGTCGTGCTCGCGCCTGGCGCCAGCCCTGCCACGCCTAGCGCACTAGAAGAGCACGCCAGGCAACCAGTTCTGAACACGGCGCCTAGCGCCACACACCCCGCGCCTGGCGCAGGGAACAGTCAAGAAGAGGACTTCAAATCAAGTTTTCAAGGCAATCTTCAACTTGATTTTTAGAAAAATATGAGTATAAATAAAGTTTGATTAATAATTCTGTAAATTATGATTGAAATTTATGTTTTTCGAATAGTTTGTTGTTATCCGAATTCAATAATTAATTGAATTCACCAATTTGATTACAAAGTTTGGTGTATAAGCTAATGTTTTAAAAATTAAATTAAACAAACTAATTGAAAATTGTTGGTTTGATCCTCATATGATTGTACCACAATCTAGTTGAAGTGGATTAAATTAGAACTAAATCACGGTTGAATATCTATTAATAACTTACTTTATGCAATATTTTATTTATTTTTACTTTTTATTGATGTGTCATCTAGTTTAGTTGTAGTGAACCGATTGAATCATAACACAAATGTATAAAACATTGATCATACTTAAATGAATTTGTCCAAATTCAAATATGAATCATCATTATAAGTGGTTCATCGTAAATTAGTTAGTAATTAAAAAATATTTAAAATTCTAATAACTGTAAAAGCAAATGGTAATCCTCATTATTAACTGCACCTTCAATACACAGATATGCAAAGCCAATACAAAATGGACTTTGCTACATAAGGCCCATTCTCAATGTGAGCCCAATACTCAACAAACTCTCCCCTAATTGTACAATCATGACACAACAATTAAAACAGCAAACTAACTACAGAAAAATACAAACATATGCAAGAAGCATACAATCAACACATAGCTAAGCTTCTGACTTGTCTGCCAAGCAACAGTTTCCAACACCTCACAATTAAGCTTCTGACTTGTCTGTTAAGCAACCATTCCCATCATTCCTTTCAGTTTACAGAAAGCTTCTAGGGCTTAGTCATCAAATCTGCAATTTGATCTTCTGATTTGCAGTACCTTAATTCCACAATTCCATCTCTGGCTAGATCTCTTAGAATGTGGAATCTAACATCTATATGTTTGCACCTGCCGTGCATTACAGGATTTTTAGATAATTTGATTGAAGAGCTATTGTCACAAAGAATCACAGTGCTTCCTCTTTGTCCAACCTGTAAATGATTCAACACAGATTTCATCCAAATACATTGACAAGCACAAGCAGCAGCTGCCACATATTCAGCTTCTGTGGTGGACAATGTTACAATTGGTTGCTTTTTTGATGACCATGACACAACACTTGTTCCCAACATGAATACATATCCTGATGTACTCTTTCTATCATTCAAATCTCCAGCATAATCTGAATCTGACCAACCAACCAATTCAAATCTTCCATCTGTTTTGTGCTTGTACATTATACCATGAGTAAGTGTACCTTTCAAATACCTCAATTCTTTTGATTGCCATCATATGCATTTCTGTTGGCCTATCCATGAACCTAGCTACCAAGCACACATAGTAAGTCAGGTCAGGCCTAGTGGCAAGCAAGTACATTAGGCAACCTACTATCTGCTTGAATTCTCTAGCATCAACCTGTTTTCCACCTTCATCTCTGACAAGTTTGCAGCCTGTTACTATAGGACTCTTCACTGTGTTACAATTCTCCATGCCAAACCTCTTCAATATTTCTTCAGCATACTTACACTGATGAATGAGTATACCCTGCTCAGATTGTGTGACTTCTACACCCGAAAAGTACTTCATTTTGCCCAAGTCAGTCATGGCAAAATGATTTTTCATTGATTCCTTGAAGTTATGTACCATGGTCAAATCATTTCCTGTGCACATAAGATCATCTACATACAAACTTACAATCAGAAGTTTCCCTTGATCTGCATACTTCACAAAGAGAGTGTGTTCATGAGAACATTTTTCAAATTTTTCACTGATGAAATATTTTTCTATCTTGCTATACCAGGCCCTTGGTGCTTGTCTCAGTCCATAGAGGGCCTTTCTCAATTTGTACACTTCATCTCTATTACCCTTCTGATAACCAAGAGGTTGATCCACATAGATATCTTCAGCTAGTTCACCATGCAAAAATGCACTTTTCACATCAAGTTGGAACACTTTCCAGTTTTCTTTTGCAGCCAGTGCAAGTATAATTCTTATGGTATCCCATCTGGCTACAGGGGCAAATACTTCATTATAATCTATTCCATGCTTTTGACTGTACCCTTTAGCCACCAATCTGGCTTTATACTTCTCAATCTCACCTCTTTCATTCATCTTGGTCTTGTAAATCCATTTCACACCAATGGAATTAGCACCCTTAGGTAGAGTAGTTAGTTCCCAGGTATTATTGCTCTCAATAGACTCAATCTCTTGATCCATAGCTTTTCTCCACACATCATATTTCTCTGCTTCTTCAAAGGATTTTGGATCTTTGCTTGAGATAAAGACAGCTAGATTATGTAACTCTTCTTCTTCACTGTCATCACTAGGCACAGGTACATAGTCTTTGAAGTGTTGTGGGGGTCTTCTCTGTCTTGGTTGCACTGGATTCTCATCACTGCTTGAAGTATTCATATCTAGCATTTCATCATTGCTTTCATCTGCCTGATTATTATCATCATCAGCTATACCAACATTATCTTCACTGGTTGTTTCATTGATGTTTTCATCATCTGTGTTGCCAGCATCATTTTCATGTGAGTCTTTGTTATCACCATTACTCCAATTCCAGCTTTTGTTTTCTTCAAAAACAACATCCCTGCTGATTAAGATTTTCTTTCTTGTTGGATCATATAATTTGTATGCTTTAGATTCATCACTTACTCCAAGGTGAACACACTTGATGCTTTTATTATCCATCTTAATTCTCTGACTATCAGGTACATGTGCAAATGCTATGCATCCAAAGACTCTAAAATAATGCACTGCTGGTTTTTCTCCACTCCATGCCTCTTCTGGTGTGATATCTGTAACAGATAGTGTAGGACTTCTGTTCATAACATGAGTTGCCCATTTGATTGCTTCTGGCCAGAAAACTTTAGGAACATTTCTCCCAGCTATCATGCTCCTAACCATATCCATCAAGGTTCTGTTCTTTCTCTCTGCTACTCCATTCTGCTGTGGAGTGTATGCAGCAGTCAACTGCCTCTTGATCCCATGATTGCTACAAAACACATTAAAGTCATTGGATGTGAATTCACCCCCTCTATCTGTTCTCAAGCATTGAATTACACACCCAGATTCATTTTCAACTAAGATTTTAAAAGTTTTAAACAAATCCAGTGCACTAGATTTTTCTTTCATGAAATAGATCCAAGTTTTTCTGGTGAGATCATCAGTGAAGGTAATAAAGTACCTGTTGCCCCCATTAGATGTTGGATTGATAGGACCACATATATCAGAGTGTACCAACTCTAATTTGCTTGAAGCTCTCCATTTTGCCTGCTTAGGTATTGGATTTCTGTGTTGCTTGCCAATCAAGCAATCTGCACACTTGTCTTCACTCTCTTCCAGCACAGGTAAACCTTTCACCATACCCTTTCTAACTAGAGTGTTTAGCCCTTTGATACTCAAATGTGCATATCTGTTATGCCATAATTGAGATCTTTCCTGTGTTGAAGTTTTCAAGCATCTAGGCAGTACAACAGTTGCATTGAGCACATACATTCTATTGGTGGACATGTGTGTTTCAAAAAGTAGACCCTTTTCATCATGATAGAGCTTGCATAGATCATTCTTAAACACAATGGTTACATTTCTCTGTTGAATCTGGCCAATGCTTAACAGATTTGTTTTTAAGCCAGGTATATAGAAAACACCAGTAATGACATGAATTTTTCCATTGATGCACAGTTTGACATTACCTCTACCCATAACATTCATTCTTGAATCATCACCCAACCTAACTGAATCTTTATAATCCGCATCAAATTCATACAACCAATCTTTGTTACCTATCATATGATTGCTACAGCCAGAATCTAAGAACCATACCTCAGCTTTTGATTCTTCACAAGCAGTTTCACCCATAAGCAACATCTCCTCTTCATCATTGAACTGGGCATAATTTGCATTTTCACCCCATTCAGGGCATTCATTCTGATAGTGTCCTAGCTTATGACACTTGTAACACTCAATTGCTTCTTTGCTCTGTCTACCCCTACCACGTCCTCTAGATGAGTTTCTTCCTCTTCCTCTCCCTCTTCCACCATTTGCAATTTTGAGAGCTTGTTCATCTTGACTGTGTTGTTGATTCTGACTCTTCATGCGTTTTTCTTGGACAATGAGACTGCTTTGAAGTTCATCAATGGATAATGATGTCACATCATTTGATTCTTCAATGGAGCATACCACGTAGTTGAATTTTGCAGACATGGATCGCAAGATTTTCTCAACTATGGTGACTTGTTCAATCGTTTCACCAAAAGATTTCATCTTGTTGGCAATAGCTAGTGTTCTTGCGAAGTAATCATCCACAGATTCTCCTTCCCCCATCACAAGAACCTCAAAATCACGACGCAACGCTTGTAACTGAACTCGTTTGACCTTTGTTGAACCTTGATATTTTTGCCTCATTGCATCCCAAATATCTTTTGCTGTGGTACGATTCAGAATCGTTTCCATGATTGTTCTATCTATGGCTTGGAAGAGATAGTTCTTGACCTTCAAATCAAGAAGCTTGCTTGCATTTTCGGCTTGTAACTGCTCCGCCGTGGGGTTTGCCGGTGCTGCTGTGATCCCCACTTCAACGAGATGCCAATATTCTTTTGATCGGAGCAGATTCTCCATCATCATAGCCCAATGTTCATAGAACCCATCGAATCGAGGAATGGAAAGCTTGAAATCAGAGCTTTCCGCCATTGTTAGTGGTGAAAGAAACAATGGATGTAAAACGAAGAAGAGCGGTGACAGTTACGGTGGTTGCAACCACCCGTAACAGAAAAAACGGTTATGAAACGGGTCGGACCTGGATTATGGGCTCTAGATACCAATTGTAAAAGCAAATGGTAATCCTCATTATTAACTGCACCTTCAAAGGGTATTTATACACAGATATGCAAAGCCAATACAAAATGGACTTTGCTACATAAGGCCCATTCTCAATGTGAGCCCAATACTCAACAATAACGACATAAAATGAACACAACAAATGTCCAACTAGTTCTAGATACAACATTAGTGTCAAAAAATATAGTCTAGACTCTAGGGATTTGTGATTCATTCAGAATTTAAACATGGAACACCATGCTTCTTTGCCAACAGCTATTGTCAAGACAAGCTTTTGATTGAGTTCGCAACTTCTTGGATTGTAAGAGTCTTTGAAGCAAAATTAAACTCATTTTTCTTGGTTTTCATCTTGAAAACAAAAATGTATGTGTGATTAACAATAGACCTTCTCCTTCGAAAATTAAAAACAAAAGTTATGCAATAGTAAAAATAGGTCCCGTAGTAGTACAAAGGTCAGTCAGGTCATGCCGACCCACTTATAAATTTCATATTAGATTGATCCGATCGAGGAGCAAACATTTTGCAAAAAGATGGTCTTCAGACTCCCTAGTTTCCGGATCCGAGGGACATAGTGAGTTCTTCCATTTCAGTTAAATTTTTTCATATACAAAAGTTATTAATCAAATCCGTGGTCGAGTCAAAATTTCTTTTAAGTTTTCTTAAACCAAGGGATATTGGTGGCAAAGTTATACAAGTTTATAGAGGTCATATGGATATTGGCCGGTAGCTGGGCGACTTTGGAGTAGTAGCTCACAAATTTTGAAAAATCAACAAAAAATAGCTTAATTTCAAAATTTGAAAGAATATTTTTTTTTAATTTAACACATATGTAAGTCTCCTAGCTATAATACTTTATATAGTTGACATTCTTAGAAATATGATTATAGCTCGCTTTGCCAGATGTTAGGTAAGGTTGACATGAATAGGTGCATTAATTAGATCGAATGATATTGAAAACGGAATATATATTAATATTTTGATCTGACTCATATTTGAAGGTGATCATCCAATAAACGTTTTTTAATTTCTATTTTAAATAATGGCCTTAAGGCTTAAACTATTTATTACTTATAAGGAAATAATATGAAATACAATTGTTTTAATAACCAGGTCTGACTATGTGGATAAATGTCCAGTCAATAAAAAAAATCCTGATAAAGAACATGCAAATTATATTAATAAAAGAATGCTTTGAACAATGTGTTAGTTTTTTTCATATAAATAAATACAACACCGTCCCTGCGAACATAACCAAGTTGTCAGAGATATCACATTATATATCAATAGTTGGGGTTTAAACCTGAGATTTTTCGGTCATTCACTTCAAAATTTAATTTCTAATTATTAAACTATCGTACTTGACAAAAATTAAAATATAAAAGCTATATATAACCAAAGTATTTTTCCAATTTTCTTCATAATAAATATATAACTTGGTGAAATAATAAATATATTTTTCTTCAAAAATTATATTTGAAGACGTTATTTCTCTACTAGAATATTAATTTGAAGTATGTCAGTTCAATCTGCCAGATCAGAATGATAAAGTTCAGCCATAGATGGTTTGCATACACATAACGTGTGAATCATCCGTTTGTATTATTAAAGATGGTACATATCAACAATTATCCAAATCCTTGTGGCATATATATATTCATCTTTTTTTGTTACAAGGTGGCATGGCATGGCATATATTCATATATTGTGTGTGTGAAGTCAGAAAATTTAATTAGAATAGAATATATTCATTAAAAGAAATTCATCGTAAATGTGTTCATCTTTTAGGATCGATGAATGAATCAGCTTATCATTACATTAGGCTGCAGCAGCCTGCTTTAAAATATTCATTATTTTTCAAATGTGACATGAAATGGATATCATGGAAATATATGGATATTTTAAGTAACAAAATCCGACACTATGCAATTTTTTATTTTTATTAATTCTGAAACGATTAATATATTAATTATTAATTTGTTAGTTTTTGTTTGAGGGGGTAATATACATATTAATATCTGCATTTTCTTTCTTTGTTGTTTATTAATTTCTTTGTTAGTTTTTGTTTGAGGGGATAATTTAAGTGAAAATTTGTGACTATATGGATAAGAAATATCAATTTTTACTACCATTTTTTATACGGGTTGAACTTTTATTGGACACCATTACTCTATTTTTTTTATAATGTTAAAATATATGATGAGGGGATAGTGTCCATACCACTCTCTAAAAGTATTAACGGAATTCAAACTCAGAATTTTTTGAATTTAAGATCTGTCTTTTTATCATTAGCATTCATGTGGCTTAATTTTATTGTTGTTTATGACTAAAAAACTTACGAGCATATTATGATGTATATGATCGGCACATCATGCAACAAGGCCCTATGAAGTACAGACTCTGATACGGAAACCGCGACATAATACAGACACTCCGACACCGATAATGTAAAAAACATATGACACTGACACCGCTATATATATGATAAAATTCGATTTTATTATTTAAAAAAATTAAAGATATTTTAATAAAAATTAATATCTTTAATTTTTCATTGATAACATTATTTCAATACATGTTTAACTTTTTTAGAGTGCCAAAGCAAAGAAAAAAAATTATTTTTTTGGTGAAACTTGTTTGACTATTCCGATAGGTGTCGTACGAGTGTCGGGCACCGCGACATGCCATCTCCTAGAGGTGTCCGTGCAAACAAGGCCCTTAAAATTCTTGGCTCTGAAGCAGGTAATTTAAAGCTCAAATTGAAATTCAACAAATATTATTTGACACATGCCTAACTACAAAAATCTGCCACCCTACTGAGCTAAAATCTTGTTTAGACTTTCGTTTTAGGTTTGTGTCTTATTTAGACTTTCCTTTTAGGTTTATTAGTCTTGCGAATAATTATGTTAAAAGTTACAGGAAGGAAATAAATTAATTTGACAAAATATAACTACAATTTAGATGGTAAAAGGTTGAGAGATATTTGATATATTGAGACGCAAGTTCGAAAATCTACAATGCAACATTTCTCTCCATTCAATGTGTGCAAGACATTTCATCATTAAATTTTTAGATAAAATTTTAATTTGTCAAAAAAAAAAAAAAAACAGAACAAAAACAATGTGTACTATTACTTATGAGTTGTGATTGATTGAGAAGCTCTAGGTGTTTTGTGTGTGTTTGTGTTAGATATTTATATTTTGTCTTAAATTATCAGAAAAAATTGATAAAAAAATTGATATATTTAATCGAAATTTTGAACTAAATATATTGTCTCTTTTAACCTATTTTTATTTTTAATTTAAGACGGATGGGAGTACTTTTCATGAGAACCATCTGCTTTTGTTTATCTTTTTTGGTCTATTATCCTACAAATCTAAGAAAAGGGACTCCAAGTAATATAGAGTTTAATTAAAAATAAATAAAATCTATCTAAAAATACTCCCTCTAAAAATACTCAGGATGTTTAGCTCAACCAGGATTTATTGAGTAAAGCAATCAAGTTCAAACAAAAGTCTTATACTTTTATTTATTATTATATAGAAAAATTTCAAAATGAAAATAAATTTTGCTATCGGATGAAGTGATAGATTCAATTTAAGTTTGTTGACAAAAATAATAGTTTATTATTCTTGTTTTTCTTGGTCAAACAAAAGTTTATTATTCAAATGTTAAAGAACATGTTACCTAAATCTAAAGAGCTCAGGTTGGATAGTCCAACCAAACAAACAAAGAAAAAAATTGTGTCCCTCGTATCTTCTCACGCTCTTATAAAATTACTAAAATATTTTGGGTCGCATCTTAATTTGGAAATAAATTTTGCATCTTAACTAGCGAGCGGTAAAATTATTTTCATATTCTTTAGCGTTTGGACCTGTCATGTTCCCTAGATAAAAATGTGAACCCTTTAAATTTACACAATTTGCATGTTAACTTGCAAGCTTGTTTGAGGGGTTTCACAGATTAACTTGCGAACGGTCCTGTTACAAAATATGCAGAAAATTAACATGAATTATGAAACTTGAATAGAATTTTTTTTTTTTATTAATAACGACTGGAAGGAAGATTACAACGTAAAACACTCTAACATAAAATATTAGACATAAAAATTACTTCAAATTAAATTATTAAAACAATGACGAGAAAAATGAATTTCTAATTGCCATTGTGGGGGAATTGGAAAGCCTCATTTGTGTTTGTGACATCTTGATTAGTTACGATATTCTCAATGTTAATGGCCCCAAAAAATTCTTCATTGAATAGCATAATACTCTCAATCATCATCATCATCAAAGACCATTTAACTGTCAACATAGTTCAAAAATTTTATCAACGGCAGGTTCACATTTTAATTTGCAAATACCATTTGCATGATAAGTGGGGAATGTTATGTTTTTTTCCTTTCAAATTTTGTATTATTACAATGCTCGCTATTTAGGATATGATAGGATAAAATTTGAAATCCGGGGCATGCGAGAAGGATGGGGGTGTGAAAAAAATATCTCTAAAAAAAATGTCAAAACAAACAAATTAATAGAGCTCGTATATTATAGGCCCAAATATACATCGGATCAACTATGTGGTTAACACTTCTAAATGATAAATATTGCTCTTTAGGCATCCAAGTTGTTTCCAAACCCCTCAAAAAACCCTCTTTGCCTTAAATCGATTTCCCTTTCACTCATGTGCAAATATATATATATATACACACACACACACATACACACGTTACTAATTTATATCCACTTAAAAATATTAAGGTATAAATTAACAATGCGCATCTTTTTTAATTGGACAAAAAAATCTTTGATACTTAGTTATTTTATATTAGAAAATTGAGGGTTAGTTTGATACATTTTATTAACTGATGTGCATCTACTTTGCTAATTTACACCCAAATAAACATATGACAATCTAGGAAATAATAAATGGACAACTTGAAAAAACAAATTGGAAACATAGTTAGTACCAACGGGAAAATGTTAGTATTTTTTTTTCAGATACAAAATGTTAGTATGTTTTATATTTTAACATTAACTTAATTTTATAAAATTATCCTTAATTTACAATTGATTTAAAATAATTAAAGGAATATTGTAGTTCAATTAAAAAAAGTACGTATTGCTAATTTAATTTCTAAATCAATTTCACATGGACTCGGTTCATAAATTATCTTCCAAACCACATGATTATATGATGTTTCTCTTGAGTAGCAATCAGTATCCCATTTAGTATGGCCTTGTTAATGAGTTTGGCTTTGTGGTGGCTTTTACAAGGGAGTTGGGATCTAGTAAATTGTTAAGTTATGTTTGGTAAGGCCAGTAAATTAGTTTATCACTTATAAATTAAAATATTTGTTAGCTAATTGTTATTTTATCATAAATTTATAATTTATTTAACTAATTTAAAATTTATTTTTCATATGCTATTTTAAATAGTTTTTGAGCTTATAACTTTTTTTCCTATTTAATTATATCCAAAATAGGTACTACTATGTTACCATTTCGGCCTCATCCTCACATCTTTTTTTAAAAAATATTTGTTTTTGACATTATTTTACTTGTTTTTGGTAAAACAATCTACATTTTACCTTTTTTTCTTTTCTTTTCTGACGGAGTACATTTTATTTCTATAATATTTCAATGTGTACTTGTGTCAATTTGTGTTCAATGATGTGGTCAAATTTTAACGAAACGAAGGAGATGGAATCGTCCCTACCATGCATCTCACAATCTCAGACTCAGTCAATATATAATAAATATATATAAAAATAAAAATATACATTTATACAATATTTTTTTGTAAATAGTGAAAATAAATATCCTAAAAAAAGTTAATGAAGATAAATATTAATTTTGATCTGAAATTGAAATTTGATATATTACATAATAAATTTTAATTAATATCTTAAATATAAATTTGATACAAATTTTATTATTAGTTAAGAATTTTTTATATCATTTTACATTTATTAACTAGTTAAACCATTAACTTTTTTTTTGTTCATAAGTTAAACCACTAACTTTATTAAACACTACAATTAACTTATCGGTTATTAGTTATAAGTTATACTTTATCAATTGTTTATCAATTGGTTCTATGAAACAGAGCCTTAGTGGAAGATGAAATGAGTTTCAAGATTGAAGGTTTGATGAATCAGTTTGAAGTGGCATTTTTAACGAATAGATAACATCATAAACCAAAAGCTAGGGGTGATCGCGGTGCGGTTTGGTTCGGTTTTGAGCATAAAAGTCATTTTAACTGCGAGATAAAAATGCATGCGGTTCAGTTTGGTTCGGTTGGTTTTTAAAAGGTCATCCAAACCAAACCAATGCGGTTAGGATCGGTTCGGTGGTTGCGGTTTACAGCATAACATTTCAGTACCAAACAATTTTAAACATCCAAAAAAAAACTTGAATTTTCTAAATAACATTAAAGTACTAATAAAAGTTGTTTATTCAAAATAACATCACAGTACCTTACAATTTTAAATATCCAAAAAAAATAATTTAAAGTTTCAAAATAACATCATAGTACCGATAAAAGTTGTTGATCTAAAATAATATTACAACACCAAAGTAACATTACAATACAAAAAATAAGAATAACTTAAAGTTCCATTAATTTGGTGGACTGACTTGGTAATTGGGCTATGTATATTGGAATATAATAAAAACTTAATGTGGTTTTGGTGGTATTGGAATATAATAGAAGCTTAAGGCGATTTTAGCGGTTAACCGCGGTTTTTGCGGTTCGCGGTTCAATAGAAAAGTCATCCAAATACATCCAAACCAAATGCGGTTTTTGCGGTTTCGATTTGGATTGGTTCGATTTGCAGTTTTACTTTTGGATTGGTTCGGATATGATCACCTTTACCAAAAGCTAAGAAAACTAACTTTGCTATGAGGAAATACAAAACCAAAAACCTGTAAAATAAAATAAAATAAAAAATATATTGTATTATATTTACATGGAATAAATACACCTTTAAACATAAAATTATACTTAGCTTAGCCATCACCTCATTGTGAAACTGCACCATTAAAATTTTCCGAACTAAAGTTAGGCTGCACTTAAAACTTCACATCTAAATTCTAAAGTCCTATAGCTTTGTTATATAAGTTCTCATGATGTCATTATTTACCTTTAGATCATGTTCATTTTCTATAATATTTGGAATCACAATGATTTTGTTGAAATTCCACTGCGTAGTTTTAATCAAAGTCATTGCGTAGTTTTAATCAAAGTCATTGTGGTCAGTGGCTCGCTGTGATTCTGACAAACTTACTATGATTCCAAGCATCCACTTCATCATGCAGAAGTGTAATCAGAGACAACCAAGCAGGAAACAACAAACATGTTTGTAACTATGCATGTATAGTCCAAATATCTATACATAAGGGTTATATTATATCTATAAAAATATATAAATGTTCTACACAAGTTATATATTCATTTCTCTTTATAAAAGGCATTTTATTGAAGTAATGATTTGGTGTGAATCATACTTCTCACTTGTAGCCTTGGCATCAAGAGAAAGCAATAATCAATAAAACAATGCAAAGGGACATCATCTCAACCAGGTCTTTTGATTATATTTTGTATAACCACTGTTCTTGCTTTTCGTATCTGTCGACTGCATTTATCAGCATTTGCACTTAGAGTCTCCAATGTCTCAGAAAAAGTTTCTATATTCTTCTTAATCTCATCGATTGCAAGCTTAATCACATCCTCGTTTTTAAGCGCAAAATCAGCATTCTGCAATAAAGATTCAAGCTGTATTTCCAATTTGTTTGTAAGCACCCGAATGTTGTCCAAGTCCTTCAATGAAATGTAAGTACCAAGCTGCATTGAGCTAACTACTTCCATTTGTCCCTTAATAGCCTTCTCGTAGCCCTTAAAAAGTGAGTTACACCATTTTCCAACTGACCCTAATGGAACAACCAATGCCGCAGCCAAAGCTGTTACAACCGGTGGAGCAGCAATAGAAGCTGCTACCACTGAGAAAATCAACACAGAAACAAAAGCAGCCAAAAAAATAGCATTCGACACCCTCTTCCACGACTTGAGAGATTTCAATTTCTTATCAAGCTTTCTTTTTCTGATTTGCAATTTCTTCAACATGGTTGCCTGCTGCGTATAAACCGATTGAAACAACAAATAAAACTCTTCCGAAAAAGGGTCACCGGCATCCTTAAAATTCTTAAGCTCTTGCAACGTCTTCACACAAGTCCCCCCTTCAAGCCCATTTTGCACTTCTTCTTCAAAGTAAGTAATTACCGACTTAACCATTACTTGATTCTCACGCGCCCGTCTCAAACATTTCTCAAGCGAATTACAAAACTCTAATGTTTGAAGACTATTATCAAAATAATCATTAACCAAAGAGAACAAATCCTTGTTACCCCATATATCTCTCTTACAATCCAAAATCACTTTAACTACTTCATGGTTCATCTCAAGCAAACTATCAGTAACTTCTCTTAACGAATCGAAAGATAAAGACCTAACCTCGACACCATTAGCAAGAGAACTAATAACCCTATTAGTATGCTCTTTAATGGACTCATCAAAACTTTGCAAGTTTGGATCTTTAACACATGCAGCTTCATATGAGCTCAAATCAGCTGCATAAACAGAATGGGCACCCATTTTGGTGCAATCATCAACATCAATCATCATCTTGCTAGATTGTCCACCCATCTTGATAGCTCAGATCAGATCCAATTTCTAAAACCCTAAATTCAAAAAATTCAGGTTACACTTTCCACCATCTATTCTACTGTCAATCAATTAAAAGTAGTACTAAACTCCAAAATTAGTAATAAAGTTTCAAAATTTGATAAAATTGAGCTCAATTTGGGAATAAGAAACAAAAAAAAAATGTGATGAATTTTGATAGATTCAAAAACCCTAATTACTGAAAATTGTGAAGACCCAAATGAAAGATAGAATTTTTGGTTACCTGGGTTTGATGGGTTTGAGCTGAAGTGTGAGAATATGATGGTGTTACTCACTAGGATCCTTCCTTTGGCTTGCAAGAGTGCAGAGTGAGAGAGTAAAAGTCAAAGCAAGGAAACCAGAGAGCAAATCAAAGAATTGGTCTTCATTACATGGTTGTTGTGGAAACTTCGAAGATGCTAA
Source organism: Trifolium repens (assembly GCA_030408175.1). NCBI lineage: Eukaryota > Viridiplantae > Streptophyta > Magnoliopsida > Fabales > Fabaceae > Trifolium > Trifolium repens. The sequence continues at coordinate 43,574,941 of CP125851.1, forward strand.
GATTAAGGATAAAAAATGGGGTACATTTTTATTTCATTTTTAATATTAATTTGTCTGTCATTTTTTTATTTTTTTATGACATAATATTGATCAAGAAAAATACTTTTGTGGTTTTGCAAACCTAAATATTACTCTATTCATTTTTTTTATTTGTCTTTTTTGAATGGTACCATCAAAATAATAAAATATATTTTTGCACCTTATTTTTTATTATATCTTTATTTTAATATTCCTATTTTTTTACACATTTTTTCTTTTCAATAAATTTAATATATTATATACAAAAAAATAGAAAAAAAAAAAAACAATAAAAAAATTATATGAATAAGTTCAATAAAAATAAAATAGATACAATAAAAAAAACTATATAAAATTTATGCAATAAATAATTAGGAAGGAGGGTATTCTAATCCTAAAACTACACAAATGCAAAGGAGCAATTGGCAAGTTTTTACAGGTGTGTCACACAATGAATCATACAATTCAAAAAGTCTATGTGTAAATAAGGACAAAAACTTACCTTCTTTTAGGCACGTACTAGTCAATTTCCCGTACGTTGCACGGATTTTGCGAAACGTCATATATATTTTTTGCACAATTTTTATCGATGATAAAAGTTATCATCTTGCCGCAAATTATAAATTTTTATCAGTAATAACTTGTAATAGTGATTTAAAAACTTTTATTTTCGATAAAAAATGACATCTCCATGTAAATTATAAATTTTTATGAATAATAACTTATAATAATGATTTCAAAACTTTTATCAGTGATAAAATTATTATCAGTAAATATTTGTAATAGTAATTTTAAAATTTTTATCAGCAATAAAATATGTCATCTCCTCCTCAAATTTTAAAACTTTTATCAGCGTTACAACCAATCGTGCTGCATCCACTAAGTATCCGCCACCACTACTCTTCAACCTCACAACCAATCGTGCTGCATCCACTAAGTATCCCCACCAACCTCACCCTTTTATGTGTATAGTAGATTTCTCTATGAAAGATGGTTACTTTTTCCTTATATTATGAAAGATGGTAACTATGATGTTAACTGATTTTCTAGTTTAATATTTGAATTAGATTTTACAGCTTTGGAAGATCTTATAATGTTTGTTTTGTAATTTTTAGTTTAGAAAAAGGGAGGTGTTAACTGGTGAAATAAAAAAATCATCGCCACTGCAATCCATCAAAATCCATTTTCCTTCACAGACCGATTCAATGTCATATTCGTCGGTAAGTTCAGCGTGGAAGATGTCTTGTTAATTAGAATAGTTGTTGTAAATGTTATGATTTTTTGCAAGGAATTGGGGGTTTCTAGTCATTCTTTTGAAGAAAAAAAATGTGAAATTGCAGATTTTGGAGTACTATTATGTGAGATTTTTTGTTCAACGATGCCACAAAAAAATTGGACAAAAAGATGGCATGAGTTCTAGATCTAAGAAGAATAAGATAAAAATGGACCGTGGGAAGAAGAGGAGTCGGTTATTTCAAAATAGGGTGACGTGGCTTTATATAATAGGGTGTGTCTAAGAGAGTGTGTTTGAGAGTGTGTCATTAGCATTCCTCTTGTCATAATTACTTGTAATAGTTATTTTAAAAATTTTATCAACGATCAAAATTATCATCTCCCAGTGAATTATAAATTTTTATCAATAATAATCTATGAAGCACAAACACTATTCGTATTAGGCGTGTCCCACGTCGGACACGTGTCTTGAATTACATCTTTTTCTCAAATTATATATTATCAGTGTTGATGTATCGCACAAAGATTAAAAAACTCTATATAACTGCTGTGCGGAAATTACAAACCTCTCTATGAGTAGCACGTAAAAATTATGAATCTCTCTATCAATACTTGGAGGTTGAAGTATCCCACAAAAATTATAACTCTCTTTGTACGTACTTAGATGTTGATAATTTTTACGCCGAAATTATAAACTTCTCTATCGATACTTAGGCTCTGTTTGGTAAAAAATAGCGGATAGTTGATAAGCTAGCTTATAGCGGAAGAGCTTATAGCGGATAAGCTAACTGATTGAATTTGTAGTGTTTAGTAAAATTAGCGGTTTGACTAACTTATAAGTATGAAATGACATAAAAAAGATATGTTTAATTAATATTTAATCTTTTTCAAGTAAGATGATAGGGGTAAAATTGAAAGAAAAGATAATAAGCTATAAGCTCATAAGCTACTTGAAATAGCATTTGAAAAATAAGCTATAAGCTCTTTTCTAAAAACTGTTACCAAACAGAGCTTTTAGCTTATAAGCTAAAAGCTATAAGCTATAAACTAACTTATTTGGTTTACCAAACAGAGCCTTAAAGGTTGACATATTGTGCAAAAATATAAAAACTCTTTGTGAATGGCGCACATAAATTATAATCTTCTTTATAAGTATCACGTAAAAATTACGAATCTCTCTATCAATACTCGGAGGTCGGTGTATCGCGCAAAAAATATAAACATTTATATACGTAGCGCGTAAAAATTATAAACCTCTCTATCGATATTTAGAGGTCGACCTAGCGCGCAATAATTAAAAAACTCTCTAGTAGTAGCGCGTAAAAATTATGAATCTCTCTATCAATAGTTGGAGGTTGAAGTATCGCGCAAAAATTATGACCCTCTCTATACGTGCTTAGAGGTTGACAATGTTTACGCAAAAATTATAAACTTCTCTATCGATACTTAGAGGTTGACATAGTGTGCAAAATTTTTAAAACTCTCTGTGAGTGGCGCGCAGAAATTATATACCTCTTTATAAAGAGCGCGTAAAAATTACGAATCTCTGTATCAATACTCGGAGGTCGAAGCATCGAGCAAAAATTATAAACCTCTCAATTGATATTTAGAGGATGACCTAGCGCGTAAATATTAAGAAACTCTCTCTAAGTAGCGCGCATAAATTATAAACCTCTCTATCAGCACTTAGATGTTGAAGTTGAGCGCATGAATTATAAAAATTATAAACCTTTCTATAAGTAGCGGTGAAAATTATAAAGCTCTCTATCAATATTTAGAGGTTGACTTAGCGCACAAAAATTAAAAAACTCTATAAATACCGTGCAGAAACCATAAACCCTTCTATGAATAGCGCGTAAAAAAATTATGAATATCTCTACCAATACTTGGAGGTTGAATTGTCGTGCAAAAATTATAACCCTCTCTATATGTACTTAGAGGTTAATAATTTTTAAGCAAAAATTTTAAACTTCTCTATTGATATACTTAGAAGTTGACATAATGCGCAAAAATTTATAATCTCTCTGTTTGTGGCGGGCAGAAATTATAAACCTCGTTATAAGTATATATAGGTGTGCTATTTGAGACATAGGAGTATTCAAAATATAGGTAGGAATCATAGTAATTATTGAATTCTTTTTATTCTAACTGGTCATTCTAATTGGTGATGAATATATGTAAATGAAATTTGATTGCATGTAATTTGATTGGTGGTTGCTTATTGTTATTGCATGCATTTTGATTGATAGAATACATAACTTACTATTTGAGATTTTAAAAGAGAGAGAGAGAGAGAGAGAGAGAGAGAGAGAGAGAGAGAGAGAGAGTGAGAACCTCTTTGATGCTGAGGTTGCAGCTCATCGAGAACTGTTGCGGGGAGACCATAGCTAAGGCTGGGATTGATCCTAAACCTCTAACTATCCTAGCTAGGTTCTAGGTTAGGTGGAAGTGAAAAGACTAAGGGAGATATTGGTGAGAGGAATGAGAGAGACGTGAGAAGGATGACAAGGGAGGTAGGCTATGAGGTCATTTGGCCAAATATTGTTTGTTTGCATGCATTCTAATTCCACAAGAGAGAGAATAAATTGGAAAAAAATAATTCAATTCATTGATTTAATAATTAATTTAAATCTTTCTACATGATTGTAAAAATTATAATCTGGTTTTTATCTCCAACTATTTTATAGATGAATTTTAAGTGTTAGTTATTATATGTTATAACTTGATTTACAATTTTGTTGCATATGGTAAATAAAGTGTAAGAAACACTATACATTAATCGTATCTTATAAAAAAACAAAATTGATCTCTTATAAAAAATATTAGAAGCACATTTTGATATAAAAAAGATATTATAACCAAAATGCACCAAGTCAACAATACATCACTACTTTAGTCATTGAAGCAAAACATAAATTAAGTGGATGTTACACAATTCAAGAAAGGAGACAACATATGAATGAAATAAACATTGATTCTTAACAAAAAGCTCCCACACATTTTCAAGCTTTCTTGTTCCAAATATAAGACGTGTTCATTCTCAAAATATTTTGGCTGCAAAAAAAAAAAACTAATTAGCTAAGAAGAAAATTAGTGAAACATAAGCATGACATTTTTTTTAATCAAGCATGACTTAGTTATGAAGATCACCAATTATAACATCGATCAAATTAGTGCAAAATCATTGTAAATATAAAACTAATATTAAGAACATTAAGAACCTTTCAATATTGATCATCTTTCCAAGTATTCAAACAATTTTAGTGGTGTGCATATTAAATTGGGAGTATTAACATTAACATCAAAGAAATACAACAAATAATTAAAAAGCTAAAATTTGGAGATAAAATATTGAGAGTGTGAAATGTGCTACTTCATGCACAAACCATAATTTGTAGAATATAGTTTGGAGACAAAATATTTGTAAAAAACGAAACTTAGAAAAATTTAACTCATGACATAACAAAACATTCAAAAACATGAAACTAAGCATAATCCCACACAATGAACCATGAGTTATGAAAGATGGGAGATTTGGGGATTTTAGAGTAGTGGAATTGGTAATGATAGAAGAAAAGAATCAAACTAAAATATTTACTTACCATGTTCTTACCTTGGTTTTCCAACTTCCAATGACATGAAACTAAGCATAATCTCACACATGAAACCATGAGTTATGAAAAAATGGAGATTTGAGGATTTTAGGGTAGTGAAATTGGTCATGAGAGAAGAAAAGGAAGAATCAAACTAAAATCTTTGCTTACCATATTCTTACCTTGACTTTTCAACACCCAAAGACATGACACTAAGCATAATCTACCACATGCAACCATGAGTTATGAAAAAATGGGGATTAGTGAAATAGGTGATCATGAGAGAAGAAAAGAAAGAATCAAACTAAAATCTTTGATTTTCCATAGGTGACCATATGTTCTTACCTTGATTTTCCAACACCCAAAGACATAAAACTAAGCATAATCTAACACATGCAACCATGAATTATAAATATTGGCTCAAAATAGAAATTAATATTGGCTCAAAATATGTTAGGTACTCTTCTGTTGATTCATTTGTTATGAATATTTAAGCCAGTAAGCATTTAGAAAACATGATGCATTTCTTCTGTTTTATGAAAATATGAGCGACTTTGACATAATAATGTTGGGAAGGAGGTTTGATTAAGATGCTGCTCAAATTGCTAGAGTTAATGCTATGAACTATCAAAATTAATTTATTGATTATTTTTGTCCCTCTTTGGTACACATCAGCATATACAATACACCACATCAAATTAATATGTCTTTTATTTTTTACAACAATAATTAAGTGATTGTGTTTTGGGACTATATGTGTTGGCTTAGTTTTTGTGTTGTGTGGACCATTTTTGAGTTATTTTTATTCTTTAGCCTACATGCAGATCAACCTAGGGCCTCAAGGGTGATTGTGTGGCTGGAACCAAGATGTAAGCAGTGGCATCTCAGTCAAGTATAAATTTCTTCTTTGATATTTTTTTTTAATAATAGTCCTCTAAATACAGCCTCTAGTAGTGTTCATGACATAACTGATAAATTGTTTAACTTCAATGCCGCAGAGTTGGTGTACTGCATGATGTTAAAGAGGAGCGGCGTTCACTTCCACATCACTTCTGGTTTGATTACAGGATTCAGAAAAAGAGATCAATTCTGGAGTACTCATAAAATTAAAGAGGAGCGGCGTTTTCTTATAAGCTGCATTTTGTTGTGATTTTTAACGTCATTCTTATTCATTTAAACTAAGCAACTTAGGGTGACTTTTGTGCTAGAAGCACTTTTTCCAGCTTATGTGGTGGTGTTGTTTGAAAAGATTGTTTCTGGTACTTGTTGTGAATCAGGTGGTGCAAAAATTAGTTTTAAGTTTTAACTTCATTTTGCCACATGCTCATTCTAATTGAATAAATTTTTCATATTGGAAGATAAAACTATGCACCCCAAGAAATTGGTATGGTGGATTTTAAAATTCTAACCTACGGGAAAATTTGACTCTCCTCCCTTAAGAAAGTGAAAAATAATTAAGAAGTACAACTTCAAGTGGCAAAAAAAAAAACTTACCAAAAAAAGAAAAAAGAAGAATGAAGTTGAGATTATCTAATCTAAAGCTTCATTTTACAATTACACACGAGGAAATCATATCCAACGGTGCACATGTTGCAGTATGGATGGCAGCAGAGACCAGCGCTGCGGAGGATCCGGATTGCACAAAATGAACTTGTCCATTTGACAAGTAAGACAATTTTTCACTTCATCAATAATCCAATTGTAAATTTATAATCGTTCACATGTTATACTTTCTATTTGTATGAAAATTGAGGTCAACAAGTAAACACAAGTAATCCTTAATATTGAAGGCTATGGTTGCAACTTGTAACACGCTTTTCATCTACCATAAGGTAAATTTAATTTATCACAACCCATTCTTGGAAACCAAGTGTTCTCATCCTTGGCCCATATAACCCTATCTCTTGTTCCCTTTTTTCTCAATTTTGTTCATACATTATAGTATCATGGAGTAGGGGATTTAGCAACATTTGGAGCAGCTTTAGTGTATGGACAAAATTAAGAAAAAAAGGAACAAGAGATAGGGTTATGGAAGACAAAGCATTCCAGATACCAACGGGGACAATCGATGAATACCCCAAACTTGTTCGATTTGTAACCAATACCTACCTTCCCCTTTTCGGCAGCCAAACAACATCATCGGTGATACATATCACAGGCCACAGTGATATGTAAAGTAAGGCATTGGTTCTGCCGAACGGGACAACAAGATATAGAGTACTTTTCAGATTTGTCATCACTAACGTCTTTTCCAGGTTCCACAGCAGCTTCCATATGGCCATTCATAAGTGCTACTTGTGTTTTTGTTTATGTTCTCTTTGTTCTTCCACCATTTTCGTTTTTGTGCAGAGCTCCAAGTAAATATGGGTCTTCTTGTGCTTCTGATTTTGTTTTTCTACCTCTTTCTCGTGGTCTACTGTTTTCGTTTTTCTACCTCTTTTTCGTTTTCGCTTTTCTGGCCGGTAGCGGGTTTGACAGTGGTAGCGCCGACAGCTCTGTTTTTCCGGCGGATGTGGGGGGATTTGGCCCGAATCTGGTGGCTTGTATGGTCCTGGTTCGGTGGTGAGATTTGATCGGGTGGTGGTGGATGGAGGTGCTAACTTGGTGGTGGGTTATTCGTGTTGAGTTGAGGTGGTGGTTGTGGGTGGAGGTGATGAGATGGTGTTGTGATGGTGAGGTGCTGACATGCTGATGTATTGGATCTCTCAGTGTGTGGTTGATGTCGTTGCGTGTTTGATTTTTCTTGATATTTGATTTTCTGACCGTTTTCAAATTTGTTGAGATTTGCAGGATTCGTTTTGAGTCGCTGATGGTCTCCAAATTTGTTGAGATTTGCATGTTTCTTTGTATCTAGATAAACTCTACCGCATCGATATTAACTGTTTGGAGGCAGTTTGAAAGCTGAGACTTACCTGCCTTGTTCTCTTTCTACCGTGTCCACCAACTTTTGACTCATGGAGCTGCTTTTTGGATTCTGATGGGCCAAGAACTTTTGATTCGAGTTCGGAAGTTAGTGTCTAGTGATATCTCAACGTGTTGGGTTGGTGTCTTCTCTGGTGGTCTGATAGGTAAAGAGTGTTTTTCTAATTATGAGATTAGAAATAGACTTCTATTAGGTGGTGTCTGTTTTGGTATTTCATTGGTGTTCCGCTTATATACAGTGTATTTGTTTTGTAGTTTTTTACAGATCTTTGTTCATCTTGTGCAGAGACCTAATTATATTAATAATATATTTACCATTAAAAAAAATTATAGCTAAATAATCACCCTCGATGGTTGGGTCTTATCTTAGTGTGTGTGTATTATTGTACTAATACATATCGTTGTTATATATATATATATATATATATATATATATATATATATATATATATATATATATACATATATAATGATATGGTTTGAAATATATTGATATTACAGTATTTGTATTATGTTGCCAAGCTATAGTTATATCATATGTGCCATATTGAAATATCATAAGATGGTAATCAAAGACAGAAAAGAACTCATAGAATTCATGATTCATTAACTAAGAATGAGAAAAATGAATGAATCACATTACAAAGAAGAAGCAGAGATAGCTTATATAGCAAGCTTCTCTTCTAAGTTTCTGTAACTAACTTTGCCACGTGTCACAGGCTTTGTCAGCTGTATTAGGACACGTGTCTATGACTTCTAACTAACTAGCACTAAGCTACTCTAAGCTATGTACAAGAACTAAGTAAAATGAACTAAGCTAGTCTTCTACTGGTGTAGCTTGTTCTGCAAGCAAGTGAGCATCACCATCTTTGGTGATTATTTAGATATTTTAAGAATAAAATTAGTAATCAAAAATATTTTATAAAGAAGTACGTTATTCAAAATAACTTTCAATTTGGAATAGTTTTTAGATTTTAATTTTTTTAGCAAGTGGCATAGAAGCTAAATTTCATCCTTAAGATGAAACTAAGCGAAACTCATGAAGATATAGTTTATATATATATTGTTGAGTCTTTGGTATTGGCTACATTTTTGATAAAATAAACTTTGAAGCAGGATGTGCGACAGGATGCCTTAAGCATCATGACATCTCACGAGGAGTCTTCGTGACATGATCTATTTATGGAATATTTGGTTTCTCTCTCATGAATCTTGCATGGCGCTTTTAATCAGGTTTATTATGAGGATCATTATTTAATGCTTCAGATCCTTGTCAAGAATATTTCTGAAGAGAATCTCCTTGAAGAATATATTTGTAAAGAATCTATTTTAATTAATGTGAAGTTATTGCTTGGGTCAAACAAATCAAGCCCATGCTATTTCTGAATCAAGGAAGATTTGACTGAAGTATTTAAGGAAGATGCAAACCCTAATTCAGTAGCTGTTCACGCCGTCTTGTGTTTGAGTCTATAATTCTAGGTTTTGCGTGTGTGTTTATTTGTGAGCCTTCCTTGTGTCATCTTAATGCAAGCTTAGGACATTGTTAATTGAGTTGTACTGTGTGTGATCCTCTCCTAAGCTTTGAAGTACGGAGTTACGACTTTTGTTGGTTGCAACACTCTAAGCCTTTAGGTACGAGTGTGTAGTTTTAGGAGTGTGTCTCCAAAACATCTTTGATTTGTGTTATTGAAATCCTTGCTGTTTGTAAGGTTGTAAGGGAGTGAGATAGAATCTCTGATCTAGGAGTTCCTAGGTTGAAGAATCATTGGTAGTGCCTAGGTTATAAGTTGTAAACGGGGCGTTTGCTGAGAACTTAGAACTAGGGCTATTATAGTGATATTCCTTCCTGGATTGGTATCCCCCAGACGTAGGTTCGCCGAACTGGGTTGACAAATACCTTGTCTTCTTTATTTGTTTTCCTTTATTTGTTTTGCATTATTACGTGCTAGAACTGACACAGTGCTTAGAGCATCGTGTTGCACATTGTCCATAGCGTGCCAGGAATTTCAATTGGCATCAGAGCGGGCACCCTAACATATTTGGGTGAGCTCCAGGGAAGTTATTTTCTGGTACTATGGACATGGAAGGAGCATCTGCTGGCAGACCACCGCTTTTGGATGGCACCAACTATGATTACTGGAAGTCGCGTATGATGGCTTTTCTAAAATCTATGGATAGCCAAACTTGGAAAGCAGTTATCAAAGGTTGGGAACACCATGTGATGAGGGGCACAACCAATTTAAAGCTAGAAGAGAACTGGTCTAAGAAAGAAGATGAGTTGGCTCTTGCAAACAACAAAGCCCTGAATGCTTTATTTAGTGGAGTGGACAAATACATGTTCAGGCTGATCAAGAAATGCACTGTGGCAAAAGATGCTTGGGAAATTCTCAAGACCACACATGAAGGGACACCCAAGGTAAAGATGTCAAGGCTCCAACTTCTAACCACTAAGTTTGAGAACCTCAGAATGAAGGAAGATGAAAGTGTACATGATTTTCATATGAACGTGATTGATTTTTCCAACTCATTTGACTCACTTGGTGAAAAGATCCCTGAAGAAAAGCTTGTGAGAAAAATTCTAAGGTCTTTACCTAGAAAATTCGACATGAAAGTTACAGCCATTGAAGAAGCTCAAGATATCTCAAGCATGAAAGTGGATGAGCTTATTGGATCACTTCAAACCTTTGAATTATCTATAAATGAAAGATCTGAAATGAAGAACAAAAGCATAACGACTATCTCCAACACTGATGATGATAATGAGATTCAATGTGACATGGAGACGAATAAAGGAATTTCGAATGCTATTATAGATCTTGGGAAGCAATTTAATAAGGTGCTGCAAAAGATGGATAGGAAACCAAGACCAAATGTTGAGAACATGTCATTCAACATCAGTAAAAACAGTAATGTTCAGAGAAAAGGTGAACCCGATGATGAAACTGTTGAGCATGTTGCAGCATTCACTGGTAGATATGAATCTGATGAAGATTCTTGTGATGAAGATATAACTTTTGATGAGCTAGCTGCCACCTACAAAGAACTACTCACAAGGTACGAAGAGATGTGTAGAATTCTTGAGAAGCAGAAAAAGACTATTAACAAACTCCAAGTTGAAGTAAATATACAGGTTGAAAAGGCAACACAAGTAGAAGAAAAAGTCATCCAAGTTAATGCTCAAATGGATGACCTAAGGAAACGTGTAAGCCAGCTGAACTCAGGGACAAATCTCCTTGAAGAAATTCTGGATAATGTACCAAGTGGAAAGATAAAGTCAGTTGGGTATGAGCTTTTGATCCTTACACTGGAAACGTGATGTTGAAGCATCATACTCAACATCCTAGAACCTACCCCGTTCCAAAATTTGAGTCCGATTCAAAACCCCATGTACATCAAAGACCTAAAAATCATAGGAGATATCGAAGGTGGGTGTGTCACCATTGTGGTAAGAAGGGACATATAAGGCCTTTCTGTTTCAAGCTGTATGGGTATCCCGAGCGGTATCAGCAAGCAAAGCCTGCACCTGAAGTGATAAATGTGAAGAAGGAATGGAAACCCAAAGATGGCTCCTCTACCTTAATCACCAAGGCAACTCCCATTACTACTGTTCCAGTAATTACCGCAAAGAAGAATAAAACTTCTACTGTGAAGAAAGGAACATTTATGCTTGTAAGTGAGTCTCCCTCTTCCTCGACTTATGTCCCTTTTGGTACTGAAACCAGACCACTAGTTAAGCCTAAATCTGATGAAACTCTAGGACAACCTAGTTTGAATGTTGCTATTGAATGTGCCAATATGTCACCTACAAAGGTTGTTGATTCTGTTATTGGTTCGCTCAAGGAAACTCTACATGAGTCGAATGTTGTGCCAGATGTCTCAGCATCTGTGGCCTTGCCTTGGCTGACATCCGATATGCTGTTACTATTCTGATTCTTAGCCTTGTGCTGGATATTTGTGCACCTAGCGTGCCTACTGGTTTGTAGTAAGCTCTTGTACTTCTTATCTCTCTGTATTGCTAATTTGTCAAATTTGTGGCAAAAAGGGGGAGTAAAATTTGGTTATGTTTTGATTGATTAGTTTTGATTAGTCTGCTGGTTGGATTGTAGTGTAGTTTGGATGGATGGAGTATGTAGATGTGTGGCTGTGTGTGCTCTGATATATGCAGGTGTTTAGGGGGAGCTGATTTGTGTTCTGCAGGGGGAGATGTTGGATACGATGCTCCAACATCCTATGCATATGTGCAGGGGGAGTAGTTTTGTGAAATGCTGAAGCATTCTATTCCACATCCTATCAATGTTTATTTTCCTGACCATTTAAGGCGAAGTAGTTGTTTTGTGTTCCGTTGTTGCATGCCTCTCTGATAAACTTAAAAAGATACATCTTATTCTTTTCTATTGTTCTCCTTGAAGGAGTAGTATGGTAACTGTGTTAAAGGATAGCTACTATTGATCTTTATGCTTGTGTGCTTTTGTTGAGAAAAAGAAATGTAGTTGAAGTGTCTGTTTAAGTAGTATCTGTGTGGTCATAATTTATTTTAGCTAAACATTTGCCAAAGGGGGAGTTTGTTGAGTCTTTGGTATTGGCTGCATTTTTGGTAAAATAAACTTTGAAGCAGGATGTGCGACAGGATGCCTTAAGCATCATGACATCTCACGAGGAGTCTTCGTGACATGATCTATTTATGGAATATTTGGTTTCTCTCTCATGAATCTTGCATGGCGCTTTTAATCAGGTTTATTATGAAGATCATTATTTAATGCTTCAGATCCTTGTCAAGAATATTTCTGAAGAGAATCTCCTTGAAGAATATATTTGTAAAGAATCTATTTTAATTAATGTGAAGTTATTGCTTGGGTCAAACAAATTAAGCCCATGATATTTCTGAATCAAGGAAGATTTGACTGAAGTATTTAAGGAAGATGTAAACCCTAATTCAGTAGCTGTTCACGCCGTCTTGTGTTTGAGTCTAGAATTCTAGGTTTTGCGTGTGTGTTTATTTGTGAGCCTTCCTTGTGTCATCTTGATGCAAGCTTAGGACATTGTTAATTGAGTTGTACTGTGTGTGATCCTCTCCTAAGCTTTGAAGTACGAAGTTAGGACTTTTGTTGGTTGCAACACTCTAAGCCTTTTGGTACGAGTGTGTAGTTTTAGGAGTGTGTCTCCAAAACATCTTTGATTTGTGTTATTGAAATCCTTGTTGTTTGTAAGGTTGTAAGGGAGTGAGATGGGATCTCTGATCTAGGAGTTCCTAGGTTGAAGAATCATTGGTAGTGCCTAGGTTATAAGTTGTAAACAGGGCGTTTGCTGAGAACTTAGAACTAGGGCTATTATAGTGATATTCCTTCCTGAATTGGTATCCCCCAGACGTAGGTTCGCCGAACTGGGTTAACAAATACCTTGTCTTCTTTATTTGTTTTCCTTTATTTGTTTTGCATTATTACGTGCTAGAACTGACACAGTGCTTAGAGCATCGTGTTGCACATTGTGCATAGCGTGCCAGGAATTTCATATATACATATATATATATATATATATATATATATATATATATATATATATATATATATATATATATATATAAGTACGTAAATGGATATAACTTTACTTTAAACAAAGGAAATTAGTTGCAAGAAGCAAGAACCTAAAATATATAAATATAAAAGAAAATTGTTGAAAGAAAGAGGGGGAGAGGGGGCAAGAGCCTGAACCCTTCACAAGGTTAACAAAACTTAAAAGAAAGAAAGACAAGTCTAATCTAATCCATACAAAACTATGATGCATGGGTACCCCATTTGAGGGAGAATACCGGTACCGGATACGTATTCGTATCAGTACCGGGTACATATCCGTACCTTAATTTATGCTCATACATATATATTAGTTTTTCTAAAATGTCGTACCCTGTACCAGTATCAGTATCGGGTACTGGTACCATACCCGCACCTAGACAACACAGATACAAAACCATTCTAATTTGAAGAGGAAATTTGCCTCCACTAAGTATAACAGGAAATTGATAAACCAATGGTTTTTAGGGTATTAAACTCCTGATTAGACTCCTAAATCCTTCCCTGTCTTTATGAACACCTGAGCTACGTACCAAAACATCTTTGACTCTAACAAATATACAGGAAAATGCTAACTATAATGTTCATCGTTAAAACAACTAAATATTAATTTAAGTTGTTTTAAAATTTGTTTAGTTAATGATAAAAATAAATAAATTCAATGAAACGTTTTTCTTTTTTGTTTGTGGCTTATTAATTTGGTGCGATATCCATGTGCATTGCAACGTGGACTAGTGAAGGTAGTCGTTTTGCTCGAATTGTATTTTGAAAGGTCATTTGTTGTTAGGGAATGTATGATTAGCTAAGGGATTAAACCATCATCATAGAGGTGAAGTTAAGTCAAATTGTATTGAGCTTGTTTTTTTGGTTGAGTAGTGTTAGTGTTTTCAACCTGTGAGGTTGTTTTAGTTTTAGGGTGTTGGCTTCATTTGTTAAAATAAGCCTTTGGTTGGTGACTGATGTGCACACATTTGGGACCTGACCTGAACGCCCTAAAATAACGCGCTTTCATTATTTTGCGTGTGATCTTTGAAAAAGATTTGTTTTGAAACAAACACATCCACGCTAGCTTGCTGATGACAGGAATTTCTACGTCATTTTTAGTATTATTATTAGTAGTAAAATGACCAAGACAGACCCAAACACGAAGGAAAACCTACAAAAACAAGAAAAAGCATCAAGACAGAGTCCAAGATGCAAAAAGACAAGAAAAAGCTCAAAAAGTGAAGAAATACAGCATTCCATCGCAGCACGATGTGTGTTATCGTGCCACGATGAAAGCTCCTTGCACGCCAAGCAATCAGAAGAAATAAATCTTGAGAAAATCTTCCATCGCAGTACGATGTCCTACAACGCAGTACGATGATGTTACTTGCCGCCCAAGCTGATGAAATGCACAGGATCAATTATAATTTTGAACTGAATCTTCACATCGCAGTACGATGGCCTTATCGTGCTGCGATGCCTTGCTGAGGCCCATTACGAAAACTATAAATAGAGCCTCCCATTCATTGTTTTATTCATTCAGAAATAGTAGAACACTCTCTACTATAAGGAGAGGTTCAGAGGAGCTCTATTGGGCATAGTTTTCTCCCCTTACGGGAAAACTAACTCAGCAAGGTATGATTTCTTTAGGCTTTTGTATTTAGGTTATGATTTATTGTAATTTAAATATGTAGTCTTTATTATTTATGCCTTAGGTTGTGGTGGAGAAACTTTAATATACATAGTGTAATAGTAAGGTATTACTACAACAAGGATAATTCACCGCCGAACATAATCTAAGTAACTATGTTATACACCGGTCATGCCAAATATGAAGAAGGGAGGGAGTTCAACCACCATACCTAGCCTCTATATTTCTTGAATCTATATTTATACATTCCGCATTTATATTTCTGCAAAGCATTACGCTATTTTTATAAAACCTTTTTCCAAAAACCAAAGCGAATGCAAATTATCACAAACTTAAATAACGCTAGTAAAGCTGCGGCACGATCCCTGTGGATACAAACTCATTCTAGATACATAGAGTGTGAATTATTACTTGACGACAGACTGGTGCACTTGCCAGACCGTAGTCAAGTTTTTGGCGCCGTTGCCGGGGATTGTGTTTACAAAGCCTTACTAGATTTATTTAAGTTTGTCAAAAAAATTTCAAAAATACAAAAAAAAAATTAAAAAGTCCAAAAATCTTGTTGATGATTGTGGATTTTGATCTGTGAAAGTTCTGGCTAAGGATAAGTCTTGGTATTTAAGCGATCCGTTGTGATCCACCCCACTTACCTGGGAATTTTCATAGTGACAAAGACACATGAGACAAACCAAAAATAGTTTTATCATTAAATTTTCCAGTGCTACTGAGGTATTTGTTTAAGTGCATGCAGACAGGTACTCAAAGCACCAAGGATCACAGAGGCTGGCAACAGCCAACTAAAGACAGCACTCTCACAAGAAAACTCCTAAGGAAGATGAGAGGAGATGAAACGCATTGGCAAAGAGAAAGCTGCAACAGAGAGTCAATGGTTATGAGGATCATTAGACTAAAACTTCCAGAAAGGCAGTAATAAGAGAATGTCACAGGAAGTAGAACGAGACGGGGCTGTTTACAGCAATAGTTCGGAGACACATGAACCATTGGCGAAGATGACGGGAGAAGAGAAAGGCCATCAGGATGAACAACTACGATCAGGTGAATCAATCTGCAAAATCATCTCAGAAGAACAAATTCTACCTCGGGAGGAAAAGCGCAAAACAGAAAGACATGCACAGGTACAAGTTTGGGGTGAAATCACCATGCTCTATGAAACTGCACCCGAAAAATAAGTCGTCAACAGGGATAGTTGAGGGTATCGTGAAACAGACCTGGTCCTACCAAAGATTGTAAGAAATTAAGGAAGATGGTCAGTGCTTCGTGCCGGAACAAAGAAGCACAAAAGAAACATGCGAACATATCCTCTGTAATGGAGGAAATGCCTCAAGCTAATGAGAGGCTAAACAAGCGCTGCTTGGGAGGCAACCCAAGGATAAGTATTTATAATTCAGTATTTTATTTCAGTATTTCTAATTCAGTATTTTCAATTCATAGCATGTACTTAAGAATTCTTGTTATATCACTTTCATCTAACCCTTATGCAAACTTACAAAAAATTAAATAACTGTTTGCTGTTTATTATCTAGTGCATGATACACTGTTATAGGTAAGATTGCAGCGAAGTAAGTTATAAATTCTGATGAGCCGAATTTCACGCCTTCATAAAGAAACCAAAGGTGATTGCTCCGAAGTGCGAAGTTCGGGAGACAGAGAGACGAGTGATGAAGCTGGTGTCTGTGGGACAAGTGTTCAACTTTCAGATACCTAAGCCATGTGAGGATTTGAGCCAAATATTTCCAAACGGTATTACCACTTTCTTTCGAATTACTATGAGAGTACCGTGCACTTGTTTATTTTCTAGAACTTGCTTTAATTTTCTGCTGACTAGTTGATTTGATATTATATGCATTGAGGCAATTGTTTGTTATAACCCAGAGCCTTTTCAAGCCACCCTTTATATCTTATTATCCTTTGCTAGCCAAATTTGAGCCGTAAAAAAATAATAATTATCCCTTTTATTTCGGTGACAAACCACGATATAAGCCTATAGACCAGAAAAACAATGATTTACCCTCTTTGGAGTTAGGTAATAGTTTTCAAAGTCTGGGCAACAAAACAAGTTTGGGGTTGCTCATGGAACTAGCAACGTCTAAGTTTGGGGTGGGTATACGGAGAACTATCACTACAAAAAAGAAAAATAAATGAAAAAGAGACGGGAAAACATCAAAAAAAAATTCCCTAAAAAAAACAGTCTCTTCAAAAAAAATGAAAAAGCCAAAGGGCAAAAGAAAGAGCCAAAGGGCAAAAATAGTGATAGAAAAGAACCATACAAAGACACATCCGGTTCTTATTTTCCGATACCAACACAAAAAGGCACCCTAAGGAACAAAGGTTGCGTACACAAAAAGGAACAACAAAGTAGAACTTAACTCCGATGTTTAGCCTACTATTCCCAAAAATGTCCTACCTTGACCTAAGCCACGTTATAACCCTGAAAAGACCTCCAATAATGCATGTATATTAAATTTTGACTGGTTTCTTAGAATTCTTGCAAGCCTATGGTAAAATGGCAGGTTGTACTATGATTGAGAGTTAACCCTTTCAATTATGAGCGAAAAACACAAATGTGAGAGAGAGAAAAAGTTGAACGTGGACTCTTGCAGACATTTGTCTGATTTGCTACCATTGACGTCTCCTGAGCCTAGCAGGACTGAGCATGATCGTTGCGGTAAGAAATCAGCGGTACCATTGCTGAAATGTTAAGCAAGGTTGTGAAATTCCTATCATCTTATTTATCTCTTATTTCTCTAACGATCTTGTCTGACAGCATGTTACTTGAGGACAAGCAACAATTTAAGTTTGGGGTTGTGATGACAGGAATTTCTACGTCATTTTTAGTATTATTATTAGTAGTAAAATGACCAAGACAGGCCCAAATACGAAGGAAAACCTACAAAAGCAAGAAAAAGCATCAAGACAGAGTCCAAGATGCAAAAAGACAAGAAAAAGCCAAAAAGTGAAGAAATACAGCATTCCATCGCAGCACGATGTGTGCTATCGTGCCACGATGAAAGCTCCTTGCACGCCAAGCAATCAGAAAAAATAAATCTTGAGAAAATCTTCCATCGCAGTACGATGATGTTACTTGGCGCCCAAGCTGATGAAATGCACATGATCAGTTATAATTTTGAACTGAATCTTCACATCGCAGTACGATGGCCTTATCGTGCTGCGATGCCTTGCTGAGGCCCATTACGAAAACTATAAATAGAGCCTCCCATTCATTGTTTTATTCATTCAGAAATAGTAGAACACTCTCTACTATAAGGAGAGGTTCAGAGGAGCTCTATTGGGCATAGTTTTCTCCCCTTACGGGAAAACTAACTCAGCAAAGTATGATTTCTTTAGGCTTTTGTATTTAGGTTATGATTTATTGTAATTTAAATATGTAGTCTTTATTATTTATGCCTTAGGTTGTGGTGGAGAAGATGAACTCCCCTATGAATATTTGGAGTCTGTGATTGAGTCTAAGTTATAATAAATGATATTTAGTAATTATGTTTGTTATTTACTTTCGTCCACTTTAATAACGTATTCTCGTAATCTGGCCGGATAAGCGGGAGCGCCCATAGAATTAATATCAGGTTTCGACTTGGTATAGTCCGGAACTCGTAGTAAATAATGCTAGGTGTATAGAGACGGTAACATCCTGAACTAGTCGTGAACTGAGCGGTTAGAGGAGGAATCATGCACTATGTGTGATCTGAGCACTTAGAAGATGAACAGCCCGATACTAGGACCTAGAGGTTAATTGGTGAAGGTTATAATGCGTGTTTATAAACAACTCACTTAGTAATTAGGGTATGTGACACATCGAGGTTAGGCACTCGTAGGTACCTTAGTTGTTAATGTAGGGAAACTTTAATAGACATAGTGTAATAGTAAGGTATTACTACAACAAGGATAATTCACCGCCGAACATAATCTAAGTAACTATGTTATACACCGGTCATGCCAAATATGAAGAAGGGAGGGAGTACAACCACCATACCTAGCCTCTATATTTCTTGAATCTATATTTATACATTCCGCATTTATATTTCTGCAAAGCATTACGCTATTTTTATAAAACTTTTTTCCAAAAACCAAAGCGAATGCAAATTATCACAAACTTAAATAATGCTAGTAAAGTTGCGGCATGATCCCTGTGGATACGAACTCATTCTAGACACCTAGAGTGTGAATTATTACTCGACGACAGACTGGTGCACTTGCCAGACCGTAGTCACTTGCGTGCCAAGGAACGAGCTGAAAGATTGAAAAAGATTCAGAAAGATTTAAAAGATGGACAGTTTAACTAGAAGATTTAAAAAGATTTAAAAAAAATAAATCTTTTCAAAAGATTGAGTTTGTTTCTTGGAGATCACGATGGCCAGCTATCAAATCAGGGATCCAAGCCCATGAAGCTCGTTCTATATAAAGGAAGACTGAAGACAAGTTTTATTCACTGAAATCGAAATCAATATTTCTAGTCTTTAAGATTTTCAGTCTTTTTCCCTGATGACAGAAATTTCTATGGTATTTTTAGTATTATTATTAGTAGTAAAATGACCAAGACAGACCCAAATACGAAGGAAAACCTACAAAAGCAGGAAAAATCATCAAGACAAGGTCCAAGATGCCAAAAGACAAGAAAAAGCCCAAAAAGTGAAGAAATTGAGCATTCCATCGCAGCACGATGACTTCCATCGTGCCACGATGGAAGCTGCTTGTTTGCCAAGAAAATAGAAGAATAAAATCTGAAGAAAATCTGTTCATCGCAGCACGATGGAGTAACTTGGCGCCCAAGCTGATGAAATGCACAGGATCAGTTATAAAATTGAACTGGATCTTCACATCGTACTGCGATGGATGCATCGCAGCACGATGCCTTGCTGAGGCCCATTACTAAAACTTTAAATAGAGCCTCCTATTCATTGTTAAAATCATTCAGAAATAGTAGAACATTCTCTACTATAAGGAGAGGTTCAGAGGAGCTCTATTGGGCATAGTTTTCTCCCCTTACGGGAAAACTAACTCAGCAAGGTATGTTTTCTTTAGGCTTTTATGTTTAGGTTATAATTTCTTTATTGTAATTTAAATATGTAGTCTTTTGTAATAGATGCCTTAGGTTGTGGTGGAGAAGATGAACTCCCCTATGAATATTTGGAGTCTGTGATTGAGTCCCAAGTTATAATAAATGTTATTCAGTATTATGTTTGTTATTTACTTTCTTGCACTTACACGACGTATCTCGTAATTTGGCCGGGTATGCGGGAACGCTAATAGAATTGATGTTGGGTATTAACCTGATGTGGTCCGGAACTAGTAGTAAATAACGCTAGGTGTATAGAGACGGTAACGTCCTGAACTAGTCGCGAACTGAGCGGTTAGAGGAGGAATCATGCACTAGGTGTGATATGAGCACTTAGAAGATGAACAGCCCGATACTAGGATCTAGAGGCATTGGATGGATGAAGGTAATAATGCATGTGTAATGAACAACCCACTTAGTAATTAGGGTATGTGACACTCGAGGTTAGGCTCTCGTAGGTACCTTAGTCATTAACGTATGGAAACTTTAATATACATAGTGTAACAGTAAGGTGTTACTACAATGAAGGAAAAGTCACCGCCGAACAATAATCTGTGTAGTTCTTCTGAGATTGGCTGCATCATAAGGCTAAAACAACTTGGTCAGAGTGACTTAACTGAAGCACTAATGCTAAAGTAATTAAGTCTAAACCACTTGTGCATATTGAAGATGTGCAGATGCAACATGTTGAACAAGATGTCCTAGACATCTTGTCACTGGGTTCAGAGCATGTTGAAGCAACACGTCGAACAAGATGTCCTAAGACATGCGGGTAGGACATCTTGACCCAGTTACTGCTTTGAAGATAATGCTTATCCATTAGCGCGTGTATCCTTCATATATGCATAAAGGCGTGAATCTTCAAGTACCAGTTGTGATTAGGATTAACAACAAAGTTTGTTATTAATCCTTTGTGATAGATATGATTTGAGATCACAACTAACTCTTGAAGATTTAAAAACAACTTATCTTCTAGTTGAGTTAGTTGAGATTTGTTTGGAATAATTAGATAAGATCAAATCTAATTATATGGTTAAAAACAAATCATATCTATGAGTAGAGTTAGTTGAGATTTGTTTGGAAGATTTAAAACAAATCTTATTATAACTAACTCTTAAAGGATTTAATCTTATAAAGTTTGTTACAAAAATCCTATCATGATGCAACTAAAGCTCAAGCATATCTCAGGAACTGCATCCCTATATAAGAAGACTCAAGACTACGTTTTCAAGTACGAGAGCAATGATTGAAGATCACATATAAACTTAGGGTTTAGCTCGAGTCACCACCCTATGTTAATTAACACATAGTGGTTGGTTTGAGTCGGTTGAATTTGCATTCAACCATGTTAAGGATTGGAGTTGTTTTCCAACCTTGATTACTTGTGTATTTGCACAAGTTTGTTCTTTCTTTAAGTCTTAGGTGATAAGGTTTAGAGTAAGGTATAATTGTTGAATTTATATTCAACAATATAGTCAAACGACAAAGAACGACAAAGAAGAAGGATCTCGATTAGAGGAAGGTGAATGGGTTCTCATATCTAGGGGGAGTAGCCTCTTAGGTAGAAAGTCATAGGATAGTTTTAGTAGTAGGCTTTGAATAAAGGTGTTATTCAAATAAGACCGGGAAACTAAGAACTATTGTTAGTGAATTTCCTTTCCTGGATTGGTATCCCCCAGAGAAGGTGCTTTTACATCGAACTGGGTTAACAAACAGTTGTGTCGTTTACTGCATTCCTTTACAATTCTGCAAAGTTATATATTGATCCTATCGACCAATTGTCTAACCAGTTGTCTGAGACATCTGGTCAAATACACAGTTGTCCCAGACATCATGTAAGACATCTGTCCTGCCAGAGAACAGAATTTCAATCTGAGTAACTATGTTATACACCGTTCACGCCAAATATGAAGAAGGGAGGGAATCCAACCACCATACATATCCTCTATGTTTCTGAATCTATTATTTATTTATTTATGCAAGCATTACGCTTCTTTTTATAAAACCTTTTTCCAAAACCCAAAGCGAATGCAAACTATACGAACTTAAATAACGCTAGTAAAGCTTCGGCACGATCCCTGTGGATACGAACTCATTCTAGACACCTAGAGTGTGAATTATTACTCGACGACAGACTAGTGCACTTGCCAGACCGTAGTCAGTCCCTTTGTTTCTTGTTTCCATTGAGACTTGAACTAGGGTTGTATTTAGCTCTTAAGCTTTTAAGCACAGAGCTGTTGTGTTCCTTTCTTGGTTCTAGTTTGAAACAAGAATAGGACTGTTTGTCACTCTTAAGCTTTTAAGCAAAGAGTTGTTTTGAATCACTCAAAGCTTTGAAGCACGAGTTGGTTCTTTAGGATAGGAGTGTGCCTCCATCATTGAGTTTGTTATTTAAATCCTTACGGGTTGTAAGGTGGTTATAGGAAGTGACCAGAGGTTGTCATATCTAGGGAGGACCTAGGTAGAATTAGCACGGGTAGTGTCTAAGTGATAAGTTGTAAACTAGGATTGTTTAGCTTTGAATTGGAACTATCATAGTGGATTCATTCCTGGATTGGTATCCCCCAGAGTAGGTTGCGAGTTGCGCCGAACTGGGTTAACAAACTCATTGTGTTATTTATCTTCTGCACTCTATTTTCCTTGTTCATCAAGTTATTGTATGTTTATGATGTTAGCACATTAGGCACCACATCGTATATCATAACCCTAACGTGCTCCACATCACGCTGCACATCTGTGACTTGCTACCGGAATTTCAAGTAGAGTACCATTTGTACTTCTCTCCAATAGTGGGTATAGTACTTATTGTACTTTGACTCATCTTATATATATATTGAAAGGAAAGCTGTTTAAGCAAAAGAGAATAATAAAGCTGCAGAGAAAATAAACACTCTTTAAGTGGAGCCGCCTCTAGGGTTTTCTGAATTCTTCTTATCTCATTCATTCTTTTCAATAATTACATATAGCATGAAAATCAGTGGACAGCTGTCCATTAAGACTAACAAACAAATGAACTAAAAGACAAAACAGAGCTGTCATACAAGGAATTTATTTGAAAAAGATTCCTAGGATTCTAATGATAAGAAGCAACATCCTTCACATGTGGAAATCTCTAGTCCAAGCAGGCTTGGTGGTTTTGCGTTTGCCTTTGACCATAGGTTCTCCGAGTTGGGCCTCAGCAGCAGGGTCCATAACATCCCTCCCCCCATCCACAGCGACCTTGTCCTCAAGGTTGAATTGGGGGTAAGCTTGTTGCAATTCAGACAATGGTTCCCAAGAAGTATCTTCAGGGAGGAGTCCCGACCATTGGATGAGCACATGAGAGGTGGTTCCGTCCGGGGAATGGCGCCAGCCCAAGACTGCGAGAGGTTCAATGACAAGCTCATCATCTTCGTTCATCGGAGGCAACGGAAGAGAGTCGTTGGTGTGATCATGGCAAGGCTTCAGCTGAGAAACGTGGAACACTGGATGAATTCGGCTACCAGCAGGCAGAGCAAGTTCAAAGGCGACGGGACCCATAGCGCGGGTGATTTGGAAGGGATTTGGAAAGGACCAAAGTAACGCTTGGCAAGTTTTTGAGTACGAGGGCCAGAGACCGAAACCTGTCGGTAAGGGCGAAGTTTCACATAGA
Source organism: Trifolium repens (assembly GCA_030408175.1). Classification (NCBI taxonomy): domain Eukaryota; kingdom Viridiplantae; phylum Streptophyta; class Magnoliopsida; order Fabales; family Fabaceae; genus Trifolium; species Trifolium repens. The sequence goes on from CP125851.1 coordinate 43,598,633, forward strand.
CATAATCGCCCTCTTTGAAAGGATGGGGCCGGCGGTGTTTGTCTGCAAAGCGTTTCATATCTTCCTGCGCTTTCAACAACTTCTTGCACAAGGTTTGCAGAACAATTTCACGATTGGTGAGGAGGGAATCCAGAGCCTCAATGGAAGTAGTGTCGGACAGATACTGAGGTAACGAAGGAGGTTTCTTGCCATAAACCACTTCGAATAGGGTGTAGCTGGTTGATGAGTGTTGGGAGGTGTTGTAGTGCCACTCGGCCCAATGTAAAAATTCACCCCATTTCTTTGGTTGAGTGTGAACAAAGCAGCGTAAGTATTGTTGGAGTGCTTTGTTAAGGATCTCAGTCTGGCCGTCGGTTTGGGGATGGTACGCCGTAGACAATCTGAGAACAGTGTCACTCAAAGTAAATAGATGTTGCCAAAATTTGCTAACGAAAATAGGGTCCCGATCTGATATAATACTCTTAGGCAGGCTATGTAAACGGCAGATCATTTTGGCAAACAGGTCAGCAACCTTAGAAGCAGTGAAATGAGTAGGAAGCATACCAAAATGGGTTGCCTTAGAAAAACGATCCACTACTACTAACACCACAGTAGAGTTCTGAAAAGAGGGGAGACCAACCACAAAATCCATAGAAATATCTTCCCACACACCATTGGGAATACGGAGGGGTTGAAGCAGCCCGTATAGAGGATGGGTAGGGTGTTTTGTCTGTTGGCAAGTTGAGCAAGCTTTGACAAAATTAGTGACATCACGCTGCATATTATCCCAATAGACATTCTCTTTCAATCGCCCCAATGTCTTTTGAATGCCACTATGACCACCAATAGGGGAAGAGTGAAATTCCTGTAGTAACAGAGTTTTAATGGGTGAATCTGCAGGAATATAGAGTTTGTCCCGAAAGTAGAGAAGGCCTTGGATGATGCGAAAACCCGGGTAGGAAGTAGGAGAAGCTTCAATTTTCTAGATGAGATCAATTAATCCAGTGTCCTCAGTGAAGGATTTTCGAAGATGCTGGATGAAATCCTAGTGAGGAACTGTAATCACCAGACATTGGGAAGGGGTCTCGTGAAGACGAGATAACGCATCAGCCATGCGGTTTTGAGCGCCAGGTTTGTAAAGGATCTCGTAGGAATAGCCCAAGAGCTTGGCAAGGTAAAATTGTTGTTCGGGGGTTTGTATAACCTGAGTCATCAGTTCACGCAAGCTTCTTTGATCGGTGTGAATGATGAATTTGCGTCCCAATAGATAAGGTCGCCATTTCTTACCTGCTGAAGTGATTGCGCATAATTCCCGAACATAGGTTGAAGAAGATAACATCTTGGGGCAAAACTTGCGACTGTAGAAACAAATGGGGTGACCCTTTTGGCATAACACCGCTCTCATGCCGGTGCCGGAGGCATCAATTTCAATGATGAAATCCTCCTCAAAATTTGGAAGCGCTAAAACTGGAGCATGGGACATTGCTTGCTTCAAAGCATCAAACGCAGCCTGTGATGTTGGTGTCCATACAAAAGCATCATGCTTTAACAGGTCAGTAAGGGGAGAAGCGATCCTGGCATAGTTAGCAACAAACTTCCGGTAGAATCCCGTCAAACCTAGGAAACCACGAAGTTGTTTAACTGTTTTAGGAACGGGCCAGTGAAGCATAGCTTTAATTTTCTCTGGATCGGGCCCGACGCCTTCAGGTGATACAATGTGGCCCAAATAAGAAATAGAATTCTGGCCCAAGATACATTTGGATTGTTTCAGGAAGAATTGGTTTTGAACCAAGCATGTGAACACAATGTCTAAGTGAACAAGGTGGTCTTTTAATGTCTTACTGTAGACCAAAATATCATCAAAGAACACAATGACAAACCGGCGGAGATGTTCTTGAAATAATTCATTCATTGTATTTTGAAAGGTAGAGGGAGCGTTGCACAATCCGAACGACATGACAAGAAATTCGTAATGACCCAAGTGAGTACGAAAAGCAGTTTTGTGGGTATCATCGTGATGCATACGGATTTGGTGATATCCGGAGCGCAAATCCAGCTTAGAAAACCAACAAGTGTCGTAGAGTTCATCGAGCAATTCATCAATAGTGGGGATAGGAAACCTATCCTTTTTGGTGATGGCATTCAGCGCGCGGTAATCGACACAAAATCGCCATGAGCCGTCTTTCTTCCGGACAAGTAAGACAGGAGAGGAAAAGGCACTTGAACTAGGTTGGATGATACCTTGGGCGAGCATGTTGTGAATTTGAAGCTCTATTTCGCGCTTTTGAAACTGTGGATAGCGATAAGGGCGAACGTTAATCGGATCAGACCCATTGAGGAGAGGGATATGGTGATCGGTGTCACGTGGGGGAGGAAGAGAAGTAGGTTCGGTAAAGAGGTGGGAAAAGTTGTTGAGGAGGGTGTGTATAGTTGGGTCTATGGGGGTCGGGTTAGGTGTGGTAGTGGAGGTGATGTGTTGAAATTGAAGGAGGGTGTCGATAGCATGGGTGGATATGAGGCGCTTGAATTGGTGTAGAGAGGATTCTTGGGGTGGTGGTTTGGTTTGGCCCATGAGTTGGATAATGCGTCCGTCTCTACAAAAGGATAGGGTGAGGTGATCATAGTCGGTTAGGGAGGGTCCTATTGTTTTGAGCCATTGAACTCCTAGTACAATTTCAGCTCCACTAAGTGGGGGAACAAATAAATCGACTAGGAAAAGGGTAGAGTTAATGTAGAGGGGGGTTTGATGGCATATGTGGGTGCAGCTAAGTTCTTCGCCGTTGCCGACTAAAACTTGGAATGAATGGGTGGGTTCCATGGTGAGGCCTAAGAGTTTGGCTACCCTATCTTGGATGAAGTTGTGTGTACTGCCGCTGTCAACAAGGACATTGAGGTTGTGTTTGTGGATTTGGCCCAATAATCTTAGGGTTTGGGGAATATATAGTGTGGCCCAATAAGGCATGGAGGCTTATTTGTGGGTTGGGCTGAATGGGCGGGTCGACTGGTTCGAGTGATTGGGTCGAGTCAAGGTCTAATTGGAGTAATGTGTTGATAAGGGTTTCAGATTGTGGGTCAAGGTTTTCAGGGTCGATGATGAGGATAAAAAATTGGCGGCGACAACGGTGATCAGGTTGGAAACGTTCATCGCAATTGTAGCAAAGGCCACGTTCACGACGAGATTGGAGTTCGGCCGGGGTGAGGCGTCGGATGGGAAGAGATCGGGCGGTATTTGGTGGTTGGGTGTTGTTGGTGGAAAATGCGTTGGGGTTAGGTGTTGTTGTTGTTGTGGCGGGTGAGGTAGTGATAGCGGGACGAGGTGGGGGTCGTTGATTGGTAGTGGTGGGTTCAGGTCGACGGTAAGAGGTGTGGGTGTAGCGGTCATTGAACTTCTCTTCCTGGAGTCTCGCCAGACTTATCGCATGAGTAAGAGATACCGGCTGGAAAGCGAGGACTTCACGACGGATGTCGGCTTTAAGTCCTGAGATGAAACAGCTCAGATAGAACTGTGGTGGTAAACCAGTGATACGGTTGGCCAGAGCTTCAAAGGATTTTTGGTAATCATTCACAGTGGTAGTTTGACAGAGCTTAAACAGGCCTCCTTTGGGGTCATCAAATTGAGAGGGAGCAAAACAAAGCTCTAGAGCATGAAGGAAAGCAGCCCAGGAGTGTAAAGACCCGTTTGAGTGCATCCACTGGTACCAGCTTAAAGCTTCACCTTCCATATAGAAAGATGCAATGTTTAAGCGTTGGTCTTCTGGTGTTCGATGGAAATCAAAAAATTGGTTGATTTTGAAAATCCAACCAAGAGCCTCCGTTCCGTCAAAACGAGGGATATCCAATTTGATGGAGGTGTTCGCAAATCCCGGAGCAGGTGGTGGATCTGGGGGTGTGAAACCCGGTGGACCAAGACGTGTTCGGAGTTGGTTGATTTCATTGTTAATGGTGGTGAGATCTTGACGGAAATCCTGTTGGGTTCTGATGATGTTTTGGAGAGAAACGAACAGGTCAGTGATAGTAGGTGTTTGTGGCGGAGGAGTGGGAGGTGGATCCATAGCAATGAAAACACCAGTGAAAGGAAAGCTGTTTAAGCAAAAGATAATAATAAAGCTGCAGAGAAAATAAACACTCCTTAAGTGGAGCCGCCTCTAGGGTTTTCTGAATTCTTCTTATCTCATTCATTCTTTTCAATGATTACATATAGCATGAAAATCAGTGGACAGCTGTCCATTAAGACTAACTAACAGACAAATGAACTAAAAGACAAAACAGAGATGTCATACAAGGAATTTATTTGAAAAAGATTCCTAGGATTCTAATGATAAGAAGCAACATCCTTCACATGTGAAAATCTCTAGTCCAAGCAGGCTTGGTGGTTTTGCGTTTGCCTTTGCCCATAGGTTCTCCGAGTTGGGCCTCAACAGCAGGGTCCATAACATATATATACTAATTCCTTTGTTGTTCAAAAAAAAAAAGTCCAATTGTATTGTTGTTATAGGGTTGGCATGCATTTTGTAAAAATTGAATTGTTTGGTGGTGGTGTTTTGTTACCTTTATGTAAGAATGCATGAACATGTATCAAATAGATACTCCTCCTAATCACTATTTTTTGCCATTCTAATAGTACATATAAAAATAATAATAAATTGATAAATATAAAAAAAATTACGAAATAGAAGATTTGAAATATTATTAAGAATTGATGAGGACAAATTAGGTTTTTTAGTTGTAATACCTTTTAATATATTGACCCCGTTTGAATTTTGCTTATTTTTAAGCTTATGATATAGTTTATGCTTATAAATAAACTTTTATGTTAATTCGTAAGTTTGTTTTTTACGTATGTTTATTCATAAGTTTTCAGTAACAAAAATTATATTTTATAAACTATTTTCATAAATTACATTGAAATACATAAAAGCTTATTTATTTGCATAAGTTATTTCGCATAAGCTCTTAAATAAGGAACCGTTTGGATATAGCTTATTTTAGAGCTTATGAAAATTGCTTATGGAAATAAGTAATTTTTTATGTTAATTAATAAATTTTCACTAATAAAAATTGTATCTTTATAAAAAAGTTTCTTATAAATTACTTTAAAAAACTTATAATAATAAATACATATAGGCTTCTTTATTTGCATAAGCTGTTTCGCGTAAGCTCAAAAATAAGTCAATCCAAATGGGGCCTAAGTCAATGTAAACGGGCTCATTGTGTTGTTGTTTCTATTTTTATCTTCTTTTATTTTTAAGCTCATAAATAAGTAATATCTTTTTTTATTAGTTTCTTCTATTTTAATTTTTTATATACAAGTTGTTATATGTTAGATTCAGTTACTATTTTTTCATTAAAAAAAAAAGTTACTCCCTCCGTTCTTTTTTGTTTGTTGTTTTAGAAAATAAAATTTGTTTCAAATTGTTTGTTGTTTTGATAATTTAAGGTTATATTTTATCTATTATACCCTCCTGTTTTTTATTGACTAAATTTTATATAATCTCTTTATTGTGTCTATTTTTTACTAAACTTCTTCATATAATCTTTTTATTGTATTTTTTTTTTACTAAACTTCTTCATATAGGGCCCGTTTGGATTAGCTTATTTTTGAGCTTATGCAAACAACTTATGCAATATAAATTAGGTTTATGTTTTTTTATAAGTTGTTTATCATAAATTACCTTGACAAACTTATAATAATACATAAAAATTGCATAAGTTGTTTGCATAAGCTCAAAAATAAGCTAATCCAAACGATCCGCCTTTAATTTTTTTAGTAGTTTTAATTTTTTGGAAAGATAAAGTGCGTGCAAAAAAAATATGAATATTTTTGTGGATTAAAATTAAAGTATAATATATTCCAAAAAAAAAAGGTATAATAGAAAAATAAAGTACTAAAATACACTTTCTTAATTTGACCTTTTTTTTCTCAAACAACAAACAAAAAGGAACGGAGGGAGTACTATTTTTTATACGTATTTTTTATCGTGATTTTTGTTCTTATTTTTTTCGCGTAAATTTTTTATCTTTTTTTTAGGTGGTTTTCCGATCCTATTTTTATGGGAAGATTTTTTTATGCTTATCTTTTTTTTCCTATTTTTATTTTGTATTTTTTTTAGTTTATAATTAAAATTACATTTAAGAGCATGAATTCTGAAATATTAAAAACTTAATAAAGATAAATTTGGTTTTTTTTAGTAGTAGTTTAGTAGCTTCTTCGAACTCTCCTATGGTGGTTTTAGAAACACCTCCTCCTCAGCTCTCCGTTTCCCTTGGGGCTGATGCTTGGGGCGTTGTTTTTATTCGGAAGTAATCTCGTTGCTTTTTTTTTTTCTTTTTATTCTCTCTTGTAACCAAAAAAAATTAACCAAGCCGCATCATTTGTTTAATTTGCTCTCAGTCTTTATCAACACGCTTATGCCAATTTTGACAAACATGAAACACGATTACATGAGCTTTTTTTTGTCAAGTGAAACATGAGCTTTTATTGGGTCAAAACGTGTTAAACGACAAGAGATGTCGTTCATGAAGGATGGATAATTACGTAGTGTAGAGCCACACTACATCATGTGATTCATACAAGTGTATGGGAAAATCCAACAGACAAGTTTTACATTTTGTACATGACCTGTGAAGAGGAATAGAAGAAATTGGGTTTAACTATGATTTTACTGGCTAATACTAGGATAGACCATCTTAACAAGTGGTTCTCTGCAGACAAGTGATCGGTTATATTATAAAAAATACGAATTTTACAAAATTTATCGTTGGAGTGAAAATTTATATCATTTAAATCATCTATAATAAAATTTACAAAAATTTAAAATCATTTGGTATGTTATTAATACTTATCAAGATTAACGGTATTTAATAAAAACTCATAAACCGTTAATTTTAAATGAATTTCAATAACATATCAAAATGATTTTAATTTTTTAAAATTTTGTTATGGATAATCTATATGATATAAAATTTCAATCCAACGATAGATTTTGTAAAATTCATATTTGTTATAATCTTATTCATAACTAATTCACCATGGATCACTTGAAGAATGTGGTCCATATTAAAATTTTCCTGATTGTACACCCATTATAGCTTTTTTTTAATTCCGATAAGTTATTTTGTTTGAACTGAGTCTCGCAAATTAAAACATTGTTGTTTTAAAATGCATGTCGTCAACTTATTAGACCACTTGGCGTGATTTTATCATGTTAGATGCGATATCAAGACTAAAAATAATCGTTTTTGAGTATGCAGAGATTGAACATAAAACAAAGACTTACAGAAACTACGCTTATAAATATTTTTATTGCAAAGACTAAAATCATATTTAAATCAATATCGTCATGAAAATTTATGTTTATTTTATGAGAAAGGGGTGGACTAAAACTGAAACATAACCTAGGTATGAAGTATATATTGTGGTTGTGGCCCTCTTTGATTTACGGACTAACCAAAAATGTTACATTGAGGATGCTACATAATAGCAAGGTTGTTAAAATCGCGATTTAAAACTACGTTTCTAGGTAGCAAAAACGAGTTAAATCGCTGGTAGAATCGTTTTCTGATAAAATTGTGATCTGGAACGATTTTACACGATTTAACTCGTAGTAAAATCTCTAAAATCATGTAAAATAGTAGCGAAATCGTGTAAAATCTTTGGTTTTAACTCTTTGTGACAATTTTACCTTTTTTAAAAAAAAAATAAAAAATTGACAATTTCTTTTAAAAAAACCCAATTTTTATGAATATTGCATTTTATTATGGTGATTTAGTATATTTTAGCTTTGAAATTTTAAATTATTAATGCATTATAGTATTATATAAGTATATATACATGTTATGTATATAAAATTAATATTATTTTAATATAAGGTAAAATCGACGATTTTACGTTTCGATTTTACATTTCAATTTTATCTAAGCAAAAAGAGTCAAGGCATTATAGTATTATATAAGTATATATACATGTTATGTATATAAAATTAATATTATTTTAATATAAGGTAAAATCGACGATTTTACGTTTCGATTTTACATTTCAATTTTATCTAAACAAAAAGAGTCAAGGTAAAATCTCGATTCTGACAACCTTGCACAATAGTGTTGCCGTTAGTGGCAACCTTGATGGAGTATATTGTGGTCCTCTTTAATTGATAGACAAGTCCTTCATATATGATCAAGCTTACAACGAAAGTGCAACACAACTGATCTTACTAATATCGCTTGGTCCCGCGTCTTATAGATGCCTTTACCGAATAACACTGCCTTTTATGGAGTAACATACATGCATTTTATTGATAATTTGATTCTTTGTTAAAGAGATAGTGTGGACTAATTTGATGGAAATTTTTGATAGAGACTGCCTATCAGTAACAGGAGTTTGATGAACTACCACAATTGATCTAGGTCTCACTTGATCTCAAGTTTAAAAACTATAAGTAATTTTGTATTTGTTTACTGTAATATGGAGACAAATTTTTATGGAAAATAATTTTGACTTAAATTCACTTTTAGTCTGCTAACTTTCACGGTTAATTGATTTTATCCCTTCGAATTTTAATTGTTAGAAAGTGCCCTTACACATTATGCTTAAAAAAAAAATAACTTCAAATGTAACATAAGAAATTGTTAGTAAAAAAAGTCAATGGAAATAACGGCAAAATAGAGTAATTTGGGGGTCAGAATTGAATAGTTGTGAAACTTTTTTTTGAACAAGAATAATTGTGAAACTTAAAAGATTAAAATAAGCAATTGTGAAATTTAAAAGATTAAAACTAAGCAATTGAAATTTAAGGGACCAATAATTTTCAATTACTCGGAACAACTTTATGTTCTAAATCATTTTTAGATTTTTCTTTTGCTAGATAGACAAAATGACAATAATCATTGAAAAATTACACATATGTGGAAGAGTTAGATTTCAAACGTCGGCCACGACATCCGATCTAATAATTTCAGTATTTTTATCGGTTGAGCTAAGACTTGTGAATATAAATTTTAGATTTGTATTTGCTAAAAGAGAGGTAACATGAAAATAATTATTAAACATATTTATTTTTTAAAAAAATTAACTAATTAAATTCAGAGTTGCTGCCGTTGTTTTTCCCACTGTTTCACACTGCTTTCAATCGCAACCATCAAATTCAGATTGGACGGTCAAGACTAACTGCACAGCTAAATGATCTAAACCGTTGATTCAAATCGGACGGCTCACAGTGACACAGTTACATTATCAAATCTGCTCCCCTTATACATTATTGATCTTGATTAACATGAGGTTAAATTAACTTAAGAAAGAAAATTGTATTAGCTGAATAAAAAAAAGTACTATCAGATCTACCAAAAAAAAAAGTACTACCAATGAGCATTGACCAAAAAAGAATTGACATCATTCTAAAACAAGATGGACAATGACAGAGATGGTACAATTTGACTGGAAAAAGAGAGACTGAATTAATGATACAGAGAGGTTACCACATTCAAATTCAAGTATAAGGTCCAACTAATCTTAACTGCAGTATTCAATAAAGAATTATCAGCCATCAGGATCAAATATTCAAATTAATAAACTACAATTACGAAACGACTCAACAACCTTTGATATTCATTCTTCTCAATAGTGTTCTCATTTTCCAAATGCTATGTTTTTTATTGACTAACCACATGTTTTGTATTTTTAGACACATAAAACACATGCTGATGTTAAATTCAAAACATCACAATAACATAAACAACAAACTTAACACCAGCAAAGAAACATTTTTTTTTTTTTTTTGATCTCATAAAACTTAGGGTGAGGGGATGGTGCCCCAGTCCAAGGCAGGGAAGACCTTAGGACTCAAAGAGCACTTATAAAGGTAATTACATTTACCTCCCTCCAAAGACACTAGCGGGGCTCGAACCCGAGACCTCTCGGATTCAAGACCTGTCTTTTTACCACTAGACCAAGTCTTTGGAGTTAGCAAAGAAACATTATTTGATCAAGTAAAACTCACCCCCATAATTTGCTTAGACAAATTAGGCAAAATGTATTTATAGATCCTTTAAGTTTTATGTTTGTAACAGATTGGTCCTTAAAGTTTTTTAAGTAACAAATAAGCCCTTTAAGTTTTTTAAATTACTTAAAAAATAGGACCTAGATGTTACAAATTATAAACTTAAAGGACCTATTTGTTACTTAAAAAACTTAAAGGACTTATTTGTTACATAAAAAACTTAAAGAACCTATCTGTTACAAACTTAAAACTTAAAGGATCTCTTACTTTAACCCATCCTTCAAGTTTCAGAAACCCCTGTCCTCTGCATAATTCAATAAGAAAAAAAATAATACTGCAAGCACCTCTATAGCCCTGACACTCCTGATAGAAGGCGTGTCTGGTTGTCATCACATAAGATTAGATTCAATTTTTCGTAATTTTACAGGCCTCGGTGTGTCTGTGCCAGTGTTGTGTCAGTGCTTCATATGCCGGTATACTTTTTTCCAAGGGATAATCATAATAATACATCAACATTTTTTTAATCACAAATTCATATAGTATAACAAAAATGAACACAGAGGGGAAATCAAGAATGGGACAAATTATTTTATACATTCCCCAATAGATAAACAATTTCATAAATCTAAATCCTCTAAACTGTTTAATTTAATTCAATGTTACAAAAAACTAAAACAGTTTAATTTTGCCTATAAGCAATGTAATTAGCCAAAGCAATCAAAGGAGCAGATTTATGAGAATCAAACCCAGAAAGCTGATCTTGTGCATCACTATTCAATTTCTGAGCAAATTCTTTAGATTTTTCAATCCCTAAAAGCTTTGGATAAGTAACTTTATCAGCTACCAAATCTTTCCCAGCAGTTTTACCTAATTCCTGTGAAGATTTTGTAACATCAAGAATATCATCAACAACCTGAAACAATAAACCTATATATCTAGCAAATTTTCTCAATTTTTCAACATCTTCATCACAACCACCACCAAGAATTGCACCAAGAACAACAGCACCTTCTAACAAAGCAGCAGTTTTATGAAGATGAATGAATTCAAGTCTCTCTAATCCAACATCTGATAAACCTTCTGAGTTTATATCAACAACTTGACCGGCTACGAGTCCTTCGGAGCCGATCGATTTCGCTAATTCTCCGATTGCACGGACAATTCTCGCCGGAGAAACTCCTTTTGTCGATACAGCGATATGCTCGAAGGCAAAAGCGAGTAAAGCATCTCCGGCGAGAACCGCGACGTCTTCACCGAAAACTTTGTGGTTCGTCGGTTTACCTCGTCGGAGATCGTCGTTATCCATACAAGGAAGATCGTCGTGAATTAACGACATGGTGTGAATCATTTCAACGGCACAGGCGGCCGGCATCGCCATGGATTCGGTTCCGCCGACGAGTTCACAGGCGGCTAAACAGAGAACAGGGCGGACGCGTTTTCCGCCGGCGAGGAGAGAGTATCGCATAGCTTCGTGAACTTTTAACGGTTCGCGTAATGAAACGGCGTCGTCTAGGGCTTTGTTAACCCTAGTTGCTCTTTCAATCATATAAGTGTTGAAATTGAAAACCGGTTTCTCTTCGGTTTCTATTGTTTCTTGTTTTGTGAGCAAAGATGAGACTGAAAAATTGTTGAATTGGTGATTATGGGTTTTTGATTTAATGGTTGAAATTGAAATGGGTATTTTGGTAAAATAGAATGATGAGATTCTGGATCTGGATCTGGTTGTGGTTGTTGTAGCAGTAGTAGTGAGTTGATTGAACATAAAACATGTGTTAAGATTCATGGTACTCATGTTTGTTTGAGGTTTTGCGTGTGGATTTTGATTATGTTTCTAAGAGGTTTTTTTTTTTAGTTCTTTCCTATCCTTTGTTTATTATTCTATTGTGTATTCTCTTATTTATAGTGAGATTTTATTTGAAAAATGGTGATAGGAGTCTTTAAGAGGGAGTGTACTTGGTGGTGTGGATGTGGATATGAGTTAACATTTTTTGTGTGAGATGAAAATGAAGAGAATGGCAATGGAAAGTGGAAACAAAAGTGTGGGTAAGGTGATAAGTAGATGTTTCCACCAATGAGGTGAATGTGATGTGTAATGGACAAGATAGGATTTATTGGATTATTGGATTATTGGATTATTGGATTATTGGATTATTGGATTTTAAGTAGGGTATTTTTTATTGTGTTCCTTCATTCACCTTCATTGGTTGTGTCATTTGTTTTGTGTGGCTCCTATAGATATGGGGATAGCAATTGCACATATATCCAAGGTAGATTAAAAAATATACTACTTGGGTTTTGAATATAAAAAAAAAATAATGTCTTTCTAGGTTTAGGAAACAAAATATGTATTTGAACAATAAAATTGTCTAGATACATATTTTATTCAATGAACTTAAAAAATTATTTTTTCTTAGATTTAAAATATAAATAAAAAGTCACTTTTTAAATTCATTGAATAATGAATAAATTTGTCATATAATATAGACCAGATTCATCCATTAATAAATGAACCTAAAAAGTAATTTTTTTGCTTATATTTAAAATCGGATGAAGTCCGTATAAAAAAAATCAGATGAAGTGCACAGAATAGAATTCAACGTCGAATAATCATCCGTAAAATTCCACATATATCCAACGTAGCTGAAAATATATATCTACGATACTACATTCGATTCTAAATATAAACAAAAAGTTGTTTTTTAGATTCATTGAATAATAATTAATCAATCTATCATATAATATAGACCGGATTCATTCATTAATAAATGAACCTAAAAAGTAACTTTTTCTAAATATAAACAAAAAGTTATTTTTCAGATTCATTGAATAATGAATCTGATCTTATAATATAAACCAGATTCGTCCATTAATGAATGAACCTCAAAAGTAACTTTTTGCTTGTATTTAGAATCGAAAATATTAGATTGGATAAAATTCCACATCAGAGATGTGGATAATTATCCGTAAAATTAAGTGGTATTAGTGAAACCGATTTTAGAGTTTAGTTGGTTGTATGAATATTTTTAAAAAATGGAGTTTGGTTATTTAAATCATTAGAAAACATGAAATAATATAAAAAATTAAGCAGGATCTATTTAAAGAACTTAAATGGATGTCATGTCATGAATGTATCAATGTCAAATTAAACATCTATCCTATCCATAAGATAAAATGTAGGCAAGCGTTTTACTATATATGAGATCAGTTTCAAAGGACAACCAAGGACAACTATAAGCCCATGTAAATATTATAAAAAAAGTAGGCATGCATATTATAGAAAATAGATAATTGTATTAATTAATTAATAAATGAGTAGAAATATAAGTCTTTGTAGAAATTATTATCTTCATCCCACTATAAGATTCCCTTGAGATTTTTCTCGGTCCATTTTTATAAGACCACTTTCAAAGGTCTGTCAAGAACAAATATAGGGCCGCATAAAGATTATAAAAAAGTAAGCAAGCAAATTAATATTTGAGTTGAAATATAAGTCCGCGTAAAAACTATAAAACAATGGACACACATATGAATATATGAGTAGAGATATAGGTCCCTATAAAATTATCACCTCCGTCTCTTTTGAGATTTTTCATGAGTAGAAATTTTCGCATCAAAATTATAAAAAAAATAGACACGCGTACCCATCCCACCCAGACACGCGTATTACTATATTATTTGAAATATAAGCCCCCTTAGAAATATAGGTTCTCGATAAAATTATAGAAAATAAACACTTTTATTAATTAATATATGAGTAGAAATATAGTTTTCCATTGAAATTTCTCTGCCTCTAAATATAAGACCTTTAGACCTTATTGAGATTTTTCATGAGTATAAATTTTCGCGTAAAAATTATAAAAATAATAGACACGCATATTACTATATAATTAGAAATATAGATTCCCGTACAAATTACTACTATAAAAAATAGCATACAATCAATGTAAAAGTAATAAATAATAATTTTTTAATAAAATATTGGTATACAATTACTTAAACCGCCCATAATATTTATATGTGTCAATTTTTCAATGCGGGCAATTTAGTATTTTTCATAGTATTTTCTTTTATTAACCATTATTATATTAAATTTCTAAATTATATTAATTTTACAATTTTTGTTTCCTTAACTATTGTTCTAGAGACACTGTTTAACATGACCTATTTTATGTATATTAATAAGAAAAAAATAAATAAAAAGTAAAATGTATTAAGAAAAGAACTTAAATGAATGTATGAGCTCTAACATATGCTTTTAAGGGTACTTGTTAGTGTATTAAGATACAAAATTTATATTTTAAATATATTTCTCAAAAGGTTAATTTTTTTTTTTTTAAGATATAATTATTATTTGTAGAATTATTTGCATATGCCTTTAGAGTACACAAGTTAGCAAAACCCAAATGCTCCTCCGTTTTAAAACAAGTGTCGCAATTGACTATGCTTATATGTTAATGCACAACTATGACTATTATACACACATATTTAATTAGAGTGATTTTTACTTGGGCAGAATCCTAAATAAAATATATTTAGGCACACACACATAAAAAAGAAAAAATAAATGTTAAATACTTTAGTCACATCATCTTACATTAATTAATCATTTTATCTTTATTTTTTTTTAAATTATGTGTGTGTACGTCCAACACCTTTTATTTGATGTTGTGCCTAAGTAAGTGTTCTTCATTTAATTAGAACATTATAAAAAGTTCCTCAATAAAAAAAGGAACTCAAAATTTGATTTCTAAGTCGAGATTTTTGTTACCATCATCTTTATCTTTTAAAATTTTAAAAATTAATGTTTAATTCTTCTCATTTAAAAAAAAATCTAAAGTTTTGTAAAGAAACTTTTTATAATATTCTAAATATTTATGAAAAAAAAAATTCAAAAATTTAAAAGTTTAAGGATAAGATTTTTAGAATTTTGAAAAATAGCAGAGATTAAAACTGCATGCACAAATAATATTTAGGGACTAAAACATGCAACCAGTGGCGGAACCAGGAATTTTTTTGCCGGGGGGCCACTAAAAAAGTTATATTATATAAATTAAATACGAAAATTATATTGTGTACAAAGATTTAATTATCAATAAAATAAGTTATATACTTTAAAATAATATTTTATGTATGTCAAGTGACTTGTAACAATTTGAACTAAGATTTGCACAAATTTGATCATTAGAAAATCATATGTTAAAAAGAAAATCCGTATTTTCAATTAAAAATAGTTTGGTATTTTTTAGAAAAATAAATAGAAATTGTGCATGTTTTGTATTGATATACATATCAAAATTAATTTTTTTTAAGGAAAAGTGTTCTTTAATGGCTTGACACAATATCTTGTAACTATGGATTCCATGGTATGGTATGGAATTGATTTTCCTATATAAAACAAAATAAGCTGCCTGAGGAATTGATTTTCCTTTATAAAAACAAAATAGGATGCTGCCAGGAGTCGAACACGGAACCTCCTGGAGGGAGGGCGCAACCTGTATCCACTGGGCCAATGATGATTATTGTTGTTTTAACAACCAAATAAATATATATAATATATACCGTTGTGATTTTATAAAAATTCCAAGGGTATCCTAGTAATTTCTTATTTTTCGGGGGGTGGCCGAGGCCACCCTCAGCCACCCCCTTGGTTCCGCCTCTGCATGCAACCTTTTTTATAGGGACTAAAAATAAAATTTGGTAATTTTATAGGTAGCAAAAATATATTTAACCCTAGAAAATACTCATTGAGACAAATTCAACATCTAATATGCCAAACATCTAATATGCCAACATTTGTTTTGGGAAATTGAGAAGATCCCTACTTGGGGTCTTGCTAATGAGTTAGAACATTTTTTAAACATTTTATTTAAAGAATTTATTTATTCGAAAAGTGAATTCAACGTTGGATTTTATAAAAATTCATTAGTTATGTATGATGAAAGACTTAGTTAATTCTTTCACTATAGACTTGGCCGTTGACCGTTGTACATACCTTATACCTTATACTATGTTAAAGATCGTGAAATTTGTGAAATGACATGTGGCATAGAAGAATAAGGGCAATTTTTTGTGTTAACATTGGTTATAGATCGGTGTGTCTCATTACTTCTTGATTTATACATTGTCAAAATTAGCATGGGGATATTCATACTTCTACGAGTACTTAGTAGGCGATAATTTGTTTTATTGTACCTCACGAGAAGTTTCATGCCATGACAAGTGATTTGATTGCATAAATCTTCATTTCTAAGACTTTTGCTTGTAAAACTTGTTCACTTTACCCTCAAGAAATATGTGTGATATGATTAAATAATGTATTCTTTATGAAGTGGCATGTGGCATATAGATGAACACAAGTTTGTGGCATGTAAAGACATTTTTTTGTGTTAAGAGTGGTTATGGATTGGGAAAATATATCTCATTATTTGTTGATTTACGTTTTGCGATACTTTCATCCTCAAAATTAGCATGAGGATATCAAATATGCTTACGAGTATAATTTGTTTTCTTTATCTCGCGAGAAGTTTCATGCCATGACAAGCGATTTGGTTGCAGAAAAGCTTCATTTCTAAGGTGACGTTGAACCAACACAAATCATATCATTTGTGTAGGGTACAATTTCTTTTTAAACCCGCAATTGCAGCTTATTAGTTTTTTTTTTAACAGCAAACATATTATTTATACCAATATATATCAACATATAAAGAGAATAAACTCTTTTATGTAGACTTTTTTATTATCACTTTTGTCCTTCACTCTATTCAAATATTTGTATATATATGTTTTTTAAAAAAGATCTTTCACACAAAAGTTGGTTTTCCGTTTTTTTTTTGTCTTAGTCAAAAATAAAATTTCATTTTTTTTCTAATAATAACTAAGCACAACAAAAAAGAAGATAATTTGTATATGTTTGTTGAAAAAAAAAAAACTTCCACACAAAATTTAGTTTTCAGTTTTTTTCTTTTTAGTCAAAAAATAAAATTTTCTTTTCTTTCTTAATCTATTCTATACCATTATATAAAGAGAATAATCATTTTGGTGTAGACTTTTTTTATTGTCACTTTTCTCCTTCACTCTATTGAAATATTTGTATATATATATATGTTTGTTAAAAAATAACTTTCACACAAAAGTTGGTTTTTAGTTTTTTTTTAATAAAAAAATAATTTTTCTTTTCTTTCTTAATAATAAATTAGGTCAATAAAAAAGGAGATTATTTGTATATGTTTGTTGAAAAATAACTCCCACACAAAAGTTGGTTTACATTTTTTTTTAGTAAAAAAAAATTCTTTTCTTTCTCAATAATAACTAAGCACAAAAAAAAAGAGGTTAAGTAGTTATCAATTAACACACTTATTTTTATTGGATATCACTTCTTAATATATTGATATATGGCTTAAATATGTTTTTAGTCCCTGCAATTGTCCCTTGTTTTGAAAAGAGCCCCTGTAAAAAAATTTGATTTTAGCCCTTGCAAAATTAGAAAGTTTTGAAAATAGTCCCTGGGGAGGATTTGTTGATGTCATGTCTCTTGGATTGTGACATGGCAGACGTTGAGTGGGATTTAGTGCTGACGTGGCCGTATTTTAAGAATAGATTGTCATTCCAAAATTCAACAAAAGTACTCATCAGAGATGAAAAACTACAAAGTGAAGGTGGAGAGTTTACAAAAAAAATAGTTTTTAAAAACATTCTTTTATCACAGCACATATAGTTTTTACGTTTTTAAATTTGTTTTCAAAAAATACATGTGTGAAAAATTTATAATCATCTTCAACATATAAATTAGCATAATAGAAAATGTGTATTACACAAACGGGCATGAAACGTGACCGTCTGGCACGCTAGTTATTAATAATAAACAGATCTTTGCACAAGACGAATAAAAGACCTGTAAAAGAGGAGAGCAGTTTTGCTCCATTTTCTAAGGCTCCTTTTCTTCCTTTTATTTTCTTAGATTGGAGACATGCGGCAAAAATGAAAAGAATGGTTGTGATTAAAACTTATAATAATAATTAAGAATTTGTTTGATAAAAAAACAAAAAAGAAATCGAGAACAAGAAAAGAAACGACATTGTTGTCCTCTTCC
The DNA here is from genome assembly GCA_030408175.1 of Trifolium repens. Classification (NCBI taxonomy): domain Eukaryota; kingdom Viridiplantae; phylum Streptophyta; class Magnoliopsida; order Fabales; family Fabaceae; genus Trifolium; species Trifolium repens. The sequence goes on from CP125851.1 coordinate 43,616,693, forward strand.
TCTAGTTTCACAGATACAACCATCTTCCATCTTCACCTTTTCCTCTCACCGCCGCCGTCATCCTCTTCCTCCTTCCAACCGTTGTCGACATTCCATCCTTCCAATCAGCGGCTTTTCTGTTTTATCTCTATTTTCACTCTCTTAAATTCAACTTTTCAAGTTAACACTTCACAAAGATTTTCTTCTAATCTTGTTTATTGGTGATTTCGGATTTGGGTTGTTATGATTTGGATTTATAGATTCATAATTCAATTTATTCATTCTTTTTTTCCTTAAAGTTATTTTTGGGTTGAGAAAATAGAAAGAAAAGGGAGCACGAAGAGGAGGACGAAGAGGAAGAGGGTGGCAGCAACAACGGCAATGGTGGTGAGATGAAAAGAGGGAGAGACCGTGGTGTTGATCAGCGATGAGAAGAAGAGGGAGGAGACCTTCTCTCTGTTTTACTTTATTTTTTTTATTAAAACATTACTTAATTGTAACTTTTCATCTTAGCCATTAAATTTTATTTTGCCACATGTCTTCAATCAATGAAAAGAAATGGAAGAAAAGGAGCCCTAGAAAATGGAGCGAAGCTGCACTCGTAAAAGAGGGGCTACAAAACAAAGGCGCCGTATATAAGCGGAACACCAATGAAAATACTAAAACAAACACAACCTAATAGAGATTCACTTCTAATCTCATTCTTAGAAAGATCCTCCTCAGTTTCCAAACTACCAGAAAAGACTTCAACCCGACCCATATAGATGCCACTACACTAACTTCCGATCTCGAATCAAAATTGACGGCCCATCAGAATCCAAAAAACAACTCCTTGAGTCAAAATTTAAAGAGGCGCCAGTAAAATGAAAACCTAGCCAGATAAGTCTCAGCTTGCAGACCGCCTCCAAACAGTTAACACCGACGCGGTAGAGGTCCAAATACAAAGAAACCTGCAAATCTCAACAGATTTGGAAACCATCAGAGATTCAAATAAAATCCTGCAAATCTCAACAGATTTGAAAAATAGGCAGAGAATCAAGTATTATAGAGAACCAATCACATGCGGCATCAACCAAACAACATCACATCAGCCCCGCAACACCTCAGCACCACGACACCACCTCCAAACACCACATCACCTCCTCCAAACACCACGACACCTCATCTCACCCTCAGTCAGTAGAACTGACCACCACCCTAGAGAAAGCGGCGGCGCCACCACCCACTGCGCCACCCAAAAACACAGCAAGCGACACATATTAAAAAAAAACGAACGGAAAGATTATTTATAATATACATTTGACCCTCAATCACTGTTTTAAACCAAAGATTGTTTTATTAAGAAAATGATTTTTATTACGATAAAAAAATACAAGTAAATTATACATTTCTATTAAATCTAAAAAGTTACAAATATCAAAATTACTATTTTTTAATCGGTAACAAATAAACCCTTTTAAATACGAAAAAATATTTTTGAAGTCCTAAGAAACCTTAATTGAATACCTGCGAATTTTTCATTGCCCTGGAAAAAAATCTTAATTTGTCCTAATTGAATACCGCAAGATTATTTTATCATAAAAAGTTTTTAAAAATACTAAGAGCAACTCCAGTGGTGAACTTCACCTAGAGTTATTTTGTGGGTCCCATTAAACCACATCATTTTAAAATAACTCATTAAATTTTTACTACAATAGTGCAACTCTAAAATACTTATATTGAGTCCCACAATTTTAACTCACATATTAATATTTTATTCATAACCAAAAAAAAAAAAAAACAAGACTTATGGTAAAAGACAACAAAAGGTAACAACATATATTATTATTTTAATTGAAGCACTTCTAAAGTTCTGTAGCATTCTGAAGCTACGTGATTACAAGCTGGCACACTCCAGCACATGCTTTTGCCAAATTACTTGATTTTCCCTATGCCATGCTGGAGAACTCAAACAAAATGACGCCCATTGGAGCTGCTCTAAGAAATCTTAATTCAATCATTACAAGAAAAAAGGAATATAGCGACAGGCATATTGTGACGGATGAACAGTAACCGCCGGCTTTTTACAACATACCGGCAGTTTCCCCGGCGGTTACAAACCGCTGCTGCATGCTCGATAGATTCTCAAAGCGTGCAAAGCCAAATATTCACTCCTCACTTGTTCTCCCTCACTTATTTATCTATTTCAATCAAAATCACAAAAGAAATAAATTCCAATAGGTTTCACCGGTCCAAATCGATGCTTTTGCTCTGTAGCTTCTCATCGTAGCTCCTCTCATCGCCGCCGTAACTTCTTCTCATCGCTGTTCTATCTTCTCATCGCAGGTTTAACTTCTCTCCCCCGCCCTCCCCTCTCTTCCTCTCTTCCTCTGTGTGTATGTCGCAATTCATGCATGATTCTTGCAATTTCTTGGCTCTTCTCTTGTTAACTTCTTATGCTTTAATTATGATGATTTAGTATTGAGTTTATGTGTTCAATTTATATATTCTTCACTTTAGGGTTTTATTCATGGATTTTTTGGGTTAATTTTTTTAGTTTGGTCTTTGATTTCAATCGTATTAGGAGTGATTTCCAGAAATATTGTCTATAACATTTTATAAACCTTTTTCATTATAAGATTGGAAATTTCAATTCTATGATCTTTACAGTATAAATATGTTATATAAAAAATACTCCTTGTTTCATTACCAAATTAGAGTGATATATAAATCATGCTTTTAAGATCTACAAAATAAAGGTATTATTCTAACAGCTGGTTTTTGTTTTAGCTGTGTGTTTTGTTTTGCAGATCTAGTATTTTGAATGAGAGGTTAAATTGGGTTTGTGTTATTCAGATAGGTGTGTTGTAGTTGGAGTAAATAAATAGAGGATTTGTGTTATTTTTAGAGTCAACAACTTTGATGAATTGTTCTTGTTAGCTTTGTTCATGTGTCTCAACTCTTTGTATCCTCTCTTCGTTTTTTGAGGTGGATATCAGAAGAACTAAGGTTGAGTTAATATGTTTGAGCCTCAAAAGCTACCAACAGAAGAAGAAATAATATTGAAGAGTTCACTTATCACTTGCTTAGCTACAAAATATAGGTACCTTATTGCAAAAGTGATTGTTTATACTTCCGGTCACCATGGCAATGTTTTTCTTTGTATATGCTCCTTACTAGATTCTAAATAGTTTTAAATGAATTATCACTCTGAATTTGAAAAGGTCGAAACTGCTTACTACAAATTTTGCTTCAAACTTTTGGACAGGCTTATGCAAGATTTTTGGGGATTTTGGACTTATTTATGCAAGATTTTTTGGACTGGCTTATTAGGATTTTGGGACTAGTTTATGCAGGATTTTTTGGAGATTTTGGGACATGTCATGATAATTTTTTATAGTTTTAAATGCATCTAACTATATTTAGCAGATCTTTTATGATATTAATAGATTAGTGTATAGTCTTTTATAGTTTGAATGCATCTAACTATGTTGAGCATGGTCTTTTATGATATTAATAGATTAGTGTATAGTCATATTTCAGTTCTTTGACGGTTATGTTTATAATAAATGATCAATGGTATTTATCTATTTGAGCCTCAAGAGCTCTTAAAATATTGAGGTGTATTAGTTATTAATTAGATTAGTGTATGCTCTTTTATAGTTTTGAATGTATCTGACTATCTTTGGGGTTATTATCCTAGTTGTTATAATGATATGGGGTTATTATCCTGGCTGTTATAACAAGTGGTATCATGCACTCATGAACCTCTGAGTTGTTTTCAAAGTTTAACAAATATACAAATGTAATGTGGTTTACTATTATGCTTGCATCTATGATTTAAAGTGATTGGAAATTTGCATTTTCCCTGTCTTCTAAGATGATTCCTAATCTGCTATTTCTTAATGTCGATGTATTATTCAATGTCCAAATTCTTTTCACTTGATCTTTGTTAAAGAGTAAACTGATATGCGGTCATTAGAGAATCACAAATTTATTCTTATTAGTGAAACACGCATCTTTTGTCCCTACTTTGTGGACAGTTCTGTGACAGAAGTGATTTCATATTGGAATAAAATAAGGCAATATATCTTTCCATTTATTTTCGAAGTGGTTTCAAAGTTTTTTAAGCCTTTGTATGTGATTCTAAGATTTTTCTATGGATTGCAATTTCAGATTGATGTGATCATGGCAAGGGAGATCATGTAATTTTAAGCTTTCTCTATGGATTGCAATTTCAGATTGATGAGGTAGGATTCACTTGTTTTATTTGTGTTGGTTGAGCATTCATTACACATGGTGAATAATGAGATCATGTTTGAATAGGATTTTAATTGCTTCACATGTTTCAGATTCAATCCTTCCTTGAAATCTAGGTTCATATTCAATCTTCATTATTGTTTGGTAACTCTAATTTGATAGTTGAAACCCCTTTACATAGCTCATTGTATTGTAACTCTATAATTTGATAGTTGAAATTTGGTAGCTCATTATTGTTTGTATGGCTAAGAGTGTTTGATTATTTCTAAGAGTGTTTATACTGACACATATATCCCTTTGGCAAGAGTTGATGATGATATGCTTTTATGAATACTATTTAGATTCAAAATTTGATAAGTGAATGAAGTTTATCATTGATTTAATTTAAGTATGATTTATTCTTGACAAACATAAATTGATCAGTGGCACTCTTAATGTCTATCAGACTATGACTGTGAAAGATCATATGATTTTGTGGGTTGCTATTGTTGTGGATAAAATCATTTGAAACATTGATACTGTGTGCTTCTAATTGTTTATAATGATTGCACATGAAATTATTTTTGTACTGGTGTTCTTTCTTAATTAGTCCATCTAGATATATGAGAATAACAAGTTGATGCTTGAAACATAGGACATGCTGAACCATAAAACATGAAATTAATGTACGTGAGATTTGTGTATAATTGGCTATTTGACTTTTAAAGTGAGATTTGTTTATACTGAATCACATATATAGGAAGCCTTCGTTTAATGTGGACCACTATCGGTGATTCCTTTACACTTAATAATTGAATAATTATAATATGGAAATTAATATTGATATGTGCTATAGTAAACCATAGTAATTAATTAAACATGAAACATTTCCCATATATGTCACACTCTAGTACCTCATACTTCAATTGTTTCCAAAATGTAACTGATTTTTAAATTTCTATGGCTTGGCTTTTATTTATTAATAGCAGAATAGTACTATGTATCCAAAGGTTGTGTTGAGGTTTTTAATTGTTGGCTTCATTTTGGTAAAATAAGCCTTTGTCCAAGATGTTGAATCAAATGTTACAACATTGGAACCTGCTGTGTGCGCGCGAGCTGGCGTATCTTTTGTGCACATTTTATTTTAAGAGAAGATCTTTTCTCTTTCTTCAGTCCTTACGTGTGCATTAAGAAAGGATTTATTTTCTAAACAAGTCTTTTATTTAAAGATTGTTTTAGGAATTATTGTGAAGATTTATTTCCAAAACATATCTAATCTTTTAAGATATGATTTATTTTTAATGTGTGAGCTGGATATATTTTTGGATTAAATCTTCTGAAGCCCATGTTACCAGCTATATAAGGAAGACTCAAGACCTAGTTTTCCACACCGAAACCAATATATCAAAATGTAGACTTTTAGGGTTTCGTGTCTTTGTAAGCCTTGTGCTTTATATTTGTGTGCCTTTCTTATATCGTTTGATGCAAGCTTAGGACATAGGTTATTGTAATCTGCTTCCAAACCATTAGGTAAGAAGCTAGAGTAGTTTGCACTCCAAAACCTTTAGGTATGGAGTATAGAAGCTTTTGGTATACTCGCATGAGTATAGTTTTCTTGAAGAGTGTCTTCACACATGTTTTATATACCCCAACCTTTGATAGGTTGGTCAGAACCCTTGTTGGGATTACAAGGAAGAGGAAGTGAGATGGTACATCTCAGATCTAGGCTAAGACCCTAGGTTGTAAACAATAGGGGAGTTGCTAGATGGGAAAGACATAAACTTGGAGGGTTTTGTCATTAGTCTAGGGCTATTGCTTATTGGTTACATTCCTGGATTGGTATCCCCCAGAGTAGGTTGCGGTTGGCGCTGAACTGGATTAACAAATCACTGTGTCTTATTTACTTTATGCACTCTTTACTGTTTTATATTCTGTCTATCAAATCTGGTATAGTGTTGTAACATCGTATACAACATCGTATACTGGTGTGTCGGAATTTCAATTGGTATCAGCGCAGGCATCCTGTTCTGTTTCTGGGTGAGATCCATGGAAGATTCTTTTTGGCTTTATGGACAAGGAAGAAGAAGATGTGCTTGTTGCTCCGATACTGTTCTTGTGGTATGCTGAAGTTGAGGGGGAGCATACGTTTTGATATTGAGGGGGAGTGCTCTGTGAGGCTGAATATGTCAAATTCCGCTGTTGCATGCCTTTGATGTTGCTAATACATCTCTCCAGTTTATATGGCTTAGTCAAGAATTATTTTAACCAAAATTTGCCAAACGGGGAGATTGTGGAGGTTTTTAATTGTTGGCTTCATTTTGGTAAAATAAGCCTTTGTCCAAGAGGTTGAATCAAATGTTACAACATTGGAACCTGCTGTGTGCGCGCGAGCTGGTGCGAGCTGGCGTATCTTTTGTGCACATTTTATTTTAAGAGAAGATCTTTTCTCTTTCTTCAGTCCTTACGTGTGCATTAAGAAAGGATATATTTTCTAAACAGATCTTTTATTTAAAGATTGTTTTAGGAATTATTGTGAAGATTTATTTCCAAAACATATCTAATCTTTTAAGATATGATTTATTTTTAATGTGTGAGCTGGATATATTCTTGGATTAAATCTTCTGAAGCCCATGTTACCAGCTATATAAGGAAGACTCAAGACCTAGTTTTCCACACTGAAACCAATATATCAAAATGTAGACTTTTAGGGTTTCGTGTCTTTGTAAGCCTTGTGCTTTAGATTTGTGTGCCTTTCTTATATCGTTTGATGCAAGCTTAGGACATAGGTTATTGTAATCTGCTTCCAAACCATTAGGTAAGAAGCTAGAGTAGTTTGCACTCCAAAACCTTTAGGTACGAAGTATAGAAGCTTTTGGTATACTCGCATGAGTATAGTTTTCTTGAAGAGTGTCTTCACACATGTTTTATATACCCCAACCTTTGATAGGTTGGTCAGAACCCTTGTTGGGATTACAAGGAAGAGGAAGTGAGATGGTACATCTCAGATCTAGGCTAAGACCCTAGGTTGTAAACAATAGGGGAGTTGCTAGATGGGAAGGGCATAAACTTGGACGGTTTTGTCATTAGTCTAGGGCTATTGCTTATTGGTTACATTCCTGGATTGGTATCCCCCAGAGTAGGTTGCGGTTGGCGCTGAACTGGGTTAACAAATCACTGTGTCTTATTTACTTTCTGCACTCTTTACTGTTTTATATTCTGTCTATCAAATCTGGTATAGTGTTGTAACATCGTATACAACATCGTATACTGGTGTGCCGGAATTTCAGGTTGCATTCTACTTGAAAATGAATATAGTGATTAGGAATCATATAGTAGTATGGTGCACATTTTTTGACATTATCTTAGATCTTCCAAATCTCATTTTTAATTTCATTCTTTTATGAGCAAATATTGTTTCTGGGATTTGCATATGTATAAGCCTATGTCTTGTGGTATTGACTTTGAAGAACATTTTGGCACATGGCAAGTATTTTAGGTGCAGGTGACCCTTTAAAGTTTTTCATACAATTGTCACAAATGTTTTTAAAGTATTTAAATATTTACCAGTTTCTACTAAGATTGCTCTGTTTTATTTATTAACCAATGTGGTGGAAAATATTTACACACTGCAAAGTGACTAAGATTACTCTTAACTAAGAAGTTTGCTGATTTTGGTTTTCCTCTATGATAAATGGCAGTTTATTTTTTATGTCACAATAAAGTTCTTACTTGATGTTGCTACTCATCAACATGGTTGTTATGTGCTTCAACGTTGCATTGATTTCTCAAAGGGAAAAAGTCTAGAAAGGTAATTGTTATTAGTTCAATAAGTTTTTATGTGTGAATCACATGATTTGCAGACTGAACATGTCCCCTCTAGAACTTATAGCATTTATGCCTTGTATTTTGCCTTCAGGGAGCAGAGATTGGTCATACTTTAGCATTACATCAAGGTTTGACGTGACTTCGTTGAAAAGCTTGTTAGCTACAAGTGTTGGGTAAAAAGAATTTGGGCAAGCAAAGAGGTTGATGTGAAGATGTGGCAGTCATGAAGAGGATTAGAGTATTTGTAAATTAAGAATTTAGTTTGATCTTCATTTTCAAGACGTGGAGTGGTACTACCAACCAGAAGAATGGCCAGAAATAGGGTAAAGAGAAGACATCATCCCATAAACATGATAACCGAGCAATCTAGTCAATGATGACTTTGAAGTTTTATTATACATCAAACTTTATGATTAGGAGTGTGCAAAATATCCGGTTAGAAGACCCAAACTAATAACCGGATCCAAATCCGTTTTTAAAAATCCGGATTTTGGTATATGGTTAATAACCAAACCATTTTCATCTGGTCGGTTATCCATCCAAATTAAATTTTTGGATTTGGTTTAAATTGGTTATTATATCCTTTTCAAATTTGTTTTTGTCAAAACAAAAAAAAACAAACAAATATCTTCTTTTTTTGACAAAACAAACAAATATCCTTTTAACTTTTATTAAAATTAATTGACGCACAAACCATCACCATGTGCGTGTGATCTCAGCAATTATGATTTGCGATGATCCCTACATCCCAAATCTACAATAATCTCTCCAATTGAACCCTAATCGGCAATATTCTCTTTCAATCGAACCACACCCATTCTCTCCAATTGCTTCCAACCGCTCTAATCAGGTATTCTTCCTTTCTCTATTCTTCACAATTAGTTAATTCAACGCGGAAGCAATTTTTCTCCTCTTTATTCTTATTTCAGTAATGTGAAGTTGAAAAAAGAAACTTTGTAATTTTTCTCCTCTTTATTCTTCACATGTTTTTTCCATCTCTTTCAAACACATATCAGAAGCAATTTGGCTTGAAGCTGATTATTACTGCAAAGAGTAAAAAAAGAAAAGTGTATTTTTTTACAGTGTTTAATATGTTTTTCGTCTGCGTAAAAAAAAATCAGACCAAATTAACCGTTTATTATTCTAGTTTTAAAAATAACTAGTTTAAAACTGGATTTAAAAATTAACCACTTTTAAACCGGTTTTATAAAAATATCTGGTTATGTATCCGTATCCAAATTTATAACTGGTTATATAACCGGTTTATAAAAAATAATGGTTATGGTCATGTATCCAAATCCATATATCTGGTTTTGGTTTGGATATAATTTGGTTTGGCAAAATAACCGACCATGCACACCCCTATTTATGATTATATTTTGTATTATATAACAAACATATCATTTGAATTCTTTGTATCTTTTTATTGCGTGGATGAATAAATGGACCATTACATAACAAACTTTATTAGTATTTTTTTTTTATTTTAAAAAAGTGGGAAACCTAAAAAAAAAATTTGTGGAAAAAAAAAATTTGGAATTTTTTTTTTAAAAAAAAAAAAAAAGTGAATTGCAGCGGTTCCATCCGACGCTAACAGCCCAGAAAATTGTGAAAAAAAGTTAAAAATAGCGGCAGCTTGAAACTGCCGCAAAAATCAGAAAAACTGACGCTAATGACCTAGCGGCGGTTATTCCGATGGTTTGCTAGAACCGTCTCTGAATGACCTAGCGACGCCTCATATGTCGACGCTTTCCAACCGCCGCACTTAGAATTTAGTGGCGGTTTGAACCGCCGCTAAATGCCTTTTTGAACCGCCGCCGCTAGCTTGATTTCATGTAGTGAATACACCACATGTTTTGTTTTGGGATGAACATAATTGATTTTGATAGACTTGATTTTAGACTTAAATACAATTTTGACCGTTCAAGTTTCACAATTATGTTATTTTGACCTTCAAGTTTACATTGTTTGATTTTAACCCCTTAAGTTTTACAATTGCTCAATTTTAGCCTCTAAATTTACCCGCTTTTGTATTTGCTAACTCTCATTGACCTTTTTGACTAAAAATCTACGTTACATTTTAAAATTTAAAATGTTAATAAAATATAAATAATTTTTAAAAAAAAAGGATTAAAAATTGTTTTTTAATGAAAAGTTTAATAATTATTTTTTTTTTGAAAAAGCAGTTCATAAAAAAATTCAAAAATTTTTGTATCACAAAATTATTTTAGAAACTATAATTTGTCATTTATTATTATATATATTTTTTTTTAAAACAATATTTAAATGTCACAAACATTTTTTAGCCAAAAAACTCAACAGGGAGCTAGCAAATGCAAAAATGGGTAAACTAGTGGGCAAAATCGATCAATTATGAAACTTAGTGGGTTAAAATCAAGCAATTGGAACATGGGGTTCAAAATCGAACAATTGTGAAACTTTTGGGGGTCAAAATTGTATTTAAGCCTTGATTTAATTGAATTGATTTTGATTAAAAATGAATTGAAAGTGCATGGATATATGTTTGAATTTATTAACATAAAAGTGATTCTTACAAATTCATGTTGTTTGGATAATTTTGATCAAAATTGATTTTGAATGCATAATTGCCAAAATGCATATTAATATTAGCACAAGTTAAGTCCTTTATCTTTCTTTTGTATCATTTAATTCCTTTATCTATCAAAATGTGCACAAGTTAATCCTTTTTATAATTTTTATTATTACAAAATGCTGAAATAATCCTTTTAATAATAATTTTAATTTTTAAAATATTTTTTAATTGAAAATAAAGAAATTCATAAATCATATGAAGATCTTCATCCAATGTTCATCATCTTCATCTTCATGTTCAAATCTTAATGAACCCTAAATTTACCAAACCTAAAAAAATCCCCAAATTTAAATTTGGTATTTTACTGTTTTCATAGTCGGATAATTTATGTGGCTTCCTTGTAATTGATAATTTCTGCAGCAAGAAGAAGCCCATCACGACTTTCCTTTCCATTTCTCCCCAGTCTGCACCCGAGAGAAAAACAATAAACTTTCCTTTTTCCCTTCATGACTTAAAGAGTTGTTCTAGCACTGGCATAAGTTGCTATCTTCATCCCAAGAAAGCCAGAGAGGAAGGGGTTACTCACATGAAGATGATAATGTAGCCATACTTTCTCAATAATCAGAATTCAGAAACAAAGTAGCTCCTGGAAACATATCTACTAAATTTAGGGATTTTTTAAATGTGGTAAATTTAGGGTTGATTGAGATTTGGGGATTTTAAATTTTGATTTTAGAAGAATGTGAATCATGATGATGGTAAAGATATGCAAGCAACTTGGAAATGTATTTGAGTGAATTATTTTATATGTTATTTTTTTAATTTAAGGAATAAGATGATGAATGTGAAGATGAAGATGATGGACATTGGATGAAGATCTTCATTTGATTCATAAGTTTATTTATTTTTAATTTAAAAATATTTTAAAAATTAAAATTATTATTAAAAGTATTATTTCAGCATTTTTTAATAATAAAAATTATAAAAAGGATTAACTTGTGCATATTTTGATAGATAAAGCATCTAAATGATACAAAAGAAAGATAAATGACTAATATGTTACAAATAAATAAGATAAAGGATCATTGATGTAATTTTGCCTAATATGTATGAAAAATTAGATTGTTTAATTTTTGTATTAATTTTTTGACACGTATTAAATAATAAATTCTGACAATTTTTTATAAAGAATTGGTCAAAAATAAAATTAGTGAATTAAACAAAAAGAAAACTATCAATTTATTTGTCCTGTTTTATTTCGTGAGTTAAATAGTGGGCTGTGTAAGAAGGGGATACTAATGGGCTTTTGGAACCAATTCCAACTTTTTGTCTAGTCTAGAGAAAGGTATAGACTCTCTTGAATGAGAACTACTTTTGGCTGCCCCTGTTTTTCTCGTGCGACCTACTACTTTTCAATTTTGTCATTTTGCTATTTAAGTAAAAAAAATTATAAAAATGACAAATTTTGAAACTATTGACCGCTACTCAAATAGCAGATAAGTCGGTGGTCAAATCAGCTGTATCAGTCAAAGTGATCAATTTTGATTGGCCACTTGTGCGGCCATAACATGACATTGCCTATGGGGGGGGGGGGGGGGGGGGCAAACAGAAAATCTATAAATACCCTTCTCACTCACATCTTCCTCATCCACTCGCCTTCTCTTCTCTTCTTCTACTTTTTTCATTGTTTTTTTGTTTAGTTTTGGTTAGTTTTTATCATTTGTGCAAACAGTCGCATAGTCTGTCACTGGTTTGTCATAAAAATTCCTTTGATGTTCTTTTAACGAGGGTGATTGAGAACGTTATGGTAATCAACGAAGGACTTTTGTAGCCAATTTGAAAACTATATGAGTAACCGAAAAGTTCCAGCCATTTGACGTAGAAAGTAGTTTTGTAGTAACTTTATCTTCTTAGGGAGAGAAGTTTGTGGCATATCCGTTATTATAAAATATTGCACCCAAAGTTGAAGTTGGTCCTCCTGCAAATGTAAGCAGTAGATGGGTTCAGATGCGTGGTTCTGTAGTGGCATCTGGAACTAAGAAGATGTTGTTAGCAAATATATAACAGTGTAATTTTGGTTCCGACTATAATGAAAAATAATAACATTTGATATATTTTGTATTCTGCCTCCCTGTTATATTCATAAAGCTGCAATACCATGATCCGCTACTTAAGTGAGATTGTGTGTCGCGTCTACGACATTAAGACTCCACTTACCACAACCCAACAAATAACTCTTAAGCCTAAACTAACAATTACATTTTAATATTGTCGTGGCTTCCTGTTTCTTATTGATATGCGTCCGATATTCTCCACCTCACTATAACAGCCCATTATAACAAAAAAAATTCTACCATTACCCCCATTGTCTGACTTAGCAACCACAATTATAAATCCTAACTTCTTCGCTTGAGCACAAACTCACTCTTGCATCTCTTTTCCGCCATTAACTTTACTATCGGTTGCCCGTCGTCCTTAGTCGAATTTTGACTATTCTTAGGATCAACTATAACTAAAACAATTAAAAAAATCTATAAGTTGTAGGATCCAGAGTGATCCGCGACTTGAGTAGCAGATACAAACAGAGTTGACGTGGTTCAAACGAAAAGCATACAAAATGACATGTAGAAAGTTTTAAATTCACATTACCTTTTCAACTTGGTGTGATGTCAGTGGAGTTCCTTGATGCTTTGGTCTGAAACATTTTTTCTTGAAAATCGAAGTTTTTGAAAGGGTTTGGAGTAGAAGAAAAAAAGTCGGTGGAGAAGAAAAATGTTTGTGCCTATATACCTATATATTAGTAGCGGATGACAATAAATTTCACAATTATCCTAGGGGTCTATGGAGGCATGAAATTTTAAACCGTTGGTGTAATTGAATATTTTGAAAATTTATTTAGCGAGGTGCATAACAAGACAGGCGCCAAAAGAAGTTCTCCTCTTATATGAGAGCTGCATATAAACTACCACTGTTAATAAACTAAAAAATTACGTACAGTAAAATCATCACAAACTGGTTTGCAACTTTGTAGGAAACTGGATTTTTTTTAACAATATGAAAATTAGTCATGGGTAATTTAGGAAAAATACATCTGTCACAAAATAATTCTCCCAAATTGCTTTGTCCGCATAAGCTCGCAATTTTGGGTTCAAGAGTTCGTTTGGATTGATTTATTTTTGAGCTTATGCGAAACCGTTTATACAAATAAATAAGCTCTTATATGTTATTTTAAGTTTTTCAAGACATTTTATGAAAAAACAGCTTATAAAAACACAATTTTGTTAGTGAAAACTTATAAGGCAACATAAAACTTTATTTATTTGTATAAATTATTTCCATAAACTCAAAAATAAATTAAATCCAAACGAATTCTAAATCCACATTAAGTTGAATGGCGTTTGTAGTTATTCAAACAACAAAAAAAAATAAAACAAGAGAATCACGTTTGATGGTCAGAACTCGCGTTTATAGATGGTAAAGGTGTATCCAAACAAATACTTAAAATCTTATTATACATATGTATTTGGTTTGAAAGAGAGAAAGAAAGAGAAAATAAAATTACGGAAACCAATGAATAAACTTAGACTAATATTTATTGGTTTATGTAATTTTCTTTCCTCCCCCTTGTTTTTCTTCAAATCAAACACACCATATATGTGTCTCACACAATTAGCTATGGTTCAATTCCATTGAAGGGGTGCTGCGACTCAGGTGAATTTCTCTCGATTATTTGTCTTCATTCACACGCTTTTATATTTTTCTTTATACAATTGACATTTCCATTTTTCATTCATCGTGAGTATTTGATAACACAAATAAGTTAACTTATAACTCATTATATTAGCTTATAAACTTGTTTCATAAAATTATAGGTGTTTGGTATCAAACATTTTTTACCAGCTTATAGTTTTGTTTTAGATGCTATTTGAAAGCGTTTGAACCTATAGCTTATAACTTTTTTACCTTTTATTCTAATTTTTACCTTATTATTTAATTTTTTTAATAAAAAATACTACTCACTCATAAAAATAACTATCCACTCACATAACCATGTACTTCTATGTTATTTTATAATCACAAAAGCTAAATTTATCAAGCACTTTAATTTCATTCTACCAGCTTTTCTTCTATTTGCTAAAAGCTAGCTTAACAACTACTTCCTCTGATTTTATATATAAGAAAAATTTTATATTTATATTGTCTATATACATCAATTTTACAATAAATCTAAAAAGTATTTTTTTTTATATATAGAACTAGAGGGAGTATCAGCTAACTTTTCAACTATCAGCTAACTTATTATTCCATTTTACCAAATGGAGCCATTGTGGTCCTAAAATTAAAAAATAGGTCGGACCGGGTTTGATAATTCATAGCCCAAAAAGTAATGGACCGGCCTGATTCTAGAAGTTACCATAGAGCAAACCCTTAAAAAAAAGCGCGCTTCACTCTCACGTTTTTGTCTATCTCATTTCAGATTGATTTGTTGCCGCGCCGTCATTCCTTCTCCGACCCTCCGCCGCCGTCAGTCAGTTTGTTTCACCATCTTCTCGTTTAACTTGAGCTTCCATTAATATTCAAGTAAGTGAATTCATTAAAATCTATGAGTATGATTTTTCATATTTAAACCCTTTCTTTATGCTTCAACCCTCCACGCATATAGCTTATATATTTTTTGTTTGGTTATCTAATTCAATTCAATTCCAAAATCTGCTATGCAATTAAATAAGGTTAACTTATTGTTTGATTATTATGTAACTCGATCTCTAATTTACTGAACAAATTATGCAATTCTCTTCTTAAAGAAAACCTAGATTTATGTTTGAATTCATCACTTAAAGGAAGGAAGAAAAAAAGTATTTAAATTCTGCAATATTTGTTCATCAATAACATAAATAATGCATACAATGTACACAAAGTAAGAATCAACCAAGTAATTGGAATTGGATTTAAGTGGTTAATGAACTCTCATGAATCGTTTGGGAGAACCCTAATTCCTGGTAGGAACTATTTTTGTCTGACGGTGCATACCTAGTGGCCGAACTCTGGATTACCGGGGTCACTTCCCATGAAACCATAGGGTAAATACAACAAAAAAAAAACAAGTAAAAATCTGTTTTTTAAAAGATGTCTCATATGTTTACTGTGCTGAGGAATTTTTTTATTCTTTTTCTACTACACTGAAATTTGCAATTTGGAAGTACATTCTTTGAATGTTCACTACCCTTTTAATGGCATTTTGTACAATTTGCTGCACAAAAGTCAGTAGCACCATTTTAATGGTTTGTTTCAATATTTTTCTTAGATGATCCAATGAGCCAAGACAGGGCCTTCATTCACATTTTTAGAGCCACTATTTAATGCGAGGCTTTTTCAGTATGACTTGAATAACCCGTGGCTTGGCTTGGGCCGGCCAAAAGATTTTGATAGCTCTACTCTTGTCATGCACCAGCACCACACAAGTTTTTCTCTCACTACAAATCCCAATTTGATTGGTTACTTAATCCATTTAAGTTTCTCTCCATTTTAGTTCAATTAGTGTATTTCAATATTCACGTAACTGTTCACTGAGTTTACTTCTAGGCTTTGTTTGTTTCAGAATTGGTTTTTGGAGGGAGGGGAAGAGGAGGTTTGTGGGAGATAAACATAAGCCCCTGTTTTGTAAATTAAAAAAAAGAAGGAAATATTTTGGGGATTTTTTAATACCCTCCCAAATCCCGATTCAGTCCAATTTTAAAGATCCCCCATATTGGAGGGTTTTTAGGCGGTATAGCAGCAGTATTACAATTTTGCCCTCACATGATTTCAAACTTTTGGTTTTGGACATAACCCTAATTTCACTCATTCAGGGCACTCTCTCTTAGGGGTGATCGTATCTGAACCAATCCAAAAGCAAAACCGCAAACCGAACCAATCCAAACCGCAAAAACTGCATTTGGTTTGGATGAATTTAGATGATTTTTTTACTGAACCGCGCGGTTTGGTTTGCGGTTTTCATTTCAGAAAACCGAATCAAACCGAACTGAACCGCAGTATTAAATTAAATTCCTATTATTATATTCCAATATCTATTAGCCATCCCACCAAATGAGCCCAAAGAATTGAAGCCCAATTCCAATTCACGATATCATTCAAAAAAAATCATGATCTCACTTCATCAGTTCATCTCCTATTCTTTACTAGGGTTTCTCTTCATCTCTCTCACGCTATGATGTTAATAGTGGTGCTATAGCGGAATAGCGTAGCGTTTGGCACCTCCCCGCTATGCTATAGGTCCGCTTTCCGCTATTTAGAGAAGTGGAAATAGCGGCCGCTATTTTCAGTTGAATAGCGGTGGCGTAGCGGTAGCGTTTTCTGGCCGCTATTGCCTTTTGGGGGGGAAAAATTGATGAAAATCTTAATTTTGGAATTAAATCATAAAGTTAGGGGTATTTTAGGCTTTTCCGCACCCCTTTTTTGCCGTTAAGTTCTCATCACGTGATTACTTTTTGTTTTTTGCGCCGTTTCAACGCACTTCTCTTCTTCTCCAAATATTTCACGCTCTTCTCTTCTCCTTCTCCAAATCGATTTGCTCTGTTCTTTTTCAGAATGACAGAATCGATTTGTTCTCTCTTCTTTCCAAATTGATTTGTTTTTTCTCCAAATCGATTTGTTCTGTTCTCTTGTTACAAGGTTTGTTCCTTTCTCAAAACTATTTACAATGGCAAAAATTAGTATGATAAAATTAAGGTAGTATGATAAATTCTGGTAGTATATAAACCGCACCAACCAAACCAATCCAAGCCGCATTGGTTTGGTTTGGATGACTTTTTAAAAATAAACCAAACCAAACCGAACCGCATGTATTTTTATCTCGCGGTTAGGATGACTTTTATGCTTAAAACCGAAACAAACCGCACCGCGAACACCCCTACTCTCTCTAGTGAAATCAATCCTCGTCTCTCTCTCTCTCTCTACAACGCCGATTCTCGTCTCTCTCACGCGATTCTGGTTAGAATTTTGAACTCTCTTTTTTTCGCGATCATTTTATCACATGACTTCTTCCATTTTTGGTTGCGATTATTTCTAATCTCAAACACTTTTGTTGTTTGATATGTATTTGTAGTAGATTTTGGTGCTAAAGGCTTGCTGTTATGTTTTTTGATTTTTTCAGTTCTAAGAAGTAGATGTTTCATATCATTTGTATAATCTTACCTTTAATATACCTTATTTGGAAACCCTACCACTACACAGACTACACGCTCGTCTTCCTCTTCTCCCACTCTCGCGTCTCTAACTGACGGCAAAGCTCTCTCTCTCTCTCTCTTGCGTGATCAAACCAAGTAACTCTCCTCTCTCTCTCTCTCTCTCTCTCTCTCTCTCTGTGTGTGTGTGTGTGTGTGTCTGTCTGTCTTTCTCTGGCCACCTGGTTTTATTCATTTATTTGATCTTATTCTTGAAAGTTTCGTTTTTTTTGGGATTGTTTTGTTGATTGAATGAGTGATTGCACATTCCCTTTTGTTTGGATTGTTTTGTTGATTGTTGTTATTGTTCCTATTGAAATTCAGTGATTTTGTTTTGTTGACTGAGTTCTGTTCCGATCTTTTCTTGTTATCGTTGTTGTTAATGCTGTTTGTTTCCCTGATGCTGCATTTTTCTGCATCTGTCAATTTAATGTTGCCTGAAATCTTTTGCTTTTGGGCTGCATATTTTTTCCTACATCTTTTATTTTTCTGTGTTGTTGCAGTTTAATGTTACATGCATGCTGTTGAAATTTTTCATCGTTTAAGCCTGTGTTCTTGGCTCTATTTAATTGGAAAAAGGAAGTGATCGGAGTATAAGTTTTGATACTGGTTTGCAGCTGCAGCGGGCTTATATCTGTTTATTGTTAGCTACTTTTTTATTGACTTGTGTTTTTGTTTGCATCTTCGGTGTTTGTAATTTTTTTGGAGTAGTTGTGGGAGGTTTTGTTGTCTTACTGTGTAGGTGGATCATTAGTGATTGTGGATTTGTGGTTGATTTAGTTAGCTTAAGCTTCCTTTTTTCTTTGTGAACCTCATTTAGTAGGTTTTGAGTCTGAGATTTTTTCCTCAACCTTGGCATTTCTTGTGCTTTGGATTGAGAGGTATTATATCAACTTCGTGCTTATTATGACTTAAATTTTTATATGCAAAATACAATTTTCGTATTAGTGGCCCATCCGAGTTTGTTTTCCTGGCTCCGCCATTGGTTGCTAGATGTAGGAATGAAAAGAATTCGCTCTTTAGATTGTATGCTTTGTTTTTCTATGCGGATTGTATCTGGTGTTTTTGTATGATAAATGGTGTTTTAGTTATATTTTCTGGAACATGGATTTAGAGAAAAATGTATGTGTTAGTGTATCTTGTAGTAGGCTACTACTCTGTATAGTTGATTCGTAAGTTTGATCGATAGTTAGATGATGGTTCATGAAATTTAACTTAAAATTTTGATACTTTAGTAAGTTACTAGTGTTTGAAGTGTAAGTTACTCTGTATTACAGTTGAGTTTAATATATAATTAAATTAGACGGTTCATTAAATGTAATTCAGAATTTTTGGGAAGTTATTGTTTGGAATGTAATCTGGTTTGTGACTTTGTGTTGATGTGTGCATATATATGGGATTAATTCCAATGTTAGGGAATTAGACAACATCTCATGATTGGTCCTGGACAATAATAATTTGCTGTGGGCAATGGTTGTCGGTTTGATATTTGCAATCAAGATGATTGTAGTAATAGTATGAGTTGTACAGAAAATCTATGCTTGAGTGATTGATGAAATGTGAGAATAGAAGATTCAGTGTACCTTATGGACAAGTATTATTTATCATCATATATTTTATTATAGTGTTTGTTGTTAAATAAGGTTCAAATTCCATTGAGTACTTGAACTTAATATTTGTTTTAGGCTTTCTTAAAGTAATTCACTATGCATGTCGAAGTTGATCTCGGTGGCCTTTGATAGGGTAGGGGTTGGGCTAGTTAGTAATAATGGAACAATATCATTCTGATTTTGTCATTTTTCTTTTTGTTTAATTTTGATGGAAAACTAACCAGCTTTTTTGTTATTATTGAATTTCAAACTACTCTGTAATGTTTTTGATACTGAATGATCCGTATGTGCTAATATTCTGAATAAGATGCCTCTATTTATTATTATACTTTATTCTGAATCGGTTTCTTGCTAATTGCTATTCATATGAAATCATAACTGGGTGCTCTGGGTTTAGTGGTTTACATGTTCAAACATTATGTTGAGATCCTTTTAGCATTTATTTATTTGATACATGTTGTGAGGAGTATTGGATATGATTCAGTTAAGATTGGAAACAATGCATATTTCACTTGAAGAAGTAATCGAAAGAAATTTTTCTAAGCTTGACATCAGATTGGGTATTCTGTTAAATGCACTTTTTTTTGTTGCTTCCTGTATGTAATTTATTTTAATTTTAATATATAATTCATGGAGACTATAGTAGCTATGCTGGACACACAATTTTCTTGGACACTTCATATACACTAGGATACTAACAGATATTTTTTCTATTTAAAATAGTTTTATATTAAATCAATAAATATATGGGAGTGTCACAATAATTAAATAAATAATATCATTTTATGGCTATTATTTTATTTTTGCTATATTATTCTGTTAATTTTAAAGAAATGTTTTATAACCATGTCGTATTCTATAATGAAGGTGTTTATTCTGCTGTCATTTTAGGAAAGGGGCACATAACAAAGATGAAGACTCCAAGCAAGAAAAACAAAAGAACTGAAGACAAAGAGGGTGAAACCAACGTAGGTGATTCATATATGTCTGAAAGCAATGCTGTTGATGATTTGCCTTTGGCCAAAAGTAATGATGATCAACATTTGGTTGAAAGCAATAAAAGTGAAGATGGCGAGCAGGGCAAGAAGAAAAATAAAAAGAAGAAACTGAGTGAAGAAAACAAAGATAAGGAGTACAAAAGCAATGAATGTGAAGATGATAACCAAGGAAAGAAGATAAAAAAGAAGCAGGTGCTAATTGAAGGAAACACTCCGAAGGAGTGTAATGACTTCAGGAGCAATGTAGATGAAGATGGCAAGCAAGACAAAAAGGTGAAGAAAAAGAAGAAGAAACTAAGTGAAGAAAGCAAACATAAAGAGTTTGAAACCAATGAATGTGAAGATGATAACCAAGGAAAGAAGATGAAAAAGAAGCAGAAGCTAATTGAAGGAAACAACCTAGAGGAGTGTAATGACTTTAGAAGCAATGGAGATGAAGATGGCACGCAAGACAAAAAGATGAAGAAAAAGAAGAAGAAACTAAGTGAAGAAAGCAAACATAAGAAGTTTGAAAGCAATGAATGTGAAGATGATAACCAAGGAAAGAAGATGAAAAAGAAGCAGAAGCTAATTGAAGAAAACACACTAGAGGAGTGTAATGACTTTAGAAGCAATGGAGATGAAGTTGGCATGCAAGACAAAAAGATGAAGAAAAAGAAGAAACTAGGTGAAGAAAGCAACCATAAGGATTATAACGAGCGCAATAGCAATGAATGTGATGATGATAACCAAGGAAAGAAGATGAAAAAAAAGCAGAAGCTAATTGAAGGAAACACACTGAAGGAGTGTAGTGACTTTAGAAGCAATGAAGGTGAAGATGGTGAGCAAGACAAGAAGATGAACAAAAAGAAGAAGAAACTAAGTGAAGAAAATAAACATAAGGAGTGTAATGAGTTCAAAAGCAATGAATGCGAAGATGACCAAGGGAAGAAGATGAAAAAGAAGCGGAAACTAATGGAAGGAAACACAGTTAATGAGCGTAATGACTTTATAAGCAATGGATGTGAAGATGGTGAGCAAGACAAGAAGATGAAGAAAAAGAAAAAGAAAAAGAAACTAAGTGATAAAGTGAAACCCAAACGAGTAACTTTTTCTGATGAAGTAGAGACGTTTTGTTGTGATGGCTTAGTGCGTGGGAAAAGGTTTACACCCGAAGAAGATGAGAAGCTCAAAGCATCTGTTTTTGCCTATATAGATTCTCATGGTCTGGGTGAAGAAGGTCTAGATAAGATTCTTCATGTCAGATCACACCCTGAGCTTATAGGCTGTTGGAAAGAAATTGCACGAGTTCTACCTCATAGGCCCACCTATAGTGTGTCTAAACGTGCTCATACTTTGTTGGAAAATGTTGGGAGGTGTAAGTGGACACCTGAGGAGCTTGACTTTATACGGAAGTCTTACGAGCAACATGGACCTGATTTCAGGCTAATAGCCGATACTTTGGGTAAAAGTCGAGATCAGGTAAAAGATGCGTGGCGTAGATTAAAATATAAGAAAGCAAGATTTGGACATTGGTCCCAAGAGGAGTATCAAACTTTGTATAATTTAGTAAACGAGGATCTGCGCGCAAGGTCTTTAGAGCCTTATAGAAAAGCACAACATGGTATGTTGCGAGATAATATTTGTTGGGAGGCAATTGGTCACAAATTGGAAACCCGAAACAGTGCATTTTGCTGCAAGAAGTGGTATGAGGAATTAACATCACCAATGGTTGCTAGAGGTGATTGGTGTGATACAGACGACTTCCGCTTGATAGATGCTTTATATACTTTGGATGCTTGCTGCATGGAGGAGGTAGATTGGGACGAGCTACTTGAGCATAGGTCTGGTGATGCATGCAGAAAACGATGGGATCAAATGGTCCAACATCTTGGGGAGCATGCAAGGAAGCCGTTTATTGAGCAGGTTGAAGTTCTCACAAAGAGATTCTGCCCTGACTTGTTGGAAGCAAGAGAAGCCTTTGACAACAAACCTGTCATTTGTTGATGTTTCTAACCGTTAACGTGGTTTTCCATGGGACAAAATGATTTTGTTCAACCAGAATATATTATGACATGTATGGTGTTTTTCTGTGTGATCACCGAAACTTTTTCCGTTGTATTTTTGAAAACGTACTTCTTTTCTTCCTATTTAATAAAAGTTGAAACTTATTTTAAAGTGTTTGTTTTGATTTAAGTAATAGCTTTGATAATTTTTATTTTGAGAGGATAGTTTGATACTGTAAATATGTTCTGAAACTTGAGTCTGAATTCGAATGAGTCTAAATCTCGGTATGAATGATTGTTATGACCTTGCCTTCTCTTTAAAGCCTTTCTACTTTTCTGCGTTTTATTGTGTTAAAGTTTCTCACATCCAAACTCTTTCATTTGGCTTTTGTGAGTTTTTCAGGATCTAAGTGGATGATGTTCCACTATATTTGGATGGTGTTCCTTTCATATTGTACTTAAATTGTGCTCCCACACAATTCTATACCAGGTTTTCATTCCTCTCTTCTTGTTGTCTTATCATATGTTCAGTTGGTGCAAACAAGGTAGTTAAAAATTAAAATCAAGATTCTACACAAAATTGGGAACGGAGAGTAATTTGGTAGATCATAGTATAGTTTAATTGACTATGAACATTATTCACGTCTTTCCTTTGTTCTGTAGGGTTGCTTATGGCCTTAAAAGGTGAAGCTTCAATTTCAATATTTTCTTTTGGCGACATAATTTTTACAGCTTCTAAAGGAGGGTGAATAGATTCAATAATTTCCTTTCTAGAAGTTTTCCACTTAATGCTCATTCTTGTTTTAGTATTTAGAAATAATTTTTTAGCATAAGGATTCCATATACTTTTATCTAAACAATATAATTCGAACCAGGTAAAGAAGTAAATATTAATTTCATGGTGTTCTAGAAATTCATAGAATAATTTTAAATATAAGTCTTTTTCTGTTTTAGAAAAAGTATCAAAATACCATTTACGCTTATCTTTATTATATTCTGATAAGAATTCTTCTTTAATCCAAACTTTATCTATCTCAAAAGGTTCTTCTTTCGTAATTACTCCTAATATTTGTGATTCAGTTGGTGAAGGAGACCTACTGATTCTTTCTTGGTAAATTGGTCTAGGTATGTTTGGAGCAAAATTAACTCCTGCTAAGTTTACTCTAATAGTAGAATCTACTGAATGTCTAGCAGAGGAAGATCCTATGCTAGGACTTTGGTTATACCTAAAAGATTGACTTCTATTCATTCTTATTCTAATGTTTCCATTCTGATCAGCGATAATATCTCTTATAGATCGAGCTTCTAATTTTTCTGGTTGTGTAGCATTTTCTATTATCCATTCTTCTGGAATTTTTTCTCTTAATTCAGAGATGGTTAATATCTTAGGGGTAATTATGTTAGACTTTTTAAGGTTAGCTTCAATAACACATGTTTCATTTCTAGGGGTAGATCTTAAAGATTTATAATTATAATTAACGTTTGTAACTTTATAGGTTATCCTAGTAATAATATCTACATTAGATATTCCTTCCGTAAAGTTATCATTTTGATGTTGGACGCAAATGACTAGGGATGAACTTGTGATTTCATCTCCTAAACTCATCGAGTAATTAGGGTAACAGTTAAAGTAAACAGGACCATCATTGAGATTAGATTCTAACATGGCTATTACCGAGTCATGAAAGTCTCTTATTCTAGAATCTCTTAATATTAATAATATGGGTGAGTTCAATCCTAATTTATGTAGAGGTTTAACAGCTACTTGAACCAGGCCCAAGTGAATGTATCTAAAACCATTTTTATAATGTTGATCTAACAATTTTTTATCTAGTAACGTAAAAGTCTCTTGTTTGTTCTTTACATTTCTAGCTTGTTCTAAAGTATGTATAATTTTTTGACTTTTAAAATCAAACGTACTAATCTTATATATTTCATTTAATTTAATTTCTGGCATATTCCAGTTAATTAATTTATTTTCCATTTCCTGTACTTCTAATTCTTGATTTTGAAAAGTATCTTGATTTAATGTTGCTTCAGTTTCAGAGGAAGTAGGTGGAACTAAAGTTCTATTAGATCTACTGCTCCTACCACTAACACTACTCCAAGCCCTATTCAGTAATCGAGACATCTTCGAACTAATTTCACTTTAAAGGTTTCAGCTGATTAACTCTAAAATACTATTCTCAAAAATTTCTTGCCTTATCTTACTATGTGACTCTCTTCTCCCCCTTATTTTTGTTTAAGTTCTAAAGAAAAATACAACTAGGCTAAACCAACGGTTTCACTGCCCTCTCTGCGGGTCTTACTACCTGGACCACCCAGCTATTCAGCATCTTTCTCACAAAACTTTTCAACACTCAGGGTTGTGGGTTGAATCAATAGTAAAATAATTAAAGAAAAGATTTAAAATAATAATTTAAAGTTTAAAACTAAAATCTTTAAAATTTATTAGTTCAAGAGGTCTCAGAACCGACTAGGCTCTGATACCAAACGTAAAGTGTTTCGGTAAATGCAAACATAATCCATAATATGTTATGATCAAAAGCGGGTAAATCATCAAGAAATAAATCTAATTTAGTTGTTAAATAAAATATAATTTGGAAAGTTAATACTGCAAAAAAGAAGTTATAATAAAACATTTTATTGATTAAATACTTACAATAGATGAGGCAAGTCAAGTATCTTCAGGTTTCGTTCTGAAAATTTTGCATGCCTCTTACTTACAACAAATGATCCTTTTATAGACTAAGGAATCATTCCGGACTTCAAATAAAAAAAACTTAAAACTATAAACGTTACAATTCCGAGCCATTATTACAAAATGCCAAAACTAAAATGACATAAAGAAAAAGTAATAAAGCAAAAGTTACATAAAGATAACATGACATAAAGTAAAGATAACATTATTGATAGTTAATTCCAAAATAGGGGTCCACCATGAACATGTAAGGGGTCCACGATGATCATGTAACAACCGAAAGTAATTTAGAGATCCTGAATTCCGTAACAGTCGTCTTCATTTTCAGCTGCGCTGGTAATACTAGTACTTTCATTGTCGGACAATACAGACATAGCATCTTTTACTTTCTCAAAAAACTCTTGAGGATCAGTAATTTTTTGTAGTGACTCTAATAGCTTAGGATGAAGTGTCGAGAAGTCTCTAACTTCAGCTGAGGACGAGGCGTTGGTTGTTTTGCAAAGATTTGGATTTGCTTTAAACCAAGCATTTAGTCGCTCTGTAGAAAGTAATTGCGGGTTAAATTTACTCCACCATTTCACGGAGTATCTCTTGACCAATTGTAATGGGGAGGCATCTTCAAATAATGGTTCAGTAGATAATGTCCAAGATGTGATCCAAGTAATTCCAAATATAGCACAAAAACTAAGTAATGCTTTATGCTGAGGACATGATGTAGTGTCATTAAATATTTTAAAGGCTTCAAAGGCATAATCTGGTAAGGTGTCCAAAATTGGTCCAATGGTGTAAAACCATTCAATAAACCAGGATGGAAAATTAATTGAGATATTTTTATTGAACCAGATAAACCACGTATGATTGTAAGGTTCAATATCCATAAAATGATACCATGCTTTCATATAATCAAAGTAAGTGTAACATTGAGGAATAAAGGTTCTACTAAAGGACTTCTCTTTGAAAGGAGGCTGGCCCCAATCTGATGGGGATAAAACCTTGTTAATCTTGAATTTAGAAAAGGTAATTTTTGACAAATCCTTAGTGTCATAATTGTGAGTCAGGATTATGGAATCTGTATCAACTAGGATAAATTCATAAAATCTTCGGGTTTTTCGAAGATTTGAATCTTCGGGAAGGTAAAAGAATCCTGGAGGTAATATTTTTGATACTGTATGAATTAATGAAGCGTTTGGTTGACAATAATGACTTTCTAAAGGTAAAATGGGTACGATTTGTTGTTTGGTAATGAAAGTGGATTTTGGGGTAGTTTCTGGAGGGGAGTAATATGCTAGTTTTGTAGGACGAGGTTGTAATGAAGAGGGACTGGCTATTTGTGAGGTAAAGTGAAGAGGAGTAACAAGAGCCGGCCTAATTCCAGGTGAAGGTCTAATTCTTGAGGATGAAATAGGCTGGGGACTAGCCACAAGCTTATTTAGATAATCAGAGGATCTTAAAGCTAATGTTTTATCGGAGGAACTTGATGAACTTAATGCCACGGCTTTTTCTGTAGTCTTTTTCGGTCCATAATTATCTCGAGGATCAGGAGTATTATTCATGTTTACCCTGTAGAAATTCTCTGGTTAAAAAATCTGGTAGGGAATTTTTAATTCCTGAAATATGCTCAATCTCAAAATCGAAACATGAGAGTAATGCTTGCCATCTTGCAAAAATATGTTTAGAAACTAAATTTTTAACATCCTTTTGTAAAACACTGGTTGCAGCTTTGCAATCAGTTTTTAATAGAAATTGTTTAGAAAATAAATCATCTTGAAATTTAGTAATACATAATACAATAGCTAAAATCTCTTTTTTAATAGTACTGTAATTTAATTGGGCCGAATTCCAAGTTCCAGAGTAAAATCTGACAACTTGTTCCTTATCCGAACCCGGAAGTAATTGTTTTAAAATTCCTCCAAACCCAAGGTCAGAGGCATCTGTTTCTACAATTAATTTGGCTGTAGGATCTGGTATTCCTAAGCAGGGTAATTTCTTAACTATTTCTTTTAATTTTAAAATACTCTGGGTCATTTTGTTATCCCAAGGGGGTGGATTCTTCCTAAGTCTTTTGAACAAAGGGATACATATTGTTCTAAGGTTGGGAATAAAATCTGATACATAATTAACACAACCTAAAAACCTTTGTAATTGAGTCTTATCCTTTAATTCATTAGGAAACTTACTAACAAATTCTATGGATCTACTAATTGGGGTGTACATGCCTTGAGATATGTCAAAACCTAAAAACCTGATTTTTGCTTGATATATTTTTAATTTCTTCTCAGATAAAACTAATCCATTATTTTTAATAATTTGGTAAAATAATTCCATATGCTGAAAGTGTTGATTAATAGATTCTGAAAAGACCAATATATCATCTAGATAGACAATGGTAAAGTCTGAATAATCATTAAATATTGTATTCATAATATTCTGAAATTCTGACGGAGCATTTTTTAATCCTAAAGGCATAACATTCCACTCATAATGGCCAAAGGGTACTACAAACGCTGTTTTATACTTATCTTTTTCTTCTAACTGAATTTGATAATATCCTGATTTTAAATCAAATTTTGAGTAAACACTTTTGTTGTGTAATCTGTTAATTAAATCCTTTTTATTTGGTATTGGATATCTAATCCATTTTAATGCTTTATTTAAGGGTTTATAATTTATTACTAGGCGAGGACTTCCCCGTTCTAATTCTGATGCATTAATTACATAAAAGGCTGAGCAGCTCCAGGGAGACTTGCTAGGTCTAATTAAGCCTTTATCTAGATAGTCTTGTATTTCTTTTTTACAATAATCAAGATGTTCTTTATTCATTTGTATTGGTCGTGCCTTAGTTGGTATATTGATTTCTTTAAATTCTGATTCATAAGGTAAAGACACGGTATGAACTTTTCTCTTCCAGAACGCATTAGGCTGTTCTGAGCAGAGATCTCTTTTAAATTTTTCTAAAACATGATTAATTTTTTCTTTAATAATTGGAGCTTCCAACTGTTCTTCTACTCTTCTAAAGTGTATTTCTTTATTTATAAAATTAATTTGTTTTTTCTTTTTGTTTATTAAATTAATTCGAGATATGGCTCTTTCTTGAACAGAGTTTAAATCTCTGATCTTTGGTTTCTCTAAGAATTTAAAGTCAATTTCTCTTTCTAAAACCGTAGTAGTTATACCATCTTTATTTACCTTGAAGGGGTATAGTAAAGTTAAAAAGGGGGTTCCCAGTATAATTTCTTCTGTGATATTTTTTACTAGTAAAAATGAAGTTTTGTAACATATTTTATCTTTACAAATCTTAGCATTAGATAATTTATATGATACTTGTAATCTGCTTCCATTTGCTCCTCTTAAAGATTCTTTAGTTTTTTCATAAAATTGAGTAGGTACTAGTCCTTCTTGTATACAATTTAGATCAGCCCCAGAGTCTACTAGAGCCGTTAACTCATAAGCGAAATCTTTAATTATTAATTTAATTTTTGTATACCATTTATGGGATATCATTTTTTCAATTTTATTAATGTATATGTCTTCCTCCTCCTCCCGGCTGGTAGAGGGTAGGGAAATAGTTTTTCGTAACCTATTTTGCTCTTGGATTATCATAGTTCCCTGTAATTCTAGCATTCTAACTTCTAACTCATCATCTTTAGTTTTTAAAGATTGAATTTCCTTTTTAATAATTTTGATTTCTTCTTGTAAATCCCTCATGGTTACAGGATCCTGAGCTGGTTTTTCAAAGAGTTTCATAACATCTTTAAATTCTACTTTATGTAGTTCTTTCTTCTCTATTTCATTATCGTCAATAATATCTTTAATTTGTCTCATGAAAGCGTGTTTACTTTCAGATTCTTCCATTTTATCTAATATTCCTATTAAGGTATTAGCTTGATGATTGGTTAATACATTGATGCTTTTAATACAATTATTACAGTTACAGAATTCTAAACCTAGACATTCATCTAATTCTTCTTCACTAGATTCACTAGATTCGGCTAATTGATTAATATCTTCTATGTCTGATTCACTAGACGAAGAATAATCTTCATCCGATAATAACATTATATTTTCTAAGGTATGAATTAAATTCTGTTTTAATTCTTCTGAAATATTTAAATCACTAATTTGTTGAATCTTTTCTTTGACTTTACAGTCATTGGCATAATGACCGAATCGACCACACTTATAACATTTAATGTCTTTATTTTTATTACTAGGTTTTTGGTATGACTTTCTGTTAGTTCTTCTTTTTGGATTTTTGTTAAATTTCTTATTATCTTGATAATTTTCTTTTTGGTAATTATTTTTCTTATATGGTTTACTAGGATTTCTCCTGTGTTTACTAAATACTTTCTTTTTACTTTTAGGGTTGCTGGGAGCTCGAATGGGAATAGCACCATACTGCTCACAGAAGGATCCCATTTCTCTTTTATTATTAGCCTTTTCATTTTTAATTTTATTTTGTAATTTATAATCTGTACAAATTTGTAAACCAGTTTCAATAATATAATTCGATATTTCTCCCATTGTTAGAGCATTAAAAGGTATTTCTCCATTATAGTTTTGCCTAATATTACTCTTAACCTTTTCTGCAAATAATCTAGGCAAACCACTAATAAATCTTTCTTTCCAATATATAGCTGCTCCATCTGGACGCAGACATAATTTAGAAAGAAACATATCTTTATACCAACGATAATCGGACATGGTAGGGCAATATAAATTTAATAATTGGTCTGAAGCTCGTTGCTGTAATTTTAAAGGTTCTCCTATAAAGAATTTGGTTATTGCGTAAAGTAGGGTAGTAACACAAATTTCTTCATTGGTTTCGGTTTTAACAGCAGAGTCGATTCTAAGTTTATCTTCTTCACTTAGGATATTATCCCACCAACCTTTTAATTGTCCAGTAAATCCCATTACCAACATGTCTTTTGTTTTCTTATCTGAATTCTTTTTTATTTTAAAGGCAGTTGCTGCCATAGTCATATTTTGAATAATATTTAATATATGTTGCTCTGACGCACCATCTATGTTCCATTCTATAATACAATCTCCGGAGTAACTATCTCCAATAAAACTATTTCTTTCCTCAAACTGAACATCAGCAAAGGAAGGTCTAGGATAGTAGTTTCTAGTCTTTGGTCGTGGAGGTTTCTCAATTCGCGAAATTATGTTTTCTTCCTCAAAGGATAATGTGTTAATTCTAATTTCTGACGTTGATCCCACATTTAAGTCTTTTAGTCGGTCAACTAATTCATCTAGTTTTCGTTCTGGATTATACCCTAAGGTTAAATCCCTAATTTCCCTATCACTGGGAATATTATAATGATAAATTGGTCTAGTCGGGTCAGGAGGTTTAATCTCTAAAGTTTCCGGTAAAAATTGTTCTATTCTATCTAATTGTTGTGACATGGTATGTAATATTTGGTTAGTATAGTTTAATTGACTATGAACATTATTCACGTCTTTCCTTTGTTCTGTAGGGTTGCTTATGGCCTTAAAAGGTGAAGCTTCAATTTCAATATTTTCTTTTGGCGACATAATTTTTACAGCTTCTAAAGGAGGGTGAATAGATTCAATAATTTCCTTTCTAGAAGTTTTCCACTTAATGCTCATTCTTGTTTTAGTATTTAGAAATAATTTTTTAGCATAAGGATTCCATATACTTTTATCTAAACAATATAATTCGAACCAGGTAAAGAAGTAAATATTAATTTCATGGTGTTCTAGAAATTCATAGAATAATTTTAAATATAAGTCTTTTTCTGTTTTAGAAAAAGTATCAAAATACCATTTACGCTTATCTTTATTATATTCTGATAAGAATTCTTCTTTAATCCAAACTTTATCTATCTCAAAAGGTTCTTCTTTCGTAATTACTCCTAATATTTGTGATTCAGTTGGTGAAGGAGACCTACTGATTCTTTCTTGGTAAATTGGTCTAGGTATGTTTGGAGCAAAATTAACTCCTGCTAAGTTTACTCTAATAGTAGAATCTACTGAATGTCTAGCAGAGGAAGATCCTATGCTAGGACTTTGGTTATACCTAAAAGATTGACTTCTATTCATTCTTATTCTAATGTTTCCATTCTGATCAGCGATAATATCTCTTATAGATCGAGCTTCTAATTTTTCTGGTTGTGTAGCATTTTCTATTATCCATTCTTCTGGAATTTTTTCTCTTAATTCAGAGATGGTTAATATCTTAGGGGTAATTATGTTAGACTTTTTAAGGTTAGCTTCAATAACACATGTTTCATTTCTAGGGGTAGATCTTAAAGATTTATAATTATAATTAACGTTTGTAACTTTATAGGTTATCCTAGTAATAATATCTACATTAGATATTCCTTCCGTAAAGTTATCATTTTGATGTTGGACGCAAATGACTAGGGATGAACTTGTGATTTCATCTCCTAAACTCATCGAGTAATTAGGGTAACAGTTAAAGTAAACAGGACCATCATTGAGATTAGATTCTAACATGGCTATTACCGAGTCATGAAAGTCTCTTATTCTAGAATCTCTTAATATTAATAATATGGGTGAGTTCAATCCTAATTTATGTAGAGGTTTAACAGCTACTTGAACCAGGCCCAAGTGAATGTATCTAAAACCATTTTTATAATGTTGATCTAACAATTTTTTATCTAGTAACGTAAAAGTCTCTTGTTTGTTCTTTACATTTCTAGCTTGTTCTAAAGTATGTATAATTTTTTGACTTTTAAAATCAAACGTACTAATCTTATATATTTCATTTAATTTAATTTCTGGCATATTCCAGTTAATTAATTTATTTTCCATTTCCTGTACTTCTAATTCTTGATTTTGAAAAGTATCTTGATTTAATGTTGCTTCAGTTTCAGAGGAAGTAGGTGGAACTAAAGTTCTATTAGATCTACTGCTCCTACCACTAACACTACTCCAAGCCCTATTCAGTAATCGAGACATCTTCGAACTAATTTCACTTTAAAGGTTTCAGCTGATTAACTCTAAAATACTATTCTCAAAAATTTCTTGCCTTATCTTACTATGTGACTCTCTTCTCCCCCTTATTTTTGTTTAAGTTCTAAAGAAAAATACAACTAGGCTAAACCAACGGTTTCACTGCCCTCTCTGCGGGTCTTACTACCTGGACCACCCAGCTATTCAGCATCTTTCTCACAAAACTTTTCAACACTCAGGGTTGTGGGTTGAATCAATAGTAAAATAATTAAAGAAAAGATTTAAAATAATAATTTAAAGTTTAAAACTAAAATCTTTAAAATTTATTAGTTCAAGAGGTCTCAGAACCGACTAGGCTCTGATACCAAACGTAAAGGGATTTAACCTTAGGGTATAATCCAGAACGAAAACTAGATGAATTAGTTGACCGACTAAAAGACTTAAATGTGGGATCAACGTCAGAAATTAGAATTAACACATTATGCTTTGAGGAAGAAAACATAATTTCGCGAATTGAGAAACCTCCACGACCAAAGACTAGAAACTACTATCCTAGACCTTCCTTTGCTGATGTTCAGTTTGAGGAAAGAAATAGTTTTATTGGAGATAGTTACTCCGGAGATTGTATTATAGAATGGAACATAGATGGTGCGTCAGAGCAACATATATTAAATATTATTCAAAATATGACTATGGCAGCAACTGCCTTTAAAATAAAAAAGAATTCAGATAAGAAAACAAAAGACATGTTGGTAATGGGATTTACTGGACAATTAAAAGGTTGGTGGGATAATATCCTAAGTGAAGAAGATAAACTTAGAATCGACTCTGCTGTTAAAACCGAAACCAATGAAGAAATTTGTGTTACTACCCTACTTTACGCAATAACCAAATTCTTTATAGGAGAACCTTTAAAATTACAGCAACGAGCTTCAGACCAATTATTAAATTTATATTGCCCTACCATGTCCGATTATCGTTGGTATAAAGATATGTTTCTTTCTAAATTATGTCTGCGTCCAGATGGAGCAGCTATATATTGGAAAGAAAGATTTATTAGTGGTTTGCCTAGATTATTTGCAGAAAAGGTTAAGAGTAATATTAGGCAAAACTATAATGGAGAAATACCTTTTAATGCTCTAACAATGGGAGAAATATCGAATTATATTATTGAAACTGGTTTACAAATTTGTACAGATTATAAATTACAAAATAAAATTAAAAATGAAAAGGCTAATAATAAAAGAGAAATGGGATCCTTCTGTGAGCAGTATGGTGCTATTCCCATTCGAGCTCCCAGCAACCCTAAAAGTAAAAAGAAAGTATTTAGTAAACACAGGAGAAATCCTAGTAAACCATATAAGAAAAATAATTACCAAAAAGAAAATTATCAAGATAATAAGAAATTTAACAAAAATCCAAAAAGAAGAACTAACAGAAAGTCATACCAAAAACCTAGTAATAAAAATAAAGACATTAAATGTTATAAGTGTGGTCGATTCGGTCATTATGCCAATGACTGTAAAGTCAAAGAAAAGATTCAACAAATTAGTGATTTAAATATTTCAGAAGAATTAAAACAGAATTTAATTCATACCTTAGAAAATATAATGTTATTATCGGATGAAGATTATTCTTCGTCTAGTGAATCAGACATAGAAGATATTAATCAATTAGCCGAATCTAGTGAATCTAGTGAAGAAGAATTAGATGAATGTCTAGGTTTAGAATTCTGTAACTGTAATAATTGTATTAAAAGCATCAATGTATTAACCAATCATCAAGCTAATACCTTAATAGGAATATTAGATAAAATGGAAGAATCTGAAAGTAAACACGCTTTCATGAGACAAATTAAAGATATTATTGACGATAATGAAATAGAGAAGAAAGAACTACATAAAGTAGAATTTAAAGATGTTATGAAACTCTTTGAAAAACCAGCTCAGGATCCTGTAACCATGAGGGATTTACAAGAAGAAATCAAAATTATTAAAAAGGAAATTCAATCTTTAAAAACTAAAGATGATGAGTTAGAAGTTAGAATGCTAGAATTACAGGGAACTATGATAATC
The DNA here is from genome assembly GCA_030408175.1 of Trifolium repens. Classification (NCBI taxonomy): domain Eukaryota; kingdom Viridiplantae; phylum Streptophyta; class Magnoliopsida; order Fabales; family Fabaceae; genus Trifolium; species Trifolium repens. The sequence goes on from CP125851.1 coordinate 43,650,800, forward strand.
CAAGAGCAAAATAGGTTACGAAAAACTATTTCCCTACCCTCTACCAGCCGGGAGGAGGAGGAAGACATATACATTAATAAAATTGAAAAAATGATATCCCATAAATGGTATACAAAAATTAAATTAATAATTAAAGATTTCGCTTATGAGTTAACGGCTCTAGTAGACTCTGGGGCTGATCTAAATTGTATACAAGAAGGACTAGTACCTACTCAATTTTATGAAAAAACTAAAGAATCTTTAAGAGGAGCAAATGGAAGCAGATTACAAGTATCATATAAATTATCTAATGCTAAGATTTGTAAAGATAAAATATGTTACAAAACTTCATTTTTACTAGTAAAAAATATCACAGAAGAAATTACACTGGGAACCCCCTTTTTAACTTTACTATACCCCTTCAAGGTAAATAAAGATGGTATAACTACTACGGTTTTAGAAAGAGAAATTGACTTTAAATTCTTAGAGAAACCAAAGATCAGAGATTTAAACTCTGTTCAAGAAAGAGCCATATCTCGAATTAATTTAATAAACAAAAAGAAAAAACAAATTAATTTTATAAATAAAGAAATACACTTTAGAAGAGTAGAAGAACAGTTGGAAGCTCCAATTATTAAAGAAAAAATTAATCATGTTTTAGAAAAATTTAAAAGAGATCTCTGCTCAGAACAGCCTAATGCGTTCTGGAAGAGAAAAGTTCATACCGTGTCTTTACCTTATGAATCAGAATTTAAAGAAATCAATATACCAACTAAGGCACGACCAATACAAATGAATAAAGAACATCTTGATTATTGTAAAAAAGAAATACAAGACTATCTAGATAAAGGCTTAATTAGACCTAGCAAGTCTCCCTGGAGCTGCTCAGCCTTTTATGTAATTAATGCATCAGAATTAGAACGGGGAAGTCCTCGCCTAGTAATAAATTATAAACCCTTAAATAAAGCATTAAAATGGATTAGATATCCAATACCAAATAAAAAGGATTTAATTAACAGATTACACAACAAAAGTGTTTACTCAAAATTTGATTTAAAATCAGGATATTATCAAATTCAGTTAGAAGAAAAAGATAAGTATAAAACAGCGTTTGTAGTACCCTTTGGCCATTATGAGTGGAATGTTATGCCTTTAGGATTAAAAAATGCTCCGTCAGAATTTCAGAATATTATGAATACAATATTTAATGATTATTCAGACTTTACCATTGTCTATCTAGATGATATATTGGTCTTTTCAGAATCTATTAATCAACACTTTCAGCATATGGAATTATTTTACCAAATTATTAAAAATAATGGATTAGTTTTATCTGAGAAGAAATTAAAAATATATCAAGCAAAAATCAGGTTTTTAGGTTTTGACATATCTCAAGGCATGTACACCCCAATTAGTAGATCCATAGAATTTGTTAGTAAGTTTCCTAATGAATTAAAGGATAAGACTCAATTACAAAGGTTTTTAGGTTGTGTTAATTATGTATCAGATTTTATTCCCAACCTTAGAACAATATGTATCCCTTTGTTCAAAAGACTTAGGAAGAATCCACCCCCTTGGGATAACAAAATGACCCAGAGTATTTTAAAATTAAAAGAAATAGTTAAGAAATTACCCTGCTTAGGAATACCAGATCCTACAGCCAAATTAATTGTAGAAACAGATGCCTCTGACCTTGGGTTTGGAGGAATTTTAAAACAATTACTTCCGGGTTCGGATAAGGAACAAGTTGTCAGATTTTACTCTGGAACTTGGAATTCGGCCCAATTAAATTACAGTACTATTAAAAAAGAGATTTTAGCTATTGTATTATGTATTACTAAATTTCAAGATGATTTATTTTCTAAACAATTTCTATTAAAAACTGATTGCAAAGCTGCAACCAGTGTTTTACAAAAGGATGTTAAAAATTTAGTTTCTAAACATATTTTTGCAAGATGGCAAGCATTACTCTCATGTTTCGATTTTGAGATTGAGCATATTTCAGGAATTAAAAATTCCCTACCAGATTTTTTAACCAGAGAATTTCTACAGGGTAAACATGAATAATACTCCTGATCCTCGAGATAATTATGGACCGAAAAAGACTACAGAAAAAGCCGTGGCATTAAGTTCATCAAGTTCCTCCGATAAAACATTAGCTTTAAGATCCTCTGATTATCTAAATAAGCTTGTGGCTAGTCCCCAGCCTATTTCATCCTCAAGAATTAGACCTTCACCTGGAATTAGGCCGGCTCTTGTTACTCCTCTTCACTTTACCTCACAAATAGCCAGTCCCTCTTCATTACAACCTCGTCCTACAAAACTAGCATATTACTCCCCTCCAGAAACTACCCCAAAATCCACTTTCATTACCAAACAACAAATCGTACCCATTTTACCTTTAGAAAGTCATTATTGTCAACCAAACGCTTCATTAATTCATACAGTATCAAAAATATTACCTCCAGGATTCTTTTACCTTCCCGAAGATTCAAATCTTCGAAAAACCCGAAGATTTTATGAATTTATCCTAGTTGATACAGATTCCATAATCCTGACTCACAATTATGACACTAAGGATTTGTCAAAAATTACCTTTTCTAAATTCAAGATTAACAAGGTTTTATCCCCATCAGATTGGGGCCAGCCTCCTTTCAAAGAGAAGTCCTTTAGTAGAACCTTTATTCCTCAATGTTACACTTACTTTGATTATATGAAAGCATGGTATCATTTTATGGATATTGAACCTTACAATCATACGTGGTTTATCTGGTTCAATAAAAATATCTCAATTAATTTTCCATCCTGGTTTATTGAATGGTTTTACACCATTGGACCAATTTTGGACACCTTACCAGATTATGCCTTTGAAGCCTTTAAAATATTTAATGACACTACATCATGTCCTTAGCATAAAGCATTACTTAGTTTTTGTGCTATATTTGGAATTACTTGGATCACATCTTGGACATTATCTACTGAACCATTATTTGAAGATGCCTCCCCATTACAATTGGTCAAGAGATACTCCGTGAAATGGTGGAGTAAATTTAACCCGCAATTACTTTCTACAGAGCGACTAAATGCTTGGTTTAAAGCAAATCCAAATCTTTGCAAAACAACCAACGCCTCGTCCTCAGCTGAAGTTAGAGACTTCTCGACACTTCATCCTAAGCTATTAGAGTCACTACAAAAAATTACTGATCCTCAAGAGTTTTTTGAGAAAGTAAAAGATGCTATGTCTGTATTGTCCGACAATGAAAGTACTAGTATTACCAGCGCAGCTGAAAATGAAGACGACTGTTACGGAATTCAGGATCTCTAAATTACTTTCGGTTGTTACATGATCATCGTGGACCCCTTACATGTTCATGGTGGACCCCTATTTTGGAATTAACTATCAATAATGTTATCTTTACTTTATGTCATGTTATCTTTATGTAACTTTTGCTTTATTACTTTTTCTTTATGTCATTTTAGTTTTGGCATTTTGTAATAATGGCTCGGAATTGTAACGTTTATAGTTTTAAGTTTTTTTTATTTGAAGTCCGGAATGATTCCTTAGTCTATAAAAGGATCATTTGTTGTAAGTAAGAGGCATGCAAAATTTTCAGAACGAAACCTGAAGATACTTGACTTGCCTCATCTATTGTAAGTATTTAATCAATAAAATGTTTTATTATAACTTCTTTTTTGCAGTATTAACTTTCCAAATTATATTTTATTTAACAACTAAATTAGATTTATTTCTTGATGATTTACCCGCTTTTGATCATAACATATTATGGATTATGTTTGCATTTACCGAAACACTTTACGTTTGGTATCAGAGCCTAGTCGGTTCTGAGACCTCTTGAACTAATAAATTTTAAAGATTTTAGTTTTAAACTTTAAATTATTATTTTAAATCTTTTCTTTAATTATTTTACTATTGATTCAACCCACAACCCTGAGTGTTGAAAAGTTTTGTGAGAAAGATGCTGAATAGCTGGGTGGTCCAGGTAGTAAGACCCGCAGAGAGGGCAGTGAAACCGTTGGTTTAGCCTAGTTGTATTTTTCTTTAGAACTTAAACAAAAATAAGGGGGAGAAGAGAGTCACATAGTAAGATAAGGCAAGAAATTTTTGAGAATAGTATTTTAGAGTTAATCAGCTGAAACCTTTAAAGTGAAATTAGTTCGAAGATGTCTCGATTACTGAATAGGGCTTGGAGTAGTGTTAGTGGTAGGAGCAGTAGATCTAATAGAACTTTAGTTCCACCTACTTCCTCTGAAACTGAAGCAACATTAAATCAAGATACTTTTCAAAATCAAGAATTAGAAGTACAGGAAATGGAAAATAAATTAATTAACTGGAATATGCCAGAAATTAAATTAAATGAAATATATAAGATTAGTACGTTTGATTTTAAAAGTCAAAAAATTATACATACTTTAGAACAAGCTAGAAATGTAAAGAACAAACAAGAGACTTTTACGTTACTAGATAAAAAATTGTTAGATCAACATTATAAAAATGGTTTTAGATACATTCACTTGGGCCTGGTTCAAGTAGCTGTTAAACCTCTACATAAATTAGGATTGAACTCACCCATATTATTAATATTAAGAGATTCTAGAATAAGAGACTTTCATGACTCGGTAATAGCCATGTTAGAATCTAATCTCAATGATGGTCCTGTTTACTTTAACTGTTACCCTAATTACTCGATGAGTTTAGGAGATGAAATCACAAGTTCATCCCTAGTCATTTGCGTCCAACATCAAAATGATAACTTTACGGAAGGAATATCTAATGTAGATATTATTACTAGGATAACCTATAAAGTTACAAACGTTAATTATAATTATAAATCTTTAAGATCTACCCCTAGAAATGAAACATGTGTTATTGAAGCTAACCTTAAAAAGTCTAACATAATTACCCCTAAGATATTAACCATCTCTGAATTAAGAGAAAAAATTCCAGAAGAATGGATAATAGAAAATGCTACACAACCAGAAAAATTAGAAGCTCGATCTATAAGAGATATTATCGCTGATCAGAATGGAAACATTAGAATAAGAATGAATAGAAGTCAATCTTTTAGGTATAACCAAAGTCCTAGCATAGGATCTTCCTCTGCTAGACATTCAGTAGATTCTACTATTAGAGTAAACTTAGCAGGAGTTAATTTTGCTCCAAACATACCTAGACCAATTTACCAAGAAAGAATCAGTAGGTCTCCTTCACCAACTGAATCACAAATATTAGGAGTAATTACGAAAGAAGAACCTTTTGAGATAGATAAAGTTTGGATTAAAGAAGAATTCTTATCAGAATATAATAAAGATAAGCGTAAATGGTATTTTGATACTTTTTCTAAAACAGAAAAAGACTTATATTTAAAATTATTCTATGAATTTCTAGAACACCATGAAATTAATATTTACTTCTTTACCTGGTTCGAATTATATTGTTTAGATAAAAGTATATGGAATCCTTATGCTAAAAAATTATTTCTAAATACTAAAACAAGAATGAGCATTAAGTGGAAAACTTCTAGAAAGGAAATTATTGAATCTATTCACCCTCCTTTAGAAGCTGTAAAAATTATGTCGCCAAAAGAAAATATTGAAATTGAAGCTTCACCTTTTAAGGCCATAAGCAACCCTACAGAACAAAGGAAAGACGTGAATAATGTTCATAGTCAATTAAACTATACTAACCAAATATTACATACCATGTCACAACAATTAGATAGAATAGAACAATTTTTACCGGAAACTTTAGAGATTAAACCTCCTGACCCGACTAGACCAATTTATCATTATAATATTCCCAGTGATAGGGAAATTAGGGATTTAACCTTAGGGTATAATCCAGAACGAAAACTAGATGAATTAGTTGACCGACTAAAAGACTTAAATGTGGGATCAACGTCAGAAATTAGAATTAACACATTATCCTTTGAGGAAGAAAACATAATTTCGCGAATTGAGAAACCTCCACGACCAAAGACTAGAAACTACTATCCTAGACCTTCCTTTGCTGATGTTCAGTTTGAGGAAAGAAATAGTTTTATTGGAGATAGTTACTCCGGAGATTGTATTATAGAATGGAACATAGATGGTGCGTCAGAGCAACATATATTAAATATTATTCAAAATATGACTATGGCAGCAACTGCCTTTAAAATAAAAAAGAATTCAGATAAGAAAACAAAAGACATGTTGGTAATGGGATTTACTGGACAATTAAAAGGTTGGTGGGATAATATCCTAAGTGAAGAAGATAAACTTAGAATCGACTCTGCTGTTAAAACCGAAACCAATGAAGAAATTTGTGTTACTACCCTACTTTACGCAATAACCAAATTCTTTATAGGAGAACCTTTAAAATTACAGCAACGAGCTTCAGACCAATTATTAAATTTATATTGCCCTACCATGTCCGATTATCGTTGGTATAAAGATATGTTTCTTTCTAAATTATGTCTGCGTCCAGATGGAGCAGCTATATATTGGAAAGAAAGATTTATTAGTGGTTTGCCTAGATTATTTGCAGAAAAGGTTAAGAGTAATATTAGGCAAAACTATAATGGAGAAATACCTTTTAATGCTCTAACAATGGGAGAAATATCGAATTATATTATTGAAACTGGTTTACAAATTTGTACAGATTATAAATTACAAAATAAAATTAAAAATGAAAAGGCTAATAATAAAAGAGAAATGGGATCCTTCTGTGAGCAGTATGGTGCTATTCCCATTCGAGCTCCCAGCAACCCTAAAAGTAAAAAGAAAGTATTTAGTAAACACAGGAGAAATCCTAGTAAACCATATAAGAAAAATAATTACCAAAAAGAAAATTATCAAGATAATAAGAAATTTAACAAAAATCCAAAAAGAAGAACTAACAGAAAGTCATACCAAAAACCTAGTAATAAAAATAAAGACATTAAATGTTATAAGTGTGGTCGATTCGGTCATTATGCCAATGACTGTAAAGTCAAAGAAAAGATTCAACAAATTAGTGATTTAAATATTTCAGAAGAATTAAAACAGAATTTAATTCATACCTTAGAAAATATAATGTTATTATCGGATGAAGATTATTCTTCGTCTAGTGAATCAGACATAGAAGATATTAATCAATTAGCCGAATCTAGTGAATCTAGTGAAGAAGAATTAGATGAATGTCTAGGTTTAGAATTCTGTAACTGTAATAATTGTATTAAAAGCATCAATGTATTAACCAATCATCAAGCTAATACCTTAATAGGAATATTAGATAAAATGGAAGAATCTGAAAGTAAACACGCTTTCATGAGACAAATTAAAGATATTATTGACGATAATGAAATAGAGAAGAAAGAACTACATAAAGTAGAATTTAAAGATGTTATGAAACTCTTTGAAAAACCAGCTCAGGATCCTGTAACCATGAGGGATTTACAAGAAGAAATCAAAATTATTAAAAAGGAAATTCAATCTTTAAAAACTAAAGATGATGAGTTAGAAGTTAGAATGCTAGAATTACAGGGAACTATGATAATCCAAGAGCAAAATAGGTTACGAAAAACTATTTCCCTACCCTCTACCAGCCGGGAGGAGGAGGAAGACATATACATTAATAAAATTGAAAAAATGATATCCCATAAATGGTATACAAAAATTAAATTAATAATTAAAGATTTCGCTTATGAGTTAACGGCTCTAGTAGACTCTGGGGCTGATCTAAATTGTATACAAGAAGGACTAGTACCTACTCAATTTTATGAAAAAACTAAAGAATCTTTAAGAGGAGCAAATGGAAGCAGATTACAAGTATCATATAAATTATCTAATGCTAAGATTTGTAAAGATAAAATATGTTACAAAACTTCATTTTTACTAGTAAAAAATATCACAGAAGAAATTATACTGGGAACCCCCTTTTTAACTTTACTATACCCCTTCAAGGTAAATAAAGATGGTATAACTACTACGGTTTTAGAAAGAGAAATTGACTTTAAATTCTTAGAGAAACCAAAGATCAGAGATTTAAACTCTGTTCAAGAAAGAGCCATATCTCGAATTAATTTAATAAACAAAAAGAAAAAACAAATTAATTTTATAAATAAAGAAATACACTTTAGAAGAGTAGAAGAACAGTTGGAAGCTCCAATTATTAAAGAAAAAATTAATCATGTTTTAGAAAAATTTAAAAGAGATCTCTGCTCAGAACAGCCTAATGCGTTCTGGAAGAGAAAAGTTCATACCGTGTCTTTACCTTATGAATCAGAATTTAAAGAAATCAATATACCAACTAAGGCACGACCAATACAAATGAATAAAGAACATCTTGATTATTGTAAAAAAGAAATACAAGACTATCTAGATAAAGGCTTAATTAGACCTAGCAAGTCTCCCTGGAGCTGCTCAGCCTTTTATGTAATTAATGCATCAGAATTAGAACGGGGAAGTCCTCGCCTAGTAATAAATTATAAACCCTTAAATAAAGCATTAAAATGGATTAGATATCCAATACCAAATAAAAAGGATTTAATTAACAGATTACACAACAAAAGTGTTTACTCAAAATTTGATTTAAAATCAGGATATTATCAAATTCAGTTAGAAGAAAAAGATAAGTATAAAACAGCGTTTGTAGTACCCTTTGGCCATTATGAGTGGAATGTTATGCCTTTAGGATTAAAAAATGCTCCGTCAGAATTTCAGAATATTATGAATACAATATTTAATGATTATTCAGACTTTACCATTGTCTATCTAGATGATATATTGGTCTTTTCAGAATCTATTAATCAACACTTTCAGCATATGGAATTATTTTACCAAATTATTAAAAATAATGGATTAGTTTTATCTGAGAAGAAATTAAAAATATATCAAGCAAAAATCAGGTTTTTAGGTTTTGACATATCTCAAGGCATGTACACCCCAATTAGTAGATCCATAGAATTTGTTAGTAAGTTTCCTAATGAATTAAAGGATAAGACTCAATTACAAAGGTTTTTAGGTTGTGTTAATTATGTATCAGATTTTATTCCCAACCTTAGAACAATATGTATCCCTTTGTTCAAAAGACTTAGGAAGAATCCACCCCCTTGGGATAACAAAATGACCCAGAGTATTTTAAAATTAAAAGAAATAGTTAAGAAATTACCCTGCTTAGGAATACCAGATCCTACAGCCAAATTAATTGTAGAAACAGATGCCTCTGACCTTGGGTTTGGAGGAATTTTAAAACAATTACTTCCGGGTTCGGATAAGGAACAAGTTGTCAGATTTTACTCTGGAACTTGGAATTCGGCCCAATTAAATTACAGTACTATTAAAAAAGAGATTTTAGCTATTGTATTATGTATTACTAAATTTCAAGATGATTTATTTTCTAAACAATTTCTATTAAAAACTGATTGCAAAGCTGCAACCAGTGTTTTACAAAAGGATGTTAAAAATTTAGTTTCTAAACATATTTTTGCAAGATGGCAAGCATTACTCTCATGTTTCGATTTTGAGATTGAGCATATTTCAGGAATTAAAAATTCCCTACCAGATTTTTTAACCAGAGAATTTCTACAGGGTAAACATGAATAATACTCCTGATCCTCGAGATAATTATGGACCGAAAAAGACTACAGAAAAAGCCGTGGCATTAAGTTCATCAAGTTCCTCCGATAAAACATTAGCTTTAAGATCCTCTGATTATCTAAATAAGCTTGTGGCTAGTCCCCAGCCTATTTCATCCTCAAGAATTAGACCTTCACCTGGAATTAGGCCGGCTCTTGTTACTCCTCTTCACTTTACCTCACAAATAGCCAGTCCCTCTTCATTACAACCTCGTCCTACAAAACTAGCATATTACTCCCCTCCAGAAACTACCCCAAAATCCACTTTCATTACCAAACAACAAATCGTACCCATTTTACCTTTAGAAAGTCATTATTGTCAACCAAACGCTTCATTAATTCATACAGTATCAAAAATATTACCTCCAGGATTCTTTTACCTTCCCGAAGATTCAAATCTTCGAAAAACCCGAAGATTTTATGAATTTATCCTAGTTGATACAGATTCCATAATCCTGACTCACAATTATGACACTAAGGATTTGTCAAAAATTACCTTTTCTAAATTCAAGATTAACAAGGTTTTATCCCCATCAGATTGGGGCCAGCCTCCTTTCAAAGAGAAGTCCTTTAGTAGAACCTTTATTCCTCAATGTTACACTTACTTTGATTATATGAAAGCATGGTATCATTTTATGGATATTGAACCTTACAATCATACGTGGTTTATCTGGTTCAATAAAAATATCTCAATTAATTTTCCATCCTGGTTTATTGAATGGTTTTACACCATTGGACCAATTTTGGACACCTTACCAGATTATGCCTTTGAAGCCTTTAAAATATTTAATGACACTACATCATGTCCTCAGCATAAAGCATTACTTAGTTTTTGTGCTATATTTGGAATTACTTGGATCACATCTTGGACATTATCTACTGAACCATTATTTGAAGATGCCTCCCCATTACAATTGGTCAAGAGATACTCCGTGAAATGGTGGAGTAAATTTAACCCGCAATTACTTTCTACAGAGCGACTAAATGCTTGGTTTAAAGCAAATCCAAATCTTTGCAAAACAACCAACGCCTCGTCCTCAGCTGAAGTTAGAGACTTCTCGACACTTCATCCTAAGCTATTAGAGTCACTACAAAAAATTACTGATCCTCAAGAGTTTTTTGAGAAAGTAAAAGATGCTATGTCTGTATTGTCCGACAATGAAAGTACTAGTATTACCAGCGCAGCTGAAAATGAAGACGACTGTTACGGAATTCAGGATCTCTAAATTACTTTCGGTTGTTACATGATCATCGTGGACCCCTTACATGTTCATGGTGGACCCCTATTTTGGAATTAACTATCAATAATGTTATCTTTACTTTATGTCATGTTATCTTTATGTAACTTTTGCTTTATTACTTTTTCTTTATGTCATTTTAGTTTTGGCATTTTGTAATAATGGCTCGGAATTGTAACGTTTATAGTTTTAAGTTTTTTTTATTTGAAGTCCGGAATGATTCCTTAGTCTATAAAAGGATCATTTGTTGTAAGTAAGAGGCATGCAAAATTTTCAGAACGAAACCTGAAGATACTTGACTTGCCTCATCTATTGTAAGTATTTAATCAATAAAATGTTTTATTATAACTTCTTTTTTTTGCAGTATTAACTTTCCAAATTATATTTTATTTAACAACTAAATTAGATTTATTTCTTGATGATTTACCCGCTTTCATAAGTATAGCTCACAAGTAAGATAAATAAAATGTTAAATCACACTTCAAATACTTATATATAAATTATAAATTTATTCATAAGCATAATTTCATTAATGTTTCAAAGGTCATGGATTATACGATTCAACGACTAATAGGGACGGTTCCACCCAAATATGATTCTGTGTATACTCTTAATTGCTGAGGGCAAGCATAATCGCAAAATCGTGGGGGTTTTATGATTCAAATTGGGATTTTAACTACCAGGGTGCAAAGCAAAAATATTGGCTTAAGTCATTAAATTGGCCATAATTTTGGTATAACATCAACTACATGATTTCGGAGAAATTGCAACCAAGGGCCTAGGCTGGTATTGCAAGTAAGTACACTTCAAGATTGGTTTCTGAGTTATTCTTAGGAATTTTTCTAATAGGAGATCATAACGGTTTTCCTTGGAGATGGAAAATTCGTCCACCAGGTTTTATCAATTTGCAAATTCTTCCTCAATTAGTTAAAAGAATGCTACATTGAGTCTTTGAATAAGAACACATAAGAAGCTGAGTCCTAAAAGTAGGGTGTCAATTGGGTCTTTGTTGATTTAGGTAATTAGAGTCAGGTAACAATTAGTGGTTATAGAAGCTCTAACAGAATTAACAGATTGACAGAGAGACGACAATAATTCATTACTAGGATGTTACTTCAACATTAATGGCTAGATAAGTGATATGTTGATGTTAATCGGATTTCGGAGGTGGAAAAGGTGTTTGACAGTGTGTTTGAAAATTGACACTTTCTCAGCAGCACTGCAAGGCAAATCAAAGCTATGTAAGATAGCCTCTCATGGTGTCTACATGATATTACCGCACACCACGAAAACAAATATGCACCAAGACGGTGTGGTGAAGTGGTTGCAGTAATCCGGCAATGGAAAAGCATGAATGGAGGTCGTGACTTGGGCGCTCTACCATGGGCAGTGTAGTGTAGGCAGTTTTGAGGTGGCCTAATATCCATAGGTGATTAAGATACGAAAACTAATAGATCTCGTAAAAATGAACAAGATAACAGTTAATTATTTGAATGAAAGTATTGAGCTCAAAATCTCAACAATGGTAGAAATGCAGGAAAATATGATAAATCACAGGTTCTAGAACTCCTAACTAGCAGAGTGTTCCTTTAAACTAGTACTACAAATTCCTGCTTATTTGTACATACCTTGTGTACAATATTCCTTTAATCATCAATTCCAAGAAAAAAAGATGTAGTAATTGTCCATTACAGTTTGTCTGACAAATTGCCATTACTATAGTTGATGACCCCTATTGTATCTTGCAGAGATTTTGCTATACTTTTTGAGTTCAAATCTGTACTTATTATGGTGGATTTGTGATGACATAGTTGTTTTATAGAATCTTGATCAAAATAAAGATGTTATTTAAACTCAAAATTGTTTCATGTTTGTTTTTTCAAATATGTTAATGTTGTGGTTTTTTTTTTTTTTTTTTTTTGAAACGGCAAATTTATTAAAGCTTCCACCTTAACAAGAAGTATAGGGGAGCAAAAGAGAGCATTACAAAGTGAGAACAAACCAAAACACAAACAAAAGGAAACAGCCCCACCCTAACAACCAGGGGCGGCCGAACCAAAAGAAAAGAAAAACAAACACCCTCCACCAAACCACAAGAGGAAAGCACCAAGGACTAGCGACTAAGACATTCTCCGGGGTCCCAAACCCACTCATAAAACAAGCACGGCGCCACCTTCAAACGAGCCAACACCCACTTCCAACTCAACACTTTAATGTCTTCTATAATCTTCCTTGGGCAAAAACTCCCATTAGCAAATAAAGCACTATTTCTAGTCTTCCAAATAGACCAAAGGGATGCATGCCAAATCAAAACATACCCTTTCTGGATTTTTGCATTTCGCGCCGATTCCTTTAACACCTCTAAAATGGAGGAAATAGAATGAGGGATCACAATCATCACCCCTAGCCACTTGAAAATCTCAATCCACACCAACATTACACTTGGACAATGAAGAAAGAGATGAGTGGAAGTCTCCACCCTACCGACACACCCCATGCATTCCCAAGGTCTATCCAAGAGCGGGATCCCACGAATACGGAGATTATTTCTAGTCGATATTCTATCATATAGAAGTTGCCAAGAGAAAACAATAACCTTTGACGGCACCGGACTATCCCAAATTTGAGCTAAAACTTGAATCAAAGCTCCATCCACATCATCTTCTAACTCACTATCCTCCAAGAGACTCTTATACGCGGATTTTACTGAGAACACACCCTCCTCATCCGGTAACCACCTCCAACTATCTTCCTCCGAGGAGAGACTCACCGAAACTAAAACATTCTTCAAAGCGATCACTCGGTCCTCCTCCCATTGAAAAAGATTCCGCCGCCAAGAAAAAGACCAAGACCCTCTTTCCTCTTTCCCCCTTTTAATGTTGTGGTTCTATTATATATTGGGCTTGCAGATAGATTTAAATTGTGCTTATTTCAGTTCTTTCTTTGTACATTTGCTACAATAATATTTTTAAATGGATGTTTCTTTTGAGAATGAATTCTCTCAAGTGAAAAAAAAATAAAAATATAATGTGGATATTTGGACCATTGAATTATAAATATAAAACAATATTTAAATTTAAAAGAAATAGACAAAAATTGATTGATGGTTGAGATATGAAAATTGAGAAAAATTGAGAGAAAAAAAAAAAGAGGACCCATTCTCGTTTCTTCCGTAGGTTATTGAAACAATCCAGATTTTGTTATAGGTAGAGAACTATCGCTTATAATTTTTTGTTTTAAGAATTGGGAATGTGCATATTGAAACATAATGTTGCTTATAATTTTTTGTTTTAAGAATTGGGAATGTGCATATTGAAACATAATGTTGCTCAATGCCGGATTTTTAACTTACGACTTATAATAGCTTATAAGTTTATATTAAAAGGGGAAAAAAAAACCTGTTTCGGAATATTTTTTTCTCACGAGCTTCTAGCTTATTTTGATAAACAAATTCAATTAACTTATAACTTAAAGTTCATAGTTATTCACTTCTTTTTTCAATTTTATTTCTGTCATTTACTTGGAAAAAAAATTAAATATTAATTAAACATTTATATTTATGTCATTTCATATTTATAAACTAGTTCAACCCAGTTAATTTATTCTCTATAAATTATAAGCTATAAATTATCTTATTTACTATTTGCTATATATTAAACTCCTTCACATTGTTCCTAATATATTTAATAATCTATTCTATACATACATATATATATATATAGGGATCAAATTACACCGGTGTAACATTTGAGTAATGTTACACCGCTCAATAACGCTTCAACGAATTCAAATTTTACAAAATTCACCGTTTGATTGAAAGTTTATATCGTATAGATCATATATGTTGAGTTTTACAAAAATCTAAAATCGTTTGATATGTTATTGAGACACATCAAGATTAACGGTTTATGCGTTTTTATTGAATACCGTTAATCTTTATAATATTTTTATCAGTTGAGCTATAACTTATAAGAACGGGAAGTACTATTTTTAACGGAGGTATATTAATTTGTAAGAAAAAATAAATTGTCATATTAAATAATGTTATCCACAAAGACACATAGTTGTCATATGAGTCATCATGTAACATAAATTGTCCCAAACTTAATCCAGTGAGACATGGACAGCCCACAACTATAACCTTCTTCTTTCGCACGTGTCACCCCATAATCCCTAAACCCAATCCAACTCCCTCCCTCTTTCTCTCTCATAATAACCCTCCCTCTCTCTTTTTCTTTCCTTCACACTCACTCCTATTTTTGGTTACTTTACAAATTTCACATTTCAACCACGAGTTTAATTGATATGCACTGACGGTGTAAAATAGTTTTACACCATCGTCCAATAAATAACTATCATTTTGCCATGTCATGTCAAGAAAGTGAAACAAAGTGAGGTGATGTGGCGGAAAACATGGTTGGTATTGGTTAATGATGTAAAATTATTTTACACCGTCGGTGCATATCAATTAAATCATTTCAACCACATAAATAAACTTTCAACACAAAATCCACAACCCTTGTGAAAAATCACAAACATTAATTTTACTATTACTTCATTTTTTTTCTTCCTATTTTACCTTAAACACAAAAATAAGATGAGTTTGGTTTGAATTTGGGTAGCTATATATAACACTACAAAACAATACAAGTACAACAAACCAAACCAAACAAACCCTTAAGAGTGTGTTATTGTGGTGTTGTAGACTTTGAAATTGAAAAACCAAACAACAACCTTTGTCTCATCCCACTTGGAATTCCACCTCATCCTTTTTTTCCTTAACGCCATGAAAACAGGTCAGTTCCTCTTTTCTCTCTTCATGCTTTTTTTTCTGTTAATTACTACTTAATACCAATTTTTGTTAGATCCCATTTTTGAAACTTTTTCTATGCTAGAAAAGGAAAAAGAATAGTTAAATTATTATTAATGATAAAATATTACAGAATTTTGAGTGATTTAAAGTTTGTGATAATAATTATTTGGTTAGGAAAGTAATTTTGGCTTTTGAGTTATGTTGATGTGGCATTCTCTAAAACAAAAAATCAAAGTAATTAGAAGAGGAATAGTTGCTAGTGCTTAATTATTCTTGTTTAGGCTTAATTTACCAAGATTTATCTTTGTTATAGTGTTGGAGTGAAGTAGATTTTGGGTTGGTTTGGTTTGATTTTCTGATCTATAAGAGGAAAGGAAATAACAAATAGGATAATAGAAATTTAGCATCTTCTGTGGATAAGCCCATAGGGAAAGGTTTTGCTTTTTTATTTTTTAGGTGCACAAGAAAGAAAAATAAAGGAATTTGAAATAATTGTATAAACTTTTTATTTAAGCTAATATAAAAGGCCGGGGATAGTGTTGCGATCTAAGGCAGAGAAGACCATAGAGTTCAAAAAACACTTACAAAAATATTTACATTTTCTTCCTTCTAAGGGCTTTAGCGGGGTTCTAAATCGCGACTTCTAGGTTCAAAGTCTGTCTTTTTACCACTAGATTAAATTCATGGAGTTGTAAACTATATTTTTTTGGCAATAATTAAATAGACTATAATGGTGAGAAGAAAACTTTTAATGTGTATTTTCCATCAAAATAAGGATATTAGGATGATGACAAGGTAAGTAATTGATGGCATAGTATGTTACAGTATAGTAAGTATAGTACTAATAATACTCATTTAAATCATTATATTTGTGCCCTCTAAGAATATCGAAGAAAAGAATTCTAATTGCATCCAAAACATGATTGTCTTTTGATAAACCATTAATAATGAGATTTAGATCCTCTAAAGTGTAAATTTAGAAAATCATGGGTCGTTGTTTTAACAAATTCATGTTTTGTTATGATGTACCTACAATATTTACCATTGATTTGTTTTTCTATAATCCCTTTGATTTATAATTAATGTTTGATATTATTACACTCAATAATGAATTGCTCACTTTCTCTTTGTGTCGGATCCTTAATAATGGTATGTTAAGTTCATAAAGAAATGATAACGGTATATTAAAATTCTAGATTCTCACATCACTGAAATTGCATGTTTGAATTTATGTGAAAATAAAAACATCCATAGATGCATGGCATGGAATGCATAACATAAGAATGTTTATTCACATATGTAACTCTGACAACAAAAATTGAATATTGTTATTTGGAAAATGCTAGTTACTAAGACCCTTGTTATTTTAAGTCTTTTTTGGTCTATATCCAAAGTTATTAAGATTTGTTTCTTGAATTGTGAAAGGTTATTATATACTCCCTCCGGCCTTATTTATAAGCAAAAGTTGCTTTTTAGATTCATTAAAAAAGTAATGTATCTAGTTATAAATATAGACTAGATACATTACTTTTCCAATGAACCTAAAAAATAACTTTTGCTTATAAATAAGGTCGGAGGGAGTATCTAAGAACCATTTAGTTTATAAATTTGCATTGAATTTGCATAGATTCGAGTGTTTTTAATGACCTGTAATTTGCATTTCAGTATTCAGTATGTGATTTGTTACACAAGTAGCTGTTCAAGTTGATCTTAAGACCACCACAGATATCAATACGTGATCATAGGTTATTTTGTTTGGTACATCAAAAGCGCGGTGTTTCTAAGCTGATTTTTATGGGGACTAAGGAGGACAGCACAACTAAACCTTCTAAATCATCTACATCAACTCAGGAGGTACCAACAGTACCACCACCATATCCAGATTGGTCAAGCTCCATGCAGGTAGCAGACCATACAGGCAAACTATTTTCATATAAGCTATAAGTTGTTTTCCTAAGCCATCCTGGAGAGCTTATGAAAATAAGCTGAGAATAGATTATGTACATGTCATAATCTGTTTCCATAGGCTCTCCCAAACATTCTCACAAGTTCTTTTGTTAGTAGATAAGTTCAAACATGTTGATCCAAACAGGTCCTATGTCAGTAACTAATGATTAACTTCTTATTTAGGCCTACTATAATCCTGGAGCCGCTCCGCCTCCCTATTTTGCCTCAACTGTTGCTCCACCAAACCCCCATCCGTATATGTGGGGAGGTCAGGTAAATGTTGCCCATCATTTGAGATGTATGCCATTATTATACTCTATGTCAGATAATCATCTCATGCACGACTTTGTTGAATTTTTCAGCATCCTATGATGGCGCCATATGGGACTCCAGTCCCGTATCCTGCTATGTACCCTCCTGGAAATATCTACGCTCATCCTAGCATGGTAGTGGTAAGTCACTTTATCATTCTCTAATATGTACACCGCCTCTATGTCTCGACACAAAAATGTGAAATTCTCATCTTATATAGAGGATGTATTCGCATTTTACTAGCCAATGTTTTTGCTACATTTATCAAAGTTTGGCATTTTAATTCGTAATACTTTTTTTGTTCTTTTTGTTTCATTCTTTTTATCATTTTGCTAGACTCCAAGTGCTATGCACCAAACTACAGAGTTTGAAGGCAAGGGAACTGACGGAAAGGAAAAGGATTCATCTAAAAAATCGAAGGGTACTTCTGCGAATACATGTGCCAAAGCAGGAGAGAGTGGAAAGGCAGGCTCAGGTTCAGGCAATGATGGTTTTTCACAAAGGTTTGGCAAACCTCTCACGAATTTAAGATCGTTTTGAGATTTTTCCTTTTCAATTTTCTTTCTTAATATGAATTTCTATATATTAAACAGTGGTGAAAGCGGTTCAGAGGGTTCATCAAATGGTAGTGATGAGAACCAACAGGTATCTGACAATTACCATCATTACATGTATTCTCACTTGCTTTTAGTAAATAACAACCTTTCTTATGAAACAACTGACACAGACATGGACACCAGACACAACACTGAGTCACTGACATGTCGACATCAGTAATAATTTGAGAAAAATGGTATAATTGAAATGTAACTAATAACAACTATTTGTCAGTGTCAGTCACCGACACTTGTCTAACACCAGACGCGACTTCAATCTGAAATGCCAGTGCTACCTAAGTCTTTGTTTCTTTTCTTTTTTTGACAGAAAGTCTTTGTTTCTTTATTCACAACAAAAATATGAATTGAATTGATCTAATTACAAGCATGTTGACCAGTTTTCTATATTTATTTTTTGTCTGATGACTTCGATCTTTGTAGGAATCAGCTAGAAACAAGAAGGGAGGGTTTGACCTCATGCTTGTTAATGGTATGTGTCACCTGCCATCGTTGTTATCTTTCTTTTTCTTCGCTGTTTCTGAAACAAGTTAGTGTTTGCATGAACTTCAGGAGCCAACGTACAGAACAATACCACTGGACCCATTTCTCAATCGCCTGTTCCCGGAAATCCTGTTGTCTCGATGCCTGCTACTAATCTTAATATCGGAATGGATTTATGGAATGCATCTCCTGCTAGTGCTGAAGCCTCCAAAATGAGACACAATCAATCTAGTGCCCCTGGAGCTGGTGAACAATGGATGCAACAAGTATGGATTGCATAGTTGTTTTTTTGCAAAAAGATGTTCTGTTCTTGTATTGCTTTTTTTGGTCAACATTTTCCATCTTTGCGCTTATGCCAGTGGATAACTTCTTCCGACCTCTTAATGTGTCTCATATTGGTTCATATTGATAGGATGACCGTGAGCTGAAAAGACAGAAGAGAAAACAGTCTAACCGAGAGTCAGCTAGGAGGTCAAGACTACGCAAGCAGGTTAGTTATACTTGATGTTCCCGTGAGGGGAAGACCGAGCCAGTTAGTGGTATTCTTAATTACTTTTTTTTTTTGTTGAGTATGTGTTGGGTTAATCAAATATATTTTTATAGAAATTAAAGTACGTACTGACAGTGTAGAATAATTTTGCACTGTCATCCAATAACAAATAACAACCATGTATTCCGCCAAATCACCCCACTATACTCCACTTTATTATATGACATGGTGGAATGCTTGATATCTATTGAATGTCAATGTAAAATTAATTTACAGTGACAGAGCATATCCATTAAACTCATTTTTATAAAACACCTGATAAAAAAAGTAGATATCATAGCATCCCAGATCCTTTACAATCTCGTTCACTAGGTGAATGAAAATCTTAGCCGCTGTATCAAACTGTAATGTGGATCCAATGACTGAGATTTAGTTGGACAAGTTGAACGGGTTGATCAAATAACAACCCTGATCCCCTTTTAAAAAATGACTTAGATTTAAATGGTTTGTTATAAACTTATAAGACAATCTAAAATATGTCGCCAATATTATTTAGATGAAAAAGGTTATGTTGATTTTCTATATTCATACGTACCATTTTACTTAAGACAAAATGATTTGTTTACATTTCTCGTACCAACCAGGCTGAGTGTGAAGAGCTACAAAAGAGGGTGGAGGCGCTGGGAGGTGAGAATCGAACTCTCAGAGAAGAGCTTCAGAAACTTTCCGAGGAATGTGAGAAGCTTACATCTGAAAACAGCTCTATCAAGGTATGTTTCACTTAATCATTTGGCATATATATACAACTTCGTACCTTAAATTTTATTGTTGGATAACAATTGATCTAAACAGGAGGAGTTGGAACGATTGTGTGGGCCGGAAGTAGTTGCTAACCTTGAATGAAACAAACAAAACAGTTTCTCGGTGTCGTCTTCGGTGGCAATAGCGAAAATTGATTGAGTTTTAATTAAGACAAATCTGCAGCTGGAATTTTCTAATCCGTGGCCTGGTCTCTTAATTGAGTATAGGATATAATGTTTTTTTTCCCTTCATTGTTTTACTAATTTTATATCATTTATCATCAACTGTAATTGCTCATATAATTTACACGTAATTTGTTGTAATTTGTACCTGTGCATGAGAATAGATATGTAGGCTATTGAAAGCACTTTGGTTTATAATTTAATTTTGCAATTGCAAGTTGCAACTGATGTTGAGAATCTAAGATTCAACTTTCCAACTTTTTTGATTCTCACTATCTCAGGCTATGTTTGGATTTGTATAGGGTGGAATGAATTGAAATAGAATAAAATAGGTTAGCATCTATTTTTAAAATCTACTTAGATTATTTCATTCTATCATATACCATCTTATTCAAACACACCTCATTGATTTTTCATGCAATCAATTTTCTAAATTTCTTGTTGAACATGACTCACCTAAGTCAGCCGTGCACATTGCAGCAAATCATGTGTTTCATGAACGAACTAAATATATTGAGATTGACTGCCATGTTCGAGACAAAATTCAATCCAACATTATACACTTGTTGACAACGAGGAATTGAAAGAATAATGTAGTTGCTTATAATGTGATTCTAACCATTAGATTATTAGACCAAAAAAAAAGAGAGTCGTATAAACATCTGCTATTTCTTTTTTCCATATGTTCGAGCAACTAACCGTTTAACCAACTTGCAAACCAGTCCTAGCATCTTTGTTAAATAAAAACAAATTACAAAATTGCAAACCATATTCATCTCCGTCATTCAAGAAAGGACCGCAAATGCCAACCCACGTCATAATTTTATTCCAAAAAGATTGAGAGAAATCACAACAAAAAAAAAAAAATGGTTGGAGGATTCAATAATTCAACAATCACCAATATAAACTATCAGATCCGCAAGAATCGAACCATGCCACACAAAATTCTTCTTCGATGGTAACTTATTATTTAACAACTTGCATACAAAGAACGACACCTTCAACGGAACCACCTTGTTCCAAATAACCTCCTTCTGCATGGACATCATAGGAGGAACCACATGGTATAACAAATGATAAACACCCTTCACTATGAACCCTGCCTATTTCCGGATTAATTAATTCGTTAATCAAGTGTTCACAAGTTTTTTATGAGACATTATTAGCACAAATTGTTGGTGGTGTTTCTTTTTCTTTTCAATTCTGCATATGCCTGAGTTAACACGTGATGGACCAAGGAATGTTCTTATTCAGAAATTATAGTACTATACATCCTCATTTCAAATTGTCACGTATAACTTTTGCTCTTAGATTTGAGAGCATATTACATATAAGCATCAACGACAAACTTATGGATTGGGAAACAAAAATGATTAGCTAAATGGATTAAGAATTAATATTCCGTTCTGAATATGACTATATAATAAATGGCTTTGATCACTCACTTTTGCAGTAAAATAACACCATTCTACATTATTTATTTTCTCATACAACATTTGGATTCAAAATACCAGCAAAATCAATTAAGATAACAAGATTGAACTATGAGCATAAGACTTAACACAGCTCTCTTTCTAACAAATTAGATAGGCACACCCCTCCCCCTAATTTATCTTTATCATCATCATCTATAGTACAAAATACAAATAAAAACAACTAGCAAAAATTACGAGTCTTTTTTGTTTTTCCCATTTCCCAGGTTTTTTTTTTTTCTTCTTTTAATATCTTTATTTTTACATAATTAAAAAAAAAACTAAAGTTAAAATTACATTAATTCTTGCTAATGTGAGCTTCATGATTTTTTTTTTTTTTTGGTTTTGTGAGCTTCATGATAAAAGTTCACATATTATAATAAATTTTTCTGTTTTCTTATTTTCTACTATGATTCTTCTAACATCGCCAAGCTGACGTGGCAACCATGGCCCTCTCATGCCAAAAAAGCACCAACTCAGCCTGTCGTTTCGCCACGTGGAAGCCTCTGATTTGCACCTTCGCTAACAAACACTCTGCCTGAAAATCCGCAAACTGACTCAACTGCACCGGCCTCATTCCGGCGCCATAAAACGCCTCTCTCCACGGCGTCGTTCTTCTTCCAGCAGCTTCCACCGCCGAAATAATCTTCGGCCGAAGCAGAAGCATCTCGATCCTCCTCGCCCACTCTCCTCCACCTCCGGCCGCCACCGACGCATCCAACGACTCCAGCATCATAGAATAAAACTCCAAGCTATTCACAACTCCACGGCGAAATGACGCCGCCGAAGCCGCCTCCGTCCATCCTTCACCGTCAACAAAAACCACCACACCAGGAGTTATTCTCCGAACATCGGAAAGAAACGCGGTAGTACCGTCGGATCCAAGGCGACAGAAAATCGCTGGCGTTAACAGAATCGCAGTCTTCTCACCGTCAACAAATCTCACAGCCTTAAACGACACCGTTTCAAAAGTCCTTAACGGCACAAAATCAACCTGTACACGAATCCCAAGATCATGCGCAAACTGATTCAGATTCTCACGAATAAGCCTACTTTCAACGGCATACTCCTCCGGCACGACGGCGGTGATACGAAGTAACGGCGAACCGTTAACAGCTTTTTCAGCAATCTCTTTCATAAGAGAAGCGTATTGAATTCCAAGTCCAATTTCAAAATCAACAACGTGCATGAATAACGATCCATGAAGAGCTTCGAGTAACGCTTGATTTGTGGTGAAAATTGAAAACATTGGAATCGGTGAAATTCCAGAAAAGGCCTTAAACGTTCTTATGGTTTGCACAATCTCCACCATGGATGAAAGACGAGGCGGATTAGTCCGGTTTGAACCGGAAAGAAGAGATTGAAGAGCATCTTTGAAATGAAAAGCCGCTCGGTGTAGCGGCTTACCAGTAGGCGATCTTAACCGTTGATTGAGCCGCTCTAGTATTACTTGAGCGAATTGAAGTTGATTGTTATCGAAGCAATCCGCGGCGCGAATAAGTTCTTCAATGAAATCCCAATTACTGTTGCTATTTGGTTGTTGATTATTGTTATTGTTGAAGTCATGAACCAAATGATCCAGATTAGTGTTTGTGTTAGGGTAATTATAGGCCAGGTTTTGATTATTAGAGTAAATATCTGAGAGAGAAGTGAAATCTTGAGTGTGATCAAATTGGTCTTGAGAAGGGTTAGGGTAAATTTCAGGGGTATTATTGGTATTTTTCAAAAGAGGTATTATGGGATTTGAAGAGTCGTCTTGTAAACCCAAATCTTTCATGATGGAATCCCACCAATCCAAATTAGGCAAGGAAGCATGATCTTCTTCTTCTTCCACTTCGTGATTATTATTATGTTGTTGTTGCGATTGTTCTTGTTGGGTTGGTTTCTTTTCTGGGCTAGGACTACGACAAAGCTCGAGGACGGACCGAGGTTCGTAGCACAAGGTGGCAGTGGTGGTGGTGGTTGTTGATGTTGACGGGTTATTGGGAGTGGGAACAAGGATGTTTTGGGTTGTAAGTTTCGGTTGTTGCGGTGAAGATGTTGATGAAGATGAAGAAGCCGCAGGAGGAGGAACTCTCATTGCTGGCTATAGGAGAAAAGTGATATTGTTATGGTAATGATTTTGTTGTTATTTAGATTTAAGTTGCTCTTGTTCTTTGCTTTAGATTGTGAAAGTTGAGAGAGTGAGAGGGGCTTTTTGATAGCCATGATCGTTGCCTTTTTATCTTTGCGTGTGTGCATGAAAAGGCTGTCTTGTGGGTGGGTCGCTTTTAATATCAAAACTAGCATGACATGTATAGATAAACATGTGAATGGTGCCATGCATGTTCTATTTTACACCACATTAATCGTGAAAGTGTTTTCAATTCTTTTTCTTCTTTTGGTTTTCTATTGGTCCCTCCACTAATGGCTATGAATCATGTTTCAAGCATTGTGGAAAACTAAACATATGGACCCTCTTCCGATCAAGATTCCAAGTTTAGTTCATTGTCTATTGGACACATCTCTTCGTTGTAGAAAAAGTTTTGAAGTAAAGTTTTATTGATTAAAAGATAAAATAAAATGGTTTCCATCTAAAATTGATCATATTAATTTAATTTGGTTAAATATGATTTGGAATGACTACTTCATTTAGTTTTTCTTAATTTATAATACCGTATTTAGCTAGGACCGAAGGCTATAGGAGATAAAAACTCCTACTCGACAACAGAGGGTGATTTCCGAGTAGGGGCTTTATCTAAAAGAAACTTGTTAGCTAGGACTGAAGGCTCAAAATGAGAACCTGAAGTTGTGATGAAACATTAGAAATAGGGGTTTGAAAAATTATTTCGTTTTCTGAGGGGTTTGAATTTTGTCCAAGAAGGTCTTCTTTGTTTGAATACAAATTTGTTGCCACTACTAAGTTGGTTACCTATAATCTGTGAGTTTGTATAAGTGTGATACAACCTAATGGTCTAGGACTCTAACTCTCATAGAGAGGATTTACTCAATCATGCTGATTTCAAATTCAGCTCATAGTCAGGAAACAAATTTAACCAAAGAGACGATACTTATCATATTTTGTTGTTTAATCAAACACTGAATTGTGACGGAAAATGTAAAATCTAGAAAGGAAAAAAAAGTGATCTAAAATCTTATAGCTTTATATTATATATCATATTATGTCTCTGTTTACACTGAAAAATGGTAAACAAGCGCTAGTTCTAAGTATTTAAACTTGCGAGATCAAACTAGGAATCTCAGGACAATTTTATGCTTGTTTTTATGAGAAAATGATTTCAATGTTCATTAGTTTTTTAATAAACATTTATGTTTTGGTTTCGTTTAAACAAACAGAAGAAAATAAGTTGATTTGAATCGCCTCAAGATCAACAAACTTCATAAAACATCAAAAGAAACATAGAGAATTGCTTGTAAAGTAAATTTGCATTAAATGTAAAGTGCAAAATACAATAAAATGGTTCACAAACCGTACATGTTCTCTCTTTCGAATTCCTTTCTTTCTACGCTGAGTACTCAGAATTTCAGAGAAAAGTATGTAAAAACAGTTTTGCGACCTCGATTCCTTCTAAGGAATTTCTATTTATACGTCGATGGAAATTTAACTGCTTCTGATCATCTTGACGGTCCAGATTTGATCTTCGAACCCACGTTCTCCACTTCGTATCCTTGCTTGGCGCGTCTACATTTTGGGCTCAACTCTGAGTCTTTTTGGGCCATTATCATTTGGTCCACAATCCGCTCGTTTCGATTCAAGTCTTACATCAAGCTCCTGCTTTCGATGGGCGTTATCACAAAGACTTAACAATCGAACTTGATTGCAACGATTCGAATCCGCTTACATTGAATCAACCATTTTGAGGCTATCTTCAACAATTGTGAAATGACACCTGTCACTTTAGAATTAATTCATTATTTTGTTGGACCAACATTTTATATTAAAAAACATTAAATCAAAAATTCAGTCCAACAAATTGCCCCCCAAAAATGCCAATTTCGAATGAGCATTCGAAAGAGAAAATGGCGTTTTTGAAGAGATTCTGAATCAATCCTTCACACTTCTCAATGACGGCTATGACGTCAGACCATCATTACTTTTCTTCCATAACCGTCACCTCGTTTCCCACAACCATCATGACTTCCACCTTTTTAGCAATCATAGGCCACGTGTCAGTGTGAGAAGTCGAAACGGAAAAGACTTTTTTCTGAGTTTTTTCAGCTTTTCCAGAATTTCTTCAAACCCTATAAATAGGATTTCCCAAAATCTATTTCATTTTTTACACTCTTGAACTCTCAAACTTCTTCTTCTTCGTCTCTTTCACCATTCTCAGATTTCTTCACTCTCCTTCACAATCTTTTCTCCGAATCTTCAAACCTTCACTCCAAAATCCATTCTTCATTTTGAAACAATGGCTTCTAGTTCGGTACAGAAACGTCAACTTCCTTTGGCTGGAAAATGGAGCGAATCTATTCTCCGAAGTTATAATCCCAACACGGTTCCAGAACCGATGATGAACACTGAGAGGCGAAAGATCTGGGAATCCCAGGTAATGTTCCCCTACTCTATTGCTGATAGGACTTATGCTTTTGGTGGCCCTTTGCCAGATGCCAGTAGCAAATCTGCTGCCATTTTCAACATATTTCCTGTATACAAGCCTTGCGAGCCTAGAGCTTTTTTAGATTCCCCTTATAATTTCAACTTTTTGAAACCTCCGAATAAGGTTTTTAGGTCTTCTCCTTACTATGGCAATGAAGATTACATTAAGTGGTTAGATAGAGTCCAAGTAGGCTATGGGGAGTTTTGGAAAGACTCTGGTATCTATGAGTTAATCCAACTTTCTAGAGTAGGCCCTAAATATCACCAAGAAATGTTGATCGCTGCTCTACATTTCTTCGACAGCTCTACAATCACTTTTCACTTCCCATGTGGGATGATGATGCCTACACTTTTCGATGTGGCCGCAATCACGGGGCTCAGCCCCATTGGTGATACTTATGACCCAGCCAGGGTAAGCCCTAACATTGTTTTCGACCCCAAGGAAAAAACCTTTCAAAAATATATTCAGGAGAACCATGAGGCTGGTGACGAAGAGGTCTCTGATGTTGAACACGTAGCATTTCTCACCTTGTGGCTTTCCCATTATATTTTCTGTTCGAAGTCGTTACAAGTCGCTAAAAAATTCATTCCTATGGCCATCCAACTCCATGAGGGCCAACAATTTGGACTTGGACGCTTGATTCTAGGCTGTTTGTATGAGTCAATGCAGTCCTTAAGTGAGAACCTTAAGAAAACTGGAGATGGCTCCACTTTCTTAGCTGTTGGGCCTTTCTGGCTTTTACAACTGTGGCTTAACGCCACATTCGAAAAAGAGCTCGAACTATTCTTGCCTGAAGACTATGAAGCCGAAACAAGAAGGCGCCAAGTCGAAGGAACCAGACTAGTAAGATTACTTCCCTTGCCCAGGGGACTAAACTACGAACAGCAATTCTTGAAATACTTCAATGTATTTTTGAGCTTGAAGATTTTTAAAGAAGAATATGCCCCGTTTGTCAAACGTGAGGTTGGACCTTCTTGGTTTGTGCAACCATTTCCTCCTATCGAAGGATACGAAGAATCCGTGTCTGAGCAATGGTTGACCTATCTTGATCCTACTGTCCTTTCATGTCGAATAGGTACCACTTCGAAGGATTTTGGGTTAGTGGGGTATTTCCCTAACTTTGTATCTCGCCAATTTGGCTTTACCCAACTCATTCCCAAGAGTTTTTATGAGCATGAACGAGGTATCTGCCTAGGTTATAAAAGCGTGACAGAGGGGTACTTCAGATCCTATTTGAAGAACACTGAAAAGCACAAGTATGAGATCACGCCCTTCTCCTATCAAAACTCATTTTCTTCAACAAAGGAATTCCAAGACTGGTGGGAAAGGCATTATTCCTCTTCGATCCCCAGCGAGGGAGTCTTGCTTACTCGAATTTCCAGTGGATTCGAGTCTTCACCTTTGGAACAAGTTAAGGCCAGAATAGTCAAAGGTATTATTCTCCTTTATCTATGATCGTTTCCTCTCTATTTCTATGCCCTTTGATTGTGATTAATTGAACTTACCTTAAACTCAGGGACTAAGTTCAGGACTGCTTCAACATCGTCTCACACTCTGTGCTAGCTGATGCAAATGCTTGCAAAGTCGATGTGAACAACCTAAGGTCTGGGGTAACCGCTGCTTATCTGAAAGCTGCAGCTTGTGAAGACAACATTGCTAGCTGGAAAGCAGAAATTAGGGAACTGGAAGCCAAAATCGCTGAAGAGGAACGGCTGCAGCAACACTACGTTGAGCTTGCTACTGAAGTGTCTCCTGCACAGATCGAAGCAAAAGCGAACGAAGGCCTAAGACTTTGCAGCAACGCTGCAATGCTCCAAGCTACGGCTCAACGTATTGATAAGGACAGCAACCTGCTAAAGCTCAAATTATCACAACTCAAAGAACTTTACCGAGCTTTCCAGCGTT
This sequence comes from Trifolium repens, assembly GCA_030408175.1. Taxonomy (NCBI): domain Eukaryota; kingdom Viridiplantae; phylum Streptophyta; class Magnoliopsida; order Fabales; family Fabaceae; genus Trifolium; species Trifolium repens. The sequence goes on from CP125851.1 coordinate 43,679,248, forward strand.
CCTCCCTTGGCCGTGTTTAAGCTTTCTTTCGTCTGTGGTTTTATTTGCTCATTTCAATGTAATTTTGTTATGTTCTTTCGAACAGGTTGTAAGGATTCGAAATCATTTGACTGCTCTGGATAATGACTTATGATTTTTAGTCATTTTGATTACCTTTCTGTGGCAAATTCCTTCTTTACCATTTAGATGTTATCATGCTTCGAATTACTCTGTGCTTATATTTATTTCTTGCAATGATGGTCTATATTTCTTCAAGTATTTGCCGTTCATATTTACTGTGCGCTGCTCAGGAGTTAACTCTTGAATTTCATATGCACCATTAGACAACACTTGAGAAATTTTGAATGGTCCTTCCCAATGTGGTGACCATTTTCCAAAGACTCTATCTCTCCTATCCATAGGCAAGATTACTTTCCAAACCAAATCCCCTAAGTTAAAGGCTTTATACTTAACCTTTTTATTGTAAGCTTTAGCAACTCTTTCTTTTTGTCTAATTAAAACATCTAAGGCTTGCAATCTTTCTTCGTCTAAATCAACCAATTCATCCATCATCAGATTTTCATAATGTTCACTAGGAATTTCCATTTGCCTTTGCACCCTTATAGATTGCACCATGATTTCGACAGGCAATACAGCATCATGACCATAGGTCAATCGAAATGGAGTTGAATTTGTAGATTCCTTAGGAGAATTTCTACAAGCCCACAACACTTGATCTAAAGTGTTGTGCCAGTTCTTTGGCTTTTGGGCAATATGTTTCTTGATCAAACCAATTATAATTTTGTTGGCTGCTTCAACTTGACCATTTGCTTGGGCATAATATGGTGTTGATGTCAACAACTTGAAACCTGCCTCATTAGCAAAATTTTGCATCTTTTGTCCAACAAACACTGTTCCTTGATCAGTAGTTATAGTTTCAGGCAATCCAAATCTATAAATAATGTGATTTTGGATGAAACTAATCACAGTTTCCTGATCAACTTTTGGCAAAGCAACAGCTTCGATCCATTTTGTAAAATAATCAATTCCAACCAAAATAAAACGTTGGTTCTTAGATGATGCAGGCCTGATTTCACCAATCAAATCCAAAGCCCAACCTCTAAAAGGCCAAGGTTTAATTACTGAATGTAATTCACTTGCAGGAACATGTTGAATACCTGCATGTCTTTGGCATTCTTGGCAGCTTTTAGCAAATTCTATACAATCTTTAAGCATTGAAGGCCAATAGAAACCTCTTCGAAATAACAACCATTTCATTTTGTGGCCTGCTTGATGAGCACCACATGAACCACTATGTACATTAGTAATGGCTAAGAATGCCTCATTTTCACTAAGACATTTTAACAAAATCCCTTCAGGAGTTTTCTTGAATAACTCATTTCCAATGATGGTATAGCTTAAGGCTTTGTACTTTAGTTTTCTATCAGTAATTCCTGATGGATTTTCCAAATAGTTAACAATTGGCTTTCTCCAATCAGTATCACTTAAATTGTCAATGACAAAAATTTCTGTTACGAAACTTTCAAAATGCATGTTAACATTTTGGAGGTTAGAACTTTCAAAATGTTCAAAACTTTCAAAATTTTTAAAATTCTCCTGAAAATTTTGTTCATCTGCCCCCAAATGTTTTGGCATTGACAATTTTCCACTTGAGATTTCATTCGAGATTAGTTTGTCTTTTACTTCGATAAATTCTTCGAATGTGTCTCTAGATATTCTGTAACCAGAGGCAATTTGTGCTAAATCATTTGCCTCTTGATTTTCAATTCGAGGCACATGCTGAATCACATAAGATTCAAATTGTTTTAACAAAGAAAAAGCAATCACAAAATATCTCATTAAGTGTTCTTGAATACATTTGTATTCTTTTGTTAATTGCTTTATTACCAGTTCAGAATCACCTCTTATCTTAACATGTCTTGCCCCCAAGTCTAAAAGAATTTCTAAACCTGTAATTAAAGCTTCATATTCTGCTTCATTATTCGAACAAGACCCATTGATTTTATACTTAAATTTTGTGGGAATTTTACATGGTGAAAGTATAAAAATCCCAATTCCTGTACCATGTCTATGTCTAGATCCATCGAAATATAAATTCCAAGGTTCAATATCAATAGACTCTATGGGGGCTTCACTTACTGAATGTTCAGCAAGAAAATCAGCCACTATTTGGCCTTTAACAGCTCTTAATGGCTTATAAGTCAACGAATATTCTGTTAAGGCCAATGCCCATTTTCCAATTCTACTATGCAAAATTGGTTTTAACAACATATGCTTAATAATATCAAAATGGGAATAGACATAAACATCAACTGGTTTTATATAATGCTTAAGTTTGGTACAAGAAAAATATAAACAAAGGCAAAGTTTTTCTATTACAGAATATCTAGTTTCAGCATCATTTAAAACTCTACTTAAATAATAAATAGCTTTTTCTACACCATTTTCATCTTCTTGAGCAAGCATACTTCCAATGGTTGTATCTGATGCTGAAATATACAACTTCATTTCTTTGTTTCGAATTGGAGGCATCAGAGTAGGAGGATTCGACAAGTAAGCTTTGATATCATCAAATGCTTTCTGTTGATCAGTTCCCCAATGAAATACCTCATCTTTCTTCAGCTTTAACAGTGGAGAAAACGGATGAGCCTTTCCACTTAGGTTCGAAATGAATCTCCTCAAGAAATTGATTTTACCAAGCAAAGATTGAAGCTGTTTCTTCGTTGCTGGAGATTGTGTCTCCATGATAGCCTTTGTTTTATTCTGATTGATCTCTATGCCCTTTTTATGCACAACAAAACCAAGGAAATCTCCTGCATGTACACAAAAAGCACATTTTAGTGGATTCATTTTTAATCCACATTTTCTCACTCTTTCGAATGACTTTCTAAGATGACTTAGATGATCATCAGAAGATGAAGATTTGACAACAATGTCATCAATATATATTTGCATAAACATTTCAATGAAATCATGAAAAATCGAATTCATTGCTCTTTGATATGTTGCCCCTGCATTTTTCAATCTAAAAGGCATCACTACCCACTCATAAGTGCCTAAGGCACCAGGGCAACGAAAAGCAGTTTTAGCAATATCATCTTCAGCTATGAAAATTTGATTATATCCAGAATAGCCATCTAACATGCTTAAATATTCATGGCCTGCTGCTGAATCAATTAACATTTCTGCTACAGGCATTGAATATTCATCTTTAGGTGTAGCATTATTTAAGTCCCTAAAGTCTATACAAACTCTAAGTGATCCATTCTTTTTAATGACAGGAACTATATTAGCTAACCATTCGACATACCTGGCTGTTCTAATGAACTTGCACTTGAGCAACCTTTCGATTTCTGTCTTGATCTTTGTCATGATTTCTGGAGCAAACCTCCTTGGAAGCTGCTTCACAGGTTTTTTATCTGGTCGAAGAGGCAACCTATGTTCAACCAGCTCTCTGCTCAATCCTGGCATTTCGTTGTAATCCCAAGCAAAACAGTCATTGTACTCTTTAAGCAATTTAATTATCTTTACCTTCAAGTCTGGATCAATATTGGCACTGATATAAGTTGGCCTTTTAACTGAGCCATTTCCAATATCAATTTCTTGCAAAGGATCTTGGGCTTGCATTTTTTTATTTGAACTAATTGGATCTTTTTCGAAACCCAAAGGTTCTTCATCATAAATACAATCCAATCTCTGATTATTACCAGGAATCAAAGCATTAGCACCTGTTGCCAATTCATTGTTTACATTACCATTGGCTTCAACAGCCATATTTTCACTAGATTCAATAGCCTCAATAGCCATTTTTATTCTATTCTCGGCAGCATACGCCGTAATCCTGCTCCATTCAGGGGAATTAAACATCAGGACCATTGTCAAAGTCTCCCCACCCAGAAGCTGGTGGATCAACATCCCTAACATAGGCTCCATCAACTGGCTCCCTCTCCCAAATAAAACCATGGGTAGGATGTAGCTTAATAGAATGGCAAACACCATCAGGATTTACCATGTTTGGATTGAAGGCAGCATCTTGCTCACCACAAGGAGCAATATTTGCCAAATTTTTGTCGAAGTTCTGAATAGTCACAGTGCTCGAATCAACTAAATAAGCACTCTGATCAGCCTCTACATTTTCGACAAGGCCATCATCTCTCCACAGAATCAGCCTTTGGTGAAGGGAGGAAGGTACAGCACCAACTCCATGAATCCATTCCCTTCCCAGCAGTAAATTGTAGTTTGGCCTAGCAGCAATAACCATAAACAAAGTTTTTCTAATTGTGCTGCCTACACAAACTTCAAGTTGTATAGCCCCAAGTGAGTGGCCAGTTTTGCCTTCATAGTTGGCTAAGACCACATTATGGGGATGTAAGTCAGTGTCGAATAGACCCAACTTCTTCAGCATAAAATGGGGCATGATGTTGACTACAGCGCCACCATCAACTAGTATTTTATTAACCCCGACATCATTCACTTTTGCCTTGATTGAATAAGGCCTTTAAGTGATTCCTCATCCCTCCATCTGGCTTTTCGAATACAGCATCCTGTGCCTCGACGCAGCCATTATCCATTACATAGTAACACACCGGCTTATGATTAGCCAATTCTAGAGCCTCGAAATCCCCTTCTATCTCTTCTATTTCTGTTGGAACATCATACTCCACAGGGAGCACAGATACCACATTTACCAGCACATCGAAGTCAGATCCATCATCTAGAAGATCATCATCTTCCATGAAATCTTCTTCATTCTCAGCATCCTTGTTGTTCTCAGCATCTGATTCTTTTATAGGAGCAAGCCTCTCCTTTATTGGTCCTTTGACCATTTCAGCTTTCCCCTTCTCATCAGCATTGCCCCCAGCCTTATTCTGTTGAGCAGCAACCTTCTTTCTGCGCTGGAACCTGCGCCATTGGGTTCGAGTCATCGGATTCTTGCCCTTATAGTTGTTTCTGTAGCCATACTTGTTGGCTTCTGTTGCAACTTGTGAATCTGGTGGTTGGGCAACCACTTTCGAACCAACTTGTGGTTTCGCCCCAGCAACAACCTTGGACTCAGCAACCACTTTCGAAGTCCCAGCAGTAAACTTCACATTAACATTGCTTGAGCTTCCATTCTCCATCCATTTTTTGTCAAAAGCCACGTATTGGCCACTGACCCACTGATTTGTAGGTGCTTTGTTGGATGGCTTAAAAGTTTTCTGAGGGCCTAGCCTCTGGTGAACAGAAAGCCCTTGATTGTGGGACTTGCTCCAATCAATTCTCTGATGTGGCCAGCTCTTTTTATTTGGCTTGGAACTTGGCCAATTTCTTTTGTGATCAGCATAAGGCAGCACCTTCTTTAGGTTTGATACCGCCTCCTTGTCACACACAGCACTACATCTAGGGCATAGCATGACTTCAGCATTATTCAACTTACACCTGTTGAGGAAATCTACCAATTCCTCTTCAGCAGCAGGGTAAGCCTCTTGCATTTTCTTGTCATATTCTTTTTCAGGAATGGCCTTGATAGCGGCGGCCATATCAGCTTCTGACACTTCGACCATATTGCAATCCAAGATTTCGACAAGACTTGCATCAGCAGTTGACAGTGGATTAGTATCCACTTTCATTGGTGGCTTAGTTTTTTCAGCAAACTTAAGCCTTCCTTCATTCAATGCGCGTTGAATCAGATCCCTGAAAAGAACACATTGATGAGTTTTATGGCCCAAATAATTGTGATATTTACAATAACCTCTTTTCTTTCTTTGTTCAATTGGAGGTATTTTCAAATCTTTTTAAACAACTATTTGACCATCAGACACCAACAAATCGAAAATTTCATCACATTTAGTAATATCAAAAGAATAAGTTTTAGTGGCATATTTTTCATTCTTTGGTTCGACTGGATTCTTTCCGTTCGAAGGCCTTAACAATTTACAAGTATAAAGAGGCCCTGGTTTTAATTCTGCCACATTAATATCACTATCATCAATATCCACATATTCATCTTCAGTTTCATATCTAAACTCATTATCATATGAATCTAAGAAAGCAACCTCTCTCTTTTTATGAAACTTAGAATTTCTAGCCTTTTCAGCTTTCAATCTTTCGATTTGCCTAACTCTATCAGCCAATTGAGACATATCTCGAAGATATTGAGTATCCAATTTCTTCCTGATTGAATAGTCTAGGCCACCTGCAGCCATTTCGACTAGTTCATGTTCAGGCACTGATGTAAAACATCGAGCCTTTAGTAATCTGAACCTATTCAAATAATCATCAACAGTCTCTTGTGTTTTTCTTTTAACACTAGCCAACTCTTTAAGACTTATCTTAGTTTGGCCCATGTAGAACTGTTTATGAAACAATCTTTCTAATTGAGTCCAATTGTGAATCGAATTGGGAGGCAAAGTTGTAAACCAAGTAAAAGCATTTTTGGTTAACGAATTAGGAAAATATTTCATTCTTAAGTTTTCATTATTTGCCAAATTCCCTGATTCTGCTAAGTATCTAGCAATATGTTCGACAGTGGACTCATTGGTATCCCCTGCAAACTTAGTATATTTAGGGACTTTCCAACCTCTGGGTAACTCTGTTTGCAACACATACTCAGATAATGCAGAAACAAAGTTTGGCCTTCGAGTACCAGTATTAAGGCCATTTTGGTTCAGAATAGTTTCGACTAGAGTTGCTAAGTTATTAGGCGCAGCAAAATTATTATTGTTCTGAACATTTCGAACCACATCATCAGGATCTTGGTTCCTTCGAACCATAACTATTGGAGGAGGTTGGTTAACCTCGTTTTGATATTGGTACTCCTCTTGGGTCATTTGTACAGGCTCTTGTTGTGGGATAACTTGGGGAATCACATATGGTGGCCTTGGGTTAATAGGAGTGGCAGACATAGCAGGTAAAATCATTTGTGGTGCCACATGATTAATCCTAGGCTGATTTTGAAGGGAAGGAGTGCCAAAAAAGTCAGCAATTCGACCCATTTGGTAGGCTAACATTTGGTAACTGTCGTTAGTATTTTGAATTAAGGGGTTAAAGACAGTTCCAATTTGTTGCGTTAAGAGATTAACCATGTCATGGTTACTTTCGTCCATCTGTTGTCTTAAAGACAACACAGACGCAGTGGTTAAAGGTGTTGGAGTTACCCTAGGGGTAGTATATCTTTCAGGTTCAGACGTGGGTATTGAATGAAAACCCATCGTAGGTGTTGGTATAGGACCATATAAAGGGTTTGTGACCATAGGGGGTGGTCTTAAACCAGACGAAACAGAATGAAACGCCATAGTTGTTATTGGTATCGTAGTTCCTGGAATATATCCAGAACCACTTACGCTAGGAATTGGCGAAGTAGATGTAATGCTCGCCACGTTCGAATCTGGGGGGGGGAGAAAGACTACCCTCACTACTCGAAGAGCTTATAGATTGACTGGTTGTAGACCCATGCATTTGATGAGTTCTAGCCATAACCGTTAATGGCAGTTACTAACACAGAAAGATCTTATTTCTATAGAAACAAAGCACAAACCAGTCCCACTGGGCGTGCCAATTTGTTTACACTGAAAAATGATAAACAAGCGCTAGTTCTAAGTATTTAAACTTGCGAGATCAAACTAGGAATCTCAGGACAATTTTATGCTTGTTTTTATGAGAAAATGATTTCAATGTTCATTAGTTTTTTAATAAACATTTATGTTTTGGTTTCGTTTAAACAAACAGAAGAAAATAAGTTGATTTGAATCGCCTCAAGATCAACAAACTTCATAAAACATCAAAAGAAACATAGAGAATTGCTTGTAAAGTAAATTTGCATTAAATGTAAAGTGCAAAATACAATAAAATGGTTCACAAACCGTACATGTTCTCTCTTTCGAATTCCTTTCTTTCTACGCTGAGTACTCAGAATTTCAGAGAAAAGTATGTAAAAACAGTTTTGCGACCTCGATTCCTTCTAAGGAATTTCTATTTATACTTCGATGGAAATTTAACTGCTTCTGATCATCTTGACGGTCCAGATTTGATCTTCGAACCCACGTTCTCCACTTCGTATCCTTGCTTGGCGCGTCTACATTTTGGGCTCAACTCTGAGTCTTTTTGGGCCATTATCATTTGGTCCACAATCCGCTCGTTTCGATTCAAGTCTTACATCAAGCTCCTGCTTTCGATGGGCGTTATCACAAAGACTTAGCAATCGAACTTGATTGCAACGATTCGAATCCGCTTACATCGAATCAACCATTTTGAGGCTATCTTCAACAATTGTGAAATAACACCTGTCACTTTAGAATTAATTCATTATTTTGTTGGACCAACATTTTATATTAAAAAACATTAAATCAAAAATTCAGTCCAACAGTCTCTTACCCTGACCATCAACTAGACCTAAAATCTTGATGAAAAAATAAAATAAAATAAAAAACAAGTCCTACAAGTAGAAGGTGACATGCATGGAAGGTTACTTATGTAACACGCGACAATTGACTCTATTACGTTGACCTTATATTCAAGGTATATTTGCATGAGTGTTTTTGATCGTTAAATTAATAAGAAGGTGGTACCATAGTTTTAATATCTAATTTTCAATAAATGAAGAAGGAATATATTCGAGAGCATTAATAATTTTTATAATTCATTTTACATACTCACAATGCAAAAACAACACTACATGTATCTTTATATCTACCACCTCAATTATTGTTAATAATGATAGACTTTTATTTTTTCTTTCGGCTAAATGGAATGGCAACTTTAACAAAAAGTTTGGCTGGCCACCTAAAAAATAAAGTGTCTTTATGCCAATTTGCTATTCGAAACGTAACACTATGTGTATATACTTTTTTATGCATGTAGCATATGGATCACACTTGTCATCATTACTTAATAATAATGCGTTTGATAATCAACTTTATGTTAATTTTTTTATGCAATCTTTTTTGGAATGTAATCACATATTTTAACGTTAAGGAAAAAGACGTATATATATGGCGTATATACAAAATATTACTATAACCAGAATCCTCGTATACACTCAAGTAATGGATCCAATGCTATCCAAATCTTATATATACTACAAAAAAATAATATTATTTTTTTTCTATTACAATGGGATCATTTGAATTCATATATGAATCAAAAGATACTACAAGTAGATGGACCGCGGAATTTATTTGTGTTTACGAGTAATTTTTGGTTAAGAAAAATCAATTAAATTTGAAAAATAAAGAAATGTTTGATTGTGATTAATGGGAATCCCAACAAATTACTGTTGAGATTTGTAATTCATTATTTTGTCATTAGTTTCATTGTTTGTTTTCAGTTACTTGAGATACAAGTAACAGAGTTTAGTTAGAGTGTTTTTAGAGAAAAGTTTGTTATGGTTGTAACTGATTTTCTGCTAGTGACAGTTAGTGCACAACTGTAGCTTAGTGTGCAAGTTATAGCCTATATAACCATTGTATCATTGATGAAATAATAATAAGTGTTGTTGTGATTCTTCTCTAATATCTTCTTCTTTAACTTTTATAATCTCTCTTATTCTCTCAACTGTGTGTGTGTGTTATCATCTTCTTCATCATTAATTCTTCATAACAGTGATAAGTGTGTGTATGTGTGAGTGAGATCATAACAGGCCTAGTGCTGTGTCCATATAGAACTTTGTGGATCTGTTCTGTGTGTGTATAGAACTTTGTGGATCTGTTCTGTGTGTGTATAGAACTGTGTGGATCTGCTCTGAGTGCTTATAGATCTGTGTGGATCTGTGTTCTGTGTTTAGTGGCTGCGCCAACAAGTGGTATCCAGAGCTCCTGGTTCTGATCTCAGAAGCTATTCTTGCAGTGTTTCTTGATCTTTCAAGATGTCAAGCTCTCATTCAAATGGTCATTTTCCTATGAATCTACCAATCTTGACAGGGAAGAATTATGATAATTGGTGCAAGCAGATGAAGGTGGTGTTTTGTTATCAAGATATGTGGAATCTTGTAACAGAAGGCATGTCTACAATTGGTGCTAATGCTACAGATGAAGAGAAAGCAGCACACAAGGAATTGAAGAAAAGAGATTTCAAAGCATTGTTCATCATCCATCAATGTGTGGATCCTGACAACTTTGAAAAGGTTGGTGATTGTGAAAGTGCAAAAGAAGCATGGGATATCTTGGCTCGATCTTTTGGTGGTGCTGAGAAAGTGAAAGAGGTAAAACTTCAAACTTTCAAGAGGCAATATGAATTGTTACAAATGGAAGAAAGTGAGAGCATTGGTGATTATTTCACTAAAGTCACAAGATTAGTGAATCAAATTGAGAAGTGGGTGGTGAGGATACAAGAAAGCTTTGGTTTCTGGAGAGTGCTGGAAACGGTGCAAAGAAGTATCCAAGAAGAGGAAGATAGTGCTTCCCGCAAGAAATCCGAGAAAAGAGTGAATTTTCAGAGGAGTTCTTCTACCAAAAGTGCAAAAGAAACGACAAAAGATTCAAACAAAGCTCACAATGGAGCCAAAGAAAAAAGGTGCTTGGCGAAGAGGAAAGTGAATTGCTTACAACAATGGTATCACGCAGAACACAATACACGAAGAGAGATTTTAGAAAGAGAGATTCACATGAAAGTTGTAGAAGGTGTTCTTACACCTAAAGGGGACCAAGAAAATGTTCTTGTGTTAAAGAGTCTTGATGATGAAGTGTTTCTGGATGTTGAGGTAACAAAAGTTTAAATCTTTGATATGTGCTTGTGTTTATTCTTGCAAAGAATTGTAAGAATTTGAAGAAGCTTTCAGTTATCTCGTAATTATTCGGTGTTAAGAGTGTTCGTGCCGTCGTAGATTACAACAACATTATCAAAAAAAATTATGTTAAGAGACTTCGTATAGTTAACGATGAAGATAATGCTAAATCGTTTTCTTGTAATGGGTCATTGAAATCAATTCGTTTGAAGAATTCTGTTTTGTGAAGTTAATAATTTGTTCGAAAGTGCTTCAAACTGTGGAATTGACTTGGTGTATTGGTGAATGAGAGAAGACTCGTGTGACAGTGGAGAAGTTGAATTCTGATTAGGTTGAGACTTATCTTGAGAAGATTCAAGTTAATGATGAGGTCTTGGTGATGGTTCTGTTACAAAGTAATTGTCCTAAATATCAAGATCTTGTGTTGATTGCTAAGTATCCTACAACATATCATTGAGTTTGGGAGCAATTGCTTCATGTTGTCAGAATATGGAATGGTTAGCTCTTTGTGGCTCTGGCTTATAGTTAGTGATGCTGGTGTTGAGTGCTTTTTTTTACAAAGTGTGTGTGCTTGTTCATCATTGAACTAGTGTAGCAGCCCATAGGCACAATATGTGTCTCTGTGTGTCTCAGTGTGTTTGTGTGAATTTAGATCCAACAATTGGTATCAGAAAGTGTGCATTTAAGGGCTGTCATGTATCGAGTGTTTGGCTAAACTTAAGTTGTAGAGATATTGTAAACAATGAATTAGGTGGTGTGTTGAGATTTGTAATTCATTGTTTTGTCATTAGTTTCATTGTTTGTTTTCAGTTACTTGAGATACAAGTAACAGAGTTTAGTTAGAGTGTTTTTAGAGAAAAGTTTGTTATGGTTGTAACTGATTTTCTGTTAGTGACAGTTAGTGCACAACTGTAGCTTAGTGTGCAAGTTATAGCCTATATAACCATTGTATCATTGATGAAATAATAATAAGTGTTGTTGTGATTCTTCTCTAATATCTTCTTCTTTAACTTTTATAATCTCTCTTATTATCTCAACTGTGTGTGTGTGTTATCATCTTCTTCATCATTAATTCTTCATAACAGTGATAAGTGTGTGTATGTGTGAGTGAGATCATAACAGGCCTAGTGCTGTGTCCATATAGAACTTTGTGGATCTGTTCTGTGTGTGTATAGAACTTTGTGGATCTGTTCTGTGTGTGTATAGAACTGTGTGGATCTGCTCTGAGTGCTTATAGATCTGTGTGGATCTGTGTTCTGTGTTTAGTGGCTGCGCCAACAATTACTAGTAGTCTCCAAATCTATAAATCGGGTTTTAAGGACGAATTTGGCTAGAAAAGGGTTAAAAGATAATTGTATCGAAATTAAATGATTTAGTAAAACAGAATTATATTAAAAATTTGAATGTGAAATTATTTGATGGTTAAAAGATTGAAAGATAAAAAGACTTCAAGTAAAACAAAGACATTAAGCTCAAGTGATTAATGAATTTCTTTTAAAATGAATATTTTGAGAGCTCCTTAGAGCTATTTTCTGCAAAATATATGTGCATGAATTCAACAACTATTTTCATAATCATTTTTGTTAATCAATGTATTTTCGAATGAGTTTCTTAATATATTATATATGTGTTGAACGATCATGTTCTCTACTAGTACTATCCATGTTTATAGAGAAGAATTTCCTTAAAAAAAATGTTCATAAAGGAGAATTATGGCTTGATATGTACAACTAGGGGTGTAATTGGATCGGTTTGGATCGGTTTTTGGTGAATCCAATATCCGAACCAATGAACTCTCAATTGGTTCAGTTTGGTTCGGTTTTTGGTATTTTTTAAAAATGAATCCGAACCAAACTAATCGGTTTGGTTCGGTTTAGTTCGGATACTTTAACCGGTTTTTTCCCGATGTATTTCATGCTATTATTTTTTTCTCGATATCACTCATTTCTCTAATTAGATATGTGAATGCAACGTTATTAACACTTGCATTATCAATGGTTACACAACAAACTTTTTTAATCTCTCATTCTTTCAAGCATGTCTATAAATTCTTACCAATTGTTTTCGCTTGTGATCTGAAATCAGATTTAAACAAAATATTTTTTATTCAACATCCACCCCTCATCAATGTAATGACAAGTTACAACGATGTAATTCATATTTTGTACTGATGTTCAACAATTGATGGTAAGAGAAATTATTTGTTTATCTGCAGACGATATGCTCTTTAATTTCTCTTTCTCATCATTATTCTTATGTAGTATAATATTCCAACCACTACTCAAACACAACGTTGTTTGCGGCTGTGAAATGAGGAAGTCTGTCTGAGAGCATGTTTCTAAATTAAGGTTTGTTGTGTGACTATAATTTTTTTTAAAAGTAGTTCAAGTTGGGCCAAATTTAGTTTTTTAATGTGCACTCGCCTATAAAAAAAATATTAACTTAACAATATATATATCTATTGGTTTGGTTCGGTTTACATCGGTTCTTGAAAATTGAATCCGAGAAACGAACCAAACCACATCGATTTTCAATTGGTTTGGTTCGGTTTTTTATTCGAACCATAAAAATCGCTTTTTTTCGGTTTGAATTGGTTTGGATTGTCGGTTCAATTGGATTTTTCAGATCCGCTTACACCCCTATATACAACAACTTATTTCCGTCAACATTCTCTCCATCGAGTTTGCATTGCTTGTCAAATCCTTCCATTTTTTCCAATGTACTCCTATTTGTCAACTCATCCATTTTTTTCCGATGTACTCCTACTTTTCAATTTGCAAATTTTTACTTAAACAAGTTTAACAAAAAATTATTTCTGATTTCGTTTTAACCATTCGTCATAAGAGGTGCTCATTAACCACTCGAACTCAATATCTTAATTATAACAATTTGTTGCTCGATCGAACAAAAATTTTATTTGGTAGATATTATAATTATTGCGTATTCAAGATTCAACAACAATTACAATAATAATAATTGACTTTTGCTTTATTTTTGAAAAGGAAAAATGCTCACTTGAGTCCCTTCTCTTTCTTGCAAACAAAACCAGATCTGCAATCCCCCAAATCCGAACCCTTTCCTTCAAGATGTAGCTTTTAGGGTGGTGGTGTGATGAGCCGCACTGCCCTTCGCACCACCCGTTGTCCAGTCTTAATTATTTTATGTTAACATTTTTAAATTGGTGTACAAGAAAATGACTTGCAGCAACAAAACTTAAAACAAATTAAATGTTTAGAGGCTGGTCAAAAAGAACGCTTGTTGGTATGATCGATTATTCCATCGTCCGATTCTTGTTGGTCTGAACCTCATAAATCACACATACGTGTTTTTGTGGGACTGAAATCTATCTTTTACATATTCTTTCAATGTTAAAAGTCACACTTCTTTAGACATACCCGTGGTCCTAATTACAAGAAATATTATTTGTAATTTTTTATGTCATTACTATTGTTTAAATATTTTATATATCAATTCATATAAAATATTTGTCTTTTTTAATATTAGTAGGTATATTTAGTGTCTCACAATTTTGTATAAAATTATATTTAAGCAATAAATAACTTCTTTAGTTTTGATTTTTTTTTTTTTTTTTTTTTTTAAATTTTTTTTACAAGTGAATTCTAGAATGGAAGCTAATCATTGGAATGACAAATTTTTAAAGGTGATGAATTTTTTATATGAATAAAGAGGTGGAGGACGTGTGAGAAAAAAAAAAGCGAAGATAAGAATGTTATGTATATTTTAAAATTTCAGTTATTCTATTAGAGGAGCGTGTGGCAATTCAGGGTTTATAAAATGCTGAGGAATTGGTGAAATTCATGATTTTGGCTACTAGTCCACGCGCGGGCGGATGGAGTTATGTATGGGCACTTCGTACTAAACTTGCTTCGTGCGCGAGGCGCATGAGCCATATATTTTGTATATATATATCTGCAAATTATGACAAAATTTTCTTAGCTTTTGGTCCTAGGGTTTTGGTAATCGTAGAGAGGCAAAAAGAGAAAATCATTGAGTCATTAATAACAAATCATGGAGAGCTTTTTTAGAGTAACTCTAGCATCCAGAAACACATTACAAACACTTTGAGAGGAGATTCAATTCATTGTTCTTCATTGTTGATGTGAGGTTGAGAAAATTGGGTAGAAATTAGGGATTTCTTTTTTAGGCTAATTTCTTGTAAACCATTTAAGATCTCTTTGTAAACATTGATTATAGTGAATGGAAAGACGCTCTACGTAGGTTATTATTGGACCAAACTATGTAAACAATTTTTTGATGTTCTTTCTTCTTTCCTTTTCCTGTTCTTGCTAGGTTTTGTGCTTGTGATTTTGCTTGTTTGGTTTAAATTGCTTGACTTTTGTGATTTCTGTTTCGTGCAAAAGATTGAAATCACAACAAAGAAAATAGGAAAAAATAATAAAACATGAAGAGTGATATGGGATGAAAAATGATTATTTCTTTAAAGTAATAATGATGAGACCGTATTTGTCAAAAAAAAAATAATGATGAGACCGTACTTGATTGAGATTGTTTTTAGTTAATATATTATTTGGCTTCTTAAAAAAAAAGACTTGGATATTTAGTTAATATATTATTTGGCTTCTTAAAAAAAAGACTTGGATATTAGAGTGTAATATTAAATATTAAGATGTACAAATAATGACTTGATTCAGGTGATAAGAGTTTTAAGAGTTTTCTTTAGGTGTTTAGTTGGTATTGTGTAGTGTTTGTTTTGTGTTTCTTCCGTCTATCCTTCTGGTTAGATTCATATTCAAAAATAAATAAATAAGAGTTTTAGATATAATTTAAATAGATAGTTAGAGATTCAATTTAGAACTCTTGCGTATGAAAATAATTTAATTTAGAAGAGGAAATCAACTTTATGTACCTCATAAATTTTCTAACGAAAATTAATCATTACTAACGGGTAGAAACTTCATTCGGTGACAAAAAAATATATCAAGATTAATAGATTAATTACATTGTACTAATTTCTTAATCAAAATGAGTTGGAAAATGCCACATGCACAAATTGAATTTAATAAATGTATCATATATACATATGACGCATAAATAAATATATTTTTCTACAAAAAAATAAATCAATATACTTAACCATTAAGGATCCATGGAAGGACGGAAAATGACGCGTTAGAGAAAACCATAGGAAAGGGAAGCTTGAGGAATACAAAAGATGATAGATATTGGGAGTGTATGTAATAAGAGAGATTCCTGTTTCTATCATGGCTCAGATAAAGAGCCCTCCATTCACCCCACTCCTAAAGAAAAAGAAAAAAAGTGTGTCTAGGAATTGAAGGATGTGATCTTTCATTTGTGGGAATATTAGTGGAGGATCTTCTATCTTCTCTATATATGGTTATAGTATAGTGGCACATATACATCCAAATAGAGCTCTCAAAATAGGTGATTGTTATTGTAATGGAAAAACTAAAATTGTAATTAATAAAATAGTGTCTAAGCTAGCTGAAATTTTACGAAAGGGACAAAGAAAATATAAAATATATTTTTATGATTATTGTCTTACAATTTTTGTTATTGACAAAGCTCTCTTTAAGTAATTAATATAGAAATTTAAAATGTAAAAACAATAAGAATAAATTTATCTAACAAGTATTAATTTTTATTGCTCTTATTTCTACTAATTTTTTACATATAAATCGAGTTATTTAGAGTAATTATATCTATATTTAAAATTAAAATAGTTAAAAATAAAAAATAGGCTAAATGTATCAAGGATTTTTTATTTTTGCATTTGTAACCATTATGACATTTACTTGTTCAGAAAACAATTATGACATTTAAGATTTTTAAATAATAAATAGGTCTTTTAAGTTTTTAATTTGTTTGCAATGTTATCCTTTTAGTTATCTTCCGTTAATAAAAACATGTTATACATTGTTACTCTTCCAGTTAATCTCTCAACATATGTGTCTTTTTAATCAAAATACCCACCAACAATGGAAGTTAACGGTCACGATGCAATAAGATAATGGAAATTATATGTGGAGTATGCACCCTATTTTTTGCTGGAACATATAGAGTCTGTCGGGGTGTTGAGTTGGGTCTTCGTGAGGTCTGGTTGATTAGAGGCATTTTGTATCCGTCCTTCTTGGTGGTTGATCCTTGTCTTTTTTTTAGAGGTTCTTCGATCTTCTTGTGATAGTGGATTAGAAGTGTTTAGCTTTTGGCGTGCTTTCTTATAAATTTTGAGTTTTTTTTAGAGGTTATTAGGTGTTGGTAGGGTGTATCATTGGTATCTCTTTATATTTTAAATTTTGTCTAGTTTATATATATAATATTATTTGCCATTAAAAAATAAAGATTGTAACGGTGCAACAAGTTAAAAATATAAATCTTCTTTTTTTTTCTTAAAAAATACAACAACTTATTACAAAATTAAATAAAAAAGGATAGCAAAGGCTATACACAAAAGTTATAATTAAAAGTGTTTTGTTTTTTTATATCTTTTCATTTTATGCGTGTGATTCCTTTACAATTTTATGAACGTAACTCCTTTTTAGGTAATTTGAGACTAGTTGACGTGAAATGTTATGAGACACAACTTTGTGGTCTAAGGGAAAAGTGAGGGAAAGATTTGTGGTACTAGTATTTTTCTACCCACTTCAATGGATGACGCTATCAACTCAAATGGTTCACTTCTAAAACGAATTTTTGTTGTCCAAATCACACTAATAGATAGATGATGGATTTGATCAGAGATAAAACAGGCCAGGGGGGGTGACAATAGGAAAGAGCATTTGTTCGAGCACTCAAAGAAGGGTAGTCATCCAAGATATGTACATGTCATATTTTGTGTTTTAAGATCGTGGCCAAAAATATGAATTTGAATTCCATTGAAAGATGATCTTACTATTTAGGAGTGAAATAACTTAGGCTATGCTTTATTTTCAAAAAAGTTAAATTGTGTTTTGTAATTTGATTCCGCGCTTGTACGTCGGTTGGTTGATTTGTGTAAATGATGTCTTGGATATGAATTTGGACTTGTTTTCGTAAGTTTTTTCCACACATTAGATTGTACCATACTATCTTAGGTGTTTTTGACATGAAAATTGTGAAGCCACAATTAATAGCTTCTACTTAATCGTGTGTTTACAAAGCCCCCACTACTAAAACAAACATTGGCTTAATTTGTTTATGGTGCTGTAGAACCATCTGCATCTTATTTGTTTAAAAGAGTCTTCATTTATAAGAGTCTTCATCACTTTTATAGTAAGGAAATCTTAACTAATGCATTCGGAGCACTAGTTAACAAGACTC
Source organism: Trifolium repens (assembly GCA_030408175.1). Classification (NCBI taxonomy): domain Eukaryota; kingdom Viridiplantae; phylum Streptophyta; class Magnoliopsida; order Fabales; family Fabaceae; genus Trifolium; species Trifolium repens. The sequence goes on from CP125851.1 coordinate 43,697,246, forward strand.
ATATAGTAAATAGATATTAATAAGCTATAAAGTTAACAAAATTGAATTTGCCAAAAATTGATGTAGGGCAATATATGTTTTGTTTAAATATAACAATAATAGTCAAACCAAATAATATTTATATTTATTAAGTAGCTCAATCCAATAGTTTTAAAAGGTTTTTTTATGACCCGTAATCAAACATTTTTAGGTATATGAGGCCCCTCTGAACTATTTCAACTCGTCAATGACATGTCAATGTGGAGGCCGGTGTTTGAAAATGCTTTGTCTTGTGTTTTGTATTATAGAATTGTTCATCCAATCCCTTAAAATACGACAATTTATTGAAAGCAAATTTTTTATAGTGTATTTTGATAAATTTGAAGGGGTCAATAAGCAATCACCATATTATCTCAAATCTTCATCTTTATTCTTGTAGATAGCTAAGCCCAATCCATCAAGCTAACTAATGAAACAAAAAATCAAGTGAATAATTTTTATAAAACATTGGCCAAATTGGCTAAACAAAACTATTAACAAAGAAAATTTCTCGTAGTAGATATATTAGTCTCTACATGGGACAAATATATTTCAAAGCTACAACAGCCAATGTGTCTTAGAATTGAAACCATGTGAAATGTAACACACAAAATGTTGCAGACAATTAATAACACAGAAGTGTAATTGAGTAAATAATTCTCTCATATTTTAATATTTTCATTTATATATATATATATATATATATATATATATATATATATATATATATATATATATATATATATATATATATATATATATATAAAATTATTACACATGAATAAAAGATAGACGGACAACATTACACATAAGTGTTTTTGATGAATATGTCTGTGAAGCTGATATGTTCTTGGATTCTTAAGGCAATCCTTCAACAACGGGATTCTCTCCAGCAGGTACCAGGCTGGAATAACATGAAGGAGAGGGCTATCACATAGAAAATTTACCATTTGCTGAATGTGGACTATCCTTTGGTTGAGTGGAGACAAACCATTTATGGCTGGCATGTCATTGTAGATTGGCAACAAAAGATAGGCTTCACAAATTCGGTGTTACGGTTGATTTGCATTGTTGTTTCTGTAACAGAGAGGAATCTATTATCACTTGTTCTTTGGTTGTACCGAGTTAAAGATTATTTGGCAAAGTGTCCTCAGCTGGCTGCAGATAGATCATGTCCCTATGGAATGGAATGATGAATTGAGGTGGATCACGAGACTTAGTAAAGGTAAAGGGTGGAAAGCTCAACTTCTGAAGAGTGCGGCTGCTGAAACAATTTACACCTTCTGGAATTATAGGAATGATGTTTGTTTTGGTACTAGAATTTATAATACAAAAATAAATATAGAGATTATCAATACTATAGTGTATAGAGGTTGGAGAAGTCCTAAGCTTAGGGAGCACATTGCTCATTTGCTTGTCTAGCTTAGTCCTCTTTTTGGTTTTGTTTGTCCAGTTTGGATGGTTGGATCTCTTGTGATCACCTTGTATAGCTCTGTTTTTTGAATTAATAAAAGTTTTCTTGATTAAAAAAAAAAAGGTAGACGGACAACAAGGTGCGCCGCTAAAGTTTTAAATTGAAATAATTATTGCATTGAATTGAAAAAGTGTTTTTTTGACAAACTGAAATTCATATCATTTCATTAGCTAATAAGTTGTGAATACAAAGTGGTACAACATCAAAAACATGGCGACTAGACCAAGAAAGGGCTGCCCTTGCTATAGTATGAGCGACCCTATTCGCTTGACGCCTAATAGGCTTTACCTCGAAGCCGGAAAATAACGACAATAAACGCTTAATTTTATTAATAATAACACTAAACTCGGAAACTCCTTGCTTACGGCTACGGATTGCATTAACTATATTATGAGCATCGGTCTCGAAAATCACATTTGTATAGCCTTGTAGTTGAAGTGTTGACATAGCCTCAAACAAAGCAAGTGCTTCACCTTCACTAGAAGAGCACCTCCCATTAATCCAAGAGCTTCCTCCCATAACAAAGTTACCTCTATAGTCTCTAACACACCAACCAGAACTTGTTTTTGTCGCATCATCGTGTAGGCCAACGTCGACGTTGCATTTGTATTTTTCCCTAGGAGGTGGTTGCCATACCACTGGTTGTTGTGAAACCTGCTGCACGTCCCTAGTATTTGCACGTTGGACAAGACTCCATTCAAGCCAAAGACTCAAGGCTCTATAAGCAAGCTGCTGCCCCATTTCTTTTTCTTGGTTCCACACAAAATTGTTTCTATTATTCCAAACAATCCATAACAACATGGCAGCCTTTCCCGCAATCGAACTGTCAACATAGCGACACATATTAAGAATGAATTCCTTGACCGTGTGATTTTGCTGAATATGGGGCGATATTACATCATGCAAACCAGCTCCATGCCATGCAATTCTGCTGCTTTCACAACCATAAAATACATGCCAATCATCCTCCTCCTCTAATTCACATAACGGGCAAATCGTCGGGCATTGCACATGTCTCTCTTGAAGCCGAACTCTTGTTGGTAAACACCCTTTACATATACGCCACAATAAATGTTTAGCCTTCGGTGGAGCTTGAATCTTCCAAATCCATTTCCAATCCTCCTTCCCATGTGTAGTCACGGCCTCAATACAAGGTTCGAGAAGCGAGTTGTAACCGGACTTGACATTATAATTACCGTTGATGTCATCATCCCAAACTAGATGATCTTCTTCCACATCATCAAATAAAGGCACTGCAAGAATAGAGTTAGCAATACATGAAGGAAAAATTGATTGAATTTTGTTACGATCCCAAGCCTTCTCATTTGGGCACAAGAGTTGATTTACACATAAGTTAGACATGTCTTGTGCTTGTGGAGATTGTATCCACTTCCCATCATCCTTCCTCAACCAAGGATCATGCATGACCTTTATACTAGTACCATCGCCAATCTTCCATCTACAACCATTCCTAATAACATGACGCGAATTCCAAATGCTTCGCCAAGCATAGCTAGGATTATGACCAAGAGTGGATGTAAAAAGAGAAGAATTAGGAAAATACCTCGCCTTGTACACCTTGGCTACAAGAGTATTTGGTTTAGTGATGAAGTTCCAACATTGCTTAGCCACCATCGCCTTGTTGAAAAGATAAAAATTCCTAAACCCCAAGCCTCCAAATTCTTTCGGATATGCCAATTTGTCCCATGCTAGCCATTTAATCCCTCCACTTTGCGAACCCCCACCCCACCAAAAAGAATTGATCATTCTCTCCATCTCCTTGATAAGAGTGTCCGGTAGAAGATAAATACTCATAACATATGAAGGAATAGATTGTAACACGGACTTGATCATTACTTCTTTTCCAGCCTTCGAAAGAGCTCTACCTCGCCAAGAATTTATGCGTTTCCAAACACGGTCTTTTACAAAAGTGAAAATGCTCTTCTTGCTTCGCCCCACCATAGATGGCAATCCTAAGTAAGTGCTAGTACCTAGAACATGTCGGATTCCCATAAGCCTTGAAAGATCCTCTTGGGCCGCAACACTTATGTTTCTACTGAAAAAAACTTCGGACTTTGACATGTTGATTTCCTGGCCAGAAGCTTCAGCATAAATGTTAAGAATATTCATCAAATGTCTGGTCTCCGCCAAATTGGCCCTGCAAAACAAGAAACAGTCATCGGCAAAAAGTAAATGGGACACCGACGGTGCCCCTCTACAAACTTTCACACCATGAATATCACCACAAGCCACATATTTTTTGATGAGTGTTGATAGGCCTTCCGTCACTAAAATGAAAAGATAAGGAGACAGTGGGTCCCCCTGTCTTAAACCTCTACCCGGTACAATAGGACCGACTTTCTCATAATTCACCAAGATCGAATAATTTACCGAACTTACACATAGCATCATCCAATGTATCCATCTGTCAGCAAATCCCAACCTCTCAAGCATACCTCTCATGAAACCCCAGTCCACTCTATCATAAGCTTTACTAATGTCAATTTTCAATGCAAGGTCCCCACATGCTCCTTTAGTCTTTCGTTTAAGAGCATGCACAACCTCTATAGCAATCAAAGCATTGTCTAAGATAGAACGACCTTCCACAAAAGCCGATTGTTCCTCTCCCACACATTTCTCGAGACATGCTTTTAATCTATTAGCCAACACCTTTGACACCATCTTATAAAGAACATTACACAACGAAATAGGACGCAGCTCCTTCATAGACTTTGGTTGATCACATTTAGGAATCAAACAAATATTGGTATCATTGAGAGTGGATGGAAAATAACCTCTTTCCAACCAATCCTTTGCTGCGTGAAAAATATCATCTCCACAAACACTCCAGAAGTGTTGATAAAAAGCTGGGTTGAATCCATCAGGGCCCGATGCCTTATCAGGATGCATCTGGAGCAAGGCCTCATGAACTTCGATTTTAGTAAGGGGGGCCAACAGTCGATTGTTATCTTCTTCTGTGATTCTAGGAGTAATGAGGGATAATACCGGTTCATGTTGACAAGGATTAGCATGGAACAACTGATCAAAGTAGGCTCTGGCTTCTTCACAAATTTCCGGCTGAGTCTTAACTTCAACATTTGTACTAGTCACAAGTTTCACAATTTTCTTTGATTTAGTTCTGACAGAGGCTGAAGAATGAAAGAATTTGGTGTTAAGGTCTCCATGTTGTAACCAATGCATTTTTGCACGCTGCCGCCAATAAGTTTCCTCTTGAACTAGAAGTCTGGCATGTCTTTCTTGAACTTCTAAGTAACGACTGGAGCTGATCGAGTCATGTCTGCCTCTAAGTCTCTCCATCTCTTCACTACATTCAATCACCTCCTGCTTAAATCGCATTCTTTTCCGACGCCCCCATTCTTGTAACTTGTCAGCACACTGGGCTACTCTACCGGTAACATCACAAACACGCCCTCCTTGCCATCCCTCTTTCACTATTTCATCTACATCCTCCTCCTTTAGCCAAGAGTTCTCAAACCGAAACGAGTAAGTATTACCATTCCTAACCATGATGTCTGTCTGAAGAAAAATCGGGCTATGATCAGAGTGTGAAGTAAGAAGATTTTGGAGTCTTACTTCCGGGTACAACATAAGCCAGTCAGTATCAGCAAAAGCTCTGTCGAGCCTCTCCTCTATAACATGAGCCGCACCTCGACTTTTGATCCAGGTAAACGGATAACCATCAAGATGAATGTCGGTAAGATCACAATCGCCAACTGCACTTCGAAAACCTTCGCAGAGCCAATTCGGGTGGGGGTTGCGCGCTTGTTTGTCATCTTGAGATAGTAAGTCATTAAAATCTCCTATTATACACCAAGGTAAACTTGACATATTTCTGAGTTCCCGCAACAAATCCCACGCTTGTCGTCTCCTACTTCTTTCTGGATAGCCATAGTAACAAGTTAATCTCCAGTCTCCTTTCTCTTCATCGGACACAATGATATTGATGAAATTACGGGAGTAATTCAGAATCCTACATTTGATATTATTTCTCCACATGACAGATAAACCACCACTTCTACCATCTACATCAATAGATAAACAACCATCATACTTGAGTAAAACGCGGACAGTTTCCATTTTTGAAGCTTTAGACAATGTTTCTGACAAAAAAAGAATATCTGGGCGGTATCCCTGAGCAACATTACGAAGATTAGGAATTGCACTCGGAGTGCTCAGTCCCCGGCAATTCCAACTGAGTATTTTCATTGCTCCCGGCAGTCCTGGCTGCCAGGACCTGCCGATAAAAAATGCTGGTGTGAATCTTCATCATTGTTGTCAGCCTGTGCTTTTTCTTCCCTTCTACGTTTTTTCTCTGTGTGAGAATCCATGGTTACTGCATTGTCATGGGTCGGGTTGGCTGAGGCTGGGTTAGGGTCGGTTCGAGTCAGAGAAGAGGTTGGGGTGTTTGGTTTAAAATTTGGGTCAGGTTGGTTCAGAATTGGGTCGGGGCGGGCCGGTTTTTTTAAGTGTTGGGTCCTGGTAATGTTGAGGTCTTTTCTGGTTTTTTGTTTGATAGGGGCAGTAATTTTTGATTGGGTGGTAAAAATAGGTGAGTTATTGGGTAATAATGATGAGTTTATGGGATTATTGGGAATGGAAAACTGATGGGGATGGTTATGATTAGGCGATGATTGCCAATAAAGATGGGGCAATTCGGTTACAATATTTGAGGGTGAAGGAATCTGTAATGATTGGTGACTGTGACTGGTTTGAATAGGTAATAAATGCTGTCGGCTAGGTTGTCGGATACAGATAGCTTTGTGATTTGCGGGTTGGTCAATTTGTTCAGTTTCCAGAATATTTGTTAAGGTTACAGTGCTGTTGGACCCTTGGCCATTCATTGGAATTAAAGGACCATTAATTATGACAGCAGCATCACAATGATTGCGTGGCAGCACAGGTGCACCATCGGACACGTCAGCAGTGACAGGTTCCATGGAAGGATTAGCCGTCGTGACTCTCCCTCTACGCCTCCCTTCATCGCCGATCACCTCGTTACCACTTTCTTTCTCCTCCCTCAACCACCGGGACGTCTGCCGACCACCACCTCGTCTTTGATCTGCCCTGAGTTCTCCCGACCATTCCCTTCGTCCGTCATCATTTTCCATTGCAAACCGGACTTCACATTTGTTCTCCGCATGCCCCATAATTCCACAGACGAAACAAAAAACTCCTAATTTTTCATACTTGAAATTAACCATGCACCAAGCACCTTCCTTATCCCTAACTCTTTGGCCTTTTTTCAGTGGCTGACGAACATCAACTTTAACTCGCACCCTCATGTATTGACGCCAAAAACTGGTATTGTTATTTTTATCATACTCCATGAAAGTACCTATATAATTACCAAGCTTAATTCCCACCTTCTCCTGCATGAATCCCGCTGGCAAATTGTGAATTTGGACCCAAAAGTCCGCATGAAATAACGGGATGTTTTCAATTTGCATTCCAAGATGAACTCTATCCACAATCAGGATATTGTTGTCAAAGGACCAAGGACCCCCGTTGATTACCGCTTCCATATCAAGTGGATGAGCGAAAGAGAACAAGAATAACCCCTCCTTAGTCTCCTTAATAGTAACTCCCTTAACAGGCCTCCACAAATCCGCCATCCTTACCTTCATAGACTTAGAATGAATTGGCCTATCGCAAAGGAATCGCCCCACTAAACACCATTTGAGATCAACTTGTTCATCTCCCTCTTCCTCAAGATCAAAAGTGAAACCTTCCTCCTCCTCATCATGAAGAGATAGGTTTTCAAGATTAGGACTAGCCATAATAGAACACTGGATTTTTGCTATGTGATTGTCGAAAAAAGATTCGTTATGGTGAAAAAAGAAAGTCAAAGCTTCCCACTTGGAGAAGAAAACCAAACCCTAGCAGAGCACTAGGAAAATCTGTAAGTAAAGTGTTGCCAACCACAAATTGCAAAAAATAGAGGTTTGTTTAAATTCTGCAACACTACAATGTTATGGTACTACTATTTGACAACAATTTGTACTAAATTTGTACTAAATTGTATAGCACAGGACAATGGCAGTTGATTCAAATTTTGCTATGCTATATACTTTTATTTGACAACACTATGGAAAAAATATATAATTAGAAATTGTTTTGTCACTTAATAAGAATTAATTCCTCAGATAAAATCAGCATTTCAAACACAATGTTTGAACATGAATATAAATTTTGGTTTTAGTCATTAGAAATTGTTTTTGTTTTAGTCTTTATAATATGTCTTTGATGGAATTATTGCATCATTTTATTTAGATATTCATTTTAAATTTTGAATTACTTTGTCCAGTAAATATCGATATCCAACAAAATTACAGGTAGCTAAAAATTTTGCTTCAAAAAGTTAGCTAAGAATTACCAATTAAATATGAGATTTACTTTTCGCACCCCCAACACATTTTTCACCCCCTGGCTTTCCCATTTTGCCCCCCTCGCTACTTGTGAAAATTACATAAAAGGGAAAAACATTGTTCGCTTGCTGCGTAGCGAAATATGGACGGTGTGTTCACTATCTATAGAACGAACAAGTCAGCAGTAAAAAAACAGCACCCCATGCAGTCAAAAGTGCATGACACGTGGTCAAATGTGTTTGGCCACGTGATGTGGCACCAGCCAACCAGAATTCAGCAAAAATTCTATAAATAGGCACCCTTTGTTGATTTCTTTTTCACCATTCTCTTCTTCATCCCTCATTATCTCATATTTTTACTTCTTTTTTTTTTTACACAAATTTTTACTTCTTTTTTTTTGCTTTTCTAGTTGTTATTTTGTTTGTTTTGTAGTTAGTTTATGGTAGTTTTGGTTATCCTTCGGCCACATGGTCCTCCGTAGGCTAAACATATTGATCCTACCGATGTCGTTTAGTCATTGTGGTTGGGGTCAATATGTTAGTCCACAGGTGATTTTTGTGTCCCATTAGGATCAATATGTTTAGCCCAAGCGTGTCCGACCGAGTTTAGATTTTAGACCGCACAAATGGGGCTTTCCCGTACACAAATGGGATTGTCCCAAGCCATCACAAATGGAGCTTGTGCACTGAAGCCACTGAACTCCAGTATTGTACTTTTGGGCCACTAAAAAACTCATGTCCGGAAGCATGAACTATTTGTCTTTAGGTTTCTTCCCGTCAGGTCTCGGAACTAGTCGTCATATATATAAGGCAACCGTTCACTCTCTAGAGAGCGAACAACTCATACGAGTTCGCCTTCCACAGAGCGAACGTTGTAAATTTCAAATTTCTCATAGTGGTGGCTGTGTCTCTATGTTGTCCAAACGGTCACATATTTTACACGCTCACTTTCTAAGAGGCGAGTAACATTCGCTCCCTAAGAGGCGAGCAAGGGTAGTTTGGTAATTTTATGGGGTGCTTGAGGAAACCCAGAGGGTGCGAAAAGTAATTCTCATTAAATAATTCTTTTTTCCTCTGTCTCACGTAATGTGGGCCTGGCCCAATTACTTTCTCACTACACGGGATTGGCCCAATCAGTTACTCACCACGAAATTTTCTCTTCCCACCCCCCGTGACTCTTTCCCCCCCCCCCCCGGATTTCCATTTTTGCCCCTAGTTTTAAACTTCGGAACGCGTTTTCCGAAGTTTTTTTTGCCTTGAAAATGAACTTCGGAATGTATTTTCCGAAATTTTGATAAATTTGAACTAGAAAAACTTCGGAAAACACGTTTCGAAGTTTTTGTACAGGGGTAAAATTGGAATATTGGGGGGTTAAAAAGATTCATGGGGGGTGGGATGAGAAAATTTCACTCACCATACACACTTGTTTCTTTTCTTTTTTTATGCCTTTTATAATTTGATGGGTTGCACTTGGCAGTGAACCCACCCAACAGATCCACATATGTCTTTTTTTTTTTCCAAATAGTTTAGTGGTTAAAAAAAAAAAATACTTTTTGTGATGAATAAGTGAAGAATTTCGAATTCTAATTACAATTTTTATATATATAATGTGATATTCATACTAATTGAGTTATGCACGCGAAGATTCATTATGACAATTTTTTATTTTTTTTGCTTTCACAACCAATTTAATTTGGTTCGAGGGTCAGTTATGGCATCAAGTGGTTTCAGCCCCCTCCTGGTCGCAATTCATAACGACAATTTTGATAAAATATTTGAAAGGAATGTGGTTTTTTGCTACAACATGTAAACAACCAAGTTTGATTTTTTTTTTTGACAAAATAAACGATATTCATTCATTCAAATAAATATAGTACATCGATGCAATACAAATTCATAATTGCTAAAAAACAAAAAGGATAAATTTGCAAACAAACACACATCATCCATGTTAATAGCATAAAATGGCAAATTACACATGCCTACAAATATGACTATATTGAAGTGTCCGGAATATCCATGCCTCCGGATCTGTAGCGTTGATGACACGAAAGTCGACATTGATTGGATTTGCACTAGATCAGATCTACTCCTTCAACCTGAAACAAATGAACACCGCACAAACACAGGAAAACAAATACACCGCACAAAGACGGGACAACCTAATACACCGTACAAAGACGGGAAATCAAAACAAACAAATATGTGAAAAATCACACATATTTATTATAACGAGAAAGAAAAACAATTTGGAGGGATGATTTTAGGCTAAAACTAACCTAAAATCACCTCTCTTCAATAGACTAAGAAGAAGAAAAAAGTAGTGACGGCTAGAATTGGAAGAAAAGAAAAAAGAGAGACCTTAGTTGAGTTTAAAACTTACAACCAAGTTTGATTTAATATAACACTTTTGTGAAAATAAAATTTAGTATACAGTCAAAACTCAAAAATATAAATAAATATACCATTTATTATAGCATAGATAAAGGGATCACATGTATAGTGTGTCTTTTGTTAAAAAAAATGCATAATGGCCTTTCGGTAAATCATAATTAATAATCTGAAAATATGAACAATATGAATCTCAATTTTAAAGTGTTTGTAATGTGTTTTTAATTCTAAATTTATTCCAAATATCTTTTATACATCTCAAAACATTTTAAAATTTTGATAATGAAAAAAATTGAAAGAATAGAAAATGGAGAGGATCTAACTCCAAAGAATAGCTCTCAATAATTGGTTATTAATGATCCAATGATTTTCTATTTTTGTCTCTTTAAGATCCTAAAAAATTTAGCACACATCCCAAGAAAATTTGTCCGCCTCACGCAGAAAAAATTACTCCCGTACAAAAATATAAGTCGTTTTGAAAAAAATATATTATACCAAATTATAAGTCAATTTACATTACCACTGAAACATTTATTGCTCTTTTTTCTATTATACCCTTAATTATTTATTTTTCTTTCTTCTTTCAAATCTTCAATTTATCTTTCTCATACAATTAATTAAGAACAATTTTGTAAACTAACTTATAATTTCTTTATTCCATACAACATTAATTGCATTTCTTAATTTGTGTATTATAGTCAAAACGACTTATATTTTGGTAGGAAAGGAGTAAGATTTGCAGACAGGCAAATTCTAGGGTGGGAAAGTGAAATGGGTCTCCCACCATGGGAGACTTATTTTCACCGTTAGATCATGAAGGTCCACAGCCATAATAAAGTTTTTATATTGTACACTTTTTTATGACTTTGATATTTTTTTTGGTTCAAATAAGTTTTTTTTACTAAAGGTTAAAATAAGTTTTTAGTTCCTATAAATATCTGAAATTTTGTTTTTAGTCCATATAAAAAAAATTAATAACTTTTGGTTCCTCAAATATTTCTACCACAACTTTTGGTCCATACTTTTTAATCAACTCTTCTGTACTTTCATATTTTAGAATAATTTTTTTAATTCATATTTATAATATTATAAGAACATCTCCTACAAAAAGTTAGATTTTTTTTTTTAACGTAAGATTAATTATTTATGAATTGTTATGCTCAAAAAATTAAAATAATCATATTTAATTCATCCCTTGTTAAAAAAAATTCTGCAAGAGATATTCCTATAGTGTACTCCGATCCTTTTTATAAGTAACAAAACACAAAAATTACTAAGACCAAGGAAACACATTGTAAATAGTTATCTTCATTTAATACTGATATATATTTAATGTTATTCCATGAATACCCCTATTTAATCACTCTTAATTCCACTAACTTACTTTTTTCATAATTCAGAACCGACCCCCGAACCTGATTAAACTGGTGGTGGAAAAAAAAAGGGTTCAAATGAAATTGAACATCTAATACATTTAAAAATTGGTCAAAATTTTTTTATAAAAAGGACCAAAAAAAATTTCTAAAATGTTCCTTATAAAAAAGACCGGATGGAGTACTAAACACGACCGTGGAAATTTCAACTTTTAATTTGGAAATAAAAACTTTTGTAAAAAAATGTACAACGTAAAAACTTTATTATGGCCTATTGTGAACCTTCATAATCTAAGAATAAAAATTAATCTCCTATAATAAAAGACCTATTCCACTTTTCCATAGTAGAAATCGCCTTTAAGACATACAATATGTTTGATGAATGTAGTTGAGTAGATGTTAATATCTTGTGCAAAACTATTGTTTTTCCTGAATTATTGCTTACGAGTAAACTTGCAATGTAAGCATAGATATATTCCACACAATTGTTGATGTAGATAACACACTTTTGTTGAGTATACTATAATTCCATAAACATTTCTCCTTAAAATTGTTCTAAGTGTAGACATGTATTCCTATTTGATTTGAATTTTGAACTGTCAGGTTGCTCAAAAGTATTGATGTAGACATGATTGTATGTCTTCTTTCCTTTGCTCTTGCCCTTAGTCTTAGTCTCACCCCTTCCCTAGGAAGCTTTCAAGCCTTCAGCACTATCCTCCATTTTATTTTTGAGTTTGGTAAGTTTTTTTCTTTTTTTTTATCGCGGATTGAAATTCCTCCAAAGTAATAGTATCCTCCTTACAATTAAGAATTGTAAATCCTTAAAATTCTCAAAGGATTTAGGTAAGGAACTCAACAAGAGTAAAATTTTGCCCTCATCATTAATTTTCACATCAATATTGGCCAAATTGTCAACGATCTTATTGTAATAATCCATAACTTACTCAGTTGCGAATCTTGACATTCATATGATATAATCAAAAGAAAAATAAAATTTCTTGGCCAGTCACAATAAGCTGAATAAGCTATATACAATAGCTATGAGCAGAGAAAAAATAAAATAGGCTAAATACACCTTTTTAGACTCATAATCTAGAGTTCGGATGCAAAGTAAATAAAGTTTAGCCAAAAATTATTCACTTTAACTATAAATAACTATCTAATGGTCAATCTCTAATAACTAATCACAATAACATAACTTATTTGCTTCTAATAACTAGTTAAGCTAATTATAAGTACTAAATCAATTTTACAAAGCTCGACGCTTCATTAGTTGGACACAACATCCATGAATTGAAGGTCATTTCCCATTGCCTCCAAAATCTTGTAAGGAAGGCATACTTGAAGGTCAATACTGCCTTCTTCTCTTCCAGCAAAGACACTAACAAATCCATTAGTTTTATATGCACTACGAACTGCCACAGGCTTTCCCCATCCAAAATCATTACCATAAACATCAAACAAAGGAGAACTACTAATGATGAGTAAGAAATTACTATCGGTCGTGCTAACTTGCCTAACAAAGGTTGGATTTCTTAACCAAGACTCGTATTGATTCTTCAACTTCTCATCAGAATATGAAGCAATTAACTTGTTCATCTCGGTGGCGCCTTTACAAAGTCCACCTTCCTCCAACAACTCTCCGGCTTTCATTTTAACCACACAACTTATAATTGTGTTTCCAAAATAATCTTCTGGCAATGGTGGAACAAATCTCGGTCTAACTCCAATCATAAATATATTATGGACTTCTTCTTGAGGGTCAAATTGCTTGGAACGGATCACGGAGCACCAAAGGTGAGTTAAAAGTGCTTGTAGGGAAGATATTTTGATGGTACCGGTCTCTGCGTTGACTTTTGATTTCAGTTGCATGATTTTCTCCTTTGTGAAGTGGAATACCCTCTCTGATAAATCAAAGTGATTCTTTTGCACCTCCATAGTGAAAGGAAATTGTATGGGACGTTGAATACCATTTGGAAACCAACGCTTGAGTGTTGGGAGTTTGCATATTTGGTGATGACAACAATTGCGTGAAATTTCAGCCCATAAATTAATGAAATGCCACATTGACTTCCCGTCAACAGCAGCATGGTTGAATGTGCAACCAATGAAGACGCCGTCAACTAGCTCTGTAACTTGAACTCCCAACAATGGTTTTGACGTGCCTTCGTAGTTTCTATCTCCGATGAAAGCAAAAAATGAATCGACAATTGGAGGAACGTATGTGGGTCCTACGTACAATGTCAGCAACACATGTATTCTCTGCTATCGCATGGATAAAGAGCACACCTGCATTGTTGCATGTTACGGAACACGAGACCATGTTGTTTTCGTGTTCCGTTATTTTGAGACGGCCAGCAACAGGTTGGAAAACAGCAAGAGCAGAGGATAAAGAGTGTCTTAGCCGTTCGATTTGGTTGGCCACTACCTGATGGTGATAAAGAAGACCCTTTTTGTTGGTTGAAGCAAGTAGAAACCGAAGATCCCATGGAGTCAAATCTATTTCATGATCGCTTGATTTTGGTGCCTTGATCGTATCCGTGGAGACGACTCGTATGGCACCCATTTATTCCAAAATCACTACTGCATATTGAAACTAAATCATGAGACATGCATACAAATTTCGATCAATTTACCTAACAGAAAAAGTAAAATAAGATCAAAATAAGGAAAATTACAAAAGAGAAAAATTACCTGAATTTCAATAAGAAATGTAATTATCCCTTGTAATGTTGTTTTGTTTTACCCACGGAGATAAAATGAACTGCGAAAAAAAAAAAACACATTGCAAGGGGTAATCTAAAAAAAAAATTACAGGGGTAACGCAAAACTCGCCTATTTTGCAGGGGGTAAAAGCTCGCCTACTTTGTAGTAGGTAAAAGCCTATTAACCCTTAATTAAATTGTTAAAATTGCACACAAGGTAAAAAGAAACCGATTCTAAGACCTAAATTCATTCCACATGAGAAACAGAATAAGAGTAGCTGCAAAAGGATATAGGCTATGTTTGGTAAGCCAAATAAGCTAGCTTATAGCTTTTAGCTTATAAGCTAAAAGCTCTGTTTGGTAACAGTTTTTAAAAAAGAGGTTATAGCTTATAGCTTATTTTCCAAATGCTACTTCAAATAGCTTATAGCTTATTATCTTTTCCTCCAATTTTACCCCTATCATCTTACTTGAAAAAAATTAAATATTAAGTAAACATATAATTTTTATGTCATTTCATACTTATAAGCTTTAACCGCTAATTTTACCAAACACTACAAATTCAATCAGATAGCTTATTCGCTATAAGCTAAAAGCTAGCTTATAAGCTATCCTCTATAGACTCATCCGCTATAAGCTAGCTTATCAGCTATCCGCTATTTTTTACCAAACAGAGCTGTAGAGAAAGTGATGTTAAAAGTATACAAAAAGAATGAAACAGTTAGCAATATAATATAGCCATCAAAATTTTGAAAATACCTTTAATGCTAATTTGAATTGATCCCAACAAAAAGCATATAGTAAAACAAAACAATGAAATTTCAAAACCAATCTTACTATGGCATATCAACAATACTAGATTAATATATTCGAGTTAGCAATATAATATATTCGAGTTCAAGATTATTTACCTTTCCGCAAACTTAATGGTGTCTCTCCTAGCTTCAAATTTTTCAGCTCTAATCTAAGTATCAAACTTCATCAACAACGGCTTGAGCTGTCATTAGCTGCAGCAGATGATTATCTGCCATAAAAAACAGTGTCCAAATAATCCTTGTAGAAATAACATGTAGATCTGAATTTGAAAATGAAAGATGAAAATGGAAGATAAAATCACATGAACTTCAAATCAATGAAACTTTCGTTAATCAAATTTGAAAGTAAAAAAACAATGAAATGATTCAACCGATTTTGTGACAAAAACAAAATTCCATTTGCAGCGAGCGATTAACAAGTTTCAATAGATGATCAAAAGATAAACGATTTTCGGTGAAGGAAAACAAGTTTCAATAGATAATCAAAAAGATAAACGATTTTTTTCCGTTTAAAGGAAAATGATTTTCGATCGGTGTTGAAGGAAAACGATTATCGGTGCTTGAAGAGGAAGTGATTATCCGTGGTTGAAGAAGAAATAATTAACGGTTGTTGAAGAAGAAGCGATTTTATGAAGGGGTAATTGACTAGGGCTGGGCATCGGTCGGTTTCGGCCGGGTTCGGGTCGAAAATGGCAAAACCGAAAATAACCAATAAAGGCAAAATACCACCCATCTCCGACCGATTACATGCTCGGTTTAGTCGGGTGACGGATAAATCGGGTGGCGGACATATCGGGCGGTTTTGTCGGTTAAAACTCGATAAGTTGGTGCTTGAGAAAGATCTAGGCAAGGAAGAAAAGAAGAAAAAAATGGTCAATCACTATTACGGTATCAACTATACTGTGCAAAAATGGCAACGGGAGAAAAACTAGCGACTTTAGGAATCAGAAGAAATGAAAAAATGTAGGAGAGAAGTAAAACATATGTTGGAAATATGGAATCATTGATCACAAGAAGAGTATGAAGGAGAAGGATACTGTGTGTGGAGGGAAGTCTGTACATAAATCTAGAAGAAGAAGAAGAAGGCCAATGAATTACTATACCTTTTAATTTTCCGAAATGAATCACTTTTTTAAGTACAAAGTCTTGCTACTTTTTTAATATTATAAGTACCCCTAGTAGTGTAGGCATACAGCTCTTCTGCAAAAGTATAGCCTCAACCATTGATTTTATGAGTTCCAATGTGTACTTTTGAGTATTTCAAGAAGCAAGTAGCTGTGTTGCAGGCAACTTTCAACGTGATTGGTTATTGCAACACGTAACTATACAAATTATATTGAGCTATTCGGTCGGTTCTGGGTTTTCACGGATCAAATATTTCAAAACCGTGCCCGACCGCTTAAACTCATGTGAAACTGAGAAACAAAAACTGTTAACCCGTGACCCGTTTTAATCCGCCCGTTCGCTTTACTTTGCTGTCGGGTTTTCGGGTTTCGGGCGGGTCGGTGGTTTTTGCTCAGCCCTATAATTGACCGTGGCTAAACAGAATTTTTTTTGTAGTGATAGCACGACAAGCTGAATAGGTGAATTGCACCATAGCCTCATAAGTAATAAATGTGTTAATCAAGTTGTGATCTAAACCATAGAGAAGGGAAGCTTGAGGAACACAAAAGATGAGAGATATTGGGAGTACGTGTGTATGTAATAAGAGAGATTCTTGTTTGTTACTATCAAATATCAATGGCTTAGATAAAGAGCTTTCCATTCATCCCCACTCCTAAACTAAAGATAAAGGGAAAATATGTGTCTAGGAATTGAAGGATGTGATTTTTCATTTGTGGAATATTAGTACAGGATCTTTTATCTTCTCTATGGTACTATAGTATAGTATAGTGGATGTAGAATATTTTTGGGCATACATCTAGGGGGATAACAATAGCCAATAGGAAAGAAAGAGCATCTCAAAGATATAGGATAGTCATCCAAGATATATCTAATATAAGAAGAAGAAAAAAAAATTGATCAAAAGAAATCGACATATAGATTCGAAATTTTAAATCAAACGCATCAATCTTTACTTTTTTTAAAAAAAAAACATTTTTTAAATATTTATTATCAGAGATGGTATAAATTTAAACTCTATTGAAAGATCTTACTATTTAGCTGTGAAATAAGCTAGACAATGCTTTCTTTTTGGACTAAATGGGAGAGGGACTAAGTTTTAGCAAAATTGGAACAATCAATCAAGCTATTATAAAATGTCCTAGAGTTAGAGTCAATATCCTCTCCATTTTTTATCATCTTTATTTTTGCTATTACTAATGTTTTGAGAATATAAATATAATGGTGTGACATTTTGTTTGTCCAACTATTTTAATATATATTTGAAAATTATTCAAAATTATAGTAATGAAGAGAGATAATAAAGGAAAAAAATGGAGAGGATCTCAACTCCTAGAGTTATGCAAATAAGTTTGTTTTTTTTACTAAGGGTTAAATAAGTTTTTAGTTCCTATAAATATCTGGAATTTTGTTTTTAGTCCCTATAAAAATAATAATAATTTTTGGTTCCTCAAATATTTTCTACCACAACTTTTGGTCCATACTTTTTAATCATCTCTTCTGCACTTTCATATTTTAGAATGATTTTTTTAATTCATGTTTATAATATTATAAGAACATCTCCTACAAAAAGTTTAATTTTTTTTTAACGTAAGATTAATTATTTATGAATTGTTAAGCTCAAAACACTAAAATAATCATATTTAATTCATCCTTTGTTAAAAAAAAATTGTACAAGAGATATTCATATTCCTATAATGTACTCTGATCCTTTTTATAAGGAACAAAACACAAAAATTACAAAGACCAAAGAAACACATTGTAAATAGTTATCTTCATTTAATACTCATATATATTTAAAGTTATTCCATGAATACACCTATTTAATCACTCTTAATTCCACTAACTTACTTTTTTCATAATTCAGAACTGACCCCGAACCTGATTAAACTGATGGTGAAAAAAAAAGGGTACAAATGAAATTAAACATCTAATACATTTAAAAATTGGTCAAAATTTTTTATTAAAAGGACCAAATTTTTTTTCTAAAATGTTCCTTATAAAAAGGACGGGGGGGAGTACTAAACATGACGTGGAA
Organism: Trifolium repens; assembly: GCA_030408175.1. Lineage (NCBI taxonomy): Eukaryota > Viridiplantae > Streptophyta > Magnoliopsida > Fabales > Fabaceae > Trifolium > Trifolium repens. The sequence continues at coordinate 43,715,567 of CP125851.1, forward strand.
ATTTCAACTTTCAATTTGGAAATAAGAACTTTTGTTAAAAAATGTACAATATAAAAACTTTATAATGGCTTATTGTGAACCTTCGTAATCTAAGGATGGAAATTAATCTCCCATAATAGAAGACCTAATCCACTTTCCCATGGTAGAAGTCGCCTTTTAAGACATACAATAAGTTTGATGAATGTAGTTGAGTAGATGTTAATATCTTGTGCAAAACTATATTATTATTGCTTACGAGTAAACTTGCAATGTAAGCATAGATATATTCCACAAAATTGTTGATGTAGATAACTCACTTTTGTTGAGTATCCTATAGATACTACCATAAACATTTCTCCTTAAAATTGTTCTAAGTGTAGACATGTATTTCTATTTGATTTGACTTTTGAACTGTCAGGTTGCTCAAAAGTATTCATGTAGACATGATTGTATGTCTTCTATTTGATTGTATGTCTTCTTTCACCACTATCCTCCATTTTATTTTTTAGCTTGGTTAGTTTTTTTTTTTTTTATCGCGGATTGAGATTCCTCCAAAGTGATAGTATTTTCCTTACAATAAAGAAGCACATCCTTAAAATTCTCAAAGGATTTAAGTAAGGAACTCAACAAGAGTAAAATTTTGCCCTCATCATTAATTTTCACATCAATATTGGCCAAATTGTCAACGATCTTATTGTAATAATAACCCATAATTTACTCAGTTACGGATCTTGACATTCATATGATATAATCAAAAGAAAAATAAAATTTCTTGAGCAATCACAATAAGCTGAATAAGAGTGAAAGCTATATAATATAGGTATGTGCAGAGAAAAAATAAAATAGGCTAAACACCCCTTTTTGGACTCAATCTAGAATTCGGCCGTAAAATAAATAAAGTTTAGCCAATAATTATTCACTTTAATTATAAATAACTATCTAATGACCAATCTTGTAACTAAGTAACCTCTAGTAATTAATCACAATAACAGAACATAACTTATCTGCTTCAAATAACTAGTTGAGGCTATTATAAGTACCAAATCAATTTTACAAAGCTTGACGCTTCATTAGTTGGACACAACATCCATGAATTGAAGGTCATTTCCCATTGCCTCCAAAATCTTGTAAGGAAGGCATACTTGAAGGTCAATACTGCCTTCTTCTCTTCCAGCAAAGACACTAACAAATCCATTAATTTTATATGCACTACGAACTGCCACAGGCTTTCCCCATCCAAAATCATTACCATAAACATCAAACAAAGGAGAACTAGTAATGATGAGTAAGAAATTATTATCGGTCGTGCTAACTTGCCTAACAAACGTTGGATTTCTTAACCAAGACTCGTATTGATTCTTCAACTTCTCATCAGAATATGAAGCAATTAACTTGTTCATCTCGCAAGCGCCTTTACAAAGTCCACCTTCCTCCAACAACTCTCCGGCTTTCATTTTAACCACGCAACTTATAATTGCGTTTCCAAAATAATCTTCTGGCAATGGTGGAACAAATCTCGGTCTAACTCCGATCATAAACCTATTATGGACTTCTTCTTGAGGTTCAAATTGCTTGGAACGGATCACGGAGCACCAAAGGTGAGTTAAAAGTGCTTGAAGGGAAGATATTTTGATGGTACCGGTCTCTGCGTTGACTTTTGATTTCAGTTGCATGATTTTCTCCTTTGTGAAGTGGAATACCCTCTCTGATAAATCAAAGTGATTCTTTTGCACCTCCATAGTGAAAGGAAATTGTATGGGACGTTGAATACCATTTGGAAACCAACGCTCGAGTGTTGGGAGTTTGCATATTTGGTGATGACAACAATTGCGTGAAATTTCAGCCCATGAATTAATGAAATGCCACATTGACTTCCCGTCAACAACAGCATGGTTGAATGTGCAACCAATGAAGACGCCGTCAACTAGCTCTGTAACTTGAACTCCTAACAATGGTTTTGACGTGCCTTCGTAGTTTCTATCTCCGATGAAAGCAAAAAATGAATCGACAATTGGAGGAACGTATGTGGGTCCTACAATGTCAGCAACACAAGTATTCTCTGCTATCGCATGGATAAAGAGCACACCTGCATTGTTGCATGTTACGGAACACGAGACCATGTTGTTTTCGTGTTCCGTTATTTTGAGACGGCCAGCAACAGGTTGGAAAACAGCAAGAGCAGAGGATAAAGAGTGTCTTAGCCGTTCGATTTGGTTGGCCACTACCTGATGGTGATAAAGAAGACCCTTTTTGTTGGTTGAAGCAAATAGAAACCGAAGATCCCATGGAGTCAAATCTATTTCATAATCGCTTGATTTTGGTGCCTTGATCGTATCCGTGGAGACGACTCGTATGGCACCCATTTATTCCAAAATCACTACTGCATATTGAAACTTAATCATGAGACATGCATACAAATTTCAATCAATTTACCTAACAGAAAAAGTAAAATTAGATCAAAATAAGGAAAATTATACTGAGAAATGTTACTTTCTTTCACCAGTTGAAAGAAACAATTAAAGAGGGTTTTTGTTATGCTCACTATATATTTCTTTTCTTGAATGATTGTCAAGTTTTTATAAAGAAAAAATCCTCAAAAAAGAAAACATGTTCTTTTTTATGCTACAACTGTTCATGAGAGTTAATTAATTAAATTGTTAAAATTGCAAACAAAGTAAAAAGAAACCGATTCTATAAGACCCAAATTCATTACACATGAGAAACAGAATAAGAGTAGCTGTAAAAGGACATAGAGAAAGTGATGTTAAAAGTATACAAAAAGAATGAAACAGTTAGCAATATAATATAGCCATCAAAATTTTGAAAATACCTTTAATGCTAATTTGAATTGATCCCAACAAAAAGCATATAGTAAAACAAAACACTGAAATTTCATAACCAATCTTACTATGGCATATCAACAATACTAGATTAATATATTCGAGTTCAAGATTATTTACCTTTCCCCAAACTTAATGGTTTCTCTCCTATAGCTTCAAATTTTGCATCTCTAAGTACCAAACTTCATCAACAACGGCTTGAGCTGTCATTAGCTGCAGCAGATGATTATCTGCCATCAAAAACAGTGTCCAAATTACCTAATCCTTGTAGAAATAACATGTAGATCTGAATTTGAAAATGAAAGATGAAAATGTGAAGATAAAACCACATGAACTTCAAATCAATTTTTTCATGCAAATACAAATAACTTTGTAGATTTGAATATGAAATATAAAATCACCTGAGGTTGAAGATATGAAACTTCATATCTGTTTTTGGCTCCGTATCCAAATTATCATCCTTTCTCCTTAATTATTTCTAGATATGAACATGAAAATGTAAGAGAAAAACAAAAGATGAGAGATATTGGGAGTACGTGTGTATGTAATAAGAGAGATTCTTGTTTGTTACTATCAATGGCTTAGATAAAGAGCTTTCCATTCATCCCCACTCCTAAACTAAAGATAAGGGGAAAATATGTGTCTAGGAATTGAAGGATCTTTTATCTTCTCTATGGTACTATAGTATAGTATAGTGGATGTAGAATATTTTTGGGCATACATCTAGGGGGATAACAATAGCCAATAGGAAAGAAAGAGCATCTCAAAGATATAGGATAGTCATCCAAGATAGGGTTAATAGGTCTTTACCCTCTGCAAAGTAGACGAATTTTGTTTTACCTCCTGTAATTATTATTTTTTGAGATTACCCCCTACAAAATTTATTTTTTTGATTTACCCCATTGGATGTGCTTTTTAAATCGTTTATTTTGTTCAACCGATTTAAAAAGTGTTGTTTTTTAAATCGGTTATTCTGTTTTTTTTGTCTGCCACGTCAGCAAAAGGGGAGTAAATCAAAAAAATAAATTTTGCAGGGGGTAATCTCAAAAAAAAAATTACAGGGGGGTAACGCAAAACTCGCCTACTTTGCAGGGGGTAAAAACCTATTAACCCTCCAAGATATATCTAATATAAGAAGAAAAAAAATTGATCAACAGAAATCGACATATAGATTCAAAATTTTAAATCAAATGCATCAATTTTATTTTATTTTTTAAAAAAAAAAACATTTCTTTTAATATTTATTATCATGGTATAAATTTAAACTCTATTGAAAGATCTTACTATTTAGCTGTGAAATAAGCTAGAGAATGCTTTCTTTTTGGACTAAATGGGAGAGGGACTAAGTGTCCTAGAAGTTTTAGCAAAATTGGAACAATCAATCAAGCTATTATAAAATGTCTTAGAGTTAGAGTCAATATCTCTCCATTTTTTATCCTCTCTATTTTTGTCATTACTAATGTTTTGAGAATATAAATGCAATGATGTGATATTTTGTTGGTCCTCCCCTTAGCACCAATTTACATCTTGTTCGATTCAATGACTGAATTATTCGCATGATTAACAATGTGAATACATAGATTATGGCAGTCATAGCACCAATAACCTACGACATTTGGTACACTAGAAATAAATGGTCTTTGAGAAAAATGATATATTTGAATTAATATCATAATTTATCAAAGCCATAAACCGCATTAGAGAATTTCAAAACTCAAACTATGATAATCCAAAAATGACCTCGTAAAGTCAAAATTACAAAAGAAAAATCGGTATTAAAAAACATGCATGATGCAAAGTTGAGCCAAGAATGCATATGGGACTTTGTTGTTGTAATCATATAGGAAGAAGGGATTGTGGTGGCCACAATTATTGACACAAGTACGTAGAAAAAGCAAGGGTAATTATTTTCCGTCCTTTGCATTGCTCAGAATCCTCTCATTCTCGCTAGAAGATATCTTTTGATAATTTTATTTTTTTTTAGTAATATGGAAGGAGAGCAATCACCAAAAGCAATGAGGCAGTGCATATTATGGCCCAAATTGATATAGTTAACTTAAATATGGTTTGTCAAAAAACTTAAATATGGTTTGGTTTGAACAAACGTCAATTGTTTTTTTTTTATAAAGGAGAGGGCAAAAAGCCCAAAGAAGGAAAGAATTACACGCAAATTAACCTTGGGGTAGCAATTCCCATCCTATCATGAGAAAAAGTCTCACTAATAACAAACGTCAATTGTAATTACGTATAGATTTTTTTAATAGTCATTGACGCTGATATTTGTTTTTCTTAAAAAAAAATATTATAGAAAAAAAAAACTTCTAATATATCTAACCGGAAAGAACATAATGAAATATACTATCTTCTTTATATCTAATATCACTAATTTGCAGCCATATTAACCCTAATCCTTCTCCTAAATTGGCGCCACTAAGCAACAATAAATGAGGTGATGATTTGTTAATTTTCCATAATTTTTTTAAATTAAAAAAAAAAACCTGTGTTGCATGTGAACGCCTTTTACGTTTCCCTGCACATCATAATCAAGAAGCCTGGCGCCACTAAGCAACAATTACATGTTTCTATCAGCTAACTTAATTATTGCTATCCGTTTTTTCAAGATCACAATCCGGCGCATTAAATGCTTCCGTGTATCCATGCTAATTTTTCTCTTTTATTGCTATGAAAACTGTGCTAGGCGTGCGTTTTTCTCTTTTATTCCTATGCAACTGTGCTCTGCGATTTTTAAGAGCAGCAAAGCAATGAAAGCTGCTTGAGGGTCGGTCGCATTAATGATTTGCGTTGCTCAAGGTGTTACAGATGAATTCAAATTACTTCCTCCATTCTATATAAATACTCAGTCAGTTGCAATTTCATTTTATTTTTCATCTTCATATTACTGTTAGTATTCTGATACAGTTTCTTCCACCCTTATTTTCCATCAACAATGGCTAATGTTCTCAATACATTCATCGACCTTGCTCTCAATTTGTTGATAAGTTTATATGAATTCCATTGTTGTTTACATTCTTCATTTCTTCCTTTGCTATAAATTACTTTCCTTTGTTGATTTTTAAATTAGAATTTGTTTTTATAAGATTTGTTCTATTCACTTCTTTCTCATCTCTTACTTTTCTTTCTGAACGTTCGGTGGCACAGGATTTCAAAGGATATGCGGCTGTGATGCCCGAACTAGAACCGCCAAAAGTGAGAGTTTCATTGTTGTCCGAAGGTGAGATAAAGTTTTTCAATGCATCTGACTTTGTTAGGCTTGCTTCACAATTTTTTTTTTTATGAAAAACTTCTCTTTTAAGAACACATTGCACTCAATTATTTCCTCTATTATTTTGTCTTTTTTTGTTCTGGTCTTATAAAATGCTAGCAGATATTCTCACCTTTTGTTTTGTTTTATTAAGTAATATGTTTTTACCTAATCTAATTATTATAGGAATTTTTTGTTTGTTTTAGGTGAAAAATGAAAATAAAGCAAGCAAAAAGCATTAAAAATGGAGCTTTGTGCTTCATCTTGGAGCTGCAAATTTATATATATTTGACTCTAATTGATCCAAATTGCAATGAGGTGGATGTATTTATTGAGAAGAAGAAATACGTGTATAAAACAAATTCTGTATATGAGCACTAGATCTCTTTTTTTTTTGTGAGTTTGATCATGTGATTTGAAAATAGTTTTTTTTTTATTTATGATAGAATTATTTGATTCTATCGTATTAGCTGTTTTTATATTGATTGCATAGGAAATACAATAGTAATCTGCATAACTATTTTTTATAGGAGTATTTTCTATATGTTTTTATAGATAATTATGAATCCTATGCTTTGCCTAATCATCTCCTTTTAACCCTAATTTCTCTACTTATTTACTATCTACTTAATCTCTTCCTAATTTTCCTCCAACTGACTTTCAAATATACATTTAAATTTGAACAGCAAAAAATGCTCCATTAAAGCATCGTTAAATCCGTTTATGAGTTTTTTCTCAAAAAAATCCATTTATTGAGCCTTTGTAAAAAAAAAGTTTGTTTATTGAGCCACTAAACTACCCCATTAAAGTTTAATTGTGGATTGTTGAGCCACTAAACCACTCCATTAAATCATTAATTGCGGATTATTAAGCCACTAACTATAGACTATCATCCAATTTACATGAATGCATTAATTCCAGAAACTTGCTCTAATTGATTAAGGAATAAATTTGAATTTTTTAATTGATGATAATAATCTCCATTTTAATTGTTTGATTATATAACCTCTAATAATCTCCATTGTGCCTTGAAAAACAAATAAATAGCAAATTGAATATAGCAATAATATCTCCATTAAATGGGGCGCCCTCCTTTTTTTATTTAAAATATATGAGAAACGTATGAATATATCCTAAAAAACAGCACATTCGTTAAACAACTTTGATTTGTGGTAGCCTTAAAAATAGCATTAGCCTTAAAAATAGGGATGACATCCATCGTATATTGCAATTTGCAATTGTTGATTAATTAAATAAAAAAATTTGAATTAGCCTTGAAAATAGCAATCGTCTTAAAACTAACAATAACATTCATCAGAGGAAAATAGCAATCGTCTTAAAACAATAACAATAACATTACTGTTGTCATTGATTCTAATTCTTCTAGGTTATGGTACTAATTTGTATTTTTTTATTTTTTATGTTACAGTTTATGACAGAATGATACTTTTTGCCGCAACCATGAATTGGATTATTTCTTAGGAATTTTGTTATTCTCTTTCATTAACATGGGGTTCTATGTTGTATTATTAGACATTTGATGTCATGTTTTATTATGTTTTCAGTTTTCGTACTCTCGCTTTTATTTTGTTTTGAAATCAATCAATGTACTCTTTGGAAGTTTTATCAATGGATATTTTAATGGTTTTGTTACTGTTTGGAGATTTATTTTGCAACTATCTTATGTGTTTAGTTTCGGGTTTTTTAAATTTATAGACATTTGCTTGACATCATCAACTATTTACTATTAGATGTTTCAATCGCACCTTCTAAACGATTTATCACATCATATTATATTTCTTTACATCTTATATTTTTTATTTATGTTTAAATAATTTGTTGATTTATATGCAGTGTCAATATTGTCTGATTATATATGTCCCGTGCAAGTGCACGGGTAAGGTATCTAGTTTTATGATAAGATATAATTTTTAGGGCTGAAATCGAGATCCGGCTCGAAACCAATATAACCGACAGCACATTGAAGCATGTATTTGGTCGGGTGCAGATCGGATCTCGAGTCAACAATTAAAAAAACAATAATGGGCATGAACGGTTGGATACGCGCGAGTGCATGTCTCTAAAATTCTATCTCTTAATAACTGAAACCAACCGAACAATCATTAAAATGCAAATTAATTTTTTTCGTCTCTCCCTGCTCTCTCTGTATACTGATCTTCATTTTGTTTTTTTTTCAATTAATCTTTGATATATGAAAGAAATGTTATATTTATAAACTTATAATTACGCTATGAAGAGAATGTGAAAGTTATTCTAGATCGATTTTTATTTTTATTTTTCTTGTACGTGAAATATTATTGTCTTTATATCTACAGATTATAAACAAAATAACTGTATCTCACCCTCTTTGTTTTTTATTTAGTTCTTCAATCATTTTTTGTACGATGTCTTGAACTAATTTAAAATTGGAAATTTTTGGATTATATAGAGTTTTAGATGTAAATAAAGTTTCAATCTAACACGTAATAATCGACCTGTTCTACTCATCACCCCTACGACCCGATACCCGAACAAATCAAAGATGTAGTCGGTCAAAATTGATTCCAAATTAAATAATTTTGAATTTTATCGGTTTGATGATTTTCGGCTCGAAACCAACCAATGCTAAGGCCTAATCATTTTGATTTGAAAAAAGAAATTAAAATTAGAATGAATAATTTGTAAGCTCTAGCACAAGATATAATTCCGAGATTGTTAGATTTATATGGTGTCTCGGATTCAAACTCAATTTTTTTTACCTTGTGTATAAATTTATAGTAATGTTTACCACTTTCCTTGTGTATAAATTTGTTCGTAAAAGTAACAAAAAACATGGAAGTTACAGTTATAGATTTGGGCCTTCGTGCCCATTAGATGTCTACTGGGTCCATTAGTTGTATTGAAAATTTGAACATCAACTTCCATGAGAACGGGTTTAGACCCCAAAAAGACTTTGATTGATGGCCACTTGGCAACTACTAAATAAATGATTTAGGGTAAATTGCATTTTAATTATCCCCTTAATTTATAGTTTTTTATTTATTTTCACTATAATAATTTATTAAAGTAAGCGTTTAATCCTTTAACTAGAAAAATATTTGTGCGTACGCACGGGTCGCGGCGTTACCGCAATACTTTTTATTGTAGAGTGTGTATTATATTATATAGTGTGGATTTAGTCTCGTTATAAAATTATTCATCATGCAAAAATTGTTGTCAAATGTATGATAGCTATAGAGTAAGGTAAGATTATTTATGATAATATTGATCGAAAATTATTTTTTCATCATTTTGAAACAAATGGAGTAGAAATATTGGTTCTTACTGATATACAATTATTTTAGGCATCATTGATAAATATATATCCAGTATTTTTTTATTGCGTGTTTATTTGATTTATAAATATTACTAAATATTAAATTTGACGAAAAAATATTTTGGTTTATAATTAAAAAATTAATATATTAGTTACTTAAATTTTTCATCAGGAACAACTTATTTCTCGTGTATAATCGTTATTTAAATTTTTCATCAGCAAAAATTTGTACCTCGTGTATAGTAGTTATTTAAATATTTCGTTAGCAGCAACTTGTTTTCCTGTGTGTAATAGTTAATTTAAATTTTCATCAACAACATTTTATCATGTGTATAATAGTTTTTTAAAAAAAAATTTGAGGACAACTTTCACGTATATATAATAGTTATTTCAAAAAAATTATGAGCGATATTTTGTCTAGTGTATATTAGTTATTCATAAAAATTCATATTTAACATTTTTGACAATAATACCATCTCATTATTACTACTTTTAGAACTCTTAATTCAATATTTTTCACTTAGTATTTATAACAATGATACTTTATAAATGTATTATGAGTATAAATATGAGTCTCGTAGAAATCATTAAAAAATAGACAACTTTTATTCATAGATGAGTAAAAAGATAGGTTCCATATAAATCACAAAAAAATTAGATCATCGTATTAATGAGTATAAATATAGCTCTCGTAGAAATTAATAAAAAATAGTCAATCTTATTAATATAAGTCTCATATAAATAAGAAGAAATAAAATGTAAAAGCAATTTGGTATGAAAAGACAAAATTGCCCTTCATTTAATGATGTGTCAAAAAAGAAAATAAGGTCCAAAGGGTAGGAAAGGAATTTCACATGTATGTTCTATATATATATATGATTTACGAGTCAGGATCCGTTGACACCAACTAATGTTACACCTCTCAATAACGTTTTAACCGATATAAATTTGATAAAATTCACCGTTGGATTGAAAGTTTATATCATATAGATCATTTATGTAAAATTTCAGACAAATCCAAAATCATTTATATGTTATTGAGATACATCAAAATTAACGGTTTGCATTTTTTTTAAATGTCGTTAATCTATATGTATCTCAATAACATATCAAATGATTTTGGATTTGTCTGAAATTTTATACAAATGATCTATGTGATATAAACTTTCAATCCAACGGTGGATTTTATCAAGTTTTTATCGGTTAATACATTATTGAGAGGTATAACATTTGGTGTCAAACTAGTTGGTATCAACGGATCTTGACTCATGATTTACTACTATTTTGAGAACAAGGGGGATACATTTTTTTTTACAGGAAATTATATAGAAGACATTCTTTTTTTATGACAAAAAGAAAAAGAATACTCTCTTTGATCAATATTATAAGTAAAAATTCATTTTTTAGATTTATTAGTACATCGTATACTCTTAAAAAATAAATTTTTACTTATAATAATGCCGAAGAGCGAAGAGAGTAAAATAACCATGTATACAAAAAAATTCTCATCCACATTTTTAGGTCGGGGGATATATATATTATAAGACTGGGGGAATGGGAAAATTTTAAAATGATCACTTCATCAAGTGGTCCATGGTGGACCAGTTATGAATAGCACTATAACGAATACGAATTTTATAAAATCTACCTTTGGATTGAAAGCTTGTTTCATATAGATCACCCATACAAATTTTTAGAATAATTGAAAATCATTTGATATGTTATTGAGACCCATTAAGATTAATGGTTAATGAGTTTTTATTAAATACCGTTAAACTTGATAGATTTTAATAACACATCAAATGATTTGCAATTTTTCTAAAAATTTGTATGGATGATCTATATGATACAAACTTTCAATCCAACGGTGGATTTTGTAAAATTTGTATTCGTTATAGTAGTAATGATCACTTGATCACAAGTGGTCCACCGTAGCATTAGCCGGTGGAATGAGGGTACATTATTATTTATTTTATATAATAAAAAAGTTTTTGGTTGGATGTTGGTGTGTAGTTAATTTTTAGAAGGTTTAATTGTATTATCAGCCCTCTTATTTTAATTGGTCTACGTTTTTATTCCCAATTTTAAAATCACATTTTTTGTTCTTTATTTTGATTTTTTTTTTCACTTTTGCCCTCAACTCCATTTTGTCACTCACAAAAATTTATTGTCCCAATTTTTAATTAGCTGACACATAAAGCGTAGCAAATGATTTTTTTTTGAATTATTTTATAATTATTTAATTGTTTTTGAAATTATACTTGTTATCAGAAAATTATCATGTTGGATGCAAGATGCAGAGTATGGATCAACTTCTTATCAACTAAGCCAACTTTTACAACACAAAACTTATTTTTATATTACTAAACTAGTAAACCTAATTAACTAAATATCCAAAAAGATTTAATTTAAAATATGCATTTCTTTTAGATAAATTAAAGAGAACGGTGAACATCAAAGGATCTTTAATACCAACAGGATGGCACGCCTAAAGACTTTCATTGTCTATCATATTTTTATATTATAAAAAGAAAAAGAAAAAATTACAGGAGAAATAAAAACTAGGGGGACATAAAACATAACTTAGTACAATCACATAAAAGTGCAGGTCAACCCAAACGGGTGAAACAGATAAACAAATCAGCACAAGTGGAATCGGCCTAATCAATTCTTACAAGTTATCACAAATAACGAGCACAGCTCAGCGAACCCGCATACGAACACGAAACCAAATTGTAATATAAGATGATTAGTGAACGTCTCCAAGCACCACCCAAAGTTTGAAAATTGACGAATGAACCGACCATCAACACGAAACTCAAATTAAACTCAAATCGTTTAAGTAAAGCATCAGATTCAAGTCTTATAGATAAACATAATTTGATTGAGATGATAAACCCCACTAAAAATAGTCAACTAGGATTACCAGTAACATGGTTAAAAAGAAATTAAAACACTGATTCAATTAGATTTCCTATAGATATTTCTAGTCCGGATTATTCTATGCCAATATAATTGAGATACCTTCATTATTATGGTGATGCTTTTGCACTACATTCCCATTTATTGGAAAAACAAAAATACCTAAACTTGTACCAAAAAAAGAACACTCATTCAAATACTTGTGCATAAAACTATAGCCCAAATGAATTCATTAAAATGCCCAATAGAATAATAAGATTAAAAGTCAATAAATACTTAAAATGGTTCAAAATTTGACTTGTCAAAAACGTGTTGGGGTTGGGTGGTTGCTAATGCTATGCTACTTGGCTACTAAATAAAGCTACCCAAATTGGGTATACATTGGAAATTTTCTAACTTGCAAAGAATATAGAATAATTACAATTTATAACATTTACCAAGAACATTAATTACTTACTAAAATTCAATCACACATCATGTGTGACACATGTGACAATAATTCCAACTACAACCAAAGAAAACTACTACTACTACTGGCATTCTAATTTATACCTACAGCTACAAACCAAATCATCCATCTGAGACTGTCCAAGAAACCAAAACAAGATGTTATCTTCAAATGCCACACTGTCTCTAAAACCTAAGACAACAACCATATGGAACATATGCACATAACCTTAATTTCTCATAGCTTGTGTTGTTGTTGTCCAAACCAAGCATGTTGATCCTTGTGCCCTTGTTAAGGTCACATTTCCATTAATGTCTAGTCCTTTTTTTTTTTTGCACTATAAGGTGCAAAGACAATTCAAAAAGACCCCATTTGCACATTGATCCATAGTTGCATATTAATATATCTTAATCTTGATAATAATCAATCCCATGTGCATTGCAACTTCAGAATGTTCATATTGATTTCATAGACTACAAATGTAACTTTACAACCAAAACTTTAGTAGTTTTTATTGCAGTTGCAGCCAAGTTATCATGAATTCCTTCCAATATCTTTGCCAGAAAACTCTCCGTTACGGAAGGATGCAGTTGCTGCGGTAACATCCAAACCGCCACTGCCGCCGATTGATGTGATAAGTGCTGACAAGCCTCCGCCAGCACTGCCGCCAGCAGCCATACCTAATCCTAGAAAATCAAGAGTTGTCTGCTTAGGACCAAACATTGATGGAGTTCCCAACATTAATTCCTTTAGTCCTGAATCACCGTCACAAGGAAGTCCGAGTCCAAGTCCTGCTGGACCTAAACCAGAACCCTCCGGTTCCACTTGTCCGAGACCCCAGTGTAGGCTATCTTGCTGACCTGATGAAGTGGAAGCAGAAGACGACACGATTCCAAGTCCGCGAAGCAAAGATGCATTAGTAGCGGCAGCTCCCATTTGAGCAGCTTTCTGCAGTAATGCAGTGGCAGACATTGCTGGCGGCTGATGTGTCGGCACATATTGACGACACTCCTGCCCTCCTGTTCCGAAAATTGACGATCCAGGATTGGTCGAGAGACAAAGAGAAATAGCCTCGGACGATGGAGGAGCTGAGAAATCTGTCGAACGATCTGGACATCCCATGGACCTAATTAAGTCAGAGAACACTGGTGTATGAGATTGCATACTTGCAGAAGCCGAAGCTGATGATGAAGCAAACAAACTTGCAAACACGCCACTGCTAGTAGCAGCACAACCATTACTCGTCGAGCTAGTGCTGCTACTACTACAATTCGCATTTAAAACAGCAGCAGCAGCAGTAGTAGTAGTAACAATAGCTTCTGGCTCCTCTACGATTTGCGGCGGATTTTCTGGCAAATCTGGAAAAACCAAAATCAAAATATAGAATAAGGAAAAAGCAAAGCAGGAACAACGCAACACAACATCATTATTTTAAATTATAATGATATCAACTAATAGGGAAAAGAAAGAACAAAAGCAGCCACTCATAACACATAAACAAAGTAAAGTTGGTTCCTTTCTTTTATGTTAAATTAAAGTTCAGAACAAAAGTAAAGAACAAAAACAATAGTTTTTCCACAATCTTGTATCTTTTTTAGCTTTTAGTAAGATCTTTGTAGTTTCTTTGTCAACCATTGCATAATTTTAGATCCAACAATCACACAAAAAACACCTTTTTAAGTGATTAATTTTCATTACTTAATTAGCATCCCCTGAATCTCAGATCACTTGATCCTATTTCTCACTAAAACAAGTCACAACAAAAAACAATACCAGACAAAAAATACTAAACACCAAGATCACAGAAACAAACAACACCACCAAAAACAAAAGTTTGAATTTGTTGTTTAGTTTTAACCACATCAAACACGACAAACTAAAAAAAAAAAAAGCACTTTTTTTTTTGCCTGATTCAATAAATATCTACCTAGCTTCTGATTCTCCAAAGCAGAGGACACACCACTATTTGACTGAGGAGTTGTTATAGCAGCCGGCGTCGACGTCGGCACCGGCGGCAATGAATCACCAGTCAAAACCTTTGAATCAGATTCTGAATTAGCTTTCCCAACAACTTGATTCTGAGATTTAGCATTCTCCTCAGCCAAAGCATCACAAAAAGCTCTATGTGTGATAAAACTATCCCTCCTTCAAAATCAAACACAAAAAAATCAGAAAAAAATATAAAATAAATTACAGATTCTAGAAATTAAAATTAAAATTATAAAAAAAGAAAAAGAACCTGGAAAAAACAGTTCCACAATCACATTTATACTCTCTAGAACCACAAACTTTAGAGTGAGCTTTCCAATCAGATTGAACAGCATATTTCTTAGAACATTTATCACATTTCCACTTCTTCTCACCATGTTTTCTACAAAAGTGCTTTTTAATACCAGTTAAATCACCTAAAGCTCTAGAAGGATCATGATGAACACAAGTTGATTCAGGACAAACATAAACCCTTTTTCTAACTTCTTTAGTTGATCTTTGTCTCAGTTTCCATGGTAGATTATGTCCTCTTCTATGTAGTTGAAGATTCTGATCTCTTTGAAAACCTTTGTTACATATTTCACATACAAATCTATTTGTTGCTAATAAAGTTGTTGGTGATAAAGCTATCACCTCTGCTTCTGGATCTTCAAAAATCAAACCCAAAAAAAATAATTAATTAATTAGTTAGTTAAAAAAAAAGTAAAAAAAAAAAAATGAATTTTGATAAATTTGTACCTGGCATTCCTGGAAGATTTCTTTTTTTCTTGGTGGGTTTTGGGGTTTGATTATTGTTATTACCAGATGAAGAGATGCTAGCTTCTCCTGAAGCTGTTGAAACATTGTCTAAATCAACCATTGGAGATTAATAATAATAATAATTAATAATATTAATAAGCTAACTCTATGTAGCTATGAACTTTGAATAATAATAATAATCTTATGACAAAGAGGGAAAAACTTAGATGCATTAAAACATGGAATCAAGAAGGAACTTTTTTGGTAGTAATCAAAGTTTTTGATTTTTTTTTGTTTTGTTTTGTTTTGTTTTGTTTTGTTAGGGTTTTCTTTTTCTATCTTAGCTTTTGTTTTTCTCTTTATCTTTATCTATATCCACCGGTCAACCTGCTATGGTTTTATTCTTTTTCATTTTTATTTTTTTTTTTAAATTTTTATTTTTTTTTACGTTACCTCGTTACGCTCATTTACACATACCAACTACCACAAGTCCAATAATGCTTCTCACTATAATCTTTGGAATCCAAAAACCCGTTGACAAATAATACCTTTATTCATAAAACATGTTTACATTTCACACACACGCTTCTCACATCTTAATCTTTGAATTAAATCACATTATCCTAAGTTAACTAAATAGTTAAGCGGTAATAAAAATTAGAAAGAAAAAAATCTGTCAAGTAGATCATTGGATACTCCTTCCGGCCTTAATTATAAACAAATATTACTTTTTAGATACATTGAATAATTAATTTATCTAGGACTAGATAAATTAATTATTCAATATATCTAAAAGTGATATTTACTTATAATTAAGATCAGAATGAATATAATTTACTTCCTCCGGCCACTATTATAAACAAATTTGACTTTTTTGGTACATTGAAAAAATGATGTATTTGGTTCATAATGTGGACCACATACATTACTTTTCCAATGTATCAAAAAAGTTAAATTTACTTATAATAATAGCCGAAAGGAATAACTTTCAAGATGATAAATAAAAGTATTAGAGTTCATGTATATAATGTCCTTACTAACTTAATTTTAAAATTAGAAATTATAAGTTGAGATTATGAATTGGTTATTAGTCAAGTGGCAAAGTATTAAGTCTTTTAACCAAATGAAATTTTCTAAATAGAGAATAGCAATATTATTGACTGTAGAATCTTCATATCTATATTATGTTAACTCTAAAAATAAAATTTAAGCTTTAAATTTTATAAATATAAGTTATAACAATGTTTATATGCAGTTGTCTTAGTGTGATTTCAAAATTTTAAATTTGCTATATTTAAAAAGGTTATTCTAAACAGTGTCCTCGGGGTAATGATTAAGCATACAAAAAATGAAATAAAATAATAATATAATATTGAGAAAACAACTTTTTACATTTTCAATGTGTTGAATGCACACATTTCAATACAAATTTTCTATTTTAATATGCTTAATCATTGCCCTTGAGACCCTGTTTAACATTTTCCATTTAAAAATGGATGTTTGACTACTAAACTATTAGAGAGAAATATGTAAGGAGGTGAAGTATTAGTGGTAATGAAATAGGTAAGTATGGTTAAGTGAGGTTAATTAAGAGTATTAAGAGGGTGATTTGTTCAGTGGAATGGGTCATGCGTGGGAGAATAGAAGAGTGTTGTGTTGTGCTGTGTTGTGTGGTTTCGTGTCCAAGTTTGTATCTTCCACCTGTCTAAGCAAATGGTACAGTGAAGTGAAGGACAGTGATAATTAATATCCAAGTTTGTCGTTTAGTGCGGTGAGTCTTTGTATTGGTTTGAATCCGTATTCTGTAGAAACCGACAAGGACAGACAGACACACACCACCATTTTACACGCTATTGGATTTTTCATAGACCTATAGTTATAGGGGTATTTACCGGTTCGGTTTGGTTCGATTCAATTTTTTAATTCAAACATCTAAATCAACTGAACCGGTATGTTATTTGAAATTGTTCTATTTTATTTTTTTAGATGCCAAAGAAAAATGAATATATAAAAAAAAAATAATCGATTAAGCAGAAGGTATGCCTAAAAACAATTAAAATGAGTTTACAAAAAACAAAAGCGCAAAAGAAATAACTTAACTGCCAAAACAAGTGACGGGATTGTTCAATTCGATCAAATATGAAGTGATTTAGTTGCGGTAATAAAATTCTGATTTCATATTCACAACACAAACTTCAATAGTATGATTTAATTAATATTACAGGTGATCTGTATTAACTGTTATATTTAAAAGGGTTAAATAGTTTTTATTCCTATAATGTTAGCAAATTTTATTTATCTCTCTATAATTATTATATTTGCGATTTTAATTCTATATTGTGAAGATTTAGTTATTTTAGTCCATTGTTGAATATGATAGCATGTGATTAGACATAAAGTGTAACATTGCATGCTTAGTGAGAAGGCAAACCAAAATTCGCTAACATTATAGGGAAAACACACAATTTAACCTAAACAGTCATAAGCCAACATGTTCCATATGAAACCAAAAGGACGGAATTTTCATATTATAGTGCTGGAATCAGGGGCGGATACATGTTAAGGTCAACTGTGGCCTTGGCCACACTAGATTTCTAATATATATATATATATATATATATATATATATATATATATATATATATATAGGGTTGCTAATTTACACCCACCTAAAAATAATAGGGTGTAAATTAACAATGCGCACATTTTCAAATTGGACAAAAAACCTTGATATTTAATTATCTTACACTAGAAAATTGAGAGTTGATTTGATAAATTATATTAAATGATGTGCCCCACTTTGCTAATTTACATCCAAATAAACATATATAACACAAATAAACACATAACAACCTAGGAACTAAAAAATGGGCAACTTAGAAAAACAAATTGGAAACATAGTTAGTACCAATTGGAAAAGGTGAGTATGTTTTCTTTTTAACATTAACTTAATTTTACAAAATTACCTTTTATCTACAATTGATTTAAAATAGTTAAAGGGATATTTTAACGTGTTTTTTCAGCTAAGAATTTAGTGAAGGGCCTGCTATGTAACAAAATAAGTGATCAGTAGTTAAATGGCCATGTTGTAACTTATATAGAAAGAGATGTTTTTGGAACAATTGACAATGATATTATTTTAACTCATTTTCAAGAAATGGATAGTAGACGGTTTCCATTGTAAATGTATTATATTTAACAGTATTATATTTTATTTTCAGTATAATTTAGTTCATTGTTTCTTTGACATTTTGGCAACACCAAAATTTTATGTCTGGATCCATCCCTGGCTGAAATCACAAAAATATATTACAGTGCAATAAATTGAAATTCAGTAGAGGTAAACATTATTTAACCCTATTTAAAAATATTTCTAAAAAGATGTGTGATATTTGAAATGTTTACTTATCACATACTCCATCCAACCTTCTTTTTTTTCTTACTAAAAATAAACAATATTAATTCAAATTAATAGTTACATTGATACAACACAAATTTAAAGTCGTCAACTTGAATCTGTACCGGTCGAAACTAATCTTTCAACCTAAATCAAATAAACACCACACCAAAAATGAATCTACATTCCATCCAACCATTATTTATAAGCAAAAATCATCATAAATTTTAACATCAAATATAAGTAAATAGCAACTAATTCGTCAACATTTGATTTCATTATTCCAAAATTATTCTTACATTAATTACTTAATACCGTAAGTAGGTACCAAGTTGATTATAGATAAATTAGAAAATGTATTTATCACCAATCGTTAGTTGGTTCAGTGGTAATTGGCGCTGAACTTGGTAGGGATGACCACGGTTCGATCCCCCACAACTGCGATCGGGAGGGGACTGGAACCACTTGATGCCAGAACTGACTCCCGAACCAGATTCAACTGGTGGTGAAAACCAAAAACATAAATGTATTTATCTTTTATTTTTATAATAAACCAAGAAAATTCAATAATTTTTGTCAAAAAAATAATATTAAATAACTATTATATATTTGTAAAATCGTTCTTTTGCAAGTGAAGAGTCTTTTATAAACATTGTTTCATTAAAAAAAATGCAAAAAACAATTGTACACTTAATTATTTTTACGGATTAGGTTCATGTTCCACCATTCTACCCATATATTTAAGTTTTTCCTTCTTTTTTCTAATAAATTTTTAGCATGTCTAAAAAAACTATTAATTTTTTTATCAGTTCAACCGATTTAATTATACCTACATATAAAGAAAATATCAAGTTTTAGGATAACTTTTTATCTTCCAATTTTACCCTTTAATTTAAACTATTTCATTTATAATTTGACCATTCTTTTTCTAATTGAATACTACAATTTTATCCTAATTTTCTAATTGTTTTTTTCTTACTCATTTCAAATTATTAAGATTATTAACAATGTGTAACCGGATGTGCTTCTTATTAGAAATTAGTATTGGGCCTAATTCATCCTCACAAAACCGGCTTGTAAGGTGAGGATTGCCTCTTACTTATAAGTTATAAAGTCTTGTCCAGGCCTTCTCACAACCGATGTGGGACTTCTTAACACACCCCCTCACGCCCAGCACTATTGGGCTTGGTGCGTGGATATAAACGGTAGGTGGCCCGATAACGGGTGGCCCAACGGATCTTGGAGAGGCTCTGATACCATATTAGAAATTAGTATTGGGCCTAACTCATCCTCACAAAACCGGCTTGTAAGGTGAGGATTACCTCTTACTTATAAATTATAAAATCTTGTCCAGACCTTCTCACAACCGATGTGGGACTTCTTAACACTTCTCTCCAGCCGGGATGTATTGCACATTTCCACTTCACACAACAACATTGAATATTTTGGACAGGCCAAATGCTTCCGACAACTCTACTGATTAAGATATTTAATATTTATGACACAAAATTTTGTTTGAAGAAAAAAATATTTTAAATTAGTTTAATTTTAAATTTAATTATTGTACGTCATTTAATAAAATTTTATTTTGATAAGTACTTTCGGTGTTTGGAATAGTGATTGAGGAAATCTTTTTGTATGAAAAAAACAAATTCAAAGAGTACAAAGTCAAAGAACTTTACTTAATTTGCTTATTTGACTGAGCTTATTACCATTATTAATTTATTATCATTTCATCGATTGATTTATTATACTTTTGGCTTCAACCTTCATGTGCTTCGAAGCAGCTTTTTCCCTTCAATAATAATATATATAGTCTACAAGCTTCCATTGTGTTGACAATATACATACAAGCATATATTATAATTAGTTTTAATTTTTATTTGTTTTCACATTTATGTGTATATATGGCGACGAGATGAGGAAACTTCCAGGAGCCATGATACTCCTGATCAGATTTCACATTTTCTGGTAGATTAGTAGATATGTACGATTTTTTTAAATGATAACGGTGGAAGGAAATGGAATGTGCAAGGAAAAAAAAAGAACTATAATTTTATTAATACAGTAAAAAGGATATATAAAAAATTAGAATTGTTATGTGTGCTGTGCCAAAAAGAATATTTATTTAAATTACACATAAATATGTAGGGTTAGTTTTATCGGTTTTCTTCCCTACAACATTTCTAGCTATTTATGTTGGGAAAAATTGGCATAGAGAAAATAAAAGAACACAGTCAACAACACAAGAATATAACGTGGAAACTCTAAAATCGGAGAAAAAATCATGGTTGTTGTCTAAACCGATAATCATACAACAAACATTATATGAAAATTGTTACAACATATAGACTTCACTTTCAACCAGCTCATGACCCCAGTACACCCACACTCTCCAAAGTAAATATTTGAACTACATCTCAAATACTCTAAAACAAGAGCATAAGAGAAAAAGAAACAAACACAAATATAAACTTAAAGTGTTTACAAGTTCTACTGCTTGGTGTGTTGAAACAAAGAACTTGAGATCTCAATATGTAGCATGGAGCTCCTCCCCTCTTCACTTCTCTAAGCAATGTGGGACTTCTCCAATATAATTTCCTTGACTTTTTTTCCTTCCTTAGCAATGTGGGACTTACATTGCAATCAACCCCAACAATCTCCACCTTGATTGTAATGGTCTTCAATCTTCATTGTCTACACCGACAATCATTGTCTTCACCGACAATCATAACTCTCATTGTCTATACCGACAAATTAAATTATCATACTCCACCATAAAAAGTACACTGCATTTGGAACTAAACCATACCAAGAATATTTTCTTCACTTGGAACCAGACTATCTTAAGAATTTCATCCACTTGGAACCAAGTCATCCCAAGAACTTCATCTCGAAACCTTGCTGAAAATTTATGGTGCAACTTCCATGTTGGCTTCCTCCAGAAGTTCATCAGCCATCGAGATAACCGCGTACCTTGCATCAATGCCAACCAATGCAGGCACGCTATAATAACACACTTTGCATCCATGTTAACCGATGCCCATGTTCCACCTGAACAACTTCAAACTGCTCTGAAGCCACCTTCAGGTCATTGTTAGGTTACAACAATTCCAGTTTAGTTACATGACCTAGTAAACCTTATTTCACTAGTCTAACTAAACTCATGTCACTAACAAATACCCACCTGAAGTCTCACAACTCAACCACATCATGAGAATCACAAGTAACAAATGCATGACCAATAGTACAACCAACCATCTTTGCATCAAAGTTAAGGAAAATACCTCACATCGTGTAAAAGAAGCTCACAATTGTCAAACCTCATAAGACAAACTGAACCCATACCTTGAACCTCACAAGCTGTCTCGTCTCCAAGATGAACAATTCCACCTTCAACTTGCTCTAGGAATTCAAAGTATTCATTCTTACAACACATGTGGTATGAGCATCTAAAGTCCACGACTCCAAAACTCCACCGATTTCGAGATTCAAACCACTAGCACCTTCACATCCTCATGATAAAGTTGTTGTTTCAGTCGTAACCCGAGTATTATTTCACCGCCTCTCCAGGCTGACCTTGTGTAACCTTGATTGCATCAACACATCCTTGACTGGATTTTCCATAAGCCAAACATGGTTCTTCTACCAATTTTCTTTAGTCTAAACATCACAGCGGAACTCCCTTCTCCCTGAATCAAACCAGAAGGCTCTGATACCAGTTGTTGGGAAAAACTGGCATAGAGAAAATAAAAGAACACAGTCAACAACACAAGAATATAACGTGGAAACTCCAAAACCGGAGAAAAAACCACGGCTGTTGTCTAAACCGACAACCACAGAATAAACACTTTATGAAAATTGTTACAACATATAGACTTCACTCTCAACCACCCCATGACCCCTGTACACCCACACACTCCAAAGTAAATATTTGAACTGCATCTCAAATACTCTAAAACAAGAGCATAAGAGAAAAAGAAACAAACGCAAATATAAACTTAAAGTGTTTACAAGTGATATTGCTTGGTGTGTTGAAACAGGGAACTTGAGATCTCTATATATAGCATGGAACTCCTCCCCTCTTCACTTCTCTAAGCAATGTGGAATTTCTCCAATATAATTTTCTTGACCTTTTTTCCTTTCTTAACAATGTGGGACTAACATTGCAATCAACCCCAACAAATTAGACGCATTTTGAACTTATGTTGTAGTATTATGTCTTTAAGAGGATTTACAATAATAAAATTCAAACCAATTAAAATTAATCATCAGACAAATAAAATGTTAACATGTTAAGTGTTGTGAATTCGTTTAAAAATCAAACCAATAAATACTTGATGTGTGGAGCAAAAGAACGACGTTCAAAATCAACCGAAATATTAATAGTAATTAAAGCGATAAAAACGATAAACGAGAAAAAAAAACATAATAATTTGTTTACCCAGTTCGGTCCAATAATGACCTACTCTAGGGGAGAGAGTAGCTCTTCGTTCCACTAGAGCCAAACGAGTAACTTTATAATGACTAGCCGCCAAACGGGCACGTTCTGTGCTCGTTTGTGTGATCGATATTCTCTTTTTTTTATTTGCTGTGATCGAAATTCTCTATTGTGCAAATATAAATAACTACTTAATCTTCTTTTTTATTGGACTTAGTTAATTGATAACTACTTAACATCTTTTTTTTGTTGTGGCTAGTTATTAAGAAGAAAAAATATATATATATTTTTTTTACTATAAAAAAACTGAAAACATACTTTTATGTGAAAATTGTGCTTAGTTATTAAGAGAAAAAAAATTATTTACTAAAAAAAACTGAAAATCTATTTTTATGTGGAAGTTATTTTTCAACATATACAAATATTTAGTTTTTTTGTAGTTTTTTTTAAGGGTAAAATAGGTATAATGAAAAAACCATCCCAAAAATTTGTATCCTTTTTATATATAGTAATAGATATCTCAATTGAATTACAAGAATATGTTGGATATTTTATTTTATAATTTATTTTAAAGTTAATTATTATTTAATGGTTAAATTAGTTAATTTACCTTTTTGACCGAGTCATGTTATATGCACGTTTTTTTTTAGAATGCAGACTTGCGGTTATTTGATATCAATCCTAATAACTAGGATTAATGGTTATGCTGGTCCGTTTGGTGCGCATGATAAGATCATATTTTGTCTTAATTTAGTGTTTGGCATAGTTGTAGGATATGATAAATTAATCTTGAAACTTATCTTATCATGTCTCTCTAGTTAAAATCTTTATCCTAAATTTGAACTGAGTTACCAACAGAATATGATAAGAAAATAATTTACTAATTTATTTTATAAAATATATTTTTTTTAAAAAATGAAAATTAATAAAATAATTTGATAGTAAATTAAAAATAAAATAATTCATTTTTAAATATATAGACGATTTTCTCACAAGGGTAATTTTGTAATTTATACAATCTAAAAAATCAAAGTTCTACTAAAGTTACAATATTTTAAAGTAAAATAATTATTGAAAATTAGGGATATTAATCTAAACTTTATAACAAATTAAATTAAATATAATTTTCTTGCGATGCTAGTTTATTATTTTATATATAAGATATATCATATATATTTATTTAGCTTATCTAACATATATAATTAAGTCATTTATTTGATCATGATATTATTTGATTGCTTATTTAATTTTTTTATTTATAAAATTCAAAGTAATATAAAATAACTTTTTTAAAATATAATTATTTTATAAGGTTGATTTTGTCATTTAAATAAAATATATATCTTATCATATTATTATGAGTAATGTATATATTAAAAATATGATATGATAGTTATCATATTTGTTATTCTAGTTGCACCAAACACATGATAGGATAACTGAAGATAACTGTTATCCAGGATTCAGCTCGTATCTTATCCTATCCTTATCCTATTTTATATTATATCATGTCACTATCATATCATGTGCACCAAATGGATCCGTAAACATTTTGGTTACTATTAATTAGAGCATGAAGATATGATAGGAGTATTGTGGTTTTGGGAGTGAGACCATGAGAATGAGAAAATTAATCATGTGATTAAAATATAATTGATTAGGCACAACTCTTAAAAAGTTCTTCCTCTTCACATACAATTGAGTTACCACTTTCTAGGTTACATCACCAGTGTTTATTAATTGTTTGCTAGTTCTGTTACCTCGGATATGATTTATATTCGGGAAGGACCTGTTGAATCCTGAAGAATTTGTGCTTATGAGGCGGATAAATCATTAAGGACGGTGCGTTTAGTACGCACCCAAGTCTCGAATCTCTTCTCGTGGCCAAGAGACTCAAATTGATCTAGCCTATCCAAGGTGAATACAATAACATTTTGCCCAATATATTCCTAGAATTATTCCAAGAGATATCCCTTTTGTTTCTTTCTTAAACTCTAGCCCTCTGTTGGCGGAAATCCTTATTGTCAACCTTACATATTGCTAATAATTCAACATCTATTTATAGAAAAATATACACCTAAATACCAGAAATAAATATGCTTTAAAATAAAAATCGGCATTTCAGAAACTAATTTTCCCAAAAAATCAGCAACAATCAAATCTGACGTGCATTTTTGTATGGGGCGAAAATCCTTTGCTTCATGCGAGAACAGCGGAAGCCCTCTTCTTGCTTGCGCGTATTTGTGAATGGATCAATTTAAAAAAGAATATATAATTAATACTGATAATATTAGAATGGGCTTGGCCCATGTATTCCCGTATGAACAAAAAGAAGAGAGTTACTTTTCGCACCCCCAGATTTCCTTCATCACCCCCTAAAATGACTATAGTACCCACCTCGCCATCTAGGGTGTGAGCAAATTTCGCTTCCTAAATAGCGAGTGACAATATTTTATACTAAAATTGAACGTCTGCACCCCCCATAAATGAAAAAATTATGAAAACAAAAAGAGTTTGCATTCAAGATAGCGAGCACTCTTTGCTATCTAGAAAGAAACTCTTTTTTTCATGATTTTTTCAACAAACTATTAATTTCTTCGGTTTCTCATGTCAATATGATATATGATACAAAATTAATCAATTGTTTATTGTGCTTATACTCACATGGCCGAATTTGGATTTTGACTTTTGATGCGCTATCGGAGATTGATCATGTATATATCTGGTACAAAGTACGTGATATGCGGTGATCAAAAGAGATGTTTGGCGATGGGCAAGCATCCATCAAAGTTGAAATTGAAATTTATGTAAATATTTCGACGTTCAAGTCAGTATAAAAGTAAATAGTGTGATATTTTAAGAATAGAAATTATGTAGGTTATGGTGTTGGTAGAGAATACAATTTATAGACATGGATATGAAGTGGTTGGAACATTGAAATATGACCATTACAAGACAACACTTCTTAATGTTGGGCTTCAACGCCATTGAAAGATTAGAATAATATGGGGGGATCCTTCAACATATAATTAACATGTGAAAAAACATGTGATTTTCAAAAACTATTTTGGTAGATTGGTGTACGGAACAGTCTCTCACACTAGTTGTGTTTGAGAGTATTTTGGAATAACCTCAAATTTATTTATTTTTGTTGTATTGTGGTGATAAAAGTCTAGAGTCAAGATTAGAAATTCTTCCGATTCAAAATTTAAAATAAATGTCAATGGTTAATAAATTATGATCGGCATGTAATTAAGTTACTATCATCAAGTCATGAGGTTGCCATAACAAAAAATGTTAATTAACTAGTTTATTAATTAAGTCAACTTGCTAACATTTAAATAAATCCAATTATTTTCACAACTACTAATATTAAAATATATCTAATTAGATTCAGTTGACTTATTAATATTATAAGACAAATTCAATTTTTCATAACTAAAATAAAAGGGTGGAATTAAGTCCAAAAAAGAAAGTGTGGAATTGCTATTTGAGAGTTGTTTGTTACGGAAAATATGGTAAGATAAATATTTGGTGGTTATAGTGCTATACAATAATATTTCAAAGGACCGTTATTAATGGCTCTAGAAACAGATATGGTCACTTTCAATGAGCTTTGGTACTACAGTGGTAGAGTAGCCCACAGCATAGATATAATTGCTGCTGCAACCTGTGACCTCATAATAATGTGGTTGAATGCTTCATCTGAGACAGGTTCTTTTGCTCACAATCACATGCCATATTACATACTAGTATAAGTTCAATTTCAAATCAATAAAATCATAATTTCAAAATAATTTATACTATTTTTTGTCTTGTTTATTAACATGCAAAGAGGTTTTCAATTAATTTAAAACTAGAATGGATGCAATTCGAATCGGCTTGTGAGCGAGTGATCAACATCATGAATGGTTCGATTGTGCCATGATGTGGCTACGACCCCACTGTGAGCTACGACGGTAGCCACTCGTCTATTCGGTCGGTTTTTGTTGGTTAAGCTTTGTGAATGCTAATGGTTAATGCAATCAATGTTTATTTCTTAGTAGCCAAACACCTTCTCGCAAACCCTTCTAGTTTTCCATTTTACTTTTCTGCTACTTAAGCAGTAGACGTGTAAAATCTTGAAATTTTTATATTAGGACGATGTTTTTTTCTCAAATTTATAAAATGAAAGTAATGGACATATGTATTTTGGTAATTTTGTAGGACACGTGAGAAAGTTGGTAGGGGTGACAAAAGAATTGGGTATTGGGTTTAACTCAACCCTACAAAATCGGTTTGTAAAGTGAGAATTATCCTTTCTTATAAACTCATGTTTAGGTTAACTCACATTCGATGTGGAACTTCTTAACATTAAGGAAACATTGTAGCCTTGTGATTGCAAATTTAATAAAAGCTAAGTTTTCTATTTTCATCTTTATGTTTATTACTTTCGTTTTATTTCTATTCAACTCACCATTACTATGAGTGAGTAGTTTTCATCCGATGATTACCTTTTAGAACAATGAATCACACATGATGGGAACCCGACATAAAAGATTACATATATCTCTCAAGAATTAGTTTCAATAGATAATAAGTTGTGAAGTGATGATCATGATATGAGATGAATTCATGCTATTATAAATCAAAACAAGCATGACTCTTGACGCGCGATGAGAGCATGGGATAATAGAAACAGTTAATGAGATAGTATACTTTATGTGGAGTAGAGTATTTGACTACATGAATACTCTCGTAGACTCACCTATATGAATGTGGAAGTAAGGACACTTTTTAAAATTCTAGTCAAAATTCCCATAGCATTTACTATATTGGATAGATCTCTAGGGCATTAATTAAAACACCGGATATTTAAGACTACACAAACATGTTTGCGTGTTTTGATGTTAGAAATAGAGTTTAAGACTACGAATCTGGGGATCAAACCCGGGATACCCGCGTGATAGGCGTGAATACTTACCACTATACTACAACGACATGTTTATTTATCTTATCTTATGTATTAGTGGTCAATGATATCATAAGAAACATAATAACATTATTTATTATATTTTTTTACAATAACATTATTTAACTTATCCTAATAAAACAATTACATATATCTTTATTAAATTAATTTTAAATATTTTAAAATTTAATATATTAAATAAAGATTTTATGTAAGTGTTACGAATAATATATGTGTTAGCATTTTTTTTGAACAAGCCAAAATGAGATATATATAAATAAGAAATACAGTCACCCTAGCACAAGATGTGCCAAGGTAGACTATCAACGTCTACAGAGAATCACAAAATGATACAAAAAGTGACAAAAAAAGGTAACAAATAAGCAGTTCATACAAGGCCCAAACAGAGCAAATGACTAGACCACCAGCTATGGTAGTTAGAAGCTAAGGTAACATTTGTCGCCTTCAACCACCCAAAAGAGAAGAACTTGATCTTGTCCAACAACTGATGAGTGGTGTTTGTCGAGCCGCGGAACAACCTGTGATTTCTCTCTGTCCACACAACCCAAACGCAAGCGAGCCAAGTGAGTCGTGAGAAAGAACAAATAAGAAAGAGATGGTACATTTGTTTTATCTTTAAAAAAAGTATTTATTTTTTAAAAAAAATGATTTTTATGATAACTTCATTATAAATAGTAACAGTTATTTAAATTTTATCATTATAATAATTAAAAGAGTGATTTTGATATTCAATAACAAATATTCATGTTAGAGATTTTAACTTAATAAAAATCACAATTTAAAAAAAAAAAACTTATCTCTCAAAAAAGATTTTTATGAAAAGTAATTTGAAATAGTTTTTTTTCAAGAGATTTTTTTGAAATTTTATGATCCAAAAAAATTTGTAACAAAATGGTAAAATACTTAAAACGATTTTTTAAGATAAGTTATTTAAATCAATTTTTCATTTGAAACTTTTATAAAAAAATTCTTTATTAAAAAACTTTTAACACAAAATAATACACTATAGTAATCTATACGGAAAATTGTTACATCTACAAAATTATAATTTTTGTTCTTCACTACATGTGCTTCCAATTGATAAGTTTGTTGCGTTGGCTAATATTATATGTTGGAGTATTTGGAAACTAAAGTCCATCATTATAATTCTTGCACCTTTGGCAGCAGGGGGCGGAGCTAGGTAGGGGATCGGGAGGCCCGAGCCAGTCCTAAATTTTCGTTTATAATCTGTATATATACATAATCAAGGTTGTCAGAATCGGACCGGTCATCGAACCGGTAAGCTTACCGGTTCAAGGTTCAATGGTCGGACCGTGGTCGAACCGGGTCGGACCGTTTTTAATTAAATATATATATATATATATTTTAATTAATATATAAATACAAATCAATGAATAATGACTCAATATTCCCTAATTTCATACATTAGAAAAAAGAAATGTCATAAAGTCAATATAAAATTAAAAATTTAGTAATTATATATATGTTGATAAATCATATACGAATTACTTTGCATAAAAAAAAATTCATATATGAATTACTAGTGTATATGAAGCAATTATAATCTTGTCAAAAAAAAAATGAAGCAATTATAAAAAAAGAAAAAAGAATGTCTTATTCTTATATGAAGCAAGCCAAACAATGCACGCATAATTTAACTTTGGTGTGTTCTTAAAAAACAAAAACTTAAAATGCATTTTTGTGTCAAAAAAAAAATTAAAATGCATTTGCTTATTTAATAATAAGTGTAGTGGGTTGGGTAAACACTAAGCCCAATAATAACCCTAACTCATATAGTCATATAAATCTTCTTTCTTCTCATAACACTAGCACATAGCCGTCACTTTATCATCTTTATCAGATCTGTTTGCACTGGTCTCCAATTTCTTTTCCTTTCACAATCTCCTTTTTCAACTTTGAACTTAAATCCACACTCAACCACAAAAATAAGTAAATAAGAATGAAAATACTTTTTATTTTGATTTTTCTGAATCTGAGAAAGAAGATGAAATCAAGGAGCTTCTTTTATGCCAAACTTCAATTTTGTTTCTTTTAATATGCCAAAAGATGCAAAACACTATCTAAGCTATGGAAGGGGAATAATTTCCTGTGATGTTTGAGAAACAGTTTCAACAAATACAACGTTTTTGTTTTCTTTTTTTTTTTATATAATTGAATTATTAAAAAAGCTGCATTTTTTCATCAGTTTCAAAAAAACCGGTCAAACCATCCAGACCGCCGGTTTTTCCGGTTTTTGTCCGGTTCCGTACCGGTTTAGCGGTTTTTGTCCGGTTCCCTCGCAGATCGGTTTTGCGGCCGATTCGGACCGGATGCAGGTCCGGTTCCCGGTTCAACCGGTCGAACCGGCCGGTCCGGTCCGGTCCGGTTTTCACAACCTTGTACATAATTTTGTTAGATATAATTGTATATATAAATAATCATTACACAAGATTGTGTGTGGCCTGGTTGTATTGTGGACTGGTGGTGCTACAAAAACATGAAAGTCACGGGTCATAATCGAAAGATTCATATTATGTTTGATTTCAATTCTAGAGCAGCCAAAATTGATTTTAGACGTGTATAATTGATTTTGGCATATTTGATTTCTTAAAAGTAGAATTAATTCTGTCTCCATAATTGATTCTATTTGAAGCTAGAAATCGTAACTTCTGATTCTAGAATTGATTTTTACACTTAAATTTTTTGTTCAACTCATTTTTGCATAGATATATTCAAACATAAATATCTTTGGCTTAAAATCAATTTTACAGAATTAACCGAGGTTGTGAAAACCGGACCGGACCGGCCGATTCGACCGGTTGAACCGGGAACCGGACCTGCATCCGGTCCGAGTCGGCCGCAAAACCGATCTGCGAGGGAACCGGACAAAAACCGGAAAAACCGGCGGTCTGGATGGTTTGACCGGTTTTTTTGAAACTGATGAAAAAATGCAGCTTTTTTAATAATTCAATTATAAAATTAAAAAAAAACAAAAACGTTGTTTTTGTTGAAACTGTTTCTCAAACATCACAGGAAATTATTCCCCTTCCATAGCTTAGATAGTGTTTTGCATCTTTTGGCATATTAAAAGAAACAAAATTGAAGTTTGGCATAAAAGAAGCTCCTTGATTTCATCTTCTTTCTCAGATTCAGAAAAATCAAAATAAAAAGTATTTTCATTCTTATTTACTTATTTTTGTGGTTGAGTGTGGATTTAAGTTCAAAATTGAAAAAGGAGATTGTGAAAGGAAATGAAATTGGAGACCAGTGCAAACAGATCTGATAAAGATGATGAAGTGACGGCTATGTGCTAGTGTTATGAGAAGAAAGAAGATTTATATGACTATATGAGTTAGGGTTATTATTGGGCTTAGTGTTTACCCAACCCACTACACTTATTATTAAATAAGCAAATGCATTTTAATTTTTTTTGACACAAAAATGCATTTTAAGTTTTTGTTTTTTAAGAACACACCAAAGTTAAATTATGCGTGCATTGTTTGGCTTGCTTCATATAAGAATAAGACATTCTTTTTTCTTTTTTTATAATTGCTTCATTTTTTTTTTTGACAAGATTATAATTGCTTCATATACACTAGTATTTCATATATGAATTTTTTTTTATGCAAAGTAATTCGTATATGATTTATCAACATATATATAATTACTAAATTTTTAATTTTATATTGACTTTATGACATTTCTTTTTTTCTAATGTATGAAATTAGGGAATATTGAGTCATTATTCATTGATTTGTATTTATATATTAATTAAAATATATATATTTAATTAAAAACGGTCCGATCCCGGTCCGACCACGGTCCGACCATTGAACCTTGAACCGGTAAGCTTACCGGTTCGATGACCGGTTCGGTTCTGACAACCTTGGAATTAACTCTGTCAAAATCAATTTTTCTTACCGCAAAACCAAACAGACACTCAACTAAAGTCCATCACCGTGTTTGAGAGCTTCAGTAGTATAACATTATTTTGAGATGAACTTCAAATAAATTGCTGATAATTTTAAGGGTATTGCTAACTAATGTTTTTAACATTTTTTTTAACATTTTATTTTAAAAAATAAAACATTTCAGTTTTTAATGTGTAGACTTCACACATTTTTATAAAAAAATTACAAAATTTACTATTATTTAAGATGTTGTGCTTCGGAATCACTCGTTAGCATTTTCATAATTTTAATCATGGTTCCAAAGATATCTAATTTTTATAATATTATATGGAATTCTACTTCTTTTTTTTAGAGAAAACTCTTATGATTTATTTTTTTTTTTTAGAGAAAACTCTTATGATTAGTATAAGGTCTGTTGTTCGAATCTCATTGATAACAATAATCTAATTTTTATAATATTTTAATTTTATGGAAAGCTACTATCCTTTTATTGTAAAAAAATAACCTTATTTTTTTTTTTTATAATCAAAACTATTAAAAATACACTTTGACTAATTAAAATTTGAGTTCCCATTGTGAAAGTAGTCATATTTTGTGTTAATCATGTTTTCATTATTGTAATTACCTCCAATTGATGAAATCTATGGAAACCCTAAAATAAATTAATATAATTTTTTATTTTATATAATCTATGAAATTTTTTTAATAATTTAAACTTTAAACTTTCTATAAACCTTCGTTCAAAGTATGTTAATATCCATTTGAAAAATAGTATCAAATTTACAATTATTTTTTGTTGATAGAGTCGCTACAAAGTCTTGGGAGACGGAGAAAGAGAGAGAGAAACATGGAATGAGGGTGTACTTTCCACCCCACTATCTCCCTGTAATGTCCTTAAACATATATTTTCATACTCAATTAAATTAAATAAAATCAATCCAATGAAAAATTGAAAGAAAAACATAGACAACTTTCAAAATAGTATAAAATGACATAGACAACCTTCAAAAGAAATATAAGTAAATAAATATCATTAAAAAATGAAAATTATCATGTGAGATATATATATATATATATATATATATATATATATATATATATAGAGAGAGAGAGAGAGAGAGAGAGAGAGAGAGAGAGAGAGATTTTATAATTGGTGTAGAATGGAAAACATGAAACACTTTTCACCCTCACTATTAAAAATGCTCCTTGAATAATTAAATTTGAATTCTGATTGCAGGAGTTATTCATATTTTGTGTCTGTCACACTTTCATTAGAATTACCTTCAGCTGATGAATCTATGGAAAACCTAAAATAATTTAATATAATTTTAGTTTTTGATAATCGTTGGAATTTTTTTATAATTCCAATTTTAAACTTTCCATAAACTTTCATTCAAGCCTTTTCAGGGATGTTAATTTATCAACGTGAGTGGAGATTTACACATAGATTTTTCCCATTTGACACTCATGCGTGAAGATTACTTTTTTGTGTTACGGTGACAAAAAAAATCTAAGAATAGGATCAAGGTCAAAATATGTTAATATTTATTTGAAAATTAATATATTATTTACAATTATTTTATATTGATGGAGTCCCTACAGAGTCTGGGGAGATGGGGAGAGAGAGAGAGAGAGAGAGAGAATCTATCAGCATTGTTGAACGACGAACGGAGAAGTACTTCACATCCCACTGTGCTCATCTAACATTCTGAAACATATATATATTTTCATACTCAAATAAACTAAATAAAATTAATCTCATAGAGATTTGCAAGAAAATATAGACAACCTTCTAAATAATGTAAAATGAAAAAGAATATAGACAACCTGAAAAAAAACAAAAAACAAAAAGTGTCTGTTGGAGATGATTTAGCATACAACCATCCTTGAGGAAATTTATCGCAATCAAAGAATCTTGGTATATTTTAATTTTATAAAAAATTATGCTGCCAAAAAATCTTAAGGCCATGAAGTTTATAATTATTTTATATTTATGGATCCCCTGTATAGTCGCGGGGATGAAGATGAAAGAAAAAAAAAACTCCTAATAGTGTAGAACATGAAGCGAATGGATACTTTTTATCTCGCTCTTTCCTGTAACATTCTTAAACCAAATTACTCAAATAATATTTCAAAACAAACACATAAATAATATTAAAAAAGAAAATTATCCCGTGCACGGCACGAGCTAACATACTAGTTATTTTGGAGAGTGGAAATATTTTTCTCCATATATTTTAGGGTTAAATATATATTTTCGTTACTAAAATATTACGAATGTTTAAATTTAGTCCTTCGGAAAAGTTTATTCACTTTTTATCTCTATTTCTATTTTATAGGGATTAATTTAAAAGACTAAAAATATTCAGTTTTTACAAATAAGGACCATTTTTACAAATAACAAAAAAAATATCAAAATAAGGACCATTCTTACAAATAACAATATTATATATGAAAAAAAACTAAAATTAAGTACCATTTAAATTTAGAAGAACATAATTTTGTGAAGAATAAAAATATATTTAACTTTTAAAGAAAAACTCAAATGTTAAGTTTTTTTTTGGGTACATACTCAAATATTAAGTTTATTCGGATACAAATTACAAACTAATGGATTAGCTCGCACCTCAGCAAAGATTGTTTTTTTGTGAGCAAAAGGGGCATACCCCTCACACAGCAGCAAAGATAATGACATCTTTATATATAGCTTTCATATTTATATTAGGGTAAATAGGTCTTTATCCCCTTGCAAAGTAGACGAGTTTTGCTTACCCCTGCAAAAAATTCCTTTAAGATTCCCCTCTTGCAAAATATTTTTTTTTTGGTTTCCCCCCTTGTGTTGAAAAAAAAAGATTCGGCAGCGGCTAATATGAACTAGAAAAAGAAAACAAAAAAAAATATTATAGGAGGATAATCTCAAAAAAAAAATTACATAGGGGTAAAACAAAACTCGCCTACTTTGTAGAGATGAAAAAATCTATTTACCCTAAAAAAACAAAATATGGTTTAAGAGAAATGATCACCTTGGAGGAAAAAGAAAAAATTGCTTCTTTTTTTCGTGTTTATTTTTCTTGGAGGAGACTTATTTTTCTTCTTATAAAGTGTTAGTGAAATGAGCCATAAACCATACTATGTTTATTGTTTATCGAGACCATCCAAATATAGTTTACCTTTAGATTTTTTTTCACCACCAATATCCGGCTCACTAAATTGCCTAATGGAGTCAATTTTGGCATTAAATGGTTTCAGTTTCTTCTTAATTGTTGTCGTAGAAGAACGAATTGTAATTTTTCCTACTGATTGATTAGATATAATTTTTTTATTTGATTACCATGATATTGATATCAAGTTTTCACTTATAAACCATGATATCTAATAAAAAAATTGACTCCAATTAAGAAGAAACTGAAACCATTTCATTTTTAATGGTGATTAGTTTCTGTCATAGAATTTCTACACACATAAACTAAATGTTTTCCTCACAATCAATTGTTTTTATACACATAAATCAATGATCAAACCACTAATTACCTATTTAATGAGGATTTAGCTTTAGATTCTTTATACGTATTATCATAATTCACAATAGCTACAATTTTTTATGGACATAAAAGTGATATTTTACGTAAATAATGGTAAAAAGCATAAATTAAGAATATTTTAAAGAAAAAATGAATTATGATCTCTAATATGACAACCTTGATTAAATATCTTTTTTAATCAGTTACAGTTGTCTTTTATTTTCTACTAAATAGACTTATTATAAAAAACTAAGATTTTTAAAAAAAAAAAAAGACTTAATCTTTGAGTATTTGAAAAGTTTATGATCCTTTACAACAAAAAAGTTTATGATGACCTGATTTGAGCGTAGGCTAGACCATGTGCTTCTATAGACCATGTGCTTCTATCGGTAGGTGTAACATATTTTCACCTTTTACCATAGAAATACCTTGGAGGTGGGATGACAGCGCTAGCATTTCAACTAATTAACGTATAGTTATTGAAAATTCATACACATATAAGTGGAAGTGTTGAAGTTTAAATTTCAATTACATTATCTGATCTAACAATCTTAACATTTTTATTGGTTGAACTACAATTTGTGGACATAACACTAATTTTCATTCCTATATAGATAACATGGTAATCATAAAGAAAATCCTGGTGCAATATATATATATATATATATATGTATATATATTGTGGTGTTATACAATTTAATAACGCTTTAACGAATACAAATTTTACAAAATCTACTATTTTTGAGTTGAAAGTTTATATATTATAAGATCATTCATGTTTAGCTATAAAGAAATTTAAAATCATTTGATATACATTGGTCGTCGCTACACAATCCTCTTAGCCTCTATACTTTTCATCATTGGTTCAGTTCTAATGGGGTATGGTCCAACTTATACAATTTTAATGGTTGGAAGGTGTATTTGTGGTGTTGGTGTTGGTTTTGCTCTTATGATAGGACCAGTTTATTCAGCAGAAATTTCTTCTGCGTCATCAAGAGGTTTTTTAACCTCTTTACCTGAGGTTTGTATTGACTGTGGTGGATCATTCCAATGGAGAGGTTTTGTGGGCCTTGACACTTAGTATTGTAGCAACGTATTTCTATGTTGCTTTCTTTAATCTTGGACTTGTACCTGTTACTTGGGTTTATAGTTCAGAGATATTTCCTTTGAAGTTGAGGGCACAAGGTCATAGTATTGGAGTTGCTGTGAATAGAACCATGAATGCTGCAGTTTCTATGTCTTTTATTTCTATCTATAAAGCAATCACAATAGGCGGGAGTTTTTTTATGTTTGCTGGTATATCTGTAATAGCTTGGATTTTTTTCTATTTTTTTGTTCCCGAAACTAAAGGTAAAGCCTTGGAGGAAATGGAGATGCTTTTCACCAGAAAATCAAGTCGTAAAACTGCTGCAATGGAAACTAGTCCAATACAAAATGGAAACCAATTATTTCGGCATCACATAGTCTGAAAAATACTTTGAAGAGTTAGTTTAATGGAGAACGGCAAATGACAAAAAGTCAGAAAAAATACATCAATGTACTCATGGGGCATGTTATAGGAAAGTTATGAGTTTATGACTACCCACCCATCTGCCGAAACACCTAGGGGAAATATAGTACTAGAAACCGACTTGGTGTCAAGGATTTGTTCCCAAGGCAAAAATAAAATGAAAAGCATGACAACGCGTCATAATGCAAATCAACATGCTCTTGACAAATTTCAATATGTTTTATTAGATGGAGTGGTATGTTGAACTTGTAAGTATGAAATTTGAATAGAGTCGTCATGTTTTTGTACCCTCAAATTTCAGTCTTAATAATTTTTTAAGAAGAGATTGAATTCATGTTGTGGGGACAATATTATTGACACTCCACCAATATGTTGTTTTCTAGAATGCAGCTAACAAAATAGAAATCATTGAGACATTGACATATGATAACTCTTTTTTTTTTTTTTTTATAACTCTTGTTATCTCCACCAATTTCTAAATGTATAATCCATAAGTGAAACTTATTGATGTAGAGAAAGAAATAATTGATCAAGATGTATTAGATGCAGTTGTCGACTAAACTCAATTTGGAATCAAATTGGCAAGCAATAAGGAATCCCAACTTAATTGCATCCATATAAGGTTTCAAATTGTTGGTGTTTTGAACTAGCTGAGAAAGGTTGCTTACAATTGCACGTTGGATGCCACTACATTAAAGTCATGACTAAGCAACTCTTTTAAACTCTCTAAAAGACACAATGCTTGATAAGCCTTTGAATAAAAAACAAGAGAGTTGATGGAAATGGAAGAGATTGCATTGCATGAACAGAAGAAGGTGATCAACAAATTGTTTTCCATCGTTGAATATTTCTTTTGCTTTGGAATAATTATTTTTTCTCAATCATGTTTTGTTTTCTATCCACATGTTTTCCACTATTTTTGCATCATGTACGTACCTTTGTCTCGTGCTATATAGCACCTTTCTTAAATAAAAATATGAAGGAAAAATCAATTGTAAGGCGTAGGAGAAAAATTGTGAACTTAAAGAATTACTAAAAGCAATAAACCTTAAATACTCAACATACTACGTAAACCAAAATCAGCCCTACTATCAGGCAGTGTCGAAGAATGTTATTAGCCTATAATAACACATGGCAAATATGGATGGTAAAACAACGATATATTTTTAATGAATTAGCTTTTACTTGTCTTGTTCTTAATGTCATGTCACCAATTTATTGTTACATTATTAAATTTAATGGTTAAAATAAAAAATTTGTCAAAATTTTTATAATGGAGACTGCGCAATTATAAATGGAGCAATAAAATTTGTAGACTTATGAGAGATTTTTGAATTAATGTTTTATTTCTTTCTGTAATAACAATCCTTTTTTTTATAAGTTAAGATAATAGAGGGTATCAAGGGACCTTTAGGAATACCAATTAAGGCTCACCCAGAGACCCTCATCATATACCATAGTCTCATAATAATATATAATAAAAAACGGAAAAAAAATACAAGAGAAATAAAATCGGGGGGACATAAAACCTCACCCAGTAAAGTGCAGTTCAACCCAAACGGGTGATACGAATATATAAGTCAGCACAAATTAAGTCAACCTAATCGAGACCAACATATTATCCTCAACCACGAGGATCAAGAACGTCTACGAGCACCAACCAAGGTATAAAAATTGGTGAATGAACCGACC
This sequence comes from Trifolium repens, assembly GCA_030408175.1. Taxonomy (NCBI): domain Eukaryota; kingdom Viridiplantae; phylum Streptophyta; class Magnoliopsida; order Fabales; family Fabaceae; genus Trifolium; species Trifolium repens. The sequence continues at coordinate 43,754,505 of CP125851.1, forward strand.
ATCAACACAGATCGATTCACGTCCGACAACCCTTTGTGATAAATCACAACAACCATCTTAGACTCTTTCGAGCTTAACAGTCCCACGTCAACCAGAAAGAGATACAAGTAGAGACAATATGAAACCTGTCAATCAACCTCTGACGAATCTAAAGCACCTGTAACCAATTGAAAGCCTGATCAAGGGATGCCGATCAACGGAACTGGGCCTCACAAGCACAAAAATCACCAAAACCAGCGAACCATTAGCGCGACGAACGACTACTACCGTCAACATGGAGTATCTACGCACCTAACCCTTTTGAGCATTATTAGGCTGACTCAGGTCTTGATAGACTCGGATTGTGGGAAGCAGTGAACCACACAAAGTGGATTAAAAGGCATATTTCCCTCAGTCCAATTAATTGAATACAAAGACCATAAATCTTGAAATCAACAATACCACCGCCTGGTCATTGCAATCACATTGGATCATTGTCATCAGGATCATAACGAGCAAGAACATGCTACGATTTCTGATGGTTTGCCTGTGCAATTCTTACCTGAATCGCAAATCTGAATTGCCTCCATTGCGTGAACAACTGGCCACCACATAAACAGAAAACCAGAAGCACAAACAGTGGGATTGCAAATCGCAAAATTACATAACCCCCTCTTCAAACCAACGACGGCGGAGCGAGACTCAACCGCTGGCGTCTGGTGGTGTCGCAAATCCAAAGTGTACATCTCGACGGGTTTGGGTTGAAAGGAGGCTCGACCGGTTGGAGAGAGGCGGTTGTGTCACGGGGGAGGAAAGGCGGAAGAGGTGGATAATTCGGGAGGAAAGGGAAAGGTGGAGGCGATGTGTTTATAACAACCCTTGTACTTGAACCTTTTTTTAAATAATTTCTTAAAAAAATAAAAATATAAAGAGTTTAAAGCACATGCATTATCAATGTAAATTAATTTTATACTGACAACTAATAAAAATTCGGTTTAATTAGTTTGTAGGTCCCTTAAAGACTTTTTTGGTTTCATTTTGGTCCCTTAAAGAAAATAAGTTTCACTTTGGTCCTTATCGATATCTCCATCAGTCAATTTGGTTATTTCCGTCCATTTTTTTCAAAAACCGTTAATTTCTGTACATGTGCCACGAAACAACCTACTTTACCACATGTACAGAAGTTAACGGTTTCTGATAAAAAATTAACAAAAAGGATCATATTAACTGTCGGAGATATCTATAAGGGACCAAAGTGTAACTTATTTTCTTTAAGGGACCAAAGTGAAACAAAAAAAGTCTTTAAGGGACCTACATACTAATTAAGCCTAAAAATTCTTCAACTTTTCATATCATATCATATCAAGAAAGTGGGGTTAAGTGGGATGACCGAGGGAAAAACATAGTTTTAATTGGTGGACGGTGTATGTAATCCCGTTCCTAATATTTAGTGGGTCTTAGGCCAAATATAAGAAGAAAAAAAAACTTATTTATTTCATTTATCATAATACACATCTATCTATATACTCTATGTAAAGCAAACTATTTTTTGCTTATGTGTCAACTTACCAAAGCTCCTCACATTTTTCTCTTTTCTAAGCAAAAGTTGGTGTTTATGTGTCATCTCTCATTTTATTGTGATGATGTGTCATCTTTTAATAAGCTAGGCCATATACTCTATGTAAAGCAAACTATTTTTTGCTTATGTGTCAACTTACTAAAGCTCCTCACATTTTTCTCTTTTCTAAGCAAAAGTTGGTGTTTATGTGTCATCTCTCATTTTATTGTGATGATGTGTCATCTTTTAATAAGCTAGGCCAAACATGTCATCAAATGGTATGGAATGTTAATGGACAAATTAAAACATTTGATTAAGAATAAAAAAAATGTTATGAAAGGTGAAAGATCATCCCTTTTAAATGGTTATTTTTTATATACTTCTTTACAATATCTTGCTTGCTAATTAATAAAAAATGTTATGAAATGTGAAAGATCACTTCTTTGTTACTTTTTCATCAATTATAAATACCTTATGATGCTCCATTCAATTTCATATTTTCTCAATTTCTTATTTTAAACATCTACTCCAAATTTCCATTTTTTGTTGAACAATTCTTCTTTCTACTCACTCTCTATATATATCAACCAACTATTTGTGTGATTTTTCTATCAAAAGTATAGTAATAGTACTATGGGATCTTTGATTCATATTCCAAATTAATATTACGGTGGTACAAGTTTTTTTGAATGTTTCTCATTTGTTACAAGTGATGGAGAAGTGGTGGAGATTATATGTATGATTTATCTTTATTATAAGAGGTTGATGTTTTTAGTCTCCTTTGACTATTTTAATTTGTGAATATTTGCAATATATCTATTGAAGATTAGTAGTGAAAACTATCAAGACTTATCTATTATACTATTTAATCGTCATTTCGCAATATAAATATGTTATATATGATGAATGAGAAAATTGGCACAAGAAATATATATTGTAATTTCATTTTGACTAATGCTTTTTTTAACGGCACATTTTAACTAATGCTATTTTAACTAATTTCATTTTAACTAAGAAATATGTATATTTGTTTTTCTATCTTCTATATATACATTTATCGATCAATCTATCTATCTATGTTCTAACTATGATGTCCTTACATGTAAAATCCCTATTAATATTTGTAACTCCCAATTAGTAGTAATATTATTTCTGTAAAAATATAATTATCTTTCACTTTTCTAACTTCAATTAGCACTAAAATAATTTTAAGAGTCATGTACTAAAAAAAATATTTATTTGGTCATTAGTCTCTTTTATGACAATGGTTCTTATAGATATACAAGAAAATATGTGACATGAATTATAATTATAATTTCTTGGCTACTTATACTAAAAAATGTGTGATATCATTTTGAATGAAATCGTGCAAGACTCCCAATCTATCTATATCTATATATACCATTGTAAAGCAAACTATTTTTTGCTTATGTGTCAACTTAACAAAGCTCCTCACATTTTTCTCTTTTCTAAGCAAAAGTTGGTGCTTATGTGTCATCTCTCATTTTATTGTGATGATGTGTCATCTTTTAATAAGCTAGGCCAAACATGTCATCATATGGTAAGGAATGTTAAGGGACAAATTAAAACATATTTGATTAAGAATAAAAAAATGTTATGAAAGGTGAAAGATCATCCCTTTTAATGGTGATTTTTTGTATACTTCTTTAAAATATCTTGCTTGCTAATTAATTGAATAACTTATAAAAAAATGTTATGAAATGTGAAAGATCACCTCTTTGTTACTTTTTCATCAATTATAAATACCTTATGATGCTCCCTTCATTTTCATATTTTCTCAATTTCTTATTTTAAACAAGCAAACTATTTTTTGCTTATGTGTCAACTTACCAAAGCTCCTCACATTTTTCTCTTTTCTAAGCAAAAGTTGGTGTTTATGTGTCATCTCTCATTTTATTGTGATGATGTGTCATCTTTTAATAAGCTAGGCCATATACTCTATGTAAAGCAAACTATTTTTTGCTTATGTGTCAACTTACCAAAGCTCCTCACATTTTTCTCTTTTCTAAGCAAAAGTTGGTGTTTATGTGTCATCTCTCATTTTATTGTGATGATGTGTCATCTTTTAATAAGCTAGGCCAAACATGTCATCAAATGGTATGGAATGTTAATGGACAAATTAAAACATTTGATTAAGAATAAAAAAAATGTTATGAAAGGTGAAAGATCATCCCTTTTAAATGGTTATTTTTTATATACTTCTTTACAATATCTTGCTTGCTAATTAATAAAAAATGTTATGAAATGTGAAAGATCACTTCTTTGTTACTTTTTCATCAATTATAAATACCTTATGATGCTCCATTCAATTTCATATTTTCTCAATTTCTTATTTTAAACATCTACTCCAAATTTCCATTTTTTGTTGAACAATTCTTCTTTCTACTCACTCTCTATATATATCAACCAACTATTTGTGTGATTTTTCTATCAAAAGTATAGTAATAGTACTATGGGATCTTTGATTCATATTCCAAATTAATATTACGGTGGTACAAGTTTTTTTGAATGTTTCTCATTTGTTACAAGTGATGGAGAAGTGGTGGAGATTATATGTATGATTTATCTTTATTATAAGAGGTTGATGTTTTTAGTCTCCTTTGACTATTTTAATTTGTGAATATTTGCAATATATCTATTGAAGATTAGTAGTGAAAACTATCAAGACTTATCTATTATACTATTTAATCGTCATTTCGCAATATAAATATGTTATATATGATGAATGAAAAAATTGGCACAAGAAATATATATTGTAATTTCATTTTGACTAATGCTTTTTTTAACGGCACATTTTAACTAATGCTATTTTAACTAATTTCATTTTAACTAAGAAATATGTATATTTGTTTTTCTATCTTCTATATATACATTTATCGATCAATCTATCTATCTATGTTCTAACTATGATGTCCTTACATGTAAAATCCCTATTAATATTTGTAACTCCCAATTAGTAGTAATATTATTTCTGTAAAAATATAATTATCTTTCACTTTTCTAACTTCAATTAGCACTAAAATAATTTTAAGAGTCATGTACTAAAAAAAATATTTATTTGGTCATTAGTCTCTTTTATGACAATGGTTCTTATAGTTATACAAGAAAATATGTGACATGAATTATAATTATAATTTCTTGGCTACTTATACTAAAAAATGTGTGATATCATTTTGAATGAAATCGTGCAAGACTCCCAATCTATCTATATCTATATATACCATTGTAAAGCAAACTATTTTTTGCTTATGTGTCAACTTAACAAAGCTCCTCACATTTTTCTCTTTTCTAAGCAAAAGTTGGTGCTTATGTGTCATCTCTCATTTTATTGTGATGATGTGTCATCTTTTAATAAGCTAGGCCAAACATGTCATCATATGGTAAGGAATGTTAAGGGACAAATTAAAACATATTTGATTAAGAATAAAAAAATGTTATGAAAGGTGAAAGATCATCCCTTTTAATGGTGATTTTTTGTATACTTCTTTAAAATATCTTGCTTGCTAATTAATTGAATAACTTATAAAAAAATGTTATGAAATGTGAAAGATCACCTCTTTGTTACTTTTTCATCAATTATAAATACCTTATGATGCTCCCTTCATTTTCATATTTTCTCAATTTCTTATTTTAAACACCTGCTCCAAATTTCCATTTTTTGTTGAACAATTTTTCTTTCTACTCACTCTATATATATATATCAGCTAACTATTTGTGTGATTTTTCTATCAAAAGTAATAGTAATAGTACTATGGGATCTTTGATTCATATTCCAAATTAATATTACGGTGGTACAAGTTTTTTTGAATGTTTCTCATTTGTTACAAGTGGTGGAAATTATATGTGTGATTTATCTTTATTATAAGAGGTTGATGTTTTTAGTCTCCTTTGACTATTTTAAATTGTGAATATTTGCAATATATATATATGGAAGATTAGTAGTGAAAACTATCAAGACTTATCTATTATACTATTTAATCGTCATTTCGCAATATAAATATGTTATATATGATGAATGAGAAAATTGGCACAAGAAATATATATTGTAATTTCATTTTGACTAATGCTTTTTTTTTTAACGGCACATTTTAACTAATGCTATTTTAACTAATTTCATTTTAACCAAGAAATATATATGTTTGTTTTTCTATCTTCTATATATACATTTATCGATCAATCTATCTATCTATGTTCTAACTAATGATGTTCTTACATGTAAAATTCCTATTAATATTTGTAACTCCCAATTAGTAGTAATATTATTTCTGTAAAAATATAATTATCATTCACTTTTCTAACTTCAATTAGCACTAAAATAATTTTTTAAGATTCATGTACTAAAAAAAAAAATTATTTGGTCATTAGTCTCTTTTATGACAATGGTTCTTATAGTTATACAACAAAATATGTGACATGAATTATAATTATAATTTCTTGGATCCTTATACTAAAAAATGTGTGATATCATTTTGAATGCAAGACTCCCTTAACGAATCGTTCAAGACTCCCAATTAGTATTAGAATTCACTTTTGTAGCTACAATATTACCAGAAGAAGGAGGGAAAAAAAAAGGCAAGGGGTATTAATGTTTTTTTTTCATTAGTACTTATGTCTATTAAAAAAATAAAAACTGCAATATATTAAAATAGATTTATTCTTATATTTAAAAGTCTACAAATATAATATTTACATATATAATGATAATTATATAATGATAATAATATATAATATATAATATAGAACATTAAGAAGTAAAAGATCAATCTATTTTCGTTCATATATTCTAAATTGAATTTGGAAAATAATTATTAAAGAAATGCCATCAAGATAGTAGACAACAATTGCGTGGATAATCTTGACCTTAATCTTTGAATGATTTCACTTATTAGTGAAGTTCTACTCCTACAGTGATAGAAAATAGTGAAGTGCTAACTAGAAATATGTTTGGTCTTTTGTTATTTTAGATTATGACAATCTCTCTTTCGAGAGTTTTGGTTTAACCCATCTTTTATAATATTTGATGTTAAAAGAAGAAAAAATAAAGAAAAATAATTTAGAATATTATATTTTACATAAAATACTATTTGAGTTTATAAATTTCAAGATAGGTGTGTGCCATTTTTCCATAAAAAAATATATTATAGAGATATAGGGAATAGTGCCTCTAAAAAAATATAGAGAAGAATGAAGAACATAATCCAAATTATATACATTTGTGATAATAATTTGCTTAGAACCTAAGGAATTTATCATGTAAACACTAAAAAAACTAAAAAGGTTTATTGTGTTAACACATAAAAATATTTATTTTGAAGATTAAACAACAGAAAAATATATTTAACACAATAGAAAAAAAAAACAATAGAAAAAAATTGGGTTAAATATGTTTCTCATTCTTATAAAATCAGTGAATTTTGGTTTTTGTCCCTATAAAACAAAATTATATGTTTTTATCCGTAAAAAAATTTCTATTTTGTTTTTAATCCTAATGGACAAAAGAAAAATGTGAAATCATTTTTTAATAGTGTGACAGGATATGAACCAAACTCGGGAAAACAAAATGCTAAATTTTTTTACTATAAATTATTATTCAAATGCACTTCTATTAATTTCTATATAGAGTTGAAAGCCACAATATATTTTTCAAAAGCTATTTTTATATATTTAAAGTTCAAGTATGATTTTTTTTAAGTATGATATATATTGTCCTACAGGTTAGTCTTAAAAATTCTTCTATTTCATAGTGATAATTCACAAAGTATGATATATATTGTCCTAAAAAAAATTCTACGTAGTTAAAGTATGATATATATAGCCCTATAGGTTAACTTTAAAAAGTTCTTCTATTTCATAGAGATAAAAGATATTTAGAATTTTTAACCATAAAAAAATATTATACAAAAAATTGTATAAGTGCATTCTAAAAAAAAAGCCGTGCGTTCAAATATTTGGATTTTATTTTCAAATACTACATATCGATAATATACATTTGGATTTTGGGTCTTTCTCACTTTCTTCACTGGTTACTATGACATGATATGATTGATCGGAACTTAAGTTACTCTATTGTATAAATTGGAGGAATATAATTAGTCATACATTTTTGATTGCTATAACAAGAAAATTGTGACATATTAATTTCATTTCCAGTGGCATACAAGAAAATGGTGACATATTTTTAATAATTTTCAGTGGTATGAAAGTGCTTTTCATAATAATAATAATACCATAATTTTTCGATTTACTGTATTTTTTATGACATGATGGTGTAGTCTATTATTTGCCTAAAAATAATAGTATGGCAAATCGGTTCCTACGAAAGTTTTTGTTGCGCTTCAAACAGATTTCACGTGCTATACAATATTTTATTGTAATAAAAAATTTGTTTTCAATTTAGCACTAAACATGCTCAAAATAATGTGCATCATGTATGCATATTTAAGATTAAATAATAATCAAATTAAACTTTAATTAAAAAAATGAATTAAGGGTAGTTTGTTTTACATTTAAAAAAATACTTTTTCTTTGTATTTTTAAAAATAATTTTTATGATAACTTCATTAAAATTTGTAAATATTATTTCAAACTCTTCTTTTTATTAATTTTAGAGTTATTTTCACATTCAATAACTTGAATATTCATGTTAGAGATTTTAACTTAATAAAAAACACAATTTTTTTAAAAAAATTTATCTCTAAAAAATGACTTTCCTGAAAAGCTATTTGAAATAGTTTTTTTTTTTAGAGATTTTATGTAATTTGATGATCCAAAATTTTTTCTAACAAAACGATGGAATACTTAACATAATATTTTAAGATAAGCTATTTAAACCAATTTTTCATTTGAAGTATTTATAAAAAAAATTCTTTGTTAACATTTTTTAACACAAAAATAATAAACTATAAAAATCTATTTTTAAAAGGTTAAAACAAACGCACCCTAAGATGAATAATTACTAATTTGTTTTTACTAAAAATCGTGTTTGAATGATACATATAAAAATAGGAGTACTTTGATTTTAATTTTTTTTTAAAGTGTGTTATTTATTATCATTAATTTTTCTAAATGAAATAATTTCATTGACTCAAGTTACAATAAAATTTTAATAACCTCTATTTAGATTCCACTATTTTTATTTTTATATGTAAGTGAACGACACATTATCTATGTCAAAAGCATTTTTTTATATATCTCTTTCTATATTATATATTTACTTTGTGAAATAACAGGTTTCAAAATATTTTATAAATCTTTTTCTTAAAACCAAAAAATTAATATAATACACCTATCAAAACTAACTTGAAAAAAATTATAAATACCAAACAACTTCAACTTGAACTTTGAATTTTTTATTTTCAACTTTATTCTTATAGTAGCTTTTAAATCTTAAAAAAGTAGGATTAAAAACAACTTAAAACTATACTTCAAAAATTAAGAAAAAAAATAAATATCTATCAATGTACCTATTAATTTCCTTTAATAAACAAATTATACAATAAAATATTTAATCAAGCCCGTGCAACGCACGGGTTTAATACCTAGTTAATACATAATAATAATAATCTATTACTATAAAAAGGATACAAATTTTTGGGATGACTTTTTCATTATTCCTATTTTACCCTTAAAAAAAACTACCAAAAAAAAAACTAAATATTTGTACATATTTGTTTTCTCCCAAATATAAAACATATTTTTAAAAAATAAAAACAGAAAATATTGTGGCAAACTAAATAGAGCTTATAGCTTAGTGGATTTTTTTTGGTTAGGCATAAATCAAGAATCGAGTATTCATGCGAGCGGTCAACTCTCTCTAAAATTTTTATTGTTGTTGCATATGTTTAAGTTAAAGATTGAACTCAAAATATTGGTTAAGTAGAAGATATTTGTATCATTTTTTATTTTATTTTTTGTTACAAAAATTTAGGGTGAGGGATGGTGTCTTGGTAAGGATCGGAAGACCTTAGGCTCAAAAAGTCTTTACAAAAGTAATTACATTAACATCCTTCCAAAGACACTAACAGGTAGAGCTGGCAATGACCCGAGCCAACTCGTGAATAGTTCGAAGCTCGATTTGATATTTGACCCGTGAACTTGGTTCATGAACCAAATGAGTTGAGTTTGAGTTAAGAATTAAGTTCGTTAAATAAATGAGCTGAACATAAACTATATATAGTTCGACTCGTTTGACTCGTGAACTAGCTCGATTATATATATATATATATATATATATATATATATATATATATATATATATATATATATATATATATAACTTTCCAAATCTTTTCTGATGCAATTTTATCTTGAATGGGAGAACAATTGAAGTTTGGAATTAGCAGAATATTTTGAGAATAATTGTGGAATTTTGTTGGTTTTTTGCTTTGTAACTTTATTACTTGTATCGGTTTATGCCGATTTGAATATTGTATATGTTTATCTATTATACACTTGGGGTGACTTTTATTTTAGTTTAATATTTGTTTTTTTCTTTTTAAAAAAATAGTTTAAAAGATTAAAGATCAAATTTTAAAATTTTGACAAAAAAATTAACTTTAAAATTATGTAATTTAACTTAACGAGTTGAACCTAACGAGTCAAACCGAACTATTCGTGAACTTTAAACGAGCCGAACTCGAGCTGAAAAAAGAGTTCGTGTCACAATTGAGTCGAGTTTCGAGCTGAACCAATTCGTAATGAGTCGAGTCGAGCTCAGACGAGTTCGACTCAGCTCAACTCATTTCCAGCCCTAACAGGACTTAAACTCATAATCTCTCAGATTCAAGACTCATCTTATTACCACTAGATCAAACTTTTGGAGTTGTATCATCTCATTTAAACACTCATAATTATTACTATTTTTTCTTTTTAATTATGTTTTTTAAATGTAAAAAGATGACCAAATGCCACTAAAAAACAACCGTACAATTAAACCGAACACCTACTAAAGAAACATCCTGGAGCATATGATGACAACATTGAAACTTAATTAGTTTCCTTTTTAATCTTCAATGTGATAGTTAATTCTTTTCTATGTTACATTTTCAGATAAGTAAATTACGTGTCTCCTGGTCAATGCGGAAAATCTGGCCGGTTATTAGAGATTGCAAATTAAATGTCTTGTGCTCAATCTTTATCCAATTATCCTAATTTTTTTGGTACAACCCATTATCCTAATCTATTTATTATTTTCTTTTTGTAGAAATTTAATTTTTTTACCAAAAAAAACTATTTTATTATTATTATTATTATTATTATTATTATTATTATCTAGAATGATTTTATCATGGCAAGAAAAAAAAAGAGAAGATAATCATAAAAAGGTTTGTTTTTTATTTTTGGCTGGGATAATCATAAGAGTATGGGTAATCTATCTAGCTATATAAATCTAAAATCTTGATTTGTACCCAAAAAAAAAAAAAATTCTAAAATCTTAATGATTTTGCATTAACCCTCCCTCATTGGTTTTGATTCTTGTGCCTACCACATACCATTTCCTTATTAAGCCTAACTTTATCTTTTTCTTTCAAGATCTTTTCAAAAAATAATAAATATTCTCAATTTTTTCACTACCGTTAGTTATGCGTCTCTTATAATTATTTCCGGTATAGTATATCAAAACCTACCCATGCCAACAAGTATATCTCTATCTTTTTTTCTTTTACAATATATCTCTACCTTTTATAAAAAAGTATATACCTATATATTCACCCAATTAGACCTCAATATATACTCGCACGTTTTGGAACAAAGAAATCATACTGGGGGGTTTTAAATTTTTAGCTAGAGAGAGAGAGAGAGAGAGAAAGAGAAAGCCTTTAACAATATCTCATCATGAAAATCGATCAAGGTGACAAAGAAAACCAAATAACCACGTTGAACAAATATGCTTTTGCTTGTGCCATAGTGGCTTCAATGGTTTCCATTGTTTCTGGTTATGGTAATGTTCTCGCATTCTCTATTATCTCTCACTTCAATTTTATTTTTAAAATTCTTTGTATTTTTTTTTTGTTAAGTAGTCTAGTGGCTAGAAATTCCACTCTTAAAGTGGATAAGTGAGATGATCGGGGTTCGAACCCCAACCCTCTGCATATATAATGCATTGTCCTACCAACTGAGCTAAGCTCACGGAACAAGTTCTTTATATTTTAACTAGGGTTAAATATGTTTTTTTTTTTAATTCTTACAAAATTACATTATTTAAAATTTAATTTCTATTCAATTTTAATGATAATTTTAGTACTTCATCTTATTACAATTTGTAAGAATAATCTCTATTTTAAAAACTTATACAAAATTGTATTTCTTTAGTCCTTTAAAATAGTTCTTATAAATGTGTCAAAAACAATAGTTCTTATAAAATATAAACAGAGATTAAAAATGAATAATTGTTTTTTCAGAAAGTAAACTTAAAAGTTTGTAATTTTATACCCTTGATTTAGATTAACTTATTTGAGCTTATGTGAAATAGTTTATGGAAAAAAAAAGTTTTTATGTATTATTATAAGTTTGTAAATGTAATTTATGAAAAAACAACTTATAAAAATATAATTTATTTTACATAAATTTTTTTTTATTGGCGTTATTTTACATATCTTATTTTTTATAAGATTAAAAATAAGTCAATCCAAACAAACCATAAATACTTATTTTATTTATTTTAATTTTCACTATTTTGTGATCTCTACGGGTCAAAGTATATACTCCAGAAAAAGTTAAATGGTTTGCAATTCCGAATATAAATTTTAGTCGTTAATTCAACTTTTCACGATAAACTAATGAAGTTGAATAGGATCATATGTCTCATATCAAAACCTTGTCTGTGACCGGTTTCTTAATCCCGTTGTTTGTTTACATGCATGTTGAAAGAAATTTTTTACTATTTAAGTCTTTGTAATGTTGTATTCTCAAATCTCAATAATATATATAAACAAAACTTATTTTTTATGTTTATTATGCAATGAATCTAAAAATATGAATTTTATTTATATTTTGTCACGAACGAGTATTTTGAATATGAACATTTAAAAAATGATTTGAAGATGAACTTTATTATTATTTTGTAAAAAATAATTTTATAATAATAAAAATAGAGAAGAAATGTTATATTTTATAAAATTTTATTAGAAATATAATAAGGCTATCTTTTGGATCAAATCGTTATTACACTCCCCTATATATTTTATATATGAGAACGAAAATAATTTTCTTTCTTAAGTGGAATATAATAACATATTTTAAATAAAACATTTACCTATTAAATAATTGTAAACTATTTTATATGTATGGTTAATTTCAGACACCGGTGTTATGAGTGGAGCAATGATGTTCATAAAGGATGACCTGGGAATCAACGACACACAACAAGAGGTTTTAGCTGGAATCTTAAATTTGTGCGCATTAGTAGGATCCTTAACAGCAGGAAGAACATCTGATTATATCGGTCGTCGCTACACAATCTTCTTAGCCTCTGTACTTTTTATCATTGGTGCAGTTTTAATGGGTTATGGTCCAAACTATGCAATTTTAATGGCTGGAAGGTGTGTTTGTGGTGTCGGCGTTGGTTTTGCTCTTATGGTAGCACCAGTTTACTCGGCAGAAATTTCCTCTGCGTCATCAAGAGGTTTTCTAACTTCTTTGCCTGAGCTTTGTATTGGTATTGGAATCTTATTGGGTTATATTTCAAATTATTTTTTGGGGAACCATTTGAGTTTGAAACTTGGATGGAGAATAATGTTTGGTATTGCAGCTTTTCCTTCACTTGTATTAGCTTTTGGTATTTTAATGATGCCAGAGTCACCAAGGTGGTTGGTTATGCAAGGTCAATTAGGGAAAGCCAAAAAAGTTCTATTGCAAGTTTCAAATACAACACAAGAAGTAGAACTCCGCTTCAAGGATATAAAAATTGCATCTGGTTTACATGAAAATTGCAATGATGATATTGTGAAATTACCTGAAAAGTTTCACCAAGGTGTTGGGGTTTGGAAAGAGTTGATTTTAAGACCAACACCTTTTGTCCGTTGGATGTTATTTGCTGCAATTGGAATTCATTTTTTTGAACATCACTACCACAGAAAAAGGCTACGATGGCGCTCTTTTTTTACTTTAATAGCACTTTTAAGTGCTATAGAAGCCAGTGCTATTGTAAGTCTATGGCTATTATAGCACTTTTAAAAGTGCTATCGTATGTCCAACTTTTAATAGCGCTTCTATTCAATAAAGTGCTATCGTATGTCTGTTTCTGAGCATAAATTGGCACTTTTGGCAACTAGATTTAATAGCGCTTTTCTTAAAAACGCTATCATAAGTTTTAGTTTTTAATAGCATCCAGATCATAAAGCGCTATTGTTTGTCATTTTTTTATAAAAAAAACCTGCAATTTATTTATTTTTTCCATCAGGTTTCTTCCAATATTTTCTTATACAACTTAAAATTTAATTTTGTTTTTTCAATTAATCAGTGACCTGGAACTTAAAACATAGCAAATAATACAAAAGTTCTATTAAAGGATAATTGTAGTACAATCAAAATTACATCGCTCCCTTCACAAAACAGATTCAACCCAATTCTTTGTCCAAGACAAAAGCAAATTAACATATGCCACAAAATAGAAAATAAGTACCAAAGCTAATTGGTTTACCTAATTTAAATAACACTAATTAAAATAAGATAACCTAATTAACCTAAGCCAACCACTAAATGATGTTCATAACACTAAATAAAACAAGACTAACTAATTAACCTAAGCAGCCCTTTGTCATTTTCCAAACCAAAGCCAGCATCTCTGTCATGTTTTCAAGAAGTTCCTGAAAAATAAAAAATATACAACAGTCAATACCCTGTGCTCATGAGAGATTGATACAAATTTTGTTTCAAATTAATCTAAGCCCACACCACAATACATCTAAGAAACAACAGACAACACAAAATATAAGGTTATTCCAAATCTGAAGTAGCAGAGAATATATAGGCATATTCCAAAAAAATAGTTTAGTAACATTTGTTTCATATGTACCTTATCCAATTTCCCCAGGGATAACATTTATTAACATATATTCCTTCCACTCTTCCTTCACTTTATCTAACTTATCCTTAGAGTATGTACGACACTTGATCCTTTTTAATGCAGCAGACCCCTGCTTTTTTTTCTACAGACTTATAAAAACTACCCTATTTCAAAAAAATATGGACATAAATGAATACATAACAAAAGCAATTACCTTAAAATGAACTCTAAGATCTGCACTTCGTGCCTTGGTGGCTTCAGATAAATCATATTGTCGCCGGGTGAGGTTTCCTAGATAGCTTGACTGGGATCACTACTGAGAGAAGAAAAACTTATTCCCTCCACAATCAAACTCCTAGGTCAACATACTAGACAATATTCAGATTATGGCTTCAATTTTTTTTCAAGTTATCAATATTGTCCAGCATTAATGTCCTTTCATAATATACCTTCCAGCATTAATGTCCTTTCATTATGGTCCTAATATTTGGCTTTCACTAAGTAAACTATCTATATAAATGAAAAATACTCAAAATATTCCAATCTAACACATGAATAAATCAAACTCCTAGTGTTTGGAACAATCTAACAGTAGTATCTTCCTTTATTCTACTATGTTTTATTTTACTATCAACAAGTGTGCCATTGAGCTATTAGCTTCAAGCTAAAATAGCAGCATCTGGTATAAGCAACTACCAAGGAAACCAATTCTCTTGCCAGATCAATGTTGTGTCCCAAACAATTATCTCAGTTAAATAAAATAGCAGCAATTAAAGTCAATATTTTGTTTTCCCATAACAGTGATAAAAACTTACACTTTAGTAGGAGTCGAGGTTTCCCGTGAGAAACTAGTATGACTGCCAACAAGAAAGACACCTGAAGGCACAACAAACAAAGCTCCATTATTAATTTATTGCATGTATTTTATGTGAGTATATATGCATCTATAGTCAGTGCCCATGGATTTCCATTAGTTGCCTCTTTTATCATTCTGCAAAGCGTAAACAAACACATAATGGGAAATAAGTATATAGTATAATATATATTAGAAATCTTATAGTTTTGGCTATATGAAATAATTTGAAGTGTATATTATTAAGATTCAAAACAAATTAAAATCTTAAAATGATATCTTTGTAAACATCGACCAATTAAACAAGTGAATAAAACCAAGAATACAAGCCATTCTATAACTATTTTTTAAGTTAAAGGTAATCTTTTGAAAGAATAAGCTTCTCACATTCATATCATGATATAATTGAATATACAAATAACTATTCTATTTATACAAGTCAATTAAGGAAGTTGTTTTTATCCACAACCCTGTATAGGATATGTACCGATCATTAAGCAAGACATAGCAAGCATGACTTTTTTAATTATTATGTTTATAATATTATATTTGTAAACTAAAAGTACCTCAATTTTCTTTATAAAATGTAGTAATTCCAATATAAAAGTTGCATCAGTGTTTCCAACTCCAGTAGGAAATTGACCAAACACCCCAGCTGATATTGTGTGCGAATCTGTACCGAGCAGTAGAAACAGTTCTAACATGTGAGATGTTGATCAGAGGATAGCAACCCATGATTACTAAATATACTAATTATAAGAAAAACATCACAATAAAGGCCAATAAAATTTGATAACAAGCACATACTACTACTGCTCTTTTAACAACCACTAACATACAAGGACCATCATGTTTGTCCAACCATGGTCCAATACCAACCAAAATAAAAATACAAGGACCAATTATGATATCCTTATCCGTCATTGATGTATAATTATAATCTCAAATCAAAAAGTGATCAAAAGATGTTAGCTAGATGGATTTCTAAGCAAGAGTGGCCAAAATCACAAACTAATAATGTCATGTAACACTTACACAGCCTAAATAGTAGTCATGTAGTGAAGGAACTTATGTGAAGCACAAAGAAGCTGTTAGCTCAATAGCTAGTTACATGATAAGACTAGAAGTGAAGCACAAAATGAATAGTCTTTGTAAATGCAATTTTCATGAAAGCACAAAATGAAAGTTACTTTATGTTATGCAACATATTGGTCAAACCAACTATGAAATTCAAAAACATTGCTGAACAGCTGAAAATATAAACAAAACAATTATCTAAATAGAGGGCGTGGTAGGAAAATAACCATCATATGCATCTCAAAGCATCTGATAGCTGACAAATCATGAGAAAAGGGTAAGCTGCAAGTCAGAGAATTACAAGAGAATTAGAATGTCACCATTTGTAGATGATGTACTCGTTAAGAAGATACTTAGATACAATACATCAGAAAAAAAAAACATTGAAACTAACAGTGACTGTGTTGAAAAGATTATGTATTATCGGGCGCAAAGACACAATTCAAATTTCCACTACTTCTTTTATGAAATGTAGCACTTGTAGAGTACAAATAGCATTAATACCAACTCTGAGAGTACAAACTAACTAAGTGTTATACAACAAAACATCCACCCAGCAGGCCACAATCTAATTGTTTTCATACAGTAGAATAACTCGACTTCATACAACACCATCAAAATAAAGATGGTATTTGCAGCATAACAATTCAATTTAACACATCAGAACCACAGAAATAATCAATTATTTCCTTACAATAGCATCAAAGCACCCAACAAACAAAAAATCTAATCAATTTGCATAGAAAACCAATTCAATTCGCAATAGAAAAGTACCCAATTTGCACAGAAAACCGATTAAGGGAGGAGGATTAAACTTATTGATCCTTGAGGGACAAACAGAGACGGCGACCGGCGAACTGCGTGACAAATGATGCATACAGTGGAGACAGGACAAACAAAGACACACACAGTGGAAGGCAAAAAAATAGAACCCAAAGGCAGCTACAATACAAATTATAGAGAACTATCTCACGCACGCAAACAACTAAAAAAATCATTTCAACTATCTCACGCACACAAATTACTGAGAACTAAAACTAATGAAATTTTAAAAAGTAGCTACAATACCAAGACCAGAATCCTATCCAAAACGTTAGTAAGTTAATAAATAATAAGCAGAGATATATACCTTCAGAGATTAATTGAACAAGATGGAGAGATTTAATGCTCGTGCAGTTTGGGGGAAAAGGAGTTCATGGGAAATTTAGGGTTTTGGAGACATTCAATTTGTAAACGGGAAAAGGGTTTGAACTTTGAAGGGACGTGAAAGAAGACTAGAGGATTCTGAGAAACGGTGACAAGTAAGGGTTCGTGAGAAACGGTGACGATTAGAGAATGAGAAGATCAACGAAACAAGATGAGGTTATGGTCGGAACAGTGAAGTGGAGAAGATCGATGGTTCTGAGACGGAGGTGGCGTGAAGAGAGGGAGGATGGCCAGATCTGAAGTGGTGGCCGGATCTGGGTTCGTCGGTGAAGTGAAGGATGGTGAAAGAGTGAAGAAGAGTGAAAGTGTAGGTGAGAATGGAAAGTGAAAGTCAGGTGAGAGTGAAAAAGCGCTAAAACAATTTTTCCTGCAGAGCCAAAACAAAATTTTTATTTTTTTATCACTAACCCAATAATAGCACTTTTGAAGAAGTGTTATCGTAGCAATACTTATTATAGCACTCGCACTAAAAGTGCTATCAAAGGCCTTTGAAATAAAATTTTCCCGTCTATAATAGCACTTCTGATAATAAAATGCTATTATAAGTCTTTGACTGAGATATTTAATAGCACTTCTATAAAAGTGCTATTAAATTAGTGCTATTATAAGCCAAAATTGTAGTAGTGTGCATGCAACTGGAATTGAAGCTGTTATGTTATATAGTCCAAGAATTTTCAGAAAAGTTGGTGTTACGAGTAAAGAAAAGCTTTTACTTGCAACCGTTGGAGTGGGATTAACAAAGATATTTTTCATTTTAATTGCTTTATTTTTTCTTGATAAAGTTGGTAGAAGACGATTATTGCAAATTAGTGTCGGAGGAATGATTGTTGGACTTACAATATTGGGCTTTAGTTTGACTATGGTGGATCAATCCAATGAAAAGGTATTGTGGGCCTTGCCGCTTAGTATTGTGGCAACTTATGCTTATGTTGCTTTCTTTAATCTTGGGCTTGGGCCGGTTACTTGGGTTTATAGCTCAGAGATATTTCCTTTGAAGTTGAGGGCTCAAGGAGCAAGTATAGGTGTTGCTGTGAATAGAACCATGAACGCCGTTGTTTCCATGACTTTTATTTCTATCTACAAAGCAATCACAATAGGTGGAAGCTTTTTCATGTTTGCTGGTATATCTGTAATAGCTTGGATATTTTTCTATTTTTTCCTTCCTGAAACGAAAGGCAAGGCTTTGGAGGAGATGGAAATGGTTTTTACAAAAAAATCATGTGATAAAGATGTAGAAATGAAAATTGATCCAACACATAATGTCTAGCATGTTCCAGTTAGGCAGAACAAGACTATGTAGGAGTACCAAGTCATGTTTATTGTAGATCTTTTTAAATTAAGAAAACATTTATTGTATTTTGTTAGCTGAGACATCTTATTTGTTCTACTTTTTCTATACTCATGTATTAAACTTTTAGAAAAAGATGAATTATGTTTTTTCTTTTTGCAAACTACTAACTAATCTTTAATTTACAATACTATGTTTCACAATGCAATTACTTTGCACTTCACTTTTTTGTTGCACGATTTAAACATTTGAATACAAAATCACCGATTATTTGGCCATCACATATGCCAACAAATAATTTGAAGAGTTGACATAGTTTGAGAACAATTATGTTGAAATGTTGCTAGTTTGACTCAAATTGAAATCGTGTATTCAAACAAGTACTAGTGATCTATTTTAACAAGCACTTATAATTCCCAGATTATCTGGTAGGTTGCTAATTTAACAAACACTTATATAATTCTCATCTGATATATTAGCAAATGCATTCTAGGTACATTTAATTTAACTTTTGTACTCCCTCCGTTTCTTTTTAATTGTCTTTTATTATCATATTTATCATTTTTATTTAATTGTCCTTTTTGTATTTTATGGGTATTATTTGTCAATTATACCCTTTGTCAATTACTCTTATCTTTTTCCATAAAACCAATTAATACTATATATTTGGAAAACTAAATCTTTTTTTAAAAAAAAAATTTTTGTTGGTACATAACATATTAAATTTTGTTTTTTTGTACATAATATATTAAATTTACTGGAAAGAAAAAGTGTGGGCAAAAAAATAGGAATTTATTGGTGGATTAAAACGAGGGTATAATAGGAAGATAACGTGCAAAAATACACTTCCTTAATTTGGTGTTATCATTCTAAAAAGACAATTAAAAAGAAATGGAGGGAGTATTAAATTGGACCTTCAAGTTTTTAAAATATTAAATTGGTCATTTTAGTTTTTCTAAGTACTAAATAGATGCTTTAATTTTTGTACCAAAAAAAAAATAAAAATAGATGCTTTAATTTTGAATTAGATTATAATGTTACCTTTTTAATGACCATTCGTTACAAAAATACTTATGTGCATGTTACCCTATAACAACTAATATTACCAGTGGCAACAACTGCGAGTAGTGTAATGTGTAATACCCCGTTATGAAACTCTATTCACAGCCTTCAAGACGCATATAGATTCTTCTAGCAAACGGTTATGTAAGCATTTTGTAACAACTACGTAAGCATACAAAGTTATGCCACACACTAAATGCTCACATGAGCATTTTTGTAACGGATAGTCATTAAAAGAGTAATAGTGTAATTTTGGTTTACACCACCAGTTTAATCTGGTTCGGGGGTCAGTTCTGGCATCAAGTGGTTCCAGCCCCCTCCCGATCGCAGTTGCGGGGGATCGAACCGTGATCCTCCCTACCAAGTTCAGCGCCAATCACCACTGAACCAACTAACGATTGGTAGAGTAATAGTGTAATTTGGTTATAAATTAAAGAATCAATTTGAAACATAAAAAACTAAAAGAATAAATTTGTTACAAACGTTAAACTTAAAGGACCCTTGGATACCTTTAACCTTATTTTTTGGGGTTAAATATGTTTTTTGTTCCTACAAAATGATGACCTTCTAAGTTTAATTCTGGCTTATTTTTTATTAGATTTAGTCCTTGAAAAATTATGTTGCACTCAATTTTGGTCCCTAGTGTTAAATCAACGTGTATTTTAAAATGATTTTTTCGTAGGTATGTTTAGAACATCACAAAAAGTTCATCCACAAAAAGCGAACTCAAAATTTGATTTGTAGGTCACGATTTTCTTACTTTTATCTTGAATTTTTACCATTTAAAAAATTTATATTTAATTAGTCTCATATTAAAAAAGTTCTAAATTTTAGTAAATAAATATTATATGATATTTTAAACATAAAGTACTAACTATGAAGCCCGGATACACAGTATGGATGCCATACATTATTGATATGCGAGATTTTTTAAATCGAGATACGATATGACAAAGATACATTAACAAAATTTTAATAATTAATCTTATATGCATGTAAAATACTTGAAACAAATATACATTGATCATTCTTCATTACTATATAATTATAAATATCACAATTTACAAAAAAAAAAATGTGATCAAAACTCAATGTGTAGAATTTTCCAATAAATTATCATCTATTTTTGACATGATGATGTAAATATTAGCAAAACAAGTCATTAAAATAAGTCAACAAATTTTGTCAAATATCGACATATTGGGTTTCTTCTCTCTCATTATTGTTATCTATAAAAAAATACAACATCTCCATTGAATTGAACTATGAACTCTACCGCCATATTGAATTAAATCATGGACACACGCATCTCCACTAAAATTTCACAATCTTGTCTCACCTTTTTTATATCTTTCATCTTTTGTAGTATACTAGACGTCGGCCCGTGCGTTGCACGAGTTCGACGGAATAGCATAGATATATCAATCATGGTTATGATCAATCATGGCTATTGCTTGAAGAAGATAGTTTAATCATAGATAATTGTCATTAACATTGACCTTGTTATGGTTATTTCTCAATATTTCCATGATTGATATATTTATGGTGTTCGGTTCAACCCGTGAGCCGTCATTGTATGTCAGTCATGCCCGTTGCGAATCATGATTGTTGTCGATCATAAAAGTTTATTATAATGATATTATTAAAATTCAATATTCTTGTTTTCGTTGTTGTAGGAGGAACTTGCAAAATCATCATATACCTTTAAAAGCATTATTACAATTTGAACTTATAAAATCATCATATACCTTTTAAACTTAGAAAAATGTCTCTTGGGAGGATTAGAGATAGGATACTTGACATAAGGCGCAAAAATCAAAAAACTTTCTGAATAAGGCATATGATATGCCCATGAAAGAACACAAGGGTGTGATACCAAGCTTAACCTATACAAATTCTTACTTTCCCATCATACACTGGACAACAAATACTATTAGTATAACTATCCCAAAAACAAAAACTAATAATATATTATAATTGAAATTTTGATCTTAATCAATGATAATCATCTGTTTGAGTGACGCTTGTCTGTTATCAGCTGTTTGAGTGACGCTTGTCTGTTTCCTGCTATACATGTACATGTGCATGGAATAAGTTGTGAAGAACAACTACACAATGGACAAAAAAAATTAAATTAAATAAGGCATATGATATGCCCATGGAAGAACTTAAAGGTCTGATACCAGGCTTAACCAATACAACTTGTTGTTTTCCCATCACAAACTCAACAACAAATACAATTAGTATAATTATCCAAAAATGGACAAAAAAGATTAAAATAATTAAGGGGTTCTATTGATCTACTCCTTCCATGGATAGGAGAGATCCACGAATCACAATGGTAGAAACACAAAATTGTGTAGGTCAAAATAGGAAGAATATCTTCTTGTTCATCATCATGATCATGTGGTTCTGATTACACTTTCATGAATTTTCCTGTGTTATCTGAGACTGAAAAGCGTGCAGTTAATAGAGACTGTTAATTCGGATGATCCATATTAACATTATATATTAACTGCACACTCAACAGTCCCAGATAACACACAAAAAGTCAAGAAAATGTTACCAGAACCAGATGATCATGATAATGATAAAGAAGAAGAGTCTCACATCTGAACCTAGACTATTTCGTGCTTTCAGGATTGTGTTTGGCGGAGCTTTCCTATTAGTGGATAGAGTGAGGAAGAAAGTAAGTGTGACTTAAACACACAACATAACCATAGATGCATGAAGATGGATGGTTGTTGTAGCCATCCAATCAGAAGAGAAAATTGATTTCTGAAGAGATATTTTGCCTTGAGGATATGCCTCAAGAAAAACAAAGTTTGGCTTGTTTTTTACATGGCACATTCTGGAGACCAAATGTCTATTCAGAAAACAACTTCCTCTTATGCTTGGATGACTAAAGCAAACATTTGTCTCCATAATTGCATTCTTTGTATGGTTGCATCATTTTCTGGAGCGACACTTGTTTTGATCGTCCTATACATTTGCATGAAAATTCTATCGGCCCACTTACTCCACCAATAGGAGAGTTACATCGATAACAATAACAAAAAACACAAAATGACATAGGTGAAAATAGGGGAGATTTCTTGTCCATCATCATCATCACCATCTGGTTCTGGTTATGTCTTTTTCCATATTTTCCGACACCGAAAAATATGCAGTTAAGAGATAGTGTTTATTTAGACGATTAATATTCTGGTGTCTTCCAAATAATGATGATCGTATTTACTGTGGGCCCGCAACAAATACAGTAAATACTATAATCGTTACCTAGAAGACGCCAGAACATAGGTCGTCTGAATTAACACTCGATCCTAATTGCACACATTGCAATACCAAACAACACAGAAAAAGACATGAAAGTATAAACAGAACCAGACGATGATGATGATGATGATGATGAATAAGAAAACTCATCCATTTCTACATATTACATTGTATGATTTTATTATTGTGCTTGGCGGAACTTTACTATTGGTGGAAGTAGTTGACCAATAGAATTTCATGCAGATGCATGGGGCAATAATAATAAGAACAAAACAAGTGTTACAGAAAGCCATGGTGGAGCCATACAAAGATGCCAATAATTTGGAAGCTGTATCATTGTAAAAACAAAAGATATGGTTTACCTCAAGGACACCTGGCATAAAGAATAGAGTTACCTATGATAAGCATCCCAGAGATTCGAGGCCAACCGTCAATTCATATCAAAAGAACAATGTAAAATGTGTAAGCCATAGTATCCAAAAAAATGATTGAAGAACCAATATTGAGATGACAACTAAAAACAAAATAAATGCACAATGAACCATGCACGAAAATTTGTCTAGATATAGTGAAAATGAATAAAACAGACCTATGACCAATCCAGCCGTTGGACGAAATCCGATTCCAACAGGATCGATATTAAGAAATCATGGTGAGATTGGTGTTAGTTGCCAAATTTGTGTTTGAACTCGAACTTGAAAGCTATAGTGGGGCATGAAAACCTACACTCAGTGATAGTCCATTCTAGGCCGCTCAAAACCCGAATTATCCTATTCATCTAATTTTGTTTAATGTAGATGGATGGGATAATACAGCTTTAGAACAACGCAATATGGACCATCGCTGAATATTGGTTTTAACGCCGCACTCGAGCTCTCAAGATCTGATTCAAACACAAAACTGACAAACAACAACAATCCAATCATGACTCCTGCACATCGATCCTATTGGATTCAGATTCCGTCTAACAAATGAAGGGACCTCAAGTCTACCATATCCAGATTACCCAAAATCCGAACAATACTCATTTCATTAACAATCCTGCCCGCCAACGCATATTGGCAAACAATATGTATTATTAGTTAAGAGATGTGAAGAGGACCAATAAAATTTTATGGAAATGTATAGAGCAATAATAATAAGATGAAACTAAGTGTTATTCAAAGCCATTTGTGGATTAAATATTATTACATGCCACACATAGTCATTTTTGCCACATCTGGAAACTATTAATACACATTTTCTTGACTTAGTGCGTTGATGAAGAAGAACGGTAATGAAAGGGGTAATGCTGGGATTATAAGGAAAGTGAATAGATTAAACCTATGACCCATCCATTCGTCGGACGAAATCCGATCCCAACAGGATCGATATTAAGAAATTATGGAGAGATTGGTGTTAATTGCCAACTCTGCGTATGAACCCGATCTCGAATGCTAAATTGGGGCATGAAAACCTACACCCAATGATATTTCACTCTAGGTGGTCCTAAACCTGTATTATACTATTCACCCAACCCTGTTTAATACAAATGTTTGGGGTAATACAGCTTTAGAACAACCGAGAGTGAACAATCGCTGAGGGTTGGTTTTCATGCCTCAATCTAGCTCTCAAGATCTAATTCACACGCAAAGTTGGCAAACAACAACAATCCCCTCATGGTTCCTGCATACCTGTTTGATTCAGATTTCGTCTAACAAATGAAGGGATCCTAAGCCTACCATATTTAGATTCCCTAAAATCCCAACAGTACTCATTTCACTACCAATCTTCTCCGCCAATGCATATCGACAAAGAATATGTATTATTAGTTCAGAGATGTGAAGTAAATGATCATCAGGAACATGTAAAATGCCAAGAATATTTTATCCACAACTAAACTAAACCATGAAGATTGAATAATCTAGACATATGCTAATTAACAAATTTTAACAATAATCATAATAACAATAATAATAATAATAATTGAACACATATAAAGAATATGTTAGAACTCATCCATAATTAAATAAAAAAATAAACAAACTTCAATTATACTATTGAAATTAAAAACCTGAAAATGATTAAGCAAATGCATACCTTTCTAAGATAACTTGAAGTTTAATATATAGCTTGAAGATAGTCTTGTACAACTTTGGTTGAAATCCTTTAGCATCCCTATTATTGCATACATGAAAAATGAAATTATTATTCAATCAAAAATTGCAATTAAGATGTGGCTTTATATAAGAGGTTAGCTTTGCTTCAAGTTGCCAACTTGTGTGGATTGTGATACACTCTAGAATATGTTCTACAATTTATATATTAAAACAAAATAAATACTGAAATTTAAAACATATTAACTTGAATGTCAACAAATCTGCATAAACCATTAAAATAAAACCACAAATGAGAAATTAACTTTCAAACAAAATAAATGCTAAAATTTAAAACATATTAGACATGAAACTCACATATTAAACATGAATGTCAATAACTCGCATGTATGCCAATAAATTTGCATAAACTGTAAAAATAAAACCACAAAATGTAACCTAGCAAAATCCTCTTAAGATCAAAAACTTATTGGTCAATCAAGAAAAAATTATAAAAAAAAGTCTTGGAGATGTATGGTCCAATGGTCAACAAAATTACCCAAGTAAGTTTGAAATTGCATACATGGTGGTATGCAAAGAATAAACCTTTCAGCAATTCATTTAACACTTGTGAGTAATAATGTTTACCATTGCAACACATGCCAACATTCGCCGCGAGCAATCAGCCGTCCCGGAAAAAAAGGATGCTCCTGCAGATTAATAAGGATTAAAAAAGTGAAGAAAAGAAATATTTGAGGGGGGTAAGTCAAGAGCAAAAGCACAAACTGATATTATACCAACAATGGTAAGAGCAACAAATAGAAGATGGAAATGACATTATCTGAATCCTGAGCACATGATGGTTCTTGAAATCCTAGTTTCGACAGGGGATCGAGAAGTGGACGAACTGCATGCTTCCTGGCGGAAAAATAAGTAAAATCATCTGCATTCAAAATACAGAAAAAACACATAAAAACAATGAAACCATAAACTAACAGAGAAGTTAAAATCAAAAACAATTATGAACCTTAACTATATTCAACATATTTATGGATCTAAACTATGAATTAACAAAAGACTTACAATAACGAAATCTTCTTGCTTTGAAGAAGACCCATCTTCCATTTTAACCAAATGATCTATTCTTCTTTCAATTTTGCAATGGCAGGACAGAAAGAGAATGGTCAACAAAATTACAATTCTCTAAAACAAATTAAGCTATGCATGCACAAAAGAACCACTAAACACTTAGTGTCCAATAAAAAAATCAAAAGAGTAGTGTTCCTAGTTTATTCTCTAAAAATAAGAATACATAACTAAAATCACAATGGAATCATCCAACAAAATACAACCATAAATAACTTGTAAAACATACATGAGATTTATTTAAGTCAATCCCACCATAAAACCTAAAAAGCACAACACATAAACTATTCAAATCAAAATCAACAACAATTTATTAATAAACACACCAAATAAGTCAAGTTGGTTTACACCATCCAAGCATTAGGCACATAAATGGATCCCCTTCACTTCAATACCACTGGCAAGAACCTGCAATTTTATGCACTTATTAGTGACCAGATCCAAGTTAAACATGGAAAATTTGATTTTTAATCTATGCTAGAAGTAGAGATATTATAGTCAAAGTAGGCATGTAACTAAGAACAACAACATACTATCAAACATCAACAAAAGATGATATAATTGATTTTTAATTTATACCAGAAATAACCCTAAACCATAAACACAGTTTGATTTGATTTTTAATTTATCCTAGAAATAAAGCTATTATAATGCATATGTACTTATACAACATTGATTGAAAGGTAAAACACTAAAACCACTAATTAAATCTAAACCAAAATATAAAAAAGAAATAGAGCTACAAACTCAGAACCAAATGATCATAGACTGTAAACTAATCAAAAATCTGGAAAAGAAGCAAAACTACACCCTCAAGATTTAAACCAAATATTCATAATCTCAAAAACCAATAATATATCAACATATGAATCACCTGCAACGCAAATTAAACCAATATATAAAAAAACAGAGTTACACTCTCAAAACCAAACCATCATAAGCTGGAAAACCAAAAATATCTCCACACATGCACTCACCTGCCACGAAAAATAAATGAATTATGAATTATAAACATTTATCTTCTTAAAAACCAAACTTATTCTCATTTTATTTCACTCTACTTTCCAAAGAAAATTACCAAAAGATTTGCAATATAAATTAATTCTCATTTATGCAAATTTGTGTAGGGAAAAAACAAATCAATCCAAATATCATACACTATAGGCACTAATAAGAACAATATCAAAAGTTCAACATCTCAAATTTAAGTTAGAAAGAACAATACTTTTAATTACAAATAACCACATAAATTTCACTTTAATTTTCAAAGAAAATTACCAAAAGATTTGCAATATAAATTAATTCTCATTTATGCAAATTTGTGTAGGGAAAAAACAAACCTTCACAAAGATCATCAGCACCACCCTATCACTCCTGTCACCACCGTGTATGCCACCACCTACATCACAATTTTTTTTGGAAAAAATTTAAAAACAGAGCAAAACAAAACAGTGCTCAATTTCATGAAAAATCCCAAACATGCAACATCAAAATATGAGGAATTGAACGGTAATCAGTCTTACCCTCTGCGGATTTATCATCAAATTAATCAATTCATGCATCATAGAAAACGATCCGGAAAAAAACCTCTTATTCTCTTGAACTTGTATTGGTACCTCTTGAAGTCAGCCTTCAATCTCTGAGACACAACGCAAACCTAGATTAACATACACAGAAAAAAAAATGCAATTAATCATAATCACACAGAAACATAGTTATGATTAACAAAAAATGAAGAGATAATACAGATCGATTAAAACGGTGAGATAAAAGATGGAAGAACGAAGGTGAATCTCTTTCTGGGAGAGTGATGAAAGAGTAGGAGCTAGGGTGAACCAGCTAGAGATAGAGAGAGAGAGAGAGAGACCAATGGCGTGGGTGTGATGGTGTGCGGCCGGAGAGAGTATCGGCGGAGAGAAACATGGTGAGGGAGATGGCGGAGAAAGAAAGAAGATGGTGAGACGGTGAGAGAGAATGAGACCACGGTAGGAGAGAGGGTGGAGAAAAAGAGAGGAGCGTGAGAGGGTGAGAGAGAATGAGAGAAGGTTTTATTTGGGTTTTGAAGAGAAAGAGGTACATGTGTCCTTCATGCACTGGAACATATGTCCATAGCTTGAAGAGAAAGGGGCACACTTGGCCTTGAAGCATTGAGACATATGTTAAGCATAAATCACACCAGGATGACATCACTGATGATGCAAGGCATTAGGGTTATGCAAGGATCATTAGGGTTTAGCATGATCTCCCTTTAAAAAGATAAAAAGATTAAAAAGATACATACATGCATGTCTCCTTGAATTGTATCTTACAGGTATGCAATAAAATATTGTGTGTGTATATAAAATCGTATCAAATAATAAAATTAAGGACTCACTAAGATTTGAACTTGTGACCTTGTATTCAAAAAACAATTCCTTATCCACTACACCATTTGCGAATACCATGAGAATTTTTGTCTAATATAGTATATATATAAGATACTCGAGGGATGAAAATATCCTATAAGTACACACCTAATACAATATATATAAGATATTCGAGGGGTGTCGTGGCTCATGCCGGCCACCACAAAGATCCGTCCCTTAATGAAGGACTATTTGGTGTGTCATAACAGTAACCCTCAATCAAGTTTAATGGGATAAATGTCATGTAGTTCATGACCCTCTTTCTAGAGATAATGTTCCGACCTCAAGTTCACAACATTGCTTTTAAGGTATTGTCTCAAGTTTTCAACATTGTTTCTAGGTTATTGTCTATTTTGTGCATTGTGTGACTCCTCTCGATTTTATCTTTTTTGAAAAACGTATCTCGTTTGGTGGAGGAGTGTAAATGTTATATACAAAGTACTCTTAATTTATATTTCCAAATAACGTGAGACTACTTTGGTGTATCAGAATAGTAATTTTCTAGTCCAAACTAAGGGGTTAAAGGGACATATAGTTTATGTTCCTTCTAGCGTCAGTACTTTGTCCTCAAGTCCACGACACAATGCATCTATAACTATATATCTATAACTATATATAAAGAAAATAAGATGTTTTTGTGTAGATTTTTTGATTTTCTTATTTTACCCTTTTATCAAAATTCAAATACATTCATATCCCTCCACTCAAAACAACATCTCATGCAAGATATTAACCTCTGTGCAGCAGTTTCCTTCTCCTTATTTCTCCAATTCTCAAACTGCTTTTTTCTTCTTATTTTCTTGAAAATTTGGTTGCTGCAAATTGAGAAATATGAGACTTCAATTTGAAGAAATTTTAAGAGGAAGAGGGATTGGGAGGGGGTGACTTGAATTTGAAAGAGGTGATCTAAGATACTACATTTTACAGTAAGATTCATCTAATTCCCATTATATTTTTTTTTTTTTCATTTTCATTGTGAAAAATTGACATAATTTCTTTTCAAACAAAAAATTGCTTCTACTGCATTCTAGACAAAGAGATATTTCTAGACACTTATAAATAATTCTCAATTGTTCTTTTTTATGTCATCAATATAGTGATTTAAGGTGGTTCTTTAATCATAATTTGGTTTTGCTTCCGTTTTTTCTATATATTTTTAAAGTTTTTTGCCTCCATTTTTTCTCTTGTTATATATATTGTTTATCCATTCTTTCTTTAATGGAATAATTTTTTATCATTTTGGAAGGGATTTAATGTTCGGTTTTTTTTTGGTCAATTAGCCTAGTGGCTCGAAATTCCACCTTTAAAATGGATAAGTGAGATGATCGGGATTCGAACCCCAACCCCTACATATATAATACTTAGATATTTCCTCTTTTATTTTTTTTTTTGGATTATTATTGGAGCATCACTTTATTTTGTCATTTAGTTATTGGATGTCAATCGTCATGTATTGGTAATGTTTTTACTATCGAAGAAATGGAACAGTTGCATTTACAAATGTAGCCATCATTAATTTTTTATTTTATTTTGCCAAATAGCCCAATGACTTGAAATTTCATCTTTAAGGTGAATAAATGGGATGACCGAAGTTCGAACCCCGATCCCCTGCATAATAATGCAAATGTCCACAAATTAAGCTAAGCTCATGAGACATCATTAATTATATAATAGGAAGAAAAAATATAATCAAGTTTACTGTTAATGGATAATCATTCAATTGTGTAAAATATAATTGATCGATAATGAAACACGTACATGTAATATTTTCTTTTACGTTCGATTTTTAAATTTTTTTTATCATTGATCCTCTGAGCTTTCATTATTTTTCAACTTTTTAATTTATACATGTGTGTGTTTGTATTTTGGAGGTTGATCATTGGAACGGTCGAAAAAGTAGTCGAAGATAGAAATTGAAATGTATCATGGTATATGAATTAATTATAACACAACCATTTGAAATATATCATAGTATGTGAAAGACACATGTTTGCGATTACACATCGCAATAAAACCCATACCTACGGGTACCCGCCCAAACTATACCCGCTTTGACGGGGAAAACTCGAGTTGACTGGGTTTGGGTTTGGATTTTCCCCGATTTCAAAAGATGGGGTTGGGGCGGGTAATGAGAACATTGATACCCACCCCGAACCCGTCCCCGAACCCGCCCCGCATATATTAAAATTAGATTTTACCTCTTTAAAATTAGAAATCCTTAAACAATTTCTTAAATTACATTTATATATTTATTTTTTATCTTTAATTCGAGTATTAAACAAATTATTTTCTCTATTTCTTTTCTTCATTTAAAAACATATCGTTGAAACAAAATAATTTTGGGCTTTTAACTTCTTTTATTTAATAAAAAAAATACTAAAATGCAATCAAAATTTATGTATGAAAAGACGTAACGGGGATACCTGAACCCCGTTGGGATACCCGATCCCCGTTGGGTTTGGGTTTGGGGTTATACTTTTTATCTCCGCTCGGAATTGGGATGGGTTTGGGGAAACCCGAACTAGATGGGTTTGGGGAAACCCGAACTAGATGGGTTTGGGTTTGGGGAGAGCAAAACCCGTCCCCGCCCCGCCCCGCCCCATTGCCATGCCTATTTGCGATTACAAATTTATTTGTATTTTCAAGTG
Source organism: Trifolium repens (assembly GCA_030408175.1). NCBI lineage: Eukaryota > Viridiplantae > Streptophyta > Magnoliopsida > Fabales > Fabaceae > Trifolium > Trifolium repens. The sequence continues at coordinate 43,786,105 of CP125851.1, forward strand.
GTTTAACAATTTAAAAGTTTTTTTTGTAGTTATTATTGTTTGTCTCTCTTTTGGTACTTATCATTTTTTTTTTAGTTTTTCGATCTATTCAATAAAATAATTTTAAATGGTCAATCCAATGTTTAAAAAGTATATTAGTAATTTAATAAAATTTCTCATGTGTTGGTGGAAATACTTTTTGGGTTGTGTAGGTGTAAGTTGTTTATATTGTAAAAAAAAAGGTGGAATATGTTTTACGTAAATAAAATTTTTTATTTTGAGGGAATCTAAAAATACAAAAATTAATTTAAATTAAAATCAAATTTATAATAAATCACTATTTACAAATATGGATCACACAACGGGCAATTCGTTAGTCGCTTTGATCTTTAGAATTAAAAATGATCATCAACTTTATAAAAAAGCTAATGTGACATTTTTTAGAGACATGTGACATGTAGAATTAACACATTTGTGGGACAAATGAATGAATGATGTGGTCAGGAACAAAAATGACAATACCTTTTTTTCCTTTCATATCTTCATCTTCTTGCTCTATTTCTTCTTCATCTTGTTCATACATTTATGAATAAAATCCATGATGTTAAACCCAATTTTTTTAAAAAAAAAATCATTGGCACTTATTCATTCACCGAAAAATCATCTGTAAACTAGTAGCTAATTTCCCTTATAGAATTTGCATAACAACAAAATTTGAAAGAAGAAGAAGAAGCGAAAAGAGTTGTTGATAGGTTACTGAATCTATGAAGAAGATTGAGCGGAAGAAGATAAATAAATGATGAGAAAAAAAAGTATGCATAACAACAAAATTTGTAAGAAGAAGAAGAAGATGGAGAAGAATGGGAGGAAGAAGATAAAGAAATGAAGAGAAAAAAAAAGTGATGCCATTTTAGCTTATGGTTACATCATCCATTTACTTGTCCCACAAATGTGTTAACTCTCAGGGTGTTCATACCGAACCAATCCAAAAGTAAAACCACAAACCCATTTAATTTGAACCACACACAGATCATTTTTCTTCTAAATCGCACGGTTTGGTTTGCGGTTTTCGTTTCAGAAAACCGAAACAAACCAAACCACAATACTTAACTTAAATCTATCAACTAGTAGTAATCAACCTATACCTAGTCCAACTTAGCAAGCTCAACCCAAATTGAGTCCATAAAATAGTAGGCTGTCAGAACATATCATTTCACGCGATCCATAAATATGTTGTTAGTATTAAAAATAAGTTCTTATGTATATGCAATTTCTATATATACATATATCATGTAAACAATAAAATAAATTAAAATTTTCTATGTTTATTTTGCAACAAGTTGATAATATTGTCATATTTTTTATATCACGATAAACCGCACAAACCGAACCAACTGTATCCGCATTGGTTTGGTTTGAATGACTTCTTAAAAACCAACCGAACCAAATCAAACCGCATACATTTTTATCTTGCGGTTTGGATAACTTTTATGCTCAAAATCAAACCAATCCACACACCAAACACTCCTAGTTAACTATGCATGCCACGTGACCCTAAAAAATGTCACGTCTGTTTTTTTTTATAAAGTTAACGTCCATTTTAACATCAGAGATCAAAATGACTAACAAAAGTCAGAGTCAATGGCTATTTTGTATTATTTCTTGAGTCAGGAACCATAATGACAGCGATTTGCACATTCATGAACCAAAATGATTGTTTCCGGGCCCCTCGTGCCAGCTCAACAAGCTGATGTGTGTAAAAAAAATTACACGTCAGCTTTTTTGTTGAGTTAACGGTAAAACTTAAGAGCAAGGACTAAACTAACTAACGGAATGCAGATTCAAGGACTAATTAATAGTTTTTCCTTATTGAAGGACCAAAATGACAAAGGATTGCACATTGAGGGACAAAAATATTGTTTCCCCGAATAATATTAATAATAATAATAGAAGATCAATAAGGTCTTTTTTTTTTGTTTTTTATTGATTTAATTTTTAGGCTCAATTCTGTCACATTATCAATTTAGTTCATTTTAGGTGTAAATATTTTACAATTTATTCTTTATAAAAAGTGTTTATGAGGTGTTGTTTATAAACTATCATTAACTTTTAGTAAAAATAAAATAAAATATATCATTAACCTCTATTTTCAAATAGTGCGAGATCTTTAAATGTGTTGTTTATTTTCAATTTTGACAATACGAAAAATCAAATAGTTCCGCACAAGACAACTAACAACAAAATGCCGCAATCAAACGACAAAATCACAAAAAAAAAACTTGATCTATTTGAAAATCACTCATGCATGTTAAAAGAAGGGAAGAAAGATATAGAGGGACGATTTTACGCAAAAAATGACATAAAATCACCCATCTTTTATGAATAACAATGAGAAAGGAAGTAGAAAGAAGGGAGAATTTTTTCTCCCAAAGAAAAAGTTAGAACCGACTAATGCTAAGGTGATTTTGATTTCCACAAAAAGGTCCCAATATTCCGCACATCAAGTTTGCAATATCACCTTTCGTGATACGCGGTTGCTTTACATATAAGTCACTACTAATTATCCTTATAAATTGACATGTCAAGTTCAAGAGTGCGAGTATCGTTTACAAATAAATTTATACCAACATGAAACTAAGAGTATCTTCTAATTGTCCTTCTTATAAGCAACATGAAACTTTTTAATGTATGTGACAAAATAGTGAAAATGAATAAGTATTGCATTTTTGTCTCAACTTATGATGAAAAATATACCAACATCGATAAAATTGAAAGAAAATTAATTTATAAACTCAATTTAAAAGTATAACATATCATAATAATTTAGACAAAATATTTGATGAATGAACTAAAATTATCAAATTTTAAAATAGAAAGATCAATTATACAAAACAATGAGAAGAATGGAACTAAAAATACAATTAAACCAAATTAATAAAAATAAAGGATACAAAATATTAAAAAGAAATTAGTGAACATTTTTATAAAAATAAATAAATAAAATTCTACCAAAAAAAATACCAACAATGAATTGGTTGAAGTAGTAAGAGACTTGACCCCTTTAAACATGTGGTCAGGTTCCCCAACGGAGATTAATCATCGCAAATAGCGGTAGAAGCTTTATACAATATCTAGTAACCAAAAAAATCAAAAATTCTACCAAAAAATAAAAAAAATTAATGGCCATATAAATGGAATTTAGATTCAAATCAGAAAATAAATACAAAATCATTTTTAAATTAAAATATTAATTAAATTGAAGATATTATCTAGCCAAAAAAAATTTGAAGAATTTTTTTATTCTAAAATCCAAACAATTTCTTCCAGACGCGCACTCTTTACAACCTTCTCGAAAACAAACACACAACCCTACAATCTTAACCGTTCAGTAGTTCTCCATGTCATCGATCCTCGTCGTTCTAGATCCAACGGTACTCACCACAACAAGACAAAAACGAATCAAACCACAATGGTTGAACCCACTTGAACCCTAGCGCTGAACCGGTTCGCCCCATAGAGAGGTTTATCCTCTATTTGCATGCCCTAACCAGTAAACGATAGAGAGAGAAAATTTATAAAACAGAACTTTTTAGAGAGAGAAACCAAACCCAAAAATCTGCAAAAACCAGTGTCTTCAAAATTCCACACTACAATTTCAATTTTCAATCTCCAATCTTCAATCACCTTCGTTCTCTATCTACAACCGTTGATTTCAATTTCCAATTTTCAATTGACGAAAATACGTTAGGGTTCTTTTAGAACTTCCGAATTCGTTCAAATCAGGACTTTCGTACACGAATTTATCTTTTTCGTTCATTTTCGTGAGGTGAAATTGAAAGCTCGTTGTATTTAGGTTTTTCGTTGTTGTATGAGATATAGGATTTCGTATTTGATGGATGAGATCTGGGAGAAAGCTGTGGAAACGGCGTTAGAAGGCGAGAAGGATCACGCTTCCGCTAAAACGCTAACACTTGACGGTGCCGTTAAGTGCGTTCAAGGACGTTTACCTCCTCCGAGCCTTCTAGAAAGGTTCCAGAACCTTCAGCATCTTTCGATTGCAAACGTCGGCGTTTCGTCCCTGGAGCAGTTCCCGAGGCTCCGGAGTTTGCAGAAGTTGAATCTCTCCGATAACCGGATCGCCGGTGGTTTGGAGTTTTTGGTTCAGGCTGGACTCGATTCGCTTCGTGATCTCGATTTATCGAACAATAGGATTCAGTTTATTGAAGATCTTGCTCCGTTGGCGCAGGTGAAGCTTGTTTCGTTGGATCTGTATGAGTGTCCTGTTACTCGTGTTAAGGATTATCGATCTAGGGTTTTTGGTTTGATTAAGTCGTTGAAGTATTTGGATAAGATGGATGCGGAGGAGAACGAGAGGCCGGAGTCTGATGATGAGGAGGAGGACGATGAGGAAGAGGAGGAGGAAGAAGAGGATGATCCTGGGAGTGGTGAGATTGATGGAGGAGAGGAAGATCAACATTTTGGGATGAATAATGGACATGGTGAAGGTCTTGATGTTGATGGAGTTGTTGATGCTGATGAGGATGAGGAGAGTGACGCCGATGAGGAGGTGACGGAGACTTCGAGGGGCGGAGTGAATGGGGTGAACCTGAACCATCAGGAGAATGGGTTTCATGTTGCTCCTGTTGATGTTGAAGAGGAAGATGATGATGAGGATTCTGGGGAGGAGATTGATGAGGAGGACGGTGATGATGATGATGTGGTTGAGGTCCATGAGATTGATGATAGTGATGATGAGGATGGGGTTGAGTATGACGAGGATGATGACGACGATGAGGATGATGAGGTGGATAATGATGAAGGGGATTTTGCTGAACCTGAGAGTACTTCTGGACGGTTGGTGAGTACTGAAGGCGAGATTGATGGGCATGAGCAAGGGGAGGAAGATGGAGATGAAGATGACAATGGAGAGACTGGAGAAGATGAGATGGCGGTTGAAGAAGATGACGATGATGATGACGATGATGATGGAGAGTTTGAAGATGATGATGAAGTGAGATATTCCTTTGAGAAACTTTTATTTTTGTTATTTGCATGCATTACTATTGTGTTATGTTTGTTTATTTATTGTTTTTACTCATATACTCTGTTTTGCTAATTGTTTCTGTTTGGCATTTTGTCTTGATGTTGTCAGATTGGTGGAGAGAAGGCGATGATTTTTGGTTCTCTTGATGTTGATTGAGTTTATCTTGTTGAAGTTATTTTCGGTTATCTTGATATTGATTGAATTTATGCTGTCTTGATGTTTATGCTAATTGCTTGCTAACTGGATTTGAACTTTTGTTTGTGCTGTATGATTCTTTTCAATTTTTGTGTGGGGTTTAACCAATTTTTTTTGCCTGATTTGCTGCCAACAGTATTGGTGATTGTTTATACAAGTTTTTGAAACTATGCTATACATGTGTCACTAACTTAATTTATGATCAGTGCATATTGTTACTGTGTGTGCTATTGATGTATCATGTGATCCTTTTTTATGTGAAATTTAAGTGTAGCTCAGTTGTTTCTTTTTTATATTATTTGTTGGTCTGGTAGAGATTTTACGGTTGAGGCCTTTTGAGTTCCTTTGATGTTTTGCCGAAAGAAATTTCACATCAGTTCAAATTGCAATTTCTGCTTTGAATATTGGCTGGTAGACAATTTTTTAGTTATCATTTATGTTAATTTTTGGAATTTCATTTGTGAAACTATCTAAATTTAGGCCCTGTTTGGAATAGTTTATTTTTGAGCTTATGCAAATATATAAGTTTTTATGTTAATTTATAAGTTTCCACTAGCAAAAACTGTATTTTTATAAGCTATTTTTTTCATAAACTACATTGACAAAATTATAAAATACATAAAAACTTGTTTATTTGAATAAGCTTTTTTGCATAAGCTCAAAAATAAGTTATTCCAAATGGGCCCTTAATATTTAATGAGATATAGAAATCCTTATTTTGCTATCGTAGCTGATGTGATGATTTTTTCCATTGACGTCTATATGGCAATTCTGATCTGTTAAAATTTTTGTACTGAAGGATTTTTATGCTAATTTTTCAAGTTATGAGATTTCTACGGTTAGGCTTGTGTCTTGTGTACTATCTAATCATGATTGGTCTATCCTAAGGTTCTCTTGTTTTCATATACTGGTTGTTCATCCCGACTAAGCTAGATTTGATTTGTATTACACCATTTTTCTTTTTTTTTTGCTTTTTCTAAATTTTGAACTGCTATAACTGTGTTTTCTGCCGAAAAAACATGTGGATTTGTTAAATTAAGTATACTGATATAGTGAAGGATTTTGAGTTTTTTGTGTTTGTGTGCCCTGTGACTGAATTGCTTTTACTTAGCTTTCACCATTTATTTGGCTGGTGAATATGTAGGAATACTTGTGTCATATGGATTCAATGCATTTATTTGAAGAAAATTATTTTCCATTTCATCTCAACTTTTTAACCATACTTTGGAATTTTGCTGGATCTACAGGAAGAAGACTTTGGTGCTGGATATCTTGTTCAGCCAGTTGGACAGGCTGAGGCTCTCAATGATGGGGTTGTTGACACTGATGAGGTTGAAAACGAGGATGGTGAAGAGGAGGAAGAAGTTGATGATGATGATGAAGACAATGATGTTCAAGAAGTGTTGCCTCCTGCCTCTTCACACCCCAAGAGAAAGAGGGACAATGATGATGATGATGACGGATGAGGACGACGAAGATGAAGAAGGATTCACAAAGCCATCCAAGAAGCATCACTAACCGCAGACACCATTATAAATTATGTCATGCATGTTCTTTGTTCTGTGATGACTTCCAAGTATTGGGAAGCAGAGAAACCTCAGTTTAGATAATAGAACAATGGTTAGTTTGTAGAAGAAATGTAGCTGTTGGACAGAGGACATATTAGGAAAAAGAATTGTGTTGGGTGGAAATGTGTTTAGTTCAAAAAATCGTTAGTGTCCTTTCACATATATAGCCGTTTGCTCTCAATTAATCAAATTTTCAAATGGCAGTTACCATAAGTTTACCGCTCATGTGTTCAATGCAGGTATGTGTTTGGCTTGTAAAAAAGGAGTTTTCTGATTCTTGGAGGGAACCAAAGGGTGCGAACCTTTTAAAATTTTCCCAAAACCTCTCTAGTTTAATGGAAGCACTTTTTGGCGGCAGAAAAAAAAGCTTGTAAAACAGATGTAGGTATAATAGGTCTTGTGAAAATGATTCCTATGATGAAGCAAGTTGGGTGCATTGTAATGACGTGGCCAGTTCATAAATTATTGCCATTGTTACGTGGATTTATTATTCCAGTTTCTATCAATCTTAAATTTATTATTGAGCTTGATGCCAATTTAAGGGAAAAGAAAACCAAAACCTTGGTCCCGTCGTAATAGTCAAAATGCCAGGTAATGTACCAATGGGCCCCTCGATATGTGCATGCAAAATTGTTTTACTACTAGTGTGTGTGTGTCTAACAAAAAATGGACGGTATTTCATTGTTTATTTATGCTTCCAACACATAATTTTCTATCAATCGTGCATATCTTAATTTTTCATCTTGCCACGTGGTTTAGTTGGATTTTTTTTAATCTTCAATTGGACGGTGAGATGAGCATAGCATTTAATTTTACTCCATTGTTGCTTGTTTTATCAAACTTTTGGAACGAAATCATCAATTCATACTTCATAGTCGAAATTAACTTTGCTTTTTGTTGTTCTTAGGATAGGAGGAGTAAGCGTGAAAGTTCGCGTGACCCGCACGCAGCATCTTGTGCGAAGCATTAACAAGCCTTGGATGTCCATAAGCACTCCTGGAGGTGGTGGTGGCGGCGTGTTACAAAAATCTGCCTATATGGTGGCGTTAATATGTATCCCCACACTATTTTTGTAACTATTTCGATCTGATAATATGATTAATTAAGGATCAAATCTTTTTCATTTATGTTTTGTATATCTTGTGAGAAAAAAAGTGGAACAAATGAGAATTTTTTATTACCCTTAGTTTTGTTAGGTATTTTAAAGTATTTTTTTTAAAATTTTTTTAAAGTAAAATTAATGTAAAATTTAAATTCACTTAACAATAATCAATAAACAAAATATGATATTAAATAAAACCACTAGGTTTGGTCTATCGGTGAGAGGTTTGGATAGTATCAATGAGGTCCTATGTTCAATCTTCATTGACAACATTGTAAACTGAAAAAAATAAAAAAATGATATTAAATAATCAGATATATAACTGTAATTGGAATTAACATATGTTTATTGATATGCCGCCTATTAGAAATCCAACTCTTAACATACTTTAGATCTATAATAGATTTATACTTTTATGTAGGCATGACAATAAAACCCATATTTGCGGGTACCCGCCCAAATCATACCCGTTTTGACGGGAAAAACCCGAGTTGATTGGGTTTGGGTTTTCTCCGATTTTAAAAGATGGGGTTGGGGCGGGTAATGAGGACATTGATACCCACCCCGAACCCGTCCCCGAATCCGCCCCGCTTATATTAAAATTAGATTTTACTTCTTTTAAATTAGAAATCCTTAAACAATCTCTTAAATTACATTCATATGTTTATTTTTTATCTTTAATTTGAGTATTAAACAAACTATTTTCTCTATTTCTTTTATTTATTTAAAGATATATCGTTGAAACAAATAATTTTGGACTTTTAACTTCTTTTTTTTAATAAAAAAAATACTAAAATGCAATCCAAATTCATGTAGGAAGAGACGTAACGGGGATACCCGAACCCCGTTGGGTTAGGGTTTGTGAAGTCTTTATTTTTGCCAATATTACATCACTATTTCTCTATCTAAAATTTTAAGACATAAGAATATAGAGTTATTTACTCCACAGACTTTCTTCTCACAGTCGCAGCCCTCTCCCCCTTAACCTTAGTTTACTCTTTTGTTCATCCACCCAGGAGGGGTGGTTTTAAGGTCAATTTTTGACCTAAAATCACCTCTCTAAATTGTTTTTCCTTTTATTTTCATTTAAATAAGTGATTATCCACATAGATTTGTTTCTTCATTTTTTGCTTTTTAAGTTTGTCCCTGTCTTGTTCAGCGTTGTGTTTGTCGTCGTCCTGTGCGACGTTTGTTGGTTTCTCGTTTTAGTACGGTATTTCGTTGATTCAAATTGACATATCTACCTCAACTCATTACAGATCTGATGAAGACTTGGACGTCAACGTTGCAGATCCGAAAGTATGAAGATTCTGGTTACTTTTATTTAGTCATATTTGTTGGCACTTTCATGATGCCGTTGTATGCTATTAACCTAGGTGCTGCAAGATTATTTGTAGATTCACATTTTTCTGTTTTTAGCAATCTTGAATTTGTAATGATCTTTGTATTTTCACTTTGAATAAATGAATACTTATTTTTAGTCAAAGAAAAAAGAATATAGAGTTATTTCTTTTATAAATCCAACTTTTTTATACTTATAATTAATGTGAACCCATTTTGGTTGGTCTGGTAGATTTGACTTGGGATCTGAAAGTATGCTCCTTCTTAAGGTTTTAGGTTCGATTTCTCTAATGCCAATTTGGATGAGCTAATTTTGCTTCTAAAGAAAAAACACTTATGATTAATGTGAGACTAATTATTCACACTTGAACTTAACAATACTGTCCATCAAAGCTTTTAATACCATTCATTGGAGTCCATCGGAGTGCTGGAAGCAACCACCAACAATATGCCAATGTTCAAAACTACAAGAGAGTGAGACAACATATCTTTACTAAAAACTTTAATTCCATGTAGACAATCTATTTTCTATATATTTAACATACTTTTTTTCATTCACAGTGACATATGACTGATGAGAATGGATTCTCTCTATTAGCATGAGAAAAATAGTGGAATCTTAACAATTGAATCGGGGATGGATTTGGGCAGGGGCAAGCAGGGTCTGTGGCCCCTCCGTCCATCTTGTTCATTACCTTTCTAACCAACCATAATACTAATACTAAAATTAATTAGGCAAAATGTATTCTTAGGTCCTTTAAGTTTTATGTTTTAGTAACAGATTGATCCTTTAAGTTTTTTAAGTAACAAATAAGTCCTTTAATTTTTTTAAGTAACAAATAGGTCCTTTAAGTTTGTAATTTGTAACATCTAGGTCCATCAATTACTTAAAAAATAGGACCTAAATATTACAAATTACAAACTTAAAGGACCTATTTATTACTTAAAAAACTTAAAGGACTTATTTGTTACTTAAAAAACTTAAAGGACCTATCTATTACAAACGTAAAACTTAAAGGATTTATTGATGCATTTAACTTAATAATTATTATGAACATATGTGTAGTCATATTAACCAAAAGGATTATATTTATTATGCAGTGAGATTTCTATGCACACATGTTCGTATCTTAGTCTATTTATTTTTATAACAAATAATATGTATTTTTTAAGGCATATATAGTATATATGTTAAATCCATCAATTATATTGGATTTATTTAACCATTATAATATTTTAATCAAGTGATTCAACTCGGTTAATATTTAATAAGTTCATGTTAGGAAGAATTATTTTGAAGAAATTGAGTTTAATTTTTTGACGGAACAATATTTTGTCAGAATTTACTATTTTGTTGTCGAATCTAATATTATCAGCATCCCTTTCCTGTGAACCGAAAGGTTAACAAAAAAACTATTATTATATTTTATTTTGCATTTAATATTATAGTTTTGGCCCCCGGTCTCATACATTTCTGGACCCGTCCCTGCATTGAATAAAATTGAGATATGAAATTAAAAATGGGAGAAAAATATTTAAGAGTGAGATTGAAGATACATGAGGAACATAAGAGAAAATAAATTGAGAAAATTCATTCTTAAGACCGACTTAACATTGCACTTGAACCTCGGCAAATATCAAACACCCTTTTAAAAAAACATATTAATGAAAAATTACTACAAAGCCTTCCAAAGTTGACTATTTAGGATTTGAGCAGATTTTGTATTTTCTCTACATGTGCTCTATTTTACTTGAGAGTGAGAGGTGTTAGTAAGCTATTTCAGGTCAATATTTGTTATGTGTTTGATATATCCATCAATTTTTAAATAAAATTATGGCTATAGAATTTTGATGATAAAATAAACACCAACCAGAAAATGGCAAAACCTATAATTGAGTCTAACAAAGCAAGATGTGGCAGAGACAGAGGTCCTCCTTTGTAGGAGACCATTGAGGAAAGACAAAGAACATTTCCTTGTGTGTGTGATTTTTTGTCATGTAACAAAACTTCTCTTCCTTCTTTCTTTGTTTCTTTCTTTCGAGAACCCTTGTACACCTCTATCCAGGTATGTAATTAACATTTCTTCCCTTGTTTCGATACATGAACATGAAATCGATTTAAACTTTAATGACATTCAAAAACTACACCACACTATCTGTGTATTTGGAACCGCGACCAAAAGGCTTCTACGCGTGTCCAAGCACAAGCTACCATTTGTAATTTCGAAAATGAGTCTTGTGATGCAAGAAAGGGTTTACAAATGCAGATTCAAACAATGACTATATATGTTTGAAATGGCCGTGAGTTTCACAAAATTGCATTATCACTGTGATTTTGTTGAAACTCTAAATCATAATTTTATTTAATCAAATATTTGTTGACATGGTAGTTTCATGTGAAATTTATCGCCAATTCTAATATGCTCGTACACTATGAAGCATGGACATAAACATGAATATTAGATACGATAGAGATACTGATACGTCAATATCGATAATAATTTGAAAAAAAATGTCATAATTCGGTATAATCATTAACACCGACGCATGTTTGATACCGATGCATGCATAATCTGATAAGTGTCTGCGCTTCATCGCTCGTACATGTTCATGTAGTATTTTTTTGTCTCTAGCTAATAAACTTGATCTTGATTATTTAATTTAATTAATCTCTAAAACTGATTATTATTACAATTGTAATGCTAGGGTTCTCAACAACATTTTGATAGAGTAAAGTAACGTTGTGTTTCCGGCATTGTGGTGGTTCTAACGCAGTATAATTAACCTCTTAGCCGGAACACAACACAAAACACAAAAAAGAAAAAGAGGAAATTAGAATGGCACCCTCACCCCCACATAACTCTTCACCAGATGATGCCACACCTGATAATTCTACCCCTGATGATGCTGATGGATCATCATCAAGAAATTCACATTCTTCATCACACAAAGGTTCATCATCTTCACATGGTAGCAATAAAGATGATGTTAAGGCCTTAATTGGAGCTGCTATTGGAGCTGGATTTGTTATTCTTATCTTGGTTTGTTGTTGTTGTTTAATTTGTAAGAGGAGGAAAAAGAAGGGAAAACAACAAAATTATTATTATGGTCCTGGAGAACATTCACTTGGAAAAGGTAACATACTTGTCCACTCAACTATTAATTGTCACAATTCTTTTGATTTTTAAGATATGTATCATATCATGTCATATGGTTAATTAGGACAAACACTTGTATACAAACTTAATAATCATATATTAATAAGAGAGGTAAATATTGTTAGGATGTTGGATATAATGTCTCAACATTGTAGTCAGTTAGCTTTTGTTAGGATGTTGGATATAATGTCTCAACACTGTAGTCAGTTAGCTACTAGCAAGATAGTTAGTGTGTCACTTGCATTGTAAGCTTCCCTATATATATGGGACTAACTTGTACAGTTGAATAATGAGAATAACCACCCTTTCCTTACAAGTGGTATCAGTTTAAAGATCCACCCTGTAACAGAAAACCGCAGTTTGTCAGTTACAACCGTTTCATACCGTTACAACCGTCGTTCTCCACCTTCTTCTTGATTTTACACCGTAACTTTCTCTGTTCTTTAATGGCGGAGCATTCAAACTTTATACAACCGGCGATTCCAAAGTTTGATGGTTTCTATGACCATTGGGCAATGCCGATGGAGAATCTCCTTCGATCAAAGGAGTATTGGAATCTCATTGAAACCAGTGTTGTTATAGCTCCGGCAAATGCGAATCAAGAACAAAGAAGGATAGCTGAAGAGAGCAAGTTGCGTGATTTAAAGGTGAAGAATTACTTGTTCCAGTCGATTGATAGATCAATCATGGAGACAATCTTGACTCGTGACACGGCGAAGGACATTTGGGATGCTATGCGTAGAAAGTATCATGGATCAACGAAGGTGAAGAGGGCTCAGCTGCAAGCTCTCCGTCGAGAGTTTGAGGTTCTTGCCATGGGGGAGAATGAATCTGTAGATGAGTACTTCGCAAGAACACTCTCAATTGCTAACAAGATGACAACACATGGAGAAAGAGTGGAGCAATTAATGGTTGTGGAGAAGATCTTGAGATCTATGACTCCAAGATTCAACTATGTTGTGTGTTTTATAGAAGAATCAAACGATGTAACTACCCTATCCATTGATGAGTTATAGAGTAGCTTGTTGCTTTATGAACAAAGAATGAAGGCTCAGAAAGAAGGTAGCAGTGAGGAACAAGCACTCAAGATTGCTAATGCTGGTAGGGGCAGTGGTAGAGGTAGGGGAAGGAATGCTTCACGAGGTCGTGGGAGAGCTAGACAAAGTAAGGATCATATTGAATGCTATAAATGTCATAAACTTGGACATTATCAATCTGAATGTCCCACTTGGGAAGAAGCAAATTATGTTGAGTTCAATGAGGAGGAAGAGATGCTTCTGATGGCCAAAAATGATCCAAGAACTGATACAAAAGAGGAAGTTTGGTATCTAGATTCCGGGTGCAGTAACCACATGGTAGGTGTGAAGGATTGGTTATATGAATTTGATGATAAATTCAGAGAAACAGTCAAGCTAGGAGACAATTCAAAAATGGCAGTCATGGGAAAGGGCAATGTGAAGTTGAGGATTGGTGGCAAAGTAGTTGTAATCACAGATGTGTATTATTTGCCAGGATTGAGTAGCAATTTGCTTAGCATTGGCCAGCTTTAGCAGAGAAATCTCACCATCATCTTCAAGAATGATATGTGTCAAATCTTTCATCAAGATAAAGGTTTGATCCTATCAACTCACATGTCACCTAATAGAATGTATGTTGTTCTAGCTCCCATTGTTATTCCAATGTGCTTAAAGACTAGCAAATTGGAAGATACAACTCAGTGGCATATGAGATATGCACATTTGAGCCTCAAAGGATTGAGTATCTTAGCCAAGAAGGCAATGGTGAAGGGTCTGCCAGACTTGAAAGACATTGAAGATAAATGCACTGACTGCTTGGTAGGGAAGCAACATAGAGATGTGATACCAAAACAAGCAAATTGGAGAGCAAGTGTAAAGTTAGAATTGGTGCATTCTGACATTTGTGGTCCAATCAAGCCTGAATCAAATGCCAAGAACAGGTACTTCATCACTTTAACTGATGATTTTACTAGAAGAACATAGGTCTATTTCTTAAAAGAAAAATCGGGTGCTTTTGATGTTTTCAAAAGGTTTAAAGCACTTGTTGAAAGAGAGTCAAACTGTTTAATTCAGTGCCTTAGAACAGATAGGGGTGGTGAGTTTACATCCACTGCATTTAATGACTTTTGTAGTGAACAAGGCATCAAGAGACAGTTGACTGCTGCTTATACTCCTCAACAGAATGGAGTATCAGAGAGAAAGAACAGGACATTGTTGAATATGGTGAGAAGCATGCTATCTGATATGAATGTTCCTAAGGAGTTTTGGCCTGATGCAGTCAAATGGGCCACTTATGTCTTGAATAGAAGTCCTACACTTGCAGTAAAAGACATGACTCCTGAAGAAGCTTGGAGTGGACAAAAGCCTTTTGTGCATCACTTTAGAGTGTTTGGCTGTTTGGCTCATGTGCATGTTCATGATGTACATAGAAAGAAGCTTGATAGTAAGAGTACAACATGTGTTAATCTAGGTGTAAGTGAAGAATCTAAGGCTTACAAAGTATATGATCCAGTCAATGATAAAGTCTTCATCAGCAGAGATGTTGTATTTGATGGGTCTAAGGGATGGAATTGGCAAAGTAACAGTCAAAATACACAAGAGAGTCCTAGTGGTGTTGATAGTACTTCTGATGATGAGGATGTTATTACTCCAGCCACAGCTGCTACAGATGATATAGTGGTCAATACTGATGAAGTTGGTGAGACTAGTGATGATGATGATGCAGGTGAAATGGTGAACAACAATGGGGAAACTAGTCAAGGCGCAGTGCAAAAAAGAGTTAGAAGACATCCTGGCTACCTAGAAGACTTTGTAACTGGTTCTGAAGATGAACAAGAAGAACAACTTCACAATCTAGCTATCTTTAGCAGTAGTGATGATCCTAGTACTTATGAAGAAGCAGCAAAGTCAGAAATTTGGAGAAAGGCTATGGACCAAGAAATTGATTCCATAGAAAGTAACAACGCTTGGGAACCCACTGCTCTTCCACTTGGTGCAAAGACTATTGGAGTCAAGTGGATTTATAAGACAAAGTACAATGAAAAAAGAGAGGTTGAGAAACATAAAGCAAGACTGGTGGCAAAGGGGTATACTCAGAAATATGGAATTGACTATGGTGAGGTATTTGCTCCTGTTGCTAGATGGGATACTATCAGGACTATTTTGTCTATAGCTGCAAGTAAGAAATGGTGTGTGTTTAAACTTGATGTGAAGAGTGCCTTTCTTCATGGAGAATTGGTTGAAGAAGTGTATATTGATCAACCAGCAGGATATCACAAGGGAGGATCTGAGATGGTCTATAGACTAAAGAAAGCACTCTATGGCTTGAGACAAGCCCCTAGAGCATGGTATAGTAAGATAGAGTCTTACTTTTGTGCTGAGAAGTGTACTTATGAGCCAACACTGTTTGTCAAAAATGGTGTGAGAGGCAAAATTCTCATTGTTAGCTTGTATGTAGATGATCTCATCTACACTGGAAATTACTTGAAGATGATAGAAGAGTTCAAAGAGTCAATGAAAGGAAGATTTGCTATGACAGACTTGGGAAAAATGAGATATTTCCTTGGAGTAGAAGTCAGCCAGAATGAGAAGGGAATTTTCATTTTCCAGCACAAATATGCATCAGAAATCTTGTCTAGATTTGGCATGAAGGAGTGTAACAAAGTTTGTAGTCCAATTGTTCCTGGATGCAAACTGGTGAAAGATGAAAATGGTAAAGCCTCAGATTCTACTACATACAAACAGATGGTGGGATGTTTGATGTATCTGCTAGCAACTAGGCCTGATATTGCCTTCTCTGTATGCTTAGTAGCTAGATATATGGAGAGACCTACAGAAATACATGTGGCTGCGGTGAGAAGAATCATGAGATACTTGAAAGGTTCTTTGAGTTTTGGCATCTGGTACAGAAGTGGAGATGTAGATGATTTGCAAATGATTGGTTGGACTGACTCTAACTATGCTGGTGATAGTGATGACAGGAAGAGTACCTCTGGATATGTTTTCAAGCTTGCTTCTGGTGCTATATCATGGTCCTCAAAGAAACAACCAATAGTTACTTTGTCTACCACAGAAGCTGAGTTTGTGGCAGCTGCCTCCAGTGCTTGTCAAGCAGTTTGGTTGAGGAATGTTTTAAGTCATTTGGGTTGTAATCAGAAGAATGGATCTTGTGTTGCATAGGCTAACTTGTACAGTTGAATAATGAGAATAACCACCATTTCCTTACAAATATAGTAGTGATTAATTAGGCTAGCTACCCAACAATGTTGATCAATGGTTCACGTCTCTTCCAACTTAATTAGAGATCATGTATTTGAATGCAATTATGCGAATATAATAGCATTAAAGTTTAAAACTATTGATCAATCGTTAGTTGGTTCAGTGGTGATTGACACTGAACTTGGTAGGGAGGATCACGGTTCGATCCCCTGCAACTGCGAGCGGGAGGGGGCTGAAACCACTTAATGCCAGAACTGACCCCCGAACCAGATTCAACTGGTGGTGAAAGCCAAAAAAAAAGTTTAAAACTATTGAAAAGGTTTTTCGTCCCTTTTTATTCTGACCCAACTCGAAGAATTAGTTTATAGAAAAAAGGAAGGTAGGCTAGTTATATTATATAAATTAATAATTTAATAGTATAATTATTTATCACAACAACTTAATTAGCACATCATATTGAATCAGACTAGTCTATTTAATTTGAGATGATATTTTGTTTTCATCTCATGTGAAACCTATCACTACAAAAAAACGTTGAACTACCACAATTTTTAATATAGGGCCATGCTAACAAAGTGTTTTTGGGTACTTGCTGGCATTTCTCTTTAATATAGGCTACATTGAACTTTACCGTTGCAAATATGTCTTTGCATCGGTTTATATTCCTTTTGAGATTGAAGCTTCGCAACTTAGTTCCAACCCATAAAACACAGTTTACTATACAGCAAAGTGAATAACAACACTTGTTTTAGGTAGCAATTGTAAAATAGAAACATATATTGAAAACATTGTGCTGGTTTTGTAATGAAAAGTAAAAAAATAATGAATTTGAAAACAGAAAGTGTGTTTAATCAAGCCAAACATGTCCTAAGGTTAATTTATGTAATTAGGCAAACAATTCTTGTCATATACAACTATAGTCTCTAATCTATGCATGCCAAAGAAAACAAAAATGTTATGATCATATCATACTTGGCATTATGCATACTTATATCATGTTTAGAATAATTTGTTTGAAGAACAATTGGAAGAATGAAGACTAATTCTTGATTCTTAGACTACTTATTTCGTACTTCAGGGCGAGATCATTCAGGACAATGTAAGTGTGTTATATTGGTTAAAATGATTTTGGGTTCTATTTTCAAATTGTGTTTGACACACAAAAAAATTCAATTAAGCATATTAAATAATTGATTGATATATAGTTATTTTGAACCTCTAATATAACTTGCACAGGGAGCAATTATTACCACAGCGGACAACATCCTCATCCAAATTGGCAAGGAGGCCCAGGCCCAAGCCCACATGGAATGGATCATGTTGTTAGAGTCCAACAAGCACCAAATGGAAGTGGAGTTTGGGGTGCACCACACCCTTTAATGAATAGTGGTGACATGAGTGCCAATTATTCATATGGAATGGGCCCACCTATGCCTCCTCCTTCACCAGGCCTATCTCTTACTCTCAAGGGTGGTACCTTCACTTATGAGGAATTGGCATCAGCTACTAAGGGATTTGCTAATGAGAATATTATAGGACAGGGAGGTTTTGGTTATGTCCATAAGGGAATTTTGCCTAATGGAAAAGAAGTTGCTGTTAAAAGTTTAAAATCGGGTAGTGGGCAAGGCGAACGTGAGTTTCAGGCGGAGATTGATATTATTAGTCGTGTTCATCATCGTCATCTTGTGTCGCTTGTTGGATATTGTGTTAGCGGTGGACAAAGAATGTTGGTTTACGAGTTCGTTCCAAATAAAACTTTGGAACATCACCTTCATGGTATGTATATGTAGCGTGTTATATATACTTTTGCTTTTGATTAATATTCGTTCTAACATATCGTCTCAAAATGACGGATTTAAATTAGTCATATTTAAAAGATCAAAGGTGAAAATATATAAAACATTGCATCAAATAATTATGAACCCACATTCATAATATCTTATATACTTGATTTATAGGAAAGGGTGTGCCTACCATGGATTGGCCTACTAGAATGAAAATTGCACTAGGATCAGCTAAAGGGCTTGCTTATCTTCATGAAGATTGTAAGATTAAGATACAATTTATATACAACCTTTTTTTTTTTTAATTTTTTTTCTCTTCATATCTTTCTCATATGCTTTATATATTAATTTGTTTTATTCAGGTAGTCCTCGCATTATCCATCGTGATATTAAGGCTGCTAATGTTCTAATTGATGATAGCTTTGAAGCTAAGGTCTCTCATATTTACATTTGTTATTCACTTTTTCTACTATGTTGTTATCACATATGTTACCTTTTCTTGCTAGTGATTGATTATACCAATTATGCATCTTAAATAGGTGGCCGATTTTGGATTGGCTAAGTTGACTACTGATACTAATACACATGTCTCAACTCGTGTCATGGGGACATTCGGGTAATTCTTCATCACACATTACTCAGATTCCTAGACCGTTAAATATGTTTGAGAACTCTCTTTTTTTGAGATAACTTGTGGAATGAAATCTAAACCTATTTAACAATTACTACATTAGAGGTAGTATTTATTATTTAGGAACTAATATCTTCAAATTAATTATTCCAACTTAATATTCTAGACTTTCATGTTGACATAGGTACATGGCACCAGAATATGCATCAAGTGGAAAATTGACAGAGAAATCAGATGTTTTTTCATTTGGAGTAATGCTACTAGAACTGTTAACTGGTAAACGACCTTTGGATTTGACCAATGCCATGGATGAAAGCTTAGTCGATTGGGTTAGTACTATTAATCTATATTTTAATATCTTTCTTTCCCTCAATTAGGCAAATTTTTATGTTATGTTTAGGAGTTGGTTTTGGAGGAGGGCTTCAAAGGGTCAAAACTATACATGATACTTCCTCAAACCTAAAATATAAGTAAGAAATGATCAACAAAAGTTAATGTATTTGATTTAAATTTGATACCAAATATATTAATTTTTGTTGACCCATTTTTGCTTATATTTTGAAACGAGTGAAGTGCATGATTACACTTATATCACATTTAATTCATTTTTCAAAATATTTTATAGTATTTTAGTTTTTTTAATATTTAATAGTATCCATGTCTAAACCATTCATCGATCTAACACATACGTATAGATTTCAAAACTTGTTGTAATGTGAAGATTTTGTCGTTTACCCCCTCATGGAATATGCTGACTTAAGATTCCACATAAGTGATGACATGGAATGGCTAATGAGGGGGATAAACCAAAACTCGCTAACATTACAGAGGGCTAAAATGACGGAATCTTAAGTCAACATATTCCATGAGGTGGGTAAACGACATAATCTTCACATACAGGGGTAATCGAAAAAAATTATTACAGGAGAGTAAATCAAAACTCGCTCACATTGTAGGAGGTTAAACACTTATTAACTTTTTAAAAAAAAGTTTTTTCAATGTTTCATAAAATATTTTAATATTTACATTAATGTGAAATTATGTATTGATCAGGCTCGACCACTCTTGAATCAAGCACTGGAGGAGGATGGCAACTTTAGTGAATTGGTGGATCCGTTTTTGGAAGGAAACTACAATCATCAAGAAATGATAAGATTGGCAGCTTGTGCTGCTAGTAGCATTCGTCATTCTGCTAAGAAACGTTCAAAAATGAGTCAGGTTATACTTAATCATAAACAATATATATAGATGAAGTTAATTGATATTATATTTTATGAATTTATAAAATCGTGAAGATTTAAAACTCAATACTCTTTTTGTCTCATATTGAATGTCATTTTAGATTATTTCACATGAAAAAATTGTAAACAAATAAAATAATATAACAATATTACTACAAAATTATCCTTATCATTTTTAGAATATTAACCATTGTCATAAATTAATAGTGGAATATAATGAACTTGAGAATGGAGCTCATAATATTTTTTTTATGAGTGGCATACTTGACAAAATAATTACTATTGCATTTGAAAATTTAAAGCAAAATTGCTAATGTGACACTCAATATACATAATAGAAAAGTAGAATATATTGTTGGGGTATGGTCAAGTAGATGCCTTATTTTGGTCATGTATAGTTATGTTTGATGTTTCATTTGGACTTAAATGAAAAACTCTAATTTTGTAGTCTAGAAGGATTATTTTTTGTTAGATAGACGAAATGACAAACCATTGAAAATAACATCTGGCAGTAGTTAAATTTTTTTACATTTCTGCCAGTTGAACTAAGATTTATTTAAATGAGAAAAGAATTATATATGATATAACTTATAGTATGATTTAATCATGTGCAGATAGTAAGGGCATTAGAAGGTGATGTATCATTAGAAGACTTGAAGGAGGGGATGGTTAAATCTTCAGGGCATACTAGTGCTTATGCCTCTTCATCTGGCTCAGAATATGATACAAAACAATACAATGCAGATATGATGAAGTTCAGAATGGCAATAATGTCAAGTCAGGAATTTGGTGATAGCAGTGAGCTCCCTAGTAAGGAGATGGGTCGTCACTAGAAACATGGGGTGCCACTTTTTAGAACTATATACAACTTAATCAAATCAAAAGAGATTGATGATAATAGACCTCAACTAATTTTGGTTGATTTTCATCACATAACCATTTTGTTAATCATACACTTGATAGGAAAGAGGGAAAAAAAATTAACAAATTAATTATATTGGGGTCGTGTTGATATGAAATGTGGTGTTTTGTTATGGAAATTTGAGAATGGATGTGTAGTTTTGGAGCATTATTGAGGATTTTGGAGTGTTTGAGATTCACATTTTACAGGGTACAATTTAATACAAACTGATTTATTCATTAATTGTCATTTTACAATTTTTTTGTATGGAGTATGTACATTTACATTAGACAAGATTATTTTTTGAAATAGAGATTGACAAAAATATAACATTAATTCATTATTCATGGGAGTTATTTGTAGGTTGTATTACAAATGTTGTGTTTGTTACTCATTTGCATTTTATGAACAAGGAACAATTGTTAGTTAGATCAAAACTATAATCTACTATCCCAGTCCATTATAAATGCTTCATTTTTAGTTCATTATAAATGTATCATTTAAGTCGTGACACCCTTATAAATAAGGTTATTGCTAACGAGTTTAACTATTTTATTTAAAGAAACTATTTATTAAAAAGGTAAAATATTTTACTTCTCAATGTGTTGACTTTATATATTTAAGATGTTTAAAAAGTATCCCGAAGACACTCGTTAGCATTTCTTTATAAATGATATTAATGTGTAGGCAAAATCCTTAATCTGATGTTTTAAAGATAACAAACATCTTATTTATATTTTATGTGAATTCTGATCTTTTTGTGATCTAACAAGTGCTCTTCAGTGATTAATTAAGACAGGAAAAAAAGTTCATTCATTATATATCACTCACTTTGAAAATGATGATTAAAGCAATTTTTGAGAATGATTTGAGAACATTCTTTGTTTACTGCCCAGACTACACGTGCAATTTATTCAAGTCATCATAAGCACTTAATTCCATGGCAACTAATCTTGTGACAAAGAAACGATTTTTGCGAGGAATTTATTCCACAAAATCTCTATAGAATATAAGTCATTTAAGGCAAGGATCAAATAATGGCATATGGAAGCTTCTCTTTTGGTTATGTTTAAGGAATGGACATGAACTTGTCTTTGACACATAAGCTCTCAACTTGACAAGCTCTATTCAGAGATTATTTGAAGATATTTTATGGACCAATGAGATCAAGACAACAAGCTATGCACTACTAGTTGGCAAGTACTTCTTGAAAGGACTTTATGAACATTCTCCAATGTATTCTCTTACAAAGAAAATGATAGTTGTACTTTTGTAAGTACACAATGAATACTAATGGATAAGAAGAAGAACCAACTGCTATTTTCTGCCCTACAAAGCTATCTTGATGAGCAAGAACCATCCTTTTTATCTAACCAACGAACAACAAAATACTGGAGAACAATATGAGAACGTTCTCAGCTTTGACAACTTTTTGCACATTCTTTGAAGATCTTCAACCAGCTGTCTCCAGGAGTTATAATTTGAATATAAATGCCATTTTACAATGTCTTTGCATGCAAGACAAGTTCTAACATCTAGACACGACTCATGCAAGCTCAACTCTCACGCTCCTCATTGAGAAATCATGAAGAACAATTTGAGATCGTTCTAGCAGACTTATTCTCTTTCATCAACTTTGTGTGATCTGCTTTTTGAAGGAATAACGACTAGTTTTTGGCTCCTAACGTACAAACTTGATGGCCAAGCAACAAAGGACAAAACTACATCTATAAATAGCACACTTGGGTGCACTTGAAGAGTAAGAGCTTTAGTTACAAAATCATTATCATCTACTTGTCTTTATCGTGCAAGTGATCAAGCTCTTCTTTACCACTCTCAGCTCTTTAACTAATAATTGGATCATTATATCTCTTGAGTGAATTTGAGTGACTCTCTGTAAGCCTCTCAACGTGGTTGAGTTTATTTGTAAGCTTTTGTGATCCACAACTCTTTGTTAAAAGAAGATTGGTTCAACTCAATACGTAACTATTGATTGAGTGACACCATTACAAGTATGTACGACTGGGGTAGATTTAAGCTTGTAGGGCTTCAAGGTTATTGATCTTGGTCTAGATCAAAGAGGTTTGTATTTGAGATTGTTAATATCTCAAAGGACATAATGGATAAACTCACGAAGCGTGGGGACTGGATGTAACCCAAGTTTGGTGTGAACCAGTATAATTGGTTGTGTGTTGATTTCTCTCTTTCCCTATCTTTTATTTAGTGCATGCACAACACACACTAACACACATTTTTATTAAACTGTTTTACTAACCAGATCAATCTGGGATCATTCTAACGTGTGTGAAGTGAAATTTTTATAAGGAAAATTTTAACAGGTTTACAATTCAAACACCCTTTCTTGTGAAAAACTTTGCTTTTTCAATTAACAACATTCTCACATTATGTATTAACTATAATGTATGTATATATATATGCGACCTCATGATAGTGGCAACACTTCTTTCAACATGCCTTTTATTTACATAATCAATATTTTATTATAGTTTTTAAATATTCTCTAGTGTATTTTTTGGATTTACCATGTTATAAATACAAGGTTTTTCCATACAATGTGGAGATATATGAGGTATATAATGTGGATTCTTCCCTCTCAGCTGAACTTTTTCTATACGCAAGAACTATAGATCAAATTCGTGACCACTTGTTTAAGGGATTTAAGTTCTTTACCACTTGGACCAAGAAAAAAAAAGAATTTTAAAGAAACAACCTCTAATCTCTATATTTTTTCATGTAAAATTCTCTCTCTCATTTATGGATTTTTTTTTGCACTTTTTCACTCTACTTCCCAAACCATTTCATCTAGAGACATGGGATGGGACATTGAAATTTGAAGAAGAAATTTAGGGATGAATTTTAGCCCTTCCCATTTTAATTTTAGTTAAATCAATGTTTTAATTAAATAGTAGTATGTCTATTTGCTTTTAGCAAAAAATAATTTGTTTGTATTTTTAAAATAAACTGTTTATTTGTTTCTAATTAAAAAGGTTTATTAATTATATATTAAAGGCCAACACGTGTTTTTAATTTCGTTGTTGTATTATTGAGAATTTGGGTTTAATCTCTAAAAAAACTCTCCTCATTTTACCCCTATAATACTGGAACCCTATCATTCCAGTCTTTCATTTTGACACATCACTCAAAAAATTGTCATGACTATGGATCTGCTAACTGGACCAGTGTCATGTATGTAAGGAACTTTGACTTGACCTTTTTTTCTGACTTATTATTTTTTATGCTTTTTAATTATTTTTTAGAAAGATTGAAACAAATAAGAAAAATACATTTGTTATTAAACACCACATTCTTTATCTTCAACACCATTGACTGTGTAGGTTACTGAACAACAATTATTATTTTAAAATAAATAAAAAAGCTCGCCTTGACACTTTTTGATTTGTATTGTGCAAGCAAGCTCGCCATCTTCCTCGTAAGGTCTAATCCGACCATCTCATTTCGTCTTTGTTAGCGGCAACCGTATCCTCTTTATGTTCGTTCATGAATTGGTTGAGAACTTCTATAATCGTCGTCTCGTCGATGAGTTGTGTTCCATTTTTTGATTTTGTAGTTGGACTTCGCTTTTGTTTCACGATTTTTGATTGTACAATTTTTCAGATCTAATTGGATTTTATACAAGTTTTATCATATGGGTACACAACTAAAGTAGAGCATTATGAAGGTGTGAAGTTTAAAACTTCTTCAAAATCAAAGTATTTGCAACGGATAAGAACACAAAAACACAAATAAGAATGTAAAGAGTGAGAGAGAGAAGCACACACAAGCAATTTATACTGGTTCCCCTCACAAACCGAGAGTACTGCAGTCCCCTTGCACTTTCACGGGATTTCACTATAATCTCACTAGATTACAATTTCTCAAGCACACTTGCAAGAGACTTCTCAATCTTAAAGAGTTTAAGAAATATAAGAGTATACTATCAGAGGTGTTTACAAAATACAACTCTTTACAAGACTCAAACTTTTAATTCTAAGAAACAAGATAAAAGAACTAAAAGTGTTTGATTTCTTTCCAAGGAAGGTAATTCATCTACCTTGCGCGTTTTGAATATTGCTTAACCATTTTGAGTAATAATAGTACAATTGTACAATTCTTCAAAACGCTCCCTTTATGGATAAGGCTAACACTATTTTATC
The DNA here is from genome assembly GCA_030408175.1 of Trifolium repens. NCBI lineage: Eukaryota > Viridiplantae > Streptophyta > Magnoliopsida > Fabales > Fabaceae > Trifolium > Trifolium repens. The sequence continues at coordinate 43,811,459 of CP125851.1, forward strand.
AGGAATATTCCTTTAACGAGAATGACAGAGTTCATTTTGATTATACTTCAATCATATGATCTCATCTGTCAATTCTGGAAGATATAAATTCCTTTTGCTTCTTGTAGCCTATGATGCACCATCTTCTGAAGAGCTTCTGCTTCTGATGGACTTCGGAGTCTGAATAACTTTGCTTCTGAATGCACCTAAGAACTTGAAACTTGAATAGCTTTTAATGATCTTCAGATGCTTCTCAAAGCTTCCAGCTTAGCGTCTCTGCTTCATTGTTCATAGTGATCTCTAAATTTTTAATCTTATGAAGCACACTAGAATAATTATTAGTAACACCAATTGTCATTTTAATACTTTGTTATTGATGACAAGAATTTATATGATGCTTTTAGGTAGTTTTTAGATTAGTTTTTAATGTTTTCTTAGTAAGATTGAAGACCAAATGCAAGCAAATACCTAAAGATATGAAGTTACTTGACCAATAAGCAAGAGTAGAAGAAAATGCATCAAAAGTGGTAAAAAAAATGAAGAAAATATGTAGATCTCAGTGCGCGGACCATAACTGGATCTACGAGTATCGGATTGAGGCACGCAAGTATGTATTGGAAAGTTAAGACAAAAAGATACAACTTTTATCTTGAAGCCAAGCGCTAATTCTGAAGTTATCATCGTGCCACGATGGATTACATCGTGCCACGATGAGAAGAAACTTATCTGCTAAGTTTGCGTGCTTCCTAAGCAAGAAACCCGATACCATCGTACCACGATGGAAGGCATCGTGCAACAGTGCAATGCTGTGAGACATCGTGCCACGATGGATCTCAACATGTGACTACGGTCTGGCAAGTGTACCAGTCTGTCGTCGAGTAATAATTCACACTCTACTGAGTAGAATGAGTTCGTATCCACATGGATCGTGCCAAAGCTTCGTTAGAGTTATTTAAGCTGTTGGGTTTTGCATTCGCTTTAGGTTGAAAAAGGTTTTATAAAAATAAGCGTAATGCTTGGATAAATAAATAAATAATAGATTCAGAAACATAGAGGATAGGTATGGTGGTTGGCCTCCCTCCCTTCTTCATATTTGGCATGAACGGTGTATAACATAGTTACCCAGATTATTGTTCGGCGGTGACTTTTCATTCATTGTAGTAACACCTTACTGTTACACTATGTATATTAAAGTTTCCCTACGTTAATGCCTAAGGTACCTACGAGAGCCTAACCTCGTTGTGTCACATACCCTAATTACTAAGTGAGTTGTTTATTACACATGCATTATTACCTTCACCCATCCAATGCCTCTAGATCCTAGTATCGGACTATTCATCTTCTAAGTGCTCAGTTCGCACCTAGTGCATGATTCCTCCTCTAACCGCTCAGTTCGCGACTAGTTCAGGACGTTACCGTCTCTATAAACCTAGCGTTATTTACTACTAGTTCCGGACCACATCAGGTTAATACCCAACATCAATTCTATTAGCGCTCCCGCATATCCGGCCAGATTACGAGATACGTCGTTTAAGTGCAAGAAAGTAAATAACAAACATAATACTGAATAACGATTTATTATAACTTTGACTCAATCACAGACTCCAAATATTCATAGGGGAGTTCATCTTCTCCACCACAACCTAAGGCATCTAATATAAAGACTACATATTTAAATTACAATAAGAGAATTATAACCTAAACATAAAAGCCTAAAGAAAACATACCTTGCTGAGTTAGTTTTCCCATAAGGGGAGAAAACTATGCCCTTAGAGCTCCTCTGAACACCTCCTCTGAACAACCTAAGGCCTGTCTTGGTCATTTTACTACTAAATATACTACCTAAAATACCATAGAAATTCCTGTCATCACAACCCCAAACTTAAACTATTGCTTGTCCCAAGTAACATGCTGTCAGACAAGATCGTTAGAGAAATAAGAGATAAATAAAGATGATAGGAATTTCCCAACCCTGCACTTCAGCAATGGTACCGCTGATTCTTACCGCCGCGATCATGCCCAGTCCTGCTAGGCTCAGGAGACGTTGATAGTAGCAAATCAGACAAATGTCTGCAAGAGTCCATGTTCAACCTTTTCTCTCTCTCTCACATTTGTATTTTTCGCTCATAATTGAAAGGGTTATCTCTCAATCATCTAACAACCTGCTATTTTACCATAGGCTTGCAAGAATTCTAAGCAACCAGTCAAAATTTAATATTCATTTTTAGAGGTCTTTCAGGGTTATAACGTGGCTAGGGTCAAGGTAGGACATTTTTGGGATAAGTAGACTAAACATTGGAGTTAAGTTCTACTTTGTTTCCTTTTTGTGTACGCAACCTTATTCCTTAGGGTGCCTTTTTGTGTTGGTGTCAGAGATTAAGAACCGAATGTATCTTTGTATGGTTCTTTTCTATCACTATTTTTTGCCCTTTGGCTATTTTCTTTTTGGCCTTTGGCTCTTTCTTTTGCCTTTTGGCTTTTTCATTTTTTTTTTAAGAGACTTTTTTTTAGGGAATTTTTTGATGTTTTCCCGTCTCTTTTTTCATTTTTTTTTTCTTTTTGTAGTGATAGTTCTTTGTATACCCACCTCAAACTTAGATGTTGCTTGTTCCATGAGCAACCCCAAACTTTGTTGTTGCCAAGACTTTTGAGAACTATTACCTAACTCCAAAGAGGGTAAATCATTGTTTTTCTGGTCTATAGGCTTATAATGTGGTTTGTCACCGAAACAAAAGGGATAATTATATTTTTACGGCTCAAAATTGGCTAGCAAAGGATAAAATAATAATAGGGGTGGCTTGAAAAGGCTCTGGGTTATAACAAACAATTGCCTCAACTAGTCAGCAGAGAATTAGAGCAAGTTCTAGAAAATAAACAAGTGCACGGTACTCTCATAGTAAATCGAAAGAAAGTGGTAATACCATTTGGAAATATTTGGCTCAAATCCTCACATGGCTTAGGTATCTGAAGGATGAACATTTATCTCATAGACACCAGCTTCATCACTCGTCTCATTGACTCCCGAACTTCGCATTTCGGAGCAATCACCTTTGGTCTTTGTGTGAAGGTGTGAAATCGTCTCATCAGAATTTATAACTCACTTCGCTGCAATCTTACCTATAACAGTTTCTCATGCACAAGATAATAAACAGCAACAATTATTTAATTTTTTGTGTAAGTTTGAAAAGGGTTGTTAACAGATGAAGATGACATGCGGAATTCTAGGCATACTTTATTGAATTGAAAAACTGAAATGAAATACAGAATTGAAATTACTGAATTTAAAATACTGAATTTAAATACTTATCCTTGGGTTGCCTCCCAAGCAGCGCTTGTTTAGCCTCTCATTAGCCTGAGGCATTTCCTCCATTACAGAAGATAGGTTCGCATCTCTCTCTCTCTTCTGTAGGAGCTTTCGCCTTAGCTCCTCCCTTCTTGTTGTTCTTTTCATACTTCTCTGGGTCCTGTTGTTCTATGAAGGTAGCAAAACAGAGTCGTCCATCATCTTCTGAAGGCACTGTTTTTATGATGGACTTCCCTTTTCTTTCTGGTGGATGTTCCTTCTTTTCTTCCTTTGGTGCTTTGACCCAATTGTTCTTCTTTCATTCAGCAGCAGACTTCTTCAGAGGTGGCGTATTAACCCCAAACTTAGATTTTCTGGCCACCTTTCGGTTTCTTTCCCATGCTTTGACCCATGGTGATCGGATATCCACTTCAATAGTTAGCCGCTTCAGTTTACCAGTGAGTTCCTCGGGTACCTCCTCTTCCCGAGCTATCTCTAACTCTAGCTGCGCCATTTCATTCTCCAGCTCCTCTATCTCTATCTTCGCCTGTATCTCCTGAGCTGGATTCGGTGGTGTAGCTTCTCTATCCTTCCACTCTAGCATATAGCACTTATCCTTCGTTGTATTGGAAGTTTTGATGGTTGTTGTTTTTCCTCCGCTTCTCAGTGTTATCTCGGCAAGGTCCATATCAATGAGTGCCCTGCTGGTTGCTAAGAAGGGTCTTCCAAGAATGATAGGATGTTCTTCATCTTCTCCGATATCCAGGATCATGAAGTCTACTAGAAATTCTAGGTCTTTGACTTTCACCAAGACATCCTCGATTGTACCTGCTGAGTGAATTGTTGTTTGGTTAGCTAAAACGTGTTCCCGTTCTGTACCTGCAGTTGCTTTTGTGAGCTTAAACTTCTCTGCCAGAGATAATGGCATTACGTTCACACTTGAGCCCACATCACATAGTGCTCGGACTTCTGCTCCTTCAATCTGACAGAGTATGGTGACGCTTCCAGGATCTGTCTTCTTGATTGGCAGTCGTGGTCTCCTTAGGCTTTCCCTATATTCTTCCAACTATCTCATGAACTCGTCATAAGCTTCTTCTAATGTCATCCCGAACAGTTTGAACCACTCTTCGTAGTCTTTTACCTGTTCTTCTCTTTGCTCGCGCTCTGTGTTCATATCTTTCAGCGCTTTGCACTCCTCCTTTGGATTGTCCACCGTGTTACCTGCAATATCTTTAGAAACATGAGTGCTTACCTGTTTTGAGAGTTGACCAATCTGGGTTTAAAGACTTTTGATCGTTGCCCCCTGGTTGGCTACTATAGTCTGGATGTTTTCAAAGTTTGACCTGCTCATGTTAGCAAATTTATTGAGTAACTCTTCCAACGGAGATGGCTTTCTGGGTTGAGGTGCAGCTTGAGCTTGGTTCCCTGTCTGGTCCCAGCGTAGATTTGGGTGCTTGCTCCAACATGGGTTGTAGCCATTTCCCATATACTTAGCCTGCTCTTCGCTCCCTGATGACAGGAATTTCTATGGTGTTTTTAGTATTAGGTTTAGTAGTAAAATGACCAAGACAGACCCAAATACGAAGAAAAACCTACAGAATCAAGGAAAAGCATCAAGACGTAGTCCAAGATGCAAAAAGACAAGAAAAAGCCCAAAAAGTGAAGAAAATGTGCTGATCATCGTAGCACGATGGCTTCCATCGTGCCACGATGGAAGCTACTTGTTGGCCAAGAAATCAACAGAGAAAATCTGCTCATCGCAGCACGATGCACCATATCGCAGCACGATGACATTACTTGGCGACCAAGCTGATGAAATGCACAGTATCAGTTATAATTTTGAACTGAATCTTTCCATCGTACTTCGATGGACCTATCGCAGCACGAAGGCTTGCTGAGGCCCATTACGGAAACTATAAATAGAGCTCCAATTCCTCATTATTTTTCATTTAGAAATAGTAGAACACTCTCTACTATAAAGGAGGTGTTCAGAGGAGCTCTAAGGGCATAGTTTTCTCCCCTTACGGGAAAACTAACTCAGCAGTGTATGTTTTCTTTAGGCTTTTATGTTTAGTTATAATTCTCTTATTGTAATTTAAATATGTAGTCTTTTGTAATAGATGCCTTAAGTTATGGTGGAGAAGATGAACTCCCCTATTAATATTTGGAGTCTGTGATTGAGTCAAAGTTATAATAAATCGTTATTCAGTATTATGTTTGTTATTTACTTTCTTGCACTTAAACGACATATCTCGTAATCTGGCCGGATATGCGGGAACGCTAATAAAATTGATGTTGGGTATTAACCTGATGTGGTCCGGAACTAGTAGTAAATAACGCTAGGTGTATAGAGACGGTAACGTCCTGAACTAGTCGCGAACTGAGCGGTTAGAGGAGGAATCATGCACTAGGTGCGAACTGAGCACTTAGAAGATGAATAGTCCGATACTAGGATATAGAGGCATTGGATGTGTGAAGGTAATAATGCATGTGTAATAAACAACTCACTTAGTAATTAGGGTATGTGACACAACGAGGTTAGGCTCTCGTAGGTACCTTAGGCATTAACGTAGGGAAACTTTAATATACATAGTGTAACAGTAAGGTGTTACTACAATAAAGGAAAAGTCACTGCCGAACAATAATCTGAGTAACTATGTTATACACCGTTCATGCCAAATATGAAGAAGGGAGGGAGTCCAACCACCATATCTATCCTCTATGTTTCTGAATCTATTATTTATTTATTTATGCAAGCATTACGCTTCTTTTTTATAAAACCTTTTTCCAAAACCCAAAGCGAATGCAAAACCCAACAGCTTAAATAACGCTAACGAAGCTTTGGCACGATCCCTGTGGATAAGAACCCATTCTACTCAGTAGAGTGTGAATTATTACTCGACGACAGACTGGTACACTTGCCAGACCGTAGTCAAATTTTTGGCGCCGTTGCCGGGGATTGTGTCTACAAAGCGTTGATAGATTTATTTAAGTTGTCAAAAATTTTCAAAAAATACAAAAAAATTAAAAAATCAAAAAATCTTGTTGATAATTGTGAATTTTGATCTGTGAAAGTTCTGGCTAAGGCAAAGTCTTGGTATTTAAGCAATCCGATGTGATCCACCTCACTTACCTGGGAATTTTCATAGTGACAAAGACACATGAGACAAACAAAAAAAAATGTAAAGTTTCAAACATTACCTTTTCCAATGCTACTAAGGTATTCATTTGTTGTGCTTGATAACAGGTAACCTGGATTTTGAGTACGACCCTGAACTAGAAAGAACATTCAGGAAAAGAAGGCAAACATTAAAGCTCGCAGAATCCAGTAATCTCAAAGAGCCTACCACCAAAGCCATGGGGGACGAACAAATTTAAGAATCACAATGGGAGACTAATGCAAAAGGACTGACAATGATCAGATCTCACTGGGGTTCCAACCGGCAAACCCAGCTAACTTCGATATCAAAGGCAATGTTCTAACAGGTTTGCGGGAGAACCAGTTCGACGGACGTGCCAACAATGATCCTTGGGATCATCTGTCAAAGTTTTCAGAGATATGTCAGATCTAGAAAGTACCGGAAAATGTTACTGAGGACTAGAAGAAGCTGCGTTTGTTTGCTTTTTCTCTTACAGGTCCAGCTAAAGATTGGCTTCAATGTTTGCCAAGGGGATCAATTGCAACATGAAAGGAGCTCGAAGATAAGTTCCTGGAGAGATTCTTCACTCATACACTATTCCAGAAGAGGAAGTCTGAGATCCTAAGCTTCAAGCAGCATGAATCAGAAACGTTGTGCGAGACTTATGAACGCTTCAAGCTGCTCATGAGAAGGTGTCCTAACCACAACATTAGTGCAATGAAGCATATTCAACTATTCACAGCTGGTATGAAGATGCAGCATCGCATGATACTAGATGCCTCAGCTGGTGGGTCTATCAAAGTCAAGACCTATGCAGAGACTAAGGATCTGGTTGAGCAGATGTGCCAGAATGAATACAACATGAGCCATGATCGAAATGAAAAGACGCCTGGAATTCTGAAGGTGGACCAGGAGATTGCCTACAAAGTAGAGATCGAGTTACTGAAGAGGCAACTTGCTGAGAAAGAGAAAGCAGTGAAGGAAGACAGTGTGAAGCAGGTAGAAGGAGTTTGCGATATCTACCTAGAAGATAACCCTAATGGGCATTGTTTGCCAGGAGGGAGCGAAGAGCAAGCTAAGTATATGGGAAATGGCTACAACTCAGGTTGGAGCAAGCACCTAAATCTACGCTGGGACCAGACAGGGACCCAAGCTCAAGCTGCACCTCAACCCAGGAAACCATCTCCGTTGGAAGAGTTACTCAATAAATTTACTGACGTGAGCAAGTCAAACTTTGAAAATATCCAGACCACAGTAGCCAACCAGGGGGCAACGATCAAAAGTCTTGAAACCCAGATTGGTCAACTCTCAAAACTGGTAAGCACTCATGTTTCTAAAGATATTGCAGGTAACACGGTGGATAACCCAAAGGAGGAGTGCAAAGTGCTCAAAGATCAGAAATTAGAGCGCGAGCAAAGAGAAGAACAACTAAAAGACTACGAAGAGTGGTTCAAACTATTCGGGATGACATTAGAAGAAGCTTATGACGAGTTCATGAAAGAGTTAGGAAGAATATAGGGAAAGCCTAGGAAGACCACGACTGCCAATCAAAAAGACAGATCCTGGAAGCGTCACCATACTCTGTCAAATTGAAGGAGCATAAGTCCGAGCACTATGTGATGTGGGCTCAAGTGTGAACGTAGTGCCATTATCTCTGGCATAGAAGTTTAAGCTCACAAAAACAACTGCAGGTACAGAACGGGAACTTGTTTTAGCTAACCAATCAACAATTCACTCAGCAGGTACAATCGAGGATGTCTTGGTGAAAGTCGAAGACCTGGTATTTCCAGCAGACTTCATGATCCTGGATATCCAAGAAGATGAAGAGCATCCGATCATTCTTGGAAGACCATTCCTAGCAACTAGCAGGGCACTCATTAATGTGGAGCTCGCTGAGTTAACTATAAGGAGTGGAGATGAGGAAAGAACAATCAAAGCTTCCAGAACCGAGAGGGTAGACTGCTACATGCTCGAGTGGAAATAGGAAAAAGCTACACCACCGACTCCAGTTCAAGAGATACATGTGAAGATAGAGATAGGGGAGCTGGAGAATGAAATGGCGCAGCTAGAGATAGAGACAGCTCAGGAAGAGGAGGTACCCGAGGGACTCACTGAAAAATTGAAGCGGCAAACCATTGAAGTGGATATCCGATCACCATGGGTCAAAGCATGGGGAAGAAACCGAAAGGTGGCAAGAAAATCTAAGTTTGGGGTTAATACGCCACCTCTGAAGAAGCCTACTGCTGAAAGAAAGAAGAACAACTGGGTCAAAGCTCCAAAGGAAGAAAAGAAGGAACATCCACCAGAAGGCAAGAAGAAGTCCATCATAAAAATAGTACCTTCAGAAGATGATGGACGACTGACTACGGTCTGGCAAGTGCACCAGTCTGTCGTCGAGTAATAATTCACACTCTAGGTGTCTAGAATGAGTTCGTATCCACAGGGATCGTGCCGCAGCTTTACTAGCGTTATTTAAGCTTGTGATAATTTGCATTCGCTTTGGTGTTTGAAAAGGTTTTTATAAAAATAGCGTAATGCTTTGCAGAAATATAAATTGCAGAATGTATAAATAATAGATTCAAGAAATATAGAGGCTAGGTATGGTGGTTGGACTCCCTCCCTTCTTCATATTTGGCATAACCGGTATATAACATAGTTACTTAGATTATGTTCGGCGGTGAATTATCCTTGTTGTAGTAATACCTTACTATTACACTATGTCTATTAAAGTTTCCCTACATTAACAACTAAGATACCTACGAGAGCCTAACCTCGATGTGTCACATACCTTAATTACTAAGTGAGTTGTTTATAAACATGCATTATAACCTTCACCAATTAACCTCTAGGTCCTAGTATCGGGTTGTTCATCTTCTAAGTGCTCAGATCACACCTAGTGCATGATTCCTCCTCTAACCGCTCAGTTCACGACTAGTTCAGGACGTTATCGTCTCTATACACCTAGCATTATTTACTACGAGTTCCGGACTAATACCAAGTCAAAACCTGATATCAATTCTATGGGCGCTCCCGCTTATCCGGCCAGATTACGAGAATACGTTATTAAAGTGCACGAAAGTAAATAACAAACATAATTACTAAATATCATTTATTATAACTTAGACTCAACGACAGACTCCAAATATTCATAGGGGAGTTCATCTTCTCCACCACAACCTAAGGCATAATAATAAAGACTACATATTTAAATTACAAGAAATTATAACCTAAATACAAAAGCCTAAAGAAATAATACCTTGCTGAGTTAGTTTTCCCGTAAGGGGAGAAAACTATGCCCAATATAGAGCTCCTCTGAACCTCTCCTTATAGTAGAGAGTGTTCTACTATTTCTGAATGAATAAAACAATGAATGGGAGGCTCTATTTATAGTTTTCGTAATGGGCCTCAGCAAGGCATCGCAGCACGATAAGGCCATCGTACTGCGATGTGAAGATTCAGTTCAAAATTATAACTGATCCTGTGCATTTCATCAGCTTGGGCGCCAAGTTACTCCATCGTGCTGCGATAGCACACATCGTACTGCGATGGAAGATTTTCTCAAGATTTATTTCTTCTGATTGCTTGGCGCGCAAGCAGCTCCCATCGTGGCACGATGGGAGCCACCGTGCTGCAATGGAATGCTGATTTTCTTCACTTTTTGGGCTTTTTCTTGTCTTTTCGCATATTGGACTCTGTCTTGATGCTTTTTCTTGCTTTTGTAGGTTTTCCTTCGTATTTGGGTCTGTCTTGGTCATTTTACTACTAATAATAATACTAAAAATGACGTAGAAATTCCTGTCATCAACGACTCTGTTTTGCTACCTTCAGAGAACAACAGAACCCAGAGGAGTATGGAAAGAACAACAAGAAGGGAGGAGCTAAGGCGAAAGCTCCTACAGAAGAAAGAGACATGCGAACCTATCATCTGTGATGGAGGAAATGCCTCAAGCTAATGAGAGGCTAAACAAGCGCAGCTTGGGAGGCAAACCAAGGATAAGTATTTAAATTCAGTATTTTCATTTCAGTATTTTCAATTCAGTATTTTATTTCAGTTTTTCAATTCAATAAAGTATGCCTAGAATTCCGCATGTCATCTTCATCTGTTAACAACCCTTTTCAAACTTACAAAAAATTAAATACTGTTTGCTGTTTATTATCTTGTGCATGAGAAACTGTTATAGGTAAGATTGCAGCGAAGTGAGTTATAAATTCTGATGAGACGAATTCACACCTTCACACAAAGACCAAAGGTGATTGCTCCGAAGTGCGAAGTTCGGGAGACAATGAGACGAGTGATGAAGCTGGTGTCTGTGAGATAAATGTTCATCCTTCAGATACCTAAGCCATGTGAGGATTTGAGCCAAATATTTCCAAACGGTATTACCACTTTCTTTCGATTTACTATGAGAGTACCGTGCACTTGTTTATTTTCTAGAACTTGCTCTAATTCTCTGCTGACTAGTTGATTTGATATTATATGCATTGAGGCAATTATTTATTATAACCCAGAGCCTTTTCAAGCCACCCTTGTTATTATTATATCCTTTGCTAACCAATTTTGAGCTGTAAAAAAATAATAATTATCCCCTTTATTTCGGTGAAAAACCACATTATAAGCCTATAGACCAGAAAAACAATGATTTACCCTCTTTGGAGTTAGGTAATAGTTCTCAAAAGTCTTGGCAACAACAAAGTTTGGGGTTGCTCATGGAACTAGCAACATCTAAGTTTGGGGTGGGTATACAGAGAACTATCACTAAAAAAGAAAAAAAAATGAAAAAGAGACGGGAAAACATCAAAAAATTCCCTAAAAAAATAGTCTCTTCAAAAAAAATGAAAAAGCCAAAAGGCAAAAGAAAGAGCGAAAGGGCAAAAGAAAAGAGACAAAGGGCAAAAATAGTGATAGAAAAGAACCATACAAAGACACATCCGGTTCTTAATCTCTGACACCAACACAAAAAGGCACCTGATGACAAGAATTTCTACGGTATTTTTAGTATTATTATTAGTAGTAAAATGACCAAGACATGCCCAAATACGAAGGAAAACCTACAAAAACAGGAAAAAAACATCAAGCCAGAGTCCAAGATGCAAAAAGACAAGAAAAAACCCAAAAAGTGAAGAAAATCAGCATTCCATCGCAGCACGATGGCTCCCATCGTGCCACGATGGGAGCTGCTTGTTCGCCAAGAAATCAGAAGCAATAAATCTGAAGAGAATTTGTCCATCGCAACACGATGGAGTAACTTGGCGCCCAAGCTGATGAAATGCACAGGATCAGTTATAAAATTGAACTGAATCTTCACATTGCAGCACAATGGCTTCATCGTGGTGTGATGCCTTGCTGAGGCCCATTACGAAAACTATAAATAGAGTCTCCCTTTCATTGTTTTATTCATTCAGAAATAGTAGAACACTCTCTACTATAAGGAGAGGTTCAGAGGAGGTCTATTGGGCATAGTTTTCTCCCCTTACGGGAAAACTAACTCAGCAAGGTATGATTTCTTTAGGCTTTTGTATTTAGGTTATAATTTCTTGTAATTTAAATATGTAGTCTTTATTATTTATGCCTTAGGTTGTGGTGGAGAAGATGAACTCCCCTATGAATATTTGGAGTCTGTGATTGAGTCTAAGTTATAATAAATGATATTTTGTAATTATGTTTGTTATTTACTTTCGTGCACTTTAATAACGTATTCTCGTAATCTGGCCGGATAAGCGGGAGCGCCCATAGAATTGATATCAGGTTTTGACTTGATATGGTCCGGAACTCGTAGTAAATAATGCTAGGTGTATAGAGACGGTAACATCCTGAACTAGTCGTGAACTGAGCGGTTAGATGAGAAATCATGCACTAGGTGTGATCTGAGCACTTAGAAGATGAACAGCCCGATACTAGGACCTAGAGGTTAATTGGTGAAGGTTATAATGCATGTTTATAAACAACTCACTTAGTAATTAGGGTATGTGACACATCGAGGTTACGCTCTCGTAGGTACCTTAGTTGTTAACGTAGGGAAACTTTAATAGACATAGTGTAATAGTAAGGTATTACTACAACAAGGATAATTCACCGCCGAACATAATCTAAGTAACTATGTTATATACCGATCATGCCAAATATGAAGAAGGGAGGGAGTCCAACCACCATACCTAGCCTCTATATTTCTTGAATCTATTATTTATACATTCTGCATTTATATTTCTGCAAAGCATTACGCTATTTTTATAAAAACCTTTTCAAAAACCAAAGCGAATGCAAACTATCACAAACTTAAATAACGCTAGTGAAGCTGCGGCACGATCCCTGTGGATACGAACTCATTCTAGACACCTAGAGTGTGAATTATACTCGACGACAGACTGGTGCACTTGCCAGACCGTAGTCAGCACCCTAAGGAATAAGGTTGCGTACACAAAATGGAAACAAAGTAGAACTTAACTCCAATGTTTAGCCTACTTATCCCAAAAATGTCCTACCTTGACCCTAGCCACGTTATGACCCTGAAAAGACCTCTAAAAATGCATGAATATTAAATTTTGACTGGTTGCTTAGAATTCTTGCAAGCCTAAGGTAAAATGGCAGGTTGTACGATGATTGAGAGATAACCCTTTCAATTTTGAGCGAAAAATACAAATGTGAGAGAGAGAAAAGGTTGAACATGGACTCTTGCAGACATTTGTCTGATTTGCTACTATCAACGTCTCCTGAGCCTAGCAGGACTGGGCATGATCACGGCGGTAAGAATCAGCGGTACCATTGCTGAAGTGCAGGGTTGTGAAATTCCTATCATCTTTGTTTATCAATTATTTCTCTAACGATCTTGTCTGACAGCATGTTACTTGAGGACAAGCAACAGTTTAAGTTTGGGGTTGTGATGACAGGAATTTCTATGGTGTTTTTAGTATTAGTTTTAGTAGTAAAATGACCAAGACAGGCCCAAATACGAAGAAAAACCTACAGAATCAAGGAAAAGCATCAAGACCAAGTCCAAGATGCAAAAAGACAAGAAAAAGCCCAAAAAGTGAAGAAAATGTGCTGATCATCGTAGCACGATGGCTTCCATCGTGCCACGATGGAAGCTACTTGTTGGCCAAGAAATCAACAGAGAAAATCTGGAGAAAATCTGCTCATCGCAGCACGATGCACCATATCGCAGCACGATGACATTACTTGGCGATTAAGCTGATGAAATGCACAGGATCAGTTATAATTTTGAACTGAATCTTCCCATCGTACTGCGATGGACCTATCGCAGCACGATGGCTTGCTGAGGCCCATTACGGAAACTATAAATAGAGCTCCAATTCCGCATTATTTTTCATTCAGAAATAGTAGAACACTCTCTACTATAAAGGAGGTGTTCATAGGAGCTCTAAGGGCATAGTTTTCTCCCCTTACGGGAAAACTAACTCAGCAAGGTATGTATTCTTTAGGCTTTTATGTTTAGGTTATAATTATTTTATTGTAATTTAAATATGTAGTCTTTTGTAATAGATGCCTTAGGTTGTGGTGGAGAAGATGAACTCCCCTATGAATTTTTGGAGTCTGTGATTGAGTCAAAGTTATAATAAATTGTTATTCAGTATTATGTTTGTTATTTACTTTCTTGCACTTAAACGACGTATCTCGTAATCTGGCCGGATATGCGGGAACGCTAATAGAATTGATGTTGGATATTAACCTGATGTGGTCCGGAACTAGTAGTAAATAATGCTAGGTGTATAGAGATGGTAACGTCCTGAACTAGTCGCGAACTAAGCGGTTAGAGGAGGAATCATGCACTAGGTGTGAACTGAGCACTTAGAAGATGAATAGCCCGATACTAGGATCTAGAGGCATTGGATGGCTAAAGGTAATAATGCATGTGTAATAAACAAATCACTTAGTAATTAGGGTATGTGACACTCGAGGTTAGGCTCTCGTAGGTATCTTAGGCATTAACGTAGGGAAACTTTAATATACATAGTGTAACTGTTGGGCCATGTTTTGCATATGTTTATTTAAGTGATTTAAATGAAAAATTGGTCCAACAAAGAAGTTACTAAAATATTTGTTGAATATAATATGATGTTCATTTATTCATGTTAATAGTTCGACGAAGGCTCTAAGTTCGAATAGGCCATTAATGGGCATCTGTTGTTCTAATCGAATCAAACCACTGATAAGTGAAGAGGCAGAACAAAGTGTCAATGGCCTATTATTTCAAATGGAAGCACCAAAGCATCGAAGCGTCAAATCGTGGACTTGGTGACCTATTTTGGGAAATTTGGCCTATTAGCTTGGCCCAAAAGAAATGAAAGTGAGTCCGTTTCAAGAGTTGGCGCGCTAAAAGGAGAATTCGAAGAAGTGGAGATCGTGGGTGAACACGTGGTTTCATCTGAGGCGTCAAGATCGAAGTAGCGGTTTAGTTTTCGTTTCCAGTATATAATGTAATTTTTCAGTTGGAAAAAGGGTCACAAATTTCATACATTCATAATCTCTGAAAATTCTGAGTACTCATGCTGTCGAAAGAAAGGAATTCAACAGGGAAAAAGATGTATGTTTGTGCACCATTTACTTTGTAATTGCTTTTACGTTTAATGCAATTTTATCTTTCCACAAGTCTTTAATTTATCTTTAAAATTCTGCACTTAGATCCTGTTGTTTCGAGGCGATTCGGAATAATAGTTATTTTCACGTTTTCAACTAAGTTTTCAAGACTATCATTTGTTGAATTTCATAAACATTCAAACACTTTTTCATAAAAACAAGCATAAAATTGTCCTGAGATTTTTAGTTTGATCTCGCAAGTTTAAAGAAGTAAAACTAGCGCTTGTTTACCATTTTTCAGTGTAAACAAATTGGCACGCCCAGTGGGACCGGTTTTGTGCTTTGTTTCTTTTGAAATAATTTTCTGTGTTAGTAACTGCCGTTTGCGGTTATGGCTAGAACTCATCAAATGCATGGTTCTACTACCAGTCAACCTTCGAGTTCGACGAATAGTGAAGGGAGTCCTGATTCAGGATCTAGCCCTCCCCCTAGTTCGAATGTGGCGAGTATAACCTCTACTTCGCCAATTTCTAGTCTTAATGATTCTGGATACGTACCAGGTTCTACAATGCCTATAACAACTATGGCATTTCATTCAGTTTCATCAGGGTTTAGGCCATTCAGGCCCCCTCCTTTATCTACGAACCCTTTATATGGTCATGTACCAACACCTACCATGGGTTTTCAATCTATACCAGTTTCTGAACCTGATAGGTATACCTCACCTAGGGTAACTCCTACCCCGTTAACCACTGTATCTGTCTTATCTTTGAGACAACAGATGGATGAGAGCAACCATGATATGGTCAATCTTTTAACACAGCAAATTGGTACAGTTTTTAACCCTTTGATCCAAAATACTAATGACAGTTACCAAATATTGGCCTATCAAATGGGTCGAATTGCTGACTTCTTTGGTACTCCTCCTCCTCAAACTCAGCCTAGGATTAATCAGGTTGCACCACAGACGATTTTACCCGCTATGTCTGCCACTCCCCTTAACCCAAGGCCAACATATGTGTTTCCACAGGTTACACCAAACCAAGAGCCAACACAAATGGCTCAAGAGGAATACCAGTACCAAAATGAGGTTAATCAACAACCTCCAGTAGTTATGGTTCAAAGGAACCAAGATGCTGATGAAGTGGTTCGAAATGTTCATAATAATAACTTTGCTGGGCATAATAACTTAGCAACGCTAGTCGAAACAATTTTGAATCAAAATGGCCTTAATACTGGTACTCGAAGGCCAAATTTTGTTTCTGCATTGTCTGAATACGTATTGCAAACAGAGTTACCTAGAGGGTGGAAAGTCCCTAAATATACTAAGTTTGCAGGGGATACCAATGAGTCAACTGTCGAACACATTGCTAGGTACTTAGCAGAATCTGGAAATTTGGCAAGCAATGAGAATTTAAGGATGCAATATTTTCCTAATTCTCTAACCAAAAATGCTTTTACTTGGTTTACAACTTTGCCTCCTAATTCAATTTGTAACTGGACTCAATTAGAAAGACTGTTCCATGAGCAGTTTTACATGGGCCAAACTAAGATTAGTCTTAAAGAGTTGGCTAGTGTTAAGAGAAAAACACAAGAGTCCGTTGATGATTATTTGAATAGGTTCAGATTGCAAAAAGCTAGGTGCTTTACTTCAGTGCCTGAACATGAATTAGTCGAAATGGCTGCAGGTGGCCTTGACTATTCGATTAGGAAAAAGTTAGACACTCAATATCTTCGTGATATGTCTCAACTGGCTGATAGAGTTAGGCAAATCGAAAGGTTAAAAGCTGAAAAAGCCAGAAATTCTAGGTTTCAGAAAAAGAAAGAAGTAAATTTTGTTGAAACTTTTGATAATGATTGTGAGGATAGTGATGAGTGCCTAGAGTACGACGAGATTGAGGTCAATGTGGCTGAACTAAAGCCAGGGCCTCCTTATACTTGTAAGTTGCTTAGGCCTTCGAATGGAAAAAATCCAGTCGAGCCAAAAAATGATAAGTTCGTTGCCAAAACTTATACTTTTGATATAACCAAATGTGATGAAATTTTCGATTTGTTAGTAACGGATGGCCAAATTGTTGTGCCAAAAGATTTGAAAATACCTCCTATCGAACAAAGAAAGAAAAGAGGTTATTGTAAATTTCATAATTATTTGGGGCACAAAACTTATCAGTGTGTTCTTTTTAGGGATTTGGTTCAGAAAGCAATCAATGAAGGAAGGCTGAAGTTCGCTGATAAGAGCAAGCCTCAAATGAAAGTGGACACTGATCCACTGCCTAAGGCTGATGCAACCTATGTGGAAATCTATGATTGCAACATGGTAGATGTGGTCGATCCTGCGCCAATCAAAGATGTGCCTGAGGAAGAATATGAGAAGAAAATTCAGGAGGTTTACCCCAATGCTGAAGAAGAGCTAGTGGATTTTCTGAACAGGTGCAAGTTGAACAACTCTGAGGTGATGTTGTGCCCCAGATGTAGTGCTGTATGCGATAAAGAGGCCACTACTGGCCTTAGAAACTTCGTCCCATATGCTGAGCATAAAAGAAAGTGGCATAATGCTAAGCCTGATCAAAGAGGTTGGCCACACAAAAAGATTGATTGGAGTAAATCTGTTGCTAGGACTGCTTCGATTCACCAAAGGCTGGAACCCCAGCGCACGTTCAAACCTTCGAACAGGGCTCCAGTGAACAAGTGGGTTAGTGGACAATATGTTGCTGTGAACAAAAAGCTGGTGGAGGGAGGAAGTTCCAGTAATGTTAATGTGAAGATTGTTGCTGCAAACAAGGGTTCAACACCTGCTAAGGTACCTCAGGAAAACAAAGCTGAACCAGGGGCCAATAAGTTCAGTTACAGAAACAACTACAAGGGTAAAAACCCTATGACTCGAACTCAGTGGCGCCGTTTTCAGCGAAAGAAAAAACTTGCTACTCAGAATGTAAATGCTGGGGGCAATGCTACTGTGGTACAGAAAGTCAAAATGGCTAGGAGGCCAGCGAAGGAGAGGCTTTCTCCAGTGGTTGAAGGCAATGAAAATGAAGAAGATTATATGGATGATGATGATCTCCTTGATGATGAACCAGACTTTGATGTGCTGGTTAATGTTATATCTATTCTACCTGCTGAATATGATGTGGAGTCTGAAGTGAATGAGGTAGAAGATGATCTTGTTGCTGCAGAGATGGCTAATCACAAGCCAGTTTGTTATTATGTAATGGGAAATGGCTGTGTCGAAGAGCAGAATGCTGTTTTCGAAAACCAGATCTGGGCATGAAAAACCATCTGAAAGCTTTGTTTATTAGAGCAAAGGTAAATGGTGTTGGTGTTAATAGGATTTTAGTTGATGGAGGGGCAGTGCTTAACATCATGCCACATTTTATGCTGAAGAAATTAGGTTTATTCGAAATAGATCTCCACACACATAATGTGGTGTTAGCCAACTATGAAGGTAAAATTGGCCACTCACTTGATGCCATTCAATTAGAAGTCTGTGTAGGCAGTACTATTCGAAAAACCTTGTTCATGGTTATTACTGTCAAGCCTAATTATAACATGTTGTTGGGCAGAGAATGGATACATGGGGTTGGCGCAGTACCTTCAACCATGCACCAAAAATTGATTGTGTGGAGAGAGGATGGTTTAGTGGAGTATGTTGAAGCTGATCAGAGCGCTTATGTGACAGACACTAACAATGTCACTCTTCAGACATTTGACAAGAATCTGGCTCAAATTGCCCCTTGTGGTGATCAACATGAAGCCTTTGATAGTGAGGTTGCAGGAGCTGATGAAATACTTCATTCTGTCAAGTTACACCCTACTCATGGTTTTTGTTGGGAGAGGGAACATACTGCAACTCCTATGAACTACAATGCTTTCCCATCAGCAACTGGATGGGACGACCAAGATGTGTGCGATGATTGAGTCCCTAGCATGGGATAGGATAACGGCTTATGCAGCCGCTAACAGAATCAAAATGGCTATAGAAGCCATCGAACTACAAGAAAATATGGCTGGTGAGGCCAGTGTTAATTTGCAAACTGAATTGGCCCCACAGGCCAATGTTTCGAATACTGGTGATATGCAAAGGTTAGATTGCATTTATGATGACGAACCATTGGATTTTGAGAAAGATCCAGTTAGTTCAAATCAAAGAATGAAAGCTCAGGATCCTTTGCAAGAAATTGATATTGGAGATGGTTCTGTCAAAAGACCAACTTACATTAGTACCAATATTGACCCAAGCTTGAGAGTTAAAATGGTCGAGTTGCTTAAAGAATACAATGATTGCTTTGCCTGGGATTATGACGAAATGCCAGGATTAAGCAAAGACTTGGTGGAGCACAGACTGCCTCTTCGACCAGACAAGAAACCTGTGAAGCAGCTTCCAAGGAGGTTTGCTCCAGAAATCATGACAAAGATCAAAGCAGAAATTGAAAGGTTGCTCAAGTGCAAATTCATTCGAACAGCCAGGTATGTAGAGTGGTTAGCTAATATTGTGCCTGTTATTAAAAAGAATGGTTCTCTTAGAGTTTGCATTGACTTTAGGGATCTAAATAATGCTACACCAAAAGATGAATATGCAATACCTGTTGCAGAAATGCTAGTTGATTCAGCAGCATGCCATGAATATTTAAGCATGCTAGATGGCTAATCTTGCTATAATCAGATCTTCATTGCTGAAGATGATATTCCAAAAACTGCTTTTCGTTGCCCTGGTGCCTTGGGCACTTATGAATGGGTAGTAATGCCCTTTGGATTGAAAAATGCAGGGGCAACATACCAAAGGGCAATGAATTCGATCTTTCATGATTTCATTGAAATATTTATGCAAATTTACATTGATGACATTGTTGTCAAATCTTCATCTTCTGATGACCATTTAAGTCACCTTAAAAGGTCATTCGAAAGAATGAGGAAATGTGGATTAAAAATGAATCCACTAAAATGTGCTTTTTGTGTACGTGCAGGAGATTTCCTTGGCTTTGTTGTGCATAAAAAGGGCATAGAGATAATCAAAACAAGACAAAAGCTATCATGGAGACGAAATCTCCAGCAACAAAGAAACAGCTTCAGTCATTACTTGGAAAAATAAATTTCTTGAGAAGATTCATTTCGAATTTAAGTGGAAAAGCTCATCCTTTTTCTCCAGTCCTAAAACTCAAGAAAGATGAGGTATTTAACTGGGGAATTGAGCAACAGAAAGCATTTGATGATTTCAAAGCTTACCTATCGAATCCTCCTACTTTAATGCCTCCAATTCGAAGTAAAGAGATGAAGTTGTATATCTCAGCGTCAGACACAACCATTGGAAGCATGCTTGCTCAAGAGGATGAAAATGGTGTAGAAAAAGCTATTTATTATTTAAGTAGAGTTTTGAATGATGCTGAAACAAGATATAGTGTAATTGAAAAGCTTTGTCTTTGTTTATATTTTTCATGTACCAAACTCAAGCATTATATAAAGCCAGTTGATGTTTTTGTTTATTCCCATTTTGATATTATTAAGCATATGTTGTTAAAACCAATTCTACATAGCAGAATTGGGAAATGAGCTTTAGCTTTGACAGAGTATTCACTAACTTATAAACCCTTAAAGGCTGTTAAAGGCCAAATAGTGGCTGATTTCATCACTGACCATTCAGTGATCGAAGTTCCATTGGATTATGTTGAGCTAGAACCATGGATTTTATATTTCGATGGGTCTAGACACAAACATGGTACATGAATTGGAATTCTAATAATATCACCTTTAAAAATTCCAACTAAGTTCAAGTACAAAATTAATGGATCTTGCTCTAATAATGAGGCAGAATATGAAGCCTTAATTGCAGGTTTAGAAATTCTTTTAGACTTGGGGGCAAGGCACATTAAAATAAGAGGAGACTCTGAATTAGTAGTGAAGCAATTAACAAAGGAATATAAATGCATTCAGGAGCATTTAATGAAATATTTTGTCATTACATTTTCTTTGTTAAAGTACTTCGACTCCTATGATATTCAGCATGTACCTCGAGTTGAGAATCAAGAGGCAAATGATTTGGCTCAAATTGCTTCTGGATATAAGATTTCGAAGGAGAGATTCGATGAATTAAATGAAATTAAAAACAAATCCATTTCGAATGAGCCAGTCATTGATGAACTGTCAATGTCAAAACATTTGGGGGCAGAGGAACATCTACATGAAGAAGATTTTCGTTCCCAAAATGTTAATTTGCATTTCGATCATTTTGTAGCAGAAATTTTTGCCATTGACAATTTACTAGATAGTGATTGGAGAAAGCCAATTGTTAAATATCTGGAAGATCCAACATGAATCACTGATAGAAAGATAAAATATAAAGCTTTAAGTTACACTATCATTGGAAATGAATTATTTAAGAAAACCCCTGAAGGAGTCTTATTGAAATGTCTTAGTGAAAATGAGGCATTCTTAGCCATTTCCAGTGTACATAGTGGCTCATGTGGTGCTCATCAAGCAGGCCATAAAATGAAATGGCTTTTGTTTCGACGAGGTTTATATTGGCCTTCAATGCTTAAAGACTGCATAGAATTTGCTAAAGGCTGTCAAGAATGCCAAAGGCATGCAGGTATCCAACATGTTCCTGCAAACGAATTACATTCAGTAGTTAAACCTTGGCCCTTTAGAGGATGGGCCTTAGATCTGATTGGTGAGATTAGGTCTGCCTCATCAAAAAACCAACGTTTCATTTTGGTTGGGATTGATTATTTCACAAAATGGATCGAAGCCATTGCCTTGCCAAATGTAGATCAAGAGGCTGTAATTAGTTTCATTCAAAACCATGTCATATATAGGTTTGGGTTACCTGAAACGATTACTACTGATCAAGGAACAGTGTTTGTGGGGCGCAAAATGCAAGAGTTTGCTGAGCAAACAGGGTTTAAATTGGTAACATTAACACCATATTATGCTCAAGCAAATTGTCAGGTTGAGGCAGCCAACAAGATTGTAATAGGCCTAATTAAAAACATATCGCCCAAAAGCCAAGAAATTGACACAAGACTTTGGATCAGGTATTGTGGGCATGTAGAAACTCTCCTAAGGAATCTACTAATTCAACTCCATTTCGATTGACTTATGGTCATGATGCTGTGTTGCCTGTTGAAATCATGGTACAATCCATAAGGGTGCAGAGACAAATGGACATTCCTAGTGAACACTATGAAAATCTAATGTTGGATGAATTAGTTGACTTAGATGAAGAGAGGTTGCAGGCCCTAGATGTTTTGATTAGACAGAAAGAGAGAGTTGCCAAAGCCTATAATAAAAAGGTTAAATGTAAAGCCTTTAACTTAGGTGATTTGGTCTGGAAAGTTGTATTACCTATGGATAGAAGAGATAAGGTCTTTGGGAAATGGTCACCAAATTGGGAAGGACCATTTAAAATCTCGCAGGTATTGTCTAATGGTGCGTACGAAATACAAGAATTAACTGCGGAACAGCGCTCAGTAAATATGAATGGCAAATACTTGAAAAAATATAAGCCATCATTACAAGAGGTTATTATAAGCTCAGAGTGATTCAAATTATGATCAATATTCAGATGCGCGAAAAGAAAATTTTCCATCAAAATGTAAACGAAACATTCAAAACATCACTAAATATTGTTCAAATGATCAAGAAACTCAAATCCTTAAACATGTTCGAAAGAGCAGAAAAATTACATCAAAAACAACAAAAACTAAAGGAGTTATTCATTTGCATCTCTGTGGGCATTTCTGAAGTGGTGATACAGTTCCTTAGTGTGAGCCAGTTTGCGCCTAATGACTTCGTTCTCATTGACCAAACGATCGACTTCGCTGCTAACAACCAGCCCTTCGCTATTTTGCTTTCTTGGTCTCCTCATCAGTGATCTTCTGCTCGAGCTCTCGAATCTCCGCTTTCCAATGGGAAATATTTTCATCACAGGCGGCCATCTGTAGAAAGGCACCAGCAGCTTCGGCTTTCATTTGAGCCGCTTCGTTGTTGCGTTGCTTAGCCTGCTCGAAATGTTTTTCTTTAAGCTTTAACCTGGCTTCTTGAATTAGAGAGTTGCTTCGCAGTTGTTGGTAATGTTTGGCATATTACTCTAAGAGGGCTTCAGCTTGTGTCACGAGCAAGAATAGGTCTGCACGAGTCCCTGGGGTTTGGAGTTGATTGAAGAGGGCTTTGATGTTAAAATAAATGGTAGGATCTCTTTCGAGAAGCCCCAACATATCCCCTTCAATCACTTCCCGTCAAAACCTCTCTTCATGCTTTGCCTGTTCGAGTTGAAGAACTTTTTCCCTATCTGCGGCAGTGGGGATATAAGCACCAAAGCTTGAAAGCCGTTTGTCGAACGCTTCATCTGGTGTCAAGTCTTTTAACCCCTGCAAAACCTCACGAGGCAAATAAACGTCAGGAGGTGGTTTAGAGACAGAAGTCCCTTCATCATCATTTGAGTTTCCAGTTTTGGCATAATGTGCATGTTCGTAACTGGAGTTCAGGAACTCATCAGTATTCATGGTGTGATCATCAGCGAGCACGATCTGTTTGTTTGGGGGATTATTTGTTGTCGAATGTTCCTCTTCATGAGGCTGACTCTTTCCACTCTTAGCATCCTCGTCTTCTTCGACAACGTCATTAATGTTGTGTGCTTCAGGGGTTGGAGGCAGCGTCGAAGCATTGGCCTGTGTCTTTTCTTGAGGACTATTTTGCTCCACAGTGGGGTTCCCTTCGTCAGGATTGGTTTGTTCGAACTCAGATGTTCGTTGAGGCTCCATTTGGCTAAGACTTGGACCCCCATCAGTTTTTTCTTCGTTATTAGCATGAGAAAGAGTGTCTGAGTTCCCTGAACCTTGATGTTCGAAATTCAGCTCGTCGACTATGTTTTTCACCATTTTGTCAGGGGACACTTCTTCATCTATAGTCTCCAATGGTGGGTTCATTTGCTGCATAAAAAAAACATCTTCGAAATTAGAAAAAGCAAAATGGTTAAATACTAGAGCACCAGAAATAAACTGAGGCGTTGGCTTACTTGTACGCGGCCTTCAGCAGTAGTTTTCTGTCTCTTAGGCAACAATTCTTCATCAGCAGCAGATTTGGAAGTATCTGTTTGAGAATCATCAGATGAAGAAGTAGTCTGTTTGTGTTTCCTTTTACGGGGCTTCTTCTTTTCACTCTGATTCTCCCCTCCAGCATCTTGCTCTGGCTGCATAGTCTCGCTAGCTGCCTTTTCGTTCTCATCAGCTTGGACTTTGGGGCGCTTTTGCTTCTTGTCTTTCTTCTTTTCTTTCTTGACTTGTTCAGTAGCTAAGGTTTCATGGGGTCCCGTAGTAGAGATCGAAGCAGCAGACTCATGTTTCTTTTTGCTCCTCTTTTCTGATTGAATGTGGGAAGAAGTGTCATGCACGTTATGTTTCGATAAGAATTAGAATAATAAGGGTAAGAGAATGTTTGAATCATAAATGGGGATGCATACCTCCTTATCATCAGATAGGTCAATAATGGGGGCCTCCTTAGGCTTCCTTGAAGTCTCTGCAGGTTGAGCTTTAACCTTTTGACCAATAACCACCTGAACAAGGGCATAGAAGTGGTTAGTTGGTACAAGGGTACAAAGAGAATTTTATAGGAGAAAGTAGGCTCACCCCAGGTTCATTCTTCACTTTTAAAACTGGTGGTTTGTTCGAGGCGTTCGAAGCTACTTTAGATTTGCTACCTGAAAGGAAATGGTATACAAGTTAGTAAATGTTTTCAGAATTAAGTGAGTGTTCTAATGAGAAAGAGAATTACCTCTGACGTTCAACTTCGATTTTATCTTGTTCAAAATGGATTCTTCGAATCCATTCTTAACAACTTCGAGTAGAAGCATCTGGTTGACCACGTGGGCATTGTATTGCAACTTCCACCAATGTGTAAATTCTTTGGTCGAAGCATGGGAGAGTTCGAATTTGAAAGGGTTGATAGCATAGTAATCCCCTTTGAATTTTTTCATAAAGCCGTGGAATTGGGGCTCTGTCATGCCATAATAGCCCAAACAAATGTCCTGCTCATTTGAGTAGATACTTTTGGGCAAAATCTGGGTTAGCCCAAATTGTCTCGAAACAAGGTTGGGAAAGCAACCCACCAGCCCAAAATCTGTCGAAGCTGTTCCAAATCGACAGGAGAGTAAGGTTGGAGTCAAATAGGCTCTCCAGATATCAGTGATTTCCTCTTCGCATTCAGGCCAAGGAGGAAAAGGGTGAATAAACCATTGAGGTCCAAAAGGTCTTTGTAAAAAAGGGGTGAAACTGGGTTTAAACTCTTTGAGGTTAAGGAAAGCTCTAAGGTAGAAGAGAAATGCCTGGTCGTAGCTGTAACCTCTAGGTCTAGGTCCCATCAAAGCCAGCCTAGTGCCTTCGACCTGGCGCTTACTTGATTCCTCGTAGTGCATAGTAGGCAATATTATGTCCAATTCCGTAGGAATGGTGGCGTTTAGCCACAGCTGCAGGAGCTAAAAGGGTCCATAGCCCAAGAAGGTAGAACCATCCCCTGTCTTCTTAATATTCTCACATGCAGACCTCATTGATTCGTAGAGACATCCAAGCAGGAGGCGCACAAATCCGAACTGTTGCCCTTCATGGATTTGGTTAGCCATAATGATGAAGCGCTTCGCAACTTGAAGAGACTTCGTACAGAAAACATGTTGGGAGAGCCAGAGAGCCAAGAAGGCAACATGCTCCTCATCACTAACTTCAGCATCGTTCTTTTGATTTTCAGCTATGTATTTCGAGTACGTATTACTGTTGAAACCAAAATCGATAATGTTGCAAACCCTATTGGGGTCATAAGTGTCACCAGTGGGTGGCAAGCCAGTAATGGCAGCCACATCGAATAGAGTGGGGGTCATCATACCACATTCGAAGTGGAATGTGTTGGTCGAAGACTCGAAGAAGTGTAACGCAGCTATCAACATCTCTTGGTTATACCTAAGTCCAGTTTTCGAAAGCTGGATCAAGTCGAAGATGCTATAATTTTGCCAAAGTCCGGCAAAATCGTTTTGGACCCTAGCTAACCAGTTCCTATATTGGTCAGTTACATAGGGAGCAGACCTAAAAACCCTGTTAGGGTGCTTAATGTAACTAAAGTTGCAAGGCTCATTAACGTAAACCCTAGGGGAGCAAGGTTTATAAATTGGGAAAATAGGCATAGTATCTTTGTTCCTGTTATTTTCATCAGGTTGTGGACCTCCAAATGCGTAAACAGTACCACTCAAGGAATAAGGAAAGATTACCTGATTTTCCCATAGCTTTTTTAACCTCAGAGCAGGTACTAGAACCTGATTAGCCCCGCAAGTTTTGAGATCTTCATCTTTCCATTTTCCCGCGAGAGGAAGAGGTTCTTTGGTGTTAGAGCTAGATGCCATTGTGTCTTGGAGAAGATGATAGTCACAGGAGAGAGTGGAGAAGCACGGAACTGGTGAAAGAAGAAATGTGGAGTTTGTTGAAGATTTCTGGATCACAGTGTCATACCCTAATTTTGCCCCATGATATTTTTCAATTTTGCATTTAGAAAAAGGTCAACAAAGTCAACACTTTGACTAAAGTCAACAAGGTCACTCCTTTTGAATTAAAAAATCAATGTTGACACAAAAGATACATGGATTTATTTTTCTTGCATGATTTTGCATGGCATGATCATAAGTGATGAATTTTTTTACCATTTTGCCCTTCCATTAAATTTATTTCATACTTATTAATTATTATTATTTTTTTAAACTAGTTACTTGCATTGCAAGAAACCCTTTTATACATCAAATTTACATCCTTTTTCTTTCATTTTAATTCATAACCATTTTGCATAATCACATTTCATCATCATGCATATTTTTATTTTGCATATTTATTTTTATTTTATTATTTTAGTATTATTTTTATTTTTGTTACTTATCCCAAAAATCAAAGAAATGTCAAAAAATTTCAATCATTGACACATCATCATAGGACTAGAACATTCCATTCCTATTACACCTCATCACCATTTTTTGTTTGGCATAAAAGGATCAACAACATACTACACAAAAATCAAGGATAATATCATTTCTACCCTCACTAATTCTTTCTAATCACAATGCCACTTAACCTAAAATGACTCTATAAATAGAACATTGATTTCAGAGCCTAGGGTGAGCCTGGGAGAGTCAAAAACGGCGCAGCTACAGTACCAAGAACAAACACCATTTTTCACCATTTTTCATTTTTCCAAACTCAAAATTCTCCCTCAAACTTAG
Source organism: Trifolium repens (assembly GCA_030408175.1). Classification (NCBI taxonomy): domain Eukaryota; kingdom Viridiplantae; phylum Streptophyta; class Magnoliopsida; order Fabales; family Fabaceae; genus Trifolium; species Trifolium repens. The sequence continues at coordinate 43,838,632 of CP125851.1, forward strand.
AATCTAAACATCATAACACCTTCACCAAGTACCCAGAAGCAAGAATCCATCATTTTTTGCGCAAGAACGTGAAGAATTTGGAGCATAGGAGAGGTACGGTGGCTAGGAAGAAGGTGAGCTCAAATCGTGCTTCTCAGAGACCTATTCAGGTAAATCTCAACACCATTCAACTCCATTTCTTGTTCTGATGCTTTCTGGGTAGCTGTTTCGGTTCAATTCGTGTTAATCTGAGAGTTGTTGTTTTGATTTTTGAAACTTGTTTGCTTCGTTTTTGCGTTTCTATGATGTTTCGTTGAAAAATAATTTCATATTCATGATCCTTGTGAAAAAACGAGAAAAACCATGTATGATTTGCCCTGTTTGGTGAAGTTTTGATGAACTCCGGTGACCGGAGTTGTCACCGGAAAATTTATGTCTCACCGGAGAAGACAATCCACGTGTGAGCCTTCTTCTTCGCCAAGTTTAAATCCTGTCCGTTGGATTCATCTGACGAGCGCGAACGATCCATGATCGTAGCCGTCAGATCTCATTAAATGAGATCTGATGGTGGTAAAACGATAGATCTGCGTACGCGCGCTACACTGAATTTTTTTGTTGTTGTTGACTCTGTTTTTTTGGCAGAAGACCAGGCGCGTGGGCTGGGCTTTGTCCTTGGGCTTGCTATCTGCACCCTGTATTTTTGCTACGCCTTAATAGTTTGCACCCCCCCTGTTTATGATTTTTAGTAATTTTTAGCTTATTTACAAAAGCACTTATGTGACTTATTGGCTTATTTAAGTTTATTAAGTTACTGTTTATGCTTATATTATGTTGATTTCATTTGTGAACTTCTTTAACTTGTTTAAGTGATTATTTTTGATTAAGTGATTGTTAATTAAGTTGTTTTAGTCATAAGTGCTTAAGTGAACCAAAGTACTTTTCTAAGGACTTTTGGGTCATTTTCTCTTGCACCATATTTTGTTTAGCCCTAATTAGCTTAGGTCATTCATGCTTGTTTATATTAGTTTATTTATTCATACTTACATGTATTCATTTAATTGCTCGTAACATTATTTTTGCACTATATTTAATTATTTGCTTCATATATGTTTGTCTATTATTGCATTCATGCATTATTTATTTACATCATATTGATTCATGCACTTTTATTTATGAACTTGCATTCATGCTTATTGCTTCATTTGCATTTAATTATCATGCTTCATGTGGTTTTTATTAATGTAATCCCTCGAGCTTCTGTATCTCTCATCTCTCTTCTATCCTTGGACTGTTTGGTTTGAAGTTGAGACTTGCTTTCATAATAAACATAGTGAAAAATGGTTGATCTGACGTATGACTTTTCACACCCGGATAATCCCTATCCCTGACGTATGACTCGTGATCTTGGGATTATCCTCACTATTGATTAAATTAAGATTTTTTTATAATAAACAAGGATGAAAATGGGTTGATCTGACGTATGACTTTTCACACCCCGGATGGTTCTTATCCCTGACGTATGACTCGTGATCTTGGGACCATCCTCATCCTAATCAAGCGTTAAAACTAACCCCACTCACTCAAACTTCTTTTCAGAAAACATGGATATACGCTTTATCCATTCCTCTGACACATACACAGCTTAAGCCTCTGATTAGAGCATACAAGTGTCGTTGTATCAGCGGAATGCGAAATAAGCAACACCCGTTATTCAACTCTCTTTTTCAATGGATACACGTTTTATCTACTCCTCTGACACACACACAGCTTAAGCCTCTGATTAGAGCATACAAGCGTCGTTGTGTCAGCGGAATACGAAATAAACGTTATCCACTAAAACCAACCAACCACACAAACATTTTTTACCAGAACTACGTGAGTTTTGAGTTTCCCATTGCACCGGGGAATACGTAGGAGCGGGCTCCTACAACCGTCAAACTCAACTAATAAAACCTTTTTTTAATTTAAGTGGAAACGAAGTAGAAATTAGCCAAGTGACAGATTAATTCAATTTAAACCTGCGCAAACAAACCCAAACCACCTAAACGGTTCCCATCGAGTACGATGGATGCGAGGGGTGCTAATACCTTCCTCTCGCATAACCAACTCTCGAACCTAAACCAAGGTTTTCGTGATATTTTCCTTTCCCCTCACGGGATAAATAAACGTCAATGGCGACTTCATTGTATGAAAAATGGAAGTGATTTTCCAGCCCGCTACAGCTGGCGACTTCACTGGGGACACTTGAGAGTTAAGCCCAGTTTAGTTGGTTTGTTTGTTTGTTTGCTTTTTCCAGGTTTGCAATATCTTGCTCTTATCTTTTATTTTTCTGTCAATTATATCTGCTTGGATTGGCTGTTTCTCTTCTTCTACTCCTTCTTTTATTTTTCTTTTTGCCCTTGTGGCGTGGATACTGTGTGAAGCTCTATACCCGAGCTTGAGGAAAACTTAAGTTAAGCTAGGGGTATTTATGCTGGCCTCCCTGACGTATGACTCGTGAGCGCTGACATAATCACCTCGCCTAGGGTAGATTCTTTTGAAAATGTTGGCCGTCCTGACGTATGTCTCGTTAGCGCCAGTGTTTTCTTGGAGAATCCATGACCCTAGGGACCTTTTGTAAACCGGTCTAGAACCAAACCTTGTTACTAGAGACCTCTGTTTAGAACCCGTGTCAAGGTTGTGCAACAACCTTACCTAGATGAGATTCTCTTTTGGACGCCTTGTCATGAGCTCTTGCAATGATGACATCGTTTCCAAAGGGGCAATAAGTGATTTTAGGCACTTTGTGTACCCTAGAACAACATGTGAGAGGGATGGGTTGCAGGTAACGCTGAACTTTTTGACCTCAGAAATAATTGAACCTCTGCTTCTATGTGACAGGCTATGCTACCAAGTGTATCATGCATACATGCATCCATGCATTCATGCATTCATTTACAAAAACTCATACAAAAAATACATATCTGGTTTTCAAGGAATCAAGGAAACTCTATTTTTGTAAACATGAGGGATATGGAAACCAGAGGTACTTTCATTTACAGTTTCAAGATCCCAAAGGTTGACAGACTTCTAGCTATGGAATCTAGATTGACATCCATCCGTAGAAGCAATTTCCAGTCAAACTATGGTGCCATCATTGATCTTCTACATGTCCAACTTGATACTACGGCTCTGGCTACTTTGGCTCAGTTTTATGATTCTCCGCTTCGTTGTTTCACTTTCCGTGACTTCCAGCTCTTCCCCACTATAGAGGAGTTTGATAGCATTCTGGATCTCAAGAAGGATAAGGGGCCATGTTATTTAAGAGAGGTTCCGACTCCGGAGGCTTTAGCTTTAGCTTTACAACTTGAGGACCAAGATTCTATGCCATTCCAAGTTCTCAAGACAGGTGCTCAAGGATTTACAAGGAAGGCATTAGAGGACAAAGCTCAGCTTGTATTGGCAAATGGAAATTGGAAAGCCTACAACGCTATTTTCGCCTTGTTAATCTATGGGTTGGTACTGTTTCCTAACGTGAATGACTTCATTGACCTCGCTGCTATTGGGGTGTTCTTAACTAAAAATCCCGCTCCTACGCTTTTGGGTGATTTCCTCTACTCTCTTCATGATCGGAACAGCACAAGAAGAGGAGGACAAATCTCTTGTTGTGCTCCTTTGGTCCAAAAATGGTTGATGTCTCATTTACCCGACAAGGGGCCTTTGGTAGAGAATGAAAGTCTTAAGTGGTCAGAAAGGTTGAACTCCCTTACCGAGAAGGATATCCGGTGGTACTCTCTTCATGTAGAATCTTCTAAAGTACTCCTCAAGTGCGGGGACTTCCCAAATGTACCTCTGGTTGGAACTCAAGGGTGTATTAACTATAATCCTGTTCTTTCTCTTCGCCAGTTAGGTTACCCCATGGTGGATGCTCCTTCTGAAATCACTTTGACACCGTTCGTCCTCAAGAAAGAGATGGTGGACTTAGAGCTTTGGGGTAGGATCAAGAAGGCTTGGTTCAAAGTTGAGAAGTCTGTGGTAGGAAGAAAGAACTGCTTGGCTAGAGAAGCCTATACCCAATGGGTGAAGAATCGTATCCTCTGCATCAAACTCCCTTTCAATTCTGTGGTCCCTGAGGTAGTTGAAGAGCCTGAACCCATTATCACCATCTCAAAGGAAGAAGCTGATGCTTTGAGAAACCAAATTGCACAACTTAAGAAAGAGAATGAAGAGTTGCAATTCAAGTGCTTCAGTGTCCAAGGAGAAGCGAAGAGCTTCAAAAGAGAAAGGGACGCGAAGGATGAGGAAATTCAAGAGTGCAAAAAGAAGGTGAAAGAAGCACAAAAGAGGGAAGAAAAGTACAAAGATGGCCTCACAAGCTCGGATTTGAGCATCATGACATTGAAAGAAAAAATAAAGGTTTAGAGCGTTCCAATGATGATATGTACGACACAAGAAACAAAGCCATGATTGCCCAAGGGGAATGGAAAAAGAAGTGTGAAGAAAGGATTCAAGAATTGAAGAAAGTCAAGCAAGAGTTCAAGACGTTTCAGCAAGAGAAAAAGCTAGAGTTGCAAAAGAAGGAAAGGCTTCACTCTCAAGAAAGGCAAAAAGATAAGGAGTCTATGGAGAGGTATGAAGAAAGTCTAGCTCAGCTCATGAGAGCCCATGAAGACCAAATGACTCAAGTGGCGGAACAAATTGAGCATTTAGAGAAAGACTTGAAGCATCACAAGGTGGTCATTGAGATGTCTTTGCAAGAGATGGCTAGATGGAGGACAGCTTTCCACAAGATGTTACTTGTGTCTAATTCAGTGTTGGATGAGATGCCCCGGATGTTGAGGATGGCTGAAGTGGAAGTCCCTTTGCTTAATGTCCCGAGTGCGGTCAAGGATTTCGTAGGTTATTGTCGAGAAGTGGTGACAGCCTACAAGAACATCGTCAAGAAAGCCAAGAAGAGACTCTAGTTTTGTATCTAGGTTTTGCTATGTAATGAACCTTTGGGGATTTTGAATTTTTGTAACTTTGCTTTTTCAGTGGTTATGTAATAAATTGATTTAAAAATTGAATGGCATTTTGATCTTTTGGTTATATCCTGCATTGTTTACATTGATTATATGTTTGCGATTCCTTGAAAATCAAATATAACAAAAGTAAAAACATAAACTTTACATGCATCTGCATTTGCATACATAATAAAAAGCATCATCTCATTACCGTTCTCCCATCTCAACAGCTATATCCTCGACACCGACATTGGACGAGAAGTGTTTCTAGCTTTGTAATGGAAAACTGGCAGGAGCAGCATAGTGAGCTAAAGGGGGAGGTTTCCCAGTTGGCAGCAAAAATGGACCGAGTGTTGGAGCTGTTGGCTGCGCAGAATCAGCCACCACCTCCAGCAGTGAATGTGGAGGCGGTAACTACCGAACCAGCCAGTGTGGTTTGGCCAGCATATGGATTACCTCCCGGATATACTCCACCAGGGTATATACCTCTCGCGGATGGAGCTACTTCTATTCCCCCACCAGTCAATCACCCAGAAGTTCAGGCCGGGGCAACTTCAGCTCAGCCACGACCTACTCTAGTTCAGCAAGGTCAAGATGACCCTCAGGATGTTTACCATGGCCCTGATATGCAGAATAATGGATCAAAGTTTGATATGTCTATTCCTCAGCTAGAGGAGGCAAAGTTGAAATTCAAGGCGATCGAAGACCGTTTGAAAACTATGGAAGGAGGCAGTGATTCCTTAGACTTTTCTGATATGTGCTTGGTTCCCGACCTAGTAATCCCGTCAAAGTTCAAAGTGCCAGAGTTCGAAAAGTACAAAGGCTTGAGTTGCCCTAGAAATCACTTAATCATGTATAGCAGAAAGATGGCGTCCTATGCCAATGATGACAAGCTAATGATCCATTGCTTTCAAGACAGCCTCGCAGGAGCATCCCTCAGTTGGTACATGCAGTTGGAGGGATGTCGTATTCAGTCGTGGAGAGACTTAGCCAACACCTTCATCAAGCAATACCAGTATAACTTGGATATGGCTCCGAGTCGCACACAACTTCAGAACATGACTCAGAAAGAGGGTGAGTCCTTTAAAGTGTATGCTCAAAGATGGAGAGAGTTAGCAGCGCAAGTTCGTCCCCCTCTTTTAGAAACTGAATTGGTGGATATGTTTACTAACACTTTGCAAGGAGTCTACTTTGAGAGAATGATTGGAAGTGTATCGTCTGGTTTCTCTGATTTGGTTAGGATTGGAGAAAGGATTGAAAGCGGTGTTAAGGCCGGGAAAATTCAAGCAAGCGCGAGCGCACAGAACAACACAAAAAAGCCTGCCAACAACTTCACCAGAAAGAAGGAAGGGAATACCAATGCTGTGGCCCACCATCAGTCGGTGATGCCAGTCCAATATGTTCCTTATGCAGCTCCAACTCAGCAGCAACAGCCTCACTATCAGACGCCAATGTCACATGGCCCCACGTCCCCGCCACCACCTCAAGGGTATACGTACCAGATGCCATCACAACAAGCCTCTCCTCCACCACAACAGCAAGTGAGGAAGGTGTTTGACCCGATCCCAGTACCTTATAAAGATTTGCTGCCATACTTGGTCCATAGCAAGATGGTGACTCCGAGGACCATGAAACAAATGACTGCGCCTTTTCCAGCTTGGTATAAGCAAGGATCTACCTGTGAATACCACTCTGGGGCTGAGGGGCATACTATTGAGAATTGTAAAGCTTTCAAGTACGAAGTTCAGAGGTTAATTGACCAGAAGTTGTTGTCCTTCAAGGAAGCTGGCCCAAATGTAAAGGGTAACCCTCTGCCTAGTCATTCCGGGGCAGGTGTTAATATGGTGGCGAACGCCGAAGGTTTAATAAGAGATGTGTCGGATATCCAAACCCCCTTGATCTCAGTGAGGGAGGCTCTACTTAGTTATGATCAATTCTCGACTATGCATGTGGATTGTGAAACATGTGAAAAGGACCCCAGCTATTGTGCTAAGATGAAAGAGTGTCTGCAAAAACTAATGGACCAAGGGTTAGTGCAAATTGGCTACTCACGCAAAGAAGACATGGTGACTATGGTGGATCAGCACGAGCATGAAAAGGTGTTGAAACCCATAGAAATTATTTATCAAAGGGCTGAAAAGAGGTTGGAACCATTGGTAATTCAAACACCTTCACCATTTCCCTTTACAAATACCAAAACGGTGCCATGGAATTACAGCACATCAGCATTTGTACAAGGAAAGCCGGTGACGCTTCCAGAGCCGGTAGTGATCAGTATTGATGGGCCCGGGGGCATGACCCGAAGTGGCAGAGTTTTTGTTCCTAAGCCTGTACAAGAGAATGTGGGAGTGCCAGCCACACCAGCTAGTGAGAACATTTTGAATAAGACTATTGAGGCAGAGGTGCCCAAAGATACAGCTCCTCAGGATGAAGCAGATGAGTTCCTAAGGATTATCAGAAAAAGTGACTACAGGGTGGTGGATCAGCTTAGTCAGACTCCATCCAAAATCTCCATGCTCTCTTTGTTGATAAATTCAGAGGCTCACAGAACTGCCTTGTTGAAGCTCTTAAAAGCAGCTCATGTGAACCAAGACATTACAGTAGCCCAGTTTGATGGAGTGTGCAACAACATCACTGCGAGTCGCTGTTTAGGGTTCATTGATGCAGAATTACCAGTTGAGGGGCCCTCGCATAACAAAGCTCTACACATCTCAATGAAGTGCCAGGACAACACTATTGCAAGGGTGTTAGTAGACACAGGATCTTCTCTGAATGTAATGCCCAAGTCGACCTTGGTAAAGCTATCCCTTGATGGGCCGGTTCTCAAACCAAGCAGCATGATTGTCAAAGCCTTTGATGGGTCTCAAAGAGAAGTGGTCGGGGAGATAGAGTTGCCCATGGTGATTGGGCCGCATCTGTTTAACATATCTTTTCAAGTTATGGACATTAATCCTTCCTACAGTTGCTTGTTAGGACGTCCATGGATTCATGCTGCGGGCGCAGTCACGTCCACTTTACATCAAAAGCTCAAATTCATCGTGGATGACAAATTGGTTATAGTCTCTGGGGAAGAGGATGCTTTGGTGAGTCACTTATCATCGTTCTGATACATCGAGACTGAGGAAGGGGTACTTGAAACTCAGTTCCAAGCTCTAGAAATCGCTACCGTCACCTTGGCAGATAAGGGTGAAGAGGATGTTCTTGCCACACAGTTCCAAGCTTTAAAGATTACTACTGCTGCTCAAACCAGTCAGAAGCCAAGGGCGTCCATCACATCTTGGAAGAGCTTGAAGAAAGACATGGAGGAGGGCGTTCTTAAAGGTTGGGGACAGCTGGTATTTCCCCCTGAGAAGAAGGACTTTCTGGGTGTGGGTTATCAGCCGTCTAAGGGGAAACAGAAGATTCATGATTTTACTACTCCCCTTGAGGATGTTTTTGAAAGTGCTGGGTTCAGATCAGGTGATCAGATCAACATGCTGGAAGATGAAGAGGCCAGTCAAGGAAGCCATGATTGGGTGCGCCAGTGTCCTACAAGCTTTGTTCTCTCAAATTGGAAGGCTGTTGAGATTCCCCAAGTCTTTTTTATTTCAAAGTAATTTTCACTTATTTTCAAATTCCCCTTGCCACGCCCGAGGCATGTGGATGAACTTGTAAGGGCTTTCTTTGTTTTAATGAATGATTATCAAATAAATAAAAGTATTTTATGTGCATATTTTGTCCTATTTTTATTCTTTCTCTTTTTCAGTTTTAAAAGAAAATAAAAATAATAAAAATGGCAATAACTTCTTGCATATCATGACTACCTTTGCATTCATCTAAAAAATAAAAAATATATATCATGCAGAAATGAACCTTTGGACCATAACAATGCTGTAAATCTTCATGATCTCGGGCTCCCAATCAATCTTACTGAAGAGGACGAGGAGGAGGATTGTGAACTTCCAGCGGAGCTAGCTCGATTATTGGATCAAGAACAAAGGATGATCCAACCTCATCAAGAACCAGTGGATGTGATCAATCTGGGGACTGAAGAGGATAAGAAAGAAGTCAAGATAGGTGCTGCCCTGCAGTCAGAGGTGAAAGAGGGTTTAGTCAAGCTGCTTCAAGAGTATGTGGACGTCTTTGCGTGGTCTTATCAGGATATGCCGGGGTTAGACACAAGCATAGTTGAACACAAGCTTCCGCTCAAGCCTGAATGTGCACCCGTCAAGCAAAAGTTGAGAAGAACTAGACCAGACATGGCTCTCAAGATACAAGAGGAAGTTAAGAAACAATTTGATGCAGGATTCCTTGCGGTAGCCAAGTACCCAGAATGGGTTGCCAATATTGTGCCAGTACCAAAGAAAGATGGAAAGGTCCGAATGTGTGTAGACTACCGGGATTTGAATAGAGCAAGCCCAAAAGATGATTTTCCACTCCCTCACATTGATGTGTTAGTGGATAATACTGCTCGATTTCCGGTCTTCTCTTTTATGGACGGTTTCTCAGGCTATAATCAGATCAAAATGGCGCCCAAAGACATGGAGAAAACAACTTTCATAACACCATGGGGCACTTCCTGCTACAAAGTTATGCCTTTCGGTTTGAAGAATGCGGGGGCAACATACCAGCGGGCTATGGTCACTCTGTTTCATGACATGATGCACAAAGAAATTGAAGTGTACGTGGATGATATGATTGCCAAGTCCTCATCAGAAGAAGAACACCTTGTACACCTCCAGAAGTTGTTCGATAGATTGAGGAAGTATCAGTTGCGTTTAAATCCAAATAAATGTACCTTTGGCGTCAAGTCAGGGAAGTTGTTGGGTTTCATTGTCAGTCAGAAAGGAATTGAGGTTGACCCCGATAAAGTCAAAGCAATCCAGAATATGCCTGCACCAAAGACAGAAAAAGAAGTGCGAGGATTTCTAGGCAGGTTGAATTACATTTCCAGGTTCATCTCCCATCTCACTGCAACTTGTGAACCGATCTTCAAGCTATTAAGAAAAGATCAGATCATTGAATGGAATGAGGATTGTCAAGGGGCATTCGATAAAATCAAACATTACTTGCAAGAGCCACCAATTTTGATACCACCAGTTGCGGGAAGGCCCCTTATCCTATATTTACACGTGCTTGATGGATCCATGGGTTGTGTATTGGGTCAACAAGATGAGACTGGTAGGAAGGAGCATGCAGTATATTACTTGAGCAAGAAGTTTACTAGTTGTGAGACCAGGTATTCACTGTTAGAAAAGACTTGTTGTGCTTTGACATGGGCGGCTCGCCGATTGAGGCAATACATGGTTTGTCACACTACCATGTTGATTTCTAAAATGGACCCCATCAAATATATCTTCGAGAAGCCTGCTTTGAGCGGGAGGATCGCCCGTTGGCAGATGTTGTTGTCTGAATATGATATCCAGTATATTGCTCAAAAAGCCATCAAAGGGAGTGTGCTAGCAGAACATTTAGCACACCAACCCTTAGCAGACTACCAACCGGTGCGCTTTGACTTTCCAGATGAGGACATCCTGGCTGTAAGTGAGAAACCTCCCATTGATGAGAATGAAGGACCTGAGCCGGGATCTCGATGGAAGCTTGTATTTGATGGTGCGTCGAATGCTTTGGGGCATGGTGTAGGAGCAGTTATCATCTCTCCTAAAGACACCTACACACCTCTCACAGCAAGGCTATTGTTTGATTGCACCAACAACATCGCAGAGTACGAGGCATGTATCATGGGTTTAGAAGGGGCAATCAACTTGAGAATTAAAGTCCTAGAAGTATATGGGGATTCTGCGCTAGTCATCTATCAGGTTCGAGGAGAATGGGAGACTCGTCATCCCAACTTAATCCCGTACCGAGATCATGTCCTGAAATTGGTGGAGTACTTTGATGAGATCACTTTCCATCACATCCCAAGAGAAGAAAATCAGTTGGCTGATGCCTTGGCTACACTCTCATCCATGTACAAGGTCACTTGGCCAAATCATGTACCCCTGATAGAAATCAATCGTCGTGAGACACCCGCATATTGCTTGGCAACTGAAGTGGGGCAAGATGAGAAACCATGGTATTATGACATCAAGAACTTCCTCCAAAAACAAGAATATCCCTCGGGGGCATCCAGTGGAGACAAGAAAACTCTTAGAAGGCTAGCATCTGGTTTCTTCTTAGATGAGGAGTTGTTGTACAAAAGAAACCACGATCTGGTTCTTCTCCGTTGTGTGGATAAAAAAGAAGCCGATACTCTGATTGAAGAAATCCATGAGGGGTCCTTTGGTACACACATGAATGGGCATGCTTTGGCAAGAAAGATTCTTCGGGCCGGGTACTATTGGTTGACCATGGAAACAGATTGTTTGAACCATGTCAGGAAGTGTCACAAATGCCAGATTTATGCTGATAAGATACATGTCTCGCCAACTCCGCTGAATGTTTTGACATCACCATGGCCATTCTCCATGTGGGGCATAGATATGATTGGAATGATTGAACCAAAAGCCTCTAATGGACATCGTTTCATCTTAGTGGCTATTGATTACTTCACCAAGTGGGTCGAAGCGGCATCATACGCCAACGTCACAAGACAAGTAGTGGCTCAATTCATCAAGAAAGAAATAATCTGCCGTTATGGAGTCCCCAACAAGATCATCACTGATAATGGTAGCAACCTGAACAATCAGACCATGAGAGAGTTGTGCAAAAATTTCAAGATTGAGCACCATAACTCCTCACCATACAGACCCAAGATGAATGGCGCTGTAGAAGCAGCAAATAAAAACATCAAGAGGATTCTACAGAAAATGGTGAAGACGTATAAGGATTGGCATGAGATGCTCCCATTTGCACTTCATGGGTATAGAACAACAGTTCGCACCTCGACAGGGGCAACTCCTTTCTCTCTAGTTTATGGCATGGAAGCAGTACTCCCGGTAGAAGTTGAGATCCCATCATTAAGAGTTCTGGTGGAAACTAAGTTAGAAGAAGCGGAGTGGGTCCAATCCCGTTTTGATCAACTCAACCTCATTGAGGAGAAGAGGATGACAGCCTTGTGTCACGGACAGTTGTATCAGCAAAGGCTCAAGAGAGCATTTGATAAGAAAGTTCGTCCAAGACAGTTCAAGAAAGGGGACTTGGTGTTGAAAGCTATGTTGCCAATTCACAAGGACACCCGTGGAAAGTGGACTCCTAATTACGAAGGACCATATGTAGTGAAGAAGTCCTTCTCAGGTGGGGCCTTAATACTAGCCACAATGGACGGCGAAGAATTTTCACTCCCAGTGAACTCAGACGCAGTCAAGAAGTATTATGCCTAAAGAAAAAGAAAAATAAATAAATAAAAGCTCGCTAAGTTGAAAACCCGAAAGGGCGGCTTAGGCAATAGAGAGCGTCCCGGTGGGCTGAAAACCTGAAAAGGCGGTCCAGGCAAAAATTAGGGACAACAAAAAAGGAAAAGAAAACCCGCTAAGTTGAAAACCCGAAAGGGCGGCTTAGGCAAAAAAGGGTATCCCGGTGGATTAGTAGCTCGCACCGAGCAGTCCAGGCAAAAATTAGGGAAACTAAATAAAGAAAGGAATAAGACTGCAAGATCAGTATGAACACCGGACGAACTCCAGAAGGATCCGAGACCTCGTACCCAACAACAAGATATTCAGAGATTGAAATCATGAAGAAGGATGGCATTGTTATGATTCCATAGAATTCATTTGTTTTTCATTGCCATTATCTTAGCTCAATTACGCGGTCACCTCTTTGAGGGATTCGCTTCCGTTGTAAAAACTTTCCGCACATTTTTGTGCTATCAATAAAATATTCCTTTTACTCATTGTGTCTCTCTTTATGTTCTTGTACATTTCATACTTTTATTTTTTTTGATAACCAAATGTTAAAACTTTGAAAGGTAAAAAGCATTTTGAAAGTAAGCCAAATATTTTGAAATAAGAAAGATCGAAGAAAAATCAGCAGCATACTGTAAAAAGGTGCTCACTTTTAACACATTAGATTGGCCCAGCGTTTTGAGCTGACTAAGCAAGGTGATCTTCCCCACACAGATGAAGAATGATTGGTATACAGCATCTAACTGGGATCCCTCTCCTCAAGGAAAGAGTATCAAATGTCTTGGTGTCGGGATGAAACCCAAATTCATGCATTTTCATGCATCCATGCATATACACTCATGCATCACCATGCATTCATTCATAAACAAAAACCATATGTCAAATCATGAGCACAATTAAGCGTTGTATTAGTCCTGCATTTTAGGCATTAACAAGCATTCATTGCAAACATACATTCATAGAAGCAGGTTCAAAAATTCCTACTCAAGGAATAACGGATTTTGGACACATAATCGCCAAGAGAGGCAGCTTGACCTCTTTCCAACAAGTTAGTTGGTGAATTATCCTCCCAGCAGATCAGTTGGAAGATCTCCTCCCTAGTGATTTGCAAAATTTTCTGGAAAATTCTTCTACAAGATGATCACAACAGTTTGTCCGTCCCCAATAGGAGTGGCAACTAAGAATCCTGAAATAAGGATATTCAGTGGAATCCGTAGGCCTGAGGGTGGTGATTTCTCTTCAAGTGCAACACCGAGGTGTTACATTTATTTTTCTCAAGGACGTACAACTCCTGGTTTAGGCGTTAGCTCCTTCAAATACAGAATCCTGAAATAGGGATATTCAGTGGAATCCGTAGGCCTGAGGGTGGTGATTTCTCTTCAAGTGCAACACCGAGGTGTTACATTTATTTTTCTCAAGGACGTACAACTCCTGGTTTAGGCGTTAGCTCCTTCAGATACAGAATCCTGAAATAGGGATATTCAGTGGAATCCGTAGGCCTGAGGGTGGTGATTTCTCTTCAAGTGCAACACCGAGGTGTTACATCTATTTTTCTCAAGGACGTACAACTCCTGGTTTAGGCGTTAGCTCCTTCAGATACAGAATCCTGAAATAGGGATATTCAGTGGAATCCGTAGGCCTGAGGGTGGTGATTTCTCTTCAAGTGCAACACCGAGGTGTTACATCTATTTTTCTCAAGGACGTACAACTCCTGGTTTAGGCGTTAGCTCCTTCAGATACAGAATCCTGAAATAGGGATATTCAGTGGAATCCGTAGGCCTGAGGGTGGTGATTTCTCTTCCAAGTGCAACACCGAGGTGTTACATCTATTTTTCTCAAGGACGTACAACTCCTGGTTTAGGCGTTAGCTCCTTCAGATACAGAATCCTGAAATAGGGATATTCAGTGGAATCCGTAGGCCTGAGGGTGGTGATTTCTCTTCAAGTGCAACACCGAGGTGTTACATCTATTTTTCTCAAGGACGTACAACTCCTGGTTTAGGCGTTAGTTCCTTCAGATATAGAATCCTGAAATAGGGATATCCAGTGGAATCCGTAGGCCTGAGGGTGGTGATTTCTCTTCAAATGCAACACCGAGGTGTTACATCTATTTTTCTCAAGGACGTACAACTCCTGGTTTAGGCGTTAGTTCCTTCAGATACCGAATCCTGAAATAGGGACATTTATTGGAATCCGTAGGCTGAGGGTGGTGATTTCTCTTCCAAGTGCAACACCGAGGTGTTACATCTATCCTTCTCAAGGACATACAACTCCTGGTTTTGGCGTTAACTCCTTCAGATACAGCAGCTCTTGAAATAAGGATATTCAGCGGAATCTAAGCACCTTTGAGGCGATGGTTCACATTCAAGAAGAAATCCTGAGATAAGGGTACCAAAGATACCGAGCAGGTTTACTCGTTCCTTTCACCATCACTCATGCCCATGCAAAATTAGGGCATTCTGTATTTAATTATCTTCCACCAAAAAGAATACGAATACCAGGGTTATTCGCATTCTTATGGTTTAAGCTAATTAAATAGGGGCAGCTGTCATACCCTAATTTTGCCCCATGATATTTTTCAATTTTGCATTTAGAAAAAGGTCAACAAAGTCAACACTTTGACTAAAGTCAACAAGGTCACTCCTTTTGAATTAAAAAATCAATGTTGACACAAAAGATACATGGATTTATTTTTCTTGCATGATTTTGCATGGCATGATCATAAGTGATGAATTTTATTACCATTTTGCCCTTCCATTAAATTTATTTCTTACTTATTAATTTTTTTTTTTTTAAACTAGTTACTTGCATTGCAAGAAACCCTTTTATACATCAAATTTACATCCTTTTTCTTTCATTTTAATTCATAACCATTTTGCATAATCACATTTCATCATCATGCATATTTTTATTTTGCATATTTATTTTTATTTTATTATTTTAGTATTATTTTTAATTTTGTTACTTATCCCAAAAATCAAAGAAATGTCAAAAATTTTCAATCATTGACACATCATCATAGGACTAGAACATTCCATTCCTATTACACCTCATCACCATTTTTTGTTTGGCATAAAAGGATCAAAAACATAGTACACAAAAATCAAGGATAATATCATTTCTACCCTCACTAATTCTTTCTAATCACAATGCCACTTAACCTAAAATGACTCTATAAATAGAACATTGATTTCAGAGCCTAGGGTGAGCCTGGGAGAGTCAAAAACGGCGCAGCTACAGTACCAAGAACAAACACCATTTTTCACCATTTTTCATTTTTCCAAACTCAAAATTCTCCCTCAAACTTAGAATCTAAACATCATAACACCTTCACCAAGTACCCAGAAGCAAGAATCCATCATTTTTTGCGCAAGAACGTGAAGAATTTGGAGCATAGGAGAGGTACGGTGGCTAGGAAGAAGGTGAGCTCAAATCGTGCTTCTCAGAGACCTATTCAGGTAAATCTCAACACCATTCAACTCCATTTCTTGTTCTGATGCTTTCTGGGTAGCTGTTTCGGTTCAATTCGTGTTAATCTGAGAGTTGTTGTTTTGATTTTTGAAACTTGTTTGCTTCGTTTTTGCGTTTCTATGATGTTTCGTTGAAAAATAATTTCATATTCATGATCCTTGTGAAAAAACGAGAAAAATCATGTATGATTTGCCCTATTTGGTGAAGTTTTGATGAACTCCGGTGACCGGAGTTGTCACCGGAAAATTTCTGTCTCACCGGAGAAGACAATCCACGTGTGAGCCTTCTTCTTCGCCAAGTTTAAATCCTGTCCGTTGGATTCATCTGACGAGCGCGAACGATCCATGATCGTAGCCGTCAGATCTCATTAAATGAGATCTGATGGTGGTAAAACGATAGATCTGCGTACGCGCGCTACACTGAATTTTTTTTTTTGTTGTTGACTCTGTTTTTTTGGCAGAAGACCAGGCGCGTGGGCTGGGCTTTGGCCTTGGGCTTGCTATCTGCACCCTGTATTTTTGCTACGCCTTAATAGTTTGCACCCCCCCTGTTTATGATTTTTAGTAATTTTTAGCTTATTTACAAAAGCACTTATGTGACTTATTGGCTTATTTAAGTTTATTAAGTTACTGTTTATGCTTATATTATGTTGATTTCATTTGTGAACTTCTTTAACTTGTTTAAGTGATTATTTTTGATTAAGTGATTGTTAATTAAGTTGTTTTAGTCATAAGTGCTTAAGTGAACCAAAGTACTTTTCTAAGGACTTTTGGGTCATTTTCTCTTGCACCATATTTTGTTTAGCCCTAATTAGCTTAGGTCATTCATGCTTGTTTATATTAGTTTATTTATTCATACTTACATGTATTCATTTAATTGCTCGTAACATTATTTTTGCACTATATTTAATTATTTGCTTCATATATGTTTGTCTATTATTGCATTCATGCATTATTTATTTACATCATATTGATTCATGCACTTTTATTTATGAACTTGCATTCATGCTTATTGCTTCATTTGCATTTAATTATCATGCTTCATGTGGTTTTTATTAATGTAATCCCTCGAGCTTCTGTATCTCTCATCTCTCTTCTATCCTTGGACTGTTTGGTTTGAAGTTGAGACTTGCTTTCATAATAAACATAGTGAAAAATGGTTGATCTGACGTATGACTTTTCATTTGTGAACTTCTTTAACTTGTTTAAGTGATTATTTTTGATTAAGTGATTGTTAATTAAGTTGTTTTAGTCATAAGTGCTTAAGTGAACCAAAGTACTTTTCTAAGGACTTTTGGGTCATTTTCTCTTGCACCATATTTTGTTTAGCCCTAATTAGCTTAGGTCATTCATGCTTGTTTATATTAGTTTATTTATTCATACTTACATGTATTCATTTAATTGCTCGTAACATTATTTTTGCACTATATTTAATTATTTGCTTCATATATGTTTGTCTATTATTGCATTCATGCATTATTTATTTACATCATATTGATTCATGCACTTTTATTTATGAACTTGCATTCATGCTTATTGCTTCATTTGCATTTAATTATCATGCTTCATGTGGTTTTTATTAATGTAATCCCTCGAGCTTCTGTATCTCTCATCTCTCTTCTATCCTTGGACTGTTTGGTTTGAAGTTGAGACTTGCTTTCATAATAAACATAGTGAAAAATGGTTGATCTGACGTATGACTTTTCACACCCGGATAATCCCTATCCCTGACGTATGACTCGTGATCTTGGGATTATCCTCACTATTGATTAAATTAAGATTTTTTTATAATAAACAAGGATGAAAATGGGTTGATCTGACGTATGACTTTTCACACCCCGGATGGTTCTTATCCCTGACGTATGACTCGTGATCTTGGGACCATCCTCATCCTAATCAAGCGTTAAAACTAACCCCACTCACTCAAACTTCTTTTCAGAAAACATGGATATACGCTTTATCCATTCCTCTGACACATACACAGCTTAAGCCTCTGATTAGAGCATACAAGCGTCGTTGTATCAGCGGAATGCGAAATAAGCAACATCCGTTATTCAACTCTCTTTTTCAATGGATACACGTTTTATCTACTCCTCCGACACACACACAGCTTAAGCCTCTGATTAGAGCATACAAGCGTCGTTGTGTCAGCGGAATATGAAATAAACGTTATCCACTAAAACCAACCAACCACACAAACATTTTTTACCAGAACTACGTGAGTTTTGAGTTTCCCATTGCACCGGGGAATACGTAGGAGCGGGCTCCTACAACCGTCAAACTCAACTAATAAAACCTTTTTTTAATCTAAGTGGAAACGAAGTAGAAATTAGCCAAGTGACAGATTAATTCAATTTAAACCTGCGCAAACAAACCCAAACCACCTAAACGGTTCCCATCCAGTACGATGGATGCGAGGGGTGCTAATACCTTCCTCTCGCATAACCAACTCCCGAACCTAAACCAAGGTTTTCGTGATATTTTCCTTTCCCCTCACGGGATAAATAAACGTCAATGGCGACTTCATTGTATGAAAAATGGAAGTGATTTTCCAGCCCGCTACACACAGAAGTTAACAAAGAAGAAGAAGAAGAGTTGAAGTTTGCAGAAAAGTGGAATAGAAGTTTTGATCCGTTATTTATAGGGTTGAGGTGATAGGAGTTGGTAAGAATAAAATAATTGGAATAATAAATCAGAAAAGAACTTTTTCCTTCTCCTTTCAACTTCCCGAACTGCCACGCGTCCCACTCGCACGCAAAATTAGGCAGTAATGATGATAATGGAAAAGTGGATTTTTGACAGAAAACGAATCATTTCTGATGTCGCCGCCATTGGGAAGCGTGAAGCATTAATTACCTGGTTTTTCAAAAACGTCACTCTCTCATTTCGAAGAGCTTAGTCGAAAGTGTCGTTTTTGGGGGGCAATTTGTTGGGCCATGTTTTGCATATGTTTATTTAAGTGATTTAAATGAAAAATTGGTCCAACAAAGAAGTTACTAAAATATTTGTTGAATATAATATGATGTTCATTTATTCATGTTAATAGTTCGACGAAGGCTCTAAGTTCGAATAGGCCATTAATGGGCATCTGTTGTTCTAATCGAATCAAACCACTGATAAGTGAAGAGGCAGAACAAAGTGTCAATGGCCTATTATTTCAAATGGAAGCACCAAAGCATCGAAGCGTCAAATCGTGGACTTGGTGACCTATTTTGGGAAATTGGGCCTATTAGCTTGGCCCAAAAGAAATGAAAGTGAGCTCGTTTCAAGAGTTGGCGCGCTAAAAGGAGAATTCGAAGAAGTGGAGATCGTGGGTGAACACGTGGTTTCATCTGAGGCGTCAAGATCGAAGTAGCGGTTCAGTTTTCGTTTCCAGTATATAATGTAATTTTTCAGTTGGAAAAAGGGTCACAAATTTCATACATTCATAATCTCTGAAAATTCTGAGTACTCATGCTGTCGAAAGAAAGGAATTCAACAGGGAAAAAGATGTATGTTTGTGCACCATTTACTTTGTAATTGCTTTTACGTTTAATGCAATTTTATCTTTCCACAAGTCTTTAATTTATCTTTAAAATTTTGCACTTAGATCCTGTTGTTTCGAGGCGATTCGGAATAATAGTTATTTTCACGTTTTCAACTAAGTTTTCAAGACTATCATTTGTTGAATTTCATAAACATTCAAACACTTTTTCATAAAAACAAGCATAAAATTGTCCTGAGATTTCTAGTTTGATCTCGCAAGTTTAAAGAAGTAAAACTAGCGCTTGTTTACCATTTTTCAGTGTAAACAGTAACAGTAAGGTGTTACTACAATGAATGAAAAGTCACCGCCGAACAATAATCTGAGTAACTATCTTATACACCGTTCATGCCAAATATGAAGAAGGGAGGGAGTCCAACCACCATACCTATCCTCTATGTTTCTGAATCTATTATTTATTTATTTATGCAAGCATTACGCTTCTTTTTTATAAAACCTTTTTCCAAAACCCAAAGCGAATGCAAAAACCAACAGCTTAAATAATGCTGATGACAGTAATTTATGTGATTTTTTTAGTATTAATTATTGTTAGTTTAGTATTAGTTTTAGACCAATTACAAGGAAAAAAACCTAAAGAAGTGAAGTTACTTGTCCAAGAAGTCAAGAATTGAAGAAAGTGCATAAAAAGAGGCTAAAAGGAAGAAAATACGCAACTTTCAGTCTGCGGACCATAACTTGAGTTACGGGTATCGGAATAAGGTCCGTGACCATGCGTTGGAAAGCTAAGACGAAGAGCTACAACTTTCGTGTTGAAGCCAAAACCGAAATTTGCCATCACAGCACGATGGCACCCATCGTAGCACGATGGGAGGAAACTTTGCGCCCAAGAAAAGAACAGAATCTTCAGTTATATTTTTGAAGCAAATCCAAGCATCGCAGTACGATTGGTTCATCGTAGTATGATGGATGGCATAACTTGGTGGCTAAGTCAGCTTAGAAATTAAGCAACTAAATCCTATGGCCATCGTGCCACGATGGGATCCATCGCGCCACGATGAGCCTTGCTGCCCAAGTCATAAAAACTATAAATAGAGCCTCCCTCCTTCACAATTATTCATTCAGAAATAGTAGAACACTCTCTACTATAAGGAGAGGTTCAGATGAGCTCTATTGGGCATAGTTTTCTCCCCTTACGGGAAAACTAACTCAGCAAGGTATGATTTCTTTAGGCTTTTGTATTTAGGTTATAATTTCTTGTAATTTAAATATGTAGTCTTTATTATTTATGCCTTAGGTTGTGGTGGAGAAGATGAACTCCCCTATGAATATTTGGAGTCTGTGATTGAGTCTAAGTTATAATAAATGATATTTAGTAATTATGTTTGTTATTTACTTTCGTGCACTTTAATAACGTATTCTCGTAATCTGGCCGGATTAGCGGGAGCGCCCATAGAATTGATATCAGGTTTTGACTTGTTATTAGTCCGGAACTCGTAGTAAATAATGCTAGGTGTATAGAGACGGTAACATCCTGAACTAGTCGTGAACTGAGCGGTTAGAGGAGGAATCATGCACTAGGTGTGATCTGAGCACTTAGAAGATGAACAGCCCGATACTATGACCTAGAGGTTAATTGGTGAAGGTTATAATGCATGTTTATAAACAACTCACTTAGTAATTAAGGTATGTGACACATCGAGGTTAGGCTCTCGTAGGTACCTTAGTTGTTAATGTAGGAAAACTTTAATAGACATAGTGTAATAGTAAGGTATTACTACAACAAGCATAATTCACCGCCGAACATAATCTAGGTAACTATGTTATACACCGGTCATGCCAAATATGAAGAAGGGAGGGAGTCCAACCACCATACCTAGCCTCTATATTTCTTGAATCTATTATTTATACATTCCACATTTATATTTTTGCAAAGCATTACGCTATTTTTATAAAAACATTTTCAAAAACCAAAGCGAACGCAAACTATCACAAGCTTAAATAACGCTAGTAAAGCTGCGGCACGATCCCTGTGGATACGAACTCATTCTAGACACCTAGAGTGTGAATTATTACTCGACGACAGACTGGTGCACTTGCCAGACCGTAGTCAAACGCTAACGAAGCTTTGGCACGATCCCTGTGGATACGAATTCATTCTACTCAGTAGAGTGTGAATTATTACTCGACGACAGACTGGTACACTTGCCATACCGTAGTCACTCCCTCCTGGCAAACAATGCCCATTAGGGTGATCTTCTAGGAAGAAATCGCAAACTCCTTCTACCTGCTTCACACTGTCTTCCTTCACTGCTTTCTCTTTCTCAGCAAGTTGTCTCTTTAGTAACTCGATCTCTACTTTGTAGACAATCTCATGGTCCACCTTCATAATTCCAGGCGTCTTATCATTTCGATCATGGTTCATGTTGTATTCATTCTGACACATCTGCTCAACCAGATCCTTAGTCTCTGCATAGGTCTTAACTTTGATAGACCCACCAGCTGAGGCATATAGTATCATGCGATGCTGCATCTTCATACCAGCTGTGAATAGTTGCATCTGCTCCATTGCACTAATGTTGTGGTTAAGACACCTTCTCATGAGCAGCTTGAAGCGTTCATAAGCCTCGCACAACGTCTCTGACTCATGCTGCTTGAAGCTTAGGATCTCAGACTTCCTCTTCTGGAATAGTGTATGAGTGAAGAATCTCTCCAGGAACTTATCTTCGAGCTCCTTCCATGTTGCAATTGATCCCCTTGGCAAACATTGCAGCCAATCTTTAGCTGGACCTGTAAGAGAAAAAGCAAACAAACGAAGCTTCTTCTGGTCCTCAGTAACATTTTCCGGCACCTTCTGGGTCTGACATGTCTTTGTAAACTTTGACAGATGATCCCAAGGATCATTGTTGGCACGTCCGTCGAACTGGTTCTCCCGCAAACCTGTTAGAACATTGCCTTTGATATCGAAGTTAGCTGGGTTTGCCGGTTGGAACCCCAGTGAGATCTGATCATTGTCAGTCCTCTTGCAGTAGTCTCCCATTGTGATTCTTTGTTCGTCCCCCATGGCTTTGGTGGTAGGCTCTTTGAGATTACTGGATTCTGCGAGCTTTAGTGCTTGCCTTCTTTTCCTGAATGTTCTTTCTGGTTCATGGTCGTATTCAAAATCCAAGTTACCTGTTATCAAGCACAACAAATGAATACCTTAGTAGCATTGGAAAAGGTAATGTTTGAAACTTTACATTTTTTTGGTTTGTCTCATGTGTTTTTGTCACTATGAAAATTCTCAGGTAAATGAGCTGGATCACAACAGATCGCTTAAATACCAAGACTTTGCCTTAGCCAGAACTTTCACAGATCAAAATTCACAATCATCAACAAGATTTTTTTTTTTTTTTTTTTTTTTGTATTTTTGAAAATTTTTGACAACTTAAATTAATCTATCGACGCTTTGTAGACACAATCCCCGGCAACGGCGCCAAAAACTTGACTACGGTCTGACAAGTGTACCAGTTTGTCGTCGAGTAATAATTCACACTCTACTGAGTAGAATGAGTTCGTATCCACAGGGATCGTGTCAAAGCTTCGTTAGCGTTATTTAAGCTGTTGGGTTTTGCATTCGCTTTGAGTTGAAAAAGGTTTTATAAAAATAAGCGTAATGCTTGCATAAATAAATAAATAATAGATTCATAAACATAGAGGATAGGTATGGTGGTTGGACTCCCTCCCTTCTTCATATTTGGCATGAATGGTGTATAACATAGTTACTCAGATTATTGTTCGGCGGTGACTTTTCATTCATTGTAGTAACACCTTACTGTTACACTATGTATATTAAAGTTTGCCTACGTTAATGCCTAAGGTACCTACGAGAGCCTAACCCCGTTGTGTCACATACCCTAATTACTACGTGAGTTGTTTATTACACATGCATTATTACCTTCACCCATCCAATGCCTCTAGATCCTAGTATCGGACTATTCATCTTCTAAGTGCTCAGTTCGCACCTAGTGCATGATTCCTCCTCTAACCGCTCAGTTCGCGACTAGTTCAGGACGTTACCGTCTCTACACACCTAGCGTTATTTACTACTAGTTCCGGACCACATCAGGTTAATACCCAACATCAATTCTATTAGCGCTCCCGCATATCCGGCCAGATTACGAGATACGTCGTTTAAGTGCAAGAAAGTAAATAACAAACATAATACTGAATAACGATTTATTATAACTTTGACTCAATCACAGACTCCAAATATTCATAGGGGAGTTCATCTTCTCCACCACAACCTAAGGCATATAATATAAAGACTACATATTTAAATTACAATAAGAGAATTATAACCTAAACATAAAAGCCTAAAGAAAACATACCTTGCGGAGTTAGTTTTCCCGTAAGGGGAGAAAACTATGCCCTTAGAGCTCCTATGAACACCTCCTTTATAGTAGAGAGTGTTCTACTATTTCTGAATGAAAAATAATGAGGAATTGGAGCTCTATTTATAGTTTCCGTAATGGGCCTCAGCAAGCCATCGTGCTGCGATAGGTCCATCGCAGTACGATGGGAAGATTCAGTTCAAAATTATAACTGATCCTGTGCATTTCATCAGCTTGGTCGCCAAGTAATGTCATCGTGCTGCGATATGGTGCATCGTGCTGCGATGAGCAGATTTTCTCCAGATTTTCTCTGTTGATTTCTTGGCCAACAAGTAGCTTTCATCGTGGCACGATGGAAGCCATCGTGCTACGATGATCAGCACATTTTCTTCACTTTTTGGACTTTTTCTTGTCTTTTTGCATCTTGGACTTGGTCTTGATGCTTTTCCTTGATTCTGTAGGTTTTTCTTTGTATTTGGGCATGTCTTGGTCATTTTACTACTAAATATACTACCTAAAATATCAGAGAAATTCCTGTCATCATCATGCCACGATGCTGAAAGCCCAAATCCACTAAAAATCTATAAATAGAGCTATCCTGCACCACAATTATTCTTTCAGAAATTTAGAGAAGTACAAGACTCTAAGGAGCAAAGGAGGAGAAGCAAGGAGGGCTAAAGAGCTCTCAAGGGAAGACAACTCGCCCCCACCATAGCGAGACGTAACTTCCTCAGCTAGGAATCGAGCTTATTTTGTATGCATAGTTTTACTCTTTTGTTTTAATTATGCCTATGAGTAGCTAAATATCTTTAGGTTAGGTCGAGTAGATGAACTCCTCTATGAATGCTTGATACTATGTAATTTGGTTAGAAAAAGTTTATATTAATTAGGCCAAATGCATATATAGGTCCTTTAAGTTTTATGTTTGTATAAGATAAGTCCTTTAAGTTTTTTTTCTTTCAAATAGGTCCTTTAAGTTTTTAAAATGTATCAAATAGGTCCTTCTGTCCAACTCTGTTAAAAAAAAAAGATGATGTGTCCGTTAATGGTGTCAAAATTTTTTGTTTTCCTCATATAAACACCATTTATTCCCAAATTGAAAACCCTAACTCCATTAATTTTCCAATCTGAATACCCATAAACTGAAATCCCAAAATCAATGGCTTATCTTCGCTCCAATGGGTTAAATCCGCGTTTCCAAATGTCTGGTTCATTCAGTTCAAGTCTTAAGCGCGATGGTGAAGTGATTCGAGATTGTCGGTGTGGATTCAAAGTTGTGATTCGTACAGTGACGAAAAAGGGACCAAATAGAGAAAGAATTTTGGGGATGTCGATATTGGAATATAAGTCATAAACTTAGTATTTATTGAATGAGAACATTTGTTATTGGTTGCTAAAGTGTTTTTCCTTTTTTAAATATAGGCTAATGATGATGAAAGTGGATGTGGATTTTTCAAGTGGATTTTTCAAGTGGGTTGGTGAAACTGAATCACAGTCACGTACTGTTGATACTATGGAGCTAAAGTGTGTTGAATGTGACAAGAAAGATGTCCAGATTTTGAAAATGCAAGCCGAAGAAAAATCGACAAAGTTCTTGTTGAAGATTGTTGTTGTAATTTGTTTGTTGTTGGCTATAGTTTGTATCATTGTGACAATAGGTTTGATTATTAATAGTTTAAAGTGATATGTCATCTTTGTTGTATCATTGTAATGTTTGAAGACTAGGGTAATATGTGAGTTGCCTCTCTTTTGTTAAGCCAATTGTAACTTTAAGCATTTTATAAAGATCTGTTTTGAACCTGTGTGTTTGAAAACTCAAATTGTGAGAATTCAACTAATTCAAAAGAGATGCTTGAATTTAAAAAACTTGTCAATGCAATTTTGCATAGTTACACAAACTGAATGAGGCTTGTTACACAAATTGAATTATGCAAAGTTATACAAACTGAAGGCAATTTTGTAGAGTCACATAATCAATATTATGCAAAGTCACATAATATTACTGCATAATCAATATTATTTTCCAAGCACCTATATAAACACATACAAACAAGAAGTCGAAAATAGAAACAAAACAAGGGACATAATCAGATACAAACATAGCCAAAACACAGCTCAATAACTAACCAAAGTGATATCATTGATCAATAAACAAAGTCTTACATATATCATTTCATACACAAAATAAGCCATTGGCTTTCACAAAATGCTCCATTGGATTGACATAACCAAGTATTACCACTACACAAAATACACCTATGGCTTTTCACCAAATGATCCAAAGTCAGTTGTTCATTACACAGACAAAAAAAAGAAAAGAAACTTAATAATTAAAAGCTAGGATGTAGGCTTCCTAATTTGCATCGTTGGTCTTGTTGCCCATCTCTCCATTAAGTAACTTATGATCTCCTCAAGCATTGTCACAATTGGTTTTCCCCTTGGTCCAAGAATTACACTGTTGAATGTTTCAGACATATTGTTGACCAACGTATCACAGTTAGAATGTTCAGTGAATCTAGATTTGCTCTAATATCTAGGTGGATTTCTCATTAAATGTTTGTGTGCCTCATCGTTGATTATCCTAATTTCCCTCATTATTTTCTCCCATGCTTGTGGATAACTTGCCTTTGCAGCTTTCCACATCATCTCCTTCAAATGTTTGCCTGAAAACTTATTTCTAAAGTTGCTATATAGATGTCTCAAACAAAACCTCTGCTCAACTCCAGGTAACAACTCATCTATTGCAGTTAACAAGCCCTAAATTGTAACCGTATCAGACATTAAAAATTCAGAATTAAAAGTTCATACATTATTACAATATCATTAATATTAACATAACATATATGCATATAAATTACCTTTTGTTGATCAGACATGAAAGTGATTTTCTTACACACTTGTTGTCCACCCAAGTCATTAATTAGTAGCTCAAGAAACCAAGTCCATGATTCTCTTGTTTCACCCTCAACAACTGCCAGTGTTATATGAAGCATTTAGCCGTTTGGATCCCTACCAACTGATGCTAGTATCATTCCACCATAACAGCCCTTTAGAAAGCAACCATCAAGGCCAACAAATAGTCTACATCTAAAAAAACTTTGTTTACATCCTTCGAGACACACATAGATTCTCTTAAAACTAGGCAACAAGGGTCTAATAACATATCCATTTTCAATTCCTTCAACATCTTGTTCAGTAGGTTGTACTTGTATCTTTAATGTGCTATTTGGATTGGATCGAATAATTTCATGTCCATAATCATACAACCTTTTATATTGCTCTTTAAATGACTCATCCACTAAGTCAATAGCTTTTTTTCTAGCCCTATATGCTTTAAGCCTACTAACTCCAGCTCTCCACTTTTCATGAGCTTTGCTACAAATATCTGTAACTTTGATGTTTGGATTCTCTCTAACACTAGTCACCAACTTTCTACCAAGCCAATCTGCATTCAAACGTTGCACTCTGTACTCAGGCATACATTTGTGCTCATCATTTAATGTCCTCAATTGCCATGTATCCTCACCAGGAACTTTTGACAATAATGCTACAAAAGGGCAACCACTTTTGCAGCCCACTCTCACTCTCTCTTTGTCATTTTTTATAAACTTTAAATCTACATTATTTGCCACAGAGAAATCTAATATAGCTTTTTTGAACTCTTCTCTATTTGAAAATGTAGTTCCTTTCACCCACTTATAGCCAGTCATGTTCTTTGGCATGACAAATGGAGGATAATGTTCCTTAGTGCCATCATCTGATTCATCATTTTTAGTATTAAGATCTGAACTGTCATGCTCCTCTGAGACAATTAATGTTCTCTTCCTTTTTCCAATAAAGAGTGACATATCATCACTTAATTCATGATCACTTTCCTCCATCTCATTACTTATCTGCCAATCCCTTTGCATTTTGGATTAGTAACATTCTTTTTGTTAGGCCTCCTACCCTTGTTTTTACTTTTCTTCTTCGATTCAGAATCAACCACCTCATCTATTAAAATCTCACCATCCAAAATGTGTTCATCATCAGAATCTTCTAAACTAACAACACTTGCATCTCCATCATCACTACCAAGTTCTTCATCATTCATTAGGGCCTCAAATGCATTGGCTTCAGGTTCAATTAAAGCGACAAAATCTGGTTGTGATATAGGATGTATTAAATACAAGTGTACCTTACCTCTGGCTTTGGCCCAATCTTTCATCTCAATAGCCCCTTTATCATCTACCAACCCCTTAAATGACCCATCAATATCGTACCACATTTCATTAACTTCTGAATAGTTCATCTTTTTGACAAGCTTCAAAACTTGAAAATAACCCTAAATTTCAGAAACACACTTCCATTCAGCTACGTCTCCTCCAACGTATGTGCCTGTGTTATCGAAATATCCACCATGGTGGAAGTCAACGAAAAAATAAATTTTCCATACTACCTGCAAAATCAGAACACATTCCAGACAAATTCAAATAACATGGGGACAACATAAAATTATTCTATAAATAAATAATGAATAAATAAGACAAAAAAGGACCACAAACATATTCTATTCCATTGATAAAATTGTAGGACAAAAACATTAAATAAATAATGAGCATGAACAGAAAGCATATGTATACATAGAGAATAAAACATATTCTATTTCAAAAGGGTTTCTTTCTCTTCCCCCAAACCCCAAAAACAAGTTCTTTCGAGAGAGGGAGAGATATTAATCAATAATAAAACAATCTGAACAATTTCAAGAGAGGGAGAGATTCTGGATGAATTGAACAAAAAGCATGTGTTTAACAACCAATATAATTAAGTTCAAGGCATCAATTCGCGTCAACATAATCAACATAAACTAACCTTTGAAGAAGATTCGTGTTCTTCAGAATCGATTCGCGTTCAAGGCATGAGTTTGTATCAGATTCGTGTTTTCCACAATTTGATTTAAGGTTTCTTTTTTGATTTAGGGTTTCTTCTCTTCCTATTTGAAGAACAAGATCTCAACAATGAATAAAGAAGTGTGTTACGGTCCTTGCTATGACCATGGAAGCAATTAGCCATGCCTCGTTCCACGTCAGCTTCATTAACGGACACATCATCTTTTTTTTAACGGAGTTGGACGGAAGGACCTATTTGATACATTTTAAAAACTTAAAGGACCTATTTGAAAGAAAAAAAAACTTAAAGGACATATATGATATAAACGCAAAACTTAAAGGACCTATATATGCATTTGGCATATTAATTACTATTCAGTTTATTATCTATTATTATCTCTACTTTAATGCTTTATTCTTAATAATAATAATCACATTATAGAATAAACCTCTAGAATTAGGTGATCTTATGACAACACTACTAATTCCGAACTAAGAGATAATATAGCTAGCTAGAATTGGGAACGTTAGTACAATTACCCGAGGATAGGGGCTAAAGGATTAATAAAACACATTGTTAATTTTTGCTTGTTTACAATTCTTCAACCAAGGTAAGCTTAACGTGAGAACATGGTAAGGCTAACACATGACAACATAGGTTCTCTTATCTTGATTTAGTATCAATGTCTTCAACTGCAATAGGGTAATTTTAGTATGCGAAAACACATTTTACTATTTAGAATTAATCCGCCAGATAATAAAAGGAATAGTAAGCAACATAACGCCAAATTACCAAGCAGGAGTAGGGGAGGAATTCGAAAGTACTTAACCCAGTTTTCTCATCTGATCTCTTTAATCTTTTATTTTCTGTTTCTAATCTCAAAACATTTTCAAAACTAAAGCGAATGCAATTTATCTTTACCGTTTAATTCCTAAACGAAACTAGTCGCTTTGGCACAATCCCTGTGGAGACGAATCTTTATTATAAATATTATTACTCGACGACAGACTGGTTCACTTGTCAGACCGTAGTCAGTTATCATCAAACCTCTATATATACTAGGAGAATATTGTCAGACCCACTTTGTTCCTACACATTATGCGTGTCCCATGGTGTTTAAAGAGTATCTTAAAAGGTGTGACCATAACATTACTCTTAGGCAGAAACATTTGACCATCGAAATTGTGAAAGGCAAATTGAGAAATGAAGATTCATCGCTGTAAACCCTAATAAAAAACCCCAAACAAAAATAAATAAGTAGAATTTAACTATTAAATTAAATCCCTTATCAAAATCCTAAATAAAAAAAACCTAAAGATGTAAAATGGAGGAGATTCATACTATTTTTATTGGAAGCCTAACTGGGAGAATGAGAAAGTAGAGGCTGAACGCGTGGTGTTGGATGGAGAGCACAAGGTCACGCGTGAGAGAGAGAGAGATAAAGAGATAGAGAGAGAGGGATAGGGATGCTGGCGACAATTTATAGGAGGGAGAAAAAACACATTTGAAAACTTCATCTTCTGAAAAATTCATCACTGAATCTTATGTACCATGTCAAACTTAATTTACAAAGTCAACAACCGTCATATAAGTAAATCGGTCAAATCAATTAAAATCTAACTTAAAAATCAAATTTCTTATATTACCAACCTAGATCTGCCGCCCACAAAACTCTCCCCTTTCTCCAAGATCCAAATTCGTCCAAATGTAGCTTTTAAAGGTGGTGGTGCGACGAGGTGTTCTGTCCCTCCGCGCCACCGCGCCACTGTCCAATGGGCTCTGTTATTGGTTCCGCCGTTTGTCGTTTTGTCTTCGTTCTGTCACTGGCTCAGGCTTGTCTTTCATTTTTTTGTCTTCCCGTGGTCTTGTTTTTTGTCTGTCGTGTTTCTATTTCTGTTCTGGATCTAGTTTGTTCTGTCGCGTTTTTGTTTCCATCATGTTTTCTATTCTATCAATGTTACTGTTCCGTCGGGTTGTGGTCTAGATCTGCTTCTTTTTCGGCGCCGGTTATGTTACTGTTCCGTTGGGTTTCCGGTCTATGTTATTGTTTCTGTGTCTCTTCTTTCTGTTGTTTTCTAGCTTTTCCGGCGCCGGCAGTGGATCTAGAATTATGGTTTGGTTTCTGGAGCTCCAACGGTGTGTTAGGTGTGATTCTTGGTGCACTGGTTTGTATTAGATCCGAAGGTATTGGGCGGTTTCGGAGCTCCGATGGTGTTTTTCTTGGTGCACTGTTCCGGCGAGGCGGAGGTATTGGATCTGTTTTGGATCCGGAGGTAATGTGTAGCAACCCGAGCCCCACCAACATATGTGGTCGTGACTGCCACCTCACGATCTTCTCCAACCCCCTTCACTATTGGAGTTTTTGCCTTCCGTGGGAATCGAACCCGTGTACCTAGGGATAAGTACATTGTTCATTCCATTCCCAGTACCAATTGCGCAATTGGTACTGGGAATGGAATGAACAATGTACTTATCCCTAGGTACACGGGTTCGATTCCCACGGAAGGCAAAAACTCCAATAGTGAAGGGGGTTGGAGAAGATCGTGAGGTGGTAGTCGGGACCACCTATGTTGGTGGAGCCCGGGCTATTACATAATGCTTCTGGGGTGGAGTTTCTTTCCGGCCGCCACCACACTCTCTCTTGTGGTGGTCGGTGGCGTGGTGGTTGCAGGATTTGGGTGTTACAGGTAGTCGTTTTATTCCGATGACATTATTGGTGGTGATGAGATGGTGTTGTGGTGGTGAGGTGTTGAGATGCTGACGTTTTGGTTCTGACGCTGTCAATGTGTGGTTGATGTCGTGCGTGTTTAGTCTTCCTTGATATTTGATTCTCTGACCGTTTACAAATCTGTTGAGATTTGCAGGGTTCTTTTTGAATCGCTGAGGGGTTTCCAAATCTGTTGAGATTTGCAGGTTTTGAGTATCTGATTGAACTCTACCGCATCGATGTTGCCTCTTAGTTCTCTTTCTACCGGTGTGCACCAACTTTCGACTCAAGGAGCTGCTTTTTAGATTCTGATGGGCCGAACATTTTTAATTCGAGTTTGGGAGTTAGTGTCTAGTGGCGTC
This sequence comes from Trifolium repens, assembly GCA_030408175.1. Classification (NCBI taxonomy): domain Eukaryota; kingdom Viridiplantae; phylum Streptophyta; class Magnoliopsida; order Fabales; family Fabaceae; genus Trifolium; species Trifolium repens. The sequence goes on from CP125851.1 coordinate 43,870,176, forward strand.
TCTAAGGGTTTGGGTTGGTGTCTTCTATGGTGGTCTTTGGTGAATTTCATTTGATGTTTGTAAGGGATGGATTGGGGTGTTTGATGTATTTTTTCATTGGTTAAAGTGTTTTCATCATTTTGCCTCTTATTGTATGATTCAACAATTCTCTATACTTCTTGTTTATGAATTGTCCATTAATAAAATTTAGCCGAATCAAAAAACAAAAATTAAAATATAATTTAAGGTCTTTCGTAAAACTTTTTTAATTTTGCGGGATATAAATAATTTTTTTTTATACAAGAGAGGGCAAAAACCCAAAATAAACTTTTGTTTACAGGACAAAAATTAAAACGAGTCATATTTATAAAGTCAAAATCACATTTAAGCTATGCAATTACGATTGAGTGAACTACAAATTGAAATCTAAAATTGTGAACTACAAATTGACAAAATGTTAAAAATTATTTGAAAAAATGGATGAAAATTGTCTACACTACTATTTAAAATTAAAATTCAAAATTCTCCTAGTCTTTAGCGATAAAAAATGATACAATTGATGTTAATTTCATATAATTGATAATGATTAACTTATACTTCAAACTACATCGTATAGTCATTAAAATTTAAAGTATTAATCCATGATAACTCACATAAATCATATTCATATTTAATAAAAACTCGTAAAAGAATACAAATAATTCGAAGAAATTAGTAAAAAATAAGTAAATATAAATTCGGTCAGAGATAAGTAAAATATAGTCTTAAAAAAAAAAAAAACAATGATAAGTAAAATATAGCATTTGTACCTCAAAAACATTTTCCGTGTGCTAGAGAGGGTGTATTTTCTTTTCACTATAAACTAGTTTTGAGACCCGTGCATTCGCACGGGTCTATTGACTTTTATTTATAAATTATTTTTAAATTATAAATGATGTCATTATGTTATTTTTTTGTAAAATATATTAAATTAAGTCATTTTTTATTAAAGTAATTGTCTCGTGTATGATTTTTGTGTAATAAATTATAATTAATAATAAAAAATATTTACTATTCAATTTCTTTTTCTTATTATAGCAATTATATTCGTGTATGATTAAATTTTTTTTATTAAAGCAATTGTCCCGTATATGATTAAAAAAATTGATTAAAGCAATTGTCCCGTGTATGATTAATTTTTTTTTATTAAAGCAATTGTCTCGTGTGTGATTCATTTTTTTTATTAAAGCAATTGTCTCGTGTATGATTAAATATTTTTTATTAAACTCTAACAAAAAAAAAATTATTAAAGCAATTGTCCCGTGTATGATTAAATTTTTTTATTAAAGCAATTGTCTCATGTATGATTAATTTTTTTTATTAAACTCTATAAAAAAAATTATTAAAGCAATTGTCCCGTGTATGATTAATTTTTTTATTAAAGCAATTGTCCCGTGTATGATTAAATTTTTTTTATTAAAGCAATTGTCCCGTGTATGATTAAATTTTTTTTATTAAAGCAATTGTCTCGTGTATGATTAATACTTTTTATTAGAACAATTGTCTCGTGTATATTTTTTCTATATTAGTGATCAACACTTTCTTTTTTTTTGACAAAATTATTGATCAACACTTGTCCCGTGATGTTTTAAGTATAATGACAAATATTTATCCCGTAACTATTATAATATATATTCATCAATAATGCACTTCTTCTGTATTTTTTATATAAGAGTAAACAAAAATAGAGTACATTTTTTTATAATAAAGATATAGTAGAATTTAACTATTATATAATAATATATTAAATTAAAAAATATAATTTTTTTTACGAAACAGAAGATTTGAAATATTTTTAAGAATTGATGAGGATAAATTAGAATTTTTAGTAGTAATACATTTTAATATATTGGACCGGTTTGAATTTGGCTTATTTTTAAGCTTATGAAAATAGTTTATGGTTATAATTTATAAATAAACTTTTATGTTAATTCATAAGTTTTTTTTACGCATGTTAATTCATAAGTTCTCACTAACAAAAATTATATCTTTATAAATTGTTTTCATGAACTACCTTAAAAAACTTATAATAATACATAAAACTTATTTATTTGCATAAGTTATTTCGTATAAACTCATAAATAAGTCAATCCAAACGGGTCAATTGTGTTTTTGTTTCTATTTTTCTGTTCTTTTATTTTTAAGCTCATAAATAAGTTTTTTTTATTAGGTTATTCTATTTTTATTTTTATATATAAGTTTTTATATGTTAGATTGAGTTACTATTTTTTCATTAAAAAAAAAAGTTACTATTTTTGAAACGTATATTTTATAGTGATTTTTGTTCATATTTTTATGTGTAAATTTAATTTAATTAAATTTTTATGGGAAGATTTATTTGATGCTTATCTTCTTTTTTCCATATTTTTGTTTTGTGTTTTTTGTTTGTTTAGAGATGTGGTTTCTTATGCTATTTTTATGGAAAGATTTCTTTTATGCTTATCTTTTTTTTTTTTGTATTTTTTTATTAGTTTAAAGTTAAAATTACATTTAAGGACGTACAACTTGGAACACCGTTAAAAGTAATAAGGACAAACTTGGTTTTTTAATAGTAGTTTCTTTTAATATATTCTATATTCTAAGTAGATTTTTCTTTTATGCTTATCTTTTTTTTATTCTTCCTATTTTTGTTTTGTATCTTTTTTTTTAGTTTAGTGTTAAAATTACATTTAAGGGCATAAACTCTGAAATATTATTAAACTTGATTGGACAAATTTGATATTTTAGTTGTAGTTTCTTTTAATATATTGTAAGTAGATACCCAACAGTAGCAGTGAGGGTCGAGACTCGAGATTCAGCTAGCGTTCGCTGATAGCGAAAACGCAAATCGGATCTCGCGATCTCATAAGAATAAGAATCAATCCAATTTAATTCTCTCTCGTAATTTCATCAAATCTTCACCATGGCAGACCCCAACAACGATCCTCTCATGCGCAACCAAAACGCCGCCGTTCAAGCTCGTACCAAAGCTCAGAACCGCGCCAACGTTCTTCAACTCAAGCTGGTACCTAGATTCGTCATTCTTTCCCTCACTTTTCGTTTTTCATTTGCCCTAATTTTCTTAATAATCAACGAAATTGTTGCTGTTGTTGTTATTGTTTATTTATAAATAATAGTTAGGGTTTATTGTTCGTAACCCTAGATATGATAGTTGATTTTTGTTGATGATTTTATTTGCAATTGATTTGATGCAGATTGGACAGAGTCATCCAACTGGTTTAACCGCGAATTTGTTGAAGCTGTTTGAGCCTCGGCCTCCTTTGGAGTATAAACCTCCACCGGAGAAAAGAAAATGTCCTCCCTTAACAGGTGTTTGATGAATGTTTTTGTTAGGTTTTTGTGATGATTTTATTATTTCGTTATTGATTAATGATGATTATTGATAATTATACAATTAAGCATTTGTTTGTGTTTTTTTGTCTAGGGATGGCGCAATTTGTGAGCAAGTTTGCTGAACCCGGTGAACCGGAATATTCTCCACCTGTACCAGTAGTTGAAACTCCGGTAATATTCCGTTCTTTGAGACTAATTATGTTGGAGTTATTAATTTGATTTTGTTATGCATAGCTTCATAATTTGGTGTGGTTTTTGCATTAGCCATTTTTGTCGAGGTTTGATTTGATGCAACGAGTTTAAGTTTTTTGCTATACTTTGTTACTTCAGGTTGATTAGTCTATTTGTGTTATCCACGTCGTGTCTGATGGCCTTTTTGAAGAGGTTTTTGTGAAACAATTACTATAACTATTAATTTGCAAAAACATATTTGTGCTTAGAAGAGTATTTATGTTATAACTAAATTTGTAGTTAAGTTTTACTTTGTGTAATACTATCTTGCAAGCACAATGCCTACATTCATATGGTGCTAATTCATTCTAAGAAAATATCTGAATAAATATTCTGTGGTCATGAATAACAATTAGCAAAGTTTGGATGCTCAACGTATTAGTTGAAAAATATAATCACTATTGCTTCTTCAGTCTTTACTAGGTTCCAGTTTTTCTTCAATTTACTTGCACAAGTGATTATAATGTATAGTGGACTGACTGCTACATAGTACATTCTGATTTTCTATTGCTTTGCATAGAGTTAAGGTGGCAATTGTCAAATAAAAGAAGTAAAGTAGTTTAAATGTCAAGGCTCTTGCCTCAATATTGAAGAGTGTAATATGCATACTTTCTGATCCATTTTGGTGTACTCAGGCAGAAAGAAGGGCTAGGGTGCACAAGTTAAGACTAGAGAAGGGAGCTGCGAAGGCTGCTGAGGAGCTTGAGAAATGTGATGACTCTTATATACTGTTATAAATTTGTGATTTTCATGGATTATGTTCTCTGAATGTTGTTTTTCTCTCTGCTTCAATGTAGATGATCCACATACCGATCCAAATATATCAGGAGATCCATACAAGACTTTATTTGTGGCCAGACTCGTAAGTTATATTTTCCAATATAGTAAATATGGTGCTTTTTCATATGTCTTGTCATATCTTATCGATTCCACCTTCCAACAGAGTTATGAGACTACTGAAAGCAGAATCAAAAGGGAGTTTGAGTCATATGGTGCAATCAAACGGGTAGGTATTTTGAATATGTTCAAAAGGGTTCGGTAAGCTTATCATTTGTGTTCGGTTCATAATTTATTTTATTTTACGTCTATTTGACATCTTCACAACTTATGAGTCTTCAAAATGGATTTTCAAATTCAACAATTTCCACATGCAGTAGTGCATAATGAAAAACTAAAGTAACTTTAGCATAATAATAATAATAATAATAAAAATAAATTTTACCTTTTCTTTTGCTGCTGAAGAAACTGTTTCATGTGAATTAAGCGGTTTTCATGACTAACTACTAGCTTATCAGGAAATCAGTCCGCTACGGATAATATTTATCTCATCCTATTCGAAGTTTGAAGGGTATAGATTATGAATGTTTATGATTTGATTTGTCATTTTTTAGTGGCTTTGAAATGGTAACCACTGCTTTTTGCTGCACAACCAATTTGTTGTGTATGACTTTTTTGTCAATTGCTTTAGTCAATTTCCACTTTGCTCCATTCCACTGTTAATATATATGGATTGGAAATCTTGGGGCTTAGGGTCTCTAGGAGTTTTTAGCTGCAAGTTTAACATCTTGATACACATCCCTGGTAATGGTTATTCATCTCGATATACATCCCTGGTAATGGTTGATCATCTTGATATACATCCCTGGTAATGGTTGATCATCTTATACTTCAATTGGTAAATGATTCTCATATCAATAAAACCCAAATTCCATTCAAGTGCTTTCTCCTGCATGGTATTTTAGTTGGGCAGAGCAATGATGCAAAATTGTGTCTTTTGGCCTTGTTTTCGAGCAAGTAAAGGAGACTGACAACTTCTGTTCTTTTCCTGCACTGGGTAAAATATGTTGGGAGTATTTCATTCTCTTCCCTTTTTGATTAAATTCTTAGTTAGCCTACATTTCATGTTTCTAAAACTTTATTTTTGGCTTTAAAGGCTATCAAACCAAATCAGCTGTTGAGAGAAGATGTTATGGTATTTTCTATATTATCCGTAGTTGTTTTCATTTTATCAATTTTAAAAATAAATATCCCTGGTAAGGGGACATTAGTCAACAACTGGTTAATTGGGGCCCAAATACATCAGTTTTTCTGCAACTATTGCTGGTGGTGATGCATCTCACGATGGGAGCTGTGTGATTTAAAGGTGAGCACGGCTAATTAGGCATAGAGCCTGTCTGCCGTGCCATTTAGGATTATAGTGTTTGTATTTTTTTTGGCTGTATTTTATTGGTTCTGAAGTGAGACTGTGAGAGAGCATCTTGTGTTATTTTCTTTTGAGCTGATTTTGATGATGTTCTCTTCTGACTATCTTCTTTTTCCAATTTCTTATGATTTAGGTTCGGCTGGTTACTGATACCGAGTCAAATAAGCCCAGGGGTTATGCATTCATTGAATATCTGCACACCAGAGACATGAAAGGTTGGTAGTGGTTTAGTAAATTTTTTCTGGTTATTACTATATATACTTATATATCATTTTATTTAATCATTTTTTGTTAATTATGCAGCTGCTTATAAACAAGCTGATGGTAGGAAAATTGAGGGTAGACGAGTGCTTGTGGATGTTGAGCGTGGGAGGACTGTTCCAAATTGGCGACCCCGCCGTCTAGGCGGTGGGCTTGGTACTACTAGAGTGGGGGGAGAAGAAGTTAATCAGCGACATTCGGGAAGGTAATGGTTTTTTTAAAAGGATTTCACTCTATAGCTCTGAAATTGAAGGCGTGTCTGGTATCCGCCATGTGTCGGTTTCCAACACCGACATGACACTGATATTGTTCATTCAATTAATTAATTTTCTTAAATTATTACCGGTGTTGACGTGCCGGTGTCGTCTCAGTGTCTGTGCTTTATAGATTGACTTGATTACTTATTTTAAACCTGAAGTTGAATTTACAACTAAATTTGAAAACTGAAAACATTAACTGTTGTGACTTTATTCTATGATATGTAAATTTGTGTTGTAATTGACTGATATTTTGAGATATTTGCAACAATTAAATTCTCACATGGGTGGACCTGGCAATTGTATTATTCTTCTGCTGTTTGGAATTAAGTGAATATTATTTCTAAGTTGCTGTATATGTAAATTTGACCTTCAACAAATATTATGTTCTCTGTTGGAATTTGGCACATACCTGGCTATCTCCCCCATCCCACCCCAAACTCCAAAGCAGTAAAATCCACTTCGTTAAATTTGAATAATTTTTGCATCAAGAATTGTTTGCATATAATATTTTTGGTTCATTATAGAATTGGTTTGCTTAATTTATGAGCAATACCCTAGATTCAAATTGTCATATACTTAGTGTCTTGTTGAATGGTGTGTGTAATTAATTTTCTTGATGCTTCCCCTGTAATGCTGAAGGGAAATTCTGATATGTCTTGATTTATTCAGGGAGCAACAACAGTCAGGACCTTCTCGTTCTGAAGAACCAAGAGTGCGGGAGGACCGGCATGCTGATCGGTAATAATTTGTGTTTCTGCTTCAATTTTTAACTTAATTGGTTTTGGTACTCAACTAGTTTGCTGATCATTCAATGCTTCTGACCAAGTGACAACAGGGGGGATTATGGTTCTCAGCATTTATATTTTATAATAATATGGAGGATTTTGAAACAAATTTTGACTTCTGTTGGCAAAATCATTGTAGGGACAGAGAAAAGTCACGTGAAAGAGGTAAGGAAAGAGATAGAGAACGGGAGCGATCACGGGAACGATCTAGCGATAAGCCTAGGGATCGTGATCATAGAGAGGATAGACACCACAGAGATCGCGACCGGGATAGGAATAGGGACAGGGACAGAGGTAAGGACAGGGATAGAGAAAGAGATCGCGGGCGTGATCGAGAGAGAGGACGTGATCGTGATCGTGGTCGGGAACGTGATCGTGATCGTGATCGAGAGAGGGATCATGATCGGGACGTAGAACATGATCGTTATCGTGAAAAGGATAAGGATTATGAAGTTGGGGATACTGATCGGGGACGATCCCATGATAAGGGGGCTGATTATGATCATGTTGAATCTAAACATGAGAAGGAACCTCATGGTGAAAAAGAGCGCGACTATGAACCTGATGATCATCGTGGGCGGTACAACCAACCTGGGCATGGAAAAAGGCACGCAGATACTGAACATGATCCTGATCACTATGACCATTATGAGCATCAGAGAGGACGGGGGCAGTATGATGAAGGAGATGACCATGGTGATTATAATCAATATCCCGAGCATGATAAGATGGAAGATGATCATCACACTGAACGACCAAAATCTAAATCACGTGATAGGGACAGAAATCGTGACAAGGACCATGATTATCATCGTTCAGAGAGGTCCCATTCTCGAGAATATGATTACTAGGAACTCGAGCAAAAAATACTTCTCAATTTCTCTGGTAAGATTCATGGTGTCCATTTTTTGTATTCTATTTGGTTATTATTAAATCTTGGTGTCATTCTGGCTTATATATTCTAGATTGGTTCTTAGTAGATACCAATGGATTCAGGCACGGAGTGATCAAAGCACAAGAACTTACTGCTCAGCAACCCAAATTTACTTGCTGTTTTTCATGTTTGATGTTGAAAGCTTAGAACTGCAGCTTAGGTGATCCCAGTTTTTCAGTATGGCCGTGGACTGTTAATGTTGGTTTTGTTTTCTTAGACATTTTAAGAAACGTTTTTTTCCCTTCAGATTGTGTGAAACTATTGTCTTGATTTTACTTTATCTTTGGTCTATTGATGTGCTCGGAATTGGAACTACTCGAGTTTGTTAAGTGTTGCTTATATTAAGAAATTAGCTTACTATAGACCCTTTATCAGATGTTGAGTAATGAAGGTCATCATCAGTGATTTATTTTCTTGAACTGGATAATGATGAAGCATAATGATTTATTTTCAAGATTTTTCTTCTGTTCATTCCTTTGTTCTGGTGCCAATTTTTGCCTTGGCATTTCTACTTACATTTGTTCTAAGATGCTAGATAATAGTGTTATTCTTACTTAAAAGGCTGATCATAATGTTATTTCAATTTATAATGTGGTGCTGTGAAGCAACATTTCAAATTATAATGTTATTTCAATTTGTAAAGCATGAATTTTAATATGAATGTTTGGTTTTCTGAAAGTAGCACATGCGCTTAGTCAAACATTAGAAGTTTGCCAATTTTTTTTTAAAGCTTTTAACATTTATCCACCAAAATATAGTTTAATTATGGAATGATGATTTTTCAACAACTTTTTTTTATTACATTTATTATAACATCCAGTATGCATCATTTTAAGCTGTATTATTTTTAACTATAGAACTGTTAACAACGCATTTTTAATTACTCTGTTTTCTTATGAGTCAAGAAAAACAAATTAACTCTTTTGGTTGAAATTTGAACGCTATCTTTACCCCTGCGAGTAGTATGTTAGAGCGTGATAGAATAACTCTGCTATTATATGATGGAGGATTTACATGGTAAACCAACAAATGATTTTTGAGCGCAAAACATTGTGTTTAGGGAGGAACAAAAGGTTAAGTTTTTGGCCAATATTTTATCCTTTATTTTATTGAATTTTAGGAACAGTTTTAAAATTACACTACAATTGAAGTTGTGTTTGTGTTTCTTTTTTTTTTTTTTTTATCAAATCAAACACACTAAAAAGACATAAATGATAGCGTGTGGTACTACAGTCCTATTTTTGTTCTGTTAATGTTAATGCGAGTGATTAAAAGTTAAAAGAAAAAGCAAACAAATGAAATTGCCGTGAAGTTTCACAAAGACGTATTATTATTTCTTTGAATGAACGCTACAACATGAAACTTGGTGTTTTAGTGCTTCCAAATGTTTCTTCCATATGAAGCTTCCTAAAACTCTTAAGATTGTTACTCTCACTAGTTTCTCAAGGTATCGGGCTGTTATAATTTGTCCATTTGTAACCTGCTTTATCTCATCATGATAATTCATTGCTGAGTGACTTGTTGTTTCTATTTGCCATATTTTTACTCTACTCATATTATGAACATGTAATGTAACTTAATTTGAATAAAAATATTTTAAGAACTAAAGTAATATGAGTCTCTGTGAGCATATCTCAATTAATAGTAATATTATATTTTATTATGTGTAGGGTAAAAGTTCGAACTCAGGATCTCTCACTTATTCACCTTAAAAGGTGACTTTCTAGTCATTAGGCTACTTGACAAAAAAATGTAATATAATAATGACATAAAATTTAATATATGTTACATCACAGAGTTATAAGGATGACTTAGTGACAGTTGTGGATGAAATATAAAGTGAAGTAATAAGGAGGTCAGAAGTTTGATTCACACCTACAACAAAAATTTAAAATTATTAAGGAATCAACCATCTATACCGACCGCGGTTGGCTTTTGTAATTATTTTTTACAGAGAAACTGTTCATTATTATTTACCTTGATGCAATTGGACATTCTAGGGTCAAAGTTATGGACCCTTCAATTGTACCAAAACTATTAACATGTACCAAGAATACTTGTAGCACTATAGCCATATATTAAAAATCAGGAAACAGCTTGATTTGCAAAATGTCAAACAAAATGTTGCTAATGGTAGCTAGTACATACATATCTCAAAGAGAATATTTAGAAACCGATGCTAGAAATAAGAAATAGAGAAAATGTCTCTCTGATATATAAGGAATGCACTAGTTTCCTAGTCCTTACTTTCCATAATTTCCTCTCTCAAATATAAACAAAATAACCAGCATTTAAAAATATTGAGTTTAGAAAGAAAAAAAAACCATAACATTTATATCATCATTTTCTTAGCTATATCTTGCTTCAAAGTTCAAACCGTTCATACATGGCTTTAGTAGCTAAAAAGAAGACAGCATCAAGAGCAGCAACAACACTTATATGGCTAATCTCTTGGAGTTTTATTATGATCTATCATGTCAGTTTAGCAGAAAGTGTTTTGGAAGACGAAAAATCAGAAAATATTGTTATGAAAGAAAGAAAATTCTTCTGGTATAGTGGAAAGTCTTCCTACGAACGTGTTTGGCCTGTGAGTTTATAATCAAACAACGTTTTGATACTTTTGTTACGTTTTTAGTTGTTCACGTCATTTAATTTTTATACATTGTCGGTGTACAAGTTTTACATTATCAGGAATTCACAATCAATTATATGATTAACTTTAAACGAAGTTATTATTTAAGTCGCATTTTTAATGATATGATGCTTATGATCGATTGACAATGTAAAAGATCTTTACACTAATGTCTAACAGTGTATACGAATTAAATCTTTATAAAATATTGACATGATTTTATTGGACAGGAAATGAAGTTTGGTTGGAGAATTGTAGTAGGGTCTATTGTTGGATTTTTTGGAGCAGCATTGGGAAGTGTAGGAGGAGTAGGAGGTGGAGGAATTTTTGTCCCTATGCTCACTTTGATCATTGGTTTTGATCCAAAGTCTTCTACAGCCCTCTCTAAGTGTTAGTATATTTCTATTGTCAGACACCAATACGACACCAACATATATAGTTTCTTATATATCAGAACTCACTTTTTTCTCAATTAGCATGAAGATATTAGTTTGGTTTTATGCAACTTCATTAAATTTCTAGATTTTTCATATTTGGCTGTTATTGCAGGTATGATTACAGGAGCAGCAGGGTCAACAGTGTACTACAATCTAAGGCTTAGACACCCAACACTAGACATGCCACTAATAGATTATGATCTTGCTTTGCTTTTCCAACCTATGCTAATGCTAGGAATAAGCATTGGTGTTGCATTTAATGTCATGTTTGCTGATTGGATGGTCACTATTTTGCTTATCATTCTATTCATTGGTAATCATCATTATCAGTATCATTCTATTGTGTTTGTGTTTTCTTTTGGAAGAAAATTTCCTATATATTTTAATAAAGATGTTTTCTTAATCTTGAAAGAAAATTTATTGAAAAGTAAACTGTCTTTTGTACTTTTTTCAAATTCGGGATTTCTGCAATCAGAAATCCCACCCATTCACACAGTCAGTCAGTACATCGGTGGTCGTGAAGTCAAGATTTGTCAGCCCAACTTTCAAGTTCGGTATTTTAGATTTTCTTTTTAAATTAATTGAAATATTGACCGTCTAATCTCGACCAAATGACCACCAATGTACTGATTGCGTGAATGCGTGAGATTGCTGAATGCAGACAATCCAAATTCATTTTTTAATATCTAATATCCAGATGATGCAACACAATGTGATAGGTACATCCACTAAAGCTTTAGTCAAAGGCATAGATACATGGAAAAAGGAAACAATTATGAAGAAGGTAAACTTTATATAGTGATATAATTTTTATTTTAGTCTCCATTTCCTTCTACTCTATAGTAAGAGTACTATGCTATTGATCTTTCAGGAAGCAGCCCAAATGTTGGAATCAGGTTCTATTCCTGATTGTAAGTGCCTTCAAACTTTCTTATATAATATTAAAAAAAACCTTTCAATTACTATATGTAGATGAATATTTCATATTGCATATGCTTAAGAAAGTTTGATATTAATTACTGTTGAAACACTAAATGCATTTACATCTTATTTCAGATGCTTCTGAAGAAGACTACAAGTCACTACCAGCTGATCTACAAGATGAAGAGGTAATTAATTCCCTATGAAGCACGGACACAGACACCAGACACGAAACTGACATTGACACGTCGACATGGATAACAATTTTATAAAATGACACAATTTAATGTAATTATAAATGCCAATCTCGTGTCGGTGTCCAACACTGGGACACACCTAATTTGAGAAGTGTTCATGCTTCACAGAATTCCAATGGTTTTCAAAATCATTCTTTGTAGCAAGTTCATTGAAGTTTTATCTAAATTTAAACAATATACTAAATTCTTGTGTGCAGGTTCCTTTACTAGACAACATTTACTGGAAAGAATTATCAGTTCTTCTGTATGTTTGGGTGGCTTTTCTGATTGTTCAAATTATTAAGGTAGTTAACATTTGATTTTTTCTATGATTCATTAGTTATAAACAACCATATATCTTGTGTGTTTTAATTAACTGAATATGCACCTATGTATTTCAATGCAGACATACAGCAAAACTTGTTCCATAGAGTATTGGATTCTTAATTCCTTGCAGGTAAATATTATAAATAAATGTTTAATATTTGTATACTAATACACATGATATGTATTTAGCTATATGAACTCTAGTTGCATGACTTCATAGATTGGTAAAGTCAACAAACCTAAAAAAAGACCAAAAAATGTGATACATAAGGGTTTATCCTACATTGGCGAACATTTGTATTAAAAAAAGAGTTTAATTTTGATATACTGTCAGTTTAAAAATTATACACGGTCATGAAATCTCAAACAACCAATTATATGTATGACTATAAAAGCTGTTATGATTAAACTTTAATGTTTTTAACGATCAGACAATTATGGTTGATTCAGAGTGTACAAAATGTACATGAATTAAATCTTTTAAAAAAATCTAATAGTTTTTTGAACTAAAATACATATGTTGATTGGAGCTGACATAATACTATTTCTCTGCAAGGTCTAACTGAAATTTGGTGTGCTATTTATCACTTTAAGGTGCCTATTGCAATTTCTGTTACACTTTTTGAAGCCATATGCTTATGCAAAGGGACTAGAGTAATTGCATCAAGAGGAAAGGAAATTAATTGGAAGTTTCATAAGATTTGTCTTTACTGTTTCTGTGGAATAATAGCTGGTATGGTTAGTGGTTTGCTTGGTCTAGGAGGTGGCTTCATTTTGGGACCACTATTTTTGGAATTAGGAATTCCTCCTCAGGTACAAATTTATTCTTGGTCATTGTAAAATAAATGTCGTTTAAAGTTTTTTCACGTAGATTAATAAAATCATTCTTTACCATTAACAGTTCTATTTTACCGAACCATTAAACCAAACCATGAACACGCGCACTTGTTGATTTACTAATTATGAATGTTTTCCCCTATGGCAGGTAGCTAGTGCTACATCAACATTTGCTATGGTTTTCTCTTCCTCTATGTCAGTGGTACAATATTACCTTCTAGACCGCTTCCCGGTACCATATGGTAAGACGAAATAAGTGAATGTAAACACGATTTTGTAAAATTGATTTGATTAAAATTGTGTTTGAAGTAAAATGATTTATGTTTTGATGCAGCTTCGTACTTAGTTTTGGTTGCAACCATAGCTGCATTAACTGGCCAACATGTGGTGAGAAAGATAATTGCTATCTTTGGTAGAGCATCTATCATTGTCTTCATATTAGCCTTCACCATTTTTGTGAGCGCAATCAGTTTAGGTACTTCCCATTATTTTAAGTATACTTATTTTTTCAAATTTTTTTGGATTTAATTTATATACACAGAAGTGTATCAAAATTAATCTTTCTCCTACTTTTAACCATAAAATAAGGGTAAAAATAATGTATGAACATTTTTTTTCCGGTCAAGTAGCCTAATGGTTAGAAATTCCACCATTTAGGTGGATAAGTGGGATGACCGAGGTTCGAACCCCGACCCCCTGCATATATAATGCAATTGTCCTACCAATTGAGCTAAGCTCACGGGACAAATAGTGTATGAACATTATTCTTACTTTAATTTTATTTTTTTCCATAATTTCATTTTCTTGTGATTAGTTTCTTTAAGCATACTAACAATGTCTCCATTTTGGGTTTTACAGGTGGGGTGGGAATAGTGAACATGGTTGAGAAGATGGAAAATGAAGATTATATGGGGTTTGACAATATCTGCCACCATGGGAAAAAATATGGGGTTTGACAAAAATGGTCACCTATTTGTCATTTTCATAATATTATTGTATTCATTGCAAAAGTGTCTAATTTTCGCCAACAATGACTATTATATTCTTTGCCATCTAAATATTGTTATTATGTGTTCTTATTTGGTTTCTAAAGAATTTTCATTTTCCATCTCTTGTTTGTACAATGAAAGTGATTCTTTAACAGGTCAGATTTAATGTTGATGAAGAATTAAAACCTTTTTAAATAATTTGATATATCTCATAAATTGAAATTTTTCTTATGAATATGGATATCTTAAAATCAACAAGTAAACTAATAGTAACATTCTTGCTACTATATCCTATGTCAAACTAGAATTATGGTACATAACTAGTGCGTGTCAAATTTCTCATATTTATAACGTCCACTATTTAAGTAACGAAATGGTAAAATTGAAAAAACGTAGGACGTGCGAATAACTTGTATAGAGTGATAAAAGTAAATCTCTAATATTAATTTTGAGGCTCCTCCAAATTATGGGATTTTAAAATATAGAGATTATTCTTGCCTATTTTGCAAAATGTAGGGACTAAAATTAAAATAGTGGAGTCCACTAATAAGCATTCCGTTAGCTGACCTGAAAAAAAAAGATGGAATAGACCATTTTTTATAACAGAAAACTGATAGATTTTTTTTTAACCTTTTTAAAACATAAGGACTATTCTTACCTATTTCGCAAAATGTGGGTCTAAACACATATTTAACCCTAAAAAAATATTATAATGGCTTATATGTCTTGGGTACCAAAATTGCTAGTCTTACACTTCAAGAAATATTCATATAACCCATATATCTTTCCAACCAAAAAAAGAAAAAATCTTGTATTAATTCTTTTTCGAAAAACTAGTTTAATAATCCCATATTAAAATTTACAATCTACTTCAATTAATTTTTTTAAACTAAGTATTTATATTAAAATCATAAAATAAACCTAACTATTCTGTAGGCCCATTTGGGTTTCGTTCCCATAGGTTACCACATAATTATTTATTAATGTATAGATTTATAATAATAATAATAATAATAGCAACCAAAAATTACAAAAAAATAATTCCATTGCCGGGAATCGAACCCGGGTCTCCTGGGTGAAAGCCAGATATCCTAACCGCTGGACGACAATGGAAGATGTTTAATATTTCCAACTGACAATATATATTGTAAATGTAAAAGTAAGGCAAAAGAAAACTTGATAAAATAACTGGGTTTTGATTTTTGTGGGTTTCTTTTCTGTTCATTGATTCATTCATCGAAGGCACACACACTCTCTCTCTCTGATTTACATTGCAGCAACCATTCGTTAATGAATTGTGCTTTATATTTGCAGTGACAGTAACATCATCATCTTTATGATCTGAGACAGAGAAACGGTTTGTTTGGGGTTTTGATGGTACCCTTTTTGGTTTGGTTGTTCCGTGAGAATTACTAATTGATTTGAGATGATAACTCGTTCAAAACTTGTTGAACAGCTCAGAGATTATCAGATCCGATCTCAGCATAAATACTCTCCACTCACTTTCTTCTCTCCCAAACCTCATATCATTACTTGGTAACTAACTAACTAACTAACTCACTCCTTTCTTTCTTTTTTATCTCTCACCATTTTCATTCTCAACTGTTTATTATATCAATATCAATTGCATTGTGTTGTGTTATGTTGTGACCATCTCTTCAATGTATAATTTTTTGTTTTTGTTTTAATCCTATTGGTCCTAGAGGAAGGCGTTCTGGTAATCCGGAGTTCGGCCGCAATATAAATTAAGTTTTGCCAATAATTGTTTCTACCAGGAATTGAACTCGGGTTCTCATGATAGATTCGTCGTAGAGAGAGTTTATTAACCACCTGAGTTCGGTCACTTGGTTCATTACTTGAGTTTTTTTGAAAGCTATGAAGCTCTGACACATACATCAGGCACCGACATTTTGATAGAAGTAGTAATTTGAGAAAATAAAAGTAATTGAATGTAATAACGTGTATTAGTGTTGTATTGGAGACCGGCCAGTCTGACATGTCTTTGATCTGAAGTGTCTACTGAAAGTGATAAACAACAAAAGATTGTTAGCGATTCACTGTTTTTGTTATTTCATAGTAGGTTAATTAGCTTTCTTCTATTTTTAGAAGAATTCTAATGAAATGCTACCTGCTAATGTTGGATTGTGTTAGTTAGGTAAAGGAATTAGATATCTAGAAGTGCTATGCCTACTGGGAAAAGGCTTATTTGTTGTTGTTTCCTTAAAAGGGTATCCCTATAGGCGTAGTTGTGATTATATGTAAGACTAACCTTGAGACAGGGTAGTGTTAGATAAAGCTATTGTTACTCTAGGATTTGAACTCTTCTGGTTACAGGTTTAAAGTGCTCCTAGGATCACTATCAACTTCCATTGAGATCAATTAGTGTTGGGTTAGCTTGAATGTAGTTAATGCACTTGTTTTAGATGTCAACTTAGTGTTTGTAGAAAAAATTGATAGTTGATTGGGTTACTATGAAGCACGGACACCAGACAAGACACGTGTCCGGCACCGGGATATACCTAATCCGAGTAGCGTCCGTGCTTCATAGTTGGGTTATGGGATCATGCTATATAACACGGAAAATGTTAAATAGTGCCCCTGGGGTACTAGTTAAGGAATCCAAATAAAGTAAAAGTTTATTGGAACTTGTGTAATCAACTCTTTAAAAGTGTAGAAAGTGCTCTTTTTAATGCAAATATTTCCTCTTTTACTTCCTTAACTAGTGCCCCGGGGGCACTAGTTAGCATGATCCATATAACAATTGTAGGATAATTCAATGTCCCAATTAGTTTTCAATACCTCTAGAATTTAGTTGTGTACATGTAAATTATTGACATCGAGCGACATATCATTGAGGGGAAAAGATAGGAATTGTGTGCATTGATTCGCTTTCAGACCTGGGCATCCGAATGCCATGCTATGTTGAGTTTTCTGCTAGCAAATATATACACCCTAAGCATAACACCCACCTACACTATGGTCTAAATTAAAGGATGTAGAAGAAAATATGCTCCAAATTGCAATTACTATCCCCATTTATGACATTACAAAAAACTTTATAGGCATGTACTCTTAGGTTGAAGAGTTAGTCAGTGTGCATAAATATACAGACATATGCTGTTGATTTTCTGATAAAATAAGTAGCCGGAAAAAAGAGACGTCTGTTTCTGTTGTGAGCTTTATTGGTAGTTGGAGTGGCAACTGAATTTTTAAGCTATAGAAAGGCACATAATACCGAAATCCTAAATATGGCATTCAAATCGTCGTTCTAGTTCACTTCCAGTTATCCTTTTGATTTAACCAGTGTTGTTAATCGGGTATTGCAGGAAATAGTGGTTTGTTTACATTATAACCAAAAAGAAAAACAGCCGCTACTAGACACACCCCCATCGAAAGGCCTATACGACTTTGTTAGCACCTTCTAATTATTTACTACATCGTATATATTATTTGTTACTACTTTTTGCATTATCATTCCTTTGTACTTGGTTGGTTTTAATTTATACGCTACTTTAATTAATTTAAGCCTAGTTTGTAGGATGTACACACTATATTCCTCTGTTGGCCCAATTGGTTTAGTTCCATGTTATTAGCCAGCTAAAAAAACAAAAAGATTCCATTACCGGGAATCGAACCCGGGTCTCCTGGGTGAAAGCCAGATATTCTAACCACTGGACGACAATGGAAGATACATACTACTTTTGGCATACAATAATCTGTCGTCATATATTAAATCATCTAATGTTCTTGACAAATTTTTAATTTATTAATTTAAAATGTAATTTTTTAAATTTAAAAGTATATTGCAATGTAATTGTAAGTTTTAACATATAACAGTTTACACACACACACACAAACAAAAATATAAGAACATTAAATTTGAGATATTTTTTTGGACAAACATTAAATTTTAGCTTAAGTCATAATAACTGGGTTTTGACTTTTGACTTTTTTTGGGGTTTTTTCTGTTCATTCATTCATCCGCTAAAACATGAAGACACTTTCGGATTTGTACAGCAGGAACCAGGAACGGGTTGTGTTCATGTTAGCAGTGGCTGTAACATCTGTATGATCTGAGACAGACACGGTCTGTTTGGGGTTGTGAGCGAAGTTGTTAAAACTAAAAGGGGTTTTTGATACCCTTTGGTTCCTTGAGATGATAACCCGTTCTAAACTTGTTGAGCAGCTCAGAGATTACCAGATCCGATCTCAGCACAAATACTCTCCGCTCACTTTCTTCTCTCCAAAACCCCATATCATTACTTGGTAAATTAATAACTCCTCCTTTTCCTCTCACTTTTTTACCATTTCATTCTCTCACCATTTTGATTTTCAGAACTGTTTATTGTATTTGGGGTTTATCTTGACCGTAGAATATGAATAGCATTGTGTCGTGACCACTACTTGAATAGGTTGTCTTACATATTTTATTGAAATCTATAAAGCACCGAACCAGGCACAGCATTAACAGGTTGAGGCCAGTAATACTTTGAGAAAACAGAAGTTATTGAATATAACACATTTATCGCCTTGTGACTATATGTAAGACTAACCTTAAGATCGGGTAGTGTTAGTTGCTCTAGGATTTGAACTCTTCACAGTGCATGTTAAAGTTCTCCTAGGATCACATTCTACTTTCATTGTGATCAACTTGTGTTGGGTTATCTTGAAGGTATTTAGTGCACTTATTGTATTGTAGTTGTCATCTTCGCTATGTGTATGAGTAGAAAAGATTGATATTTTTTGGGTTGTGGCCTTGCGGGATCATGTAAGTATGTAACATAGCATCGATATGATAATTCAATGTCCGAGTTAGTTGTAAATGTAGTGCTAGCTCAGTGGTAACATTTTGTTGTTGTAACTTCAAGGGACAAAGTTCATATCTCTTCAGATGAATATGCTGATAAGCATAACACCTACCTACACTATGGTCTAGATTCGAGGAAGTAGTAGAAAATATGCTGAAAGTTGGAACTCCCATCCCCATTTTTTACATTATAAAATCTTTTAAGGCATTTTGTGCTTTTAGGTTAAGGAGTTATTCAGGGTGCGTAAAAATATAGATACATGCTGTTGAACCTCGGCCAATTGAGTAAATGAAGAAAGGATACATCTCTTGTGAGCTGTATAGGTATTTATCACCTAACAGAGATGCAACCATTAAGCTGATCTGTGTTCTATCGAAAATGTTAAAATTTATGACTTGGGCATACTATACTATGCCTTCTGCTTTCATGTTTATTTGATTTGATTTGTTGATGACATCGTTGCTCTGTATCATCCAAATTATGATGTTTCTTAGGGTGCAATTATTTTCATTTTCATATTTTTAAAAATTGATTATGTTCGAACTTCTAATACCTCCAAATAAATTTAGTACTTGTAATAAGATATGGAAGATTTTCATTCCAAAACAATGAATCCGTTCCTTTGCTCTTGCTTACAATAGGGAATTTCACTCGAAAAAGATGTTCCATGTTAGTTGACCAAGGGTATGACCATGAGTGATTGAGTTCCATTGACGAGATCTTATTGCACTTGCCAATGAAGCTCTATTCATACACATTACATAAAAGAAATACTTTAGACTTGCTGGCAGAATACAAAACTGGAGTTCCAATTCCAGATAGGATTTATGGTGGTTATGTGGGGAAGCTCCACCAGCTTAGTGTAGTAATGCTGAGAATGTTGCGCCAGTTGTGTAGAAATACTAGACGGGATAGTATTAGGAATTATACATTAGAGGGAGAGTTGAGGTGACACCTATTGTAGAAAAGATGGTTGAATTTCGACTGAGATGGTTTGTGCATATATGGAGGAGACCTATAGACTCTATATAATTAGGAGAGTGGATTAGATGAAGGGGTAGCTTAATCACTAGAGGCAGATGAAGGTCGAGAAAGAGAAGAAACTATGTAGAACGAATGAAAGTTCAACGGTTTAACTACAGATATGCTTCATGATAAAACACTATGGCGTCGTTTAATCCTCTTAGCCAACCCCTCCTAGTGTGATAAGGGCATAAGGCTTAGTTTTTGTTTGTTGTTGTGGGATGATTTTATCATATTTACATATATAACTACTCTCTGCGGTTTTGAATATAAGCAAAAAACAACTTTCTAAGTTCATTGAATAAAACATGTATCTGGGTCATTTTATTGTTCAAATACATATTTTATTCAATGAACCTAAAAAGTTATTTTTTGCTTATATTCAAAACCTGAGTAGTATAAATACATTGAAGATGGTTAGGACATGAAATTATGCTTGACAATTTCCTTAACTTCTTGCAGGATTGATGTTGCTGTGGCAATTTCCATTGCTCTATTGTTCTGCATGCTTGCAATCATATCCTGCATGACCCTTTATTTGAGACGCTTTTGGATTTTTCTTCTAATTGTAAGCTTCAGTATATTACTTCTCATACGCCTAAGAGCTTCTAGGCATACCTTGGCAAGGAAGAGGGAAAGAAGGCTGCCATTGTCGATATGAGCATTCTCTGTGGTGATATTTCACATGATGTACAGTGGCAGGAAAAGGGATATACCTTATATAAATTGGTTTTTCATTGATATTTGAGTATTGCAATTACTAGTGTAGGACAGAAAAAACATTTTCCTACCTTTTTAAGGACATGGTATTCATCTTCACAATCCAAATGCAGAAGCCAAGGGAATTTGTCATATACTTATTTCACTTGTAATACTCATAAAATTGGTCCCATTTTCCCATGATGTTCTGCCAGTGACATTTTGCAGAAGTTCTTCAGCCAAAGTAGTATAGAGATGTGATTTACAAATGTAGATAGTTTCAGCTGATGAGCAAATAATAATAGAATATTTTCTCTGGAAATCGCAAGCTTTGAATTTTGTATTTTGGTCGACTCTGTCGCCATTTCCTCCTGGAGGGACTTTCTACACTCCCAACATTACTTTGGATGTACCTTTGGATAAAACATTATTATTATTTTGTTCGGAAGTGTTCGAGTGTACGAACACTTCCGAACAAAATATGATGTTTGAAGTATTTTTGTTTTTTTGACAAATTTGAAGTATATTTTTTAAAACATGTGGTTTTTAAGAAATCCGATTGGCAAAAGTTCCTCCTTTCTTTTTTGAATGGAGCTTCTTATGGGCTTTTTGTGTGGCCCACCTCAATGGTAAACTCCCAATCTCATTCGTCTTCAAAACAAAGAATATCAAATTTTGTTTCATATGGATGAACTACTTCAAGAAAAGAAAAAAAAAAAGACACGAAACTTAATAAGTGGGTATTTACTAAAATTCATGAATATTTATAACAATTTAATGTTTTTTACATAACAAGTAAAATTGAATTTCTGGAAACATCCGTTTAAGGCTCTTTTTCCTTGACAATACTTGGTGGAATCCAACTTTGGTAGGACTTTTTCTTGATTTTGAGCAATGTAGGGGAGGGTGGAACAAAATTTACCAAGCATAGATAGATAGAACCCCATTTAGATATGACTAAGTGGGGATAGGATGAAAGCTTCATATCTGCCTTAGTGTAATATTTTAATAGATAAAAAGGACCTATGTGACAAAAAGAAGTTAAAGGACTAACTTGTGCATATTTTAATAGATAAATGACCTAAATGTGACAAAAAGAAGTTAAAAGACTAAAATGTTACAAATAAATAAGATAAAGGACTCGTAGTGTAATTTTGCCAAAAATATATTATTGTTTCGCATGAATAGAAATAAGGCCTGATAAGCCACTAGATTTGGTCTAGTGGCGAGGGGTTTGGATAATATGTATGAGATCATAGGTTCGATCCTCATTCGCAACATTGTAAAACAAAAAAAAGAAATAAGGCCTGATAAAAGACCATAAAAAAAGAAAGAAGTAAGGCCTGATAAAAGACCATAAAAAAAGAAAGAAATAAGGCCTGATTAAAAAATTATATAAAAAAAAACAATTATCTTATTTATTGGATTCGTCCTTTATTTTTTTTTTTGCTTGCAAGAATCTTTTATTTATAAACGTACATATATTACTCTTATTTTATTTATTTATTTATAACATATGTCTCTTTTATTTTTATCTTTGTCACATTAAGTTTATAGTATTTGACAGGACAAAATATTTTTGAGCTAAAGATGACATAATTTAGGCCGTATTTTGCCAGACAAACTTTCAAGCTTTTAGAAAATAACTTAGTAGCTAATTTAAAGCTCATATAATCAAAAATAGACTTGTTTTGAGAACACATCTTTTGTCACAAATTTATAGTATTTTTTTTATTAGAAATGTTAAATAGTGCACTCGGTGTACTAGTTAAACAAATTATTATGGAAATTTTCTGCTGGAAATTGTGCATTCAATATTTTGAAAGTGTAAAAAATTATCTTATCACTATTAATTTTGTGTTTTATTTCAAGTAAAATTATCTTATCACTTTTACCTTTTTTGTAAAAAATTTATCATTTCTTATCACTATTATTTTTATTTTAATTCAATATTTTAATTGATTTTCATTTGACAAGCATAGATATACTTATCAATAAATTGTGGTGGCCTAGAGTATTTATAGACTACCCCGTTGCACGAATGTAATGGGTGGAAGCGGTCAAAGATTGTTGTTGTTTGTAACTTAGAAAGAAGTGCCATATGGCCATGGCATGGGATAGTCTACTACTATGATTTGTAGCTGACAGTAGTATGTTTGTAGGGTTGTATCTACTTGCTTCGTGCGGCCCCGTTTTCAGCCAAACCTGAGCGTGAGCAATCATTTTGGTCCCCCCTTGGTTTGCTCAACTTAAAACATCATGGGTCCCCAACTCCATAAGCTTATGTGTTTCAATTCAATATCACAAAAATTATCATGTAAAATTGTGGTAAATCAGGTCTAAATTATGATATCATGCAGAGATTGTTGAGTGTATATAAATAGAAAAGAACATAATGTAATGTGTACACTAAAATTAGGAGAACAACAAACCCTAATGTAATGAGTACACTAAAATTATTGTATCAAAAATCTTTTTTTTTTTTCAAAAAGTCATATCTAGATGTGTCTTTCATTGTTAATTTGGTTATGAAACATGTATTTTGTTAAATGACTTGGTCTTTATAATTATAATTACTAATAGGATTTACCGGATCTAAATCCCCTCTTACTTATTGTCTCATG
Source organism: Trifolium repens (assembly GCA_030408175.1). Taxonomy (NCBI): domain Eukaryota; kingdom Viridiplantae; phylum Streptophyta; class Magnoliopsida; order Fabales; family Fabaceae; genus Trifolium; species Trifolium repens. The sequence goes on from CP125851.1 coordinate 43,893,734, forward strand.
TCATCCCTCCTACGCCATAAGCAGGGCGGATGCACTTAGGGACTAGGTGTGGCTTTAGTCACACCAAATTTTTCATATTTTTTTTATAGTGAGAAATCAAATAAACTTTTATAATGTGTTTTATGTTTGAGGTTCCTCATCGTCATTTGTAGTTTTTGATGTTAAAAAATTGTTGAGGATGATTGAGCTTTATCCAAGTGATTTTGTAGATGTGCCGGAAGTGGTAATGCAAGATCAACTTCGGACTTATGTTAGAGATGTTTGACAAGACACAAATTTTGCAAATTTAAAAGGACTTTCAGATCTTTGTGCAAAACTTGTGGAAACAAATAAGTGCAGCACATATGATTTGGTCTATAAGCTTTTGAAGTTGGCTTTAGTCTTGCCGGTAGCAACTGCAAGCGTGAGACTCATTTTTTCAACTATGAATTTAGTGAAGAGTCAGCTATGTAACAAAATGAGTGATCAATGGTTAAATGACCGTCTTGTAACTATTTTAGAAAGAGATCTTCTTGCAACAATTGACAATGATATCATTTTAGTTCATTTTCATCAAATGGATGGTAGACGGTTTTCGTTATAAATATATGTACTTAACAATATTATATCTTATTTTCAGTATAATTTAATTCATTGTTTCTTTAGTTTTAATTTTTTTGTTACATTTTCTTTAAGATTTTAGCCACACCAAATTTTTATGTCTGGATCCGCCCCTGGCCATAAGGGACAAGAAGATCGTTGAACCGATATGGCGCAAGAGATATCCTATTCCAAATTTACTCAAAGAATATGTTTCCATAACTTTTTTTTGATAATATATGTTTTCCGTAATTTTAAAATGATAGTATATAGTGACAATATTATACTCCCTCCGTTTCTTTTTAATTGTCTTTTATTATCATATTTAGCGTTTCTATTTAATTGTCCTTTTTGTATTTTATGGGCATGATTTGTCAATTATATCCTTTGTCAATTACTCTTATCTTTTTCCATAAAACCAATTAATGCTATATATTTGGAAAATTAAATCTTTTTTTTAATTTTTTTTGTTGGTACATAACATATTAAATATTATTTTTTTTGTACATAATATATTAAATTTATTGGAAAGAAAAAGTGTGGGCAAAAAAATAGGAATTTATTGGTGGATTAAAACGAGGGTATAATAGGAAGATAACATGTAAAAATACACTTCTTTAATTTGGTGTTATCATTCTAAAAAGACAATTAAAAAGAAACGGATGGAGTATTAACTTGAAAATGTAGTTCACCGTAGCATTAGCCTATTTAAATATCAAAATAACTAATTCTCTTCATTACTCAATTACTAGTATTTTTCTAAATCCTCTTCAATACTCACTTCACTTGACTTCTATCCATCGCACTTGCACATGAACTTTACCCACCTGTTGTTCTTCGAACTTTGGACCTTGAAGCTTAATTTGTTTGCTTTTGTTATCAATATGTTTAAGTTTGAATTGAATAAATGCTGGTCTTCTGGTACAACAACATAACTCAGACCTTTCATATGTCAGTACAAAACACCTCGTCCGTGTCAACTGTCAAAGAAATAAAAGACCGGTAGATGGTTTGGGCTCTTCGTCGATCCGTATTAAAATATAAGTCGTTTTTTTTATTATATTTCATAAAAATTCCATATTAGTTAAAATTCCATAACAGTGTAAACCTTAATCTTTAAGCTGATTTTTATGGTTGAATATAAGTTTTCCAAATTCTAATAATATTAGATAAATTAAGAAATATAACTAATATTATATGAAAAAGTGAAATTATAAATTAGTTTACAAAATATAGTACTCTCTCTGTTCCACAATTAATGACTCAGTTGACTATTTTATGCATGTCAATGCATAACTTTGAGGATTAATATTTTTTATTGTATAATAGTAAAGAAATTTGCATTCCATCACTTACCTCCCAAACTGAAGGGGATCAAAACTGAAGATAAGTGATGGTATGAGATGAAATTCATTCTATTCAATTATTATTTGTCAAATTCAAATAATAAAACATTATTTTATTTCATTCAATCTCTTTTCATTTCATCTCATTCCAACAATCCAAGCATAATTTTTATTCGGGATTGTGACGGCATAAGAGTTACTCAATATGGATGTGTGAGATATATTTATAATTTGCCCACAATTCTAAATGAAAATCATTTAGAAACACACACATTTTTTTTAAAAAGAGTGAGATCAATTTGGTCCCTCACAATTTTTTGACGGTCTAATTTAGCACCAAAAGAAAATATTAGAGATTGAATTTTCACTCTTTAAGAAATTAACATAAAAGATTATAATAAGATATTAAATAATATGACTAAATTATTTTATATTTAATTTTCTTACGGTTCATGCTAGTATCCTCAAGATAATGGTTAAAAAATCAAAAGCAAAAATTTTTAGTAAATTTTTAAAAAAATATTTTTTAAAGATATTAAATGCACTACTTTATCATTTTATTTTCTTAATAATAACTTGGAGACACTGTCTAATGTTTCTTTTCTTTTTTATTTATGTGTGTCTAAATAAAGTAGTTTTTATTTGGGGTTGAATCTATCTTAAAAAACTTTGCTCAGTGTATTGTATAGTGTGGACCAGAACAATTTTTTTTTTTTGACAAAAGTGTGGACCAGAACATTATTATTGAACTAAATTGAATGATATATGGCAGGTGCATGGCTTTCTATCTTTTGTTATACGTACTATACACCGGACATTTATTTTTTTTTGACAATTACTATACATTGGACATGATCCCCTAAAATCCCCACAGTTTAAATTAAAAGTGCAGAGAATCTTTTTCCATTTATTATACGCTTGGTACACAATATTCAACTCAAATACTCAAGTCAAAAAGTAACTATATTCTATAATAATTAATTTATTTTATGCAAAAAAATGTTTTAAAATATGGGTCAAGCAATGCCCTGTGAGCATATCCCACGAGGATATCTAAGGGAAATTTATAGAATGATGAACATATTTTTTATATTTTTTTTTATTAATTGTAGGAATTTGACCTGATAAATTGGATAATCATAAAATTCTTTGAAACAACTTAAATAAGGTACAAAATCGTCATTAATATTTAGTTGCATAATAAGATACTTTATTATCATAAATATATTTTTCACCATTAACACAAAATATATAAGTTCATAAGTATAACGTAACATTGTTGAGATTGTTTATTAGTATGTATCATTTATGAAACGTAAATAGATTCCTTGAAATATATGAAGATGTTCTAAGGGCATTATATATTATATAAGAATTCGTAAAAGGTTAGCAAAAAATAAAAAAGAATTCGTAAAAGAAAATTTTGTAGAGTTTGTAACTTCAATGGCAATCAAGTATTCATATATGTTATAATCAAAGTGGAGTATAATGATATAATTTAACGGAATATATAATTATTATTAGATGATATATACTGTAAAATTATATTATAATTTTTTGGAAAATATAAGTTAAATACTTGGTCAAAATAATGAATACATCGATTGTTGGCATTTCCTTTAAAATATCTAATCAAGGTGACATTAGTTTGCTTTGTTCAAATTAGTGATTTTCACTTATTTTATGGTTGTAGTTTTCACTTATTTTATAGTTTGAGACTTGTTTATTGATTTTCTTCTACTCCGTTTATGAAAATTATGGATTTAGCTTTTCCCCTATGATTTTGTAACTAGTTTTTTTTAGACTAAATAGAAGTACCAATTATAAACCACACTTTTTTATTCTAACTTTTTCATCAAGCACACTCTCTTCAGCTATTGACATTAGTCATTATCATGCTAAAATTAAATAGAAGAAAACATTACCGAAAGATGGTGAAGGGAGCTCATATAAAAGGAACAACATTACCATTGCAATATGTATTCGATTCTGTTTCAAAAAATGGGCATAATTTAAACGCATTTAATTTAGCACTTTTAGGTAAATGGTATTGCGTAAAAAAAAAAGTAAATGGTGTTGGAGTTGAGAGTGGAGAGAAGAAATTGTGGTATAAGATGTTGTTTATTAAATATATATGGTGGTGTGATGAGTCGGAGTCGGAGTCGGAGTCGGAGTAAGGATTCAATCGGTTGAGGGAAGTCTTTAATATTGAGAGTGGTGTGGGACCACATATAAATCTACTTATGTGACTTGTTCTCATTGGTTAAAGAGTAAATACCCTCAAATTATAAAAGGGTAGAGAAGCAGTCACTTTTTTTTGTGCTGAGTTTTTACTTCCTGAACACTTTATAATTGTTTATTAATGACACGCTTTGTGCTTTGAATAGTTTTTGCTAATTTATTTTATCTTTTAGCAGTTTCAAAAATAAAACTTGAATTTATTTAAAATATTAAATATACAAGAAGACAAACTATACTATATAGGAGTATATTTTTAAAGTTCGAAAATTAATAATGCCAAAGTTAATTAAATTTGAAGATTTGTAATGCAACGATTTCAAGATATTGAGTTCATATTTTCTCAAAAATAGTTATAAGATAATCATTAATGCAGTTTTATTAATTTTTTTTTTCTTTTCCAAATTTTACAAAAATGGTTTGTAACTAAAAAAATATACACTTTGCAAACTTTTTCTCCATACAATAATAATGAAAAATGGAAGAAAGTAAGAAACAAGGAGGAAAAGACAACTTGTCTAAAACAAAAGAAAGAATGAAAAGACAAAATATTAATAAATCTTTGCATTCTTTGTTCTTCCATGACATCAGATCAAATAGAGGACAAGGAAACAAGTTGATTAATTAATAATGCGCTCTTATTTACAATTTTAGATGGATTGTGTTCAGCCATAAGTATTTAACAGTACAAACCTTACATATGAAGTTAAAAAGAAAAAAAGAAAAAAAAGATTGATAACTTGATAGTTTCAAGTTGTCCGATGTGTAATTGTGGTTGCAATTAACTTCTATAAAGACATTGTATGACATGCACGGCAGCATGGTTTAAATTTTTTTTATTAGAAATCACTACATTCGTCATTAAAAATAAGACTCATTTGAAAAAAATATGGATATTAAGAAAATTGATTGTAATATTAAATTTGTTGATAATTGTTATCACTTTTACAATTTTATCTTTTACATTAAGGATATGAAATGAGTCTTATAAAAAGGGAAGAAAAAAATCGTAAAAGGATCTTAGGGACGGAGGTAGTAAAATTTTGAATCTCAAATCTCAATTTGCGCCAGATTTAATGAAAAATCTTACCTTTAACATTTTTCAATACTTATGGAACAAATTGAGATTTTTTGGATCTGGATTGGATGTAGTTGGCACACTTGACTGCATGCAGTCGGCAAGATTAAGATCGTTTGATCAAGATTAGACGTTTAAATTTAAGAGTTAGAATTTATATATTTTAAAAAGTTGAAATTGTGTTAAAATCGGAGCCATTTGATGTTGATCAAAGACTAAGATTTCCTGATTGCAGCTTGAATGCACTGTAGCGACTGCATTCAATCCATTTCCAGATTTTTCTATGGCGTAATGTTGACACTTGATATGATTCATGAAAATTTAAAATTATATTCCACATCACAAAAGCTACGATGCGTGCACTACAAGAAATGTGGTCAGTTGCCAGGGGTTTTTTGACAGGGGTCACATACCCCTGGGAAGGGAACGTCATTTGCCAAGGGTTTACCCCTGGGAAAGTGGAAACTAGGAATTTTGATATTTTGATAATTTGCCAGGGGTATAACCCCTGGGAAAGGTGTAGGCGGGAAATAAAATAAATAAAATATAGTTGAGAGGGAAAAAATATAAGTTTTAAAATTAAAGTGTCGGTACACGGCGTGAGCTGGTTGCAACTTTCGCTTGTGCCAGGGGTATAACCCCTGGGAAACTTGTTTTGCCAGGGGCAGATGTGACCGTTCTGCCAAATATGCTTTGCCGGGGGTAAAACCCCTGGGAAAACTTTAATGCAACAGTCTGCACAGTAGGAGAAAGTCTGACTACACGCTTTGTATCCATTGGAACCGTAAACCATTTTCTCACTAGTATCGTAAAACATTTTCTCTCATTCTCTACAACCCACAAAAAATCAAATAAACATTTCATATTCAAAATCATTCATCAAATTTCCACATATTTTTATCTACTCCAATTTCATATTTCTCCAATATTTAAAAAGGTTATTAATTTATTTTTTGATTATTCTAAATTTAGTGTTTTATTTTACAATCTCTTATTGATTCCTTTTTATAATATCTTGTTAACACATTTTTTTTTATAATTTGTAGCATATTCAACCGGAAAAATTGAAGCCATGTGAATCACAACTTCTACAGTTTGTTACTGCTCCAGTTTTATTTTTCACTTCCATTGAAAATCAAACATGTTAGTAAATTTTATGCTTTAAAATTTTATGGTAATGTTTATATGTGCTGTTTTTTTTTAAGTGACGATTATATGCTATTGTTCTTTTTTTTTTAGAGAAATATGTTGTGTAATGTTTATAATGTGTTTATTTTTATTTTTTTGAAAATATAATGTTGTATGCTAATTTTGTGTTTATATATAATGCTTTATTTTGATGCTGCTATATTGTGCTCTTTTTTTAGGAGTGTATGCTAATTTTCAATTTTTTTAATAGTATCAATTTATTTTTATAAAAAATTAAGAAATTAATTATTTCAGTCAAAATCAACATTGCAGAAAATGGAGTATTATCGTTATTATCGTAGTTGGATGTACGACCGAACATATCCGGGAAGAACTGGATTAAAACCAAATTTTGAGGAAGGAGTTAAAGGATTTATTGCATTTGCAATGGCACAAGAAACATATAGAGTAGAGGAAGGGATACGATGTCCATGTACTAAATGTACATGTAGATACATTAAAACACCCGTAGAAGTGAGCAATCACTTAAAGAGAGTTGGTTTTATGAAAGATTATTGGGTATGGACTAATAACGGTGAACAATTGGTGTTTCCCGAGGTACATGCCAATAATACAGCAACTTCAACCAGTGGAATGCGTGAGGAATATTTTGAACAATTTAACTTGATTGATGATATGGTTGGTGACGCTCTTGGGGTAAACATAGATTATGGAGAAGACGAATATGACGATGTTTTTGAGGAACAAGTCCCGAATGAAAAAGCACAGAAATTTTATGAGATGCTAAGAGAAATGAACACTCCATTGTTTGAAGGGGCTTCTGACTCTACACTATCTATGTGTGTCCGACTTTTAGCTGCCAAGTCGAATTGGAATGTTCCTGACATGTGCTTGGAATTTGTTACAAAAATGATGTTGGATGCGACTCCTGTCAAAGATAATATGCCAAAAAGTTATTATGATGCAAAAAAGTTGGTTTCAAAGTTGGGGTTAGAAGCAAAAAGGATAGATTGTTGCACAAATGGTTGCATGTTGTTTTACGACAATGAATTTGGTACAAATGATGGTGCGCTGGAGGAATGTAGGTTTTGTAATAGCCCAAGATATTATGTTCGCAGTAAGGCCGTTGATGGTAAGCGGCGAGTTCCAGTTAAGTCAATGTTTTACTTGCCAATTATACCAAGGTTGCAGAGACTGTTTGCTTCGAATAAAACTGCCAATCAAATGACATGGCATAGCGCAGATAAAACTCCAGGTGTGTTGCGACATCCTTCTGATGGTGAAGCGTGGAAGCACTTTAATCGGGTTCATCCTGATTTTGCGGCAGATCCACGAAATGTGAGGCTTGGATTATGCTCTGATGGTTTTACTCCGTATATCCAAGCATCGGCATCCCCTTATTCTTGTTGGCCAGTTATTGTTACTCCATACAATCTCCCTCCTGAGATGTGCATGTCAAAACCTTACATGTTCTTGGCATGTTTGATACCGGGACCGTCAAATCCAAAAGCAGGCATTGATGTGTATTTACAACCCTTAATTGATGATTTGAAGAGATTATGGATTGGAGAATGGACATATGATATTTCACGCAAACAAAATTTTACAATGAGAGCAGCTCTGATGTGGACCATTAATGACTTTCCTGCGTATGGCATGTTGTCTGGTTGGGGAACCCATGGTAAAATGGCTTGTCCGTATTGCATGGAGCATACAAAGGCGTTTACTTTAAAAAATGGTGGGAAGGCTTCGTGGTTTGACTCACATCGAAGGTTCTTACCCGAAAATCATGAATTTAGAAGAAGTAAGAACGCCTTTAAAAAGGGAGAAAGAGAAGCAGATGGCCCACCGCCGAAGTTGAAACCAGAAGAAGTTTGGAATAAAGTTTGTGGACTTCCAAAATTCACAGATTTTGGCAAACTTGTCACAATCCCTGGATACGGAAAAGAACACAATTGGACAAAGAGAAGTATTTTTTGGGATCTTCCTTATTGGAAAGATAATTTATTGAGACATAATCTTGATGTTATGCACATTGAGAAAAACTTTTTTGATAATATATTCAACACTGTGATGGATGTTCAAGGCAAGACGAAAGATAATGAGAAAGCAAGAAAAGACGTAGAACTTTATTGTAACCGAAAGGACTTAGAGTTGAAGACTCTACCAAATAAAAAGCTTTTAAAACCCAAGGCTAACTTCAGTCTAACTAGCAGTGAAGCAAAATTGGTTTGTCAGTGGTTAAAAGAATTGAAAATGCCTGATGGGTATTCCTCTAACTTGGCAAGATGTGCTGACGCAAATACCGGAAGATTACATGGGATGAAAAGTCACGATTGTCATGTTTTTATGGAACGCTTACTCCCAATTGCTTTTGCCTCGTTACCTAACCATGTAATAAATCCACTTACAGAAGTTAGCCAATTTTTCAGAGACATTTGTGCTTCAACTTTGAGAGTAGACGACCTTGTTAAATTGGACCAGAATATTCCAATAATTCTCTGCAAGTTGGAGCAAGTATTCCCTCCTGGATTCTTTGATTCAATGGAACATATATCAGTACATCTGGCACATGAAGCTTTGCTTGGCGGACCTGTTCAATATAGGTGGATGTATCCATTTGAAAGATTTATGGGTGATTCGAAGCGTTCAGTGAAAAATAAAGCTAGAGTTGAGGGATCAATATGCGCGTCTTACTTGCATCGAGAAACATCACATTTTTGCTCTCATTATTTCAATCACATGATGCTAACTCCAACAAATAGAAGAAATGAAGTTGATGTTGAAAATGAGAGACCTTCAACCTTATCGATCTTTGGTCTTCCTGGTCGACACTCTGGCAAGACAAATGAGCATTGGTTGACACAAATTGAGATGCAGTCAGCTCAAGTCCATTTGTTGATAAACTGCATTGAAGTTAAACCATACCTTGAGTAAGTAAATTAAATCTTGTATTTAATTTTGTCACATAAGTTTATTTTTCTTCTAATTAATTTTGTATTGAATTTACCTATAGGGCATTTAAGACGTATTACGAAAACCTTGGGCATGATTCTTCAGGTTATATACATGCCTACTTTCCAGAATGGTTTAAGCAACAAGTATACAATGCCGAAAGTTCTCCAAAAATCATCCATTTAAGAAACTTATCTCAAGGTCCTATACAATGTGCCAAAGAATGGCACACATACTTCGTTAATGGATATAAATTTCATACGCAATCGTGGACAGAAGGGAAAAAGACAATTAACAGTGGTGTTTATGTAAAATGAGTTACTGAAGGAGGTGAAGATGACTTCTATGGTGTGATTAAACACATCTATGAATTGTCTTACAACTATGTAGATTGCAAGAACAGTGTGGTGTTATTTTATTGTGACTGGTTTGATCCATCTACTAGAGGAACCAAAATCAATAAAAGATATAACACTGTTGATATTCGGATGGACCGAAGGTATAAAAAGTTTGACCCTTTCATCATGGCGCACAATGTTAGACAAGTGTATTATGTTCCTTATCCTTCAACTCAACCACGCAAAAGAGGATGGAGTGTTGCAATCACAACAAAACCAAGGGGTAGGATTGAAAATGATGAGATAGTTGATGATGAAGTAGCTTACCAAAATGATGAAATTTCAAATGTTACTGAAGTAATCGAACTAGAGGAAGTTATAGGTTTGCTTGACTCGCAAGTTGATGGCCAGGAGGTTGATGCTGCTATACTGTTGGAACCTAATCCTGTGGACAATAGTGATGAAGAAAATTCTCAATCTGAAGACAATAGTGACTCGAGTGAAGAAGTTGATGATACCGAGTTTGATTAAGTCATTTATTCATGTAACAATATTTGAATTTTAATTTTAACACAACATTTATGTATCAAATTAAGCTATTTATGTTATGTATTAAGCTACTTATTCTTTGATAGAATGTATTAAGCTACTTATTATTATTTATTTTTTTGACAACTTCTTAATATTATTTATTTGATAGTTTTTGATTGAATATTATTTAGTAAAAATATAAATAGCTTAATTAATCTATTTTGCAGTAGTTTGTCAAAGAAAGGGTTAAAGTTATTTTGCGTTTTACTGAAACCCTCTGCTAGGGTTTGCACGCCGCCACCTCTGATAGGGTCGTTTCATGCTTCTTCTCCGTTCGAATCGCTCCGTTCGAATTGCTTCTTCTCCGTTTCTGAATCTCTCTGTTCGCCTGCTCCTGCTCCGGTTCTCAAAGGTTCCAGCAAAAGGGTTCTCGAAGGTTCCAGCTCCGGTTCTCTTCCTCTTGTTCAGAAATTGACCTTGTCTACTCTTTCAGGTAATCTATGTGTTCTGATTCACTTTTATTACCAATTTCTTGTTGTTTCACTCATATTGCTGCATGAGGTGTGACTGTGATTCTTCTTGAAGGCTTGCATTTTGTTACTTACTTGAATATCTTCTTTTTCACTTTTTAATTTTTTTTAAAAATTTTTATTTCACCTTTATCTATTTTTTGTGGTCCTTTATGTATTTCACCTTTGGCTATTGAATGGGAGAAGTTTCCACTTGATTGTCTCAAAATGTGATGGTTTTGTGTGGGTGCCCCTGCTACTTGCGTTTTTTGACAGTAGGAGTGGTGTTATCTTTTATTCCTTGTGTTGCTTGTAATTATTAGGTGGATTCTATAGCCTAAAGTATTATAGTGGCTTTGTAGTGATTTTGAGTCGAGTACTTTTTGCACTTATTCCATGAGTGGGTCTAGTACTACTTGAACTCTTGCTCGTTTTTGTATACTCTTTCACTTATATTAGTTATATATATGATACACAGTTTGTTTGCTGCTAAAAAAAAAAATCAATTTTGGTACAATCATCTTTATCTCTTATTTGGCTGAAGTTGCTGTGCTGCATCTGAATTTTCCTTACACCTTTGATATAGTTTTTTTTTAGTTAAGTGATTGTTTTTTATAAAAAATATACAATAGATGCCATTAATATTATTTATTTGATGGTTCATTACAGACAACAATGCCACCCAAACCAGACGAAAAGGTTCGTCGAAATAGGATAGCTACTCGGGTAGTAACGCCGCCTCCAGGGATTCGATTGGTTCCTATGCCGACGTCAAGCTCAACAGCTGGTCAGTCTTCAACCCATACTGCTCCATCCATTCAAATTACGCAAGTGTCTACCCAATCATTACCGTATCCAGCATCTTTTATTTCGCCTCAATTACCTTTTGGACCACCACCTTCATATCCACCACATCTATATCCACCACCAGGGATGCAACTACCCCAACAGTTTAATTACATACCTTTGGAAGTGCCCCAACAGACCCAAAATCCTGCGGTTGACCTTAATGCTGACCAGGATGACGATGTTCCTGATGTTGAAGAGGATGAAGATGTTCCTGATGCTGAAGAGGATGATATCCTTGATGTTCAGGATGAGAATGTTCAACAACGTCAGGAGAGACATGCAGCAGAAAGGCGGTTGTATCCTACTGATCATATGAACCGTTTTATCATAGAGCCGTCTGGTAACTCGTGAGTATTAAAATTTTGCTATATTATTTGATTGATTTTTTTTATAGTGTATATAATGTTTCATTAACAATATTTTTTATGTATTTAGATTCTTGCCTAACATTCCTCCGGCCAATGCAATTAAGGAGATTATCCAAGAAAAATACAAGAAGCTTTGGACCTCATATGGAAAGCTTAGTAAAATTGATAAGCTTGATTGGTTTCAGAGGTTTATGGTAATATATATATATATATATATATATAATAATGATAACTTTGTATTATAAAATATCTAACCGATCTAATCGAATATTAATTGATATATTAAATGTGGTTAAAATTTATAGGGAAAATGTACATGGGATGAACGAGACCATGACATAATTGAAAAGAATTTTCATATTAAGGCTGCTGCTCGCATGTCTGACATTTTGAGGCAAGTACGAAAGAAGTTTAAAAAGAAAGGTATCGTCCCACAATGGATTTGTCCTAACTTATTCAAGGAGTTGCAAGCTTATTGGGAATCTCCCGAGTTTGTCGAGATTTCAAACAAAGCAAAGAAAAATAGAGCTTCTGAGAAAGGTGGATGTATATATGCTGGGGGTTCCATAAGTGTTGCCGAGCATGGAGTGCGTCTGGTAAAAACATTTACTACTTTATTTGTTTTACTTTTTATATGAATTTTAGTGAATTAATTATAATTATATCTTTTATGTTATGTTAAATTAGGCAAATAAATTGGGAAGAAAGCCTTTTATTGATGAATTGCATTTTACAACGCACACAAATAGTAAAGGTGGGTTAGTAGATCAACGCTCTAAAAATGTTCAGGTAAATTTTTAATATCTTTATACTTTGATTACTTGGAATTATTTTTAAAGTAGCTTGTTATCATCACTTGCCGTTAATTATATATGCTTTTGTCCTACTTGTTTCCTTCGCTGTTGCCGTTTATTTCTGTGACTTTCTGGTCTGGTTTGCTGGTTTTTGCTGGGAGTTTTTGTTCCTTTTATTTGCTGGCTGATATTAGATTATGCTATTTATTAAGCTGTTAAAGTTGCTTTGTTGTTGTAGTGCTTTTATAACGATCAGCTGCTTGGTTTTTGTGCTGGTATGTGTGCAGATCGAAACTGCTTGCTTTGTGCTTTTTGTATTTGACCTGCTGTTTGCTTGCTTAGGTGACATGTTTGGTTGTTTCTGGTACTGTGATGTGGTTTGTGCTTCTTGGGCTGTTTTTGAGTGCTGCTGTTGCTTTTGTTTTAGGGGTGTGCCTTGGTGTACTGTCATGGTTGATAGCTGGCTGTTTTGTTCATTTCTTGGTTTTTAGCTTGTATGTTACTGGCCTGTTTGTATTGTTAATTTGCTTACTAAAAAAATATATATTTTTAGCTTGTATGTTTCGGTGGTTAAATATATATTTTTATATTTAGGCGGCATACAAGAAACAGCTTGCGATTGCTCTACAAGATGGTTCTCGCCAAGTTGACGAGCCTTTGTCCCTAAAAACTTGGTCACATGTTGTTGGAGGCAAGAAAAAGGGAAGGCTTTATGGAGCTGGAAACTTGGCCGCCACTTATAGGAAAGGTGGGAGGACTCTCAATATGAAAATTGCCGATGGAGAAGGGACATCTCAACCTCCAACATTGACGCCTGACATGCAAGAAATGATTAAAAAAGTAGCACAAAATGAGGCTTTTATGCAACAAATGTTCTTGAAACAACAAAAGTTTGATGAAGAGTTGCAACAAGAACGAGCGCGGTCCCAAAAGTTGCAACAAGAGTTATCAAAGCTTAAATCAAGCAATCGTAAGACCGTTGGTGTGGAAGATCCCGATGATGATAGCCCCTATCCAATCTATGGCGAGGAGGAAGAGGAAGAGGAAGAAGAGGAAGAGGAGGAAGATGAAGCATAGTTATTTGATGATTTGTTCAACTTTATTTGTGGTTTGTAATATTTTGGATAATTTCATTGATACTTTGTAAGATGTTGGATAATTTTATTTTGGATAATTTTATATGCTTAGATAATTTAATTTAGAATTTTGAGTGCATTTATTTTGGGTTTAATTTTAAATATTATTGCATAATTTAAATTTTGTTGATTTTTAATATTATTTTTAATATATATATGATTTCCAGTATTATTGTATTAATTTTTGAAATATGGTTTAATCTTATTTTTTTAAAAAAAGAATTTACAGTTCCCAGGGGTAAAACCCCTGGCATCGCAAGGACTAACCCCTCCGACACATCGCAGAACGTGACAGTTATGGCAGGTCTACCAGTTATTTTCCCAGGGGTAATTTGACAGGGGTGTGCCCCACGCAGGTTTCACACGGGCAAAACCCTTGGCAAATTATTTGCGATGAGGTGCATTCCCAGGGCGCGCGCCCCTGGCAAATTCACTGGCAAAAGTGCGTTTCCCAGGGCTTTTTCACAGTTCCCAGGGGATTTACCCCCGTGAAATGACCAGTATTCTTGTAGTGGTGTATCACAACAATCACGACGATGACCACAATCGCAACTGCTACCGCACCCGTGATCATAGCTTCAAATTTAAAATCATGCTTAACTAATATGGATTTAAAGCATAAATTAGTGTTGATTTTATGTAGAGCATGTTTTTCCAAAGTGTAAAGGCAAATTCTGGCTACTTTCTGCTGTGTAAAGACAGAAGGGAAGCTTATAAAAGCACCCTATTTGCCTTCACACTTTCATTAGCTCTGCTTCCATTAAAAAACACTTGCAAAACTTTTTCTCATCTTTTTGCCAAAACATCACATGCAACAAAGTTTCTTTTTCTTCTATTTTTTACCCTTGAGAGAATTAAAAATATAATAAAAAAAATTAAGCTATCTAGCTACATGTCTAACTCACACTTAATTTTCTGTTTTCTTTCTTGCATTCTTGCTCTCACTTTGATCTTCATTTTTTTCATCAAAAAAAAGAAAACAAAGTTTAATCTTCCACCTGGAAAAATGGGATGGCCCTTTATTGGAGAAACCATTGGTTATTTGAAGCCTTACACTGCCACCACAATGGGAGAATTTATGGAAAATCACATAGCAAGGTAAATATTACTATTAGCACCCCCATTTTCTATTTCATGAAAAAACAAAAAATAAAGTACTAAAATTTATTATTTAAAACTTGTCCTATGTGTTCAGGTATGGTACAATTTACAAGTCAAAATTGTTTGGAGGACCAGCTATTGTATCAGCAGATGCAGAATTGAACAAATTCATATTACAAAATGATGGAAAATTATTTGAGTGTAGCTATCCTAAAAGCATTGGTGGAATACTTGGAAAATGGTCAATGTTGGTTTTAGTAGGTGACATGCATAGGGACATGAGGAATATTTCACTAAACTTTATGAGCTATGCTAGGCTTAAAACACATTTTTTGAAAGATATAGAGAATCACACTCTTTTGGTTCTTAGCTCTTGGAAAGAAAATTGTACATTTTCAGCTCAAGGTGAAGCAAAAAAGGTAGTAGTTCTTCTTGTAAAATTTTTATATTTATTCTTGTAAAAATAAAGAGTCCAACTAATATTTTTTTAAATTTTTTTTTCTCTTTTTAATGCATGAAGTTCACCTTCAATTTGATGGCCAAACAAATTATGAGTTTGGATCCATGGAATCTTGAGACAGAACAGTTGAAAAAAGAGTATGTCTCTTTCATGAAAGGTGTTGTTTCTGCTCCTTTAAATTTGCCAGGAACTGCATACAGGAAAGCATTAAAGGTAATAACAAATAAATATTATTAAATGTTTATTTAAATTCACGGTGAAATTGACAAAATTACATTTATTATAGCACCGTGATTTTATTAAATTTACAAATTGTATAGTTTTTGCTAAAATCGCAAAAACATACCATACTTCTGCCAAATACACCGTAAATCTAAACATGCACGAAATAATTTAGAGAACCTCACTTATTAATATATGTCTAATTCAAAAATTTAAAATTCTTATTATATTGTTTTTCAGTCTAGAAATACCATATTGAAGTTTATAGAGAGGAAAATGGAAGAGAGAAGAAAGAGAAACCAAGAAGGAAAAAAAGGGTTGGAGGAAAATGATCTTCTAAATTGGGTTCTAAAGCATTCAAATCTTTCCAATGAGCAAATTCTTGATTTGATTCTAAGCTTGCTTTTTGCTGGTCATGAAACTTCATGTGTAGCTATATCTCTAGCTATTTATTTTTTGCCTGGTTGTCCTCGAGCCATACAGCAATTAAGGGTAAGCTATAGTAACACAATGATACGTGGAAATTTTCTAAGTAACATGTAGCTATAGTAAAAAATTGCAAAACATGCAACTTTACTTCTACTAATTATTATTTTTTATTTTTTGGAAAATGATAGGAAGAACATAGAGAAATAGCCAGATCCAAGAAGAAATCAGAGGAGGTTGGATTAACTTGGGATGATTATAAAAGAATGGAATTTACTCATTGTGTAAGTCACATAATTATTGTTTTATGTTTAAATACTATTACGAAAAATAATGCTTTGGTAACATGAAGTTTAGTTGGATATCAGAATCCTATGTTATTTTTATAATAATTTATTTTTAAATTAAATTAAAATAAATTTAACCTATAGAGTACGATACCAACTAAACTCTAATAAAAAAGTTTTACATAGATACAAAATTTAGACGCATACATACATAAAAAAAAATTAAAAATTGTCATATCAATCAGAGCAATACACTCAGCCACATATAACTAATAAGCACTTTAATTTTATTTATTGTGAGTATGCCTAAAAAATAATTATTTAAACTTATGTCCATATAAGCAATTTGTTTTGTGGTTTATTTGAAAAGGTTGTGAATGAAACACTTCGGTTGGGAAATGTTGTGAGGTTCCTTCACAGGAAGGCTATCAAAGATGTTCAGTACAAAGGTAAGTAGAATAGGACAATGTAACTATTTGTTTATTTTATAATTATTTTTTAAAAAACAAATGTTAGTATTTAGTTTTCTGTATATTACTAGTATTTTTTTTCATTTTCGCATATTTAGTCCCGGTCATTTAACTTTTTTAATCATTACTTCAAATTAGTTGAATTACTCAATAAATTTTCGGTAAGCAAGAGAATTTTGCAAAACATTAATTTTTTAGATTTTTTATTTTATTTAAAGTGTTACCAAGTTATGATGGTTGTTATTTAATATCAACATTCCAATACACATTTTATTTGAACAAAGTATAGGTACACTGCTGATTTGTACAATTATAATAGATTCACAAAAGATATATAATATAGAAAAATTAACAAACACAATTTGTGAACCAATCATAATTGTCTACATCAACAAATATACTAATACGCATTAAATAAAATGTGCACCGAAGAATTCACATTGAAAAATTATTCTATTATGGAAAGAAGAAAAAGAAAGAGCAAAGGTTGGTTTAGGTGTTATAGTGAAATGTGGAAAATGTTTTGAGTATTGAAAATGTGTGTTTGTGTTTGAAAGGTTATGACATTCCATGTGGATGGAAAGTACTTCCGGTGATTTCAGCTGTGCATTTGGATCCTTCAAATTTTGATCAACCTCAACACTTCAATCCATGGAGATGGCAGGTAAGTTCTACTTATAATCGTTCTTTTAATTGCACTTAGTTAAAGGTTAAAGCTAAGGTTTATAGTTGAAATTTAGTAAAATTTCTCAAGTGTATTATTAGCTTAATGTTTTTTTTTTGCTAAGCATGAGAGATTTATTAAAGTGGAATCTTTTGATATAAGTAACAAGACAATTAATCAAATTACAATATGAAAATATATTCGTTAACCCTCCTATATTATAAGCAGGTTTGGATTATACACATTTATATGTAATATAGTAATTGTTTATGACCGTCCAATCAAATCTAATGACTGAGAAAATAATGTAAAATCTGACTACTAGACGGTAAAAATTTGTGACTAAGATTTTTTAATGTTTATAACTGTGTGAAATTTATAACCGTGAATCCAAATCCATTATAAGCTCATACCCAAAAATCTCGTTTAATACTGTACTCTTCTCATTAAATACACCCTCCGGTCCTATATATAAGAAAAAATTGACTTTTTAGATTCATTATAAAATTGATGTATCTAGACAATAATATAGTCTAAATACATCTATTTTATAATGTATCTAAAAAGTTAAATGTTTCTTATATATAGGACCGGAGGGAGTAGAATGTTATTCTCATTAAATAGAATGTTATTCTTTTCCAACCTAACACACCAACACATGGCCAACCAAAAGAGATAAGAAAACTTGTGATATTTGGAGCCTTTGGTTACTAACTTATTGTTAACTCTCATAAAAAAAATCATCAAAGAAACTCACCTTTTCTATTAAATATAATATTCTTATTTAATGATTTAATGTTCTATATATCTTAAATAATTATCTTAAATAGAAGAACATATGAAAAACTGAAGAAACAAAATTTGTATTAACTTAGGATGTTGTTTTAAATACAAAATTATTTCTTTTATTAATACACCGGAATACTAGCTATATTTTCTTTAACTTAATATTTTGTCATTCATTATGATTTAAGAAGAAAAAAAAAACAAATTATATGGCTAGGCCCCTGTAATCAATAACAAAAAATTGATGCTATTTTTATTCGTATCAATATCAAATTAGGAATTGTATACAATTGAGGGTATGCGACTACACTATAATCTTTTGTTTTTTGGTACTACATACTAAAGATTCTCTCCCGTCCACTTATGTTCAATGAAATCTGGATCATTTCTTTTCCTTTTTGTCACGTAGATCAATGCAACAAAAAAAAAGAATGGGTTAGATTTTCAATGGAATTCTTTCCGGAAATATTACATGAGAGAGAATCCATACTCATACTATGCTACAAATATTTATTATAGTTAAACATTTAGTTCGACATATTCAGATTATCACACTTTAATTTTATGTTTAAAAAACAACTAAAATTAGAATTATAAATTTAAATTATACGATAAAAAAGAGTCAGATCCTCTCCATTTTACACCATCTCTATTTTTACCATTACTAATATTTTGATAATATAAATATAATAATATGATACTTAACAGGTTCAATATTTAATATATATTTAAAAATCTATCAAAATTATAATAATGGAAAGAAAAAATAGAGAGAATCTTCAACTCCTTATTTATAAACCTGTGGGTCTTAGTAAGTTCGGCGCTTGAGAATCAGACCCCTACCTGAGGTGGACACGCCTACAGCTTTGACAAAGCTAAAAAGAAATATTCTCTATCATTATTTTGTTGACTTAGTCGGATCTTCTAAAGTACTCCCTCTGTTCCAAAATAAATGACCTGTTTGACCACTGACACGTTTGCCAATGCACAACTTTAATCGTTAATATCTCTAATTATATATTATTAAAAATTATAAAAATGGTATATTTTGAAAGTACTCGTCGAGACAAATCAAACAACATCTCATATGCTAATATTTGCATGTATATATTAGTAGAAAAATAAGGTCAAAGCAGGTCAAATAAATAGTATACTAAGTCAAAAAGAGGTCATTTAAAATAGGACGGAGGGAGTACTATATATTGCATATACATGCATGTGTTTGTTGTTTTTCTCAAACTTCATAATATAAAGTTTTGTTCAATATAGACCGATTTAACAAGGAGATGGTATTAATTAGGAGAATTGAAATTTATGATTTTGAAGTAGTTACACTTTTAAATTTTAAATCTTCACCAATATATTAATCTAGTGTGTATAATAAAATATGTGGTTTTTTATCATGTGCGAATTTGGATATATTAAGAAGTTTAAAATAATAAATTTGTATTGAAATTTGTGCATTTTATATTAAATATATAATATTTTAATAAATAATTTTTATTTTCTATTAAAAAATTACTACTTTTAATTTTCATAACATGTGCTATATTGCACATGATAGATAAACCCATAAAATTTTTAGACCTTTTAATTGTTTAACTTTAGGTTTAATTTTTAATCGTTGCGTAAGAAAAAACATAGTTTCCACAATTACATATATTGGTATAATACTATACACATTACATATTCACGTATGCTTTCCACTTTTTTAATTACAAAAATAATACTTTTTTTCTTTTCTTTTTAAGTGTCATTTTAACATAAAACTCTTCAATCAAGGTAGTGAATTGGTTTATTCTTTTTCCAATTCTACCATCGTTTAATTTACCATTTACTTTCTCTTTCCACATAAATTTAGCATAGTATATACTCTTCCACTCTCCGTTAAATTTTATGGTATATGTGAAGTGGGGTTATTGTAAAATTAAGGTATGATAATTGACAAATTGTACCTTAAACTATTCAAATGACACTTAAATAAAATAAAATAAAAAATTCTATAACACCAAGGAAGTACTAATTAAAAACTTCTATTCTATATGTAAAGAGCGATTTTCTAACGATTTGTCTAGTATAGATACAATATACATTATGTCAAAAAGTGCTCAATTTTTTTTATTGTTTTAAATAAAGATCAAATACTATCGTATATTATTTTAAAACTTCTTTTAATAAAATGAATTGCCCAACTTATATATATATATATATAAAATGTAAATCTTTATTAATATATATTGTGGTGTTGATGTCCTATTTTTTTATATTAGTAGTGTTAGTATCATATAAGATGTTCGTATAAAAGGGATTAGGATTTGCTACGGTAGTAAATCAAATAGTTTTCAATCTGACCCATTAAATGTAGATCAAACAGTATATATTAAAACTGATAAAAAATAATCTCAATCGTACATTACAGATTGGACGGTCCTGATGCAATATTGTACGAAAATCCGGTATTTTAGAGTTTAAAATAGATCGAGTATCTTCGTCAAAGATTCCTGATTGGATAGGTAGATACTAGATAGAGTGATTCATCTCGTGTGCAACTTTCCTCGAGCAATTTCTCATATGCAAATCTTATATATCCAAAATTTCATGATGACAAACTTGATATTTTCTTGTTTGAGGGACTTGAAATTGACATTTTAGACTGTACAGAGTATATTTTCTGAAAAAGTTTATCTTTATTCGAGTAAATAATTCCTTTTAGTGTGTTTTAGTTTCTCTAATTTATTTTATAAGAAATAGTTTCTTATTTAAATTTATTAAATAATTTATGTATAATAGTATATCATGACCATTAATACTTATTGGCACGACACATTGAACACATACGATTAAGCAAATTGACCAAAAAAAAAATTGGAAAAATAAAAAGTCATGTATTTAGCCAAAATTATGAAGCAGTGATGGTAATGCACGATCGAGTTTTATGTATAATAGTATATCATGTCTTGTGCCAATTGCCATTCAACATTTTTCATATACCATATAAAAGAGACCAAAGAAAGTAATTACAAAAAATTTCACTAGCTACGATTTTATTTTCCATATTTATGAACAAAAAATTAAATAATATTATGTTTTGACTTCAAAATTAAATTATTTCTCTTACTCCAGTTTGAATAAGCTTAGAGATATTCTATAAAATAAAATAAAAGAGTTTGACGTACATGAAAGTAATTCAATTGATAAAAGTATAATATTATATCTATAAAGATTGAAGTTTAAATTTCAAACATTTTACTTATTTACCTTTTAGTCTGAAATTCTAAATAAAAGAGCTTGATTTATTTTTTATTTATTTTTGACTAAAGAGCTTGATTATTTGTGATGAAATGTCGTAATCAGCATAGAAGGATGGATATATTGTAAACATAAGAGGGTCCCAGTTGATGCGATGATGATGGCAATGACCCCATTTTTGTGCACGTGTGGGTAGGGCCCTGCCATTCCAGTACAATTAAATGTCTCAGTAAATGCGGGTCTTCAACTTGCACGTGCATTTGTGCTTGTCCTTTTCCTTTTCTCAGCTTATTTAATTAATCGATTTAATAATACTAGTAATTTTATCCAAATAAAGTAGTAAAAGCTTTTGGAATTATATTAAAATAGTAAACAGATCGTACCACCAAATAATTGTACTTGTTGAGTTTTAATTTTCAGATAAGTACACTTATATGTTAAAACACCTCTTTTTATTAGAACCGAAAGGCTTTAAAAAAACGAAAATAAAAATAACAAAGAAGTGTCGATAAAAAACTGAAAAACAGTTAATTTTTACGGTATGTGATTCATAAGCATGTAATGAATAATAAGTAGACAAAGAATTTGACTATGTGTTTACAGTAAAATTTGGTAAACAAGCGCTAGTCTAAGTATTTTAAACTTGCGAGATTGACTAGAAATCTCAGGACAATTTTATGCTTGTTTTGTTAGAGAAAATAACTTAATGTTCATTAAAGTTTAACAAACATTTGATTTCTTAGTTTCGTTCGAAATTAAAGACAAAATATACTGATTTGAATCGCCTCAGAATCAATACATTTTAAAGAAGAATAACAATAAAAATGTAGATTTGCAGTAAATGAACTTGCATTAAAGATAAACTTGCGAATACAAATAAAAAAAATGGTTCACAAACCGTACATTTTCCTCTGTGATTCCTTTCTTTCTTACGCTCGAGTACTCAGAATACTTAGAGAAATTTAGTAAACAGTTTTGCGACCCCTTTTTCCTTCTAAGCAACAGCTATATATATTTGAACTATTTCCTAACTGCCTTGATGATAACTGCCTCGATTATCTGGACGCTCCAGATTTGATCTTCGTGCCCCACGTTCTTCAACCACGAAAACCGCTCCTCTTCGCGCTTAAACTTTGGGCTCATTTGTTTCGTTTACTTTTGGGCCTAATTCTTTTGGCCCAATAAAATGATCTCCTTCGAAGTTTAAACGAAAACTCTATTAAAGCCCAACTCAGCCCCAACTATTTCGCCTCAACACGAAGGATCGAAACATCGCTTTGTGAAATCGGAGCGTTACTTCGAATATTCTATCAGATGATTATTCCAATTCGATTTTTATTTTGGTATTACAATACCATTTCATTCCACTGACCTTTATGTTGGAATTGAAAATAAATATATGTATAAAAATCTAACCCAACAAATTGCCCCCCAAAAACGGCACTTTCGATTGAAACGCTTCGAATGAGATAGTGACGTTTTTGAAAAGACAGGTCATAAATGTTTCACGATTTCCAACGGCGGCGTCATCAGAGGTGAATCTTTCCTCCTTTCAAGTCACTTCCCCCATGATCATCATTACCTCCTAATTTTTCGTGAAAAGTGGCACACGTGGCAATCTAGGAAGTTGAAAAGAAAAAAGAGAAAACAATTTCTTAATTTTTCTGAATATTTTATTCCTTAACTTCTCTTTCAACTAGCTATAAATAGCCATTTTGTCTTCGGAACAAACCTTTCTCATTTCTTCACCATCATTTTCCTTTACCCATTTCTGAACTTAAGACTTCTTCTTCAACATCCCTTACTGTGTTTAACTTCTTCCTTCCCTCATCAATGGCGACGAGCTCTGGTACTAAAGATGCTCTACCTTTGGCCGGAAACTGGACCGACGGTGACTTGAAGCATCTCGGTCCTAACCGCGTTCCATGTCCGATTCCGAGACTGAAGAAAACTTGGGAAACTCAGGTAATGTTCCCTTACTCTCTCAACGGTCATATTTATGCTTTTGGTGGCCCTCAACCTGAAGGGAATAATCGGAACAACGATACCCTTAGCATCTTCCCAATTTATCAGCCTTGTGCCCCTAGAGTTTACATCAATGAACCCTATAACTTTAGCTTCATCAAAAAACCAAACCAGGTTTTTAGATCAGCCCCTTATGTAACTGATGCGTACAAGAACTGGTTAACCAGGGTCCAAAACGATTTCGGTGGCATATGGCAAAGCTATGGCATTTTTGACTTCATTCAACTTTCCAAAATTAACGTCAAGTATAATCAGGAAATGCTTATAGCTGCTTTACATTTCTTCGAATCTGCAACCAACACCTTCCATTTCGAATGTGGAATGATGACTCCCACCCTTTTCGATGTTGCTGCCATCACTGGGTTATCACCTACTGGAGATGCTTATGATCCTACTCGACTTGCCCATCCTATTGACATTGGGTTAAAAAGCAAGACTTACTCGAAGTACATATCTGAACATTATGGAGAGGGTGAGGTTAGTGATGAAGAACATATAGCTTTCTTAGCCCTATGGCTTTCTCAACACGTGTTCTGCACTAAATCTCTCCAAGTAGCCAAGTGCTTCGTTGTCATGGCTAACCAGATACACGAAGGTCAACAGTTTGGACTCTCTCGACTCATCCTTGGATGTCTTTACGAATCGATGAGGTCTGCATGTGAGTTGATGAAGAAGACAGGAGATGGCTCTGTTTTCTTAGGTTATGGCCCTTTTTGGTTATTACAATTGTGGTTAAATGCCACATTCCCTATAGAACTGGAGGTAATGCTTCCTGAGATGCATTACGAAGAATCTGGTAACCGTCAAATCGAAGGCACTAGGTTAGCCTTGATGGTCCCAAGACCTAGAGGTTGGAGCTATGATCAATCTTTTATCTTCTATCTTAAAGCCTTTCTCAACCTCCAAGAATTCAAACCTAGTTTCGCTCCCTTTCTCCATCGAACAGTTGGTCCACAGTGGTTCGTACATCCCCTTCCACCTTTAGAGGGTTATGCAGAAGAAATAACCAGTGTTTGGAAAGCCTATTTGACTCCAACTCTTCTCTCGTGCCGGTTTGGACCTTCTTCGAAAGATTTTGGACTAGTAGGCTACTTCCCAAATCTCGTTTCCAGACAATTTGGTCTTACTCAAATCTTACCCAAGAGCATCTATTCCTGTGAGAGGGAAATATGCTTAGGATATTACGGCATGACTGAACCCCATTTCCATGATTTTATGAATAAATTTCGAGGGAACCAATATGACTTCGTTCCTTTCCAATTCGAGTTTTCATATGCTACCACTAGAGAATTCACACAATGGTGGGAATTGCAATACTGTGCACACGTCGTCAGTGAATCACTTTTACTTGAATCTATTAAGAATGGCTTTGAGGAATCCATTTTGAACAAAATCAAATCGAAGTTGAACAAAAGAGGTAACTTTCTTCCTTCTTTATTACTTCCTTTTAACTTCAAAATTCATACCCAACTTATGTATTTATCTTTCAGGAAGTAAATCGAATGTGGCTTCGAACACTTCCAATCAACCTCCTGTTTTAAAAGTCAAAGCAGAACCAGGAGTAAGTTTTTCTTCTTTCTCTCGTTATATATATATATAACCTTCACAACAAATAACCATTCTCTATGCCCTTTTCCAGGTGGTTGTTGATAAGAAGAAGAAGAAGACAAATCCTTCCACTGCAGGTGCTTCGAAAGCGCCTACCAAGGTTCCAATCATTGACCTTTCTGATAATACAAAGGTATATAACTTTAAATTCTTAGGTTCCATTTGTCATCCTTTCTTTATTCGATGCTTCTTGCCTAACAAAATATTCTGCAGAGCGAATCCGTTAAAGATGATACAATTGTGGCTCCTTCTCAAGTTTTCGTGGAGAAGAGAAGCAAGAAAAGGCATGAAGCAGATGCTTCAATCTCAACCCCACAGACTCAAGCAACAATTGTTTTTGAAGATAAAAACAAAAATGTCCAAGAGAAAGAAAAGCCCAAACCTAGCAGCACTCATATCAGTGAAGATACAGATGATAATCCTCCACAAACCACACCTAAGGTCATCAGCGAAGAAGAACGAAGTGAAAAGAAAAAGCAAAAGAAAAGGAAGATCAAGAAGATTTCGACTTCTGGTGACGATCACCAGGTTGATCATTCCAATGCCGGTGCTGATAAGGCTTCTTCCCCCAAAAGGCAAAGGACTGTGTCTGAAAGTCACAAGCCAGTAAGTTTTTTTTTTTTTTTTTTTTTTTTTTTTTTTTTAACACATTTGGTGAAAATGACTCACTCTTATATTTATATATTTTTGTTCATCTATCCTGCAGGCTGTAACTCCACCCCTAGAGACCATTTTCGAAGATATTTCTCCTGACAAGATGGTGCAAGGCATTGTTAAAGAGCTTAACCAAGAGCATCAAGAATCTCGTCTCGAGAAGTCTCCTACTCCTGAGGGTAAGGATGAGCCTAAACCGGATAGCTCGAACCCTCCTCTATATGAGAACCTGACTTCGAGCCAAACAGGACCTCAAAGAACATCAGAATTCGAGCAAACTAACCCAGAAGTAGGTGATCAGGCCAATTTGGATCCTCCACACGCTGAAGAACCTAATGCTGAAGATGATGGTGTTAGTGACAACGTTAACAACCAAGCCAATTCGCACCTTGAAGAAGAGCACTCTACCACCAACACGCACCCTAGTCCACATGTAGAGACACATGATGATCATGTGATGGACACTGATGAGTTTTTAAACTCTAGCTCCGACTATGATCACTCGAATGCCAACGCTGGGGGTTCCCATGTTGATGAAGGGGATTCAGCTTTGAAACCTGCACCATTTTATTTACCTCCAGAAATCTTAAAGGGGTTGAAGAATTTAACCCCAGATGAAGCCCTTGACAAACTCCTCTCGAACCCAAATGCTCCTATTTCTGCTTCCTTAGGGCAGGGTCAAACTACTCAGCAAGAGCAAGATGAGCACGAAGCCAGATTCCGTCGAGAGATAATTGAAGGTGACATGTTTGATCTGTTGGAAAGAGATCCCTCTCTTTATGTCAACATTAAAGCTCTCCTCAGCAAGCTCCAAACTCCCCGAACCAACGAAGAGCTCTTCGTTCTAGCTAACCAGGCTGAAGCATTGTTGGAGCAATATTCAAAACATTTTGATCAATTGCAGCTTAACTCCCAGGCCCAACATGCCAAGCTGAAGCTTAGGGATCAACACTTTGCGCAAGCTAAACAGCGCAATGATGAAGCCAACACAATGAAAGCTGCATCTACTGGTGCCTTTTTGCAGATGTCTGCTTGTGAAGAAAATATTTCATGCTGGAAGGCAGAAATTCGAGAGCTCGAAAAGAAAATAGCTGAAGAAGAAACCAAAAGGGAAAGATTTGCTTCTCAAGCTGCTGCAGTATCCAGAGTTCGAATCGAAGAGCTAGCCCAAGATGGCCTCAAAGAATATAGCCAAGGATTATTGGCTAATCGAGACGCAGATCATTTGGCCAGTGAGAATGAAGTCCTGAGGCGCAAGCTTGTTAATTTTAAAGAACAGTATCAACACTTCAAGAACGCCAACAAGAAACTTGCTAGTTAAATCCTTCGATTTCTCTTTTGGATTTTTCTTTCTGATGTCAATTTTAGATGTAAAAATGGCTTTGTTTTTCTCGAATACGTTTTGTACTCTTTAGCCATTATTTGGATAATGCTTTATGTCATTTAGACATTTTTGTATGTTTAATGACAAATTGTCTTTTCACCATTTGAGCCTCAATTATGTTTCGAATCATTTAATGCCTACTATTTCTTTGCATGAGTAGTTTATATTTCTCTCAAATAGTCCACATTTATATTTTACTGTTCGTTGCTTAATGGTTCAGAGCGTTGGTTTTATAAATTTCCTCTTTTGCATCATTTCCAAGAACCACAGAAAAGCGAACAGTCAAAAATACCGTATCGAGACAGTCAAGTCAAAAATTGCTGACAACAAAGCTCATTAAATGAACTATCTTGACGACTTTTGTTGACCCAACCAACCCCAATGATACTATAAAAGAGTGGTCTTTCTCATCCTACCTATCCATGATAATTTAGTAAACTTACCAAAGAATCAAGTTATGGAGAAACCTGTTAGTAAGGATGCTTCAGGCTCCAAAGGTAAGGGCAAGAAAGGTGCAGAGCCTTGGCGTTGTGAAGAAAATAGGCTGCGCTATGAAAGGAACAAAGAAGAACTAATCTTAACCGAATCAGAAGAGGAAGAATTGGGCTCTGATCTGGAGGAATTTCTCTGGACACATGAGGAAAGGCTGGATGATTATCCTCCTGAGGTCCAGGAACTTGCTGACATAGCAATAGCCCTTTATAGGGGTAAGATAAAACCAGAGGATGTGAAGGTTCCCAAACCTAAACCTCAGCCTAAGTGAATTCGTACTTTCCTGATGTACCACAATATCCCTCTATTTCAATAAAACAATATCATCCTTCTTGCTTTTTGAATCGTGGCGAATTTTAATTATTGCCATTTTAATTATTGTTCTTTGTGCATTCCTTTTCGCTTCGAATAGAGTAGGATTATATTTATATATTTATTTTTTTTTTTTTTTTTGAATTTGATTCCCTGAAACAAACGTTTTCCAACGCATATCCTCTCAATTAAAACAAACGTTTCCCAATGCATATCCAATACGGTTAGTTGGGATCGTTCTTTGCCTTATTTATTGCGAGGGTTATTCTATTATAAATAGGCAGTGCCTTAGCCTTACTTTCCATCTCATATCGCAAACGCAAAGAAAAGAAAGAATACTCTTAAAAGCATGGCAGGCGAAGGGAAATCTCAAGTGAAGAAGAAGACTAAAGGCTCTTCTTCCAAAGTTAGAACTAGGCGAGTTCTTCCTCGAAAAGCAAAGGCTCCTCAACAGGTTCCACAACAACAACAACCTATATGTATTTCTTCTGATGAAATTGGTGAGGATTGGGCTGAGTTTCTGAAAACTTATAAACCCTCTGATGAGGAATTTCTTGATAATTCCTTTGGTGAGGAACAATTTGATTCTCCTCCTTCTGAAGGGTTTGAAGTTGTGAAACCTCACAGCTCTCCTGTCTCTCCTTCTGATTTTGACGAAGATTACGTCGAATATCTGAAGACCTATCAGCCTCCTGACGAGTATGCCGATGATGAGCTACTTCCCTTTGTCATTCAGCAGCGTAGGTCAAAGGGAGCAACGCCTTCGAAAGGCAAATCTATGCCAAAGTAGCTGGGACAATCTTGTCCGTAGAAATAAATTAGGATTGGCATTAGAGTCTGTTAGAGGCTAGTAGCTTAGCCTTTTTATGTTTTACAATTATCTTTTATTTTGATAAGGCTGTATGGACCTTTGTCCTTGAACCTAATGTGTTGGCAGCTTTATTTGCCATTTTAATTTAACGTATTTTTAATTTAACCTGGATCTATGTGTATCTCTTGCAATGTTGGTTTATATTTTTTCAAATATTTACCATTTATGTTTACTGAACGTTGTTCAGGGGTTAACTCTTGAATCTCATATGCGCCATTAGAAAACACTTGAACAATTTTGAATGGTCCTTCCCAATGTGGTGACCATTTTCCAAAAACTCTGTCTTTCCTATCCGTGGGCAGGATGACTTTCCAAACCAACTCTCCCACGTTAAAGGTTTTGCCTTTAACCTTCTTATTGTAAGCTTTAGCCACTCTAACTTTT
Source organism: Trifolium repens (assembly GCA_030408175.1). Lineage (NCBI taxonomy): Eukaryota > Viridiplantae > Streptophyta > Magnoliopsida > Fabales > Fabaceae > Trifolium > Trifolium repens. The sequence continues at coordinate 43,922,999 of CP125851.1, forward strand.
TGTCTAATTAAAACGTCTAAAGCTTGTAATCTTTCTTCATCCAAATCAACCAACTCATCCATCATGAGGCTTTCATAATGTTCAATAGGAATTTCCATCTGTCTTTGTACCCTCATGGATTGCACCATGATTTCGACAGGTAACACAGCGTCATGACCATAAGTCAATCGAAACGGAGTTGAGTTTGTAGATTCTTTAGGAGAGTTTCTGCAGGCCCATAATACTTGATTCAAAGTATTATGCCAATTCCTTGGTTTCTGAGCAATATGCTTTTTAATCAAACCAATAATAATTTTATTGGCTGCCTCAACTTGACCATTTGCTTGTGCGTAATAGGGCGTTGATGTCAATAACTTAAAACCTGCTTCATTAGCAAAATTTTGCATTTTTTGCCCAACGAAAACTGTTCCTTGATCAGTGGTAATAGTTTCAGGTAATCCAAATCTATAAATAATATGATCTTGGATAAAACCAATCACAGTTTCTTGATCCACTTTTGTTAAAGCTACAGCCTCGATCCATTTTGTGAAATAATCAATTCCAACTAAAATGAAACGATGGTTTTTCGATGATGTAGGCCTAATTTCACCAATTATATCTAAAGCCCATCCTCTAAAAGGCCAAGGTTTAACTATCGAATGCAATTCACTTGCAGGAACATGTTGAATGCCTGTGTGTTTTTGACATTCTTGGCAGCCTTTAGCGAATTCTATACAATCCTTAAGCATTGAAGGCCAATAAAACCCTCTTCGAAACAATAACCATTTCATTTTGTGGCCTGCTTGATGAGCGCCACATGAACCACCATGTACGTTGGTAATGGCTAAAAATGCTTCATTTTCACCAAGGCATTTCAACAAAATCCCTTCAGGGGTTTTCTTGAATAACTCATTTCCAATAATGGTATAACTTAAGGCTTTGTATTTTATCTTCCTATCTGTGACTCCTGATGGATTTTCCAAATAATCTACAATTGGCTTTCTCCAATCAGAATCACTCAGATTGTCAATGACAAAAATTTCTGTTACGAAACTTTCGAAATGCATGTCAACATGTTGGAAATTGTCAAAATTTTCAAAATTTCCCTGAAAATCATGTTTATCTGCCCCCAAATGTTTTGGCATTGACAATTGTACATCAGAAGAATCGCTCGAGATCATTTTATCCTTGATTTCGATGAGCTCTTCGAACTCATCTTTTGACATCTTATAACCAGAAGCGATTTGTGCTAAATCGTTGGCCTCTTGATTTTCATTTCGAGGCACATGTTGAATAACATAAGACTCAAACTGTTTTAGCAAAGAAAAAGCAATCACAAAGTATTTCATTAAGTGCTCTTGGATGCATTTATACTCTTTTGTCAATTGCTTAATTACTAATTCAGAGTCTCCTCTTATTTTAATATGTCTTGCCCCCAAGTCTAGAAGAATTTCTAAACCTGTAATCAAAGCCTCATATTCAGCTTCGTTATTCGAACAAGACCCATTAATTTTGTACTTAAATTTTGTGGGAATTTTATTTGGTGAAAGTATAAAAACCCCAATTCCTGTACCATGTTTATGTCTAGATCCATCGAAATACAAACTCCAGGGTTCGATGTCAACAGACTCTATTGGAACTTCACTTACTGAATGATCAGCAAGAAAATCAGCCACTATTTGGCCTTTAACAGCTCTCAAAGGTTTGTATGTCAATGAGTATTCTGTTAGAGCCAATGCCCATTTTCCAATTCTACTATGTAAAATTGGTTTCAATAACATATGTTTAATAATATCAAAATGGGAATAAACATAAACATCAACTGGTTTTATATAATGCTTAAGTTTGGTACAAGAAAAATACAAACAAAGGCAGAGTTTTTCTATTACAGAATATCTAGTTTCAGCATCATTTAAAACTCTACTTAAATAATAAATGGCTTTTTCTTCACCATCTTCATCTTCTTGAGCAAGCATACTCCCAATGGTTGTATCTGATGCTGAAATATACAACTTCATTTCTTTGTTTCGAATTGGAGGCATTAGTGTAGGAGGATTTGACAAATAAGCCTTGATATCATCAAATGCCCTCTGTTGATCGAATCCCCAATGAAAAACCTCATCTTTCTTAAGCTTTAACAGTGGAGAGAAAGGATGTGCCTTTCCACTTAGATTCGAAATGAATCTTCTCAAGAAGTTAATTTTACCAAGCAAAGATTGAAGCTGTTTCTTCGTTGTTGGAGATTTTGTCTCCATGATAGCCTTTGTTTTATTCTGATTGATCTCTATGCCCTTTTTATGCACAACAAAACCAAGGAAATCTCCTGCATGTACACAAAAAGCACATTTTAGTGGATTCATTTTTAGTCCACATTTCCTCATTCTTTCAAATGACTTTCTAAGATGACTTAGATGATCATCAGAAGATGAAGACTTGACAACAATGTCATCAATGTATATTTGCATGAAAATTTCAATGAAATCATGGAAAATTGAATTCATTGCTCTTTGATACGTTGCCCCTGCATTTTTTAATCCAAAGGGCATCACTACCCATTCATAAGTGCCCAAAGCACCAGGGCAACGAAAGGCAGTTTTAGCAACATCATCTTCAGCTATAAAAATCTGATTATAACCAGAGTAGCCATCTAACATACTTAAATATTCATGGCCTGCTGCTGAATCAATTAACATTTCTGCTACAGGCATTGAATATTCATCTTTAGGTGTAGCATTATTTAAGTCCCTAAAATCTATACAAACTCTAAGTGAACCATTCTTTTTTATTACAGGAACTATATTAGCTAACCATTCAACATACCTGGCGGTTCGAATGAACTTGCACTTGAGCAACCTTTCAATTTCTGTCTTGATCTTTGTCATGATTTCTGGAGCGAACCTCCTTGGAAGCTGCTTCACAGGTTTTTTATCAGGTCGAAGAGGTAATCTGTGTTCGACCAATTCTCTGCTTAATCCTGGCATTTCATTGTAATCCCAAGCAAAGCAGTCTTTGTATTCCTTGAGCAATTCAACCAACTTTCCTTTCAACATTGGATTAATATTGGCGCTGATATAAGTTGGCCTTTTAATAGAGCCATTTCCAATATCAATCTCTTGTAAAGGATCTTGGGCCTGCATTTTTTGACTTGAACTAATTGGATCTTTTTCGAAACCCAAGGGTTCTTCGTCATAAATGCAATCCAATCTTTGGTTATTGCCAGCATTCGAAGCATTGGCACTTGTTGCCAATTTGTTTTCTACATTGTCATTGGCTTCAACAGCCATATCATCATTATTTTCAATAGCTTCAATAGCCATTTTTATTCTATTCTCGGCAGCATAAGCCGTAATCCTGCTCCATTCGGGGGACTTAAACATCAGCATTATTTTCGATGTCTTCCCAACCGGAAGCTGGTACAGGTGCATATCCCATTTGGGGTCCATCAACAGGCTCCCTCTCCCAACTGAAACCATGGGTAGGATGCAACTTAACAGAATGGTAAACACTATCAGGACTTACCATGTTTGGATTGAAGGCAGCATCTTGTTCTCCACATGGAGCAATATTTGCCAGATTTTTATCAAAGTTTTGCAAGGTCACTGTGCTCGAATCAGCCAAATAAGCACTTTGATCAGCCTCAATGTTTTCAACAAGGCCATCATCTCTCCACAAAATTAGCCTTTGGTGAAGGGACGAAGGAACAGCACCAACCCCATGAATCCATTCTCTGCCTAACAGCAGGTTGTAGTTTGGCCTAGCAGCAATCACCATGAACAAAGTTTTCCTAATTGTGCTGCCCACACAAACCTCCAATTGTATAGCACCAAGGGAGTGGCCAGTTTTGCCCTCATAATTGGCTAAGACCACATTGTGAGAATGTAAGTCAGTGTCGAAAAGACCCAACTTCTTAAGCATGAAGTGAGGCATGATGTTAACTACAGCACCACCATCAACCAGGATTTTGTTAACCCCCACATCATTCACTTTGGCTTTAATAAATAGAGCTTTTAGATGGTTTCTCATCCCTCCATCTGGCCTTTCGAAGACAGCATCTTGTGCCTCTACGCAGCCATTCTCCATAACATAAAAACACACTGGCTTATGATTAGCCAATTCAAGAGCCTCGAACTCTTCTTCGACCTCCTCGATCTCTGTTGGAACATCATACTCCAGTGGTAAAACTGACACCACATTCACCAACACATCGAAATCAGACTCTTCATCTAAAAGATCATCATCTTCCATGAGATCCTCTTCTTTATCAGTATTCTCTTTATTTTCAGCATCTGACTCTTTTATAGGAGTTAGCTTTACCTTAGTTGGCCTTTCGACCATTTCAGCCTTTCCCTTATCATCAGATTTGCCCCCAGCCTTACTATCTTGAGCAGCCAGCTTCTTCCTACGCTGGAACCTACGCCATTGGGTTCGAGTCATGGGATTCTTACCCTTATAATTATTCCTATAACCATACTTGTTGGCTTCAGTTGCAGTTTGGGAGTTAGGTGGTTGAGCAACCACTTTCGAACCAACTTGTGGTTTCGAGCCAGCTGTCACTTTTGATTCAGCAAACACCTTCGAAGTTCCAGCAGTGAACTTCACATTGACGTTGCTAGAGCTTCCTTTCTCCATCCACTTCTTGTCGAAGGCCACATATTGGCCACTGACCCACTGGTTTGTAGGTGCTTTGTTGGATGGTTTGAAGGTTCTTTGAGGGCCAAGCCTCTGATGAACAGATAAGCCTTGATTGTGAGACTTACTCCAATCAATCTTCTGATATGGCCAGCTCTTCTTATTTGGTTTAGAACTTGGCCATTTTCTTTTGTGATCAGCATAAGGCAAAACTTTCTTCAGGTTTGTCACTGCCTCCTTATCACATACAGCACTGCAGCGAGGACATAGCATGACTTCAGCGTTGTTCAACTTACACCTATTGAGGAAATCTACTAATTCCTCTTCAGCAGCAGGGTAAGCCTCTTTCACCTTCTGGTCATACTCTCCCTCAGGTATGGCTTTGACAGCAGCAGCCACATCAGCTTCGCTGATCTCAACCATGTTGCAATCCAGTACATCAACCATGCTAGCATCAGCAGTTGATAGTGGGTGAGTATCCACTTTCATTGGTGGCTTAGTTTTTTCAGCAAACTTAAGCCTTCCTTCGTTCAATGCGCGTTGAACCAAATCCCTGAAAAGAACACATTGGTGAGTTTTATGGCCTAAATAATTGTGAAATTTACAATAGCCTCTTTTCTTTCTTTGTTCAATAGGAGGTATTTTTAAATCTTTTTGAACAACTATTTGACCATCAGATACCAACAAATCAAAAATTTCATCACATTTAGTAATATCAAAAGAATAAGTTTTAGTAGCGTATTTCTCATTTTTAGGTTCGACAGGATTTTTTCCATTCGAAGGCCTCAACAATTTACAAATATAAGGAGGCCCTGGTTTTAATTCTGCCACATTGATATCACTATCATCAACATCTACATACTCATCTTCAGTTTCATATCCAAAATCATTATCATAAGAATCTAAAAAAGCAACATCTTTCTTTTTGTGAAACTTAGAGTTTCTGGCTTTTTCAGCTTTTAATCTTTCGATTTGCCTAACTCTATCAGCCAATTGAGACATGTCTCGAAGATATTGAGTATCTAGTTTTTTCCTAATCGAATAGTCTAGACCACCTGCAGCCATTTCGACTAGTTCATGTTCAGGCACTGATGTAAAGCATCGAGCCTTTAATAATCTAAACCTATTCAAATAATCATCAACAGTTTCTTGTGTTTTTCTTTTAACACTAGCCAATTCTTTGAGACTTATCTTAGTTTGGCCCATGTAAAACTGTTCATGAAACAACCTCTCTAACTGAGTCCAGTTATGGATCGAATTAGGAGGCAAAGTTGTAAACCAAGTGAAAGCATTTTTGGTTAATGAATTAGGAAAATATTTCATTCGTAGGTTTTCATTATTTGCCAAATTTCCAGACTCTGCTAAGTATCTAGCAATGTGTTCAACAGTTGACTCATTAGTATCTCCTGCAAACTTAGTGTATTTTGGAACCTTCCAACCTCTAGGTAACTCTGTTTGCAACACATATTCAGACAATGCAGAAACAAAGTTTGGCCTTCGAGTACCAGTGTTAAGGCCATTTTGGTTCAGAATAGTTTCGACTAAAGTTGCTAAGTTGTTAGGTGCAGCGAAATTGTTATTATTCTGAACATTTCGAACCACATCATCAGGGTCTTGATTCCTTCGAACCATTACCACTGGAGGAGGTTGGTTAACCTCATTTTGATATTGGTATTCCTCTTGACCTATTGGCACCGGCTCTTGCTGTTGTGTAACTTGAGGAATTACATGTGGTGGCCTTGGATTAAAAGGAGTAGCAGACATAGCAGGTAAAATCATTTGTGGTGCCACATAATTAACCCTAGGCTGAGTTTGAGGGGCTGGAGTGCCAAAAAAGTCAGCAATTCGACCCATTTGATAGGCTAACATTTGGTAACTGTCATTGGTATTTTGGATCAAAGGGTTGAAGACAGTTCCAATTTGTTGTGTTAAGAGGTTAACCATATCATGGTTACTTTCATCCATTTGTTGTCTTAAAGACAACACAGATGCAGTAGTTAAAGGCGTTGGGGTGACTCTAGGGGTAGTATATCTCTCAGGTTCAGAAGTGGGTATTGAAGCGAAACCTTGAGTAGGTGTTGGTATAAAACCATATAAAGGATTTGTGACCATAGGCCTCGAACTACCCGTGACTGAGTGAAACGCCATGGTTGTAATTGGTATGGTAGTTCCGGGAATATATCCAGAACCACTTGGGCTAGGAATTGGCGGAGTAGTTGTAATACTCGCCGCGTTCGAATCTGGAGGGGGAGAAGAACCACCCTCACTGCTCGAAGAACTTATAGCTTGACTGGTAGTAGACCCATGCATTTGATGAGTTCTAGCCATAACCGCTAATGGCAGTTACTAACACAGAAAAACTTAATTTACAGAAACAAAGCACAAAACCAGTCCCACTGGGCGTGCCAATTTGTTTACAGTAAAATTTGGTAAACAAGCGCTAGTCTAAGTATTTTAAACTTGCGAGATTGACTAGAAATCTCAGGACAATTTTATGCTTGTTTTGTTAGAGAAAATAACTTAATGTTCATTAAAGTTTAACAAACATTTGATTTCTTAGTTTCGTTCGAAATTAAAGACAAAATATACTGATTTGAATCGCCTCAGAATCAATACATTTTAAAGAAGAATAACAATAAAAATGTAGATTTGCAGTAAATGAACTTGCATTAAAGATAAACTTGCGAATACAAATAAAAAAAAATGGTTCACAAACCGTACATTTTCCTCTGTGATTCCTTTCTTTCTTACGCTCGAGTACTCAGAATACTTAGAGAAATTTAGTAAACAGTTTTGCGACCCCTTTTTCCTTCTAAGCAACAGCTATATATATTTGAACTATTTCCTAACTGCCTTGATGATAACTGCCTCGATTATCTGGACGCTCCAGATTTGATCTTCGTGCCCCACGTTCTTCAACCACGAAAACCGCTCCTCTTCGCGCTTAAACTTTGGGCTCATTTGTTTCGTTTACTTTTGGGCCTAATTCTTTTGGCCCAATAAAATGATCTCCTTCGAAGTTTAAACGAAAACTCTATTAAAGCCCAACTCAGCCCCAACTATTTCGCCTCAACACGAAGGATCGAAACATCGCTTTGTGAAATCGGAGCGTTACTTCGAATATTCTATCAGATGATTATTCCAATTCGATTTTTATTTTGGTATTACAATACCATTTCATTCCACTGACCTTTATGTTGGAATTGAAAATAAATATATGTATAAAAATCTAACCCAACACTATGTGAATATTCAAATTTAAAAATGAAAGAAATTATAAACATATAGTAATGAATAATAATTACATTTAGTAAAAAAAAATAATTAATGTCTAGAAGTCCTAGCTCAACTGACAGAAAATGCCGAAATTGTTAAGCCGAACATGCATGACCAGAGTTCAATCCCTAGTCACTCCACTTTGTGTGTGAGTTTATGATGATTTTGCTATTTCATCTATCTACAAAAAAAAAAAATTAATTATTACTGATCTTTTGAAACTGAAGAGATCTGATGCTGAATTTTACTACTTGGGTTGCGGAGTTTTGCTCGGCGGAATCTGAATGCGAAAATTGTACCTACAAATACTCCAACGATTAAATAAACATCATGAATGAGCGCTATACAGTTAGAATTGTACGTAGTTCAGCCTAGACCATGAGTTAGATTTTATAAGAGTAATATCAAGGTCACAAGGGCCTACATAGGACCTTATGTTAGCCAGGTATCCTTTTTGGAACCATGATTTCCTGTAATAAAAAAATCACACAGTTTCAATTTCGATCATTGCTTTTTTATCAGACAGTTATGATTAAGTCCATTGTAAAATCAATCAAAATAATTTCAACCATATACAAAACAGATCGAACGGTTCAAAATTAAAACTGCATGAAAATTGTGAGAAATATTACAATAGTAAATCTGCTCGCTCCTTTTTGTTGGAAAATTAGACTAGAACTTTTTTTTTTGTTCAATATACATAATAACTCTCAATATGTCTTTTATATGATCAAATATGTCAAAATATACCGCTGTTTTAGAGGCAAATTGAACAATCATCATATTAGTCCTTGAGCCTAATTTTGATGTCCATTTTATAATGTGAAGACCCAATGGTATTATTAAGCCCTAAAGTTATCCACTTTAGATGAAATTATTTTCCATTGATAAAATAATTGATATACACATGTTGTGGGTGCAGGGCAATAGTAAAAGTGGAAATTGTGCAAACACAAGCAATAATTTCATGCCATTTGGAGGAGGACCAAGGCTATGTGCAGGATCAGAGTTAGCTAAACTTGAAATGGCTGTTTTCATTCATCATATCATCCTCAACTACAATTGGAACCTTGTCGATATTGATCAACCTGTTGTATACCCTTTTGTTGATTTTCCTAAAGGTTTACCTATCAGAGTCCAAAGTCAATGCCACTCTTTAATATGATGAACAAAATCCATCTTAACCCCTCTCTTAGTCTTTTTTTTTTTTTTTGACAAACCCCTCTCTTAGTTAGTACCATAAATAATAAAAGTCCTTAAAAGATTTGGGCTACACAATATATCAAAAGTAGAGTTATTTATGTCAACAATTTTATGCTACTTTGATTTTATATGCCTAAGGCATAAAAATAAGATTTAGTTGAATAAGCCTTAGTTTTGACTCTGTTATTATTATTATCTCAAACTCTAAATATAAGAAAATGTTGAGTCGATAAAAAATAATATATTTAATTTAAAATTTAAACTGTATACATCAACTTTTGTTAATTTAACTTTTTCTTATATTTAGAACCGAAAGTAGTAATATAAAAACATGTTTTAGATTTTTTTTCTCTCTCCTTGTAATACACATACTCCTCCTCCTACATTGTAATTTTGTGTTTCATTCACAAAGCTAGGAATAGTAATTATATATCCATTAGTTATGTTTTTTTTAAGAAGCCAAAAGATATATTAACTAAAAAGCTCAATCAAATACAAAAATCCAAAATAAATTGGCAAAAAGATAAAGCACCCCCCAAAAAAAAACATTACACATCTGAACCGAATATATCAAGTAATTTTAATCCCTAAACAAAGTAACAAATTAAACCACCAAATATTTAAATCATGCATGAATCCTTTTTTTCTTTGACCTCGACCACCACCAAACAAGAGTCTTAACTTTATCAATGATAATCTCAATCGATAAAGCCTTCTAAGAGAACAACCAATTATTCATTTCTTTCCAAAGAATACGACAACACGTCATCCAAATTTCCAACAAACAACACTTGCATTTCTCCTTATTGAACAAATAACTGCTACCAAATTGAATGGCATGAAAATGTGCATCAACCGAAAGAGCGGTGTCTATTCCCAGCCACTGAACAATACCTCTCCAAACATTTCAAAATACATGACATTCAAAAAATAAATGACTAACTGTTTCGTAAATACCCTATCTTCCCGAGCAAAATATTCGTATCTCACCTCACCATATTATCCTTTGTAGGCAACTTATTTTGAATTAATCTCCACGTAAAAATAGACACCTTTAAAGGAATTAAATCGCTCCAAATGATCTCTAGTTGATCCTGCACAACCACATGGTCCTTCTTTGGTAATAAATGATAAACGTCTTTTACAGAATAGTCTTCAAAAGAATTTGGCTGCCACTTCGATGAATTTGGTTGCTCTTGGAAATCAACAAGGAATATTCTTCACAAGTGATAAAAGAGAAACATCCTTTATGCAAATAATTTTACATTGAATAGTTTACCTTATTTTCCATCAGTAGTATGTAATTCGGAACCGAAACAACTTATGGTTTCATATACAAACAAACTTTCACTTTTTACGTCCATTCATTTACTGATGCATTTTGTTTATATTATAGACTAGATAATTAGTTATTGAATGAATTTAAAAAATAAAAATTGCTTAATATATGACACCGGAGATAGTGTATCATTAAATTTGGGACAACAATATAATAAGAAATTTGGTTGACTCTTCAAATTAATTTGCATTTTACCGGTGCTACTATTCATAAAACGAGGGACATAAATGTCATTTCATTGTAATAAATATAATTTATGCCATAATTTTAATGTATCTAGTGAACCTATAATTGGTTGAACTTATAATATTTCGAAGTTGATCTATCAATCCAAACGAAACAAATACCACATGAAAATGGAAAATCAAAATACATCGCACAAGGCGACAAACAGAATAAAGGCACCACACTTAACAATGTGAATAACATATATTTAGATAAAGAACGAGAAAAAACAATGTAGCTAGTGGTTTCAGATTAATAAATGACCCCGAAAATGACTAGATTCATATCTCTTTGAATATGGTAAACATGAAGATACATTAATTATACAATAAACCTAGAAAGTGCATTTTTGCTTATATATTGTAACGGAGGGAGTATCACTCATTCTCGACCAATGAATCATATTGTCACAAAAAATATGAGCATAGAACAAACAATATCTACACTATTAAATTGTAGCATTTATTTATTTACCTGCTTTGATCTTATTTTCTCCCGCTTATATATGAGTATTATTGTTACGGTTCTCCACTCACTCGTTAACTTTGTATGATCTATGAGAATTAAACATAATCAATTTTATAGACAAAAAAAAATACATAATCAATTTTTTTGTATAAACGATTTTTACTTATCACTTTATTTGCACATCTTTTTACATAACACTATCTCATTCCTTAAACTCAACCCTTGGTATTCAAATACTTCAAATCCAAGCCACTATGTATTGTAAAATGTATGTCAATGAATGTGTTGCTGGCATTATTCTTAGAGTGCATGTGCTTAACATTCTTTTGGGATAAATTCACTTTTTTAAGTAAGAATGATGTTTAGTGCTTTAAATTATGTGGGCAAGTTTTTTTCAAAAATTATTCTGTTAATAAAATAATTGTTAAGTTGAAAATGTAAAACTATTTTGTTCAATGTAAACAATGACCTAACACTGTTCCATACTTTTTCATATGCACTTTTAAATACTTTAATCAACCTTCACATTAGGACCATAGGAGACTACTGTAACTGAAATGGTATTTCTAGTACTATTCATACATTACTTGTTTAATCTCTCCCGAGCACGGATACTCTCCCATGAAATTATCACTGGATGAGGTCCAGTGCCATCTGCACCATTTATTTATTGTTTTAAAATTCTTGCTACAGTGGTAAAGAACAAAAAAAAGGCCAGGATACCGTTTCCATTACTATTTACTATTTTGGTTAGACAGATTACAGATGGAACAAGGCAGATCTTTTGAAACTACAAGGATTCAGATATCAATTTGGCACGGGATACCCTAGTAAAGATTTATCAACAAACTAGCAATTGATGGCATTTATTGCTATAATTGTTAGCTTCAGATACATTGTAATTGTAACATGAGGATGAGAATGCCCTGTGATAGATCAGTTCGTCATTGGTGATGAATAAAACGATTATCGTCAAAGTCATGCATCTTCAATACTTTATTCTATACTTTTTCATTTGCACTAGTCATTCCACATTTTGTGAAACAATCCGTATAAGTAATTCAGAATAATAATCAGGTATATTAATAGACACGAGCTTTAGGAGGGAACGATTCAACCTCATCGTCCAGAGTATTCATGTGCACCGGCCTATAATCTAATCGGACCTTCTCATTTTCCCAATATCTGCAAATTAATGCACAAAAGGTTAGCTAAAGGATGTAATCTGCGTCTAAAAAAAATGTAATGCACAGACAAAAGTATTTCTTTGATGCCAACTGACCCAACAACCCATGCACTTAGCATAGCCGTGTTCTTTGACAGAAAACTTAGTTTATTCCACTAATTTGTATCTTAGTTTATTGGATGCATAACTGCTTCAACATTTTAAGAGACAAGAGATCTGATGCTCTTAAAATCAAAAGGTCTAAGGGAACTAATTCAACTTCACTATTGCATTAACAAATTAATTGAAATATGACTTACCCCAATGTGTGTTTCATCCACTTCTCATCATCTCTTTTCTGCAAAATTAAGCCAAAGTGTTCAATTAACAATCATCTGTGATTCATATTAATGGTGTGAATTTACACGCAAGATAATAAAATACAGCATACTGACCGTAAAGTCTTCGCGGGCATGAGCACCTCTGCTCTCTTTCCTTGCTTCAGCGGAGTGCATGGTAATGCAGGCATTTATCAAAAGATTTTCCAACTCAATAGTCTCAATCAGGTCAGAGTTCCTGGGATTATTGGCCAAGAAACTTTAAAATGAAAAGGCATATTCTTTGAAATACTATGAAACAATGTAACATAGGGTAAACAATGGTTTACCATATCAAGCTTCGGTCCTTCAACTTGACATCATGAAAGCTCTCCCATGCTCCATCAATCAATTGACAACCTGCCACACATCAGATGAAATTCAGAGAGAGAACATACAGAAGTAAAGTTTAAATATACAACTTAGGAAAGACAGAATAGGGTAAGCGTATAAAGCATTATTGATAAAAAATGGATTACCTTCTTCTAATGTTTCTTGTGTGCGGAATACAGCAGCATTGTTTTGCATTATTTTTTGCATATTCAACCTAATTTTTGAAGTTGGCAATGACCCATTTGAATTTCTCAATTTGTCAAGCCAAGCAATAGTTTTCATACCAGCATCTTTCTCTAAAGGCTTTTGTTTCTCTCCTGCAAAATGGAAAAAGTGTTAAGCTTTATCACCTCACTTCAGTGCACAGTCTATTTTATTAAGTGGGAGTAAATCTTGCCTGGCCTTTGGATTTCTGCAACTCTGTTTGCACAAGCTCTTCCAAAAACAACAATGTCCAGAAGTGAATTTGCACCAAGCCTATTGGCACCATGGACTGACGCACATGCTGTTTCCCCAGCAGCCATTAGTCCAGGAACTATTTCATCTGGATTGTCACCTTTAATGGTAACCACCTAAATAAGAAAACTGTATATTAGACCGAATGTTTTATTTTTCATGTTTTGTTTGAAGACATAATGAAATACCACAATCCCAAATAACAAGATTGCAACTTCTGTTGTTGCTGCACAAGTAACCCAATAAATTCAGAAGTGTCAAGAAGGCCCAAAACAGAATTAACAACAAAGGAGATCTTGTTGCTAAATTAGTAACACACGATAAATAATGCATGTGTCAGATTCTCTCGGATAGAAGTAAAATGATACAAATTAATTACTATAAAGTGATGGATATTATGTAGTAGTGAAAAATAAAGTAAATGCTACATACACAAAATGGTTCACAAAATTTTTATAATGATACACCCATCAATTAATTAACTAATAGGTAACAAGTACCAACATAACTCTGATCATCTGGTGTTTTCAAAGAAATACTTTACCCCACAGATAGAATTTTTCAACACAAAAAGATGCAGAAGAAAACTTAAACCTGCATATATACAATCATAACGGTTTTCTGTTCATACAATGAAATAGAAAATTATTTTAAAAATATAGAATAACCGAATCCAGTCTGGCACAATCTTTTTAAAGTTAAACAATTAAAGGCCAATATGAATGTGGTGGTTAGAAAAAACAAGTTCAAATAATTATCAAGCTCTCTGATATATGTTCTTTATAAAATTTCACATGTCAAGTTTGCAGAGAGCACTAATTTGTAATTACAATAAACAGCTGCTCTACAATAAACTACATATAAGCAGGACAAGGTGACTATTGTGCTACATTTAAGTTGGTTTTTTAATCTCTATTTGTTAGTATATTTTCATCCTTACGCTTTCTTTGTCTTAATTGGAGGTCTCACTTCAAAGTTTAAGCAGCTTGTTTCAACAACATACCTCTCCATGATGATTAGTGGGGATACCACCCATGTTATAATGCACAGTTGGTAAAACAGGAATGGGTTCCTTTGTAACATCCACGCCAGCAAAAATAGCTGCAGTTTCAGATATACCAGGTAGTCTCTCCTTGAGGACATCTGGGGGTAAGTGATTCAAGTGGAGATAGATGTGATCTTTCTCTGGTCCTGCAAACAATTTCCATTATCATTATTAAATAATGTCCAACTTGACTGGAAGATAAAATATTTTTCAATACAAAAAACAGAAAGGTCAGGAATGGGTGTTTCTAGAAAAAGCAAACTTGACATACAAATCAATATACTCAAAAACTGGTTTCCACTTTGAGCAATATAGAAATAAGTACGTTCAATATTTATAATTTGTCAGAACATAAGTATATCAATTTAAAGCCAGCTTACCTACACCGCGACCTTCCCGAATTTCCATAGTCATTGATCTTGAAACTACATCTCTTGATGCGAGATCCTTCGCAGTAGGAGCATATCGTTCCATAAATCTCTCACCTTCACTGTTCCTAAGAATGCCACCTTCACCACGAGATCCTACAAAATATAAGAAAATGAGAAACCATCTATATTATAGTTTAGTTAAACAAAGTATATGAAAGGATGCAAATTGCAACCCAAGGCAAGCCCATATGTAAATGTAAAATAAAAAATACCAACCTTCTGTGATAAGGCAACCAGCTCCATAAATACCTGTTGGGTGAAATTGCACAAACTCTAAATCCTACAGAATATACGACAAGGGAAGTGAGTTATCAAAGATTCACTACATAGGATATCAGCTTAATATTGAAATTTGCAAAGTACAAAAGAAACCTCGAGTGGTATTCCAGCGCGAGCAACCATGGCATTTCCATCTCCAGTGCATGTATGTGCTGAAGTTGCAGAAAAGTATGCTCTGCCATAACCCTAAAATAATACAGAAGAGTGATATTCATATATCCATTATACTAAATTAAATACAATAAAGAATCTTTGATGTCCAAAAAGCAAAAGAGAATCTTGTACCCCAGTGGCCAAAATTGTTGAAGCAGCTTGGAAACGATGTAATGTTCCATCCTCCATATTCAAGGCAATTACTCCTTGACAAGTACCTGCATTTCCAGTATGGAAGGTTAGTGAACTTTACCATCAACTCCAAAACACACACACAACATATTCTTTCTTTTTTATTTCATCTCTATAAATGTTTGAGAAAGCAATTGGGGTCATAAACTGAAAACATATTTACATTCATTCAGAACAGGGCAAGTGATGCAATAGATGGTGCTTCATCTGCTGCAGGTCCCTCCTTTGGCTACTCTTTTCCACCTAATGTTTGGATGAGGCCCCCTCCCACTCCTAGACCTGCCGTGCCACCACCTACTGTTCCTAGTGCATTCATCACTAATGCTGGACCTTCCACCTCTCAGTCTTGGTTCCCGGATTCTGGAGCATCCTACCATGTCACAAGTGACCCTAGGAATCTTCAACAAGCCACTCCTTTTGAGGGACATGATCAGATATACATTGGTAATGGTCAAGGTCTCACCATATCTTCTGCTGGCACAAGCACATTTCCCTCACCTTTGCTCCCTAATCACTCTCTAACACTTAATAATTTACTCCTTGTTCCCACTATCACTAAAAATCTCATAAGTGTTAGTCAATTCTCTAGGGATAACAATGTGTATTTTGTGTTCTCTGCTAACTCTTGTCTTGTAAAATCTCAGGCCAATGATGCTATATTGCTTCAAGGACAAGTTGGTAGAGATGGCCTTTATGAGTTTCCTGACCTAGCCTTGCATTCTGCTAAGTCTTCAACTAATTCAGCTTCCTTTTACTCTGTTAATGCTGTTTCTAGTTCTAATAATAAGCCTTGTTTGGCTCCTAGCAGTCAATATCTGTGGCACCTTAGATTGGGCCACCCAAATGACATTACTTTCAAACGTGTTATGCAATCTTGTAACTTTTCCCTTGCTAATAAAGACAAGATGCCTTTTTGTACTGCTTGTTGTGTAGGAAAGTCACATAGACTTCACTCACCTACTTCACACACTGTTTATCACAGGCCCCTTGAATTGGTTTACAGTGATTTGTGGGGTCCATCCCCTAGTCCTTCCACTTTGGGATACACTTACTATATTTCTTTTGTGGATGCTTATTCCAAATTTACTTGGATTTATCTTCTTAAGACTAAATCAGATGCTTTACTCATTTTTAAACAATTTAAATCTATGGTTGAGTTACAGTTGGGTCAACCCCTTAAGGTGCTTCAAACTGATTGGGGGGGAGAATTTAGACCTTTCACCAATTTTCTTAAGGATCTTGGGGTTGTTCATAGATTAATCTGTCCACACACTCATCATCAAAATGGTGTTGTTGAACGCAAACATAGGCATATTGTTAACCTTGGCCTCACTCTCCTTAGTCAAGCATCTCTCCCTATCTCTTATTGGGACTATGCCTTTCTCACGGCTGTCTACCTTATCAATAGACTCCCATCTGCCTCTATTGACTTTCAAATTCCCTTTTCTGTTCTGTTTAATCAGCAACCTGATTATAAATTTCTCAAAGTGTTTGGGTGTGCTTGTTTTCCTCTACTCAGGCCTTATCATAATCACAAATTGGACTTTAGGTCCCAAGAGTGTTTGTTCTTGGGCTACTCTCCCTCACACAAAGGGTATAGGTGCCTTTCTCCCTCTGGTAGACTTTTTATTTCTAAGGATGTATTATTCAATGAGTCCAAGTTTCCTTACCATGAGTTGTTCTCTTTACCTTCTGGTAAATCTCCCCATAAACCTACTCTTGACACTACTCTTTCTCTTTTACCATTGCCTGAAACTCTCTCATCAGGCCTCACACCTATGCCTACCCCCCACGTGGTTGCATCCCCATGTGCTGCACAGTTACCCACATCTCCCTCCACACCTAATGATCAAAGTGTTTCCACACCAGTTATTAACCATGATACCAGTCCTGCTCCACCAGTTAATATCTCTAGTCCCTTACCTACTACCCCTGGTTCCTCTCTTTCTCTCTCGGATATTTCCTCCACCCCCTCTGTTGAGGTCTTTACCCCGTGTCCTATCCCTCCCAAAGCTGTACCCTTGACTGTTCCCCTTACCAATGCTCACTCCATGACTACAAGGGCTAAAACAGGTTTCACTCAACCTAGACTTGAACCTAGATTGCTCCTTACTCATTCTGAGCCCAAAACAGTAAAACAGGCCTTACTTGATCATAAATGGAAAACAGCTATGCAGGAAGAGTTTGATGCTCTCATACAAAACCACACTTGGTCCCTTGTTCCTCTCCCTCCACACAGACAAGCCATAGGCTGCAAGTGGGTATTTCGTGTTAAAGAAAACCCTGATGGGTCAGTTAGCAGGTACAAGGCCAGGTTAGTAGCCAAAGGATTTCATCAAAAACAGGGGTTTGATTTCACTGAAACTTTTTCACCAGTGGTTAAACCTGTGACTATACGCCTGATCCTCACCATTGCCCTTACTCATCAATGGTCTATTCAGCAGTTAGATGTTAATAATGCCTTCTTAAATGGCATTCTGGATGAAGAAGTTTACATGACTCAGCCACCGGGTTTTGAAGATCATGACTCTACTCTAGTGTGCAAGCTCAATAAAGCTCTTTATGGCCTCAAACAGGCCCCAAGGCAGTGGTTTGAAAGACTTCAGAATGCCCTGCTTCATCTTGGTTTTCACTCAAGCAAGTGTGATCCCTCCTTATTCATCTACACTTCTCAAGGCAATACTGTATACCTTCTGGTTTATGTGGATGATATCATTATCACTAGCAGCAATACCACTTTACTTCAGTCTCTCATTCAGAAACTCAACAAGGAGTTCTCTCTCAAACATCTTGGATCTCTTGATTATTTTCTTGGCATAGAGGTCAATCATCTTCCTAGTGGTTCCTTGCTGCTCACTCAGTCTAAATATATCAGGGATCTCCTCAATCGCACCAATATGCTTGAATCTTCTCCTGTTACATCTCCTATGCAATCCACATGCAAACTCAGCAAAGATGGTTCTGCTACCTTATCTGATCCCTTTACATACAGATCAGTAGTTGGGGCCCTGCAATATGCTACTCTTACTAGGCCAGAGATCTCATTTGCTGTCAATAAGGTGTGTCAATTTATGTCTCATCCTTTGGAGGTTCATTGGGTTGCTGTCAAACGTATACTTCGTTATCTCAAGGGCACTATCAATCATGGGCTTCTTTTATCTCCTGCTAGCACTACTCAGCTGCCATCTCTGAAGGCCTTTTGTGATGCTGATTGGGCCTCTGACCCTGATGACAGGCGCAGTACATCTGGTGCTGGTATATATTTTGGTCCCAACCTCATATCTTGGTGGTCCAGAAAGCAGCCAGTGGTTGCTCGCTCCAGCACTGAGGCTGAGTACAGGAGTCTTGCCCATGCCACTGCAGAGCTTCTGTGGGTTCAGACACTTCTCACTGAATTGAATGTGTCTTTTACAGCACCAGTCATCTACTGTGACAATCTCTCTGCTGTCTCTCTTGCTCACAATCCTATCTTACATGCCAGAACCAAGCATATGGAAATAGACCTTTTTTTTGTTAGAGAGAAGGTTCTCTCCAAGCAGCTTTCTGTTCTGCATATACCTGGTACTGATCAATGGGCTGATGTGTTGACCAAGCCTCTCTCTTCTGCTAAATTCCTTGAGCTTAGGTCCAAACTCAAGGTCACTTCTCTCAAGTCCCCTTAAGTTTGAGGGGGGAGTATTAGAGATATATCTAGACTAGTTCCATTAATCATGTAATTAGACTGTAAGTGCTGTTAGCATTAGAGAAACTAACCTAAGGAGTTAGTTATGCCGGCTGGAGTTTGTTATGCCAGCTGGCACGCCAGCTGTATGTAACTGACAGGTGGCAGTCCTAGTCAGATAGGTAACTGGCTATAGCAGGTAGCAACAGACACAGTATATATGTAACTCACCTTCACCATTTGTGACTAATGAAAACAGAATGAATACAATTCAGTTACAGAAATTCTATCTACATTTCTCTCTTTAATAGTTGTGATCACAAACATAGTTAACGCAATCTGTTGCCTTTTTATAGAAAACATAATGTTAAATTGGTGCCCGAGTCACAATAATGGCCAATAAAAGTGATATGTGACATTGGTCAGAACTCAGAATATGTCGCCGCTTAGGAAATCCTACTTTGTTAGATTGCCAATGTAAGGGGCAACCTAGTGCTAGAAAGTTCTTGCTGTGGTAGGGTCTAGAGATGGGTTACATCCTTTATGGGGCATTTGTTGTAAGCAAACTTCCTTGAATTTGCAAAAAGCTAGTTTAACAATAGCAACTCTGTCGGCTAATCCAAGACTCCGCTTGAGAGCACCAATATATTCATAAAATACAGATTGTTTCCACTTTTTTACTTTCTACCAAAACATAGTAATGATTAACTCAATTTTTCAGATTGGCTAAAGTATTGTTAGTTATCAAACTTGAAACATTAATTTATTAAAAATGAAAATGGTGGATTATGAACATAAAGAATACAGTGTGAACTAAATCCTTTCCTATGAGTGCTGAAACCTTGTTCAATTAATTGACTGGAAATTTTTTTAATCAAAATCAAAACCATTTTGTTCTGCATCTTACCATCATTGTTCATTAATAGATCCAGTGCAAAATATTCCACAAAAAACTGTGTATTGTGCCTCATAGCTTGGCCATAGAGAGTGTGAAGTAAAGCGTGCCCTGTTCGATCGGCAGCACATGCACAACGATATGCCTGACCACCTATAGAATAGGAACATAAGGAATTCAAGATCAGAACTCTTGGAGTATAAAAGCTAACATCACTACTCTAAAATCTGCATTTACCTTTTCCAAAGTTCAAGCTCTGACCACCAAATGCACGCTGGTATATTTTTCCATCTTCAGTTCGTGAAAATGGCAATCCATAATTCTCGAGCTCAATGACTGCTTTTGGTGCCTCCCTACACATATATTGAATGGCATCTTGGTCTCCTGCAGAATACAGAGCTTGTATTTTAGCATCCACAAAAGAAAAAGCAAATGCTAAAAGAATATTACCCACCACGATGTTCATAATGGCAAACTACTCAACTTTTAATCATTCAAAATTTTATAAAACAGAAGTAAAATCAATTTTCCAAGACTGAGCAAAAGTTTGTACCTAGCCAATCACTTCCCTTGACAGTGTCGTACATGTGCCACCTCCAGTCATCTTCAGTCATATTTCCCAATGCAGCATTTATACCACCCTGCACACAATTTGATTCCCATGCATGAGCATAGTCAGTATATTCAGGTTTCAGACAAAGCTAGAGTGTTGTGGGTTATGACAACTTAATGCACTTTGAGCTGCCATCCAATAATTTATATCTCATAAACTTACTATTCAAGCAGATAAAACATAAGGTAAGGGATAAAGATTAAAGAGCTGATCATTCACCTTCATTATTGTAAAACATTATCCCACAAGTTATGGTTAAAGTGTCTTTCATCCCAAAAAATTCAATATGTGAAACAAAGATGAAACAATGATGGGGTGCGGTAGGTAGCTCAACTGGTTTGAGCTAAGGGTGAAAGGAGTTAAAGAGTAAAGGTTCAGGGTTCAAGTCCTGGCGAGGTGAAAAAAACTAACACTAACAATTAATTACTAACTTTGGCCGTTTGAAAAAATAAATCTAAGACTATAATAATGGTATAAATTACATCACTAAGCCTATTATAATAAACAAATGGATAGTATACAAAATATAACATGCCTAAACATTTCGCTAAAGATGATCGTCTCATAGATAACAAAATACAAATTGGTGATAACATGTCAATCAAATTTTGTCAGGAATAACTGGAATCAATTCAAGCATCTAAATATACATATAGAAGTAATTTGATCAAGGAAGTACACATTGAATGACCTTGGGCATAATTTCATTGTTTAGGACCAAATATAACCCCTAATAATACAAAAGACTGCATATTTCAGGAACTAATTTCCAACTACTAAGAATCCATTTGGATTGCCGAATTTTTGAGCTTACGAAAAATAACTTAAGCAAATAAATAAGTTTTTATGTTGATTCATTAATTCTCACTACGAAAATTGTATCTTCATAAGCTTTTTTTCATAAACTACCTTGACAAGCTTATGAATAATACATAAAACTTATTTATTTGCATAAGTTGTCTTGCTTGCATAAGCTTAAATAAGTCAATCAAAACGAACCCTAAATCTTATTTAAGGCTCATTTGGATTGCCTTATTTGCGCTTACCAACTAACATAAGTTTTGTTAGACTATTTGGGAAAACTTATTAAAACAGCTTACTATGATAATTTTTTTTTCCCTTATTTTCATAAGTTCTCCGATATAGCTTATGAAAACAGCTAGTAGCATATATAAAAAAACAATTTATCTTTATTTTATCTTTTACTATAAAAATAGCTTATATAATCTTATAAATAAACGCTTAACATGATAAGTGTATGCTATAAGCTGCAAATAATTAATCTTTTGCAGCATAACTTGGACGTATATTACGGAGTGGTTATGTATAGCACAGTATAATATCAACCAAAAGACTCTCAATAACAAAAATGACCAATTAAGATGAAAATCATAAATCAAAGACAAATAAATAGCAAATAATACATGCATGCAGCATGCACCTGAGCAGCAACAGTGTGAGAACGAGTTGGGAAAAGCTTGGTAATACAAGCAGTGTTGAAACCATGTTCCGAAAGTCCAATAGCAGCTCTCAACCCTGCGCCACCAGCACCTACAACAACCGCATCGTATTTATGATCCACCACATTGTACGACGAATTTCCACCACTCTGCACAACAACACAACGACGGCGTTTCAGTGAAACCATACAACAAACAGAAAGAGTGCAAAAGTGAAATCAACGATAAATAAATAAATAAATAATCAAGTGATAGATAGGTAATAACGGAGAAAAATCTTGAAAGATGAGATCTAAATGGTTGAAGATTTTGATTGGATCGCTCGGAAATAGTACGAGCCACGCAACGCCACATTTCCGAAGCTCTCAAACTCGCTTTGTTTTGATTTTTGAGTCTCTTCTTCGTGTTTTGGATCTTTTGCGTTTGTTATTCTTTTACTACAACTTATTAATTTTTTTTTCCCTTTCAATGTATACTACTACAATTTTTCGTGTTTATATTTGCGACGAAACAAGCTGAATGGTCGGACTGTCGGAGTGGAGGCAAGAAATGGCACGCCAACTCTGCACTCGGAGTAGAAATTGGCCACGTCGAGTAACACTTTCTTTTTTCTTTCTCATTTTTCATAAATAATAATAGTACTTTTTTTTTCTTTCTCATTTTGTGACGAATTATTTAAAATAATTTGAGTTTGATTTTTAGTATAACAATATTTGCTCAGATTTTATTTATTTGATAATCGAACTCTAAATTATCAAAAATATTGAATTTATTTTTTACAAGTAAAAGAGACTGAAGGCATACAAGTATCTCGAGATTTTTGGAGAGTTTGAATTTAAATTTTTACTTTTTCTCATTTGTAATGTGTGAGTCTAATTATTAAACTATTGGACCAAAAAAATAGAGACAAAAATAAGTATCCGATGAACGATGTTGTTTACACTGATTTTTGGTAAACAATCGATAATTAAAGTTATGACAAGAAAGATCAACTATTAAATCTTGGGACATAGTGCTTTGTCCATATTCCAATGATGATTAATGTTCATCATCATTAATGTACATTTATTGTTTGTTTTGAATTGGTTTAATGTTTACTTTAACTTGAATTGCAAGAAAAAGAAATATTCATTCGACAGAATGAACAATGAAATTAAAAGGATTCGAACTGTGAAGAAAAGATAAATTGCAAAGGAACGTAAATTGCATTAACTGAAAAATGATTACATAAAAGAAATGGTACACAGAACATACATTTCTCCTCTTTCACTCGTTTCTCTCGTTGACATGGGTACTTTGAGTTTTACAAGGATTTTTTGTATTATGATTGTGACCCTTTGCTCGATCACATATAACTTATATTTATAGACAAATACTAATAACTGCTAATAACGCATACTAACTAATGACTCGACGAGTGTCTTGCCACGTATCTTTGAATTTGAAAATCTTCAACGTCTTCTGAATTGACCGTTGTATGAATCGAAACCGAAGTAATGAGAAACTCTGAACATTGCGTTAAGTCCACAACTCTTGTATACAGTGAAGTACTTCGACCCTACTAATGCTTCGATCAACTCGAAGTGAACCTGAAGAAATCAATTTCCCTATTATGTTCGAAGTAAGAACATTTATTAGAGTTCATGCATAATTTTCATTAGATTCTTTTAGCTCTTTAACCAAGTATATCTTTAATGATCCTTCAAATCAAAAATCATTAAATGGATACCATTCAATGCTTTTGACTTCTGCATTTAGAACATATTTTGACTTTACCAAAATATGGGCTAACATATGTAAGTTGGTTGGTTGGGCCAGGTCCAAACCTAAGATTTCATTTATTTTAAGAGATAAAATTTTGCATGGGGTAAATCAAAAAAATAAATTTTGCATGACGGTAATCTCAAAAAAAAAATATAGGGGGTAACGCAAAACTCGCATAGTTTACCGGGGGTAATGCAAAACTACCATAATAATAATAATAATAATAATAATAATGAGTAATTGAGTATTATTTAGGTGATATAGTTAGACTATTTAATTTATTGGACCTTATTGTGAAATGAAAACGAATGGATGTGGATAATTAATTAGAAAGGCAAACAAATTTTAAGAGCACTCTCTTTTTCATAAGCATTAGAAGAAAGGGCTACCAGTATGTTTTATGTGAAACGTTGTGTTTGAGTGGGAGAAAAGTGAAGTTGTGTGGTGTAATTTACGCCTCGACTATTAGATGTAGATAGTCCACGTTGCTTTTGAACACACCGCAGCTGTCAAATACATGATTGATAGAGTAAAATGTGTTTTTCTTTTTCATCCTTATAAAATTGACGAATTTGGGTTTGAGTTTCTGTCAAAAAATATCACCCATTTTGCTCCTGTAAAATTTTAATCCATAAATTTTAATCTTTTATCTATATTTATATATTACGTATATTTTGAGAATTTCTCTCTCATGACCATCTTCTACATGGCAATCTATCATTTCTTTATTGATTATGTGGCGGTCTAATATCACCTACCTATCTATGTGGCAATTTTTGGCATAATTTTCTCAATGGTGAACACTCCGGTACACATATTCCAAATTGTATTATACACACATTAAGTAAATTCACATAAGAATCATAATTTAGTCAATTATTTGAAAATATATAAGACAACAAATCAATGAATTTAAGGAGAAATTAATGTCATTATTTGAAATTAATATCTATATTTTTCTCACACGGTTTCATCCCTTAAGGAAAAATTAATGTGATTATTTGATTTTTTAGGTATAAATATTGCCTTCGAGATTCAGAATTTTTACCACCACTTTGAAATACATTACAAAAGTTCAATCTTGCATTTTTCTTATTTCTTATTTTTATCCCTATTGGTGGTGTTGCTTGAGAAGCTTTAAAGCTTTGTATGTATTGTTGTAGTTTTTCAATTTGTATAGTTGATTCTCAATTTCAAATTCTTTGTTCTTTAACTTATTTGTGTGTCTTCTTTTTTTTACGCTGACTTATGTTATATTAATCTTTATTCCGATGAATATAATAGGCCATCTCTTTCTTTTATACCATACTATTTGATGTACATGTATAATTTTATTGAGCATTTAATAATTAATTTGGAATGTGAAGCATCCATGGAAGTATTCTATCGCCAGTTGCTTTTCCGGGAAAGAGGAAGAGGGAATTAGCACATAATCACTACTCCTACCACTACTATCACTTTATGTATCGTTATTGAAATCACTAGAGCTAACAGAGAATCCATACATCTTGGAGGAATACCTGCTGTAATTTAAAGTACTATTAGCTCTAGTGTAGTGAGAACAAATTTGAGTCTCTTGTTTGGAACCAATGAATGGAATCTTTTGATGATTCCCCAACAATTTCACTATAAGGTCCTTAAGGATCACCATAGAGTGACAGTGGGGTTCAAAGAGAATATCATAAAGAAAACGAAAAAGATGAAATAGAATAGAAGGAATATCTTGGAAGAAGTTTGTGTGTTATAACAACACAATAATGTGGAGGAAGAATGATAGGAAAGGATGATTTGATGACTTAAGAGATCTGGGATGAAAAAGGAACAATGAACAAATTGGGTATATGAAGAGTAAAGGTGAAAAGGAAAATTCAATTAGAAAAAAGCATGTAGGAAACCATGTAATGCCCCCCATTTAGGTAATAGGAAGTGTTGCCATATATGTCTAAAATATCAAAGAATCGTTATGTGTGTCCAATAAGTGGAAAATGAAATGTCAGGGATCATGAATGCGCCAAAGGTGATATACACTAAAGACAGAGGTGATATACACTAAAGACAAAGCTTCAAGGCGTCATAAACACGCCAAAATGAAGCTTTGAGCGAGAACTTGTGGGGCTAAGTAACATGATAAACTCGCCCCTATTGAATCAAATTTTCACATAGGCTTTCCTTACATAAAACACTGAGCCTTTTCAAGTCATATATGCATGAGTAACAAAGAACTTTGTTTGAAAACACAGGGCGGTGAGGTGAATAAAAATATAGAGAAAAGCAATAGTTGGCAACGTCAATTAAAAATCATAATCCTATATTAGCCCAAAGACCGCAAAAGGCACATAATCCTAACATTAAAGGGATATAATTCAAATAATAAAATAGCTTTCTAAACATATGTTAATATACAAGGAGAAGCAACTATAGGCCTAGAGGTGACGAGCAAAAGCTCTAGTGTTAGCCCATGCCTCCAACATGTTAGCCCTCTTGTGGTCGGCAATTTTTCAGTGTCTTCACTAATCTTCATCAGTTCAAAAGATAATTTCCTCCATTTTGCTTCAAGCTCCTTAAGGGTGGGACGGTTCTTCACTATCTTCGATGTGTTTTCTTTTTGCATGAAACGTTTGCCTTCCACTTAGCTTATTTCCTTGTCAAGGGCAATCTCCTCTACCAAAGAAATTGAAATGTTTGTCCCCAGCATCACCAAATCTTCCATAACCATGAAAGACTGATCTGAGTTAGCAAATAGGCCATTATTGTTCTTATGGCTAGCTTCAGCGGTGGATTGAACAAATGAAAAGTCAAAAGTTAAGAGGTTCCCAAATATTTGAACTGGGTTAAGAAAACCTTACTGCATAAGGGATAATTGAGTGAACAGAGCTTGCAAGTCCTTGACTATCTAAAGAAAATGTTCAACCAACGCGGAGTCCGCAAAAATAGCATGTAAATCTTCCCTGCATCCCTGTCATGGTTTCTATCAGGGTAGTAATATTTGAGAGTTTGACTACGATCTGGCAAGTGAACCAGTCTGTCGTCGAGTAATAATTCACACTCTACTTAGTAGAATGAGTTCGTATCCACATGGATCGTGTCAAGTGTTGCTAGTTTTATTTAAGTTTGTTGATTTGCATTCGCATTGGTTTTTGAAAAAGGTTTTAGTTTGAAAAGCAGCGATATGCTTGATAGAAAAGTAAAGATAGTGATTTAGAAAGATGAGGCTTAGGCTAGGTAGATCGAATCCCTCCCTTCACTCATGCTTGTATAACCGGTGTAATAACAATATTGATCTTAACTACTGTTCGGCAGATTAATTTATATCATTTGTGGTAACAATTTGAGGTTACCCTAATGCGTAGTAAATTCCTCTAAACATCTTAGCTACAATACCCTACGAGAGCCTATCTCGTAGTTGTCACGTACCTAGCTACAGCGCGAGAAACATACATGCATGCATTACGTTCGATTAATCCTTTATGGCCACCAGCCTAGAGTGTCCGAGTTACCGCATTTATGCGGCTAACACTATAATTTATTAGTTTCATAAATAACAGACATATTTGTGACTAAATACTGTTCCTATGATCGCCCTCTCAAACAATGGCTAAAGGTTGAGTTCACGTATGTTAAAGCATAAATATATAGAAAACAGTGTTAAACCGTAAAACATTATTAACTTATCGACCGATTACATATTTTTACCAAGCATTCATTAGGGGAGTTCATCTTCTCCACCTAATCCTAAAAAGAACCTATGCTATGATTTTGCATAATTAAACTACAAGAATTTAATAACACATACCA
This sequence comes from Trifolium repens, assembly GCA_030408175.1. Taxonomy (NCBI): domain Eukaryota; kingdom Viridiplantae; phylum Streptophyta; class Magnoliopsida; order Fabales; family Fabaceae; genus Trifolium; species Trifolium repens. The sequence goes on from CP125851.1 coordinate 43,950,737, forward strand.
ATGGCATAGATGCCTTGCTGAGGAAGTTACCTCTCCCTTGATGAGGGAAAGTTCTTCCCGTAGAGAGCGCATATGCCCTCCTTGCTCCTCCTGACTCTAGAGAAAAGTGTCTCTCTTAGAATTCTAAACCGTTGAATGAGTCTAGATGTTCTGAATAAGAAATAATGAGTGAATGGAGCTCTATTTATAGTTTTATAATGGGCTTTCAGCGTGCCACCGTGGCAACGATATGCACCATTGTGGCCACGATGGGAGTAGATTTGCTTCAATTTAATCAGATTCGCTCCTTTTTTTGGGCGCCAAGTTGCGTCCCATCGTGGCTACGATGGGAGTCATCGTGGCCATGATGGAGCTGTTATACTTATATACTTTTTGCTCTCTTTTTGGCTGTTTTTTGAGTCTTGTCTTCATTTTTGTCATAGCTTTATTTCTTCAGGCTTTTCCTCTGTAATTGGTCTTCAAAGTCTTAAACTACTATTAAATTAACTACTAAAAATACAATCTAAATTCCTATCATCAGAAGTCACAAGGGAGCTCAGGGGAAGAGATGGTAGAGGTTGAGCGTGGTAAGGAATTCATGGTTTCTGAGAAAAAAGTGCTATATGGAAGATTGAAGATTCGAAAATTTAAGTTGCAAACACTTCAAGAGATGCCCAAGAGCTAACAATGGATAATGCACGATAAAAAATAGTTGAATTTGATTTTGATTGCATTTCTTACATAGATAAGATAGATAAAATCAAAAATGTCACAAACTTTATTATTTTTCTTTGTTTACTTACAATTTAAATTTATATGTTATAACATAGAATTATTAACAATATGGTTTTCTTAGCTTTTTTTATTTCAATATATTTTAGTTATTTTTTAAAAAAAATAATTTTTTTATATAGTCGCGGGTTAACCGTTTAACCCGCGGGCTAACATAGACCGAACTCAGACTTATATATCTTAACTCGTTTACATTTACCGACGGACTTGCTCGCTCCGTTTAATACGGACTTATGCGGGGTGAGCCAGCCCGCATACCCAACTCTAATATTAATTAATTTGTACCTACCCACAAACTCAATGCAAATATAGCAAACGACCTAGCCACAAATCCAACGCAAATACAACAAATAATTATATTTTTCATTTTTCTTTTATTGACGAAATATACAAATTTTTTAAATTTTTTGAGGAAATATTATTATTTAATATTTTCCTTATTTGCCTAAAAAAAACCACCATGTCATCATCGTCAACAACACCCATAAATTAGAATGAACCAAGAAATCCACACAATCCCATCCCCCAAAAAGTAAAAGTGTGCTGCTAATATTAAGTTTGTATCTACCCACAAATTCAGCGCAAATACATCAAACAATTATGCTATTAATTTTCCTTTTCTGATGAAATATTATATTTATTTTCTACTTTTTGACAAAATATTATTAATTTTATATTATTTAATATTTTCTTTTTTTGGGTCATAATTTAATTTTTTTTCTTTATTATTTGCCTAAAAAAAACCACCGCCTCGTCAGCAAACACCCATGGATTAGAATGGACCAAAGAAACCCAAATTACAGAGGACCCCTTATTATATATAGCTCAAAACAAACAATGGGTTCTCACAATTTTCTCATTTCGTCTCTATTCATATCTTCGTTTCGTTCTTAATCAATCTCGTTGTAGCTTTCTCCACACGCTTTCACATGATGGTTAATTTTTCATGGTATGATTCATCTTCTTTTCTTGATTATTTTTCCTTAATTACTTTCGCGATTGTTCCAATTTCATTTTTCCTTTGCGTCCATTTTCACAGGTTTTCTATGGATCTGAAGTCTCATTCCTCAGATCTATCATTCCGAGGCGCGATCTTTGTATTCGTCTTGCTTACAGAATATCTTCGTGTTCATCAACCTAGTTGAGAATTGAGATCTCCTCTTTGCAGGTACAATTGGATCGTGTTGCAATGATTGCGAAATCTTGTCGTCAATTGCAGGAGATTATAGTAAGAGAAGCGATGATGCGTTCTTCAAATGATCGAATCTGGATTCATGTTGTGAATTTAGTTACATGAAGATGAAAATTTTGTGATTGTGGTTTGAAGATGAAAATCTTTGTGAACCGACCTTTGCCATGACAGGTGCGCTTGCATGGCAGGTCAAAAAAAAAAAAAAAAAAAAAAAAATAATATTTTGTTGTTTTTGAGGAAGATCGCACGGGAATTGCTCGGGATCTTCCTCTGGTGTGTGGTGTGTGTGATCTTCTTCTTCATATGCTTTCGTTTTTCTTTATTGTTATACCACGCATCACGAAGACACAAATAACAACAATGACCGTGAAGAAATTATCACTATCGTTCATTGGATTTTCTCCGTCGCCGATAGAATAAGGTATCATTTATCAGTTTAATTCGACTTCTATAATCGGTTAACCGGTTTAATTAAAACAAGTTATGAATAATTTCGGAAAGTGATTGGTTCGGTTAATTAATTTTGTTCTGGTGATGGTAAACCTGATTGTGGATAGATTTCAATTGCTTCAGATTTACTCAACTAAATTTGGTTTTGATTCCAATTTTTTATAATGTTCTTTATCAGCAGAGATTGCTTAATGGACTTCTTCAATAATTATATTTGTGAGTTAAGGTAATTGATGTTTTGGTATTTACTCTAAATTTCAATTCAATTTGGTTGCAAAAGATTGTTATGGAAATTGGATCTTCAATTGACTTCAGTCATGAGCTAATACAAAAAATTTAACACTTCAATTTATATTTTCAACATTCTCTGTAATTGTACATTAATCTTTCATTGATACATCTTTCCAATTTCTAATACAATCTTCACATACTTTAATTTTGTATTTTATATATTGATTAACATGGTACACATGTTCTGATAAGAAGCCAAGATACATGATGTATAAGAAAGAAGAAACGTGTTAAAAGAAAATTATTTATGGTGAGCATGGAGAATACTGATGGGATGCACAGAATTTGTCTGATGAATGGCAAAACTGAGTTTTAATATTGAATGTGGATACTCATCCGTTGCATTATTTTTTTTATTAAAGAAATTAAAAGAGGTCTAAATATCCAAAAAAAAAATTACACATAAATCAAATGGGGAGTAGAAACTCCCAACACATCACCATCTAACAAAATCCTAACTTCAGCAGGAGCCTTCTTCAAGTTGCAACACTCTCTCTCTCTCTCTCTATATATATATATATATATATATCGTGAAGAACACCACCGCAACCGGCAATAGAACTGCGAGCACCATCGAAATTAACATAGAACCAATTCGTTTTAGGTGGACACCAACATATTCAAATATATTGGGTCATGGTAACATGTGCCCTTGAGGCACATGTTAAGGTATCTTAAATTAGAAATTTACATTTAATGTTATAAGGGAATTTAATATTGCAAAGATATAACACACAAGTTACAAGAAGAATATTACTACTTTTGTATAGTTAACCTGTGCCCTAAAGAGATTCCTATATTTTCCTATCACTTGAACTGTGCAAACCAAAAGAGATTCCAGACATGTAATTATTAACGTATTGCATATAATTGTCCATCCATGTAATTAGTATCACTTTGACAGTCATTATTAGGGGTAGTAAAATGGATCGTTCGAATGGATTTAGATTTGGATGCTAATGGATGGATCAAAATAATTTAGATTTTAGTTTTATTTTTTTTTTTAACCAAAAAAATGGGGTCCACAATTGCTACATAAGCATTTTGTTCGTAAAATTAACGGTAGAAACTAAATTCAGTAATAGAATAAATTATAGGATTTTTTACACATGATTTAAAATATAGGGACTATTCTCAAATACTCCATCCGTCCCAAAATATAAGCAAAAATGAGTTAAAGAAACTTGATGTATTTGGCTAAAGATTTGGACCAAACACATTCACTTTTGTTGACCAACTTTTGCTTATATTTTGAGACGGAGGGAGTATAGAGCAAAATGTAGGGATTAAAAACATTTAACATTTGTTTTCAATAAGCTGACGTCAGCATTCTGTTTACAAAGTTAACGGCAAGGACCAATTTTGATGATGGACAAAATGGTAGGGTTTTTTTTCATCATAAAAAAAATCTGTGGACTATTCTTGGCTATAGGACAAAATGTAGGAACTAAAAACATATTTAACTCTAACTTAAATTAAATATAATGCCAACCAGTTTACTTTCATGAACCCATACTTAGTGAATAACACAATTAATCGGTCTTCTCTAATATTGCATGTATAGCAGTTCATATAGACTACAAGAAGGATGCTTCAAAACAATATCTTAATCTACCTTGCATAACTTAAAAAGAAATGGCTAATTACATCACTCCTAAACATCTTCAAGTTACATCATAGAGACTTCGTGTCCTCAATATAGCAAAGAAGGTTGAAAGTGAAAGATCCTCAACGAGATATAGTAGAGAAGGCTGAAAGGTCCTCAACACATTTATGACCATCAATATTCAATGGAGCTGCCAAAAAAAGAAACATAATACAAACTCAATATTCTTATAGCCAAGTCAATAATTAAATTTGGTTATCAATGTTCTTAAAAGAAATCTCTTCTTTTTAGAAATTGATTTGATTTTGCTTATAATGAATTGGGTTTAAATCTCTAATGATTGGTTTTCTTATAAATCTAAAGATAATAGATTGACTTAAATGTTGCGTAATGATTCCTTCATTAGTTATATGTAACGGGAAAAGTGATCTTCTGAAAGGTGTACTTAAAATTACTTTGTTTTTAAGATTTTTAACTAAAAAGAAAGGGGTATCAATTTTAAGATTCTGATTTTCATTTATCGTTGTGGATAACTGACGAGCGCCGAACTCACCAAAATTAATAAAACCGAGTTAAAACACTACTTGTAGTAAAAGTGACAACCCGAATCATTTACTGATTGACCAACATTGAAATTCAACCAAATGTAGAAACAAAATTAAAAGGTTTTTGGGGATTTTAGTTTGAAGAAGAAATAAACATAAACAAAAGCAAATAGAATCGAAAACAATGATTTAAAAACAATCAATCCATGGGATTCAACATTATTGAGTTTAACTTAATCCTTAACCACAAATAAACATTCATATGTTAATCTGTTGTGAATTACAATAATAAGCTCACTATAATCCACAAATTTAATACTAGAAAAGTTTCTAGGATGAAGATTAATCGAGGAAAATAAATTAAGCAAACATTTAAAACCCAAAATTAACCAAGCTAGACATAACATCAAACACCTTCATTGCAATATCTAGTTATTGTTTCTTCTCCCTACAATTAAGTTAATGAAGCCACTAACATAATCATTCAAGAATCTAATTCCATTTAAGCAAACAAAATCTCACATTCAAAAATAGAAGAACAAGAAGAATGAAATTCATATGAACAAACTAATTAGAGCAAGGTTTCATAAGTCAAACCTCAATATTGTCTACAGCCAAGGATTCATTAAGAAAATTGGCATTCCATTGAGATTATAAAACTCATGGAATACAAAATTACAAAAGGAAGTAACAAGAAAAACCTAAAATTAAGATAGTAAATTATGAGAAAGTTCCCACAAAATTCTACATATCTCCTTTGTTATGCCCTTGTTCTCTATTTATAGGTTCAGCTTCTTCATTTGCACTGCCTAGTTGTTCAAGAGGTGCAAAGGAAATAGAGATGAAATACATGAAGAAAGTGGTGGAATTAGGACTTCAATCTTGTACCCGAGCTTCAATCCATGTTTTCCAATCTTCAAATCAAGTTCTCCATTCGACCCATTTTCCCTCCAATCTTCGTAACCCCCTTCCATTTGAACAAGCCTTCCTTTTATAGTGCAAGAAAGGGGTAAAAAAATGGGTCAAGACGGCTTCCAGTTCACCTCCCGCGAACTTTCCAGAACAAGACTACAAAACTCATCAGCAAAGTTCGCCTACGCAAACTTTCCAGACAACAATTTCGCCTACACTAACTTTTCAGACAACAAAACAGCATTTTCAACTTTTCTTCATTTCCAAGCTATCTTTTATTCTAAGTCTTTCTCAACTCAAATATGATCATAACCACTTCAAAACACCTCTAAAACACCATTGAAATGATCTTAGAATGTAGAAATGACAATAGTCATCATAAGTTCTATGTATGTCATCAAAAAGCATTTTGTGGTATATTGTCTCACTTATTATATTAAAAAACATATATATATATATATATATATATATATGGACAAAACTTAGATGCAGTTTCATAGGTCCAGTTCTTACTGTTCCCCCAATAAAAAATTGACACCTGTATTATTTATTTTTCATTAATAAACGCCGCTAATTTAAAATCGTTAAAACGATTGAACATCTAATTTTCAACCGGTTTCCTCTTTTCCATCTATCGACGACTTCGTTGCCGACCATCGTCAACCATCGCATCCTCCATCGTTAACCAACCAGACACCAAAACACCGCCCCTAAGATCTGACAGTGGCAAAACCCCATTATGTTACAAATATATAATATATCAGATTTGAAACTATCAGATTCATGGTTTGGATGGAGTTGGGATTTTGTTTTTGCCAGGCCCGTCCCAAGTGCATGTGCCAAATGTGCCATTGCATTGTGCCTCAAAAAACTGAAAGCCTAAAAAAAAATTATATGGTAGGTAGTATTAGTAAATAAGGGGGTAGAAATTTAAAGGATTTCTTCAAACTGTTAAGCCCAACACTGGCAGGCCCAGTTTGTTAAAAGAAAAAAAACAGTTAAAAGAAGAAAGAAAAAACTTGATGTCACATGCTGCATGACCAAGCAGGGCCAGTTTGTCAAAATAAAAAATTAAAACACAAAAGTAGGGAACAGTTAAAAGGAAAAAAAGGGAAAAATTAAAATAAAAAAGAAGGGAAAGGTTTGAAGTCCAATACCAATACAATATGAAGATTTGGTTGATGAATTTGCTTCAAAAAATAGTAGAAAAATGACTCGTTTTAAGTAGCTAGAAAGTATTTTGTTGTTATTAATTAAAATATGAATATATTTTTTTGTTAATTACAAGGATGCTTATTTTTTTTATGTTATTTGCAATTAAATCGATGATAATTTTTTGTTAAATAAAATTGCATTTATTTATCAAAGGGCCACATTTAAAATTTGCACATAGCCTCCAAAAACTCGAAGACGGCCCTGGTTTTTGTTTTGAATCTATATCAAGTTGGGATTGCTTTTGTTGAATGTTGCACAAGATGATGGGCTCAAGAAGAGGAAGATAACTGTGACTCCTTGCTACCGAAAAGATGACGGTGATGATGGATATTGGCACTGGGGATGTGTTTCACGTTCGGCGTATTTAGAGGAAAGAATATTTTATTTTCTAACGGCGTTTATCAATGAAAAGAAATAATACAAGTGTTAAATTTTTATTGGAGGACAGTAAGAACTGGACCTGAGGAACCACATCTAAGTTTTGTCATATATATATATATATATATATATTTCTTATCTTTTACGCAAATACATATCAGATAAAATTACATTCTTTTTTCGTTTAGAAAGAATTTGAATTACATCTTTCTTATATTAAAATATACATTCTTTGTAAATAACATACTATTTCGTTTTAATATGACCAAACTTTGAGTATATAGTAATTTTTCCCCTCAAAATTGTAGTGGCTATATATTTTACCCTTGAAATTTTTGAACATGTGAAATAGTCCTTGAAATCGAATAACATCTAACAATTTAGTCATTTCATTGAATTGTGTGTTTAAGCGTATGATGTGGCACTTTATTTGCATATGCGGCACCCCGCATGGATGATATATTAGTGACACATATCAAGGATAATTTTGCTTGAAATTGATATTCAGGAACCATTTTGTCAATAAGTGACTATTTTTAAAGACTATTTTTAAGTGACTATTTTTAAGGAACCATTAATGTTTCTTCTCTTGTAGACCACATTATTTATATCGCTTGGTTTTGGATTTTGGGTCGGGGAGGGATGTCTGATAGTGTTACATTCTCCGATTGGTGTAGAAATTCTTTGCTTTGTTTCCATTGATTTATGTTCGTTCTATTTTGAATTGTAATGGTTAAGTAGCTCTTGTACTCCTTATAATTTAATATTTGCTTATAAAAAAAAAGGTCAAAATAAATTCTTCCAACTAGGCAAATAAGTGTGGTTTGCACGGATTTGTTATAAATTTCGTTCTTATGTTAAGTGTTCTTAAAATGTGAAATAAATTATATATTTGATTAATTAATTTAAGGGTTAAATATGTTTTTTTGCCCATCTAAATATATCAAATTTTATTTTTGGTCCCTCTAAAAATTTTCATCGAACTTCGGTCCTCTAAATTTTCAATTTTCAATTTTAGTCTCTCTTATTTTATAAAAGTTCATATAACATGTTTGAAATAACTTTTTTTTTGACAAAGAAAAGCATATCATAACTAAGACCTTAAAATATCACCAGTTTAATAATTTAACTATTTAATCTTTAATTTTTGTTAATTTATAATTTCAAATCAAAGATTAAATAGTTAAAGAAAACTATTAAACAGCTAAATAATTAAACTAATAATATTTTAGATCTTAATAATGATATGTCATTAAAATAAGTCATTTCAAACATGCTACATGAACATTTGTAAAAAATGAGAGATTAAAATTGAAACTAAAAATTTAGAGGAGAGTTCGAAGAAAATTTTTAGAGAGATTAAAAAAATAATGTTATATTTAAAGGGATTAAAAATATATTTAACTCTTAATTAAATTTTAAAAAAATAGGTGATGCAATTGAAATTTAACAATTATAAGTAGTAGAAGATTTTTTTCATCGACGACTATTCACTTTTAATTAAATACAACAATTACGACCATTATGATTTTGCTATAAATATCACTGCAAGAAAACATGTATTTACTGGCGGCCCAAAGCCCTCAAAAAGTGGCAAAATCCGTCATAAAATAAAAATTTATTGGCGACCAACTGACGGCCTCGGACCGTCATTAAATCACTCGTCGGTAAATTTTGTGGCGGCCAAAACCGCCAAAAACGATAAAGACGGAATTACTGGCGGTCTAAACCGCCACTATCCAAAACTAGCATTTAAATACTCACTGACAGCCCAGACTGCCTGCAACAAAGTATGGCATGGCAGCTTTTTAGTTTTTTTTTTTCTTTCACGGTTGCAACTTTTTAATTATTATTTTATAAAAGTTGAAATTATTTTATAAACAGGATTATTTATATATTTAATAATTTTAAGAAAAGTTTAGTTCATCATCATCTTGTGAAAGTGTTCACAGTCCCCTCTTATTTCCATTTATTTCTTCTCCATCAATCTGCAAAACCACCCAGAATTGCATATCTGCCCCCAAATTCGAAACAATACATCGTCTTCTAGATCTGCCCCCAAATTTGCAAACCCAGACTTATTTTTGCAAATCCAGAATTTTGTTGTTGTTCTTCATGTTCTTCTTGTTCAAAAAAGAAAACTTGAAACTGTAAATGCAGAGGAGATTTGGCGAAGGAAGAATAGAATGAGTTGTTTCTCGTTATAAAAAAAAGCATAGAAATGGAAGAATAGAAAGGGTTGTTACTTGAAACTTGGATGAACAAAATGGGTTGTGACTTGAAACCGTAATTGAAACTTTCAAGGAAGACAAAGTGAATATGAAATTGGAAATGGAAATGAAAATGAATAGTTGTGTAACTGTGTTTCTCTTTCTCTGCGTTGTATATTTTTTTTTAATATTAGAAGAGGTACCGGCGGCTAAAGCCGTCTTTAATTGTAAGTTTCACAATTTTATTGGCGGCTTAGGCCGCCACTAAATTATAGACGGCGGTTCAAATATTGTGGTTCAAATATTGTAAGTTTCACGATTAACTTTGGCGAATTTGACAAATTTGAAAGGGGTTCAAATATTGTGGTTCAAATATTGTCTCATATTTTTAATGCATTAGTAGTGTCCCGTATTTTCATGTATCGATGATAAATATTATTTTATGTTTTAATATATCATTGACAAACATCTATTTTGCACATCTTTTATATGTATCAGTTATAAATATTTATCCCATTTTTTGTATAGTACAGGTGCATACATGGGTAGCCTTGGCTACACTTTTTTTCTGTAATTTATTAAAAAATAATAATAAATTATTGTATTTTTACATTTAATTACTCTAATAATATAGATTTAATTACCCCAAATAAGTTTATTTGCAAAAAATTAGTAGAAATATGAAAGACAAAATTATCACTTGGTAAGTAAAATTATTATTTTTTCTTTTGACATTTTCACTCTTTATAATAAGTACATAAAATCTTTTTCAACAAAGAAAAAGTCTAAAAACAAATTTAATAAAATACATTTCATTTTTTCTTTGTATTTTAGCCCCTCGTAAGATTTTAGTGAACTACATTACTACAAATAATATTTTTTTATAACCTATTTTCTCATAAACTACATTACTATTATAAAAATTATTTTTTTCATAACCTATTTTCTCATAAACTATCTTCAATAACTTAAAATAATATATAAAATTTTATTTTTTTTATATAAGCTATTTCGTGTAAGTTCAAAAAATAAGTCAATCGAAACAATAAGAAATAAGTAATGAAAGGGAAAGACGGGCAACCTACTACTACGTCCGGTCCATCCCATCCCGTACGTAATCGTCTCTCCCCTCCCTCTCACTAACTCTCTTTACTAACTGTTACCGTTTCGTTCCCAAATCACAAGTCACACCATTTTTTATTTATAAAATCAATTTTGCGTGACTCAAACCACAACGCATGCGACATCACTACCTCATTCATTCATTCATGCACTCTCTCTCCTCTTTACTACATTACATTTCTCAAACGCGATTATCAATTTAAGCTCAGAACAATTACACCATAAACATTCCAGGTTTGTTTCATTACCGATTATCGATTAAATAAGAATTAATCGCGTTTCTGATCTCTCTCTCAACCTTTATTATTAGCTCTCAGATTTAAAACATTTAGTTTCTCAGTTTCAACGATTATTACTGTTTCAATGTTTCAATCAATTCCGCTGTTCAATTCATAGAGTCAACGCTGCAACTGTTGCTGATTTGATTTCAAAAGTAGTAGTATAAATAAAACATGAAATAAGTTTTTCAGTTCGTCAATTCTGAATTACAGATCGATTTCAGAAGAGAAGAATATTTCAGTTTCGAAATGTTGACCAAAAAAAAAAAAAAAAGTGTTACTGCATTCCAAAAATGTTCACCTAATATTTTTTTGGTTGAATTTGGAGTTAGATGCTATAGTTATACATGTGATTTAGTATAGTGTAGGTGGAATCATTAGTATAATATGGTTGTTAAGTTTGAAAATGAAAACAAAAATTATTTCAAGATTTCTGCTGCAGGTTGGGAACTAAATTTGGGAGTCGTCAGTCAACATGTTCCTTCTTAGAAGACAAAATCAGAATCAGCAGGAGAATGGTTCGTCGAATAATGATGCTAAGGTATACTTCATTTATTGAGTTCGTACGTATATGGATTAACAGTGAGTTTGATGAAATCACAGTGTGCCGTTGTAATTTTGACAGAAATTACTACGCTTTGAAGTTTCAACAAAATTACAGTCTCACCGTGATTTTACTAATTCACCAAATTCACCGTTGATCCAAACATGCATTCAGTTTGTGGCCATGTATACTCGGAATTACTAAAATGGTGTGACACAGTTTTCAAATAACCGGGTCTCTCTAGCATATATGGTGAAGATTTTGATCTCTGACTCGTGTGCGTAGAAGGATATCTATTAGGAGACTTTAGGGACACCAAATTAGTTCTACATAGGAGGTTCTAGATTCGATCCGTGCTATTAACACTTCCTCCTCCCTTAACAAATTAACCACCAATATTTACCTATTAAAAAAACTAACTAGATCTTAGTATCTTGAGATGTTAATAATAGATTTCCAGCTGAGAGATACCCAGGTTCACCGATAAAACTCAGAAATTTCTTATTAGTATTGAAAATGTCCCGAATAGAAGTAGCTCATAATTTTGATTGCGCTAGATCTTCTCTATATGGCATCATGTAATGATAATAGGAAAATTTGTATGCTTTGTTTATGTGAAAACACATTAACTGAATGCTACCTTTTATAAGCACTAATAGTATCCAGTTCTATTAACAGTTGGCTGAACTAAAAGCTGCTATTGGGTCTTTATCTGGGCGTCGATTGAAGTATTGCACAGATCCATGTTTAAGGAGATATTTAGAAGCACGGAACTGGAATGTTGATAAAGCCAAGAAAATGCTGGAGGAATCATTCAAGTGGAGGTCTACTTATAAGCCTGAGGAAATCCGATGGGTTAGTTTGATTTATCTGGCTTTTGCCCTTCACATGGTCAATTGATGATGCTGAAATTTATAATCTACTGCAAAATATTTCTCTCTATTCTATACTATATCTAGTTTTTTGCTTGGAGAAATAGATTCTTGGATTATACAATAAATCAATATTTAAGCATCCAAATTACTCAATTGTAATGTCAACAAGAATCCAAGTTTTAACATTGTCAAAACTACTTGTTCAAAAAACATTGTCAAAACTAAGTTGCTATCATTGCTAAGTTGGAGTTCTAAAATTGATTAAGATCGTACATTAGCTTCAGAAGACTTTTAGTTCCAAAATGATGACATGTTACAATCTGCATGAGTTTAATATTTGCATAGTCTGCTAGGACTAAATGAAGTAATCATCAAGAGATCTGATAGCCTATTTATGCATATTTATCTTTCAGGCATCATAAACCTATATTTACAATTAATTGAATGGTTTCCTAAATTCAGGCTGAAGTAGCACATGAGGGAGAGACGGGAAAAGTCTCCAGAGCTAACTTTCATGATAGACTTGGGAGGACAGTGCTTATTATGAGACCAGGGATGCAGGTTTGAACTAAGATGTACTTTCAATATTAAAGCTATGTGTAGTTAAAAAGGCTTCTCTGTAATTCACAGGTTAACTAATTTTGTTCAATATGTTTCCTTCCGTCAGAACACAGCATCAGAAGAAAATAATATCAAGCATTTAGTCTATCTGTTGGAAAATGCCGTACTTAATCTTTCCGAAGGTCAAGAACAAATGTCATGGTTGATAGACTTCACAGGATTTTCATTTAGCACAAAGCTTTCTATTAAAACTGCTCGTGATATTATTCAAATCTTACAAAACCACTATCCGGAAAGGCTTGGTATAGCTTTTGTGTACAATCCACCAAGAATATTTCAGGCTTTCTTTAAGGTTTGTTCTCCTTCCCTGCAAGTATAACTGTTCTACTTCATTGTTGCATGCCGTTATTTAGCTAGTTTTTCTAATCTTTAGGTGGTAGGTCATATTGTATGGTTGTGGTTTCTCTCATTTATAATTTATTTTTAAGATCAACGGATACTACGCAAATGACTGTTTGTTAGTGTATTTTGCTTTGTTTCACCAATAAATTCAGTTAGGATTTTCAAATCATATTGTTTCTCTTTCCGCACATTAAACTCAGTTAGGATTTTCAACTATATGTAATTATCATGGTCCCCTACAACACTCCTCAATTTATGTCCCGGGTCCTATCTATTCTCTTTCTTTTATGATCTTTCATGTTTTTTTAATCACAACCTTCAAAACCTCTCATACCTTTTTTGTATTCAACGGTCTAGATTTCACTTTTCTATTCAACGGAGAGAATCCAACTTCTTTGTGTTGAATTATGAGTTTATAACAGTTACTTCCATTTAATATATTTGAAGTTAATTTCATTTTAACAGGCTATAAAATACTTCCTGGATCCCAAGACAGCCCAGAAGGTGAAGTTTGTTTATCCTAATAATAAGGACAGTGTGGAGCTGATGAAATCACTCTTCGACATGGATAATCTTCCTAGTGAATTTGGTGGAAAAGCTACTTTAAAGTATGACCATGAAGAGTTCTCGCGGTTGATGACCGAGGATGATGTGAAAACTGCTAAGTTCTGGGGACTTGAAGATGAGAAGCCCTTCACCACTAAGAATGGCCATTCTGGGGCTGAGGTAGCACCTGAACCTGCGGCCAGTATAGTTAGTTGATTGAGTTTTCATATTATAGCTATTATTACATCCAAACTATATTTTCTGGCTAGTTAAGGATATGAATAAACAGTGCTATATTGTCTCTTTCAACTTTATTCATAATGCTAATTGTTGTTGTAATCCTTACATTTTCATTGATGATATTCCAACACCTCAATAAAGAGTATTAAATGTGTGGCTGCTAGTACATACTTACTCCACCTGATTTGATATTCCAACCACCTGGTTGCCCATTCTTATTTTTGGTATAAATATATGTCAACTCCTTTTGTTTTTTGGGCAAGATACCTGTCAATTCTTCTATAGTGTGCATGTGCAAAATGAAGTTTTCATGGCTTTAATGCCACCTTTGAGACATGGACACACATCAATGGCTGGGTCTGCATAGAACACAAAATGTACTCGCCATCAATGATGCTTATCATCCCCTTGTACTGTAGTTACCTGGCAAGCATTTAATTCCACGATTCTTGTATGATAGGAAATGCATTCTCTATAGTCAAATAGTGACCGTCAGGTGACCGCAGCTGTTTTGTTATTATTAGTTTTTATTTTAGTTGATTGTATGGTTTCATCGATGTAGGCCCGAGTATTGGTAAAAAACTCACCAAATTACCAAATTAATAAAAATTGCAACCATTTAATTTAGACTCAATTTCAATGTCTATATCTTCGGTTTGTTCGAATGTTCGGCCGTGCAGGTGACAACTAGAACAAATTGGTTATTACGGGTTAGATTGAAATTTTGTATAAATATAAAAAACTCCATTATATAAAAATGCCTAATTAATTTTCAAACAGTTTAATGTTTCATACACAATGCAACAAATGATATAAGAAGTAAATGAGAGTGAGATGCAGTTACTTTGTTTCAACTATGCAGATCTAAAGACGATAATAGATTAAGTAGAAGAGAAGGAGAAATTAAAATTGATCCAAAATATATATTAGAATATCTTTCACACTTCTTTCATCAACGTATTATAAACTTGTTAAATAGAATTTTTCTCTCCTATACGAAATATGGATAAAAATAACAAAGCGAAGAGTATACTAGATTGAAAGAGAGAGGAAGAGAAGGAATAAAATTAATTTACATCTTAATAGTTGTTTGGTCGGTTTCGATTACGGAGAGATAAAATTTTAAAGACTCACACATGTCCGTATGCAACTATTCATGTTCGATTTTTCAAAATTAGTGATTAGAAACCCAACCTGCACCCGATCAGATGCTTCAATGTGTTATTGATTATATAGTTTTCGAGTCAGATAGCAAGTCCATGCTCAGCCCTAATTTCATGACCATAGAGAATCCATGAGCATTCCCCAATTTGTTAGAGTAGCAACAAGTTTCGAGAGAAGGAACATAATCGAAAACAAAAGACAAACATGCTTAATAATGAAATTCAACAATAGTTCAATTTATTATTAATGAAAGATTTAGGTTTACAATATTGTTAGTTCCTATCTACAACACGATCCCCTGTGAAGGGGCAGAGCTACCTAGGATTTGTGGGTGAGTATTGAGTGTGTAGTGAATGATCACTTACCGAATCATTTAAAATATATTAAATTATAATATTTACGTATAAAAATTCAGTGAAAGGACCAAAAATAAATGATTTTAAAATAAGGGATCAATTTAATAAATAAGTGAAAATAGGTAGACCAAAACTATAATTAAGCCATTTATTTTTTAAGGGTTTTTCTATCATGTGCAAATTAGTACATGTTAAGAAGTTTAAAATAGTAATTTTGTGTTAGAACTTGTGCGTTTTATATTAAATGTATAATATTTAAATAAATTATTATTATTATTTTTTAATAAAAAATTACTACTTTTAGCTATCTTAACATGTGCAATGTTGCACATGTTAGACAAATCCTTATTTTAATACTATCAAGTTACCATGTATCCTAAGACAGGCTCCAGATATATTTTTTGAACAATACTAAATAGTCCACTAGTTAAGCACATAAATAAGAAAATTATGTTTTAAAATTCATGCATTCAATACATTTAAAGTGTAAAAAGATATCTTTATCAACATTAATTTTATGTTCTGTTTCTATTTTTAATATACTTAACAAGTACACCGAGTATACTGTTTAACATGACCATTATTTCTTTTAGATCTCTCAACGATTTTACCCGTGACATGCCAAAGTTTTGAGTAACAAAGAATATATAACTAAGTCATTGGTATAGATATAATTGTTTTATTGTTCCTAAGTGGGTTTTGAAGTGGCTAATGATTCTATGATCTCTAATATTGATCACTCACTTATATAATTATCTACCCTTAACACAGGGTGTAGCATATATGAAGTAAATTAGTATAGTAAAAAAAATATAAAAATATGACACAAGTCTCGAGTTTCAGTCCTCTTTGTAATTCAAAAAATAAAAATATATATGACAATAGACAAATTTAGGTTCAATTTATCCTTTTTATTTAGATAAAAAATAAGCCGAGCTTATTAATTCTTAGGTATCGTTTGGTCTACCTTATTTTAAACTTTTCTATCAAATAAAAGAAGAAGATAGATCAAATAGATTTTCAAAAAGTTTTTGATAGAAAAAAGTTGTTTAATTTTTATGAGTAAAATACTTAGATAACAGACTTTTAAAGCTGAAAAAACAACAATTACCAAACAACTTTAATTTATTTTTTAAAATTCTTATTTTGACTTTTACCTTTCAAATAACTTTTAAGAACTAAAAAAATAGATCAAACGATACTTTCGTAATAATAGTAACTTTACAAAATCATGACAAAATTCAAAATGAGGTGTGTTATATGAACAACTACTTTTTTAGACAACTCATGAGACAACTTAAAATAACAAGGCAAACAAAATTTATTTTAAAAAAATAAAATGGCTTTGTGTGAAGGGTTGTCCAAAGTTGTCCCAAATTAGATATCAAAATATCATTTCTCATTCAAAATTGGGTCAACATCTGTTAAATATTTTTCTGATTTAAAAAAGTGTTTATTATACAAATTTTAATATCTTGATTCATATATAAGTATTTATATATTTAATAGTCAAAATCAAATGTAATGGTCCCGTAGCTCAGTTGGTTAGAGCGTTGGTCTTATGAGCCGAAGGTCGCGGGTTCGAGCCCCGCCGGGACCATTTTATTTTGCATTTTCTTCTGTGCACGTGAAACGCGTTTCCCTACCCCTTCCATATTTTTCTCTAATCATAAATAAGCATTCTACATGAATTATTTGCATTAAATTAAAAATGTCATTGACTACCAAGCAAAAAAAAAAAAAAAAAAAACCAAGCATAATAAACTCTTAATACATGTGGATGCGTTACTTACGCTGCTTTTTCTTTTTTGTTTCTCCAATCAAAGTGCATTTCTCGTTCCTGATTTTTTTACTTTTAAATTATCATGGGGCATTTCTCTAGTCAACTTAATAAACAATCTTTGTTTGCAGACAGATAAATAAATCTTTGTTTAACTTCCTTGCTTATCATATGGAAATTCCTGGACAATATTATAACTCAACAAGTCTTCAAGCATTTGGGGAATAAATAAATACAATAAGCAATTAAGTAGAGAACTTATCTCATTTTATGTGAGGATTAAGATTTGTCTCACTCTCACTAATTAAGTAGAGAATCCTACGAGTCTTAAATTTTTCATTTTTATAACGTCCTTTATTTAAATAATATAAAAATAAAATTAAAATTAACATAGCGCACGAAAAAACTCAAAAGACACCAAAAGAAATTCTCCATCATTATACACCACACGGCCACCACTTCCAAACACTTGAATTTTTCAAAATATCCTCAACTTTAACAAATAAAAGCATAAATAGTTCTAGACCAACTTTTCAACCTTTTTTTTTACAAGAAAATTTTCAACTTCAAAACTATCAAGGTTTATTAAGAAACTTTAGTTTTTGATAAATCCAATAAGAATATTCAAAAAAATATTTTGAGATCTAGTGAAATTTTTTTAATTCTCCTTAATTGAGTTTACTCTCTTTTTTTATTTTGTTCTTCTTTAATATTTGGATGGATTGAATTTTTGTTTATTTTGAATTGATATAGTTTCTACTTTCATGTTTGTGATTTGACAACAAAAAGAAACTGTTACTAAAAGTTAAATTTAATTTTTCCAAATATTTTTATTGATCTCACTTTTTCTGGTAAGATTTTATTGATCTCTCTAAAAAAAATATCAATACAAAGTAGCTTTGAAGTTAAAAAGTCCCGTATAAGAAAATAAAACTTGTTTGTTAAAGTAGAGGGTATTTTGAATAGATGAGAATAGGAGCACCCCTTAATTTTTATAACAACGGTTTGATTTTAAGTTTAAGTAGTTAGGTCTCACATAATTTAAAAATAAGAATAATGTTGAATTTAATTGAACTAATAACCTAATGTTTTAACATTTTGGATGGAGATGTGATGTCTCTCTCTCTTGTGATTCCGGAGCATTGGCCACATGATTCTCCCAAACCCCCAACAGGTGATGATATATGAGCCGTGATTCGACTTGATGGGGGAGCAAGAGTTGATCCTGTTATTGGATCAACTATAAGATGTGAAAACTCACATTTGTGGTGAGATTGTTGGGTTTCAAGTTTGAGCGGTTAAATTTCACATCGACTATGAATAAGAAAAATGTGCGATTTAAATGAGAGGTGACTCATTAAACTAATGTCTTAAGGTTTGGATGTAGATTCACTGATGTAGGCTAAATACACAGTTTCAAACTGCACCTAATCGGATGGCGCAAATCTATTACAACCTTCGGCTATAACTGCACCTAATCTGTTTCTCTTAAGATTTTGGGTGAAGATATAATCTCTCTCTCCCTCTCTCTCTTGTGATCTTGAAACATTGATCCTATTGTTTCTCGCAAACACCCCAAAACCTTGTAAGGATATATGTCATTAGATTAAACTTGACAAGCCAGAGTGAAAGTGGATTAAAGCCAATTCAGATGGAGCGTATCGAGGTGGGCTTCATGCGGGATGTGGGAGGATAGTTAAGAGGTGATGAAAGTGAGTTGAATTTGTGGTTTATTTAAATGTGTAGGAAACTATACTGCATTTGTTGCAAAAGTTATGGGATGTCGTGGAGAGTTTAAGATTAACACCGAGCTTTGATTTTAAGAAGGTGGAATTGAATATAGACTCCAAAGCGATGATGCATACTTTGAATTGTAGAAGAGATTGAAATTTGACGACATATTAGTTAATTCTCTAAATTAGGATACTCATAGAGTTGGAGTGTGAAGTCAAGATGTGTCACACATACTGTTCAGATTCGACCTCAAGTCCACATCTTCGAGAGATTGTCCGCTTTGGGATTGACCCGTCACGGTTTTGTCCTTTGTAGAAAAGGCGCCTCGGTTGGTTTGAAAGGTGTGGGTGTTGTATATAAACTACCCTATGCCTCGAGTACCAAGCGATGTGGGACTATTTTGGTGTATCCAGAACAGAAGCCCCCCAGTCGAGGCTAAGGGGCTAAAGGGAGTCGTTTCCCACAGACGGCGCCACTGTTCAGATTCGACCTCAAGTCCACATCTCCGAGAGATTGTCCGCTTTGGGGTTAACCCGTCACGGTTTTGTCCTTTGTAGAAAAGGCGTCTCGGTTGGTTTGAAAGGTGTGGGTGTTGTATATAAACTACCCTTTGCCTCGAGTACCAAGCGATGTGAGACTATTTTGGTGTATCCAGGCGCCTTTTCTACAAAGGACAAAACCGTGACGGGTTAACCCCATAGCGGACAATCTCTCGGAGATGTGGACTTGAGGTCGAATCTGAACACATACTATGAAGCCAACACATGTGTAATGGCAAATTAAAAAATGTTTCTTTTTTTGATAAACAGTGATGAAAAAATAGTTATAAGAGATTAATTACTATGCACTGACAGTCTAAAATATTTTTATATATGCATCCAATCAAATCACATCATAGTGTCACTTTAATAAATTTGTTCCTAAAACATCTCAACAAATACATACATGTCATGATTTGATTGGATGCACGAGTAAGAAATTGTTACACTGTCAGTGTATACAAATTAAATCCTAAGGGTAAACGATGGAAATACTATTTTAAAAATAAATATTATATTTAATATTAATCTAGAATAAAAATAAAAAGATTGTTTAGAAATATGACATTGTTTATTTGTATATATTGTAATTTATTTCTATTTTAAGAACAAATATAAATCTTTTATAATATTTCATAAGTTTAAAGGGTGCTTCAATTTTATTTTAATAGTGTAATTGTATAAGAATTTAATTTGTTTTTTATATGGGTTGCAATTGTATAGTGCAATTGTTTTTCATTTCATAAGTTAGAGGTATACATATGTACTTGGTAACAATATTGCTCATGAGAAAGATAATTGAAATATACTTTGGTTATAGAATATGATTCATATATTATGGATTTTGTGTTTTTTATTATGTGATATGGTTATTTGAATTTAAATAATAAATTAAATATGTATCTATTCACTATCATCGATCTATACAATTTAAGGTCTCTTATATATATTTAATGAAAATATAATTTTTGTGTTGACATATTGACTTATTTTATAATTTCTTTTCAAATATTCACTTCAAGATATTTTATTTTGATTTCATTAGTACCAATTATTTTAGTTTGTTGTTTGGCTTATGTTTTTCTTTGCTGAGTTTTTTTTTTCTTGTTTTTTTTTCAAGTAATGCTAAAATAAATATTGAATATAAAATAAATATTTTGTTTTTGTTGAGCAAAATCCCATAAGTTTTAGCTTATATGGACTTTTTTTTCCGTTGTGCTATATTCTAATTATATATTATTACATGTTTAAAGACATATATTTTTTTTAAGCAAAATGAGAGCAGAGGAAACTCTCTGGCCTATCCCAAATATATTAAACATAAAAGAAAAGATAGTACAAAGAAAACTGGGGGACGTCAACCTGACCCAGTATACCACACAAAATGTAGCAAACAAAGATAAAACAATTAAAATCAACTACAAAGTGGTTATGGAGCCAAAAGGTGAAGAAAAACCAAAACAAACACAAACTTATCAGACACTATCCAGCGAACCCGCGTACGAGCGCGAAACCAAATAGCAAAAAAAGTGATGAGTGAGCATTTGCTAAGGTGTGAAATCGCGCCTTACTCATCTTGGTTCTGCAAGATTTTCTTTCGAAACTTTGAAACAAGTGCGATGGTGATTTCCTGTTTCTGATGAAGATCTGCAGGACCCTTCGTTGTTATGGTTGGTTGTACTGGCCGCCTCTTTCAACGCCGTTGTTATGGTTGGTTTAAATACATATAATTACTAAAGGCATATTCTATATATTTATTTGTAATATTAATGCTCGCTCTGTGAGGCTTATGTTCCTTCGAAATTTTTTATTTATTTTTATCTCTCCTAATTATTTAAGAATATATTTATGTAGTTTTTTAGTTTGATTGACCATTGTTTTCGAGACTGTGTTTTTGTTTAAAAATAAATAAAAACTACAACTAATTAATTTATTAAAAACAAATTTGAAAGGTCAAATTAAATATTAATTTAAATTTTGTATTAATATCACGAGTGAGTGAATGCTCATAGTTTTTTTTGACAAATGAATGATAATGGTTTTTTTTTTTTACAAAAATTAATGATAGTAGTTAAGGAGTAGAAGTTAATGGATTTTTTACGCAATAAAATAGTAGTATTTTTATTTTGATTTTAGTTGTTTTATGAGCCTATAAGACATAACATTAACTTGTACTATTTACTTGATCCCTCTACAATTAATATTTTTCATTGTTGATTTATTATTTTTTTGGAGAAGCTATTCATTGTAGTTGTTATGAAACCTTTCACGTTCCAATTCACAACTCATGAACTAAAAATTTAGAGTAATTATTATTCATAAAAGATAAAAAAGATTAAATATATTTTTTGATAATTTAGGAGAATTCTTGTACAAAAGCTCAATTAGCTTACTTTACATGTATCCACAATTTTTTTTGTCTTAGTCACTTTGTTGCTCAAGATTCTTCCCTTTTTGTCTAACTCACTTCCTTTTTTCTTTGTGACTTTTGTGAGTATCTCTGTTCATAGGTCTGAAATCCACATGTATGAATTAAAACGTCCGAACAATCCACTCAAGAATCAGTTGTTAGAATCAATAGGCATTCAAATTCTTCATTTGAATACAATGGAATTTTTTAAGATTGACTTGCTTGCTATTTCTTATTAGAATGGAAAGAATTAACACGACCTTACTTTGATGCTTGAGATGCATGAATAAAGTTAATTGCTACTTTTTATTAGAAGATAAGAAACTTGTGATTTTATATAAACATATGAAAGTAATGAATTGAATCAAAAGAATCCAAAATTCTAATATTCTAGAAAACATAAGAAAGAAAATAAGAAAAAAAGAATAACCTTATATAGATTCTCAAATTCAATGTAGAGTTGAAATATTTGACTAATTCATATAATAGAGTAGCTTGAGTATCTATCAAGTCACATAAATCGTTGATGAATAGTCAAGGCATATGTGAGGAGTAAGAAAGACAAACAAAAATAACAATACAATTACCACTCAAAAGTTGTTTGGAGAAGTATTGTATATAAGCAGCAAAAAGAAAGACTCAGAAGAAAACCTTCAAACATTACATACTACCTTTTTATTTTCTCTAGCAAGATTGAAACAATATATTTTCAATTGTAAAACACACCAAACCAATCAAGCCTAAATATGAACACCTAACATGCGTGATTCCTCTTGCCAAAGGCACACTCTATATAATGAAATTGAAGGTTATTATTTATGTGAAAATGAATATAGAGTCTCTTTAATTTAAATGCTTTGATTCATGGCATTTTATCAACCATAAACAGCCTAATTAATAATAGATATCATACTTTTTATATTTTTGATATGTTTGGAATTCCTAGAGTTGAAGAGTCTCTTTAATTTAGCTCATTATTATTTAAATTTATTTTATTATTTATTTACTTAGAATAAGAAGTTGTATGCAACTTTTTTAGAGGTGCCACATCATCACAATGTTTGCATATGGGCAAATGTAGCTTCCTTTTATAAGTAAATAAATAAATAAAAAATTGTTGGGATGAGTCATTCGAAAATTATTGCTTTGTAATTCTTCTTTTTGGCATGTGCCATATTTATTTAAAAGAAACTCGTGTTGCACCAAAACATACTATCACCGAGATTTGTAAGCAACAACAAAGTATCATTAAGATGCCCTTGAACTGAAATGCAACAATTAATTAAGTTAAGGGAAATGCTAATGAATGTCTTCATAACACTCTTTAAGATTTTAGATAGTAAATTTTTATGAAAATATGTAAAATCAATGCATTAGAAATTAAAATTAATGTTTAACATTTTCAATAAATAATATTTTTAAATTGAATTATTAAAAAGTGCTCCCGAAACACTCGTTAACAGGATTCTTAAATTAATAGATACCGAAAAGTTGTTTTGGATACATCAAAATGACAAAATTCCGTCAACTTATTGAACATGTTTTCTATTGGGTGACATTTAACATGGACAAGTTATAAATTTGTGCACCATGGACAACTTTAGATTAACCATTAGATTTTGCTATTGAATTAAGTCTTATCATGTGTCTATCACACTGAATCGAACCTACCCCTCTACAACCATCTCCCTCTTCCCAACCACCACCACCACCAAACTCAAACCCACTATTCATGTTCAAACTTAAAATAATCTTCCAAAAAATTAATCATGCTATTGATCAATCTAATATAAAATCTAAGGTCAAAGCGGAAAAATAAAAAAATAACATGAAATCAACCACAATAAAAGCCCCAAAACGAGTTTATTATTCTGTTGATTTGTTCTAATATTCTCTCTTGCTCTAATTTTATAGTTCTGAAATAAACCAAGCTGACATTTCACACCACAATTATTTTCTATGCTTCGATTTAAAAAAGTAAAATAATTCCTTTATTGCAAAGGGGTTTCAGTAGAATGTTGGTGCAAGATTGTAACAGCCCGGCGACCAGCCACACAGATGCTGAAGCCCCGCTGCTCGTTACCAGCTTAATCACTACCCCCCTTGTAGTGTTTTTGCCTCCGTAGTGATTCGAACCATGCACCCTGGGGATAAATACATGTTCAATGCAATCACTACTACCAATTGAGCTACTAGCTCAATTGGTAGTAGTGATTGCATTGAACATGTATTTATCCCCAGGGTGCATGGTTCGAATCACTACGGAGGCAAAAACACTACAAGGGGGGTAGTGATTAAGCTGGTAACGAGCAGCGGGGCTTCAGCATCTGTGTGGCTGGTCGCCGGGCTGTTACAAAGATGATATTTGAGTTTGGTTTTACTGGTTGATTTAATTTTGAGATTGAGTCCGTCTTTGCTTGCCTCTCGGTTTGAATTGGGCATGGTTTTGTTTCAGACTCTAGGAATCTTGGTGATTTAAGCGGTGGAGTTTGGTTTTCCAACTTGTTTTATGTTACAGTGAAGTGAGTCTTTGAGTTTGATGGTGGTGGGTGGTTTGGAAGAGGGAGATTGTTGCAGAGGAGGAGGTTAGATTCAGTGTGATAGACACATGATATGACTTAATACAATAACAAAATCTAATGGTTAACCTAAAGTTGTCCATGGTGCACAAATTTATAACTTATCCATGTTAAATGCCACCTTTCTATTGTATTGATTCTAGACACCAATCCAAAATGAACAATGTTGAGAGTGAGAACACAACCCAAAGGAATTTAAAAGTAGTAAATTTAAAAGGTAGTACTAACTAGCATCCCGGACACTGTTTAAGCAATTTAAAAGTAGTAAATTTTTTATTTATAAAAAATATATTTTACATTTTTAAAAAGTTTAGTACACAAATTTCAAGACAATTTTATTAGGGATTGTTTCGATCCGACCTCAAGTCTACATCTTCGAGAAATTTTCGGCTTTAAGGTTAACCCGTCACGGTTTTGTCCTTTGTAGAAAAGGCGTCTAAGTGCTTCGAAAGGTGTATGTATTGTATAAAACTACGCTTAACCTAGATTACCAAGCAATGTGAGACTATTTTGAAATGTATGAATGTTGTATATAAACTACCTTTATTTTTGATTACCAAGCAATGTAACACTATTTTGGTGTATCCGAAACGGGGATACATGTTAGCATTTTTATAAAAGAAAAAGTATAAATACTAATAAAAATGTAAAAGTTTTATTTTTCTTTTAAAAAATAAGATAAAATATTCTATAAATTTTTTTTTCATAAAAGTATGTGCATTTAATAGATTGAAAATTAAACTATTTAATTTTTTTAAAAAAAAATTAATATGAAATACTAAGGGCAGTTTGTTCTTTAGCCAGTTGTCTCTACTATGAACAACTAACATAGCACCAGAAGCGTTCCCCGCCTTCAGGAACACAAAAAACTGAAAAACAAAACAATTCCAACTTCAAGCAATCTTCCCACTAAACGACACCGTTTACCGAAATTTCCATTTCGCTCATCGATGCATTTTCTCAACCAATCCCAAACGAGAGAGAAATAACAAAATCACATTCACACTCACAATGGTGCACAGTGCCTACGATTCCTTCGAGTTTCTCACCAATTCTCCATCCAAAATCGAATCCATCGAATCCTACGCTTCCAAAATCCTCTTAGGATGCTCCGATGGATCTCTCCTCGTTTACGCGCCGGCATCGGAGCAATCATCGACTGCGCCGGAGGAAATACGGAAGGAAGCGTATGCATTGGAGAGAAACCTAAAAGGATTTGCGAGAAGGCCTGTGGTTTCAATGCAGGTGGTGGAATCGAGAGAGCTTCTTCTCTCGCTTTCTGAATCCATCGCGTTTCATAAGCTTTCTACGTTTGAAACCATTGCTGTTATTACTAAGGCGAAAGGTGCTCATGCTTTTTGCTGGGATGAACAGCGAGGCTTCTTGTGCTTTGCTAGACAGAAGCGAGTGTGTATCTTCAGACACGACGGTAATTCCCTCGCATTCAATACTTTTTTTCTTTCTGTCTGTTAATTTCATAATTTGATTAGTATTAATTTTTGAAGTTAACTTGATCTCAATGAATTAAGATGTATGCATTATGTAGTA
This sequence comes from Trifolium repens, assembly GCA_030408175.1. Taxonomy (NCBI): domain Eukaryota; kingdom Viridiplantae; phylum Streptophyta; class Magnoliopsida; order Fabales; family Fabaceae; genus Trifolium; species Trifolium repens. Next base: position 43,976,985 of record CP125851.1, read on the forward strand.
GTAGTAGCAGCAGTAGTAGTTTATGCGTGGGCGGTTGGGTAGGTCAACTAGTTTGAGCGAGTTAAAAGAGTTAAGGCGTAATAGGACCGGTGTTCATTGTTAAGTTCTGATGAAGGAGAAAAATACCAGGGTTTGGCAGTTTGAAGAAAAAAAGTATTAGTTTATGCGTTTTGATAAATAGAAATGGTAGTATTATATAGAGTTTAATGGAGATGCACTCATCATACACCAATATAAGACCACTTTGTAAATGTATTATAAAGGCAAAATTATGTCTGCGGTCCTTTAAGTTTAATTAAGTTATATTTTTTTCCGAATTGGTTCTTTATGTTACATGCAGTGTTATCCTTTTAAGTTATGCTCTTGTTGCAATGTTGGTCGTTCTTTATGTTACATTTTGTGATTGTGCAAACCATAGCTTTTATTTCACGAAAAGAGATGAACAACATTTAGGTGTCAATTTATTGTGTATCACACTAGAGATGAATGACTCACTGTTTTGGGTTCGTAAATTCGAGCAATTGCTTCTAAATGAAGACATTGCTGCGGAATATTAATATGGTTTTAAGGTTTTTGAAAAGAAATGGACGGATATGACATGTCTGTGAGTTTTTTCTGTGTTAAAATGTCACATGTGCTTTTTGTTTTTAACGGAACTTGTTAAGAAGGCTAACAGTGCAAGTATAATGTAACATTAAGGTCCAATTCAGGAAAATAAAAAATTAATGGACCAATCCAGGAAAATGGTCAAACTATAGGACCTCGGGCTTAATTTTGCTTATTATAAAATGATGGAACTCAGAAATTCATAAGCAATGAAAATGGAAATTTTATTGAATTATATGTGAGTACAATGGGTGTAATAACAGAAAAAGGAAAGGAATAACCAGAGTTCTATGAACTCCTAGACCAGAGCAAGATTGCTCCTACACGAGAGAAATACTCTCCTAATTGACTCTTAACAACTTTCTGCATACGTCACTCACCTCTCTACCTTTTCTCTTATAACCCAAGACTCCCTAAAACTTAGGGAGAGATCTAAATAACACATACTCCCTAGTAACTAACTTTGATTCTAACAGCTTCTATAACCATCTAGAACCCGTACTTGTATAAATTGGGCCCAATGATTGGGTCATCACATGTATGGAAACTCAGTTTTCTATCATAAAACAACTGTAAAATACCGATTTCTCACTAGACGTCAGTGTAAAACTAGTGTGAGTACTGATAGTGTATGATCCTCAGGCATTAGTCTTAATCGTTACTATCCGCGGTGGTGCCAATGGCACGGGGATGTCAGCATAGGCCAAGCTAGACGATTGCTACATACGTCTAAACACCAATCCATTTTAACCAGACACAGATAATCAACTAAACCACCAGCCGTAATTACTACTAGTTTGACACCATAAGATCTCCCGGAGAGTGGTTTGTCCACCAAACATGATTTTTCAGTTTTTAGTTGATTTGATGAGAATAAAAAACTCACATCTATGGAGAAGATGAGAATTCAATCCCTTAGTTTTTGATCATTAAATTTTTAAATGTAGTAAAGTGATGTCGTTGCTCGCTGTAGTATTTCCAATTTGGTTTTCATAGAAGCTTAAAAATAAAGAAAGGAACAAATATATAACTAGAAGCGTCTAACGTGAATACATGTCGGACACACGTATAAAACTACTGTTTTGATGTGATTGTTTTTCATTAATTATGATGACCTCTTGTTGGTGTTTTCTCTAGGTGGTAGAGGGTTTGTGGAGATGAAAGACTTTGGTGTTCCTGATGTGGTGAAGTCAATGAGTTGGTGTGGTGTGAATATATGTCTGGGGATTAGAAAAGAGTATGTGATTCTGAATGCTACAAGTGGTGCAATATCTGAAGTTTTTACTTCTGGGAGGATAGCACCACCTTTGGTGGTATCACTTCCTTCTGGAGAGCTCCTTCTGGGCAAGGTATTCACTTCGTTGTTTGATTCTTGAATGATATATATGTCGATGATATTTGTTTAATATTTTCACAAGTGCATTCTTTTCCTAGTAGTACAAAATGCTTAGATGTTAGAATATAGTTTATGTAATAAATGCACATTCTACTTTTCCTTGCCATGTTGGCAATGACATAATGTTGGATAGATATAATGGCCGTGTTTAAATTGACCTATAGGTTGGGTATTGGAGCTGTGAACTGCTTGAGCTTATGTAAGTTAGGGTAGGGAGGTATCAGCTATATATATATATTATACACCAATGAGACTAAAAGTTTTCTGCCACTTGGTCGTGTCACATAGATCAAACAGTGTTATATTGCTCAAGTACTTGTATAAATTTATTAGCGCACAATATTGCTTGCCCCAAGAATGTATGTTTCTGAAAGTTGTATATAATTAACGATGTTAGAAGTATTGATGTTGGAACTCAAAATCTAGCTACTCTTAGAGCAGGGGAGAGCAATCAAAATATTCATAGAACAGATTGAAGAGGAAGATTGAAACAAGATTACTAAAAAATTGTGCTTGTCACTATTCTTAAGGATTCATTTCTGCCCTACCTGGAGCTATGCTTGGTTTATGTAGCCTGGTTGGGCAATAATGCAAAACCAAATGTGGATCTATAATCCGGAACTCAACACTTTAATTACACAGACAAGGATTCTAAGTTTGAAATTCACATAGACCTACAAAGTATAACAAATTGTCTGTCTGTTAGAGCATCATAAAGATGCCCTCTAATAAAGATCACCATTCCCTTTTCTAATTTGAAAATGAGGAGTGCAGTTTCAATTACAACTTACAAGCCTCTTTTTAAACTTCTTCCTTTAGTGTCTCTCTTACTTCACTTCACATGCTTCTTGGTTTATATGTTTTTGAAAATAACTATAATTTCTCAAGATTTATGACTTCTCATACTTTAATAATATTAAGTAAACAATTTATTTTTTGTAAAACTGGGATGGGAAGGGTCATTCGCTCAGAGATACTTTCAAGCTGTTATAGCTAAGTTAATTAATTTTATTTTTTATGCTGAGGTATTCTTTTCAAAACCTCCTGCTTCATGCTGTTGCATTTTCTTGAGTCAGATAAACCAATGTTCTTCTGGTGCATTTTTAGGAGAACATTGGTGTCATTGTGGACCAAAATGGAAAACTTCGTCCAGATGGTAGGATTTGTTGGTCAGAGGCCCCCGCAGAAGTTGTAATTCAGAAGCCATATGCTTTAGCCCTGCTGCCAAGATTTGTTGAGGTAGACAAGTATTTGGTGTCAAACTTCCTGGTTATCAAGAATAAATTTTAGGCTATTTTTATTTTTTTGTTGGAAGAGGTTATACCATTTATTTTGCTTACATTTTGCAGATTCGATCTCTCCGAGCTCCATATCCATTGATACAAACAATAGTTTTTCGAAACATTCGCCATCTTCGCCAGAGCAATAATTCAGTGATTATTGCTTTAGAAAATTCTGTTCATGGCCTCTTTCCTGTTCCTCTTGGAGCTCAGGTATTGTAATGTGGTCAATTTTCGTAATGTGGTATTGCAAATGAGAAAACAGTGAAACATTTTACTTCTATTTGCAATTCTTGGTTATATATTATACCTTTTTGTGTTTTGTTATTATATATCACAAATTAACGATTGTACTATTTCATTGCAGATTGTCCAATTAACAGCCGCTGGTAACTTTGAAGAAGCTTTGTCGTTGTGCAAGCTCCTTCCACCTGAAGATTCAAATCTTCGTGCTGCAAAGGAGGGTTCAATTCATATAAGGTTTATAGCCATAATAGATTATTTTTGTTAGTGGTAATAATAATTAATGTCATAAGTATTATTCCATCGCATGTTACATAGTTATACTATAAATATTAGTCACTACACTATAAAAAATCTTAAAATTAGTGGTAATAATAATTAATAACTGATATAAATAAAACTCTTCAAGTAAACCTATAGCTTGAGTTAAGGTATAAAGTTGTTATTATTGTCATGCCACGGGTCAAGAAGTTAATACCCCATGTTTCAACTTTACAGATTTGAGAGTAATAAGATTTTGGGGTTAGTGTGGGGCTGGCCCATCATTATGCAACCCATGTCAATAGCCCAATAGCTATATGTAAGGTCTTTTTAATAATGTGCGGTAGCCCCAAAATACCAGTATACATATAGTTATTGGGCTATTGATATGGATTGCATAATGATGCCTTCAATAATAATAGGTGAAATATATTTTGTGGAATCTTTTGCATTTCATTCACTCTTGTGGAATTCTAAAGTACTAAAATCTTGACATGCTTCTCATTGCTCATTTTGCAATTTTCTCACTAAGTTGTTAAATGTGTTATGTTACATTATAGATATGCCCACCATCTTTTTGACAACGACAGCTATGAGGAGTCAATGGAACATTTCCTAGCATCTCAAGTAGATATAACTCATGTGCTTTCTCTGTACACATCCATTATCCTTCCGAAGACAACTATTGTTCATGATCCAGATAAATTGGACATTTTTGGGGATGCTATGGATCTCTCTAGAGGTTCTTCGGCTATGTCTGATGATATGGAAGAATCGGATGACAATGCAGAATTTGAATCGAAAAAAATGAGCCATAATATGCTTATGGCTCTCATAAAATATTTACAGAAGAAGAGACCTAGTATTATTGAGAAGGCCACTGCAGAAGTAACTGAGGAAGTTGTTTTTGATGCAGTTGGTAATAACTTTGCATCCAATAACAGTAATAGGTTTAAGAAAATAAACAAGGTATAATACTGAGTTTTTTCGTTTGTTCCTTATTCACGTGTAAAGTATGGTTCATGTACGATTAATGTTTCTATTTATCTTCAATATTGCATGATGACAAATGCTTTTGGGGTAGATCTACTAGAATTTACAACTCATGCATATATTTGGAGGTCAAAAAGGGAAGCACCGTGCTTGTATAATATTTTGTTGACAAAAAAATTATACATATTGAAGTACTGCGGAATTCTTTAAAGAATGTATGCAAGATGTATGCTGAAGCTGTGGGACACAAGAGTCCCTAATCCTTTTTTTAACGTTATAGCTATGCAGTACTAGTATTGATTTTTATCATAATTGTTATTGAAGTTATTACTTGGAAAATTATTGGTGTCAGGGGCGTGGAAGTGCACCTGTTAGTTCGGGAGCTCGGGAGATGGCTTCAGTATTGGATACTGCTCTACTCCAAGCATTGCTTCTAACTGGACAACCTTCTATGGCTGAAAATTTGTTGAGAGGTCTTAACTACTGTGATTTGAAAATATGTGAAGAGATACTTCAAGAAGGCAGTTACCATGTTGCTTTAGTAGAACTTTACAAGTGCAACTCCATGCACCGGGAAGCCCTTGAACTTATTGATAAATTGGTGAAAGAATCAAAGTCTAGCCAATCTAAGATCGCACATAGATTCAATCCTGAGGCCATCATCGAGTACCTCAAGGTAAATTTTCTATTTGGTTGATAGTTTTGATGATAAACATTTTGCTTCTGTGTTCCTACAAAACTGTCATGCCTATATATTTTCTTCCTCAAAAAATAGCTGATTTAACATAATACGAAGGAAGCAACATAGTTTGGATATGACATTATAAAACCTGTAATCAGATAGTAAGGGTACTGTTACTTTTGGTGTATATATTATGGCTTAAACAAAGGAATGGTTTTTAGTTTGATTAAGTGGTGTTCTTCAGATGGAATTTCGTTATCAAACATTCATTTGTTCTTTAGCCATAATGTGGGCAACAATGGACAACAGTGAACCATTTTAAGTTTATTGAATAGTTTAGTCATTTTCCTCTTTTGACATACAGCTAAATGAGAAAATATTTGCAGTCACTTAGGGGATTAGTTAAAAATATATTTTCAGTTTCTGTTATGCATGAGTTGAAGTTTTCAAGGTGTTATTTTAAATTTTGTCAAAAAAAGGTGTTATTTTAATTTATATCAATTATACATGGATTATTGTTAGTCGGTGCTAATTTTCTCTGATTTGGCGGGTTTCTGATGCAGCCACTTTGTGAAACAGACCCAACACTTGTTCTAGAGTACTCCATGCTTGTTCTTGAAAGCTGCCCAACCCAAACTATTCAGCTCTTTTTGTCTGGAAATATTCCAGCAGATATGGTTAACTTATATTTGAAGCAACATGCTCCAAACTTGCAAGCCACGTACTTGGAGCTCGTGCTTTCAATGAATGAGGACGCTGTATCTGGAACTTTGCAAAATGAAATGGTGAGGGCCTCTGGTATCTGATTCAATAGCTCCAAGGACTAAAGCAATTTTACTTTTTCTTTTTCAAACGCAATTAGCTATATGGTATTTTCATGATTGATGTGGTCAATAATAAGAGAATAATCTCTATTTACTTGCTGTACTCTGGAATGTAGGTTCATATCTATCTTTCTGAAGTACTTGATTGGCATGCTGATTTAAGTTCTCAACAGAAATGGGATGAAAAAGTTTATTCCCCCAAAAGGAAAAAATTATTGTCTGCTTTGGAGAGTATATCAGGATATAATCCAGAAACTCTGCTTAAACTTCTTCCGTCAGATGCTTTATACGAAGAGCGGGCAATATTGTTGGGAAAAATGAACCAACATGAACTAGCATTATCTTTGTATGTTCATAAGGTATATCAAGTAAATATCATAATGTCTTTACTGTGTAAACAACAACTATAATGCTGTAATGTATTTTAAGTTTAATTGCTTTGTGCGCATGTATTGTATATATATCTTTGTTGTTGTGAATATAATGGGAATAAGTTAACTTCCTTTTCATTTGTAGCTTCATGTTCCAGAACTGGCATTGTCATATTGTGATCATGTGTATGAATCTACCCATAAGCCTTCTGTAAAATTTCCCAGCAACATATACTTGATGCTTCTGCAAATCTATTTGAATCCACGGAGGACGACCGTGAACTATGAAAAGAGAATTTCAAATATATTATCCCCCCAGAGTAAATCCCTTCGAAGGGTTTCTTCAAAATCATTATCAAGAACTAGAAGTCGAGGATCAAAGAAAATTGCTGCAATAGAGATTGCTGAGGACACAAAAACTAGTCTTAGTAGCGACAGTGGTAGGAGTGATGCTGACACGGATGAATTTATTGAGGAAGGGAGTACTTCTATCATGCTTGATGATGCCCTCGATTTATTAAGCCGCAGGTGGGATAGAATCAATGGAGCCCAGGCCCTTAAACTGCTACCGAAAGAGACCAAATTGCAGGTATAGTTGAGGAAAGTAAGGGATTGAATTGCCTTTATTTCATCAAAGACAAATTTGACACATGGTTTACAGTTTCATGGTTATTCTGCCAATTCTTGGTGTTGGGCCAGAGCTAGATAACACACAACACTTGTTTTTATTGGTCCAACTTACGCTAATGGTGGAGTTTGTTCTATTAGTTCAATTTATTTATTTTTTATAAATATTTTATTAGACATGTATTAGTTTGTTTATTTATTTATTTATTTGATTTAGTAAACAATTGAATGTTATCTACAGAACTTGCTTCCATTTCTTGGACCCCTTGTGAGAAAATCTAGTGAAATGTACCGTAATTGCGCAGTTGTCAAGAGCTTGAGACAGAGTGAGAACCTTCAGGTAAGCATGCATCAGTGTATTTCTTGCTTCTATTGATCCCTATCCTTCAATGCTTTCTTCTTCACATACCAAGGTAGTGCAATCTAGGAAACAAAGAGCGACATGCTCTTGCACATTCAGATGCTAATGTTTTGTTACCGTACATGTACCTATCTATCACGACTCAATCTGCTTTCCACAGGTGAAAGATGAACTATACAACAAGAGAAAAGCAGTTATAAAGATTAGTGGTGATAACATGTGCTCCTTGTGCAATAAGAAAATAGGGACTAGTGTTTTTGCAGTTTATCCAAATGGGAAAACTCTAGTCCATTTTGTCTGTTTCAGAGATTCTCAAAGTATGAAAGCTGTGGGCAAAGGGTCTCCACGCAAAAAGGCATTTTGAAAAGAGTTCTACTATTCAGACACAAATTTCTGGACACCGTAGCCTAACAATAACATGGTACCAACTACATAAGCATGGGGTGTGTTTGCAGACCAAGGTTAGAGAAAACATTATTATTAAAAAAGACCAAAGCGTATGCCGACCGTATTGTTATACAGTGTCAGTGTTATGATTTGTCTTTACAAATCATTTCTATTTTGAAAATGGGTATTGAAAAGTTGAGGTGAATATGCTTAGGAGATCAGCTTGTACTAGTTTGAACTTTGTAGGTGCGATGTCACTACAAAAGGTGTGATATGTATTTGTTTAATGTAAATGTTGGTTTGTCTTTTGGTTAAATATAAGCATCGAAAGGGAATAGGTATTTTTCTCTCCTTTCACCCAGTTTTCTTCTAAAATAAATAAGGTTAGTATGTAATTGGTTCTACGATGACAAAAATTGATTTTGAATGAATTGATTTTATTAAAAATAAGTTGAAGGTAAAATGATATATGTACGTATATATATATATATATATATATATATATGTGTGTGTGTGTGTGTGTGTGTGTGTGTGTATATATATAGGGTACATTAGCAACATACACATTTGAATGAGACAAAAAGGATCATTACTATTAATTTAATAAAAAAATAGAATTTAGGGATAAAATTGTAATTTTATAGAAGAAAAATGGAGAAATAAAGTACAAACAGAAAATGAAGAGAATAAGCTTTGTTACTGTTTCTCTTTCCAGTGCCTTGTTAATTAACTTAATTAACACCAATTTTTTAACTTGAAATACAAATTAAGCAATTTTTTGGATTTTAATTGAAGAAATTTCTTTAAAAATTTTCAACTGATCATGAGAACTGGACCATGTTTTGGGAATTTTGTGAACCGATTTATTTTCTTTTACACTTCCTCTTTGACGAAATTGAAGAAATTGGAAAATGGAATCAATTGAAGAAACTTCTTTAAATTTTTTGTGTTTTGCTCTCAAACACTTCCTCTTTGACGTGGGAAGAAAAATGGAAAAGTGAGGGGGAACAGCATCAAAATCACACCCCTATCTCCAAATTCTATTTTTTATTAATTTAATAACAATGATTTTTCGATGATTATGAGTATGTTTGGTTTGGCTTTCCCACCCTACAAAATGTGCATCTATCCGAGTTTTTAGTAATTTTTAGAAGCGACAAAGCGTAGCTTCATTTTGCAGTAGTTTTCTACCGTGATTTTAAGAGAGGTGGAAGCTGAACAAACATATGCTACCAACTTCTCCATCTACATTTTTTCCAAAACCATCTCTTTTTAACATCTCTGTGTTAAAAATCTTGAAAACGCAATTAGCCATCGTGGCTAAACTTTTTACTTTTTATGTAGCGGACTCCTCATGATAACCGTTCGGAGTCTGTACTTTGAAATAACAAATATGTTTGAGTTTTAAAATTCGAAAAAGATAAATTTGTCTAGAATAAAATAAAATTTAAGGTGGTATCAGAACTGTGGGGAGTGGGGGAAGAAATTCAGAACATCATAACATGATTGGCCCAAGTTTGTTCCAAGTCAGTCTTGCACATATTGATTTTAGGACAAAGATGCTAAATATTAGGAGCAGTTACTTGAAATTATGATACGTGGAATAATGGTTAAAACAATCATTTCAATGCAGCATTTCAGTCTAGAACAAAATGGTTATATTTGTTTGCTTATATCATCAGTCTTTGCCTTTGCATTTTTGTTAGGATCGGATGTTTAGTTTTAGAACTTAGTTTGATTAAAAAAAGTTTTAGAACTTAGAAGCATGCATTTGGATTGGTGTTTGTAAACATGTCATTGAAAAGCATAGTAAAAAATGGAATATGTAGCATTCCAAGCAAGCGTTGGCTCTGTCGATCAAAGTCACATGTTGCTTCGGATGTTACTCCAATTGAACCTATTCAACAGGGACAGTGGGCAAATCTACCACCTGAATTGCTTTTGGACATAATCCGGCGGGTTGAAGAGAGTGAGACATCTTGGCCTGCACGTGCTGCTGTTGTCTTTTGTGCTTCGGTATGTAAATCATGGAGATCCGTAACGAAAGAGATCATCAAGAATCTTCAACAATGTGGAAAGATCACATTTCCTATTTCATTGAAGCTGGTAATTAATTCTTCTTCCACTTTTTGGTCTAATCCAAATTATTCTTAAACCCCATGTTTTTAATGTTCTCTTTCATTTACGTGTATGATGAATAGCCCGGTCCCCGTGATCATCTGATGCAATGCTTTATTAAAAGGATCAAAGAAACTTCGACATTTCTGTTGTACTTAGGTTTGATGCCATGTAAGTATTTCATTGCTGAAACATTCCATACAATTTTCTAAGACAATGAATATAAATTTTCAAATTTCTCATCTTTATGTTGCTCTTCAAGCTTGCATTCATTACTATCAATGTTCAATTTCAACTCATGTGCATCGTCATTTTTTTTTTATGATCTATGTATGTAAGAGGCTTGTTTTGGTTTGCTTGTAATTGAATAGCGGGGAATGAGAGTAATAAGTTTTTATTAGCTGCCAAAAAGATAAAAAGGGCTGCACGCATCGACTTTGTCATATCCTTGGCTGCAGACGATTTTTCTCCAGCCAGTAACAATTATGTTGGTAAACTGAGGCAAGTTTGTCATATCCTTGGTTTTAATAGAAGCGTAAATCAATGTTTCTATCGGCTTTTCCTCAGGACCTTTATAATCTTCACAACTTGATTTTTATACATATGGCAGGTCTAATTTTTCGTGCAACGAGTTCACTATATGTGACTATCAACCTCCATATGATGCTGCAGTTCAACCAAATTGTCGAACGAGCAGGAGATTTAATTCTAAGAAGGTGTCACCAAGAAGTGCATATCGCCATTGTGTTAGAACCATTTCCAACATGCTGTTCCTTAGAAATCCAAGAAGTGTGCACTGCTTCATGAACTATATACCTATCTCAGCTATTCAGGAAGGGGGAAACCCCGGCCTGACTCCAGCATCTTTATCTGAAATATGTGATGAAACTTTTTCTCCTTCTCCGGCACTAAACCAAGGCTCAGTCAAGCCCTTGATACTCCAAAACAAGGCTCCCTTATGGAATGAGCAGAGTAAGAGTTGGTGCCTAGACTTCAAGGGCCGTGTTAAAGAGGCTTCTGATAAAAACTTTCAACTTGTAGCCGCAGCTGCTGTTGGTCCATCTCATAATGTTTCTCCTGCGAAGCAAGAAAAGATAATCTTGCAGTGTGGAATAATTGAAAAAGATATATTCTTCATGGACTACTCTTATCCAATGTCTACCTTCGAAGCCTTTACCATCTTCTTGACATCAATGTAATCATCATCTAATGATTTGTTGCGTATAAAAATGCGCACAGTTAATCAAACACCAACAACTGTGGCATGCAGGTAAAAACATGGTCACAGAATTCATTGCACTTTTAAGTCGCGAAACACTACAAGCATATGTTTGCTCGAAATAAAAAACTATGAAACATTATAAATCGACTTACATAACTTGTATTTTCTGCTTTCTTGAGAGGGAAATGTTTTATCCGTGTAGTTGCAATTGCAAAGCTTCACCTTATACACTGCTTATTTACAGCTAGTACTCTTCCCTTCTACTTATATTACAAACTTTTCATGTGAATTGATTAGTTTGAAAGCTTAAACTGAATGGTGTAGCAGCACTCAATGTGGGACTATTTTTATCCTATTATTATTAACCGTTGAGCTTTGTTTCTTTTATAGTTTATAGTAATTGTTAAATTGTTAATCAAATTATAGTAATTTCTTTAAAAACCAATTTTCATAAATATTAACATAAAAAATTTCAAGACTCATATTTTGTCTTTTAATATTTCAAGTTATTTGTAATTTTTATTTCTGTAATCAATTGCAATTATAAAGGGAACTTATTATCCGAATTTTTTTATACAAAGAGTTGCATGTGATTTTATTTTTTTACACAAGCAAACTCACATCATTTCATTAAATAAGAAAGGTGCAATACGAAGAGGTAATAACTCAAATATATAGCGACTAGACCAAGAAGTGGCCGCTCTAGCAAACGTATGAGCAACCATATTCATTTGTCGCTTCGTAAACTTCACCTCAAAGTTTGGGTGTAAGAACAATAAACATAAACATTTAATTATAAAAATTAAAGTACTAAAATCTGATGCACCAACACATGAATGGTGAATAGCATCAAGTACACTTTTCAAACCTCTACGCTCCAACTCCTTCATTGCATCAAGTAAGGCAATTGCTTTCCCTTTAATTATAGAACACATATTATAAGTACCTTGTACTTGTGGAGATTTCAACCATAATCCATCCTCTTCTCAAAGTCAAGGCTCACCCAGGACTTTGATTTTACTACCATCCCCTATACTCCACTTACAATCATCCATTAGTACTTTACGTGACTTCCAAATACCGCGCCACACATAGTTCGGATTACTACATGTGATTTTTGTTAGTTTGCTCCAATATTCTAAAATTACCAAGTATCGCGTTAGATACCATATCTGACACCAATGATCGATACATGTTAGAAAAGTATCTGGTGATGATGAGAATGGAGGAGAGGAGATTGAAACAATAGTTTTAACTCTTAAGTGGTAAATATTAGACTATTATGTTCTTTTTGAATAATACTATAACGATGTCTTTTAAGATATATAATACTATTGATATAATTTTTGGGATAATAGTCCTAATGATGATTTTTTATAGCACATGTAATTCACTTCATTTAATAATTTTATTAACGTGAATGTTTATTTTATTATCTATTTTAGTTATGTTTATATTGTTGTGAATTCGATCCAAAAACACACCAATAATCCTTGAACTAGTGTGTGGGGCAAAACAATTAAAGCAACCAAACAGCAACAATGGATAACCAAGCAATAATAATCAACCAAAGCTAAAACTAATGAAAGCAATAAAGAACACAAGATATTGTTTACCCAGTTCGGTGTTAACGAACCTAATCTGGGGGAGAGAGATCTCCGTTCCACTATCAAAGCTTCCTCATACTTGATTACAACGAGATTTACAAGAGTTGCAAGAATTTAGAGTTTTCCTAAATTCTACCCTTTTCCCAAATCTCTTCCCGTGACCAAGAGATTTCAATGATAAGTGTTTCTTAGGTGTTACAATGATTACCCCAACCCTAGAAGTGACCCAAGAGAAGCCCTCTAACACTCTAGCCTTGATGTTGGTGAAACCCCCATTGAAACCCTAATTTTTCCTTTCTTTTTCCTCTCTCGGTGCAGAAAAACAGAACAGCCATATATATAATCGCGGCCGCGCCGCGCGCCAGGGACCGGCGCCGCGCGCCACCTGGACAGATCCCACAGCCCTTTCCAGTGGCGTGTGGGCGCCCCGCGCCACCTGCATAGCCAGGCCTTGCTTCTTCACCATTTTCTGCACTTTGCTTCACTTTGATCATGTAATTTCAAGGCAATTACTAACAATCTCCACCTTGCCTTTAAATTCATGGTGATGCCAACTTCCCATCAACCATCATGCTGCTCTCTCCAACCTGATTTCACCACACCTTCTTTGAACCCCGAAGTGAACCGCTTCGTACTCTCAAAGAAATACTTGCCTCCAATTGTCCTTGGAATTTTAGAACAATCCTACAAGTCACACCACCACCTTCGAACCCCGGAATGCCTTCCGTACTCTCGAAGAAAAATGCTTGCCCTCAACTTAGCCTTGGAATTTTAGGCAAGTTCCACAAGCCGCAACTTCAAATTCTCTTGTATCCAACTACCTCTAATAGTCCCACAAGTTCCCGAATTCGATCACCGTTGCTTCCAATTGCCTCCCTGAAGATCTTTCAAGTTTTGCACTTCTTCAGACACAATCAAAACATAAACCCACAAGGTTTTCATAGCCATACCACTTCGGTGTACCTCCACCTCAAACCGAGATTACTCCACCAAAGTCTCAAACCGGTATTTTCACTATGATTCCCACCTTGTAACCTGCAAAACTGTCAATACTTGCTCTGAAACAAACTTCAGGTCATTGTTAGTATCCAACATTTCCAGTTTAGTTCCAACACCTAGCAACCTCGTTTCACTAGTCACACTAAACCTATGTCACTAACAAGTATCCACCAAAGTTTCACAACTCCACCATATGAGAAATACCTCTAGTAACAAATGCATAACCAACAGTAGAACCAACTATCTATGCATTTTAAGTTCAAGAGAAAATACCTCACATCATGTAAAAGAGACTCACCGATACCTTGAACCTTACAAGCTTTCCCGTCTTCAAGATGAACAACTCCACCTTCAACTAGCTTTAGGGCTTCAAAAATATACTTTCTCTCAACACATGTGATAGGAGCATCAAAGTCCACGACTTAAGACTCCACCGATTCCGAACTTCACACCACTAGAGTTTCCGCATCCTCATAACCAAGTTGTTGTTCCACAAACACCCGAGTATTATTACCACCGCCTCTCCAGGCCGATGTTGAGTATTATTTCACCGCCTCTCCAGGCCGACACCGAGTATTATTACCACCGCCTCTCCAGGCCGACCTTCATTGCAATCTCCTTTAGCTTTTTACCTTCGAGGCACCGGATAACCACACTCCATGTTTTATCCATCATCCCGAACATTAAAATTGCTTCCATCTTCACTTTCCACAATTCAAAATTGTTTCCGGAAAATTTCACCCATGGTGCCTTAATTTGTTTAAACCCTTGCCCCACGGTGGGCGCCAATTGTTGTGAATTCGATCCAAAAACACACCAATAATCCTTGAACTAGTGTGTGGGGCAAAACAATTAAAGCAACCAAACAGCAACAATGGATAACCAAGCAATAATAATCAACCAAAGCTAAAACTAATGAAAGCAATAAAGAACACAAGATATTGTTTACCCAGTTCGGTGTTAACGAACCTAATCTGGGGGAGAGAGATCTCCGTTCCACTATCAAAGCTTCCTCATACTTGATTACAACGAGATTTACAAGAGTTGCAAGAATTTAGAGTTTTCCTAAATTCTACCCTTTTCCCAAATCTCTTCCCGTGACCAAGAGATTTCAATGATAAGTGTTTCTTAGGTGTTACAATGATTACCCCAACCCTAGAAGTGACCCAAGAGAAGCCCTCTAACACTCTAGCCTTGATGTTGGTGAAACCCCCATTGAAACCCTAATTTTTCCTTTCTTTTTCCTCTCTCGGTGCAGAAAAACAGAACAGCCATATATATAATCGCGGCCGCGCCGCGCGCCAGGGACCGGCGCCGCGCGCCACCTGGACAGATCCCACAGCCCTTTCCAGTGGCGTGTGGGCGCCCCGCGCCACCTGCATAGCCAGGCCTTGCTTCTTCACCATTTTCTGCACTTTGCTTCACTTTGATCATGTAATTTCAAAGGCAATCTATATAATTTGCATTTATAGATTTAAATTTTATTTTTTATTTTAAGTATTTTAGTTGTATCGTATCTTAAATTTAAAAATATTTTCTTACCGTCGTATTTGTCCTCTGCTGGGTCTTCTATTGTTAGCTTATTAGTAAAATAATCGTCTATGATGCTAAATGTTAGGAGGAAGCAGTTGAACGTGGAATGATTGTTAAACAAGTTACTCATTCAGCAAATAAATTAAATAAATAAATAATTAGTCTTCCCCAAGATCCGTTCTTTACTCTTAGTTGTGAAATAAACTGAACTGTTAGTAATTAATCACAATCATTTCAGTTGCTGCTTTCACTGTCACAGATTAGTTTTTCTACTCTATTTATGTGTGTCTGTTTGTTTAGTCTTAGATTGCAAAATGTGACAAAATGAGTTGTTTTCAATGCATTATTCAATCTACAACAATTTCTGCATGAAATACATTTGTTATGAGGAACTAGATGTATTTTTGTTAGGATCAGAAACTTAGTTAGAAGCATGGATTTGGAATGGCGCAGTTTTGTGATGCAACAGAAAATCAAAATCTGTGAAGTCGAGGGGATGAAAAATGGAACAGGTAGCATATCAAAGTGGGGTGATGTGAGCGAGCGCTATCGCGCAAAGTCACACCTTACGCTCGATGACGATGTGAATGATTTCCGGCACATTAGTTCTCATTCGTGTCAAGATCAAGCCTTGCTCGACACCAGAGGTATTCAACCGGGACAATGGGAAACTCTACCACCTGAATTACTTTTGGACATAATCCGGCGGGTTGAAAAGAGTGAGACATTTTGGCCTGCGCGTGCTGTTGTTGTCTCTTGTGCTTCGGTATGTAAATCATGGAGGTCTGTAACGAAAGAGATTATCAAGAATCTTCAACAATGTGGAAAGATCACATTTCCAATTTCATTGAAGCAGGTAATTAATTCTTCTTCCACTTTATGGTCTAATCCAAATTATTCTTGAACCTCATGTTTTTTATGTTCTCTGCCATTTATGTTTATGATGAATAGCCCGGTCCCCGTGATCATCTGATGCAATGCTATATTAGGAGGAATAGAAGAAATTCTACATTCATGTTGTACTTATGTTTGCTGCCATGTAAGTATTTCGTTGCCGAAAACAATGAATGTCAATTTTCAATAAATTACTCTTCTACATTTATTTATGATGTATGTTTTTAAGGAGCTTGTTTTGTTTTGGTTGCATTGTATTGTATAGCGGCGAATAAGAGTAAGAAGTTGTTATTAGCCGCAAAATGGAAGAAATGGTTTGAATTTGCCATATCCTTGGCTGCAGACGATTTTTCTCAAGCAAATTGTGTTGGTAAACTGAGGCAAGTTTTGGTTGATATAAACATTAATAATTTATCCTTTCTATTCTATCAGTATCAGCTTTTCATCCATCCCCTTATAGTCTTCACAACTTTATTTTTATACAAATGACAGGTCTAATTTTTGGGGCACCAAGTTCGCTATATACGACACTCAACCTCCACATGACGCTGCAGTTCAACCAAATTGCCGGTCAAGCGAGGGAGTTAATTCTAAGGTGTCACCAACAAGTGTTCCAGAATATAACCATCTTGTTAGCACCATTTCCTATGAGTGGCTAACTAGAACACCAAGACGAGTGCACTGCGTCATGAACTCTATACCTGTCTCGGCTATTCAGGAAGGGGGGAACGCTCCGACTCCAACATCATTACCTCAAATATTTGATGAACCCTTTTCTCCTTCACAAGTACTGAAGGGAAAAAGTCCAATGACAGATTCATACTCTACAAGCCGCCTATCAGAGCAACCAGGACTGAGCCAAGGCTCATTCGAGCCCTTGATACTAAAAAACAAGGCTGCCAGATGGGATGACTGGTGCAAGAGTTGGTGCCTAGACTACATGGGTCGAGATATAAAGTCATCTGGAAGAAACTTTCAACTTGTAGCTGTTGATCCGTCTCATAATGTTTCGCTTGCGGAACAAGAAAGGGTAATCTTGCAGTTTGGAAAGGTTGGAAAAGATATATTTATCATGGAGTACTCTTATCCACTCTCTGCCTTCCAAGCCTTTGCCATCT
The DNA here is from genome assembly GCA_030408175.1 of Trifolium repens. Lineage (NCBI taxonomy): Eukaryota > Viridiplantae > Streptophyta > Magnoliopsida > Fabales > Fabaceae > Trifolium > Trifolium repens. The sequence goes on from CP125851.1 coordinate 43,994,507, forward strand.
GCTTGACATCATTCATTTGTAACATGTACAAATCAAAATGCAAAGCTTAATCAAGCAACAACAACTGTGACATGCAATTTCCGCACTTTTAATTCGCAAAACACCAAATTGCGGTTTGAATGAGCATAAGTTTGCTCGAAAATAAAATTATGAAACATTAGAAACCGATTTACGGGACATGCAATTTCTGCTTTTTTTAAAGGAAGTGTTACCTTTCTTTCTACTTTTTACAAACTTCCAATGTGAGACTCTTCTGAAACTAGAATTTATTAGTTTGAAGACTTAGGGTGCGTTTGTTTGGGATTTTTTTAAGGAAAAAAAAAATTCATTTTGTAATGTTGAGAGTGTTTGTTATAGATTTTTTTTTTAAAATCATTTTCTTAAGAAAATCATTTTTAGCCCCAAAATGCCCGTATACTCAACACTTCAAGGAGTTGCGTACTGCACACTCAAACTTGTACAATGTGAAAATCTCAACTATGCAATTATTAGTAGAAAAAATTTTAGTGTAGAAAAACTATGCTAAATATAATTTGTATTTCTTATTTGATCTAATAATAAAAAATTAATTTGACCATGATGAAAAAGTTTATTACTTCCATTGCTAAATGTCACCATGTTTTCCTATTGCAGCTGGAACCTGGACCAAATTACTCTAAAATTAGACACACAAAAAAAATCACATAGTAAATGTGTCAAAAATACAGTGGAGCATGTCTACATGGAATCAACGAACATGTTAGATTTGACATATAAAAACCGACATATGAATCTTATGGTCCCTTGTGTGTTTTATATATTTGTCATGATTTCCACTTATAGTTCTTTTGACCCCTTTAGATCCGAATTCAGCAATGGTTGAACATACTTGATTTAGTAAATCTACAAAAACATCAATATTCTCATCAACTAAAATTGAGTAAACAACAACACAATTGTAACTTGAAATTGCGTTAACATACATTTGGTATCATAGCACAATCACGATAACTCACCGTAATTTTACAGAAAGGTATGGGTTTTTGGATCACTCTGATTCTGACGTATGATTCTGACTCTGACTTGATTCCGACGTACTCGACATAATATCAAAGGTCTTACAATTAACATCTTTCTTATCAACAAAACGATAAACAACAACACCAACTCTAGAACCATTACAAGGAACATCAACATGCAAAACATCAATCGAAAAATACTTCCTAGCTTTCTTAAAAAACATAGACTCTTTTTTCCACCTCTTCATATGAGCCATAACAAACACAATCTTCTTCCCAATCAACATCAAACGCAGCGTTTCAATTAAAGGATCATAAAGATGATCATGATACACTACATCCGAAGCTAAAACAACATCAAACTCATCTCCAATCAAATCCACGTCAGCATCATGACCCCACCTTAACGGCGCAAACGTAACCGTTCCACCGTTTGACACCACAACATCGGCATTCGCTTCCGCGTTGAATTTCAGATTGGGAACAACATGAGGGAGATCCGTTAGGGTTACATTGGTTCCGAGAGTGGCAGCGGCGACGATTCCGACGATTCCGGTACCGGATCCGAGTTCGAGGATTCTTGGAGGGCGGTTGAGTGATGCGAAAACGGTGGAGAGAGGGCTGGTGGTAGGGTCTATGCGGTGGGTGTCGAGGAGGGAGACAAGAGTGGTGGCGGCAGGCCAGAGCTGGAAGGCGATGCCTTGTGATGGGAGTTGACGAATGATGACCGTTGATCGAATCGAACGGATGAAATGGTTTTGAAGAAGTTGTTGGTTATTGTTTTGTGCGGTGGTGAATGGATTTGGTATGGTGGTTTCTTCTTCTTCGGTTAAGAGGTTTGTGAAAGGGTTTATTTCTTCGTCGTCGATGTCTACCATTTTAATTTGCATTGACTTTGTTTGAGCGCCGTTCAGGACGACGATGTTTGATTAGGTCTCCTGGGTTTTATTTATGAGAAGTGCTAAATATTACGGAAGATTTCATGCAAGAATTGCAAGAAAACAACATGACTTGTTATTTTTAAAAGAAAAAAACCTATAACTCCCTATTTTATTGGAAATCATGGGTGGGATGGGTTGGAATTTCTCTCTCTATTTTGCTTTCTTGTGTTTCTTCACTTTAACCATCCGTAATAATAATCATTTCCCTTTATTTATAGCAAGAAATTTTATATTCCTGTGGATGATTTTACTTTTCTGTCCCTTCCCTCTTTGAATAGGATAAGCCTGAACATCGGTCGGTTTTGGACCTAATTTCGACCGATTACATCTTTCTTCATTTTGTCGGATTGTGTCAGTGGTGGGTAAAACGGATCAGTTATTACGGGTTAGATTGAAATTTTGTTTACATCTAAAATCCATTATCTAAAGATTCATAATTTTAAATAGTTATTTTGTAGATAATACAACAAATGATAGAAGAACTAAATGAATGAACAAAGAGGGTAATATACAATTACTTTGTTTTAAATATGTAAAAGTAGATCTAAAAGCAATAATAGAACAAGTATAAGAAAAGTATAAATTAAAATAGATCTAGAATATTTATTAGAATATCGTTCACACATCGTTCATCGGTGTATTATAAGCTTGTTAAATATAACATTTTCTCATATATTAAAGATGGATAAAAACAATCCACAAATCCTAGCTCAACTGACAGAAATGTCAAAATTGCTAGTGTCGGATATCATGACCGGGGTTCAAACCCCGATCTCTCCGCTTTGTGAGTGTGAGTTTCCAATGACTTGTCATTTCGTCGGGTCTAACCAATTTTTATTTTTGGAAAAAAAAGGTCTCAACTCATTATACATGAATCTTCTATTTTTGATCTATATTAAAAAATAAAACTCAATTAACCTAATATGCAGTTTAGGGTTTAATTAAAATAATTCAAATATATGAAAATAAAATAGCACAAATCATTTGCAACATTATTCGTGATAGAAGTCTTCGCGAGAATAAGCATTATCCTTGGATATAAATTGAATATTTTCTTTAATTTTATAGATCATGGATGTTTATGATTTTAAATGATAATTTTATTTTTTGGCCACCTTATTGGTTTATATTTTGATTTCCTTGAATAAATTTTTTTTTTACAAATTTGTATAATATATTTGCAAATTTATTGATTTTTAAAAAAACATTTTTGGCGGGGCACTCTCGCCAACCCACCATGAAAAGGGGTGGGGTTAGATTTTCAATCCATTACCATTAGTTAATCCTCTCCTTATTGGGCGGGTTAATAACGGGACGGGATAGGACGGGGCACTCATATTAATGGTATTTTACCAAAAAAATTAATTAATGGTTTGACTATGTATGTGAAGACACTAGTCCAATTAATGGTATCATTGTCACTAATCCAATTTTAGTAAATTTTAATAGACAATTTTAATTATTTGGGTCAATTAAAGTGAGTAAAGTAATATAATCAAACAAATTTATGATTTGTTATGATCAGGAAAGTTTGATTTTTGTTTTTTTGTCTTAATTAATTCGTTATTTTTTGTTTCAAATTAGTCACATGAAGAAAAAAAAATCATTTTAGTCCCTTTAAGATATATTTATTTGTCATTTTTATCCTCTGTTAGTTTTTGGCAAAAAAAACGTTAAATGATGCACAAGTGACACTGTTCATCTTCTTCGTCTCCTTTGACCCAGAAAATGAAGAAAAAAAAATGTCATCTTTATCCCCAAGATGACTAAAAAATCCAGAATTTTTAAAAAAATTTAAAAAAATCCCAAAATTACAAAAATCTTAACTTTTATCAAAATCTCTCAAACAATTAGGAATTTTGGAAGAAAAATAAAGAAGAAGATGAATTATCGGTCAGAGCTTTGCAAAAATGGAAGGAGTGGGGGGTGTGATTATGGGTGGTTTGATTGGGATTTAGAGTTTTTGTTTGGAGACTTGAGATTTTGATAAAAGTTAAGATTTTTGTAAATGTAATTTTGAAATTTAGTTTTTCTGGATTTGTTTTGAAACTCTGGGTCTGAATGATGAAGTTATGAAAATATGATGAAGGAATGGAAGAAGAAGATGAAGAAATAGAAACAAAAATTTGTTACCGAAGGGTTCACTGTTAGATATAGTGGACATACAAAATCTAACATTTTTTTTTCTTTCAAAAAGATCCAATGATTAAGATTAAAAAATATACTGAGGTATATGGTGGACCCTACAATGTTGGTTCACCTAATACATTTCATATCACTTCATTCCGCTTCATTCCACCAAATTCCAGTAATCCAAACAAAGTCTAATGTAAACTATATATAATTGAAATCATATAAGCAATTTATCCCCGTATATAATGTCAATGTTGTATTATTTTTTACTTAATGTATGATTGGTCGTATTAAAATATGAAATATAGAATCAGATCATATAAACAAATTGTTCCCCGTGTGTTGCACGGGTGTGAATTCGAGAGCAATTGGATTTTGGATTTGTTTTGCATATGAGTTATGTGTGTAAACTTTTCATTTAACAACTATGAATTTATAAGATATATCTTTTCTTTAAATTCAATGAAATGACATGAATTTAAACTATTGTATTTTCTTTTTAGGAATGATGTTATGTAATTAACTTCAGAAAAAACAAAAAACACGGGGAGCATTTTGGAATGGTCATTTTACTTATGATATAATTGTATTATGTCAATTAATATTTATCCAACTTTGTTATTAAGACTATGTTTGGATTGATGGAACATATATATATATATGGGGTTTGCTAATTTATACCCACTTAAAAACATGAAGGTCTAAATTAGCAAGGTGCACCTTTTAACTTTGGACAAAAAACCCTTGACATTTAGTTATTTTACATTAGAAAATTGAGGGTTAGTTAGGTAAATTTTATTAAATGTTGTGCACCCATTTGCTAATTTATACCCAATTTTATGTTTTTTAATTAGAAAAATGTTGTTTGAGAATTTTAAGGAAGGATAAAACATGTTTTGCTGTTTTTTTATAAAACTCCAAATTGCCCTTTACTTTGAACTTATTTGAAATAGTGGAAGAAATGTATTTTAGTCGTAATAGAAAAAGTGTACCTTGCTAATTTAGACCTTCATATTTTTAGGTGGGTCTAAATTAGCGAACCCATATATATATATATATATATATATATATATATATATATATATATATATATATATATATATATATATATATATATATATATATATATATATATATATATATATAGAGAGAGAGAGAGAGAGAGAGAGAGAGAGGGAGATAGATGTTTTATTTTGTTGTTATTATTTTGATTTATTTTTGGTACAAGTTATTATTCTGATTTTTAATCAAGTATAAGTATGACTTAAATATTATTGTTAATGTATAGTAATATTTATCACCCAAACCTATGATATTCAAGTTTTATATTTAGTTCAAGGCAAAATGCATTTACAGGTCATTTAAGTTTTACCTTTGTAACTGATAAGTCTTTTAAGTTTTTTAAGATACAAATAAGTCCTTAAAGTTTTACATTTGTAACAAATAGGTCCTTTAAGTTTTTTCTGTAACAAATAGGTTCTTTAAGTTTGTAATCTGTAACAAATAGGTCATTTAAGTTTATAATTTGTAACATCTAAGTCCTATATTTTAAAGACCTATTTGTAACATACATAAAATTTAAAGGACCTATTTGTAACAAATGTAAAACTTAAAGGACATTTTTGTTACTTAAATTTTATGTATGTTACAAATAGGTCCTTAAAATATAGGACTTAGATTTTACAAATTATAAACTTAAATGACATATTTGTTACAGATTATAAACTTAAAGAACCTATTTGTTACAGAAAAAACTTAAAGGACCTATCTGTTACATACGTAAAACTTAAAGAACCTATTTGTAACTTAAAAAACTTAAAGGACTTATTTGTTACAAACGTAAAACTTAAAGGACTTAGAGATGCATTTTGCCTTAGTTCAATGTATGATATCATAGTATCATGTCAATTTATTTATTGGTCGTATTAAAATTATTATCCCCCGCATATAATGCCAACGTCGTATTATTTTTTATTTAATATATAATTGATTGTATTAAAATACGAAATATAGAATCGAATCATAGAAACATATTGTTCCCCATGTGTTGCACGGGTGTGATATCTGGTAGAATTACATACACAAACTAAAAATTAATACCATATTTTAGTACTAGTATAGAAATACATCACCTTGTCCATATATCCTAGTTTAATAGAGAAAATATCAAAATTATTGAATGTTATGATTGAGGTTCAAACTTAGGTTCATTTCGTTTATGTAAAAAAGAGGTTTAAATATAAACTAGTCTCTGCAACTATAGTGTTTTTTGGTTTTAGTCTCTGTAATTTTTTTTATTTGGATTCACTCCCTACAAATTGAGAAACAATTGTTTTTGGTCCCTGAAGTCACATTATTGGACCACATGGCATCATGTGTCATAATTAATTTTATTGGGCCACATATACCATCACGACTAAAACCATCAATTTTTAAATTTGCAGGAACTAAACAAAAAATTATTGAAACTAAATTACTAAAACTAAAAAAAAGTACTATATTTGCAAGAACTATAATTATATTAAAAAAAATACACGTGACATAAAAATAAACCACAAAAATAAAAAAATACGAAATTGTTCCAACAATATATTTTATACGTAGTTTGCAAGGACTAAAACTAAACAAAAAAACTTACAAGAACTAAATTACTAAAACTAAAAAACACTATATTATTTTAGACTAAATTCATATTAAAAAAAAGTAATTTTTTTTTTAAATATATAAAATGATTAACCATTAAACACTTACATACACAATGTGAAGAAACCGAGATTCGAACCTCAATCATAACATCCGACACGACTAATTTTGACATTTATATCTGTTAAGCTATAAATTGTGGACAAAAATACATCACTTTTACTTCAAAATAAACAAAAATAAATAAAAAACGAAATTGATTTGTTCCTACAGTATAATTTATAATTTACAGTTTGGGTACCATTGAGTTAGCTTGGGCTTACAGGTTACCAATATTCTCAAAACTGACGAAACGGTGCGTTTCATAAATTTCTTTGACGAAAACTTAGTCCACCGGCGATAAATTCCATCGGAGACTCCACGCCGGCACCGTCAACGTCAACGGCGACTGAACTGGTACGACCAGCTCCCCCAGTCCTTTTCAATATATCGATCCTTTATTCATCTCGCGATTCACTTCATTTTCATAATTCGTATCTTTTTCCCAATCATTGCAGAAAGTAACAAGATGATAAGAGCAGTGCTAGTGATGAACACGCAAGGGAAGCCTCGTCTCGCTAAATTCTATGAATTTTGGGTCCATCTCTCTTCAAACCTTTGCCAATTAGATTTCAACTTTTTTGCTATGTAAATTCAATTTCATCACATTGTTTTTGTTTTGTGTTAAATCAAATCAGCCTGTGGAAAAGCAGCAGGAAATTATTCGAAATTTGTTTGCAGGTTTCTTTCTTTGATCCTTTAACTCGAAATGTGTGTTTGATTTTCTTTTATAACTTGCTTTCTTATGTGAATTTTGTTGTTTTTACAGTCTTATGCAGTAGACCTGAACATGTCAGCAATTTTGTGGATGCTGAGTCCTTTTTTGGCCCGGTATTTTATTCTTATGTTTTCTACTTGCTGTAGTTTTGATTTATCGGCGTCATAGTTAATTAACATTACTCAAATATCGAAATTTAAAGAAATTTTGTGATTAGAGCTTTTTTTTGGTATTGTTTGTTGATAATGCTGTAATGTACCTTGTGTAAAAAGAATTTATGTTAATGTCTTATCATGGCATATGGTTGAGAGAGCTAGTCGAGCAGAGCTAGAACTAAGTTTCCATGAACTTGCTTTCAAACTAAAATTAGATTTAGAACTTAGAAGGACTAACCTGGGGTGTGCGCTTTGTTGAGATTTAATAGGCATCATATATCGAATATACTAGTTTTCTTATTTCAATAGGCAACTAGTGTTGTTATTTTATTTTATTGTTTTTATCAATGGTATGCTTCTTCATAGCAATAGGATTAATTCATCCTTATATCTGAAGAATGGAAGTTATGAATTTGTTTGTTGTATTCTTCTTCAGGATGCTCGCCTCGTCTACAAGCACTTAGCAACGCTATACTTTGTGTTCATATTTGATGGTTCTGAAAACGAGCTCGCTATGCTTGATTTGATACAAGGTAGATTCTTTAACTAGTTTTATTTTTGAAATTGGTATTACACCAACTAATATGTTTGCACTGATCAAAATGACAAACAGAATGATCGGGTTTACCCATTAATCTGATTAAAAGATAATCTTTTGATGGTGGTTACTAGTATTGATCATTTCCAATCTCAGGTAGACTTAATGAATTCATTTGATCCATGGATATATAACATCATGGAATATGGCTTAGTTGTTTTCTTACACCATAATTATGTCAGAAGTATATGGAGAAAAAAGTTCTAGGATAGGTAAGTTGTTGGTTATCATAGATACATATCTTGGAAAATGCTGTTAATTCTAATGCCAAATTAGAACAAAACCCCTTTTTAGAAGAGCTTGATTTGAATTATTATTTGCGCTAAATGTTTTTGTGGTCATTTTGCAACTCACTTTATGAGCTGTGGAAGTTAATGGTGTTAATAATCTATATTCGAAATTCTGCCTTCATTGCAGTCTTCTCCTAGTCGCCTAATTGCGGCATTTGGGTTACCTTCGCTGCAGACTCCAACACCTTCATTGTGTTGGGTGTGAAGGGGTGGATTTAGTCCCACATTGCCTAGAGATATGGCCTGTGTAGTTTTAATTCAGTCATTTTATTTGTCATTTAAAAACTCTATTTGCATAAGCCCAAAAAAAGAAACTATTACAAATTGTATTAAGTATCCTAGTGAAATAAATATACGGATTGTGGACAATTTGCTTACCTTGTCCCTTTATGTCTTCAGTCTTCGTTGAAACACTGGACAAATGCTTCAGAAATGTATGTGAGCTTGATGTTGTGTTCAACTATAGTAAGGTAAGGCTGTTTGCTCTGTGCCTTTGATTATAAATCATATATTCCTTATCTGTTATCATAAACTGAACCGATACCGCAATTTAATTTATAGCACCAAATGAATTAAAAAGTGTATTATAATTTAGGATAGCATCTTCTGGAGTGTGCTGCAGTCTGCAAGTTTGACTTGTTAAATTCTCAACAACTTTTTGTCTCAAGCGGCCCCTCACTGAAAAATTGACAGTACTTTTATAATGTTTTATGTTTTCACTAAATATGGGTTGTTTTGGAAGTGCCCTTCTGTTTTAGGAAATAAATTCACTCTTTTGCTTAATTGCTCAATCCTCGATGGTGCCAATACTTAGACCCAAGAAATATCTGCATCTTAAATTCTCTTTTTTTTTTTGATGCAACTTAAATTCTCATTTTCGTGATCCTTAAAAATGAGTTTGCCTGCAGATGCATACTATACTAGATGAGATTATTTTTGGAGGCCAGGTGTTAGAGACAAGTTCAACTGAGGTTATGAAGGCTGTTGAAGAAATATCAAAGTGCTCTCTCTTTCCTATGGTTTTTAACAAGGCTATTCTTTTTAACATTATATAGTAGTAATAGTAAATACGGAAGTGCTACATTTTTTTTAAGGAAGTGCTACATCATTCTAGTTAACTAGAAACTAAAGATTCTATCAACAACAAAAACTAGAAACTACAGAATTTCCGCTTTCAGCATAAAAATCTCTTAAATTCTTTTTACACCTAGAATCATATGATAAACCAAATTAATAATTTTATAATTTTTTTTTGTTTTAATTTCGTATTTTCTAGAAAATGTTTCTAATTATTATATGTGAAGCAGGCTTGAAGCAGCATCCAGTGCAATCAATCTTGTTCCAAAATCTGTTTCAAGTTGGAGGTCACGGTAGTATAATTCCATTTACGCCGACTGAATGAATTGCATTCACATATGCTAAGGGTTTGGAAGACAGTATCTCTGGTAAGGGAAGTCGGATTGGATGTAATTTTGTTCTTCTAATTGAAACAAAAACTGTTCAGTTGACCACTTGCTACTGATGTTTTAATGATGAGTTAGTTAAGCAATTGGTGAATTTTTGTTTTCCTACCTTGATTGGTCCAAAGAACAATGTACAACTTTACTGGCCACTCAATGTTTCCAACAGATCCCAATTTTGGTTTATCTATTTGGTTGCATTGCCCTGAAATGTTGACCCTGTATAAACATGTTCATACATACTGTAATTCATGAAGAATATTGGATTTCCTGTATAATATAGTAACTACTAACTACCAAGTCAATGCAGCACAATTGTCAAATTAAAGGTTCCAGTTTACTAAAATACAGCGTTAAAACTTATGCAATTGTAAATATAATTTGGGTGGATCAATTTTATGATCCTTCTATCCAATAAATTGCAAAAAGATCTTGTGAGAAATGAACATATTGCCATAACCACAATCGTATTTCATGAAGAATATTGAATTTTCTATATCAGTCAGTAATTGAAATCAATGCATAGGGCACAATTGAGAGCTTGTCTTAAAGTCAAAGGGATGAATCTCCTAACAAATCACGCAACAAAATGCCTACAAATATTGTGACAAAAGTGAAGTGATTGGATACCTATGCTTCCGAATATGGTACAGTTGAATTAGTAATTGAGCAAAAAAGTTGAAATGTTAATTTGTCCCACACAAACACGGCAACAATAACAAAAAATCAAACTAATATTCACCAAGATAGAAAATCCAACAACACCGCATTGAGTACGATGAAAGAAATCTTAATTTACGTGAGAGAGAGAGGCACAAGTGTGATTCCATGTCAAGAAACCATGTCAAGAAATACATAAACAAGACGGGTAATCTGACGAAATTACAAACAAAACAAAAAACATGAATGAAAACTTCTTATTTTCTCTATAAATTTGTGAAAGGGAGAGAATTTCCATAAAAGTCGTACATATATTTATATGAATTTCAAACAAAAATGGGATTACTAAAAACAAAAAATGTGAACAAAGACTAAAGTCGGGTGACATGCTGGTGTTTACATTAACTGAACTATCGTATGACCAAGATTCAATGTCAACCAATTAAGAACTAACACTGTGCTGATGGTGATACGCTGCATAACCTGAGGTGTAATCTTCACAATTCCTATCATCAATGATGTTTGTTTATGTTATAACTAATGACAACGACTATGTTAGATTATAAATATTATTGTTTCAATTTCATTTTTTGATTTGCACAAACATTACTTATTAGGCGTCAAAAATACAAAATGTCATTGACTAGATGAAAATATAAAACCAAAAATGTCATTTACTTGTCAGTTCATCTGTATACAAAATGTCATTGACATATAAAACCAAAAATATCACACGAATTACGACCCACATGTATGTAAAATTATTAAGGAATTCTACTGATTTAATTTTTTTAACATTGTATTAGTGCTTAAAAACAAATCTAAAATTATTTCATTTGTGTATGTTGCACCTAGTTAGTAATACATACAAAATATCATATGTCAAATTATTTATGAGAGGGTAATAATTTTTTTACTTGTGAGTTTTTTTTAGTATACTCCGTTCATTCTTTTTTATAATTAGTAAAAAAAATTAGATTCATTGAATAACCGATGTATCTCATATATATTATATACCAAATATGTCAATTATTCAATAATCATAAAAAAGAAAAAAAGAAAAGAAAAGGTTTAAAACAAGTGAAAGACGAAACAAATAGTAATTCTATTTCGATAAATAAATAGAATATTGTAAAAAGTTATGGAATTATTTAAATGTAATATTCTATTTGATAAATAATAGTAGATACATACATGTATAGCGGGTTTCATAAAAATAAAACAAAAAGAAAATAATAGGGGTTGAAATTTATAAAAACTCTGTATTATATCATATATAATATTTATTTTTAGGTGACATGAATGACTCAAAGAGTCATATTTAACACATGAAAAAATATACTCCGTATTATTCAGTATATAAGATATATTGACGGATATATAGTTGTTAGTGTTATGTGTTATTGAAATACATGATTATAGTCATATTTAATTTAATCAATGAAAATGAGACAACATCAATTGAGTGTGAATTATTTAATATTCAAATTTTTTTTTAATTTTTAATTAATATTCATAACACTTAAATTTCCAAATAAAAAATAAATCTATTATTTCAAATAAAATTCAAAATTAAATTATCAATTACAATAAACACATAAAATTTACAATGAACCACATGTATTTTTTGTTTATGATCTATGTTGACAAAGTTATTATCTACAATTTTGTTCAAGTATTTTTAACAATTTCTAAGTTCCTTCAAAAAACAATTTCTAAGTTATTTTGACAAAACTGTTATATGTACTTTTTGATATTTTTAAATTTTTAATTTTTTTTTGGTCAAGAAATTTCACCTTAAAGGAAATGGAGTGTCCAGAGTTAAAACTCCAGCTCCTACATTTACAATGCGATATTATGCCAACCGATCTAAGTTCACGAAAACTTCAATTTTAATCCTTATATAACATTTAAAGTACCATTTGAAATTATAAATAACAAGTAATTTCTATATTATTTCAGATAATATTTCTTTTCTTTTTTTTGAAAAAAAATATTTCTAATTCTCATTTCTAATATTATTCAAATTGATTTCCTTAATTTTAAATCAAAATTAAGTAGTAATAATAATAATAATTATTATCATAATTGAAATGCGTTTGAAAACTTGTATAATTTGGTAGATCAATTTTGTTATCCTTCTATCCAATACATTGCAAAAAGAAATTGGGAAAATATTAGCACAATTGTTATTCATGAAGAAAATTGGATGTCCAAGAATCATCAATGCATAGTACAATTGCCAACTTGTCTTAAAGGATTACACGAGTTTTCTAAAATACACGTTACAACATCTGCAAACTCGTGCAATTGTTAATATAATTTGATAGATCAATTTTGTGATCCTTCTAACAAATACATCACAAAAAGCTTCTGCATATAAATACCACTGAAAGACATATCTTACCAAACCTATTTTGCAGGCTAACAACTTTGGTGTCAGCTACAATTATTATCACTCATGTTTTTTTAACATCCTGAAGAACTAAATGGGCGGCATTTCGTCCAGGTGCTCCCATAACTCCACCGCCAGGATGAGCTCCACTTCCGCATAAGTATAAACCTTTAAGTGGAGTCTTATAGTTTGACCTACCCAAATCAATAAAAACAAATAATTATCAGCTACTAGTGTAAAAAACATCGAAACCAGCTTCTACCAAAATTCACACGTCACTTCAATTTATTTTACCATCCTTTTACAGGTCGCATGAGGAAAAGTGAATCCAAACCCATAGCACCGTGGAATATATTCCCTCCTGCCAAAGAAATTGATAAAATTTTAGCAGTGAAGATGTACTGGTGCTTTTCTAGTAGAACATCAATTCTTACCAAGGGAATGGCTTTGTTACCTGTCAAACCGATTTCTCTTTCAAGATCTGGCGGAGTCAGCATGTCATAACCAATTACTGATGTGCTGAAACCAGGTGCATATTCATCAATCAATGTGAAGCACTTTTGAGCAAATGATTCCTGAAGGGGAGAGATGAAATACACGAAGCGCGTTTAATATAAAACATTCAACAAGTAGTCTTAGCATCAAGCAGACACGTGCACAATCAAGTAAGAACAAAACAAATTTGCACACTGAAAGGCACAGCAGAAGGAAAAAGTACATCCAAAACAACTTACTCTATAGTGATGATCTTGCCAGTCCCCATCCGATGGTTTGTAGGGTGTATATTGCACAAACAGGTTTATCACATGCATACCTATGAAGAAAATACATGTTATTAACATGATGCTAGAAACATTATGTCAAAGATTAGGGCCATTAACAGATAGATTAACGAGATGGCTGATTAAAAGGAAGCCATGTTTTTAGTTAATGGAAATTTAAGGATATAACAGAATCATTTCAACAATGCCAAAAGATAAATCAGAACAAATGTCGCAAATGCATTGAAAGCAACATAACTAAATTTTGTCTCATAAACAGAACATATCAGAACATTCTTTTATGCGAAGCTTCAAGTACCTGGTGGAGATATAGTTTTGTCCAATACTGAAGGAATCGTCATCTCAATGACCGGTCTTCTTGATGGTATTCCATTCACCGCATCTTCAGATGCAGAATGAATCTCCTCCATGCTAAATATAAATAGTTAGGGCAAAAAAAACTGACGTGTTCTGAAAATAAACAAGCTGAAAGTCTGCAACTATCCATATAGAACAATACTACACAGCAAAGTTCTGAAAATTAGACAGCATGAATCCACAATAGGTGAGCATACCTCTCTGAACCTATATGAATAGTGCCAACATGCTCTGGGCCAGCATGCGAATGATCTAACTTACAACACTGAAATTGGGGCAATTTATCAACTGCTACATTTATTTTTGTTGTGGCCTGTTTCAGAAGATATTGACCAATTAATGGAAAGAAAAAAATATGATAAAGTTTCCTTAAAATTGTGTTCTGATTTCCATAAATCTAGTCAAACTGGAGGGAGAAGACAGAACAAATGTCAATGACAAACATCGAAGCTTAGGCTTCTTGTGTTTGCCATCAGTATCCCAGGTTTGTCATCCGTTTGATATTTGAAGTTTATCCTGGAGATGCTATTTTCCCATGGATGAATTCCTGACATTCTTTCTCATCAGCAGACGATCAAATTATAAGCACACTGGCTATATATTCTAATATTACATATTCTTTTTAATTAAATGACACGGAGTAGAGATTGAGGATATTAGATAAGAAACAAACAGAAAATAAAAAATAACAAGTTAACTTACAGAGCTGTAGTCAGAGTGCTTAATTGCCCGGAAATAATCATCAGGGAGGACATTGTTGGGGACTAAATCCTGGTTCGTGATAATAGATACCGAAAATTAAAACCAAATATAGGTGCCGGACAAATTTGTATTTGCAGTTAGTATGAGAATTTACCATGAAAGTTTTATAAGGTGTTGCATTAGACAGAACAACTGAAGCATGCACTTCGGTACCATCAGCCAGAATCACCTATATGTAAGTCATGTCTTCAAAATTTAATTGCTATGAATTACTTTAAAAATCCCACTTGATTGAGTAAAATCAAACAAGACTAACCCCATTGACAGTGCTAGAGTTTTTAATCAACAACTGAGACACCTATAAGAATACAAAATATCACAGGTGGTTAGAGCTTCAGCAGAAAATATGTGGGGAGAGGGAAGTCAGAGAAGAAACATTTATTGTCTTATCCCTAGTTTGTTTTCTGTGAACTGAAATTATTACTACTATTTATGAAATATTGCAAACTAATACTACTATTTATGAAATATTGCAAACTAATAGAGCTAATAGAGACTCTTGATGATGTACCTCAGCATCCGTTACAATATGTGCTCCAGCTGCCACAGCAGCACTAGCAATAGCCTTGGATATTGAGCCCATTCCACCTTCAACATATCTGCATGGAATAATGGTATGCTATTGACTCGCTTTGAATGATTAGGATAATATAAAGCTATAGTTGTTAAATGTCTAAACTATATAACTTAGGAAATCATTAGTCAGAAATTCTTTGAGAATATGCTCTTTAGCTAGAAATGGCAGTGACATTTTTTTTTCTTCTTCAGAAATGCGAGTGTATTTGTCTACTTGTGTTTATATGCATGTAGTGTATGCTTTTATCTGTACAACACATGTAGTGTTTGTTGATAAATTCAGAATTAGGAAAAATATTATTTCAAGTTACATTAGCATATGAAAAAATTTCATGTTATATTATTTCAAGATACTTTGGCAAATAACAATATTCCATTCTCATTGTGCACATTATAAATATCAACCTAGCAGCAGAGATACATACGACCAAATTCCACGTTCTCCATCAGTTTCACCCATTACATGATGTAGCAGAACATAACCACTTCCCGGGGTGTGGACACTGGCCTGCATTACAGATTTAGAAATATTAGATGCACTATGAAGCATTGTCTGTTCAATTTTTTATTGGAGAAACCGAGTAAGATGTTTGTACTATAAACATCGGACACACTCTCCCAAAGAAGGGCGAAGAAATCCATGCATATTTTATCCTGAAAATATTTTTTACTATGATGCATTTTTATACTAGAGATAACTGCTCTTACTGTAGATCCTATCACAGCATCTGTTGCAAGTGTTGCCTTCAGAACATCTCCCTGCAGAAATAATGTCAAAAGGTGCATTAGAGTTTTTAACGACATGGTCGAACTCAAGTTTAAGTCATTATAAGGGGTACTTTGCCCATTTATCTAGTCAACGAGGGCTCTCAACAGGCCCTCCTGAACACAAGAACGGCCACCTAGAGGATGAAATTTGTAGGACTAGACATCTATGGGTAGCCCAATATTAGGACTCAAATAGGCATCCATTCAACATTTGAATTGAGATTTGAGAGCGAACTAGGCTTAAATAAACCTCGGAAAAGCTTAATTGTGCAGGATTTCCCAAGTCATTACGTACGCTACTTTAACCATAGATTGAGAGAATGTGGGATCTTAATAAAATGTAATGAAGGATAGTGTCAATAGATGGAAGAACTGCTACAGGATGGTGTCATGGGTGGAAACAAGAGATCAAGATAATGTGCAATTTTAATTCATTAAACCAAAATGCGGCCAGTGTCTAGCTGAACTAGTTAAGAAATTAAAAATAAGCTGTACAAACTCGAGAGACACAAGATGTGAACACAGTCTAAAACTTAAGCAAATTAAGAATACACACACACACACACACACACACAGAGAGAGAGAGAGAGAGAGAGAGAGAGAGAGAGAGATTCTATTTTAAAAAGAATAGTCAAAGATTTTGAAAAATGAAGGGAAAAGTGAAAAGGAGAAACCAGTCATTCACTTTCGATTAGAATGTTTAAAAGATCATTAGATTACCTCAAACCAGTTATTCAAAACTTTAGAAGCTGGGGACAACAAAAGGTCCATAAAGTCCCTGCCAAATAAAAAAACAGATATAATGTAAATTTTTGCTCCAATTCATAATTTTAAATTACTAGTTAATAGTTACTGCTTCGGCATAGTATTCACAACAATACCAATTTACTGAATATAAAAACAAAATTGAAATTACTAATCCTTATATAGAAGCAAACACTTACACCATATCCTTTTGCCCCATGGAGGCTACATGCCACAAACAACTAGCCCAAAATACTGAATTCTGTAATTTATTCTTCAGTTGTTCGTTAAGAGATGATTTATGTTGCAAAGATTCAGGTGGAGACGAATCCAGCACTAGATCCATGAATTTACAGAAGTTCTCAAGCTGACTCTCATATCTGAATGATGAAAACAAAGAATTAAGTATAATGAAAGGATCATAAGGGTGAAACAAATACAAATCTTGTTAAACCATGGCATTTAATCAACGCAGCTTTAAGATAAGCAGCTCAAATCGACTTCATCAAAAAGGCTAATGAACAAATTGAATGAATGACACCAACATATTTCGTAGCAAATTAAACTAAATACATAATTTTTTTTACATGACAAAACAAACAATACTTCAATTTTATAATTATCTAATCAAAACTATTATATAGTAGTATTCTTTTTTTTGGTCAAGTAGCTCCTGCATATAAAATGTGATGTCCCTACTAGCTGAGTTATGCTCACCGGGACAATTATATCATTATTCTATTCTATTGTATTGTCCGAGTAAACCTTCAATTCAATTTAGTCCTTCAAACATTAATCACATTAATCATTTAATTTAAGCAAGTAATATAAGAATGCCACTAATATTTTATCTTTTACTTGGTTCATAGACGAAGTGACAATCACCATAAGAAACTCACACACAAAGTCTCGGCCCTCCTAGGTTCGAACCCTACTGAAGGTGTTCAGCCTAGCAATACCGGCATTTGCAAGTTGAACTAGCCCTTACGGACATTGTCACTAATAAGTTACTCTTGCATGTATAAAAATTAAAATTCACACAAAGCAAAATAAAATAAATCAAAGTAACAACTAACAAGATAATAAAAATAGAGAAAAGGAAATAAACTTTGGATAAGCTTCTGCATCAGCTTTTGAGAATTTGGAAATCTGAGAATGATTAAGATCCTTATCAGGTCCTAAGAGAAGGTAGCGTCCATCGAGACAAGGCGTAAAAGATGAAGGATTTCTCTTCAGAAGCTTCAATCCGTGTTTTGCCAAATCCAGCTCATTGATAACTGCAGGTCGGAGAAGGCTTTGGAGGTAACTGCAACGAGAAAACTTGAAACCTGGAATTAGCTCTTCTGTTACGGCGGCGCCGCCGATTATGTGGCGGCGTTCGAGGACAGCAACTGAGAGGCCTCCACGGGCGAGGTAAGCTGCTGCTGTGAGGCCGTTATGGCCGCCGCCGATAATTAGTGCGTCCCATTTTTTGTCTTTCAATGCGGCTGCGCTGCCAGAGACGGTGGTGCTAAACCTCCTTCGCCACATTTTGTTCTTCGCGATGAAATGGGAAGAAGGTTTAAGGTTTTCGTCGTGACACTGAAAATTGGCAAGTGTCTTATGTTACTCTCTTTTTTTTTTTAATCATGCAGTGAGTTTATTTCTTAAGACAATAATCACTTGGTGGTTTGCAATATTTGTGTTTGTGTTTTTGCCTTTTGGCAAAATGCATTGGAGTTTATAATTTTACTATTCTGACGGTTAGATTTTAAGCCGTAACAAATTTTTTAATTTGTTTTCGATCGTTCAGTTATGATTGGCATTGAATTTGGTACGGAGAATACGGTTTGATCCATGCAACTTTATGTTGACTACAATGAATTTATGATGCGTTTGATTTGTTATTAAATAAGAGACTGGACATGACAACTTTAGTTGTACTGTGTTTGATTTTAAAACTGTTACTGGGATTGGGCAAACTGGGTGCAAAGGGACTGGAAAAAACCTAAATTCTTGTTCCCATCGAACCACAGGACAACTTTTTGTCCTCCGCACAAGTTGTCTAAAATACAAAAATAATATTTTCTCCACCAAACATCGTACAAATACAAAATTTGTTCATTATCTTAAAATTTGTCATGTGTTGTTCTGTCTAGTACTTGTATTTTACAGATCAAACGGACCCTTAATGTCCAATTTGATGTGAACCATGAGGTTTGGATAGTTAAGGCTCAGCTGAAAGGAAAAATAATTAGAAGAAGGATAATATATAATCTTGACAAATAGGAAATGGAAATTAGATACTGTAGATCGTAATTAAGGGTGTCACATCATCTTCATTGGCTTTTAAGTATGTTTTATTATTTATTATTATTGTTGTTGCTTTTAGAGATATTGGGCTTGACCCAATATGTGGTTACTACAAGGTGGTGTCTACCTAGACTTGTGGTGTGAATAACATTGTTTACAAAATTGCATTTTTATTAAATTTAATTTAATAAAACAATTTTTTTTCTTTTTGGTGAATCATAGCTTCAAATTTTAACTCATAGTTTGAAGTCTAATTGGACCGATTTGGATCAGTTTTTGGTGAAGTAAGTGTCCGAACTAATGAACTTTTGATTGATTCGGTTTGATTCGGTTTTTGATGTTTTTTAAAAATGAAACCAACCCAAACTGGATACTATAATCGTTTTGCAGCGTTTTTTTTTCAATGCATTTTCTCCTATTATTTTTTTCTCTCGATATATTCTCTTCTATTATTTTTTCAATCACACATAATACTTGATGTAATCAATTATCACCATACACCATACATAAAAGAAAAGACAATGAGATAAGTGTTGCGGTGAGATGAATGTTGTGTTGCGGTTGTGAGTGAGGCTGAGAGTGTTGTTTTGCGGCTGTGAGTGAAGTTTAAGAGTATTTTTTCTAAGTTAGGATTTAAAAGAAATGCAATGTCAGAGTATTACTAAGTTAAGCCAGCTCTTTTTTACAATAAGTTGGACTAGTTATAGATGTGGTCCAAACTAAATTAGGGTTACATAATGAAAATGCGTAAGCGTGAGAAAAACTATGGGTTAGACAGAAATATTGGGCTTGGCCCACATTCTGATTAGTGTAAAGTGGTGTCTACCTAAAACAGCGGGGTGAATTGCATAATGTCCAAAATTGCATTTTTGAATTAAATTTAATAAACTATTTTCTTCAATTATAAACAATCCAAAAAAAACAAAAACAAAAAACAAAATAATTAAGTTATCCGTGCGACAACACGGGTATAAAAGCTAGTGTTGCAACAAGTTATAGACTTAATTAAAAGGACCAATTTGCTAGCTAAAAAATTTAAAGGATTTATCTGTTAACTAAAAAACTTAAAGTCCTAACTATTACAAATATGAAACTTGAAAAACTTCCGGATGCATTTGAACTTTTTTTAACTAATCCTTATGTTGATAATTTTTTGACTAAATTGTATTTTTGGCCTCTAACTTTCATAAACTTGTGATTTTGTCCTTCTAACTTTCATAATAGCATTTTTTGTGTGGCAAAACATACTGACGTGACATGTGAGTCATCGTTTACGTGTGCATTGACTTTATCAAAATTAGTGGGGGGCAAACTTTTGCAAGAGGTTAAAGTTAGGGGCAAAAAATGTTATTATGGAAGTTACAAGGAAAAAATTGCTAGTTTCTGAATATTAGGGTATCAAAAGTGTAATTTAAACCATTTTTTTAAAAAATCATGCTAACTAGTATTTCCAGAACATTAGTTAAAGAAACAAATAGATAAACCTTGTATTAAAAAAATGTTTTTTATATTTTGAAAAGATGGATTACGCAAATTTCATGATCATTTTACTATATTAGGCTCCCTAACTAATGCGCACGGAGCACCAATTAGCATTTTTTTTCTTCTTTTGTCTCGATTGGTGCTCTTGCATATAAGATAGAAAAAACTTTAGAGTTTGTAGACTCTCAAATTTGTCTTTTTACCATAGGATACTTTTTTTGGAGTTTGTGTATTGATAATTGATCTTCTTTGAATTTGAGATTTAGATTATAGGTATTATTGAGTCGTTAATGGTAAATTGTTGATGATTGTACCCTGTTGTGAAGGAGAGCATGCACACAATCCAACGACCAAGTCAGCAGGCGTTGAAAGTAAGAGGTATTTAGGGTTAGATAAGACATATTTAACCTTACTCATATGACATGTTTATATAGGAGGAGAATTAGAGTTTTAAGGAGAATCTAGAACCTTCTCTTGGGCACTTGTCCTGTGGACAAGTGTTAGCTGATGGCT
This sequence comes from Trifolium repens, assembly GCA_030408175.1. Classification (NCBI taxonomy): domain Eukaryota; kingdom Viridiplantae; phylum Streptophyta; class Magnoliopsida; order Fabales; family Fabaceae; genus Trifolium; species Trifolium repens. Next base: position 44,015,873 of record CP125851.1, read on the forward strand.
AGGCTGCAGAATTACACTTTTAGGACGTGTCCATCTTATGATTTGCCCATCTTATGAAAAGTATTAACATTTTTCCTTTAATATTATTGGATGCATTTAACATTTTTGCAAGTACTAAGTTTGCACCATGGACTGATATAGGTTGACCCAATGAGAAACAAACTTTTATGTCTTAACATGCTTGACGATTAGTCAATTGTGGACTGATATTGGTTGACCCAGTGATGAAAAAATGTTCACGTCTTAACAGACTTGACGCTTGGTGGACTGATATAGGTTGACCCAATGAAGAACAAATGTATACACCTTAACAAGCTCGAATCTAGGTGAATTGTAGACGGTGTGGAGAACCATACGATATACACTCTATTACACTTTGACCATCCATGTCGCCATGAGATCCACCTCATCGTGTCTAGTTAGCTCGACCATGAACTCCACCTTCAACATGTCTAGCTCAGCTCGACCATGATCCCCAAGCATGTCTAGCACAGTTCAACCACGAGTTCCACCTTCAACATGCCTAACTCAACTCGACTATGAGGTCCCTCTTCAGCATGCTTAGCTCAGCTCAAACATGAGAGCTACAACTTCAGCATGCCTAACTCAACTCGACTATGAGCTCCACCATCGACATGCTTAGCTTAGTCCAACCATAAGCTCTCCCCTTAGCACCTAGCCCAACTCGATCATGAGCTTGACCTTTAGCGTGTCTAGCTCAACTCGACTATGAGTTTTACCTTCAACATATCTAACTTAGCTTGACCATCCACGTCATAATGTACTTCAACCTTAGTAGTGCTATTGGAATCTCAAGAACAAGCTCACCTCTTGTATTAATTTTGTGTTCACATACGTGAACACACCCTAATTAGCACATAAGATGAATTCTCTCTTTCCAACTAAATTTTATTCGTACAAAAAATAAAAGATTAAATCTAACTTTCATTTAAGAGACCTAATATTCTACCACCTTTATTGTTCGCTTTTGTTCGCCATGACGAATTGTTCAGGGAGAACATAAGTTCTTTTTCTATTAGAAATAATACTTAATCAAATTTTACTTACGTATTTGAACTATAGATTACCAAACCTCTCCATATAAGATGCTAATAAAAAAAAGAAAAAAAAAAAAAAGAAGAGTAGTGTTATTTATTTGTTTATTTATCCTTAATAATTGTTATTTATTGTAGCCTCCAACTCCCCATCTTTGGGAAGCAGCTCACAGTCACAACCCTGCAACCGCTGGCAAAAGCTTGGAAGAAACGCTTTCGCCGACTAACACACATGGCTACGAAAAACCCTTCTTTCAAGGTTTGCTTCATTTCCCTTTCTATTCTACTTTCTTATTCCCAATAACATAATCCAATGCATACATTACATTTTTTCATCAACCTTGCAACCTCATATTCCATCTTGCAACAGATAATTCTGGGCTCTTCATCAAAAGCTCGCAAACAGATTCTTACTGAAATGGGATACGAATTTACAATAATGGTATCTTATTATGTATTTATTGTTTGAAACTTATATATACAAGTTGTTGTAACTCTAATTTATTTGTATGATAAAAGATTGAAATTTGATTTATATGATTAGACTGCAGACATTGATGAGAAAAGTATTAGGAGGGAAAAGCCTGAAGATTTGGTAGTCACATTAGCTGAAGCTAAGGTATGATTTGTTTGCTTTGTTTTTATTTTACTTTGTCAATTGTGAATCCTTGTTGTCCCTTTTTGATGTAGAAAGAATTAAGGTTCTTTATTTTTATTGACAAATTAGTCTTCATTGGAATCTCTATAACTTTGTAGCATTGACTCTTCTAATCGAAGACGTGTATAGTGTCTGACATGTGTAGGTCATCAACAGTGACATGATACCAACATATGTGATCACATTCAATTAATTAATTTTTCTTAGATTATTAACTATGTTGACGTGTTAGTGTCGTGTCTGGTGTCTGTGTTGGTGTGTTGGTCTCAATGCTTCATAGCTATGATATATATGTAGTGACAATGTTGTAAGCTATGCAATTATAGCTATCCAATGGCTGCTAAATCATTGTGCATTCACTGCATTGTCTACATTATACTTAAAGGACTGAAGAGAAAAACACTGGAATTATAAATTATTGCATGTGAATACTTGTTTTTTTTTGTTTGAGAAAAAATGAGAAGATGGAGAATAATGTGAGAAGTTAAAAGGGAGTGGGATTAAATGATTTTGATTCTTGCTTGTAGTTGGTTGTAAGAAGGTGGAAATTCTATATAAGTTCATTTAATGCTCCAAGAGTGATTAAAGACTTTAGGGTGAACTGTCCTAAATCTTTCCTATATCTAGTTTGAATATTCATTTTGATATTTTTTTATCTTCTCAAACCTGCATTCGGTTGAGCATGAGAGGCTGAGAGAGGCAATGGAAACACAAGTACATGTTCTTGTTTGATTTCTAATATGTTTATTTTGGAAGGACTTATCTAAGGTACCAGACCAGCAAATTCCTGTAGAAACCTAATTAAGTTAAATGATAGAAAAATGTAACGTAAACTAGAGAGGTCATACATAATTTGAAGTCCACTTTACGTATTGATTGTTCCAAAGGGCACATTTAGTGATCTATCTAACCGTGGTATACTTAATTAGGCTGATGCTATTATGCAAAGGCTCCTTACTGATGGTCCATTGGAGGCAGATGCTTCTACAACACTGTTAATCACTGCAGACACTGTATGTATTTTTCTTTCTGTATTTCACTATTTGTTTGTTTCAACTATTCATCGCAGATAAGAATGATAGCTAATTTATTTGCATATAAGAATGATAAGAATGATAGCTAGACTTTGGTTTTCCTTTTTGTAGATGATATCGGTTACTCTATTTCTGTTCTTGTTCTTCCAACTTAGTCTCACTAAGAATGTTGTCGACCCCAGCTCACATTCTGATGTTATTTACAATCATATACATTAATTTAATTTTGAAAAAATATGAATATTTTAATAAAAAGAAAGGAGAGAATGACCAACCTAGTATTGGAAAAGTTGGTAACATCAGTCTCCTCCATTCCTATAGTAGCCTAGTTGGGAGACAGTCCAATCCTGTGGGATAAAGTCGGACATCCTGCTATCAACTAGGGAATTAGTCTCACAGTTGGCTTAAAGGGCCTAGTGTTGGGGATACCATGGGCACCTATCGGGGGTCAAAGACTCTAATAACAAGTAAATTAGCATTTAAAAAAAAGTAGAGAAAATGGACATTTTGGACAAGAAATAAGGAATCCTCCGATGACAAGATGTTCCTAAGCCATAGACTTCATTAACTACAGAAAATAGATATTTGAAGAAAGAGAACATTAACTAAAACAGATGAACCTACAGAAAATATTAAAAAAAAAAAAAAACTTGGTTGTGTTATTGGTATATTAATATCAGTGTTCTTTTATTCATATTCCATTTCGGTGCAAATCAGGCTAACTCAGACACTGCTGTTTATTCATACTTTGAGTCTGGGACTTCATTTCCCCTGCATCTCAGTCTATATAATTCTGATTAAACTTTTAGTTACAATCTAAATCCTTTATGTCCTTTTACTATTTTTCTTTTGGCTGAAGTCTAAACTTGTGTAAGCTTGTTTATGTTGCTACAATTAAATGTTTTGTAGGTTGTTGTATATCGAGGAACAATCAGGGAAAAACCAACTAGTGAAAAAGAAGCACGGGAATTTGTCAAAGGTTTGTATGGATTTTAGTCTCCTCCTTTTATTCTTGGTAAATTATATGCAGATATATTCACAAATGTGAATGATTTTGCAGGATATTCTGGTAGTCATGCAGCTGTGGTAGGATCTGTCGTGGTGACTAATCTTGTGACCGGAAAACGTTATGGGGGATGGGAGAGTGCAGAGGTACATGTCGCACTACTTGAGCTCATTTATAATCTACGTTCCTACTAGATTTTTGGAAGTACCTTGTAGCATATTCGTTAGATGCTGCAAATTCTCTCGAGTTTACTGATTTATTGACGATACTTAGTATAAGAAAGATCCATTCCTAGGGAAAGAAAATCTCTTCACATAAAATAGTAAATCCCCAACTTGGTCCCTCACTTTTATAGGATGTATAAATTTGATCCCCACTTTTGTAAAATGTCACGTTAGTCCATCTCTTAACCGAAAGTTAGTCCCTATGTCCATCTCAGAAGTTTGTCATGTCAGATTGGTCTCTGGAATTACAATGAAGTACTAACTTGCTCCCTGAAATTACATATCTAGTGTCTATTTGGTCCATAAATTACATACTTTATATCAATGAGATCCCCGCGATTAACAAATACGGGACAAATGGACTAACTTGAAAAACTTTCTGCAAATTGAGAGACTAACTCAACATTTTGTGAAAGTGGTTGACTAAATTGACACAATCTAGCAAAGTGAGGCACTAGGTTGGGTATTTAATCATAAAAAAGTGATACCAGTTTTAGTACATCCCCCTCCCCCCTATACCAGGCTAACTCTTTAAGCCACCAAACAGGCTGCCTTGTTTTCTTTCGATACATTTTATTCAATAATAACTCAAATATTTGTCTTCAGTCTTCACAGATAACTTGACTGACATTTGAAATATATTCCCCATATGACAGGTTTATTTCCTTGAAATACCAGACGAGGTCATTGATAATCTGGTAAATGTTTATAGAAGTACACTTTTCACCCTTTGCACTGAGCTAAGTATGAAGGTGAAAAGAGTACTTTGACCAGTTTCTCAAAACATTTGATCTTTTGAAATTTTCTTTCAGGAGATTCTTGTCAAACCAAATACTATATGAGTTTTCTTATTTGATGGGAGCTTCTCAGATTGATGATGGAGTTACATTCAACGTTGCTGGGGGTTTGATGCTGGAACATCCATTGACATTACCCTTTGTGGATGCGGTGGTTAGTCATCTTGCTTTCTCAAATGCATATGCATGTACATAACAACAAAATCATTAGCAATATGCATTCTTTGCACAGTATTGACTCGTACCCTTTTCGCCATCAAAACTCAAAATGAGTCATAATTTGAACTACTTTAATTCCTATTTTCTTATGCTCCGATTTTTATATTTTCTAATATTTTCCCCTCTCTTTTGGGTTTTTCCGTTTATAACTGCAAGAAGTAAAGATTTGTAGCTTTAGCCAATTCACTCATTTCTCAGACATCTATTCCAATTGAGTTAATTTTCAAGAAAAGGTTTCTTTCAGGGTGATGCAAATGTGGATTTAGCCATTTTTCCTCTGTTTTCTTAACAAATGAGCCGTGTGATCCTTGTGGTAGGTTGGATCAACTGATACCGTGATGGGACTTTCCAAAGCTCTTACGGAGAAACTCATAATGGAAGCCCTATAGCTGCTGCAGTTGTACAATTATATTCTGGTTGATACCATGTGCTGGCCGGCTGTAATATTATCTCAATGATATTCAAATGTTTTTATTTGCACCAATTTGTATACAAACGAGGATCGTTGAGACCTTGATGAATTTTGTTTTATTATGAACCAACAGCTTGTACACTTTTATGCTTCTGTTTCTGGTGTTGTCCAGCACGAAGCTTCAACTGTTTGATATAATATTTGAAAATTGATCGAACCAAATTTTGAAAGGACAACTGGAAATATAAACGTGTCCATAAGGATCTCATTGTTACAAGTCTTCATCTTTATTATTACCGGTAGTAACCGCCACAGTGCAGTTAAGGAAGAAATGGTCTTGTTGATTCAGGCTCGGTGAAACCTATTCAAACTTTTCTCGCTCGACGATAGTACCAGTATATTTGTTAGGGAATAAAAAGTGGAGGATATGGATACAAATATTGCTTGAATCTAAATTTCAATCTCAGTAAATACATTCACTGGTATGAAGCAATCCAAAAATGAGCTTTCCTTCAATATATGAAATGTCTATCTTCATATCATATGATTCTATATAATTGTCATTGCAAATGATTGCTTCTAGTTGATGAAAAGTCACTATCAAATTCGTTATATTTAAACGAGTGGGTTCTCTTTGGCGCGGAAAGTGAGCTTAGTTTCTCCGTCTCAAGTCATAGCTCTTGGTTTGCTTTCCTCTCTAGTACATATGGATTTTACCTCCCTTAATACACTCCCATTTCAGTTTAATTTGACATTTAATTCCATTGCATGCCATCCATGACTTCCAACAACTCAAATCAGGCGGTTCTAAGTGGAAAACATGGAAGGATTATGTAATGAAATGGTTGTCTACATTTGCTTCTTTTTTCAAGCAGCATTGATCTCAACAACATGCTTCTAGAACGCTGCTAGAAAAAAGAAACAAATGTAGAAAACATTTCATTATACCCCTTCCATGTTTTATACTCAAACCTGCCTAATTTTAGTTGTATCGGTGCATTCCATAGAGTTTGACATCATTCCACTAAATTGAATTAAACAATTCCTAAACAAGAGAATAAGAAATTAATCAAATAGTTTTACATATTAAATTGGAAATAGTTGCATCAGAAGAATATCAAATGTAAATGGGACTCAAATACTTGTTTTAAATCTTCACTTATATAACTTGACAGACATTTGATATCAAGTGATATCCTTCTGATGGAAATAGTTGCATATAGAAGAATCTCAATGCAACTATTTCCATCCTTTAATTTAAGCAACAAGATCCTTTCTGATGAAGCAATAGTCGTTGTCCCATTTCCTTATTTCTTTATTGCTTGAAACCAAATTTGGATCAATCTCTCATGAACACAACATCTTGAGTTAATATAAATATAATCATGTTAAGTTTTTTTTGATAAATTAAGAGCATCTAAATATCAAGGTAGGGATAGATATCCTAACTATGAGTTAATAATCAAGAGAATAAGAAAATAATCCATATGATGTTAAGTTTCAAATACATATGAGTTAATATAAATATAGCCATGTTAAGTTTCAAATGCATATTATGTATGAAACTAATGAATTTTGAATAATAATTACAATCTTGACATTAATTTAAATGGCAAAGACTTTTGTTGTTTTAGATGAACATTTAATTTTATTTTTTTTATATTGAAGTATTACCAAATAAGCACTTTGCATTCTCTTTACTTTTTGAAAAATACTTGTATGGTCACCAATATTTGGTCATTCCATTTGTCACATTCACATAAAAATATTACGAAATAAACTCTCTGTATTTTCTAAACTGTGTTTTTGGTGTTTTCATCCTTAGTTTTGGGTGTCTTTTTCCTTAGTATGTGTGATATTTCTGCGGTTAGATTTTCCAAAAAAAAAAATTTGAAACATGTTTGTCTGCATTGATTTAAATAACAAAATAAAGTTAGCAGGAATATTTGTCCAAGAATCATTTCTACTGATCCTTGGGTGAAATGAAAAAATTGGTAATCCCCTCATTGGTCTTCAAGGGAATCCTTTCGAGTTTTTAAATTCGATGTTAACCGATGTGTTTAGAATTCATTTCAATTTAGCAGGAGTCATTTCAAGATAAGCTAAAACATGCATCCCAAGTATGGGAGGCATCTAGTATGGGGCACCAAGGAAGTTGACACTGCCATTCGGTTAAATTTATGAGCTAATTCTATTGGGGGCAAGATTCAATTAAGGACTTCTCTATGGTGTCGGGGACATGTCCAAACATTATAGTTCATGTGTCTTCTCTCTGACCCAAAAGTCACAAGCAGATAATAGTTGGGTTTCAACTCATTCCTTTGTTGAGATAGCAACACAGATGGAAGCAATTGAGCAGCGAGCAAATGCTGCAGATGATGATGTTCGAGTAATCGAGTTGTACGGGAGGATAGTTGTAGAGCAAATTAGTGCAGATTGCTGCTTCCATCAAGGGTGGCCAACACCGTCACCATTGAGACTATGAGGATGATGACTCTGACAGCATGAATGGCTCTGTCGACAACTTATATGATTATATTATGTTTTATTCTATCTTTTTTAGAGTTATTTTATTGTTTGTTTCTTATGAGACTTGTTTAGATTAGACTAAATCAAACAAAATTGAAGTTATATAAAAAGAAAATCCAAAATAAGAGACACAGCCAACAATCATGAATGTATAGTGAAGTATGGTAACCTTGAAAATATTGAGGTAAGATTAAACAACTTCATAGAGGGAGTATTCTACTCCACAACTCCATATTCATATAAAACCGTACAATAAACAAGCTTTAATACACTGACTGAATATAGAAAAGAGGAGGTAAAAATTCCATGCGGAACATCTTAGAGATGCAGGGTCGATGTCTTCCAATGATAGCATATTGAGGTTAAGAATGCTATTCTATGCTTCAGCTTTGAATATCGGCGTGACAATAATTAGTCAAGCATGTAGATTCTAGAAGCTATGTCCTGGACCAACCAATCAAATCCCTCAAGCAGACCCTCGCCAGTATATGCACTACATCCAACTATCATCCAGTGCCGAGATTTATCCATAGCTTCCAAGTTCAACACCTGCACAGTTAGAGCACATTACTAAATAAACTTCAAGAAAATGAATAATTTATGATTTATATAGCATAATTAATTTTTCTAACACTTAGCACTACTTGTTTCACAAACACAAGTAAAATTCGACTTCTGCAATACTTACGAAGCTTAGTGATGAGTACTTCAAATCAATTGAAAGTTAGAACTTCATAAATCATCTCAGTACTCGTATTACTGTGAGGATATGCTTGGGCGCTACTCTTGGAGTTATTCAGGGTTTCCAACTATTGTCAATTGAATGAATTATTTTTCTTGTGTGACTATTTTGTTAAATGAGAAACACCTGCATGTTTTTACATCATTTTGATCTTTGTATACAATCTCATCCGGTGCGTATATTTGTATTTTTAGTTTTATGTATCACCTACAGAATGAAGTGTTATAACGTAACAAAGAATCATACCTAACGGACCCTAAACTGCCTCATTTTTTATACAGTCATACCCCAAAGAATAATGTTAACAACTAGCTGCCTAAGCTGGGCAAATCCAAACCCACCAGAATACGACTCAGAACAAAAATGAAAACAGCGGTATCTTGATTCGTTAGTTGTTACTGCCGCAGGTAGGTGATAGAAACTAACTGATATAAAATAAGGAAATAGGGAAAATCCCATTGATTACAAGAATGATATCACAGAACTTCGAGGGTCTGCACCTCCCAATGCCAAAATGGCCCCTTTCCACTTAAATTCCTAGATACCCTCTTTCTCAATCACCCCTTCTATTTATTAAGTATTACCTATTCCTATTCTAATGGCAGTTATTTTCTATATAGCTGCTTATTAATAATTAAAACTGCCCACTAATGATAAAACTGCCTTCTAATATTAATAAACAAGGCCCACTATTATTTCTATCCTAATTAAGGCCCATATCTAACAGTAGGTTTGTTTAATAGAAAGTAACATTTCCTATTGAGCTCCCTTGCTCAAAAAGAAACTGTATATCAAGGGAGGACAATGCCATGTGAACTCTGCTCAATAGTGCCATGATAATGCTTATAATGTAAAGATAGATAAAATTACAAATTAATCAGCCTGAATCTAATATATCAATTCTTTTTTATTAATCATGGCATTCAATTCAATCAAACATTGACAAATAATAGTCATACAATTAACAGATTTTGCATGAAACTTACTACCTCTCAATGAGCATTGTTTGAATAGTAGATCAGCTAATAATATACTATTATTATAACCGATATTGCATGAAGTCCTAAACATTGTTGATTTTACACAACATCCAAGATTAGGTGAACAACTAGCCAACCATGCTCCCCAACATTGTTGATTTGTACACAGAAAGATTTCAGTGCAGGAAATATTTGCTTTAAATCAATGAATTTTGTAACTTCTTATGGTGAGGTATATAAATTCTCCTCTGATTGAAACTTGATTGCAGGAAGAAAATTTTGAGGATTAATTAATGTAAAAGCCCCATCTAGTCAAAGAATATCAAGTGTTTCAAAAAAACCTTACAGCCAATTCTCAACAATTTTTTTTTTGGAAACTCTGTATCCGGTCCATAGACCGACTAATCCGGGGGATCAATCCCACCGTCCACTAGCGTGGGGACCAACACAGAAATTGACACCAAGAGGATTCAAACCTGGAACCTAGAGAGGAGCACACTCCAAGGTTCCAAGCCTACACCACCAAGCCAACCCCTGGGGGTTCAATTCTCAGTATATTATGTATACTTTTGAGTAATAATTCCTGTAATGTTATCTAGGTTAGGAAATAACTTTTAAGCCCCCAGATGAAATTAAGCTTACCTTAGCTATTTCTGCGGGTGCAAGGGCGCCTTTAATATCTTGTTTATTTGCTAGAATTAGTAAGGATGATCCAGATAGTCTCTGTATATGAAAAATAAAACTATTAATATTTGAAAATATTAGAAGCTCACAAGCACCAAGAGAAGAACAGAGTAGTCATTTGAGCATCCCAAATTATTAACAATGAGAAGTACTTATAGCTGGTTTTGGTGAAACTAGCATTTTTTTTTTCAAGTGCTAAAGAATCAAATAACAAGTACTTATAATTGCTGTGATATTCCACTACTCCCATTAAAAACTATTTCTCCAATAAGGTAGATAAGCAGGTTATCGTAAGGAAAGGAAAGTAGCTGCTAATGGAATAAACAGAATTCACTGCATCCACCAAAGGCATTGGTTCTTGACAGAAATTCCTAAAGCATTCACATCAGGAAGCTACTGTACTTGGATACATTAGCACAGAGGATATACAACTCTGCCAATCCATAGATCGAATAAAAGGGATATGAATTGATATGCTACTACATGCAAGTAATTTGTTATGTTAATAAGCAATAACCATTTGTAGTGAACACACCTCTTCCTTTAGAAGGTTATCTAGCTCCATTTTGCAATCATCCAACCTTCTAAGATCTGAACTGTCAACTACCCAAACCAAACCATCTGTTTGCTCAAAGTAGTTTCTCCAGTAAGATCGGATCGTTTTTTGGCCCCCAACATCCCATATATTTAGAGTGTACCTGCCATTGTCAATCTGGATAAATGCCTCAACATTCTAGTTCTAGAATATAGTAAATCACAGTAAGAAACTCAGCAAAGCAAAGGCTAATAACATAAAGAATGACATGCCATATTGTGTAATAGTAAAGGTAAATCACAAGCAAATACTTTCAAAGTATTTAAAGAAAAAATTACCATGTTCTTAGAATATACCATAACCATAACCAACTTAAGCAATATTACATGTTTATTCCCATCAAACAGAAGAATAATACTATTGTCAAAGCAGAATGCATAAACCATGTTCAATTGAAACTTTAAAGACCAAAAGCTCATTTTTATTCACATTTCCCCCAAAACAGATGACTAACATAACTAGCAAGTGAGAAAAATAGAAATGGACATTAGTAGAGATATGCATATAAAATTAGTGTAATTTGTGAGATGAAAAGTGAAGCGATGTTTTACTTCTGGTAGGTGATGGTTTTGATGTTGAAGCCAAGGGTAGGACTTATCACACTAGTGTCCTCCCCATTAATCTTCAAAACAATTGTAGTTTTTCCAGAATTGTCCAACCCACTGCATAAAAATTTTGACTGTTAATTAATGTAGTACAATATAGAACGATGGAAAATGAATTTGGAGAGAAGCTTACACCATGAGAATTCGCATTTCCTTCTCCTTCTTTTTGATTTTCCGAATGATACTGAGAAGACCCATTCCTAGAGAGAAGGCCAAAACCTGAGAGAGAAAAAAAAAAAGCAGTGATAATAGTATTCATCATAATCTCCAATACCAACCAATGTAGTTTTGGCAACAAAAAGTCATAACAATACTGAAATGACACCTCACTAGAGTTCATAAGCTTATGTTATTAAACTCCGACCAGTCATCAATTACTCAGTCAGGGCACTAAGTCCGACCAGTCATCGATTACTCAGTCAGGGCACTGAGTCACTAGTCGAACCTAGAGCTGGAAAAAAGGGCTAAACAGCCCACTTTGGGTCGGCCCAAACTAGGTATTAGGTTATATCTTTAAAGGTCCTGATAAGATATGTGCAAACTAATCATCAAATAATGTAAAGGTGTTTGAAAACTTAGCTACAGTCTCATCTCATCAGTTTAATTTGGTAAAAAAGCAAAAAGTAAAACATTCTTGAACTGAATTCTTGTATCAGTAGTATCTTTTTAAACTGATAATTATAAGATAACTATATGCATCTAATTTTGAATTTCCCAAAAACATAGCACTACTCGTAGTCTTCTTAAAACCCATTATGAACCTACATTATAAGGCACCCAACAATCAGTCACACGTGACCCCCCAAGTCATGAATATCATTCCATGACACAACTACTCTAGCCATTGGATTAAAGCTCCTCATCACATCAATGGGTATAATTTATAAATGAAGTGAAAAAAAAATCGTATAGTTTGTTAAACTTTCGACACTTATTTCCGTTCAAAATATGGCTAATGATATTCTTCAAGATTTATCTATTTAAAGTTCCAGACAACTTAACAGAGAATAAAAATTAACTCATCAGAGTAGATAGCGCAACATTTGATGGAAGCTCCTCTATACACATATTGTAGATTTTTTTTAATATAAACCAGTAACATTTCCAAATAGCCTACTCCTACCAGCTACACTTGCTGGTTTACTTCCAAATGGAGCACCCTAGGTGATCATCATTTCAGACAAAATTTCAAGATTAATCTTAGGGTCATTTTTTTTTCCCTTTTCAATCTTCCTTTAGCATTAACAAGCATATCACTTGCACCATGATATTTAGCATTTCTCTTACAATTCTAATCACGACTCATTAAATGTGTTGTTCCATTGCTTGGAATACAACTCAATAAATTTAGACATACATTTACATTTCTCTTTTTCATCTACAAGACCAACCTTTTCAAAATATTTCCACACTTTAGATGTTAGGGCCTTACTTGTTTTGCTCATTGGTTGAGAAAACACGTCTTGTTTAGTGTCCTCAATACTAACTAGCTTAACTATGAACCATCCTTAGCCTCATTAACACACATTTCAGCACTACTACTAACATTCATATTGCAAGTAGAAATAAACTATAATTCCTACACAATTATAATTCGGACAAACCACCATTGTGATCCCCGAAAGTGTAACTCAATGTCACATTTGTCCTTGAATATGTCGAAATTGCAAACACGTCCACAAATATCTCTTTTCAGTCATTTTGGTCAACAAATCTGTTTTCAGGTAGTCAATTTAGTTCTCCGTAGTTTTTGTTGGTCAAATCAGTTCATAAAATTACAACAAAAAATCCACTAGGAATACATTTTCAATTTCTATACATTTAGGGATTAATGTGACAACAGCTTACACTTACTGAAGCAGAGAATGGAAGTAGAGAGACGCGAACATGGAAAAAATAGCAATCAAATTCTATCACACAAAATTGTAATCAAAATCCGGCAACATGTAGAAAGTAGACAAATCAATAAATAGAAATAGATAGAAAGAATAACCATGAAGAATAAGATCAACTATAACCATCAATTGGAAATCAAAAGGATACAAATCAACATATTTTTTACCCTGTAAAAGATGGCGGCGGAAAAAGGGACAATAGTGGCGCTTCTTTGAATACCCGCGACGGTTTAAAAAAGGCACCGAAGCTCTGAGGACGGCGGCGGCGACAGCCACGACGGCGGATTGATGAAAAATGGTCGGGCACAGGGAAGGGTTGTGTGATTTTTGGCCGAAGGAATAGAGGAAGTCTTAGTTGGGGACAACCCCAACACTTGTCATTTGGGCACACTCACATTAAAAAGAAAAAATTTAAAATAAATAATTAAGTCATATCAACTATTTTTTTTGGTTACATATGAGAAAAAAGGAAAAGAAAAAGCTACAGGGGTATCATCCCCTGACAAGCCCCAGGCATCATCCAGGACTGGTCTCGCGAGCTCATTTGGAGGAGTAGTAACGACTACCAAAGACGAGCTCGAACTAGCGCCAATTTTAGCCAAAACATCCGCACACGCATTTACTTCGTGAAGTGTGTGTGAAAGGATCACCTCCCAATCACTAGCTAAAAGCTTCTGAATACGAAGAATCTCGTTCGCCAACCGATGATGTGTTGAGACCCCCTCTTTGATGAAATTAATGGAGAGTAGAGAGTCTGAGCAAGACAACACCTTGCGGTAACCACGGTCCCAACACAGCTTCAAGTCGTGCCATATAGCCATAATTTCTGCCAGCAGGATGTTCGGAAACGCAGCAACCCCATAAAAGCCCCAAATGAAATCACCATCTCTATTCCGCAACAAACCTCCATAACCTGCCGTGTTATTTGACCCTGACTACGGTCTGGCAAGTGTACCAGTCGTCGTCGAGTAATAATTCACACTCTACTGAGTAGAATGAGTTCGTATTCACAGGGACAGCGCCTCAGTTACTAAGCTTATTCTAGGATTTGTTGAGATTGCCTCCGATTTAAAAGTTGGGATAATTTTAGATTCAAGAAACAGAGAATATAACTAGAAAGAAAGACAATTTAAGAAGATAGGTTAAGTAGTTAGAATCCCTCCCTTATTCCTGCTGGGTAGTTGGTGCTATATCGTTGACTAATCCTTTTTATTATTGGTGAACTAATATAATTAGTAATAACCGCATACGATAATTACCCTAATTACGAGTATAGAGAATCTCAATTATTAGACAGGGAACCTGTGTTAGCCACGCTGTCACGTCCCTAACCTAGTGATTAGACTCTAAATATGTAGTCAATTAAGCATGGTTTCATTAGTTCTTTTACCCTTAACTTGTTAAGCAATCATCTATTGATCGGGGTTGACTGCCGGTTTTGAGGCACAATACTAGATCACTAACCATATAAGTTAGTTGCCAGTCAGTGTTAAACACTGGTCCTAAGGCACAATGCTAGATATCACCATCCCTAAAAGTGTTCCCTAATTGTAGCTATCAATCAGTTAGGTAATTAAAACATAAACAATAAAATAATAAAACTGAATAGACAATTATATAAACTTAGTACCAATTTACATGATTCCAGCATTCCTAAGGGAGTTCATCTTCTCCACCTAACCTAAATGAGTTTAGCTACTAATACACATAATTAAATTACAAGAATTAAATAAATGCATACCAATAACCTTGCTACCTTGCGGAGGAAGTTACCTTTCCCGTTGAAGGGGGAAAGTTCCTTCCCTAGAGCTCCTCCTCCTTTGCTCCTTATAGAGAAATAGTTCTCTAAATTTCTGAATGAATAATTGTGAAGGAGGGAGACTTTATTTATAGTTTTTATGACTTGGGCAGCAAGGCTCATCGCGCTGCGATGAGTCCATCGCAGTACGATGTGTAGATTTTCTTCAAAAATATAACTGAAGATTCTATTCTTTTCTTGGGCGCGAAGTTTTCCTCCCATCGTGCTGCGATGGCAAATTTAGATTTTTGCTCCAACACGAAAGTTGTAGCTCTTCGTCTTAGCTTTCCAACGCATGGTCACAGACCTCATTCCGATACTCGTAGCTCAAGTTATGGTCCGCAGACTAAAAGTTGCGTATTTTCTTCCTTTTAGCCTCTTTTTAAGCATTTTCTTCAATTCTTGACTTCTTGGACAAGTAACTTTACTTCTTTAGGTTTTTGCCTTGTAATTGGTCTAAAACTAATACTAAACTAACAATAAATAATACTAAAAACATCACATAAATTACTGTCATCACAACCCCAAACTTAAACAGTTGCTTGTCCTCAAGTAACATGCCTGCCAAGCAAAATCGTCAGTGAAACAACAAGCAGATATAGATGACATGAATTTCACAACCTTATGTATTTGTCAGCAATGGAACCACTGAACTTCACCTCAGCGATCATGTTCAGTCAACACTTGGGCTCAAGAGACGTTGATAATAGCAAATCAGACAAATGCCTGCAAGAGTCCATGTTCAACCTTTTCTCTCTCTCACATTTGTATTTTTCGCTCATAATTGAAAGGGTTATCTCTCAATCACCGTACAACCTGCCATTTTACCATAGGCTTGCAAGAATTCTTAGCAACCAGTCAAAATTCAATATTCATGCATTATTGGAGGTCTTTTCAGGGTTATAACGTGGCTTAGGTCAATGTAGGACATTTGTGGGAATAGTAGGCTAAACATTGGAGTTAAGATCTACTTTGTTGTTCCTTTTTGTGTACGCAACATTGTTCCTTAGGGTGCCTTTTTGTGTTGCTGTCAGAGATTAAGAACCGGATGTGTCTTTGTATGGTTCTTTTCTATCACTATATTTGCCCTTTGGCTCTTTCTTTTGCCATTTGGCTCTTTTTCATTCATTTTTTTTTAAGAGATTATTTTTTTAGGGAATTTTTTTATGTTTTCCCGTCTCTTTTTCATTTATTTTTTTTTCTTTTTGTAGTGATAGTTCTTTGTACACACACCCCAAACTTAGATGTTGCTAGTTTCATGAGCAACCCCAAACTTTTTTTGTTGCCAATACTTTTGAGAACTATTACCTAACTCCAAAGAGGGTAAATCATTGTTTTTCAGGTCTATAGGCTTGTATCGTGGTTTGTCACTGAAACAAAAGGGATAATATTTTTTTACGGCTCAAAATTGGCTAGCAAAGGATATAATAATAATAAGGGTGGCTTGAAAAGGCTCTGGGTTATAACAAACAATTGCCTCAATGCATATATATCAAATTAACTAGTCAGCAGAGAATTATAGCAAGTTCTATAAAATAAACAAGTGCACGGTACTCTCATAGCAAATCGAAAGAAAGTGGTAATACCGTTTGGAAATATTTGGCTCAAATCCTCACATGGCTTAGGTATATCTGAAAGTTGAACACTTGTCTCACAGACACCAGCTTCATCACTCGTCTCGTTGTCTCTCGAACTTCCGCGCTTTCTGAGCAATCACCTTCGGTGTTCTTTGTATAAAGGCGTGAAATTCAAATCATCCAAATCTAGTTGTTACGTCACTGGAACTTTGCCTATAACTTTTAACATGCACTAGATAATAAACAAGCAAACAGTTATTGCATTTTTTAGTAAGCATAGGGGGCTGTCAGCAAATGACATTCGTTACATAGATGATAAACTACTAAGATACAAAGATAGAAGGGAACAGCGGGAATGCTCCATGACTTACTGCCCGCCCTGGTTGATGATACACCAGGTGTAAGGAATATAGGGTTCAGCTCCCTATTCAACAGGTCCATGATGTTATCTGAGTATTGACCTGCTTGTGCATGCTCTGTGTCTGATATGCAGCAAGTTGCTGCTATGGGTTTGTTACCCCAAACTTTGAACTTTTGTAACGTTGTCATAGCTACTTCACCTTTTCACCCACTGTGCACCGTGACTGATCAGGTTTGATAGTTGACTTTGTCTTCTGTTGCTCAATTTGGTGGTAATCCTTTTTGCGCGGTTAAGAATGTCTGTGTCTCTGTCCCAAGAGATCGTCTCTCCTTTACTTGGGACGTGAGACGTTCAATCATCCTTCCATCTTGACTGGATAAAAATCTGGAGGTTTATTTTTATTTTATTTTTTTTTCTTTGGTGCAATGATGATGAATTTGTGGTCTAATGGCTTTATAGAAGTTTTAGGGATGGAGGGGTAGGAAAATGTTGAGGTTTGATTTTTGTGGTGATGGATGAATGTATAGAAAAAAGATGATGATGATGGTGAATTTGAAGGTTTAAAAATGTAGGGTTAATTGGGTGGATGGTGTAAGTGTTGCAACCAGTGTCTCTTTTTGTAACTTCCAAACTTTCATCGTGTCATGAGCAGTTTCATTGCACGATGGCTGTTCCAATGCCATGTTTTTCAAAAGTTTTTATTTTCATCGTGACACAATAGGAAATTTGTTGTACGATGGGCTTTGGAACAGTTCTTTTAAAATTCTTTTCGGGCATAAAAATAGTATTCCTTCCCTTTTGAAAACATATCTTGTAGTTTTGAAAACTTATCTAACAAAAATAAAACTTTAAAATGCGAGAATTGAAATGAAAGCAATAAAATACATTGGGTTGCCTCCCAGGAAGCGCTTCTTTAAAGTCATTAGCTAGACGTCAGAAGACTGTTAGGGCGTCTTATATGAGATATGGAATATATCATCCGTCTTCTTCCTCTTCTTTGTTAAGAATCCCAGGAATTAGAGAAACAGAGGATATTGCTTCCATACCCTCTTCAGCTTGACCGTAGCAAACAAAGCACAAATCATATCTATGACTTTATCAATTTCTCCTTTTTCTTCGGCTTTGTTGCTAGGTTGTTCTTTTTGTTGGAGATCTTGCTCTTGAGACTTCATTGGTTGGGGTTCAGCTCCCTTATAGAAATCTTCATCTCGAACACTTGACGCATCGCGTTGGTCCGCTTCTATTTCAACCAATTGTTTCTCTTGATCTTCTTGTTCATCATGTGCTTCTTTCAACCTGTCTACGTGATACAAAGACATTGAGTTTATGTTAGAATCAAGGTCACATGGTGCTTCTTTAAAATTCACCTCCCCAATAGAGCAAGGTATTGGGAGACTTCTTGGGTCGTCCCACTGTTGTTGAGGTTTCTTTTGTGGTTGCTCCTCTTTTGGTGATCCTGCTTCTAGCTTCTCTTCTGAAGTTTCTGTCTCCTTACTCCTTGAGGTTTCAGATGGTACTTCATTAACCTCAGAGTCTCGACTTTCATCGCCTATGGACTCTAGCTCATTTTGGGTGGCAACTGATTCAGTTGACATTCCTCCTTGTACTTCAAACTCCTTTTCTTCATTGAATTCAACCCAATTGTCCAAAAAGGACTCATGTCTTCGAGGTCTTTGGATGAACTCGTTGAATAACTCATAGGCTAGTTCTATGGGTGTATTGTATTATGCACCCTCTTCGATGATAGTCTCCAGGATAAGCAATTGTTCATCTTTGTCCCATTCTACTACTTTTTCGACTTCAGAGTCTTTCCCTGTATCTCCCTTGGAATCTGGCTCAATTTGGGTTGTAACTGATTCAGTTGATGCTCCTTCTTGTGCTTTAGACTCCTTTTCTTCCATGAATTCAATCCAGTCGTCCTTAAAGAGTAAGTGTCTTTTAGGTCTTTGGATGAATTCCGTGAAAATTTCACAGGCTTCACAGAAATGAATATTGCGGCTTTCACATGCTTGAAAGATGTAGCCACCAATTTCATTTAATTGTTCTGGAAAGTCCTCCCATCTGAGTGTCATTGCTTAAACTCAAAGAATTTGATTAGTAGTAAAGCACAATAATGATAATAAACAGAGATCAAGACAAGATTTACAAAAAGTTTTATTTTATTTTTATTTTGTTTTTGCAAGTCTATCACCACAGGGTTTCCCAGGTAAGGGAGGTGGATCACAATGGATCGCTTAAATACCAAGCCTTTTCCTTAGCCATAATCGTCTGTAAGTTCAATATTGCAAGAACAATTTTTTATTTTTTTTATATATATTTTTTTTTTATATAGTAACTACTAATAATAATAGAATAGAATCTAAATAAAATAAAATAAGATCTAACTAATAATGAGGAAAGAAAAAAAAAACTAAATCTAAATAAAATCAAATCAAATCTACTAATAAAGAAAGAAATATTTTTGGATTTTTAATTTTTTTAATTATATTTTTTTTTCTATATACAATTTCCTAAAAGTAGCCTAACAACTTCGTCTACACCGTCCCCGACAACGGCGCCTAAAACTTGACTACGGTCTGACAAGTGTACCAGTCGTCGTCGAGTAATAATTCACACTCTACTGAGTAGAATGAGTTCGTATCCACAGCGACAACGCCTCGGTTACTAAGCTTATTCTAGGATTTGTTGAGATTGTCTCCGCTTTATAAGTTGGGATAATTTTAGATTCAAGAAACAGAGAATATAACTAGAAAGAAAGACAATTTAAGAAGATATGTTAAGTAGTTAGAATCTCTCCCTTATTCCTGCTGGGTAGTTGGTGCTTTATCGTTGACTAATCCTTTTTATTATTGGTGAACTAATATAATTAGTAATAACCGCGTACGATAATTACCCTAATTACGAGTATAGAGAATCTCAATTATTAGACAGGGAACTCGTGTTAGCCACGTTGTCACGTCCCTAACCTAGTGATTAGACTCTAAATATGTAGTCAATTAAGCATGGTTTCATTAGTTCTTTTACCCTTAACTTGTTAAGCTATGATCTATTGATCGGGGTTGGCTGCCGGTTTTGAGGCACAATACTAGATCACTAACCATATAAGTTAGTTGCCAGTCGGTGTTAAACACTGGTCCTAAGGCACAATGCTAGATATCACCATCCCTAAAAGCGTTCCCTAATTGTAGCTATCAACCGGGTTACGTAATTAAAACATAAACAATAGAATAATAAAACTGAATAGACAATTATATAAACTTAGTACCAATTTACATGATTCCAGCATTCCTAAGGGAGTTCATCTTCTCCACCCAACCTAAAGGAGTTTAGCTACTAATACACATAATTAAATTACAAGAATTAAATAAATGCATACCAATAACCTTCTACCCCGAACCAGATTAAACTGATGGTGAAAACCAAAAAAATAACCTTCTACCTTGCGGAGGAAGTTACCTTTCCTGTTGAAGGGGGAAAGTTCCTTCCCTAGAGCTCCTCCTCCTTTGCTCCTTATAGAGAAATAGTTCTCTAAATTTCTGAATGAATAATTGTGAAGGAAGGAGGCTCTATTTATAGTTTTTATGACTTGGGCAGCAAGGCTCATCGCGCTGCGATGAGTCCATCGCAGTACGATGTGTAGATTTTCTTCAAAAATATAACTGAAGATTCTGTTCTTTTCTTGGGCGCGAAGTTTTCCTCCCATCGTGCTGCGATGGCTGCTATCGTGCTGCGATGGCAAATTTAGATTTTTGCTTCAATACAAAAGTTGTAGCTCTTCGTCTTAGCTTTCCAACGCATGGTGACGGACCTCATTCCGATACTCGTAGCTCAAGTTATGGTCCGCAGACTGAAAGTTGCGTATTTTCTTCCTTTTAGCCTCTTTTTAAGCATTTTCTTCAATTCTTGACTTCTTGGACAAGTAACTTTACTTCTTTAGGTTTTTTCCTTGTAATTGGTCTAAAACTAATACTAAACTAACAATAAATAATACTAAAAACATCACATAAATTACTGTCATCAGACCCCAACAGGCTTCCATCCACATTTAGACAGACAAAATCTTCCGCTGGACGAGACCATTTGACCCGTCTGTGGTTCAAAACTATCGGGGAGGTTTCCGCCGGTAACATAAACGCATCAACGCTAGCTTTAACCATAGTATGAATTTTTGCCCTGCTAGTGTGCATGCTTTCCCGGTGATTATTGAAAATAAAATCATTCCTCGCACACCAAAGCACCCATAGAGTAACAAAGACGATGTTACCGTATTTTTTCCCAAGCTGCTTACACCACGACAACGGATCCATCCCCTGTAAGGAAGAAGGGATACTATGCAAGCCACATATATTCCATATGTTAACCGAGTCACCACAGGAAAATAAATAGTGATCAATTGTTTCCGTCTCTGTTAAACAACGAGGACAGAGTTCAGAATTGCACACCTGTCGATGGTGGAGGACACTTTTAGTCGGAATAGACTCATGTACCAATTGCCAGACAAAGAACTGAATATTCGCCGGGAGTTGTAGTCGCCATATCCATTGCCAACCCGTAAGATTATTGCAGGGGGTAGGATTTAAAAGCCAATGGTAAGCAGATTTCGAAGTATATATGCCCGCGGTAGTATTCTCCCAGATCCAAGTATCAGGAAGGTCCTCGACAATACACGGTTGGAGTAGTGTGATAGTATCTCGGGCATAATCTGGTAAAGCAGTATAAAGCTGGTTAAGGTTCCACTCTCCATTAACCCAAACCTCCTGAATCTTCAAAGATGTATCATGAATGTCTACATAAGGTACCAATTAGAGTTATTAGCTAGTTATGTTTCATTTGTGAATTAATTAATATTGGTTATATGGTTTTAGCTATTAATAGAAAGAGTAGTAAAAGAATAGAGTTATGAGGTGTTGTGAGAGTTGAGCTTTAGTTAATGGGCCTAGGTTAAATTAGTAAGGTTATTTTAGGGATTTTACATTAACCTAAGTTGGGAGTATAAAATGATAAGTTAGAGAGATGAAGTCATTTTTTTAAAATTTGGGTGGAGGTAGAGAGAGAAGCTCTCATGACAAGAAAGAAAGAGGAGAAAGAAGCTTAGAGAAAGGAAGAAAGAAAGAGAAGAAAAGCCAAGTTAGAATCAAAGAGATGAAAGGAGGACTATAGAATCCATCATAATTATGGTATGAGAGTAGTAATTGAATTCTAGAGTGATTAAGGAAAGAGAAGAAAATCTATTTCTCTTCATCCCAATCTTTCCTCACTCTTTTCTCTTTGGGTTTGTGTTTTTATTTCTAAAAATGATGACTTTATAATGTAGATAGAATCAATGAACATGTTGTTAAATGAAATCATGAATTTGGGGTTTAATATAAAGGAATTTGTAGATGTTTGAAGTTTTATGAGCTTTTATGAGAAATAATAAAATTGATGATTTCTAGCATGAAATATTGTTGATATTTGTTATAAGTTGTATTTTCATGTTTATTTTGCTTATACATGTCTAAAGTTGTCATCTTTATGTTTTGATATATTGAAATTTCGAGATTTGAGGGTTTTTCACCAAAAACCCGAAAATTCGAGGGCGAAAATGTAAGTGCACCAGTTCATCCTCTTGTTTTAATAATTGTCAAAACACATGAAAATAGAGTAGAACATATTTTGGCAATGTTACAAATGACTTGACAGCGAAAAACTATTTTTAAACTTTGAAAAACTGATTTTTAGGTATTATGTATCGATACATACACATGTGTATCGATACAAATGTCCTGAAATTACTTCAGACTGATTTTGTGCAATTTGTATCGATACATATATCACTTGTATCGATACAAAAGTGGTTTCTCAGAGCCAGAAGGTCATCAGTGTATCGAATCATGCTTGCATGTATCGATACACACCTATGTCTCTCAGAAAACCAGTTAGTGCTTGATGTATCGAATCATGCTTGCATGATTTGATACATATCAGTCAAGATTTCAAGAAACTGATATATGTATCGATACATATACATCTTTGTATCGATACATAGGTCAAATTTTTCAATTTGAACGCTGGTCAAAGGGTTTGTATCGATACAAACCATCATTTGTATCGATACACGTATGTTGAATTTTGCCAAATTTGCTCAATTCTATTCTCTCTTTAAATAGCAATGTGATGTGTCATTGTAATGAGAGGAAACTAGTGTGAAAGATCAGAAAACGCTTTGGGTTGCAAATTGAGTGAGAATTTGAATCAAAGGTTTCATTCAACACAAATTCATCATCTTCATCAAAGATTGCAATCAAAATTGAAGTTTGAGTATGGGATCAATTCAATAGAGGTTGCATTTTTGTATGATAACGTTCGATACGGTTCGCGGTGAATCAGAATCGTAGTCGGGTTGGATTGTGTGTTGAAGGTTCTAGTTTCTCTCAAAGGATTCAAGATCGTGCTTGTCTTGAAGGATCGACAACAAGAAACGAAGGACTCAGCTGGACGATCGAGTGCGGTTTGGCACGGGTCGGATCGTTGGAATCAGAGGGCGAAGTTTCGTTGTGTGTCGAGGTTTTGTTGCATAGTTTACTTTTTGTCTCGTTATAGGTTTATAAGATTCAATTGTAAACTGTGCACGTGTTGTTAATCATTTTTGATCTATACACTCTCAAATAACCCGTTTGGTTATTTGGGGGGAGACGTACTCGGACAAACGCGTGGACGACGCGAAATCCGGGGAACTCCCTAATCAAATCGTTGTGTGTTTCTCTCTCTCTCAATATTTTACTTGTTATAATTTCATTGATTTCTTGAAATGATTGAATTTTTCATGTTCGTATTGGAACATCGAAAATTCAATTGTTATGCTTGATTCTGATTGTGTTTAATTCGATATTGTAACTTGCTTGGGACTGAATTTAATTCATTGTTTAAATTCAAATTTTGAACTCTATCATTTCAAATCTTTTCATAAGACGTTCAAAGGCTTATACTACGTTTCCTTTGGTCAATCGGTGCATAGACTACCGATCTGGTGGTTTTCCGCTTGCGCTCGATTGAAACAAATAATTTTTAAAAAAACGACATTGTTTCAAGGTTCACTTATTCAACCCCCCCTTCTAAGTGATAGCCAAGTAGTCTAACAAGTGGCATCAAGAGCCCGGTTCGATTTTAAACGATTAAACCGAGTAATTTGTGCCAATTATTAGAAAACATGGCTTTTGCACCGAAAGGGGCGTATAATAGGGCTCCTATATTCAATGGCGATCACTTTGACTATTGGAAAAGTAGTATGCGTATTCACATCAATTCTTTTGATGGTGAAGTGTGGAATGCTATTGAGAATGGTCCGTTTGTTCCAACTATCACGGATCCTCATGGCATTGTCGACAATAAGCCTATGGCACAATGGACGGATGATGAAAAGAAAAAGGTCAATTACGATGCAAAGGCACAAAACATACTTATTTCATCCCTTGGGATTGAACAATTCTATCATGTGTCGCATTGCACATCGGCCAAAGAAATGTGGGATACATTAGTCACTCATTTTGAGGGAACTAATGAGGTCAAAATTTCAAAAATAAACACCTTAACTCAAGAATTCGAATTGTTTCATATGCAAGATGGTGAAACCATTGCGGATATGCAACAAAGATTTGTAAAAATCACCAACAAGTTACATGGTCTAGGTAAACCAATCACAAATCAAGATGCTACTAATAAGATTTTGAGATGTCTTAATAGGTCATGGCAACCAAAGGTCACCGCAATCAAAGAAGCGAATGATCTCACAACCTTGAGTCTCACAACCTTATTTGGTAAGCTAACGGAACATGAACAAGTGCTTAATTTGTTGGAAAAGCATGAGAAATGTGAGAAAAAGGAAAAACATAACGAAAAGGAAAAAGAAAAGGATAAGAGGACCATTGCTCTAAAGGCCTCCAAGTCCAAGTCCAAAAAGGTTCAGCAAGTGGAAAGTAGCTCAAGCGAAGACGATTCCGATGATGAAGAAATGGGACTCTTCGTTCGACGCTACAATAGATATGTGAGAAAGAATGGGATAAGACATTCTGATGACAATCTTAAGAAGTTTCGGAAAGATAGTGGTTACCGCCGGAAAAATGAAGATGTTAGGTACTCCAAAAGGGGGACATGCTATGAATGTGGCCAAGTCGGTCATTTCAAGCCGGATTGCCCCAAGCTCAAGAGAAAAGAGAATGAGTCACCTTCACTCAAAAAGGGAAGCAAGGACAAAGGAAAGAAAGCTTATGTTGCATGGGAAAGCGGAAGCTCATCTTCCTCTACATCATCAAGCTCTAGCTCAAGTGATGAAGATGCATTGGCAAATGTGTGCCTAACATCCCATGATCGCAAGAAACTTGCTCCTAAAAAGGTAAACCAAAATCCCTCTAGCTCATATACGCTTTTAGAATATCATGAGTTACAAGTCACTTTTGAAAAGTTACACAAAGAAACTAAAGAGGCTTTTCAACGACTAAAAGGTTTAATGGAAGTTAATAAATACCTTGAGGCAAAAGTTTCGGAAACGGAGCTTGAGTTGAAAGCTCTCAAAGAGTCTTTGATTCAAAAACCTCTTGTGACTTATGATAGTTATGGTAACGATAATACCGGATGTGATGGATGCTTTTACTTACGTAGAGATTTACGAAAGTTACAAGATAAGCTAAAGGAACCATCCAAACCGGAGATTACTTTTGCAATTGATCCATCTAAATTCAACAAATCATTGAAACCTAGAAATAAAAAGTATAAATTTGTTGAAAAGGATCCTAAGAAAAGTAATCCTCATATCATTTGTCATTATTGTTGTGACAAGGGTCATACTATTGCAAAATGTCATGCTCGAAAAGTTTTGGTACTGTCGCGCCGCGAAAAATGCCCGAGCGTATTGACACTCGGAATGACTACAGAGTCGCCACCGAAGTTTTTTATTAAAAGGGAAACGTCGATAAAACCCTTGAAGGATGGAAAGGAAAGGTCATCGCGACCATATCTGAGTTCGGGAGTTAGTTATGCAAGGGGAAGGTATTAGCACCCCTCACATCCGTTGTACTCAACGGGAACCTCCTAATTAGTTAAGGGTTAAAAAGTGTATTTTGGAAGATTGCTTGCTTTTTATTAATTGTTATAGTTATTTACAAGAGGGAAAAAAGTTAGTTTTTTATTAGTGTGCTTGACGGTTGTAGGATCCCGCTCCTACGTATTCCCAAGTGCAATGGGAAATTCAAAGCTACACGTAGTTCTTTGTAAAAAATGTTTGTTGGTTGGTTGATTTTATTTATGAAAAAGATATGTTTTGGTTTGAATTGCACGGGGGCAAGAAAAAAGTTGATTTGATGAGTTGAGTTGATTTTATTTATGAAAATGATTTGTGTTTATTTTTTATTGCGCGGGAGCAAAAAAGTGGGTTTGATTGAAAAGGAGGACTCGCACGTGGGCGATAGTATCCGTTTGAGAAAAAGTAATTAAAGCGTGCATGGACGCGAAAAGGGTGGAGTTTGATGAGTTGAAATTGATTTTTATGATTTGGGAAGACGAACGATTGCTTGACAAAGTGTACACTAAGCCCTCAATCGTTCGGGAGACATGCGAATGTACATTCGCCAATCCCTTTTTCACTCCAATTTATTATAAAAAAGTAGTTAAATATTTAAAGGAACTAGAAACAATATTTTTTGTGTTTTATTCTATTTTTATATTTTTTGACATTTTTCTTTATTAAAAGTCTGAATTAAATAAATAAATTAAAGCAAAGAAATAACTAAAAAAAACTTGATCGGAAAGAGTGTGCAGAACTAACAGGGAGTCTCATTCAGTAAAGGGTCCAGGCCCAACAGGGAGGCCCAGTCTATTCCAGAATCCTGTGGGACACTCCCAGGAAGGAGCATTGTAAGGGACAATATTAGGGATGCTTGATCAAGATCAGACGTTCCTGATCTAATCAAGCATATAGTTAATGTGATGTTGACATGTGGCATCTACTTTTAAAATAAATAGTTAAATAAAAAGAAATAAGAAGAAAAGAAAGGAAACAGAACGTGTACACTATTTTTCAAACATGCGGGTATCTTCTTCTTCCTCTAGAATTCGGCGTCATGCTCTTGTTCCTCACCGGACCAACACCGAAAAACCGAGACAAGCCGCGCTGGAGAGAGAAGGCCGGCGGTGTGGCGTGCAGCGTCGATCGAGCTTGCGGTGATGATGGTGAACACCGTGGTGGGATTACGGATTTGTAACGGCGGCGGTCACTTTCTTTTTGTTTCGATCCATTTTCGTTTCTATTTTCCTTGCTCTGTTCTTATTATTTTAAAGATGGTGGTTTGTGGTGGTTTGTAGAGATGATGATGATGAGTGTTAGAGTTTTGTGGTTTATGGTTATGATTGTGATTTGAAGGTTGAAGGTTATGTTGGTTTGTTGGTAAAAGTTTTGAATGGTGAAGGATGGTTATGTGGTTTTGATTGAGATTAGGAATGGATTAAAGGTTTTGTTGTGATTGAAATATGATGAGGATTGAAGTGGGTTGTGGAGGTTTAGAGGTTGTTAATGGAGGATGGTGGTTGATGATGATGTTGTTATTGTTGATGTATGGTGGTTATGGAGATTTGGTAGAGATGATTGGTATTGATGGTTATGGGAGTGATTTGTTTGAAAGTGATTTTGGATTGGTGATGGAGGTTCAAGGATTATGGTGATGATCATGGGATGGAATTATAGTGGTGGTAGTTTTCAAAAGTGGCGTAGCTACTGTTTTTTTTTTTTGTGGTGATTTCTCTTTTTGATTTTTGGTATGAGTGGTGATTAGTGTGTGTGTGTGTGAGTCCTAATTTTTTTTTTCCTTTTTGTGTGAAAGTTTTTTTGTTATTTATAAGCAAAAGAATTAGGTTTAGGCTTTAATGTTTGATTGTGTTAATTTTGGAAGGAGATTATGTGAATTGAGTGTGGTTTATGAGTGAATGAGGATCTTCCTCTTTGAGTTTGATTTGCCTTTAATTGCCTGATTCTTTTTCTTTTTATGTTCTGATTTGTTCATGAATTTTCTGATTCTTTTTCTTTTTGTTTGACTTTTGTTTCTTATTCACAAAGTTAACTATTTAAATTGAAAAATAAAAATTACAAATTAAAAATGTGATTTTTTTTTATTTTTGAATAAAGATAAAAATAGAGTTAAAAACAAAATGATAAAAGAAAAAATTGCCAAAAGATGGTAAAAGTGAGATTCGAACCCGTGACCTTGCACTCATAACTCTTTGAATTCTCTCCTCACAACCAAATGGGCTAATTCACATATTCGAAAGAAAATGCGACAAAAGTCAATATAATAATAAAAAGTGCGGGCAAATGTCTAAGTATGTAGGGAAGCGTCTTGAAGCCATTGACAAAAGACACCGACAACAATGGAGTTCAAGACTTACGAACAAGGAAAGGAATGAGTGAAGCTTCAACTCAACATCTATAATGGTGTGGAAATTGATCACTTCTCCACCTAACACTCAAGGGAAGATTCTACTCTCTACCTTTGCCTTTATAATTTTACTTTACTTAGCATTTGTACTTTGATTCATATACACAACTTATATCTTAATATGATACTTGTCTTGATAGTTGTCTCATCCTTCATTTCCAAGAATTTTGCTCAAAGATATTGATAAGTCTTTGAGACTCATACGTCTTAAATGGAGTTTTGACAAAGATCATTACAATTGTTGTATTAAGTTCATACTTGTTTCGTATATGTGTGTTTTTGTTCTTATATATGTGACTTTGTGTGCATACATAAATATACTCCTTCATATGATTGATTTTGGTACTTTAATTCAACTATGTGGATGCTTTATCATGCATATATGGTTTAGCATGTGTTCTCATGTTATAATATGCTTTGGTATCCTGTTTTGCTCACATACAAAAGATGGTAAAAGTGAGATTCGAACCCGTGACCTTGCACTCATAACTCTTTGAATTCTCTCCTCACAACCAAATGGGCTAATTCACATAATCGAAAGAAAATGCGACAAAAGTCAATATAATAATAAAAAGTGCGGGCAAAATTTAGGGTACGACAGCTGCCCCTATTTAATTAGCTTTCACCCGAGGGCATGTATGACGACAGTCTTCATGTATTCGTTGTGGAAGATAATTAAATACTAAAGGACCCAAAATTTTGTCTGAGGAGGTGGAGAAGCTAAAAGATAGACCGATTGTCGCCAACTCGGGGTCGATGCTTAAATTGGTAGATAAACAGATCGTCGCCTCGAGGGGTGCTTAGACTAAAAGAGATGAGCAGGTTCGGGCACCAATGCTTAGTTTGAAAAGAGAAGCAGACTTGGGCGTCGTCTGCTTGAATTGAAAAGAGAAGCAGACTCGCACGTCGTTGCTTATATTGGAAATAGAGCAGACTCGGGCGTCGTTGCTTATATTGGAAAGAGAAGCAGACTCGGACGTCTTTGCTTAGATTGAAAAGATAAGCAGACTCGAGCGTCGTTGCTTATATAAAGAAAGCAGACTCAGGCGTCTTTGCTGATATTGGAAAGAGTAGCAGACTCGGGCGTCATTGCTTATATTGGAAAGAGAAGCAGACTCGGGCGTCGTTGCTTATATTGAAAAGAGAAGCAGACTCGGGCGTCGTTGCTTATATTGGAAAGAGAAGCAGACTCGGGCATCGTTGCTTATATTGGAAAGAGAAGCAGACTCGGGCGTCGTTTGCTTTGATTGAAAAAGATAAGCAGACTCGGGCGTCGTTGCTTATATTTGAAAGGTGAGCAGACTCGGGCGTCGTTGCTTAGATTGAAAGGATAAGCAGATTCGGGCATCGTTGCTTATATTGGAAAAAGAAGCAGACTCGGGCGTCGTTTGCTTTGATTGAAAAAGATAAGCAGACTCGGGCGTCGTTACTTATATTTGAAAGGTGAGCAGACTCGGGCGTCGTTGCTTAGATTGAAAGGATAAGCAGATTCGGGCATCGTTGCTTATATTGGAAAGAGAAGCAGACTCGGGCGTCATTGCTCATATTGGAAAGAGAAGCAGACTCGGGCGTCGTTTGCTTTGATTGAAAAAGATAAGCAGACTCGGGCGTCGTTGCTTATATTTGAAAGGTGAGCAGACTCGGGCGTCGTTGCTTAGATTGAAAGGATAAGCAGATTTAGGCATCGTTGCTTATATTGGAAAAAGAAGCAGACTCGGGCGTCGTTTGCTTTGATTGAAAAAGATAAGCAGACTCGGGCGTCGTTGCTTATATTTGAAAGGTGAGCAGACTCGGGCGTCGTTGCTTAGATTGAAAGGATAAGCAGATTCGGGCATCGTTGCTTATATTGGAAAAAGAAGCAGACTCGGGCGTCGTTTGCTTTGATTGAAAAAGATAAGCAGACTCGAGCGTCGTTGCTTATATTTGAAAGGTGAGCAGACTCGGGCGTCGTTGCTTAGATTGAAAGGATAAGCAGATTCGGGCATCGTTGCTTATATTGGAAAAAGAAGCAGACTCGGGCGTCGTTTGCTTTGATTGAAAAAGATAAGCAGACTCGGGCGTCGTTGCTTATATTTGAAAGGTGAGCAGACTCGGGCGTCGTTGCTTAGATTGAAAGGATAAGCAGATTCGGGCATCGTTGCTTATATTGGAAAAAGAAGCAGACTCAGGCGTCGTTTGCTTTGATTGAAAAAGATAAGCAGACTCGGGCGTCGTTGCTTATATTTTAAAGGTGAGCAGACTCGGGCATCGTTGCTTAGATTGAAAGGATAAGCAGATTCGGGCATCGTTGCTTATATTGGAAAAAGAAGCAGACTCGGGCGTCGTTTGCTTTGATTGAAAAAGATAAGCAGACTCGGGCGTCGTTGCTTATATTGGAAAGGTGAGCAGACTCGGGCGTCGTTGCTTAGATTGAAAGGATAAGCAGATTCGGGCATCGTTGCTTATATTGGAAAAAGAAGCAGACTCGGGCGTCGTTTGCTTTGATTGAAAAAGATAAGCAGACTCGGGCGTCGTTGCTTATATTGGAAAGGTGAGCAGACTCGGGCGTCGTTGCTTACTAGGAGGGAGAAGCAGACTCGGGCGTCGTTGCTTATAATGAGATTGGGAAATAGCCGCTGGCTCGGGGGCCATAACAAGGATAGAATGCCGTAGGCTCGGGGGCCAGACAAAGGATAGAATGCCGCATGCGTAAGAGCCGGACGAACTTTCGCAGGTGTAAGAACCAGACAAATTGTCATAGGTGTAAGAACCAGACAAACCTCGAAAGATGGATTGCCATAGGCGTAAGTATCGGGTAAGTGCCATAGGTGTAAGAACCTGACATAGGCGTAAGAGCCAGAAAAATTGCCACGGTATAAGAACCAGACGAAATTGGAAAGATAAATTTCCACAGGTATAAGAACCTTGACACAACTTGATTGATAAATTGTCGCAGGTATAAGAACCTGGACAAAACTGGATTGATAAATTGTCGCATAAGACCGACTTTTGATCGCCACATAAGATTGGACTTTCGAGATCCACATAAGATTGGACTTTTGGTTTGACACATAAGATTTGACTTTTGGTTTGCCACATAAGATTGGACTTTCGAGTTCCACATAAGATTGGACTTTTGAGTGTCAATAAAGATTTGGCTTTGATTTGGTTTAGATCGTTTAAGACGACCACCAATAGGGAATATTCCTGAAAGATCTTACTGAGGAGTAAACTGGCTGGGGAGAGTTGACAAATAAGACTCCGCGAGGGGAATTATCTAATGGGGAGACTAATGAGTCATCATGTTGGGGTAAATTAGATCGTAGCTTGTTTAGCTGGGGATTTATTTGGACCTCATGAGTAGCCACAAAAATTTGATTATGCTATGTATGCATGCTTTGTGCGGTTGCATGATATTTTTTATGTTGATGCATTTGATGATGCGTGATGTGCATGATATGCCCCTGGTGCTGGGCGTAGTGTATGATATGTGATGAGTGTGTACTGATGCATGATATGAAATGCATGTAATGTATGTAAAGAATGCATGCCAATGGAAATTGGGATTCGAGATGAATATGTTAAACGTGTCTTGGTCTTCTTTTGATGGGAATGGACCAAGCAGAGTCGAGGTTTGAAATGCTAGTGACGGCTGGACCTTGGGGATGTCAATGAAAATTGGGCTTTGAGTGTGAATGAATACTGGACTCGGAATTCATTGGTATGAGTTGGATGGTATTGAATGATGGATGTAGGGGAATGCCAATGGATTTTGGGCTTTGTGGATGATATTGAACATTGGGATTAGGAGGATGTCAATGGATTTTGGGCTTTGGGCGTAAGTAGTTTCTCTTTTATTGGAGGATGTGGAGATCTCGACAGACAGGTATGATGCACGATGCATGAATGATATGTTATGATATGCCATAATGGATGAGTATGATGTGAAAGTGGTGCAAGTATGATTGATGCAAGATGCATGGTTATGATTTGCAATGATGGATACAATAAGATGCATAGTTTGATGATAGAGCAAAGCGACATGATTAATGCATGACAATAACTCGTTGGATCGCTTGAATGGTTCTGAAAGTTCCTTTGTGGTGGGCAATGAAATGGTTATGACTAGAAAGTGTTTTTTGCATCAAGGCTTCTAGTTAACAGGTTATAGGATGTTTTGCTAGCATGGTCTCTCGACACTCATGTTGAACTCGACTATTGTTGATATGTAGCAGAATTTGCTTGAGCAGCTTGAAAGGACGAAGAAGACTTGTCCCGATTGTAGCTCACTTTGCCCCTTGTCTGTTGGGTCTTTGAAGGGGTTGTCTGAAGAGGATAACATGGTTTATCTCTTTCGTCTCAATTTGTCATAAGCCCGTGTGGCGCGGTCGTTTTGCCTTTTTGTTTTGAAAATCCCTAACTTTTGCCTGGACTGCTCTTTCGAGTTTTCAGTCCACCGGGAGTATACCCTTTTTTGCCTAGGCCGCCCTTTCGAGTTTTCAGCCTAGCGGGCTTTATTCCTTTTTTGGTGCCCCTAATTTTTGCCTGGACCGCCTTTTTAGGTTTTCGATCCACCGGGACGCTCTCTATTGCCTAAGTCGCCTTTTTCGGGTTTTCGACCTAGCGAGCTCTTTTTATTTCTCTTTTTCTTTAGGCATAATAATTCTTGACTGCGCCGGAGTTCTCTGAGAGAGAAAAATCATTTCGATCCATGGTGGTGATATGACCTTAACACGGACTGCCCTGATATTTGAATCCTTGTAAGGTATGCCCCTAGTCAACAGGATCTTTAGGTGATCTGCCCCTGATTATAAGGACTTGCTCTCGATTGGCAGGATCCTTAGGTGATTTTCCCCTAGTGAAGAGCGTCTTGGATTGATTTGTCTTTGATTAGACCTTTGTTGAAATTTCCTCGATGCCAAGTGTTGATTTGTTAGTGAAATTATTTCCTTTTGAAAAGTAATTCTGTTGCGATACACATGCAAGTTTTAAAATCAGAAACTGTTATGGTATGTACAATGAATGATACTTGGCCAAGAGGTTGGCGCATATGAAGGTGTGAAAGAGTGATAGAAGAAGAAAAGTTTAGTGATGATTCACAAACATGTGGAGTCAGTTTAACGACAAATTTGCTGAATATGCTTTCATAGTTAACCTAGCTTCAATTAGGTCTTTTGAAGGTTGTAACGTGGCCTGGTTTACGGTTTTTGAAAAAAAGATTAGAAGGCTCAAAATTTATTTTAACCCACTCATTCTCCTTTGATGATCTTCATTCCTAGATTCAATTAACCCAACGAATGCATTCAATCGGCAAGAGAGTTTTGGCAATTATGATGATTGAGGTAGTTACCGTGGTCGAAGCATTGATGAGATGGCAATCACTTCTTTTCGTTTACAAGCTTGTTTCCATTTTTGTTTTTAATCCCTTATTTTTGCATGGACAAATTATTTTGAATTTGTGGTCCATCGGGATGCCCTAATTTTTGCCTAAGTTAGTTTTACTTAGCGGACTTTTTTTTTTTTTTGGAACAATTCTTGTGAGATTTTGCTTTCGGTTTAGAAATTTTATGACTGCCATGTTTTACTATTGAGAGCTTTATCTTTTCATTGCTTCCTCCATGTTGGACGATGCGCGATGAAGATGATGTGCTTCAACCTTTTGATGAGATGATGAGATAGACTGATTCTCTTGCATTGGGATGCATCAATGAGTTAATTGAAAGACTACCCTGCCCCGGGTTAAGATTTAGGGTTTTTGAAAAAGAGAAAGAGCACCGACTTCTGGCTCGAAGGGGTTGACTACGGATTATCTTCTTATCTCTCCAGTGTTTGGGAGGTGAAACAATGCCTTACGTCATCAGCTAGGTCTTACTAATAAAAGCATATGTCAGCAAATTCAGTTATTTTATTTACATCATTCTCCCCCAAGTTTGTTAATATGCGAAAAGAGAAATGGAGAAGCGAGTGATGGAATAGAAAAGAGTGAGTATGAAAGGATGGATCCCAAAAACATGCATGTTAATTTTATTAAAATTACTAGTCAAAAGATACAACTTTAAGAACAAACAACACTTAGCAAGAATGAAATTACAACATGGAAGTGAAAGTCCTAATGATTCTAGGGGCAAGCTCCTTTTTCGATCCACCGACTTTAAGAGATGCTTCTTGACGCTCTTGTGTTTGTCAAGGCATGGGTGTGATTGTTCCTTCAAAAGTATTTTTCTTTCAGGCATACCTACTCTAGTGGTAAGGACATTGCTGCTGAGAATGTTGCTGTTGATGTATGGGGGATCACCCATGGTTGTGGAATCTGAGGCGCCGAGTAGGTCTATAGTTGGTACCACAAAGGGTTTATTTTTCTCCTCAATAGAGCTTGTGCAGTCGGGTGCACTTGAGCCTTCAACTGATTGATCTCCCCTTTAAACAATTTCTGGCTTCTCTCAATTTTCTCTGCAGTTTCTTGAGGCATGCTTCAAGTTTGTCTATGAGTATCGGGAAACTTGCTAGCGGCTTACGATCGGAGGAGGGCGAAGGTGGAAGAGATGAATATTGTTTGAAAATGGGATGCATGTATGCAGATGAATGAGAATGCATGGGTATGCAAAAGGTTTTTTTTTAAAGGTAAAAAAAGGTTTTAATGTCATGTCATGATGTGATGAAACCAAAGAGGGTCCATGTGTGACCTCGAAGACAGATTCAAGGGGTAATTGGAAATTTACAATACATAACCTAAATAGGGGGCTACCTACGATAGGCCGGTTCTAGATTTTACTACCACATCCCCTCACATGTAGGATCTATGGTTTTTGTTTGTTTAAGGGTGACAACTAAGGTCACGCACCCACATGAAATTTTCCACCAGATTGGGCTAGCCACCTCTTGGTGAAATCTCCCAAGGGTCTCCCTTAGATGGGATTAATAGGTTCTAAAAGGTCCCTAGAGTCATCGACCATATTCCAAAATTTCGTCAAGCGTATGGGCTAGCCAATTTCGGACAAACTTTTGGACAGATCTACTCTAGGCGGAGTCTTCGTATACCACTCATTGGGATGTACATCCCATAAGTCCATACTAACAACCCCTTACTTATGCTTATGTTCTTCTCAAGCTCGGGTGTAGAGCTTCACTCAAGTAGCAACCCACAATTGATATGCATAAATAAATTAAAGCAGATTAACAAAGTGTAAAAGAAAGGAACAATTAACAATAAAATAAAAAATAAAAACACAAGAAAAGTGAGCAAGCAAAAAGAAAACATTCAAACCCTAAAACTAATAAGGATAGGCTTAACTCTCTTAGTTTCTCCCCAGCAGAGTCGCCAGCTGTCGCGCCGCGAAAAATGCCCGAGCGTATTGACACTCGGAATGACTACAGAGTCGCCACCGAAGTTTTTTATTAAAAGGGAAACGTCGATAAAACCCTTGAAGGATGGAAAGGAAAGGTCATCGCGACCATATCTGAGTTCGGAAGTTAGTTATGCAAGGGGAAGGTATTAGCACCCCTCACATCCGTTGTACTCAACGGGAACCTCCTAATTAGTTAAGGGTTAAAAAGTGTATTTTGGAAGATTGCTTGCTTTTTATTAATTGTTATAGTTATTTACAAGAGGGAAAAAAGTTAGTTTTTTATTAGTGTGCTTGACGGTTGTAAGATCCCGCTCCTACGTATTCCCAAGTGCAATGGGAAATTCAAAGCTACACGTAGTTCTTTGTAAAAAATGTTTGTTGGTTGGTTGATTTTATTTATGAAAAAGATATGTTTTGGTTTGAATTGCACGGGGGCAAGAAAAAAGTTGATTTGATGAGTTGAGTTGATTTTATTTATGAAAATGATTTGTGTTTATTTTTTATTGCGCGGGAGCAAAAAAGTGGGTTTGATTGAAAAGGAGGACTCGCACGTGGGCGATAGTATCCGTTTGAGAAAAAGTAATTAAAGCGTGCATGGACGCGAAAAGGGTGGAGTTTGATGAGTTGAAATTGATTTTTATGATTTGGGAAGACGAACGATTGCTTGACAAAGTGTACACTAAGCCCTCAATCGTTCGGGAGACATGCGAATGTACATTCGCCAATCCCTTTTTCACTCCAATTTATTATAAAAAAGTAGTTAAATATTTAAAGGAACTAGAAACAATATTTTTTGTGTTTTATTCTATTTTTATATTTTTTGACATTTTTCTTTATTAAAAGTCTGAATTAAATAAATAAATTAAAGCAAAGAAATAACTAAAAAAAACTTGATCGGAAAGAGT
The DNA here is from genome assembly GCA_030408175.1 of Trifolium repens. NCBI lineage: Eukaryota > Viridiplantae > Streptophyta > Magnoliopsida > Fabales > Fabaceae > Trifolium > Trifolium repens. The sequence continues at coordinate 44,052,736 of CP125851.1, forward strand.
GTGCAGAACTAACAGGGAGTCTCATTCAGTAAAGGGTCCAGGCCCAACAGGGAGGCCCAGTCTATTCCAGAATCCTGTGGGACACTCCCAGGAAGGAGCATTGTAAGGGACAATATTAGGGATGCTTGATCAAGATCAGACGTTCCTGATCTAATCAAGCATATAGTTAATGTGATGTTGACATGTGGCATCTACTTTTAAAATAAATAGTTAAATAAAAAGAAATAAGAAGAAAAGAAAGGAAACAGAACGTGTACACTATTTTTCAAACATGCGGGTATCTTCTTCTTCCTCTAGAATTCGGCGTCATGCTCTTGTTCCTCACCGGACCAACACCGAAAAACCGAGACAAGCCGCGCTGGAGAGAGAAGGCCGGCGGTGTGGCGTGCAGCGTCGATCGAGCTTGCGGTGATGATGGTGAACACCGTGGTGGGATTACGGATTTGTAACGGCGGCGGTCACTTTCTTTTTGTTTCGATCCATTTTCGTTTCTATTTTCCTTGCTCTGTTCTTATTATTTTAAAGATGGTGGTTTGTGGTGGTTTGTAGAGATGATGATGATGAGTGTTAGAGTTTTGTGGTTTATGGTTATGATTGTGATTTGAAGGTTGAAGGTTATGTTGGTTTGTTGGTAAAAGTTTTGAATGGTGAAGGATGGTTATGTGGTTTTGATTGAGATTAGGAATGGATTAAAGGTTTTGTTGTGATTGAAATATGATGAGGATTGAAGTGGGTTGTGGAGGTTTAGAGGTTGTTAATGGAGGATGGTGGTTGATGATGATGTTGTTATTGTTGATGTATGGTGGTTATGGAGATTTGGTAGAGATGATTGGTATTGATGGTTATGGGAGTGATTTGTTTGAAAGTGATTTTGGATTGGTGATGGAGGTTCAAGGATTATGGTGATGATCATGGGATGGAATTATAGTGGTGGTAGTTTTCAAAAGTGGCGTAGCTACTGTTTTTTTTTTTTGTGGTGATTTCTCTTTTTGATTTTTGGTATGAGTGGTGATTAGTGTGTGTGTGTGTGAGTCCTAATTTTTTTTTTTCCTTTTTGTGTGAAAGTTTTTTTGTTATTTATAAGCAAAAGAATTAGGTTTAGGCTTTAATGTTTGATTGTGTTAATTTTGGAAGGAGATTATGTGAATTGAGTGTGGTTTATGAGTGAATGAGGATCTTCCTCTTTGAGTTTGATTTGCCTTTAATTGCCTGATTCTTTTTCTTTTTATGTTCTGATTTGTTCATGAATTTTCTGATTCTTTTTCTTTTTGTTTGACTTTTGTTTCTTATTCACAAAGTTAACTATTTAAATTGAAAAATAAAAATTACAAATTAAAAATGTGATTTTTTTTTATTTTTGAATAAAGATAAAAATAGAGTTAAAAACAAAATGATAAAAGAAAAAATTGCCAAAAGATGGTAAAAGTGAGATTCGAACCCGTGACCTTGCACTCATAACTCTTTGAATTCTCTCCTCACAACCAAATGGGCTAATTCACATATTCGAAAGAAAATGCGACAAAAGTCAATATAATAATAAAAAGTGCGGGCAAAATTTAGGGTACGACAGGTACCAAAAGGCAAATTGCAATGGTTACCTAAGTTAGACAATAATGTCTCTACTAACCAACTAGGACCCAACATGAGTTGGGGACCTATTTCAAATGTCTAAGTATGTAGGGAAGCGTCTTGAAGCCATTGACAAAAGACACCGACAACAATGGAGTTCAAGACTTACGAACAAGGAAAGGAATGAGTGAAGCTTCAACTCAACATCTATAATGGTGTGGAAATTGATCACTTCTCCACCTAACACTCAAGGGAAGATTCTACTCTCTACCTTTGCCTTTATAATTTTACTTTACTTAGCATTTGTACTTTGATTCATATACACAACTTATATCTTAATATGATACTTGTCTTGATAGTTGTCTCATCCTTCATTTCCAAGAATTTTGCTCAAAGATATTGATAAGTCTTTGAGACTCATACGTCTTAAATGGAGTTTTGACAAAGATCATTACAATTGTTGTATTAAGTTCATACTTGTTTCGTATATGTGTGTTTTTGTTCTTATATATGTGACTTTGTGTGCATACATAAATATACTCCTTCATATGATTGATTTTGGTACTTTAATTCAACTATGTGGATGCTTTATCATGCATATATGGTTTAGCATGTGTTCTCATGTTATAATATGCTTTGGTATCCTGTTTTGCTCACATACACAAGAATGTACCTTATTTGTTATATGTGTTTCATTCATACATGTTGTTTTGAAGTCATAAAAATTCTTTTTGAAACCTATATGTTCATGTATTTTGAGAAAACTTGAAAATAATGCATTTTGGATCGATACCAATAAACATTGCATGGATACATGTTGGTTATTTTTCAAATTTTCAAAATGAACTGATATGTATCGATACATATGATGCTTGTATCGATACATAGCTCTTCAGTTTGGACAGAACGCAGCTCATGTATCGATACATGCTTGCATGCTTCGATACATGCTTCAGAAAAACCAACTTGTATCGATACAAACATACATTTGTATCGATACAAACGCGTAAAAACAGATTTATATATCAATTTTCATTCATTCATTCATTCATCAAAACCATCAAAACTCATCTTCTCCACACGAAAAAGCACGGAACCCCTCATCCCCAATTATCAAATCTCCCTCAAAACTCAACCAAAACTCAAAAAAATTGTCACTAAACCACTTCAAATTCTTTGCTCATTCACATTCCTTCATCAATATTGTGGTTCAAAGTCTTCAATATCTTCACATTCAAGACAAGGGTTTTCAATTTTGGTGTGTATGGAATCTTCTTTTTCTCAACTCTCAACAAAGTAACATTACTCTATTCTTAACTTTGATAATGGCTACTAGCAATAGAAGCAAGAATAATGCTAGGACTAAAATTATAAGGGATAGTGATCATGAAGAAAACTTTAGGCAAGAGAATTTTGTCCATGAGAATTACCTAAACTTCTACATTGAAAATTGTAAGGAAAAGAAGGTAATCCCTCAAAATGCTGTTGATGTTGAAAACCTTGAGGGATTGCACTTAAGTGAGGTTGCTGAGATCATTAAGAGAGAAAATCTCTCTACCTTTTGTAACTTAAAGAGAGCTTACATAGAAGATTTGGTTAGGATTTTCTATTCCGGATTACAAGAGAAAGATGGTGCTGAATTTGAATTTTGTATAGGAAAGAAAATTTTCAAATTTTCTAACAATCTTTGGTTGAAACTTTTTGGGTTAGAAACTGGTAAAAATTTTCAAAGGTTCACCGATGTTGATGGTCCTAAGTACAACATGAATGAGTTTGCAAGTACTCTAACTAGGAACGGTAAAAGCTCAAATGGGAAGGCCGGTAGACTCAATAAAGGTCCAAGAGTCTTACTTTGGATTGTGAATCATATTCTAAGACCTAGAGGTGGATCTTACTCTCGACTTGATTGGAAGGATATTGATCTCATGTACCTTATGATGGAAAGGAAGAAAATGGATTGGCCACACTACATTGTGAGTCGCTTGTTTGCTTTGAGAGATTCTAAGAAGGATCATTGTTTTGGATATTCAAGTTGGATCATCACTATCTTAGACCACTTCAAAATAACCTACAAAGTGGCGGGAGCTTGGATTATTCCAAAAAGAGATCAAATTTTTAGCATCACTCAAATGAAAAAGATGGATTATAAGTGGAATGATGAGAAGGAAAACTATGAGTTTTGTGGAAAGGACGATGAAGAGGAAGAACCAAGTCTTGGTAATGAAGAAAGGGGTAAGAGAAAAAGGGTTGAAAATCATGAAAGTGAGAACATGGAGAGTGATGGCTCGGAAATTAGCAATGGTGCAATCATGATGATGTTGAAAGAAATGAATTTAAGACAAGTGAATTTCCAAAATGAGGTCACCATTAGACTCAATGATATGCATACCTATAATGTTTCAAGGTTTGATCATCTACAAAACCAATTGGATGAATGCATCAAGCAACAAGCTCCCATTGATCAATACTTCAACTCCCCTCCTTCTAACCCGGATGGCATGAATGATGAGAACAATACTTGAATTTATTTTATCGCATTTCTTTTTCTCGTACCGCATGAACTATTTTACCATATTATTCCTTATGACTTCTTATTTTCGATTTGGTTGTACGAATAATTTCTGATGTTGTCGTGTTTTTGACAACATTTACTTTTGATTGTATGACTTGGTATTTGGAAAATTTGGTGTGTATGGATGATTTCTTATGATTATGCATTAGTTGCATTGTTTTGTTTATTTCGTCCCATATTTTGATATGTTGGTTGATTTAAAATGTCGATGTGTTACAATATTCATGCGTTGGTTTTGGTTTGTTATTCTACATTCCATATTTGTCATGAAATTTTGGTATTCGTCATTGATATATTTTGGCATATCTTTGTATGTATTTATATTGGTTAGGAACTTTTATCATATAAGTGCATTTCAACAAATGTAAGTGCACTATATGACCTTGGATTAAAATTGTTTGAACACGATACTTCTAATAGACTCTCTTCTTCTTTTTGATATTGTCAAATGGGGAGAGATTTGGATGCACAAGCTAAGGATGAATAGCTAAAAGAATCTTGAATATTATCTACTATGACAAATCGCATTATGGCATCAACTCAGGGGGAGCGCGCTTTGTTAGCCTTGGTGTTCTTTCTTTTTTTGCGTTTGTATACATATTGCTATTTTATTGCATATTAGGTATAGGCTTAGTTAGCTTATGCATAGTTTTGACAATTATCAAAAAGGGGGAGAATGTAAGTGCACCAGTTCATCCTCTTGTTTTAATAATTGTCAAAATACATGAAAATAGAGTAGAACATATTTTGGCAATGTTACAAATGACTTGACAGCGAAAAACTATTTTTAAACTTTGAAAAACTGATTTTTAGGTATTATGTATCGATACATAAACATGTGTATCGATACAAATGTCCTGAAATTACTTCAGACTGATTTTGTGCAATTTGTATCGATACATATATCACTTGTATCGATACAAAAGTGGTTTCTCAGAGCCAGAAGGTCATCAGTGTATCGAATCATGCTTGCATGTATCGATACACACCTATGTCTCTCAGAAAACCAGTTAGTGCTTGATGTATCGAATCATGCTTGCATGATTTGATACATATCAGTTAAGATTTCAAGAAACTGATATATGTATCGATACATATACATCTTTGTATCGATACATAGGTCAAATTTTTCAATTTGAACGCTGGTCAAAGGGTTTGTATCGATACAAACCATCATTTGTATCGATACACGTATGTTGAATTTTGCCCAAATTTGCTCAATTCTATTCTCTCTTTAAATAGCAATGTGATGTGTCATTGTAATGAGAGGAAACTAGTGTGAAAGATCGGAAAACGCTTTGGGTTGCAAATTGAGTGAGAATTTGAATCAAAGGTTTCATTCAACACAAATTCATCATCTTCATCAAAGATTGCAATCAAAATTGAAGTTTGAGTATGGGATCAATTCAATAGAGGTTGCATTTTTGTATGATAACGTTCGATACGGTTCGCGGTGAATCAGAATCGTAGTCGGGTTGGATTGTGTGTTGAAGGTTCTAGTTTCTCTCAAAGGATTCAAGATCGTGCTTGTCTTGAAGGATCGACAACAAGAAACGAAGGACTCAGCTGGACGATCGAGTGCGGTTTGGCACGGGTCGGATCGTTGGAATCAGAGGGCGAAGTTTCGTTGTGTGTCGAGGTTTTGTTGCATAGTTTACTTTTTGTCTCGTTATAGGTTTATAAGATTCAATTTTAAACTGTGCACGTGTTGTTAATCATTTTTGATCTATACACTCTCAAATAACCCGTTTGGTTATTTGGGGGGAGACGTACTCGGACAAACGCGTGGACGACGCGAAATCCGGGGAACTCCCTAATCAAATCGTTGTGTGTTTCTCTCTCTCTCTCTCTCTCTCTCTCTCAATATTTTACTTGTTATAATTTCATTGATTTCTTGAAACGATTGAATTTTTCATGTTCGTATTGGAACATCAAAAATTCAATTGTTATGCTTGATTGTGATTGTGTTTAATTCGATATTGTAACTTGCTTGGGACTGAATTTAATTCATTGTTTAAATTCAAATTTTGAACTCTATCATTTCAAATCTTTTCATAAGACGTTCAAAGGCTTATACTACGTTTCCTTTGGTCAATCGGTGCATAGACTACCGATCCGGTGGTTTTCCGCTTGCGCTCGATTGAAACAAATAATTTTTAAAAAAACGACATTGTTTCAAGGTTCACTTATTCAACCCCCCCTTCTAAGTGATAGCCAAGTAGTCTAACAGAAAATTGTTTTAACCGCGCAATTTTCGAGGGCGAAAATTCTTTTAAGTGGGGGAGAGTTGTAACGACCCAATTTTATTAATTAGAATTATTAGCTAGTTATGTTTCATTTGTGAATTAATTAATATTGGTTATATGGTTTTAGCTATTAATAGAAAGAGTAGTAAAAGAATAGAGTTATGAGGTGTTGTGAGAGTTGAGCTTTAGTTAATGGGCATAGGTTAAATTAGTATGGTTATTTTGGGGATTTTACATTAACCTAAGTTGGGAGTATAAAAGGCTAAGTTAGAGAGAGAAAGTCATTTTTATGAAATTTGGGTGGAGAAAGAAAGAAAGATGAGAAAGAAGCTTAGAGAAAGAAAGAGAGAAAGAGAAGAAAAACCAAGTTAGAATCAAAGAGAGGAAATGAGGACTAGAGAATCCATCATAATTAAGGTATGAGAGTAGTAATTGAATTCTAGGGTGATTAAGGAAAGAGGAGAAAATCTATTTCTTTCCATCCCAATCTTTCCTCACTCTTTTCTCTTTGGGTTTGAGTTTTTATTTCTAAAAATGATGACTTTATAATGTAGATAGAATCAATGAACATGTTGTTAAATGAAATCATGAATTTTGGGGTTTAATATAGGGGAATTTGTAGATGTTTGAGGTTTTATGAGCTTTTATGAGAAATAATAAAATTGATGATTTCTAGCATGAAATGTTGTTGTTAGTTGTTATAAGTTGTATTTCCATGTTTATTATGCTTATACATGTCTAAAGTTATCACCTTTACGTTTTGGTATATTGAAATTTCGAGATTTGAAGGTTTTTCACCAAAAACCCGAAAACAGGGTTTTGCTGTTCTCAGCAACTCGCCGCAGCGAGTGACAGCTCGCCAGGGCGAGTGAAACCTGATGCCCTCTGGTTTTGTGCGCTCTGAGCTCGCCCCGAGCTCACCCATCGAGCTTATTAGTGCAGAAAAATGTCATTTTGTTGAATATATGAGATATAGGCTTATAATATGTTTGAATTATGATCTTAGATTATGTAATAGCATGTGTAACTGTTGTATGAGCTCTTAAATGATGAATTGAGTTATGATATCATATATGTTGATTAAATGATGATTATTGTGATTAACTATGATGATTATGTATGTTGAATTTATATTATGATTTATGATATCATATATGACGATGATTAATGATGATGATACTTTTGTACATGTGTGATAAATTGAGAAGATTAATTATTGTGATTTAATTAATAGAGAAGATGTATTTCTAACAATGTTGTTGAAATATATATGTGGATTGTATTATCTTTTTATGATGAGCAAATACTTTAGTAAGGTGACTAAAGTATAGCAGATATTTTAGTAGCTACTAAAATATAATGACCATATGTTTGGTCATTTTACATACATGCATTCATATATGTATGATGAACAAATACTTTAGATGAGTCTTAAAGTATATCAAATATTTTAGTAGCTGCGGTTGACTAAAATATAATTGGAATAAGTTTTCCAATGAATTGATAAGGTACCTCATGCATTAGAAGAATGCTATGGAGCATTTCATGAATAATTGGCATTAGATTGCATTAGAAGATTAAGGTGAAATCATTATGTGAACTACTTGGTAATTGACACTATTGTTGGGCATTAATTACTATTTGTGTATCAATTGTGAGTAACTTGATTTTGATACGTGGATTATATGATTTACTTGATACTTGATTTATGAATTATAAATGTATCTTAATTGTATAATCTTGCATTTTTATGGTGCCAATGTTAGTAGATTTTATTATGTTGTTATTAAATGTATAATATTCGATATACTTACATTTTATTTGGGATTCTTTACTAACTCTCTGTTTTGTGTACTTGCTAGACCTTTGGGGGTCCAGATTCTCAGGTTATATTTATGTTCAAGTTGTCGATGAAGCTCCGCTTTGGTTGTGACACGGGAAAGGGTTTACCTTTATGTATAGAGTCGTGTGTTGTTGTCTATCTTAATTAAAGGTGTATCATTATATAATTTGTAATTTTGCATATATGTTATCTTACTAATTAAGTTATTAGTAGTGCTTTGAAGAAAATGTAATACTCGAACCAATATTTCACTAATTCAATTTTACTTTCCGTTGTGCATTTTGAAAAATAGTTCTAAAGGTAGAAATATACATGTAGTGGGTTTGGGTGTTACAGAACGTGTCAGTTGTAGCATGCTTGCCAGTTTGTTTCACAAGGTTATAAGTCCCTGACAAATTTGACAGGGGTGTGCCCCTGGGAAATTTCACAGGGGTATAACCCTGGCAAAACATTTGCGACGAGGTGCATTCCCAGCGCGCGCGCCCCTGACAAATTCCTTGGCAAAAGTGTGTTTCCCAGGGCTTTTTCCTGTTTCCCGGGGGTACTTGTCCAGTATTCTTGTAGTGATTAAAATTAATATTGAAGAAATTTAATTAACGTTGAACTTAGTACGTAGGGAGGACCACAACTCGATCCACCGCAACTGCGATCGGGAGGGAGTTGGAACCACTTGATACCAGAACTGACCCCCCGAATCAGATTAAAACTGGTGGTGAAAGAAAAAAATGCTTCTAATATTTTATCCAAACAATGTAATTTGGTGCAAGTTATTTTAATTTCCTCCGAAAATTACGTTCCCTGAAAATATTCCCGCATCCAAACATACTTTCAGGAATTTGAAATTCTTACTTCCCATATATTTCAAAAATTTTAAATTGACCCTATGATTTTTGGAAAATTGCCAATTCACCCATATTTTTTAAATTTCAAATTGACCCCTAAATTTGTTCCAAAATTGAAAATTGTTCCTTAATTTTCAAATTTAAAATCTGGCCCAAAACTTTTCAAATTTAAAAAAGTGGCCCAAAAATGCTCAAAATGAAATTTTCTATTACTCCATCCAAACACTCAAATTTAAAAATGAAGATAATTTTAATAGAATCATTTGAAGTACTGAAAATTTTAAATTCTCTAAAATTTCTAATTACTTCATCCAAACACATTATAAGGTTTTTCAATCATAATATTAATCTCAAAGCAATACTTCAACCCAAATAGATAATATACAATTCCTAAGTTTGAACGTTAACCATATGAACTAATCATTATCTTAGAACTAAATCCTGATCAATAATTGTTGTTTTAATGTTTTTTTATAGAGGTTATAAAATGTAAAGAAATGATAACAAGTGAAATAATTTTTTTTTACTATATATATATGTTTATATAAAATTTAGAGAAAACTACCGGCATGTGTCAAATCATGCAAAACATGTATTGATACATGTAACTTTCAGACTATATATGTGTTTGGTTTGGCGACGGGAAGAATTGATGTTGACAGAATTGAGTTTAACATAATTGATTTTGTTTAAAAGTGAGTTTAACATAATTAATTTATATTTAGATATATAAATTTGAGTTTGAATATGACATGTATCAGATAATGCATATAGCATATGCATGTATCGATACATGGTACCTTCGGACTTTGAAATTTCAAAACAGCTTCAAGATGTATTGATGCATGCGGAGCATGAATCGATACATATTAAGCTTCTTTAATATGGAAAACCTGGAACAACATGTATCGGATCATACTGATGTTGTGATGCATGTATCGAAAAATAGACCCAATTTTTCTTAAAAACTTAGAAGAAAAAAAGCAGTGTTCATAAACCGTAATTATTCCTAGGTATGAGTGTTTAAAGAAAGAGAGATTCATTAATGAAGATTTCTCTTCCCATCCCCATATCTCTTTTTCACCCCCCTAAAATCCAATTTTACCCCACAAAGTTCGGTTTATGTAAACCGAACTTTTTGAAAAGTTCGGTTTACGTAAACCGAACTTTTTTTTAGTGTAAATTTTACACTAAAAAAAAAGTTCGGTTCAACGTAGGGGGTGTAAAAGTTCGGCCCGCGTTTACCGAACTTTTTTGTCAGGGGCATAACACTACAAGAAAACTGTGATTTAGCTTCAAAGATTTTAGCGTCAGACAATATCTGATGCTAAATAGCGTCTATTTAGCGTCCAAAAGTCTAACACAAATGGTTTTTTTGAAATTTATTTGTTTTACAAAACTTTACATCAGTAATGTGGACTCTATTTTGGACGCTAACTACTTTTTATTTTAGCATCTACAAATTTAGACGCTAAATATTTTCAATTTTCCAATAGAGTCAACTGCTTCTGATGCTAAAATTTTTTATTTCCACTTTTATTTTCAATTTCTGTTTCTTTTCCACTCACTTTAGTTTTTCAGCATAATGAAGAGAAACCCTAATTCCTTTTTTTTCTCCTCACTTTCACTTTTTCATCTCATCGTAATCCTAAATCCGCCGCACAACCTCACCGGAAAAACTTCCGTTCATCGTCATCCCAAGTAACCGCCGTTGATTCCCCAACCAGATCTCGGTCGTCGAATCCGTGTTTTCCTCCGATTCATCTTCCCAACGTTTTATGTGGAAGATCCAGTTTCAGATTCTCTAAGATCTGAATCTTTTCAAAGGTTAAGTCAATATCTGAATCTTTAAGATCTTCAATTTCTTAGTCATGATTTGAGAGGTGTACTAGTATAACATATTTACAATTTGTTGTATGGTGTTCAGATTAGGTTATAATTAATAAGAGACTGATTTGTCTAATCTTTCATGAGAGACTGATTTGTCTAATTTGCAGTGATGAGTATGATACATGGACATGCCTTCTCCTATGAATTCAAATGGAACTTTCACTGATTATGCTAGATCTTAACATGGTAATTCTACTCTTGATTAACGTTAAGCATCTAGTTAATTCTTTTACACATGGTCATCTTCGATTTGTCAAAATTGGTTTGATTTGAAACTAGTTATGGTTTAAACTGTTTTGCAAGATCTTGGGCATGGTCATCTTCTATTTCCTCTCATTCTCAATTTTCATTTATGCTAATGTAGCGAAATGTTTGTGTCTATGGCATGCTGCTTAGAAAATATCTTTTATTTGTTTGCGGGTGTATTTAAATTTCATGTTCTGCTTGTTCATAAAGATGAATCTTGTATTGTGAGTAGTTCTTTTGATTATGTCTCTCTACAATTATATCACCTAATCCCTGCTTTGTCTATAATATTGAGAATATTAGTTGTGCACCTGCATATTTGAATGGTCAAAACCAAATTATGCTTAGAGTCCTCCTGTGTTAAAAGCTATACAAGTAAATTGTGGTATCCTTTTAGCTGTCTTAAGTATTATTTCAATAATTGTGTGTTGTTTTGGTCTTCATGCATGCTTGGAATATAATTTCATTACAGAAAATAAAATTAGTATTGTTTTAGATATTTTTTGTTAGTGGAGATGTTTCTTTCAATACTAGGCTAGTAATTGAAGCCAATTAGATTTTTAATATTTCACTTTACATCATTTTTGGGTTAACACTTGTGGATATAGACTTGTTGCAAATTGAGTGTTGGATACTTACTGACATCATTTTTAAAAAAATTTATGCAGAGAATCATGATGACAATTTGGTAAGTGCTAAGTGTCATCGGTGGAATTACACACAAGATAGATATGTTGGTAACAAGTCATGTACCCTTTCCAATTGCTCTCTTTTTCCTTCTTTATTTTTGATTCGAAGATGTTTTGTAGGTTGCAGTTGTATCTATTGATCATGAAATTCAAACGGCTCAAGATGTCGAATCCAAATTCAAGGAGCAACATTCTTCTCACCAATAGCTAGCTACTAATCAAGGTTCGTAGTAAAGCAAACAGAGACAAGTAACAATAAAAAGTACTTGTTTCCAAAATTTATGATCGTAGGATATTCTTGTTGGAATGTAACTTTAGTGTTTAACTTGTTCATTTTTTGTTCTTCAGAGCATCAACATTTTTCTCGTGCAGAGCCTGAGGTGTTTTAGTCTTTTTTTGGAGTTAAAGAGAAGAATTACAATAAGGAATCCTTCAGGTTTCTTACTCACTTTTCAATTTATGATATTTTACAATCATTATGCAGAAATTTTATTCAGTTGAAAAGTTTTTTTTTAAAATGAAAAAGGAATACTTTATTTGATGGTAATATTGATATGCTAGTGGCCTATGTCAGTGTAATGATGGATTAAGGGTTAACAATCTTTTATGTATTTCATGAGATTGAAACAATATTGAGCTTTCTACTAAACCAGCATTTAAAGCCATGACACGGGGTTGGCATTTTGGGTCTCTCGTATTTTGACATTTAAGTTTATTCTTTGTTTTATGTATATTGGCATTTAATGAATTGAATTTTAATTTGCAGGGAAGTCAAGCTCACAATATCATTGACTATGTTAAATACTTGCAGCTTCAAGTAAAGGTATCCCTTTTTATTTGTAATCTTATCGTCAATTGCAAATCAGTTTTCTATAATAGTTGTTCCTTACTTGCAAGAGCTAAGCAGAAGCAAAGAATTTTTATAATTTTTACTTGAAAGTGGCGGTTACCTTGCCTTAAATCATGTAAGCAATATTGAGAACTAACAATTATGTTAGGAAGTTGAAAATAGGTATGTACTTGTTAGTCCCTTGTAATATCAGTACATCGTGTACTTGTTATCATCTCTTTTAATAAAATGTAGCCTTTTTCAAAAAATCTATTTAGCCACATTCTTTAATGGTAGGTACTAGTACTACAAAACTAATTACCTTGTTTTTTTTAAAGTTAAAACAAGCTTTCAGTTTCTTATTTAATGTGTGTTGGTAAGTGTTAGGGGCTGGATCAAGATGATAGGGTTAAACACATTCTAGGAGTGGTGGAGTAATGATATTTGATATGTTAATTAACTTGTATGCAATTTAAAATGTGTAGTGCAGTGTTGGTGTTTGATGAAATATGTTCTATACCTTACTCTTGAGTTTGACAAGTTAATTATATGATATATGAGACTGTTGAAAATTGAGTGTTAGATGCACTTATGTATGTGATGTGGTTGATAATTTTTATGCAAATTGAGTAATGGATACATTTGTGTATGTGATGTGGTTGAATTTGATGTAGTTAATCAATGATATAGTGAATAGTCCAATTAATTATTTTCTTCAACCAAAGCCAACCCTTGCAAACTGTTAATTGCATATATTATAGCAATTACAATGTTCCACATCTGAATATATTATAGCAAAGAGAACCAAATTGGAACAAACAAAATATATATGAATGGTTTTTTAAAACTAACACAATAGCCTTTTTTCCCCATAGTTTTTAAGAAGGAGCTGAGCAGTTTCTGTTAGATGTTGCTCAAAATCGAAATGATATAGAAGAGTTCATATGGTGCAATTTTTGTAAAGCTCGACTATTTGGAGTTGATGGAGCAAAGTAAGGAAACAATACCTTAAGGCATGTCATTGATTCTAAATTTCTAATACTACTAGTTAGGAAGTTATCACAAACAAAGAAAATGACAATATTCAATTAATTCACTTTCTTGATGATTTTAGGTTGGAAGAGACCCAAGGCCATTCATGAGAAGAGCATATAACATGTTTGAAGATGGTGGAGATCCTGAAAAAGTGTGCTCAATATTCAATTAATCACTGAAAAGGTGTGCTCCATATTCAGTTACTTGCTGTTTTGGTTTTCTCGTTATTGTCTGGGCTGTTTTAAACTTGTGTAGGGCCTTTGTTGTGTGACTGGACATAAATTTTCTTTAGTATGACTCCAAATTGACAATTGATATCATTCCTTAAATGGATGTACTGCTGTAGCATTTAAAAAACCATGTACCATAATAAATATGCAATATGTACCTTGATTTTTGAACTATTAGAGAATTACATCATGTTTATTTGGGGAGAGTTACATATAGACTATAAAGTAAGCAAAATAGTATTTTTACTTGTTGGATGCATATGGCTTTAGCATGTCTACTTGTTGCAAAATATCAAAATTATCTAAAAAGGCATTCATGGTTTTACTTTCATGTGGATTTGGATTTGCATTTGAATATCTTTTGGACTACCTTATTGTAGGTAAATTGCATTGTTCTGACAAGACTGAAACTCTCACTATTGGGAAGCTTGTGATAGTAAATACAAAACTATTGATCAACTTTCAAGTCTTCTTATGGGTAAAAGTTTGATTTTGAATATTATGTCCGCATTTCTTAAATGTATTATTTGTAATTTGTTCTATACACTATATAGTCTACATAGATAGTTAATAGTAGAATTTATTATTTTTAAGGTCTAAATGAATATTAGTTGATTGTACTAATATATTTATTAAGATGTACTTCATTTAAACTATGATAGCCATTGAGTTTTTTTTTAACCTCCACTCTATCTTCAATTGTAGAAATAACTTGTACATTAATTTTTTTACATGATTAATGGTTATTGAGCTGATGTTTAATTAATTATATCATTATCCAAGCTTTGGTTATTAAGTGAGTTTGTATGAAATTATGGTCACGTACAAAATTATATATGGTTGTGAGGGAAAAAAAAACAGATTTTTTTTTAAAAAAAAAAATTGACTTTTTACATCAGTTGACGTTTTAACCGATTTGATATTTAATATTTTAACATTATTTTAGTATCCACAATTGCTAATGCTAATTAGCGTCCGTATCTGGATGGGCGTTTAGCTTCAGTTTTAGCGTCCATAATAGTAAACACAAATTAGCGTCCACATGGACGCTACTGTTTAGCATTAAAGCTTTTATTGTCCTCAAATTTTTGGACGCTAAATTGACGCTAAAATGCTTTTAGCGTCCATTTTTTGTCCTTTAGCGTCCATTTTCTGTTGACTCTATAACACAGTTTTCTTGTAGTGTAAAGGGCAGCACAAGGGGTGGAAAAGCAAGCGGTGGGAAAAGAAAACTTCTTCATTAATATGCATAAACACACGTACTATCAAATAAAAAACGCACTCACAGTGAAAGATCATATTGATAAGATTGAGATTGCAAAGAAGGGGGGTATAAAATTATTGTTTGTGTTATGTTTTAAGTCTTTTTTGGTTCTGGTTTGAGTAAAAAAAAAAAGTCTTTTGGTTCTGGCATCTCTTGTGGAAAATACATATATTTTTCCTATTACAAAATCATTCTTAAATTTTAAGAAATATGGTTACTTAATTATTCTCTATGATGATATTAATTAATATATTATACTTACAATTTGATACAATTTTAATTTTAGGCTTAGTTATAATTTGATCCATCTTTTTTTTTTTCACTCTTGAAATTGATCCCCTTGTTTTAAAATCTTAGTTTTGGCATTTATTTCATCAAATTTTGCACTTAAAAATGGTGACTTAACATATTTTAAATGATATGACATATGAATTGATGATGTAGAATCATCAAGATAAGTATTTATATTTTATTGATTAAATTACAAAAATGAATTATTTATGAAATTGAATTTTTTTTAATGAGTTTTATCATTCAATATTATCAGGCCGTATGTCACATAATATAAAATATGTTAAATCATAATTTTAAGTACAAAGTTTTGATCGAGGAACCAAAACTAAATGACTTTAAAAATAAAGAGAACCAAAATTTTAAATACATAATTGTGAATCTTTTGTGTTTTTATTTTTATTTCTTCGTTTAATCAGTTGTCTTGCTCATCTTCTTGATATTTAGATATTTTTTATCAAGGAAGATAAGGAAAATTCTAATATGACAAGTTTCACAAGTGGTTCATGGTGGATCAGTTATGAATAACATTATAACGAATATAAATTTTACAAAATCTATCGTTGGATTGAAATTTATATCATATAAGTTATCCATAATTTTTTTTGGAGAAATTGAAAATCATTTTATATGTTATTGAGACTCATTAAGATTAATGATTTATGAGTTTTTATTAAATGTCATTAATCTTAATAGATCTCAATAACATATCAAATGATTTTTAATTTTTCTAAATTTTTGTATGGATGATCTATATCATATAAACTTTTAATCTAACAGTGGATTTTGTAAAACTTGTATTCGTTATAATAGTATTGATTACTTGTCCACGGTGGACCATTTGTAAAGGTGGTCCACCGTAGCATTAGCCAGACAAATAATTGCAGTTGTGGGAGATCGAATCGTGGTCATTCTTATAAACTTCGGCGTCAATCACCACTGAACCAACTAACGATATGCTTGTTATATTATTTTTTTTAAATGACTAATATAATAATCTATCACATCTTCATTCCTTAAAAAAAAAAAATCACATATTCATGATTATCCAACTTTATAACAGCACCAACGAGTACTAGGCAATATATAAAATATGTAGAATGGTTGAAGGACAAATCTTTGACCAAAATGGTCAATAGTCCTCGTATGACAATTAGAAGTAACATAGTATACTACTATGTAGGATCATTTGATGTTATAAATGGACTTTCGATTTTCCGGAGCTAAGGAATTTAATAATTACACTCAGTCACTTATAATATATAAAATATTGAGTTTGAAATCGTCTAATTTTAATCAACTATATGCAGATATTTCAAATGTGTAAATGCGACGCTTACAAGAGAGTTGAATATATACTTGTAAATGCTGACACTTAACTTTCTTTAGATTAGACACATATACGTCTTATTAAAGGTTTATCCTACAATACAAATATGTAGTAATCCACTTTACTAATACTAGGTTGGTCCACTCCTTGATCCCCCTCGTTTTAGTACTACTTTATTTTTCTTTCTCTTTCTTTACCTTCGTCGCATTCCAATTTTCATTTCTTCAAATGTTGGTACTTTGAAACCTTACGGGTCATTGCCCCCGTCAACAACAAAATCACTAGACCAATCCCAATCCACCTAGCCATAAAGCTTTCTCTTTAGTCTCAATGAATCTTTGAACCACAAAGATAAAAATGTTCCTAGCCCCAAGTGAGAATGTGAGATAAAGACAGACATTCCAGTTGTATCTTGTTGCTTTTGAGGAATACTCCCTCCGGTCTCATATATAAGAAACAAAACAAAAAAATTTAAAGTCTTAAATATAAGCAAAAGTCTACTTCAATTATTAAGTTTTATGACATTATTCCAATTTCAACCAATAAATGCAATGTTTTACATTTTCCAAGAAGGTATAATGTGTTTTTTCTCCTCGGTTAATGTATTTTAACTACTTTCTTAAAGGAAGAGCTTTTTTGAAAATTTTCTTATATACAAGACTAGAGGGAGTATAATTTTATGTGTTCCCGAAGTTTATCATAACAATTATTGCTTTATTTTTTAATTTAATATTATACTATATATGGTAGATTATTTAGGAGTACAATATGTTGCTACTGGCTGGCTTTGTTCAACATATTTGCATGCATGCAAGTGAATCCCTTCACGACACCCACGTGGCATCTAAATTGGTTCACTAAAAAACTGAAAATAGTCTATATATTTCGCCATTTCAGTATTTGTTGAGTACATATTTTCTTTTGGTTTTTCATCACCAGTTTAATCTGGTTTGGGGGTCAGTTATGACATCAAGTGGTTCCAGCCATCTCCCGATCGCAGTTGCGGGAGATTGAACTGTGGTCCTTCCTACCAAGTACAATGTCAATCACCACTGAACCAACTAACGATTGGTAGTACATATTTTCTTTGTATCACAACATGTAATTTACTTCATCTGTAATTCAGTTGATTGTTTATATATGTAATTAGTGTATAATTATGACCATTAATTAATATTTTTAATTGTATAATAATAAAAATTATTAAAAGTTTATATTTTAAAAATATTTATCGAAACAAATCCAACATTTTGCATTTTAATATTTGTTTTTATTTATTAATAGAAAAATATAATTAAAATAAGATATGTAAATAGTGCACATAATCAATCATTTTTGGATGAGCTTACCAAAAAATCATTTTGAGATGGAGAGAGTATTTGTAAAAAATTGTCCTAAAATAAATTGTCTTTAATTAAAAAATTGTCCTAAAATAGTATAATTTTTTAGTTCTTAATATATATCAATATTGGATAAGATTAATTACTAGTAGTATTTAGTAAAACATTTCTCTCTCTCATTTATATACAATATTTTTTTAAATTTGTATGGAATTATTAAATGAGTCACTCCGAATGGAGTAACTAACAACCAATCAAAGAATTGATATGATATTTTTTGAAAAATTTAATTTTTTTAAATTTAGTTTAAATTTTAAATGGTACTAGTAAATCATTATTAGATTTTCTTCAAATTATTAGGCATTAGTGGCACTACTGTAGTCTGTAGATACGATTTGGGGGCAATAATTAGTATTTTATGTTCTTTTTACACATCACATTGGGAAAGTGAAAAACAGTGATAGATGGGTCCCACAAAATCCAACGAGCCACGTAACATTATGATTAGCAAGAGCATTACATATAAGACCGTGCAGAACTGCTGTTGTGAGGCGGTGACCCATAAATTGCACCACTTGTAATCACACTCTCGTCTTCAAGTAATTGTATTTCTATAGTTTTTTTTTTTTATAAAAAAAAAGTTAAATAGTGCCCAAAAACATTACTAATTAAAGAAATCAAATTCTCCATCCATTACAAAATATAAAAAAAAATAAGTCAACAAAAGTTAATGTATTCAAAGTTTCAAACTAAATTTTGTATCAAATACATTAACATAAAGTCCACCGTATTGCAAGAAATATTTTTTTAGTAAAATCTAGTGCAAAAAAAAAGCGTAAAATGTTAAATAATTTTTTTGGTAAAATGTATCAATTATATTTGTAATAAAATTAAAATTTATTACTTGTAGAAAATAAAATATACTATCAGAAAAACTTCTTTTTATTTTTGGTGATTCAAAAACTTCTATAAATATATTATATTGCCAATTTAATATTGATATTTTTTTTATAATGATAAAAATATGGGAACCAAAACTACAATTAAACCTTTAATTTATTTGTTTCATTTTCATGATTTTTAATTAATTATTTAAATTTCAACTTTAATATTTCAATGGTGTATAAATTTAAAAAAATGTTGTTAAGAACAAATTATTCAAAAATGAAAATCCAACTAAAATTTGTGGTTAAATTTTATATTCCTTTTTTATATTATGGTATATGTTAGACTACTTGGCTATCACTTAGAAGGGGGGGTTGAATAAGTGATCCTTGAAACAATGTAGGTTTTTAAAAAAATTATTTCGTTTCAATCGTGCGCGCGGAAGTACCACCGGATCGGTAGTCTATGCACCGATTGATTAAAAGAAAAGTAATATTAGCCTTTTGAATTTTTGATGAAAAGTTCGAAATGATAGTGTTTCAAAAATTCGAATATAAACTATATACTAATTTCAGTCCCAAGCAAGTTACAATATCAAATTAAACACAATCACAATCAAGCATAACAATTGAATTTTTGATGTTCCAATACGAACATGAAAAATTCAATCGATTCAAAAAATCAATGAAATTATAACAAGTAAAATATTGAGAGAGAGAGAGAGAGAGAAACACACAACGATTTGATTAGGGAGTTCCCGGGATTTCGCGTCGTCCACGCGTTTGTCCGAGTACGTCTCCCCCCAAATAACCAAACGGGTTATTTGAGAGTGTATAGATCAAAAATGATGAACAACACGTGCACAGTTTACAATTGAATCTTATAAACCTATAACGAGACAAAAAGTAAACTATGCAACAAAACCTCGACACACAACGAAACTTCGCCCTCTGATTCCAACGATCCGACCCGTGCCAAACCACACTCGATCGTCCAGCTGAGTCCTTCGTTTCTTGTTGTCGATCCTTCAAGACAAGCACGATCTTGAATCCTTTGAGAGAAACTAGAACCTTCAACACACAATCCAACCCGACTACGATTCTGATTCACCGCGAACCGTATCGAACGTTATCACACAAAAATGCAACCTCTATTGAATTGATCCCATACTCAAACTTCAATTTTGATTGCAACCTTTGATGAAGATGATGAATTTGTGTTGAATGAAACCTTTGATTCAAATTTTCACTCAATTTGCAACCCAAAGCGTTTTCTGATCTCTCACACTAGTTTCCTCTTATTACAATGACACATCACATTGCTATTTAAAGAGAGAATAAAATTGAGCAAATTTGGGCAAAATTCAACATACGTGTATCGATACAAATTATGGTTTATATCGATACAAACCCTTTGACCAGCGTTCAAATTGAAAATATTGACCTATGTATCGATACAAAGATGTATATGTATCGATACATATATCAGTTTCTTGAAATCTTGACTGATATGTATCAAATCATGCAAGCATGATTCGATACATCATGCACTCTCTGATTTTTGAGAGAAGTGAGTGTGTATCGATACATGCAAGCATGATTCGATACACAGGTGACTCTCTGCCTCTGAGAGATCACTTTTGTATCGATACAAGTGATAGATGTATCGATACAAATTGCACAAAATCAGTCTGAAGTAATTTCAGGACATTTGTATCGATACACATGTTTATGTATCGATACATAATACCTAAAAATCAGTTTTTCAAAGTTTAAAAATAGTTTTTCGCTGTCAAGTCATTTGTAATGTTGCCAAAATGTGTTCTACTTTATTTTCATGTGTTTTGACAATTATTAAAACATGAGGATGAACTGGTGCACTTACATTCTCCCCCTTTTTGATAATTGTCAAAACTTTGCATAAGCTAGCTAAGCCTATACCTAATATGCAATAAAATAGCAATATGTATACAGACGCAATTACACCAAGGCTAACAATAAGCACGCTCCCCCTGAGTTGATGCCATAATGCGATTGTCATTGTTGATAATATTCAAGAATCTTTTAGCTATTCATCCTTAGCTTGTGCAATACAAATCTCTCCCCCTTTGACAATATCAAAAAGAAGAAGAGAGTCTATTAGAAGTATCGTGTTCAAACAATTTTAATTCAAAGTCATATAGTGCACTTACATTTGTCGAAATGCACTTATATGATAGAAGTTCCTAACCAATATAAATACATACAAAGATATGCCAAAATATATCAATGACGAATACCAAAATTTCATGACAAATATGGAATGTAGAATAACAAACCAAAACCAACGCATGAATATGTAACACATCGACATTTTAAATCAACCAATGTTATGACACCGAACTTGATTATGAGTACGTCATGCTAACCAATGTTTTAGAGACACTTGTTAAAGAAACAAACACGAAATAAAAAATAAAATTTTACTCCTATGTGAATATACTAGTAAATTTTACTAAGGCATTATGCCAACTTTCAAAATTATTCTCTCTTCGTCCCATATATTTTAAATGATATATTTGAACCACATGTGAAATTTATGTAATAATTAATGAGGAAATGTGTGCTCCATCCGTCCCAAAATAAATGACCTGTTTGACTTCGTTTATGTTTACTAATGTACAATTTTGATCACTAATATCTTTAATCATTTATTATTAAAAATTATAAAAATTGTATATTTTGAAAATGCTCGTTGAGACAAATCAAACATCTCATATACCAATATTTGCATGTAAATATTATTAGAAAAATATGGTTAAAGTAGGTCAAATGAATAGTAGACTAAAGCCCTGTTTGGTAAAAAATAGCGGATAGCTGATAAGCTAGCTTATAGCGGATGAACTTGTAGCGGATGAACTTGTAGCGGATAGCTTATAAGTTAGCTTTTAGCTTATAGCGAATAAGCTAGCTGATTTAATTTGTTGTGTTTGATAAAATTAGCGGTTGAAGTAGCTTATAAATATTAAATGATATAAAAAATATATATTTAATTAATATTTAATTTTTTTCAAGTAAGATGATAAGGGTAAAATTGGAAGAAAAAATAATAAGCTATAAGCTACTTGAAATAGCATTTGAAAAATAAGCTATAAGCTAGTAAAATAAGCTATAAGCTCTTTTTTAAAAATGGTTACCAAACAGAGCTTTTAGCTTATAAGCTGGCTTATTTGGCTTAGCAAACAGAGCCTAAGTCAAAATTAGGTCATTTATTTTAATACGGAGAGAGTAATAATTGATCTTAAAAGTATTGATGACTTATTTGGGAGTTGTGAAAGTAATAATAAGTAGAGAGAATAATTGTAAAATATTATATTAAAAATTAAGTATGTCAAATATTTTGGGATAAATTAATTTTTATTTCATTTGGGTGATTTATATTAAGACGAGTACAAGTATTTTGTTTGAGCTCTTGTTAGCATTTATCTTTGTCATTTATAATAGTATGATTTTTTCGCATGTATGTCTAACATGATTTAGAGATAATCCATATCACATTTAAATATAAAATAAAATTAAATACTATGTTTTGTTTTGTTTCATAGTATTTACTAATACTACCACCACAATATAATTTTGTTTTAGACCTCCTATTTTCTGAGGCCATGTGCAGTACCGTATACATAACACCGAACTTGATTATGAGTACGTCATGCTAACCAATGTTTTAGAGACACTTGTTAAAGAAACAAACACGAAATAAAAAATAAAATTTTACTCCTATGTGAATATACTAGTAAATTTTACTAAGGCATTATGCCAACTTTCAAAATTATTCTCTCTTCGTCCCATATATTTTAAATGATATATTTGAACCACATGTGAAATTTATGTAATAATTAATGAGGAAATGTGTGCTCCCTCCGTCCCAAAATAAATGACCTGTTTGACTTCGTTTATGTTTACTAATGTACAATTTTGATCACTAATATCTTTAATCATTTATTATTAAAAATTATAAAAATTGTATATTTTGAAAATACTCGTTGAGACAAATCAAACAACATCTCATATACCAATATTTGCATGTATATATTATTAGAAAAATATGGTTAAAGTAGGTCAAATGAATAGTAGACTAAAGCCCTGTTTGGTAAAAAATAGCGGATAGCTGATAAGCTAGCTTATAGCGGATGAACTTGTAGCGGATAGCTTATAAGTTAGCTTTTAGCTTATAGCGAATAAGCTAGCTGATTTAATTTGTAGTGTTTGATAAAATTAGCGGTTGAAGTAGCTTATAAATATTAAATGATATAAAAAAGATATATTTAATTAATATTTAATTTTTTTCAAGTAAGATGATAAGGGTAAAATTGGAAGAAAAAATAATAAGCTATAAGCTACTTGAAATAACATTTGAAAAATAAGCTATAAGCTAGTAAAATAAGCTATAAGCTCTTTTTTAAAAATGGTTACCAAACAGAGCTTTTAGCTTATAAGCTGGCTTATTTGGCTTACCAAACAGAGCCTAAGTCAAAATTAGGTCATTTATTTTAATACGGAGAGAGTAATAATTGATCTTAAAAGTATTGATGACTTATTTGGGAGTTGTGAAAGTAATAATAAGTAGAGAGAATAATTGTAAAATATTATATTAAAAATTAAGTATGTCAAATATTTTGGGATAAATTAATTTTTATTTCATTTGGGTGATTTATATTAAGACGAGTACAAGTATTTTGTTTGAGCTCTTGTTAGCATTTATCTTTGTCATTTATAATAGTATGATTTTTTCGCATGTATGTCTAACATGATTTAGAGATAATCCATATCACATTTAAATATAAAATAAAATTAAATACTATGTTTTGTTTTGTTTCATAGTATTTACTAATACTACCACCACAATATAATTTTGTTTTAGACCTCCTATTTTCTGAGGCCATGTGCAGTACCGTATACATAACACCGAACTTGATTATGAGTACGTCATGCTAACCAATGTTTTAGAGACACTTGTTAAAGAAACAAACACGAAATAAAAAATAAAATTTTACTCCTATGTGAATATACTAGTAAATTTTACTAAGGCATTATGCCAACTTTCAAAATTATTCTCTCTTCGTCCCATATATTTTAAATGATATATTTGAACCACATGTGAAATTTATGTAATAATTAATGAGGAAATTTGTGCTCCCTCCGTCCCAAAATAAATGACCTGTTTGACTTCGTTTATGTTTACTAATGTACAATTTTGATCACTAATATCTTTAATCATTTATTATTAAAAATTATAAAAATTGTATATTTTGAAAATACTCGTTGAGACAAATCAAACAACATCTCATATACCAATATTTGCATGTATATATTATTAGAAAAATATGGTTAAAGTAGGTCAAATGAATAGTAGACTAAAGCCCTGTTTGGTAAAAAATAGCGGATAGCTGATAAGCTAGCTTATAGCGGATGAACTTGTAGCGGATAGCTTATAAGTTAGCTTTTAGCTTATAGCGAATAAGCTAGCTGATTTAATTTGTAGTGTTTGATAAAATTAGCGGTTGAAGTAGCTTATAAATATTAAATGATATAAAAAAGATATATTTAATTAATATTTAATTTTTTTCAAGTAAGATGATAAGGGTAAAATTGGAAGAAAAAATAATAAGCTATAAGCTACTTGAAATAGCATTTGAAAAATAAGCTATAAGCTAGTAAAATAAGCTATAAGCTCTTTTTTAAAAATGGTTACCAAACAGAGCTTTTAGCTTATAAGCTGGCTTATTTGGCTTAGCAAACAGAGCCTAAGTCAAAATTAGGTCATTTATTTTAATACGGAGAGAGTAATAATTGATCTTAAAAGTATTGATGACTTATTTGGGAGTTGTGAAAGTAATAATAAGTAGAGAGAATAATTGTAAAATATTATATTAAAAATTAAGTATGTCAAATATTTTGGGATAAATTAATTTTTATTTCATTTGGGTGATTTATATTAAGACGAGTACAAGTATTTTGTTTGAGCTCTTGTTAGCATTTATCTTTGTCATTTATAATAGTATGATTTTTTCGCATGTATGTCTAACATGATTTAGAGATAATCCATATCACATTTAAATATAAAATAAAATTAAATACTATGTTTTGTTTTGTTTCATAGTATTTACTAATACTACCACCACAATATAATTTTGTTTTAGACCTCCTATTTTCTGAGGCCATGTGCAGTACCGTATACATAACACCGAACTTGATTATGAGTACGTCATGCTAACCAATGTTTTAGAGACACTTGTTAAAGAAACAAACACGAAATAAAAAATAAAATTTTACTCCTATGTGAATATACTAGTAAATTTTACTAAGGCATTATGCCAACTTTCAAAATTATTCTCTCTTCGTCCCATATATTTTAAATGATATATTTGAACCACATGTGAAATTTATGTAATAATTAATGAGGAAATGTGTGCTCCCTCCGTCCCAAAATAAATGACTTGTTTGACTTCGTTTATGTTTACTAATGTACAATTTTGATCACTAATATCTTTAATCATTTATTATTAAAAATTATAAAAATTGTATATTTTGAAAATACTCGTTGAGACAAATCAAACAACATCTCATATACTACCAATATTTGCATGTATATATTATTAGAAAAATATGGTTAAAGTAGGTCAAATGAATAGTAGACTAAAGCCCTGTTTGGTAAAAAATAGCGGATAGCTGATAAGCTAGCTTATAGCGGATGAACTTGTAGCGGATAGCTTATAAGTTAGCTTTTAGCTTATAGCGAATAAGCTAGCTGATTTAATTTGTAGTGTTTGATAAAATTAGCGGTTGAAGTAGCTTATAAATATTAAATGATATAAAAAAGATATATTTAATTAATATTTAATTTTTTTCAAGTAAGATGATAAGGGTAAAATTGGAAGAAAAAATAATAAGCTATAAGCTCATAAGCTACTTGAAATAGCATTTGAAAAATAAGCTATAAGCTAGTAAAATAAGCTATAAGCTCTTTTTTTAAAACGGTTACCAAACAGAGCTTTTAGCTTATAAGCTAGCTTATTTGGCTTACCAAACAGAGCCAAAGTCAAAATTAGGTCATTTATTTTAATACGGAGAGAGTAATAATTGATCTTAAAAGTATTGATGACTTATTTGGGAGTTGTGAAAGTAATAATAAGTAGAGAGAATAATTGTAAAATATTATATTAAAAATTAAGTATGTCAAATATTTTGGGATAAATTAATTTTTATTTCATTTGGGTGATTTATATTAAGATGAGTACAAGTATTTTGTTTGAGCTCTTGTTAGCATTTATCTTTGTCATATGTTAATAGTATGATTTTTTCGCATGTATGTCTAACATGATTTAGAGATAATCCATATCACATTTAAAAAAATAAAAGTGTATTATGAATTTGAAATTAAATTAATTTGAGTTTAGCATATGGTGATGCATTCCATTCCATGTTAGGTGAGGTTGCGTGAGAATGTAGAAAATGTGTGTAAATGACATAAAAACGCTTAGCTTGCTTTGCTTGCTTTGCTTGCTTCTTGGGCTAATCGTAGTTCACTCACACAAAGCGAATATAGGGAGCATCTTTTGGAAAGTGGTGTTAATTCCCGTTTGTCGAAC
This sequence comes from Trifolium repens, assembly GCA_030408175.1. Lineage (NCBI taxonomy): Eukaryota > Viridiplantae > Streptophyta > Magnoliopsida > Fabales > Fabaceae > Trifolium > Trifolium repens. The sequence goes on from CP125851.1 coordinate 44,079,467, forward strand.
TGTTTTTCATCAATCTCTATACGATCTGATTCTCTCTTTCTCTTTCTCTTTCTCTCACCATCAATGAGAATGTCTTTGAATCTTTTGGTCGAATAAGGTCGATATTCCCCATAGGAGAGATTAGCTATGATGAATATGTGGGGTCCCTTTTAATTATTCATTTTACTACTATTGTTGTTTTGTTTGGCTTTATTAATAGTAGAACTATTTTGAACTTGATTTGATGAACTATAGTAGCCTTTTTCTTTTTGGTGGAGTAGTTTCTATCTTTGACCCATTGAAATGTGTTGTTGTCTAGTGGACTAGACGCATAACAAGCCAAGTAAGAAACCAAGAGAGTGTTGCTTTGATGATTGCAGGGTATAACTTTAACTCTTTATTGGAGTATAAGCTTTTTCTTCTTATTAATATATTGTGATCCAAAATTCAGGATCATCTTGTTTCTTATACGGCTAATACTGTTGCCCCCGTCATATATATAATGTCCTAAAAAGAATTCAGGTTAGATTTGGAGCATGAGGATACTATCATCACGATTCATGAATTACTTCCCTTTGTTTTTACAAATCACGTGATTCCCTCGGTACGGCATCATGGATAACTTCATACTAGACCTCTCTCTATTCTAAACACTGCTTCTATATATAATTTGTACGTTGCTGCATGTTTCATGGATCATAATAATAAATTAATAATAATAATAAAATGTTAAATTAGTGTCACTTGTTCAATTGGTAGCTCCAATACCATTGATATTTTTTTTTTGTCATGTAGCCTACTAGAAATTCCACTCATAAGATGGATAAGTTGAATGACGGAGGTTCGAACCCACTTATCCATCTTATAGGTGGAATTTCTTACTTTTCTATATTTAGGATGTGTTTGACAAGAACAAAACCTCTTAACTTAGTGTATACTCCATCCGTTACAATATATAAGCAAAAATCCACTTTTTAGGTTCATTGTATAATTAATGTATCTGGACAATAAAATTGTCTAAATACATTAATTATACAATGAACCTAGAAAGTACATTTTTGCTTATATATTGTAACAGAGGGAGTACCTTATATAACTTTCTGTCAAATGGTCATGCTAACAAGTATTAATGCTCGTTAAATTTAAATAAATGGTCATCAAATTGGATCCTCAGCACCTAAAAGTAGAAAATTAACATTTAATGATGTAAAATATTTAATGTTTAGAAAGTTAAATGAACAAGTTTTAAGAAAATATTTCTATTTTTGCATTCTTAACATATGCCTTTAGGGCACAAGTTAACATTTTCCTATCTTAATAGCACTAATTAAACATGTAAAATTTTGTTGGAAGAAATTAACTTCTTAAATGGATATCAATTATTTAATTTTGAAGATAGTCTCTTTAATTGCGTGCGGAGGACTTATTTGATTTACCAAAACCACATGTAAATTTTTTATGAGGACAAATTTTAATTTTCAAAAAATTTAATACATCCTTTTTTAAAATCACAATTTCATATTTGAACACTCTTATAGTATAGTAAGAGGAATATATGAAAGTTTTGTCAATTAATGAAGGTATATTTGATTACCAAGGCTGCTGCAGTTACCAATTAATGGAGGGAGTGCTAATACTAATCACATTTGGTGCACATGCAGTTTCTGATTTCAGTCGCCCGATTTCAATCAAATAGTTGAAATTGTGTAAATGAGTTAAATCTAATGTGAAATTTAGATCATTCAATCTCAAATCAACAATTAAAATACAACATAAAACTGCATGATAAATTACTCCGTACGGCGGATATCAATTCCTAATGCTTAAACTATACCACAATTTAAATGTGATAGTATACACTAGTACTAATACTAATTTATTTAGTTTTTTGAAGTACTAATACTATTTAATCACGAGATGAATGAAGTATTAAAAGAGAAGAGGAAAAGTGAAGTAATATTACTAGCAGTAGTATTCCATTTTCCTTGGGGAAGAGCAGAGAGATACGGATACAGAGTCATAGTTTATGAACAGAATTAGATTTAGTAAAGCTAAATTAAAAGCCTCGTGATCGAAGAAGGCAGATCCTGGAAGACTGTTCCCTCAGTCACGTGCCCACTTTTGACTACCCAATCAGTCTCCCTCACTCATCATCATCTCTTCCCTCTTTTCCTATGTTCCTCTCTCTCTTCACTCTTCCTCTTCTCCTATAAATTCAAACCATTCTATGCACTCTCAAACAGTATTGTATTTCCACTTCATAATCATCATCACTATCACTTTCAATCCACAACATAACATAACCAATGATGCATCATTGTTGTAGTAGCTCTCAACAAGCTTACATAATGGGAGGAACAACAACATGCACATGTGGTATGTTTCATCCTCAAACCATGCTTTTCTCTAACTACCAACAACAACAACATCAACATCATGATGATCATTACGATAACCATTTTGACACTTACTCTTACTCTACTCCTTCTTCTTCTTCTGTTGATTGCACACTCTCTCTTGCTACACCTTCCACTCGTTTATCTGAAGATCAAGACAAACAAAACCGTCGTTCTTCCCTTTCCAATTTCTTTTGGAACAAGAATCCTTCTAAATCTAAACAAAATTCTCAATCTCAAACCAAATCAAACCGAGGTAACAATATTGGTAATAACTCTAACAATGATTCTCTTCTCGCTCGTCGATGTGCTAGTTGCGACACCACTTCTACACCACTCTGGAGAAACGGTCCCCGCGGCCCAAAGGTAAAAATACATCCACATTGTTTGTTGTGTTCAAGATACTCCTTCCGATTTTCATTAAATAACTGATATATGTTGAACCAAATATTTTGGTTATTCAATAATTTGAATAATATACATCAATTATTTTGCCTATATATAAGACCAGAGACAATACATATTTAAACGTGCAATTTTATATTTTTCTGCATTTCACTATAAGAAATATTATTTTTTGTAAAAAATTTTTTTGTTACGAGTTGTTGACAAAACTATCATGTAACAATTTTTAATAAAAAAAGTTGTTGCAAAAAATAATATTTCTTGTAGTGTTTCGTGTGTGCGAGTTTTGCTGCCAGACTCTTTGAAACAACGAAAATTTGAATCATTGTTTTAATTTGAACATTTGTTTATTGCTATTTTTTGTTAAGAATTTGTTGTAATGGAATATGTTTTGAATTGAATTTGCAGTCACTATGCAATGCATGTGGGATTAGATACAAAAAAGAAGAAAGAAGAGCAAATGCTGCAACCGTTAATGCCACGTCAGCAGTAACAAACAGTGGAGTAATCGAGTCAGGGCAAGTCTACAACAACAATTCATGGTACGCACATCAACAGAGTCAAATGTATGGAAATGAGTTACGCTTCATGGACGATTCAGATGCAGAATCAGAAAATGGAATTCCTAATTTTCTTTCTTGGAGACTTAACACAAGCCTTGTTCATGATTACACAAGATGATGAATGAATGAAGCATTGTTCTTAATAGTACTACGTTGTATAACAGAAACAAAAGGATGATGTAGATGTTTTTGATTGTGATGGTTATGTTATGGTCTAGTCAACGTTATTTTACTTTTTTGACCTTTTTCTTTTTGTTCTTTGGTTCTTTTCTTCTTTCTGTCTTGCTTAAGATGGAGAGAGAATCAGATTATTCTATATAGGAATAGGACTATGTTCTTAACTTCAATTAGTTTTTTTTTTTGTTTCTAATGTATTTTTTGTTTGTTTGTGCTCTATCTTTAATTAACTTTTTCTTTTCAATTACTTGTACTGTATTTGGTAATCTTAGAGTATGTTACCGTGAAAAAAAATTGATTTTAAACGAATTGATTTTGAGTTGGTTTGGATTTTTTTTTTTATCAGTTGATATGAAAAATAGCTTATGCAAATAAGTAAATTGTTATGTTAATTCATAAATTTTTATTAGCAAAAATTTTATTTTCATAAGTTATTTTTTCATAAACTATATATAACAATGCATTTATTTGCATAAGATATTTTACTTAAACTCATAAATAAGATTGAGTTGAAAATAATTAAAGTGATTTATATTTAGATAAATTTATTTATATTAAAATGTGTTGAAAAATAAAATTAAGTGTAAACAACTACAAGAAAATAAATTTAAGTTTATAATTCTAAAATTATAAACTACAATTTTTTTTTATAGTTAGACAATAATAAACTATAAATTCACATGCACAAAATAACTATCAAACATACTGTAAATCAATATTACATGTCTATGTCGCGGCTGAAAAATTTCATAAAATACAATTAAGTCGCTATTGAAGTTTATTTATCCACTACAAGAAATTAGACCTGTACCTACGGACAAAAACTGTCACTAAAGGTCGAAAACCGTAGGTATAGACGCGTCTGACTTTGACCGACGGCCATTTTCCCCGTGCATTATGTACGCCCATTGGCAACGGATTTTTGGCCATCTGTCATTGTGCAATGACTGTCAGTAAAGGTTTATGACCTTTAGCTACGGTTTTGTCTGTCGGTATAACCCAGAAAGCAGTTTAAAAAATGTAATACTCTACCCACAGTTTTTGCTGTCACTAGAAGTAACCATTATATTCATAATTTAATTTTCATACAATTATACATTCAAATGAATAAATTATTGAAGTTATTAATATTAAAATATTTAATTGATTAAAAAAAACAAAAATTGATTTTCATGCATATTTAATAACAAAATATGAACCACAATTAATCAACCAAAACTATCAAATAAAACTATAAAGTGCCACTTGTATTGAATTAGCATATCAAGAGTATGTTATAAAGTTTGTGCAGTGTGGAATATTTAGTATTCATAGAAAGTGCTAGTGTGCTACATATGTTAGATAAAGATAAAGATTAACATAAAATTCCTAACACAAACCTTGCAGCAATGAGCAAGCAATGAGCAAATTTTCAGATCAAGTTTGTTCATAATCAAAGATGGTGTGTAGTCAGGCTAGAAGTAAACTAAATCAAATCATGTACAGTATGACTATATCTAAACTACATCAATACCACTTACTTAAAAGGGGTTGAATCAAAATCAACATTAAGTGCCTGAATTTTGATTATGTATATAAATAAATGGTAAATGACACTGATGAATCAAAACCAAGAACCATTAATGAATATCAATGAGCATTTTGTTTAGGCATAATCACCTGATTAAGAGGGTCTGATTTCTACTGTATAGAATTATACATGTCATCATGAAGTAAAAGCCAAAATTCATGCAAGAATCCATGTGGATATACATGGAATTCTAAAAACACAATTATAATATTAAGTCATAGAATTGAAACAGAAGAAGACAAAAAAGGTTATAGCAATGAATAAAGAAATATACCTAAGGGAGGTTGTGTAGTAACTTGAGTTTCTCATTTGAATATTTCAGCAGTGTAGAACAATCCTTGTTTCTTCAGGTAATCATACAGATCCATTTGAAAACTATACAGAAATTAAAACACAATTCAATAAACAAAATCAAAGATAAATGAAAGAATAATTTAAAATCCTGATGAGTTTACAAATGAAAAATTGAGAAAACTTAAAATCCCTCTAATGTAATCCTCATTAGTAACATAGTTGTTTGATATCAAACTCTTATCCATTTGATAAAACAAACTGAAAAATAAGTGCAAAATCAGCCAATAAGGTTTCCTAGTTGGTTATTCGTATATTCAACAATGTAATACTCATGCAAAATCAGCCAATAAGGTTGCCTAGTTGGCTATTCATATACTCAACAATGTAATACTTCATGCAAAATCAGCTACATACTTTCTATAAACAAAACAACATAATCATACCAAGTATTTTATTCTATTTATCTAAAGAGGGTCGTAATGCACTTACAATTTAGTGCTAAATTTGGATATGATGCTCCTGAATGTGAAGCCTCTTGAAAGTTGGTTTGTTGTGATCCCCGTAGATAATGACAGACACAAAACCACAACTAGTTTGAATATGATGCTCCTAAAATGGTAAAACCAAAAACATGAGGTGATGTCAGCCAAAATCTGAAGAGATAGTTTTGCGTGAGATAAATGCAGAAAACCTATGCAAGAACATAAACAATAAGGGATTTAAAGAAAGAGTGAGGACCTTGACAACATCATCCACACCCTTGGCCTTGGTTAAAATCCGCTTATTCTTGGTTTCAAGAACACTAACAACAAAAAATAGCAAGTGCACTATTTTCCTCTGCATGGCCTGTCTTTAAAGTATTTCTCTCAAATTTTCCATATTGCTTCAGAACTTTGTTATTTACTGCAGTACACCTGAAGTTCTCTCTCATTTATGGGACATAGGCAGGAATGTAAAAAGTAAAAACAAAAGAAAAGTTAAGAGCAAATAAACATTCCTTAATAATCGGAGATTAAACATGTTTTAGTCTTCAAATGAAAACAAAATCAACAACAACAAATAGAAAGGCCTAAATGTTATCTGAATGAACTTAATATGTCAATTTTCTACATTTGATAGAAATTATGCCTATTCTAATCTCTAGTCTCAACAGCAATAAGATGCAAGTTCATTTTAGGTAGATGCTACCCTTCTTCCAAGATGTTCAATCAAGCAATTTCTAAAGATGAGGAATCACTATTGGTAAAGATGAGGAAACAATATTCACTTAAAACTTACCAAATAGAGACTATGCAAGCACTTAGAACAACCTCCTAGAACATAAAATCCAAACCAAATTCATGATGCATGCTGCTTGATAGTAATGTTATCTAACAAAAGAAATTTTCTCAAACCAGGAGAATTACAATTTCATTACTGATTTCAAACTAGACATAAAAGTGTGCATCAACCAATGAAAATAAAACAATTTTTGAACAACAATCATTGAAAATTACTTTGGGACGTGCAGTTGGAGTATCAAGCTGACTCATAACAGTCTTCCGAGTTTCCATTTCCAAAGAAGAAAAAAGAGGAGTACTAGGAGGAGTTAGAAACCTGAAAACCATGATCTTGCAAAAAAAAAAATGGATAGAACTCGGTTTCAAATGATCAAATAATAATGGTGAAATTGATGGAATAGTGTAATAGTATTAATGGTGATACTCAATTACAAGAAGAAAATAATAAAACTGGTAACAAACTATCAGCATAGTGCTAACAGTCCCAAAAGCAACAATGTGCTCCCCAAATCACTCAAGAGTGATCCCATAGTTTCTAACTGAATTTCTAGCTAAATTATTCTTCTGCATAACACTCCTAATATAGTGGAGTAAATCCTCATGCTCTCCATGCACTTATGCCACCTCATACCTTAGTCTTGGGCCCAAAGTTAAAATCCACTTTCACATTCAAGTCTCTATAAAAAATTAACCATGATAAGCACGAATTTGAACAACAATCATTTGCACTGACTTTACATCACTTACAAACACTAACAAAACTATGCTAGTCACACCAATAGTAGAAGAAAAAAGAAAACTAAATTATTGCCAGATATGTAATATTTTAGTTTTAGGTATTCGTGTTGCAAGTTCTTTGCATATATATGAAACATCAACTAGTTTAATATGGAAATAGAAGCAAATAACATTAGGAATGATATAGTGAGTATGATCAATGTGCTTATGTATAAAATACATTATCAGATACTAACATAATAATATTTCAAGCTAGAAAATGAAGCCTAGGGAGCTAAGAACCAAAACAGGAGAAAAGAATGCTTTATTTCATAAATACAACTTCAGTGTTCAATAAACATCTACTACCATCAATCAAACCATGACTTTTACATGAGAAAATGCTCTAGGAACCATAAGCTATAAATCTTTAATTGTATGTCCAACCAAAAACACAAAACCTCCATCAATCATGTTTCTAAAATACAGTGTAAAGTTAAACATGATGAACAAAATATATAGATTATGGCAATTGAGAGGAATGACATACCAGTCATGGTCATTTTTATTATTTTTCGAATTGAGAAATTCATCAGCGCCACTCATTTTCGATTTTCAAATATCCACGAGCAGAAATTCATAAAACCGTATTCATATGCTTTTAGCAGAAAAGTAAACAACAAACACAAAGATTATTATACGGATCAAACACGAGTTTTCGTAAAAGTAACAAAGTAAGCATACAAATTCAACAAATTCATTCAAGTATAAAATCAAAACCAGCAAGAAGTCGATAAATTTAACTTAATATAACTAAACACAGTTCAACAATCAAATCTAAGTGAAATTCAAACTCTTCTTCCTTTCTTACCTTGTTTGTAGGAACTTGAATCCAACAATTTACCTCAAATCCAGAAATAATCAACAGTTTGAAATTGAATCTGCATCAAATCAAATGATATAATTCAATTAGAACACTAAAGCATAAATTTCAACTATCTCTACATAAAAATACAATCCTGTAAATAATATGATAGATATAATTCAATTAACACAAACTAGATAGCGATTTGGAACGATTCAAAGCTATTCCGAACAATTGAGAGCAGATCCGAGCGATTTGTAAGATTTGAAGATTTTAGGGATTTGAACGATTGAGCAGAGATTCGATAGATTAAGATGAACGATTTGGAAAATTGAAAAATGGAGGATTCAGAGTGAACAATTTGGAAGATGAATAAGTGTGAAATCGATAGTGAAAGATGAAGAAGATTGAGCAAAGAGAAGGAGAAGCAAGAGTGAGAGAGAACGCACGACGAGTGAGAGAGAAAGTAGTGAGACTGGTTTTTTTTACACATAAGTAAAATAATAAATTAAAATTAAATCAAAAAGAATAAAACTCAGCTTTCAGTGACGGTTTTTAGGTGTCCGTAGCTAAAACTATGCTCCACTTTGAAAAATGGCCGTGGGAACAGGGTAGTTTTCTTGTAGTGATCCCGAAAGGGGAAATGAAAATATCACGAAAACCTTGGTTAACATGGTTAAAGAACCATGGCGGGTCCGAGAGTTGGTTATGCGAGAGGAAAATGTTAGCACCCCTCGCATCCTCCGTTGTACTCAACGGGAACCATTTAGGTGGTTTAGGGTTGTCTGCATGGTTTCGAATTAAATTGCTCAATCACACTACAACAAAATTGATCTTTAGCTTCAAAACTATTAGCGTCTGCCCCGACTCGGACGCTATTAGCATCTCTTGTGAGTCCACTTGATGGACGCTACTAATTTTTCATCATAAATCTTTATTTTAATCAAATAATTAAATATAGCGTCCGCTTTTATGGACACTATTGAGATGCTGTGGAAAAATAAAAAACTGTTCATCTTAGCGTCAACTTTATGAGACTCAAATATTTTATATTTTTTTTATAAATATATTTAGTGTCTGCTTGGCCAGACGCTAATGATCATTAAATTAAACTAAATAAAAAAAAAATTATGAAGCGCCAAATATTTTCATTTTCCCACTTATTTTTTTCATTCCCACGCAGAGCAATATTATAACCTTTTATTTTTTATATCTTAAAATTATTTTTGTTTTCCTTCTCAAATATATTTCATACAGAGAATGGAGTGAGAAAATCCCTAATCTGCTGAATCTGTAATCCTTCAATCTTATAATTTCGCCAATCTTTCTTCCGTCGAAGAACCACAATCCCTCAATCTCTCCGTCTCTCTCCTTAAATTCCTTCTCAGTCGAAGAACCCTAAAATCAGAGGAAGGAATCGAAAAGTGATAGTCACGGATATTTCTCTCAACTCGCTAATTCTCACCGCCGTTCACTCCTCCTTCAACTGGTATATCCTCAATCTTAGCCCCTCATCTCGATCTCTAATCTCCTGAGTTCACTGACTGTATTTTCTCTTTGTTTTTGTGTAATTTTTCTTCCTTGGCTAACTGTGTATTTCGATGATGGTGGGTTGAACAAATTCTCCCTCTCACTGTTGGTTGTTTTGATTGCCCAGCATTTACAAGATAACTTTTATTTTATTATATATTGTATTTAAATTCTGATGGATTGAAGTGTTTCTAATTTAACCACACCCATTTTAACCAAGTTTTTTCAATTCTTTTGCAAAAACTAATGATAGACACTGACTTAAACCTTCAAAGTTTGTACCTATTTTGTGCTTAAAACTGAAATTGGTTTTATATATGAAGGTAAACCTTATAAAGATATTTCAATCAATCTTGAAGAGTCATTGCCAAGACCTTCTTCTTGCTTCCATGCAGGTGATTTGTTATTGTTATTCTACTGCAATGCATTTTAGTGGGTTCTATATGTAGAATTGGATTTTAATTGCTATAGAGCTCTGACACTGTTGGTGTTCGAATTGTAACGAAACCGTCATATATGTTTATAGCTGATCACTTATGTTTATCAAAGTCATTGTGGATATTGTGTTTGGTGGACGTGTCTGGATTGGTGGTTCATAGCTACATGGTGTTTTTTTAAAATTATTTTTGTTAATAATATAGATGTGTGTGTGGAAATAAGAGCTAGGATTTAATTAGTGTTTGGATCTTGAGTTGTGCAGGATTTGATTGATAAAGCTTAGAGAGTTCTGGTGGAGAATTGTGATCTAATATAGCATATACAATTATTTATTGGTACCCCCTTTACTGGTGAAGATGATGCTGCGTTGACTCACACCAAACAGGTTATTGTGTGTGTGTGTGTGTCTATTTGGTTGTATTTATTTTAATTTAAAATTATAAAGGTAGTCCTTCAATGTTATTAAATAGATTGAATGATAATTTTCTATGGTTGAATGTGTTCTATATTTCATAATAGGTACAAACTATGAATATTTAACTTGGAATGTTTGAGAAATTGTTTCAAGGTTTCCTTTTCTATGTAGTCAGTTCAAATCTCATTCCAATTTTTGAATTGAACGACTAAAATAGAAGCTAACAACGTACTGATCCGTTTGCCTCTTTTTGTGCAAAACATGTATCATTTTACTCTTTTGATTCAACAAAGATAAAGAGCATGGAGTTTGATAACGAGGGAATAATAGACAAATCCATTTGATATGCACCACACAATTGAAAGGTATGACTTAATCAAAATATCAAAGACTTTATCAAGTTGTGTTAAAGAGATTGACTTTGAAAAACATTTATTCATTCTCTTTTGGAGAAGCAATATTTGAGATAGAGTACAAGGTCAGAGAAATATTATTACACTTGAATTATAATATTATATGGGTTCACAAGGAAACTTTTGTTTTGGTTCTATGTAAAAAGAAAGATCACAAGTCTGTTATAGTTACACACATGATAATGAACTGATATTGTTTTGGTTTTATGTAAAAAGAAAGATCACAAGCCTGTTATAGTTACACACATGATAATGAACTGATATTGTTGGGAATTCGATATTGCATCCTTTTTGTTTTTGTTTATGTGAGAAGGAAACTAAATACAATCTATATCTATGTGTAAAGTTTGATTCAATTTATGTAATTGGATAGTTTTTTTGACTTGTAGTTGTGGTGTATCCCTAATTGTTATTAACATTTTGGAATTAAAAATTTTGTTGTATCCCTAATTATTATTTGATTTTATCTCTTTTGGAATGGGTTTAGACAAAGTTACTTTCACTTTATTATCGTTTACTTTTTATGCAGGATGTTGATATTGCTTGGCCTAGTATCGTGCCGATGCATAAATTCGATGTTAAGAATGAGTATGAGATGATTCAGAACTATAAGGTTCTTCACTATCATGCTACACATCTTGAAGTCTTTTGTTTTGTTCTTCAAAATACAGGTACTACAATTCTAGCCTTGTAATTGATTAACAGTGGAGACTTGTTCTTAATTATAACCCTATGTACTGTCAATTTGTATTTGGCCTCTTAAACTAGTAGTTGAGTCCTTAAGGCTTGGTGTTGTGTTCTGTTCTAAGAATGTTAGTTATTTGTGTTTGTACTGGTGGTGGGGTAGATTTGTTTTTGGTTCCTGGCTGGTTTCTTTTGGTTTGTTTATTAGCTGTTTAAGGGCCTTATTGTCGGTTGTTTTTGTTGTTGGCAGTTGCTTCTAGTTTGTTCGTTCTTTGTATCCAATTTTGTAGTCTGACTAGGAGGATAAGCCATTACTATGTAGGATGGTCATATTAAATGCTTATTACCCCTTGTTTGTGTCTGATATGCTGTTTTTTTTTTAATTTGATTGGATGACTTTTTGTTTTGGCGACAATGTTGGCTCTTCCTCTTCCTGATGCATACCTTTAGCTGTGACTACTGCAAAATTCAGTAGATGGGTGTGTGAAAGCTTATTGTTGTATTTCATTGAGAATCACTTTGGCTGTATTTCCCTTGAGTTTGAACTTTGTTTTTCATCTTTGAATTGCCTTATGATTAATTTAGCCACTTTTGTGTATAATTTCTAGGTTGTTATTGATGATTTGAAAGTTGCTAAAAGTACAAGTGTCTAATATGGTACTCTTTGAAACATTCAATTATAACAATATACAATATATATTAATTATTGCTCCAATACCGAAATTTGTAATATATACAATATGGTACTCTTTGTGTGGATTTCTGCTGTTCTGTTTTTTCGTCTGCTGTTGTTTGAGTGCTGGGTGGCTGGTTTTTGTTTCCTTATGGACTATCTATTGGTTGGTGTTTACTGGTGTTTGGTTGTTGCCTTAGGTGCTCTGTGTTGCTTGTGTGGCAGTGGTGTTTGTTAGTGCTTTAAGGCTTGTTTGTTTTTTCCTTTCCAGTAGGTGTATTGGTTTTCTTTTCTTGTAATGTGTGGCGGTTGTGTTTTGTCTCCTGGTAGCCAATTTTTTTGCTCTTCTTGTAGTTCTCTTTTTGGCTTAATTGGCACATCTTGTGCTATTATTGCCCTTAATAAAGTTTGCAGTTCAAAAAAAAATATTATTGCTCCAATACAAACTGTGGTCAATATTATCTTAAGAAATTTGATAGTAAAAAGAGTTGTTGCTTTATGTAGCACAGTAATTAGTAGATCATGAAACCGTTAATGTCCGTTGAAGATATGAGAGTTTGAATTGAACCTAATAAAGTTAATTTATTTGAGTAACTTATAATGATGTTATTGATAACACCTAGTTGGTTTCATGACAGGAAAGGAAGATCAAAAGAATGCAACTTGTAAAAGGGATGCTTTGTAAGTTATGCAGACATGTAATAATCAACATTATGCAAATGTTGTCGTCACGGGAGAATATATGTTTGCTGCTCTTTTTTGTCTTACAAATTATGTTTGGTTTTGATAGTTTTTTGGTGTAGACTTTATTTCCGATTTGTTTGACATACACTTGGTTTGTTTTTGCTAGTGTTGTATGACATAATGGTTGTCACTTTTTTATGATACTCAAAATTCATACTACGTTTGGTTTATTTGTTGGTTGAGATATTGTGGTTATCATTTTGTATGACTTGATTTTATGGATCTGTGTGGTTGGGAGATTTTACTAATAATTTTTTATTTAGAAAAAAATAATATAGCGTCTGCCAAACGGACTCTATGGGCAAATAAATAGCTTCTGGATAAAGCAGACGCTATGCTAGTGTCTGCCAAACTGACTCTACTGTCAACATTGAATACAACCAACTCATAGGTATAGCGTCCAACAAAAACTGAAGCTAGTAGCGTCAGCCATTTATACATGTTACCAGCTTCACCTTAGCGTCTAACAGGACAGACGCTAAAGTAGCGTCTGCTGGACGCAACTGTTAGCTTCAGGCATTTAAGCGTCTGCCACGACACAGACTCTAAGTGGACGCTAAAACATTGTAGCGTCCGTTTTTTTGCAGTTAGCGTCTGTTTTCGGCTGACGCTCCAAAGCAGTTTTGTTGTAGTGCATTGGCTAGATTCTACTTCGTTTCCAAATAAAAAGGTTTTTATTAATGAGGAGCTTGACGGTTGTAGGAGGCCGCTCCTACGTATTCTCAAGAGTGCAATGGGAAATTCAAAGCTCACGTAGTTCTGATAAAAAATATTTATGTGGTTGGTTGATATTAGTGGGTAACTGTTTACTGTGAAATTTGGTAAACAACGCTAGTTTGAGTTATTACAAGAGAGATCAACTAGTAAATCTCGGGACATAGTGCTTTTCGTTTATATTTCCAAAATAGTTAGTGTTCATCATTGTTCTTATGCTTTAAATGTGATTTTTATGTAATTTGAATTGAAATAAAAGAATGTTTATTCTAGGGAATAAACAAAGAGGGAGATTGAGTCGAAATAAAGACAATTTGAATTGAGATAAAAGAAATGTAAATTTGCATTCAAAGGTAAATGTTTACAGAAAAGTAAATGGTACACATTGCATACATTTTCCCTTTCGAACTCGTTTCTCGCGTTGACATGGGTACTTTGAGTTTTGTAAGGATTTTTGTATAATGATTGTGACCCTTTTCTCGATCACATAACTAAACTATTTATAGACACTAATTCTTAACTGCTAATAACGCCTAAATAACTACAGAAAGGACGCGTGTCTTTGACACGTATTTTGAATTTGAATTTTTTCTTATCCTCTGATTTAGCCGTTGTATCCATCGAAATCGAAATCGTAATGCTTTTCTTGAATATTTTGCTAAGTCCACGCTTTTTTTCTACATCACTGAACGCTTCGACCCTAGTGAAGCTTCGACCAAATCGAAAGGATCCTGAAGAATACGCAGCTTAAAGAGAAATGCTCAATAATAGAACATTTATTATATGTTCATGCATGATTGATCATTAAGTTCATTGGCTCTAAAAACCAAACTCATTTAATGACTTTTAAAATAGTAAAATAATCAAATGCAATTATATTTATTATTTTAGTCATGTCTTTAGAACATATTTTTAACTTAGTGAAAATATGGGCTAACAAATTGCCCCCAAAATGCCTGTTTCGATCGAGTAGTTCGAACGAGAATAGAAAAAGGCATTTTAATCCCACGTGCTTGACACTCTTAACAATGACGGCGCTGATATAATGCACAGTAATAACTGTCACCTTGATCCCCACAATCCATCATTTCTCCTAGATTTTAGACATAGTGGATGACGTGGCGCTCGTAGAAGTTGAAAAGGCTCGAATCGAGAAGGAAGCAAAAGCCTCGACTCAAAAGTTGATTGATGCGCAGGGTAGGGAAGGAATTCAAGCTTTCAGTGCAGCAGAGGTGGTTGCTGAAGAGATCAAGTCTTTGGAGAGCTCCAATCTTGTGGTCGAGAAAGAACTTGCAACCCTGAAAAGGATTTATGCTGATTGTACCAAAGACTTATAGTTTTATTTTATTTTCTTTGTCCTTTCGAATAATTTTCTGGTGTTCAATCCTGTTTGGATTTTATTTGTAACTTTTCGAACAAAGTCCCAATTTGTGGCAACTTTAATTTGCAATTGCCATTTTGTTTTTATGTTTAAGTACTATTCTGCGCTTATTTTCACTTCGAATAAAACAGGTTTATATTTTTTCAAATACTTTCCATTTATACCCAAAGTACGTTTTTCAAGAGTTAATTCCTCAATTTCATAAGCACCATTTGAATAAACTTGAACAACTTTAAATGGTCCTTCCCAATTTGGGGACCATTTGCCTAGGATTCTATCTTTCTTATCCATAGGCAAAATCACCTTCCAAACTAATTCTCCAACACTAAAAGATTTAGACTTCACTTTCTTATTGTAAGCTTTAGATACTCTTTCTTTTTGTTTTGTTAGTACTTCTAAAGCATTAAGTCTTTCTTCATCTAAATCAACTAAATCATCTGACATCATCTGCCAATAATGGTCCAAAGGTATTTCCATTTGTCTTTGCACCCTTGCTGACTGCAAATGTACTTCGACTGGTAATACAGCATCATGACCATAAGTTAGTCGAAATGGAGTAGTGTTAGTTGATTCTTTAGGAGAATTTCTACAAGCCCATAAAACCTGATCTAAAGTCTTATGCCAATTTCTTGGCTTTTGGGCTATGTGTTTCTTTATTAAATTAATAATGATTTTATTGGCTGCTTCAACCTGACCATTAGCTTGTGCATAGTATGGTGTTGAAGTTAGTAATCTAAAGCCAATTTCTTGGGTAAATTCCTGCATCTTTCGTCCAGTAAAAACTGAACCTTGATCTGTGGTAATTGTTTCAGGAATTCCAAACCTATAGATTATATGATTTTGAATAAAATTAATCACTGCTTCTTGATCAACATTTGGTAATGGAATTGCTTCAATCCATTTAGTGAAATAATCTATTCCAACTAAGATGTAACGTTGATTTTTTGATGAAGCAGGTTTAATTTCGCCAATCAAATCTAGAGCCCAACCCCTAAAGGGCCATGGTTTTATTATGGAGTGTAGTTCACTTGCGGGCACATGCTGGATTCCTGAATGTCTTTGGCATTCTTGGCAACCTTTGGCATATTCTATGCAATCTTTTAACATGGAAGGCCAATATAGGCCTTGTCGAAATAACAACCATTTTATTTTATGTCCTGCTTGATGAGAACCACACGTGCCACTATGAACATCAGAAATTGCTATGTAAGCTTCTGCTTCACTTAAGCATTTTAGCAAAATTCCTTCAGAAGTCATTTTGAAAAGATCATTTTCAAAAATTACATAGCTTAAAGCCCTGTATTTTGTTTTTCGATCCACATTTCCTGTTGGATTTCTGAGATAGTCTACGATAGGCTTTCTCCAATCACTATCTGAGAAATTGTCAATGGCAAAAATTTCAAACTCATTATGGATATTTTCAATTTCTTCTTGTGGTACAGTATCTGCCCCCACAAGTTTTGGCATTGACAATTGTTCAGAAATAGGTTCTTGCAAGACCATTTTTTCTTTGATTTCGATCAATTGTGTCAACTTTTCTTTTGACATCTTATATCCTGAAGCAATTTGGGCTAAGTCATTTGCTTCTTGATTTTCTAAACGAGGTATATGTTCAATATCTACATGGTCGAAACAGTCTAGTAAAGAACTTGCCATGACAAAGTATTTTGTCAAATGTTCTTTAACACATTTATATTCTTGTGTTAGTTGTTTCAATACTAGTTCAGAATCACCTCTTACTTTAATGTTCTTTGCCCCCAAATCTTTTAATATTTCTAAACCTGTTATCAAGGCTTCATATTCAGCTTCATTATTAGAGCAAAGTCCATTTATTTTATATTTGAACTTAGTTGGAACTTTAGTAGGAGAAATTATTAAGATCCCAATCCCAGTTCCATGTTTATGTTTTGATCCATCGAAATAGAGAATCCAAGGCTCTATACCAATGTATTCTTGTGGCATTTCGACCAAAGAATGATCAACTATAAAATCAGCCACAATTTGACCTTTAACAGCCCTTAAAGGCTTATAAGTAAGCGAATATTCAGTTAATGCTAATGCCCATTTCTCAATTCTACCTTGTAATATGGGTTTGGTTAACATATGCTTAATAACATCAAAGTGAGAATAGACATAAACATCAACAGGCTTTATATAATGCTTAAGTTTTGTACAAGAGAAATACAAACACAGACAAAGTTTTTCTATGGCAGTATATCTAGTTTCTGCATCATTTAAAACTCTACTAAGATAATAAACTGCATTTTCTATGCCATTATCATCCTCTTGAGCCAACATGCTTCCTATTGTCTTATCAGACGCAGCAATGTATAATTTCATAGCTTTATTTCTGCTAGGAGGCATTAAAACTGGAGGCTTTATCAAATAATCCTTTATGCCATCAAAAGCCTTTTGATGCTCTTCATTCCATTTGAATGGATCATCTTTCTTGAGTCGAAGTAGTGGTGAGAAAGCTTGAGCTTTTCCACTTAGATTCGAAATGAACCTTCTCAGAAAGTTAATTTTTCCTAACAAAGACTGAAGTTGTTTCTTGGTCGAAGGAGGCTTTGTCTCTAAAATGGCCTTTGTCTTGTTTTGGTTTATCTCGATGCCTTTTTTATGCACCACAAAACCCAGGAAATCTCCTACATGCACACAAAAAGCACACTTTAATGGATTCATTTTTAATCCATGTTTCCTCATTCTCTCAAAAGATTGCCTAAGATATTGCAAATGGCTATCTTCAGAAGAGGACTTAATGATGATATCATCAATATAGACTTGCATAAATGTATCTATAAAATCATGAAACATGGAATTCATAGCCCTTTGATAAGTGGCACCAGCATTTTTAACCCAAAAGGCATAACAACCCATTCATAAGTGCCTAAAGCACCAGGGCATCTAAATGCTGTTTTAGATACATCCTCCTCAGCAATGAAAATCTGGTTATAACCAGAATAGCCATCTAACATACTTAAAAATTCGAAGCCTGCTGCTGAATCTATTAACATTTCTGCTACAGGCATGGCATATTCATCTTTAGGTGTAGCATTATTTAAGTCCCTAAAATCTATGCATACCCTAAGTGTACCATTCTTTTTAATAACAGGCACTATATTTGCTAACCATTCAACATACCTGGCAGTTCTGATGAATTTACTCCTCAGCAGCCTTTCGATTTCTTCCTTGATCTTGGACATAATTTCTGGTGCAAACCTCCTTGGTAATTGTTTTACTGGTTTCTTTCCTGCCTTGATTGGTAGTCTTAATTCAACCATTTCCCTATTCAGTCCAGGCATTTCGTTATAGTCCCAAGCAAAACAATCACTAAATTCCTTAAGAAGTAGCACCAATTTTTCTTTTAGATTAGAAGTGACGTTAGCACTAATATAAGTTGGCCTTTTCAATGAGCCATTTCCAATGTCTATTTCTTCCAAAGGGTCTTGTGCTTGCATTTTTGGAGTTTCGTTTACAGGATCTCTTTCGAACCCCAAGGGTTCATCATCATAAATGAAATCAAGCCTTTGAATTTGTGGCTCAGGACCGCCATCCTTTTCGACTTTGGCTTTTACAGCCACATTTTGTTGAATATCAGCTTCCAAAGCCGTATTTAGTTTGGTTTCGGCCGTATAAGCCGTGATCCTGGCCCAAGGATTGGACTCAGTCATAGTAATCTTCGTAGATCTTCCACCCAGTTGGTGGTATAACTCCATCTTCTGAGGAACCAACATCTATTTCCTCTCTTTCCCATATGAAACCATGGGTTGGGTGGAGTTTGACAGAGTGTATAACGTTATCAGAAGGCTCGAAAGCACTTTCCCTGTCATAGCATGACGAAATATTTGCCAAGTTTTTGTCAAAAGTCTGTTTCGAAATGGTATCCACTTCTGACATATAGAAACTTTGGTCAGCTTCGATGTTCTCGACGCAACCATCCTCTCTCCAAAGTATTAACTTCTGATGAAGGGTAGATGGGACAGCACCAACTCCATGGATCCACTCCCTTCCTAACAGTAAGTTGAAATTTGCTTTGGATTCAACCACCAAGAACAAGGTAAGTCGAACTATGCTGCCTACAGCAACATCTACTTGAATTGCCCCCCTAGAGTATCCTGTCTTGCCTTCATAATTTGACAAAACAATGTTATGGGCTGACAAATCGCAGTCATATTTGCCTATTTTGGGCAACATAGACAGAGACATCAAGTTAACAGCAGCACCTCCATCAATCAGCACTTTGTTAACACCAACTCCCTCAACTTTTGCTCTGATGAAGAGAGGTTTGAGATGGTTTTTCATGCCTAAATCTGGCTTTTCGAATGTAGCTTGTTGCTCCTCGATACAGCCATTATTCATGATATAATAGCACATTGGCTTTGGATCAGCCATTTCTAACTGGTCGAAATCAGTTTCGAGCTCAGTTACCTCAGATTGGACATCATATTCTGATGGCAATATAGAGACCACACATATGACAGCGAAATCTGGCTCAGAATCCAACAGATCATCATCCTCCATTTTGTTATTATCTATTGGGGGAAGGATTCTTTCTTTTGCTGGCCTCCTAGCCACTTCTTTGTACTGGCTTGGTTGAGTGTTTGCTGCGGCCAATTTTTTCTGGCGTTGGAACCTACGCCATTGTGTCCTAGTCATTGGATGCTTTCCTTTGTAGTTATTCTTGTATGAATATTTGTTAGCACCCTCTGAGTAGTTATGTTTGGTACCACTGAAGCCACCGACTTCCAATGCCCCTTTGTTGATTCTCACCATTCCTTGGTGCATCCAGCGCCCCTGGGGAATCGAACTAGGAGGTCGAAAAGTTGGGTTTCGACCAGTTTTGACAGGGTTGTTGTGTCCTAGTCATTGAATCCCTTTTCCCTTATCTTGGTACTGTTTTGGGTTTGCCCCCTGCTTATTTGTTGCAGGTTGAAACCTTTTAAGGCCTTCAGTAGCCTCTTTATCGCAAACAGCACTGCAACGGGCACAAAGCATAACTCCTTTGTTCTCCAGTTTGCACCTGTTCAGAAAGTCAATTAGATCCTCTTCAGCACGAGGATAAACAACTTTCATTTTTTCGAAATACTCCTTCTCAGAGACCTCCTCCGTTTGCACTTCTGTGACCTCCATGGCTTCGACCATCATGATTTCCTGTGGTTCAGCATAAAGAGTGTCAGCATTCTGCAAAGGTTCAGTATCGATCTTCATGGCCTTGGGCTTTTCACCAAACTTGAGTCTTCCTTCATTCAAAGCCTTTTGGACCAAATCCCTGAAAAGTACACATTGTGAGGTTCTATGTCCAAGAAAATTATGATATTTACAATAACCTCTTTTCTTTCTCATATCTAATGGGGTATTTTAACACCCTTAGGAACCAGAATTTGGCCATCAGTAACCAATAAATCAAAAATCTCATCACATTTTGTTATGTCAAAAGTGTATGTTTTTGACACATATTTATCATTTTTTGCAAACATAAGGGGGGCCAGGTTTCAATTCTGCTAAGTCTATTTCCCCTTGTTCAACATCCTCATAAGAAATTTCGTACTCTTGGTCACTGTCATTGGTTTCGACATAAGCAACCTTCCCTTTCTTATGATAACTAGAATTTCTAGCCTTTTCTTCTTTCAAGCGTTCGACCTGTCGAACCTTATCAGCCAATTGGGCCATATCTCTGAGATGTTGAGTATCTAATTTCTTTCTGATCGAATAATCTAGGCCACCAGCAGCCATTTCGATCAATTCATGTTCAGACACCTGAGTAAAGCATCTGGCCTTAAGTAAACGGAACCTATTTAAGTAGTCATCCACAGACTCAGGAGTCTTGCGCCTAACACTTGCCAATTCTTTGAGACTTAGTTTAGATTGTCCCATGTAGAATTGTTCATGGAAAACTCTCTCCAACTGAGTCCAATTGAAAATTGAATGTGGGGGAAGAGTAGTAAACCATGTGAAAGCATTTTTCGTCAGAGAATTTGGAAAATATTTCATCCTTAAATTCTCATTGTTCGCTAAATCCCCTGCCTCAGTCAAGTATCTTGCTATGTGTTCAACAGTTGATTCACTAGTATCACCAGCAAATTTGGTGAATTTTGGGATTTTCCAACCCCTTGGTAACTCTGTTTGAAGCACATACTCTGATAAGGCAGAAACAAAATGAGGCCTATGCATACCCACATTTAGACCATTTTGTGCCAGGATGGTTTCGACCAAATTTGCTATGTTATTTTGTCCAGCAAAATTATTATTTTGGACGTTCCTGACTAGGTCGTCAGCATTTTGGTTCCTATTTACCAGGACGATTCCAGGATTTGGTTCGACCTGGGGCAAAACCTGTGGCTGTGCCTGAGGCTGCACTTGTGGTTCGACCACTGGTGCAGGTTGTTGGACTTGGTTTACAGGATTAGCCAAGTTAATCTGTGTAGGCACCATGGCATTGTTAGGCGCTTGCGCAATTTGCAAAGGCACCACATTTTGAATTTGGGGAACTTGTTGATTAGGGACTTGAGGAGCCCCAAAGAAATCAGCAATTCTTCCCATCTGTGTGGCTAATATTTGGTAACTTTGGTTAGTATTTTGAATTAAAGGATTAAACACTGTACCAATCTGTTGTGTTAACATATTAACCATATCATGATTACTATCATCCATTTGTTGCCTCATGGCCATTAAGGCAGTATTAGTCAATGCAGGCATGTGGTTACGAGTTGCAGAGCCAGAAACTGTTTGGTTGTTAGGGACAAACACGCCTGGTGCTGTCTCTGAAAATAACGAAGAACCTGTTTGTAAGCCCTGTTAGACTACTAGGCTACCACTTAGAAGGGGGGGTTGAATAAGTGGCTTCGTTAATCAATGACAATTTAAAAAAATTAATTTGATTAAAACGAATGCGCGAAAGCACCACCGGATCGGTAGTCTACTTTGCACCTTTTGACCAAAGGAAAGATAGTATAGCCTTGAACGAAATAGGAAAATTATCGGAATGCTTAATTCAAAATATCCAAATTCAATCAATTAACAAAAACAGTCCCAAGCAAGTTATATGATTCGATACTCAAACTCAATCACAATCAAGATAATAGCAATTGAACCTTTGTGCACACTTACGAACACAAACCTTCAATTGACTCAAAATATAAGCGAATTGCGTAAAGTAAGAATTTAAAGCGAATCGACACACAAGAGATGATTAGGGAGTTCCCCGGCTTTCGTGTCGTCCTCGCGGTCGGCCGGGTACGTCTCCCCCCAAATAACCAAACGGGTTATTTGAGAGTATTATTGATTAAAAACAGTTTGAACACAAGTGCACAATTTACAATGAATCCAATAAACCTATATTGACTCAAAAGTAAAACTATGCTAAACCTCAATCGACGAACGAATCTTCACCCTCTGATTCCAACGATTTTACCCGTGCAACTCCTTGCAACAATCTTCCAGCTGAGTCCTTCGATTCTTCTCGATTGATCCTTCAAGATATCGAACAATCTTAAATCCCTAGCGAGCAACCAAACCTCCTTCGCAAATCAACCCGATCACGATTCTGATTCACCACGAATCGTACCGAACGTTATCGACCAAGCGTACAACTTCTATTGGATTGATCCCATACTCAATCTTCAATTGTTGCAACTTGATGGAAGATGATGATCTTGTGAAGGATACACTTTGATCCCAATTTTTCACCCAAATTGTATCCAAAGTGTTTCTCTCAAAGCACTCTTGCTTTCTCACTGGTTCTCACTAGATTTTTCTCAGTTGTGTTACAAACAAAGGATCACACACATTGCTATTTAAAGTGAAAATAGAATGAGCAAATTTGGGCATAATTTTTCAAACATGTATCGATACAAATGATCATTTGTATCGATACAAATGCTTTGACCAACGTTAAAAATGAAATTTTGGACCTTTGTATCGATACAAACACGGGTGTGTATCGATACAAATATCAGAATCTTGAAACTCTTGACTGATATGTATCAAATCATGCAAGCATGATTCGATACATCATCTACTATCTGGATTTTGAGGGCATTCACATGTGTATCGATACATGCAAGCATGATTCGATGCACAGGTGACTCTCTGCCTCTGAGAAACCATTTTTGTATCGATACAGACTATGCATGTATCGATACAAAACACCCAAAACCAGATAGAAGCAATTTCAGGACATTTGTATCGATACACCAATGTATGTATCGATACAAAATACCTAAAAGTCAGTTTTTCAAGTTTTAGAAAATAGTTCTTTGTTGTCAAGTCATTTGTAATGTTGCCAAAATATGTTCAATCCTATTTTCATGTGTTTTGACAATTATTAAAACATGAGGATGAACTGGTGCACTTACATTCTCCCCCTTTTTGATAATTGTCAAAACTATGTATAAGCTAACTAAGCCTATACCTATTATGCAATAAAAATAGCAATGTAATACAGACGCAATTAAAAACACCAAGGCTACACAAATAAGCACACTCCCCCTGAGTTGATGCCATAATGCGTTTTGATCATCCTTTAGCTTGTGCATCCAATCTCTCCCCCTTTGACAATATCAAAAAGAAGAAGAGAGCACATTAGAAGTAGTCCAAGCAAAATTTTTAATCAATTGATCACATCGTGCACTTACATTTGTCGAAATGCACTTTATGATATAGTTTCCTAATCAATATAAATACATACAAAGATATGCCAAAATATATCAATGACGAATACCAAATCTCATGATAAAACATGGAATGTAGAACAACAAACCATAAACCAACTCATGACTATTGAAACACATCGACATTTGTAAACAAGTAACATATCCAAATATGGGACGAAATAAACAAAATAATGCAACTAAATGCATAATCATAAGAAGTTATCCATACATACCAAAGTATCCAAATACTAAGTCATACAATCAAAAGTAAATGTTGCCAAAAACACAACAACATTAAAATTATCCGTAAAACCAAATCGAAAGTAAAAGCAGTCATAAGAAATAACATGCTAAAATAGTTCATGCGGTAAAAGGAAAAAGCGATAAAACAAATTCAAGTATTGTTCTCATCATTCATGTCATCCGGGTTAGAAGGAGGGGAGTTGAAATATTGATCAATGGGAGCTTGTTGCTTTATGCATTCATCCAATTGGTTTTGGAGGTGATCAAACCTCGAAACGTTATAGGTATGCATATCATTAAGTCTAATGGTGACCTCATTTTGAAAATGCATTTGTCTTAAATTCATTTCTTTCAACATCTCCATGATTGCACCATTGCTAATTTCCGAGCCTTCACTCTCCATGTTCTCACTTTCATGACTTTCAACCCTTTGTCTCTTACCCTTTTCTATATTATTAAGACTTGGTTCTTCCTCTTCATCGTCCTTTCCACAAAACTCATAGTCTTTCTTCTCATCATTCCACTGATAATCCATTTTCTTCATTTGAGTGATGCTAAAAATTTGATCCCTTTTTGGAATAATCCAAGCTCCCGCCACTTTGTATGTTATTTTGAAGTGGTCTAATATGGTGATAATCCAACTCGAATATCCAAAGCAATGATCCTTCTTAGAATCTCTCAAAGCAAACAAGCGACTCACAATGTAATGTGGCCAATCCATTTTCTTCCCTTCCATCATAATATACATGAGATCGATATCCTTCCAATCGAGTCGAGAGTAAGAACCACCTCTAGGTCGTAGAATATGATTCACAATCCAAAGTAAGACTCTTGGACCTTTATTGAGTCTACCGGCCTTCCCATTTGGGCTTTTACCGTTTCTAGTTAGAGTACTTGCAAACTCATTCATGTTGTACTTAGGACTATCAACATCGGTGAATCTTTGTAAATTTTTACCGGTTTCCAACCCAAAAATTTTCCACCACAGATTGTTAGAAAATTTGAAAATTTTCTTTCCTATACAAAATTCAAATTCAGCACCATTTCTCTCTTGTAATCCGGAATAGAAAATCTTAACCAACTCTTCGATGTAAGCTCTCTTCAAGTTGCAAAAGGTAGAGAGATTTTCTCTCTTAATGATCTCAGCAACCTCACTTAAATGCAATTTCTCTAGGTCTTCAACATCAACAGCATTTTGAGGGATTACCTTCTTTTCATTACAATGTCTAATGTAGAAGTTTAAGTAATTCTCATGAACAAAATTCTCTTGCCTAAAGTATTCTTCAATGTTACTATCCCTTATGATCTTAGTCCTAGCATTATTCTTACTTCTATTGCTAGCAGCCATTATCAAAGTAAGAAGTAGAGCAATGTTACCTTGTTGAGAGTTGAGAAAAAGAAGATTTCACACACACCAAAATTGAAGACCCTTGTCTTGAATGTGAAGATATTGAAGACTTGAACCACAATATTGAAGGAGGAATGTGAATGAGCAAAGAATTTGAAGGGATTTAGTGTCAAGTTTTGTGAGTTTTTGATTGAGTTTTGAGGGAGATTGAGAATTTGGGAATGAGGGTTTTTGATGAGATTTTCGTGTAGAAGGAGAAGTGTTGGGTGTTTGATGAATGAATGAGTGAAAATAGATACAAAAACCTGTTTTTACGCGTTTGTATCGATACAAAATCGTGTTTGTATCGATACAAGTCAGTTGTTTTAGGGCATGTATCGGAGCATGTAGGCATGTATCGATACATGAGTAACGTTCTGTCCAAACTGAAGAGCTATGTATTGATACAAGTTCATATGTATCGATACATATCAGTTAATTTTGAAAATTTGAAAAATAACTGACGTGTGTCCATGCAAAATTCATTTGTATCGATCCAAAAAGCATTATTTTCATGTTTTCTCAAAATACATGAACATATAAGTTTCAAAACTTATTTTTATGACTTCCTAACAACATGTATGTATGAAACACATATAACCAATAAGGTACATTCTTATGTATGTGAGCAAAACAAGATACCAAAGCACATTATAACATGAGAACACATGTTAAGCCATATATGCATGATAAAGCATCCACATAGTTGAATCAAGGTACCAAGATCAATCATATGAAAGAGTATATTTAAGTATGCACATTAAGTCACATATATAAGATCACAAAACACATATACGAACCAAGTATGAGCCTAATATGACAATTGTAATAATTTTTGTCAAATCCCCATTTGACACGTATGAGTCTCAAAAACTTATCAATATCTTTGAGCAAAATTCTTGGAAATGGAGGATTAGACAACTATCAATACCAACTTCATATTAAGAAAAAAATATATGTATATGAAACCAAAGTACAAATGCTAAGAAAGAAAATATAAAAGCAAGGATAGAGAATAGAATCTTCCCTTAAGTGTTAGATGTAGGAAGTGATCAATTTCCATAATCTTGCAAATGTCGAGTTGAAGCTTTTCTCATCACTTTACTTCTTCATATGTCTTGAACTTCATTGTTGTCGGTGTCTCTTGTCAATGGTTCAAGACGTCTTCCCTACATTCTTAGACATTTGAAATAGGTCCCCAACTCATGTTGGGTCCTTGTTGGTTAGTAGAAACATTATTGTCTAACTTAGGTAACCATTGCAATTTGCCTTTTGGTACTAAAATTTTTCGAGCATGACATTTTGCAATTGTATGACCTTTGTTACAACAATAATGACAAACAATATGAGGATTACTTTTCTTATGATCCTTTTCAACAAATTTATACTTTTTATTTCTAGGTTTGAACGATTTGTTGAATTTAGACGAATCAACCGCAAAAGTAATCTCCGGCTTGGATGGTTCTTTTAGCTTATCTTGTAGTTTTCGTAAGTCTCTTCGTAAGTAAAAGCATCCATCACATCCGGTATTATTATTATTATTATCACAACTATCATAAGTCACAAGAGGTTTTTGAATCAAAGACTCTTTGAGGGCTTTCAACTCATGTTCCGTTTCAGAAACTTTTGTCTCAAGGTATTTATTGACTTGCATTAAACCTTTTAGTCGTTGAAAAGCCTCTTGAGTTTCTTTGTGTAATTTTTCAAAAGCAACTTGTAATTCATGATATTCCAAAAGAGTATATGAGCTAGAGGGATTTTGGTTTACCTTTTTAGGAGCAAGTTTCTTACAATCGTGGGATGTCAAGCACACATTTGCCAACACATCTTCACCACTTGAGCTAGAGCTTGATGATGAAGAGGAAGATGAGCTTCCGCTCTCCCATGCAACATAGGCTTTCTTTCCCTTATCCTTGCTTCCCTTTTTGAATGAAGGTGACTCTTTCTCCTTTCTCTTGAGCTTGGGACAATCCGGTTTAAAATGACCGATTTGTCCACATTCATAACATGCTCCTTTCTTGGAGTACCTAGCATCTTCATTCCTCCGACGGTAACCACTATCTCTCCGATACTTCTTAAGATTGTCATCGGAGTGCCTTATCCCATTCTTTCTCACATACCTATTGTAGCGTCGAACGAAGAGCCCCATTTCCTCATCATCGGAATCGTCTTCGCTTGAGCTACTTTCCACATGCTCTACCTTTTTAGACTTGGTGGACTTAGATGTAGAGGTTTTTAGAGCAATGGACCTCTTGTCTTTTTCCTTTTCCTTCTCTTTGTCATTATGCTTTCCCTTTTTCTCACTTTTCTCTTGCTTTTCTAACAAGTTTAGTACTTGTTCATGTTCCGTAAGCTTGCCAAATAGAGTTGTAAGACTTAAAGTAGTTAGATCATTAGCCTCCTTAATCGCGGTGACCTTCGGTTGCCAACTCCTACTAAGACATCTTAAAATTTTGTTAGTGGCGTCTTGATTTGTGATTGGCTTTCCCAAACCGTGTAACTTGTTGGTTATTTTGATAAATCGTTGTTGCATATCCTCGATGGTTTCACCATCTCGCATATGGAACAACTCAAATTCTTGTGTCAATGTATTAATTTTGGATATCTTTACATCATTGGTACCCTCAAAGTGAGTAACCAATGTGTCCCACATTTCCTTAGCCGATTGACAATGCGACACATGATAGAATTGATCAATCCCAAGGGATGATATTAAAATATTTTGTGCCTTTGCATCGTAATTGACCTTTTTCTTTTCCTCTTCCGTCCATTGTGCCATAGGCTTATTGTCTACAATGCCATGAGGATCCGTGATAGTTGGAACAAACGGACCATTCTCAATGGCATTCCAAACTTCACCATCAAAAGAATTGATGTGAATACGCATACTACTTTTCCAATAGTCAAAATGATCTCCATTGAATATCGGAGCCCTATTATACGCCCCTTTAGGTGCAAAAGCCATGTTTTCTAATAATTGGCACAAATTACTCGGTTTAATTGTTTAAAATCGAACCGGGCTCTTGATGCCACTTGTTAGACTACTAGGCTACCACTTAGAAGGGGGTTGAATAAGTGGCTTCGTTAATCAACGACAATTTAAAAAATTAATTTGATTAAAACGAATGCGCGGAAGCACCACCGGATCGGTAGTCTACTTTGCACCTTTTGACCAAAGGAAAGATAGTATAGCCTTGAACGAAATAGGAAAATTATCGGAATGCTTAATTCAAAATATCCAAATTCAATCGATTAACAAAAACAGTCCCAAGCAAGTTATATGATTCGATACTCAAACTCAATCACAATCAAGATAATAGCAATTGAACCTTTGTGCACACTTACGAACACAAACCTTCAATTGACTCAAAATATAAGCGAATTGCGTAAAGTAAGAATTTAAAGCGAATCGACACACAAGAGATGATTAGGGAGTTCCCCGGCTTTCGTGTCGTCCTCGCGGTCGGCCGGGTACGTCTCCCCCCAAATAACCAAACGGGTTATTTGAGAGTATTATTGATTAAAAACAGTTTGAACACAAGTGCACAATTTACAATGAATCCAATAAACCTATATTGACTCAAAAGTAAAACTATGCTAAACCTCAATCGACGAACGAATCTTCACCCTCTGATTCCAACGATTTTACCCGTGCAACTCCTTGCAACAATCGTCCAGCTGAGTCCTTCGATTCTTCTCGATTGATCCTTCAAGATATCGAACAATCTTGAATCCCTAGCGAGCAACCAAACCTCCTTCGCAAATCAACCCGATCACGATTCTGATTCACCACGAATCGTACCGAACGTTATCGACCAAGCGTACAACTTCTATTGGATTGATCCCATACTCAATCTTCAATTGTTGCAACTTGATGGAAGATGATGATCTTGTGAAGGATACACTTTGATCCCAATTTTTCACCCAAATTGTATCCAAAGTGTTTCTCTCAAAGCACTCTTGCTTTCTCACTGGTTCTCACTAGATTTTTCTCAGTTGTGTTACAAACAAAGGATCACACACATTGCTATTTATAGTGAAAATAGAATGAGCAAATTTGGGCATAATTTTTCAAACATGTATCGATACAAATGATCATTTGTATCGATACAAATGCTTTGACCAACGTTAAAAATGAAATTTTGGACCTTTGTATCGATACAAACACGGGTGTGTATCGATACAAATATCAGAATCTTGAAACTCTTGACTGATATGTATCAAATCATGCAAGCATGATTCGATACATCATCTACTCTCTGGATTTTGAGGGCATTCACATGTGTATCGATACATGCAAGCATGATTCGATGCACAGGTGACTCTCTGCCTCTGAGAAACCATTTTTGTATCGATACAGACTATGCATGTATCGATACAAAACACCCAAAACCAGATAGAAGCAATTTCAGGACATTTGTATCGATACACCAATGTATGTATCGATACAAAATACCTAAAAGTCAGTTTTTCAAGTTTTAGAAAATAGTTCTTTTTTGTCAAGTCATTTGTAATGTTGCCAAAATATGTTCAATCCTATTTTCATGTGTTTTGACAATTATTAAAACATGAGGATGAACTGGTGCACTTACAAGCCCTGCATCATAGTAGCAGGCATACCATATTGGTAATTCCTGTTTGTGCCTTGACCCATGAATTGAGAAAAAGGCAAATGAAATATGGACGAACTTGCACCACCCCCATTAATATTTGACCGGTTTGGGGAGAAATTATTCTCCATGTTATGAACTAAAGTCAAAATGGGTTCTGTGGTTGTCGAAGGCGCCACTGTGGATGATGGTATTGCCATTGTGGCAGTTACTATAGAAGATGTTGGGGCAGATACCGTTGCCCCTATCACATTGGTCATATCCTCACTGATTACAGGAGGGGTTATGGCCTCTGAGACAATCGAAGTGGTTGATGGATTCGAACCACTGTTATTATTGTTTCCAGTTGGATTTTCCATATTTGGTCTTGTATTTCTGGGTGGTGGTCTAACCATTTCAGGGAGAGACTTCCCGTTTCTCAAAAGCATACATTATACAAAACTTTCTGGAAACTAATAAGAATACAGAACAAACTAACTTTTACTGAAAGTTCTTCTCTCTTTTTTAAAAACGAAAATTTGAACGTAAAGCACACAGTCCCACCGGGTGTGCCAATTTGTTTACTGTGAAATTTGGTAAACAACGCTAGTTTGAGTTATTACAAGAGAGATCAACTAGTAAATCTCGGGACATAGTGCTTTTCGTTTATATTTCCAAAATAGTTAGTGTTCATCATTGTTCTTATGCTTTAAATGTGATTTTTATGTAATTTGAATTGAAATAAAAGAATGTTTATTCTAGGGAATAAACAGAGAGGGAGATTGAGTCGAAATAAAGACAATTTGAATTGAGATAAAAGAACTGTAAATTTGCATTCAAAGGTAAATGTTTACAGAAAAGTAAATGGTACACATTGCATACATTTTCCCTTTCGAACTCGTTTCTCGCGTTGACATGGGTACTTTGAGTTTTGTAAGGATTTTGTATAATGATTGTGAACATTTTCTCGATCACATAACTAAACTATTTATAGACACTAATTCCTAACTGCTAATAACGCCCAAATAACTACAGAAAGGACGCGTGTCTTTGACACGTATTTTGAATTTGAATTTCTTCTTATCCTCTGATTTAGCCGTTGTATCCATCGAAGTCGAAAACGTAATGCTTTTCTTGAATATTTTGCTAAGTCCACGCTTTTTTTCTGCATCACTGAACGCTTCGACCCTAGTGAAGCTTCGACCAAATCGAAAGGATCCTGAAGAATACGCAGCTTAAAGAGAAATGCTCAATAATAGAACATTTATTATATGTTCATGCATGATTGATCATTGGCTCTAAAAACCAAACTCATTTAATGACTTTTAAAATAGTAAAATAATCAAATGCAATTATATTTATTATTTTAGTCATGTCTTTAGAACATATTTTTAACTTAGTGAAAATATGGGCTAACAGTAACGTTTATTTCGTATTCCGCCGATACAACGACGTTTGTATGCTCTAACCAGAGGCTTAAGCTGTGTATGTATCAGAGGAGTAGATAAAATGTGTATCCATTGTAAAAAAAAATTGATTAACGGATGTTGCTTACTTCGCATTCCGCTGATACAACAGTGCTTGTATGCTTCAAACAGAGGCTAAACTTGTATGTGTCAGAGGAATGGATAAAGCGTATATCCATGTTTGACTGAAAAATTGGTTTAAGTGTGTTGAATTGATTTTAGCGTTTAATTAGGATGAGAACAACTTGCGATCATTAGTCAAATGTCCAGGATCCAAGTCATCCGGAGCGGAAAGAAGCAAATGTCAAATTCCCCCTTTTTCATCCTTGTTTGTTAGGAAAAATTAATTAAGTTTGATTAAGAAAATGTTTCAAAAGGAAAAGACGAGTGTTGGTTAATTTTAACGCTTAATTAGGATGAGAACAACTTGCGATCGCTAGTCAAATGTCCATGATCCAAGTCATCCGGAGCGGAAAAAAGCAAATGCTAAAGTCCCCCTTTTTCATCATTAGTTATTATGAAAAGTCCATTATTAATTTCTTATGAAAATAAAAGTCCAAAGGAAAAAAAAACTAGAAGAGAAAAGAATGCTCAAAATTATAATAACGATAACATTTGATATAATGATAAAGCGGCAATTAAATTAAATATGCATGAATGCAAGTACTTAAATAAAAATGCATGAATCAATATGATATAATTAAACATGCATGAATGAAACAAGAATGAATAATTATGGATGATGCAACAATTAACTAAAAATGCAAGAATTAATGTAGTGAACAATGAAATAAATAAACATAAACATGCATAATCAAATGAAAGCAAATAAATGAGATCAATATAAGCTAATCAAAAGATAACAAATCTGTTTGTGCAAGAAAAAATGGTCAAAGCACTTTAAAAAGTGATTGCCCCACTTAAGCACTTACGAAAATAAGCTAGAAAAGCAATTAATTCACAAAATGACTTATGAAAATAAGCTAAAAAATAATAAAAGATAAATCAGAATCCTAAATATTATTTAAGCAAAACAAATTGGATCAATAAGCTTAAATAAGCTACTGTCCAAATAAGTGCTTTTGGAATAAGCTAAAATAAGTAATTAACTCAAAATGACTTAAAAAATAATCTAAAAATAAAAATAAAGCTCCAAACTAACATAATAAAATTTTAGCATAGCAAAAATGGCCCAATAAGCTTAAATAAGCTATTGGCCAAATAAGTGCTTTTGAAATAAGCTAAAAAATTAATTAAAAAATAAGTCGGGGGGGGGGGGGGGGGGGTGCAGATAATAAGACAAAGGGTGGTGCGAATCCGGACCGTTCCTTCGCGCGTGTGTAATCGGACGGTCACGATCTAAACTGGGAAGTTGAAGATGAATCTTCATCTTCAACCTCCAGCTCCGACGAACTCAATGAATTCCAGCACGGTGGTTACACCACCGGAGCTGTTGCTGGTCACAAATTTGGCTAAAACAAAAGCCTATCCCGCTCGGATTTTCGCGAGGATTCCAAATCTAGGCTTGGATTTTCAAAATAATGCTTGTACAGAAAAATACGAAGACGCACAATTATAACTCAAAAACACGATTATGCAAAATAATGCGAAATCAAGTAAATTAAACTGCTAAAAAGCACTACAACATGTCCAGAAGCAAGATTTTGAGGTTTATTACGTTCTTTAAGCTGTGAATTGGTCTAGAGGATGTGATCTTCTTCCTAGCCACGGTGGTGTTTGATCTGGAGCTCTAGATCATGGTTTTTGATGATTTTTTTATGGATTCGTGTTTCTGGAAGTGATTAGAACATGTTTGATGGTTTAGATTGCGATTTAGAGCTTGGTTTTGAGTTTTTGATTTTTTGAGTGAAAATGGTGAAAACGGGTTTGAAGCTTTTGGTGAGAAAATTGGTAACCTCTGAGCAATGAATGAAGCTCTCTATTTATAGGAAATGATTAGGGTTAGAATGAGTTGGGATTGTTGATCAAGAAAAGGGTAATTTGGAGAATGTAAGTTATGATATTTTGTGATGAATTTTTGTTAGCACATGGGTTTATTTTTTTGTGGTGATGAGGTGTAAGGAAATAGAACATTCTAGTGTACTTGTGATGAGATGATGATGTGTGGAGAATTAGAACATTCTAGTGTACTTCTTTTTGGTGATTTTTTTTTGATGAAAAATGAAAAAAATGGATAAAAGGGAAATAAAACTAAATTTGAGAAATGAAGTATTTTTGGGTCATGAATGATGAGATGATTTTATGATGGAAAATGGGTTTGAATTAGATTGGGTTTGATTGAAGTTTAGTGATGGAATGAAGGTTTCTTGGAGAAGAAGTAACAAAAATAAATGAAGTAAAAATAAATGAAAAACTCCCATAAAATAAGGAAAAATAGCAAATATGTTAAGAAAAATGAAAATAGTGATAATGCCATGAAAAATATGCAAAGAAAATAATTTCATGAGTTTTTATGCAAAAGTTGACTTTTTGGGTCAAATATTGACTTTTTAGGTCAAAGGTTGACTTTTGCTGACTTTTTCTAAAAAATGCAAAATGTTGGCAAAAGGGTAAAAATGTAAAAATATGAGAATGGCATGGGGCAAAATTAGGGTATGACAGTCTACAATCAATTTTAACTACTATAAAATTAAAACTAAATATACATTTAACCAAGGTTGTTAGAATCGAGATTTTACCTTGAATCTTTTTGTCTAGGTAAAATCAAACGTAAAATCTTCGATTTTACCTCATATTAAAATAATATTAACTTAATATACATGACATGTATATATATACTTATATAATACTACAATGCATTAATAATTTAAAATTTCAACTTAATTTCAAAGCTAAAATATACTAAATCACCATAATAAAATATAATATTCATAAAAATTGGGCTTTTTTTTTAAAAAAATTGTCAATTTTTTTTTTTATTTTTAAAAATGTATAATTGTCTCAAAGATTTAAAACCAACGATTTTACATGATTTCAGAGATTTTACTACGATTTAAATCGTTTAAAATCGTACCAGATCACGATTTTATCAGAAAATGATTCTACCAACGATTTAACTCGAAATCGCTACCTAGAAACGTAAAATCTATAGTTTTTACGTTTTAAATCGCAATTTTAACAACCTTGCATTTAACCTAGGAACCAGAGGGTGTAAACCAAAAAATAAATAAAATAAGTTAACCTTTTTCTAGAAAGATTTCTCTCAATGACGCACATTAGTTGATTTTAAAGCATAAATCAAATCTTACAAAAAAAAAAAAGCATAGATCTGCAAGAGGTGTGAAAAAAAAAATTGGGGACATAAATTTGCTGAAATTTTAATAGGGATTAAAATGTCGGGTCTGAAGGTTAATTTTCATAAAAGCATGTTGGTTGGAGTTAACATCACAGATTCTTGGTTACATGAGGCTGCGACTGCTCTTTGGTGTAGAGTAGGAAATGTGCCATTTCTCTATTTGGGCCTGCCTATTGGGGGTGACTCGCGGCGCCTGGGTTTTTGGGAACCAGTTTTGACTCGTATAAGGAACAGATTATCTGGGTGGAATAGTCGCTCTCTGTCTTTCGGTGGTCGTTTGGTTCTGATTAAATCTGTCTTGACCTCTTTGCCTGTCTACGCTCTCTCCTTCTTCAAAGCTCCTGCAGGTACTATCTCATCTATTGAATCTCTTTTGATTAATTTTTTCTGGGGGCGGGGGAGTGAGGATCTTAGGAAAACATCTTGGATATCATGGAAACACATTTGTTTACGTAGAGAGTATGGTGGGCTGGGGGTGAGGCAGTTGAGGGAGTTTAACTTGGCTCTGCTAGGAAAGTGGTGTTGGCGGTTACTGGTGGATCGAGGGGGAATATGGTTTAGAGTGTTGGCAGCTCGTTATGGGGTGGATAGGGGCAGGCTGAGAGATGGAGGGCGGAGAGGATCTTCGTGGTGGAGGGAGATTGTGAGTATTAGGGACGGAGTAGGAGGCATAGGAGGAGGGTGGTTCAGAGAGTGTGTTTCGAGAAAGGTGGGGGATGGTTCAGACACTTTATTCTGGACTGATCCTTGGTTGGAAGGGGTTCCCTTGTGCGAGCGGTTTAGGCGGTTGTTCGACCTGGCTGAGAACAAATCGTGCATTGTAGCTGAGATGTTCTCTGCTGGGTGGGAGGTTGGCGGGGAGGCGTGGGTGTGGCAGCGACAGTTGTGGGTGTGGGAGGAGCATTGCTTTGTTTGGGCATCGACTAATGTTATTTTTGTATTTCGCTTTCGATCTTGTGTATTGATGCTATTGTAATACTGTTGTAGTTCTTTTTGGCACACCTTGTGCTGAAGAGACTAATTTTGTGTGATTTATATATATATATATATATTTCATTTTGGCTTGTTTAAAAAAAAAAAATTTTATAACAACAAAAAATTAATAGAGCTTGAGATTTATCATTAAAAATTTGCATAATAGATAAAAAAAAATATAATAACATAAGACATACAAATTTAAAAGACCTTATTTTACCTTGATTAAACACTTTGTATATCGATGCCATTTTTCTTTGTTGTTAAAAGGTTTCAATGTTTTAAAAAAAAGTAATCTCAATTTATTTAAATTACATAAAATAAAAATATCTGTAACTATTTACAAATTAATCCTTTGCTAATTTTTCGATATTTGAGTAACAATGAGAAATTCAAATGAATTAAAAAGTAAATAAATCCAAGAAATTACAACTTTACTAAAAAAAAAAAATTCTTCTGAATCATATTAATATATTTTATTAGAAAGTTTGTAACTGTTACCAACAAAAAAAAGAAGAAAATAGTTTCAAATTTTATGATAAAAATAATCACACAATTAATAGTGTTGAATAATAATACTCCCTCTGTCCCAAAATAAATGACTTATTTGACCACTGACACGTTTGCCAATGCACAATTTTTATCGCTAATATCTCTAATTATCTATTATTAAAAATTATAAAAATGGTATATTTTGAAAGTACTCGTCGAGACAAATCAAACAACATCTCATATGCTAATATTTGTATGTATACATTAGTAGAAAAATAATGTCAAAGCGGGTCAAATGAATAGTACACTAAGTCAAAAAAAGGTCATTTAAAATGGAACGGAGGGAGTACTATAAATATTAAATATATGATATATGCATGAATTTGTACATCCTTTCAAAAATAAAAACATTTTTTTATAAACCAACTACGGTAATTAAATAATTTAGATGCTATAATTTTTATAAATTTTAAAGTCATAAAAACACTTGATTTTCTAGAACCTACATGAATGATAAGCCTGTAAAGTGACATTTACAATTGAAAAATGCCGGTTGGAAATTAGTACTGATACAAAAACCTCTAATACATAATTTGGTATATACATAAAAAAACTGCAAGACCTTATTCACAACAAAAAAACTACAACAAACAATTTTTTTTCTTCTCCATTTTCCTTATCCTTTTTGCCTTCATTGTTAATGATGCTCCAAGGAAATCAACATAAAAGAAAATGAAGAACAATCTATTGAAGATGGTTGATGAACTAAGCACCCTATGTGGAATTGAAGCATGTGCTGTAATTTATAGCCTTATGAGTATGAATTTGAGATTTGG
Organism: Trifolium repens; assembly: GCA_030408175.1. Lineage (NCBI taxonomy): Eukaryota > Viridiplantae > Streptophyta > Magnoliopsida > Fabales > Fabaceae > Trifolium > Trifolium repens. The sequence continues at coordinate 44,116,660 of CP125851.1, forward strand.
ACATCAATGTGGGGAATCCAAAGCGTGCTCTCAAAATTTAGCACAATGCCTGAATTAGAAATTAAAGAACAAGAAAATGGTTAATCAACTGACTTTCGTAAAACAAAGGGTATTAAAGACTGATGAACAACTAAAGAGATTGAGAAAAAACAATAGAAATAAATAAAGAGATGACAAATCTCATGTATTAATGTCTTAAAGAAGGTAAGATTGTGCACAATCATATGTCAATGGTCGATTTGAATGCTCTTACTCGGTTGATTGACCAAAACATAGAAGGCATTGGTACTACTAGAAGGTTGGAAGCAGAGGATAATAATGGTTCAAGTGACACACAAGTCATAATTAACCAAAGTTAAATCCAACTCCAAATGGCACTTGTGCCGCCGCTGGCCGCCGCTAGCAATAACATCAAACAATGAACAAATGAAGATGAAGGTGGGTGATGGCCATGTTTGGATGACTATAAATAATGACGACATTATGGAAGAGCAGTTCTTTATGGGCTTACCGAAGAAGATCTAGCAACTTTCATACTATAATAAAGACACTCGCAGCTAGATCCAGGTTAATCTAACTCATAGGATATATGCAACTTTCTATATTTTTTTGGTCTGGTTGTATGTGAAGCCGTACTCATCATGTATATATATATGATCATGTATATATGCTTCTTCTTAATTAATATTGTATAAGATAGTTTGATGTATTGGTTTGATTGAGTAAGAAAGTCTATTGGTGTTTTGATTTCAATACTTTTATAGTATTTAGTTTGAGCTATTGATATTTAGTAAAAGCAAACATTAGTTTATAAAAAAATAATTATATTTCTTGTATATTATGCAAACCATTTAAAATAAAAACCATTCTTTATTTTGGATAGTTAATAAAACATTTCGAGATCTAGTCGCACATGCATACACTTCATTTGGAGCGGGATTTTTTATATTAACCTTTGGATTTTTTTTCTTCTCTAAAAACTGATACACTATGTTCGTTTTGATAGATTTATGAGAGAGAGAAATAAATAAGAGAGAGATAGCAAAGAAATTGAGTATTTTTTTAGTTTGGATGAAGAAAGAAATAAGGAGAGATAGAAATTTTTTAGGTGGGTCCCATACAAAAACAAATCTCTCCTCAATAGGCAAGATTTGTGAGTTGAAATAGTGGAAATATGCAATTTTTCCACAATGTTCTTCTCCTTATTTTTTGAATTTTAAATTTGAAGGATAAATTTGTCTTTTATCATTTTTATTAATTTCTATTCACTTTTCTTCTCTACTTCTATTCATCCAAACAATGCAGAATTTCTACTCCACTTCTCTTTTATTTCTCTCTTCACTATTTCTCCATTTCTTATTTCTTTCAACATCCAAACATAGCATTAGGCAAGTTTTGGCTATCATATTATGAAATAGGAATGAAATACCTTTGGTGGTTTATTTTAAGTTTTGAGATAATGAGAGATAGGATACAATTTTTTCATGATCAAATTTGACATTTAAATTGATTGTATTAATGAATGGTTGTTGATGGATGATTTTCTTTACCATTACTTGATTTTCTTTACCATAGAGGAAGGGGCTTCATGTGTTCCTATTTTCTCAATTTCATCTCACCCAAAGCATGACTGAGTGCATGGGCCAATAGGTGAGTTGGGCCGAACGGTACCCTAATATTTTATCCGGTACAGGTAACATTTAACAACCTTTTGTTAAAAATATAATAATAGTAGTAACAATAAAAGCAATGCCAGAAACTTTATTTTTATATATAACTAAGAGCATTTAGACATCACAGTGTCTAGTAGTAGACATAGGGGGTGGGGGGAAATGTACTCAAGAAAAGTCGACTAGCCAAAACTTCTCTATTTTTTAAAATTTGGTTCATGGGTGTTTACGCAAATCTCAAATGTACTTCTATATGTATGTATGTACGTTTATGCGCATGAGTTTTGTCTTCTTCTTTGTACTCATTTTATAGCTGATAAGGAATTGTGTCGTTGGACATTTGATTTGGGAGCGTCGTCTTCTTCATTGATGATTTCCATGATTTGCGTGCTACCGTTGTGAAGCTTTCCTTATTTGGTTTCCTTGTCTGATGAGTTCAAAGGAAATCCTTGTATTAATTTTGCTTGATCTTTTCCAACGTCTCTTTGTTGATATTTGACTTCAGATAAGTGATTGACTCGTGTTGATGCTTGATCTGGTCTTAATCTAATTCCTCTTTACTTCTGAGATTGTGATTCTGTATGTTGTCTATTGTACTTCTGTATTCAGAATCTGTAGTCCAGCACTAGCGACAGTAGTCAGAATTTCACTCGTTCAGAATCTTCACCTAGTCCAGAGTACTCTCACATCTTCAAAGTCCAAGTATTCAGAGTCCAGAATCTTCTTTCTATTTCTTGTTTCTCAGAGTCAACTTTCTTTAATTATTTTCTGCAAACTTAACAAACAGTTAGTGCATAAAATTATTCTCTATTACAACTTTGTTATCATCAAAACTCCTGAGGTTAATAGTTGCAGAACCAACCTTGTTCCAACAAAAGCATATTCCTCAATGGATGACGAAGGAAATTGATTGATTTGGACCTAACATGAATCATTCATAACCTGCAAAACAAAATTGATGGGTCTGCCTTCATTGGCGGAGTAGTGCCCACCATACATGGCCTGGCCATAGGCATATGGCAGCCAAGGCAAAAAAAGCACTGCCTCCTTGTTAGGCCAAAATTGAATTAAATTTCAACTAACCCCAAACCAAAAACATTATGCTTAAGGAAGAAGCAGCTCAATGCTTGTTGTGCAGTCGATTGCAAGTTCCACGACGATTTAGTACTAAATATGTGATTGCAATATTCTAAAGTCAATAAAAAACGTGAATGCAAAGATCCACAATGGTTGCACATGGTTGTGGATAAAGCTTTGTATATCGACACCAACACGTTCACACACGTATTGAAACTCACAAACAGAAACCAAATGAGATATCTTATGATGCAGAAAATCATGAATCGACACTCATGCTAGGAAACCCTAGCAGAACGTTTCCTCGTCGTTGAGAGCAACCCTCTTCGCTGCAAATGCTTTGATTTATTAACTTTCAAAAATTATTTAAGTTTCTTATTACTACTCAAATACTGATAGATTAACAAGGTGTTGTAAATATTAGAGATATTTTTGTTTATATTTTGTTTCAATAAATTGAGACCACATTTTTAAGAACTTTGAGACCACTTTTAACAGCAAAGAAAAATGGAGACCCTTAAGCAATGTAAAATCATGGCAAAATCAAAGATTATATAATCATAACAAAATATAGTAGCCTCGGTGATCATGAAAGCCCTTAAGCAAAAGTTTGCTAAATATTAGCCACAATCAAATAAAGTAGTGGCTCAATTATGCTGACTGTAGCTACAATTACACGAGTCAATATTAAATTTGACGCCACATCTTATTAAAAAGGATCCTAATGATATCATGAAAATAATCACACAATTAATAGCGTTGTATATGTTAGTTTTTGTAATTCAAGCTTCTGACAAGAATAGCTTCTGAAGGGTGCAGCCTCTGAAGCAGTCTTGCTCACTTCAGCTTCTGAGAGGTTACAGGCTCTTGTACTCACTTAGCCTCTGATGACTACAAGACCCTGTAACAGACTCTCACGCCAACAGGTTCTGAAGCAATCAGCTTCTGAACCAGTTAACACAGCTTCTGATGCACCTCAGGCTCTGAACCTCTGGTTCAGTTAGTTTGTTTGTTTAGTCAGTTAGGATAGTTTGTTTGTACAATTGTATTCCAGTTAGTTAGTTAGTTAGAGAGGTTTAAGTTTGTTAGTTGGCTTGTTACAAGCTACCTCTCCCACCTATTGTACATACACCTATATATAGGTGATTTTTGTGATTAATAAAGATAACTTTTTCCCTTAATTCATTATCTTCAATTTTATTCATAGTTCTCTCTATTCTTTCTTAGTGTTCTTTGTTGTTCATCTTTGTGGGTTATCCCCAACAAAGTGGTATCTAGAGCTCGTACGATCCAAGGGATCTTGATTCGTTCTTGAAAGAAGAATCAGGTTGAAAGTGAATCAACCATGGTTGGGAACAACAATTTCCATGCGAATTTGCCAGTTTTCGGTGGAAAGAATTGGGATAGATGGGTGAAGCAGATGAAGGTGATATTCAATGTTCAAGAAGTGTATGAACAAGTGAATGCAGCAATCACTCCTCTACCAGAAAATGCAAATGAAGAACAAAGAACAATATTCAGAGAAGCAAATAAGAAAGATAACAATGCCCTGTTTCTCATTCATCAATGTGTTGATTCAAAGGTGTTTGAGAAGATTGCAGACGCTGAGACCTCCAAAGATGCATGGGATATCTTGCAAAAGAGTTATGGTGGTGATGCAAAGGTGAAGAAAGTAAAGCTTCAGGCCTTGAAGAGACAGTATGAACTGTTGCAGATGAAGAGTGATGAATCAATTGCTGATTACTTCACAAGATTGGTGACTCTCACCAATCAGATGAAGAACTGTGGAGGTAATCTTGGTGAGCAAGAGACGGTGGAAAAGGTACTAAGAACTTTGACTTCTAAATTTGAGCATATAGTGGTGACTATAGAAGAGACTAAAGATTTGAGTGAGATCAAGATAGAGGATCTGCAAAGCACTCTTGAAGCTCATGAGTTGAAGCATGGTGAGAGGAGCCATGGCAAAGAAGATGAGCAAGCTCTGTTCTCAAAGTTCAAGAAGTATCAAAGTGAAAAGAAGAAGTGGCAGAATAAGAAAGACTTCAAGAAAAGCAAGGAGAATGCTGAGACAGTGCCTGAATCCTCAAATGGAGGAGGAGGGAAACAGAAAGATAAGTCAAAGAAGAAGGACAAGAGCAAGATTCAGTGCTACGATTGTGACAAATATGGGCATTATGCCAGTGAATGTAAAAATCCAAAGAAAAAGAAAGGTCAAGAAAATGAAGAAGAGGCCAAGGTAGCACATGATAGCTCAAGTTCTGATGATAAACCAGTTTCATGGTGACAATTGCTGATGAAGCAGCAGATTCCATGGTATGGTACTTTGACTCAGGATGTTCTAACCACATGACTGGTAATAGAAGCATCTTAACTGATTTTGATGAATGTCTCAACACAAAGATCAGATTGGCCAACAGTGATTCCATTAAAGCAGAAGGTATGGGTAATGTTGTGATTCAGAGGTCAAATGGCAAGAAAGCTGTGATTGAAAAGGTTCTTTATGTCCCTGGTATGAAGTGCAATTTGATGAGCATAGGGCAATTGGTTTCAAAGGGTTTCAAGATAGTAATTGAAGATGAGACTCTGCAACTCTTTGATTCCAAGAAGAGACTGATTTTCAAAACAGCACAAAGCAAGAACAGGATCTTCAAGACTCAAATTAAAGCTATTGAAGCTACATGCTTGTCTGCAACCTCTGAAGATAAAGATAGTGATCTATGGCACAAGAGGTATGGGCATTTGAATTCCAAAAGCTTGTCAATGCTTAATTCAAAATGCATGGTGTTAGGATTGCCTAGTGTCATAACTCCAGTAGATACATGCACTACTTGTTTGTTAGGAAAGCATCATAGATCATCATTTAAAAGTCATCTGCCTATGAGATCTAGTGATGTGCTAAATGTTGTGCATTCTGACATTTGTGGACCATTTGATGTGTTATCAACTGGTGGAAACAAATACTTCATGACGTTTGTTGATGAGTACTCTAGAATGATATGGTTATATCATATAAAAGCTAAGAGTGATGCTCTTGAAGTGTTTAAGAGGTTTAAAACACTGGTTGAGAAGCAGAGTGACAAGTCATTGAAGATTCTGAGAACAGATGGTGGAGGTGAGTATACCTCTACAGAATTTGAGAACTTCTGTAAAGATCAAGGCATAATCCATGAAGTTACTGCACCATATACTCCTCAACACAATGGTCTTGCAGAAAGGAGGAATAGGAGTATTCTAGATATGGCCAGAAGCATGGTAAAGCAGAAGAATCTGCCTAAGAGATTCTGGGGTGAAGCAGTTGCTACAGCTGTTTACATCCTGAATAGAAGTCCAACCAAGAAGCTGAAGGATAAGGTACCTGAAGAGGTGTGGTCCAAGAGCAAACCAAGTGTGAGTCACTTGAAGGTGTTTGGTTCCTTGTGTTACAAACATGTACCTGATGCTAAGAGAAAGAAGCTGGAAGACAAAAGTGTTCCCATGATATTTGTTGGATATCATAGAACTGGTGCCTATAGACTGTATAATCCTACAAGTGATAAAGTAGAGATTAGCAGAGATGTGAAGGTACTAGAGAATGAAAGTTGGGATTGGGGTCAGAAGCTCTCATCTAAGAAAACTTTTGCAGTGGACTTAGGTGGTGAAGCAAGCAATATCAATGACAACCCCACTTTTGTGAATCCGAATCAAGGTACTGCAAGTGATGAAGACATGCATACTTCAAGTGATGATGATAATGGCACTGTGCCACCAAGACCTCAGAGAAACACCCAATTGCCAAGAAGGTTAGTTGACTGTGAGATTGTGTCAGACAATGCAGTAGACAATGAAGGAGAAATTGTGCATTATGCAATGCTTGCAGATACTGAACCATTGGATACCAAAGCTGCACTGAAAAGTAAAGTTTGGATGGAGGCAATGATTGATGAGTTGAAGTCAATTGAAAAGAACAAGACATGGGACTTGTGTGAATTGCCCTCTGATAAAAAGGCAATTGGTGTGAAATGGGTGTACAAAGTCAAGCAAAATCCTGAAGGCAAAGTGATAAAATACAAGGCAAGACTTGTGGCCAAAGGATTCCTTCAGAAGCAAGGTTTGGACTATGATGAGGTATTCTCTCCAGTGGCAAGACATGAAACTATAAGGCTAGTGATTGCATTGGCTTGTAGTAGAAGATGGCCCTTATTTCATTTAGATGTGAAGTCAGCATTTCTAAATGGACCCTTAGAGGAAGATGTGTATGTGAAGCAGCCTCCAGGGTTTGAATTGAAGGGCAAGGAAAGCAAAGTTCTGAAACTGAATAAGGCCTTGTATGGTCTGAAGCAAGCTCCAAGAGCTTGGAACAAAAGAATTGATCAATTCTTTGTTATGCAAGGTTTCAGAAAGTGCAGTGTAGAGTATGGTGTTTATGTGAAGTGCAGTGATGACAAACACATGTTAATCATTTGTTTATATGTTGATGATCTGTTAGTAACAGGTAGCTCATCTATAGAGATAGAGAATTTCAAATCACAGATGAAGTGTGAGTTTGAAATGACTGACCTAGGAAAGTTAACCTACTTTCTAGGAATGGAGCTCTTAGAAACTCCAAAAGGGATGATATTGCATCAAGCTAAGTATGCCACTGAGATTCTGAGAAAGTTTGAGATGCTTGATTGCAATTCATCAGTCACACCTGCAGATACAAGAGCCAAGATTGAAGAAGATGCAAGTTGTGATGCAGTGGACTCTACCATGTTCAGACAATTGATAGGTTCTCTGAGATATTTGTGTCAAACTAGACCTGATATCAGTTATGCAGTTGGCTATGTAAGCAGGTTTATGAGTAAACCACTGAAGTGTCACCTATTGACAGCTAAGAGGATACTTAGATACATCAATGACACAATCCACTATGGTGTTGTATTTCCATATTCTAAGGATAATGGAAAACTTGAGTTGAGTGGGTTTTCAGATGCAGATTGGTGTGGTGACAAGGTAGACAGGAGGAGTACCAGTGGTTATTTGTTTAAATTTCAAAATGCACCAGTGTCTTGGTGCTCTAAGAAGCAGTCAGTCATAGCACTCTCCAGCTGTGAGGCAGAGTATGTAGCAGGGTCCCTAGCTGCATGTCAGGCAAATTGGCTGCAATCACTTCTCAGTGAGATGAACATTATTGCTGACATCACAGTTGTGCTGAAGATTGACAACAAGTCAGCAATCAACTTGGCTAAGAACCCTGTTAGCCATGAGAAGAGCAAACACATTGAGACAAGGTTCACCTTCCTCAGAGACCAAGTCAATAAAGGAAAGTTGAAACTGGAGTATTGCTCTACTGACAATCAACAAGCTGATATTCTAACCAAAGCTGTGAAGAGATACCAATTTCTCAAGCTCAGAAGAGAAATGGGAGTTGTAAGTTTTGACAACTTGAATTAAGGAGGAGTGTTAGTTTTTGTAATTCAAGCTTCTGACAAGAATAGCTTCTGAAGGGTGCAGCCTCTGAAGCAGTCTTGCTCACTTCAGCTTCTGAGAGGTTACAGGCTCTTGTACTCACTTAGCCTCTGATGACTGCAAGACCCTGTAACAGACTCTCACGCCAACAGGTTCTGAAGCAATCAGCTTCTGAACCAGTTAACACAGCTTCTGATGCACCTCAGGCTCTGAACCTCTGGTTCAGTTAGTTTGTCTGTTTAGTCAGTTAGGATAGTTTGTTTGTACAGTTGTATTCCAGTTAGTTAGTTAGTTAGAGAGGTTTAAGTTTGTTAGTTGGCTTGTTACAAGCTACCTCTCCCACCTATTGTACATACACCTATATATAGGTGATTTTTGTGATTAATAAAGATAACTTTTTTCCTTAATTCATTCTCTTCAATTTTATTCATAGTTCTCTCTATTCTTTCTTAATGTTCTTTGTTGTTCATCTTTGTGGGTTATCCCCAACAGTATAATATACTATAAATATATGATACTAAAAACTACCGGTAAAATAAAATTCTATTGATATACTGAAATATATATTTAAAATGCATGAATCTATTTTTTTTTAAAAAAAGAATGCATGAATCTATACATTTTTTCAAAAAAGAAAAAAAAATCTTTTTATAATATTCCAACTCTCTCATACCAGCTTCAGTAATTAAATTATTTAGATACTAAATTTTTTACAAAATTTAATGTTATAAAAACACTTGATTTTTTAGATCTTACACGAATGGTAAATTAATAAAGTCTAAAAATGTCAGTTGAAAATTAGTCACACATACACTTAATACCAAATTTATCTATACATACAAAATAACAAAACAAGATCTTATTCACAGAAAGAAAAATTAATACAATCGATTTTACTTTGATTAAACACCATTTTTTTTTTATATCGATATCATTCTTGATAGTAGTTAAAAGTGGTCTCCAAGTTCTTAAAAAATGCAGTTTGAATGTATTTAATAAAAAATATATCTACCTATTTACAAAACCTAGTTAATTAATCTATCAATATTTGAATAATATTAAAAAACTTAAATAATTTAAAATGTAATAAAACAAGATATTTTGTTGAATACCTTTATTATATTATATATTAAATAACGTTTGATTATTTCCTAAAAAAATACGAAAGTTTATAATTATATCATAAAAATATAGTTAATATTTTTTAATAATATACTATATTTGCATGAATCGATACACCCTTTTGCAAAGAAAAGCATCTTTTTGTAATATTCCAAACCTCTCGTACCATTATAGTAATTAATTTTTTTACATATACAATAATTTTTACAAAATTTAATGTCATAAAAGCACCTGATTTTTCATATCATATATAAATGGAAAGCCAATAAAATTACATTTACAGATTAGAATTGTGAGTTGGAAATTAGTCACACACACCTAATACCAAGTAGGTCTATATATACAAAAAACAAGAGGACCTTATTCACAACAAGAAAAATTACAACCATAGTTTTTTTTTTCCTTCTCCATTTTCCTTATCATTTTTCTAATCACAACCATGACTAGAGGAAAGGTGAAAATTTCTTTCATTGTCAATGATGCTGCAAGGAAAGCAACATATAAGAATAGGAAGAACAGTCTATTTAAGAAAGTTGACGAACTAAGCACTCTTTGTGGAATTGAAGCATGTGCTATAGTTTTTGGTCCTTATGAATCTGAACCTGAGATTTGGCCAACGCCATCAGGGGTCCAACGAGTGCTCTCAAAATTTAGGACAACTCCTGAATTTGAGAAGTGCAAAAAAATGGTTAATCAAGAGGCTTTCTTGAAACAAAGAGTAAAGAAGGCTGAAGAACAACTGAAGAGATTGACGAAAAACAACAAAGATATAGAGATGACAAATCTCTTGTTTGAATGTCTAAAAGAAGGCAAGGTTGTCCATAATAATATGTCAAAGATTGATTTGAATGCTCTTGTTTGGTTGATTGACAAGAATTTAAAAGACATCGGTAGAAGGTTGGAAGCAAATGATAATAATGGTGATAGTCAAACACAAATAATAACTAACCAAAGCCAAGTCCAACTTCAAGTGCCACATGTGCCGCAACCACCAACAGTAGCATCAAGCAATGAAGATATGACGACGATGATGGCAAAGTTAGGGTGGCTATAAATAATGATGACATCATGCAAGAGCAGTTGTTTTATCTATTGAGTCATCCTAATGATGCCAACCTTCAAAATAAATTTTGAGTATCTATTATTTTGAATGAAATGTTTTGTTTGTTTTGCATAGGTACCCTTTGAAATAGGCATGTCTCAATTGGTCCCAATTTTAATTCTATGATTTTTGTTTTGTCTGGGTGTATGGGAAGCCATAATCATAATTCATTATGGTGTAATATTCATATCTTATATTTTCTGTGTGATGTAGTCATCATATGTTGCATAAGTGCTTCACATTTTTATTCATATACTTCTTCTGAATTACTATTATCTATTGGTGTGCGAATTTCAAACTTTTGCATAAAAAAAATTCTAATATATTATGCAACCCATGTAAAAGAAAAAACATCTCTCTCTCTCTCTCTCTCTCTCTCTCTCTCTCTCTCTCTCTCTCTCTCTCTCTCTCTCTCTCTCTCTCTCTCTCTCTCTCTCTCTCTCTCTCTCTCTCTCTCTCTCTCTCTCTCTCTCTCCCTCCCCCTCTCTCAGTTTCAGTTATTAAACAATTTTAATGAGAATTCAAAATGAATTCTTTAAGATGGTGCTAATGACCATTTAACTGAATGGATCCTGAATGAATCCTCTTGACATGATACAAAGACCATGCATCCTAAAAAAGTCATAAACCTACCCAAAATATCATTTCCCGGGACTTTACTAACATGCATAAAATTCCTGAGTTATCATTTTCTAGGGTCTGGCTTACATTCTAATCCCATATCATATTAATATAATGCATATAAATATCACCAGTAAGAATAAGGATTTAAAACGAGCAACATTAGTTGAAAAGATTAAAATCTGCAAGTTTTGTTTCTACTATGCTCGCTTAGAGAGGTTCATCCTCGAATTGCCTTAAAAAGGTATTGGTAATCTTGATTCTCAGATTGCCTTAAAAAATTGTGTAAACACCCGTGAACCAAATTTTAAAAAATAGAGAAGTTTTGGCTAGTCGACTTTTCTTGAGTACATTTGAGATTTTTTTCTTTTGTTATATATATTATATATGAGCAAATGGTCATAAGATTAGAGTTACTAGATGCCCCCCTATGTCTACTACTACTAGTCACTGTGATGTCTAAATGCTCCTAGTTATAAAAAAAAATATTCTGGCATTGCTTTTATTTTTGACAGTCTGGCATTGCTTTTAGTGTTACTACTATTATTATATTATTATATTTTTAGCAAAAGGTTGTTAAATGTTATCTGTACCGGACAAAATACTAGGATATCATTCGGCCCAACTCGCCTATTGGCACATGCACTCAGTCATCCTTTGGGTGAGATGGAACCGAGAAAATAGAAACACATGGAGCCCCTTCCTCCCCCATATCTCAACTACCTAGCCCACTAGTCTCATCATATTCTTCTATATATATTATACAACGCAAAAGAGGGCTTTGAAATTAAACTCACCAAACAACTCGCATAAGATACACCCCCTTAGTTCCACACAGAAACATTACCAAAAAAAGAAGAAAAACGATCCTAATGATATCATGAAAATAATCACACAATTAATAACATTGAATAATATACTATAAATATATGATACTAAAAACTACCGGTAAAATAAAATTCTATTGATATACTGAAATATATATATTTAAAATGCCACTACAACATTTATTGCCTCTAACAACATTTCAAAAATGTTGTCAGAACCATGAAAAATGTCCCCTAAAAGAATAGGGGACGTTTTTCAGGTGTCTTCTATGCGAGCGTTGCCTATTGTTTTAGGGGACGTTTTTTCTCGCTCTCTGGGCACACTTTTTATAATCGTTGCCTATACTATGGAAAAAGGGACGTTTTTTCCAAAGCACAAGAGGGGACGTTTTGCAACTGTTGGCATATCTGGCAACAATTGATAAGTGTTGCCTAAAAGTAAAACAATGAGAATAATTACAAAATGTCCCCAAAGCTTATATTCAACATTTTTTTTTTCTAAATATAATACATGTAAATTTATTTTTTAAAATGACAGTTGAAAATATAAGAGACAAATATATGAACTATTTTATTCAAATGCTTGTAAAATTACACAAATGTACATATTTCAATCTTCACTCATCATATAGGAGGGCTCTACATTAAACTAGTAGACACTACAAATAATAACTTATAGATACAAGTTTTTCTAAAATCTAAGTGTCACAAGGAATGTTGATCTTTCTCCTCATTAAGTAGTATCTAGCTCTAACAAAGTTTATGCAACTTCCTGAAATCATTTCAAAATCAAATGTTAGGAAATAGCATCATATGTGCATGAATTAACTATAGTGCAGACAAATTTATATAAGTGTAGGAATGATTCCAATGATAGTTTCATTTAAAATCTACAACCATTAATCATTAGCTATATATATGCATGCCTCATGGTCATAGATCGGGATGTCTAGTTGTTAACTCACAAATTCAAAGTGAAATACTCCCGAAGACCATGTAATAACTTTATCAAAACACCAATTGATAATCGTTGAAGTAAACACTACATGTTTTACTTCTTTTTCTTTACATGATGAACTTAATAAAATGCTTAAAAGTAAAAGTGGATCTGATTGAAGAGTAAGCACAACACAATTAGTACCTCATGTATAAAACAAATTTCTAGTCCACACCTATTTACAGAATAGTGAGAAGAACCTATTTAACTTTGATTACCTCTCATTCTAAAACGGTGATTCAGGTTGTGCCACTGAAGACCATTTTCACCCTAGAACCTGCATAAAACATTTTGCACAAGTTCATTGCAGCATCATTTGTAAATTATCCTCGCATCATGATATTAATTATCAAAATAATCCTCATCATCTAATCATTCTCTACACACCACATAAGTCAAACCTGCATAATCAACTTTGGTTAATTGTTTATATCTACATTTGCATTTAACCTCTCTACACCATACAAATCTAACTGAAATGCTCATGATAAAAAAAATCCACATTACCATAAAGAGAACACCAAATTAGGCTGCATTTAACTTAGAACAACCTTATGCTTTCTTGACCCACAATTCTATTTTTCAATGATATCATACTATAAGGGTAACAATACCAACACTATCAAATCCTTCATAATTATCATGCAAATTAGCATTCTTTATCATTCATAATTCAAACAATTTATAATATATATTTGCAAAACAATACCAACAAAGTTACAAATTTGAACTCAATCATCAATTACATCTACAATACCATTCCATGTCAAATAAACATATATGACCAATCACCAAAAACAAAAGCTCAATAACCCAAATAGGGGCTTGGTCACTACTTACATATAGGGTTGTAAAAGGTTTTAAATAGAGGAATGTTACCGCAATATCAGCCCGTTACGATACGGTATAGGCAGCCGACGATACCATCAAACACACTCAGTTTTGTGAGCAAGACTCAATCATCCACAAACCATATACAACATCATGTAAACAAGTTTAGTTTAATCAGTTCTTCATCTTCATACTAATTAGTTTAATCGGTAAACAAAAACTTCAATACAAGAAGTAACATAAAATCTGGTTTTGAATAATATATTAAACAAAAATAACAGCGACCCAGATTTAAAAAATAATGAAATTAGCACAAAGAAGTAGGAAAATTATGAAATGAACCATAAATCATTTCCTTAGCTCAATCTCATCTATTCACAGTAGCTAATTTTTTTATATATCATTCATAAGGGAAACACTGCATCATTAAAAATTAGAAACAATGCAAAACAAAATAATCAAAATCGAAATATTACACTACAGATTCTCATGTTTGGATCATGAACAACGCAAAATCAATAATAAGCATAATCGAAAACATAGAGATGGTAAGCATACCGTGAGATTGGGAAATTGAAATCAATTAGGGATTTGAGGTGTGTGCGAAGAGTAGCAATTTGGGATTTGAGGTGTGAAGAGAGAAATCGAAGATTTGAGGCGTGCAGATGAGCGATCTGAGGCGAGAAGGAAGCTGAAATTGATTAGGGATTTGGGTGAGTCGATTTTGGATTTGAGGCGAAGTTGAGATGAAAGGAGGTTTGCGATTAGGAACCTGAAATTGAGGCGAGAAAGAACCGTTTGTGATTTCAGCTCAAATCCAAATTGAGGTTTACGATTAGAGGCGATTAGGAAGCTGAAATTGATTAGAGAAGGAACCGTTCCCGATTTGGGTCGAAGGTGAGACGCAAGGAGATTTGAGAGGTGAAGAATTTCTAATTGTCTTTTAGATAATTGTCTAGCCAGTTAAATAAATGTTTATTTGATTAAATAATTAGTTCTAATATACAATTTTTTTGTTGATAGGCTGTTCTAATATAAGTATGTATATTAGAGATATTTTATTTTTCATTTTACTTTTTTGACAATAATCTGACCCATAAAATATATTACTCCTTATTATTATTGGGTTAAAAAATATTATCATTTTTTTTGTCAAATAATCAATTAGCTAGAAATTTCTAGCTTAAAGTGGATAAGTGGGATGATCGTGTTTGAACTTCAATCTCCTGCATATATATAATTATAATGCATTGTTCTACCAAATGAACTAAGCAGCTGATGGGACAAAAAAATTTATTATTATATATATTAAATAAATTTTTATCAAAAACTTTTTAAAATGTTTGGAGGGATACAAAATTTTGATGTTTGGGAGGGATAAAAATTTTGGTGAAGATGAGATTGGGAGGGAAAATTGCCTCAAATTTTTTGGTGTTGATCAAATTGTTATGCAACACTTTAAAACTGTTCCCAAAAGTATCTAAGGGGACAATTGTCAAATATTGCAAAAGAACAATACAGTAACACATTAAAAATGTCCCCAGAAGTATTTCAAGGGACGGTTGACAATTATTGCCAAAGGACTAAAAGACCAACGCTCCAAAAGCGTCCCCAAAAGTATTTTAGGGGACATTTACGAGCGGTTGCAAAAATATTCCTAGCAACATACCTAAAACGTCCCCTTAGCGAATTTCTGGCAACAATTTTTACATGTTGCCATAACAAGTGTTGCCAGAGACACAAAATGTTGTAGTGTGCACGAAACTTTTTTTTTTTTTTTAAAAGAATGCATGAATCTATACATTTTTTCAAAAAAGAAAAAAAATCTTTTTATAATATTCCAACCCTCTCATACCAGTTTTAGTAATTAAATTATTTAGATACTAAATTTTTTACAAAATTTAATGTTATAAAAACACTTGATTTTTTAGATCCTACATGAATGGTAAACTAATAAAGTGAAATTTACAGCTATTAATGTCAGTTGAAAATTAGTCACACATACACTTAATACCAAATTTATTTATACATAAAAAAACAAAACAAGGTCTTATTTAGAGCAAGAAAAATTAATACAATCGATTTTACTTTGATTAAACAACATTTTTTTATATCGGTATCATTCTTGATAGTAGTTAAAAGTGGTTTCCAAGTTCTTAAAAAAAGCAGTTTCAATGTATTTAATAAAAAATATCTCTACCTATTTACATAACCTAGTTAATTAATGGCTAAACTACATATTTGGTCCCTTACGTTTATTTTAGGTTTCAATTTGGTCCCTTACGTTTAAAAAGTTTCAATTTGGTCCCTTACGTTATCAACGTTTGCATTAGTTGATCCCTTCCGTCAGATTCCACTATTCCACTGTTTCAATTGGACACGTGTCAACGTGTCCAGGTGTCCACGTGTCAATCCACGTGTGCAAACCGTCTGCCACGTGAGCAAACTATCTGCCACATGTGCAAAAACTGACGGAAGGGACCAAATTGAAATCTAAAATAAACGTAAGGGACCAAATTGAAACTTTTTAAACGTAAGGGACCAAATTGAAACCTAAAATAAACGTAAGGGATCAAATATGTAGTTTAGCCTTAATTAATCTATCAATATTTGAATAATATTAAAAAAATTAAATAATTTAAAATGTAATAAAACAAGATGTTTTGTTGAATACCTTTATTATATTATAAATAATGTTTGACTATTTCCAAAAAAAATACGAAAGTTTATAATTATATCATAAAAATATAGTTAATATTTTTTAATAATATACTATATTTGCATGAATCGATACACCCTTTTGCAAAGAAAAGCATCTTTTTGTAATATTCCAAACCTCTCGTACCATTATAGTAATTAATTTTTTTACATATACAATAATTTTTACAAAATTTAATGTCATAAAAGCACCTGATTTTTCATATCATATATAAATGGTAAGCCAATAAAATTACATTTACTGATTAGAATTGTGAGTTGGAAATTAGTCACACACACCTAATACCAAGTAGGTCTATATATACAAAAAACAAGAGGACCTTATTCACAACAAGAAAAATTACAACCATAGTTTTTTTTTTTCCTTCTCCATTTTCCTTATCATTTTTCTAATCACAACCATGACTAGAGGAAAGGTGAAAATTTCTTTCATTGTCAATGATGCTGCAAGGAAAGCAACATATAAGAATAGGAAGAACAGTCTATTTAAGAAAGTTGACGAACTAAGCACTCTTTGTGGAATTGAAGCATGTGCTATTGTTTTTGGTCCTTATGAATCTGAACCTGAGATTTGGCCAACGCCATCAGGGGTCCAACGAGTGCTCTCAAAATTTAGGACAACTCCTGAATTTGAGAAGTGCAAAAAAATGGTTAATCAAGAGGCTTTCTTGAAACAAAGAGTAAAGAAGGCTGAAGAACAACTGAAGAGATTGAGGAAAAACAACAAAGATATAGAGATGACAAATCTCTTGTTTGAATGTCTAAAAGAAGGCAAGGTTGTCCATAATAATATGTCAAAGATTGATTTGAATGCTCTTGTTTGGTTGATTGACAAGAATTTAAAAGACATCGGTAGAAGGTTGGAAGCAAATGATAATAATGGTGATAGTCAAACACAAATAATAACTAACCAAAGCCAAGTCCAACTTCAAGTGCCACATGTGCCGCAACCACCAACAGTAGCATCAAGCAATGAAGATATGACGACGATGATGGCAAAGTTAGGGTGGCTATAAATAATGATGACATCGTGCAAGAGCAGTTGTTTTATCCATTGAGTCATCCTAATGATGCCAACCTTTAAAATAAATTTTGAGTATCTATTATTTTGAATGAAATGTTTTGTTTGTTTTGCATAGGTACCCTTTGAAATAGGCATGTCTCAATTGGTCCCAATTTTAATTCTATGATTTTTGTTTTGTCTGGGTGTATGGGAAGCCATATAATCATAATTCATTATGGTGTAATATTCATATCTTATATTTTCTGTGTGATGTAGTCATCCTATGTTGCATAAGTGCTTCACATTTTTATTCATATACTTCTTCTGAATTACTATTATCTATTGGTGTGCGAATTTCAAACTTTTGCATTAATTAGTTCGAGCTATAAAAGAAATTCTAATATATTATGCAACCCATGTAAAAGAAAAAACATCTCTCTCTCTCTCTCTCTCTCTCTCTCTCTCTCTCTCTCTCTCTCTCTCTCTCTCTCTCTCTCTCTCTCTCTCTCTCTCTCTCTCTCTCTCTCTCTCTCTCTCTCTCTCTCTCTCTCTCTCTCTCTCTCTCTCTCTCTCTCTCTCTCTCTCTCTCTCTCTCTCTCTCTCTCTCTCTCTCTCTCTCTCTCTCTTGTTGGAACAAAGTGGGTCTGACATGAACCTCCAATGTTTTAAGTGGTTTTGATGATAACAAAGTATTAAAATTGCAATTGGTATTACTAATGACTATTCTAGTGTGCAGAACTACAAGTTAAAATTCATTCAGAAGCACTATGAATAGTAGCAGAGAAGCCAGTCAAAACAAGCTCTGAAAGAGTATCGCTGTTCATCAGAAGCTTAATTTTTGCGTGCTGAAGATAGCACTTCTGAAGACCAAAAGCTAGACTCTGATGAAGTTCAGAAGCTGAAGATCTTAAGAAGCTATGACAAGAACATCAGAAGCAAAAGGAATTTACGTCACTCAAGAGCTGACCTATATAGAACCAATGATTGAAGAACAATCCACTTCAAGGCTCTGTCACATCCACAGGAAGGAATATTCGTTGGTACAACGTTAACCTTATCCATAAGTGGAGCGCATTTGAAGATTGTACTATCGTACTATTATTACTCAAAATGGATGAGTGATAAATTGAATAGCTAGGTAGTGGAATTGGAATTCCTTACCAAAGAAGGCAATATACAGCTATCAATTGTACGAGTAAATTCCAGCTGGCACCTCTCTCTCTGCAACGGTCATCATCTTCCTCCAAGTATAAATAGAAGACTCAAATGGAAGAAATGACTACTGTTCTCACTACTGTTCCTACTACTGTTCTATTACTGCGTTCAAAGACTAAGAAGCATTCTGACATCATATTTTAAATCTGTCATTCTAAGTCTTAGAACAATTTGAGTTGTATTTTGTAAACACCTCTGATAGTATATCAAGTGTTCCTTAACATTCATTCTTATTCTTAAGTTTGTTTGAGAAGTCTCTTGTTAAGTTTAACTTGAGCATTTGAGAAGTCTCTTGTTTAGTGAAACTTGAGCATCTGAGAAGTCTCTTGCAAGTGTGCTTGAGCAATTTGTAATCTTTAGTAGATTATAGTGAAAATCTCTTGTTAGTAACAAGGGGACTGGAGTACTCTCGATTTGTGAGGGGAACCAGGATAAATTCTGTGTCTTTCTTTCTCTCTCTCAGCACCCTCTCTTTAATTTGTGTTTTTATCCGCTGCATTCTTAGTCGCTATTAGGCAAAAAGTTTTAATTTTTTAAACACAATTCAACCCCCCCTTCTTGTGTTTTTCCACCTTCAATTGGTATCAGGAGCTGGGCTGTTGCCTAACTCTCACCTATCAGTGAAACAGTTAAGATTCAGGGAGGAAAAACATGTCTGCTGAGAAGAATCTCAATGAAGTTCCATTTGACTATGATTCTAATTCTAAAGACAGAAGGTCTTCTGACAAAATTCCCTTTTTCAATGGAACTGAGACTGGTTATCCATTCTGGAAAACCAAGATGTACAGTCACATCATGGCGATTGATTGTGATCTGTGGGATTTGGTAGAAGATGGAGTGAACTTTGAAAATATGGACCTAGAAGGCGTTGTTAGCTCTAAAGACAGAAAGGCTTTTACACCCACTCAAAAGCTGGAATATAAGAAGCACCACAGTGTAAAAGGGATGATGACAAATGCCATCTCTCATGATGAGTACTTGAAAATTGGAGATAAGAGAACGGCTAAGTCTATCTGGGATTCTCTTAAATCCAAGTATGAAGGAAACAAACAAGTTAAGGAGGCTAAGGCCAACTTGTTAGTACATCAGTATGAATTATTTAAAATGAAGGACGGAGAGGACATTGAGACAATGTTCTCTAGGTTTCAAATTCTTGTTTCTGGACTTCAAGTTTTAGATAAGAGCTATACTGAGGCTGATCATGTAAGGAAAGTACTCAGAAGCTTGCCGCCAAAGTGGAGACCAAAAGTGACAGCGTTTCAGGAATCTAAGGATTTAGATACTGTGTCTCTTGAAAGCTTGGTTAGTTCTCTAAAGAGTCATGAGATGGAACTCATGACTGATGAATCGACTAAGAAGCTAAAAGGGATAGCACTAAGCACCAAGAGTTCCTCTAAGGCTCTGAAGGCGAAGGTTATAGTATCTGATGAAGAAGCTTCTGAAGAAGGTCACGAGATGGACTCTGATGAAGAAGAAGAAATGGTTCTGATGGCTGCAAGAGTATCGCAATGGGCTAAGAGAAGCAAGAAGTATGCTGGCAAGTTTGGAGGTTCTTCCAAGAAGGTTGGTACTTCCAAGGATAAAAAGGAAGAACAAAACAAATGCTTTAAGTGCAACAAACCAGGACACTTCATTGCTGACTGCCCAGAGAACCTGAGTAAATCATCCAAGAGAACCTCTAACAAAGAAAGATACAAAAGTAAGCTCAAGAAGGGGTTCCTTGCCACTTGGGATGATTTGGATCAGGAATCAGATTCTGATGGGGAAGAAGAAGCAAACCTAGCCTTGATGGCAACCGCTTCTGACCAAGAGAACTCTGAGCACGAAGATGACTCAGATTCAGAAGATGAAGATGAGGTACTTGCTAAACTTTCTCGTTCTGAATTAATAGATTCTTTAAAAGATGCCTTAAAACTTTTAACCAAAAAGGCAGGTGAGTGTAAGGTCCTTAAAAAGGCCTATAACAACCTGACCGAAAAGGCAAATGAAATAATTGAACAAAATGAGTCTCTAAAATCAAGAAATGAATTTATGGAAACTCATTATGTTCTTGATGATAAGGTTCCTCCAGAACATGAATTTGCTCTTCAGGAATTCCTTATCAATGGAATGAAAAGAAGTAAAATAGCCTCTTTGATTTATCATGTAAGTAGAAATAGAGGAGAAGGTCTTGGATTCTCACGTTTTAAAGATAATCCATTATCTTCAAAGTCCTCTAATATAGATAAATCAAAACCTAAGGTTGTCTTTGTAAAGAGTCAATCAGAAGTTCTAAATGAGTCAGCTTCTAATAGAACATCAAAGCCAGAGGCTCAAAAATCAAAGACTCTGAAGGATAAAACCTCAGAACCTAAGATTGTTAAGCCTCAAGCTAATGTTAAATCTAAAGAAGCTCTGACACATTCAAGAACAAAACTCAAGAGCTATACTAAACCCAAAAACTTTTCAACAAGGGTGGTTAACTCTAGAAGCTCTGATAGGTCCTTCAAACAAAGACCACCTGGACCTGTAAAGACTAACACAAAAGGACCCATAAAGATATGGGTACCAAAATCTCAAATAATATTTGCTTCAGGTTTGCACACTAAGAAGGCCAAAGCAGCAATGCTGGTACCTGGACAGTGGCTGCTCACGACATATGACGGGAGAAAGGCATATGTTCCAAACCCTGACTCTGAAAGAGGGAGGTACTGTGGGGTTTGGAGGAAACCAAAAAGGGAAGATCATTGGTACAGGTATAGTTGGTAACTCTTCTCTTTCAATTAAAAATGTTTGGTTAGTTGATGGCCTCAAACATAATCTGCTTAGCATTAGTCAATTTTGTGACAGCGGATTTATTGTTAAATTTGATAAAGAGGCATGTACAGTAATCAATGATTCTGACAAGTCCATATTGTTTAAAGGATTAAGAAGAGGTAATGTTTATAAGGTGAATCTGTCAGAACTCACTGAGCAGAAGATAGTTTGTCTTCTATCTCTGAATGATGAAAAGTGGGTCTGGCACCAACGCTTAGGTCATGCTAACTGGAGATTAATCTCTAAGCTTAGCAAACTAAAGTTGGTTAAAGGCCTGCCAAATCTTAAATATCATTCAGATGCTCTGTGTGGTCCTTGTCAGATTGGCAAAATCTCAAAAACTTCTTTTAAACCTAAAAACATTGTCTCTACCTCAAGACCCTTAGAACTACTTCACATTGATTTGTTTGGTCCAGTAAGTACTGCCTCAATCAATGGGAAGAAATATGGATTAGTCATTGTTGATGATTACAGTAGATGGACTTGGGTGAAGTTTCTAAGAGTGAAAGATGATGCATATGATGTGTTCAGCATCTTCTGCACTCAAGTGCAAAATGAGAAAAGTCTCAAAATCTTAAAAGTTAGAAGTGATCATGGTGGTGAATTTGAAAATGAATCATTTGCAACTTTTTGTGAAGATCATGGCATTGTCCATGAGTTCTCTGCTCCTAGAACACCACAACAAAATGGTGTTGTAGAGAGAAAGAACAGGTCTTTACAAGAAATGGCAAGAACCATGATGCATGAGACAAAACTTGCTAAGCACTTCTGGGCAGAAGCTGTAAACACAGCTTGTTATATTCAAAATAGGATCTATATAAGACCTCTATTGAATCTAACAACATATGAACTCTTCAAAGGAAGAAAGCCCAACATCTCTTACTTTCATCAGTTTGGATGCACATGTTACATTCTAAACAACAAGGCCTACAAAAGAAAATTTGATGCCAAAGCTTGTAAGGGAATCTTTATAGGTTACTCTGAACGCTCAAAGGCATACAGAGTGTATAATTCTGAAACCAATACAGTGGAAGAATCTATACATGTTAGATTTGATGATAAAGAGCCTGACAATAAAATGTCAGAGCAAGATAATAGTTATGCAGGTGTTCCATACCAATACATCGATTCAGAACCTGAAAAAGCATCAGAAGCTGTATTGGAAGAAGATGCTGAAGAAGCACCTCAATTAGAAGCATCACAAGAACATGATGACACTTCAGAAGAAGACACTCAACCAAGTGCTGATGTTGATGAAGCTCCAAGAAGGAAGTTCAAATATAGATCATCACATCCAGAAGATTTAATTCTTGGAAACAAAGAAAGTCCAAGAAAGACAAGATCAGACTATCAACATCTTGATTCATTTCTGGGGCTAATCTCAATGATAGAACCAAAGAATGTTGATGAAGCACTTACTGACGATGGATGGATTGTAGCTATGCAAGATGAGCTCAATCAGTTTCAAAGAAATGATGTATGGGACTTAGTGCCAAGACCAGCACATAAGAACATCATTGGAACTAAGTGGGTATTTAGAAACAAGATGAATGAACAAGGTGAAGTGGTAAGAAATAAAGCTAGACTGGTAGCACAAGGCTACAGTCAGCAAGAAGGTATAGACTTCACTGAAACATTTGCTCCAGTAGCAAGACTGGAAGCAATCAGGTTACTTCTTTCATATGCTGTTAACAATGGAATCACATTGTACCAAATGGATGTTAAGAGCGCCTTTCTTAATGGTGTTATTTCTGAAGAAGTATATGTCAAACAACCCCCAGGTTTTGAGGATTTGAAAAATCATAATTATGTTTATAAACTTAAGAAATCACTCTATGGTCTCAAACAAGCTCCAAGAGCTTGGTATGAAAGACTGAGTAATTTCCTTTTAGAAAATGGTTTTCAAAAAGGTCAAATTGACAATACATTATTCAGAAAGACATCCAAGAAAGATATCTTAATCATTCAAATTTATGTAGATGATATAATTTTTGGTTCAACTAATGCTTCTCTTTGCAAGAATTTCTCTAAGCTTATGCAGGATGAATTTGAAATGAGTATGATGGGTGAATTGAAGTTCTTCCTTGGAATCCAAATTAATCAAGGAAAAGATGGCACTTACATTCATCAAAGCAAGTATACAAAAGAGCTTCTGAAGAAGTTCAACCTTGATGACTGCAAGATAATGTCTACACCCATGCATCCTACCAGCAGCTTAAGCAAAGAAGAGATAGGAAGCAAAGTAGATCAGAAGCTGTATCGAGGTATGATTGGTTCTTTACTCTACCTTACAGCATCTAGACCTGATATTCTATATAGTGTATGCTTGTGTGCAAGATTCCAGTCAGATCCTAGAGAACCTCACTTAACTGCTGTTAAGAGGATCTTTAGATATCTGAAAGGAACTACTAATCTAGGACTTCTTTATAAAAAATCCCTAGATAGTAAGCTAGTTGGATTCTGTGATGCTGACTATGCTGGTGATAAGATTGAGAGGAAATCCACTAGTGGAAATTGCCAATTCATTGGTGAAAATCTCATATCTTGGGCCAGCAAGAGACAAACAACTATTGCCTTGTCTACAGCAGAAGCAGAATACATCTCAGCTGCTAAATGCTGCACACAGCTTCTCTGGATGAAATATCAGTTGGAAGATTATAACATAGCTGAAAGCAGTATTCCACTATATTGTGACAATACTGCTGCTATTCATTTGTCTAAGAACCCTATTCTACACTCAAGAGCTAAACATATTGAAATAAAACATCATTTTATAAGGGATCATGTTCAGAAAGGTACAATAGATATTCAATTCATTGATACTGAACATCAATGGGCTGACATATTTACTAAACCTTTAGCTATTGAAAGATTTGATTTTATCAAAAAGAATTTGAACATGCACTATATCTCTGAAGAAAATTAGCTCTGAGAAGTAGAATAAAATTAGCATCTGAAGCTTTATCAGAACCTCTTATAATTTAGAGTATCCCTTGGGAAGCTCTGAATAATTTAGGCTCTGAAGAGTAACAGGTTCTGATGAGGTGTCAGATACAAATGAGTGAGGCTCTGAACCTTTTAGAAATGAAACGTTCAGTACGTGTAAGTGTACAACAGTTGTCTATACACGCGTCAGCTATGATTAAACTTTTTCAACACGTGTTTAGATCCTGACGGGCAGAGAACAGTTAATGATGATTATGGCAGTTAAGTATATTATTTAATTTTTAAAACTGCTCGCGCTCCCTCCCAATGTTTACTTTCTCTGTGTATGTGTGCTAGTTACTATTTATAAGTCACTTCACTCACTTTGCACAACTTTTTACACAAAATCACTACCTACACAAACCTAGACCTTACAGAAATTCCCAACCTTCATCTTCTTAATTCTCTGCAACCATGGCTGCTCGTTCATCAAACGAAATCGTTCAAGAACCCTTTAACCCTACATTACCACCCATCATCGATCTTAATTCAAAAGATAATCTAGTCTACGAACATCATCAAACTGACGCTGGACCAGATGCTTATGATTTCTTCACTGAGAAGTTCGTGGATTTTGAAAGTTTGAAAGCGAATGGAATTGACATTCAATACTTGTTCTACAACCAACAATGGCAAAATTATTTTGAGATGCTTAATGGCTTCGTATACTATGACATAGTGAAGTATTTCTGGCAGAAGGCTAAAGTGTACGATAGAGCAAGTGCTGATAAAGAATACAAGGATATGGTTGAGAAGAACCAGGAATTACGAGGGAAAACAAGAAAGGAACTTGGTCTTAAACCTTATAGAGAAAGGGAAATTAGGTCAAATATTTTGGGAATCAATGTTGTGATAACTCAGGCACACATTGCTAAGATTCTGGGTTTAGACAACAAAGGAGAAGATATAGAAGTGTATGATAAGAAAAGCAAGCATTTGGATTCAATTCATCAGGACCTCTTTAAATCTGGATGCACACAAAAGGATTTTGGAAAAGTAATGCACATGAAGAATTCATTTGAATTTGCTTTCAGAATGTGTTTATCTACTATCTTCACCAGAAAAGGTGGATTGGATACCATCTCCATTCCACACAAACATCTCATCTGGTTCTTATACAAGAGGGTAAAAGTTAATTTGGCTAAGATTCTTTTTGATCACATGTGTCTTACCATCAATGAGGGTAGAACCAAAATACCATCAGTCATTCATCACCCTAGGTTAATCTCAGAACTGATAAGGCAAACCAAACTCACAGACATTGTGAGTGCCAAAGAAAAACTTAGAGTTTTCCAAACTGCTAAGTATGATGCATCAGTTCTGGTCAACATGAAGAGAAAAACCAAGGAAGAAATCATTCAAGTGAAAACACCTCTGCAGCAAGTGTACGAAAAGTACTTCTGGTGTGATGGGTTTCCCACCATATCAGAACATGATAATGAGGAGGTCATCAAGAACTTTCTTGAATCAGTAAGAAGAGATACTGGGGTTAGTGTGCCCAGGAAAATGGTTGTAAGTGTTCCTAATTGGGATATCTTCAAGGGACCAAGAGATATTACAAGGAATAGAAGAAAGCCAAGAACTACTGAGCAAGAAATGATTGATGAAGGCTCTGATGATCAAGGACATGCTAGTGCTGATGAGACTGAAGAAGGTGCTGAAGGTATGATGACTGAAGCTGTTCAGAAGGAAAAACGGACAAAGAAAAGGCATGATAGGCCTTCAGCTTCTGAGGAAGATCAGAACCCTACTAAACCTGCAAAGAGATTAAAGACCAGAGCTTCTAAACCAAAAGGTAAGATCTTTGAATCTAATACTTCTAGCATTCCTGTAGCTCAGGTTATTGGTTCTGAACCTCAACCCTCTATTGCTAAACCATCTATTTCTCAACCTCCATTATCTACCAATCAACCTCAACCCATAGACTTCACTGTACCTATTAGTGTAGTCTTACCTGATCATAAAGCTATATCATCATCATCTTCATCAGATACCAGCACTGCCTCGGATGAGTTAATTGCTACACTCATCAGAGAATCCAACCCAAAACAAAAGAAAACTCTTACACCAAAGAGAACCTCCTTCAAGAAAACCACAAAGAAAACCACCATAAAGCCCATTCATCTTTCTTCTGATGAAGAACCTACAATTAATGTAGACACCACCATTCTCAATCAATCCATAAATCAAGGTTCTGTCATAGAACATCTTGAACAACACATGTGTGGTGTTGCATTTACCAACTCAAATCCAAATTCACCACATCAATTTCCATCCATGAATCTCACAAATGATTCACCCGTCCATAAAACACAAAACACACAGGTCATTCACACACCCCCTCCCTCACTTGATCACATCTCTCGAGTAAATCCACCTACATTCACCCCTGTTCAGAATGAGCAAATTGCTCATTCTGAAGAACAACAAAAATCACCTCACTCATCACCAATCAATGTCATGACTGAACAACAACATCAATCACCACAACCTGTCCCTGACCCACTCAACAGACCTCTAGTTTTAGAAGAGGTTCTTGAGCTTTACCAACACCTAACTAAAGCTGAACATCAAATATTCAAGGATTCCATCAATCTTGATGATGATATCATACCTCCAAATCTCAGCAAAATCAAAATTATTGAACTCAAAAGAAAGGAACCTGAACCAACCATTCCCTTTGACCCATCCTTATCCTTTTTCAATTCTGACTCTGAACCAAACCTTGAGCTGCTAAATAATGCTATAGGTATTAGACTTAAGAGGTTCAAACAAAGAGAGGAAGAAGCTCTTATCTTCCCCTCTGATATGGATGCTGAGGTCAGGGAATTAGAGTACTTGTTTGGTAAATCCTTAAGAATTCTCAGTACTCATCTGAAGGATAAGATTAAGGGTAGAGGAGCAAACACTGTACGTGAACTATTTGAGATTGCTGAGAGGACATGTGCTCCAAGGCTCACATTCTTCAACCATGAAGAAGAATGTCAGAGGTTAGCCTTTTTAGCTGCTGTTGATGAAAGTATGAGAAGATCTTTTGATGAAGAGCAGGCTAGGATAGCTGCTGAAATGGAACGTCAGAGGCTTGCTGAACAAGAAGCCTTAAACTTATTGGTTGATAGAGCTGTTCACATTGCTACCATTGAGACTAATAAGATTTTTGAGAATCAAAGAGCTGCAGAAGATACTATTATGAATGATCAGAACCTTAGTAAACCAGATTCTGATAAAGGAAAAACTCCCATTGTTGCTTCATCTCCTCCAAGATCTCCACCTGTACTTGTCCAAGGCTCTTCTTCATCGGCTATACCCTCTGTTATGCAAGAAGCTCTGGATGTAATCAAGCATGACATAAGAGAGGAACTCAGAAATGAAATGGATGAATTCAGAGCCGATATAAGAGAAGACATGAACAGATCTAGTGAAGCTACTAACAAGAAGATAGATGCAATGATGGAACTTCTTCTGAAGCTTACTCAACAGCAACCCAAACCTTAACCCTCATGTCTGAGCACTTATTTGTAATCATGTTTATGTAATTTTTGGATATTTTTTCCTTTAATTCATATCTATATTATCCATATTTGTGTGTCTGTTATCTGCTTATATGTTTGTTTTATATTTGTTTATCAAAATTTAACTTTTCTATATACCATAATATTGTCTGGTACTCTTGAGAATTCTGACTCTAGTGAAAGATGCTGAAGAGCATCTTAGTTTTTAAACTAATAAGCCTAGGATTTTCAAAACCTAAGAGTCCCTCTCATCAGTACTCCTGTTTACTCATGAAATAGCTTCTTAGTATTAAAGCCTGTTTAACAACGGGGCACCAATACCGAATGAGGCGTGTCTGGTAACTGGTTTTCTGACAATAGAAATGAGGTATATATATATATAAGAAACTTGCTCAAAACAAAGGGAATTAACAGCATAAACTTCTTTATTAATATTATTGAAGAATTTCTATTACATAGAATGATAAGACTCTACTTAGAGCTAGGCTTAACTTCAGCAGACTCTGCATCTAGCTTCTTATGTTTCTCCTTAATGTAAGAAAGCAAGTTGGCAGTAGCCTTTTGCACTAGTTCTTCAGTGTTCTTCTGAACAGCGGCCTCGTACTCTTCGTATGGAGTATCATCATTGTATGTCCATAAAAATTCTTCCAGATCAGAGCCCAATTCCTCTTCCTCTGACTCTGTCAAAATCAGTTCTTGCTTGTTCCTTTCGTAGCGAAGCTTGTTTTCTTCGCAGCGCCAGGGCTCTGCTCCCTTCTTGCTCTCTTCTTTTGAGCCTGAAGCATCCTTGGTAACCTGCCTTTCCATTGTATGTTTTTCTTTTGATGTTACTTGATTACTCTGGATGAGTAAAATGAGAGGAATCATCCCTTTTTATAGTGTCATCAAGCTCTTTTGTCAGGACAGTTTTCAACACAATTCATTAAATGAATTTAGTTGTCATCACTTTTTGACTTGACTGCCTTGTTATGACGCGTTTGACTGCTTGGTTTTCTGTGTCTTTTTGACTGATGCCAAAAGGGGGAGTAAGAGTAGCGTTAAAATTAATGTTGATTCATTCATATACTGCTCAATCTGAAACTGTAATGTTAAAAGCATTATGAATCAATATTTATCTCTTATGATTCTTTCTCATTCTGAACGATTATTGAAAGGGGAGAAAATTTAAGAACCTAAAATAAAATTCATAGACAATGTCAGAAGAGCTTGCAAACCGCTTCTGAGCATTATCAAACTCTAAGAAGCAAAGCTTGCAAAACTATGCTTCTGAGAGTTAAATATGAAAATTTATTTTAAGTTAATAAATCAACTCTTAAACTGTTTTAATTAATTATGGATAAAACTTAGGGGGAGCTTACAAACCTACCCTTATGGATTATCAGACTCAGGGGGAGATTGCAAACCTTTGAAACCTGAAGTCATCATAATTAAATTAAATCAACAACAATTGAATTTTAATGCTTTGGTTTGTCATCATCAAAAAGGGGGAGATTGTTGGAACAAAGTGGGTCTGACATGAACCTCCAATGTTTTAAGTGGTTTTGATGATAACAAAGTATTAAAATTGCAATTGGTATTACTAATGACTATTCTAGTGTGCAGAACTACAAGTTAAAATTCATTCAGAAGCACTATGAATAGTAGCAGAGAAGCCAGTCAAAACAAGCTCTGAAAGAGTATCGCTGTTCATCAGAAGCTTAATTTTTGCGTGCTGAAGATAGCACTTCTGAAGACCAAAAGCTAGACTCTGATGAAGTTCAGAAGCTGAAGATCTTAAGAAGCTATGACAAGAACATCAGAAGCAAAAGGAATTTACGTCACTCAAGAGCTGACCTATATAGAACCAATGATTGAAGAACAATCCACTTCAAGGCTCTGTCACATCCACAGGAAGGAATATTCGTTGGTACAACGTTAACCTTATCCATAAGTGGAGCGCATTTGAAGATTGTACTATCGTACTATTATTACTCAAAATGGATGAGTGATAAATTGAATAGCTAGGTAGTGGAATTGGAATTCCTTACCAAAGAAGGCAATATACAGCTATCAATTGTACGAGTAAATTCCAGCTGGCACCTCTCTCTCTGCAACGGTCATCATCTTCCTCCAAGTATAAATAGAAGACTCAAATGGAAGAAATGACTACTGTTCTCACTACTGTTCCTACTACTGTTCTATTACTGCGTTCAAAGACTAAGAAGCATTCTGACATCATATTTTAAATCTGTCATTCTAAGTCTTAGAACAATTTGAGTTGTATTTTGTAAACACCTCTGATAGTATATCAAGTGTTCCTTAACATTCATTCTTATTCTTAAGTTTGTTTGAGAAGTCTCTTGTTAAGTTTAACTTGAGCATTTGAGAAGTCTCTTGTTTAGTGAAACTTGAGCATCTGAGAAGTCTCTTGCAAGTGTGCTTGAGCAATTTGTAATCTTTAGTAGATTATAGTGAAAATCTCTTGTTAGTAACAAGGGGACTGGAGTACTCTCGATTTGTGAGGGGAACCAGGATAAATTCTGTGTCTTTCTTTCTCTCTCTCAGCACCCTCTCTTTAATTTGTGTTTTTATCCGCTGCATTCTTAGTCGCTATTAGGCAAAAAGTTTTAATTTTTTAAACACAATTCAACCCCCCCCCTTCTTGTGTTTTTCCACCTTCATCTCTCTCTCTCTCTCTCTCTCTCTCTCTCTCTCTCTCTCTCTCTCTCTCAGTTATTAAATGTAACAACCCGTTTTTCAAAGGCCCAAAAAAGGCAGTATTTTTTTTTTTTGTACACATCAGAGTTACGCATGAAAGATTTTAAATGAGCCGGCATTCAAATATGCAAAAGAACTCATTACCATAAGGTGCTTCGACAAGCAAAGTGTATTCCTGAATAATTACAGTCCAAGTCTAAGTATTCAAATACTTACAACAAAACAAGTTAGAAAACCCTATGCTAACCAAAAAGCACAGTGCACAAAACACACCGGCGCATAGTCTAACTACACTAAGCTTCACCACGTGCTCACTATGGCCTAGAACAGCCACCGTCGTCGCCACGACCTAACCCATCATCTGGGTGGGATGAGCCCGCAAATGAAAGAAAGGGTCACCACAAAATATATAGTATGTATATATATAACCGGTGCGAAAGATTGTACACATAACAATAATTCCACAAACACAAGAGAAAGCTTTTAACCACCAAAGCAAATCCCACCAACGGGTTCATATAAGCAATGCACACATAGCCTATAATGCAACCTCTACAATGCGTGGTACTAACCCTAGCTACCACAATGCATGAGTTCCGGAACTGTAGGTCCAACCCCTACTAAAACACCAACGAAAACACAAAGTTAAGGTGGATCCACTCCCGCAATCACACCCCATGGTCCACTCCCGCAACCATGTATCGAACTCAACGAAATCACAAGGTTAAGGTGGATCCACTCCCGCAATCACACCCCATGGTCCACTCCCGCAACCATGTATCGAACTCAAGAAATTCACAAAGGATTAAGGTGGATCCACTCCCGCAATCACACCCCATGGTCCACTCCCGCAACCATGTATTGAACTCAATAAAACCCTATAAGAATCAGGTGGGTCCACTCCCGCAACCACACCTCGTAGTCCACTCCCGCCACTACGCACTAACAATGCATGATCATACGATTCCCCATGTATACTAATGCAACAAATACATACCTCCCTAGCATATGTAAACCATCCCAACAACATACATACATATCCAATCATATGTAACAAACTACAACAAACATACATACATTTCCAATCATATGTATTCACCCACATGTTCATACATACATCTCCAATCATATGTAAAACAACGCACGTATTGTAAACACTTTCTCATCACGAGAATACATAACACATACATGCCAAACACACAAACACGCATCACCGAAAATAACCAACAAACATGTTATAACTCAGTGAAAAGACAGAAATAAAGTGATGCCCTTACCTCGAACCCTATATGGGTGCCACGGCCAAATGAGGCAAAAGGCAACCCTACACATTTTTTTTTCATTTGAAACCCTAGTCCACATTCATTAGTTCGTAATGATATCCGATCGTGTATCCGACTCCTTTTGAAACTCGAAATAAATTTTTTCTAAATTGTGTTCTTCGAGTCGCTCAAGAACACGAGAATAATTTTTTTCTTATTTTTCGAAACAAGTTTCATATTCACCAATCCATTTTGTCAAAAAGCTCAAAACTAACTTCAAAACCAAAATCATACAACACAATCCAAGTTTATGATCTTTTTCAAAAAATTTCTTAAAACCCTAACTAAAAAAAATTTGTGAAAACATAAATCAACCATGGAAAACTTCTCATGCTTCACTCAAGTGTACTAAGAAACTCTCAAGAACACTTCTATGGAACCAAAACTAATTAAAAGCAAGTTCTAATAATTTTCTTCTCAAGAACACAATTTTCATAACTTAATCCATGAGGAATTTAACCAACAATAAGAAGGATAAAGCTAGTTACCTTAATAGGAGATGATTCCTAGCAACTTCTATGATCCAACAAGAGCAAGATTCAAGCTTTTAAAGGAAGTAAGAAAATTAAAACTCACCCTACACCTAACAAAAGGCCTCACGGCCAAGAAGAGGAAAGGAGGGAGTAGTTTTTGTGATTTTTCTTCTAAGTCCACATATTGCTAAACCTCCTTACTATTTAATCCCCTCTTGATCAATCTAGGCCTTTGGATCAAAAGCAAAAGTCACAAGACTAATCCCTAGCCTTTGGATCAAAATAACTCATGATTGCTTTTTCCAAAAGCGAGAATAATCCAAAACTCGTTATTCTGACTACACATAAACCTTCTTATACTCAAAAGAAGACTACAACCCAAAAGTCTGTGCCTTTCCGGCGCACGAGCACAAAACAGGCTCCGTTTCAGCAAAAATCTCATTAATGTGACGATACTCACAAAAACAGCTTCACCAAAAACCCTAAAACTCGTAGCCATTACTAGAGTTTCTTAGAAAAACTGTACAGTGGAATCTTGGGTCTTACATTAAACAATTTTAATGAGAATTCAAAATGAATTCTTTAAGATGGTGCTAATGACCATTTAAATGAATGGATCCTGAATGAATCCTCTTGACATGATACAAAGACCATGCATCCTAAAAAAGTCATAAACCTACCCAAAATGTCCCTTCCCGGGCCTTACTAACATGCATATAATTCCCGAGTTATCATTTTCTAGGGCGCGACTCAAATTCTAATCCCATATCATATTAATATAATGCATATAAATATCACCAATAAGAATAGGGATTTAAAACGAGTGACATTAGTTGAAAAGATTAAAATCTGCAAGTTTTGTTTATACTGCGCTCGCTTAGAGAGGTTCATCCTCGCCTATCGAACATTACTAGCCTGAACCCAGGTCCGCTCGCTAAGCTAGCTTGAAGCTCGCTTAGGAAGCAAACCCAAATTCTCAGCTATGAATGCTTCACCCAGTGAGCTTGAAGGCTTGCTTAGCGAGTTTACCAGAAAAAACATCATGTTTTACGAAAATCATTAAATTTTGCCTTAAATATGATTTCAGTCCCTCCAATTATGCCTAATTTCGAAAACAGCCCCTGTAAAAAAAAGTTTCATTTTAGTCCCTGCAAAATCTCAAAAGTTTTAAATTAGCCCACGAGCAGGATTCTCTGATAACTTGTCACAATTTTTTTGACATGACAGATGCTGACTTGTATTTAGAGTTGACATATCCAATTACTATCGTCTCCGTGCTTCATTACGGTGAAAAGGGTAAGTATTTTTCTGAAAATAGGAAAAAGTAATTTTAATTTTATAAATTTAAAGAAAAATGACTGTATTAGTCCACGTCAGGAAAAATTGGACACGTCAACTCTAAATCCTAATCAGCATATGCCACGTCAAAAATATTGTGATATGTCGTCAGAGAATCCTGCTCAGGGGCTATTTTTAAAGTGTTGAGATTTTGCAGGGACTAAAATGAAACTTTTTTTTACAGGGGCTGTTTCAAAATGAGGCATAAATGTAGGGACTGAAATCATATTTAAGCCTTAAATTTTAATACATAGCCACCTACAATCCCTATAATTACCAAACATGCATCAAACAATATAATATACGTTCAGAATGAGTGGAATTTCGGGATCAAACCCTCTCACACACAAAATCATCCTAAATTCCTTAATATTATCATGCATAGGTTTATTTGAGGCAACTAACTACCTAGCCTAAGAACCCACATAAATAGAGGCTTGGACAATCAATAGAGAAGCTCGATTTGTATGGGAATTATGATTTTGCCCTGTTTCGCTCGCTAGGCCTCGCTGGAGCTCGCTTAGCGAGCCTTCAAAGACTCTACACAAACTCTACATATGGGCCTAAACTTCAAATACGTCTCCAGAACTCATTTTTGGGCCAAAATTCACGAAACTGGTACCAAAAAGATCGTAATTTCGTTAGCTAACCAGAGAAAAAGAATGATTTCAATCGGAGTTAGGAGGAGAGGGCACGAACCGTTTTAATGCAAACCTGTTTTAGAATATGAGTTTCATCAACTTCATCTAATTAGTTCCTAATCTCTCACCCATGGCTTCTTGATCATTACCAGCTCTCATGCAACATTAAATTAGGATTTAGGCTTGAGAAATAAGCACGAAAATGAGGATGAAATAGAGGATTAGAGCCCAAATACACCTTACCTTGAAGCTTTATACTTGAAGGTTCCTAATCTATAATTGCATGTGAGTTTGAGTATAAGGATTGGTGGATTTTGTTGTGTTGTTCCTGATGAAACAGTTGTCCAATTCCACTAGCTACCTCTTCATCGCTTTGGTTAGAGTAATTGAGGGAGTAAGGTAATTGCATGTAAATATGATGTTGTTGTTGTCGTCTTGCGTGAAGAAAGAAATGAGGGAGGGTGGAGCTTGTTGTTGTTTTGCTCTGTTTGTGAGAGAGAGAAATGTGAGTGAGGTGAGTTTGTTGTTTTGCTGAGAGAAGGAATAATGAAAGTAGGTGAAGGCTTGTGCCCTTTATACTTTATAGCACCATAACATGCCCTTTATTGTATAATTCCTCTTTCGTCCTTCCACCTAGTTCCCAAAATGTACTTGTGTCCATAATTTATCCCTTTATACTTGTTCTATTGTTTCCAATTAATCCCTAAAATTAACTCTAATTAATATTCTTTTATTACTTCAAGTTGAGATGTTACAAAACATAACATATAAAAGAAATTGTACGATAAATCTAAAGTTAATATTGTGTTTCTGCATTTTATGTGCCACTTTTTTGAAGTTAAACTTTTTGGCTCCCTATTTTCATATTTATTGTGATTTTGGTCGCAAAACATGCGTTGTGTCATAAAAATGCGACATTTTGCATAAAAAGGTGAATTTTAATTTCGCCTTTTTGTATAAAAAATATACCATTTTTATGAGGAACATAAGAGATCAGTTTTATTATTTTTTTATAAGTTAAGAGCATCGAGGCACCAAGTAGTGAGTAGATATCCAACTAAGTTGGAACATTTAAACACTTCCATTGTATACCTATAGCTCATAATAATATAAATAGAAATAGAAAAAAATATGTACATGGGGGGACTAGACCTTACCCCAAAATAAACTAAAATAAACGTAGTACAAAAAACCATTCTTACAAAGGGAAATCGTAAAGAGCTCTAGCTATCAGTTGGTTAAACTAATAACTCTACATAATTATGAATGGGTCCCACAAAATAATATAGGTACTAGTACCACTTCTTATTGTAGCACTAGTTAGTATCTATTTGGTACTCATTTGAGTTTTGGTCCAATTGAGGTACTTATTAAGTATCGATTCTTAAAAAATGTGTACCAATCATTGGAGATGATCTTATGTTCGATAAAAAAAATATTTTTAAAATTTATTAAATAATTGATGTTTTTATCTATAATATAGATAAATATATTAGTTATTTAATATATTTAAAAAATCAATATAGTTTCTTATATAAAGGATTGGAGGAAGTATTTTAAAAGATAACAATATTGTGAGACGAAACAAGAATATTTTCTATTGTTAGATAGATGCATGCATGTCCCTGCATTTAGGATGATTCAACTGTACTAATAATTACTAGTACTATATTGCTATTCAACTGTACTAATAATTACTGATTATAAAAAAAAAAAAAAACTGTACTAATAGTTAGACCATCTACAATGGTTTATACATTCAACACCCTCCACATCATTTTTTCTTTCTTCCACCTACTCATTCAATACTCATTCAACTTTTACACTCTCCAATAGTTTTTATTCAACACCCTACCCCACCACTTTTTATTTCATATTCTTATTTAAATTTAAATTTTATTTTTATGATTACATAAAAATACAATTATCGATTAAAATTAAATTAAAATTATACGATACAAATCATAGATTAAAATTAAAATTACAATTATCGATTAAAATTAAATTAAACTCTTGATTACAATTTATAATAAAACTTAATTTAAAATACGACACACAAGTAATTAGCACGATACAAATAACACTACTAGAAAACTCTTAAATACCGACGGGCGAAATCTGTCTCTAAAATGCAAATATTCCGTCACTAAGCACGTTAGAGACGGATTTGATCCCGTCGGTAATTTTCTCGTCTCTAAACTATTAGAGACGGACAAAATCTATCTCTAAAATGAAAATTTCTGTCTCTAAAATAAAAATATTTGTCTCTAATTGCTTTTTCCGTCTCTAATTCCATCTCTAGTAGAGACAAAATATATTCTGTCTCTAAATTCCGTCGGTATTTCAACTTTTTCTAATAGTGTAATTTAAAATGCAACATAACACACAAACAACGTAAGAAATACGATACAAAACTTAAAAATGTTGGAATTTTGATAATTGTTTGGAGTATTAGAAGAATTTTGGGTGTTGAAATGATTATTGGGATCCATTTCACTAAATAAAGACTAAAACTTAAAAATGAAGACTAATAGAAAGATAATAATAAGATTAAGAGAGTGAAAAACTTGATTTTTTTTCTGTGTCCAAATCAAATGAACCAAGTCTCTATTTATAGAGAAAAAAAATCATGAATTTTGGTATAAAAATAAAAAAATAATTTGCAATGAAATAATTGAGTTTAAAGATAAAATGAGATAAAAAATTATGCTGGCCAATCGTGTGCTGCCATGTGGCCGGATTATCTTTCTCTCTCCACGTTTCCAGTCGCCCACTCGCCCTGTCGAGCCGTGTAATACACGCGCCTGGATGAATGAATCCGGACGCGACACGCGTCCCCCCGGTGCAGATTTCAACCTGTTGAAATTGTTCAACATCTCTTTCCTCCAACATGTATTCAACTGCATCATTGCAAAAATTTTGGGGTGTTGAAACTATATTCAATAGCCTCATTGTACATGGTCTTACTAGTACTATACTACTATATTCAACAGTTCACAACATACACTCAGAATAAAAAATAAAAGAATTATGCTAACTAGTGTTTTTGGGGCACTAATTAAAAATACCAAAATAAATAATTTTTGTATTAAAAATAGTGTTTCTTATATTTTTAAAAAATTAATTACACAAATTTTAAAATTATTTTACCATATTTCTTTTTAATCTATCAACAAAATAAAATGTGAAAACCAATTTGTAGGATATGGATTATGTGCAGTTGTTTGGGTATACAGTCATGCAAGCAAGGACAAAACAGTGATTATCTTATTGAGATAAGATGGTTTAGATTTTAGGGTCATGCTAACTAGTGCTCCGAGGTATTAGTTAAAAATACAAAAGTAGTAATTTCTACATTGAAAACAACAATTTTTTTACTTTTTAAATATTGATTGCATGCACTTTAATGTATTATTACTATTTGAAGTATCCTTAACTAGTACCCCGGAAGCACTAGTTAGTATTTTCTTAAATTTTAATATTAAATTTTATATTAAAAAACTATACA
Organism: Trifolium repens; assembly: GCA_030408175.1. Taxonomy (NCBI): domain Eukaryota; kingdom Viridiplantae; phylum Streptophyta; class Magnoliopsida; order Fabales; family Fabaceae; genus Trifolium; species Trifolium repens. The sequence continues at coordinate 44,154,542 of CP125851.1, forward strand.
TAAAATATCTATTTTAAAATCTAACCGTCCAATTTTAATCGAATAGTAATATTGACTGTATTTAATCCGATTCCCAATTTGCATGATAGGCAACTGTCATCTCAAATTCCATAAATAGATCACTTTCAGAGTGAACAAAGGTCCACACAAAAGTCAAAAGATGGATTTTTTTTTCTTTGTGTTCAATGAGACAAAATATGGATCTTAGACTAGCAGTTAGGTGGTGTAGTTGATCAATAAACAACTTTCATATTCTGCTAAACGACATTTACAAAATCAACAACATTTACACGTAATAATACAATACAATTGAAATTGAGTGCAAGAAAGTTGTATAATTACATTTGATTAGATTTTGTCAACTTGATTAATGCACAATTTGGATCACTAATATCTAATTTTCTATTAATAAAAATTATATAAATTTGATATTTTAAAAAATATTCATCAAAACAAATCAAACAAGATCTTATATGCTAATATTTATAAATTATTAAAAAAGTATGGTCAGGATAAATTCAAATTACTAGTGCCCATAACTCATTAAGCAATCTTAACCTTTTTCGCTTAGCCTTTCCTTTCTCTACCGTTACGAGATGCAGTAGCGAAATCAAGATTGTTTATTATAAAGTCAGCGAAGTTTCTATATAATATCATTTAATCAAAATAGCTCTTATAAAATAGAACGGAGGTAGTACTGAAGTTTTGAATATTTTTTGTTTTGTTTTGTTTCTATTATACTATGATACATAATGTCTGCTTGATAAACCTTCCAAACTTCTCATAGAGATGGAGATGGGTGAGCTAATATCCTCTTCGGTTATGGATTTTTCTACACTTCAGTCACATATTTTTAATGAATGAAATTTTAGCCAACGTGAAGTTGGAACGCTAGTAATCGCAAATCAACATACCATGATGAATATAGGTACCTGGGCCCTTGCATAAAAAAAAAGGTACCTGGGCCTTGTGTACACACCGTCCGTTACACCCTGGAAATTGGTTTCGCCCAGTGGTGGAGCCAGAAAATTTCTAAAGTATGGACAAAATCTTAGTTTCAAACAAAAATCTCAATTTTATATTAAAGAATTTTAATTTTAAATAAAATACTATCTCAGTTTTATACTAAATTATTCCTTAAAAATTTCAGTTTTGCCTAAACTAAAACTCTTAAAATACCAAAAATTTTCGGCCGAGTACGGGCAAATGCCCGAGCTGGCCGAGCCTTGTCTCCGCCACTGGTTTCGCCCGAAGCATCAAACCATTGATTGTTTAACCAAAAATATTTTATTTTTTCCAAATATTTATTTTCACTCATTATTTAATGACCAATTTGAACCAACCTGACAATTTCAATAATGAAATAAAATACTAATTTAGTCATTGTGGAGTGGAAGTTGTAAACTATTTGCAGTGCTATGTTGGAAACTAAAATATTTTGTCATAAATAGCTATCCTACCCATGCCAACTGATAACAACCCAGCACCAAACACCATTAACAAAGATATCTTAATTCATTCATGATTCATCTATAAATAAACTCTTCCTATTGTCCAAAACTTCATTCACTAACAGAAACTTAGCTTTCAGTGACATAAAAATCATGGTGAATCTTGTGGCAGCACAAAAACCATTGATGCATGGCCTAATGAAAATGGCAGGTATAAGACCCTACACAGTAGAGATAGATTCAGGAACAACAATGAGTTTTTGGGTACCTTCAGAAACCATAACAAAGCCCAAGAAAAAAGAAGAAAAACCTCAAATAATCGCAAAGCCCAATAAGCCCGTGGTTGTTTTAGTCCATGGTTTTGCCGCGGAAGGAATAGTGACGTGGCAATTTCAAGTTGGCGCATTAACAAAAAAATACTCTGTCTATATACCGGATCTTCTATTTTTCGGAGGATCCGGTACAGACAGATCGGAACGGTCTCCGAAATTTCAAGCAGAGTGTTTAGTGACAGCATTGAGGAAACTTGGTGTTGAAAAATGTATCATTGTTGGTTTTAGTTATGGTGGAATGGTGGCATTTAAAATGGCTGAAATGTATCCTGAATTGGTTCAAGCTATAGTTATATCAGGATCTATTTTGGCTATGACTGATTCAATTAGTGTTAGTTCATTGCAAGAACTTGGATTTTCTTCTTCTTCTGAGCTTTTGTTACCTAATTCTGTTAAGGGTCTTAAAGCACTTTTATCTGTTGCTGCTTATAAAAAGCTTTGGTTTCCTGATCGTTTACATAAAGACTTTCTTGAGGTATGTCTCCTATTTTTTACACTTCTTTTCAATAATTTGGAGAAAAATAGCTACATGTAGAATAGTGTAATTTTCTTCATAATTTGATATAATATTTGAGTTTTATTTGGTAAATAATTTGAATATTTTTATTGATGATATATGTTTGACGTGCATGGATCCTCTCGTGTCACGAGAGATTCAACTGAATATAAGCTATTTATTTTTTTTTTTGTTGCAAATCAATGATTAACTTTTTTTGAAGGGTTTAGATTAAGACATTTCCTCTTCTAGTGAAACCACCACCAGAGACTACCCGCTCTCATGTTTGACATCATTGAAATGGGATCCATATTCATAAAATTTTCCACTATTTTAAATCTGAACCATTCATTTTAGATCAAACGTACCAGTCAATCTCTGATTAATTAGTGTGTCCCGCAGTTATTGAAATGAAGTATCAATTGGTGTATAGTGGCAGCTTATTTTTATCTTAATTAATCAATAAATTTAAAACAAATCATTTCGTGTAAACCTAATTGATATGCCTAAAAAAATTGTTTGACATCATTTGAGTTTTATTTTGATAAATAATTTTTATTTTTTTTAAACTTTTATATGTGTCCCAATTTCAAATCTTCAATTATGTTACAAATAAATAAAATAAATTAAAATGAACTAGTACATGTTTATTAAAATAAAGAACATGTGTGGAAAGGTAAAAATAAAAGATGAATATGTTACAAATAAATAATTAAACTATGCACATTTATGAAGATAAATTACTTGTTTGGAGAGGAAAAGTATAAAATTCTAAATCTAAACTTTTTTCCAGTCATGTTTTCTCCTTGGTTTTTTTATTTTTATCTAATGGTTCGGTGATTAATATATTTAAAATATAGAGAAGTATAAAATTTTAAATTTAAACTTAAACTTATTTGCAGTCATCAAGTGATCAAGAGAGTTGTTTTGTTTTTTTTTTCATTATCGCCGGCATGGAAATTAAATTCTGTGTGTAAGGTAGCAATAAGAATGGGGGGATTTAAATTGGAAAGACATTAATAAATTCAAGCTGTGATCTGACTATTATTGGTCTGACAAGTAACCAAGATAAGATAACCATAAAAATATTAAAGATATAGCTTAAGGAGTCTATTTGTCAAAAAAAAAAAAAACTTAAGGAGTCTAATATAAAAATAGTCCTTTCGTATTTGAATTACCAACTTTTTTAATATTAAATTTTTTATTATCTTTAATACTAAATTTTTTATTTAGATAGTTTATTATGTGTCTTAAAGACATATGTTAACATGACCTAAAAAATAATATCCAATTTTATGTTTCTGGAATTTTGTTTCCGTCTCAAATAACTTGTCTCTTTAGAACATCAAGATACTCCCTCCGTTTCTTTTTAATTGTCTTTTATTATCATATTTAGCGTTTCTATTTAATTGTCCTTTTTGTATTTTATGGGTATGATTTGTCAATTGCTCTTATCCTTTTCCATAAAACCAATTAATGCTATATATTTGGAAAACTAAATTTTTTTTTTTAAATCTTTTTTTGTTGGTACATAACATATTAAATTTTGTTTTTTTTTGTATATAATATATTAAATTTATTGGAAAGAGAAAGTGTGGGCAAAAAAATAGGAATTTATTGGGGGATTAAAACGAGGGTATAACAGGAAAATAACATGCAAAAATATACTTCCTTAATTTGGTATTATCTTTCTAAAAAGACAATTAAAAAGAAACGGAGGGAGTAATATTTATTATCTTTTTCAATGAAATACTCTTATTTATTAAATTCAAATTACCATATCACTTCACTAACTATTACTTGATAAAGACATTTCAATAAACAAACTCATTATATTAATTATTTAAAACAACATAACTAATTAATTTCTTAAAACATGAAAGTAAATCCAAAAAAGGCCCTTTTTATTTGTTGAAACTACTAGAAATGAGGCTTAGTTGAACCAAATTCACCTAATACTGATAAAATTGGATTGTTTACCCAAAATTTAAGTAATAGTAATATAGGATGATAGTTTGTCTTTTTGACCAAATATGGGATAGTAGTTAAAACTCATTTTCTTCTTAGAAAACCTCATTATATTTTTTTAATATTAAATACAAATTTTTATTTTTAGATAAAAATAATTATAACACATTAACCATCATATTATATTTAATAACAAGTCTGATCAATTAAGTTGTTGATACAAACTTATATATGTTGGATACCAGAGTAATAAAATAATTATCACACAGCCGAAATAAGAGACTTGAAAACAGGAACTGAATATACAATATTTACGTGGAAACACCTCAACAAATAATGGGAGAAAATCACAAGGCTATAGAACTTTCATTAAGTAAGAGAAATTACAAAACCTCTCTCTAAATACTAGGACAGTACAGTTACACCCCCTCTCTTGAATTTAAGAGAATACTAACACTTGAAAAAACCTCATGGGAGAAACCATATATTTTTTTTTCTATATTTTTCCTCTCACTCTCAACAAAGAAATACACTTGTTGTTGTGTTACTTGAATTTATGATGAATAAATATGTTACAAATGCCTCGGCATTTTTTTTTTACTTTCGCACCGGTTCCGACCCACCAAGGATGAGCGACTAATCCGGCTCGTGCGTAGTTTCGATGCATGCTCAGCCTCCTAGTAAAAGCACAATAAATGAAACACTATTGCCTTACTATTGACAAATGACAATGTAAAAATCTACTCGGTAGATTTGCCACACAAAAGTCAAAATAAATGGCTTTACCATATTTTTCATGCTTCACAATATATATATTATGTGTGTGTGTGTGGGGGGTACCATATTTATTTTACGTAACTGCAAAAAAAAACATTTATTTTACATGTGCATTATATAATATTTAAACAAAATTCATAATGCATTATAATGAAAAATTGAAAATTATTATATTTATTATTTAATAGTAAAAATAACTTGTGTGGAGTAAAAATAACCTACCGACACGGATACCGGACACGACACGGACACTGACACGGCAACACCGATAAAAATTTGGAAAAATGACATTATTCAGTATAATTATAAGTGTCATGTCGGACACGAATACGCTTAATTCGAGAAGTGTCCGTGCTTCATAGAAAATAACATACAGTATAAAATTTTCGAGTCTGTCCTCGGTGAATCGGTGGTAGTGGAACAATGAAATTGATTTCAGATCATGATTCATAAGGATATGCCTAAACAACACATATCTGATGAGTTGACTTCTAGGTTTGTTTAATTTTTGTTTGCCGTAAAGTAAAATGACTTAGGTTGTTGAACGGTTGCAATATGACTCATGTTTGACAGTAGTGGGAAGGATCCTCTCACATACATTTACTTTTTAGTGAATTTTCAACCTTCCACTAAATTATCCTTGTAATTTTAAATTTTTTTATTTAAAAAAAGAAGGTTGGAGATGTGGATTAGATCTCCTACGATAAAAACTGGATGGTTGTTAATTTGACATGTGTATGATCAATTTGGAACTCTTGAAATAATTTAATTTTTTTACAGGGTATCTCATGTTGAATATTTGGTAGACAAGATGAAACTTTCATCTTAAAAATGAAATTTGGTAAAGTCCTAGCACACCCTATGTTTCTTTTATGAGTCGGGGTGTATTATATTGTGCTAGAGTTGTTGGTAGATTTGCGAGTATGGAGTTGGGTCACCCTAATTTAGGTGAATGGGTGGCCCACTTGTTGTCTTTCTTTACTTTAGTGTTTTGATATTTTTTGTTCTATGAATGTTGGTTCTTCTCGAGGTTGAGATGTCTTGGTGTTTTTTTTGGAGTTTTGTGTTTGCTAATGGTAGTTTTCGATGTCTTCGTTGTTTTGATGTGATTTTTCTTATGACAATTTGTATTTTTTCTCTTTTATCTGTTGAAGCTCTAGATGTGTGTACCTTCGATATCCTCTTGAGTTTGTATGTTAACTTTTTCTTGTCCTTCTAATTTTTAATATTAAAAAAAACTTGTAACTATTTTTACTCATAAAAACAAAACTTTACGATTTTTAAATTTAATTTGTTTTATCATATCAAACAATTTATTTATTGGCTTAATATTGATATTTTTGGAACTCCTTCCATATACATACAATTTTAAATGTGTTTTTGATTTCAAGCCACTAGTATAGCGGGGGATATGAGTATGTAGTAGTATGTGTAAGATGTTAGATTCAAATTTCATTATTTTCATAGTAAAAAAAAAAAGTGTTTTCAATTTCCTTTAAATTGATATGTTTAAACTTTAAATGTTACTCCCTCCATCCCAAAATAAATGACCTAAATTTGATTTTGTGTATTATTCATATGATCTACTTTGATCTTATTTTTCTATCAATATGTACATATAAATATTAGCAAATGAGATGTTATTTGTGCATTGGCAAACGTGAGGCTGGTCAATCAGATCATTTATTTTGGGACAGAAGGAGTAGTAGTTTATATGATCATAATTAATCTCTAATCCTTACATTGAACAAAATAATGTATTCTTAAACTAAGTGGTTGATACAACTACAAGGTTATCCAATTCAATTGCTACTGATAATAAAAAAACTTATGATTTAAGTGAAGTGGTTAATGAAATTTAATTATGTGGATTATTGCAGGTGATGTTCACGAATAGAAAGGAGCGAAGTGAGCTACTAGACGGGTTAGTAATTAGTAATAAAGACATCAACATTCCAAATTTCCCACAGGTAATAATAATCTACAGTTGTGTAATAAAAAAAATGCTTTAGGATAGAAGAATTTTAGATAATGATTTATTTTATATATAATAAGTTAATATGATTTTAGAAGGTAATCAAATTCTAAAATATAAAATAATTTCTAAAATTTGAAAAAAAAGTTAAAATAGTAAGTCCATTTTGCTAAAGTTAAATTTAGGGACTTTCAAATACACCTAAATGTTAATAATATGCAAATTTCTTATATAAAATGTGAACTTAAATTCGTCCAGAAATTTACAAATTTGTCTTTGTAATTTCTTCAGTCACAAAAAAAAATCAAATTTGATCCAAATATATTTGAATTTTTATTTTGAACCACATTTCATTTAATATATACAATTTTACTCCAAACAAAACTTTAAAAATTAAAAAATTATAAAATGATCAAATTTTAGATCAGTAATTTATTAGTCCAAAAAAAACATATAAAGAAGGAAATTCAATTAAAATATTTTGATGGTTTACAATTTTAAATTTCCTTGAATTCTCAACTATTATTTCATCAAAATACATTTTAGATGTATTGGACATGCTCCTTTATAACTTTAACTTTCATCATATACTACAAGAAATATTATTTTTTGCAACAACTTTTTTTGATAGTTTTGCCAATATCTTGTAAAAAAGAAGGTTCTTGCAAGAAATAATATTTCTTGTGATATAATATACTCCTAGCTATAGGCTATAGCTAGTATGTAGTTACTTATTAATCATGGCTTTGCAGAGAATACATCTTCTATGGGGTGAAAATGATCAAATTTTCAAATTGGAACTTGCTCAAAATATGAAAGAGTAAGAGTTTATTAATGTTATTAATTTACATGACATTAATGTTTATTTAATTTACATGACATATTCTTCTTTATATATTGGAGAATTGATAACTATGAGTAGTTGTAGAAATAGTAAAAGTTATTATGTATGATGTTTGTTTCTTATCCAATGTCAGGCAACTAGGAGATGGCACCACTTTTGAAGGCATAAAGAAAGCTGGTCACCTTGTTCACTTGGAGCGACCATGTGTCTACAATAGATGCCTTAAGAAGTTTATTGCTTCCTTCTTGGCTTCAAATGAAGCCAAATAATAATTATTCAATAATTACTTTTTTCAACCCCTTAATTGGCTCTGGTTATTGGTCTTGACATACTTACTTCTATTCAATATTCAGTATGTGTCAAACAATAAACTGATAAAGTGGATGATTTTATGAATTCGAATTCAATTCTATATATAAAAAATCTTAGTTTGTTGTATTGTAATAGTTCAATATTTTCCATTAAACTTAACCTTTGTTTATTTATTCACTATGTTCTAGTCCTTTCATAAATAATATATAAGTTTTTTCTTATGGAATATATAAGATATTTTTATTAAGGTGAGCACTTCGGTACACATATTATGTGGACGTGTATCGTTACACCGCTGATGTGGTTAATATGTGGCAAACATTTAATGCATATTTTGTTTCCTTATTTAGTTTTTTATATTAAACACTATATTTTAATATTTGCAAATGTATCTTTTACATAAATATAATCATCAATCATGTTCCACAATAAATTAAAGCATGCATCAAATCCTTCGATCTAGATTTTCATATTTTTTAAGCAAACTCTTTTTAACAAGATTTAAATATTTTAATACTAATATCCTATAAAATAATATAATTATAGTATTTTAATAACATGGTATTTTGATTTTTAGGTCAAAATATTCATTACATTTATCTTGATATTTTGATTTAGAAAATTCATATTTAATTCATCTCATTTTGAGAAAATACTAAAATTTTGCAAATGAACCTTTTATATTGTTATATACATGTTTGATTGTCGAAATTTAAATTCATAAGTTAGTGTTTGTCCAATTAGGTGATATTAAGATTTGATTGAGAAAATTTGAGTTCCTTAATGAAAGTAAGTATAATTAGAAATGTAGTATATTTGAAGAAAATCAAAGTTGAAATATGTTGTTAATTGTTTAGAATATTTCAGAAGAAAATCAGAGTTGAAAGATGTTGATTTTTACTTAGAATGGTAGTATTTCTAAAGAAAATCAAAGTTAAATTAAGGATGTTGTTTTTTTTGAATCGGCTAAATTTTATTAATGAACAATTCCTCCACAAGAAGTGTAAGGAATTGTTGAGAAACATACAAACAAAGGTAAAGTGAAAAAACACATATACCAAATAACAATACACCAAATCATCACCCCAACCCTCCCCTACACCAATAATGATTCACTAAACCAACCAGAGAAAACCCCTACCCGACCCTCGGAGACACCACTAAGCACTAACTTCCGAACTCGAATTAAAATGACTCGGCCCATCAGGATCTAGAAGGCAGCCCCAAAGGTCAAAGATTGAGGGACACCAGTAGGCAGGGAACCAACAATCAACACCGATGCAGTAGAGTTCAACCAGATACCAGAGCCCTGCAAATCTCAACAGATTTGAACACCCCTCAGCGACTCAAAGAGTCCTGCAAACCTCACCAGATTTGAAAATGGTCAGAAACTCTCGTATCGTAGTGAATCCACTCACACACGGCATTAACCATCCAACACCTCTCCCACACCAATACATCCTGCAGGTACGATAAAACAACCACATCCGTCAACACGGAGTGTCTACGCACCTAATTAACCCTTTCAAGCTCGCCAGGACAAAAAACCAAGGCCAAGAACAGACCCAAACAACCACCAGGCTCCGTCCACCCACCAATCCACCTCGCCTCCGGTCACCCACCCTTGCACGAGACCCCACCAATCCACAATTCCACTCCAAACACAGAACGACACCAAACGCCAACACAGAGAAAACGGACCGGATTTAAAGGATGTTGTTGATTTTATTTACTATGCATCACAACAGAATACCGTTCAAAACAAATAACTTTATTTTTTTTAACAATATAAAACAAAATATAATATAATAACAAACATATTGAATTAACAAGATGATTATTTGTCTCATTGGTATGAATGTTTCATTAATATATGGTCATGAGTTCTAATCCCTCACATACCAATTTTTATTTTACTTTTTTAATAAATTTGTATTCTTTACAAAATTACGATATTATAAGGGCATCACTAGTACAAATATGACTTATTAATAAAGTTTTTACATCTGTGGAAAAGATACAAGATGTGAAAAAAAATATGGAATACATTTTACAACTGATTTCAGTTTTCCCAGTAGTAAAAAATAAATAAACATAACATTTTACATCTAGCCCTAATATCCCAGATGTAAAAATTAACACGGTGGCAGTCCCGTAATTATTGTGAAAACTGTCTAAAATAAATTTACATCTTACCATATTATCCTCAGTAGTAAAAAGCCTTAAAATTTATTTTATTTTTATTTTTATTTTCTTAAACCTTCTTTTACGCGTAACAGCAGCTTCCATCGCTCTCAGTCTCAGCCTTCACTTTCACGAACCCTAACTCTCATTCTCACAATTCGATCGCGCGCTATCTCACTCTCACCGAACTGTCAAGCTCAATCGATCTTCCCATTCACACGATTGCTCACAGAATCGCTATCATCTACCCTACTCGGACGTAATCGTTCTCACAATTCATTCTCACTGAATAGGTACGCCTCACTCTCACACTCGCACTCGATTCGGGCTTTGTAACATATTACTAATTTCATTCTCGTTAGGGTTTCGATTTCTCTCACACATTCTTGTCTTCATCATGTTGTTGTATTTAGGGTTTCATTTCATTCTTAGATCGATTGGCTTCTAGGAAAAATGGAAAACTGATATCAAATTTGGATCAGTTTATGTCTTATTATGTATTTCATCATCAACAATTTTAGGTAAAAGTTTTTCATTCTCACGTTTTTGTTGTAGATCTAGATTTCCGGATTGCTTTAGCCTAATGTTTCTACTGTTACTAATTCTTTTACTAACACAGTCATAGATATATGCACAGGGACACGCTGCAAAATATATGCACAGGTCCAATTTCTAATGCATCATTTGTTCGATTGAGCATATCAGTTAAGGTGTGAGGTGCTGGTTTACAAAGGTGAAATTCCTTTTCTAATGATTGACTTTTCTTAGTTATGAATCTCAATCTCAATCAATAGTTTTTTTTTTTCTTCTTCAGTAGTTTAGTTATGCTGGAATGTGAATAAAACTTTAGGGTTCTAACAGGATTTGACAGGGGGAAAGCTTGTTCCGGTTGAAGGAGTGAGTTCTCCATTATATGCTCTTGAGGTAATCTTTTTTATTAACAAAATTGTTTGATATAGCTTTATTGGTCTTTGCTGAACATTGTGATGTCATTCTGTGTTGCATCTTTGATTGAATGATGACAGATAAACCCTGATAAATCGATGGAAGAATTCCGGACAGCTGGTCAAAAACTTGGTGGTGGGGGTGCTAAGAGTTTGATGCAGAGTATGAGACTTGGAGCGATTGCTGACCAGGTTGTTTGTGCATTTAGTTTTGAGTGTAATTGTTCATGATTTGGTTTTGCATATGATTAACGTTTTTGATTGCGGTCGCATAGCAGTTGTTTGTGATCCCTTATATTGTGGAAAATTGTGGTCGTAATGCAGTTGCACAAACATGAAAAACCTTGATGTTGCGGCTGCATACTGTTATTCTACCTTGCATATGATATGGCTGTTCTTTTTCTACCTTGTTTGTTTTGTCATTCTTGGAACATATGATATAAGTTCTTTAGAGTCTGGCTTCTCCATTTGTACAACGAAAAGAGCTTGTGTTTTCCTCTCACTTGTTTTCTTTAGATTCTTCTTAGGACTTGGAATTGGTGGTGATTATCGTTTATCTTCTACAATTATGTATGAGTTTGCTAATAAAAGGACAAGAGGGTCTTTTATAGCTGCTGTTTTTTCTATGCAAGGGTTTGGTATATTAGCTAGTGCTACGGTTACTATGGTGGTTTGCTCCATATTTCGCCGCGCTTCGAAGCCGACTTCAGCTTACGACGTGCCGCCAGAGGCCGATGTTGCTTGGAGGTTGATACTGATGATTGGTTCTGTTCCGGCTGCCTTGACTTACTATTGGCGTATGATGATGCCAGAAACTGCCAGGTAGTTGCCTATAGTCTCTACTTCACATAAACGTTGACCTGTGTGCTTTAGTGTTATATTAGTCACATTTAAAATTCATTGCTTTTCTCAAAAATGTGTTATGAACTTTTTTGGATTTACTACTTTCAATTATATAATTATGAAATGTTCATAAAAAATCATGAATTTTTTAGTATAACTTATACAAAAACAGTTTAATTTTATGGGTCATGTTAACATGTACTCTTAAGCACATGTTTAGAATACTTTAAATAGTAATTACGTCTTAAATAAAACAATTTTTGACTATTTTTTATAGAAATATGTTAAACATAATTCAATTGTTTATCCAAAAACGGATGATAACTTGTTTCTTGGTACTACTACTTGCCTGCTTTCTTGTTTGTGTCCATTGAATGTAACAATCTTTGATTTATTATGTGTGCATATGTCATGTTTTGTGTGTGTATATATCATGTACTGCTTTGAAAAACCTGTTTTGGATCAAAATTTTGCCTTAATCGTTATCAACATATTTTAGCCTATTTTTGACATCATTTAAAACAAGTGAAATGCATGTGCACTTACAGAAGGGAAACCTAAATGGGAATGGATTAATAAATATGTTGGTATGCTTTTTTCTTACTTTCTTCATGAGCTTGACATTATATACTTAATACTAGATAACAAGCAGATTGCAAATTTGATAACTAGGACCAGTGAAGCTTTCTCCAAATCTAAATTACTCTAATTTAAAGCTACCAGAAAAACTTAATTATCAGGATCAGACAAGTTAGAGGGGCTGTCAATATTGTTTCTATGTAAGTTTATATGCATTTGAATTCTTCAATTAATGTATGATATGCTATACATTAAAGAATTACTTATAATATTGAGCCTAAGATTATCCTTATATGGTTTTGCAGATCCGGTGTGCATCCAACAATTTTGGGACTTAAGGTTATATTGGGTGTAAGCTTAAACAAGGAGCATGCTTCAGGGATTGCAGGGATTGTGCATCAAGGAATAAACCATAAATGTTTGCTCTAGAGCATTGCAGGGGTAACTAGTTTACTTAAGTTAATATGTTTGTGTTAGAACATTGCAACTAGTCTTTTAATTCAAGTCATGTAGTCATAAGTGCTAAACTTACTGGTGGTACTAAATATGATCCACTTTATGTTTGTGTTAATGAATGATTCTGTAATTATGATTTTATTTACAAGTTGGAATGAAGTTATGGTTTTATGATATGATGTTTTGCATTAAATGATTGTGTATGAAAAAAAATGCAGGATTTCAAAAAAAAAAATATGCAGGATTTCAAAAAATAAAATGTAGGATTATTATAAAAAAAAAGTTGAGATTTTACATCTGAGAAAATGGCACGTCAGATGTAAAAAGTCCAATTTAATTTTAAAAAAAAATTGAAACTTGCACCTTTTACATCTGATGGAAATAAGAAACAGATGTAAAACGTGCACCTTTTACATCTGACAGAACCAGTAGTAAAAAGTGTCCAACTTACTATGACTCGTGCGTTTATGACTGACGGGAGCCAGATGTAAAAAGTGCATTTCGACAGTAGTAAAAAGTGTTTTCTGCACTAGTGCATGCATGTTTGGATTGATTTTTTTTTAATAATGGATTAACTTATTTTTTTAGCTTAAAGAAATTAACTTATAAAAATCAATAATTTTTTTTAAACCAAAAAGGTGGGAGCTAAATATAAAAAAAAAAAAACAATAATGATTAAATCACAACTAACTGAACTAACGGTTACTTAAAAATTTCTCATGGACCAAATTTTATTTTGCTTTTACTCTTTAGTTTAAAAAAAATATTTTATACAAATAAATAAACTTTTATATTGTTGCAAAAAAAAACTTTTATATTAATTTATAAGTTTTATGTAATAAAACTTGTTAAGTCACAACCAACTAGACTGAAAGGGACTAAGGAGATCAAATATTCTCAAGCTGACTATTCGATTTGACCATATTGAAACGGAAAACATTTAAATTCAAATTTCGACAATCAAATTAAATAGTTAAACCTCATCTAGTTATATTAACTATGATCACTTAAGAACTTAGTTCATATGAAATGACTATTAAGTCTCAACTAATAATCTCAATTGTGACTAAAGAAATCAAAATTTCTAAATAAAACCCTTCAACTATGAAGCCCCGATACGTGTAAAATTTCAATTTGATACTGCCGCGATACGTTATTTAAAAATTAAATTTAAAATTAAATATATAAATACACAATATATAAACATGACTAAAATCAATAATATTAATAATTAAAAGCAGAAAGTATCTATTCTTATATCAGAATTTTGGGACAAGCTCAAATGTTTAACAATTAATATGTTATATAGTTGGAGGAGCTATTGTTGAAGTTGAGATGGAGGTGGTAAGCAATCGTTCATGAAACTTAGTGACAAACCTAGCTTTTCCATTCTTTTCCATCACAAAAACAGATACATTATTCCTTCTTTGTTCCTTCTAATATATATATTATTTTATTTTCCACTCTTCCTTTAAACGTGAAAAAGGCAACAATAAATATAATAAAAAACTCTTGCATACGTATCGTGTATGTATCGGGACTTATCAGCTGTATCGGACCAAAATCAAGCCGTATCGGACACGTATCAGATATTATTATTTTATTTAAAAATAATGATTTAACCGATACTTTTCCGTTACGCGTATCGGGACGTATCAGAAGCGTATCGGTATCGGGTGCGTGTCGGACACGATTCGCCACCATTTTTTGAGTATCGGGGCTTCACAGCCCTTCAACTTTGAAACATAGTTCATATGTAAACCTAGCTAAGTCGTTTCATATCACCTAATTGGACTAACAATAACTTATGAATTTAAATTTCAACAATCAAGCATGTATCGAACAATATAAAAAGTTCATTTGCAAAACTTTAGTAAATTTCAAAATGGGATAATTAAATATGTACTTTCTAAATCAAAATATCTGTATAAAAGTAACAAATATTTTAACCTAAAAATCAAATTTTGAGTTTCTTATTTTGGGACAAACTTTTTATAATGCTCTATATATATTTGCAAAATATTCATAATTACACATTAAAATTGCATGCATACAAATTTTGTAGGGATAAAAACATGACATTTTTTTATGAAGACAAAAAAAATAAATTAAATTTAGTAATTTTGCAAAGACAAAAAACTTATTTAACCCTATAAAATATTACGAATCACTAGAAATTAACAGTATTAAAATAAACTATATACACATTTTAAAAATTATAAATTTTTTTGTACAAAAAAATAAATATATTTTAAAAAATTATATGTTTTAATGGTTAAACGGTAAATAAATATTAAACTTTATAAACTAATAATATCAAAAAAATTGAAAGATTCATAATTAAATATACAAATTTTAATAACTTATGAATTAAAATATTTGAAGGATACATAAAGGTACACATTTTAATCAAACGATAAGAAATTGTAGGATACACATTTTAGTAACTTATGAATTAAAGTATTTGAATTTTGTTAAAAAAAACATGAAAATCTAGGTTGAAAGATTTGATGTATGTTTTGATTTATTGTGGAATATGATTGATAATTATATTTATGTGAAGGATACATTTGTAAATATTTTAAAAAAAGGGTTTAAAATAGAAAATTAAATAAAGAAACAAAATCTGCATTAAATGGTTGCCACTTGTTAACCACTTCGGCGGTGTACCGATACACGTCCACATAATATGTGTACCGAAAAATTCGTAATTGCATGATATATTATTCTATTTTTGTTTTGTACAAGGGCCAGAAGGCCAAAGAAAAAGTAAAAGAAGAAATAATAAATTAAGAAACATACACATCTATCATAAACAGAAGCGCCGGAAACTTACTTGGAGGAGTCTTTAAAAAAAGCAGATTTAAGAATTTTAAAATAGTTTATTATTTACTAGGCAGACAATCAGGCCTGACCCAGAGGTAGGACTATCAGGCTTACAATTCGGTGGTGGCACTCCTTATAAACTCTAGTCAAGTTTTATTTTAAATTAATATGGGAGTTGATTTTTTTTAATACAGCTCTCACGCGCAGTATTATTAGGATTGATATTTAAATATAAATGATGAGCGATCCAAAACGATAACTTTGATACTATCTTAAAATTGAGAGTTAGATTTAACTAGGGATGTCAACGGGGCGGAGATTGAGCGGAGAGTATTTTACCATTCCTTGCCTCATTCCCCTCTTCGGGGACATTTCTTCCTCCATCCTCATCCCCGCGGGGAGATTTCTTCCTCCATCCCCATTCCCACGGATCCCCACAGTATCAACAGATCTCCACGGACATAAAAAATTAACAAAATTGTTATACATTTTAATCTAAAGCACGACATTAATATCTTGTTTTTTCTTCCTTTTTTCTAAAAATAATACATATTTTGTATCTTTCATTTGTTTTAGAATAAAAGTACATTTGCATCAATAACAAAAAACTGCAAAAGCACATTCTAATATTTTTTTTTGTCAAAAAAATTAAATATCCAATTGAACTTGTTGCCACCATACATAATCATAATCTTTATAATGTATTAATTATAATTTTTTATTAAAAACAACATATAAAGTTATATAATTATATATTGTATATATAATTTAAATAATATGGCCGGGGTCGGGGAATCCGCGGTGTCGGAGGGACCTTCCCCGTTCCCCGCCTCAAATTATCCACGGGGGAATTTCTCCCTCCATCTCTGTCCCCACGGGGAAAAAAATCTGCGACTTCGGATCACCGTACAGATAATCCCCACGGATAATCCGTTATCAGATACAAATTGATATCCCTAGATTTAACCCATTTTTACAAAACCGTCTTATAAAATAAGATGCGTCACTTTTTATAAACTCTAATCAGGTTTTATAATTTATAGTAGAAAAAAAAAATCAGATTTTATCTTTAATTAATATAAGACTTGATTTTTCGGATATAAAATTCCAAATGGCCAAAAAGTAGTAGTGTTATCTATATGCATTTCCTAATGTAGTGTAACACAAGTGCATTACATGAAGGAAATAAGTTTGGCCATTGATTTAAATTTGATGGTCAAGATTGGTGATTTTATGTATGCACGCATTTACTTCGGAAAATCCATTTTCTAAGTTTTCTACATAATAAGGGATAGAGAGAATATTTATCTTACTCGATGTGTAAAGAATTAATGAATAAAATCAGCAAAACAAAAATGGAGATATGTATGTAACAAAATCTACTTAATGGTCACTCAAAAATTATAAATACAACAATGACAATTAATCATCTAAATTATCTAATAAATGATGCCTGGATTTCTTCCAATGTTCTGTCCTTAGTCTCAGGAACCCAAAGTATAATAAAAGCAACGTTGATGGCAGAAAAAATTGCATAAATTGTGAATGTTCCTGCATTGCTCCAACTTAGAAGAAAGTGTGCAGTCAAAGTGACAACCGAGGCAGTGAACCAATTGAGAAATGTTGCTGCACTTCCAGCAAGGCCCTTAATATTTGGTGGAAGTATCTGAAAACAACACCATTAATTCATTAAATAATATATATCATAGTGCCATATCTTGTAATAATATCTAATGGATGAAGCCTTAATAATATTTTTGTATTTCAAATTTTGTTTGAGGTATGTAACGCTTTTATTTGTTCAGAGCTCAATTCTTTAAAAATCAATAAACTGGGCTAAAACTTGCGCAAAAATCCAATAAGAATTTCTACCCCTAAAATCCAAAAATATCCCCTTTGGATCATATTTATGAATTGGCAAAACCCGCACATAACTCAAGATTTAGATCACCCCGGATTTGGATCACCCATTGTATGGCAGCAATGCAGCTGTAGTTTTATGATTGCGAGGAGAGAGAAACTATTGTGGTGTCCAGGGGAGCTCGGGAGAAATAATAGAGTCAATTCTCCATGATCACAAGGGAGAAAGACGACGCCACATCTCTACTTAAAACCACCTTAAGATATTAGGTTATAAATCAAGAATAAATTCAACATTTTTCCAATTCATAGTCGGACGATATGCAACTTATAACCACTCGCACTTAAAATCCAAAAATTAAAAATAAAGAGGTGATGATGAGAGAGAGAAAAATAATGAAAGAGATAGAGACATAAAATAGCATCAAAGAGTGGAGAAAGAGAGAGAACCACAGATGATTCATATCTATTCAATATTTCAGAATATATTGAGCAACGAATATCTCATACTGACTTAGTTCGGCATGACCACGCATTTTATCAGTCATATTCCATCAAGAGGCATATAGATATTACTCACGCTATACAGGAGGGGCAAATCTCATCTAGGTCACTCATGTCCTTCAGCATGATTTGTGAAGTATCAATTAACAAACTTTATAATTATCCTTTTACAGATAAGTTTGAATAGCAATAAAGTACTTGGCTCCACATCTAGGGATCATAGTTGGTTCAGGTCTAAGGGTGGTATACACCATTATCACTATAAGATTAATTTATGACATTTTTCATAACATACTATGTAGTATTCTCATGGTGGATCAATCCAGTATAAATATTACTCTTAATATTTATACCTATGTATATACTTAATATCTCCGTATTTATAACACGTGAAATGTGGTAATCAGTCTTAATATATAATAGTCTCTGCACTTTAATATTATCAACTAATTAATAAAAGAATAGATTATGGTTTCATCAACCTTTTTCTTGAGTGCTAAATTATAACATTTGTATGTGATTCTTATGACATGATACTTTACCATAATTAATCTTAAGAAAAATTGAAGACAAGACCATATTTAAATTCTACAAGTGGAAATAGGTCTTTATGCATACCTCAGACATTATAAGCCAAGGAATTGGTCCAACACCAAGAGAAAAACCAATTACCAAAGCCTAGAAACAATTAGTTAGTTAATTTGATCACAATATAAAAAAATAAAAATAAAATTCCACCCACAAAGGAAACATATAGCAAATCAATAAATTTCATACCAGAAGCCCCACAAGAGAGAGCACCGCCATCATTTGATGAATGTCAGAGCCCTTTCTTACAACTCCCTGAGTTCAATTAATTGACATCATTTATTATTTAGCATAAAAATTGAATTGAATTTTAAGAGATATTAGTATGATCGGTTACCAACCTGTAAATAAAATGCTGTAGCGATAAGAAGTAGACTAATTGTCATCACAGAGGAAGATACCTACAAGAATTTTATAAGAATGTTAAATGATTATATAAATTTTTAGGTTACACAGAACATAACAATAACATGTTAATATCGATAATTATTTGAAAAATGATATAATTTAATATAATAATAGGGTAAAATATGTTTTCAGCCCTTACTTTTATCATAAGTTATGGTGCATAAACCATATTTATGCACCGTACATAAATACTCAAAATTGTTTAGTGTACCGCCCAAATTTCTAGTGCACCCTCAGATTGCTTAGCGTACCCCTTATTTTTAGGGGGTGCACTAGAAATCTGGGAGTGCGCTAAGCAATCTGAGGGTGCATTAAGCAATTTTCATTATTTATGCATAGTACATAAGGAAAAAGCTTATGCACCATAACCACTCCTCTTACTTTTATAGTAAATTTTGATTTTCGTCTTATAAAATAAAATCACTTGTTTTCATCCTATAATTTTGTTTCTTTTGTTTTTAGTCCTATGGGCAAAATTTTGACATTTTTAATTCTTGATGGAAATTTATGAGAATGTAATTTGGCTTAATACTCACTATGAGAAGCACCCTTCGGCCACTTCTGTCTACCAACCAAGTAGCAACCCCAGTGATTACAACCTACATAATTAAAAAAATTGTGAATTTTTTTTTTTTTAATATTTTGATACCCATATATGAAGGTAATATTTATTGTTTATCACCATTGTTGCTCCTAGTCCAAATGTAGCAGCATTGCTGGATTTAATTCCTATTAATTAAACCATGAAAAATTCAAGACATTAATTAAGGTTTAACTCAAATTGAGTTGCTAATTAGAACATAACATGACAAAAAATTAGTAGTGAAAAATATAATTAATACCTGCATTTGAAAAGATTTTACTTGAATAGAAAAATACCCCATTGATACCACAAGATTGTTGTAGCACAAGCAATCCCATACCTACCTGCAGCATGGTGGATACAATCGGTTATTGATACAATCGGTTATGATTGATTGACAGTGTAAAAAATATTTGCAACAAAAATGTATATGGATTAAATTGCCCAAAGAAAGTGGAAAGAAAAAATTGACAAGTTGAACCAAAAAAATAAATTAAAATCATACCATTAAAGGAAACCAATATCTTCTCCTCTTGAGATCTGATAAGTGTACAGCATCTGTTTGTGCATTTGATGCCAATGATCCCTTTACATGTTCAACATGAACATTTCTCATTAGAAATGTCATAATAAGTAAAATTATCCATATTTTGGCACTACATATATAGTAATAATATGAGATTAATTAGTCTCGTAAATACATTTCAGACGGTAGTTGCAAGAATGTTGATGTGCAGTCATCTGAATTCAAACACATAATTTTATATTTCTTCACATTTAAAAATTTAAAATGTGAGTCTAACTGATAGGCTATTAATATTATTAGACACATAAAAAATTTAAGTACCTTTATTTCTTGTGATTCAATATTAATATCAACATTGGGTCCTCGTAAAGATTGTAATGAAGATTCAAACCTTTCCATCAATCCCATTTCGGCCTACAAATTTAAAATAAAAATAAAGAAAAAGGTGTGACAAAAATAGGTAACAATGTAGGTACATAAATTGAATCAATATATATAGTATAATATGATGCATACCAACCATCTAGGTGATTCTGGAATGAAGTGTAGTCCGGGTATTAATATTGCACAGGGCAAAATTCCTGAGAAAGAAAATAGAGTAATGCTTCATAATATTGATAAATCCTTTTTTTGTTTCTTTTTTCATTAGCTTAAAAAGAGTGTTGAGGATTGCATATTTCAGTTTATGTAAAGAAATATGCTAATAGAGAATGGTAATGTACGTTTCGAACTTTATTCCTAGAGGTAAAAACGGAATTTTAGAGGATAAGAGAACCATGGGGGTGAGAAAGAGAAAATTCCATAAATTTTTTCGCCCCCCAAACATGTGATCAGAGGTTAAGTTTTTGTGAACTTGCATAAACTGGCAGTTTTATCCGCATTGTCACATATTTAACTCGAATCTTATATTATGTTGAATAAATTTAAATCTTACTTTTGAAAGTTAACTCTTTCAACAAAGGTGCCCAATTACCCGGACAATTTCAACAATGTGAAACCTTATACATATTCGATAGATATAAACTAAAACATTTACCTAACAATGCTAGCGTTCTCCATTCGAAAAGCATGCCTAACAAATAAGCCAACATGATCCCAGTCATAACTGATAGCTACAAGAAAATAGCATAATTTATAAATTATCGTAGCAATTGTTGAAGAGAAAGTAATAAATAATTAACGCATATAATCCTCTATTTCAAAGCAACATACAACCAACCTGGTTCACAGATCCTAGACTACCCCTCATTGTTCTTGGTGATATCTCTGCTATATAAATAGGTACCTTAACAAAACAATGAAAATCATAATCGTCACATTATTAAATATTTAATTTAAAAATCATATTATAATTGATTGATGGTATAAAAAATTCTATACAAATTAAACACAAGAAAATTAAACTCATCAAATAATAGTGCAAAATACTTCCACCAAAAAAAATAAAAAAAATAAAACATTGAAGAGGTAATATAGGAAGTGAAGATTACCACATAAGAGATTATTCCCACTCCAAAACCTTCCAACAATCTTCCTATATATAAAAGCGATGAGTCCTATAAAAATTGAGTAAACAAAACTTGAGTGAGAAATTTGCTTGTTGAAAGCATTAATTAATGTAACAAAATTCACATGTTACCAAACTAAGTACTTACTTTGGCCAATGAAATGGCTAGCCATCCAAATATATTTGGGACTGCTGCGACTATTAGTGACTGCAATTTAACATTCAACAAAGGTAAATTTCAAAAAATATGATTTTATTTAGGAGGAAGGAAAGTATGATTCTATTTCTTGTAAATAAATAAAATCTCAAAATAAATAAGTATGGATGTAATTTTGAGAAATTAATCATCATTTTTTAAATTTAAAAATAAATAGTGCTCCAATTTTTAAAATTTAAGAAAGTTTTCCTATCACTGGATTTTTTACTTATTTTTGTTGAAAGTTTTACTAGGTGATGTGCAATGCATTTGTTTTGTAAATATGATTTGTTTTTTTAAGGAATTTTTTTTTTTCATTTTAAGTTTCATTGTTTTAAGCAATACTTTAAAATGCCTAGAAAATAAAATAATAAAGTTTACTTCCCATATCTATTGTCACACTACTTTGTGACAAGCCAACTAATCCAACCTGAAAATTTAAGGACTATATTTTCAAATTTAAAAATAAAAGGACTAAAATCGCAAATAAGTGAAAATAGAAGACTAAAAATACATCTAATCTTAATAATAATACTTATAAATTTGAAGTTATATATAACTTGCTAACATTTTTCCCAAACGAGTTATTTTTTTCATCAATGGTAAGTTCTCAAATGAGTCTTCTTCTGGTGGTTTGCTTTTTTTTTAGGTGTTTTTGTGAGTGTCCTCTTTGGTGGTTTAATTCTCCTCGTAGGTGTTATTGTAGGTGTCTTTTTTGGTGGTTGTTTATTGATTTTTTTTCTAGGAGCTTCTCTTTTTTGCTCCCTTTGTGGAGTAATTCTCTAAAAGTAGGCGTTTTTGTGAGTTACTATTTTTGTTGTTGATCTTTTGTACTTCTCATCGACTTTCCTTTCAAATAGTCCATTTTAAATAAAATTTTACTTATCGAAAAAAAGAAGTTAGATAATTATCATGGTATAATACCCCTTTACGGCCAAAGTATCCTGCTATTTGACCACTGGACATTGCTCCAACCATTGCACCAATGTTGGCTAAAGAACCAAACAATGAAAACTGTTGGAATAAAATATTCAAAGCGTTACTAATAGGATAGAAAACAAGCTTAGAAAGAAAAAAAAAAAAAGACAAAATTTAGGTGTATTTCTTAAAATATTCTTGTTGTTTTCACTTAAAATATATTTTTGTGCTTTTAACAAACTTTGGAAAAAATAATCTATAATACCTGCGAAATTGTGAGATTAAGATCTCGCGTCATATCTGCTTCCGTTGGCGAAGAATAGCCACACTGTATCAATAAACATTATAATTAAAAGCACGTACGTGGATGATATTATAAACAAAATTATAAATTAAAGAAAAGGAGAATGGAGTAAAAATTATAGATGTAAAATAATTCATCGGTGTGAATTTCTGGTGGTAATTGTTGTTTCATTTACAAACTAAAAAAGAAAAAGATAATGCATTCAGAATTAAGCACCGTGAAACCAAATTGGAGAGGACCCAAAGCTACAATGATAACGCATAGCACAATATACAAAGAGCCAGTTCCAGCATTATTGTTATTGTTGACTAATGGTTTTCTAAGGTTCCTAATATCTTCATAATCTTCCCCCAAAGGCATTGTTCTCTACGTAAAGATCAAATTGTTGTTGAATGAGTTTGAACCTCGAGTTAATTAAGGTATTATGTTAGTAGAAAATACTAGTAATTGAAAATTAAGTTGATTAAATTGTAGCTAGATTGTGAAAATGTAACAAAAAGGATCTGAGATGGTTAGTGGTGGAAGTTTATGAGGTCCTTGTGACTTGTCCTCGTCACTTGAACATGCGAAAAATGTGGAGAGACAAAAACATAGTATCATGTGACCGTGTCCAATGCCACACTTTAAGATCCATATTAGTAGTAATTAATGTCTCATTCTTACAATTGATGGGATCAAGATCCTGTCGTGTGGTTGGGATTTTTTGAACATGACATGACAATGTTAAATTTTTATTTATTTTTATAATTGTCTTGTTAATTAATTTAGTAATTTCTCAATCTTTTTTTTTTTTGACGCAAACAAAATTAACTCATTTCATTAATAATAATAGGTTCAATACATCAAGGAATACTAGTAAGAAACATGCGACTAGGCCAAGAACAAGCTACCCTAGCTAACGTATGAGCCGCCATGTTCGCTTGCCGCTTCGTGAACTTCACCTCAAAGTTCTTATGACAATATAGTAATAATTAGATAGAAGAAATAAGAGAGATCCAATCCGAATTTCCTTGCTTATTTGAATGTATAGCATCGACGACAACTTTGGAATCACTTTCGATCACTATATTAGACCAACCTCGTGCAATAGCTTCTCGCATAGCCTCCAACAACGCCAATGTTTCGCCTTCTGCTACAGTAACTATAAAAGTGCAGAATTTCGAGCCTGCAGCAATGAAATTCCCACCTGCATCACACATACACCAGCCATAGGCCACTCCGGTAGGATTTTGAGAAAAGGTACACTTCCACCAACCATCACGCGGTTTTTGCCAACGAAGGAGCTGATTTCCTTGAGAGTCACGATGAGAAACCTGCATAACAACATCAGGAACACGCAAGGCAGTGTTGTTTTCAGAAACAGCAGTGTTATGGTTTAAAGAATTGATCGCGCACCACTCTCCAAACATATGGCCAGCACGTAACGCTATTTCCTTCGCCGTGTCTCTAACACCATTCCAAACCCAATTATTCCTATGATTCCAAATACACCAAAGAACCATGGCAAAGTGACCAACAATGGACCCCGTCTCTGCTTTGCACAAGTCAAAAATGATGTTTTTCACATCATTAAAAGCAAGCAGTCTAGGCTCAATCTTTTCTCTCAAACCGGACTCCTTCCACACCTGTTGACTCTCCCTACAACCAAAGAGAATGTGCCAATCATCCTCAATATTATTAGCACAAAAAGGACACTCAATTGGACACGGCACATACCTTTCCTTTAGCCGAGACCGAGTAGGTAAACAACCACGACAAATACGCCAAAGAAGGTGTTTTGTTTTTGCGGGGCTGCAACTTTCCAAATTGAATTCCAATCTCCCTCCATACGCATACTATCCTCTACCGTCTTATTTTTTATAAAGTTATTATAGCCGGATTTTACCGTATAATTTCCATTTTTCTCAAAATTCCAAACCAGACTATCCTGCTTCACCTCCTCAAACAATGAAGTATTAAGGATATGTTCAGCCACAGGTTCTAAAAAAAGCAAACGAATTTTGTTACTATCCCACATTTTCATGCCTTGAACTAACAAATCATTAACCGACAAATCATACGTAATTTCTCAATATGCTCTACTAAGAACGTGTTTTTGAAGTCCACAAATTATAGTTCAACTGATAGAAATGTTGAAATTGTTAAAACGGACATATGATTGAGATTCAAATATCAGTCCCTTCATTTTAGATGTGTAAATTTTTAGTGATTTGTCATTTCATCTATTTAAAAAAAGTGTTTTTTGTAAAGGGTTAAGAAATTATCATTAATTTTGTAGAAGAAAATAAAACGGGGAGGATATTACGTGAATTTGTTGAATATACTTGGGTTCGCTCTGAATTGAATATATTTTTGAGTTATAAAAACAAGTTTAATGTTTGAGATAAACGTAAAAAAAAACGTTTAAAATTTGAAAGATCCAATATTTTGAAGGAGATAAATTTATAAGGATTTTTTTTTGTCTTTTAAGATCTTTTTTACTTTAGACTAAGGCGTCACCTACTACATGTTTTTCTCTTCATTGCATTTCTTTTGTTAGATCTTTAGTCTCAGATTTTTTAACAAATCAAACAAATCCGGTAAAAACTATCAAATGAATGTTGATCAAATTCCTACTTTTATATCAATCTATGCTCTCTTTCCAAAATTTAGTTGCTAATATATCTTATCTTATTTCTTAATTTATTTAAATCATGCAACTTCAGGTAATCTTAAATTTGTGTTATCTTTAATTTTTCAATTTATGTTAAAACAAATTCATACAATTTATGTTACAAGTACTTGCACCCGTCTCACAACACATTTTTAGTGCAAAGACGATGAAAATAATTTTATTCATATATTATTCTCCTCCATAATGCATACATGGATCAAAATAATCATCCTAAAAACAGTTTGTTCATCATTGTATTTCTTAATCTGATATACAGATTACAGACAGAAAATACAACAAGATGACTCCATATACAAAGATTGGTAACCTATTCACTCTATTACCTTATAGTGACCCCATATCTATAGATGCATCAAGCATTTTCCTTCTTTCAATAGCCAAGGCAGAATGTAACTTGTAATACAAATGAACTAGGTGATTTGTGAGGCTATCCCAAGACAAGAAAATAAGTTTCTTTCTCATTCTTTGGCGATTATATATTTCTTCCACAGCAGCTTGTACATTTTAAAAAAATAAGCAATGCACTGAATTTTTTTCTTCTTACATTTGCTACAAAAACTTAATGAATACAGGTGACTACAAAAATACATATATCATACACACATCATTTCATTTTAAATATGAGAGACTACTGGTATGCTCTCCCAAAACATACTCTCTATCTTAAGGAAAACTGAATTTCTTCCAGTGTTCTTCCCTTGGTCTCGGGCACCCATAGTGACGTAAATACAACAGTAAAAGCAGCTACTATTGTGTAGATTGTGAATGTCCCTGTAAACAGCCAAAACAAGTCCACATTATATCGACAAGTATACAAGAGATGTGAATCATGAATATACCCAGTTAACATGGAGATGGAAGAAAAAAATTACAAACACAAACCTCCACTGCTCCAAGTCAAAAGCAAGTTTGCAGTCATTGTGATGATCCACGCTACTAGCCAATTAGCCATGGTTGCTATACTGCCTGCAAGGCCCTTTATATTCACAGGAAGTATCTGTAAAGGATGATTAACAAGTGAGAAATTACGTACTCTTTATTATATTTAATAAACACAAATTAATCCAAATTCTGCAACCATGCTTCAATGCCCAGAGCAGCATGGTGCACTCACAACAAAAAAAAAAAGGTAAATTGCAAGCTTTGACTAAAAAAGCAAATAGTGTAACAATTAGTCGATCCTTCAGATTATTAGCATTTGAATACTAAAGTATTTCATACCTCAGACATTATAAGCCAAGGGATTGGTCCAAGTCCTAGAGAGAATCCAATTACCATAACCTTAAAAAAAGTGATAAAATTGATGAGTACTAAAAATCTTAACTTTCGCACAAAAATCCAACTGAGTTCAAGAAAGATACCACAAGGCCAACAACAGATATCATTCCCAAAATGCTGAAATATTGTGAATCCTTTGATACAACTCCCTGGTATCAATGTAATAAAGGTGTCAAAACTCAAGGATAGCCAAACTCTGGAAATTAAATTAAGCTATTACAAATTTACAACTACTTGTACCAACCTCCAGATAGAATGCGATAGAAACAACGAAAAGACTAGCTGTCATTAAAGATGAGGATATCTGCAAAGTTAAAATGGATCTCAAATATTAAATTCCATTTGCATCATGCAGTATAATGAAGTAATGAAAGCTATTTCATACTCACTATTAGGAGCACCCTCCGCCCACTTTTGTCCACCAACCAAGTAGCTACTCCAGTAGCTATGACCTGGAAAAGAATGCTGATTATGAGAATTGAATTCACTATAGTATCATTATAAATTTACATGAAACCTAAATGTAGTCCAGGCTTTATTTTGCAACCTGAATAGCTCCAAGGCCAACAGTTGCAGCACTGCTGGATGAAATTCCTGTTACAATACAGAAACAGATACAAGTTTAGATCTCAGAATTACTATAGCTTTCATCTAAAACCTCATTTTAGTGTTGTACAAAAAAAAAAAAAAAAACTCATTTTAGTTTCTATTACTAATAAGTGCCAAAACCCAAACCACTGAAAGAAAGATATAGTAAAAACAGAATGGAATTAGTCCTTTACATTCCTTTTGGTAAAAGCCAACAACACATCATTAGAATAAAAATACAGCTACTCAATGAAATTATACGCCTTTAGGTTCGGAAGGATGCAAAGTAGAGAATAGAGACTAAGGGAACATTTGACGCACACAGAGGCACAACACAACATTTTATCATGTATACAGTTTGGTGATCAATAAACAACACAAACAAAATGGATATTTCGTCTTGTCAAGTAGTTCATGAGACAAAAAGTTCTCACATGGTTTGTAGCTTAATAAAATTCATAGAGTTCTGTCTCGTACCTCACCTCTAGATTTTTCTTTTTCGCATGACTATTTTAGAAAGAAAACAAACATGGAACAATTTTTTTATCTTGCCTAGTTATTCACTATTTAGCAAGTCAAATGAACTAAATACTGAACTTGAAATTTACTTGAATTGAGATGTTTTGGTGTGTAGCAAAAGACAAAACACTAATTCCTGTTTATACTTGAACTATATTCTTAATCCTACTTAAATAACGAAATATGGAAACCAACCCTCCCGAAGAGATCACCTAAGATGCTACAAAAAGCATTAAGGTAAAATTAGGAGTAATATTCTAAATGTACCAAATTTGTATCCCAAACTAATTGGTCAATAACTTCATTTCAAAACAAATGAAGAAAAAAAAGCTGGGAGATGCACCTTGGATACATATCTGGGCATATAAGTATCAAATATGGATACAACACTTATACAGTAATACTAAATCAACTTTGGAGTATATGGGCTCCATAAGTTACAAATGAATCCTTTATAATAGGAACAAGAAAAGGCTTCAATAAACGTGGCTGAAATGGCAGCTCAAGGAAGCTTGAGATGTTAAAGAGATGAGCATTGTTGCAAACTCAACTTAGCAAATGGCTTGAATTATTATCACCCCATAAATTTTCACAATTAGTGTTTTATATAAATATCAATTTTTCTTTTTAATTTAATTTGGAGTAAATAAATATTTTGAAAACTTGCATAATTTGCATAATTGAACTTTGAGAACATGTATTAGCAGTGTTGTGGAATTAGGTTTCGGCCTTCCCTATGCACAATCGACTCTTGAATCTAACCTCGTTTATTTTTGCTGACCATTTTTCCAATAAAAAGGTTTTCCACATAATTTAATAAACTTTGGATGTGAGTTGTGACTACCAAAATAATTATGAAATCAAATTTATTTCTTTTTGCCATTTGTTTCCCTTTATGGTTTTGGTTGCAACAAAAGGGAGGCTCATCAGAACCACATTGAATTAATTACTAACATATCACAGTATAACCATTGGTAAGAAAGAAGTCACAAGAATGATTGTTAATGAAAAGAGAACATGAAAACACTAGCTGGTTTAGGGATTGAGACAAGGACAGAGTATCTAAGTTAGAGGCCAGGAGGACATGGCAATGGGATTATATGATCTAAATTTTTTGACATAGGCCATGTCCTTAGTTTGATGGTTAAAGGTATACGGAGACTAATTATCTGACTGTGACAATGGAGGTTTGAATCATGGGATGAGCATAAGAAAACTCAATAGCAAAATAATGATGGGACAAGTAATGAGGATGGTACAGCTCAAATACCATGTTGCAACTATAGGGATTTTGGTAGAAATGGAAAGAGAGAGAGAGAGTACATACTCTAAAATTGGTACTTAATGTGATGTTATGCGTTGAATGTGTTAAGAAAGAACAAAACACTAATCACTGTTTAGACTTGTACTAGACTCGTAAACATAATTAAATAAAGGAAAATGAGAAAACAATCCCAAGAGATCACCAAAGATGCTCTGAAATACAATATTGATAAATTGAGATATCTTTTATATATTCTAACCATGGCCATGGAAATTGAAAACACACCAATATGTAGAGAGTTATGCCTATTAGACATAAATTTTGTAATGTATCTCTAACATCTCAAACCATGTTGTATTATACTAGGCACGGCTATTGTAAGTATTTGAAGGTTTTAAACTACTATCTATCACCTAAGTACCTAACATTTCCCAGTCCTCTCATCCTCCCCTGCACACCAATATGAAAAATACTAGTATTTTAAATTTTATTAATTTTAATGATTACCTGCATTTGCAAAGATGCTAGTTGAATAGAATAAAACTCCATTGATACCACTCAATTGTTGAAGTACAAGTAATCCAATTCCCATCTGCACGTATTTATTTAGTCAAAATCAATGTTTGACTTTTCAGATAAATTACAACAGGACGCGAAGAGAGATTGCATAAAATCAGAACTAATATGGGAATGTATTATACCGATAAAGGGAACCAATATCTTTTCCTCTTGAGATCCGCAAAACTGATTGTAGTTCTTTTTCCATTTGATGCTACAGCTCTCTAGAAAGAGCGAAGTGGTTAGAAGTGCATGTTTATTACATACATATTCTAACATTATACTATTAAGTGGTTAGAAGTGCATGCTTACTGTTATATATTTTAGCTAGATAGCAAAAATTAGACATATAACAATAGGAAATTATGCCATATACCTTAATTTCATGTACTTCAACAGATATATCTGTATCAAATCCCCTCAACACTTGCAACGAAGTCTCGAAGTCATCCATCAGCCCCATCTTAGCCTACGATTCCCCACCGGCCCAACAAAAAATAGAAAAGAAGAAAGAAAATTAAGAAGAGTAGAGTGATGCCATCCCTCTTCTGGTAGGAACATGTGTATTAACAAAGAAAGGTACAAAAGTTCAAGCAGTAGAATGCATAACATTTGATCCATACCAACCATCTAGGAGATTCTGGTATGAAAAATAATCCAGGTATTAATACTGTACAAGGCAAAACTCCTGCAATAAAACAAAAAACATAAATATACTTTGAATTTACTTTATGAACAAGGTGAAAAATACACAAATTTTCCCCAAGCAAATTTATTCGTCCCCTCATGGCTGACCCTGTTTTATTTTATAAACCCGGATCCTCCCCTGAACACACACATACTCCGAGCATTTTTGTTGTATATGCTCATATGAAAACTTAATGAAACTTGTTACCACAAGGTCACCAAGAGTTCAATTTGTCCATCCAGAAAAACTGAGTCAAGTAAATCATCAGGACTTTTTACCTAGGATTGCAAGCACTCTCCAGTTGGCAAAAAGCCCCAACAAATAAGCCAGCATTATTCCAATTGTAACAGAGAGCTGAGCCAGAAAAGTTGCATAAATATTAATTCCAAATTCAATACCTCCACACCGGCACGCACACCCTTTAATTAATATAGAAATTGAAAGAAACGACTTGAGATTCAGAAACAATTTTTTTTTCAACCTGGTTCACCGATCCAAGGCTTCCTCTCATGTTCTCAGGTGCTATCTCAGCTATATAAACAGGCACCTAAACACGGGAAAGAAAAATCAAATCAGTACACAAACAGCTTTAACTCAGCAATCAGCAACCTTCCAAATAGGCTCAACAAATAAAAAGATCCATAAAGATGACCAAAATTACCACATAAGAGATGATCCCAACGCCAAAACCTTCTAACAACCTCCCCATAAACAAAAAGGAGGAGTCCTATAAAACCAACAAAACATCATATCAGACAAAATCCTTGATCACACAAATAAAATTAACCACCATACCTCATCAAAATTCAAAACCAAACCACTCATGCCACTTGCAAACAGTAGTATTACTTACTTTGGCAAAAGAAATGGCGAGCCACCCTATTATATTGGGAATCGAAGCAATCATCAACGACTGCAAGCAACATTCAAACAACACCCAAAAAGCAAATAAAACACTCCTCACAATTATCCCTTTATCAGAATGTGTTCAAAACAATCAAACACTGCCAAAGAATAGGTGAATTATACCCCTTTCCGCCCGACGTATTCTGCTATCTGACCACTGGCTATAGCTCCCACCATTGCACCCACATTGGATAACGATCCAAACAAAGAAAACTATCACAATATCAACAACAAAAGTAAGTAAAACACTGAGAAGAACACAAACTATATAGAATTAAATCATAAACCATAAAATAAAATAAAAATACACCTCTGAAACCGTGAGGTTTAGATCCTTGATTATAGCTTGTTGCGTCGGAGAAGAATATCCACACTTTCCACACATAAAAAAGCAAAAAATTAAAAATCAGTAATTGGTTATTTTGACGGTGAATCAAACAAAATTGGGAATGAATTGATTGAATTGAATTGAAGCAGACCGTGAAACCGAATTGAATAGGACCCAAAGCAGCGATGAGAACACAAAAGAGAACAGAAACAGAACCATCGCGCATAATCTGAGTGGTGGATCCCATAACACTAGATTGTCTTGAATTCATTTTATACCAACTTCCGGTATGAAGAAACGGTTTCTGAAGATCCCTTCCATCTCCACCACCACCAGCCTCTTCTCTGAAACTCATCTTCCCCTTCAAAGATTTCTACGTTACGTTGCGTTGCGGTGAAACGGTTTTATTATTATTTTGACTGAAAGGTGTTTGTGAAAATGTCCCACAGAGGTTTTTGAAAACGTGATATTGCTGAGCTGTGTTAAAGTGTCGCTTTATAATAACATGAGAAAAATAATAATAATAATTGTTGAAGAAGGGTTGGTGTGTAGATTTGTTGGTTGAGTTCGTGGTTCTTATCATATCTATCTTTCTGGTGTTGTGGCAGTGTATTATTATTTTTCTATATTATTATTATTATTGTGTTTATGTCTATCTTATTATTAGTGTAGTATTTTTTTTTGGAATTTTGTGAGTGATGATGTGAAATGTGGAGTAGCATAATTGACGGAATTGTGTGACTTAATTTGGTATGTGAAATGTGAAATGTGAAATGATAGCGAGGGAAGCATGGAGTGTTCTTTCTCATTTACTGCAAAAATGTGAGCTGTTTGTAGATGGATGACGACGGTAAGGTATGACTAGCAGATGCAGTAACACTTTTTCACCATTGCCATAGTTGTAATTTTTGTGACAAATCTATAATGTAAAAGTAAAATAGTGTTTATTTTTGAAATATTAGCCAATTTCATATTATCTCAGGTAATAGTATTATTTTCAATTATCCTAATGTAATGTTAAAATTATGTTCTTTTAACTTTTCATTGAATATGGTGGTTTAATATTTTACACAAATGCTTACGTGACATGTTTAATGAGAGGGTAAACAAAAATTCGCTAACATTACATAGAGCAAGATGACAAAATTTTAAGTCAACATATTCAATTAGAGGCTAAAAGGATGAAATCTTCACATTATAGGGGTAATCGAAAAATTAAATATCAGAGAGGAGTAAATCAAAATTCACTAACATTTCAACAATATTTAACCCTATATAATTGATGTAAATTTACTATTAAATTTTGGATTTAATTCATTTGAGTATAAAAGAATATTAACTACTAGTTCAATTGGTAGTGGAAATAAATTGAACATGTACTTAAATTTCATGGTACATGGTTCAATTTCTATGAAAGGCAAAAACTCAATTAACGAGGGGGTGGAGTTGGAGAAGATCGTGAGATACATCGTCAGAATTACCTACTAAATACGTAGAAAAGATGTCCGGACTATTGCACCATCAATGAACCATAATCATTTTTTTACGCATGAACCATAATTGTTAGAATATAAAACAGTTTGATTTTTATTGTAACAACTTTAAAAGTTAAATATATGGATGAATGTGATTTGTTGAGAGTGTAATTTTTTTATAGTAATAGTTTCAATTGTTTTCTGATTATAGTATAAGAAAGTCATGAATTCATTTATGTTATCTTCTTATATTATTATTTTGTATGGAATTTTCAAGGATAATTTTTTTTATGAACTAGAGTACATTTAAGAGTTATCTCTAGGATCGGTAATGATCTGAGTCAATTTGTGAATAGTTCGATTTGATAATTGACTCGTGAACTTACTTTATGAATCAAATGAGTTGAACTTAGTTTATGAATCAAATGAGTTGAACTTGAGTTAAAAATTAAGTTTGTTAAACAAATGAGCTGAACATAAACTATATATAGTTTGATTTGTTTGGATCATGAACTAACTTGATTATATATATTTCTAAATCTTTTTAACTATACACATCAATGAACATTTCAATTCCCTATGTACGGCTATTTCCCACTCTTCCTTTACAAAAAATTAATTTTACTTCTTTACACTCTTTTTTCTTAAAAGACTTTCCATTTTCCATTTTCCACTTTTAGAAGAAAGATCTTTCCTCTCTTTTTTTCTACGGTATATCTTTGTATCCTTTGTATATTGAATGATATCTCCAATCCATTTGCAAATAGAGTTCAGCTGATGTCATTTTATCTTGAAGGGATGACCTATTGGAGTTCGAAATTGGAAGAATATTTTGAGAATAATTGTGGAATTTTGTTGGATTTTGGTTTGTAACTTTGTTACTTGTATTGGTTTATGCTAGTTTGAATTTTGTACGCGTTTATCCATTATACACTTGGGATGACTTTTATTTTAATTTAATATTTACCTTTTCTTTTTTTTAAAAATAGTTTAATAGGTTAAAGATCAAATCTCCCGCCTGACGCCTCATTCCTAAGAGAAACAATCTTGTTGCGACGTCTTCTAACAATTTTTTTGGAGTGATAGTACTCCGTATTACGGTCACCATTGGCAATCCATTTCCCTCTTGACTTTTGGTGCAACAGGTATTCTTCTTGATACAGAGTAGTCGCGAGTTAATCTTGAAGCTCATTTTCCAAAGACTCGAGAAAATTGCTATACAACCATAATTTGGACTGTTTTGGATCCCATTCAGTCTTGCCAAAATCTATTTCCAAAGACCGCTTTGTTCCAAACTTTGAGATTGTCGGTGAGATTGCGTAACAGAAACACCAATTCTCTTCCTCTGGTCCAATTTTCCTGAAGAACTTGTCGAAAATTCTCATGTGTATTCCAGGCAGCTTCAAAGTGGGCATAGTTGCTTATTAATTTTTGCAGGAATAATAAAGTGGGCATAGTAGCTTTGAAAGAGACACATTGTAGTGGCACAATTTCTCACAATGCCATAAGAAAATTGGGCTCTAAATATTTTCTTTTGGTGGAAGCTAGAGGTTTCTCTGACGATATTTGGGTCATGTGTAATATATTGGATATTATGGTACGCGTTATCAAATCTAACTTTCACTTTCTTCATGTGCAGGTTAAGGAAAAAGACATGGACTCTTGGCTTCTAACTGTGGTTTATGCTAGTCCTCGTAAGAACGAGAGAAGGGAGACCTGGCATCTTATTCACCCATTAGCAACAACTACTACCGACCCTTGGCTTGTGATGGGTGACTTTAATGAGATTGCTAGTCCGGATGGAAAGAAAGGGGGGTGCAAGTAGATATAGGAAAATGTTTGCAATTCAACATGTCGATTAATGACTGTTATTTTAATGAGTGCAATCTTCATGTGCAGGTTAATGAAAAAGACATGGGCCCTTGGCTTTTAACTGTGGTTTATGCTAGTCCTCGTAAGAACGAGAGAAGCGGGACCTGGCATCTTATTCACCAATTAGCAACTACTACTACTACCGACCCTTAGCTTGTGATGGGTGACTTTAATGAGATTGCTAGTCCGGATGAAAAAAAGGGGGAGTGCAAGTAGATGTAGGTAAATGTTTGCAATTCAACATGTCGATTAATGATTGCAATCTTATGGAGGTTACTACTGCGGGAACAAAGTTCACTTTGAGGGGACCTCAGTGGAATGGAAGGGACAAAGTCTTTAAAAAACTTGATCGGGTTCTTTGTAATGTCCCTTGGAGATTAAGATACCATGGGAGTTTTGCTAAAGTGCTTCCTCGTGTACAATCTGATCATCATCCCATTATTGTTCCTGACGAAGGGGAGCCTAATGAAGGGAGAAATCTCCCTTTTCGTTTTATAATATATCGTTACTGATTGATGATATAAAATTATAAGTATGATTCATTTTATAAAAAAAATTGAGATGGTGGGTTGGCAGAATTAAATATTTATTAAGTACTATCATTAAATAATTATAAAGGGTGTTACTTATTTGTGTTCTAAGGCACATGAAATTTTTAAAAACTTAAACATACAACTTTGAAGATGAATATTTCTAAATTGAGTTTTTAAACACGTGTTCTTAGGACACAAATTAGCATTCTCCAATTATAAACGAGTGTCATATACATGTGATATCCACTTAAGTATCCTAAAGTATATCTCTCCATTGTAGATGTTCTGAGATATCAAACTCTCTTGACCACATCTTTAAGAGATTGAATATACTAACCACTTGGACCATATATTTGGCAATGGTAGCATATTATGAAATATTATATTCAGTATAACGATCTTAATTGAATTTAGATATGTTGTCTTAAATATGGTTGTGTGGTTGAGGATGACATTTGTCCTATAAAAGGGTGTACCTGCAAACACTGTGATGATCAAGTAAGTAATAGTTGTGAGTGTGAGATTTTAAGATTTAGAAAATGTGTACAGAACCAGAATCATATGTAAGATATTACTTATAGATTGAGGATTGTGGTTTCTTCGGTGGAAACTCAATTGGTACAATTGTGTTATCTGAGAGCTATAAACATGTCATGATATGATCTTCATCATACAACCCTACTTAGATTTTTAGACATGCTTAAATGTGCCGCTAGGGCGTATCCATAACATAGTTTGTAATTGACTACTTATTGGTGGTGACGAGTTTCTTTGTTGAGTTGTGTTAGATAGTGTCTGAAATAGGTACATTTAATATAATATTAGCATCATTAGTTACATTAAAAAAGTCTAAACTATTTTTTTATACTATAATGAAAATAATTATTTTTTAAAAATTAACTGTAAAAAATGATTTTCAAGAAAATATAAATTCTTTTATGTCTTTTATCGACAAGAAATGACGATCTTGAATAGGTGAAAGATCAAATACAAGTAAATGGGCTTCATATTCAACAATACAACAAATCTGCTTAGCAAGAGTTTGGTATAAACTGTTGAGTTTTTCTTTTTGCACCTCTTAAGAATTCTTGTGTGCCCCTTAAAAAGGCCAAAATATCCCTTTCGTTACTTAACATGTGGATATTTCACTTTCATTTCTTCACCCCCCCCCCCCCCCCCCTCTCTCCCCCAATTCAAATTTTTGCAAGCAGACTATAGAGACTAAGAAGATTTGGCCTTTTTGATAATTTCACAAGTGCACGAGTTTATCGTCGCATAAAAATAGTATCAATCTACAGAGACTAAGAAGAGACAAGATAAAATAACATGTTTATAAAGATTAGAAAGAGAAGTAGTCAAAACAAAGAGAATATGCAGAAAAGATATTGTTTGCAATTTTCAGAATTAGCAACCACATCATAACAAAGATATAATTTTATAGAATTTTAAGTGAATGAGAGAAGAGAAGTGAGGATGACATTTATAGAATTTTTGGATTCCTCTCATTGGTCAATGTCATGTCATGGCTGCGCCGCACCAGTGACCAATCAAAATTGGCCACTTGACAAGGCAACAAAATTTGACCACAGACAACATAATGTAAACACCGATCGGTCCACTAGTTAAGTAGTAAAGAAAATTCACTAGATAAGTAATGGACAGTGATTTTTCCAAATTTTTTATTTTTATAACGTTCGTTACTTAAATAATAAAAGAGATAAAAATAGAAATAAACATAGCGTACTAGAACCACATCAAATTCGATTCATTTAATTAAAGTATTCAGAATGACAATTTTAGTTCCTCAATTTATCCTCTAAGTTTACTTCTCATTTTAGAGGAGTCTAACTAAAAACTACACCCTTTTGAAGCAATGGCTGAGATTTTAATTTTATTTCATTTTATATAAACATAGCGTACTAGAACCACATCAAATTCGATTCATTTAATTAAAGTATTCAGAATGACAATTTTAGTTCCTCAATTTATCCTCTAAGTTTACTTCTCATTTTAGAGGAGTCTAACTAAAAACTACACCCTTTTGAAGCAATGGCTGAGATTTTAATTTTATTTCATTTTATATGTCATTCCTTTTGAATTTTCTGATCACCTTTTATTCCCCCGGAAGAGCATATTTATGAATTTTTAATAATTATTTAATATTAAAATAAATTATGCAAAATTAAGCTCTCATCTAAATTATAAAAATGTCGGATGCTATCAAATAGATATCTGAAATTACAAAATTTGTTTGACATGACATTCCTTTTGGATTTTCTTATCAGCTAATGCTACGATAGATCACCTTCACAAGTGGTCCACTATAGACAAGTGATCAATACTATTATAACGAATACGAATTTGACAAAATCCATTGTTGGATTGAAAGTTTATATCATGTAGATCACTCATAAAAAAATTTAAAAAAATTAAAA
Organism: Trifolium repens; assembly: GCA_030408175.1. Lineage (NCBI taxonomy): Eukaryota > Viridiplantae > Streptophyta > Magnoliopsida > Fabales > Fabaceae > Trifolium > Trifolium repens. The sequence continues at coordinate 44,193,041 of CP125851.1, forward strand.
ATCATTTGATATGTAATGAGATCTATTAAGATTAATGATATTTTATAAAAACTCATAAACCGTTAATTTTAATGGGTCTCAATAACATATCAAATTATTTTCAATTTCTCAAAAAAATATTATGGATAATCTATATGATATAAACTTTCAATCCAACAGTGAATTTTATGAAATTTATATTCGTTATAATGTTATTCATAATTGGTCCACCATGAACCACTTGAAAAACCTTGTTCGTATTAAAATTTTCCTTTCGTTATTATATAAACTTCCAAAAAATTGGCATAATGAATATTTTTGAGAAAATGAATGGTACCATCTAACATCAACAAATGAATTTCCTTTATTCCTATTCTAAATTTCAAAACCAATGGACAACATATTATGGGATCAATATTAGCACAATATTTGAGAAAGGAAAACTAAAGTATTATTAAATAACTAAAACATAAACATGACTAAAATCATTGCAACAATATCAACTTATTTACTATCACAGCTGAAACATTGCATAAACTCTCCATATTTCACTGTTAAAGATATCAGAGAAACAGGGGTTTTTTTCCAAGCCTATGGCATTATTGCATTAACAACTATTGATATATATGTTCCCATATTATTGTGAAACATGGAAATAATTAATCTCCTACTTGGTCTTTTTGGATTTTTCAGATGACTTTTCAGGAGATTTTTCAGGGGACATTTCAGGGGATATTGTTTTCTTCACTGATTCATATGCGTCACCCAATTTGGTTTTAGCTTTTTTCTTGGACTTTTCAAAGGATTTTTCTGGAGACTTTTCAGGAGACATTTCAGGGGACTTTTCAGGAGACTTAGTTTTCTTTACCGATTCATCTGTGTCACTCTCATTAGTTTTTGATTTTTTTTTGGACTTTTCAGGAGACTTTTCAGGAGACATAGTTTTCTTTGCTGATTCATATGCGTCACCCAATTTGGTCTTAGCTTTTTTCTTGAACTTTTCAGGGGACTTTTCTGGAGACTTTTCTGGAGATTTTTCAGGGGATTTTCCAGGGAACTGTTCAGGAGACATAGTTTTCTTTGCCGATTCATATGTTTCACCCACTTTAGTTTTAGCCGTGTCATATGCACCTGATGCTTTATCTTTGGCAACATTAGCTGTGTCTCCAACTGAATCTGAAGCCTTCCTTGTTTGCTTCTGGGCTTCACCAAATGCACTACTTGCTTTATCTTTTCCATAATCAACTGCTCCTTTTGCTGTCTCTTTAGTATTATAAGCCGTTTTAGAAGCAAACTCAGAAGATCCTATATATGCAAATCCATAAACATTATATTTTAATACAATATAAAAGTTTACAGCGTAATGCAATCGTAATTTAAAATAAACATGTACCTGATGCAGCATTTTTCACTGAATATGCAGCATTTGAAGCAGCTTCTTCAACTTGAATCTTTGTATTTTGTGGTATTTCTTTCATATCCTCGTTTGCCGCGAATTGTCTATGACAAATAATTGCATATTAATAATGAATGAAAGGATAACTTTTGAGGTTTGGCAAAACAACCATATTTATAAAACTATTTGATTTTAATCATATATCTACTTCTAAAATTACACATAAATAACTACAAATGTGTCGGTGTTCATCACTAACATAACGCTAACACATCTAATGTAATTCCCAAAATAATTGATAATCTTATTAGTTTTCCAATTATATCATTTTCTCAATGATATCAACGTAAACATACTAATGTCTATGTCGCGTCTGCGTCCACGTTTCATTGATTGTTGTTGCATACCACAATAGTTGTGTGGCATCAACAAAAATGGATACATCATTGTTCAACTTAAAATGTATACATTTCCTTTGAGTTTGAGGAGATAATTATGTGATTTTGACATAAAATTAAATAAAAAAAGAATAGTATACTTACTTAGAAATCTTATCATAAGCCCATTGAGCAAAAGTCTCGGATTTTTTTTCAGCTTCACTGGCCACCTCAGTGGCACCATCCTTAACATCTCCAGCTGTGGCTTTGGCATCTTCAACACCATATGGTCTACACATTCCTACACATATGGCAAGACAAAACACCAACAAAACATATTTTGCATTTGGTGTCCTCATTTTTCTATCTTAATAACGATTAGTTTTTCCTTTTTCTGCTTTGTATGAAAGAAAATGAATTTACTTAAGGTTCTGTATATATATTTGTGTGTGACTGAACTTAGAAAAATGCATGGAAGGTATTGCGTTGCATGCGGTTTGCATCTAATCTTGATTATTGTAACGTGTTTTGCTCCACTCCACTATATGGGAGGAATACAAATTTGGTGGTGATTTTTTTTGTGGTCATTGATTTTGGCATAAAAAAGTTTGAAAATTATTATTTTAAACTTGTAATTATAATTTAACGGATATGTTCTATTTTACATTGACATTTATTATAATTCAAGCATTCTACCATATCATGTAAATATAATTAAAGTGGTATAATTTGGCTGAATATATAATTGTCATTAGAATATGGTGTAAATTTTTTTTAAAGACTCAGTGTATATCCTAATTTCTCTTATTATTATTATTATTATTATTATTATTATTATTATCAAGTAAAAAAATATGTGAGTTTGTTTTAAGTTATTATTTTTGTAGATTCCTCGAAATAAAATAAAAGAAAATAATATTCTCATGTTTGTTTGTTAAAAGGTTATTAAATTTTTTTCTTTGGTATAAAAGATTCTTGTGAAAAAGAAAAAAGAAATTCAAAGAAAAAGGTGGGAATAAAAATTCCCATGAAATGTAAATAAAATGAAATTATATGTAGCTATCAAATAACTTCTCTATTATAAAAGTTCCTAAAAATAATTACATTTAAGTGAATTCTTCGGTACACATTTATTAAAATGTGTACCGCTACACTTGTTAAGGTGGACAATTGTGATAAGTTCACAAATCGTGTTTATTAGTTTTTCTATAGTAAACACTATGTGTGGACCTATTAAATTGTCCATCTTATATGTTCCGATACATGCATGTCCAAATAAATGTGTATTGAAGTGTTCGCCTTAAATTTAACCAAACACATGTTATTAAAAAACCTAGGAATAAATTTTCATCTTTATATTTCAAAAAATTTATTCCTAAATTAAATTTAGTGAACTTGAAACAAACGGACTTGGATCCCCTCCTTCACTCATTTGTCTACCACACTCTCTTTCACTCATTTGTATCTATCTCTCTTACTTTTTCTCACATTTCTTCTCTTTATTATCTTTTTATTGATTTTTTCTTTGAAAGAGAAGAAGGAGAGGATCCAACCTCGAAACAAACACCCCCCTTAGTTTTCATTTTTATCTATATACCAGATTAGGATTGTGTTAGTTTTTCTTTCTCATTGTATTTGAGTTCCCTTTTGTATTTGGGCTTTTTGTTTGGGTTTTTATCCAATAGGCCTTTTTTTTGTGTTTAGGCATTTTTTCTGTGTTTAATGATTGAATAGATAGTATTATTCAGAATAATATAGAATATTATTATAAGTATTCTATCATTACTCATTATAATTTCAAGTAAAAATGATGGTTGATGACACCCTGATTTTCAAAGGCTAAAAGGGGCATTATTTTTTTTTTTAAACAAAACAGAGCGCGCGTAAATTTTTGTGATGAGCTGGCATTAATCATACAATAGGACTAATTAAACATTAGTGCTTCAGAGAAGCAAAATATGGTACCTGAATAATTACAGTCCCAAAAGATAGCGTTCTAGTTCATAACAAATACCCACAAGATGTTATGAACTCTACGCATCACACCGCCAAACGGCTAAAGCAGTTTAAGTGCAAAAATTAGTATAATATACAGTCATCCAACTACAGTCAGAATAATACTAAGCCTAACCAAAAGGCACGGTGTACAGACACACCGGCACAAAACACCTACGTGACCACAGCGTCACACGATCACTGAGGGCCAAAGAAGCCACTGCCGTCCTCACGACCCACAGTCTCAGACGGGAAACCATCGTCTAGGTGGGGATAACCCGTTCATGTTTCAAAGTAAGGGTCACCACACGTATACATATACAAAAGAATATACAACAAAACATACACACCGAATACACCTATACCAAATACACATAATCCAAAATACGGAAAGCAAATAAACATTTAGCATATCCTTCTCAACAAGCATCATAATCCAAATGCGCACACAGTCTATCAATGCAGACTCTACAATGAGCGTGACACCAATCACTGGCTGCCACATACATGAATTCCGGAATTTAACCTCTCCGCAGAGAGTCGTAGGTCCCACCTACTAAACCCCGCAGGGCAGGTGAAGCCACACAGACGCTATCACCGGGTGAAGCCACACAGATGCTATCACCGACTCAATAAAATCCCGCAGGATTAGGTGTAGCCACACAGACGCAAACACCAGGTGAAGCCACACAGATGCTATCACCAACTATGAAATGCATGAGCATATTTTCTATTTTAGCATATATAGGGCAGTCACACAGACACTGTCCCCGGTGAAGTCACACAGACAACCACCCGTGTAGTCTCCATCTGACATACACGTTCCATACATGCTCATGCAACAATTCACATACATACACATATGTAATCACGACCACATGTCAACACATATATTTCGCAAAATCATATGTAAGACAATCACACAACATACATATATTCTCAATCATATGTTATTCAATCACAACAACATACATAGATTCTCAATCATATGTAAACAACGCATGTAATATAAACACTTTCTCATCCCGAGAATACATCACACATACATGCCAAGCACTCAAACACAGCATAAACAAAGCATACACACATGCCATTACAGAAAAGATAGAAATTAACCTTTTACAACACATAACTTATCTAAGTTAATATCACATTCTAATTGATCACTCATAGGGATGTCAATTTGCATCCGTTAGAGCGGATCCCCGCGGGGATTGCCCCGTTCGGAGCTTCGAAAACAAAGATTTTTTCCCCGTGGGGACGGGAATGGAGGCAAAAATTCCCCCGCAGACAGTTCGGGGCGGGGAACGGGGAAGCTGCATCCGTCACCACGGATTCCCCGAATCCGTCTATATATACTTATCTATATATTATTATTATTCCCTATAAAAAATATTATTATTATTATTATTATTATTATTATTAATTTACATATTAAATGTTGATTCTTTTTCAAAAGAAAAATAACTGAAGAGTCAATCAATGTCATGATTTTCTTGGATAATTGCTTAATATTTTGTCAAAACTAACTTTATTTGTTTATTTTGGTTGGATATTTACCAATTACCAATAGTTTTGAGATATTTTGGTTTTGTATGATTATGCATATTTTGTTATACATTATGGAATATTTTAACTATTAGATTTTGTATGATTAGTAGCCAAATGTTTTTGCAACGTTTTTTTGGTTATGAATGATTATTTACGTGTTGTTTTTATTTATTTTTAAAAGAAAGATGCAAAATATTTGTTTTTTTAAATAAAAAAGGAAAAAATAACGTCATATTACTATCATAATTTTGACCGAAAAATATAATTTTTTGTTAATATTCGATATTCGTGGATCCCCGCAGAAACCGTGGGGATCTGTGGGGATGGGGATGAAGATAAATGTTCACCCATGGGGACGGGGATGGAGGCAAAAATTCCCCCGAAAGCAATTCGGGGCGGGGAACGGGGATAGCTTCCTCCGCACATTCCCCGCCCCGTTGACATCCCTAATCACTCAAATAGGTCATAGCCCGGCTACTAATGGATTCAAGACCTATGGTTGTTCCCTCACAACTAACTAGGCTCAAATCATTTTCAAAACAACTCTTAAAACATTAACACTTAATAAATAGTTTTTCTCGCAATTACATTATTGAATTAAAACCAACTATTTTAAAACATTTTCAAAAGAGAGTCCTTTCTCAAACAACTTATGCCTTAAATCATAAGTTCAAATCTTTTCAAAGCTAGACAAGTTCAAACTAAAACTTTTCTCAATAAACTTAAAACAAAAAAACTTTCATGAACGCCCACAACTTAAACCTTTTTAAAACACAACTCCCGACACAAGGATTTTCATTCCAATACACAAATCGATTTTCCAAACATTTTCCTCTTTTCAAAGAAAGACAATCTCTATTATTTTTCTACTACTATACTTCAATTTCAAAACGGCGATAAAATAGTTACAACTTGAAACGACCATAACTCATTCAATTTTTATCCGATCGAGACGAGCCATACATCGAAATCTTCGTCTCGAAAAGACAGTTCAAATAGTTAAGTTTCTAGGCTACAAAAACAAATTTTAAAATGACCTAAAGGCCCTTATAGATTTCGGCCAGAATTGAAATATCCTCAAAATAATTGTTTTCGAAAATCAAACATAGCTAAAACACTTATACAAATATTAATTTCACACAAACCAACTCAATTTGATTTTATTTAAAACTTAACAACTTTTTCAAAACCCTAACTTCATAAACTCATAGAATTTTAGGGCTTTTCAATTCTAGCATTTTCCTTCCAAAATTAAACTCATGAAACAACTAGTGCTAGTTTCAATTTCAAGTAAATCATAGCATAAATTCATTTCCAACATTTTCAACAATCACCAACTTTCAAAAATGATCACAATCAAAATATTTTCTTAGATCTATTATCACAAAAGCTCATCCAACAATATTAACAAAAGAAAAATCAAAACCTAACACCATCTTCTTGAACATAAAATCAAACAATTTCAAATCACAATTTTTCTTTTGGATCTATCACTAATTATCATGAATCTATACCTTTAATGAAGGAAAAATTAAAAGCTCATACTCCATAATATTAGGCCACACGGCCAAGAAGAGAAAAAGTAGGGGAAAGGATTTTCTTACCAAAAGATTTAACTCATAAGCACCTCCAAGTTACAAGGATCAACTTTGATTCCAAGCTTTACTCCTAATTTCATCTAGCTCTCTCACAAAAATGGATTTTTCTTCTATGTTCTAAGAGTTAAAAAAAAGAAATGGAACAAGAGTGAAAGAAGCTTTCACGTGAGATGAGAGAAAAGGATTGGAAAGTCTCATGACTTTGCTTCATATTGATCACTTGAGTAAGTCATGGCCCTTGGATCTAAAAGGTAAAATTCTAAGATCAATTCTAGCCTTTCACTAAAACTTGGTCACCAAGACACTATCATAAATATCTAGATATTATGTGACAAAAGTCATCTCACTCAGTCCCCGCGCTTGCGCTTAAACGAGTCGTATTTCGCGTACCGATAAACTTTACAGAAACAGAAAAATTCTACCGTAAACCACTTAATTAAACAATTGACAAAATTTCGAATAAATTTTATTCCGAATAAATTTTCGCTCCTTAGCTCAGAAAAATATAATGAGATCAAACTCTCATCGCAGTCGATATATAAAGTCTCCATTTAAATTTTAACGGAAATCAGAAACCATAAAATTTTCAAACAGCATGTATATTTTGCCCGTTTTCTCAAAAATAACTAGAAAAATATTTTCAACATTTCGGCGAGACAAAACTGTTTCTAAACTCATTTAAAGCTTATAAAACCATTGTGCCAATTTTTGAAATGTTAAACTAACGCGCAGACACAATCTCAGCAAAAATGCTGTTAAAACAGACAATCAAACAGAAAACCGATAAAAACAAATAGCAGAATATCATTTAATATATCTCAATTCTAATTCCTGGTATTGAAATTCTACGGGTCTTACATTACTACCCACCAAAAAGAAGTTTCGTCCTCGAAACTAAAGGTAAGAATAATAACTCAACAAGTTATTACTAACACCAACACTGGCACAACCGTGCACCTATCGCAACCCTCTACAAAGTCGCACTGGTTCAAACTCTAGACACAAAGCTAGACATTACACAATGAGTCACCACTCAAAATTAACTTTACTACAAAGGTTCATAACCTCTAGTTTCTCAAAGATCCTAGGTCAACTCGCCAAATTCCCAAGGTTACATTTTCTGCCTCCACGTCACAGCCAATTTCACTTGGTTCACACGAAGTGGTGACCGGCTACCCTCCAAAAAGAAACACCAAAAACTCTCTTGAGCCTCTTTACTCTTATCATTAAATTCTCTTTTCCTCACAAGAGCTCGTCACCCTGATCATTCTTAATTATTCCGACATCACCTCTCCTGTCAAGATACCTACCTCCAAAATATTTCCTAAGGTACTCCCCACATCACTATTATTCAACCGTCCATGATGACAATATCCAAAGTCCTTTACTTACTAAATACAGATTCCCATTATGCCGCGTCGTTCTTCATCGTAACCACTACAATGAATCGAAGCTATACTAATTTTCACCAAACTTTGCCATTAGACAATTGCTTACCCTTTTCATTTCCACATACAACTCACACACCGCCATGATATCCATTCAGGTGGTGCTTTCAAATCCTTAATATACACGCGCAATCATAATTTTCCAAATTATGTGTGAGGTAATTCCTTTCGCCAATCCTCAATTGACATAAGCTACATTCTCATGTGCTTCTCTCTTACTTATTCTTAACACGTATTTCCAATGACTAACTTCCCCATTCAATTCCTTTGTACTTTTATTCAAATATGCCAAACCCCACTTTCATTGGCATACATTGCTGACGTGGTTCTTAACTCAACCTCGACTCTACACGAGGTACATCATTGCACTCCGTCTTATAATTCCTTTCTCATGCACAACTTGAATTTTGCACTGCGATTACCATGCTGATGCTACGACCTCTACAAAACTCCAATCAGGTCCTCCTCAATGCCTAGAGTTGGTTCCCAAACCACCATGACCCATAACTTGTTGATTCCAAACAACATCATTAATTCGCCGCACACAAAATAATTACTCTCGTTCCACATCAACTTGTTTCCGATCAAGCACACTCTTCTTCGTTCGATTGGTCCTTCATCATCGTGACTATTCTAAAGTTATAAAGTTTGTTCCCACCGGGGAATCAATTTCTAGATCTCAAGTTCTAGCTAATCCTGCTCTTACATCTAGTCACTCATCGTTCTCTTATTCACTTCTAACTTTTACTAACGATCATCTATTGCACTCTTCCTAATCAAACGCTCCAATTAATTAATTCCTCAAGTTCATATTAAGTATCTCTCTATGCATAGCTATCTCTAATCTTATCTTCGTCACGTCACTATATTTTACCTCTAAACAGACATATCTTACTCATACATCAAGCCATGAAACACTTATCTCAAATCTTAATGCTTGACCTATCAAGGCAGCTACCAACGCACAACACTTTACTATGATTTCATCCTTAGTACGTTCGATACCCAAATCAAACTCTTGAATCTAATCCTCAAGAATTCTAAATACTTGTTGTATCATCCAGATTCATCCATTTAATCTCAATATACAATAAAAGCCCTTCCAACTTTCCAAGGGCCATGACTTAATCAAGTGATCAATATGAAGCAAAGTCATGAGACTTTCCAATCCTTTTCTCTCATCTCACGTGAAAGCTTCTTTCACTCTTGTTCCATTTCTTTTTTTTAACTCTTAGAACATAGAAGAAAAATCCATTTTTGTGAGAGAGCTAGATGAAATTAGGAGTAAAGCTTGGAATCAAAGTTGATCCTTGTAACTTGGAGGTGCTTATGAGTTAAATCTTTTGGTAAGAAAATCCTTTCCCCTACTTTTTCTCTTCTTGGCCGTGTGGCCTAATATTATGGAGTATGAGCTTTTAATTTTTCCTTCATTAAAGGTATAGATTCATGATAGTTAGTGATAGATCCAAAAGAAAAATTGTGATTTGAAATTGTTTGATTTTATGTTCAAGAAGATGGTGTTAGGTTTTGATTTTTCTTTTGTTAATATTGTTGGATGAGCTTTTGTGATAATAGATCTAAGAAAATATTTTGATTGTGATCATTTTTGAAAGTTGGTGATTCTTGAAAATGTTGGAAATGAATTTATGCTATGATTTACTTGAAATTGAAACTAGCACTAGTTGTTTCATGAGTTTAATTTTGGAAGGAAAATGCTAGAATTGAAAAGCCCTAAAATTCTATGAGTTTATGAAGTTAGGGTTTTGAAAAAGTTGTTAAGTTTTAAATTAAATCAAATTGAGTTTGTTTGTGTGAAATTAATATTTGTATAAGTGTTTTAGCTATGTTTGATTTTCGAAAACAATTATTTTGAGGATATTTCAATTCTGGCCGAAATCTATAAGGGCCTTTAGGTCATTTTAAAATTTGTTTTTGTGCCCTAGAAACTTAACTATTTGAACTGTCTTTTCGAGACGAAGATTTCGATGTATGGCTCGTCTCGATCGGATAAAAATTGAATGAGTTATGGTCGTTTCAAGTTGTAACTATTTTATCGCCGTTTTGAAATTGAAGTATAGTAGTAGAAAAATAATAGAGATTGTCTTTCTTTGAAAAGAGGAAAATGTTTGGAAAATCGATTTGTGTATTGGAATGAAAATCCTTGTGTCGGGAGTTGTGTTTTAAAAAGGTTTAAGTTGTGGGCGTTCATGAAAGTTTTTTTGTTTTAAGTTTATTGAGAAAAGTTTTAGTTTGAACTTGTCTGGCCTTGAAAAGATTTGAACTTATGATTTAAAGCATAAGTTGTTTGAGAAAGGACTCTCTTTTGAAAATGTTTTAAAATAGTTGGTTTTAATTCAATAATGTAATTGCGAGAAAAACTATTTATTTAAGTGTTAATGTTTTAAGAGTTGTTTTGAAAATGATTTGAGCCTAGTTAGTTGTGAGGGAACAACCATAGGTCTTGAATCCATTAGTAGCCGATCTATGACCTATTTGAGTGATCAATTAGAATGTGATATTAACTTAGATAAGTTATGTGTTGTAAAAGGTTAAGAGGATTAGCCGGATTGGGGATTTTCGTCGAGAGAGACGGATATTGCTCGCGTAGCGTAAGTTGTTTGTGTTGGAAGCTAGCCGAGGTAAGGGCACCTTTTAATTTCTATCTTTTCTGTAATGGCATGTAACACCCCGATTTTCAAAGGCTAAAAGTAGGCACTTTTTTTTTTTTTAAACAACAAAGACTTTGAACTAAAACATTCACGATCACCCTTAAATTAAATCAGAGTAAACCTTTTCCAAAATAGCGATCGGAATGCAATGCCTCTTTTATAAATTGTTTTCACGAATAAAAGTTTTAGAATATAAACCAAACACTCAGGTGGTGCTTTCGAATCCTTAATATACACGCACAATCATAATTTTCCCAAATTATGTGTGAGGTAATTCCTTTCGCCAATCCTCAATTGAAATAAGCTACATTCTCATGTGCTTCTCTCTTACTTATTCTTAAGGCGTCTTTCCAACGACCAACTTCCTTTGCGACTATCTTGTCGATGTTATAAACTCTACAAAACTCCAATCAGTTCCTCCTTAATGCTCTAATAATTTGCAACTCCCAAGTTCAACAACCGTCTAGAGTTGGTTCCCAAACCACCATGACCAATAACTTGTTAAATCCAAACAACATCTTTAATTCGCCATACATAATCCAAATACTCTCTCGTCCCACATAATTTTGCATCATAACAAGCTACCCTTCTCCGTTCGACCAATTCCTAATCGTCGTGACTATCCTAAAGTCATAGTATTCTCTAATATCAATAACCAACTTCCCACGTACGTTCTCGCTACTCATCTTGACACATCACTTAACTAGCGGGATTCTTATTCATCTCTAACTTCCACTAAGGTGTCAACTATTGTACCCCTCGTAATCAAATGCTCCAATTAATTAATTCCTCAAATTCCTATTAGTAGCTCTCTATGCATAACTATATCTAATCTTATCTTCGACACGTCACTATATTTTACCTCTAAACAGACATATCTTACTCATACATCAAGCCATTAAACACTTATCTCAAATCTTAATGTTTGACCTATCAAGAACAAATATCAACGCACAACACTTGCTATGATTTTATCCTTAGTACGTTCGATACGCAAATCAAACTCTTGAATCTAATCTTCTAGAACTCTAAATATACGTTGTACCATCCATTTAATCCTAATATACAATAACAATCCTTCCAACTATAAACTCTCATTGTCCTAGTACTCTTACTAACGAACTCTTTTTCTACTCATACACGACATTTCTAGAAAATTTTCAAAAATTCTCGTCCAAAACTTGAATTATTTAAAACTTGTCTACCTCAACTCCTATGGTATCATAAATTCAAGGTACTACTTAGTCCTTCAACCCTCTTGGTCGATGAAAATCGTTAACTTAAATTCGCATTCGTCAGTAAGAGTACTAAGACAATGAAAGTTGATAGTTGGAGGGACTTTTATTGTATATTAGGATTAAATGGATGGTAAAACAAGAAATTGTAATTCTTGAGGAGTAGATTCAAGAGTTTGATTTGGGTATCGAACATGCTAATGATGAAATCATAACAAAGTGTTGTGCATAGGTAGTTGTTCTTGAAAAGTCAAGCAGTAAAATTTGAGATGGGTGTTCAATGGCTTGATGGATGAGTAAGATGTGTTGATTTGGAAGTAAATTATAGTGACGTGACGAAGATAAGATTAGAGATAGTTATTTATAGAGGGATAATTATTAGGAACTTGAGGAATTAATGAATTGGAGCATTTGATTACGAGGAGTACAATACCTTAGTTGAAGTTAGAGAAGAATAAGAATCCAACTAGTGAATGGATGTGTTAGGACGGATAGCGAGAACATATATGTGAAGTTGGTTTTTGGTATTAGAGAATACTATAACTATAGATAGTTACGAAGATATGATTAGGGTTTTTGGTCGAACGGATAAGGGTATGCTTGATTCGACACAAGTTGAGGTGGAACGAGAATATTTGGATTGTCTACGGCGAATTAAAGATGTTGTTTTAACCAGTTATTGGTCATGGTGGTTTGGGAACCAACTCTAGGCGGTTGTCGAACTAGGAAGTTGCAAATTACTAGAGAGTTGAGGAGGAGCTGGTCCAAATTTTGTAGAAGTTTATAATATCGACAAGATAGTCGCAAAGGTTAAACGTTAGCAAGGAATGGTAAGAAGGACTACAGTGATGTACATCGTAAGGTGTTAAGATTGAGTTAAGGATTACACGAGGAGTGTATGCCAATTAGAGTGAAGCTTGACATATTTGAATAAATCAGAAAATAATAGAGATGTGCAAAATAATTTTAAATTGGATAGGAATGGTACGGCTGGTATCCAGACAATTAAATTATTAAGTGAAAGCATGTTGGAGAATTTCACCCGAGACTTTGGAAGTCGAGACAAGGTTAAGTGTGAAGTGTTATTTATGGAAGAATGAGATAAGGAAGTTAGTCATTGAGAGGAGGTGTTAAGAACAAGTAATGAAGAAGCACATGGAGATGTGGCTTATGTTAGTTGAGGTGAGAAGTGCCTCTAGGTGTATTCTGGATGTAGAACTCCCCATTAAAGATGAAATGTTGGAGAAATTAAGAATGAACAGGGTGACAAGCTCTTTTGAGTAAAAGTAGAATTTAATGGTAATAGGAAAAAGACTCAAGAGAGTTTAAAAATAGTTTGGGGATATGAGGTAAAATGGTGTGTGCCAACGGTGGCAGTCAGAAAAGAGAAACGTTTTATGTTAAGGCGCACGAGAGTAAGCTAAGTATTTATTTGGAAAATATGTGGGCACATTTGAGATTTCTTTTTTTTTTTTTGGAAATTTGAGATTTGGATAAATAAAAATAAATTCAAGAGACGTAGATGGTATGAGTTGGCAAGTGCCAAGAAAATTTGGGGAGCTGTAATCACCAACCGGATGTGGGGATGATACTATTAAGACTGCGATTGGATTGAGATTTGAAGATGAACATACAGTCGACACAATTATGAGATTAAAGGAAAAATATTAAGGACTTATGCATATTGGTGAAGTTGCGAAGTGCTTATAGAGAGGACAATTTTTTTTCGGAGTGTAATGGTTTGGGTGTACTTGTTGTGGTGGAATTGTACTTACTGTTAGATGATACTCAAAAGATGTTTCATTAGTGACATCATGAGAGTTTAAGTGACGTGTTTGGAGCGTTGTGTCCCGTCAACGAGATCGAAGTAGTAAGAGATTAAGGAAAACATTAAGAAAATCTCGAAGGAATTGTTGGACCCTTGTGCCTCGGATGACCTTGAGCACAAGTGGAAGAGTGCAATATTAAAGTTAGGTAAAGATGGTCCAAGCCACCATCATGATTGTCGGCTATCTATTAACAAATTGAGGAACTGATCACCCTTAATCTCTTGTTAGTAATTGACGGAATCGTGTTGCTGGAACCGACTATTTTTTCTAGCTCTGGTAGTGCGTAGAAAGTATTTGGTGTTTCTTTTTGAGTGGTGAACTCTTTGAGGGGTGTCTAGCTTTGTATCTAGAGTTTGAAACCAATACGACTTTGTAGAGGGTTGCAGTAGGTGCACAGTTGTGCTAATGTTGTTGGTGTTAGTAATAACTAGTTGAGTTGTTACTCTTAGCTTTAGTTTCGAGGACGAAACTTCTTTTTGGTGGGTAGTAATGTAAGACCCGTAGAATTACTGTAGCAGAAATTATATTTTTGTTATATTAAATGATATCCTGCTATTTTGCTTTTATCGTTTTCTGTTTAATTATCTGTTTTGACAGAATTTTCGCTGAGATTGTGTTTGCGCATAGTTTAACATTTGAAAAATTGACACAATGATTTTATGAGCTTTAAACGAGTTTAGAAACATTTTTGTCTCGTCGAAATATTGAAAATATTTTCTGGTGCTTTTTGAGAAAAATGGGCAAGATATACCCGCTGTTTGAAAATTTTACGGTTTCCGATTTCCTTCAAAATTAAATTGGAGACTTTATATATCGACTGTGATGAGAATTTGATCTCATTATATTTTTCTGAGCTAAGGAGCGAAAATTTATTCGGAATAAAATTTATTCGAAAGTTTGTGAATTGTTTTAATTAAAAGGTTTACGGTAGAATTTTTCTGTTTTCGTAAAGTTTATCGGTACGCGGGATACGACTCGTTTAAGAGCAGACTGGGGACTGAGCGAGATGAGTTGGCAAGCTCACATAATATCTAGATATTTATGTTAAGTTACTTGGTGACCAAGATTTGATCAATGGTTAGGAGTTAATCTTGCAACTTTATACTATGCAATCTAATGGCTAGCATTAAATGAGAGATCTATAAGTAGAAAGTCATGAGACTCATTCCCTTCCTTTCCTTTCCTCTCTCACGTGAAACTCCCTCTCATTCTTCATTTCCAAAGTTATAAAGTGTAGAAAATCTAGAGATTGTGAGAGATCTAAGATGAATTAGGAGAAGTGTTGAAGATCAAAGTTGCTCCTCTCATCACCATGGTGTTTTCCATCCATTTTATTTTGGTAAGGAAAATTATTCTCCCTCTTTTATGCCTCTTAGCCGTGTGGCCTTTTGTGGGAGTATGAAGGTGGAAAAACACAAGAAGGGGGGGGTTGAATTGTGTTTTAAAAATTAAAACTTTTTGCCTAATAGCGACTAAGTATGCAGCGGATAAAAACACAAATTAACGAGAGGGTGCTGAGAGAGAGAAAGAAAGACACAGAATTTATCCTGGTTCCCCTCACAAATCGAGAGTACTCCAGTCCCCTTGTTACTAACAAGAGATTTTCACTATAATCTACTAAAGATTACAAATTGCTCAAGCACACTTGCAAGAGACTTCTCAGGTGCTCAAGTTTCACTAAACAAGAGACTTCTCAAATGCTCAAGTTAAACTTAACAAGAGACTTCTCAAACAAACTTAAGAATAAGAATGAATGTTAAGGAACACTTGATATACTATCAGAGGTGTTTACAAAATACAACTCAATTTGTTCTAAGACTTAGAATGACAGATTTAAAATATGATGTCAGAATGCTTCTTAGTCTTTGAACGCAGTAATAGAACAGTAGTAGGAACAGTAGTCATTTCTTCTATTTGAGTCTTCTATTTATACTTGGAGGAAGATGATGACCGTTGCAGAGAGAGAGGTGCCAGCTGGAATTTACTCGTACAATTGATAGCTGTATATTGCCTTCTTTGGTAAGGAATTCCAATTCCACTACCTAGCTATTCAATTTATCACTCCTCCATTTTGAGTAATAATAGTACGATAGTACAATCCTCAAATGCGCTCCACTTATGGATAAGGTTAACGTTGTACCAGCGAATATTCCTTCCTGTGGATGTGACAGAGCCTTGAAGTGGATTGTTCTTCAATCATTGGTTCTATATAGGTCAGCTCTTGAGTGACGTAAATTCCTTTTGCTTCTGATGCTGTTGCCATATCTTCTTGAGGTCTTTTAGCTTCTGAGTCCTTCAGAGCCTTGTTTTATCCTCAGAGTCACTTTCTTCAGCATTCAAAATTTAAGCTTCTGACGAACAGTGTCGTGCTTTCAGAGCTTGTTTTGACTGGCTTCTCTGCTACTATTCATAGTGCTTCTGAATGAATTTTGATTTATAATTCTGCACACTAGAATAATCATTAGTAATACCAATTGCAATTTTAATACTTTGTTATCATCAAAACTACTTAAAACATTAGAGGTTCATGTCAGACCCACTTTGTTCCAACAATCTCCCCCTTTTTGATGATGACAAACCAAAGCATTAAAATTCAATTGTTGTTGATTTAATTTAATTATGATGACTTCAGGTTTCAAAGGTTTGCAATCTCCCCCTGAGTCTGATAATCCATAAGGGTAGGTTTGTAAGCTCCCCCTAAATTTTATCCATAATTAATTAAAACAGTTTAAGAGTTGATTTAATAACTTAAAATAAATTTTCATATTTAACTCTCAGAAGCATAGTTTTGCAAGCTTTGCTTCTTAGAGTTTGATAATGCTCAGAAGCGGTTTGCAAGCTCTTCTGACATTGTCTATGAATTTTATTTTAGGTTCTTAAATTTTCTCCCCTTTCAATAATCGTACAGAATGAGAAAGAATCATAAGAGATAAATATTGATTCATAATGTATTTAACATAACAGTTTCAGATTGAGCAGTATATGAATGAATCAACATTAATTTTAACGCTACTCTTACTCCCCCTTTTGGCATCAGTCAAAAAGACACAGAAAACCAAGCAGTCAAAATGCGTCATAACAAGGCAGTCAAGTCAAAAAGTGATGACAACTAAATTCATTTAATGAATTGTGTTGAAAACCGTCCTGACAAGAGAGCTTGATGACACTATAAAAAGGGATGATTCCTCTCATTTTACTCATCCAGAGTAATCAAGTAACATCAAAAGAAAAACATACAATGGAAAGGCAGGTTACCAAGGATGCTTCAGGCTCAAAAGGAGAGAGCAAGAAGGGAGCAGAGCCCTGGCGCTGCGAAGAAAACAGGCTACGATATGAGAGAAACAAGGAAGAACTTATTTTAACAGAGTCAGAGGAGGAAGAATTGGGCTCTGATCTGGAAGAGTTCTTATGGACATATGAAGATAATCTAGCAGATTATCCAGCTGAGGTTCAGAAGCTTGCTGATGAAGCACTATCTCTTCTCAAAGAGAAACTGAAGAGTATAGAATCAGAGGCTTCTAAATCTAAGCCTTAGGCTAGATGCAATCATATGTAATAAAGAATCTTTCTATTAATAATAAAAGTTGTTCCTCTACCTATCTCTCTCTCTTTTAAGCTTGCTTTCTTTTTATATACCACATAAGTATTGTCAGAACACCAGTTACCAGACACGCCTCATTCGGTATTGGTGCCCCGTTGTTAAACAGGCTTTAATACTAAGAAGCTATTTCATGAGTAAACAGGAGTACTGATGAGAGGGACTCTTAGGTTTTGAAAATCCTAGGCTTATTAGTTTAAATACTAAGATGCTCTTCAGCATCTTTCACTAGAGTCAGAATTCTCAAGAGTACCAGACAATATTATGGTATATAGAAAAGTTAAATTTTGAAAAATAAAGATAAAACAAACATATAAGCAAATAACAAACACACAAATATGGATAATATAGAGATGAATTAAAAGAAAATTATCCAAAAATTACACAAGAACTTAACAATAAAACAAGTGCTCAAACATAAGGGTTAAGGTTTGGGTTGCTGTTGAGTAAGCTTCAGAAGAAGTTCCATCATTGCATCTATCTTCTTGTTTGTAGCTTCACCAGATCTGTTCATGTCTTCTCTTATATCGGCCCTGAATTCATCCATTTCATTTCTTAGTTCCTCTCTTATGTCATGCTTGATTACATCCAGAGCTTCTTGCATAACAGAGGGTATAGCAGATGAAGAAGAGCCTTGGACAAGTACTGGTGGAGATCTTGGAGGAGATGAAGCAACAATGGGAGCTTTTCCTTTATCAGAATCTGGTTTACTAAGGTTCTGATCATTCATAACAGTATCTTCTGTAGCTCCTTGATTCTCAAGAATCTTATTAGTCTCAATGACAGCAATGTGAACAGCTCTATCAACCAATAAGTTTAAGGCTTCTTGTTCAGCAAGCCTCTGACGTTCCATTTCAGCAGCTATCCTAGCCTGCTCTTCATCCAAAGATCTTCTCATACTTTCATCAACAGCAGCTAAAAAGGCTAACCTCTGACATTCTTCTTCATGGTTGAAGAATGTGAGCCTTGGAGCACATGTCCTCTCAGCAATCTCAAATAGTTCCCGTACAGTGTTTGCTCCTCTACCCTTAATCTTACCCTTCAGATGAGTACTGAGAATCCTTAAAGATTCACCAAATAAGTACTCTAATTTCCTGACATCAGCATCCAAATCAGAGGGAAAGATAAGAGCTTCTTCCTCTCTTTGTTTGAACCTCTTAAGTCTAATACCTATAGCATTATTTAGCAGCTCAAGATTTGGTTCAGAGTCAGAATTGAAAAAGGGTAAGGATGAGTCAAAGGGAATGGTTGGTTCAGGTTTCTTTCTTTTGAGTTCAATAATTTTGATTTTGCTGAGATTTGGAGGTATGATATCATCATCAAGATTGATGGAATCCTTGAATATTTGATGTTCAGCTTTAGTTAAGTGTTGGTAAAGCTCAAGAACCTCTTCTAAAACTAGAGGTCTGTTGAGTGGGTCAGGGACAGGTTGTGGTGATTGATGTTGTTGTTCAGTCATGACATTGATTGGTAATGAGTGAGGTGTTTTTTGTTGTTCTTCAGAATGAGCAATTGGCTCATTCTGAACAGGGGTGAATGTAGGTGGATTTACTCGTGAGATGTGATCAAGTGAGGGAGGGGGTGTGTGAATGACCTGTGTGTTTTGTGTTTTATGGACGGGTGAATCATTTGTGAGATTCATGGATGGAAATTGATTTGGTGAATTTGGATTTGAGTTGGTAAATGCAACACCACACATGTGTTGTTCAAGATGTTCTATGACAGAACCTTGATTTGTGGATTGATGGAGAATGGTGGTGTCTACATTAATAGTAGGTTCTTCATCAGAAGAAAGATGAATGGGCTTTATGGTGATCTTCTTTGTGGTTTTCTTGAAAGAGGTTCTCTTTGGTGTAAGAGTTTTCTTTTGTTTTGGGTTGGATTCTCTGATGAGTGTAGCAATTAACTCATCCGAGGCAGTGCTGGTATCTGATGAAGATGATGATGATGGTTTGTGATCAGGTAAGACTACACTAATAGGTACAGTGAAGTCTATGGGTTGAGGTTGATTGGTAGATGATGGAGGTTGAGAAATAGATGATTTAGCAATAGAGGGTTGAGGTTCAGAACCAATAACCTGAGCTACAGGAATGCTAGAAGTATTAGATTCAGAGATCTTACCTTTTGGTTTAGAAGCTCTGGTCTTTAGTCTCTTTGCAGGTTTAGCAGGGTTCTGATCTTCCTCAGAAGCTGAAGGCCTATCATGCCTTTTCTTTGTCCGCTTTTCCTTCTGAACAGCTTCAGTCATCATATTTTCAGCACCTTCCTCAATCTTATCAGCACTAGCATGTCCTTGATCATCAGAGCCTTCATCAATCATTTCTTGCTCAGTAGTTCTTGGCTTTCTTCTGCTCCTTGTAATATCTCTTGGTCCCTTGAAGATATCCCAATTAGGAGCACTTACAACCATTTTCCTGGGCACACTGACCCCAGTTTCTCTTCTTACTGATTCAAGAAAGTTTTTGATGACCTCATCATTATCATGTTCTGATATGGTGGGAAACCCATCACACCAGAAGTACTTTTCGTACACTTGCTGTAGAGGTGTTTTCACTTGAATGATTTCTTCCTTGGTTTTTCTCTTCATGTTGACCAGAACTGATGCATCATACTTAGCAGTTTGGAAAACTCTAAGTTTTTCTTTGGCACTCACAATGTCTGTGAGTTTGGTTTGCCTTATCAGTTCTGAAATTAATCTTGGGTGATGAATGACCGATGGTATTTTAGTTCTACCCTCATTGATGGTAAGGCACATGTGATCAAAAAGAATCTTAGCCAAATTAACTTTTACCCTCTTGTATAAGAACCAGATGAGATGTTTGTGTGGAATGGAGATGGTATCCAATCCACCTTTTCTGGTGAAGATAGTGGACAAACACATTCTGAAAGCAAATTCAAATGTGTTCTTCATGTGCATTACTTTTCCAAAATCCTTTTGTGTGCAACCAGATTTAAAGAGGTCCTGATGAATTGAATCCAAATGCTTGCTTCTCTTATCATACACTTCTATATCTTCTCCTTTGTTGTCTAAACCCAGAATCTTAGCAATGTGTGCCTGAGTTATCACAACATTGATTCCCAAAATATTTGACCTAATTTCCCTTTCTCTATAAGGTTTAAGACCAAGTTCCTTTCTTGTTTTCCCTCGTAATTCCTGGTTCTTCTCAACCATATCCTTGTATTCTTTATCAGCACTTGCTCTATCGTACACTTTAGCCTTCTGCCAGAAATACTTCACTATGTCGTAGTATACGAAGCCATTAAGCATCTCAAAGTAATTTTGCCATTGTTGGTTGTAGAACAAGTATTGAATGTCAATCCCATTCGCTTTCAAACTTTCAAAATCCACGAACTTCTCAGTGAAGAAATCATAAGCATCTGGTCCAGCGTCAGTTTGATGATGTTCGTAGACTAGGTTATCTTTTGAATTGAGATCGATGATGGGTGGTAACGTAGGGTTAAAGGGTTCTTGAACGATTTCGTTTGATGAACGAGCAGCCATTGTTTCAGAAAATTGAGAAGATGAAGATTGGGAATTTTCTGTAAAGCCTAGGGTTGTGTAGGTAGTGATTTTGTGTAAAAAGTTGTGCAAGTGAGTGAAGTGACTTATAAATAGTAACTAGCACACATACACAGAGAAAGTAAACATTGGGAGGGAGCGCGAGCAGTTTTAAAAATTAAATAATATACTTAACTGCCATAATCATCATTAACTGTTCTCTGCCCGTCAGGATCTAGACACGTGTTGAAAAAGTTTAAACAAAGCTGACGCGT
Source organism: Trifolium repens (assembly GCA_030408175.1). Taxonomy (NCBI): domain Eukaryota; kingdom Viridiplantae; phylum Streptophyta; class Magnoliopsida; order Fabales; family Fabaceae; genus Trifolium; species Trifolium repens. The sequence continues at coordinate 44,214,490 of CP125851.1, forward strand.
GTATAGACAACTGTTGTACACTTACACGTACTGAACGTTTCATTTCTAAAAGGTTCAGAGCCTCACTCATTTGTATCTGACACCTCATCAGAACCTGTTACTCTTCAGAGCCTAAATTATTCAGAGCTTCCCAAGGGATACTCTAAATTATAAGAGGTTCTGATAGAGCTTCAGATGCTAATTTTATTCTACTTCTCAGAGCTAATTTTCTTCAGAGATATAGTGCATGTTCAAATTCTTTTTGATAAAATCAAATCTTTCAATAGCTAAAGGTTTAGTAAATATATCAGCCCATTGATGTTCAGTATCAATGAATTGAATATCTATTGTACCTTTCTGAACATGATCCCTTATAAAATGATGTTTTATTTCAATATGTTTAGCTCTTGAGTGTAGAATAGGGTTCTTAGACAAATGAATAGCAGCAGTATTGTCACAATATAGTGGAATACTCCTTTCAGCTATGTTATAATCTTCCAACTGATACTTCATCCAGAGAAGCTGTGTGCAGCATTTAGCAGCTGAGATGTATTCTGCTTCTGCTGTAGACAAAGCAATAGTTGTTTGTCTCTTACTGGCCCAAGATATGAGATTCTCACCAATGAATTGGCAATTTCCACTAGTGGATTTCCTCTCAATCTTATCACCAGCATAGTCAGCATCACAGAATCCAACTAGCTTACTATCTAGGGATTTTTTATAAAGAAGTCCTAGATTAGTAGTTCCTTTCAGATATCTAAAAATCCTCTTAACAGCAGTTAAGTGAGGTTCTCTAGGATCTGACTGGAATCTTGCACACAAGCATACACTATATAGAATATCAGGTCTAGATGCTGTAAGGTAGAGTAAAGAACCAATCATACCTCGATACAGCTTCTGATCTACTTTGCTTCCTATCTCTTCTTTGCTTAAGCTGCTGGTAGGATGCATGGGTGTAGACATTATCTTGCAGTCATCAAGGTTGAACTTCTTCAGAAGCTCTTTTGTATACTTGCTTTGATGAATGTAAGTGCCATCTTTTCCTTGATTAATTTGGATTCCAAGGAAGAACTTCAATTCACCCATCATACTCATTTCAAATTCATCCTGCATAAGCTTAGAGAAATTCTTGCAAAGAGAAGCATTAGTTGAACCAAAAATTATATCATCTACATAAATTTGAATGATTAAGATATCTTTCTTAGATGTCTTTCTGAATAATGTATTGTCAATTTGACCTTTTTGAAAACCATTTTCTAACAGGAAATTACTCAGTCTTTCATACCAAGCTCTTGGAGCTTGTTTGAGACCATAGAGTGATTTCTTAAGTTTATAAACATAATTAGGATTTTTCAAATCCTCAAAACCTGGGGGTTGTTTGACATATACTTCTTCAGAAATAACACCATTAAGAAAGGCGCTCTTAACATCCATTTGGTACAATGTGATTCCATTGTTAACAGCATATGAAAGAAGTAACCTGATTGCTTCCAGTCTTGCTACTGGAGCAAATGTTTCAGTGAAGTCTATACCTTCTTGCTGACTGTAGCCTTGTGCTACCAGTCTAGCTTTATTTCTTACCACTTCACCTTGTTCATTCATCTTGTTTCTAAATACCCACTTAGTTCCAATGATGTTCTTATGTGCTGGTCTTGGCACTAAGTCCCATACATCATTTCTTTGAAACTGATTGAGCTCATCCTGCATAGCTACAATCCATCCATCGTCCGTAAGTGCTTCATCAACATTCTTTGGTTCTATCATTGAGATTAGTCCCAGAAGAGAATCAAGTTGTTGATAGTCTGATCTTGTCTTTCTTGGACTTTCTTTGTTTCCAAGAATTAAGTCTTCTGGATGTGATGATCTATATTTGAACTTCCTTCTTGGAGCTTCATCAACATCAGCACTTGGTTGAGTGTCTTCTTCTGAAGTGTCATCATGTTCTTGTGATGCTTCTAATTGAGATGCTTCTTCAGCATCTTCTTCCAATACAGCTTCTGAAGCTTCAACAGCTTCTGATGCTTTTTCAGGTTCTGAATCGATGTATTGGTATGGAACACCTGCATAACTATTATCTTGCTCTGACATTTTACTGTCAGGCTCTTTATCATCAAATCTAACATGTATAGATTCTTCCACTGTGTTGGTTTCAGAATTATACACTCTGTATGCCTTTGAGCGTTCAGAGTAACCTATAAAGATTCCCTTACAAGCTTTGACATCAAATTTTCTTTTGTAGGCCTTGTTGTTTAGAATGTAACATGTACATCCAAACTGATGAAAGTAAGAGATGTTGGGCTTTCTTCCTTTGAAGAGTTCATATGTTGTTAGATTCAATAGAGGTCTTATGTAGATCCTATTTTGAATGTAACAAGCTGTGTTTACAGCTTCTGCCCAGAAGTGCTTAGCAAGTTTTGTCTCATGCATCATGGTTCTTGCCATTTCTTGTAAAGACCTGTTCTTTCTCTCTACAACACCATTTTGTTGTGGTGTTCTAGGAGCAGAGAACTCATGGACAATGCCATGATCTTCACAAAAAGATGCAAATGGTTCATTTTCAAATTCACCACCATGATCACTTCTAACCTTTAAGATTTTGAGACTTTTCTCATTTTGCACTTGAGTGCAGAAGATGCTGAACACATCATATGCATCATCTTTCACTCTTAGAAACTTTACCCAAGTCCATCTACTGTAATCATCAACAATGACTAATCCATATTTCTTCCCATTGATTGAGGCAGTACTTACTGGACCAAATAAATCAATGTGAAGTAGTTCTAAGGGTCTTGAGGTAGAGACAATGTTTTTAGGCTTAAAAGAAGTTTTTGAAATTTTGCCGATCTGACAAGGACCACACAGAGCATCTGAATGATATTTAAGATTTGGCAGGCCTTTAACCAACTTTAGTTTGCTAAGCTTAGAGATTAATCTCCAGTTAGCATGACCTAAGCGTTGATGCCAGACCCACTTTTCATCATTCAGAGATAGAAGGCAAACTATCTTCTGCTCAGTGAGTTCTGACAGATTCACCTTATAAACATTACCTCTTCTTAATCCTTTAAACAATATGGACTTGTCAGAATCATTGATTACTGTACATGCCTCTTTATCAAATTTAACAATAAATCCGCTGTCACAAAATTGACTAATGCTAAGCAGATTATGTTTGAGGCCATCAACTAACCAAACATTTTTAATTGAAAGAGAAGAGTTACCAACTATACCTGTACCAATGATCTTCCCTTTTTGGTTTCCTCCAAACCCCACAGTACCTCCCTCTTTCAGAGTCAGGGTTTGGAACATATGCCTTTCTCCCGTCATATGTCGTGAGCAGCCACTGTCCAGGTACCAGCATTGCTGCTTTGGCCTTCTTAGTGTGCAAACCTGAAGCAAATATTATTTGAGATTTTGGTACCCATATCTTTATGGGTCCTTTTGTGTTAGTCTTTACAGGTCCAGGTGGTCTTTGTTTGAAGGACCTATCAGAGCTTCTAGAGTTAACCACCCTTGTTGAAAAGTTTTTGGGTTTAGTATAGCTCTTGAGCTTTGTTCTTGAATGTGTCAGAGCTTCTTTAGATTTAACATTAGCTTGAGGCTTAACAATCTTAGGTTCTGAGGTTTTATCCTTCAGAGTCTTTGACTTTTGAGCCTCTGGCTTTGATGTTCTATTAGAAGCTGACTCATTTAGAACTTCTGATTGACTCTTTACAAAGACGACCTTAGGTTTTGATTTATCTATATTGGAGGACTTTGAAGATAATGGATTATCTTTAAAACGTGAGAATCCAAGACCTTCTCCTCTATTTCTACTTACATGATAAATCAAAGAGGCTATTTTACTTCTTTTCATTCCATTGATAAGGAATTCCTGAAGAGCAAATTCATGTTCTGGAGGAACCTTATCATCAAGAACATAATGAGTTTCCATAAATTCATTTCTTGATTTTAGAGACTCATTTTGTTCAATTATTTCATTTGCCTTTTCGGTCAGGTTGTTATAAGCCTTTTTAAGGACCTTACACTCACCTGCCTTTTTGGTTAAAAGTTTTAAGGCATCTTTTAATGAATCTATTAATTCAGAACGAGAAAGTTTAGCAAGTACCTCATCTTCATCTTCTGAATCTGAGTCATCTTCGTGCTCAGAGTTCTCTTGGTCAGAAGCGGTTGCCATCAAGGCTAGGTTTGCTTCTTCTTCCCCATCAGAATCTGATTCCTGATCCAAATCATCCCAAGTGGCAAGGAACCCCTTTTTGAGCTTACTTTTGTATCTTTCTTTGTTAGAGGTTCTCTTGGATGATTTACTCAGGTTCTCTGGGCAGTCAGCAATGAAGTGTCCTGGTTTGTTGCACTTAAAACATTTGTTTTGTTCTTCCTTTTTATCCTTAGAAGTACCAACCTTCTTGGAAGAACCTCCAAACTTACCAGCATACTTCTTGCTTCTCTTAGCCCATTGCGATACTCTTGCAGCCATCAGAACCATTTCTTCTTCTTCATCAGAGTCCATCTCGTGACCTTCTTCAGAAGCTTCTTCATCAGATACTATAACCTTCGCCTTCAGAGCCTTAGAAGAACTCTTGGTGCTTAGTGCTATCCCTTTTAGCTTCTTAGTCGATTCATCAGTCATGAGTTCCATCTCATGACTCTTTAGAGAACTAACCAAGCTTTCAAGAGACACAGTATCTAAATCCTTAGATTCCTGAAACGCTGTCACTTTTGGTCTCCACTTTGGCGGCAAGCTTCTGAGTACTTTCCTTACATGATCAGCCTCAGTATAGCTCTTATCTAAAACTTGAAGTCCAGAAACAAGAATTTGAAACCTAGAGAACATTGTCTCAATGTCCTCTCCGTCCTTCATTTTAAATAATTCATACTGATGTACTAACAAGTTGGCCTTAGCCTCCTTAACTTGTTTATTTCCTTCATACTTGGATTTAAGAGAATCCCAGATAGACTTAGCCGTTCTCTTATCTCCAATTTTCAAGTACTCATCATGAGAGATGGCATTTGTCATCATCCCTTTTACACTGTGGTGCTTCTTATATTCCAGCTTTTGAGTGGGTGTAAAAGCCTTCCTGTCTTTAGAGCTAACAACGCCTTCTAAGTCCATATTTTCAAAGTTCACTCCATCTTCTACCAAATCCCACAGATCACAATCAATCGCCATGATGTGACTGTACATCTTGGTTTTCCAGAATGGATAACCAGTCTCAGTTCCATTGAAAAAGGGAATTTTGTCAAAAGACCTTCTGTCTTTAGAATTAGAATCATAGTCAAATGGAACTTCATTGAGATTCTTCTCAGCAGACATGTTTTTCCTCCCTGAATCTTAACTGTTTCACTGATAGGTGAGAGTTAGGCAACAGCCCAGCTCCTGATACCAATTGAAGGTGGAAAAACACAAGAAGGGGGGGGGTTGAATTGTGTTTTAAAAATTAAAACTTTTTGCCTAATAGCGACTAAGTATGCAGCGGATAAAAACACAAATTAACGAGAGGGTGCTGAGAGAGAGAAAGAAAGACACAGAATTTATCCTGGTTCCCCTCACAAATCGAGAGTACTCCAGTCCCCTTGTTACTAACAAGAGATTTTCACTATAATCTACTAAAGATTACAAATTGCTCAAGCACACTTGCAAGAGACTTCTCAGGTGCTCAAGTTTCACTAAACAAGAGACTTCTCAAATGCTCAAGTTAAACTTAACAAGAGACTTCTCAAACAAACTTAAGAATAAGAATGAATGTTAAGGAACACTTGATATACTATCAGAGGTGTTTACAAAATACAACTCAATTTGTTCTAAGACTTAGAATGACAGATTTAAAATATGATGTCAGAATGCTTCTTAGTCTTTGAACGCAGTAATAGAACAGTAGTAGGAACAGTAGTCATTTCTTCTATTTGAGTCTTCTATTTATACTTGGAGGAAGATGATGACCGTTGCAGAGAGAGAGGTGCCAGCTGGAATTTACTCGTACAATTGATAGCTGTATATTGCCTTCTTTGGTAAGGAATTCCAATTCCACTACCTAGCTATTCAATTTATCACTCCTCCATTTTGAGTAATAATAGTACGATAGTACAATCCTCAAATGCGCTCCACTTATGGATAAGGTTAACGTTGTACCAGCGAATATTCCTTCCTGTGGATGTGACAGAGCCTTGAAGTGGATTGTTCTTCAATCATTGGTTCTATATAGGTCAGCTCTTGAGTGACGTAAATTCCTTTTGCTTCTGATGCTGTTGCCATATCTTCTTGAGGTCTTTTAGCTTCTGAGTCCTTCAGAGCCTTGTTTTATCCTCAGAGTCACTTTCTTCAGCATTCAAAATTTAAGCTTCTGACGAACAGTGTCGTGCTTTCAGAGCTTGTTTTGACTGGCTTCTCTGCTACTATTCATAGTGCTTCTGAATGAATTTTGATTTATAATTCTGCACACTAGAATAATCATTAGTAATACCAATTGCAATTTTAATACTTTGTTATCATCAAAACTACTTAAAACATTAGAGGTTCATGTCAGACCCACTTTGTTCCAACAGAGTAGTGTGAGTTTTGAATTTCCCTATGCTAATATATTAGATCCATGATAGTTAGTGATTATCCATACTAGTTGGAGGTAGATCTAGAAGGAATTTGTTGATGTTCAAGTTCATGAGTTTTTAGAAAATGATTTGGAGGAAATATTTTGTGAGTTATGATTTTATTCAATTGAATTCATTTTTTTTGCAATTGAAGTTGGCCTTAGTTGTTTTAATGGTTCAATTTTTGAAAGAAATTATGAGAAACCAAAAGCCCCAAATTTTTATGATTTTTTTGATGTTGGGGTTTTGAAAAAAGTTATTAAGTGTGGAATTAAATCAAATTAGGTTGGTTTATGTGAAATTAGTATTTGTATAAGTGTTTGAGCTATGTTTGATTTTCAAAAAAAAATGGTTTTGAGGTATTTTGCTACTGGCCGAAATCTGAAGGGCATTTTCGTCCATTTTAAAAGTTATATTTTGTCCTAGAAAGTTAACCATTCAATCCGCCGTTTCGAGACGATGATTTTTGGCGTATGGCTCGTCTCGATCGGATAAAGATTGTATAAGTTATGGCTGTTTTAGTTTGAAACTGTTTTGTCGATGATTTATGTTTTAAGAGTTTGATATTTATGAACTATTTCGAAAAACGTTTTAGTTACGTACGGGCGAAAAGTATTTTGTTTTAAGTCGAACGAGAAAAGTTTTAGTTCGGACTTGTTTAGTTTTAAAAGATTTTGGAACTTATGGTTTAAGGCATAACTTGTTTGAAAAGAGATTTTCATTTAGAAGTGTTTTAAAATAGCCAAGTTTTATTTAAAATATGTTTTCGTGGTGAGAAACTATTTTATTTAAGTGTTAACATTTTCAAGAGTTGTTTTGAAAATGATTTGAGACTAGTTAGTTGTGAGGGAACAACCATAGGCCTTGATCCATTAGTAGCCGAGCTAGGACTATTTGAGTGATCAATTAGAATGTGATATTAACTTAGATAAGTTATGTGTTGTAAAAGGTTAAGAAGATTAACCGGATTGGGGATTTTCGTCGAGAGAGACGGATATTGCTTGCGTAGTGTAAGTTGATGTGTTGGAAGCTTGTCGAGGTAAGGACACCTTTATTTATGTCTTTTCACTGATTATTAACATGCTTGGATGCTTTGTTGTGATGTGTTTTTGGGTGCTTGGCATGTATGTGTGATGTATTCTCGGGATGAGAAATTGTTTACAATACGTGCGTTGGTTACATATGATTGTGATAATATATGTATGAATATGTGATGGTTTACATATGATTGTGAAAATATATGTATGAATATGTGATTGTTTACATATGATTGTGAAAATATATGTATGATTATGTGATTGGTTACATATGATTGTGAAAATATATGTATGAACATGGGATTGAATTACATATGCTTGGAAGGTATGTAATTGCTGCATTAGCATATGGGGAATCGTATGCTCATGCATTCATAGTACGTGGTGGCCGTGATGGGCCACGGGGTGTGACTGACAGTGATTGGGTCCACCTTAATCCTGCGGGATTTTTATTGAGTCCAATACGTGGTGACCGTGATGGGCCGCGGGGTGTGATTGACAGTGATTGGATCCACTCTAATCCTACGTGGTGACCGTGATGGGCCACATGATTTTATTGATGCCCTGCGGGGTTTGGTAGGCTGGGCCTACGACTCTCTGCGGAAAGGTTAAATTCTGGAATTCATGCATGTGGCAGCCAGTGATTGGTGTCACGCTCATTGTAGAGTCTGCATTGGTAGGCTATGTGCGCATTAATTATATTATGCTTGTTGATGGGAAATGCTAAGTGTTTAATGGTTTTCCATGTTTGGTATTTGGTATTGGTGTATGTCTGGTATCTATTATATATATATATATATATATATATATATATATATATATATATATATATACTACTTTTGGTGACCCTTACCATAATACATGAATGGGCTCCTCCCACCCTAGACGATGGATTGCCGTCTGATACCGTTGGTCGTGAGGACGACAGTGGCTTTTTGGGCCCTCAGTGATCGAGTGGCGTGGTGGACCTAGTTTGGTTGTGTGCCGGTGTGTCTTGTACACCGTGCTTTTGGTTAGGCGTAGTATTCTGACTCTTTTGGATGACTGTATTCTGAGTATTTATAATTTGGTGTAGACTGTTGTCTTTTGGTTTGTAAATATTCAGGTACACACTTTGCTTTTCTGAAGCACCTTTATGTATGATTAGTACTATGCCGATGCTTGGGTTGTACTAATATATATTCAGTTCTTTTGTATGGTTAATGCCGGCTCGTTACAATTTGTATGCGCGCTCTGTTTTATTTTTTTTTAAAAATAACGCCCCTTTTTTGTCTTTAAAAATCGGGGTGTTACATTGTGAGTAAAATGGATGATGGTTATAAAGAGTAGGCTAAATTGGATAATTGATACGGAAATTATACTACTTTTGAGTAAAATGGATGATGGTTATAAAGAATAGGCTAAATTAGATATATTTATTAGTTTCATATGGGTCCCTTAACTTTTTAATGTTATAAATTAGTCCCTTAAGCTTAACTTTAATTTTGTTTGTCATATTGGTCCTTTTGGTTAGTTTTTATAAAAAAAATATTAATTTTACTTTTTATTATTCGTTATATAAACGCATAAATAATTTATTTATGAGTAATATTATGATTATGAGTTCATACATTTTTCTTAAACGGAAGATAAATACACTATCAACCTGTTAAAAAGGATCAGTATGACTAACATAATTAAAATTAAGGGATCAATTTGTGACGCTAATTAGTTAAGGGACCAATTTGTAACTTTAATTAGTTAAGGGACCAATATGAAACTAATAAATAAGTTAAGGGACTAATTGTTCAATTTAGCCTAAAGAATATTGGCTAAATTATACTTTTTCACCCCTTAATTTTACAAACTTGTAATTTTGGCAAGTGACTTGCATGCTACGTTAACGTTAGCAATCATACCACGTGGACAATTGCCGGCTCGCGTGTCATGTCAGCATGGTTTGCCACATATACTGACGTGGCATTTGACTCATTGTTCACGTGGTAAGACATGCTGACATAACACGTGAGTCACTTGTCACATGTGCGTTGAATTGGTAAGGGGACCAAAATTACAAGTTTGTGAAAGTTAGGAGTCAAAAATGCAATTTAGTCAAAAATATTTTCTCCACTTATGAAGAAGTTTGAGGTCAAACTATTAATATGCAAAAATCTGAATTTTTCTGGAGTAGGAATGTCAAACAACATCTATGTGAGTCTGTAGCCAGTACTTTAGGTGTGCAGCAAGTCTTGGGGCTAACTAGGAAGCATCATGGCTTACCTTCCACATGATAGGAAGTAGGAAAGCATCACAATTGAATTCCCCTCATCCTGTACTGTCTTTGTTCCAAACCGAGCTTGGACAGATACAAGAGCAATATTGAAGTTGCTCATAGCTTATATAGGATGGCTCTATCGTTAGCTAGTTTCTATGTATCCGACATGTATCTCATGTCATACCCTAATAACTCTATTTTGAGTTTTTGAATAATTAATTAGTTATTCCGTCTATATATTAAAAGTTGTCATTTTTTTTTTGTTTAACCTTCTTATTTCTTGAAGAGGACTCTGGTAATACATGATTTGTTTGGAGATAAGATACAATTTGGTCAATATGATTGTTTTAATCAAGATTCGAACGCAGTTTTTTTTAATGATTTTTCTTTATTGAATTTTAGTTATCCACTAAAGATTTGGTATAATTTTTCTCGTATAATGTATACTATAAAGAAGAAAAAAAAATACGCTACAAACAATTACTATTATTTAATAATATTAGAATGTAATCCTTCATTAATTGACAATAATTAATCAAGTTATACTAAATACAATATTTAACTTCATTTTGGTACAAATTTAATGAAACTAAAGGCAGGGAATACAATATCAAGGACTAGCTATAGAAAGGAACTAAGAAAAGAAATAGAATAGATAGAACACTGCCACACATTCACTTGGCAGCAGGGTGGATGCAGTTAGAGTGTTTTATAGCTTGCGCCAAAGATACACTATGCATTGTTGTTTATTAAAGATTAATTGATACTCATACACCAAATATTGGTTATTCAAGCTAATTTATTGGATTCTGGATATATCTTCAAGAACCTGCCAAGTATATAAGAAAAGATAAATCTTATTAGTAAAGCACAAATCATTATGTATACAAAGGAGTTAAAATATTAAGAGAGGAATTCAAATAATTCAAAGTCCGGACACAAAATAAGTAATCTGGCACAAAAATGTTCCCACTAAAAATCAAACTCGAATTCTTCCGAACGATTCATTTTAATTTGAACTAATAAGTGTGAGCCATTAACATTAACATGTACAACATAGAATATGATAATGTTTAATTACTATTAAGTGCACGGACAAGTCACAAGTCATTGTTAAAGTGCATGGACAAAGTAATTTGGGTGAACAAGAGAAAAACATATATGGAGTTATGGACCACATATATAAAACTAATATAACTAAATAACTATACCACTTTTAGGATCCCAAATTCTTATCTCATTCAATGGACCCCGTACAGCCACAAGTACTTCAAGTACACCAATTGGATTTGGTGCAGTTACTGCGTGACACAGTAATGTATTTGGACCATCCGATAATGATCTAACGCGCGGATTAAATTTTTAGCAGTTGCTTTTTGCTATATTTAATCTTTACCGTCCGATCACAAATCGACGGCCGAAATTCGAAACAGCGTGATTACTCTACAACAGTAAACCCAAATCCCAAGTACACGATAATCATAGTTCAAATTGAGATGTTACTAAATATAATTTCATTGTGTTTGTATTCCAAGAAGAGAAAAAGATGAATATAAAATAAAGTAAAAAACCGTATACAATAACTTAGAATACAGTGTGTGCGCGTGAGCGTGTGTGAGATCAAATTCTAATGTAAAGATAATTCATGGAAGTTTTGAAATATATAAGACCTCAAAAACATAATAAATTTAAGAGCATATATATGATATATGGTTACAAGGAAAATGTGCTACCTTAATTGTTGGTGTTAGTTTTGTAACGAGGAAAAGGGACACGGCCATGCTCAATACGTTGAACATCTTCTTTGAGAATTTCATAGTGAGTTTTAACATCTTCAACTGATTTTCCAACCACTTTAGCAACATTGTGCCATCTGTCAGGTGTTTCTCTATCATATAAAGCCAGTGCTTGTTCAAACAATTTGTTCTGCCTTGCAGTCCAAGATGTTGCCATTTTGTTGATGAATGAATAATATGAACAAGTTAAAAAAGTATTGTTAGAAAAGGAATATATATATATATATTTTTTTTTTTAGTCAAGAGAAGTTATGGGAAAGAGGTGACTAATTGAGTTCCTTATATGCTGGAGAAAAAGTGCATGTCATGTTGGTAGAAGAATATATATTATATCTTCCAAAAAATGACAATGAAGATAATTAAGGTGACTCGTTCCCTTAAGAACCACATGTGACAGCTAGCTAGTTGAAGAAGAGGAGATTCTAGATCAAAAGACATGAATTAATGCCTTTATACATATTCTTCTAAATCATGTTTCATATATCTTTGTCAAGTGGAGTGTACATTCTTTCGTGGTTGATTTTGGTGCTCTTATTGGTGGTTATGTACTTTTGTGTAGCTAGCTAGCTAATTCATATATAAAATTTGCTTCTTTTTTTATATATATAAAATAAATGATAATAAATTAGTGTCCTTTGCACTTCTATTGAGAATGAATGTGAACTTTACATAAATTTTGTTTAAGCCATTTCTATAGCTTTTCCTAAAATTAGGCTAACAAAAATTTTAATTGCAAGGACAATTTCTTATGATCGTATTATACACTAGCTATATGATGATATGATAATTATTGGTGATGTTGATGGGATTAATAAGTGGAAATTACAATTCTCCCATTGGAAATCTACCGATTCACACTCAATGTCTATTCTAAAAGATTTGTGATGAACCTCTTTGTTGCTACTTATCGGGCATTGAAGTTTGCTATTGATCTCCTAAAGGTTATTTTTATCACAATGAAACTATATTAAATATTATTTTTTGCAACAACTTTTTTTGTTACAAGTCGTTGATAAAACTATCTTTGATAGTTTTGCTAACGACTTATAACAACTTTTAACAAAATTGTTACAAAAAATAATATTTCTTGTAGTGATTTCTAACATTCTTTGACGAGCTCGCCTCTCTGATACTCGAGCAGTAGATAGTTCTTTAGAGTTGAATGTGAGAAATGTTTCATTTGGTGGGATTCCACTACCATATTCTACTTTGTACCATACTTTGGTTGCAACCTTGGTGTGAGAAATGATATTGATTGGGCTAGTAATCCTATAGATCGTAAGTCTACAACAATATTTTGTATCTTTCTTGAAAATTCTCTCATCTCTTGGAAGAGTATAGAACAATACATTGTCTCTCACTCTTCTACAGAAGTTGAGTATCGTATTATGGCATCCACCACTACTAAAATAGTTTGGCTGCATTAGTTACTTTCTAATATGGGTGTTCCTCATTTTGAACCATGTCTTATATGTATTTTTTTTTTTGAATGGCAAATTTTATTGATAACCGAGACTCTGCACAAGACGAACAGAGTCCGGTAAAAAAGCAACACAAGAACATAGGTGCCGTATATAAGCGGAACACCTAAAAAGAAAACTCCTAAACAATCACCTAATCGAAAAAAAAACAACTCCTAATCCCCAAAACAGTCAAGCATCCCACAGATTCAAGACTACCAGAGCAGTCACCAATCCCACTTAAAATGTTACCACAACTGAACTCTAACTCCCGAACTCGAATCAAAATTGCTCGGCCCATCAGCATCCAGAACCAGCTTCATCAAGCGAACCGCTGACCAGACAAAAGTAGAACAAAAACCCCCAGGCAGGCATAACTCAGCAAACGTCAGATGTACCACCAAGAGAAAAGCACCCCTCAGATTTCCGAATACTCGAGCAGTCACCAACTCAGCCCAGACAGTTGCCACAACTAGACCTTAACTCCCGATCTCGAAACATCGGGCCATCAGCATCCAGAACCAGCTCCTAAGGCGAAGATCTAACCGCCGAAAGTAAAACGAGAACCGAGGCGAACAAATCTCAGCAAACCCGAGGAACCATCAACATCAACGAGGACGAGGTTATCCAGATACAAAGCATCCTGCAAATCTCAGCAGATTTGGAACCATCAGCCACTCAGGGGAGAAAGCTGCGAATCTCAACAGATTCGGAAGCGGTCAGAGACGCCTGTATCGAGGAGGAAACCAAAACAGTCGACTTCTATGCGATAAATGACAACCAGATATAAAGAACCGAATTTAAATATCCCAAAGAACCCTGCAAATCTCAAAGATTTGTAAACCCCATAGACTCAAAAAGAGCCCTGCAAATCTCAACAGATTTGATAGCGGGTCAGAGAAACTAATATCAAGGAAGCCAAACGCACACGTCATCAACAGATCCAACGCCAATGTGGCAGCCTCACCACCAACACCTCATCTGACATCACCAGAGCAACAAACCACCACCTAAACCGCGTCGGAGCAACAAACACCAAAACTGTCGCCGACAGCTCCGCCAACTCAAACAGTACCACAACACCTCACCACCTTCACCGCGATAGAAGCCAGCGCCGGAGCCAAAACAAAAGCCACCGAACCACCACGGCCACCACAGCCACCACGACCAGACCAAAACGTCGGCCACCACTGCGAACAACCCAGATCCGCAAATCTAGAACCACCACCCCCCAATGTATCACCACGAACGATTCCGTGCAAGCACAATCAAGCTCGCCGGAACCGGAGAAAAACGAAAGATGAAAGAGACTCGCCGGAAACAAAAACAGTGCTAGCAGAAACACCAGATCCGCGGCGGATCTGGAATCACCGGCATCTGAAACGGAACAAAAAAAGAGCAGAAAAACGAAACCCAAACAGAGCAAAAGCGAACAGAGAAGACACAAAACAAAAACGAACAAAATAGAAACAGACAGAGGGGAAACGAACAAAAAAAACGGAGAGGAACACGGACAGAACAAAAACGATTATGTTTCCGGCTAGAAACGATTATGGCCGAAAAAACCAGACCCAAAGAACAACAGAGACCCACGTAAAGAACTCGAGAACGCCGCCGCCGTAACAGTCACCGGACGCCGGCATAGGACCAGATCCGACGAAAAGGCAACGCCCACAGCGTGGAAGAGATGATGCGGAGGACATAAACACGCTCGTCGCACCACCACCCACCGTTTCTACATGGCTGGAGAAGGTTTTGGATTTGTGAGGAAGGAGGAGGTGCGTGAGGTTTAGTGAGAAGACAGAGCAAAATATCTAGAGAGAGAAAGCTTTTTATGAATTCCCTGTCTTATATGTATTGTGATAATTATAGGAACTACGACTTTGTTATTGTTATTAATTAGCATGAAGGAACTACGACTTTGTTATTGTTATTAATTAGCATGAACATTTGTAATTAAATTCATAGATTTTGTTTATGGAATCATTAAATTCATAGTTAAGATTATGATGTACTCTCTCTGATCTTTTTTATAAAAAATAAAATTGAAATTTTTATCGTTATCTTTTTTATAAAAAAATTTGGCCAATTTTTAAATGTAATTAAGCTTAAATAAACTCTTCTATTAAATATTTTAGTCTTAAAAAACTCTTCTAACTAGTATGTTTTTTACAAATAAAATCTTCTTCCTTTTTTTTATCAAGTCAAATAAACTCTTCTAATAATAAACTCTCAAAATTTTAACATGCATCGGTGGTGTGATAAATTATATATGCCGCTAAAAATTTCTCATGTGTTATTATTACCATTTAAGGTGCTACATACGTGACATTGCACATGTAAGAACATATTCTTACCAATAGCTTGAAAGTTGAAAGAGATTACTTAATTAAAATATAGGGAGAGAATGAAAACTCAAAGTAGGATGAGCTAGTGGGTCACATTTTAAAGATTACATCCATGATTTTGGTAAATCAAATGTAATAGCAACATGTGTTTATATATCATTCATGTTTACTTAAAGTTAAAAACGATTTATGTGTGCTTAACTATACTTTTTTATTTTGGAACTTTTTGTTTTTTTTGGAAAATATGCTAATTTTCGAAACCAATAAAAATAGCAAAGGAATATTTTAGTAGATGTGTACCACTGGGCCATGAGCCACTTTATATCTTTGAAAACTATGGGACCAAGAATTGAATTGCTTTGTTCTGCCTTATATCAACAAAAACAAAACTATACATCAAGACATTATATACGAGTATATAGTAAAAACTAAAAAGTATATACTTCGCCTTTATATATAATTTGAGTTGATTATTACACTAACTTATTTTATATTTTTACGAAGAAAAAAAAAAGCAACACTAAGAGACAATTAAAGGAAAAAGAAAAAATTAAGCTCAATGGAACCAGGTTGATGTTTTTTTAACTAGATATTGTTGATATTTTGAATCAAATATTTCACTTGAAGATATACAATATATGTAGCTTACTTGTGAAAATATGATCCAAAATAACTTTTATTTTTTTACCAATATTAAATTAGTTCAAGAGACACTACAACAAATATTAGTTTTTGCAACAACTTTTTTTGTTACAAGTCGTTGGCAAAACTGTTAACAAAAAAAGTTGTTCCAAAAAATAATATTTCTTGTAGTGAGATAAAAAAATTGAACCTCTTAAGTAAATGCCCATGGGTTCGACCTTCAACTCTTTCAATTCCTATGGAAAAAAAAAAGTTAAATATGTTTTTGGACCATGTAATCTCAAATTTTGTTTTTAGTACTATATATAAAAAATTTCGGCAAGTTTTGGCACTCAGATATTTTCTATCATGATTTTTATCCCTACTTTTCAGTCAACTCGTGTATACCATTCGAATTTTTTTTTCTGCGGTCATGTTTAGTACATTAAATGAACCTTTCATGCAAAAGTTTAAAAAAATTTAACAAGGGATAAATTAAATATGAACTTTAGTTTTTTGGGCATAAAAATTCATAAATTACTTATCTTATGTTAAAAAATTGTAAGTTATTATTGTAGAAGTTCTTATAATATTATAAACATTACCACAAAAAATCATTCAAAAACATGAAAGTACACAAGAGTTTGAATAAAAGTATAGACTAAAAGTTGTGACAGAAAATATTTGAAGGACCAAAAGTTCATGAAATTATTTATAGGATAAAACTTATGCACAGTTCCTTAAGTGCAGTTTTTGCTGTTCTCCAATAAAAAAACAACACCTGTATAATTATTCCATGTCACCTGCTCTTTTTGATAACTACATTTTCTCTCTCTTGATTCGTGCATTCCTTCCTATTTTTTCTCTTCCTCTACTGTTTCCTGCAAAAAGTCTCTTTCCCGCACAAGAAACCGTCTTCCAACTCCTCTTGTTTCATTTCATGTACCCATGAATGATTAGTGACATTAAGCCTTATTTTGCATGCACATCATTCTCTATCTTTCTATTTCCTGTACTCATATTTCCTCTCTCTGTTTCTACACTCAGTGTAGCCATCAATTTCATATCTTTGGTTAGTGTAGTACCCATGAAAAATTGCTTTAGACCATTGTTTTTTTTAGTTTAGGAAGGTACTCCAAGATGGAAAATTCAAATTTTGCTACAAACAATGTCAATGAACCATTAGGGAGTAATGGCAAATCTCCTGTGATTTTGAATTCTAATGGTGAGTATTTTTCTATTCAAATTATTCAATGTTTATAAAGAATTTTGAGAGATTGAAACTTAGGAATTAATCAATTGGTCAGATATGGTACTGTCATACCCCAATTTTTGACCTAAGATCCTATGTCACATTCATTTGCCATATTGTTGGGTCCGAAATATTTTTACTCTTTTCAGGGAGAAATTCAACAAAGAGGCATTTTTTAAAATACTTCATTTTTTTGTTAAGGATCTTTTGTCCATTTTTATTTCAGTCTTGATTTTGTGCATTATTATTAATATTATTTTAATAATAAAAAAAAACAAAATATATATAAAAAGAGGAGCAGCTCACGCTGCCCCCTCTTCTCTCTCCTTACCATATTTTTGTTATTTTTCTTTTAATATATATTTAATATTATTGTTTTCATTATTATTAATAAAACAAAAAAAACTAAAAAAAATGAAAAGGATAACAAGAAAGTGCAGCATGTTTCCTCCCTTTCCCTTTTTCTCTCAACTTCTTCTTTTAATTCATTTTTATTTCTTATTATCATCATCATTATTATAGTATTAGTATTATTATTATTATTATTATTATTATTATTATTAAAATAAAATTCAAAAAAATAAAAGAAAGTGGAGGTTGAAAATAGAACACTCAGCAACAGAGTTACAGGGACATTTTTCTCTCCTTTCCCATTCCAATTTTCAAACAAAAACAGTATTTTGTATATGTTGGAGATTTTATCTAGTCAGAAGATCTTGAGCATACAACTTACAAGGCAATTTTTCAATGCGGTTTGCCATTTTTTCTTCTGATTTGTAAGGCTATGAAGTAGCCTTTTGGGTACAGAGAAACAGAGTTTGAAGAAAGAAAAATTGAGGGTACAGGTTTTACACACTGTGGAGCTTGATGAAGTTGAAAATTCATAAACACATTCACACTATCTCATTGCCATCTCTTTGTCACTATAAATAGAGGTTGGGCTGCAAAAGAAAAAGGGACCGAAAAAAAATTCATTAGCAGCAAAACACAAAAATCTCATCAGTATCCAACACCATAACCAAACAATAAAAATCAGTAACATCACCACTTCACTAACAGAATCCTAACATCAAACAAAACCCAAACATCACAGTAACAACATCACCAATAGCCATTTTCATTTTTCCAACTTCCATCGACTCAAAACCAACAACACATCAATCCATACCAACAACAACATCTCAAAACCACACATAAACCAACACACACACACACAGAGACTCAACACCAAAACAACAAAAAAATAAAAAAATAAAACGAAAAAAGAAGAAAGCAGAGAAATAGAACGAGAAAGAGAGAGATTCGTTCTTCCACATTTTTGCTCCGATCCGGCCAAGTGGTAAGTTTGTTCTAAATTTAAATTCCGGATTTAAAATCAGTGTGAAAAAACAAAGGGGTTTGATGTAAAAAGTTTCCATTTTGGTTTGTTTTCCGACGAAGGTCGCCGGAGAAGACGGTGGCGCCACCGCCGGCCGCCATCTCCGGTAACCGGAACCCTAGGAGAGATGAGAGAGAACAGAGAGTGAGAGGTAGAAGAAAGAGGGGTGGAGTTTCTTTAAAAAATAAAATTCTGAGAAAAATAGTATTTATACTCCCTCTGTTTCTTCTCGCACCCCCCTTTTTCTCCACGCACCCCCCAAACGGTTTTCTCCGTGCACCCCCTAACGTTTCTCCGCGCGCCCCCTACTCGTTTTTTGTGAATTTGTTTTTTTTGGCAGAGTTGGATCTTGGGCTCAGGCCCTGTTACTGCTAAACATACCCCCTAGACCTTGCTGTCTGCACCCCCATGTTTTATTTATTTGTTCTATTTCACTTAATGTCATTTAATTTTATTTATTTTCACATTATTTATATGTTATATTCTATGTTTAACTAACATCAAAATACCAAAAACATGCAATGTTTGTTTATTTTTATTCATTTCTTATATGTCAAAAAAATACAAAAAAAAACATGTTGTGTATAATTTATCTCTGTTTAAATTCAAGGGAGTGGGTGATCGTTTATTTAACCTCGTGTTATTGTTACCCCGCCTGTTTACTTGTTCGTCATTTGCCTCTAAAAATATCAAAAAAGTCAAAAACATTCAAATATCCAAAAAATCAATTTTCAAAAAGAAATCTTTTTTTCTAATAAACCTCGACTTTCATCGAGAGACTTTTTCAAATCTTTTTTCAAATAAATGCTTCAATCCACTTAAGCATATCCAAACCCCTTTCAAAAAAGACTAAAAAATACAAATAAACAAATTCAAACCTTTTTGCCGCTTGGCTTTTCAATTTTAAAACCTTTTTTCAAAGAGTTTAGACGTGAGTCATCTCTGTGGTCGAAAATTCTAATATTCCCCATAACATTGAGCAAGAAAAATGTTGACTCTTTTCCACTTAGGAGAGTTAGTGGCATACTCGTTGATAATTTCCGAGTGAGAGCCCTTCCCTATTGTGAAGCAGAGATCCATTTTCGCATGTTTGTGGTGGATTAAAAGGAGTTTAAAACTTAAGATGACAACTCGTCTTTCCTCCTAAAAATAATCAAACAAACCACTTTATGATTTTTACCCCGAACTACGGGATTTTGATCCTTAACGGGTACGTAGTGCAAAAGACCTTGTGTCTTCCCAAATCAAAATTAATAAAACTTTTTTTTCTTTTTTTAAAATCATCAAAAATTAATAAAAAATATTTTCTTTTCCCATCACCCCAATCATTTACAAGCAAATTTTACAAGAAAATACTTTTAGCACAAAAACATATATTACAAGAGGTTCCTGTAGAGTACTACAGATACTTAGGGTGCTAATACCTTCCCTTTGTATAACTAACCCCCGTACCTTTGATCTCTGAAAACTGCATCATTTAAATTGCTCCATCGCCTCTTTAAATTTTGCATGTTACTTTATGGGTTTATTCGATCTTTTCCCCTTCCCTTGGACAAATTAAAGTTCGGTGGTGAAATCATAATTTTTGAGAACCAAAGCTAACCAATAGCTTGGCGTCCGAAAATCACCGCGACAGAAATGGCGACTTCACTGGGGAAAATCCCCAAGAGGGTTGAGCCTAACTTGTATATGTTTTTGTGCTATTATCATTATGTTTGTATATTATTTGCATGCTTGTGTAATTTATCTTTGCATGTATTCTTGACTATTTTGCTTGGGCTTTGTGTGGTGAGATAAGTCCCCTACCCGGACTTGAGTGCACAATAAGATAGGATGGTGGTATAATCAAAGTGACATGTCAAGAGTAGTCTTGATTATGATGCACATGTGATATAACCCCGCTCAGTGGAGGCCTCATGACGGTAGTACTCGTTGTCATGAATAGTCATGACAACGTTATTACTTTCAATATGAGTGTCCCGAGAAGCTGAGGACCTTAGAGTTACCTTAACCCATCTTGGCTTTTTAGGACGTAGTGCGGTGGCTAACCAAGAGTCAGTCTTGAATTAGTTGATACGCGAAACTACACTCAAACGAGATTTTCTTGCGAATATTATTGGACCGTGAGTCAGTCGCGTAAGCCGATAATATCCAAAAGAAGATTAATGACTTTGGGAACTTGGTAGAACCCGTAATACAGGTACAAATGAAACAATAGTTCTTACCATGTGGGTGGTTCTTACCTTTGACTCCATCATTTTATACCCAACCTTAAACCGTGTTTGTGATCTTGTTTGTGGTTGTTGCATAATCATGCATTCATGCATCCATGAAAATCTTTTTCCATTAATTTCTAAAGGACTTAGAGGAATGACATTGTACACACCCTCTATTTTGTCAGGCTTATTTTGAAAAAAAATTCTTCATGATAATCACAATTGAAGTCATTTGAAAATCAAAATAAAATTGTCTTTTTGCATATAGCATCATGCATCATTCTTGCATTCATGGTCTTGAGGGTTTGAGCCTTACGCTTTGCTACTTCTCAAAAGGTAAACCTGTTTCAAAGTGTCCCGACGACCTCATCCAAAGCCAACTCGCAGATATAATACTCGAGCAAGCCAGAAAAAGAAAATGGAAGAAGTGGGGCAAAAGAATGTCAAGCTTCGCAAAGAAAAACAAGTTGGAAGTGTGTCGCCAAAGGTTGTGGAGGAACTCAGAAGAAGCCAGGAATTGTTGAGAGAAGAGGTCAACGGGTTGAAAACTCAAATGAGCTTGATCATACAAATCCTACTAAATGGAAAAGATAACTCTTCGTCGTGCCCACCACGAGCATACCCAACTCCTCAGACACCTCGGCCATGGGTGATTCCCCCGCATCAACAACAGCCTCGACAACAGGCTCCACAACCATTCAACAATCAAAATCGCGCTCAGAAGATGTTTCAGTTTGACTCGATCCCAATGTCTTATGCAGAGTTGCTTCCTACTTTGATTGAGAAAAACCTTGTTCAAACTAGAGGACCTCCTCCAGTGCCTGAAAAATTGCCATGGTGGTATAAACCCGACCTCTCCTGTGTTTTTCATCAAGGGGCACCCGGACATGACGTTGAACGTTGTTTGGTTCTGAAATCTGAAGTTCAAAGATTGATTAAGGACAATATCATTTCCTTCAAGGATCAAAATCCAAATGCTTGAGTTGTCAAACCATGACACAAGAAGCGCCTCCTAAAGTCGGTGGACCTACAAGGAAGCTCATCCTTAGGATCATTAGGCCTTCCATTTTTAATTTGTAATTTCTTTTATGCCAAGTATCTGTCTGCTTTTAAAGTTGTACTTTTTGATTGGTATTTTTGATGAAAATGAGCATGCATGTTTTTAGAATCCATCCATTCGTATTCACTCTTTTCTTGTGTCATCATACAAATGACAATGTTTTTTCCATTTCACTTTTCATGTTAACAAACTTAAGGGGAGAATGATGTAAACAAAAACTGAATTTGCTGATATATGCTTCAATAAGTAAGACCTGACTGATGATGTAAGGCGTTGTTTCACCTCCCAAACACTGGAGATATAAGGAGATAATCCGTAGTCAACCCCTTCGAACCTGAAGTTGGTGTTCTTTCTACTTCTAAAAAAAAAACCCTTATCTTGACCCGGGGCAGGGTAGTCATTCAATTAATTCAATGATACATCCCAATGCAAGAGGATCAATCCATCTAAAAGGCAAGAAGATTAATCCACCCAAAATGGAAGAGGCCATGAGAGGACAAAACTCACCATGATTAATGGCAGTCACAATCCTCCTACATCAAAAAGAAGCCCGCTAAGTAAAAAGAGTTAGGCAAAATTTAGGGCATCCCGATGGACCAAAAAAATTCAAAAGAATTAGTCCATGCAAAAATAAGGGATTAAGAAAAAGAGAGGAGCTAAACAAGCTTATAAATGAAAAAGTGATTGCCACTTCAAAAAAAAAAAAAAAACCTCATCAGAGTTTTGACCGAAGTGTCAACCTCAAACATCATTGTAAAAATTCCCTTTGTCGACCAAAGTGTGTCCGACGAATTAATTGAATTTAGGAATGAAGGACATCAAAGAAGAATGGGCAGGTAAAAACAAAATTTTGAGCCTAATAATCTCTTTTTTCAAAAACCGTGAGCCTTATAACCCTCAAAAGACCTAATTGAAGTTAGGTTAACTTTGAAAGCATATTCAGCAAAATGATTGTTAAGCTGACTCCACCTGTTTGTTGAGTAACTATCTTTTATACACACTGCATGTGTTCTCCATAAAATTTGTTGATTCCAAAACATGCATGTGTATTTCCTCGAAAACGTTTTTTAAAAGAAATAATTTTTCTTGCAAATAGATACTTGGCATAGGGAAATTCGAGCGATGGTCTAATCAAGGTCGAACCGACTCAAGACGCTCCTAACTTGGGGCAAGTTACCTCAAGATCCTGTCAATCAGGGGCAAGTCTTTACATCCAGGGGCATAACCATTCAAGGATTCAAGTCATTGGTTAAAGAGCTTTCGCTCTATGTGAATGTTGCTGCAGTCAAAAAATGCCTAAAAAATGAGAAAAAAATAAAAGTTCGCTAAGTTGAAAACCTGAAAAGGCGGCTTAGACAATAGAGAGCGTCCCGGTGGACTGAAAACCCGAAAGGGCGGTCCAGGCAAAAATTAGGGGCATCAAAAAAGGAAATATATTCCCGGTGGACTGAAAACCTGAAAAGGCGGTCTAGGCAAAAATTAGGGATTTCAAAGAAAAAACAAAATAAGGCATAATGACTGCAGCGTGCTAATAGAAGAAGTCGAGCCAATCATCCTCTTTAGGCGACTCCTTTGAAGACCCAAGCAAAGAATCTGGGGCAGGGGCAAGTCCTCTCCAATCTTTTGAACTGCTCATCAACAATTGTTGAGTTCAACGCGGGCATTGGAAAATCATGCCAACAAAATAGCTGATAACCTACAGCTAGGAAACCTTGACTATTCCTTAGCCAGCCACTGGGGCACCTTCTGAACACATTCAGATCGTCAAGCAAGTACTCGTTATGCATTGATCATGTCGCTTTGCTCTAACATTATTCTTTTGAAAAATGGCGACAAACACATTTTCTTTAAACTTGTGAACGCAAAAAGGGAGTGTCAACAGCTGTCTGAAGAACGTTTAAACCTCTAAGTGCGAAAACATGTTATTTCTCCAAGAAGAGGGCTCTTGTCTAAATTTCAAATGACAGCTTCTTATCCACCAATGGAACCTTAGGTCTATCATCTCCAGCTAAACAGATTTTTATCAATGTTGGATTTTCTCCTCAGGAAGTTTCAGCTTCCCCAGAAAAGGTTAAACCTTGTAGCCGGACTTTGCTCCATCAATGGCTTTTATTCTATCTCCAGCAGTATCTACATATGGTCAAGATTTGCCGAGTATTTGGACGTACTGCGATGTTGGTGTACCTTCAGTTTTATTCGTCCCGTCAGTTTTGTCATCATACACAATGCATATACATGACATTCATGCATACATTCATGCATAACATCCATATTTACATCAATTCATGCATGATTGCATTTCCTGATATTCATTAATTCATTAATCTTGGTTGTGTTTGTCCCCAAGATTAAAAGTTGGGCGTGTCATTCTTTCAAGTAGATTGTCGGCCGTAAGCAGAAAGTGCATATCCTTTCTAAAAATTCCCCACAGAGTTCATCCCTCGTGGAAGAAGGTTGCTTCAGTTGTTTCCCTTTCCAAATACATGGATAGGAAGATCCCCAGTCGAGCTCATTTCTCATTGGGTATAGAGTCTTTTTTGACTATTTCTCTCCAGTTCTTTCCTGGATCGAATTCAGACACCAAGCAGCAAGTGGCAATCTCTTTATTTGAGTAGCTTGCATACTACAAAAAAAAAGGACCTTAATTTTCTCCAGCGATGTTATCCCCAGTACGCCTGGTCAAAAGACGTTATTGAAAAACTTTACAGACATTTTTCATTGTTAGAAATCTGTATTTGCAACTTAACCTACCCATGTCTCTTTTGAAGCTCCCGGTAGAGTTATTGATTTCCTTAAAGGAAACTTTTCATATTACTTTGATAATCAGTAATACTCAAAATTGTCTTTGAGGAACAAACAATATTTTCATATTATCTTTGATGACAGATAATATTTTGGTTTCATTATCTTCGATAACAGATAATGTCTCACCTTTTCCATATTACCTCGATAAATCGGTAATTTTGGTTTCATTATCTTCGATAAACAGATCATTTCTCATCCTGTCGTATTACCATGATAAATTGGTAATATTTGACTTCTCAACCTTGAATAACGGGTAGTGTCTCATCTTCTCCATATTACTTCGATAAATCAGTAATATTTGGGTTTTATTATCTTCGATAAACAGATAATCTCTCATTCGTGTGTATGACCATGATAAATCGGTAATATTTGACTTCCTTACCTTGAATAACGAGTAGTGTCTCATCTTTTCCATATTACCTTGATAAATCGGTAATATTTGGTTTCATTATCTTTGATGAACAGATAGTGTCTCGTCGTTTTATATTACCTCGATAAACGGTAATATTCAGTTTCATTGTCTTGGTAAACAGATAATGTTTTCCTTTTCTCATATTATCTTTGATAAACAGATAATATTTCAGTTTCATTTGTCTTGATAAACAGATAATGCTTCATTTTCTCATATTATCTTTGATAAACAGATAATATTTCAGTTTCATTTGTCTTGATAAACAGACAATGTTTCATCCTTTCATGGTTATCTTTGATAACAGATAATATTTCAGTTTCATTATCCTTGATAAACAGATAATGTTTCGTCTTTTAAAATTACCTTGATGACCGGTAATATTCAGTCTCACTATCTTTGATAAAACAGATAATGTCTCTTTCCCTTCATATTGTTTTTATAACAAATGATGTTCAGCTTCATTGTCTTTGATAAACAGATAATGTTTCATCTTCTATTATCTTTGTTAACAGATAATATTTCAGTTTGATTATCTTGATGAACAGATAATGTTTTCCTTTTCTCATATTATCTTTGATAAACAAATAATATTTCAGTTCCGTTTGTCTTGATGAACAGACAATGTTTCATCTTCTCATATTATCCTTGAGTACAGATAATATTACAGTTTCATTATCTTTGATAAACAGGTAGTGTCTTTTTCTTCTCATACTATCTTTGATAACAGATAATATTTCAGTTCCATTATCATTGATAAACAGATAATGTTTCATCTTTTCATGTTACTTTGATAATCAGTAATATTCAGTTTCATTGTCTTTAATAAACGGACAATGTCTCACCCTTTCATATTATCTCTGATAACAGATGATATTTTGGTTTCACTATCATTGATAAACATGATAATGTTTCATCTTTTCATATTACTTTGATAATCAGTAATATTCAGTTTCATCGTCTTTGATAAACGGACAGTGTCTCGCCCTTTCATATTATCTTTGATAACAAATAATATTTTGGTTTCGTTATCTTCGATAACAGATAATGTATCACCTTTTTATATTACTTTGATAATCAGTAATATTCAGTTTCGTCATCTTCAATAAACAGATAATGTTTCGTCTTTTTCATATTACCTTGATAAACAGGTTATTTTGGTCTCATTATCTTGATAAGGAGATAATGTGTCATATTTTCATCTTGATAAACAGACTATGTGTCATCTTTTCATAATACCTTGATAAACAGGTTACTTTGGTCTCATTGTTGTGATAAGCAGATAATGTCCCGTCTTTTCGTGTTACCTTGATAAACAGGTAATTTTGGTCTCATTGTCTTGATAAGCAGATAATGTGTAATCTCTCCCCCAGTGAAACTATATTGCTTCTCCAGTAGAGTTGGATCCTTGTCCTCTCCCTTTCAATGTTTTTTTCCCCCAATCGGGTTACTTGCGTATTTCCTTTGTGAACGTCCATGTTTCCCCAGTAATAAAATTTGTCTCTTGTGATCCCACTTTCCCACAAGATTCAGAGTCTTGCATTCGCATTTGCATCATAAGCATTCTTGGCATCTTAGGTCCAAAATTGTGATATTCTATATTTAAGTCCCTTCATCCCGTCCAGACGAAAATTTCATCTTCGTCTTTCCTGATGAAGAAACTTAAATAGGGGCATCTGTCATACCCCAATTTTTGACCTAAGATCCTATGTCACATTCATTTGCCATATTGTTGGGTCCGAAATATTTTTACTCTTTTCAGGGAGAAATTCAACAAAGAGGCATTTTTTAAAATACTTCATTTTTTTGTTAAGGATCTTTTGTCCATTTTTATTTCAGTCTTGATTTTGTGCATTATTATTAATATTATTTTAATAATAAAAAAAAACAAAATATATATAAAAAGAGGAGCAGCTCACGCTGCCCCCTCTTCTCTCTCCTTACCATATTTTTGTTATTTTTCTTTTAATATATATTTAATATTATTGTTTTCATTATTATTAATAAAACAAAAAAAAAAAAAAAAAACGATTCTACCAGAATTCTTGAACACCTCCGCTAGGGTTTCTGCTTGGGACAGTGTAGAGGGTTCATCCGCGCTGATGTTCACTTGACTTAATCGAGTTTGAACGTCACAAAGGTTGATAGAGCCCCTCTGCGCGATTCAAGTGAGACTTTAGTTGACTTCTCCGTCTGTGAGCTGTTTGTCTCTCACCTGAGAGTTTTTTTCCCTCAAGAATTTGACTGCTGACATATCGCTGCAACACTATAGCATGGAGAACCACTACAGAACCATGAATCAAATCAATAACACAATCCCAGACATAGGAAACCTCTGCCTCAACGATGAAGAAGAAGAGCTTGAGATCGATATCAACGAGGAAGAAATCAGGGAGCAGCGGCAATCATTCAACCTGGTGGGGCGATTCCTTACAAATAGGCCCATCAGAGTCAACATGATGATGAGTAAACTGGGAGACATATGGCAGCCAGGGAAAGGGATGAATATAGAGGAAGTGCAACCAGGATTATTTGTGTTTAGACTGTTTCACCAACTGGATGTACAACACATATTGAAACAAGGACCATGGTCATTTGACAACCACACCCTTGTGTTAAATGTCCTCCCAAGCAACATTGAACCTCATGAAGTCCCTCTGGTTAAGGTACCATTCTGGATCCAAATCCATAATCTTCCATCTGGATACATGTCACAGAAAGTGGGCACAACCGTGGGAAACTATATAGGAGAGTTCTTGGAGTATGATGAGAAGAATGATAGTCTTCCATGGCGTAAATATATGAGAATCCGAGTCTTAGTAGACGTTCGATTGCCACTAAAGAGACATAAGAGAATCAAGAAGCTGGATGGAGATAGCAAGATGGTGAACTTTAAATATGAAAGGTTAGGGACATTTTGCTATGTGTGTGGGCTACTTGGGCACTCTGAGAATAGATGTCCTAAATTATTTGACATGGCTGCGACTGAACATACTAGAGGCTGGAGCCCGGAGCTACGGGCGGATATGGGAAAACGACAAAGCGGTGAATCGAAATGGCTCCGACACGGTGGCGATCCAAATTGGGTTGCACCCGATCCCATCTTTACACACATTCACGGCGACAGCAACACATCAGGAAGCAACGGGTCCAAGGCAGATACGGGAGCTAATGCTAGCCAAGATGAAAGAAGGAAGCCAATACAACTTGCTGATATTTTTAAACAACCTGACATACTATTTCCAAAACCAACAGCAAGTAGTAATGAGGACAATAAGATTAATCAAGAGATGGAGGAAGATGATGGGGACATTCTAATCCTGACAGGTGATAGGAAAAGGTCCAGAACCAATAATAGTCCAAAAGAAGCGGCAGATACCTCGCAAGCACGGGAGGACAAACAAAATGACAGCAACAACAACCCACACAACTTAAGTGTGAATTTTTTAGTGGCCGGCCCTGGCGGGGCCCGCCAGGGACAATGAGTATTATGAGCTGGAATTGCCGGGGCTTGGGTAACCCGAGTGCAATTCCGACATTGCGTGACCTCGTCCGGACGTACCAACCGGATGTTATCTTTCTTTGTGAAACTTTGGTACATGCTAATAAAATCCAAGAAATCAAAAATAGAATTGGCTTTGAAGAATCATTTGCTGTAGATAAGATTGGAAGAAGTGGGGGACTTGCCCTACTCTGGAAGCGTAAAGTGTCGTGCCAAATAATAAACTACTCCCAGAATTTTATTAACATTGAAGTGAAGTATGAGGACAGAACTCCGTGGAGACTTACAGGATTTTATGGTTACCCAGAGCATGACAGAAGACGAGACTCTTGGAACCTTCTTCGACAACTAGCCCAAGATGTATCTCTTCCCTGGTGCATTATGGGGGATTTTAACGACATGTTGTCAGCTGATGACAAGCGAGGAGGTACAGCTCAACCTCCCTGGCTTCTCCGGGGCTTTCGAGAGGCTGTTCAAGATAGTGGCTTAATTGATCTTCCTATGAAAGGGTACCCGTTTACTTGGACAAAAGGTCGCAGAGCAGTGAATCCAACCGAAGAACGTCTGGACAGAGCAATGGCTTCACAAAGTTGGCTTGATGAATTCCCTCAATTTGAGTTCATTAACGCCATTGCAGATCGATCTGACCACTCTCCTATCCTACTGAAACTCACGCAGAGGGTGAGAGAATTCACACCGAGAGTTTTTAAATTCGAGAATGCTTGGTTGGAAGAGCAGAATCTTAATGATATCGTTCACAACGCGTGGACCAAAGACGGATGTGCACCTCTGCTGTCAAAGATCAAGGGCTGTTCAGAGGACTTAGAAGAATGGGGATCGCGACTACGAACCAGGTTCAAAAAATCAATAGCTGAATATAGAGAAGAAATGAAATTGAATCAAGATAGCAGGGAAGAACTTTGTGTCAAAAAATACAATGCAGCCCGTGAGAACTTGAGCAAGGTTCTTAAACAAGAAGAAGACTATTGGAGGCAAAGATCAAAGACCCATTGGCTGCGTGATGGGGACTCAAACACCAAGTTTTTTCACGCCATGGCTACAGCTAGAAAGAAGAGGAACGGTATCACCAAGTTACAAAATTCTGAAGGCGAGGTCATCGATGATCAACAAGGTATGCGCAATATTGCCAAGGAATATTTTGACACCTTATTTAAGAACTCTAACAGCGATGACGACGAAGTGACAAACCTCTTAATAAGGCGGGTTACTGAAGAAGATAACCAGAGCCTTACGGAGGAATTTCAGCTAGAAGAATTCAAAACAGCCCTCTTCAGTATGCACGCAGACAAGGCCCCCGGGCCGGATGGTATGAACCCGGCATTTTACAAAAGATTTTGGGACCTTTGTGGACATGAAGTTTTCTCTGCAAGTAAAGAGTGGCTGCAAAGGGGAAGATTCCCCCCACAATTGAACAACACCAACATTGTACTCATACCCAAAGTCGAGAATCCGACAACTATGAAAGATTTAAGACCTATCTCCCTTTGTAATGTGTTGTACAAAATCATATCCAAGGTCTTGGCTAACAGATTGAAACCGCTCCTTAGCAGGTATATTTCTATTGAACAGTCTGCTTTTATTGCCGACAGATCGATTCTAGATAATGTTATGGTAGCCATGGAAACTATTCACCACATGAAG
Organism: Trifolium repens; assembly: GCA_030408175.1. NCBI lineage: Eukaryota > Viridiplantae > Streptophyta > Magnoliopsida > Fabales > Fabaceae > Trifolium > Trifolium repens. The sequence continues at coordinate 44,244,851 of CP125851.1, forward strand.
TGTAAGGTTAGAGGGAAAATGGGAGAAGTCGCGCTAAAAATTGATATTAGCAAAGCCTATGACCGGGTTGACTGGAGGTATCTCTTAAATGTCATGAAAAAGATGGGATTTTGTGAGCGGTGGATAAAGTGGATCCAAATGTGTCTCGAGTCAGTCGAATACTCAGTGATGGTAAATGGCGAGAAAGTTGGACCTATTTCTCCAGGGAGAGGCCTTAGACAGGGAGACCCATTGTCGCCCTATCTATTTATCTTATGTGCTGAAGGCCTTACGTCGTTAATTAAAAAATATGAAGCAAGGGGTGACATTCATGGTGTACGGGCGTGTAGAGGGGCCCCCAGCCTCTCACACCTACTATTTGCTGATGACTGTTTCTTATTTTTTAGAGCCGATGTTCGGGAAGCTCAGTGTATGAAGAAAATTCTTAATGACTACGAAAAAGCGTCCGGACAAGCCATAAACTTTGCTAAATCTGAGATCTATTTTAGCAGGAATACTGCAAGTAACGTTAAAGAGAGCATATCAAATATCCTTGAGGTCAACGAAGTGATGGGGACAGGTCGCTACCTGGGAATGCCTTCCATGATTGGTAGAAACAAGAAAGCTTTGTTCAACTATCTCAAGGACAGAATGTGGAAACGAATTCAAGGATGGTCAGGTAAACATCTCTCTAAAGCTGGCAGGGAAGTGTTAGTAAAATCAGTCGCTCAAGCGATCCCAGCGTACTGCATGAGCTCTATCTTACTCCCAGAGTCCCTCGGGGAGGAACTCGAGAAAATGATAAACTCCTTTTGGTGGGGTTCTAACAAAACGTCAGGTAGAGGCATTAACTGGCTGCGATGGGAAAAATTGACCATGAGAAAGGAACACGGTGGGATGGGGTTCCGCCACATGTATGGTTTCAACTTGGCAATGCTAGGGAAGCAAGGTTGGAAGTTATTAACCAGCCATGATACTATATTGACTCAAGTCTTCAAAGCTAAATATTATCCGAATGAGGGATTTCTTGACGCAAAATTGGGCCATAACCCAAGCTATGTCTGGCGTAGTATCCACGCTTCTCAGGTTGTAGTCAAACGAGGCTTACGGTGGAGGATAGGAGACGGTACAAATGTGAGAATTTGGAACCAACCTTGGCTCCGGAATGTTAAACAACCCATCATAACAACAGAGGCAGTTGTAGGAATGGAGAACTTGACGGTGTCTGAGCTTATTGATCACGATACAGCGACCTGGAATTATGAACTAGTACAACAGATCTTTAATGCTCGCGACAGGAGAGAAATTCTCAAGATACCACTGAACTTGTTGCACACAGAAGATGAATGTATCTGGAACTGCAGCAGGCAAGGTACGTACACAGTGCGCTCTGCATATTACCATTTGACACAAGTCATCACAGATAATAGTCACCTCCACGTGGAAGGAAACTGGCAGAAACTATGGAAAATTGCAGTCCCACAAAAAGTGAAATTGTTCCTATGGCGGTCACTCCGTGGTTGCTTGCCCGTGAGAAGTCGTTTAGTTCAAAGAGGAATTCAGTGTAACAATAAATGTCCTCATTGTGATCAAGTGGAAGAAAATGAATGGCACTGCTTCTTCGGCTGTAACACGGCGTGCGACGTATGGAAGGAGATTGAGGAAGGACATATTGTTGATAAATATACCGAGAATGCAGTAGGCTTCGTCGACATGGTTTTTCGTATGATAAACGAAGTTGACATGAATAAGATGGCGAGAATAACAATGGTACTCTGGACACTATGGTGGAGAAGGAACCAACGGTGTTGGAATGACAAAATACCAACCAATTGTGAAGTTCTCCGACGAGCAACAGATGCGTTGAATGATTGGATAAACGCGCAGAGAAGGAATCAGCCCAAGGAAAGCACGCCATCAAATCAATATCAGTGGACTAAACCAGCAGCAGGCATTCTCAAGTGCAATGTAGATACTGCCTGTTATAAGGAAGATAATGCCTATTGTGTTGGAATGTGCATGCGTGATGAGCATGGGAACTTTTTGCAAGCCTACATGATCAAGAAGTATGGCACACCTGAAGTAGCAGAAGCTGAAGTAACAGGTATCAAGGAAGCCTTACAGTGGATTCAAAACAACTATGGAGTGAATACAATCATTGAAGTGGAAAGTGACTGCCTACATGCAGTGCAAGCTATCAACTCAAGGCACACAAACAACACTGAATTTGGAACTACTACTGTAATGTGTCAAAATTTATTATCTTTATTTAATAACTGTCAGGTCAGTTATGTTAGGAGACAAGCAAATCGAGTAGCTCATGACTTAGCTCAGGCGGCTCGTTTTATCGCTAGTCACCAAGTTTATAATTATTGCCCACCTTGTATTGCTACTACAATTATGAATGAAATGAATTAAGTTTGTTTGCTTCAAAAAAAAAAAAAAAATAAAACAAAAAAAACTAAAAAAAATGAAAAGGATAACAAGAAAGTGTAGCATGTTTCCTCCCTTTCCCTTTTTCTCTCAACTTCTTCTTTTAATTCATTTTTATTTCTTATTATCATCATCATTATTATAGTATTAGTATTATTATTATTATTATTATTATTATTATTATTAAAATAAAATTCAAAAAAATAAAAGAAAGAGGAGGTTGAAAATAGAACACTCAGCAACAGAGTTACAGGGACATTTTTCTCTCCTTTCCCATTCCAATTTTCAAACAAAAACAGTATTTTGTATATGTTGGAGATTTTATCTAGTCAGAAGATCTTGAGCATACAACTTACAAGGCAATTTTTCAATGCGGTTTGCCATTTTTTCTTCTGATTTGTAAGGCTATGAAGTAGCCTTTTGGGTACAGAGAAACAGAGTTTGAAGAAAGAAAAATTGAGGGTACAGGTTTTACACACTGTGGAGCTTGATGAAGTTGAAAATTCATAAACACATTCACACTATCTCATTGCCATCTCTTTGTCACTATAAATAGAGGTTGGGCTGCAAAAGAAAAAGGGACCGAAAAAAAATTCATTAGCAGCAAAACACAAAAATCTCATCAGTATCCAACACCATAACCAAACAATAAAAATCAGTAACATCACCACTTCACTAACAGAATCCTAACATCAAACAAAACCCAAACATCACAGTAACAACATCACCAATAGCCATTTTCATTTTTCCAACTTCCATCGACTCAAAACCAACAACACATCAATCCATACCAACAACAACATCTCAAAACCACACATAAACCAACACACACACACACAGAGACTCAACACCAAAACAACAAAAAAATAAAAAAATAAAACGAAAAAAGAAGAAAGCAGAGAAATAGAACGAGAAAGAGAGAGATTCGTTCTTCCACATTTTTGCTCCGATCCGGCCAAGTGGTAAGTTTGTTCTAAATTTAAATTCCGGATTTAAAATCAGTGTGAAAAAACAAAGGGGTTTGATGTAAAAAGTTTCCATTTTGGTTTGTTTTCCGACGAAGGTCGCCGGAGAAGACGGTGGCGCCACCGCCGGCCGCCATCTCCGGTAACCGGAACCCTAGGAGAGATGAGAGAGAACAGAGAGTTAGAGGTAGAAGAAAGAGGGGTGGAGTTTCTTTAAAAAATAAAATTCTGAGAAAAATAGTATTTATACTCCCTCTGTTTCTTCTCGCACCCCCCTTTTTCTCCACGCACCCCCCAAACGGTTTTCTCCGTGCACCCCCTAACGTTTCTCCGCGCGCCCCCTACTCGTTTTTTGTGAATTTGTTTTTTTTGGCAGAGTTGGATCTTGGGCTCAGGCCCTGTTACTGCTAAACATACCCCCTAGACCTTGCTGTCTGCACCCCCATGTTTTATTTATTTGTTCTATTTCACTTAATGTCATTTAATTTTATTTATTTTCACATTATTTATATGTTATATTCTATGTTTAACTAACATCAAAATACCAAAAACATGCAATGTTTGTTTATTTTTATTCATTTCTTATATGTCAAAAAAATACAAAAAAAAACATGTTGTGTATAATTTATCTCTGTTTAAATTCAAGGGAGTGGGTGATCGTTTATTTAACCTCGTGTTATTGTTACCCCGCCTGTTTACTTGTTCGTCATTTGCCTCTAAAAATATCAAAAAAGTCAAAAACATTCAAATATCCAAAAAATCAATTTTCAAAAAGAAATCTTTTTTTCTAATAAACCTCGACTTTCATCGAGAGACTTTTTCAAATCTTTTTTCAAATAAATGCTTCAATCCACTTAAGCATATCCAAACCCCTTTCAAAAAAGACTAAAAAATACAAATAAACAAATTCAAACCTTTTTGCCGCTTGGCTTTTCAATTTTAAAACCTTTTTTCAAAGAGTTTAGACGTGAGTCATCTCTGTGGTCGAAAATTCTAATATTCCCCATAACATTGAGCAAGAAAAATGTTGACTCTTTTCCACTTAGGAGAGTTAGTGGCATACTCGTTGATAATTTCCGAGTGAGAGCCCTTCCCTATTGTGAAGCAGAGATCCATTTTCGCATGTTTGTGGTGGATTAAAAGGAGTTTAAAACTTAAGATGACAACTCGTCTTTCCTCCTAAAAATAATCAAACAAACCACTTTATGATTTTTACCCCGAACTACGGGATTTTGATCCTTAACGGGTACGTAGTGCAAAAGACCTTGTGTCTTCCCAAATCAAAATTAATAAAACTTTTTTTTTCTTTTTTTAAAATCATCAAAAATTAATAAAAAATATTTTCTTTTCCCATCACCCCAATCATTTACAAGCAAATTTTACAAGAAAATACTTTTAGCACAAAAACATATATTACAAGAGGTTCCTGTAGAGTACTACAGATACTTAGGGTGCTAATACCTTCCCTTTGTATAACTAACCCCCGTACCTTTGATCTCTGAAAACTGCATCATTTAAATTGCTCCATCGCCTCTTTAAATTTTGCATGTTACTTTATGGGTTTATTCGATCTTTTCCCCTTCCCTTGGACAAATTAAAGTTCGGTGGTGAAATCATAATTTTTGAGAACCAAAGCTAACCAATAGCTTGGCGTCCGAAAATCACCGCGACAGGTACAAATTGATAAAATAAATTGAGATTCACAATTGAACATACCACTATTTCGGTTTTCTTGTAGGTATTGGTTATGATAGTTCGTGACTTGCTATTTTGTTTTATTTTGTTGCGTTGTATTGCCTTTCCTTGTCATGTGGTCGTTTTTTGCTGGTATTATATTATTTGTGAGTCTTGGGTATTGATCTGACATTTTTGTGAGTGTGTGATTGCTTGTTTGGGGCTTTGTTTGTTGGTAATGAGCTTTTGTTTTGAGGCAGCACCAGTTTTGGTGTCTTTGCCCCACTGTTATGTTTTTGTTGATATTTTCTATAGAATAACACTTATCTTCATATTTCTTCTCTGATTTTAAAATAGGATGGTACAAATTATATGTACACAAATTAAAGTTTCATATAGTCATAAATAAAATTTTAATAAAAACACTATAATTATAAGTGATAGTAGCTTATAAATTCATAAAATAGTTAATTTTAGCTTACAAACTAGGAAAAACTTATTGTTCAGGTTACATGCTGACTTATTGCTTTTGCTTATAATATGTTAACTTATTGCTTGTTTATACAATATTGAGTCAATTATTTAATCATTCAATTTATACATTTTGTTATTCACAGTTAAATGGAATGATAACATTGAGCATGAACTAATTGAAGAAGACATAATTCCATATGTGGGCATGAAGTTTGATACGGAAGATCACGCATATAGATTTTATAATGTATATGCTGGCTTTGCTGGTTTTAGCATTAGAAAAGATTGGAGAAACAAAAGCAAATTAGATAAAAAGACAGTGATGTCTCGAAAGTTTGTGTGTTTTAAAGAAGGCTTCAAGAAGATCAAAGAATATGATGATAAAGTGTCTCGTAAAGATATCAGAACTGGATGTTTAGCACATGTTGTCATCGGTCGGGAATTGAGTGGAAACTATGTTGTTACATCTTTCGTAAAAGACCATAATCATGAGCTTGCATCCCCTAGAAGTAAGCATAAATTACCATCACAAAGGAGGGTTTCTGCCGCTCAAGCAGCTGAGGTAGAAATGGCAAACCGATCTGGTATACGCCAAAAATTGATTTTTGAGTTTATAAGTCAACACGTTGGAGGGAGGGAGAATGTTGGTTGCACTTCTAAAGATATTAGCAATCATTTAACTGCCAAGAGGATGAAGGAAATGAAGGAAGGTGAAGCATATACTCTACTTCATTATTTTAAATCAAAGCAAACTGAGAATCAATCATTCTTTTATGATATTCAACTTGATGTTGATAATCAAATAACTAACATTTTCTGGGCAGATGCTAAAATGGTTTTGGATTATGTTTATTTTGGAGATGTAGTGTGTTTTGATACGACATACCGCACTAATAAGAATTTACGACCATTTGCTCCTTTCATTGGATTCAACCATCATAAAGAAAGTGTGTTATTTGGTGCAGCACTGTTATATGATGAAACTGTTGCATCATTTGAGTGGTTGTTCAAGACTTTTCTTAAGGCAATGTGTGGAAAGAAGCCGAAGACAATTTTCACAGATCAAGATCCTGCCATGGCAAAAGCAATATCAGAAGTTTTTCCTGAAACATATCATCGTTTATGCTTGTGGCATTTATTTCAGAATGCACTTAAAAATGTTAATCATGCCTTTAAAAGATCAGATTCTTTTGCTACAGATTTGAGAAGTTGCATTTATGATTTTGAGTATGAGGATGACTTTCTTACTGCTTGGAATTCATTACTTGACAAGCACAACCTTCACCAAAATAAATGGATGCAAGATTTGCTTAAGAAAAAGGAAAAATGGGCTTTAGTATATGGACGGAACACGTTTTCTGCTGGTGCTACAACAACACAATTAAGTGAGAGCTTCAATGGTCGTTTAAGGCTTTACATGAAGTCCACTTATAACGTGTTGGAGTTTTTCAGACACTTTGAAAGATTGATAGAGGACATGCGTTATAAGGAGATTGAGTCTAACTATGAAATGAGTCAGAAGATGCCATCATTAAATATGAATATCATGTTACTCAAAACCGCAAGAGATGTCTACACACCAACAATTTTTTCTCTAGTTCGTGGAGAATATGAAAAGTCTTGTAATCTTCTTTTGAAGAGTTGCACTCAGAACTTGCAATTATATGAATATGAAGTGAGTTTTTTTGCGAACATGAGGCAACATAAAGTTACATTCAACTCTGAAGATCAAAGTGTTGAGTGCAGTTGTCGACTTTTTCAATTCATTGGCATCCTTTGTTGTCATGCTCTTCGAGTACTTAATCATCTGAATGTAATTGTTATTCCCCAAAAATACATATTGAAAAGGTGGACTAAGCAAGCTCGAAGTGGTTGTGTGCTAGACAATAAGGGACAAATTATTAAAGAAGATCCAAAGTTGGTTGTGTCAAATCGCTTAAGAGATCTATGTCGCACTTCAGTCGGAATATCAAGCAAGGCTGCTGAATCTGGAGAAGCTTCAGCATTTTTAGCAAGAAAATTGATGGAAGCTGACATTGAAGTTGATAAAATCTTAAGCAAAAGATCTTCCACACAAACAACAAATATTGGTGATGTAAATAGTCAAACCAATGAGATAGTAACAGATGATATTACAACTGCATCACAAGCCATTGGTATAAAAAAGAAAGATGGTAAATCACGGTTAAAAGGCAGACCAAAGAGTTGTGTGGAGAAAAAATACAAAAGATGCAAAGGCACTCCCAAGTGTAGTTCTGTGACACAAAATTATTCAACCACGTCCATGCCAATTATGCAAGTACTATATGACAATATCTCTTTGTGGGTTCAAACTTTAAATTATTTTGTTTAATACTTATTAAATATGCTTTTGATTATATGTGCAGAATTTTCCATTTTCACATAGATACCAAGAACTAGTAGTAGCTGGTATTAATACAACACAGGTTAGATTAGTCACACTACACAATTTGTTTGTTTTTCATTTTTGTACTTGTCATTTTTGTTTTTTATGATCAGTTTTTATATGAGTGTCATACTCATATTTCCTTCAAATCTAGTTTAATGACAAGAATAAGGAAAATGGAGAACACATGGAAGAATTTGGTTTTTCTACTTATGCTTATCAAGGGCAAGAACATCTAAGTCAAAGTCCGGTGTTGAACTCAACGAATGTAGAGCTTGAGGAACCATCTGCAGAGCTTCAACCAAGTCCTTCGGTATTTTTACCCACTCAATACTTTATCATAAATGTTGTCACTACTACTCACTACAACCAAATTATCTAATCAATAGTTCATTTTTGTTGGTATAGGAATTTAACCAACATGATGGCTTAACATCTTGGGAAGGAAACAAGGAAACCAACTAATATGATTCTCCACACTAATTGGAAGATGTTTTGCTACAAATTACATATATTATTTAATTTTTTTTGTGTATCAATTGAGATTTAGACACTGTCATATTGTTATTTAGCTTCAAAGAAAATAGTTATGCAACATCTAATTTTTTTTATTGAGCATTTGAGACCATTGTTTAGTAGGGGAATGTATACTAGTGACTAGTTTGAAAGTGAGAAAGACAGCAACTTAGTTTATTGATGGATGTCTTATTTTTTATTTCTCTGCAGACTGCACTGATGTGAACCAACTAATTTGAATTTGCATCTTCTAATTAGTAGATATCATTGTTTTAAAGTTACGGATAACCAACATAGTCGAGTACTAAGAGATTACATTGAACTTTAGATACCACAGCTTAAACAAATAAAAAGTAAGTAGATAAGAGTATCAAATGAGCTATTTTATATCAATAGTAAGATGAGTTTTAGACATATCAGACACTGAACACCACATTGATATTAATTTGAGAAAACTTTATTATTGAACGTAAGCACATGTGTCGGTGCCGGATTAATGTCGAACACCGGCACAGGTCAACGTCGTCGTATATATTTGTCCGGATTTATATGCACCGCACCATCCATGCTTCACTAGGAAGAAGAATTACGATTACCACTTTTTGGTATCATCTTTTTCGATTTAATAGAACTGTCAGCATCTAATTTAGGTAGCACATCTGAATCTTAAACTACTTAATATCCTAAGAAACAATCAAATCAAATAAGTGATCATGCTGAGAAAATATATCATCTCCATGTTCAATTTTTGTGCTCAATGGACCGGTAACCATATTGATGCGTTAACTCGCTTCACTTGTACATCTTGGCAAACTGGAGTAGCAAGATTATACATGAGTTTGGGCAGTAGCCTGTTCAGCAGAAAAGTTGGAATAAACACAACCAAACATACTGTACATTCAAAGGTACCATCTGAATATTCTCACCAGTGACGAACTCCCCAAAATTGCAGCACAACAATACAGAAAAAGTCGGAAACAACATTGCTTACATCCATACTACCCATCCAAAAGAAAATAGTAATGATATTCTCAGTGAATATGAGAAGCAAGTTTTAGAAAACCAACATCAACGCATGTTGAAAATCCAACACATCTTCAATTGAAAGTGTCGATACACATAGTCATAGATCGTACATCAACATTTTGAAAAGGATCCAGTTTTCTTTTGTTAGATCTTCTTCGGAAATCAATCCCAAAACTTCAATTCTCAAATAGATGTTACTGAACGAGATATGTGTGTTGTAAGTAAAATTGAAAATGAAAGTGGCAACATATTGATCCCAACTCCCATGACTCAGAACATATAGCCAACCGAGAGAGAAGAGTGCAGTTGCAGATAATGATAGTAAAGTAGCCTTAATGTGATAAATTTTAATGTGTAGCAGAAAGATTTGGAATTTGTGGTTTGATTGTCCGCGAAACAGAGAAGAAGAGTGAAAATAGGAGCACGAAACAGGTGAGACTGAGAGGTAGGAATGCACGAATCAAGAGAAAGAAAATACAGTTATCAAAAAGAGTAGATGACATGGAATAATTATACAGGTGTTGTTTTTTTATTGGAGAACAGCAAAAACTGCACTTAAGGAACTGTGCATAAGTTTTGTCCATATTTATAAGGACTAAAAACAAAATTCAAAAAATTTATAGGAACCTAAAGCTTATTTAATCTAAAAAAATATATTCAGTTACCTAAAAACAGCGAAGAAAATATCTCATACATATGATATAGTAAAAAAATTATTATTTTTCTTTTTTTTTCCAAGAAATAAGAAAACATGACCATATTTATCTTTTTTTATCGACCAAAAACTGAGGCTTACACTACCACTTGATAAATTATGACATTTATCCAACAACCAATGGGAATAAGTTACATAAGTATATTTAAATGTGGTACCCACACCTAACTTCTAATCAACTTTTACTTCATATGCATGCGAATTATTTTCATAGATTGTTAAATAAATGTCCCAAAATTATCAAGGAATGGTATAGAAAATACTGAAGAAAAAAGAAATGACCAACCACAAATTAATATTAGAAGTGGATCTTCTCATCTGATATAACGGTCAATTGAAATATCCATCATTCAATGTAAAGAGCAGCGGCGGAGCCACAACCGGGGCGCGGGTGAAGGGTGGCCACACTCCCCCAATATTTTCAACAGGCATATGTGAATCTTTTATTTGCTTCTCCAGTATACATATTTTCATTTTACTAATAAAAATCTTCTTTGATCACAAGAATAGACTCATTAAAATGATAAACGTCACCGGTATCCAACTAAATTATGAAGTACAAAGTGTACACTTTATTAAAAATATTCATCGTTAATAATATCTTTCTAAAAGTCATGCATTTACTTTTACACAAATATTGTATCAAAATGAAGTCTTTGGTAAAATAATTTATTTTATATTTTTGAAAGTATAAGACAATTATTTAGATTGATTCATAAAAAATATCTTACAAAAAAATCATAAAAAAGACAATTATTTAGATGGTTTTACTTTTAGATAGGCTATGATCATCTTACTAGCTAGTGTATATATTTTTTTTAAAGAAGCTAAATTAGTTCACCTAAATTGACACTAGAGAAAATTGAACATAAAATCTTAAAAGGATCATACTCCCAAGTCTCGAGCCAATACCACCAGTCCAACTCAAGTTGTATTAATTTAGTATTGGATTTGACAATGTTATGTTAAGTATTTTCTTTGACTCTTTTTATAAAAGACTGTTGAATTTTTAAATTTATTTAATAATTAATGTATTTGATGTCTAATATAAATTAAATATATTAATTATTATTCAATAAATTTAAAAAAAAAATTATAAAAATACTAAAGAAAGTATATACTATTTAGAGATTCAAGTCTATTATTATTCCAGAAAGAGAATAATTTTGTAGGTGAAAAAACATGGCCATTGGATTGTGAATGGATGATACGAGGGATGCTAGATGGTCCTTTCATGCAACTTGGCTGCACGAACTGTCATTTCATAATGTGAGTGGGCCTTCTGTCATGCATTAACGTTGTTGGCAACATCCTGACCTTACTTTAGTTCTTCTTTTATTTATTTATTTTATTAATTTTTTAAATGGACGAAATGTTAATAGTTATTTTATTGCAAACAAATACTCACTCCGCTCCAAAATAAATGACCTGTTTACATTTATCAATGTATAATTTTGATCGTTAATATTTTTAATTATATATTATTAAAAATTATAAAAAATATATATTTTGAAAATACTCGTCGAGATAAATCAAACAACATCTCATATACTAATATTTGTATCTAGATATTATATGGTCAAAGTATGTCAAATGAATAGTACTGTAAGTCAAAATTAGGTCATTTATTTTGGGACGGAGGGAGTATATAAATAAAGGAGTAGAGTTTTGAATCTCTGTCGCACCGTCTATTTTAAAATTTTAACAATTTTGTCAACAGAATTAGGATTTGCGAATTCTTTTTTATTTCAGCATTTTTGTCAAGTTTAAAACTGTCTGTTAAGATGGGATTTGTGAACTTTTCTTTTTATTATAGTTTCTTTGATAAATATAGCATTTGGTGTGTTATTATGAGGGCAATGAAAATCTTGGCGTGTAATTTTGTATGTTCACATTGATATAACTTTTGTCTTTGTGATTTATTTGAGAATGAGGTAGTTGGATTCGATTTATAACTCAACATGTGGTGCTATCATAGGCGATTTCGGCACTGCCACCTCACGATCTTCTCCACCCTTTCTCTAGTGGAGTTTTTGCATTCCGTGAAAATCGAACCATGTAGCATGGGGTTCAAGTACATATTCAATTCATTTCCACTTAATTGGCAGTGTGAATGGATTGCACATGTACTTGAACCCCAGAGATATGGTTCGATTTTCACGAAAGGCAAAAACTCCACTAGAGAGGGGGTGGAGAAGATCATGAGGTGGCAGTCCGAGATCGCCTAAGATGGGGCCCGGGTTGTTACATCATTCGCTAGAGTTGAATTTAACATTCATCAATTGTTGAAATTTTGGGTCAATTTTGTTGGTTGGTGATGCATGGTAGGCTTCCCACTGATGCCTTTGAATGCTGATAACATCTCACCTCCAATAATTCCTATCATAGATGTGGTGCAACTGTAGAGAGTGATATGCATGTACTCTTCAAGATTGTCCTTGAACAATGACTATCCGGAGTAGGCATGGCAATGGGGCGGGGCGGGGCGGGGCGGGGACGAATTTTGCCTTCCCCAAACCCAAACCCATATAGTTCGGGTTTTCCCCAAACCCATCCCAATTCCAAGCGGGGATAAAAAGTATAACCCCAAACTCAAACCCAACGGGGATCGGGTATCCCGACGGGGTTCGGGTATCCCCGTTATACCACTTCCAACATAAATTTGGATTGCATTTTAATATTTTTTTATTAAAAAAAAGAAGTTAAAGGCCCAAAAATTCTTTTGTTTCAACGATATTTTTTTAAATATAGAAAAGAAATAGAGAAAATAGTTTGTTTAATACTCAAATTAAGGATAAAAAATAAACATATGAATGCAATTTAAGAGATTGTTTAAGGATTTCAAATTTAAAAGAGGTAAAATCTAATTTAAGTATAAGCGGGGCGGGTTCGGGGTGAGTATCAATGTCCCCATTACCCGCCCCAACCCCGTCTTTTGAAATCGGGGAAAACCCAAACCCGTACTCAAACCCAGTCAACTCGGGTTTTCCCCGTCAAAGCGGGTATGGTTTGGGCGGGTACCCGCGGGTATGGGTTTTATTGTCATGCCTAATCCGGAGGCTTTTTGTCCCACTTATCCCAACTATTTTTACGTGAAGGATTGTTAGATTTGGTTTAAATTAAACACCATGTTACTATGGAGGCGAGTACTAAATTCATTGTAAACCTATTTTGCATTTGAGGGAATAGAAACGAAGAGATTTTACAAAATGTTGGAAGAGATACTTGAAATTCAGTCAATAATATAATCTCTTAGCATGCCTCTTTAGTCCACATTCTTGGTACCAATAATAGATATCATGTGACTTGACAGGTTTGCTGAAATCCTCTTCTAATTGTCAAAATAAATTAAGACGACTCTTCCTTTGGAAATCATAGTATTACATATTTCAAGTCCTTTTAAGAAATGATAGGAGAATTCGGATTCATGGCATTTTTGGATCTTGTGGTAAAGCTATTAATTTACTAGTTGCACTTTCAACTAGATGGAGAGGGCTTCAACTTGTTGGGATCTTGGTCATCGGTCTTTTATCATGAAATCTAGGCAGTTTTGAATCTTATTGTATATACTAATCAAAATGATTTTCATCCTCATGCAACTTTGTTTTCTCTAGGAAGTTATATAATTTCTTCCTTGGGTGGTCTCACTCATACTTTGAGAGAAAACAAATGTGCTTAATTATTTGTTTGCTAAGTTTGGTACTACTAATTTGGACTCATTGACATTGCAGATGTCTCTGTCTCCTCATTTAAATATTATTTTTTTGTGGATACCTTTAGAGTATTTAGGCAGTAGATCGATTGCTTATTTTTTTTTTTCCATCTTTTCTTGCTCTTTACGGTTCCCTTGATAAAAAAAAGTTTTAAAAAGAAATATATTAGAAAGGACCAAAAATTAATAAGACTATAAAATTAAATTCTCACATAGTACGTTGTGAATTACTACGTCAGAGACTACTTTTTTTCACATAAAACATGTAATAACTAATTGATGTACGGTTCCGTTAATCCAATTATAATTATATATTTAAACTTTTGATCATCGTATTAGTAAGATAATGTTATATCATTTTATTTTAATCAAATAAGATAATCTTTTGAATTGTACAGGGTTTATACCTAATTTTTAATTATAATTTAATTTCACAAAAAATAAATTAATTTAATGAAACAATGGTGAAATGAATTCATAAATTCTAAGTCAACTAATAAATACTCATATCTTTAAGGTCGAATGTTTTTATCTAAATTCAGTTTTGAAATTTTATAGTTATATACAACTTTAATATTGTTTGTCACTTTTTTTATTAAGCAAAAGGTGTGCAGATCGTCGGCTGCAACACCCTAAATATATTAATAAGGAAAAAAAGAGAAAGTACAATAAACTGGGGGACATAAACCAAACCCAATGAAACTACATAAACACCCAAACGGATATACAAACAGATTAAAAACAACAAAAGTGGTTAGAAGCAGAAGCAAAGATACACACAACATAGATACTATCCATCGAACCTTCGTACGGACGCGAAACCAAATAGCAAAAAAAAGTATTGTGGGGACCTTCACCATTCGAGTAGGCGAATAAATCGACCGCCAACACGCATTGATTCACGTACCATCAGCTCCCTACACAAACAGCATCATCAAGCATTAACGGCGCTTTCGCGCCAACAATCCAAGTCAGGGACAAGGATAAACGATCACCAACGGCCAAAGACCCGAACAGATGAAGACAAGGCAAACATTGATCAAGTTGAAAGAAACAACCCCATCCTGCCGACGCGGAGGAGGACAGCCCGATCCGGCAAGACATAGCGTCGCCACCAACCACCCAGCAAACTGGATGCAGCACCACCACACGACCCTTGCGGACCTTAAAATCGACGACGACCGACGAAAGGTTGGGAAAACGCGAGGTAGCTTGGACCGCCGGAGAAAAAGGGTACTCACCACAAATTGTTTGTCACTTATGATCTGTTTGAATTAGCTTATTTTTGCACTTATGCAAAACAGCTTATGCAAATAAATAATTCTTTGTGTACTATTATAAGTTTTTCGAGATAGTTTATGATAAAATAGTTTATAAAAATGTAATTTTTTATAGTAAAAATTTATAAATTAACATAAAACTTTATTTATTTAAATAAGCTCAAAAATAAGTTAATTCAAATAAACTCTATAGAAAAAACAAGTATCCTTTATAATAAAAAAAATCCTTCGACATCCGTGTAAAAATTATAGTGTAAAAAGTAAAAACCATAGTGACGCTTTTTTCTTTTTGATAAGCAACCATAGTGACCTAGGGATGGCAATTTACCCATACCCAGTGGGTACCCACAAAAAATACCTACAACGGGTAGGGTAAAAACCCGCATTTTGGGTACGGGCATGGGTATGGGTAATTACCCACAAAATTGAACGGGTATGGGTGCGGGTACGGGTACCTTAGTACCCACCCCATATACCCACATAGTATATATTTATTTATTTTAATTATATTATTATATAATAATATATGTAAATAAATTTTAAAATATACAACATTATTATACTATTACACATTTTTAATGAAAATGTTATTTATAACATAATCCAAATATGTCAATATATAGATAAATGAACTTTAGCATGATATTACTAATAATTTTGTTCATAATTTTCATGAGTCAACATTAAAATCTTTAAATTTTTTTAATTATATTAAACTGATATGATATTTTATAATTGATGAATTTATTTTTAGCAAAAATGCGGGTAACGGGTACGGGTATGGGTACTTAGGTACCCATAGGGTATGGGGACGGGGACAAAGAGTGTCATCCACGCGGGTATGGGGATGGGTACGGGTATTTTTTCAAATCGCGGGTATGGAGATGGGAACTGTAGTACCCTACCCATACCCTACCCATTGTCATCCATAAGTGACCCTTTTTTTTAATCGTTTTCAATTGGTATCGCAAGAAATATGCCTACAACAAACAAGGTGTATCTAGCTTAGATTTGAATTCCCTTACTTTTATTCTCTTTGGTGAAGAGAACAAATATACGCATGATTGGTGTAATTTACACCGACAATTAATATAATTAACTATTTGAAGGTTATTTTTTAAAATATACACAATTTTAAAAAAGGACTTAGACTCTTTTTAGACAAACAATGTACTTTTAGAAAAACAATGTAATAAGCACGTAAGAATAGGTTTACATAAATTATTTTTTTGGCATCTGATAAATTAAATTAAACTGTTTTTGTATATTTATAAGCTTGTTTGAAGAATTTATGAAAATAAGCTGAAAAATATTCATAAAAAATTGTCATAAGTTATTTCTATAAATTTTGCTTGCAGTCTTACAAAATTTATGTCATTATGTAAACTCGAATAAATTCATCAAACAAACTCTTAAGGGTGCGTTTGATCTGTTAAAAAAAATAAAAGAGTGGATTGGACAACTTTTCTTTTACCATGTTTGATTTAAAAATTGACTATGAGACTGGACAAAATAGGCTCTAAGGGACATGACAAAAACAAGAATTTTTATCCCTCACTGAACCACGGAACAACTTTTTGTCAATAGTACAACTATAAAAAAAAAATGAAAATATCCATTTTAATTATGAATATAAAAATAGTATCTCTCTATCTCTCTCCGATACAATTTGTCATATCCTGTAAGATCTTGTTCTGTGTTATATTGTTTTGTCCAATATTTACTGTTTTATGAATCAAATGAATATGATAATACAATAAATTATCATTTTGTTTGTAAGAGATTAACCCCACCTAAAAACACAGATGTTTCTATAAGTTTTGCTAAACAGTCTCACAAAATTTATGTCACTAGGTAACCTCAAATAAATTCATTCAAACAGACTCTTATACGATAATACAATAAATTGTCATTGAATTTACACCAATTGTGCACTTCTATGTATTAAACTCTATTTTTGTGTTGTCATGTGAGTTTAACTCAATTGAAAGAACATTGCATTATATGCAGGAGGCTGGGGTTCGAACCCCGGTCATTTTCCACTTATCCACCTTAATAGTGGAATTTCTAATCACTGGACTACTTGACAAAAAAAATTTGTTTGTGAGAGATTGTCAAACACCACCAAAAAAACACACATGAGAAATAAATCATCATAAATTTTAATAATTGTCGACGATACTCTTATAAGATATAAAAACTTTTTTTTATGGCTTAACCATTGACCTAGTCGATGGAGGTTTAATAACATATGCATATTAATTAATTTTCCGTTGTTTTGATCAAACTAATATCAATTAATTAATTTTTTCAATTATAAAAAAATATAAAAAGTGTTAACCTCTATATCCAAAAGACAATATTTATCATTGTTGATATTTTAAACAAATTTATCAATATGACCATGGTGGACTATGTTGATATTAGAATTTAGCGTGCGTTTGTTTAAGCTTTTAAAAAAAATGTTTTTGATTTGAAAAAATCTAAAGATTCCTTTTTAGAGATTTTTTTAAAAAAAAAATCTAAAACTACATCCCATTTGTGTTTACTTTCATAAAAAAAAAATTTTAAAATTTAAAATTTCTACATTTAAGCTCTTAATATTTTTTTTTTAAAAAAATGAGATTCTAAAAAAACTATTAGAATTAGCTTTTCATTTTAGAGTTAAAAATAATTTTTTTTTACAAATTGATTTTCTAAAAAATTTACAACTAACTCTATTAAAATAATAAAATCATTTTAAAAAAAATAGATTTTTTCTAAAAAGAATCTAAAACAAAGGCACCCTTAATCATTTGTTCCCTTTCAGAATCAGAACAAACTTTTTATTTTACTACCCCATTGACTCGTGTATCGTATCTAAGTCGCATATTTGTTTAGATAAGGTGCCCCCTTGCACAATAGTACTACTACCCACTTTTTGGGTTCCAAAATTCCAATCTTCATTAAACCATATGGTTTTGTCCTCGGAATTTCGAACAATTGAGTTAAGCCATTCATTTCCCGCACCACTTATTTTTTTCACTCCTTTAATTTTCCTCATCAAGAAAAATTAAAAATTACCCAATTAAAGAAAGAGCATAATAATTAAAGAAAGAACATAATTCCCGCACCATAGTACTACTACTAATGATTTGTCCTTTTTATTTTACAATGTTTTTCTTACCACTTTTCACATACATTAAATATATATAATAATAATCAATCGTTAGTTGGTTCAGTGGTGATTGACGCTAAACTTGGTAGGGAGAACCACGGTTCGATCCCCGCAACTGCGATCGGGAGCGGGCTGGAACCACTTGATGCCAGAACTGACCCCCGAACCAGATTCAACTGATGGTGAAAGCCAAAATATATATATATATATCATTTATTAATTTTCTGATTTATTAATTAAAAAATAAAAATAATAAATGACGTGGAATAAAAAATTTAATTAAATTATTTTCAGGTGTACATACGTCATAAAAAATGTACAGTTAGATTGTGAGTTATCCATCCAGTGAGTAAAATGAGGAAATTTTTATATTACAAGGATTGATTTAAAAAAACAAATTAGGCATAAGATAAATCAAATATCGTTAACTTTGCAGGGGTAAATAGTTATGGATCATGTTAACATGTGCCCTTAGGGCACATAATAACTATTCAAATAAAGAAACTTAACATTAAATAATCAAAAAAAATTAATGTTCAAAAGGTGTATTACATAAGTACAAAAAAAAATATTTTTATATTAAACTCCTTAACATGTGCCCTTAAGAGCACAAGTTAACATTTCCCAACAAGTATTTACCCCTAAATGTAATTAACATGTAAATTTTGTGTACAAATAGTAGTACAAATTGTTTGCGTATAATTGTGATCAATTACAACTTGTTATTTCCAAAGACAAATAAACGATATTGGTAAGAGGTATAGTATATATTTTGACAAATACTAAATATATATTTGGTGATTTAAAATATTTTATGTATATACGATCCATCCGTATTATATTATAAGCAAAAAAAAATATTGTCTCAAATTATAAGCCAAAACAACTCACCTTTATCATTTTTAAGATTTACTCTTACTTTTTCTCATGAAATTTAATGCAAATTGCATTTAATTTATTCTCTTTCTTATTTTTTCCCATAACCAATAAACAATAAAAAAAAATTACATCTTCCTATTTTTGGTATACTTAACCAGTGCACTCACACTGTTTAGCATGACCCTAAACTTATTTTAAGAAAAACAACAAAAAAATAATACTTCAAATAATATTTTACTTTTTTAATAAATATGAAAAAAAAAAACTTCTTATAATATGGGACGGAGGGAGTATAGAACGACCTGTTTTCTTCAAACAACACTTATAGTTACGATAGAGTTCGTATGTCATCATCATTAATTCATTATTATTACTGCTACGCAATTTGATGAAATTGTTAAATAATTATATTTTAAATTAGTTATTTTGTCATATAAATTTTTTTTTTTTTTGCTTTCGCACCGGTTCCGACCCACCAAAGGTGGGCGACTAATCCGGCTCGTGCGTAGAGGCATGCGCACTGGCCAAGCGTTGTTCCCCCTGGGAATCGAACCCGGTATTCCCCGGATACGTCCTTGGAAGGAGCTCCTTGCCACTTGAGCCCAATCAACTTGGTTATTGTCATATAAAATTTTGAATGGTCTTAGTATTGTATATTTTGTCTTGTTTTAAATGTATAAAAAAAAGTTAAATCAATAGTAATTAATGTATTTGGTCTAAATTTTAAATTATATACGTTAATTTTTATTGATCCAACTTTTTTTATATTTAAGATCGAAGCAGTATAAAACTGCAATTTAAAAATTGAGTTCAAGTGATTTGCATTTGCATTAACCTAAACTTTATAAAAGTTTGCTGCCATAATATATATAGTGAGAGTGTGAGACTGTATTCTTCAAGAAATTAGTAATAATCTTGTCGTTATGTTTGTACTTAAAATAGTAATAATGCCATAACTTTAATGGAAGTAGCTTTTTTATAATCATGGATGCCTTGATTACATCATAAGAATAGGAGTATTAGATGCTTCCTCTGTCCTTTTTATAACTTCTTTTTTCTTTTCATTTTACTTATATTTTAAGAAAAAAATTTAGTGTAATTAATATGTACACTTTTTTTGCTTATAAAAAAAATATGTACACTTTTTTTTTTTCATTTTTACAGATAAATTATTTTTGTATTTATATGTCTCTAATATTGGCTTCTTATCATACAAGACAAATTAGTATTATTAATCAGAGTTATTATGTTTTAAAAAAATATTACAAAAGGCATCTAACAATATGAAAATATTGATCACTTATATATAAGAACAATACTTACAGACAAGATTAATTTGTAAATACATTGGTTCAACAAAAAAAAATTGTAAATACATGGACATAAATATAATTAGTAGCTTGCATTACAGTTGGTCTATTTTTCTGTTCACTGCTGTTGATACTTTTTTTTTAGGCCACTGCTGTTGATACTTGATACTACTTTCATTTATTTTACTATTTAATTACTATGGATATGATTTAATTAATCATTGTGAATCTTCAATTTTGTTGGATTTTTGATTGAGAACCTGCTAGTGAAAGGGGGAATTAAAAATTCAGTGAACTATATAGCTCATATATCAACGATAACAAATACTAACAACTAAGCATATATATATTCAAAGGATTCAGCAATACTTAGAAACTAGTTAAAAATCCGTGCACGATTGTGCAAATGTGAAGAAATATGGCACAAAATAGATACATAAATTTCGGGCACATGTTATTAAAAATATTTTGTAAAATGAATGATAGTACAAGATTGCACAGATGTTTAGAAAAAAAATTGCGAGAAAATGTGAGTCGTGTATACCTTTGTTATTCAATACAAAAGCCTCAGTTATTAGCATTGTTTGTTCTGTAAGGGAATGCAACTTGACCATGCTCGATGCGCCTAACGTCTTCTTTGAGTATCTCATAATGTCTTTTAACATCTTCAACTGATTTTCCCACCATGTTGGCAACATTCTGCCACCTATCTGGGGTTTCTCTATCATATATGGCCAAAGCTCTCTCAAATTGTTTGTTTTGCCTTGGAGTCCAAGCTGATCCCATTTCAACAGCAAGAGGAACTTAATTTAGAAAAATGGCTGTGTAGGAAAGTTCCTTAAGAAAGTGGAACTAACTTGGTTTAATTATACAAATAGGAAAGAAAAGAGGAAGAAAAAAAATTAGTTACTTGTGTCAAGGAATGGTGTGAGAAACAATAACCAAGGTAGTGTACCTTATAAGTGGGAGGAAAAGTGAATTGGTTTAGCCTCTTGGTGAGGAATATATCTTGTAAAAGGACAGAAGATAAAGATACTTGTTCTTAGGGACATGCCTTTTATTGTTCTAAAAAAATCAAAGATACTTTCTTCATTTTTACCATTGGCAACTTGGACTTCTCTTTTTAGATACTATGTCAGTGGACTACAGTGTCAAAATATTCAACTTACAATGCCAGACTTGAAGATAGTTTGGATATTATCTTTGATTTTCAATGAGTGGTCTTATAGATTGGTGTCTACGTGTATCGATCATATCTTTATGTCTGATGTTTGACTATTTGTGTCTGTGTTTCATAGCGTGTTTTATTTGCCTTGTTTAAATGCTACTACTAACAAAATAGGTAGTAAATTTTGCAGCACTATGGCTAGTTCTTTGATTAAAACTTAGGTGAAGGATTTTACAGCTACAAAAACATTTTTGGTATCAAGAATTAAAAGTTTAAACCAATTGATGTGGTCGTGACATTGCAGTTGGTGGCTACCAAAAATGCAGCACACCCTGCAATCATAGCATAAAATATTGCAAGATATCAAAAACCATCTCAAAGCTAAAAATCAGTCTGGACAAATCAAAATACAAAAATTTATGAAATAAAATTCTACATAGCAAGAGTTACCAAACTACAAAAGTTTGTACAAGTCAAATCACTTTAAAATAATAGGGTACAACACATCCTAGTGATCACTATGTTGGAAGTTCTATGTCAAGACTCATCTTCAGCTTCAGCAGAAGCTATTTCTGAATCCAATTTATTTATTAACTGCTCGCTTACATGTTTAGCGACAGATACCATATCAAGAATGACAGTAGGATCCAGCCCCGCACCTCCTCGTTTGGTTACACCACATATGTGTCCTTGCCTATTAATGGAGATAGAAACTGCAGAGCTCATTTGTGATTCCTCTTCAGGTGTGGCATCCACAATATAGTGCTTCCCAACCTAGGAAGCAGAGATTGTATGAAAATCACAAAATATGCTTAATGAGAACAAAACAAGATAGCATAAGTATGTTACATTGTTACCTTAGTCAGTGTAATTATAACAGGGACTCCAGATGTGTCAAACTGCATAAACTCCTCATCACTTACATCAACTTCTGGTTGCTCGTCACTTGATGCACCAGCAGCAATTTGAACTTTTGGAATACCAGTATTGCTTAAAGCAGCCTAAAAGGATAACAGGCATTAGCTGCATTAGGGTCTGTCCCCAGTTAATTCCAAAAATAGATATATCATATATATCAACATCATGGTTAAACCATTAAAAAGAAAATTCATGTGAAAAAACCCTCCATTAAACTGATTGCGAGATTCATTTGGGTTAATTACAAAGAAAGCAGCTAGAAACAACAAGGATATTTTCAATTGGAGCCTAAAGAAACAATTAGAAAGACCACAAGTTTTGGATAACTTCAAATCATTTCCCATAAGTGATATTTTAAAAGAGGGGGATATCTTTGTTCACATCTTTGAACCAGCCCAAATATCATGTTTGTAACACCGATGGCTAAAAAATATATAAAGAATGAATGTGAAATTTTGAAAAGTGAACATTATTGACAGATCATAAAAAATAACAGTCTCTTATATGTCTGAATTGATAATCATGTTTTGGCCAGAAATCCATTGTTGCCATCTTTTCAAGCATATAATTCTTCTATTTTGATGAAATGGCAACTCTCTATTCGAGCTTAGTTTAAAGATATAGATAGATTTTAAGTTTTACCTTGATGGCAGCACCTAAAGCGTCTAACAAATTCCCATCAGAACTAATAACAAGCCCATCAATATAAAGATCCCAACAAATTTTCCCTTCGACAACAACAAGTGAGGTGCGATCAATTCCAGCACCTGGAGGGAAATAAAATAACAGGGCACAATAGCAATAGACATACAATTAATAAAAAGCGACAAAATGGGAAAAAAGTATATGAGTAGGCATAATCTTCACGTCAGGAGGAAGATAGACCTGCTCCACTTTTAGCACCCAAGAGACAGCGCTGAAGAGCATTTGACAGATCTGCTGACAACCAATCGGCCCCTTGACCCTATATGCATACCAAAGATATATAACACCAAATAAAACTAATAATATTGATGTGTTAAATGGTAATTAAAAATCAAGAATAATAAATAAAACATACAAAAGAATTGATTATAACAATCATAAAATTTTCGAGATATTGAATTAAATAGAAATAATCTATTATAATGTGGTATTGAATGTGTAATCAAATCCAGCATAAAAAATCAACTGTAAAAGATAATATTTGAACATTTTAGTTATTCTAAAAGAATTGAGTCGGCTATAGTTATAATTAAATTGATAATATCAAGAAAAATAAACAAATTGACAGTTAAGAAATTTCAACAAACAGAAAAGCACTACAACATGTCTTTCTCATAAATACAAATCACATTTTTTTCAGAAAGAATATAAATCTGAGAAAAACATTATTGAAACACTTCCAAAATTTCATAGATTTACTTAGAGCCTTCACTATCTTTTCGAATTGAAGATTCACAATGCTGACAACTTGTATATTATGTATTTTGAGAGTGCTTACAGGTTATCTTACTGTGCACCTTGTAGTATTGTTTTCCTATTTCAGTTGTTATCTATATTGGGGTGTGGAATCTTGAAAGGTTGTTTTATTGAGTATCAAGTGAAGAATTAGTTTGGTAAGGGTGAAGTATGCCTGTTCTTGAGTGTTTGACAATTTGAATGTAATTTCTTGATTAAGCGTAGTGGGAAATCCTGACTTTGGCTCGGGGACATGATATACATGACAAGGATGTGATTTAACCGGTCTATATCGACTGTATATCTCTCTAATCAATCTCATGTACATTTCAGTCAAGTTCACTTTTGTTTAATTTTCTAAAAAAATTATAACTCAGTTCATCGCCAACTCTTGAGTTGTGTTATTTGACCAGCAAACTTCACCCAAGAATGGAGAGTGTTGAGAGCTTATTGCTTGCACTCCATCCCTAAGCTGTAGAGTGGACAGTGCCGGTCTTGCGTAGTGACTTGGGAGATAAGGATGGAGGTCGTGCCTAGAGAACATTTGGATGGACTTGGAATTTTAAAGCATCTCAATTTTCAAGTATTAATTGTTTTAGTGACAAAAACAAAGGAGAAATATGCTAATAAACATTAAAGAATGGATTGTTGTGAAGCTATGGACCCCAAAGGCAGTAATCAGTTGCAAAGAGAATCAATCAAGTTGGCTCCTTGGCATTATGGTCATGACAAAGGAAACCAACATAGGAAAGGGAGCGATGATAGGAGTTGACATCCATGCTAAGGAGGACTAAGGATGATGAATTGGTAGACCAAATTAGTCCTAGACCCCAAACTTGGACGATTTACACTAAAGAGAAAAATGAGACATGTGGAGGAAGTGAATGGGGAGCAAGAGATATTTTCTTGCATTTTTCTTCATTTTGATGTATTTCCTTCTAGTTTATAGAGGTATCCACAGTTCCTGTGGAATTTCCTCTATTTTAATAAGTGGAAGTTCAATCAATTTCCTCTATATATTATATCTATAACTTTATAACTAGTTACTAGAAAGAAAAAAATAATAATATAGGAGGAAAACAGGCAACAGAATAAGCAACCTCAAAAGCTGGCTCTGCGGTTGAACTACAATCAATATATATTGAGACTTTCCCTTTGTCAGGTTGCATTAAGCTTGGTTTTCCAAGTTCAGCCTGCACTTGTGTAGCCAATATATCATGATTAGTAAAGGAAAAACTAATGTGATTTGAAAGAACATCTTCATACTATTAAACAAAGGAATGTTATAAGTCATGAAAGAAGAGATCAATTTCAATATTTTAACAAACCTTCACACTGGCAATGACTTCAGTAGCACCAATTCTGACTCTTGCCGAACCATTTGCCTATCATGAAGTTCATCAAGTGTGGAAATTAGAACTGTTTAGAGCAAGAAAAAGTTCGCTGGCTGGGGTCAAAATCCAAATCATTGGGACACCTTTACAAGTGCCACGCTATGAAAGCACTAACACATGAAACGGACACCGTCAACAATTGCACGTAGACATCAGACTGGGGTCAAGCCAATGGGACACACATGCAAGTGTCGAGCTACGAAGTAGTGACACTTGACACTCACACGTAGAAACCCGGTTGGACCCTTGCAGGTGCCAAGCTATGAAGCATTGACACATGACACAGACATGAACACCAAACACTCACACGTAGACACCAGTCCGGGATCAAATCACAGGCACACCCTTACGCTGTGAAGTATTGATACACATATGAACACCAAACAATCACACATTGAACCAGTCTAAGATCATCAAACTATTGGGCACTCTTGCAAGTGCCAAACTATGAAACATTGACACAGACACTAAACACTTGCACATAGACACCAGGTTGAGGTCAAATCATTTAGACACCCTTGCAAATGTCAAACTATGAAACACTGGTAGAGACACTCACACATAGACACAATGTTGATGTCAAATCATTGGGAGTTGGGACACCATTGCAAGTGCCAATCTATGAAGCATTTACACAAACACCTAACACTCACGTGTAGACACTAGTAGTAATAAGAAAATTAAAATATGAATAAGTGTCGGATACTGACATGTGTCAGACAATAAAAGACATTAACACGCCTTCAACTTAAAGTGTCGGTGCTATAAATAAGTGCCAAGTAATGAAAGCATTATTACCTGAGGAATGACTCCAGTTTCAACACGGATAGGTCTATAAGTCAATCTTTTTCTACCATCACAACGAAGATCTTGAGCAATGCCACCTTCTATAAAACATTGTTCTCCTAGAGATAAACCTACCATCCCTGAAACTGCACAATTGTAAAGAAACTTTTATGACTGAAAATACAAACTGGAAACTACTTTGTATTGAGCATAGTTGTCAAACCTAGATACTCACAAAATACTGGTGGCTCGCAGAAGCAGTAGGCGGTGTTCCGTTTGAAAAAAAAAAGATCGCGGCCGGGAACGGTGGTGACAGGGGTAAGAGGCGGCGGCGGTTGAAGGAGGAAAAGGATCGGTGTTACGGGAAAGAATTAAAGATGAAGAGGGAAAAGATGAAATTGTATGAACACCGTGAGGTGTGGTGTATGTTGGGGTTAATGGTAATGAATGGTCGTGATATCGTTTTGAATGTAGATTAGATCTTGGCCTTTAAAAATTTAGATTTAATTTTCAAACGCATTTGTTTTGTAAGATTTTCAAAGGCATTTCAATTATGATAATTATTATTAGGCTTAAATATGCTTTTGGTCCCTGTAATTATGCTTTGTTTTGAAAAGAGCCCCTGTAAAAAAAAAATTTTGATTTTAGTCCCTGCAATATCTCAAAACTTTTAAAATAGCCCTTGGTCTAAAAGTTTTGAGATATTGCAAGGGCTATTTTAAAAGTTTTGAGATATTGCAGGGACTAAAATCAATTTTTATTTTTTTTATAGGGGCTCTTTTCAAAACAAGACATAATTGCAGGAACCAAAAACATATTTAAAAAGTGACATGTCATCAAGAAATTCAGGTCACGGGCTATTTAAAAGTTTTGAGATATTGCAGGGACTAAAAACAAAATTATTTTTTTACAGGGGCTCTTTTCAAAACAAGGCATAATTACAGGGACCAAAAGCATATTTAAGCCTTATTATTATTATTTTTTAATTAAAATTAAGGAAATCAAATTGAATAATATTAGAAAAAAAATAGAAATATTGTCTCGCTAGTTTAGCTCAGCTGGCAGGACATTGCATTATGTATACAATGAGTTGGGGTTCGAATAATATTTGACAAAAAAAAAAAATTTATTTGAAAAAATATAAAAATTACTTGTTATTGATAATTTCAAATGGTACTTTAAATGTTATATAAAAATCAAAATTAAACTATTAAAGTCTCCCTGAGTTTAGATAAATTGATATGGTTATCGCATTATAAATACCGGAGCCGAAGTTCAAACTCTAAACACTTCACTTATTCACTTTTGAGGTGAAATTTTTAACCACTAAACTACTCTATAAAAAAAATTAAAATTGAAAAATATTAAAAAGTACATTAATAATAATTTTGTCAAAATAACTTATAAATTGTTAAAAAACTTGAACAAAATTATAGATAATAATTTTGCCAAAATAGATCATAAACATAAAATACATATGGTCCATTGCAAATTTTAGGTGTTTATCGTAAGTGATAGTTTTGTTTTGAACTCTGAAATTAATAAAATTATTTTTTATTTGAAAATTTAAGTGTTATGAATATTAATTATTAGCAAATAATTTTGTAAATAAGATAGGAACTTGACTTTGACCGCAATCTGCCGGTAGAACTAAAGTTATCAAACAAAATACAACCCTAATTGGGACTTGTCGGTAGAACCAACACTATGGAGTTATTATATCAAGAACAAAGGAAAAGTTTTCACACTAGAAAACTTTCAAATTTGATTAAACTTCAAGTTGTGTTTTGAGAAGTACATGAGAGTTATATTTATAGCTTATCCTTACACAGTAAGATTTATTGTCCACTACAATACATTCATCATAGACATTAGAAAATGAGTACTAACATGTTTATAAATTCCCACTATCACGACTTAGCGCACCACTATGAAGCATCTAGAGAGGCTAGAAGGAAGCTAAATGTCATCTAAAAATCATTCCAATACCAAAAACGAAAATTACAATAAGAAGTACAAATAATTGGACTTAATTGTTTCTTATTTAGTCTAATATTATTATACCACAAATAAACTCACGGATGCTTCTTATCCTTCGAATTGGGCTTCAAGTTAGGTTCAAAGCATCTTCATCCAATTGTAAGAAATTAAGCCAAGTTGGTTCGACCTTCGATGGATATTGACCTTCTTTTTCATTGATCTTTATGATTAAGCTTTGTAAAGCTCGATTCATGGCAAGACAAAAAAGTTAGCTTATAGTAGGGGGTTAATTCTGAGGCGTGGAAAAATCACTTTATTTTACAAATCAACCACCTAAGTGATGGATACATTCTATTACTTAAGTAGCATATAAGAGTATTTTAGTCATTTTATAGAACGTGCGTATTGGTGGTGTTCTAGAGTTTAGGGAGGGGCGGATCTTGGGCCCGGCCATCTTGGGCACTTGCGTGGGCTCGGCCCAATATATATTTGTTTGTATGGAATAAAAATAAAAATTAGAAGGGAAAAAGAGGCAAAAAAAAAAAGAAAAAAAAGCGTCCTTTCTCACCGTCTTGCCTTTCTCTCTCGCATGCTTTCTCTCTCGCCCGACTCTCACTCGGAGGAGACCGCCGCCGTGCCGCCCTAAGCTATCTCGGCCGACTCTCACATTTCTCACTCGCGTAAGCCCTCTCTCTCCCCCCTCCCTGTCTCTCTCTCTCTCTCCCCGCCCTAGGCTCTGTCTCATTCTCTTTGGGGACTGTTTTGTTGATTTTTGATGAATGAGTGATTGACTGATTGTTATTGCCCTTTTGTTTGGATTATTTTTTTGATTGTTGATTGATTAAATGAGTGTTTGTTTTTCCATTTTCCATTTCTAACTTGAGAAATTTGTTGATGTTGAATTAGAAAATTTTCTTGCTATGTTGTCATGTTGAGTTAGAAAATTTGAAGAAATTTGGTGTTGAGCTAGAAAATTTGGTCTTCATTTCAATTCACTTGCCTAGATCTCTAAACTGAGTCTGTGTGCATCACCATTTTATAGTTTGTGTCTAGAATGGAGATATGGATATCCATTGCTTGAAGAAGCTGGTTTTGAAACCTGGTCTATTGAAATTCTTGAATGGGGTTTCTCTGATTTAGGTTTGTTTCATTACTTTGCCTATTGCATCTTATTTATTTACCCCTCTCTTTGTGAGGTTTATTATGCTTTCAATTATAATTTTTTTTTTATGTATTCTTTAACTTAAATGTATCTCTTATATCCCTAAGTGTTTATCAAACCTTGTATCAGTGTGTGAATCGTGAATTTGCGGTTAGAATTTTGCCCAGGCTCTCTTATAATCCTGGCTCCGCCACTTGTTTAGGGCTGGTGAATTTCAGCCATTGGATCAGATCAATAAATTTAATATATTTGATAGTGTTAAATATGTACTGTTTGAATTCAAACCGAGGGTTGTTATAATACACTGACTGCGTGACTGCACCGTTTCATGACTGCAGGGAATTCTGATCGTAGCTTTGTACGAGAGAAATGAGATTCGGAGGAGCTCTTCGGAATATTTTACGCCCTCTCTCACTTTCATCATCAAGGATAACTGTAACTTCACAAATCTCCTCCACATTGCCGTTTCATGCTTCTTTGCCATCTTCCTGCAAACCACCTCAGTTTCTTCTTCCCTTTGTGAACCACTTTCACAGCTTGACAGACACTCGTTTTCCCAAGAGACGACCCTCTGATAAATCTCGTCGAAAGCGGGCAAGCTTGAGACCCTCTGGTGTGTTGCTTGTTTGCTTGCTTCTTTCCTTTTCATTTTTTTTAAAAAAATTTCATCTCAAACTAATTAATTTATTTGATATTGTTCAGGGCCTTATGCTTGGGTTCAACACACAACTGGTGAGACCATACTTCCCAATAAGCCTAATGAAGGGAGCATCAAGAGAAGGAATGAGAAGAAACGCATGAGGCAGCGCCGTGCCTTTATACTGGTGCGCTCGCCCTTTACCTATTATTAGCCAATGAATGAATTTTGGACTGTTTATGAATATCTATTGGATGTCTTTTCTGTTTACGTTTAAACAGAATAACTTATCTTTTTCTTTAAATGTAATACTACCTATAGTCTTATATTTTTCTTTAATAGTTATAAGAAAAATTTAGGTAAACAAAAGTTGATGTATTTGGTCCAGAGGGATTAATAATGTTTGTAAAAACATCGGGAATGTGACAGCAGAGAAGATTGCCTTCTGCTTGTTGATTGGATGAGAAATGTCTGATAGCTTCAAAATGAATAGTTAGTCTGACTTAATTTCATGTTATGAGAGTCATCTTATTTATTTTTCAAGAAGACCCTTTGATTGTAAAATTATTAGATGTGTGAGTCTTAATAGTTATAAGAGAATGTATTAGAACTTTGTGAACAATAAGGTGCATGAGTTTGGAGTAGAGGTGTTATCTGGAGTAGTTTTTTAGCTAGCAGCTAGAGTTCTAATGTTGTACTTTCATCCACTTGCTTAGCATTTTCACTTTGTTTTTTAAATTTTAGATTATCATTAATAGTATTTTTATTTTAAAGGTAAACTAATCTTGGCCATCTTGATGCTCTCTCGTAACATATTAACATGAATTTTGGCTCATGTTTTCTTTGCTGTTATTGTCACTAAACTTGTAGCAAAAATAAAAGCATATAGTTATAAACGATTGATAGATAAGGTCATGTATCTTTCACAATGAAAGCATCTTTAGAGAATTAGAGGATTACTTGTTGTCATGTACTTCTGTAACTTTCATAAACACTACTTCTGAAAAACAAAACAAACTCCATTACCCAATACAGACGGTCCAAGCTTTAAATGCAACTCTATTAGTTTGTTGCAAGTTAATATGTGGCAAGTTGATTTTCTATTGAATGTAAAAAGTATTCCATATTCATGCTTATATCCATAATAACCACAACATAGAAATTATAATGTGACAACTGAGGGAATTGACCTATATCTATATGTATGTTTAAGGTATCATACCAGATTACCAGTATGTGGTCCATACTCCATATACTGGTGTCATGTGGCAAATAATTGACTGTCAAGTGTCAACTAATACAAGAAGGTTTGTTTTGTACAACTTCACATTGCGCTGAAGCTAAATTGATTTGGTTATGACCATTTATCTGTCAGCTGCTGCTTGTTGTTCTAGCTAGGGAGGCTAGAGTAATTTTCTTTCACAACCTAACAAAATATCTGTGCTATTTTTTTGAACAACTAAAAGTTTCTCCATGGTATTGGTCCAAAAATTCCCTATAGAAGAATTTGAAGTTCGGTTTTATATCAGTCAATTGGCCTTTGAATAAAAATAATAGTGATAACTGATAATGGTTTTTTCACCTAAGACAATTCTATGTTCATTGCGAACTTTTTTGCATGTAGTCGGAAAAGAAGAAAAGGAAAGCTCAAATGCAAGAAGCTAAGCGGAAGAAAAGCATTAAGAAGGTAGAGCGTAAAATGGCTGCAGTAGCAAGGGAAAG
The DNA here is from genome assembly GCA_030408175.1 of Trifolium repens. Classification (NCBI taxonomy): domain Eukaryota; kingdom Viridiplantae; phylum Streptophyta; class Magnoliopsida; order Fabales; family Fabaceae; genus Trifolium; species Trifolium repens. The sequence goes on from CP125851.1 coordinate 44,276,585, forward strand.
AGCATGGGCAGAAAGACTGGTTGAATTGCAGCGCCTTGAGGAAGAGAAGAAAAAGTCTATGGCTTAAATTTGTTTAGGACCTCATCTGCAATTGGTAATAGTGATCAAGTTTTTGGGCCTATTAATAATTTGAACCCCCTACACATGTTATATCTTCAATTTGTTTTATGTTTTCTGGTGATGATTGTGTGACTCTACTTATTTTAATTTTTAAGCAGTTTTTATATTCCTGACACTAGGAAGTGTGAAACTCCTCCTTGCTCATTTTTTTTTTTAGTTCTACATTACTCTGCGCGGGTGTTAAGACTGTCTATAGTAACATCATATGTGGGTTTAGATCTGTCCATATGCACGGTGAGCTTGTATCTTCTCTCTATACGTCCCATATAAAATTTAAATTTCTGACGTTATAGTATCCATTCCTATTTGGTCCATTACATGTTACTGGTTTGTTTAAGACAAGGTTTACTTTGGGTATGGAGGTGAGGGAAGGTGAACTAGGGAGAAGAGTGTAGAACAGAAGAGATAAAATCTGGGTATGGTAGATTCATTTAAGGAATTATATAATTTTATGATTAAAATTATACAATACTAGTTATGTTGTTGAATGTAATATAATTTTGATTAAATGTTTGATTTATTAGAAGAAGAAAAAAAAGAATATAAAGATCAAGAATTCTGTTTTCAAAGGAGCAGTCTTCAAGTGAGTGCAAGAAGAAAACACATTTTTCTTTTTGTTTCAAATTGTCTTAGAAAAATATTGGGAATATTGGTAAAGTGAAGATGGAATGCAGAAAAAATAGTTGAGTTTTCAAGAAATATTTGAGTTTTTCAAGGTTCTTCATCTCAATTCTCAATTGATTTGTTTAATCTGATGAATGATGTTGATGTTGAATACTGTAGTAGTAGTAGTAGACACATGTGGAGTCAGATGTGACTACATCTGGTTTGTTTTATCTGTTTGTCAATTTGGTTGTGCTTGCATGAGTCCTTGGAGTGAGGGGGAGCAAGTGTATGTGTTGAGGGGGAGTACGATTTTACTGATGCATGCAGTAAGGGGGAGTAATTTTTATTGTGCTTGGAATTCTTGTTAGATGATGCTTTTGATTGTGTATGCTCTCTGTGTCTGAGAATTTATTTTTCTCAGTGTGCATGTTTTCAGGGGGAGTGATATGTAGCTAGTAGTATATAGCTAGCTGATTGGTGTTGGTGAAGTACTCTCTTGTGTACTGAAGTAGCTTCTATGTGCTATATGTGTCAGATGTAGTGCTAGATGTGTTCACATCCTGTTGTGCATCTGCTTATTGTCTGAGAATTTATTTTTCTCAGTTTATCAGGAATTTATTTTTCTTTGTGGCACTTCTCTGTGGTGTTTTATACTGTGTGGGAATTCTTGTTCTAGATTATCTAATGTACGGAGTTTATTTCTCCATCTTTGAATCTACTGTGAGAGTTCAGTTCTCTCCAATGTTGTTCCCTGCAAGGCTAGATGTGTTTATTTCCGCCGTTGAATTGCCTCTGATGTCTCTTGTATGTTAGTTTCACTTGAAGTGTGGTTGTGGAAGTAACTATGCAGTGTTGTATCTTCTTTCTTAGTTGTGTGCTTGTGTTGACTTGAAGGAAGGTACTGACTACATCTCTCCAGAAGTTGTCTAAGGTTGTTTTAGCTAAAATTTGCCAAGGGGGAGATTGTTGGGTTATTGAAGATTCGCTTAATTTTGCAAAAACAATATTTTAGCCAGACAATGAACAACATTGTGCGAACCCTATTTTGCGCCATGTTTACGGCCTTTTCTCTTGAATCCTATTTAGGGTATCTTCAGATATTTTCTTGAGTGCCAAGACGTTGGTTTCTCTCTTTGTTTGCTGAAGATTCTATGAAGAATATTTATTTCCTTATGATGTGATATATTTAAGGAAAAATTATATTTGGTTCAAGAATATTTTTGTGTGCTGGATCTTACACGTTTTACCATTTGTGTTTTGAAGCCCTAATGGTTCAAGAAGCACATGCTAATTCAGGGTATATATGTATGAAGACAAAAAACCTTATTTAGTTCTTGTGTGTGCCGTTGTTGTGCTTTAGGGTTTTTAGTGTGTTCATTGTGTTTTTGTGAGCCTTTCGTGTATCACTTTGATGCATGCTAGGAACTGTGTTTATTGAGTTGTAATTGTGATCCTCTCCAAAGTTTTGAAGGAGGTGGGATTGTTTGTTTTTTAATTGAATAATTTAATTTTGTTTTTAATATAAATGGTAAATATAATAATAAATTGAATAATTTAAATATTTAATTTATTGTAAATGCCAGGTCAGCTTAAATTTTACAAAGTCATCAATTGCCACCTAAGCATAAATTGGCCAAATCAACTAAAATTTTAGTTCAGGGACCATTTTAAAAAAATTTAGATTTTGCAAGGATATAAATCAAATTTTTTTTATAGGAGCTAAAATCAAAATAAGGCATAATTGACGGATAGGACCAATGTGACAAATATAGATGTCTTTAAGAGATCAAAGTGAAACTATTTTTCATTAAGGGACATCAATATTAAATCAAAAATATTTTTAAGGGACTAACGAACTAATTAAACCTAAAAAATAATGATATATACATCATGAAAAATGATATATCAACTAAGTAAGCAACAGACCTATATTTGAAATACTAATTAGCCTATACATGTATCAAATATATGAACTTTTGGTTACTTCTTTTTCTTCCACTGCTCAGTACTATCATGAGATGAGTACCTTTACTTACTTAATCCATCATATTTTTCCTGCAAGACTCGTGGTACTGTGAACATGACACCCTTTCCTTTTCTGTTAACTTTAATTGATGTATTGTCCTATTTTATTTTGTTTTCTTCTGTATTTATATACAATATATTAGTAATTATTTATTTTCCATTTTCATTACTGTTTTTACCAGAAGATACAGTAATTATATGTTTCCATTTCCCTTAAACATAAAAAAAACACATTGGGACTCAGAATGTGCTTTAATAATCATGTTACCAAAGCTTTCCATAAGTTGATGATCTGTGTCACTGCTGGAAGATAAGACAGTGTCTTAATTTGTCTTATAGTCTTTCTTTGTTCTTGGTGATTCAGGGGAGGGAAGAGATGTATTTATCTGGCAGTCTGAGTTAATGATTTCTCTTCCTATGATTGGTCACTGTGGGTGGTAATAGTACCAACTTCAAAATATAATATGCTTGCAGATTTGGGTATTCAAATATTTTTATTTTTTGACAAAGGGTATTAAATATTGTTTTGTAAAATTTAATTTTTTATAAATCTCTCTAATTTTTTCTTTTATGTTGGTATTTAATGTAATTTTAGCCATTCATTTACATTTTTTATCTCTCTTTTAAGTGTTTTTTGCTCTTTATGATTTATTGACTATTCGATTAGAAAAATGAGATATCTTAATCAAAAAAATATGAGAGGATCCATATTTTTACAGGTATCGGTTCAATGTTAAAAATTTGAATTTATATTTTAAGAATTGTAGTTCAAATTTCATATAAAAATAAGGTAGAGATCCTCTACAATAAAATCTCTCTTTGAAATCTTTTTCTGTTAAAATTTAAGTCACATGTTTAAAATTTAAAATTATAAAATTAAAAAAAAAAATTTTTTTGAGAAAATAGAGTTTTAATATAATGGTCTACCACAAAAAAAAAAAAAGAGTTTTAATATAAGGGTGTGAATTTTCACTACTTCCTCTCGGTAGAATCTACAATTGGGAGAATTATTTTCCTAAAGCAGGATTTGAATCTCATATGACTAATTTTTAAACTAATAATATTATTTTAATTAATTATAATTAATTTCTCTATTCTCTAAATTTGAAAAAGTTCATTAATTATGGTAAAAATGGTGTATTGAAGTGTTAGCAAATTATAGGTAGGAAAATAAATTAAAGATGGGGATTTTTTTAGTGTTGACACATACTCCCTCCGTACCAAAATGTAAGTCGCTTTTGACCAAAATTTTGTACCAAAATGTAAGTCGCTTTACAATATCAATGTATAATTAATGTTAATCTTCCTAAATTGCCCTTGCTAATTCACTTTTTGCTTATTTTTTTTAGCTTTCCCATGCCAATAAAAAGTCATCCTTTTAGCTTTCCCATGCCATTTAATACAAAACTTAAATGTTATGTTAAGGGTAAAATTGGAAAAACATTGTCATTTTTGACAAGATTCATAAAAGTTACAAATTTCTTAATATGCGTAAAAATGCCAAAGCGACTTACATTTTGGTACGGAGGGAGTACTTTGGATTAGATAATGACAAAGGATATAAAATATGAACACCCTTTTGTCTGAACCTTAAAACATAATCATGTCTTGGTTCTGTTTTTATGTGGTTTAATAAAAATAAGTGGGTTTGTGAATATAGAGCTTTACAAGCAAGTGGGTCCTTAATATAGACATTTTAGAGCTACTTTGGTAGAAGAATGTCTGAAGAAAAAGGTTGTAACACACCAACATTTCCCCTCAATTATTTCTCTCATAAATTAATACCTTCATATATTGCTTTCTTTAAGGGCTATAGAGAAGGTTTTCAACTTTACTGAATAATTGATAATTGATAATTGATATTGATCTCTTGCAAAAATAATTCCAACCAATGGATAAGAGGGAGCTGCTAGATTTGTTTAATTAATGTTTAATAATGGGCCAATTCTAGCATGGGTGAGTGTTATAGGTCTCCCACTATGGGAAAGTTATTTTGACCCTTAGATTATGAAAGTCTACAATAAACCATAATAAAATTTATACATTGTATTCTAATCTATAATATATATTTTTTGGAAACTCTCAAATATATTTTTTCTTTGTAGAAACTTTTTTTTATTCATATTTTAGAAACTCTCACAAATATTATTTTAGAAACTTTTTATCGAGAGAGATATGAATAAAATTCATAAAATGTATTTGACAGTTTCATTTATCAAAAAAAAAATTCATAAAATTTTCAATTTTTTTTAATGAATAAAATTTTCAAATTAAAATTTTAAATCAATAATATCTATTTGAAAGATTATATTTTTCTCTAAAAAATAATAATAATCTGTAAATTTTTATTTGAAAGATTTTATTTTTCTAGAATTCACACATAAGTTATTAAAAACAAAAGAAACAATCCGAAAATTCCTGGAATCAAGAATTCCAAGAATTTTCGGAAAGAAATTTGGATAAAAACTTCCTAGAATTCACACATACGTTATTAAAAATAAAAGAAACAATCCGAGAATTCTCAGAATGTTTTCGAGAAAAAAGTTCCGAAAAAGTTTTGGAAAAGTTTCCGAGAAAAAAATCTCGAAATTATTGAGAAAAAATACTCAAAAAGTTTCCGAGAAAAAATTCTCAAAAAGTTCTCGAAAAAAAAAACTCGCAAAGTTTTCAAGAAAAAATACTCGAAAAGTTTTCGAGAAAAAATATTCGAAAAGTTTACGAGAAAAAATACTCGAAAAGTTTACGAGAAAAAATGCTCGAAACATTTTCGAGAAAAAATACTCGAAATATTTTCAAGAAAAAAGTTCCGAAAAAGTTTCCGAGAAAAATTCTCGAGAAAAAATACTCGAAAAGTTTTGGAGAAAAAATACTCGAAAAGTTTTCGAGAAAAAAGTTTCGGAAAAGTTTTCGAGAAAAAAGTTTCGGAAAAGTTTCTGAGAAAAAATTCTCAAAAAGTTCTCGAGAAAAAAATACTCGAAAAGTTTTCAAGAAAAAATACTCGAAAACTTTTCGAGAAAAAATATTTGAAAAGTTCACGAGAAAAAATACTCGAAAAGATAAATAATATAGATTAGAATACAATGTATAAACTTTATTATGGTTTATTGTAGACTTTCATAATCTAATGGTCAAAATAACTTTCCCATAGTGGGAGACCTATGACACTCACCCATGGTAGAATTGGCCTTAATAATGCCTTGGTTTCTGCCTTCAATAAAGCAATAGTCTGTTGGTACCCACCACTAAAATATTCATTTCAATAACTACCAAATAAACCATGTGATTTCTTCTAATTCACATTATTATATAGTACTAAGTAAATTCACATTATCATTTTAAGTGAATATATTTTAGATATAAATTATTTTACACACAATTTACTTTAATTAAAGTCTTTTTTAATAGACAAATTAATATTAATTGTTTTTTTGAAGGATAATTAATATTAATTGTTAGTACTTAATATATTAAATTAATATTCACAGTTTGAATCCTAGACTTCCTTTCAAATATTTCTAGTGTAGTTCAATTCAACTAATTTTAATAGTCAAAATTTATCACCGCACAATTAAATAGACACTAAAAATTGATTGAGTTTGAGGCATTTTCTGTTGCGTCAGCGTGCTTTTATCCCTTTACATTTTTCTAAATTCAAATAGATATAAATTTGACAATTAAGGCATTCCAACTATGTTGACATCTTAGAAAATATCACTTTTTTTTATAAGCAATAAGAACTAGAAATGGTCACCTAAGAAGTAACTTAATGAAATATATTACATCAAAATAAAATAAAGATACAGATGAACCTTTAAAATTAGACTAAAACTCAAAGTATAAGAAACATTTTGGCTCATTAATGAATTATAGTACATGAATTTAATGAAAGTAATTAAAAGTTGCTTTAGAAGTTAAGAATTTTTGCATATCCCGTGAGAAATGAGACCAACATTGAACTACTCCAACAGTGTTTGTTTGTGGAAGTAATCATGACTATCCCAATAAAAGGGAAAAGGAAGGAGAAGAAAGATGAAAAAGAGCATTTTGGAAGGACGGAAAGTTTTGGCTGGCTATATATAATATAAAGAAATTTATTTATAATCAAGATTATAATGTCGACAGAAAGTATATAAAAGTGTCTTTTCTAAGATAAATATCATAGCAAAGGACAATAGACACTAAATAGAGTACACTTTTATAATGATCAACCTATAATTTCATAATGATTGAGTTTAATTATCCATCGGATAGATAGATCTTTTGCTGAAAAAATAAAAATCAAATACTAGCTACTACTACAAATTGGAAAAAAATGTGATTGACAAGACACAATGTGGATACTATAGCATTAAAAAATGCATGTGGTGATCACTTATTAGGAACAAGATAGATCAATTCAGTGCTTAGCTATGATATGGTAATACAATGCATAGCAATCCTGTTTGAAATGATAGTTGAAGAATGAAATTATTTTGTGGAGAGTTTTTTTTTTTTCCTTTTGAAGAATGAAATAATACTATGCATATGGCGTTTGAATTAGAGAGTGATTTATAAAGTCCTCATTAAATTACCTATTGGTTTATATGAACAAATTAAAATGTGAAATATAAATCTATATATTGAACAATACATTAATTTGGAATAAGACTTGTGCTCATTTCAAAATTATTGTATTTTCTGAAAACTATTACCGAAAGAAATTAACTCGTCCAAACTTATTTTAAGATCGCCATAAATTAGAGGCACAATATTTGTATATGACTTCACTCTCTTAATCTCGTATGAAGAATTGTATGGAGAATTGCAAGTGCAAATGGTTATGCCTACATAAATGATGATGCTCTTTTACTTATGAGATCAAATGCATCTTCTTTTTTCAAACAATTTTTTTTTAAAATGGCCTTTGAAACGGCAAATATGAGTGGTATATATAAAAAAGGGAGAATACAAAGAAACGTCGAGAACAAGTACTAGAGGTACTCTATGGATCTGGATTCTCTCCTGTTATATTCTCTCCCGTGGTCTCTACTCCGTATCCGTACTCTATCCACCCATCTTCTTCTATAAGTCTTATGTACTTGTTTTGTGGAGTGGATCAAGGTCATGTATTGAAAATAGATTCTTGACTTCTTGTCAATGACTAAATTAGAGTATTACCTTCTATATATGGATCATCTATTGAAATTTTGAAGTGTATCGTATAAGGATTAATCTATATTTTGTTTCTTTTTAAGTGTTTATGCAATTTCAAAATTGTATTTGCTCTTTTGTATCATTATTTGATAACATATAGTAATTGAGTTGTAGTATCTCTTGTTAGTATATATTTAGATGAAATCTGTATATTTGAACGAGAAGTAATTAATAAAAAGTTAAATCATTAATAACTAGTATTTTACAAAATTTCAAAAGGATTTGAAAATTAAGTAATTTTTTGGTGAGACATACTCTATCCCTTCATAATTTTGAGTATTTACCATCAACCAATTAGAACAAGCCACATAAATAGATTTGCATGTGGGTATCACATGCAAATCTACATATGTGACATGTTCTCATATTGGTTAGTGAATAAATACCCCCAAATTATGAGGGGTAGTTTAAAAACAACCTAATTTTTTTACTAAATGTTAAATACTTATCATTACAACAATGGAAATATGTCACAACTTATAGTGTAGACTAAAATAATGGTACTAATTTATCATGCCCATAGTAAAAAAGTCCGGTATTTTTTTTTCACCACCAGTTTAATCTGGTTCGGGAGTTCGTTCTGGCATCAAGTGGTTTCAGCTTTCTCCCGATCGCAAAATAGTCCGGTATTGAAGCAGGCATGAATCAATAAATTTAAAAACAAAAAATTACAGTAGAATTAAACAATTTATTTTCAAGAGATGCAAATTGAAAGTATGATCCTATCCCACCACGTATTTGGTACGTTTTCAGGATTCTCATTGAACAAATTAAGCATCATCAACCATTCACATTCTATTTTTTATTTTATTTTAGAATACAATTCCATTCCCTTACTTTTACCTCAATCAAGAGAACAAGCAAACTAGTTCCACATACAGTCCTGTTTTTCCTCTTTATTACTCGGAATATATATTCACAAGTTTCACGTTTGGTTCTTTTCTCTTTAATCCTTATTATAAGAAATTAATCAATTTTTAAATTTATTAAATAACTAATGTATTTAGTTTGTATTATTGACTAAATACATTTGTTACCGCGTCATATATTTTGAATATATTCACGTGTGATTTATTTTTTATAATAAAAATTGAAGAAAATGTTATTAGTTTATTACCGCATCATATATTTACAATAATAATATTACTAGCAATTAATAATAATAATACCCGACAAAAATTATTGTTTGTAAGACTTAACTCAATTGATAATACTATTATTAGATGACTATCACTCGAATTCGAATTCGAATTCACACTTCAGAGTTGGATATTTGAATTTGAGATAATGTTTCTCAAAGGAATAATAGTAATCTCATTAATGCTACACAAGTTAATTAATTAATAGAGTTTCACTATAGAGTGAGAATTGAGAAACTATAAAGAAAATGAGAAATTTTATATGATTTAGGAAAAATATTAACACTGTACAGTGTGCACTGCAAGAAAAACAGACAGTACCAGCATAACTCTTCTAGATTAATTTCTTTTCTTTTTTTCAAATAGATTTTGGAATTTTCAGCGCTTTTTTTATTTATTGCGATTTCAAAATCTACACGCTATGAAGAACTAGTATTGTGAACAACAATGGCGGAAGATTCTTCTCGCAGAAACCTCATTTGCTTCGCAATGAACGCATCAATGGCGCGTTGAAACTCCTCATTGCTCAGTTTATCCTGCGGATACAAATTTTCTTTCTCTGTTTCTCGAAGCTTCTCTGTTTCCGATCTCCGAAGCTGTTTCCGTTGTTTCATCTTCACAGCCTCTCCCTTCCACTTTTCCGACTGACTCCGCCGGAAACTAGCAAAATCGGAACCTGCTACAGCTTCGCGATCTGAAACCGTCAACATCGTCGAAATCGGAACTATCTCAGAAATAACCTCCTTATCCTGGCATTTCACATCTTCTTCAACTACCTCAACCGGTGGAGGATCGACAGTGACTGAAGGAGGCTGGTGTTCACGATCTGAAACGGCGGTGCGGTTATTAATGAACTCGGAGTAGATTTTACCGGCACCGGAAAGATCGTCGGAGTTTTGAGTGGAGAAACGGCCGGACTGTGCGATAAGAGCAGCGATGATTGCGTTGGAGACGGCGAAGATGAAAAGTGGATTTGCGGCGAGTCTGCGGAGGTAGTCAGCAGAAATGGAAACTGCAAGAGGGAGGCGCGTGAGTGTCCAGGAAAGAAGGAGAAGAACGATGCATAGTTCGAAAATGCGAATGGTTTTGGAAATGGCGGCGAAGTGTGTTCGAATCGCGTTTGTTGCTTTGTGTGATTCCATTTGAGAGAGTGTACGTTTAGGGTTGAAATGAATTGGTTAGAAGATGAAAGTGAAAGGGTGAAAGTGAAAGAGTAAGAAGAGAGAGTGTTGTTTGTTGATGATGTGATTTGATGTTGCTATAGGGAGAGTCACCACTTTCGCATATGAGAACTCTCTTTGGCCTTTTATAGACTCTCATACCACCTCTTCTCCTAACACTAATAACAACACAACACATGTACACTTTGTTTTTTCTTTTCTTTTCATTTTATAATTTATAAAATGTATCTTTTTTTCTTCTTTTTAAATTTCTCATCTTTTTTTTCTTCTTTTTAATAATTGGAACTTAAAAATGCCTTGCCTGAAATTTTATTTTAACTTTAATTTTATTTTTTTGAGAAAATAATGTGAGATGGTTGTTAGATTTGCGAGTCAATTCCTAAACATGTAGAGTATACGTGTTTAAATCGAGGGCAATTCTAATATAGGCACAAACACAAATGATATGGTGTTAGACACACTCACACAAATTTAAAAAAAATAAAAATAAAATAATATCGATTGATGTGACTATATTATTTTTGTTTTAAATTTTTGGATTTATATATATGTGTCCAAATATATTGTATTTGAATTTATACCTATGCAAGTCTTACTTATAAATTAAATTAATTTGTAGATAGATTTATTTTCATTGTAGACTCGCTCAAACTTACATAAATTCACAAGTCTAAAATAAGTTTACAAGTTCAATATATTTTTGAATAACACGCTCAAAAATAATTTTCGGCCTCATCATTTAATTAATTAATAATAATAACAAAAATAAAAGAAAAAAACTTTTCTTTGAACCACACAATTGAAAGAAAAAAAATGTTGCCTTTTCTTTGATAATTTTTTGGGCTGTTTTTTCATGTGTCCTCATTTTGTTTCATTTTATTGTTGTTTTATGTGTATTTTATTTTTGTTTTATTTTTTTCTTTGCTTTATATAGTATAAATGAATTAGAATCTCATCTACATATATACTTCGATAATTTGCTTACTTTATTATGGAGTTTTTAATGTTATATTGGTATTTTATTATGTATATATGTGTTGTTTGCATGTTTTTTAGGATTTGGATTTGCTGCTGTGGCAAACTCATACAGTTTGCCGCAGTAACAAATCTCAGCTATCAATTTATGATCTGACAGTTTCAAATTCACAATACATATTTCAACAAATTCATATAATATTAGATCTTGACCGCTCACTTCAGATCGGATGGCTGAGATTTGCTATTACGACAAACTGTGTGAATTTGCTACAGCAGCAAATTCATACACAGTTTTTTAAAGTAAATTTTTCCGTACAATTTTACGGGTTGGCAACCTTGATGTGGAGATTTTGAAAATTAATCTCTATATTATCGGTGGTCAAGATCTTCATATTATCTTTATTAAGGACTATGTTTAATAATTTCACAAAATCTGCTTGGAGACTCCCCTATCAATGCTTAATACGCTTCCATTCTGAAATAAAAACACTACAAACAATATGGCTTATTATATGTGCTATTTACACCACAACATAGTTTTGAGTTTGGATCCTCTTTATTTTTTATTTTTTCCATTTCTTTTATTACCAAAATTTTTAAATGTTTTGATTTGTATAAAAGATATTTGACCTACTTAATGTCACACTTTTATTTTTATATTTCTAAAACTATATAATAATATAGGAAATGGAAAAAAATAGAAAATGGAGATATCCTTAACTCCATAGTTTCATGGCAACAAAAACTCACATTAATTACATGAGCATTCATATACATGATAGGCGCCAAAGGAAATAACACCTTGTACATCATGCCAAACCTGCATTACCAAATAATTTAGATTTAGTGATGCAAACGTGAACCAAACTCTAGACTTTATGGCACATTATAATTGAAGGAACATAAAGGCCCAAAAAGCACTAGGTTATTACCATGATTTAACAATGTGACATTTCACTTTCTACTGTCTGGGGTCCAGGCTGCAAATTAAGCCATATAATTCAATATTCATAAATATTTTACTGGATGATAAATAATTGGTTATCCGAGATACAATAACTTGATGATTTGAAGTATTTAGTCAATATTCAATAAGACTATTCCATTTAAATATATTTTGTATATAGTATTTATAATTAACTTTTATAACCAATTTTTATTTCACATGCATATGGTTTGTTCTCATTTGTTGGATAAATAGTCTAAAATTATCAAGAAATAGCGTAGAAAAACCATAAAGAAGGGGAATCGCGGTTTGAGGAAGGGGTAAATATATATGAATCAATTTGAATGATAAAGGTTGGTGGAATATTATTTTCTTATAAATATTCGACGATGTTCGTGCCACTCAGTCAGCATCATCGTTTCAACCCCTCGTTGGGGTTCTTAACCCTTTTTGGGTCGTCTTTCGCCGACGTTCACTGGTATGGTTGTTTTCACTGTCATCGATTTGTTCATGATCGATTTCGTTGGGATCTCTGCAGTTGGTGTTTTATTTTCAAAACCAGCTTGGATAGGCTACATAAGTTTTGATCTTTAATCTATTTGGGTATGGATTCACCACCGTCTCTGCCTCCGTCCACAGTGGTGGTTGGTGGTATCATGTTTGGTCCTTTGGACTTGGTTCAATGGTTTCACAGTCCTGGGTGCTCTTCTTTGGATTCCATGTTGTGTTGCTACTTTGGCTAGAAATGGCCTTTCATACTTGTTGTTTGTTGTCGTCTTCACAGTAGGTTGTCGGTTCGTGTATCTATTTCGTGTTGGTAGTCAGTTACATTCGCCATTTTTTAAATCTGGATTTGGGTTCCGTTGACCTGTCTCTAGTTTGGTGCTCACAAACACACGCATACCACATTTTTTTTCAATTTGGTTTTGCGCCCGTACGTGAGTTCACTAGGTTGTGCTTGCGGTGTGTGTGTTTGTTTAGGTGTTTTATTACCCTTTAGGGTTGGCTTTTTCACCACTTTGTTATAGGCTTATTGTTTGTATACCCATTATGGTTGATTCCTACACTTTTGTGTGGTTTGACCGGTCAGGTTTATGTCCCCCAATCATTTGTACGTACTTTCTTAATTTTAATTTTTTTTATATTAGGTGTTGTAGAAGGTTCGCCTTCTACACTCCATTTGCTTAAAAAAAATCTTAGTTGAATATAATATTATGAGTTTTGATAACCCATTTAATCTAGAGACTCAAACTTACTCAAGCTACTATATATATATATATATATTTTTCAAATTTGGATCAAATATGAACCAATATGTTTTAATCCGAAACAGTTTGGTTCAGGTAACAAATTTATGGTTTCAAATTTGTGAATCCAATTTGTTCAAAACAATTTTTTATTTTTAAATTGTTTTCTAATAATAAAGTTTAAGAATTTTGTGTGTTAAATCTTGAAGTGTTTCAAATAAATTCAAGTGTTAAAATTTTAAATAGTATGATTGTTAGAATTGTTTTCAAATATTTCTGTAAAAAAAATTGTTTCCAAATAGAATATTGTAACTAAAGTATACATTTTTTGGAAATTTATTAAAAATTTAAATTGAATGACCCCTTGACCCATATCACTGGGTTTGGGTTTTATATAAAGAATACCAATTTTAATTTTTATCCTATCTAAACCAATTAAATTTGATTGGGTTAGATAAAAAATGTGACCAAACTTGATTCAGTCTAACCCTCAAACACCTCTAATATTAATTTTTATCCGATAGAATACTAAATCTGCAATTTTTTTCTTCACTATATTATTAGCATTTGTGTGAGTTTTGGGACTAATTTTTTTTATAAAAAATATAAAATACTAGTACTATAGATAAATTATTTAAAAACATTGTCTCTTCAGTCAATTGAGTGTACCCATGAAATTCAACTGAACGCCATTCCTGTTGTCATGTGGTAACATGCAATGCCCGACTAGAAAACATTCCAATGGTTTTGAGCTTTCTATATCAAGTTCTACCTCTAACCACTAAACAATTTCCATTCCCACTTGCATCAGGGAGGATAGTTTTTTGGATGAGGCCAAAATTTATTAGCATAAAAAAATTTAAATAACAATGTTGAATTCAAGCATGAAAGATATACTCTACCCTGTCTCAAATCTTTGGTTATTTTAGAGTTTTACACATAAATTAAAAAATAATAAATATTAAAATGTTATGTTATTTTTACTCTTACTTTTTATTTAAAAAATTATTTAATAGATGTTTTTAGTTTTTATAAAGGAACAAAGGGTAAAATATCATTAAATGTACCTTGGTTTTTTAAAAGACCTAAAATTTTGTGACAAAAATAAAAAGCTAAAAAAATAAAATATTAGAGATTAATATTAAAAGTTAAGTATATATTCTCTTCACTATATTTATTTAACATTATACTCATGCAAGTGGAAAATTACAATACTAAATAATTGTACTTCTCTTTTATTTATCATTTTTTTGACATGATATATGTATTTAAATATAACTTTTTAAAATGACAACAATTCAAGATAAAAGTAATGAAAATTATGACCCATAATCAAATATTTTGTGTTTTTTTTAGCCGAATTGTTTTGTAAATATACCTACGAAATAATCATTCAAAAATACAAGTTTAATTAAAAGTAAAGGTCAAAATTGAGTGCATGATAATTTTTTAAGGATTAAAAATTTAATAAAAATTAAGTAAAGATTAAATTTAAAATGTCACTATTCTATAGAGATCAAAAACATATTTAACTTTTTTTTGTCTATTAGTCCAGTGACTAGAAATTTCACCTTAAAAGTGAATAAGTAGAGTGTCTAAAGTTCAAACCCCAACTCCTGAATAATATATACGATGTCTCAACCAATTAAGTTAAGTTCACGGGGATAAAACATATTTAACTAACTAACTATATATATATATATATATATATATATATATATATATATATATATATATATATATATATATAGGCATATGTGTATAGAAAAAGTTGCAAACTTTGGTTTGGCCATGGCCACACTAGGCCACAACATAGATCAGTCCCTGACTTGCAGGGCCGGCCCCGAGTTTTTGGAGGTTATGTGCAAATAAAAAATGTGGCCCTTTTTAATAAATAAAAATGCAAATTTTTTAAAAAAATTATCTCTGATTTAAATTGCAAATAGCATAAAAAAATAAGCATCCCTATAATTAATATAAAAAGATTCATAGTATAATCAATAACAATAAAATGGTGGTTTGCCCAAAATATTTCCTAGCTACTTAAGCTGAATCATTTTTCGAATATTTTTTTAAATAAATTTGTTAATTAAATAATGTCATAAATTTTATACCCCTAATTTATTAATACTACTATTTAGTAAAAGAGATTATGGATCTCACAATTGATCATTTGCAATTTTCTATAATATATTAAATTTTACATCCCTTAACTTACTAATATTACTACTATATAAAAGAAAATTGAGGCCTTCATTTTTAGAAGGCCCGATGCCACGGCACATGTTGCACATGTGTCCGGGAACGGGCCTGCTGACTTGCATTGCATGCATGTCTCAATTAGGCGAATCTATGCCTCAAATCAGATTTCAATTTTCATTCACAGTTTGCAATATACTCCCTCCGTTACAATATATAAGCAAAAATGCACTTTCTAGGTTCATTGTATAATTAATGTATCTAGACAATAAACTGTCTAGATACATTAATTATACAATGAACCTAGAAAGTGGATTTTTGCTTATATATTGTAACGGAGGGAGTAATAGAAAGCATTTATTTTATGCGGATGACAAGAATAAACTTTACTCCCTCCGGCCACTATTATAAGCAAATTTGACTTTTTTGGTACATTGAAAAATTGATGTACTTGGTTCATAATATGGACCACATACATTACTTTTACAATGTATCAAAAAAGTGAAATTTGCTTATAATAATGGCCGGAGGGAGTAATCACTAATTATGGAAGTTCACAACACAAAATATAAGACCCCTTTGAATTTTGTTATTAAATTTTTTGATAATTGGTACTCCCTCAGTCCCAAATTATAAAGGGAAAAATAAAAATCACA
Source organism: Trifolium repens (assembly GCA_030408175.1). Classification (NCBI taxonomy): domain Eukaryota; kingdom Viridiplantae; phylum Streptophyta; class Magnoliopsida; order Fabales; family Fabaceae; genus Trifolium; species Trifolium repens. Next base: position 44,292,875 of record CP125851.1, read on the forward strand.
CTTATTAAGAAAAAGTAAATCACGATCATTTGAAATATTTTTTGTGGGTTTTCCTTGGAATAAGGTGCACGGGAAGATGTAAAAATAATTTTTATTGGTTGTTATTTATTGAGAAAAGGAAAGAGAGAAAATTAAATGCAATTTACATTTAATTTTTTGAGAATTAGAAAAAAACTTTTTTTTTTTGACAAACAGGAAAAAACATTCTTGAAAATGGTTTTTTCTCTTATAATTTGGGACAAAAAAAAGAGATTTTTTCCCTTATAATTTGGAACGGAGGGAGTATTGCTTTTACAACTTTAAGAGAGAGAATTAATTAATATTTTTTAGTGAATTTATTAGAGATTGTAGAAAAACTGGCGTTGGGACAACGACGGGGCTGCTGGGAGAAACGAAGGTGGCAGCAGGATGGATACGATGGGAAGAAGAAGGGATGGACGCGCGTGCACGCCACTTGCTCCAAAACTAAACACGTTTAGTTAATTTTATTTTTTTTATGAAACTAATAAATCTCAACCGTCTATATACCACGTGTCTGATGCATAAGTAGAGAAATTGTGATTGCCATTTCTAGTGGAAATGGAGAGGATCTGGACCCCTTTAATTAGGGGTATGTTGTGTTAAAAAAAAATATTTAATGCTCTAGGAAATTTGAAAGAGATCTTATAAAAAGGGATAAGGAAAAATCTAAAAAGAGTCTTATAATTAGGGACAGAGGTAGTACTCCCTCCGGTCCTTTTTATAAGGAACATTTTGAAAAAATTACACAGACTAAGGAAACACGTTGTAAATAGTTTTTTTTTTCATTTAATACTCTTATAAATTTAAACGTATTACATCTATACCCTTATTTAATTACCCTTAATTCAATTAAGTTACTTATTTTTAATATTCTCTCTCATAATAAATAAGGGCATAAGTGAAATTAATCTTTTAAAACAATTGAAAATTAGTCATAATTTCTTATAAAAAAGACCAAATTATTTTTCTCTTTTATTTCTTATAAAAAAGACCGAAGAAAGTATATAAAATTAAATTGCCTTTATAGTATCACATTACAAAACTAACTCTATAATTAGTAGTCAGTACAAAAAAATCTCGATTTACTAACAGAATTAAAAAGTATTTATTGGCGGTTAGTGACAAATTAATTCGCCAATAAGTTGTTAATGTAGTAGCATAACCACCAATAATTTTGTGAAAACCTAAATTACGTCGTTATCAATTTTTTTTTTGTTGACAAAACGTCATTACCAATTTAGAATCTCTATAGTTATCGATTGTAGACATTCGTGTAGGACCGTTAAATATAAAAAGAAAAATGTTAAACAGTGCATCCGTTGTATTAATTAAGCATATTAATATAGAAATATTTTCTCAAAACTTATGCATTTAATATAAAATATTATCCTTCTAGCATTAACTTTATCCTTTTATTTTCTTTTTGGGCATGCTTAATTAGTACATTGGGTGAACTGTTTAGTATGATCCATATAAAAATCAATCTCTTAAAATTTTAATGTAAATTTTGATTAAAAACCTAAAATATTGAACTTGAATTGTGAGTCAATCCAATAATCATTGATGGTAAATGCTGACCTCCTTACATACACTATATAATTCAGCTAATATATGTGCATTCAATTGAATTTGGAATTGGGTCCAAATTTTGAAAGTGCAATGCAGAAATCCGTACAATATCGCAGTTGTAGTCTTACATTGCAACTTTGCAAGTTGTAAATGGGACCTTTTTTTTGGATAAACAATTTACATCTATCATCACGTGTCACTCAAGGGTACCTCAACAGAGGGGACTATATGCTTATAATAATTGGTATTGGTAATTTTAATTTTAATACTACTGCCTCTGTCTCAAAATATAAGAACTAGTTGACTACTGCACGTATGCCAAGACACAATTTTGATCACCGATATCTTTAATTCTAGTAAAATTATAAAAACTTGATATTTTGAAAATACTCATCAAAACAAATCAAACAAGATCTTATATGCTTATATTTATATCTATATATTATTAAAAAAATATGGTCAAAACAAGATAAGTGAATAGTGTCACTTTGTCCAAATAGTTCTAATAAAATGGAACGGATGTAATATTACCTTTGTTTTTTTAATTATATTACTAGTATTAATGTTTGTACTGGAAAATGTCAGTGTACAGTGTCACAATCTCTAAAATTGTTGGTTTCTTTGATCGTTGAGTTCCAATATTTTCTTTAATCCTTTTGTTTTTTTTTGTGATCTTTGTCATTGTGATTTGTGATTATGTGATCTGATATTCTGATCGGTAAAGGCTTTTTCCCCGTCACCGCTGCATATCTCTTTAAAAAAAAATTCTTATGTTTTTTCTCTTTTTTTTATATTTAATTTAATGATTGATAAATTACAAAAAAAAAATATAAAAGCATTTAGAGAGAGAAAAAGAAAATTGAATAAATGACTATGAATAATATAACAAGACTAACATGAGAGAAAAAATTAGAGATGATCAAAATCTCCGATCATAAACACCATGCACCACACCATAATACCTGTAGCTTGATTTTTTTCCCTAATATTTTTGTTATGGAGACAAGTTCTTTTTGGTGCACTAATGAATCAATCACTCTATAAATAACAAAATTGCATAATACTATTACTATTTGTTTAGCATTGGAAAGAAATTAAAGATTATTTCCTTTGTGGTTATATTTTTTTGTTTCCATTTTCTAAATTATGTATTTATTTTAATTTGATAATAAAAATATATAAGATTCAAAATAAACAATTGTGGTGGAAAAAAGAAGAAATATTAATTATACATTTGTGAAAGTAATAAAAATAATACTAGTATTTAGGATTTTCATTGTTTCTTAAGAATACACATTGTTCACCTTAAAAGTTTAGTATCTCATGGCTAACAAGTAAAATTAACACTACTTTTAGAAAATGAAAATAGGAATATTTTTAACAAAACAAATGAAGTCTAAGCATCTCAATTAATGAACTCATCTTTATTTTGTGGTGACGAAAATTAATTTTGAATGAATAAATTGCTTTTGTAAAATGATTTTAATTAGACGTAATTTATCCTTACAAAATTGACTTTAAAAATATATATCTGCAAATCATCTTTCATTTAATGTGAAACACTTAACACCTTCTCGCGCCCAACTCATCTTTCTTCCAATGTGGGATGCTTAACCCACCCACCCCCTCTAGCCCAAAACTGCTGGGTTTTGTGCGTGAGTGTAAATTGTAGGTGGTCTGATAGTAGAAACTTGATAACAACATATAACCCAATGTCATCTTAGAATTTTATAATCGACGAATTTCAGCTTTAGAAAATTGACTTATACGTGATAATAATCGTCCACTTACATACATATCTCCATGTCATATCTCATCCAATTATGGACTCTTAAAAGTGAGTTGATTAATTGTGAAATAGATTATGTTTGAATTTATTCAAGTAAAAATGAATTAAATAATATCATAGCTTCAATTAAAATCAATTCAAGAAGACACATTCACTTTTATTGATATCACCAAAAATATCAAAATAAATTTTGTGTTTAAAATCATTTTTAGTTCTCCTTACTAGAAAACCAAACACTCACCACTTTAGCAAGAAGATTTACCAGTATGTTTAACGCGAGGTAAATGTAATTTCATTTAAAAATGATCATTGAATATATATTTTTCTCTCCTTTATGGTTTGTTTGGTTTAAAGGAAAGAAAGTGGGAGGAAATAAAATTATGCAAATTAATGAATGAATTAGATTAACATTAGTCCAAATTCATTCATTGATTTACGTAATTTTCTTTTCTCCCTCTTACTTTCCTTCGAACCAAATGAACCATTAGATTAAGTGCTATTCTTTCATCTTAATTTTTTTCAAACAAAAATGGAAGGAAATTAAGCATAAAAAACTTAAAAATTCATCAATTAAACTATGGAGTACAAATTCATGTATCCTTTGACAAACCAAAATGTATCACCTGAGAAATTACACCCATAAGTATGTACTACTAGTAGTAAAGTGTTGCTCTCTCTCTTTTTCAAGTCCTCGCGTGTGTCAAGTATCAAGTCGCTTCAGATTGACATGATGTATCAAAATTCAAAGGTTTGAATACATAACATAGTAGTAATAATTAATGGATCACTGAAATCAATTATGAAGCTGAAGCTATAAGACTTTGACCATAATATAATACTACTAGTATTACTAGCAGAGGACGTGTGGATTTGATTTTTTATGAAATAAAGGGGTCATATAACAATTTCAATTGTACATTTGTACTAGGGTATGATTCACTTGTACTAGTAGTAATTAGTTTACGTATAAGTTTGAAAAATGAGCTATAATTTGCAAAATTTATTTATGAATTTCCTTCACCCGACATAGTAGTATTAAATTTTGTATGTTTGCAAAACAAATTTAAAGCACCCTGCATAGTAGGTAAGGTAGCTGCTAGTGCAGCTAGTTTGAGCCGATAATGTATGAATTTAGAAACAGCACTGTTGAAATCAACTAGTTGGACATACACCTAATTTACTGTACGGAATATATTTTCAATAATACAGTATGGAATATATATTTTAATTTGCTATTTAGGCCCCTACTATTACTCACAGGCCCCCCGTCGTAACCAAAATATTCTTACAAGCATTCGTATCCTAGGAAACGAAGGAAACAAATTTCGTCATCTAGAAGACGAAATTATGTTAAAACATAGTAGGCCTGCATTGTCGCGGACATCTGGGCACAAAACATGCAATTTCGTCTCGTAGTTACCGAAACGCTAATTTTTTGAAATTTTGTCACCTAGAAGATGAAATTGTGTGTTTTGTCACCTAGAAGACGAAATTTTGGTTAAACGTCATCTGGCCACAAAACACACAATTTCGTCGCGTAGTTACCGAAAAATCCATTTTTTGAAATTTTGTCACCTAGAAGACGAAATTTTGGTTTTCTGCGATTTCGTTTCCTAGAAACCAAAGTATCCTGGGTGCAAAAGTAGGGGTATTTTGGGAGGCCTGAGATCAACATGGGGGCCTAAATAGCAATTTTCTTTTTTCTGTGTGTGGTGAAACAATTTTCAATTTTTTTTTTTTGGCTAAAAGGGGCCTTACCCCTAAAAAAATTAGAAATAATGTGAAAAATTATGAAGAGTCAACACAAAAGGACAAAAAAATTAAACTAGGAACAACATTAAAAAATTTAAACCATGCTTTTCTTAAACGGTCAACCACTTGATTCGCTTCTTGAAGAACATGTATCCACTAAATAGAGCATCATTATCCATTGCCTCCACTTGGATTCTTTAAGTGGATCCCATTAATTTTTTATATTATTTCACACTTTCCAATTATTTAAACAACTCAATCATATTTATATCCATATAATTCATAAAAAAAACTCTCAAATTGGTCACACTGTATTTCCCACAATGTGGTTGAAAAGTATAGTTTAATTTAATTTTTATTTATTTTAATTTTTTCATTGCCAGCAAATACAATTAAGAGCGTACATATGTAAAAGAACGGTGAAACTTAATGCATGTTTCTTATAAATCAATTATCCATTGATTCTGACACAAACAACTTGGCTAAATATGCTCATAGCATTTGTGTACATTTTTAAAAGGGTACGAAGGATGGGGCACCTATCTTTGAGTAACTTTGTGGCAATTAAGTAATCTGAATACACTTTAATCTTGCGGAATTCTGTCTCCCAGGCCAATTTGAGTCCATGGTAAATCCGGCCCCCACATCTCCGCTTTAAGCACTAAAACATGTCGCAACTTGTTGCAAACGCAATGAAACAACTGTTGCTGTCACGAAGTAAACCTCCACACGCAGCATTGCTACCTAGCTAGCTCCACCACCGAACCATCAATATTTAAAGCTACCCAATCTCGCTCTATAGAGCTCTCCAATTGATCAACTCCCTCGAACAACCTTCCCCTCGTTGCTTATTAATGGTTGACTGCATTATCTCAAAACTATTCCTGATATCTCTAACTATATATAGCCAGAACATTAGTACTTGCAATGAACTCAATCAGTATTAAAAATAAATTCATTCCTCCCACACCATATTATATCAAGAACAACACCAAAACTAATTAGAATCCATGATTCCTTCATAATAATTGCTCACTGAAGATGTCCGAACCAATTACATCAATTTCGCTATTACATAAGGGACACAACGCTGACTGATCGCACATATAATTTATAAGTAGACATGATTGACTAAGTTTTCAAAAATAAAACAGCATAAGCTGACCAACAGCATTCTCATAACCTCCTATCCATGCAAGCATAAGCATAGGCTATAACATCATGTCCATTATTTGGATGAGGAGTAGGAATAGTTCTAATGTTGTGGCCAAAGAAATTAATATATATATATATGCAAAACATCTAAAATAAAGATTTGGAACCTCTCAATTGTAAAATATATAACAAAAATAATATGGAATCTTGACCATTGAAATTATAAAAAGAAGATATAATTGGTATTTGAAAAAAAAATAAAAGAATTTAGTTAAAAATTAAAACGTAAAAATTGAAAAAACATGAATAGAAAAAAAATGGTGATGATCCATTTTTCTAGAATAGAGTTCTCTATTCTAATATTCATTAAAGTTTGAATTTAAAACACCACAGTTGTATATACATGTTTTAAATAGGGTTTATCACTTCTCTTATATAACCAAAAAACCAATCAATCTATCTAATCAAATACCTCAAGTAAATAGATCCATCAATAGTTTTATATTATCATATTTTTACTTTTTCTTTGAATAAGGTTCGGCTCCCCTACTTTGTATAGTTTCTCATTTTTCTTATATTATATATGAGTAAAGTAGCATAAGATTAGTGCTGCTAGATGTCCTTCTCATGTTTATTAGTCATTTTGATGTCTTAATGCTCTTAATTTACCTAAACAAATCATAATTTTATAATTCATTTTTTTATTAAAAAAAACGACATTCATTCATTCAAATTAGTAGAGTATGTCGACCGAACTCATTACACATTTAAGTTGACTAAAAACTAAAAAGGAAGAATATGTAAACAACCTTACAATCGAGAAATAGGTAAAAACATAATTGAAATCTTGAAAAATATACAATCAATTAAGGGGTTACATTAGAAGAGTAGTTAACGAAATCTAATTCGAGTAACTTTATCTCTTGTTATTCTTGCTGAATTTATGTGTTGTAAGTGTAGATTTAAACAAACACGTGATTGCTTTATACTTAAAACAATATTAATTGGTGAACAACACTAATATCGCACTAGTCCATATGGATACGATACACAAAAATACTTACTTTTGATATTGCATTACAACTGGGGGTGTACATGGGTTGGGTAAATCCAGTCGACCCGGCCGAACCCACCCAATTTAACCCAAACAAGTGGACTGACTTGGGTCATTGGGTGGATATGAATTTCAAAATGAAAAATTCATACAAATAATCGGGTTTCGGAAAAAACCCATATATCGTAGGAACTTGTTGACGCACTAGCTAATATGATATTGCTATAATTTTTTTAATTTTTTTTCATATAAATACCAAAGGTTTTGCTTTTGTCATTTAATCATTAAAAGAGAAAAGTCCAATGTTCAATACTCCAATTTTCTAAACAACTTGTATGTGGGTATATTTCAAATAGGTTGAGTTATTTTTATAAAAAATATAATGATTAATTTTTCACTTAGTCATTTAATATTAAAAAAATAATTGGATAACCCATTATCCACCCAACCCAACCCGAAAACGAGTGGGTTTACCCTACTCGGCCCAATACTAAAATGGGTGGTTATTTTACTTGATCCAATTCGGAGTACCTTATGTGATTTGAGTTTTGATTTTAGTCAACTCAATTCGGCCCATGTACACCCCTAATCACAACACATGTGAAATTTCTGAACACACTAGCGCTCAGCGCTATTGGACTTGGGGCGCGGGTATAAATGGTGGTCCACCATATTGGTGGATGACCGGATTAGAAACATGATGGCAGACGGCCAAGCGGATCGTGGGGTCTGATATCGTTTTACACTTGAGAGTTTGGCCAACTCAATCATACAAAACCGGTTTTTAAATAGAATCGTCCCAACATCTTTAGAGGTTTTAAATAACTTTTATAGTGTGGGACTTTTTTTAAATTTTTTTTAAAAAAAGAAACAAAGCTTCTAAAAAATAAAATAAATAATTAAATTATGCTAAAATATAATATTTGAACCCATAATCTAGAAGATATGAGTTCTTCGTCCCAACCAATTGAACTAAAGAGTCTTTTAATAATAATAAGTTATCATATTGCGCATAAAATTGGATTTATATCACAGTTGCGAGATTGTCTTCCTTTCCAAATCCAACTTTCATCTTCCGGAATGTTTCACTAATATGCGAGAACCTTCTTTTCCTAACAATTTTTTTTTATGGTCTTAAACGTACTATCTATATGTACAAACTAGGAATAGGAAGATGAAAGTTGGATTTGGAAAGGAAGACGGTTTCAATTAATATTGTCGTTGTAAAAAAAAAAACAAATTAATATTATTGTCTATTGATATGGAAAGCTTAGCTTAACTGGAATCTTAGGCATCATATGTCAAATTGTTTCGTGGTTCTCGCATATTATTGAAAGATTGAATGAAAGTAAAGGAAGAAAAACTATAAATATGTGAAACATTAGCACAATGATCTTGAAAAGGGATTTTGTCTACAAGGCAGTAGTTTCTTTTATGAATTTTTGCTTGAAAAAATGCCTATATAAAGAAAAGGGGAATATTTGTAAATGTTATGATACTTTGCGGTTTAAAAAAAATCTTATCTATCTCAAGAACTCTCTCTAGTCACTACTCACTACAATGGAATTATCGTGTGGTCTAAATGAGCTTTACAAAAGGCTAACTTTGACTATTGTCTCTCAAATCTGTGATCATATTTTAATGGATTATTATTCTACTTGTTGCTTTTGTTCTGAAAATATTATGTTGTATCGATGGAGGCATGGTAAGGGTCATGGGCGTGATATTCTCTCATGTGTAATATCACTATCAGAAAAACAAATAAAACAAGTTTCTTGGCATACCTCTAAAATATTTGGTCACTAATATGATTTCTGAAAATTCCTATTTGATAGGGAATATCTCTCTCTCTCTCTCACACACACACACATAATATAATGTATACTACTCTCTCTGATCTTAATCTCAAATTATCGAATAATTAATAAACTTTATTTAAAAACAAATTGTTCAAAAACATAATAGCATAAATAAATAATTGTTGTTTTTGATTTATAAAAATTGATTTTCGTAGAGAAAACAGAGATACCGAATTGAAAGAAATAGTTGGCTGAGTCGCGTACTAGGTCGCTTTCTTTAACACGTTTCGCGGTACTGCTCAAATTGTGCAAAACAGACAATCAACCGCGTCGCCTCCAGGATAAAACAGCCTCGTCAAATTTAATCGATTAAATACTGCACTGTATTAATCGAAAGGAACACCTTTAGTTAATGGTTCTACAAAACCAGAAATTGATACTTCAATATCAATTGAATCGATACAACAATACCGATTTGAAACCAATGAAACAGAAACGAGTCGATACAGCAATATCGATATCGAAAAACAATAGAATAGAATCGAAGAAGGATGGAAGAATTTGTGATGAATAATTTTTCTGAATGCTCTTTTCTCATTTGTTGTTCTGTCTTTTTATAAATATATACTATGAACAAAGAAAACAATGCAATAATAGGCATTCAAGTGAGGGACATAGAATTAATCACAATTAAGTGACATTATTTCTTGTCCGTTACTAAATCAGTAGGAGAATGGTTGAGTCAGCAAGAATCCAATGCAGACCCTTTAAAATTCGAAAAATGACACAAAAACAACATAACATCCACTGGTGCAAGTTGCTTGTAAATTTGCAGCAGTTACAATATACACTAAACTTCCACTGGTGTGAGTTGCCTTTAAAACTGTTCATTTTTCTTTCCAATGTGGGACTCAATCCCACTTTTTTCAATTCACACTTCAATGTGATTTTATCATTTCTAACCATTATGGATTAACTTCCATTCTCCAAATGAACATCAAATTGTTCATTTTCTCAACAATCCCCCACTTGAATTTAAAAAAGTGTTTCAGAGGTTTCCAAAAGATTGTGCATAAGCAAAGGTGTCTATGACTTGAACCTTTGCGTAGCAAGTAAGAGCCTGATTTAGCAAGAGTGACACTTGTCTTGAACTCTATCTCAGATTTTTCTCAAACCCGCACACGACCTTTCCACAAGGTGTTTCTTTATAGCCCGTGCTTTAATGGCCATGCACGTTAATCCCGGTTTCATGAACGCTCTAGGAATTCTGCCTCGAAATTCCATAGGAACCGGCCTCAGTTCCACATTCATATAGGTGAGTCTATCAAGAGTACTCCTGTAGCTCGGTACTCCACTCATACAGAGTATAGATCTCATTAAGAGCTGCAACTCATCCTTTCGCTATCAGGATTCATGCTTTTCTCATTTTACTTGCATGATCATCATTAACTCATCACGACTTGTTATTACCCATTGAACCTAATTCTTGGGATCTCCAGTCTTTTAGGTTGGGTTCCCATCATGATAAGTTCATATCGGCATTAGTCCCATCTTTACAGATGTATTATAGTCTTTCTCTCTAGCTAGTCCTTTCGTCAAAGGATCCACTAAATTTTTATCAGTGCGTACATGATCCACTCTCACAGCTCCTTTAGTGATCATCTCTCTCACCGTGTTGTGCTTGCGTCTTATTTGACGCTTCTTTCCATTATAGAATCGATTCTCAATTTTAGCAATAGCCGCGGTACTATCACAGTGGATCAACACAGCTGGCATAGGTTTTTCCCACAAGGGAATCTCAGATAGCAAGCATCTCAACCAACTTGCTTCTTCACTGGCAGTGGCAAGCGCTATCATTTCAGACTCCATAGTGGACTGAGCCAATATGGTCTGTTTCTTTGATTTCCATGACACTGCTCCTCCAGCTATATTGAATATATAGCCACTAGTTGCTTTGGAATCATCCGACAAGGTGTTCCAATCAGCATCACTGTACCCTTCAAGTACAGCTGGAAATCTCTTATAATGTAATCCGAGATTCATGGTCCTTTTAAGATACCTCATGACTCTCTCAATAGCTTGCCAATGCTCATTACTGGGCCTGCTAGTAAACCTGCACAACAGTCCCACGACATAGGCGATGTCGAGTCTGGTGCAATCAGTGGCATACCTAAGACTACCAATGATGCTTGCATATTCAGTTTGTCTTACGCTTTCGCCAGTGTTCTTAAACAGTTTTACACTGGAATCATACGACGTACAAGCAGGTTTACAGTCAAAGTAATTATATTTCTTTAGAATCTTTTCCACGTAGTGGGATTGATCTAAAGTTATTCCGTCCTTTGACCTAGTGATCTTGATTCCAAGAATCACGCTTGCCTCTCCAAGGTCTTTCATATCAAAGTTGTTACTCAACAATGATTTCACTGCGTTTATAGCAGAAATGTTTGACCCAAAGATGAGTAAATCATCCACATAGAGACATACAATAGTGCAAATGCCATTTTCATATTTATAATAAATGCATTTGTCACTTTCATTCACTTTGAATTCATTTGATGTCATCAAACTATCAAATTTTATATGTCATTGTTTTGGCGCTTGCTTAAGTCCATACAAGGACTTATCTAACTTACAGACCTTTTGTTCTTGTCCATGTATCACAAACCCTTCAGGTTGTTCCATATAGATTTCTTCTTCTAAGTCACCATTTAAAAAAGCAGTTTTAACATCCATTTGGTGAATAAAAAGATTCTAAACAGCGGCAACTGAAATCAGTACCCTTATGGATGTTATACGAGTGACCGGAGAAAAAGTGTCGAAGAAATCTATATTTTCTCTTTGTCTAAAACCTTTGGCTACAAGGCGAGCCTTGTATTTATCAATAGTACCATCGGGTTTTAGTTTCTTTTTCAAAATCCATTTACAACCAATCGGTTTGCAACCAGGAGGCAACTCTACTAAGTGCCAGGTCCTGTTAGATTCTAGAGATTCCATTTCATCATTAATAGCTTCTTGCTATAAATCTGCATCCATAGATGACAATGCTTCTTGAAGACTCGTAGGGTCTTCCTCTAAAGAATATACCGAAAAATCCGGTCCATAATCTTTAGCTACTCTTACTCTTTTACTTCTTCGAAGTTCTGTTTCTATTTCTTTATTGCTCTCGGAATTTCTTATCACCGGAAGGTGACTTGACTCGGTGCCCCCACTATTTGTGGTTTCGTTGCCCCCGCTATTTCTCGATTTAAAGGGAAATTTATCTTCATAGAAATCAGCATCAACTGATTCTATTATCACTTTAGCATTTAGGTCATAAAACCGATATGCCTTACTGTTTGCTGCATAGCCAATGAATACACATTCATAGGCACGACTTGCGAGTTTAACCCGCTTTGGATCCGGTATCCTGACATAAGCAAGACATCCCCAGGTTCTCAAGTAAGACAAGTTCGGTTGCCTTTTCTTTAATATCTCATAAGGTGAGACCACATTATTAGCTTTGGGAACTCTATTCAGGACGTAGCAAACAGTCAATAAAATTTCCCCCCACCAGTGTGAGGCAGCACCAGAATAGAGCATACTAGCTACAACTAGTTCAGTAAGAGTTCTATTCTTTCTTTCTGCTTTACAATTCATTTCAGGTGAATATGGTGCAGTAGTTTCATGGATAATTCCATGTTCTTTATAAAAATCATTGCACAACATAGAATCATATTCAGTTCCCCTATCGCTACGAAGCCGCTTAATTTTCTTACTAAATTGATTTTCAATTTCAGTCACATAAACCTTAAGCATGTCAAACGCTTCACTTTTATTTTTCATAAGATATACAACGGTATAATCAGAACAATCGTCAATAAAAGTGATAAAATAACGTTTACCATTTCTAGTTAACGTTCGATCAAGTTCACATATATCAGAATGAATTAAGTCTAGAGGTTCAGTTTCTCTAATTACTGATTTATGTGAAGTTTTAGTTATTTTAGCTTGACTACAAAATTCACATTTTTCTATGTTATTAGCAATTAACTTTGGAATTAATCCTAGGTTACTCAAATTAAACATAAAACGTTTACTAACATGACAAAGTCTAGCATGCCAAATATTAAAATCACACAGAAAGTAAACGGAAGGAGAAATTTTATTCAAATCAACATTCAACTTAAACATGCCATCAGTGGCGTACCCTTTTCCAATAAAAGTACCATCCTTAGTGATGGTGTACAAATTAGCCCCAATAGTTTGATTAAACCCAGCCTTATTAAGAAGAAAACCAGAAACTAAATTCTTTCTAATGTCAGGCACATGCATGACATCCTTCAAGATCAGAGTCTTCCCGGAGGTGAACTTCAATTCAACATCTCCAATACCAGCAACATCAGAGGTGTGGGCATTTATTTTCAGCAGCCATGTATGTTTTAAACATAGCACGTTCATAACAGATATGACGACTAGCGCCAGTATCTATCCACCAGCCATCAGTACCACCAACCATATTGATTTCGGTGATCATAGCAACATAAGGCTCATCAGTCAGGTTAGCCTGTGCATCAGGGGCAGTAGCAGGTTTGTTCCTGAGTCTGCATTTTCTTGCAAAATGACCCGGTTTACCACAGTTGAAACACGACAAACCAACTGAACCGGAGTCATTCCTCTGAGCAGGTGGATGCTGTTTAGCATTAGCATTATGGGCCCTTGAAGGGTTACCATTCTTAATTCGGTTCGTTTGACCGCGGTTCTGATTCTTTAAAGGTTTCCCCGTAGGCTTCAGAACCGCACCGAATTTCTTTTTGTTGTTGCCGGAGACCACATAGGCCTCTTCTTTTTGATCTTGTCTCCTGGATTCCTCCTCAATACGGAGGCGAGTAATCAAACTTTCAATTGAAAATTCTTTTGTTTTATGACGAAGCTGATTTTTAAAATCTTTCCAACCAGGGGGTAATTTGTCAATCATCACAGCAATTTCGAACTGTTCGTCAAGAGGCATACCTTCAGTTATTATTTCATGAGCAATTTTCTGAAGTTCATGAGATTGTGCCTCCACAGACCTTTCATCCACCATCTGGTACTTCAGGTACCTACTAACAGCGTACTTCTTCACACCAGCCTCCTCAGTATCATATTTCTTTTTCAGCGCCTCCCAAACCTCTTTGGCAGCTTTGTATGTACTGTAATAGTCATACAAGTCATCACAAAGACCATTGATGATATAGCCTTTGCATAAGTAATAATCATAAAACTAGAGTTGCTGTTCCTTTTTCTGTTGAAGCTTTTGGGCTTTAGCCTGTGCAACAGAATCAACCGATTCCTTTTGTTTTTCAGCATCAGACTTTTCAGCATCACCATTGATGGTGAGTGGTGTTCCTGAACTCGATCCTACAAGACCGACAGAGACAACAAGCATATCCTCATTCAAAACGTGGACAACCTTTTTCAAAGTTAAGTAGAAAAACATTTTATGTTGCCAACGTTTGAAGTGTAGACCTTCAAACTTGAAGGGTCTTTCACCAGCATTCGAGTTTCCAACAATTCCTTCGGTATCCATAGCAGTTTGAAATCGTCTTAAAATTGTTGTTTTTGATTTATAAAAATTGATTTTCGTAGAGAAAACAGAGATACCGAATTGAAAGAAATTGTTGGCTGAGTCGCGTACTAGGTCGCTTTCTTTAAGACGTTTCGCGGTACTGCTCAAATTGTGCAAAGCAGACAATCAACCGCGTCGCCTCCAGGATAAAACAGCCTCGTCAAATTTAATCGATTAAATACTGCACTGTATTAATCGAAAGGAACACCTTTAGTTAATGGTTCTACAAAACCAGAAATTGATACTTCAATATCAATTGAATCGATACAACAATACCGATTTGAAACCAATGAAACAGAAACGAGTCGATACAGCAATATCGATATCGAAAAACAATAGAATAGAATCGAAGAAGGATGGAAGAATTTTGTGATGAATAATTTTTCTGAATGCTCTTTTCTCATTTGTTGTTCTGTCTTTTTATAAATATATACTATGAACAAAGAAAACAATGCAATAATAGGCATTCAAGTGAGGGACATAGAATTAATCACAATTAAGTGACATTATTTCTTGTCCGTTACTAAATCAGTAGGAGAATGGTTGAGTCAGCAAGAATCCAATGCAGACCCTTTAAAATTCGAAAAATGACACAAAAACAACATAACATCCACTGGTGCAAGTTGCTTGTAAATTTGCAGTAGTTACAATTTACACTAAACTTCCACTGGTGTGAGTTGCCTTTAAAACTGTTCATTTTTCTTTCCAATGTGGGACTCAATCCCACTTTTTTCAATTCACACTTCAATGTGATTTTTTCATTTCTAACCATTATGGATTAACTTCCATTCTCCAAATGAACATCAAATTGTTCATTTTCTCAACAATAATATCCTAATCAAACCAAAACAAATATGTTAGATTTTATTGATCTCGCAGAATTTCAAATTATATAACTCTAACCATGTCCACAACAATCTTAGAATAACTCTCAACCAAGAGATAAGAAACCCTCTTACTCTGGACAAAGTTTAAATCAAATTACAAAGAGCATCGCAAACTTTAATATTCCTTGTGAAATGAAATAGGATGAAGCGGAGCGGAATAGAGTGAAATGAAATAGGATGAAGCGGAATGAAATAAATATTTTGTTCCATTGTTTGGATATTTTAAAAGGGGGGTGAACAAAATTAAAGGTAAGCGGTGGTATGATATTAAATTCAAACAATGAAACATTATTATATTTCATTATGTTCCGCTTCATTCCATTATATTACATCAATCCAAACAGAGTCTAATGTCTTTCAAAACTTAACTTTTGAATTTAAATTGATATATTTTTCCATAACTTACTTATCTAAACTTAATTCACTTTGAAACTTAATGGTTTTTCAAAAATTGTGATAGAAAAGCTTGGGTGTGTGTGTGAGTTGAATTTTAAAAAAAAAATTGGACAGAAGATTTTGGAAAGGCAAGTATATATATATATATATATACCTCTGTTCCAAAATATAAGAATTAGTTTGATTACTGCACGTATGCCAACACACAATTTTGATCACTGATATCTTTAATTATTTATTAGTAAAAATTATAAAAACTTGATATTTTGAAAGAGTTATGTTATTTGTACATCCAAAAGTAGACAACTTTTGGGACAACCCTCTTTTTTCTATAGCAACAAAAAAAAAGTGAGAGGAGGAGAGAGAGAGTGAGAAGACAATGAGAGTATGTGAGAGAGTTGTCTAAAGTTGTCCATTTTTTTGTTGTACAAATATCATTATTGATTTTGAAAATACTCATCAAAACAAATCAAACAAGATTTCATATGCTTATATTCATATCTATATATTATTAAAAAAATATGGTCAAAGCAAGATAAGTGAATAGTGTCACTTTGTCAAAATAATTCTAATAAAATGGGACAGAGGTAGTATTTGATATTTTTAAAAAATAAATAAAAGAACAACATGATACATGAACATTTAGGCTTTGGATTAGCTTATTTTTGATCATATACAAACAACTTATGCAAATAAATCAAGTTTGCAGAATATTAACATGTGCCCTTACATGATAAATGTAGAAAAAATTTATTGGACTTGTGGTGTATTCAATTCTCTAACATTAAATTCTTTGTATCATTAAATGTTATATTTCTATTTTTGAGTACCTTAACACGTGCCCTTAGGGCACAAGTTAACATGACCCATAAAGTTTTATGTTAACTTATAAGTTCTCACTAACAAAATTTGTATTTTTATGAGTTATTTTATCATAAACTACCTCGAGAAACTTATAATAATACATAAAATATCTATTTGCATAAGTTGTTTTGCATAAGCATAAAAATAAGCTAATCCAAACAGGCTCTATAATATCATGTTATTCTTTTAATTTTTTTATTTTTTTTGGCTTTCACCACCAGTTTAACCTGGTTCGGGGGTCAGTTATGACATACAGTGGTTCAGCCCCTTCCCGATTGCAATTGCAGGGGATTAAATTGTTGTCCTTCCTACCAAATTCAGCGTCAATCACCACTGAAACAACTAACGATTGATTTCTTTTAATTTTTTTATTAGTGCTTTGAGTTCTATTGAGTTAAGCTTCTATTTTTGGAACTTCAAAAATTTAAGAGTAAATAGACTTTTACCTCCTGCAAAGTATGCGAGTTTTATTTTACCCCTTGTAATTTTTATTAGATCACCTCCCTGTAGTGTTTTTTTTTTTAATTTTTTTCAAGTGTATTTTACCCCAATTGTTGAAAAAGAAAATTTGGTTGAGGGGGTGTAATATACTTAAAAAAAAACATTACAGGGAGTAATCTCCAAAAAATAATAATTATAGGAGGTAAAACAAAACTCACCTACTTTGCAGGGGGTAAAAGTCTATTTACCCAAAAATTTATCATACAAAGGGCTTTATTATAGAAAAGCTTTAAAAATTAAATGAAAAGCTTCATTTTTTTTTGGACAAAATGAAAAGCTTCATTCTAAAAAGGGCAGAATTACGATTTATTTATCTTGTTTAGTATTTGTACAAGTTCGTTCTTTTTATACTATTTTCAAAACAAATGTTTTATCTTTGGATATCTGCGGATAGTTTAATGGATATCCACGGATAAAATAAATGGATATTTTAATTATCCGCAGTTAATGGATACGGATGCAGGTTTAATACTATCCGCGCCCGTGGATATCCATACCCGCTAAATAATTAGTAAAATTACTTAAATATATCTACTTACATATAAATTCTAGTATTTTTATATATAAAAAAATTGTACTTTTATATTTTATCTTTCTATTTTAATATTTGAGAAAAAAAACTTTTCAACTTCTTACAATTGACAAAAAAAGAGAGCAAAATTTATGAATATTATGTGTTAATGTTTTGTCTTTAAGAAAAACTAATTTTTTTTCTTCAATAATTAGTTCTTTTTTTAACAAAAAAATATCATCCATGGATATCTGTTAATATCCGCGGATACTTCAATATCCGTGGATTACCCGCTTAGCGGATATCCGCACGGATATGGAGCAGACACGGATATCATATTTATCTGACGGAGCGGACACAGATATCACACTATCCGCGTCCATGGATATCCATTG
Organism: Trifolium repens; assembly: GCA_030408175.1. Taxonomy (NCBI): domain Eukaryota; kingdom Viridiplantae; phylum Streptophyta; class Magnoliopsida; order Fabales; family Fabaceae; genus Trifolium; species Trifolium repens. Next base: position 44,311,155 of record CP125851.1, read on the forward strand.
ACATCCCTACTAAGAGCGTATATTAAGAAATTCTATAAAGAAATATTCATTTAAAAATCAGTGCATTCAACTTTATAAAAGTTAAGATTTTAAATTTTCTTTTAATGTAATTTGTCAACATTTATGTTTCTTAACATGTGCCCTTAGCAAAACTATTTATCTTTATAAACGTGAAATGTTAATCCTTTATTTTATTTAGACTTAAATGGAGTTTTGATCCCCCTATTTTACAAAATGCGCAAGCTTGGTCCCTTATTTTGTTTTACGTAATTTTGGTCCCCATATTTTTCAAAATGCACACTTTTGGTCATCCTATTTTATTTTGCACAATTTTGATCCTCCTATTTTGAAAAAATTAGACATTTTGACCCCCTCTTCATTTAACCTTCAATTTTGATGATTTGACACATTCTTAAAATGACATGACATATAATACAAGTTTATGTTTAGGAAGAATACAATGAAGAAGAACGAACACATACTCTTAAATTTAATTTTAATTTCATAGTTTATATTTTTTAATTATGTTTTTGATTTAAGAAATAATAAAATTTGATATAAATAATAAATGAAAAAATTAAATATGACGTTACAGCCCCATAAACATGTATCACATGTCTTTTTCATTTAAAGAATATGATAAGTAATCAAAATTGAAGGATAAATGAAATGGAAAGACCAAATATCTGAATTTTTTAAAATAGGGGTTTAAAATTATGCTAAAAAAAAAAAGATGCAAATTGCTCATTTTTTAAAATAGAGGAGCCAAAATTTTGAAAAACAAAATAGGCATATCAAAAGTACGGGTGAGCATGAACTCGAGATCCGACTCAAAATCGATATAACCGATAATATATTGAAACATTCGGTCGGATACGGGCCGGGTCTCAAGTCAATAATTGTAAAAAACGGGCGTGAACGGTTGGATACAAGCGGGTGCAGGTCTAAAAAGTTCTATCTTTTGATAATCGAAACCGACCAAACAACCATTAAAATGCAAATTCATTCTTTTCCTTCTCTCTGTCTCTCTCTTTCTGTATACTATTCGCTTTGTTGTTTTTATCCATATTTGATATATGAGAGAAATGTTATAATTTATAAGCTTATAATACGCTGATTAAGAAAATGTGAAAGATATTCTAGATCTATTTTAATTTCTATTTCTCTTCTACTTGATATGTTTGTGTCTTTAGATTTACATATTTGAAACAAAATAATTGCATCTCACCCTCTTTGTTTTTTATTTAGTTCTTCTATCATTTGTTGCATTATGTACGAGGTATCGACTTATTTTAAATTAAGATTTTTTTTTGGATAAAAAAGTTTTAGATGTAAATAAAATTTCAATCTAACCCATAATAACCGACCCGTTCTACTCGGCAGTCGTACGACCCGACACTCGAACAAACCGAATATGTAATCTGTCGAAATTGAATCCAAATTAAATGGTTGCGGTTTTATCGGCTTAATGATTTTCGACCCGAATCCAACCGAAACTGATCGATGCTCAAGCTTAATCAAAAATGCGCATTTTGTAAAATAAAAAGACTAAAATTATAATTAAGTCTTTTATTTATTTATTTATTTATAACATATTCGTTCTTTATTTTTTTTTTCTTTCACACATATCATTTATCATTATACATAAGTACGAGTCTTTTATCTTATTTATTTAGTTATTTATAATAGAGCGAAGAATTTTAAACATTGAAAGGGCACTAGTTAGGGAAACCAAATATGAAAAAGTTAGCTTGATATTTGTATGGTCAATATTTTTAAAGTATAAAAAAATATTATTTTCAATATAAAATTTTTCTCTTTTGCTTTCTTAACTAGTGCTATTTAGTATGACCCTTAAACATTGAGACAAACATTTCTTTAAATTTTTCTAAAATCAATTACTATTATCATGACTTTTCTTGATTGGAGAACTTAAATTGTTTAGCCAAAAAGCTTGGGAAGTGTTTGATTTGATGATTAACGAGACAAGACAAAAATACTCAAAGCATCAACACCTTGTCTTTATATTGCGAAGTACGATACCTAACAGTTTTGAATGAATATGCCACCGTCATCAATCCCACAGTTGTCATCGTCTGCACCATCATCACATTGGATAACAACACCAAAAACCGTTAACCAAATATATACCAAAACCACACAAACATCACATTTTCCATTCTTCCTCAATTTTGGTACTTATTTTGAAACCCTAACTCGTCTTCGCCATTTCTCCGACCTGTTTCTGTCTGGGCTCAACAGGTAACATACTTTACATTCATTTTCATTGTTGTTGCTGTAATTTCTTTGATTTGCTTCTTTTATGCTATTATATTTGGTGTGTGCTGATTCTGGGAAATTGCTGGATTTCAATACTGTGATTGTTATTTCCCCCTTTTGAATATTGAAATCGAGTTTAGTTTCTTGATTTTTGGTGTTCGTATGAGAATTTTTGTGGATCTTGAATTTGGTGCAAGATAGATAGATTTACGGTCAAATGTATCCGAGGGTCTTTTAGTTTTACATTTGTAACAGCTGGATTAAGTCTTTTAGGTTTTTTTCCAGTAATAAATACTGTTAAAAACGTAAAATTTAAAGAACTCTTGAATGCATTTGACCTAGATTTACTAATAATTGAGTTTCTTGTGCTGTGGTTTGGTGGCAATTACTAGTTGTGAAGTTAATGGGTTTGACCACTAACCAGTGTCTTTTTTTTTTTTTGTCAATTAGACTCTTTCAAATTCAAACCATATGCTGCAATCCTTCCACATGACCGCAACGGCATCCCTTTGCTATAATCCATCTAACAATTTTTCGAGGACAAATCAGCCTAAAAAAAGATACTTAAGAAACAATTCATTTTCTCCTAATTTATCTACTTCAAGATCACTCACTTCTGGGTTTATTCCTTTCAAACTCTGGGCGAAAAGTGCGATGGATGGATTCATAAGAACTGCTCGCAGAGATGGAACGACTGATGAACATATTGAAGTGCTTGAACAAGAAGCTTTTGTTGATATGTCATCTGAATTGCAGCCAAAGTATTTGTTCCAGGAGGTGGAATCAACTCTTAATCGACTGGTAGGTAATCCATGTTCTTCCCAAATTTCCATTTCCATGTTAGTTCTACTGTCGTAGATTGTTTTTTCTGCTAATTTTTTGTTTTGTATAGTGTGAATTTGTAGGATAGGACTTTGATTTATGATTTTATTTGAGAAATAGACTGGAAACTTTTTTTCGATTCAGAACTCAGAGATTCATATTTAGCTGAATGTAAATCTATAGAAAATGAGCATACTTTGCTATAATCGTTGACATTCACTTACATCATCATCCATATTGCTCTTAACTTTTTTAGGATTGTAAAGATAGTTAGAGTTTGTTGGTGTTAGTTAATTAGTTAGAAATTAGTTATAGTTGGTTACTCAATTAGTTGGTGCAATTAGACTCTATAAATAGGAATATTTTGTACACATTTCATTCATCTTTTATCAATCAATATGATTTCTAATGAGCTTTTGCCTCATGAGTATTCCTATGCTCTCTTTCTCTCCTATGAGTATGATCTATGGCACTATGATCGTATGATTCTTAACAAGGATGTCCTTTGGATAATGTCAGGTTGATGTGTGGTAATTTCAAACAACAAACACAGAATGAGATCATTGCCTCCATGATCATTTTGTTTGCTTCCAAGTGCTGTCATTTAGTGAGGAAATATACAAAATAAAATCTTCCACAATGTACTCTATTTGGTCACAAGAAATACCATTTGGAACTAAAAAAATCGAGTTTAAGATTCTAAGGTGGCGTTTGAGATGCAAAAAAATGAAATTGGTGCCATTTGAGTTACATTCTTTTTTTCATCTTCAGCTAAATATGTTTCAAAATATAATAATTACAAAACTATCACCATGTTTTTTGAAAAGGAAATGATAATAAGAATGTGAAGATAAGTTTAATATTCTATCATTGTAAAGGAAAACATATCAATTAAAAAGGACACGCCGTAGCTTGCCCATATTAAAACTAAAATTGCAATAAAAATATGAAATATTTGAATTCTCATATTAAGGAGCCTCCATTGTTTTATACTAAGTGAACATTAAGGTGTTATCATCTTCTTACTAACTAATGATGCTGTTGTTTACAGACGAAGTGGATAGTATCTGCTCTCTTTGGTGTTTTTGTTATTTGGAGGCATGATGCAGAAGCCCTGTGGTTTGCAGGGGGGTCTGTTGTAAACGCAATACTTTCTGTTTTACTCAAACAAATACTGAATCAGAAACGACCTTCAACCGTGAAATCTGATCCTGGGATGCCATCTTCACATTCTCAATCCATCTTCTTTGCTGTCATGTTTATTATCTTGTCAAGTAATTTCTCCCACCTATTATTTCCATTCAGTTGATCAATTACTAAGACAAATCGTCCTAGCTCGATGATATGTGCATGTCTTTCCAAATGCATCCTGTTCTGTATCCCTTAGAAAACTGATAAAGTAATTTTTATATGAATTTAACACTAATAAAACAAAACTACGACATTCTGTGATTATAGATCTGGTGAAAGGAATTGATATTGGTTTGTTATTGTAAATTCTTTGAAGTGATTCTCTACCACTTCTTAATATATGTGGTTGGGCAAACTTAGATTGTGTTTGGTTTGAGAAAACAATTTTGGTTTTCTTTTTTCTTGTTTAATTGCAAATTAGTCCCCTTTTTGTTTTCAGAAATTAGAAGTTGTTGTCACGGTTTTGTGCACAAATCTTTGACAACAAGAGATTGAGTGAAAGCAAGGGGTATTTTTGTAATTAAAAGTAAAAACAGAACATTTTCTTAAACCAAATGGATACTTGATTATCAACTTTTGTGTTTTTTTAATTATATCTGTTTCGTTTCAAATGTTAAGAATAACCAAATAGTTACCACTTACCAGAATATTCATTTGGAAGAATCAATTCAAGATAAATTTTTTCTTTAGTTATGTACTTATGTCTTCTCCCTACTTCATGGAAGTGCAAATGTGTTGGATTTCATGCTTATTTTTTACATAAACATAATAGAATTTGCATGACTTAATTTTTATATGGTTCTTTCATTATAATGCAGGTGTTGAATTGTTAAGAATCAATGCATTTACCATTACCAGCAGTTGCCTGGCTTTAGCATTTGGTTCTTATCTGGTAAGCAGATATCATGTCCAATTTAGTTGAATGGTATATCTTTTATTATTGTTTCATTGACATGGTACCTTTCTTTCTGCTTTTCTGTGTGATTCATGACATTGGTTACCTTAACTTTTCATCATGGTTACCACCTCTTTCATTTGATGCATCATGTTAACGTAACTTTAATCTCATACTCATAGAGAGAGAAATATAAAGCTTCCTCTTATACATGGGCATTACACTATTTAATAACTGTCACTTTTTATCAGATATCTATATTACAAAATTTACCACTGGATTGAAAGTTAATATCATATGAATCATTTTTGCAAAATATTATGAAAATATGAAATCATTTGATATGTTATTGCATTATGTCAAGATTAACATGTTGTTTGTTAATATAAAATTATGTAATTTTTTATAAATTTTTAAAAAATAAGCCAAATAACAATTATTATCTAGAGAGTAGAGCCTGCATCTTATTCCTTGTGCCATGGAATGAAGTTTTCAATTTGAAGTTTGCTATCATGATGTCCAATTTTAACTTCTCATGCTTAATCTATGTTTTCAGTCATACCTTCGGGTGTCGCAAAAACTTCATACAGTGAGCCAAGTGGTTGTTGGAGCTGTTGTCGGGTCCATTTTCTCTATCCTGTGGTATTGGCTATGGAATGCTTTTGTGATTGATGCTTTTGTATCCTCTTTGTGGGTCAGAATCATTGTTATTTTGGGGTCTGTAGCATTTTGCATAGGTTTTCTTTTACATGTGATTCGCCATTGGCTTAAAGACGAATGAAACTTGACCAAATGTGTTATAACACCAATATTGTATATTTGTATCAAGCTGTAACTGTAAGGACTAAGGCATTGTATTATGATTCATTGTAAAGTAGAATTTTTACATAATATTTTTTCATCAATATTTTTTACAGATGTGTAGCTATCAAATGTGCTACTGCATTGCACAATTCTGCAGCAATAAATATTCATAATTATGCAGGTCTGTATGGCAGCAGTAGGGTGTGGCTTGAGCGATTCGGTGTTATTTGGTTTGCATGTATTTAGACAATTTGGAAATGTTGTAATAAAAAGGTTCTTAAAAATAGAGATGGATCGACAGAGGAATAGGAAGACCCAAGTATAACTTAGCAGCTATAACTTAGCAATATCCCCTTGATTTTCATCACTTTTTTGCTTACAAAAACACCTTACGATTCATGCAAATATAACTTAGCTATATTTCATCTTTGATAATAAATAATAATTTATACATATATCATTTTGGTGTTATTCATTAGACCTGACAAAAATGATCCAAGTTGTACTGTCTTGTCTTTTATCTTGTGAGATACCTTAGCAGCTTTGCATGAATATGCCACTGTCAACAATGGTTGTCTTGAGCAAAACAAGCCAGGACAAAAGACACCTACAACACATCATAGTTTCCATTCTTAACTAATAATTTAATTCTTAAAAAAAATGGAAGTTTTTAAACATGTTTTTTGAATTTGGTATATCAAAATCTGAAGGATCAATGAAAATAATATATTAGTCTTTTTATTCTTTGTAGCCTATCACTAACTAGTGTCTTTTTCCATACATCAGATTCTTTCAAATTCTTCAAATATATGCTGAAATTATCCTTCCACATGACAACAACATCCACCCTTTGCTACAATCCATCTAACAATTTTTTTAGCAGAAATAATCCTAAACAAAGATACATGAAAAATACTTCATTTGTTCCTCTCTTTTCTGCTTCAGGATCATTCAGTTGTAGGTTTGTTCCTATCAAACTCTGGGTGGCAAGTGCAATGGATGAATCGATAAGAACTTGTTACAAGGATAGAAAGAGTGATGAACATGTTAAAGTGCTTGAACAAGAAGCTTTTGTTGAAAGATCATCAGAGTTTCAGCCAAAGTTTTTGTTCCAGGAGGTGGAATCAACTCTTAATCACTTGGTTCGTAATCCATGTCCTTATCATCGTTTCTGCGTGTTTAGATAAACAACTTAATTAAGCGTTTATAGCTTAAGAACTTATCATATATTTGAGCTATTTTTTTAACAAAAAAAAAATAAAGTCAAACTGTTTCATAGAAACTATAAGTTGTTTTTCATAGGCTATCTTAGATAGCTAAAGAAAATAAACTCCAAACAGATTATGGATTTTCATAAGCTGTTTCTATCAGCTCTCTCAAACATTATGGCAAGTGTTTACGCCAGTAGATATGCTCAAATAAATCCATCGAAACAGGCTCATATTGTTTTTCTGCATTAAGTCAACATTAAGGTGTAATTGCCTTTTTTATCTTAAAAGTTCTAAGGACTAATGATGATGTTGTTTACACAGAGCAAGTGGATAGTAACTGTCCTCTTTGGGGTTTTCATTATTTGGAGACATGATGCAGAAGCATTATGGTTTGCAGGGGGCTCCATTTTAAATGCAATGTTTTCTATTTCACTCAAACATTTATTGAATCAGAAAAGACCTTCAAGTCTCAAATCTGATCCTGGAATGCCATCTTCACATGCTCAATCCATCTTCTTTACTGTCATTTTTATTATATTGTCAAGTAATTTCTCCCACCTTTTATTTCCATTCAAATTATCAAATTACACAAACCATTGTTCTTAGTTTGTTATGTTATATCTGCATTTTAGTCAATAATAAATATTTATCTGGAAGAATTTAATTCAGAAGAAATTTTTCCTTCATTAGAATTTTATCACATGCACTTCTTAAGTGTGCAATGGGTAAAGTGAATAATATTAATCAACTATTAATATTGTATACACATGCATAACAAATCATGTGCGGTTGAAATATCAATTTTTAATTTTTCTATATTAGTAAGTACTGCTTATTTTAGAGGAGCCAAAATATCCCTGCAAATGTGTATAATTTTTTTTATAAAAAATAAATAAATAAGCATAGTGGAATTGCATGACTTAATTTCATTTGTTTCATTGATGATGATGCAGGTGTTGAATTGTTAACAATAAATGAACTCACCATTACTAGCAGTAGTCTGGCTTTGGCATTTGGTTCTTACTTTGTAAGCATATAAAATTTCAATTCAGAGTTCATTTGTTTCATATTATTGTCAGTTGATGCTGCTTATAGCATTTATTTATCACTTAGAGTCTGCAGCTTATTCCATGTGAAGTGCCTTATTGTCATTCTTATTCTATTTTTTCAGTCATATCTAAGGGTGTCACAAAAACTTCATACAGTGAGCCAAGTGATTGTTGGAGCTGTTATTGGGTCTATTTGCTCTATCTTATGGTATTGCCTATGGAATGCTTTAATGCTAGATGCTTTTGTATCATCTTTGTGGGTCAGAATCATTGTTGTTTTGGGTTCTGCAGGAATTTGGTTATGTTTTCTTATACATATGATTTGCCAGTGGCTTAAACACAAATGAAATGAAACTTGATGAAGTGTGATAACATATAATATTAGCATTGTATGCTACCATGCTGTAAGGACTAAAACATTTTAATTTGATTCATTCAAATTTGAATTTTCACAAAAAATCTAGCTATCAAAAGAATCTAACCACCACTATACGTGAAAAGATTTATAAACTTGTTTGAACATTTTGGAATCAAAATGTGATATCGAACTCACTATACTCGAGACAGACTAAAGTGTTTGAATTTGACCTTCACTCTTGTAGAGCATTAACAAGACTTGCTTTGCAAAATTGATCATTGGGCAAACCACCAAAATCATTTTCAATCCAAGTTTTGATGATACATAATATTATAGGATCTTAACTTACATAATATGATACGTGTCTGGCGAATTTTTCTTACATGTGCATGTCATACAACACCTATTTGACCTCCATAACCACTGTGCTTAAGAAACCCTTCGTCTTGTCGCCAATTTTCTTTAACCTTTACTTGAATCTGTTCAAATTCCAAACACCGGTGTTGAGTAAGATAATATGTATGATGATAGTATCACATTACCACCTGAAGCTCAAGATTAAAATTTACAACAGCAAAATATGGAAGTCCAGGTTTGAATGTAGAATACATACAGAATAAAAATTATGTAAATGGGTACCTCGAGATAAACTTTCTTCTGTAGAAAATCTTCAATATCAAGGCGCGCAGCTGTTGCAAGCAGTTTCAAAGCTTTTCCGTTCTGAAGTAATTGATCACAACATAAATGTTGGTTACTATTTGGTTGCAAACCACGTCAACAGCCACCCAGAAAAACATAAAAAAATACTTTTCCGCTAATGATACGAAACTTGGCATTTCATTAAGCTTTAAACTAATGCTACAAAGCCAGAATCATAATAATATGTTGGCAGTTATTCCGCTAGCCTGCCGCGTTATCTCCTTAAAAAATCAAAATCACAAGTTCACAAATAAACAATTGAAATTTGATACAAGTGACGTACTTTTCCAATAACAACAGGTTTCTGCGAGTTTCTCTCAACCAAAATCTCCACCTGTATAAAATCTTTTGCATTTGGTCGAGCTTTATAGCTTTTAACATTCACCTGGAAAAATTGAAAATAAGAAAATATTTGTAAATGCATCTATGAACATAAGTTATATAACAATAGTTATTCTTTCAATTTCTTTCATACTTTTCTAAAAAAAATTCCTCCTTTTTACCTCTTATCTTTTTCCTTTTGCTGGGTGGGAGGAAGGAAGTGGCTAAATCATAAATAGAAAATGAACTCGATGACTACCAACCTGACAACAATAGGGGATTTCCTTTCGATACTGCAAAAAAATCTTTTCTCTAACAATTTCGGCTACAAAAAATCTTTCTGGATGCTCACTGATAATGTCCTGTGAATTCAAGAACAACATTAAGTTATGCATATCACATGAATGAAACTAGTAAGCAAAAGAAATGACTATGATAGTATGCTACAGTGATAGCTGGGGTAAGTGCAATATTGGCTTGTCATTGTTGGTGGAGTGTCTAAGTTAGGTGGTTGACAATAATGGCATATTTACATGCTCAAATGTCAATAAAAAACTATGAAGCAATTAGTTTATCCTTGATAGACAAATTCAAATACTACAATATGGCCAGCAAAGAAGTTCAATAAACAAATTTGATCGGTGAAGGCTGAATATCATTATTTTCATATTATATCTTTATACAACGAGAAAATTAACAAGTAATCTTAAAATCAAGTAATTAATATGTGTATCTGTTACTGTTGTTCACAATCATATATCCGGTCTGGTTCACTTTATTGAGCTTCAACATATAATAAGCGCAGGGTAATTAACCATGTTTGACTAAAGTTCACTCTAAATTTAAACTGTAAAATCAAATGCATCTACTCTTTTCATATTCAGGAGTGCAATAGAAAAAGAAATGGTTCTTTCAGTGTCTAATGGTTCTTTTAGTGTCTAAAAGTGAAATGAGACAGTAATGATGCAATGATGAACATTTGAAGGGACACAAAATTTTGACTTTAAACATGCCTTTGGAAAATATGCTGGTCCATTAGGAAGCTTCGATAGTATCCAGTTTTTGACATCTTCAACCCCATGACCATACTTGGCACTAACTGGTATAACCTCGTCAACATCAGTAAATTTTGTATACCACTGCAAACACAGGAAAAATCATGTCTACCAGTTCATTTAAGTTATACATGCTAATATAAATACTTCTAATAAATGAATTCCAACCTCAAGTTTCTTTGCAACTTCCCCAGGTTTGATAAGATCCTTCTTGTTCATAATCAATAGGACGGGGGCTTTATCTTTGTGGTCTCCCATGCCTTCTAACACTTCATCAATCTAGAGAAAGAAAGGATTCAGAAAAAAGGAGAAAGAAAGTAACAGTTTTGTAAACCAAAAACCATACTTTTTCAGGCGCTTTACATGCATCTACGAGAATCAATACACAGTCAGCATTAACTGCAGCACTGCGAACATTTTGCATCATCATTGAGTCCAACTTGTGCCTTTGCTCTTGTAAAACACCGGGAGTATCATAAAGTACCATCTGCAAGAGATTCATAGGTCACAGAAATTATAATAAAATATAAACGCTGCTGTACATGCATAGGATAGGAATGACGAGTTTATTATTAATTCCTCGTGAAAAAAGAACTGATCAATTATAACAAATAAATAGACTCGTTCACCTAAAAAAAACGATAGACTCGGTTACCTAGAACCCAATGGTTGAACTAATGAAAAATTCCAAAATGTTAAGAGAATTACTTATTACATTTATTTGAATTTCCACATTCTATTATATTACTGCACAGCATTTTCAATTGAAATGTTGATGAGATGATTAATCTCTAAGTGAGAAAGTTAGGATAATAACCAAGAAAACCAGCATCATATATTGAATGTCCTTTTCATAGTTTATAAGTAAGTTCTCATGTCGAAATGCTAATAAAACTATTTGAAACATGGAAAACATTGAGCACAATGTCATTAACATCACATCTATTTTAGAAAACAATTCAGAATATTCTAAAGAGTATGCGAATTATCATGCATTAGTAATTTGGACTCTGAGATTACTGAAGGAAGTGAATGTAAGGGAGCTGCATTTTAAGTTTGAAGGGCCATGCATGACAATGTGGGAAGGCGAGGAATAAACCAAACTAACTGATCAAATATAATGGAAGAATGAGGTAACACTTAATATTAACTAAACCTGATAATCAGAGCCAGAACATATACAAAGAACTCGATGCCTTGTCGTTTGAGGTTTATCTGTAACTATTGACAACCTCTGGCCAACCATTTGGTTTGCCAGTGTACTCTTCCCAACATTTGGCATGCCAAGTAAAGCCACATATCCTGCATAACATTTTGACCCACAAAAAATGATCAATGCAATACAAGGTTTAAACTCAAATGTTTCCAAGCACATAGAAAAAAAAACCAATGAATCCAAAATCCTACCTTTGTTAAAAATAAAAAACCTTAAAAAAGAAACACAACATCTAGGTCTAATGTTTGCCAGTTAGATTATTAAAGCAACATATTGCATTTATTTTCTTTACATAAAAATCGGGGAAGCGAGTATTTTATTTGAGCTTATCTATAGGCATAAGTTTTATAAGACTGTGGAAGAACTTACAAAAACAGCTTATGACAATTCTCATAAGTTTTTTTCAACCTATTTTCATAAATTCTTCAATATATCTTATGAAAACAGCTTGTAGCATATACAAAAACAATTTATCTTTATATTATTTGTTGCTATAAAAATAGCTTGTATAAGCTTATACGTAAGCACTTATTCATGATAATAAGTGCTTGTACTATAAGTTGCAAATAAGTTGTTTATCCTAACAGGCCTAGAGTATCTATACAATGCTAAACTCTTATCACTAAGCTAACACTTCAATCATAACATACTGCATGTTGACCTCTATTAAAATACCAAAATGTTCATCATTATTTTCATTTTTAGCACCTCCTGAATTACATCGGGCCCATTTGGATTGGCTTAAATTTTAGCTAATGAAAAATAGTCTATGCAAATAAATAAGCTTTTAAGTTAGTTCAAAAATTGTCACTAACAAAAATTGTATCTTCATAAACTGATTTTACATATGCTTATGGATAATACATATAAACTTAATTATTTGCATAAGTTGGTTTAGATAAGCTCAAAAATAAGTCAATCCAAACAGACTCTTCATGTGAATCATAAACATATTCAGTTATTCTCCATACACTAAGTTAAAGTATGATAAGTATATGATGCACGGGTACTCCATTTGAGGGAGAGTACCGGTATCGGATACGTACCCGTATCAGTACCAGATACATATCCGTACCTTAATTTATACCCATACACATACATCAGTTTTTCTAAAAATGCCGTATCCCGTACCGGCGTACCTAGGCAACACAGATAAGTACGAATGAATTTGAAAGAAACAGAAAAATCCCAAAATAAAAAGAAGACAAACCACTTCGGTGGTTAGGATCAAAATCGAGTTCCTCAGTCTCATAATCGTCGAGCAAGCCCAAACTCCGGTCCGGCTTCATGCTGAGGGATAAGAAGGATGTGTCATCATCCGAATACAAAGCTTCTTCATCTTCTTCTTCTTCTTGTTTCTGAAGTGCTGCAAGAAGCTCTTGTTTTGTGGTAACTGCTTTGGAGCGACATTGTTTGGTTCGGCAACAAAGATGTTGCGGCGTTAATTCGGTGGTGGTTCGGTTAGGAAGGAAGGTGGTTCGGGTGGCGAAGAATCCAACGGCAAAGAAAGATTGATGGTGAATTTGAAAGAGGAATTGTTGTTGTGTTGTTGAGGTTGAAGTTGAAGCTGCAAGCAAAGTGAGGTTCATCATTGTGCCAAAGCCTCTTATCCGAGTGTTCGTTCGTTGTAAGATAATGTTTAATGGAATCTTTTTTACAGTCTTTTTTGAAAATTATTTTATTTTCCATGTAACGGATTATCTCATCATGCATATATAAAAAAAATTAAATAAAGTTATATTATTTTTTGTACTCCCTCTAAATTTTATTATAAAGTTTGTTTTTACTCAAAAAAAACAACTTTTAATATTTTTATAGAATGATTATGTATTCCCTCCGGTCCTATATATAAGAAAAAATTGAGTTTTTAGATACATTGTAAAATTGATGTATCTAGACTATAATGTTGTCTAGATACATCAATGTTACAATGAATCTAAAAAGTAAATATGTTCTTATATATAGGACCAGAGGGACTATCTTTTAGGATGTGTTTGATTTCAAAATATTAGTCCAAATTCATTCATCGTTTTTCGTATTTTTGTCTCTTCTCTATTTCTCTCTCTTTCAAACCCTTATACTCAAACATGTGATTATAAAAAAAAAGTCAATGAAACATGTGAAAACTAATTTGAGAGTGTTTTCATTCAAAAAAATAAAATTTAAATAAATTTGAGAGTGTTTCTTACTTTCTTTTGCTTTGTTTGCCTATCTAGCTTGCTCCTTAAATTTTCAAAAATACCTCCTCGCATGATAACCCGCGCATGTTTAAGGGTCCACAAATTCTCTACCTAAGTGCAAATTGAGTTTAATCTAATATTTTTGCATCCCTCACCCTTCCTTCATCCCCATAATTTTTTATATAAAGTTTGTTAGTTAAAATACAAACTCAATTACAAATCGTTAGTTGGTTCAGTGGTGATTGGCGTTGAACTTGGTAGGGAGGACCACGGTTCGATCCCCCGCAACTGCGATCGGGAGGGGGCTGGAACCACTTAATGTCAGAACTGACCCCCGAACCAGAATCAAATGGTGGTGAAAACCAAAAAAAAAAATACAAACTCAATTTGCACTTTAAGTAATGAATTCGCACTATAAGATAGCGAACTATATTTTTCCAAATTTTGCATGCATTTAACACTTGCTTGTTATCATGCGAGACAGGTATTTTTTTAAAACTTAGGAGGCTTGCGAGAAAGACAAGGGACGCAAAAAGAAACTCTTAATTTAATGTATCTAAATAACTTTCGATTTTCACTAGAGTGAAACGAAAAATGAACTTCTGTTCACACAACATACAACTCAAATAATTAAGAAAAATGTTAGTAATAACATACTACTATATATTTAGTCAAAAAAAATATTCCTATATATGGCTCGTCACATATATAAATCTGTGTTGCAATGAATCGTGATGACCATATTTCTATGTCTAAAAATCTAAAAATGAAAGTCTTTTCCCTGCAGGGATAATAAAACATGATGCCTCAAAATAAAGAACAAAATTTTAACCATGAAAAGATGATCAATTTCCATCCATAAACAAAAGGCGTGTAGAAAGAATATAGAGCTTTCTTCAGTAACTAGATTTGCAAAACCTCCTAAAAAAGGTAATTTGCTACGGCAGCAAAATCGTTATGTCATAAAAATATTACAATCAGCAACATTTTTATTTCAAGCACAAATGAAAAGACCCGCATCCATGCTTGACAAACATGATCATACTTCCAGAGTTAACAAATTACTTTTTCATCGGGGAACGCAGCCAACTGAAATGTAGCACAAGCACACCATATTAGAAACCAGAATTCTACCAGGTTGTGCATGGTGGCATCATAGCTTGACCAGATTTCATTTATTAACAACATCAAGTATCAAATTTATTTTGCTGTATTAGAATGCTTGGAGAAGTAAGCATAAAGAATCTATATGTGCTATGTGAAATGTATCAGATGCCACTTATTCTGCTCGTAAGAATGGGTAATAAAAAAACTATAAGGTATTATCATATCAACATGGACTGTACCATTTTGCTAATCAACCATCTAGACTTGCAGTGGAAGGCAAAGTAATTGTACTGGACGACCCAATAAAATTATGCACATACTCAAACTGCCGCAAAATTGTAATTGATCAAGTATGAGACGTGTTCGCCACATAGTGGTGCGTAAAACTTTTATTCACCTCTCCTACCATAACTAGGCAAAGTTAGTGTTGACGGAATATTAATTGGCCCCGTCATTGTGTTCAGAAACGTCATCATGGTCTGCAGATGTTGATCCTTTACTTGATGGGAGATATGACCATGCTATTGCTGTAGTACCAAGTACAATGGCAGTAGTAATAGAGCCCCAAATCCATCTCTGCCTCCTAGATCTTCTTTGCCTCTCACGCCTTGCTGTCTCTAAACATGACAGAAAATGACATAAATGAGAAAAAGCGGAGCAAAGCAAGCTAAAAAACTAGGACATACTTTAGGGAAGCAAACAAGGTACCAACAGAAAACAGAATATCGCTTGCGTAAAAATGTCATAGGATGATTGACCCACTAAAAATATGTTCAAATTATTATCTAGCATAAAATGGCATAGATATGTAAATGGTAAAAAGCCCAACTCTAGTAAGCAAATATACACTGCTCCTACAAATGTGTTGTTACATGAACCTAAAACAAAGAACAGAAGGTAAAGAAATGGAAGCCAAAATATTATTATTTAGGAATATATAATACATGTTAACGCTTCAAAGAAAGTTCAGAATTAAAGCATTTGTAGAGAGTCAAAGTCCTTTCAAATGCATACCTTGCAAATGTAATACATGTTATACATCACTAGTATTATTATAAAGTAAAAATCCAGTAAAACTAGACATAGTAGACAATAAAGATAAATGGTTGAAGATATATGGTTTGTCATTTGGTCTATGATTGCAACAACACTGCATATAAGTATCAACCTAGAGCTCGTATTTCATAATAAATAATGGTCTTTAGCTTCTTTTCTTTTCTTTTCTTTCAATAATTACCGCTTTTGTGGAGTTATGGGTATAGTTCATAGTGGATAAGGCTAATCAGCATAGTGTCTTACATATTATTTAAATAATCAAACATGTGGCCCTACCCATGGACAGACAATTCTAATACTCAAAATGAAATTACCATACCACAGTCATAGTCAATTACTATAATGCTGATACGCAGTGCTACTTGTTGTTTATAACTCTTGAACAAGGATGCTTGTGTCATTTTAAATGGATAATGATGGGAATATTTATTATGAGGAAATGAAGAATGATAAATGAATCCATACTAGTTAAGAGCTGAATAGATGTATTTATGGGACATTGAAAACAACATAGATATATCTGGTTAAAGTTAATGAAGATTAAATTTGATCAACATAAATCTCACCTACTGCCGCCTGGTTCCTCTGAGACATCTCCCTATTCATGGTCTCATAATAATGAAGACGTTCCAACAGTCGAGAAATCTCAAAGTTCTTTGAGTCTAATTGGGCTTCCATCTCTGCCTCCGCCTCAGCCCTGGCAGTTCCTCTTCCAATGGTGTTTGATACGAACCTAGCAATGTAAACCTGCTGACATAGATCATCGACAGGATCAGAATTCAGCTGCCCACCTTCTGCAATAGCAGCTAGATCTGCAGGTAAGACAATTCCAACAGAAGATAACCCTTCTCTAATTCTCTCCCACTGGCTTTGCATGCTTTTAAGGGATTCTTCAATGTGCTTTCGCTTCTCTATCTCCATCAATAGACTCAACCTTATTTCACGCAATTCAGCATCAACATCACGTAGAGAACGTAGAGAACCTTGAGTCCCACCATCAGAAGAGAGTTCTAAAGGAAGAAAGAAAAAAAATATACAAGTTAGCTAATCTATGAGACGAAATATTCCCAAAACATCTACAAATCTTTTTTTTCCCTTCCCTTATGACAATTATACAGATTATACATTGAAACTGAAAAAAAAATGAAAATTTAAGATATTCTGATTAACACTGCAATAACAAGCATAAGTAATGACATCCAGAAAAAATGACAAAAGCAAAAAACAAAATTGAATAAATAAAATTAAAAGCTAAATGGCCCTAACACATATCCCTATGGTTGTCCACATGCACATGCTCAATTGCAAATAACAAAAACACAGTTAATCTGGTTCAATTTACCTTCCCAAGCGTCAAAAAACTCCGCGGCGGTGCTATATTTCGCGGTATGATCTGTGCCTGTATTATCCTCCCCATCCGTGTAACTAGTAAAACTCATAGAATCATTTGGATCAAAAAAGTCTTCAATATCACCATCTCTTTCAGAATTCAACACCACTACCTTTTCCAAATGCATTCCATTATGATCAATACTACTTCCGTTTTCTCTGTGCCCAACATCACCACCATCGCTGCTACTAAGTTTGTTATCTTCTACACCACTATCTTGCTCTTCCTTAACAGGTTCAGGGTTCACATAAGTGACTTGTAGGTCACCAGCCGAACTAGAAACCACACTATCAGAGCTCTTACCATTAACATTTCCATCATCATCAATCTCCTGCTTAGCCTGTACATTGGCCTCAGAAAAACTCTTGAGAAGACGCGGCCCACGGCGTTTATGATTGATGATGTAAGGAGAAGGCGGGAACGAAGAGGGAGAATCTTGAAGTGGAGAATCTGGAAGTGGCGTCACCTCAGGAGTAGCATAGAGTGACGGCTTTAATTGAGGACGAGGAGGTACCCTCTTTCTAGCAGTTGGTGGTTCACTGGTCCTCCTCTCAAGCTTCTTCGGGGCCGGCACCGAAGCTGAAGCAGATTTCTGATGACCAGCCCTAGAACCTCCGGGCTCTATTAACCTATCAAATGCTATAGCAGTAAAAGTCGGCATGTCTGCATAAAAAACAAAAATCAAAATGTCACATAAATGTTAAAAAATTGAATAAACAAGAATTAAATGCCAAAGCTAATTGAATGCAAAAAAACTTCAATCATACAAATCATATTTTTTTTGTCTTAATCCTATGGTTCCCGGGGGAAGGGCCCAATAATATAAAGTCTGGCAAAAAAATTGTTCCCACCAGAAATGAAACTTGGGTTCTCTGGAACAATTCGTCCTAGAGGGAGTTCATTAAGCACTTGAACTCGATGTCACGGTTAATCATACAAATCATTAACATTGACTAATTGAATCTGATTATAACATCATTAGAGAGCCAAGAGTAAGGTTATTAATCACTGGCTTACCAAAAACAGTACCATATATCCAAACAAATGCAAATTCAGGTAAAAAAAAGAATTAAAAGAAAACGCATAACCGATTATGCCATAATTTTCTCTGATTTACACGATTTGAACCTAACAGCACCAAATCAGAATTTACTGATTAATTCCAGAAAAACAGAAGAAAAAATGAAAAGCAAAACGAGATGCAATCGAAAATGTATGATATGAAATTATAATTGGCGAAACCTAAAAGAAAATAGAAACCAAAATCGCGGTAGTTTGAGAACCTTAGCAGAAGTATCGCAGCAACGAAACAGAAAACAGAATGAGAATGAATACGACAATTCGCAATATCGTTTTTTCTTTTATATAATAATAATTTCGAAATCAGGAACAAACAAAAAAAAATAAGAAAAGGTCAAAAAAAAAAAAAAATAAATAAATAAATAAAAGAAAGAAACCTTGTTGTTGTTGATGTTGTTAGCGTGAGGAGGAAGAAGAAGATGACTAGAGAAAGAGAGAAAAGGAAGGAGCGGGCGTCATTGTATTTTTTATTTGTTGGTTAGCGAGAATACATATACTTCCCACACCTGTGGAATAGAATGAAATTCAATTTTCAATCTTCAACAAAACGCTAACGCAAACGCAACTACTCTCTCTCTCTCTATCTTTCTTGCCCCACCCTGATTTCTTTTTTATTTTTTTTGGATGGGGTGGGGTGAATAGGGATGTCAATTTGCATCCGTTAGAGCGGATCCCCGCGGGAATTGCCCCGTTCGGAGCTCCGAAAATAAAGATTTTTTCTCCGTGGGGACGGGGATGGAGGCAAAAATTCCCCCGCAGACAGTTCGGGGCGGGGAACGGGGAAGCTGCATCCGTCCCCACGGATTCCCCGAATCCGTTTATATATACTTAACTATATATTATTATTATTATTATTCTCTATAAACAAAAATAAAAATTATTATTATTATTAATTTATATATTAAATGTTGATTCTTTTTCCAAAAAAAAAATAACTGAAGAGTCAATCAATGTCATGATTTTCTTGAATAATTGCTTAATATTTTGTCAAAATTAACTTTATTTGTTTATTTTGGTTGGATATTTACCAATTACCAATAGTTTTGAGATATTTTGGTTTTGTATGATTATGCGTACTTTGCTATACATTATGGAATATTTAATTATTAGATTTTGTATGATTAGTAGCCATATGTTTTTGCAACGTCTTTTTGGTTATGAATGCATTATTTATGTGTTTTTTTTTTTAAAGAACGATGCAAAATATTTGTTTTTTTAAATAAAAAAGGAAAAAATAACGTCATACTACTATTATAATTTTGACCGAAAAATATAAATTTTTGTTAATATTCGATATCTGTGGATCCCCGCGGGAACCGTGGGGATCTGTGGGGATGGGGATGGGGATAAATATTCCCCCGTGGGGACGGGGATGGAGGCAAAAATTCCCCCGAAAGCAGTTCGGGGCGGGGAACGGGGATAGCTTCCTCCGCACATTCCCCGCCCCATTGACATCCCTAGGTGAATTTGGTGGCAGCTTCTCCGCGTTTCTGTTAGGTTTGAGGTTAGAGATAAATAAAGGACAAAACTTATATGCATTGCTTTAGATGCAGTTTGTCCTGTTCCTCTCACAAAAAGGTAGTTTTTTATTTCTTTTTAATTTAAAAAAATAGAAAAAAAACTGTTTTTAAATAAAAATAACTACCTCCTTGTATCTAGCACAGTAAGAACTGTGTATATGGAACTGTACATAAGTTTTGTCCATAAATAAATATAATGTTATATATCCTACAAAATATAAAACTCACTGAGATTTCCACATCTCCTAGCCGGCCCTAATTTACAAAAAAATTATTGTCTCCAAGTTCTCTTTGTTCATCATAGAAGGGTGATTTTGGGTCACTTTTGGCCTAGAATCACCCCCTCTACACCTTTTTTTCTTTTCTTTTAATTTAAATAAGTGATTTTCACATAGATTAAGTTTTTCTTTTGTGTTTTTTTGTGATTTCGTCGTCTAAGTGCGGCGTTGTGTTGGCCGTCGTCTTGTGCGGCGTTATTTGATTTCCCGTTTTGTTGCGGTGTTCTTTGATTCTTCTCGAAAGATTATCTTCGGTCAATTACAGATTCAATCAATGATTTGTGCATCAACGTTGCAGATCCGGAAGCATGGATATTCCGATGATTTTAATTTTATCATATTATTTTTTGTAGGCATTATGCTGTTGTGTGCTATTAACTCGGATGTTGTGAGTTTGTTCGCAGATTCATCCTTTACGTTTTTAGCGAAGTTGAATATGTGGTTGTATTTGATGTATCTGTCGATTTGAATGAATGAATATTATTTTGTTTGTGTCAACAAAAAAAATATATATTTATTTTCTAATTTTATTTTATTTACTTTTATTGCTCACCAAACAAATATTTTTAATTTTATTTCTTTTTTCAATTGATTCTTTATTTTTCTTATGTGTGGCTCGTGGCACGCTTTTCTTGTGTGTATGGGCCCAGCCCAGACCTCATGGAATGCGTCATTTTGAACTTCTTTGTTTGACAATCATCAATTGTGTTGTGGGAGAAGGATATTATTATTGACTTTCATTTTTTAATCAATTTTAATATCATCATCATTCATGTGCAACATAATATATTTAAAATTCGATTCAACCACACGATTTATTTTTATTATTTCCCCTGTAAATTAGGTATTATTGGTGGATTCAAATAGACAGTAAATACTTTAAAAAAATTAACGTTGATGGCATGCTCAAATTAGTAATCGAATTTAGAGTGTGGAATAAGTAGTTCAACTAGTTAAATTAGTTGAGCTAATGAATAAAGGAGTTAGAGGTTTAGGGTTCAAATCTGACAAGGTGAAAAAAAAACTAACATAACAATTAACATACTAACAATTTGCAATTTATCTTTAAAGAGAGATAAATGTAAGTATTTTTGTATGTGTTCATCGAAATCTAAAAGGTTGTTTTGCCTTGGATTGGAGAGTCATCCATTCACTCTATTTTTTTTTAACAGCAAATATATTATTAAAACCAAGTCTCTGCACAAGACGAACAGAGACTGGTAAAAGAGGAACTACATAACAAAAGGTGCTTCGTATATACGCGGAACACCTATGTACAAAACCAAAACTAACACCATCTAGAAGAGGCCCACTTATAATCTCATTCTTAGAGAGACATTCTACAGCTTCCAAACCACCAGAGAAAACACCAACCCGGCCCAACAAGATGCCACTAGACTCTAACTCTCGATCTCGAACCAAAAGTGATCGGCCCATCAAAATTCAAAAAGCAACTCCGTGATCCAAAAGTTGATGGACAACGGTACAAAGAAGACATAGGTAGATAAGTCTTAGCTTGCAGTCCTCCTCCAAATGGTATAGTCAGCACCGACAAGGTAAAGGTCGTCCAGATACAAGAAACCTGCAAATCCCAACATATTTGGAAACCAACAGAGACGAATAGAGAGTCCTGCAAATCTCAACATATTTGAAAGTAGTCAGAGAGTCAAATATTCAGAAAACCAAAACCCACGACATTAACCACACACCACATCAACATCCAACATCCCCACATCAGCATCTCAGCGCCTCCAACCACCACCACCACTACCACCACCACCTCACCACAATACCAGCAACCCACCACCACCTCAGCACCTCCAACCACTACCACCACACCATTGAAACTCACCTCCAAACCACACAAAACTTATAGATCCGGGTCGACAAACCACACATACCGAAAAACTCATTGCGTCGCCGGCACAACCACCGATAAAACCGTTAGGAAAATAGGTGGTAGACAGCCGAAACTCCAAAGAAAACATAAAACAACAAACAACAAGACAAACAACAAAGCTGCAGCAACACAAAACGAACAATAAAGCTATTGCAAAAATGCAAAACAAAACGGACAACATGCCCGAATAAACAACAAAGCTCCGACGAACACACAACCACCACACAGAACGGAAAAGAAGTTGGAGCAGCACGAAACTGTAACAAGACGGCGGATCCACTACAGAAAAACGAAACGGCGGATCCACTACAGAAAAACAAAACGGCGGATCCACTACAGAAAATGAAAACGAACCACAACAACAGAACGCAAAGGAAGCTGGAGCAGCACGAACACACACAAAACGACTACCAACAACGAACCAACTGGTGGTGACGAGCCAACGGCGAACCAACCGCCGTCATCGAGGAACAGTGCGACCGGAGAAAAAAGATGATGCGGAGAATCTCTGAAAGGCCCTCATCGCACCACACAACAACCATGTCTACATCTTGAATCGAAGATGATTTATCTTGTTGAACTAAGAATCGGTCAATACATTTATTTACCACAAAAAATAGTTTATATTCATAATATAGACAATGTTCCAATTTCCGCTGACTAAAGACCATTTTTAAGACTTTGATGTATTCAACAAATTCCCTCTATATTGGCAAAAGAATCGGATTTCAGATAATTAACTATATCTTCTTATCTCTTTTGAACACCAAATGGACCAAAAGGTTGTAAATATACTCGACGCAATAATAATCCCAAGTTATCTAATACATGAGTTAAGATCGTTTCCATTTTTTATTCTCTCTATTTTTATCATTACTAATGTTTTGGAAATATAAATGTAATGACGTGACATTTTGTGGGTCCAACCATTTAATTCATATTTGAAAATTATTCAAAACTATAGTAATAGAAAGAAAAAATGGAGAAGATCCCAACTCTTAATACCTCATGTACCATTTATGGGAGTTTGTCTTTACTATATTTATTATCATCCATTTGTTGTCTATCGATAACAGAGATAGACACAAATAAAAATTGATGGACTATTAGTAGGATTCACTTATTAATAAATCTCATTAGTATATCATTTATGTATATCTCTCTCATAATGAATAAAAAATGGAGGATAATAATAGAGCAAAGTCACACTCCATAAAAGAAAATTTATAATAACTTGGTGATTTTATTTTTCCTATTATTTTAGTAAATTTTATACTATTGTTTTTAGTATTTTATCATTATTTTATAATATTTTAAAATAAATTAAAGATTAGACCCGTTTAGGTTTGGGTAGCCCACAACCCGTATAAGGTTAGACTCGGATACTATATTTGGAGCACATTTTAAGTTGGACTTTTATCCCGGCCCAACAGATGGGCTGTCCATTTAGGGTCGAGTTGCTCGTTTTGACAGCTTTAACAAGTGATAAACTCACACATACTTCATTATATAGCACTTCATCACTTCAATTGGTTGATGGTTCAGGCGTAACAAATGCAAAATAGTTTTGAAGTATATTGGGGTTCTACAATATGTAACGTTGACACGTCCAGACTTCGTCTTTCCAATAATAAATTGTCCTAGTTCATGCATCAACCAATTGAAACACACCTCCAATAGCTAAAACGCACACTCATATACTTGAAACAAACTATCAACCATGGTCTGCAGCTCAAAAAACTACAAAATTTAAAACTTACAGCATTTGGTGATGTTGATTCGGGAGGGAATATTGATGATAGAACTTCAACATCATCATTCACCATTTATCTGGCATTTATCTGAGCGATAATCCACTTTCTTGGTCAGGGCTTATTTTTTGTGAAGCCTTTATGTGTGATGTGCAGATGATAGATATAACATTGACCCTGACTTCTTTTTTCTTTTGTACTGTTATGGTTATAAGATAATTAAGTTTTTCTCTAACTTAATATTACTGTGTAGTGGATCATGAGAATTTATTTGTTGAATATTTGATGTTGTTTCTCAATCTTACACACTTGAACGCATAGTTAGATAAGTTGTTCCTTTTGCTATGTTAAATGTTTGTTATTATCAAAACACTTAATAAATGAGATATTGGAAAGGGCATGATAGTTCTATTTCTGAAGTGAACAATCTTTTATTAGATTTTACTTACCTCTCGTTTGAACAATCTTTTACTCGATTTTACTTACCTCTCATGTTAAGAGTCTCACATCGGATGTGAGATATTACAATGCTAGGGAGCAAAGAGTTTAACATGAGGAAGAGAGAGAAGCAGCTATCAAATTTTTGAAGAGTCGTGTTGCTCCTGGTGAAGATCCTTTCACCGTGGTGGTTTCTAAGACAAAAAAAAAAGAGTATGCAAAAAGGATTTCATGTTCCTAACACCCAATCTAGGGGTAGACATCCGGATTGAGATTATCTTGCTCTTGTTTTATTTGTATTTTGGGTTGCTTTTTCTTTCTTGTTGTTCTTTTGTTTTTTGTTGGAGAATGTTTTGGTCTTTGTCCCCCTTCTCTTTTTGTTGGTTTCTATTTTTATTTATATATCTAGGGTGTTGCAGCTGGTTCACCTTCTGCTTCCCTTTGCTTAAAAAAAAAAATTGATACTCTTTGATACTTTTTAGTCTTTAGGCTTAGAATAAAGAGTTTTGTGTAACACTAAGCTCACAAAGTTGGGCACAAAATTTATGGTCCAACTCCAAGTGTTTAATCTCAGAGTGTCCATACAATATATTTCCTTCATTTTACATTCTTTTTTTTAGATTCATTGTTAGAAATCTTGCAATCATAGGGATGGAAATCATACTCATAAGCAAGATAGAGAACATAAGAGTATTCATGAGAAAGATACTCATAAAAATTCATATTAAATGAATATAAATTGATAAAAGAATGAATAAAATGTACAATAGAGTGTATTATTCAGGGGTGGATCCACCTTAGACCCAGGGTGGTACCCTCAACTTTTACAATTTACACCTGCTTTCTGATATTTTATGCACATTCATTACAAGAAAACAAGGATTTCCTGGTGGCCACAAACCCTCAATAAGAGGGAAAATCCGTCACAAAGTAAGAATTTACTGACGACAGAACGGCGGCCAAGGGCCGTCACTAAATGAGGCGTGGATAAGTTTTCTGATGGCCTAAACCATCAAAATGAAAGGTGACGAATTTCCTGACGGCCTTGACCGTCACTACCTATGTCCATTTTTCCAAGTAAAACAGCTTTTGTTCGCTTTGATTAGTGTGCATCTCATGATCCTTATTTAGCCATTTTAGTTTTAGCCACATGATCCTTATTTATTTTCAATTAATTATTTTATTTAATTTATTTAATTAAGGGAGATGAAAAGCACCAATCTTGGTGGCCGGTGAAGAAAAAAAAGACAAGATAGATTTGATGAGATCTTTGGCCGTGATTTTCGAGAGAAAAGCAATTTTCAAAATTGGCGGAGTTTGATGATTTTGGACGGCGGAGATCTCTAGACGTTGGAGTTGTAGATCTCTGGCGGCGGAGTTTGCAGTAGCGGCGCTTGATGATATTGGTGGTGGTGGTGTTGTTTTTGTTGTTGTTAATAATGAGTTTTTCATGAGATGCAGAGAAGAAGGAATAGTGGTGATAGTTTTAGGGGTTTTGTAGATTCTTGAGATGTAGAGAAGAATGAATGGTGGTGATATTGGGTTTGATGAAAGAAGAAGATAGAATGAAGAGAAAGAGAGTGGAGAAATAAAGAGTTATTTTTCTTCTAAGAAGGAATGAAAATGAAGAGTCAAGCTGAGATGGTTATTTATTTTTTTTTTGAAATTTGTCACCGGTTTGTGACGGCCTTAGCCGTCTGTAAATCCGTCATTGGTTTGTGACGGTTCCAGCCGTCAGTAACTGATTTGTTTGTGACGGATATATCCGTTAATAAATTTATAACGGATTTGGCTTGAAAATATATTATTTGTTTAATTTTGTGAAGGATTTGTATCATTTATTGACGGACCTGGCCGCCACTAACTTAAAGACAGTTCAAACTGTCAGTACTTGTATATTAATTTCGCCAGTAAAATTAGGTTTTCTTATAGCGATTGATCCTCTCAATATTTAATTTTGCACCGTCCTCTCTCGTATCTTAGTGACTGCACCTGCAGATGCGCACATGCTTTATCAATCTACTAGTACTTATTAGTATATCTATATTAAAACTGTATGTATTACTGTTAAGGATTTTTCCTAAATTCACATACTTGCTAATATACTGTATGAATTATTTCTTAATCTTCTTTTGGTTGGCAATGAGTTTTGCTCTATAAAATTTAGCAACAGCAGATGCGCACATGCACTTGACAATATACTTGCCAATATCATTGATAATTGCAAAAGGGTCTTATAAAAAAAGACAAATTTTTTGTTAAACTAGGTCTTATAAAAAAGGACGGAGGAAGTATCAAATTCATATTTATTTTTTGTTGTTTTAATCAAACCGATATTAATTTAGTCATTTTCTCAATTATAAAATAATGAAGATCATTAACTTGGAGTAACTAATTCTTTAACTAACTTTATAATATCCTTACCAACTTGGTAACTACCAATTAACTCTAGTCGATCTATACTTTTATCATTCATATTTCATACCCTGATGTGGTATTGTTAGTTCTGAGTTCTGATAAATGCAAATTAGAAAGCATTCAAGAATTTATTCTGCAAAAATGAAATTGTATAATATATGCTAATTTGTATGGTGGACGAAGGATATGCTCCTTTAATGAAATTAGTTTAGATGATCGAGTTTCTATCAATTGAATTATAGTATGATTATTAAATCAAAATCAAAATGATTCAAATTGATGAATGATATTATTAATAACAAATGTATATCAATCTTTCTACCTACATAAATATTAGGTATTCAAAGTTTAAATTAATCCAAAGCAATATCAAGTAAACTAAATCACTTGTAATAGATAACTGGTTTATTGGAATTCAAATCCCACAAGCCTCCTTCTTTGAGATACTCAATATACCTTGCAAATTCAGGCCTAGCTGTTGTTTTCTTTTTCCTACGAAAATCCAAGAAGCTGAGAAGTGGATGAGTACTCTTCTTGTTACTTTTACTATTAACCTTCTTTGTGGGGTTTCTTTGTAGGTTTATGTCCCCAAAAGTTGAACCTGGAGCAATTTTATTTGAAGAATTTGATGCTCTAGATGGCAATGTTGTGCTTCTCTTGAACTCCTCATGCAAAAGTGTTGCTGTTGCAGATTCTTTCCCTAATCTCTCATATCTCCCTGTTCCAAACCCTCTACTCATGGATCTAAACATGGTTGAACTGTGAAAACCCTAAACTCTAAACCCTGAACCCTTTCGTGTAAAAGACAAGATTTTTAGTAAAGTATTATATGTGTGAAGAGGTGAAGAGAAAAGGGTTGGTGAGGATTGTTGAGAAGTTAACTTGGAGTAGAACAACATAATGAATGGCTTTATATATACATCTCCAACTACAAGGTCAAGTGTTTTTGGTTGATATACAAGGTCAAGTTTGGTTTGCTAATACTTTGGACCATAGTGATTTTTAAATTCAATATTATAGTATTTTTGAAAGTTTGTTGTGAGTTATATTGACTTTTTCAGCTGTCCTAAAAAATTCTTTAATAATTTTATGCAATTGTATATATCCATTACCACGAAGGTACCATAAAAAGATGGATCTATTTCTTTCTATTTATTTATAAATATGAAAATGACATTTCTGTTTTTTGTGTTATACCAATCTTGATTTTCTCAGTCATCAAATTGCCCCGAAGACTCAACAACATTTGCCTTTTAGTTTTGTATTGCTTGCACATGCACGACAACACATTAAAACATTCAAATAAATGTCTAAGAGTGAAGTGAACAACATCAGTTAGAATGATGATACAATTTTTAATTAAAATATATAATATTGTAATGACTTGGTCTTGATTACTTCTAATGACAACTTTGTGAATATTCTAAACAACTAAGACTTGTTCATGATGAAGGTCGTAGATTGAAATTGTCAAAATTAAATCCATCTGAGTTTAATAAGGCAAGGTGGACTCAAACATGTACCAGTTAACTATTCAACTGATCATAGGGTTATGACGAAAAAAGAAAAATTTACCAACCATAGCTACTTTTACAAATCAAACATTCTTTCTTTCCAAAGGACTTAAATTCAAGTAGTCAGGATGATCTCATATTCACATAATCAATTCATTCCATGAATTGTCCGTAGATTTTGCAACAGCATGAATGTGTGATTGCAGAGAAATCTATCCCTACCACTTATGTGGACCCTTTTATGACTAACTCTATGTTGTTGGGTTTTATGTGTTGTACATATTTGACTACTTTGGTAGATGGTAGATACAAAATACAATCACTTTAAAACAAAAACAATTAAACAAAAAAGGTTATGTAGCAAAAAACAAAATGTGGATTTTTCATGTAAACAAATTTCACCTCCAAATCAGCAGGCTATATTAATCATTTGTATTATTATGCACACATTTCCCATGTTGATTTAACTATCTCTCTAGTTTCCTTGTTGACTTGGCTTGGCTATTATTCCCATTCTAAGCTTGACAAGTAAATAAACCCTCAAGTATCTTCCCCGTGGTATATTGAACAATCAAGCTGATAGCAACCTAGTACCTTGATTGAATCCAGCAACACATATTGGTAGAGACCAAAAACCACAGGGAAATAAAGTTAGTATATTACTCTGAGTTGGTAATTACTTATACCCTATCTTCAAATGTTAGATCCTTTTAAGATTTTTTTTGCTTGTTTAAAATCACTCCCTTTAAATATTTTAACTATATTAATTACTTATTTATCAAAATTCTAATAATTATTTGACAAATTTTTAGTAACTATTAGTAAGTAAGCAATAAATACTATGGACATAAAATTCCTTTCAAAACTCATTTGTATTTTAGGATGTCATGCAGCCATACAACCAACCCCTTTGCTATCGGACATGGATAGTCTCCTCTTTTCTCTCCTTTCCTATGGATTTTGATCCTCTCCAATTTTTTCTCTAATGCTATTTCTCCTTTTCGTAATCGAATGGTTGACAAATCACAGAGCAAAAAAACACTTAAAAAGAAAGAGAGAAGAAAAGTCGGTGAAAGGCTCAAATTACTACAACATAATAATTAACATGAGAGGGAGAGGATCAAAATTCTCTCCTAACTCTCTTAATCTCACCCACTCTCATGATTATATTTTTATTTGTAAATGAAGAGAGAAAGTAAGGTTAAGAGAGAAATAAATAGTTAGGAGAGTGAAGGAGATGATCAAACTTGGTTTGTTAACCACTTCTGTGCTGGTATCTTAGCTTACAATGTGTTGCAATCAGCAAAATAAAATTATTGTCCTGGCAAATCTTTATTAAAACACTTTTTCTCCAGACAAGATTGCTTCATATGTATCTTGCCGGATCAAATCTGAAACATTTAAAGTTGGGAAGTATAACATACCAGCAGAGGACATTTCCATGTACTTTTGTCTCTGATTAACACCACAAGTTGACATACATATATGCACTTGATTCTTCATGCCAATCCAATAAAGGTTTTCAACTAACCTCTTCAATGTTCTAACCAGAGTGTACACACTCCACTCAAAGGTGCACTATGAAACTCTGGCGAAAGATAGGGAATCCAACTTGATGTACTCATCTACCATATAAAATTCCGTCCTGAAACGTTCTCCTGGAGTTTAAGAATCATTTTTCATGTCTTCAGCGACTACGTAACATTAAAAGTTGTATTTTTCATGCACTGGTAAGCTAAAGACAATCTTAAGCTACAAACGATCTCTACTAATTTATAAACTACTCAAACTTAATTTTGCCAAATAGATGACATCATATTGTGCAACAGCAGTCAGCCACTTGTTAGTTTATGATTATCAGTTACCAAACAAGAACATGTATGTGGCATCATTCCCTCAGCAATCAGGTAAAGTCTCAGTTTTACAAGGATAAAAAAGGGTCAAACGAATGGTTGACAGTTTTGTGTTACTAAACTAATTCGTGACATCCACAAACACTACAGTATTTTGCACAGTTTGAAATGCAAGCCAAGTCATATATAAAGCTTTCACTATCTATTTACTTGAATTTCTTAATCTCTTGCTTCGCGTGGGATTAATGTTTTCTTACATTTAATATTTAAGAAACTATTACAGAAAGTAGACTATGATAAAATAATTACTGAGGTATTCGACTGCAGATTGCTGCATCTACAAGGAGAACAGGGTGTACTATCTTTCTTCCGAGTTAAATTTACTCCAAGCATCCTGAAAAAATGACACAAAATAATGCTGAAATGAGAGGCGGGTGTTAATAGTTAATAAATAAATATCAAATGTTCGACAACAAAATGAGTGGTGTTTTATCTATTAACCGAGTCTCGATGCAAGGAATGAGCACGGATCAAGGTAGTATTAAAATACGTATTCTGCCCGATAACCACAATATATTATTATATTTTACTTTCTATAATTAGGATTTAGAAGTTCTCTTAATATTTTGAGTTGAATGCTATATTTTTAGTCAATCTTCCTTGTTTTGTTGATATTTCATAGTTAATTTAAATGATATTATATAGACCAACTTGCCAATTATATTAAGCAAGAAACAAATCCCAGATGAATGAACATTTATAATTCAAGCTTGGATAGGAGGTTTAGTAACAGGTAGATGCATGTGTCTACATGCTTGTGTGTCTGCATAGTTTCATATGCTGATATAATATGTTCATGATCGTGATAATGTGCATGTGAACCTGATAGATTTAATGCTCTGCAAAAGCATTATGGTTTGCTTTGCAACGGCAAAACTTACACATATCTAATATAAAATAACTCCACAGCCAAATTGTGTATGCACGAGAAAATAAATAGGTGAAAGAGATGACATGTCAAACAAACCTTCAATAGATCAAAAACTTTTTCACATATGTATTTGTGTTGAATACTTGCGCCACGTTGCTGTAATTTGTCAGGATGGACGCAAAGGGTGGCCTTCCTGTATGCTTTCTTTGCAGCAGCAGAAGTAATTACATCCGTGAGTGGGATTGGCTGCCACCCACTATCAGGCCCAAGGATCTGACAAAGTAGAAAAATCAGAAAAGAAACTGTGTATAGTCTTCCCTCAACTGTTATTCAGTATAAGCAACGACAGAGGTCTCAAACAGAAAAAAATAAAAAGAGGAGTCATGAATATCAGGAATCAGGATCAAGCAACCAATCTGTTCAAGCCTCACTACTCACTAGACCTTTAAATACTGTGACCATAAGAAGTTGGGGGTAAAGGAAGAGAGGAGAACCATATGAGAAGTTATTTCAGAATTTCAGCATAGAAAGACCTACATATTGCAAGGTTGAAAGCAATGCACGCAAGTTTCCTTCTTTTCCACTTGACCACCTCCTGACTTCAGTATCCAGAGTCTCCGCTAATCTCTGCTAAGAGCATCAGACTCAACAATCAGTGAAACATGTACAACAATTCATAACCTTTAAAGAATAAATGTATAGATGGTTACACTTCTCTCAGCTTGCTCCTTCTGAGCTACAAGGTCACGCATGTTCTTTTCTTCCAAAGCTTTTGCCTAATATTGCCATAAAACTCTTGTCATGAACATTTTATTACAGGTAAAATTTACATGCCATAAATATCACAAGATTGGAGATCTTACTGCACGGTCGGCTGTTCGGCGACACCTCTCCATTCTAGCTCTACATCTCTGAGCTGATTCACCTTCTTCTGATCTCTCAGAAAAAGAAGAAGCTTAAAGTAAAACAATATCTGGTTAGTACTGTATCAAATGGATGCAGTAAAATATTCATCAACAGTTTATAATAAAGCACTGCAGAGGTGTTACACATCACATACCACCATTGACTGAATATGGATATCTGGAACCAGTGGCAGAGGTGAAGTTGTGAAACTGTGAATCCAGCATATCCTGCAATTCCATTCATTAGAAATTCAGTAGGCAATTATGCAATTTAATCACTTACAGATTTAAGAGGATACTTACTGAAGATGGGCCCTGTCTTCCATTACTTCTGGAAGAAACGCCAAATTTATCAGATACAGATCTCTCTAATTGTTCTCTGGACCCAAATGCAGCTCTCTCAACCTTCACTTTTTCCACTGCGCGCTCTCGAGCCTCTGCAGTTGCTCTTTCTACAGCAGCACGTTCCGCCTTCAATCTGGCTTCTGCAGTTGCCTTATCAGCGTATGATTTGTCTCTAGCCTCAGCACAAGCCTTTTCAAGTCTTTCCCTGGCCTCAGTCAGTGCTCTTTGTCTAGCTTCAGCTGTTGCTCTATCAAACGCAGCCCTTTCTGCTCTTTCGCGAGCTTCAGCATATGCTCTATCACGAGCCTCAAAAGTTGCTCTATCAACAGCCGTCCTATCTTTTTCTCTTTCCCTTTCCCTCTCAGCCTCCAGCATTGCTCTGTCAACAGCCATTCTATCTTTCTGTCTCTCCCTTTCTCTCTCTAACTCTTCTTCTATCTTTCTGAGACGTTCTTTTTCCAACTCTTTTTCTATTCTCAACTTTTCGGCATCTTTCTCTACTGAGGTGGCAGTTTTGTTAAGACACTTTTCTTTGCTTTTGGTGGAATTGGCTACACGAGACCTTTGAGAAGTGTTGTGTACATTTGCTGCTTCTTGAACTGCAGCAGTTTCATCTACTGCTGTGTTCCTTCTGTAATCATCACATGTGTTTACTTGGCTTGACGACTTCAGGTTCCTGCTACCTTCCTGGTTTAGTGCAACATTTGCATGATGTTTAATCGTTCTACTCTCACCCCATTCATGTGCTATTTTCCTCTCTTGACTTCTAGAATCAAATTCCATTTGAGGGACTGTCTTAGCTTTCTCACTGCATGCCTGTTCCTTACTAAAACAAAGTTCATCGGTGTTTTTCACGCTACAATCTACCTTTCCTGACTGTGTACTACAACCCTCTTCCAATTTACTTCCACCAATTTCGCAGTCAGCTCTAACTTCTTCAATTTCATGATCAGCAACAGGTTCTAGAGATACCCCTGGTTTTCCATTATTTACTTCATGAATGGTGGATGAATGAGCCAGAAGATTTTCACCGCACTGTACTTTCACGGTCTCATTGGCTTCTTTAGCAAACTTCATGTTGATACCTTCTCTATTCACCTCCATTGGCTCCAAAATAATATCAAACCCCTCATCTTTTTCACTCCTACTAGCATCTTTGAGTATTTTCCCAGACTTGGAGTGACTATTCTCATTTGGTATACCTAAAGTTGCTTCCCTGTCAGATGTTTGGTTTGAAAAATTCTCAGTCTCTTGTTTCATCTGTGCCCCACTTCCACTGCATCTTTCTAGATCTACAGCTTGTTTCCGAACTTTCAAAGTCCCTTTGCTCTCACTTGTTTCATCAGAAACCACTCTAATTTTTTCTTTACTTTGATATTCTACACATGCCTCATTTGTCCCCCGCTCAAATGCTTCTTTAATTTTTGTCTTGTTGAAACCTGGTTCAAAGTCTTCTCTAAGCCTCTTTTCGTTCTCTACCTGCCCATGATTGTGTATTTGGTCTTTGCCACTTTCTTTGTTTTTAAAAGTATCGTTTTGGTTGATCCCATTTCCTTCACTTTCACATGACTCTTTGAGCCCACTCCTGTTCTGTATCTGTTGCTTGGAGATGATTTCATTTTCTCTTTTGCAAGTTACACTTTCTTCTGGCTTCTCCAGCTTAATAGCTTCGTTTGATCTTCCATTAATTTTCCCAAGCTCCTCAGAATCTTTGACTGTTTCCTCGCTCTTTGCTGCTTCAGAAGCAAAAGCTTCTCTTTGATTTTTTTCATCTTTCATTATTTGAGACTGCTTGTGATTTTTCACACCCAGCTTCTGCTCTCCATTCTGTTTTAATTTCTTCTCATTTTCTTTAAGCTTCAAGCTAAACTGAACTTCTCTTAGTTCTTGTTCATCAACCTCTTTTGATATCTCACTTTCCACTGGATTGGTTTTGGTTGCTTTCTTTTCAGTTTTTCTATGTTGGTGGGCGGCCGTTCTTATCTTCTTCTCACTCTTTTCAAGCTCAAAAAAATCAGTAAATTCGTCATTCCTCATAGGCTCTCTCTGCCCGAATTCCTCATTAGATGATTTAGATCTCCTAATGTTTTTGCCCTGTTCACAAGCCCCTCTTGCTGCTTTAGATTTCTTCTTGTATTCGTCAGGCTGACAACTTTCTAAAACTGCTTTTACTTTTGTGTATTCTTCTTGGATGTTGGATGCTTCTCCTTCTTTCCTCCAATGCTCAAATGTTCTGGCATCTTGCACCAAACTCTTGGTATGATTTATGGGATGAATTACCTTTTGAGAGTCTTCCGCTCCCACCAATTCAAAAAAATCAGTTGCTTCTTTCCATGTCCCAACTCCAATACTTTGCTCTGATTCTTGGGATGACCTCAATTCCTTCATGTGCTTTTTATCAAACATGTTTAAATGTCTTTCCCCTTCTAATGGCTCTAGAATTACTGGAGCAGCCTTCCTAGCTTTCTGCCTTTCATCCGTGGCAGAAATTTTCATTTTGCCAGATCTCCAATCACTGGCTCCCAGCACTGGCTCATCATTCAACCTATTAAATGTAGATATATTCTCGCTCATCACTGCTTCATTTGTTTTTGCATCGCAACTCGATTTTATGTTGCTTTCAGAACCCCTCTTCTTTCTCCCCTTCAAATCTTTTGTACTCCTAACTTTTGCTTCTGGTCTGTCTCTGGCTTCTTTTACAACAGAAGCAGATGAATTAATATCAACCTCCACGTCAAAGAAAGGTGGCGAACCATCACCTAAAGCATCTTCAGAATCAATCCGCTCATTGTTTGAATGAGATTCACTATTGTACCCCTTGCTTGGATCTAATAAAGGCGGTGGCCGACAAGGGGGTGGCAATTGAGACGGTATAGTTCTGAGGCTGACATCAGTCACACTTATAAACATCTCACTGGAATGAGAATCATTTCTGTTGTATCCATCATGTAGATCACGATCACGACAGAGAATCTGTTCACCAGAAGTAACTATACATGGACGCGACGTCATTTTCTTATGACGGTTTCTCTTTTCCTTGCCTGCAGTAAATTCCATATCAAGGTCAATATCGTCCACAACCTGCAAGGATGGATCAGTCCTATGAAAGAGCATGGTTTCATCAACTACACGAGTGACACCAGGAACAGCGTGCAGCTGAGTTACGCTAGCTTTCCCCTTTGACGTATCTTCATTGTGTGTACCATTGACCTTGTGATACGAAATGTTGAACTCTGTATTTCCATCAACAGACTGGAAGAGACCTCCACTTGATACGCCTAAATTATTTCGAAAATGGTCCAAGTCACCAGAGAATGAATCTGTTTCTACTGGACTCCTACAAATGATGTAAGAATATGATTAGATTATTGCAATTCACAACATTACATTCCAATTACAGTAAATTAAAATAAAATTTTGAACAAAAAAACTGAAAGCAAAGCCAAATAAAAAGTTTAAACAAATAATGCAACAAATAAATTTTACTATTATAGAAAGTGCCATAGAGCAGAAAAATCGCATTCGACAATCGACACATACCATGAGGTCATTTTCATGTAGAATATAAATCAAAACAAATTTAATCATGGAAATAAATAATAAGCCTCCCATCATGAAAAAAGCATAGTTCCTTCTCCTTCCACAATGTTTTAATTCTAATTGACGCCGTTACCTTAACCTCAACTACGAAACTAAAATCATAAACCATAATAATTATCTATAACTTAGAGTCAAAACAACGCTAAGAGTTTCCAATTCGCTTAAAACAAATCGTTACGCAAACGGATCATGCATTACATCAAAAATCTCAGAATAAAACGGTAACATTAAGAGCTCGATCGCATTGATACATACCAGTCTTCTTCATTTTCTCTTTCTTCTTCATCATAGTCACCTTCACGAAACAAGTCCTCATGAGAAGACCAAAAATCCAGTCCACCAGAGCCTCCGAAAACCTCAGCATAGTCAAAAGCAGAGCGACGGAAGTCGAAGAAGACCTCGCCGGAGTCAACAGCCGGAAGATCCAAAACCGGAATGGAAGAAGAGCGTCCGGCATGGAAGCTAGAGAAAATCTCGCCGTAGTCTTCAAAACGCGGCGAAATGGAGGAAGCGGTGAACTTCGGTGGACCACCGTAAACGTCGTCGTAGAGAGTTTTGGAAGATGAGAAAGTACCGTTGGTGATTTTCTTGGGAAGCGGAATAGAGAGTTTGTTTTGTTGGTGACGAGAATGCGTTACAGTTTCCATGGAGAAAATGTTGGTAGCTAGGGTTTGGAGTTTCTCTCTCCTCTTTGTGTTTCTCTCTCTTGGTTGTTATGGCTCTTTCTTTCTTTCGGTGTGAGTGCAGAGATTACTACTGTGAAGCGTCAGAGAAGGAGGACGAAAGAAGAAAAAATGAGTGAAGAAATTGAAAATGGAAAAAAAAAAAAAAAAAAAGGTGGTGGTGAAGACTTGTGAAAAGACAAAATTGGGCTTGTGTTTCTTTTTTTGTTTACTTTTTCCAACGAATTTTATAGTTTAAAAACTAAACGTGATGCGATGTTGTCACGAAGCGATATTTTTTTATTCTTCGAGTTTTATCTTGTTTCGTAAGTCGTTTGAGTCAATATAGATACAAGGGTTAAATATATTTTGGAAAATCTAAGTAGTGTTCCTGGGACACTAATTAACGTAATCCAATATAAAAAAATTATGTTGAAATTTATGTAGTCAATGTTAATAATAAAATATAATAAGTGTTGTTTTTAATGCAAAAATTATCATTTATGTATCCTTAACTAGTTAGCATGACCCATATATTTTTAATCTCCTACTTTTATGTGAGTTTTAACTTTTTAGTAGGGAGAATTACGGTTCGATCCCCACAATTGAAATTGGGAGGGTGTTGGAACCAGTTGATATCAAAACTAATCCTCGAGTCAGATTAGTCGATTCAGTAGGTCGAATATTGGTGGTGAAAACAAAAAAATAAAAAACATTAAAAAATAATATTTACTTATATACTATGAAACCCCGATGCTCAAAAAATGGTGACGAATTGTGTCCGATATGCACCCGATATCGATACTCTTTCGATACGCCCTGATACACGTATCGAAAATGTATCGGTTAAATTATTATTTTTAAATAAAAAAATAATATCTAATACGTGTCTGATTCACGTATCAGAAAAGTACCGATTAAATCGTTATTTTTAAATAAAAAAAATAATATCTGATATGTGTCCGATACGGAGATTACTTTTTGGATAGTACTTGTGATATTTTTTTGGATAGTATTAATGATGTCATTTTTGTATAATACTTAACTTAAAATGTATAGCTTAAGATGTATTGGTGATCATTATTTTTTAGGATAGTATTAACTTAAGATGTTCTCATGTATCATTTCTTTCTTCTTTGTCTATTCATGTGTCTTCACTCTTCATATAAGTGTTGTTGGCATATGAAATTTCATACTCTTAATGAGAAATTTTCAAATTTATGGATCAATGAGGATAAGTATTTTGGAATTGTTAGCCACTGAGGTGAGTTAATTGAAACAAAAATTTGAATTGAAACATGAACATTGTTTAATTGAAACTGATATATGCCCAAATCATACTTTGGTACTTATTTAGCATTGATGAAGTTAAGTTGGTCTATGCCTAAATCATACTTTGAAGTTCTTTTCTTTTCTGCAACCATTTTTAATGCCTCTGGCCTATTACATTTATGCAGGTAAAGTATTTTTCTATTTGCTGCTGTTTGGTTTGAATGCCTTAATCATATTACACTACTGATGCATATGGTGAGCAATTTATTTCTCTTCTTCCACTACTGATGCATATACTGATGCATATGCTGTTATGGTTTGAATGCCATAAATTAAAACAATACTTTAATAAATAAATAAATGAAAGGGTATTGGCGCCGGTGACTACGCGGGAAAGATTAAGAGTTGTTGAGAGCAGCGTCAACGAGACGGAGACATCCTTGCTACTTTTTTAGTGACGCATAATAAATAATCAGTGAATTACTAAGT
This sequence comes from Trifolium repens, assembly GCA_030408175.1. NCBI lineage: Eukaryota > Viridiplantae > Streptophyta > Magnoliopsida > Fabales > Fabaceae > Trifolium > Trifolium repens. The sequence goes on from CP125851.1 coordinate 44,349,745, forward strand.
AATTTGAAACGCTTTAAGCCATAAAATACTTCCTGTCACCAAAAAAATGGGTGCTTCCATTTTTTAACTTTTTCTTTTTCGACTGAATTCCAATTTTTTTAAGTACAGTATATAATTTCATAAATCACCAACATGTCTATATTTGAATATGAATCAATTGCAAAGGGAAAAAAAACAGTGTGGTTCTACTTTAATGTTCCTTTACCATACCATGATACCGTTCTATAGAAAACTTCCTCAAATTAGAATTTTTTTTTTCTTCTTCAATATGGCTAGACTTAGGATGTATTTGGTAATACAAATAAACTAGTTTATGGCTTATTATATTAAACTTATAAGCTTGTTTCATAAAATTGTGTTTGGTAACGAGCTTTATATTACTATTATTATGAATAAAATGTTTTAAGTTTGCTTTCGTAAAAGTAAATAAATAGTAATATGGTGATTATTGAATAAATATAAATAATTTATGATAAAATAAAAACATTCAAATATTAATGAAATGACACTCGGATTTAAAAATGAAACAAGGAAAATGTCCAATATAGACACAAACATAAATAAATAGTGCTTAGACACACACACATAAACAATCACATCAATTATTTATTTAAAAATTATAATTATTAAATTCTTTTATCTTTAATTTTTCTTTGGGTTATATTAACTTGTGCCTTAATGACACATGTTAAGGTACCCAAAAATAGAAATATAGTATTTAATAATACAAGAATTTAATGTTTAGAGAATTGAATACACCACAAGTCTAATAAATTGTTTCTACATTTATTATGTTAACATGTACCTTTAGAGCACATGTTAACATTCTCCTTTTTCTTTATCTATGTATGTGTACCCAAACACTATATTTGTGTTTGTATCTATAAAAGACTTCCTCTGAAACAAGATGCTTCCATTTGAAGTCATCCAACAGGATTTTAAAATCTTCACCAAGCTATTGCAATTATTGTAAGAGAATGTCCGTTCACTTTTGCTAAAATAATTCTTTGCACATCTGGATTAATATTAAAAAAAACAGTTATTGAAAAATATTATTCTATGTTATGCTGTGAAGCCCCGATACTCAAAAAATGGCAACAAATTGTGTCCGATACGTATTCGATACCGATACTCTTTCGATACGTTCCGATATTCGTATCGGAAGAGTATCAATTAAATCATTATTTTTAAATAAAAAATAATATCCGATACACGTGTCCGATACGTCCCGATACACGTATCATAAAAGTGTCAGTTATATCATTATTTTTAAATAAACAAATAATGTCCGATATGTGTCCGATACGAAGTTTTTTTTTTATAGTATTTGTGATTTTGTTTGGATAGTATTAATGGTGTCATTTTTGTATAATACACTATAATAAGACGTATAACTTAAGATGTATCAGTAATCATTATATGTGTTCTGGGATAGTATTAACTTAAGATGTTCTCATGTATCAGACCTTGGGAGTATCCAATATTGATTAACTTTGGGTTATTATGATGCTCCTGTATCAGACATGCTTGTTTGTATCTTTAGTACTTCTTGTGTTTTTCCTTTGTCAATATAATTTTTTACTTTTCAAAAAAAAAAAAAAACTAGGGTGTCCTACTATATACTGTAACAGGTTGTTAAGCGTTTGAGTTTGTTCTAAAATTTTAGTATAAGAATAGATGCTTTCTGCTTTTAATTATTAATAGTATTGATTTTAGGTATGTTTATACATTGTTTATTTATATATTTAATTTTTAAATAACGTATCACGGCAGTATCGGATTGAGAATTTTAAAAATTTTCACGTATCGGTATCGTATCGTATCCGTATCGTGTCCCGTATCGGGGCTTCATAGATGTTATGCTTTGAAGATTTTAGAAATTCATATTATAATATTCTTAGGCTTACTCTACCCTTTAATAATTTAGGAATATTTAGCCAACAACCAACGAAAACAATTCACATAAATAAATTTGCATATAATACCCATAACTAACTTGTAATCAATTAATATAGTTTGGTCTTATTTGTTGATGGGTAAATACCCCAATGGTGAAACCTACTCTATGGTTTCATAATTTGAGATATTTGCACATTAACCAAGGAAAGCAAAAGACATAATTAGATTTGCATTGGGTATCACATGCAAATAAAAGTTTGTTACAAGTACATTGTGGGTACCACATATAAATCTACTTATTTGACTTGTTCTTGTTGGTCGTGAGATAAATATCTCAAATTATGAAGGGTTCAAGGGGTAGTTTAGAAAAATCCACTCCCAAATTATCAAGAGGTAAATTAGAAAAAACTTATTTTTCTTTATTTTCGTCTAAGAAATTAATATTATATGAAACTTTTAAAAGTAAATATTCTTAATACATTCATATTTTATGAAATGAACTCGTCAAAAAGATCTAAAATTCTTAAACGCGCTCTTAATAAATCTATAGACCTTTAAAAAATGCAAACAAAATCCGCTAAAATTTTAATAAGATATCCGTTGTAATAATGATAAAAATGGTTTTACAGGATTGAAAAGCCGACCCAAATAACTATTTTTTTAAGTAGTTTAGTGGGTAAAAATTCCACATAAAAAGTAAATAAGTGAAGTGCTCAAAGTTCGAACTCCAACTCTTGCATATATAATGCGATATTTCTATCAACAAAGCTACGCTCTTGGAGACACTCAAATAACCATTTTATTACCATCTACATGATTCATTTAAATCGAGCAAATATAATTTAACAATGTTTTTTTTTGTCGATTAGTTGTAGGCATGGCAACAAAATGGTGGCATAGATTTTGTCCTATAGTTAAAGTAATTTTAATATAATGACCGGATTTGAGTGGTATATATCAATGTCCTCATTATTCGTCCCACCATCGTCTTTTAAAATCAGGAAAAATTCAAACTCAATTAATTCAAACTTTTCTCGTCAAAATCGGGCAGATTCGATCAAGTACATGCATATATGAGTTTTATTGTCATGCCTAGGTGATTGGAATATGGGGTCTTATGCATGGACTATGGAAAAAAATCAAGTGAGTAACACTTTTGTTTGGAAGGGTTGAGACTTGAGACAAATAAAAGCGGCCCATGAATACGAATTTAGATCCACTTTATTCAATGTTTTCACGAAGTCACGTATTTAGAGAGTGTCAATAATTATTCGTTTTAAATTTTATTTTATTTATAAATAATAATATTTCATTAATCAAGTCCAACTCAGCATCATAGCAAGTAACAGTACTTGCGCGGTTTAAATTTTGTGAAGGGTTTAAATTTTGTGAAGTCCAACCCACATTATTCTATGAAGGGTTTAAATTTTACTTAATAGTCTAAAAATACCGAGCTTGAATCTTGGGTAATTGCGCGGACTTGTTGTATAATGAACATCTTTTTAATTGTTCATCAATGGAGAAGAATATTTTTAAAAGAGACTAAAAACTGCACTAAATTAATCTAAAACTAATTAATTCTTCATTCATCTTGCGCTTGATTGATTATCATTCACCACATTTCTTTGTATATAAGTTAAAAATTGTATATTCCTTAACATGACTCATTCTAAAGAATTATCTAGAATATTCTAGATAGAGAATGATTCATTATACAGAACATACATCTAGAATCCTTATGTAGAACTTTCGGGCTTAACATATTTGGGCTATTACACCTCACCAATCTTGGAGAATCACCTTGTAGGTCCTCAAGGCAAAACTTGAGATTCAATTAACAAAGCATAATAGTGATGTATATGATCCAATTTAAATACAAATTAATAACCAAGTATATCAATATATAAATTGATCTTACTTCCACCCCAATCCTTTTTTATTTACCTAGATGTTTATGATACTTCACTCATAACATCCCTCTACTTTTACACTAACATCTTGTCCTCAAAAGAATACATTATGAATTTTCAACCCGGCTAGCTTAGCTAGCATACAAAAGAAGCATGATTGATACTAACATTTTTTAAAACTATATTATAGGTATAAAATTTTCACTTCTAACCACAATAAAAAATATTCGCTAAGTCCTGTGAGTTTAGCTCAATTGGTAGGACAATTGCTTCGATCCCCGGTCATCCCACTTATTCACCTTAGAGTGAAATTTCGGACCACTAGACTACTAGACCAAAAAAATATTAATATATATTCGCTAAAAAATTTGTGTGGATTTTTTCCTCCCAACTATATTTTTTTTTCTATACGCCTCACTGATATAACTTTTTTGAACATTAGTAAATTAAAGTACAAATTGATTTTGTTTCTAAACAGAAACACTAGGCCCGTGAGAAGGAAAAATATCAATTTTATAAGGAACCTTTTATATTTTTTCATAGGAAGAGATAAGACAAGGAACATTAAATGTTAGTATGATAAGAGAGAGGATTCTCTCATGTCACATGAGGGTAAATTTGATCTTGAGCCCTTGATTTGGAAGGAGAGAGAAAATGAAAAAAAGAAAAAGGTGAATTGAAAGGTGAAGATGAAACAAATTAAATAAATTTAGGAAAATAAAATGGAGAGAATTCATTCTCGTTACTATGCCAATTGAAACGTAGAGCTTGTGGTTGGGCAATGTTTGCAATACAAGATCAAGATGAATAAGATTGTAATTGAATGGGCATGTGCATCAATCAATCTTGGAGTATCTCACCTTGAGAATAATATTGTGATAGAGACACATGATTCTAGCATTAAATTGAATGAAGCTTAATAACTCTCAAATAGATGTCATCATAAAGGTGGAGCCATATCTAAGTGGGTGAGAATTAAAGGGGTCCACTTTGGTAAAATGCTTGCTTTAAGCACAATGTTGACTTGAATGGACATATCAATTCAAATGCAATGTATGAGATGTTTGAAATTAGAAAAGCCGGTGGTTTGGTATTATTATTGAACACAACACAAGTTACACAACCTGATCCATAAATTATGGACCATAATGGACCTCAAGACGACCTAAGTTGTTCATATATGTCTAAGAACGATGACTGCTCATGAAATTTTTGGAGAGTTTATAGGAGTGGCCTATTGTTTTTTGTTGTTTGTAATACTAGTTTCCTATAATTTTGACAGATGTTGGAATATTGTGTACTCTGAGTTAGTTTAGAGTAGTGTCATCTGCTGTCAGTTATGACAGTTGTGATCTAATTGGAGAGTTTGTTATTTCTGTTTTGTACAGCTGTAGGCGGTTAGTTAGTTGTTTAGAGAATAAGTAACACAGTGTGGTGTATAAATACATTTGTAATTCTCCAATTATCAAAACAATAACACAATAAGTCATTCACTTTCAATTTCTCTAATTCAATTTTAGATTTTCTTCATCCCCGTTATCAATTGTCCCAACAAACTGGTATAACAGAGCCCGGTTGTGGTCCAAGATTTGTATCAATGGCAAATCAGAGCACAACATCCTCGCAATTCCCTGCAAACCTACCCGTCTACAAAGGAGAACACTATGCCAGATGGTGTGCATAGATGCAGGTGATATTCAGGTTTCAAGATGTGCTTGAAATCGTGAATGAAGGTGTTCCTGAGTTGGCTACAGAAGCAAATGAAACACAAAGGACCTTGCATCGTGAACAGAAGAAGAAGGACGAAAAAGAGGATCATGAGGTACATTAAATGTACAATTGACACTACATAGAAAAAGGCCAGCGGCGGCGGTTGGAAAAGGCATTTAGCGGCGGTTCAAACCGCCGCTAAATGCTACATGCGGCGGTTGGCAAGCGTCGCTAAATGCGGCGTCGCTAAATGCGGCGTCGCTAGGTCATTCAGCGGCGGTTCTAGGAAACCGTCGGAATAACCGCCGCAAGGACAATAGCGTCAGTTTTACTGTTTTTTGCGGCGGATACAAACCGTCGCTAACTGTTACTATCTTTCACATTTTTCTGCACTTTTAGCGTCGGTTGGAACCGTCGCTATTAGCTTTTTTTTTAAAAAAAAATTATTTTTTTTGTTTCCCTAACCAGCATTCAAAATAAAATAACACAACGATTTCAATTTAAATGGAAGTGCATACATTAATTTCAAATACAAATGAGCTCCATAGGCTTTACATAGAGTAAAAATTCAGCATAATATTTGTAATAGAATCCTAATTGTGCATGACTCCTTGAATATCAAATACTAACTCTGTTAGTTTGCTATTGTTTTCTAACTCATGATTCAAAAGAAAAATGATTCAAACTTAATAACAAACATAAGCAAAATTGTAATAACTAAGTATCCATTCTTTTTTGATAAACACTAAAAATTAAAAATATGCATCTCTATGACCAGCTCTTCATTGCCCATTACCAACTCCATGACGACTAGATTCGTGACAATATGATGAAGAGCGCCTCATTTGTTGGTGAACTTGAATACCAGTAGTAGAAACTTCAACCTAACTTATCAGTTCACATAGACTCAAAAGTATGAGACAAAAATCAATTCAATAAGAAGAATGAAAAATACTTACAGTCATGAAATCACAAACATATATAGCCAAAAGATTAGTTTTCTTTTTACGTGCAAATGTCAATGAATATAAAACAATAAATATTGTAGGCATCACCACTAATGTGCAATAATGGCAAAAGAAAATATATGCAAATGCTTACCAATTTTATAAGCAACCGGAGAAAAATGAAGATATTATTTTAATTTATTGTCTCCTTAACACACATATATAAAACTTCTTCTTGTAGATCTCAAACCTCTCATTGTCACCTGAAAATGAATTAAAATAGAAAGCCAACTAAATTTTAGCAATTCGTGTAAAATTGGAATTTGTTTTTTAAGCAAATTGGACCATTTTTTGCATAAGCATTTGTATAATATGTAAGGTACTTCCAGCCAAATTTGAAATTAAGAAATATTGAAAGGAGTGTAACTCAGAGCCTAGCCCCTTGCCTTGGGAATCTCCAAAGAGAGTCCAAATTCATCAACGTAAACTTGGTTTCCATATCTAGAATAAAGAAAATGGATCCAAGCCAAACAAAATTATTAGCCACTAACCTGAATGAAAAGGCTCTAATTAAAGTGAAAATAAGTCATGTTGACACGCACCTGCCGGGAATAACATTATAACCGCCGTTGTTAATAACTTTATTAGCACACCCGCCGCAAATAATTTCAACCCGCCATAATTAGTTAATTTTCTGCGGCAATTCCTTTAACCGCAACAATTAGTTATTAGGCGGTTCCGTATCATCCGCTGCAAAATACCTGCCGCCAAAAGCTAAGTTTTTTGTAGTGATTGTTTGAACTAAAAATATCAAACATATGCAGGTGGGAGACAAATGCATAACTTATAATTCCATAATAATGTTATGATTCCATATTGATATATTGTGCTTTTAAAATCATTTGAATTTTATGATACAAAGCACACAAATTTTTGAGAAGCAAATATTCATCTTAATCATTATAACTTTCCAATAGAGATTTTTTATGGTTTCTAACCTATGGTACCATTCCAAGTGGTCATAGAAGCTTACCTGCCAAAAGAGAATCCGCTGCGTAGCTGTACTTGAAGGAACACCTTCATGCCACATAGGAATGACAATATACACACGATCTCTCTTTCTGTTTGATTTTGTCGGCTATTCTTGCACCTGTGAATAAAACGAAAGGAATTAATATAACAATGATGAATGCTGCAACTTGTATAATATCTTTAAATACATCAATAATTGACAAGGTAATTTAGTAAAAGTATTACTCTCAAATCTCTCTTTCATTTATACATTTTTCTTAGTCTATGTGAAATTTTCAAATAGGTCGGCTATTGTGGGACGGAGAGAGTATCATTTTTCTTAGAACACAATACTCACCTTCTCTACAAATAAACCAAGACCAAGATAACCTTTTGATTCTATCTACTACCTCTGAGATGTTTAGAATTTTGCCCCTGAAAATAATGTCATTGCACTCTAACCATATGCACCAAGCCGCCGCAAGCCATATAATATGAGATACTTTCTTTCCTCTACAAAAAGTGTTAAACTGCAAAAAATTCTCTAACACATGATCATACCAGTCGGTTGCCTTCCAATTTAGCCACATGAAGATCTTGTCCCATATCATCTTTGTTTTAGCACAAACAGCAAACAAGTGACTTGAGCTTTCAAATTCATGACAACAAAATACACAAGTTTGTTGCTGCACATCATTGAGTACTCCTTTTCTCCAAAGCTCCACTCTAGTTGGCATTCTATCATGAAGAAGTCTCCATCCAAATAATAAAACTTTCGACGGAACTGATGTACTCCACAGCTGCTGCACCGCCGTTAATAAATCGTCCTCAAAGTCATCGCGTATCTGCAAATTACGCAGAAATTTATAACAACCTCGAACAGAAAAATTATGCTCTCCGTCTTGCACCCAACAAAACTCGTCTGCTGCCCCTTCCTGCAGAACAATTGTTGATAACAGACCCTCCAGTTCAGATTTTCTAATCATCTCGCTATCGTTCAATTGCCGAACCCACTGCCAATTCCAACGAAGCCTTGTTCCTCTGTTAATAGATTTATCTGCAACTGTTATATTGCAGTCTGCAGCAATCCTATAAAGATCCTCAAGCTCACTACATAAATTAAAATTTCCTAACCAATTCTCCTCCCAAAACATCACAGTGTCACCACTTCCAATTCTCCTCCCAATACATAGTACCTTATAAGTATACCTTATAACATATATCTCATACATAGTATATCCCATACACAGTACCTTATAAGTACCTTATGATATATATAGTACTTTATTCCATACATCAAAATGTATATCTCATACACGGTACCTCATAAGTACCTTATAACATATCTCATACATAGTATAATTATGTAAACATCATAGGCAATATTTCCTAATCTTATTTTCTCTTATTCTGTCACTAAGATGACAATCAATATAATAATAATACGGCATGAACATCATGTAATAACAATAAAAATTACTATCATATATTGTATTAACTATGTTAGTAGTTGAGTTACTAAATTTATTAATAACCTTAAAAAAAATTAATTAACAGATAGTTGTGCATAATAGGTTGAATTAAGGCAGCACATTGGGTTAGTGACATGTTTGAATAAAAACAAGCAAAACAAGCAAACACTAGGACTAATCAAGCAAATCAGGTCATGCATTCTAATACCTCGCAGATTAACTACAAATTGCATTTTCATTTTCTCCTAACAAATAAACTGCATACCTCTTACATCAACCGTCCAATATTTCATGGACTTTTTCTTTGACAGTGTCTCTCATTTAATGAATTAATGTGAACTGATGATGATTCCGGAGGAATTTAACAACCCTGTTTGGATAATCAGATTAGTTTAATGTTTTATAGCATAAGTGCTTATTTATAAGTTAAAAATAAATTAAAATGTTTTCATAAGTTATCATAAAAATTTTATGGAACTAAGTTGAATGACTCCGTCTCCAATAGCAGAACAATGATCAAACCTAACTATGTAAGAGATCCATTAAAATTATTAGAACTAGAATTTAGTCAAAACTTTGTCGCTATTATAGCCAAGCCTACACCAGAAACAGATCCATTAAAAGCTTCTATAAGCACATACAAAACAAATTAAAGACTAGAATTTGGTTCTTATATCCCATACAAACTGTGTAAATCACAATCAAAGTGTCGACAAATTGACATGCATAACTAGCATAACCTTTAAAACCAAACTTCGTAAGAATATCAAACAACAATCCACAAACATAACAAATCATATAATTTTGTATGTAACCAAAATTCAGATTTTGGGTGATAGAGTTTGGGAAGGTTTTGAAAGGTTTAATATTTCATTTAGGCTTTGTTTGGTTCAACCTAGGGGGAGGGGAGGTGAGGGGAGGGGAGGGGAGGGATTTTTAAGGAGGGGAGGCGAGATAAAACAGAATTTATTATGTTGACAAAATTACCATCACTTTTTTATTAAAATTCTAAATTATCCTTGTTGGAATATTAAATTCTAGATTTTTTTTTACAACAAAAAAATTTAGGTTTTCTACTCATTAGATTTTATTTTTTTTTGTATATATCCATTAGATTTTTTTTTACGTAATATATTCATTATAATTTAATCCTTATTTTGAGTTTATAAGGTTAAGGGTAAAAAAATAAATTACTTCTCCCCTTCCCTCCCCTCCCCTCGTTAAAAAGTTGAACCAAACATAAAAATTTAAAATATCACCTCACCTCCCCTCCCCTCCCCTCCAAAACTCCCGAACCAAACAGACCCTTAAGGCTTTAATTAAAAAAAGATATGAAATCCAAGAGATTTAACAAACTATTAAAACCCTAAAAATTGAACTATAGAAGAATCCAAGAAATTAAACTACTAAACTCAAAAACCCTAAAATCAAATTGTAGAAGACTCCAAGAAACTTACAAATTATCAAAATCAGAGAAGAATAATGATCAAACACTACTCAAAATCATCATAATCAAGTTGACAACAAATTAAAAAAAGAGTAATCGAAGATAGAGAGATACAGCGAGAGAGGGAGGGAGGAAGAGAGTGGAACTTGTGTTGAGAGAGAGTAATCGCAGCTACAAGAGGAACTGCAGCGGATGGCGAGGTCGAAGAGAAGCGGATGGATGACGAAGATAAGCTGATGGATATCAAAACCAGAGCTGCGCGTGTTGGTTTCTAGTGAAAAGGGGAAACTTAAAAATAAACTATAGGAAAAGCAATTATTATAACTCGCGCGTTCACTTGAAAGCAAATTGGGGCGGTTCCAACCGCTGGTACATGGGGAAGGCGGCGGCGGTTTTAGACCAACTGTCACTACTTGACCGCGGCTATATGCCTTTTTTCTTGTAGTGTGATCATGGTGTTCTTATGCCAAGCCAGAACAGCACTAACAGGAAGATAAATGTATATGGATACTCAGAGTCTGACTAGGGAGGAGACCAAGATGATAAGAAAAGCACTGCAGGCTATCTATTCATGTTAGGAGGAGCTTTGATTTGTTGGAGCTCAAAGAAACAAGGAATTGTAGCATTATCATCGTGTGAAGCTGAGTATGTAGCAGCATCATATGCAGCTTGTCAAGCTGTGTGGATTGACAAGAAGCTGTTGGAGGAACTTATGATCAATGACACGGTCAAGGTGAAGCTGTTTGTTGACAATAAATCAGCTATAGATCTGGCTAATCATCCTGTAAGCCATGGCAGGAGCAAGCATGTCGAAAGGAGGTATCATTTCTTGAGAGATCAAGTCAATAGAGGAAAACTTAAACTTGAATATTGCAAGTTAGAGATTCAACTTGCAGATATTCTGACAAAACCCTTGAAGAAAGCAGGGATTGATGAGTTGAAGAAGCCCATGGGAATGGAATGCTTAGAAAACTTGTATTAGGAGGAGTGTTGTTTGTAATACTAGTTTCCTGTAGTTTTGACAGATGTTGGACACAATATTGGAACATTGTGTACTCTGAGTTAGTTTAGAGTAGTGTCATCTGCTGTCAGTTATGACAGTTGTGATCTAATTGGAAAGTTTGTTATTTCTGTTTTGTACACCGGTAGGCGGTTAGTTAGTTGCTTAGAGAATAAGTAACACGGTGTGGTGTATAAATACATTTGTAACTCCAATTATCAAAACAATAACACAATAAGTCATTCCCTTTCAATTTCTCTAATTTAATTTTAGATTTTCTTCATCCCCATTATCAATTGTCCCAACATTTTTTGGTTTTTTTATTATTTTTCTTTTATCATACCCCATACAGTGTTTGTGGGTCCAAGCAATTTAATAAAATTTATTCTCTATTTTTTTTTTGTTACATAAAATTTATTCTCTTATTAAATCAGAATTATATCATAAATAAATCATTGGTGAAGCACAACATTTTAGCAAACAAATAAAGAGAAAATGTTAATAAGTGCTCCCAAACATTATTTAAGAATTTTAAATAGTAAGGTTTTATGTAAATAGGTAAAGTCAATTTATTAAAAAATGGAATACTTAATTTTAATTTTTTTTAAAATAAAAAAACATAAAATTATTAAAAAATACTCTAAAAACATTGGTTAGCAAAGTCCATTCCCCAAGATTAAATACTAAAATTTAGTTATCCAACATTCTCTTTTTCCCCATAATAATAGTTTATCTGCTAAAGAACAATTGTGTGTCTTCTTTTTGACACTTTGGTACATGTTTGCCTCCGTATATATAGCCCATCCAGGCATCAATAAGGCACTTTTGTTTACTCCAAAAAATGTTGACAAAAAAGGAAGTAATTGTTTAACTTCAAAAAATGGAAAAAAGGAATTAAAAATAATACTAATACTCCATGCTAATAGAGAGAGAGAGAGAGAGAGAGAGAGAGAGAAAACAAAATATTTGAAAAATTGAAATAAAGAAATGATGATGAATATTGAATAGGGTCCAGTTGAGCAGAAAGGTGAAGGCAATTACCAAATCTATAGAAAAGAGTAGCTAATTGGGTCCATATGTCTTCTACTTTATATTCAATCACGCTACCATAACTCGTACTCGTAGACTCATCATTATACCACTTAATAATACAATATGTATACTCAATTTTTTCCATCAACTAATAATGCAAAATGCTACTCCTAGTTGTCCTTCATTTCATAAAAACAAACAAACAAATATTCATTGTTTTGTTGCGTGCAAGTATTGCATAATTAATTAATCCAACAATGCCAATTACTTTACAATTTATTTAAAATAAAAATTACCGAAAGGTTAGTTCTAGAGACTAGAATGATTGATTTAATTATTAAACTATTTTTATACTGTACTCCCTCCATCCTTAATTATAAGCAAAAGTCAACTTTTCAGATTCATTGAAAAAATGATGTATCTGGACTATAATGAAGGTCAAATACATCACTTTTTCAATGAATCTGAAAAGTGAACTTTTGCTTATAATTAAGGATGGAGGGAGTATATAAGATTTGTATTCAACAATGTAATTTCTACATAGAATCAATTGGAAGTGTATAAATTATTATTATATTGAATCTTGCACCCATCTTTTTTGGAGAAAGTCTAACCTAGGCACAAACCTAAAACCTTAATGTTAGTCACACACACATAAAGAAGAAAAAAATTAAAGAGAAAGAATTAAAATGATATTGAATGATGTGACTATATTATTTTTCTTTTAATTTAATAGATTTGTGAGTGTGTGCCTAAATAAAATTAATTTTTGTTGTGAATTCGACAATAAACTCATACCAATAATAAACTGATGTGCGGGGCAAGCGAACAAGCAACCAAATAATAAATCGGGATAGAGACGATGATGCAATAATTCAAAGCATTAAACAACGGAAGATAAAGAACACGATAGCAATTTGTTTACGCAGTTCGGTGTTAATTAACCTAATCTGGGGGAGAGAGCAACTCTCCGTTCCACTATGGTCAAAGAGAAACTTTACACAAGAAATTCTCAAACAATGATTGCAAGAATTAATCATAATTCTACCCTAGTCCCGAATCTCTTCCCGTGGCCAAGAAACTCAATTTGACCTAGTCTACTCAAGGTGTATCACAAACCCCTTACATATTTGCTCTCTATGCTCTCCCTTCCACTATCAAAGCTTCCTCAAACTTGATTATAATGAGATTTACAAGAGTTGCAAGAATTTAGAGTTTTCCTAAATTCTACCCTTTTTCCAAATCTCTTCCCGTGACCAAGAGATTTCAATGATAGTATGAACAAGGCGAAATTAATGAGTTCCAAACACTATAAATAACCTAAGAGATGATCCTCTTAATCCTAGACTTGATATTGGAAGAAACCCTCTTCAAAACCCTATTAATTTCACTATTCCGGCTACACAAAAACAGAAACGCGCATTTATAGTTTCGCGCCCGCGCCTGGCGCCAGCAGCTGAGGGCAATGCGTCTCGCGCCAGCAGATCCGCGCTTGGCGCCACAAGCAGATAACCAGGCCAAGCCCTCACGAGGGCACACCCTACGCCAGCCAGCAGATGCCAGTCAAGCCCTTACGAAGTCACCAGATTTCAGCATTGAGTTTTCAAAGGCAATCCTCAACAAATTTGGGATTGTGCCTATAGAAGAATATCTATCGTCCTTTGATACTTCTCAATCTGAATTTTAAAGTAAGTAATTCTATTTCACTTTCTAACAAAATAGTACTACTACCAAAAACAATTTGTTTTGAGTAGTAGTAAAGTACCACCACTAATCAAGCTGTTTTTTTTTTTTTGGTTTTCACCACCTGTTTAATCTGGTTCGGGGGTCAGTTCTGGCATCACGTGGTTCCAGCCCCCTTCCGATCGCAGTTGCGGGGGATCGAACCGTGATCCTCCCTACCAAGTTCAGCGCCAATCACCACTGAACCAACTAACGATTGGTAAGCTGTTTTTCTTTTACAGGAGGAGGAGTAGGTATTCTCTTTGAGATCATTTTAAGGAAGATATTATTAAAGGAAATGGATTATTAAAGGAAGATATTACTTGTGGCCTTGCTTTTCTCTCTCCCTTTTTTTAGATGAAGTGATAAATACTATTAAAATTTAAAATTTATATACAACTGCAAGGTTCCGAGATCGAACTGCTTAATAAAAATATTCATAATTTTTATTGAATAACGATGTAACACGGTTAGTGCATGCCTATTAAATTTGTTTTCAATATAATATTTTTTGGATGGCAAAACCAATCCTTTTAAAAACTACATCCAGAAAGAATTAACTGCACAACTTATTGCTCGTTTATCTTTCACTCATGTGTAAGTATTATATATTAATATAAATGAAATTAATATTCTGAAGAAACAAAAATATAATACTCCAACATGCAGCAATAAAATGATTGAAATTAAAAATCATTGTATTATAAATTCGAGATCTCTTTGTCAACTGCTCCAATAGCAGGATGCCACTTTCTTTGAATCATCAACAGTGCAATGCCTAAGTAGCATTATTCAAGGTTCTGACTTGCTAGTTGCTAGTGCTGTTTTTTTAAATTTTCCTTTCAAAATTTGGTTTTTTTTAGTTGATAAGATAATATTATTGCACAAGGTTCCCAAAAATATAATAATACGACTTTGGTTTAGTATTAGTCAATAATGAAAAACAAAGATGAAATTAACGTAGTAGTATTTTATAGACCAAAACGTGTTGAAAAAGTCTGTTAATGAGATTAGAATAATGATTTCAAAAGAAAAAAAGAAGAGATTATAATGATGATCGTGTAGTCTAAAACCTTTGCGTAATCACAACTACTAATAATTCAAGAAAGAGTTACATTATATGCATAGATAATTTATCATAATTTATTCGAATAAATTAGTTTTTTCCATCTTTTTAAATTCAATATTTTTGTTATTTTCACATTGATTCTTAATATTTTTTTAATTTCTATTTTTCAACAGTATTAATTTTAACTTGGCCTAAATATAGGATATATTTTATTTTTATTTTTCTATAATATTGTTTAATTTAATTTTATCATAAATAATTTTAATAAAGTTATTATTTTTTTAATGTCTTTTGTATTTTCAATATATTTTACTCATTACATTTTATGTAGCATGAATAACTCAACAAACTAAATATATTACATCTTTTTCTTTTTTGGTATTTTGCTGTATCTTATTTTTAAAACCAAGTATTTAAAATTGTTTAAATTATTTGTTACTTCTTTATCCTTTAACATCATATTCCAAAAAATAACTCAAATATATTGACGGAAAAAATAATTAACTCAAGTATTGATAAAGTTAGAGGTCAAACTTGAATACTCTTGATTGAAAATTTAATTTGAACTTAATCTAAAATTGAGAATTTTATTTTTCACTTAGAAATTTAAATGTTGCAAATTTTAATTAAAAAATGATAAAACACAAATAATATACCATACTATTTAATTTTTATTTTTGAATATTAGATAAATAATACACAATTTATTTTCCTTCGTTTTCATGAGTTAAATATGACTCGCAAAGTCATACATATCAATCAATATGAACACTACCAACCAATTATTAAGTTCAAAGTGGAAAATTATAATTTTAATATTAAAAAATTATACACAATTGCTTCATTCTCATATATTCAATATAACTTTTGTAGTCATGCATATCAATCACCAAAAATACTCTCAATCAATTATTACATGCATAACACCATCAATATGTTAAAGATCATTCTCCTTAATTTTTCATGTAATACTTCACGCATAATCATTTCTTTGATCTCTTATTTATTTTCACATTTTCTTTTGTATTTTCTTCTTTCCTGTAATATTTTTTGCATACATTCGTAAAAATAAAAGACAATATTGTGCAAAATTACGATGTACATTGCTACTGCAAAAATATGTCCTCTAAATATATACAATATTATTAAAATAAATTTATGTCCATCCAATATTTTTTATATATTATATGTATTACCAAAATATATTTGGCGCCTCTTTAAATAGGGGGACCTAGGCAGTCGTCCATCTCGAACTGTACTCATGGACGTCATTGTTTACGGATATTTACTATATATGTTCATTTTATCATCATGTATATGTTAAGTTATTTGCAAGAGCGGAGCTCCTCATGGGCTGGGGAGCACCATGGTCCGCCCAAAGTTTCAAATTTTTCATTTTTTATAGATGTAATGTAGTCCAGTGGTAGAGAAGCTCACCTCCTATGTGAGAGACGTGTGTTCGATCCTCCTGAATTGTAATTTAGCTTTTTACCATTATTTTTAACAAAAAAATACCATAATATTGCAAAATGTGATATTTGAACCCTCGTTTTGTAAATAAAATAAGACCGTTATAAAACATGTACCAAAATATTTTAAATTTGAATCTATACATTAGTTCTGAGGAAATCGACCTCGATTACGTTGAATACTTAGCAAACCATTTTGTACACGAAGATGGTGTAGTGAATGATCCTAAAAATGATGAAACTGAGCCTATCCCTTATTGGGAATATCATATTACTTCAAAAGAAATTAAATTTTTGGTAATATTTGGATGTCCATTTTTTTAAAACTTTTTTTATTCATGTTTATTTATTTTTTACAATTTTTATTAATGAATATTTTCTTGATACGTTTATTGTACGGGATATTCCTGAGATATATGTTGAACTTTTTCTTGATCGTAATCAAACTTAAATCATGATTCTTGATGATGCAAACAATACCACTTATTCAAGCGGCCTACATTTTTTCACAAGAAATGACAAAAAAAAAATTCCATTCGCAAAGGCTGGAACAAATATGTAAAGACAAATGATTTGAAGTAATCTGATACTCAAATGTTACGATAGCTGAACTAACAAGGTTTGTCACAAAAAATGGGGGTTTGAATTGTGTCCTTTTAAAAATTTGCTGCAAGGTTAAGTTGTGTTCACAACTTAACAAACTTTAATCACAAAATCGTTAGAATATTCTGAGAGCTTGGTTAGTAAGAAACAAATTATAAATAAAGTGCGATTTGTGTGATATGTGTTTGTTCAAATAAAGAGTAGGGAAAGAGAAGATAAAACACAAGGAATTTATCCTGGTTCATCCCTTAATAGTATTAGTTACTTCAGTCTCAGTTGCGTTAGATTGTCCACTATAATATATACCAAGATTACAACAAAGTACCCTTAACCTTATCCAAGATTAAGACACCAACCAGTTATCACCAACTAATTTAGAGTCATTGCCCAATCAATTATAACTAATTGACTTGAGTTAGATCTTATAAAATGATTTGAAAATGATTGAGGATCTTTCAAGCTTATACTAACATAAACTAGTTGTATATTTCATAAATGGAATACACTCATAATACTCAAGTAATTCACATGAAGGCTAAACTACACATTTGGTCCCTTACGTTTATTTTAGGTTTCAATTTGGTCCATTCCGTCAGTTTTTGCACATGTGGCAGACAGTTTGCTTGCGTGGCAGATAGTTTACACACGTGGATTGACACGTGGACACGTGTCCAATTGAAACAGTGGAACAGTGGAATCTGACGGAAGGGACCAACTAATGCAAACGTTGATAACGTAAGGGACCAAATTGAAACTTTTTAAACGTAAGGGACCAAATTGAAACCTAAAATAAACGTAAGAGACCAAATATATAGTTTAGCCTTCACATGAATATGCCACGTAGGACGACACTGAGGATACTAGGTCAATTAATGAATCTACGTGACTTTTATGATGTGGATTGGACCTAAGGCAAACGAGTTTACCCGGTCCCAAAATCGATCCGATTATGTGATATTCAATGAAAGTCTAGTATTATTCATGTGAACGATTGTGGTGTTTATTGCATTTTTAGTTCTTATGATTTTATGATACTCCCTCCATTCCAAAATATAATTCATTTTGGAAAAAAATTTGTTCCAAATTATAAGTCGTTTTACAATACCAATGAAGCATTTAATGCTATTTTTCCTATTATACTCTTAACTATTTATTACTCTATCTTCTTTTAATTCTTTAATTTATCTTTTCCATATCATTAACGAAGGACAATTTTGTAAACTAACTCATAATTTCTCTTTTTCCATACAATATTAACTACATTTCTTAATTTGTGTAATATGGTCAAAACGACTTATATTGTGGAGCGGAGGGAGTATCTGTTTGATTCAAGGTCTGACTAACTTAGGATTAAATGCAAGTTTATTATTATGAGACATCTAGTAACAAATAGAACTTAAGAACTAATATGGTTAAGTAGAGGATGAACACATACTTCTTACTTAAGGACTTAGACATAAGCCTTAAGGCCATAGTGAGAATGCAGAGCAAGCTTTTCTGAACTAGAATGAATTAAGCCAACCTAGACATAGGAACAACTTAACTGCCGTTTCACATTTATTCGTTGTAGGCATACACCACAAGGTATGACTTTGCTCACATATGTCACGACATCACTTATTAGTCACAGATACTAGATTATTAGTTGAATGGATCATACTTCCAACATCACTAACAAATTTGATCTTTAAACCCCTTTTAATTATTTTGTCTACAAACTCTGAAACTATGATATTATTTTGTTACCTTCTAACTCATGAATTAGAATGCAATTTTGTGTGTTTAGTGAAAATGTTCCCGTAGACAATCCATGTGGGTACAATACTCTTTCTTATCACTTGCTATAGTTTGACTATGTATACTAGCTCAACTTTAAACGCAACAGTTATCCTCATATCTTCGACTGTTGATTCGATTACCCTGCATTACTCATAAACAACTTTCAAATGATAAAAGTTGCTGCGATTTACGGATTTGAGAAGAAGAAAGAAATAGATTGCGATCAGACGAAAAAGAAAGAAAGAGATCATGAATTCAATTTAAGGATTTGAAATTTTGGGATTTATGTTTTAGTTGGGTCTGGTCGGTTTTGGTGTTGGGTAAACCCGTTTGCCTTAGGTCCAATCCACATCATAAAAGTCACGTAAATTCATTAATTGACGTGGTATCCTCTGTGTCGTACTACGTGGCATATTCTGTTATCCTAATCACCAAAACTTGACAGTAGGGACTAAAGATGCAAACAGTGAAAACGAGAGGGATTTAAAATAAAATTAAAAAAAATGTAGGGACTAAAAGTGGAAACTCACGTAAAAGTAGGGACTAAAAACATATCCACATCATAAATGCCATTTAGATTCATTAATTGATGTGATATCCTACGTGGCGTTTTCCATTAGCCTAGTCACCAGAACTCGACGGTAGGAACTAAAAATTGAAACGGCAAAAATATGAAGGACTAAAAATATAATAAAAAAATGTAAAGACTAATAGTTAAAACTCACGTAAAAGTAGCGACTAAAAATATATTTAACTCTTATATAAATAACAATTTATAAAATAATTAATCGTATAAATACTAGCATAATTACTTTATGATAAGATAACTATTTGAATTTTTTTTAACACCAAACACTTACAAAATATTTATTCGTTCAAAAATATTAGACCTCTAAAATTTATGACTAATTTTACTACCAGACCACAACTTTGAAGTTTATCTTCATACAATTTTTGATAATTTATCTTCATACTTCAAAAGTAAACATATATCTATCATACATAAGGGATAAGAGTAAGTCTTTTCCTAAAAAAAAAATTTAAATATGTTTTTAGTTCCTATATTTTGTAAAATTATTAAGAATGATCCTTACATTTTAAAAATGGTAAAAAAAAAAAAAACACATAAATTTTTTCACTATCAAGAATGGTCAATTCCGCAACATAATGATTATTAGTGGAACTCACTATTTAAATTTTAGTCCCTACATTTTACAAAATAGGCAAGAATAATCCCTATATTATTTTAAAAAATAAAAAAACCCATAATTTTTTAAAATATAGGGACCATTCTTGCCTATTTCGCAAAATGTAGGGATTAAAATTTAAATAGTGGGATCCACTAATAATCATTATATTACAGAATGGACAATTCTAGATAACGGAAAAACTTATGGGATCTTTTTTTACCATAAGGAGATAAAAAAGGAAAATGCAATTTAATGAAGAAAAGGACTATTAGGCTGATATTATAGCACCCTCACTCCTGCAATCTAAAGTGAAACCCCCATAGTTTTCTTATATGAGTATTACTTTTCGCGCTTCCTGTATTTTTTCATGTACTTCTTGAAATTACCATAATAATCTTCACGAACATTGTTCGCACTCTAAATAGCGAGTAACAATATTTTATATTTAAACTCAATATTTGGGGCTCATTCATGGGGACGTATATGTTTAGTTTGAGTATGAAATATTGTCACTCGCTACTTAGAGTACGAATTGAAACAAAATTCGCTACTTAGAGAGCGAACGAAAACACAATTCACTATTTATAGTGCGAACTCAGTTTACACTTTAACTAGTGAACCTTATAAAAATGAGGCCACTATCTTATATCATATTTTTTTTTGATAAGGTCTTATATCATATTTTAATTTGTCACTGAAGCGTTATCGAGCAATCACACGGAGCGTAAATATAGCTATACTAAATTGTTACTTTATTTGATATGACCAAGTTTACATTTATATTTACAATAGACATGTATCAAGCCTACAAGAGTTGATAAGTTTGACAGAAAATAGAAAATTAGATCAATGAATCGTTCTCACTTTAACTTGAGAACTGTGTTTCATTTAAAATTATTTTACGGGAGATGAGAGAAGGGTGAAGAAGACAAAAAAAAATTGTTTTTTTATAAGGTTTGCATTCTTAGTTTGCAGTTTGCTATCTAGAAAGCGAAGTCTTTTTCTCCAATTTTTGCTATTTACACACTCATTTTCTAAATTGTGAGATGGGTAAATTGAAAACATCAAGGGGCGCGTGAATGTAAGGGTGCGAAAAGTAAATCCATTCTTATATATACCACTCTTCCATTTCAATATAACGTAGGGGACCGGGTGTGGATAACAATTCCTAACAATTATAAGACTTGGCTAAATAAGTAGAGTGGAATATGATCCAGAAAGCTAGTGTCACTTGAATTGCAATGATGGGCACCAATACTTTTGTCACCCTAATAATTTTCTCGTGCGTCTTACGAATTTTTATTAAAATACCATGTCCATTATTTAAGTGGCGGATACCAAAAATACTATGCTATTATAACATCCGTTATTTAAGTAATGGATGACATTTTTCAAAATTACTCATTTTTATAACATCCGCTACTTAAATAGCGGAAGAGTAAAATGGGAAAGGCGTAGGACGCGCGAGTAACCGGTAGAGGGCAAAAGTAATTTTCATAGAAGTGCATAACATACACAAACACTAAATATATCTAAGGAAAAAAATAAAATATTATTTCGATTCTAAGGAAAAAAATAAAATATTATTTCGATTCAAAAGTTGACTTTCACACAATTTATTCTATGAGTGAATATATATTTTTAGTCTTGGACAAAAATTCAATTTAGTTCTCACAATAATTTTTTTTACCTCTAAGCTCGAACTCACTCATTAACATTTTCCTATATAATAATAACTGGGAGAAACTATAATAAAAATTGATAAGAACGAACTATGCTACAGTTCAAGTGGTTTATGAACTATAGGTTAGTCTTTGCTTGAGAGGATTAAATTACCCTCCGAATCACATTATATAAATATCAAACGGTATTAAAACTTAGCATATCTTCCATTGTCGTCCAGCGGTTAGGATATCTGGCTTTCACCCAGGAGACCCGGGTTCGATTCCCGGCAATGGAATTTTTTCGAATTGCAAGGTTTTTTGTGCTTTATTCACAATTTGGGCTTTTTCATGGAATTCATATTAGTTCTTGGACCAATTTCATTTGTCCAATTTTGTAAATATAACAAACAAATAAACCTTTATAAATAAATAAATAAAGTAAAGAGAGTATTTTATAGTTTAAAGAAATTATATGATCGTTATTCTCAGTTTTCTCCCATATTAAAAATGAAGACTATTTTTCTTTTATTTTTTGAAAAGGCAATTAAAAATGTAGACATCTAAAAGAAAAAAAAATAAAGGTTGTATTATTGTATTTTATAGGCAAAAACATACTTGGAAAATTCTTTTAAGATAATGATGATGATGATTGTGTGAGTAATATAAGCATATAGCTGCTATGTAAAAAAATGCTAACAATTACTTATTACCCAGATCTAAAATTGAATGCCTAAAGTAAGAAAAAAAGACAACTTGTGTTTTATTAAAGACTTGCACATCAAAGTGAAGAAGAGAAATATTTATAGATCGAATTCACACTCTAACACATCAAATATTCTCATAACCCTTTACCATCTTCACACGTACATGACTAAAACTTTAAATTTAGGGTTAATAGGTTTTTACCCCCTATAAAGTAGGCGAGTTTTGCGTTACCCCATTGTAATTTTTTTTTAGATTACCCCTCTGCAATGTTTTTTTTTTTTCACAGTTCATTTTACCCTCTGTAATGTTGTTTTTGTTTTACCCCCTATAACACAGGGGGGGTAAAATACACTGCGAAAAGAAAAAAAAAACATTGAAGGGGGTAATTTAAAAAAATAAATATAGGGGGTAACGCAAAACTCACATACTTTGCGAGAGGTAAAAACCTATTAACCCTTAAATTTATAACTATACACAAAAGTATATGTATATTATACTACATCTATCTATCTGTATAGTGTATATTTTATACTTGTAATTAAACTTCATTTTTTTTAACATCAAACTTCTTTACCTATACTAAATAGTAAATACACATGTATCTACTATCAATGACGGAAGAAAAATAAGAGAAAATGCCACTTAACTACAATGTTGGGAAAACCCAAAACAGAAAATGACTCAAAATTCATTTTAATGTTGGGTTTTAGAGTTTGGACTCTAAATGGTCCAAGAATTTAATGAAAGAAAAAATTGTATTGCAATCAAATCATATCTTCATATGGAGGGGAAAAATATAAAGAAGGGAAAGTGCTTATTATTTGAATGTCATACACTGCCATATATCTAAAGTAACTTGGAGGTACAGCACAAGAACTGTTAATAAAAGTAAAAACAAATCAAAAGAGTTAGGCATCAATCAGTTGAAGCCAATCATTGTAGCGTATGTAGTAACGCGATAGCAATTAGCATGACAAACAAATCAAAGTGATGATCTTCATTGACATTTACAAATATACTTGAATATGTCACTGCAATTTGCTGCTAATCAGTTTCCAAAGAAGTCACTTCCTTAAGTTTCCGACTACATAAGCCGCATATAGATCCCTGCACGGAAGAAGAAAAAAACTCGTGTGAAATTTAAATGAATCATTTGATCACCAATGGAAAATGTAGAAACAGTCACCAAAGGATAGTAGCTCACATGGAGTGTTCAATAGCCTTAACAGCAGATTCAGCTGGTAGAAAGTCTTCAACATTGACTATTTTGTTTTCATTCTTCTTGTCTGGTATGGAAAGTTAAGGAGATATTGCATATATGGGATTGTTTCTTAAGCATTTAAAGATACAAATAACATATCGTTAATAATGAATCAGTTCTACGTATTAACTATTAAGATGCAAATAACAGGATACAGTCTTCGAAAAATCTTCTAATTTCAGCAAGCCTGTGTGGAGGAAGCTCCTTGATGTCCTGGTAATGGCGGTACTCAGGGTCATCGGCACAAACTGCTATGATCTTGTCATCCTTCTCTCCCTGTAGCGCACATTGTTAGAGTATAAAACAAAACCATACATTTATTTATTTTCATCTAACAGCACAGTAAGCTTCTAGAATAATTGGTTTAATATTTACATTGTTCATATTTCAAGCCTACTAAGAGCTCGAGTTCGGGGCAAGTTAAAAATAAATCTAACACATTACGCTTATGAGTTGGTTCATGACATACATTCAAGCCGATCCCTCATAGTATTGTGAAATGGATTTAACAATCTTCTCATTGATCTATCGAAATATACTCCTACTCGAATCATATTAGTTCCCAGCTAAAATTGCACAAGCGATTAAAATGTTAAAGTCTGTGTGCACGCACGCGTGCATGCAGTAGAAACAAACTTTTACCTGGTCAATCATAGGCATTAATCCAATAGCACGGGCACGCAGGAAACAACCAGGTATCACAGGCTCCTATTTGATCAAGATACAGGTTTCGATTTAAATACAGTTGTAATTTTCACAGTAAACAACAATTTCTGTAAAACACCTTGAATAAGTTCATTAATTAAGCATTGTTACCTGCATCAGAACCAGGACATCCAAGGGATCTTCATCTTCACAAAGGGTTCTTGGAATGAACCCGTAGTTATGTGGGTAGACAACTGACGAGTAAAGAATGCGATCAACCTAAGTTATTCCACCAATTTGTTAGTTATGCTTCAGAACAAACAAACGCAAATTTCACAGCCAGAAACCAAATCATTATCTATACGAAACCCTGACACAGACACAATGAAATAACTACATGTGTCAGTATTGGACATTGATACACCGGACACCGAACACACCTTCAATTTGAAGTGTGGTGCTACTTACATAGCTCAATAATACAAAAATATCTAGAAACCAAATTGCATTAAAAGTATTGGCCTTTATATTAATGTTTGAAGCAGATAAATTTAAGCAATGAGAAGGCACCTTTATAAGTCCACTTTTCTTGTCCAGTTCATACTTAACCTTGCTTCCTTTGCCAATTTCAACTACCTATAAATAAGATTGCCATAAATAGAGTTTTTAATTAGCAATTTAGCATCATGTCCTTGTTAAGGGTTCTTCCTTAAGCTATATTGAGCATGAATAAAACAACATAATAGTAAATTAATAATATGAAACCAAAAGAAGAATTCAGTAAAAAAAATACTAATAAATAAAAGAAACTAACACAATTGAAAACTGATGGAGCTCCTGGTCCTGCATTTATGAAAATTAAAAGCATTGAGTATATGCAGATTTGTTCATAATTAAAACAAAACAGAAATTGTTGAAGCAAAAACAAGAATGAGAAAATATATCTATATTAAGCACTATCAATACCAATAAAGAAAAAATTGAGTTATGCAAAAAAGTGAAGAGAGGAAGTAACAAACCAATTTCTAAGTCATGCCATGGATGAGCAGCAGCATCTTTTTTATCAGCCATGGAAGAAAGTATTCTTTCATTGAGCGCAACAACTGAAGGCAATTCCACACTCTTGTTTCCTTTTGATGATTCTTCATTGCTTATGTTGTTATTGCTAGCCATTTTTCACTTTATTGATTTCTGTTTCACCTAATACAAATTAACAAGATAAAATCATTGTTTTCTTGATTAAACACAAGAAGATAAAAGAAAAAGAACAAACCGAAGAAGATGAGTTGAAGGAGCAGAGAATAGAGGTTGTGAGTGACTCAGAATGAATGAATGAGAGCAACTTTACTGATATAGTGAAGAATGGTAGGAGGAGTGTGTTTGTGGGACCCTTTTGATTTTCTTTCTTTATTTTTTGCTATATTTATATATGCTTCTATTCTTTTCAGATATTTATTGATTCATGTGATGAGATGAGTGATCTCAGTTAAGTTATGTCAATCTTCAATCTCACGGTTCAGAATGTAGATTCTTTATTCCAATGGAACCTTCCTCCTATTTCAGTACAACTGTGTGTGTAACTGTAGTTAGTTACTTATCAGATCCACCTGTCCTATTCTCAGCCCTCCAATTAATTTACTACTACTACTACTACTGTTAGATTAGATTAGAGTGAGGTCAGTCTCAATTTTACACCTACCTACCTTATCTTACAATTACATTACTCACTTTTATTATGTGCTCCACCTTCTCCAACTAATTAATTACTTACTACTTATAGTTTTTTTGACTGTAAAGGGACTTACTACTTATAGTTAGTAACTATTTATTTATTCTTCATGCATGCAATTTTGTACTTTTCCTTATATTTACTATGTCAATCAAATAATAATATAGTATTAATTAAAGGGATTACAAAAGTATTAGTATTTCTTGCGGAGTCCATAGAAGTGTCCGAGAAACAATGGATTAATGCTTCGGGACCACAAGAGAGGGAGACGTCACATCTCTATCAAAAATCTGAAAGCATTAGATTCATGGTCACAACTTCATATTTATAACTTATGTAGGACTTAACCACTCACGGTTGAAACTCATGTTGATTCAAAACTCACACTTAATCAAAACAAAATAGTGTATAGTGGGTTTTTATATTGATTCAATACCCTCTTTAGAACGAGTTCCTATAAGAGATCTAAGCATGAGAAAAGGGTATGTGTTCCCTTTGCCCACTAGCAAGTCAACCCATGTTGGTTATCTACAATACATGTAACACAACTACATCAAATCTCAACCCCATATATAGATGTATTGTCGTATCAACAACACATGATTCATTTAATTTCTCCATTATAAGAACTAGAAAAAGACATCATTCACAAGGTGCGCACATTGTTCCAGAAAATTTCTACAATGCAACTATTTTTATTAACTAACTTGATCGTCGGAGTGTGTCATTGTAAATACCGTTGCCACGCACCATTGTGAACCACTATGCAACGGGCAATTCATCATCAAGATTAGAAGCTTTAGCCCAACTTGGACTTCAAACATCGCATTTGCATTGTATGTAGAAAACTATAAAACTATCTCTATCTTTTCAACTCACACGAGTAAGATTACTGCAATAGTGAAACTCGTTCCTAATTGCTGTAGAATGATTTCAGCCAACCAACTATCAACATACATCACCTTTAGGCCTCATGACTTTAAGGACGGGGTTCGAAAGTCAGAGAAACACCTATTCCAAAGGGAGCACTCGCAACTTACATGGAACGAACAAGTTGAATCTGCGACATAGTTAAAATTGCCACAGTTGCAACAACCGTATAGATCGCAGCCACGGACATTCAGTCAAGTTTCAGGTACAGCTTAATAACATATACGTATACAATGAGATGAGATCAGATGATTGGAAAATAGCTAAACAGTAAAATACAATTTTAGTTGCTAACGTTTGAAGGAGAAAACTCAACAATATAACTTGATTAACGAAAGAGAAAGTTCTATGTAATGTAAGAAATGAATGCATACATGGTCTTCAAAAAGTGCAGTCATGCAGAAACACAACCATAGTCTATGTGTATCGTCATTTTCTACTATCCCGTGTATTTTAAACCGACTTTCCTATACATTGTATGGTGATGACTTCATCCAACAATACGAATCTCAAAACTTAATGAAGAATATGTTTTGATTACCTATATATATACACAAGATTATTCAATGTTCAAACTGTTTGGAGAGTCACTTGTGGAGTAAGGGTGGCGAGCCAATCCAATAAAGCCTTGTTCACAAGCTCGGGTACCTCATCGTGTGGGCAATGCCCGGCTTGCAAGTTAACAAGTGTTGATTTTGGATAAAACTCTTTGATTCTGTTAGCTTTGGCTGGACCAACCCATGGATCAAGGTCACCCCATAGCAGAAGCAACGGGCAAGAGAGATCACTTAACAAGGAATCTAGAGTGTACGTGCTTTGATTCGCCATGAAGCGTGTCATTAACCTGCAGAAAATAATGAGTGAAATAGTACTTAATAACAAATAAAGATTAACAAAATAATTAGGACAAGAAAGAAACTGATAATCAAAATTCAAAACTCCCAATTAGATAGGACAGAATAAAGGTTGATTTATTTGTTTACAGCACAACCATTTCCTCAGCTTTATCTACATTGCTAAATCTTGAGATAGAATGTCATAGATTAATTTCCAATGGAGACTTATATAGTTATAATCAAATGACGATGTTGTGGCCACTGAATCTGTCATGCCACTATGGAGGCAATCTGATAACAAAGACTAAGAGCATGTTTGGATTCATTTTTATTTTATTTTTTTGAGACAAAAAGTGATTTTGAAGACTTAAAATTGAATTTTGAATGTTCATAATCATAATTGATTTTGCCTCTAAAATTGATTCTACCTTTTGAAGCTAGAATTTTTAGATCTAGCCTCCAAACATGATTGTTCAACTCCTTTACATGAATGTATGCAAACATAAATAATTTTACCTTAAACTCACTCTTAACTAAAATCAATATTAGAAAATCCATTCAATCGAAACTAATTTCCGTAACTGTAGAACGAAACACAAGCTAAGACTGACTAGGATGGACAAGGTCATGCACCTGTAATAAACTTCTCCGGCATTGGGGTCTTGAGCTGGCCTTGTTATAGATTCAATAAGATAGTCGTCCACATTGGAAGAGTCTACATACACCTGCATTCACAAGCTATGCAATCAAACACATATACAGTTCCATTTAACTAACGGCAGAATAAACGGAAACTAATTCTAAGAGATAATCTAACATACTCTAAGATTAGAAACTAATTATCCTAGGGGATAAGCTAAGATACTCTAATATAACATCAAATATATAAGATATTTTCTCATGTTCTAACATAAAATAAAATATTATGAGGTTAAAAGTTTGAACTTTATATGACAGAAGCTTTCAAAGAAACACAAGTTGAAGATAGCATGTAACCTACACTTTTTAAGACTGATTCAATCCGAGCGGGTTGCTTTGATTGCCAAAATATAAATCCAACAACTACACGCTGGAAAACTTCCTTCAAAGGTTTTAGGAAAAACTTTTGTAGAGGTGTTTCCTCGGAAGTTTTAGGTTCCTTTCCATCACTAAATTGTCCTGCAGAATTCAGCAGAGCAACCCCACTGACAAACTCAGGCAACGCAGTTGCTGCAATCAAAACAGTAATTCCTCCAAGGCTGAAAAATCATCATTATTGAGATAAACATCATAGTTGTAACTTTTCAAACAAATAGGGAAAGAGTAATGATGGCAGATAGTAATTACCTATTTCCAACCAAAACTGCGGGTTCCTTTACAATTTCCTTCAAGAAGTCCACAACTTGATCCCTCCACACCAAGGAATCATAATCAACGAGTGCTTTTTCACTCCACCCAAATCCAAGCAAGTCTAAGGCATAAACCTTGTGTTTCTTAGCTAATTCTGGAATGTTGTATCTGAAGATATGTAAATAAAGATATATGACTCTCAACATAACAAAAAATTAACGTTATCCATACAGTTTAAGCATAATCTAAGCAATAAAACTGAAAAAAGGATAAGATTTCAATGCATAAAACCAAAAGAATGAAAGGAAAGGAAAGGAAAAGAAACCTCCAGTGGAAAGCAGATGCACCAAAACCATGAATAAGGACAACAGGAGGGCCTTCTCCTTGCACAACATAGTGAATTTTATGATCCCTCCACTTCCAATAATTGTACCCTTCTGGTTTGTATGATAATCTTTCAAGTTCCTTCTCTTAAAAAGGAAAAGGCCATGAATATAAGCATATAATATACAAATAAATAACCAAGGTTTCAAATAAAAAGTCCACAACCACAATCTTGGTTGAACATCAGTTTTGAGGGCAACTTTCCTCACCCAAGATTTCTAAAAAACCACACATGATTTGGGAAATATAAATCCAGACAACATGAAAAACTCTTAATTAGTTTGAAAATACACATTTTTAATAGTTTAGGTTGGGCCTAGCGCAACTTTACAGAACCAACTGGCGTGGATAGTGGCCCGATAGCATAAACCTGATAGGATCTTGGAGAAGGTTCTAATACCATCTTAGAATTTTGGGTCAAGCCGAACTCAGCCTTACAAAACTGACTTGTAAGGTAAGGTTTTGCACTCACTTATCAACACATGTTCAAACCATCTTGTATCCAATGTGAGACTCTTTAACACACATTCATGCGACACAAAAACTGTGTTTTTCTTTTCAGATGTGTATATCCCAAATGACTCGGGGGTGGGAAAAGTTCCCCCCTCAGACTTTTTTATGTCTCTCCAACCGCAACACGATTGCAATTGAGGCCCGCGATTCTTTGCAATAACAAGAATCGCGAGGCAACTACAATTTAAATCTAAGAAGAAGAAAAAAAACAGTTTACCAGAAACAATAAAATGAGGCAGCAGCTAGCATTGAGTAACTAACTAACTAACTAACCTTGAGATGGCTGAGCTTGTGAAGTAAGAGTGGAAGCCATTACTGAAACTCCAGTTGCCATAATTCCTTTAAATGCTAAACTTCTCCTGTTCAATTCACACTTACTTCCTTCAAACAAAACAAAAACAAAACAGAAAAACTCAGCAATAAAGAGAAACACATAAACTATGCATTAGAAAGAGTGAGTATTAAAGAGTTACTAACGGTGATAGAGAGGGAATGAAGGTGCAGCAATGAAGCTTTTTCTGGTGAGTTGTAATCTTGAAGAAGGTGAAGGAGTAGATATACAAGAAGCCATTGAAATGTGCAAACGTGGGCAAGAAGAAAAATGGAGACTTTTGAGGATGTTCAGACGGAAAAGAAGAAGCTTGTTTATGGTTTAAGGTTGTTTTTGTGAATTTGTGCGGTGTGTGATGATTGACTGTTGTGGCTTACTCCAAGCCATTGACTCTCTTCCTCTCAGATCAGATTTTTATCAATCCATGTGATTTTTATTTATTTATTTACTTATTTATTTATTTATTTTATCAAGTATAATTGTACTTGAATAAGTGAGAGTATCGTGTATGAACGATCCTCTCAATTTTTTTCCTCTCAATTTTTATATCTCCACCATCAATCAATTTTTCTCCATTTCTTTTAGATTTAAATATTGTTTTATATTTATAATTCGATGGTCCATTTGCCACATTATTTCCTCAATTTGATTTTCTACTTGAGAGAATCCATTTTTATCAGGTAACTTCAATCTTGTATATTACACAATATTCCTATATACTCACAAAAACAATCCAACTCTGAAATTCATTAATTCAGTAGAAATTAAACTTGGGCATAACACTTATATAAGTTATATTTCATTTATACATCTTACTTATTTCAAATTTCTCTAATTATGCATCATATTAAACCTTAATTTGCTTGTCACTTGGACGGAAACGTGTGAATTTAATGTTTGGATAACTTAAAAATAATTATCACCATATAATTAGCTAATATAGTTGGAAAACCTAACAATTAGGGGCACACCATAGTGTCACGTATATATATACAAAAAATAAATCTCTATACTTATCTAAAAAAATTATATTGAGTCACACAAACTTATTACAATATTATTATATAGTTTATAGCTGATGACTGATAGCTTATAGTTTATAGCTGATAAACTAATTACAATGTTTGGTAAAATTAGTGTATAACCAAAAATAACAATTAACTCATTTATAGTGAAATCTTTTTTCAATTTTGGAGTTAGATCATGGTCTTAACATTCATCTTTATAATTGGTGCAAGACGTGATGTAAAAAGGAATGATATATACCTAGTTTTTTTTTTATAAAAAAAGTAACAATATAATCTATATATGTCATTAGAATTATATAATAAAAAAATTGTAATATTTTATATAAAAAAAATAGTTGGAACATAACGCTACATTTTGTATAAAAAAATTCTACATTTGTTTTATTTTAAATTGTGCAATAAATAATAAAGGGTAAAAGTGGATTTTGGATAAAACAATAAGGGTAAAAATAGAAGAAAAAAATGATAAATTATAAGTTCACAAGTTACTTGAAACAACGTATGAAAAATAAGCTATAAATCTGTTTTGAAAATACTGTTACCAAACAGGTCTTTTATCTAATAAGCTATAAAACATAAGCTATATTCGTAAATCTTAATATAATATAATTAATCATCTACTATCAATATATCTATTATATAATTGAATGATTGTGTTTTGTCCGAATGCATTGGTAAAAAGTCTAGTTTATACGTGGTAGTTAGTGTCAAATAGATTTCAATCGAGTAGCTCATAGTCTTGCTTAGATAACTCATTTATTTGCTAGTCCATAAGTTTTTAATCATTGTCCACCTTGTGTTGAAACAATTATTATGAATGAAATGCACACTTAATATTAAATAGATTCATTTGTATCACCTCCTCCGTGGTAGGAGTGTAGCCTATTGATTTTGCGAGCGAAGAAAGAGAACCTGAAAATTAAAAAATAAAGACCAGAGACAAAAATTATGAGAGAAATAGACATTAGAGAGGGCATTAGGGAAAACCCGCAACATAGGATTCCTATATTTTATTCAATTATTTAGTAAGTAGTTTGATATGGTTAGTAACTACAAATTTCACTCGTGAATAAATGAGATGTCCGAATTTAAATTTTAACCTCTACTTATATTATATAATGCAATGTCATTGTTAACTGAGTTGAGTTGAGTTAAGTTCAAAGTAATGAATCACTTTGATTTTAAATTTTACTATATATATATACAGTCAAATCAACCATAACCAAAAAACTCATTATAATAAATATTTAACTTTTATTGTAAATAATTCTAAAATTGTACACACGATTATTGTGATAACGAATTGACATCGTTGTACATAGCAGGGAAATAAACTCTTCAACCATGTGTTTCACCATAAATTGCAATTGCAATTCTGGGCTTAACTCGATTAAGAAAAGTTCCTTGGTCCATGATTAAGGAAAGTGTTATTTGTCTTGATGATATGATAGGAATATATTAAAAGCATTAAAGAGAGAAATAAATTAACGGTTAAATAAGCAAATCAAAACACTGACACGACGGCCACGTTGAGTTTAAGAGCAGATCACATTTCACTTTCAGCAACAAAAATAAAATAAATTATTCAATCCATCTCTTAAAAATGTCCTTGCTTGCACTATTTCAAAATAATAGTAACTTGACTGCAATATTTATTATTTTTTCCATTGATGTACTCTATAAAAAAAATTCAATTTCTTTATTATAAATTATAAAAAAATATTATTTTTTCAAATTACTTTTAGATGTTTTTTATATAATTGAATCTAATTTGTTTGTCTCCACTTTTTCCAATAATTAATAAACAATGAAAATTATTTTTACATCTTTCTAAATGTGGTTTTTAATTTTTTACTTATAATATGGACGGAGGAAGTACCATTATTTATCAACTATCACACTATTTATTTTTTGGTAAATATCACACTAATATTTTATTAAACAGTCTTCGTAAACTTAATTTATTTGAAAAAACAATCACATTTATATGTATGAGCCAAAGTTTAAACTCATATACTTCACTTATTCACTTTAAGTTATATGCAATACCAAAGTTCAAACCTCAAATATTCAACTACTCAAGTGTAAAATTCTAACCATTAAACTATTTTAAAGAAAATTCTATTAAATACAATTATTAAAATTGTTTTAATAAATAATATTAATTTATCAATAAAATGAAAGAAATAATCATTTTCTTTAAAAACGATCACTCTCTGGTCTTATAATCAACAGTCATATTTCAAATATAATCAAAAGTTGAATCATAAAAAATTAATAAATATCTAAAAGTTTAGTCTATAGTGATAAAAAAACATATCTTACATTCAGAACTCTTAGTTCGAAAGTTCGAACTCCTCACAAAACAACTAATTATTTATCTTAATTAAATTGATCAAGACATTGCATGTAATAAATTGGAACATATTAATATGAAAGTAATATTTTGATCAACTAAACTATATTTAGGAGATCTAATTTGCTTTTTCTAATGAAATAAACTTTTTATATGAAAAAAATGGAGTATATAAAAATGCAACATGATAAAAAAGCTTGATCCCATTCAAGAAACGCGATTCCTCGTAGAATCGCGGTGGCGGTGAAGTAAACGATGGCCACTACTCTTTCTTCTTACTTTCGCCACAAATTCAAATAACTCTATCTCATCTTCTTCGTGTTTCTCCGATTTTGCTTTTTCTAGATCTCTTCTTTCTTCATTCAGGTTAGCCCCTTTTCTTCAATTTCATATTTTTATCAAAATTTCACGCTTTCTCTTTTATGAGCTTTCATTTTTTTCTTCTTCTTAGATCTATTTTGTCTCGCTTTCTTTTTTGTTTTATTTTTTATGTTACTCTTAGATTGAAAAATGTGAAGTTAATCAGAACATATAGAATTTTAATTCTTGAAATTCTTTTGCAGCATTTTAGTTTTCTAACTATTAATTACCTTGTCACTAGTGAGCATAATATACTTTGATTAAGTTATTATCATGAGAATTTGACCAAATAGTAGTTAAGTTTTGGTGGATGGATTTAACTTAATTATGCAAATCAAAGGTTGATATATCAATATGATTATGATTAGTTATGCATGTATATGTAATATTATTAACCATTAATGGATAATTACCCACTTTACACTCTAATATCTCTGAAGTGAACTTGCTCAATTTAGAGGAGTCAGATCCAATTTCGGGCCGACTTATTTATTGTGTTTTTGTTAGTATCTGAAATTTAGAAATTAGAACCTTTCATTTTGGATTGGTGCAGTTTATAAGGTGTGGAAACATGTCATTCAAAAGCATAGTGCGCGAGCTCAAGGGGATAAAAAATGGTATAGGTAGCATATCAAAGCGGAGTTTTGAAAGCAAGCATTGGCTCTATCGTTCAAAGTCACATGTTGCTCCGGATGTAACTCCAATTGAACCTATTCAACAGGGACAGTGGGCAAGTCTACCACCTGAATTACTTTTGGATATAATCAGGAGGGTTGAAGAGAGTGAGACATCTTGGCCTGCCCGTGCTGTTGTTGTATTTTGTGCTTCGGTATGTAAATCATGGAGGTCCGTCACAAAAGAGATCATCAAGACACCTCAGCAATGTGGAAGGATCACATTTCCTATTTCATTGAAGCAGGTAATAAATAAATAAATAAATTATTCACCCACTTTCTGGTTTAATTCTAATTATTCTTATCCCTCACGTTTTTTATGTTCCCTTTCCTTTATGTGTATGAATAGCCTGGTCCCCGTGATTATCCGATACAGTGCTTTATTAGGAGGAACCGAGAAACTTCTACATTCATGTTGTACTTGGGTTTGGTGCCATGTAAGTATTTCATTGCTGAAACATTTCATCCCCTTTTCTAAGACAAGGAATATCAATTTTCAAATTTCTCATCTTTACATTACTCTTCAAGCATGTGTTCCATGTTCATGAATCATGACTACAAATGTAGAATTTCAACTTAGTTGCTCTAAATTTATGGCTTTTTATTTATTTACATTCAGATTGTGGTTCATTGTCAGCACCATAGTTTTTTCCTTTATTATCTTATGGTTTACTCTACACATTAAAGCAGCTTTGTTTTGTTTGCTTGTAATTGTATAGCGGAGCATGAGAGCAATAAGTTGTTATTAGCCGCCAGAAAGATAAGAAGGGCCACAGGCACCGACTTTGTCATATCCTTGGCTGCAGACGATTTTTCTCGAGCCAGCAACAAATATGTTGGTAAACTAAGGCAAGTTTTGGTTGATAGAAACATTCATTTCCCTTTTATCCGTTTTTCATCCTGCCCTTTATAATCTCCTCTAATCGATTTTGATACATTTGGCAGGTCTAATTTTTGGGGCACCAAGTTTGCTATATACGATAGTCAACCTCCACATGACGCTGCAGTTCAACCAAATCGTCGACCAAGTGGGAGATCTCATTCTAAGCAGGTCTCACCAAGAGTTCCAGCATGTAGCCATCTTGTCAGCACAATTTCCTATGAGCTGAATGCTCTCTGGACTAGAGGGCCAAGAAGAGTGCACTGCGTCATGAACTCTATACCTATCTCAGCTATTCAGGAAGGGGGAAACGCCCCAACTCCAACATCCTTACCTCAAATATTCAGTGAACCTTTTCCTTTCTCACCAGCACTGAAAGAAAAAAGTCCAATGCCCGATTCGTACTCTGGCAGCCTATCAGAGCTACCTGAACTAAGCCAAGGCTCAACTGATCCCTTGATACTCAAAAACAAGTCTCCGAGATGGCATGAACAGCTCCAGTGTTGGTGCCTAAACTTCATGGGTCGTGTTACAGTTGCATCTGTAAAGAACTTTCAACTTGTTGCTGCTGTTGATCCGTCTCATAATGTTTCGCCTGCAGAGCAAGAAAGGGTAATCTTGCAGTTTGGAAAGATCGGGAAAGATATATTCACAATGGACTACTCATACCCACTCTCTGCCTTCCAAGCCTTTGCCATCTGCTTGACAAGCTTTGATACTAAACCCGCCTGTGAATGAGAACCATGTCACTACATTTGTTATCATCATCTGCTGATCTGTAACATACACAAATGCTAGGCGCATGCGCACTGTTCATCAAGCACCGTAGCATGCAGGTGAAAATCTCAGCTATGCAATCGTCAGTATTCTCCCCCTGTATAATTTGTACTGATTCTGGAATTTATTCTGTATGTTGTGTCATAGTCCTTCAACTGAAATTTAATTATGTTTAGTTACTTTTATAATAATATATAGTAAATATTTGCTAAAACTTTGTAGCTGATGAAGCTTTTGATCAAGCTTAAATACTGAAAATTATTCTAAGTTGTTAATGTTTATTGTTGATGATGTTAATGTTATACAATTATTTTAGGAAGAGCTTTATCATAGAATTACTAGATCAGTTCTCAATTCTCATACAGGTAGTTTACATGCACATGGTAAATATGTTCATTATTTCAATGCTCTATTAAGGGGCGACTAATAAATAATTGATTTGGTTGATATAACCTCTGAATGACTGAAACTTAACAATCTCATTTGGACTAATGGGTACCCACCAAGTTAGGTTTGGGTCAATTTCTGCCGTCTTATTCCATATTTCCAAATAAATATTGTGAATAATTAGTGCGTTATGAGTAGGATATGTTTTAATAATTTTTTTTGACACCAATCACTTTTTTCTTTTAATTTTTAAAATTTTGGTGTGCGGGTCCAGTTGAGAAAAAGTCATTTGCTAAATACATCTGTATGATTACCAAAGATCTAGTCCAGGGCACAAGAATGCTAAAAACACATGTCTCAGGTTATGTGTCTGTTTTCCTATTTTGATTTGTGTACAACCTCATTCTTAATTATAAGGAAAATTCAACTTTTTAGATTAACTAATGTATCTAGTCTATATTATAGATTAGATACATTAATTTTTAAATGAATCTAAAAGTACATTTCTGATTATAATTAAGAATATGGGGAGTATCAACTTGCTGAATAAAAACAGGTCTCAAGATATTAGAGAAATTAATAATACTACCTCTGTCCCAAAATATAAGAGCTAGTTTGACTACTGCACGTATGCCAATGCACAATTTTGATCACAAATATCTTTAATTCTCTATTAGTAAAAATTATAAAATTTGGATATTATGAAAATACTCATCAAGACAAATCAAACAAGATCTTATATGCTTATACTTACATCTATATATTATTAAAAAAGTATGGTCAAAATATGATAAGTGAATAGTACCATTTGATCAAAATGGTTCTAATAAAATGGGACGGAGGTAGCATATTTGATTCAAAACAACTTTTCAAATAATAATGAAATGACACTCGGATTTAAAAGTAAAACAAGTTGGTACTTTTTTTGAGTGAGCAGCCGCCCCTTTCTTTTTATCTAGTTTTCTCTTCTTCATCCATTAAAGAGGAATGGTTTAGAGTTAATTTTTTTATTCAAAATTAATTCAAAATTATCTCTCTAAATTATTCTTTCTTTTTATTTTATTTTTCCATTTTATTAAAATAAGTGATTTTTACATATATGTAATATATTTTCTCGTTATTTTGTTGTTTTAGTGCGACATTGTGTTGATCGTCGTCTTGGTACTAAGTTTTTTTTCTCGTCTTGATACGGTGTTTGCACGTTGTAAATTCTGAGTCATGAATGTCCTAAGCATTTCAATTTCATCATCTTTGTAGGTTCTCACATTTGTAGACATTTTTTTGTTATATGCTATTAACACGAATGTTGTGAATTTATTCGTAGATTTATCTTTTTAAGATTTTTGCAATTTCAAATTTTTATTTTCAATGTATTGTACTATTTTAAATAAATGAATGTCATTTGAAGTAAAAATTAATTAAAAATACTGTTCATCAACTTCCATTACCAACCTGTAATTTTGATAATATCACCGTGTAGTGGACGTGAGAAAGTTACACTATTAGTATAGATAAACTCTGTTACCTCGACCAAAACTGTGATCAAAAGCGCATTCAAGAAAACTGAAAAAAATCAATAGGTAATCTATTTGGTCTAATCTCACAAAAAGTACTTAGTTACATCTATTGGTCTAATTCATTGACCAATTCAGTATAACCTCTTAAACTGGTAGTTTAAAGACTAAACATTAAACTGTCAAATAAGGTTATTAACCACACAAAAATGCAAAACAATGAATTTAATAGATCGGTGTGCCTGCTTTCACGACATCCTCTTGGCTTTCCACCATAAAAGTTATCACATGTGGCTTTGGGCACGAATGCAAATATACATTCATCTTGCAATGCAAGGCGAATGTACATATTATAGAACATGGCTCCAAAGGGAGCTAGCTATTGAGCTTTATTTTACAAGCGTTTCCAAAAAAAAAATCACTGTAGAGCATTGACTCAAACTTAAATTATGCTATACCCGATAGTGATTAATCACAACAAAAAACGACAAATTTTACTTATATACTTGAGCAATGGTGAAAACTGACAGCAAGACTCAAATAGCATAGGGAGATGGGTGAAGATTGATATGCAGATCCCATATCTACTCCTATTATAAACCACTTGCAGATCTAAACAAACCATAAATACCAGCAAGAAACAAAGGGCCATATCTAATCCAATTATAAACCCACTTGCAGATCTAAACAGTACAAGCAAGCAAGAAACAAATGGTACTAATAGCCACATTTTCTGATGGCATGTTTTGATGAATATTCATATCAGTGAGATACATTTTTGCCACTTGAGTGGCTACTGGTTTGGTTTCATCAGACCCGATTCACGATATAATTAATCAGTGAGCAGCCTTCTTTGATTTAACAATAGGGTGGCTTGATTAAGTCGTTCCATAAAATCTCATCTTATAGTAGAGTAAGTGATGAACTCTCTTGAAGTAAATTGAAATGGCTGCTGTGGAATGGGGTTCCTGCAATAGAGGTTTACATAAAAAGCTGAAATGATGTAACTAACTAACTGTAATTATCTAAGAAATTGATTAAAAAGTATAAGGAGACATACAGTCTAGGCCCGTAGACTTTGATCTGCCGCACATGAGTATCCCTTCCATTGAGATGGTTTGACAACACAGCAATTTGCAACATAAATGCATTGACAAAAGTTTCACTGCAATTGGTGATGAAAGGCAATCATAAGATGCTTATCAAAAGAGAAAGAAATCCCCTAGTTATATTACATGGTAATTTCAATTCAATTAGTCTTCATCAACATATTGAGTTCGAGTATAAGAATCAAGAGCACAATCCACTGATATAGTAAAGGAAAATAGAATTGTTTATTTATTGGATTTGGCTCCTCTGAAGTGAAAAAAATCAACAACTGATATATTTAAACATACTCATGATTTGTTGTTATACACATACATATAATATAATGGATTGATTTATTCATCAACAGTTGATATTACTCATTTTAGAATCTCTATTTAGAGGAGATTATTACACTCAATTCATGTATATTATTACCAAACACATGTTCAAATTAGTACATCCAAGGATACAACACAAGGAGCAAGAATTAAAAGAAAAACTAGCAAAATTCCTGCATAAAAAAACATGAAACCAATTACTGCTTTGGAAGATCACATATCAGATTACATTGGTCACATCCGAAGTCAATATTGAAATTACATAATGACTTGCAGGTTAGTTCAATGCCTCAAAAGTTTCTAGCTTTTAACGAAGCTAACACGCAACATGTGAGAAAAACACTTACCGAGGATCAAGTCCAGATAATGAGAGATAAAGCCAACCAGTTGGTTTCACAAGTTCCACAGCTTTTATCTCCTAAAAACAAATATTGTTCACAGATTCAGAATAACCAAATTGATCATCAATAAAACCAACACCGACATTTCAGATTAAAAACATATCTGATGTCCAACACACGCAATACCAATGCATGTGGTTACATTCAAACACTTCCAATTCATCAAACTATTACTATAATCATATCAGTGTCCACATGTCAGTGTCATGTCAATATAATAAATGATTTTAGAAAAAAGACCTTGAGGTTATGAAAGCCATCTCCGGCGCGAATGGAAATCTTACTCGGCGTATAACTCTCATCAAGCTTGAAATCCACGTATAGCACAACTAACTACAACAAGCCAAAATCCAAATTCCTAATTAAAAATAAAATTATTAAAATCTAAAAAAATTCAAATAGATAGAATATAGTTAGTTACTACTTGTAATCGAACTTTCTTTTGGAATTGAATGTTAACAAAATGAGGTTGAGCACCATCAGATCTGAAAACAAAGAAAGAAATTGAATAAATTGAGTTAGTAGAAGAATTATGAAAATGAAAACATTATACGAAGATGAGTGAGAGAAAGAAAGAGTAAGTAACTGCCAATAGGTTTCGAGATTGTCATCACGAAGAGAAGAAACGCCGTTGCCGGTTTTGCAGG
Organism: Trifolium repens; assembly: GCA_030408175.1. NCBI lineage: Eukaryota > Viridiplantae > Streptophyta > Magnoliopsida > Fabales > Fabaceae > Trifolium > Trifolium repens. The sequence goes on from CP125851.1 coordinate 44,390,783, forward strand.
AGCTAACACTCCAGGCAGCTTTTTTACCTAATTCACGGAGGTCTTCATCGACGATCAAAACTTGGTTACCTCCGCTTAACTTTCCTTCTTCTTCACCCTCCGATGATTCCGCCGCCATTTCTAAACTCATCGACGATGATGCTTTTGCTTCAGGTGAAGCTAGCCGAGGGTTCGTTCGTTCATTTCAAATTTATATTAAAAATTACAAATATATCGAATGGAACTTCATAATTGAAATATTACTGTTTTACCCAATTTGCACCAGCTTACTAGTATCTTCCAAAAACTCAGCGTTGTTGTTTCATTTCATTGTTTATTACGACTATTGCTAGTAATTTGCACATTGGGTAAAACAGTAATTTGCACATTTAATAATATAAAATTTTTTTAAATTTTTTTTTGAAGAGGCAAAAATGAAATATATATTAATCAGGTAATCTCCTCAGCCCAAGGCGTGCCGAAAAGATTCCAACAAATTACATAGTGTCAAGAATACAAAGCAACAAGAGAACTAAGAGATGCCCAAACTAATACACGGGCTCGACCACCAACTATGGTAGTTTGAGACTAGATTAGAGTTCGTAGTCTTCAACCACCGGTAGGAGAACATTTTAACTTTGTCCAACAGCTGAGGGAGGGAGCACTCTGAATTTCTGAACAGTCTCTGATTTCTTTCATTCCACACAACCCACACGGAGACGAGCCAAATTAGCTGCAGGAAAGATCGTCGCGCTCTTGCACCGCCAGAAGAGAAAGTAAATTGATGAAAATGATCTGATAACTGCTGAGTGTCGACCGAGGAGAACCCAATCCAAGCCCTAACCAACGGCCACAGGGAGCCGAAAAAACTGCAGGAAAGGAATAAGTGTTGAGCTGATTTAACATCGCCGCAACCGGTTACACAATAATGAGCGTCCGGAGAGATGATGCCTTGAGCTACCAGATTTACTTTTGTGGGCAACCTGTCGCGTAAAAGTCGCCAAGCAAAAGTAGAAATCTTCAAGGGGACCTGTCTGTGCCAAATAAGATCTGCAGCCACATCCAGAGCAATAGGATGCTGAGAAGTCAAGAGCTCATAAGCACCACGAACTGAGTAACCACTGTCAGGGTCAGGTCGCCACTGCCACCTATCAGGATACTGGGCCTGCAGAGAAAAATCGTAAAGTAAAGCCTGACACTCCCTCGCCATATCCTCCTCCCACACCCACAACTGTCTCCTCCATACCCATGCATCTCCTCCAACCGCCCACCCTAAAGAATACATCTCTGCTACCGTACTCGACTGGTACTCCGACAAATCAAATAAGCGCATAAACCTCTCCCGCAAGGTGAACCCACCCAACCAAGGATCAGTCCAAAAAAAGGTTAAATGTGCAAATTTTGAGAAAATATTTCTGTTTGTTAACATTTTTTTTATTTCTAATTGTTTTTTTTTTAACGCGCTAATTGTATTTTCTTAGTTTCTTTCTTTCTGCAGTTATAAATTCCCAGGGTTGTTGTAGATATATAGTTTAACGACTCTAATTACGCAGCACAAATTTTACTAATTTTAATTTGCACACGGATTAAGATTTTAACTGTTCATTTCAAATTCAAAATCGGCATCGTAAATGCATCGAATCACATCGCCTTTTTCTCTTCTCACAACTAAAAACACTCTTATAGTGCCTAGAGGTGGAGCTCTTTAACAATTCCTCTGCACCGTGTCTAAGCTATGCTAGTTAAATATCTTCACATACATCAAATTATATCTCAATATTACATCACTTTGCTATATTAATTTCTAAAAGGCTTAAAGGACATATTCGTCCCTGTATGTTCCAAATTTTTTTATTTTAGTCCTTGTATGTTTTTTTCATGCAAATTAGTCCCTGCATGTGTAGAAATATTTGGTTTTCGTCCTTGCCGTCAGATTCCGTTTAAAATACGCTTATGTGGCAGACAGACTAACACGTGGCAACTATGAGTAGGCAAATGAATCCGACTCAGTCACAAAGGAAGGACCAAAATAAAAAAAACACATTGCATATGTTTGAAATCCCTAAATTCCCAAATTTCTTTCTCTTCTCTTCTCACGCTCCGAAATCTCTTCTCTTCTCTTCTTCCCAAATCAAGCTCATGGCAATTGCACTCACACGAAATTTGCCCACTCGGTGTTGCTTTGTCATTGGAATTTCTCAACCGATTTCTGGGTTCACTAGCACTGGGACGAACATATGGAGGATGACCTTCAATTTCATCATCCCATGTGAACAAATCACAATTTGGTACCTACATATCAATTCAACATTTTTCAATTCAACTCAACAATAACCAGACAACACATTGTCAACAGATTCAAACCATTACTGTAAAACGAAAACAATTGAAACATGACACACGAAATCATATTCAAACCATTACTTACCCTCAATCTTGAACATTTCCAACATATGCAATTTGGGAATTTAGGGATTAGGGATTTAGGGATTTCAAACATATGCAATGTGTTTTTTTTGGTTTTGGTCCTTCCTTTGTGACTGAGTCAGATTCATTTGCCTACTCATAGTTGCCACGTATTAGTCCGTCTGCCACATAAGCGTATTTTAAACGGAATCTGACGGCAAGGACGAAAACCAAATATTTCTACACATGCAGGGACTAATTTGCATTAAAAAAACATACAGGAACTAAAATAAAAAAAATTGGAACATAGAGGGACGAATATGTACTTTAAGCCTTTCTAAAATATCTCCACATATATCTATATGATGAGATATGAATGAATGCAAGTGTAAAACATTTTTACTTTGATGGTACATATCAATTGAACTCAATATATATATATTATTCAACATATAGTCATATATACAAAGGGAATAGCAGCCCAAAGCCTAAGATAAGAGGCTATTTCTACAACTATATAATCTATGATCACCAAATCACAAGTCACCAACCATCCCTCTAGCATCTTGAGAGAAGATGAGAAAATGGAGAACTTCCCAACTACCTTTTCCAACCCTTACTTAGCATGTCAAAAAAACTATACATTATATCATATAACAGAACTATGCATCATATGTGCAAAATTATGAAGCAGACAAATTATGAAAGAATAATTTGATCCCATAATAAATGGTGCAAGATTAGCCTAAAGTGCAAGAAATATATCCTATAAGGAGAACTCAGTTTCATCTCTTGTTATTTGATGAATCTGAACTTTATTTTCCGAACCGTGATAGCTTCTTAAAAATTGAGTTGGACTTCTTTGACGGTTTCTTTTCTTCAAAGTGATCCTCGTTAGAATCTTGAGAGTTGTTGAGATTTGGCTCAACTTCCCTTAAAAGTCGGAGTAGTTCAAACGCTATCACCTTTGACCTATCGTTTCCCATATTGGAGATATTGACAAGATATGGTATAATACCCTCGTACATAACCAGCTCACAATATTCCAAGCTTTGAGAACACAAAGAGAGTACAATAGCTAGTGCCGGTTCCTTTTCTTCGTCGGTGCCAGAACCAAGTATTTCAACAACACAAGACATGCATCCCTTAGTTTCAACAATAGAAATCCTACCATCTTTAGTATCACAGAGGTTTTTCAATATACATATACAGTCTCTCCAAAGGGATTTGTCTTCGAAAAATGGTAGTATTTTTGGGATGCACTCGAGAGACGCCATGAATGAACAAAGTTCGGTTTTGGATGAAAAATTGCACATTATTCTAATAGCTCTGTGTTGGTACTCTTTGTTACCAGAATCCAGGATCTTTGAGATAGAGGTTAGTGCACCGGAAGCTGCAATGTTAGCTTTATTGGACCACTGATTCGACAATGTTTCCAGTATGGCAAGAGCTTCACCAATCACGTCTGACTCTAGAAGACTTGCCAACACACTGCATGTATCTTCACTCAAGTTTGTCGCACAATTTCTGCATTAAAAACATAGAGAAGTCATTCCAATATCAAAAACAGGTACAAAAATAAAGCATGCCGTCATTTTGAAACTGGGAAAAGATTTTATTTATTTTTTTGTATTGGAATTGGAAGAAAATATAATTTTAACATATCTTGGATGCTCTTGTTCAAAAACATATCTTGGATGGATCAGAATGTTCATCAGGTGTCAGCTCAATGGTAAAAGTTTGACCATGTAGTACTTTGGTGTGAAGGCAAAAGAAAGTGTACCTGCAGTACTTTGTAAATTCCAACAGCAACTGACATCCACTTCTCAGAGCTTTTGTGTCATGCTTATCATATGCCGTGCTCAGAAACCTCACAAGTGGGTCAATGAAATTGTCCGACGACATGGAGCTAAGACCTTGGTTATTGCATTTGAAACCTATTTTCATATCTTCGACGACTTGGCATTGCGAATCCCATTGACGCTCGTGAAGTTTAGACAAGGGTACCAGATATTTGTCATGTGTTTGTGAATGAGATTGATGCCCGCGAGAACCATTTCTGGTGTTGATCAACATCGAATTTAAGCCATGACTAGCCTTCACAAGTGAGGAGTCTGAATTATAACTGTTATCTAACGATCCAAGTGAAATGTTACTAAGATCCATTGGCAAGTTCAAACCATTCATGGAACTTCCAAAACTCTTAATGGAAGCGATGGAATCTTCCCACAAGCGAATGCCTTCTGCCTGCCTACTTGGGTTAGGAATCGAGACTCCATTAGTTTTGCACCAGTTTGATATTACTTTCTTTAAAGCAACGTTAGGAGTCATCTCCATATGCGGCAGTTTCTTTTTAGTTTTCGGGCATATAAAATGACCCTCATCAAACCATTTCTGTATCCACATCCTTTCGCATGTTTCTCCTGAAGCAATGACAACAGGATCATACATCAACCTTAAAGATATTGGACAAATGTATTCCTTCGGGGGTGCAACTCTACTCAACTCGCTGACACGTGTTCCATACTGATCATGGTTCAAATACGGCCCCAACTTCACATGATCGGTGCATAAAGAATCACAACCAGAGTTCTCAGTTGCAGCTGGTTCTTCATGATGAGAATAGACCTTCGCTTGTTCTCCTGTATTTAATAAGTTTCCATACTTTTTCACAAGATACAACAGATTTTTCAAGATCGCCATTTTATTTTCCTCTTGTGGTCCAACTTTTTGTAGTAACTTCCCAATAGATCTTTTTTCTATTACGACGGATGTTGCGGATGTAATACTAAGTCTTGCCGCCGCAAACTGAAGAGATTTGACATCTGAGTTTTCTTTTGAATCGTTATCCATGGTTGAAGGACCTTGCTGGAGCAATTCTCTCATAACCCTTCCAGCCTCTTCTTCAGCAGAATCCAGGACAAAGGTCACACACCTTAGATCATCAACTATTCGAGAAATCTGCACGAGACATTGCAATGCCAACTAAATGAAACTCCAAATGGAAATATATATTCAACAAATAGATCAATTACAAATAAAAAACAAATAACAAAATCATATCGTATACAATAAACTTGACTAACCTCTGCAGCCAACATAACAGGAACTATATCCTGAATCTGCACTAAGCTTTTCTCTAATGACTTTCTTGCCTTTTGGCATTTTGACACTATTGACTCCCCTGTCATAGCCTGAAAGTAATATTATAATCAAATAAATTAGCATGCAACACGCTACCAAAGAATGAATGATAAGATCATATATGACTTTATAAACGTGTATCTATCTCTTTGTATAATTATGTTATCATAGATTAACGTTATATAGTCAGGAACTTTCATGGAAAACAAATGGAATTTTCAAGCTGAAATAATAAAAAGAGCTACACACCAGGTAGAGTTTACTAGAATCAGAACAATAATGCAAAAGTTGTTTGGCTTTATCAAGTGTACTGATTAGCAAAACGAGAGCGGGTATTCCTGATGAGGACCGAGGGCGTGCTTCCTCTATTTGCGGAAATATCTTTAACACTCTATCAACTAATTTTTTGAGTTCTGTGCACATTCTCCGATGTACCTTTTAACATGAATTGCAATCAATAAAATGATTGGTTCCAATATCCAAGTGAAGTTACAAATAACAGAAACATATCCTAAAAGAATAATTCAAGTGACAAAGTCAGCTGATTTTTCTTCTAGATCAAACAAATCCCTGAAAAGTCGCAATGAAACAGTCCAAGAAATACAATAGGTATTGAAAGTTAAATGTCAAAAATAATATCCACTACAATATAGTTGAATTCGGTTACTTTATGTACCTTAAAAGAGCGGGGATCTGGTAATTTCTCTACCACTTCACAACTATCAGTTCCCATTCAAGGGAGTTTCAATTCCTGCAAATGAGAAAGGGAAATAATATTAAGTCAGTTATTGCACTTCTTGCATAATCATTTGATATGTTATCGAGACCCGTCAAGATTAACGGTTAATGCATTTTTATTGAACACCGTTAATCTTGACGGATCTCAATAACATACTAAATATCACTATATGAAACCCTCCAAAATTCCCCTCCCAAACAGACACTAAAATTTCTCTCTTAGATCAAGTGACATATGCACAAGATGATCAATGGTAACACATGAATAAGATCAGTAACCTATGTTGTGAAAGCGGAAAAGCGTCGCGACGCGGGCACCCCCAAAATTGACGCGGCGCGGTAGCGGTGAAAATCGCGGGCGCTATTTAGGTGTCGCGTCGCGGACAATAAAAAAAAAATATACTTTCAAATACTACCCAAAAAAAAACTCAATCTTCAAAGTATAGAGGTTTAAAACTAATAAAAGACCAATCATCCAAAATACCAATAAAAGTCATTAAAACTCAAGGAAACAAACAAACACTTAATTCTAAACATGAAATAAAAACTCAAGAGTCATTAAAATTCATGGTTTCTTCATCATCATCACTTCCTTCATCACTACTTTCCTCTTCAAGCACTTACCTTGCAATGAGAAGAGAGGAGATGAAGGTTGAAGGCACAGCTGCGTACGAGAGAAGAGATGAAGAACGGATATGTGCGTACAAGAGAAGAGAGGCAGGGCAGCGTTTTTGTGTTTTAGAGTTAGGGTTTAATAAAATACCACAAATACCCTTCAAACGGTTAAAAAAATAAAGGCAAAACCGTCTTTTTCCCTTTCTTGAAATTGCACCGATCCGAACCGCTCCGCAACCGCAACCGCACCCGCGATCGCGCCCGCAACACCTAAAACTCGGCCGCAACACCCAACCGCGCCGCTACGCAGAGCACTATAGCGGCTATCCCAAAAATCCCGCGACGCACCGCGATTGCGGCCGCGACAGCCGCGATTCACAACATAGTCAGTAACACTATGTGAAAGTAAAATCCACTAATTAAAAAACAAACGGAGTATTAAGAAGGCGGTCCACTGTATGGTATCATATGGTTCGATCCCTGCGGCTAACAAATTCACCACTAACATGCCTATAAGAAAGAAAAAAAAGAAGGAAAGATTTACACAGGATACTCCAGCTAATAGAGTAGAACTACAGTATCTTCATTGCTTAAATCTAATTTTCATGTAGTAGAATTTCAAATAGTACTACCATTTTAAATTTACACATAAACTATATCATATAATCTTATTCTAATTGCTCACTAATCAACATACAAAAAGACAAACCAAAGAAGAAAATAAAAAGGAAGCAAGCAAATAATGATTTCTAAAAGATTGAAATAATTCATTGATTACGGATTCACCCTAACTCCACCTCAAAACCACCACCCCGACGGTTCATTCTTCCCCTTTCTTTTATAGGGTTCATTCTTTCCGTTCAGATCGAACCAGATACTGATACCAATTAATACGGATTGAACCTGACTCCAACACAAAAACATGATTCAAAGGGGTGGATTGTCCAATCTTATATAAGCCCTCACACTATGTTGGACTCCAAGTTGGGTTCATGATGAAGCCCAACTTGCACATGGCCATTGGTAACATTCACTATGATAAATTGGAAACATTTTGAACCAAAAATTAAAATAGAAGGTAAAAATTAACTTCAATTACAGCATAGAAAACAAAAGACAGACAGAAATAAATGAGTTACCTAGTATAACGATGATGATGTTGATGACAAGAAGAAACAGTGAAAGAACTTTGAATTTTCAAAGAAGAAAACTCGCTACTAATACTATATACTCCAAAAGCCGCCAAACAAACAAAGACTTATCAAAACAATGAAATTTTGTTGTATGAAGCTAAAGTTGAAGACATTTCAACGCATGTTTAGTGAAGCTTTAGCATAGATAAGATAAGATGATGATGAAGAAAACGAAACTGTTCCAAGGAATCTTAATAATAGGTGTAATAAAGTAGTAAGAGCACGAGCTCATTATTATCTCCAAAATCCCACTTCAGAACATTGAAAATTTGATGATAACCCCACAAAAAGTAAAAAGCAAAAGTTGAAACTTTATCGAAATCAAAGCATACCCATGTGAACAAAATCAACCATATAGCACTCAGAAAAGTGCAACAACCAAGCTGAGTTTCAAGGAAATTGAGAGGAAGAAAGAAAGAGTGGTAACTGGTAATACTAATAGAGTAAGAAGATAAAAAATGAATAAAAAAAGAAATAAAGAAAGCAAATAATAATAATAATGAGAAAAGAAGAAAAGTGGTGATAAAGGACCAAGTCGATGAAAGTAGAAGGAAAGTGTGAAATTTGACTAGTGGATGGAGACAAGGGCACTCAACAACAAAGAGGGATGAGGGATGTACCCCACACATCAAATAAGCACCATTCTGAGGGTACTCCACAGTTGACAACGAGTAGCCGTACAAAATAATCTCTCCATTGACACTGTTGCATATTTAGGGTCTGTTTAGATGACAAAAGAAAGCTGAAGGAAAAAAAGTAAGAGGAAAGTATTGCAGGATTGAAAGTTAATAGAAAATGAAAGGGAAATGAGGTGTGTGTTTGGTTTGGCGGTGACTAGAATTGATTTTGGTAGAATTGATTTTGACAGAATTGATTTTGGTTAAAAGTGAGTTGAGCAGAATTGATTTATGTTTGGATAAATTAATGTAAAAGTGATTGATATTGTTTGGATAGTTTAACTAAAATCACTTATAGATGCATAATTACCATATTGGGTTTTAATATGTATATTTTCATAAAACTAAATTACTGATAGTTAAATATAATATTTAAAAATAATTGATATAAATTATTGATAGTGATTCTTAATTTTTAAAAATAATATTTAAAAAAACTCCTTAGTTTTTAAAAATAATTGATAACTGTATTTTTTGCTGGGACAAAAAAATCCAATCCAATAGTAAAAAAAATCAACAAAAAACCAACTCAATAGTAAAAAAAATAAAACAAAAAATTAACAAAAACCCAACCCAATAGTGAGAAAATAAAACAAAAAGTCCTATTAAAATTCTCAGCTCAATTTCTCCATCACTAACTAGAACATTCTCTATATTTTTGTCCGCCTCTCTCAAGTTCTTCCCTTTAATTCAATTTTTAGGTTGCCAAAATTTGCAATTTTTCATTTGTGTTCTTAATGTTTGTCTGGTTGAAGCTTCCATGGGTCATCATTCTTCCCCACTTTCTCTTTCCCCAAATTTGCAAATCTAAGAAGAAAGTGTTCTAGAAAATTTAAAAAATTGAAGCTTGAGGAAAAGAAAATATATTTGTCAACAACTTTCATGTTGAGTTGCAGGTGATGAGGTGAAAGAAGGAGGAAGCTTGAAAATTTCTTTGCTTAGCTTGTTGATGGCTATTATTAAGGGCAATACGGGAATAAAGTAAAAATCTGTAACTGTCATCCAAGAGTACCCACAGAATCGATTTGCTTCAACGTGGAAGCTACAAATTCTGGCTTCACCTGAAATCGATTTTGGGTGGTTAGAATCGATTTTGCATCAAACACCCAAACACCTTAAAAAATGAAAAACTTGCTTTTGGCCCTTTTGAACGCGCTTTTGCCGGTCTCAACGCGTAACCAAACATACGCGAGATGATTTTTTAGTTGTTTGGTAGGAGTGAAAGTGAATAGAAAGTGGGAGGAAAGAAAGAGATATTTGTTAAATGACATAAATATCCCTATAATATAGGCTCTGTTTGGCAAAAATAGCGGATGACTGATAAACTAGCTTATGGCTGATGGCTGATAGCTTATAGCTGATAGCTTACGGCTGATGACTTATAGCTAATAAGCTAATTAAAATGTTTGGTAAAATTAGCGGTTCAATCATAGATAAATGTGAAATGACATACAAGGGCATTCATAATTAATAATATATTTTTTATTTAAGATATTTATAATTTAGTAATTTAATTTTTTAATTTAATATATCTTTTATATTTTAATATAGAATGAAATTTATTCACTAAAATTTTACTTTAAAATTATTTTCATTTCAATTTTTATATTTTATAAAAATAATTGAACGAAACAATAATAAATTGATTAAGGTGGTAATTACTTAATATTTAAAATACTTAAAATTTAGTGATTTAAATTTATAATTTAATTTATCTTTTCTATTATTATTATTATAATATTAAATTAAATTTTAATCTTTTTTTTTTATAGAGGTTAAATTTTATTCTTTGAAATTTCATTTTAAATATATCTTCATTTCAATTTTTATACTTTATTAAAAAGATTAAACATAATGTACCAAAAAAAAAGATTAAACATATTAAAGAGGTGATAATAGGTACATGCTATAGTAACGTTGTACCAAAAACTAGGTACATCAACGTTTAAAAAAAAAATTCAAGATCGTAAAAAAAATAATTGGTATACAAGATATGTGCAAGTGTAACAACGTAAAAAAAATATAGGCACAACATACCTATTTTGTTTTAAATTATACTCCCTCCGTTTCTTTTTAATTGTCTTTTATTATCAAATTTAGCGTTTTTATTTAATTGTCCTTTTTGTATTTTATGGGTATGATTTGTCAATTATACCCTTTGTCAATTGCTCTTATCTTTTTCCATAAAACCAATTAATGTTATATATTTGGAAAACTAAATCTTTTTTTTAATTTTTTTTGTTGGTACATAACATATTAAATTTTGTTTTTTTTGTACATAATATATTAAATTTATTGGAAAGAAAAAGTGTGGGCAAAAAAATAGGAATTTATTAGTGGATTAAAATGAGGGTATAATAGGAATATAACGTGCAAAAATATACTTCCTTAATTTGGTGTTATCATTCTAAAAAGACAATTAAAAAGAAACGGAGGGAGTACTATATAAAAAATTATAGTAAAGGATAAAAATGGATTTAATATAAAATCATAAGGGTAAAATGGGAAGAAAAATTGATAAGCTATAAGCTCATAAGCTACTTGAATTAACTTATGAAAAATAAGCTATAAGTCAGTAAAATAAGCTATAAGCTCTTTCTGAAAAACAATTACCAAACAGGTCTTTTAGCTTATAAACTATAAGACATAAGTTATAAGTCAGTTTTTTGAATTAGATCCATAATATGTATAATGTGAGAAATTCTATAATCATCATAGAGATATTATAGTCCATTTGACACAAATTTTTGTCTTCATTCTACTTTCTTCCCACAATTGGACGGAAAGTAAAATGGTGTGGGTCCCAACATCTACACTCCCTTGCATTGAACTTTCCTTCTTGTGCCAAACGATGGAATGATATCGATATTTGAGCTTTCTTTCCTTCATCAAACTTTCCTTGCACAATCATTGGAAACAAACACACGCTACGGGTGAGTTTGTTGTGGATTCTTTTGAAAAAAAACTATTTTTTTAAAATAAATCTATTTTTTAATTTTGATAAAGTTTGTTATAATTTTTTTTAAAATTATATTTAACCTCAAAATGTATGAACTAAGGAACCCAAGTATAAAAAATTTCTATTTTGAAAAAATCGATTTTTTTATCGTAAACAAGTACAAAGTATTATTAGATTTTCTTCAAAATTTATACATAATTTCTTTTAGATTTTTTTTAAAAAAAAATCTTAAATAAACGCATCCTTAATAACAATATGAAAATTTAAAAGAATCTGAAAGTCCACAACTTCTTTTTTTCTTTTCTTCAAACCCTAGTCGTCACTAGTTTTTTCTTCTTCTGAGTCTATTGAAGAGGGGTGATTTTAGGTCAGTTTTGGCCTAAAATCATCCCTCCAAATTATTTTTCCTTCTCGTTATAATAAATAAGTTTGATTTTTCACATATTTGTTTGTTTTGATTTCCCGTTTTTGTACGGTGTATTTGGTTGTCCCGTCTTTGTGCGGTGTTCATTTGTTTCAGGTTGAAGGAGTAGATCCGATTTAGTGTAAATCCAATCAATGGCGACTTTGGTGTCATCAACGCTACAGATCCGGAGGCATGGATATTCCGGACACTTCAATATAGTCATATTTGTAGACATATGTAATTTGTCGTTTTATGCTATTAACATGGATGTTGTGAGTTTGTTCACAGATTTATCCTTTTTGTTTTTAGCGATTATGAATTTGTATTGCATCGATGTACTCTATTTATTTGAATGAATGAATATTATTTATTTTGTCAAAAAAAAAAAAAACGCATCCTTAAGGTCTCGATTTAAGTATTTTTTTATTCATTTTTTAGTTTTTATGCATTTTATAAAAAAAAATGGATGTATACATATAGGGGTGCTCAAATCCAAACCAATCCAAATAAAAACCGCAAACCGATCCAAAAAAACCGAAAACCGCAAAAAATCGAATATTTTTGGATGTGTTTGGATGTTCTTTTTGTGAAAACCGCTGGATCGGATCGGATTTTGAATTGATTTTTCAAAACCGATCCAAACCGAACCAAACCGCATATATATTTTTTAATACTTATTTAACTTTTTAGTAGTATAATATATTGCATTAATATATTAATGGTTGATTTTTATTTTCTCAATAATACTTATTAGTTCAATTTAATGTATTTCTTTTTACTATTTCATAGATTTCAAATATAATTGATAATTTTCATTGCAAAATATTAATTTTTAACATATTATATATTGTGTTTACATCAAATATATTATTTTATCGTGTTATTATAATATTAATATTTAATTAAAAAAAATTCAATTTATAATTTGGATATCCAAAAACCGATCCAAATTAAACCGCAAAAAATTGGATCGGATTTGATCGGATTTTTTTTAATTAGTCATCCAAAACCGAACCAAACCGCAAGTAATAATAACTTTGGATCGGATGGATTTTTGCCTCAAAACCGATCCAAACCGAACCGCGATCACCCCTATATACATAACTCGTTTACTCTTTCCATAACATTTTAAAATTCACATTTCTAGTTTTATAATTAACTTAGAAAAATGAAATTTACTTATAAAATATCAAGAAGGTAATAGATTTCTTTAGTGATAGTGCTTAATGAATTTAGCACTTCTAAAAATTTTATTTAATGTACTTCACTAAAAACTGTAGATCACCCATCAATAATCATATACGGCTATATATCAATATTTTTTTGACACACACATATATATATATATATATATATATATATATATATATATATATATATAAGTTTGATTTATTAGAAAGAGCAAAAGTCCCTGGTCCTGCTCAGTTTTTTATGTTAACAAACAAGCTGAGATCGAAAGAGGCGTTCCCCGCCTCGTTATTAATTACAAACCTCTTAACCAAGCTTTAAGTTGGATTCGTTATCCTATCCCAAACAAAAAAGATCTCTTAAATCGTCTGCACAACGCAAAAATATTCTCTAAATTTGATATGAAATCTAGATTTTGGAAAATACAGATTAAAGAAGAGGATCGCTACAAAACAACCTTTATTGTTCCTTTTGGGCAATATGAATGGAACGTAATGCCCTTTGGATTGAAAAATGCTCCTTCTGAATTTCAAAAAATTATGAATGATATCTTTAACCAATTCTCCAAATTTACCATTGTTTATATTGATGATGTTTTGGTCTTTTCACAATCCTTAGACCAACACTTTAAACACATTAATATTTTCATCTCCGCCATCAAGAAAAATGGTCTCGCTGTTTCTAAAACAAAGATTAGCCTTTTTCAAACAAAAATTAGGTTTCTTGGTCATAACATACATCTAGGTACCATTAATCCTATCCATAGAGCAATTGAATTTGCTGATAAGTTTCCAAATCAGATTATTGATAAAACACAATTACAACGTTTCTTGGGTTGCTTAAACTATGTTTATGATTTTCTCCCCCAACTTAGCAATATTATAAAACCTCCTCATGATAGAATTAAAAAGGAACCTCCTCCTTGGACTGACATCCACACCAATGTTGTTAGGACCATAAAAAACCAAGTTAAGAACCTCCCTTGTCTTTATCTTCCTATTCCTCAAGCTTTTAAAATTGTTGAAACGGATACCTCTGATATTGGTTATGGTGGTATCCTAAAACAAAAAATTGATAACAAAGAACAAGTTATTGCCTTGACCTCAAAACATTGGAATCCTGCTCAACAAAATTATTCTACTGTTAAAAAAGAAGTTTTAGCTATTGTTTTATCTATTTTAAAATTTCAATTTGATTTACTCAATCAAAAGTTTTTAGTTCGTGTGGATTGTATATCTGCAAAAGATATTTTACAAAAGGATGTTAAGAATTTAGCTTCAAAACAAATTTTTGCCAGATGGCAAGCAATTTTAAGTGTTTTTGATTTTGAAATTGAATATCTCAAAGGCTCAGAAAATTCTCTCCCTGACTATCTCACTCGTGAATACTTACAGGGAAAAGATTAGGATGCCGAGAACGGCAAAGTCTATCGCCTCTCGGGGGGGTAGACTATCAGCAGCAGATTTAATCGATAGATTACCAACAAGGCAAACTCGGTCATCGACCGTTGGGTCATCTACCCAGAACCAATCAATTGAGTCATCCACCCAAAACCAATTAATTGGGTCATCTACCCAAAAGGAAATCATTGAAAAATCAACCAATGAAACAACCAAACAAACAAAAGCTGATTATGGTATCCCAATCCAAACTCTTCTAGCCTTCCAAGAACAAGGCTTAGTCAGCCTCCCAACAAAAACTTGGGCTAGTATTGTCGATGAGGACGAGGAACTTGATCAAGAATCCCTTGACCAAATTATCCAAGACCTTAAAAACAAAACTCTTCAAGTCAATCCTAGACCAATAAATCAAATCATACCAAAACAACAAGAAACCAGCACAATACAATTCCAAAATTAGCCAAGCCAAAACATCAATCATAAACCCCAAGTTAGCTATATACCGAAAGATAAATTCTGGCCAGTTATCCAAATGGAACCTGAGTACTGGGATTCAAACCAAACAAAGTTCCTCCCAAGATTTTTCCCCCATAATTCCATTTTCAACCATTAGCAATCAATAAAACACAAAAATTCTATGAGTTTATTTTAGTAGACTCAGATTCAATATCCATCAAGCATTACAAAGACCCTAGGGATGCGTCAATTACTACGCATTCAACCATTCAAATTCTCAAAGTTATGACCCCAGAGTCCTTTGGCCAAAACCCAAACAAGACAAAAAAATTCTCCCAAACTTTTGACCCTATTGGATACAATTATTGGGACTATGTCCATGCCTGAACTCATATCTTCTGGAAACAGAACATAACAAACAAGCATTCTTGGCTTATATACTTTAAGATAGGAGTAAATTACAATTTTTCAAATTGGTTCTTACAATGGTGGGATTATTTCGGCCCCATTCAACAGGTTCTTCCCTTGGAAGTCCAAGAAGGCTTTCAAGTGTTTCAAAAAAGATACAATAGAGATTTTGATAATCTTCCAATTGAATTAAATTTCTTTACAAAATTATCATTGACATGGATATTTTCATGGCATTACAAATACAAGCTAAATTCAAATCCAAAATTTTTGCCTATCCTTCAAAAACAAGCTTATGTCAAGTGGTGGCTTCGCTTCAACGCTTCCAAAGCCACGAGAGAAAGCATCATCACATGGTTCAAAACTAATCCAAAATATTTATAGGTTGCAGACCCACAAAACTGCTTATTTCTCAATTAAAAAGCTCAAATTACAGCAGCTTTAGCAGCTTCAGCATCTGATGACGACCTTGTACAAAATTTACAAGGAGTCCTCAGACTTTTAGAGTAAGATAAAGAGAAGAAAAAGAGCAAGCAAGATCTTCTATCCTCTTCTTCATCTACAACATCCGTTCCAATCGACGAAGATGACTTTGGGATTTATTCGCAAATTGACCTCGCCGAAGATTGAACAAAGCTATCATCCCAATTTAATTTTTTCAATTATTTTTATGATTTGTACTGTAGCTACATTGCCACTTTTTACAGTTCCATTTTCTTTCAAAGTTCTTTATTCTCACTTTTTTTTATTCTCACTTTATTCTTATATTCTCACTTTATTTTTAAAGAAAATATGTGCTTTGAAACATAACTCTCCTTTGATATGATTAATTAAAGTATTTCTATTAGGTCGAGTTAAACAATATGATTGAGAAAATTTGATATTTCTTTAGTCAAAGTTGGTATAATTACAGTGCCGTTCCTGACATTTTATGGGCCTTAGGCCAAAAATAAAAATTTCTTTCATAAATTTTTCAAGAGCCTCTTGCTGTGATTTTAGTAGCTCTTCCTTTCATTTTTTTTCTTTTCTTTTTCATCACCGCATAAATGTTTCTTAGACAACATCTTCTAAGCTTCAAATAGAAAAAAAAAAAAAAAACTCAAGTGCAAAACAATAGCACATGGAAGTAGAATGCTGACTTCGAAGAACAATTGAAAAATCGTAAGATCCAAATTGTTGAAATTGGATGCAAAAAATAACATGTTAAGTATTAACAATTTGTAGAAAATAAATTAAATAACTTGTTAATAAAATCAGGAACACAAAAAATATAACAACGTCAAAACCTAAACAAGAAAAACCTATAACATTTAACATTCTTACATACATTGCAAGAATGCAAGAATTAGAAAGAAAAAAAATAAAACAAACTCAATAGAAATTAGGAACAAAGACAAGTGGTGCTGTCTTTTTGTTGTTCTGCAGGGTTCCATTTTAATTCTATCATTATGACGAATTATTTATTAGGCATAAAAAAATTGGACCTCAATCATATTTTCTAGGTTTACTCATATTTTCTAGGAATTATTTTCTAGGTTTACTCATATTTTCTTTCCTTAAATATAATTGATTTTTTATATAATAGTATATTTTCTTTCTCTAAATATAATTGACTTTTTATTTCAATAATAATACGTAGGTATAACAAAATATTTTGGACCCCTAAAAATAATGGGCCTTAGGCCATTGCACCCATTGCACCCTTAGGGCCGGGCCTGTATAATTAGTTGAGACTTAATTGTCATTTCATAGGCATTAAGTCTCTTGAGTGTTATTTCAACTAGTTGAGATTGAACTAAATTAATTAGCTACTCCGTTTTTTCTGCAATGACAAAAATTGTTGAAACATTTATATAATCTATTTTTTTGTTATCTTTAAGAGTTGAGGGACTCCACTTATTAAAGTACTCCACACTTTCCTTTCGCACCAACACAGCCACTCTTTTTTTTTTATTTTTATTTTTTAAACAACATATTTTATAAATAACTCCACAAAGAGCAAGGATAAATACAAGGATAAACAAACAAAAGAAAACAAAGCAGGAATTAAGGGTGGGCAAAAAAATCAAAAAACTAAACTGAACTGCTAAACTAAACCGAACCAAACAAAAAAAAAAACTGAACTATAACCAACAGTTTTGAAACCAAACTGAAACAGTTTAGTTCAGTTCATGATTAACAGTTCGGCTCGGTTCAGTTCAGTTTAATGGTTTGGTTTTTTTTAGTGCAAATTTAGTTATGGTTTGGTTTAAAACCATAAAACCGAACCACTTTAACAGTTCGGTTCGGTTCAGTTTGAAAGACAAACAGTTCAGTTCAATTTGATTATTCTAAATTTTAAAAACAGTTTGGTTCAGTTCGATTCAATTTTCCTCCGAAACTAAACGATGTCCATCCCTAGCAGGAACCACAAGTCCCCACCCCACACCAAAAACAGAACCGACAAAAGCCAAAAGAAAGGCAGCAGGAGCATAGACTCAGCCTATATAAACACCACTTTCACTTCATTTTTTTCACTTCATCTTCACCTCTTCTTACCAACCAACTACACCAGAACTCACAACCAACCAACCAACTACACCAGAAAAAAACCAGAAACTCACAACCAACCAACTACACCTAAAAGATTTCTCACTTCATCTTCACCTCTTCTTACCATGAAACTCACAACCAATACATTCTTCTTCTTGGTTCTAGTGTTCTTCAATCCAACAGGTTTGTAGTTATTTGTGGTTGTTAAAAATCAAAATAAAATACAAAGCCCTCACACGAAAAATGCACGAAGAGCACTTTATTTGTCATTTTCATGTTGCTATACTTCCCTAAGATAGCAACACACTTCTTGCAAATAGTATTCTATTTCCCAACCACAACTTTGTGCTTTCTCACTATGGTTTTGACTTTTGTGTACTTTTTTGGAACACCCCTTCCCCTTTCTTTGATTCAATTTATTTTAGTTTTTCTTTTATTTAAATTGAAACTTTTAATTTTAAAACAAAACAAATTGCATCCAATTTCATGTTTTCGCACAATTTGTGTTTTCACCCTTAAATAAAATAAAAATGAGTGGTGCTATTTTCACAAAAAACTCGCATAACACATTTATCCAATAAAATTGAAAATAGGAGGTGCATTAACTGTTTGACACTATTACTAATGAGAATTTTTGACATACAGTAAGACAGGAAAATCAAGACAATTTTATTTTTATTTTTTTTTAACCAATAAAATTAATTTAAATAGTATAGAAATTTTTTTTGCACAATTTTTCATATAATTAAATATATTTTTTAGTCTTATATTGACTTTTATTTATTTTTTATTTTCATTATAGTATAGAAATTAATTTGTTTTTCATATATAATATTTGTATTTTAATCCCCTTGCTGTTATGCAATTGTTTATGCGTAAAAAAATAAACAAGGGAGAGGAATTCCTTGTTATAACAATTAATGACTAAAACGATAGTTTGATTCTGAACAAAAGAAATGGTGTCATTTTTTTTTAAAGAATACTGTTTTCTTTTCACATATTCTTTATATATGTCTTTTGCCTCAAATATAACACATGTGTGCATGAATCCAAAAATTAGTTTAAATATATAAAATAGGCATATATATGTTCGATGATTACTTTTAAGTTGTAAGGTATCTATATAATATAATAAATAATAAATTATGCATAAGAATCACTGTTAATGAAACATCAATATCCAAATTTTTTCATAATAATTAAATATCAGTGTACTACGTATGATATAACCTTTCTCATAATAAGTGGACTTTCTTTAATACTTTTCTCATAAATATAGCCCTATGAGCACATAAATTCATAGCCTAAGTAATAAAAACGGAGTAAAGGTACATTATGATCATAAAGGGTGGGAAAACAAAGAGTTGTAACGGCCAAAAACCCGTCTGCAGAGACTGGCATGACCCTTGTGAAGGTTGGCATGGCCGTACCCCATGCTTCAGAAGTGATTCTCCAATTTTTGGCTTCTGGCATGGCCGTGAGAGGACATGCACGGCCGTGTCAGGCTTCAGAATGGTTATATTTGGCTTTTCTTCCTCCTAATGCATAATGTAGCGGTTCCTTGGGCCATAATGCACGAAATTAAGGTCTATCACTTCTTTATTAGCTGACCAAACCATTAAGGAAGTGTCTCTTGAGAGCTCATATGATGCCATGCTTGGATAGTTGATCAATTGGGCCTAGATTGTACTCATTTCCCTTTGTTTATGTTTTTGGACCTACACAATGAAATACAAGAGAATTGTAGTAAAATAGTTCCAATAACTTAACAATCAAGCAACATTATTTAGATAAAATGACTACTAAAACTATGTATGTTTTAGAGGTTTCAAGTACCAAGTTTTTTTTGTAAAAAAAGTACAAAGCAAAGCTCAATAACAAATGGATATCAAAACCAGAGGCAACAAAGCCCACACACATAATTCAGTTTCTGTTTTAAATTTTTTTTATTTTTAATTATTTTTAAAATGTATTATTTATTTTATATATAATAGAAAATTTTCTAAAAAAAGATTATTTATTTAATTGGTATTATTTCTGAATTGTTGTTAAAAATTTACCTACTTTGAAAAAGTCAAATTGTTGACTTGAATTTATAAAGGAGTAACAATTATTTAATGCTTTTCTAAAATTTTATTTTCATTTAAAATAATTAACAAATTTATATTATATATCACATTGACAATATATGTATTGGCCATGTATGTCACACAAAATATAACTTTAAAGTGAAATCTTATATAATGGCTTTTTCCATTTATCAATCCTTTGTTTGTTTTTTTTTTTGTAAAAAAAATATTGCTACTGAATTTCATTCTTGTTGTAAAATTTACGGTCTCAAAACCAATATGAAATTTCATTTTTTATATTTATGCAATTGTTAACAATGGAATTGAGAATCGAACCCACTAAGAATCTCTAGCATATTATCCAAACCCCTCATTAAATTTAGTGGCTTATTATGCTTTCTTGGATGGATATCTATTTTTAACTAACATTTAAATGGTTACAGGATTGGCAATTCATTCAAATCATTGCCCATACCACATATGCTCACCATCCACAAATTGCTCTAATGTTTGTCGTAGTATGGGCTATACAAGTGGCAGGAGTACTGATTGGGCATAATATTGCAGCAATGTTAGGTCAGACTCTGGGCATAACTTGGATTAACTACATACTCCGTGATTCGTGAACCCATGATTTATAGATATTAAGAATTCCAGGAAACCGGTGGATTGGTTTTTGTGATCAATCGATAAATTACTCTTTACTGGTATTTTATATTTTTAAATGCATTTTATGTCCTCTATTTTTCTAAATCGGAAATTTTGGTCCCTCTATTTTATTTTCTGCGATTTTATTCTCACATTATTAAAGTTTCAAACTTTTGGTGACCCTCTTATTTTCTTTTTCAATTTAGATGACACGTCACCTTAATAAATGACATGGACTCATCCGTTATGATGATTTGGCAGCCACATCTTTTTTAAAAAAAAATCTTAAATATGAGATGTTATTTTCATTATAAATGATTATAAAATAAGGTAAAAAATATTAATTAAAATGTTGAAATAAGAATCGATGGAACAGGGAATTTAATTTTAAAAAGATGGAATTTGAGGTTCTTTCATATTTTGTAATCATTTAAATCAAGAAGAATATTTTCATATGACTCAACTATAGGATATATCCGATATTTAAAACTACAGAGTAATTATCCCAACACTTATTCATTAGAAGAGAAAAGTTAGCAACAAACTCTATTATTGTGTAAATTTTATATTCATTGATTAAATAATGGCTTTCAATTTTTCTTCACAAGATGAGGCTTGTTCCTTTAAGATTTTGAACTGATTCACAAGTTTTACATTAAGGATTGTTTCTTCTAATACAAATTCCTCAAGCAAGGATTCAAGTCTTTTTTCTTGTGGCTCATGAATTTGTGACTCTTGATTGTTTTAGGGGATGTCAAAGTGGGTCAGAAAAAGGTTTTGATAGAAAAAAATTTATTTGCCAACCAACCTGAAGTGTTTTTTCCAAAATAGTCATGAGTATGATGGATTAAGTAAGTAAAGGTAGTCATCTCATGATAGTATTGAGTAGTGAAAGAAAAAGAAGTAACCAAAAGTTCATATATTTGATACATGTATAGGCTAATTAGTATTTCAAACATAGGTTTGTTGCTTACTTAGTTGACATATCATTATTTTTTAGGTTTAATTAGTTCGTTAGTCGCTTAAAAATATTTTTGATTTTACGTTGGTGTCCCTTAAAGAAAAATAGTTTCATTTTGATACCTTAAAGATATCTATATTTGTCATATTGGTCATTTCCGTCAATTATGCCTTATTTTGATTTTAGCTCCTATAAAAAAAATTGATTTATATCCTTGCAAAATCTAAAATTTTTTAAAATGGTCCCTGAACTAAAATTTAAGCTGATTTGGCCAATTTATGCTTAGGTGGCAATTGATGACTTTGTAACTTAAGCTGATGTGGCATTTACAATAAATTAAATATTTAAATTATTCAATTTATTATTATATTTACCATTTATATTAAAAACAAAATTAAATTATTCAATTAAAAAACAAACAATCCCACCTCCTTCTTGTTGTATATTTTATATTATAATTTATTTTAAAATTAATTATTATATAATGATTAAATTAATTAAATTACTATTTGACCTAATCATGTTATACGACCATATATACGTTTTCTCTTAAATGGCAGTTAATTGATTTCAATCCTAATTACTGGTTTACGGATATGCTTGCAAACTTGAGTAATATATACATAACACATGATTGTGTGAGAAAAAGAAGATATATAGCTATACTCTCACGTTTTGTATATATTTGATTGGCCTTCATTTCCTTTGTGTTTTTTACATGTGATCAAACCAATAAAGAAATTATTTTCCTCTTCTTGCTAAAATTGAGTTCTTATCTTCCTGAGTTACATTGTCAGCACTTAGTGAATTCAAGTTGTTCTATCACCTCGAGTATTATTCATACTTGGGAAGGACCTGTTGAATCCTGGAGGATTTGCGCAAATATACCGCGGATAAATCCTTAAGGACAGTGACTTTGTCACGCCTCAGGTTATTACTCTATTTTGCAGTTCATGAGTTTAAGCATTCATCAAAAGATAAATTCATCATCTCTACTTTATTTGATTCTCATATGTAATTTATTTGATGATTATATTTTTAACATGTTTATTATTTTGATATATTTAGGTCTCAATTCTACGACAATCTTGAGGACTAAATTGAGAAAGATAAGTTTATACGATATCTCTATATTCGTATTTTATTATCAGATTTTATTTGATGTTTATATTCTTATATATTTATTTATTATTATGATTTGTAGGTCAATTATACAACACTTCTTCTTGGAAACAAAATTGAAACAAACTCATCTTCAACATAAACAAAAATTCCCAAATCTAGAACCTAAAAGCCATAAAAATTCCCATTTAGGAATCCTGCTAAGCTGTGTGTGCCTGGTTTGTAATGCCTGTACAATTTATGGCCTTATGGTGTTTCTGGTACAATGTTACTTATGGTACTATTTTCATTCAGCTATCTCTCTAGCCTTATGTGTGCATGATCTATGCTTGTATGTGTTCTGATAATTTATTTTTCTCAGTTGATCTGTGGTTGCTCCCTATGCACGATGTGACTACAAATGTTACAACATTGTGCTTTTGCTTGTGTGATTTTGAAATCATGATGTGTTTGAGAATTTATTTTTCTCAGTTTATAGCAATTTATCTTTCCTATTGTGCGAGAGTTTATTTCTCTCCAAATTTATGAGATAAGAATCCGCTGATGTATGTCTCTGATGTTCTAATACATCTCTCCAGTCTACCATGGCTATGTCAAGAATTATTTTAGCCAAAATTTCGCCAAAGGGGAAGATTGTTGGGTTTTTTAGTTGTTGGCTTCATTTTGGTAAAATAAGCATATGTCCAAGATGTTTTGAGCCAGATGTGGCAACATCAGGAACAACATCAGTACCTGTTGAAAGCGCGCCTTTTCTGTTATATTTTTGTGTGATATCTTTTAAAAGATTTGTTTGAAGAATAAACTCACGCTTGCTTGCGCGCGAAGAAACGAGCCTATCTGATAAAAAGATATGAAGCAAATATATTTTGATCAAGTTCAAATTTATCTCAAAGGGATTTGCAATGGCCAGCTGTAGTTTGTTGAAGTCCAAGTCCATGAAGCTCGTTCTATATAAAGGAAGACTCAAGACCTAGTTTAGTACCGAAATCAATATAATTGAAAATAGTCTTTTAGGGTTTCGTGTCTTTGTTAAGCTTTGTGTTTTATTTTGTATACCTCTCTGCTTGCTGCTATTGATTATCAAAGTACAGAGATAATTTGTTTAGCATAGTTGTAATTTGTGAATCACTCATAAACTTTTAAGCAAGATTTGATTCTATTTGATGGGAGTTATCTCCTTAGTTTGATGAACTGCTGTAGGAACTGATTGTGCAATTGAGGGGGAGTGAGAGGGGTTTCTCATATCTAGGAGTTATTAGGTAGAAATTAGCATCGGTAGTAGTTAAGTGAGAAGTTGTAAACGGGGGAGTTTAGCTTTGAATTGATATTATCAATAGTGGATTTCCTTCTTGGCTTGATAGCCCCCAGAGTAGATGACGTTGCACCGAACTGGGTTAACAATCAATTGTGTTATTTACTCTTCTACATTTTATATTTGTTGTTCTTTGTTCTTTGTCCATCAGGTGAAGTGTGTGCACGACGTTACAACCTCAGGCATCACATTGTGGCATGTGGTCCTGGTGTTGAAACATTGTGCTTCACATCTGTCACTTGCGTGCTGGAATTTCAATTCTTCAATCATGTGCTCTTATCTATCAGTTCTTGGAAGATGTACATCCCTTTTGTTTCAATAGTCTTATGAAGGTCTTCTGAGTCTGAGAGCTTTGCTTCTGAATGCATCTTCAGAATTTGAAACTCGAATGGCTTCTAATGATCTTCCGATGCTTCTCAGAGCTTCCAACTTGGCTTATCTGCTTCATTGTTCATAGTGATCTTCTGAAATTTTTAACTTGCAATTCTGCATACTAGAACAATTATTATTATTATTTTTTTGAACTGCAACAATTTTATTAACCACCACACCTACATACAAGGAGTATTATAGGGGGGGGGGGGGGGGGGAGAAATCACAAAACGTGATTAAAATACAACAAGTAGCAGGAAAAGAAATTGCCAAAAACAGGGAAAGCAGAAACAAAAACAGAAGCCAAAACATAGGGGCCTGCCAAAACGCAACAACCAAAACAAAGAGAATCAAAACAGAAACGCAAACACAGAGAAGAGAAAAAGCAGGGCACTCTCATCTTGAGAAACACTCAGTCGGGCACCACAACCATTCGTACAACAAGCAAGGGTTCTTCGCCACTCTACCCACAAACCAATTCCAAGATTGGAATTTAACATGATCAATCAATTCTTCTATCACCACAGCCTTGCTATTGAAAATACAATCGTTTCTAAATTTCCAAATTGACCACACAAAAGAATTCCAAATTAGCGATAAGCATACCTTACCCCTCTTGCCTTTTCCGTGTTCCCCTAAGATCACAAACGACGAAATCAAATTAGGGGGAACAATGATCACATAACCCAGCCACTTCATAATTGCATACCACACCAATGCCGTCTTCTCACAGTGAAGAAACAAATGCGTTGTGGATTCCTCGGCAGATCCACACAAGACGCAGTTTATGTCCTGTTGTTGAATAATCCTTCGACTACACAAATTAACTTTTGTTTGAATTCTATTCAGCAGCATTTGCCATGAAAAGGCACACACCTTTGACGGTACTCCCCCCTTCCATAATCTTGAGAAAACAACCTCGGTGGATCGGTCAAGAACACGCCGCTCCCTGAATTTTCTCAACAGCAGATAATAACAATTTCTGACTGTAAAACCTGCATCTTTATCATCCTTCCACATCCATATTTCGTCCCCAACCTCTGGAACAAAGTTATTCAACAAAGTCAAAAATTCTTGATAAAGAGGAATTTCCCAATCAAAGAAAATTCGACGCCAAGTAAAATCCCAACTCCACACACCATCCACCCAACTGCCCATAGAGGAGACCGTAGCTACTTGTTGGTTTGAAATCGAAAAAATTCTAGGAAATCTTTGTTTCAAAGGAATGTTACCAATCCACCTTTCACTCCAAAATAAAGTATGACTACCATTCCGGACACGTTTTTCCAAAGCTTCCGCAAACCAATTTGTATTTTTATCCAACAAACAAATATCACGCCACCAATTTGAAGCCGACCGTGCCACTTGTAATTCACCAATGTCCCCAGCACCTACGTATACCGCCCCATATTTAGCCATAATAACATCCTTCCACACTTCTTTCTCATGAGACAAAAGCTTCCATCTCCACTTAGCTAGCAAACTTAGGTTCATCAACCGGAGATCTCGAATTCCCAAACCCGCTTCTCTTTTTGGTTTACAAATGTCATCCCATTTGACCCAACAAGTTTTGTTCCTCTTGGAGAGACCCCCCCAAAGAAAAGTTCGTTGAATCTTCACCGCCTCTTTCCACACCTTAATTGGCATCTTCATATAAGATAGGAAGAACACCGGAATAGCATTCAAAACCGCATTAATCATAACTATACGGCCACCCAAGCTCAAGTATTTATTTCCCCACGACCCAAGTCTTCCTCTCATCACGTCTAACATAGGTTCCCAAGTGGAAAATTTACGAGGGTTCGCACCAACCGGCAAACCAAGGTACTTAAAAGGAATAGCACCGCTACGACAATTGAGAAAATCCGTAGCCATGGTCATGAAATCCTCCGCCACATTTACACCAATTAAACAACTTTTCCAAAAGTTGACTTTCAAACCCGATGTCAACTCAAAACCTCTTAAAATTGCTTTTAACGTCCACAAGTTGTCAACATTAGCCTCACCAATGCATAGAGTATCATCGGCATATTGCAACAAAGACACCGGAGCACCTTCCCTACCCATTAAAAAAGGATGAAACTTATGAAGGTCTACGACTCTTCTCATAAGCAAACCCAAACCTTCCGCCACCAATAGAAAAAATAACGGCGCCAAAGGATCTCCTTGTTTAAGACCGCGCTTGATATTTATCTCCCGCGTTGGGCTACCATTAACTAACACCGACATACTACCCGCACAAACACAAGCACGCATCCACGCTCTCCACTTATCACAAAAGCCAAAACTCCGCAACATAAAATCAAGAAACTCCCAATCCACGGAGTCGTATGCTTTCTCAAAATCTACTTTCAAAATCAAAACTTCCTTACCATGTTTTTTTGCCGAGTCAATAACTTCATTTACAACAACGACGCCATCCACCAATTGTCGACCTTTCAAAAAAGCCGATTGGGTCTCTGAAATAATTGGTCCCAAGACTAAGGCAAGACGATTTGCCAAAACTTTGGCAAGGAGCTTATAGATACACCCAAGGAGAGAGATATGGCGAAAATCACTTAAACATTGAGGGGACTTGACTTTTGGCACAAGAGTAAGGAAGTAAGACAAGAGGCATTGTGGAATACACTCGTTACCATGAAATTGATCGAAAAGAATACGAATATCATTGCGCAATAAACACCAAAATTCTTTAACAAACATGAAATTAAAACCATCCGGCCCCGGGCATTTAGACCCATCAATTGTCTTCATCACGGTTTCAATCTCCTCACCCGTAAAAATTGCAACCAACAACGAGTTACTCTCCTCCGCAATGCGCGGGAAAATCACCCCTTCCAATCTAGGTCTATTCCAAACTTCATTGTCAAAATGATTTTTGAAAAAAGATACCACCGACTCCCTCACCTCAGTCGGACCCTCCACCAAACCTTGAGGCGTACGGAGAGCAATAATGTTATTGCTTTTTTTTCTAGCCTTGATACACATATGGAAATAACGGGAGTTAGTGTCGCCTTCCTTCATCCACCTAGCCCGGGATCGTTGGAAAATAGAGGCATCAATACTCTTAAGGAGAGCCCAAAGATCTACCAAAAGTTTTTTCCGGGTTGACACTTCTTCATTTGATAACCCCACACCTTCGCTTTTTAGATCAAAAGCAAGAATCTTCTCAATAAGTTACTTCTTTTTGGTCTCCGCGTTACCAAACACTTCGGCATTCCATTCCTTGATAATTGTTTTAAGTCCTTTGAGTCTATCTTTGAGAACAAACCCCATCCAACCGGATACCAATTGTTGTTCCCAAGTTTGCACCACCAAATTTTTGAAAGATTTGTGTTGTAGCCAAAAATTATTGAAACGGAACGGTTTAGGACCCCAATCCAAAGAATTATATCGGACCACTAGGGGGCAATGGTCGGATACATCTCTAGATAGGGCCTACACATTTGGATTTCTCCATTTAGCCATCCAATCTTCCGACAACAAAATTCTATCCAATCTACTCATCGTCACACCATTTGGGTGCACCCAAGTAAACCTTCTCCCAATTAGCGGCATATCGGACAACTCCAACTCTTCCAAAAAAGTGTCAAATTCAATCATTTCTCTAGATTGGCTAAGCATAACTTCATTCCTAGAACCTCTTCTTTCCCCCGTCCCCCTAACCGAATTGAAATCACCCACCACACACCAAAAAGCACCTCCAAACCCCCGTTTAGACATTATAACCTCCCTCCAAAGACACCTCTTATCGGAGAGATTACATTTGGCATACACATTTAAAACATAACATCGAGATTGGTCTTGAACAACATCAAGGCAAACACCAACGAATCCACAACCAGTAAAAGAAAAAACAACTGAGTAAAGGGATTTTCTCCAAATAGATAAAATACCTCCACTATTGCCCACCGCCGGGAGATGGAACCAATCACAGTCATCGCTTCCCCACATCGCATGAATCAAAGATTGCTCAATCACCTCAATCTTCGTCTCCTGTAGCGCCAAAAAATCGACACTTTCAGAACACACCAACTCCCTAATTTTTCTTTTTTTAACCCGGCTGCCCAATCCTCTAATATTCATGGATAACACAATCATTGGTAACCCCTACTCTGCTCCCAACCGTTCTTCTCTGCCTTATCCCTTACTTCAAGACCCATCATCCTTCCCACATCCTCCCCTTCACCGTCATGAAAATTAACCCCTAATTCCATGTTTAAAGCAATAAGTTTCTTGGCCTCCACCATCTCTCTAGATACAGGTAAACCGTCGTCACATTCATGACTCTTCGCGCTGTTGTAATCATCCACAATAAAACCCCCACCTTCCACCAACAACTCCACACCTGATGTACCCCCTCCAGTAACCTGGGATATTCGTTCTTCAGTATGGAACAGCAGCACTACTTCAAGCTCAAACCCCTCAGCTGCAAAATTATTCGGTAGGGATTGAATTGTCCCTTCAACGCAACATTGAACATCATCAGAGGAATCAGAATCGGCAATCTCAGAATTGCGGTCTCCTTTCCTTTTCTTCTTATGTTTCTTGCTCTTTCGCTTCTTTACTTCCTTTAAACCACCTGGTAACTTCCGCAGCATGTTGAAAGGTAGAGTGTTGAGATTCATTTTGGC
The DNA here is from genome assembly GCA_030408175.1 of Trifolium repens. NCBI lineage: Eukaryota > Viridiplantae > Streptophyta > Magnoliopsida > Fabales > Fabaceae > Trifolium > Trifolium repens. The sequence continues at coordinate 44,420,002 of CP125851.1, forward strand.
ATTTGTTTTCTTGATCTCTCCTACAGAACGATGTGAAGTAGATTTTTGTCTCCTGGTTGTTAACTCATTTGCTGGGGCAGAGCGCTCTTCAGGGGATTCAATAGGATCACTTAAATCCACGTCATCATCATTAGTCTCCAAAGCAGCAAAAAAAGAGGGACAAGAAAACGGGGGCCCATTAATAGGCAAATCCCCTTTTCTAGTCCTGAGTGTTACCGGCCCAGGCCCAACACCATCCACTTCTTCCACTTCACACCCCCCATCTGATTCAACACCATCCTCTTCTTCCACTTCACACCCCCCATCTAAATCAACACCATCCTCTTCTTCCACCTCACACCCCCCATCTAATTCGACAACACCCCTTTCTGAATCTACCTCCTCTTGCTCCTCGCCCCCCCTTTATTGGAAAAAAACAACTGGGTCTCCTCAGCTTCCCATTGGGTCGGCCCATGATAGACTACCATTGCCCCATCCTTAACCGCCCCATCTTCATTAGGTCCCACCTCACCGTTTGTTAACATGTGATCAGAAGGAGGCCCCACAGCAACCTCTTTCAAAGTACCTTCTGTCTCAGCTGACTCTATATGTATAGGGTCTCCACACTTGTCTCCATCACAGTTGACTACCAACTCCCCATGAATACCCAAATTGTGGGAGAAAGATCCTGACACACCATCAACCTTGTACCTATCCCTTCCCAAATCTTCCATATGTCCCTTCCCTTTTCCTCCACACTTCTCAACATCAAGCAAAAGTTGACAGGACTCCGACACGTCAGCATCACTTCCAGATTCCGACAAACCCAACACCATCCCTGCCACCGAAATACCACCATCGGAAGAAGCTTTGGACGAAACTTCTCCGGCAAAACCATTCACCTTCTTCTCACCACCACTAACTTCCGGCCAACCTCCTATCTCCTCTACAACCCGAATCTCAAAAACAGTTCCTTGAACCTTCACAGCCATGGAGGAATTAATAATTATTTTCTCCCCCGTCAAAATACGTATCCTAGCAAAATCACACCGCAACATACTCTTGGCCATCTCATCAGCATCAATGAAACGACTAAATTTGAAAGCTATCGCATGAAACAAATCCGTACCCCAAGCGTGCAAAGGGATTCCAAAGCATCTGATCCACGTTGTTCGGTTGTTAGAGGTTAACAATGGAGACCACGGTACCAATCTCTCAAACAGAGAACACCACCATCCAACTGTCTCTACTACATCCTTCACCTCCCCAACCTTATCACTCCATAGCAAAATCTTCGCATACCCCAAGCTACACACCTTTAAATTGTGAAAACCATTCATACGAAACTGCTTTTGCAGCATTTGAGAATCCTTATCTTCAGAAAGATAACCCACATAAGCTCCCTCTAGCTTTACCAACACCTCATCTTCCACCTCTACCTCCCAAACGATTGGTTGTTTAGGAAAAGAAATCACCGGAGCTGGGGCCGGGACCGTACTGTTGACTCTTTTATCGTCCGCATGAGAGGTACCCACCAAGGAACTTTTGAAAGACCTCCCACCCACACCAACCACCGTGCCAACTCTATTGGTATTTGCTTGCATCTCCTTTGGAACAGGACCCGTATTCTTCTGGAATTTAGATCGGTTAACTCTCAGTTTGAAAGTACCGAACCAAATGTCGGAGATACAACGTAAGAGCTCAGTAGCTTCGGTCGCATCCTTTACATCTCTGTATTTCACAAACCCAAACCGGCGGCCTTGTTTGTCCACCTTCTTGGGTATGTAAACCTCCCCCACCCTTCCAAACCGTGCAAAACGCTTCCACAAATCTTCCTCATTCACATCCTCCGGGAAGTTCGTGAAGAAAAATGAAGTGGCTACCTGATCCAAACGATGGACATAGCCTCTAGGACCCTTACCGTTCCTCCCTTTCTCCACACCCTCTCTCTCTACTTTCTCTCTCATACTTTAGTATAATATATGTTGCTTTACTAGAACAATTATTAGTAACACCAATAGTTATTTTAATACATTGTTATCATCAAAAACTTAATTTCCACTAGGAAAGTATTGTCAGGCCCATTTTGTTCCAACATACTATGATGAAATGAAAAACTAACACCCAAAGAACAATAAACTATGAGCATATTCTAATAAATAAGGTTCACTAAAAGTAATCAAGATAATTCACAAACTCAAAACAGAGATGGAATAAGAATAGCAATCACTAAAATATGAGGGCATGAAGGAAAAATTGAAAATTTTTACCAATGAGAGCACATAAATATTATCCCGTATCGGAGCTGCAAGTCAAAAGCTCAAGCAAGAACAAAGAACTATTGTAGGAACATGTTACGCTTAACACAATAATTTTAGCCACAGTTTAATATCACTATATTAGTGTGATAAGATGAAACAAAAATCACTGCTCCATAATTCAAAATTATTACCAAGAAGAAAGAAAATATATAATATTGGACCATGCTTGATTTCCACTAGGTGTTAATGACCTCCCAAAGCACATAACCTTGCAACATCTGAACTATAAGCACAATATGTTTCATTTGTTCTTGAGGTTGTGTTAATGGTTCCCTATGAAGACAAATGATTATAGCACACTATATTCTAATCAGCATTATTTTTTGTACCAGTTGACAAATATTAAAAACAACACAATTAAGGAGTTACTCATCGCTACTAAAAAATATATTTGGTCCTGTGCACTCTTTGTCCGCATTGACAAACATAATTAAGGAGTGAAAACATAAAGTTTAATCACTGTCTTTATATGGATAAAAAAATTATACAAAAAGTTATTAACATGACCTCCAAAGTGTAGTTCTTTGTCGACTTACAGATGGTTTGCTGCATTGTCTACGGTAGTATAAATATCATTTAAAAAACCCAAAAAATGGTATATCAACGATGTTAATAGAAATGTTGAAATTTTCATATTTTGAAAGCATCATTGCTATATATAGAAAAGTATCACTAAAACATCTATCGCGATTAAAATTTAACCCATGAAAAATCAAAGCTTTGCATAATTCGCGGAAACTTAACAAAAAAGTAGAAAGTTGATAATAAGTGGTTTGGCGGAATAATGTGTTTTTCATTCTCTATAAATAGTATTTTCCTTTTAAAAATTGAAAGGGTTGAATTTTTTAGTAATTTTTACATCCATCACATGCATGCATAATGCATCTATATATATATATATGTTAGTTAGACATGAACTCTACTAATTTAACGCATAAACAAAAAGGCAAAAGAACTATCAAAGAAATATAAAAGAGATTATTACGTACTAATGGATTTAACACAAGTACTACACATGAAAGGAGGTGTCGGAGAAGAAAGCTATGCAAACAACTCCTCGCTTCAGGTGTTATCCGAAAATTTTGATATTAATGCATATAAGTGATAAAGAATTGCATGATTATTACTAAGCAAAATATTCAATTATCATTTTAGAAAGAAAAGAAAATGGTGATTACTTTCAAAAAAGTTGTAATATATTACGCTAGGAGAGAAGTGATATCTTGACACACTTTCTCTTACACATTACATACACAAGAGAGAGAAACCAAAAGAAAAGAAGAGATGAAGAGAAAAAATATTACAAAATTGCCCTTGTATTTGTATTGTGTAAGAAAAAGTGTGTCAAAATATCATTTCTCACGCTAGTTTGCTATAAATATTATTCATTGGTTGTATATTGTTGTATATAATACAGCGAAAGGCGATTTCATTGACAAAACCATTGAGAGAAGAAGCCATAACAAACCTATACCGCAATTCACTCCCTAGAATTAGCTTGGGAATTGCAGATTTGGGTTGCTCTTGTGGACCAAACACTTTTTTGGTGATCTCTGAAACAATCAAGGTTGTCGAAAAGCTTTGTCATGAAATGAACCATAAACCTCCCGAATATAAGATCTTTTTGAACGATCTACCGGGAAATGATTTCAACAATATATTTCAGTCCCTCAACACCTTTAAAGAAAATCTACGCAATGAAATAGAAACTGAAATGGGTCCTTGCTACTTCTTTGGGGCTCCAGGTTCCTTTTATGACAGAATATTTCCAGATAAAAGTATGCATTTTGTCCATTCCTCTTATAGCCTTCAATTTCTATCTAAGGTTTGTTTATAATATGTACTCTTAATCACCTTTTTACACCAATAATAATAATAATTTTCTTTTTATTTAATCTACTTGTATAGATTGGTGAAATATTGATAAATTGATTGGTACATAATAATTAGGTCCCGGAGGGTGTAGAGAACAACAAAGGCAACATTTACTTGACTAGCAGAAGTCCCTCAAATGTTATTAATGCTTACTATGAGCAATATAAAATAGATTTCTGTCATTTTCTCAAGTGTCGTGCCCAAGAATTAGTTGAAGGAGGACGTCTATTTGTAACTTTAATTGGAAGACAAAGTGAGGAGCCATGGAGCAAGGACTGTTGTTACATTTGGGAACTTATGGCTATTGATCTTAATGATATGGTCTTCGAGGTAATCGATATATAACTAGTACGTTAGCCTGTGCCGTGCACGAGATTATTTTCGTTTTTAATTGCAGTTTTGGTCCCCTATTTTCACCATTTTGCTGTTTTGGTCCCCCTATTTTAAAATTCGACAGTTTTGGCCCCCCTAATACATATTTTGTCTAAAATATGGTGAGACAGTGTGTTTTAAATTAACTTTATGAATATTTTTTCTTAAAATTTCATTGATGTTAGTTTTTTCTCATCGCCAGTTTTTATGTTATATCTTTTAAAACATATCAAAACGCCAATTTATTGTAAGAAATTTTGATAGAGGGACCAAAACTGTCGAATTTTAAAATAGGGGGACCAAAACTGCAAAATGATAAAAATAGGGAGACCAAAACTGCAATTAAGCCTATAAGTTTTGATCTTGTCCCATTTCTAAACATTGGAAATATTACTTTAAAAATAATAACAGAAATTATTCAATATATGTTGTAGGGAATCATAGAAGAAGAAAAAGTCAACAGTTTCAACATGCCTGTCTATTATCCATATCCATCCGAAGTGAAGTCCGAAATTCTCAACGAAGGATCATTTGACATGGATCAATTGGATGTTTCTGAAGTAAATTTTTATGAACTTGATAAAGGATTTAATACTGCACAATGCACAAGGGCTGTGGCTGAACCTTTACTAGTTAGTCATTTTGGTGAAAGTGTCACTAAAGAGGTTTTTAACCGCTTTCAAAAAAGTGTAAATGATCACATGCCCAAAGAGGGGACTAAAGTCACCAATATTACCATGGTATTGACTAGAAAGCCATAAGAATAACATTTTTGTTTGGGTTTTATATTTGTGATTCAAAATTATTTTCAAAGTCCCATTGGTATTCATTTCAATTTGCATAGCTAGCTAGTAATTTTTATTTTTATTGTTGTTAATTTGCATACTGCATAGCTAGTAGGTTCAGCTCCTATACAAGTGAAGTCACACACTCATAAATATGAATGTTATCGTGGAAGGGTCCATTTAGCATGGATCAATTCATGAATTGGTGCATATTAGACAAATGATAAGGAACGTTGAATTAAGTGGACACATAGATCTTATGATCTACTATCTATATAAAATACTCTCTCTGTCTCTATTTATAGGAGCTTGTTTGACAAAACACGAGTATTAAGAAAATTGGTCTTAATATTAAATTGATTGATAAATGATAATGATTTTACATATTTACCCTTAGCTATAGTAATGATTTATTTATAATTAATCACCAAATTTAAGGTGGTGAAATCCAAAGCAAAATGGGAACAAAACATAGTGGATTGGATTTGGAAAGATCACTTTAATTATACACATTGGAATTGCAAGTACGTGTACACTTTGGAAACAAATTACTGCCATCACTGATTGATGAAAAACAAATGAAAATATGGCGCCACACTCATATGTAGAGAAAGAATTATATTGTGATATGAGAAAAATATGCATCATATATAAATGTATTGTGGCATGAGAAAAAGAAAGCAAGAATTGGACGATGCAAATATCTTTGATTTCTAACAATCACACAGAGAAAGAGAGTATTGTAAGTTGGATGGTGGTTTTGTTTTTTGCATTTCTATTAAGGGTGCTGTTAATGTGTGCCCTAAGGGCACATTTTACGGTGTATTAATTTAGGTATAATCCCACATATTTTATTTTAAAAAGTAACATAATATTATACTATTTAATTTAATAACTTAAATGGATTGGTGAGACAAGAAAAAAACAGTATGGCTGCCGTATTTTTACTTTGTATAAATATACCGCGCCCCTAGATGCTATATTTTAATACCTTTTTTTTAAGCTAGTAACTATAATTAAATAATAAATACCATGTAAGGGGTAATTGGTAAGAAATATGGAAAGCGCATGCTCCACATAAAGTGTGCCATCTTCTTTGGCGCTAATGTAGGGGTTGCCTCTCAACGAGGCGTCGGTTATTAGAGCGTAATGTGGATTGTGATATTCATTGCTCGTTGTGTGAAGAGGAGGTAGAAGATGATGTACATACATTCTTCACATGTGTTTCTGCCCGGTCTAATTGGCAAGCAGCTGGACTATCATCTGTCATGGATCCTGCAGCGTACCAGCAAGGTAGTGCGGCAGAGAGAGTGTTTGCCTTGTGTCGGAATGAGGATTACGCTACTATAGGTAGAGTGGCTACGTTGTGTTGGAATATATGGCATAACCGAAATGATAAAATATGGAATGATAATGTTAGAAGGCCAAATCAAGTTGGTCAAGCTGCGTTTGACCATTAGAATGAGTGGTTTGCTATTCATAAGCTCCGAAGTCCTAATGATCATGATGTCCAAATTTTAGGCACAGCTCGGTGGGAAAAGCCTCGCATCGGATGGTTAAAATGCAATGTCGATGCAGCGTTTTTTGTTGGTATGGGAAGGACAACGACAGATGCATGTTTTCCCAATAGCTCTGGTGAGTTTACTGCTGGACTCACAAAGTAGCAACAATTGACTTTATCAACAGAGGAGGAAGAAGCATGGGCATTATTGCAAGCCGTGAAGGAAGCGAAGCATAAAGGTTTCGAACGAGTTCAATTCGAAAGTGATTCTCAAGTGTTGGTTGAAGCCATTCGCACAAAGCGGCAAGACAATTCAGAGTTTCTCTCAATAGTTAATGAAATTATTCTTATTATGTTACCATGTGCGAACTTTGAAGTTAAGTTTGTTAGGAGACAAGCGAATTCGGTTGGTCATACTTTAGCTAGGGCGGCCAATTCTTGGTCTAGTTTCCATATATAGATTTGAGATTATTCCTTCGTGTATTGCATCTTTCATCATTAATGAAATGCATTAAGTTTGTTTGGTTAAAAAATAAATAAATAAATAATATAAATTTCCAAAATATATTAACAATTCAAAAGGTCCAGCATCATGTTTTTGTGCCAAAAGATCGTATATTAACAAAAAAAAAATTTGATGTAAGCGCGTGTTACTAAGGGTCTGTTTGAATTTACTTATTTTTAAGCTTATGCGAAATAACATATGTAAATAAATAAGTTTTTATATATTATTATAATTTTTAAAAGATAGTTTATAATAAAACTGTGTATAAAAATATAATTTTTGTTAGCAAAAACTTATGAATTACATAAAAATTTATTTAATTACATAAGTTATTTTCATAAACTAAAAAATAAGCCGAATCCAAACATGCCCTAACTGACTTTTGGAAGGCTTTGTTTTTTTTTGCTTGCATCTTATTATAAACAAATATTTTAATGTTTTAATTATCAATCAAAGTGGAATGATTATGTTTTAATTGTGAATCAAGATGGAATAAATGAAATCGTAGTTAATTTAAGAGAAATGATAATTGTACAACAAAAAAGTTGACAACTTTGGACAACTGTCTCATATATTCTCATTATAATTGTACAACAAAAAAGTTGACAACTTTGGACAACTCTCTCATATATTCTCATTATAATTGTACAACAAAAAAGTTGACAACTTTGGACAACTATAGATAAAGATGACACATCACTTTGGTGTAGATTTTATGTATTTCCAAATTTACCCTCTCATACATGGGGTAGTTTTTTTTTTTTTTTTGATAATTACATACATGGGTAGTTGATTCAACAAATTGGTAACCGCTTGCATCAGTTTCTAACATTGTTCTTACATTTGAATGTTTTGCTCCACATTTGCCTCTTTCATTTTGTCCATCACACATTACTACAATTAATGGGATATTGATATTGTTGAAGGATAGATTCTTGGTGTCAAAGGTAATTTTTTTAACAAAAATTTGGTTACTTTTCCTAGTTTAAATTTTATAGAGCAAGTAAACCACATATATACTTACGAAATTTGGTAAAGAACTGGAAATGAATATATTATGATTTGGTAGAGAGAAATAAATCTTTAAATGTTTAGATAAAGTTGTCAAAAACGATTTTCCTTACCAACTAATTGATCTATACTCTCCCTAACTACTAATTCATGGAAGAGGCTTATTGAATTATTCACTTTTCAACACCAATTATTATAAGTTAAGAAAATTCGATGAGACATATTAAATTAAAACACAACTATGAAAAATGATAAAAACATATAATAACAGATAAGAAAATTATTATAAGTTAAGAAAATATAGAAGTACTTATAAGTTAAGAAATAATCTATACTAATAAATAAAGGGAAAACATTGGTTTGGTGTAGCCTTTTTTTTAAATACCTCAATGTCCTTGGTAGTTTTTTTTCTCTCACGCTCTTCTTTAACTTCTAAAACCAACAACACAATAGTAGTTTCTATTCATTTGTTCTATTCTTTTAGTCTACACATTTTCTCCATATTTCTTCAACAATATTCATATTCATTCCTGTTTTCTTTTCTTAAGTTTTTTTAATTTGAATTTGTCAATCATTCTATAATCTATATCACTTCAATCTAACATTTCAACATGAAATGAGGTATGCCACTTACATTAATTTACCACTTTGTTCTTCTAATTGTGTTAAATATTCCATTTTTATTCCTTTTCACATTGTTTATGTTTAATTAGTTTTTAATTTGCATAGTTCGATCTACATCAAAACACCATCAATATAAGTGGAAGCACGAACATAGTTTGCCGACTAAAAATGACACTCAGATAAACAGATATCAAACATTGAATTTATATTATTGTACACATTTCAAGTGACATTGAATGGTATCATTGACATTGTAATAATTTTGAGATTTATAAAAAGGTATAAACTTTTTCCTTGGAACGGTTAAAAAGTAAATATTTTATGTATGAAATATCCATCAAGTACAGTTCATGTTTCTTTAAAGGTGAAGAAAATTGATCTCACACTAGCACCCAAGAGATTGTCTAACAAAGGAAATGTGAGAACCCTTTAAAGGTTTGTGCTCTCAATTTTTCATCTTCTATATTTTAAAAAATTTGAATTGAATCTCAAGCATAATAATTCAAAGTTATAGTGTTAAATTGCTTCTTTTGTTTTCCATTTAGTAGGTTCATTATTCTCAATTTTGAAAGAACTATAGTGTCCGTCTGGTCGCTAGTAATAATAATCTATACTAATAAATAAAGGGAAAACATTGGTTTGGTGTAGCCTTTTTTTAAAATACCTCAATGTCCTTGGTAGTTTTTTTTTCTCTCACGCTCTTCTTTAACTTCGAAAACCAACAACACAATAGTAGTTTCTATTCATTTGTTCTATTCCACTACAAGAATTCCTTAATTTTTTGACGAAATGAACCTATCAATTAGTGACGGCCTGGGCCGTCTGTAAATTAGTGACGGCCAGGTCCGTCAATAAATAACTAAATTCGTCACAAACTTAAAAAAAAAACAAAAATTAAAAAAAATCCGTCAAACAGTTACTGACGGAAATTTCCGTCACAAATTATTAAGTTACTGACGACCTTAGTCGTCACAAAGGATTGACGAACTTTCTGACGGAAAATTCCGTCGCAAATGGTTGACGCGTTCAAAAAAAAAGAGCCGTTGGACAGCTCTGACACATGCAGGTCTTGGGTAGCGCAAAACACTTTGTGACGGAAATTTCCGTCACTAAGTGTTGGTCAAAAAAAAAAACGCGCGTTCTCCCATGAAGCTCCAACGGTCATGTTCTCTTTGCAGCATTCCATATATTTCCTTCATTGCATTCTCATTTCATTTGCAACATTCTCTACTAAAATTTCTACTCTCACTCAAATTTCTCCAACATCTCACTAAAACTTTTACACTTTTCTTACATTTTTGTTCTTCTTCAAAGTTTTGATAAGTATTAAAATGTAAGTGTTTTCTCCTCTTTGATTTTTGTTTGTGTTAATATTTGAATGATATTGTGTATTTATATTAATTGTTACTTTTAAATTTTAATGTAGAAAATGTAGCTTTGTTCATCTTGCTGCTGTTGGAAGTTGAATATGTTGACATTGCTTGACATAACTAGTAAGTATAATTTTATTTTGTTAAGTTTAATTGCATTATTTTATAAGTCATAAACTTTTTTTATTTTTATTTATTTTCGTCCAAAAAAAATGTTTTATTTTATATTTTTTTAAATTTTTTTTTTCGTCCAAAATTATTTTTATATATCTGAAACTTTTTTTTTGTTAATTTTGACTTAGATATTCTGTTTGATTCGACGGTTGATTCATCGGTTGGTATTATTCGGAGTTTAGTCTTGTAAACTTGAAGTCAGACACTACTCTGCATACCAAGTAAGTAATATACTTTAGTGTAATAAATATTTGTGTATAAATTAGAATATGTTTTTATTTTTTAGACACTACTGCTTTTTTTATTTTTTTAGACACTACTGTTGTTTTTATTTTGTGACCAACCATTAATTTAGACACTACTGTTGTATATAAATTAATTTATTCACTACTGCTGTTTTTATTTTGTGACCAACCATTAATTTAGACACTACTGCTGTATATAAATTAATTTATTCACTACTGCTGTATTTATTTTTTTTTATTTGAATTAAAAATTAAAACTTTGTATGTCATTTAGTTAAAACTTTGTATGTAAAATATACTTTGTATGTCAAGTTTGTAAACTACTTGTAAATTATTTTTGAAATGAAATTATTTATATGATAATTAAACAAGTATGTGATAATAGTTAGTAAACCGCCATATTGTAAAAAAAATTATTACCATATTGTAAAAAAAAATATCTAGTGAATTAGTTAAAACTTTGTATGTAATAAAAACTTTGTATTTCACATAGTATAAACTTTAATTTTAATTTAAATATTTAAATAAAAACTATATAATAAAAAAATTCATTAAGTAAATTATTTTCGAAGATTAATTAATAAACTTTTTATGATATAATAGTTAGTAAACTTCCATATTTATTACTAAACTATACCATATTGTCAAAAAAAACTACGATATTGTAAAATAAATATCTAGTGAATTATTTTAAAAAAATTTGTTGGTAGTAAATTATTTATTTTAATTCTTGAAGACATCCACCTATTAAAACTTTGTATGTAATAATTAATTAATTTATTTTTGAAAAATAATTAATAAAACAATTAAAATAATTATTTTCAAAATTAAAAATGATGATATATTATTTTTTAATATATGTAAAAAAAAACGTTTTTTTATGTTTTTTTTAAATAATTTATTTATTTATTTTTGAAAAATAATTAATAAAACAATTAAAATAATTATTTTTTAAAAAAACTTAGTGACGAATTTTGTGACGACCTAAGCCGTCACAAAATAAGCCAAAACTTTGTGACGAATCTGACACATAACTTTGTGACGACCTAGGCCGTCAATAATTTAAATTTTGCGACGACCTAAGCCGTCACTAAGTGGTGTTCAGAAAAGCTGCCCTTCACATTTTGCGACGACCTGGGCCGTCACAAAGTGTCGTCACTTAGTTTGTGACGACTTGGGCCGTCACAAACTTTTCCACGAGCGTTTTCTTGGCAGATTGAGGCCGTCACAAAGTCGTCACAAAATTATGACTTTGTGACGGATTTTCTTAGTTTGTGACGGATTTTGGGCGTCAAAAAAAGGACGTTTTCTTGTAGTGTTCTTTTAGTCTACACATTCTCTCCATATTTCTTCAACAATATTCATATTCATTCCTGTTTTCTTTTCTTAAGTTTTTTTAATTTGAATTTGTCAATCATTCTATAATCTATATCACTTCAATCTAACATTTCAACATGAAATGAGGTATGCCACTTACATTAATTTACCACTTTGTTCTTCTAATTGTGTTAAATATTCCATTTTTATTCCTTTTCACATTGTTTATGTTTAATTAGTTTTTAATTTGCATAGTTCGATCTACATCAAAACACCATCAATATAAGTGGAAGCACGAACATAGTTTGCCGACTAAAAATGAGACTCAGATAAACAGATATCAAACATTGAATTTATATTATTGTACACATTTCAAGTGACATTGAATGGTATCATTGACATTGTAATAATTTTGAGATTTATAAAAAGGTATAAACTTTTTCCTTGGAACGGTTAAAAAGTAAATATTTTATGGATGAAATATCCATCAAGTACAGTTCATGTTTCTTTAAAGGTGAAGAAAATTGATCTCACACTAGCACCCGAGAGATTGTCTAACAAAGGAAATGTGAGAACCCTTTAAAGGTTTGTGCTCTCAATTTTTCATCTTCTATATTTTAAAAAATTTGAATTGAATCTCAAGCATAATAATTCAAAGTTATAGTGTTCAATTGCTTCTTTTGTTTTCCATTTAGTAGGTTCATTATTCTCAATTTTGAAAGAACTATTTGGCATCCAATGGGTTCTTGAATTAACTCTCACGTCATTTTGATAACTCAATGAATAATATAAGGTATGGTAAATTATGCATGACATGATATTAATTATTTTTTCCGTAAAAAAATGATATTAATTCTCCTAATGCTTTTTTTTTTTCTAAGAGTATTTATGCATTCCACAAAGCTTTTGGATACTATGTTTGTTCTTTTACTAATTTAATTGTTTCTACTTTTGGATAAATTATTTGTTATTTCACATAATGTCATTTGTTAGATGCAGATGTGAAACTTTGATTAACATAGAGTTCATGGGTTTCATAATCAATTTCAGATGCAAAGAGTGCCAATAACAAAAAAATTCCCAACTTACTATGTTTTCATTTTGGTTCATCATTAATTTGTCTCATTTTCCTCTTTATGCTATTAAATAATTGATGTTCTTTTTTATTTTTGTTCTACATTAATACTTTTTTGTTTATCAAAGTTCAGAGAAACATGGAAAAAATATATTTGTACAGGAGCATGAGATCAACAAAAATATAAATGGCTTTATTACTTTCTATAGGTGTATATATCTCTCTATCATTCTAGAGTTTCTGGATTTAGTTTTTTTGAGGGAATTCAAATTTTTTATACAACTTCATAAATTTTTATGTATCGCTAACGATTTAATAACTTTCATTCTAAATGTTTTTGAAAGTGAATAAGTATACAAAATTTAAATCAAATTTTTGCTCAAACCATTATTTAATTTTCTGATATGTTAATGACCCGCACGACCATATTTCTATTATACATTTTGGTCCTCATTTTTTAATTCAAGATGTATATTCACATTGACTTTTACACCTCTATGTGAGTTAATTTGTTATTTTCCAAAAGCCCTATTCATAAAAAAAGAGATGTATAAAAAATCTGGAATATAACCTTTTATGTATTGCTGCATTTTGAGGGAAATCTATATAAAATCAATTTGGAGATAAAAGTTAGAATTCATTATAAAATGTTGTGTGTCAATAGACAGATGCTATTTTCGATTTAATTCAATGTCTCTGTCACTTAATTTGTTATTTTTCAAAAACCAACTATTCATAAAAAAAATTAAACATATAAATAGAATCAATTACCATACTATTTAAGAGAGTTTCATACAAATAAACTCATAGCATAATTAATAATGAATAGAATCAATTGTCATACCTTTTAATTGATATCATATATACTTCTCATGTGCTTATTTATTTTGTATAAGTTACTACATTTTATCCGCATTTTCTATTTTGTTAACGTGTATATCTCAAATAGTCCCTTCACTGAGATGTGCGCATTTGCACTTAAATTTTTTTTATATTTAATTCAACGTTTCTATGTGACTTAATTTTTTGTTTTCCAAGAGCCAACTTTCATAAAAAAATAGATATGCGAAAAATTTATAATAATCTTCAACATATAAGTTAGCACAAGAGAAAATATGTATCACACAAACGGCCACGGAACGTACCCGTCTGGACGCTAGCTAGTTATTATTATTATTATTATTATTATTATCTATATCTATACTATATCTTCTACTATCTACTATATATAAAAAGGATACATGTTTTTTAGTGTAGACTTTGATTTATTCCAAATTTACCCTTCAATTACAACTAACTAATTTTAATTATCTACTGTATATAAAAAGGATAAATGTTTTTTGGTGTAGACTTTTGTTTATTCCAAATTTACACTTCAATTACAACTAACTAATTTTAATTAATTAAACATAAAAAAATGGAAACCGCCTTATATGGTTATATTACACCCTACTTCACTCTGTTTCAAATAACAAATAAAAAACAAGAACCAAAACTATACTACATACCATATGCATAAGAGTTTAATGGAGATGCACTGATGGTGTAAAATAGTTTTACACGATCAGCCAATAAAAACCATCATTTCGTCATGTCATATTAAGAAGGTGGGGTGTAGTGGGATGACGTGGCGGAAAACATGGTTGGTATTTGTTGACTGTGTAAAATTATTTTACACTGCCGGTGCATATACCTTTTTCTCTATGCATAATGTTAACAGTGTGATTTTTCTCTAATGTTTTCTCCACTGCATCAAATGTATATTAGAATAATTTCTCCATGCAATCCTTTCTTTTTCTCTAACATTTTCTACTTCACTGATTCTATTTTTATTGTTTCTGCAATTTCATTTTTTATTTTACATTCTTCCATAATAATTGATGGTAGTTTTCTTTCAATCCATTTTATGTTATGGTTATGGTTTTAGAGAGGAAAGAGGAAAAGAAAAATTGGCAGAAACATATACCAAATTATATAATTAACCATTACTAATCACAAGAAGAACAATGAGTGAGGGATAAACCATTCACCAATTTTGAATTCATTTGGTCGTGAGATGATCAATTGCAATCAATCCTTTGAAGTAGGTTTTCATATTCCCCCATTTTACATTTGATTTTAGTTAGTTTCAATGGTTTGATCAATTTTTTTGTGATTTTTTTGGTCAAATGTTTGTTTTTAATTTAGACCGTGTTTGTTTTATATTATCTCTGTTTTTGCCATTTTCTCCATTAGTTAATTATTAGTCTTATTTTCGGTAGATGCAGGAACATATATGTGAAAAAATAAAATCAATTTATTCACACGATAAGCCGGGTTCATTCACCAGATTCTCCACTTTTCCGAACTTAAATTGTGTAAGTTAAACTACTTGATAAATAAAAAATGTATTAAGTGAATTTTTTTGTCACTACTTAAAATTATCCGACCATATACCTATTACAATGTTTGTTCATCAATTTTTCACTTACATGATTTTTACATTGGATTCAATATCTTTATATGACTGAATTTGTTATTTTCTAAAAGCCAAATTTTCATTTAAAAAAAGAAGAGATATATAAAAATATAGAATATAATCGATCACACAAATTAGCATAATAGAAAAAACAGATCACACAAATTGATATATCTGATTCAATAAGTGGAATCATTATATTGGGTTCAATGTCTCTATGTGACTATGTTTTGAATGACACAATATAAGTATTCTAAGCTTCTTTTGATAATGTAAAAAAATATTTAATTCTTTTGGCTTGTTTTAAGGGAAATTAAAAATATACAAATTAGTTTAAATAAAAATCAAATTCATAATCAACCACTATTTATAACTAGTAGGATGCCCGTGCTTCGCACGGGTCCGGTTAGAACGCCAAGCCATATAAATGAAACATGTATACATTAATATACTAATCAAAAAGTTAGAGCATGAAATTAACTATATTTAGACATAGCAAAATTATTATAAATGTTTTACCAGAGATTAAAAATGTCATCTCTCCGTAAATTAAAGTTTTGTATCAATAATAGTTTGTAATAGTGATTTTAAATTTTTTATCAACAATAAAAATTTTCATCTCCCCGTCAATTCTAAAAAAAAATTAGTAATAACTGATAATAGTGATTTTAAAATTTTTATTGGCAATAAAAAATAGTCATCTGCCCTTGAATTAAAATTTTATTAGTAATAACTTATAATAGTTATTTTAATTTTTTTACCAGAGATTAAAAATGGCATCTCTCCGTAAATTAAAATTTGTAACAATAATAGTTTATAATAGCGATTTTCAAATTTTTATCAGCATTAAAATTTGTAATCTCCCCGTGAATTTTAAAAAAAATTAGTAATAACTAATAATAGTGATTTTAAAACATTTTTTTTGCGATAAAAAATAGCCATCTGTCTGTGAATTGATATTTTATTAGTAATAACTTACAATAGTTATTTTGAATGTTTTACCAGAGATTAAAAATGTCATCTCTCCGTAAATTAAAGTTTTGTATCAATAATAGTTTGTAATATTGATTTTAAATTTTTTATCAGCAATAAAATTCTCATCTCCCCGTCAATTCTAAAAAAAAATTAGTAATAACTTATAATAGTGATTTTAAAATTTTTATTGGCGATAAAAAATAGTCATCTGTCCGTGAATTAAATTTTTTTTACCAGAGATTAAAAATGTCATCTCTCCGTAAATTAAAATTTTTAACAATAATAGTTTATAATAGCGATTTTAAATTTTTTATCAGCACTAAAAATTGTCATCTCCCCGTGAATTTTTTTAAAAAATTAGTAATAACTTGTAATAGTGATTTTAAAACATTTTTTTTAATTTTATTAGTAATAACTTATAATAGTTATTTTAAATTTTTTACCATAGATTAAAAATGTCATCTCTCCGCAAATTATAATTTTGTATCAATAATAGTTTGTAATATTTATTTTAAATTTTTTATCAACAATAAAAATTATCATCTCCCCGTGAATTTTTAAAAAAATTAGTAATAACTTATAATAGTGATTTTAAAAAATTTATTGGCGGTAAAAAATAGTCATCTGCCCGTGAATTAAAATTTTATTAGTGATAACTTATAATAGTTATTTTAAATTAGAAGAAATAAAGCAATAAAGTTTATGTTAAAATGTGTGTTGCACGGGTTTTGTGGAACATCGTATATAATTGCCACAAATTTTTATCGGCGATAAAATTATCATCTCTCTGTGTATTATAAATTTGTATCATTAAAACGTGTAATAGTGATTTTAAAATTTTTATTAGCGATAAAAAATAGTCATTTGTCCGTGAATTAAAATTTTATTAGTAATAACATATAATAGTTATTTTAAATTTTTTATCAACAATAAAAATTGTCATCTCCCCGTGAATTTTAAAAAAATTTACATAAGTATATATCAAGTATATAAAAAAAATTATGGACATAAGTAGAGAAGATTCTTATATATCATTTTAAAATTTCAAATTATGCAACTCCAATTACAAAACTGGTTTTTAAATAAGAATTCTCGATCTCTACAGTCTATAAAGTGTGGACTCTTAACATAAGAATTCTCTCTACACATTATAAAGTGTGGACTCTTAACATAAGAATTCTCTCTACACATTATATTGGTGTTATTTCCATTACTGTTCTTGATAGAAGCCATTGATTATGTATCCAAGCAATAATGTAAAACCTGCAGGATCAAATTAAACCCTTCCAATAAAAACCTGCAGGATCAAAAGGGGAATTTTTTTGAATCTTTGGTTAGAGGGAAAGCTCAAAACTGTACTTTGCAAAACCTTATCATTCCTACACTAATGTTGATAAGTAGTAGCCTGACATTTTTGCAGCTAATTTAACATGGGTTAATTTATCCTTAAACCAAATACAAAGAAACGAATCAGTGTTCTGCATGAAATTCAATGATCAAATTCTCTTCTTGCTGTGAAAATGCTCCTCTTTTCTATATGTATATGTTTGCACCAGCTAGTTTAGGGACTGATATTTGAGCATTTATGATTGATTATTCTCAAATTCACTTGGCTAAACACCCTTATCTTTGCGGATTTTCTTCTTTGATGTGTACATCTTCACAACCTTATGTCGAATGGACCTAATATCCTAAAGAAAAAAGATATTACTGAAAGGTCAACTCATAAAAATAATAATTTCTAAATTTTTAGAATAAGAAATATCAATGATTACCGAGGAGGGATCAAGATGATTAGTACAACTCCGTGGAAGATTCTTCTGTGCTCCCTGCAATGAGTCGACAAATTTTTTATCGTCGTTGTGGTTTATAAGGTTATATAACCATGCCAAACTATTTGGCAGGTGATAGATGCAGTACCTGTAACGTTACAACACCGTCGAAAAAAATCCTGAGGGTATGTCTACCAGCTACATCAACACTATAGTTGAAGGGGAAAACAATTAAGAATTAATTTTAGGATTAAAAATCCTGTGATAATAATGATGGAAATGACATGCATAGGATGAAATATTGAAGTAAGGCACTCACGAAATAAGCCAGCATCACTAAGACACTTCACTTTGGTAGTCCCCGGGAATAGATTTTGAAATTCATCGCAGTGTAAAATAGGATGAGCATCCAGAAAGAAGAGCCTAAACAAAAAAATAGTTGCACCTAACATGAGAATAAAGATTATTTGAGTAGAAATGTGTGTCATATATGTGTACAACCACCATACCAATTTTCATCTAAAAAACATAATGTGTGATGTATCTACTATCTACAGATAACACTAACAGAAGGTATAACTTATGAAAATGAATAAAGTTGGCTATTCACAAAGTTGATTAAGATTTACCCTATCTTCGCTATCCCCGGTAAAAGAGGCACCGTCACAGTAACGAATTTTCGCTCTATTCAAGTTAAAAAAATCTGCAATCATAAGTAAAAATATGAGCCAAACATTAGCAAATCCTTTTTAACCATAACTTGAGTAGTCTATAGGCAGTTCAGTTGAATGAAAACCTAGATTCTCTTGAGGATTATTGCTTAATATTCCTACTCCTATTCCCAATTGCCATCAAAAGATTCTCATTTGAAACTAAACTTGTAACTAAGCAATCAAATACATTAACACCAAAAGGTTATTGTAAATGAAACATGTCTAAAAATATGAAAGGAAAAAAAAAAGGAAAAAAAAAAGGAAAAAAAAAAATCTAAAGAGTTGAAAGCATATGAAACATGTCCCAAAATATGAAAGGAAAAAAAAAAGGTTATTGTTTGTTTGTTTGTTGTAGCGAAATGGAGAGGTAGAGAAGGAAAAAAGCTGAAACAATTTTGAGAGAGAGAGAAGAACAGGTTTTGGGGTTTCTAACTGAAGGAAAATAGCGTTATTTTAAGCAGCGGAATTCAAAAATTTTCTTTAGTTTGATCCTTACGAATTGGGCATGATATGTGTTTTAGGGTTTTTACCTCTTGAAGGGAAGAACCTTTGAATCACGAACAAGACGATCACGAGCGTTGATGAAGATCACCGACGCCTCTAACTAGTCCACACGAACAGTCACCTTCAATAGAGTGCTAGCCCTTTATGTTTGAAGGCTATGCAAGAATATTGAGAGAGAGAGAGAGAGAATTATTTTAGGATTTTCAATTCTAAAATATTCTTGTGCTTTTTGTTGTGTATTGAGCAATGACAAGAGGTCTCTATTTATAGATATTTCTTGTCTTGTGCATCAAGACAACTCTTGTCTTGTGCACCAAGATATCTCTTATTGGGCAAAGCCCAACAAGAAACAAAACTAGGGCGCGCGCCCCCCATGAGTGGTAGTACTCATGTGCGCGCCCTCCCACTATAACCTATGGCGTTCTTGCTCGTTTAAATTACCGTGATACACTTATCACATTGCACACACACCGTACCTTACGGTGTTCCTTAATTATCTCAATATTAGACTGTCCTTATGTGTGTGACCCTTGTAGGTTTTCATAACGTTGGCAATTATATTAAATCATTTATTTAATATAATAAACAATGAGCGGTATCTAGCAACACATCATTGCTACCCAAGTTATGAGAAATTAACATGTGATCATAACATAACCTTTAGTGATAATATATGCGTGTATAATTACCCCTTTGCGTGTATAATAATTTTGACCATATCTATCCACTTAAAATTGATTTGATTGAACCTATGACCAACTCTTTGGTCTATTGAGAAATTCTATCATACTTTGTCGTTCTTTCAAAAGAACTCGTTTTAAATGATCTCATCATTTCTTTTAAAAGTATGAAATATTCTATATCTAGATGTCAACTTGATGCTTCTGACAAGCATCTTTTTCCAATCTAGTTTATAGTAGGTACTTTTATAGAGTATAGTTCAATAGCTTATAGTTCTTGTAAGACCCAAGATTTCATTGTATAGTTGGTTTAAGGAATATTAGGATTCCGATGTGTTCATTTGGTGAAGCATCGTGTAATTATAGATTTTTGCTGTAATTGAGTTTGTTTTGTGCTCGTGAACTGTAATGGTACAGATTTTTGTCTTGTGATCTTGTTTCTTGTATAAGAAGTTAATTGTGGTTTTAGAATAACGAGTTTTGGATTATTCTTGTTTTTGGAAAAACGAGTAGGATTTTAACCGCAGATGGAAAATCTTACTGCGTCTGTTTTGAGTGAGGTTTCGGATGGGAGTTTTATATATCTGCACGAGTTAGGATATATTCTGAGAATAATTTTCTAAGGTATGGAAGAAAATTACAGTCGCGGAAAAAGATTCGACGATAAATTTTGGAAATGTTTAACGTTAGACGTTCTTTCTGTAGGTTTTATGCTTTTGTGATTTACGTTCGTCGCGACGCGCGAGAGCTGAGTACGTGTCTTGTTTTGGAAGATTTGATTAAATCTTGTGACCTAATCATAAAGCAAATTGATCCAATGGCTAGGGTTTAAGCTTGGACTTTTGACTTTGATCCAATGGTGGATTGACTATCAAGAGGCTTTGACATAGTAAGGAGGTTTAGTGACTTTTGTGGACTTAGAAAAAATCACAAATCATCTCCATTCTTTCTCTCTTTCACGTAGACTCCATTACTTTCTTCTAACCTTCACCAAATTTTCCATTCTACACCATTTGTGTCCATTTCAAGCTTGGGAGCTTTGTGGAATTGTTGTAGAGCATCACTTTCTTAAGGTAACCACTCTTTTCCTTTTCTTTTTGGTTGGTTAAAACTCTTAGGGGTATGAGTTTAGATTATGTTCATGAGAAGGAAAGGTTAGGAATTGATTCTTGTTTCATGAATGTTGTTCATGAGGTTTAGAGAAGCATGTGTAGGCTTTGTTATTTTGTTTTCCATGAGTTGGTGAAAAATCTCATGAGAAAAGTTAGGGTTTTAGGTTGGTTATGTATTGATCAATAACATGTGGTTAAGTTGTAAGGTTTTGAAAAGAAAAGTTGTCTTTGAACCTTTGGGCAAAAGGGAAATGTGTTGTATGGTTTTGTTTTAGAAAATCCGATGAAAAATATTTTGGGGTTTATGAAAATATTCCTAAGTGTTTATGTGGTGTTTTTGGGGTCAAAGTGGTTTAAAACTCTTGTGACATGTGGAGTTGCTTTTTACTTTGAAAACATGTTTGAAAATGATTACCGGACGGTTAAGGCCCGTAATAAAACTTGTGCTTGGGTTTGGTTTTGATTTTAGAAATGAAAATCAAATAACTTGCACTCGAAGCAACCAACAAGCTTTCGGAAATGAATTGCTTGCTTATGAAAATGGTTTGCTTTTGTGCCTTGAAAAAGTGTTGGGAACTAATAGAATCAAACTAGGCTTGGTTGGGGAAAAAGGTGGTGTGAGTTGCTGTTTTTGCTGTCATGACAGGTGTAACTCGCCGGGCGAGTGATTACTCGCCAGGGCGAGTGTCACAGGTCATGACAACACGCCAGGGCGAGCTCCAGAGCGAGCTAGACCTGTCCTCACTGCCTTCACTCGCCACCAACTCGTCAGGGCGAGCTCTGAGACCTAAAATTTTGGATTCTGATTTCTAAACTTGGTTTTTAGCTTTCTAATCCCTTTTTATTAATTTATGGAAGTGGCGGGGATTGGGAACGAGTTTTTCGGGTACTCGGAAAGTACGTAACTTATAACGCAAGAAAACGGCCATTTTGCATTTCAAATTATTTAAGACTTTTGACAATTGTTTTGGGTCCTAAAAATAGTACATATGACTCATGGTGGTTGATCAATACGATAGATTTTGGTATGGTATCCGAAAGAGTGAATTGTCCTTAGAAACCTTTAGAGCTTTTGGGGTTTTGATGTAGTTTCAATACATTGGGTTTGGAAACGTTGTATTGATTGTCCGTTGCTTGTTTTAGGGAGCACGTAGTGTTGTGAGAACGTTGCTTGTTGTGAGTGCTTGCCGAGGTAAGGGCTCCACTTTATTTCCGTCTTTTCAAACGGTTTTGTTAAACATGCTTTAGATTTTGCTGTGTTGCAATTGGTGGTGTGCTTGGCATGTTTTTGTGATGTATTCTCGATATGAGATCGTGGTAAATACATGATTCGTTGTCTTACATATGTTTGGTGAAATATGTGTATGAACAGGTGATTAAATACATATGATTAGATGTATATGTATGTGTTGTTGTGGTGTGATTACATATGCGTGTACGATATGTATGTGTTGCATTAGCATATAAGGGGAATCGTATGCTCATGCATTCATAGTACGTGGTTATCGGGAATGGATCACGGGGTGCGATTATCGGGAATGGATCCACCTTACTCCTACGGGAATTATTGAGTCCAATAAGCGGTTATCGGGAATGGACTGCGGGGTGCGATTATCGGGAATGGATCCATCCTAACCCTTTGTGGTTTTATTGATTATGATTACTGACTTCCGGAATTCATATGCATGTGGTAATGGGGAATCTACCACACTCATTGTAGAAGTCTGCATTAGGCTCGGTGTGCATTATATTTTAAGCCCGTTGGTGGGAATTGCTTTTGTGTTAAAGAGCTTTCTCTTGTGTATGTGGAAATTTGTTATGTGTACATCTTTCGCACTGGTTATATATATATACTTTTATTTTGTGGTGACCCTTTCTTTCATTTGCGGGCTCATCCCACCCAGATGATGGGTTAGGTCGTGGTGACGACGGTGGCTGTTCCAGGCTCTAGTGAGCGGTTGGAGCTTTAGCTTAGTTAGACTATGCGCCGGTGTGGGTTGTACACCGTGCTTTTTGGGTTCAGGCATAGGATTCTAACTTGTTTTGTTGTAAGTATTAAATACTTAGACTTGGATTGTAATTATTCAGGAATACACTTTGCTTGTCGAAGCACCTTATGGTAATGAGTTCTTTTGTATATTTGAATGCCGGCTCATTTAAAATCTTTTATGCGTAACTCTGATGTGTACAAAAAAAAAAAAAAATAATGCCTTTTCGGGCCTTTGAAAAACGGGTTGTCACAGTTCTTCTTGCGTTTGAGAACAATTCTCAATTTGTGTACCAATTCAGAAACTCTTTTCTGAGATTCTTGTCCTTCATAAGGACAATATAATTTATATTGTATAAAGTTTTAATTACAAAGATATGTAAGATATTTGTATAATTTTTAATAAGGACTTTTATTAAAATGCTTCCACTATTTTATTCAAAACAAATGACCCTCACCATTTGATTCGGAAAATCCCGTTGGAAGATTTTCTAGTGGGTCAAGATCCATATTTCACTTTGTCTTAAGTCCGCGGTGGGCGGATTACACAAGACTTAGTTATTTAGGTAGGAACTCCTTCCAATTGTATCTCATACAATTCTTGAATATATCAATTGGGTGAATAACTCCTTATTCTAATTCATCTTATGAATTATTCCCAACCATTGCATCTTAAACTCATAATCTCATTATATTTGTTAAGTTAAGTTTGACCCTTACTTTAGAAGTTGGATATTACAATTATCCCATCGCACCTTACCAATATAGAGTATGCACTTCGCGGTGGGCGAACCTACATAGTTCGATACTAGTCTTGATGAGTTCTAAAGCTTGGAAAGCGTAAACTTAATATTCACATATTTTATTATTAAAGAGAATGCACTCCGCGGTGGGCGAACCTACATTTTCTTTATTAATCTCTTATGTGTCTTTTGAGGGATATTTAATTGTTTGATCTCACCGGCTTGTTTAACATATTAAACGCTCTCACATGCATCAACATACATACATACAATAATATAAAATGAAATGATATGGTTATGGCCTCCTAACGCAAGTGTCCTCTCAAGCCAATGAGAGAACCCTAAACTAGCCTAACGATGATCTACTTCTCCAAGCATCATCTTCATGGCTGTCCTCCTTTGTTCCTCTTGTAATTCTATTATAATGTTACATCAAAGAATACTCGTTTTACATACGAGGGAGTAAGATGAGAAAAGAAGTTACATCAAGAAATTCAGAGAGAGGCACGACACGCAGGCCGTATTTAAAATCCCAAATTAAAACAAAAGAGTAAACTAAGGCCATAACCAATCATCACAAAAACACAATAATAAACACATATTTTATTATTATCAGATTAAGTCCTGTAGATTAATAAAATTAAAATTTTGGCGAACGATCAAAAATTGGCTGCTGTCATCTGCGCCCAGCGCAGCCTGCCCTGCGCCTAGCGCAGGTCTGCAGCTGAAAACCAATTTTCATTCTGCCATCTGCGCCTAGCGCAGCATACCCTGCGCCTAGCGCAGGCACGTAAACAACCCTTGTTTTTCCGCGAATCCTAATGCAGCAATTTCGTGCCGTCAAAACCTTTCATGACCGAAATTCAATATGATTGATTAGCATGTCATTGCTTCACCATACTAATGTCGGATTCCAAAGCAAATGAACATGAATCGCTTCAATATCAAATAACTTTCATAATATGTTTTAATGAACGAAATTATGAACGATGCATCAAATACACCGCCTTGCATCACGATCACTTATATCACATATAAGTCTTGATCATTCTTATTTGTTTAAACTTATGACGATTAACATATCGCTGCTTCACCATACAATTGTCGGATTCCGAAGCCGTTTCAATGTCAATCATCAAATTTTACACAAATAGATGCCAAATTTTAATTACTCGATTTTAATCTTAATTAGTTTTAATCAAATTAAAACAAAATACATGAACTAAACAAACATCAGATCATGGATTCGTAAGTGACTCTGATACCACTGAAGGAAAATAGCGTTATTTTAACCAGCGGAATTCAAAAAATTTCCTTAGTTTGATCCTTACGAATTGGGCATGATATGTGTTTTAGGGTTTTTACCTCTTGAAGGGAAGAACCTTTGAATCACGAACAAGACGATCACGAGCGTTGATGAAGATTACCGACGCCTCTAACTAGTCCACACGGACAGTCACCTTCAATAGAGTGCTAGCCCTTTATGTTTGAAGGCTATGCAAGAATATTGAGAGAGAGAGAGAGAGAGAATTATTTTAGGATTTTCAATTCTAAAATATTCTTGTGCTTTTTGTTGTGTATTGAGCAATGACAAGAGGTCTCTATTTATAGATATTTCTTGTCTTGTGCATCAAGACAACTCTTGTCTTGTGCACCAAGATATCTCTTATTGGGCAAAGCCCAACAAGAAACAAAACTAGGGCGCGCGCCCCCCATGAGTGGTAGTACTCATGTGTGCGCCCTCCCACCATAACCTATGGCGTTCTTGCTCGTTTAAATTACCGTGATACCCTTATCACATTGCACATACACCGTACCTTACGGTGTTCCTTAATTATCTCAATATTAGACTGTCCTTATGTGTGTGACCCTTGTAGGTTTCCATAACGTTGGCAATTATATTAAATCCTTTATTTAATATAATAAACAATGAGCGGTATCTAGCAACACATCATTGCTACCCAAGTTATGAGAAATTAACATGTGATCATAACATAACCTTTAGTGATAATATATGCGTGTATAATTACCCCTTTGCCCTTTATGTCTATATTGAACACAAAGCATACTTGGTGTCATCTTTGTCCAGTTCAATATTGGGCCCATGACATTTTTCCTGTTATGCAGGATTGGCAAATTCCATCTAGGTCACTACTGTCCCTCAGTATGCTTTGTGAAGTACCCATCAACTGCCTTTATGGTTATCCTGTTACGGACAACGTTAGATCAGCAACAAAGTACTTGACTCCACATCTAGGGTACAAAGTGGTTTCAGGTCTAAGGGCGGTTTACACCATTATCACCATGAGAGTAACTTATGACACTTCGCATAACTTTGCATGTAGTACTCTCATAGCGGGTCAATTCAGTATAAATATTACTCCTAATATTTCTTATACCTATGTCAAGACTTGATAACTCATTATCCCATGATCCATGAGATGCGATCATCAGTCTATCTTCATAATAGTCTTTATGTTTTATCATTATCCCAATTCATAATAAAACTCGACTATGGATGATTTAAGAATAGTATCCTTTGTATTTAATGAATCTCATGATTAAGTCATACTTAATATTTCATTAAATGGATTTAACTATTCTAGGGACTTTATCAGTTTGGACATACAAACATAATAAAGAAATGCCTATTATTATTAATAAATAAAGCACTAAAGTATTGGCCTCTAGGGCTTACTCCAGAGGAAAGAAATTAGGGATCCAAATCAGAATAAAAAATTAGTAAAAAAGAAAAGAAATCAAGAGCAAAATTGAAACTGAAATTGAAGAAAAAGGAAAAAAAAACAGATATATCATTCATTATCATCAACATAAACTACCATCATCTTCTTCAATCTTCAACATAACTCAAACTCATTTCATCAAAAACTAAAAACAAAAAAGGCAAAAAAAAGTAACAGAACAAAAAAAAACAAAAAAGAATCGAACCTCTTCCAACACCGTCGGACAACCACCGCCGCGAATCTGGCCAACTTCCGGCCAGCGCCGCCATCCGAAACTGCCACCGTCACAGCTGCGCCACCACCATCAGTCGTCTGTACCTGGATGCAAGATCACAAAAAAAAATTAAATTAAATTTCATGAAAGCTAAATATAAGGATTCAAATCCTAAATTGAAATTATGAAGATCAGAGATGAAAAAGAGGTTTTGGGGTGGAAGAGTTTTTTGGGTGAGTTGATTTGGGTTTGATTTGCTTTTTTTTTTGGATTTGGGATTTTCCGGTGGTGGAGGCTCGCCGGAATCTAGAATACACGGTGGCCAGTCGCCGGAATCCGGAGATTTCATGAACACCGGTGGTGTTCTTGTTGTTCTTCATGAACATCATGAAAATGGTGAGAAAAGAAAGAGAGATCGTATGAAAGAAAAGAGAGAAGAGAGAGAGAAAAAAAAATTGATAAATGAAAAAAATTTGGAAAAGGGAAATATATAGCCCGTGAAGTGAATGAATATATTGACACATGGAAGCATGCATGAAGATGCCATATGTGACCAATCAAAAGAATTGAAAAGGAATTATGCAAGAAGGTGGAAGAATGAATGTAGCACTTGGTGGTACAGAAAATGGAACGAAAACCACACTTGATGGAACAGTGAATAGGCCACATATATAGAGTGATATGGATAACAATTGATAGGCTTGTGAACCAACCATTGGCCAAAGCAAAAATAGGGCTAAAGTGGCATCTATGTGGGTCATATGAAGAAACTTGTTGAGAGGTTATTGGTACACATAGGAAATCGACATCATCATGACATAAGATGTGACATAGGGTGTTAGGGTTTTTAGCTTGGAATAGTAAAAGTCCTAACAACTTTTAGTATAACTAGTCTGATGGCCGTGCGTTGCACGGGTTCGCTAGAACACTAAGCCATATAAATCAAAGCCATACAAATCAAAGTTGCGTATATCAAAATTATTTTAAATGTTTTACCAGAGATTAAAAATGTCATCTCTCCGTAAATTTAAATTTTGTATCAATAATAGTTTGTAATAGTGATTTTAAATTTTTTATCAGCAATAAAAATTGTCATCTCCCCGTCAATTCTAAAAAAAATTAATAATAACTTATAATAGTGATTTTAAAATTTTTATTGGCGATAAAAAATAGTCATCTGCCCGTGAATTAAAATTTTATTAGTAATAACTTATAATAGTTATTTTAATTTTTTTACCAGAGATTAAAAATGTCATCTCTCCGTAAATTAAAATTTATAACAATAATAGTTTATAATAGCGATTTTAAAATTTTTATCAGCACTAAAAATTGTCATCTCCCGTGAATTTTAAAAAAACATTAGTAATAACTTATAATAGTAATTTTAAAACATTTTTTTTGTGATAAAAAATAGCCATCTGTCTGTGAATTAATATTTTATTAGTAATAACTTATAATAGTTGTGTTAATTTTTTTACCAGAGATCAAAAATGTCATCTCTCTGTAAATTAAAATTTGTAACAGTAATAGTTAGTAATAGCGATTTAAATTTTTTTATCAACAATAAAAATTATCATCTCCCCGTGAATTTTTAAGAAAATTATTAATAACTTATAATATTGATTTTAAAAAATTTATTGACGGTAAAAAATAGTCATCTGACCGTGAATTAAAATTTTATTAGTGATAACTTATAATAGTTATTTTAAATTTTTACCAGAGATTAAAAATGTCATCTCTCCGTAAATTAAAATTTTGTATCAACAATAGTTTGTAATATTGATTTTAAATTTTTTATCAGCAATAAAAATTGTCATCTCCCCGTGAATTTTTAAAAAAATTAGTAATAACTTATAATAGTGATTTTAAAATTTTTATTGGCGATAAAAAATAGTCAGATAACAAAATTTAAACTCATACAAACCAAAGATAGCATAGAAGAATAAATAAAACAATAAAGTTTATGTTAAAATGTGTGTTGTGTAACACCCAAACCCATAATTATATAAAATATACCTTTATAAAATATTACTCGAGAATACGCAACGGAAAATAAAATTTGATTTATAAAAGGTTTGGTTCGAGTATTACATCGTACACATAAAAGCTTACTAATAACTTAATTAGTAAAACAATTATTGTACAGGATAAATTTCTAGAAAAATACATCTTTATATACATTAGAAATAAGAAGCAAGACTCTAAATACACATTATAGAAATGATCCCAACCCCGTGTCATGATCGGAGCGGAGCTTCACCGTCGACTCGGTCACAAACATAACCTGAGAACCTGGATCCCAAATCCAGCACATACACAAAACAGAGGGTTAGATAATATAACCGTAAAAAGAATCTAAGTACAAGGACACACTTAATACTTAGGACATGACATGCTCATGTCTAACAACTCAGTCCATAACAGATATCAATCTCATATCATTCATATTTTATAATCATAAAATACAATGCATCATAATAATATTACATTCTCAAATCAATTGACAAATACATATACATCATCATCAATTATCAATCATTATTACACATCTCATAATACACATAATCGTTTGTTAAGGATTAACAGTCAATGTCAAGTATCACATTTAATCACAAAAGATCAAGGATGCACAATAATGACAATTACCATTTAGTTCATATAATTATTCACCTTCATCTCCTAATGCAATCTAATGCCACATTCATGCAATGCATCCTAGTAATATTACTAAGTGCATGTGGTACCTCATAGTTATTGGAAAACTTATTCCAAATATATTTTAGTCAACCGCAGCTACTAAAATACCTGCCATACTTTAGGATCCCCTCTAAAGTATCTGCTCATCATACAAAATGATGCATGTATGCTAGATTACCAATCATATAATTTAATTATCTCATCCTATAAGGATATCACACACAAACATATCTCAATAACTTAATTGAAGATATACAATCCCATTGATTAAATCATATTCAATAAATCTCACAAGTAATCAAGCATACATATTCAATAAAAACATTATCACAATCACTTATTCATAATTCAATACTAACTCAAGTATCCAATCATGTTATCTTCAATAGGACATTCATGTATAAGCTATCATGCCATTCTACAATCAAAAGATCACAATCGAGACATGTTAAAAGCATATGATTCACCAATTTAAAGTTGGAAAGGAATTGCATCAGGGTTAGCTCGCTTGGCGAGCACTAGCGAGTGGCTAGCGAGAAGTCACAGAGTGGTACTCGCTCCCAGCGGCTGAAAGCGAGGGACGCTCGCTACCTCTCGTTACTCCTCGCTCAGTGAGCACGATGAATTTCTGGAAAAAGGGCAAGAACAACACTTCTCGCCCAGTGAGCATAATGCTCGCTCCAGCGAGCTTGCACAGAAACATACTCTGTTTGCGAGTTTCACTTACAAATTGATAAAAATATCATTTTCCCACTTTTAAATGCATAAAGGTTGCTACTTTAAGTATCTAACATCATTAATAATATAAAAGTACAACTATAAACATGAATCAACAACCAAAAGGCAAGAATCATGAGATTATTCATGCATTTATTCAAAACTCCATAACAACACAAATTTATAACAAACATCTACAAATTCCCATTTCAAAACCCCAAGATTCATAATTTCATATTGCAATAAACTCAATAATCATTAAATAATGCAAAGATACCATTTTTATTCAATGAAAATACCCACCCAAAATAAAAGAGTGTAGAGAGTTTGGAAATGGAGAAATAGACATTCTCCTCTCTCTATGCTCACTCTAATTATATTATCTAAACCTCATACCTCAATTAAGTTGGATTCTCTACTCCACCAATCTCCTTAGCTTTCAATCCTCAAGCTTAAGCTCCTCTTTGTTCTTCAATTTCCTCACTTTTTCTTCATTATTCCAATTCCGAGCTGCTACCTTCACAGCACGATTTCTCCCATCTCAGACTTTATTTCGACGATCCCAACGGTGAAAAGTTGTGTTTGGGTGTTGAGAACCTACCCTCCAAATCTCGTCAAAATCCGACGGTTAACGAATCGGGAATTGAAGTTTTAGTGGAGCTGCTGCTTAAAAAACGGGAATTGTTTCTCTACTCTCATTCTTTCTCTATTTCAAAACCCTCTCTCATTTCTCTTTCTTCCTACACCAAAATTTGTGACAAATGAGCTTCTCTCTCTAATTTTCCCCTTTTATAATTAGGTTACCACTCATCAATTACCAAAACACCCTTACTAACTTAACCTAGGCCCAATACCAAAGCCCAATAATTCTATTTCAACCAATTAACTCCTATGACTAGATAACATGCATAATTATATCTAGTAACTTAACTAAATAATAATAATACAATTCAGCACAAGTTAATAAACACACATAAATAAATATAATAATCACGCATAAATAAACAATTAATAAAATTGGGTCGTTACAACTCTCCCCCACTAAAAGAATTTTCGCCCTCGAAAATTGCGCGAATAAAACAAATCGATTGAGGCCACATCATCCAATTTTCCACAAAATTCCAAACTCCACACATTATCAAATTTGACAAAACTAGTTTATTCCAATCCACACAATTTTCGTTTACCATCAACAAGAGATTAAGGTTGATCAATTCCTTAATTTGTCAATAAGTAGCCGATAACCATGATGGTAGCATAAACCATCTTTACCAAACTTCAAACATGTTCTCTTAACATGAACTTTCCATCATAAGTACCCTTCATAATACTACACTCTAAAATAATCCTCATCTCCAAAGGGACATCCACAACCTCTCAATCTTCCATAAATCCTTATTTTCAACTTCGATCACACGATTCTCCTTAATCTGTATATTTCATGTCCAATTCTTATCCAAACCACGTTCTAAATTTTATCATTCCATATCCACTTACCAAGTGGGTTCTCCAAATCCTCTTAATAACCCTTGAAACTACTTACTTAATGACACAATTCTTCCTTCCACACTAGTACTCATGCTTATGCCAAATTCCAACACAATCTCTAATCTCTCAATTCATCGGTTCACACTCATCTTTCATCATAGTTTCAACAAGACTAATTATAACAAAATAACTAACCAACTTCGTTCCGAAAAAATACATCCTTTTTAAAACATCATGTCTCCTTGGTTTCCCATAAGTCTGTAATCCTCTATGCTTTGCCGAATCGCATACTCGTATATGAACCTCATTCCAACTACTCACTCGATGACACAATCTCAACTTTCAATACCAAAATTCCTTGCATCAAAGTCCCAACATAACTACGTCATCTCCAAATTATCTCTTGCCTAACTTTTGTGCTTTCTTAACCAAAAACATTTACCTTCTTAGACAACTACCGTCGTCATATATCCACCCTCATCTCTTTCACTACTCCTTAGTTGCCCAACATCACTTCTCTTATTGAGATTCTTATATCTAAATATAGCTTAAGTTCATCATTAAATCACACACTTATGCCATAGGCCATAGCTATCTTCAATATACTAAACACCACTTTTAATCTTTTATTCCCCATCATCTTTTCTATACTCAATCATTTTCTGATAGACAATCACTTAACTCCTTCTCAACACGTCTTTTCGATAGTTAACTTACTTATCCATATCTCCCATTAATAATCACTTCGTGCTTAACTTAACTCGGGTGACAACTCAACCCAAAATATGAATCCTTCGAAATTTTAACTATTCTCTCATACCACTTATTCATCTCTATCTATCTCATTCTCCTATACTCAAACATATCCAAGGAATATAACTTTCTCCCCAACTTATCTCAACTCATTCGCAACTTCATCTAAAACTTACCGATTCTCACACCTAACTGTAGGTTCTACGGTTCTAAACTTATTCCTCCCAAAAGGAAACTAGTATCGACAATGTCCACACACATGCCACATACAAGGGTGAACTACAAAACATGCAATATGACACTTAAGCATTTATTAACATCAATAAATAAACATAATATTGAAGTAACATAAATGAATAGACATATAAAGCATTTACGCATGATTATACAAAAGCATATCACAACATCTCACATCAACATCTAATTAGCATACATTGTCTCAAAACTTTAAAAGTTAAGAATCAAATTAAAACAAGGGAGATCGATATTCCACAACAATAAATCCTAAGATCTCAACAATTTATATTTACATAAACATAGCATATATTTCCTACGAATTAAGGATCACATTAAAAGAAGGAAACGATGCATTTACCATGATAGCAAATTTTCAATTAGGTCAACAATTCATATTTATGTAAGCATAACATTCAAGAAAATAATCAACTTAGCAAGGTAATTAACATGGTAGAATAGAACAATCAAAACATGTGCATCATATCTATCAAATTTATCTTAGAGAAAATGACATAGTCACATAGTATAATTCGCGAATGATAAAAAGAATGAATCAAGTTTCATGGCAATAATCTAGTGCATGTTATAAACAAGATATAGGTCAAACATATCCTAAAATTCAATCGACCTTATTACCAATTAATACTCTTCTTATTTCTACAAAAATTAGTTTCATTTACTCAAAGGAGAATAATTCAACTTCAACAAGATTCATATCATTTGGAAATTAATACACTAGTTCTAAAATTATCATGCCATATAGAACGTCACACAAACCACACATAAGGACATGCATAATAATACACATAAACTCTATTACAAATAGTAACATTAAACTATCAATTCAATTATCATATCTAAGTCATATTGAATCTATGTTGCATAAAATAAATTTCATTATCCTATACTAGTTCTAATAATCAAACCATTACTATCTTGGCATTTAATCTACTCATGCCAAAATACAAAGGAAACAACAAGTCTCGTATTTGAGCAACTAGAGCAAAACATCATCCATCATCAATCAACAAATATAATTGAATCATGTTAGAATCACACAGTTCACAAAATCTCTAATTATGGTTGATTAAAATACAAGAGTCGTGACCTTAAGCATACAGAGTTATAATCAACATAGAGGCATAGTAATAATCATGAATCAACATCAAAACATGTGAAATTACCTAATCATCACATTTTTCTCATAACAATTTAAGCATTAACAATTTAGAACTTAAACCATCATTTACATTAGCAATCAAACATGAAGCGAGAATTATAAATGCTAAAGTCATTGCCAATTAAAACACAAGTTTTCGAGAATCAAGAAGACAATATATTAACGAGGAACTAGCAATGAAATTCATGAAATTAATATCACACTTTATCAATAAGTTATTGGAATACGTAGAATTCACCAACACATCCTATCTTCCTAGATCATAACGATTTCACGAATATTCATCAATCATAGTCATGTTAAAGTATTCAAGTAATTCCACTATTTCATTCATGCATATAAATTCTCAATTAATTCCATGAATACATACATACATACATACATACATATCATCATTTAATTAATTCAATCATACTACACAAGCAATCATCATAAATAAATTATTACAACATTTATTTACGACACATGCATACACAATCATACTTAATTTCATATAATCATAGATTTTCATCAACAAATAAATCTATACTAATATGCGAACATAATCATTTTAAATAGATCAATAACAAGAAGACATTATCACTTAAGTCATTATCTTGAAATCAAAACAACAATGATGAATGCATATTCATTATCAATTACGCACAATTATATCATGTTATTATCACTCACTTATCATGGAATTCATAAACAAATAAAAGCAAGTCAAAACTACACAAAGATAACTTTAAGCACATACAACTTTTATAATCATAAAGCATAACATTCATCATGAATCAAGATCAAAGAACACATACTCATTACTTGACTAGATAACTTACAACTAAGATAATATTCAATCTCATCAAGTACTCATCAAAAGAATAGATAACATAATCTAATTCATATCATTCATAGTTCATGAATAAACAATCACAAAGTATATTCATAAAATGAACACATCACAACTTATCAACATTTATGAAACAATAGATTCAAAAGTCAACACCAGTTAAAACACGAGTCTCAAGAATTAAGTAAAACAACATGTCAACAAAATTTATGAAACTAGTCATACATTTGCAAAATAGTTTAATAGTGACTAAGGTGCAAGTGTAACTACACTACAACAATTAAATCAAAAAAGATATAACAATCGCATAAACACACGAGTGACTCTATGCCCACTTAGTCTGAATGTATAGACCTGCTCTGATCGACACCTAGCTCATACGGTCCGAAGATAACCGGAGCTCTGATACCAAATTGTAACACCCAAACCCATAATTATATAAAATATACCTTTATAAAATATTACTCGAGAATACGCAACGGAAAATAAAATTTGATTTATAAAAGGTTTGGTTCGAGTATTATATCGTACACATAAAAGCTTACTAATAACTTAATTAGTAAAACAATTATTGTACAGGATAAATTTCTAGGAAACTACATCTTTATATACATTAGAAATAAGAAGCAAGACTCTAAATACACATTATAGAAATGATCCCAACCCCGTGTCATGATCAGAGCGGGGCTTCACCGTCGACTCGGTCACAAACATAACCTGAGAACCTGGATCCCAAATCCAGCACATACACAAAACAGAGGGTTAGATAATATAACCGTAAAAAGAATCTAAGTACAAGGACACACTTAATACTTAGGACATGACATGCTCATGTCTAACAACTCAGTCCATAACAGATATCAATCTCATATCATTCATATTTTATAATCATAAAATACAATGCATCATAATAATATTACATTCTCAAATCAATTGACAAATACATATACATCATCATCAATTATCAATCATTATTACACATCTCATAATACACATAATCGTTTGTTAAGGATTAACAGTCAATGCCAAGTATCACATTTAATCACAAAAGATCAAGGATGCACAATAATGACAATTACCATTTAGTTCATATAATTATTCACATTCATCTCCTAATGCAATCTAATGCCACATTCATGCAATGCATCCTAGTAATATTACTAAGTGCATGTGGTACCTCATAGTTATTGGAAAACTTATTCCAAATATATTTTAGTCAACCGCAGCTACTAAAATATCTGCCATACTTTAGGATCCCCTCTAAAGTATCTGCTCATCATACAAAATGATGCATGTATGCTAGATTACCAATCATATAATTTAATCATCTCATCCTATAAGGATATCACACACAAACATATCTCAATAACTTAATTGAAGATATACAATCCCATTGATTAAATCATATTCAATAAATCTCCCAAGTAATCAAGCATACATATTCAATAAAAACATTATCACAATCACTTATTCATAATTCAATACTAACTCAAGTATCCAATCATGTTATCTTCAATAGGACATTCATGTATAAGCTATCATGCCATTCTACAATCAAAAGATCACAATCGAGACATGTTAAAAGCATATGATTCACCAATTTAAAGTTGGAAAGGAATTGCATCAGGGTTAGCTCGCTTGGCGAGCACTAGCGAGTGGCTAGCGAGAAGTCACAGAGTGGTACTCGCTCCCAGCGGCTGAAAGCGAGGGACGCTCGCTACCTCTCGCTACTCCTCGCTCAGTGAGCACGATGAATTTCTAGAAAAAGGGCAAGAACAACACTTCTCGCCCAGCGAGCATAATGCTCGCTCCAGCGAGCTTGCACAGAAACATACTCTGTTTGCGAGTTTCACTTACAAATTGATAAAAATATCATTTTCCCACTTTTAAATGCATAAAGGTTGCTACTTTAAGTATCTAACATCATTAATAACATAAAAGTACAACTATAAACATGAATCAACAACCAAAAGGCAAGAATCATGAGATTATTCATGCATTTATTCAAAACTCCATAACAACACAAATTTATAACAAACATCTACAAATTCCCATTTCAAAACGCCAAGATTCATAATTTCATATTGCAATAAACTCAATAATCATTAAATCATGCAAAGATACCATTTTTATTCAATGAAAATACCCACCCAAAATAAAAGAGTGTAGAGAGTTTGGAAATGGAGAAATAGACATTCTCCTCTCTCTATGCTCACTCTAATTATATTATCTAAACCTCATACCTCAATTAAGTTGGATTCTCTACTCCACCAATCTCCTTAGCTTTCAATCCTCAAGCTTAAGCTCCTCTTTGTTCTTCCATTTCCTCACTTTTTCTTCATTATTTCCAATTCCGAGCTGCTACCTTCACAGCACGATTTCTCCCACCTCAGACCTTATTTCGACGATCCCAACGGTGAAAAGTTGCGTTTGGGTGTTGAGAACCTACCCTCAAAATCTCGTCAAAATCCGACGGTTAACGAATCGGGAATTGAAGTTTTAGTGGAGCTGCTGCTTGGAAAACGGGAATTGTTTCTCTACTCTCATTCTTTCTCTATTTCAAAACCCTCTCTCATTTTTCTTTCTTCCTCCACCAAAATTTGTGACAAATGAGCTTCTCTCTCTAATTTTCCCCTTTTATAACTAGGTTATCACTCATCAATTACCAAAACACCCTTACTAACTTAACCTAGGCACAATACCAAAGCCCAATAATTCTATTTCAACCAATTAACTCCTATGACTAGATAACATGCATAATTATATCTAGTAACTTAACTAAATAATAATAATACAATTCAGCACAAGTTAATAAACACACATAAATAAATATAATATTCACGCATAAATAAACAATTAATAAAATTGGGTCGTTACATGTTGCACGTGTTTTGCGGAACGTTGCACATATTTGCCACAAAATTTTATCGGCGATAAAATCTCTCTGTGATTTTAAAACTTTTATTGGCGATAAAAAATAGTCCTTTGCCCGTGAATTAAAATTTTATAAATAATAATTTATAATATTTATTTTAAATTTTTTAACAGAGATTAAAAATGTCATCTCACTGTAAATTAAAATTTTGTATCAATAATAGTTTGTAATAGTGATTTTAAATTTTCTATCAGCAACAAAAAATGTCATCTCCCTGTGAATTTTAAAAAAAAATTAGTAATAACTTATAATATTGATTTTAAATTTTTTATTGGAAATAAAAAATAGTAATTTGTCCGTGAATTAAACTTTTATTAGTAATAACTTATAACCCGTGAATTTTTTAAAAAAAATTAGAGTGCGGTGCACGGATTTTGTGAACGCCATAATAAAGCGAATCAAATGAAGCATCACACCAAATTTTATATTGGAGCTTTCAAGACCCGTGATATATATAAAATTAAATTTTTGCGTAAGAGCACAATTAATTTAATTTTCTCATACTTAAGTGTGCATCTCAAATAATATAAACTAAGTTGGTGAAGTTTTCTCGATAAAACAATCTCAAATGATTTTATTAAAGCATAATTTTTAAGTGCTAGGTAAAAGTTGATAAGTTTCTTATAAAAAAAAAGTTGATCATTTTTTTTTCGAGATTTCAAGCACCTATCACTATTATTGAGTTGCATGTGCTTGATGACAAAAAAAAAACAGGATCTCTTATCATTTTTATGTGGTAGGTAGAACCTCTGCTTTTTAAGTTCAGTGTGTATTAAAACATGATTATAAACTACACATTAAATTAGCATTGACTATTCTTGAGTTGGATGTGTTCGTCAACTACATAAAAAATTAGAATATAGGGGTGTGCAAAATATCCGGTTAGAATGCCCAAACTCATAACCGGATCCAAATCCGTTTTAAAAAATCCGAATTTTGGTATATGGTTATTAACCAAACCATTTTCATCTGGTCGGTTATCCGTCCAAATTAAATTTTCGGATTTGGTTTAAATTGGTTATTATATCATTTTCAAATTTGTTTTTGTCAACAAAAAAAAAACAAACAATATCCTTTTTTTTTACAAAAACAAACAAATATCTGTTTTTTTTACAAAACAAAAAAATATCTTTTTTTTTTTGACAAAAAAAAAACAAATATCCTTTATTAAAATTAACTCACGCACACACCATCACCGATTCACCATGTGCGTCTGATCTCTGCAATTGTGATTTGCGATGAATCCTAAATCCCAAATCTACAATAATCTCTCCAACTGAACCCTAATCAACAATATTCTCTTTCAATCGAACCACACTCATTCTCTCCAATTGATTACTGATAAAAAAAACATAAATATCTTTAGAAAATAAACAACCCCTTATCTTTACACTAATAATTTGTATACCCTTATCTCGTTGGAATTGGAAAAAAGAAATCTAGAAGAAGGAATATGAATGATCTTCTTCACATGTTTTTTTTTTCATCTCTTTCAAACACATATCAAAAGCAATTTGCTGCAAAGAATAAAAAAAGAAAAATGTATTATTTTACGATTTTTAATATGTTTTTCGTCTGCGAAAAAAAAAATAGAACAAATTAACCGTTTATTAATCTAGTTTTAAAAATAACCAGTTTAAAACTGGATTTAAAAATTAACCGCTTTTAAACCGGTTTTATAAAAATATCCGGTTATGTATCCGTATCCAAATTTATAACTGGTTATATAACTGGTTCATAAAAAATAATGGTTATGGTCATGTATCCAAATCCATATATATGGTTTTGGTTTGGATATAATTTGGTTTGGTAAATTAACCGACCATGCACACCCCTATTAGAATATGCGATAACTATAAAATTTAATTTTTGCCAAATAGCACACCTAATCTAATTATCTCATGTATAGGTGTGCTTAAATAATATAAACTAAGTTGGTCAAATTTTATCATGAGTAGTACGTTAAGATGATGAAATTAAAATCATTCATATAATCATTGTTAATAGGATCAAGAAATACATTGCATAATCGTTACATCCAAAGAACAAACAAACTCAAAAACCAAATCATAATAAGTACAATACAAAAGTCAACCACACCTTATTGTTTATAATTTTATGCATCACATTGCGCGCTATGTAAAGCTCTAAATATGGGCGTTAGCCCTCTTTCTTTACCAAAAAAAAAAAAAAAAAGCTCTAAATATTGATAGATAGGTTTATGATTTTTATGCGCCACTTATAGAAAGGTTTATAAGTTTTGGGTGATACTTTAACCTCTGATCAAAATTCTCATCTCCTGGTAAATTAAAATTTTGTATCAATAATAATTTGTAATAGTAATTCTAAATTTATCATCTGCCCGTAAATTATAATTTTTTATCAGTAATAACTTGTAATAGTGATTTTATCAAGAAACACTATACATTAAATCCTGTCTTATAAAAATAATTTGCATTAATTTTGATCTCTTACAAAATATTAGCAACGATAACAAAAATATGTTATAACCAAGAGTAGCTATAAGTTTGAATGATAATTCAACTCATATTAAATTATAAGTGATAAAATTGATGTAATTTATTATAAAATGTTTTGTTGTAATAATGATTTTAAAATTTTTATCAAGGAAAAAAATTGTCATCTCCCCGTGAACTTTTTTATCATTAATAACTTGTAAAAATTATTTCAAATTTTTATATGCGATAAAAATTCTCATCTCCCCGTGAATTTTAAATTTTTATCAGCGATAAAAATTTTCATCTCAGTGTTTTTTTTATTAGTAATAATGTGTAAAGTTATTTTAAATTTTTTATATGCAATAAAAATTGTCATCTGTCCCATAATTTTTTATCATGTTCCCATTAATTTTTTATCAGTAATAACTTGTAATAGTGATGCTTCGCACTTTTATTATCAATATCCCATTTAATTCTCAACTACTCAATTCAATACTCAATTTTTTTTTCAATACACATTTAATGCTCAACTAATAAATCTACTTAATTTAAAAATAAAATAAAAAAACTTTATTGAATAATAGTTTGAAGTCCATAGGGTTCCAATTTTTTTCAAGTCCGTATGACTCAATTTTTTTAATTCTTCTCTTACTTCTCATTTGATAACTTTACCCTCTCTCTCTTCCTGCAAACACTCTTCCACCACCACTCAAAGCCTAGCCGCGCCTCCACCTTCTATGGCTGCGCCTTACCACCATATGTCTTCTAACACTACTGATCTTTTTTCTCTTATTTTACTTTCTTTCTATTCGTTTAATTTCCGTAAACCATGAAGTTTACGCCGGATCTCCGCCGCAAAATTACCTTTTTTTATTTTATTTTTGCAACACGGTATATTTTCATATCCTCTTTTCAACCAATTTTGAAGGACTCTTAAATATAAAAAAAATAAACTTACATATTTTCTTAAATAATCATTATTTTATAAATATTATAAACAATCTTTTTAATCAATTACTACAATTATATTTCTACAATATTTTTTATGAATTTTATTACAATATTCATATATAATAAAACTAAAAATGATTTCAAGAACTACAAAATAGGCACTGTTACTTTAGTCAATTCTAAATTTTCTTTCGAAAACAAATAAAAATATTTTAAATGATTTTTAAGAGAAAAAATGAAACAGACCATTAAAAATTAGCGGGTGGGTGTAAAATTGAAACAATCCATGAAACAGTCCTAGAATGTGAACTCGAACTAAGTTTGCATCCTAGAATACGAACTGTGGTGTTCTAGTTTTTGCAGTTTTACACACTTGCCTCTTAAGTAGCGAGGGAGTAAAATTGAAGTCAGGGTCAGGGGCGGAGGAGTTAGTGGGCTGGGTAGGGCCATGGCCCACCCCAGGATTTTTTAAATTTTTTTTATATAGTGAGAAATGACTTTGTTACCCCTATTTTCCTTTTTCTTTTCCTCCCAACTTGCTAGCAAGCGATGCTGCACGCACAAGGAAAAAAACACAGAAACATAAACACGCTTCAACTCAAATCACATGCGACCACCACCGCCCTGAGCACCACCAACCGCACCACCGCCACACCACCGACCGCACTACCATAGAAGGTCGATCACAATATCTCACTTATCAGGTTAATGTATCAATCTCAATTGCAAAACCCTTTTCCTTTCTCAAATTTTGTTTTTGTTGGATTGATATGAATTTATTGTTGCTTGCTGTGTTTCAATTTGTTCTTGAATATTGTTGCTCAATGCTCTTCCTTTCCTTCCTTATTTTGTTATTATGTTGTTTTTTCCCCATATATCATCTAGGGTTGTCTCTATTGTTGTTAAACTATGTGGCCTGGTCTCTATTGTGTTTGTTACTTGTTAGGATTTGTTTCTAAATTCTATTTCAATTGTTGTTTCTATTGGTAAATTTTGTTTTGATTGTTATTGTCCCTTTATATTGAAAGGAAACTGATGCAAATATCAATTCAAAGACTATTATAAATTCTATTTCAATTGTTGTTTCTATTGGTAAATTATGTAGTTTAGTTTTGTAGATGATTAAGTTTGTGCTTATTACAACTTAATTTTTTATTATATAATTTGATTTGAATTTTTTATTTATAAATTAATTTTTTTACGGTAATTTTGAGCTTAAGTGAATGAAGTTTTTTCGTAAGTAAAGTAAAGCGCGAAAATTTATCATAGATCGGCACATATATGAACTCAATTTCATTTTGAAAAAATAAATACGGATTATGTTTATAACTTGGATTGAAACTCAAGAGATGAATTCTTTCTCTTCTCTCTTGTGTTAGTACCCATTCTAGATATTTTGGTTCTATTTTAATGCTCCAAGAGATTTGGTGTAGTTTTGGCATAGTTCATTAACTTTTCATATGGTTCTTTAATCTACTTGTCTAACTATTGTTTTATAAGAATAGGAACATTATTATTTAATCAAACACTAACAAAAATTCTACAAAACAAATAAGTTTCAAGCAAAAACTAAGTATAGATATTATGTGAAATTCAACAACTACCAAAGGCTTGCTTAGTTTCAATTTCTCAAGCATATGTCAAATCAAGGCCTCATTCTTGTAAGAAGATTAGCTATGTGGGTATTGTATTGCTCATCAAGGTTACTTGCAACTTTGAGATCAAGCATGCATTCATTTTGGTGGAAAGGAATGTTTGAAGCCATGAGATATTGGTTTTGATGGAAAGAATTGTGGAAAAACATGATAAAGATGAGGGGGTGTGTGAGTTGAAGGAGAGAAAGTGAAAATGGTGGGTTTGAAGAGAGTGAGTGTGTGAGTGGTAGTTTTAGGAAGAGTTGGCGTGTGACTTGAAAGAGAGAAAGTGAAAATGGTGGGTTTGAAGAGAGTGAGTATGTGAGTGGTGTACTTTTAGGAGGAGTTAGTTTATATAGAGTTGATGAATTAGTTTATGGGAGACACTTGTTCTTAGGGTTACATGCATTAAGACACTCAGGGGCGGAGCCAGGAATTTAAAATAGGGGGGACTAAGTCTAAAAAATACTATAATTTAGTATATATAATTTTTTTATTTCTTTATAAAGCCTACTACATATATAAGAAATTTAAGAACATATAAATAATATCTAAAGTCAATATATATATATATATATATATATATATATATATATATATATATATATATATATATATATATATATATATATATGTAAGTCTTTTAATTATAAATAATAATCATAAGGTTTGACAAAATACACAACATATTTTATGTTCCAAGTTAAAAATCAATAT
Organism: Trifolium repens; assembly: GCA_030408175.1. Classification (NCBI taxonomy): domain Eukaryota; kingdom Viridiplantae; phylum Streptophyta; class Magnoliopsida; order Fabales; family Fabaceae; genus Trifolium; species Trifolium repens. The sequence goes on from CP125851.1 coordinate 44,463,658, forward strand.
AAAGTCCATTTTAACACTATGAACTAGTTCCAACACTACGAAAAAAATAACAGACAGACTTCACACACCAAAATAGCCAACAAAGGCAAGCAACCATAATTACTAACCAAGTTACATAAACACATTAACTCAAGAGCCTCATTTCCACTTCAAACATACCTCATGTTTGTACACTTTTTTTACTATAAAAGACAAAGACCCAATATATATCTATATAGCACTTTCTCTGGTCCTTTTTATAAGAGACAATTGAGTCGACAAAAATTAATTTATCTAAACTTTATTATAAATCAAATACATCAACTTTTATTGACTCAATTGTTACTTATAAAAAGAACCGATAATATTTATTACTAGTACTATACAAAGAAATTCAAAGAGGTGGGGGGGACCATAGCCACCCCTTGTCCCCCTTCTCCCTCCGCCCCTGAAGACACTTGTTCCTTGCCTTCTATGAGATAATCAATTTCCTAGGCTACATGCATGAAGACACTTATGGAGATGTAATAATTGCATCATGTGTATAGAGGTTAGAAGAATAGTGATGTATGCGTTGGATAGGTTGATGAGGGAAAAACATTTATTCATTATATGACATTTGGCATGACATAGATGTAAGTAATTGAAGAGGAATAATGTACAGTATAAGGAACAGTAGACTTAGCACATGTATAGATTCCAATCTTTTATTTTCTTTTATTTGTAGTAAAAATATCATGTTAATTGATTATTGGCCAAAGGAAAATAAGGGCACATGTGGACTCCATATGTGGAAGTCATCCATTAGACAAAGCAAAATTAGGGCCAACTTGGAATCCACATATGCCCTAACATGAAAGGTGTTGTAATCTCATTAGTCCACATAAGATTATTACATCACGCATACATAATATCTTACATAAGCAATTAGGGTTTTTGGGTTGCAAAGGGAAAAGCATGATCCACTTTTAGTATAATAGAAAGATCGAAAGATTTACTAGCCGCCAACCGTGCCCGTTTGTGTGATCGATATTTTTTTTTGTGATCGAAATTCTCTATAATAACTACTTAATCTACTTTTTTATTGGACTTAGTTAATTGATAACTAAGTAACCTCTTTTTTTGTTGTGGCTAGTTATTAAGAAGAAAAAAATATATTGTTTTTTTACTAAAAAAAACTGAAAACCTACTGGAAGTTGTGCTTAGTTATTAAGAGACAAAAAAAATTGAAAATCTATTTTCATGTTGAAGTTATTTTTCAACATATACAAATATTTAGTTTTTTTTTTGTAGTTCTTTTTAAGGGTAAAATATGTATAATGAAAAAGCCATCAAAAAAATTTGTATCCTTGTTATATATAGTAATAGATATACGTTAGCATAATAAAAACATGTATCACACAAACTGGCCCATCAGTTATTATTATTTTTGCTTTCTGAACCGGCGAGATAAAAGGATTATTAAAGAGGACAGGTTCGCTCGCTCGCTCGCTCTTCAGCCCGGAAGTTCTCTTGAAACTCACTCGCCCCTGAAACCCTAACCACCGCATCTCTCTCTGCGTTCTGAAATTCAGTTCAAGTACTCGTCCCTTTCTCTTGCTTCATAAATTTCGCTACCTTCCTCGCTTCGTACCAATTTGTGATACAGGAACGAACTGGTCAGTAACAATTTTTGCACAATCTTCAACCCTATTTTCATATTCACAGCATCTCTTTTATCCCATCTCAATTTTCCATATCACACATAATTTTATGTTTTTTCTTTGCGTTGAATTGTTGATTAATTCCGTTCGTGGTTGTGGAAGAGATTTTGATTTTTTATTAAGCATAAAAATTGAAAAATAAAGATGAAATTTTATGATTGATGATCTGTTATGATATTATTGTGTGTGCGTGTGTGTTCATGTCTGTGCTCAAGAATCTTAATTTTCTTTGTTTAACATAAATAAACAGGCTCAATGGACAGTGTTGTTGATTCTCTAAATAGTGCCTATCAAGATTTTGTTGCTGCAGCAGCAACTGTTCTAGAAGCCAGAGAAACTTCCAGTGCCCTTAAAAACACAGCGGCAGATACCGCTCTTGAAAGCTTTAAGCAAAAGTGGGAATTGTTTAGAGTAGCATGTGATCAAGCTGAGGAGTATGTGGAGTCTGTGAAGCTAAGGATAGGATCGGAGTGTTTAGTTGACGAGGCTACAGGGCATGTAGATGGAAAACCTGGACGAGCTACTGTCACGGGTCTTCCACCGATCAGTGCTGTTCGCTTGGAACAAATGAGTAAAGCTGTTCGGTGGCTTGTGATTGAATTGCAGCATGGCTCTGGAGCTGGTTCTTCTAGTTTGAATCTTTCACATCCCTCAGCCCCTTTTGATGCCAGGTTTTCTGAAGATGCTACTCAATAGCTTTAACATAAATGTATGTGATTATTAATATTTTAAATGTCTTGGATTTTATATTTCACTACTCAAATGCACATGGATTTACTGCTTTAGCCGTTTTCTTTTTGATTAGTAGCTGTATGTTAAAGGATGTAACTTATGTGTACAGTGCATGATGCAACACTGCTTAGTTTTCTGTTAGTATGCTTGGTGTTTTACTGTTTTATATCCCACAATGTGACTGTGCTACTGGTCTAATTATTTAACCGAAGATAGATTAGTGTAAGGTTAGGTTTGACCCCACCCTTTTGTTAATACCATATAAGCAGTTATATAAGGTTTTATCCATTTCCTCGTGATCCTTTTTGATGTTTTTGTGACCTGTTAGATGAGGGTAAAATGAGGTTAGTCAGGACTAGAAAATTTTGAACTGATTTTGTATGTGTGCAATGGAGGCATATGAAACATAGTAATTTGTGAGAATTATCTTGATTGAGTGATTATGGATAGCTATACTTCTTTTTAGTGTGCTAAGGCTTAATCTCCGGCACCCATTGCTCTTGAATGGGGTGTTTTCGCCGTTGTATGAGGTGTTTCATGCATGAAATGAAGCTTAAAAAATCGATTGGTCTATAATGTAGTATGGATATGACCCTCGAGTGTGGTCAGTTTTAGATTCCATTTGGCACCTAAAATAATGTGATAAAGCAACCTTATTTAAGTTATACAAAATTGATGAGATTGTGCAGGTGTGAATATTATGCATTATGTTTTACTTGATTTAATTCCTTAATGGTGACAAAGTTGTGATGCTTAGAAGAGGTCTTTATGTTAAATTGGTATTGAAGTCTTTTGGTTGAAGTTTATTTGAATTGGTCTCAAAAGATTTAGAAATCCGAGTGCAAACATGTTACAATGCATAATTGATTTTGATGTTGGACTGTGATTTGGAGTTGTATGGGAATTCTTCTTGTGTACCTACTAGCTAATGGGTTTTCATGTATTGACAACTTTAATACTTATGTAAGGTAAACTTCAAAAGATGAAGATATAGTTAAAATAGTTGGGCAGAGTTTTAGACTTAGGCAACATAGGTTAGGAAATCAATTGAATTGGACTAGTGAACCAATTGATTTATGCAACACAAGTTAGGGAATCAATTGAAATGGACTAGTGAACCAATTGGCTTAGGCAATACTTGTGTTAGCTTGAGTTGACCCAAGAGTAGTACTAAGAAGACTCACCTTTCAACACTCACTCTCTTAGAAATGGACCCCACATAAGGTAGTGGGATTTATATGGGACCCGCATGATTTCATCTAATAAGAGAGTGAGTGTTGCAAAGAGAGTGTTAAAGTGAGTGTTCCTAGCACCTGTCTTTGACCCAATTGTCCAAGAACATGTGAGACGTATTACAAATAATAATGTTCATGTTCACTTTCATGGGCATAACATTCAAAGCAAGATAATATTTTTGCTTGTTTCTGCAATTAAAAAAGAAATCATTAGGGAAATCAAACATGCAAATTATTTCTCGGTGATACTTGATTATACTCCTGATGTTAGTCACCAAGAGCAAATATCTTTGATGATAGGATATGTGGATGTTTCGTCAAATTATGTTAGCATTGAGGAACCTTTTTTAGGATTTTTGAATTTGATGATACAATTGGCCAAAATTTTTTAATGTTTTACAAAATGAATTGAGAAATCTTGATCTTGACCTATTTAACGTGTGTGGACAAAGTTGTGATATTGGGTTAAATACGGAAGGAAAACATTTAAGTGTACAAAAGAAATTTTTAGATATAAATTCGAGGGTCTTTTATATTCTTTGTGGTTGTTGCAGTGTTAATTTGGCTATGTGATATGACTAACTCTTGTATTAAAGCTAAACATTATTTTAGAGTTGTTCAACACATTTATACAATTTTTATCAATTCGATTAGAAGATTACAAATTTTGAATGATTATGTAAAATGGTTGACTCCAAAATCATTATCATCCGCTCGTATGAAGAGACCATGTGGATAGTGTCAAAACTATAAAATCTCAAATGTTAGATTTTAGATAAGCTTGATTTGTAGTGTCGGAAAAGGATCTCGATACTTCAGGTAAAGCTTTTTTAAAATTCTACATTTGAGATCTTATATCTTCGACACTATTTACATGACTCTCCAACGATGGGAGCCTTTTAGATTTTCTTTCAAAATTTGCCACCTCTTAGAAGAATTCGTAAATTGTCATCTCTTAGTAGAATTGGTAAAAATTGTATAAATGCGTTGAACAATTCCAAAAAAATCTTTAGCTTTAATACAAGAGTTGGTATATCATGCAATGTCAAATTAGGACCATGACAACCACAATGAGTATAAAAGGTTAATGGATTTATGTCTAATTTTTTTTTTGTCCAACTTAATGTTTTCCTTTCATATTTGACTCATTACCATAACCTTGTCATTGCACATGAAATAAGGTCAAGATTAAAATTTTATAATTCATTTTGTAAAACATTGCATCATTCACATTCAAAAATCTAAAAAAGATTTCTCAATGCTAATAGAATTTGAAGAAAACATCTACATATTTTATTATGAAAGACATTTGCTCTTGGTGACTAGCATAATGAGTACAATTAAGTGTCACTGAGAAATAATTTGCTTGTTTGATTATTTTAATGATTTCCATTTTAATTGTAGAAGCAAACAAAATTCTTTACTTGTATGTTATGCCCAAGAAATAGTTTGCATCCTTTGATGCAACTAAAGAAAGTAGTTGTACCCTTAGGATGTTATAGTTTGCTAATAGAAAGTAGTCAATACTTGTGTTAGCTTAATTTGACCCAATTGTCCAAGAATATATTAGACGTATTACAAATAATAATGTTCATGTTCACTTTCTTTGGCATAACATTCAAAATGAGATAATATTTTTGCTTGTTTCTACAATTAAAAATGAAATCATTGGAAAAATCAAACGGGCAAAGTATTTTTCAGTGATACTTGATGTACTCCCGATGTTAGTCACCAAGAGCAAACGTCTTTGATGATAAGATGTGTGGATGTTTCTTCAAATTCTATTTAGTATTGAGGAATCTTTTGTAGGATTTTTTAATGTGAAAGATACAACTTGCCAAAGGCTTTTGGATGTTTTACAAAATGAAATTAGAAATTTTGATCTTGACCTATTTGATGTGTGAGTACAAGGTTATGATAATGAGTCAAATATGAAAGGAAAACATTAAGGTGTACAAAAGATACTTTTAGACATAAATTCGAGTGTCTTTATATTTCTTGGGATTGTCATAATATTAATTTGACATTGTGTGATATGACTAACATTTGTATTAAAGCTAAAGATTTTTTTTTAGAGTTGTTCAACCCATTTATACAATTTTCTCAATTCTATCAAGAGATGACAAATTTTGAATGATCATGTAAAAACGTCTAGAAAATTATTGTCATCTACTCAAAAAGTCATATAGATAGTGTCAAAGCCATAAAATCTCAAATGTCGGATTTTAGAGAAACTTTATTTGAAGTGTTTGAAAAGGATTTCAACATTTCAGGTAAAACTTCTTTAAAATCTTAAAGTTTTGACATTATTTACACGACTCTCCAAACAAGGGGTTAATAATGATTTTGGAGCCACCTTTTTACATTTTCTTTCAAAATTGCCACCTGTTAGTAGAATTGATAAAAAATATAAAAGAGTTAATATCGTACAATGTTAAATTAAGACTATGACAATCACAAAGAAATATAAAAGGCTATTAGATTTATGTCTAAAAATTTATTTTGTACACCTTGATGTTTTCCTTTCATATTTGACCTATTATCATAACCTTGTTGTCGCACATCAAATAAGTCATGATCAAAGTTTTATAACATATCAAAAAACTTTTGGGCAGTTGTATTATTCGCATTCAAAAATTTAAAAAGATTCATCAATGCTAATAGGATTTGAAGAACTATCTTATTATGAAAGACATTTGTTCTTGGTGACTAGTATCAGAAGTACAATCAAGTATCACTGAGAAATATTTTGATTGTTTGATTATTTTAATGATTTCAGTTTTAATTGTAGAAACAAGCAAACGTATTAATTTGTATGTTATGCCCAAGAAAGTGAACATTATCACTTGTAATGTGTTTAAAATGTTCTTGGACAATTGGTTTAAATCCCGCTAACATGAATATTAATAGCTCAAAATCAACTAGCAAGTCACATAAATAATAAAGCAAATGGGAACAAATAACAATTCAAAATAGGGTAAATAGGTCTTTACCTCGCTGGTGCCACCATAACTGTGGTCATTTCCGCTTTGTCTGATAGTGGCCGCCGCAACTCATACCGCCGTCGAAAATCGGATTGACAACCAAAATCGAATTGGTAAACTTCTCCACAATGCAACTTTTATGGCATTAAAATACCTGGTTTTTTTTCTTGGTTTTGAATTTTTTTAGGTTTGTTGAAATTGTTGGATGTGTTGTTGCTACTGAGTTTGTTGTTGATGCATGATTTTGTGGCAGAGTTGAGAAGGGAGAAGCAATTGGATTGAAATTTGAAAGGTTGATAATTGAGAAAGTAGGTTGAATCAGAATTGAGAGGATCATAATTGAGAGTTTTTATGTGGGTCATGGCTTTTTATTTTTTGGTGGCGGTAGTGTCCACGTTACTTGTCCCGTAAGTGGGGAACCATGGAGATTGCCCGTTTGAGGACTCGAAGGCGAGAAATGTTTCCTTGTGGTAATGGGGACAAAGGAGAAAGTTTTTCCAAGATGTTTGGGGATGGGGACGAGATTTTATCACTCGCCTCGTAGATAGTGTCCCCAAATATATTTTTTACACCTCAAATATTTTGTTAAAATAATGTCTATGTATGTATATTCAAGTATTTTATATATTATATTTTCACACAATATATGCATAAATTTTGTTTATATGTGATTTTTATTGTTGTTACAAGATTCACAATGGTGTTTTAATTTTTTATTTGATTTATGATTAAACTTTATTATTTTTTATAACAACTTTGATTGAAAATAATAGAAATTTGATATTTTTTTAATGTTGATAAATCCCTGTGAAAACCGTGGAGATTCGCGGAGAATAAGGGGATGAAGAAATTTTTTTTTGAAAACCAAAAGCTCATATCATTTTATTATTTAAATAAGTAGCAATACAAAGAGGTACCGTCTCAAAAGAGTAGCGACTAGACCAAGAAATGGTCGCCCTAGCAAGCGTATGAACAACCATATTCGCTTGTCGCTTAATGAACTTCACCACGAAGTTGGGATTTGACATCAAAATATGTTTGATATTACAAATAATAACACTAAACTCCGAAGTACCGCTATGCAAATTATAAATTGCATCGACTACACATTTTGAATCCGTCTCAAAAATAACTTTTGTGGCTCTGTCATGCTCCATAATTGTCATAGCTTCAAGGAGTGCTAGTGCTTCACCTTCACGAACAGAATATTTGCCTTCTTTCCACATGGTTCCAGCCTTGAGAAACCTACCCAAATGATCGCGTAAACACCAACCCGCACTAGTTTTATTAAGATCATGATAAAAACCGGCGTCGACATTACACTTATGCCAATCCAAGGGCGGTTGCTGCCATGTTATTATCTGCTGATGCGGTTCTGTTGTTGCGTTATGCTGCTGTAGCGCGTACCAATCATGCCAAAATTGCATTGATTTAACACCGATGTTGCGGCCAGATTCTTGCTTGTCGTTCCAGACCTTATTATTTCGATTATTCCATACCGAATACAACAAAGTAGCGAACTGTCCAGCAGTGCTTCGGCTTTCCTCCTGACAGATAGTAAAAATAATCTCAGATAGTGTTTGACAGCTTTGGACACGGGCTGTTACAATGTGATCAAGGCCAGCAGTTTGTCTTGCAAGCACGCTATCATTACAAGTAAGAAAAACATGCCAATCATCTTCATTATTTAGTTCACAAAGCGGACATAACAACGGACAAGAAACACACCTATTTTTAGATGGTGAAAAATGGAGCGGAAATATATTCTCTGTCCAGTGATATCCCTAGTTGTGAGTTAAGTGAAGTGTGCATTGGGATCAAATGAACCGAACTATATATATAGCTCAAACGAACTATATATAGCTCAAGTTCACATTTAATCGAGTCAGCTTGTGAACCAAACGAGTCGAACTATATATAGCTCAAGTTCACATTTAATTAATGAATTTAATACTTAGCTCAAGTTCGACTCATTTGTTTCATGAACTAAGTTCAACAAATCAATTGTCGAATCGAGCCTCGAACTTTGTTCGAGCTAATTCGGTTCATTGCCATTTGCCACCCCTACTTGTGATCATTGCTTCTAGAATTTTTTTTTTAAGCAAACAAACATAACTCATTTCATTAATAATAATAATAATAGGTTCAATACAACAAGGAATACAATCAAAACAAAGTACGACTAGACCAAGAAATGACCGCTCTCGCTAAGGTGTAAGCCGCCATGTTCACTTGTCGCTTGATAAACTTATCTCAAAGTTCGAATTACATTGTAGCAATAATTTTTTTTTGGGTCAAGCATTGTAGCAATAATTTAATTGACACGAAAATTATTCACTCCACGATGGAATATCACTTTGTTCCATTGCCATGCGCAGGTTGGAATTCGTGACTACTGCATTTTTATTTGAGCAATGCTTTTTAGCAAGAAATATTAATGCAAGAAAGAGAAGAATCCATAAAATTAGGAAATTTGACCAATTAAAACTTGGCTAACCATACATAGGAGACAGAATGATTATAATTTGACCAATTAAATGTTGCCACCTAAAATTCTTCTCTTTCTTGCATCAAAAATTTCTTACTAAATAGTATTTTCCTTTTTATTTTGTATTTGTTACTTTTCTGCCATTGACCACTGTAATGCATCCAACAGGGTGAAACTGGAGCAAATGTTTTAGTTGGAATGCAGGTTCCAAGCAGTGAGATGGATGAATTCCATGATCATGCCAATAGACTTGGCTATGAGTATAACATGGTGATTGATGACCTTTTCATCCAACTTTTAATGCACTGATCAATTCATTATATTAGGTACTTGTCATTAAAAATTACTAGACACTAATGTAACTACTGGTCAATTTCAATCTAAATAAATTATCATAATATTTAATATTTAACAGACATATGATATTTGTAATTATAATTTATAATATTTATTATATTTTGATTTATCTAAAATATCTAAATTTCAATATTCTTATTCTATGTTTTAAAATTTGAATTTGGACATTTTTTCGTTGTTAATACCAAATTTGTACATAAAAAGTCCGATTAAAATTGACGGTTATTTTTGAAGTTTCATTAAAGTTGGAAAGGAAAGATGAAAGCTGAATATTAATTGGGTAGAGTGAAGACATGGTATAAGTTTTAATAAAAATTTAATCTAAGCTGTGAATTACTCCCTCCATCCTTAATTATAAGCAAAAGTCAACTTTTTAGATTCATTGGGTAACTAATGTATCTGGTCTATATTATAGACCAGATACATAAGTTTTTGAATGAATCTAAAAAGTAGAATTTTGCTTATAATTAAGGATGGAGGGAGTATAATCTAAAGGATGTAATTTATTATTCTCATTTCTTACAATAAGCAAGTGTTCTTATATTGTTGGGCTTTCACTTTTATTTTATTCACAGATACATTTGAGAATCCCTTGTTAGGCTTTAACTCTTACTCGTTCGATAATTTAAGTTGAAACTTTTTTATTCAGATTTCGTATTTTTTGACCTGACCTTGGAGGTCCGAAAGATTACCGGCAAGCTTTGCGGCTTCCAACACAGAAAGACCACCAACACCATTTTCAACTTCATCATTCTGATCATTCAATTTGAAATATTGATTTAGATCTCATATGTTTGATTTCAAGATAGAGTAAGTGATTACGGTCTGGAAAGTGAACCAGTCAGTCGTCAAGTAATAATTCACACTCTACTGAGTAGAATGAGTTCGTATCCACAGAGATCATGCCAAGTGCTACTAGTTTTATTTAAGTTTGTTGATTTGCATTCGCTTTGGTTTTGAAAAGGATTTTTAGTTGAAAAGCAGCGATATGGCCAACAGCCTAAAATGTCCGAGTTATCGTATCTATGCGGCTGACACTATAATTTATTGTTTCGTAAATAGCAGTCAGCTTCGTGACTAAATACTATTCCTAGGATCACCCTCTCAAGCAATGGCTAAAGGTTGAATTCACGTATGTTAAAGCATGAATATATAGAAAACAGCGTTAAACCTTAAAACATTATTAAGTTATCGACTGATTACATATTCATACCAAGCATTCATTAGGGGAGTTCATCTTCTCCACCTAAGCCTAAAAGAACCTAACTATTAAGAATGCATAATTAAATTACAAGAATCTAATAAGACATACCAATGGCGTAGATGCCTGCTGAGGAAGTTACCTCTCCCTTGATGAGGGAAAATTCTTCCCGTCGAGAGTGCCTCTAGCCCTCCTTGCTCCTCCTAACTCTAGAGAGAAGTGTTTCTCTTAGAGTTCTAAACTGTTGAATGAGTCTAGAATTTCTGAATGAGAAATAATGAGTGAGGGGAGCTCTATTTATAGTTTTTCATGGTCTTTCAGTGTGCCATCGTGGCTACGACATTCATCGTGGCCACGATGGGGTAGATTTGCTTCAATTATTCGCAGATTTGCTCCTTTTCAAAAAAAAGTATTAGTATTCATTTTTTTTTAATTATAGATATGGCCAGATTAAAGCAAATTTTGCACTCAAACACACTTGTTACTTTATCTTGCGTTCTACTAGGATACCAATTGCTTGTGAATAATAGGCTATGTTACTGATGACATGAATTTAGTTAGTATTTTTAGTAGTTAATTTGGTAGTAATTTAGGACTTTGATGACATGAAGACAGTGTATTCCACACGGAACAATCCATTTAAAGGGACTCAAATCCATCGTGACATTAAGTGCTAACCCAGATAGGATATCCATTGAGCCACTCTTATACCTATAGCTGCCACTTTCTCATTTCCTGAAATAAGATGTACTAATGAAGTATAAGGAAAAATACAAAGATTATGGAGCTTTCAAATTTCGACATTTTTTAAATCATAGAAAACTCAAGGACAAATTTTATAAGCTCTAACAATGTTGATCTAGGTTGCAGCATACTAAAATGTCAAATATGACAGATTTCCAAATTATGAATATAATTTTTATCAAACTCATTTTGCAGTGGATCAGTAATCCTGGTCTAATTTGCCATGATGCATGAAAACTATAATGTGAATTAATTAATGTAAAAACAAAAGGGTGCTGCAAAACAATAAGAGTATCGTTGCATTCTCCTTCATTTTCGATTTGTGATTTTTTCCTTAACAATGTCCTTTTGTAAAGACCAAGCCACTTCATAAGTGATCAATTCCTGATGGAAATCTAAGAGCTCACAGCTTCGCAATAAACATTGCACCCTTTTGGTTCTTCTATGGCCATTGATTGTGAGAGATTGAGGTTTGGTGACACTGAAATAACAACACTCTCCCAACATAATCATCATGCTTAGTAGTATATGATTTTTCTCTTCTAGTATTTTATAACTTGATCTTTGTAACTGTCAGTCTTTTCCTTGTTAAATACCTTAATCACAAGAGAACCAAGATCCCCAAATTTATGGACTTAATTTGTATACACATGAACACTATAAAACTTTTACATATACATGCGTTAGAAATATTTTAACCAGGTTATGGAGTTTAAATGTGGTTAATACGCTCCCTACAGTGAATCGTTCAGAAGAACTCGAGTTTGTTTGATTACTGAGAAGAACAATTATTGGTCAAACATTTTTTACCTCCCGGTCGAACTCCTAATTACCAAGATACCTTTCCTCTTAAAACCGAAGGGGTTAACCAAAAAATTATATCCATAGCTTAAATTTACTACTAATCCGGTAATTTGACTCAAATAGTTAATTAGCTTCCCCTAGGATGCATTGTTCAGTAGAATGCAAGTTTGACTCTCGAGAGGAACAATTCTACAACAAAAATATTATATAGAAAACATAGTCATGAATAGTAAAATATTATAAACTTATCTACCAAATTACATGTTCCCAAGCATTCATTAGGGGAGTTCATCTTCTCCACCTAAGCCTAAAAGTACCTAGCTACTAATTTGCATAATTAAACTACAAGAATTAAATTACACATACCAATGGTGTAGATGCCTTGATGAGAAAGTTACCTCTCCCTTGGTGAAGGAAAGTTCTTCCCATAGGGAGCACTTCATGCCCTCCTTGCTCCTCCTCCACTCTAGAGAGAAGTGTCTCTCTTAGACTACTAAAATGCTGAATGAATTTAGATTTTTGAATGAACAATAGTGAGTGAGGAGAGCTCTATTTATAGTTTTTCTAACGGGCTTCAGCGCACCGTGGCCACGATAGATTCATCGTAGCCACAATGGGAATATATTTACTTCAAAAAATCAGAAAATTTGTTCAGCATTCCTTGGGCGCTAAGTAGTCTCATCGTGGCACAATGGGAGTCATCGTGGCCACGATGGGTTGCTGAATTCTTCCACTTTTTACTTTCTTTTTGGCATTTTCTTGTATTCTTGTCTTCTTCTTCAAGTAGCTTCATTTCTTTAGGCTTTTGCTCTGTAATTGGTCTTCAAAGTCCTAAACTAATGCTAAATTAAATACTAAAAATACTACATAAATTCCTGTCATCGATGATAGTGGTAAAATTGAAAGAAAAGATGATAAGCTATAATCTCATAAGTTACTTGAAATAGCGTTTGAAAAATAAGTTATTAGCTAGTAAAATATGGTATTTTTTAAAAACTGTTACAAAACAAAGCTTTTAGCTTATAAGCTAAAAGCTATAAGATAACTTATTTGCCTTCCCAAACAGTGTCACTATGTTTGGTAAAATTAAGCTATAAGGTAGCTAATAGTTGAAAAGCTAGTAGAATAAATTTAAGTATTTGATAAATTTAGTTGTTGTAAGTACAAAATGACATAAATGTACATGATTATTTTATGCGAGTGACTAGTTATTTTGGTTAGTGTGTAGTTTTTTTATTAAAATGTTTTTCTATCATAATTTGTACATGTTAAAAAATTTAAAATAGTAAATTTGTATTGAAAATTGTGCATTTTTTCTTAAATGTAAAAAATTTAATAAATAATTGTTATTTTTCAATAAAAGAGTTATTAATTTTTGTTGCTTTAACATGTGCAATGTTGCACATGTTTATTAAAAAAATAAAGAAATTAAAATAATAAGCTTAAAATTGAAATGAAATGTAAAAGGTTATAAGCTCTAAGCTCAAACGCTATTTAAAACACCATATTGAAATAAAATGTAAAAAGTTATAAGCTCTAAGCTCAAATATTTTATGAACACTTATTTGATTTGTTTATAATTTTTTTGATCTGTTGTATTTATATGTAAAAAATCCTTTATGAAAACTTAAATGTAGATCTTCTTTTCTATTTTTTTTTTGTTCAAAATAAGTTCATGAACAAAAAACAATTTTTTTTTTTTGTACAATTAATTTTTTTTTATTCAAGTACTCCCTCCGTCCCATTTTGTAAGCAAAAAAAAAATTTACACTTATTAAGAAAAGTAAAATGTGATAATTTTAAGTATGACTTTTTATGTTTTTTTAGAAATAATTTTCATGGGAAGATGTAAGAAGAGTTTTTATTGGTTATTGATTATGGGAAAAGGAAGAGAGAGAGTAAATTTTATGAAAGTAAGTAAAAGTAAACCTTGAAATTGATGAAAGTGAGTTACTTTTGCTTATAATTTGGGACAATAAAAAGTGATTTTTTTTGCTTATAATATGGGACGGAGGGAGTATCTCACAAGATACATGTAGAAGTTTTAAAGTTAATAAAAGTGTAAGATAAGAGTAGATAGAAGGACGGAGGAAAAAATACACTGACATATTAGAATCATAGTGGCTTTTTCTTCTACACTTTGTCTTTGTAGTGGTTTCTCTACCCATCTTTGATCTTTCTTTGTTGACAGATATTTATTTGTTTCTATGTATGTTTTCTTCTGCAACAAACTAAACCAAAATAGTAAGTTTTGTTAAAAAAAATATTGATCTTATTACAAAGAATAGTATGACTATAAATAGTGATATATAAAAAAGTGAGATGATATCTTATACATTATTTTGATATTATGACTAAATATGAAAGTGCATACCTTGATCTTGTTATAACTTGACTGTGATGATGTTAAAAAAAAAATTTAGTAAACATGATATGATAGAAAAAAATAACGAAGAAGAAAAATGAGTTTGATCTTCATACCCGCATTGTTGTTGTTGTTCTTGTTGTTGTTGGATAGAGATGAATATCTTTCAATTTTTCAGCAAACAAAATAAAAATCAAATTATTAGAGAATTGTAGTTAAAGATGAGGAGAGAAAGAAGAGAGATGGGAAAAGTTTGAAATATAAGTATGAGTATATAATGAAATGGAAATTAGAAAATGTGGGAAAATGATGTGAATTTGAATTAAGGAAAGCGGGTGAAATTTGCAAAGAGAGTGGAAAATCTCAAATGTGTTGTTTCCGTGTAAGCAGGAAAATAATTTATAGAGAGGGAATAATAATGTGTCAGTTTATTTTTAATTGAGACTGCATTTTCTGAAAAGTACCTTTGATGTACTTTAGTTAAACTTTTCAATTCAAAAGTAACTAAACTTTCAAATCGGCTTACATTGAGTTTTGCAAAAAGTGGCATTTGTCTCACAACAATTTAAAATCAGCTTAGTTACATGTTAGATTGGCTCGGTTTGATTTTCATTTAGTTCAGTTAAATAATTTGTGTACATCAAATACCCACATTTATGTCAAATGACAACATTTGAAGCATGGACATTATAATCTTTTTCGGGTACATCAACTTTCTTATATTGTATAAGGATTTTTAATGATTAATTAACTTATATCTTAAGTTTACTAAATAGAGCCTTTCTCCCGTTAACTCAATCTTTTCTAAATATGTTTTTTCTAAATATTCTACCCGATTCTAAATACTCTCTCCATTTTAAAATAAATGACCTAATTTTGACTTAGTGTACTATTCATTTGACCTACTTTGACCATATTTTTCTACTAATATGTACCTGTAAATATTAACATATGAGATGTTATTTGATTTGTCTCGACGAGTACTTTCAAAATATACAATTTTTAATAATAAATAACTGAAAATAGTAACAATCAAAGTTGAAAATTAATTAACGTAAACGTGACTAAATAGATTATTTATTTTGAGACGGAAGGAGTATATACTTAAACAAATTTTAATTTTCTAAATGCTTTAAAAAAGTAATATATCTAGATTTTTTTTTATAATGTATCTTGAAAGTTAAGATATGCTTATACTAAAGAATGACAATGTTTTAAACGGGAGAAATTGGCAAAGGCTGATCTATCAAATGTTGCACACCATCTTCCCTTTCCATCAAACTCCGACAACGACGAGTGCAACTGTCATGTCCCACTAAATACCAACCACTACCAACTGCTCATAATCAGTAAAGTAGCAGTAGTAACGAACCGTTTCATCCATTCCATTCACTCTCCATCCAACTGAATTTCATTTTCGATGGACGCCACCACTCTTCGCATTTTCTGCGTCGGAACCCTAGACACCAAGCTCAACGAACTCCGTTTCCTCTCCGATTCACTTCGATCCAATCTCCACCGCTTCTCCAATCAATCTTCCCCCAAACTTGATATCGTCGTCATTGATGTTTCCACCGGTCCAAACGAACCAAAACCTTTACCAGATTTCACATTCATTTCAAGAAACGATGTTATCTCATCCTACCAATCCACGCTTCTTCCACAAGACAGAGGCAAAGCCGTTACCGTTATGAGCCAAGCGCTTAAACATTTCTTGCAGAAATCTAACTCCGATGGGAGTGTCGCCGGCGTTATCGGTGTCGGCGGTAGTGGAGGTACATCGCTTTTGTCATCTCCTTTCACGTCTCTTCCGATCGGGATCCCTAAGCTCATTGTGTCAACCGTTGCTAGTGGCCAAACGGAACCTTACGTTGGAACTTCTGATTTGGTGTTGTTTCCTTCTATTGTTGATGTTGCCGGCGTTAATAGTGTTAGTAGGGTGGTTTTTTCCAATGCTGCTGCTGCTTTCGCTGGAATGGTTGTTGGAAGGATTCAGAGTTTGAGTGATTCTTCTAAAGTTGTTGATAAACCTACTGTTGGTATAACTATGTTTGGGGTTACTACTCCTTGTGTTGATGCTGTTAGAGATAGGTTGCATCGAGAGGGTTATGAGAGTTTGGTTTTTCATGCAACTGGGGTTGGTGGTAGGGCTATGGAGAATTTGATTAGAGAGGGATTTATACAGGTAGTTTAGACTTTAGAGTATATCTAAGTTTATATGCATTCATTCAATAATGTAATATTAATTAGTTGATAGTGATAGTTGGAACTGTGTAGCTGCTTTTGGATGATTAGCTTAATGAGTTGGTTTGTCTTTTCCGAATTTAGAAACTCATTTTTTGGTTGTGTTTTGTTTTAAAACTTATCACAAATTTGAGTAACATGGTCAACATCTATTATATTATACATACATGGATATGATTGCTTGAACAGCTTTTGGTTATTATGATATTATTATAGATTTATAGGTATAAGGATTGCAAATTTCATTTTTTCACTCATGGTTGCCAATACTTATTCAGGTTATTTTAGATTTGTGTGCGTATAAATAGGCTGTTTTGAATAAGCAGACACTTAACTTTCATCGACATAATTGTATGGGACACAAAATGAACTGTAATGAGCTTTGTGGAGTCACTTGTATTCTGTTTGTTTTGTTTCAGATTCTTCTTTATGCAATTCTTCCTCTATTTGTATTTTTTATGCGTATTCTTTTCTTTTATTTTGCTTAGGGTGTTTTGGACATCACAACAACAGAGGTAGCAGACTATATAGTTGGAGGCGTAATGGCTTGCGATAGTTCTCGCTTTGATGTCATAATAGAGAAGAAAATCCCCCTGGTCCTTAGTGTGGGAGCATTAGACATGGTGAACTTTGGAGCAAAAGATACCATACCGCAGAACTTTCAGCAGAGAAATATATATGAACACAATAAGCAGGTGACTAGGTGACAATTACTCTACACGAATAGGGTGTTCCATTTTGTTTTTGCTTGAAAACTACTCATGCATGCCATGATCACTATCTCACTTTTATTATGCATATTTGATATTGATGACACACTTCCCTGCTATCCTGCTATGTTGACTAAAGCAGGACATATCAGTAATCTTATATTGGACTATTCAAAATGCATTTTTTAATTCACTGGAGTTAAAGATGTTTGACGTGTTTAAATGGCTGATTTTGTTTTCATGCTAATATAATATATCAATTGATTCTCTTTCAAGGTTTCACTTATGCGAACAACAGTGGATGAGAACAGAAAAATTGCTGATTTCATAGCAAATAAACTGAACAGTTCATCATCTAAGATTTGTGTTTGCCTTCCAGAAAAGGGTATATCTGCTTTAGATGCACTGGGTAAGTCTTTTTATGATCCAGAGGCAACTGGTACACTTCTTCATGAATTACAGAGGCTTATCAAGACTGATGATGTTCGACAGGTATATAATTTCTCAATGGTGTTATTTATCATAATGTGAATTTTAAGTTTTAATTTTGGTAGGATGTTATAGTTCTTGTTGCTAGGAGGACTTTTTAAGGACCAAAGTTGTGTATTGTGCAGGTGAAGGTGTATCCCCATCATATTAATGACCTTGAATTTGCAAATGCACTAGTTGATGCATTTTTAGAGGTTAATGAGAAAACTGGTCAAGATTCTACTCATCCACCAGTAGCCATTCCTGAATCAGTTGAACACTTCCATGAGGATTCTGTTTCAAACAAATCAAGCTTCGGGCCCATTATCTATGCACCTAGTGAATTCCCAGATGCAAAACCAGGTTTTCATTTCATTTAAATTTGCACTATATTTTTCTTGTTCACAAATATTTTGTTAATGAAAGTGCTAGATGTGAATAAATTCTAAGTTTGTAGTGGCTCACGTTTCAAATTATATGCATATTCTTTTGCCAGGTTTCCGACAATGGCTACCACTATACAATAAAGAATTATATTTTCTGCTTTTTTCCACATTATACGTGTTAATTTTTCCATGAAATTTAATTAGTGCTGGGATGTTGGCCTGAAAAAAATACTAACTCAATGCCAATAGCTTCTTTATGTATTAAACTTTGAATCTAGAATAAATTATTGTTAGTTTTATTCTTAACTTTGTAAGTACTGATTTCATTTCTACTGGCAGAAACTTTGGAGAAAACACAGCTAATATTGCAGCAATTTAAATATCAAATAGATAAAGGAATTCCTATAATAGGAGCTGGTGCTGGGACTGGGATATCTGCCAAGTTTGAAGAAGCTGGAGGAGTTGATTTAATAGTATTGTACAACTCAGGGCGCTTCCGGATGGCTGGGAGAGGTTCATTAGCAGGGTTGTTACCATTTGCTGATGCTAATGCTGTTGTCCTTGACATGGCCAATGAAGTTTTACCAGTACGCCTTTTTTTTCTTCTTCTATACTTTTGTTTAAGTATTTTTCACTTCGACTGGTTGATTCAGATGCTTCTTTATTTGAATTTTGAACATACACATGTTCAAGATCATTGTTAAATAAAGGTGATGAGTGGGACAGACAAAAATAATTAAATGTTGCCAAATTTGATTGGAACATGTTGAAATTTTATTAGGGAATTGAAGAAGGACGGTGATTCGGGGGGGGATGGGCTGTTGGGAATAAAGGTTGGGAAAGCTGAAAGCATTTTATGTACGGTTCATCAATACACTACTGACAATAGTAAGTTCTTAGAGCATCTCTAATGGTGGTATAGAACCCATTTTGGGTTTCTAACATACTTTTATTGGGTCCTACAATGGCAAATAGAATTTAAGAACTTCAACAAATTTTCACTCCAATGGTAAAATCTTTAAGAACTTTGAACGGGTCCCACAACAACTGACCTCACAATTGAACCCTTAGATTTAATAACTGATTCTTATAGAAGAACCATTCTTATGTGCCGTCCATGACAATGGTCTCCAATGGTGCATGAGTAATAAATAACTGAATCTTACATAATACATATAAGAACCCACATAATAAGTACCTGCATTGGAGTTTTTGGTGTTTGATTTCTTTGTTCTCATATGAACTTCAAACATTATCAGTGCTAAAATTTTCATTAATTGACCTGAAAGTTAAGGTTAGAAATCTGCTGTAAGGCTAATCTTGTAGCCTAAGCTTTTGGGAGAGTTGGTTCGTAACAACTTCTAATTCTTGAGGTCAGGCACAGCTAGCTATAATAAATTATTAACCAATGTGATAATGAATTCCCTTGTCAAGGTGGTAATTAATCTCTTTGTCTCTCATTCTGTCTAACATACTGATCTTTCGTTTTCAGGTGGTAAAGAAGGTACCAGTTCTTGCCGGTGTATGTGCAACTGATCCCTTCCGACGAATGGATCACTTCCTTAAACAGGTGGAGTCTACTGGATTCTCTGGGGTACAAAATTTTCCAACTGTTGGGTTGTATGATGGTAATTTTAGGCAAAATCTTGAAGAAACAGGAATGGGTTACAGGTAGGTGTTATGAGAAGATTTCTCTATACAGCGCTTAAGTTGGACCGTTACACCTCTTGTAATATGATTCATTTTCATATTAAATCAACAGCTTGGAAGTTGAGATGATCCAAAAAGCTCATAAAATGGGTCTCTTGACAACTCCATATGCATTCAATCAACATGAAGCTATTGAAATGGCTAAAGTTGGCGCCGATATTATTGTAGCCCACATGGGTCTAACCACAACAGGCTCCATAGGTGCAAAAACAGCTGTTTCACTTGACGAAAGTGTAGTTCTTGTACAAGCTATTGCAGATGCAGCACATAGGATCAATCCTAATACTATTGTGCTGTGCCATGGAGGTATGCACATATCCTGGAAGCCTTTTTGTTTGTGTATTAATGTATTTTGATAGGTAAGTTCAGTGTTCTCTTGTCTGTTGTTAAATTCTAGGTCTAGTGACAGTTTAGAATGTTTTTCATCAAATAACTGAAGTTTAAGCCGTGTTTGTGCGTGTACTGAATCATCATAACTTCGTCCATGCTGCAATACTTCTATTGAGTTTTGGCTTAAATTGTAGATGGACCCTGATAAATAGTGTGAGGAAGTTGAAAAAGGGGTGAAAAGAAAAAGAAGGCTCGATTATATGATGTGAAGTTAGCCTAAGGTGGGGAAATGAGAATTGAACACATAATGCATCATTGGGAATATTGGCTCTAAAATAGAGCAATAATAGAAGGGTATTGGTGAAAAGGAACGAGAAGGTTTTGAGCCAAAAATTGAAAGGTGATACGATAGGAGGCTGTAATGTGTGTTAAGAGTGTGAGGATGGTACACAGGAAGATTTCACTGAAAAATGGCAAACACAGTGGGGAGTTTTTATAGAATTCTTTTGGAGGATTTTTCAGTGAGAATTATTACTTGAATGTGTTTTGGGCGAGAGATCCGTTGAGAGTAGTAATTGTAATTGGTAATGGCAAATTATTTCGTTGCCATGGTTGTGACCGAAATTGTGCTAACCTCGTTAAGTTATTGTGTTTGTTCTTACTTGGTGTGCTTAATATCTAGTTTTTAGGGACTTTTTCCTAATCACTTTTGGCCACCAGAAAGGTTGAATCATGATATAGTTATTGAACCTTACTTCCCATTGTTCTCAATGTCTAAACGTAGCGGTCTGTGTCTGTCAACATTTAGTCCCAGTTGAGAATAATGTACTGGAATGTGCAGGCCCGATTTCTGGTCCACAAGAGGCAGAATTTATATTGAAGAGAACCAAAGGAGTCCATGGTTTTTATGGGGCTTCAAGCATGGAAAGACTACCAGTGGAGCAGGCTATCACAAGTACAGTCAAACAATACAAGTCAATTTCAATTCATTGAGGTTCAATATGTATGTATGTATGTACTTTAATCATGTCAGTGGTCTGTACACTACATTGCTATTAATGGCTGCTTGTCACTGTTTGATATCTAGTATTATACAAATTTTGGAAATAATGAAGCAAATGTAAGGGTGCAGTTTAAATAATTAAGTGCAAGTGATGGGTTATGCAACAGATTGTAGTTTGTCATCTATGCCTAACCCAGTTATTAACAATGCTTTTTACTGTGGTTAGTGTACCTTAAACTTCGAAGTATCTTGGTCCCTAATACATAGGCATATAGCTATGAAGGAGTGTGGATTGATCATGTTCTATGAAGCACCTACAAAGACACCGGACACGACAATTACACGGACACCAATAAAAATTTGAAAAAATGAATTAATTGAATGTGATCAAATGTGTTGGTGTTGTGTCAGCACCAAACACGTCTTCCACCAGAAGTGACGATGCTGGATATACTGTGTTTACAGAATTGGAATTAACAGAAGAAAGAAAAACAGTTCTATTTATTAGGACAACCTAAAACGCACAGAAGCAATAATGCTTAGGTAAGAAAAATCCAGGAATTTTGGAGCCTGGTCGGTCCATCGTCACCTTAACTGCCTTCCTTTACATTTTCGTTCTCTTTTTATAAAAAGCTACTTAATTAACTACTTCTGACAGCTTTCCTAACAAGGTCTACTCATAACTAATAGACAGGGTTGCTGATCCACTATATTCCTTGGGAGTTGGGTCCACCTGTGGCAAACATAAAACACGCTATGCAAATTGATAGACTGTTATTTGTGAAGTAGAAAAGTCACTTAAAAGCTCAGGTTTTTTAGATGTCAAAATATTTGGATTATACTATCAGTTTATCCCAATCTGTCACATAGTTACGCTATTCAGCTTGCTATGACTCATGAGTACTTTTCTGTTCGGTGGAATATTGTAGTGGATATTGTTTATGAGTTTTAATGTGCAGATCAATACATATATATTCAAACACAAGAAGTCCTTACCCTCCATCTATGTTATGTGATTGATTTATTCAAACAGTACAAAACACGAAATGCGGTTCTCTCCTCACATGTACTATTCTAATGAGCTGCTGGTTATTCTTTGTGTAGTGAAAGAAATTTGATTAATGCATTAATAATTCTTGAGCAGATTTATTGCATGTTATGCTGTTTGCCTCAAATCTCACAAGTCTGCAGATATATACATATACACAGGCACATCTGTCTGCTGCATCGTTCTTAAGCCTTCTCATGGTGAACTAGCTATCTTTCAAATCTCCATGACACCTGTTTATGCCTCCGGCATGCTCTTGCTTATGGACTTCAACGTTATTGGACAGCCACTCCTTAGTCTAGGTATGTGTGCCTTCTTTTCTAAGCAAGTATCTAAATCATCAAGGGTCCACCTACACAGCAGTATCTTTTAATTCCCATCCATTTGTTTAAGAAAAAAGGATAAAATTTTGGCATGGCAGAAAAAACTCACGTGTAACCACTAGTTAGTCTGTGTAAAAAGACCAACATTGTCACTTTTGCCATATTCATGCCAAGGCAAGTCCTAGGTCCTGATCCAAAGGGTATGAAACTGTAGGGCTTTTGCATTTCCTGCAGATATAAATAATAAATAAGTAAAATAATTTTCTGACACTGGCAGAAAACAATCAAGAAGAATAAAGAGGAAGAGGGAGCTAGTTACATCAAATCTTTGTGGGTTAAATTTCAACGGATCAATGAAAAGATCTGAGTCGTAATGTATACAAGTTGCATCAATGTTAACGTGCCAACCTTTCTTTATTTCATACCCTGTTGTTGCCATTTGTATAGTTAATAACATAACCATGAACACCAGAGAGACTGATGATAAAAGTCTTCCAATGGTTGAGGCTAAGTTTAATGTAAACTTGATTTTATTTTCTTCAGAAGGAGTTGAGTAGTTTACCTTCAATTGTACAATCGTTAAGTGCGACGCGAGGAAACCATAATAGGACATTAGCCATTCTCAGTGTTTCCTTAACTACCTGGAGAGAACACACAGAGATTCTTGACATTTAAGTAATTCTGTCATAGGTGCTATCAGTTTGGAGACAAAACAGGTAATCAATTTATAGGTTATGTAATGTTTCTTTTAGTCTTAATTCCAACCTTCAAACCATAACGCATGTTGTTGATATCTTCATGATTAAGTGAAGCTCCTTCTGGCTTCATTTTGGTTAAAGACAGTTGTTCTTCCTGTAAGTCAAGATGAACATTATCCTAACGTGCAAGAGAGAACATGAGAGGCATGGAAATTATGTTTTTTTTTTAAAAATCTAGATCTGTTTGGTTCATGATTTTACAATAATAATAACTATGCAGGACCTCACCCTGAGTATATCCTGTGCATCTCTGTTGTCATGTAGAAATTTTACACTCCACATCATTGCTGCTGCTGTAGTAGTCTGTCCAGCAATTATCAATGTCAAAAGATTATCCATAATCTCTGAGTCATCAAGCTTTTCACCAGCTGGTAATGAGTCTCTCTGCAACATGGACTGCAGGAAGTCCCCTGTAGACTCTTCTCCCATCCTACGTCTAGCAATGATCTCTCTGAAGGTTTCCATGAGCCTTTTACGAGCCTGCTTTAGCTATCGTCTTTAGTTCAAACTTATGAAACTTCACAGAAGAAAAAGATAAATTGATGTTCATTTTTTCCTTAAATTATTCAGTATTCATAGAAAGCGAGTTACTGATTCAATCACTGAAGTTCAATCATAATACTAGTAGTCCATTTTAATGTACATACAATAAAGAACTAGTAAATCACATTGTGTAAACATCACTTACCATGATGCCTTTATAGTATCTGGTTCCAGGAATCATGACTGGGAAAGACAACATGGCATTAGAGACAGCAGTGCAGTCTTTCTCGATCTGTCGTAGTAAGGAATCGTCCGTGATGCTCATCAGCATACCACACATTGCATCAAATGTGATCTATACATGTCAAACATTTCATAGGAGTTAGGAGTCACACCATATATCAGTATACTTCAACTTGAAATTGGTATTTTAGGGTTTTAAAAAACTGTTGTAGTTGCGTTGTGATCCTCGGATGTTGTAAAAAATTGCAGTCAATTACGGTTCATGTATCTGCAATCAGGGCCAGTCCTTGTATTTGTTTTTATAAAAAAAACTTTCAAGTTATTTAAAAAACATCCTCTTTGTAATTTTTGTCGTAAAATCATTAATAATTCGTTCATAATCAAGATTAATTAAAAAAAATTCAATTGAAATCGAAGCAAACTATTAATCTATCTTGTGATATAATAGATCTCAAATAGGATTTTAACAAATTTAATTTAAAAAAACTTTTATAATCTGATGTAACAACAATAGAAATAGTTTGATTTTGATTGAATTGTTAACATTTCACTAATGACTTTCTTCAAATAAAATTTCACCATGGAGATAAAAGTGTAATAGAAATAGTTTGTATTGTTGTATAGTATAATTTACTGTAAATAATAGAGTAAAAATATATATATTCATATAATATAAAATTTTATGTTTTTATGACACAAATATAAAATTTTATTTTTAATATTCACAGTACTTGTATATAGTATACAATTAAAAAATAATAATTTGGTGCTGCTACAAAACCTACATTGGAATTATTGTGTTGGAGTTTTATGTTCGTAGGTTGAGTTACTAGTACCATCTAAATAAATGCAAGCATTTGAGTGCTTAAAAAAAAAATCAAAATATACATTTCATTATCATTATCAATTATTATCCTTAACAAAACTAAGAGGAAACAAACTGTTTTTACCTTCATGCAGAAGTCCAACACCTTGAAACTCTTCCCTCTGTCTTCTAACATTTGAAGCCTTCCACACAACAATTTATCAAACTTTGTGATAAATGCAGATAGGGAAGTCATGGAGAATGGTTCAGATAGAAGACGCCTTATTCTTTTGTGGCTCTCAACAGGTACACATAATAAGCTTTTCTTTCCTACAGCATCTGCCATTGATTTTACATAACCTTTGTTGAATAGATCAAAGTCATTAGCAAATATTGTCCTTGCACCTTCAGGATTAGGAATAAATATGTGCACCTTTCCGAATAACCTTGTCTTGAACCATCTCCCATGCCTACTTACATCAAATCAACCGCGCGTGCTCATGTTTCTAGTTTATTATTGGAATTTTGACAAATCTTTATAATAAATATGAATATTGTTGTAACCAAAATAAATAAATTAATTATGATTATGGTCTAAAATTCATCTTAATTATGATTGTGGTTAATTGAAGTGTCTTTGTCTTTTGAGGCGGTCGTATTAGTTTGATAGCGTAGATGAATTTAATTGATAATCGAAAGAAAGTAGTACGTAGTGTGAGGATCACTTAGAGCAAGTATAGATTGTATTGCTCTCTAATTGGATTTACTCTAATTAATGATTATTTTCTAATTGACTTCATTATTATAAGCTAGTATAAAAATTGAACTATACATATTGTACCCAAGAAAATCAACTATACAGCTAACTTGCACATGTAGATTTTCTAATTATGATCACTCTTACTTTTCCTACTTGTTAAAGCCTTGAGAATTAGAATAACATGAAAATAAAGTTTAATCTTGGATGATAAAACAATAATCAACCACAATATGCTTGAGAGGATTCTTGAATTTGTACATATATTAAGATGAAAGTCACTTACCACAATCGTCTAAGTCTAACAAAATCATAGCATCCTCTTGTACTATTAGTGGCTGAAAGAAAAGAAAAAGTCTCCCCAATAAGAGGTAATCCAAGCTGACCAGGGATATCTTCTCTATTTGTTGTAGCTCTTTTCCAAGCTCTTGAAGCAATATATGTTAATCCTATAGAGAGAAATAAGACTATGGTTATGTCATAATAGTTTTGCCCTACAAATACTAGTTCTTCTCTCAAAATATTCCACATCTCTTGTTTTATTGTTGCCCTCTCTCTCTAAACAACGTTGGTGAAGAAAAACAAAGTAACATTGAGTTATGGTTCAACTAACTAGATATCACTTATAATAATGCTATATATGAAAGGTTATGGAGACAGTGTCTATATATAAAAAATAGAAGTCGAGATGCTTGTTTTATAAAATATTAGAATTAGAACGAGGAGCATCTTTGGAAATATTGCTAGTATAAATGTTGGGAGATTCTTATTACTAGGAGACAACATAAGAAAGCATGAGAGGTCAATTTTATGGTGCACAAGTGAGACATATATCTTTCTATCAAAAAAAAAATGTGAGACATATATCTTGTATAAGTTGATTTTTTATCATTAAATCGATAAATACCATAATACACATGCATCTAATCAAAATACCATAATGCCACTTGTTTAAATAAATTCCTAAAACATCTGTACAATATCTACATGGCATGATTTGATTGAATGCGCGTGTAAAAAATATTTACACTGTCTATGTATATAAACTAAATTCTAAAAGAATTTTGCTTGTGCGCATTAAATAAAAGTCCAAATAAAAAACCAACTTTTTATTTGTAATAAAAAAAAGATATTTTTTATTACTCAAAGAACTTCACATCAAGATTGATCATGAAATTATATAGAGTCGATAATTCTTCATAGCAAAATAGTGGACTAACTTGGGCTGTGATTTAACAAACTTTGATGTTGATTGAAATGCCTTCCACCATTGTACACTTGTTTGAAAGCTACATTACATTTTACATCAACAAAACAAAAGATCTATTACATGAAATAATACAAGTACGCTAAGCGGAGTTGGAACTCTAGGATTCAAGTCCTAGCAAAAGGAAAAATTAACTTAATATTATAATATACTAACAATTAATAATTTTCCATTAAAAAAAAGTTTGCTTGGCATTATAGCTAACGGAGTTGTGAAGTTAGCTAATGTGCTTAAAATTTAGGTTTAAATATGATGTTAATTCTTATAATTATATAGTGTTTTTTTGTTTTAGTCACGGTAAGTTTTTTTTGTTTGGGCTTAGTCTTTGCAAATTTAAAAATTATTACTTTTAGTCCTAAAATTAACTTGTTGTTCATGTGAGATTGGCTAAATCATAAGGCTAAAACAACCTGCAATATGTTGTACAAGATGTGCCAGACATCTTGCTGCTGGGTAAAGAACATATTCAAGCAACATATTGAAACAAGATGTCCTAGATATTTGTGTAGGACATCTTGACCCAGAACAGCTGGACAGAAGATTTAAACATATCCATTAGCGCGCGTATCTTTCAAGATTGCTACAAAGCGCGAATCCACGATTGCCAGCTGATCAAAGGATGCATAACAAAGTTTGTTATCACCCTTCTGTGTTAAGATACGATTTGTATCTTAATTATAGTGGATAAAGTTCAAATTGAATCTTTATCTTGTAGAGTTTGTTTTATCAACTATAATGTTCCACCCTTAATAACCCGATACGATACCCAATCCAACTCAAATTTGAACGGTTTGACCCAATTCGACTCATAATTCAAATTATCGGTTTATTTGTCAAATCCAACTCAGATTTGTTACTTGGCTCAACTCCCAATTTAATGCATGTACGCCGCATATGGATTCCCTATTGTACTCCATACGTCCCAAAATGTAAGGAAAAAAATCGCACTTATTAAGAAAAGTAAAATGTGATAATTTGAAGTATGACTTTTTGTGTTCTTCTTGAAATAAGTTTCATGGGAAGATCTAAAAAGAATTTTTATTGGTTATTGATTATGGGGAAAAGAAGAGAGAGAGAGAGAGAGTAAATTAAATTTAGGCAAAATGCATCTATAGGTCCTTTAAGTTTTACGTTTGTATCAAATATGTCCTTTAAGTTTTTTAAGTATAGACAGGTCCTTTAAGTTTTATGTTTGTATCAGATAGGTCCTTTAATTAGGAAGGAAAGGAAGATCCAAAATGAGCCAGAATAACATGACAAAATACCTTAAGAAAATAATCCTAACGGAGGTGATGACGTCCGGCACGGTGATCGCCGATAACATACTAGATCATGAAATAAAACAGTCAAACAGAGATCTGGTACTGAACTCTACGGAACGGCCTTTGGTGATTTTGTTCCGATAGATATGTAGAGACGGTTGAGAAGATGAAGAAAACGAGGTTTTTTTGTCAAACGAAGACTAACTCGCCTGTGGGTGTTCGAGGAAAGCTTGCGGCGGCGGATGAGGAAGGAGAAAGGAAGAGCGTTGAGATAGGATTACAGAAAGAGAAAAGATTTTTGTTAGTGGAGAAAGGTAGTGGGTTAATGGGTAAATGAGAGATATTGGGCTGGACCCAATTCTGTTAGAATAAGGTGGTGCTACATAAAATAGTATTGTGAATAGTATTATGTCCAAAATTGCATTTTTATTAAATTTAATAATTTATTTCCTTTTTAGTGAATAATAAAACAAATTTAAACCTAGAGTTTGTGTCACTTAATTTTGAAAATACCCACACCAAAAAAGACTTCTCTAAAATTCATTAAAAATAATAAAATGATTTAAATATTAATTGTTATTGTTGAATTTGAATTGATTTTTGAATCTTAAACTTAAGTTTATCTTATTCACTTTCATACCTGACTGAATTTTAATTATAGAGAAATGCTAATATTTTTTTTTTGGCTTTCACTACCAGTTAAATCTAGTTCGGAGGTCAGTTCTGGCATCAAGTAGTTCCAATTTCATTTAAAAACAATCCAAAATAAAGTCGTCCGTGCATTGCACGGGTTAAAAAACTAGTTTGATACAAACTTAAAACTTAAAGGACCTATCTGATACAAACGTAAAATTTAAATGACTTATCTGATACTTAAAAAACTTAAAGGACATATATGATATTTAAAAAATTTAAATGATCTATCTGAACAAACGTAAAACTTAAAGGGTCTATTAGATGTATTTTGCCTTAAATTTATGAGAATAAGTAAAATTAAACCTTGAAAATGATTTTGTCAAAAAAAAAACCTTGAAAATGATTAAAGTTGTTTTTTGTGCTTATAATTTGGGACAAGAAAAAATTATTATTTTTTGCTTATATTTTGAAACGGATGGAGTTAGCTGCTTCTAGGGGTGGGCAAAAAAATCAAAAAATCAAACTGAACTGCTAAACTAAACCGAACCAAAAAAAAACTGAACCATAACCAACCGTTTTGAAACCAAACTGAAACAGTTAAGTTAAGTTCATGATAAACAGTTCGGTTCGGTTCAGTTCAGTTTAATGGTTTAGTTCTTTTAGTGCAAATTTAGTTATGGTTTGGTTTAAAACCATAAAACCGAACCACTTTAACAATTCGATTCGGTTCAGTTTTAAAGACAAACATTTCAGTTCAGTTCGGTTATTCTAACTTTTAAAAACAGTTTAGTTCAGTTCGGTTTAGTTTTCCTCCAAAATCAAACCATACACATCCCTAGCTGCTTCACGCAATAAATTTTAATGGAACAAATCAACTTAATTTATTGTTCATCTAACACTTTAACACCGTTTTTAAATTTCATCCATTTATTTTTTATCAAACGGTCTACAACAATTACTCCATATTATTCAATCTCAAAGTACGGCCCCACCCACCCAATCAATAGAAGCCGATCTTCTACCGTTTACACACCATCCAACCAATCGGACGTTCCAAAAGTAGCCACATGGCATTTTTATTTAAAAACTGAAAAAAAAAATTGGTGGAAAAAAAAGTGAAGCTTAAAACACAGAAAATGTTGGAACCCCAACAGAGAAAAGGTTGATTGCACAGTATCTTCGTCGCCTCCGCCGCACCGCTCCAGTCACCGACGTATCAGCAGTAAAAAGAAATTTTCACCTTCATCCAGATCTCGACGGTGCGACCAATTTTTTATTTTCCAACTTAATTATTTTCAAATCCTGATTCTGATTCTGATTCTGATCTTGATTTCATTTTTTTTTTCTTTCTGTAGATAAAAATGAATCCAGACGCTGTAAAATCCACGCTCACCAATCTAGCATTTGGAAACGTAATTGCAGCAGCTGCTCGTAATTATCAAAAGGTAATTTTCAATTTTTCGCTTCACATATTCATTACAGAATTAATACTTTTTTTTAATAATCACTCATAATTAGGTTAAATTTTCCTTGTTTATTATATTATGTGGCAAAATGTTATCTTTGTTTGATTTGTTAGTTACATTGTATTGTATCATAGTCATATCCTATATGAAAAAATTTATTTATTGGAAGTAGTGCTGTCACCTAATGTCTATTGCAGAATTTGGACAAAATGCTATTGTTCCGCGATACGTAATTTATTACAAAGTGTTGTCATATTGCAGCCATAGCGGCACAATAGCATTGTAGCAGATAAAAATTTGAACAAACCGCTCTTTTCTGTGATCTGTGATTGACAACATTGATTGGAAGTTATTAGGGCTCTAAATTTAACTAATTCACGAATTTTGTTACTTTTTACTCAAATGAAAGTTAGTGTTATGTAGAATTCTAGGATATGTGATTGACAATATTATAATATGATTTTTTAGAAGTTACTGTTATATAGAATTCTTATGCTATGCTATATATATCGGTGATGAGACACCTGTTATATGTAGGAATTGCTTAGTGAAGAGAAGGCAGCACAGTCAAGTTCTATAAACGAGGAGGTTGACCTTGATGATTTGATGGATGTATGTTTCGTAAACTTCTCAATCTCATAATATATTTATGTGTGCTAGTATGTAGAAATGCATTTAGTTTGTGATTTAGTCCTCATTCAGAAGACTGCATTTCTCAGAACTCATTTACTGCAACCTATTAACTATCGATTTGAAAATTTCATTCCAATTAGGCCAGAAATGAATGCTGCCACCTATTAGTTATACTAAAACATACTTATTTTCATCTCCTTGTGCCGTTGACTAGAAAGAAATTTGTGCTTTATTCTGTCAATAACCCATCTGCTTTATTTTGTTTTGCTACATATGTAGTTTGCAGCCTGTACACTTCCTTGGAAGTCTTGAACCACTTCGAAATACCTGCATCATAAGCCACTTTTACAAATTCGACCTTTAGTGTGCAGGGTATTACCTGCATCATAATCCACTTTTACACATTTGACTTTAGTGTGCAGGGTATTACTTGCATAATCTAAGATATTAGTTGGTCATTACTTTAATGTGTAATTTATGTACTATCCTTTACCAATTTGTGTTTACTGCAATGTGCAGGCATTATTTTTTCTATTTAGTTCATTGGATAGTGTTAACTTATATGATAGTATATTCATCCTTCAGGGAGTATTAGATATGACTAAAAGCAACTCAGTACACAAGGTTACCCCAAAGGAGCATGCTCTTTTCACACTTTTGATAATTCACTTGTCAAAACAATGAATTTTTACTCCCTTTGTTGACATTAGTTCCCCGCTATTTATATAGGCTAAGGCTACTATCTAACTAACTAATAACAGAAAACTAACCAATTAGGGTCTATTTTTATCCCCTGCAGTATCCTTTTTTCTTCTATAATAGACCCTCAAGAATCTATTTCCATCGTATTACCCCCTGCCTAACAGAAAATGATACTAGTAAAAAATTAACTCAAGAATGCCTTATACTTATATTCTATATATATAGATATGACTAAACCATTATTCTAATTTAAGGTTTATGCACAATTGTGATGTCAGGATCCTGAATTGGAAAAATTGCATGCAGACAGGATTGCAGCTTTTAAGGTAGTAGTGTCCTCCATTCATACTAGGATGCATTATGATATTCACTTTTTTGTTTTTACCTGTTATTTATAGAGTACCTCATTATTGACAATTAGATTTTTTTTTATTAATAGAAAGAAGCCGAGAAACGGGAGGCATGGAAGAAGAAAGGTCATGGGGAATATACGGAGGTAACTGAAGGGGACTTCTTGGGTGAAGTCACTGGAAGTGAAAAAGTGATCTGTCATTTCTATCATAAGGAGTTCTACCGATGCAAGTATGCCTTTTTACTATTGTTCATTGAATCTAGCATCTTATTCCATCCCTTGATACCTGAAGTAACAATTTTATGTGCATCTTTTTGTTGCTTCAACAAATGCTTTCAGGATAATGGATAAGCACTTAAAGTCCCTTTCAACAAAGCATATTGATACAAAATTCATCAGGCTTGATGCAGAGGTCAGCATGAATACTTATATAGAGATACTTAGTGTTTGGCTGTTTGCTCATAGTTGAGTCAATGTAACTATAACATTTGACATATTATTTTAATGCAAATGTTTGTCTAGGTAATTTTGCAAAGATGTTAACTATTGAAAACGAAATGCAGAATGCACCGTTCTTTGTTGCAAAATTGGCAATCAAGACTTTGCCTTGTGTCATACTATTCAGGTGAGGACTAAAACTTTTACTTTTTAAATTTCTCGGTTGATTAAGTGCTTTCTCTGTTAGGTCTAACTTAGAGTGAATTTAAGAATCCTAAAGACAATCTTTAATCTTCATACTCCATCCCTCTTAAATAAAAATGTACCTTATCATGTGCACTTAAGCTAATTGTTCCTTCATATGGTAGTGATTAGCCTGGCTAAAATTAAATGCTACTTACTAAATACAGATATAGTTGATTTAATATATAATCTTATTAGCTAGAGTGTTTCTTTTTTCAGACAAGGAGTTGCAGTAGATAGATTGGTAGGGTTTCAAGATCTGGGAGCCAAAGATGATTTTACCACAAGAGCACTGGAGGTTCTGCTGATAAAGAAAGGTACTGTTTATGTATGTTGTTCTCTTTTCCTTTTCATTTGTTCGTGTCTGGAAAGTTTATTTAACTGTCATTTGCAGGTATTATCGCCGAGAAAAAAGACATGGATGATGAAGATCAAGAATACAATGAAAGTAAACGCAGAACTGTTAGATCCTCAGCGGCTGCTGAGTCTGATTCTGAATAAAATTAATCATCCGGCTGCATCATGAAAAAAGACAGAGTGGTTTATCTTGTTCATATCCTTTTGGATTTTTGGCCTGTATAATCATTGTTACATTTTCTTTTTGTTTGCTTGTAACTTATAAGCTGGGTTTTTAATGTATTACATTCCTTGGTAAAGTGTAGCACCCACTTCTGTATGAACCTTTTATTTAAGCACTAACTCTCAAAAAAAGTTGCTGAAACTTCTTCCATCTAATGGTGTTCAAAAATAGTTCGATTCAACTATAAGCAAATTTTGATATGTTTTCTTCGGTTCAAATTATACCAACTCAAAATTTTAAATTTATCAAATCTAGTAAGATGTGTAACATTGTCTTTTGTGTTTGTTCAAAAAAAACAATCTAGATTGTCATGAGTCAATGCCTATAGTTAAGTTCGTGCAATGAAGTATTGAAAACTTATAATTGAGTGTATGTATATTTTAGCCAATTTTCAATGACAAACAAAATGCAATCAGTATACATTTTTGGTTTTCACCACCAGTTGAATCTGGTTCGGGGGTCAGTTCTGGCATCAAGTGGTTCCAGTCCCCTCCCGCAATCAGTATACATTGAATACAAATTCAAAGTGATTCTTACATACTGAATTTTGATTAATTCTATGATGCATAAGTAAAATAGTTGTTATATATACATTTTTTTATTTTATTTTATTTCCACCATTGGATAAATAAGTTACACTATATATCATTAGATTCACCAATGAAATAGTATATTGGTTCACTTGTAAAATCAAACATGTAAATAATACAACACTTACTTTAAATTTTTATAGATTTTTTTTTTACCATAATATTGGTACGAAGTTTCCACTTTCGTTAGCGATGACTAATCTCTGTCAGGAAACCTGTGGGGCACACAAGGTGGGTTCTCTACTTCCAACCGAATTTTTTCCATATGCATGAGCTAACAATTGAACCTCTGACCACATGCTTAAGGGGAACAAGACCCTTATCACTTGGACCAATTCATTGTTAATTATATAGACTGTTTTTTAAGAAGTTTATAATTTATTTTTACATTTTATAGTATAAAATAATCCTTCCAAACTCATTTATATGATAAAATATCTGCTGTTACATTTATTATTAAGAATGAAATTTAATTACAGACCAAAAAAAAAAAAAAAGAGAATGAAATCAAATTTTGCTTGTAAAAAATAAAATATACATCTTCTCACCATAGTAATTATTGCAACCTTCTGCAAAAGCTCTCCTCAACATTCAACATATTGCTGCTAGATTCTTAACTGAAGTTAAGCTGAAAGAAACTTGTGTTGTGTTGTGTTGTGTGATACATACATGCATTGTTGGGTATGTCTATATAGTCTATACATTTATTTATATAAAATAATATATATTGATAAATATTTTGAAAAGAACACGTGAAAATTGGGAAGACAAAATATGTATGAATGAATGGAACAACCTTATGTTTCGCAAAAACTTTGATGCATGCATGGATGCATCTCTGTCATTATGATAACTATGTTCTAGAATTAGAAAAAACTGTGTAAATGAATGAATGAATGAATTAACGGTGTCATTGTTGCCTCGTGGAATCCTCACTGTCATATCACCCTATTTTCAGAATCACATTCTCTTCTTATAACTTGTTTCTTTTTCTCTTTCCACCGTCCCCTTCTCTTTTCAAGAGGTAAGCTTTCTTTCTCTTTTTTCTTCCTTTCAACTTTCACCTTATTTTCAGCTTTTTCTTCATGTTAATGTTATTAATATATCATTTCTTTTATAATTAATTCTATCAAATTTTAAAAGAAATAGTTATAAATGTAATTTAAAACCATGGTTATAAAACCGAGGTTTTAAATCAATGTCGTGGTTGGTTGGATCGCGATTATTGATATTGTTGAGAATTGCAGTCAAATGCAGTTGATCAGTCCCAATCTCAATTGCGGTAGCCCGCAATTGAGTCTGCAATGTTTGATGTTGCAGATAATTACGGTCAAATGTGGATGACATAGTCTCATTCGCGGCCATGTTGTGATTGTAGAGACATCAAAAACCTAATGATGCGACCAATATTGCGGTTGGAGATCGTTATTTAAAACATTGTTTATGGTATGGTGTTGAATTGAATCTGAGTTGTAGGGGTTGCATTTCATGCAGGGCATTTGGGAGTACATTATTTCTCTCTGCAGTTGTAGGATGAGACGTTAATTCTCCTGAATACGAAGCAGAAGCAACAATAAAAAAAAACTAAAAAAACATAAATGTCTTTGTCTGGACCCGAATCTCCCAGGCCAGGTTTCATCTCAATCCATATCCCCTTATCATTCCATTTCAAAATTCTCAAAAATCTTGGCTCATGTTTTAATATATTGCAGCTCTTGAAAAGATTGATCGCGTTGAATCTTTGAAGAAGAAGCTGAGAGATTCCCTCACTAGGAGGAATAGGCGAAG
The DNA here is from genome assembly GCA_030408175.1 of Trifolium repens. Classification (NCBI taxonomy): domain Eukaryota; kingdom Viridiplantae; phylum Streptophyta; class Magnoliopsida; order Fabales; family Fabaceae; genus Trifolium; species Trifolium repens. The sequence continues at coordinate 44,499,475 of CP125851.1, forward strand.
CAGTAGCAAGGTTATGTCGGTTGAAATCGAAGATGTCCGCAATGCTGATGATTTGAAAGCCGTTGATGAATTCCGTCAGGCTCTCGTGTTGGATGAATTGCTCCCTGAGAAGCATGATGACTATCATATGCTCCTTAGGTAAGCCTATTTGTTCAAAAGAAAAATCTGATTTGTCTATTATTTTAACTTGCATTCATGGTTCCATTTTTTTTCTTCCTGAGCAGATTCCTTAGGGCAAGGAAATTTGATATTGAGAAATCAAAGCAAATGTGGTCTGACATGCTTAAGTGGAGGAAGGAATTTGGTGCTGACACTATTGTTGAGGTATCTATTCATAAATGTTGATAAATCCCACATTATGTGACGTATGGCCTAATATAAAGTGGTGGTCGGTCCTCACTTACAAGCCAGTTTTGTAAGAATTAAGTTAGACTCAGTCCAAAACTATAAGATAGTATAAAAAATTATCTAAGATTTATTGGGCCATCTGCTATTGAACTATGAGATATGGTTTGAAAATGTGTTTATAAGTGGTGGGTGATTTTCACCCCACAAGTTGGTTTTGTATGTGCAACCCAAAATTCGAAGAATAAACGATACTTTTTGTGCTTTTTTTTTTATAGGACTTTGAATTCAAGGAACTTGAGGATGTGATGCAATATTATCCTCATGGACATCATGGAGTAGATAAGGAAGGAAGACCAATTTACATTGAGAGGCTGGGACAAGTTGATGCCACCAAGTTGATGCAAGTCACAACCATGGATCGTTACATCAAATACCATGTCAAGGAGTTTGAGAGAACTTTTGATCTCAAATTTGCAGCTTGTTCCATTGCTGCAAAGAAGCACATTGATCAAAGTACCACCATTTTGGATGTGCAAGGAGTGGTATGCATATGAAATTATTTATTTCTATAAGCCAAGCAATGTTGTTAAATAGCATTATTATTGCGTAGCGGAATTTGAACAGTGATATGTTATTTAGCACAAAATGTTATCAAGTACTGGCTATAGCGGTGCTATAGTACTGTCGTATAGCGAAATTTGAACAAAACGCTATCTTTTGCTATCTGTCATTGACAACACAGAAGCCAAGCCATGTTTGTAGTGATTATTATAATAGATTAAAAACAACATCACAAATTAAAACTTATAGTATTGTTCTAATCTAATATCACAGGGGCTTAAGAACTTCAACAAACAAGCAAGAGATCTTATCACGAGCCTTCAGAAGATTGACGGTGACAATTATCCTGAAGTATGTATTTGTTCTACTTTGTTAAGATTTGGAGAAAATTAAATAGAAGTTTTTTATACAAATAATATATTGTGTATTATTGAGGCTATAATAATATCATAAAATTGGTTGATTCAATGCAGACCTTGAACCGCATGTTCATCATCAATGCAGGTTCTGGATTCAGAATGTTGTGGAACACTGTTAAATCTTTCCTTGACCCAAAGACCACAGCAAAAATCCATGTGAGAACATATATATAGACCATATCTTAATAAGTTTGCTTCTATAAATCCTTCTTTTATTTATTTAATTGAACTTTTACTTTATCAGGTTCTTGGCAACAAGTACCAAAGCAAATTGCTTGAAATAATTGATGCAAGGTGATTATAATTTATAACATCATAATACCTTATTTTCTTTATGTCTTAAATATTTTCAATTATTTTCCTACGCCGCACAATGTTCATATTTGTTAGTTTTGCTTTGCCAGCGAATTGCCAGAGTTCTTAGGAGGTACTTGTACCTGTGCTGATCAAGGAGGCTGTATGCGTTCTGATAAGGGTCCATGGAAGGATCAAGACATTTATAGGGTGAGCGTGCAAACCATCTTTTTTTGTGTGTGTGCTACTTTTCACCCCGCTTAGATACTAAAAACCCTAATATTTTCAAAAGTGTACATCCGAACAGCATAAAACATCCAGAAGTTTACTTATGAACGACACAATATTAGTGTATTTTTGGATGTGTACATCTGAATTCTTGTTTCTGGTGGGAAAAGTTTCCTCCCTTTCTTTTCTGTGATTTCAGCTGACAATTTGTGTTTATATGAACTTGCAGATGGTTCAGAATGGCGAACACAAATGCTCAACGAAATGTGAGGTTCCTATCGTGGAAGAGAAAACACCTAAGGCGTGACATCTTATTTGGAGCTCTTTGTTCACATTTTTGGCCTTTTATTTGTTTTTCCTTTTTTGTTAATACTTTTCACTTCTCAAAATCATTTGCGTATTTTTTGTATGTTTAGGTAAGCGAGGCTGCCAAAATGGAGGCAGTTTTCACTGCACAATTGTCTTCTGCACAAATGAATCCTGTCCTTGCCAAGGTATGATACTAGTATATTAGTATATTCTCACTCGTAACGAAAAAAATATATGTATTTGGTTGAAATTTAGACCGAATACATGTACTTGTTGTGATGAATAAAATAGTATTCTAATAAAATTAGAATATTTTGGAAGTTTTATTTTGATATACCCTTCCCTTTTATGTGTTTCTTAGCATACTAAGTACAAATTTGTGGATAAACGTAACAGGTCCCTTCTGCAAAACCTAGCAACTACGAGGAATTTGTCGTCCCTGTGGCCGATAAAACTGTTTGGAAGAAGGTGGACGCAAATGAGACATATGCAGCATCAAAAGGTACATACATGGTAGATATGAATGTCTTTCATTGTTAGTTAACTCTATTCTTTAGTATATATCTACTAGAAAATAAAATAAAATTGGTGTTCGACTCTGTCGCTAAGCATTATATATACACTTAAAATTGGAGATTGTATTTTATTTTATTTTTCCATTAGTGATTAGTGATATTTTGAATTAGGGTATAGTATAGTGCCTGCAATTCGTGAAACACGCAAGGCGATAATTGTTCCGTGTAAATTATTGATATTAATATTTATTTTCTATTGGTAATAGATAAAACTATTACCAATAGATAATAAATATTTTTAACATTACTTCGTTTTGTGAACTAAATTATGTGTTTTTGTGATCCATATGACAGCTGTAGTGGAAGCTTTCACGATGCCTGATTCGTGCAAGATTCACGAAAAAGTGAACTCACAGATTTTCACCGGTGTGATGGCCTTTGTGATGGGCATAGTAACAATGGTGAGGATGACACGAAACATGCCGAAGGTGCTCACTGATGCCAACTTCTACTCAAATTCTGTTTACTCCGGTGAGGACTATAAAGCCGAAGTCCCTTGTGAACAAATGACTAACCCTACCATTTCTGCTCAAGAGTTTATGACTGTGATGAAACGCATGGCCGAGTTGGAAGCTAAAATGGGCAACATGAACCCAACTACTTGCATGCCACCCGAGAAGGAGGAAATGCTTAATGCTGCGATATGTCGCGCTGATGCTCTTGAGCAAGAACTTATGGCAACCAAGAAGGTAATTAAACAACTAATTTGTAAATATGAGTTTCCCATTTGTTAGTGATGGTATGATAATATAATAATTTGGTTTTGATAGGCTTTGGAGGATTCACTTGCCAAGCAAGAGGAGCTTTCGGCATACATTGAGAAAAAGAAAAATAAGAAGAAGAAGTCATTGGTAAGTACGCTATACATGCATACTCATGTTAATATACTTTGACTTATAGCAATCGGTTATGAGTTTAATCTTTTGATATGACGATTATAATTGATTGACAATATAAAACATCTGATAGTGTATATGAATTAAACTTATCGTTTATTCTTTTGTGTTTTATAATGCAGTTTGCTTGGCCAGCATGAGCACAGAATAAAATTGGTGATCAACTATAATCTCGGCTTTCTGAAGACTTCCCAAAATGCCCTCGCTCCTATATATAATGTTCAAAATTCAAACTAATAATAGATGTACCAGAAATTAACTATCATCGTAAAGTACTATTGTCTGGGATTGGACTTGCTCTCCTTGTATATAAAAAAGCTTGATGCACATTGTATGCAAAAGCCAGTCGTATTTTGGACCTAAAGTACACTACACGAATGAATATATTATTGTATAAAGTTAGATAGCATTTTTATTCTATGGATAGTTAAAAGTTATTCTGCTATGTTAATTCTTTAAGCAGAAAAAAGAAACATCTATAAAAGAATAGTACAAAAGTATTTCAATACATTCGTTAGAACCTGGATATCGACTAGTACAATCGATTGATTCGAAAATCAATAAAATTTTAGTTGAATATTTTGTGAAATATTATTGAAAATCAATACTGCAGTTCACAAAACCAATACATATAATTTGTGGAATATTTTGAAAACTTAGAACAAAGACTTAAAAGTTCACAAAACCATTCTATGTGTAACTTGTTATTAAAGTTATTTGGAGTCTCACATTTTTCAAGTACGATTCTCGAGTTGTTGGATGTTAAATGGGTTTGGATTGATGCCATGTTAACAATAGATTACATAATACGAGGAGAAAGATGCTAGAGTTTCAATAATATAAATAATATTATAGCAAACTGATCTTTGGAGAGAACAAAGAGCTACGAGATAAGATCCAATTCCAAGCTCATTAATTTAACATGCTATCACCATGGTCAGGTTAAAGATTGTAATGTGAGAACTGTAATAAATAATCCAAAAGTTAGTTAAAAGTAGTTGTGATTAGTCAAGTGTGTTGCAAGTTGGTTAACTAACTAGCAAACAATGTATTAAGGTTATGGTCATACTCTTATTGCTTAATGGGATTCAATTGCAAGAATCTTTTCTTCTTCCTCTGGTCATTCATTCAGCAAAATGAGGAATTGTACTATTTTGTCGAATCGCAGACTAGATCACTCTCTTTAAGATGTTTCGTGGTACTATCCAAATTTATGTAAGACGGACGATCAACACGATATTCATAGGATAAAACGTTAGCTCAAACTATTATGGTTCAATCGAGAATTACACCCTCTATGGTATGATGACCACCCAAATAAGGCACTACGACCACTAGAATATGACATTGCGGCCACTCTAAATCAAAAGGGACAAAAAGGAAATTTTGAGATGAAGAGAATATAAAGAAAAAAAAATCGATTTTTTTTACCTAAATATACGGTGTTCTCATCTTTATCTTTATATATAAATAGAGGTAATTACACTTTAATATAATTTATAGTTATAGTTCTTAAAAAAAAAAAAAGAGATGGAATAATGAATTCCCCCCTAAAAAGTCTTTTTTTTTCACAAATTACGCACAGTTATAAATAAATTTTTATTTGTTACTGAATTGACCATAAACCAATTCCCTTATTGATTGGGGGAGTATTCAATACACCATGAAAGGTAAACGGGCAACAAGCTGCGCCGCTAACTTTTTTGAATGACAAATCTAATCCTTTTAAATACAATATCTTGAGACCTAGGAGACACCACATTACTATGCATGACTCTTTGAACTCTTTTTAAAACACCAACGGCCTCCGGTGCTAGAAAACCAAAAGTGTCAAATGCAAAAAGTATAAACACATGTTGATTTTCAGAACATGCTCTCTCATGTTTGACCACTTTATCTACAGTAAAATCCCCGGTCGTCAGGGGAGAAATTGCTTTGAGTTCAGAAACCGAATATTACTACGTTATAAATAAATGGAGTGGCAAAATCTAATCACTAATGTGGCTGTAGTTTAGTGGTAAGAATTCCACGTTGTGGCCGTGGAGACCTGGGCTCGAATCCCAGCAGCCACACATTTTTAGTTATTTCAAAATTTATTTTAATCTCTTTTCACTACAACGCGGGTAATGGCCATAATCACTTATTTGAACACCTCAATATATATAATTCATTTTGCGGAACATCAAATCTGTTGTGGTAGAAAAATGGGAAGTGAAGAAGCTAAAGTTTCAGAACAAAAATGGCGTTACACATGGGAATCACAATCCCACACACCAACACTACGCTTACTCCTTTACCCATTCTCCAAAACCCTAATAAACCCTTCTCTCAATCTCACCGTTCATCTTCATTCACCACCTTCATTCCTCACTCTCACTTCCTCCTCCGCCGCTCTTTCCGTTAGGGTTCCGATTCCCAATGTCTTACTCGACACCGATTTTCCTCCCACCGTCCGATCATTCTCCGACCATATCGAAGTCAAACTTCTTCTCTTACTCCCCGTTGATCATCCTGCTCTCTCCGCACTCCATCAAACCTTGCCGTTACCCCAACCTCTCTTAATGGAATATGGTAAATAATCTACAAATCCAGTTTTCGATTCGATTTTGCTTGCTTTCGATTATTTTTTTGTCTGATTTTTTATTTTTGTTTGGTTCAGATGTAGATAAATTGTCTTCAGCTGGAGAAGTTGAATTTGTTTGTAGAAGTTGCGCATACAATTTGACCAAAAAGCCTATTAGGTATTATATAAATGTTTGCTTATTTGTCCCTGTGAGCATAATGAGAACTAGTTATATTGTGATTGTATTGTCACATAAAGTTGATTTTGTAACTGTAGTTTAAAAATGACTGCAAAATACTGAATTCTCTCATTGGATAGATGTCGGCGTAAAATTAGTTTACACGGAGAGTGCATGTCTCATTTCCTATTTCTTTTACTAATTTATATCAATTAAAATAAGTTTAGGTTGCTTCACTTAAGAAAAATGATATTTTTTTATAGATGTTTGAGTTTAGAGCTAACAAATAGAACTTAGATGCTGGAATGGATTTCAATTTTGTATGAGAAATTGTTATTTTAAATTATAGTTATTGAAAGTTTTGTAAACAAATAATCTTGTTTTCATGCTGAAATGTTCTTAGTATTATAGAGATTTTTTTTGTTATTCAATACTGCACTGTGATAGCATATACAGTATATGAGGTTGAGCTTGAAAGAAAAGCAGATAAAGGTTCTCACTATTATTATTTTCTTTACACCAATTATTTAGGAATTTTGTTGAAAAGCCATCAGCGAATTGGAGGGAAATAGCTGACAATTGGTTTGGGACTTGTTGTTGTTCTTTTGGAGGTATAAGCGAGAAGCTGGTGACGAGGTATGTGAATTCTCACACGTGCGCACAGGGGATGTGCTTGTTGAGCTCTACATCTATCACTTTTTGCAAGGATGATCTTGTGGAAAGTGACTTTCCTGAACGTTGTGGACAGCTGCATGAGTGTAGTTATGTAGCAGATGATTCTGGAGGCGATGCTGTTTGCGAGGGCGCTGGAAACTTTGGGCTGGATGAGGAAAGAACTTCAGCCTGCAGTGATGCTGGTGAAGCGAACGGTGTCTTTTATGGAAATGCAAGGGTTGCCCATCCTGAGAATGGACAGCTTTCTGTGAATTTTAACGAAGTTGCTAAGAATGAACCTGATTGCAGTGGCTTTTCTCGTATACGTCTAGATTTGAATGACACTAAAGATGTGACCAACATTCCTAGTTGCTGTACTCAGACAAGCACTCTAAAAGATGAAGATGGTGAACATCTTTTATCTACAAATGCAAGGAAGATTGAAACTGTGGAAATTGTGGGCATTCAGAAGACTTTGCTTAATGGTTTTCTTGAAGATGTTTTCATGGCTAGATCATCAAATCTGTCGAAGGATATTTATTGGCATGAATTTACATGCCCGCAATGCACAACGCTGCTTGGAGCCTACCCATGTTGTGAGGGTTGTGCGCCTGCAGATGGAGGAGTACGATTGTTCAAATGTTATATTTCAACCTGTGTGCCAGTTTTAGGATCAGGGGACGTTTTCAGGTTAGCAAAGAATAACTAAATTCACTTTTATTTTCTGTTTAAAATTCTTTATCAAATAAGAGAAATGGCCACTTAATTTATACCCTCATGACTCTATTGCAGCTGACTGTGCAGAAGTAGATGTAGTAAAATATGTATGCTTCTAGGACCAGAATAAGTGAAATTAATGTCTCGTGGATAATTTGATTCAGCTTTTTGGCTAAATTTGGAAATAATAAGGATTATGATAAACATTATAATTGGACAGTAGAAATGTAACCTATGGGCGAAAAAAAAATAATTTATTCTTTGTTTCTCACAAAATTTGGTGGAAAAGAAGTGGCACTGATTGTGAGTTGTCAACTTAAGGTCTCTTTATGTGTGCGCGCTCTGAATGCTTTTAGGGAAGCAAAATAAATATTGCTCAAAATCTCAAATAAAGATGGGCCACAGTTTTGTCTCTATTCCTAGTAACAATATCTTTTGTTCTTCTATAATTATAGTGTGTCTAAAGATTTTACCAACTAATTTCGTGCATTTTTATACGGAGAAGTAAATAGTTGAAGACATGATTTAACTTGAATATTTGTGGTTGGCAAATGTATATAGGCAAATAATGATTAAGTAATTTATATGGGGCATGCTGTTTCTTCTTTACCCTGTGTATGTACTGGCATGGCTGCATCCACATTGCCCATTCTAGACTATTCCATGATTGTGATTTGTTAAAAATATTTTATGTCTGATTGCTAAATACAGATTCAGATACACTGAATAAATTTAATGCATTATATTTGTCACCAGCAAGTACACAGTAGACAAAATGTTTGCAAATCGGTTGATGGAGTGTGCAAATGATGAGTCAACATTTCGGTTTGTCGTTAGAGATCTGACAACCAAATCTCCTGTCCTGCAAATCATTCTCCTAAATCCAGATACTTGGTCCTGTTCTGGTAATTGTTCTGGTACAGAGGACAAAGACCCAGATCCTAAATTACAGTTACGGCCAGTCATCAAGGTCCTTTTTTCTGATTCTGAAGCTACAACAGAATCTCAATTAAGGTGAGTTATCAAGTTCTCTCTTTTACTATACCTACTCTATTAATTGGAAAAATCGAGATATAATAATTAAAGTGTTCTTTACTTTTCCTTTTTTGTTTGAGCTTTATAATTTCAAGCACCTATTCTCTCTGCACGTTTCTCTTGATGTTTTTTATGGCAGACCAAAATATTTACCAAATGTTCTGACTCCTTTATTTTGTTTGTTACCCGCTTGAAACTTGAATGCAGTTTGTGTGCTACCTTGAGAATAATCTTACAACCTTAAATAAATAAAAAAGACAAAATATGAGCAATTTTGTTTCCTTTCGAATAGGAAAGGGTAGGGATTAATGGATTATGACATGATAGTTGATACCCCTTAACCTTGAATAATCAATAGGTTCACATCTATTCTTTTCTGCCTATGAATTTAATCCATTTGTGCAGGATGATTGAGGAATGGGCAGCAAAGAATTCAGCTGAAGACATTTTTATGCTAACTTATCAAATACAAGACCTGGTGGATGCATTAATGTCAGCAAAAAATATGTATCCACCTTCATGTGCTTCTCTTCATGGTTTAATTTTGTCATCTTTGCAACGGTAGTAACTACAACTCAACAACTCATTTGGAAACCAAAAATGTGACCAATCATCTGGCTGACCAAAGGATGAAGGATTATTTTTCTGTATTTTTGAAAGAAAAAAGTTAGATAGCTAGTATTAACTTTTGACTGAATAGGAGCAAGAAAGATAGAGTGAATGGTGTTAATTTATCTTCTCCAACCATCATCACTCTTAATTATTCTCACCTAAGGAGTGCACAATGTTTTGAATTTTGATGGTCTTTAATTATAACACGAGATGAGTTATCAAGGTTAACATAAATTCTGGTATATATTGTGGTCATGTGGATGTAGATCCTTTACAGTTGATTGAAAATGTAACTGAACAACCAATAAAATGTGTTTTGTTTTTATGAATCAATCTTTCTTAGAATGAAAACATGTTTACTATAAAATTTAAATTCTTTGGGCTTGTTAAACAATTTATTTAGGGTACTCATTAGTAGTTGTCTATGTCTAATTACTCACTATTCATTTTTATACATTTTTCTTCTAATTCTTTTTTATTTCAATCAAGTTCTTCAAAATTCTTATAATTATTTTTTAAAACAGTCAAAATTAATATTGTTAGCATTATGTTGGGAGTGATGATGTTAGGTGAGTGAGGATGTTTGGTGTTAATAATATTATCTTGTGTTATAATAAGATAAGTTGTATATAGAGCTTCCACTAGTCATCTTTTATCCTGAGGCCAATTTGTGTTTTCATAAGTTGGAGAAGAACATATATATACAGAATTACTATAGTCTTATAGATATTATTTTTGCTATTTTTGTTTTACAAAACCAAATATTAGTTGTCAGGATAGAGATATATAATTCTCAAATTAAATATAGAAATTACTAAAAAAGGGTTTGACTTCTAACTATTCTAAATTTCATTATTCTGTTGAACATGATTACATGTAGTTATCTTAATCCTTAACTGATCATTATCAAAGTCAATATTTGCATTTTGCATCATTTAGGTATGGTCAAATATAAATTACCAGCTCATGTCCTTTTTATAAAATATGTATAGGCCAACAAAGGTTGGTATAGTAGTTTATATTATAGACTTATTAGGGTATCATGATAAAAGTGCTTATAAATTTTGTAGGATCTGATTCAGCATGTTTGATAATGAAATAAAGTTGATAGATAAACCTTTATTTTAGGATAATTATTGTGATTGGTCAACAACTGTTTCATCTAATTATAACCAAATGAATTCTACCATCCAAAACATTCTCATTAGCTTCATTTGCAAAAGCATGCACATGAAACAAGAGAAACATACAGAGAAGTTAAGGTCGTGATCTTCCCCTCCTCCAAAACAAGGTCATGATCTTTCCTTCTATATTATATTATATTATATTACCAACTCAAATAATTGGATTAGCTTTGACATTAATCTGCACCAACACAATAGATTGCAAAATATTTGGTTTTTTCCTTATTCTTTGCATTCTAATTGTTGTTGGTTCTTAAAAGATTAAAACAGAAAAACAAATAAATATAATAAAGAAGCAAAAACAACATGGCGCCACGATCGATTATTTGTTTTGTTGAGCAATACATAGGAAAGTTTCCCCACTTTGTGTTGTGCATGGTGCTTGAATGGGTGTTGATGATTTCACTCTTCATTGATGGGTTTGTAGCATTTTTCACCACTGAGTTTGCAAGGTTTTTTGGTTTGGATATCCCTTGTTGGCTTTGCGCCAAAATGAATCATGTCTTGGCTCACAAGACTCCTAATTTTTATTACAACCATTCCATGTGCGAAACTCATAAGAAAGATGTTTCGTATTTGGCGTTTTGTCACAATCACAGGAAGATTTCTGATATACGGAGGATGTGTGAAGGGTGTTTGCTTTCATTTGCAACGCAGAAGGAATCGGATTGTGATACCTATAAGTCTCTTGTAGGGGTTCTGAATAAGAATCTTGAGTGCTTTGTTGAAGATGGCAAAAATATTCAATTGAGTTTGAAGGATGAAGGGGTCTTTCAGGTTGAGAAAAGCAGTATTCAGATGTGTTCATGTTGCGGCGCACCATTGAAACTCAAGTCTTCCATCTCAAAATTCAAAAATTCAGGTTCATTTATACAAGCTCCCGCCGCTTCACCGCGAGCGCATCCATTTGTCACGTCAAAATATGAGGAATCCTGCGATCTGGATTCGCCTCAAATCATGTATGCGGAAAAAGATTCAGAGCTTCCACAGAATAAGGATGACAACAACCTGAAAAATCAGAATATTAAATGTGAGTGCATATCAAAAATGAATTCAGTAGGAACATGCTAGCTAAAGTTTGTGTAGTTTCTTAAAAAAGTTGCATATACGGTGTCTGTATTTTGATATTCAAATAACACAACTTATTACGTGTGCAGTAAAGGAAGTAACGAAAGGCACCACTTTGCCTCAATTGACAGAATCCGGCGTAGAGTCCCCGAAAACACCGTCTTTGCCATGGGGAAACAGGATTATGGGAGTCCCACTTACAGATTCTCCAAACAACAGTCCAAGATGGTCTTCTGGGGACAGCAAGAAATCATCTCTAGATAAGACAGAATTTGCCTCTGACTCTATCGATGGGGATTATCAAAATGAAGAAGACGATGCCGTCTTAAAAAATTTGAAGAGGCAAGTTCGTTTGGATCGCAAGTCCCTCATGGATTTGTACATGGAGCTGGATGAAGAGAGAAGTGCTTCAGCTGTTGCAGCCAACAATGCAATGGCCATGATCACGCGCTTACAGGAAGAGAAAGCGGCTTTGCAGATGGATGCTTCACAGTATCAAAGAATGATGGAAGACCAAATAGAGCATGATGAAGAGGTCTTGAAAGAAACTAATGTTTTTCTTCTCAAACTTGAGGAAGAAGTCAAAACTTTAGATACTGAATTGGAGATTTACAGAAACAAATATGGATACTTGACAAGAGAAGATATTATGGCTCATGGTGGCAACGACTTTTCAACCAGGTTCATTGAAGGTGAGGACGACGTGGAGAAAGACCTTGATCTTGTTCAACCTGTTTCGCCACAGGTAGATAATGGAGGGGGAATGATCAAGGAGTCACTAAAAGATTTCAGAATGGAAAGAACATATCTTCTTGGCCTGAAGAAAATGGAAAACGAAACTCTCTTGACAGAGAATGGAATCTGAGACGGTAGTATTGTAATGTTGTCCTTTAAGGCGAACAATGCAAGAACACCGTCTGACTCTCTCTTATTGAGTGTGCTCAAACCCACATGATTAGAACCAAGATAGTTTGATTTCATTGATTCAAGAAGCCAAAAGAAGTCTAGCTTGTGCTGAAGACTCAAAAGCGGGGAGTAAAATTATTTGATCACCCTGCTGTAAGATATTTACAATTCTTGGGGTCAAAATGCCTTCGAAGTTTCAAGGCGTGTTAACATCTCCATTGCTAGGCTTGTTGTAATATTTTCTAGGATAATTTGGATACTTGTGTAAATTTTAAATGTTTACATTCTTATTTTCAAGATTTCTCTTTCCTTATTGGTATATACTTCTTTCTTGCATGGAAGCACTACTTATGTCTTATACAACCGGCTCTGATGTTTCGCTAAGTTGCAAGTCAAAACCTCTCATGGGAAAAACTATAAATTGAATGATGAGATCTTACTACAACCGCATATTCTTGTGAATGAAAACAGCTTTTCCATCAAAGTTAATAAGATCTTTAAATGTATCAATTTCAATAATTTTTAGTGAACAAAATAAGACACAGACATGTGAGACATATTTATCTTTATTCAATCTGATATTCTGATTCTTACAAAGTTACAATGAGTACTCAATGTTATTAACAAAAGAGGTAACTTTCATACACAAATACATATACGGGATGTTACGTATGAATACATATCAGGCTAGAAGAATCCTATCACAGCAGACTCTATAGTTTTAAAATCAAAACCACAATACGATTATTTCAGTTGTAACATAGTGAAACACAACATAGTATACCTAAATGCACATGTAAATTATATGTATTTCTTACAAATGATGTCATACTATAACAATGGATATACAGACCTAAAACATTTCTGCACAATGACCAGATTGTCAATAGATCATGGTGACCATCCACTATTATTTTTGTTCTTTTTAAATAAAAAAACCAACCGCACCGATTGATGTGTAATTCCCGATGAATCTTCCTTTTGTTATGATGCTTTATTGAAACCACCAGTTATCTGCATATGTAGCCACCCTGATTGTGATCCCTGAGCATATCCTCGGCTTGCTTGCGGTCCAAATATTATTCCAGAAAGGTCAAATGGCTGAGCACCAACCTGAATTAACCAACAGATCAGATCATTAAAAGATTCCACAGAATCAATCTGGATAACGACACTAACAAGGTCATAGGATTCTGGATTCCACGGAATTCAGATCATTCTTTTCTTAAACATCTTCTAATTTTCTGTTTAGACACTACCAATAATTGCCAAATACTTTTACTTAACATAAACTCTACCCAAGAATAGGATTCCGGTAATTATATTCATCATGAGGATGTTATTCTGGAAATGAATTGGCCAACCTTCAACATTAATTTATCAAGATCTCTTGCAGCATGAATCTGTTAAATTATGCTTTCCTTATCCATCTTTAAAACATCCATTTTGTAAACTTCCATTAGCATACACCAAACTATCGCGGAAAAGTAGTTAAACGTAGCTTTTATCATCGTATTGCACCTTCGTATTTAGTAAGAAAAATGTTTAATTTACAAATAGTTCACTTTATTTTGCTTCTAATAATAGGATATTGTATGGACCACCTCACTATACTTAGAAGTTTATTTATTTAGTTCAAAACAATATGCTGCAAAAGTACTCATTTACAAATTTGCTTAAAATTTCCCAAACAGAAAAACATTGAAGTAGATAAACACTTACATCTTTTGAAGGGAAATACTCAATAGAGGTGTTCATATTCAATCTCGAATTAACTGCTTCAAGCTTCATTGAAAGGAACTGAAAAAAGAAAAGCAAATTAATTTCCACATAAACAATACACTTAAATTTAGAAGTCTAATAAGCTCAATAGGGATACTAAAAACATAAAAGATATATGCACCTCAACTTGGCTTTGCAGTGATTGAATATAATTGATTATCTCATCCAACACAAGTGCTTTACCAATTACCTAAACACAAAAAATACAGTCAAAATTGGATTCAAGTGGTTAATGAACTCCACTTAAGGATAGTTTTTTTTTTTTTCTTTCTAAAGACTCGGTATCTGGCTTAAAGACCGATTAATTTAAGAGATGTCAATCTCACGGCCCACTAGCGGGCCCAATTGAAGCCAAAAGCTTTGTATGGACTGGCCAAACAAACTTAAGGACTAATTGATTGGGAGAACCCGAGTTTGACTATTGAGTTGGACAATTTTTTGTCCGATTTTAAAACTCTGAATTACCGGACTCTATTCTCATGGTAACCGGAGTGTTAAAAAAATAAATAGAAATTACTAGAAGAAATTATTAGCATTTTATTTTTACTACCTTGCTACATCCTGGAACTAAATCTTGTAGAATTTTCATCCTCTCGCTAATCTTTTCTCTTCTTGCCTGTAATATTAATAATTAGCAGGTTGGTTATTAATTTGTAAAAGTAATAAAAATAATGAAATAGTTAGTTAGTAATTACTCTTTCAGCAAGACTGTGGCTATCAGTGGCTTGGCCTCTTCTGGCTCTGACATGAATATAGTCTTGCTTAGGATGAGGCTGAGAAGAAGGTTTGACATTTTGTTGTTGATGTTCCTCTGATGAAATGTTGTTACTGCTACCATCACCAGGTACTAGTACTGAAGTTGTGTTTTGGTTGTTGTTTTGAGAAGAACCTGAGAGTGCTAGTTTTCTTTTCTTGTTGTTGTTGTTGCTGTTGTTTTGTGGAGGGAAATGTGGCCAAATTTCTGACAAAGAAGGGTTGGATGAAGAGAAAGTAGAGTCGTTGATGAGAGGAGGTTCCATTTGATGATAATAATAATAAAAATGAGTAGTGAGTATTTATTTATTGAACTACATACAGACAGCTACTACCAATTATGAGTTTGATGGATGGATGGATTGGTAAGTGATCAGAGTGACAAAGATAAAGACACTTTCTCTTTGTGTATGTGTGACTTGTGAGTAGTACGGGACTAGTGAGGTTAGTTTTTATTTTTTATCCCTTTTGAACGGATTAAAATTATCTAACTGTTAACACAGTTACAACTTACACCAGTAAGTAGAGCTGTCAAAATGGTCAAGCTCGAATGGGCCGGCCTGAATGGTCAGAGTTTTTTTTGGGCTTGGGCTTTGAAATTCAAGTCCGGATTTTTTCTCGGGATTTTTAGCCCGGCCCGATATAGCCCGCAACAAATATGAGCTAGCCCGAATGAGCCGCGGGGCGCCCGCCGGTCCGAATAAATTAATTTTTTTTTTTTATCTTTAGATGGATTTGAAAGTATGCTTATTAAATTTCTATTACTTTTCAAATGTTTAATTAGCCAAAAAATTTATATCTTTATTTTTAATAACCAATTTTTTATTTTATTTTGTAGAACTAAATGATGACAATAATATTGATAAATATGATGGAAATTTGTGAAGATTGACCAAGTCATTGAGATGATTTTTTTGAAAAATTAGAATTTGAACTTTGCTTTGATGAATTTAAACTAAATTTATGTTATTTTGGTGGATTTGTAAGAATTTCAATAATTTGAACTTCGTTTATATTATTAGACAAGTGGCTTGTATTTTTTTGTTGCCGTTGTTTGGTCATATCACGACTTGATTGGTTTGTTGATTTCTCATAAGCTTTGCCTTCGTGATAATAAAAAAATTGACAAGTTGTTTAACAATTTCTCATGTGTTTGACGCTTGCAATGGTTTATATTTGTAAGTGAATAGTTGCTGCGTAACTTTCTCATTCATTTTGGCAAATTATATACATCAGTACATGAGTCATGATTTGCTGTCATATTGTTAATATACATTGATTTACATGCTAATATTATGTGATTCTAATAATGAGAAATATATTGTTTCTATATTCTAGCACACCCCCGCAGTCGAAGTGGGAGGTTTCCGTACGCTGAGGCTGTCTTGAAAGTCATCAAATAATATGCGTGGAAGACCTTTAGTGAAGATGTCTGCAATCTGATAGCGGGACGGAACATGGAGAACACGAACTTGACCACGTGCAACCTTTTCGCGGACAAAGTGGATATTCATTTCAATATGTTTAGTGCGTTGATGCTGAACGGGATTTCCCGAGAGATATATTGCACTGACATTATCACAATAAACCACTGTAGCTTTTTGGATCGGACAATGTAGCTCTAAAAGAAGATTTCGGATCCAGCGGAACTCTGAAACAACATTAGCAACTCCTCTATATTCGGCCTCTTCACTAGACCGGGATAAAGTAGGTTGACGCTTAGAGGACCATGAAATTAAGTTGTCTCCAAGAAAAACACTGTATCCCGATGTGGAGCGTCTGGTATCGGGGCATCCTCCCCAATCAGCATCGGTGTAAGATATGAGACCAGAGATGGAAGACTTGAAAAGATGCAAACCATAATCAAGAGTGCCCCTGAATGTATCGTAGAATAAGTTTGAGAGCATTCATATGGCCATCCTTTGGGTCATGCATATGTAAACAAACTTGTTCTACAGCATAGGAGATGTCTGGTCTCGTGAAGGTAAAATATTGCAATGCTCATGCTAAACTGCAATAAAGTGTACGATCTTTGTAGGGAGATCCACATGAGACACTTAATTTTGCTTTAGTATCCACCGGTGTGGTTGTCGACTTGCAATATGTCATGTCGGTTCGTTCAATGTTTTCCTCAGCATATTTTCTTTGAGAAAGAAATAATCCACTTGTATGTCATGTAACTGCAATGCCCAAGAAATAGCTCAATGGGCCCAGGTCTTTCATAGCAAATTCAGATGCAAGAAAAACGAAATACCATGTAAGTGAATATTTGCTGCGTGACTCTCTCATTCATTTTGGAAAATTATATACATCAGTACATGAGTCATACATGAGTCATGATTTGCTGTCATATTGCTAATATACATTGATTTACATGCTAATATTATGTGATTCTAATAATGAGAAATATATTGTTTCTATATTCTAACAATATTAATTTGAGTGTCAAATTTTGATATGTATAGTAGAGCAAAAGTAAAAAATAAAAAATAAAAAAAGAGGGAAAGTCGGGCCGGCCTGAGAGCCCGAACCGGGCCGGGCTCGGACCTTATTTTTGGAGGCCCGTTTTTCATCCGGGCTTTTTAGCCCGGGCCACCCATTTTGGCAGCTCTAGCAGTAAGTAATCTCGGCCGTTCAAAAGTAATTGGACGCTCTAATTGATCAGAGTATGTTAAACATAGTTTTAATCTCAACCACTTAATACTAATCGGACGGTTGAAAATGAGTACTGCTTCAACGCAGTAAAAGCATTTAATCAATTTCCCTTTTCAACTTAGACCGAAGAGTAACAAACCAGGTATTGGGAATTGAATTTCCTGTTGTAACTGCGTGACGCCTGTAACTGCGTTACAGCTCCTAGTCGTCCAATTTAAATCGACGGCTGAGATTATTTTACTATATAATTTGATTGTACAATCTAAACCGTCCGATTTCAAATCAACGGTTGATATTCATTACTGCGTAGAACTGCATGAAATCGTTACTATAGGCAATCATGATCCCATGTATTGCCTATTGTTCTTATATGTATATATATAGCATTAATTAGTTCGTTGGTCCCTTAAAGATAGTTTTGGTTTCACATTGGTTCCATAAAGAAAAAAAGTTCTGCTTTGGTCCATTAAAAACATATTTGTTTGTCATTTTCGTCACTTCCATTAATTTTTGGCAAAAAACATTAACTTTAGGATCAATATGAAACTTATTAAACTAGATAAAGGATCAATATATAAAACCTATTAAACTGGATAAGGGACCAATATGAAACCAATGTTTACGTTTTCTGCAAAAAGTTAATATAAAGGACCAATGTGGCAAACAGATATGTCTTTAAGGGACTAAAACAAAACTTTTTTTCTTTATGGGAGCAATGTGAAACAAAAAAAATCTTTAAGGGACCAACGAACGAATTAAGCCTCTGCAGTAAAAACCAAAGAAATTACCAAAGAGAAAACATAAGATTTTGTACTAGAAATACACTTTTCAAAAACTACAAACCGAAAAACACTATTACAAAAAATACAAAAAAAATATGAATGAAAAAACGTCAAATACTTGACTACAAAAACCTGAACCAAAACACCTGATAAGGGGGAGAAAAAAGGATAGAAGAGAAGACAAACACAGAACAGGGCACCCACCACCAAAAGGCAACATGACCCACAACCAGCAGTCCACCTATCGCTATCGGCTCCAGCACAGGATCAGTTGCACCTCCCACTCATAGAAGAAGCAGGGGTTACCAAAGTTTTTAGCCATATATCCACGATGAAAGTTTCACCTTATCCACCAAAGATTCGTCAGAAACAGTTCCTCTCGCAAAGATGATATCATTCCGAGAGTTTCAGATTGCCCAAACAGTAGCATGCCAAATTAACAATCACCCTAACATATTCTTCCTACCAATCCAAGACCTAGAAAACCTTGGAAAACAGTATTAATACTCATGAGAGACACAAACTGGAAGCCCAACCACCTAAAGAGAGAATATCAAACTATAGAAATAGAATCACAAGTAATGAGCAAGTGATCTACCTCTTCCATCGAAGCCCCGCAGAAGGCAGATAAAGCCTCACCAGGATCCCAAATCACCCTACGCCTAAGAAGGTTTTTCCCGGTCGGTGTTGCCACTTATACTTGCTAACTACTTTCAAGTTTCAAATACAAATGTCAAAATGAGTCTGCCTCATCTTCCTTGTATATGTAAAAAAAAGTCACTAATGCAAGCCATGGTATCTTTCTTGGTGAAATTCTAAAAATATTATATCTGAATTCTAGAATTTGTAGTGTGTTTTTAGGGGTCAGGATCCTCTATGTGAGAATATTGCATGAGAGAATCCTGTACAAATCTTTACCATTCAAAATTGGTACAATTAACTTTCATTTTTTAAAGATAAAAAATTGAAAGGTTGAGATTTAACTGGACAATAATATCACTGCAGGTAATTCTTTTCTGTTTTTAAGTGTTAAATTTTTAGAATATGAGCACCTTACCCCTCGCTTATGATGTTAAACTAATAAACCCTCCAAATTCAAAACCTTCTACATCTTGTTTTTATCAATCTTTATTGAATCCATCATTTTGTTGAAATTTTCAATCACGAAACAAGAGGTTAGTACATATTTGTTCATATCTTGGTTATTTACATGAGTGTTTTTTTTCCTCTGAATTGTTGGTGTTGCTCGAATCTAGAATTTGAAATCTATATATTGTTCATGATTTTTACATTCTAGAATTTAAAATATGTATTTTTTATATGATTTGTAAAATATTTTGTCAATGCTTTAGAAATAAACGGAATATTTGATCCTATTAAGAAGAATAAGATCTCAGTCATTGTCTCTGCTAGATGGGAGCGTCAAGCAAAACACATAGTTGAGGGAGAGGAACCCGTTGAGTCAAAACCACAACTAGAGGATCATCATGTACGTAACATGAGGCTCGTGAACTCTACTCAATAAAATATTATATTGAGCATCCATATATTTGTAAATAGATCATCCCCTCAAAAGAATAAGCTATTATTCTTTGTTGTATTTTGCCACCATTTTTTTTGTGAAGTAGTTTATCAGAAAAATTGTACCTTTTAAAATGAATAAGTGAAAGTATCAGAATTTAAACTTTGATCCTTACCTATTATATACAATATCTTACATCCATTTTAAAATATTTTTTTTACTGAAACTAGCAAAATACTTGATAATTAAAATTGATATTATATTTAGATAGAAAATGAACACTAAATATTTTAAGAATTTATTATAAAATATGATTAAAAAAAATTGTTTTAACCCTTTGATTTTCATGAGAAGAGAACATTGAGGGGAGCTCATTAATCACTTGAAGTTAATGTCTTGATTAAAAGACATTTATTAAGATATAAGTGAAATTCATTTAAATATTATTATTTTCTTGATAATTTTTTAACACAAATGGAAGAACCGTCGTGGCTATTAGTATAATTCATTCGATTCGAACAAAACTAGCTGTCAAACAAAGGACTCAAGTAGAGTTGGAAATGAGTCGAGTTGAGTAGAACATATCTGAGCTCGACTTGATAAGAATTAGTTCGGCTCGAAACTCGGCTCGAGTTCGATACGAACTCTTTTTTCAGCTCGAGTTCAGCTCGTTTAGAGTTCGTGAGCAGTTCGGTTTGGCTCGTTAGGTTTAGTTCTTTTCAACTCACAACTCAACTCAAGAATTCGACATGAATTTTTTTCTATTTATTCTCATTTTTTATATACATTCTTATGTGAAACTATTTATTTATAAAATCCGTAAAAACACATTATTGTGCACAACGTTGTTTATCAATTTTAATATTACTCATTTTTATTCTATTATTATTAAGTGTGTCTTGGTTTCTTTAAAGTATTATATATATTATTAATTATCTAAATGTATAAAATCAATTATATATCTGTCAAAAAGTTATTTTTAAAGTATTTAAAAATATATTTTGAAGTGTTGTATATATGATCGAGTCAGCTCGTGAACCGAATGAGCTGAATTATAGCTCAAGTTCAGCTCATTTAGTTTATAAATCAAATTCAACGAATCAATTGTCGAATCAAGTCTCAAACTTTGTTCGAATTGGTTCGGTTGATTGTCAACCTAAACTCAAATGAGGTAGTCCAAGGTTCCAAATAATTGTGCTTGATCAATTGATAGCACAGAACAAACAACTTTTACAATCTTATCTTAGTCGCTTACATATATATCATAAAGGACCCCCTTGTGCTGATTCTTTTTGTTATATATTCATATTCCTATTTTGAATGGTTAGTGAAGGGGTTGGGATTCTCTTCCGTAGTAAAATGATGCTGCTGCAATCTTAGTCATGTATCTCAATTTATCATATGTAGTCAATGAATTAAGGCTTAAATATATAACCAGTAGTTTTGATATTATCCCGATAGTTTTTTTTTTTTTGGCTTTTAATTTCTGCAATTTAAAAAAAAAATTGTTGGTTTTCTTTAATTAGTCTCTGTAGTTTTTTTTAGTTTCATTACATAAGAACTAAAACCAAATTTTTTTCAAATTGTAGGGATTAAAACCCAACAAAAAAAACTACATAAACTAATACCAAAAGTATGTGTAACCGTGGAGATTGATTACATATTTAAGCTATGAATTAATTAATCGATGATCGGTTGAGATCGATATATGAATGAGAAACATGAGAGAGAGATTGTTGAAAGGATCCAGTGAAGTTTTTTTGTTTGACACAATCATTAGTGAAGTTATTTCTATCAAAATTAGCCTTAGTATATGAAGTTTCATTACATTAGCAAAATGATTGAAAATTTAAACATTTTATCTTGTTATTTTTACTCTTGCTAGTTTTCAGTAAAGACATTAGTTGTTATCCTAGTTGTAATGATGTTCATGTGTGCAAAAAATTGGTTGTAATATGAAAGTAATGAAAGAGCCATGATATCCAACGTTTAGGTGTTACCTAACATTGCTTTATGGTCTTATTTTGAACGCCAAGTCTACGGTAAAACAGTTGGTCAAGTGGTGTATGTTATACAAGTCGTGAATAACACTATAATGAATATAAAATTTATAAAATTTATTATTTGATTGAAAGTTTATATCATATAAGTCATTTTCAAATTTTAAAAAAATTGAAAACATGTTATTGAGACTCTTTAAAATTAATGGTATTCGATAAAAACTCATAAACCGTTAATCTTGATGAGATCTCAATAATATATCAAATGATTTTCAATTTCTATAAAATTTAACATTGATAATCTATATGATATAAGCTTTTAATCCAATGATAATTTTATAAAATTTGTATTCTTTATAATATTATTCACGATTTATACACCACAGACCAATTAACCAAATGTTTCATATTAAACAAAGCCTATTTTGAATATAATGCGAAAAATTGGGGCCTCTAAAAAATTCAAATGATTCCTTATGGATTTGCATCATTACAGTTAATTATTCTTCATGTAAAGACACGGCTCAATAGTCAAGGGGCTTATGGTAACATCTTGATTAATTAACTCGATTATTAAAATATGATAAATAAATGTTTAAATACGTTTGGGAAATATTTATATTTAATGTTTCACATGTCTCAAATATAATTATTTTTTATTAAAGGTTTTTCTATAAAAAAAAAAAAAAAAAAAAAGTGAAAACTTTGTAAAACCAGAAAAATAAAAATAGCAACAATATTATGTTACCCTCAAATCAGTAGCTAGCTACTAGAGAATTAGATTCTACGACAATATTTCTTTTTCATCTATCCTATATCTTTCTTTGTATTCCATTTTGCAGATGATTTTGCAATCATTTCAATTAAATGGCTAATTAAGATAATCGAAATCCAAACTAAATTTGCTCTGCTTTATCAAACCCAACTAATTAAGCTAATGTTTAGATTCCATCTTATTAGCATTTTACTAATTGATCACTTAAAGTATTTGACTAAAAAAATAGCTAATGTTAAGATTCCATCTTATTAGCATTTTACTAGTTGATCACTTAAAGTATTTGACTAAAAAAATGTGAGTGTTGAGTCTTTGGTATTGGCTGCATTTTTGGTAAAATAAACTCTGTAGCAGGATACTGGATCCGATGTCTCAAGCATTGCCTCAAGCATCATATCATGTTTCTGGAAGTGTTACTTGTGCGCCAAGCATGCGCGTTTTCCTTTATGCGCGTTTTCCTTTATGCGCGTTTCTCTCTCATGAATCATATCTTGTGCTTTAAGAAAGGTTTTATTTTCTAAACATATCTTTTGTTTAAAAGATTGCTTTGGAAATTATTGTGAAGATTGGAAAAAGATTTATTTTCAAAACATATCAAATCTTTTAAGATATGATTTGTTTTTATTTTGTGAGTTGGATATTCTCTTGGATCAGATCTTCTGAAGCCCATGTCACCAGCTATATATATGGAAGGAGCTAAACCTAATTTAATTGTTGTTCACGCCGTTTTTGTGTAAGTCTAAGAAATTAGGTTTTGCGTGTGCGTTCTTTTTGTGAGCCTTTCTTGTGTCATCTTGATGCAAGCTTAGGACTGTGTTTATTGAGTTGTACTGTGTGTGATACTCTCCTAAACTTTGAAGTGCGGAGTTAGGATTTTTGTGGTTATAACACTCTAAGCCTTTAGGTACGAGTGTGTAGTTTTTAGGAGTGTGTCTCCAAAACTTTTGTGATTTGTGTTATTGAAATCCTTGCTGTCTGTAAGGTTGTTAGGGAGTGAGATGGGATCTCAGATCTAGGAGTTCCTAGGTTGAAGAGTCATTGGTAGTGCCTATGTTATAAGTTGTAAACGGGTGGTTTGCTGGAGACTTAGAACTAGGACTATTATAGTGATATTTCTTCCTGGATTGGTATCCCCCAGACGTAGGTTGCTGTTTGCGCCGAACTGGGTTAACAAATAATCTATGTTCTTTATTTGCTTTCATTTATTTGCTTTACACTATTGCGCGCGAGATCGGACACAGTGCTTAAGCATCGTGTAGAGCATTGCGTACAGCGTGCCAGGAATTTCAATTGGCATCAGAGCAGGCACCCTGCCTGTTTCTAGGGTGAGATTCAGGACCTAAAATCTCTGGCAGCATGGAAAAGGACGGAGGATACATGAATAGACCACCTTTGCTCAATGGATCCAACAATTATGACCATTGGAAATCTAAAATGACTGCTTTTCTGAGATCTATTGATAGCAAAGTTTAGAAAGCTGTGTTAACTGGATGGGATCATCCTACTTATGCTAGCAAGGAAGGTACCTCAACGGGGGTGCAGAAACCTGAAGTAGAATGGACTCCAGAAGAGGAAACTGCAGCCCACTATAACCACAAGGCTATCTATGCTTTGTTTAATGGAGTAGACACTAGTGTTTTCAAACTCATCAAAAATTGTGTGTCAGCCAAAGAAGCATGGGAAATATTGGAAAAGTGCTATGAAGGGACTACCAAAGTGAAACAGTCAAAGATTCAACATCTCACATCTAAGTTTAAAGCCTTGAGAATGAAAGATGATGAGAGCATTCAAGATTTTCACTTGAGTCTCCTAGACATTGCAAATTCTTTTGAAGACTTAGGAGAAAAAATGTCTGATGAGAAATTGTCAAGGAAACTTATTAGATCTCTCCCCAAAAGGTTTGACATGAAGGTAACGGCAATTGAGGAAGCACATGACATTTCCACTATGAAGATGGATGAGCTTGTTGGATCCCTCCAAACTTTTGAAATTGTTTTGAATGAACGTGGTGACAAGAAGAACAAAAGCATTGCTTTTGTTTCAAACACTGACGATGGTAATGATCAAAGTGAGGATGAAGAGGAAGATAGCATAGCAGATGTCATTGCCATGCTTGGCAGACAATTCAACAAAGTGTTGAAAAGAGTTGATCGTAGAAATCGACAGAATGGGCAGAGCATCCGGTTCGACATCAACAAGCAACATAATAGTCTGAAGAAAACCAAGCCTGAAGAAAAGAGCAGTCAAGGCAAGGGTGTTCAGTGTCATGAGTGTGAAGGTTATGGACACATAAGGTCAAAATGTGGAACATATCAGAAAAGACAAAAGAAAGGGCTAACTGTTTCTTGGTCAGATGAAGACACTGATGAAGAAAATGAATCAGCAAGACATGTGACTGCCCTCACTGGAACATGTGTTAATGTTGAGGATTGGGAATCTGATGAAGATGGGGATGTGTCTTATGAAGAACTTGCCAGCACCTACAAAGAATTGGTCACTAGATATGAAGAGATGTGTAGGATTCTTGAGAAACAAAAGAAGACCATCAACAAACTTCAAGCTGAAGTGAACATGCAAGTTGAAAAGGCTACACAGGCAGAAGAAAAAGTCATCCAAGTGAATGCTCAAATGGATGATCTAAGGAAGCGGGTTAGCCAGCTGAACTCAGGAGCAAATCTTCTTGAAGAAATTCTGGATAATGTACCAAGTGGAAAGTTAAAGTCTGTTGGATACAACTACTCTAGTCTCAATCAGTATCAACAGAATCCTGAAACCAAGTTTACATCCAGTGAAGAAGTATTTGACCCCTGTACTGGAAAGGTAATGCTGGAGCATCAGACTCAACATTCTAAAGCCTACCCAGTTCCAAAGTTTGCTCTTGATCCCAAATCTTCAGTTCATCAAAGACCAAGACCTTTTGTTCATCAAAGGCCAAAAAACCAAAGGAGATATCGTAGGTGGGTGTGTCACCATTGTGGAAAAAGAGGACACATTAGACCTTTTTGCTACAAGTTGTACGGATACCCTAAACAGGAGCCTAAACCAAATGTGATACAGGAAGAGAATGTTATTAAGAAGGAGTGGAGGCCTAAAGAAGAAAATGTTGGGTTAATTGCTCACACATCCCTCAGAGCTTCTTCTAGGGAAGATTGGTATTTCGATAGTGGATGCTCTAGACACATGACTGGTGTTGAGAAGTATCTTATAAATGTGAAACCCTACAAATCTAGCTTTGTAACTTTTGGAGATGGTGCAAAAGGAGAAATATTATGAATTGGAGATCTGATCAACCATGGATTACCTAACTTGGAGAATGTTCTCTTGGTTAAAGGCCTTACAGCTAATCTAATTAGTATCAGCCAACTATGTGATAAAGGCATGAAAGTAAATTTCACCAAATCTGAATGTCTTGTCAATAATGAAGAGGGACAATTACTGATGAAGGGCACTAGATCTAAAGACAACTGCTACTTGTGGATGTCACAAGAAGAATACCACACATCCACTTGTCTTATTTCCAAAGAAGATGAAGTGCAACTATGGCACCAGAAGTTAGGTCATCTAAATCTGAAAGGGATGAAGAAAGCAATGACAGCTGAAGCTATTAGAGGACTACCCAAGCTCAAGATTGGTGAAAGGAATGTATGTGGAGAATGTCAAATTGGGAAACAAACCAGGATGTCGCATCCAATGTTGGAGCATCAGACAACATCCAAGGTTCTTGAACTGTTACACATGGATCTCATGGGACCCATGCAGGTGGAAAGCTTGGGAGGTAAGAGGTATGCTTTCGTGGTTGTTGATGACTATTCCAGATACACCTGGGTAAATTTTGTCAGGGAGAAGTCAGATACTTTTGATGTGTTCAAGGAGCTGTGCATTCAACTTCAAAGAAAGAAAGGAAGTAATGTTGTTAGAATCAGAAGTGACCATGGAAGAGAATTTGAGAACTCCAAATTCAACGAATTCTGCTCCACTGAAGGGATCAAGCATGAGTACTCATCTCCTATAACCCCACAACAGAATGGTGTGGTTGAAAGGAAGAACAGAACCATCCAAGAATCAGCTAGAGTCATGCTTCATGCCAAAAGCATTCCATATCACTTTTGGGCTGAAGCCATGAACACTGCATGCTATATACACAACAGAGTCACCCTGAGAAAAGCTGATAGAGAGCCAAGAAGGAAGCTTGGCCCTAAAAGTGATGAGGGAATCTTCCTTGGGTACTCTACAAACAGTAGAGCTTACAGGGTCTATAACTCAAAGACTCAAGTTGTGATGGAATCTGTAAACGTTGTTGTAAAGGACTCTCCTTTGAAAGAAAATGATGGCATAGATCAAGGTGATCCTGTTAGTGTCGATGCTGAACAAGATGTTGAAGCATCAGCACAACCCAGGAGTGAAAAATCTGATGAGGAGACTCTTGAAGATGAAGGAGAAGCAAATACAGGACCTCAAGTCCAAAGTAAAGGTCCCTCTGTACGTGTTCAGAAAAATCATCCCATAGATCTGATTATAGGAAATCCTGAACAAGGGATAACCACAAGAAGGACAAATGATGTAATTGCAAATTCTTGTTTTGTATCTCTGTTTGAGCCCAAAAATGTCAAAGAAGCTCTAACTGATGAAGCCTGGATAGAGGTTATGCAAGAAGAATTGAACCAATTTGAGAGAAGTGGAGTGTGGGACCTAGTTCCAAGGCCAGAAAATGTGAATGTGATTGGAACTAAATGGGTGTATAAAAACAAGTCAGATGAGAATGGTACCATTACCAGAAATAAAGCAAGACTTGTGGCACAAGGATATACCCAGATTGAAGGGCTTGACTTTGAAGAAACTTTTGCACATGTTGCCAGACTAGAATCCATCAGACTTCTCTTACGAGTAGCTTGCATTCTCAAGTTCAAACTGTATCAAATGGATGTGAAGAGTGCATTTCTTAATGGATACCTACATGAAGAAGTGTATGTTGAGCAACCCAAAGGTTTTGTAGACTCAGAACATCCTAATTATGTCTACAAACTAAAGAAAGCTCTATATGGATTAAAACAGGCACCTAGAGCATGGTACGAAAGATTGACTCAGTTCTTGGAAAACCAAGGATACATGAAGGGAGGATCTGACAAAACCCTATTTGTGAAGGAGGAAAAGGGAAAATTCATAATAGTCCAAATCTATGTTGATGACATAGTGTTTGGTGGGATGTCGAACACGATGGTCCAACATTTTGTCAAGCAGATGCAGTCAGAGTTTGAAATGAGCCTTGTTGGAGAATTGACTTATTTTCTTGGCCTTCAGATTAAGCAAATGGAGGACACTATTTTTATATCTCAAAGCAAGTATGCAAGAAACATAGTCAAGAAATTTGGAATGGAGAATGCTACTCACAAGAGAACATCAGCACCTACTCACCTGAAACTAACCAAGGATGAAAAGGGAATAAGTGTTGATCAAAGTCTCTATAGAAGCATGATTGGAAGCCTACTATATCTAACTGCAAGCAGACTAGATATCACCTTTGCTGTGGGAGTGTGTGCTAGATACCAGGCAGATCCAAAGGCGAGTCACTTAACACAAGTCAAAAGGATACTGAAGTATGTGAGTGGTACTAGTGATTATGGAATCATGTATTCCCATTGTGAAGACTCTACCCTATATGGATATTGTGATGCTGATTGGGCTGAAAGTGCAGATGATAGAAAAAGCACTTCAGGAGGATGCTTCTTTCTAGGCAACAATCTCATATCTTGGTTTAGCAAAAAGCAAAATTGTGTGGCTCTATCTACAGCTGAAGCTGAGTACAAAGCTGCGGGGAGTAGCTGCTCTCAACTAGTGTGGATGAAGCAAATGCTGAAAGAATACAATGTCGAACAAGATGTTCTAACATTGTACTGTGACAACCTAAGCGCCATAAACATTTCAAAGAATCCTGTTCATAATAGCAAGACCAAGCATATTGATATTCGCCATCATTTCATCAGAGATCTTGTTGAGAATAAAATTGTAACATTGGAGCATGTGGGTACAAAAGAGCAAGTGGCAGATATTTTCACTAAGGCTATTGATGCTGTGCAATTTGAGAAGCTAAGGGGCAAGTTAGGAATTTGCCTCTATGAGGAGTTATAGCAGTTAACGAGCTTGAAGCGTGCAACTGTCATTTTTTTTCTCCAACCTATGCTTGCACGCTATCCTAGGAGAATCAAATCAAATTCCTTCTTCCCATTATATGCGGTATGTGTTATCATATGTCCTAACCTCTGGTGTGTGTTATCTGTATGTTTGCATTTATCTACTGATGCATGATCGTTCTGATGGTGGTTACTACTATTCTTATATGTGCATGAGATTGAGTAGTGAAGTAGAGTATGAGTATGGTACTCTGGTATAATTTTTTTTGGAAGATGTTCTGTGCTGAAATGTTCTGCTGGTGTGTATGTTCTGCTCCTGTACTTCTTAACCCTCTGTTCTGCTGATTTGTCAAATTTATGGCAAAAAGGGGGAGTAAAATTTGGTATGTTTTGGTTAAGATTCGATTAGTCTACTGGTTGGTTTATTATGATATATCTTGTAGTGTAGTTTGGATGGAGTATGTAGAAGTGTGGTTCTGTGTGCTCTCATATATGCAGGTATTTAGGGGGAGCTGATTTGTGTTATGCAGGGGGAGCTGTTGGACACGATGCTCCAACATCCTATGCATATGTGCAGGGGGAGTAGTTGTGTGAAATGTTGAAGCATTCTATTCCACATCCTATCAGTGTTTATTTTCCTGACCATTTAAGGCGACGTAGTTGTTTCTGTGTTCCGCTGTTGCATGCCTCTCTGATAATCTTAAAAGATACATCTTATTCTTTTCTACTGGTCTCCATGAAGGAGTAGTATGGTAACTGGTTTGAAGGATAGCTACTACTGATCTTTATGCTTGTGTGATTATGTTGAGAAAAAGATATGTAGTTGAAGTATCTGTTTAAGTAATATCTGTATGGTCATAATTTGTTTAGCCAAAAATTTGCCAAAGGGGGAGTTTGTTGAGTCTTTGGTATTGGCTGCATTTTTGGTAAAATAAACTTTGTAGTAGGATGCTGGATCTGATGCCTCAAGCATTGCCTCAAGCATCATATCATGTTTCTGGAAGTGTTACTTGTGCGCCAAGCATGCGCGTTTTCCTTTATGCGCGTTTCTCTCTCATGAATCATATCTTGTGCTTTAAGAAAGGTTTTATTTTCTAAACATATCTTTTGTTTAAAAGATTGCTTTGGAAATTATTGTGAAGATTGGAAAAAGATTTATTTTCAAAACATATCAAATCTTTTAAGATATGATTTGTTTTTATTTTGTGAGTTGGATATTCTCTTGGATCAGATCTTCTGAAGCCCATGTCACCAGCTATATATATGGAAGGAGCTAAACCTAATTTAGTTGTTGTTCACTTCGTTTTTGTGTAAGTCTAAGAAATTAGGTTTTGCGTGTGCGTTCTTTTTGTGAGCCTTTCTTGTGTCATCTTGATGCAAGCTTAGGACTGTGTTTATTGAGTTGTACTGTGTGTGATCCTCTCCTAAGCTTTGAAGTATGGAGTTAGGATTTTTGTGGTTATAACACTCTAAGCCTTTAGGTACGAGTGTGTAGTTTTTAGGAGTATGTCTCCAAAACTTTTGTGATTTGTGTTATTGAAATCCTTGCTGTCTGTAAGGTTGTTAGGGAGTGAGATGGGATCTCAGATCTAGGAGTTCCTAGGTTGAAGAGTCATTGGTAGTGCCTAGGTTATAAGTTGTAAACGGGTGGTTTGCTGGAGACTTAGAACTAGGACTATTATAGTGATATTCCTTCCTGGATTGGTATCCCCCAGACGTAGGTTGCTGTTTGCGCCGAACTGGGTTAACAAATAATTTGTGTTCTTTATTTGCTTTCATTTATTTGCTTTACACTATTGCGCGCGAGATCGGACATAGTGCTTAAGCATCGTGTAGAGCATTGCGTACAGCGTGCCAGGAATTTCAGTGAGTATTTTTATAAGGCTTTTAATTTAAAGAAGTACTAAACTTTTTTTAGAGCTAATCCATATTATAATGGAAGCAAGTGGTGATTGGCAATATCATCACAAATTTGAATGATAGTAGTGGAAAAACAACCAATGTACAACTTTTCTTTTTTTTGCTTTCGTACCGGTTTCCGACCCACCAAAAGTGAGCGACTAATTCAGCTCGTGCGTAGAGGCATGCGCACTGGCCAAGTGTTATTCATGTACAACTATTTTTTTATTGTAGGGAAGTTCAGTCCAATGCACTGGTGGCCAACTTGTTAGTTACAAATCTTTGTTCATAATATAGGTGTATTTGATCGTTATGCATTGGTGTAAAATAACTTTCTAATACTCAAGTGGAAAACTAGTGTGTATGTCCCTCTATTTATTTATTTATTTAATTTTTTTTATGTTGGTATCCATCGTAATCCTTCCTCTATCTAAGTATGTTTCAATGTGGTCACCTCTCCTTGGGGAGATGTATCAAGGATCATGATATGTTTTCGATGTGGTCACCAACTATCTGCAGTCAAACTTAATTTCTATCAATCACACAATTGAGTGAATTACTACCAA
This sequence comes from Trifolium repens, assembly GCA_030408175.1. Taxonomy (NCBI): domain Eukaryota; kingdom Viridiplantae; phylum Streptophyta; class Magnoliopsida; order Fabales; family Fabaceae; genus Trifolium; species Trifolium repens. Next base: position 44,530,884 of record CP125851.1, read on the forward strand.
TGATGAAAAAAAAAAACCTTCAACATTGTAAGTAAAAGTTATAAGGATATGAGGGTTAAGCAATATATAAGAGAGAGAATTCATAAATTTAAGGTCTAATATTTTACAATTTTAGAAGAAGATATGGTGTCAAAATCACTTGTGTGATTGCTCTTAGTCTAATGTGTTGATTCAATTCAGTGAGTTTCCTCCTCACAATCCAACGAAAAATTAGACAACTCATATCGTAAATTTAACAAATCAATTTCAACAATCATATGATTATGAATGGTTATCTTTTGGTTTGGATCAAGGCTCGTGTTGGCCATGCTAGGCCTAAATATAATCAGCCCCGGTCAGGGGTCCAACATCCCAACGGACATGAGCAAAGACAATGCTTTTTATGTCTACCTCCGGAATCAATGTCTTTAATGCTAATCAACAATCCCCATTGATCAAGATCCCACGACCTCCGCACTCTCATTAATAACATTGCGGGACTCCACACCGACCTATATTATTCTACATCGGTATCTCTCATTTCATGCAGGTGCCCTAAATTTCTTCAACAACTACATAGTCGTAAAGTGCTCAACACCGGCCTCTTCTCTATTAAGCTTAAGGCTGGACATAGACCCACAATCCGACTCAAAACTGACATCACTGGCAACATATGGAAGCACTCGGCCGGATACGGGTCAACAATTGTAAATTTTGGTCATGAACGGTTGTATACAGGCGGATGTGGGTCTCTAAAAATTTATTTCTTCATAATCGAAACTGACTGAAAAATTACTAAAATACAATTTATTTATTTTTCAGTTTTGAGCACCTCTTCTCTCTCTTAATCTCTTTGATAGAGGAGAAAAATGTTATATTTTACAAGCTTAAACTTCTAATATGTTGATAAAAGAGATGTGAAAGATAATACTCTAGATTTTTCTTAATTTTTACTTCTCATATAATATCTATTATTATTGTTGGATCTACAAATTTAAAACAAAGTAAGTGCAGCTTGTTCAAAAAAAAATAAAGTAACTGCATATCACTTTTTTTATTGTATCATTTGTTGCATTGTGTACGAAATATTGAACTATTTGATGAATAAATTTTTTTTAATCAATAAAGTTTTGGATATAAGAACAAAATTTGAATCTAACCCGTCAAAACCGAGCTGTTATACTAGTCACCCATATGAACCGACACCCGAACAAACTGAAGATATAGATGGTCAAAACTAAGAGATTGATTTTTATCGGTTTGACGATTTTTGGCCCGAATCCGACCGATGCTCACCCCTAGTTAAGCTAAGATGATGTTAAAATCTCCCTTCATTTTTTTCACCACACGATGAATTCATTTACCACACTTAAATTGTCCAATTGTCAAACATTCACAAAGTTGAAGAGAAGTTTCGGTTATTGGCTAACTATTCAATTATGAACAAATTTACCTACACAACCATCACTCACCAATATTGCCTAACTTGCTTAGCCAAAAAGTGATAATCAACCAAGAAAATTAATTAAATCCGTGAAAGTCTCTACTTGCAATGCCCAAATATGGTTTTCCCAATTTCATGTGCCCCTAAGTTTTTTGGCCAGTAGAAATACTAAAATAGACTATGCATAAATTTTGTTCTACTCGTGTTTTTTCCATCTACATTGTGTCTTACAAACGTAATTGAATTTTGAATTAAGTTGTTTGAATTGCTTTGTCAAGCTCAATAAGTCATAATTCACTACTTTTCCAGATCATTCCTAATAGCACATGAATTAAAAAAGTGATGTTCATTGTACTTAGGCCCCGTTTGGCCCGGCTTATTTTCCTCTTTTTTTCTTCTCCTTAAAAATAGTAAAGAAGGAAAAAATTATGTTTGACTTCACTTTTCTTTATTTTTTACTTCTTTATTTTATTTCTCTAATACTTTTAAGGAGAAATAGTGTCAAATATAATTTTATACTTATCTATTTCATTTAAGCTAAATAGAAAAGTAAAAAATAAGCCGGGCCAAACGGGGCCTTAATCCTTAATTCCAACTTTTCTTGGATAGATTCGTCAAAAAATAAAAAACTTTTCTTGGATAGATATAGATCAAATGAGAAACTAGAAAAGTGCTAATATTGACCACTTAATACTTCATCTGTAATTAGTCAAAAAAAAAAAAAATACTTCATCTGTAAAATTTACAAGGTATTATACATTAATATAAAAAGAAAATAAACCTCTATAAGATCCTTTTGAGGTTTTTCTTTATCTCTTTTTATAATATCTCTTTTAAATTTTCAAGGATATTAGATCTTTTTTTACCACAACATACTTCTCATTAAAGTGTATCTTTTTCTACAATCTCTAATAAATATACTAAAAAACACTAACTAATTTTCTCTCTTAAATAAAAGATAAAAATGTAAAAATAATACTAATTATCAACAAATTTAATATTACAATCAACTTTTTTAATCTCAGTATTTTTCTCAAAAGATTTAAATTTAGAGACAAAGATAGTACTTCATATGGAAAATCATTTATATCAAATGTCTATCCTATTATTGTTCTTGATTGAAATCTGAATTATGAAGGTTAACATTTTTTTTTTTTTAAGCAAAAGTGAAAATAGTATAAATAAAAACAAAGAGATACAGAGACTGGGGGGACATTAGACCTGACCCAGCTACAGCCCAAACGGGAATACATCGTGATCAAGCATACTAGCTGATACAGCCCTAATCAATCCTAGCAAAAATTAACACTCATCACGAGCGCAACCCAGCGAACCCGCGTACGGGCGCGAAACCAAGTTACAAAAAAAGATGAAGAGTGAAAACAAGCAAGAATTAAAAAGGGTTCGAGACTGGCGAATGAACCGACCGCCAACACGGAGCAAGATTCACGTACCAACAACCCCCTAACAAAGTAGCAGGCATAAAAGCTCTTTCGAGCAACAATCCAAATCACAATCACGGGGACTGGGCCGGAAAAGAAGATGAAGCTGGAGTGGAGGTAGACCTGACCCCTTGAGACCTGCAGATCTCAACAGACCTGGAGCAACAGAGAATCAAAGGACACAAGAACACCAATACAACCAGAAACCAAGAACGGACGTATTAGAACTCAGATCGAGGGATGAGTCTAACACGTTAGAAATCACACAACCCTTTCGGGTAAATAGAACCAATCTGTAGGATTTGGGAAACCAAACCAAAATAGGCCAACAATGTAACCATCCAATCCCTGATCAAAGTACAAAACACAAAGAGCTAACAACAAACAACACAAAATAAAAACAGTACAAACCCATGGAGACCGGAGCCACCACGCCACCGACCACCAACCCAAGGGAGGCGGTGGTGTTGGATCCAAAAGAAGCGAACAGTTGTGAACAGAGAGAAACTGGGAAGACGATGATGGAAGAACACCATGAACACAGAGACAACATCACGAACAGAGAGAACAAAGCACGAACAGACCGGCGATGCTCCGGCGGCGAGAAAAAGCAAAAGCACGGCGGCGGGCGGCGACAACAACCCCAACAGGGGTAAGATGGTGAAGCTGCCAAGAAGGACGAGCTCCCCACCATTACAGCAAGGCTACATCTTGGAAAAAAAGTTTGGATTTGGTGGGGAAAGCAAAGACGGTGGTTGTGTTGTTTTAGTTTTGATGAAGTTACTTAATATTAGATTAGGTTAACATTTCAACATCATCTATATTCTATAGGTGATTGTTTTATCATTTTTTTTTCCGCTAATTGTTTTATGAATAGTAAAAAAGTTATTGAGAGCAACACTTTGAGATTGAGCTTGATTTTCCGCCCATGTAATGTAATAGTATTATCCAGTTTGATGATTAGTTTCAGCAGTTACTTGTAGGAGAGCAGATCCTCTCCGGTGAGATTTCTCTGCAGTCATATCTCAGTCATTCATTCGTTTTTTGTAGTGTATTGTTCACCAGACCAAAAAATATTGAATGGATGAGATCTCCAGTTTACCTTTTTTCACTGGAGAGAATCTGGTCTCTACTTATAGAGTTATAGAAGATATTTAGTATACACCCACATAAAATAAGTAGTGTTTTGTTATTGTAAAAATAAAACTACTTCCTCTTCTAACTTAACTGAACTCTTGAGTTTGATTCCTACCTCAACAACATTAAAACTCTGAGGAAGAATTTATCATCTATTTAAATTCAACAAGCTTTAAAAAATTAATCTCTATAATTATGCATAGAACATATCCAATTTACAGAAAAGAAAAATTTACAACCTCCAATTTCAATATAATCAACAAAATATGAGCAAATCATAGAACTTTTTAAGTAGTTTAAAAATTCAACTTAATGTCGGACTATAAATGTCAACAAAATTACATATTCAAGGTTAGCCACGTGAGTGCCACAACTTTGCTTTAGATAAAAAATAATTGTTATTTTTTATAAAAATAATTCATGTTAAATTTTACTTATCTTGCGGTAATTCTTCTAAAAACTAGAAAGTTAATAAAAAAAACCAATTAATTTTGTCAAGTTCAGTTAGAACCAAACCAAACTTATCCAATCTCAATTAATTCGAATATTAATTTTACTTTATTCAAAAACCAATCAGCTGATACTTTAAGGGCACATGTTAGCATTTACCAATTTATAATAATGGTATAGAAATAGTTTTTTTATTTTTTATTTTTTTAATTTTAATGAACTATTCTTTTTTTAAAATCATCTCAATTGAACAAAACAGCTCATATTGATTAATTTGGTTTGAATTTCGTAAGAAAATATATTTCAACAATTAGACCAAACCGACTACTTTTAATTCCTCCTAGTAACAAACGAAATCTACCCATTTAAGTAATCATAGGTGACAGTGAGTTAAACAAAATAATTGATTTGGCTTAAATTTTCAGAGCCATTAGTTTGTTTCTTACACAGTTTTGTCTCCACGACTTCACTCTTTTTAATGATATCATTATTCTTTGTATGAACTTTTATTCTCATGATACAAATTTCAATTATGAATCGATAGTTTTTATATTTTGAAAAATATTATAGATAAGTAGTAATAAGTTAGAACAATGCAAAGTTAATCCAAAATTTCAGTTAGACTAATATCCATCCAGTAATCAGAACTTCCAGCCTCCAAGGTGTTTGAGTGCTGCTTTCCACAACATTCACAATTCTCATTACGCTCAAAAACTAAGAAAGAAAACATGAATTGCACTTTTATATTTCTGATATACTAATAAATATTTTCCAATAAAAACTTTCCATATGAATATCCACAAGACAGGTAAAAATGAATTATACAAATTGAAAGTTGAAATGTCTTTCCTCGTCGCACCTGACAGATAACACGGAAAGCTTCGTTTAGTAAGTACATCCAATGACAAGCTTTAAATTGAAGAAACAAATCCTACAAAGTTGTTTTATATAAAACAGAAACACACACAAAAATGTAGACTGATATTTCATTATATATAAATATGATGCTTAACAAGTCATACAAGTGTCGTATTTGCCAAATTTAAGCTCTTACCGAAGGAATCAAAGATCTGAGGCCTTTTGTTTTCTAGGTCTTTTATGAGCCGCTGTAGGTGGAGTTCCATGCGCCTATACGAATAAAATTTCCGAGACCAATCAATAATAGTAAATTGTTAAAATGGTCCAAATGTAAATGCAGAACTAATCAATCAACAGGTAATTACACAAAATACTTTGTGGTGTACCTTGCGTTTTTGGTCCTTTTTGCCAACCCTTTCGCCTGAAACTGCAGTTTTATTGATATGTTTAATAATAAATAGATGAAGTTTCCCTTATTTTATTTTGCAGAAAATTAGATAGCAGGGGCAAACAAAAATAATATGTTTTACCTCCAAAATTGATCGAGTCGGGAATAAATGTCCGATCATGATACCCACCACAAAGCACACGTGTCAATAGTTTCCAACACAAGCCTAAAACAATAGAGGGGAAAATACCCAACAGAAAGAAATGTGAACTTCTGACCTTTGGTGTTCCCGGTGGTTCACCGTACGACCCATCACGGAAAGATGAACCTTCAGCCTCTTTATATTGCACCTACAACATATATCATAACAATTAATAAAATGAAAAATATTTGGGGGATGGGGGAAAAACAAGCCAGTATAGATGTTGCTAATTCTATAAAAATATTGTACATTAGACAGGCATATTGCAACCCTATGAAAATTCTAACAGTGAAATCACCAACATTTGCTTATAATATGAATTAATAAATATATTCGGCAAATATGATTCTTCAACTTTCTTAAACTGATATACCTGTTTCTGGAGATTCAGCCATGTTAGTATTTCTCTTCTTAGTTCAAGATGCTCTGCACAAACAGCTTTTGTAGGAACCCTTGGTTTCAAATTGACCTGGAATCACAGTATCGAATTCAAAGGAAATGCATCATGAACCCAAATATATGCTAAAACTCAACTCATTACAAACATTTCAGCTCGTAGTTGACATATATATGCCTTATGAGTTGCAAACAAAGAGCACATTCTACTACTACTTCATTTATCTCTCTGCCACCTCACTAGTCTTCTTAACCCTCCTTTCATAAACCCTCCACATTTTTTGTTTACCCATAATGCCCTTTTTCTTAGTTGCATTCACATCATATACTCCTCCCATTCCTTAATATAAGAGTCTCTTACCTAATTGACGGGTATTAAGAAAGATAGTTAATTAGTTAATAGCAACGAATATGTCAACAATGTGTAAGAAAAAAGAAAAAAAAGAAATATGTAAACTGCAATAAAAGTTAAAGTAGTCTGGACAAACCCCAAGATCTTGCAATGTTTGCTCAACCCGTTTGATAGTCCGAACTCCAGCAGATGAGTTTGATGCTTGCACCATTTGGTCAAGTGCGTATGTTCTCAAATATACGCGAAGCTGAAATATTTCTCACTATCAGATAATGCTATAAAGTATGAGAATTTAATAAATTGTGCAAATTGCCTCTCGATAAAAAAATAAGTTATTTGAAATAGTTTGATCAATGCAAGATCAAATGGTACTGCCAATGCCACGAAAGGAAGTTTTAAGTTGCCTCTTTATAATGCGACATTAGACAAAATTATTAAGAATGATCTTGATTTCAATCATTTATAACTTGACATTATTTGCAATAGAACGTTATGGTATTGTTTGATTAATGCAGGCCACCCCGTTTAGTGCAAAAAGGCTTTTGTTTTCGAAGAATCCTTGTTAACCTTCCCCGGGAGCAGGGAGTGAAGTTTCAAAAGTGTTGAAAGCTAAAATGTACATGGAGAGAAGGTGAAGAATACATAAACTGGAAACCTTCTACATAACTTACCATGCGAAGAGAAGCTAGAGTAGAAGCATTATCTGTAAATGAGGATGGCACAGCCATTGGTGTAAGTTGTACGTTCGATGGAGATATAGTTTCACCAGGGACAGCCCTCTCTGTAACTTCTGCATCAGCATTTGAAGCAACAACCTGAGACTGTTCAGTAACCTGAAAAATATATAAAATCAAAATCTCAGGCACAAAGTGCATGTATATATCATGTGAATACATTCCACAAACTTTGTTGCCTCAAATTAATAATTATAAATCGAGAACAAGTGATTCAAGAACACAACTTCAACATATGTTTAACTGTCGGTTAAAAATTAATAATGATCAAGTTGAGTACAAACTTTAGTAAGTTACTTCCCATGCAAACCAAAAAGTGCATACCATAATATGAAATATTTCCCCCAATATTCAAAGTGATGGGTAGGAATTTATAACCAAGACTAATCAATAAATCAGAATTAGATAATAAGAAATTCGATATTGAATCTTGATAACAATTCCTCCTCGATGAATTGTGTGTTGATAAATCAATCTTGAAAAAATTACCTTAGAAGCCATCCGTAACTCAGCTATTCTTTTTGCTTCGATAAGAACCTGCATAAAACAATATAAGTAGCCATACTTCATTTACAGTGAAGGTAAGCAGATGGCAGGAACGTAGAGTATTATAAATATTATAAAGAACAAAACCTCTTCATCTCTTTTCTCTTGGTGTCTCATTTGAGAGAGGACCATGGACAGTGCCCGTTTTCGCTCCATTTCTTGTGAAACATTATATGGATCCTACATTGACAAGGAAAAACGAGTTACTATGACCACATGGCAATGGATCAAGGTAGATGAGAGTCTGTTTTAACAACAAATAGTATACTCAAAAAGACAAAAGAAAGTAACTACTTTGAAGCATCGTGCATTAATATATGATTTGAATTCACCTTAATGAGAGGATGTGTTGCAACGTCCCCAGAAGATGCGGCCCTAGCAAGTAATATAGCCCGCAACACTACATGACAGGGACATGTAATAAAAAAACCAAGTTCACAATATCACATTTTTGCTCATGCAGTTTCAGTATCATAAAAAGTAAAAGTCCGAGTTAAAGAAAATGGACTGTGATGTGCAATATATAATAATCATTGAACAAAGACATACCACTATAATATCGATCCTTTAACTCCTCTACAGTCCGAGATGATGGGAACCTATCAGCTATCACAACAAAACGGAGATCGAACCTCTCACACAAGTCGAATAGTTCATTTGTTTCCTCTTTGGTCCACATCTAGTAAGATAAAGCAGAATCAGGTAGAGTAATGCATTGAACACTTAGTAAAAGAGATGACTGTAAAAACACTAATAGAATGTCCATGTGTTTCAACTTTCAATTGAGAAAAACATATAACTTCAATATTACTGTTAAAAGTGAATAACTTTATACGATAAAATGTGCAATCGGATGCAGTGTACAAAAGAGGTCATTGCAAATAAGCCAGGTTCATAGATATATAAATTGATCACAAATTTTCCTCCATTGTTTATGCCTAAACTGATAATGTTTTCTTGTTCTAGAACCTATCATCGTGATACCAAGTAAGGAAAAACTATTATCCCAAATTCCCATCCATACAATTAACTATCTGATCAGGTTTCTAGAATCCGATTTTTGTCATCCACACAAAATTGTATATTAATCCTATATCACACTAAACTTTACTTTTACACGGAATCTGTGTTAAATTATTGACCAAAGAAAACACTACAGGGATTGTAACAATATAGGTTGTTCTTATTAGCCAACATAGGAATAATCCAATATCCTTCTCTTCTGCGGAAAAAAGGCTTCCGGTTGTATTATTCATAAACTTCATCATAAGTAATGACCAATGAACAAATTAACAAAATTTAAGTTTTATACACACACAAAAAACAACCCATTTAATCTGTTCCCTTGCAATAGAAGTCAATGAAGGTCCCGCAATCAAAGCTTGATACATTACATAAAATAAATTTCAGTTCGGTTACCATAAATTTGCAACATTGTAGTTTAAGCAAACTTGTCAATAAATTTCCATAAAATTGTACAATTAGACATGATTACCCACATGATCTGCCAAATACTTTTCGTACTCCTCGTCTGTGTATTTAATAATGTCAACAGACTGCACAACAGCAAATAGAAGATTTAGAATAAAGCCACATTCAAAAATAAAACCAAAAAACGTAACCAATGCATAGTAAGCACGAAGACAAAAAGTAACATGAATTAAGCTACCACCTTGTTATACTTGGCAAAAGAGTAGTCCCCAGTAGGTAGTACACCATTGACTACTCGAACCTGAAAGAGAAAAGGCACATAAACAATAACTTACTTGCTCATAAACAATCACGGATAATAGTTTAAAGGATAGTATAACTGACCCAATGGTAAAGATGAAGATCATCTTTACGAGCAGAATTGGTGAAAGGAAGCCATTGCCAAGTAACCTGAAGAACATAAAAAACTTAATAACCAAAGTAATTACCCATTCTGGATAAACAATTTAACCAGGCACATAAGTGTTTACGCATAAGCTATTTTTGTTTGGACTTTGGATAAACAAATTATTTGCAGCTTATAGCACAAGCGCTCGCTTACGTACAAGCTTACATAAGCTATTTTATAGCAAAAAATAAAATTGTTTTTATATATGCTAAGAGCTGATTTCATAAGTTCCCCACACAATGTCACAGAACTTATGTCACTAAAAAACCTCAATTCAAATAAGTCAATTCAAGCAGACGCAAAATACAGTCAAACTGATTTCATATAAACTATATCGGCATAAATTGTTTCGATAATAAGTTATCTCGAACAGTCTCACAAGTGCTTATCTGATAGGTAAAATAAATGAACAATAGAAAGAGGGAAAAAAAAGACCTTTTCGTGAGAAGGAGGTTTTTTCTTCAATTGAGATGAATGAATGGAAGGCATAAGAGGTGGCATTCCACCAGTAAGAGCATAAACCTCGCGTGAAATGCCATCGGGTTTTCTGTGAGATTCTTTGGGAGGTCGAGATTTTTTTTCAAGAGAAGATGGGAATGAGTTTTTGTGTAAACCAAGGATATCCTTAGCATCCATTTAGGGTTTGGGAATCAGAAATTGGAACAAAAAAGCTTGCATTGGATTTGATATATTCGGGAAGATGATCAAATCGCTTCTCCACTTTTCCCTCTCACTTTTCAACTGTTAGACAACCTTCGATCCTACGACGTCGTACCACTACACAGAATCATTGTGTTTTTTTTTTTAACTAAAAAAATGGTGTATTAGTAGTTTTTATACTTTTGATTTTTTTTCGGATTTGGATCTTCTCTTTTCTCTCGGCTACTGTTAAGAAGATCGATAAAAATTAGTTACTACTAAATCTTGAAAATTGAACATTTGCTAATGTATTCGATTTAAGAGAAGGAAATGAGAAAGGAAGAAAAATGTAGGAATTAAAGAATGAATTTAGCTAAATTTAGTTTGCGGAGATCTTCAAAATCTAGTTCAACTATTAAAAGTGGCAAAATTGTTAGGTCGGACACAAATATGACTGAGTTCGAATCTCGGTGCCTCCAATTGTGTGAGTTTTTAATAAATTATCAATTCGTCTATTTACAAAAAAAAATGATAGATAACCCTTACAAATTTATTCATGTGACTAATTTTTATTGGTTATCAGATAAATTATCCACAATTTTGAGTAATCATATTCCATAGTGTGGAAATGGGTAAGTCCTCCCAAAATTCATACCTTCTTTTTGATTATCTTTGAAAGAAAATTGTTAACTGATGAGAAAAGAAAAGAAAAAAACTATTGTATGTCGGACACTAATATTTCCCTGGACAGATACTCTCAAGTCTGTAAAGCCCAAATGCATGCACTTCGAGAATGTGATGTGGTGAATAATATGTGAGATAATTTTATATCAATTCAATGAAGATGAAAAGTGGAATTTTTTCTTTAACCTCGATTTATTCCAATCGATCGTTTTTATAGCAACTTTGTCACGACCCAATTCCTGGTCATGACTGGCGCACAGGCCACCACTAACTAACCGTGTATTTAGCCTGGCAAGCCTAATACACTATACAATATAACAAAAATGCTTAGTTAAAATATAGAATAACTAAAATTATAGCTCGACAGGGAGGACCCTGATCCTACGTATCCCTAAACGATTAGAGAATCAAAGTCACGTAGTTCTCTAAGTACTGGTTAACTATCCATATAATATATTAAAACTATCTCGTCAATAGTACAACTCAAAAGAGAAATTGCATCATACTCAAATCATAAAAAAAATGACAATCAAATCTCACACATGGAATTCTACAAACAAATCAGCAATTGAACATAAATAAGCCTTTTCATATATCTCTTATAGTTTATTTCATCCCACTTTGTGCATATATAAACCACATTATCTCTCCATTGTGGCGAACGGATACCACCTTATCTCTTCGTGGCGGCGAACGGATATCGCATTATCTCTTCGTTGCGGCGAACGGATACCGCATTATCTCTTCGTTGCAGTAAATGTCGTTCTTCTTTGGCATATGCCTCTTCCTTCTTTCAAAGATAGGATTCAATAGCAGTGGATTCTGTGCATCCATTGATATTTGCTTGGTCCATTAAAAATCATCACACTTTCAATTATTTTCTATTCACTTTCAGTCTTTTAGTGGTTTCGGCGACTATTTTGGCATCACGAATAATATGTTTGCTAAGCTTATGGCTATTTATCATGGTCTCAAGATTGCTAAAGGCATTTATAATCGTCCGTTCTGCTACTCTGATTATAGAATTGTGTTGAACCTCATTAGCAAGGATCGAAATTCATTCCACTACTAGGCTATGCCGCTACAATTGCAAATATTCAGAACCTTTCAAAGTTGGAATGAAAAGTCTCTTTAATTCAGAACTTTTGTGCCAATTTTCTAGTCAAATTAGAATCACAAATAAAACAAAGTTTTTTATTTAAGAGTCCCTACGATAGAAAATATAGGATATTTTATCTGATACTTTAAGGATGTCTTACCCATGAATTTAATTTCTTTGTGTTTCTATTTTTTTGGCATATTAAAAAAAACATTTCATTGTCAAAAAAAAAAAATTCTTCCGCTTTCTTTCCTCACGTTTTATCTTCACTCAAACAAAGCGTTACAAACAAATCTATCTATCTATTATACTAAAAGGAAGGTATGGTTCTCTCCTAAAACCCTACTGCATGACATCATGGGTGATGTCATGCAGATCTCATCCATTGCATCCAATCAATAGTTGCATGCCACAATTCCTCCACTACTTTTTGACACGTGTATTGACTCCCTCTCTCATGAGATCCAATTGGACCTCTCAATGGTTATTAAATCTCTCTTTCTCTCTTGCACTTCTCTCACTCTCATTTTTTCCTCCGTTTCTCTTTCTCCCTCGTGCTCTCACTCTCTGTCCTCTCTCTCATGCTTTGCAGCATCTCTCATTTCCTCACTCACTCACTCACTCACTCACTCACTTTCTCTCACTCCCTTTCTCTGCTTCGCTTTCTCTTTCTCTTTCTCTCTTTCTCTCGTGCAGGCAGAAGAAGAAACTGAGTATCCACTTTCGTTCTCCACCGCCGCTCTCTCCGCCGCCGTTCTCTCCGCCGCCGCTCTCTCCGTTCAAAGCCATCGTCACATAATCGGTAACTTTCTCTTCCTCTCGTGTTCCATCTCCCTATCCTTGCTTTTTTCTCTTCCTCGCCGTTACATGCTTCTCTAATTTCTGACTTCTTCTCTCTCTCTCTGCCATTTCCAGATTAAGTAGTTTCTGACTGACTTAACCCCAAATTAATGGTTGCATGTGTGTTTGACTTCTCAAGACACCTGGTAGTGCTTTTCTTTTCTCAATTTCTTCCATTTTTTCGTTTATATCAATCTGATCTGTGTTCTGTTTTTTCAATAAAAGGATTGATATTTTTTGGAATTGAAGCACTTTTTAACTGGTATCTGAAAATGGGTTGTTTTTTTATTTATTAGGTGAATAGATTGTGAATCCAGCGACACATCCACCACTGCAAAACATGCATGTAAGTAGATTTTCCTCCAATCAACATTTGTGGATCTGTAGATGTTTTTTCCTTAATCGATAAAAAGGGTTTTGGAATTTGAGGTTAGTTTTTGCTTAGAATTTGTTCACTGTTATCTCTGACTATTTTTTCCTTAATTGATAAAAAGGGTTTTTGAAATCTGAGATTGGAATTTGTTTGCAATTTCTGCACTGTTATAATTTGAGGTTGGATTTTGTTTGGAATTTTCTTTGTTGTTATCTACTGTATGTATTTGTTCCTGTAATTTTTTTTTTGTTGATCAAAAAAGGTTTTGACTTATTCGTGCATCTTTATTGACATGCATGTGAGTTTTATATCTGTTTCATGACTAATATGTTTCTAATTTTTGTATTTATTTTGGTTGGATGTTATTTTTTAGTGGACTCATTGATGTGCATGTATAAATTTGTGCTGGTGTATGTCTCTCTCACTGACTCTCTATCCTTCTTTCAAGTATGAGGTTCAATTAGCCTATTGATGGTCAGTTCTTATTTTAAATCCCTGCATCTAAAAAAAAAATTGATTTGTTGTTTTTTTCCTAGATTTTAATTTTGTTTCTTAGTTCACATGCATTCATTGTGATAAACAGGTTTTGTTTGGAATTTTCTTTGTTGTTATCTACTGTATGTATTTGTTCCTGTAATTTTTTTTTGTTGATCAAAAAAGGTTTTGACTTATTCGTGCATCTTTATTGACATGCATGTGAGTTTTATATCTGTTTCATGACTAATACGTTTCTAATTTTTGTATTTATTTTGGTTGGATGTTATGAATTGTATTTTAGTTTTGTGATGATCTCAAGCAGAGGTATTGTATTTATATCTAAATTTGTGATTTTCTCATATTTGTGGTCGTTTTGAGAGCTACTTCTTGCATGCATGTTTTGATCATCATTGTTTATTTTGTTTCGACGAAATCAGTCTTTTGTTTACAATATTTGCAGTTGGAAGTTTTCATTTATTACTGATTCATAGTGATTTAAGGTCTGGATTGTTTGCATGCATGATTTGATCATTGAGTTTTTATTTGATTTTGACGAAATCAAATCTGTGTCTCTAGATTTGTGCTCATGCATGTTTTGAACATTGAGTTTTCATTGTAAATTTCAAATTCATAGCATGGTTTTTATATTTCTAATGTTTGTGTTTGGGAAACAGGATATGGGAGCAATGGCGTGGTGATTTCAGGTGCAGTTATTCTATTTATATTTAACTTTGTTATTGTCAGATTCGGATGTATTTAAGCTTCTTGAACATTGAGTTTTCATTGTAAATTTCGAATTCATAGCCCGATTTTTTATATTTCTAATGTTTCTGTTTGTGAAACAGGATATAGGAGCAATGACATGGTGATTTCAGGTACAATTATTCTATCTATATACAATACTAAAAGGAGAGCATGAACCCTATTTTTTAATCCCTTTTATTAATATTCATGAGTTTTGGTTTTTCTTTGAAAATCAAGCTTCTGGGGGTATGAAGATTGTGCTTGAATCTGAGTTTGTTGTATTCTTCTGAATTATTATATGTTTTGTTTGATGGTTTTGCAGCTTTGAGTCCATGGGAGAGAATCCTGATGCATGCACTATGGACAATGCAAGTGTGAAGTTGTGAGGTAAGAGGCCGACATTTTTTTGTTATATAATTTGATTTTGATTTGTTGTCGGATTGAATGAACTGTGATTTCTTTTTTTCCTGTAATTTGTACATGTTAATTTTGTTCTATTGTCGGAGTTTGCTGCTCTGAGGATGGTTGGTGGTGATTCAGATAGAGATGAGTTTCTTTTTGAGGTTTGAATTTTTATTTAGGGTTGAATTTGTTTTTGGTTCTTATAAAGTTATGATTTTGAAGTTTAGTGCTGCATAAATTTTGCTTGATTTTAGTCCCTATTTTTTTGCTTTGAAATAAAAATCATGAGATATTTGATTTTTGTTTCAAAGTTTGAATTTGAAGATTTGAAATAATTGCTTTTATAGTATGCATAATCACTATATAAATTTATAATCAAAGATTCAAATTTATTTTATATTTGTTTCTTTTATGTTCTTTTTCAGTTTCATACATGCAGCTCATGTGTTTGATAAAATGCTCACATGGATTATCATCAACATTAACATCATGGGGTTTGTTGTTTCTTATTTGCTTGCCTTAAAGTTGCTATTTTTTTTATAATTTTGTATTTCTAAATTTTCTATTTTGTGTTGTATTTTTATTGATTTTCTTCTTAGGAATCAATTTTGTTGTCATATCTGATGCAAAGGTGAACCAGGTTT
Source organism: Trifolium repens (assembly GCA_030408175.1). NCBI lineage: Eukaryota > Viridiplantae > Streptophyta > Magnoliopsida > Fabales > Fabaceae > Trifolium > Trifolium repens. The sequence continues at coordinate 44,546,593 of CP125851.1, forward strand.
TGAAATCAGGAGCAGTTCGTAAGCATGAATTGTTGATTCCTAATGCAGTTGCAGTATGTTATCTCATAACTCAAAACTAGGAATTTCAAGATCTGAAGACCATTCTTCAGCAGCAACAAGAGGATGTTACTACTAGCTTAAAAAACTTGCGGTGGCTTATCAAAACGAGGTAATTACTAATTAATCACTTTTATTTTGTTTATATTCTTCATTACTTGATTTTAATCAAGTTTCTTCGTGATTTAGTGTTAATTGCTTTTGCCGACGAAACTTTTAGGGCAGATGCTTTACTATATCTTCGCACAACACTTGGAGAAGAATGTTGTGATATCACTCAGGTAATTTCATTCTTCATTGTTGATTCTTAATTGTTAATGCATTATATAATGAGTTTAAATTTTGTAAGTGATGTACTTTACACTGTTGTTGTAGTTTGTAAGTGCTATTAGAGGTTTAATTCTGTAATTTGTAAATGTTATTAGAGGTTTAATTTTCTGATATATTGATTGCTTTTTGTATGTTTGATTTGATGAATTTGATTTCTATGTTGTTTTTAAGTTACCGATGGTTGTTGATTTGATTGGTATTTTAGGTTGCAGGAACTTATGGTACACCCACCAGATATGCTTAATTCATTGTATACCATTCGGCGATTCCATACACTGCTGTCGCGGTGATTTTTGGATGTCAAGCTATTGAAGAGCATTGAATCGCAATTTTTATTTCACCACCGAGCTTTTATTTTTCCAAGGAAAAAAGGGGAAAAGATCGTAATAACCCTATTTTTTAGAGATTAAAGGTTCGGGGGTTGGTTACGTTAAGGGAAGGTATTAGCACCCTAAACGTCTATAGTACTCTATAGGAACCTCTTGTTTTTATTTATTTTTGTGCTAAAAAATTAATTTGCTTGTTAGAAAAAAAATGTACACAAATAAAAAGTTTAAAGTGTCAATTAAAAAAAAGAGAAAAATGTTTTTGTTATTTTTATTGACACTTTAAACTTTTTATTTGTGTACATTTTTTTTCTAACAAGCAAATTAATTTTTTAGCACAAAAATAAATAAAAACAAGAGGTTCCTATAGAGTACTATAGACGTTTAGGGTGCTAATACCTTCCCTTAACGTAACCAACCCCCGAACCTTTAATCTCTAAAAAATAGGGTTATTACGATCTTTTCCCCTTTTTTCCTTGGAAAAATAAAAGCTCGGTGGTGAAATAAAAATTGTGATTCAATGCTCTTCAATAGCTTGACATCCAAAAATCACCGCGACAGAAATGGCGACTTCACTGGGGATAAGCTGCCCTAAAGAGGGTTGAACCTAACTTGTTTGAAATTTATTTTTGTGCTATTATATTTTGTTGCTTGTATGTATGTATATATGTTCTCTTGTATGGGTTTCTTGAGTGGCGAGATAAGTCCCCCACCCGGACTTGAGAGAAACAATAAGATAGGATAGTGGTATAATCAAAGCGACATGCCCGAAGTATATTTCGGACCATGGCACGCATATGATATAATCACACTTAGCTGAGGAAACTTGAAGGTAACAACGTTGACATGAGTAATCGTGTTCGGTGTTCTACTTTCGAGGGACTGACGACGCTATGGACCTTTAGAGTTACCTTTAACCCATCTTGACTTTTAGGACGTAGTGCGGTGACTAATTAAGAGTCAATCTTAAGTTGGTCGATACGCGATACTACACTCAAACGAGATCGTCTTGTGGATATTATTGGACCGAGAGTTAATCTTGTAAGCCGATAATATCTATGAGACGGTTGATAACTTTGGGAACTTTGTAGAACCCGTGATACAGGTACGAAGGAACTCTAGTACTCACCATATGGGAGGATTTTCACCTTTGACTCCAACATTATGAACTTAACCCCACCATGTTTGCGCATAATCATGCATTCATGCATTTATTCATAAAAACTTTTTCATACGATATCGAAGGACTTAAAGTAAATTTGTTGTAAACATTGTAGATATGGATATTGAGAGGAGAAAGACCAAGAGCTACAGTTTCAAGAAATGGGATTTATCAAAATTAAGAGAACTCGGAGCTTTGGTGACTTTCCCGGAGGATTTTCGCAAGGGTCATGGCAGGTTGCTCAGTCTCCTCCAAGTGAAAGTTGAAAAAGGGTGCTTGGAGACCTTAGTTCGGTTTTATGACCCCCTCTACCACTGTTTCACATTCCCAGATTACCAACTTGTTCCCACTCTTGAAGAATACTCCTACCTGGTCGGACTACCAATACTCAACCAAACACCTTTCAGTGGCCTTGAACACACACCTAAGCTCCTACACATTGCAAATGCCCTCCATCTTCCAGTCTCCCTTGTCAAAGCGAACCTCACGACCAAAAAAGATCCCATAACCCAAAAAGCTCTCATAGGCCTACCTACCAAGTTCCTCTACCAACAAGCCTTCACTTTTGCCGATGCGGGAAGTACTGACGCTTTCCACTCCATTCTAGCCTTACTCATATATGGCCTTCTGCTTTTCCCGAACATCGAAGATTTCATTGAAATTCAGGCCATCCAGATATTCCTCTCAAAAAACCCTGTCCCAACACTTCTAGCCAACACATACTACTCTATCCATGACCGCCCTTCAGCTAAACGTGGAACTATCATTTGTTGCATTCCTTTGCTCTACAAATGGTTCATTTCTCATCTGCCTCAGACTTACTCCCGAGTAGCGAACCCCGATAATCTCCCATGGTCCCAGATAATCATGGCCTTTACTCCATCAGACTTGACTTGGTACAACCCGGCATATGACACCGGAGAATTCATCTTTAGTTGTGGTGAATACCCTAACGTGCCTCTCATTGGCATGTATGGAGGGATCACATATAATCCGACACTTGCTGTGAGACAGTTTGGGTATCCGATGAAGACAAAGCCGACAACCCTTCCCTTGACTAGCGAGCACTACTCAAACCATGAAGATTCTTCAGATAAAAGGGGGAAATTCTTGCAAGCTTGGCGCGCCATTCGGAGACTCAACCGCAGCCACTTGGGGGATAAATCGGATCGAGTTGATGGTTCTTACATCCAGTGGGTCATTGATAGGGCTACAGTTCTTGGAATGCCTTATCACATGACAAGGGTCGTATCCTCTATTGCACCATCTGCATCTTTACCCGCACCTCCTGCCACAAAGGAGAAATTTCAAGAGATTTTGGATGAGTTAACACGTGAGAAGAATGCTTGGAAGAGGAGATATGGTGAGGCCAAGCTGAAGATTGAAACCTTGGAAGGAGTGATAGAGCAAAAAGATTATGACCTTCTGGCCCAAAGTCGGCTAATCGTCAAGAAGACCATCCAGCTCCAGGAGCAGGATGCTGCACTAAGAAATGATCCCAAGAGGTTAAAGTATAGCATGGATTTGTTCTCTGGTCCTGATTCTGATTCAGATGGCCCGTCTACTGCGAGAGTTTGAGAGCTTTTTATTGTTGTTATTTCTCTTCATGTAATTGTAATGGAAAAATGTTTGCTTCATTGTTATTTTAATTTGGTTCTTTCTCTATAATGTTTACAATTAATGTGTAAGTCCTTCGATAAAATAAAACTCTGCATGAATTTAGCATAAACATATCATGCATCATACTACATGCATAAGTTTCCAAAAACAGAGTCTCACTCTCTTCCCTTTCTCTCTGCCTCAGTTAAAGTGGCTCGGCGTATGCGATACAAAACAACCCGTATCTACAACACTCGGTCTAATTTCAGAAAGAAAATGAGCAATTTCGAGGAAGAGAACAACACACTCCGTGAACAGATGACCAGTATGCAGGCTGAAATTGAGAAGTTGACTACTATGATGGCCTCTTTGTTGGCCAATCAGAACCAGACACCGGCATCGGTTCCTCAGCCCAGTAGTGCACTCGTGCCTCCTCCTGCTTTGTCTGCGCCTCTTAATGATCATCGTCTTGTTATGCCCGGAGGTTGCACATGGGGCTTGACCGAAGGTTTTCTTGGAGAGGGAGTCCGTCTTGGGGTGTCTGAAATTCCTTATGATCGACCAATAATGTCAATTCCTCAACTTGGAAACACTTTTCCTCATGTTACAGCGTCTGTTTCGGCACCAGTAGTTCACACTATCCAGCAAAATCATATACCCATCTTTCATGCTGAAAATATGGAAGGCTATGACAAGTTTGACGACTTACAGATCAAGTATGATGAAATGCAGCGGGAAGTGAAGGCCCTTAGGGGGAAAGATTTGTTCGGCCAAGATGCTCAGGAACTCTGTTTGGTCCCTAATGTTGTGGTCCCTCATAAGTTCAAGGTTCCGGATTTCGAGAAATATAAGGGGAGTACTTGCCCCAAGGCTCACTTGATTATGTATGCCAGAAAAATGTCAACTCAGACTAGTAACGATAAGTTGCTAATTCATTACTTTCAGGATAGTCTGATAGGCGCGGCCTCGAGGTGGTATATGGATCTGGATAGGGCTGATATCAGTTCCTTTAATGATCTAGCTAGTGCTTTCATCAGGCAGTACAATTACAATTCATACTTGGCCCCTGACAGAGATGAACTTCGGGCTTTGTCTCAAAGAGAAAAAGAGTCTTTCAAAGAGTATGCACAGCGGTGGAGAGAACTTGCTGCACAAATCCGTCCACCTTTGGAGGAAAAAGAGTTGACCAAGTTGTTTCTCAACACTCTCAGCCCGTTCTATTACGAGAAAATGGTTGCCAGCGCGCCAAACAATTTTACCGAGATGGTAGGAATGGGGATGCGTCTTGAGGAAGGAGTCCGAGAAGGACGTTTGGTGAATGAGAATGCCCCGACTAACAGTGCAAAGAAGTTTGGCAATAATTTCCTTAAAAAGAAAGAGCCAGAGGTTGGTCTGGTGGCCCAAGGGAGACCGAAAGGAGGTAATTATCAACAACATCATGTTGCTGCTGTCACACCTACGACCAATTCAGAATATCAGCCGCAACATCGGGCTCTGCAACAATTCAACAATCAGAATCATACCCAAAAAGCGCCTCAGTTTGATCCGATCCCAATGCCCTATGCGGAGCTACTTCCTGCTTTGATTGATAAGAATCTGGTTCGAACTAGAACACCTCCTCCAGTACCTGCAACATTGCCTAGGTGGTATAGATCTGATCACTTCTGTGCTTTCCATCAAGGGGCACCCGGCCATGATATTGAGCGTTGTTATGCTTTAAAGGCTGAGGTTCAAAAGTTGATTCGGGCTATGATTCTCTCCTTCAAAGAATCTGAACCCAAATGAGAAAAGAAGTGCTTCCTAAAGTTAGGGTGCTTTTTTTTTGTTTTCACTGCAAGTTATAATTTCTTTCTCGCTAAGTATTTATCTACTTTTCAAATTGTACTTTTGATTACTATTTTAATAAAATGAGCATGCATGTTTTGGAATACATCCATCCATATTCACTTTTTTTCTTGTTCGTTAATAAAATTGAGGGGAGAATGATGTAAACTAAAATTGCTGATATATGCTTTCATTTGTAAGATCCGGTTGATGATGTAAGGCATTGTGTCATTTTCCCAAACACTGGAGATATAATGAGATAATCCGTAGTCAACCCCTTCGAGCCCGAAGTTGATGTTCTTTCTACTTTTCAAAAACCCTTAATCTTAAACCGGGGCAGGGTAGTCTTTCAGTTAATTCAATGATACACCCCAATCCAAGAGGATCGGCCCATCTAAAATGGAAAAGGTCATGAGAGGATAAGACTCGCCATAATCTGTGGCAGTCACAATTCTCGTACATTAAAAAAAAAAAAGCCCGCTAAGTAAAAAGGCTTAGGCAAAAATTGGGGCATCCTGATGGATCAGGAAATTCAAAAGAATCGGTTCATGCAAAAATAAGAGATTAAAAGCTAACAAAGCTTATAAATAAAAAGTGACTGCCACTTCAAGAACCTCATCAGAGTTCTGACCAGAGCGTCAACCTCAAATATCGTTGCCGAAATTCTCTTGTCAACTAAGGCGTCAGCCTAATTAATTGAATCTAGGAATGGAGGATATCAAAGAAGAATGGGTGGGTTAAAATAAAACTTTGAGCCTAATAATCTCTTTTTTTCAAAACCATAAACCAGGCCACGTTATAACCCTCAAAAGACCTAATTGAAGCTAGGTTCACTATGAAAGCATATTCAGCAAAATTGTTGTCCAACTGACTCCACCTGTTTGTTGAGTAATTATCTTTTATACACACCACGTGTGTTTTCCCTTTAATTTTTCGATTCCAAAACTTGCATGTGCATTTCATTGGAAATACTTTTTAAAAGAAATAATTTTGTTTGCAAATCTATATTTGGCACCAAAGAAATTCGAGCGAATGGTCTGATCAAGGATGAACCGACTCAAAATGCTTCTAACTTGGGGCAACTTACTTCGGAATCCTGCCAGTCAGGGGCAAGTCTTTATATCAAGGGGCATTTCCTTCAAAGATTTAAGTCAGTGGTCGAGAGTTTCCGCCCTTGATGAATGCTGCCACAGTCAAAAATAAAAAAATAAAAATGGCTCGCTAAGTCGAAAACCTGAAAAGGCGGCTTAGGCAAAAGAGAGCGTCCCGGTGGACTGAAAACCTGAAAAGGCGGTCCAGGCAAAAATTAGGGGCACCAAAAAAGGAAATATATTCCCGGTGGACTGAAAACCTGAAAAGGCGGTCCAGGCAAAAGTTAGGGATTCTCAAAAAAATAAGCATGATGACTGTTACAAGCCAATGGAAGAACACTCTTGTTCGGTTTACAAATGGCGACTTCTTATCTACCAGTGGACTTTAAGCCTGGTATCTCCATCTAAAACTCTGATTCAGATTTCTGATTAATGTTGGGTGTTCTCCCCAGGAAACATTTTCTTCCCTGCAAAGTTTGAGCCTCATAACCGGAACTTGCTCCGTCAGTGGCATGTTGTATACATCTTATAATATCTTCACCATATTAAGGATTGCCGAGTATTTGTGTTGTGATGTCAAAACACTCTAGTCTCACTTGTCCTGTCTGTTCGTCAGTACATCTGTCACATACATACATACATTCATTCATACATAGCATGTACATTCGCATCATTCATACATTATTGCATCTCCTCGAAGCCTAGTTAAATCATTTGTCTTGTTTATCCCCTCAAATAGGGTGGGCGTGTCATTCTCTCCATTTAGAGTGTCAGCCATAAGCAGAAAAGTACATATCCTTTTCAAATTCCCCACTGAGTTCAGTCCTTGTGGAAGAAGGTTGTTTCAGTTACTTCCATTACACGGATGGAGAATCCCAGTTGAGTTCTTCCCTCATCGGGCATATAGTCTCATTTGATCGTATCTCTCCAGTTAATTCCTGGATTGAATCTTGGTCTCAAACAGCAAGGGGCAGTCTCTTCATGTGAACAACTTGCACATACATATTCAAATTTCCTCAAGAAGTGACATCGCCAGTGTGTCTGGTCAAGTGATGTTACTAAAAAAATCATACCTTCATTAAGCTATCAATATGATAGTAGGTAGTACCCATCATTTTTCATTACCTTCATTAAGCTACCATTACGGTAGTGGGTAATATTTATCATTGTCTTCTTTAAGCTATCAAGTCATTGATAGTAGATAATGTCGTATCATTTTCATTACCTTCATTAAGCTATCCATACGGTAGTAGGTAATATTCGTCATATACCTTCATTAAGCTATCCATACGGTAGTAGGTATCATTTCTCATTGCCTTTGTTAAGCTATCCATACGGTAGTATGCATCATTTTCATTTGCCTTCGTTAAGCTATCAATACGGTAGTAGGCAATATTTGTCACTTGTCTTCGTTAAGCTATCCATATGGTAGTAGACAGTGTCTTATCATTTTTCATTACCTCCATTAAGCTATCTATACGGTAGTAGGTAACACCTGTCATTTGCCTTCATTAAGCTATCAATACGGTAGTAGGAAATATTTGTCACTTGTCTTCATTAAGCTATCCATACGGTAGTAGACAATGTCCAATCATTTTCCAATACCTTGATTAAGCTATCTATACGGTAGTAGGTCATATCTATCATTTTTCATTACCTTCATTAAGCTATCAATACGGTAGTAGGTAACATATGTCTTCATTAAGCTATCATGCGATAGTAGGCAGCTTATCCCTAGTGAAACTGTATTGTTTCCCAGCGGAGTTGGACCCTTCCTTTAACGGACTCGGGTATTGTTCATAGCATTTAAACAGTTAATTTGGTCAAAAAATAGTGTACTCTGTATTTAAGTCTCTTCGATCCGTCGAAACAAATCAAAATTCTTTTTCAGTTCTCCGGTCGAAGAAACTTAAATAGGGGCATCTGTCATACCCCATTTTTTGACCAGATTAATTGTCCAATAAAACCTGAATATTTTCGTCGTTTCTGACAAAATTTCGGCAGAGAGGTATTTTAAAATACCTCGTTTTTGGCTTCCTTTTTTTATATATATATATATATATATATATATATATATATATATATATATATATATATTTTTTATTTTGTTTATTTTATTCCACTTTGTTATTTATCTTTTGTTTATTTTATTTTGTTGTTCTTAAATTTTAAGGGGGCGCTTGCCCCCATTTTTGGTAGTTATCCTCTTTAAATTTTTATTTATTATTATTACTATCTTTTTTTTTATTTTATTTTTATTTTTTTCTAGTTTGTCCTCATCCAAGCAGAGTCATACAGTCTCAATTCCAACACAGTACAAGCTGTACAGTTCCCATGTTCATCTGTCTCAGTCAACACAAATCAGAAAATTAATTGGAGAATTGAAGCCACTTAACTTCCTTTCCCAATCTGATTCTTTGCCAAAAAAGCATAAAAGACAGGACCAATTTCTCTAAACAGAGGACAATCACAGAGAAAAAACATTACACAGGAGAGCCAAAAAAATCATTCTTTCAAAGTCAGTAACAACAATCACAAAACCATCACAGCACGACCGAAATCCAGAACTATTTTTTTTTCATAACCAAATCACTCCAAGCCAAAATCAAAACTGTATCATCATCATTAATCCAAACAACAACAAACAGAAACACACCGAATCCGAAACCGATCGAAGAGAAAGGTAGAAAGTTTGTTTTTTTCTTCCGAAATTTAAAACATAGATTTAGGATTTCTCAAGCTTTTTTTTAAGAAAACTAATTGGAAATCCGAAATCTAGGTAGAAAAAGGTTTTAGAAAAACGTTTTCTTTTTTATAAAAAGTGTTTTTTTGGTTTCCGGTGGTGGCGCCGCCGCGCCGGCCGCCGCACCACCACCGGAATATTCATATGAAATGATGAACATGAGTGAGAGAAGAGAAAGAGATGGAACCGAGAGAGAGAAAAATGAGGAAGGAAAGAGAAATTTTTTACAGGTGAATGATTTCAGCGTGAGAAAACAAATGTATATGCCATTCTGATCCAGTGTGCGCTCGCTCATCGTAATGTCATGCACCCACACTCTGGAGAGCCGTTTGATCTGATCAAACGGTGTTCATTTCCCCATCCTGTGATCAGATCTGATCTGTATGATCAAATCGGACGGCTGTGATCAAATTTCTCCGCGCACCCCTTTTACTGTGGACACCCCCATCTGATTTCTTTTTTTGTGTGAGATCTGACTTTTTTTTTGCAGATCTGGAATTGGGCTTTGGCCCCTGTTTTACTACTGCACCCCCATATTCTGGTTCATTTTCTATTAGTTAGGATTTAATTTATCTTTTATTGATTTTTTTGCATCATCATTTATTTTAATTTTAGAATGTATTTAGGAACCTTGTAAATATATAAATGAGAAAAACTGCATCGCATGCATATTTATTTATCGCTTTACGTCAAAAAAAAAACAAAAACACAAAAATAGTAGCGTCAATTCCAAGGAAAAGGGGATTTCACTTTGATCCAACGTCATCGTGAAAATTCCTTGCGTTTAGTTCAATTTGGTTTATCGCGCTTAATTTCTTTTCACAAAAAAAAAAAACACAAAAAAACATTCAAATAAGTCAAAAAATAATCTTCAAAAATATATCTCTTTCATTAAAAACCTCGGTCCTTGTCGAGAGATTTTTTTCAAAAAAATTCTTTTCATAATAAGTATTTAATTCACATAAATATATTTAAACTCTATTTTCTCAAAAATTAAAAAATACAAAACACATTCAAAACATTTTTGCCACTTGGCTTTTATTTTAAAACATTTTCAAAACTAAAAACATCAACAAACCACTTTTAAATTTTTACCCCGAACTACGAGATTTTGATCCTTCGGGTACGTAGTGCAAAAGACTTCGCGTCTTCCCAAATCAATAAAAATAACAAAAACATTTTTCTCTTTTTTTTAATTAACACTTTAAACTTTTTATTTGTGTACATTTTTTTTCTAACAAGCAAATTAATTTTTTAGCACAAAAATAAATAAAAACAAGAGGTTCCTATAGAGTACTATAGACGTTTAGGGTGCTAATACCTTCCCTTAACGTAACCAACCCCCGAACCTTTAATCTCTAAAAAATAGGGTTATTACGATCTTTTCCCCTTTTTCCTTGGAAAAATAAAAGCTCGGTGGTGAAATAAAAATTGCGATTCAATGCTCTTCAATAGCTTGACATCCAAAAATCACCGCGACAACTGCAAAACAAATTAGGTAGATTCTCCAGACTTTTATAATTAATCATTGATTTGATCCTGCCAACGTGTGATCGAATATACTAAATTTGTAAGGGGTAAGAGATATAGTAATAGGCATTTGAATTAATAAGTCATTACAGCGTACATAGAATTGTTCAGTTAGCTGATGATAGCAAAAGAGTTGTGATACAATATAGATATATAGGTTCTTCAGATTGTTCATTCGATATTAAGACATTAAGTTCAAAAAGATCAAGACTATAGGTCTGATCATACAAAATACAGAGATAAACTCAGGTACTACATATTAATGAATCATAGATCAAGTCACTGTTTCTCGACATGCTCAAGTTTGGCATTTTGGAGTACTTTGTTTGAAGATAACTTGGCATGTGGCTGCTAAAGTTCTGATTTTGTTTTGTTTGAATTTTCATGTCTCCTTTAACTTTATGTTGAGTATTGAAAAATTGGGTCTAATCCTTTATAATGCATTCAAAGTATGAATATAATTTTAAAGTATGGTTGATATGTCAATCTCACTATGCAGGTTCAGGCTTATTTGATTTTCCTTCTCTAGATTTCTCTAATATTGCAGATAAGAATGAATAAAGTGAAACGACTTTCACATCGACAATGGAGTTAATTTTTTTAGCAAATGCCAGAATGTATTGGACTGCTCCGGACTGTGGAGAATCGTATGCTTCTACAGCTGTCGTGAAGGTAAATATATTCGAATATAGCTTACAGTTAATCTACTGCGAGTGCATCTTTTAAATCCTCCATGTTAATTCAGGAACCTACTATTGGCGCTTTTCCTTCTACCAATGTTGCTATTGGAACCAGCCTTGCTGATAGAACTGCTGTAGCAGTAATGGACTATTAATTTGCTTCAAAAACAATATATATTTTCTTTTATAGTTTTATAATGAATCCAAGAACTTCAGGTTATACATAGTAGTCTCATTGATCAACTTTAGTTACTGCCTAGAAAACAATGGAAACTCACAAATCATTCTGCATAGTAAGTATCTTTTGAATTTTCTTAATCATTATATTTTCATTAATGTGAATTGTTGGTTTTTATTTGGATTTTGGTCGTTTTGCTTCCAACACATATTCTTCTGGCTAGAGTTCAATAGAATTTGCAAGGTCTTGCTTGGGAGCATACCTATTATACAGCCTTTGTTTCAGATGAGAATGAGCTTAGATTACTTTTGCTAGAGCTAAGTAGTTGGTGTTAGTTTCGGTGACAGAAGAGCAAATATTCCTATAAGCCATCCATTGTTGCGTCGCCCGTTTGTGGTTGGCCTAAGAAATCCAATAGCTGTTTTCCATCTGCGTAGCTCGAAATAGAATTTGACAAATAAAAATAACCGGAACACACTATGATTAGATGCGAAAAATGTTGAGTAAATACTAAATTATTGTGCTCTAGATCCAATCCATTGTTGCTTCGTCTTTGAAGTTATGCAGATGGAAGCAATTATTACATTTCTTGGGCTACAGATCAAAGAGGCAGAGTCAACAATGGGCAGCTTAGGGAACATGTGCTCCTCTTTCTGGTGGAAGCTTCATCGTCATACTGAGAAGGACTATTTTAATGGCGACAGTTGTCGTCGAGACTGCTCAAGCTCTTTTTCATGGTATGATCATATCAATTTTCTGGGCAGCTGTTTCATTTTTTTACACCACACCTTCAAACTGAATTCTGAATAGGGTAAGAGTTGTGTGCTATATTCATCGGCCGATAAAGTTATAATCATGGTCTCATACTAAATTTATATGTTTTTTCAGCATATGAAGCTCTTGTGCAAGTGTTCTATTCTCATTAATGCATGCATGCTCCCTATTGAATCACAACTTCAACAAAATAATTTAATATATAAATAAGCTGTTATGTTGCTCATTCTGTACCAAACTGCATTATAGTTAGATCAAATTTGGGCTAATTTGTTTAACTTTTAATGTAAATTATTAATATAAAGAGAATTAGAACTTATGTTCTTGGTTTTTGTGATTGCTCATTATACTTTTCTACACTGATTCTTTTCCATGTCTTATATTCCCACTCTTGCAAATTGCCAAAAGATCATATTTCATAGTATGCATGAAGAGGATAGTAGTTCCCTATCCTACACCATTGAAATTTATGTCTATATAAAACTGAGTTATTATTGGGCTATTAGCAGTTCAAGTATTTGACATATACTAATCATATTATATATATACTACATTAACTTTGTCAACTGCATGCATAAAAGTTACACGAAGGAACATTGTAAATCAATTTTTCTTCTTATTTTTGCCTCATCCACCTTTTGATATAATACTTCTATGAACTTTCACCTATAATTTAGTGTTGAGTTTTGGCTTTGAATTTTGGCTAAAATTATTTTTTCCCATTTACATATCTCAATTTTGTTTTATATTCTTTTATTTTTATACTATCCATGACTATTTCTAAGTCTTTCAAGTATAATAACAAGTTTCTTATCTTCTTTATTCTAATAGATCATAATCAAAAGTACTTTGAGACGCATGTTGTTAGGAGATCCAACAATTGATCTAAATGGTATGAGATCATGTGCTTAAAAAACTAACAATCTTTTTATCTTCTTTATTCTCACAGGTCATAATCAAAATCAAAAGGAATTTAAGATACATGTTGTTTTGGGGATGGATGACATAGTCTATACTGTAGTGGAGTAGATTATTTGCAAGATTGTTCTTTGTATCAGATATGATAAATTCCTAAATTTTATGCAGAGAACTATAGATTGTTGGATATGAGAGAAGAGTATCAATATGGTATGGCCTTGGATCTATATGAGACAAGATTGCCTAAAGAGGGACCTAGAATTTGAAGTTATCAACCAAATTAATGGAATAAACAGCCGTGATTTTTACTTAGAGGTGGGACTTCTGGTACTTGGTGTGATCTTCTTCCTGTGCATTGCTGCATTATTAAAAAATAATTCCATTGCTGCATTATTAAAACATCATACCAAGTTTGAGTGGAATGTTTTAGCAATAAGGAGGTTCACTTTTGTAATGATTATACAATGTACTTTTTGATTCTATTATCAATGATTGTATTGTACGAATGAATTTTAATTTTATCATCTTAATGTACTACTCATGCGAAAATTTGATCAACTTAGTTTATATTATTTGAGATGTACATCTAAATATGAGAAAATTAAATTAAGTGTGCTTTTAGACAAAAATTTGAGCACATCATGAGTGCGGGTTAAAGACATGGTTCTTGAAGGGATCTCATTGATGAACTACGAATGAAGTGGCATTAATGTATTTATTTCCTTTTGGTTAATGGCTTAAATAAACTTTCAATGATGTGATAGAATTGATGTATAAAAGTAATGATTAAAAATTACTCGGTAGCTATATAAATCTAATTTACATGAAGCGGCATACATATATTTAATATTTTACTTCTTTCTTAAATAAGCTTTCAATTGTGTGGTAGAATTGACGTGGTAAAAGAGCGGGTTGTTGATGGAAATTGTATCAAATTTCATTGTGTCTAATATATTGTTTTCAATTATTGTTAATTATCAAATTGTCTTCCTTTATGTTGATGGAATGTTTTACTTCTTTCTTAAATAAGCTTTCAATTGTGTGGTAGAATTGATGTAGAAAAAGAGCGGGTTGTTCATGTAAATTGTATCAAATTTCATTGTGTCTAATATATTGTTTTTCAAATATTGTTAATTATCAAATCGTCTTCCTTTATGTTGATGGAATATTTTACTTCTTTCTTAAATAAGCTTTCAAATATGTGGTAGAATTGTTGTAGACAAAGAGCGGGTTGTTGATGGAAATTGTATCAAATTTCATTGTGTCTAATATATTGTTTTCAATTATTGTTAATTATCAAATTGTTGGTTCACTATTGTATTGTCCTATCCTACTATCAATAATTTTGTTAAAACATATAGGTTAAGACCCTTTCATTTTGTATCAATATCTACCATCTTGAGAATTGTAGTTTGATATAAACTTCTATGATTGGCAGCAACCATGATTGGCAACAACCATGATTGGCATACATATGCCGGCCCATCAAACCCGTGCGTTCGCTAGTTTTAACAATTATCGTGATTTACTAAAACCCTAAAATATTTTGCGTTGCACTGATCTCAGCCCAAGCTCGCCGGAAAAACAGGCGGAGAAATCAATGGCTTATAGACGTTGCCTCTTGCAAAGAGGAAACAACCTCATAGATCGGAGATACCATCCTTCTTTCACCTATATTCTCCATTCCGACGAAACGAAACGCGACCGTTCAGATGAGAAGAAATCATCGTCTTCCCAAGGAATCACTAACAACACTTTTATCCAATCAAGGTCCTTTCGAACCTCTTTTAATGGATCAATGGCTTTTTCTCCGTTCGCTGGATATAGTTTCTGCCGAAATATGTCGACACTGAATCGGGATGATTCAGATAAGATTAGCGTAATGAGTGATGTAGCTGATGTTCTCACTGATACTTCCATGGATGCTGGTATTCTCACTGAGACTGTTGTGGATGCTGCTGCTGTATCTTCTCAGGCTCCTGTTGTTAGTGAAGTTGTCATTGCTGCTGCTGATTCTTATTTGCCTGTACAAGCTTTGCAGTATGCCATTGATGCTGTTCATTCCTTCACTGGGTTAAACTGGTGAGTGAGTGAGTCTATATAATTTCATTAGCAGATATTAAGCTAGAAGCACGGACACCTATACTTACATGATAATAATTTGAGCAAATTACATAATATAATTCAATGCAATCATATGTGTTGCTGTTGGACACGTCTAATCTGAGGAGTGTCTGTGCTTCATAGATATTAAGGGCTTGTTTGGATAGCTATTTTGGAGGACTTGCAAAAATAAGATGAAAAATGCCATAAGCTGTTTTTTAAGTTCTCCCAAACAATCTCACAAAACTTATATCGGTGGATAAGATCAAATAAGATAGTGTTTGTAGCATAAGTGTTTGTCATTTGAGTGCTAGCTATTTCTATTGCTACAGGACAAAATAAAACCGAACTGTTTTTATATCAAGATATGGGCCCTGTTTGGATAAACAACTTACTTAAGCATTCATAGCAAAAATTCTTAATCAAGCCTCAATTCAAATAAATCCTATCATGTTTTCATAAACTATCTAGAGAGTTTATGAAATAAGCCACAAGTGCTTATGTAAATAGATAAGCTCAAATAAGTCAATCTAAACATACCTAAAATAATTTGTCCGAATTTTGAGGAAACTAAAAACATATTTAACCCTAAAAAATTTAATGCTGCATGAATTTTGAAAAGAAACTTTTCACCTCATTTCTCCTTTGTATCAGGTGGGCGGCCATAGTTCTAACAACTCTCTTGATTCGAACCGCAACTGTTCCACTTTTAATAAATCAACTCAAGGCCACTTCTAAGCTTACGGTATGTTGTGCTGCTTTGCTTTCATACCCGTTTCTTGCTAAAAATGTAGTAATAGCTATGAGTATTGCTTGCTCCTTCCTCCGTCTTTGTTCTGTTTTGAGTGGATACAAATTAGATATTTGGAGTGAAATTCCCACCATGGTTCCCTTTCCCACTTTGAAGTAAGGTCCCTAACATGGGTTGGAAGGTTTATTCCCTTGTTTTACCATATTTTGTTCCTTCATTTTATCCCTTTCGTATGAAGGCCCCGATGCTAGTTATATATATGCACTTCTCTATATTCCTATCTATCTTATTATTACCTAAGCTTACTGTTTCATTTGTGTTGCAGCTTATGAGGCCTCGTTTGGAAGAGATAAAGGAAGAGATGGATGGGAAGGTAATGGTGCTCTAGTTCATCAAGTCATTTCTTTATGCCACTCATAGTGGATGTAATGCTTTGCTATTATATTGTTATGCATGTAAGTTTAGAAATAGGAGCCTCACAAGTTATGTTGTCTTATATCTTGAAAATTTAAGTTGGATAAAAAAAATTCTTTTGGAATGTTTTTGATAGTTCATTGGTTAAGTGTCTAACTTGATGATCTATGTCATTGGTAAAACATATAGGGATCAAAATAAATAGTTCAACTAAGTAGTCACATTTTCTCCATTCATCGTGAACGTGTGACTAAGTTCTCTTGTGCAAGAGGAGCACATGAGATATGATAAAAACCTGATCCATGTGGTAGTGGTTCTGTCACGACCCAATCTTAGGCCATGACCAGCACATATGTTCACAAGCAACACCGACTCATCATATATTTAGCCTAGCAAGCCTAATACACCACCCTATACACCTTTCTAAAAATACAGGGTTACTGAAATTTGACAGTGTCTCATCTATTTCCGTGACATCCCAAAATGTCAATTATCAACAAAGGATATAAAACTATCTCATCATTTGTACAACTCAAAAGAGAAGAATAACTCCTATTCCTGTAAATCTAAAATCACAAAATAATGACCATCATTAAAGATAGGGGCCTGCCACAAAGAATAATGACATATTGGAAAAATGTATTCGGTTTTCAATTTTCTTACATGCATGTTATGTGTTATTATATCAAAGACATTTTCTCTCTAATCACAATGACATCCATTTTTCAGACATTTGATCCCGAGGCTGTTGCTGAAGGTCAGAAGCGGATGAAACAGCTATTCAAAGAGTAAGTCATTTCATAGTTTCTTTATTGCATGACTGCTAATAGTCATGTTTGATCTCCAAGTTTAGTGTAATTACTGCATTCGGTAATACAATGTATCAGTGGAGTAATCTTTGTGGCTACATGTGATGGCCATAACTTAAATCATACTCCCTCCGTAACAAAATATAAGCAAAAGTTACTTTTTAGGTTCATTATATAATTAATGTATTTGGACTATATTATAGACTAGATACATTAGTCATACAATAAACCTAAAATGTAACTTTTGCTTATATTTTGTTATGGAGGGTGTGACATTCAATGTTCTGTGTCACTGTTTTTTTGATTAGTTGTTATATTAGTATTTTAACCTTCACCAAGTTTGAACCTGTTAGAACCCAGATTTTAGTAACAGAATTTATAAAAAAGAAGTTGAATAATAATGGAAATATATTGTATTGAATAGAAGATGAACAAGAAGAAAATGTAGAAAGGAAATAATCCAATCTACCCCAGAGCTAAGCTCCTCAGAGAAGGAGAAAATCCTCTCTCTGCCTAACCATAATGGTTTAACAATAATCTTGCATAATCCCCTCACAGTCCACTTACCTCACTATATATACTACTAAGAGGCATAACAAACTTGCCAACTCAACACCATATCTCACTCACTAATTACTCATAAGACCTCACTATTCTCCTTATTACAAAATAGCCCATTTTTCATATATCTCTTACATTCGGGTACCTATCAGAACCCGGGTCCTCCGACTTCTTTAACCCTTAGCTCAAACCAATTGAGCTAACCGACACCCCACCCCAATTCAGCATCACTACTATTTCTGCTTCATTTTGATTCTTATGTTTTCATTAAATTGGAAATGTTGCTTCTTTAAACAATCAAATGAATTAAATATTTTAATATTCCTTTTGGGTAGACGTCCGATCACTATAGTCGATTGAAGATTTGTTATGATTAATATATAACAAATATGGATTGGTAACCTTTATTTCAAGTATTATTATCAAGCCTCGTGGATCTTTTGTTTCACTAGATGTCCTTTTCTCTTGCAGATATGGTGCGAGTCCTTTAACGCCATTGAAGGGACTCTTTATTCAAGGTCCTGTCTTCATTAGTTTTTTTCTTGCGGTAAGCCGACTTTTGCCTCAATATTCCCCCTACATGTAGGATTCTGAGCAGCCTTTGTATTGTTTCTACCCATTCTCAATTTTATTTTATTTTCTTTGATGGCAGATATCTAACATGGCTGAAAAAATGCCATCATTCAAGCATGGTGGAGCTTTTTGGTTTACTGATCTCTCAACTCCAGATGCCTTATACATTTTTCCAGTTTTGACTGCATTGTCATTTTTAATAGTAGTAGAGGTGAGCACTTCCTTTTCAGAAAAACCTTTTTTTTTTCAACTATTTTTTTAGTTTGGCCTTGTGAGTTCTTGTCTGAAAGTTTGTATGGTATCACATTTCATTTTTGAATTTTATTTAATGTTCACTAAATCCAGCCACTTCATATGACAAGAAAACAGTTTAAAATTGAGATGACAAGAGTGGTCTTATAATATCTGTTATACTTGATTTCCAATTAAGATCAATTTATTTTATATTGTTTTTCAGTGTAATGTGCAAGAAGGAATGGAAGGAAATCCTATGGGTGATACCATGAAAAAATTCTCGAGGATTCTTGCTTTTGTTTCAGTTCCTCTCACCATGGGTTTTCCAAAGGTAAACTTTCTTTGCTGGGCTTTCTTTTTGGAAGGAACAACTTCCCTTTTCTACCATCTGTGTATGCATTTGAAAAATAAATGAATTTAGGAAGGAAATGTAGTTTTGTCCTTGATAGTTTCAGTAAAGGTAGGCACATGCTCTATAGTTAGCTGATCTGCAAATAATATTGTCTTCAAAGGACATGGAAGTGTCATTGAGATACTGGCTTTGCTGCTTCATCTCCAACATATTTTTTTCAATATCTACTAGGATTTCTTTTCCTCCCCTGCACTCCTCATTCCCCTCAATGAATTCATTTTTTTTATATCAAAATAATAGATCATAATAATCAGAAATGAAGTTATTCGATATTATTTTTTTTAATGACATATGTTCGTGCTATGTTGTTGTTGGGGATAAAACCCCCAACCTCTTTATCATTCCATTCCATAACTCCTCCACGGCCCCACACCCTTCCATATTTTTAACTTGTTGGGAAACCGGGAGAATATTATCTATTGACTTGTAACATTCTATTCCAGTCAGGAAACTTAGGAAATTGCTGTAGATATTGATAGATTATTGATTATCCATTTTCATTACACTATAAATTAAATATCCATTTTCATTACACATTATAAATTAAATTGTACTGTAAAGAATTCAATGGTGTATGGTTAATTGAGAAAGAAAAGTAGTGTAGTGCTGGCCTATTTTATTCTAACCACTGCTCCTTTTATTTGTCATTCTATGTAGTTTGAACTTGTGTTCATGTACAATTTTGCAGGCAATATTTTGTTACTGGATTACATCAAATTTGTTTTCTCTAGCATATGGAACGGGTAAGGAACTTCAAAATTTTCATTTGCAATATCACATTGTCATTATTCATCATTTTGAAATTTTGATTTGTTTTCATAAAATGCATATTGCCTTGGGCATTGCTTCTGCCATTCATGATCGCTTTGAGTATGATAGATTGTATAATGCAAGTAATTGGAGAATCCATTGCTCCTGCATCTTGCTATTCTTGTTAAGTGTTCATTTGTATATGCATGTCAATCCAGATCTGTCTGAGACAAACTTGCATTCAAATTTACAGCCTTGCCCTTGTAGTTTTAAACATATAAATGAAATTCAGTGCACCTCACAATTATTAACTGCCTGTCTGACTACTGTTACCAAGTAATCACCCCCTAAATTGAAAATGAAATTGTTTTATCAACTTTGCCAAGATTGCATAGTTGCAATCAGTATTTTATTCTATCCAAAATGCATAATTTCTGTCTCTTTAGTTTAATTACTTATTCTTAACCATGGGACTTATCATATTTATTTCTTTAGTATGATATTCAGTTTGGAAGATATTCTCATGGCCATATAGTAATGAGGCCTAAATATTGTTGATGTCATTGTCATTGGTGGGACTTGAGTTAGGGGACTAAAGTTTTAAAAAGAACTGAAGTTCCATTATACTTCTCTAAAGATAAGCGTTGTCATTTGTTGTGGCACATAATTTCAACCTAAATTTAAGCATGGTGTCTTAACATAATGACATCAAAATTGTCCACATGTTCATACTTTGAGGTGGAAGAATTTAATTGATGTCTTTTTTTGTTTGAGAAACTTCAGGGTTGTCAATTTTTTTGGAGAACCAAATTGATGTCATGTTCTATGATTGGGATTTGGGGGACTAAATTGACATAATCTTTTTAGGTGGACAAATAAGATATAACTTCCCTTGTACTGTGCTCTCCAAGGATGCTTGTTCCTCCTCGTTCTTTGGTATTGCAAGTCTTTATGAAATCTTCGAGGGATTGAAATGGGTTACTCTGGAAAACATGATAGGAAATACTTTAATGAAAGGAAATCAGTGGTTTCTAAGTGAGACCTAAACTTTGAAGTTGAAGATGTGTTTCATGTATGACTAAGTTTCTTATAATTTATGCATTAAATTGATGTGGATTTATATTTTAAACTGTTTAGTACAGAACATGAGTGAACCTAGTATTTTGAATTTTTCTGATCCCTATATGCTCTTTTATTTCCAATTTTGCAGTGCTTAAAGTTCCTGGTGTAAAGAAAACTTTCGGTATTCCTGAATTACCAGCAGCACCCACCAGTTCTCCACAATCTCCCTTCTCTATTTTTCCAGCACTAAAACAAACTGCATCAGCTGCAGATGATCAAAGTTCATCGCCAGTTGAATCATCAAAACGACCAAATAAAAAGACATCTTCTTCTGCTATTATTAGTCAAAGGCTAAGAAGCTTAGAGAAACAAGTAAAAGGAAGAAAGAAAAACAAGAAAATTGACTAGTTCCTTAATTATGCCATTAAACATATGTAGCAAATATGCTTAGATTTTTTGTCATATTGTATTATTATCCTCTGATGGAGTGGAAATTAGGAGTTTAATTAAGATAATGTGGGGGACAGATAATAATTTTTTTCCAAAGGCTTCTGATCAATTTTTCTGTGGAAGCTAAAGCTTTTGGTTAACTAGTTTATTTATTCATGGTATATATGGACAGAATACGTAAAGGATTAGCATATTTATTTTTATATGCTCAACATTTTAATGATATAGATTTCTGTAGCATTATCCTATTATTGTTATCACTGCAAAGTTGCCTCAGTGAGTTTTTAAGTACGTAATAAGTTTTTTATTTTACTTATTATGGCATTATGTTTTTACGGTTATGTAATTTGGTACAACGTATTTAATCATGAAATGCACAAAATAATGTGCAAGTTGAATTCACTGTTTGCCAGAAATATAAGGAAGGTATGAGTTTAGACCAAAAAAAATAAGGAAGGTATGAGTTAAAGGGCAAAATTACACGTTTGATCATTTATCTTATTTTTTTGTAACACTTTGATCCTTTATCTTTTATATGTAACATTTTGGTCTTTTATCTTATCTTTTTATAACACTCTAGTCCTTTATCTTTTATTTGTAACACTTTAGTCCTTTATCTTTTATAACATTTACATATAAACCCCTTTTTTTCATATTTTTTTTATTAAAAAAATGATGAATTTTATTTGTTAAGATACTTTTTATTAAAATTAAATAAAACTCATAATTTTGATGAATATTCATCATCTTCATCAATTCTTTCATATCTTCATGATCTTTAAAAGACCGAAGTGTTACAAATAAAAGATAAAGGACCAGAGTGTTACTAAAAGATAAGATATACCAAAATATTACAAATGAAAAATAAATGACCAAAATGTTAAAAAGAAAAAAAAAAAAATTACTAGCACATTCCTTCTTGAATATGCTCTTTGTAACAGGAACTTTTCTTTTTGTCCTTGTCACTCACCGATATTGTTTTTATAGATGAAAAATAATAAGGTGAATAGAGGAACTCTTTTATTCTTGGCTTTAATGCAGTTTTGGTCCCCCTATTTTGAAAAATCTGAATTTTTTATCCCCCTATTTTAAAAGCCAACTTTTTGATCCCCTATTTTAGTTTTTTTGGAATTTTGATCCCCATCTTAATTTGGTCAAATTTTTGCTGATGTGTCAGGTACATTAATGGCGTGGCAGTACAATCATATTTCCATGTCATTATTTATTTTTTCAAAACAAATATTTTGTTTTTAATATATTAAAACAATAAAATAAATAATTAAAATTAATTAGAAAACAAATTTAGAAAAGGAGAAAGCAGAAACAGAATACACGATGTGACGATGGGGATGAAATTCCTTTGAAAGTTGTTGAAATTAATGATTGTAATGGTTTAGTTATGTTCTTAAGTAGGTGGTGTTAAGTTGGTTAAGGGTTTGAAAGTTGTTGTTTATGCTGATTGTAAGATAGATTGCAATGGTTTAATTAGGTTCTAAGATAGATATATTGTAACAGTTTGATCAAGTTATGAGAAATGTTGTTTGTATGTGTTGTAAGTTGGAATGTCCACAAGATACTATAATAACAATGGTCCAGTTTGGTATTGAAGTTAATCTGCTGATAAGGCACAGTAGTGCAGGAACTATTATAACAATGCAAAGATACCATAATGAACCATATTTTTTTCTTAAACCAGAATTTTAATAAACCAGATTTTTTTTCTGCATAAACCAAAATTTTTACAAAGCAGAATTTTGCATAAACTAGAATTTTAACAACGCTGAATTTGTAATAAACCCGAATTTTGCATAAACCAGAATTTGATCTGCTGATAAGGTGCAGCAGTGCAAGAACTATAATAACAATGATATATGTTGTACCTTTTGCTCATCAGAACTAAAAGCATATAATCAAAATGTCATTGCACCATAATTCTAATTCTGTTTTTGTTTTCTAATTAATTTTAATTATTTAATTATTTATTTTATTGTTTTAATATATTAAAAACAAAATATTTGATTTTAAAAAATAAATAATGACGTGGAAAAGGGATTGTATTGCCACGTCATTAATGTACCTGACACGTCAGCAAAAATTTGACCAAATTAAGAGGGGGATCAAAATTCCAACAAAACTAAAATAGGGGGATCAAAAAGTTGGCTTTTAAAATAGGGGGATCAAAAGTTCAGGTTTTTCAAAATAGGGGGACCAAAACTGCATTAAAGCCTTTATTCTTTTATATCTTTCTTGTAACTCTTGTCTCTCTTTTAATTATGAACTATTTATCTTTTTTTCCTATTTCTCTTATCTCTCTTGATCTCACTAGAGAGATGTAGAAAAACAGTAAATTTGTTTAAATTTAAACCGATTCAAACTAAAATTGTAAATCGATCCAAAAAAATTCAAAATATTGAATATTTTTAAATGTGTTCATTTTTGTAAAGAATATTTTTAAATGTGTTTGAATGCTCTTTTGTGACAACTGCTGAATAAGAATATATTTTGAATTAAAAGGTTTTTTTTTTAAATTTTGGATCAAAAAGTTTTAGAAAATTCACTATCTATAATTTATTTTATTTTTTAGCAATCATATATTAATTTTATTACCAAATTATGACTATCAATTATCAATTATTATATTTATTTATAGAAAAAAAAGAACTTATTTAATCTAACTCATAATCTACTGCTTGAAAAAAAAAGTAATACAGTATTGTATTGATTTTTTTTATGTAAAAAAAAAGCAATATTAATTTAACTCATAATCGACGAGGTGTGGCTGTCTCTCCACCTTCCGCTTCACCTCCCTCCCCCAACAGGGGTCGTGGTTCTCCGGGTTCTTTAACCGTCGGCATGTTGTCGCGGTCGTCTCTTTGACGATCTCCGTTCGTACTTCTTTCCAGTTTTTGGCTGGGTCGGATTTCGTGGATGGCGTTGGTTTCTCTTAACCCATTTTTGGATTTTCCATCAAATGGGTCGGTTTATGTTGTTACATTATTTCCTTCCTTATCTGTCTCCGGTGCTTCTGTGAATAAGATGGAGGTTGTTCTGTTCTATTCAAGACCATGTCAGTTTCATGATATTGGTTGGTTCTGGTTCCTGTTCCTGTTCTTGGGCGGTGGTGGTGGATCTCTATGTGGTGAGTGTTGCTGTTCTTAGTCCTCATTGTGTCGATCTTGATCTCTGATTTCATTTCAGACCTGTTGAGATCTGCAGTTTTCTTGATTGTTGCTTCGCCGCCGCCGTCCCGGTTGACATGAGATTGTTCGGATGTTGTTTCTAGTTTAGTCCTTGTTGATTGAACTTAGACGGATTGGCCAGAAATGGTTGTGAATTTGTTGTTTTCTCTTGCAGCAAATTGTTGGTGTGTGGATTTTTACCGTGTTGGCGGTAACTCCGTTTGCCGTTTTTAAAAAAATCAGGTTATGATGCTTGTCTGTCTATACACATCTTTTTTTGCAATTTGGTTTCGAACCTATACGTGGGTTCACTGGATTGTGCTTGTGTTGTGTAGCGATATGTTTCATATTGTGATTTTGTGCTCCGTACCCTTTTGAGATGTTTTGTTTTGCCTCATCGGGTTGTTTGTTTTTACTTACTGGGTTTAGGCTTTATGTCCCCCAGTTTTTTGTAATTTTCCTTTTATTTTGATCTACTTAAGGGCCTGTTTGGCCTAGCTTATTTTTAAACTTATGCAAACGGATTATGCAATATAAATTAGATTTTATGCTATTTTATACATAAAAATTGCATAAACTGTTTGCATAAGCTAAAAAATAATCTAGGCCAAACGAGCCCTTAGGGCGTCGCAGTTGCTTCTGCACCCCATTTGCTTTAAAAAAAATATATATTATATTCTGTAAAAAAAATCTTTTTTTTTTTTGGCCAGAATGTTTTCGTTTAATTTATTTTTTTTGTTTTTGTTTTCACTACCAGTTGTTCGAGGGTCAGTTCTGGCATCAAGTGGTTCCAGCCCCCTCGTGGGGGATCGAACCGTGGTCCTCCCTACCAAATTCAGCGCCAATCACCACTGAACCAACTAACAATTGGTTGTTTTCGTTTAATTTAGAAAATTAGAAAACGCCCCCGATAACAATCTCTGTAAAAACCCTAGCAAAACCCTTCTCTGTTGTTTTCTACCAAGAAACAAAAAATGGCGTTCAACTCAATTCTTCGCAGAAAGTCGAGTACTTTCATTAGGGCTTTCGCTTCTGCTGGTCAATTGATAACAAAGACCCAACCGGCTCATCGCACCGTTCTTTCCGCCACCGTCAGCCGATTCGAGAATTCATCTCTTCCTAGGTTTCACTTTTCTTCTGTAGCTATCAAGAAAAAGCCATCCTCCGACGAGAATCTTCTCCGTGTCATTGAATCGGAAATCACTTGTGCTAAAGAAACCGATGAATATGGCGCTGTAAGCTTCATTTTCTCTCATATAGTATTTGATTAATGAGAATAAGTAATAACAATGATTATATTTTTTTGTTGTTATTTAGGATTATTATTATTATTATTTATTCTGTTGAAATGCTAAAAAAAAAAAATTGATTTTGGTTGATGAAGGGTGAGGAGGTACCAAGTGATTTTCCATTTAAGATAATTGATAGTGCAGGACAACAAATAATAACACTCGAAAGGACTTATGAAGGTGAAGAAATTAAGGTTGAGGTTCACATGCCTGATTTGGTTACCGGTGAAGAACACGATCGTGATAATGAGAATGATGATAATAGTGAGAGTGAGAGAGCAAATCAATCAAGTATTCCACTTGTAATTAATGTTTCTAAGAAGGGTGGACCGTCTTTGGAATTTAGCTGCGTCGCTTACCCTGATGAGATGGTTATTGATAGCTTATCTGTTAAGAATCCTGATGTTTCTGATGATCAAATTCCTTATGAAGGACCGAATTTCCAGTATGTCTTTTTGACTTTTATCTGATTTTTATTTACGAATGCATGTCAATGTTGTTAAATAGAGGCTATAGTGACACTAGAGATATCGGAATTTGAACAAATTGCTATTGTTATGTGATATGCTGTTTAGTACAAAATGTTGTTTGTTAGATAGTGGCGCCATAGTGGTGCTATAGCACATTTACATAGCGAAATTTGAACAAACCGCCATTTTATGCGATCTGCAATTGACAACAGTGAGTTGTGTTGCTAACATATACAAGCTATACTTGTTCAAAAAAAACATATACAAGCTATACTGCATACGGTCATGGATACATAAAGGATATTGATGGTATTAACTTTGTGGTTCAGATTACAGTTTTGGAATTTTTTGTAAAACCTTGTATGTAAATTCATTTAATTTTGAAGGTAAGGCATTGTTTAATTTAAATTCTGCCATTTTTTTTGCAGGGATTTGAACGAGAGCCTGCAAAAGAAATTCCACAGGTACTTAGAAATTAGGGGAATAAAACCTAGCACGGTAAATTTCTTGCACGAGTACATGATCAACAAAGACAGTAGAGAATACTTGGTGTGGTTAAGCAAGCTCAAGAGTTTCATTCAAGCATGATCATTGCAAGGTTTGAAGAAAGCACAGAGGATATTCAATTTCTGTTCAATCATTTATGAAATTAGTACGCATTTGAAAGGAAAGATTAATGTATTGTATCATTGTGTTTTCATTTGAAACAAGGAAATGATCAGGTATTGTGTTAGTGTGGTTTAGTGAAAGTTCCTACTTCCTATTTTAAAGGTGCAGTGTGGTTGAAAATGCTTGCTTTTATATTCGCAGTAAAGCCAATTCTCAGGCTTTATTACAGCATCTTTGTATTAAGTCATTTTGGAATTATGTTTTGCATATATATATCTCTGAATTATTTACATTGGAGTTAGTTCTTTTAAAATTTTATGAGAGAATCATTATAGAACTATTTTTTTAAAATATTTTAATTATTCCCTTTGTTTGCAAATTGCATCTATATTACTGAATCTTTAAAAAGATGTGGAATCTCTAAGAGCACAACTTATGAGGTGAGATGATTCTACAATAAAATAGGGTTAAATATGTTTTCAGTCCCTACTTTTACGTGAGTTTCGACTTTTAGTCTCTACATTTTTTTATTATATTTTTAGTCCCCCATGGTTTTTCCGTTTTCATTTTTAGTCCCCTACCATCAAGTTCTGGTGACTAGGCTAACGGAAAACGCCACGTAGGACGCCACGTATAGGACGCCACGTCAAGTAATGAATCTACGTGACATTTCTGATGTAGATATATTTTTAGTTCCTACTTTTAGGTGAGTTTCTACTTTTAGTCCCTACATTGTTTTATTATATTTTTAGTTCCGCATGTTTTCACTGTTTGCATCTTTAGTTCATACTGTCAAGTTTTGGTGATTAGGATAACAGAATATGTCACGCATGACGACACAGAGGATACCACATCAATTAATGAATCTACATGATTTTTATGATGTGGATTGGACCTAAGGTAAACGGGTTTACATGGTTCCAAAATCGACCCGATTATGTGATATTCAATGAAAGTATAGTATTATTCATGTGAATGATTGTGGTATTTATTGCATTTTTAGTTCTTATGATTTTATGATATATGTTTGATTTAAGGGTTGACCAACTTAGTATTAAATGCAAGTTTATTATTATGAGTCATCTAACAATAAATGGAACTTAAGAACTAATATATGGTTAAGTAGATGATGGACACGTACTTCTTACTTAAGGACTTAGACATAAGCCTTAAGGTCATAGTAAGAATACAAAACAAGCTTTTCTGAACTTGAACGAATTAAGCCAACCTAGACATAGGAACCGTTTCACATTTATTCGTTGTAGACATACACCACAAGGTATAGCTTTGCTCACAGATGTCACGACATCACTTATCAGTCACAGATACTAGATTACTAGTTGAATGGATCATTCTGAAGGTGTGGAAAAACACAAGAAGGGGGTTGAATTGTGTTTTGAAAGATTAAATTTTTTTCTAAAAACAAAGTGATTTGCAACAGGTAAGAACTCAAAAACATAATCCAAAAGATAAAGAGTGAGAGAGAGAGGGAGAGAGAAAAGATCGCACAAGCAATTTATACTGGTCCCCATCACAAATCTAGAATACTCCAGTCCTCTTGCACTTCGAAGGAATTTCACTATAATCTTACTAAATTACAATTGTTCAAGCACATTTGCAAGAGACTTCTCAATGCTAAGTTCACTAACAAGGGACTTCTCAAAACACAAAAGTATAAGAATGATGTGAATCAGACACTTGATATACTATCAGAGGTGTTTACAAAATACAGCGCAAATTACAAGTCTCAAACTTTTAATCCTAAGATTCAAGAACAAAGAACTACAAGTGTTTGACATATTTTTTTTAGGCTTAAATATGATTTTAGTCCCTGCAATTATGCATCATTTTGAAAACAGCCCCTGTAAAAAAAAACATTTTAGTCCCTGCAAAATCTCAAATCTCTTAAAATAGTCCCCGAACATTATTCTTAGATGACATATCACATTTTTTTTTACGTGACAGATGCTGACTAGGATTTAGAGTTGACGTGACCAATTTTTACTGATGTGGACTAATACAATCATTTATCTTTAAATTTATAGAATTAAAATTACTTTTTCCTATTTTCAGAAAAAGACTTACTCTTTTCACTCTAATGAGGCATGAAGATGATAGTAATTGGAGACGTCAACTCTAAATTCTAATCAGCATCTGTCACGTCAAAAAAACCACGACATGTCATTGGAGAATCTTGCTTATGGGCTATTTTAAAAGTTTCGAGATTTTGCAGGGACTAAAATGAAACTTTTTTTTACAGGGACTTTTTTCAAAATGAGACATAATTGCAGAGACTGAAATCATATTTAAGCCTTTTTTTAATTGTCAGAGCTTCAGAGCCTTGTATGCGTGTAATAGAACAAGTGGTCATTTCTTCAAATGAGGTCTCCTATTTATAGAAAAATATTTGATGATGATTGTTGCAGAGAGATAAGGTTACCAGCTGTGGATTGTACTTTTTGTGTGTAGTGGAATTTGATTTCTTTCCAAGGAAAGTAATTCCACTACCTAGCGTGTTTTGAATATTACTCAACTATTTTGAGTAATAATAGTACAATAGTACAATTCTTCCAAACTCTCTCTTTATGGATAAGGTTAACGTTGTAATACCATGAATATTCCTTTGATGAGAATGACAGTCCTTTTATAATTATATTCTTCAATCATATGATCTTATCTGTCAGTTCTTGGAAGATGTATATTCCTTTTGTTTCAATATCTTCTGATGTGTTAGCTTCTGAAGGGCTTCTGCTTCTGAAGGTCTTCAGAGTCTGCGAGCTAAGCTTCTGAATGCATCTCAGAGCTGGAAACTTTGCTAGCTTCTGATGATCTTCTTATGTTTCTCAGAGCTTCCCGCTTAGCTTCTCTGCTTCACTGGTCATAGTGATCTTCTGAAATTTTAACTTATAATTCTGCACACTAGAACAATAATCAGTAACAACAATTGTAATTTTAATATTTTGTTATCATCAAAATTTTATTTCCACTAGGAAAGTATTGTCAGACTCTCTTTGTTCCAACACATACATCCAACATCACTACCAAATTTGATCTTTAAATTTCTTTTTAATTATTTTGTCTACAAACTCTGAAAATATGATATTATTTGGTTACCTTTTAGCTCATGAAATTAGAATGCAATTTTGTGTGTTCAGTGAAAATGTTCCCATAGACAATCTCTGTTGTTACAATACTCTTTCTTATCACTTGTTATAGTTTGACTATGTATACTTGCACAGCTTTGAACGCAACAACTACCTCATATCTTCGACTGTCAATTAAATCACCCTCCATTACTCATAAACAACTTTCAAATAAGAAAAGTTGCTGCGATTTATGGATTTGAGAAGAAGAAAGAAAGAGATTTAATTTATGGATTTGAGAAGAAGAAAGAGACTGCTATCAGACGAATAAGAAAGAAAGAGATCATGAATTCAATTTAGGGATTTGAAATTTTGAAATTTATGTTTTAGTTGGGTCGGGTAAACCCGTTTGCCTTAGGTCCAATCCACATCATAAAAGTCACGTAGATTCATTAAATGACGTGGTATCCTCTGTGTCGTCCTACGTTGCATATTCTGTTATTCTAATCACCCAAATTTGACAGTAGGGACTAAAGATGCAAACGGTGAAAACGTGAGGGACTAAAAATATAATTAAAAAATGTAGAGACTAAAAGTGGAAACTCACCTAAAAGTAGGGACTAAAAACATATTCACATCAGAAATGCCACGTAGATTCATTAATTGATGTGGCGTCCTACGAGACGTTTTCCGCTAGCCTAGTCACCAAAACTTGACGGTAGGGACTAAAAATGCAAACGGGAAAAACATGGGGACTAAAAATATAATTAAAAAAATGTATGGACTAAAAGTTGAAACTCACGTAAAAGTAGGGACTTAAAACATATTTAACCCCAATAAAAAATGGCACCTTAAAGAGTTAGAAAAATAATATTTTTGTTTAAAAAACTAGAGTACTAATTAAGAAACTTATATCTTGGTTTGTTCGCTCTCTTCTGTAAGGCCCAGATCTCTAAAGAAGACATCAAACTAATTCTTTTGTCGTTTTACCTATTTCTCACGTGCTCTACGCGCTTTTATTTTTACCCTTCTGCTATTTAAATAGTAAATAGAGATATTTTGATAAATTTGTAGAGCACGCAAAAAAATGATAGGGTAGCAAAAGAAATTCTCAATACATCATTCACCAAAAAGGCCACAAGGATATTTGGGCCAACTTGAAAAATAAGCCCTTTTGTACAAAAATAGGTCAGTTGTCCACTTGCACCTCTCAATTTTCAACTTCGTTAAGTATGTGTTTGGATTTGATATGAATCACACTGTCATCTTGAGTTGAGCTATAGAAGCTCCAATTCACAACTTTAAAAAATCTGGATTTGGATCATCTCTAATTTTTTATCTTATGTTGATCATGTTATAGTAATGTTAGCCATTGATTCAGTTTATTTCTCTCTTTTTAAATAGTTTTTATGCTCTTTGTGATTTATCAACATTAGATTAATAAAAGGATATAAAACATAAGAGAAATATTGGAGAAGATCCAAATTCAAAAAATCTAAGGAAATATGCATGTATTGGGAAGTGAGAATGATGAATTCATTGTGGATTTGAACATATTCTAAGTTTGTTTGTGAATAAAGTTAAGGGTATGCTAAACAGTACATCCGGTGCACTATATGTTATATGCAATGGAATGACACATAGGTAAAGTATTATATACAGGTGTATCTAATATAGAACTCTTAAAAATATTAGGTCATGTTAAACGGTGTTCCATGGCAATGGTTAGAGAAATAAAATTGAAAACAAAAGCTAAAATTTTAAGTAGAAATAAATGCTATTTTAAAATTTCAAGACAATGCACTACTTTTAAGATTATATTACCATTTTTTATTTTTTAATCATTACCAAAAAAATATTGTTTTGTATGACTCAATGATTTAAGTATGTTAACACGTATCTTAAATGAATATGTTAGGAATACTTAAAATAGTACTACCTCCGATCCTAAATATAAGAGAAAAAATACTTTTTAGATTCATTGAGAAACCAATATATCTTGTCTATATTATTGACTATGTACATTAGAATCTCAATGCATCTAAAAAGTAGTTTTCCTTTTAACGGAGAGAGTAATTACATATTGGAAATTACAATTTTGACTCCTGAATAAATGAAAAAGTACAATTTTTTAGTGCACAATTTTTATCTGTCGTACATTAACTCGTGTCCTTAAAGCAGATATTAGCATTTTCCAAAATAAGGTTCACTTTTAAATCATTTCCATGTTACACGTCGCATTTTAGACATATGGATTATTTTGATTGATTTATTTTTGAGTTTATGAAAAATAGTTTATGCAAATAAATAAACTCTTATGTATTATTATAAGTTTTTCAATGTAGTTTATGAGAAAACAACTTATAAATATACAATTTTGTTAGTGAAAACTTATAAATTAACAAAAACTTTATTTATTTGTATAAACTATTTTCATAAATTCAAAAATTAGTCGAATTAAAGAACTTATAGAGTTATGGTGTATTTATGAAACTTGTAAGGCATTATACAATCAATTATTGCTGCCACTACTACTTCTCAACGACATTTTCCTGGTGATTGGGGTCAATGGAATAATTATGAGATTCAAATAAAACATGCAATAAAAGACAGGATTCAAATTCTAGATCAAAAGGATTGAGAAGTTCTATCTAGTATCTAGATCCTTGCATGCAGAAAAGTGAGGGGATGGTATAATAGTGGTAAGAAATTGACAAGAATGATGAGAATGAAGGCTGAAATTGAATGGCATAGAATGATGGGTCCCAAATCAATGTGAAAGATTGAATTATTGTACAAATTTTGCCGGGCAAGAAGGAGTGAGTTAGACGTGTGAATACTAACCGCACGCAACCTATGACCTTTCATCACTGCCAATTATCAGACCAGATGTTCCAACTCACTTTATTTTATTTTAAATTAAAGGGTTAAATATTCATTTACCGTAGTATATAATCAACTTTTCACTTTTTAAATTCATTAATTAACTTATGAATTTTGTCAATATTATAGATGAAATACATCTGTTATTAAATAAATTTAAAAAGAAAAAAGTTGTTTATATATGAGACTAAACGAGTAAAGATTAAATAATTTATTATCGATTCACATTATTTAGTATGGTAAAAATCAGGACTAAGACTATCTATTGGATCTAGGTTCTTTGTTTTTAGATGGACAATCACTAAATATTTATTTGGTGAGTGTGTGATTGTACTCAGTATTGGGGTTAGAGTGAGAGAATGTGTTTTAAAAATTTCACATAATAATAATTCTCTAATTGTCGGTTTAGACAATAATTGTGATTTTTTCTCCAATTTTAGAATTTTTACGTTATATTTTTGTATTGTGTGATTGTGCTTATTTTTCTTCTTCAACTCTGTTATTTCCTAATACTAACTAGTACATCGGGACACCGGTTAAAGATACAAAAAATATAACTTTTGCGTTGAAAATAACATCTTTTATATTTTACAAGCATAACACAAGTTGACATTAATTAGAATTTTCCTAGTTTAAATATATGATTTTTTTATTAGAAATAAACTTCAAGAACTAGAGAACAAAGATAGAGAAGAAGAAGAAAGTTTTGTATTATTTTTTTACATGTGTGTTTTTACACTAAAATAAGAGTCTATTTTTTTTTTGTCAAATAGTCTAGTGGCTAGACTCACACATTTAAATGAGGAAAAATGTAGAATTCGGGGTTCGAACCCCGACCACTCCAATAATGTCTTTGGTAGCTACCATTTGAGTTATACTTATGGAACAACTAAGAGTCTTGTTTATAAGACACAAATAAGTAAGTGAATGATCAGAGACATTTAAAGACAGGTCACTAATAAGAGTTATAAAAAAATAAAAGATAAAAAATAGACATCCACTAAGACACTGACTTAATTATTCATAAAAATTTTCATCCTTAGTATTTTTTTTGTTTCATAGTAGTTATTGTTTTAGGTTTTTGTTTGGATTAAGTGTTTTAAATAAGTTTTGTTTTGACAATTTTTTGAGAATATAAGTTAGACAGTTACCAGAGTGATCCTTTGGATAAAAAAATAATATCAAAGTGATAAATAAACAATTTTGTATGTAAAAGTTACATATTTTGATTCATTAAACAATCCCAAAGAAAAATGTTGAAGAATGTCCTTAGGACTCAGACACTATATGGACCTCGCATAAAAGTATATAAAGTGTTGTTTTCTATATAAAATTATCTCTTTTATTACTTAATGTCTCGAGGGCACTAGTTAGCAAGACTCATTTTGTAAAACCCATATAAATTTCAAACAATATAAGAGAGTATATTAAAACGTGTGATTCTTTTCTTTTCTTTTTTTTTCGTCTAGAAAACGTGTGATTCTAGCATTGCTTATAAAACTAGTTAAGTTGCTTCAAAAAAAAAAACCTAGTCAAGTGAGGGCCTTTTTTTTTGTCTAGAAAACGTGTTATTCTAGCATTGCTTATAAAACTAGTTAAGTTGCTTAAAAAAAAAATTAGTTAAGTGAGGGCTAATTTGGTAAGTTCAATTAAATTATTTAGCATCCACTTTGTTAATTTACGCCCACTTTATTGACAAACACCTTTATGCTTGCAACTACCAAACAAACACAACAGGTGAACAATACATCGTAAACTTGAAAGTTCTCTTTATCTAAATCTGTCTAGTGAATCGTGATAACAAGAAATGAAACAAATTAAAATTATAAAGATTTACTCCTGTAAAGTAGGTGAGTTTTGCATTACCTCCTGTATTTTTTTTTTTTTTTGAGATTATCCCCTTGCAAAATTTATTTTTTTGCTTTACCCCCTTTGCTGACGTGGCAGGAAAAAAAAAACAGAATAACCGATTTAAAAAACAACATTTTTTAAATCGGTTGAACAAAATAACCGATTGAAAAAGTACATCCAAGGGGGTAAATCAAAAAAATAAATTTTGCAGAGGGGTAATCTCAAAAAAAAAAATTACAGGGTGTACAACAAAACTTACCTACTTTGCAGGGGGTAAAGACCTATTAACCCTTATAAAAATGAAGCATAGCCAAGGTGAGAAATATATAAAGTTTAAAGAAACATAATAAAGCACTACTATAGCTATATATGGCATTTGAATGAAAAAAAAAAACCCAATATAGAGAACAATAAACATTTGGACAACAAGAAATTTAGTATGTTAGAGAAATCATAAACAACATCAAAGCTTTGTAAAAAAGAAAACAAATGAGATTATTTATGTTTTAAAAATATTGAAATTTACTAAGTTGTTCTTTATTTATAACTAACTTAAAACTAATAGCAAATGGGTATTTTAGTCCAAATTAAAAAAGTGCGTATTGCTAATTTATACCTTCATATTTTTATGTGGATGTAAATTAACAAATAGGTATTTTTAATTTAAATTGAAAATGTTGATTAGACCACCACCAAAAAGTTTGGGTGATTTTTTTCCTAACCCTCCAACTTTAAGAAGGGAGCTTTAATATTTGATTTTTTTATGGAAAGATAAACAAAATTTGATAAAAAGTTGTTCTGTATTTGAGCTCAATAACTTATTTAAAAGGCTAAATGTATTCATAAGTCTTTAAGTTTTATGTTTGTAACAGATTGGTCATTTAAGTTTTTTAAGTAACAAATAAGTCTTTTAAGTAACAAATAAGTCCTTTAAATTTGTAATTTGTAACATCTAGGTCTCTCAATTACTTAAAAAATAGGACTTAGATGTTACAAATTACAAAATTAAAGGACCTATTTATTATTTAAAAAACTTAAAGGACTTATTTATTACTTAAAAACTTAAAGGATCAATCTGTTACAAACATAAAACTTAAAGGACTTGTAGATGTATTTTATTTAAAATTTAAATAAATTTGCATGCACATTGTAGTGTTCCTGGTGTACAGTGATGAGTCAATGACATTTTACATGTGGTGCCCAAATGGGGGCAAAATTCCACGTCGGTGTAGCAAGTGGAGCCACACATAAATATGTATTGTTAGGCGCACACCTTTTTGCCATTATATCTCCTACTTTACTACAACATGATCATTTAGAATTTAAAGCATATCTAAATACCAAATGTTGCTCATGCTGCAATGCTTTTTTTAAAGATAAAGATCATAATCTATTTTATCCCAAATGACTTTTTTCCATAAATAAAACTTATACAAATTCAAACGCAAATACCATGCTAATGGTGAAGTAGCAACTAGATGCAAGTTGTCTTGTTCCATCCTATCCAAAAATGCAATTGAGTAAATGAAATTTTTGCGCTATAATTTTAAATATAGTTTAAATCCAAATTGAATATGAAGTCGCAACCGGAGTACAAACAATGGAGAATATAGATTGGACTCCCCACAGAGAGGGAGATGATGTACCTACAAATGTAAACACTCTGATTCTCAAGTCGATGTATAATGTAAAAATATGTACATTTCACTTAGAACATGGATCCTTGTTGGGACAAGCACAGCGCGATTCTTAGCATAACTTACAAAATGACTTTTGTGAATCATGATAAGTGAACAAAGTCAGTGTGCTATTTTTGGGCATGTCCAACTTATATTGAACCTAGACCCAGTCCAGAACAAATTTGAAAAAATATGAAATTTCTACTTTTATAACTGCTATCACAATTCTAATTCTATATTTGTTGCCAAAATAATCCTAATTCTAGATCTAATATTATACTATAAAATTTGATTTGTAACAAATGTAGATTATACAGCAACAATTGTCAACAGTGATATGTAAATTGAATTCTTCTATTAAATTTGATTGCACAATAAAATTTAATAATAAAATTTAATAGTTATAATTCTGGATCTAATAATTATACATCAAATTTGATTTCAGTCAATAGGATAGATACATGTTGATTATACAGCAGCAACCCATTAGTTACAAAGCATTCACATTTATACCCTCTTATGCTTTGCATGTTTGAATTGACGGTGAATTCAGTTAAATAAAATAATTTTAACTAAAGCTACACCACATAATTTTGTCGAACTACAGTGTCAACAAACTCACCGAGGTAACAAATTCACCGTGATTCAAAACATACACTTAAGTCCGGTAAGATCAGAATAAGACAAACAAAGGGGGTGATCCATTTTAGAAGCATAAGCAATATACAAAGGATTTTAAACTATTCTAAAGCCTTTTTAATTTGTATGACAAATCTATACCAAAATTCTTGTTCTGATTGCTTCCAAATTGACCACCTTCCTTCAATCAGCTTTTTGTACAGCAGTCTTAAATAAAAGGATGTACAATTTTTGATCCATTGAGAAATATAGAAACCCTCCAACAGAATGAGTCACAAATGATCCAAAACTAGTCCCCACAATACAGTGCCATGCCGGCCCATACACCCCATCAAATTCCTGCAATATTTCAAACCACACAATCAAATTCATTGACCAATCATCACAAAACAATTCAAAGACAAATTTTGAATAACAATACCAAAGTCCTAACTCCTAACTACTAAAATGATTCTTAATTCAAAAACAAACCAAGTTCATGTTTGATTTCTATATCTTTGAATAATGAGTATAATTGATTTGCTTTATATGTTAACATTAAATTGAGTTCGACAAAATCACAGTGACACCGTGAATTTGCTTTAGTTCCAAAGTGTAACTTTTTCAAAATCACAGTAACTTACAGTGATTTTGTCAATTTTGTCAAAATCACCTCAAAACCAAACATGTGCTATATATAACTTCAATTTGTAATTTGAAACTTTTGACTCATGATTGATTAATAGGTAGCTCAAATTTTATTGTTCAATTATACTCTTCTAAATATAATCACACATGAATCATAATCATTTTATGTACAAATCAATATATAATTGTTTTGCCTAATGTGCACAAGTGAGACAGGCCGTCCACCATGCAAGAGTTTGTTTTCACCATTGGATCAAACGAGATATGATATGAGATATTGTTCCAATGTTGAAAACAAGTTTGTGCATGGTGCAAGACGTGTCTCACTTGTGCACAATATACTTGGACATAACTAAAATCAATAAATTTTTCATCCCAACAAAATCAAATCACAAAAACAAAATCAATTGAATAATTAAGCATTAAACCTTCTTAAGAGATGATGCAAGGGTTTTGGAAGTGAATTTCTCCATACTATCAAAAGCCTTTCTAGCACAATCAACAGCATGGATCTGCATAAACGGTGGCATATCAGCTGAAACCATTTTAGCACCATTAATTGCAAAGAAATCACCTAACTCAATCATTGACCCACATAATGATTTTCTTCTACCACCACTTTGACCCATAGAAACTGAAACTCTCTCCTTAACAACATCACTTTCTTCAACTTTTCTTGTTTTTTCAACCTTAACATTTTCAACCACACACCCTTTATAAGATTCCTTCTTCTCATTCTTCAACAACCCCTGAAGTTTCCATCTTTCCAATTCTGAACTAGTTTTTTGAGGTTTCTCTTTATGGGTCCTTTTTGAATTCAAAAAAATACTATCTTTTTCAACTTTTGGTGTTTGTACTATGTTTTGTGTGTTATGGGTGTTGTTGGGTTTTGAGGAATCAAATATAGCAGAAGTTGTCATAGCTTTTGTTTGTAATAAACGTGTGTCAACATGTTTTGTTTGAGGTTGTTTGGTTTTTCTGCTACCTAAGTTTAGACTTTGAAAAGGTTTAACTAAAAAAGATGATTTAGTAGCTTGAATCAAATCTTGGTTTGGTTTTGGGTAGTGAGAAGGTGAAGGTGAGAAGATGGTGGTTTTTGTGGTGGTGGGTTTTGAGTGCATTACCGGAGCAGAAGGTGGATTTGTCTCCGGTGGTACTGTATTTCGCCGCCGGGAAGGACGGTGTGACATGATGAATAGACGGTGCAAATAGCAAAAAGAGAAGAGTATTCTATTTTTATTTTTTTGATATTTTTGTTAAGGTTTGGTTTTGTTATTTTGTGAAAGAAAGAAAGAAAGATAGAAAAGGAAAAGGAGTTATAGAATAGAAGTAGAAAGTGGTTAAAGTGTTGAGATAGGTGCTAAAATGGTTAAAGTGTTGGGGGAAAGAAGAGAAGAGGGGAGAAACAAGTTTGATTGAAACTGTGCATTTTTGATAGAGACTTGTGCGGTGAGATTAGATTTTACTCATTTCATTGTTTTTTTTTTGTCACGCGCCAAAGGGTGTGTGTGTGTGTGTGTGGGATTGTTGACCTTTGACTGGTACTAGTACTAGCTAGGTCTTACGTGTGAGTGAGAATGGAAACAGAGCAGAAAAAGATAGGTTAGGTGAGGTTATGTCATGTCTCTCAGATGGAAAGATAGGTCTTACAAAATGGATTACTATCTCATTACTATTATTGTTTGTTTATTTACCGCTTAAACTCCCTACCTATGAAGCAACAACACTATACCGATATCATATGATACGATACGATACTCATATGCTGATATAGGAAAATTTTAAAAATTATAAATCCAATATTACGTGATACCTTATTTATAAATTAAATATATAAATACACGTTATATAAACATGATTAAAATCAATAATATTAATAATTAAAAGAAGAAAACATCTATTTTTATACTAAAATTTTGGGACAAGCTTAAATGTTTAACAACCTGTTATATAGTAAGACACCATAGTTTTTTTTTTTTTCTAAGTAAAAAATTATATTGATAAAGAAAAACACAAGAAGTGCTAAAGATACAAATAAGCAGATCTGATACAGGAGCATCATAGTAAGTCAAAGTCGTTCAATACTAGAAACTCTCAAGGTTTGATACATGAGAACATCTTAAGTTAATAGTATCTCCAAAAATAATAATCATCAGTACATATTAAACAATATGTCTTAAGTTAAGTATTATACAAAAAAACATCATTAATATTATCCAAAAA
Organism: Trifolium repens; assembly: GCA_030408175.1. Lineage (NCBI taxonomy): Eukaryota > Viridiplantae > Streptophyta > Magnoliopsida > Fabales > Fabaceae > Trifolium > Trifolium repens. The sequence goes on from CP125851.1 coordinate 44,586,456, forward strand.
AACATCACAAGTACTATCCAAAAAATACACATATCAGGTATTATTATTTTTTATTTTAAAAATAATAATTTACCCGATACTTTTCCAATACTTTGAGTATCGGGACTTCACATCTACCTACCTAGGTTAAGAAAAACTTCCCCATGCTTAAAAATGGTTCAATTTTAGAATGATTGTATAAGTGAGTTTCACTTGTTCAGATGGATATATAAAAATTGACTAATAATATTCGTGTGTGTATATATATATATATATATACACGATACTCCCTCCGTCTCATTTTAAATGACATTTTTTTGATTTAGTGTACTATTCATTTGACCTGTTTTGACTTTATTTTTTTACTAATATATACATGCAAATATTAGCATATGAGATGTTGTTTGATTTGTCTCGACTAGTACTTTCAAAATATACCATTTTAATAATTTTTAATAATAGATAATTAGAGATATTAACGATTAAAGTTGTGCATTGACAAACGTGTCAGTGGTCAAACAGGTCATTTATTTTGGGACAGAGAGAGTATATCACATGAGAATGACTATTTTATATGAGAATGTAAGAATGATTAATGGCCTTTAGATTAAAATAGATGGCTGTGATTGAAATAATTATTGTAAGGCATGTCACATTCCCCATTCCTGCCTGTTCTTCTTCTCATCGTTTTCCGTCTATTCTTCTTCTCACCGTTATTTTTCCCATCGATCTTCTTCTCATCGTTCTTCTTCCCACCGTTCCACCATTAGTTCAGACGGTTCCTCTTCTTCCTGGAGTGTGAACAGGGTGTCGTTGTTCGCCGGCATGAATCTTGAAAACAACAAAAACTGAAATTTGCTTCAATTGAATTGTGAATTCGTACCAATTCATTGATGACGACACCTTCTTCTTCATCATCTTAATTGCAATTTGCTTATTCCAAAATCCCTTGCTTACCCCGTTCCCTTTCACCATGAAGAATATTATTTTAATTAATTTTGTTATCAATTTACCTATTCAAATTGATTTGTACCGTTCCCTTCAATTGGTGATACACTTTCTTTTTTCTTTGTTGATTTTTATTTGTTGGTTGCAAACAAATGTCATCGAAGATGGTTAATTTGCTATCAAAGTAAAAAGTTGTCGTGAAATTGAAGGGGACAGATGAAAACCCAGATCTTTGGTGTTTAATGAAATATTGATTGGCTAGGTAAAGGCACATGGGTTGCTTTTTAATCACAGCCATTTATTTTAATCTAAAGGCCAATAGTCATTCTCATATAAAATAGTCATTCTCATGTGATTTCTCATATATATATATATATATATATATATATATATATATAAAAGAAAAAATTGATTTTTTAGATTTATTATAAAGTTGATGTATCTAGACTATAATATTGTTTATATTCATCAACTTTACTATGAATCTAAAAAGTAAATATTTTCTTATATATAAGACTAAAAGAAGTATTATGAATATATGCTAAAATCATCACTGGTCTGTGGTTATAAAAGATGTCTCTAATCCATTGGTGGATCATGAATTTTTGCCCGTGGGAGCTAAAATATGGTGCGTATATTTAACTAAAAAGAATATGTAATAAATTTTTATAAAATACACAATTATACTGATAAAGAAAAAATTCAATATACAAAAGTTTATATAAATTACAATTATCTTCTACGAGATTTCATATTCTAAATAGTTCGATAATATTTTCACTACCAACATCGTAAAATTTGTCACTCTCTCTCTATATATATGTAACTAAAAGATTATTCAAGAGAAGTAAAACGAGGAAAAATGATAAAAAAAATTATTGGAAGAAAACAAATTGATGCTTCGAAGAATTATGAGAGAAGAAAAGTACATTTTAACCAAGAAAGTGTGTGAAAATTAAAAAGTTGAAGTAGTAAAATGTTTAAAAAAAAAAAAAACTTGTGATAAATAGGTAATAAACCTAGTCACGGGGGCTTAAAAGTAATAGTGATACTAGTATTAAAGAAAAATGATTTGTTTTCGTGGTGGCTTGAGCCCCCAATAGCTTGTGCTTGTATATGACACTGCTCTAAGCATTGATATTTTAAAGGTCGTGCTAACTAATATCTTCGGGATACTGATTAAAGAAATAAAAAAGAAAATAGTTAGATAAAAAAAATATTAAATAAACAACTTTCAATAATTTATTTTTTTCTTATTTTTTAACTAGTATTCAAGAACACTAGTTAGCATTTTTCAAATTTTAGATATATGATGGTCTATTTGTTATGAAAAAGAGAGACCAAAGAGAGAGAAGTTGATTTGAGAAGGATATAAGAAAATATTACCTCGTCCCATTTTATTAGAGCTATTTTAACAAAATGACATTATTCACTTATCTTGCTTTGACCATACTTTTTTAATAATATATATATATATATATATATATATATAAAAGATCTTGTTTGATTTGTTTTGATGAGTATTTTCAAAATATCAAGTTTTTATAGTTTTTACTAATAGAAAGTTAAATATATTAGTGAGCAAAATTGTGCATTGGCATACATGCAATAATCAAACTAGTTCTTATATTTTGAGACAGAGGTAATATGATATCTCTCTCGTTTGGTAAAAATGACGAACAAGTCTTAGGTAGTCACACTAGATTATCATCTTGTTATTGTTTGTTTAATTGCAACTTAAATTTCTTTACGATAAAAAAAAAGGTTTCATTTTTAAGTAAAATGATTGGTTGTACTTGATTGATGTAAGTTTAATAATAATTATTTTCTACTGTTTTAATTGAATAGATATTAATTAAGTCATTATTTTAATCGTAAAAAAAATATAACTATTAATTTATACATTTAAACAATAAACAATAATATATGTCGTCGTTGAAATTTTAAATAATTTTAAAATAATGGTCTACACTCTATAATATACTATTTACAAAGATATCCATATATATCCATATATATTAAGATATAAGTCAAATGCATTTTTATGTCATTTAACTCTGACGTTTGTAATAAATTTATTCTTTTAGTTTTTTAAGTTGTATTAATTAGTCCTTTTAATTTTTCTAAGTAGTAAATTGACATTCAGGCTACAAAAGATCAGAGTATACTAGTATAGTGCCTTGGGACATCCGTAACAGGTGGCCGAATTGCTTCTCATTGAATATACATCTTCTTTTTTCTCACACTTTTCGGGAAGGGAACTCGTGTGCAGACAAGTTGGCTAGCCATGGCTGCTCCGTTGCTGATTTTCAATTGTGGTCATCTCCCTTTGCTTATGATGACTTCATCATGGTTAGATTTGGTTGTACTCAATTAAGAGTTTCTTAGGATTTTTCTTCTTACTTTTGTTTTGCTTTGTTTGTTTGCTTTTGCCCCCTCCCCCCGGCTTGTAACTTCGGTTTTTTTCCTTTATATATATATATAATTTATGAGCATTTGGCGTAGGATGAGGGTCTACGAAAGGTACCAACCTAGTTGGGATTTCTTCTAGATCCTTTGACGTCATTATGCTCTTAGTTCACAAAAAAAAAAAAAAAGTAAATTGATCATTTAACTTTGTAATAGATTATACTGCTATGAGTTATGACTGTTTGTTACCGAAATGCTTACATTGCTATTACTCTTTTAACAATTGATAGCTATTGATAATATTAGATCATTTCGATTACTACCAACATCTACAAGTATTGTATGTACCGCTATAATACTCCCTTAAAAGCATTTACCAAACTCAATGAATGGTATACGTTTTAGAAATCTTCGTTCACATTATTCAAGACACATACAGATTCTCTCAGTGGTCATGTAAGCAATTTTATATACAATGTCATGTCACTCGGTAAATGACCACGTGGGCATTTCTGTAACGAATTATCATTAAAATGATAATAGTTTAATTTGTTACAAAGTTAAAGAATCAATTTGAAACTTAAAAAACTAAAAGGATGAATTTTTAACAAAGGTTAAAGTTAAAGAACTTTGAACGCATTTTACCTTAAAATACACCATGGGTTTTAGGTAAATTCTAACATGAACATGGTTTACGGTGGATCATATTGATAAAAAAAATTTAAAACATCAACAATGATAAACATCGTCTCATAAATCTAGAGGCTAATGTGCTTATAATTTTTATAATTTAAAAAAACTTGATTGATATCGGTTTGATTAAAACAACAAATATACTTGTTATTCTCATGGTTGGCTGCATTAATGTTAAAACAACTTAATGTGCAAAGTGCAACATGTTGGATAAGATGTCTCATCACAACTAGAACATCTTACTCAACATTGTCAACATGTCAGGACAAATGTTCTGGAACAACATGTTGAACAGGATGTCCCAACCTGCGTAGGACATCATGAACAGGCAGAACACGATCATCTTATCTTATGTGTGCGTGAATCTTTCTGAATTGATTACATAACACGATTGGATGATTGCCTGGATTGTTACAAGAGATTTGTAACAAACATATGAGCTGGATGCGATCGGAAATCACATCTAACTCAATATAGGATTTACTTGAATCTTATTTTATAGAATTAGTTTTTTAAAAAAGTTTATTTTAAAAACTAACTTTCTATCGTGGTGCAGCTCAAATACAAGGCAAATCTGAAGAGCTGCAACATCTATAAATAGAAGACTCGACCAACAGATTCAAGTACCCGCAACAATTGAAATATCTCTAGAAGTAAAAGCTAGAACTTGCGAGTCAAGATCTTGTGCCCACTGTGCAAGGTCAAATTACTTTCTCTATAACTTAGGTGTTAAGCTATAGAGTTAGGATTTTTAGTTGGATTGATTAATTCAACATCTCTCCATTAGGAAGTGATCGTAGAAAAGTGGGTGGGTTCTCATATTTAGGGGGAGTGAACCTCTAAGTAGAAGGTGCACTAGGATTAAGAAAAAGCATACACATCAATGAGTTTTTGGTGTGCGTTGTAAGACTAAGTATTAATTCAAAGTAGTGGTTTTCTTTCCTAGATTGATATCCCCCAGACTGTGTATATTTACACTAAACTGAGTTAACTATTAATTGTGTTCTATACTATTCCCTTTAACATTCTGCAATTACGAATATACAATCATGCATCACAATTGTCGTACACGTTGTCCCATACATCATATAAATAGAACAATTATCTCAGACAACATGTAAGAGATCTGTCTCCTGACGAACATAATTTACAATACTCTCTCCAGTTAATTTATAAACAAATTTTATATTTTTTTTGTACATTAAAAAATAAATATATGTGACCTATATTATACAAGTCCATTTTTTAATGTACCGAAAAAATAAATTTACTTATAAATATAAGTGAAGGAAATACATGTAGTATTTTTTTTTTGAAATTGAAATACATGTAGTATTGAATCGTATAAGTAAACCACCGAGCTATAAATAAACACAAAGATCGTAAATTTTTATTTCTTGAAAATATCATCAATAATCTTTTACTATAATTTTTAACATTAAACACTAATCCACAATAGAAACTCCGATGTAAACATCATGGGAGGAAAGGGAGATAAACAAATTACCAAGCAATAACATGTCATATCTGGCCAAGGCTAGCATGGACAAGGGACTTAGGTCTCCCATGGTGGGAAAGTTTGTTTAATGGTTGAATTATGATGGTCCACACATTTTTACCATGTCCTACACACACATGAACACTCTTATTTTAATTTTTCTTTTCTCTCTCACCTAAAATTTTAAGTTGCTGTGTTGTTGAAGTTACAATGAAGAGGAGGAAGAAAGAACGCATTCTTTTTTTTTCTTTCTTTTAATAAAATAAATAGGTATTTAACTTTTAAAAATGGTATTTAATTGACAAAATTACATGTTTTTTTATCTTATTTTTTTTGTAATATTTTAGTCAGTTATCTTTTATTTGTAACACTTTGGTCATTTATCTTATTATATATTTGTAATATTTTGGTCATTTATTATTTATATGTAACATTTTATTCCTTTATCTTTTATAAATTTATAAATTTTTAGAAATAAGAAAACTTTGATGAAATATTTATAAATTTTGAAATATTTCATCATTTGAGATCATGTGTGTCAACGTTAATACTCAAAGTTTAATATTCAAAGTTTTTCATCATCTGAGATCATTTGTAAATATTCAAATTATTTTGAATTAGCTAGCAAATCACGAGGCGACGTGTGTCAACGTATAGTGACATTTTTAATTAGTAAGCAAATTAAACGTTTAGTCATTTATCTTTTTTTTTTTTAATATTTTGATCATTTATTTGTAACACTTTGGTCTTTTACCTCATCTTTTTGTAACACTCTGGTCCTTTATATTTTATTTGTAACACTTTGGTCCTTTAAAGAACATGAATATATGAAAGAATTGGTGAAGATGATGAGTATATTCATCAAAATTATGAGTTTTATTTAATTTTAATAAAAATGTATCTTAACAAATAAAATTCAGCATTTTTTAATTAAAAAAATATGAGAAAAATGGTTTATATGTGAATGTTATAAAAGATAAAGAATTAATGTGTTACCTATAAATGATAATGATAAAGGACCAAAGTGTTACAAATATATAAGATAAAAGACCAAAGTGTTACAAATAAAAGATAAAGGACCAAAATATTACAAAAAAATAAGATAAAAGACCAAAGTATAATTTTGCCAATTAAATACCATTTTTAAAAGTTAAATACCTATTTATTTTATTAATTAAAAGAAAAAGAAAAAAAGAATGTGTTCTCCCCCCTCTTTCATTGTAACTTCCACAACAACAACCCAGCAACTTCAAATTTTAGGTGAGAGAAAAAAAAAAATAAAATAAGAGTGTTCATGTGTGTGTAGGACATGGTAAAAATGTGTGGACCATCATAATCCAACCATTAAATAAACTTTTCCATCATGGGAGACCTAAGTCTCTTGTCCATGCTAGCCTTGTCCGTCATATCTAATGTCAAAAAAAAAAAAAAATGCCATATCTTTAAGATAGTCCAAATATAAAAACAGAAGCATGTCAAATCGTGTTTCTAGATTCTGGTCTCATGGCACACATGTGGTCGACGAACAGTGTCATTAACTCTAGATGGTGTTTGTTGGTCAAGACCGCCCAAAGTGGAAAATGTTGCCACCAATAACATTCTCTAAATTGTCAAAAAAATAAAATAATAATAATATTTTTTATGTAGACCAGATATATTAGTTTTTTAATAAATTTAAAAAGTGATTTTTTTGTTTATAATTGTGTCCATAGGGAGTACTGATACTAGGAGAGTGGATTCTCTCAATTGTTAAAAACCATTGAAAAAATAATGTGTAATCTAGATCATTCATATATTAAAAAAGTATAAAGCTGGAATTAAAAAAAAATTGACTAAGGATTGAGATGTAAAAATTGAGAAAAATTGAAAAAAAAATGAAAAAGACCCATTCTCCTACTAGTAGTAATAAAACTCACAAAGTTAATAAATTTGATTTAAAATGTGTCTATGAGTACAATTTTCTTTGTATAGAGATTATATGTAATATACTTCATCCCGTTATTATTATAAGTAAAAAATTATTTCTAGGTTTATTAGAAAATTGATGTATCTGACTTATATTATGTTTTAGATACATAAGTTTTATAATGAACCTGAAAAATTCTACCAAAAAAAAAGTAATGAACCCAAAAAATGATTTGTTGCTTGTTATAATGATCGGAGAGAGTATAAAAATTAGGGTTTGAATTTTAGTACACTACTTGTTCATTTGAGTTGATGAGATTGCAGTCACTAATTTACTTGATAAAAAATATTTTAAATTTTGTACCAATATCATGGTAACCCAAAAAAATAAAAAAATAATTTTAAAAAATATTTAAAAAATGTTAAGACACAAAAAACTTAGAATTACAAAGTCTTTTTTCTAGAAGTCAGAGTGGTAACACGCAAAGAACTTGCATTTAATAAAAAAAAATCTAGTAATATTTAAAAAGTTGAACCTTAAGTTTCAAGGAATGTTTAGATCTTTGTCAAAAAAAAGTTTAGATCTTGTTAAAATGTGCTCTAAGACTCATGTTAGTATAACTCGTCTTTTAAACTTCATAAGTCCTGGTTACAGTTAAATCGAAAATCTTGATATTAATAGGTTGGATATGTTTTCGAGTTTGAATCCAATATCTTGGCTGAGGTGGGCCATGATCCACCCCCACCCCAAAATAATATTTTTTTTGTATTAATTTAAGGGTTTTTTCTAACATGAGTTGACCAGGTGGTGCACGGTGCACCACTTAATTAACTGTTTCATGTTAGCTAGCCTTTACCCAATTTAAGTATATTATTAATACTTTTAAGTCATTCAGTATACAATTAATATTAATATTAATTTAAATATTATTTTAGATTTTATTATTGATGATTATAAGTTACTCAATACATATATTATTTCAAGTATTAGTTTATAGTCTATCACTTAGTACACTTAGAGTATTATTTGAAGATGTGCAGTTTAATTTTATAATAATAAACTTTAACTTTGTTTGACATAATATAGCCGATAACTGATTGAATTTTAGTGTTAGATAAAATTAACAATTTAACTAGCATAAAAATTTGAAAAAAAATATTTAATTTAATTTTTTCAAGTAAGATAACATGTGTAAAATTGGAATAAATTAAAAATAAAAGTTATAAGCTAATTGAATAAACTTATCAAAATAAATATAATTTATATAATTTATTTGATTCATGTTTGTTTATATTTTAGGACGGATTGATATATATTATTTATATAGTTTTTGCCTATATATTGCTCATAAAACCCTTGCAAAAAGAAACTCGCTAAAAAAAGTCAACTCAAAAGATTTTTAAGTTTATCACTTAACTAATTTACAAATTTGAATGAATATTATTTTTTTAGTAAAATAAAATAAAAAATCTGTCAAAATTAAAAGAAGTAAAATAAAAAATTTATCACTTAATTAATCAGCATGAAGTTGAATAATCTATTTACCAATTGAAAACTTTAGACCTTTAGTAATACCAACTGTCATCTATTTGGACAAATTTTTTATTTAATTTCTCTCACTCATGCAAATTCCAAAAGCATAGTAATTTTGTGGAGTATTTATACGAAAATGGATTCTAAGCAGTATCTACGTTAACACTATAACTGTTGTTTGCCGATAAAAAATGAACAGATGATATTAAAATTGTAGAAAATTGATATGGATAAATCAAAATCGTCTGATTATTTTCCAATGGTTGAGATTGTCTATAGTGTAAAACTGCATGAAGCAATGACAACAAACAATTTGAATCCAAATTTACTCTCTCTCCCCCACCCCTCCTCATTTTGGGCAAAAATAATTCGAATGAAGTTAGACTTTATTTAAACGCAAGATATACCAAATTTTGAAAATTAAAGCAGAAGTGTGTCCTATTACTTTTCAAAAGAGTTTGAAAAGGTTATTTTAAAAACCTGGCATGACTTCTTAGTTATTTATAAAATTTTTAAAAAAAAACACCATTTATCTTTTTTTTCACCACCAGTTTAATCTGGTTCGAGGGTCAGTTTTGATATCAAGTGGTTTAAGCCCCCTCTAGAATGCAGTTGCGAGGAATCAAACTGTGGTCCTCCCTACCAAGTTCAGTGCCAATCACTCTATTTTGCCATGTTATTGATGATACTGCACCTTATTTAAACTACTTATATAATTTGTATGCTATCTATTTTGCCACATGTCCAATTCCTTATATGGAGAGAAAAATTAAGAAGCAAATTCATTCTTCTATGAGATCCACTTAGATACCAACATTGGAGATAATATAAGGTTTAGTTTGACAATGCCAAATTTCGAGCTTGTAGTTTATAAACTCACATGACAAAAAAAGAACCTTTCGATAATTTTTTTTTCTTTACGAGCTTATAGTTTATAACTTACAATATCATTTTTCTCTCAATTTTATTATTGTCATTTTATTTGAAATTAAATAATATATATATATAGACAAAAAACAACAATATTTATTCATTCAAATCATAGAGAGCATGTAACACCCTAAACCCTTTATTTAATTTATTCTAGTTTTAGAAATATTTTTTCAAAACTCGCAACGGATAATAAAATATTACGACCCAAAAATTGAAGATTTATTAAAATATATAGTCTAAGGTATTACATACTTCATTAAAACACTACTAATAAATTAATTAGTAAACATTCCTTGTACAAAACTCTTTAAATATAAAATACACCTTTAATTAAATTGGACAACTATAATAATAAAGACCCTAAAGAACCATTCTCAGTGTCATGATCAGAGCAAAGCTTCACCGAGATAACTCGAAGATCCAAAATTCATAACCTGAGAACCTAAACCCCACATAACAAATAGGAAATAAATAGATTTAGTTAAGACAATCTAATAATAAAACAACTAAGTTTAAGGAATGTCATACACTAACTACCTCAAGTATACAACATAAATACTTATCATAAAATTCATGCGTTATCATCAAGTTACATTCAATTCGAGTAAGATACCAATAAACATTGCATATCTCCAACATATCACTTAAGAAGAGTCATCACAATCATTACCAATGAATTCAAACATATGCCAATTACCAAGTATCAAGTGACAAGTAACAATTAACAATTAAGCAACTAATGCATTTTCCTAATGCATACTAATGACACATAATCATGTATGTTATCCTAAAATGAACTAAATGCATGTGGTACCCATCACTGTTTTTATTGGAAAACTTATTCCAATTGTATTCAATCCACTCAACGAAAGAATACCTTCATCACCACTTAATCTTACGACCTGAATGTATGCATGAATGTACATTTTTGCCAATCATATGATTACATTCTCATCATACAATGGATAACATAATCCAATCATATATTCTATCCACACAACTATAAAATATAACAATTCATCGTCATCATATTATAACCACTATCTTACCTTAATTAAGTTGGACACTCTCTATTTCTTCATCTCCTATATCTTCAATCTTCCAACCTCTCTTCTTTCTTCTCTTTTCTTTCTTCCTTTCTTTACGAGTTTTCTCTATACTCTTTCTTCCTCCACAAAAAAAGTCATAAAATGAGTTTCTCTCTCTAAACCAACCTCTTATATAGTTAGGGTAAATCACTTCACTTCTATATACTAAAAGACCACAATACCCCTTAACTTAACATCTCTACTCTTTTCCCATATACACCTCCTTCTCTACTTCTCTTACCAACATAATTATTTCTTAGGCCCATTACTCATAAAACCCATTATTTTCCTCATTCTATTTTTAATTAATTATTCTACCCAAGACACAATAACTAATAAATTAACACATAATCAATTAATTAAATTAAACCATCACAATTAAAATAAATACAAATAATTAATTAATTCCCAATAATTAAATCTGGATCGTTACAGAGCACATCAATCGAAATCAATACATATTCAAGTTTGCTAAGAACATATGAATCTGCGAACATGCTCATAACATCCGAGTTAATAGCATAAAATGACTTAATGTCTATGACAAAGGCTACAATTACTATAACAAAATTCAAATGTCCGGAATAGTCATGCATTCAAATCTGCACTAGATTTGGATCGAAGCAAATCTGCAAATTTAAACAAACAAACGACGTACCAAGAAGAGAAATCAAAACAAACATCATACAAAGACGGAAAATCAAAACAAAAACTTCGCATTAAGACGAGACTAAAATAACACCATATAAAAAAATCAAGAAGAAAAACTCGAATGAAACCTAACACTATAAACTATTTTAATTAATTAATTTTACCAAACAATATAAATTTAATCAATTAGATTATCTACCATCTCTTATAAATCTTATTCAATAACTGATGTATCTGATCTAAAATATAAATTAGATATATCTATCGCCCAATAAACTTAACAAACAATTTTTTTTATAATAAAATATAAAATAACGTATAATTTATTTGTTATATGTGAGCTTATCAGCTATCAATTTTTTTTTCAAAGATAAGTCAAATATTTTAATTGTTATAAATTCACTCTCCCAAGTATGAACCTAACCAACTTATAACACCTCAACTATCTTTGATAGGAATTGGTTGTCAAAAATCAAACAAACTATTTTCATAGGAATTGTCTATCCTTAGGTTATTCAATTATGAGTTTTATAGGAATTGTCTATCCTTAGATTAGTCAATTCAATCATGGGTTATGGCCCAAAACTTTAGTCAATATAAAAATAAAAATTCCTATTTGGAAATTTGAAATGAATTTCTCTTTCTCACATAAAAAATTCCTCAAAAAAGAAGTTCCATTAAACCGTTTCCTTTTTATGACCTTTACACGTAATAATACTTTTACTATTAATTTGCTACCAACGCCGACTGATAAAACCTCTCTTTGACTTTTCTGAAACCAAACACAAACGGAGCAGCAACGATGATGATGACGACGACGACGACGAAGAGAGGAAGAACAACAACAAAGGTACAAACGTTGTTCTTCTCTGTATGTAGACAAAGATCCTTTCACATTCTCATCATCATCGCTGTTTTCTATGTTCTTCTTTTCACTCTCGAAATCCCTTTCGTTTTCAACAAAACCGCCGCCACTCGTTCCGAAAGAAACGCTTTAGAACAACAACAACAGCTTCAACCGAGTCAGACGATTCAACTCACTCGCCGAAACAATCACAGTTTGATTCTATCTGGATTAGTCCTAAACGACGCCGCATTTGAATCCGAAGTTTATCAATCAGCGTGTCGAGTTGGTAAAAGGGTTTGGGAAGAACTTCAATTAGCGAAAACCCCAGTTCAAAACGGTGTCGTTTTGAAACCAGGAAATTTAACCGGGTTATGCCCGCGTTCTGTTTGGGTTACCGGGTCGGATTTTGTTGGGAATGGTAGTTTGATGGTGATTCCTTGTGGGTTGACGTTAGGTTCACATATAACGGTTGTTGGGAAACCATTGAGAGATGGGGATGGGAAAAAGTCTCAATTTGTGATGGAATTGCAGGGTTTGAAAAGTGTTGAAGGTGAAGAGCCACCTAGGATATTGCATTTCAATCCTAGGTTGAAAGGTGATTGGAGTGGTAAACCTGTTATTGAGCTTAATACTTGTTATAGGATGCAGTGGGGTACTTCTTTGCGTTGTGATGGTTGGAAATCTAGGGCTGATCAAGACACTGGTAATCATTATTCTAACTTTATATTATAATTTTGTGTATTTGTGTGTGTGTGTTTCAATGTTTAATTTCATGCTGAATGAATAGATTGATAGTAAAATTTAGATGTTTGGTTGTTAATACTAGTTTTGACTTGAAGTGATGGAAATTACTAATACTAGTTTTGTCTATTTGAGTTGGTTTGAAAATTTTAGACTATGTTTTATACTATTGAATTTGATTTTAGAGTAAAAAGATTGAGACATGTTATTTCACTTTTAACTTCAGTTACAAGTAAGTCAATTGTGCGAAGTGAGTTTTTGCTTTGATTATGAGAGTGCGAACGTGCATTGGTAGTGAAGTTCTGAGTTGTAGATTTGGGGTTCACCGTGTGTTTTTGAAGGTCAAGCGGACATGGTTCTAAACACACCGAAAGTGTAGTTCATTTAGAATTTTGCTTTTGTTGTCAAATGTTGACTGTAGTGCAGATTATATGGTTGATAAAAGGTGCCTTGATTATGCATTTGAATGGTTGATGTACTAAATAGATGAAATGATGGTAGTTTTCGATTGTATGGTTATGAAATTGTGCAACAGTCCAGTTCATTCTTGATGTATTGTTTGTTCATTGTAATTGTGATGGCTCTAAATTGAGTTGTTGCTTTTTGTGTTTGGAACAGTTGATGGACTGGTTAAGTGTGAGAAGTGGATTGGGGGAGAATCAGGAGATGATAGGCAAGCGGTGGAGTCTAAATCAGAATGGTGGTTGAAGAGACTCATAGGTCGGACAAAAAAAGTAACAGTTGATTGGCCATTCCCATTTAACGAGAATAAGCTATTTGTTCTTACGCTTAGTGCTGGATTGGAGGGCTATCATTTTAATGTTGATGGGAGGCATGTGGCCTCTTTTCCTTATCGCACTGTGAGTAATGAATGTCATTCAACTTTCCGACCTGAAGTTGGATTTGTATCATTTCTTGATTTTGAGTTTTTAATTTGAGCAGGGCTTTACTCTTGAGGATGCTACTGGACTCACTGTAAAAGGAAATATTGACGTCCATTCTATATTTGCTGCCTCCTTGCCTTCAACGCATCCTAGTATTTCGCCACAGCAGCACCTTGAATTTTCAACCAGATGGCGTGCCCCACCCCTACCTGAATTTGGCGTGGAATTGTTCATCGGCATCCTATCAGCTGGAAACCATTTTGCTGAGCGGATGGCTGTGAGAAAATCATGGATGCAGCATAGCCTTATCAAATCTTCAGAAGTGGTGGCTCGTTTCTTTGTAGCACTGGTAATGCTGACGAGATGACACACCCTTTTGGTTTCATGGTTGTTTATTTTCTTGCGGGGTTCTTAAAATTTCAATCTTTTTTTACAGCACCAGAAAAAAGAAATTAATTCAGAGTTGAAGAAGGAAGCTGAATTTTTCGGAGATATTGTTATAGTGCCTTACATGGATAACTACGACCTTGTTGTGTTGAAAACAGTGGCTATATGTGAATATGGGGTAAGTTGCTGTTCGATTAAAATTCTCAGTTTGAAAAATGAATAAATTTTCGAGAGGATATATAAGATGTGCTACATTGTTTGTAGGTTCATACAGTGGCTGCAGGGCACATCATGAAAGGCGATGATGACACGTTTGTGAGAATGGACGCTGTTATAAACGAAGTAAGGAATGTTCCGGATTCTATGAGCTCTTATATTGGGAATATAAATTATCACCACAAACCCTTGCGCCATGGTAAATGGGCTGTGACATACGAGGTAATCAGAACCTGTTGCAATCTTATGTTATTTTTGTTGTTAAGGAGCGAGAGTTGTCTACGATAGAAAATTATGACTTATCACATTAACTTAAACACTGTTGATGATTTGTGTGCGTGCAAAGATTGATTTTTATTGGTTGCATTATGTTTTCAGGAGTGGCCAGAAGAGGATTACCCACCATATGCTAATGGGCCGGGGTATATTCTGTCTTATGATATTGCACACTACATTGTTTCTGAATTTGAGAAACATAAATTAAGGGTTAGTGTAAAATATCGCCGCACACTTTCCCTTTTTTTTTTTATTTGATCAAGTAGCTCCCTTCCGGTGCATATAACAGTCTATTGTGACTAAAGTTGTTTTTCTTTTCTTCTAAATGCAGTTGTTTAAAATGGAAGATGTGAGTATGGGAATGTGGGTAGAGCAATTTAACAGCACAAAACCGGTATATTATTCGCATAGCTTAAAATTCTGCCAGTTTGGGTGTATAGAAGGCTATTACACAGCTCATTACCAATCTCCAAGGCAGATGATTTGCCTTTGGGATAAATTGCAGCGGCATACAAGTCCTCAATGCTGCAACATGAGATGACAAAGTGGTGTATTAGACTCCATCTTTGTATTTATAGAGAGGAACAAAGGAAACAAGTTTTGCAGTCATAGCTTAGCTTTGAATATTTGTAAATACAGCGGAGCTCAAGATAGAAACCTTAGCACTGTATAAAATGGCCTTTTAAATTCCATTATTTATATATTCTTTTGATAAGAAAATTTCATTACTTATTGATACCTTAGGTGCTAATTTGTTTTGAAGATGAATGGGAGGATTGGGTTGGGATGAGGGAAGCTGCAAACATATAGGGGATAGTTTCATACTTTAGTCAAATTCTCTTCGTTCTTATAGATTGTTATAGGGATTTTGCTGACCAAGAAAGCTTGCAATATGGAGATATTTCTACATAGAAATGTTGACCCTAATAGACATGATTACTGGGAGATTTTATATATTATGAAGAATCCTATGTGCTATAATGATTCAACAAAGAATATTTCCCATGGTTTCTTTAGGTACACATTTGATTTTAATAAACTTAAGGTTTGTGTTTCTTAATTTTTTTATTACATTTCAATTAAAGGAAAATTCTAATATGGACCGTTTATACAAGTGGTCTATCACATATCGGTACTTGAAAAAATATTTAAAATTTTATTGACGACATTGTTGTTTGAAAGTATAAGTTAGTTAATGATCATTTTCATTTTAATGAAACATATGGACCTCAATCTGAAATATTACATTCTAGACTCCTACAAGAAGTAATATCATAAAGATGTTTGCCAACAAATATTTTATCATGTTAATGGAGATCATTTATGGATAAGAATTAAGATATCTTAATGCACAACTATTTTATCATGTTAATGGAGATCATTTATGGATAAGAATTTAGATATCATAATGCACAACTACCCATTGAGAAGAGTTTATGATGAGAGTATTTTCCGTATAACATTATATCTCATTAGATTTTTCTTCATATAAAAATGTATTTCATTTAAATTCTGCAATAAAAAAAATAATCACATTTATGCCTTGTGAGGTCAAATACAAATACCCATGATGTGAATGTAATGAAAGGAAAATCAGTGGGCCTCTTATGTGATTTTGAAATGTGTTTTTTGAAGTTTTTCTAATTCAAATTTGAAAAAAGTTCAGAAAACACATTTTGAAGTTTTTTTTCAAGGAAAAATTTTTAAAAACGCGTTCCGAAATATTTATTCAAGAAAAAAAAAGAAGTTTGGAAGGTATAAAAGAAACCTGGGAAGAGAAATTTGCTTATTATAGTGTGACAATGAAGTTCTAGTTAACAATTTTGCTTAATGAGATCATTGATGAATATGGTGTGTGATGTTTGTACTATTCTTCTTAAACAATGTAAGATGATCCTCCATTATTTTTCTTATTTTATGATTTAGTATATTAGGCGGCCAATCATTTGAGCTTTCAATGGATTGTTTTTGAGAGACACATTCTCTTGCAATCAATCTCATGTAATATCAACTTTTGATTTATTTATTATCATAAAAAAAGACTTTTATTTATTCACAATATGGATTAACTTACAATCTAAGATAAATTGGCCACTTTAAAAAAAAAAGGATAATGAAACTATGGAACTTTTATTTTAAAAGATAAATGATTTTTGGACATTAAAATTTTGAAATAAAATACAAAAGTCTCTTAGTTTTGTGTGCATTTTTCAAATGTTTATAATTAGATTGAAGATTAAAAGTAAGTAAAAGATAGAAATAAACTTATATGCGGCGTGTCATTTCTTTGACAATAATGATATTTACACACTCCTAACATTTTACTCCATCCGGTCCTATATATAAGAAACATTATACTTTTTAGATTCATTGTAGAATTGATGTATTTAGACTATATTATTGTCTAAATACATCAATACCACAATGAATCTAAAAAGTCAACTTTTTCTTATATATAAGACCGGAGTAACACTTAATTTTCTCTCTATCTCTTAGGTGTTTGTTTAGCTGGTGTACGAGTGTCAACAAAAAAATTTCCTTTAATATTTAAAAAACACATTTGATTCTAAAATAATGTGATATATATATAATATAAGTGCGCATATGAAGTGGTTAGTGCTATGCATTACCATTTGGGCTAGCTTCTATTATTGGCTAATTGCTATACAAATTTGTGTTGTTGCCGCATGCACGCAAGTACACAACTAGTATGACTATGATTCTATGAAGGAAATTACAATTTGCAAAAGTTCCTATGAATCATCAATCCAATCCAACTACTGCTTTTAAAGCTAAAATAATACGCAATGGTTTGCTATGTTTTTTTTTTTTTAAAATGAAAGCTAAAATAATACTCAAACAAGTACACTAGAACTTTCTTGCTTAGTGTCTTTCTTTTTAATCATTTTCGTTTTTTTTTTGGTACATATTTTCGTTTTTATCCTCCAGGACAAACTCTATAATACCTTATTATTATTATTATTATTATTATGTTGTTTTTAAAAATAGTCCGAATTGTTTAAAAATAAAAAAATTGGGAAGAAAAGAAAAAATATTTGAGAGCAATTGGAAAGGTTTTGAGACTATGTTGTTTTTGTTAGAATCAGATATACTAAAATATAATAGAGATAGCGGCTAGGGTTTCAATAATATCAGAATTGCATTACTTAACAAAATAAGGATTACAAAGAGAATATATAATAATATCTAATGGACTAATCTAACTACCATAAAAGCCCAATAACAAAAGTTCATTATCTAACACTCCCCCTCAAACTCACGATGCATCAACAACATCGGGAGTTTGTCAAACAAAAATAAATAATCAACTAAAATAAATCTCTAATACCACCCCTCAAGCTAAAGCTTGCTAAGCTCTGAGTTTGTCACAAAATCAGTCCTGAAAATAAACCAATATCAGATTCAACTTCAGACTTCAGATTTTCAGCTTCAGACTTCAAATTTCAGATTTCAACTGTCAGTATTCCCTCACCGGATTCAGATTTTCAGATTGTGAGTATTCCCTCATCAGATTCAGATGTGAGTATTCCCTCACCGGATTCAGATTGTGAGTATTCCCTCACCAGATTCAATTGTGAGTATTCCCTCACCGGATTCAAATGTGAGTATTCCTCACCAGATTCAGATTTTCAGATTGTGAGTATTCCCTCACCGGATTCAGATTGTGAGTATTCCCTCACCGGATTCAAATTTCAAATTGTAAACTATCGCTTACCAGACAGAACAAAACGTAACCAGACATAACTAAATAGATCAGATCAAACCAAAGGAGACAGAACCAAAACAAATATGAATGTTGTGTATGACTCAAAATTATTAAGCTACTTGTTTCTCAAGACACTTGGACCACAAGGATATGTCTTGAAGTGCAAGTCTAGCAATCTTGGTTAGCAAGACATATGGGCCAATAGGATACTTTCTTGGAGTGCAAGACTAGCAATCTTGGTTGGCAAGTTATAGTCCATAAAGTGTTGTCTTGGGGTGCAAGACAAGTAGATTGATGGCTATAAATACACAACATGAGCATTAGTTTGAAAGTGTGAAAAACAAAGAAAGCAATCTTAGAGAGATCGAAAGAGAGAACTTTTAGGATTAAAAGTTGAGTGCTTTTGGGAAATTCTAGGGTTGGGAACCACATTGTATTCACCTTGGGAAACACTTGTTGATTGAATCTCTTGGTCACGGGGAGAGATTCGGGAAAAGGGTAGAATTAGGAAAACTCTAATTCTTGTAACTCTTGTGGAGAATCTCATTGTAATCAAGGTTTCTATCGATAGTGGAACGGAGAGGCTGCTCTCTCCCCCAGATTAGGTTCATTAACACCGAACCGGGTAAACAATATTATTGTGTTCTTTATCGCTTTCACTGTTTATTCTTGTTCGTGATTATTATTGTCTGTTCTCAATTTGTGGTTGCTTTAATCGTTTGCTCCACACACTAAAGGTTATTGGTGTGATATCAATCGAATTCACAACAATTGGCGCCCACCGTGGGGCAAAGGGTCAATCGAATTAAAGTACCATGGGTTCAAAGTTTGAAATTGAGAAATTCACCTGGAGTAACGACTTTGGGTTGTGGAAGGTGAAGATGAGGGCACTTTTAACTCACCACAAGTGTGTAGAAGCGTTAAAGGGTGTGACACAGATGTCGGCTACACTTTCGAATGCGGAGAAGGCCGAGATGGATGAGAAAGCATTGAGTTCTATTATCTTGTGTCTTGGTGATAAAGTGTTGAGAGAGGTAGCGCGGGAGACTTCGGCGGCGGCTATGTGGGCAAAGCTTGATTCATTGTATATGACCAAGTCTTTGGCACAAAAACAGTGTTTGAAGCAACAACTGTACTTCTTTCGTATGGTTGAACACAAGTCTGTGGTGGAGCAACTTGCTGAGTTTAATAAAATCATTGACGATTTGGCGAACGTTGATGTGAATTTGGAAGACGAAGACAAAGCCTTTCATTTGTTGTGTGCTTTACCTAAGTCATATGAAAACCTCACGGATGCATTGCTTTATGGCAAGAAAGGTACTATCACCTTGGATGAAGTCCAATCAGCTTTGAGAACCAAGGAGTTGACCAAGTTTAAAGACTTGAAGGTTGATGATGCTGTGGAAGGGTTGAATGTGGCGAGGGGTAGAAGTGAGAACGGAGGCAAAGGGAAAGGGAAACATGGGTCCAAGTCTAGGCCAAAGGGTGATGGTGGTGGCAAGTTCAAATGCTACTATTGTCAGGAACCGGGTCACTTCAAAAAGGATTGTCCTCAGAGAGGGGGCAGTGGTAGTTCGTCGGCTCAGGTTGCGGTGAGTGATGAAGCTTATGAGGAAGGCTATGAGAGTGCGGGAGCACTCATAGTCACAAGCTTGGAACCGTAGATGGTTGTCAGCCTGGAGAGGCGGTGGTAACAATACTCAACCTCAGCCTGGAGAGGCGGTGGTAACAATACTCAACCTCGGCCTGGAGAGGCGGTGGAATAATACTCAACATCAGCCTGAAGAGGCGGTGATAAGAATACTTAAGTTTTGCAGGTTACAAGGTGGGAAACATAGTGAGACCTTGGTGGAGGAATCTCGGTTTGAGGTGGAGCTTCTGATAGTGGGACTAGAAGAATGCAATCAACATTATCTCTTGGCTATCTAGTAGTTAGGGATGAGAGTGGTAATGTTGCATCAAAGGAGTGTAGCTTTGGAGACATTGTGGTTTATTATCTGATTGTGGCTGAAGAAGTGCAAAACATGTTAAAGAACTTCAGGGAGGCAATTAGAAGCAACAGTGATCAGACTTGGGAACTTGTAGGACTGCTGGAGGTAGTTGGATACAAGGAGAGTTTGATGTTGCAACTTGTGGAACTTACCTAAAATTCCAAGGTTTAGTTGAGAGGCAAGCAATTCTTCGAGAGTACGGAACGGTACACTCCGGGGTTCGAAGAGGGTGTGGTGTAAACAGGTGGAGCAGCTAGGTGGTTGATGGGTAAATTGACATCACTACTGATTTAGAGTCAAGGTGGAGAATTGTTGTGTATGACTCAAAATTATTAAGCTACTTGTTTCTCAAGACACTTGGACCACAAGGATATGTCTTGAAGTGCAAGTCTAGCAATCTTGGTTAGCAAGACATATGGGCCAATAGGATACTTTCTTGGAGTGCAAGACTAGCAATCTTGGTTGGCAAGTTATAGTCCATAAAGTGTTGTCTTGGGGTGCAAGACAAGTAGATTGATGGCTATAAATACACAACATGAGCATTAGTTTGAAAGTGTGAAAAACAAAGAAAGCAATCTTAGAGAGATCGAAAGAGAGAACTTTTAGGATTAAAAGTTGAGTGCTTTTGGGAAATTCTAGGGTTGGGAACCACATTGTATTCACCTTGGGAAACACTTGTTGATTGAATCTCTTGGTCACGGGGAGAGATTCGGGAAAAGGGTAGAATTAGGAAAACTCTAATTCTTGTAACTCTTGTGGAGAATCTCATTGTAATCAAGGTTTCTATCGATAGTGGAACGGAGAGGCTGCTCTCTCCCCCAGATTAGGTTCATTAACACCGAACCGAGTAAACAATATTATTGTGTTCTTTATCGCTTTCACTGTTTATTCTTGTTCGTGATTATTATTGTCTGTTCTCAATTTGTGGTTGCTTTAATCGTTTGCTCCACACACTAAAGGTTATTGGTGTGATATCAATCGAATTCACAACAATTGGCGCCCACCATGGGGCAAAGGGTCAATCGAATTAAAGTACCATGGGTTCAAAGTTTGAAATTGAGAAATTCACCTGGAGTAACGACTTTGGGTTGTGGAAGGTGAAGATGAGGGCACTTTTAACTCACCACAGGTGTGTAGAAGCGTTAAAGGGTGTGACACAGATGTCGGCTACACTTTCGAATGCGGAGAAGGCCGAGATGGATGAGAAAGCATTGAGTTCTATTATCTTGTGTCTTGGTGATAAAGTGTTGAGAGAGGTAGCGCGGGAGACTTCGGCGGCGGCTATGTGGGCAAAGCTTGATTCATTGTATATGACCAAGTCTTTGGCACAAAAACAGTGTTTGAAGCAACAACTGTACTTCTTTCGTATGGTTGAACACAAGTCTGTGGTGGAGCAACTTGCTGAGTTTAATAAAATCATTGACGATTTGGCGAACGTTGATGTGAATTTGGAAGACGAAGACAAAGCCTTTCATTTGTTGTGTGCTTTACCTAAGTCATATGAAAACCTCACGGATGCATTGCTTTATGGCAAGAAAGGTACTATCACCTTGGATGAAGTCCAATCAGCTTTGAGAACCAAGGAGTTGACCAAGTTTAAAGACTTGAAGGTTGATGATGCTGTGGAAGGGTTGAATGTGGCGAGGGGTAGAAGTGAGAACGGAGGCAAAGGGAAAGGGAAACATGGGTCCAAGTCTAGGCCAAAGGGTGATGGTGGTGGCAAGTTCAAATGCTACTATTGTCAGGAACCGGGTCACTTCAAAAAGGATTGTCCTCAGAGAGGGGGCAGTGGTAGTTCGTCGGCTCAGGTTGCGGTGAGTGATGAAGCTTATGAGGAAGGCTATGAGAGTGCGGGAGCACTCATAGTCACAAGCTTGGAACCGTAGATGGTTGTCAGCCTGGAGAGGCGGTGGTAACAATACTCAACCTCAGCCTGGAGAGGCGGTGGTAACAATACTCAACCTCGGCCTGGAGAGGCGGTGGAATAATACTCAACATCAGCCTGAAGAGGCGGTGATAAGAATACTTAAGTTTTGCAGGTTACAAGGTGGGAAACATAGTGAGACCTTGGTGGAGGAATCTCGGTTTGAGGTGGAGCTTCTGATAGTGGGACTAGAAGAATGCAATCAACATTATCTCTTGGCTATCTAGTAGTTAGGGATGAGAGTGGTAATGTTGCATCAAAGGAGTGTAGCTTTGGAGACATTGTGGTTTATTATCTGATTGTGGCTGAAGAAGTGCAAAACATGTTAAAGAACTTCAGGGAGGCAATTAGAAGCAACAGTGATCAGACTTGGGAACTTGTAGGACTGCTGGAGGTAGTTGGATACAAGGAGAGTTTGATGTTGCAACTTGTGGAACTTACCTAAAATTCCAAGGTTTAGTTGAGAGGCAAGCAATTCTTCGAGAGTACGGAACGGTACACTCCGGGGTTCGAAGAGGGTGTGGTGTAAACAGGTGGAGCAGCTAGGTGGTTGATGGGTAAATTGACATCACTACTGATTTAGAGTCAAGGTGGAGAATTGTTGTGTATGACTCAAAATTATTAAGCTACTTGTTTCTCAAGACACTTGGACCACAAGGATATGTCTTGAAGTGCAAGTCTAGCAATCTTGGTTAGCAAGACATATGGGCCAATAGGATACTTTCTTGGAGTGCAAGACTAGCAATCTTGGTTGGCAAGTTATAGTCCATAAAGTGTTGTCTTGGGGTGCAAGACAAGTAGATTGATGGCTATAAATACACAACATGAGCATTAGTTTGAAAGTGTGAAAAACAAAGAAAGCAATCTTAGAGAGATCGAAAGAGAGAACTTTTAGGATTAAAAGTTGAGTGCTTTTGGGAAATTCTAGGGTTGGGAACCACATTGTATTCACCTTGGGAAACACTTGTTGATTGAATCTCTTGGTCACGGGGAGAGATTCGGGAAAAGGGTAGAATTAGGAAAACTCTAATTCTTGTAACTCTTGTGGAGAATCTCATTGTAATCAAGGTTTCTATCGATAGTGGAACGGAGAGGCTGCTCTCTCCCCCAGATTAGGTTCATTAACACCGAACCGGGTAAACAATATTATTGTGTTCTTTATCGCTTTCACTGTTTATTCTTGTTCGTGATTATTATTGTCTGTTCTCAATTTGTGGTTGCTTTAATCGTTTGCTCCACACACTAAAGGTTATTGGTGTGATATCAATCGAATTCACAACAATTGGCGCCCACCGTGGGGCAAAGGGTCAATCGAATTAAAGTACCATGGGTTCAAAGTTTGAAATTGAGAAATTCACCTGGAGTAACGACTTTGGGTTGTGGAAGGTGAAGATGAGGGCACTTTTAACTCACCACAAGTGTGTAGAAGCGTTAAAGGGTGTGACACAGATGTCGGCTACACTTTCGAATGCGGAGAAGACCGAGATGGATGAGAAAGCATTGAGTTCTATTATCTTGTGTCTTGGTGATAAAGTGTTGAGAGAGGTAGCGCGGGAGACTTCGGCGGCGGCTATGTGGGCAAAGCTTGATTCATTGTATATGACCAAGTCTTTGGCACAAAAACAGTGTTTGAAGCAACAACTGTACTTCTTTCGTATGGTTGAACACAAGTCTGTGGTGGAGCAACTTGCTGAGTTTAATAAAATCATTGACGATTTGGCGAACGTTGATGTGAATTTGGAAGACGAAGACAAAGCCTTTCATTTGTTGTGTGCTTTACCTAAGTCATATGAAAACCTCAAGGATGCATTGCTTTATGGCAAGGAAGGTACTATCACCTTGGATGAAGTCCAATCGGCTTTGAGAACCAAGGAGTTGACCAAGTTTAAAGACTTGAAGGTTGATGATGGTGCGGAAGGGTTGAATGTGGCGAGGGGTAGAAGTGAGAACGGAGGCAAATGGAAAGGGAAACATGGGTCCAAGTCTAGGCCAAAGGGTGATGGTGGTGGCAAGTTCAAATGCTACTATTGTCAGGAACCGGGTCACTTCAAAAAGGATTGTCCTCAGAGAGGGGGCAGTGGTAGTTCGTCGGCTCAGGTTGCGGTGAGTGATGAAGCTTATGAGGAAGGCTATGAGAGTGCGGGAGCACTCATAGTCACATGCTTGGAACTGTAGATGGTTGTCAGCCTGGAGAGGCGGTGGTAACAATACTCAACCTCGGCCTGGAGAGGCGGTGGAATAATACTCAACATCAGCCTGAAGAGGCGGTGATAAGAATACTTAAGTTTTGCAGGTTACAAGGTGGGAAACATAGTGAGACCTTGGTGGAGGAATCTCGGTTTGAGGTGGAGCTTCTGATAGTGGGACTAGAAGAAGGCAATCAACATTATCTCTTGGCTATCTAGTAGTTAGGAATGAGAGTGGTAATGTTGCATCAAAGGAGTGTAGCTTTGGAGACATTGTGGTTTATTATCTGATTGTGGCTGAAGAAGTGCAAAACATGTTAAAGAACTTCAGGGAGGCAATTAGAAGCAACAGTGATCAGACTTGGGAACTTGTAGGACTGCTGGAGGTAGTTGGATACAAGGAGAGTTTGATGTTGCAACTTGTGGAACTTACCTAAAATTCCAAGGTTTAGTTGAGAGGCAAGCAATTCTTCGAGAGTACGGAACGGTACACTCCGGGGTTCGAAGAGGGTGTGGTGTAAACAGGTGGAGCAGCTAGGTGGTTGATGGGTAAATTGACATCACTACTGATTTAGAGTCAAGGTGGAGAATTGTTGTGTATGACTCAAAATTATTAAGCTACTTGTTTCTCAAGACACTTGGACCACAAGGATATGTCTTGAAGTGCAAGTCTAGCAATCTTGGTTAGCAAGACATATGGGCCAATAGGATACTTTCTTGGAGTGCAAGACTAGCAATCTTGGTTGGCAAGTTATAGTCCATAAAGTGTTGTCTTGGGGTGCAAGACAAGTAGATTGATGGCTATAAATACACAACATGAGCATTAGTTTGAAAGTGTGAAAAACAAAGAAAGCAATCTTAGAGAGATCGAAAGAGAGAACTTTTAGGATTAAAAGTTGAGTGCTTTTGGGAAATTCTAGGGTTGGGAACCACATTGTATTCACCTTGGGAAACACTTGTTGATTGAATCTTCTGGTCACGGGGAGAGATTCGGGAAAAGGGTAGAATTAGGAAAACTCTAATTCTTGTAACTCTTGTGGAGAATCTCATTGTAATCAAGGTTTCTATCGATAGTGGAACGGAGAGGCTGCTCTCTCCCCCAGATTAGGTTCATTAACACCGAACCGGGTAAACAATATTATTGTGTTCTTTATCGCTTTCACTGTTTATTCTTGTTCGTGATTATTATTGTCTGTTCTCAATTTGTGGTTGCTTTAATCGTTTGCTCCACACACTAAAGGTTATTGGTGTGATATCAATCGAATTCACAACAATTGGCGCCCACCGTGGGGCAAAGGGTCAATCGAATTAAAGTACCACGGGTTCAAAGTTTGAAATTGAGAAATTCACCTGGAGTAACGACTTTGGGTTGTGGAAGGTGAAGATGAGGGCACTTTTAACTCACCACAAGTGTGTAGAAGCGTTAAAGGGTGTGACACAGATGTCGGCTACACTTTCGAATGCGGAGAAGACCGAGATGGATGAGAAAGCATTGAGTTCTATTATCTTGTGTCTTGGTGATAAAGTGTTGAGAGAGGTAGCGCGGGAGACTTCGGCGGCGGCTATGTGGGCAAAGCTTGATTCATTGTATATGACCAAGTCTTTGGCACAAAAACAGTGTTTGAAGCAACAACTGTACTTCTTTCGTATGGTTGAACACAAGTCTGTGGTGGAGCAACTTGCTGAGTTTAATAAAATCATTGACGATTTGGCGAACGTTGATGTGAATTTGGAAGACGAAGACAAAGCCTTTCATTTGTTGTGTGCTTTACCTAAGTCATATGAAAACCTCAAGGATGCATTGCTTTATGGCAAGGAAGGTACTATCACCTTGGATGAAGTCCAATCGGCTTTGAGAACCAAGGAGTTGACCAAGTTTAAAGACTTGAAGGTTGATGATGGTGCGGAAGGGTTGAATGTGGCGAGGGGTAGAAGTGAGAACGGAGGCAAATGGAAAGGGAAACATGGGTCCAAGTCTAGGCCAAAGGGTGATGGTGGTGGCAAGTTCAAATGCTACTATTGTCAGGAACCGGGTCACTTCAAAAAGGATTGTCCTCAGAGAGGGGGCAGTGGTAGTTCGTCGGCTCAGGTTGCGGTGAGTGATGAAGCTTATGAGGAAGGCTATGAGAGTGCGGGAGCACTCATAGTCACATGCTTGGAACTGTAGATGGTTGTCAGCCTGGAGAGGCGGTGGTAACAATACTCAACCTCGGCCTGGAGAGGCGGTGGAATAATACTCAACATCAGCCTGAAGAGGCGGTGATAAGAATACTTAAGTTTTGCAGGTTACAAGGTGGGAAACATAGTGAGACCTTGGTGGAGGAATCTCGGTTTGAGGTGGAGCTTCTGATAGTGGGACTAGAAGAAGGCAATCAACATTATCTCTTGGCTATCTAGTAGTTAGGGATGAGAGTGGTAATGTTGCATCAAAGGAGTGTAGCTTTGGAGACATTGTGGTTTATTATCTGATTGTGGCTGAAGAAGTGCAAAACATGTTAAAGAACTTCAGGGAGGCAATTAGAAGCAACAGTGATCAGACTTGGGAACTTGTAGGACTGCTGGAGGTAGTTGGATACAAGGAGAGTTTGATGTTGCAACTTGTGGAACTTACCTAAAATTCCAAGGTTTAGTTGAGAGGCAAGCAATTCTTCGAGAGTACGGAACGGTACACTCCGGGGTTCGAAGAGGGTGTGGTGTAAACAGGTGGAGCAGCTAGGTGGTTGATGGGTAAATTGACATCACTACTGATTTAGAGTCAAGGTGGAGAATTGTTGTGTATGACTCAAAATTATTAAGCTACTTGTTTCTCAAGACACTTGGACCACAAGGATATGTCTTGAAGTGCAAGTCTAGCAATCTTGGTTAGCAAGACATATGGGCCAATAGGATACTTTCTTGGAGTGCAAGACTAGCAATCTTGGTTGGCAAGTTATAGTCCATAAAGTGTTGTCTTGGGGTGCAAGACAAGTAGATTGATGGCTATAAATACACAACATGAGCATTAGTTTGAAAGTGTGAAAAACAAAGAAAGCAATCTTAGAGAGATCGAAAGAGAGAACTTTTAGGATTAAAAGTTGAGTGCTTTTGGGAAATTCTAGGGTTGGGAACCACATTGTATTCACCTTGGGAAACACTTGTTGATTGAATCTCTTGGTCACGGGGAGAGATTCGGGAAAAGGGTAGAATTAGGAAAACTCTAATTCTTGTAACTCTTGTGGAGAATCTCATTGTAATCAAGGTTTCTATCGATAGTGGAACGGAGAGGCTGCTCTCTCCCCCAGATTAGGTTCATTAACACCGAACCGGGTAAACAATATTATTGTGTTCTTTATCGCTTTCACTGTTTATTCTTGTTCGTGATTATTATTGTCTGTTCTCAATTTGTGGTTGCTTTAATCGTTTGCTCCACACACTAAAGGTTATTGGTGTGATATCAATCGAATTCACAACAATTGGCGCCCACCGTGGGGCAAAGGGTCAATCGAATTAAAGTACCATGGGTTCAAAGTTTGAAATTGAGAAATTCACCTGGAGTAACGACTTTGGGTTGTGGAAGGTGAAGATGAGGGCACTTTTAACTCACCACAAGTGTGTAGAAGCGTTAAAGGGTGTGACACAGATGTCGGCTACACTTTCGAATGCGGAGAAGACCGAGATGGATGAGAAAGCATTGAGTTCTATTATCTTGTGTCTTGGTGATAAAGTGTTGAGAGAGGTAGCGCGGGAGACTTCGGCGGCGGCTATGTGGGCAAAGCTTGATTCATTGTATATGACCAAGTCTTTGGCACAAAAACAGTGTTTGAAGCAACAACTGTACTTCTTTCGTATGGTTGAACACAAGTCTGTGGTGGAGCAACTTGCTGAGTTTAATAAAATCATTGACGATTTGGCGAACGTTGATGTGAATTTGGAAGACGAAGACAAAGCCTTTCATTTGTTGTGTGCTTTACCTAAGTCATATGAAAACCTCAAGGATGCATTGCTTTATGGCAAGGAAGGTACTATCACCTTGGATGAAGTCCAATCGGCTTTGAGAACCAAGGAGTTGACCAAGTTTAAAGACTTGAAGGTTGATGATGGTGCGGAAGGGTTGAATGTGGCGAGGGGTAGAAGTGAGAACGGAGGCAAATGGAAAGGGAAACATGGGTCCAAGTCTAGGCCAAAGGGTGATGGTGGTGGCAAGTTCAAATGCTACTATTGTCAGGAACCGGGTCACTTCAAAAAGGATTGTCCTCAGAGAGGGGGCAGTGGTAGTTCGTCGGCTCAGGTTGCGGTGAGTGATGAAGCTTATGAGGAAGGCTATGAGAGTGCGGGAGCACTCATAGTCACATGCTTGGAACTGTAGATGGTTGTCAGCCTGGAGAGGCGGTGGTAACAATACTCA
This sequence comes from Trifolium repens, assembly GCA_030408175.1. Classification (NCBI taxonomy): domain Eukaryota; kingdom Viridiplantae; phylum Streptophyta; class Magnoliopsida; order Fabales; family Fabaceae; genus Trifolium; species Trifolium repens. The sequence goes on from CP125851.1 coordinate 44,615,657, forward strand.
ACCTCGGCCTGGAGAGGCGGTGGAATAATACTCAACATCAGCCTGAAGAGGCGGTGATAAGAATACTTAAGTTTTGCAGGTTACAAGGTGGGAAACATAGTGAGACCTTGGTGGAGGAATCTCGGTTTGAGGTGGAGCTTCTGATAGTGGGACTAGAAGAAGGCAATCAACATTATCTCTTGGCTATCTAGTAGTTAGGGATGAGAGTGGTAATGTTGCATCAAAGGAGTGTAGCTTTGGAGACATTGTGGTTTATTATCTGATTGTGGCTGAAGAAGTGCAAAACATGTTAAAGAACTTCAGGGAGGCAATTAGAAGCAACAGTGATCAGACTTGGGAACTTGTAGGACTGCTGGAGGTAGTTGGATACAAGGAGAGTTTGATGTTGCAACTTGTGGAACTTACCTAAAATTCCAAGGTTTAGTTGAGAGGCAAGCAATTCTTCGAGAGTACGGAACGGTACACTCCGGGGTTCGAAGAGGGTGTGGTGTAAACAGGTGGAGCAGCTAGGTGGTTGATGGGTAAATTGACATCACTACTGATTTAGAGTCAAGGTGGAGAATTGTTGTGTATGACTCAAAATTATTAAGCTACTTGTTTCTCAAGACACTTGGACCACAAGGATATGTCTTGAAGTGCAAGTCTAGCAATCTTGGTTAGCAAGACATATGGGCCAATAGGATACTTTCTTGGAGTGCAAGACTAGCAATCTTGGTTGGCAAGTTATAGTCCATAAAGTGTTGTCTTGGGGTGCAAGACAAGTAGATTGATGGCTATAAATACACAACATGAGCATTAGTTTGAAAGTGTGAAAAACAAAGAAAGCAATCTTAGAGAGATCGAAAGAGAGAACTTTTAGGATTAAAAGTTGAGTGCTTTTGGGAAATTCTAGGGTTGGGAACCACATTGTATTCACCTTGGGAAACACTTGTTGATTGAATCTCTTGGTCACGGGGAGAGATTCGGGAAAAGGGTAGAATTAGGAAAACTCTAATTCTTGTAACTCTTGTGGAGAATCTCATTGTAATCAAGGTTTCTATCGATAGTGGAACGGAGAGGCTGCTCTCTCCCCCAGATTAGGTTCATTAACACCGAACCGGGTAAACAATATTATTGTGTTCTTTATCGCTTTCACTGTTTATTCTTGTTCGTGATTATTATTGTTTGTTCTCAATTTGTGATTGTTTTAATCGTTTGCTCCACACACTAAAGGTTATTGGTGTGATATCAATCGAATTCACAACAATGAAATAAAACTAATTCAAAGTTTCAACCAAAACAAACTAACCGAAATAAGAAACAAATTGAGAGAGATAAACCATCCAAATTCCAAGAAATTCCACAATCCATATGCAAAGTACCTATTATTGGATTAATCACCATGTGTCCACCGATTATTCAATATGTCTGTTCCAAGAACACATAAATTGCAGCAACTATCAAGGACGTAGCAGAAATAAATTTTCAAAGACCGAAGTAAATACATTCCCAAATAGACAAATTTTTCGAAATTCAACAGTGGAAGCAACAAACAGTTTACAGAGGATCGAACCATTAAACAAACTGAAAATCAAATCCTCGAACGAAAATAAAAAGCAATCAAACACCAAAAATCAAAACAAACTCATTCCCAAATTTTTGGGAACACGACAACGAAAGCATCGAGTAGTTCAAGGCGGATCAAACCATGCTTTAGATACCATGTTAGAATCAGAGATACTAAAATATAATAGAGATAGCGGCTAGGGTTTCAATAATATTGTAATGGCATAACAATTCAAAAGGATTACAAAACAATATATAGTAATACTTAATGGACAAATCTAACTACCATAAAAGCCCAATAACAAAAGCTCATTATCTAACAGTTTTAACAACAGTGGAACTTGTGTCTTTTTGTTCAATACTAGTACTATGGTTAAAGAACGAGTTTGCCACATGGGTGATAGTGACTATAGTTTTGTCTATTTCTTGAGTTCTTTACAACTACAATACAACTACAAGCAAGCTAATGAAAACTGCACAAAGCTGTATTACCTGTATATAGTACCATATATATATAGTTTCTGTTACGGATTGAAAGCAAGTGAAAATTACTTTTGAGAGGGACATAATGCGAGCAGTACAAACTGTCTCTATTATTTGTTTTAAAATATTTAGTAAAAAAATTGTTTTAAAAGAAATCATTTTGGATCTTTTGATTAATATTTAAAAGTATTTTTAGAAAGTGTCCTGATCAAATAATATTTTCCTCATTATTTTCCTGGCTGTATTGAATCTTTTGATTAAAATTCAAAAGTATTTTTAGAAAGTGTCCTGAAAAAAAAAATTAAAATAAAAGAAAGTGTCCTGATCAAATAATATTTCCCCCATTATTTTCCTGGCCTGGACAACAATATTAAATTTTTTGGGAGAGTTTGTCATTCATTTGGATCCTACAAACCTTGAGAGTTGCGTGCAAAGAATGTCTGATTTATAGAAGAAAAAAAATAGTGAATACTAACTTTTTAATTTATTTATTTTTATCATAAATTGATTTGGAATCAATTGATTATGTAAAATTGATTTTTCTTAAAGTGAATTGAATTTTGAATAAAATGGTTTATGTTTAAATACATTTATGTTTAAAGAGTTAAACAATAAATTTTAATATAAAAATTAAATTTAAACTCAAAAGCTACAAATTCTAACTTCATATTAAAAATCGATTATAAAAGCAAAATCAATTTGCTCGAAAACAATTAAACATGACAAGATTAATAAATTATAATGGGTCTAAACTTGAAATCAAATATAAGCTAGTAATAAATTATTTAATGAAGCCTAATGGTTGTTGTCACGGTCATGCATGCATGTGTAAGGTTGCAAGTCCAAGTCTTTGAGTAACCTATTTTTTTGCATTTTGTTCTTTTTTCTTTTAAAAAAATCATTTCTTAATAACCTTGATAGGAACTCACATCCTTGAAGACCAAAACATTGTCTCAAACAACTATATCAAAGATATTGTTTTGGAAAATACTGATTTACATAGGTATAATCAACATGGCAGAATTCGACTATTTGGAGCCCCGGCTTAAATATATAAAATGGGCCTATAGTAAAAAAGCTTAAATTTTTTAAAAAGAATCATTCTTGATTGAAATTGTAAATAATTATCATTGTATAAAAAATAAAAAAAGACATACAACGATCAAGGATTAAATTTTCTACAAAGATTGAATTTAACTGTTTTAATTTAATTTGAAATGACTAGAACTAAAATTATGCAAAAAATTTGCAATGTCGTGATTTAAACTAAGGACCTTGTACACACAAACATCACAATCTACTATTAATCTATTGATGCCCATCTATTTTTTAATGAAGATTAACAATATATAACTACTAATGTATGAAAACTGCAAAATTTGAAAACCCAATATGGTCGCATGTGCCGCACATGCTTCACGACTGCCCCTGTATATCAATACAAAAGAAGAATGATTTATATTTTTTCCAAAAATATATATTATTTTATGCAATTTATTTTTTTAGCAGCCCACCCTAAATTTGTTTCCACCAAGATCACATTCATCAATTACTACTCAATTAACCTTAAAATTTGGTTTGAAAGAAATAAAAGAGATAAAAACACCAAAATCAATAAATAAATTTTAATTTAAGTTAGTTGAATTATTATTATTTTTTTTACACAACAAATTTATTTATTATTTTTCGTGTTTATATCTTTCTTTATTTGTTTCTCTCAAACCAAATATAATTTCTTATAAAAAGAACCGAGTATTCTTCTCCTCCTCAATATTTTCTCCGTTGGTGATGCAAGTTATTGGATCCTATATAGAGGATTGAATATGAAACACACAACGTGGTGTTAAAAGATGGATGTATTATAGGCTTAGGCTATCATCATCAGTTTTGTGTAGGTAACAGCAGGCATCACATGGGCCTCATCACTGTGGTTTTGCAATTGCGTGGATAATAAGTTCCATACACACACACAAGTTCCTCATATTCTGCTGCTGCATGCCAGGTGTACGTAATTATATTCTGTGATATGATCATGATTCATTTTTCTTCTTTTGGCAAAATAAACATGTGCTTCTCTAAGGTTAATGTAAACTATACGTGGATTGTAGTTCAAATTCATAAATTTAATTCAATGCCTTTTGGGAGGATTCCAGCCTGGCGTAACAAAATTTCAAATTTCATTATCCTCCGTCCCAAAATGAGTGACGTAATTTTGATTTAGTGTACTATTCATTTGATCCACTTTGACCTTATTTTTCTATTTATATATACTTATAAATATTAGCATATGAAATCTTGTTTGATTTGTCTCGACGAGTATTTTCAAAATATACAATTTTTATAATTTTTAATAATAGATAATTAAAGATATTAGCGATCAAAGTTGTATATTGGTAAGCGTAAACGAAGTCAAATAGGTCATTTATTTTGGGACGGAGGTTTGATATATAAGAAAGAAATTATTTACATACTAATACTATCTTAGAATTCTGAATATTGGCTAATAACCAAGATATATAAAATTTGAATTACTATGTCCTGTTGGTAATTAGTAGTAGTACTAACATTTGGACTAACATTTAGCTCCATAAATGTACATTTTCAAGAGTTAAACTCTAAGTAAGCATTAATTTGATGACCTCATGATTCTGTGCGTCATTATAATAAGTGAGCACCAGTCAAACATTTAAATTAGAGTCCAGTTAAACATGATTCAACTTAATTTTATAATACTAGTTAGTGGGAAATTAAATTGCAAAACAGTGGATAAGATTAAAACATGTAACATGGATCTATCTAATTTAGAAAAACATTAGTGGAGTAACTTTATCAACTTGAATTATTATTGTCATTGCATTGTGCTTATTATATATATGTACGTTTGAACAACTTGAGGAAAATGACATGTCATGTATTGGACAATGAGAAGTAGACACAAGAACATGTAATTAAGTATTGTGAGCATGAGAAGGACCCCATTATGTGTTATATATTTTGAGTTGAGAACCCTATCATGTACATACAAATTTCAACACCGTTTTACTTGTCTTGGTGCAAAAATAAACTTGATAAATGAGGAAGTGTCACATTTTTTTATGAAAAAAATTAGGATAAAAGAATGGTGCCTCAATTTCAAATAAATCGAGAAGACTTCAGATTTATAAAATACAACGAAGAAATTTATACTTATCTTTTTTTAAAGAGACTAATAGGATTCAGTGAGAACAAATTTTTTGCTTTAACTGTATAATGCAATTACAGCCGTAACCGTCCGATTATATTTAATGGTCAGGATTAAATCAGTTCATATATGTAATATAAATCGTCTGATGTAAAATTAACAGTCGAGATTAATTACAGCGTGTAACTGCGTGCTTTTTCTACAGTAACAAATCTGAATCCGACTCGAATCCGCAATATTCGAATTTAAAACATATCTTTTTATTATTTGACTAATCCTTGGAATTATGGAGGGGCCACATTTGCTTAGCATTTTATGATGACAATTAGTATACATAAGAAAGGAAATAATGTACTACTACATGCATTCAACTTATTTAACCCATATCATCATCGTTTTTGTGTTACTACTACCTTTTCATTACTTTTTGTCAATTTATATTCCACACACTAATTGTGTGACACATTGATATTGGCTGTAATCAACAGTGAAAATTATTTAAACATTATTTGTGAAAGTGTAATGTGAGCCATATAACAAATTAGTGTAATGTGAGTTCATTGATCTCGAATTGATTATTGTCTATTGATATCAATTAATACATGTAACTGCGTGCATATAATGCCTATTCTGATTTGGGAATTTACTTCGACTTTCTCTTTTGAAATTGGTTTATGTTGGGGAGTTTGAGAGTGTGTCGGAAGCAATATTAGGTGTATGCATCATCTTTCTTGTATATCTAACATTTACTTTATTTATAGTCGATAAATCACTCACACTTAAAGTTGAACCTCAATAATCACTTACCTCATCTTATACCATTCTCCACTTTGGTATAACTTTCGTGCATGTTTAAATTTATGGTAATTCTAGCATAATTACAATATATTATCATGATTTCAACAAAAACTACACTTTAAAATTTGAATAAAATCACATCACCACTGCAGATTTGTCAAACTCACCGTTAATACAAACATGTCATGATTAATAAACTTCCGATCCCATCCATCGTTGTACCCTAGCCTCTATGTTTAGTCAATTAATGTGCACATGTAAAGGCACCTGATTTTGATCTTTCCTCATAAAGTTTTCTTACTTGTATAGTAAGACACATCATACACAGCAAATCAGCACATATTTTACATGGTCCTTAAAACACACCCTCCACATAACATATAGTCCCACCAAATCAAATAAACATAACCTAATATTCTACCTTACTTGTCCTTTTCCCATAATTTAATTAAAAAAATCCACATTATAGTATAGCTATATACCATATACTATATTACTATGTTGTTAGTGACTTAGTGTCATTTGACTCATTTTGCTTATATACATTGGCCCTTTTCTCTTCTTTGTCATCCCCACCCAATTCTTCTTTTTCCTTTCCACTTATCACTTTTTTCCTTACATTAATTTAACTCACATAGCCAAAGAGTTTATTCAAGAGCTCTTTCAATATCAATCAACACAAAAAGCCACATAAACACAAAACACAAAAACAATGTTGTCCCTAAAAATGACTGAGATGTGGACAACAATGGGATCAACCTTAGCAAGTTTAATGTTCATTTGGGCTATCATAAGACAATATTGTCCATACCAACTTGTACGTTTCTTTGAAAAATATAGTCATAGAATCATGGACTATTTCTATCCTTACATAAGAATCTCATTCCATGAATTCTTAGGTGATAGACTCAAAAGAAGTGATGCTTATGGAGCTGTTGAAGCTTATCTAAGTGCTAACACATCAAAGAGTGCAAAAAGACTCAAAGCTGAGATAGGAAAAGATAGCACAAACTTGGTCTTAACAATGGATGAATATGAAAGAGTAACTGATGATTACAAAGGTGTAAAAGTTTATTGGGTTTGTAGCAAAGTTATGTCAGGTTCAAGATCCATGCCTTATTATCAAGAACAAGAGAAAAGATTCTACAAGTTAACTTTTCACAACAAGTATAGAGATACAATAACTGGTTCATATTTGGATCATGTGATGAAGGAAGGGAAAGAGATTCGTTTGAGGAACAGACAGAGGAAATTGTATACAAATAGTCCTGGTTACAAATGGCCAAGTTATAAGCAAACTATGTGGAGTCACATTGTTTTTGAACATCCTGCAACATTTGAAACAATGGCTATGGAGCCAGAGAAGAAAAAGGAGATTATTGAAGATTTGGTTACTTTTAGTAAAAGTAAGGATTTTTATGCTAGGATTGGAAAAGCTTGGAAAAGGGGTTATTTACTATTTGGTCCTCCAGGTACTGGAAAATCAACAATGATTGCTGCTATGGCTAATTTGTTGGGTTATGATGTTTATGATTTGGAGTTAACAGCAGTGAAAGATAACACTGAGTTGAGGAAGCTTTTGATTGAAACAACTAGTAAGTCAATAATTGTTATTGAAGATATTGATTGTTCACTTGATCTTACAGGTCAAAGAAAGAAAAAAGGTGAAAGTAAGTTTTTTTCTGATGATGAGAATGAAAATAAGGTGAATATTGATGTTTTAAGGAAGGAGGTGAAAGAAGAAGGAAGTGGGGGTGGGAATAGCAAAGTTACACTTTCAGGGTTATTGAATTTCATTGATGGGATTTGGTCAGCTTGTGGAGGTGAAAGATTGATTGTTTTCACAACTAATTATGTGGAGAAACTTGATCCTGCATTAATTAGGAGGGGTAGAATGGACAAACATATTGAACTTTCTTATTGTAGTTTTAATGCTTTTAAAGTGCTTGCTAATAATTACTTAAAAGTTGAGAATCATGAATTGTTTGAGATTATTGAGAAGCTAATTAGTGAAGTGAAGATTACACCTGCTGATGTTGCTGAGAATCTTATGCCTAAGTCTCCTATGGATGATGCTGATAAGTGTCTTTCAAATTTGATTGAAGCTCTTGAGGAGATGAAACAAAGTAGTAAAATTAAGGAACAAGATGAGGAAGTGGAACACATTGGTGTTATTAAGGAAAATGGTGAGTTTGTTGATGATGATAACAAAGAAATTGATCAAGAAATGAAGCAAATTCAGAGATAGCTAATTTGTCATAGTTAAGGGGAAAATGTTAGGCACATTTCTTATCATTGTAAGTACTAAGTAGTAGTATAATGTGTTTTAGTATCTGAAATCTTTGATGATTTCCTACTACTTATGAGACTAATTTTAAACTTCATTGTTAATGGTATGAGTAACTTCGTTATTTTTTATTTTCTGAAAACAACATTCGGTTATAGTGATTCCAATTTTGTTACATAAACATATATCCAATGTTAATCTTGTCAAAAAACAGATATACAATGTTAATTTTATCAACAAAAAAAAAGGTTATGTTAAGAATGTCATGGAGCATATATGAATGTTCTTTCTAGGCTTTGTAGTATAATTAATATGTGTACTAGATATAGACGTGGGTGAGTGTTGCATGCGTGGATTAACAAACTCACATTTTCTGTTTAAGTGATTTTTGCATACTCTCCTAGGTGATTAATTAGTATATGCATCTTTATAGTTTTTTTAGTAACCCTTTAATATTATTCGATGATAAAATAAGTAAAATATATTCTAAGATTGTTCTAATAAGAGATAGAACTATGAGATTACTTGAACCATTCAATCTTAATTGAAATAAATAGTGAGATATCACACTTTAGTATTTCATGTGAAAATTACATTTATATTTGGTAGATTTTCAAATGAACACACTTGATAGAGAATTACAAATTTTTCTCTTCCCACCCCCAGACTCTTTTTCACCCCCCAATATTCCGATTTTGCCTTTGGTTGAAAAGTTCAGGATCTATTTACCGAAATTTTTTTTGCCTTGAATACGAACTTCGGAATGTGTTTTCCGATTTTTTTTCCAAATTTACACTAGAAAAAGTTCGGGATCTAAATTTCGAACTTTTGTTTGCCTTGGTTCAAGGATAAAAATGGAAAACCGGGGGGTGAAAAAGAGTTGGGGGTGGGAAGAGAAAAATTCAAGAATTACACCTGAGTCTGTGACACGTGTTCAAAGAGTGCCATCTACACTTTTTCCATTCGCACCACCCTTTTTACTCTTTTTCTTCCTAAAATACTCATTCTTCCCATCCAGAAACCCCATCTAGTAAGAAGGGTGTGAGTAGGAAAAAAAAAAGGTGTATGTAGCAACTCACTTTATTTGATGAAACTATTGGAGGCAGTGATATCATCAGTTTGGAAAAAGAAAATTCCCACCACTTCCTTTTCTTAAGTTCTCATCACCACTTTCTTTTTTCCAAACAATACCAAATCAACTCATTTGGCATAGAGGATTAACAATCTATATCACTAACATGATTTACTAAAAAGATACTCAGTCTTCCCCAGTCAGTTTCATTATTACTACTAAAAGGACTAGTTTTCAAACATATCAGAATTTGAAAGTGAAAAAATGTCGACCGAAATGCTCTAATGTTCATACTGATCACAGTTCAAGAAAGAGAGCTACAGGGTTTTATAATCTGAAAGCCACTTCTCTTTAAAGTTACAGTGCCTGTTAACAACTATTGTACATTGATTGGATTGGATGAGCTAAATAAATACCCCATAACAATTTTCTCATTCATTTTGGTGGACCCTTTGGAGAAAAAAAATAACTAACTAACTAATCTACATAACTTATCATGCTTCCTGTCTCTGGTAGTAAATCATGCACCAAGGGCTGATCAGATTATGCCATAGGAGGAGACCTGATAATAACTTCCTCTGGGGGCTTATAACAAAATTTATAATTCTATTATCACACACATTGGCTTCTTTACTGATAGAAAACGACAATCCCTGCACTCATACAGAAGAAGCTTCAGTAATCGTTGTCTTCATCTTTTACTATTGTATTTGGACCATCGTCAAAACCAGGGCTAGGAGCAAGCTCATTCAAATCAAGGAAACGTCTTTTTCCCGTGCCCTCAACTTCATCTTGAGCAGGAGGACTAACAGGCTCTTCTACTTTCGTTGTCTGATCTTCATTCTCTTCTTCTACTACAGGGTAAGGAACGGTAACAGGCTCTTCTACCTTCATTTTCTGATCTTCATCTTCAATGCTATCAGAATCTTCACTTTCCATCACATAGTCCCCATTCTCATTCTCATTTTGATTTTCATTCTCATTCTCATTCTCATTCTCATTCTCATTCTCATTCTCATTCTCGCTGGGATCTGAGTGATCAGCCGATGCATTAGACTTCCCAGGTTTGGTAAACTCGGTTTCTGAATCCGACATCTCATATTGTTTGTAATTTATACGATTTCTAGTAGCCCTCTTACTGCGTCTTGGACTTGACTGAATATCACCCACAGACCTGAGTTTAGTTTCTCTCCTAGTTCGGCCTGGCAATCGTTTGACTTTGCGGGGTTTGTCACTATCCTCACTCATGCTTGCCGAGTCTTCATCCTCCTCCTCCTCTTCTTCTTCTTCCTCTTCTACATTATCATCATCCCATTGATATTCTTCATCTCCTTCAGAGCTACTAGAATGCTTCCTTCTCTGCTTGCGTTTTTTGAGATATTCTTCATCATATACAACTTCTCCAACAATATCATCATCACTGTCAAATTCTGCCTCATAATCTGATACTTCTTCAACAAACTCGTTCCCTGAATACCGCTTGGGTTTCCTTCTCCGACGACCACTGATGTTAAAACTAAATTATTAGTCAAAATTTAGATATGAAGCATATGAACATATTTGGAAGAAACAAATACTACACACCTTCGGTCCAAATTGTCAGTATTATCATATTCATCATCGTCATCGTCATCAGAGTCTAGTGATTCTGGAGATGAGATACCGAAATTCTGATGTTGTGCAGCATGTGAAGGACCATGGTTACCATTAGTCAGAGCTTCAGGTTTTGCTACTGGTTCTCTCCTAGGCATAGGATCTGGGGATGACTGTTTCCTCCTGTCAATGGAGAAACAAATACATATGCCATGAGTACACAAAATCAGTGAATTGAGTATGACTGACCCATCTTCCTCCCCATAGACACACAAAACAAAAGATGGTAAGGGTATTGGTACATACTTGGTTACTTTAATTGCCTCATTGATGGATCGATCATAATCATCTGCAACGACAATAACGGCAAAAGTTAGGTCCATTGTAAACAAGCACACATAGTGGATACTCTGAGATGATTCCTATCCAACCAAAATTAAAATTGACATTGAATTTATTCATTTCCAAATCGCATCACCACACCACAACGGTAAGATGCAACCAATGTTACTTTTGTTTGTTGTATCTGTCTTGAACCAACTTCATTTAAAAAAGAAAAGGCGGACCAACCCTTAAGCCTACAACCATTGTGATAATGAGGGACAGAGCATTGGAGAAGTTGTTCCTAATTTCTACAGCTAAAATTAGTGACCACCATGTCATAGGGTATCATGCAGCAACCATACCATTGTGCCAAGTCTCACCTTATATTACCAAAAATTAAGTATGAAATCAAAACTAGGATTTTTATTTTAAGAAATCTACCATGTTGAAAAGGGCTAACCATCCTAGATAGGAAAAAAACAATGACATTTATCAGATCATGGATGTAGGCATAATCAGAAAGTTTTCAGTACAGTAAACCAAAAAAAAAGTTTTCAGTACATTATCCCCATAGCACTAGCAGCCCCCTCACTTTGGCTAAAGCGTAGTACTACTAAAACCAGACATTCCCCAAAAAGCATGATGTACGTATAGGTTAATGGGTCCAGCCTAGGTGCTTCAAACAATAGAAGGAACATGGACCCAAGAACAATCAACAAAATCCAACTTTTAGGTTTGAAAAAGAGGAAACAGGGTCTCAAGACCATTATTCTATTATTTTATGACTTATGATAATCCATTACAAAATAATGACTCAATGGTCCTATTATCCAAACAATGAGAGGCCAAAGTCTAGCATTTCTAGATCAAACCTAAAACATCCAAGATATAATTAAGATATTATGAAATGTTTTCAAAATCATAACATTTTAAAAGGACGGATGCAGACTAATACACAAGAATTAGATAAAATGGTAAAACTGGCAGAAAGAACATGTGAGAATAAAAGAACACATCAACTACCAATACCATTAAAATGTCGGCTTGAGTTATAATAGAACTTTTTGCTTACCAAAAGTGTAGGTTACAGGTTTCCTGTCACGAAGTGCACGCCCAGCAGAAATTCCATCAGCAATCAAGTAATTATCAAGAAGAAGAGCTTCTCTGTGTTGCTTTTTCAGCAACCGCTCCTTTTTCTGAGCCAACATAATTTTGTATCAGTTAAAAATGTAACCAAGCTCCTTAAAAAGGAGCACATTTCAAGATTCTTTTTCTTTTCTTAAAAAACACACTTTTGAGTTCAATACTTGGAATACAAATTCTAATCAAATTTCACAAATGTAGAGTACCTTGTGAACTTTCTCAATTTCAGGAAGCATGTCTATCTTCAGCTTTTTGCCCACAGAAGTCTCTGTTCTGTTTTTACATGAGAAAAGCTTCTCCTGCGTAAACAGATGAAAGAAATGATTAGACCATATAGAAAAAGAATGTGCAATTTGAAATAAAAACGGCGGAAAAGGTACACAATTCTTTTCTTTAGTTTTTTATAACAAAATGAAAAGTTAGGGTAAAACTATTTATCTGGATGTAAACAAATATCAGCATTGATGAAGTTTTATGTATAAAATATAATAACCCTGATCAAGAGTAGAATATTAAACAACTGAACATGACAATTGCTTCCTCATCAAACATCTCATCTCATTAAATAAGTGTGGCAACAAACTTTGACCTGTAGTCTAAATTATAGATTAAGACTGAAGTCTAAATTATCAATGGTCAGGCTACAAACAATTATAATGATTGCTTCCAAGTTTTTTAAAAAAAAAAGGAACTTTCTGATTCATTCAGAGCTAGGCATTTATTTTGAAACATGCAGGACAAAGCTGTAACGATTTCTGAGAGCAATCCATCCCAGGACTGCAAAAGATTTTGCAAGCCTTTGTTTAGAACCACTAAAACTGATAAGCACCAATAACATATTCCTGTTTAAGTTTTATTAAATTAAAGAATATTTTGTCGCTGGATTTTCAAAAATCAAGCTGTCATTTTATATATGCATTCTCTGACAATTTTCAGAGTAGATTTTCCCTCACAGATATCAAACAGGAAATGTCCAAAAGGGTATGTTATCGTTTTTCTTGTACTTGCCTTACTTTTGCAAGCATTAGTAAATTTCTATTCATAGCATAATATAGGTTTCTTGTGCACATAATAAGAAACGGTTCCAATAGATAATGTGAACCAATGAACAGGTTAGTCAAGTTTTATTCAACCACAAATTCTTCAATCTGTACATAATAGCTTCAGTATGCTAGTAATTCATTAGCAGCCTTGTGTAATGACATTGAAAAAAGATATATTAGCAGTCTTGTACAATTGAATAATGAAATGACATAAATAGTAATAAAATCTTTAAGAATTTTGGGTGATTCCAAACATGAAAGTTTTCATTTAATTTATAATTAGGCTCTGATAAATAATTTGTGAATTTAATGTATTTGTAATTCATGGAAATGGGTAATTTGGAATTTATACTATGTTACAGTGTAAGTTGGGATTTCTAATAATAAAATTAGGAAACAGTTTGTGGTTCCGACAAAACGACACTATTATGTACTGTATTTAGCATTAAACTTAAGTGACTCATTATTTGACTCAACAATCTATAACCCCAACTCCAAGTAATCAAGCCAATAATTTCTACATGTTTACTGTTCCATGGAAAGCCATAATTAACAAGAACATAGATCGACCAGCTAAAGCAGAAACTTACAGAAACGTCTTGAAACTCATCAAAATTGGTAGCAACTGCTTCCCACTGGTATGATGTACTAGAAAGAACCTGTGAACCTCTCGGTTTCCCTTTCCTTGGTTGAGTCACTTCAGTTTTCCTTATTTCTCGATACAACCTATGGCCAATCATGGGGTCATCTTCATACCTGCACTAATCACATTTCAAATTAATAAAACTACAAACAGACTTACATGTACAATAACTTTCTAATATAAAATTCCAAATTTTGACCATGATAAAGGGAAAGCAAAAGTCTATTACCAATAAGAAATTCCATTTGAATCACCCCCAATACGCTCTTTACGGAATGTTGAAAGTTGAGCACCATGTTTGATTGAGTTGTCGATATAATTTCGGATATCTTCTTGCTGCAAGATATTACTCAAATTTGATCAATAAATCAATGGTACAATAAAAAGGGGATAACCAGAGTAAGACCGTGCCAGGCTATGTTTCCTCTGCCGAGGGGAAAATGTGGATGCATCCAGTGGGTTTAGACTACCCCGAAAAAGAAAAAAAAGGATCCTTGGAGAATAAGGGCTAATCAAACAGAAAAGTCTTTGGTCCTTGAAAAAGAAAATGCTACATGGCCACATATTGATGCTGTTCAAATATATTGATGCTGACATGACCATATATTGATGCTGTTCAAATATATGTGGATTGGAATACATGACATGACCATATATTGATGCTGTTCAACCTTGTTAACTACACTAGTATAAAGAACTGCTTTATGTAAAAGATAAGAGGCATGAAAAATAAGCCAAAAAAGAGTCACTGTAACAGAACAAAACAAAAACGGATGAAAAAGAGATAATGTAATGCACAGAGATAATAGCAGTTAAATCAGGGCATGGCATGAATGGACCATGCATAATCATCCAAAAATATTCAAGTTTACATAAGGGAAGGGAATGTCATCCTTCCATACCAAAGTTCACCCATTTAAAATAAAAGTGTGTAATATACAGATAAACCAACATTAATAGTACCTCAACACGAATGTCACATAATGCTTTTAAGATGATAACACGGACGGCTGGATCAAGTGATTTATATACTTCAATCTCCGCCCTGTCATGTTAAGCATAACTTGAGACTTGGGAACTATACAGATTAACATTATAGGATTTTATATTGTCAAAAAATAAACATAATAGGATTTTTAAAATTGCGATAATATTTACCCATGTGAAGCAACAATTGGAAGATCCCCCTCAGCAACCTGCATTTGAATTCCATCCTCTTATAAGCTCTAGAAATTTTTAAATAAAATATACCTTATTAAATACAAGTGCACTAAGTAAAAGTATATTATTACCCAATGCCACCAATCTCTCAATTTTCTGCATAATACAGTTATCCAAGTATCGCGTGTGAGTGCCATTCGTGTAATAGGAGGGATTGCCTATCAAAAGGTATAAAAATGTTAATATCAAACCGGTAGGAGCTTCACAAACACGAGATGGCAGAAACAACATCAGACACCCCTTGCAGGATATGAAAGTACAATAAACATGATTGTATTCTACTCTACAGAGGTGAATTGAGCCTTCAGATCAGAGTATCACCAACAAACAAATCCGCATTTTAACGCTTGCGTGGATAAAAGAACAGTGCAAGTTCATACTTATCACTTTTAGCAAGTAAATAAAGGGTTTCACATATAATTAAACAATAAAAACTTCCCAATCAAATACCTTCTCTCTCCTTACCAAACTCTGTAAAGCATGCAAATTAAGTCTCAAGCGATTATTACCATCTCAGAATATTATATTTGTCAATTTCAACGTTATAGCATCAGTTAGTAATGTAATCAGGTAAAGTTTGATCTCAAGTCTTAGCCGTTGCCCATCCCTCAAGTTTTTCACCAGCATTTAACCCACTCATGTAGAAAATTTAGACAAGCCATCAACTTTGTCATAAAGAAATCCCCGAAACACACAGCCGCATTTATGCTTGGAACAAGAATAACCAAGAGCAATGCAAAATGTAAGTCTAATTACTCTACTCTTTCAATTTCAGCAACCTCCAACGAGCATATAAGTTTATAACTAACAAACTAACCACTTCACAACTCTGAATTTCCCTTATAGTCAGCCAAGCATACAATTAAACCATCTTAAAAAACTACAATTTGCAATTCAATGTGACGACGAAATTTAGAAACAGCAAACATTGCAAAATCATCAAAATTCAACCCATAAAGCAAAGAAGCACCATCATGATACAACATTAACAGTAAGTAGTAAACAAACTAAATTTACAAAGTTTAGAAGCAACATTCATAAATAAACAAGAAATGTCATAAACATTAAGAGTCACAAAAGAAAAAGCACCAACCTTTAACAAAGGCATGTGAATGTAAAACAAAGTGTCATTGGGGTTAAGAAGTGCAGTCTCAAACTCTTCGGCAGAAAATTCAAGTGAGATATTCAACAATGGCCTAAATAACTGCAACAAACAAAAAAGCAACCTTTTTCAAAACAAGTACAAAGAAAAAACACAACCCAGATAGAAAAAATCAAATCTTTGAAGCTCACATTCAAGAAATTGAGTACGGAAGCTAACTCCCACATAGACCGAAGATTCCACCGTGGCAACTGCGATTCAGACGGTGGTTCAACCAACGGAGTAACGATCTTACTACATTGCGTCAGAGGAGACTCTTCCCTCTCCTCCTCCTCCTCGTCCTCCTCCTGCACCTCCCGCCTCCTCTCCCGTCGTTGGTCCTTCTTTGGTTTCCGTTCAATTACCGGCTGCGAGGTATAAAGACGTGAAGCGGCACGAATCGTGCACGCGCGGGAAGGACGGTTGCTTCTTGTGGTCGGAGGAAGAGGAGCGGCGGCAGGTGGTTGTTCTTTTTGAGAATCTTGTTCCGGCGACGGCGATGATCGGTCGGCGGGAAGCGGAGAAGAAGATCCGTGAGACATGATTAGAGATTAAAGATAAAAAAAGGTTTAGGGAAGTTATGGTGAGATTACATGTAGAGGATCACGGAATTAAGCATTGGATTAGAGAGAGAAATCAAAGAAAGAAAGATGAAGATTGGAAAAGAAAGGACCAAAGGTCCAATTTCAAACCCTTGAATGAGAAATACAAAGGGAAAAAATAAAAACCCTATCTATCAACTGTTTATGTTAATTTTAATTTTAATAATAATAATGAAAGAGAGAAAAATAATAATAAAAATCTGGGGAAAAAAGATATAGAGAGAGAAAATTGAGAGACAGTACTACTAGCTGAAATTTGGTGTGATGCTGAGTTAGATTTTCCTTTCATGTCGGTAAATCTTTTCATGTCTTTATCCTTAGTATTTTCCTAGGTTTTACCATGTTTCTTTTTTACCATGAATGTGTTAGGTTAGTATAATAAATAGTATTGTATTTTGTCTTAACATTTTAGTTTTTGTCTTAACATTTTAGAAAAATATGACATTTTTTGTACCAAAAAAAAAAAAAAGAAAAATATGACATTTTTTGATTTAGTAAAAGTTTGATAAAAAATTGTTATAGTTGATATTTTAATTTTGATTTTTTTTTACCCGTAGGTTTGAAGTTTATTAGACGATTGAGTTTAAAGATGTTAAATTAGTTACAGAATGATATATTCAAGATTATAAAAAAGGATATATTGAAAATGCATGATAAAAAATTTTAGGACAAAAAATAATGAGATGAATACACTTCTTTCTTGTAATTACAGAAATTATATCATTCATTCATGTAAATCGTTTAATTTATGAAGTTATGCGATTTTATACACAAATTAGCATGACATCTCGACACCTTATTGTATAAAATACAATATAAATAGTGTTGACATTGAAATTGAAAAGAAATGAGCGGAGAAAAATTATATAAAAGTTTAAAATTGTAGTACTTTATCTCATCTTAAATATAAATAAAAGTTAAAATGTATTTAATCTATATATGAATTATTTAAGTATACTTTGACTTAAGTCATTAAGTTTTTTTGTTTCATTTGCGGTCCATTCGTAAAGTAAGTAGGATTGAGGAAAATAGAAGAGGGGAAAAAATTAATGAAGATATTTATGATACTAATATTTAACATCAATTTAACTTGGTTTGTCATAAAACTTAAATCCATTATTGGAATCAATGTCTAAAATCTTATTGAAAAAGAAAATAAATTAAAGTATCATTTCGTTGAAAGAAAGTATATAACAAAGTACAATACAACTAATTATTAGGAGATTTAGTGGTGATTGACTGAACTTTGTACGCAGGATCACGGTTCGACCCCCGCAACTGTGATCGGGGGAAGCTGAAATTACTTGATACCAAAACTGACCCCCGGAACCAGATTAAACTGGTGGTGAAAGCCAAAAAAATGTACAATACAAATCAATTGTTTTTTTTAAAGGTACAAATCAATTGTTAGTTGATCTAGCGGTGATTGCCGCTGAACTTGGTAAGGAGAATCACGGTTCGATCCTCCAACTATAGTCAGAAGGGGTTTGAATCGCTTGATGCCCAAAACTGATCCCTGAACTAGATTATGCGGTTCAGTGAGTTGGATACTGGTAGTGGAAAAAAAACAAGTATAGTACATATCAGTCGTTAGTTGGCCCATTGGTAATTGATATTGGACTTTGTAGGGAGGATCACAGTTTGATCTCCTGCAACTGTGATCGGGAGGGGCTGAAACCACTTGTTGTCAGAATTGACTCATGAATCAAATTAGACAATCCAATAGGCCAAATAAAGATGGTTAAAAGAAAGAAGAAGAAAAAAGTACAGTACACAATAATCGTAAAATCCTACTATATTATTGTATACGGATATTCATGCAAGTGATTGCTAAAACACATTGTTGAGTCTTTGGTATTGGCTGCATTTTTGGTAAAATAAACCTTGTAGCAGGATGTGCGATATGATGCCTCAAACATCGTATCATCGCACGAGAAGTGTTCACGCGCATGTTCTATTTATGGTATTCTTGTTTCTCTCTCATGGATCTTGCATGACGCATTTAATCAGGCTAATTATGAGGATCATCATTTAATGCTTCAGATCCTTGTCAAGAATATTTCTGTAGAGAATCTCTTTGAAGAATATTTTTGTAAAGAATCTCTTTTAATTAATGTGGAGTAATTACTTGGGTCAAACAAATCAAGCCCATGTTATTTCTGAATCAGGGAAGAATTGGCTGAAGTATTTAAGGAAGGAGCTAAACCTAATTCTAGTTTAGTTGTTCACGCCGTTGTTGATTGAGTCTAGAACTTAGGTTTTGCGTGTGTGTTATTTGTGAGCCTTTCTTGTGTCTCATTGATACAAGTTTAGGACTGTGTCATTTTGAGTTGTATTTTGGTGTAATCCTCTCCTAAGCTTTGAAGTGCGGAGTAAGGACTTTTTAGTGGTTTCAACGCTCTAAGCCTTTAGGTACGAGTGTGTAGTTTTAGGAGTGTGTCTCCAAAACCTTTTCTGTTTTTGTGGTGTGAAAATCCTTGATGTCTGTAAGATTGTAAGGGAGTGAGATGGGATCTCTGATCTAGGAGTTCCTAGGTTGAAGAATCATTGGTAGTGCCTAGGTTGTAAGTTGTAAACGGGGTGTTTGCTGGTAACTTAGAACTAGGGCTATTATAGTGATATTCCTTCCTGGATTGGTATCCCCCAGACGTAGGTTCGCCGAACTGGGTTAACAAATACTCTATCTCCTTTATTTGTTTTATGCTTCTTTGTTTTATTATTACGCGATAGATCTGTTAAGGTGCTTAGCACATCGTATCGCACATCGTGCATAACGTGCCAGGAATTTCACACATTATTTATACCAATATATAAAGAGAACATCCCTTTTGGTGTAGATTTTTCTTATTGTCACATTTGTCTTTCACTCTATTCAAATATTTGTATTTGTATATGTTGAAAAATAACTTTCACACAAAAGTTGGTTTTCAATTTTTTTTAGTAAAAATATAATTTCTCTTAATAACTAAGCACAATAAAAAATGAGGTTAAGTAGTTATCAATTAACTAAACACAACCAAAAAGAAGGTCAAGTAGTTATTTATATTAGCAAAATAGTAAATGTCGATCACGGGCTAGTGATCAATAAAGTTAATTCATCTAAATGTGTTTATATATATATATAAAAGAAAAGAAAAAGTAGGAGCTTTAAGCTTAAGCATCCGACTATGTGAGGAAGTTTTTCACCGCACGAAAGATGTTTTTTTGTTGAAGCATGGCTTTAATAATTGGCGAGGTAGAGATACAAAGAGGGACCTCATAAAACAACACGTAGTACTAGGTTTTGTTGTGTGTATGTGGGGCAGTACATAAACTTCACTCATCAATATCATCATGCATACTCCATGGTCTAAGCTAGCTACATTCTCGTATGTGTTAATCATTACTCATTAGTACTACTTTGCAACAAAACTTATCTAGAGAAAGCACATAAATAAAGAACAAGAACAGCCATTTGTAATCTTGGAATGAATGTGTTATTGTTATGTGTTTCCACCTACACACAAAAGATGAATATGTGTACTTTCTCCAAGTTCAAACATGTATGTATGTATCATGTATGTATGTTTTGACATGGAGTACGTATGTGTCAATGACGACATATGTTGTTGAGGTAATGAGTTTGATATAGATGGAGCATACTTAAGGTTTGTGTTTGGTAGTACTATCTTACTATCTTAATCCGTGTCTCATCTTCGTAAACATGCATTTAAAAAGTTCAAATTTCATTTAATGAGAAGCAATAAATAGTCGTACTATTTTTATCAACCAAAAAGAAATAGCTGTACTAATTTTTTTTTTTTACTTATATAGCTGTACTTTTTGAAAAAACGAAATTATTGGATAGGTAGTTTTTTTTTTGAGTAAACTTAAATTGTTCTCCTCTTTCTAACTTGTTTTAAAGAGGGCAGCTTTGCTCTATTTCCTAAGACTTCTTTTCCTCCTTTTCTTTTCGTAGATTGACACATAGTAACAATAAATCTGATGGCTGAAATTTAAATATTATAATTTATTTTTTTTTTGGTGAAACTTTTTTAAATATTATAATTAAATAATTAAAAACTAAAACCAAAACAAAAGAAAGAAGGAAAGTCACTTCTTCAAGTGGTCCATGGTGGACTAGTCACAAATAATATTATAACGAATATGAATTTCACAAAATTCACCATTGGATTGAAAATCTTGATAAGTTTAACAAATAATATTAAGATTAACGGTTTATGGATTTTTATTAAATATCGTTAATCTTGATAAGTTTCAATAACATATCAAATCATTTCAATTTTTCTAATTTTTTTTATAGATGATCTATATGATATAAACTTTCAATCTAATGTTGGATTTTTTAAAATTTATATTCGTTATAATAGTTATAATAGTATTGATCACTTGTGCACAAATGTGGTCCACATGGCATTGTCCTTAAATAGGTATTATAATTGTTTAACATTACAAATTAGTTTAAACAAATTAGTTTAAAATATTAAAAAAGCCATGTACTCCCTCCACGTTATATATACAAAATTTAGGCAAAATTTATACTTGATAATGAGGTATTTAGTATTTACACAATTTTTTACAAATAAAGCAGCAATATTATGTTCATGTTCTATCTTGTCACTATTATAAGTAAAATATTCGAGCATACATTGCTACTTGTGCTTTTTTTTTTTTTTACTACTAAAGCACTAATATTATGCTCTTAGTCACTTTGATCATTATGCAAAAATTTATTTTTTAGATTCATTGAATAACTATAACTATATAATTACCGATGAAGCTAAAGCAAATTTTTATTCATAAAATTAATAATGACGTAGAGTATTTATTTTGTATACATATATCATACATGACAGTCGAAAAAAAGTTTAGCTTTTCCTTTTTTTTTTTTTGCTCTTGTAGCCTGGTGGCTAGAAATTCCACCCATGAGGTGGATAAGTGAGATGATCGGGGTTCGAACCACAGCTCCTTGCATATATAATATAATGTCATACCAACTGAGCTAAGCTCACGGGACACATTTTCCTATTAAACCTATGAATGTTGTTTTTCACATATGTTAAGTGGAATCTCCTAAGCATAAATCGGTATTCTGAGTCATGCATGTGGAAGCTTACATTATAATTACATTGTTGGTTTAAATTTGATAGTATGGTGAATGATTTTGTTGTTTAAGGCACAGCTAATAATTAATTTGTATATGATGGAGATCATGAAAACTTCATCCAACCTGATTCTTTTACTATAAATATAATGATAATTAGAATTAGAATCTTCATACACTTATATTTTTATAATTAAGACTTACACAAAAGGAGAGGAAAACAGTAGAAAGCAAGAAAGAGCATGTGAATAGAACATTCTCTTATCTATCTGAAATTTACAGTGATCATAATTAGTAGCATATACTATATAAAACTCATCAAAATCAACAACAAAGATGAAAGCTGCAGAAACAGATATCCATTGAAGTTACTCAAATGGCTTGCGTGAGACGGAGAGGGAGAAGGAGGAGAAGCTGTTGACGCCTTTTCTAGCGAACAAGTGTAATTGCAGCGACTTGGAGGAACAACTCGGTAAACGCCACTACTTGCAAGAATATAAACATCCTTCTTGTTGTCTTGTCCAAATGAAAAGATGTATCCCAAAGCTGGAAGGCTACCTGGTCCTGAGTCACAAGGTATAGGAGAATCATGTGCACAGCCGAAAGGAATTTTGCTATTCGTGAAATTTCCGCTGTTTTCAGGGTCTTCAGTGGCGGCCCAAAGTGCACCCGCGTAAAGATCAGCATACAGGTACCTGAAAAGCATCAAAGGGCTTTAAAAGAAGTTCCACACCAAAACAATTGTATTTGGCAACGATTCTCTGCAATTTTGAGGATGACTCCGGTAATAGGTCTAACTCGTGCTTACAAATGCGGCCTATAAGGTGAAGGATGTCTCCTACTTATAAACACTTTTTTAGAGACTATATCTTAACCTATTTTAAGACTCTCAACAACTGCATAATATGAAATCTAATTGAAGGCCATAAAAGAAAAGAAAAAGCTTGTGTACCTTCCAAACATGCAAGGATCAGTAGTGGATCGGTAAACATATCCCCCGGTAATCGAAGCTGAACCTTCATTCTTGTTTATTTGGGAATGGTTGTATCCTGCTATGGGGGGGATTGCATTTATGGATTTAAGGGAGGTATTGCCTCCAGGTGAGTCTGTAGCAGTGAATGGATAGGGTCCCTCGTTAATACGCCAGCCATAGTTTCCACCTTTTGTGATGAGATCCACTTCTTCATAAAGATCCTGCAAATCATTTTTGTGTAAGCTCTTAAAACTTTGTAATGAATCCTAACTATTTTACCCTTCAGAAAGACACATGCATTCTTTTGTTCTCTTGAACAGTTATACATTCATTGAACTTCGTTAACAAATAACTTAGTTAATAATGTACTAAATTGAGGTTAACGAAATTCGGCGGATTATGAATGAGTTATCCAATATTGGGGTACTCATTAACAAAACTCCATTTGTCACTAGCCCTAGTTATGAACGTCATTAACTAGCGTTGCATTGCAGGTATTTAATTTGGGATAAGCATTCACAAACCTGTCCAACATCTGCACAAAAAAAGTAGGAAGGCTTTTCTGAATCAAAACTGCATCGCCAAGGATTTCTTAATCCCAAGGCCCATATTTCAGGCTCTAAATCTTTATCTTCGCTGAATGGATTATCCTTAGGAATAGAGTAGCTACCCCAAAGTCCAAGTTTACTAACTTCTGATGCACCTGAAGTTTCATGATAGATTTGATTGTCAACAATTATGGATTTACAAAATATTATCATTAGTAATCAATAAATTTTACAGTATAGTTACCAAATTACGATGCGACTTGCATGTAAAGTAAGATACTGATAAACATTTACAAATGCTAGTGGAAACACACAGCAGCCTAATTCTATTCATCGATACCGCCAAGAAGTGATGCTAGTGGTAGAATATATTTTATAAAAAGAAGTGATGAAACTACTAATATAGAGTTACTATACATTATGACATGTTACTCACTTGGAATGTTGTCTACATCGAGCCTCATAATCTTTCCGAGCAATGATTTCTTGTTTTGAGAAAAATTGTATGGATCACCTGAACCACCTCCATCTCCCATCATGAAGTATAAATAACCATCATCGGGTCCAAAGAGTATTTGACCGGCGTGTTGAGATGTAAATGGGAGGCCCATAGTAAATATTCTTCTCACCTCAGTTGGTTTAGCACTTTCAGCCTGAAAAATCAATAATGATTAGATAGTTCTATTCTATCCACTTGCATAATGTGTAGCGTAGAGATGCGTACCGAGGATGGATTAGATGCGGTGCCATTAGCAGTATATTCTGCAATAACAGTTTGATATTGACATGGTTGAGCTCCGTTACTAGGACCTATCTTTGATGGATCACAGTTAACATTTGAATTACAAGAACATATTCCATTGCATCCAGACCATTTATCTTTATCACAGTTAAACGAAGCAAAGAATCGACCATTGTTTGCGAAATTTGGATGAAATGTCATTCCCATCATTCCGAATTGAGTATCCAAATAAACTTGATCAGTTAGATCAACAAAAGGACTTGATTCATCAAGTTCCAACTGTCCTCCTGATCCTTCTTCCGGAATAGTTGCTAACCAAACTTTACCCATTTGACTTGAGAAAAACGCACGGCTTGATCCATCGGGATGAGCAACCATATTGAGATAAGATCCATTCCCAATTTTCTCAAGGCACAAGCCATGAGGAGGGATAACTGGAGTATCAGTGTTATTTAATGCAACAGGTTCACCCTCGAAACATACCAATTCATTATTGGATGCTCCTCCAAAAGCTTTACAAAAATCGGTTTTCGACTGCCATAATTCATTCAGTTTTGTTGCATTTTTATTAGCTGGCAATCCTCCTCCACCTTGTAAGGAAGGGGAAAATGGTGAGTTTATTATTGACACAGTTTGACATGTATCCCATACTTGAGAGCAGAAGTCATTTAGTGATGCCTTTGACTGAGAAGAATTTGCTGGAATAGCAGAATTGCAAAGCAAAGGAACTGATCTGGTTGTGGATTGAATTGTAAACAGCTCCCCTGAATAAGGGTCACACCTCTACAAACAAACAAACAAAGTTAGTTAGCTATGTGAAAGGCAGAAGTTAAGGGTTAAGGGTCCGTTAGGATTAGCTTATTTTTTAGCTTATGCAAATAAATACATTTTTATGTATTATTGTAAGTTGTCAAGGTACTTTATGATAACATAACTTATAAAAATACAATTTTCGTTAGTAGAAACTTATAAATTAACATAAGACCTTATTTATTTGCATAAGCTGTTTTGCATAAGCTCAAAAATAAGCTAATCCAAAGTAACGGAGCCTTAAAAATTCAAAACCAGCGGTTACTAGCAATCTAAGTCACAAAATCAAATTTTTTTATGTCTCAACAACTGTAATTGAAATCGTTTTGATTGTATTTGACTACGGTTCTTCACTATGTTTAGGATCAAGACCATGATCACAACTGTGATCCCGGTAGAAAGAGTCAAACTTATTGGTTTCAGCTTGAATTTAGGATTTGTAGCTTTTGACTCGTAATGTTTTCAGCTCAGTTTTACGTGAATATATCCGGCCATAAATCATTTAGCATTCAACTAACTTTTATCTAAAATCAATTTACTTAAAATCAATTTTCATCACTGCAGACTTTCATATAAAAACCATGAATACATTTTTCCTTGTTTGTCGTGATATCGATAAAATAAACATTTAGGGATAAACAAGACCTTACCGCACAAAGTATTGATTTCAAAAGTGAGGAACAGGCAGTATCAGATACATTCATCTGTTGAAACTGCTTCTGTAATTGTGCATCTTGTATGGAGTTGCAACAAGTACTTCCATTATAAGGACAAAACTTGAGTGTAGTATTGAGGGTAAAGGGTGCCCCTACACCAACAAACAAACAAACAAACAAACAAAACACATCTATAATGAAAAACCAAGTAAATAAAACTCAAAAAACCACAGAAAATGATGGAAAAAGAAGAAAAGATAAGACATACTTGAATCAACACATAGAGGAAGTGAAGTTGAAGAATCCAAAAGCAGGAACAAAAGAGAGCAACAAAACAAGAAACCTATGGAAAGAACAGTCTTCATGGCTGGCACCAAACAAGTTGAAAGAATGGAAAGACAATAAGGTTTTACTGTGCTAACAGACAAAGAATCATGTTCTATACTTCATTTTCACATAAATCTCAGAACATGTTCCAAAAAACAATTTTCAGTAGTTGTAATAAATTAGTAATAGTCACTTTGAATATGTCTCCCTCTTCTTCTTTTGTTCAAATATAAAATTGAAATTTCATCAATTCCTAACAGTTTTATAAACCCTCTTGATATCATGATTCATGATATGTGTGGTGTGCCCCACAGGCCTGTCCTTACCTTCCCTAGTTGACTTATTGTTGTCTTAAAATATTGAGACTAGTATTATAAGATAAGATGGCCAATGGTAAGAGAAACTCAGCTTCTTAAGAAGCCAAGTGGGTGAATGGAGGAATACATGTGATGGTTGTTGGTTCACTTTGGGACTTTGAAGCTTTATGTTGTAGTATTAACAACTTTTGTACACTCGCGCAACACCTGATTAATCATTTCTAAAAATATGGTTAATTTAATCATGTTTAAAATTGTGATTAATTCAACTAGATGATGAATTAACCATAATTTTAAATATAAACTAAATTTTTATCTACTAAACAGAATTAACCATATTTTTGCATATGATTAATCATATATAGATATCTTCTTAAAAAGTGGGTGTCCATATGTAAAACAGTTTTGATTAATTAATGGTCCGCCACACAGTTAGGTACAATAAATATTATAATATGTGTGTCTCTATATATGAATTTATTGTACTGCTTTAGGTGAACTTCTAACCAAGCACTAAGAAAAAGAAAAGCATAGGAGGAGAATTCGTGTTCATATTCAATATTCAACGACGGATAGAATAGAATGCACTTGGGATTGCCATAAAGTCAAATAAATAATAAAATATCAAAAGAGGGAGGACCAATAAGTAGTATATGATGTTTGTTTTTTTTACTGAACAGACAAAGATATGATGAGTGATATGTAAATTGAAATGAGAAGTGGAGTTAATCATTTGGATAAAAAACACACTTTCATTGTCACATGTCCTCTAAGTTATTAAGAACATTATGTTATGGGGGTAGTGGCAGGTCATGCCCTACGTTAGCAATGGCGTATGTAATTGCATTATTAGCGGATATATTGGTCAGAAGTCAAAAATGTTTTGCCATATTAATTTCTGAATTATTATAGAAGAATGGATAAGCACTTCTCCAATGTTCCTTTTGGTGGATAAACAATGATGCCAATGCTTACAAATATTGAAAGCCGCAAATCTAAACGGCCCCCAACACAAATAATCAAATTCCAAATGATTCTTCAGCACACTCTAGACTTGGAATCTCAGCGTATCATTTTATAAATAAAATGAGGTTTATAAATTGAAGTAAGGGTTAATAGGCCAATACCCCCTGCAATGTTAGCGAGTTTTGCGATACCCCTGAAAAAAAAATTCATGGAGATTCCCCCTTGCAATGTACAGATTCCACGCGTTACCCCCCCAGCTGCACATCCTGGATGCTGACTGTGCAGAATCTCCACGTGTCAGCGCCACATGAGACACGTGGAATTAATTTTTAATTTTGATTAAAATTTTAATCCACGTGGCAGCTGACTAAAATAATAAAAAAAAAAACAGAAATAATTTTTTTTCCTCATTATTTTACGTTTTTTATTTTTAAAATCCTTTTTTATTATTAGAAAAGGAAAAAAAAAACATAAAACAAAGTGACCAAGGTTATCGTACAGAGCGATCTTCTTCTTCCTCGGGTCGATCTTCTTCTCTCCATCGAAGCAAGTGTCGAGCTTCATCGTGTTCCAACTGGTATGTATTGATTCTTAGTTTATGTTGTTGTTTCGTTTCTTCTTGCTTCGTTTCATCCAATCGTAATATCGATTTTGTCTGGATTTGGGGATTAGGGTTTTTGCAATATGGGTGGAAGCAAGTGTTCATCAATTGGAAATTCAAGCTGCTCCAATTTACCAAGATGTGGTTGCGAGCTTCCTATGAAGATGTGGGTTTCAAACACAGGCCTAAATCCAAAGAGAAAGTTTTGGAAATGTCGAAATAGCGGGGTAATAATTTGGTTTCTGTTTTGTGAGCTTCATATGTGAATTTCGTGTTGAATTATGTGTTGTTGATAATTTTGGTTTGATTAATGTTTTGTTGATAATGTTGGTTTTAATTATGAATTCCGATTCTAAATGCAGATTTTTGATAGCTGTGATTTGTTAGTTTGGGATGATGAATTGTATGAAGTGGAAGCTGCAAATCCAAGAGGACAAAGGCAGGCATCAATGCAGCTTGGTGAGGACTTTGGCAAGGCTTTTGGGCAAGAGTTTGGCAAGGCTTTTGGGCAAGAGTTTGGCACTGTATTTGGGCAGGAGTTTGGCAAGGGTTTTGGGCAAGAGTTTGGCACTGTGTTTGGGCAGGAGTTTGGCAAGGAATTTGGCAATGGATTTGGGAAGGAGTTTGGCACACAAATTGGAAATGAAATTGGGAAGAGGTTGGGTCAATTTGTATGGGTTGCAATCTTCATGTGTGGGATAATGATTGTTATCTTATTCAAAACAATGTAATAGCTATTTTAAGTTAATTAATTTAGTTTGTCTGATCTTTAATCAAGGTTGTATTAGTTTATGACATTAATATGTTTCAAAATGGTTGTATTAAAACTTGATTATGGAATGAAAAATTTGATTTGAGTTTATATGTGTGATGAAGTCATAAGTTCATGATTTAAGTACAACATATATAACAAGCACAAACTCAAGATTAATAAGCCACATAACAGTGGAATTGTCATTAGCAAAACAGATTAATAAGCCATATAACAGGGCAATTGTCATTACAAAAGAGTTAAATCATAACATAAGGGCAATTGTCATTACAAGCACATGATAGTGCAATTGTCTTAATCCCCAAAGCACATGACAGTGCATACCAAAACATAACAGTGCATACCAAAACATAAGACTATTATCAAGTTACAAAACATAAGACAATTATCAAGATAACATAACACCAGCAACAAAACACATAATCAACATAATTATTTCTTGTTCTTTTTTGCAATATCCTTCCAAGACTTCATGGATCTGAAGCAAGTTCCAAGTTTTGCATCATCAGCTATCAAATCCTCATCATTAACTTCTTTGATCTCTATTGGCTGTTCTTTACTTGCACCAACACCGGTTATTAGTTTGCTGAAACTATTTTGCTTCACTCTTTCACTGCTTCTTCTTGGTTTACCATGATACAGAGCAGATACTTTCTTCACATTAATCTTCTTTCTTCCCTTATCAGCAGGCTCATTCTTCTTTGCCATATCCTTAAAATCTGGTAGTGAAGCTATGATATCATCAGGAATGTCATCAAACAAGTCTTGACTTGGTTCAACCACCATTGATACTTGGCTAGCTTCAACTGCTTCTGGTGCTTCACTTTGAGTTGCTTCTGGTGCCTGAGTTGGAGTTGCAGCTGGTGGTGCTTGAGTTGCTTGACTCTGACTTCCTTCTGGTGCATCAGCAGCTGGTGCTTGAGTTGCTTGATTCTGACTGCCTTCTGGTGCATCAGCAGCTGGTGCTTGAGTTGCTTGTTTGCTTTCATTCTTTACTTTCCCTTTTCCCTTTGTATTCTTCCTCTGCATTCACAATGTATAAACACAGTCAAGTCATAATATAAGTAATTCACAATACAATCTGATACAAACAAGTAAACAACACTTACCTTTCTTTTCAAGCTGTTGGGATCTTGCTCTGTTGCCTTGCAAGATGCTGCATTATGACTAGTGTTGTTGCATGTTGTACAGTGGTAAACACCCCTCCTCCTTTTCCTAGCACCTTCCTCACCAACAGCTCTGATTCTTAGCTTCCTGGGTCGACCAGGCCCATTCTTATACATTGGTGGCAAAATATTCTCATCAACACCTTCAGGTGGCTTTGGCCACATGTCTGCCCCATTAATAGGGCTCACACCAAATCCATAACAGCTTGCATACTTCTCTCTTGAATTGTTGCATTAAATGACTCAGACAAGTTATTCATTAATACATCACATTTTGAATAAAAACTGAAGGCATGCTTACACCAATACTTTGTAGGCACCTTCATCAACCATTCCCAAGCCTGCTTGTCAATTTTCTTTAGCTCCTCCATTTTTTGTTCCCAAGCTTGAACATATGTGGCCTTTGCAGCTCCCATCATTAAATCTCTTATCATTGCTCCACCTTCAAATTTCTTTTTGAAATTGGCATGTAAATGCCTTAAGCACAATCTGTGTTCTATCCTATCAAACATCTCATCAAAGACAGCCACTAAACCCTACATTAACATTAACACATCCAAATTGGAAATTAAATCACACATTATCACAACAATTAATATAAGAAACTAAAATTAACATGTTGCATTGTAAATTACCTTTTGTTGGTCTGATATGAACACATATCTGTTATCAGTACCAAGATCTTCCATCAATAGCTGTATGAACCACCTCCAGCTTTCCTTTGTTTCATTTTCAACAACACCAAATGCCAATGGAAAGTATTGGTCATTTGGGTCTCTACCAACAGCAATCAGCAATTGTCCACCATATTTAGTTTTTAAATGACATCCATCCACACCAATGAATGGCCTACATCCATTGGTGAACCCTTTTTTGCAGCCCTCAAAACAGAAGTAAAATGAACTAAATCTGGGAAATTTTAAAAAAAATTAATGAGATTAATAAATGTAAAACTTGAAAGATGTAGATCTGTACAAATAAATGAAAAACAAATAAATTAAGATGTAGATCTGTACAAATAAACAACCACTAAACACATATATGTACCTGAGATGTAGATCTGAAGGAATTGGTCTATCAACACCAATCTTCACTGTGTTACTCTTGTTTACCCTAAACAACTCTTCTGCATATCTCCTCAGCATAGAATACTGCCTGTCAGCATCTCCTTCAATTATTGCAGAGGCATACTGTTTTGCCTTCCAAGCTGTGCTAGGGGCGATGATCAAGGAAAAGTTGGTCCTCATGAGTTGAATTATGTCTTTGATCCTTACCTTCTGAGATGTGTGCATTTGGTTCACAACATGTGTTGAGACCCACTTGGAGTTGGCAGCTTTGTTGGTCAAGGACTTAATGCATGTGTGTTTAATAAACCTATCTTCTGTCTTTATTGCAAAAGTACTTGACTGGCCCACTTGGGAACACAACACATAGTAGGGACACCCTCTGTTACACACCACTCTTACCCTATCCCCTTCATTTTTAACAAATTTTATATCATATCAATTTCTAACATTGTGGTCCCTAATTGCAAATCTAAAATCTGCTAAACTATTGAACTCCATGCCACACTTAAATTTGTCCTTCTTCCCCATATTTTCTTTTCTATACTTCTCATATCTAAGACCTCTTTCCTCATCTGATGCATCAGGATCTGAGCTATGCAACTCTTCACTTTCATATTCATCATCATCAAACTTTCCCCCACTGCTGCATCCAATTGAACTCAGAACAATTTGCATGTTCTTTTCATTACTTTTCTCTGGTATTGGATCAGCACCAAACCCATCCTCAAGACCAACTGTTCTCTCATCCTCAGTGTCATTAAATTTGACCCCAGCATCAAAATCACTATCATACTCACTATCAGAATCATCATCATCAATTTTGTGATCCACATAGATTTGTGCATCACCTCCACCACCAACACTACGTATAGCAACCTCCATATAGTCATCATACTCTCTCAACTTAAAAAATCTACCATTATCAAAATCCCTAAACCTACTCCATAGTTTTATCCTAGTAACACTATAACTCCAACCCATAACAATACCCAAGACATGAGACTTGTTACTCCAATTCGTCCATTTCTCACCACTCACAACAGTTTGAACCCCACCTCTATATATCAAACTGTCATTCTCTTTGAAAAACTCACCACCGTGGTGAAAGACAACATTGAATAACTCTTCATTTCTGTAAAACAAAAAAATCCATTTTTTACCATCAGCCACGTGTCTAAATCCTATTAACCCCCACACATAGAAAAATATGAACACCCACACATTATCAACACTACACTAAACAACAAAAATTGAATATTGATTTTTTCTTGACAGTGTAGTGTGTGATTTGGTCCTACAATGACAGAATAAAGAATCTAACATGTGATTAAAGGTGACGTTTTACTATTGAAACTGAAAAACTACAGTTTTCGAAACATAGAACTTACTTGGGATTCTTCTCTGTCTTCTTAGTCTTCTGGGTCGTTTTCCTCGTTTTCTTCTCTGTCTTCTTAGTCTTCTGGGTCGTTTTCTTCTCTGTCTTCCTCGTTTTCGACTGATTCTCCATGGGTTTCGCATCCGTTATCGTCTTCGCGGTCGTCGTCTTCTTCTTCGCCATCGTACGCTAGGGTTTGAGTTTGTAAGGTTGTTTTGCAAAAATGATGTTTCACATTCTATTTCTATTTATGTTTTCTTCTTTTTTCTTTTATTTTTAATTTTAAATAATGTTAATGAAAACGTCACAGACTTAAAAAAATAATGAAAAAAAAAATATTTCTGTTTTTTTTTTATTATTTTAGTCAGCTGCCACGTGGATTAAAATTTTAATCAAAATTAAAAATTAATTCCACGTGTCTCATGTGGCGCTGACACGTGGAGATTCTGCACAGTCAGCATCCAGGATGTGCAGCTGGGGGGGTAACGCGTGGAATCTGTACATTGCAAGGGCGAATCTCCATGAAATTTTTTTCCAGGGGGTATCGCAAAACTCGCTAACATTGCAGGGGGTATTGGCCTATTAACCCTTGAAGTAATAATTGGGAAAAGCGCTTAATTATTTAAGTTGATTAACAAATACAATGCTAATATGAGTACAAGTGAAATTGTTTAACATGTTATACTAATGTAGACTCATCAAATAGTATAATTATTAAAAGAAAAAAGAGAATTCATGAGTTAATATGTAAAAGTATAAGTACAATTTTCTATTTCAGAAATATGCAAATGACTACTTTGCCACCCTCAATCTCTTTTTAAGTACAAGCTTGAGAGTTGAGACAGTTGAAGCGATTAGTGATATATGGAAAGAAAAGTGAAGATCCCAATAAATTAAAAACTTTAAAAATTGTGTATCAATACCTT
Source organism: Trifolium repens (assembly GCA_030408175.1). Classification (NCBI taxonomy): domain Eukaryota; kingdom Viridiplantae; phylum Streptophyta; class Magnoliopsida; order Fabales; family Fabaceae; genus Trifolium; species Trifolium repens. The sequence continues at coordinate 44,649,083 of CP125851.1, forward strand.
TTGTTGTTTTTAAATTTTAATCAATGACCTAAAATTATGTCCATATAATAATATATCTAATACCCTAAAAATTATAAGCCAAAACTTTTAAACCATAAACCAGAAATTCTAAAAACAATGGTTACATTTACAGTGACAACCATTAAAAAAGTTCGACAATCACAACCAGTAACATCTAAAAGATACTTTTTAAAAATGAAATGTCAATTAGAAAATTATAAAATAACAACAGTGCACCAATTTGTTGTAAAAAAAAAAGTGCACCAATTTAAACTTAGGGAGAGAGGATGAGTTAGAATCACATTAGCTTTCAAGGTCTTAAATACTTTATCGTCAAGAAAAATTTAAATAAAAAAAAATGTCATATGAGTGGTTCATTGAATACAAACTACTGTGCACATCCTCGCGATTTTGTGACTCTGCCATTCACAGTAATCTCAACCATCAAGGGCACCAAGGGCTTTCATGTCCTCTAAGAAAGCCGAGTATGAGTCATCAATGCTGGGTGCTTTTGGAGCAGATGACAAGCTCACTGGCTCTGGTTTTACAATAGTTGGCCTTGGCCCTGGTGTCGCAGAGACTGTCCTAGATGTTGAAGTTGACACTGGTGGTTTTGGTTTTGTTTTGGTCATTGCAGTTTCCCTTCTCACCCGCACAGACGCAGGAACCTAGTAAAAAAACCAAGATCCAGACTCAATTAGAAGAATTACATATACAAAAAGACCAATAATTAACAAATGCTGCCAGTTTAAGTTGTAGTGAACAATTTAGGAGATCTGTAAATTTATTTAATTGATAAACATTACTCAAATAACAGCTCATTAAGATAATTTGACCACTACTTTATTGATCACTACTAGGATTCAAATATTGATATCTAGTAGTACTTTATTTTTTACCAAAAATTTTGACCACTACTTAAATCCAACTTTTCTCGCTACTTGAGCTTATGACCATGTAGCAGTGAAGTCAATTAATTATATGATTGCATCATCATGAGAAACAAATTGTCATATTAATCTAACGTGTCAAAGTAGTCTCAGTAGTTAAAACAGTTTTGCAATGACTAATTTGTTTACTTGTTAAAATGAGACATGACTAAATCTATAGTATGAACTGCTGTTAAAAACCAGAACCACAGAAATTATGGAGCATTAAACAATTGGCTTCAATAAACATAATTACAGAAGAAATGAGACTCCTACTGCCATAGAGCTAAGCATTTACAAACAGCTACTGATCTCCGTTCATAATAAAATAACAATTCTGGAAAGCATCTTCCTATTCTGCATCATTATAATTTTTATAGGGTTGTTTCATGATTGATAAAGCATAATTATAAATAGAAGCATATTAATGATTTAATAGTCTCCTAACTATGGCAAGAGCAGACTCTTTTAGATAGATCAAATACAAAAATTGATGTTTCATGTACAAATAACTAATTTATTTTGGTCTGGACTCAAATATTAGCATCGGAATACAGTATGTTGACATTAGCTTATTGAGCAGTGTGAAAAATATTATATACTACTGGAAGAAACTTTACTTGATAAGGGGTTATGCTTTAAAACTATGTTGAATTAGATAATAGACGTATGAAAAAGAATGAAATTCAATAGCTAAAATGAAAACAAAGCTAAAAAAATGAAATTGAATTGACTCACCATTGATGTGAGTTCTGGAGTGTGCTGAGCTAATGGCCTTTTAACAACAGTTGAAGCAGCAGATTTAACAAATGATGGTTTCTGAGGAGGAGCTGGCTTACTTGCCATATAATCCTCTTCGTGAAAATTTGGAGGAGGACCAGGTGGAAGTGGCGGTCTCATCATTGGAGGAGGCCCAGGTGGAGGACCGTATGGGGGCCTTGGGATTATGGGGACCATCATTCCAGGAGGTGGTGCCTGACCAGGAAGTCCAGCCACAGGTAAGGGAGGTCTCATATCAGGTGGTGGTGGTGGTGGTGGGAACCGAGATATTCCAGGAGGCAATACATCAGGCTGCAAACTTGGGATTAATGTGGGTCCTGGACCAGGAGGTTGTTGCCTTGGAGGAGGAGGCCCAGGAATCATTTTTTGGATCTCCTGGTTTGACAGAGAATTCTTATTGTCAGTAGGAACCACTCCACCATCAGATTGATTGGTCCCAGAACTTGGTGGTATGCGACTTGGTGGAGGAGGCGGCGGAGGAAGCTGCACCTACATTTCAGAAAGAAGCAAAAAAATAATTATTTCCAAAGAAGTTTCTCTTAAGTGTAATCATAACAAGACTGAGTTTCAAATGAAGAGCAATCAAAATGTGATGTGTTCCCCGTTTCAAAAAAAATGGGATATGTTCCCATTAGGGCAATTTTAACCATGACAAGGGTTATAGTAGCCATCTATGAAACATGAATATACAAAAACCTGTGGCATATGGTATACCTGAGAGACAAGGGTATACATATACATCCTTTTTCAGGTTGAACAAGCTTTGAAAAGTTTAAAAAAACTGAAAATTGATTCTGAAACAGACCAACACAAAGAAATAGACTAAAAATTGTCCACAGCACAGCCCTATAGAACATTTAAATGTCTTTAGTACTTTTAAATAAATGATAACATACTGATACTATTTACTATTATTTAGTATTAATTTATTAAATATTCCCTGCCATACTCACATCCTAAATTTGGTAAAACATCGGCATCCCACACTGAATCATTTTGGATGAAAAAAAATGCCCACAACAGCACCAATGCTTCTAAACTTTCAATATATCTGTAATTGCCGGTCCATCATACTTATACAATTAGATCATGTCTTGAAAGATAAGCCTAAGTCATTTAACTAATAGTAAGCCTACCTGACCAGGCTCCTTAGAAGAAAGATTATCTGACAATGCAGACTGATTTCTCTCTTCACCTTCACTCGTGCCAGGGGGAGGTGGCTGAGACTGTTGCAGGGGTGGAGGAGGAGGGGGTAAAGGCCGATTTACAGCTTGCTCTTTAGCTGGAGGACCAGGAGGTGGAGGCGGCAAAGGAGGTGGTGGTAATGATGCAGGAACTGCAGCAGCAGGCTTTGGGGGCATGGGAGGTGGGGGAGGCAGTGGCAAAGATGCGGGTAAAATAGTACCATCAGCTGAACTAGCATCAGGCAGTGGTGGTGGTGGGGGAGGTGGAGGTACAGTTAATACACCATCCTCGGACTCTGTTGCCGCGGATGATGCAGCAGTACTTGACGAACCAACCAAGGGAATTCTAGGTCCTGCAGTTCAGCATGAAAACTGATTAAATAAAGGAGATGTCAAAACAATATCATTTACAAATACATTATTTTACCATTCAAATATGAAAAAGAAGCTCAGCATACCTATAGACGATTTGAACATAGGAGGTTTCCCTGGTGGTGGAGCCCCAGTAGGATTTAAGGTAGGATGGTAATAAACAGAGTCCTGGAGTAAAAAACAGCAACTCATAAACAATTTACATCGCCTAAACAAATCTAGTGTTGTGAGTTTAGAAGAACTAGAAGAAACGGAAAACGTAAACATGCACGCACAAGAACAATCATACCTCTGGTAGTGGGTGATTAACTCTCTCTTCCTCTTCTGCACTTGTTCTCCTTCGAGGAGGCCCCAAATGACTGCTCAAAAGACATCCAAGGATTTGTAAACTACACAAAAACAAATTGAGCATAAATTTGTATTTGAAGATAACACTAAATTTTTCACCTGAACATAACAGGGGCCTCACCCTTCTCCCGCATTTTCTCTACATATTCCTGTCCAAAAGATATCAGATTTAGATCATAAATAGAATCTATTTAATATAATCATGCATACAGTTGACTGCAGTGTTCAAATTCATAGGATGAATTCTGCATCCTCTGCTAAACAAAAATATAAATACACAACACAGGCAGCATCAGCTACTAAAGCAATATCAAACTCTGTTCATGAATACTCCATTTCCATAAAGTTCTGATTTTTCCTTTTACCAATCAAGACTTAAACAGACACCAAAAAAACTACCTGGTCTGTCTGAAGTCAAAATTAACAGCAACCCATTGCAAGTTTGTTTCAGTAGAAACGCAATACAGACTAAGACTACAAACGGACAACCTTTTACATTGGACCAAGAAAATATCAACAACACTACGACTTACAGATTGTGATAAACTCAAAAGGTCCCTTCAGCTACTGTTAGTGGAACTTGCCTACGAAGAAGAATGGTACATCAACCAAGGTGCTTGTTACAACTGGTTTTCAGAGTCATGTAATTAGCAATCACTCTATACGTGATAAAAATAAAGTTTCTTAATTATGTTGAAGAGAAAAACAATTATAGATGATAAGAAACAAATAATTTTTTTGCATCATAACATGTGCTTGGTATATGCTTCTCTTGGTTATGAAGTTATATTTATTGTCATTCATTGACAGTATATCCCATTTCTGTCATACTCTGATAAACCAAGCAGTATTATCAATTGCGGATGGTAGAAGGCCAAAAATCTGCCATTTTAAGCAGCCATTTCCACCATAAAACGCCATGGTACCACATTTCTTCATAAATTGGCCATAGCAATTGGCTAAAAATCTAAAACCCACCACCACGTTCCGCCATGGTTACTATTTAACAGCACTGATGAACTACCACTTGGAGGCAAATGATAAATCTAAGAGGGACCTTCAGCTACTCTTAGTGATACACAGGAATAGTACATAAACCAATCTGAAAATTACAAATGGTGTTCAGGGGCATGAAAGCAGCAATCACTTTATATGTGTCAAATAACCGATTATCCCAAAAGCTTAAGCTGTTAGGATAGGTCACATCAATGGTTTTATATTATTTCTAACACGCCCCCTCACGCAAGAGCCCACTTGGGCTTGAAGCGTGGTAATGCATAGGCCCACCTACCATATGCTTAAATTCCACTTTTTTTAATTAGAAAGTGAGGGGAGCGGGGATCGAACTCTAGACCACTTAGTCATAGAAGCTCTGATACCATGTCAAATAACCGATTATCCCAAAAGCTTAAGCTGTTAGGATAGGCCACATCAATGGTTTTATATTATTTCTATATGTGATAACATTAAGTCGAAGAAAAATGAGACGACAGTACAGACAAACAAAAGACAAAAAATTGCATCATAACAGACATATACAGAGTGGTCAGTCCTCTCTGAATTGTGATGTAACAAGTTAACGATTGACTATTCTTCATATATTGACGGTGGAATGTTTCTACCTTAAAAGAGCATTAACTGACTCTCGCGGTATCACTATAAACGCACCACAATTTCCACTACTACTTCAGGGATGGGGAAAAAGTTTGATACGAAACCTTCTGCAAAGTTGACAGGATCGGGGTATTGAAAAATGTCATAGTCTCATCGAGATCAGTTCTCACTGTTTTATCTTTTTTAAAACAGTGAAAGAAAGAACATAGTTGTGCAGCACACTACATGGAAATTTTATATAGAAAAATTAAAAAAAGTAGTCCAACAAAACAGACACGTATGAGTTGTTACCTTCCTCTTCTTCATGACAAGATTAAGTGAATCTTCAAGTTGCCTCTTCTTGTGCTTTCTTGCTTTATCCAAGGCGCCATCAGCCTCTGCCACAACAAACAATGAATAGTGGTTTTCAATAAGCAAAAGTAGCTAAAATGACATCTCAATGATAAGTTATAATTAAACTACTTACTGAATGCCAGAGAATGAACTAACGGATCATTATGTCTACACCACATTTTGGAATGGAGATGGAATACTAGAGTAGGGATTAGGAACAGAATAAGAATACAAAATGAACAGCACAGCCTATACAGTTATATATTTGATTCGTATGATTGCTCCTACTGTCTGCAAATTAGTTCTCGCAAGTTCGCATATTGAAGAGATTGTTCAAACCATGCAAACTACAAGATATATGATGGAGTGGTCCTTTTGCAATGCTCATAAATCATTTTGACAACATAATGGTGTTAACAATAAGGTAGTTTGGTAGTTTGGGGAGAAGAACATAATGGGTTGGAAAGATAAGGGGTTGCAAATTCGAACCCGACAGTGATATTTCTAACAACTAATTAATAACATTTGCCAATAAAAAAAATCATGCCAGCATAATGCTGATGGTGATGCAAAAGAGATGATACTGAAATTTAACTTCCCTCCAATGCAAAACCTTAGTTAACAAAATAAAGCACAACTTACTCATCATTTCCAAGTTTTCAATCTGCTTCTTGATTTGATCAGGATCTTTCTTCAAAATCCCCACTTCTCTCACCTTCTTTCTTTCTTTCTTATTCTGTAAACCAAACCAACAACACACACAAAAAAAAAGTAGTAAGTATATCAACATGAGTGCAAAGCAACAATGTCAACTTTTAGGATAAGGAGAACATAAATCACAGTGTGATTAAAGCCTGTTTAAATAAACAGCTTAATTAAGCGTTCATATAATAAATGCTTATCATCGTATAAGTACTTATGTATAAGTTATTCCTAAAGCAAGCTTCATTTAATCAAAACAGTTCCTTGATGGAAAAAAATAAAAAAACTTATTTGCATCTTTCAAATTAAAATTTGCAAAATACACACTAGAAATTTCCATTAATTGTAGTGAAAAAACCAATAAAAGAATGAAAAAAAATTAGGTTTTAGAATAGATTAAAGGATGAAAAAATGCCCATAAAAAAAAAAAAAGCGAACGAATTAAAGGAACATAGATAGAGAAAGTGAAATTACCCTTTTCAATTCCTTCTTCCGAAGCTCCTTGCGATAAGCATCGGTAGGGTTCATGACCTTACCACCTTTCGTCGTCTTCGTCATTGAATACTGAAAACCCTAATTCTATTCTTTAAGAAGCTTCGTTGTTAAATTGTTCCTCTTCGAAAATTGAAGCCTCTGATTTTTATATATCTTTGTTTGTTTATAATTTTAATGGAGCGATTTCAATGAAAATAGATAAACGGGAACGAAGAAGATAATAACACTCACGAGAGAGATTGTATCTGTTTTTCTTTGTTCGTTTTATATTTTTCTTCTACGTTACGTTCACCGTAATGTAGTACAGTAATAATGATGATTCTTCGTTTTCCCGTGGAGGAAAATCATACGGAGTACCAAGATACTGAGAATGAGATCCGGCCCAATTACTTATTGCGTTTGTTGTTGTTTTCAATGGGTTACTTTTTCATAACACCGTTTTTATTTGTACACCCCCTATAAAATATTGTTGGATGGAAGCATTCCAAACTAAAAGGGGTGGGATTGGAGATAGATAAGTGTTGAGGAAAAAATACTTATTTGATATTTTAAAAATAAAAAATATATTAATTAAGTTTAATTGTAGTCATTTTTTTTATCTACTAATGTGTTTTGTGAGAAATTTTCAATCATAATATTATGGTCATGCAACGATAACGTCTTGGACAAGTACCACAAATAACATGCAAAACATAAAGTCATTCGTAGCAACAAAAAAAAAATAAGCACTTAAAATCTTGGCTTAACACTATGCTTGGATGCCAAAGAGATAGTGAAGAGAGAAATAGTGAAGAGAGCAATAAGAGAGAAGATGGATAGAAAAGAAATTGAGTAGAAAGTTTACATGGTTTGGATGAATAGAAAAGTGAAAAGAGAGAAATTAATAAAAATGGTAAAATAACAAATTTACATGTTTTTACAAGAAATAAACTAGTTGAATGAGGGTATTGTTGTAAAATTATTTATTTCACTTCTTGACACACAAATCTCTCCTAATATGGAGAGATCTTTTTTCGACGGTAACTAACCATTATATTTCTCTCTTTCCTTATTTATCTCTTTATCCAAACCATAGAAATAACCAATTTATTTCTTATCTCTCTCTTTCTTATTTCTTTCTTTTGTAAATCTACCTAGACAAACACAGTGTAAATGATGAAAAATTTCACGTGGGATTATTCTTCGTGCCTCATAAAAAATGATAACACTTTAAAAAAACATTAATGTTGGAAATATGTCAGACAAAGCAAAGAATCGTCACATGGGCCTATCCTTATATGGACTCAAAGATTTTAACGGCCCATCAAAGAAATAAAAGCTAACTTCTCGTCAACAATAATGTTATGGATGTTTTTGCCTACACAACAATAATGCACTAGACAAGAATCTAACATATCTCACACTCACTAAGAAAAAAGGACAAAGAAGATATGCAAAAGATACATTATGGGTGAATCATAAGGATTAATGCACATGTGGTAAATTTCCACTTGCAAAGTCTTGCAGCTTGCTGCAAGTTGTCATACAAATATCTTCTTCATTTGTGGGTGAGTTTTTGGCCACGGTACAACAAAACTCGTCTTGCACAATGCAGCAACCATAATGCGCTATTCACGGCAAAGGAGAAAATCACACCAAGTGATTTGTCTAACGAATTTGAATTCCAAATCTCTCTCATATGCTCCTCTTGTGGTCTTTCATGCCTATAAATTCAAGGAGCTCTCCATGAAGAAGGCTAGGAGTTTACACGTAGAAAATTCATCAAAACACTTGTTTACGCAAAAATCAAACAAGTCATAAACTCTTCAAAATCAAAAGCAAGCTTCAAAGTTTTATCTATACATTTGTGACAAACAAAGTATGCTTCATCAACCTCAAACACGAGTTGGGAGAAACCAATATCCAAACAAATCATCCTACTCATTGTAACCCTTCTTAAGTCTTTCTTTCATGCAAGATTGAGTTAATTTATAAAAGTCTTTTAGAGTAAAGAAAAGCAAATTGAAAGTCTTTTCGAGTGAATAAAAGCAGTTTTTAAGTTTGTTGAGGCTCAAGAATACAAATGTGTATTTGGTCCGGTAACGATCAAATAAGGTGATGCCAAGCAAAAGGTTTTGAGCTGAGCATCTTAGTGGAACATCTCACAAGTTTGTGAGAATTGGATTAGCATCTTAAGATTATTATTTTTATCAAAAGTACTCTATTCCTTGTCAGGGACGAAGGGAGGTAGAAGGTTGTGTGGGCACATGTCTGCACAACCCTTTGAGAATTTTTTTTATATTAGTACTAGTTAAGTGTTGATATTTTGATTAGTTGTGTATTTACCTATCATCACTAATTAAAATTAAGTCCAATTCAATCATCATAGATAATACATATTTCACATAAAAGACAATTATATATTTACCTCAATTCTCGATAAAAATATCATTCATATTTCAAGAAACCAACAAATTAGTCCCAAATTATCTTCGGTTCTATAACAAATTCTCCTTATATTTAACCATTTACTATCAATTAAATATCTATATTTTAATAATTTACCATCAATGTGGTCTCTCAATTTAACTATTTACTAGGCAAAGGATAGAGGCAAAACTTGCTCTGTTCTCCTGATGTCTAGATGCTCCCCGCCTTATAAAAAAACTATTTACTATAAGTTTAGCCTACAACGTACTCTTGAAAAGACAGATATGAATAAAGTTTGAAAGAGTGAGGAACCTTTGTTAAATATTAATAATCTAAGGTACCCACTTGAGTGCGTCTTACAAAGTCAGAGACAAATTTATTTATTATTGTGATAAGAGTAACATACTCCATATATATCTTGTTGAAGTTGAATTTGTGTTAATTGTGAAAAAATTATTGTTAGAGTTTGATAGTGTTTAATTGAGATTATTGGATATGATGCGAGATCTATATATAGTGCACGTGTATGATTTGAACTGGTTTTAAATTGGTAAAAAAGAAAATTTTAATAATAAGCAATGACATTTTTTTTTTCAAAAGAAAGTAAAGTTCACAACACTCATCACAAACTTCTAATCCTTAAGCACTTGATGAATATGAAATTATAAAGTTGGATTTATCTATAAAAAAAGTAAATATTGAAAGTAAATATTTAATGCTACAAATTTATGTATTTAATGCCCCCACTGTTAAAAATTTCTAGCTCCGTCATTGTTTCTGGTTGACCAACCTTTTAAAATAAATAAATGTTGTCTTGAGTTATAATACAAAAGATAAATTATTAAAATTAAAAAGTATCACAATTCAACACCCCCTTTGCTCTAACATTATTGCTACTTCAATAAGGATGGGTTGTTGTAGCAGTTGCATGCCAGAATTGATCTCGATTGTTGATTTGCTAAATTTATGCAATACAAATTTAGTATTTTAATATAGTATTCGATCTCAATCCTTTATTTTTTATTGAGCAGCCAAACAATTATAGCATAATCCAAATCTATGGAATTGGAAGTGAGATGAGAGGTCCTCTCCGGTAACATTTTCTTCTAGTAGAATCATGGGCATCCACTTAATTATGAACAGTAATTTATATAATAAAATAATTAAATCAATGGTGGATCACTACACTACACTCCCTACAGTTATTTTTGCATAGGAGGGGATCTGCATCCGAAGTGAGATGGTTTAGAAAGTAATAGCGGAGTGGGGTCGAGATATTTAATAAAAAAATAAAATTAAAAAATGGGGTTCATTTGAATCTTTTTTCCTATTTTAGAACTGATATCATATTACCTTTTTGATATATATATAGAGAGAGAGGGGTTTACTAAATTAGACCCACCTAAAAATATGAAGGTTATTTTTGTATATAAACCGCTAAAGTACTAATTAACCTTTTTTTTACAGTATTATAACCAAATACCGTGGTTTCTTTAACTTTTAGGTTGATTTATTATATTTAATACGTTTAATAGTGTGAAAATTTTAATATTATATAATTTTTTGTATATTATTATTTTGTATAATATTTAAATTATATATTTAATTAAAAATGGTCCGATCCGATCCGATCCGACCCCGGTACGACCATTTGAACCTTGAACCGATAAGTTCACCGGTTTGATGACCGGTCCGGTTCTGACAACCTTGGCCGTACCACAAAAAAAATCTCCACACATAAACATTAAATGAGAAAATGTGGGAATTTTCACTAACATGGATAAATTAAGATCTCTAAAAAGATTTGGGGAGTGGTTATGGTGCATAAGCTTTTTCCTTATGCACCATACATAAATAATGAAAATTGCTTAATGCACCCCCCATATTGTTTAGCGCACCCCCTAAAAATATTGGGGTGCGCTAAGCAATCTGGGGGTGTACTAGAAATCTTGGGGGTGCACTAAGCAATTTTGGGTATTTATGCACGTTGCATAAACATGGCTTATGCACCATAACTTGTGCCCTCTCTCTAGAGACTCTATCAACAAAAAAATATAAGTTTCTATAAACAAAAAAAAAAGAGTTTCTACAAAAAAAAATTAAATAATATTAGAGTTTCTATAAAAAATATAATATTAGAGTTTCTACTAAAAAAAATATAATCTTAGAGTTTCTAAAAATAATATAATATTAGGGTTTCTACAACAAAAAAAAAAAATTTATATTTTCTATATAAAAATAATAATATTAGATTTTCTTAAAAAAAATAATATTAGAGTTTCTACAAAAAAATAATATTAGAATTTCTACAAAGAAAATACTCCGTATAATATTTTTTAATACCAAAAAAAAGATACAAAAAAAATATATTTGAGAAACTCTAATTGAATGACACATAAACAATTTTTATTGAGAAGAAAAAGGTAGTTTTTCATAAAATATTATAAAAATTCAATTATTGTCGCCAGTGAGATTCGAACAACAGACTTTAAGCTAAAAACTCAGCATAAGTATAATATTAGAGAAGTTCTTATTGAAAGACACCTAAGCAATTTTTCTCTAATTGAATGACACCTAAATAATTTCTATTGAGAATGCACGAGAGAGCTTCGTGAAAATCTCGTAATGTATATAATAATAGAGACAGAGATAATATTTTTGAGAGTTTCTTAAAAAAAAGGGTTTCTAAAACAAAATATAGTCAATAATATTTGAGAGTTTTCAAAAAAAAAATTAAAATCGAGAGTTAAAAGAAAAAAGTATTTGAAAAAGTTTCTACAAAAAGAAAACAAAAAAAATATAATATTTGAAAGAATTTTTACAAAAAAAAGAATATTATAAAAATTCAATCATTGTTGTCAATGAGATTCGAACAATATACCTTTGTTAGTAATTATAAGGTATTTTTTTTTTTGATAAATAATTATAAGGTAATTTTCTCGAAATGTAGTTTGATCTTGGACATATTAGCGACATTATTCATATATACTTGGATGTTTAGCTTATTATGGATCACGACACTCCTCACACTCTCCGACAAATTGTATCAGACTTGTGTTTGATCTGGCGAGGGAACGAAAGCGGATTAAAAAATGAGAACAAAAATTACTTACCTCGCAGGCGAACTCTTGACTACTAGGGGCCCTTCTTCTAGGAACCTGAGGGTTAAAAAAATGGAGAAAAGATTACTGAAATGGTAATAAAAATTGCACAACGTACATTATTATAGCACTCCACGTACTCCTTAACAAGTGAATATTGAAGTTCGAGTAAACCATCAAATTGGTCCCTCTCTAACTCACTCTCAAATGGGTTCCTAACTCTTTCAATATCTCAAATTAGTTCTTGTCTCTGTCAAGTATTTCTCAATCTGGTTCTTTCGTGAACATTCATTTCATTTATTGTCAGATAAATTTTTATTTTTCATACACTTTCTATCAAAATAGTCGATGACATTTTCAACTTACCGTCAATTAGTCCATAATTGTGCTAATTTTTATCAAATAATAATCATTGTTTTAAACTTATCAATGACTATATGTGACACTTAAATTGTGTGACATTATTGTCCACGCGACACCTAACACCACACACCAACACATTTTACGCTGTTAGAAAATTGATGTCAATGTGTGTGAGTTTTCAACATTTTGTTATTTTGTCTATCTACAAAAAAAAAATTGATATCAACAAATAAATCATATTGAAAAACATTTGACAAAGACAAAAACTAATTTGAAATATAAAAAAGTCAGAATACTATCAAGTAAAAGAAATGTTTAGAAGTTGCGTCATGAGGACATATGGGAGAAAAAATAAAAGATAATTTGGTGTTTATTTAAAAATTGGGGTATTTAGAATTATTACTCTTTTAAAATAGGATATTTTTATATCAAAAAAATCCACTAATGAGAACAAATGTAAATAATAATATTTCAATTCAAATACAAGTTAATTAATTTATGGAAAATCTTTAAAAATCTCAAGAGGGATGGACTATGGAACCGACAAATTTATATAGGTTGAATATTTGATGTCAGTCTAAAAGGACAAATTTATCTACAGTTTTATAAGTATTGTTTTGTTATAAAACTATTTATATGCAGCAAGTGTATTTAAAATATCAATTTTTATGATGTTTTAGTGATAGAGATATTTGTATGTAGTTGCTTTCTCAACAAAATATTGAAGGTGATTTTATAAAAAATTAAAAAATGAAGGTAAATGTGGTATGCTACTGTTACAAACACAAGAGAGGCCATTGCTTGCAGAGCCAAGGCGACCGTACGTGAAACGAAAGGATGTCACAATCACAATGTCACCTATTCATATTGCTGTTTATTTAGTGAGTGGGGTTAAATGCATTTTAGTCATCTATTTTAGCCAATCTATGATTCTATTCTATTGCTTTCCTTTTCAATTGTGCAATTATAGTTTTCACTTATATATTATGTATTTTTTTACAATGATATATTATGAATTTGTGAGACAAGGTTTCAATTGATGTTTGGTTATTTTTCAAAACAAACATGAATATAGTTATACCATAGCCACATATTTTCGGAAATATGATTTTAGATTTGAAACAAACACCCTCAAGTGTTTATGAGTCAAATTAATTTACTAATGAAAAATAATAATAAGGAATTGGTTCAATAGTAAGAAAACAAATGGTTAGGAATTCGATATCTCACTATTATATACAAAAAATTCTATTGGGAGAAGAGAACTCATATTATGTGTATCATAAATTTTTCGAAGAAGATTAACCATACTTAAATTAGGGTGAAAATTTCGTATATATAGCATGATTAAAAATAAAATAAAAATAATGATATCATGATTTGATAAATTTGAATAAATTAATTAATTGACTATTTCTTTTTATATTTGAGACCAAATAAAAAACAACCTGACATCAATTGATTTGGATGTCAAAGTCGCGTTGTTTAAAACCTATCACCTAATGCTTTAATTAATACTCCATCCGTTTCTTTTTAATTGTCTTTTATTATCATATTTAGCGGTTCTATTTAATTGTCCTTTTTGTATTTTATGGGTATTATTTGTCAATTATACCCTTTGTCAATTGCTCTTATCTTTTTCCATAAAACCAATTAATGCTATATATTTGGAAAACTAATTTTTTTTTTTATTTTTGTTGGTACTTAACATATTAAATTTTATTTTTTTTTACATAATATATTGAATTTATTGGAAAGAAAAAGTGTGGGCAAAAAAATATGAATTTATTGGTGGATTAAAACGAGGATATAATAGGAAGATAACGTGCAAAAATACATTTTCTTAATTTGGTGTTATCATTCTAAAAATACAATTAAAAAGAAACGGAGGGAGTATATTATATTTAGATGATTTTTAAAAATATTATTAATTCAATAATTTAGCTATTTAATTTTTCAATTGATAAAAAAAATTAATTTTAAATTTAGAATTATAGATAAATTAATATCAATATTAAAATATCATTAACTTTTTAACAAATTTTTTATTGGTTAAAATAGACATGGACCCACCAAATCACACGAATAGGTAAAAAAATTAATCAATAAAAAATATTATATCAAATGATGTTAATTCTCTCCTACATTATTTTTCTATGGTTTAAATATAATATTAGTCTTTGCAATTATAGCATTTTTTATTTTAGTCCGTATAATTTATTTTTGTTTGGATTCAATCTCTACAAATTATAAAATCATTGTTTTCTTAGTCCATAAAGTCATCTTATTGGACCACATAGTAATATATGTCATGATTATATAATATATTAGACCACATATATGTTATTATGGACTAAAATCATCAATTTTTAAAAATTACAGGGACTAAAATTAAATAAAAAAAACTTACAAAGACTAAAATTAAAAAACACTATATTTGCATAGACTAAAATCATATTTAAACATTTTTCTATTTACCTCTCTTATTCGTTTTCCCTCTCCTAGAGTTACACCTCATTTTACCTCATCTTCTCTCGTTTCACTCACACCTTTGTTAAATACTAGGAATTATTTGGATGATAAAGATTTTTTTTTATCTCCACATTTTTCCCACTCTTTGTCTCCACTAAGCTTCGCTCTCTTTTCGTTATGAAATAATTAAATGTTTCAAATCAGGCTATGACCCATTTTATCGGCCCAATTAATTAGGGGTCATTCTTTCTTATAATATTCCTTTTTTCTCCCCCATAAGTGGTGAGGAGATAAATTTGGAAATGCAGCGCGTAATAAGGACGGGGTGTGCGAAAATAAATTCTCTTCTTCTTAGAGCTCCCTCAATTCAATAGACTCGATGACATTCGGTGCGACTCACCATACCATATCCCATCCCTTTTACTTATTATTGTTGGATCAACTCTCAATTGTTTCCCGCATTACACACCATATCAACAGTAGACTGTTAGAAGGACTTGCCTTTATAAGTGTGACCTAGCGTCGTGCTCGGGTACAATTTACTCATTCTACACATTCTCCACCTTACTCAAATAATAATTTGAGCGTTAAAGTGATAACTTTTATTTACAGGTATTTTCTCCACCATGAAAGACTATGTTTCACCGTGTTTTGCAACTTTCTCCATTGTACCGAAATATTCGTGCAAAGAACTTTACCATAAAAATCATCTAGAGTAGAGGAAAAGTAGAAATTAAAATAGATATAGAATATTTAAATATTTTTCACACCTAAAGCATCAATATATTATAAGTTTGTAAAATATAACATTTATCTCTTATATTAATTAAAAATGAATAAAAACAACAAAGCAAAAAGTATGAGAGAGAAAGAGAGAGGAGAGAGAGAAGAAAAAAATAATTTGTGTTTTAATGGTTGTTCAGTCGGTTTCAGTTATCAAAAAATAAATTTTAGAGACCTACGTCCGCTCATATGTAACTGTCCATGACACATTTTTCACAATCATTGACCCGAAACCCAACTCACATTCAACCAGATGTTTCGATGAAATCGATTATATTGATTTCGAGTTGTATTGTAGTTCTGTGCTAGTCCCATAGTTAAGAGAGAGGTGAAATGAAAGGAGAAGGAGGAGAAATAATTTCGTTAAAGAGTATAATAGATTGTTGAGTCTTTGGTTGTTGGCTGCACTTTTGGTAAAATAAACCTTGAAGCAGGATGGGCGACAGGATGCCTCAAACATCGTGTCAAGCATCGTATCATGTTACTGGAAGTGTTACTTGTGCGCCAAGCATGCGCGTTTTCCTTTATGCGCGTTTCTCTCTCATGAATCATATCTTGTGCTTTAAGAAAGGTTTTATTTTCTAAACATATCTTTTGTTTAAAAGATTGCTTTGGAAATTATTGTGAAGATTGAAAAAGATTTATTTTCAAAACATATCAAATCTTTTAAGATTGTTTTTATTTTGTGAGTTGGATATTCTCTTGGATCAGAACTTCTGAAGCCCATGTCACCAGCTATATATATGGAAGGAGCTAAACCTAATTTAGTTGTTGTTCACGCCGTTTTTGTGTAAGTCTAAGAAATTAGGTTTTGCGTGTGCGTTCTTTTTGTGAGTCTTTCTTGTGTCATCTTGATGCAAGCTTAGGACTGTGTTTATTGAGTTGTACTGTGTGTGATCCTCTCCTAAGCTTTGAAGTACGGAGTTAGGATCTTTGTGGTTATAACACTCTAAGCCTTTAGGTACGAGTGTGTAGTTTTTAGGAGTGTGTCTCCAAAACTTTTGTGATTTGTGTTATTGAAATCCTTGCTGTCTGTAAGGTTGTTAGGGAGTGAGATGGGATCTCAGATCTAGGAGTTTCAAGGTTGAAGAGTCATTGGTAGTGCCTAGGTTATAAGTTGTAAACGGGTGGTTTGCTGGAGACTTAGAACTAGGACTATTATAGTGATATTCCTTCCTGGATTGGTATCCCCCAGATGTAGGTTGCTGTTTGCGCCGAACTGGGTTAACAAATAATCTGTGTTCTTTATTTGTTTCATTTATTTGCTTTACACTATTGCGCGCGAGATCGGACACAGTGCTTAAGCATCGTGTAGAGCATTGCGTACAGCGTGCCAGGAATTTCAATTGGCATCAGAGCAGGCACCCTGCCTGTTTTTAGGGTGAGATTCAGGACCTGAAATCTCTGGCATCATGGAAAAAGACGGAGGGTACATGAACAGACCACCTTTGCTCAATGGATCCAGCAACTATGATCATTGGAAATCCAAGATGACGGCATTTTTGAGATCAATTGATAGCAAAGTTTGGAAAGCTGTGTTGACTCGATGGGAACGTCCCACCTATGCTAGCAAGGAAGGTACTTCAACGGGAGTGCTAAAACCTGAATTAGAATGGACTCCAGAAGAGGAAACTGCAGCTCACTATAACCACAAGGCCATCTATGCCTTGTTTAATGGAGTAGACACTAGTGTTTTCAAACTTATCAAAAATTATGTGTCAGCCAAAGAAGCATGGGAAATATTGGAAAAGTGCTATGAAGGAACTACCAAAGTGAAACAGTCAAAAATTCAACATCTCACATCTAAGTTTGAAGCCTTGAGAATGAAAGATGATGAGAGCATTCAAGATTTTCACTTGAGTCTCCTAGACATTGCAAATTCTTTTGAAGCCTTAGGAGAAAAAATGTCTGATGAGAAATTGTCAAGGAAACTTCTTAGATCTCTCCCCAAAAGGTTTGACATGAAGGTAACGGCAATTGAGGAAGCACATGACATTTCCACTATGAAGATGGATGAGCTTGTTGGATCCCTCCAAACTTTTGAAATTGTTTTGAATGAACGTGGTGACAAGAAGAACAAACGCATTGCTTTTGTTTCAAACACTGACGATGGTAATGATCAAAGTGAGGATGAAGAGGAAGATAGCATAGCAGATGCCATTGCCATGCTTGGCAGACAATTCAACAAAGTGTTGAAAAGAGTTGATCGTAGAAATCGACAGAATGGGCAGAGCATCCGGTTCGACATCAACAAGCAACAAAATAGTCTGAAGAAAACCAAGCCTGAAGAAAAGAGCAGTCAAGGCAAGGGTGTTCAGTGTCATGAGTGTGAAGGTTATGGACACATAAGGTCAGAATGTGGAACATATCAGAAAAGACAAAAGAAAGGGCTAAATGTTTCTTGGTCAGATGAAGACACTGATGAAGAAAATGAACCAGCAAGACATGTGACTGCCCTCACTCGAACATGTGTTAATGTTGAGGATTGGGAATCTGATGAAGATGGGGATGTGTCTTATGAAGAACTTGCCAGCACCTACAAAGAATTGGTCACTAGATATGATGAGATGTGTAGGATTCTTGAGAAACAAAAGAAGACCATCAACAAACTTCAAGCTGAAGTGAACATGCAAGTTGAAAAGGCTACACAGGCAGAAGAAAAAGTCATCCAAGTGAATGCTCAAATGGATGATCTAAGGAAGCATGTTAGCCAGCTGAACTCAGGAGCAAATCTTCTTGAAGAAATTCTGGATAATGTACCAAGTGGAAAGTTAAAGTCTGTTGGATACAACTACTCTAGTCTCAATCAGTATCAACAGAATCCTGAAACCAAGTTTACATCCAGTGAAGAAGTATTTGACCCCTGTACTGGAAAGGTAATGCTGGAGCATCAGACTCAACATTCTAAAGCCTACCCAGTTCCAAAGTTTGCTCTTGATCCCAAATCTTCAGTTCATCAAAGACCAAGACCTTTTGTTCATCAAAGGCCTAAGAGCCAAAGGAGATATCGTAGGTGGGTGTGTCACCATTGTGGAAAAAGAGGACACATTAGACCTTTTTGCTACAAGTTGTACGGATACCCTAAACAGGAGCCTAAACCAAATGTGATACAGGAAGAGAATGTTATTAAGAAGGAGTGGAGGCCTAAAGAAGAAAATGTTGGGTTAATTGCTCACACATCCCTCAGAGCATCTTCTAGGGAAGATTGGTATTTTGATAGTGGATGCTCTAGACACATGACTGGTGTTGAGAAATATCTTATAAATGTGAAACCCTACAAATCTAGCTTTGTAACTTTTGGAGATGGTGAAAAAGGAGAAATATTAGGAATTGGGGATCTGATCAACCATGGATTACCTAACTTGGAGAATGTTCTCTTGGTTAAAGGCCTTACAGCTAATCTAATTAGTATCAGCCAACTATGTGATCAAGGCATGAAAGTAAATTTCACCAAATCTGAATGTCTTGTCAATAATGAAGAGGGACAATTACTGATGAAGGGCACTAGATCTAAAGACAACTGCTACTTGTGGATGTCACAAGAAGAAGCCCACACATCCACTTGTCTTATTTCCAAAGAAGATGAAGTGCAACTATGGCACCAGAAGTTAGGTCATCTAAATCTGAAAGGGATGAAGAAAGCAATGACAACTGAAGCTATTAGAGGACTACCCAAGCTCAAGATTGGTGAAAGTAATGTATGTGGAGAATATCAAATTGGAAAACAAACCAGGATGTCGCATCCAATGTTGGAGCATCAGACAACATTCAAGGTTCTTGAACTGTTACACATGGATCTCATGGGACCCATGCAGGTGGAAAGCTTGGGAGGTAAGAGGTATGCTTTCGTGGCTGTTGATGACTATTCCAGATACACCTGGGTAAATTTTGTCAGGGAGAAGTCAGATACTTTTGATGTGTTCAAGGAGCTGTGCATTCAACTTCAAAGAGAGAAAAGAAGTAATGTTGTTAGAATCAGAAGTGACCATGGAAGAGAATTTGAGAACTCCAAATTCAACGAATTCTGCTCCACTGAAGGGATCAAGCATGAGTACTCATCTCCTATAACCCCACAACAGAATGGTGTGGTTGAAAGGAAGAACAGAACCATCCAAGAATCAGCTAGAGTCATGCTTCATGCCAAAAGCATTCCATATCACTTTTGGGCTGAAGCCATGAACACTGCATGCTATATACACAACAGAGTCACCCTGAGGAAAGGTACAAACTCTACTCTATATGTACTGTGGAAAGATAGAAAGCCAACTGTCAAGCACTTTCATATTTTTGGAAGTAAATGCTACATTCTAGCTGATAGAGAGCCAAGAAGGAAGCTTGACCCTAAAAGTGATGAGGGAATCTTCCTTGGGTACTCTACAAACAGTAGAGCTTACAGGGTCTATAACTCAAAGACTCAAGTTGTGATGGAATCTGTAAACGTTGTTGTAAAGGACTCTCCTTTGAAAGAAAATGATGGCATAGATCAAGGTGATCCTGTTAGTGTCGATGCTGAACAAGATGTTGAAGCATCAGCACAACCCAGGAGTGAAAAATCTGATGAGGAGACTCTTGAAGATGAAGGAGAAGCAAATACAGGACCTCAAGTCCAGAGTAAAGGTCCCTCTGTACGTGTTCAGAAAAATCATCCCATAGATCTGATTATAGGAAATCCTGAACAAGGGATAACCACAAGAAGGACAAATGATGTAATTGCAAATTCTTGTTTTGTATCTCTGTTTGAGCCCAAAAATGTCAAAGAAGCTCTAACTGATGAAGCCTGAATAGAGGCTATGCAAGAAGAATTGAACCAATTTGAGAGAAGTGAAGTGTGAGACCTAGTTCCAAGGCCAGAAAATGTGAATGTGATTGGAACTAAATGGGTGTATAAAAACAAGTCAGATGAGAATGGTACCATTACCAGAAATAAAGTAAGACTTGTGGCACAAGGATATACCCAGATTGAAGGGCTTGACTTTGAAGAAACTTTTGCACCTGTTGCCAGACTAGAATCCATCAGACTTCTCTTAGGAGTAGCTTGCATTCTCAAGTTCAAACTGTATCAAATGGATGTGAAGAGTGCATTTCTTAATGGATACCTACAGGAAGAAGTGTATGTTGAGCAACCCAAAGGTTTTGTAGACTCAGAACATCCTAATTATGTCTACAAACTAAAGAAAGTTCTATATGGATTAAAACAGGCACCTAGGGCATGGTACGCAAGATTGACTCAGTTCTTGGAAAACCAAGGATACAGGAAGGGAGGATCTGACAAAACCCTATTTGTGAAGGAGGAAAAAGGAAAATTCATAATAGCCCAAATCTATGTTGATGACATAGTGTTTGGTGGGATGTCGAACACGATGGTCCAACATTTTGTCAAGCAGATGCAGTCAGAGTTTGAAATGAGCCTTGTTGGAGAATTGACTTATTTTGTTGGCCTTCAGATTAAGCAAATGGAGGACACTATTTTTATATCTCAAAGCAAGTATGCAAGAAACATAGTCAAGAAATTTGGAATGGAGAATGCTACTCACAAAAGAACACCAGCACCTACTCACCTGAAACTAACCAAGGATGAAAAGGGAATAAGTGTTGATCAAAGTCTCTATAGAAGCATGATTGGAAGCCTACTATATCTGACTGCAAGCAGACCAGATATCACCTTTGTTGTGGGAGTGTGTGCTAAATACCAGGCAGATCCAAAGGCAAGTCACTTAACACAAGTTAAAAGGATACTGAAGTATGTGAGTGGTACTAGTGATTATGGAATCATGTATTCCCATTGTGAAGACTCTACCCTATATGGATATTGTGATGCTGATTGGGCTGGAAGTGCAGATGATAGAAAAAGCACTTCAGGAGGATGCTTCTTTCTAGGCAACAATCTCATATCTTGGTTTAGCAAAAAGCAAAATTGTGCGTCTCTATCTACAGCTGAAGCTGAGTACATAGCTGCGGGGAGTAGCTGCTCTCAACTAGTGTGGATGAAGCAAATGCTGAAAGAATACAATGTCGAACAAGATGTTCTAACATTGTACTGTGACAACCTGAGCACCATAAACATTTCAAAGAATCCTGTTCAGCATAGCAAGACCAAGCATATTGATATTCGCCATCATTTCATCAGAGATCTTGTTGAGAATAAAATTGTAACATTGGAGCATGTGGGTACAAAAGAGCAAGTGGCAGATATTTTCACTAAGGCTCTTGATGCTGTGCAATTTGAGAAGCTAAGGGGCAAGTTAAGAATTTGCCTCTATGAGGAGTTATAGCAGTTAACGAGCTTGAAGCGTGCAACTATCATTTTTTTCTCCAACCTATGCTTGCACGCTATCCTAGGAGAATCAAATCAAATTCTTTCTTCCCATTACATGTGGTATGTGCTATCATATGTCCTAACCTCAGGTGTGTGTTATCTGTATGTTTGCATTTATCTACTGATGCATGATCGTTCTGATGGTGGTTACTACTATTCTTGTATGTGCTCCTTATGTGCGAGAATCTATTTTTCTCTGCATGTTGGTAGTGAGGGGGAGCTGGCGAGTTATGTATCCCGTGGTGTTATCTTCTATTCTCTCTGCTGGTGTGTATTTGTCAAATTTGTGGCCAAAAGGGGGAGTTTATGTTATGATTAATTTGTTGGTTTGGTTACCAGCTCTAGGTTCTGATATGTGCTTCTAATATGTGTTGTGACTGTGAACTGTGTCTGTTCTGGTATGTGTGCTTTGGTATGTGACTGTGAACTGTGTCTGTTCTGGTATGTGTGCTTTGGTGTGTGGCTGTGTATGTTCTAAGATCTGCAGATGTTTAGGGGGAGCTGAGTTGTATTATGCAGGGGGAGATGCTGGATACGATGTTCCAACATCCTATGCATATGTGCAGGGGGGTAGTTTTGTGAAATGCTGAAGCATTCTATTCCTCATCCTATCAATGTTTATTTTACTGACCATTTAAGGCGAAGTAGTTGTTCTGTGTTCCGCTGTTGCATGCCTCTCTGATAATCTTAAAAAAGATACATCTTATTCTTTTTTACTGGTCTCCATGAAGGAGTAGTATGGTAACTGGTTTGAAGGATAGCTACTACTGATCTTTATACTTGTGTGTTTATGTTGAGATAAAGAGGAGTAGGTGAAGTATCAGTTTAAGTATTGTCTGTATGGTCATAATGTTTTTTTGCCAAAAATTTGCCAAAGGGGGAGTTTGTTGAGTCTTTGGTTGTTGGTTGCATTTTTGGTAAAATAAACCTTGAAGCAGGATGGGCGACAGGATGCCTCAAACATCGTGTCAAGCATCGTATCATGTTACTGGAAGTGTTACTTGTGCGCCAAGCATGCGCGTTTTCCTTTATGCGCGTTTCTCTCTCATGAATCATATCTTGTGCTTTAAGAAATGTTTTATTTTCTAAACATATCTTTTGTTTAAAAGATTGCTTTGGAAATTATTGTGAAGATTAAAAGATTGCTTTGGAAATTATTGTGAAGATTTGTTTTTATTTTGTGAGTTGGATATTCTCTTGGATCAGAACTTCTGAAGCCCATGTCACCAGCTATATATATGGAAGGAGCTAAACCTAATTTAGTTGTTGTTCACGCCGTTTTTGTGTAAGTCTAAGAAATTAGGTTTTGCGTGTGCGTTCTTTTTGTGAGCCTTTCTTGTGTCATCTTGATGCAAGCTTAGGACTGTGTTTATTGAGTTGTACTGTGTGTGATCCTCTCCTAAGCTTTGAAGTACGGAGTTAGGATCTTTGTGGTTATAACACTCTAAGCCTTTAGGTACGAGTGTGTAGTTTTTAGGAGTGTGTCTCCAAAACTTTTGTGATTTGTGTTATTGAAATCCTTGCTGTCTGTAAGGTTGTTAGGGAGTGAGATGGGATCTCAGATCTAGGAGTTCCTAGGTTGAAGAGTCATTGGTAGTGCCTAGGTTATAAGTTGTAAACGGGTGGTTTGCTGAAGACTTAGAACTAGGACTATTATAGTGATATTCCTTCCTGGATTGGTATCCCCCAGACGTAGGTTGCTGTTTGCGCCGAACTGGGTTAACAAATAATCTGTGTTCTTTATTTGTTTCATTTATTTGTTTTACACTATTGCGCGCGAGATCGGACACAGTGCTTAAGCATCGTGTAGAGCATTGCGTACAGCATGCCAGAAATTTCATAGATTGATAGTAACATTAAAGTATTATTACTCCTATCATGTACAAAAAAAATTAGAAATATTACTCCTATCAATGGTAGAAGCAGCATGAAAAAGAACTATTTTGAATTTCCTGTTAAAAGTAATTAAAAAATATGGAGGGAGACAACGTGCGCCGGCCAACATGGAAGGAACCCCACAGTATACAGCATGGACGTGGCCATGACACCAACCTACAACTACAACAAACAAAAATAACAAGTACCACGGACCCCTGAGCTGAGTGAGCTATGAAAAAAACTTTGAACGAGACAAAACTAATTAACAAACAATCACTTATTTGCTCATTATTCAAACCAAACAACCCCTTATTTCTTCATTATTCAAACCAAACAATCCCCAGCGCGCCAATTAACAAAAACGCGCGTCCTTTTCACGCTTAATTATAAGTTAGTTAAATCACATAACAGGCAAGCTTCATGCCACTCTCTGAAAAATATCATATCAAAATCAAATCATCTCAAACCTCCAAACAACTAACAAACAATTCTTCACCGTTGGTTACTACGTCTCTTTCAAATCAATTGTTCATTCATTTCTTCGATTAATTAATTAATCTCTCACTTCATTTTTTTAAATTAATAAACAATTACAAAACCTAAGCAAAGCCAGTTCAGCGAGATAGATAAATCCGATGCTTCTCTGCACACACAACTTCCCTTTTCTTTCTCTCCCCGCCGTTGATGGTCGTTACTGCTCACATTTTCGCCATAGATGGGAGGCGGAGATCCTTCCTTATCGGATATGGAGGAAGAGGAGGAGGAAAACGATGTGAAGGTGAACGATTCAGTTGACATTCTCTCAACATTTCCACTCCTTGATGCTCCTATACTTTTGTTCGTTTGTTTTCATAAAGCTCTCCGTTCTGAACTCGATCAGCTTCGTTTATTCACTGAAACGGCGTCGTTAGAAGATGATCCAAACCGTTGCCGTGAATTAGTTGTTAAGCTTCAACAACGATTTCAGTTTCTGAAAATAGCTCTTAAGTATCATTGTGCTGCGGAAGACGAGGTTAGTTTGTGTTTATTTATTTAGTTTTTTTTTTCATTCTCAAAGTTGAAATTCGCTTAGAAAATAATGTATATGTTTGGTTCTGCTGTGAGAAAAATTGATTTTGAGGGAATTGATTATGACTAAAATTAAGTTGATAGTAAAGTGATTTATATTTGAATACATTCATGTAAAGGATTTGGATCCTCTATAGTGAGTTGAACAGAAAAATTGAGGGTAAAAATCAATTATAGAATCATAAGCTACAATTTATAGCTTCAAGTAATATGTTTGGTTTTACGGTGAAAAATATTGATTTTGAGGGAATTGATTCTGAGTAAAATTAAGTTGAAAGTAAAGTGATTTATGTTTGGATACATTCATGTAAAAGTGACTTGAACAAAAAAAGTTGAGTGTAAAAATCAATTATAGAAAGCTTCAAGTAGAATTAATTATGAAGACAGAATCAATTTTACTTTAGAACAATCAAATATGTCATAATCAATTCTACACCTCTAGAATCAATTTTGGCCCTCTAGAAGTGGAACTAAACATACAATCATATAGTTATAATTTGTATGCATAGTGTCTTATGTTAGTTTCGGAAATTGAACTTCAAAGTTGAATAGTTCAAACTTTATGAGTAAAATTTTGCTGATTCTTGTCTGTTATTGTTGATTCACAATAGCTTAATTTCAAATTTCATCATTATTTGAACTAAAATGCTATCTGTATGGTTCTTATATGTGATGTGCTAAAACACCTCACCTCGTTAAATCAATTATGATAAAGAAACTTGTATTGGTTTAGTCAAATTAAATGAATTAAAGAGTGTAATAGTTTTATAAAATAATTCTTATTAATGCAAATTAAATGAATTGGTTTAGTGTTAATTATTGTTGCATGAATATGCAATATACTTGACTTGAGAGTAATGCAAATATTAATTTGATGGTAGAGTTAAAATAAAATTATAATGATGTACTGACTTTCAAAAAAAATAAAAAATAATGATGTACTAAAAATATAAAGTGATACTTATTTTGAGACAATTTTCTTTTGCTAATATGACACTTAATATGAGACGGAAGGAGTAGTACACAACTATTCGCTCTCACATGCCTGTGACAAGGTGTGTGCATTTAATGATTGCTTACTACTACCCTCCGTCCAAAATATAAGCAAAAAAACAGGTCAACAAAAGTTGTTGTATTTGGTGTAAAATTTAGACTAGATACATTAACTTTTGCTGACTATTTTTGCTTATATTTTGGGACGGAGGGGGTACTTTTTAAGGGCTGGAATCCAGAATATAACTTGGAAGTAATTTTTGGCAGATTATCTTCCATGCACTGGATACACATGTAAAAAATGTTGTAAGTACATATTCCCTTGAACACGACAGCACCAATGGGATGTTTGATTCTATTTTACACTTCTTGGATGAGCTAATGGGCCCTAGTGAGAATATTTCCAAGCTGTTCCGAGAACTTGTATACTGCATTGATATCTTGCAAACCTCCATCTACCAGCATATGCTGAAAGAAGAAGAACAGGTAAAAAATTTGCTATTATTGCGTTCACGAAAAATTACCTAGTTACATCTTTTGTTCTTGTTTCATTTTTCAGGCATAATGCATTGATGTGGTTTTTTTGTCTTTCTGACTATGCTTTGGTTGCTTTAGTTCCCATTTATTTGAACCTATCGTGGTAAATACATGTTTCACTAAATGCAACTTAAATACATTTAATCTATTTGTTTACTTGAACATTGTAGATGAGAATTTTGTGTTGTGTTTAATAAGTATAATTTAGTTTATTCGTTGCCTCGTTTTTCTTATAGGATATAGACCATGGTACTAAATAAGAAGTTACAAATTGCCACTAGTGTCACTTTAGAAATTTCCCCGTTCCCCGATATTTTTTTCTTACTTGGTAATAAGTATTGAAGCCAATAAAGGATTAACTAATTTACAGCTAATAACTACGGTTATAACTATAACTTAAATAAAACAACCTGAAAATATAGGGTAAAATGCAACCCCCACCCCCTTCCCTTTTTCAACTTTGGTGTCAAACCCTTCCAACTTTACCCAGGTGTACAAAAAAAGAAACCCTTCTTTCAGCTCACTCATAGGACATTCTGACTAATGGGTAATATGCAATAAACATCTTAAACTTAGAGTGATTGAAAGGGACAACAAAGTCTATTCTTTGTTCTCTGAATGTAAGAAAAAACCATGTCCAACAGACATTAATCTGATTCGTGAAAATGATCAAGCCGGTGTCAATTAGGTTTGGCATACCTAATACCTTTCTCTTGTGCGTATCCATAAATTACAGTTTTCATGCAGTTAATTGCTCAGCCATCTACGTTGTTAATGACAGTTATATATTAAAGAGATATGAACCATGAAGCTGATTCCAAGACAAGGAAATGTATGAAGGGGGTAAAACAAGAAAACAAGGAATACCTAGAAATCACTTAACCTACATCTTTAATTTTGAAATTCAAGATGTAAATTTTTGCATGACCATGTATTTGTAGATACTTGAGTTTTGATTATCATACTTACTATAAAATGTCTCCACTGCCTCAGGTTTTTCCTCTGTTGATCCAAAAATTGTCTACTAAAGAACAAGCCTCACTTGTGTGGCAGTTCATATGTAGTGTTCCTATAATGTTGCTGGAAGAAATTTTGCCATGGATGGTATCTTTCCTTTCAGCAGATAAACAAGCAGAAGTTACTCAGTGTTTTAATGAAATTGCACCTATGGAAAGAGCACTGCAAGAGGTTAGCCAAAGTTTATCACTGAATACTGAATAAAATTTTAAGTACGCTTTTTTAATAATTCAGATCTAATTGTGAAGGTTTTGGTTTCTTGGCTTGGAAGCAACAAACAAACCTCCACTGAGACATATTTTCAGAGTGAAGAAATTCAAGGCTCTCATGGATTCCTACATATAGAGAGATCATTTGGGCCGAGTTCGTGCAATGAGAACTCCAAAGAAATTTCAAGTAAGAGGAAAGTGAATGGCAAAGAAACAGAAGATGGGATGAACCAAGTTAAAGTTCTTCATCTTTGGCATAATGCCATCAAGAAAGATTTGAAAGAAATTCAGCAAGAACTTTATCTAATGAGAAGTTCCAGCTGTTTTCAAAATTTAGACTCAATACTTATCCAACTAAATTTTTTGGCCGATGTCCTCGTCTTTTACAAGTAATATTTCTGATGGTTTTTATTTTTTTTGGTGTGTGGAATCTGACTAAATTGTTTTATTTTTATTTTGCTGAAGATTTTGAAAGTCCATCCTATTCTTCTATCTTTATTATTGTTCTTCTCAATTGTCCAAATTCTGAATATAACTTTCTGATCACAGCAATGCTTTGAAGAAATTCTTCCATCCTGTACTGAACAAACTTTACCATGACCGGTTTTCCAAGTCTACTGAACATTTTCTAGGTCAAAGTCACATTGAAGATATACAACAGTTGCTATTCTATAATTCAGAAAGTGGAATGCCTTTGACCAAATTTGTAGAGAAGCTTTGCGGAAAACTTGAATCATTTGTATCAGCAGTCAACAGACAATTTTCACTTCAAGAAATCGAGGTATTCTATTTAAATCGCAATTATTTTTTATTTTACCATACAAGCTAAGGAACAAGTGAACACCATATTAATAATATACAATGATGGTCCTTAACCTGTTGGTTCATCAGTTTAATTAATTATGCTACTATTGTGGTTTTGAAACCATTCTTGATTGTATAAGTATTATGAGATGAAAATGCTTTAAATAGACGAATCTATCCACTTATACAGACACATTAATTTATGAAGTTCTCAATGGAATGAAATGTTTCTTACTCTGAGTGAAAAGAAGAACAAGAAATGAGAGAAAGAATAAATCTCCATTTTTTCGAGAAAAGTTGAATTTATGGCTATATTTTTGTTCTATATTTATAAACAAATATTATTTCTTCTATTAAAGGATGCTACATGATAACATTTCAAATGTTTTCCATTTTGACGCCCTTATTGTTTATCAGGTGTTTCCTATCTTTAGAAAGAACTGCATAAATGGAACACAAGTGAGGCTTCTAAGCTTGAGCTTGCATATGATGCCACTTGGGTTACTAAAATGTGTTATCACTTGGTTCTCAGTTCACTTGTCTGAACAAGAATCCAGGTCCATTCTCTATTGCATAAAGGAAGGAAATAATTCTGTCAGTAAAGCTTTTGCACCATTGTTACATGAATGGTTCCGCATTGGTTATTCAGGTAAAACCTCCATCGAAAAATTCCGACAGGACCTGCAGCATATGTTCAAAAGAAGACACTCTTTTTCATCTGAGAAAATGAAGGAAGTTTGTGAGGATTCATTCTTAAATTCCGACAAGCAGCCACATAAAAGTTGCGGAAAGAATTGTTTGTCCTATTCATCATCTTCTGGATCCAAAAATGTGAACAAGTATGAGACACCATACTCCACAGGAATTAATCTGCACATATTTTTCCCTGCCACTGCTATGAAGTTTCAGCATCCAAGATTTCATGCAGAAAATCCTTCTTCTGTTTCTTTTCTTAATGATCCAAAACCAATTGACCTGATCTTCTTCTTTCACAAAGCTATTAAGAAAGATCTGGATTACCTAGTTCTTGGCTCAGCTCAGTTAGAGGAACATGGTGAGTTGGTTACAGATTTCCGCAAACGATTCCATCTCATATGTTTTCTGCATCAAATCCATAGTGATGCAGAAGACGAGATAGTTTTTCCAGCCTTGGAGGCAATAGGTCAAGGCAAAAACATTAGCCTTGCCTACACCTTTGATCACAAACATGAAGTTGAGCACTTCGGTAAAATATCTCGCATTCTTGATAAGATGGCTAAATTAGATCTTTCAGTTTCTACTACTGATTCAAAGATAAGGGACAAGAGACTGATAAGGCATCGTGATTTAATCAGGAAGCTGCAAGAAAGGTGCAAATCAATGCATAAGTTACTTTCTGATCATATAAACCGCGAGGAAATAGAAATTTGGCCAATAATTAGAGAGTTCTTCTCGAACCGGGAGCAAGGGAAGATTGTAGGATGCATGCTTGGAAGAATAAGAGCAGAAATATTACAAGATATGATACCTTGGTTAATGTCATCTTTAACACAGGAAGAGCAACATGTTTTAATGTTCTTATGGTCCATGGTTACTAAGAATACAATGTTTGATGAATGGTTAAGTGATTGGTGGAATGGGTACAGCTTAGCTAAGGCAGAAGATGGTTCAAATGATGCTCCTCTAGAGAATGCTGAGCCACTGGAAATTATATCTAAATATTTGTCTGAAGAAGTTCTCAATGAGTTGCAAGCAGAATCATCTGCAACTGAAAGATTAAATTTGTTGCAGAAGGATCATACTGGCAATAATTTTGAGCTGTCCAACCACAACGTTGATGACAGTGTTAAGGTTAATTATGCAGAACAAAATTATAGTCAATGTTCAAAATGCAAAAATCAATTTCATGATATTAAAAAGCATGCCTGCAATGAAGTAACAAATACCACAAATCCGATATACCATGAAAGTCGGTCGATTCAATATTTTGACAAGTCTGGGCATTATGACCGACTTCTGAAATTGAGTCAGGATGATCTGGAGAAGGTAATAAGAAGGGTATCTCGTGACTCTTGCCTAGATCCTCAGAAAAAGTCATACATAATACAGAGCCTACTAATGAGGTTGGTATTACTTGTGATTTTCCTAATGGTTTTTGTTATAGATGTAGTCAAAAATTATAATGTGCTTTTACCTAACAATTTAGCTCTTGGGTAGTTGGTTGTTGAAATTTGTTTTATCTCCTCAAGTTTTAAAGTAACAATTTAAGAATATCGCCTATATTGTTATGCTAGTTCTTAGACTTGGGAGTTGGGCCTAACTCAACCCTACAAAACCGGCTTATAAGGTGAGGATTGCCCTCACTTATAAATATATATTCAGATTATCTCGCAACTGATGTGTGACTCTTAACACTAGTCAATTTTAGTGCCAGTAAATACAATTGCTATGATAATTGGACAGTTTTATTGAAGTTCAGATTCAACTTATAATCTAGATGTTGACAGTTTTTTACCTAGATTTTTTCCTTAGAATGTTATAGGAAACAGTTCCTATCTATGTAAGCCTTCTTAATCTTGGACCAGACCTGTACTACATTTGAGTCCATGGTCCTATTAGAAAGCAGTAAACCACGAGTATCAAATGGGTCTTACATAGTTACATGTGAATGCCTCTGGTTTTTACATTTCATGTTGCAATGTGCAAACCATTGAATCATTGATATTTATTTGCTAGAAGTTAGCACACAATTTTTTTTAAAGATGGCGTATTCCTGCTCGACTAATTGCATCTGTCATTCATCTATTCCAAGCCTATCATAGAAATACAATTGAGGTTTTTAACATAACTTTCTGTGTAATTACAGCCGTCGGATTATTAGACAGCAGATCTCTTCTATGGAGGTCAATATCAAAGGAGATGGACAGGAATTCCCTGGGAAACATCCATCTTACAGGGACCCTCTCAAACAAATCTATGGTTGCAAACACTACAAGAGAAACTGTAAGCTTTTTGCCCCCTGTTGCAGCAACCAACTTCATGCTTGCATACATTGCCATGATGAGGTATCGGATCATTCAATTGACAGGTAAGAATAGTATGTGCTCTATGTATGTTTTATTTTATGAACTGTGGAATTCAATTTTTCATAGTTCATTTTTGATGGATTTCCTAAATGTATGCAGAAAATCTATTACAAAGATGATGTGTATGAAGTGCTTGGTGATTCAACCAGTCAATGCTACATGCTCGTCAGTTTCTTGCTGTAATTTATCCATGGCAAAATATTACTGCAGGATCTGCAAATTATTTGATGATGAAAGGTAATGTAGCTTAACTGGTCTCTTTATAAACCAACTTATGGTAGGATGGCCTTTTCTTTTTACTTTGTCATCCAAAATAATATGTAATGGATATGATAATGAGAATTAAAAATGGGGCCTAGTTTAACATATTCCAAGTAATATTTTTATTCGTTTATCTTTATGCTAAGCTTTCAAATCGGGTTACCACATATCTTCTTTAAAAATATATTGACTAAAACTCTGGCTTTCTTAACAGGGAAATTTACCACTGTCCCTATTGCAACTTATGCCGAGTTGGAAAGGGTTTGGGTGTCGATTTTTTTCATTGTATGAGTTGCAATGCTTGTATGTCTCGTTCTCTTATGACACATATATGCAGGGAGAAATCTTTAGAGGAAAACTGTCCGATTTGTCATGAATATATATTCACATCCTGCTCTCCAGTAAAAGCCCTCCCGTGCGGTCATGTGATGCACTCAACATGTTTTCAGGTACTTCCTTGTGTTTTCCCCCATAATCATGCAGCAAAAATAAAGATAACTTAATAGCATTTGTGGTGGACTTTCAGGAATATACTTGCTTTAACTATACCTGCCCAATATGTAGCAAATCACTTGGAGACATGCAGGTCAGTCAATATTTGTTATCACATATCCTATATTAAGATATATGGTTCATATTGCTGCAAATATATTTTACCATTGGTAATGATTGTATATGTCTCATCACTTACATTGCTATATGTACCGAACATTTACTAGAAGCTTTCTTGCAGTCCAATGATTATGATTGTTTACATCGTTATTTTATTGTAGTGGGAGGAGAAAGAATATTCAAAATAATAAAATTATATTGATATTGATGTGAGTGATATGCTACAAAGATAATACACTAATCCTTATTTAAATTTATACTAGATTTATATAATACTAACATTAAGAAAGCAAATCGTGAAAATAAGGAAATATGGAAACTAATTCCAAGAGACCGGTTTGAGATATTCTACCATATATTATGATAGACTAAAGATATTCTAACGCTTCCCTCAGGCTGAAGCTTACAGATCTTTAAATCATTGTAAAGTTGACTCAAACAAAAGTTGAGGCCAGAGTGCATCTAGGACAAGAGCTAGGGCCAGATTGCCTCTACGGACAAGAGCCATGACAAAACCGCATTTTGGAGAAGAGCCAGCCTATACCATATTATTTTGGAGAAGAGTCAGGACCAACCAACATATGGGAGTAGAGTCGGGCCAACTCGCATTTGGGATAAGAGTTGGGTTTAGACTCCAGATTGCATCTGAGACTAGTCAAGACCAGATTGTATCTGGGATAGGCTGGGGGCAGATCATGTATAGGACAGAGGCAGAGGCTAGATTGCATTTGGGATATAGCTGGGGCCTAATTGCATTTGACTAAAAATGTATGAACGCTTGTAGAACTTCCGTTAGTTGCATCGACTAGTCATGGTTGTAGAACTTGCCATTTAGGTTTGATATTTTTGTAATTGGTATGTTACAAAACAAAAACACTAATCTTTGTCTATTTTATACTAGACAATGAATTCTAAGTAAATAAGGAAACAAACCACGCAGATAAGAAAATATGGATACTGATCCCAAGGGAGATCATAAGATATTTAACTAGTTTGATGATAGAAAAAGATGTAGTCACATATTGTTCAGATACTCTAACAATAACTGTTTCTGATTTAAAGGAGTATAGAGTTTAACTATTTGAATAGGACCGGATCACCGAAAGATTTACATAAACTAACGAGTTCTGATTTTAGGAGTTGCTAGTTACTATATATTAGTTGCTATTAGTTGCTATAGTTACTATATTTTAGGACTTTGAAATTCCACTGGAACAAGAAGCCATGCATTTAGCACATAAAATTTGATAGCATAGGCGATTGTTTTTTCACCTTGAATATTTTGTGTTTCAGTTTTTCTATCATTTTCAAATCTCATTTTCGTTTTACATACTTAAAAACTCTTGTGCAGCTACTCAAGATTCAATTTGTCTGTTTGAAATAGCTGACTATTAAGTTGGATTCCATTTATATTTCAAGTAATCATCTCTCTAAAACTACCAGAATGCCTTGCAGGTCTATTTTAGGATGTTAGATGCACTATTGGCAGAGGAGAAAATGTCCGACGAGTTTTTGGGTCAAACTCAGGCTAGTCAACTGTTTTTCTTATTTCCCGTCTCATATTAAACCTTAGATTTTGTATTGTTTTTCTAAAATGTATACTCTAATTGAACCTATAACTGCAGGTTATATTATGTAATGACTGTGAAAAGAAAGGAGCAGCTCCCTTCCACTGGCTTTACCATAAATGCCCTTGTTGTGGTTCCTACAACACTAGAGTTCTATGATTCTTCCAGTGTGAGCATAGATGTTTGCCTCTCCTAGCTTCTTTGTATTTAAGCATTAGATCATACTTTGTTTTTAACTTTTTAGCTCTATGGCTTATGCCAGAATATTCCTCCTAATGTAAAAATAATTACATTGTTACCTATGACATTTAATTGTATACAAATCTTCCTTTGTTGTGCAACTATTCAGAATTACCATTGCAAGAAATGATATTCATGACAACTTTCTGCTAGCATATATTTGCCATCTACTTTGTTTTGGCCATCTTTTTATTCATTAAATGCATAGTGTGGATAACACCTTTATTGTGTTGTATCTTCTAATAATGCCGAGAAGGATGAGAAGTTATCGGATATACCAAAAGCTAGAAGAATACGGATGAGCTTAAAGCTCATTAATAAATCGTAAATTTTGACAACCAAAGTGTCACAATATAGGATTAAACATTAGTCCATAAAACCATGACTTTATAAAATCATTATTTAAAATTTATTGTTTATATTTCCTCCATTAACAAAATAGTGTAGTTTTATTTGGAAGTCAGTAAGGACTTTCATGTTTTTCAGATAGAAACAGCTACTCTATTGAGAGTTAATTTGTATCCTCATATCTTAAGTCAAAATCTTAAAGAAGGGGGTGTGTCCTTGTTGGACATGAACTGATGAAAGTGACTTAAAGATATGGGAATACATATTTCATTGTTATATGCTTGTGTTGTATACATGCCTTAGTTTTTTAGTAATCGACATCTTCCCTTGTTTTATTTTTCTTGAGGATAGAGAGCAGGCAACAAGAACTTGTTACACTCTCAAAACAAAATCTCAAGCATCTGATAAACTTTGCATATTTTTAGTAATCGACATCTTCCCTTGTTTTACTAATGATACAAGAATTGGTTGAGGTCCATCTTGATCTTTTTTTTATTTAATTTTTTATCTTTGTCTTGATGTTTCGAATAGCTTGGATCTTTGAAAGCATAATTTACTTTTTCATGCTTGATGTGTGAGGCTGCATTATCTGGTTTTGGTATCAGTCTTTGGCAATAGTGACTACTTACATAAGAGGGAAATCTATAAAATTGCTCTAAAATATTTATGCAGTTAATGTTATGATAAATAGTAGATGAGAACAGTCAAATATTCAGTATAAATTGATGAAAAGTGTTCTATCTGGATATTATTCTTTGCCTTCTCATAACCAACACAATTTGATAGATAATGGAAGGTATCTGCTTCTATTTCGAATGTTGACAAACGAAGGATTGGAAACTCAATAATGACAAGATTACCAAATTCTTTAAAAAATAATCCAAAAAGGAATGGAAAAATGAAACCTAGTTCATGTTTTCATTTTGTTGAAGGCAGCACAGTACTGATCAATTGACACTGGTAAGGCTGAAACAAGCAGCAGCACTCTTCAGTTCATTCTCAGAAACATGCTCTGTGCACTTTCTTGTATCTTTCAGTGATTCTTCCGAACTGCAGGCAGAGATGTACAAATATCAAATATGAGCATTTTCATTTCATAAGATTTTGATATAGAACATGCAAATGATTATCAATTGCCAACTATATCTAATTTCAACATTAAACTTCAATCTCATTTTGTACGAATTCACCTGGGGAGGTTCGAATTGGTACAAACCCCCGACAGGACTACCTCTGGTCGAGGAAACATATGGATGTTCATCTAGAAGAAACAAATGCTATTAGATATAAAAGTTAGTTATACTACTTCAGTTAACTACACTAATTAGTTGTTCTTTTCATTGTATGATGTCATAATTAAATGATCAATATACCTTGATTCATAAGCCTCCTTAGAATAAATGTATGATTGCCTATCATCAACTGTATCGAAAAATGAATGCATTTCATCATAATTATCTTCAACAACTCCTTGTTGGACAGATGACAGTGGTTGCGACTCTGAGGCAATCAACTGATGAGGTTGCATTGTTATTGAATTGCTATTATTACTTGTGTAAGGGCACTGAATCCACAAATTAGGATTTGTAGCATTATCCTTTGAATCCATGTAAAGGGGTGAGTTATTATAATCCACACTATTGCTGTTGGAGTAAGAATGTTGCTGAGATACAGACAAAGGAGCAGCCACTGTATTATTGTTGTTAATATTATAACTCTGTGGTTGTGGAGTTTGATTAAAGAGTGCGAGCGCGTTAGACGAACGCGGCGCCATTCCCAATTCTAACTGTGAAGTCACATCATCATGAGGTAACTGTTGTTGTTGTTGCCTGCAAATTGCAAGCTGTTGATAAACAACATGAAGTTCTTCTTCCATCATCCATATTTGATATTGTAGCCTGCAAATTTCCTCCCAACATCCATGCACAGGATATTTATCTCTATAATTAGCTTGAATGATAATAGAGTCCATAGCTACTTTTTTCTGACTAGGTTCCAAATACTTTAGTATTTTGACAATGTTGCTAACTCCAAATAGTTTATGAACATTGAGAAATATTTTGGGTTGGTCTGCAGGGAAATATGGAGCTAAAAGGCACTCAGGTGTGCATTTTCTTCTCTGGAATTTGCATGCAGCACAGGCCTGTGTTGTACCACCCTTAAGGGTCATTATTGTTTTCTTTCCACACCCAGTGAGAAAGATGCTGGAAAAAAAGTATGATCCAGAATGAAAATGAATGAAGAAATTAAGGTTTGAAGGTGTGTGGATGAATATGCTGCATTTTTTTTGATGAGTTGCAAGGTGTCTATATTAACGTGTGGATCTGTTGGGTATGGTAAGACTGAGTAAAAGTGGACAAATGTTTGGAGGAGTTTGTTTTCAAAAGTGATTCTGTTAGAGACAAAACAGGTGTGAAGAGAATGTGGGAAACTCCTAAGTTTTGGGATTGCCATATACTTCGGTCATGTCTCACTAACAGTTATCTATTCTAATTTGAAAATAGTACTCTTACTGGAATTACAATTTATAAAGAAAGAAAAAAAAATGTTGCATCCACAATGATTCAAATAATAACTAACATTACATTTTTCAGTCAAAAGAAAAAAACTAACAAGATTTGTAACAACTAGAGGTAATGGTTGTGTGTTGAACACAAGCATGGGTTTAATTATATTTTAGTTATAATAATTTTTATGTGGTAAGTTTTAAAAATATATATTAATTTATTTCAATTTAATTATTAAAAAAATAATAACACCATTTTTTCATTATTAAAAAAAAAAAAACTTCTAGGGGTTGGAATGATGGTGTAGGCTTGGAACCTCAAGGTGTACTACTCTTTAGGTCTAAGGTTAGAATTTTCTAGGTGTTAATTTTTTAGCCGAATAGAGTTTTTCAAAAAAGAATACAACGTAGGAATTTTATTAATGTTATAAGTTATTAAAATAAGGGTTAAATGTTTTTAGTTTTTATAAAATTATTAAATTTGTTTTGTTTTTTAATCCCTATAATAAAAAGTAACATTATAGTGACAGTTCCCGTGAGCATATGTCAGTTGGTAGGGACATTGTATGTAAAATGCAGTACGAAGTTCGAACCCTAATACTCTCACTATTTCACCTTAAAAAGTGAAATTATAGCCACTAAACTACTTGACCAAATAAAAGTGACATATTTTAGTCCCTACAAAATTTCAACTATACATTTTTAATCCCTTTTGATTTTCAAAATTTTAAAAATTGTTTAAATATTCTTAAGTTTTTATTTTTGAATAATTTTTTTCAGTATGTTTGGAATACTATAAATAAAATTTTGAGTTTCTTTTTTTAGAAACTTTTTATAATATTCTAAACACGTATGTAATAATCGTTCAAAAAGTAAGGACTAAAACTACGTGCATATTAGTTTTGTAGTAGGGGTGAGCCGTGAGCATAAATCTATCTCCCGACCAAATCCGAACAACTCGACAAGGGCATAAAGGAAACAGGCGGATATAATCAATTTGACGGGTCAGCTGGTTTTGTTTTTCAGTATGAGATGAGTGCCACTGGGCGGATGTAGTTGTTCATAATGTAGACTATGTTTGATTGCACTGATTATGGAAGGAAAGATTGAGCAAGGATGTAAATCTCTTTTTTCAAGATCTATCCACCGATTGGAATAACTCAAAAAGTGAAGGATCGATTCATTTAGGCAGGTCCCACGTCCTGTTTTGCTTCCGCCTATTTTAAAAAATATTTTAGTGATATGTATTAAAATAAATATAGATATTTGTGTGATTTTATTAAACACGCCACATTCTTTTCTCTCACTTTCCTTCCACTTTCACTTATACCAAACAACTAAAAAATCATCATACTTTCTACTCACTTTCATTTCTTCAACTTTCATTCCTCTCATTTTCTTTCCTTTCACTTTCCATTCCAATCCAAACAAAGCAATAATCTCTGTATACCCGAGTCCGACCGAATTATTCATAATACAATTGATGATAGGAATTTAGGTAGCATTTTTAGTAGTTAATTTAGTAATAAATTAGGACTTTGAAGACTAATTACAAAGCAAAAGCCTGAATAATCGAAGCTACGTCAAAAAAGAAGACAAGATCGAAAATCAGCCAAAAAGAGAGCAAAAAATGGATAAATATAGCAGCTCCATCGTGGCCACGATGACTCCCATCGTAGCCACGATGGGAACCGACTTGGTGCCCAAGAAAGGAGCAAATCTGCGATTTATCTGAGGCACGATATGCATGCACCATCGTGGCCACCATGGTGCATATCGTGCCACGATGGCTCTATTATCCCACACTTTATTGTTCAAAGTCGGCAATATTATCCCACACTTTATTGTTCCTGTGTTTCCATATGCTCCACACCATAACACAAAAAAACTCTAGCCGCTCATTATTCAACCTCTGTATAATTGAAAACATATTTTCTGTTGCACTATTATTAGCAACCAGACATGCATTTATGTGAGTCCACAGCCCTGCACGCTGCCAGCACTGAACACTTCTTGGGCACAAAAACAGTACATGCATTATGTACTTTATTCATGGCTAAGCCATGGGTAATGTATTTAATTTTTAAATTGTAGAATAAGTTGGTACCAACTGCTAAGTTGTGGATAACAAAATAAAAAATATATAAAGAACTCGTTCAACCGCACAACCCGCACCCGGCCAAACCGATGCCTTGAGTGGTCGGAAATGGCTCCATGTATTTAATCTACAGTTTCATTTAAAAGCCAACTTTTGAACTGAACCCGGCCGTAACCGACCGATGCTCTACCCTATTTTGTAGGACCAAAACATGCCAATGTTTTTTATAAGGACAAAAAATAAAATTTGATAATTTTATCGGGACCATAAATATATTTAACCTTTAAAATAATTTAAAGAATTGTGTACCAAAAAAAAATCATTTTAAATTCTATTATTAACAAATTTATTTTAAGCAATATTTTTATAAGTATGCGTATATCAATCATTTTGATGATGTTAATCAAGTATTTAATGAGTTTTCTCTAAGGACAAATCGTTTAGAAGAACGAAGTTCGATTCTTAGAAACAATTTTTTATTAGATTTTTTTTACCTCTGTCGAATTCTAAATTATCAGAGTTTCTTTTGCTTAGGAACTGAAGGATTAATAAGAAAAAAATAATACAGTAAAAAGTAAATTATATTCAAATTAAGCTTAGTTACTCATGACTTCTTTAAATATTTAGTTGTGTTGAACTAGGGAATGTATAAGGGCATCTCCTTGTTTATTTTCACCTTAGTGGTAGATATTGTTAATCACGTAAGTAAATGATATTGTTATTTATTGCACTCTTTTTTTAGGTTTTAACAAAGAGAAAGTATAGAGAAAAACAACCTCGTTCATGCCCCTCTAGATGTAAAGTATTTTTTTTATAACAAAAAAAATTGATGATACCATCAAAATATATATGAGAGTATTTATATATTAAAAGTAATTAATAATATATTAAAATATTTTTTATTAATAAAATACTCTTTCTTTATAAAAACTTAATCACATAAATTTTCAATAAATTATAAGATCATTCTCATGAGGCAAATCTCCTACTTGCTGTCTTAAAGTTCCTTCCTCTAGACTGGAGTGAAGTTTCTAATGGCATAGTTTAGGTGATGGTGATTGTTATTCTAGAAATAGAAAAATCATCATAATGTAGTAAGATGCAGTATTTAACAATTTTAAAATCGAAAAAGACCAATTTGTAGAAAAAATAGGAAGTATAAGCTGTATATATGTTCATGCTAACATTTATGTCCTCGCAAAAGGAATAAAATAAAAATTAAAAAAAAAAAAAACAATTTGTAGCAAAAATAGGAATCGGAAGTAGTAGTACATAGGTTGATGTTGACATTTATGTGTGTGGAGAGAGAGAGAGAGAGAGATCTAAAAGTGACACATTCTCACAAATTCAGCTTAAGAAAAACTCAAATTTGATTTACAAAGTGACCACAAGACTAGAAAAAAATACAAAGATATCAATCAATATTGTATCATATATTTCAGTAATTTCATTCTCTTTTGAAACCTACAATCTTCAAAAATGGCAATTACAACCAAGGCTCAACAAAGTTCAACCCACACTATCAAAAATGTGTTTTATATACTAAAATATAAAAGACTGGACAAAATAACTACGTGCTTGTTTGGTTCCACGTTATGCACAGCCAAACGCGCGTTAACCCTGTTCAAACGTGAATTTACTGGATTTTAAGATGTTTGGATCTGGGTTGTAAAATTGATTCTGGAGCTTAGAATCAATTCTAGGTGAAGCAACTATTCCTAGCTTTTGCGTCTAGCCAAAATCAATTCCCGAAGGCTAATTGCAATATCCCAACTTTACCCTTTAGAATCACCGCTTGCACTCTGCCACTTTTTATTATATGTTGAAGAAAAATCTATTGCCCGATGTTAGAGAAGACGGGGTAGTTGGGTTTTTTACCCATTTCTTTAATAATTAACAAAAACAAAGTGGAAGTACTACTAGTATAGTATTTATTTTTTTTGGTTTAATTACTACTAGTATAGTATTATTAATTATAGTACATTATTATTTTTATTATTATTTATATATTGTATTTTTTTTTTTACTAAAATTATATATTGTATATGATAAATAATGAATGGTGTATGCAACCAAAAAAATAAGGCTAAACTGTTCATTTGGTCCCTTATGTTTATTTTAGGTTTGAATCAGGTCCCTTACGTTTTAAAAGTTTTAATTTGGTCCCTTACGTTATCAGCATTTCATTAGTTAGTCCATTCCGTCAAATTTTTCACTAAATCTGTTTGATCCTTACACATGGCTGACGGTTTACGCATGTGAAAGTGATTTTAGACACGTGGAATGCCATATAATAAACAGAACATTCGCAAATAGAAAAAAAATACGACAAAGACCTTTGCAAACACTAACACTTTTTTTCTATTTGTGAAGGTCCTGTTTATTATATGGTTGTCAACGTGTTCAAAATCACTTCCACATATCCAAACCGTCAGCCACGTGTAAGGATTAAACGAAATTAGTGAAAAATTTGACGGAATGGACTAACTAATGCAAACCTTGATAACGTGAGGGACCAAATTCAAACTTTTAAAACGTAAGGGACTTGATTCAAACCTAAAATAAACGTAAGGGACCAAATGAACAGTTTAGCCAAAAAATAATAAATGGAGTATGTATAAAAATAAAAGCGGAAGATGTCAAAAATAATAATAATAATAAAAGCGGAAGCAGAACACATAATAATTTAGTTTTAATATTAAAATTCATTTTGGTAATTAAAATTTAAATATAATTTTAATCCAAAATACCTAAACATAAATTGATAAGCATAATTTTTTATATATCTTAAGACCCTTTTGGTAATTTACACGTTTAAAAGTAATTTTGATGCAAATTACCCAAACAACATCAACTATTGAGAATCACTTTTACTTTAATGTATCCAAACATAAATCAATTCTGCTCAACTCACTTTTAAATAAAATCAATTCTATCAAACTCAATTCTAACAAAATCAATTATTTCCACCGCATAACCAAACACATACTACAATTGTAGTGTACTTGAGACTAAACAAACTTGAGAATAAAAGACTAGAGAGAATCTAAAACTTTTGTGCCTCACTTAACCACAAAGCAGCCGTTTATACACCAAACACCGTACAAAACAAAAAAATAATCTCATTTTGGCTTTGTCATGTCTAACTCAAAGAGTTTTGTATTTATTCGAATTTAGGGATGTTTAACTTGCAGCTCACGAATGATACCGGATAAAGCAAATCTCAGTTTTCAGTTTCCGTGGAAGAGGGGGAACATGCCAAGCATTTACTCTGGGACCATATCTTTTTAGGATTATTTTGATGTTTGTACAATGCAATTTCATGAAAGATAGATAAAAGTTCAGCCTATTACACAACAAAATCAAAATATCTTTCGTGACGAACTTATTTAACTGCAACTAAAATTGTAGAAAACACAAAATTAGAACATTCAAATGAAACACTACATTCAACAAAAGCATTGCCTCAATAAAACATAAAAGGAAAATGCCAACAAATATCCTAAAAGCACATAATAAAAAAATGGTAATATTGTCTAGAAATGTGTATTAAACTCCTTACAAGCCTAAAATGTATTATTTTTAACATAAAATTTCTCTTTGTATTCCTCTAATTCTATTTTTTCAAGTATAATATAAAATTAACTATGTAGCTGAATGTGTGTGAGTGTGTGTGGTTGGGGCAAGAGTACAAATCCAGGGGCCGAGTTACAGATTTTGTATCAATATATATAGAAGAATTAAGTATAACACATCACTTGACACTATTCCAAAAAGTGTAGGACAAAATTGTGCCAAAAACTTTCAGCTTTTCACTCACACAGAGCTACAGTTAATACCTGCAACTATAATTTAGTATCATTAGTTCATTCATACTCAATTCAAGGATATACCTCTCTACCCCCACCCTACCACAAAAAATAAGCAAAATAAGGTACAGTGTTGTGAATCCAAAGGATGGAATCTCTTCAATCTACTGAGGCACAAAGCCAGTCATGCAGCATTTTCCATCACAGGTCTCATGAAAGGGAGAAAAATTGTCCAGTAGATCGGTATTTGGCACTCCGTTTTCAGCCGTAGTTGCAACAAGCTGACACTGCAACAAATCTAATTGTGTAAGAACTATACAGATCATCTTTTTTCTGTTTGGGGGTTGGAGGGGGTGGGAGAGAAATTTCCTCAGCTGAAGAACAGATTCCCCTCGCACAAATTGATTTAAGTTACCCGAGAATAATGGGCAATTATTTTCATCTAAAACAGTCTAAGATCTTCTTACAGATTGCTGGTTAACTTGAAGTTCTTCTAGCAATACCAAAACCTGCTTATTGGATGGATA
Source organism: Trifolium repens (assembly GCA_030408175.1). NCBI lineage: Eukaryota > Viridiplantae > Streptophyta > Magnoliopsida > Fabales > Fabaceae > Trifolium > Trifolium repens. Next base: position 44,692,824 of record CP125851.1, read on the forward strand.
CAAAAAATGAATCTGATATTCTCAAAACGAATCAACTGTGTTGGGCAATGCTCAGTGCCAAACACCACTCTCTGCTTTCTTCCAAGTCATCCAGCTACACTAAATATATTCGTCATCATCCCCCCCACTCCCCCTGAGAATCTGTTCCTATTAAAACCATGAACTGTATCACAAAATTTAAAACACTGTATATCCCGAGGTATATACGGCAAAACTTTTTGGACATCAGTGAAACTTGCAACTTATAAACCATTTCTGTGTAATGCATCACATCAGCCTAAACAGGGCCACACCAGAAACCAATTTGATGCCAAAATTTGTCAAACTAAACATTCTTCGGTCCAGCAAATGATGTTATGAGTTCCCACCAGAAATCTAGTTTACAGCTTCAAAGAAGAGAACCTGAGGCTGTAGATGCCCTCTCTCACACATAGTCAGAACATCAGCCCATCCACCAATTATCTGGTCATTTAAGGGAAAAATTTAACACGGCAAGAATGAGAAAAGATGTACTCATCTATTCATTAGATTTAAACTCACCTTAACAGTCTTGTCATCATACATAATCCATTGGCCATGGTCATGACTATAAGCAAAGCAATGATAATGCTGGCCATAGTAGCAAACCTACAAGTTTAAATTACACAAATTAGGCCCATAAGATGCCATTCTTTCGTGATAAAAATAATAAAACCTACAAGTTATTTGATTGATAAAGGATAAAATGGTAAAAAATAAAAATAAAAAACGGAGGGTAAAATTGGAAGAAAAAATGTTACACCAAAACCTAGTACATTTGAAATTTTTTATTATTTAATTTAATCAAACAAAAAATTATTAAATTGTAAATAAAATAGTTTATCTGAAGGGTAAAAATTAAAAAGAAAAAGGCCACACCCAAATTTTGTATTTCCTTTATATAGTATATAGAAGATATAGATTAAATCTATGGTACAGATATGACTAATTTTTTCACTTCAAAATTTTAAAAAGTTACTGAACAAATAAAAATGGGAAGGCAGAAGTAAAAAGAAAAAGGAGCGGGAAGGGGGTTAAAAGTATTATTTTCTGCAGTTTCACTTGTACTTTCATCTTCATATATGAAATATTAGCCAATTTGTTTTTGGGTGTACCTTGGAGGACCAGGGGCCAAAAGGAAGAAGAAATAAGAAGTTATACAAATCTATCAGGGTGAGGCCCCTCACACTAGCAAGCAAGAGTAAGGTAGGGTAGTCTTTCCTGAGGGCAGAATTAGGGTTCAATATTCATTTCCAGTCAGCAAAATGATTTTCATCTAAAGCTCATAAATGAACCGTTTCACTGTTGAGGACTTCAATTAGATGTTTAAGTAAAAAATAATAATTAGGGTATGAGAGCCGTCAAAATGGCTTAAACCGGCCCACTAGCCCTTAAGTTACCTAGGCCTAGAAGTTAGCTTTGAGGGTGTACTATGTGATTCATCATCTTCTTATCTTTTGGTTGAATTGTTTGTGTTTTGATGGTGTTTTACGGAGATTTTCTTCTGATTTTAGTTTCTTACAAACTAAATTATAAATTATGTAACTTCTCGACCTAGGTAACTTAAAGGCTAATGGGCCGGTTTAGGCCCATTTTGACAGTTCTGAGGAGGATAAGTAGAGAAATACACATCAGAAGAATTTGAGGTGTTAGAACTTATTTCCAGTTGGACTTGTGGGGGAGTTATGGAAATCAAAGAGTCTCACATCAAACATTATAGGGACAAGTAACATGTATATAAGTGGGGGAAAGTTTGAGTCTATTGGTTTGAACTCTTGGACCATGGACCCCATACTTAAAGTACTAACTAGCCCACTATGTTTACCACAATCCATTGGGCCACTGCAAATTCTACAATAAATGTTTATGTCGCAACATCTTTTTCTATAATAAAATTTAATTCATATCTTACAGCAGGAAGAAAAAGCAATAATTTATACATAGAAACATTGCTATTTTAATACATACCACTGAAACCAAGTTATGGGTGCTTTTAGGATCTAAACCACGATAAAGGACACTGATATTTATCTTGGTGCTCAGAGCTGCCAGAGTTGCAGTTATATCATCAGCACTCTCGCATGTATTTTGCCAACCTAGAACTGTGAATAGCAGATATGTAAGAGAAAGAGCGAAAAGAGCATACTGAAAAAAAATTCTCCACACACAACAACTGAGGTACCTGTCATAAAAACATGGGGTGGGGTTGAAAGAAAGTGATGGATGTGGTTGAGCTTGCCACAGCCACCAGCTTCTAGATCACAAGCCAATTGATGGTTCCTCTCCACAAGATTCAAAAGCTTGTCAAGGGAGCTTTCGGGAAACATAGCCTGAAAGGTGACGAAGGGATCTAACTAAGGTACATAACAAGCATAATTGTTTGTTCATCCCCAGGAAGCATAAAATCAGAAACACAAAATTATTACATGTTAAAAATCCTAAAGATACCTTCATTGTCCTTAGGGCATTGGCGTTTATATTGTGAAAGAAGGAAGTATACTTCAAATGTCTGGACTCGAGACCACAATGGTAGCAGTTCATTTGTTCAAAAATGTCCATTCCAAAAAGTGAATGTGCTATACAACTACCAGCTGCACAATCCCAAGACCCCATGCACTTGCTTTCCACGGTTTTTGCATCAGAAACACCACGAGTAAATGATCGATGAAGGCAGTCAAATATCACTGCCAGTACCTCAGAAGCGTCATTCATCTGAGCCTGCCAAATGCCAATACATTAATCACATTGCCAACAGAAAAACTACCCTTTATTCATTTTCTGCCAATGAAGTTACCTCCTGGAAGAAGTTACTATGTGGATATAGGTTGCTTAGAGCTATCCGCAGGGATGTAGGTGCAACTGCTTCTCTCCTTGAATCCTTTGAAGCAAGGTCTAGAGCAGTAAATATTTCATACAAGGCACAGACAACACAGGGATTGCCCACATGATCATGCTCTGATCTTGATCTGGCAAGAAATTCCACCCGAAAGCGTCTTAAATGCCACAATGACTGAGGTCATACAGAGACAAAAAATCATTTTCAGAATATAGAAAGTCATACATCAGTGAAATACAACTACTGCAATTAATATAACAAACTATTGGAAAAATTGACTTTTGATAGCTACCTACCTGAATAATAACATTGAGAAAACAATTATATTCACCCACTTCATTCCTCAGTCCCGTACCAAGTAAACTAGCTCCATTTACATCCTGAGTTGAGTCTTCCAAAGATACAATACCTAAACGGTCTACTTGTGAGGAAGATCTCTGTGGCACTCTCATACTTGAAGCCAACGGCAAATTTCCACGTGCTTGATACGTGTCTGATAAGAAGAATCTCTTACAAGGTTAGACAGTCACAAGATTAATCCGGAACTCCTTTTTTACGGTGCATGATGAATTATACCCAACTTAACAGAAACAGGAAATATTTATTTACATGACTATCTGGATTTAGTTATGTCAAAATTTGCTGCTAAATTGTATTGAAAATAGAAAAATGGCATGTATCTAGAAAAATAAAAAAACAATTATGGCTGTAATGATTTTTAGTAGCTAAAAATGGATAGTATTTTTTCTAAACACTACATAGTGACGGATAGGGGCGGGTCGGATTATTCGGTCGCAGCAGAATCTTCATTGTTACTTTCTGGTCATATTTTCTTCTACATTTTACAGTAACATAGGGCAAACTCCAATTGTGTGGAGCTTGGTTTTCTTATTCCTTGTATAATCTCGAGTTTCTATCAATTATCCATCAAATCATAAATAAACTATGGAGCCAATGAAGCCCTCCCTACGAAATACGGATCATACTTAATGCATGAACTATTTACTGATCTACAACCTACATTTGTTTATTAATTTTATAGCTTTAAATTTAGCCAGGAAAGCAAGAGGCCAGGGGATCAGAATAGGATAAAGGAAAACTTTCAGAAAAATCAGCATTCAAATAGTTTCATTTTCTTTATTGAGTCACTCAGAGTAGGCGGATTATGATTGAAGTTAAAAGATATACGTTATTAAGCATAGGAAAACACATCTTAGCAGTATAAAATAACAACAACCAGACTATATATGTACGTAAGGACCGAGAGATATTATACCTAGGCTTTGGCGAACAGCCATTTTAAGATCAGCTTGGAATCTTTCCTCCTCCTCATCTTCCACTGGCAATTCTTTCATCACCTTTGCTCCATTGTTTTCCAACACTGATGGTATATTCAAGCAACATCACATTAAATTCCATATTTTGGAAAATACCTTAACAAAATGGCATTTGTTTATAGTACTTCATAATAAGTACATCAATGAATTCAACAAGATTCAAAAACGGGAAAAAAAATTCTGTATCAACAAACAAGTTTAAACTTAAATATTGACGTAATTCTTGAGGAAAGAAGCACAAGTGATGCAATGAAACTTTGAAGAGCACAAAGCAGATTTTAAATCTAATTAAACAGAACAAAAGTATGAATTATTCAAAAACTTCTTTATTAAGAAAAGATAGCCCACTGATGAAAAACCACAATCTAAACAAGTGTTGCTAGAGAAAGCATAACTGAAATCAAAATACTATTCTATTAAACATCAAACAAGGACATGAATCGATGATACCTAACCAAAAAGATGGAAGACTAGGGCAATCAGAAATCACAATTTGTAGCAGCATTTATAAGTTAATCTACCATATACTCCCAATGGTTCTATATATGGGGGGGGAGAATTGTTACACACAAATTAAGAATTCACTTTTCCTCATTTATTTTATTGGTAAAATAAAAATGTTACAGTTTGTCTATTCTATAAAGTACTGAAACACTGATTAAAATCTATAGCACCCAATGGAAAAACGGGTCTTTTGTGCTACTTTAAGGAAGTGGCTGTTCGTTTCCACTAAAAAAATAAGTGATCGGTGCATATACAAGTAGTGCACATAAATTTGTGTATCTCAATACTCTGTAAATGATGTTGGAAATAGAGTAATAAAACTTAATTAAACTCAAACCAGGTTGATGATTTTTTTTTAAAGTTGCTTATATTTTGAACCATAAAGTTGATGATTTTTTTTTGTTTATATTCAGATCCGGAGGGAGTACACAACATCACACAATTACAACTCAAACCAGGTAAAAGTGGTCCAGTGAGAAGATAACTAGGGTACAAAATAACCCAGATGCAAAAGAAGAAAAAGCATATATCGAAAGAAACGGTATCGTATACAAGAACCTAATTCAACTTTATTTATAGATATGTTCATTATCTTTGTGAAGAATTATGAATCAGATACATCTGATAAAAACCTAATGGGTTGATAATAAATATACCCCAGCATTTCATGAAAAGAATCTTTTAGCAAGATTAAAACTTACCATTTTTAACATCTTGATTGTTAGGAAACTTAGACTGCTCTCTCAAGTGATAGTCATTGTGTGTATCCTCAATATTCTCATTCTCCAATGAACCATATTCCAACTTTCCATCAACCATTTTAGACGAATTCTTATTCCGCTTATGTTTTTTTCCTGCACGTCGATCAGGAAAAGGTAGACCATTCTCTGGAACAATTCCATTGGGTATATCTGCTAGAAATGTTTTAACAAAATGTGAGGAACCTCAAGCTAAAAATTAAATAAAGACTGCCATTTGAGACACCACCAACCTTGTTTAACTTTTGACTGATGCAAATGATTAATTTTTTGGGAATCTGAATCAGCTGAAGATTTAGTCGGCATCATGGAACCATTTGATGTGGTAATAAGCACAACATCCAGATTATTTGGGCACCCATTCTCCTTTGCCAACTGTTCCTGAAAATAAAATGTGCAAGTTCAGTGGATGTCTTTCCAACTGATTCTTGGCTTCAAGTATTTTTCTATAATTTGAAGATTAGTAACCAGAAATCATGCTTGTTTACATGCAGGGAATTTATACCTGCATAGGTAGTCTTCCATGTTCTTGTGCATCTGAACCATCAGCAACAGGCTTCAATTGACAATCTTGAAGTTTATCTGTTACTTCCTCTACACAAGTACCAGATAATTTCTTCTGTTGCTCAGCAAGGTGCTTCTGTTTGGCCTCATTTTCAATCCTCCGTTGAAGTTCCAAGGTTTCTTCAAGCTTTTTCTCCTCCTCTTCAAGCTCAATTTTACGTCTAAATTCCTCTTCGTGGTGCTCCAAATCATCATCATTCATAGAAACAACCTCATGATCTTGAAAGTCACTATCAGGTGATACCAGATCAGAACTGCAATCAAAAACATTTTTAAGAAAAGTTACAACATCTCTAGAAGGTTATATAACAAAAATGGAAAACCCAGAAAAACAAAAATGAACATATACTGACTCAAGAGTTGTAGACTGAAGCAAGGGATGCATAGAACCACTTGTGGCCTGCAAAAGTGATAAATTTTAATCAGTTATCGTAGACAATGGCCAAATATATGAACAAATTCACAACATGCATGATGAACACCTTCAAATCTCTTGTTTTCCTGTGATCTTTATTCTTCTTCTTATCCTTTGTCTTCTCCACATGTCTTGTGTTCTCATTTACCCCTTTGCTAATCTTCTTGGAATCAAGAGCAAGTTCAGCCAAAAATGCTTCACCTGCAGCATCAGATTTCTCCCTTGCATCTTTCTCAGCCAAATCTTCCAAAAGTGTCTAAAAGATCAAGACAAACAAACATATAGTTAAGTGAAAGATGAAATAATGGCACATGTTTGGGTAGTTTGTATACAAACCTTTAGGTACGACTTCACCAGAGGCACTATTATTGCTCGATAATCATTGGCAGAAACGTGCCCAAGCTTGAGTTCCAATTGCTGCACCTCTGAAACACATTTAATTATTTCAGCATCGACTTTGCTAATCTGCATAGTAAATGCATTAGGTTAGAATATCAAGACAAAAGTCCATCCTTGCAATTAATTAAGTAGACACAAAACAAGAACCAACAAACTAACCTCTATAGACGAGTGCTCTTTCAGTTTCTGAATAGCAATTTCTATACAGCCATCCATTTGGTGCAAGCAGTCCTTCATTCTCCATTCATCATCTTCACCGGATTCCAAGTCACATAACTGAGAAGTCACACCAGTATAAGTTTCCTCATAGCCAAATTGATTAACATTCATCGCTTCTGCTTCTTGCAAAACATTTGATATACAATCCATCTCAAATCTATTGCCAGCATACATCATTTCATTCTCACTCTCAGCAAGCTCTTCTCTCCGCCTTTTTAAGACAGACTCATAGCTTCGCTGCACAAATTCACCCACATTTTCCCTCTTCTTACCTTCTTCAAGACAAAGATCCTCTATTGTCTGTAGTGCTTCCTCATAACTTATACGGTCAGACTTCTTCTGACACAGGCTATGTAATTGATAAAACTCCTTGTCAAGTGTCCGGACCATTTCTTGTCCTTGGCATGTTTTATCTTCTTTGGTCCGAATCCATGACGTCAACTGATCCCCAATAGGCCGACTTGAATATAGCCAGGACAACCAAGCACCACTATTGTCTGAAATTCCATCAGGAGAACTTGGGGTGACCATGTCATCGAAGACAACCTCATGGACTGTACCAGGAGTGACTTGTGTTGGCAGTAGACACTCATCCAGGAGAAGGCATGATGCATCTCCATTAAGAACAATTTTATCTTTAATTTCAGGACCTTGACTAATATCATGCAAATCATTCTTCGGACTACTACTTTTATCAGAATATCTACCCAGCCCACAAGCATGAGACATTTCCTGCAGAAACTGGAGAATTTTCTTAAGTTGTGAAGCTCCCAGAAAGCATATACACATTGGTGTTTGGTCTACATCATGTTTTAGAAGTTCAGAACCAGCAGCAAGACCCTGGATCTCACCCATACTAAATTGTATGACTTTGTGAAGATGACTAGCAGCAAGACATTTGTGTCTAATAAGTATCTCAAATACTCCATGGATTTTCTCTAGAAGTTTTGCACGCTCCTTGTCATCAGATACTGGCCAACAATCAGTAACTGGATTTGCCATAAACTGTTGGTCTTCAATGCCTTCTTTGGCATCACTTTCAGCATTTTTATAATACTTACTGCTTTCGGTCGTACAATTACCAATACTGTACCCTAAACTTTCCTTTTCATGGTAAGAGCTGCTTGAATCTTTAAAACAATCGTTGTAGTCCTGAGTAAGATAATCCTCTGGAAGTGATGGACCTTTCAGTTTTGCTTTATAGTCAAGCATTTTAACTGCAGCTGAGACATCCAAAGGCTTCCAAGAACAATTAAGAATCATCTCAATCCATTCATTGTCGACATGTTGAGGCAAAAGTCTCTGCATTTTTGGCGAGAGAGTCTGAAGGTGCACATGCATAACATGCTGCCTATGAAATTCCTGATTGGGAAATTTCTCAGCACAAATGCCACAATTCCAAAATTTCCATGTTTTATTGGCTTCAGCATAAAACAGTGCTTCTGATAAAACATCTTTCGGTAAAGTATCCTTTGTAGAGCTAAAGTGGGACATGATATCAGATATTTTAATCCTAAGCCAGTCCTTCTTCACATCCATACTCAGTGAATCCCAATAAGTTAGCACCCACTTTCTCCTTTCGGCTGAAGAGCCATTGTTTCTCACATGCCTTCGCCTCTCACCTATCCTCTGACTAGACCCTGAAGACACATCCAATGCTCTGTCATCCCTATCTCCTTCATTTGGGGACTGGGGTGACTCCGACTGCTGCTGCAACAGCCTTGCAGCAGCTACCCTTACTTCGATCTCTTTTCTTCTTTCCTCGGGAGTCTTGGTCACCTTCTTAATCTCATTTGGCCTTCTAGTCTGAACCAACCTAACCTCCATAGGGTCCTCCGTAGCCCTCCTTATAGGAATCAACCGAAACCTCTCTTCCCCATTACTCAGATTTTTCATCCAAGACGACAATGAAGCTATGTTTGACTTCTGAATCAGCTGCCTCAACTCAGCCTGCACATGTAAAATCCGATCTTCCAAACTCGACACTTTCTGCTCGCTCTCATCCTGCAATGTCTCCTTAGCAGGATCATTTGGGTTTTCAATAGCAAGCCCTCTCTCACACTCGTGCACCACATCCTCATAATCCTTCCCCTCAGTGGCTGCTTCCAACATCACAGTGGCATGAAAATGTGCATACTCAATCGAATTCGGCGAAAGCTCAACAGCTCTCCGCGCGGATTCAACAGCATGCTTCAAATGCCTCTGTTTCGAACTACAATCAGTAATAATCGAAGCCACTTTGAAACATATAAACCCATGAATTCGATAAACGAAAGCGGAGTAAGGCGAACCATCCTCTTTCAAGCACAACTCCTTCATAAGCTTCATTGCCCTATTATGATTCCCACGACGAAACGTGGTTAGGGCTCGCTCACATTCTACCTTAATTGCAGAGAAATCGGAACCCTCAGATTGATGAGAAACTAATTCGATCTTGCTAGGGTTGGTGAGATTTTGATTGAAAACAATGATGGAATCGGCTTCCGGTGAAGTGGAACCATTGGCGGCTCCGCCGATGGGGGATTGAGCCACCGGAGAAGCCGCCGGCGATAGTTTGGAACGTGGAACAGAGTTTCGCTTTTTGTGTCCCATGAATTGAGGTCATGCAAATCGGAGGATTCACGTGCATAAATTCGAGATGCAGATAATAAAAACGATGGAGATATATATATATATATATATAGAGAGAGAGAGAGAGAGAGAAAGCTGACCTAGAAAGAGAAGAGTGAGAAACAGTGGTTGCCGGAGACGGTGACGGAGAAAGATCGGAGAGAAAAGGAAAACCTAAAAAGAGAGAGTGAAAGGGAGCAACCTACCCACACAGCAGATGGGTGAGGTTTTCAGTTACATGAAATGAAAGAGAAAGAGAGAGAGCAATTCAATGAAATTAAATTAAAAATTAGAGTGAACTAATAAGTGTACCAATTCAATGAAATCAAATTGATTACTCCATTGTTTTATGGGATTATATATTTATAGGCTATGTGTAATCACGATTAACAAAATAATTAACCACAAATGTTTTGCAACTTTTCTTCTACATGTTTATAGTTATTTTATTATTATTTATTTTGGTTTGTGACTTTAAGTTAATTTAGTAAAAAAAATTCAAGAGTTTTTGTTTTGAGTGTTGAAAAAATAGAGATTTACGGATTTAAACTCGTATAAAGACATAAGAGTTTTTGTTGTAAGCGTTGAAAAATGAAGAATCATATATTCAAACTTATATAAATACATATCACGTGTTTTTTAGGATTTGTTTTCTGCGAAATGTTCATTGTTACAGAACTAGAGAAACATGAAACACGCGATCTATGATGGGCGTTGATTTTCATCCATAACGGACATGATTTATGTCAAAGTTCGAAGGTTTTTTTTCCGACAAACATATTTTTATTATGGGAAATGCTGATTTTTACGGAACAAAAAAACAAGAAATAGAAGAATGAATCATGGCCCTACAATTCCATAATAAACTTCCCTTCCTCTAAACTTCCTATTATATAGCAATTTTGGCTTTTAAAAAATGATATAGTATATTATCCCCAAATTTGTTCGGTCTCAAATAATTTTAAAATCAAATATATTACAATTAAAATTGTCTAATCGATCCTTTATTTTTTTATAATATTTTTAGTACTTCATGTCTAAAATGTGAGGGTAATTTCTTAATTTATGTTTTTTCCTCGGTGCTTTCTAAAAAATAAAAATGAAAATGAGGAGGTAGTGAACCAAAAGAAGAACTCTATTAAAAAACATCTTTCTTTATTTAGTTGAAATTCAAGTCATTCAACAACACAACAACTTCATAATAAGATCCATTGGATATACCCTTAACAAAATCAACTTGCGGTGCCAAGTGCCAACTCGAGCCTAATAGGATGGTTATCAGATTCATATTGTCCTTATCAAATATGGGCCTTTGAATAAAAAAGTAACAAAAATTGCTCTTCTCCCCTCCTATATTGTTCTCGGACGGCTGACCAAATTATTCTTAAGAGTATTTTGGATCGTAGAATCCAAAATTAACTAATTTTGGAACGTACGTTTTGAAGTGACATTTTTTTATTTTATTTTTAAATTTTCAAAGTTACAATTAAAAATTAATTAATTTTGGATTGTAAAATCTAAAATCAACTAATTTTGGAATGTACGTATCAAAATTAGGCATGTTTGGATTGTATGTTTCAAAACTATTTTTATTTTGAATTGTAGCTTCCAAACCATCATGAGTCTAAAATTATGGATATTTTGGATTTTTGGGAGCCTAAGAGCACTACAGGGGGCCTAAAGAGCATTTACAAAAGTAACATAGGCCCATTTGTTTCAAATGTGACAGAACTGAATTTAAAAGAATTATTTTGTGAAAATTCATGTTAGAAAAAGTTAAGTTTCTTTTTTTTATTAGTAAAAGGTTAATTCTAAATTTTCATTGGACGTAAAAGAAAAAAAAATAAAAATAAAAAATATATTGTTGATTTATCTTAGTTAACAGAGATATCATATTATATATATGATCTGGAATTTGAACTCCAGACACTCCACTTATTCATCTTAAGAATGAGATTTCTAGTCATTAAGTTATTTGACAAAATAAACACATAAAGAAAAAATTTGCTTTGTATCACAGCTAATTACAATGATATATTTGCTTCAATGCTAAAAACAAAATAAATAATTGTCCAAAGAAGAAGTTACTCACGAACTTTTTTTTATGATCAAATTGTATCTTTTTAGTTATTGTAAGGCCAAAATTTCACTCTTAATTTATTTTTTTGACAAAACAGTCTTAATTATTTTTAGAGACTTACATAATGTCTCTTTTTTTACTGTGGTTCAAGTAGAAATTAAATTGTTTCGTTTTTTAGAGACTTAAAATTACTTTTTTTATGAACTAAAATTAGTAGTACCCTATTTGAATGTTAAAAGTGGATTTTTTTTTGGTAGAGTTAAAAGTGGATTTTTAATAAATAAAAAAGTGAATTCTTTTTTATAAAATCATCCTCAATTTAAATAGTAAATAAATCATTGCATTATATGTGTAGGAGATTGGGATTCGAACCCCGATCATTCCACTTATCCAGTTTAAGGGTGCGAAACTTCTATCGACTAAACTACTTAATAAAAAAATAACATAAAAAAATAACCATTCCTGTAACTAATATAAAAAAATTCATATTCTAATCAGTATAATAAAATAATAGCATGTTTTAAAAGCAAAGTCATAAATCATTTATTCATATTATCTATTTTTCAATAGTTATCTATTCTCCATTAAATCTATTTTATACCACAATTGACTATACTATATTGTCCTATAGTTTTTTTTAGGACTCTATTTCTAGACTATCTCCAATGATACTACTTATTTTTTAAGCATCAATACCTAATATGTATTTTTATTGGAGCAAAACACAATTGAGTAATTAATAGATGCTGCTTTTTAAATAAGAATTGGCACCTGTATATTTTTGTGGGATCCATTAATACTAATTCAGAGTTATTATAGTGCTACTCAGCAGGGCCGGTCTCGAGATTTTGGAGGCCCGGAACAAATAATAAAAATGGACCCCTAATAAAAAAAAAATTAAAAGAGAACATCATTTTTTTAAATTGTAAATAGCATCAATAACAACAAAAATAGTTATTTATTCATGTAACTAACATAAATAAAAGGTCTTTCCACAATGTTGAAAATGAACTGATAAAAAAAAATTAAGCGATATATTATTCAAAAATGAACCGATAATTTTTAAAAAAGAGTAATCTTTTATTTAAAATACAAACAACATCAATAATGTAAAAAAATAATCACTTTCAAATTAATAATAACAAAATACACCTTCAAGCTAATATCATTAAAAATTGATAGTATTTTTAATAAAAATTTCAACTTAATATTAGAAATTAATTCTTCATTTTCAAAAAAATAATAAAATGTAGTTTTTTTAAAAAATAAAATAAAGTAGTGAAGTTATTTATAAGTTATAAGTTATAGAAAAAAAAAATATTACTGTATTTCGTAAAAAGAAACAAAATTTTGAAATAATTTATTCAATGTAATGTTTAATATGAATGGATACTATTCTTCCATTTTTCAAATATCTTAATTAAATAAGAGAAAACCAAAAAGTACCACCACTGGGACTCGAACCCATGTCCGCGCAGCTATAGGATCAAGACGCGCTCCACTGTGCCAACTTCAATTTCTTGAGATTTTCTATCTTCAAATGATACTTAATCTATTTTTTATATGATGGGCTTAAAAAAAAATTGAGGCCCCATAAATTGTGAGGCCCAGTGGTATAGCACTCAGCTTATAAAAAAAAATAAAAAATTATAGTGCTACTCATTTAGATCTATTTAAGAGATACTGTATTGAAGAAATTGAGTGTTTAATAAGCACCTATATTAAAAAATTATTCATCAGCCCTTCTTCTTTATTTGTGCTACAGAAACAAATTATTCATCGGAACAAAAATTCTCACTTCATAAAATTTTTCTTCATCGAAATTAAATACTAGCCAATTTTTTTTTCGTTGTGTTTCATTGTTTTGACACTGATATTGTTGTATCAGTTTAATTGATATTGTAGTATCAATTTCAAGTGGTTTAGTAAAACCATTAAAGAAGGTGTTCCTTTTGATCGGTACAGTATTGAACCGACCTGTTTTATCCTGGAGGCGGCGCGGTTGATTGTCTGCTTTGCATAATTTGAGCAGTACCGCGAAACGTCTTAAAGAGAGCGACCTAGTCCGCGACTCAGCCAGTAAATTTTTCGGTTCTGTTAATTTTTTAACATTATTTTTTAATATTAAAAACAACATATACTATTACACATTTTTAATAAAAATGTTTATGTATAACATAATGCAAGTATGTCAACAAAAAAAAATAAACGTTAACATGATATTACTAACAATTTTGTTTATAATTTTCATGAGTGAACATTAAAATATTTGAATTTTTTTAATTATGTTAAAATAATATGATGTTTTATAATTGATCTATTTTTTTTAGAAAAAATGCGGGTAACAAGTACGAGTATGGGTGGTTAGGTATACTTATACGGTATGGGAACAAAGATTGCCATCCATACGAATTTAAAGATAAGTACGGATATTTTTTAAAACTGTGGATATGAGAATCGGGACTATAGTACCCTATTGTCATCCCTAAAATGCATCCTACTTTCTTTCTTTCTTTTAGGCATATCATCTGAATGATCCAACACAATCATTTTTGTAACATGGTCTTTTGGCTTATTTTTTGCCTTTTTAGTTTTCACTTATTGGTCTTACTGGAAAGCATGCCATGCAGGTCCATTTACATAAGATATCGTTTCTACGTTCAATCGAGACTTTTTTATTTCCATCATCTATCTATCTATTATCTGGATACTCCTTTTTTTTAAGGCAACGAATACTCCTATTATATTTTGATTTATTTTGTAAAAAATAGCGGATAGCTGATAAGTTAGTTTATAGCAAATAAACTTATAGTGGATAACTTATAAGCTAGCTTTTATCTTATAGCGAATAAGCTAGCTGATTAAATTTATAGTGTTTGGTAAAATTAGCGGTTGAACTAGCTTATAAGTATGAAATGACATAAAAAAGATATGTTTAATTAATATTTAATTTTTTCAAGTAAGATGATAGGGGTAAAATCGGAAGAAAAGATGATAAGCTATAAGCTCATAAGCTATTTGAAATAGCATTTGAAAGGATAAACTATAAGCTAATAAAATAAGCTATAAGCTCTTTTTTTAAAACTGTTACCAAACAGAGCTTTTAATTTATAAGCTAAAAGCATGTCAAAAAAAAAAAATTTATAAGCTAAAAGCTAGCTTATTTGTCTTCCCAAACAGAGCCATGTAGTAAAACAAGAGAAAGGATTTTCTATACCGACATTTTGTCTGGCAGTGCAATCTCGACCGTCCATTATATATATTGTTGACCATCAAAGTTATTTAAGAGTTATTTATACGCTGTAGATCTATAATATTATATCATTTGAATATTATTATCTTATGTGTATGAAAAAATTTAGTTGTGAGGGAAAAATTTACATTATGTGCTCCACAAGTTTCTCGATAAAAATTAGTTATAGCTAATGAACAGTAAAAATTTTGTATTTATATCATGATAACTCAAAAAAATATTTCCAATTTTCTAGCTACCGTTAAGTAATACTATATATAAAGAGAAATATTATTTGAACAACTTTTTTTTCACTCTTTTTTTATTGGACAAAAACAATAGAGAGAGAAAGAGAGAAAAAAAGGAGAAAGAATAAGAATATAATGTGAGTATAAGAGAGAAAATTGTCAAAAAGTTGTCAAAAAATAGATATTCAGATAGGAAATTGTTGTTTGGTACGAATCATAAACCAAAGAAAGGCAAGAATTATACTAACACCACCCATGTTTTCTGTCAAAAAAAATAATTCTTAAGTAGCAACATTTAACACTTATAAATTATAATCAATATATGCCCCATATATATATATGGGAAGAGATCAAATTACACCGGTGTAACATTTGAGTAATGTTACACCGCTCAATAACGCTTTAACGAATACAAATTTTATAAAATCCACCGTTGGATTGAAAGTTTATATCGTATAGATTAACTATACCAAATTTTATAAAAATCTAAAATCGTTTGATACGTTATTGAGACCCATAAAGATTAACGGTATTCAATAAAAATGCTTAAACCGTTAATTTTTATGGATCTCAATAACATATCAAATGATTTTAGATTTTTATAAAATTTAGTATAGATGATCTATACGATATAAACTTTCAATCCAACGGTGGATTTTGTAAAATTTGTATTCGTTAAAGCGTTATTGAGCGGTGTAACATTACTCAAATGTTACACCGGTGTAATTTGATCCCTCCCCTATATATATATATATATATAACTAATTTATAATTAATCAAATTTTCTATTTTTATGAATTATTTCTTTTTTTTAAAAAAAATCTTACTAAATGGCAATACTTTGATATCTATCGATGTCAATTTTAGAGTAAACCTCAATCAAATTGGTTGAATTATAGGTTGCCTCCACTTGTACGGTATCGTGATTTCTATGATATTTTGTAAGAGCATCTCCAATAAGAGTATCATAGAGAGTACCATAGATCAATGATCCGTATCTTATTTTTTTTATATTATTGGAGTTTCATGACATGGCATAGAGGGTATCAAAATTGATGATATCATCAATTTAATATTGTCATTTTTTGTATATCAAATTAAATATAATTAATTACTTGTTGATAATGTATGATACCCAAAGTGGTATCACCATTGGAGCAAAATATGTATGCAGGGGCGGAGCCCTTCATGCACTGGACAGGGCCATGGCCCGCCCCAACTTTTTATTTTTTTCATTTTTATAGGTATAACGTATATATAAATATGAGCTTCACATATTATCGCAAGATTCCGCGTGGCCGAGTGGTTGGAAGCTGCGCCCATTTACCTAACTGTACTGGGTTCGAGTCTCCTTAGCTGCAGTTTTTTCTATTTCTTGAATTTTTTAAAAAGGCTGTATATAATAAATATTTCGCATTGCATTATCATAAGTAAAAGCAGGAAGTGGTGCAGCGGCATAGGAGCTTGTCTCTTGTCTAGAGGATGCGAGTTCAATCCCTTCAGTGGCTAGTTTTTAACCATTTTCATTTATTTTAAACTATATATATCAAAGAATGTTAATATTACCAAACCAGTGCTATGTTTTTTTTTTTAAAGATGTATATTCATATTATAAATAAGACCTTATATAAATAAATTTACGGTGCTCTCCAAACAATAATTCTAACTCCGCCGTTAATTAAAATTCATCAAAATTAACGGTTTATTAATTTTTAACTCATGTAGAAAATAAAATTAAAGCTTCGTTACGGCCCCCCCGGGGATTTTAGTCTAGCTCCGCCACTGTATGTATGAGTTGCATAAATATTACATGGCATTGTAAGAACTACTTTTTAGTGATGTATGATACTCAAAGTGGTAGTGATACTCTAAGTGTTCACCTAATATACAAAGACATACTACATATCGATTTTTTTAAAGGACAAAACTTATATGCATTGCTTTAGATGCAGTTTGTCCTGTTCCTCTCACAAAAAGGTAGTTTTTTTTTTCTTTTTAATTTAAAAAAATAGAAAAAAACTGTTTTTAAATAAAAATAACTACCTCCTTGTATCTAGCACGGTAAGAACTGTGTATATGGAACTGTACATAAGTTTTGTCCTTTTTTAAAAATACCACCGTACCACTCTTCGATCGATACTGAAATTTTAGACTTTAAGATGCAATAGAAAAGTTGTGTATGTGTCATGTGTGTGCAGGGGCGGAGCCAGGAATTAAACATAGGGGGGCTAAGTCTAAAAAACTATAATTTAGTCCATTTTACACAAAAGGTAAGGCAAATTACACCACATTTTTATGTTACAAGTTAAAATTAAAACCAATACAAAGTCCATTTTAACACTATGAACTACTTCTAGTACTATGAATAAAACAATACGCAAGCTTCACACACCAAAATGGTTAACAAAAACAAGGAACCACACTTACTAACCAAACATAAACATATTAACCCAAGAGCCTCATTTCCAAAATATGTCTATGACAAAGTTGACTCCAAACATACCTCATGCTTGCACATTTTTTTACAATAAAAGATGAAAACTCAATATATATATATATCATCAATTTTTATTAACTCAATTAATGTCATTTATAAAAAAAACCGAAGATATTATATTAATTATTAGTAGTATTATAAAAAAAATATCAAAGAGGTGGGGGGGACCATAGCCACCCCCTGTGCCCCCTCTCCCCCCACCCTTGTGTGTGTGTAATAGATTCAATAATTTAGAGAGGATCATTTATTTTGGTCGCACCAATTCCTTAACTGTTGAGATGTGGGCCTTAATCCTTATACTGCATGTCATGCGAATAGTTTGGAATATGTATGTAACTTAATCGATCGATCCTTTGTTATTGCCGCAACTGTGGTTGGAAATACAATAGGTTGAGTTAGATTTTGCAGAACCTGAGTTTAGTTTATTCAAAATGCGAAGGTTTGGGTCTGATCTGTAACTTGTTATGGGTTTACTCCTTACGGTCATATTTATAAACAAAAATAAAAACTTTAAATTTTGATTACTATTATAAGCAAAAGTTAATTACCATAAAATTTGGATTTATGAAAACTAAGAAGCTTTAATGTGGATTTGCATTTAGTGTGAACTCCAACATAAAAACAAGTAGAATATTAACCAGGGTCTCTGAGACACTAATTAAAGAAGCAAACTGTTTACTGTGAAATTTGGTAAACAACGCTAGTTTGAGTTATTACAAGAGAGATCAACTAGTAAATCTCGGGACATAGTGCTTTTGTTTATATTTTCAAGATAATTAGTGTTCATTATTGTTCTTATGTTTTCAATACTGTTTATACTTTATGTAACTTGAATTGCAAGAAAGAATGTTTATTCGAATGAACAAACAGAAAGAGAGAAAATGTCTAAATTAAATAAACAGGGGATTGAATTGGAAAAGAAGATAAATTGCATTGAATGTAAATGTTTTACAAAGAAAGTAAATGGTTCACAGTTACATACATTCTCCTTCGATCACTCGTTTCTCTCGTTGACATGGGTACTTTGAGTTTAGTAAGGATTTTTGTATTTGGATTGTGACCTTTTGCTCGATCACAGAACTATGATATATATAAACACTATTTCCTAACTGCTAGTAACGTCTAACTAACTAAGATGAGAACGCGTGTCTTGCCACGTATTTTGAATTTGAATTCCTTCATATCTTTTGAATTAGCCGTTGTATGAATCGAAGTCGAAGTAGACTTGTTTCTTGAATATTTGCTAAGTACATACTTTTTCCCTTATACAGCGAACGCTTCGACCATACTACACTTTCGACCAACTCGAACTGATCCTGAGGAAAACAAGAATAAGAACAATGCTCAAAATAGAACATTTATAACGTGTTCATGCATGATTTCTCATTAAATTCATTGGCCTTAAAAACCAAACATCTTTAATGACTTTTGAAGTAACAGATAATCCAATGAATCTTCACTTATTATCTTTTAATCACACACTTAAAACATATTTTGACTTTACCAAAATATGGGCTAACAAATTGCCCCCAAAATGCCTGTTTCGATCGAATATTTCGAATGAGAAATAGAAAAAGGCATTTTAAACCCACGTGTTTGACACTTTAACCAATGACGGCGCTGATGTCATGTACAGTAATAACTGTCACCTTGATCCCCACAATCCATCATTTCCCCCAGGTTTTAGGGATAGTGGAGGACGTGTCCAAGTTTAGAAGTTGAAGAGAAAGCATTTTATTTTATTTTTGATTTATTTTTAAATCCAACACTCTTCCCTATAAATAGTAACAAGGAAAACAAAGAAACACTTTTTACTCTCTTCACTTTCTGAATCTTTTGCGTAAACTTCCAACTCTGATTTCTGCAAATCACCCTTTTGATCCTTACAGCAACAGTGATTTTAAACCGTTTAATCTTCTTCAAACTTCCAATCGTACTAAAGCAAACGTTTTCTGATCACAGAGACTAACCCATTTTCAAATCAGAACGTTTGATTTCTCCAATTTCAACAACTTTCAGTAATGGCTACAAATCAAGCTTTTGATGTACCATTCGCTGGGAGATGGAAAGAAACTACAGAACGTGATGATGGAGAAGAGATAGTTTCTGAGCCTGTTGGAGATGAAGCTACCAAGAAAATCTGGACTTCTCAGGTAATGATTCCTTTTTCTATAAGGAAAAGTGTTTATGCTTTCTGTGGTCCCTACCCAGGTGCAGAGGAGATCACTTCGAGTGATGTAGCGAATTTTTTTCCCAAGTACGTAACTTGTGGGCCTAGGATATTTGAAACAGACCCTTACCATTTTGGGTATTTCAAAAACCCTCTAAAACTGTTTCGATCCGCACCGTATACAGCTCACAAAGACTATATCCCTTGGTTGAATAGAGTAGAAAAAGAGTACAAGGGGTATTGGGAAAATTATGGGATTTATCCTCTTATTCAGTTTAGTCGAACCGGCCCTAAGTACAAGCCAGAACTTCTCATTGCTGCATTACACTTTTATGAGAAATCCACAAACACCTTCCAATTTAAATGTGGAATGGTAACTCCCACTCTTCTGAACGTAGCTGCTATCACAGGCCTTAGGCCTACTGGTGACCACTTCGACCCAACCAAAACTGGTGACCAAATCGAGCCCAACTATAGGGAGAACACTTTCTCCAAATACATTGCTGAAAACAAAGGAAAAGATGGAGAAAAGGTATCCCATGAAGAGCATGTGGCCTTCTTGACGTTGTGGCTGTCTCATTATGTCTTCTGTTCGAAGTCCCTTCAGGTTGCAAGGATGTTTATCCCCATGGCTAGGCAAATCCATGAAGGTAGGCGCTTCAGTTTGGTACGTCTACTGCTAGCTACCCTTTATGAAGATATGGGGAATACTAGTGATGCTATTAAAGCTTCCAAAGATGGGTCGAACTTCGTGGTTTCTGGACCCATGTGGCTTCTGCAGTTGTGGTTGAACGCCACATTCGAAACAGAATTAGGGCTGATAGTTCCCTCTGATTATGAGAAAGAGGTCAATGAGAGGGAAATCGAAGGGCAAAGATTGGTTCGATTAACCCCTCGATCTCTTGACCAAGATACCAGGAGACTTTTCATGAAGCATATGAAAATGTTTCTAAACTTCAACACATTTCTACCTCGTCACGCCCCTTTTGTTGAGCGCAAGTATGGTGCTGCGTGGTTCACTGAAGATTTTCCTGCGCTCGACCCAGATAATGAGGAGGAGGTAAATGAGGTCTGGAGAGCTTACCTGGAACAGACTGTATTATCCTGCAGGATAGGGGATAAGTCGAACCAGTTTGACTTAGTGGGATACTTGCTCAACTGTGTTTCGTGACAGTTTGGCATGTCTCAGATAAGGCTCAAAAGCCTGTTTGAGAATACAGATCGAATAGTGCTTGGCACTGGAGTTTCAGAAAAAATTTACAAGAAATACATAAGGATGATAGAGGGATATGAGTATGCACTCAAACCCTTTGATTTTAAGCCTTCGTTTTTCCGCACTGATGGATTTTGTGCTTGGTGGGATGACTACTACTTTAGTCAATCTATTGGTAGTGTAGAGCACATGTTGGACATGGTAGAGAGTGGCTTCATTGTGCCACTTATCGAAAAGAAAGATGCTGTCTCAGGCAAAGGTAAATGTCTTAGTTACCCTTTTTATTTGTAATATGCTTATTCTTTTATCTTCACAAACGGCTAACGTATTTTTCTTTAGGCAAAACCATAAAGAAGGACACTGGGTCTTCAAAGACCTCGACTGAAGTGAAGAAACCCACTGGGGTGAAAATAAAGACTGAAGTTGAGGCAGTTAAGCCTAAGGTAAGCACATTATCCTTTTACCTCAAATCTCTCTTCGACTTAAATTCTGAATTTTTGACTTTCAACTTTGTCCTTTATTTTCAGAGCCGAAAAAGGAACATAAGCGCTGAGACTGTGTCTACTGCTTCAAAGAAGTCAAAGCAAACCATTGAGTTGGACACAGAAGTAAGTATTGCGCATGCATACACACATTTTATCATAACTTATGCACTTAATTTACTTATCCTCTATTTTCTTTACTTTTTCAGGATGATGAAGAAGAAGAGGAAGTCCCCCTTATAAGGAAAAGAAAACAGGCTGCTGTTTCGACTTCACATGGAGGTGAAGGGGGAAGTTCTATCAATGAAGAAAAAGAGAAAGAAAGGATAGCTGGAGAAGTCGAGAAGGCAAAAAAGAAGAAAAA
This sequence comes from Trifolium repens, assembly GCA_030408175.1. Classification (NCBI taxonomy): domain Eukaryota; kingdom Viridiplantae; phylum Streptophyta; class Magnoliopsida; order Fabales; family Fabaceae; genus Trifolium; species Trifolium repens. Next base: position 44,714,770 of record CP125851.1, read on the forward strand.
GGAGGAACCAGAGTCCAATGAGGACCGGGAAATCCTAGTAGAAAAGAAGAAGAAAAAGGAGGAACCAGAGTCCAATGAGGACCGGGAAATCCTAATAGAAAAGAAGAAGAAGAAGAAGAAGAAAACAGCAGAAGAAGACAAGTGTAACAACCCGTTTTTCAAAGGCCAGAAAAGGCATTAATTTTTTTATTTTTTTGTACACATCAGAGTTACGCATAAAAGATTTTAAATGAGCCGGCATTCAAATATACAAAAGAACTCATTACCATAAGGTGCTTCGACAAGCAAAGTGTATTCCTGAATAATTACAATCCAAGTCTAAGTATTCAAATACTTACAACAGAACAAGTTAGAATTCTATGCCTAACCCAAAAAGCACGGTGCACAACCCACACCGGCGCATAGTCTAACTAAGCCAAAGCTCCAACATCTCAATGGGGCCTGGAACAGCCACCGTCGTCACCACGACCTAACCCATCATCTGGGTGGGATGAGCCCGCAAATGAAAGAAAGGGTCACCACAAAATAAAAGTATGTATATATATAACCGGTGCGAAAGATTGTACACATAACAATAATTCCACAAAACACAAGAGAAAGCTCTTAACCACCAAAGCAATTCCCACCAACGGGTTTATATATATAATGCACACCAAGCCTAATGCAGACTTCTACAATGCGTGGTACTAACCCTAGCTACCACAAAATGCATGAGTTCCGGAACTGTAGGTCCAACCCCTACTCAAACACCAACGAAATCACAAGGTTAAGGTGGATCCACTCCCGCAATCACACCCCATGGTCCACTCCCGCAACCATGTATCGACTCAACAAAATCACAAAGGATTAAGGTGGATCCACTCCCGCAATCACACCCCATGGTCCACTCCCGCAACCATGTATTGAACTCAACACAACCCTATAAGAATCAGGTGGGTCCACTCCCGCAACCACACCTCGTAGTCCACTCCCGCCACTACGCACTAACAATGCATGAGCATACGATTCCCCATGTATACTAATGCAACAAATACATACCTCCCTAGCATATGTAAACCATCCCAACAACATACATACATATCCAATCATATGTAACAAACCACAACAAACATACATACATTTTCAATCATATGTATTCACCCACATGTTCATACATACATCTCCAATCATATGTAAAACAACGCACGTATTGTAAACACTTTCTCATCACGAGAATACATAACACATACATGCCAAACACACAAACACGCATCACCGAAAATAACCAACAAACATGTTATAACTCAGTGAAAAGACAGAAATAAAGTGATGCCCTTACCTCTGCAAGCTTCCACAATAAAACTCGCTCAACTCCACAATTCTACAATTCGCGCTTCCTAAAATATAAGCAGCGTACAATCAATAAAATACTCCCAACGTATCCTATCGAAACGAAACTTGTTCTCTAAAATCTAGAGGGGTTTAAGGTACTTTCTAACACTCTCGGATAGTGATTTCGAGTCCCCCTTATAGCGATTAAAAATTCCCAAAGTTAATTGCACTATTTCTTGCTACACGAAAATATTTTCGTTTCAAAACATACTATGAAATACTTTTGTTTCCAACACCAAAACAATCAATTCCACACACTAAAACCATTTGAAAACAACCCAAAAACTCTTTGAAAATTTTCACAAAAATAAAAGTTTACTTGCGCCACAAGTTACAAGTTTTTCCTTTCAAATAAAATGGCCATAACTGGTTCATTCTTTATCTGATCGAGACGAGCCATACACCGAAATCTTCGTCTCGAAAAGACGGATCAAATGGTCCAGTTCTAGGTCACAAAAACAATTTTAAAAATGACCTAAATGCTCTTAAAAATTTCGACCAGAATTGGAATCACACCAAAACATTGTTTTCTAAAACCAAGCCTAGTTAAATACTTAAATCATTACTAATTTCTCAAAACAACTCAAAAGTGATCAAGCTCTTATACAAAAACCATTTCAAAACAAGTATAAACTCTTCAAAACTTTTACAAAATAAATAGTTCACTTGCATCATAAGTTACTAGCTTTTATTTCCAAACAAAAGCACATTAATTCATTCCTACAAAAACCATGATCATGGCTTCCCATAGGACTTAAAAATTTGAAACATCAAGGACACAACATACACATGCCACGGCCAAAACAACAAAACGTGGCTAGCTCCAAAAAAAATTTCATTTCAAAACCATAGAAGAATTCATTTAGTTCCCAAAATCACTTTAATTGAATGAACAAAACATTTTCATAACACAATCCATAATCAAAATAGTTTCCCCCAATTTCTCATGAACACAAAATATTTTTCTTCTTGTTTCTCAAAACAAATCCACTTATCACACATCCATTTTACTTAAAAGCTTGTAAACAACATCATTTTCACAAATCACTAACTAAAAGTTCATGTTCTTGATCACAAGAAATTTCTCATAAAACCCTAGCTAGAAAACTCATGAGTTTATTATCTAACCATGGAAAGCATCACTACTAAGCCTAAACATGTTAGATAATCCCTTATAAACAACTTCTAAGCACTAAGAATCAATCATAAACATTTTCTAGTAAAACCCTCTCAAGAACATAACCTCTAAAATCTTACTAAACTCCATGAGTCTTAGCCAAACAATAGAAAGGAAGAGGTTAGTTACCTTAGGAAGAAGAATCTCACAACTTCAAGCTTTCAACCAAGCTTCTAATGGATGATTATGGTGAAGGATTGAAATTTTGTCATGGAAGGAAAATGGAATGGAGGTCCACGGCCAAGAGAGAAAGAATGAGAGTGAATGAGTTCTAAATTCTAAGTCTCCTATGACTTAAGTCTTGATGAATCATGGCCTTTAGATCAAATAGTAAAAAGTTGCAAGACTAAATCCTAGCCATTGGATCAATCCAAGTCTATCCTCACAAGATATTTCCCACACCTCTTACAACAAAACGCACGTTCAGTTCTCGCGCATCGCGACGAACGAAACTCACAAAAACAGAAAACCTACGGAAAGAACGTCTATCGTTTTTCCATTCCAAAACTTATCGCCGAATCTTTTTCCGCGACTGTAATTTTCTTCCATACCTCAGAAAATTATTCTCAGAACATATCCTAACTCGCGCAGGTATATAAAACTTCCACCCGAAATCCTACTGAATTCAGAACCAGTAAAATTTCACAACAGCGGGTAAAATCTTACTCGTTTTTCCAAAGACGAGAATAACCCAAAACTCGGATTTCTGGCTTCACAGAAATCTCCCCATACTTAAAAGAGGATCACGACCCGAAAGTCTGTGCCTTTCCAGCGCACGAGCACAAAACAGGCTCAATTTCAGCAAAATTCTCATATATACGACGATACACACAAAACCGTTCTACTAAAAACCCTAAAACTTAGCCGACACTAAAGTTCCTTAGGAAAATTGTACAGTGAAATCTTGGGTCTTACAACAAGGAAGAAAAGAAAGCAAGCAAGAAAGCCCCTGCACCTATTATCAGGGAAAAATCAACAGTCAGACGGACAAAGGTGCATAAAGCCCTGAAGATCTCGACTTCTGATGATGGTGAGGGCGTTCCAGGGTCTAAAGAAAACCCTAGGGAGGAAAAGAGACCTGTGGTCGAACAAGACCAAATCAAAAGCAATGACAAAGAGGATGTGGGTACTCAAAATGACAACTTCATTCCTGTAAAGGGAGGTTCCCCCAATTCTGAGGAAAAAGATGACCCTCCAACCAACTCTGACAAGCATGCCATAGAGGTAAATCTACTTTTCTTCCTTTAGTATATAGCTTTCTTAAATCCTTTAATTATTCCACTCAAAAGTTTACAATGATCTTCTTGCAGAGTGAATCGAAAGAGGAGAACCCCAAAGAACAAGACCAGCAAAACCCTTAGAACCACCAATTCTATCTCCCACTAAAGAGACTGTTGATGAGCACGTAAACTCTCGAAGAGGATACTACTGAAAAGAAAGAAGAGACAAAAGATGGGCCTGATCCTGAGACTAGGAGTCTTCATACTGAGGATCTGCCTTTGGACTCAACTAATTCTCAACCAAAACCCAGTGCTTCAGCTAAGTCTAATCAGGCTAGTTCGACCCAAGAGCACACTCATGATTCTGACAGCATGCCTGAAGCTGAAGCTGATGGCCCAGAAATTATTTCAGTCTCTTCGACCTCCAAACTCTCTGCAAGCCTTGGAGTACAGGAGGAAGAATTCACTAATATGCAGAAATCTGATCCTGCAGGTACTCTTCGACTCCTACTCTCAAAGAAGCAAAGTCAAGGCACCACTTCTAGTGAACGTACTGCAAGTGATTCCGTTCCTTCAAATGCTGAAATAAACTCCATGGTGCGCCAAGACTCATTACTGCTGAAGCTTACAACTGATTTCGCCCAGAGAGATGTGCTTAAACAACTTGACGAAAATCCTGCTTGCGCCTATAGCCACTTGGCCTTTCTGAAGAAGCTGCACAATCCTCTTACCAACGAAGCTACCTTGGGAAAGGTTATTCAACTTGGTTCGATTGTTGATCAGTATGCAAAAGCTGTGCAGAAAAAGATTGATAATGGCACAAGGTTGGCTACTCAACAGCAAGCCCAGACCATGTTCTGTGAGAAGGCACAAAAAGCGCAAGCTGAAGCAGATAAGCTCTTTACCCAAGCGATCGAAGGAAATCCAGGACTTGAAAATTGTGACAAGAATATTGCTTTCTATAAGCAACAGATTGGATTTCTGGAAGACCAAATCGAAGGGTATAGGCGCAAGATCTCTGAAGAAGAAGCCTAGAAAACTCGAATCCAAGAAGAAATGAAAGCTTCGACTCAAGAGATGATTGACGCCAAGGGCAGGGAAGGGATTGAAGCTTTCAGCGCAGCAGAAGTGGTTGCTGAAGAAATTAAAGCTCTAGAGAGTTCGAACCTGGTGGTTGAGAGAGAGCTGACAACCTTGAAAAAGATCTATGCTGAGTGCACCAAGGACTTATGATTATTTTGTTTTCTTTTAAATGTCCATTTCGAACAATTTTATGTTTAATCCTATTTGGATCTTTGGTTGTAATTTTGAACAAAGTCCTAGTTTGTGGCAACATTTAATTTACAATTGCCATTTTGCTTTTATGTTTAAATATTATTTTGCACTTATTTTTACTTCGAGCAAAACAGGTTTATACTATTTTAAGTATTTTCCATTTATACCCAAAGCACGTTTTTCAGGAATCCATTCCTCAATTTCATAAGCGCCATTTGAATACACTTGAATAATTTTAAAAGGCCCTTCCCAATTTGGGGACCATTGCCTATATTTCTATCTTTTTTATCCATAGGCAAAATGACTTTCCAAACTAATTCTCCAGTATTAAAGGACTTAGACTTCACTTTCTTGTTATAAGCTTTAGAGATTCTTTCTTTTTGTTTTGTCAAAACTTCTAAAGCACTAAGTCTTTCTTCATCCAAGTCAACTAATTCATCTGACATCATTTGCCAATAATGGTCTAAAGGTATTTCCAATTGTCTTTGTACTCTTGCTGACTGCAAATGTATTTCGACTGTCAAGACAGCATCATGACCATAAGTTAGTCGAAATGGAGTAGTGTTAGTTGATTCTTTAGGAGAATTTCTACAAGCCCATAAAACTTGATCTAAAGTCTTATGCCAATTTCTTGGTTTTTGGGCTATGTGTTTTTTTTATCAAGTTAATAATAATTTTATTGGCTGCTTCAACTTGACCATTTGCTTGTGTATAATATGGTGTTGAAGTTAATAACCTAAAGCCAATTTCTTGGGCAAATTCCTGCATCTTTCGTCCAGTAAAAACTGAACCTTGATCTGTAGTAATTGTTTCAGGAATTCCAAACCTATATATTATGTGATTTTGAATAAAATTGATCACTGCTTCTTGATCAACATTTGGTAATGGGATCGCTTCGATCCATTTTGTGAAATAATCTATTCCAACTAAAATGTAACGCTGATTCTTTGATGAAGCAGGTTTAATTTCACCAATCAAATCTAAAGCCCAACCCCTAAAAGGTCATGGCTTTATTATGGAATGTAGTTCACTAGCAGGTACATGTTGTATTCCTGAATGTCTTTGGCACTCTTGGCAACCCTTGGCATATTCTATGCAATCTTTTAACATAGAAGGCCAATATAAGCCTTGTCGAAATAACAGCCATTTCATTTTGTGTCCTGCCTGATGAGAACCACAAGTACCACTGTGAACATCAGAAATTGCTATGTAAGCTTCTGATTCATTTAGGCATTTCAACAAAATCCCTTCAGAAGTCTTTTTGAAAAGATCATTTTCAAAAATTACATAACTTAATGCCCTATATTTTATCTTTCGATCCACATTCCCTGTTGGATTCCTAAGATATTCTACTATAGGCTTTCTCCAATCATCATCTGAAAGATTGTCAATGGCAAAAATTTCAAAATTATCATGGAAATTTTCCAACTCATTTTGTGGTATACTATCTGCCCCCACAAGTTTTGGCATTGACAATTGTTCAGAAATTGGCTCTTGCAAAACCATTTTTTCTTTGATTTCGATTAATTGTGTCAATTTTTCTTTTGACATCTTATAACCTGAAGCAATTTGGGCTAAGTCATTTGCTTCTTGATTTTCTAATCGAGGTACATGCTCAATGTCCACATGATCGAAACAATCTAGTAAAGAACTGGCTATAACAAAGTATTTTGTCAAATGTTCTTTAACACATTTATATTCTTGTGTTAGTTGTTTCAATACTAGCTCAGAATCACCTCTTATTTTAATGTTCTTTGCCCCCAAATCTTTTAATATTTCTAAACCTGTAATTAAGGCTTCATACTCAGCTTCATTATTAGAGCAAAGTCCATTTATTTTATACTTGAATTTAGTTGGAGCTTTAGTAGGAGAAATTATTAAGATCCCAATCCCAGTTCCATGTTTATGTTTAGATCCATCGAAATAGAGAATCCAAGGCTGGATATCAACATAATCTTGTGGCATTTCGACCAAAGAATGATCAACTATAAAATCAGCCACAATTTGACCTTTAACAGCCCTTAAAGGTTTATAAGTAAGTGGATATTCAGTTAATGCTAATGCCCATTTTCCAATCCTACTATGCAACATAGGTTTAGTTAACATATGCTTAATAACATCAAAGTGGGAATAGGCATAAACATCAACAGACTTTATATAATGCTTAAGTTTAGTACAAGAGAAATATAAACAAAGACAAAGTTTTTCTATGGCAGTATATCTAGTTTCTGCATCATTTAAAACTCTACTAAGATAATAAACTGCATTTTCTATGCCATTATCATCTTCTTGAGCCAACATGCTCCCTATGGTCTTATCAGACGCAGCAATATACAACTTCATAGCTTTATTTCTGCTAGGAGGCATCAGAATTGGAGGCTTTATCAAATAACTCTTTATGTCGTCAAAAGCCTTTTGGTGCTCTTCATTCCATCTGAAAGGATCATCCTTCTTGAGTCGAAGCAGTGGTGAGAAAGTTTGAGCTTTTCCACTTAGATTCGAAATAAATCTTCTCAAGAAGTTGATTTTTCCTAACAGAGACTGAAGTTGTTTCTTGGTCGAGGGAGGCTTTGTCTCTAAAATGGCCTTTGTCTTGTTTTGATTAGTTTCAATGCCTTTTTTATGTACCACAAAACCAAGGAAATCTCATGCATGTACACAAAAAGCACACTTTAATGGATTCATTTTCAATCCATGTTTCCTCATTCTTTCAAAAGATTGCCTAAGATACATCAAATGGCTATCTTCAGAAGAGGATTTTATGATGATGTCATCAATATAAACTTGCATGAATGTATCTATAAAATCATGAAACATAGAATTCATGGCCCTTTGGTAAGTGGCTCCAGCATTTTTTAGCCCAAAAGGCATAACAACTCATTCATATGTGCCTAAGGCACCAGGGCATCGAAATGCTGTTTTAGATACATCCTCTTCAGCAATGAATATTTGGTTATATCCAGAATAACCATCTAACAATCTTAAAAATTGATAACCTGCTGCTGAATCTATTAACATTTCTGCCACAGGCATGGCATATTCATCTTTAAGTGTAGCATTATTTAAGTCCCTAAAATCTATGCATACTCTAAGTGTACCATTCTTTTTAATAACAGGAACTATATTTGCTAACCATTCAACATACCTGGCAGTTCTGATGAATTTACTCCTCAGCAGCCTTTCAATTTCTTCCTTGATCTTGGACATAATTTCTGGTGCGAACCTCCTTGGCAATTGTTTCACTGGCTTCTTTCCCGCCTTGATTGGTAGTCTCAGTTCGACCATTTCCCTATTCAGTCCAGGCATTTCATTATAGTCCTAAGCAAAACAATCACTAAATTCTTTAAGAAGTAGCACCAATTTTTCCTTTAGATTAGGAATGATGTTAGCGCTAATATAAGTTGGCCTTTTCAATGAACCATTGACTATGGTCTGGCAAGTGCACCAGTCTGTCGTCGAGTAATAATTCACACTCTAGGTGTCTAGAATGAGTTCGTATCCACAGGGATCGTGCCGCAGCTTTACTAGCGTTATTTAAGCTTGTGATAATTTGCATTCGCTTTGGTTTTTGAAAAGTTTTTTATAAAAATAGCGTAATGCTTTGCAGAAATATAAATTGCAGAATGTATAAATAATAGATTCAAGAAATATAGAGGCTAGGTATGGTGGTTGGACTCCCTCCCTTCTTCATATTTGGCATGACCGGTATATAACATAGTTACTTAGATTATGTTCGGCGGTGAATTATCCTTGTTGTAGTAATACCTTATTATTACACTATGTCTATTAAAGTTTCCCTACATTAACAACTAAGATACCTACGAGAGCCTAACCTCGATGTGTCACATACCTTAATTACTAAGTGAGTTGTTTATAAACATGCATTATAACCTTCACCAATTAACCTCTAGGTCATAGTATCGGGCTGTTCATCTTCTAAGTGCTCAGATCACACCTAGTGCATGATTCCTCCTCTAACCGCTCAGTTCACGACTAGTTCAGGACGTTACCGTCTCTATACACCTAGCATTATTTTCTACGAGTTCCGGACTAATAACAAGTCAGAACCTGATATCAATTCTATGGGCGCTCCCGCTTATCCGACCAGATTACGAGAATATGTTATTAAAGTGCACGAAAGTAAATAACAAACATAATTACTAAATATCATTTATTATAACTTAGACTCAATCACAGACTCCAAATATTCATAGGGGAGTTCATCTTCTCCACCACAACCTAAGGCATAATAATAAAGACTACATATTTAAATTACAAGATGAAATTCTGTTCCTAGGCAGGACAGATGTCGTACACAATGTCTAGGACAATGTGTCTGTAGTCCAGATGTCTCAGACAACTGGTTCGACAATTGGTTATAAGGATCACAGATATTATTGCAGTACTGAAGTAAATAAAAGCAATAAAGAACACCAGTAATTGTTAACCCAGTTCGGCGCAAACCAGCCCTACTCTGGGGGATACCAATCCAGGAAGTGAACACTACTAATCCGAATTAATACTTAGTCTTACAACCATACCAAAAACCCTATTGGCATGTATGCCTTTTCTTAATCCTAGCAATCTTCTACTCAAGGGCTAACTCCCCCTGAATATGAGAACCTACCCAACTCCCTCTAATCACTAATCCCAAGTGACGACAACTTTAAACTCCAAAGTTTAAAGACTTAGTTGAATGCCAACATTCAACAACAAAGCTACAAAGTATCAAAACCAATACTAAGAGCCACAAAGCTGCAAAGTATCAAACAACGATACTAAGAGCCACTAGTGCTTTGCGCAGTAGGCACAAAGCTTTGAACTCACAATCTTCAGTTCTTGTGGGTTGAGTTTTAAGCTCTATGTTGAGTTCTATTTATAGGCGTGCAAGTCTTCAGATTATCTTCAGTCTTTCAGATGCACTACAATTAAGAGTTAGTTTTAAAACAAACTTGTTTAAAAACAAACTCCAAAAGATAAAGAAATTAATCTTTATCCACAAATTAAATACGATTCCGATCGTATCTAACACATAGGATTAATAACAAACTTTATCATTAATCCTAATCTCAGCTTGTAACTTAAAGATTCGCGCTTTATTCAAATTTAAACAAACACGCGTGCTTAATGGATAAGCATTATCTTTTAAGCTGAACTGGGTTCAGATGTCCTACCCACATGTCTTGGGACATCTTGTTCGACATGTTGCTTTAACATGCTCTGAACCCAGTGACAAGATGTCTATGACATCTTGTTCAACATGTTGCATCTGCACATCTTCAATATGCACAAGTGGTTTAGACTTAGTTACTTTAGCATTGGTGCTTCAGTTAAGTCACTTTGACCAAGTTGTTTTAGCCTTATGATGCAGCCAATCTCAAAAGAACTACAATCTCCCCCTTTGGAAAATTATGGCTAAAACAACCACAAACCACTTTGTTGAGTGTGCACTCTTCAGTCTTCAATCTTCAAATTCTTCAATCTTCAAATTGATCTCTGTTGATGCAATCTTCTGTTCTGAGATCTTTAGGTCTTCAATGTCTTTGATCTTCAGAATCTTGTGTGTCTTCAATATTCAAGACTTCTTTTAATCTTGAATGTGTGATGAACCTATTCTAGTATGAGACAGTCTTAGTCTTGTCTTCATATGATCCATTACAAAATTTTCTAAGTCTAGAGATGAGATACCTAGTGACTTAGTGAACCAAAGTCTTGAGTTGCAGTGGAAAGTACTTAATCAGAGTGATCAAGACTTACTAGACCTTTTAGAGGTTCAATTTGAGCATTTAAATTATGCTTCTGGACACACTTATTAAGCATAGCTTTTAGTTTTTAAATTTTTCTAAAGCTTGCCATATACATCCGTAAGCAAGAGAATGATTCTACTTGCCAAAGTGCTGTTCTTAGCATCAATTATTTCTCCCCCTTTTTACCATAATTTGTCAAAGGTTCAAAGGAAAAATATTCATTGATTTATAGAACGGAACAGCTTACAAAAGTGCACTAGCATAAGTGCCGGATGTCAAAGCCTCCAATGTCTAGGACATTTGGTAGGCCACAAGAAGTAGAACAGAAAGGAAAAATACAAAAGTACTTATTTTCCTACATTAATCTGGGTCTGTTCTTCAAACTTCTTCTTCTTCTTCTTGCTCTGCTTCAGCTTGAGCATCTCCTTCATTCTCAGCAAGATTCTTTGTCAGATGTAGTATCAAGTGATCCACACAGTTTTTTCTGATAGTACTTGATTTGATAGTTTCCTTCAGCTCTTTAGATACTTGAATAAGCTCAGCAAGCACCTTTTTCTGTGAGCTTTTGTCTAGTGGAGCTGAGGTCTCAACTGCTTCTTTTTCTTTGAACTCAATGTCTGGGACATGTGGTTCAGCAAACAGCTTGCGATTAAAGGATATTGGTGGAGGTCTTCTACTTTCATATTCCTCAGGAAGCAGGATGCTTGGTTGTTGACTGAGAATTAGCTCAGTGATCAAGCTTGGAAAGGCTATTGGTAGCTTTGTTGCATTTGTTTCCACATGTTTCATGGTCTGTTCGAAGACATGTTTGCCAAAGTCCAATTTCTTTCCTGTTCCAATGAGATATATGAGTTTTGCCAGATTTGGAGTTATACCTGAGCTGTGATTTGTTGGGGCCCAATTAGTTGTGCCAATCCTGTTGAGAATTGCATACTTGACTGTTAGTTTGGACGTTGGAAGTAGTCCTTTCTTGGGCCAATTTTTAGCTTGACCAGCAGTGATTTCCTTAGCAACCTTGTCCATTGAGACGATTTCATTGCTTTCAGCTTCAACACTTCTTCCCAGGAACTTGTTGATTGTTGTTGGAGAGAAATCAAAGTTCTTTTCTCTTAGCTGAACTTTGTGGTAGCTATCACTTCCTTCTTCAACGCATTCTCTCACAAGCCTTTCGTAGCACTTGCCAACTCCTAGCACAGTCTTCATGAGTTTGGCTTCTTCAAGGAGTGTATTGATTTCCTTGTAGGAGAGTGCTTCACTGCTTAGTTCCCTCTCAGTAGCCATTCTTCTCTGACTTACTATCTTCCACCTTTGTTCATTCTCCTTAGTGTGGAAGGATGTTGAGGTTGCAGCTTTTCTCTTCTTTGACATGATGTCTGGGACATCGTCTTCGACATCAGGTTCAAACTCGCTTGAGGATTCTGGCTTCCTCTTCTGAGACTTCTCTTCTAAGTAGGATTTGGGAATCTCCACCTTCTTTCCCCTATTCCTCCTTATTCTATCAGCAATTGACTGAGATCTTCTGGGAGCGATCTCTTCACTTTCCGTTTCTTCCCCAATTTCTATGACTTCCAGGGTCTCAGAGATTTCTGCTTCTTCTTCGGAGAGAGGTGTCTCTTGTGTATCCTTTGAATCATCTTCCATTGGATGCTCTTTGGATGTCGTGTCTTTTGATGTTGAGACATTTGCTTCGACATCCTTGATGTTGAGGTCGGATGTTGTGACATCTTCTTCACCATTCTTCTCTTTCTCTATTTGAGGCTCAAGATTCTGGTATTGAGTAGCCTCTTTCATAGATGTTTCTTCAGGGATTTGATCTTCAGCATTCTTTGGTGACGTTTGACGTTCTGGAATGAGTGATTCCTTGGGTTCTTCATTTTGCATTTGATTCGTGAAGGGCCCAATCAGTTTGCTGCTTCTCTTCTTCCTTGATGTGGTTCTTCTTCCTCTGGGAATAATCAATTTGTCAAGATCAACCTCTTGTTCGTTGATGGTTGAGTCTGAAACCCTAGCTTGATCACTAGGTCCTTCGCTTTTGTTGATTGCTTCGTTGTTTGAGCTCATTGTGATTTCTTGTCTTATGTTTGTTCAGAGTTTCTTTGAAGAAGATTTCTTTTAAGAAGATGTTGTACCAGATGTTGAAGCGTGTGTGATAGCACAAGTGATGATCTTGGTGGCTTTTTATAGACGGAATTTAGGTAGTATGTTACCTTGATTATTGTGCAGAAGTAATGATGATTAACGTCATAATCTTTCTGCACGCCACCCCGTCACTTAATGTTCTACACGCTTTTGGACGTGTGGAACTCTAGAGCTCCTTTTCCACGTTCAGGTTGGAGTGATTCAACTTCCTGATGAGTGTACAGATGTTGGGACATCTGGTAGCATATCTGGTCATTCTCTTCCTTGACTGTTAAGCAAGCTTTTTTTGGACTATTGTTGGGAGGAGTCCATTTATAACACTTGTTCGTTGTTTTGACACCTTTCATCACTACCTTTTGATCATCGGCAATAATGCACTCAGAATTGCTGAAGTACACATCTAGTCCTTGTTCACATAGTTGACTAATGCTTATCAAGTTTGTAGCGAGTCCTTCAACTAGTAGAACCTTGTCTAGGTATGGTAAGCTGGGATCTCTTAGCTTGCCTATTCCTTTGATTCTACCTTTAGCACCATCACCAAAAGTGACACTTCCTTTGGAGCAAGGCCTTAATTCCTTAAGGTATTTTTTATCTCCAGTCATGTGTTTGGAGCATCCACTGTCAAAGTACCAGTCTTCATATGAGGATAGCCTGATACAAGTATGAGCCTTTAGTTTTGAATCTTCTTTTGGCCTCCATACTTTCTTGACTTGAGTCTCTTGGTACTTTTCTTGTTGAACAAGAATCTTCTTTTCATTCTTCCTTGGTGATCTTGGTTTTTGAGGATAGCCATGAATTTTAAAGCATTCCTTCATAACATGCCCTGACCTACCACAGTGATCACATCTATTGAAACTCTTCTATTTTGGGAGTATAGCTTCTTGAGATGTGGTCTAGGTATGTGCTTCTTCTGCTGCTTGTGGATCTGACCCATGTTCTCATTCCTTTTGTGTTGAACAGGATGTTGAGACATGTGGCTTGACATCTTCCTTTTAGTTTGGACAGATTTTTGAGACCTGTTGTCTATGATCCTTTCTTTGTGCTTAACAAAATGTTGAGACATTTGGTTTGACATCTCTTTCTTGGTCTGAACATAGTGCTGAGATGTGTGGTCTATGATCCCGTCTATGTGCTGAACAGGATGTTGAGACATTTGGCTTGACATCTCTTTCTTGGTATGATCATACTGCTGAGATGTGTGGTCTATGATCCTGTCTGTGCGTTGAACAGGATGTTGAGACTTTTGGCTTGTCATCTCTTTCTTGGTATGTTCACAGTGCTGAGGTGTGTGGTCCATGAGGTCTATGATCCTTTCTTTATGTTGAGCAGGATGTTGAGTCTTTTGGCTTGACATCTGGTCCTTAGGCTTCTGTAGAGGAGGAGTTACCTTTTATGGAGCAGATTCAGCCTTTTTGAAGGGATGATCAAATCCTAATCCAATCATGTCTTCAGCTATTTTCTCAGTTTCAAGGAACTCATCTTCTGAGTCTGATTCATAGTTTAGGCTCCTCAAGGTTTCAGTCATGCTTATGAGTTTAGACTTTAAGAAGTAATATTCTTCTTCCAGAGACGCTCGTTCTTTGTAGAGAAGTTCTTCATTATCATCACTGTCTTCAGTGTCTGCAAAGCTTTTGCACATACCTGAGAATGCATTGTTTGTGTCTTCATCTTCACTTTCATTCTCAGAGTCAGAATGAATTGCAGCTAATCCTTTTTTCTGTTTTCTGAGAAAGTTGGGACATTGTTTTCTGATATGCCCGAAACCTTCACATTCGTAGCACTGTACCTCTGTTTCTTCTTCAGAGTTTTCTTCTTTTGACATGCCTTGTGCCTTGTTGTTGGACATCTTGTCTGGGACATTAGCACGGATCCTGTTCACAGATTCATTGAACTTCTTGGTCAATAGAGCTATTGCTTCTGATAGACATTCTTCATCTTCCTTTCAGGTCTATCTTCAAAGGTCATCTCAAAAGTTTGTAGTGAACCAATGAGTTCATCAACCTTCATCGTGCTCAAATCTTGTGATTCTTCAATAGCAGTTACCTTCATAGAGAATCTCTTAGGCAGTGATCTAAGAATCTTTCTGGCTAGTTTCTCTTCAGGTATCTTTTCTCCTAGAGCAAAGCATGAATTTGTTATGTCTCGAACTCTAGTGTTGAATTCTGAGATGGTCTCATCATCCTCCATTCTTAGGTTTTCGAATTTTGATGTGAGAAGTTGTAGCTTTGACATTCTAACCTTGGAAGTTCCTTCATGCGCAATTTGCATAATTTCCCAGGCTTGCTTGGCTTCTGTGCATGTGTTGATCAGTTTGAATGTGTTTTCATCAACACCATTGAAGATAGCATTGAGTGCTTTAGAGTTGTTACTGGACGCAGTCTCCTCTTCTGGGGTCCAATCTCTTTCATCTTTTAATATTGAAGAACCATCTTCTGCTGAAACTATTGGGTGATTCCAACCTGTAACAATTGCCTTCCATACTTTTGAATCCATGGATTTGATGAAGGCAATCATTCTTGCTTTCCAATAGTCATAGTTGGATCCATCCAAGACTGGTGGTCTGTTAATTGATCCTCCATTCCTGTCCATTTTGAACAAGATTTTGTCTCCTTGGAGCTCACCCAGCAGGTTAGGGTGCCTGCTCTGATACCAATTGAAATTCTGTTCCTAGGCAGGACAGATGTCGTACACAATGTCTAGGACAATGTGTCTGTAGTCCAGATGTCTCAGACAACTGGTTCGACAATTGGTTATGAGGATCACAGATATTATTGCAGTACTGAAGTAAATAAAAGCAATAAAGAACACCAGTAATTGTTAACCCAGTTCGGCGAAAACCAGCCCTACTCTGGGGATACCAATCCAGGAAGTGAACACTACTAATCCGAATTAATACTTAGTCTTACAACCATACCAAAAACCCTATTGGCATGTATGTCTTTTCTTAATCCTAGCAATCTTCTACTCAAGGGCTAACTCCCCCTGAATATGAGAACCTACCCAACTCCCTCTAATCACTAATCCCAAGTGACGACAACTTTAAACTCCAAAGTTTAAAGACTTAGTTGAATGCCAACATTCAACAACAAAGCTACAAAGTATCAAAACCAATATTAAGAGCCACAAAGCTGCAAAATATCAAACAACGATACTAAGAGCCACTAGTGCTTTGCGCAGTAGGCACAAAGCTTTGAACTCACAATCTTCAGTTCTTGTGGGTTGAGTTTTAAGCTCTATGTTGAGTTCTATTTATAGGCGTGCAAGTCTTCAGATTATCTTCAGTCTTTCAGATGCACTACAATTAAGAGTTAGTTTTAAAACAAACTTGTTTAAAAACAAACTCCAAAAGATAAAGAAATTAATCTTTATCCACAAATTAAATACGATTCCGATCGTATCTAACACATAAGATTAATAACAAACTTTATCATTAATCCTAATCTCAGCTTGTAACTTAAAGATTCACGCTTTATTCAAATTTAAACAAACACGCGTGCTTAATGGATAAGCATTATCTTTTAAGCTGAACTGGGTTCAGATGTCCTACCCACATGTCTTGGGACATCTTGTTCGACATGTTGCTTTAACATGCTCTGAACCCAGTGACAAGATGTCTAGGACATCTTGTTCAACATGTTGCATCTTCACATCTTCAATATGCACAAGTGGTTTAGACTTAGTTACTTTAGCATTGGTGCTTCAGTTAAGTCACTCTGACCAAGTTGTTTTAGCCTTATGATGCAGCGAATCTCAGAAGAACTACACAAGAAATTATAACCTAAATACAAAAGCCTAAAGAAATCATACCTTGCTTAGTTAGTTTTCCCGTAAGGGGAGAAAACTATGCCCAATAGAGCTCCTCTGAACCTCTCCTTATAGTAGATAGTGTTCTACTATTTCTGAATGAATAAAACAATGAATGAGAGTCTCTATTTATAGTTTTCGTAATGGGCCTCAACAAGGCATCGCAGCACGATAAGGCCATCGTACTGCGATGTGAAGATTCAGTTCAAAATTATAACTGATCCTGTGCATTTCATCAGCTTGGGCGCCAAGTTACTCCATCGTGCTGCGATAGCACACATCGTACTGCGATGGAAGATTTTCTCAAGATTTATTTCTTCTGATTGCTTGGCGCGCAAGCAGCTCCCATCGTGGCACGATGAGAGCCACCGTGCTGCGATGGAATGCTGATTTTCTTCACTTTTTGGGCTTTTCTTGTCTTTTCGCATCTTGGACTCTGTCTTGATGCTTTTTCTTGCTTTTGTAGGTTTTCCTTCGTATTTGGGCATGTCTTGGTCATTTTACTACTAATAATAATACTAAAAATGACGTAGAAATTCCTGTCATCACAACCTCAAACTTAAACTGTTGCTTGTCCTCAAGTAACATGCTGTCAGACAAGATCGTTAGAGAAATAAGAGATAAATAAGATGATAGGAATTTCACAACCTTGCTTAATATTTCAGCAATGGTACCGCTGATTTCTTACCGCGACGATCATGCTCAGTCCTGCTAGGCTCAGGAGACGTCGATAGTAGCAAATCGGACAAATGTCTGCAAGAGTCCATGTTCAACTTTTTCTCTCTCTCACATTTGTGTTTTTCGCTCATAATTGAAAAGGTTATCTCTCAATCATCGCACAACCTGCCATTTTACCATAGGCTTGCAAGAATTCTAAGCAACCAGTCAAAATTCAATATACATGCATTTTTGGAGGTCTTTTCAGGGTTATAACGTGGCTTAGGTCAAGGTATGACATTTTTGGGAATAGTAGGCTAAACATTGGAGTTAAGTTCTACTTTGTTGTTCCTTTTTGTGTACGCAACCTTTGTTCCTTAGGGTGCCTTTTTGTGTTGGTATCGGAAAATAAGAACTGGATGTGTCTTTGTATGGTTCTTTTCTATCACTATTTTTGCCCTTTGGCTCTTTTTTTTCTTTTTCATTCATTTTTTTTAAGAGACTATTTTTTTAGGGATCTTTTTTTATGTTTTTCCCGTCTCTTTTTCATTTATTTTTCTTTTTTTGTAGTGATAGTTCACCGTATACCCACCCCAAACTTAGACGTTGCTAGTTCCATGAGCAACCCCAAACTTATTTTGTTGCCAAGACTTTGAGAACTATTACCTAACTCCAAAGAGGGTAAATCATTGTTTTTCTGGTCTATAGGCTTATATCGTGGTTTGTCACCGAAAAAGGGATAATTATTTTTTACGGCTCAAATTTGGCTAGCAAAGGATAATAATATATAAAGGGTGGCTTGAAAAGGCTCTGGGTTATAACAAACAATTGCCTCAATGCATATAATTTCAAATTAACTAGTCAGCAGAGAATTAGAGGAAGTTTTAGAAAATAAACAAGTGCACGGTACTCTCATAGTAATTCGAAAGAAAGTGGTAATACCGTTTGGAAATATTTGGCTCAAATCCTCACATGGCTTAGGTATATGAAAGTTGAACACTTGTCCCACAGACACCAGCTTCATCACTCGTCTCTCTGTCTCCCGAACTTCGCATTTCGGAGCAATCACCTTTGGTTTCTTTATGAAGGCGTGAAATTCGGCTCATCAGAATTTATAACTCACTTCGCCGCAATCTTACCTATAACAGTGTATCATGCACTAGATAATAAACAGCAAATAGTTATTTAATTTTTTGTAAGTTTGAATAAGGGCTGCTTACAGATGAAAATGACATGCAGAATTCTAGTCATATTTTATTGAATTGAAAACTGAAATGAAAATACTGAAATTGAAATACTGAATTCAAAATACTGAAATTAAAATACTCATCCTTGGGTTGCCTCCCAAGCAGCGCTTGTTTAGCCTCTCATTAGCTTGAGGCATTTCCTCCATTACATAGGATAGGTTCGCATGTCTCTCTCATCTGTAGGAGCTTTCGCCTTAGCTCCTCCCTCCTTCTTGTTGCTTCTTTCATACTTCTCTGGGTTCTGTCTTTCTTTGAAGGTGGCATAGCAGAGTCATCCATCATCATCTGTTGGTACTGTTTTTATAATGGACTTCCCTTTGCCTCTCGGTGGATGTTCCTTCTTTTGTTCTTTCTCAGCTTTGACCCTGTTATTCTTTCTTTCTTCAGCAGCAGGCTTCTTCAGAGGTGGCGTATTAACCCCAAACTTAGATCTTTTGGCCACTTTTCGGTATATGCCCCATGCTTTGACCCATGTTGCTCGGACGTCCACTTCAATAGTTAACCTCTTCATTTTATCAGTGAGTTCCCCGGGTACCTCCTCTTCCTGAGCTGTCTCTATCTCTAGCTGCGCCATTTCATTCTCCAGCTCCCCTATTTCTATCTTCACCTGTACTTCTTGAGTTGGAGTCGGTGGTGTAGCTTTCCTGTCTTTCCACTCGAGCATATAGCAGTCAACCCTCTCTGTTTTGGAAGTTTTGATAGTTCTTTCCTCCTCTCCACTCCTTAGAGTCAACTCGGCGACCTCCACATTAATGAGCGCCCTGCTAGTTGCTAGGAATGGTCTTCCAAGAATGATCGGATGCTCTTCATCTTCCTGGATATCTAGGATCATGAAGTCTGCTGGAAATACCAGGTCTTCGACTTTCACCAAGACATCCTCGATTGTACCTGCTGAGTGAATTGTTGTTTGGTTAGCTAAAACGAGTTCACGTTCTGTACCTGCAGTTATTGTTGTGAGTTTTAACTTTTCTGCCAGAGATAATGGCATAACGTTAACACTTGAACCCACGTCACATAAGGCTTGAATTTCTGCTTCCTCAATTTGACAGAGTATGGTGACGCTTCCAGGATCTGTCTTCTTGATTGACAAATGTGGTTTCACCGTTGGGTCGATTTTGTACTCTTCTAGCTCACTTAAGTATTCATCATAGTAATTTTCCATTGTCATCTACAACGTAGTTTCGAACCACTCATCGAACTGTTTTAGCTCATCTTCATTGTATACGCACTCTGTTTTCATGTCTTTTAGCGCTTTGCATTCCTCCTTTGGATTGTCCACCGTGTTACCTGCAATATCTTTAGAAACATGAGTGCTTACCAGTTTTGAAAGTTGACCAATCTGGGTCTCAAGACTTTTTATCGTCGCCCCCTGGTTGGCTACTATCGTCTGGATATTTTCAAAGTTAGTTTTGCTCATGTTAGCAAATTTATTGAGCAACTCTTCCAATGGAGATGGCTTCCTTGGTTGAGATGAAGCTTGAGCCTGGTTTCCGGTCTGGTCCCATCGTAAATTTGGGTGTTTGCTCCAACCTGGGTTGTAGTTGTTCCCCATATAATTTACCTGCTCCTCGCTTCCTCCTGGCAAACACTGCCCATTAGGGTGATCTTCGAGGCAGAAGTCGCAAACTCCCTCTACCTGTTTAACACTAGCTTCCTTCACAGCTTTCTCCTTATCAACAAGTTGCCTCTTTAGTAATTCGATCTCTACCTTGTAGGCAATCTCCTGGTCCACTTTAAGAACTCCATGAGTCTTCTCAGCTCGATCATGACTCAAGTTGTACTCATTCTGGCACATCTGCTCAACCAGATCCTTAGTCTCTGCATAGGTTTTTACTTTGATGGACCCACCAGCTGAGGCATCTAGTATCATCCGGTGTTGCATTTTCATACCAGCAGTGAATAGTTGCATCTGCTCCATAGCACTAATGTTGTGGTTAGGACACCTCCTTATAAGCAGTTTGAACCGTTCATAAGCTTCGCACAGCGTTTCAGATTCATGCTGTTTGAAACTTAGAATCTCAGACTTCCTTTTCTGGAATAATGTGTGTGTGAAGAATCTCTCCAGGAACTTGTCTTCAAGCTCCTTCCATGTTGCAATCGTTCCCCTTGGCAGGCATTGAAGCCAATCTTTAGCTGGACCTGTAAGAGAAAAAACAAACAAACGTAGCTTCTTCTGGTCATCAGTAACACTTTCCGGCACCTTCTGGATCTGACATGTCTCTGAAAACTTTGCAAGATGATCCCAAGGATCATTGTTGGCACGTCCATCGAACTGGTTCTCCCGCAAACCTGTAAGAACATTGCCTTTAATATCAAAGTTAGCTGGATTCGCCGGCTGGAATCCCAGTGAGATATGATCTGTGTCAGTCCTCTTGCAGTAATCTCCCATTGTAACTCTTGGCTCGTCCCCCATGGCTTTGGTGGTAGACTCTTCTTCTGTTTTGAGACTACTGGATTTTGCAAGCTTTTGTGCTCGCCTTCTTTTCCAAAGCGTTCTTTCGGGTTCAGGGTCGTACTTTAACTCCAGAATACCTGTTATTAAGCACAACAAATGAATACCTTCAGTAGCAGTGGAAAAGTAAATGTGAACCTCTTTTTGGTTTGTCTCATGTGTCTTTGTCACTATGAAAATTCTCAGGTAAGTGAGGTGGATCACAACGGATCGCTTAAATACCAAGACTTATCCTTAGCCAGAACTTTCACAGATCAAAATCCACAATCATTAACAAGATTTTTTTTATTTTTTTTATTTTTTTGTATTTTTGAATTTTTTTTTTGACAAGCTTAAATAAATCTAGTAAGGCTTTGTAAACACAATCCCCAGCAACGGCGCCAAAAACTTGACTACGGTCTGGCAAGTGCACCAGTCTGTCGTCGAGTAATAATTCACACTCTAGGTGTCTAGAATGAGTTCGTATCCACAGGGATCGTGCCGCAGCTTTACTAGCGTTATTTAAGCTTGTGATAATTTGCATTCGCTTTGGTTTTTGAAAAGGTTTTTATAAAATAAGCGTAATGCAGAAATATAAATTGCAGAATGTATAAATAATAGATTCAAGAAATATAGAGGCTAGGTATGGTGGTTGGACTCCCTCCCTTCTTCATATTTGGCATGACCGGTATATAACATAGTTACTTAGATTATTTTCGGCGGTGAATTATCCTTGTTGTAGTAATACCTTACTATTACACTATGTCTATTAAAGTTTCCCTACATTAACAACTAAGATACCTACGAGAGCCTAACCTCGATGTGTCACATACCTTAATTACTAAGTGAGTTGTTTATAAACATGCATTATAACCTTCACCAATTAACCTCTAGGTCCTAGTATCGGGCTGTTCATCTTCTAAGTGCTCAGATCACACCTAGTGCACGATTCCTCCTCTAACCGCTCAGTTCACGACTAGTTCAGGACGTTACCGTCTCTATACACCTAGCATTATTTACTACGAGTTCCAGACTAATACCAAGTCAGAACCTGATATCAATTCTATGGGCGCTCCCGCTTATCCGGCCAGATTACGAGAATACGTTATTAAAGTGCACGAAAGTAAATAACAAACATAATTACTAAATATCATTTATTATAACTTAGACTCAATCACAAACTCCAAATATTCATAGGGGAGTTCATCTTCTCCACAACAACCTAAGGCATAATAATAAAGACTACATATTTAAATTACAAGAAATTATAACCTAAATACAAAAGCCTAAAGAAATCATACCTTGCTGAGTTAGTTTTCCCGTAAGGGGAGAAAACTATGCCCAATAGAGCTCCTCTGAACCTCTCCTTATAGTAGAGAGTGTTCTACTATTTCTGAATGAATAAAACAATGAATGGGAGGCTCTATTTATAGTTTTCGTAATGGGCCTTAGCAAGGCATCGCAGCACGATAAGGCCATCGTACTGCGATGTGAAGATTCAGTTCAAAATTATAACTGATCCTGTGCATTTCATCAGCTTGGGCGCCAAGTTACTCCATCGTGCTGCGATAGCACACATCGTACTGCGATGGAAGATTTTGTCAAGATTTATTTCTTCTGATTGCTTGGCGCGCAAGAAGCTCCCATCGTGGCACGATGGGAGCCATCGTGCTGCGATGGAATGCTGATTTTCTTCACTTTTTGGGCTTTTTCTTGTCTTTTCGCATCTTGGACTCTGTCTTGATGCTTTTTCTTGCTTTTGTAGGTTTTCCTTCGTATTTGGGTCTGTCTTGGTCATTTTACTACTAATAATAATACTAAAAATGACGTAGAAATTCCTGTCATCAGCCATCTCCATTGTCCATTTGTGTGGCTAATACTTGGTAACTTTGGTTAGTATTTTGAATTAAAGGATTAAACACTGTACCAATCGGTTGTGTTAGCATATTAACCATATCATGATTACTATCATCCATTTGTTGCCTCATAGCCATCAAGGCAGTATTAGTTAATGCAGGCACGTTGTTTCGAGTAGCAGAACCCGAAACTCCTTGGTTATTAGGGACAAATACGCCTGGTGCTGCCTCTGAAAATAACGAAGAACCCGTTTGTAAGCCCTGCATCATGGTAGTAGGCATACCATATTGGTAATTCCTGTTAGCGCCTTGACCCATAAATTGGGCGAAGGGTAAATGAAATGTGGACGAACTTGCACCACCTCCATTAATATTTGACCGGTTTGGGGAGAAATTATTCTCCATGTTATGAACCAAAGTCAAAATGGGTTCTGTGGTTGTCAAGGGTGCCACTGTGGATGATGGTATTGCCATTGTGGCATTTATTACTAAAGATGTTGGGGCAGATACTGTTGCCCCTGTCACATTGGTCACAGCCTCACTGATTATAGGAGAGGTTATGGCCTCTGAGACATTCGAAGTGGTTGATGAATTCGAACCACTGTTATTATTGTTTCCAATTGGATTTTCCATATTTTGTCTTGTATTACTGGGTGGTGGTCTAATCATTTCAGGGAGAGATTTCCCGTTTCTTAAAAGCATACACTATACAAAACTCTGGAAACAAACTACAATACAGAACAAACTAATTTATACTAGATTTTTTAAAGAAAATTTAAACGTAAAGCACACAGTCCCACTGGGCGTGCCAATTTGTTTATTGTGAAATTTGGTAAACAACGCTAGTTTGAGTTATTACAAGAGAGATCAACTAGTAAATCTCGGGACATAGTGCTTTTGTTTATATTTTCAAGATAATTAGTGTTCATTATTGTTCTTATGTTTTCAATACTTTTTATACTTTATGTAACTTGAATTGCAAGAAAGAATGTTTATTCGAATGAACAAACAGAAAGAGAGAAAAAGTCTAAATTAAATGAACAGGGGATTGAATTGGAAAAGAAGATAAATTGCATTGAATGTAAATGTTTTACAAAGAAAGTAAATGGTTCACAGTTACATACATTCTCCTTCGATCACTCGTTTCTCTCGTTGACATGGGTACTTTGAGTTTAGTAAGGATTTTTGTATTTGGATTGTGACCTTTTGCTCGATCACAGAACTATGATATATATAGACACTATTTCCTAACTGCTAGTAACGTCTAACTAACTAAGATGAGAACGCGTGTCTTGCCACGTATTTTGAATTTGAATTCCTTCATATCTTTTGAATTAGCCGTTGTATGAATCGAAGTCGAAGTAGACTTGTTTCTTGAATATTTGCTAAGTACATACTTTTTCCCTTATACAACGAACGCTTCGACCATACTACACTTTCGACCAACTCGAACTGATCCTGAGGAAAACAAGAATAAGAACAATGCTCAAAATAGAACATTTATAACGTGTTCATGCATGATTTCTCATTAAATTCATTGGCCTTAAAAACCAAACATCTTTAATGACTTTTGAAGTAACAGATAATCCAATGAATCTTCACTTATTATCTTTTAATCACACACTTAGAACATATTTTGACTTTACCAAAATATGGGCTAACACAAACATGTAAAAATTATTTTGGGATTTGTCAGTTAAACTTTTAAAATTATAAAAGGTGTGTTTATTTTCGATATATAAATTTATTTATTTTATTTTCTTAATTATTGTTCTAATATTATTTCTAGTAAGATTGGTAATAAACTTTTTTTTTCAATTTTTATTTTATGAAATTAGTAACTTGTTCTTTGCGTCAAAGAAAGGGCTGCTTTTGACTTTGGGGAGAAGAAAAAACTGATAGCCAAGTACAGTTTGCAACCTTTCACAATAGAGAAAAAGTTAACTGAACTATTGTATATTTTTTAGGGTGAAATATGTTTTTAGTTCTATATTTTGCTCAATTGTTAAGAATAGTATCTATATTTTAAAAATTGTAAAAAAAAATCTCATAAATTTTTTCGTTATCAGGAATGATTCATTATGTCTGTTTTTTCAAGGTCAGAATGGTTATTACTGGACCCCACCATTTTAATTTTAGTCCTACATTTTGCAAAATAGGCAAGAATGATCCTTATATTTTAAAAAATTATGAGATTTTTTTTACTTTTTTTTAAAATATAGGGACCATTCTTGTCTATTTCGTAAAATGTATGGACTAAAATTAAAATAGTGGAGTCCACTAATAATCATTCTGGTTATTAGTGGATCCCACTATTTTAATTTTAGTCCATACATTTTACAAAATAGGCATACATTTTACAAAATAGGCAAGAATGATCCCTATATTTTAAAAAAATTATGAAATTTTTCTTTTACTTTTTTAAAATATAGGGACCACTCTTGCCTATTTTGCAAAATATAGGGACTGAAATTAAAATAGTGGGGTCCACTAATAATCATTCTGTTAGCTGATGTGAAAAAAACAGATTGAATAGACTATTCTTGATAACGGAAAAACTTATAAGATTTTTTTACCATTTGTAAAATGTAGGGATCATTCTTAATAATTTTGCAAAATGTAGGAACTAAAAATATATTTAACCCTATTTTTTATGAGAGAAAATGATAATAATTTGTTGACCTAGTAATAGTAGAAGGAATAAATTTTCTACCAATATCTTAACCAAAAAAAATAAAAAATTCTACCAATATTTTAAAAGTTGGACTAGATTGAAAATCAACAAGTCTTCTAGACCAAAGGACAAAGGTTCAACCGGTGGTGATTGAATTGAATGGATAAGAAGCAATTAAATAAAGTAAAAGAATAATTTCCGCCAACATAATTTAGTTGATAGGAACATTTGCATGTAAAATATAAAGATTGAAATTTGAATTCTAATATTTCCACTATTTTACTTTAAAAAAGTGAAATTTTAATCATTAACCAATTTAACAACAAAAAAGTTATATAAAAAAAAGCTAGTTAAACCAACCTGATTCAATTCAATTATGATTAAATTATGGGACTCACTCAAAATTGTATTTTAAATTAATCATGTTATCACTAAGTTTTAATTTTCTTTTTGTTTTCACCATCAATATCCGACTTATTTGACTGTATAATCTGATTCGGGGATTAATTATTCTACTTACTATAAGTATGACTAATGATATAATATTATGCATATATAATTAATAATTTATATATAGTACTTTCTGTCAATTATTTTTTAATATATAGTACTAATTTTTTGCCTAATTAATTTTTGTTTTACGCGTCGCGCACTAAAGTATAAGTGGATTTTGGAGAGGAAAATTTTAGAGAAACGAGTCTATATTTTAATATAGGGAAATATTTAAATATTGTTTCCAAAATACTAATATAATTTTGAAAGTACTATATTCATAGTATTAATATTTTTTTTTTGACAAACAGTCTTAATATTTTTTTAATAAAGAAATATTTTCAATTTAAAACATTTTCTTTTGTTTCCATTTTTGTTTCAATAATTATTGTCCCGGTGCACTAAACGCTTTAATATATAGTTGGTAATAATTGAAACAACAATATGATCTATAAATACATAATGAGTGTCCCCGGGACACTTTTTAAGCATTCCATTTAAAGAAACTTTTTACTTAAAAAATTAAACATTACAATTTCCAATGTATTGACTTTACGCATTCCCATAAAAATTATATAAAAAACTTACTATTTAAGGGCTTAAAGAGTGCCCGGGGCACTCATTAGCATTTGCCATATATAATATCATGTTGTAATTTTAATTTTGTTAAATATCAAAATATTGCTTAAAAAAAATCAAAATATAAATTCAATATTTCGTCTCATAAGTGTAACTCAAATGATAACTATCAGGGACATTATTAAAGTGGCCGGAGGTTTGAATCCCGAATTCCATATTTTTCTACATTTAAATGCACTAATTAAGCCACTAAACTACTTGACAAAAAAAATTCAAAATTTTTTCCTCATAAACCTCTAAAACCGATTTCACAAACGCATGAAATTTGACCAAACACACCAAACACTCCCACTATCGGAAGAAAAAGCCACAAATTGGTTTTTTCTAAGTTCCAATTCCAATACTCTCCTTAATCCTTATCTGCTCTTCCATTGACCAGGAAGATGTTCCAAGCAGGCAAGTATTCTTGGAGTGCTCACATATACGGTTGACCAAATCTATTTTTCGATTCAATTAATTAATTTATCGATTTTGAAAGAAAAAAAAAATAGTACTAACAAAAAAATTGTCACATTTGGGTCATAGGACTAATCAGAAACACACCTCTTGTATTTCATAGATGCTTTCATAAAATATAAAGCTTTCTCTAAAAATAAACCTTTTAATATTGTACAAGCATATGGACCTCTAATTAAGCTAATGAGATAGACTTTTGACCCTTAAGAACTAAGTGAAAAGAAGGGAGCACCACAATTTTATCATCCACGTTGTCACTATTCACTAACCACAACAAATGAATATAGAAATGTGTTTAGTTATCAATCGAAAAAAAATATACAATAATTCGTGTATGTCAAAAACAATTACAGGAAGAAAAGAAAAAAGAATATGTAAATCTATGACTTCTGTTTTTTTGGATGTGCTTCTATTGGCGGGGGGGTGGTTTCTAAAATATTGTCTCTATTTTAAGTTTGTGCCACAATTGAATAATTAAAGTACTCTAAGTGATAAGTTTTAAAATCAATTGGAAACAAACTCTCCCATATTATTATTATTATTATTATTATTATTATTATTATTTTTAAACCAAAATGAACTTATTGTATTTCATTGAACATATAATAGAAGATATATAAAGAGGTGTATAATGGACACGGTGCATAAGCCATGTTTATGCACCGTGCATAAATATCCAAAATTGTTTAGCACACGCCCAAGATTTCTAGTGCACCCCCCATATTGCTTAGTGCACCCCCAGAAATTTGGGGCGTGCGTTAAAAATTTGGGGGGTGCGTTAGAAATCTAAGAGGTGCGCTAAACAATATGATGGGTGCGCTAAACAATCTGGGGGGTGCATTAAACAATTTTTATTATTTATGCACGGTGCATAAGGAAAAAACTTATGCACCATAACCACTCCCATGTATAATGATGATGAACAGTGGTGTTAGATTGAAATAAAGACATTCTAACAAGATTATGAGCGACTCTTTTAGTTTGCCTCATAATATAAATTATGTTATAACTAGCATTAGAAATTGTTTAGTGTCTGTCATATTACTTGTCATGAGTTTATTTATGAAATATGTTATCACATCGTAAGAATCTAACTTCTTCGACTCACTGAATCAATCAGTTGGTAAATCAATTTTAAAACACACTAATTAAGAAATATGATGAAACAAATCAAATGAAAATCAATAATAAGATGAACTCAAATAAAAGTCAGATATTATTAAATTAAATCATAATTCTAAAAGTATATTAGTTAAAGTGTTCTTAAAATATTGAAACAAAATCCTTTAGATCAACACTGTTATTTTAGTAAATATATACTTGTCGTATCAACTTTTTATTTTTTTGGTTGACGGAATCAACCTTTTATTCTTCTGTTAAATATTACTTACTTTTCTAATTACCAAGATTGTTTTTCTTAAGAATAGGATGATTAAGAAAAAAAATATAGGCAAGTATTTTTTTATACTTAATTATACAGCCTTCACCCATCCAATAGATCAAAACGAGAAACGAAGCTTCCAACCCCACACGCAATTATCCACTTCAAGCATACAATACACAAGTAGTACTATACTATACAATATTACAACCCTTTCACACATTCAGCCAGCTCAATTTGTTTCTTAAAGTTTAAACGGTCCAATTCTAACCAAAATAAATAAATAAAAAAGCTTTGTGGATTATTCATTATTGAACCCAAAAAAAGTTTCAATCCTACCAACAATTAACCGGTATAAATAGTAAGAGTTTTGACCTTTTTAGAGATTTCATTTTGATCCTTACTATAAAAAATTCAATTGAAAAAAAAAACCCACTCTATGGGTGCGTTCGATATGATAAAGGACGACATAACATCATAAAACATAACAACACAACATATGATAGAATAATACAGAATAAGTTTTTTATAAAATTGAATAATTTTTTATCTTATATGATGTTTTGTGAACAAAATATCATTTTGATATTTTAGATAACTTGTATTTAAGACAAAAAATTGTGTTGTGGTTTAGTGAAGAACTAATTTATGTTTTTGCCATGTTCATTGCCTCCAATTTATTTAGGCTATGTTTGTATTTATGGTATAAAATGGAACGGAATGGAACGAAGCGGAATGGAGTAAATATTTCATTCCATTATTTGGATATGCTTTATAATATAATGTAATAATGTTTTTATGCATTGTTTAAAAAGTGGATAAAATATAACAAGTTAAAAATTGTTTATTCTATTTTAGTATGCCAACAAATTCTTATCAAATTGTGGTAATTCATAAGAATCATAACTGAATGCATATTTTTTTTTGACAAAGTCAATACTAAATTCAATACCAGGTCACTTGTTGGTACCAAAAATCCAACCCAATTAAGACAAAAAAAAAAACTCTGTGAGCATAACTGAGCAAGAAAGTAGGAAGAAGATAAAAATAATAGGCAATAAACACATAATCTATTAGTATATATAAAGAGGATACAAATTTTTGGGATGACTTTTTCATTATACCTATTTTACCCTTAAAAAAACTACAAAAAAAAACTAAATATTTGTATATGTTGAGAAATAACTTCCACATAAAAATAGATTTTCAGTTTTTTTTAGTAAATAATTTTTTGTTTCTCTTAATAACTAAGCACAACTAGCCACAAAAAAAAAGATGTTAAGTAGTTATCAATTAACTAAGTCCAATAAAAAAAGAGATTAAGTAGTTATTTATATTTGCACAATAGAGAATTTCAATCATAACAAATAAAAAAAGAAAAAATATCGATCACATAAACGGGCACGGAATCCGTTTGGCGGCTAGTGAAAGATAAACACGACAAAGTTTAAACACAACAGGGTTTTAATAAAAATAAAATAGAGAAAGATAAACATGACAAATTGAAAACAGTTAAAATCAAGAAGAAAAAAAAAGTAGCACATACAAGAGTGGGTTATTTGCTGTTGATGGCGTTGAATTTATTGGTGATGATGAAACATAACATGGATATGTGATGTTTTAATTATAAATACTCATTCCATTACATACAACCCAATTTGGAGGGGAAAGAAAATTAGAAGATTGGATAATATGAGATGGAATGAGTTCCATTGTGTTCTATTCCACTCCATTTATTTTTTGTAAATCCAAACAATAAAATCTAATTAGTTATCATTCTATTCCGTCTTTTACCACCAATCCAAACATAGCCTTAAACTCCGAAATAGTTTTACAATCAAACACAATACAGTTGAAATTATCCAGTTCAATCCTTATTTTTTAACTGATCAAACAGATCCTATGAGTGTGTTTGATCTGCTAAAAAACAGAGGACTGGACATGACAACTTTTATTGTACTCTGTTTGATTCAGAAACTGGTTATTGTACTGGACAAAATAGGCAGTAAGGGAAAGGAAAAAAATAATAATTTTTGTCCCTCACTAAACGACATGACACATTTTGTCTATTGTACAACTATAAAAAATACGAAAATACCTATTTTATTTTCAAATATAAAAAATATTATCTCTCTTTCTCTCATCGATACAATTTTGTTCTGTCCTGTTCTACCTTGTTTTGTCATGTTCTGTCATATACTGTTCTATCCAGTACTTACTGTTTTGCAAATCAAACGCACCCTATATCTAAAGCTGGGTATACGGGCTAGCCCGCTCCGTTTAATCCGCCCCGCATAAATTAACACTTTATGCGGGGCGGGCAAGCCCGTCACAAATGAAAACGAGTCAAACGCGTTAATCTACGGGTTAAACGGTTAACCCGCCGACTATTACAAACAAAAAAAATTAAAATTTTTGAAAAAAGAAAATTTAAATATAACTTAATGCTTACAGTATCACTCTACATCTAATCAAGGATGTATATTCAGTGGACCAAACTCTTTAAATAAAAAACAAGCCAAAAGACAAAGAATTTAAGTATAATCTAGGAGTTATGACCAACAAGAACACCTATAAAACCAGGAAACATGACAGAATAAAATGCAAAAAGTATTCCAAATTCATAAATAGCAACACAAATATTAAATAATCAAAATTGTTAAAGTGATAAAAATATAAATAATTTTATTTAAAAAAAATGGATTAAACGGGTCAACCCACGAACCTGCAGGTTTAATCCACGATTTTAACGGTTCTTCCCGAATATTTTCCTCTAACACTGTTAAGTGTTCAAACCTTAGTCACCCATCATCCAAAACAGAACAATATAAATATATTTTTCCTTTTTTCATAATTATATTATTCCTTTTATTACTTTCCTTTTTTTTTCTTCATAATTTAAATTTTCCCTTTTCATTATCATCTAGAATAATAAAAAATATATTTTATTTGGTAAAACAATAGTGGTTGTGTTTTTCTTTTTTGACTCAGAAAAGTGGTTGTTGTTATAGTCAAATAAGCTTTTTTCAGAAGAAAAGAAAAAAAGCAATAAGCTCATAAAATTTAGACTTTTTTCCCTTCACATTTCACAACTCTCCTTCTTCACACACCAAACCAAACAATCTTTCTCAATTTTTCCGTCACCGGAGAAACTCACCGCCGGCGAACTAGTCCTGTTCCAGTTCTTCTTCAATTTCATGGTGTAAGATTATTATTATAATAATAATTTAATTTCAATTTCAAACATGGGGAATTGCATCACGTGTATAAACTCAGAAGCAAACGAGTCAAACCGGAAACCAACAACCGAGTCGAACCGGGGAGGAAGAAAAGCAAGAAAAACAAAACCAAATCCATACACAGAACAATCGTTAACTTCAGGAGCAGCGATTAAAGTTCTAAAAGAATCAAATCAACGAAATCGAATCGGAGACAAATACGTGTTAGGTCGTGAGCTAGGTCGCGGTGAATTCGGCATAACGTATCTTTGTTCAGACAAAGAAACGAAGGAAGAATTAGCTTGTAAGTCAATTTCAAAGAGGAAATTAAGAACGGCGGTTGATGTTGAAGATGTACGCCGTGAAGCGGCGATTATGGCGACGTTACCGGAACATCCTAATGTGGTGAAGTTGAAAGCTACTTATGAAGATGATGAAAATGTTCATCTTGTTATGGAATTGTGTGAAGGGGGTGAACTTTTTGATAGGATTGTTGCGAGAGGACATTATAGTGAACGTGCTGCTGCTCATGTTGCAAGAACTATTGCTGAAGTTGTTAGAATGTGTCATTTTAATGGTGTTATGCATAGAGATCTTAAGCCTGAGAATTTTCTTTTTGCTAATAAGAAAGAAAATTCTCTTCTTAAAGCTATTGATTTTGGTCTCTCGGTTTTCTTCAAGCCTGGTATTGTTTCTATTGTTAATTGTTAATTAATAGTTGTTTATGAGGTTATTCACATGGTTTTATGGTTAATTCAATTTATTTTGAAGTTTGAATTGTTTGGAATTTGGATAGTACTTGAGTTCGATCCCTGGTTAGAACAATCAATTATCATATATGATGTACCCTTTTAGAAGGAACCTTTTCCTTGGGAATAAAATAATTTAGAACGAATAAAAATTAATAATTTATTGCAAAGTTTGAATTGTTCGGGTAGTACTCGAGTTGGATTTGTAGTTGGAACAACCAACTCTGGATTACCATGGTCCCTTTTCTCGAGAACCATTTTCTTGGAAATGGGAGGGCTAAGAACAAATAAAAATGTTAATGCAGTTTTGTTTATCTTTTTTGGGGTGATTATTGAATTGTGCTGATGATTTTTTATTTTATTTTTGTTAATGAATAGGGGAGAGATTTTCGGAGATTGTGGGGAGTCCGTACTATATGGCACCGGAGGTTTTGAAGAGGAATTATGGTCCAGAGGTTGATATATGGAGTGCTGGGGTGATTTTGTATATTTTGTTATGTGGGGTGCCTCCGTTTTGGGCTGGTACTGTTTCTTTTTTTTCTGGTTACTTGTTTTGGTTGGGTGAGTGGTTATTGGTTAACTGTGTGCTGAGATTTTTGGATCATTTTGTTGATTGCAGAGACCGAACAAGGTGTTGCTTTGGCAATTTTGAGGGGAGTAATTGACTTCAAGAGGGAGCCTTGGCCTCAAATTTCTGACAGTGCCAAGAGCCTTGTGCGTCAGATGTTGGAACCTGATCCTAAAAAACGCTTGACGGCAGAACAGGTGCTTGGTAAGTAAGCCTGTTCTTTGTGCTTTCTGTCGTAAGTAGGATTGTGTGTGCTCTACTGACTACTATAGTGACCCACTTGGTGGCTGAGCTGAAGATATAGTCATTCTTTCTTTCTGTGTCTTGTCTTTGCGAAAATATTAGTAGACACTGTGATGAAGATCATCTTGTGAGTTTATAATAAATTCCATGATGAACTGTTCCAGTGTTCACCTTAGTCTTGCCTGCTACATATTTAATTTCTGCCAGTAATTTCAGTAACCAACATTGGTTTAATCTGTCATGACAAAATCTTTCATGTATTAGGATTTTAAAATTCAGTGGAGAAACTCATAAGCAGGAAGCCCTTAATTATAAGCATTTTTTGAATTTTGAGCCTCTATAACTTGGCTGGCTGAACTTTGCATCAAGTTTGTATATTTACTGTCCTTAATTATGGTTGCAGAACATCCTTGGCTACAAAATGCAAAGAAAGCTTCGAACGTACCACTAGGAGATATTGTGAGGACAAGGCTTAAGCAATTCTCCTTGATGAATAGATTCAAAAAGAGAGCTCTTCGGGTTAGCATCTATTCTGGTTTATGCATATTTGTTGAGTTGAGTTCTATTTATAAGTAGTAAGTAAGTTTAAATGTTGGTATTTTAATTTCTTTAAATGAATGCTACAGGTAATTGCAGAACATTTATCCCTTGAAGAAGTAGAAATAATCAAAGACATGTTTACATTGATGGATACTGACAAAGATGGCAGCATAACATATGAGGAACTGAAGGCTGGTTTGCGGAAAGTTGGTTCACAACTGGCTGAGCCAGAGATAAAGTTGTTGATGGACGTGGTAAGCTTCTGTAAAATTTATCTCATTCACACACACACACACATATATA
Source organism: Trifolium repens (assembly GCA_030408175.1). Classification (NCBI taxonomy): domain Eukaryota; kingdom Viridiplantae; phylum Streptophyta; class Magnoliopsida; order Fabales; family Fabaceae; genus Trifolium; species Trifolium repens. The sequence goes on from CP125851.1 coordinate 44,748,957, forward strand.
TATATATATATATATATATATATATATATATATATATATATATATATATATATATATATATATATATATTTCAGTTATTTGATTGTCACTACATTATTTGACAATCCAATGGAGCTCGTTCAAACCATTTTTTGGTCTTCTGCTGCACAGTTTCTTTTTTTGTTTGACTCATATTGCACTCTTTCTTAAAAGAGTGAGTAGTTGTACACTTTTGTAATGAACATGTTGTGGTCTCCAGGAATTGAGATTTTCTCTTTCCTATTTAACATGTTGTGTGCCCGCTTGATACATGTTATATAAATGTGTCTGAATTAGTTTTGGGCTTTGTGTTGCATTGCATTAAATCATATCATAGTATCATACTGTGTAATGTTAGATGTCAAATTTTAAGTGTGCTTTTGTATGCGTAAATATCCCCTGAGACATACTTATGGATAATGTTTTAAATTGTTTTAGTTTCTGAATCATGGACCCCCTAAATTGCGTTTAATGAGTCGATCAAATTTAATGTCCCTCACTATCCTATTTATACGATAGTACAAGGTAAAGCAAAAAAAGAAATGAGAAAATTATACATAGCAGAAAACAATACCAGTTTACTAGAAACCGCCTCACTTTGCTACGGCTGAATTAACCTCTCACTTTAACTGAACTATAGTATTCTTTTTTTTTTTGGTTTTCACCACTAGTTTAATCTGGTTCGGGGGTCAGTTCTGGCATCAAGTGGTTCCAGCCTCCTCCCGATCGCAGTTGTGGGGGATCGAACCGTGGTCCTCCCTACCAAGTTTAGCGCCAATCACCACTGAACCAACTAACGATTAGTTGAACTATAATATTCTACATATCACTAAATATTATTTGAAACGAGCATTGTTTTTGCAATAGGAACATTAATTGATTTGCCATTTATTCTCCCATGTCAAGTGTACGAGAAAATATGTAATAGAATTCTGTTTTGAGGATGTTTTCTTTGTTGTCAATTGCTTAGGCCGATGTTGATGGGAATGGAGTGCTTGACTATGGAGAGTTTGTAGCTGTGACAATTCACTTGCAAAGAATGGAGAATGACGAGCATTTCCGCAAAGCATTCAAGTTTTTTGACATAGATGCGAGTGAGTATATTGAGTTAAGTGAACTAGAAGCAGCATTAGCAGATGACTTAGGAGAAACTGATTCTAATGTACTGAATGAAATCATGCGAGAAGTTGATACTGACAAGGTTTGGCTTTCATTCTCACGATTCATTGCTTTATTTTCCTATCTGCAGGTTCTTTTTTTCTAAGTTACACTGCCATTGCAACAAAATCAAAAGCAGATATGCTAGAGCGTTTCTTAAAAATTTATTTGTTCATTTGATGATACAATTATTTCCTGCTTCTCCTGTACACCCCACATTATTCTCCACAAGTCTTTAGAACATTTTTTTTCAATTTTCTGTTTTCTCACAGGATGGTCGCATCAGTTATGAGGAGTTTGTGGCCATGATGAAAACGGGAACTGATTGGAGAAAAGCATCCAGGCAATATTCTAGGGAAAGATTCAAGAGCCTGAGCATAAACTTGATGAAGGACGGCTCGCTTCAGCTTCATGACGGAATAAGTGGTCAAGCTGTTGTGGTTTGAGTATAAAGTTATTTCTTTCTTTAACATTGGTGATCACTCAGTTTTCTTTTTTCATCCACTCCTTATTATTCTTGAAAGATACGATTTGTGTAATCTCTCCATAAAAGCTAAAAGTAATCAAGTTTTTGGAGTGTACTGATTATCTTGAGTTGGACTCGGGTAGTTAGTTTTCTCAGCTGGCTTGGTGGTGGATGGTTGAAGCATACGCGTTGGAGGATTGCATACTAAAGATTGTTTTATAACTTGTCGGTAAATAATGTCACATATATACATATTCATTGTATACGTATGTAATGTTTGATGATTTCATTGATAAATATGGTTTTTCTAACTGTTATGGGAAGAAACCAGTCAGGGTTTGTCTCATTTGAGGTGTGAGCTTCTAAGGAAGTTTCTTTATCTGCAAGTTAAAGCAGTTTTACTTTGATATAGGGATTAGTCCTGGCTTTGGGCCAAGGAATACTTTGGTTCAACCAATGGTTTCACTCTGTTTGTAAAAAATGCAGAATTCTTGGTTTTTTTTTTCCTTCTAAGTTATAACTTGTGTTTACATGCTCTTCCCTTTTATGTCATTGTCCAAGCAAAATGAAGATTGAAGAGAAAGAGAAACATTAGTAACCATATTTTTGTGTTTCATTATTGTAACCATTTGTCATATATCAAATGCAATTGTGAAGATGCCAAAGATGTATCAGAATTTAGAAACATTTTTATTAGGAGTTAAAATATGAGCACTACTGTTACTCTCTAGTAATACATATGCACACAGCAGTGCAGGAAAATAAAAAATTAATCGACAGTTTAGACACTTGTATAATCAGTCAATGTTGCACAACACAGACATATAAAAGAGAATAATCTAAATTTTCATAGGGGTTAATAGGTCGTTACCTCCCTACTAAAAATTCCTTTAAGATTCCTCCCTTGCAAAGTAAATTTTTTTGATTTCCCCCCTTGGGTGCAAGGAATTTAAATTTTTTAAACCGGTTGAACAGAATAACCGATTTAAAAAACAGCACTTTTTAAATCGGTGGAACAAAATAACCGATTTATAAAGTGCATCCAAGGGGGGAACCAAAAAAATTTACTTTGCAAGGGGGGAATCTTAAAGGAATTTTTAGTAAGGGGGTAATGCAAAACACGCCCACTTAACAGGGGGTAATGCAAAACACGCCCACTTAGCAGGGGATAACGACCTATTAACCCTTTTCATAAACATATGACAAAAATAGAGTGGGTAGGCTATTTAGTCCTTGGATTTGTGACCATCCATCAAAACAACATTCTCTTCATAGATTTTAGAACATTCTAGAAGTTGATTAGTGATTTGTTTCTCATTAATAGTATTCTGTTGTTCAAACATTTTCAAATGAGAGTATTTCAATTCTTGAATAGTTTTAAAATATTTATCATTCAAGATTTGTAATTTTTCATTTTCTTTCTTTATTTCAAATAATTGATTTTCTAGAAATGTAAACTTTTGAGATAAAGAGTTTGAGTCATTTAGAAGACTATCAAATTCAACTTTCTTTTCTATGCATAAAGATCAAGGTTTAGAATTTTTTTACCTCTTCATTTACCATTAGGCATGTGTGGTCTTTTTCTTCTATTTTTGAATCATCAAAGTCACTGTTTGTTGCCATCATGGATTTCTTCTTGGAAGCGGGCTTTCCTTGCATTTTCTTCTTCTGAGGACATTTAGTTTTGGAATGTCCCTTCTTTTTGCATTTACGACATGAACTTTGATTTGCAGGTTTTGACATCACTTCTTCCCGAATCTTTTCCTCTAACACTGTTAAGTGTTCAAACCTTAGAACCAGAGCTCTTATGCCAATTGAAGTGGAAGAAATAGTCACAGGAAAGGGGGGGTTTGAATTGTGAACCTTTGAAAAATTAATCCTGCACTATACAAAGTTAATCTCAAGTGTATACTTGGATAAATGTTAGTGAAATATAAAACAACTAGTTCTGAGAATGTTCTCTACTGTGTGAGAAATCAAAGTGATTATAAAACAGCTTGTGCTGAGAATGTTCTCTACCGCGTGAGAATTCAAGTTAAATATAAATGAAGTGGTATGTGTGATGTGTGTAACAGTAAATAAAGAGTTAAAGGTAAGAGAGATGCACACAAAAAAGTTATACTGGTTCACTCGAATCCTGGGCTAGTTCAGTCCTCACGCCTGTGAGTTTTCCACTATGATCTTTGAGATACTACCGATCTCAAATACAAATCTTCTTTGATCTAAACCGAGATCAAAAACCTTAAGCCCTACAAGCTTAAATCTACCCCAGCCCTACAAGCTAGTAAGGGTGTCACTCAATCAATAGTTACGTATTGACTTGAGCCAATCTTTCTTTTACAAAAAGTTTGTTTCAGATCTTTAAGCTTACGAATAAACTCAACCTAGTTGAGAAGCTTATCCATAAAATACACTCAGTACACTCAATGAAATTTGATCCAAGATGTTGATAAAGAGCTGGAGTGTGAGTGGTAAAAAGGAAGAGACAAGGATACAACCACTTGAAAGTGGGTTGTGTTGAAAAGTGGTCTCTTAAGATATTTGCTTGTAGAAACTCAAAGGTTAGTTTGAGAAGCAAATAAAAACACTCAGTAAACTCAGAAGTATGATGAAAATGAAGAGCTTGAGTGTCAGTGATAAAAGAAGAGTTTTGTGACTTGTTGACAAAAACTAGTGTTTGATGATTTGTAGCTTCAACTCTTACTCTTCAAAATGATATCAACGTGCTATTTATAGATGAGGAGGCTCCTTGGTGTCTTGGGCTCCAATTATGACCGTTGTGAGTGAGGACATAACCGTTGTGAGACATGTAGGATGATAGAGAAAAATCTGTCTCAAAAGTGATCTTCCCAGAACGTTCTCCCATTGTTCTCTGACAGAAGGGCAAAACGTACAATGATGATATGAGTTCTTGGAACTTGATTGAGATATTCCTGATCATATAGCTGTTGCAAAGGTGTTGTATTTGAATTAAAACAGCTCATGAAACAGCTGGACAAATATCAAACAGTTTGGACACTTTGCTGGTAAAAACTGGGAGATCGTTCTCTGATCATTCTCCAAGCTCATGGATAAATTCAAACGTGATAAAATGAGCTGTTGATAGTTGTCTTGTAGCTGGAAAGCTTAAGTCTATGAAGATAGAGCAACTATTCAAAACCATTCACTTGTCCTTGCAAGTACAAAAAGTCTTAGTCCTTGTAAGACTTTATTGGAGAATGTAGCAACCCACTTGTTCTTTTGTCCTTTCTCTTTGACTTGAGGTTCTGCAGCTTGTCTTCAGTTGTTGTATCATTTTTATTGGTCTAATTAACACCACCAGTTGTCCATGAGAGAATCACAAGTCTTGGCAAAAGATGTGTTCATGTAACTCCTTGAATATGACTATGAGAGAATGTTCTCTAGTCATAATTCATTTCTTACCTTAAGTGACTTATTCCACTGTTATGTTTCTTGAAATAAATCTCATATAAAAGTTCATTCTTATCTTGTATCAAGTTGACTGATGAAAAGTGATTATCTTTGAACACGCAAACTTGGGAGACCGTCCTGAGAACGTTCTACTGACTCATAAATAATTCAACCTTTGAAATGATTTCTTCTTCAAAGTTGATTCTTGCCATTATGTTGAACTGATATGAAAGCTCTGGATGGAAATGAACATGTTCATGATGAGAACATTATTTCATAAGAGTTGATAATGTTTCTTTTCTATATGAGAAGATAATATCTTCTTTGGTTAATCAACTTTGAAATCTCTTGTTGTTGCAAAACTTTCCATAATTCCTCTTTGATGTTTTGCACACATTTTTGGTTGTTCATTGAGTATCTTTGATATCATATAGTAGAGGCGTGAGAGTACTCATCATGAGGATTATCATTTTCCAGTTTAGAGAATGATAAAACATTTATGCCATGTGCATAAGCTCCTTTGAAAACTCATGGAAGATCATTCTCAGACTTTCTCATCTTGAGAAGCTTTGGTAAGATAAAACTTTGAATAGGTTTTGACGATCTTCAACATATGCATCATTCCAATTGATGTTAATTGTAGCAGTAAATCTTTTAAGCATGTAACAAAATTCAATGTGAGTTTTGACATAATAACATCAAATATATTCTTGTGTAGCTTGTGATGCAAGTTTTTCCATCTTGATTCTTCAACTATGATCTTCATATTCTTTATGGAATCTTCAATACTCATTGTGAACCTTGTGATGATGAGGAAGACTATGAACCAGAAAAAACACTTTGTTGTTTAAACCTTCCGACGAAACCTTTTATGCTTCAAACAACATCCTTTAAAAATCTTCATGAAGCTTGTGATGCTACTCCAATTCTTTCATTGTTTGAGTATATAAAATGCCCTTGTTGATGTGAGTGGCCTCTAGCTCATCCACTTTTGCCATTATCTACCTTTCAACAAAAACTCAAGTGAAAACATCAGTAGATCACCATTCATAAAACTTAACATTTATTCCATAAGATTTGTTGTCATTAAAACACATATCAAAACGGGTTTTGCCTCAACATCAAGTGACGATGAGGTGACCAAAAAGGGTTCTCCCGCGAAAGTGGTATGGTACTGATGACAGGAATTTCTATGGTATTTTTAGTATTATTATTAGTAGTAAAATGACCAAGACAGACCCAAATACGAAGAAAAACCTAGAAAAGCAGGAAAAAGCATCAAGACAGAGTCCAAGATGCAAAAAGACAAGAAAAAGCCCAAAAAGTGAAGAAAATCAGCATTCCATCGCAGCACGATGGCTCCCATCGTGCCACGATGGGAGCTGCTTGTTCGCCAAGAAATCAGAAGAAATAAATCTGAAGAAAATCTTTGCATCGCAGCACGATGGAGCGCATCGCAGCACGATGACATAACTTGGCTCCCAAGCTGATGAAATGCACAGGATCAGTTATAAAATTGAACCGAATCTTCACACCGCAGCACGATGGCTTCATCGTGGTGCGATGCCCTGCTGAGGCCCATTACGAAAACTATAAATAGAGCCTCATTTTCATTGTTTTATTCATTCAGAAATAGTAGAACATTCTCTACTATAAGGAGAGGTTCAGAGGAGCTCTATTGAGCATAGTTTTCTCCCCTTACGGGAAAACTAACTCAGCAAGGTATGTTTTCTTTAGGCTTTTATGTTTAGGTTATAATTTCTTTATTGTAATTTAAATATGTAGTCTTTTGTAATAGATGTCTTAGGTTGTGGTGGAGAAGATGAACTCCCCAATGAATATTTGGAGTCTGTGACTGAGTCAAAGATATAATAAATGATATTTAAGTATTATGTTTGTTATTTACTTTCATGCACTTTAATAATGTATCTCGTAATCTGGCCGGATAAGCGGGAGCGCCCATAGAATTGATATTAGGTTTCTAACTTAATATGGTCCGGAACTAGTAGTAAATAACGCTAGGTGTATAGAGACGGTAACGTCCTGAACTAGTCGTGAATGAGCGGTTAGAGGAGGAATCATGAACTAGGTGTGAACTGAGCACTTAGATGATGGATAGCCCGATACTAGGATCTAGAGGTTAATTGGTGAAGATAATAATGCATGTTTATAAACAACTCACTTAGTAATTAGGGTATGTGACACATCGAGGTTAGGCTCTCGTAGGTACCTTAGTTATGAAAGTAGGGGAACTTTAATAGACATAGTGTAACAGTAAGGTGTTACTACAACAAGGAAAAGTCACCGCCGAACATTAATCTAAATAACTATGTTATACACCGGTCATGCCAAATATGAAGAAGGGAGGGAGTCCAACCATCATACCTATCCTCTATGTTTCTGAATCTATTATTATTATTATTATTATTATTATTATTATTATTATTTTTATTATTATTATTATTATTATTATTATTATTTATTTATTTATGCAAAGCATTAGGCTATTTTTATAAAACCTTTTTCCAAAAACCAAAGCGAATGCAAACTATCCAAACTTAAATAACGCTAGTGAAGCTTTGGCATGATCCCTGTGGATACGAACTCATTCTAGACACCTAGAGTGTGAATTATTACTCGACGACAGACTGGTGCACTTGTCAGACCGTAGTCAAGTTTTTGGCGCCGCTGCCGGGGATTGTGTTTACAAAGCATTACTAGATTTATTTAAGTTTGTCAAAAAAATTTCAAAAATACAAAAAAATTAAAAAAAAATCAAAAAATCTTGTTGATGATTGTGAATTTTGATCTGTGAAAGCTCTGGCTAAGGATAAGTCTTGGTATTTAAGCGATCCGTTGATATCAACCTCACTTACCTGGGAATTTTCATGGTGACAAAGACACATGAGACAAACCAAAAATAGTTCCACAGAAAAATATTTATCCAGTGCTAATGAGGTATTTGTTTAAACTGCATGCAGACAGGTACTCAAGAGCTAGGGATTACAAAGGCTGGCAACAGCAGAATCAAAGACAGCATTCTCGCAGGAAAACTCTCAAAATGATGAGAGATGGAGCAAATTGAAAAAGAGAAGCTGCAACCAAAAAGTCAATGGTCAGGAGGATCATTTGACTGAGGCTTCTACAGGAAGCAAGAGAAAAAAAGGGTTGTTTACAGAAATGGTCCGGATACATGATGAAGTATCAAAGTAAGTATAAAAATTATCGTATCCGCAGGGATTGTTCTGAATCAAACGAAAATAATTGAAATCATACGAGAGTAAATTTGCATTAATTAAAAGGGGTTTTTTTTTTTTTTTATAGAATTAGGGTTCTAGAAAAATAACGGCAAGAAAATAGGATTTGATTTCAAGAGAATAAGGCGATTGGACCTTTTCGGTTCATCTAATTACTATCATCTTGGTAGTTCATGCATGTTAACAAATTACAAGTTTAGTTTCACGATTCGATTAAAAAAAAGTAATTATGCTCAATCTCTTGATAACATAATCCTCTCCCTTGATCATAACTCCCTAATCTCTTAGGTGATTTATGATCAATTGAGGTTTTGGCACTTTAACTTTTGAATTCCCAATTAACAATTCGAAATCTCTTAAGTAACGGTTAATTGAATAATTATTCCTAGATCGATAAATTTATTCCTACTCTCATAGTCAAACAAACAATTGGATTCATCACACAATTGGCCAAATCATGCAAAGCATTAAACACAAGGAATAATTAACTGAAACTAACTTCGTAATTCATTAAAATATCATATGAAACTACATGGTTCAAGAGTAATAGCAATTAGAATCCCCTAAGATCCAATCATAGGAATTTAGCTACTCATAATTGAATTAATAAAACAAAATAGAGTAATAGAATTCATTACAAGTGAGATTAGAATGTGTTTCCACACTTGAAATCTTGCTTGAGCACTTCTGGAATCGCCTGAGAGAAATAGTTCCTTGCCGTCAAAATTCTGTCTTTCTTAAACTGAGCAAATTTACAATTTATAGAGCTAGGTTATGTGCCCGCGCATTGGCGCGGCTCCATGGCGCAAATGGTAGTGAATATGCATTTATGCTCTTCATGAAAGTCGTAGCTCTTGATATTAGCTTTCATTTGTCGCAAGTCCCGCGTCATTCCGAGTTACGGAACTCCAGATATAGTCAAAATATCAGACAGACGTCATGATGCAAATTGTGCTGATTTTTCTTCTTTTTCTTGTGCTTCAAGCCAACTTGTAACGATGCTATTTTCTCTTTATTTCATTGCGGAAAACGTTATAAAGCTACCTCAAATGCCTTGAAATATGGTTAGAAACATCGTAATGACGTGAAGTCATCACAACTCCAAACTTGAACTTTTCCTTGTCCTCAAGGAATACCTGTATCTATCGGAAAATCTGGCACTATCTTAACAGTTTAATCACATCAGCAAAGTCAGTCAAGTCAAACATCATAATCAACACTCCTCTGATCATTCCTATTATAACTACACATGCATACTGAATATTATTAGAAAAACAAGAACCTTTTGCAAACATTGACCAAACTATAATCATATATCTCTCTCACATTCTCTTCTGTTTGAAATGGTTCAGTTCGCTCAATCAACACAGTCATAGCTATTCAACCATAGGCTTGCAAACATTCTACAATCGATCGACACACAAACAAATTCACACCTTTAGAGGACTTGAGGGTTATAACGGGGCTAAGGTTTAAGGGTGGATGTTTTTGGATGGTAAGCAGAAAAACTTGGAGTTTTAACGATCACTTTTTTCAAAACAATGAAGTTTTTATTTTTCTTTCCCCCTCCCACTTTAGGAAATAATACTAGAGAACTTATTTTTCAACACACTTTCTCAATCATTTTTTTTTTCTTTTCAATTTTGTGTTTTTTTTTGAGAGGTTTATGAGATACCTCTTTCTTTTTCATTATAGGAATTATTTTATTTTTTTTTTGTTTTCAGTTCTCTAGTATCCCACCCAAAACTTATTCGGTTGCAAATACCAAGAGCAACCCCAAACTTAATGATGAGCCATATGCTCAATTTAGTGTCTGAACTCCAAGAAAATCATCTTTTTTTTCTTCTTTCATATTGTGAAAATTATGGTTCAGCAAAAAACAACATTTTTCTTTCGGCTCAAAGGGGTTAACAAAGGATTCATTATATAAGCAAGGTGGCTTCAAAGGCTCAAGGTACAAACAACTTGCCTCAGTGTGATATTTATAACGATCAATCAAGAAAGAGAATGTAAGCAAGTTCTAGAGAATTAGCTAAGCTGTGGAATCTCCCATAACAAGAAGAAATTTTAAGTGTTTGGGCTCGAATCCTCACGGCTGGGCCGGATTATCGAGTGGTCAATGTTTGAGAATTTTCCTCAGCTTTTCTAATAGCATTCAAGCATACAAGGCAGTCAACAAAAGAACCACACATTCATGTATCAGAGATGCTAACCTAACAGACTTCATTTTTTTTTAAACAAACCAGTATTAATAGTGCACAAGTTTTCAAACAGACATAGACATTCAGAAAAAGACAAGATAAAATGCAAGTTCAAGGAATTAAGCAATACCAACTGTTTTTTTTTCACTGATGAGGCGATCCGCCGTCATCTCTTTGCCCATCGAGGCCAAAGTCTACCTCACATGAATGCTCCCGTTGTTGATAGACATCAAAGTCTTGGGCCCATCTCTCCGACTCATCCAACTGTCTCGACTCTACTCCTTTACTTAACCTGCAAACACAAACAAGGCATACTAAAAGCAGAAATTAGTAAATAAAAACCTTGGGTTGCCTCCAAAGCAGCGCTTGTTTAACGTCAATAGCTTGACGATCCATGACCTAAAAGGCCACGCACTTTTTTAACGTCATTAGCTTGACGCCTCCACCACTGTTAGGGTGGCATATATGTTAGAAAAAACATGACATCCTTCTTCTTCTGCTTATTTGGTAGGAATTCCATGAACTTGAGAAACAAAGAATGTTGCTTCCATATTATCTTCAACTTGATAGTAGCAAACAAATCACAAGTCATATCAATGACTTTATCAATTTCTGTTTGTGCATCAGCGTTGTTGCTAATATCCTTTCTTTGCAAGAGATCTTTCTCTTGAATCGTTGTTGGCTGAGACTCAGGTGTCCCATAGAGATCCACATTCCTTACCTTTGATGGTTCTTTCATGCCATTACTCTTTTCTTCTAAAAAATCTTCTTCTTTTCCTACTACGGTATGTTGTTGCATCTCCATCTCAACCAACTTGTCACACTCAATTGCCTTTTCAACAAGATTTCTACATTCAACTTCAAATCCATTAAATGAACCTTGATTGGAACTTAAAAATTCATCCAAAATATTTTTGAGTTGAGAATCATAATTAGGCAAGAGTTTGTCTTGATCTTCCTCTTTATCTTCTTCTTCTTGATGATGTGCTTCTTCCTCATTCTCTGAGGTTTCCACTGTTTCTTCTATCATTTTATCAGCCTCGGACCCTTCACTTTTGTTGCTTATAGAAGTTAGCTCAATTTGGGTTGTAATTGATTCAGTTGACTCGCTTTCTTGTGCTTCAACATCCACGCTAGAAGTTTCTTCTAAATACTCCTTCCAAGCTTCCACGAAGGACGAGTGTCTTCTAGGTCTTTGGATGAATTCGTGGTAAATTTCAAAAGCATATTCTCTGGGTGAATTGTGGACCATGCAAGCTTCGATGATGATTACATCCCAAATCTTCGAACATTCATCGTGGTTCCATCCTACTGTCATAGCTTATTAAACTCAAAGTGATTGATTAATAGTAAAGCACAGTAAAAAAGATATAAAGATCATGAGATTTTTATATATATATATATATATAGCAACTACTTCTAATAACTAAAAATAGAATCTAATAAAATAAAACTAAATCTAACTAATAATTAAAATTAAATCTATTTTGTAATATATATTTTTGAAACTGAATCTAGTAAAATCTTACTAAATCAATATTTTAACTAAACAAAATCTACTAAATAAATAAACAGAATATAACTAAAGATCCTAAATAAACTCTAACAGAATCAAACTAAAAGAAATAAAATATAATTTTTTTTTGGAATATTAAAAACAAAAAATAAATAAAAGTAAAATAAACTACGTATGATCCAATTACCTTGTTGATTCAATCAATAATCCCCGGCAACGGCGCCATTTGATGAAGTATCAAAGTAAGTATAAAAATTATCGTATCCGCAGGGATTGTTCCGAATCAAACAAAAATAATTGAAATCATACGAGAGTAAATTTGCATTAATTAAAAGGGTTTTTTTTTTTTTTATAGAATTAGGGTTCTAGAAAAATAACGGCAAGAAAATAAGATTTGATTTCAAGAGAAGAAGGCGATTGGACCTTTTCGGTTCATCTAATTACTATCATCTTGGTAGTTCATGCATGTTAACAAAATACAAGTTTAGTTTCACGATTCGATTAAAAAAATGTAATTATGCTCAATCTCTTGATAACATAATCCTCTCCCTTGATCATAACTCCCTAATCTCTTAGGTGATTTATGATCAATTGAGGTTTTGGCACTTTAACTTTTGAATTCCCAATTAACAATTCGAAATCTCTTAAGTAACGGTTAATTGAATAATTATTCGTAGATCGATAAATTTATTCCTACTCTCATAGTCAAACAAACAATTGGATTCATCACACAACTAGCCAAATCATGCAAAGCATTAAATACAAGGAATAATTAACTGAAACTAACTTCGTAATTCATTAAAATATCATATGAAACTACATGGTTCAAGAGTAATAGCAATTAGAATCCCCTAAGATCCAATCATAGGAATTTAGCTACTCATAATTGAATTAATAAAACAAAATAGAGTAATAGAATTCATTACAAGTGAGATTAGAATGTGTTTCCACACTTGAAATCTTGCTTGAGCACTTCTGGAATTGCCTGAGAGAAATAGTTCCTTGCCGTCAAAATTCTGTCTTTCTTAAACTGAGCAAATTTACAATTTATAGAGCTAGGTTATGTGCCCGCGCCTTGGCGCGGAGCCATGGCGCAAATGGTAGTGAATATGTATTTATGCTCTTCATGAAAGTCGTAGCTCTTGATCTTAGATTTCATTTGCCGTAAGTCCCGCGTCATTCCGAGTTACATAACTCCAGATATGGTCAAAATACCAGACAGACGTCATGATGCAAATTGTGCTTATTTTTCTTCTTTTTCTTGTGCTTCAAGCCAACTTGTAACGATGCTATTTTCTCTTTATTTCATTGCGGAAAACGTTATAAAGCTACCTCAAATGCCTTGAAATATGGTTAGAAACATCGTAATGACGTGAAGTCATCACAACCCCAAACTTGAACTTTTCCTTGTCCTCAAGGAATACCTGTATCTATCGGAAAATCAGGCACTATCTTAACAGTTTAATCACATCAGCAAAGTCAGTCAAGTCAAACATCATAATCAACACTCCTCTGATCATTCCTATTATAACTACACATACATACCGAATATTATTAGAAAAACAAGAACCTTTTGCAAACATTGACCAAACTATAATCATATCTCTCTCTCTCACATTCTCTCCTGTTTGAAATGGTTCAGTTCGCTCAATCAACACAGTCATAGCTATTCAACCATAGGATTGCAAACATTCTACAATCGATCGACACACAAACAAATTCACACCTTTAGAGGACTTGAGGGTTATAACAGGGCTAAGGTTTAAGGGTGGTTGTTTTTGGATGGTAAGCAGAAAAACTTGGAGTTTTAACGATCACCTTTTTTCAAAACAATGAAGTTTTTATTTTTCTTTCCCCCTCCCACTTTAGCAAATAATACTAGAGAACTTATTTTTCAACACACTTTCTCAATCATTTTTTTTTTCTTTTCAATTTTGTGTTTTTTTTTTAGAGGTTTATGAGATACCTCTTTCTTTTTCATCATAGGAATTATTATTATTATTTTTTGTTTTCAGTTCTCTAGTACCCCACCCCAAACTTATTCGGTTGCAAATACCAAGAGCAACCCCAAACTTAATGATGAGCCATATGCTCAATTTAGTGTCTGAACTCCAAGAAAATCATCTTTTTTTCTTCTTTCATATTGTGAAAATTATGGTTCAGCAAACAACAACATTTTTCTTTCGGCTCAAAGGGGTTAACAAAGGATTCATTATATAAGCAAGGTGGCTTCAAAGGCTCAAGGTACAAACAACTTGCCTCAGTGTGATATTTATAACGATCAATCAAGAAAGAGAATGTAAGCAAGTTCTAGAGAATTAGCTAAGCTGTGGAATCTCCCATAACAAGAAGAAATTTTAAGTGTTTGGGCTCGAATCCTCACGGCTGGGCCGGATTATCGAGTGGTCAATGTTTGAGAATTTTCCTCAGCTTTTCTAATAGCATTCAAGCATACAAGGCAGTCAACAAAAGAACCACACATTCATGTATCAGAGATGCTAACCTAACAGACTTCATTTTTTTTTAAACAAACCAGTATTAATAGTGCACAAGTTTTCAAACAGACATAGACATTCAGAAAAAGACAAGATAAAATGCAAGTTCAAGGAATTAAGCAATACCAACTGTTTTTTTTTTCACTGATGAGGCGATCCGCCGTCATGTCTTTGCCCATCGAGGCCAAAGTCTGCCTCACATGAATGCTCCCGTTGTTGATAGACATCAAAGTCTTGGGCCCATCTCTCCGACTCATCCAACTGTCTCGACTCTACTCCTTTACTTAACCTGCAAACACAAACAAGGCATACTAAAAGCAGAAATTAGTAAATAAAAACCTTGGGTTGCCTCCAAAGCAGCGCTTGTTTAACGTCAATAGCTTGACGATCCATGACCTAAAAGGCCACGCACTTTTTTAACGTCATTAGCTTGACGCCTCCACCACTGTTAGGGTGGCATATATGTTAGAAAAAACATGACATCCTTCTTCTTCTGCTTATTTGGTAGGAATTCCATGAACTTGAGAAACAAAGAATGTTGCTTCCATATTATCTTCAACTTGATAGTAGCAAACAAAGCACAAATCATATCAATGACTTTATCAATTTCCGTTTGTGCATCAGCGTTGTTGCTAATATCCTTTCTTTGCAAGAGATCTTTCTCTTGAATCGTCGTTGGCTGAGACTCAGGTGTCCCATAGAGATCCACATTCCTTACCTTTGATGGTTCTTTCATGCCATTACTCTTTTCTTCTAGAAAATCTTCTTCTTTTCCTACTACGGTATGTTGTTGCATCTCCATCTCAACCAACTTCTCACATTCAATTGCCTTTTCAACAAGATTTCTACATTCAACTTCAAATCCATTAAATGAACCTTGATTGGAACTTAAAAATTCATCCAAACTATTTTTGAGTTGAGAATCATAATTAGGCAAGAGTTTGTCTTGATCTTCCTCTTTATCTTCTTCTTCTTGATGATGTGCTTCTTCCTCATTCTCTGAGGTTTCCACTGTTTCTTCTATCATTTTATCAGCCTCGGACCCTTCACTTTTGTTGCTTATAGAAGTTTGCTCAATTTGGGTTGTAATTGATTAGTTGACTCGCTTTCTTGTGCTTCAACATCCATGCTAGAAGTTTCTTCTAAATACTCCTTCCAAGCTTCCACGAAGGACGAGTGTCTTCTAGGTCTTTGGATGAATTCGTGGTAAATTTCAAGAGCATATTCTCTGGGTAAATTGTGGACCATGCAAGCTTGGATGATTATTACATCCCAAATCTTCGAACATTCATCGTGGTTCCATCCTACTGTCATAGCTTATTGAACTCAAAGAGATTGATTAATAGTAAAACACAGTAAAAAAGATATAAAGATCATGAGATTTTTTTTATAGATATATATAGCAACTACTTCTAATAACTAAAAATAGAATCTAATAAAATAAAACTAAATCTAACTAATAATTAAAACTAAATCTTTTTTGTAATATATATTTTTGAAACTGAATCTAGTAAAATCTTACTAAATCAATATTTTAACTAAACAAAATCTACTAAATAAATAAACAGAATATAACTAAAGATCCTAAATAAACTCTAACAGAATCAAACTAAAAGAAATAAAATATAATTTTTTTTTTGGAATATTAAAAACAAAAAATAAATAAAAGTAAAATAAACTACGTATGATCCAATTACCTTGTTGATTCAATCAACAATCCCCGGCAACGGCGCCATTTGATGAAGTATCAAAGTAAGTATAAAAATTATCGTATCCGCAGGGATTGTTCCGAATCAAACGAAAATAATTGAAATCATACGAGAGTAAATTTGCATTAATTAAAAGGGTTTTTTTTTATAGAATTAGGGTTCTAGAAAAATAACGGCAAGAAAATAGGATTTGATTTCAAGAGAAGAAGGCGATTGGACCTTTTCGGTTCATCTAATTACTATCATCTTGGTAGTTCATGCATGTTAACAAATTACAAGTTTAGTTTCACGATTCGATTAAAAAAAATTAATTATGCTCAATCTCTTGATAACATAATCCTCCCCCTTGATCATAACTCCCTAATCTCTTAGGTGATTTATGATCAATTGAGGTTTTGGCACTTTAACTTTTGAATTCCCAATTAACAATTCGAAATCTCTTAAGTAACGGTTAATTGAATAATTATTCCTAGATCGATAAATTTATTCCTACTCTCATAGTCAAACAAACAATTGGATTCATCACATAATTGGCCAAATCATGCAAAGCATTAAACACAAAGAATAATTAACTGAAACTAACTTCGTAATTCATTAAAATATCATATGAAACTACATGGTTCAAGAGTAATAGCAATTAGAATCCCCTAAGATCCAATCATATGAATTTAGCTACTCATAATTGAATTAATAAAACAAAATAGAGTAATAGAATTCATTACAAGTGAGATTAGAATGTGTTTCCACACTTGAAATCTTGCTTGAGCACTTCTGGAATCGCCTAAGAGAAATAGTTCCTTGCCGTCAAAATTCTGTCTTTCTTAAACTGAGCAAATTTACAATTTATAGAGCTAGGTTATGTGCCCGCGCCTTGGCGCGGCGCCATGGCGCAAATGGTAGTGAATATGCATTTATGTTCTTCAAGAAAGTCGTAGATCTTGATCTTAGCTTTCATTTGCCGCAAGTCCCGCGTCATTCCGAGTTACGGAACTCCAGATATGGTCAAAATACCAGACAGACGTCATGATGCAAATTGTGCTGATTTTTCTTCTTTTTCTTGTGCTTCAAGCCAACTTGTAACGATGCTATTTTCTCTTTATTTCATTGCGGAAAACGTTATAAAGCTACCTAAAATGCATTGAAATATGGTTAGAAACATCGTAATGACGTGAAGTCATCAATACACAGGAACCATTGGAAAGATGAGAAGAGAATAGAGAAAGACCATCAAGGATGAACTACTACAATCAGGAAAACCAGTCTGCAATGTTACCCCAGGAGAACAACTTCTTCCTTGAAGAAAGAATCAAAAAGAGAGACATGCACGAATATAAGTTTGGGGTGAAATCATTGCGTTCTATGAAACTGCACCGGTAAATTAGTCGCCAACCGGATAGTTGAGGATATGGTGAAACAGACTTGGTCCTTCCTGACAGTAATTAAAAAGGAAGATGGTCAGTGCTTCAAGCCGGAACAAAGAAGCACAATAGAGAGACATGCGAACCTATCCTCTGTAATGGGGGAAATGCCTCAAGCTAATGAGAGGCTAAACAAGCGCTGCTTGGGAGGCAACCCAAGGTACAATTTATTGCTTTATTTTAATTTTCCGCATTTTTAATTTCTAAATTTTAATTTTTAGAAAAATAGAAGTACCACATTTTTTGAGAAAGACCGAAATTTTTTTTTTTGAAAAAAGGCTGAAAAATCAAATTTTTACAAAAATCAGGCAGCCCATCGCAGCACGATGCAGCCCATCGTGCTACGATGAACAACGTTCAATTTTTCAAAAAACAACGGTATTCCATCGCAGTACGATGTATCGTATCGTGCTGCGATGTGAACGGCCAAATTTTCAAATCCAACAGCAAACCATCCCAATACGATACGATCTCATCGTGCTGCGATGAGTGAACGTTGCCTATATATACAACACGAATTTTTCACTTTTTACATCAAAATTTCACGCCGTTACTCTGCTCAAATTTACCCAGAGACTTACCAACAATCCTAATTCTCAGAAAACTCCAAAACTCATATTATTCTTCTTCTTCTACACTTTCTAAACCTTCCACCAACCAAATTTCTCAACAAAAAAACCAAACTTTTTAGAAAAATCCAACCTTTTTACCACATGGCACCAAAACGATCCAGAGTATCAGGATCTGCTCCACAGTCTGCTCCCCCTCGCTTCTTGAGTAGTGTTACTCAGAGGCAACATGGTGTGGTTGGGGAGAAGAGGCTAGTTCAGGAGATTGGTATCGAGATTCCTGCTTTCGACTCAGTTACACGAGTTCGGGAGATTATGCTGGGATACAGATGGGTGCCCTTCAACAACATGTTGGGGGAGTGCAACAGGACCATTGTGGAGGAGTTTTATGGCAATGGTATAGCGTTTGGGAATGGAGACTACAGGTCCTATGTCCGGGGGGTTCATGTCAGTTACTCCCCAGACACTATTGATGCTACTTTTTCCGCCCAGAGGATCAGTACGGGGTTCAGACTAGGCGTGCTTCCTGGAGAGAGGGAGCTATTACCGACGCCGAGTACGACCAGATTCGGGCAGCCCTGGCTATGTCAGGAAAAGACTGGCGTTACTCGAGACAGGGAGCGAGGCAGAGACTACATGCGACGGAGATGTTGCCTCTGGCAAAGTTGTGAGCCAAATGGTGGACCCACAACTTTGAGGCATGCTCCAACGAGACGGAGATCATTACTTCCAGGTGCTTGGGCATCTACTCTATTTTGATGGGGGAGCCCATCCAGGTTGGCCGTGTGATTGTGCAGAGCATCAGGCGCATGATCACATCTTCTGAGGCCACCATTGGTCACCCCTTTGTCATCTCTCACCTCTGTTCCCTAGCTGGGGTACCAGAGGAGGATAACGATGATATCATTGGGCCGGAGATTCCTCTTGGAGCGAGGTTCCTTTCCCGAGCCCAGCGGGATTTTGAGAGGGCCCAGCAGGGGCAGCCACAACAGCCACCACCACAGCAGCAGCAGGTACACCAGCCGCCACCTCAGCAGCACCAGTTCTCAGAGTATGAGCTGGGGATGGTGGCCACATAGTATGACATCCATGTCCGGATGGACTGGGGGTTACCCAGGTACTCCCCCCGCATGATGGATGTTGTTCAGAGTTACAGAGCACAACACCCTCTGCCTTCATACCGCCAGCAGTATCCGGAGCAGCCGGATTTGACCAGGCACTTCAACAGGCAGACCCAGAACATGCTGCAGCATCAGCAGCAGGTTCAGGACAGATGGGATCAGGCAGGTGCTGAGGAGTTGGCAGCCGAGCTGGAGGCTGAGCTTGATAGTGATGACGAGGGCGGACACTAGAGCCGCAGTTATTTTTAGTTTTTCTCTTTACTATTTATGTACTTTTTATTTTATGTACTTTTTTTTTATTTCTAACTATTGTACTTTGAATTTCCTGTTTAATCATTTTCATCTATTCACCCCTTATTCAAACTTACAAAAAAATTAAATAACTGTTTGCTGTTTATTATCTAGTGCATGATAAAACTGTTATAGGTAAGATTGCGGCGAAGTAAGTTATAAATTTTGATGAGCCGAATTTCACGTCTTCGTACAGAAACCAAAGGTGATTGCTCCGAAGTGCGAAGTTCGGGAGACAGAGAGACGAGTAATGAAGCTAGTGTATGTGAGACAAGTGTTCAACTTTCAGATACCTAAGCCATGTGAGGATTTGAGCCAAATATTTCCAAACGGTATTACTACTTTCTTTCGAATTACTATGAGAGTACCGTGTACTTGTTTATTTTCTAGAACTTGATCTAATTCTCTGCTGACTAGTTGATTTGATATTATATGCATTGAGGCAATTGTTTGTTATAACCCAGAGCCTTTTCAAGCCAGCCTTGATTATATTATATCCTTTGCTAGCCAATTTTGAGCCGTAAAAAACAAATTATCCCTTTTGTTTCGGTGACAAACCACGATACAATAGACCAGAAAAACAATGAAATTACCCTCTTTGGAGTTAAGGTAATAGTTCTCAAGTCTTGGCAATAAAATAAGTTTGGGGTTGCTCATGGAACTAGCAACGTTTAAGTTTGGGGTGGGTGTACGGAGAACTATCACTACAAAAAAGAAAAAAAAATGAAAAAGAGACGGGAAAACATAAAAATAAAAAAATAAAAAAATCCCTAAAAAAAAAATATAGTCTCTTAAAAAAAATGAATAAAAAAGAAAGAGCCAAAGGGCAAAAGAAAGAGCCAAAGGGCAAAAGAAAAGAGGCAAAGGGCAGAAACAGTGAAAGAAAAGAACCACACAAAGACACATCCGGTTCTTAATCTCCGATACCAACACAAAAAGGCACCCTAAGGAACAAAGGTTGCGTACACAAAAAGGAACAACAAAGTAGAACTTAACTCCAATGTTTAGCCTAATATTCCCAAAAATGTCCTACCTTGACCTAAGCCACGTTATAACCCTTAAAAGACCTCCAATAATGCATGAATATTGAATTTTGACTGGTTGCTTAGAATTCTTGCAAGCCTATGGTAAAATGGCAAGTTGCACGATGATTGAGAGACAACCCTTTCAATTATGAGCGAAAAACACAAATGTGAGAGAGAGAAAAAGTTGAACATGGACTCTTGTAGGCATTTGTACGATTTGCTACTATTGACGTCTCCTGAGCCTAGCAGGACTGAGCATGATCTTTGCGCTAAGAAATCAGCGGTACCATTGCTGAAATACAACAAGGTTGTGAAATTCCTATCATCTTGATTTATCTCTTATTTCTCTAACAATCTTGTCTGACAGCATGTTACTTGAGGACAAGCAACAGTTTAAGTTTGGGGTTGTGATGACAGGAATTTCTATGGTATTTTTAGTATTATTATTAGTAGTAAAATGACCAAGACAGGCCCAAATACGAAGAAAAACCTACAAAAGCAGAAAAAAGCATCAAGATAGAGTCCAAGATGCAAAAAGACAAGAAAAAGCCCAAAAAGTGAAGAAAATCAGCATTCCATCGCAGCACGATGGCTCTCATCGTGCCACGATGGGAGCTGCTTGTTCGCCAAGAAATCTGAAGAAAATCTTTGCATCGCAGCACGATGGAGCGCATCGCAGCACGATGACAAAACTTGGCGCCCAAGCTGATGAAATGCACAGGATCAGTTATAAAATTGAACTGAATCTTCACATCGCAGCACGATGACTTCATCGTGGTGCGATGCCTTGCTGAGGCCCATTACGAAAACTATAAATAGAGCCTCCTTTTCATTGTTTTATTCATTCAGAAATAGTAGAACATTCTCTACTATAAGGAGAGGTTCAGGGGAGCTCTATTGGGCATAGTTTTCTCCCCTTACGGGAAAACTAACTCAGCAAGGTATGTTTTCTTTAGGCTTTTATGTTTAGGTTATAATTTCTTTATTGTAATTTAAACATGTAGTCTTTTGTAATAGATGCCTTAGGTTGTGGTGGAGAAGATGAACTCCCTAATGAATATTTGGAGTCTGTGACTGAGTCAAAGTTATAATAAATGATATTTAAGTATTATGTTTGTTATTTACTTTCATGCACTTTAATAACGTATCTCGTAATCTGGCCGGATAAGCGGAAGTGCCCATAGAATTGATATTAGGTTTCTAACTTAATATGGTCCGGAACTAGTAGTAAATAACGCTAGGTGTATAGAGACGGTAACGTCCTGAACTAGTCGTGAATGAGCGGTTAGAGGAGGAATCATGAACTAGGTGTGAACTGAGCACTTAGATGATGAATAGCCCGATACTAGGATCTAGAGGTTAATTGGTGAAGATAATAATGCATGTTTATAAACAACTCACTTAGTAATTAGGGTATGTGACACATCGAGGTTAGGCTCTCGTAGGTACCTTAGTTATGAAAGTATGGGAACTTTAATAGATATAGTGTAACAGTAAGGTGTTACTACAACAAGGAAAAGTCACCTCCGAACATTAATCTAAATAACTATGTTATACACCGGTCATGCCAAATATGAAGAAGGGAGGGAGTCCAACCATCATACCTATCCTCTATGTTTCTGAATCTATTATTATTATTATTATATATTTATTTATGCAAAACATTACGCTATTTTTATAAAAACCTTTTTCCAAAAACCAAAGCGAATGAAAACTATCCAAACTTAAATAACGCTAGTGAAGCTTTGGCATGATCCTTGTGGATACGAACTCATTCTAGACACCTAGAGTGTGAATTATTACTCGACGACAGACTGGTGCACTTGCCAGACCGTAGTCAGGTACCTACCAATGGTTTCAAGGTTCAAGAGATTGTTCGTTAATGCAAATGACGCAAAGAATCTTACATGGCATGCAGAAGCGAGAAAATGTGACGGAAAAATTCGCCATGTAGCTGACTCTTTGCAATGGAAGAAAATCGATTCTTTGTTTCCAAATTTTGGCAAGGAGTCGAGAAACCTTAGACTTGGACTTGCTACTGATGGAATGAATTCGTTTTGCAATCCAAGTACTAACCATAGTTCATGGCCTGTTCTACTCATGATTTACAACCTATCTCATTGGTTGTGCATGAAGCGTAAATATATCATGTTATCGATGATGATTTCGGGCCCAAGACAACCAGGAAATGACATAGATGTTTATCTAAGTCCCCTAATTGATGATTTAAGAGTGTTGTGGGAGGAAGGAGTTGATGTTCTTGATGCGTATTCCGGCGAACAATTCAATATGCGTGCCATGTTGGTTTGCACCATCAACGACTTTCCGGCGTATGGAAATTTGTCTGGGTATAGCGTTAACAGGCATAAGGCGTGTCCTATATGTGAAAAGACACAGATTTCCATCAAACGAAAAATGGAAAGAAGACTGTTTATCTTGGACATCGAAAATTTCTAAACTGTTATCATCCATATCGTAGATTGCAGAAAGCTTTCAATGGAGACCCAGAGGATCGTGTTGCTCCAAAGCCCTTAACTGGAGAGGAAGTTTATCAACGACAACGAGGCATTAATGTTGTGCTCGGAAAGTGCGAAAAGAAGCATGTGAAAAATATATGGAAAAAGAGGTTGGTGTTCTTTGATCTTCCATATTGGTCCAGTCTTGATGTAAGACATTGTATTGGTGTGATGCACGTGGAGAAAAATGTATGTGATAGTGTAGTTGGAAGACTTCTCAACATTCTAGGCAAGACAAAAGATAGTGCAAATGCTCGGTTGGATATGGATTTGATGGGTGTACGGCAAGAGTTATTACCACAAACAATAAATAATAAAACATATTTGCCTCCAGCATGTTACACATTGTCTAAAAAAGAGAAAACAAGTTTGTGTCAGTGTTTGCAAAGTATCAAAGTGCCGCATGGTTACTCATCAAATGTCAAGAGGCTTGTATCAATGAAAGATTTCAAATTAATCGGCTTAAAATCTCATGATTGTCACGTGTTGATGCAACAACTACTACCTGTGGCTATTCGTGGAATATTGCCTGACAATGTTAGGAAAACTATAACTAGGTTGTGCTTATTCTTCAATGCAATATGTTCTAAAGCCATTGATCCATTGAAGTTAGACGAGTTGGAAAATGAGGCTGCAGTTATCTTGTGTCAATTGGAGATGTATTTCCCTCTTTCATTTTTTGACATTATGGTTCACTTAATTGTTCATCTAGTACGGGAGATTAGATTGTGTGGTCACATTTATTTAAGGTGGATGTATCCAATAGAGCGATATATGAAGATCCTAAAAGGGTATACAAAAAACCTGCACCGTCCGGAAGCATCGATTGTTGAGAGGTACATTGCAGAAGAAGCTATTGAGTTTTGTTCAAACTATTTGTCAGAAGTAGATGCTATAGGGGTTCCCAAGTCTCGTCATGATGGAAGATGTGAAGGTAAGGGTACACAAGGTTTAAATGTCAAGAGCATGAGTGCTCATGAAATTCTTCAGGCACATTTGTATATATTGAATAACACAGATGAGGTTCAACCTTACTTATCTGAGAACAAAAGCATCGTAAAGAAAACGTATCCAAGGATGAATGAAAATAGGTTGTTAAAAGAGCATAATAAGTGTTTTTCTGAGTGGTTTAAATAAAAAGTTGCTAATGATGGTAGTGTTTCAGATACAATAAAGTGGTTGTCCTATGAGCCTAAACGTAACATACTCACTTGGAGTGCATATGATATCAATAAAATTTCGTTTTATTCAAAAGGCTTAATTCATAATTTGGTCCCTTATGTTTATTTTAGCTCTCAATTTGGTCCCTTATGTTTTAAAACGTCTACGTTAGTCCTTTATGTTTTTAATGTTACCATTAATTGGTCCCTTCCGTCAATTTTTTTAACTCCATTAATTTTTGACACGTGGTGTACACTTGTCAAAAATTAAAGATAGTCACGTGTCAAAAATTAACGGAGTTAAAAAAAATTGACGGAAGGGACCAATTAATGGTAACGTTAAAACATAAGGGACTAACATAGACGTTTTAAAACATAAGGGACCAAATCGAGAGCTAAAATAAACATAAGGGACCAAATTATGAATTAAGGCTATTCAAAACTAAGGGATGATCGTAGTACCATGCAAAATAGTGGGGTTATGGTTGTGGCAGAGTCCATGCATTTCTCTAGTCCCAAAGATAAAAACCCGGTTATGGCATCTTCACCCTACTTTGGGGTGATTAAAGAGATTTGGAAGGTTGATTACGTTTTGTTTAAAGTGCCTGTATTTAAATGCAAGTGGATTGATATTAACAGTGGTGTACGAATCAATGAATTAAGATTTACATTGGTTGATCTTTGCAAGGTATCTTATACAGACGAACCTTTCATCATGGCATCCCATGCAAAACAAGTGTTTTATGTTAAATCCTTCACCTAATAGCAGGTGGTCGATGGTTCTACAAGGAAAAAATGTGCAAGGTAGTGATGAAAATCAAGATGTGATTCTTGATATTTCCGAAACTCCTCCTTTCTCAACAAATGTGCCTAGCTTCGTTGAAGAAAATGAAGATGATGATGATGTGCAAGTGACTACGGTCTGGCAAGTGAACCAGTCAGTCGTCGAGTAATAATCCACACTCTAGGTGTCTAGAATGAGTTCGTATCCACAGGAATTGTGCCAAGTACGACTAGTTTTATTTAAGTTCGATAGTTGCATTCGCTTTGGGTTTTGAAAAAAGTTTTGTTTGAAGATAGCGATATGGTTGTGCAGAAATATAAAGATAGTTTGATTCGAAGTGTGAGGAAAGCTAGTTGGATCGAATCCCTCCCCTAATCCTTCTTGATACCTGTCGCATATCTAGAATGTTTTCGTAACTTCTAATTGTTCAGCGATTAATCATCTTTAATGATAGTTATTAAACTACCCTAAATACTATAGACCGCTCTGGACTTCCGAATAACTAGGACACCCACGGCTGCCTAATTCCATGTTGTCATGTATCCTAGCCATGCGTCGAGCTGTTTTATAATAGTCATGATCGCACATTAATCTTAGCTACTAGCGACTCAGTGTCGGCTGTTCCAGTCTCTACAGGCTAACGCGAGCAGTGTCTGGTGTTTCCGTCTTTACAGGCTGGCGCGAGCAATGTCGGATGTTGCCGTCTCTGGAGGCCAACCCTATCATTTATTGTTTGGGATCTATGTCCTAAAAGCGTACTCTCTCTATCCGGTCAGACATTAAAAGTACGTAATTAAAGCGTAAATAAATAGAAAACAATTCATTCCAAAAACAGAGTCTAAATATAACTTTTATTGTGCCATGTATATGTCCCAACCATTCATTGGGGAGTTCATCTCTCCTCCTACCCTAAGGTTTCTATGCTACTAATTACATAATAAAATATTACAAGAATATAAGACTATGCATACCAATGGCATATATGCCTTGCTGAGGAATTTACCTTTCTCGTTGAAGGGGGGAGAGTTATTCCCGTAGAGAGCTCTTTTGCCATGTGATGACTTCACGTCATTACAATGTTCCTAACCATAATTCAAGGCATTTGAGGTAGCTTTATAATGTTTTCCGCAATGAAATAAAGAGAAAATAGCATCGTTACAAGTTGGCTTGAAGCACAAGAAAAAGAAGAAAAATCAGCACAATTTGCATCATGACGTATGTCCGGTATTTTGACCATATCTGGAGTTCAGTAACTCGGAATGACACGGGACTTGCGGCAAATGAAAGCTAAGATCAAGAGATACAACTTTCATGAAGACAAAAAATAGATTTGACTCTTCTAAAACTGCACCGGGGCGCAGGAAAAAGCTGGCGCCGGGGCGCAAATACTGGACGAAAAACCTAACATTCTGACTTGCTGCGCCCGGGCGCGAGATAAGCCTGCGCTGGGGCGCAGGCTGCCCGGGCGCAGGAGCGTAACCTAATTCTATAAATTGAGATTTTCAGTCAGAATTAGGGGACAGAATTTTACGGCGAAAAAGGCAACTTTTGACAGTGAATCCAGAGGTGTTCAAGCAAGGTTTCTAGTGTGGAAACACATCAAAACCAAACTTGTAATGAATTCTTTTACTCTAATTTATGTTCTTAATTTAATTATGAGTAGCTAAATTCCCTTGATTGGATCCAATGGGGATTCTAATTGTTATTACTCTTGAATCATGTAGTTTCATATGATATTTTAATGAATTACGAAGTTAGTTTCAGTTAATTATTCCTTGTGTTTAATGCTTTACATAAATTGATCACTTATATGATGAACCCAATTGTTTGTTTGACTATGAGAGTAGGAATAAATTTATCGATCTAGGAATAATTATTCAATTAACCGTTACTTAAGAGATTTCAAATTGTTAATTGAGAATTCAAAGATTAAAGTGTCAAAACCTCAATTGATCATAAATCACCTAAGAGATTAGGGAGTTGTGATCAAGTGAGAGGATTATGTTATCAAGAGATTGAGCATAATTACTATTTTTAATCGAATCGTGAAACTAAATTTGTAATTTGTTAACATACATGAACTACCAAGATAATAATAATTAGATGAACCAAAAGGATCCAATCGCCTTCTCTTTCTGAGTTAAATCCTATTTTCTTGCCGTTATTTTCTTAAAACCTGAATCCTAAACAAAACCCCCCTTTTAATTAATGCAATTTTACTATCGTGTGATTTCAATTATTTTCGTCTGATTCGGAACAATCCCTGCGGAATCGATAATTTTTATACTTACTTTGATACTTCATCACCCTCCTTACTCCTCCTCCTTAGCACTAGTGAGTACTTTAGGATTCTCAACTTATGAATGAATAACAATGAATGAGGAGAGCTCTATTTATAGTTTTTCTTAACGGGCTTCGCTGCCATCGTGACCACGATGGATCCCATCGTGTCACGATGGAGTCAGATACACTTCAAATATTAGAAGATTTACTTCTTTTCTTGGGCGCTAAGTCGGTTCCCATCGTGGTACGATGGGAGTCATCGTGACCACGATGGCGCGCAATTTTGAATATATCTACTTTTGGCTCTTTTTCTGGCATTTTTCTTATATTCTTGACTTCTTCTTCAAGTAGCTTGACCTTTTAGGAATTTGCTTGTTTCTGGCCTAAAAAGCTCTAGACTATTGCTAATTACATATAAAAATACTACTAAAAATACATTATAAATTTATGTCATCAGCAAGCTATTTGTTTGGATCATGAAGAAGGGACATGAGAGTAGTAGTATGTTTGTGTATTTTGATTTAACAAGTAGTATAATAAGTTTGTGTTTTTTTGTAATAAGTCA
This sequence comes from Trifolium repens, assembly GCA_030408175.1. NCBI lineage: Eukaryota > Viridiplantae > Streptophyta > Magnoliopsida > Fabales > Fabaceae > Trifolium > Trifolium repens. The sequence goes on from CP125851.1 coordinate 44,776,920, forward strand.
ATTACTATTATGTTTGTGTGAATTTTGATTTAATTAGACCTTTGCTTTTGCCATTTGGAATATTTGTGATTAATTTGATATCCTGATCAATGTTTTCATTTTGTGTAAGCAGATACATGGCCGATTCAACCGTCACGCCTTCTTCAACCAAAAAACCAAGAGGTAGAGGTGTGACTATGTGTAGAAAACTTGCCAAAGTTCGTCATACGGGTATTAAGATAAAGATCCAATTTGATCAAACAATTTGGAATTGTTTTGGTCCTGATTCAAAATTGTCAAGAGTTATTTAGGATTTCTTGCTCGAAGTAATTGTAGTATTTTGAAAGATGAGTGGAAAGAGATAGGTAAAAGGGTAAGAGATAAAATTTGGGAGGATCTTGAGGTATTTTAAAATATCATTTATCCTAATTTAATTTGTGTATCAAGTGATTTTACGATATTTTATTATCATATACTAACACCAAAATTTTAATGTATCTATGTAGAGTTATTTTGTTATTCCAGTAATTGATCCAGATCCAGATAAAGATCCTTTGAGGAAAGTATGGTTTCAATTTGCAGGAGATCGATGGAGAGGTTTTAAGGCACAACTCACGAGAGAATATGTTACAAAGCCCGACGAAGCTCCATATGTGAGGTATACTTATATTTCAAAAGCTGTATGGGAAAAGTTTTTGGCATCCCGAGATACCCCTGAATTTAAGGTTAGTCGGAATTTTTTAATTAGTAATGATTTTTGTACATATAATTAGTAATAATTGTTGTACATATAATGATTGTGGTTATTTTGCAATAATTGATATATTGTGGAAATTGCTGACAAATGCGGTTGTATCACATGTTACCTCTTAGAATATTGTGTCCCTCTGTTTGTTGCCCTGTTATTTGCTAATAGTAATGATTTGAGTTTAATAAATAGGAAAAAAGTCAAAGGGGTAGGGAAAAAGTGGCCAAGAATATTCACCCACATAGATTATCACGTGGAGGGTATGAATTGCTTACAGATAAAATGATGGCTGAAAAGAGATCGTTGCAAAATTCGACATTGAGTGATGAACGTAGTCCATCTCCACCCCCACGTGAAGAGAAATGGAAGAGGGCACGACAAGGGAAAGATGGAGAATACAAATCGGCGGCTACAAGTTGTTGCCGATAAAATTGTAAGTAAAATTTGGATATCAAGAACTTCAATTAGGCGTTGTAAGTTGTTATGTCAATTTTAGGTGTTGTAAGTTGTTATTAGGTGCTGTCATTTTACTTTGCATAGCACTAGTTCATTTTATTAGGTGTTGTCAATTACTTTGCATAGCACTAGTTCATTTTATGTTATTGGGAGTGGTCCTCTGTTTTTCTGCTATGCAGCATTTTAGTTATATTTTATGTGTTTTGTAGGATTCTCTAGTTGAAGAGACGGAAAAGGGCACCTTTGTTCCAAATGGACATAATGATATTCTAACAAATGCCATTGGAACAGCTGAGCATGGTGGCCGTGTTCGTGGTGCTGGATGAGGTGCTAATATTAGCAATTACTTTGGAAGGTCTTCACATTCAACACCAAATATAAATGTCACCGAGCAGCTGAATTTGAAAATAAGTTAGTTGTAGAGCGTCAATCGATGATGGAGACACTTAAGTCTATGGGTTTCTTTCAAACTACCTCTGCAGCAAAGCAAGTGGTTGAGGAGTGTTCTCCAAAACATATTGGGAATGGAAGTGTGAAAGTTAGTTGTTCTGCTGCACCAGCAAACATTAAGGAGGTCTCTGATTATGACACAGACTCAGTTAAAAAATTGTTATGCATGATTGTGAAAAGGAAAAAATATTTGCCCATACACTTAGAACATGATGCGTGTGTCACCAATTTTAATGTGTCGCCAAAGTATATGAAAGACTTATTGGTGGGTGATAATTGGCTTGACTTTTCAGTTCTACAGCTTTGGTGTACGTAAGTGTCATTTTTGTTACTGCTATCAAATATCTATTATGGTTTTGTATATTTACATGATATTTAATGTTTCTTATAAACTATTCAGGTATATGCATCGTCTTTCGATAGCAACAAACAACTCATATATGTATGCATTTTTGGACCCATGTCAATTGAATTTTGCAACAAAGTCAAACTCAATTCAAAAGGCGGGTAAACAATACATACAAAATAAGTTGCGTGATTTAAAGAAAGAGTGCTACTTAGCGCCATATATTGTGCCGTAAGTATATATATATATATATATATATATATATATATATATATATATATATATATATATTAATAGCATAGTCATTAATAATTGTTATTTCACGTGTACAGTGGGCATTGGAAATTAATAATTATGTGCCCTAAGGACAATATTATAGTTTGCCTTTGTTCATCACACAAAAAGGTTGATGAAACAACGAAGAAATATTTTACAGAGTAAGTTTTTGTTTTATTAAGTTTGCCTTTAGTCATTAATAAGTTTTTATTTTATCTATTATAACTGATCATCCACTTCATGCCTATTAAAACTTTGTTGATTTTTAAATTTGTATTTATGTAGTGCTTTCATGGTTCATCAATTTGCTTGTGGTCGGTAATAGAAAGAAGCCTAATTGGATTTTTCCCAAAGTAAGCGTTGGGTAAATTTTAATATTTATTTACGTTCATAATACATAGTTGGTTTTTTTTTAGTATGTATTAACTAAATGTCATTCATATGTAGACAAGAGTACAACCCAACGACAATGACTGTGGATATTATGTAATGAAGAATATGATTGACATTGTCTCTGCTAGTGTTACAAAGAAATGGATAGACGTATTATATTTTGCTTTATTGAAATTTGATTGACATTGTCTGTGCACTGTTTGGTTCTGTTGTTGCTGTAATTTCCGTGCGTTTTTGCTTTTTGTAGTTGCATGCTTTTAATATTTATTGACGTTCATAATTCAATGATAAAATAAGCTCCTGTTTTGATGCTGCTACACTGCCCCTGTTTGTGTCTTGGCTGTTTGTTTTTTGGTTTTGTATGTAGAGCTGGATTTTGTGTATTTGTTTGCTTTGTGTACCTGGTTTTGTTGTTCTGTTTTGCTGGTTTTTGTCTGGTGTAGTTTCTTCCTGGTTCTGCTTTTCTGGTGTGTTTAGTGTGCTGTTGTGTAGCTGTGAGTTTTTGATGGATGCAGCCTATTTTTCTTCCATGTACTTAAATGTATCAAAGTACTATGTTCACTATAAGTGGCATGAATTAAGTTATTTACATATTGTAGGTGTTCAATGATCCTACGACATTAACAGATGATGACTTGTATGAGTTGCGAAATCGTTGGGCAACTTGTTTTCTTGACCTATATAACCCCGAGAATGATTATGACGATGGTGCTGAGGGAAGGAGCTAGGTTTGTGTGAAGTTACTTTGTATTTGTATTAATATGATGATACTGCCGCAAGGATATTATGTGACTTGTTTTGATTTTGGCTTTTGGATGTTGAATGGTTGTATTAACTAATGACATGTTACTTTGTATTTGTTGAACGGTTGTATTAACTTGATTCGGATGTTGAATGCGGTGGAATTTGTAGTATCATAATTTTGGATCGTTTTTATTGTGAAGTTATATATGTTTATTTGCAAGTTATGTTTTGGATGCTAGCATATTGGTTAAAAAAAAAAGCAGGAATTGAAAAAAAAAGTGAAGATTTTACATCTGGGTACAATTTTGGCATATGTGAAAAGTGACGCTTTTACATCTGTGGAAATGTTACGTCAGATGTAAAAAGTCCAATTTAATTTTAAAAAAATAATTGAAAAAATGGTTTTCACATCTGTGGAAGAACGAACCAGATGTAAAATGTGCACTTTTTACATCTGACGGAGCCAGTTGTAAAAAGTGTCTAACTTTCTATAACTCGTAGGTTTATGACTGACTTTCGCCAGATGTAAAAGGTGTTTTCTGCACTAGTGACTTCAGGTGAATATGCCTCTTGAAAATCAATAATAGACATTTATCAATATCATTGAATAACAAGTCAAACTTTAAATATCATTTTCTTTTTCGCAAGAAAATTGATTCTTATCTCATCATTTTCACATCTTCAGATGTACGGACTGCAGGTCCAAAAATCTTTCACTTTGCAAAGTGACTTTAATTAAGTAGCAATTGCGTCTTTTCATTTAGACAATCAATGTCTCGTCTATGATTTATAATAACCTTTAGGTCATGATCCTCATTGTCATCTATCACATATACCGCTTTATTATGTGCAAAAATATTGTCAACGTTGACTTCATCTCGGTTCAATCATATTTCATCCATGACATAATTCGTCGAGATCTCTTTATTTTCATAACTTTCAAGTACTTGATAAGTTCTTCTGGAACTGAAAAATCAATTATGTCAAATACTCTTTTGAGATTTTCATATCCTCACTTGGGTCATATTTCATATTAACTCATTTTCTTATTTGAGGATTTTTATCCTTTGGAACCGACTGGTCTACCACGCTTCAGGGTGGTTAAAACTCATTTGCAATATAAGACTGTCCAAACAGGGACATCCATTTTGATTGGAGCATTAACAGCAAATAGTTTATTTCATAAACTTAAATGATTTATCTTATGAACTTCTAGTTCACACTGAATTTTAAGAGGATCAAGATGAGATAATAATAATTTATTTCAAGTAATTCATTTGAACTTCTGGTTCACAATTTCAGCTGCTTATTCTCTCTCCCTAATATTGGGAAAATTAGTTCATCACTTGATAATTAGCCTAAAGGGCTGTAGATAAGTCTCTGATTTTTCTATCTCAAAATACTTTATAATGTATGGAGAGTCATATCCAATATATTTACCCAATATTCTTTAATAATTCATCTTAGTGCATTATATTGGAGCAATTGGAACATACCAACACATCCAAAAATGCTAATGTGAAAAATATTAGGTTATAAACCTAAATTTAATTGCAAATTAAGGGGAGGATTTTCATATTATAACTTATTGGCATTGATGCGAAACAATATCTCAACATACACGTTTGAGTGTTTCCAAAATATAAATTATAAGCTTTGATTTCATATGTATCGTTCATGTATTTAACTTTAGACGTCTAAAGAATGGATCTCCAAGTCCATTTTTATGAACATATACTTCAAGATGTTCAATATCAATTTTAATTTGACATACAGTACTTATCAAATGCTTTATGAAAATGAGCTTTTAACCAAATCAGCACCTTACAAACTTCTAGTTGTAAGTTGACAACAAACGTACATGTGACCATTTAGTTGATGAATCAATTAAGAATATAATTGGTTCACATGATATATCGATAAAATATGCTCATTTACTTAATTTATCAACTCCCCTTGGGAACAAACCTTAACATATACAAATTATTAGAATGAAGGAACTTCGGGCCCTTCAATACATATCTATTGTATTTCTTTTTCGCATCATAATAATCTGGGATGACCAAACCGGTACTGCCAACGATTAATTTCATATAATTTGTAAACTTCTGGTTTACAATATTTTGTGCTTCAATTGCACTAGTATATTTATAAGTGTAGTATAAACTTCTAGTTTATAACTTTTTCATTACACTTATTTTATCCAAAATATGTTTCGTAATATATAGAGATATATGACATCTCTTCTTTTCTTGTTTCAAAATTATATCTGTTACGAAACAAACGGATAGCTATGAATTTTCATGATTCATATTTTAAAAACATTCTACGTACGTTTAAAAACGTAGGCTTATGAATCTTCAGGATTCATAGTTTAAAAATTTCACCACGATACTTCTGGATCGTATGTTACGAATCTTCAGGATTCATATTTCAAAAATTTCACTATAGTGCTTCTGGATCATAATTTGTGAATTAAAATTCAATCTCTATTTATTGAGTTCTTCAGGAACTAGATTAGTGAATTCTTCCGGAATTCATGATGAAAAAATTGAGTTTTCTAACTTCTTCGGGAACTAAGATTGCTGAATTCTTCAGGAATTCATAAATTAAATTTTCAAGTTCTTCAGGAACTAAGTTTGTTGAATTCTTCGAGAATTCGTAAATTAGATTTCTTAGTTCTTCAGGAACTAATATTATTGAATTCTTTAGCAATTCGTAGATTAAATTTCTAAGTTCTTCAGGAACTTAAGATTATTTGTTGAATTCTTCGGTAATTCATAAATTAAGTTTATTAGTTCTTCGGAAACTAATAACAATATCTTTTGCGATCCTTCAAGGATGCATAAATATATTCTTCTAGAATATGCATGGAATAAATAAATTACCGAAATAAAAAAAAAAAACATAATATTGATTCCGTTGATTTGAATAAATTATAATTAAAATTGCATCACGTATTTCTTCCTTTTTTGAAATGTTCTTTAAAATTAGGTAATCCATATATTTCTTGTGAAATACAGACAGAATGATTATTGGTGACTGGTGAGTATAAAGTTACTTTCTTTATATTCAATTATGTTCAACAAATTTTTTCTCTAACGCAATAGAAACATGATATGAACGTTATTAGAAATAGTATGATGCAACGCAACATAATGAATTGAAAAAGAGGTTTGTGTACATACATACCTTTTTGTACTAATGGTAATTTGGTAGAGTCTCGTGCTGATAACGTGTTATAAACTGATCTATACAAGAGAAATACTATATATGAAGAAGGGAGAAAGGAGAGAATGAATAGTATCTATTATTCATTATTATAGGGTTCCATTACAATGATACATAATATCTATATGTAGGTAAACATGATGGGCCAATTACATGGACCAATGACATATGAACATCCATTAATAATATTCATAACAATTCATTTAGATTCAAATTTATAGAATACATCGATGCAAGACAAAATTTGCAAACAAATTAATAACATCTATGTTAATAACATAAAACAACAAATTGTATAAGTCTACACATTCGACTATATTTTTTTTTTTTTTAAAATTCATTATCCGTCCAAGGACCGACTAATCCAAGGAGACTAATTCTACTGTCACTTGTGGGGGGCCCATTTAAAGCAAGAATTTTTGTTTTACTCTATATATACTAGCCCATCAAAATTGGCACTAGGGAGAATCGAACCTAAGACCTTAAGAGGATCACACTCCAAGGTCCAAAACCAACAACACTAGGTCAACCCAAGTGGGTTGACATTTGACTATATTAAGATGTCTGAAATATTCATACTTCCGGATCTATAATGTTGATGACACCAAAGTCATTGATTGAATCTGCACTAGATCAAATTTAATAATTCAACCTGAAACAAATGAACACCGCACCAAAACGGTACAACAATATTGCGCACTAAGATGGAAAAATAAAATATACTGCACTAAGATGGGATATCAAAACAAACAACGTTGCACCAAGGTAACGAACTCGCAAAAAAAACACACTAAATATATGTGAAAATCATACTTATTTAACTAAAATAGAAATAAAAAACGATTTAGAGAGGTAATTTTAGATGAGAGTTGACCTTAAATCACCCCTCTATGATAGATCCAAAAAAAAAGTGGTGACGACTAGAATAGAATTAGTTAAAAACAATATTCTAACTCATGAAGATCTTGATTGTAGCTTAGTAAATGTGATAATGTTGCTAAAAAACATGACAATTTTTTTTTTAAAAAAAAGAAGTGTATGTAGTGTACACTTATTTATTTTATTTTTTATCAAGTAGTCTAGTGACTAAAAATTCTACTCTTATGGCGGATAAATGGGATGACCGAAGTTCCAATTCTGACCGCTGTGTATATAATGCAATGTCTCTGCCAACTGAACTAAGTTCAATGTACACTCATTTAATTAGACATAAAATGAAAAGTAAAATAATAATTCTATATTAAAAAAATATAAATGATATTTATTTTAAAAGATTTTATTTTATTAAAGTGACATTCATTTTAAAGTGAAAAGAGTATGGCAAACATAAATTACAACTATTAAACATTTGATTGATTTTAAAACATACATTGAGATCTCTTAACAGAATTTCGCATATATAAGAACAAAAATTGTTCCTTATTTTTTCTGACCTCTAAGGAACATTGAGATGGCAAAATGCTTTTACGTTGAAGTAATCAAATTAAAATACGTATGAATATTTGAATAAAAAATTGTATGCACATGCATCAAATAAATAATGCACAAAAATATATATTAAATTCATATATACATAGCTAATATAAATTATCCATCAAAATAAATCACTTCATAATGCTATTTTCATTTAAGTTGGTGTTGAATCAATGTATGCGTAAAAAACTTTTACCCTATTAATAAATAATTAAAGCTACGGTAATTTGCCAACAACCTTCTTTTTCGCCTCCATTTTTGTGTGTTAGAAATAATATAAAATTATTGATGTGATTCTATTTTAACAGCTTAAACTTTTGGGATAATCGATATTTGACATGATATCAGAGCCTCTATGACTAAGTGGTCTAGAGTTCGATCCCCGCCCCCCTTACTTTCTAATTAAAAAGTGGAATTTAAGCATATGGTAGGTGGACATATGCATTATTCACGCTTCAAGCTCAAGTGGGCTCTTGCGTGAGAGGGCGTGTTAGAAATAATATAAAACCATTGATGTGACTCTATCATAACAGCTTAAGCTTTTGGGATAATCGGTTATTTGACATGATATCAGAGCCTCTATGACTAAGTGGTCTAGAGTTCGATCCCCGCTCCCCTCACTTTCTAATTAAAAAGTGGAATTTAATCATATGGTAGGTGGGCCTATGCATTATCCACGCTTCAAGCTTAAGTGGGCTCTTGCGTGAGAGGGCTTGTTATAAATAATATAAAACCATTGATGTGACTCTATCCTAACAGCTTAAGCTTTTAGGATAATCAGTTATTTGATATTTTGCTTAACTGTCTTCTTCCACAAACATGCATAGATTTTTACTCCTTCTGGTCTTTCATATGATGATGATTGTATTAATTATTTGATTATAAGTATACATATGTTATAGTTTTAATATTTCAAGTCTGGTTCTCTCCTAGTTTGTTCTTATATGCTATCATGTATGGCTCTTCCCCTATTGAATGGCTTTTCCCCCATTGCTTAATTGTGTGCAATTATGTGATTTATTGTGTTTTCAGGAGTTAGAAGGTTATTTTAGTCATTAATAGATTTATTAAGTTAGTTGTGAGCCTTTAATTAATTAAAGATGAGTTAACTGAGTAAATAAAGAAATTAATATATTTTAGTGTTTTGAGCTAAAATTAGAATTTATGGGTTAGTAAGTAAAAACGGGGTATGACTAGTAAAGGTGTAGTAATGTTTTGGGCTTAAGTCCAAGAGTAGTAAGGGTCCGTTTGACCTAACTTTTTTAGGTGTCTTAAAAGCTATCTGAAAGGTAAAATTAAAATAAGAGCTTTTAGAAAAAAGCTAAAGCTGATTGGTAATTATTGTATTTTTTAGCTTCAAATGTCTTTTATTTATATATTTTACTCATAAAAATAAAACAACTTTTTTCTATCAGGAGTTTCTTGAAAATCTGTTTGGCCTATCTTCTCATTCTATTGAGTAAAAAAATCTAAAATAAGTTATGTCAAATGGTACCTAAGTAAAAATGGGGGTGTGAGTGGTAATTTTGTAGAAAATTGGGTTGAAGTTATGAGGAGGAGAGAGAGAAAGTCATAACACAATTTCAAAGAAAGGAGGTAGAGAGAGAAGATCGAGAGAAGAATAAAGTGAAGAGAAGGAAGAGAACAAAAGAGGAAGCTAGAAATTGAAGGAAGGACTAGAGAATCCATCATAATCAAGGTATGAGAGTAGTGATTGAGTCCTAGAGTGATTAAGGGAAGAGGAGAACAACCATTTCTCTCCATCCCAATCTCCCCTCACTCTTTTCTTTTTGGGTTGAGACTTTCTTTTCTAAAAATGAAACTTTTTTATGAATATAAGATTATAGACCATGTTACTAAATGAAAGTAAGAATCTTTGGGGTTTTAAAAAGGGGATTTGTAGATGTTTTGAGCTTTTAGGAGCTTTATGTGAAAAAATGAGATTAATAATGATTTTTGCATGAAATGATGTTGATTCATGTTTTAAGTTGTACTTTCATGTTTGATATGCTTCTATATGTTCAAAGTTATCATCTTTAAGCTTCTGGATGTTGATTCTCAAGTTTTTGAGGGTTTTTCACTTCAAACTCGAGAGCAGAGCATGTCTGTTCGTGCACACTCGCTTACTGAGGGATGAATGCTCGCTATGGCTAGGAAGCGTGTTCTTCATGTTTCCCAGAAACATGAGTGCTCGCTTAGCGAGGGCTTCTCGCCATGTCTCGCTTTCTCTCGCCAGGTCTCGCTGCAAGCCCTGGGACATTCTGACTTGTCTCGACAGGCTCTCGCTTGGAGCTCGCTTGGCGAGATTGTCTGGACAGGATTTTATTATATGCTTAATAAAATGAAATTGTATGCCTATATCATGTTTGAATTGTGATCTTATCAATTAATGATGAAGTATGTGACTGTGATATGATCTCATAACTTGAAAATGATTATGGATGATGATGATGATCTTGATTATGTGATAACTTGAGAAGATTAATTAATGTGATTTAATTAATAGAGAAAATGTACTCTTTAACAAAAATGTTAGAATACATGGATTATATTATCCTCTTTGTGATGATCAGTTGATTAAACCATATATGTATGGTAATTTCATATACATGTATTCATATATGTATAATGAGTAGGTGATGCCTAAAGGATAACAGATATTTTAGAATGGTGACTAAAATATATTTGGAATAAGTTTTCTAATGAATTGGTGATGAGGTACCTCATGCATGTAGTAAATGCTAAGGTGACATTAGATTACATTAGGAGATGAAGGTGAAATCATTATGTGAACTACTTGATAATTGACATTATTGTTGTGCATTAATCGCTACTTGTGTATCAATTGTGATTTAACTAAATTATGATGATACATTGATACGTGGATTATATGATTTACTTGGTAATTGACATTATTGTTGTGCATTAATCGCTACTTGTGTATCAATTGTGATTTAACTAGATTATGATGATACATTGATACGTGGATTATATGATTTACTTGGTATTTGATACATGATTTGTGAATTATAAATGTATCTTAATTATATAGTCTTGCATCTTCACGGTGCAAATATTAGTAGATTTTATCATGTCATTATTAAGTGTATAATATTCGATATACTTACATTTATTTGGGATTCTTTACTAACTCTCTGTTTTGCGTACTTGCTGGACCATTGGAGGTTCAGGTTCTCAGGTTATGTTTTATGTTCAAGTTGTCGGTGAAGCTCCGCTCTGATTAGGACACGGGAAAGGGTTCATATATATATATATATGGTTCATACCGTTAATCTTTATGTGTCTCAAAAACCTGTCAAACGATTTTAGATTTTTGTAAAAGTGTGTGTGTGTGTGTGTGTGTTATTTATTGGAAAGGAATGTAATACCTCAAACTAATATTTTATATCTTACTCTTGTTTTTCAAGCAATTATGAATTTATTATCCGCTGTGTGTTTTAAAAAATAATTTTTATAAAGTCAAAATTATTCATATATCAGGTTTGGGTGTTACATATGGACTTTTTTTTAACAAAATAAAGAATTTCTTTAATTAACAGAAACCGTCTCTCGAATTCAATTATATTTATTTTTGGTATATGGTTTTTTTTGGATGTTACTTTTCATTATATCTAGTATATTATTTTATTAATTTATTATTTGTAACTTTTTTATTGGTTGTTTTTAAGAATGATTTATTAGATGCACTTTCACCTAAGACTTTCTCTATAACTTAATCTCAATTTTTGGTGATAGTACAATACAACCGTGTTTTTACAATAATATACAAAGTTACATAAAAAAATTAAGCTTCAACTACTTACTTTAACATTAATTATAAATAAAGTGAATCAATTTTTTTAAATAGTATTCGGTCGAATTTTTCAACCAACTGCATTGACTTTTTTTAACTCTATTTTCTTTCTTCTAGTAGTTTAATAGTTAGACGATGTCTCACATTATAAATGTTAAGAAATGAAGAACCAAAATTTAAATCTCAATTTCTTTAATCCAGTAGTTATCAATTAAACTATTTTTATAAAACTTTTTAACTATTTTTTTACTTATAATTAAAGTCAAAAAAATATACAGTACTCCTTCCGATAAATCTAAAAAAGTAAATTTTTTCTAATATAGTGAACCGAAGGAAGTATATAGTACTAGTGTGAAAGTTGAAACACAAGAATGAAAAATTCTATCAAAGAAAAAAAATCATAGGAGTGAAAAACAAAAAGGCATAAAAAAGGGAGAGTGCCACTACCTAACTAGACAAAGCTAAAAAGTTTTTGATTTCTGCCAAAAATAATTTAAAAGAAACTAAAGTCTTTGAGGCCATACGACAAAGTACGGAGTGTACCTTGTTGAGATGGTTGCACTGACATATCATGTGATATATGATGATTTTTGGTGGATGTTTTGGCTGGCAAATTTTGTTGTTTGTTATATGTAGGCTTCATCAATCCTAATATTAAATGCATGTCGCCCAATCAAGCCCCTCACACATGTCTTTGGACCTACCTATGTATTCTCGATAGATTTATGTTTGATTATGAAGTGAAAAAAAATTGATTTTGAAAGATTAATTCTGTATAATTGATTTTGACAAAAATTGATTAAAAATAAAGTGATTTATGTTTGAATATATTATGTAAAAGTGAGTTGAACAAAAGATTTGAATGTAAGAATCAATTATAGAATCAAAAGCTACAATTTATAGCTTCAAGTATAATTAATTTTGAAGACATAATCAATTCTACTTTTAAGAAACCAAACAAGCCATAATTAATTCTATACATCTAAATCAACTTTGGATACTCCAAAATTGAAACCAAACATACACTTAGATTATCTGCATTTAAAAATCATACCGTCACTTATATTTAGTAGTTTATTCTTAAGGTAAATTTATCTTTGGTTAATAGGTCTTTACCCCCTGCAAAGTAGACGAATTTTGTTTTACCCCCTGTAATTATTATTTTTTAGATTACCCCCCTGCAAAATTTATTTTTTTGATTTACCTCATTGGATGCACTTTTTAAATCGGTTATTTTGTTCAACCGATTTAAAAAAGTGTTGTTTTTTAAATCGGTTATTCTGTTTTTTTTGCCTGCCACGTCAGCAAAAGGGGGTAAATCAAAAAAATAAATTTTGCAGGGGGTAATCTCAAAAATAATAAATTATAGGGGGGTAATGCAAAACTCGCCTACTTTGCAGGGGAGTAAAAGTCTATTAACCCTTTATCTTTTATATTTTCTCTCTAATATTTTCCACTAAGATGAGTGAAAGATTTTTAAAATATAGCAAATTCAAATTCTTTTTTTTTTTTTTGATCAAAAGGTGGTAGCAAAAAGCTAGCCACACCAAAATATATATAAAAGAGAGAGAGGATTACAAATGGAGGGGGCAAAACCAAACTCCATCAAGAAGAAACAAACCTAAAATTAGGCAAACCTAGTTTATTATGAAGAAGACAATCCATGATAAACCTAGGAGCCATAGTCCAAGAAGTAAAAAGAGAAACATTCAAACCAAAATTAGCAACCAAATCAGCCACTTTGTTGCCTTCTCTAAAAACATGAGTAACTAAGAAATTCATTTGTCTAGTTTTTGTCAAAGCATTCTTCCATCTATTTCTTAAAGGCCAAGCAACACCAACATCATGATTTTTAAAAGCATTGACCACCAATATTGAATCAGTCTCCAGCCATAAGTTGTTCCACTGATTATCAAAAGCAATTTCAATTGCCTTGATAACTCCACTAAGTTCGGCAAAGTAAGAAGAAGCAATTCCTAGAGGTTCAACAAAAGCAAGAAGGAAATCAGCATTATGATCTCTGAACACACCCCCACGGGAAGCTAAACCTAGATTCCCAATTGAAGCTCCATCAGTATTGCATTTGATCCAGTTCAGAGAAGGAGGCATCCAGATGACTTCTTTAAGACAAGGCACTCTAGGAGTGTGAATTGTGATTTTGAAGAATTTCAAAAAGGAAAAGTCTTTTAAGGAGTTAGAAGAGACTTTCTTTGTAGTGTTTCCAGTTATAGAGGTGCTAGTAATGATAATAGAAATAGCATTCTTCCAAGAAATAATTTTATCACTGAACCTGAGTTGATTTCTAGCAAACCAGATTGTATTCAACAGGTTAGTAATAGTAGCAACTAGAGTTATCTTACCCTGGGGAGACCAATGATTATCACATAATTTCCACATATCCTCCATACAAGTAAACTGAATAGTTTGGTTTAAACAACCAGCAAGCCAAGACCACAGTTTGATAGCATAATCACATTCAAAGAAAATATGAAAAGAAGATTCAACCTGGCTCTTGCAGAAGCAGCACATGGAGGTAATATGACAACCTCTAACCATTAAGTTTTCATCAGTTGGAACCTTTTCATGCATGATTCTCCAAACTAGAAAGGATTTTGAAGGTGGAATGTCAATATTCCAAATGAGTTTTGCCCAAGAGAGATCCTGAAATTGATGCATCTTGAAAGAATAAGCTTCCTTGAGCTGCAAGTCACCATTGTCAGAGTGCTTCCATAGGAGTTTATCCCTGGAGAAGATCAAAGGTATGGTGACCTTAGAGACAATCGAAAATAGGTTTGGAAAGGCCAGTACAAGATGATGAGGAATACTCCAAGTACCATTGAAAATGAAATCATTGACTGAAGTAGATAAATGTTGACTGATATGATCAGGAATGTTGAGCTTAATTGAAAGAGGGGCTCCACACCATTCATCATTCCAAAAATTGATACTCCTCCCATCTCCAAGAAGCCAAAAGGAGTTTGCCATGATAGTTGGAAATTCAACTTTGACACTGGACCAAATAGAAGAGTAAATGTGATGTTGAATTATTCTTCTTTTCCTTAGAACTCTATCCCTTAATAACTTAGCCCAGCTGGTATCTGATGTGAGAATGGTCCAACACAACTTTAAATTAGAAGCAGCATTTAAAGAAGTTAAAGATCTAATGTTGAGGCCCCCTTGTGAGAAAGGTCTACACATTTTCTTCCAAGAGATTGTAACTAATTTTCTTTGATCAATGTCTCCACTCCATATGAAATTTCTAATGCACTTCTCAATGTCTTTAAGTAATGCAGCAGGCCAAGAGTAAAGAGAGATGCTGTAAATCAACATGCTTTGAATGACTGATCGAACTAATTGCACTCTTCCAGCAATAGAGAGTAAAGAGGCCTTCCAAGCAGAAAGTTTTAACTTTATTCTGTCTGCAATAGGCTGAAGATGAATTGTTTTAGGCTTACCTCTGAAAATGGGGACACCCAAGTAGTTGAAAGGGATGAAGCCTAACTTGAAATTCAACAACTGAACAATAAGAGAGATCCTGCCACGAGTAATAGACCCAGAAAAAATTGTTGATTTGGAGGTGTTAATAACCTGCCCTGATTCTAAA
The DNA here is from genome assembly GCA_030408175.1 of Trifolium repens. Classification (NCBI taxonomy): domain Eukaryota; kingdom Viridiplantae; phylum Streptophyta; class Magnoliopsida; order Fabales; family Fabaceae; genus Trifolium; species Trifolium repens. The sequence continues at coordinate 44,792,434 of CP125851.1, forward strand.
GCATATTGATCAAACAGATCCTTAAGAACTCTAATGCCAGACAAATTCCCTTTACAAAAGACAAGTAAATCATCAGCATAAAAAGAATGGGAGGGAATCATGCAGTTTCTTGTGCCTTTGATTTGATTAAGTCTGCCTTGTGAAACAAGAAAAGAAATAGCTCTGCTAAGCACCTCCTCAGCCAGGCAGAACAAAAGAGGTGAGAGAGGGTCACCTTGCCTAACCCCTCTAGAGCATGTGAAATATCCATGAGATTTACCATTAATTGAAATAGACAAGAAAGCAGAATGAAGAATGACTTTTATCCAATTACAAAATTTCTCATTGAAACCAAAAGCTGTTAGAACTTTGATAAGAAAAGACCAATCCAAAGTATCAAAAGCTTTAGTAATATCTATTTTAAGGGCTAAATTCCCACCAAAAGACTTGTTGTGCAGAAGGTTTATAGCCTCAGAAGCAGTACACAGACAATCATTTATATTCCTATCATGAATGAAACCTTTTTGCTCATCAGAAACTATAGAAGGCATGATTGAGGCAAGTCTATCTGCTATGATTTTGGAGATGATCTTAAACTTGAAGTTAGCCATAGCAATAGGTCTGTATTGATCAATTGAAAGAGCATCAGGACTTTTGGGGATAAGAGCAATAATGTTGGAGTTGTAACCTGGCAGAATCCACCCTGAAGTAAAGAATTCAAGCACTGCATTGACGACATCCTTGTGAACAATATCCCAGTAATGCTGAAAGAAAAAAGCACCAAACCCATCAGGACCAGGTGCACTATCTTTGTTGAGAGAAAAAACTGCTGCTTTGATTTCCTCAGTAGAGGGAAGCATGGTTAAAATAGCATTGACATCATCAGTGATCAGATGAGGAATAACTTCATCTACAAGTCTGGAGTCCTGCAAAACAAAGTTAGTTGAAAACAAATTTTTATAATAATTAACTATATGATCTGCAATTTGGGATTGATCAGTAAGCACATGTTCACCATCTTGCAGGGATGTAATGGTTTTGGTTGAGGTTTTGATTTTGGTTAATTTATGGAAGTATTTGGTATTTCTATCCCCCTCAAGATGCCAATTCAATCTAGCTTTCTCCTGCCAAAACACTTCTTGCCTGCTTAAAGCTTCTTCTAAGACTGCACTAGCTAACTTCTCTTGAGATAACAAAGCATCAGTAGGGCCAATGGTTTGAATTTGATTTTGAATCAAATGAAGATTCTGATCAACAGATGAAACTGCATCATTAACATTACCAAAACAATCTTTATTCCACACTTTCATTTTTTCTTTCAATAACGTCAGCTTCTTTGATAAGATGAACATAGGGCAACCAGAAACATTAGTATTCCAACATTCAGCAATGATATTAGCACAATCAGGGTGAAGAGACCACATTCTCATGAATTTGAAATTGGAGGCAAAAGAATTGGAAGTGAATTGAAAATCAAGAAGAAGGGGAAAGTGATCAGACTTGTGTTTAACTAGAGCAGTGACAGAAGAAACATTTCAAGTATCAATCCAAAGTTGATTGCAAATTGCTCTATCTAGTCTTTTCTCAGTGTGCCTAGTCCCACCTCTACCATTGTTCCAAGTGAAATCAGCACCTCTAGTGGGTAAGTGAAGAAGATTAAAAGAGTCAGACCAGGTTTAAAACTCTTGCATAGGCAACCTAGCAGGAGAAATTCTACCTCTGTGCTCATGTGCACCTATAATCACATTAAAGTCACCAATGAAACACCAAGGTAAGTGATGTTGGTTTTGGAGGATAGACAAAGAATTCCACAACTTTCTTCTTTTAAAATAATTTGTTGAAGCATAAATTGCAGATATGGCAAAAGTTAAGTTGTTTTCAGTGAAAGTGAATGAAACATGTTGGTCATCATAGGCTAAAAGGGTAGGATTTAGGTTTAATTTACACAAACACCAAATGTTAGGCAAAAGTTTATCTCTTTGGTTCATGGCAAAAAGTTTCAAATTTAAGTTAACTAACCACCTTCTAGGAAAGTCATCAAAATTCATCCAAGGTTCAGATAGAAAAACAAAATCAGGTTTATAGTGATTTATGATATACTTCAAAGCTAATCTTGTGGGTGCATTAGCTAAACCCCTTGTGTTCCAATATAAGCACTTCATTTGAAAGGTTTAGGGGGAACCTTAGATCTGGTTGCATATGAATCCTTGCTAGATTGAGTTTTCTTTTTCTGAATTTTTTTCCGATGCTTTGAAATTGCAACAGTGAAGCCTTCATCAGGTGCAGTAGCCTCCAAGTTGTTAACTGCAACCTCAACATCTTCTTCTTCAGCCATGTTAGCATAAGATTCTTTCAGAAATACCATATCTTTCACCACATTAACAGGAATTTGTCTTTGTTCTGTATTAGCAGTAGCAGGACTAGTAACAGGAGTTTGTTGTTGTGCTGGATCAGCAAGAGCAGGACTAGTATCAGGTTGAAATTGAGTAGTATCCACAAAAGAGTCATCTGAGTCACTAGTATCGTCAACCAATCTATTTCTATTCAAATCAGCTTCCAACTGTTGGTCTTGATTTTTCAAAATAGCTCTGGGGCTTTCAACAGGACTCAAAACTGTTACACTGTTAGTAGCTTGTTTAGTAAGTAACCGAACATCCACATGTCTCTGCTGAGTAACTTGTATAACCTCCACCACATCTGCAACAATTACTTCCTTACCTTTACTTTGCAATGATTTGTCACTAGAATCTTCAACATTAATTATATCTCTTTCAATACTAGTGTCTGATTCTTTGTTAGCCTCAATGTTACTATCCTTAATAACTTCATTCTCTTTGCTCTGTTGTGCCTTATTTGTATGGACATACATTTTCTTTGGTACCACTGTTGGCTTTTTCTTGGAAGCAATTTCTTTGTCTGGATTCCTCATCTCATCCTTGTTCCACCTCCTACAATTGTCCACATGATGCCCTATGACCTGACAATTGTTACAAAAATCTGGGACATTTTCATATTCTAATTCTACAAAGAAAGCAAAACCTTTTCTTTCAACCAACACTTTGAACCTCAAAGGTTGACTAAGGTCCATATCCACTAAAACTCTAGCAAATTGCCCAAAAGTTGTTTCGTGCATAGGTTTAGCTGTGACAGAGTCAATACAAATGGGAGTACCAATGCTACTAGCAATTGCAAAAAGTATATTTTTGTGCCAATATTCCTGAGACAAACCAAAGAACTTCACCCAAACTTGAGCTGAAGTGTTATGTTGCAACTTAGGGTTAAAATCTTTGGTCCACGCAAATAGTTTCAACATACCAGGGTTGATATTCCACGAAGGAATGGATCTAACTCTTCTAACATCTTCTAAAGTGGAAAAGGTAAATTCAAAGAAACCCTTACCAAGTGAGATGACTCCCCACTTTGAGAAATCCTTCCAGATCAACGATAGCTTCTCTTTCAAGGCAACGACGGACAACGGCGTGGATCCTTTGGGCCAAACGATCCTCCCGTGGAGATTATGTTTGCATGCATCCAAACCAGCTTGATAAGCAACTTCAAGGATCTCAATAGCAAGTCTATCACCTTTTACTACTGGTTGAGGGAACTGCGACAAAGGAATATCACAAAGATTGGTTAGGGCTTGAGCAAAGGTTTTAGGGGTGACGGTGGGTTTGGGTGGGTCGATGATGGTGTTTTTTGGTTCGGAATCAAGATCAAGACATTTCCAAGGAATATTGAAAGAAGTCATGATGATCGGTGATGGTTAATGAAAGGCGGTTTAGGTTGAAAGTGAAGGTAAGCAAGACGATGAACAGTGTTACGTAGTCACCGCACTCTCTCTCTCTAGAAAATACATCTCTCTCTCTCTCTTGTTTTTATTTAGCAAATTCAAATTCATCCTTGTTACTGTCTCTTTTCATATACATGCAGAAACATAGGGCATGAGCATGCAATCCTGACCATCGTTATAGGTTTTGAGATGAAATTCCAAGGGATTAATTGGTAGGGTTGCTCATTAATTAATTGCTTATTCATATAACCAATCCATGATTCCATATGCATATCAAAAAATAAGTGAAACAGATAGTTTAGAGGAGGAGCGTCATTTATTTGGCTAGCCACGACGTGGAGGATTTGACGTTTGTATAATAATATTGTGTTTAGAGGAGTTTGTGCCAATGTGTCTTTTTTGGTGGACCAAATTGTTCATATTTCTTGGTTTTGGTTCATAGGCCGGCTTGAGAGTAATGTTTATATTGATATTTTTTTTATTGGTGTAATAATCCTTTAGTTTGCTTCCAATGTATCAGATAAATTAGTTCTCGAATTGTAAGAGTTGAGTATCCCTTAGGGCCCATTTGGTGTGCATGATAAGAGACGGGATAGAATAACTGTATCATATTCTGTCACAATTTAGTGTTTGGTGAGACAACATGATAAGTTGCTTCCAACTTATCATATCATGTCTCTCTAGTTATAATTCTTATTTTGAATTTGAACTAGGTTACCAACACGATAGAATAAGAAAATAATTTACTGATTTATTCTACCAAAAATATTTTAAAATAAAAATTGAAAATTAATAAAATATACTCCCTCCGTTTCTTTTTGTTTGTTGTTTGAGAAAAATAGGCCAAATTAAGAAAGTGTATTTTTGTACTTTATTTTCCTATTATACCCTTTTTTTGGGATATATTATACACTAATTTTAATCCACCAAAAAATTCCTATTATTTTGCCCACACTTTCTCTTTCCAAAAAATTAAAACCACCAAAAAAAGATTATATGAAGAAGTTTAGTAAAAAAAAATACAATAAAAAGATTATATGAAGAAGTTTGGTAAAAAAAGAATACAATAAAAAAATTATATAAAATTTAGTCAATAAAAAAAATTAGGAAGGAGGATATAATAGACAATATATAACCTCAAATTATCAAAAGAACAAACAATTTGAAACAAATTTGTTTTTCTAAAACAACAAACAAAAAGGAACGGAGGGAGTATATAATAATATAATTTGATATTAAATTAAAAATAAAACAATTAATTTTTAAATATATAAATGATTTTCTCACAAGGGTAATTTTGTAATTTATATAATCTATAAAATCAAAATTCTACTAAAATTACAATATTTAAAAGTAAAATAATTATTAAAAATTACAAAATAGGGAGATAAATTAAAATTTTATAACAAATTAAATATAATTTTCATGCATTGATAGTATTATTATTTACATATAAGATATATCGTATATTTATCTAGCTTGTCTTATATATATATATATATATATATATATATATATATATATATAATTGAGTTATTTATTTGATCATGATTCATATAAAAAAGTTAACTTGTTTATTTGCTCATGGTTTTTATTTCAAATTATATAAAATTATTTCATTACATATTTAAATTTTATTTATTTATAATATTACAAAAATTTAGAAAAAATAATTGTTTTACAAAAATATTTTGTCATTTAAATATGATATATAATCTTATCATATTATCATGAGGCATGTATAAAAAACATGATAAAATAGTTATCATGTTTGTTATCCTGTGTGTACCAAACGCCAGATAGGATAACTGTTATTCTTGCTTATATCATATCATATCCTTATCTTGTTTTATATCATATTCTATCACTATCCTATTTTGCGCACCAAACATACTCATATACTCTTTATAATTCAATTCTTTTGCTTATAAAAAATAATAATAAGTGAAACAAAAAAAATTAAATATATTATGATGACTTGAAACTAATTGATAATAGACCCCACACAAACGAAGCAAAACTAACCATATGGTTGATGGAGTGATCCTGTTAGTATGCTTGCATAGCATTTGACTATTTGCTTGCAAGGATGCTGTAGTATCGATATCTCGCTAAATACAAGTAAATGTTGTTGAAAATCTATTTGCCATTTTAGATAGGTTGAACAAAGATGATCAAGAATTATTTAGTATTATGGTGTGGAGAATTTACGGAAGCGGTGGAATAATAAAATTTGGGAGAACGTCACCGAGTTTAACCAAAGTGTATGCGAAAGAGCAAAACATCTTCTCATAGGTTGGCAAAATGCTCAGCAAATCTGATCTTTAATCAATATTCTACAGCCGATTTCCCGGCCAACCAGATAGAATAAGCCAGCTTACAGAAGGCACAAATGCAACATTCGTGCTCCATTCTCATCTACTCAAAACAAGGTGGGGATTGGTATGTGCATTAGAGACGATCAAGGAAAGTTTGTGACTGCCATAACTGAATGGATCAAGTTTATTCTTGATGTGGAGATTGGATATGCTATCGGACTATTGTGATTGATTTTGAGATTGCAACTTCACAACATCGATTTTGAGATTGATTGCAAAAGGGCATGGTAGGTAGTTTGCGATTGATTTTGAAGCTATTTTAAATGATTGTAGGTCTATGTTAGCAATAAATTTTGTGAATTTCATGTTAAGCTCATTAGGAGAGACAAACAAATGAAGTTGTTAATAAGTTAGCTTGGGTGACTTCATCTTTAGCTAGTTTCCACATCTTCAGCGACATGGTGACATATATCTATAATATTATCTCATTAATGAAATGAGATAAGTCTTTTACTGTCAAATAAATAAACCTCATATTAATAACTAGCGTTTAAATTGCCACTAACATGATTGTATTAATTTCTCACTAAATTTTGGTGTTAAATTTATATTTTTCAAAAAAGGTTTCTGTCGTCTCCTCTTTTTTCTTCCTTCCAACATTAGCCGTCACTACTTTTTTTCTTCTTCTTAGTCTATTGAAGATGGGTGATTTTAGGCCAATTTTGGCCTAAAGTCATCCTTCCAAATTGTTTTTCTTTCTCATTGTAATAAATAAGTGTCATTTTCACATATTTGTTTGTTTTGATTTCTCGTCTTCGTACGGTATATTTGGTTGTCCCGTCTTTGTGGGTGTGTTTGTTTTTCCGTCTTTGTGCGGTGTTCATTTGTTTCAAGTTGAAGGAGTAGTTCCGATATAGTGCAAATCCAATCAATGTCGACTTTGGTGTCATCAACGCTACAGATCCGGAGGCATTGATATTACGGACACTTGACACTTCAATATAGTCATATTTGTAGGAATATGTAATTTGCCGTTTTATGATATTAACATGGATGATGTGTGTTTGTTTGCAGATTTATCCTTTGTATTTTTAGCGATTGTAAATTTGTATTAAATCGATGTACTCTATCCATTTGAATGAACGAATATCATTTATTTTGTCAAAATAAAAATAAAAATATAATCTATTTCCTTTGCCCTCACACTCTATTAAAAGTTGACCATATCTCTAGCTAACTTCATTTATTCTTAAATCTCTCAATATATATATCCAATATATTTTGATGAATTCCAATATATGTTGATGAATAAAATACACTACTAGTATTTTTTTTTTACGAACTACTAGTAATTTTTTTAAAGGCAAAGAATATACTAAATGAAGGGATTAAAAGACCTAGACAACCTCTTGACCGAAAAAAAAAGCTACACATCTCTGCACTAAAAGAATAAGACTACAACCAACAAATGAATGCATTCAATTCACTATATCAAGAAGTAAAAAAAACCAAAAAGCAATTGAACACCCAAAACCAGCAAAAGCACAACCGCCCCAAAGATCAGTCACATTCATATATATTCCTCTTAAAGTCATAAGATCCGCCATATTTTTATAAAATATAAAATAGGTTAACTTGCCGTGATAAAGCAGTAATAAACAGTAATCCATTCGTATTTTCTGTTTATTTATTTTAAGGAATAAAATTCACATGGTTTGTCCCGTGAGCATAATTTAATTGGTAGGACAATTGTATTATATATGTAGGGGGTCGGTGTTCGAACCTCGATCATCCCATTTATCCATCTTAAGCTAGAATTTCTAGCCACTAGACTACTTGACCAAAAAAAAATTTCACATGGTTTCACCAAAAAATAAAAGTAAGAGAATTTCAACAAAAAAAATAAAAAATTCACATGGGATGATCTAGTGGTGAAAACTTGATCTTTAGAGTTTGCTCTTATTAAGATCTCAAGTTTGGATCCACTCGATATCATTTTTTGTAATAAGATTTCAAGTTTTGACTTTAAATGAGCACTCCCGCGCAAATGAGTGGTGATATTGGAGTCCTTCAAGTCAATAAGTCTTTAGGTTGGATACCGAATTATAGATGTAGATGTTGAAATTCTAATCATTGTATTATTTAACAACCCTTGATTCCACTTTTTAATTAAAGAAAATTATACTACGTACTGTATTACTCCATCCGTCCCAAAATAAATGACCTAAATTTGACTTTGTATACTATTCATGTGATCTACTTTGACCATATTTTCCTACTAATATGGACATGTAAATATTAGCAAATGAAATGTTGTTTGATTTGTCTCGACGAGTACTTTCAAAATATACAATTTTTATAAATTTTAATAATATATAATTAAATATATTAACGATTAAAATTGTACATTAACGATGGTATAATGAGTAATTAGGAGGAATGAAGAAATAAGATCCATATCTCAAGATAAGCGCACGCATGTGCGGCTGCTGGCATGGCCTTAAAGGCAAATGGTCCAGCTTCTACCTTCTACACCGTACCACACACAACACATCCGTTTCCCTTTCTGAATTATTTCTTTTTCTTTCACATAAAGCTACTTATGGAAACAATACAAATACTATCTTATCTTAATAATATATGTTTGGTTATATGTTGATTCTATTCAAGAAAAAATAAGCATGTCAAAATCAATTTTATATTTTTATAAATAATTATACACTTATTTTATTTTACCTTTTTTTTATAATTTATTTCTTTTGACAAATAGTTTAGTGACTAAAATTTTACCGAGAATTGTTTTAGCAACAAAGCAAAGAGGGCGAATGCCCTAAGCCCCAAAAACTAAGCCCAAAATTGGGAGAAAAATATTATTTAGATGCTCATTAAACCCCAAGAAAAATATGCCAAAATTCTTTTTTTCCCCTACGGCTTCTTATTTTCTCTCCGCTCATATATATCAACATATCCCACACTCTTAGAAATCAAATATTTAAATTAAGTCAGATATAAGCTTAAAGTTCTACTGACTAATGCATCTACAAACAAATAACCTAGGTCCAATATATAGCATTGGCCTCCCCCTTGTTTCACCATACTAAGCGATGTGAGATTTCTCCAATAACTAATATTGTTTAACCTCATTCTTTATTTAAAAAACTGAGAGATATGAGGCTTGACAATCAACCCTAACAAATATCTTAGAAACGACCTTAATTTCACCCTAAAGGTGAGTAAATAGAGAGCTTGAGTTCGCGAATAAGTGAAAAATTTTAAGAGTCAAGTAGCCTAATGATTATAATTTCACTTTTTTTATAATTAAATAGCCTATTTGTTTTAAAACATTTTTAACCGTCTTTCCGTATTTACAATATACCTCATATCTTAATCTTTAGATTGTAAAGATGATTATTGTAAAAATAAATAAATATAACATACGATAAATACACAAGCATTCTTTTCATTATGTTATATGTGCGGAGTTTCAAACGCACTCTAAATATGAAAATTTTAAACAAAAAATAGTTGACTAAAACAAAGTAAATTATAAAATAGTTTAAGCATAATTATAACTTTTACCTTTTAAAGCATAAATATTTTAAAAACTAAAATAAACAGTTACTAAAATAAGAGATATAGCTTATTAAAAAAATTAAAAGAACGCGTCTAGGTGGGGAGGCGGAGGGGCGGCGTGGGTGTGGCGGAGACAGTTGTGGGTGTAGGAGGAGGAGATGTTGAGGGAGTGTCAGACTTTACTTCTTAATGTCTTTGTGCAGGTTGGATCTCCTGACAGGTGGCAGTGGGTGCCTGACCCTGCCACTGGTTCCTCCGTTCGCGATGCGTATCAGATTTTGACTTCCCAGGATACTGTTACTTTGGGGGCAGCTGAAAACCATATATGGCACAATCAGGTGCCCTTGAAGGTGTCTATTTTTGCGTGGCGTCTCCTACGTGATCGGTTGCCAACGAAGACAAACTTGGTTAACCGTGGCATTCTCTCTCCAAATCTTCATTTTTGTGTGTCAGGGTGTGGAGGTATCGAGTCGGCTCAGCACTTGTTCCTCTCTTGTGGTACCTTTGGATCTCTTTGGGCGCTAGTTCGGTCTTGGATTGGCATTTCGGGGGTGGATGCTCATAACCTCCCTGATCACTTTCTCCAGTTTACCTATCTATCCGGCGGACTTCGAGCACGTCGGTCTTTCTTGCAGCTCATTTGGCTTGCTTGCGTTTGGGTTGTGTGGAATGAACGAAACCATAGAGTGTTCAGCAACTCAGTAAATTCTATGCTTCAGCTTTTGGATAGAGTCAAGATGTTTTCCTACCGGTGGTTGAGATCGACGGATATTACTTTAGTTTCAAACTTTCATTGTTGGTGGTCGAACCCTTTGCTTTGTTTGGGTCTCGACTAATGTATTGATTTTCAGTTCAGATGCTTATGTAACTTTTGTAGTCTACTTTGGTACATCTTATGCTGAGGTAGCAACACTTCTTTTCATTTATATATATATATATATATATATATATATATATATATATTCCATTTTAGCTTGTTAAAAAAAAGAAAGTAAAAGAATATATAAATGATGGTTTAGTTGATTAGTCTGAGGAAAAGAATGATGGTTTAGTCACAATAAATAAATAAGTATATAATGATAATTTGAGGGCCCGGGTGGAGAGTTAACAAATAAAGTTATAAAAAATTTAAAATTTGATTCCGACAGTCCCACTCTAAATAAAAAGAGACATTAACATTAAAGGTGAAATTTTTAGCCATTGGACTACTCAACAAAAAAAAAAAAACATTAACATTTAAAATTGTTGTTCATAAATTTTAGCTCAACTGACAAAAATATTAAAATTGTTAGGTCGAATGTCATGATTAGAGTTTAAATTTCAATTCCTCCGCTTTGCGTGTGTGAATTTCAAATAAATTATCATTTTATCTATCTACCGAAAGAAAATTGAAATTGTTTTAAATAATAACAATTCAACTGACAAATATAAATATCGGGGCAAACCACCATATTAGTTCTTGGGAGTGTAACATCTTATCATATTAAACACTGAATGTATAATTACAAATGCATCCCTGGTGCCTCTCTTGTTGTATTTTTGTGGACTAGATTGACCATAAAAAAACGCATTTAAGGACCAAATTGAGTACCTAAACATAGATTTGAAGCCCAAAACGACTAATAAAAGAGACACATGTAGCTCTAATTGTAATTTCGGTACATTCAGAGACAAATGTGACATCATAATACATTTTCAAGAACCAAAATGGTAGTTTGCACATGAATATTGTTATGTTAGATATCATTGGACCAAATGAATCTAGAAATCCTTTAAATTTTACGTTTGCAGCGCTTAAAACTGTTAAGTATTTTAGGTATAACATTTAAGTCATTTAAACTTTTTAGGTAACAAATAAGTCATTTATGTTTCAAACTTATTGCACTGTTACCCTTCGAGTTAGCATTTGTTACCTTGTTGTACCGCGATTGTTAATATTACCTTTCATTGTAGTGGATATTTTAATAACAAAAAAGGCAAATGTGTTGGAGATGATTAACAGAAAAAAAGTTTTTGTTTTGTCTTAGATGAAGTGGTAATCCACTGAAATTAAACTCACATAATTGTGAGATTCCAGATTCTAACCTGAATCACAACGTCCGACCTAACAATTTTGACATTTTTGCTAGTTGAGCTAAGATTTATAAGACAACGATACAACAAGTTTTTATAATGGAAGATAATTAAAAAAGTAACGGTGTAACAAATTAAAAATTTAAAAACATATTTATTATTAAATTATTAAAAAATTTGAAAAAACATAACTATTATGAACCTAAAACTTTAAGGGCACTCAAACATATTTTAGCATATGATTTTGTACAATTAAGTTTCAGTTATGTTTGTGAATTTGTTTAACATTGAAAAAAAAAGTCACTATATTTTAAAAATGTTGACGTCCTTATTAAAAAAAATCCAAAACATTACAGGAATAGAATTTTTGACACGTAAACCTAAACACAAAAAACAAAAACCAAACGCAAGGATTGAATAATGTCGTTTTCAAAATTGCTAGAGCAGGACCCATCTACCTTGTCTTTATCTCCTACTTCTTGCATTTGAAACTTACTTTACAATTACTTAAGAAAGAAACAAATGAAAATGCCAATAATAGGGTAACCAAATTTATTAATTAAAGAATTTGTGTATAATATATGTAGGGGTGGGTAAAAATCCGCAAACCGATTCAAACCGAATAATCCAAACCGAAAAATGGTTAAGCGGGCGGGTTGCTGCGGATCGTCGGGTTGTCAGTCAAACATTTTCGGTTGTAGACGGGTTGAAATTGACAAGTTCGGTTTTCTAAAATCAACCCAACGGTACCCGAACCCGCCCGAGTTACATAAATTGTAAGTTTTTTTTTTATTTAATATATAAAATATGATGAGTGGTTGAACATATCTCGAAACACACAAACTCAAAACTTGTTATTGTTTGTTTCCTCGGAAAGTGGAAACAAGATACCACTAACTAGTAGTTGAAAACTACTAGCTTTCTCTCACTCAAATACTAATATCACGATACATTTATTGTTACTATTTTATTATACGTTATATTTTATTCTATTTCACTTGCACTAATGTTCTCTTCACACCATACAATTGAATTTTTTATTTTATTTTATAGATAATTTTTTATTTGTTAGTTCAAAACCGAATTAACCGATCCGTCAAACCGTCAATCCGCATAAACCGATGGGTGGGCGATGATATTTGGTGTAGGATGGGTGGGCGATGATATTTGGTGTAATTGGTTTGGTTTGACGTTTGGGGCGTTTTTTGTTTTTGTTCTAGGTTGTTGTTTTAGATGCCATCGGTGTTGGAATTATTCCTTTTTGAAGAATTTTGTATGACTTGACTTTGCGGACTGTACTCGTCTTGAGCTCAGTTCCGTTTTTAATAAAAATTTAGCCGTTCAAAAAAAAAATCCGCATAAACCGAACTTTTAAAAAGAGTCGGATTGGACCTCATTATTGCAACCGCGGGTTGAAATGGATTGTATTTTTTGGCCCAAATCCGCCCTACCCAACCCGTTACCCACCCCTAAATATATGCTTGCTTGAATGCACTATAAACACAATGAACACTCCAATTCAAGTAACATGATTACATACTTTTCATACATTAAGGACCCGTTTGGTGCGCATGATAAGAGACATGATAAGATAATTGTATCATATCCTGTCTTAATCCAGTGTTTGGTGAACCAACAAGATATGATAAGTTAATCTTGCAACTTATCTTATCCTGTCTCTCTAGTTAAAATTCTTATCCTGAGTTTAAGCTGCGTTACGGGCAGGATATGATAAGAAAATAATTTACCCATTTATTTGATAAAATATATTTTAAAATAAAAAATGAAAATTAATAAAATATTAATAATAAAATAATTTGATAGTAAATTTTTTAAAAAAATTAATTTTTAAATATATACACGATTTTCTCAGAAAGGTAATTTTGTAATTTACATAATTTTAAAAATCAAAATTATTCTGTAATTACAATATTTTAAAGTAAAATAATTATTAAAAATTGCAAAATAGGGATATTAATTTAAATTTTATAACAAAAAATTAAATATAATTCTCTTGCAATGGTAGTTTTATTATTTACATATAAAATATATGATATATTTATTTACCTTATCTAACATATATAATTAAGTTATTTATTTGATCATATTCATATAAAAATTTAACATGTTTATTTGCTCATTATTTTATTTAAATTTATATGAAAATATATATTTGATTGCTTATTTAAATTTTTTATTTATAAAATTCAAAGTATTACAAAATAATTTTTTTTTAAATAATTATTTTACAATGTTAATTTTGTAATTAGAATATGATATATATATATATATATATATATATATATATATATATATATATATATATATATCTTATTATATTATTATGAGCGAGATATATATTAAAAACATTATATGATTTTTATAATGTTTGTTATCCTGTCTGCCCCAAACATATGATAGGATAACTGTGGATAACTATTATCCTACTTATATCATATCCTATCCTTATCCTGTTTTATATCATATTTTGACACTATCATATCTTGCGCACCAAACGGGCTCTAATATGTTTTTTTAATGGGCTTTGAAGAGTGGTGATTGTTTCAATCCTCAGCCCCTTTTTTTGGTCACAATTAGGTTGTCTACTCCTACCCTCAACCTTTTTATTATTTATTAGAAAAATGTTAACAAACGGTTCAAGAGTACTAGATAAAAATTAAATATAAAAATATTTGTTTAAGAGTAGTATATAAAATTATTCAATATTTTTTCTGTAAAAAAATAAAATTATTTAACATTTTAAAAATTTTAATTTTAATTTTTTGAGGCTAAATTTTTCTTTTATTTTTTATTCCTTAACAAATATATTTTATGAGCGTTGTTAGAAAAACCCTTATCATTATTATTTTTATTAGGAAAACCCTTATTATTATTATTATTATATATTTGTTTCTAAAAATTGTTATTAATTACTACAGAGATTTTTTTTTGACCAAATTAAAAAGAGTTAAGAACACATATTTCTCAACACACTCTTCTATTTTTAGTAAAAAAAAACACTCTTCTTTTTTTTTTTGGTTCAGAAAAAAAAACACTCTTCTATTGTACCAAAAAAAAATTATTATACCAACAAACTTTTTTATTGATTAAAATATTCACACACCCCATTAAATCATGCGAGTCTCAAATAAATTTGGTCGATCTATATGAACTTTAATCAATAAAAAATATGTTGAGTTTTAACCAATAGATTAAACACCATAATAATGGTCTTTTTTTTTGGGTCAAGTAACTTAGCGGTTAGAAATTTCACTCTTGAGATGAATAAATGAGATGACCAGAGTTCGAACTATAACCTCTTGCATATACAATAATGCAATTTCCTATCAACTAAGCTAAATTCAAGAGACGATAATGGTCATTTTTTAATGATTTTTGAAAAAAGAAAAGAATTACTTATGTTATTCATTTATTCATTACTATTAAATTTTTTTTTGACCAAAATTGATTGAAATTAATTATTATTTTAATTTTGTTTTGACAAAAGTAGTAATATTATTATAATATTATTATTGGTTGTTTCTAGTACTCTCTGTTCCAAAATAAATGACATGATTGACTTCGTTTACGTTTATCAATGTACAATTTTGATCGCTATATTTAAAATTATAAAAATTGTATATTTTGAAAATACTCATCAAGATAAATCAAACAAAATCTCATACGCTAATATTTAGATATATATATTAGTAGAAAAATATAGTCACAATAGGTCAAATAAGTAGTACATTGCAAAATTAGATCATTTATTTCGGAACCAAATATTATTTTGCCACCTTATAGTGGCTTAGTGCAGTGAACTCACCCTTTACTCTCCTCCTAATTTGTGAACGGCTTTTTGTATTAAGATAAAGTTGATAGATAGCATAGAAAGAGAAAGACTGTGGTGTGGGACTTGTGTTGAACCAGAAAAATGGGTGAAGAAGAAAAGCCTGAAACGTTAGAAGCTGTTTTGAAAGAAACTGTTGATTTGGTAAAATAGATAGATCTGATTCATTCATTTTCATGTTCTTGTTCTTTCTTATACCACTACCTTCATTGTTTCTGTGTTTTTTTGTTTAATAATTTTTTTGAGCTTTATGAATGTAGGAAAACATACCCATAGATGAAGTTTTTGAGAATTTGAGATGTAGCAGAGAAGGTCTTACCAGTGAGGCTGCTGAGCAGAGGTTAGAGATTTTTGGTCACAACAAGCTTGAGGAAAAGAAGGTATTTTTTTTTCTTCATTTTCTTTATTGTAATGATTGAGTTAAGTCCCACTTGAAAAGATTGAATTTTTATGGTAAATTGCTTTGTGGGTCGTTTTCAGGAGAGCAAATTTTTGAAATTTTTGGGATTTATGTGGAATCCACTTTCTTGGGTTATGGAAGCAGCTGCTATCATGGCAATTGCTCTTGCTAATGGAGGGGTAAGTGTTCTTCTCATCATTCTTTGTAGTTCTTCGTGTGTGTGTGTGTTTGAAGGTTGATTTTGATTATTTGAAGTTGTTGTTGTTGTTTGTTCTTTAAATATTTGTGTAGGGGAAAGCCCCTGATTGGCAAGATTTTGTGGGTATTATCACCTTGCTTATCATCAATTCAACAATCAGTTTTATTGAGGAGAACAATGCTGGAAATGCTGCTGCTTCTCTCATGGCTCGTCTCGCTCCAAAAGCTAAGGTGTTTAATTTTAAGTTTTTGGCTATGTGGATGTGTCTGTATGTACTGCATATTCATATTGTTGCAGTTAAATCTTTGTATCTGTAATGGATTCTTTTTTATGTTTTATATATTCTACTTTGTAGATTCTTACCATGAGTTGATGTGGCTGTGTGTATATTCAATATTTATATTGTTGCAGTTAAATCTTTGCATCTGTAATGGAATCTTTTTTATGTTTTATATATACTACTTTGTAGATTCTTACCATGAGTGTGCGGATTTGCCTGTGTATAATCTATATTCATATTGTTGCTGTTAAATCCTTGAATCTGTAGTGGAATCTTTTTTTATGTTTTATATATACTTTGTAGATTCTTATCATGAGTGTGTTTTGTGAAGGTTCTTCGAGATGGTAGGTGGAATGAACAAGATGCCGCAGTCCTGGTCCCTGGTGACATCATTAGCATCAAGCTTGGAGATATTGTTGCAGCAGATGCTCGTCTTCTTGAAGGGGATCCTTTAAAAATTGATCAGGTTGATTCTTTGGTTTTTGTTTTTCATCGTTTTAGTTTTTATGTTTATATATATCTTATAATTTCTGCCGTTTTAATCCATAAAATGCTTAATGGTTCAATTCCCTCTTGTTTTTCCATCTTTGCAGTCTGCACTCACAGGTGAGTCCCTGCCGGTGACAAAGGGCCCTGGTGATGGTGTGTATTCTGGTTCTACCTGCAAACAAGGAGAGATTGAAGGTGTGGTCATAGCTACTGGTGTTCATACCTTTTTCGGTAAAGCTGCTCATCTTGTCGATACCACAAATAATGTTGGTCACTTTCAAAAGGTAACGTGAGAATGAAATCTTTTTTATTCTTCTTGCAGTCTAATCAGTCCAATCAATATTCAACAATTTAGATTTAATATTTATATCTCTATATTTTGATGTCATATAGGTCTTGACTGCAATTGGGAATTTCTGCATATGTTCGATTGCCGTGGGGATGATTATTGAGCTTGTTGTTATGTATCCCATCCAACATCGACGCTATCGTCCTGGAATTGATAACCTCCTTGTGCTTCTTATTGGAGGAATTCCGATTGCCATGCCCACAGTTTTGTCAGTGACCATGGCCATTGGATCCCACAGGCTATCTCAGCAGGTCAGTTACGTTCTTTGAAGCGAGCACCACTGTGTGTCGACTAACAAATGCATTTAACATTAATGCTTATATATAATGTCTGCAGGGGGCTATTACGAAGAGGATGACAGCCATCGAAGAGATGGCAGGCATGGACGTGCTTTGCAGTGATAAGACTGGAACTCTAACGTTAAATAAGCTTACCGTTGATAAAAATCTTGTTGAGGTTGGATAGTGAACAGTGTTGTTTTCTCATTATCTTTGTCCTTTTTGTATGCGATTGATTGTTCTAATTATTTATATTTTAATCAATTAAGGTTTTTGCAAAAGGAGTGGATGCTGAAGCTGTTGTTTTGATGGCGGCTCGAGCTTCAAGGCTTGAGAATCAAGATGCGATAGATACTGCCATAGTTGGTACGCTGGCTGATCCAAAGGAGGTAAGTTTTGATTTACTATTCACTGCTAGTTTTCTATTGGCATATTTATAAGCTCCAATTCACAGAAATGTTTCTGAATTCAAGTTTATGTTATGTTTTTTTTTTTAACTTACTGCTACCACAGGCACGTGCGGGTATACGAGAGGTCCATTTTCTTCCATTCAATCCTACCGACAAGCGGACAGCATTGACTTATATTGATCAAGAGGGTAAAATGCATAGAGTAAGCAAAGGTGCACCAGAACAGGTAATAAGTAACACTTTTACATATTATTTTGTTAATATTTTCCCATTTGATCTCACATTCTCATTATGATTTCTAACATGATTGTTAGATCCTACATCTGGCACACAATAAGACAGACATTGAGCGAAGAGTTCATGCAGTAATAGACAAGTTTGCGGAGCGTGGCTTACGATCACTTGCTGTAGCATACCAAGTAATTAATTTATAGCATAAAGATTTGAGGCGTTTGTACACTTGCTCTTTTAGCTAGAAACTATAAATGTTTATGTTGGCTTCTCCATTTTTATACAGGAAGTTCCAGATGGAAGGAAAGAGAGTGCTGGAGGTCCATGGCAATTTATTGGACTCATGCCTCTCTTTGATCCACCTAGGCATGACAGTGCAGAAACTATACGGAGGGCGCTTAACCTTGGAGTAAATGTCAAAATGATTACAGGTCTGGTACATATGATACTGTGTTCTTAAAATACCATTTTGTATATAGATGTGTTTAACTATGACTTTTCATCTCCGAAAGACTTGGTAGTACTAATTAGGGGTACATTTGAGAAAAATAATAAATGCATCTATTTCCGTCAAAATAAAATAAATGTCTCTATTAATTTCAAATGATTCTAAAAATTTATGGAATATTTTTTTTCTTTCAAAGGGTGGCTGCTTATATTTAAGGACAAATGTAGGATATCAAAATTATTGATCCAATATCCTCCTAATTTTCGTTTATGTAATTTTGTTTTTCCTTTTCAGGGGATCAGCTAGCTATCGGAAAGGAAACTGGTCGTCGCTTGGGAATGGGTACCAATATGTACCCTTCATCTGCTTTACTTGGGCAGCACAAGGATGAGTCGATTGCCGCCTTACCCGTTGATGATCTAATAGAAAAAGCTGATGGTTTCGCTGGTGTATTTCCTGGTACGCTTCTATATTGCCATCGCAAATTAATGTTGTGTTATTGTTTGGCAAGTATCTGATAGATGATTGGTTAGTTGTAGTAATCAAGTATGACATGGCTCTTTGTGCTCATATTCATTGTTTTTATGTATTTGGCCAGAGCACAAGTATGAGATTGTGAAACGGTTGCAAGCTAGGAAACATATTTGTGGAATGACTGGTGATGGAGTGAATGATGCACCTGCTCTCAAGAAGGCAGATATTGGTATAGCTGTTGCAGATGCTACTGATGCAGCTCGTAGTGCATCCGATATTGTTTTAACGGAACCCGGCCTTAGTGTTATCATAAGTGCTGTTTTGACCAGCCGAGCTATCTTCCAGAGAATGAAAAACTACACAGTAAGCAACCAGTTTAATTAATGTTAATATCACAATTCTCAACAATTTTTTTCTCTATATATTAACTATATCATCTTTACTTCTTTCACGCAGATTTACGCAGTCTCAATTACAATTCGTATTGTGGTAAGTGTATTCTTTTTCAAATCTGTGATCTAATTTCTACCTGACATGGCATTGTTGTTTGACATGGTTATTAGATTGATATAATATTTTGGTTGTTTGCTACGTGTTTGACATGCTTACAGCTCGGTTTCATGTTGCTGGCTTTGATCTGGAAGTTTGACTTTCCACCGTTTATGGTGCTTATTATCGCCATCCTAAATGATGGTTTGTTTCTTATCTTTCTAAGTTGTTCACTCCTGCTCGTACTCTTTCAGTATGGTTCAATGTGATCCCGAGTTTTATTAATGACTAATATATCTTTGACATCGTAGGTACTATCATGACAATTTCAAAAGATAGAGTAAAACCATCACCTCTTCCAGATAGCTGGAAGCTATCAGAGATATTTACCACCGGCGTTGTGCTCGGTAGTTACTTGGCAATGATGACGGTTATATTCTTTTGGGTGGCATACAAAACAGATTTCTTCCCGGTATGTCTTCTACGACTTCAATCCCAGAATATTATGTAGTTTTATAGGATCAGTCATATTGATTTATTTTGTAATTGATATCCATACATGTTGATATATCCATTACGACAGCTATGGTAGGATGACATGTCACTGTTTGGATCTGATTTTTGTGTGCGCATTAATTACAATTTATGCGCCTCATGGATTCTGTTTTTGACTTTAATTGTTGCCTAATATGTTTTTCAGAAAGTGTTTGGGGTCGAGACTCTTGAAAAAACTGCTCATGATGATTTCCGAAAACTTGCCTCCGCAATCTATCTTCAAGTGAGCACTATTAGTCAGGCTCTTATATTTGTAACTCGATCTCGAGGTTGGTCATATGTTGAGCGTCCTGGTTTATTGCTGGTTGTTGCCTTCATCATTGCTCAACTTGTAAGTCATTATAATAACCATTTATGCCATTGTAATTATTTTTCACAGCGTCAAATTTGATGATGAATTTTGTGTTTGCAGATTGCAACTTTGATTGCCGTTTATGCTAGCTGGAGCTTTGCTGCAATTGAAGGGATAGGTTGGGGTTGGGCTGGTGTTATATGGTTATACAACTTAATATTCTACATTCCGCTCGATTTCATTAAATTTTTCATTCGCTATGCTTTGAGTGGAAGAGCTTGGGATCTTGTTATTGAACAAAGGGTGAGTTGAGTTTGTGTTCTTTGAGAAAGTAATCCAAGGCTGATTTTATTTTTTTATAAATTTCCGCTTATAAATTTTGTGTCTTGTAGATTGCTTTCACAAGGCAAAAGGATTTTGGGAAGGAACAAAGGGAACTTCAATGGGCACATGCACAAAGAACACTGCACGGATTACAACCACCGGACACTAAGATGTTCACCGGGGGGTCACATGCCACCGAACTCAATCAGATGGCCGAGGAAGCTAAAAGGAGAGCCGAAATCGCTAGGTATCTACACGTTCTCAATTACTGACTACTACATGCAAGCATACAAAATCGATAATTATATTAACAAAGAAGCTTTTGGGTTAAACATGTTTTTAGTCTCGAAAAATATTCTCATTAGTGTTTAATTCACAAATGAATTTTTTATAGCAGTAAACTAGTTAAAAGAGTATTTTATAGGGATTAAAAAAAAATATTTAAACATACACATAGTTTGGAATTTACATATTCTATGTTTGTTGGATTAAATATATAAGCTGCCAAAAATGATGAGTGTAACAAACTCCTTTGCTACTGTTGTTTGCATCTCCTATTGAGTAATAATTTACTATTAGAACTACTACTACTGCTTACACATTAGTTCATAGGGAATAAGATAAGACATATCACGTGTTTATGTCTTTCATGAGGGCAACATAACATGTATTCATATTTAAATTATTAAGTCGGTTCTCATAAACCACAGTTATGTACTATGTACTATATTTAATTAATTATTTGCTTATAATTGTGTGTAGGTTGAGAGAGCTTCATACATTGAAGGGTCATGTAGAATCAGTTGTGAGATTGAAGGGGTTGGACATAGATACCATTCAGCAAGCATACACAGTTTGAATATGCTTATATATTTTGCATACTTAAATACTGTAAAGGGTTACATCCTAATGTTGCTGAGGGAAATATTATATATAGTAGTGTTATGAAATCATTTAACTCTTAACTTTTGATAACATTTTACTCTGCTGTTTGTTTTGAGCACTTAACAAGAGAAGTGCTTTTGTGATCAGCTTTGTTTATGGTTTTCTTTTTCCGGTCTATTTATGCATTATGCATATTATTTTCTTGTTATTACTATAACATATCAAGGTTTGTCCATCAAATCATCATGTTCAACACGAAGATGCGCGCATCTTTATGCTACATTGGAGACTAAGTTAAAGTTGGACGGAAAAAACTTGAAGTCGTGGGAGATGTACTTAGCTTTGCGTGGCCGCTGCTCCCTCTCAGGGTTAGGAAACTTTCAGCAGCGCCGCGGCTCACTCTCCTAACTTAGCTTTGCTAGGGTTAGCGAGTGTTACTACCTCTCTTTGGCTAGGTTTTTGTAATAGAGTAAATGGAACTAACAAATAAAGCAACAGTAAATGATTCAAATATATGTAATCTATCTAGTATTATATAAAATCTTGCAGTACCATAATAAAGTCATTACTCATTACAACATCATAATGAGTTAATTATAATAATCTAAAAATGGGACCGATAGCGTTTATAAATCCTAGCTCAACTGGTAAAAAATGCCAAAAATATTGGAGCGGACACCAACTGAGGCTTAAACCTTGACTTTCTCACGTGTGTGTGTGAGAGAGTTTATAATGACTTTATCATTTTATCTATGTACTAAAGAAAAAGAGTCGCCCCTTTTGCCCACCAAAAAAAGAAAAGAAAGAGTCATTACAACAAAATAGCTAAAGGTGCTGCAACATTAAAAACGAAATATCCAAAAGCGTTTAATCAATTCATTCTGATTAGCATTCTTCATTTGTTCTCTGGATTGTATGGTTGGTTCATGAGACCTAGATCAAGTATGAAAATTTCTCTTTAGATCCACCGCTTTCCAAAATTTCGTTGGTCATTTTCCCATGATGATTTATGTAAACAAGTGTTACGCACATATATTGAGTTATTATTTTTGTGTTTTCGTTTTCTAAGTGCGGTGTCATTGTTTTATTTATTTATTTATTTATTTTATTTTTATATCTTAGTGCGAGTGTTTGTTAGTTTGGAGTGATAAAATAACTTCAACTCATTGCAGGTTCAATCAATAATAATATACAAATACGGGTGCATATGCACTAGGGGGCTTATGTCGCATATCACTAAAGTCAATTTTCGCTCAAATTTAAAGAGAAATTTTTTGGTTTGTTAATGTTATATTATTTTCCGTAAGTTTTATATGCATTTTCAGTGAGTATATATCCTTCATCTCTTGTTGCTATTTTAAATTTAAAGAATTAAAGTTTATTTTCCTGTAAACAAAAATCATATTTCACTCTAATGTTTAATATAAAAAAATTATATAAATTGATTGAATAACTAATGTGTCTGATCTATAATATAAATCAAATACATTAATACATAATCGTGATAGCAATATTATATTTTTTATTTTCTTTAATTTGTGATATAATATATCATTTTTATATGATGAAGGAAGATGCACCTACCTATGCCCCTAGGTACGATTGGTAAACCAAACTCACCTGCCTAAGACTAAATCACATTGAACGATCCAATCTATGGATCCGATTATCGGTTATTATGACATGCCACATGCAAAAATTGCTATTCTAACCCTATCTTAATTTCAAACCTCTCAAACTTATGAAATTGCTCCTCAGATCATTTCAGAATGTAGATTTTATATATTTTAATTTTGAAAGCTAGACTCTAAAATTATATTGTGTTTGAAACCTACGTTTCGAAATAATGAGAAATATGTTTGTATTCTTGGATCTAAAATATGTTTACATCCTATTATCATAGGATTCGAAATCTGAATGTATCATAGGGTCCAAAATATGTTTTTAAACACGTTATCTTATGAGCAAAGCGAGCCAAAATATATAACTGATGTCCATATAAGACCATTTCACTGCGTAGGTTCCAAAAATAAATTTGGGTCCAAATCGAAGGTAATTTTTGAAATTTTTGAGGGACCTGAGAGCAATTCAGGGGGCCTAAAGAGCAATTTTCGCCACATGCTTATATTAGTTGAGTTGAGTTTTTTTTTTTTTTTTTTTGTAGAAAAACGCTACTTTTTTTTAAATTTTTTATATAAAAACGTGTGTTTTTTTGTTGACACAAATGAAATATAAGAAAATTGTCATCAACAAAGTAAGAACTGCAGACCTCTTCAGTAAAGTAGAAGCACATGTGCTAAGTTGGTCATTGTGAATATTTTTACTTTGCATTCTATATATTGCATATATTCTTGTATTTAAAACAAACTTTCTCACAAGTTTTTATATTTTTTTATTAGTTTTTATTTATTGTTTGCCTAATGTTTTATTTAATTGTTCAACTCTCATTTTTATTTATAATAACTAATGCTTATGCGGTAAATAAACAAAACTAATGATTCTAATTTATTAAATTTGCAATTAAAATACATATGTTATAATTTTTTTTTAAAAAATAAATAGATGCCTAATTACTAATTCAATCCAATTCAATACCTATAATTTTTTTTATATAGACCGAATCATACGACTAAGTGATCTGATTTAATCTGGTTTAGTCGTGTGGTTCGGCCAGTGACCCAATGATTCTGTTAATGCAAAAGTGGTATCTCTTGTTTATTGCTAATCACACATGCCTTATATAGGCTACATCATACACACAAAAACTGATTGGGCTTGGATACAACAAAAGCCCAACAATTATCCAAAGAGCTAGCCCAACAAACCCTCCCTTAAGCTGATCATTATAAGTCATTAATCAGCTTAATCACAGATGAAACGAAAAAACTTGATTGACAAGCAACAGATAAGAAACAGAAGTAAAGAACAATACAAGTAAACATTCAAAGTGCTACACAATACTACTAAGATCACACATGCCTAAGCCCTCCCTTAATTTGTAGAAACTTTCGAGCTTCAAAGCCTTGGTCATGATATCTGCTAGTTGTTCCTGAGTCTTGCAGTATTTGAGCTCTATCACACCTTCTTTACACAAATCTCTGAGGAAGTAGTACCTTACATCAATATGCTTACATCTACCATGCATTATTGGATTTTTGGAGAGCTTGATGGAGGAACTATTGTCACAGTTTATTAAAGTACAGCTTGCTTGCTTTACATGAAGATGCTTCAGCACATTTCTAAGCCATATGCACTGACATGCACATGAAGAAGCAGATACAAACTCTGCCTCTGTGGTTGACAAAGTGACAATGGGTTGTTTTTTAGAGCACCAGCTGATAGCATTGCCATTCATAGTGAACACATACCCAGAAGTACTTTTCCTATCATCATAATCACCTGCATAGTCAGAATCACTCCACCCTTCAAGGATCAATTCACTGCCAGCTTTAGGTTTGTACAAGATTCCACAGCTCAATGTTCCCTTCAGATATCTCATTATCCTCTTAACTGCAGCAACATGCATTTCAGTAGGCCTCTCCATATATCTAGCAGCCAAACATACTGAAAATGCCATGTCAAGTCTAGTAGCAAGTGTATACATTAAGCATCCAATCATCTGCTTATACAGTGTTGCATCCGTAGCCTTGCCTGCTTCATCTTTGACTAATTTGCACCCTGGCACAATAGGACTACAAACACTGTTGCAATCTTCCAGACCAAATCTCTTCAGAATTTCTGATCCATATTTTAGTTGATGAATGAAAATCCCTTGCTTGCTTTGGATTACCTCAATCCCCAAGAAGTACTTCATTTTACCTAAGTCTGTCATGGCAAACCTTTCTTTCATTGATTTTTTAAAATTTTCCATCATATGCTCATCATTTCCTGTGTAGATAAGATCATCTACATATACACTGATAATCAAGATTTTCCCTTTTTCATCATATTTAACAAACAGTGTGTGTTCACAAAAACATTTTTCAAATTTCTCAGACAAGAAATAAGACTCTATTTTACTATACCAAGCTCTAGGTGCTTGTCTTAGCCCATAAAGAGCTTTCTTGAGCTTGTATACTTGATTGTTGTTGTCTTTCCTGTATCCTAATGGTTGTTCTATATACACATCCTCAACAAGTTCACCATGAAGAAAAGCACTCTTCACATCAAGTTGAAATACACATCATCCCTCATAAGCAGCCAAAGACAAAATTGCCCTGATAGTGTCCCATCTTGCCACAGGAGCAAACACTTCACTATAGTCAATTCCATGTTTTTGTGAATATCCCTTAGCAACCAATCTGGCTTTGTGTTTCTCAATATGCCCTTTCTCATTGTACTTGGTCTTGAATATTTGCCTTAGCACCTGGTGGAAGATTGATCAATTACCATGTGTCATTAGCTTCAATTGACTGTATTTCTGAATCCATAGCATTTCTCCATACATCAGATTTTGCAGCTTCTTCATATGTGGAGGGATCTTCATTAGAGCTAAACATAGCAATAGCAAGGTTTTGAAGCTGATCATCATTGTTCTCCAAATTTGTTACATAGTCTCTGAGATACCTTGGTGGTCTTCTATCTCTGATAGGTAATCCTTCTTCTGATTCCTCACTTTCATTGTCAGAATTAGTATTGGTGTGTTGACTGCCTGTTTCATCACCATGATTCTCATCTGCTTCATCAGAATCATTTTCAACTTCAACATTTCTTTCATCTTCATTGTCACTGACAGGTTCATTTAACTTATCATTGTTTTTTTTGCCCCAGTTCCAACTCTTTGTTTCTTCAAATACTACATCTCTGCTAACTATAATTCTTTTCTCAGCTGGTTCATACAGTTTATAAGCTTTGGATTCTTCACTAACCCCAAGCAACACACACTTGATACTCTTTCCATCTAATTTCTTTCTATGCACATCAGGAACATGTACATGAGCTAGACAACCAAAAACTCTGAAATGATGAACTGATGGTTTACTTCCACTCCAAGCTTCCTCAGGGGTCATATCTTTGACTGCAAAAGTAGGACACCTATTAATTACATAAGTAGCCCATTTTACTGCCTCAGGCCAGAATTTCTTTGGAACACCTCTAGCTGCAATCATGCTTCTAACCATATTCAATAGTGTCCTATTCTTTCTCTCAGACACTCCATTCTGCTGTGGTGTATAGGCAGCTGTTAATTGTCTCTTTACACCATGTTCACTACAGAATTCATTGAAAATAGTTGATGTAAACTCACCACCTCTATCTGTTCCAAGGCATTGTATTAAGCAACCAGACTCATTTTCAACTAGCATCTTGAATCTTTTAAAAACTTCAAAAACACTAGATTTATCTTGCAGAAAGTAAACCCATGTTTTTCTAGAGAAATCATCAGTAAAGGTAATGAAGTACCTGTTGCCTCCATTAGATTGGGGATTAATGGGGCCACACACATCAGAGTGTATAAGCTCAAGTTTCTGACTGGCTCTCCAATTTGCCTGCTTAGGTATTGTTTCTCTGTGTTGCTTGCCAGTCAAGCAATCTTCACATTTCCCTTCTAGCTCATTTAGATCTGGCAGTCCCTTAACCATTTGTTTTTTGTTAAGGACCTTTAATCCTTTGATGCTGAGATGAGCATATCTCTGATGCCAAAGCTTTGCTTCTTAAATCTTTGAAACTTGCAGACACTTAGGAATTATCACTGAGGCAGTCACTATGTACATCCTATTTGCAGTCATTTCTGTAGTCAATATTAACCCCTTTTCATCATGGAACAATTGACAAAGATTGTTTCTAAAGACAATAGTAAGACCCTTCTGTTGAAGCTGACCAATGCTTAGCAGATTGTTGCTTAAGCCAGGCAAGTAATACACATCAGTTATCACATGAATTCTTCCTCAAATGTTCAATTTCACATTTCCCTTGCCCATAACTGCCATTTTGGAATCATTCCCTAGTTTCACAGATTACTACACCCACTATCAAGATACCATGCTTCTTTGATATAATCTTCACTGGACTCATTGTGAGCCATAAGAAGCATTTCTTCCTCCTTTTCTTGTTCAACATAGTTTGCATTTCCTTCCCAATCTGGGCATTCATTCTTATAGTGCCCCAGTTTGTGACACTTGTAGCACTCTACAAGTTCTCTGCTCTGCCTGCCTCTGCCACGCCCTCGTGAGGTACTCCTACCCCTGCCCCTGCCTGCATTTGATACCTTCAACGCTTGTTCTTCACTATGCTCCTTTTGACCCTTCATACGTTGTTCATGAACAAGTAAACTACTCTGCAATTCATCAATGGAGAGAGCTGTGACATCATTTGATTCTTCAATCGAGCATACAACATAGTTGAATTTAGCCGGCATAGATCTCAAGATTTTTTCAACCACCACTACTTGTTCCATTCCTTCACCTTGGGCTGTCATCTTGTTGGCAATGGATAACGTTCTTGCAAAGTAATCATTGACTGTTTCTCCCTCCCCCATTGCAAGAACCTCAAATTCCCGACGCAAAGCTTGTAATTGAGCACGTTTAACCTTTGTTGAACCCTGATACTTCCTCCTCATAGCTTCCGAAATATCCCTCGATGTGTCTCGATTCAAGATTGTTTCCAAGATTGAACGATCAATTGCTTGAAACAGGTAGTTCTTGACCTTCAAATCGCGAAGCTTACTCTCATCTGCAAGACGACGTTGTTCCGGAGTAGCATTCGCCGGAGCAACGACAACACCGGTTTCGATCAAGGTCCAATATTCCTTAGACCGGAGTAAGTTCTCCATTAGCATCGACCAATGCTCGTAATAACCATCGAATTTAGGGATTGCAGGTTGAACGAAAGTGGAATTGGAATGCTCTGCCATGATCACAGAGGTGAGACGAGAACGGGAAGAAAAACGGCAAAGAAAATGATGAAGAAACGAAGTATAACGGTTTTCTAACTAACTTCACCGGCGGGAATAACGGTCACCGGTGATCAAGAAACTGCAGTTTCTCTGTTTGTAGACACGTGGCACTGGATCGGTTCAGAGACTGATACCAATTGTTAATGCAAAAGTGGTATCTATTGTTTATTTCTAATCACACATGCCTTATATAGGCTACATCATACACACAAAAACTGATTGAGCTTGGATACAACAAAAGTCCAACAATTATCCAAAGAGCTAGCCCAACAGATTCGACCAATGAACCAGCACCCTCCGCAGTTCGATGACCTGTCCAATTTTTGGTTCTTAAAACGAGAGAGAGAGAGAGAGAGAGAGAGAGGGAGAAAGGGAGAGAGAGGGAGAGAGAGAGAGAGTCTTTTACAGTTTTATAGGTACTAGTATCTGGATATAAAACATACTCCCTCCGTTCCTTTTTGTTTGTTGTTTTAGAAAAACAAATTTGTTTCAAATTGTTTGTTGTTTTGATAATTTGAGGTTATATGTTGTCTATTATACCCTTCTTTCTAAATTTTTTTTATTGACTAAATTTTATATAATTTTTTTATTGTTTTTTTTTTACCAAACTTCTTCATATAATCTTTTTATTGTGTCTTTTTTTTTTATTAAACTTCTTCATGTAATCTTTTTTTTGTGGTTTTAATTTTTTGGAAAGAGAAACTGTGTGCAAAAAAATAGGAATTTTTTGGTATATTAAAATTAGAGTATAATATATCCCAAAAAAAAGGGTGTAATAGGAAAATAAAGTACAAAAATACACTTTCTTAATTTGACCTATTTTTTCTCAAACAACAAACAAAAAGGAACGGAGGGAGTAAAATTTTAGAATCATTAATGACAAAAATTACCTTCCTTGGTCTGTGTGATTTTTGCAAAGTGTTTCTTATACAAAGGAGCATAGGGAGTAGTATATACTCCCTCCGTCCCTATTTATAAGAGCTAGTTTGACAAAACACAGGTATTAAGAAAGTGGATTTTAGTATTAAATTGATTGACAAATTATATTGATTTTACATGTTTACCCTTACCATTAATTGTAGTGCTTTGTATCGAACAAAAGAGAATTTAATGCTATTAAAAAAACTATGCAAAGTAAATAGGGGTAAGTTTGGAAAAAGAATAATTAATGTCAATGATAATTGTAAAATGGTCTTATAAAAAGGGATAAATTTTTTGTCAAACTAGCTCTTATAAAAAGGGACGGAGGGAGTACTATTTTAATATGAAAGTTACTACTCCCTCCATACCAAATTATAAGTCGCTTTTAGGAAAAAGTTGTACTAAATAATAAAACATATTGTACTAAATTATAAAATATTTTACAATATCAATAAAATATTTAATGTTATTTTAACTATTATACCCTTAACTATTTATTACTCTCTTTTATTTAAATTCTTCAATTTTTTTCATATATTAATAAAGGACAATTTTGTAAACAATCTTTTAATTTCTCTTTTTTATACTCTCTCCGTCCCAAAATAAATGACCTAAATTTGAATTTTTGTATTATTCATATGATATATTTTGACCTTATTTTCTTACTAATATGTACTTGTAAATATTAACAAATGAAATGTTTGATTTGTCTCATCTCGATGAGTACTTTCAAAATATTCCATTTTTATAATTTTTAATAATAAACAATTAAAGATATTAGTGATTAATAGTTGTGTATTAACAAATGTAAGAGTAGTCAAACACGTCATTTATTTTGGAAGAGAAGAAGTAAAAGTACCGTACTAGTACTACCTGTAGGAAAAATGAGTCAACAAGTCAAGCTTCATTCTTTTGACCTTAAGATCATTCTTTATTGCGTTAGCCAGAGCACTTCGTCATGCATCATTAAAGTCATTTGGCCCACGGTATCAGAAATTCAGAATATTAACGTTGGTGAATTTCCCAACGATTTTAAATTGAATTCGATGTTTAATTAATGAACTCAATATATGATCATAATTTTTATATGTGGTACACAAATCCTTGTGTTTTGTTGTAGGCACAGTAACAATGTGTTTTTGAAGTTTTTCTTTGTAAATTGATTTGTGCTAATGTTTAGTGCTTATTAATATATTTGACTTTTTTTTCTCAAGTGTTTAGTGATTAGAAATTTGACTGACCCCATATATAAGTGGAATAATGGGAGTTGAACCATGATCCTTAGCATATAGTCTCTCTGTCCCGAAATAAATGACCTAATTTTGATTTAGTGTAATATTTATTTGACCTACTTTGACTTTATTTTTCTACTAATATATACATATAAATATTAGCATATGAGATTTTGTTTGATTTATCTCGACGAGTATTTTCAAAATATACAATTTTTATAATTTTTAATAATAGATAATTAAAGATATTAGTGATCAAAATTTTATATTGGTAAACGTAAACGAAGTTAAACAGGTCATTTATTTTTGGGACGGAGGGAGTATAATGAATGTCTTTGTCAATTGAGCTAAACTCATAAGACTATATTTAGCTCTTTAGCGGATTAAAAAAAATGACACTTTTTTTTATAACATCCATTCGATTCTATATATAAGCAAAAATTGATTTTTTAGATTCATTGAAAAAGTAATGTATTTAGCAGACCAAATACGTTATTTTTTCAATGAATCTAGAAAGTCAATTTTTGCTTATATATAGAACTAGAGGGAGTAGTATTTTATTT
The DNA here is from genome assembly GCA_030408175.1 of Trifolium repens. Lineage (NCBI taxonomy): Eukaryota > Viridiplantae > Streptophyta > Magnoliopsida > Fabales > Fabaceae > Trifolium > Trifolium repens. The sequence continues at coordinate 44,823,728 of CP125851.1, forward strand.
TTATTGAGGGAGCAATAAATAGATATTCTTTTTTTCTTTTTTTTCATAAGTTTGTTATGACAGATTTTACAGTGAGTCAGAATCACGATGGTTAGTCATCGTAATTCTAGCGTAGCAAGTGCATGTGATACCAAACATAGGTGTAATCCTATTCAAAATACTAATTGTAAATACATTTTTTTATTTAGGATTCAAATTTTAGAATTGCGTTTGATTTAATATATAGAGAATCATATTTAAAAATTTACAATTTTTTAAAATAATCTTATATTTAGACACAAATGTAGTATTCAAAAGAATATAACTGGCTGATATTTGTTTATTTTTAAATCACAAAAGTTGTAGAAAAAAAGATTAATCATACTTAAATTTTGATTAAAAATTAGAAAGAAATAAAAAAAATAAACAAATAATAATATTTGATTGATGCTGCTGTATGTCAAAATTGCAAGTTGATCAGTATAATAATCAGATCAAAAGTGCAATAAAAAACTTCTCAACGAGTGCAATTTACTTAGATATATGTTTGTCCAAAAAGTACTTCTAGGCAGGCAGAACTCCACAATGAAACATGAAAGGATATCCATTTCTGCTCCATTCTAATTAATACTATAGTTAACAATATATTACACCTAAATGATATACTAATCCATCCATAATAATAATAATAATATAACACCATTTATTCCTTTATATTCTACCTATTACTATTAAACTTTCATGCACTACCAATACTGCTGCTACTACTACTAGTTTCTCTATATCTGTACCATTTGGAACATATCAAAAAGTACACAAAATTCAATACTTCAATTCCAGTAATCATGAAATAAAAGTATTCCAATCTCCCCTTATTAAGATCTTCTGGTAACCAATTTCCAGTTGCAGATTCAGATGTTGTTCTATGGACAACAGAAATAAGAAAAGCACTTAAATAACTTGACCCTGCCATGCCACAGTAAAAAAGTGACCCTCCAATACTTTTCATATTTTCAGGAAACTGTTTATAGTAAAATTCAATTTGTCCAACAGCAGTAAAAGTTTCAGCTAATCCAGCTAGTGTCAACTGAGGAACTAGCCAAAAACCAGACATCGATGAAATCGCGCCTTTTCTCGGTTGCATTCCAATAGGACTAGTTAAAGCTAAGTGTCTTCTTTGTATCTCAACTATTGCTGATACAAGCATGCTTAATAAAGCTAGAAATATTCCAACACCCATTCTTTGAAGGATTGTGATGCCTCCGTCTTTTCCGGTGAATCTTCGGAGAAAAGGAACAACTAATCTATCATAGATTGGTAACCATAATGTCATGCTTAACATTAAGAACACAGAATATGATGCACCAGGTATTTTGAAATTGCTGTTTCCGACTCGTCTATTCGATTGAAGTGCTTGAAAAACAAGGAGTGTGTGTTGCTGAACAATAACTAGATGGTATAAAATAGCTGAAAACCATATAGGTAATACTCTTATTAAACACTTCAACTCTTCCACTTGTTGTATGCTGCAAAGACTCCATGGATCAGCTGGTGAACCATCTTGATTTATTTTGTCTTGTGGTGTCAACATTGCAGCTTTGTCCAATGTTCTATTTTCATCTAATGGTATTAGTATTCATTTCACTTTGAACTAATCAATTATCTACTAAGAAAACAACATGAAGAGTTATATTTAACTAATGAATCAACAATTTAGTCTATGAAATTGCAGGGTTCGATGATTTGGTCTCTGAAATGATAGAAATATTGAAATTGAAAATTGTCAATCACCTTCGTTTTTTTCTTTTTAGTGTATGTCGTTTTAGTCATTGAAATTGTCTCGGAGGACTAACATGACTGGATTTTTTTTAATTTAAGAGATTATTTTGAAATTTCGTTAACTTCAGATACCAGATTAAACTATTTGATCATTATTTCTTCTATTTCAAAATAACTGTTGTCATTGATTTTTCACATTGTAATAAAAATGTTACCTGCAATATTGCAAAATTATCTCTATTAACTATTAGTCTTTAGTCATTGTCATAAATATATAAAACAATGACTTGAAAAAGCAAATGGATACTTATTCTAAAACATAGTCACATAATTCTTCCCAAAGGTGACGAACCGCGAATTGGTTCGCGCGTACCAATTCGTGGTACTTTTGCGAATTGGTTCGTCGTAATTCTCTCCGAATTCTTTAAAACCAAAGTACCGGCGAACCACCCCAACAATCAAATAAGAAGAAAATATAAAATGTTGAGATTGATTTTGTATAATGTATATTGGATTTAGGTTATATATTGGAACATCTAACAAATTGTTTATTTCTAACTTTAATTACCTCTCAATGTTAGTTACACTTCTTGATGCGTTACTTGTTTTCCCTCTATGATACACGAAACACATGTGCTATCAGCATACACTCAACTTTTATTTGATGGAAATTTGATTCTCAATTTTATGATTAATATAAACTATAGATTAATAATATTAATTAACATAAATTTAATACTAATTAATATTTTTATCAAATATTTTATATAACTTTTTATTACCAACATATCGATTAGCGTACCGACTATGTATATCCCTCACGTACCGAATTCTTTAAAGGTAGCGTACCGCGTACCCGAACCCGTACCGCGTACCGAAACGAATTGTGAACCATGTGACTATGTTCTAAAATACTCTCTGGTCTCATGTAAGAAAAAATTCTTTTTTCAGGTTCATTGAATAACTGATGTATCTGGTCCATAATATGAATAAAATACATCAGTTATTAAATGAACACGAAAAACGAATTTTTTCTTAAATATGAAACCGGAGGAAGTATTTTTATAAACTAAAAGACAGTTGCTTTAGAATGGATGGAGTAGAATTCTAGGGAGTAAATTAAAATTAGATTGATGCAGTTACCTGAATTGATATGTGTAAGGAAGCTTTGAATTAACACATTTGGGTGGCACATAATCAAAGAGTGAAAGCATTGGATGGTGAGCAGGTAATTTAAGTCCTTTTTTCTTGACAGAAGCAACCAAGACTTGAACAATACTAGTGATAGGACTACCACTTGGTTTAACTTTAACATACAATTTATCTCCAATGAAAAACAATACACATGCTATGAACATCAAAGCAGCAGGAATTCCAAGACCAATTGCCCAACTCACATTTGATTGTATATAGACAATTAGTGTCAAAGATACCATTTGTGCAAAAGTGAAGGTAAATAAATACCAATTGAAGAAACTGTTTATTCCTTTCTTTCCTGAATCTGTTTTGGGATTGAATTGATCAACACCAAATGCTAAATTACATGGTCTAACACCTGCAGCACCTATTAAGAGTAAAGCAAATCCAGATATTAGAAATGCCATTTGTCCTGTTGTTGGTCCTTTGCATGTGGTACTTTCCTTTGCACAGTGTGGTGGGTGTAGATTCTTGAATACTGCTGTAAATTGTATCCCAAGTAATCCCTGTTTGGATGCAAGTAAAAAAAATATATGATTAAAACGGAGATCGTTCATATAATTTAGACTATGAAGCTCAAATACACACACAGACACCAAACACGAGTATGTAGCACTACGAGTTGGATTAAAGGTGAGTCTGATGTCCAACATATTTCAGTGTCCAACCCGACACTATTATTACATGTGATTATACTCAATTACTTGTAATTTTTAATTCTTACGAATCTAAGCGACAAAAGCTGAATCTCAGTGGATTGTGGCAACAAACCACTCTACCACTTATAAATTTTCTTAATTATAACGGTTTTTTAGTGTCAATCTGGTGTCCGGTGTCCATATCTATGTCAATGCTTAAGGAAGTGTCGGTGCTTATAAAACTTGGCTGGAGAATTTCTGTTAAAATTAATATTATAATTTTACATGAAGCAATCTGGGGAAAAATCAGCCACAATTAATTGATAAATTAATTTTTTCAAGATTGGAATAATAATAAATATATGGTGAAATGGCATCCATGAGGATTAAATTAATTAATACCAGAAATGAAGTAATTGTGCAGAATGCTAATGTATTGTATCGACCAAAATATGTATCAGAGAAGAAAGCACCAAGCAAGGTAGCAAAGTTAGTACTGCCACTGAAAATGTTGATCATGTTTGCAGCTGTGATGTTTTTCAGGTTGAATACAGTTGTAAGATATACCAACAAATTAGCTAATGTTCCAATAGCTCCTAATTTCTCAAATGTTTCATTTCCTATTAAAAAAAAATAAAATCATAATTAGATAAAAAAAAAAAAACCACAGAGAGAAAGAGAGAGAGTGTGTGTAGTGTACCTATGATGAATGGCATGACCTTCCAGCCTCTGTAGATGATTTTAGGATCATCATCTGTTTCATGTTTTTCACTATTTTCCATGTTTTCTTTCTCAATCTCAATTGTCTTCATTGTTGTGGTTCTATTTGTCTCTCTTTCTGCCATTTATTCAGAGTTATATATGCAATCTGTGTTACTCACTATATAATTTTTTATTAGTTGGTGGAAGTTGAGCTAAACAACAAAGGACATTGGGAAAGTTATAAAGTGCTAGTGCAGTACTAGTATTATTATTTTTTTGTTAATAAAGTGTATTATATGTAGAGTTGAGATATTTTATTTTTATGATTGATCAGTATTCAGTAGTATAAAAATATCTATACAAGAACTTTGTATGGAAATTAAATCTCTAAAAATTATTATAATATTATATGTCCATCCTTCTTAATTATTATTTTTAACTTTACTTCATAATAATGAAAAACTGTATATGTTTATAATTGCTAATTCAATTGATAAAAAAATATTAAAATTATTTAGTCAAATATTATAATTGAAATTTAAATTTCAATCTTTGTGAATTGACGATTAGTTCATTTGTCTTGAATTTTTAGGACTTCTTTTTGTCTTTTTGGATTAATTAGAAATTGGTTGATGTGTCTCATAGTCCCCGAACTCATTGGGTTAGGTTTATATCTCACAATTGTGTATATATATATATATATATATATATATATATATATCTTTCTTTTTTTTTATTTTAAAATTACAATAACTTATTAATTTTTAAGGCGAATATATTTTTATGTAGAGTATGGTAATATTTGTGCGAGGAAGAAGAGGTATTCAAAGTCAAACATATTTCCTCCTACTTCTCCAAGTATTAAATGTGGTCAGTTATTAAATTTCCTACTCTGCGTGTATATGTGTGTGTCCACGTGTGTGCACACTCCACAGTCACTTAATAAGAATATCCTCAAAATTATTTTGAAAGGAAACAAAATCACATAAATTTATATTATTGCTTATAAAAAAAAATATATTATTAAATTTCCCTAAATTGTTTTAGGATTACATAAATTTTTGGAAACAATATTTACTTTATAACCTTTTTTTTATTATTTTCATAAAAAAGTTGAGAATGCAAAATTATTATTAGTAGTTTAGTAACAAGGGAATTTTGAGAAGGGAAAATTATTATTTATTTATTTTTTTGAAAGGAAATTATTGTTTAAAAAATATTGAGAATGAGAATTTAGTATTAAAATGACATTGTTGACCATCTTACAGGATTAAGCAAACCCATTTTACACTATTTTGTTAGAATAATTGAGAATATTAAACTTTTATGTATAATATAAATAAAATAATTACATTTTAAAGAAAAATAAACGAGCAAATAAGCTGTACCGTTAACCTTTTTTGAATAACAAAACCAATCTTTTTAAACACTATCTCTTGAGAATGAAAAAACAATACTCAAAGCTTATTTTGTTATATTTATTCTCAAAATTAAATATCTAATAGTAAAATTATTTTCATTTTATCTTTTGAAAAAGACAAATACATTAAACACTACTCAAAGTATATATAGAGTATTGAGATGTAATTGTTCTACAGAGGAAACACAACACATGGGATGCCCCATATGAAGTCATTATCCAAGAAAAAAACTTGATACATATATACATACTAGTAACAGTAACATAACAATATAAATGGTCCTCAATATCAATGGGGTACAAAATTAAAAACAAGAACCTAACCTTCTTCAAACACTATCATATATCTGCTATATTTTTCACATAAAATGTTGGAATTTAAACTTCATCCTTTGATATGATGTAATTCTAGTAAAAATAAGTTAACAAAAGTTAATGTATTTGATCTAAATTTTACACCAACTATATTAACTTTTATTGATTAATTTTTGCTTATATTTTAGGACAAAAAGAATATATATCTTATAAGGATTATTATATATAGCATTTAGAATTTCTTCAAGCATTCATATATAAACATTTAGATGAGATGATGCATGTCTCTTCTAAATTAATCAAGGTACTGAGTTCAATTCTTAACTTAGGCATGCAACAATATTAAAACTTTTTAAGGAGGATCAATCTTTACAGTTTACGCAAATGATATCTTACATGTGTCATTCCACCTTCCTCTTTGACTCACACATTAAGCACCGCCCCCATTCCAACGACTCCATCACCCAACACTTGACAGCATAGCCATGGATTCCCCCACGGCCCCACATTCACCATGACATCCCTTGATCACACAAATGTTATGTGCATTCAATGAAGCCCCGATACGGGACACGATACGGATACGATACGATACCGATACGCCGATACGTGAAAATTTTTAAAATTTCTAATCCGATACTGCCGCGATACGTTATTTAAAAATTAAAGTTAAAATTAAATATATAAATACATAATATATAAACATATATAAAATCAATAATATTAATAATTAAAAGCAGAAAACATTTATTCTTATACTAAAATTTTGGGACAAGTTCAAACGCTTAACTACCTATTACAGTATATAGTAGGATACCATAGTTTTTTTTTTTGAAAAGTAAAAAATTATATTGACAAAGGAAAAACACAAGAAGTGCTAAAGATACAAACAAGCATGTCTGATAAAGGAGCATCATAATAACCCAAAGTCAATCAATACTGGAAACTCCTAAGGTCTGATACATGAGAACATCTTAAGTTAGTCCCCAGAACATAATGATTACTGATACATCTTAAGCTATACGTCTTATTGTAGTGTATTATACAAAAAGAACACCATTAAAACTATCCAAACAAAATCACAAATACTATACAAAAAATAATATTTGTATCAGACACATATCAGATATTATTTGTTTATTTAAAAATAATGATATAACCGATACTTTTCTGATACGTGTATCGGGACGTATCGGACACGTGTATCGGGTATTATTTTTTATTTAAAAATAATGATTTAATCGATACTCTTCCGATACGAGTATCGGGACGTATCGAAAGAGTATCGGTATCGAGGACGTATCGGACACGATTCGTCACCATTTTTTGAGTATCGGGGCTTCATAGTGTGCATTACACATACTACATTTAACTCCAACAACTCTCACTAATTTAGACAAAATAACTGACCCATCACCGTGAAAGAAAACTAAAACTTTAACGAAAATTGAATATGCAAGTTAATTTTAATTAAATGTGAGTTCAATTTTTTTTAATGAGTTTTAACAAATATGTAAATGCATATATCTTTCATTGGTGTTGATGAATCAAAGAAATGTTTTAATGGAGAATTTAAAAGACTAATGCATAAATTTAAAAGACTAATGCAAAAACAAATTTGCTCGTTTTTTATAATTTCAAAAATCGAAATGCTGATTTACTATAAAAAACAAATGTTTTTACAAAATCTAAATTCTTAATTATGTTTGCGGTCTATTTGGTCTTTCAAGGTGATCAACTTTGTTTTTCTTCCCATTCAATTTCTATATCATAAGTAGTGTGAATGTTAATGAAGCAATTTTCATTTTGGGTCAATTTTTGTCTGAATTGGACGATGTGAAAAGTGAACTGAACGCACTAAAGTGTTTTAAATAATGGATCATTTGTGACCTGAAATTCATTGCCAAATTGACAAATATTTAATGCACTACTAAATTTTCTTGCTCCAAAGTCTTTCACATCTCTATCCAATATAATTTTTTTTTTTTTTGCATTAATTAGTTTTAAGGAAATTGTCATTCGAGACCACCCCTTTGGTAAGTGGTATCTACTTTTGTTCCAACTAAAGGTCAACATTTTTCTCATGATTGATATCTTCACACGTATTCCATTACATATTGATTGGGACAAAAAAGAGATGAAAGATGGTAAAAAGAAAAAATATATTGATTAGAGAAATGGGAGTGTATCACAATCACACTATCACTTGATTGATACACAATTAAAGAATAAAGTTAAGATAAAACATATTTTTAGAACCTTCTATAAAAGGAATAGATGATTGCCAAGGAAAAAGTGTAGAAAATTTATCAAAATCATCATTCTCCCTCTGCAGAGTAATGACTTACGTTTTGGTTTTGTACTTGACCTTATTCTATCATTCTACTTTTCTAGATTTTCTATTCTCTAAATGGATTGGTTTCATCTAATTTTAAATTCTAATTTTGATTGTAATTTCATACTCTTTGTTGAATCAAAATTGCATAGTATTCATCCCATTTATTTCACTATTGTTACTTGAAATTCCGGCACGCTGGTCACATATGTGGTATATGATGTTTCAACATCGTGCCAACATAAAACACAATGGACAATATAAACAATAAATAGCAGAACATAAATAACACAACGGTTTGTTGACCCAGTTCGGGTCACCTACGTATAGGGGATACCAATCCAGGAGGAAATCCACTAATAGCCCTAGTTCTAAGTTCTCAGCAAACTCCTCGTTTACAACTTATCACCTAGCGACTATACCTATGCACTTCTACCTAGGAACTCCTAGGTATGAGTTCACAACTCACTCCCTATTCACAATAGTACAGCCAACACTATTGTATTAGCCCGACTCAATTGGTGGAGACACACTCCTAGACACTAGACCACTCTTACCTAAAGGCTTTGAGTAATACACAAAAAACAATCATACTCCATGCTTAAAAGCTTTGGAGAAAATATAGAGTTACAACTCAAAACACAGTCCTAAGCTTGCATCAAAGTGACACAAGAAAGGCTCACAAATAAAGCACAAGGCTTACAAAGACACGAAACCCTAAAAGTCTACATTTTGATATATTGGTTTCGGTGAAGAAACTAGGTTTAGCTCCTTTCTTTAAATAGCCACGAGTTAGCATGAGCTTCCTGAGCAAATCGGGCTTCAAAAACAGCTGGAAAAACGTGTAAGATCCAGCTCAAAAGTATTCTTGAACCAAATATAATATTTCCTTAAATATATCACATCTTAAGGAAATAAATAATTTTCATAGAATCTTCACTAAACAGAGAGAGAAACCAACGTCTTGGTCCTCAAAAAAATATCTGAAGATACCAAAAATAGTAGGATTCAGAAAGGAAAAAAAACGCATACACATGGCGCGAGATCAACGCGCAAACAAGGCATACTGAACAGGTATACAATGTTGAAACATTGTATCCAACATCTTGCTTGTAAATTTGTTTTAGCAAAATGATGCCAACAACCAAATATCCAACAATCCGCCCTTTGACAAATTTTTGGCTGAAACAATCCTTGACCAGCCAATAAGAATACGAGGGATACAAAAACAAACTTCCTTCAAAATCATCTTTTCAATCAAAAACACTAGAGGCATGCAACAACGGAATTTGATATACTCAGCCTCACTGAGCACTCCCCCTCAATATCGAAACGTATGCTCCCCCTCAACTTCAGTATGCAACATCATTTGTGCATTCAACAAGTTACCCATATTTCTATGAATGTAACTAAGTTACCCATATTGCTATGAATGTAACTAACCAGGTCACCATATTGCTATGAAAGTGACCCAAATCACCATATTTCTATGAAAGTGATTCTAAGCAAAAAGTCATCCATATTTCTATGATCATGACTACTTACCAACAAACAGAGATCATGCACAAACTACCACACATATTACTTCCCATGAATATGCATACCACAAGAACAGTATTTGAGCAACAAGCACATTTTCTTCTTCCTTGTCTTCTTCTTCTTTGTCCATAAAGCCAGAAAGTATCTTCCCTAGAGCTCACCCAAATATGTTAGGGTGCCTTCTCTAATACCAATTGAAATTCCGGCACGCTGGTCATAGATGTGGTATATGATGTTTCAACATCGTGCCAACGTAAAACACAATGGACAATATAAACAATAAATAGCAGAAGGTAAATAACACAACGGTTTGTTGACCCAGTTCGGCGCACCTACGTCTGGGGAATATCAATCCAGGAGGAAATCCACTAATCGGTTTGAATCGATTTTTGGTGAATCCAATGTTCGAACCAATGAGATCTCAATTGGTTCGGTTTTAGTTAGTTTTTTGGTGTTTTTCAAAAATGAAACCGAACCAAACTAATCGGTTTGATTTGGTTCAGATACTTTAATCCGTTTTTTCCCGATGTAATTCATGCTATTATTTTTTTCCGATATCACTCATTCCTCTAATTAGATATGTGAGTGCAACATTATTAGCACTTGCATTATCAACAGTTACACAACAAACTTTTTTAATGCCTCAATTTTTAAAGCATGCCTCTAAATTCTTACCAATTATTTTCCCTTGTGATTCGAAATTAAATTTAAACTCAATATTTTTTTATTCAACAGACACCTTTCGCCTTTCGCCAATATAATGACAAATTACAACCATTAAATTCATAAATTATCCCCTAGTTATATGTACGTAAAGAAAAATTGGAACAACGAATATTAGTATTTTTAATTTTTTATGTTAAAGATTAAGATCGAACCTTTGATTTTCTTATAATCGGACTCTTTAACCCATTGAGTACCCATTAATCATCGTATATTCATGCATGTCCACCCTATAACAAAGAAAAACATCACTCAATAAACATGCAATCTCATTTTTAAAAGTAAATAATAGAAATACACAACTTTTTATTATTTTTCTTGATGGATGTAACTTTGAAGTTTCCTTTCCTCCTTTCTTCACCTTCCCTCTTTTCTACCATCTCCCTTTATACTACCTGTGTGAATGTAATTGTGTATCAACTAGTGAATTGGAGCACTTGGATATCTTGATCCTCTCCTAATCTTTTCTATTCACTAACAATATAAAGTTTTTTATTTTTTGAATTTTTACATCATGTTATCACGATGTTGTATTAGTTTAAAAATATCTCTAAATATTTACATGGTAAAATATGATAGAATACATATGCAAAAAAATTATAAAATATATATATATTTTTTTCTTTTCAAAACGATCAGCATAAGAAATCAATTGTTTGTTAGTTTTATTGAGGGTGGGAATCAAATTCCTGCTCAACTCATCCTTTTAAAATTAAATTAGTAATATTCATATAATGTACAATATTTACAAGAAGGGGCATTAAACCTAGAATTATATATGTTGAAAGGCTAAATAAACATCATAAGGTAAGTTAGATAAGGAAAATTTGATAATAGAAATCAAGGCATCTAATACAATATAAGAAAGTTGTTGTACCTGGAAAAGATAAAATTGCCCTTGCTTTAAATGCTGCCATTTGGCAAAAATGAGGGCATTTGATGTCCAAAAAATTTGAAACTGAACTAAACCTATGCTCAACCAAGCCATTTGTTTCTGGTAACCAAGCCAGTTAAACTGTTTTGTGAGACAACTATCAATTTTCTATGAGCCACGGTTTGTATAGAACCGAGCCGATTGGACTTTAGTTGAAAACTTTTACATAAAGTTAAATATGTCTATATCAAATCAACAATTTTTCACACATATCAAGACTGACTTTATTGACTAACAGATACATTTCTCTATCTATCTTTCTTTTCAGCAACATTCATTCCAACATTTTCAAATTTCTATTCTTCATTTCATTCTCTTCACATTCTTCATTTCATTCTCTCAATATTTTCTTGCTACTTTTTTTTAACTGCTCTTTTCTTCATACCTTCTTATTATTTGAATATTGCACTCTAATGTTGTTACTTTTGTTCTATCTTTTTCAGATGCAGAGATGAATAAAGCTTGAAACAACCGGTAAACTTTCAGTTTTTTTTTTTTGCATAATAGATCTATTTTTCTCAGCTCATAAATATATTATATGCATTTACTCAAAAAAAATACTTTCTTATGAATTTATAAAATATTTTATTTTTCACTATTATTGATCTTTTCAAATGCTTCATCATCATAAACAAATAGAAGAATAAAATAAATAAATAAATAATGTTCGTATAAATAAATTGAAAAAACAAATAAATTTGAAACAATACCAACAGACCTATAAAATTAACAAGAAAAATGAAGTCTCTAAATCCAAACTCTACTCTTGATACACAAATAAAAACAAAATTGAAAATCCAAATAGATCTGAAAAAAAAAAAGATCTAAACAATCTATTACTGTTCTTACATTTTATTGATCTCAATTCATTAAAAAAGTCTTTACCTTGGTTGAAAATTACAAAGAAATTGAAAATTCAAATAAATAAATAAATAAAGGAAGGTCAGAAACATAACCAAGAACATTTTTTAGTGAGAATATATAAATTCTTTCATCAATTTATTTAGATACAAAAAATGTAAACATATACTTACCTACCTATTGTTGATATACCATTAGAAACATATCAACAAATGAATTTTCGTAGATCTAAACCAACAAATGTGATTCTTTGTTTTAATTGCTCTGATTTTGTTTTTGGATGACGTGCAGATCTCCTTGCCACAATTCTTTTTGTTGTTGCGGCGGCTGAGATTTGATGAAGGAGAAGGGATATTTTGGTGAGAAAGATATAAAAAATGAAAATAGTTCATGGAAATGTTGTTTTTGCTTCTCTGGAAATGTTGAGAGAGAAAGCTTTGGTGATAGAAAAATTAAAGAGTGGGTGAGAGTGGGTACTGGGTAGACGTGTTCCACTTTCATCCAAGTGGTGGTGAATTTTTTATTTATATTTGTTCTCATAAAAATTGGTATCCAACACTTCAAAGGTTATTAACTTATTATATTAAATAGGCTATTAAATCTTGCAAAAAAAAAAAAGCCTATTAAATATATTGAATGAATGAACATGTGCTGACATAAATCGGCGAAAATACACTCCTATCTCCAAATTTTATTTTTTATTAAATTAAAAGCAATGATCTTTTTTGTCTTATTCAAATGTGTAGGTTGCTAATACACACCTTCACAAAAGTGAGTGGGTGTGCATTAGCAAGTATACTTCACAAATTTACACAGGAACAAATTGTTGGTGATAAAAAAAATATTAAATTAATTATTATACGGGGAATAAGGTATTTGCTGATGAAAAACTTAAATTAACGATTATATATATATATATATATATATATATATATATATATTGTTGGTGAATAAATTATTAACTATTATATACAAGGAACAAGTTGTTGTTGATGGAATTTTTTAATTAATTATTACATACGGGGAACAAAATGTCAACAATCTCAAAATAACAATTATCATATATGCTAAATAAATCATATATGAAATAATTGTAAATAACAAAGTGTAACTTCTAAAATTATCGGCGTAACGTTACGACCCGTCCGATAGGACGGGTTACCTACTAGTTACAAAGAAAAGTTAAACCACCGTGTCAAACTGTCAATATTTAATATTTCTTTTTTGTTCCATCAAGTGTTTTAAGACAAACAACTTAGATGAAGCTACCCTTCCTACGAATATTGTACCTCATCTACCTATCCTAAAAAAATCTACTATATCAGATTGAAAAAGCACAAACTGTTTTTGTTGCTGTATTCTATTTGATAATGATCTTTATGCTGCTTGTGGCTCCACTTAATGAAAATCAGAATTCATTTTGGGCCATAGATGAGTGAAATATTGTTGCAGCCTATAGCTATAGACTCAAATCATTACCACTTCTTTCGGACTGTTTCATCACTTTATCGAGTTCGATTGAACTGTTGTCTGTTTCTTTGTATCTATACCACTGTGCACATATCACAAAGTAGCCTAAATTTACAATTTCTAAAGCAGCAATAATGAGATAGAAGTTATCCAATCTCCCCTTGTTCAGATCCTCCGGCAACCAACTCCCAGGATCTGGCGGTGACATGGTGAATACCTGAAATAAGCATACTACTCAAATAACTTGATCCTGCATGGGCCGCGTAGTAAAGAGACCCTGCAATGCTTCTCATGTTCTCAGGAAATTGTTTGTAGTAAAACTCAATCTGTGCAACAGACATGAATGCTTCACCTAGTCCAGCCAATGCCAACTGAGGAATCAGCCACAGACCTGACATTGATGAAACCACACCTTTTCTCGTTTCCACTTCTAAGGGTTTTGTCAGAGCCAGAGTTCTACGTCGCTCTTCAACTGTGGCAGATACTAGCATGCTGAGTATAGCGAAAAATATGCCAATTCCCATCCTCTGAAGGAGTGTGATGCCACCTTCTTTTCGAGTGATCCTTTGGAGAAATGGAACAACTTTTCGGTCGTAAATGGGCAACCAAATTGCCACACTTATCATCAAAAAGACATAGTAGGATGCTCCTGGGATCATGAACTCACTTTGGCCGATACGCCTGTCAGATAAAAGGGCTTGGAACACTAAAATAGTGTGCTGTTGGACGATAACAACATAGTAGAACACGGCTGAAACCCATATCGGCAACACTCTCAACAAGCATTTTACCTCTTCAACTTGTTGCATACTGCATAGATTCCAGGGATTAGAAGCAGATCCATTGGGATTTATTTGATCTTGCGGGGTCATGATCGCCGCTTTGTCAAGGAACCTGTTAATATAAACCATCCTTTAAACCCCTATTGAAAATAATCATGTCTACCATCAAGTGCTAATTTCTTGTTGTTTTTTTACCTGAATTGATAAGTATAAGGAAGTTTAGAATTCATTGACTTTGGAGGCACATAGTTGAAGAGTGAAGGGTATAGATATTCTGCGAGCTTCAGCTTCCTTTTCTTCGATGCAACCACAATAACTTGTACTATACTAGTTATGGGACTACCACTGGGTTTAACTTTCACGTACAATTTGGCCCCCATGAAAAAGATTACAGAGGACAAAAGCATCAAAGCTGCAGGAATCCCCAAACCCACAGCCCAGCTTACATTTGACTGTATGTAGACAATAATTGTTAAGGATATCATTTGAGCAAGAGTGAAAGTGAAATAGTACCAAGTGAAGAAGCTACTAATCCCCTTTTTCCCAGAATCTGTGTTAGGATTGAACTGATCCGCTCCAAATGCTAAGTTACATGGCCGGATCCCTGCAGCTCCTATCATCAATAATCCTAAACCAGTCTTTAGAACTGTCATTTGCCACTCTGTTGGCCCTTGGCATGTGGTGTCTTCTAATTCTTCACATGGATGTGGATGCAGCTTCTTGACTGCTGCTGTTAGTTGTATTACGAGCAAACCCTGAAGGAAGCAGGGAAGTGTAGGAGTCAGAGGAACAACTCAAATGAAATGAGATAAGCTTGTCAAAGTTATAAGAATCGATAGTTTTATGTTAAGGTTTTTAAAATACAATTACTTCCATTGGTGATGATCTCAAATCTTGATTTATACTTGTCATTGATATTTTCTAAATTAAGGGATCCCGACTTTATCGTGTTTATCAACAAATAAATAAATGCATAAGGAAGTAGCAATTTACCAGAAAGGAAGCGATGGTGCAGAATGACAGTGTCTTGTAACGACCAAAAAAGGCATCAGAGGAAAAAGCTCCTATCAATGTTGCAAAGTTGGTGCTGCCATTGAAGATGTTGATAATATTTGTAGCCGCGATGTTTTCCAAGTTGAATACCGTAGTGAGATAGACCAAGAGATTGGATAAAGTTCCAATAGCTCCTAGCTTCTCAAAAATCTCATTTCCTGTCAGTCACGCAAATGAATCACTAAATATTTAACGAAAAAAATAACAGAAGCGAATGACACAAGCAAGTAAAAACAAAATAGCCTCCCGTTGCATTCTCGCTCACCTATAATGAAGGGCATGACCTTCCACCCCCTGTAATTAATCTTAGTGTCATCATCTCCTCCACTGTTTTCGTTCTTCAGCAAACTTTCCTCTTCGTTCTCCGCAGTCTCATCATTTGTCATTTGTTCTCCGATTGGGTTCATGTCATTTGTAATTTTGTTTTGCTATTTTGACGTTAGTTCATAGCATAACCATTATTTTGCGAGTGTTTTCAAGATCATAGACATAAACCAAGTGAGCATTAGAGAAAGTCTCTAGAGGCCGAGAAGTTTTTAAAACTCCGATACAATTTTGATCAAAGAAATAGAAAGCCACAATCATTGAGGACAAAGAAAAAACTGCTCGGAACCTCGACACATCTTGAGTCAATTCTTTTTCCCTATTCTGTATCACTATTTTACTGCATAATCTATCATTTTCATAACAACATGTTAGTTTTAACACAAAAAAACTCAACCCTCAACCCTATGTTTTGGATTTTGAAACTGGAAATGTACATTGTATCTAAAGGGTTCTCCAGTCTCCAATCCCTAACAATTGAAAATTCTGTAAACTAATTTCTCCCCTATTCTATTCATTTTGAGTTGTGATTGGATGTTTGATTTAGTGATTTGTGAGATAATGTTTGTACAAGCTTGAATTATTATGTATGATTGTAAAGTTGATCGAACCAAGGAAAATAATAAATTGAAATTTTAGTAAAATATATAAGTCAACGAAGTAGACGATGGTGATGCGTTGCGGTCGAATAAAAGAGAAAGGATTTCCAGAAATGGAATTGCGTGTGAAAATAGAGAGAGGAAGTAGTACGTACCTGAAATAAGAGATCGTGGATGTTGATGCAGCGGAAGAAGGAAGAACATGAAGGAGACACTCACGGGTTCCAACTTCCAACTACAAGCTCAACTCAAATGACTTGTAGTTGAGTTGAGACTTCTTGAGAGAGTGTAAAGAAAAAGAATACCCCCTTCTACATTTTTTTATAATTAATTAATGCAATTTCAGATTAACTTTATTTCTACTTTTCTCCTAAATCTTTATTTTAATCTTAACTTAATCTTATCTTAATTTTTTTTGGTGAGCAGTAATATAGTGAGATGACTAAATCACACACATTATATGCCTTATGTTTTGCGTTTTTTGAAAACAGAGGATGCCCATAAATGTTTTTTAACGGTATCTTTACTAGTAATATACTGTATGAAGAAACATTTTGGCAAGAAGCAAATATGATATGGAGGTGAATTTCGGCAATTAATTTGGTTGCAACTTGGAGTGTCGGGTGCTTTAGGAACAGTATATGTTTTTTTTGGTTAATAGACTTTTAACCCTGCAAAGTAGGTGAGTTTTGCGTTACCATGTAATATATTTTTTTTTTAAAATTATCCCTTTGTAATGATGCAGAATTTTTTGTCGAGTTCATTTTATCCCCTATAATGTTGTTTTGTTTTACCCCCGAGGTTAAAATGAACTAGAAAAAAATTGTGCAACATTACAAGGGGTAATCTCAAAAGAATAATATTACAATGGGTAACGCAAAACTCGTTCATTTGGTTCCTTACGTTTATTTTAGGTTTGAATCAAGTCCCTTACGTTTATTTTAGGTTTGAATCAAGTCCCTTACGTTTTAAAAGTTTGAATTTGGTCCTTCACGTTATCAACGTTTGCATTAGTTAGTCTCTTCCGTCAAATTTTTCACTAACTTTATTTGATCCTTACACGTGGTTGACGGTTTACACTAGTGGAAGTGATTTTGGACACATGAAATGCCATATAATAAGCAAAACCTTCGCAAACAGAAAAAAATACGACAAAGACCTTTGCAAACACTAACTCTTTTTTTTTTTTTTTCTGTTTCCGAAGGTTCTGTTTATTATATGAATGTGAATGTGTCCAAAATCACTTCCACATGTCCAAACCGTCAGCCACGTGTAAGGATCAAACAGAATTAGTAAAAAATTTGACGGAAGGGACTAACTAATACAAATGTTGATAACGTGAGGGACCAAATTCAAACTTTTAAAACGTAAGGGACCTGATTCAAACCTAAAATAAACGTAAGAGACCAAATGAGCAGTTTAGACTTTTTTTAACAAGCCAAAATGAGATATCTATATATAAAAGAAAGAAGCAAGTAATCACCTTAGCACAAGGTGTGCCAAGAAGAACTACAAAGTTTTACAAAGATAGCAATACAGAAGAAACATCAAAATACAAAACATTAGTCGATGCCCAAAAAAAGTAATGGGTTCGACCACCAACTATTGTAATTTGAAACTAAAGTAACATTCGTCGCCTTCAGCCACCTAAAAGAGAACATCTTGACTTTATCCAATAGCTGAGGCACTGGACTTGCTACGTTTCTGAACAAACGATGATTTTGTTCATTCCACACGACCCAAACACATGCTAGCCAAATGATATGCAAAAAAGGCCGACGTGCTCGAAGACTTCCAGCTGAGTAAGTGAACTGGACAAAGTGGTCAGGGAGGGTCTGTGCATCGGCCATCAAAAATCCAAGTTTGGTGAGATGATGCCGCGAGCTACCAAGTTTGTTTTCGTTGGCAGCTTGTCGCGCAGGAGACGCCACACAAAGATATAGACCTTCAACGGAACCTGCTTGTGCCACACGAGATCTTCAGCCTCCCCCAATGTAAATGAGTCCTGAGTAGTCAAAAGTTGATATGCACCTCGAACAAAGTAACTTGTATCTGGATCAGGCTGCCACCTCCACATATCTGGGGACTGTGCCTACAATGTAAAAGGAAGCTATAAGGTGTGACACTCCTTTATTATGAAATTTGAGGGACCAAAACTAAAATTAAGTCTTTTAATTTTAAGAATTTAAATTAATGGTCATGCTCAATTTTTTTGAAATTTTGAGTTTCTTTTATTTTCATAATTTACAAACTCTTCTAGGAGAGGGAAGTCCAACCTTGGTTTTGATAATAGATACATACTTGTATCAATTATATGCTAGTTTTTTTTTTTTGTTACAAAGCAGGGTCACAGTCCTATGGCAAGTCTTTTAAGTTGCGATGAAAATACCAATTATATGATTGTGTGTCAAATGTTTACTTTTTAATAAGCAACAATAAAATGCAGGATAATCGTTCGTCCTATAAATGTAGTTTAGACTATTTAGGTTATATTATTAGAAATATTATTGAAGAGATCAAAATTTGAATTTTATGTTCTCCATTTCTCTACACTACGCTTAAATTCTATGAATCTAACTACTAAAAAAATTGGGCAGCAAAATTCAAATTTCTCTTGATGAAGGAAAGTGAGGAGCATAATTTATCCTAAAATTATTTCAATATACAATTATAAAAAGATCAAAAAAAATTCCCAAGAAATTAAAACCACCTTATTTTTCTTTCAAATAAAAGTACAATGCTAAACTATAACCAATATTTCAAAGTTCTGTACCATTAACTAAGAACTTAATTAATCACTAAACACCATTAATCCTTGTTTCAGATTGTTTAAACACTTGATCAAGTTCAACACCATCACCTTCATTACCATCTTCCCCTTTGTACCTATACCACCTTGAACACCATAAAAAGTAACCCAAATTAACCACTTCCAAAGCAGTAATCACATAATAAAAGTAATCTAATCTCCCTTTGTTCAAATCTTGTGGTAACCAATTTCCATTTGCAGATTTAGCCGTCGTCCGATGAATAATTGAAATCAACATACTACTAAAATAGCTTGATAGTGCCAAGCCCAAAAAAAACAGCGATCCCGCGAGACTTCTCATGTTCTCAGGAAATTGTTTATAGTAAAATTCAACTTGTCCAACCAAACCAAATGCATCAGAGAATCCTGCTAGTAGTAATTGAGGAATCAACCACATAGCCGACATAGAAGAAATCGCACCTTTTCTCGGTTCAAATCCTATAGGATTATTAATAGCCATAGTCCTTCTCCTCGCTTCTACCGCTCCAGATACTAACATGCACAATATAGAAATAAACATTCCAATTCCCATTCTTTGTAGAAGTGTGATTCCGCCTTCTTTTCCGGTGAATTTTTGAATTGTTGGCACGACTATTCGGTCGTAAATTGGTAACCATATTGTTAGACTTAACATCGTGAAGATCGTGTAAGAAGCCGCGGGGATTTTGAAATTAGTGTTGAAAACTGTTCGATCGGATTGAAGTGCTTGGAAGACTAACATTGTGTTCTGTTGGACTAATGCAACGTAGTAAAGTATGCCTGAAAGCCAAATTGGTAGGACTCTTAGTAAGCATTTCACTTCTTCTACTTGTTGTATACTACATAGATTCCATGGATCAGATGCAGAACCATCAAGGTTTATGTTGTCTTGTGGGGTTATAATAGCAGCTTTATCAAAGAACCTGTAAATTTATATCGATGTATTTTAGAAGCAATCATTTTACGAAGAAATAAAAAAAATGGTAAAACTTATTTGCATAAACCATTAATGAGTCTCACATTTAATGAGATATAATAGACAAAATGCGTTTACAAGTGGTAGATATTGTTCTCAACACACAAGTCAGTTTTGTAGGCACAGGAGGGTTTCGGAAGGTGCGTGCGTATGTGTTTGCACTCGCGTGTGCGTGCATGCGTGCATGCTTCCATGTGTGTTAAAATAAATAAATTATATACTGTAATTATTATAACTAAATTTTAAAATAAATTTAGATTCCTATGATCTTGATAGTGAAATCTATTTGAAGAATTAAAAGTTATCAAAGAGATTCTAATATAATATTATTCGTAAGATAATTAGACTTGAATGAAAGCCAACATAATATTATTGGTTAATTACCTGAACTGAGGTGTACGTGGAAGCTTGGAGTTGATAGAGTGAGGAGATATATAGCTAAAAAGTGAAACCAATGAACCCTCATCCTCTTGTAGATTGAGTTTCCTTTTCTTTATAGCCACAACTATAACTTGAACAATATTTGTTACAGGACTACCACTTGCTTGAACTTTGACATAATATTTACTTCCCATGAAATAAACAACACATGAAAACAGCATCAAAGCAGCAGGAATTCCAAGACCAAGTGCCCAACTCACATTTGATTGTATGTACACAATTAATGACAAAGAAACCATCTGAGCAAAAGTGAAGGTAAAAAAATACCAATTGAAGAAACTATTGATTCCTTTCTTTCCTGATTCTGTGTTTGGGTTGAATTGATCAGCTCCAAATGCTAAGTTACAAGGTCTAATCCCTGCAGCTCCTACTATAAGAAGTCCAAATCCAAGTAGTAGAAATGACATTTGTCCTGTGGTTGGTTCTATACATGTGGTTCTCTCATTTCCACATGATGGTGGATGCATGCTTTTAATCCATGCTGTTAGTTGAATAACAAGTAACCCCTGTTTCAAAAACAGAGAGATTCATGACACAGCTGAAATATTTGTTTAGTTGAATTTACTCCCTCTAGTTTAGAATTTAAGCAAAAAATTATTTTTTAAGTTCATTGAATAAATCATGCATTGAATCATAAATATATCTAATGCGGCCACGAGGTAAGAGAGACGCCACAAAGTCATGGCCAATTAAACCACATAATTAACTACAATTTCACAATTTTAAACATGAGCTAAATTAATTTTCTATTCAACTGAATTAGTTACAGTTTTACATATGATGAACTAGGTTTTGTAATTTTAATACTACTAGTGTTGGGGGCGATGTATGTGTTCGACATTGCGGGCTCAACCCCCCACAAGAAAACAATTTCTATTTACTAGTATAATATTATTATATTTTTTAAGCCATAAAATTGTAAGCAAAATACTATTAGAAAATTATAATTTTCTTAAGTCTCCAACAAATTATCTAATAAAGATTAATCACTATTAGACGGTATTGATTGTAATATTTTCTTGCTCTCACCAAAGAAAACATATCCATTGATTGTAATATTTTCTTGCCCCACTAAAGAAAATTTCCGAATCTATGACCAGTGCTAAGATGATTATAATTAATACCAGAAAGGAAGCAAATGTGCAGAATCCAAGTGTTTTGTAGCGACCAAAATAAGTGTCACAAAGAAAAGCTCCTAGCAAAGTAGCTAAATTGGCACTTCCATTGAAGATATTGACAATATTTGTGGCTGTAATACTGCTAAGGTTGAAGACTGTTGTAAGATAGACTAAGAGGTTTGCTAAGGTACCAATGGCTCCTAGCTTCTCAAATGTTTCATTTCCTGCATGACATGCAAATTTATTAATTCATGTTGAATAATAAGAGTAACAACAAGGAATTAATTAATTAATTATAATTAATATGCTCTTGCTTACCAATTATGAAGGGCATGACCTTCCATCCTCTGTAGTTAAGTTTTGGAACATCATTGATTTCCACATTTTCTTTGTTATTTTTCTCCATAGATGTGTCTCTTTTCTCAACAAGCTAGGTTCGTGAATATACAAGTAGTTAACTAGTTTATCAAAGAATGATTGATGACTTCTTCCTCAACTTTTGGAATTATTGATTCATGAGATGATATTAAAGGCGGTATATGCTCTTATATATATGGTAATGGTCCCTCTTGAAGTTACTCTTGAGCCAAGTGACGTACTATTTTTAAATTCTTTATCTAATAAGTTAGATTTCTTAAATTAAATTCATTTTGAAGAATTTATTATTAGAATTTTGTGTCGACTCAAATCCAATATAAAACATGTTCAAACATTATTTAAGATGGACTCTTAATACATTTTTTTGGCCGAGAATTATTTAGATAGAATCAAGATCGGCCCAACATTAAATGAAATCTAAAGTAAATTTTAGATTGAGGTTTTTTGTTTATTTAGGAAATAGTTAAACTATTAAGCAAAAATAAAGATTACAAAAAGTTTTTTTTATTAAATATAAAAACTCAAATATTTTTTCTATTATTCATAAAATAGAAAGTCTCACATTATTTTATATGGTGAAAGACACAACTTTTTCTTTTTTGGAGGTCTTTGTCTTTATTTCAAGGACATTTTCTCGATTTGAACTTATTACTTGTGAGAGGCTTTTTCCTCTTGATAAATTTTTTATATTTTTCGGGACCTAAAACTCTTCTTTAGATTGTCTTACTCTTTGACTGGCCCTAGATATAGTGTTATCAAAATAATTAATGATGATAACTGATGCTTTAATGTCCACACTTATAAATGGATCAGGATTAAATGATACCAACTAGTTCGACACTAAATGTTACACCGCTTAATAACACTTTAACGAATTCAAATTTTATAAAATCTATCGTTGGATTAAAAAATTATATCATATAGATCACCCATGTTAAATTTTATAAAAATCTAAAACCGTTTAATATGTTATTGAGACTGGTCAAGATTAACGGTTTATGCGTTTTATTGAATACAATTAATTTTGACGAGTCTCAATAACATATTAAACGGTTTTATATTTTTATAAAATTTAACATGGATGATCTATATGATATAATCTTCCAATCCAACGGTAGATTTTGTAAAATTTGAATTCGCTAAAGCGTTATTGAGCGGTGTAACATTTGGTGTCAAAGTAATTGGTGTCATTTGATCCAGACCTTTTATAAATATTATATTGATATTACATCTCATTTAATTTAAAACTTTTGAGGTGTCACTTACATATTTTTATATTCTTAATAATTCACAAATTATTTTTTTTGACAGAGTAATTAACAAATTATCATTTGCATAACATTTACAGTAAATATAATTAATTTTTTATCATCTAAAAATATGATTGACAATATAAAAAGTATTTGCACCGCCTGTCTGTTCATATAACAATTTTTTTACCAAAGTTCGTATAACAATTTAATGCTTAGAATAAATATATTTATTTCAAAATTTACAATAAAATGATATTTTTGTCAAAAAAATGACAATAAAAATTAGTTTTTTTTCCTTTCTAAATTACCTCTTCATAATTCGTTAGTATTTAACTATCAATGAAAATAAGACATCTACATATGAAATAAAAGTTCGTTACAAATTAATTGTGGGTATTTTAATTGGTTGACGAATAAATTAAATATCTTCAAATTAAGAAGGGGTAGGCTAAAACCTATATTTAAATGTAAAAAATATAGTAACAGAACATATTAACAAATTAGGAATTAAAAATAAATCGCAAAAAAAATGAAAATTATTTTTTTAGAAAGAAAATTATATCTAATACAGAAGATGATTATTTATTGGCACACCATTTCGTCTATACTATAGTGGTGGTAATTTGTATGTTTAGAAGAAATAAATAATACAAATCTAACACGCTTCTCATAACCAATTTTCTGAGTTGTTTAGTAAACAATATGATAGAATTTCATTTTAATTTAACTTTATCCTAAAGACTCGTTTTAAATTTGTGCACCACACTTGTACAAAAAAAAAAAAAAACAAAATTGTGCACCACACATTTAATTAAGTGTGTGATTAGTAGTTTTCCTATCCAATATTATTTCAGTATTTCTACTATCTCCAAATCCATAGATTTTAGTCAGAGCCGCGAGTAGAGACCTAATAATTTAGTAGTCCAAGGAGTAAGAACGTGACACTCTTTGACATTTTTGGTCAAAATTATCCTTCAAGTTTTATATAAATCATTTTATTGTTAGTATCATACTATCAGTCTTATCTCAATTATTTTTTCATGTTGTTCATTTATTTATCTATTTGTATTTTTTATAAATTTATCTTCAAAAAATAATTATTTTTAACTTAGGAGTTCATTTCAATAGGGTTCTTATTTCAGATAAAGGTCTTTCCTAAATTATTATCATTGTAAGAAATGTTTTTCATTTATTTTCAAAAATAAAAATTAAGAATATAAAAATGATGAGTTCTTTTGTGAAATACCGGTTTCAATACAGAGATTTGGAAGACATGAGTAAATACTCAAGACCAACTAACCACCATTGAAATTGGTATAAAAAAAGTTGGAAACAAGTTAATTATGGGTACGCATTATATACAAATACTCCAAGTTATGAATTGATAGTTAAGAAAAGAAAAAACAAAACTAATATGCAAAATGAAGTTACTATTATATTTGGATAAAAACTTTTAGTTGGAGTACCAAAAAAAAAACTTTCGGTTGATGCGGAAATCAAAATTCTTTGAGGAGATTAGTTAGCATTGAAAACTTTATACACTACAACAAAATTGTAAAATGGCGGCGTTGCCGCATACTCAATCCAACCATAGCCGTTTTTCAGTTTTTTTTAGTGATATTTGTTAAAATATCTCACATCGGTTATGAGATGACCTTGACAAATGTTTATAAGCAAGTTGTAGTTCTCACATTACAAGTCAGTTTTGTGAGGATAAGTTAGACCCATACTTATTTTTAATAATTTCTAACATGGTGTCAGAGATAATTTCTAACATGGTATCAGAGTCTTTCGATCCATCGGACTACCATATCTTTTCAACATAGGTCATCGAAAGGATCTTGAAGCGGGGCAGCTTTAAACTAACATAAACGGGGCAGCTTTAAACTAACATAAACGGGGCAGCAATAGCATAATCACATGGCAACAACATCATGGCTGCTTGTTGTGACACTGACATGTTTGATGTTTGATGTTTGAGTTTGAGGTAAATTACAGTTGCATAACATACAAAAAAGTCGTAATCTAAACGAGATTTAGTCGTATCTCGTGTTTTCATTGGAAACTAGTAGTAGTATATTATTGTCCATATAATTTAAGAACTCCCATTGCATGTATAAATCAATCAATTATACATTACATCAACGAAAGTTTGACCACAAAATATATAATTAATGGAAATAGGATGTGTTTCCATAACATTATTGATTGGAAAGATAGAAATAAGAGGTATTTATATGCTCTCAAAGAGTTTTTGATTGAAATTGTGTTTAATACGATGAAAATTGTATTTTAGTGGTGGATGAAGTCTGAAAAGAACGAGTTTTCTTGTAAATGAATGTATAGTGGTTCTAATCTTTTGAATTGTTTGAAGTTTAGTTGTGGATAATTGATATTATTTGTATGTTTTTCTTTTTTAACCTTTGAACATCTTGAGATAATTAAATTTTGTGTTTTAGACTAACGCAGGGGGCAGAGACACTTATGGGCTGGCAGGGGCCATGGACCACCCAAGCCTCAATCAGGGTCGTTAAAAATTGATTTTCGAGCTTTTTGAGATGCAAAATCATTTATTAAACTATTATAATC
This sequence comes from Trifolium repens, assembly GCA_030408175.1. NCBI lineage: Eukaryota > Viridiplantae > Streptophyta > Magnoliopsida > Fabales > Fabaceae > Trifolium > Trifolium repens. The sequence continues at coordinate 44,849,921 of CP125851.1, forward strand.
AATTTCAGTTAACATTTCTTTTTCTATCAATAATAAAGCCAATCCATTTAATCTTTGTTCAGACTCTCAATTTTTTTTATAGGTATACATATAATTTTTTTATTATGAGCCTATATATTATATATCCGGCATTGCAATATTATAACAAATTGCATGAAGTGGTGCAGTAGTAGAAGAGCTCACGTGTTGTGCATAGGGCGCGAGTTCGATGAGGTCTCAAAATAATGATTTTTCTTATGATATGAATGTGTGATGGTTTCTTCGAAGTATTTGGGGTTTAGGAGTCGCTAATTTTAACCTTTGAACATCTTGTATTCCTTATAACCAATAATCCCGTATGAACACATAGATATTTAATTAGTTTATACATATATAATCCAAGTTTGGTTGAATAATTTTGCAAATAGAAAAGAGCAAGTTGAACAAGGAAACTAAAAAAAAATGTCACATGAGAATGTGGGGCTATAGTAGTAGTATAGCCTTTTTCCTTTTTTAATATCTTTGTACACTTTTGTCTTACTATCCACATCAAGAAAAATCTCCTTAATTAAATAGTCAATTATTTTTTGGTTTCCCATAATTTCTTTGGTAAGCATATATATCAGCATACACTTTTCTCTTACTATCAACATCAGGGAAAGCCTTACTTAAATATTATTTTATTTGTTTTTTCTTTATAATTTCCTTTTGGCAAATGTAATTTTATTCAAGATGTATGAAATACTAAATTATATAAATATTTTTTAGTTGGGATTCGAATCTGGTTGCCATCATTATTAAAAATCATGTTACTATAATCCGATCTATTACTATTTTTCTATTACTATGAAATAAAGGGGTTTGTGTGGTTCATTAGTCTTAAGTTCCGTTTTGTTCAATGTTTTCGAAAAAAAAACTTAAACATTTTTTTTCTAATTATATTTTTAAGGAAAGTTAAGAATGTTTTGTTAGCCCCATGTAGCAGCAAGTGAAAACTTGATTAAGGAAAATTAAAATTACATACAAAAGATGTGTTACAGCTTACATCTTAGAATATATTTGTATGACTTCATTTCATAGTACGTAGTAATTATGTGAAACTTTTCAAATGATTTAGTTTTCGTTAGGGGTGGAGCTATAGCCCAGCATGCCCGGGCTCGGGTAAAAAATTTCAGTATTTCAGGAGTTTTTTTTTTTTTGACACACTCAGTATTTCAGGAGTTAATTTTGGACAAAATTGAATTTTTTAGAGTTTAATTTTGGACAAAACTAAAATTTTTCATTCAAAATTGAAATTTTTAATGTAAAACTGAGACTTTTGTTTAAAATTGAGATTTTTCCCGGGCTTTATATATTTTCTGGCTCCACCACTAGTTTTCTTGATACATACAATTTAGACTAAGTGAATCTTAATTAAACCAAAATCTTAATGTAAACCTGTTAAATATAAATATTATCAATAATTCTGAAGAACTTTTGAAATCACTCCTTAAAATATGCATATTATATTTTTCTTATCCTCATAATAAAATTTTAGCACTACATGAGGTAAGACATGAATGTATTTTGATAATACTACATTACATACATAGCTAGTTTGGTGAAGACTATAAAAACTAAAATATGCAGAATTTAGCATTTGTGACCAAACTTAATCTCTAAACTAAATATTTACTATCTGAGCACATAAAATGTTCAAGATTAAAAAAAAATCAAAACCAATTACAACTAGACCAAAACTGAACTACATGTAGCATCTCTAAGTTAAAAGATTCAACAATAAATAAATACATAGCTACAAAGAACTAGAGTTTATGGAATTTAAACTTTAGCAGAATGTGAGATTATGACCAATTTGCCCTTCATCTAGTGCCTACCATCTCCAAAACCTTCTCCTCATCATCTTGCTCAGTGTCCTTGCTACTTATCAAATAATGACAAGCAAAGAAATTGAAATAGATAAAATTCAATACTCCTAATGAAGCAATTAAGTAATAATAGTAATCAAGCCTAATTAGATTTAAATCATGACCACCTAACCAAGGTGTTTTCCCTTTATGTGATGTTGCACTGTTAACAATATTGACAATTAATGAACCAATGTAGTTAGCAATTGACAAGCTCAAAAAGAAGACGGCACCAGCGATGGTTCGCATAGATTCCGGCAATTGCAAGGTGAAAAATTCCATTAGAGCAACAGCAGCAAAGGCTTCATTTAAACCCGACAGTGCGAACTGTGGCAAGAGCAAACCGAAGCTCACTGGCGAAACAAATAAATCGTGTTTTAAAGCCGTGTCACGGCGTTTCTTCTCAACAATTGCAGCTACCAACATGCATAAGATGGATAATAGAATCCCTATTCTGATTCTCCATCCCATGCTCATTCTTTTTGTAGCCTTTTTCTTGATTCTCTTCATTATAGGAATGTAGATACATTCATAAATGTATATCCAAATTGAAAGTGCTATCATTGAAAATAAATTCATCCAACCTGGTGGAACTTTGAATTTTGATCCAATAGATCTATCAGTTTGTATAACTTGAAGCACACCAAATGTGTTCTGTTGATCCATTACAATGAAGCAACATATTCCTGTCACCCAGACTGGTAGAATTCCAAGCAAGCATTTCAAGTGTTCAACTTGTTGCATACTACAAAGTCTCCAACCATTTTTCGCAATACCTTCGTTGTTAAGTTCACATGGATCGGCTATTATAGCCGCCTTATCAAGGAACTTGAACCTATCAGTCTTAACAAGCCTAATGTTATCTGATTCCGACAATGTTGAAACAGGATCATATAAAGATCTATCAGAAGAAAGTTGAAGTTTGCGTTTTCGCCACGCTGCTGAAATCACCTTTGCCATGTCAGTAAAAACACTCCCTTGAGGTTTTTTGTAAATGTAAGTTTTTCGGCCTAACAGAAAGATGGTTATTGAGAAAGCGAGACACATCGTTGGAATTGCGAAACCTAAAGTCCAGCTTATGTTTGTTTGAATATAGACAACACCAGTAAGTGCTATAACAAGTGCAATGGTGAATGTGAAGTACCACCAATTAAAGAAACTCACTAATTGCCCTTTCCCTTTTTCTGTGTTAGTGTCAAATTGGTCAGCACCAAAAGCAATGTTGCAAGGCCTAATTCCGCCAGCACCGATCGATAATAGTCCTAGACCTGCAAAGAGAATTCCTAGTTGCCAATCTTTTGGATGTTGACAATGTGGTTTATGAACATCCTCACAGGTAATTGGTCTCAATTGATGTATACCAGCTGTTAGTGTGATGGTTAATATACCCTGTCATATACAATCCAACATTGGTTATATTTATATTATGTGCATTCTCACAAGCTATAAAGCACGGACACAGACATGGACACCAGACACGACACGGACACTGACACATCGACATCGATAATAATTTGATAAATGACATAATTAAGTGTAATCATAAGTGTCGGTGTCGTGTCGGCAACACGTCTAATCTGAGGAGTGTCCGTGCTTCATTGCTCGCAAAGAATTAATGTTAGTATTTTTCTTTCATTCTATTTCAATACATAGGGATAGGTGCATGAGATGAGAGCATTGTAAGTATGTTTCTGCAGAATGGAAATATATAGAATGAAAAAATGACAAGAAATATGTGCATGAATGGAAATTAATCAAAAAGGAAAACAAAAAACATTGAAATAAGGAGTTTAGATGTTTATAATTAATTAATTACCAGAAGTGATGCAAAAGAGCCATAGAGGAGAGTCTTGAATCTGCCAAGATAAGCATCAGAAATGAAAGCACCAACTATTGATGCAATATTTGAAGATCCATTCCAAATTTGCACCACATTCACCACAAATAATCCACTTAGATTGTAATTTGTCAGAAGATACACTGTTAGATTCGATATCAAACTCATCGATGCCAATTTCTCGAACGACTCATTACCTTAATTAAAAAAGAAAAGAAAAGAATATTTCATGAATAATTAAGAAATCATGTTTGTAACAACATTAATTATAATATATGATTGTAATAATTAATGAATGTAGAAAAGCATATGTACCAATGATATATTTAATGGATCTCCATCCTCCTGCTTCTCTAGATGAAGCTTCTTCGTCGTCGTCTTCATTAGCTGGTATTTGATCATGTTCTAACTGGTGTGCAGAATGAGAAGAATTAGTGTTCACAACATTCTCCTCCATTTCTGATGATTCTAACTTTGTTCTACTCTTTTTCTAAAATATTTTATATATTGCATTTTGATATATATCATCATACACATGCATACCGTTTTCTTTATTTTTTTTTAATAATGTGTTATGTCATGTGGTTGATTATTTCAAAGCAGTTAATATTAATTTTGAGGATTTTTAGGTGCCATTCATCAAACAACCTTATAAGGAAAGTTATTAGTTGCACGTTTGTGATTCATGCTGTTAATAATTAGTATTAGTATTTAGTAGTAAGTGCATTAGAAAGAGAGTGAGGTAACTAGATATTGAAGATTGATTCCACAGTGCTTTCTAATTTGTTGGAATAATTATTATTTTTGGAGTATTTTTTAATTAATAGAAAATTGTTTGAAAGAACTCTGAAAATTTGGACCAGAATTCGCTATAGTTAAAAAATGTCGCATCGCACATTCAGTATATTTTTAGTCGTTGGATCAAATTCAAATGGTTCAGATTTTAAGTTTGATATGTTTTTTTTAAAAGAAAATTGCATTAACATTTAAATTGTCCAATCTCGAATGTGCAAATGCGGTATTCGAGATTGGAGAGGAACTTTAACAGTAGAAGAAGAAAAAAACCTCATTCTTTGTAAATCTCATGAATGTCTAGTATAAACTAAAATCTGAATTTTGAATTTTCAAAGAAAAAGAACTTAACAGAATGACCAAATTATAATAATGGAGACAAAATGTAACCAAATTTAATCTCTAAACTTCTAATAAAATACAATAGAAAATTAATCACTAAACTAAATGTTTACCAACTGACAGGCACATAAAGTGTTCAAGAATAAAAAATAAAAATAAAAAGATTTCAAACCATATACAACAAGACCAAAAATGAACTACATGGAACTTCTCTAAGCTAAAGGAGTTAACAGTAAATAAAAGCATAGCTCCAAAGAACTAGAGTTTATTAAATTTAATCTTAATTAGCAGAATGAGAGTATGATCAAGTTTCCCTTCATATAGTGCCTAATCTCTCCAACTCCAAAACCTTCTCCTCATCATCTTGCACCTTAGCTTTCTCTCAGTGTTCTTGTTGCTTATCAAATAATGGCAAGCAAAGAAATTGAAATAGATAAAATTCAAAACTCCAAGAGAAGCAATTAAATAATAATAGTAATCAAGCCTATTATGATTTATATCATGACCACCTAACCAAGGTGTTTGCCCTTTATGTGATGTTGCTCTATGAACAACATTGACAATTAGTGAACCAATGTAGTTAGCAATTGACAAGCTCAAAAAGAAGACGGCACCAGCAACGGTTCTCATAGATTCCGGCAATTGCAAGGTAAAATATTCCATTATAGCAACAGTAGCAAAGGCTTCACTTAAACCCGACAGTGCAAACTGCGGCACGAGCAAACCAAAACTCACTGGCGAAGCAAACAAACCGTGTTTTAAAGCCAAGTCACGACGCTTGTTCTCAACAATTGCAGCCACTAACATGCTTAAGATGGATAACAGAATCCCAATTCTGATTCTGCATCCCATGCTAATTCTTCTTTTTTTTGTCATTATAGGAATGTAGACACACTCATAAATGCATATCCAAAATGAAAGTGCTAGCATTGAAATTAAATTCATCCAACCAGGTGGAATCTTGAAGTGTGGTCCAATAGACCTATCAGTTTGTATAACTTGAAGAACACCAAATGTGTTTTTTTGATCCATTACAATGAAACAACATATTCCTGTCACCCAAACTGGTACAACTCCAAGCAAGCATTTCAAGTGTTCCACTTGTTGCAAACTACAAAGTCTCCAATCATTTTTCGCAATACCTTCGTTGTTAAGTTCACATGGATCGGCTATTATAGCCGCCTTATCAAGGAACTTGAACCTATCAGTCTGAACAAGCCTAATGTTATCTGATTCCGACAATGTTGAAACAGGATCATATAAAGATCTATCAGAAGAAAGTTGAAGTTTGCGTTTTCGCCACGCTGCTGAAATCACCTTTGCCATGTCAGTAAAAACACTCCCTTGAGGTTTTTTGTTAATGTAAGTTTTTCGGCCTAACAGAAAAATGGTTATTGAAAAAGCGAGACACATCGTTGGAATTGCGAAACCTAAAGTCCAACTTATATTTGTTTGAATATAGACAACACCAGTGAGTGCTATAACAAGTGCAATGGTGAATGTGAAGTACCACCAATTAAAGAAGCTCTCTAATAGCCTTCTTCCTTTTTCTGTCTTGGTGTCAAATTGGTCAGCACCAAAAGCAATGTTGCATGGCCTAATTCCGCCAGCACCGATCGATAATAGTCCAAGACCTACAAAGAGAACTCCTAGTTGCCAATTTTGTGGATGTTGACAAGTTGGTATATGAATATCCTTGCAGCTAATAGGCCTCAATTGATGTATACCAGCTGTTAGTGTAATGGTCAATATTCCCTGTCAAATAATAATATCCAATATTGTTTAAGTTTATACTATGTGCATTCTAACATGTTAATTAATCAAATCCATACTGATAGGAACATGAGAGATGAATATTAATCAGAAATGGAATAAGGAGTTTAGATGTTAATAATTAATTAATTACCAGAAGTGATGCAATACAGCCATAGAGGAGGGTCTTGAACCTGCCAAGATAAGTATCAGAAATGAAAGCACCAACTATTGATGCAATGTTTGAAGATCCATTCCAAATTTGCACCACATTCACCACAAATAATCCACTTAGATTGTAATTTGTTAGAAGATACACTGTTAGATTCGATATCAAACTCATCGACGCCAATTTCTCGAACGACTCATTACCTTAATAAAATAAAATAAAAAAACATTTAATGAATAGCAAGAATTAAGAAATCATGTTTGTAACAATTATTAATTAATGTAGAAAAACAATATATATACATACCAATGATATATTTAACTGATCTCCATCCTCCTGCTTCTCTAGATGAAGCTTTTTCTTGATATGAAGGTGTTGATGATTGATCATGTTCTAGGTGAAGTGCAGAAGGAGTAGAATTAGTGTTCACACCATTCTCCTCCATTTCTGATTGTTTCTACACTTTTTTTAAATATACTTTTATGTGTATATGTCACTACTACTTTGTTCTAAGTCTAACTATATTCCTTCATTCATGATTCCACCATTTCAAGGGCGGTTTCATGATTCATCAAAGCTATCCTAATAATCCTATTTTGATGGATTCAACGTGTCCTATATAATGGCATAACATTTTTTTTCCTTTTTTTTATAATTTTATATAGTTATTATAGAGAAATGTTAGTTCCTCAAAGGTAGAAGCCTTAGTAACAAAAAAAAAAGGTAGCAGCTTAATATCCCTATTTTATAGATACGTGGAGGACTTAGTAAGCAAAATGTGAATCACATGATATATTTTTTTGAAACAGAATCACATGATGACAACGTTTTGAGTTTTGATTTTAATGTCATTATAATGTCACCTACGGTTTCCATAAAAAAATTACCGCTCCGTCCCAAAATAAATGACCCAAATTTGACTTTTTGAACTATTCATATGATCTACTTTGACCTTATTTTTCTACTAATATGTACATGTAAATATTAACAAATGAGATGTTGTTTTATTTGTCTCGACGAGTACTTTCAAAATATACAATTTTTATAATTTTTAATAATAGATAATTAAAGATATTAATGATTAAAGTTGTACATTGGCAAACGTGATGGTGTAGTAAACAAATATGTATTCTCTCCATCCTTAATTATAAGCAAAAGTCAACTTTTCAGATTCATTGAATAACTGATGTATTTTGACTATAATATAGATAATATACATCCATTTTTGAATGAATATAAAAAGTGAATTTTTCAATGACTTTTTAGCTAAATTCAATTTGATTTTGTACACCTGTATTCCTTTAGCTAAATTTCCTATAAATATTTTTGGATGTGTTGTATAATGTATTAGGGCGCTTCATCAGAATGGCTTAGAGTTAGAGCCCTACTGAGATTACTAATTAGTAATTATACTGAGCTTAGAACCCTGTAAGGTGATCATTGAAAATAGTTCACTTCATTGCCAGATATTTCCTTGTCGAATTCCTCTTTTTTCTATCCTAATACCATGATGAATGATTCATTTGACTCTATTGAAAGGTAATTGAGGGCTAATATTTTCCAAGGGTAATTTTGGCGGCTGTTTCATTTCCTCAAAACTAGCCTAGTAAGTTGTTGGAGATCAACATGTCCTTCATAATAGGAAAACATTCTCTTTTTCAAAAATCCTATTATGTTGGTTGTACATGTGTGTCATAATTCAAAAAGATACGTGAAGACTTTGTTAGTCGAAACGAAGCAAAACGTGAATCACATGATCCTTATTATAGAAGCAGAATCACATGATTGTGTCAATTACATAATATTATTAGAATTTTTTTAAAAAAAGTATTTATCAAATTAAAAAAAATAACGTTAACTTTGCTAGCATACTACTATATCTAATTATTTTTGAGTAAATTACACTCTCCTCTTTTGTTCTTGAAATATACTTGAACTAGTGTCCGGACCCGTGCCAAGCACGAATAAAAATGAGACTACAAATAAATATTTTAATATAAATTTTTCATAATTATCATATAAAAAATTCTTAATAAGTCATTGAATAAAGTTTTCTTTAGAAATGCCAATTTTTAATTTGCATACAAATTAAAATGCGTTTAAATAAACAATAACTCAAAATGTCAAATGAAATTTAATTTGGGACTAAAATATCAGTTTTGGAATGAAGAACGGAAATTTTACATTGATGAAAATATAAAGATCATATATACATTTAAATTAAGTTTAATTATAAAAATAGCTTAACACAATTCAAATAATAACCGTGAGTCTGAGACTTCACCTACAAATAAAAATCTATATTATAGTGAATTTATAATGCTCAAATACTAATAATAATAATAATAATAATAATAATAATAATAATAATAATTATGATGATGTTAATTGTACTATGTTTTGGTAGCTATAATTTCAAAACAAAAATCATTAGAAGGTCAATACCAAAAAAAAAGCATCAACGATCAATTCTTGTTGTATTTAGTGCTTAAAATATGTACCACTAAATAATTCATGCATCAATGGTCTTATTTAATTCTTTTAATTTCATCTTCCTTTTTTTCACATAATTTCATCTTCCTATCGTTTGATCCTTATTATCATCTAAAATCTCTTTTGAAATTCTTAATTTCATTTGAACAAAAATCTCATTTCAAAATAATTGACATCACATCATATTTCAAAAATATGGACAAATGAAAGTTTTTTTATTAAAAAGTTACATTCAAAAAAATTTAATTTCCCATTTGTAACTGAACGACTTTTTGACATAGTTAAAAATTATGAATTTTCAAAAATGCTAACTTTGTATTTGAGTTTTTATTATTTTCTCAAACCAAGTGATTAAAATCTAGTATATTATTCAATTGAAGTGAGACATGAGCGTTATTCAAAAAAGAAAGTGAGACATGAGCCATTTTATTATAAATAAATATGCAGAGACATTCCAATATGTAGTTCTCATATAATATCACTTATTATATACTACTTCAATAGGAAAAGCAACTTCGCATAGGGCAAATCTAGTGACATCAATCAACCACTTAATAATACCACGAATATTTTATACACATATACTAACATAAAGAAACAATGCTAGACCAAAAATGAATTCATCATCAGACTTGAATCATGTATTTGAAAATAATATCGGCGAACCTTTTGCATTGAACTTGAGAAACAATAACAGTAAAATCTAAAATGTCATTAAAATATGAAATTGAGTTATTGAGTCATGAGTAGAATATGAGTAAATCCTTGAAAATTGAAAAGGGGAGGGACATCTCATACATAGATTAAAGATATAGGACTATCATTTGAACAAAAAAATACATTATCATTTGACAATATACTTTTGAATCTTTCATATTAGTTGATAGTTATGAAGACTACTTCCTGCAAGAATTGACACATAAGATCTACTCGCAGAGCAAAAGTGTTTCATATGAAACAAAACTACACATTTCAAAAAGAATTAAGTTCGCACGATATTAACAAATTTAATATTATTTTAATCATATGTTCCATAGCCTATGATTGTTGTGGAATTAGAAATATGTTAATGCATATCTCTGAAAAAAGAGTCAAGGTTGCACAAATAGAGAAATGCAAATCATGTTTAAAAAAAGAAAACAAAACAAAACATATGAAATTATCTGGCCTATAATATATAATATATCTTGTTAGTTCTAACTACCTAAAGCATTATGGAAATTGGAATACATTTTTATAAATATGTCATCTACCTTGTTTCCATGTCAGTGTATAACCTATCATAACTGATAAGTGCCAAAAAGTAGCTAAAACTACTTTTATATTTTAAGCACTTATTAACTATTTTGTAAGATATTCTTTAGTTTTTCCTCACTTAAATGTACATATTTGTTTAAGTCATTTATTTCAATTAAGTCTCCCTAAATCTCAACATTTGTGCAGAAATTTGAAGAAAAATTGCAAGTTAACTCGCCAGGGCGAGCTCAGAGCGAATGCAGGGCGAGTAGAGGCAGAGAGCATCAAATTTGATATCTGATACACTCGCCAGAGCGAGCAGCAACTCGCCAGGGCGAGTAACAACTCGCCAGGGCGAGTGAAGGCGGTTCAAGCTCAATCATGACGTGGCAGTAACCCTCTGGTGAAGAAAGGTCAACTCGCCAGAGCGAGCTGGAGCTCGCTCAGCGAGTTCTAATTTTCAGAAATAGTATAAATAGAGCTTGCTGTCATATTTCTGAGGAGAGACTTGTGATATAACTTGTAATAGAGTAGCAGAAGCAGAGGGAAACCCTAGGAGCCAGATTCAAGGGGATTTGAAGGTGGATTCACTACAATAGTTGAGAAATCATCATTGATAAGTTTGTTCATCTCTTTTATCCTTAATCTTTGTAAAGCTACCATGAAAATGAGTAGCTAATCTCTCTTTGTTGGGATTAGGTGTAATTGACTCTATGTGTATGTATTTCTTTTGATCATGGTATTATATATGGTTTTAGTTTAGTTATAAATTTTGATGTTGTTCTTGAATTGTATGTTTTAATTCTAGGTTTTGAAATGGTGTAGACGTATGCTTTTTGAATCCGAGACCTAGAACAATCATCTATTAAACTCTAAACTCTAGACATAGATTTAGATTTAATATTCACTCTAAATATCAAGTTTTAAAACTATTGTGTTGATTAAATTGTCCGAGACATCGGAGTTTGAGCAATATGATATAGCCGGTATATTGATCGATCACTCGAGACATCGAGGGTTAATGAATATAGCGGGATTCTCATCGTGCTCTGGAAACGGACACGTACGTGAGTGATATGTGATAGAATTGACTGATAGCTAGAACCTGTGTAACTGATTCGAATGATACATGCGATTTGTTATGAAAACTTGTGAAAATAAAGTAGTAAGTGCAATAAAAGGAATTGTTATCAGAGAGATAAGTTTGGTGGGATTAGATTTCACCGACCCAATCGCATGTATCATTCGAATCAGTTACACAGGTTCTAGCTATCAGTCAATTCTATCACATATCACTCACGTACGTGTCCGTTTCCAGAGCACGATGAGAATCCCGCTATATTCATTAACCCTCGATGTCTCGAGTGATCGATCAATATACCGGCTATATCATATTGCTCAAACTCCGATGTCTCGGACAATTTAATCAACACAATAGTTTTAAAACTTGATATTTAGAGTGAATATTAAATCTAAATCTATGTCTAGAGTTTAGAGTTTAATAGATGATTGTTCTAGGTCTCGGATTCAAAAAGCATACGTCTACACCATTTCAAAACCTAGAATTAAAACATACAATTCAAGAACAACATCAAAATTTATAACTAAACTAAAACCATATATAATACCATGATCAAAAGAAATACATACACATAGAGTCAATTACACCTAATCCCAACAAAGAGAGATTAGCTACTCATTTTCATGGTAGCTTTACAAAGATTAAGGATAAAAGAGATGAACAAACTTATCAATGATGATTTCTCAACTATTGTAGTGAATCCACCTTCAAATCCCCTTGAATCTGGCTCCTAGGGTTTCCCTCTGCTTCTGCTACTCTATTACAAGTTATATCACAAGTCTCTCCTCAGAAATATGACAGCAAGCTCTATTTATACTATTTCTGAAAATTAGAACTCGCTGAGCGAGCTCCAGCTCGCTCTGGCGAGTTGACCTTTCTTCACCAGAGGGTTACTGCCACGTCATGATTGAGCTTGAACCGCCTTCACTCGCCCTGGCGAGTTGTTACTCGCCCTGGCGAGTTGCTGCTCGCTCTGGCGAGTGTATCAGATATCAAATTTGATGCTCTCTGCCTCTACTCGCCCTGCATTCGCTCTGAGCTCGCCCTGGCGAGTTAACTTGCAATTTTTCTTCAAATTTCTGCACAAATGTTGAGATTTAGGGAGACTTAATTGAAATAAATGACTTAAACAAATATGTACATTTAAGTGAGGAAAAACTAAAGAATATCTTACAAAATAGTTAATAAGTGCTTAAAATATAAAAGTAGTTTTAGCTACTTTTTGGCACTTATCAACTCTCCCCAACTTAAAACTTTGTTTGTCCTCAAACAAAAGTCCAAAATAAACTTTGGAAACATGGCTCAAACATCAGTAATGCATAATTCATTCAAGCTTTGCAATCAATCAACACTTAGGATGTAAATTGTTTCAAGTTTGCATGATTCAATATGTTGCAAGTTCAAAATCACTCAATCATGAACATCAAAGAATCAAAGCATGAATTTGAAATAGTTTCAAAACTCAAGTAAGATTTCAAACTTTCCATACCAATAAAATAATCAACTAGAATCACAATTCTCACAAGTGTTTCAACTCAAGGGTGAAGTGTTTCTCTCAATGCAGACAATGTGTTCACAACAAATCAATTCAAACATACATCTCAACATAATCACAAAACATATTATCAATCATGGATCACTAAGGACTTTCTTAAGCTTGTAATGGGGCTAGGCTACAAGAAATCATTGTTTTTCTTTGGATTCAAAGAGCCTTAAGGATAAGAGAGCATAAACTTTGAGTATCTTCATTACATAAGTTATTCACCTCTCTCACTTTCCCCATTCTTTACTCTTGGTGATTCTTTTGTTTTGACACAATTTCTTTTCATTTATTTTTCTTTGATTTTCAATTATGTGTCAAATGACTTTCAATATTTTTCTTTTTCTTTTTCAATCACCATTTTCAACTACTTGATACTTTTCTTAATTTGATCAAATAACCTCTTTCTCCCCAACTTGTTTTCAACCTTACATAAACTCAATGCTCAATCATCCTAAGACAAGGGTCAAGTCATTGTTTTTCTTTATTTGTGGTTCAAGGGTTCAAACAAACAAATTTTCAAAATTTTGGCTCAAGGGGGGTAGCAAAGGATCACACTCTCACAAGGTAGGTTATTTTAGGCTTAAGTAGTTGCACTCAAAAAGAAACATGGCCTTGATCATTTCCATGACTTCAAACACATCAAGTAATAGCAAGATTCAGTTAAAATCAACAGAGTTAAACACAATTGCTGGCTCTCAAATATATAAACAGTGGAAAGTTCACACAATCTCACCCGGCTAGGTCTATGTGATTCATAATTAATCAATCATGTCAAGAAGGAATAAATGAAATCAAATTGAATCAAGCTACTTAGTTCAAATTCATCCTATCATTCAAAGATAATCACAAACGGTTGATCTCAAACTATAGCAATTGAAAGAAAATCATTCTAATCATGCATTTGCTTTTGATTGATCACAAACCTAGACATTTCATTTCATATGCACATTACCAGTTCAAGGACTTTGTTTGCATATGAGGCTAAACATGTTCAAAAACTATTATAACATATGCGAAATTAAAATTGCTTTAAATAAAAGACAAGGAAAGAAAATTGGGTTGCCTCCCAACAAGCGCTTCTTTTACGTCACTAGCTGGACGCCTTTTTGGTTAGGGTGGCCAAAATGAGACGGAAATCACATCATCCGTCTTTTTCCTTTGATTTGGGAGGAACTCCATGAACTTGAAGTAGAGATTATGTGGAGTCCATGTCCTCCCCAATTCTTTCTTGTTGAACAAGGCACAAATTTCATCTATGACCCGATCAATCGCCGCCTTGTTCTTTATCTCCTTCTTTTGCTCACATGCTATTTCCTTGTGAAGTAATCCTTCAATTACTTCTGCATCCATCATCACTTCTTGATTATCAACAGTGTTGACCTCTTCAGTACATGGAATTTCTTGAGGATGTTCAACTTCATGTGGTGTGTCCATTTCTTTCACTTTTTTCACTACACCACCTCTTTCAACTATTCTTTCTTCCTCATTTTTCTCAATATCTTCTTCCCCACTCTCTCCAAATTCCTCCGGTAGAATGCTATCTTTCTCATCAGGATTGGTCTGAGTGTTGGTTTGAACTTCCATGCTTTGCTTATTAGCCATTTGCTTGATCATCTGGTCAAACTGCACATCAGTCATCGGAGGACAATGACCAGTGGGATGGTCTCCATTGCAAAGCTCACAGTATGCAACTTGTTTAGCTTTTATTGACTCTTCCTGTAGACTAATCAAATTAGAAATTTGTTTTGAAAGTTCTTCCAATTGTTGAGTCAAAAAAAACTCTTCATGTGTTGGAGTCCTATGAAACTGTTGATATGATTCATACTCATCCGGAGTATAGAAGTTGTTATAACCACGATCAGTCATGGTTTTGTTTGTGATGGTGAATCTGAAAAAGGATTGAACTAACAAGAAAAATTCTCTGACTAGCAAAGAAGGGTTAGTACAAGCAAAATTATACAAATACTTAAAAGAATACAAATTGTTGCAATGTTTCAATATCTAAACGCCAGTCCCCGGCAACGGCGCCATTTTGTTGATGTACAAAAGTAAGTATAGATTTATCGTCTCCACAGGGACTGGTGCGATATCGATGCCATTCAACAATCAGTATAATTCTAAGTAAAGTGATTTGAAAATATTTGTTATGAAAACTTGTGAAAATAAAGTAGTAAGTGCAATAAAAGGAATTGTTATCAGAGAGATAAGTTTGGTGGGATTAGATTTCACCGACCCAATCGCATGTATCATTCGAATCAGTTACACAGGTTCTAGCTATCAGTCAATTCTATCACATATCACTCACGTACGTGTCCGTTTCCAGAGCACGATGAGAATCCCGCTATATTCATTAACCCTCGATGTCTCGAGTGATCGATCAATATACCGGCTATATCATATTGCTCAAACTCCGATGTCTCGGACAATTTAATCAACACAATAGTTTTAAAACTTGATATTTAGAGTGAATATTAAATCTAAATCTATGTCTAGAGTTTAGAGTTTAATAGATGATTGTTCTAGGTCTCGGATTCAAAAAGCATACGTCTACACCATTTCAAAACCTAGAATTAAAACATACAATTCAAGAACAACATCAAAATTTATAACTAAACTAAAACCATATATAATACCATGATCAAAAGAAATACATACACATAGAGTCAATTACACCTAATCCCAACAAAGAGAGATTAGCTACTCATTTTCATGGTAGCTTTACAAAGATTAAGGATAAAAGAGATGAACAAACTTATCAATGATGATTTCTCAACTATTGTAGTGAATCCACCTTCAAATCCCCTTGAATCTGGCTCCTAGGGTTTCCCTCTGCTTCTGCTACTCTATTACAAGTTATATCACAAGTCTCTCCTCAGAAATATGACAGCAAGCTCTATTTATACTATTTCTGAAAATTAGAACTCGCTGAGCGAGCTCCAGCTCGCTCTGGCGAGTTGACCTTTCTTCACCAGAGGGTTACTGCCACGTCATGATTGAGCTTGAACCGCCTTCACTCGCCCTGGCGAGTTGTTACTCGCCCTGGCGAGTTGCTGCTCGCTCTGGCGAGTGTATCAGATATCAAATTTGATGCTCTCTGCCTCTACTCGCCCTGCATTCGCTCTGAGCTCGCCCTGGCGAGTTAACTTGCAATTTTTCTTCAAATTTCTGCACAAATGTTGAGATTTAGGGAGACTTAATTGAAATAAATGACTTAAACAAATATGTACATTTAAGTGAGGAAAAACTAAAGAATATCTTACAAAATAGTTAATAAGTGCTTAAAATATAAAAGTAGTTTTAGCTACTTTTTGGCACTTATCAACTCTCCCCAACTTAAAACTTTGTTTGTCCTCAAACAAAAGTCCAAAATAAACTTTGGAAACATGGCTCAAACATCAGTAATGCATAATTCATTCAAGCTTTGCAATCAATCAACACTTAGGATGTAAATTGTTTCAAGTTTGCATGATTCAATATGTTGCAAGTTCAAAATCACTCAATCATGAACATCAAAGAATCAAAGCATGAATTTGAAATAGTTTCAAAACTCAAGTAAGATTTCAAACTTTCCATACCAATAAAATAATCAACTAGAATCACAATTCTCACAAGTGTTTCAACTCAAGGGTGAAGTGTTTCTCTCAATGCAGACAATGTGTTCACAACAAATCAATTCAAACATACATCTCAACATAATCACAAAACATATTATCAATCATGGATCACTAAGGACTTTCTTAAGCTTGTAATGGGGCTAGGCTACAAGAAATCATTGTTTTTCTTTGGATTCAAAGAGCCTTAAGGATAAGAGAGCATAAACTTTGAGTATCTTCATTACATAAGTTATTCACCTCTCTCACTTTCCCCATTCTTTACTCTTGGTGATTCTTTTGTTTTGACACAATTTCTTTTCATTTATTTTTCTTTGATTTTCAATTATGTGTCAAATGACTTTCAATATTTTTCTTTTTCTTTTTCAATCACCATTTTCAACTACTTGATACTTTTCTTAATTTGATCAAATAACCTCTTTCTCCCCAACTTGTTTTCAACCTTACATAAACTCAATGCTCAATCATCCTAAGACAAGGGTCAAGTCATTGTTTTTCTTTATTTGTGGTTCAAGGGTTCAAACAAACAAATTTTCAAAATTTTGGCTCAAGGGGGGTAGCAAAGGATCACACTCTCACAAGGTAGGTTATTTTAGGCTTAAGTAGTTGCACTCAAAAAGAAACATGGCCTTGATCATTTCCATGACTTCAAACACATCAAGTAATAGCAAGATTCAGTTAAAATCAACAGAGTTAAACACAATTGCCGGCTCTCAAATATATAAACAGTGGAAAGTTCACACAATCTCACCCGGCTAGGTCTATGTGATTCATAATTAATCAATCATGTCAAGAAGGAATAAATGAAATCAAATTGAATCAAGCTACTTAGTTCAAATTCATCCTATCATTCAAAGATAATCACAAACGGTTGATCTCAAACTATAGCAATTGAAAGAAAATCATTCTAATCATGCATTTGCTTTTGATTGATCACAAACCTAGACATTTCATTTCATATGCACATTACCAGTTCAAGGACTTTGTTTGCATATGAGGCTAAACATGTTCAAAAACTATTATAACATATGCGAAATTAAAATTGCTTTAAATAAAAGACAAGGAAAGAAAATTGGGTTGCCTCCCAACAAGCGCTTCTTTTACGTCACTAGCTGGACGCCTTTTTGGTTAGGGTGGCCAAAATGAGACGGAAATCACATCATCCGTCTTTTTCCTTTGATTTGGGAGGAACTCCATGAACTTGAAGTAGAGATTATGTGGAGTCCATGTCCTCCCCAATTCTTTCTTGTTGAACAAGGCACAAATTTCATCTATGACCCGATCAATCGCCGCCTTGTTCTTTATCTCCTTCTTTTGCTCACATGCTATTTCCTTGTGAAGTAATCCTTCAATTACTTCTGCATCCATCATCACTTCTTGATTATCAACAGTGTTGACCTCTTCAGTACATGGAATTTCTTGAGGAAGTTCAACTTCATGTGGTGTGTCCATTTCTTTCACTTTTTTCACTACACCACCTCTTTCAACTATTCTTTCTTCCTCATTTTTCTCAATATCTTCTTCCACACTCTCTCCAAATTCCTCCGGTAGAATGCTATCTTTCTCATCAGGATTGGTCTGAGTGTTGGTTTGAACTTCCATGCTTTGCTTATTAGCCATTTGCTTGATCATCTGGTCAAACTGCACATCAGTCATCGGAGGACAATGACCAGTGGGATGGTCTCCATTGCAAAGCTCACAGTATGCAACTTGTTTAGCTTTTATTGACTCTTCCTGTAGACTAATCAAATTAGAAATTTGTTTTGAAAGTTCTTCCAATTGTTGAGTCAAAAAAAACTCTTCATGTGTTGGAGTCCTATGAAACTGTTGATATGATTCATACTCATCCGGAGTATAGAAGTTGTTATAACCACGATCAGTCATGGTTTTGTTTGTGATGGTGAATCTGAAAAAGGATTGAACTAACAAGAAAAATTCTCTGACTAGCAAAGAAGGGTTAGTACA
Organism: Trifolium repens; assembly: GCA_030408175.1. Lineage (NCBI taxonomy): Eukaryota > Viridiplantae > Streptophyta > Magnoliopsida > Fabales > Fabaceae > Trifolium > Trifolium repens. The sequence goes on from CP125851.1 coordinate 44,868,628, forward strand.
AGCAAAATTATACAAATACTTAAAAGAATACAAATTGTTGCAATGTTTCAATATCTAAACGCCAGTCCCCGGCAACGGCGCCATTTTGTTGATGTACAAAAGTAAGTATAGATTTATCGTCTCCACAGGGACTGGTGCGATATCGATGCCATTCAACAATCAGTATAATTCTAAGTAAAGTGATTTGAAAATATTTGTTATGAAAACTTGTGAAAATAAAGTAGTAAGTGCAATAAAAGGAATTGTTATCAGAGAGATAAGTTTGGTGGGATTAGATTTCACCGACCCAATCGCATGTATCATTCGAATCAGTTACACAGGTTCTAGCTATCAGTCAATTCTATCACATATCACTCACGTACGTGTCCGTTTCCAGAGCACGATGAGAATCCCGCTATATTCATTAACCCTCGATGTCTCGAGTGATCGATCAATATACCGGCTATACCATATTGCTCAAACTCCGATGTCTCGGACAATTTAATCAACACAATAGTTTTAAAACTTGATATTTAGAGTGAATATTAAATCTAAATCTATGTCTAGAGTTTAGAGTTTAATAGATGATTGTTCTAGGTCTCGGATTCAAAAAGCATACGTCTACACCATTTCAAAACCTAGAATTAAAACATACAATTCAAGAACAACATCAAAATTTATAACTAAACTAAAACCATATATAATACCATGATCAAAAGAAATACATACACATAGAGTCAATTACACCTAATCCCAACAAAGAGAGATTAGCTACTCATTTTCATGGTAGCTTTACAAAGATTAAGGATAAAAGAGATGAACAAACTTATCAATGATGATTTCTCAACTATTGTAGTGAATCCACCTTCAAATCCCCTTGAATCTGGCTCCTAGGGTTTCCCTCTGCTTCTGCTACTCTATTACAAGTTATATCACAAGTCTCTCCTCAGAAATATGACAGCAAGCTCTATTTATACTATTTCTGAAAATTAGAACTCGCTGAGCGAGCTCCAGCTCGCTCTGGCGAGTTGACCTTTCTTCACCAGAGGGTTACTGCCACGTCATGATTGAGCTTGAACCGCCTTCACTCGCCCTGGCGAGTTGTTACTCGCCCTGGCGAGTTGCTGCTCGCTCTGGCGAGTGTATCAGATATCAAATTTGATGCTCTCTGCCTCTACTCGCCCTGCATTCGCTCTGAGCTCGCCCTGGCGAGTTAACTTGCAATTTTTCTTCAAATTTCTGCACAAATGTTGAGATTTAGGGAGACTTAATTGAAATAAATGACTTAAACAAATATGTACATTTAAGTGAGGAAAAACTAAAGAATATCTTACAAAATAGTTAATAAGTGCTTAAAATATAAAAGTAGTTTTAGCTACTTTTTGGCACTTATCAATAACAATGATATGTTTTTAAATACATTCATAAAAAAAGTAGGAAAAAAATAGGGATTTAAAGTATTAATGAATGAACTAAACCATAAGCAGAAGATTTTGAGAAAAAACAACTTGTAATTGTTCAATTTTTTAAGATTTAATGACTTAAAATTGACAAATGAGTAATAAATATAAATTCTCATATAAATTAATATATATATATATATATATATATATATATATATATATGAGCAAGAATATAGCCACCAGTATATAAGTTTTGAAAAAAGACCCCCAAACAAATAAAAACAAGTTAAATTAATATCATCTTTTTTTTTTAATTAATCTCATCTCATAATATCTATAGTAAAATATATATGAAATATAAATAACCTGAAAAAAATACTCCCTCCGTCCCAAAATAAATGACCAAAATTTGACTTTTTATACTGTTCATATGATCTACTTTGACTATATTTTTCTACTAATATGTACATGTAAATATTAGCAAATGAGATGTTGTTTGATTTGTCTCGACGAGTACTTTCAAAATATACAATTTTTATAATTTTTAATAATAGATAATTAAAGATATTAATGATTAAAGTTGTGCATTGGCAAACATGATGTTGGTCAAACGGATTTGGATCAGGTGCAGTCGACTGTACGGTGCAGTTGTTTGATAGTCGTTCGATCGTGATCGGACGGTTTAAATAAATACAGTCAATAAATGCAGTTATTAAATTGCAGTCGTCCGATCATGATCGGACGGCTATAAATAAACCGACTGTACGAATGCATGAGAAAAACGAATTCACAGAATCCTGATCCTGGTCAAACAGATCATTTATTTTGGAAAACATTTATTTTGGGAAAGAGGGAGTAAACAAATATATATTTTCTATATCCTTAATTATAAGCAAAAGTCAACTTTTCAGATTTATTGAATAACTTTTCAATGACTTTTTAGCTAAATTCAATTTGATTTTGTACACCTGTATTCCTTTAGCTAAATTTCCTATAAATATTTTTGGATATGTTGTATAATGTATTAGGGCTCTTCATCAGAATGGCTTAGAGTTAGAGCCCTACTGAGATTACTAATTAGTAATTATACTAAGCTTAGAGCCTTGTTTCACACATTGAAAATAGTTTACTTCATTGCTAGATATTTCCTTGTCGAATTCCTTTTTTTTCTTCCCTAAACATGATGAATGATTCATTTGACTCTATTGAAAGGTACTTGAGGGCTAATATTTTCCAAGGGTAATTTTGGCGGCTTTTTCATTTCCTCAAAATTGTTGGAGATCAACATGTCCTTCATAATAGGAAAACATTCTCTTTTTCAAAAATCCTATTATGTTGGTTGTACATGTGTGTCATAATTCAAAAAGATACGTGAAGGCTTTGTTAGTCGAAACGAAGCAAAACGTGAATCACATGATCCTTATTATTGAAGCAGAATCACTTGATCGTGTTACATAATATTATTAGAATTTATTTTAATTTTTTTTTTTATCAAATTAACTTTGCTAGCATACTACTATATCTAATTATTTTTTGAGTAAATTACACTCTCCTCTTTTGTTCTTGAAATATACTTGAATTACACTCTCCTTCATACACTTTAGACTTTAGTCCATTTCAACATAATAATTTTTTTTTTGCGATAACAATTAACTTTAGGCCACTATTTTATGTCAAAAAAATTTAGTTATCATTTAAGAAATTAATTTTACTTTCTTTGAAAATTTTATTATTAATCTTTCTAAATTCACCATCTCTACTCGCCGTTCATTCCACCCATTTATATTCCAATGCCCAGATCAACAAGTACTCATACTAAAACAACTGCCAAGGGCGGTGCACATACAATTGAGGGGTTGCAGCTGCATCCTCTGGGTTTTAATGTTTTGCATCAATAATGCTATTGTTATGGATAATTAACCCCCTCATTTTTTCATTTTGCACCCTAATTTTATATGTGTTATTTTTTTGCTTTGTGTTATGTTCTGACAAACATGTAATGATATATGATTGTTATTTTATTTGTGCTATCGTAACGTTTAATATAACGTTAATTATACAATTAGAATTAAAGTTAATATTTCGAGTCAGAATAATTTATCTCAAGCAAATCATTGATGTTTAATACGGAAAATACATTGCAAATAAATATATATAACTTTACTTATAAATTATATAATTTATATATTGTGCTTGCTTTAAAATAGGGGTGGGCATATACCCAACACCCATATTTTGTCCTCTTCAAAATTAATAGCCTATTGCTATGTTTTTTAAAATATAATTTATACCATTGTAGTAATATTATTTTCCTAAAATATAAATTTATAGTATTTATTGAGTTTAGACTTTCTTCTAATTTCCAATGACTATTATTTATTGTTGTTGTTTTTTTTTGTAAAAAAAATAGTTTATTGCTTTTTTACAATTTAATTTTGTGAATAATAAACATACATAACTCAATCAACTTTTTACGATTTAGTTTATTGCTAGATTTTATGCTGAATATATACCATGAATATTTTAATAAATTAACATAACTCACTAATCCAATCATGAACTCGGGTTCACAACAATAATGGCAGATTCAGTGAATGATAAATCTTGGAATCTTAAGATAGTGGAGTTTGACTGAAATCCATGTCTTAAGCGTCAATAGTAGGAGTGTACTTACAAACACTTTGGCACTCAAGTTAATAAGATCTAGTGTTGATCTATAGTTTGCGAGGTCCGACATGAAATCTAGAAATGTGAAATACCTTTAGATCTGACACATAATATAGGTTATTTCAGAGAAAAATGTTTACAATTGAATGAGATATGTGATTAAGATTTGCAGTGATAATATGGCACTATCTTTTGCTGCTTCATTGGTTACCAATAGTCCTACTTGTAAAACTTGTAGCAATGCTATAACCAAGGAGTCCCCTAACGTGAATATGAAACTTCACTAGAAAACTATGACAAATTATGTTGTTTTGACTGTTAACTACCAATTAGCCATGTGTTGCCCAAAGTGTGATAGCAAAACTATTCCTACCTAATGCTTCTTTGTAAGAAATCAATTTATTAATTACGGGGATGAAACCAACAAAAGGTTGCCTATGCGCGTTTGTCTTTGCAAACTAAAGGCGACCTAACTAGTTCTGAAAAGTTCAAAAGAAAATATCACTAATAATTTTTGTGTATAGTGGTTGTTCATATAAACCCCAATCACACGTTAATAACCATATGCACGGTGATTTTGCTGCATCTGTTGTTGCTAACTTGACCATTCTTTCTTCGGAGAATTCTAGATTAGAGGATACTACTATATCCTCAAGTCAGACATGTGACCCTCTGATCTATACTCCTCTAAAGAAATAATTTTCAAGTTTGCATCGGCAAATGCAACAAAATCACCACACATATAGTTATTAATGTATGATTGAGGTTTATAGGAACAACCCTTATACACAAAATCATTAGTTATATTTCCTTTGGTATTTCAAGAACTAGTTATGTCACCTTTAGTTTGCAGGGATAAATACATGGGCAACCCCATGTCAATTGCAGGTTATAAAAAAAATTTCAACTAACATTATAAATAGTACAATTTTAAAATATAATTATAAATCAATGATATATACATAAAGATAAAATGGTAAATGATAGTAGTATTAATTAATATATAACCTTTTAACTAGATTAGTATTGTATTTATTTTGTTTTGACTGAATATTTATTTTTTAACCGATTAATATTGTATTAATAAAAATACGTAAAGCATTAAAATTATATCTTTTATATTATTTTTTGACAAATTAGTAATAAATTTATAAAAAAAATTTCAACTAACATTATAAATAGTACAATTTTAAAATATAATTATTAATCAATGATATATACATAAAGATAAAATGGTAAATGATAGTAGTATTAATCAATATATAACCTGTTAACTAGATTAGTATTATATTTATTTTGTTTTGACTGAATATTTATGTTTTTAACCGATTAGTACTATATTAATAAAAATACGTAAAGCATTAAAATTATATCTTTTATTATGATTTAGAGTTTCTTCTAAATTAATAGCCTATTGTTGTGTTCTTTTATATATATATAGAAGTTGTACCATTGTAATAATATTGTTTTCCTAAAATATAAAATAGTACATATTAAAATCTAATTGCCAATGAGTAATTTTTTTTTTTGGCAAAATATAGTTTATTGCTAACGTTTATGTGAAATTTTTTAAAATTTTTTTACGATTTAATTTTGCGAATGATAATTAACTAACTAATCGAATCATGAATTCAGTTGTACATTAGTAAAACCACAAATCAGTGGATGATGACTTTTTGAATCTTCATATGGTTGAGTTTGGCTGAAATCCACGTCTTAAGTCCCAATAGTGAAAGTGTACTTACAAACACTTTGACACTTAAATTTTTAAGATCTAGTGTCGATCTATAACTTGGGAGGTCCGACTTGAAATCTAGATATGTGAAATGTCTTTTAGATCTAACATAATGTAAGTTACTTCTGAGAAAAACTTTTACAATTGAATGAGATATGTGATTGAGATTTATAGTGATAGTTTGGACCCGCCTCTTGGTGCTTCATTGGTTACCAGTAGTCCTACTCATGAAACTTGTATCAATATTATAATTAAGGAGTCCCCTGTCCCCTAACGGAAATATCAAACTTTACAAGAAAACTATGACAAATTTTGTTGTTTTGACTATTAACCACCATGTAGCCATGTGCTGTCCAAAGCGTGATAACAAGTCATCTATAACTATTCCTACCAAATGCCTCTTAGTAAGCAATCCATTTATTAATTATGGGGATGCAACTAACACAAAGTTGCCTAGGCATTTGTCGGTGCAAACTAAACACGACTTAACTGGTTCTGGAAAATTCAAAGAAAATATAACTAATAATTTTTGTGTATAGGGGTTCTTCATATAAACCTCAATCATACGTTAATAATTATATGCATGGTGATTTTGTTGCATCTGCTGCTGCTAACTTGGCCATTCTTTCTTCAAAGGATTCTAGATTAGAGGATACAATTGTATCCTCAAGTCAGACACGTGATCCTCTGATCTAGAATCCTCTAAAGAAATCATGTTCAAGTTAGCTTCAACAAATGCAACAAAATCACCATGCATATAGTTAGTTATTGCATGACTGAGGTTTATACGAACAACCCTTATACACAAAATCATTATATATATTTCCTTTGGACTTTTAAGAACTAGTTAGGCCACCTTTAGTTTGCAAGGATAAATGCATAGGCAACCCCATGTAATTTGCAAACCCATAATTAATAAATTGCTTGCTTACCAAGGAGAACTTAGCAGGAATAACTGCAGATGATTCGTTACCTGGCTTTGGACAATATACATGGCGGATGGTGGTTAACAAACTAAACAATAGAATTTGTCAGTGTCTTCTTGTGAATTTTGATATCCCCATTAGGGGACTCCTTAGTTATACCATTGCAACTAGTTTCACAGGTGAGGCTACTGGTAACCAATGAATTACCAAAAGATGAGGCCATGTTATCACTACAAATTTTATTCACATATCCCATTCAATTGTAAAAAAATTTCTCTAAAATAAATTATATCTTGGAACATAAGGTGTAAAAGTATAATTAGTAATAGACATTATGGTAAAATATAAAATTGGTAATAAATTTGTAAATTTTTTTCTTCTAACATATCGTTGAATTATTATATGGAATTTATACAATACTAATATTGATTTCCTAAAATATAAAAAATACATAATTTAAAATAGGGTAAATAGGTTGATACCCCCCTGTAATGTGGACGAGTTTTGTTTTTCCCCCCTATAATTTTTTTTCTTTTAATTTGCCCCTTGTAAAGTAAATTTTTTTGGTTTCCCCCCTTGGGTGCAAGAAATTTGCACTTTTTAAATCGGTTGAACACATTAACCGATTTAAAAAACATCACTTTTTAAATCGGTTTGAACAAAATAACCGATGTAAAAAGTGCATCCAAGGGGCGAGTCCAAAAAATTCAACATTGCAAGGGGCGAGTCAAAAGAAAAAAAATTACAGGGGGGAAAAACAAAACACGCCCACATTACAGGGGGGTATCAACCTATTTACCCTTTAAAATATAATTATTAATCAGTACTATATATATATATAGGAAAATGGTAAATGATATTAATTAATATATGAATTTTTAGAACTAGATTAGTATTATATTTATTTAATTTCAACTGAATATTTATCTTTTTACTGATTAATATTATAGTGAGAAAAATATGTAAATATTAAAATTACATCTGATAATTTATTTTACTATTTTTTACTATTTAATTTTGTGAATAACAAACATAAATATGTACTATTATACAATGAATATTTCAATGAATAAATAGTCAACATTTTCTCTATAAAAAAAGACATAACTTACTGTTTTCTCCTAGTGCTCAGGATCACAATAACGCATATGACAGATCTAGATGATGAATCTTTGAACCTTCAGATTGTTGGGTTTGGTTGGAATCCACCTATTCACACCGACAATGGGTGTCTGGCTACCTGCAAACAATATCTAAGATATTTTAGATGTAGATATTTCATCAGATATTAATTAAGAGTGGTTTTTTTTTTTCTTTTCAGATCTCTAGATTTCTCAAATTTCAAGTTTGATTCAAATCTAAATTTCTCAAATTTCCCAGATCTCTAAATTTCTCATATTTCAAGTTTGATTCAAATCTAAATTTCTTAGATCTATAGGTTTCTCAGATTTCACCTTTTAGAGTGAAGGTGAAATATTTGAAACCAAACTTAAAATATCACTCTTAAGATCTTTTCAAATATCTGAGAAATATCTAGATCTGGTGAGAATGAAAATGAATGGGTTGTTGACGGCGTCATTGACAATTAAATAGAGTGTGAAACTAGGGTTTAAATTGGTGGGTGGGTTATTGATTATTGGGTTGGGCTAGATTGCAATGTGGGCCTGGTTCTAATATTAGAATATTTCTTTTCCCACCCCCCGTGTATCTTTTTAACCCCCACAAATCCAATTTAACCCTTAATTTACGAAAGCAAAACTTCGGTAAATGTGAACCGAATTTTTGAAAAATTCGAAAAACATTTACCGAAGTTTTGCGATATAGAAACAATTGTTTCAACCGTTTATTTTTCAAAAAAATCCAATAAAAAAACTCCGGTTTCTATTTACCGATTTTTTCTTTCATAGGCTTGCATTAGTAGGGGTGTAAGCGGATCAAAACTTCGGTTTGTATTTACCAAAGTTTTTGTTCAGGGTATAAATGGAAACTCTGGGGGTGAAAAAGAAACGTGGGGGTGGGAAAAGAAATCGTCCTAATATTATAGATAATTATAATATAACAATTAATATTTAATATAATGAGTTTGGTTGGTCACCAATGGGTTCAAATAAACCAATTGATTTTTAAAACCCAACACCCGTGTAACACCCCGTTTTCATAACGCAAAAAGGGCATTATTTTTTTTTTTATTTTTTTTTTTTTTACAAACGCTCAGAGTGCGCAAACCATTTTTAATTGAGCCGACATTAAATATTACAAACGAACCATATATATATATCACACCATATATATATTGTATTCGAAAATGCTAAGTGTAAACCTGAATAATTACAATCCATAAGTCTATGTGCTTACAAGCACTAACCAACCAAAAGAAGTTAGAAAGTCCTATGCTAAACAAAAAGCACAGTGCACAAACACACCGGCGCATAGCCTAACTAAAACTACCACTCCCGCTCCAACACGAGCTCAATAAGGCCTAGAGCTGCCAACACCATCCTCTCGACCTACATCGTCATCTGGGGTGGGATGAGCCCGCAAATGAAAGAAAGGGTCACCACAAAATAAAAGCATATATATATAACCGGTGCAAGAGATTGTACACATAACAAATATTTCCACAAAGCACAAGAGAAAGCTCTTAAAACATTCAACAAATCCCGCCAACGGGCTTATATATATAGTGCACAACAAGCCTAATGCAGACTTCTACAATGGGTGTGGTACTACCAGAGCTACCACATGCAAATGAATTCCGGAATTACTAATCATAACCAATAAAACCGCAAAGGGTTAAGGTGGATCCACTCACGCAATCACACCCCGTGGTCCACTCACGCAACCACTTATTGTACTCAAAAAGATCCCGTAGGATTTTGGGTGGGTCCACTCACGCAACCAACACCCCGTAGTCCACTCACGCAACTACGCACCATGAATGCATGAGCATACGATTCCCTACATATGCTAATGCCACACATACATACCTCTCAAGCATATGTAACTAAATCATAGCAATTCATACATATATTTTCAAAATCATATGTAAATTGCACAAGTAATGTGAACACGTTCTCATCACGAGAATACATAACACATGCATGCCAAGCACACCAACAATTGCGTCGCAGCGAATTCCAAGTATGTCAAACCGTTTTAAAAGACAGAAATAAAGTGGAGCCCTTACCTCGGCAAGCTTCCGTCAACAACACACGCTTAGACTACACAACGCGTTTCCTAAAACAAGCAACGTAACAATCAATACATTGTTCTCTAACCAATCGTATTGAAACTACACCAAAACCCCAAAAACCTAAAGGTTCCTAAGGAAAAACCACTCTTTCGGATACCATACCAAAATCTATCGTATTGATCAACCACCATGAGTTATTTGTACTATTTTTAGGACCCAAAACAATTGTCAAAAGTCTTAAATAATTTGAAATGCAAAATGGCCGTTTTCTTGCGTTATAAGTTACGTACTTTCCGAGTACCCGAAAAACTCGTTTCCAATCCCAACCACTTCCATAAATTAATAAAAAGGGATTAGAAGTTAAAAACCAAGTTTTAGAAATCAGAATCCAAAATCTCAACTCCCAGAGCTCGCCCTGGCGAGTTGGTGGCGAGTGGAGGCAGAGAGTACTGGTCTTACTCGCTCTGGAGCTCGCCCTGGCGTGTTGTCATGACCTGTGACACTCGCCCTGGCGAGTAACCACTCGCTCAGCGAGTTCCAACTGTCATGACAGCAAAAGACAGCAACTCACACCACCCTTTTCCACCCAAGCCTAGTTTGATTCTATTAGTTCCCAACATTTTTTCAAGGCATAAAAGCAAACCATTTTCATAAGCAAGCAATTCGTTTTCCGAAAGCTTGTTGGTTGCTTCGAGTGCAAGTTATTTGATTTTCATTTCCAAAATCAAAACCAAATCCAAGCACAAGTTTTATTACGGGCCTTAACCGTCCGGTAATCATTTTCAAACATGTTTTCAAGGTAAAAAGCGACACCACATGTCACAATAGTTTTAAACCACTTTGACCCCAAAATACTCCCCAAAACACTTAGGAAAATATTTTCATAAACCTCAAAATATTTTTCATCGGATTTTCCAAAACAAAACCATACAACGCATTTCCCTTTCGCCCAAAGGTTCAAAGACAACTTTTCTTTTCAAAACCTTACAACATAACCTCATGAAATGGATCAATACATAACCAAACCAAAACCCTAACTTTTCTCATGAGATTTTTCACCAACTCATGGAAAACAAAAACAACAAAGCCTAGCATGCTTACTAAACTCTCATGAACAACTTCCATGAAACAAGAACTAGCAAGAACAACCTTTCTCACCAAACCCTCTTAAGAACATAAACCCAAAAACCACACAACTCTAAAAATCTACCAACCTAGGAGATGAGAAGAGAGGGTTACCTTAAGCAAGTGATTCTCTACAACTTTCCACTAAGCTTCCAAGCTTGAAATGGAGTGAAATGGTGAGAAATGGAAAATTTAGTGAAGGTTAGGGTATGAGAAAGTGATGGCACGATGGAAGAAGAAGAGAGTGAGTTGTGATGAAATTTTTCTAAGTCTTACAAAGTCATAAACCTCCTTACTATTATAAGCTCTTGATAGCCAAACCACCATTGGATCAAAGTCAAAAGTCCAAGCTTAACCCTAGCCATTGGATCACTTTACTTTATGAGAAAGTCACAAGATTTTAAACAACTCTCCCATAACAAGTCTTGTTCTCAGTTCTCGCGCGACGCGACGAACGAAAACCACAAAAACATAAAACCTACGGAAAGAACGTCTAACGTTTAACATTTCCAAAACTTATCGCCGAATCTTTTTCCGCGACTGTAATTTTCTTCCATACCTTGGGAAATTATTCTCAGAATATATCTTAACTCGTGCAGATATATAAAACTCCCATCCGAAACCTCACTTAAAACAGACGCAGTAAAATTTTCCATCCGCGGGTAAAATCCTACTCGTTTTTCCAAAAACAAGAATAATCCAAAACTCGTTATTCTGAAACCACAAATAACTTCTTATACAAGCAACAGGATCACAAGACAAAAGTCTGTACAATTACAGTGCACGAGCACAAAACAGACTCAATTACAGCAAACTCCTATAATTACACGATGTTTCATCACACGAACACATCGAAACCCTAATATTCCTTAAACCAACTATACAATGAAATCTTGGGTCTTACAATACTACCCCCCTAAAAGAAGTTTCGTCCTCGAAACTTAGACATCGTCGAACAAACCGGGGTATAATTCCTTCATCTTACTCTCGAGCTCCCAGGTGGTATCTCCTGTAGCTTCGTTCCATATCACCTTCACCAAAGGTATCTCTTTCGTTCTCAAACGTTTCATCTTCCTATCCGCAATCTTAATTGGCGGAACCTCAAATGACAAGTTATCCCTCAGCTGGATGTCATCTGGTGTGATCACATGTGATGGATCCGGTGTATACTTCCGCAATTGCGACACATGGATCACATCATGAATCAAAGATAGTACCGGTGGCAACGCGATCCGATATGCTACCTTCCCAACCCGTTCCAAAATCTGATAAGGCCCTATAAACTTCGGAGTCAACTTCTTTGCTTTCAAAGCCCTTCCAACACCAGTTGTTGGGGTAACACGGAGAAATACGTGGTCTCCCTCCTCAAACTCTAAAGGCCTCCGACGCCTATCCGCATAACTCTTTTGTCGATCTTGAGCGACCTTCATCATTGCCCTTATCTTTCGGACCTTGTCCGTCGTTTGTTGTACCATTTCCGGTCCTACTATCAAACTTTCCCCATCTTGGTACCAACACAAAGGAGTCTGACATCTCCTCCCATACAAAGCCTCATATGGTGCCATTCCGATAGTCGAATGGTAACTATTGTTGTACGTGAACTCTATCAACGGCAACACGTCGTCCCAACTCCCACGATCATCCAGCACACATGCTCTCAATAAATCCTCTAGTGACTGATTTGTTCTCTCAGTTTGCCCATCGGTCTGGGGATGATAGGCAGAACTCAACCTCAGTTTCGTCCCCAACGCTTCATGCAAAGTCTTCCAAAAATGTGAAGTGAACTTTGGATCTCTATCCGACACTATACTTGACGGAATCCCATGTAACCTCACAATCTCAGCAATATACACATCGGTCAACTTTGCCGCCGTATCCGTAATCCTTACCGGTAGAAAATGAGCGGATTTAGTCAAACGATCCACTATCATCCAAATGGAATCATGCTTCCTCCTGGTCTTAGGTAAACCAGTGATGAAATCCATAGAAATGCTATCCCACTTCCACTCGGGGATATCTAATGACTGCAGCATCCCTGCTGGTCTCTGATGTTCAATCTTCGCCTTCTGACAAGTCAAACACGACGCCACAAACTCGGCCACATCCCTCTTCATACCCGGCCACCAGAAATCTTGCCTCAGGTCCTGATACATTTTTGTTGCCCCGGGATGCATACTAAGCTTACTCTTGTGTGCCTCCCCTAGAATGGTGTTTCTCAAGTCCATCGCATCGGGCACACACACCCTACCTTTACATCTCAAAATGTTGTCCGGTCCCACCTTGAAATCTCGGTTGGTTCCTCGAACAATCAAAGCTCTTTTCTCCATGAGAAACTTGTCCTCTTGACAATTAGCAATATCCTCCAACAAACCGTTGGAGATGGTAATCATACCCAGTCTCATATTCCCTAAAGCGAACTCTACCTCTAGGTGCAAGTCACGAAACTCTCTCAACAACTCCTGTTGACTAGCCATTTGTGCCGAACAAACCGACACACTCTTCCTACTCAAAGCATCGGCTACCACATTAGCCTTTCCCGGATGGTATTCCAACGTAAAGTCGAAGTCTTTCAAAGTTTCCATCCACCTCCGTTGCCTCATATTAAGCTCTTTCTGATCGAACAGATACTTAAGACTTTTATGGTCACTAAACACGACAAAAGTGCAACCATAAAGATGATGTCTCCAAATCTTCAATGCGAAAACAACAGCTGCAAGCTCTAGATCGTGCGTAGGATAATTCTTCTCATGCACTTTCAGTTGCCTTGACGCATAAGCCACTGCCCTCTTGTGTTGCATCAACACACAACCCAAACCCTGATGAGACGCATCACAATAAACCTCATAAGGTTCATCTGACTGAGGTAACACCAACACCGGTGAAGTCGTCAACCGCTCCTTCAACAATTGAAAACTAAGTTCACACTGCTCAGTCCACGCAAACGGTTGATCTTTTCTCGTAAGTTGCGTCATTGGTGCCACAATCTTAGCGAATCCTTCTATGAACCTCCGGTAATAACCGGCCAAACCGACAAAACTCCTCACGTCCGTCACCGTCTGCGGTTGCTTCCATGTAAGTACCGTATCAATCTTGGCTGGATCCACGGCTATTCCCTCTTTTGATATAACATGGCCAAGGAAATTCACCTCTTCCAACCAAAAATCACACTTCGACGGATTCGCATACAACTTTCTTTCCCGCAACACTTGCAAAACCATACGAAGATGCTCCTCATGCTCCTCTTCGCTCTTCGAATACACGAGAATATCATCAATGAACACAACCACGAACTTGTCCAAAAACGAATGGAATATCCGATTCATGTAGGCCATGAAGATCGCAGGTGCATTCGTCACTCCAAACGGCATCACCAAGTACTCATAATGCCCATACCGCGTCCTAAACGCCGTTTTCTGAATATCCTCATCTCGTACTCTTATCTGGTGATAACCAGATTTCAAGTCAATCTTTGAAAACACTAAGGCTCCCCTCAACTGATCCATCAGATCATCAATCCGTGGCAATGGATATCGGTTCTTGATAGTCACCTTATTAAGCTTCCGATAATCCACGCATAGACGAGATTTCCCATCCTTCTTCTTAACCAATAAGACCGGTGCTCCCCAAGGCGACACACTAGGCCTTATGAAACCCTTCTCTAACAAGTCCTCGATCTGACCTTTCAACTCTACCAACTCGGCTGGAGCCATCCGATAAGCTGATTCCGAAATCGGACCCGTACCCGGTTGTAAATCAATAAAGAATTCCACCTCTCTACACGGAGGAAAAGCTGGAATCTCCGACGGAAACACGTCTTGGAAATTTTGAACTACTCGAATTTCCTCAATTCGGATCTCCGACGTCACTCCTAAGCTAGCAAGTGACACTATCTCCGGCTCTCCATTACACATAATCATTGTAAGCTGATTGGCCGACAGGTATCTCCGCACACCTGGCTCGGGAAAGAAAACCAATTTCCGAGCACAATCTAGTATAACATAATGATAAGATAGCCAATCCATCCCGAGAATGATCTCGAGAGATGTAAGCGGTAAACACACCAAGTTGACCAGAAACTCCCTATTCTGAATTACTACTAAACAATGCAAACATGCAGTATTCACTACCAAATCCTTAGCAGGAGTCAAAACATTCAAATCAAACGGAAGCACAGAAACATTCAAACTCAAACGATTTGCACATGCCAAAGATATGAATGAGTGGGTTGCCCCCGTGTCAATCAAAGCAGTTAAAGAATTACCTGCAATGTGACAGCTCTCGTGAATGGCATTGCTAGCCTGCCCACTCACTTCTGTGCCCATACAGTAAGCACGTGCCTTTGCCGCAGGTCTGGTACCTTGTGAGCCTTGTGCCACATTAGCCGACGGCCCGGCCTTCGGGGCTTTGCAATCTCTAGCAAAGTGTCCCGGCTTCTTGCAATTAAAACAAACATGCCCCTGATTCCGGCATTCATTCGCATAGTGGCCCACTTCACCACACTTAAAACAGCCCTGCTTCCCGGTATTCTGACTGTCCTGGTTCACCGATCGACCCTGCCCCTTGTTATACTGTGGACGGTCATATGGCTTACTGCCTTGTTTTCCACGGTTCTGACTTTGATTCGGACCACTAGAACGACTTGGTCCCCCAGCACTAAAACCACCCTGACGGTTCACCCTTTTGTTTCTCATATCTTCAACCTCTTGGCACTTTTCAACCAAGACCTGAAATTGCCGAATACCCAATGGCACAACCGCATCCTGCAGTTCGTACCTCAGCCCATCTTGGAAGCGACGACACATATAGACCTCATCTATCCCATCCCTAAAGAAGCGGAAGAAACGGGATAATGATTCAAACTTCTTGGAATATGCCTCCACATTCATACTCCCCTGTCGTAGTCTCAGAAACTCCTCACCATACCTTTCCCTTGCAGTCTCAGGGAAATACTTAGCCAGGAACCTCCTCTTGAAGTTCTCCCAGTTAATCTCCTCATATGCATTTTCCATAATCAGACGGGTGTTCCTCCACCAAAATTCGGAACCCCCAAGCAGCTGATAGGTAGCTAGAACTACCTTCTCTCCCTCCGGACAATGAATCGCCCCAAATACCCTCTCCATAGCATGGAGCCATAGATCCGCTGTTTCTGGACCTCCCTCCCCATTAAACTTTGGAGGGGCCTGCTGATTAAAACTTGCGAGAACCCTAGACCCAGCGGCCAGGATCTCCCTGTCGCGCTTTTCAAGGTCTCTCTGCGCCTTAGCATGAGTTTGCGCAGTTACCGCTGCTGCCATTGTATTCATGGCATAAGCCATCTGATGGATGTCCACATCATCATCATCTCTAGCAGGTGCCCTTCTTGGAGGCATCGTTTCCTGCACATACCAATTCTCTTCGATTAGACCCTTATCCAAACATTTCTGAATTCCAACAGAAAACCTCACTCAACGGATTACTAACCCATAACCCGACACAGAACAAACACTAGAACTAACCCCACACTAGTTACGTTCTAACCGACTCTGAACTAACGACTCAAGTATACACTTTCCCTTTGAAGATTTAAAGCCGGGCTCTGATACCACAAATGTAACACCCCGTTTTCATAACGCAAAAAGGGCATTATTTTTTTTTTATTTTTTTTTTTTTTTACAAACGCTCAGAGTGCGCAAACCATTTTTAATTGAGCCGACATTAAATATTACAAACGAAACATATATATATATCACACCATATATATATTGTATTCGAAAATGCTAAGTGTAAACCTGAATAATTACAATCCATAAGTCTATGTGCTTACAAGCACTAACCAACCAAAAGAAGTTAGAAAGTCCTATGCTAAACAAAAAGCACAGTGCACAAACACACCGGCGCATAGCCTAACTAAAACTACCACTCCCGCTCCAACACGAGCTCAATAAGGCCTAGAGCTGCCAACACCATCCTCTCGACCTACATCGTCATCTGGGGTGGGATGAGCCCGCAAATGAAAGAAAGGGTCACCACAAAATAAAAGCATATATATATAACCGGTGCAAGAGATTGTACACATAACAAATATTTCCACAAAGCACAAGAGAAAGCTCTTAAAACATTCAACAAATCCCGCCAACGGGCTTATATATATAGTGCACAACAAGCCTAATGCAGACTTCTACAATGGGTGTGGTACTACCAGAGCTACCACATGCAAATGAATTCCGGAATTACTAATCATAACCAATAAAACCGCAAAGGGTTAAGGTGGATCCACTCACGCAATCACACCCCGTGGTCCACTCACGCAACCACTTATTGTACTCAAAAAGATCCCGTAGGATTTTGGGTGGGTCCACTCACGCAACCAACACCCCGTAGTCCACTCACGCAACTACGCACCATGAATGCATGAGCATACGATTCCCTACATATGCTAATGCCACACATACATACCTCTCAAGCATATGTAACTAAATCATAGCAATTCATACATATATTTTCAAAATCATATGTAAATTGCACAAGTAATGTGAACACGTTCTCATCACGAGAATACATAACACATGCATGCCAAGCACACCAACAATTGCGTCGCAGCGAATTCCAAGTATGTCAAACCGTTTTAAAAGACAGAAATAAAGTGGAGCCCTTACCTCGGCAAGCTTCCGTCAACAACACACGCTTAGACTACACAACGCGTTTCCTAAAACAAGCAACGTAACAATCAATACATTGTTCTCTAACCAATCGTATTGAAACTACACCAAAACCCCAAAAACCTAAAGGTTCCTAAGGAAAAACCACTCTTTCGGATACCATACCAAAATCTATCGTATTGATCAACCACCATGAGTTATTTGTACTATTTTTAGGACCCAAAACAATTGTCAAAAGTCTTAAATAATTTGAAATGCAAAATGGCCGTTTTCTTGCGTTATAAGTTACGTACTTTCCGAGTACCCGAAAAACTCGTTTCCAATCCCAACCACTTCCATAAATTAATAAAAAGGGATTAGAAGTTAAAAACCAAGTTTTAGAAATCAGAATCCAAAATCTCAACTCCCAGAGCTCGCCCTGGCGAGTTGGTGGCGAGTGGAGGCAGAGAGTACTGGTCTTACTCGCTCTGGAGCTCGCCCTGGCGTGTTGTCATGACCTGTGACACTCGCCCTGGCGAGTAACCACTCGCTCAGCGAGTTCCAACTGTCATGACAGCAAAAGACAGCAACTCACACCACCCTTTTCCACCCAAGCCTAGTTTGATTCTATTAGTTCCCAACATTTTTTCAAGGCATAAAAGCAAACCATTTTCATAAGCAAGCAATTCGTTTTCCGAAAGCTTGTTGGTTGCTTCGAGTGCAAGTTATTTGATTTTCATTTCCAAAATCAAAACCAAATCCAAGCACAAGTTTTATTACGGGCCTTAACCGTCCGGTAATCATTTTCAAACATGTTTTCAAGGTAAAAAGCGACACCACATGTCACAATAGTTTTAAACCACTTTGACCCCAAAATACTCCCCAAAACACTTAGGAAAATATTTTCATAAACCTCAAAATATTTTTCATCGGATTTTCCAAAACAAAACCATACAACGCATTTCCCTTTCGCCCAAAGGTTCAAAGACAACTTTTCTTTTCAAAACCTTACAACATAACCTCATGAAATGGATCAATACATAACCAAACCAAAACCCTAACTTTTCTCATGAGATTTTTCACCAACTCATGGAAAACAAAAACAACAAAGCCTAGCATGCTTACTAAACTCTCATGAACAACTTCCATGAAACAAGAACTAGCAAGAACAACCTTTCTCACCAAACCCTCTTAAGAACATAAACCCAAAAACCACACAACTCTAAAAATCTACCAACCTAGGAGATGAGAAGAGAGGGTTACCTTAAGCAAGTGATTCTCTACAACTTTCCACTAAGCTTCCAAGCTTGAAATGGAGTGAAATGGTGAGAAATGGAAAATTTAGTGAAGGTTAGGGTATGAGAAAGTGATGGCACGATGGAAGAAGAAGAGAGTGAGTTGTGATGAAATTTTTCTAAGTCTTACAAAGTCATAAACCTCCTTACTATTATAAGCTCTTGATAGCCAAACCACCATTGGATCAAAGTCAAAAGTCCAAGCTTAACCCTAGCCATTGGATCACTTTACTTTATGAGAAAGTCACAAGATTTTAAACAACTCTCCCATAACAAGTCTCGTACTCAGTTCTCGCGCGACGCGACGAACGAAAACCACAAAAACATAAAACCTACGGAAAGAACGTCTAACGTTTAACATTTCCAAAACTTATCGCCGAATCTTTTTCCGCGACTGTAATTTTCTTCCATACCTTGGAAAATTATTCTCAGAATATATCTTAACTCGTGCAGATATATAAAACTCCCATCCGAAACCTCACTTAAAACAGACGCAGTAAAATTTTCCATCCGCGGGTAAAATCCTACTCGTTTTTCCAAAAACAAGAATAATCCAAAACTCGTTATTCTGAAACCACAAATAACTTCTTATACAAGCAACAGGATCACAAGACAAAAGTCTGTACAATTACAGTGCACGAGCACAAAACAGACTCAATTACAGCAAACTCCTATAATTACACGATGTTTCATCACACGAACACATCGAAACCCTAATATTCCTTAAACCAACTATACAATGAAATCTTGGGTCTTACAACCCGCAACTTTTTTTTTTTTGGGTATGGTAAATCAGGTACATATGGGTGTTGGGTATATGCCCTCCTCTAGTAACTTATTTTTCTTTGACTAATTTCAACCCGATTGAATCAAATCAAACTAACATTTTTTATTGGTTTGATTTTTAAGTTCAAATTTCGTTTGAAAAAACTACTAAAATTGAACTGACTATTTTGTTAAATGTGGTGCCCAACTCACTCGTATGCTGCTTTAAGCTCAATATAAATGATCTTCGAGCTCCCCTTATGACCCATGGCGGAGCTAGAAAAATTACAGAGTCTGGGCAAAATCATGGTTTGAACAAAAAAAATCGTAGTTCTGCCATAAACTAACCCTTACATATCTCAATTTTGGACTAATTTTGCTCTAAGCTAACCCCTAAAAATAGTAAAAAAATTGGCCAGAGCCCGCGCAATAGCTGAACATCTCCTCCACGAGGGGGAAAAAAGAAGACATGCGTCACAACCAAGGCAAGAAAATGGATTACCCTCATCATGTTGCTAATAAACCGTTATCGCAAAGAATCTTAGAGTACATAATCCCAAAATCTTTGAAGAAGCTATCTAAAATCGAAACATCTGACAAAACTATAGATTCTAACTAGCACATTGAACATATTCACACCGTTGGCGATTACCATGGAGCATGAGGTGCTATCAAATGCAAGCTCTTCATCCTCGCACTTAAAGGACCAATCATGACCTGGTTCAAAGGCTTGAAGAAAGGGTCAATCAACTCTTGGGGAGATTTGCGTGAAGAATTTACTTAACACTTCACAGCACGGAAACACCAACTCAAAACTGTCACAACTCTAAGCGTCGTGGTCAAAGAGAAAGATGAAACCCTCAGGGATTACATTGAGCGTTTCATCTTGGAATAAAGACCAAGGACTAAAACCATGTTCAAAGAAAGGCTAGGGCTGAAGGAGCCATAAAATGTAAACAAAATTTACCTTTTTAGATAAAAAGAAATTTTTTGTTTATATTTTATCACGAATGAAGTAATTATAATGAATGTATCCTTTTTTCCTATTGGGGAGGGTGGGGGTGTGATCCCATATGTATGTTATAATAACGAAGTTCTTGATACATGCTTCACATTCATGTGGAATTATTGTGAGTTGTAATATATTTTAGTTTTTATTTTTTTATTTTTATTCATTTCAATTTCTTAAGTCATAAATATTATGCGCAATTTAGTTTTAAAGTTTTTTTATTATTTAATTTTGGTATTTTAGGTGATAAATGTCGGATACTTTCATCTTTTAAATTATAAACTTTAAGCAATTCATGTATTTTATTAAAGAACAAAATATTTTAATATTTATAATTTAGTAGACCAAATATTCAACATTTATAACTTAAGTGATCAAAATGAAACGTAAAAATTTAAGGGTTATTTAACGTTTATAATTTAAAGGAACAAATTGAAACAAAAAACCTTATGGATTAAAATAAAAAGTAAAATTAATTTAAGGAAAAAGACATATAATTTAATCTTTTATAGAATAATTTAATAATTTTATCTCCACGAGTTTAACTCAATTGGTAAAAATATTGTATTTTTATACACAGAGTCAGAATTTGTACTTCAAACACTCCATTTATTCATTTTTATGGTAAAAATTTTTATCTAGGGATAAATATGTTTCTGATCCTTTTAAATATTCAAAGTTTTGTTTTAAATCCCCCCAAAAAATTTCTTCGAATATTAGTCCCCAAAAAATTTTCCGCTTCCAAAAATGGTCCCTGCTGTTAAGTCTGGTTAACGGAAGCTGGCGTGGCACTGTGACGTGGAAATAGAGACCATTTTTTGAAACGAAAATATTTTGGAGGACAAAAAACGAAACTTTGAATATTTATAGGTACCAAAAACATATTTATCCCAAATATTTATGATTAATTTACTTTTAATTTCAAAAATTTAATATAAACATCGAAAGAATTTAAACAAAATATTTATGATTAATAAATGAAAACAAAATATTTACGATTATTAATCTATCTAAATTCTATAAATCCCCACCCGTAAAAATATTTATATCCAATATTAGTAAGTAATTTGGTGTTAAAATATCTATATTTATATATAGTAAATTTTATAGTGAAATTTTAAAGTTGCATAATTATTTTGTAGCGTTTTATTATTCTCTATACCTAGCTAATGAATACCGATCACAATCTTTGGATGCTTGATTTGGACCAATTTGAGCAATGTTTTAAAAATCGGACTGATGATTGAACCTATCAAGGTACTTGGTCACTGGTTCATTGATTGAACTACTGGATCTCTGGTTAAGCCCCATATGTAAACCGGAAGATTCAGTTATATAACACGATCTCAATAAAAAATTATAAAATTATTAAACCGGATGACTCGATGTCAAATAATTTTTTTTTAAAAAATATGACATCTATTTCTATATATATATATATATATATATATATAATATTTATTTTTTTAATTTGTCTAAATATTTTAACATCAAATTATTTATTTATTTTTTCCTCTAGCTTTTTCTTTTCTTTTAGCTTCCTTACCAAAAAAATTATTTATTTATTAATTTAGTCAAGTAACCTAGTGGCAAGAAATTTCAACCTTAAGGTGGATAAGTGGGATGACCGGGGTTCGAACCCCGGCCCCCGTGCACATATAATGCAATTTCTCAACCAAGTGAGTTAAGCTCACGGGACAACATCAAATTATTTATTAATATTGGATATAAATATTTTTACAGTTGGAGATTTTATAGAATTTAGATAAATTAATCTTAAATTTTTTCTTTTCATTTATTAATCATAAATATTTTTGATTAAATTCTTTCGATGTTTTTACAACATTCTTGAAATTAAAAATAAATTAATCATAAATATTTGGGATAAATATGTTTTTGTTCCTGTAAATATATATATATATATATATGTATATATATATATATATATATATATATATATATATATATATATATATATATATATATATATAGTCAGGATCCGTTGACACCAACTAGTTTGACACCAAATGTTACACCTCTCAATAATATTTTAACCGATATAAATTTTATAAAATCCACCGTTGGATTGAAAGTTTATATCATATAGATCATTTGTGTAAAGTTTCAGACAAATTCAAAATCATTTGATATGCTATTGAGACACATCAAAATTAACGGCTTTTAAAAAAAGACGCAAACCGTTAATTTTGATGTATCTAAATAACATATCAAATGATTTTGGAATTGTCCGAAGTTTTACATAAACGATCTATATGATATAAACTTTCAATCCAACAGTGGATTTTATAAAATTTATATCGGTTAAAACGTTATTGAGAGGTGTAACATTTGGTGTCAAACTAGTTAGTGTCAACGGATCCTGACTCATATATATATATATATTATATAAGATAATTACACATGAATAAAAGGAAGACGGGCAACAAGTTGCGCTGCTAAATTTTTTTGTATGGCAAAACTCAATCTTTGAAAAACTACATTCGTAGACCTATTAGGCGACATAACATTACTATGCATGACCTTTTGAATTCTTTTTAGAAGGTCTACTGCCTCTGGTGCTAGAAAGCCAAAAGTGTCAATTACAAATAGTATAAAAACGTGTTGATTGTCAGAGCACGCTTTCTCATGTTTGACCATTTTGCTTGAAGCAGCTTTGAGGGCTGCCTGTCCCACTGTAAAATTTCCAACCCACAGTCCCACAAGTTGGGAAACTCCAGTCAAATCTACACAAGCATGTTTCCCTCCTACCCATCCATATACC
The DNA here is from genome assembly GCA_030408175.1 of Trifolium repens. NCBI lineage: Eukaryota > Viridiplantae > Streptophyta > Magnoliopsida > Fabales > Fabaceae > Trifolium > Trifolium repens. The sequence continues at coordinate 44,892,124 of CP125851.1, forward strand.
AGAACATCCGCAGGACGAAGTGTCGATCTCCTTTCTTGTGGGTCCGTCAAGAAGTTCACTGGTGCTTCTTTCTTCACAGAAACTCCCGCACGCCTAAAAATTTCAAAAAGCACATCTCTGACCAAGTCATGCCTATATTTGAAGCCTGGAAGTTCCCTACAATGGGCTGCATGCTCCCCAAAGGTGTCAAGGCATGCTTTACGACAAATAGGGCAAACTTCATCCTAAGAATAATACGATACTCTAATGGGGACATGTGTTGGCCTAACCCGTCAATGAGGATAGCTAGGAGAAAATCTTGAGCATGTGCTGCTTTCAAGCACCCAAAAATAGCCTTTTTCCTGATGGTCATTTCAAAATCAACTTCCATGTCTTGAACAATTTTACCTAAAAGGGCACTCGCCAAAACATGTTGGACTTTAGGGGGGACGGTGTCCTTGCTCAAAATTGCTAAAGTCACAAGTTGGAATCGTACTATCACGAAGACCGTCCAAAGCATTGTCGAAAGCAGAGTCCATACCACATACTCCGCTATCTCTTAATATATGATATTGCAAAACCCAAAATTGGGCCCTGGAAGCCACAAAGACATATGGGGTAGCCTCTACTGCTGAATATAAACCCAACCCTCCAAACTTAATGGATAAAGAAGCAATTCTCCATTGAAGGTCTCAAAAAACGGACCTCCCCCAACCACGATGTCTTCAACTGCCGCTTGCAACTCTTTATCGAACAAAACCGCTGCCCCTTTCATGTGAGTTGGTTGACACATTCGGAGGCCGAAAAAAAGTTTAGTGATACCCATACATGACCGAAGTAGAAGAAGCTCACTCTGGGATCTCTTAATTGAGGAAGAAGATGCATTAACTCGACAGCTCTTTTCGTTGCCACTTCCTCAATAAAACATTTATCTCGACTATAACAGCCCCTCCAAGCAATTTCACCCCAAACATCGGTCTCCCAATGTAAATATCGAATGTTTCATTTTTAGTCCTCCAAAATTTTTCATTTCAAAAATTGATCTCAGTGCCACGTTAGCTTCTGTTAATTCAACTTAACAACAAGGACCATTATTAGGAATTAAAAACAAAACTTTGAATATTTATACCATAAACATATTCATACCTTTTATCTAAAAGTAGTGGGACGTAAAATTAACTTGACCAAAGAGAGGAACTCGGAGTCAAAAAATTAAAATTCATTTGCAAACCAAGTATAATTGCTATCAATGTCTGTCGTTTCTCAGACATGCACTATCACACACGACGCGCTCTGCTTTGCGAACCTAAACACGTTAGACCCCACTCCCCCACATGGCATCAAAACCTCTTTCCATTGGTCTTTAACACATTACAATCCTACACTCACCAGTGCGTATACCTTCAACGCTTCTCAGGCAAGTGTCAAAACATTTCTCTTTTGAATCTCTCCCTAACCTAAACAACGGCTTCTTCACACTGTACCACCACTTTTCATATCAACTTTCAAAAAATTGTCTTTTTTTCACATAAAATAAAATATAAAATATTTGGAGTATACCCAAAGCATTCATTCACTTTCCTTTTTATATTCATGCTTCAAATTATAACCATTGTTGTATTTATTTAAAGAAACAAAAAATTTTACTAAAAAATCAATTCATACCTTTAAAAAATTGAATACACAATTCACTTCAACTTAGTTCAATTAACATAGATATAACATTATATATTTCAATCATTAAACTATTGTCTCTATATATAAGAAAAAGTTTACATTTTAAATTTATTTTAAAATTAATATATTTAGACAATATTATAGTCTAGAAAAATCAAATTTACAATAAATATAAAATTTTTTTTTGATCATGTAGTCTAGTGGCTAGAAATTCAACTTTTAAGGTGAATAAGTGAGATGACCAGAGTTCGAACCCCAACACCGCATTGTTCTACCAACTGAGCTAAGCTCACAGGACACTAAATATTTTTGTTATCAACCGAATAAATTTCAAATCAATATTATTATAGTATTTAATTTCTTTAACCAGGTTCAAAAAATCTCAAACTCAAAATAATGGAACCCCTTTTTGGTGTACATTATTTGTCATCACACTCACTCCTCCACCCACTAAGTTCAAAAAATCATCACTTCAACACACTCTCTCTTTGAGTGTTGCAAGTGAAAGTGTTTTCATTCCCCCCATTGTACTTCAAAACACTCATTTGATTGAGACTCTTCAAAATGGAAATCACCATTGTAGCTTGTTCTTTCTTACTCATTTTATCAACATTTTTCAACCCTTCTTCTCTTGCTCTCACTCAAGATGGTAAGTAAGAACTATGAACCAACTCCATTTTCCCCCCCTTCTTCTTCAAACCCTATTTTTATGTTTTGCTGAACTTTTTCCAACAAATTTCTATTTTTCTATATTTTTTCACAATAATTGTATTTACTATTTACTACTTTTCTACCCATTTTGGGATTTTGTTTAAAGTTTAAAACTTTAGGTGTTTTTTATTAAATTTGTTAGGTCAAACGTTGTTGGAGATCAAAAACACTTTGAATGACACAAAGAATGTTCTTAGCAACTGGCAAGAGTTTGATGAATCTCATTGTGCATGGACTGGAATCTCATGTCATCCTGGTGATGAACAAAGAGTTCGCTCAATGTATGTAATGTAACCACAATCATGTTTTTCATTCTATTACTTTTTTTTTTCTCACTTTCTGAGCTGAATATGATACTTAATTTGTCTTGTGTTGTTCAGAAATTTGCCATATATGCAGCTTGGGGGAATAATATCTCCCAGCATTGGTAAACTCAGTAGACTTCAGAGATTGTAAGTACAAAATGTTCTTCTTTGTATCATTGCTGCATTTAGTTCTTTAGATTATTGTCATTCTTATTCTATTCGGTGGTTTAATGAATTATAGGGCGCTTCATCAGAATGGCTTGCATGGAATCATTCCTACTGAGATTACCAATTGTACTGAGCTTAGAGCCCTGTAAGTGAAAATTGAAAATTGTTCACTTTCTGAGAAGCACAGACACTCACCGGATTAAGCGTGTCCTGGTGTCGGACACGCGTTGGTGTTGGACACCGACATTTATAATTACATTGAATTGCGTCATTTTCTCAAATTGTTATCGGTGCCGACATGTCAGTGTCGTGTCCGGTTTCTAATGCCGTGCTTCATAGCTTCTTCACTATAATTTTTCCTTGTCTATTTTCTTTTTTACCTAATACCATGATGAATGATTCATTTGACTCTATTGAAAGGTACTTGAGGGCTAATTTTTTCCAAGGAGGGATACCAGCTGGCATTGGCAACCTTTCATTTTTAAATATATTGTAAGTCCGTCTCTCTTGTTTTAATACGATTGTTACAATTTACTGTCCATTTATAATGAAATGGATTGATTTCTAGTTTTTCTTAATAATTATGGACCTAACTATCTTGTTTAAGGTTTCAATTCAATTGAATAGTTTTTGTTACTCGATTGCATTTTTAGTTGTTTGCATATATGATTTTGATGCAAACTTTAAATACAGCGATGTATCAAGCAATGGATTAAAAGGAGCTATTCCTTCATCTATTGGCCGTCTCTCACATTTGCAAGTTTTGTAAGTAAATTTAGCATTTATAGCTCAGTGTCATAATAATACTGAAAACCAATTTTCAGTTATGCTGATCTTCCTTGTTTTATTAGGAACTTGTCTACCAATTTATTTTCTGGTGAAATCCCTGACATTGGAGTACTAAGCACCTTCCAGAAGAACTCGTATGTATTCTTTCCTTTTAATCCTTGCAGTGTCTTGTGGTTTGGCTGATGCATTGTAGCCATTTGTGGTTTGGCTGGTGCATTGTAGCCATTATTAGATGAAACATGATTTGGTATTTTCTGAGATTTTGTAATAATAATAAATAATGTCTACTTTTTTTTATGCGCTGTAGTATGGTGATGAGATCAGAAACTTGAATGGAATTATAGTTGCAAATTTTCAAAATTGCTAGAGTCAAATAATAGTACAAGTTTGATAATTCCTTATAAGATTATTAACAGTAATGAGATGTGGTTATCGTTCTCAGCTATTAAGAGTTGGTTGTTGTTGTTGTAGTATTGCTGACAGCTAGTAATTGCTCTGATTAAATGATTATTGGATTTCTTGTTTTTCCTGTTATTTTGTGTTTGTTCTATGCATTTTGAGGAACAAGTTCATTTCATTGCATGTTTATACTACTAATTTTAAATTAATTGCATATGAACAGGTTTTTTGGCAATTCCGGTCTTTGTGGAAGGCAAATACAAAAGCCATGTCGAACATCACTTGGTTTCCCTGTGGTGATACCACATGCCGAAAGCGACGAAGCTGCAGGTAAGTCAAATCCTTGAATTGATTTCCAACTACTATCTTATATGACGTACTATATTAATAGCTTATTTCCATGTTTAGTAGTTTACATTTGCTTGAAATGTATAATAATTTAATTTAAATCTATGCAGTCCCTACTACCAAAAGATCTTCACATTACATGAAGGCTGTGCTAATTGGGGCAGTGGTAACTTTGGGTCTCGCACTTATCATAACACTTTCATTACTCTGGATTCGTTCGACATCAAAGAAGGAAAGAGCTGCTAGGAAATACACAGAAGTCAAGAAGCAAGTAGATCCATCAGCAAGTAAGAACGATATCTCAATTATGACACTCACATTAACAGCAGAAGAAAAAAACTCATTCTTTGTAAATTCTAACTTATTCTTTTAACAGGCGCTAAGCTTATTACCTTCCATGGTGATATGCCATACACATCATCTGAAATCATAGAAAAGCTGGAGTCTCTTGATGAAGAGGATATAGTAGGGTCAGGAGGATTTGGTACAGTTTACCGAATGGTGATGAATGATTGTGGTACATTTGCTGTTAAGCGGATTGACCGAAGTCGGGAAGGTTCTGATCAAGTGTTTGAAAGAGAACTAGAGATCTTGGGCAGCATCAAACACATAAATTTAGTAAATCTGCGTGGTTACTGCAGGCTACCTTCTTCAAGGCTACTTATCTATGATTATGTGGCCTTAGGCAGCTTAGATGATCTCTTGCATGGTATGCTAATGATTCTTTAATATGCACTCAACTATTTTCCCTAAGGCTGCTTAAATGATCGACTAACTCTTGAATTGGTCATATTTTCCTCAGAAAATACTGAACGACAACCCTTGAATTGGAATGATCGGCTAAAGATAACCCTTGGTTCTGCCCGGGGTTTGGCATACTTGCACCATGAATGTTCCCCAAAGATTGTGCACCGTGACATAAAGTCTAGCAACATCCTTCTTAATGAAAACATGGAGCCTCACATCTCTGATTTTGGTCTTGCAAAGCTCTTGGTTGATGAAGATGCACATGTTACCACGGTGGTAGCTGGCACATTCGGCTATTTGGCACCAGGTATGTATTTATTTAGTAGCTCTGAATGTTTATCTTGTCTTTTGTGCATAAAGTCACCATATTACATTTAAACATGGTGGTTTTTAGTTACATCCTAAAAATATATATGCCAAGTCTTTTATATATATGTTGTTTTGGTGAATTGATTTCCTGGCTATTAATCAGTCGCACAAAAAACTCCCGGCTATAATGTCAACTGTATATGCATTATGGTGCAAGTATTTGTTACCAATGTTAGTGAAGGAAAATAGTAATAGAAAAAGCAGCGGAATATAAAAAATTTTCCTTTAGAGATCCTTACGAATGAGCATGAGTTTGTGTTTAGGATTTTACCTTTTGTCGAAAATCCTTTCTTTCACGAACGGTTGGTGATCAACACTTTGAGTCACGAACCAAAATCGATCACGAGCGTTGATGTCTACGAACAACGCCTCTAGCTAGTCCACACGAACGGCTACCTCCAAGAAGAGTGCTAGCTCCAAGAATGAAGGTTTCTAGTGAGAGGTGGGAGGAATTAGGATTTAGGGTTTTAGCAATTGATTTTCATCAAGTGATTTTCTTTGTTACAAGTGTTCTATTTATAGAACCACTTGTCTTGTGCACCAAGACAAACTATTGTCATTGGGCTACAATTACTAAAGCCCACTTTTAATTAAATAAACTTTTAAGTAGCGTACCCCCATATGTCATGTACACATGAGTGCTTCCTCATCATAACAAATTATGAACCGCTTATTTAATTACCATGATACCCTTATCATATTTCCATATTCCTCTGAGGTGCACCGTACCTTACGGTGTTCCAATTTCACACTAGCCTGTTCTTATGTGTGTGACCCTTGTAGGTTTCCATAACGTTGGCAATTAGATTAAATCCTTTATTTAATATAATAAACAATGAGCGGTATCTAGCAACACATCATTGCTACCCAAGTTACGAGAAATTAACATGTGATCTAAACATAACCTCTTGTGATAATATTAGTGTGTATAATTACCCCTTTGCCCTTTATGTCTATATTGAACACAAGGCATACACAGTGTCATCCTTGTCCAGGTCAATATTGGGCCCGTGACATTTATCCTGTTATGCAGGATTGGCAAATTCCATCTAGGTCACTATTGTCCCTCAGCATGCTTCGTAAAGTACCCATCAACTGCCTTTATAATTATCCTGTTACGGATAACGTTAGATCAGCAACAAAGTACTTCACTCCCCATCTAGGGTACAAAGTGGTTTCAGGTCTAAGGGTGGTCTACACCATTATCACCATGAGAGTAACTTATGACACTTTGCATAACTTTGCATGTAGTACTCTCATAGCGGGTCAATCCAGTATAAATATTACTCCTAATATTTATACCTACGTCAAAACTTGATAACTCCTTATCCCATGATCCATGAGATGTGATCATCAGTCTATCTTCATAATAGTCTTTAAGCTTTAAGGTTATCCCCTTTACCTTAAAGTTCGACTACGGATACTTTAAGAATAGTGTCCTTATGTTTAATATTATCTCATGATTAAGTCACACTTAATTATTAAACGGACTTTCTATTCTAGGGACTTCATCATTTTGCAACCTTACAAACATAATAAAGAAATGCCATATTTATATTCAAACTCCTAAAGCAAATACTATGAAAATAGATTGGCTCTTAAGGCTTACTCCAACAATCTCCCACTAGCACTAAAGCCAATCTAGGTTACTCTTAATACCTATAGACTTAGTACGCTCATCACGCTTCAACTGCGCAAGAGGCTTTGTTAGTGGATAAGGAACTATTTCCTATGTTGGTATCTTACGTATCTTCCAACGTTCTTTTTCGATCTCTATCGAAATATATAAGTGTCTAAGTATATTCATGAATCGCCGGTGAGATCTATTCTCAAGTGTTCTTGCAAGATTAAACTATTACCATCACTAATGTGATTAATGTGACTTGCAACACCGGAAACATAGCTTTAGCTCAATCATGAGCCAAACGATCCAATCTTAAATACTCAACTTATTTAACTGAAACAAACACATTACGAAGCTTATCTTATAGCTTTCAATGCTTGTATTCAGCCATGATATACAATACATTGGTATGGAAACTTCCTTCATTATAACTTCCTTATAATGATCCTTCCCATACCTATCTATTTCGAGAAATAGGCCTTAGTTCCTTTAAGGTCCTTAGGGATATTCTTGAAGGTAAGTTAGTGTCAAACACTAATTTCAATTTTGGTACATAGGTTATTCCTAACTCTTTAGGAATTCTTGCCTAAGTGTTTCATCAAGAGTTATTTTCCTAGTCATGTCTCACATGTATAAGAAAAATGTCTTGATGATTAACATGATATCAGATATTATCACTCCCACTATTACTTTGTATGCACAAGATTTATATTTGTCCTTCATTTGTTTTCATAAAACTTCATAAAAGGAACAAACAATAATTTAATTTTCAGAGAACTCTATCTAATCAAAATTAGATCGCTACAAGTTATATACCTTTCTAGCATCATTTGGATCAACAAAACCCTTACGTATATGTCCAACACATATATATGAGGTCATTCCAATTAAGGAATGCAACTTTGTTATCCATCTACCAAAACATGTAGTACAACATTTAACAGAAGCAATCAAATATTATAAGGTATTCTTAATACCATCCATATCAGTGTTCAAAAAGAATACTCACTTTCATCGTATGAGTCTTACTCATCTTGAAGACATAACCATTATCTACATAAGGTTAGTGTATATGGATTCTGTATGAGATTTCATGGCATTTAGCCACTTCTCATAATCTAGATCGTCTTACGACCTTTTAGAAAGTCAAAGACTCATCTTCCATGAGAATCATATCACATTGCTGAGTCATGATAAAACCATACCTTGTAGCCATATGTGATATGTTAGACTTATCTTGGATTTGTGCAACTTTAAAACAATGGTTCTTCAACAACTTTGAGGAACCGGTTTGCATTCCCTTTTAAATAAATACGTTTTGTGGTACTTGAATTTATTCAAGTTCTATATCACTCCCACTGTCTCTTTTAGAGACACACTCCCACTAGAGGAATGTTTCAAACCTAGCAACAAAACAACCTTTTGTCCTTAAGAGTGATATAGGACTTATATCCCTTTCTTTAGGATATTTCCACTTATTCATTCATTCATTTGGAATTGGATTTATCTAATAAATTTTGATCCAAAATTCTCATAAAGACAAACTTGGTACTCTTACCTCCATATCGCATATGGTGTCTTTATGATCATTTTAAAAAGGGAACTAATTGTGGGTGAAGATTAATTATAAGTAAAGAGATTTATAGAAAGAGTCAATATATAATTAAACTATCCTTAAATCATGTCAAACAAGATGTGATAAAATAGTTATTATAGTCCTTTAATTAAGTATTTACTGATATGACTCATTCATATAACTTAAATACTTTTGTCGAGTTCTATTTTCTTCATTGTTGAATTTCTTTGACAAATTCAAAGATTTCTAATTGGTGTCATACACCTACCAACATTTAATGATTTTAATCATCAATGTTAATGAAGTAAAATAAACTCAATATACCAAATATGTTTAGTGGTCGACATACATCTCATGTATATTGTTCAAATAGGTCATGCGTTATTTTATTGACACATCGAATATTTGTACTAAACAACAATGCTCTTGATATATTTAAGGTCCAAATCATATTTGGCTCTTATCATGATTGTTATAGATAACCCTATCAAGACCATGGAACCCTAGTCCATTACTTGACTTGGAGTAATAGTATAGAAGACTTTGCTTAAATGATAGGACCATTACTTGTCTTATCATTTAAGGCTACAATTCATATATTGTCAGTACAAGATATACAATTGCTACTTCTATTACTAGATGGAATTCAATAACAATTATTGTGTTTCATTTCAAACTCGATTTTAAGTCATTGTATAAGCTCTCATTATCAATGAAACAATTTTCCTTCTAGATATGGGTTGACTTAAAATTATAGCCAATGTTCTAATTCTATAAGCATCTCTATTTTCAAAAAATTGAGATTCAACATCTTGTATCATATACTTTTGATGTAGAAATAGAAATTTTGACTTTCTATAACAATATGTGCATTATTGAAGTCTCACTTCATACTTTTGGTTTGACTCTTCCAAGAACTATTTACGTCATTTTTATTTAATGGTCTAACCATAGCAGTTCTACTTTGACAACCATTTTGTACTATTCAAATAAGAGGAATATAAATCTTATTTATATTATATCTCAAATCTTTGATAGTGCAAATTAATTCTCATTCATCTCAACAAATTCCGGTAGATATTCAAAACAATTTTGTCTATATCTATTCCATTATAATTTGTTGGATTGAACCTATGATCAACTCTTTGATCCATTGAGAAATTTATCATACTCTTAAAGTTCTTTCAAAAGATCTTACTTGAGATTAAATGATCACATCATTTATTATATATTCTATATCTAGACGTCAACTTGATGCTTCTAACAAGTATCCCTTTTCCAATCTAGTTATAGTAGGTTGTTCACAGTTTATAGTTCAAGACTTATAGTTTTCTCGCAATTGAGAACAATTCTCAATTTGTACCAATACAGAAACTCCTTTCTGAAAATCTTGTCCTTCATAAGGACAACTTAATATGTATTGTATTTCTAATTACAAAGATATGTAAAATATTATGACTTAATCATATTTAATTTGGTCTTTAATTAAATACGCTCCCACTATTTTATTCAAAACAAATGACCCTCATCATTTGATTCGGAAAAACCCGTTGGAAGATTTTCTAGTGGGTCAAGATCCATATTTCACTTTGTCTTAAGTCCGCGGTGGGCGGATTACACAAGACTTAGTTATTTAGGTAGGAACTCCTTCCAATTGTATCTCATACAATTCTCGAATATCTCAGTTGGGTGAATAACTCCTTATTCTAATTCATCTTATGAATCGTTCCCAACTCTTGCTTCTAAACTCATATAATCTTATTATATTTAGTTTAGTTAAGTTTGACCCTAATTTTAGAAGTTGGATATTACAATTATCCCATCGCACCTTACCAATGTAAAACAAGCACTTCGCGGTGGGCGAACCTACATTGTTCGATACTGGTCTTGATGAGTTCTAAAATTTGGAAAGCATAAACTTAATATCCACATATTTTATTATTAAAGAAAAATATACTTCGCGGTGGGCGAACCCATATCTTCTTTATTAATTTCTTATGTGTCTCTTGAGGGATTTTAATTAGTTTGATCTCACCGGCTTATTTATCATATAAATCGACACTCACATGCATCAACATACATACAAGTAAACATGCATCAACATACATAAATAAATAAAATGAAACAGTTATGGCCCCTAGCGCATTTGTTCTCCCAAGCCAATGAGAGAACCTAATCTAACCTAAAACGATCTATACTTCTCCAAGCATGATCTCCAAGGTTGACCTCCATTGTTCTTCTTCTTCATAATATTACATAATAATATAAAAGAATACTCGTTTTACATACGAGGGAGTGGATGAGAAGAGAATATAGAGAATAGAGATAAGGCACGACACGCAGGCCGTATTTTAAAAAACCAAATGCAATAAAATAAATAAACTAAGGCCATAACCGATCATCAAATATAATAATAACAAACAAACTTTATTATTATTATTAAAGTCTCATAATTAATTAAATCCGGCGATTGATCAAATCAGGTAACTTTGATTCAAATATTTAATTCACAATTAAATATTTCGAATCAAAATTTGCTAAAATAAATAACATTATTTTAAAGTAGAATTAAATCTTTTGACAATTCTCCAAATATGGAAAATTATTTAATCAAAACCTTTTTGAATAAAATATTTCCAAAATTGGTAATATTATCTTTTAAAACAATTTTAAAAGATATTTCTAGAGATTTGAAACGATTTCATAATTAAATATATTTGTCAAATATGGAAAATTATTTAATCAAAACCCTTTTGAATAAAATATTTCCAAAAATGATGTTATCATCTTTTAAAACAATTTTAAAAGATATTTCTAGAATTTTGAAACGATTTCAAAATTAAATATATTTATCATCTACTTTTCGCATCAACACTTGATACGTTTTGCAAATCCTAATTTTAATGACACAACATTTGTGCAACCCTTAATTGATCATCACAAATCATAACAATAAACACATATTTTATTATTACGATCGGCTTAAGTCGTGTAGATTAATGAAATTAAAATTTTGGCGAACGATCAAAATTCAACGATGCCAGCCGCGCCATAGCGCAGCCTGCCTTGCGCCATAGCGCAGGTCTCTCTGGTCTCTGCGCCATAGCGCAGCATACCCTGCGCCATTGCGCAGGCACGCAATCAGCCATTGGTTTTTCGCCTTTTTGACAGCACAACCCTTGTGTTGTCGCGAATCCTAATGCAACAATTTCGCGCCGTCAAAATTCCTTATGACCGAAATTCAATCCAATTGATCAACATGTCATTGTTTCACCATACAAATGTCGGATTCCGAAACAAATGAACACGGCTCGCTTTAATTGAATAACTTTCATAATAATTTTAACGAAATTACTAACGGTATATCACATACACCATTTTGCATTACGGTTACTTATATCATATATAAGTTTATGGCCGTTCTTGATTGTGTAACCTTAGGACAATTAACATATCGCATGCTTCACCATACAAGTGTCGGATTCCGAAGCCGTTTCAATGTTAATTACCCAATTCATACACAAAACTTACATCACATGTAAGTATTGACCGTTCTTGTTCGTGTAACCTTAAGACAATCAACATATCGCATGCTCCACCATACAAGTGTCGGATTCCAGAGCCGTTTCAATGTTAATCATCCAATTTATACACAAACAACCGTCAAATTTTAATTACTCGATTTTAATCTTTTATTAACCGTTTTAATCATATTAAAACTGAATTCATGAATTTAAACAAACATCAATTCATGGTTTCGTAAGTGGCTCTGATACCACTGAAGGAAAATAGTAATAGAAAAAGCAGCGGAATATAAAAAATTTTCCTTTAGAGATCCTTACGAATGAGCATGAGTTTGTGTTTAGGATTTTACCTTTTGTCGAAAATCCTTTCTTTCACGAACGGTTGGTGATCAACACTTTGAGTCACGAACCAAAATCGATCACGAGCGTTGATGTCTACGAACAACGCCTCTAGCTAGTCCACACGAACGGCTACCTCCAAGAAGAGTGCTAGCTCCAAGAATGAAGGTTTCTAGTGAGAGGTGGGAGGAATTAGGATTTAGGGTTTTAGCAATTGATTTTCATCAAGTGATTTTCTTTGTTACAAGTGTTCTATTTATAGAACCACTTGTCTTGTGCACCAAGACAAACTATTGTCATTGGGCTACAATTACTAAAGCCCACTTTTAATTAAATAAACTTTTAAGTAGCGTACCCCCATATGTCATGTACACATGAGTGCTTCCTCATCATAACAAATTATGAACCGCTTATTTAATTACCATGATACCCTTATCATATTTCCATATTCCTCTGAGGTGCACCGTACCTTACGGTGTTCCAATTTCACACTAGCCTGTTCTTATGTGTGTGACCCTTGTAGGTTTCCATAACGTTGGCAATTAGATTAAATCATTTATTTAATATAATAAACAATGAGCGGTATCTAGCAACACATCATTGCTACCCAAGTTACGAGAAATTAACATGTGATCTAAACATAACCTCTTGTGATAATATTAGTGTGTATAATTACCCCTTTGCCCTTTATGTCTATATTGAACACAAGGCATACACAGTGTCATCCTTGTCCAGGTCAATATTGGGCCCGTGACATTTATCCTGTTATGCAGGATTGGCAAATTCCATCTAGGTCACTACTGTCCCTCAGCATGTTTCGTAAAGTACCCATCAACTGCCTTTATAATTATCCTGTTACGGATAACGTTAGATCAGCAACAAAGTACTTCACTCCCCATCTAGGGTACAAAGTGGTTTCAGGTCTAAGGGTGGTCTACACCATTATCACCATGAGAGTAACTTATGACACTTTGCATAACTTTGCATGTAGTACTCTCATAGCGGGTCAATCCAGTATAAATATTACTCCTAATATTTATACCTACGTCAAGACTTGATAACTCCTTATCCCATGATCCATGAGATGTGATCATCAGTCTATCTTCATAATAGTCTTTAAGCTTTAAGGTTATCCCCTTTACCTTAAAGTTCGACTACGGATACTTTAAGAATAGTGTCCTTATGTTTAATATTATCTCATGATTAAGTCACACTTAATTATTAAACGGACTTTCTATTCTAGGGACTTCATTATTTTGCAACCTTACAAACATAATAAAGAAATGTCATATTTATATTCAAACTCCTAAAGCAAATACTATGAAAATAGATTGGCTCTTAAGGCTTACTCCAACAGTTACAACCATGAAATCAAAATTAAGGATCTTCAGCTCTTTGACATTATAATTGTCACTAATAAAATCTGCTGAAAGAAGGGCAGCCAGCGAGGTTTTGAAATTGACGATGTCTCTTTGAAGAACTTTATCTGCAGTATAATATGGTCAAGAAGCTATTTTATATACACTTGGCAATTAGTCGGCTGGTTATTAACTACTTTACAAATATTGTTAGATGCTTAACTAATATACTTCAATGTAGATTTTGAATATCTCAGTACAACAACTGAATGATTTATGGTTTGTTATTTATACATCGATCAGAGTATCTACAAAGTGGGAGGGCCACTGAGAAGTCAGATGTATACAGCTTTGGAGTTTTATTACTCGAACTTGTAACTGGAAAGAGGCCTACGGATCCTTCCTTTGTCAAGAGAGGTTTAAATGTTGTTGGCTGGGTAAGCTTTAACTTATTCAATGTATATCTTAAGGAGGAACACATGAAATTTTTTCGAACTTGGTGTGCTAAAAAGTTTTGGCAATTAATTTTTGCAGATGAACACGTTATTGAAAGAAAACAGATTGGAAGATGTGGTAGACAGAAGATGCAGTGGTGTCGATGCTGAAACTCTTGAAGTAATTTTGGAGCTAGCAGCAAGATGTACCGATTCAAATGCAGATGACCGTCCTTCGATGAATCAAGTATTGCAGTTGCTGGAACAAGAGGTCATGTCTCCTTGTCCAAGTGAATTTTACGAGTCCCATTCAGATCACTGATAATGGCTACTGCACACTTTCTTCCCATTTGTGGTTTGGGTTTGTTGAAAAGTTTTGTACCAAATGTTGTGTAACAACCATTTGTAAATAGATTTGTAATTTATCTCCTTGTCCAAAACAAAACCAAAAAAAGGACAACTCGGAGATGGCAGCGGTTTTTTGTATTTGGAATGATCTTTTTCCATTCTCGGCTTCTTGCTACGGAAGGAACTGTCATCATATTTTGTTCTTGCACACTCATGTGCATTGGGAGGCTAATCAAGTTAGTTAAATTTCGTCTGTCTACGGACAATTTTTGCAATATTTGTGATGTCGTTCCTGCTTTCTCTTTATCTCTACAGCAGTTTAGTTTTGTTGTATTAGTTACTTGAACTTCTCAATGTTTGCAGGTACACCCCATCATCACTTGATGGAATGGAAGTTTATTTTCAAATAAATATGCCATTTAAAAGTATGTTTTTTGTGGTTAGAAATTTCACCTTAGGTGAATAAGTGTCCGGGATTTAAATCTCGGCTCTTGCATACATAATGTGATATCCTTACAGACTAAGTTAAGTTCAAGTTCACCAGACAAAAGTATATTCTGTTCCATCCAAAAAACACTTTAAAAAATATCATGTAAACCCGTGCTCCTAGGACAATAGTGGACACTAGTTAAGGAAAAAAAAAAATTAAAACTTGTATTGTAAAAACATTTTATATATTGAAAATATAATTTATACAAATTTTAACACTAATTAACATATGATTTTTTGAAAAAATGTGGAGGGGAAGAAGTTATTTAGAGTAGTAGAGAGATTGGATGAAGACCACAAAGTGAGAAGAGGTGGAGGTACTCCCACTAGTACTAGTCGTGTGTACAAGATAAACCACAAGTCCACAAGTTTCAAACAAACAATTAATTAATTTAATAAAGCTTGTAATTGGAGTGATTAAGGTTAAGGAAATAGAAAGGGTGGGTGGTTCCGTGGTTTTATTGTTGGGTGACCTTTGGGAGTTTTGAAAGGCTAATTTATTAATTTGTTTCTTAACTTTGTCTCAATGCCAACGGTCGTGTCTTTTCTCGTTTTCTTAATCCTACAAACCCTGTCATCATGTTGAGTTGTATAGAGTGAATTAAGGACTTGTAAGTTTTCTTTCATTTTGAGAGAGATCAATCAATAATAGAAAAATGCTCCAAATGTCTTCTTCTTCTTCAATTGTTTGTGGGAGTAGTACCAAATTTATGGTACCATTATCATTACCATCATCTTTTAACATCAGACAAAGGAAGAAAGGATTGGTTCTTGATTATTGTGGTTTTAATAATAAAGTACTAGGAACAAGGCATGTGATTATTAAGGCATCAAGTGACGTGGCTTCACCTTCCTTCTGGGAAAATTTCAAACCTCCCAAATCCTCTTCCACTCATTCCTTCAGTGACATTCTCTGGCCTTCTGCAGGTATATATGCTACTAATTCCTTTCCTTTTATTTTTGTTGTTCTTTTGAATCATGCCATTGTTACTTGTTAAGATTAGATTGGAAGAATGAAACTCACTTGTACTAACCATCTTACTAATTATAGTGCTAACTAGATTTAGAGTCTTATAAGCTAGCTTTTAGCTTATAACGAATAAGCTAACTGATTGAATTTGTAGTGTTTGGTAAAATTAGCGGTTGAACTAGCTTATAAGTATGAAATAACATAAAAAAGATAGATTTAATTAATATTTAATTTTTTCAAGTAAGATGGTAGGGTAAAATTGGAAGAAAAAATGATAAGCTACAAGTTATAAGCTACTTGAAATAGCGTTTGAAAAATAAGCTATAAGCTAGTAAAATAAGCTATAAGCTCTTTTTGAAAAACGTTTACCAAATGCGGCTTTTTTTGGTCATATGAGCTTATAAGCTATAAGCTCAAAATTTAGCCTTACGAAGCAGAGCCTAAGTTTTTAAAATATAGTGACTTAATTGATAATAAGTGGTTAAATATATGGACCTATTTGAGAATGTCAACAAAATCAAGGACTAATTTGGTGGTTTACTCATGAGTTAACTAAGTGGTTGAATTGAAGTAGTGGTTAATGAGGTTCAATTAATACAAATTGATTGGCAACACCTGAGTTTGTTCCTGTCTTAAACAATTGTTCGTTAGACTTTATTACCTAACGAACGAACTCCCGGAGGATTAAGAGCCAAAAAATATAATTATGAATTTAATTACTGTTCTATGCAACAATAGAATATAAGATGCATACATTAATTATATCTGGTATAGAGGATATCTTTATGCAACTTGTAATCTGATGACTTTAAAATGTTTCTCCTTTGTGTGTGTTTTTAAAAACCATCATCAGGGGCATTTGCAGCAATGGCCATATTGGGAAAACTGGATCAGTTATTGACACCAAAAGGTCTCTCAATCACAATTGCACCATTAGGAGCAGTTTCTGCAATCCTCTTTGCCACACCCCAAGCCCCTTCTGCACGGGTACTACTACTACTATCACTTCTTTTTGAGCCTTAATGTAATCACATGTGTCGTACGTTTCATACACCAGACACGCTTTCGTCAAAAGTGTCTGTGCTTCAGAACTAAAATCACGTAATTGTGATTATGCAGAAGTACAATATGTTGATGGCCCAAATAGGTTGTGCAGCCATTGGTGTTTTAGCGTTTACATTATTTGGACCTGGATGGCTAGCCAAAAGTGCTAGTGTTGCAGCTTGTGTTGCTTACATGATTTACACGGACACTATTCACCCCCCAGGTACTTTTGCTTCTTTGTGGTTTGAAACAAGTATCTATCTATCTCCAGCATTATTAAGCCCACAAACTTTGCGGTATGTACAGCCGTAAGCATGCCGTTGCTTTTCATTGATGGTGTTAAGTTGCAACACTTGAGTTTCTGGTATGTTTTGTATCCCGGCGCAGCAGGATGCATTCTACTTTGTTTCATTGTAAGCAATCTATCTATCTATTAATCTATTTTTACTATCATTAAAATAAATGATTTAGTAGATACGTACGTGTACTAAACCAGACATCGAACTAGTGAGACCTGCAATTCATGGTTCAACTGCTTTAAACCGTTCAAACCAGGTTAAAACCGCAGTCGAACTAAAATAACAAAACCGTAGGCCGTTCCGGTTCATGGTTACACCAATTGAACTGTCCATATTTCAAAACATTGCACATGTCATCTTATAATTTTGTTTTCGCCGAAAACGATTTTGTTCATTGCTACTAGTTTTTACCTAATCTATAGCATCCATGTCTCCTTTTCGTCCATAATGAGTTCCTCATTGCAAGTTTACTAATTAGTAGACCTGAATTTTATGTTCAGCAAGAGGTTGTTCTATACATGAAGAAAAATTTCAAATTCTGATCGTGCTTTTCACAACCGTGATTGGTTGCTACATCTCATTCGCTCCTTTGGTAGCCACGGACTATCCTTCTGCTGCTATATCTTCCAAGTTCCAATTTGATTTACCGAAGGTCGTAGGAGAACATTCTTAGATCAGAATTTAAAAGTGTAAGTAGTGAGCATCCTCCAACCAAAAATAAAATAGTGTCCTAGATTTTTCTTCTAAAACCAAAGCTCCAGTGGAAATTATGTGGACGCATGGTTCAAATTTGCTGCTTGCAAATTGCAACATTGTATTGGAATGAGTTCATTGTGTGTATATTGTATCTTATCTGTAATTTTATTGACAATAATGTTTGTAAACATTGCTTATAAAGTTTTTATTTAAATTTTAACCAATGCCTTGTAAATACAATTTTCAGTGAAGTTTTTTTATAGCTTTAGCCAGTGTCTTAGCAGAAAACTAGGGGGTGATTGTCAAGTTGTCCACAGTTAAGGACACCATATCTTTAACTAAAAATATCTTAATATTAGGTAGAATGTTTCAATTCACAGTCAAGATTGTTTCAATTCAAGTGTGGAAGAAAGTTTTTAAATGGTAGAATGTGGATTTCATAACTTCGAGGAAGGATGGAAGCATTTCAATACTTTTGGTGCTTTGGTGAGGAGTAAGAGATTCGCTAAAGCTCGTCATGTCATATGGCTAGCAACCACTTGGAATATATGGCAAACTCGAAACAATATTATGTTCCGTGGAGATATGTTTATAGGTCGAATGTGACTTAATTCCTCCCTTGTTTTTCCAAATTTGTGTAAAAATCTATTATCTTGTATTCAAAGCATATAATAGCTTTTATATGAATTATAAGGATTGAATATCCTTGTACTCCTTATAATTCAATTTTTACTTATTAAAAAAATCTATATTTGCATCGTCATTTGCCAACCAACGGGATCAAAGCTTGACTTGTGAGATTTTTTATACAAAAATATAATACAATATATTTGAGATAATAAGTGGTTGGCATTCAAATAAATTTCAGCAAAGAAAAAAATGTATACCCCCGCCATCTCACATTCATTGAACAATTTCACACAAATTAAAAAAAGATTTTTTTTACTTACACTCCAAAAAAAAATTGATTACACTCCAGATTGACCAAAATGCCCTTAACATAATCTTATGTAAACTCATTTTACATAACTTATGTATAGTGAATTTATTTAAATTTATGTAAACTGTGAATTAACGTAAACTCTTTAAACCGCCAAATATAAGTATCAACTAATTAAATTTACATAAGATTATGTGAACTGAGTTTACTTAATATATGTAAATTGAGTTTACATAACCTTGTTTACATAATTTATGTAGACCGAGTTTATTTAAGTTTATGTAAATTGAGAATTAACATTAACTCCTTAAACTGCCGAATATAAGTGTGAACTAAATTTAGATAAGATTATGTAAATTGAGTTTACTTAATATATGTAAACTCAGTTTACTATGGCTTGCAAATCTATTTTTCACTACGTGAATTTAGATTACAATAGCATTAGCGATTCAGTAAACATTTTATATTCACTAACCTATGCAATCGTGCAAGAAAACATAAATCGCATGAACATATGCAATTAAGTCCTACTCCCTCCGTTTCTTTTTAAGTGTCCGTTTTGAATAGTAACAACAAATTAAAAAAGTTTATTTTTGCACCTTATTTTCCTACTATACCCTAATTTTAATTCACCAATAAAATCCTATTTTTTTGCACACACTTTCTCTTTCCAATAAATTTAATATATTATGCACAAAAAAAAAATAAAAAAATTTAATATGTTATGTACCAAAAAAAATAAAAAAAAATAAAAAGATTTAGTTTTCCAAATATATAGCATTAATTAGTTTTATTGAAAAGATATGAGTAATTGACAAAAGGCATAATTGACAAATCGTACCCTTAAAACACCAAATGGACAGTTAAATAGAAACGCTAAATTCGACGTTTTTGGATACTTAACAAGAAACAGAGGGAGTAATAAAATACTTTTAAATTCAATCTTTAATTGAAATTATGATAAGTTAATGATGTTTGTGATAAAGAACACATTAATGAGGTTTATGAGAGAGAATAGTGAAGCAGACGCATTAGAAATAGAATAAACGATGAGAAACTATTTTTAAAAATTTATATAAAGAAGGACAATTTTGGTATTATGATTAAATTTTAATGAAATTTGGGTGTAATTAGAATTTTTTGCGGTGTGAATAGAAAAAATCTTAAAAAAATACAATAAAGGAATGTAAAAAATTTAAAATAATTGACATAATATTAATTAAATGGTACAATTAAAAATATTAAAAATAAAAAAATGACACTTATGTTAGTATAATATTAAAAACTAGAGGAAATTTGACCATAAAAAAAAACTAGAGAGGAAATGTGTAGGTAACCTTCTTATTGTATGGAATATCTTGATGGTTTGGATTAGCTAATTAATGGGAAATTCAATCTGGCAATCTCTATCTGATACCCCAGCAAATGCAATTGAAGCAAATTAAATTAGTGATTCAACTATGATCATGCTAAAGTTAAAGGAACCACGGGAACCCACTAGTAATATTCAACCATAGATTCGCGGCATAGACTCCTTAAAATTGACATATAAATTGCCTTTATTTATTGGGTTACCTACATCAGCCACAGTGGCATAAAAATGTGTGGTTGGCGTTAAGGTTCGTTTAAAAAATCGGAGACCAATTGTGATGAGAAATACTTGCGGTCACAACTCCTAATAAAAATAATTTAAGGGTTTTACTAACGTGTCATCGAAAAGTTTAGTATATTAAAGCTCAAAATTTTTATGTTTTTTATTTTTAAAATATACTTTTAAGAAAATAAATGAATCAAAAAAGAAATTGTTAGATCAACAACAGGAGTCAGGAGTAAAAGAGGAATAATATACAAATAAAAAAAAACACAAACAATGAATCGTTTGATAATCGAGATCAGCAAAATATGCCTACATTTTTTACTATAGAGATCGAGCAATTGTAGGTCAATATTATTATTTGAACAAATTAGAGTTTTTAATTTTTAGTGTTAAAAACCGTATGGAGGTAACATGTCATTCAAATTGAAGGTCAATAAGAGATTTGAATTTTAAAAAAATAGAGGACCAAAATTGCAAGGGTAAAAAATGAAAATGAGGCAAAATTGTAGATTTATTAAAATTAAGGACCAACATTGCAATTAAACTCAAATTTTTAAATTATAGGAGTATCATCTTATGACTATAAAGTAAGGACTAATTTGATATTTACATTTTTTATGGGTAAAGAAGAAATTTCATATTATTAGTTTTACATATTGAGTGTGTTTGATAGGCTTTTATTCCACAAAAGGAATTAGGGGGATTTCAAAGTGCAAAGTTACTCATGTAAAGAGATGCAACAACAATGGTAATCAATCTTTAGTAAGTTCATTAATTATGGAAAGGTCTAACTAAAATAATGTAAGTTCATTTATGGAAAGTTTTCTACAAAAGATTGGCAACCAATCTTAGTAGAAGTAAATGGAGCAAAATCAACTACTCATGAATCTTGCTTCCACATATTGAGAGATTGTTCTATACGATCAAAATAAAGTGTGGATTAACATCAACTCTTCTCATGAGGATTAACATTTTCTTTGTAGCTTAAAAATTGTGCTAGAGTTTGCTATTTTTACCGAGAAATATATTGTAGTTTAAAAATACTGAGGAGATTCTCCACTTCTAACTTTTCTTCATTCTTTTGCTATATTTTTTGCTTCTAGAAAAAAAACTTAAATGAGTGTATATATCATATGTCATATGTATATTAATGGAAACAAAAAGTGAGTAATTAAGGGGGAGTGGTTATGGTGCATAAGTTTTTTCCTTATGCACCGTGCATAAATAATGAAAATTGTTTAATGCACCTCTCAAATTACTTAGCGCACCCCCCAAATTTCTAGTGCACCCCCTAAAATTAGGGGAAAATTAGGGGGGGTGCGCTAAGCAATCTGGGGGTGGAATAGAAATATGGGGGGTGCACTAAGCAATTTTGGGTATTTATGCACGGTGCATAAACATGGCTTATGCGCCATAAGTTGTGCCTAATTAAGGAACAAGGACAATAGGTGCTGAGGAAAACATTGTGAATGCGGACCCACCAGTAACGGGTGTAGATAGATGAAATGAAGAATCTGGGCAAACACAAGGGACATGCTGAGCCACTACTTAAAAATCCACTTCCACGTGAAAATGGAGGAAAAGTCCAATTGCCAACCTAGATTAATTAAGACCAAGGAAGAGAGATTCCAAAAGCTTGGTATAATAAGTAATGTTGCGGTAAGTTAAGTGAGTCTCACATTGTCGAGTAAACTATGTGGTTTCTACTAATCGTTGGTTGGTTCAGTGATGATTAATGTTGAATTTAGTACAAAAGATTATAGTTTTATTCCCCATAATTACGATCTAGAAGGGGCTAGAACCACTTGATGTCAGAACTTACCTCCGAACCGAATTAAACTGGAGTAAAATAAATAATATATGTGGTGTCTAACAAAGGCGGACCTGGAAAGAAATTATCGGTGGGGCTAAAAATTTTAGACGCTACTGAAAAAAAATTCATCCTAATAATTTAGTTAAACAACAAACAATATATGAATTACTAATAATACAACATTATATCCAAAAAATAAACACCAATAAACCAAAAAAATTCTAATCAACAATATATTCAAAAAACGACAAAATTTCTATTAAAAAGAATGACTATATAACTTATTGAATATATATGTTAAATCATGCAAATTACTATTGTTTGATACTTCATAAGATTCTACCTTGGACCAAAATATATAGAACCTAAAATTATACTAGCTTATAGTTTATTCTGATAAACTAATTCAATTAGCTTATAACTTATTAATTTGTATTTCAATTTTACCCATATCATCTTACTTGAAAAAAAAATAAACATATTGTTTTATGTCATTTCATATTTATATGCTAGTTCTTTTTCAAAAAATAAATAAGTTTATATGCTAATTCAATCGTTAATTTTACCCAACAATACTACAAATTCAATGAGTTATTAACTATTTCTTACAAACAAAGCCAAGGTTGATTATTATAAAATTAACGTATATAGCTTAAAATAATACACTGCGTATAACCAAGGACTTGAAATTATCAACAACTAACTATAAATTAACATTTGCACTAATACTTAAATTAATATGTGCTGAGAGACTTACAATTATCAATAATAAACTTTAAACTAATTTTTACATTAATATTTGTACAAATATGTATATAGAATAACTTCAAATTATTTATAAAATTATTAATTATTTTAAAAAAAATTGGGCTAAACTGATGTGGCTTTAGTCCTATTCCACCGACTACTTGTATAAAAAAATCTTCCCAACAATGATGATTAGACAACTTTGCACAGCACAACGACAATCAACGACCAAGTGTATGGGTGAAGAAAATTGATGACTCACACTACGTACCTTAATATTTAAGATAAAATACCTTAATTTTTAAGATAAAAGATAGTGTCTAACTCACTTATATCGTTCATGAGTTGACTATTAACGAGAAAATTAAACAATAATTTCCTAAAACTTTTACCCCCCAAAATAATGTAAAATATAAAGTAAATGACAAATAATAATGAAGTTAATGTTGGTAATATTGGATTGGCAAATGCTAATTTATGCCCCAAGGGCACATGTTAAGGAGTATTTAATGAGCTATTATTCCACTCATTTGCCTTCATTGATAATTAAAGTCTAATGATTTCACTTTGATTAGCTAATTAAAACATAAAACATGCTTTTATGATAGGATTTGACCATAACTTCCAAACGGAACTTAATTACACGCGCATACTAGTATGTACATAAGAATATTTTTTTGTTTGCTAACAATCATGCTTTTTATTTGTGCACAAAAACGTTAGTGCTTGCCTTTGAGATGGATACATAATCATCTAAATCATCTCCAAAATCAAAGTTTATATACCATCTTCAAAATGAGTCAAAATGAGTAACATTTCCAACTTGTGCAAAATAGAGATGTGATGTGAAATTCATTGAAAGGACTCAAAGGAAAGATTGTATGGCTTTTGAATTGCTAATATCATATTTTGAAATATCATGTGCCCTTACAATTTAATTTTTTTTTTCCAACTTAAAAGAAAATTAAAAGGCTTATCGCCTGTATGATAAATTCTTTGGTAGAGAATATAGTTGTTTTCCATGCCAATTCTTTTAAATAATTAATAAATATTAGTGGACCATACCTTTTAATTATTAGAGTTGGCTAGTGTTATTTTTACAATAAATTAAGTGGGACATTAGCTAATTAAATGCTTCTTAACATGTGCCCTTGGGGTATAGGTTAGCGGAACCCTATTTGATTTACCAAATTTGCATGCAATTCATTTCTATCTTGTAAATGTTAATAACTTATTATTAAAAGGGTTACATTATACCAGTATAACAATTTAATAATATTACGTCGCTCGATAAATTTTAAATAGATACATATTTATTATGGATACATCAAAATAGTCACACATCGCTTGGTAGTTGAGGCAAATAGTAGTTTATATATAAAACCTACACCTTTCAAACCATCGAGGCGTATATTCTACAAAGGACAAACCCGTAACGGGTCAACTCCGGACAATCTCTCGGAAATGTGGACTTGAGGTCTGATCAGAACAGTGGCACCATCACGGAAATAACAACGACTTAATCAACAGTCAGTTCACCTCCGTCACTGAAACCGATCCCACGTACGATCCTAACATTCCTGAAGAGCCGTTGGAGATTCCACCGCTAGCCATCGGAGCACAACCACTGAACACCGGACAAAGTCGACTCTGATGATGTAAGATCAATATTTATTATAAAACATGTGCTTGAATTAATTTTGGGAGTTTTCAAGCCAATTAGCAAAGGATTTTAACCTCTTCAAATTGTGGGTTTCTCATGAAATATGTATCATTTAAAATGTTATTGAACACTGTATTAAGAGTGTCACCATCGGACCACCCAAGCCACTCAGAGTTAAAGTCAATTAAACCCTTTAATAAACATATCCCCTTGCAAATATGATTTTGATGAGTTGAATTAACTCCAAACTCAAATTGTAAAACTAACAATATCAAATTGTTGTTGTAATTAATTTAATATTAATTACTAAAAGACATGCTCTACAATAAAGATTAAATCTATAATCATACTTTAGTGCGGAAACCAAAACTATATGAGCATGTATATATAAACTGGATCTACATCATGTTGATTTATTAAGATCATAGGATTATAGGAATACCTGGATATATGAATATGAACAAACCGTAAGTCTCTCCGATAGCAATCTGAAACGTGAAAGAAACGGATGACGAACATCCGTTGGCTTGTGGTTCTTCCTCAACCGGGACTCCTTATGCCCTAAACTCTCTCCAGATGGGGAGAAGAGGTGATATGCCTTGTGTCCGGTATATTGGGGACCATAGCCTATATATAGTGTGATGACCCATTAGGGTTCCCATTATTCCGCAACGGGTCATCCTGACATCCACTCATATTGAGCCCATATCACTTAATTAATTAATTACACAAATATACATCTAATTAGCTTTTTACTTAATTTGATCACTAATCAATTAAGGCTCCAAATTGATAAATAGCTAATATAATTAATAAAGATATTTGTCCACCTAATATTATTGGAATATAATAAAATATTCCAACAATCTCCCACTTGGGCAATATATCGTAATAATTATATCATTAATCTTTAGGTGCGCATCTGAATGCTATTTGTCTTTAGATTTCAACTTTACAATCTGGTCCCTCTCATACATCAATAATGGAACCACCGCGGCTGTCGTCACTAACATATAACGTGACGGAACCTTCGACGATCACCACATCAATGCACTCGATGACATAGATCGATATGGATGAGTGGCATGGAAATTTCATGCAATGTGATTTCTATATCATGCCTATTTCCAACTGGTCCAACTGAAATCCTTAGTGAGATCAAACTGAAGTTTGCAAATTCATTATTTGCATAAATGATACAAAATGAGTTATCGTAATAACCTCAAACTTTAATTCTGCAGAAAACCTTAACCAAATATGTATTTGTATCAATACCAAAGTTAGAACATAACTGAAGAGAGACTCCCACTAATCCAAGACATCCTTAGTGACAACAACCAAATGAAAGACCTCAAGTGTCAAGACTTCGATTAGTGAATTAGCTAGCATAAAATTCATCTCTATATGTTCTATCCTTCAACAACTTTAAATCGATAAACTTCATAAAATCATTGTTGAAGCATTATCTGACTGATTTATGTCACTATATATAACTTGAGTTGTCTTTCAAAAACTTTTACTTTATGCAACCAATTGACATAAATACTTACGTTCATTTCTTGAGTTAGGATGTCCATTGTATGTAGACATCCAAAAGGATCGGAGCCGAACATACTGATGATCTCCAAATTATTAGATCTCCGATATCTGAACATAAATTATTTTGTTCTCCATAACAATCCTTATGGTTGCTTCATTTCAACAACTCAAATTTTGAATTGCTCAAGTATCTGCCAAATGGTCTTATTATATACGCTATTTCCGGATGCGTATAATTAAGATCATACTTAAGTTTCTCAAAGCTGAAGCATATAGGAACATACTTTATTTTCTAAATTTTCAGATTTTCCTTTGGCAATTATTGAGACTTTTAAACAGTCTCCTTTATGATTAAAACAATCCCTTAGTTTATTGACTTTCATGTCGAATTTACTTTCAACTTTATTGATAGAACTCTTTGGTGATAACCGAATGATACATAGAGAATAATCCTTAAGTATCAAAGTTCTTAATACAAAAGAGATGTGCGCAAGAACTTTCGTCACTAAACTTTTGTTAGTGATTTCTTGATTTTGCACACCGACCATATATCACTGTTGACTTAATAAAGTAAAATCGACACATTAAACTAAGACATAAACATACTCCCATTGAATCTGTATAACCCACAACTCTCCATAATATACATCTCAAAACCAAATGAGATAATTACCTGATGAGACTTTTGTGGTATCATTAATGAGACAGTTTCCTTAACTCATAAATGGATTTCATGTGTTTGCAAATCATCTACTTCGTGTCTTTTGACTTAAAGTTTTCTGAGATTGCACCGTATTGTTTTTCTTAATGTCACCATTAAGAAATACTATCTTGGTATCCATCTTATGAAACTCCAAAAATTATAATAAATTACAAGTGTCTTGACCATCCTAATAGAGTTTTTTAAAATCAAATGTAATTTCTCTTTCCAGTCAATACTTTTTGACACTTGATGCTTTAGTTTCTTGAAGGTATTGAGTTTGATCCTCATGAATTAATTTATTGACCTAATTGAGAGGAAGAACACTAATGTCCTTATGAGGATCCAAATTTACTATATAAATAGTAACTATATGTATTGGTTTAGAACCAATTCTTCGTCACTCAATTTTGTTCTTTTACCATATCTCTCCCCCAAACTCAATATCTTCAAGAGATTTTACGGTTCTTGTCTCAAAATCTTCATTAACTTGGGACCAAAGTTTATATTTCTCAAAATTTTCAACAATTCAAGATTGTCACAAGTCATAACTGAATTGACTATGCTTATATTTAAATTTAAAAGACAAATCGAATCCCTCGTTTTAAGATAACAATAATGAACTTCGTTAAAAAAACAAAAACTTAAATTCAAAAAACTGATTCACCAGATTGTCTTTTAAATACAAATATTATTAATAACAATCTAATAAATAGTTGAAAAATCATCAATCTTCACCGACTTATTTTCCCTCTAGATTGATGTGTCTTTCAATATCATTGGACATTGGTAAGTTTAGATCACATTTTCCCTTATTATTCTTAATTTGCCATTCTCCTTTGAGGCATGTACCTAATGAGCACTATTTTATTTTCTCTTGCTTCAACATTTTCTCCATTGCACACTTTATGAAATAGTTCTATTAAAGAATTATTTCCAACTTTGACAGTCATAGAATTAATTGTGCAAAGAGAACACTAAATGCTATATTTTTCGACCAAGTCACCTGATTGTCGAAATCACAACCTTTTAGCAAGATTAAATAGTGACATAATGTGCTCCTGGTATATTATTTGCTCAACAATCTTAATAAAAAGCCATCTCTCCAACGAGAGCTTGTCTTTCGCCTTATTGCTTTAGAAGCACTTTAATTTGAGCAAAGAAAAACATGACAAAAATTATGTCATCTTAAATAACACCTCTAATGTCCCTGGAAATTAAAATTTTATGATCACACGACCTTTGTGATTAAGAGTATACTCACTTTATAAACTTGATTCTCACTTTAAATTTACTGAATTGTGAGAGATTTGAGTTCCTCCGTCCTTATCAAAGGTCTAGATCCAAGAACGTAATGTTCTTCTTATATTCCTGATAGTTTGAATTTTAATTTTTCTAACACGATTTTGCAGATACATAAACTATATTAGTTTATATAGAACAAAAATATACCAACCAAAATACCTAGTGCATCATCAATGTTAATCCTTTAAAGTTAACATCAATTGCTAGTGGTATTTTGTTACAATGATCAAACACTGACAATTAATATTGATAAACAATAGTCCTCATATTGTCACATGTTTACCATCATAGGGGTTAGTGTAATCCACTACATACTTGCATGGATTCACAATAACACGACTTTATTATACATGTCAATAAGTTATTATAGAGGCATGTAAAACTTTATTTGTAAATTAAAAGACTTAAACAAGATACCAAGCGCACCATCAATCCCCAATCTTTGGATTGTAAGAATTAACTGCAAGCCGTACTCTCAATGCGATGATCAAACATTGGTGATAAGTCATGTCAAATAATAGTCACGTTTGCGCATCCTATTATTCACATGGTAAAAAAAAAAACTTTATAATCACCACACATTTACCATCACAAGATATTTTAAGCAGCGGAATTCAAAAATTTTCCTTAGTTTGATCCTTACGAATGAGCATGATATGTGTTTTAGGGTTTTTACCTCTTGAAGGGAAGAACCTTTGAATCACGAACAAGATGATCGCGAGCGTTGATGAAGATCACCGACGCCTCTAACTAGTCCACACGAACAGTCACCTTCAATAGAGTGCTAGCCCTTTATGTTTGAAGGCTATGCAAGAATATTGAGAGAGAGGATTATTTTAGGATTTTCAACTCTAAAATATTCTTGTGCTTTTTGGTGTGTATTGAGCAATGACAAGAGGTCTCTATTTATAGATATTTCTTGTCTTGTGCATCAAGACAACTCTTGTCTTGTGCACCAAGATATCTCTTATTGGGCAAAGCCCAACAAGAAACAAAACTAGGGCGCGCGCCCCATGAGTGGTAGTACTCATGTGCGCGCCCTCCCACCATAACCTATGGTGTTCTTGCTCATTCAAATTACTGTGATACCCTTATCACATTGCACATACACCGTACATCACAAGTATGTAATTACCCGGTCAAGTTGTACCTTCCTTGGGGCCGACGACAACTCACATGGACAATTTCACACTACACCTTTTGTAAGTTCAATTGAATTAAATCTATGTAACAGATGTTACTTTTGCAAGATGTTTCAATCAACTCAATCGTCATTACTAGACAATTTAATAAATTGAATGTGTGTGTATATAATTATTCGGCCAAACTTTGTCTACCTTTTGGCAAATCCAAATAGCTTGCATGAACAATTTTATACACCCCTTTTATGATTTCAGTTGAATTAAATCTAGACAACAGAGGTCACTTTGGCAACTTGTTGTATCAACCAACTCAATCAAAATCACCTGAGAATTTATTAAATTAAATGGGAAAAGTCTTAATTTACAAGCACTCCCCACAAAATGTAGGTCGTATTTCTTTATGATGTCAATTCATAATCATAAGATTAAATGACATCCCTTAATGTGTGAGAAGAAATTCTCACCACCAAACTAAGATTGACATGAAATATAACCGAAGAGCATGATAAAAGAAATTATTGTAGAAACCAAATTCTAACATCAAAATCATACTATAAACCAAATATTTAATTTCAAATAAAAATTAAATCTTTATATATACTAAAGAATATTCATGCCACAATTGATTCACATATACTCAATGATTCTTTAAATAATAAAATTCTATAATTGCATTTTCCAAAATAGAAGGAAACCAAAAAC
This sequence comes from Trifolium repens, assembly GCA_030408175.1. Taxonomy (NCBI): domain Eukaryota; kingdom Viridiplantae; phylum Streptophyta; class Magnoliopsida; order Fabales; family Fabaceae; genus Trifolium; species Trifolium repens. The sequence goes on from CP125851.1 coordinate 44,922,465, forward strand.
TTTATATATCCGTAATTAAACAAATAATTGTAGAATCTATATTTTCCCAAAATTTAAAGAATCAAAACTTTAATTTTGTACATACCAAAATGGATCAAAATATTTTGAGAATCATTATTAATTGCTATTTAACTGCAATTGACCTTCTACAAAATATATATAATAACTATATATATACAAAATCTTTATATACCTTATTTCTCAAAATAAACTTTAAATACAGAATTAATGTGTATCAATCTATAATTTCAAATCAAATATAAATCCTTATTTTAAGCAACAAACTTTATAACTAAAGTCAAATAAAAATTTGATTTGAAAACCGAATCATCAAATCAAAATCCTTATTTTAGAAACTAATCGTTATGAATCAGTAAAACTAAAAATTTGATTTGAACGCCGAAAATAAACTGAAACATTAACAAATAAATCAAGATCCAAATCTTTAGTTGTTAATAGCATTTTCCGGATAGGTACAAAAACATACCAAACTTTATAAACAAGTCAAACTAAATATTTAACTTAAAAACAAATTAGCCGAAAATCACTGGAACTTTATTTTCCAAACATTCCCGTAATTGATCTTAATCAATACCATAAATTAAGATCATCAAATATTTGAATGAATGAAAATTACTTTTATAAAATTCTTTCTTTATAAATCAACCATATAAAAGGATAAAATCTTTTATGTTTGACTGAAACTGGATATGGTACACATACTGTGACCGCAGGAAATTCACATAAGGATTTAAAACATAAATAATCAGTCCATATATATCTACAGTCACATGCGCAAAAACGATCCATATGATCATGACAATATCCAAAAAAAAAAAAATACCAGTGAATCATAACATTAAACGCATACTTGAAGTTTTAATTTTGCAAAGCTTGAAACCAATATAGCACTTTCACGCTATATTTCTATAACTTGAATTGGTTGATAAACATACCATAAAATAAATTATCATAAATCAATCTCAATAAATCATACATGAAGACCGCTCTGATACCACTTGTTGTAATTAATTTAATATTAATTACTAAAAGACATGCTCTACAATAAAGATTAAATCTATAATCATACTTTAGTGCGGAAGCCAAAATTATATGAGCATGTATATATAAACTGGATCTACATCATGTTGATTTATTAAGATCATAGGATTATAGGAATACCTGGATATATGAATATGAACAAACCGTAAGTCTCTCCGATAGCAATCTGAAACGTGAAAGAGACGGATGACGAACATCCGTTGGCTTGTGGTTCTTCCTCAACCGGAACTCCTTATGCCCTAAACTCTCTTCAGATGGGGAGAAGAGGTGATATGCCTTGTGTTCGGTATAATGAGGACCATAGCCTATATATAGTGTGATGACCCATTAGGGTTCCATTATTCCGCAACGGGTCATCCTGACATCCACTCATATTGAGCTCATATTACTTAATTAATTACACAAATATACATCTAATTAGCCTTTTTACTTAATTTGATCACTAATCAATTAAGGCTCCGAATTAATAAATAGCTAATATAATTAATAAAGATATTTGCCACCTAATATTATTGGAATATAATAAAATATTCCAACAATTGTTACACCATGATAATCTGATACCACCCTTCTTAATATATTTTTTTGAATGCTTCTTAATAGTATCAAAACCTCTTATAATTGAGTAATCTATATTTGCACTAAAAAAGACTGTATATGCTGTCATATTAATCCAAATTGTGCACGTTGCCTTTGGAGAACATTAGAAAGAAAGTTTTAGTTAAAAAAATTTTCATAGGAAGTGGCCCACATAAAACTCTATCCCTATGCTATGCATTTAATAAGAGAGAGAAGATGATAAAAATAACAAAAATGTTTGCAACAAAAAATTCCATAAAAAATCAGACATAGCCGTTGCAATTTGAGAAGAAGAAGTGACAATGATGAAATGGCTGCAAACAACAACTCCGGCGGCGGAAATTTTTCTGACACGGTGGTTAGCAGTAAATTTCCTTTATTCCAATTTTTTATAGGTGTTTTTTAGGAAGATATTATATTCTTCGACTTAGATTCGTGAAAAAAAAACTCACGGTGGCCGAAAAAGTAAAGTGAAACTTAATAGATCTGAGAAATAATGAGGTGAGATTTGTAGATAATAAAGAATGAGTTCGAAAAGGGTGGTGGTGTGGACAAAGAAGGCTGGACGGAGGCGTGACAGTGGCCGAAAGTGGGTTGACGGTGGTTGTAGTGGGAGAAGAAGAAGAGCGATTTTTTTTTTGGTTGTTGTTGGTGGTTTGTTGAGAAAAGATAAGAGAATGGTGGTTTGTAGAGGGAGATGATAAGAGCTTTTTGAGTGGAGATAGATGTGGTGTGAAGATTTTAAGATTTGAGAAAAATTTTGTTTGTTAATTTGTTAAGGGAGTGAGAAAGAAAATAGTTATAAAAATGGGAGCTTCTACGGTACATTTGAATAATTCAAGTGTACCGGTACATGACATCGCAAATTAATAAATTAACAATTATTTTTATGGATTAAAAATACTATTAGTTAATTATTGTATTTTAGATATAATAATAGCACAAGGAAAAATACAATTTTATTGTTTATAATGATTACACTAATATTTTAACATTTTTTCAATAAAAAAATTGAATATTGACTATTATGAAGAATAAAATTTTAAAAATATCAAAATTTATATTTTTGACAACTTTGGTTAATGATATTTGATTATTACAATGTTTTTAATGATAAAAAATAATTTCTCTTAAGAAAATATTCATTTTATTTATTAATTTGATAACAATGTACCGGTACATTAGAAATTGTCTAATGTACCATAGAACTTGCCTATAAAAATAGATCCTTTGATTGTTAACAAAGGAGGTGAGGTATGACTAAGACATGAGGGAGAGGCAGGGCAAGGTCTTTGTGTAAGTGGCGTGATTTTTGAATTAAAATCTAAAGAATTATCTAATTGAAAAATTATAATTCAATGAATTTTTTTTTTTTTTTTACACAAACGATATTCATTCATTCAAATTGATAAAGTATATCGATGCAATAGAAATTTAAAATCGCTAAAAAGTAAAAAGATAAATCTGGGCGTGTAGGCGGCGCCGGTGTTGATCATAAACATTGATGAACAAGAGAAGAGAGATGTGAGAGTAAGAGAAGAGAAGAGAGAGAAAGAAATTGAGAAATGAGAGATTTTGTGGGGGAAAAGGAATATATACCCTCACTGATCCAGTGTACGCGCGCCCATAGTAACCTCTCCATCTCAGCCACGGATTTTCATCAGACGGCTGAGAACGTTCCCCCTATTTTTTTGTTTGTAGCTGCATGTTGTTGGACCCTTCCTGGGCCTGGGTTCTATTTCTCTTCCATAAATAATTTTTCTAACAAAAGAAGAGGATATGAAGAAAATGAAGTTTTTTTTATTGAATTTAATAAAATAATTTGAAACCTCATCTCTTAATTTAAAAAATCTTTACACCCTAAAGTATATCTTGGAAATTTTATTAAACATATTTTCTATTTCAAAATAAGGTCTAACCGATAAAAATTTCTTAATAATTACCAGATTCTATTATGCACACGATTTTAGTCTCTACTATTAAATCAGTGCATATTTTGAATAATTATTTCGTAGACATGTTTAAAATATTATAAAAAGTTCCTCGAAAAAAAATAAACTCAAAATTTGATTTATAAATCTATATTTTTGTCACTTTTGTTTTTATTTTATAAAATTTCAAAAAATCATAATTAATTCTTCTCATTTTAAAAAATTCTAAAGTTTGTAAATAAACTCTATATTATTTTAAACATGTTTGGAAAATAAAATTATTCAACAATTAAAAGTTTAAGGATAATTAAACAATTTTAAAAATTAATGGCTAGGGACTAAAATTGCTTACTTAAACATTTGTAGGGACTAAAACATGTCATCTTTATTTATAGGACTAAAATTTTTTGATAATTTTGTAGGGACTAACAACATATTCAAACTTTCATAGAATATCAAATTATTTAATTGTATTTTAAAAAAATTGACATAATTGCCTTTAAACATAAATTATTTAATTTGTGTAATATAATTCACTTGAACTGGCCAATAATTATTTTTTTTAAAAGACAAAAATGAAATGCATATAATAACCAAATGATCTACTCATTACAACGTGTGCCGAAAAGACCACAAAAGATTTTAACGTGTCAACCAACCAAAAGTACATAAATAATTAATCAATCCCCAAACAAGTAAAAAAGCTCGACCACCGACCAATAATGAATTAATTCAAGTGGTAAAGGTCTTGATCCAGGGTTCGATTCCTCACTTATGCATATAGAGAAAAATTCGGTTGGAATGAGAGAATACACCTTATAATCTCTACAAATTTCCTGACGTAGATGAAAAATTAAAAATTTGGCAAAAGAAATACAAAATATAAGAGGAAGAAGGTAGATCAACTAAGTCAAGCTCACGGGACGCCACGCCACTAAGTTAGTGACTAATAAATTAATCATATCATACTAATAAACTAAATGATCTTAAATTAATCAAATTAATAAAAATAATGTAATTGCTTTTCTTTTTTTTGTCAACTAGCCTAATGACTACCAATTAAGTTATGTTCATGGAGAATTGCATGATTTAATTAGAGTGAAAATAACTCATTTTTGTAGAAATTTAATTCAAATAAGATATAAGAACATATTTTTTTAGAAAAAAAATAAAAGTATTTTTGTTTTCTTTAAAATAAGAGTTTTATTGAGTGAAAATTCATTTTGCTCGATGATAAATTTGAAAGGTCTGAATTTTGTATGGGAGAACATATTTACGAGAAAAAAGATATGAAGCATAAACTTCCAATTTATCTTCAAAGTATTTATGGGTTATTTATGATTTAATTAGACATGAACTTTATTTTTGGGGTTATAAATTCTTGTGTGTGTTATTTTTTAAAAAATGTCATCCGATATTCACTATGCAGTATGAAGGATCACAATTATCTAACTTTATTCCGGGAAAGTTACATAACTTTGGCTCAATTTTAACCATTAGATTAATCAAATGCTTCATATCTTGACACGTGTCCACAAATTTATTTCTAAATTAACGATGTTCAAACTTTTATTAGTACGCCACATTCGTTTATGAAGTCTACATTTAAAATTTTAATTCATACGAAATGTCAATTGAACAAAATATTCTTTTTTTTTTGGTCTTAGATGAAGTGGTAATCCACTGAAATTAAACTCACATAATTGTGAGATTCCGGGTCGAACCCGGATCAAGACGTCCGGCCTAACAATTTCGGCATATTTTGCCAATTGAGCTAGGACTTATCGGACATTCTTTTCTTTCTTTTATTCTCCTAAATATGCGATATATTTATCTCCTTATATATTTATATATTTATCTCCTAAATATTCTTTCCTTTCTTTTCTTCAGTTTCTTTCTTTCTAAATTTGCCAAAAGACACATATTTATGGATTGGAAGTTTCATTATTTTGTTCTTCATTCTCAACATAATTTAAATTTTTATTTTACCAAATAAAAAATTATTGATTCACTTCCTTTTTAAATGACTTAAACATAATTAAAAAAATAAAATATTTTTTTAATGTCACCGTGCATTGCACGGGTACTATCACTAGTTTGTTATGAATTTTACGAATCAAGAGACATAGCCACCCACCTGGATAGTTTAGTTTCCTTAAAATAGTGAAAAATTAGTAGTGATGTATCCATGAATAGAAGGACAAAATTGACAATCACTTTCATTTTTGGTGTGAAGTGTACAACACATGTGATGATCCCCATTAAAAGCCACGTTGTGAGAGGTCAACGTCATTTGGGCTCATGCATGATGTGCGGTTTCCACTCTGGACACTTTCATTGGCCAATTTCGTAAGGTTGCCCTCAATCCTTCTTGGTTTCTCATACTAACATTTGCCTTTTTTGTTTGACTAGAAGAAAAAAAGAGAGAAAAAATTGTTGCAAGATGACACGTGTGGTTAATCTCATGCGTTCACGTGATCACAATCTGGTGAATCCCTTCCAAAGTGGATTGACCTGGTTGGTACGAAATGCGGGGAATGGTTGAAAATCCCTTTGCATTACCAGGGGACATGGACACGTGGCACCTTCAGAGTAGATCTTTTTCTCTCATTTCCTCTTAGTGTAATCTCCGGTTGAATTTAACACAGTTATTGCATAATCTCAATTACTACTTTTAGTCGTCCGATCAAAATTAAAGAACAAAATTAAATATGCTTATATCAAACTGTTAATCAACACCGAATAAATCTAAACTATTGAATTACAACTTTATGATGGAAGTGGATTACTATAATGGTGCAAAATATATATGTAACTTTTGTGTGAAAAAATTGTGTTACTATATTATTGCTCAATTCTAATTAAAGAAGAAAATTAGTTGTGAAATCTAATAAGATATGGAAACTACTCCATAAATCAAGAGCAAGAGAACTTGAATAAATGAGATACACATTTTTATAAAGATAAGAGTCTAAATCCTCCATAATAAAGAACCATTTTTATGAAGATAAAGAGTATAGAAGAGTATAAGAATAAATCTTTCACCGTAAAAGAGATACACATTTTTATGAAGAGGAAGAGTATAAATTTTCCATATTTTAGCATAATAGACTTAATAAATGAATAACTAAAGTCATCGGTTTATAAAAACAAAAACCTAGAACCGAACCAACCAAACAATATCTTTTTTTAAACTGAACCCATAAAAATTGTTTTTCTTTTATTTTGTTTTCTTTCATCACCAGTTTAATCTGGTTCTAGGGTCAGTTCTGGCATCAAGTGGTTCCAGCCCCCTCCGATCGCAGTTGCGGGGAATCGAACCGCGGTCATCCCAACCAAATTCAGCGTCAATCACCACTGAACCAACTAACAATTGATAAATGGTTTTTTTTTAATCGAACCAAACGTGTGATGCAAAACTTTCACCACACAAGCATCTTCATAAGTACTAATAAACATCTTGTTTTACTCATTTAATTTCCTATTTGAACTTCTTTGTGAAATTAAATCAAGATCAACATTCTCAAGAAGGAAAATATTGATTCTTTAAAATACATTACCGAAATTTCATTAATTTACAATGCAACAAAATGGGGTACAAAAGCCGCCATTTCTATTCTAAAAGAACCACAACCATTTCGGGTATGAAAAGTTGATGTTTCCAACTTGCCATTGCTCTGACTTTATTAAGCACACAACACAACTACTCTTACTTTTAAAGTCTTCACAAAAAGGGTAAATACTAAACATAATCAAAAGATACATATATGCATATTACAAGAAGAAAGAAAAAAACAAGGATACATAATATATATGATCTAGTATATTTCTTGTATCGCGGCGGGGTTTGCAAAATTAATGCAGTTCAATGTGATTCTGTCAAATTCACCCGCCTCCATATACATACAGCTAGTAGTTAGACCATGGCCAAAGAGTATGATGATCTTCCTCTTGAAATCCAAAAGTAGACGAACCGTGTGGCGGGTCGGAGTAATTAACATCTTCAAGTTTTGTAAAGATGTTATAAGGAGGCAATAAATTGTCTTCTTCATCTTGTGATAGATCTGATTGATATTCATGTTCAAATACATAGGATGAATCACATGTCTCCAACACTCCATCCGTGTAACGTGGGCTGTCACAATCCAATATGTCACTCCTTGCTGAACTAATATCTTCAAGTTTGTTGCTATTATTATTATTACATGCCTCAACAATTGACAATTTGGATCCTTCACCCTCAGAAACTGAATTCATTAGTGGTTTCTGCAGTAATTCTTTTGTTTCACTTTCACCATGTTTCAATTTTCCCTCTTGTTTCTCTTTTGCAAGTACCTTTTCAGTTAGGCTTGCCACCTATATTGAAACACCACAAAAAATAAAATCACATGTTATCAAAGTTGTACAAAATTTTATGTCAACCAAAATTTTAAGTGTTAGAAACTGAAAAATATAACATTTGTTTCTAATTTTATTTACAAGTATTAGATTCATCAAAATTGAAGACTAATTTAACTTTTTTTCATATGTAATGTTCATCAAAATATAAATAATAAAAAAAGTTGAGGCAAACACGATTGTGATCTGGTACTATAACTGTGTCAGCTAATTTTTTTATCTCAATTGTCTAATACAAAATGTAATGTTTGAGATAACGAGATAAAAATTGTGTATAACTTCATCATTTGTGAAATAATAAAGTCATAGTTGTGACCGCAATTTAAAACCTTACTAATATGAAATATATTTAGTTCAACATAGTTGAAGTTGAGCTAAATAATTTGATTAATAATTTACCTCAGCTTGTAATCTCTCTTTCTCCTTGAGGATGTTGTCATAATCAGTCTTAAGAGACTCAAAGCTATCATTAAGAGTTTCATAATCTTTCTCAAGCTGTTTGGTCTTCCACCTTGCACGGCGGTTCTGAAACCAAATAGCAACTTGCCGTGGCTGCAAACCAAGGTCTTTGGCTATCTTGATTTTCCTATCTGGTTCAAGCTTGTTCTCAACTTCAAAGCTTTTCTCAAGAAACTGAACTTGATCCACCGATAGACGCCGCTTCTTCTCCGATTGATGAAAGTACTCATCCATCTCATCGTCTCCATTTTCATCGAGGTCAAATCCGGTGAAGAAAGACCTATTGCACCTTTTCCCTCCTTGAACATCTTCAAAACTCACCATAGATCTTGAACCTATTAAAAAAAGAAAAAAAAATCATCTACTATTTATCAAAATAGTCAACGTTTTAAATAAAAGTCTGCGACTACGATCTAAATCATGTCTGCAGAGTTTTTGATATCTCTGCGACCGAAACAGTTGATATGATATGACCATATATCTAATTAACAACATTTTTTTTTGTAATATCAAAGATCGCGATGGGATCTGTCTATTTAAAATCTTGAAACCAATCAAAGTTTTAAATAAAGATCCACAACCGCGACAACCCATATGATCATATCTTAATATAACTTTTATCATATCAAGAATCGCGATACAAAATTTACGGATAAGAACAAGTTGAATTGATAAGATTAAAAGAGATATGGAAAGACAAAGAAGAAAATAACTAACCGAAGAACGGAACAGAAGAAGAAGAAGAAGAAAGGAAAAGAGAATCAAGAGGTTGTTGAGAAGTGTTGTTTAGACGTTGTTGTTGATTGTGAAACAACATATTCATATTTGAACTATTATTTGCAGGACCATTTGTAAAAACTCTACCACCAGCCATATATATATATATATAGATATTATCACAAAGCTGCTATAAATAAATTGAGCAAAGTTTATTTGTTTGTTTTTATCTTAACGTGCCATAGCAATATAGCTACGAGCTAGCTAGGTAGAATGAATTGAAGATTTAAGACTTATGGCGAAAGAAGCTTGTGATGATGATTTCAGTGATATGAGATTGGGAGGTGTGGGAACAACGACAGGGTATACCCATCATCTCACTCCGATCAAAAGAAGACAACAAAGGGAGACACGATTTAAAGTTTCAATGGAAGAAATTTAGAAGCAAACAAAGAGATCAACAGAGAGTGAGAGACAGAGACTTAGCAGAACCAGTGGCTATCTTTCTTTCTCTTTTGATTTTTTTTTTTTCTGAGAAAAAAATGAAGTCTGTTGGGTTTATATTAACTCTTTTGGATTGGAAGAAAGTGTCTACTTATTATTGTTGTTGTGTAATTTTCATCATTTACTTCACTTGGTTTAATTTTTCTTACCAAACTTGGCTTCTGATTTTTCTTTTGTCTCTTCTCATGTAAATGGGTAGATGAGACCACGTGATTATTATGTAAGAATGGCTTTTAATAATAATTTGATTACAGTATCACTATTTTCATTTTGTAAATTATAGATGTAGGATAAATTGGTTTAAAATGAAACTAATGACTATCAATTAATTTAGTGATCAATATTTTGAAAAGAGTATTTAAAAAGATTGGTTTGTTATCAAAAAATGGTTAGCGGGACAACTTGTTGTATATTTGTCTTCCATTAAAATGAAGGGAGTTTTTACTATAGTTATAAGCTCGTCTAATAGAGTAAATATTTAATCGTCACATTGTTTAAAGTATGTTTAAGCTCTTTTTTTGCTTTAAGAACGTCTACAAGCACCAACCAAGGTATAAAAAATGGTGAATGAACCGACCGTCAACACGGACCAATTCACGTCCAGCAGCCCCTTGTGATAAAACATATCAAGCATCTCAGACTCTTTCAAGCTTAATAGTCCCACATCGACCTGAGAGAATGACATGGATACAATATGAGACCTGTCAATCAACCTCTGACGAATCCAAAGCAACTCGTAACCAATTGAAAGTCAGATCAAGGAATGATCGATCAATGAAATTGGGCCCCACGAGCACAACAATCACCAAAACCAGCGAACCATCAACACGACGAACGACTACTACCGTCAACACGGAGTATCTACGCACCTAGCCCTTTCGAGAATTATTAGACTGAATCAGATCTTGATAGACTCGGATTGTGGGAAGCAGTGAACCACACAGAGTGGATTAAAAGACATATTTCCCTCAGTCCAATGAATTGAATACAAAGACCAGAAATCTTGAAATCAACATTATCACCGCTTGGTCATTGCAATCACCTTGGATAATTGTCATCAGGATCAGAACGAACAAGTTTTCCTATGCAATTCTGACCTGAATCGCAATTCTGAATTGCCACCATTGCGTGAAAACCAGAAGGGCAAATAGTGAGATTGCAAATCGCAAAATCACAGAACCCCCTCTTCAAACCAACAACGGCAGAGCGAGACTCAACCGCTAACGTGTTACATAACTTGTTTATGACTTAAACTTATGAATTAGTAATTATTTTTCTGAATTAAAAAACTATTAGTCGATTATTTTATTTTAGAGATAATAATACCACCAAAAAAAAATACTATTTCAATGTTTATAAGCATTACACTCATTTTCTTAAACATTTTCTTTATTAAAAAAAAAATCAATATTGACTATTATGAGGAATTAAAATTAAAAAATTATCAAATTTTATTTTTTTCACGGTTTTGATAAATAATACTGTATTTGGTTATTAGCATAATATTTTTAATGATAGAAAACATGATTTCTTTTAAAAAATATTCATTTATTATTAATTTAATGACTTAATCTACTATTATATTAAAAATTATCAAATGTATTATAGAATTTTTCAAACATCTATCATGACAATAATAAATCCCCATAATACAACTCACATAAATTTTTAATCATAAAAAATTATGTTAAGGTGAAGCGTGTTACATAACTTGTTTATGACTTAAACTTAAGTATATAATATTACCTTTAAACTTTTTTTGATTTCCATAATTCAAACAATTGATGTTATATTTAGAGATGGATTAGTAATCTCATGTAATGACAGTTGACTTAAAGTGTTGTGTAGACCAGGTAAGATGGGTTTGTTGGTGAATATCCTTTGTTTACTTTACCACATATGATCAATTCAATTGATTGTTGTAGGAGTGTATGAAGACGTCACATACATACATGTTGCGTCTCTAGTAGAAAAATGTAATCCAAAATTCAAAGTATTCTTTCCGGCCTTAATTATAAACAAATTTTCACATTTTAAATATATTGAATAATCAATATATCTAGTCTATAATTATGGTTAGATACATTGATTATTCAATGAATTTAAAAAGTAGAAATTTGCTTATAATAAAGCCGGAGAGAGTATCACTTTTTTGCAGGTCGACCGAAAAGGAAAGCACCAAAGTTTCACGCGGCAGCTTTTTCTCATTAATTAATTTCTCTCTCCACCGTTTATGTTTCACACCAAGTACTTGTGCTACTGCTACGTAGTAGTAGTACTAGTGAGTAGTAGTACTGGTGGGGAGTATTTTTTTGGTATAAAAATTCAAACATTTTTTTACATAATAGTAACAAACCCATACAGTAGTATTCAAATCAGATGAATTGTTCGGTGCATCTTTTATTTAAATATGTAACAATATTTTTGTAGATAATTTTGATAAATTCATAAATAATATTGATAAACTTTTTTTCATCAAATAATATTTATATGAAATAAAACTATTGTTTGAGAATTAACTTGATGAATTATTAATGATTTTAATTTTTTAAAATTTAAATAGTGTTTACATCCTATAATATTAATGAATTTTAGTTTACCATTCTATATTGGTTGGCCTTTGGAATGTCAAAGTTATGTTATTTTAGACCCTCAATGAATATGCTGATTTAAGATTATGTTCTTTTGTCCTCCTGTAGTATTGGCGAATTTTGGTTTACTCTTCTCACTAAGAATTTAATGCTAGAAAATGAATTGATGGGTAAGAACGTAATTAAATATATTTACATGTAGAACCAATTCACACAAACTCAACCACCAGGTCATTCCTAACTTTGCATCAAATTTAATGCTTAATTAGAACGTCTCTTTTTATTTTATATATATATATATATATATATATATATATATATAATGATAATTATTTTTATATGTTATTTATAATTTAAATAGAGGATTATTCTTTTTTAAAAATTTGTGTTTTTTTATTAGCTAAAAACCTCTTTTTAATTTTCAAATAAGACATTCAAATAATCGGAACCAACGCTACCTTACACCTCAACATATCAAATGTCACTATATCCATATTACAAAAATTGTATTTAATGAAGACATTCAAATAGTCGGGACCAACCCTGCCATTCACCCCAACATATCAAATGTCATTGTATTCATATTAAAAAAATGTATTTATATGACATAGATGCGTATGTATTCATTTAGCAAATTAAATAATTTTTTAGTTCTTATAAAAATTTCACAAATTTTGTTTTTTAGTTCATATAAAAAAATTTTAGCAAGTTTTTATCCTTCAAATATTTTCTCACAACCTTTTACACCTACTTTTAAGTCAACTTACATGTATCATTTAATTTTTTTTTTCTACGGTCATGTTTAATACATTATATAAATATCTTTTGCAAAAGTTTATCTTTTTAACAAAGGATAAATGTCCCATAAGTCGTCCCCATGAGCTTAGCTCAATTGGTTGGGACATCGCACTATATGTGTAGGAGCCGGGGTTCGAACCCCAAACACTCCACTTATCCATCTTTAAGGTGGAATTTCAAAGCCACTAGGCTATCTACCAAAAAAAAAAAAATGTCCCATAAGTGGATTACCACTTCAACTAAGACAAAAAAAAAAAAAGGATAAATTAAATACGAATTTTAAAGTTTTTTCCGCTAAAAAATTCATATCTAATTTGACACAATGACATGTTTTGTACAGATTGGAAATGCACTATTGGATGATGAAACAGATCAAAAGGGTATGATAGAATATGCATGGGACCATGCTGTTATATCTGATGGTTTATACCATAACATTACAACCGTATGCAACTTCAGCTATCCAATTCAAAATCAAACAGATGATTGCAATACAGAACTTAACAAATACTTTGATGTGTATAAGCTTATAGACATGTATAGTTTGTACACTCTCATGTGTTTCAGCAACATCAGCAACACAAGAAGAGAATCCCCCGTCATCAAAACCGCGAACCCTCATTCCCTTTCCAAATTTTTGTGAGTTTCATCGATATTATTTTTTCCACTTTAGAAATTTAAAATTAGAATTCAATTTGAAGCAAACTTTGTTTTATTAATACTATTTTTTTTCGATATAATAATAGATTCTGACACGTGACACTATGCTGATAAGCAAACTGTGTTTTATTAATAGTACGATATGATATATGACATTGGAAATTGTCAATTTTAATAGGATAGGATGGATGGCGTAGAAATCTAGCAGGATATGATCCATGTGCATCAGATTATACTGCAGCATATCTAAATAGGCAAGAAGTTCAAAAGGCACTGCATGCTAATGTGACCAATATTCCATATCCATGGAGTCACTGCAGGTATAAATATGTGATTCACTTCATGAAAAAATTAATGTGAATCTAAAATAAAATCAACCTTAACATGTTCTATTCATATTAATATAAATCAACATTGATTTTATATTTTGTTTTGTCCTTAGTAATAATATATCATTTTGGAATGACGCACCGGTGTCCATGCTTCCCGTCCTGTAACTGAATACTCATTGTGTGAAGAAATATATAATGGCAAAACCATTTTGAGCTTAGTATTCGATTTTGAAATGACACTTAAACATCACCATTTGATATTTCTGGTAAACCCAGGTGTAATTTCAGGGAAGTCAAATGGTGATGTTTAAGTGTCATTTCAAAATCGAATACTAAGCTCAAAATGGTTTTGCCATTATATATTTGTTCAGTTACAGGAATTATTTATATCTTAATCATGCCAAATCAAAAAACGACCTTAAGAGATGTGGGTTATCTTTCTTAAAGAAAATGTAGATTTCTAAAATTATACTATTACATAAACATATACAAGCTGTCTACTGCAAAATTTTCTGATAAGCAATACAAAAAATAGACACCATAAAGTCATTTCAGGGGCATCAAATTACCACATTTAACATTAGGAGCAAACAACAATAAACTGTCATGAAACTGCCATTTGCTGCAGATCTGATAATGCTATCTTGTTCGAACATATACAACAATTGAAGCTTGAAGATCACGGTCTACCTTGAAGTGAGCATTAAAAAATCTTTTTTCCTGTAGTTGAAATTTCAAATTAGAAAAAAAAAAAAGTGTACAAATTGCAAGTATTTAGAGCAAAGATTAACTTGGGACAAGTCTTGCAAATTACCTCTCTATAATCAAATGAAATTAAAAAGCTTCTCAACTTTTTCTCTTCTGAATCAAACAAAACAATGTGGCTGTGATGAGACGAATCTTTTGCATATTTTGACATAAAAGAAACAGGGTCCGTCATAAAGCGGTCAGACTCATCTAGGACTCCTTTCTCTTCACTGATGAAATGATACAACAACATCGATTATGAAGTTATTTTAGTTTTGATTAAGATTTTAGAGGCCATTCGATAATTATTAATTCCAAACCTTGGCGTGCAGTCAAGAAATTGCATTGGCAGGTTATGATGCAGCATAGAATAGTACGGAGTAGCATGGCAAGGTGTTAGGAACAGGATACTTTTCACATTCCCTTGAGTAGCTTCTCTAGCAAGGTGGTTCATGACATCCTCAGGTCCTCTCTGTTGAGAAAATGAATAACATATATAATAAACATTTTTGTTTAGATTTATACAGAAATAGGAAGAACAAACAATAACAAAAATAAATATATAATCTCAATACTCGGTGAAGAGAGAATATGATACCTGATGAACCAAACTCATATACAAAGCCATTGGTATATTGGCAGCAAGCAAAAATAAGATAGCAACTGTCATCTTGGGTGAACATTTGTTATACTTTTTTGAAAACTTTTTTCCTTTATACTCTGGGGAACCGGCACCGGGATCTTCAATCACAGCCAAATAATAACCAGAGAACATCAGAGCTATGGGAAGAACTGGCAAGACAAACCTGTATCTCAGTAATTATTATCATTAATCAAGTCAAACCAAAAGACCAGGTGCATATGCATATGTAAATTGTTCAGATTGAAATACCTGAATTCCTTGTGGCCTAATATACTGTAGAAACACAATACCCATGCAAGGAGGCCAGAAAACTTCCACTGTTTGGAATAAATGATACCAGCTATACAAAATGGTATATGAGAAAAGATCATGACTGTGAATCCCTGAGTGAAGTACCAGTGCCATTTGTGAGTTCCATAATAGTCTCCACCCGAGGAAAGAAAATTGAATTTTAGAAAATTAAGTGGTACTAGAATCCATGAGCCATACATAAAACGATCTAATAAGCAGGTAAAGCCAAGCACCAGGGACCTGATAGAATGAAACAAAAACGGGAAAATCACATATAATGATATAGAATTCTCTAAAATTACAAGTAATACTTAAGATCTTTGCATAATGATAATTTCTAAAATGGTTGAATTTCCATGCAATGGAGTTATCCGAAGTTCCTGTGGAAGGAAAAGCAATACATAATTAAGAAAGTAAATCTACTGGGCACTTAGAATGGTTTTGAGAAAAGGACTTCTGAATCTGATAGCAACATAGTTCTTTTTTCCATAGAAATATGACTGTTTTTTCTTAAGTGATTAGAAGCAGCGATTTTGAGAATTTACAAAGATGTTCAAATTAAATACAATTTAAAGTCACCCTATTTTATGACATGAAATGTCTGCAAACTTTTGAATAGAAATATCAAAGGCTAACATGTCAAACTGGTGTAATTTTAGATCCTTTCCCAAATGTCATGAAGCATTCTGAGCACATTAGTGAAACATTACATTACATAGATCAGAATCAAATTAGAGCTTGTAATATTTTAATAAATGATTTGAAAACATACCCAATAGGAGCCACCTCCAAAAAAACAAACTTCAGTCTGTCACGTGCGTTATAAAGCTCGAGAAAGCCAACATACATCCATGTGGTTGCACTTGTTGGGCGAATAGCACAAGCTAATGCGGCCACAAGTAAACCCCACTTCCTTGAAACATAGGAACTTTTGTCTGAGGAAGATCTCATACAAGGCCAAAAGTATAAAGACACTAGTGTAAGAACAGTCTCCAAGCTATTCGATAGTGTACGAGAAAAACAATAAAACATAAACCAATTTGACAACTGCGAAAAAAGCTGAGGCATAGTTAAGGTATCTGTAAAATGTTTCTACATAAGAACTTCAAACATGAAACATTCTCATTCTATCCAACCAATAAAATAAAACTGTAGGATACTGCCCATTTTGCAACAGATTCACTAAAGAGAACTTCAGACAGTTTGTACAAGTACAAATCACCAACTGCAGAGAACACTGACTGCAGTAACCTTGGAGCCCTCATCTAAGAAAAACAATACATAGAATTAGACCATGTTTGGATGAACTTATTTGAGTTTATTTGCTGGCATAAGCATTTGAGACACTCGGAGAGAGCTTATGAAACAACATATGGTATTTTCACAAGTTATTTTCAACTTATTTCCATAAATTTTAATGATAGTTTATAAAAAATAGCTTATACATTGTATGAAAACAAATTAACTTTTTATTTTATCATGGTTTTTTCTAAACCACCCCGTCATAATTTGAGAGCATTTACCCATCAACCAATGAGAACAATTCATATGCATATGAAATAAAAGTTAGTTGTGGGTACCACTTGCAAATCTACTTATGTGGCTTATTCTCATTGATTGATGGATAAATACCCTCAAATTATGAAGGAGGAGAATAGGCCTCATCTTTTATCATTTGTTGTAGAAATAACTTATCCATAAGCATTTACACCATTCAGAATGAAATATAAACAAAGTTTGACTAAATTACGCATATTAAAAAAGAGAGTCGATCACATTTAATTTATGAAATATATCATTAACAAATTAAGTCTTTTGTCTAAATTACTCTACAATCTCCATAATTTCTATTTTATTTTTTTTGGGTTATCATATTAAAGATACCAAGTTTCCACTGCCGTTTCCCGGTGATTAATCTCAATCGGGAACCTATGGGGCACACAAGTTGAGTTCTCCCCTTCCCACCGAATTTTCTCCTACACAAGCTAGGGATCAAACTTGTGATCACCTACTTAAGTGTTCAAGTTCAAGTCCCTTACCACTTTAACCAATCCATTGTTGATAATTAAATATAAAAAGTTAAATTAATATATGAGTATTCTAGAAATACTATAATTAAATATAAGAAAAGAAGTAACATTTTTATATTTAATTCCTTATATTTCATTCTTAAATGTACTTAACTTAACTAAAAGCACTTAATTAAGCTAGTTATTGAAACAAGTCCTATGCGGAATCATAAATACTAAACCATATAGAGTAAATTATTTACCATAAACCAAGGAGTATCAAGATGCATTAGCGCGAGAAATTTGTAAAGAGGAACAAAGAGAAATGGATGGAAGTAGCTTCGAATACCCTGTTTCCATTCCCATGTTAAGTGACCATACCTGCAAAATCAACGGTTACAATAAAATCGATTAATTATAGTGAAAAAGAAGAACGGATCGAAAGTTTTTTTTACCCGAATGCGATGCGATGCGCAACCTCAGGACCTTGCCAATGTTCATCTGGATTGAAGTAAGTCTGAACTAAAATTGAATTCAGAATTCGAAATGCTAAGCAAAATGCGAAGATTCTTTTGTGTGAAAAAGAGTTGGAATATTTTGGAATTTGGTGTTTTTGTTTATTGTCTTCATCTTGGTAACTGTTGAATCTTCTTCGTCTCATTGTTGGAGAAGTTTGAGAAATGAAAACAGAGGAATAGACACCAAAATGAGTGAAGATCCACAAAATGAAAATTAATAATTAAAACATAAAACAAATGAGTTTAAATAGAAGAAAATGGTTACAAAAAATCTCAATTAATAACTATTTTATCAATCTAACTCTCTTCTAAATTGGGCTTGTTCTGGACTGGGCCTAGAGCTGGCCCAATCCATGCCCTGCTCGACATAAGGAAGCTCATAGCTCCTACCCGGAATATTGAGCTCATAGCTCTCCCCGACATATGGAGTTCGTAGCCCCTCCCCAGCAAATAGCGAGCTCCTTGTTCGTTATCATTGTGCCGCCACAACTCACACGTGCTCCTATTTATTAGGACACGATATGCTTAAGGAAACAAACTCTCCGCACGATGAGGACAGCTCATCACCAGGATAAGGGCTAAATGCCGGTTCCTTACTCCAACAACGGAGAAATCCTGGCAGTCTCTCCTATTGGGCCGTTGAACACAGCCCATTAAGAGGACCTTGGCCCAGCGCTGAGGGATCTATAAATACCCTCCTTCACTGGAGGGTCAGGTATTCTATTCTCATCATATACTCTCACTTTTCTGTACTTGTTCACTCCACTGACTTAAGCATCGGAGCGCCTGCAGGTACAACCCCCCCTCCGGTGGTGATTGCTGCCCAATTCAATCGTTCTACTCAACAAAGGATTCATCAAGTGAAGGATTTGCTGGCCCAGAACCTTTCTGATCAACAGGTTAGATCAGTGGCGCCGTCTGTGGGAAACTGGTTTCCCCTTCTTTAAAATCTAAAGTTCAAAACCGATCACTTCTTCAACAACTTTCATTATGGCCAGTGGATCTAACACTCGTATCGATGGAGATCACGACAACGACAACCGTGATTTCATCCCCACGATTTCTTCCCCCGTGGAACACAACACCGTCCTTAGTCCGGTGCGGCAACCAATTCCAGAATCTGACCCTAGAGACGGTCAGGAAACCACGGTGTCGTCGGAGGAAGATGACGATGTGCAGGTTGTGACGGCGCGCCAATCAGGGAAGCGCCCGTCAAACACGCAAGAAATTTCGGTCGTCAGCGCACAACCCGCTGACCAGCAAACTGACTTTCAGAGGATACTCGCCCTCCTCGAAAGGAACAATGACCTCATAGCGCAACAGAATCGCAGGATCGAAGCGCTAGAAAGAAATCAACACCCCCAGCGGGCAGGCAACTCTCCCCCGCGGAGACATCCCTCGTCTAGGTCCCCTCCTCGACAGGAAACAGCCAGACAACGGCGTCCTGCCCTCGAGAGGATCCAACCTCCGGCCAACAAAAGGGGTCGAACCCCACCTCCACGCGAGGAAAGGGTCTCCCCAATCACAAAAAAGGGGAAGACAGCCGAGCAATCTCGTCACTCTCCCCAAGGACTGCGAAACATGGCAAGACAGGGAGGCACTTCCACTCGCCCTGCTCGCGAGGACCATGAATACCGAAGCCCCACACCGGGTCTCCGGTATAACGATGATACTTTCGAGTTCTCCCCCAATGGCAGCGAAGAGGAGGATAGTGTCTGCGCTCTCTCAACTGATATTATGAGGGCACTTATCCCTTCAGCACTGGAGAGGCTCCCCAATCTCCCCTCCTACGATGGATTGACCGACCCGGACGATCACATCAACAACTTCAACACAATACTCAACTTCCGCAGAACAAGCGAGCTATCAGGTGCAGGCTCTTCCCCACAACATTAAGGAAAGGGGCGCTGACCTGGTATACAAGTCTTCCTCCTCGGTCTGTGTTTTCCTGGCAAGATTTCTCAGACCAATTTAAACAAAACTTCACTGCGTCTCGGAAACAGCCGAAGACAGTAGCTACCTTGGAAGCCATATTCCAAGGGCCAAACGAATCTCTTCGGGCATACATTGAGAGGTTCAACAGAGAAGCCGTGCAGGTCGCAACAACCGACGACATGAAGAGGTACCTGCTCGCTCGTGGCCTTCATCCCCGCACTGACTTCGCCAAGGCTGTGGGCATCGAGAAACCCAGGACTTTGGCCCAGCTCCTCGCAAAAGCAGAACCGTACATACAGTACGAGGAGCAAGAGATGGCTGACGCCCTCCGCCAAGGGCGAACCGAGGAAGCTCCCCCTCGACAAGATACACACAAACCTCCCCGAGATGCCGGGCACAGAGACGGGGGGAGAGAGGGGCAGAAAGACGGGCAAAGAGACGGCGGCAGAAGAAGAGGTGACAAACCTCGGGGACCACCCAGTTTGTTCACGGTTTACACCCCTCTCAACGCCTCTCGCGAACATATCCTGATCGAATGCTACGACACAGAGTTTAAAGAAGGGAATATCAAATTCCCCAAACCAGGGACGGCTAAGCCTGGTCAGGATAAATCAAAGTGGTGCAGGTACCACAGAGCCCATGGTCACGTTACTGAAGAATGCATCCATCTGAAGGATGCCATAGAAACTCTCATTTGCCAGGGAAGGCTTGGAAGGTTCAAGCGCGAAGAGAGTCCCAAACAAGCTGCTCGACAAACCGCAAGCGTCGAGGAATATCATCCCGCATCTGGCGGGAAAGAACCTAAGAAGGTCGCCCTTTCCATCTCGCGACCAGAAGATTTCCGTGTCCCCGACAACTTCGAGGACAAAACCTCTCATCCCACCTTTTCTTAGTGGGAAAATTTTGCTGAAACAATGGTTATATCCGCCGGTGGTTACAGTCAAAAAACCATCGGTTCTGTTAAAAGGAAATTCGAGGAGCTCATCGACTCCTCCTCCAGTCAACCTGTCACCCTCGACAGGCCCAAAAAAGGCTCGGTTCCCCTCGCATTCTACATGGAGGAACTTCCCGGTGGGACACCTAATGCCCACATTCCACTCCTCGTCCGGGCAGACATGGCCAACTACGATGTCCGCCGCATCCTCGTCGACACCGGGAGCTCGGCTGATATCATGTTCTCCCAATGTTTCACCGCCTTACAGCTCGACGAGACCTACCTGGCACCTTATGTAGGCTCCGACCTCCAAGGATTCAACGGAGCAACAACCAAACCATGGGGCTATGTTGACCTCGTGGTAACTTTCGGAGAAGGTGAGGCAGCTAGGTCTGTCAAAATTCAGTTTCTGGTCGTGGATTGCCCATCACTCTATCAGTGCATCCTGGGCCGCGAGGCAATGGCTAATCTGCTCGCCGTCCCTTCTACTTCCCACTTGAAGATGAAATACTACACTACCAAGGGGCACGTTGCCACTCTGCATGGGGATATAGAAGCTGCAAGAAGATGCTTCGACGCTGCGACCAAAGGCCTCAGCTATATCGGCCAGCTCCCCAGCCCGTCAAAGAAACCAAAGCTGACATCCTTGCTCCCAGCACCAAGTGTGAGCAACGTCGAGCTCGACAGCAGGCACTATAAGAAGGAGCACAAAGAAGAGAAAAAGCTCCGAAAAGAAAAGAAAGAAGAGGACGAGGCGAGCAAAGAAAATTTTCGCCCCATTCCAGATGGTGAATTCGAGCTCGTCCCCTTTGGCGAAGATCCCAGCAGAGGAGTCAAGATCGGAGCTGGACTACCAGAGTTGGCAAGGAAGCAGCTCAAAGCTTGCCTGAGAGAGAACGCCGATCTGTTTGCTTGGAGTGCTGCAGAGATGCCCGGGTTGGACCCTGAGGTCGCATGTCATCAGCTCACTGTCGACCCCAACGCCAAATATGTAGTACAACGTAGGAGGAAGCAGTCTCCCGAGAAAGAGGAGGCTGCCCAAAAAGCTGTAAAAGACCTCTTAGAGGCAAATTTTATTTCTGAGGCCAGGTATACAACCTGGCTCTCCAATGTTGTACTCGTAAAGAAATCTAATGGAAAATAGCGTATGTGTGTTGACTATACCGATCTCAACAGGGCTTGCCCTAAAGATTCTTATCCTTTACCATGCATAAATAGTCTTGTAGATAACTCATCTGGTTTTAAATTACTGTCTTTTATGGATGCGTACTCAGGATATAATCAAATACCGATTGCAGTCGCCGACAGGTACAAAACTGCCTTCATGACCCCAACGGGAAATTACTATTATAACGTTATGCCATTCGGTTTAAAAAACGCTGGTGCCACATACCAGAGAATGATGAATAAAGTATTCCGAACACAAATAGGGGACATGCTCGAGGTATACATGGACGACATGATCGTCAAATCTCACGACGAGGTCAACCACACGGCCCACCTACGAAAGGTATTCGAGCAAGCTAGAAAATACAAAATGCGATTTAATCCCGAAAAATGCACCTTCGGGGTGCGAGCAGGGAAATTCCTCGGTTTCTACCTAACGGAACGAGGAATCGAAGCCAACCCCGACAAATGCAGAGCATTCACCGAACTACCTGTCCCCCATGATAAAAAATCGATTCAAACACTTAACGGAATGCTAACTTCATTATCTCGCTTTATCGCAAAATCTGCTCAACACGCACTCCCCCTTTTCAAACTTTTGAGGAAAGAATCCGCGTTCGAATGGACCGAGGAATGCGACCAGGCCCTACAACACCTTAAAAAGGCCCTCTCTGAACCGCCAGTCCTATCGCGACCAGACGACGAGGAGACTCTTTACCTTTACATCGCGGTCGCCTCCGAGGCCGTTAGCGCCGTCCTCATCCGCGAACAGCAGAAGGACAGAAACCTGTCTACTTCACCAGCAAGGCCCTGCAAGGCCCTGAACTCCGCTACCTACTAATCGAAAAGGTAGCCCTCGCACTCATAAACGCCGCGAAGAGGCTAAGACACTATTTCCTCGCACATACGATCGTAGTCCGAACTGACCAACCAATCCGATCGCTGCTCAGCCGGCCCGATATGGCGGGCAGGATGCTAAAATGGTCCTTAGAACTATCCGAATTCGACATCCGCTACGAAAGCAGGAAAGCTCTAAAAGCACAAGTCATTGCCGACTTTGTCGCCGAAATGACGGCTCCCACCTCCTCACCCGAGGAAATAGAAAAGTGGACTATTTTCGTCGACGGAGCGTCCAGCTCGACAGGAGCTGGGGTAGGAATCATACTCGAAAATGGGAAGGGCATAGTCATCGAGGTCTCTCTAACCCTCTCCTTCCCGACGTCAAATAATCAGGCCGAATACGAGGCCTTCCTCGCAGGACTACGATTAGCCGAGGACATAGGCGCCAAGAACATTAAGATCTGCTCGGACTCTCAGCTCGTCGTATCACAAGTGCTCGAAGAATATCAAGCTAAAAACGATAACCTTTCTGAATACTTAACTCTCGTAAAGGATAGAATAGCAAAATTTGACTCCGCTGAGGTACACCATGTCCCCCGAGGAGACAACACTCGAGCAGACATCCTTTCCAAACTGGCGAGCACAAAGAAAAAAGGGGGAAACAAATCCGTAATACAGGAAATCCTCTCACGACCAAGCATAGAAAAATCCTCAACTACCCTCGACATTAACGCAATCGGGGACAGCAATTGCTGGATGACCCCCGTGCACGACTATCTCGCGAACAACACCTTGCCCTCGGACGAGAAAGAGGCAGCGGCAGTCAAACGACGAGCGTGCTCATATGTCCTCCTCGACGGAATTCTGTACATAAGGGGCTTTTCCATTCCCCTCCTGAAGTGTATCGAGGAGGAGAAAGTCGACTACGTATTACGGGAGATACACGAGGGGATCAATTCCCAGCACCTGGGAGGAAGATCGCTCGCCAGAAAAGCCCTCCGAGCTGGTTATTACTGGCCCACCATGCAACAGGACTCCAAGGAACATGTCCAAAAATGCGACAAGTGCCAAAGGCACGCCGACATGCACCTAGCTCCCCCAAACGAGCTGAAGTCTCTGTCCTCTCCTTGGCCCTTCGCATGGTGGGGCATGGATATCCTCGGACCCTTCACCACGGGTTTTGCTCAAAACAAATACCTCATCGTAGCCGTCGACTACTTCACCAAGTGGGTCGAGGCCGAACCACTTGCGAACATAACCGCATTTAACATACTCCGTTTCTTCAAACGAGACGTCCTCGCCCGTTTCGGAATCCCACAAGTTGTGGTCACCGATAACGGAACGCAATTTACAAATAAGAAATTTCGCGAATTCCTCGTCGCGATCAACACAAAACAACGCTTCACATCCGTCGAGCACCCCCAAACTAACGGGCAAGCCGAAGCCGCGAACAGAGTAATTCTGCGTGGACTTCGACGGAGACTCGACGACAATAAGAAGAAATGGGTCGAAGAGCTCCACAGCGTCCTCTGGGCCCATCGAACTACACCACACTCCACAACCGGGGAAACTCCTTTCCGCTTGGTATACGGGACGGAAGCAGTT
Source organism: Trifolium repens (assembly GCA_030408175.1). Taxonomy (NCBI): domain Eukaryota; kingdom Viridiplantae; phylum Streptophyta; class Magnoliopsida; order Fabales; family Fabaceae; genus Trifolium; species Trifolium repens. The sequence goes on from CP125851.1 coordinate 44,947,185, forward strand.
ATCCCCGTAGAAATTGGAGAACCTTCTCGTCGTACGCAACAGCCCCTCGACGAAGAGATAAACGACGAGGCTCTCCGAGAGGAGCTAGACCTCGTCGAAGAAATTCGCATGGGCGCGTCTTTAAAGGAAGCAACCCTCAAGCAAAAAGTGGCTGCTCGACATGATACCAAAGTTATCCCTAGGGAATTCGACGTTGACAGCCTCGTCCTACGACGAAACGCCAAAGACTCTCACGAGGGCAAACTAGCACCTAACTGGGAAGGACCATATCGAGTCCGAGGAAAAACGGAAAACGGTGCCTATTACCTCGAAGATCTTCAGGGGAAGGAGCTTCCCCGACCCTGGAACGCACAAAAACTAAAACAGTACTATAGCTAAGTTATTGCCGAACAAGGCTTACAAAGCCAAGGTAGTGTCTTCCTCGGCAAAAGGGCAGACGCACCTGAACAACGGAGGATGTTCAGGCAGAAACATCTGTCTAAAACCTAAGTAAGCATGAACTCTGTCCCCGGAAAGGGGAAGGGAAATTGCTTCTGGCGGAGAGAACTCAGACAACGAGCTCGTCGCCCCGTGCCAGGCTTAACACCCAGCTCGCGATGGGAGGTTCAAGCCGCGAGGAAAGAACTCTCCGACGAGCCTTTCCCCGCTGATTCGAGTTCTAAGAAACGCCTCGGATTCAACGCTTCTGCTCGAAAAACACTTAGAAATATTTTCTTAAAGTATGTAGTAAAGCAACTAACAGCCGAGCAGAATATTATGAACACACATAAACGAGCATATAAACACGCAGAAGTTAAAGGCAAAGGCAAATACTTAGCAAACAAACAAATTATATAAAACGGGGACAAAGCCCATTTGTTCAAAAGTTACATTTGAGCATGAAAGCCCCCAACAATTCATACAAAATATTCGAAATATTCAAAGAAACAACGGGCACGCAGGCCCCCAAAATATTCAACGGAAGCAGGAAAATACAACATGACGGCACGCAGGCCCAAGCTAATCTTCATCCTCGGGGGTGCTAGTCTTCTTGCTCGACCTCGCGAAAGACTCCCATACCCTCGAAGCTGAGCTCTGCGCCAGGATTCGCAACTTTGATTTGAGCAAGGGCGTTCTGCCAACCATGCTTCACCCCAGCAAGCATAGAATCACCTAACTTTCTTACACGCCCAACGAAGTCAGCTCGGGTCGATAAATCCCTGGTGTTCTCAGTTTCGTCCTCCGCAGGGGCCATGGCCGACTTCAGCAACTCGACCTCCCCCTCAAGTTTTTTCTTCTCTTCAGCGAACTTGGCAACCTCTTCTTTCAGCTCCCTGTTTTCTTTAGCAGCAGCCACAAAATTTTCCTTCTTTCCCCGAAGGTCAACCACCTCATTCTCCAGCTTCATGTTTTCCGCCTCCAACTTACCATAATCCGACTTCAACTTCTCAAGGTCATTAAGGCGATTACCTCTCTCGTCGTGCAAAACCAGCACCGTCTCCAACATCCTCAACAATCCTGCAGAATCCTTGAGGATCCTCTCCCGACCAGTATCCTCATCAGCCCCCAGAATAGCAGCCTTCTCCGCAGCTGCCACCTGCAAGGGATTCTTCTCCAAGAATTCTTTGTCGGTGATCAACCTCGGGAGAAGGAAGGGTTTCTCAATCTCCAGGTCGATGACCGGGGCCTCCTCCTTAATCAGCTTTGTCTTCTGCGGGATGCGTGGGGAAGTCAACTTCGTCCCCAGCGAGGAGCTAGCCCCACCCGGGGAAGATGAACCACTTCCAAAGACAGCACTTCCTTTGGTCGCCAACTTCCTCTTCTTCCCGGCCTTCCCCGCTCCTCCAGCAAGCTTTTTCTCGGAGACAATTTTGCTAAGGTCAGCAGCAAAATCATCCATTGAATCTGCGAAAAGAGCGAGAAACATAAAGTCAAATTCGGGGAAAGAAATCAATAAGGAAATCTGAACAGAAGCAATCACAAACGCCAAGTATAAAATGGGCAGAAGGGTCGGATCAAGTACCCAACACTTCGCGACTTTTTGCTCGACTATCACATTCGAGCAATCTTTTCGTATTAATGAGGCGAGGAACGAACTGCTCATTCCCTTCCTCGTCAAGAACGGGCTCCCCGGCCCTAGTTACCAATTTGGCGGGGGAAAAACCCTTAACGAAATCCTGCAACGATCTCAAACCACGCCTCTCCGCGACTGTCAAGGACGCATCCGCGGTAAGATAGGCGTCTGTGCCCTTTTTAAAATGTTCCTCGGTCCAACTCATCGGGAATCGCTCGACCTCCTTCATCGTGACAGAGCCATCCTCGTCCTTCTTCACAGTTCCGTCCTCGTTCTTCTCCACCTCCCACTTAAAAAGAGCCTCCCTCCCAGCTCGAGTCTCTGCTCGGATAATATAAAACCGCGACTTGAAGCCCCGAATAGACTCAGCGTACATGTCAAACAAAGACACTCGCTGCTTCAGGGATACCCAACTCCGCCGACCTAGTTCCTTTGTCATACGTTGTAGCCTGAATACGCGGAAGAAAAGGGAGCGAGTAGGCGTCACGTTCAAATACTCACAAAGGCGCTCGAAGGCGAGCACAAACGCCATCGAGTTCGGATGAAGTTGTGACGGGGCTAACTTCAAATAGTCGAAAATCTCCACTGCTAACGGGGAAAAGGGGAGTCTTAAGCGAAGATCTTTAAAGACGAACTCGTACATACCAAATCCATCCCCGTGAAATGTCGTGCATATGCGCTGGTGGGGACCAGGATTGTACACTCTAAAATTTCTGGCGAGAGGATCCTCCTCGAGAATTGTAAACACGCCCAGTGACGTCGAGGTTATCTCCGACGCTATCCTCCGGGGCTCACGCGATATCCATTTCCATTCTGGACGCGCAAGGAGATCCTCGTCATCATCGACAGGCTCCTCGGTTCTAACCCCTTCCTCCTCCTCGGGCTCAAAAACGTCCTCGTGATCCTCAGCCATGTGTTACCTGAAAAGCAGCGAAAGAAAAGTGAATTCGACAGTTAAATCAAATCCACCCCTCCACCGCAATTCAAGTGAAAGGGCGTGGATAGGCGCGGGCACGCTGCCCTCAACCAAAGCCCTCAACAAGTGGCGTTAAACTAAGTTTCAAATGAGGAGAAGCTTCCCAACGAGGCTTTTCCCCGAAACTTTGTGCCTAAAGTTTAAGTTTCAAACGGGGAGAAGCTCCCCGACAATTGGGCAAAGCTCAAATACGGGGAAACTATCAGGATTCTCTTTTAAGTTATTAAAACAGTGAGAAGGTCCCCAACGAAACTTTAAGCATGCAATGTTTCTGCGACGACATAAAACGGGGACATTCGTCCCCGACACGTTGTTCATCAATATCCTTCATGTTCTTGAAATTTTCCAGAAAACTCACGAATCTTCATAAGATCTTATGAAGATTCATCGGCGCGACGCCGATCAACGGCGGCGCCGGAGTGCCAAAACGCACAAAAAATCTATAAACGGAAGCGGAACCACATATATGCAACAGGTTCAACTTAAAAACAACCTAGAACCACCGTCAACGGGGGACACAGGAGCAAAATACCTGTTCCGGTGATGGAAAAACCACCACCAACCACCAACACTTTTTCGGTGGAAAACTACAAATCAAAGCGAGAGATTTAACCACAAAATCATACCTGTTTAAAGAAACGTGATGATGACGGCAAAATTTCGACTTGGATCAGACGAATGGATCTTCAAACTTCAACGGCACAGAGAAATGAGAGAAAAGAGGGAAATGTGAAAGTGAAAACAAAAAAACTAGAAAGTTTTGAACTTTCATCTTTCCCTCCTATTTATAAAGGATTCTCCAAAGGGTACGCTACGGTTCGAGGAGACGCGCCAATGCAATCCAAACCGTTGCGTCGATCCAAAGGGTCTGGTTCAAAAGATCCAACGAAACAGATCCAACCTCACACAAAATGAAACGTCGTTTGAATCCAACGGTCAAGGATCCTCCTCGTAAAACGAGATCATAATGCTCCTACTAATAGCCATCATTGCACCCGTTCATAGGCCCGACACGGGGCAACGCGAAGTGAAGCGTCTGTCACTTCAAAGGTCACATCCCTCTGCTCGCAAGCACGCTTCCCAAAGCGAATTCTCTGAAGGATTTGACGAGCACGCAACTCGCTTGTAATCAACAACGATTTACGAGCACAAAGTATTACGAGCAAAGAAACTTTCCTTCCCTTATGCGAGCTCAAAACATCCTCAGAACACAATTTTGCGAGCAGAAATATTTGTCCTCCACTATAACGATTCACGAGGACAATCTAAAGGGCACGAATTTCCTATTCAAGGACAGAGCACTTCGGCGAATCAAACGACCTAAAGTCATTACTCCTATAACTAGGAGCAAAGACTTGGGGGGCTCCTGTTCTGGACTGGGCCTAGAGCTGGCCCAATCCATGCCCTGCTCAACATAAGGAAGCTCATAGCTCCTACCCGGAATATTGAGCTCATAGCTCTCCCCGACATATGGAGTTCGTAGCCCCTCCCCAGCAAATAGCGAGCTCCTTGTTCGCTATCATTGTGCCGCCACAACTCACACGTGCTCCTATTTATTAGGACACGATATGCTTAAGGAAACAAACTCTCCGCACGATGAGGACAGCTCATCACCAGGATAAGGGCTAAATGCCGGTTCCTTACTCCAACAACGGAGAAATCCTGGCAGTCTCTCCTATTGGGCCGTTGAACACAGCCCATTAAGAGGACCTTGGCCCAGCGCTGGGGGATCTATAAATACCCTCCTTCACTGGAGGGTCAGGTATTCTATTCTCATCATATACTCTCACTTTTCTGTACTTGTTCACTCCACTGACTTAAGCATCGGAGCGCCTGCAGGTACAACCCCCCCTCCGGTGGTGATTGCTGCCCAATTCAATCGTTCTACTCAACAAAGGATTCATCAAGTGAAGGATTTGCTGGCCCAGAACCTTTCTGATCAACAGGTTAGATCAGGGCTTACTACTACTACCCATGGAAATGTAACTATTTCCATTCATAATGCTATTTGTCTATTTTTAATAACAAAGTTACGTGCCTAGATTAATTCTTGATTAATTCTCTTTCACATTCCAACACATAGGTTTTGTATGACAACTAACAACTGGAAAGAGTCCAAAAAGAATAAAACAAAAAAGAAAATATGATTTTGTATGTGAAGTTAAAACTAAGAAAATATGGTCTAAGGTCTAGAGTTGATTTTGCAGGTACATTTGAAGATAAAAGTAAGAAACTTTTCTTCAAGATTCGCCTACTCTAATGAAGATATGTAAATGAAGTAAGTTTGGGACTAAAGGAAGTGAAGACCCACAAAAAAAAACAATAATTAAAACATAGTACAGATGAGTTTAAACAGAAGAAAACAATACAAAACAAAATCATATACTAGAAGATATTTCTTCTACATACAAAACAAAATAAAATTAGGGTGTAACACTTACCTTTGATGAGAAAAGTTAGGAAATTTTCAATAAGATAATTGTTCTTTCTTCCTTGAACCACATTCTTCCTTGAAACACCTTCCCTATATAAATTATTACACCGCTTCATGCTCATTCTTATTACACCACATGTCTGGCTTATATAGGAGGACCGTCCGCTTTCTACACGGCGAACGGGTAAGTTAATTTTCGCTGCCTAGAAAGCGAATGTTAAGTTTTAAAATTTCTTCGCCGGGGGCTCATTCAAATAGTGGACAAACGGTCAAATTTTTTTCACACTTGCTGTCTAGGAGGTGAAATGTGCTCGTTTTGTATAACTCGAGGGATTATTTTGGTATTTTCAAGGGGTGCTTGTGAAAATGTAGGGCGTGCGAAAAATAGCTCTCGTAAAATCACAATGTGCAATGGCCCAGTATGCCTACATTATCCGCCTAACAAAAACGGGTTTGCTAACTATACCCCTGTTTTCTTAATAAAAAAAACTATTCCCCCATTATTTCAAATGCTCTCTTCCCCCTTTGTTTTTTTCACTTAAAGAAAATTTATTACATTTAATTATAAATCTATTGGGAAATACATGAAATCATTTGGTAGTGTATGAGCAATTCTAGCATATTTTGTCCTCTTTGGATTTTCATAGTTTTTTCCCCCTCATTGGAGTGAATTAGTAAATTATTAGTACTTGTGTCAAAAAAAAAAAAATTATTAGTACTCAAATCATGAACATATGTTAAAATAGTTTATGAATAATAAATGTGAGCCAATATAATCAATCTGTTAACTTATGTGGCTAGAGCTAAGTTATAACATTTAAAAAGAAAAAAAACAAAAACACTAAAACCAAACATCTGTATATTATGTAATTTCCTTGTATACAAAACAATGGTGGCATTGCTCCTCCCTTTGTTGCACATGTATATAGTTGAACTGAAGGTATCAAATAATATTGAATTGTATACTCTTCTTGATACTTTATGTACCTGGACTGCACATGAGTTTGTCTCCACTAATGTATGGATTGTTATTTCAGTGACCATTCCAATTGCAAATATTTTGACAAAGATCACACACATTGGAATCTTTAATTACACAAAGTACAGCTTAGACAATAAGATAGATACTTGAAAATATTTAACTTTGTCATGGAATGCCACTAAAAAACATATAAGGTTTTTATGGATGAATTTTTTAAAAGTACAAGCCATGATATGTTTTAATATGCTGAAATTACAATGTATCTTAAGGTGTGTTTATTTTGGATTTTTTTAAAAAAAAAAAATCCATTTTATAATTTTGATAGTGTTTGTTATAGATTTTTTAAAAAATCATTTTTAATTTATTTTAAGAATCTATTTCTAATAAAAAGCTATTTCTAATAACTTTTTAAGAATCTATTTTTTAAGACTAATGAACCTGTATGATTGAAAACAAACACAAAGTAGCTTTAGATTTTTTTTAAAATCTCGACAAAAAAATCTATAGATTTTTCTTTGAAAAAATCATTTTTTTTAAAGCTTAAACAAGCACCCATAATTTAAATCAAAAGTACATAAATTAAAATTCATTTGAAGAAGGAGAGTGATGTTTGTTATATATGGTGCCCCTCTCGACTCTTGAGTCAAGCTACACTTTCCATGATATTGTTCAAAGGAATTTCTTTTCGCACCCCCTAGCACTCTTTGTCACCCCCTGATTTTCCCCTTTTGCCCCTCTCGCTACTTGTGAAGCAAGTGTGTTAATTACCTTAAAGTTGAAAACACCGTTCGTTTGCTGCGTAGCGAACAAATGTGGACGGTTTGTTCGCTATCTACAGAGCGAACTGGTCGGCAGTAAAAAAAAACAGCCTCCCATGCAGTCAACAGTGGATTACACGTGGTCAAATGTGATTGGCCACGTGATGTGGCACCAGCCAATCAGAATTCATGGTGAATTCTATAAATAGGCACCCTTTTTGCCATATTTTTTCACCATTCACTTCTTCTCCCTCATTCTTCTCACATTTTTCATTTTTTTGCTTTTGTTTTTTTTAGTTGTTATTTTGTTTGTTTTGTAGTTAGTTTTGGTTATCCTTCGGCCGCATGGTCCGCCGTGGGCTACCCATATTGATCTACCGCCGTGGGCTACCCATACATTGTCACGAATGTATTATTTTTGTCTAATGTATCCATGTTTATGGTTGTAATAATAATGAATGATAATTGTTGTTATTAATTTTTTTGTTGCATTGCAATTTGCCACTGCCTTTTGTTTTAGTGCTCTATAACTGATGTAGTTCGCTACTCAGAGAGCGAACCATATATATGTTCGCCACTTGGGAAGCGAACTCAGACACCGTTCGCTCTGTAGGCAGCTAACCACACCACTAACAGAAACATGACATGAATCTCAGTACAGTCAGACAATTTTAATTTAATTTTTTTTAAAAGATATATATCCAAAGTTGTTATAATTAAAAACCATAAAAGTACATAATATCAAAATATCATTTCACATATATTATAATCTGGGTGATTAATTACAAAATGTACTCTAACCATTTTACATCCAAAAAAATAAAGCAAAAAGTGGTTAGAGTGTTGACTTCGACGCTTTACAAGTTTGAAACTAAACTAATCTAATCCTTAATTATATCCAACGGTTCAATATCAAAATCATCGCCCGTATCGTGAACACCTATAACAACCTTAACACATGGAGATATCATTTCATCTTCCACAACAATCCCACCGTGAGCACGTTTTAAATTGTTGAAGAGTTCCATTCGATGCGCATATCTATCGGGCCAACGGGCAGCACTTTTCAAATGGTGCTTATCCCACATCCTACTAGTTTGAGGTATCAGACTGTTCTGCTTCAAGTGTATTTGCATGAAATGGTCATCGTTCACCCACCCGAGGCACAATAGTTTGTCTCTATTCGGACTCTGACCCTCTAACGGAAAAAAAGTTTATGAATACCCTTGACGCGTTAGTACAACAACTCCAGTGTTGTACTTTTGAGCCACTAAAAAACCCATGTCCGGAAGCATGAACCATTTGTCTCTAGGTGCCCGACCGTCAGATCTCGGAATAAGAGCGTGTCCGATTTGGTTAAATCTTTTCTCACTAGCAAACACCTCTAAATATCTTTCTTTTTTTGCTTCAATTCAATGGACAAATCAAGGCGGACCATGTTGTAAGAATCTACCGAATCTCCGATTAGGCCACTAACAACATGAAATCCGCAGTGCCCGTCTCCAGCCACATCGATGACATTTTCAAAGTACTGGTGCAAGAAGAGAGGCAATTAATTCATGTTTGGCCAAGGGCATTTCAGAGTCTGAATAGTTTTTCTTCCATTTATTTGTCCTGTCTCTGAACACTGCGACTGCAACTCCACATGTTCAACCAAAGAAGGAGAACGCTTCGTCGACCTTTCCTCCTGACTATATCTTGGTCTTTTCGACCAACCCTTTGGTGCACCTTTGCATTTGACTTGGTTAGGAGGTGGACACATCGAGGCCGTCTCTGGATAGACAAACTGTCTAAACATTTCTTTCATATGGACCTTCATGTCGTGGTCGGCACTTTTGAATTTGGCCTGAACAGTGATATAAAATATTTAGAAAGGATTGCAAAACAGATTCTGTCCCAGGAAATTTCGCTGCTTAGGTAGCGAACACCCCCTATTGTTCGCTCCCAAAGTAGCGAACTACACCAGTAACAGAACCTGAAATGCATTAAATGTGCATGCATGCATTAAATGCATTTAACCTGTTACGTAATAATATAAATAACATAGTTATAACCAAGCAATTATTTTTGACATTAGTAGAGGAGTAGGGTTATTATAGCTGTAAAACATCCTATTCTGGCACGTGTGATAATTTCGCATCTTTGTCGGCCTCTAAATTAGCGATGTTAAATTGCAATCTCCTCCAATGAACATGAATATCGACCAATCTTATTGGCTCACCTTCTTTCACTGTTTTGGCAAGTGAGCACGCGCACGACAAGCCCATTGTTGATCTTAGCAAACATCCGCACCTCGCCTTATCCGTTCCAATCATCTCGGCCCGACGAACCTCATCCAATAGGTACCCTAAAGCTTCTCTTGAAATATTCCCTTGCAATTCTGACCAGAGCACGATTTCCTTCCATCTCTCATCTCTAAATATGATGTTTTGCTGAAAATCCTTATGTATCTCACTGAACATGTTAGTCAACATTCTATCGATCTCTCCCCAATTTTTGCAAATGTCACCTAAACTGTTGTGGACGTATTTTTTAATCTGGCATGTGCTGACTCAGCCCTGTTTGTCGTGGTATTACCTAGATGCATTACTCGATCAGTCCATACCCTCACAAATTTCTCCTTAACTGGACCTAAGATGGTACTCTCACCATACTCAATGAACTCCGGCCAATGTCCATATCTTTCTTTGAACGTGTTCACCGAAGAATTGTATTCTTCCTCTGATGTCGAGTCCACAATGTTTTCCCAAGCTGCTTTCACATTCGGCCATACCTCACGGGATCTCACCTTTTCCCCCAATTTTGCCTTCTTTAAAAAATTTGTTTTCACATTCATTAGAATGTGGTATTGGCACAGTAAGGCGATGCATTTTGGAAAAACATCGCCAACCGCCTACATAAGAGCCTGGTCTCGATTGGTGACAATAACCTTCAATTCGTCCTTACACCGCAAGAAATTCGAGACGACTCGCAATGCCCAGACAAAATTGTCCTTCTTCTCCGATGTCAAAAATCCAAATGCAATTACATACGTCTTTCCGGTAGAAGTACAACCAACAACCTCAAGAAGCGGGATTCGGTACTTGTTTACCTTGTACGTCAAGTCCATCACAAGCACGGTGGGGAACGTGTTAAAGAGCTTCACGGAGTCCGGATGGGCCCATAAAATATCGCTGAGTGTCTCCGTGTCTGGAAGAACTCTGTGCGTGAACAAGTAATTCCCTTCAACCAAACACTTTATTAGATGATGCATCTCCGTCCTTGGACCCCGTTCAACCTTCTTCATTATGTATCGAAAATTATATATGTGTTTGGAATTTGAACGCGGTGAATTTCGCCGCTTCTTTAGTGTGGACGGGATATTCTTCGGTGCCGCCATAATATTTGTCATTTCTCGGACTACTTCCTGCTCCTCCGGACGAAGCCGCTCTATATAATTATGACCCTGAAAATTTTGAGTCATTTCATGACTGTGTTCCCCGTTCACAACATTCAAACTCCAACAACCGACACTCAACAGATAACTCTTGAGTTTGAACGGGCAACCATCCTTCAACGTTGTCTTCGCCTCCCTTTTCTTCTTCGCGTACTCCCGGTATTTTCCGCCTCTTTGACATCCAAGAGCAACATAGCCTTTCCGACCATTCCCACCGTTATCGGACTTCGTAATCACAGACACAAAACCTAACTTTTCCGACAAGTCGCATACCCATGTTAGCATATCAGCACGTTGCTCAAATTTCCTATCCGTGGTGAATTCGATTCGGAAATCGACATTACGAGCGGGTACAACAACCACCGGGGGGACCACATCATTGTGAGGTTGTTCGTCGGCCGACTTTTCTTCAACATTAATTTCTTCTTCAATCATAGGACGTTTGCCTAACCTAATACCAGCCTTATGCATAACATTTTCGTCATCTTTAGCTCCACTTGAATCGGCCATAGTACTTCCTATATTTCGGTTTAAAAAATACAATAGTTTCGGTTTTATAGTTCCTAATTATGTGCTAAAACAATTTCATCCAACCAACAAACAGTTTCTAGAATTTGCAAAACAAAATATGTCATGTCCCAGTAACTTTCGCTCCCTAGGTAGCGAATAACCCCATGCATGCTCGCTCCCTAGAGAGCGAACACGGCCAGTTCTAGGTGTTTGACGCGATGACAACGAAATGCTTAAAAAATGGAAATGAAAAGGTTTTAGAATCACAATACCTTTGCATTCAACTCATTTGGACGTCCGTTTTGCACTTGAATGCTTGGATTGACACTTTCTAACACAAAATCTCCCAAAATCGCCGGTTTTTGAAGGGTTTGAAAGAGGGAAAAATATGGTGGTGAAAATGTGTACTGTTTCTGTCTGAAGGTCCATGCATATATATAAGGCAACCGTTCGCTCCCTAGAGAGCGAACTCATCATACTAGTTCGCCTTCCACATAGCGAACTTTGTAAATTTCAAATTTCTCTATGGGGGTGGGTATGTCTCTATGTTGTCCAAACGGTCACAAAATTTACACACTCGCTCTCTAAGAGGCGAGCATCATTCGCTCCCTACGAGGCGAGCAAGGATAGTTTGGTAATTTTAGGGGGTACTAGAGGATTCGTGGGGGGTGCGAAAAGAAATTCTCATTGTTCAATTCACGTCGCAATTTCTCTGGTCCTAGATGCATCCATCAACGAACGGTGCCAATATAGAGCACTAGGCATGTGTTCCAACCAAAGAAAGACGTTATGGGGAAAGTTTCTCTTCCCACCCCACATTCTTTTTTCTTTTTCAGCTCTTTAGCGCGCAAAAAATTTCGATAAATATTTACCATTTTTTTAGTGTAAACTTTAGTATAAATTTACACTAAAAAAAATTCGGTAAACTTTATCGAAACTTTTTGCACTCTAAAAGGATGAAAAAGAAACGTGAGCGTTGGGAAGAGAAACTATCTCTTATGGGTCTCAAAAGTAATGTTGATTCATGTTTTTATACAAAATTTATCAAACTAAGTGGTCTACTATTTTCTTTGGATTTTCTTGTGGTCTGAGGTTAAAGGTGTTTTTTTTTTTTTTTTTTTTTGCTATGATTGTGAACATTTGCTTATATGTATTATAGTCTTTTATGTGTTGGTGGAGTGTACTTCTGGTATCCCTTGTATTCTGAATATTCTATGATACTTTTGTCATTTTTATATAATATTATGGCTTAAACATCATTTTCGTCCCTGTAAGTTCATACATTTTTTGTTTTAGTCTCTGTATCTTTTTTTGTTGCAAATTAGTCCCTGCATGTGCAAATCTTTTTTATTTTAGTCCCTAAAGCAAAAATCCGCAGGAAAATCTGCAGGAAAATCTTTTTGGTTTTCTGCGGATTTTCCTGCGGATTTTAGTTTTAAGGGACTAAAACCAAAAGATTTAAACACACAAGGACTAATTTGCAACAAAAAAAGATACAAGGACTAAAACAAAAAAAAATCGCGAACTTATAGGGACGAAAATGATGATTAAACCTAATATTATTTTGCTATTAAAAAAACATGGTCCGTGTAATAAAATTGTTTTCAAGACCCAAAAATACAAATAGAAAGAATTATATGACTTCTCTACTTAGTCATCTTAGTCACAATCTAATTAAGTTATGGATTTGCAACTCAGTTCTTACCTTTTGATATTTCTAATTTGAAAATCAAATTGTGTTCGTTCCTTTTGAAAAAACTTTTAATGATGTTCAAAAAATATCATTCAAAAATACACGTAGACTTAATAGTAAGAATGAAAGCTGAATACATAATAATTTTTCAGGGACTAAAAATTAAGCAAAGATTAAACATAAGGTCGTCATTTTATAGTGAAATCAAAAGCATATTTCTTAACCTATTTTCTGAGTGTCTCTATTTATTTACTAGCCTCAATTGTTTGTCAATTTATTAGAGACAGATACAAATGATGGATTAATGAGATTCATTTAATAAAGGGATCCTTCTGAGAGTTGAATGGTGTAGCTGAGCAATGCATATGAGCATTTCCTATTTTCCTTGGCCACGTTTGTTAGTTTAAGACACAAACACAATGAAACTAAGTTATTCTTAATACATAGTCATATGTACAAAGTAGGTTTCTCTTTCCCCGAAATTCCAATTTTGCCCATGCGTAAAAGTTCGGAAAATATTTTAGGTGAAAATTTATCACTTCTTTGCTTGAATGTTGTTCAATGAGGATCCAATTAGGTGAAGAAATGAAGAAGTATCATTTTCCCAACTTATTGTTGCACAACATGTGTTTAAACTTGGAACAACATAATATAGCACTTTCAATGGACCACACATTTCCAAAACATAGCGAGTACTAGTATATTCTACAGACTCATAAATTATAATCAATGAAAAATAACGTGTTCGAAAAATTGCATTACTATATCATTTTACAATTTTTTTGGTACAATATGTCATTTTACATTAGTTCCTAAAATAATTCGTTTTACGTATTTTAAGAATGTGATAAATTTGTTGTCTCACTATATTTTAAGATTGAAAAAATTGACCCGTCCATTTTTGTATGAGGATCACATTCATCCTATGTTTTGTGGATATTTACCCTGAGGGATCCATTCTTCAATTCTTATACGCAAATATGCAATATAGGTTGTCTACCATATTGCAATATTTTAATTCTTTTTGTTATGTTAGCTAATCATCATCCACAAAGTATTGTTAAAACACACACAAATGGGAAATTGCAATAATATGTTATCAAGAGAAAATCTTAATCCACCAATATTAAAAGGTGCATATGTAAAACGGAACACAAACGATCAACTCATACAAAAATGTGGCCACAGTAAATAAAGATTATAATCACTGATATTCTCACATCACGAATTATAATTTTTTTTTGAAGTTTGCGTCTTCTAAGTGCGATGTTGTATTTCTTCGTCGTCTTGTGCGGCATTTGTTAGTTGTTCGACTTAGTATGATGTTCATCAATTCAAATTGACATATTCACTTCAACTTATTACAGACTGGTGAAAACTTGGATGTCTATGTTGCAGATCTGAGTATGAACATTCCGGTTACTTTTTCAGTTTTTAGCAATCTTAAATTTGTAATGATCTATATATTTTTTTTAATTCGAATGAATAAATATATCTTTTATTTAAAAAAAAAAAAGTGGATATTACTAGTTTGAACTTGTGTACCATCTAAATTGTAATTACAACTAATCTAGAGGTCAGTATTCGGTCAAAAAACAACTAATCTAGAGGAGCAATTCCACTTCCACGATTCGTCAATAGGGCTCAATTGAAATCAGAGTAAAGTTCTCTATGGACTGATCAAACATACTCCCTCCATCCTTAATTATAAGCAAAAGTCAACTTTTTAGATTCATTGAAAAAGTGATGTATCTGGACTATAATGTAGGACAAATACATTAATTTTTCAATGAATCTAAAAAGTGAACTTTTGCTTATAATTAAGGATGGAGGGAGTAAAAATTATTAGCCGAAGAATAATTCAAAATTGAGACTTAAAGATGAGCACCCTCTAATATCTCGTTTATGCACTAGCGGCGAGGAGCATGTTAATAGTTCGACCCTTAAATGAGATATATTTTTAAACACCTTTATATTGTTTTATGCAAGATTTAAAAGAAAGGGTTAAATATGTTTTTGATCCCTATAGTTTATCAGAATTTCATTTTTAGTCTATATATTATTTTTTTGCACTTTTTAGTCCCTAAAGTTTTTTCTTTCTGTGTTTTTAGTCCATACTTTTAATCAAACTCTTGTATATTTTCACATTGATGAATGGTTTTTTATATTCATGTCTATATTATTATAAGAACATCTCCGACAAAAGTTTAGAATTTTTTAACATAAGATGAATTATTTATGAATTTTTATGTGCAACAAACTAAAAAAATTCACATTTAATTCATCTCTTGTTAAAAAAAATTAAATTTTGTAAGAAACATTTCTATAATGTACTAAACATGACCGCACAAAAAATTGAAAATTTTGAATGATATACACGAGTTGAATGAAAAGTAGGGACTAAAACTGTATTTAACCATAAAAAAATGATGTTAACCACTTACCAATTCTGAAAAACTATATGAACCAAAAATATATTTAACCATAAAAAAAAAAAAACCCTCAAGATATAACATCTATAATTCGCGTGAACTGCATTTTCTTCCTGCAAAATAATGATGTTAACCACTTACCAATACCAATTTCAATTCTATTAAATATTATGTTACTTTTGTTTCCTTCTAAAAAAATTTTTAATGGCAAATATAATATATATAAATATAAAAGTGAAAAAGTATAAAAGAAGGATCCAGAGAAATCAAAGAGGTGCCATAAGTACACTCCACCTGAACCAAAATCTCTAAAAAAACAAACTAAAACTACAAAAGAACAAAGAGGTACACCACCAAAAAATAGAATCCCTCAGAGATAGGGTGGATACTCCACTCATATAAGGAACAGGGAGAGTCCGAGTTTTTACCTAGAAATCACTTCCAAGAAAGAAGTTTCACCTTATCGACCAGACACTCGACAGAAAATGTTCCTTCCGAAAAGAATACATCATTTCGAGATTTCCAGATAGTCCACACAATAGAATGCTAAATTATCAACCACCACAATCTATCTTTCCTACCCATGCCCGTACCCAAGAAAGCCTCAAATAAATCTAGTATACCACGAGGAGATACCAAAACCACACTCAACCACCGAGAAATATCATACCGAACTTGTGAGATTTGGTTACAAGAACTAAATAAGTGATCAGCTGATTTATATTTTTCTTTCTAAATAGATGGTTAATTACCTTGATCTTTAATCATCCACCTCAAAAAACCATATAGTTTTTTATTGGTCAAGTTAATGTTTAACAACGTTAACAATTATATAGTATATGTTAAAAGTCTAACATCAAATATGAGATAATTTAAATATGAGTCTTGTAAGACCCAAGATTTCATTGTATAGTTGGTTTAAGGAATATTAGGGTTTCGATGTGTTCGTGTGATGAAACATCGTGTAATTATTAGGTTTTGCTGTAATCGAGTCTGTTTTGTGCTCGTGCACTGTAATTGTACAGACTTTTGTCTTGTGATCCTGTTGCTTGAATAAGAAGTTATTTGTGGTTTCAGAATAACGAGTTTTGGATTATTCTTGTTTTTGGAAAAACGAGTAGGATTTTACCCGCGGATGGAAAATCTTACTGCGTCTGTTTTGAGTGAGGTTTCGGATGGGAGTTTTATATATCTGCGTGAGTTAGGATATATTCTGAGATTAATTTTCTAAGGTATGGAAGAAAATTACAGTCGCGGAAAAAGATTCGGCGATAAGTTTTGGAAATGTTTAACGTTATACGTTCTTTCCGTAGGTTTTATGTTTTTGTGGTTTACGTTCGTCGCGTCGCGCGAGAGCTGAGTACGAGACTTGTTATGGATGAGTTGATGATATCTTGTGATTTCTCATAAAGCAAATTGATCCAATGGCTAGGGTTTAAGCTTGGACTTTTGACTTTGATCCAATGGTGGATTGGCTATCAAGAGGCTTTGACATAGTAAGGAGGTTTGGTGACTTTGGTCACTTAGAAAACATCACATATTCACTCCATTCTTTCTCTCTTTCACGTAGACTCCATTACTTTCTAACCTTCACCAAATTTTCCATTCTACACCATTTGTGTCCATTTCAAGCTTGGGAGCTTTGTGGAATTGTTATAGAGAATCACTTTCTTAAGGTAACCACTCTTTTCCTTCCCTTTTTGGTTGGTTAAAACTCTTGGGGTTATGAGTTTTAGATTATGTTCATGAGATGAAAATGTTAGAATTGATTCTTGTTTCATGAAAGTTGTTCATGAGGTTTAGAGAAGCATGTGTAGGCTTTGTTATTTCAATTTTCCATGAGTTTGTGAGAATCTCATGAGAAAAGTTAGGGTTTTGAAAGTTTAGAGTATTGATCAATAACATGTAGTTAAGTTGTAAGGTTTTGAAAAGAAACGTTGTCTTTGAACCTTTGGGTAAAAGGGAAATGCGTTGTATGGTTTTGTTTTAGAAAATCCGATGAAAAATATTTTGGGGTTTATGAAAATATTTCCTAAGTGTTTTTGGGTAGTGTTTTTGGGGTCAAAGTGGTTTAAAACTCTTGTGACATGTGGTGTTGCTTTTTACTTTGAAAACATGTTTGAAAATGATTACCGGTCGGTTGAGGCCCGTAATAAAACTTGTGCTTGGGTTTGGTTTTGTTTTTGGAAATGAAAACCAAATAACTTGCACTCGAAGCAACCAACAAGCTTTCGGAAATGAATTGCTTGCTTATGAAAATGGTTTGCTTTTGCGTCTTGAAAAAGTGTTGGGAACTAATAGAATCAAACTAGGCTTGGGTGGAAAAAGGTGGTGTGAGTTGCTGTCTTTTGCTGTCATGACAGGTGCAACTCGCTGAGCGAGTGTCTACTCGCCAGGGCGAGTGTCACAGGTCATGACAACACGCCAGGGCGAGCTCCAGAGCGAGTAAGACCAGTCCTCACTGCCTTCACTCGCCACCAACTCGCCAGGGCGAGCTCTGGGAGTTGAAATTTTGGAATATGATTTCTAAACTTGGTTTTTAACTTTCTAATCCCTTTTTATTAATTTATGGAAGTGGTGGGGATTTGAAACGAGTTTTTCGGGTACTCGGAAAGTACGTAGCTTATAACGCAAGAAAACAGTCATTTGGCATTTCAAATTATTTAAGACTTTTGACAATTGTTTTGGGTCCTAAAAATAGTACAAATAACTCATGGGGGTTGATCAATACGGTAGTTTTCGGTATGGTATCCGAAAGAGTCGTTTTACCTTAGAAAAACCTTTGGTTTTTGGGGTTTTAGAGTCCAATTCATTAAGGATTGATTGGATATGGTTTTGATTGAATACTTTGCTTGTTTTAGGAAGCGAGTAAGTGTTGTGTGATCGTGTGATAGTTGAGTGCTTGACGAGGTAAGGGCTCCACTTTATTTCCGTCTTTCAAAATGGTTACGACATGCTTTGTTTTGCTGTTTATGCATTTGCTGTGTGCTTGGCATGTTTGTACTTATGTATTCTCGTTGATGAGAACGTGGTTATAAATACGTGTGTAATTTACATATGATTAGGAAAATGTATGTAGGTTGTGATGGCTTGTGCATAGGCTTTAGGCTATGTGATTGTTTGCATGAGCATATATGAATGCGTGCGTCGGATAGGACTACGCGGGGATTTTGTCTGTGTGACTATCCTGTATATGCCAAAGAGAATATATGCCATGCATTTCATAGTTGCGTGCCTAGGTGTATGTCTGTGTGACTTTGCCTACGTACCGGGCGTTTGACTGTGTGGCTTCGCCAAATCCTTCTGGATTTATATTGAGTTGGTGTTTGTCTGTGTGACTTCGCCTGGTATTTGTCTGTGTGACTTCACCTGCCTTGTGTGACATTTTTAGTGCGGGTACGTATATTTCTGTGTGGCTTTGCCTACCCCACGACTCTTCGAGGAGATGTTAATTTTCCGGAAAATCATGCATGTGGTAGCTTGGATAGTACCACACCCATTGTAGAAGTCTGCATTAGGCTTGGTGTGCATTTATTTATATAAGCCCGTTGGTGGGAATTACTTTTGAGATTAAGAGTTTTCTCTTGTGTTTCGTGGAATTATTGTTATGTGTACATCTTTCGCACCGAATATATATATACATACCATATATTTTGTGGTGACCCTTTCTTTCATTTGCGGGTTCATCCCACCCAGATGATGGGTTAGGTCGTGGTGACGACGGTGGCTGTTCCAGGCCCCAGTGAGCGGTTGGAGCTTTAGCTTAGAGTAGTTAGACTATGCGCCGGTGTGTTTTGTGCACCGTGCTTTTTGGTTAGCATAGGATTCCTAACTTGTTTTGATACTTAGGCCCCGTTTGGCCCGGCTTATTTTCCTCTTTTTTTCTTCTCCTTAAAAATAGTAAAGAAGGAAAAAATTGTGTTTGACTTCATTTTTCTTTATTTTTTACTTCTTTACTTTATTTCTTTAATACTTTTAAGGAGAAATAGCGTCAAATATAATTTTATACTTCTCTATTTCGTTTAAGCTAAAATAAAAAGTAAAAAATAAGCTGGGCCAAACGGGGCTTTAGACTTGGATTGTAATTATTCAGGAATTACACTTTGCTTGTCGAAGCACCTTATGGTAATGAGTTCTTTTGTATATTTGAATGCCGGCTCATTGAAAAATATTCTATGCGCACTCTGAGTGTTAATTGAAAAAGAAAAAAAAAATATACTGTCTTTTCAGGCCTTTGAAAAAACAGGTTGTTACAAGTCTATAAGTAAAGATAATTTTTACATTAAATGTGAGACTCTTAATAATACATAAAAAAATAGAGTTAGAAAATTGCAGTATAAGTTTATAAGTAAAAACAATTCTTACATTCGATACAAGACTCTTAACAGAACGCCCGATAAATATAGTTGGGTAGTTGTGTAGTATGATCTGAGGCAGTTGGAATGCTGGATGCTAACCAACTAATTTGAGATCCTAGATAGATCAAACATTCATCCATCACAATACTATTCAGATCCAAACCCCACATATATTTTTATGATCAAGGTTAGAGAGATTCAAATGTGGTCCAAAAATATATACTCTTAAGTCTTAACAAGCAAGGAATACCATACATTACATGTATTGATACAGTGAATATGTACTACACTACTGTTTAATGACCCAATAGATGAAAATTTCAGTCCCCTTCAACTTGAAAGCTCTTCTTAGGAAATTTCAATGGAACAAAACAAAGTTCACATGGCCTGATCAGATTGCTACAATATTTGTCACCATCAATTTTACGTACCCAATTGTAAACATTAGTTTAGATTGAAAATTACCTGAGGCTTGTATTTTAAAAATGGTCCCCTTTGTTCTATTCTTCAAGAAAAGATCAAATACAAAGATAGTTCATGATTATAATTGTTTCTTTAAAGAATTTTATATATATTAAGGAAATTAAATTAGATTCTTTTTTTTTGTTGAGAAAATAGTAAGGAATTTTTTTAGATATTAGATAGTATTTTACATTTGTCCGTTGTTTTTTATTTTATTTTATTTTAATTAATGAGAGAAATTTATTTATTAATGAAAACTACCCATGTACCAAGAATACAATGGCGGAACCATGAAAAAAATACACAGGTGAACTATTAAAAAAATTATAATATATAATTTAAATATAAAAATTATATTACACAGAAAAATTTAAGTCATAAAAAATATAAACTTGATTATCAAAAAATTTAATTACATATCTTAAAATAATACTCTACGTGTACCAAGTGATTTAAAAGAGCATTTCTACAATACATTAAAGTTTTTTAATCAATTTTTTTTTGGACAAATAATCAATATATATTTTAGTTTTTTGAAGACACCAAAAGATATCAAATTTATTAAATATATTTTTTATAAAAAAAATAACATATCTAATTTTTTTTAACAAAAAAACATTTATAAACAATTTTCTTAAAATAAAACTTACTCCTATAAGAATATAACATACTGACCACTATATGTGGGACGAAATGGGTGCTTCGGGAGTATGAGTGGTGGGGTTGTACTTTGTAGGCCATACTCAAGAAAAGCTTCTTTTCAATAGTATTTCCTTTAGCTCAACCATCGCATAGTCACAAACACAATTATGACTTTTTGTCAATACTAATATTTGGCCACTTGCTTTTTAAATTTGTCTCATATATAGCTTGCAATGCCATAACATAGCATCATCCATTCCTTGGCAGCATACACACTGCATGGTTTGTTCATGATACTTGCACATTATCGGTGTCAAAACTAGTACTTATATTGATTACAACTACTAGCATTTCCATTTGTTGTAATCTAACAATAAGCAACTGAATAAACAGGAAACATGTAGAACATTAGTAACTTGTGTTATAAGACTAGTTCTCCCTTTTATTTTATTGTTCATACTTGAGACTTGTTGCTACTTGCTACTACAAATGATACCCAAATAAATAGAAAATGCTACTACAAATGTGACTAAAAGTAATAAATAGAAAATGTTTTCTAAACCGAGTTATGAATTACGCAATTTTTCTTTCCATAGCCTAATGACTATATTCACACTATATAAGTGTAGAGAAGTGGAGAATTCAGAGTTCGAACCCCGCCCCTCCAATAATATCCTTAGTAGCTACCAACTAAACTATCTTTACAGGACAATTAGATAATTTACTATAGAGATATATGTTAGGAGTTCCACATTTCAATATGACACTTAATCCATGAGATTCTCCCACAGTAGACTAGTTTTTTGTGTTGGACTGTCGTCATATGTTTAAGTCCTAACAATTGGTGCTTTCCATGAGAGTTGGACAACAAAAAAAACAACTACTTATAGCTTGAATTAAAGTACTCCAAAAGATGAATTAATGAAGTGGCAAAGGGAAAATGGAAAGGCCATCAGGTCAATGTCAATAGAGTGAAAGCCGTGGACTAGGAGGGTCACACACTAAAGCAAAATTGTCCTATTGTTATTTAAATAAATTATAAAAATAAAAAAGAGAATGTGGATGAGCATGGCTTAAAAAGCTTACAACAGGACCCTGCAGTTAAATTCAGGTGTAGGCAATCCACCCACTGAAAGTCGTTGTGTACCGTGACAATGTTTAGTCCCAAGTTAAATAGATAAAAATGTTCAATGTAAAACTTAAGTAATAAGACTCTTCCACTTAATAGATTAGTCTATTGCATCTGCTAGCCAAATCTGTAACAGTAGAAACAGTCAAAATCAACCATAATATAACGTAAAAAAATTCATGAGAATGAATGATTAGTCTAGACTTTTCCTCTTGTATCAGAAATTCCATTTCCCCATCTATAAATGCAATTCTGTATTGCCCTTGAGTTCCAACATAATACAAAGTGTTCTTTATCAGATTAAGTATTCTGCCACCATTATCACAATCCCTCCCTAACCAAATTAAACATAAAAATAGATATGGTAAAACTTTACTTATAATTTCCACTACTAGTCTATTTGTATATAGTATTATTAGTTGTATTAATTTCATGTAGTAAATTTTAACACCAAAAAGAAAACTTTTCTAGGAAGAAGGTCAGGTGCAAGTTTGGGAAGGCTATGTAGATTGGAGGAACAGACCTGCCATCAAAGGACATCATGGTGGAATGCTTGCTGCCTCCTTTGTTTTAGGTTAGTACAATCAATCACATTAATTATTTATACTTTTAATTTGTTTTCATTTTTAAAATCATTAGGTGAATTATATACATAACATAACATATTATATACTTTTTACACAGCTGTGGAGGTATTGGAGAACCTAGCATATATTTCAAATGCAAGCAACCTTGTTTTATACCTTTCCAAGTTTATGCACTTTTCACCATCTAGCTCTGCCAACATTGTCACCAACTTCATGGGAACAGCTTTCCTACTTGCTATTCTTGGTGGATTTCTTGCTGATGCTTTTTTCACTACTTATTCAATCTACCTTATAAGTGCTGCAATCAAGGTTGTTAAAATCGCGATTTAAAACGTAAAAACCATAGTTTTTACGTTTTTAGGTAGCAAAAACGAGTTAAATCGCTGGTAGAATCGTTTTCTGGTAAAATCGTGATCTGGAACGATTTTACACGATTTAACTCGTAGTGAAATCTGTAAAATCGTAGCAAAATCGTGTAAAATCCATGGTTTTAAAACTCTTTGAGACGATTTTACCTTTTTTTATAAAAAATAAAAAATTGACAATTTTTTTTAAAAAAAGCCAATTTTTATGAATATTACATTTTATTATGGTGATTTAGTATATTTTAGCTTTGACATTTTAAATTATTAATGCATTATAGTATTATATAAGTATATATACATGTTATGTATATAAAATTAATATTATTTTAATATGAGGTAAAATCGACGATTTTACGTTTCGATTTTACGTTTCGATTTTACCTAAGCAAAAAGAGTTAACGTAAACTCTCGATTCTGACAACCTTGGCTGCAATAGAATTCATGGTAAGTTTTTTTATCCTATTCAAGCTTCTATAATTTTCCATCTATTATTTGAAGTTCATATATTAGCTTTGCAGGAAAATACTTCAAGACTTTCAATTTCATCAGAATACAGAATATTGGATTGCATATCTAATATAAAATTTTCAATGGAAGGAATGAATGTGGAAGGAAAAAGTTTGTACATAATATTACTCCTATAGATTGTGCTTTTAGGTAGGTAATTATTAATTAATTACTATATAGTAAGGAGGAATCAGCTATGGAATATGTTGAAGAGGGTAAATTCTAGAAGAAGCAATAAAGATATGTGTGACAACCACATGGTCAAGATTTTGATTGACATCCAAAAAGTACTATAGTCAATAGTGCAAGCCCCATTAGATGGAAGCCTTTTTCAATTCTATGACCCAAAGAAAAAGGACAGAACAGAAGAGAAAAAAACACAAAAGAATCAGATCCAAATCAAACAAAAAACATTGTCATAAATAACTCATGACATGGTTCTCTGTGTAAAACAATGAAAAAAATGGACAAACTATTTTCTAACTAGCTTTATGTTATGTCTGGACAGACAGTTTAATTAACCGTTTATAACATAAGTGTTTATCATATAAATTTTTTTATATATATAAGCTATTTTCATAACAAAAGATTAAATAAAATCAAACTATTTTAATATAAGCTATAAATTGTTTTCATAAGCTATTCAGAAGAGATTTTTTGAAATAACTTGAAAACAACTTGCAAACATGTCATAAGATATTTCCATTCGCTTTCTCAAATAATATCACAAAATGATTATGTAAGTAGACAAGTTCAAATAACCTAATACAAACAGTAACACACTTTAATTCATATCATATCAAATCAAATCAATAAGTAACCAAAGAAAGAAAACATAGGTTTATCAAATACATTGAGATTATATAGTTCAATGAAGTTGTCAAATAATTTGAAATACAATATTGGAAGAACTGAATAATATAAAATTTCCATGACATTATGAAGATAATAATTAAGTTGAGTCTGAGATCAACAGGGTCTATTAATGCTTACAATACAAGCTCATATACCACCACTCAAACCACCAAAATGTGTTATGGGAAGCACCAACAGTTTGTGCGAGACAATTGAAGGTGGAAAAGAAGCCATGTTATTTGCAGGACTCTATATGGTGGCACTTGGAGTAGGTGGAATAAAAGGTTCACTTCCTCCTCATGGTGCTGAGCAGTTTGATGAAACTACTCCAGAAGGAAGGAAGAAAAGGTCTGAGTTTTTTAATTACTTTGTCTTCAGTTTGTCATGTGGTGCATTGTTTGCAGTTACTTTTGTGGTATGGATTGAAGACAACAAGGGATGGCAGTGGGGTTTAGGTGTATCAACTGCATCAATATTGCTCTCCATTCCAGTTTTTCTTCTTGGTTCACAAAAGTATAGGACCAAGGTTCCAGCTGGAAGCCCTATCACACCTATGTTCAAGGTATACTTTAGTGGGTCCTGATTCCCTGCAGTCAGGGAAGCACACATTTGACGGAAATGGATTCCCTGCAGTCGAAAGTCTCGGTCGTTGGATGAAGATTGTTTTGGATTGTGTTTTGAGTTATTTTTTAAAAGTCGGTTTGTTGGAGTTTATATCCAAATCATTTGATTTTCATCCAACGACTTAATTGGATGACTGCATGAATGCATGATTCCTCTAACTGCAGGGAATTCAATTAACCATTTGAGGCAGGCATGCAATATTGACGATAATATCGAAGTTGGATAGCTCACATTTCAACTTTCATAAATCAAATTCAAAATACAAAGTTGAAACGTGAGCCATCCTATATTCCGTATAAGCAACTTCGTAATTGATTGAATGCAGGAAATCTTATTCCATATTTTAAGCAACTAGCAGCTACTAAAAATGTAGAGTGAATAGACAAATAGTTCCTCAAAATTGTAAGCATTAGTCAAATAGTCTCTCATTTTTGCAAATTGGCATATGTATCCCTAAAATTATAACCGGCACTTTACAATTTCAGGAATGTATTTGTCAATTTGAACAAATCGAGTATTATTTAACACACTTTTACAATTTCAATGTCTAGTTTGCCTATTCACTAAAAAAAATATGACAAAATGACTAGTCAAAGAGGCTAAACAAGCTGCTCTAAATTTGATGACAGGTTATTGTGGCGGCAATTTGCAACAGCTACAAATTGAAAAATTCATCAACCAATGCTATCACAAGAATGCCAATAACTCCATCATCCTATACAGCTGAAATAGGAGATGGAGAACAAACCAACACTAGGAAAGAAATAATGATAGAACAAACACCAATATCACAAAGCCTAAAATCCCTTAACAAAGCAGTAATTGAACCAGTTCATCCAAAATTAAAATGCACAGCAAAAGAAGTAGAAGATGTGAAAATTGTATTAAAAATCCTTCCCATATTCATGTCAACCATAATGTTAAACTGTTGTTTAGCTCAATTATCAACATTTTCAGTTCAACAATCATCGACAATGAACACAATGCTTGGTTCATTCAAAGTCCCTCCGGCATCACTACCAGTATTCCCTGTCCTCTTCATCATGATCCTTGCACCACTCTACAACCATGTCATTGTTCCATTTGCTAGAAAAAAAACCAAAACAGAAATGGGAATAACACATCTACAAAGAATAGGAACAGGACTATTCCTATCAATAGTAGCTATGGCTGTTGCAGCATTAGTAGAAACAAAAAGGAAAAAAACAGCTACAAAATATGGTTTATTAGATTCAACAAAACCACTTCCAATAACATTCTTGTGGGTGGCTTTACAATATTTGTTTTTAGGTTCAGCTGATCTTTTTACATTGGCTGGTATGATGGAGTTTTTCTTCACTGAAGCACCATGGAGTATGAGGTCTTTAGCAACAGCACTTTCATGGACTTCATTGGCCATGGGATATTTTCTTAGCACTGTTCTTGTTTCTGTTATTAATAAGGTCACTGGAGCATTTGGACAAACACCTTGGCTGCTTGGTGAAAACTTGAATCATTATCATCTTGAGAGATTTTATTGGTTGATGTGTGTTCTTAGTGGACTTAATTTTGCTCATTATCTCTTTTGGGCCAATTCATACAAATATAGATCTTCACCAAATCATGGATACTAGAACATATATATATTGCTTAAAAATAACTAGAACTAGAACATATATGTATAACCATTTATTCTATTGTTGCTCAAGAATGTCCTTTATATATACCATGAGGGAGGGATATATATGCATGGATCCATCCATTCTACTGTTATTTATCACTTGGCTGCTTATTAATTTTTTCAGTGTACTGTTTTTTTTTAATGAATAATTAATCAGTGTACTTATTACTACCATATTTATTGTTTAAACAATACATTGTCAATTATAAATACAATGATGTTGTTAAAATCAACTTGCTAGTGATCATACATCTTAAATTCTTCTATTAAGGTTTTGGTGAATCAAGAACATTTATCATAAAATGCTGGCTTGTGTGGCATATGCAAAAACAATGAAAATAATAGGTTAAATTGTACTTTTGGCTCATAATTTTCACAAACTTGTGATTTTAGCTTTATAACTTTTATAAGATTATTACTTTTGCCACCCTATGATTTCTGGGGCGCGCCCTACGAAATGATCAAAATGCCCCTGTCCGTGACTCGTGCTACGGACACCCCCAAAACACCCTACAATTATAACATCCGTGGCTTAAGTCATGGATGTAGAAAAAATGTTGTTTTTCAAAATTACTCATTTTTGCTACATCCGTGACTTAAGCCACGGAAGGGTATTTTGGTCATTTCGTAGGACGTGCGAGTAAGACATTGGGTGGCAAAAGGAAAAATCCTTTTATAATAGTATTATTGGTCCTCGGCTGACTCCCATTGATTTTTTTACCAAATCAATATACACGTGAACGGTAACTCACATGTCGCACTAACATGTCTTGCTGCATATGTTGATATGATATGTAAGTCACTAAATAATTAATTTTTATGATAGTTTAAGAACCATATCAATATTATTTTTTTATAGTTTTAGAGACTAACATCAAACTCACCGATTAACAAAAGAACTAAATAGTTAATGAGAAAATAGTTTAAGATATTTTAATACTACTATATTTGAATACAATAGTTTTTTTTTAAGACCAATTTAAAAAGAATGTGTTAGTTTCTACCATAAAAAAAAAAGAAAAATGCTTTTTGTTACGACAAGAAAAGCAAGAAGAAATCATGACCATTGAATTTGTATCCAACTGCAACATGATTTCCGCTCCATCCAAGTATTATGTGCTTGTTCTTTTTTTTTTTTTTCTTAATGTGTAATTCTTGCCTTTCCTTTAGGAAACCTTCGTACCAAATAGCATACCTGAAAAAAAAAAATGTGTTAGTTATTTTTTTAATCAATGTGTGTGTGTGTTAGTTTTTTTTTGTTTTATACAGTGTATTTTTTTGGTTTTCACCACCAGTTGAATCTGGTTCGGGGGTAGATATCTCCACGAAGAGGGATCAAACTCGTCCCTTCTCCCTCACTGACTCGCCTCCTTGCCACTAGGCTACGCGTGACTCCACAGTGTGTGTTAGCAGTGGCGGAACTGGGACTTTTTTTCGGGGGGGCCACTAAAAAAATTATTGTATAGAAATTAAATATGAAAATTATATTGTGTATAAAAATTTAATTATCACGAAATCTTATTACATACTTTAAAGCCATTCGAAAGAAATTACATATTTTAAAATAATATTGTGTCAACTGACTTGAAATAATCAATAATTGACTTTGAACTAATACTCACACAAATTTATCATTACAAAATCATATGTTTTATTATTATTACACATATACCAAAAAAAAATCCATGTTTTTAATTGAAAATAGTTGTTTTTTTTTAATAAAAATTATGGACTATTGGCATTTTTGTATTGATATATACAAAATGAAAATTAATTTTTAAAGAAGAATCCCCTTGCTGGCTTGAGAGAGTTTTGTCACCAAATATAAAACTAGTTCTTTTTAAGGAAAAAAAAATAAAAAACACCTACCACCAAGTATTGAACTCAAGACCTCTAGGTACTTGGGCACCTCTTTTACCAGTTTAGTCAGTCTTAACAATTGATCATGTAATGCCCAAAGAAATATATATACAATTTGTATTTGTAATTTATGAAACTACCAAGGGCATACTAGTAATTTCCTATTTTTCCGGGGGTGGCCGTGGCCACCCACAGCCACCCCCGGTACCGCCACTGTGTGTTAGTTAATTATAGATGAAATTGACTATTTATTCATCTTTTAAATATAATTTTTGTTTTTTTATTTTTTCCGTAAAATGAATAATAATTAATTTAGAATTAAATATATTTTTGGTTCATATAAATATCTTAAATTTTATTTTTATAAACAATTTCAATAAATTTTAGTCTTAAATATTTTCTATCACAATTGTTTTTTTGTGTTTTAACTATCAACTTATAATTCTTTGAAAAGATCAACTATATCATTTTCTATTCCTAAATATCAATTTGAAAATTGCAATGAGATTATTAGATGATAGTGAAAGAAAAGTGTGAGAATGAAAGACCGCATTTGAGTTATTCCTTAATCTTATCCATCCCTTCATCCATCTACTCATCAAACCACGCTACTAATTAATCTTACTTTTCTTATTTCTTGACGGGTAATCCACTAGTCGAATCTGTTAGTCTTATCCACGCCGTCAACTATAGGTTTTTTAGATTTAAAACTATTGAAAGCTGGTTCGATCCCTCGCAACTGCAATTGGAAGGGGGCAAAAATTACTTGATACCAGAACTAACTTTCGAATCAGATTAAATTGGTGGTGAAAAAAAAAACTATTAAAAACTAAAAGTGAAAATAAGATCTTTTAGAATAAAGCTAAAGCTTTTAGAAAAAAATTAAAGCTTTTAGAAAAAAAAAAACTAAAGCTTTTCTATTATTGTTGTGTTTTTAGCTTCAAAAGTCTTTTTTATCCATGTATTTTACTCATAAAAAGTAAACAACTTTTTTCTTATCAAAAGTTTCTTGAAACTCGTTTGGCGCTTCTTCTTTTATTGAGTAAAAAAGTTTAAAATAAACTAAGTCAAACAGTACATAAGTGATTCAAACCTCCTTTCAATCGTAGTTTCGGTGAATCGAACCATGATTTTTATATCAAATTTAACGTCAATCACCATCAAATCAATTGATAATTTAGAGTTCGAGTGTCAGTAAAGTCCGATCATTATTTATTTAGGGTGTTCATAAACCTTTGATTCCAATAAACTTGTTAGTTTTTTTTCCCTTGGCCCACCATGGTCCCAACTCCCAAAGTAATACTTTTCTCTTAATTTTTTATTCTTTTATAATTTAAATTAGGGCGGATGCTAGCGTGAGTCACCAGAATATGTCTCTCACCCATGAGAGAGTTATTTAACCGGATATTGAAGGTTGCTCCGGTTCTAATATTTTTCTTTATTTTTTTTTTCAGAGGAATAAAATATTGTCATAATTATTATTACACATTAAATAACAAACACTTTTTTACAAAAACCAGATCCATCCATTGCATGACGACTTTTACCTCTGAAATTCACAATTCATAGCTTAGTAGAAACATCGATTATATTTATGATCCGAGGGAAACGAGATATGGACGATAAATGTTTACGGAAAACTGAGAAGAAGGTTTGTGTAATGGAAGAAGAACATTGAGAGATGGAGGAAGAAGAAAAATGGTGGAACAGGTGCAGTTGATTTCATTTGAGAGAGGGACCGTGACTGGATTGGGTTTGGATTGCGTTTTTTTATTTTTTCTTACTTTGGGTTTGGTGGTTTTTGTTTGACTAACCCAAAAACTCTTGAATATAAATAAAACATATTTATTTTTTAAAAAAATAAATTGGAACAAAATCATTTACATGGCAGGTGAAATTATTATTTGATAATTATTTTAAAAAAACTCAGCCAATCCCAGAAACATATGAAGAAATTTTATGAAACTCATATACCACATTCAAATCAACCTAGAAACTTATACTCCCTTCATTTAAAAAAGATTATTTTAAAGATTGTTTCACACATATTAAGAAATGTAATGATGCTGTTAAAAAAATATATTTTAAACCATTAGGTTTAGTCTAGTGGTGAGTGATTTGAGCAGTATGCATGAGGTCTTAAGTTCGATCATTACCGCCAACATTGTAAACAAAAAAAAAATAAAAAATTTTGTCTTTTCTATTTCTATTAGTTTTTATTTTTTAATAAAGAAATTTATTTGCGGTAGCTAAATATATACTCTATTACTTAGAATAACTAGCAATAAAATAGATTGATATATGTTCTCATGAGTTTAACTCAGTTGGTAAAGACATTGCATTTTATTGTAGGTAACGAGGTTCGAACCAAGGGCGGACCTCGACATATAATAATAGTGGGGCTAAAAAAGTTATGAACTAATGAAAAAAAAAATCATCCGGATAATTCATTAAACAACAAACAAAGATTACTACTAATACAAGATGTATATTAAAAAAAAAAACACAATAATAAACCAACAAATCATAAAATTTCTATTCAAAAAGAAAAATCAACAAACTATATCCAAAAAACTAAAAAAATATATTCTATTCGAAAAAAAATGGATTATAACTTATTGAATATCTTCTAAATAATGCATATAACTATTGATGCTTCACAAGATCCTACTTTAAATCAAATATATATAGAACCCACAATTATACCAACTGATAATTTGTTTTGATAAGCTAATTCAATTAGCTTATAACTTATTAATTTTTATTCCAATTTTACACGTATTATTTTACTTGAAAAGAAATCATTTTTTATGTTATTTCATATTTATATGTCAGTTCAATTTCTATTTTTAACCAATCTTATAAAAATTCAATTAATTATCTCCTATTTTTTTACAAACAAAGTAAAATTGATTATTCCAATATTAAACTATATTACTTAAACTATAATACTTTACGTGTAACGAAAGATTTCAAATAATAAATAATAGGTTATAAACTAACATTTGTACTAATACTTAAACTAATATATGTACCGAAATACTTACAATCATCAATAATAAACTCTAAACTAATATTTATATTAATATTTGTATGAATATGTATGCAAAATAATTTAAAATTATTTATAAATATTATTATTATTTTTTTAAAAAATAAATTGGGCTGAGCTGGTGTGGCTATAGCCACACCAAGCCTCATGCAGGTCCGCCCATGGTTCGAACTATGATACTCCATTTATAGCCACCACCCAAAAAAAAAATTATTAGAGATTTCACTTTAAAGGTGAATAAGTGAAGTGCCAGAAATTTGAATCCTAACTTCTGCATAATATATGTGATGATTCTACCAACTCAGTTATACTCATGGGTGAAGGTGTGAAAAACACAAGAAGGGGGGGCTGAATTGTGTTTTGGGTAGTTTAAAAATTCTTCTAAGTTATGAAAAACTTATCAGAGTTTGCAGCGGTTTAGATAAGTCAAAACACAATTTTAATCAGAACGTTGAAGATAGAGAGAAAGAGAGAAAAGTAGAGACAGAGATTTTATACTGGTTCCCCTTACAAACCAAGGGTACGTCCAGTCCTCTTGTACTACCAAGAGAGTTCACTATAATCACCAAAGATTACAATTGCTCAAGCAACCTTGCAAGAGACTTCCAATGCTCAAGTATACAAACAAGAGACTTCCTAATGCTCAAGCACGCAGGCAAGAGACTTCCAAAATAAAGATAAGAAAACAGAGTCTGAACAATTGATATGAAGATCAATGTTCAGTCACAAGTAAATACAACTTTTGATACAAGACTTAACTTAGAATCCTAATACAGAAATTCTAAGGTTCAACTAATGAATTAACAGAAGCTGAAACTTGAGTCTTGGATTTGAATATGAGTTCAAGTTGTATTTGAAGTTCTTAGTGCTCTAGGATGATTTTGGCAGAATAACAGCTCTTTTGAAATATTCAAGTGTCGTATCCTAGAACTTCAAACTTGCTCCAATTTATAGATGAGGGTGGAGCGTGTTTGATTTCAATTTGATGCGGTGAGATAGCGCCAGCTGTAGATAGTACCATTTTTAACCAAATCAGGTAACCTTGTATCCAATCAACCTTGGGGATAACGTTTTAGCCAAATCAAGTAATGAGTTCGTACAATAGTACTAACGTCACTATCTTGTGGATAAGATTGATTTCATCAGCTTTTGGAATGTCAGAGGATGATGATGATTTTCAATCATTGTTGCAGAGAATGTTCTTCTGACAAAACGGCTCTCACTGCACTCATCAGAGTCTGATACTAGCTTCTGACGAACATAATTTGCATCTTCTGATGCCTTGAAAATCTGGTCAGAATTTGCTTTATCATATCAGAGCTTCCAATGTGCTTCTAGTAAATTTAAAGAATTAACTTGTATATCTGCACACTTGGATTAAATAATTAGTATACCCTATTGTATATTAATACCTTTGTTATCATCAAAACTTAATTGGATCATGTCAGAACCTATTTTGTTCCAACAATGGGGACAATTTCTTTATTAATGGATATTGTTTTAGAGATTGAAAAGAAAATAGAAAGGGGCAATTTTATCTATACTAATATATAAAGGGGATACAAATTTTTGGGATGGCTTTTTCATTATTCCTATTTTACCCTTAAAAAAACTATAAAAAAAAAACTAAGCACAACTTCCACATAAAAATAGGTTTTTCAGTTTTTTTTTAGTAAAAAACAAATATATATTTTTCTTCTTAATAACTAACCACAAAAAAAAAGGAGGTTAAGTAGTTATAATTAAATAAGTCCAATAAAAAATTAGATTAAGTAGTTATTTATATTTGCACAATAGAAAATATTGATCATATCAAACAAAAAAAAAGAATATCGATCACACATGCCCGTTTGGCGGCTAGTTTTAAATAAAGTTAACGCAACAAAGAAGAACAACCACCTGATGGTGGTGTTTGTTGAAGGGTGAAAAAATTTGGCTTTTTTTTAGGGTAAAAAAAACTGATAAAAAAATGTGTTGTTTTTACAAATTTATGTATTTTGTGTAACAATATAAAAACATACATAAGTTTTTATTTTCTTAAAAAAAATTAACAAACTACTACTATTAACTTTATGTTAAATCATTGGTAAAAGTAGAGGTAAAAAAAGTCAAAGAAACTGTAGCAACAATTCTCCTGTACTTCATCCATACCATTCATTGGGTTTTCAACACATCTAATGGTGAAAAAGTACCCTTCACCAGTGAGAGATATGATTTGCTTTCCCACCCTAGAATTGGCCTTAAATTAGTAGAGTTCTTGTTGTTTTTGAAGGGACGACCATATTCTTATTCAGCAAAACCGAAGAACAACAACAGGTAATAACACAGTACTTTCCCTTACCACTGCACTACAATTTCACTTCTACAACAACGCGTTTTCTTTTAATACTATTTTCTTATTCATACGCTCTGTATAATTATTCCATTTTCCACTCTTCGGCTGATGAATTAATAAAAGAAAATTTATTGCTTGCTGTTCTGACTATCTTTTACTAATAAAAGGAAGCTCTAAATTAATCTTATGCCTCAATTGTGCCTATGTGGCATATCTAAATGAGCTCCAATTCTTGATTAAAAAAAGCTCAAATTCTTCATTGTTTTTATCCAACAATTTATTGTATTTGTCTATTCATTCTCCAAAGTCATGGTTATGTCTTTTGGTTTAAAAGTACTTAAACCTCATGATCGTTGAAATTCTTTCCAATCAATATATTAATTCAATACAAATTGTAACCATCTATAATTTTTATAAGCAATACTCACTAACCACGACTTTTTATCCATATACTCTCATTTTCATAGTTTTGTTCTTTAACATGTTTTCTATAAACCAATGTTACACTTTTTGCAATTAGCAAACCATGTTTATTCTCAATAAGTAAGTCAACTACTATCTTATCTTTTCAAGTATAAATATATATTAGTCTTATTTCAATGTCTATTTTTCTTACTTTTTTAGGGATCAAATTGTCCAAAGATGACAAAAGAACATATCTTGGAACATGTTGAGTTAGCAATATGTGATTTTAATTATATGTAAGTTTTATTTATACTTAATTTATGGATTTGTATATATGTTATGTAAAATAAACTATCGTATGTCTTTGATTTAGCAATACATTATTTGGTTCTAATTTTCTTTCAAAATATCGTATATATGTCTTGCAAAATTCTAATTTTCTAATTGTATATATGATACTTTGATTAAAGGTGAATTTGCTAAAGAGGGAGAGGTAGGGGAATAGTTGCAGGATATATCTTTGTGAGGAAGGATTAACAAACAACTATGATAGTGTATTGGAAAAGAGGGCAAAGTTGTGTGAAAATCTCCATGTCACATAGAAATAGGTGAAGAGTAAAAAATCCTCCAAAATAAAAGCCACACTAGATCACGTTATCACTTTAAGTGAATGAATTTGATCACTTTGATTAAAAATAGTGAAGGGAATGACTTGCGTCAAAATAAAATTGACACATTGATTTAATTTGATTCTAACCCTGATATATTTAGTATTTAATATAGTAATATTTTTATGAATTTTGTTTTTATTTATTGATAGTACTCTGTATAAGTTGTAAGATCATTCTAATATTTATTGTAAACCACTTTAATTTTTTATGTCTTCCATGCATTAGTATACTAATATTCACCTTCCATGCATTAATTAATATTCTAACCCATATATATATATGTGGTCGGTACTTGAATAGTTGCAGGATCATTCTTGGTGATGAAGAATTAACATAATACTATGATGGTATATCCACAAAGAAGACAAAGTTGTTTGAAAATCCTCCAAAAAAATAAGTGAATTTGTTTATATATTGACATTTTTGCTTCTATATGTGTAGACTGGAGTTTCAGTCTGACCAAATTTAGTAAAAAATTCTATATGGTTAAAAAAGAATATCCTCAACAAATTAGTTGTCATGTTGCATGAATATAATTTTCTATGATACGAGAACAATATAACATATTGAATTGAATTGGTTAAATAAAAAAAAATTGAAATCGGTTACAAGCTGCCCATTAAGCTCCCAACTCTCCACTAAATCAATTTAATGCATGATGAGATAAGAATAGATAAAAAAAAGTCATTGCAAGAGATTGTATAATTTACATTTGTTTTGCATTATTTGTCTTAACTTTCCATTAAATTGAATTATATGATGATACATGAATTTATGTCTTCCATGCATTAGTATACTAATATTCACCTTCCATGCATTAATTAATATTCTAACCCATATATATATGTGGTCGGTACTTGAATAGTTGCAGGATCATTTTTGGTGATGAAGAATTAACATAATACTATGATGGTATATCAACAAAGAAGACAAAGTTGTTTGAAAATCCTCCAAAAAAATAAGTGAATTTGTTTATATATTGACATTTTTGCTTCTATATGTGTAGACTGGAGTTTCAGTCTGACCAAATTTAGTAAAAAATTCTATATGGTTAAAAAAGAATATCCTCAACAAATTAGTTGTCATGTTGCATGAATATAATTTTCTATGATACGAGAACAATATAACATATTGAATTGAATTGGTTAAATAAAAAAAAATTGAAATTGGTTACAAGCTGCCCATTAAGCTCCCAACTCTCCACTAAATCAATTTAATGCATGATGAGATAAGAATAGATAAAAAAAAGTCATTGCAAGAGATTGTATAATTTACATTTGTTTTGCATTATTTGTCTTAACTTTCCATTAAATTGAATTATATGATGATACATGAATTAAGAAAAATTTATCTTTCTCTCACGAATATATGATGTTACATATTTTATTAATTAATTACTATTGTCCTAATATTTCTTAAAAAATAACTTTGTCACACCAACTGTTAAACTATTACTCTTTTATATTCCTTAACTATAATTGTGGTTATTTATTCTATAGTTTTATCATGATATTTAATGATAATTTTATCATACAAACCTTTGAACTTCTAATTTTTCCTATTTTTAACCATTGTGTGTATAAATATGTGATTTTGTGCACAAATGCTAAATATTTGTAGTAAAAAATTGAATTTTCGGTCCTCAACACTTTCCTCAAGCAACAAATAAATGACACTCTTCAATTTGGTACTATATAAGTTTTTTCTCATCATCACTTCACTAATTATTAATTTCTACATAGTGACTTAATTAGGTTACTCTTAGATTGGTGAAATATTTTAGCACTACTTTTTTTTTATTGATATAATCTTTGTTTTTCTACTTTTCTAACTTTCTTTTATTTCTCAATATGGATATTACAATTTTTTTCATGTGAATTTTGAGAAGAGAGTAAAAGAGGCTCTTAATTTTACCTTTATTGCATCTTTGATATTTGAGAAGTTTATGAAATATAATAGTTCGTGTAAGTAATTATCTTTCAAAGAATGATATCACATCATAAAAAAAAGACAAAACCACCATATTAATAAGAGATATATAAAAATAAAAAATAAAATGAATTACGTCTATACAACTACAACCCATATAATGAAAACTAAGTTCTTACACACGATTACACTATTAAATTAAATAAAATATAGATTCATTGCAAACTATATTATTTATTTTTAAAGTGAGATGTTTATCGGAAGAGATTAAACCCTTAAATGAATTTTAG
Organism: Trifolium repens; assembly: GCA_030408175.1. Taxonomy (NCBI): domain Eukaryota; kingdom Viridiplantae; phylum Streptophyta; class Magnoliopsida; order Fabales; family Fabaceae; genus Trifolium; species Trifolium repens. Next base: position 44,984,190 of record CP125851.1, read on the forward strand.
TTACCTCGAAAGGATTAGTCTTCATTTATACGCGGATGGTACATTTATTATATATAAAAAAATATAAACAAATCTACGATACAAATCAATAAAAATCTCATATTACTAAACAACCTTTTTATTTTTAACATACATTAATATTAAATATAATCATATTTTAAAATATTACCCATCAATCATTTAACTATATATGTAATTCTACTTATTATAATTATTATTTTCATTTCTTAAAATATTTTAATTATGTATTTAAACGAACCCGTGCAACGCACGGAATTCTATATCTTATGTCAATGGAATGTAATATACCATTAATTATTAATAGTGGCGATTAATATCAAGATTACAACGTATTTTTTAACTCTTAGTTCTTAGCTTATAATTCAAGCTAACTGGGGTAGGGCTTTACCTTTGCTTTTCAAACCCTATATTTAGTTTCAGCTGTTAATCTCTATTTTCATTCTACTATACAAATAATTGCTTTTCTGGATCAATTTTGTATTACTACTATTGCAGGTAGTGTATGATTTTATAGCAAACAATGTTTGATTGATTTAAGATTATTAGGAAACTGGAAAAAGTTTCTCATAATGTTTTTTATTTTCAAATTTAACTCTGCTCTGTTTGGATTGATTTATTTGAGCTTATTTAATGAAATAAGCACTTATGAGACTGTTTTGAAGAGCTTATGGAAATGGCTTATCACGATGTTCATAAGCTGTTTTCATCTTATTTTCATAAGCTTTCCAAGATAGCTTATGAAAACTGTTTGACTTTATTTTATCTTTTGTTATAGAAATAACTTTTACATAAGCAATTATTTGATACACGTTTATGCTATAAGCACTTGATTAAGTTGTTTATCCAAACTGGGTCCTTGTCTTTTTTTTTCCCCTTTCAAATCAATACTAGTCCAACTGTTTTTCATTGATAACAGTTACGAGACCACTGTTGTCTGTTGTTAACACGATATGTTAGTTATGTTTTGTTGTCCAGTTCAATTGCTTTACCATTATCCCTCTTTGCCAGTGCTTTATTTACTTCAAATTCTGCAGTAAAGAATATTGTTTTTGATAATCTTTACCAGTAGTTCGATTATTCAACTCTATTTGTGTTGCATCATGCTTTCCCTTCATTGAGTATATAGCTTCTATGAATAACCGACTTAATTTGCTTCACTTCTAATGCATGAATACCCAGCTATACATAAAATTCTACAGTAGAGGTTTATAAGATTTGTATTGGCATGACATATTGATCCGTCTCTTGTTGAGGACTATGTTGTGATGGGTTTATTTAGATATATTTTTACAGTTTGTTTTACAATTGGATTGTGTCGACGAATTGGAGGTTTCTATATGTGGCTCATATCCAAGTGTTTGATCAAAATCATTTGAATTTCTTGCATACCGATCTTGCGTGATATAATTCTCTTCATCGTACTTTTTATGTGCTGATAAAATTTGAAACGTTGTATGTAGTTAAAAGGAAATGGGGAATCTTTTGTGTTGTGTTCAAGTTGACCAATCCACAGTGGCTATGAAAGAAGGTTTTGGAAAATTTGAAAGGGTGCTTCAGCCAGGATGTCATTGCATGCCATGGTTCCTTGGAAAACGCGTTGCTGGTGAACTCTCTCTTCGGGTACAACAATTGGATGTAAAATGTGAGACCAAGACAAAGGTTTGTTACTGTCTCAAACTTCAATTAAACCAAATCTTCATGCTTACCAATCACACTAATACTATCTTTTTGGCTAGGTGCCATTTTGGTGCTATTATTTTGATTCCTATGTGTTTTTCTAACGATGTTTATCTCTTTCACTATTATTAGGCTACTTTCAATATTCTATCTGTATGCATAACATGATACTCTGTACTTTTTTTCATATTTTTCCATTGTTATAATGTTGATTAGTTTTAATGTTTATTTGCTTACAGGATAATGTCTTTGTCAATGTTGTTGCTTCTATTCAATATCGTGCCTTGAAAGACAAGGCCAATGATGCATTTTACAAACTTAGCAACACAAGGGGCCAAATTCAAGCTTACGTTTTTGACGGTATAAACCATAACCCTGCTTAGCAGTACATGAACATGCAATAAGTGGTTTAAAAAATATGTAAAATTATAAGGTAACGTTAAATTCTCTTCTCATTGCAGTAATTAGGGCATATGTTCCAAAACTCAACTTGGATGACACCTTTGAGCAGAAAAATGAAATCGCAAGAGCTGTGGAAGAAGAGCTTGAGAAGGTGTTTATTTTGGTATCAAATTGTGTTTATTGATATGGTGAACCGTGGATTTATGTAACTTTGAATTGTCTCAACAGGCTATGTCAGCTTATGGATATGAAATTGTTCAAACATTGATCGTTGATATAGAGCCAGATGAGCATGTTAAGCGGGCTATGAATGAAATCAATGCTGGTAATTATGAATTAAACGTCTATGTTGCAGTTTCCTCGTTAATTTATTTTATTCCCCAAAAGAGGTCAATAAGTGTTTAAGAATGCCCATTAAGTCCCAATTTAGAGGTGTCTCTGAGTTTTACGCTATTATTTCTAGTATAGCTGCTGCCCTATCTTTACATCCTAGCTTTGAGGTCAAGTTTGTTAGGCGACAAGCAAATATGGATGCTCACACCCTTGCGAGGGTGGCCATATCTTGGGCTAGTCACTGTATTATTGAGATCATTCCGCCTTGTATTTAGCAGTATTTCATGTATGGAAAACTATGTAGGGCTACTTGTAATATAAAAGCACTTACTATTAAGTATTTGATCCTAATTAAATCTAATTTTGTTGCAAAAATTTAGGCATTACCTTGCTTCTTTGGGGTTCAATAGACAGAGTCATGTATGATATGGATCACATTATCTTCATTATATGAGCTATGTATGATAGGCATTACCTTGTGTGACCTATGCATTAACTAGATATTGTATGAAGTGTAACTTTAGTTTCAAATGATGAATTTATAGTTTACTATGTTTCTCTACAGTACAGACTCAGAGTGCTATATGGTAAATATCTCCTTTGTTGGTGGATTACCATATTTTCTTATGCTATTTCATGTCTTTGATCAGCTGCAAGATTGAGGATGGCAGCAAGCGATAAGGCAGAGGCAGAGAAGATATTGCAAATTAAGCGAGCGGAGGGTGAGGCTGAGTCTAAATATCTCTCGGGGCTGGGTATTGCTCGCCAGCGTCAAGCCATTGTAGATGGTTTGAGAGACAGTGTGATTGGATTTTCGGTTAATGTACCAGGGACAACTGCTAAAGATGTCATGGATATGGTCCTTGTCACTCAATACTTTGACACTATGAAAGAAATTGGCGCTGCCTCCAAGTCCTCTGCTGTGTTCATTCCACATGGACCTGGTGCTGTTCGCGATGTAGCTAGCCAAATTCGTGATGGACTTCTCCAGGGTTCTCATTCTCATCAGTAGCTTCTATTCCTCCTACATCATATCTAATTTGTGTGGAGTGTGGTGACTTTTTAATGCTTTTGGTTGTAATATGATTATGTATCTATTCCTCATATATGTATATGTTTTTGTATCATATGTTTATATGTTTTTGTATCAGATTAAAGCTGCAGTCATCTATATCCTACCAAAATGTAAACCACTCACCCTTTCAAATTCATCCATGTAAAGCCCCTCAAAAAATGACTTTATGTTGATAAAGGACTAATATGATACAATTAAACTGCAGAATGTATTTTGCCTTGTATTCTTTTTTTTTTTCACCATAGTTTGCATCTTGCACTTTTTTTTTAAATCATTATTTTAATCAATTTTCATGCATTCTCTAAAACAGGTTGATCTTGAGATTTTAGGTTCCTGTGTGAATTAAGAAAATGACATCGCATAGATCTTTTGAATATTAGTATTCATTATAAACTTTGCTACAAAATCATAAATAATCTGTTTGTTTATGTTAGAAAAATATACTTTTTGATAGAAATCTCGACTATTTAATTTCTCTTGCACTAGAGTCAAATTAGACTAATAGTTAAAAATTCACCTCTTAAAATAAATAAGTAGGAATACCATGGTTTGAACCATCATGCAATGTCTCTGCCAACTGAACTAAGTTCACGATGATTAATTATAATTTATTATATTAATATATGAAACAAATATTATCACTATATACAAAATGAGAAGCTTTTCTTTATAAATTAATTAATCGAGCCACATCCATCCATATTGAAAGTGAAGGTAGAAAATGAAATAGTAAAAAGTTAGAAGGGTAGAATTGACATTTGATTATGGTTGCTAAAGGTAGAAGGCTAAACGTGGTAGGAGTGTGAGATAAAAAAATAACCCTTGTTGAGCAAGTTATCTATCTTTCTACATTTTGATGGGGTAATCCACACTCTTATCCACTGTAATCCATACATTTTCGGTAAAACGACATTCACCAATGTTATTTTCAAGTCGTTTTCTCTCTTGACCCACCTAATATAACATAACAACACACTTCTTTCATTGTTTTCAAGTGAAGTGGCCACAATTCAATCAGCAAAACAGAACAACAAACAACAGGTAATAATCAATCATCTTTACAACAACACATTTTCTTTCTTTCTTTCTTATATTGTTTTAGTAGTTTCTTTCTTTTCAATGCAAATGCATGCATGCATGATCTGAATTTGTCACTGTTAAAATTTCATGTGTACATATATATATAGCCACTTTGTTAATTTTCACTGTCATACCAACTTCAATGTGTGTGTGTGTGTGTGTGTGTCCTTCCTAAAGATGCAGTTCTTAGCTTCGCTAAAACCTCGGTAATAAGATACACTTAGGCTTTGTTTGCGAGTTGTATAGGATTCTGGAAGGCTAACTCTATATAATACTTCAAGCACATTCTTTTAAAAAATATTTTATAGTGTTCTTAATATGAAAAAGAAAGCCTAAGTATTCATGGTTAAGTGGTGTAAGAAATGTCATAAGGATCATACCATTTTAGTAAATGGATTCTAGGTTGTTCAAAAATATTTTATGGGGTGGATTTCGTTATTTGGTTGGAATGTGGAAAGACTTTTTTTATATGTTTTTGATTTGCAGATTTATTTTCTTGTCCATTTAACTGTGGCTTAATGTTTCTTTGAAATGAGTAGAGTAGTAATCTAACTGTTTTCGATGATTAATTGATAATTGTCTGTTGGTAACGAACGCAATATGTTAGTTATGTTTATTCACTTCTAATTCTGCAGTGAAGAATATTGTTTTAATGCAAGAATGTACTACCAGTTAAACAAGCTCTAGTAGAGGTTTCTAGGATTTGTATTGGCATGAAAAATTGATCTCTTTTTTTTTCCTTGTTGAGGACTATATCCTGAATGATGGGTTTCAATATGTTTTTATTGTTTATTTTACCATTGGAATGTGTCGGAGAATTGGGGGTTACCAAGATTCCATGAAGAAGAATTCTGTCTATATTTGCTCGTATATATACAAGTGTTGAGTCGAAATCTTATGAATTTCTTGCATTCCAATCATGCATATAATTCCCATCCTTATACTTTGTATGTTGATATATGTAATTGCAGTTAAAAGCAAATGGGGGGGCTACTTTCGTGTTGTGTGCAAGTTCAACAATCTCAAGTGGCTATGAAAGAAGGTTTTGGAAAATTTGAGAAGGTGCTTCAGCCAGGATGCCATTGTGTGCCATGGTTCCTAGGAAAACGGGTTGCTGGTCGTCTCTCTCTTCGGCTACAACAATTGGATATAAAATGTGAGACCAAGACAAAGGTTTGTTACTGTCTCAAACTTGTCTCATTTTTGTATCCATTGAATTAATGTTGATTGGTTTTAATATTTATTTGCTTGCAGGATAATGTCTTTGTCAACGTTGTTGCTTCTATTCAATACCGTGCCTTGGCAGAAAAGGCCAATGATGCATTTTACAAACTTAGCAACACAAAGAACCAAATTAAAGCTTATGTTTTTGATGGTATATATATAAACCATAACCCTGCTTAGCAGTACACAAACATGCAATAAGTGGTTTAACAATGTGTTAATTATCAGCTAATGTAAAATTTCTATTCTCATTGCAGTAATTAGGGCAAGTGTTCCAAAACTCAACTTGGATGATGCTTTTGAGCAGAAAAATGAAATCGCAAAAGCTGTGGAAGAAGAGCTCGAGAAGGTATATTTTATTTGTTACAAATAGTATTTCATTGATAAGGTTATATATAACAGTAGATTTATGTAAACTTGAATGGTTTAAACAGGCTATTTCAGCATATGGATATGAAATTGTTCAAACACTGATTGTTGATATAGTGCCAGATGAGCATGTGAAGCGGGCTATGAATGAAATCAATGCTGGTAAGTTTTTTTAAAACCATGAGATGTTGCCACAAAATTGTTAGCTATTATATGAATTAAAGTTTAGAAGATGTCATTTAAGTTTTTAAGAATGCTTATCATTTTCCTCACAGTATGTCATTCATGTATAGAAAAGGAAAACTATGTAGGCTACTTGTATATACAAGCTCTTTTAATTAAGTATTTGGTCCTAAATCTTATATGTTACAAAAATCATTTTACAGCAGTACTGGCCTTTGGTTTGTTTGTCTTCTTTGGGGTCCAATAGACAGTCATGCTATGGTTTATGAATTAACTAGATATTGTTTGAAGTGAAATTTTTGTCTTAGGATGAGGTTATGGTTTACCATGTTAGTTCTTCAATTACCATATTTTCTTGTACTGTTTCCTGTCTTTGATCAGCTGCAAGATTGAGGGTGGCTGCTAATGAGAAGGCAGAGGCAGAGAAGATATTGCAAATTAAGCGAGCGGAGGGTGAGGCTGAGTCTAAATATCTCTCTGGGCTGGGTATTGCTCGCCAGCGTCAAGCCATTGTAGATGGTTTGAGAGACAGTGTGATTGGATTTTCAGTTAATGTACCAGGGACAACTGCTAAAGATGTCATGGATATGGTCCTTGTTACTCAATACTTTGACACTATGAAAGAAATTGGTGCTGCCTCCAAGTCTTCTGCTGTGTTCATTCCACATGGACCTGGTGCTGTTCGCGATGTCGCTAGCCAAATTCGTGATGGACTTCTCCAGGATTCTGTGTCTCATCAGTAGCTTATATTCCTCGCATTTCGTATCTTATTGTTAGTATGGGAGTGTAGTGATTTTATAATGCTTTATGTCTCTGCAGTATGTTATATAATTTTGTATCAGACTAAACTAAACTCCTAATCTGATCCTCCAAATATTATGCTATCAGTCTTGCAAAGACATTTGTCACATTTGTCTCTTGAGAAATATGTTGACACAATTACAAATTTGGTAATTGGTTTTGTATCTTTGTGGGATTGATTTGGTGATAAAGTCTTTGGAGGACGGTTTAAGGGAATTACTCTTAGTTTTCTACATTATAATTGATGCATAAGTAAATTATCAACTATCACTGGATATATATAAGTTTTCTAATTCTGAAAGTTGCATCCAAGAAGTTTTTTATAAACTGTTTGAAAGCGCGCTTAAATTAAGTAGTGTGCTTTTCTGCAACACATTTTTGCATAGAAGAAAAATGTGCGCTTAAATGACTTTTATGTTGTTGGTACACATCAGTGATCTTAAGCAATTACATGTAATACAAAATTTGTATGTTTATGTTATGCCCTGCTTGTATGTTTATGTTATGCCCTGCTTGACCACAGGAGTGTGCAAGACCCAACCCAATTTGAATCTCAACTCAATGGTTTTGAGTGAGTTAGTCTCTGTCCCAAGTATTTTTATTCTTTTAATACAAAACAGACCGTTCAAATAATAATCCGATATTACCAATCGTTAGTTGGTTCAGTGGTGATTGGCGCTGAACTTGGTAGGGAGGACCACGGTTCGATCCCCCGCAACTACGATCGGGAGGGGACTGGAACCACTTGATACCAGAACTGACCCCCGAACCAGATTAAACTGGTGGTGAAAAACCAAAAAAAAAATAATAATCCGATATTTGGTCAGGATGGGTCCGCCGGATTGATCATCGGATTACTCGACCTATCCTATTATGCATGTATTTTTTATTAATTTATTTATTTTCAAATTAGTTGAATATTTATTTACAAATGTTAATCACATTTGTGTCAAGATAATATATATGGCAATATAATTTGTTGTCAAGAGTTTTCAATCAAATATAGTTGAATATTTATTTACAAATGTTAATCACATTTTTGGTAAGGAGATTAAAAAGAAAAGAAAAAAATAAAATTAAGAAAAAAAATACTATTCACGAAGAAAGAAGGTTCACATTGTATTATTCCTAAAAAAATCATGAACTCCTTATGGAGGAGAAACATGAGTTAGAAAGTCGGCATATGAGGAAGTTTCAAGTTTAGCAAATAAATCGACACATTGATCCACTTTTCTAAGTGTGTAATGAAGAGAAACATTGGTTTGTGGGAGAAGCTCATTTATGTCTTGGATTAACGCATCATGGATATGATAGAGCATCTTTGATGAGATTGACACATTGTAAAAATAACAAACAAATTCATCTATACACATGTCTTTGGCTAGCAAGAGGCACTCATAGATGAACCTTGAATGACGCCCGAGAAGAAAATCGCTTCAATTAAATATAGTTGTTTAATAAAATTTATTATTTTTGGGTAAAAAATCATTTCTTTTAATAATAATCAGATTATTAAAAAATAACTTATACATCCCGTGAGCTCAATTGGCAGGGACATCGGAGTTCGAATCCAGTCATCCCCTTATTCATCCTTAAAGATGAAATTTCTAGCTAGACTATTTAACAACAAAAATAAAATGGTTAATAGGCTTTTACCCCTTGCAAAGTAAACGCTGTAATTTTCGTTTTTGAGATTACCCTTTGCAATGTGTTGTTTTTTTTTTTTTGCTGTTCATCTTATAGGAAGGATTATCTCAAAAAAAAAAAAATCTATTTTGCACTGGTAAAACTCTATTAACCCAAAATGAAATAATAACTGATCCCACCCCTTCCCACGTTCACCCCTAGAGTACACCTTAATTGGTTTTTATCCATCCACTAATCCTAGTTTCTATTTTTGACGGCGTAATCCTGATTCTTATCCACTGTAATCCATACTTTTTGGGTAAAACGACAATCACCAAGGTTACTTTTTAGTCGTTTTCTTGTTCACTCACTCTTTCTGAACTTAACCCACCTATATATATATAAATATAAACCTATAGTATTTGATAGCATAGAAAAAACCTAATAACACATGCTTCAGTTGTTCTCAAAAGAAACCGTTCATATTCAGCAAAACCAAACAACAAAGAGGTAGTAGTAATTCATCTCTTTCAACAACACTTTTTTGTATTAATTTCTTATATGCTAATGACTATTAAGCAAATACCTTTTCTTGTTTTGTTTGATATTCTCACTAAATATATAATAATACTACTAATTCTATATGTTATGGTTATGTTATGTCAACGGAATATACCATTAATTAATAATTAATCAAGATTCAACATTGCAATTTGCAATGTATTTTTCTAGCCTTTTCACCATTGTTGGGCTACTTAACTTATAATTCAAGCTAACTATGGAACAATTCTTCCAAGTCAGATTTGATTTTAAAATCCTATCTTTAGTTAATTTTTAGGTCATAATATAATTCTCATGATCTTCCATGTATTTTCTTATTTTCTAGAAGTAATTGCTTTTATGGACTAATATATTATATATAGCCGGTTGGTTTGTTTTCAAGGTCATATCATACCAACCTCAACTTGTGTTGTGTCCTTCCTAAAGATACAGTTTTTTTACCTTCGCTAAAACCGCGGTAATAAGATTAAGATACACTAATTAGTATTATACTGGATTGAGCACTAGGTCGTGATCAACACTTCTTTCAATATGCGACTCATATACATGTGTTTGGTCGAAATCATTTAAATTTCTTGCATTCCAATCTTGCATATAATTCTCATCCTCATACTTTGTATCATGTATTGATGCTGATATATTTGATTGTAGCTAAAAGGAAATGGGGAATCTTTTGTGTTGTGTGCAAGTTCCACAATCCCAAGTGGCTATGAAAGAAGGTTTTGGAAAATTTGAAAAGGTGCTTCAGCCAGGATGTCATTGCATGCCATGGTTCCTTGGAAAACGGGTTGCTGGTCATCTCACTCTTCGGCTACAACAATTGGATATAAAATGTGAGACCAAGACAAAGGTTTGTTACTGTCTCAAACTTCAATTAAACCAAATCTTCATGTCATTCCATGCTTACCAATCACATAAATACTTTTTTTTTGGCTAGGATTTTGATTCCTATATGTTTATGGTTATCTATTTCACTAGTATCAGGCCACTTTCAATACTTCATATGTATGCACATTTTTCTCATTTTTTTCCCCCAATGAATTAATGTTGATTCGTTTTAATATTTATTTGCTTGCAGGATAATGTCTTTGTCAACGTTGTTGCTTCTATCCAATACCGTGCCTTGGCAGACAACGCCAATGATGCATTTTACAAACTTAGCAACACAAAGAACCAAATTAAAGCTTATGTTTTTGATGGTATAAACCATTACCTTGCTTAGGAGTAGATAAACATACAATAAGTGGTTTAAAATGTGTATATTATCAGCTAGGGTAAATTTTCTATTCTTATTGCAGTAATCAGGGCAAGTGTCCCAAAACTCAACTTGGATGATGCTTTTGAACAGAAAAATGAAATTGCAAAAGCTGTGGAAGAAGAGCTTGAGAAGGTATTTTCTTGGTTATAAATAGTATTTTATTGATAAGGTAAACTGTGGATTTATATAACTTTGAATTGTCTCAACAGGCTATGTCAGCTTATGGATATGAAATTGTTCAAACACTGATTGTTGATATAGAGCCAGATGAGCATGTGAAGCGGGCTATGAATGAAATCAATGCTGGTAATTTTTTTTTAAAACCATGAGATGTCCCCGCAACATTGTTATTATAAGAACTAAACTTATATGTTCAGTTTCCTTTTAAGTTTATTTTATTCTCCAAACGAGGTCAATATGTTTTTAAGAATTCCTACCTTTGTTACCTTTTTATACTTATATTTTCAGTTTCTTTTGTAACTAGAGTTTCTTATACTGTTTCCTGTCTATGATCAGCTGCAAGATTGAGGGTGGCTGCTAATGAGAAGGCAGAGGCTGAGAAGATCTTGCAAATTAAGCGAGCGGAGGGTGAGGCTGAGTCTAAATATCTCTCTGGGCTGGGTATTGCTCGCCAGCGTCAAGCCATTGTAGATGGTTTGAGAGACAGTGTGATTGGATTTTCAGTTAACGTACCAGGGACAACTGCTAAAGATGTCATGGATATGGTCCTTGTCACCCAATACTTTGACACTATGAAAGAAATTGGTGCTGCCTCCAAGTCTTCTGCTGTGTTCATTCCACATGGACCTGGTGCTGTTCGTGATGTCGCTAGCCAAATTCGTGATGGACTTCTCCAGGGTTCTGTATCTCATCAGTAGCTTATATTCTTCCTAATTCGTATCTTATTAGTATAGGAATGTGGTGATTTTATAATGCTTTATGTCTCTGCAGTATGTTATATAATTTTCTATCAGACTAAACTACTAATTAATCTGATCCTCCAAATATTACGGTATCACGTATCAGTCTTGCAAAGATATTTGTCATTAAGGTAACCCTTCAATTTTGTTTTGTGTCTTTGCGGGATTGATTTGGTGATAAAGTCTTTGGAGGACAGTTTAAAGGTATTATTACTCTTGCTATAGATATGAATTTTCTACATTATAATTGATGCATAACTAGACTATCACTATCCCTGGTATATACAAGTTTTTCTAAATTGTGAAAATTGCATTCAAGATGTTTTTTATATACTGTTTGAGAGTGATTATATTAAGTACTATGGTTTTCTATATCACATTTTTGCACATAAGGAAAATGCTTGCATCTGTCTCTATCTCCAATATTAAACAATTAAACAAATGATAATATATGAGAGGAGGGTACATTTCAATTTTGTCCCTCAGAATCTGAAGGGTTGCTTGCATTTCAGTGTTCTTTTTAACTGAGAAATATAAACTTCCTCTCCCCTTTATGAATAACAGAGTTACCCAAAACAAAGTAGATAATGGAAGGAGCATGATGCTACCTGTAAATCTAAGAAAATAATATAAGTCTAGAGCTATTTTCAGGGACTAATGTTCTATATGAATAAGCATGAACCATTCTAAACTTTTGCCGGTAGAAGTGATAAATAGATATCTAATACTAGTTCTGTTGTTGGATGGATATTGACAAAGTTTTGTGTCATTGTTTGAAAGTCTACTCGTCCAACAACCTCTCGGTTTAACATGAAAGCTTATCTCCTGGGCATAGACTAGGGTCTTAGTGCCATGGAAACTCCAAACTTGGGAGTCTTATCTTCGGCTCCGAAATCCAATTCGCCAGCCATAGTTACAAAAAATCTCTGCCAAAACCCTTGTTGAACGAGGGCACCTGCCTTGCCAGCACTGTCAAATCGAGCTTTTAACAACGTTTGAGGAAAAAATGCATGCTGAACACCAATGGTGACACCGGTTTCTTGGAGTGACAAGCTGTGCTTCACCTGTGTTGCAATTGCAGTCTGGGTTAGAGGGTTCACTTCGTGATAAAGTGTCGCTTTTAGAGTGTCAAAGCTGTTATGACTGCATAACACAAAAGAACCAATATCAGAACACTAAGCAGTAACTAATGATTAAGTTCCCAAGTTAGATTAGAGATCATTAATTGATAATCCGATCCATTTTCTGATAAATTTAGACTCTAGTTTTTGCTGGATATATCTCACAAGGTCAATGAAGCTTCAAGGAAGGCACTGTTGAAGCCAAAGCCGGCATTCAGCTTGGTTATTGATCTTGTTGGTATGTGTAAGGCAACATTAGCTCCCAAGGACACAATTCTTGTTCCTAATAGGCCTGAGAAGTTTACAACAGGGTCATATTGTCCTCCTTCGTTTCCTAATAATCCAATGCGTCCGGTAATCCCAGTGAATTTATTCAAGTATTGTAGTTCCACCTATGAATAGAAAATATTCAGACTCGAAAAAAAATCAAATTTTAAAAATGATTAAATATGATACTATACATAGTTTATAGGCAAGTAAAAAGTAATTTTACCTTCCCGGAATCCGGTATGTTACATTTGAAAACGGTCCTGACTCCAGGTACAATTTCTACAACTGTAATTGATGCAGCAGCAAAAACATTCAAGTCAGACACACTGCAATTAATGTCACCTGTTTTCCGTGTTCTAAGTAATATGAACCTGGATTCTTCGCATTCACGCAGTTAGGAGATTCAGATCACGTGACTTGGTGAATGTGTGCAGTCAGTAACTGCAGGGAATCCAAATTCAAGACATTCATATGGCTCTCATTTGGAAATCTTTCAGGGCTAAACTGCTTCTATAAATACTTCTAAGCCCGAGATGGCATACGAAAACTAATGTATGGGAAGAATTTGATAGTTTTGAAAAGGGTGCTTGTGTGTGAAGTCATTATTGAATGGTATTTTGTTATGGAGTAGAATAATGTGACATGGTTCAGTATTCAAACTTAACTACAAAACATAGAAAATGGAATGATGAGAAAAAGTTTGAAAATGTTAAAGGACTAAATCATTAAGTTATTCAGTAAGAAATTAATGAGAAAAAATGTCAATGTACTCACTTGTTATCCATTAGTAGAAAAAGAAAAGTAAAAGATTAAGTTGATATTCACAGTACCTTTACAAGAGAAGCCTGCATTCCAATCCATGAATTTGTAGTGAAAGTGAATTGGTGATTGTTCAGCATAGTCCTTGTAAAGAACATCTAATAAAAAATAAACAAATTTATGTCAGAATAATACTGGCAAAGAAGCTTAAAGATCCACTATTCTGGTGAAAGATTAAAATGGAAAAGAAAAAAAAAATGAGGAATTGCTAAAACCTTTGGCCTTATCCCCAAGATTTGAATATATCCCAGGACCTATGCTCATTTTTGCTAAAAATGAATGCTTAGAAATAAAAAATATTATGGTTTGAGTTTCACCTTTTTGTGATTTGTGGCATGAGAATTTATTAGGAGGGAAAGGGAGAGGCCAAAGGAAGTTTCCTATTGTACAAAATGGTGCACTTGATTTGTTTGTACCATGCATAAAACGAAATTTCCATATATAAATTGTAGCTATTGTTTGGTACACAAAAAACATGACATCTCAAGTTGGTGACTAGTGAAGTAAGCAAAGAGTGAAATTTAAGGTAACATTAGATTAGACAAACACTGTCTGATACTGCTTGTAGTCTACCCTACACTGAGGCTCCTTGTAATGAAACCATTACTGTTGCTTTAGGCTTAAGTTGATTCCAATTATTAGAGATTTATGTACATTTTGGAAGCATTTAACCATATGATTGATTATCTAGTCATTTTTTTTAAAACAACCGTATGAAAATTAAACTCAATAATACTAATGCACTATAGTCCCACATTTTATCAAAAAATATTTATCGGTAGATGTCAATTTCTTAAATGAATTTCAGTTATTTAAAAAGATTAATCTGTGATGTTGCACGTAGAAAGTTCCATAGTTTATCCAAAAATTAGTACTACTTTTTTGTTTTTTGGTTTATTCCATCATAGGCAGATAGAGCAGCTGCAGCACCTTGCATGACCTTAATCTGGATTTAGGTGATTATACTACTTTATATGTTATGGACATATTGTGTAAAGTGTAAAGTGTAAAGTATCTTTTTATGAATATTGAGTTAGAGAGAATTAGGAATTGAATTGAATAGAGAAACAATAGAGAAGAGAGGGATAATAAGGGAATAGTTCCGAGAGATTGTCCACTTTGGGGTTGACCCGTCACGGTTTTGACCTTTGTAGAAAAGGCGCCTCGGTAGTTTTGAAAGGTGTGAGTGTTATATATAAACTACTCCTTGCCTCGAGTACCAAACGATGTGAGACTATTTTGGTGTATTCAGAACACTAGAGAATTTGAAGAAATGTACAATAAAGATTTTTTACACCAAAATCAATTGTAATCGACATGTTAATAAAATTAAAAATGTTGAACTTTAATCATAACAACTGATACTTAAAAACTACAGTCGATGATTGTGTGGTCAAGATGACCATAATAGTAAAGGAGTGAGAATTTGGATCATCTCATTTTATCCCTCATATCATGAGAGAGATAAACACCAAAACAATTTTGATGAACCTTATACACAAAAATAAAATTGAGTTATAGTTTTTTTATTTGTTTTTTTTTTTTTTTTAAAAAATTGAGTTATCATTTGTGCAAACAGTAAGTATATAAGAACCACATATCATCCATATACAACCTATAGAATTAAAATTAGCATTAAAAAATTCCTTACAAAGTCCTCTATAACGGGAAAGTTACATATAGATCCAAAAAAAATAAGGAAAGTCAAGAGTTATAGAAATTGTGCAACACAAAGAAACAAACTGTAATGCAGCTAGCTATTGATGCAATATTTTGAAATTTCAGAAGGATATCAAAGGCTTACAAACATGTTCTCTTGGAGGTGCATGCCCAAAATTTCTCCCACCATGTTTGTCTCTTACCTCCAATTCCCACCTTTCTCTTATTTCGAGTTTCTTTCAGTGGCCACAGTCAATCAATTTCAAAAATAAATCATGACAATTACCCACTTTCCCACAACCCTTTTCACTCCTTACATTGAAAATTAACTGTAAGGACAACAACTTTTTCAGAACTAGTGTTTGTCCTTTCCTCATCCTATGATAAAAAAAAACAAATTAATTTCATTTCTAAATAAATTGTCACCACTTAAAAAAACCTTTAATAACAGTAATATTTGAATAGTACTATAATCTACATCAACCTATCAGACAAACTAGGAAGTCGTCGGAAAAAATTCAAACTAGCCGGAGGCATAGGATTCCGAAACATTGGATGACGGAGATAATAGAATCCTAAAGCCACAGCAACCATTTTAGGAGGCACAGAATAGAGTATAATTGCAACAACAAAACACACTCCAATAAACAACTTTGTAGCTCTTGGATCCCTCCAACTAACCAATGCTTGAACTCTTTCCCCTTGAGTAGCAAAATCACCCAAAACCGTTTGCACCCTCGCAGCTAACATCCTTAACCTATCATACCTCATCCGAACCAAATCAGGTGGTTTGGAGCTAGGCATGGTATCAAATTCTTCGTCTAATTCATCCGGATCAACAGCTTCGGCTTGTGATAATCTTGTATCCATACCAGCAGGTATTTTAGGTCTAAAACGGTAATACCATATTCCAATTAAAACAACGTATAAGAATCCCGTTGGAACAATTAAATCTGGATACCAAACAAGGACTAAGTAAAGTATATGAAGTAAAACCGTTGTAACTGGATTTTTCCATCTTCTTATATCATCTAACCATTTAGCTAATCCAACGGCCCAGGATAAAACTGCAACAATTCTAAACCAATTCGCTTTACTTTTCCTCATACTCCACGCGTGTGAGTCAGCATCCAACATGTAACGAACAACTTCATGTCCCATTGGCGGCTCAGACCGCGCCAACCACTGAGCCACCATTTTGGTGGCTGCACCACGGAGAGCTTCCTGCTGAGCCACGCCAAGTGGACGGATGTAATGCATTTTTGGAAGTAACGGTTGTCCATAAACTGCACACGTGTCGGGCATAAAACTGGGGCATGCGAAACGAACCGCTAACTCGATTTCACCCATTTTCTTTAAACCGGTTCGAGTTAGAACCAGTAAAGGATATGAACTAGTGTAGATTTTGTTGCTTTCTAGCGTAGAGACTCGTATGCGGATTTTTCCTATACGGCAATCTGGTCTTTCTTCTGACACGTCAGCAAACATACGCCAGTTGTCAAATACACCTACGGTCAATACTGTACATGGATCGTATACCTGCCACGTGTACTGTTCGTTCCATCGTGGATCAAAGCTATCTGTCACGGTGCGTGTTCGGACCCATTTTTTGCCGTATTTTGCTACACAGTAAGCATCAGTGGAACCTTTTCCTGGACCCTTGGATTTCATCGGGAGAAGACCACGAGCGCCTAGGATTCCAAGTTCAAGTATTCCAACGGGTGGTTTCCAGAGAGATTTCGCGGTGGGACGAAAATCGCTGCACACATGCGCCGCTTCATCAAGCACATGATATCCACCTTCTAAACAGAGGCGTAGGTGGACTCGTCCGCAGTAGGTTCCACCTTCTAACGGGAACCATTTGGCAGGCACGTGGCGGTCGTCTATTCGCTGTTCAATTGAAGTAAGAGGGATTACCACGTGGCCGAGTAGTGCCGCTTCCTTGGTGGTGCGATCTTCTACCAGAAGGACCATGGAATCTTCTAGTGGCTCTCCAGCTACGAAGAGAAGATCTTCGTGCCAGTGAAACGACATGCTGTGGTGGTTCATTGATCCTCTTCTAGTTCTCTGTGATTGAAACCCTAATTGAACCTTTACTCTTATCTCCGGTGCTGTTAATGGAGGTAGATTCGGAGTCAAATTCAGGTCTTGTGCTTCCATTACCGTAACTCTTAGATACCAAAGCTTCGGAGATTGATAAACCTTCGAACGAGTATGCGCCACATACGGTGCATCTGAACTCCATGCTTCTGGAAAAGCATCGTCGGACTGAGTTCCGATCCAAACAGAAAGCTGAATGTCGCCGGAGACTCTACCGGAGTTTTGTTCAGCAGCACCACCTTCAAG
The DNA here is from genome assembly GCA_030408175.1 of Trifolium repens. Taxonomy (NCBI): domain Eukaryota; kingdom Viridiplantae; phylum Streptophyta; class Magnoliopsida; order Fabales; family Fabaceae; genus Trifolium; species Trifolium repens. The sequence continues at coordinate 45,001,935 of CP125851.1, forward strand.
ACGGTACCATTGTGGAGCAAGAGGACTATCTGGAGAATCTCGAACAGGTACATCAGAAAGATCAAAACAAACACCACCGAGAAATTGTTCTGTTGGTGAATCCCAAACGGAAATCTCCAACGTGGCACCGGTTGCGTCGGTTTTATTGTAACCCAAAGCAAACACCTGATTCCATTCCGGCGAGTCATTGGGCTCGTTGGGCCGGTAACTAGCAGGCTTCGATCTAACATAGTGACTAGACGTTCGAACCTTCACGAATGGGCTTTCCGTTGGAGGATTAAGCCCACGAACCTTCACAATTCTAACAAACAGATACTGCATTGGCTCAACTAGATCATAAGGATGAATCCTTTCAGATTCACCGTTTGGTTTCTTACCGGAGATATCCTTCGGCGCATAATCACCGTTCGGTCTCTTCATAATCTTCACTCTATCATTTCTCATTGCCTGCATTTTCCTCACTTCTGGCTGGTGGTGGTGATACTGCATTTCAGGTTCCGGTGGACCATACATCTCCGGCAAAGGTGGATCCTGCTGAACACGAACCACCGGAGAAGGTGATTCTTCCATAACCACAACACGCGGTGAAGGAGGACCATCTGGAAGTGGAACACAATGCTCCATTTGTTCAGAAACCTGAAAAACCCTTCCCTCTTCAACCATCATCGGAGGTCTGTTCCTCTCTTGCTCATTACCACCGTGTCGCTCTTCCTCCGGCGGCGGTTGTTGCTCCTGCTGTTGTTGCTGCTGCTGCTGTTGTTGTTGTTGTTCGTCTTGCTGTAACATCTCATCGTAGTAATAAATCTTGAGACCTATTTCACCTCTAACCCAACTGAAAACACTCTTCTTCTCCAACGTATAATAAACCAAAGCTTCTTCTCCTCTACCAGAAAACTGTGTTCCATAAAGCTTCACTCTACCGAGAAAATGATTCTTCCGTCCACTACCATTTCCAAATTTCTTATCATTATAAACCTCAACTTCAAGCTCTTCAAACTCCATATTTTCCGGGTCGGAAACAATGAACTCAAGTGACTCGTTCCAAACCGGGTTAAGCTCCTTGAACCGGGTTGTGGTTCGTTTTCTCTGACCATCGAAGTCCGCCACAACATAAGGACTTGAACTTCCTTGACCATCTTTAGGAAGAAGGTTGCGTGCATCAACAACTTCGACCGCCAATCTTCTCACCGTTTGCGGTGGTCCTTGTTGAAACGGCGTCGTCATGGTGTTCATATTCTCATATCTCGAGAATAGAAAAACAAAGACTCGTTGAAGGTTGCGTTTTATTTATTTATTTATTATTTTAATTTACTAATATTTATATTTGATTTTTTCCGTATATTTAGGGAAGGAAGGAAGGAAGGTTTGTGTGTTTGTTGTGAGCAGGTTGGATTCCATGCTCTCTTGTGAAGGATTGATTTCTTTTGCAACTTTTTTCAATACCCTCTCCACTACGGGTTCGTTATCATCCACCTCAGCTTTTTTAATATTGTTTTTCTAAGAGAATATTATTATTTTATTTAAGATTAAATATTTGTATGAATGTTTTTATTTGATTTTAATGGCTATTGTTGAGTGAGAATGAATGTATTATGAATGGCCCAAGCAAGCATCTCACTTTTTTTTCTATTTATTTATTTACTAATCTCCTAGTCACAGACAAAAAGTTCTGATTCTAATTCTTAAAATTTTATGTGTGAGATATCAATTCCTGAATGAATGCACATGTGCATTTTTTATTTGTGATCATACCATTTACATTTTATTTTATTTTATTTTTGTAAAAGCAATCATAAAGTATGAGAAGAGTTTTTCTTGCTTTTTTGATATAAAAATTGAATTTTGGATTTATTAATGTTTTTAGAGTCACACGCTTGTTTGTCTTAGCCCTTACCCTTAAACAAATTGGGGAGAGTGGCAGATAAACCATAAATTTATTGTTTAACAAAGTTTGTTGTCACGCTCTAGATCTCTTGTTTGTTACTGTTGATTTATTTAATTAATTTAATACTAATATACAAGTATGTGTGATATTCAATTCAAGTATATGAAATATTATAAGAGGAAATATAGATGAGATTGTGATGTTAAAAAGTGTGTACATAGCAATATCTAGGACTTGTAGTTATGTACATGTCTATTCCTCTTCATCACATTGTTTTAACAATGTTGGAAGATGTATTGTGTTGGTATCATGGTGATTTCGTAAAAATAACAGTGAATTATCGTGATTTTACAAAGGTTATAAAGTGTAATTTTTAAAAAGTTACGGTAGTTCACCATGATTTTTATAAACTCACCGTAATATCAACATACACGTAGTTTCTCTTTAAAATCATGCACGTAACTCTTAGTGTGATTTCGATTTCGTTAAACTCTGTGATCCCAAATACGTATTCCTAAGTTTAAATTTTCAATGAAAGCTACAATCCTCTTGTAGGAAGGCACATGATTCCGCGTCCCAACCATGGTCCCATCATTTTTTTGTCAAAAAAGCATCTGCATTTTGAATAAAGTTCTAGGACAAAGCATCACCTTTATCCTTCCTTCCCTACCCCTTTGGTTCCCTTATTCCTCCCCATGCATCACTTGTCAACATCAAAAACTCCAAGCACCTTTCCTTTCTTGTTTCAAGCAAACTATATATTGTCTATTAGTAATTTATATATTTTATATATTAGTATTCATGAAGCTCCTTGAGGCACTATTCCATTATATCCCAATTGTGTTCAACAAGCTCTTCATTTTTCTGTATTTAGGAATGCCACATGAATGTTATTATATTGTGTAGTTAATATTTTATGTACATTTGAATAAGAAATTTGAAATAAGTTTTGGGAAGTTATTCATTTTTTTAACTATTAACTAATTAATCATGCAGAAAAGAAGGAATAGGAAGGAGAATAGTTTAGATAACCAGAAGAAGCAGACAAACAACTTAAGTTCAGGAAGAAGCTTCCCTTTCCTGCATAAGCATCCGGTGCAGTTTTGCTCTTTTTAAACTGGTGGACTACTTGTGGAATCTGATCCTTTAAGATAAAAAGTAAATTTTGACATAGTGCTTTTCTGATTTAGCATAATTGGGATCAAGTTACTGGATTAGGTCAGTGGAGAATATTGTTTAAAGAATCATATGCAGAGGAGATTTTTGAAAAGAAGAGGTGATGTCATCTGGTTTGTAGTTTTGTTTTTTGAGGTTTTTTCATCAAAGGATAGAAACCAACATAAGATTATTGGATAGAAACTATAGAAGCTGAGGATTCATAGTCCCGTGAACTTAGCTCAATTGGCAGAACATTTGCATTATATATGTAGGAGGCTGAGGTTCGAACCCCGGTCATCTCACTTATCCATCTTAAGGGTGGAATTTCTAGCCACTAGGCTACTTGACAAAAAAGAAGAAGTTGAGGATGCAGAAACTAACATGTGCAATTAGCCCTCTTAATATTCACTCCACAATCACTCTGTTCTTTTGACATGAAAAATGAGTTCTGACATATAATATTAATCATATAACAGGTTTATATGTTAAGACTGGAAACAAAGAGGATACATTAGATATATATATTTAATGTTTGAATATCTGCATAATACTTTGTTCTATAGATACATACATATGAAAGGCATTTTTGAACTTAAGTGGTGGATATACATTAATGGATGCAGGTCAAAGGACTTTTTATGGTGCTTCTGAAAATTGAAATTTACTAGATACATACATTCCCAAGGAGAAAGCTATAACAGCAGTGACAACAATTCCTTTGTTTTTACTCAAAACATCTACTGCAGTTCTTAACATGGTTTCTTGATCCCACTTTCTTCTTACTTGTCCAGAAAAATCCGGCATGTGCGCATTTTCATTTCTTTCTTCTTCGTGTTCTTCATGACCAACATGTTGATTATGGTCTCTCCCTTCAACATCACTCTCAGCATTGGTTTTATGGCTATCATAATGTTCTTCTGCTCTTTCAACACTGCCAATTCCAGTTTCCTCAGTGTCACTTTGTTTGTTCTTCTCTTGTACAATTCGCTTTGGGAGAGTTACGTAAAGGATCCCCCCGTCAAATTTTCCGGCAATCTTATCAACCTCGGAATCCTCTGGTGCTGGAAAACTCAGGTGAAAATTAACGCGTTTTTGCTCACTTGCTTGCCTTTCTCCCTTGACAACTATTCGGCCACTGCTATCAACCTGAAGCTTGACATCTTCCTTCACGAATTCTGTATAAAAACATGACAAAGTAAAAGAAAAAAAGTTTTATGAATTTTTCTTGTTTTCATGCATCAATCTTGCTGCAAATTTATTGTACAAGAAATCCTTGTAAATATATGTACTAACTATAGTTCATGGATTTTTTTTTTCTGTTAGATTATTCTCACATAAAATTAACAAATAATTACATAAGCCTAGTAGTATTGTATTGTATCATTGGTCTTAGAATTGATAATTGGGTCTAACGGCCCTACAAAAGCAGCTTGTAAGGTGAGGATTGTTCTCACTTATAAACACAACCAGGTCATGTCGCAACCGATGTGAGACTTCTTAACAATCGGTTTATGGGGTTAATTCTTCTCAATTGATCATATGAATATTATCATTATTTTCTTTTAAAAAATTAGTGATATTAAAGCAATATATACCAGGAAGATCCACTAGAAGATAATGGCCAGTAGAGTCCTCTGTCCATCCAGAATTAGGTACAATCTCTTCAACAACTGGAGTGCGTGCCATAGGTCTTATTACTCCATACCTTGGAGTACCTCTGACATTGGCCATTATTGAGGATGAAAAAATGAACCACTAATATGAACTTCAAGATTATAAGAAATAAGAAAAATTGGTATTGAAGAAACACTGTTATAATTTGCATGCAATTAACCTACAGAAGCTATATATAATTTGAACGTATAATTGCTTGTTGTGGTTACCATGTTTTCCTCGTGATCAAGCTCTATGGATAGCTTGCTTTACTTGCTTGAACATTCTTAATTATTCCAAACTTGAGGTACATGAATGTAGAATTTTGAAATGTGGTAACCTATATAGTTTTGTAATATAACATGTAAAAAAAGCAGAGTATTCCTTGCTTTACTTCTTTCGGCGGAGTTTATGTAATCAATATATAATGATTTAATATTTGTGCTTGGATTATTTTATCTTAAGGTCACCATGCAAATTATTTTTTATTATTTTAATTTTAAAGCTAGTCCATTGTTTTGTTAGTTTTAGTTTGGGGGTCAATATAATATGCTCTACTTAGTGCACACTACAAGAATTGTTGAGTATTTAATTTATAACAATATACTGTTAAATTTAAATTGTAATTTTTAGTGTTAACATTTCGATTATTATGTCAATTTGTCAAATTGACAAAATATTTGCATATTACCTTCAATTTTTCACTGTTTTTTCCTCTTCTTCTTTTTGGAGTTTTCACACTATATATTTGGAAAGTCACATTGTTTAAAGGTTAGTGGTCAAAGTGTTTTGTGGGATGTTACAAGCAGTGTGTTTGCGAGGGAGTTCAAATTTTTTAAATTTTACTAGTAATTAATAATTATAATTAGACCTTCATAATTATGATTACTTTAAAATAATCTTTAAAGCATTTCATCCTTGTAGACATCAATACTTAAGAGTTGGTAGATTGACATAACTCGTGACATCTACTCGGTCCGGTCTACTTGAGTTGAGGCCCATAGACTCGTCATTTGACTCCCTAGTCCATACTCCAAGCACAAGCATGCTCCACTAGAAAGCACGTGCGATAAACACCTTTAAATTGTGTGAAGAAATTTATGATGCTTGTAGATGGAAAAAAATGAGAATTTGAGATAACTAATAATGAGAAAAATCGAAGATGGAAAGCTAAAAAATCTCTCTCCCTCCCTCCCTCCCTCCATCCACTTATAAGGGCCTTCTGGTCTGATACAGAAAACCCCGTACGTTTTCAAATTCAATTATTGTGGTTACATCATAAACGAATAGAGGGTAGGACCAAAGAGAGGAGAAGATGCAAGTCCGAATGAAAGAAGACAAATATGTGTTCAAACCAAATCATCCATAATACATATCCCAAGTCCCAACACTCAAAATACAAATCAATAAAACTCTTAAGCATTTAAACCTAATAGGTCCCCACCTATGAAGCCCCGATACGTGACACGATACGGATACGATACGATACCGATACGCCGATACGTGAAAATTTTAAAAAATTCATATCCGATACTGGCGCGATACGTTATTTAAAAATTAATTTTAAAATTAAATATATAAATGCACAATAATATTAATAATGATAATTTTTTTTGAAAGACAAAAAATTATTATAATTATAATTTTTTTTTTTGAACAAGCTAAAATGAGATATATATATAAATGCGAGAAAAAGTAGTCCCCTCAGCACAAGGTGTGCCGAGGAACGCTACACAAGTTTACAAGAGAATCCAAATAAGCAACAACAAAAATACATATTAGTCAATGCCCAAACAAAGCTAGGGGCTCGACCACCACATATAAGAGTTGGTAGCTAAAGTAACGTCTGTAGGTCGCATCCACCGATATAATTATAATTATTATTATTATAAACGTCAATAGTTCATTGTACAAAGAGTACACACAAGCCAATTAGCTTGCACAAGAGCAAAACAGTTTGAGGCTCAACATACAAGGGTTCATCAGTCCTAACTAAAGACATATAATAGCTCAAAAAATATATTATAGTCATGACATCAAGCCTCTTCAACAAGTCCATCTTGTAGCAATATCAGACAATTATATAGGTCCTGCACCTGACAAATTAAAAGCATAAAGCATCCATTCTTATACTAGAATTTTGGGACAAACTCAAATACTTAACAACCTGTTATATAGTAGGACACCATAGTGACTTCAGAACAGTGGCAAAGACAAAAAATACTAATTATAATAAATTAAAATCATTAATACTAAGTTAAGTATTTGTGTTTCATTAATATTGTCCTAAAAAATAATGATCACCAGTACATTTTAAGTTATACATCTTAAGTTAAGTATTATACAACATCATTAGTACTATCCAAAAAAATACATAGTTAGTTACCCGTGTAACAACATAATAGTTTGACATTCACTAGGAAACACAGATTGTATCAGATATTATTTTTTATTTAAAAATAAATGTTTAACCGATACTTTTCCGATACGAGTATCGGGAAGTATCGGACGCGTATCGGATATTATTTTTTTATTTAAAAATAAAGATTTAACCGATACTCTTCCGATACGAGTATCGGGACGTATCGGAAGAGTATCGGTATCGGGTGCGTATCGGACACGATACTTCACCAATTTTAGAGTATCGGGACTTCATAGGTCCCCACATTGGAGAGAGAGAGAGAGAGAAAAAAAATTATTATATATTGAGAAGAGTTGCTACATTAGAGCACCTCTGGTGTTAGTTTTTCAACTTAGACCGTCGTTGGCTTGTCAACAAAGGACATTCAACTTTTCGCACTTTCTTGTTAGAGTTCGCCAGCTTGATAATAGCATTGCTTCAGTAAGTTCTGTAACTTTCTCACAAAAATCAATAAAATATAATTGTTGAAATTGTCTATTTTGAATATACTCCTTTCAGTTCTATTTATAAGAAATAAAACACATAAATCACAAAGACCAAGAAAATACATTGTGTATAGTTATTTTTATTTAATACTCTTATAAATTTAAAATTATTCCATGACTATCCTTATTTAATTCTACTAACTTACTTATTTTTAATATTATCTCTCATAACATTTATATAAAAGATATATTTATAGTTGTCTTTTTATATTTTAAAAAAATAGTATTAAATAGTGTTATTTTAAAATAATAATAAAGATCATATTAAATAGTGTCTGGAATAAGGATTTGGATCATCTCAAATTTTCCTCTCATGTTTTCTCTCCAATTTTTCATCCAATGGTTGGTGGACTGCACTAAGGCTCAAAAATTAATGGCATAGACCCAATAACAAGATGGCCAAATCTTCCAACCCATTAAGTTCAAAAAGATAACTTGGCGGGAAAGGCATCAAAAGGCGGAACAGTGTGAAGGTGGCGCCCTCGCCCAAGAATAACTGCTAATCACTTACTCGACGTACACCGCTCACGTGGAAGGGGATAACCACCCCTCACCTCCATGATTAGCACCGCAACGGGGGTGAAACCACCCACTACCACCACGATGAGACGGTGGCGAACGAGAAAACCGCCACGATCATGGGGTATCCATGACGTGGACGACGGCAACTGCTACACCTAAATCTCTATAAATAGAAGCTTGTACTTCATTGTAAAGGGTTCACATTTTTTATACCTTAAAGAATTATACTCATCATTTATACGATCAGTGTTATTATCACCCCCATTTTTTGTTCACTAGAACAGTTGGTAAACCATAAAAGGTAAAAAAGAATTTAAGAAGAGAGAAAGAAAAAAAGAAGTGAATGGAAGGTTAAGATTACCACCACATGACTAACATGAGAGGGAAAAATCGAGAGGATCCAAATCCCTGGAATAATGGTTAAAGAAAATAATAAAAACCATACTTATACTCCCTCTGGCCTTTATTATATGTTTTTGTTGAAATTTTTCACGTATATTAAAAAAAATTGATAGTGTAATTAATGTGTATTTTTTGGAAATCACAATTAGTAGATTATCTTGGATGAAAAGATGTACCAGTAGTTGACTTTTCATATTCTAATATAAAATATGGTTATGTTTAGAAAAGATGTTTTTTAAAATATCCAGGATGAAAAGAGGTTTTTTAAATAATAAATATTTCTAAAAAATTTAAAAGAAACTAATATATTATTCCCTCCGATCCTTTTTATAAAAAAAACAGTTGACTTTTTAGATTGATTAAATAATAAATGTATTAAAACTATAATATAGATCAAATATATCTATTATTAAATGAATTTAAAAAGTGAATTGTCTTTTATAAAATGTGTCCGAAAAAACTACTATTTAAGAACAAATTTTATCTTTAAGAAAATGTTTATAATTAGGGAGGAGTATAATTAGCTATGAAATCCCGATACGGGATACGATACTGATACGATATGATACGTGAAATTTTTTAAAATTTTCAATCCGATACTGCCACAATACGTTATTTAAAAATTAAATTTAAAATTAAATATATAAATACACAATATATAAACATGACTAAAATCAATAATATTAATAATTAAAAGCAGAAAATATTTAATCTTATACCAGAATTTTGGGACAAGCTCAAATGGTTAACAACCTATTATATAGTAGGACACCATAGTTTTTCTTTTGAAAAATATAAAATTATATTGACAAAAGAAAACCACAAAAAGTGTTAAAGATACAAACAAACATCGGGTGTCGGGACGTATTAAACATGTATCGGGTATTACTTTTTTATTTAAAAATAATGATTTAACCGATACTTTTCCGATACGAGTATCGGGCTGTATCGGAAGAGTATCGAGTATTATTTTTTTATTTAAAAATAATGATTTAATCGATACTTTTCCAATACGAGTATCGAGATATATCAAAAGAGTATCAATATCGAATACGTATTAGATATAATGCGTCAGTATTTTTTGAGTATCGGTGCTTCACAGATAATTAGTGAAGGAGAGAGGATTTATTTCTACGAGAAAACATAAAGCAAATGAATTTATATCACTTTACCTGACACAGTCAACGATATTTGAACCCAACACCCAATAAACTTGTTCTTCACAGTCAAACCCCAATAAAATTAGTTGATCTCTACCACTATAGACACTAGCAGCATTGTTTCTTTCTTCTTGAATCATCATCATCATGTCATTTCAACATTACCCACAATTTCATAGGATAATATTGCAAGACAAGAAGCTTGTAAGCATACAAAGATAATATTTTTGCTGTTTTATTTATTTATTTATTTATGCATGTTTGTTTTAAAAATGTTAATACCTTTTTTAATTTCTTAATGTTGCAGAGGATTCCCAAGAAATATGTGGAGTTATTTTGGAAAGGAATATCAAACCCAATATTCCTTAGATTCCCAAATGATGTTCAACAAGAAATATTTTGGGTGGAGAAGAGTAATGGTGATATTATGTTTCAAAAAAATTGGGACCAATTTGCAAAGTCTCTCAAATATGGAAATCTCTTAACTTTTAAATACATAGGTGGATCATGTTTCAAGGTTAAGATATTTTGTGTCAATGCTTTAGAAATCAACTATTCCAATATAAAATCCATAGTAGATGAAAAAGAAGTAGTTGAAGCTGCAGAAGAAACTAAAGAAACTATTGATGTGAGTGATGAGAGTGAAATACCAATGCAAGCTCAAAGGACAGGAAATGGCAAGAGAAAAATTAATATGGATTTAGATTCTACCCAACAAAAGTTATCCGGTGAGTTCATGATTGCTTTTTTAATTTCATATTTCACTTGTACTTTTTCTCCTTTTTTTATTTCTAGATTAAGTGTTTTTTTTATGGAATTTCTAGTCCGTTTGAATTAACTTATTTTTGAGCTTATACAAATAGCTTATGCGTATTATTATAAGTTTATCAAGGTGATTTATGATAAAATAACTTATAAAAATACAACTTTCATTAATGTGAACTTATAAAATAACATAAAATCTAATTTATATTGCATAAGCTGTTTGCATAAACTCAAAATTAAACTAATTCAAACGGGCCCTAAGTGTTTTTTTTATGGAATTTCTAGATTAAGTGTTGTTTGTTACTTAAAAAAACTATATTTTGAGAAACAATTACTTTAAAGTTTATCATTGGTTTATTACAGTTTTTTGTTTTAATAAAGTAGTAATTTTTATTGTGGTAAAAAGGTTTTTCAAATTCTTACCACCAAAAAAAAAAGTTTTTTTAAATTCTGCTTTTCTTAATATTTTCTAAATTATAAACTCCAAATTATTCATTTTTTTGAGGCAGTCAAAATTATTTTTTAAACTTCTGAAAAAAATCCTCTACATTATTCAAAATTAATTTTTTAACTTCCAAAATATAATTTCTAAATTATTCAATATAAAATTTCAATTTTTTTATTTTGTGAAAAAGGCCCGTAGAGCTGAGGACTTGAATGTGTACCTTGTAAATTAAGAATTTTATTTTATTAACTTTGCAGGTAGTAGCAGCATGGTGAAGAAGGCTAAAAAATGCTCAACAACTGCTGCACCAGTTAATGTGAGAGACACTAATGAGAATCCCTTTTTTGATGTTAAAATGACAAAAAGTTATGCTGATGGCAAATACTTGGTAAGTTTGCTATAAAAAAATATGTTGTAATTTTGACTTAAAATTAATATCTCTAATAAATTTGAAACAGAGAATACCAAGTGAGTTTTCAAGAGAACACTTGAACAATTTTCAAGGAATTGCAACCCTATTTGTTGGTGAGGAAATGGCTATGGAAGTGAACATGAGGTTTGATCATGGCTATAAAACATCTTATATCACCGGTCGTTGGAAGTTATTTTGCCAAAAATATAACTTGCAAGTTATTTTGTGATGACTCAACGCGAACCGCTTTTATTCACGATTATTATTAATCGAGTTAGAAAGGAACCAAATCCTAAGATGTTGCAAGGTTTTTCTTTCTTTCTTTTCTGTTGTTTTTGTTATTAAAATTGTTATTTAATTAACTATATATATGGCTTAATTTCTTTGATCCATTACAAGGTTATAAAGAAGGGATATCTAGTGATAATAATGTTGTAATAAAGAGGGAAGACACCGGAGGAAATTCTAGTAGCTGTCCAAAAGTACATTTTTTTTATGGTATTTTTCTAACTTCTTTAAAGTTTTTTTTATTTTATTATTGTGAAGGATTCTTAAATATTTATTATTTTTATTTTATATAGTTCTTTGGATTTAAAAAGTTTTTGAGCTAAAGCATTTTGAGTTGTTTTTTTCTATTAAACTTTAATTTTAAATACTTGTGAATTTAATAGTTATGTTTAGAGACATAATTAGAATGTTTTTAACTTGAGACTTATTCCCACTTGATGTTAGAACTTACTCCAAACTATATTAGGCGGATTAGTTGACCGAATACCGGTGGTGAAAATAAAAATCTTGAGACTTATTAAAAATCTCTAAAAAATTTGAGGACCTTATTTTCATTATAAAGTTTATATATCATAATTTTGTATTTATACATATTCAGGAGGTCGTGATGTGAACACATTCAAGGTTTTGGTGAATGTCAAAAAGCCGGTAAGAATAATGACATTAAATATGATTACTCCGTTTATATAAAGATAGTGATGTTAGAAGAACTACATAATAGCCATTAAAAAAAATTACATATATATATATATATATATATATATATATATATATATATATATATTTATTTATAATATTTTAGTTTGTTTTTGCAGATTGTACCAAAGGAGTTTAGGAAAAGAGGATGTTGTCATAATTATGTGGTGTTGAAAATGAGGGGACAATCGTGGTCGGTAAAAGTAACTTCTTATGGTAGTACTAAATGCTGTAAGTTTGGTAAAGGTTGGAGACAATTTATGCAAGATTGCAAAATAGAGATTGGAGATACTTGTCTCTTTAAGTTGATTGATGAGAAAAAATTAGTGTTTGAAGTTTCAATTGTAGGAAAAAATCATTGAGCTGTTTGATTTTTATTGTTCTTGACTTGTTTCAGGGTGTACTTATAAGTAAATGTTTAGTAAAACATATAGCTCTACATTTTTATGTTTTGTATTTTGTTAAGCTTTGTATGATGTGTAGTATTTGGAGCCTTACTATATGAATGTTTGTAATGTTTTTTTATGTTGTTTTTAACTCATATTGGTTCGTCTCCGACTATATAGAGATTCCTTTATAACAAGGTACAACGATATTTTAGTCATTATATGGTGTATAGTCAATAGTGTCTGATTTTGTGTTACGAAATCATTTCTGTTTCACATAATTCTTTCTCATTATTTCAAGCTACTCATTAATGTTATATGTTATAGGTATGGTATTAAATATTAATGACAGTTCACAATATAATCAATTCATACAAATAATTGGCTGTGCAATGTGTGAAAGAAGTACAAAATTGGACAAACCAATTAAGCAAATGGACTAAAAATAAGCCATCCAAAGGAAAGGCTTTGCACTATTCCCTCAAATTGCATATAAAAGGATTTTATTTAAAAACAAAAACAAAAAAATGTAGGGTGTATAAAAGGCTTGCAATCACACCCAAATATATAGCATATCAAGCATTGGTTATTACTATTTTTTTCATATAGTTTATTACTTAAAAATGCAGATATAGATATCTTAGAGGATCTAATAATACCGTGTATGTAGGGCCTAGCAAAAAATCAGGAAGAAAGATTTCAAACATAATAAAAGAAACATATAAGCAAACAAGACACATACAAAAATCAACAACAAAAATTTGATGGAATGGAAGCAAACAAACTTAGATTGTTCTTTTTTTATGTATTTTGTCTTGCTATATTCCCTACCTTGAAGGCTAATATAGTTCACTTCGATCCTTTCTGGCAAAGTCGATCGCATGAAGCCAAAAAAGCTGCACAAAAGGCTTACAAGTTACATCCTGAGAATGAAACTGCTAATTTTAATATGCACGTCCATAAGTATGTCCTAGCTTCTTATTGATATTTGGATTAATGTAGTCAAAATATATACCATACATCATGTTTAGAATATTTCGACTATTGAAATAAATCGAACGGTTTGTATAAAAATGTTGTACTAGCTTAGCGAAGTTCAATATAACCTTGGTTGAATTCTTGATTGTTTGAATTCAAAATTCTGCTGGCTTAGCGAAATTTTGCACATAGTTGAATTCAAGATCAAGTTTGCATAATTGTGTTCATTGATATGGTGTAATTAATATGATGAATATAACCTTATAAAATGAAATTTCATGTATTGGGCAGGGCTTTTGAAGTTTCCCATGGCACAAGGAGGAGTTTATTAAAACACAAAAAACACAAGGGTCCATGCGAAGCAACAAATCCCATCGATAGTTGTTGGAGATGCGATCCAAATTGGGAAAAAAACCGCAAGAGGCTAGCAGATTGTGTTATTGGTTTTGGTCACGGCACAACAGGAGGCAAAGATGGCAGAATTTATGTTGTCACTGATCCATCTGACAATGACCTTGTCAACCCAAAACCGGGGACTTTGCGACATGCAGCCATTCAAAACGAGCCATTATGGATCATTTTTCAACATCATATGACTATTAAATTGAAGTCAGAGCTTCTACTGACGGATAATAAGACCATAGATGGACGCGGTGTAAACGTTCATATTAGTGAGGGTGCTCAAATAACGATGCAATATGTGAAAAACATTATTATTCACGGGTTACACGTCCATGATATCAAACCATGCAATGGTGGCCTCATCAGAGACTCGCTGAGTCACTTTGGACAACGTTCGAGGAGTGATGGTGATGGAATTTCAATGTTTGGAGTTTCTCATGTTTGGATAGATCATATTTCATTGTGGAATTGTGCTGATGGTTTGATTGATACCGTAGAGGGATCGACAGCTATTACAATTTCCAACTGCCATATGACACATCACAACGACGTAATTAAAATCACGTTTACTCACTATTTTGTTTGCATGAATGAATGCATACTTACGTATTGTGCATAGGCACAATTCGTCCTGTGCTCCATGTAGTTTTATTCAAACAACATCGTTTAAAGCATCTTAAGACGTGTTTATGGCACGTGCTTTAGTCAGTTTCAGTAAGGAACATATATTTCTTCTTGTGGTGTAGGTTATGTTATTTGGAGCAAGTGATACGTTCGACGGAGATCAATTTTCGCAAATAACTGTGGCTTTCAACCATTTTGGGAAAGGATTGATACAGAGAATGCCAAGATGCAGATGGGGCTTCTTTCATATTGTTAACAATGACTACACTCATTGGCTTATGTATGCCATTGGTGGTAGCGCACATCCCACCATACTTAGCCAGGGTAACCGGTTTATTGCTCCTCCGGACCGAAATGCAAAAGAGGTATATATATAAAGAGAGAGAAAAAAATCTTTCTTGAGTTTCTCAATTCTTAACACAAATTGTTAAAATATAATTATAACTGTTGTGGTTCATGCATGGTTTAGGTGACAAAGAGAGATTATGCACCTGAAAGTGTGTGGAAGAAATGGAGTTGGAGATCAGAGAATGATTTGCTGATGAATGGAGCCTTCTTTGTCCAGTCAGGAACTAAGGCAGCAAATTTTCCTAAGTCAGACATCAAACCAAAGCCTGGGAGTTTTGCTGCCGCTCTTACTCGTTATGCAGGTTTTCTAAAATGTGAAGTAAACAAGCCATGTTAAAAACTTACTAGATTCTAGCAAGTAGTAAACCAAAGATCAGACCAGCTATTGTAATTATGTGTTTGTCTTTTGTTTATCCCTTTGATCATATTTGAAAAAATCAAGGGACATAAGAGTAGAGTAATTGAGTTGTAAATATATGTAACTGTAAATATATAAAATAAGAAGAACAATCATATTCTACTATGCCATAGGAAGTCATCAATCCTCTTGTAAATTATAAAATCAAATATTTTGAGAAATGGACCGGCAATTGAACTCAGGAAGGTACTTGTTCAAGGTTCAACCGCAGTCAAATTATAGTTGAATACTTTCTTCGTTCCAAAATATGTCATTTTGACCATATTACACAGATTAAGAAATGTAATTAATGTTTTATGGAAAAGAGAAATTATAAGTTAGTTTACAAAATTGTCCTTCATTAATTGTATGAGAAAGATAAATTGAATAATTGAAAGAAGGAGAAATAAATGGTTAAGGGTATAATAGGAAAAAGAGCAATAAATGCTTCATTGGTAATGCAAAACGACTTATAATTCGGTACAATTTTTTTTCTCAAAACGACTTATATTTTTGTTCACGGTTGAATCGGCCGGTCCAGTTTCAGAAACATGATAAAATCAACGTAATAAGAGTGTTGGTCTACTGTGACACGCATACAAACATCAAAAAGACATTACCAAATCAGGAATGTTATATATTTCATATTAACCTTTTGATAAAATTTTACATAATTTCACAAAACTCGGTTGGGGACAGCAAGTTTTTCAATTCCAGCCAACCAAAAAATCCAACTTCCTTTTATTTGTCCATGATACAACAAGGCATAAATCACAGTAAACGAAATTTCTGACTCAGTCCTCCTCTACATTAAGTCCAATCCGTGGACGTCTCCCATCAAAGACAGCTTTGAATGATTCACGCTCAGCCCGTATTCGCTCTTGAAATTTGCTGTGCTTCTTCGGTTCCGCACTATTTTGGGTTGGACTTTCCACTTCAGGTAACGGATTCGACTTCTGTATATAAACACAATACAATGGTGTCATAAAGGTATCTTCCCAATGAAAACATAAACTGGATTTTACATTGTTCATTAAAAACCATAAAACTTCATGTTTGTCAAAAATGAGTGAGTAGACAGAATGTTTAATACATACATGCATACAAGTACATCGGATTAGCTTAAGAAAAGGGAAATGGAAAACAAGTGTGTAAAATTTTGAAACCAAATAATAGTACACACTACAAAAATTTAAGCAATATGAAGTGATGAAGTCAAAATAACTCACCAGGTTGTATCCAGCACCAGGTCCAATCACCAAAGACAGAGCGTTTACCTTCCTTGCAGTGCCTATAGAAAATCCTGTTTTGCCAGCCTGAAAGGGTGGTTGCAAAGAAAGGGGCAAGGGGTACTGACATTAAGAAAATGCCTATAATGAGAGGAATCAAATCACCTGTCCCCTTTGTTTGTCCTTTTTTCTAGTCCATTTAATTAAAATAACACCATAGCAAAAAACACCAATAGAGAAAAATGTTGCACAATTTAAAAGAGTGGGAAATTTTTAGCGATTTGTCGTTATTTAATTAAAGGGACAAAGAAAGGGACAGATGATTTCAATCCATAATATAAGCAACAAAACAGGTTGTGCCGGTATTCCTGTTGTGGCTGCGTTTCAATACACGCCAAATATAATAGAAACTCTCAAATATAATGGTTTGCCCTTTTTCGAAATTCAGTGCGCCCCCATTGCCTCAACAAGCAAAGGAGTAAAACACACAAAACAAACTAGAAACAAAGTAGAGAAAGATAATGAATACACCTACACATTGTGAATCTGAAAAAACAGAAACCGTATAGATGATGGCACACATGGCCCTAAAGAACTTTACTATAGTATACTTGATGTCATCGTTCAATGTTTGCATCATACCCTTTTATTTACCCCTTTCCTCCTACACCTCCCATTTAACCCAAAAAGATTTAAACGAGAAAGCAAATTTTTGCTACCGATAATATACTAAGGTTGAAATAGACTTCAAATATTACACTCTCTAAGCTTTCTGGCAATAGCATTAAATACATGTCATACCTTATCACCCCAATGTACAGATTTTCGTTCCTTGCCATATTGATGAATTAACCCAGACAGAGCATTAATATTGCCCTTCATACCTTCAGTTTGGTCGATGTCATCTTCACCAAAATCTTCTGACCATTTGCTTTTACCCAGTTCTCTGACTTTCGTTGGATGTTCCTCTTCGGCATCCCATTTCTTCATATCCTTTATGGAGCCTATATTGCAAAAGACTAACCACAATGAAGAGACATGAAAGACAAAGAAGTAAAACTAATATAAACAATTTAACCGAATTGTTATCCAGAGGTGATACTGTGTATCCATTGGATAAAGAGGCGACACAGCCGCAGTCGCTGGTCGATTGGGGTTTTCTGCGAAAAATCCGACCCAACATAAAAAACAGCACCCAGGCCGAATTCTCAATCCTACAAATTGACAGCGATTTTTGCAATTTCACTGTGATCTTCAGCCATCAGATCCTATGCACATCAAAGTGCGAACAAGGGTGTTTGGAAAGCAGGACCATGCAATCCCATGGGTATACTCGCGATCATACCGACATTGCTTCAAACCATCTACTATTCCCTAATTATAAAGGGTTGAAAAAGAAATAACACGAGGGAGGGGAAGGAATGGGATAACATATCAAGATGGGCCGCAATATTAGACAGGATACTTATTTTTCTATTTATGGCCAAGTCAAGCATCTCATTGGTCAAAATCCTAGGTCAACCTGACCTCATCCAATATTATAAGGAAAAATAAGATGCATG
This sequence comes from Trifolium repens, assembly GCA_030408175.1. NCBI lineage: Eukaryota > Viridiplantae > Streptophyta > Magnoliopsida > Fabales > Fabaceae > Trifolium > Trifolium repens. Next base: position 45,020,154 of record CP125851.1, read on the forward strand.
ACTACCTTAAAGTTGGGCACCAGTGATCAGATGTGCCCAAAAAAATGATATTAACAGGATAGATACAGACATACAAATGCTAATGGGTTAGAGCACATTACCACCATCATCCTTCACAGGAGGGTCAACAGCTTTGTCAGCTTCTCTTCCTTGGGCTGCAACTAAAGCATCATCAAGATCATCATCCATATCCATGTCAACCTGGAAAACATGCCATATGAAACCACTCAAGTCCAGGCACACCGCCTCAAAATTTGTATATTAAACAACCGGAATTTCTCCTAAACGGTATATGACAAGCACATATCCCATATCTACCATGATAGGAAGACCACAGCCATATGGTAGGGTAGCTTCAAATTAAAATTAGAATAATTACAACTAAACCCAATGAAACCAAAATAATAACTTCATGTTATATTTTACTAAAAAATGTTACAATATGTTATAACTTTAAATATGTTAAATATTTTTTATATTAATCAGGTACAACTGTAGAGACCAATTCCTCGAGCGTTGTGGACCAAAATGGGCAGCAAGCTCTACCTAAATATTTTAGCATTCTTGGAGAGTATATATATATTATAGAATCGAATGATTCATGTTGATTTATACTTATTTTTCACCTCCCCAATTCTGAGCAAAATCATTATTTTAACTACCTTTGTTGTGCTTGTTCCCTTTCGCACTATAAAATTCCATCTTTAACCCCAGAAACAAAAACCAGAAGAGCATTTGCAAGTTGGTCCGAAATACTAAAATTGCACACAAGCTCAAATGAAAGAATATATTCATAAGTTACAGTTACCTCCTGTATTCTGTTTTCTTTTAGATCATCTCCATGAAATAGTGACTGTAATGTCAGTAAAAGAGAGAATGAGAATACAAATACAGAGCTTTTACTATACAAGTTATACAGTTACTGCCTGAAAATTGCCATTTTCACACAAATAATACCAAATTTACAGCAAACCTTCGCATCAAGCTGCAGATACAAGGATGGAGCTTCTTCCCATTGCTCAGCCATCTTTTCTATGTCCTGCAGTGTAAAACCATGGACATTCCTTGCAGCACAACCCTGAATAAAGAAAAATAATTAAACCTACATATAGTGAAAACATTTAATCATATAAGAGAACTTAGTCAATGAATATGACCAGAACAAGCAAACATTGAAAATTCAAACATTAAAACAATATGAAAATGTTCTCATCATCATGCAATGGAGCATTTTGGCTACACAATTAAGAAGTTTATTTAATTTTGCACAGATCAATAGTGATAATTAGCTGAATGTTGCTCTAAAAGAAAAACAAAATGAGGCTCAGTGTTGCTTGATGGAAGCAAATAAGCATACCGCTGGGTCCTTGTAAGTAGCTTCTAAAATGTAAACTTCATAACCCAATCTCTGAAAGGAATAAGAATATCCGTAAGCAAGGGAAACATTGAATAAATATATTTCATGTACCTACTCTATGAAATAAGTAATGATGATTATAACAGTACAGAGGCCATTGGCATTCATGCATCAACTACAAATGAAATCAGCAACCATATCATTTAAATCAATGGAACAGGAAGTAGCAACCATGTCATTTAAAATAACACTTTAATATACATAATCCTTAACATCCCCTTGTGCATAACTTGGGTTATTTATACAAAGTCCTAAATTCAACCAGACAGACAGTTAGGAAGCATAAAAAATAAAGGTAATTTTCAATGGTTCATCTCAGTTATTTGCAATTATTGACATTAAATGTTAGACCCTCTATTTGCAACTTTTCTGTATATAATGATAAGAAACGGAAGTGCATAATTTTGCAAAACTAGGTAACAGAAGTTAACTGAAACATGCCTAAAACTAGTTCTGAGGGTGAATGGAGAGAATATTACAAAGATATTGTGAGTCTTCTTGAGCATATATGGCAGAGGGTGCGAGCAAAAAAAGAATTAATGGTATACCTTTGCAGTTGCCCAAAATTGAGCAAAATCAGCTACCCGCAGATTGCGGTCATCCACTAAGACGAAGAACAAATACCACCAAGAAAAGGGTCAATTGCCAAACAAAACTGCATCTGTAGTTAGTGAACATATAGGCAATGCATGGGCACTGCACCACCACTTAATCTAATAGGAAACTACACATTTGAATTTATTATATTCTGTATCAAGCCAGTTCATAGCCAGCCCTAAAGCACTCCCTATGACTTATATATGCTTAAGTTATTTTAATTAACCCAAGAAACAAATTTTTCATTTTTGGGTACTTGAATAAACTACAACTAATTCACATAAACACATGTACCAGAGGAGATTAAGCCCATGACCGAGTACCCAATGCAATTCTATTACCAATAAATCAACAAATAGTGTCACACTAGTGAGTATGGAACTCATGACAAAATGCAAGATTTTCCATCCAGGTCAAAACTGCAACCTCAAACTATGTCAAATATCCAAAATAGTGGAATTCTTCTGTTTTAAGAATAATTTAGCCAACACATTTTTGTGATGCATACCTATAATAAAGGTAAAAACTCCCTCCTCAACAGTTTTCTTGAATGCTTTCAACATGCTTGATCGATAAGCCTGCCATGGTGGGAGTGCAGAAAAAAATGAGAGAATGCATTTAAAATCTAAATGAAATTTTTTTAAAAAAAAAAGGCTTAGTTGTAATTTTGGTCCTCCTATTTTCACCATTTTGTGGATTTGGCCCCCCTATTTTAAAATTTGACAGTTTTGGTCCCTCCAGATTTTGAACTAAAAAATTGGTGATGTGAGATATATTTTAAGTGACATGATATATGATCTAATGATGGAAAAATGTCAACATCGATGAAATTGTAAGAAAATTTCCTTAAAAAACTTCATTTAAAACATCTCATATCACAGCACAATCCAAAACTGTAAATTTTTAAAATAGGAGGATCAATTCTACAAAATAGTAAAAATTGAGGGACCTATAATGCAATTAAGCCTAAAAAAGTTTAAAATACACAGCAAAATGCAAGTAGCAGTTACCTCCTCCATTTCAGGTTCATAACAATACTCCATGACCTTTTTAATTACAGGCCTCTTGTTTCTTCCTGAACTTGAAGATTTTGATCCATCATTATCCTCAACCTTTTCAACCAAAAATACAAATATTAACCCAGCATCCACCAGAACTTTACTACATAACAAATCAAAACCTCATATGTGACAACATAATAATGCTTTATCATAAATATAATAAATCCAGTATGAATATTCAACAACCTTTTCAACCTCAGTCATAAAATAATCATCCATAGAATGAATTCGTGGAGCATCACCACCATTTTCGACCTCTAGATCCCGCAACATCTTTGCCAAGTAACTCTTACCACTACCTGAAAAGGATACAAACAAACAGAAAAGATCTCAATATAAGAAAATAATCAACTGCCTCATGTAGATTGGGCAAGAAATTGCTACACATAAACATAAAAGTCTTCTCATATCACATCCCAAGACTACGAAATCACAAACAGCGGGAGCTTCTTCTAGATAAGAAACACAGGCAATAAGGAAATTACAAACAATTGTCATCATCTTCCACAAAATCCAACACATGTAAAATCTCCAGTCACATGCATACTATTTATGAATTTTGTCCGCACTATACCCAGCGGCAGATCTTCTATGGGATAGGGGGAGGCCATGGCCCCTTCAAATATTTATTATTTTCCATTAATAATATCCATATTATATTAAGATTAGTAAAATAGTTAAATATACTACTATTTTATTCCAAATAGAATCAATGTTAATCCGATGGTGTAGTGGTAAGACCGTGTTTCCCTCAGAGGACATGAGATCGATTCCCGTGTGGGTTATATTTTTGCATTTTATTGCAGAAAATGGTATAGGTTTGATTCAAGCCTAGTAATTCAGGCTTTTAAAACGGACATAACCACTATACCACCATCACATAATTTATTAATGATTTGGTAATATATTTGGTTTTAAAATATTTGGTCCCCTCAAAGAAATCGACCAAGCTCCGCCACTCACTTTACCTATACCATTTATGTAAAAAATCATCATACTAACTCAACTCGCATAACAATAACAGTTCACCAAAACATATCTAAACCAACAATGGTAATTAATAATACAGCAACGAAAAGCACACACCGGGAAAACCACGAAGTATGATCACAAAATGATCAGGACGTGAAGTTCGGTGTGGATTCCGGAATAATTGGGAAGCATCAACAAACTTCGGCTTCTCATCAGATATTCGATTCTGTGAAAAATGTTGAGCATCTCCGGTGTACTGTTTCGAGGGTTCCTGACAGAAATTAAAAAGTAAACGCTCAGAACAAAAAGCTAACAACAGCATTATCAAACAATGACAATAAGCATTGCATTAGCATATTAGCAATAGCATACCTCCAAAGGAAATCCGGTTGAAAATTCGGGAAGGTGGGGTTTATTGTTGTGAAAATAAGGTTGGTGTAAGGGGTGAGGTTCATGAGAAACGGAAGAAGTAACAGGAAAAAGAGAAGGTGGTTTCTTAGGTGGAGAAAAGTAGGTTTTGAAGTGATTAACAGGTGGATCCATTGGAAGAGGTGGTGGAGGAGAAGTAGGAAGAGGAGGCATGTTACTGAAGAATCTAGAACCTTCCAATTGACCAGAATTATCCGGAAAACTATTGGTAGTACCATTAGGGTAAGGATTTGGATACGGATAAGGATGGTGCAATTCTCTGGAATTCAAATTATGATTTGGATATGGTTGAAATTGAAAATTGTGATCGTGGTAAGGTGCATTGATCTCGCTGTGGTGTTGTTGAGGATGATAAGTTGGTGGTGGTGGTGGTGGTGTTGGAGGAAATTGATGGTGTGGCGGCGGCGGCGGCGGAGGTGGTGGTGAGAGTGAGGGTGTGACGTAAGCGTGATGAGGATGTTGAAATTGAGGTGGATTAAGACCGTGATCACGAATAAGCTTCAATCTTCGTTCGTCTTCATCTTCGATTCTTGGTTTCTTGAAGGTTCTGTCGAAATCGGAATCGTAAGCGAAGTTAGGGTTAGGTGGTGGTGGTGGTGGGCAATTAGAGGAAGGGGGAGGGCAAAAGGGGAAGTGTTGAATGAAGCAATTTGGGCAGAGATTGTTTTGGTATTGGATTGGTCTGGGATTGAGATTGGGACGCCATTGACGATGATCCATTGTTGTTGTTGTTCTTCTTCAGCGATTGAGTTGGAACCCACTGAAGTAGAAAGACGGAGAAAGAAACAGAGCGTTATGTGTTACACTTACACAGATCAAGATGCTGTATCAAGAGATTTTTTTTATATTTTTTTTTTTGTGCTAAGTATCAAGAGACTTTAAACATAATTTTGTGTTTTGAAGTATTTAAAAATTTTGAGACTATAAACATAATAATCACTTAAAAATTTGTTACAGATTTTTAAACGAAAATTAAAAAAAAAAAAAGTGAGTTATTTATTTTAGGATTAAACATCATTTTCGTTTCTGTAAGTTCGTGATTTTTTGGTTTTAGTCCCTGTATCTTTTTTTATTGCAAATTAATCCATTCAAATCTTTTGGTTTTAGTCCCTTAAAACTAAAATCCGCAAGAAAATTCGGAGGAAACCAACGAATTTTTCTGCAGATTTTCCTGCGGAATTTAGCTTTAGGGACTAAAATAAAAAAGATTTGCATATGCAGGGACTAATTTACAACAAAAAAATTTATGAACTTACAAGGACGAAAATAATGTTTAAGCTTTTATTTTAATAGTTTTCTTTTTTGACACACAAAAATTCATCATGTCATTTAACAATAAAAAATAGAGTTGAATCAAATAATTGAAGACCAACATAAAATTTTAATACTCTAGCAAGTGAATAAGCAACAAAATTAATTTGTCTTTACATAAACTATCGTAAAGTTTTGGTAATTTATAACAACTCTCACATTTCTAAAATATAGCTAAATTTCATTTGATTAAGTTATGACGTTTATTTCTAAAATAAACAATTTAGTTCAATGATGACTCTTGTATACTCTAACTAGTATTTTTACCCGTGCGACCAGGGATTTTTTTTCTTTATGGGATATTTTTTTATTTTATAAATTAAACAAATGTAGTAAAATAGATTTATAGAAAGAAATTGTTTTATTAAATTTAAGAAAAAATGCAATTTTATATATATGCTATTCACACTAAAGATTTAGATAAATACCACCTTGTACTAACCTCATTAGCAAAGCCGCATGGGTAGATACAATGAATTTGTGGGGATAAAACTGCCAAAATGGACAAAACATAAAAAAATTAAGGATTAATAGACTTTTACCCCCTGCAAAGTATGCGAGTTTTGCGTTACCCTCTGTAAAAAAAAATATTGAGATTACCCCATGCAATGTGTTTTTATTTTTTTTCGGAGTTCGTTTTACCTTCCCTATAATGTTGGTTTTTTTTTTACCCCTGTACCATAGGGGGGTAAAATACACTGCGAAAAAAATAAAAACACATTGCAGGGGATAATCTTAAAACAAAAATAATTACAGGGGGTAACGTAAAACTCGCCTACTTTGCAGGAGGTAAAAACCTATTAACCCAAAAATTAAAAAATTAAAAATAACCATCAAATTCTAAGAAGGGGTACGTGGCACTAACCATCGTCAAAATTATACCACTTAAATAAATTAACTAATAACATTTACCCACCCAATCATACACATGTCAACACGTTTTGGAAAAGACAAAAAATAAAACCAACACAAAGAACCGGAAAACTTACAAAACGAACCGGTCAACCCAATTAGATGAGGTGGAGTGCCTATTTACGATCTACAGTAGTAATTTCATGTTTCCTGTTTGTCAAGAGTATAGATTCACCAAGCCAAAAAATGCATATGCCTCTTGTGGTGGTCGGGTGCCATGGAACTACATAGTTTTTGGTTTCATGAAATTTCCTTAATCATTCCGAATGCACATACCAACTCCAACTTTTTGTTGATCATTGAATAATGCTAAATCAATAATATATTACACATAAATTTATAAGGAGTGTCCACCAGATATTTGGAAATGAATACTTAAGAATGCCTAACAACAATGATATTAAACGGGGAGACATGTGGTTTTTGGAGTATGTTAGGTAACATTGATTGCGTGGATTGAGAATGTAAAAATTGTCCAATAGCGTAGAAGAGTTAATTTCGTCCTGATGATTATGGCAAAGCCACAATAATGGTTGAAGCAATGACTTCACATGATTTACTGAAGCACTCTTTTAAGATAGTCACCATCGTGATGCTTTAACTAATCATCATAATATAATTAGTGTAAGAATAAATTTAAGAATTGTCTGCATTACGTTGATTGATTTCTTATGTTGTACTCGTTCTTTTCCTTTTTACTTGTCACTTTTGTAGCAAAAATATGTTCATACATACTAATATTTTCCTAGTTTATGAAATATGTTCATACTTATTATTTTCAAAGTTCAATGAAATATTATCTTTGAAGTATTTAATGCAGCGAGATAAATTAATTATTTTGTGCATTTATTGCAAGGATAAAAATAGATAAACAAAACAATAAAATAAGCAATTATCGTTTCTACCAAAAAAAAAAAAGAAATTATCCTTAAAAGCTACTATTATAAAAAAATATATACTGTATTCTTTTTATTGCATTAATTAGCAATTATATAATATAAATCAAATTTTTCATTAAAATTAAAGTAATTAACTCCAATGATCTTTGTCAAAAAGAAAAAAGAAAAAAACTCCAATGATCAAACATTAGAGGCAACTATATTAAGGACATACTCATTTCTTTGTGAAAATTGATTTGCTTTAAGCCACCCATTTTACATTATTTAATGCTGATATATCATCCTCTGATAATCTTGATTTCTATATAACTCCATAATCAATTTGTTAGCTGCTTCAAATTAAGATCATACCAAGAAACACAAATCCAGTTTTCTGAGTAATTTTATCGTTTTCTGAATACTATTTATCGTGATAACTAGAGGTGTAAATGAAAGGATAATTAGAGCTAATAAGAACTCAATCTTTTTGTAGGATATAAGAACTCAATCTACTTAAGTTTATTCTAAAATATATAAATATAAAATAAAATTGTTAAGGGGAATATTACCTCATTTTCTACTACCTATCAATACCGGATTCCCTAAAAACTAAAATTTATTCCAAAATCTAAAAATGTCAGGGACATACTAATCTCAGCCATCTAACATCATAGTCTCTTACATAGGACTTTTCATGTTGAAGGAGGAATTTCCCAATCCTTTGATACTGGTCCATAATCATAAATTATTTCTCTGTGGCAAGACCATACAAGTTTTATAGCCTCTGGTGTTCCGATTCCTGCACCCCTCGGGTCACCAGCTGGTCCAAACCTGCATAAATACAATAATTGTTTTTCATAAATTGATGCATCAATATATATATTTTGGTTCCAAGTTCCAACCAACAAATAAATCATTTGAAAATTGAAAGATATCCACTTACCAGTGGTTTTGTGGAGCTCCAGTTGTTCTTGCTCTTAGACCTGCATAAGTGGTGCCATTTACCGATTTCCCAATCACTTCCTGCAAATTTATTTTTAAACATAAATCAATGATCATGTCAGATTGAGACCGCGTATAATAAAACCACAAATATTTCAAAAGATAACCTGGAAGTGAAAATATTAATATCAAGTCTTTCTTTTTTTGACAAAATATTAATATCAAGTCTTATATCCTAAAAGCTGTAACTTGGTTTTTGGAGTGAAATATGAAACACCAAAGTATTTAATTAATATTTTGAAAGGCCAAATATGCCATGAAAATATGATAATATGATGGGAGTCCTACTAACATTGAGATATATCCCATACCCAAATAATTTGAGTAATTCAAAAATCTTACCTGTAAAAATAAAGGATCATTTGAAACTACAGCGGCAGTTAGGTGTGCATGCATTTTTTCCAAAATCTCCAACACAATCGGTAGTTGACTGCTCTTGTAGTCAGTAATAACCTGGAAATGAAAATAAAAACTATTTATCTTGCAAAAAAAACAAATTGACATTATATTTTGAAAAAAAAAAAGGCATCATAGCTTTATTTTCATGTTCCAAGTCTCATTTTTCACACCTGGAAAGGTCCAAATATTTCTTTTGTCACGAGGTCATAATTCTTATCCTTCACAATTTCTTCTAGGGGAACATAAACTGCAGTTGGTTTAATAGCACCATAAACTTGCGGAATCGAATGGTCCTCCAAAGGCTGACCCCCAAAGAGCAGCTTGGATCCTGGTATCTCAAGTAAATTTTTCGTGTGCTCAAGCAATGATTCAGTTGTAAACTGCAACATGAGTAAAAATATGATAAGAATTTCAAAAGAAGTGTAGTAGCATAAAACAAAGCAGATAATTGTTCTCCCAAATACACTGCACAAAGAAATTATTTATCAAAAAACTATTATGGTTTTCGATGTACAAGGGTTCAAGGTCCACCAACAATGTCAAACACAGAAGCATAGATATATTGTCCATTATTAGCAATAGAAGGGAATATCATCTAAACTAATTTATCAGCTTATCAGAATTACACTACAATTCAGAAGAATTCCGTAAACTTCAAGGGAGCCATTGAAACAGTTTTAAATGATAAATACTATATTAATACTTACAGTAAGGACTGGGCCAATCGTCAAATCTGCTAGCTTTCTTCTCTCGGCAAGTTCTTTCAACTTAGATATCAAGTTAGTCTTAGACCAGTTCTGAACAAGGGAAATTAAAACTCTGGAGTTAGTAAAGACAATCCATAAGACATAACAAAGTTACAAATTTACCCTAGTTCATGAGGACATTAAACCATGTATAAATAATGAGATAATAACTGAGGTGACCAACCTCGTGCATAAATAACAATGATTGTGCAGAACACTTCTGACCACTGCATGCATATGCATCCTGGTCACATACCCATGCAGTGTAATCTTCCTGCAATCAAGAAACAACAAAAAATATTATACAACTGAAAACCAAGTCGGTGTCATTCTGGAATCCACAAAATATTGTAAGAAACCTGATGGACATCAGGGCCCAATATTTTCCAGTCAAATCCAGCATCTTCTAATTTAACACGGCCCTTCAAATCAACAGCCAACTTCTCTGCCACTCTTGAACTACCAGTGAAAAGGGTCATTCTTGGATTTGCCTGTAAATATTATATTACTTCATGATCCAACATCATTGTTTTATATTATAAAAAGGAACATGTTACTGCATACAGATATATGATAATTACAAAATAAAGGAGTTCCAAAGGCAATAAGACCCAATAATATGAGTGAATTGAAAATTGAGATCTTTATGATATAAAATCATAAAGTAAATTGGTAATCTTTCGGGAACAATATATATGCTCTACAATATAAACGTTTGTATGAGAAAAAAAAAGGTATAAAAAAACAACCTCTAGCAGTAGCTTGTTCATTGTCTTTCCATCACAATTTATGAAGTCCACATCTTCTACAGGTAAGCCACAGGAATGAAGAAGGCGCAACATTTGTTCCATAACAATGCTCACCTACAACAATTGAGTCAATGGTTCAAAAATAAACTGCAGAAAGATTATACTTTTTAAAGCAAATAATAATAAAATTTCCAAAATCCAACAGAAGCAGAGCAAAATACGAATGTCTAACAGCAATAGACACAACGGATTCTAAAACCGGGTGAAAACATCTAAAAAAATCAGGTATTCTTGTATGGTGGGGAAAATGCATAATCTCCCTCGTCCAAAGAAGAAGAAAAACCATCACATCAAAATTATTTTCACCACAATAATAACAATCAACATAGTATGTAGTCTAGATGTTAGCCGTCTTGTATCAAATTTGTATTAAATGTAATTTCGTGAAAGTCATTAAATCAGAGCCAAAAGTTACCTTGCTATCAACTTTAAGGACTGGCTTGTTGCCCATATAAAGTGCACCCATTAATTGAAGGACTGGAATCTCTAGGGGAAAATTAAAAGGAGTAATAATTGCCACCTGCAGAAAAAACACTCACAATTGAGATTATGATACAAAAGGGAAGGTGAATGTTAATAGTGTGCGAAAAATATAATGATTCACTTCATAAAACAGACACAGACACTCATTGGATAACTGCAAGAAGAATGTGAATATATGCCTTGACAGGAACATTGTTGTTTTGATGATTGACAAAAGAAGTTTAAGAACGACAAGGATGCAAAAAGCGGAAAAGAGGATCAAACTTTCAAGACTTGGATTATAGACTTATTGAGTTGTATGATTCATGTATTTTTAGGATCCTTATGTCAGTTATGTGAGTAGTAAAAATAGCTCTCATGAAAATATATCACACACTCAAAATAATTTTTATTTTAATGTGATATTGCATAAAAATATTTGACATAATTATTTTGAAATTGCATATTTAATTATGACATTAAAATATGGTTTTTGCATATGACGTTGGAGCAAGTTTTAAAGGCATATCTATTTTGCATAAATTGTTTGAGACTTTAAGCATGATTTCTTTCAAACTGATCCTATTATGAATTAGTCATACAATAATCTTTTACCATTTATTTTGATTTAAAATGTTCTTTTCTATAATGCTACAATTGATTATTATGATACCAAAAGAGGTAAGAAGGATTTGCCTAATTGATTTCAAATGGCTAGCTTGATTTTATTGTGCAACGGCTAGAATTTTCAATGCCCTTGCCTTTCATATTTTTCTCTATAAATAGGTGCATTGTGATAGCTCTCCATAAAAACAAAATTTTGCATCAAAATTATATCAAAAATAATATTCATCACTCTCATTATTTTTACACTTGCTAATTTTTTTTCTTGAGAGCTCTTTTATACTACATAGTTTACTTTGTAGTACTTGTGCTTCAATTTGTTATATCTACACATTTGGTGTAATTTTTCAATCTAGTAATTTCCTTGTATTGGGTGTGATCCCAAGGTTTTCAAGAGAGGTGATATCTCTTGGTTTAGAGGCTCTTGCACAAGGGAGGTGATATCCCATTATTTGTGTTGAGAGTTCTTGGTTGTAAAGGTTATTAGCTTATCCTGTTATAAAAGCTTGGTATAGTGAAATCTCAGGGTGCTTTCCTTGGGGACTGGAGTAGGCCCTTTGTTTTTGGCCGAACCAGTATAATTTTCTTTGTGTTCTTTTTCTATCCCTTTCATTTCTTTTATTTTCGTTGCAAGTTATTTTCATTTTATTTATCTATTTTCGGCAATTTTATTTACACATTCTTATTTTATTTAAATTTGTTTATAAGCACTCTATTTCATTTGGTTAAATTTTTTAAGTGTTTATTTTTAATCGTCTTTTTTGAGTACACAATTCACCCCCCCCCCCCCCTCTTGTGTGTTTGGAGTCACTTGTTCAGAATCGCCTCATGGCACCGCTGATCTAAATTTTGGGGTACAATCTTTTATTTTGCTTAATAATTTTGGAACAAAGGTATCCACCGTGAGAGAATCACACGGACTCTTATTTCAGTCTTCGGAACAGGATATACCAATTTAAAAATAAATAAAATCCTTACCGGACCATATGGCCAACGGAAGCCATGACTTTGCTGCCCAAGATGATTTCCAGGTACTGCAAAAGACCTAGCCAAGAAACGAACCTGCAAAAGATTTGTTGAAATGAAGAAAGAACGAAGAAGAAATTCCCAAAGGAATGATATGAACTTCATAACTTCACAGAGAAACCACGTGAGATAAATGTTATCTCTCTGTCTCTCCTCCCACCCCCACTCCCCCTCCATATTTTGTGTGTGTGTGTGTGTAACTGTGTGTGATAGCGTGAAATTCTTCCGCCACAGAAGAAGTCTGACATCAATGAAAAATTCAGAAGGAAATTGATTAATATCTACAAGTCGAGGGTGACTATCAGAAGGTTATTTATTGAGATTTCCTCATTTGGAAATGGCAAGTCTTATTTTGATGTACCTGATCTCCGCAGAAGTTCTCTAGAAACTTTTGTGTCACATAAACTTCTGCAAAAGCCTGCTGATAACTCTTTGGAGAAACTCTCTGTATTAGCTTTACAAAGAAATCTGAAACCTGAGGGTCATGCAGAGTAACATCATGTACAGTTTCCAATTAAGGAAGAGAAAAACTGGGATAATAAATAATTCCTACCGTCCTACAATAACATACAACAGCCAGAATATTTTCCTACTAAATGAAGTGCATTGCTGCACGGATCAGACCGGACAATGTCACAATACCATATCAAATTCAATAAAGTAACATGCAAAAAGAAATATTTTGTTGGAAATACCTTAGGAAGTGAGAGCATGTGAGCTGCCTTAGCAGATATGTCTCCATACATAAGATATCTGCAAAAGATTTATAAAAGAAAAAAAGTAAAAAACACTTTAGACTTCAAAACGATGGCCAAAATAAGAATGTGAGAATTCATATTATATTATACTCCAGAGAATAATGAGGTTCCCGTCAATTTTTTATTTTAAACATAGATGGCAATCAATAATCCTTTGTATAATGAAATTGAAGAGCGAAGAAGAATAATCTGCACATACCTCTCTGGTGCCTTAAAAGGATTGTGCAAACCATGTTTGGGACAGCTGGTCAAGCTATCAACAAAAGGCTGGTAAGTCAAAGAAATGGAAAATTTTAGTCAACACCTCTGCCTTAAATCAACTGTTGAATTACAACAAACTCATCTATAGCCTTCAAATTGAAATTTGTGTTTCTTCTCTTTTCTTCATAAAATAATGAGAACCTCCGTGAGTTTAAAGCTTCAAACTCACACAGAGGTTGAAGCTTTAAACTCGAACCTCTTATTGAAGCAATAGGTGTTGAGTGGTGACTGATAAGGCAATGCCTCAATCACTTAAATATTTCAGTTTGAAAAGTAAGGAAGTAACAAAAGAATACATCCTCGAATATATCATGTTTGAGTTTTCACTAAACAGCAGTTTTTCTAGGCACAACAAAAGGAATATATTTCAAGAAAATGACCTGAACGCCTGCTTCATCAACTTCAGCAACTTTAATAAATGGCTCCCCATTTAAAGGATCCACAACTGTATTCCAGTTTGATGATCCAATCCATTTACCCTGTACTGAAAGTGAAGCCCAAAAATACATTCAGAGTGACGGTCGTCGTAGCATTACACAGAAAGTTTGATTAAAGTTCAATTTCTTGAAAACTACATCATACAAAATTTACAATCACACTTGGTACCATTCAGATTTTGATGAATAATAGAAGAATTTATATTATTAAACTAATTTTTCCTTTCCCATCGTATTACAACATCTTTTATAGACTTAAAAGTTAGCAAACTGCTTTTGGTTAAATAGTATGTCTGACACATTGCAGACAGAATCACAGTATAAATAGAAAAATGAACTAAGTAAATTTCTATGATGGTAACCATTCTCAATCTTTATTCACCTAAATCAATCATAGTATTATGAAATTCCTAAAAACATCTGTAATGAAAAAAAACAATAGCAATTGCGGTGCCTACCCAAGTTCAAAACTTCAGCAGGCCTTGCACCAGATATCTCTTCTGCTTCTACTGTGGCAAGTGGTATTGAATGGACAGACCTGCAAGTTATTGTAAAAATGTACTTAGTAGTTAGTATGCAAAAACTACATTGAGAATTGTTCAAGGGCCGTGTAAAACCTGACATCCAATGTGAGCCCATTATTTTGCTACTTCATATCAACAATTTTAAGACAATTACAAGAATTAGCCAACGTGGCAAAGTATTAGGGTCTCATTGCCCTCTAAAATCTTTAAGAGATGAGTGATGTTATTTGAACATCTAAAATTTGACATTCGTGTAAAAGTACATCATTTATAACTATTGATGTGATTTGATGCAAGAGAAAAAACTAATTAAAAAATCAAATCGTAGGTACAGATCTGTGTTGCACAAATACGGGTACGGTACCCGATACGGGTACCGGTACGGGTACGGAATACGGCAATTTTCAAAAAACAACGGTACGGGTACGTTACCAAAAAAAATAAAAATAAATTAAAATATATTGTTCAAACGACAACGAAACAAAATAACGACAAAACATCAAAATTAAAAAGTTACTAGTTTGAAATAAAACTTAAGATCTAAGCAAGAATGAAAAAAATTAGGGTTGTAACTTGTAACTTGTGATGGTTAGGTTTTATAATATTGATTCAGAAAAATTGGAAACTGGGCCAAGCAAAAGAAAACGTGTAAACAATTAAAAAAAAAACTGTCCAGTCGTCTACCGTACCGCGAACAGTACCGGAACAGTACCGCAACAGTACCGCTACAGTACCGAAATGCAAAAAAAAAAAAAAAAAGGGTACGCGTCAGGTACGCACAGTACCCGTACAGTACTCGTACCCGTACCGCTACAGTACCCGGTACTGGTACTTTTTGAAAACAGCCGTACCAGTGCTTCACAGGTACAGATTATATGTCTACACCGAATGTCCGACAACAAAAGTGTTGTCAACGAGAACGGATCCTCTCTACTGGAGTTTAAACCAGAGAGTGTCCAATTTAGATCTCCACCTTTCATTTATGTTTAACTTTATTTGGTATTGCAAATCAATGATCAGGATTTCACTGACCTCTTTTGTCACCACCGGAGAGGATCCAGTCTCATTGTCAACATAACATTTCTCTTAAGAAATACTGTATACGAGAACAGATCACCTCCCGTGCAAAAATAACTGCAGGGAGTGCAGTGGAGTAATATACCCTTGATTTAATTTTTTTATTTTTTTGAAGAAGCTAAATTAGTCCACTCAAATTGGTACCAGAGAGAATCAAACTTGAAACTTTAAGGAGGCTTGATTCAATTATGTTATTACATAGGTTACTATTCACAAATTAGATGGATGGTCATGATTCCACTTGAAGAAAATGTGACTGAAGAGGACCCCCTCTTGAAATATACCAATGAAATAAAGTAAAGACAAGATCATGACATCATCACAAACATATTAAGCGCATATTTAGATTGATAGTGAGTTTAGCAAAATACAAAAACTACACTTTGGAACTTCAACAAAATCTTCATGGTGAGATGGTGATTAATCAAAACTCACCACTCACCGTGATTCCAAACATGCAAAAAGATATTGTTTATGTAGTATGATGAAAAAAGCCTAAGTGGAACATCAAACAAAGTTGATGAATTCAACAAATCGAAATTCAATTGGTATTTTAATTGATCAGATCAAACCGTTGGCTAATTCATATGTCAGTTTATATAAAACATCAATTAAAAAAAATGGAAAGAGTAAAATACCTGGAAAAATTGAAAGCGGGAAGAACATTGTGTTTAGTAAGAGATGAAACCCTTGAAGCTCTGGTAAGGAAATGGTTGAACATGATTTTTGCAGGTTAAGTGTTTGTAAAAAACCCTCAATCACTGAATTTAGTTTTTAAAGTGATTGAGTGATAGTGTAAACTAAAAATGGAAGAGATCTTCCTCTATTAATGTCTGCCTATTTATGCGTTCAAACAAGATACAACAATCAAACGTGTCTCTTTTGTATTGGAATTGAAAACTAGGATTAAATGCGTTGCCACAGTTTATGGCGCCGACTGTACCTGCACTTTGGAAGTTTATTGGCCATCAGATTGATTCCATGCTTCGGGATAGTGCCACATGACGAAATTTGGTTAAAGTGATTGATCCAACGGATCATAATGTTTAAAAGTTGTATGACTTTCCCGCACAAAAGTCACATAATCCCGGTCCAACTACACATGTGATCCACGTAACTATGACTCTACGAGTCAGTTTGCTACCAAGTAAATGTACTGGGTCTTCCATTTGATGCATTACACGTGACCATACCATTTCATAAAGTTTGTTTTTGTTAAATTGAATTAAATATAAATAAATATAATATAATATAATAACTTTTAAATTTATATTTAGGATCTATTTGTATTGGCTTATTTTTTAATTTATACAAATAAATATATTTTCATGCATTATTATATGTTTGTCAAGGTACTTTATGATAAAATAAATTATAAAAATACATTTTTTGTTAGTAGAAACTTATAAATTTTTAAAAATAAAATTAAAAATTAAAAATTTTGTTAGTAATTTTAAAAGAAAAATTTGTAATAAGTGAATAAAATTAAATGTCATTTACCATAAGCTCATGAAATAATATTTAAAAGTTTTACATTTTATTATTACTAAATAATGTTGAATATTTCTAAAAGAAAAAACATAAAAAATTAGGATATAGACAATTAAATGATGTTTCTTTATGCATTAATTTTTTTTAAGATACAAGAGCTTAAAATAGCTATTTAAATTATAAAAATAATCATTAATCTATTAGTAAATAAAATATATGTACTAAAATCTTTTATAAATAGACAAAATGACAATAATTATTATAAATTCACGTGTATAGAGGGAAAAAAATGAAGTTTAAATTCTGATCGAGGCGTCCTTTCTAACAATTTTGATATTTTTTATTAGTTAAGTTAAAATTTATGAACATATACTACTCTTAATAAAAATTGCTAAAAAATAATAATTACCACAATTATAAAAAGACAAATGGAAGGTTATAAAACGTGATGAGTCACCTTTTTCTTAATTGGAACAACTAGACGATTCAAGCTCATATTTGTAACTTGTTATAAGTATACAAAAACTGCAAAAATATTTAAAATTTACAAAAGTACAAAAATAGTTTTGTCTATTTTATAAGTAGTTATGCAGTATAAAGTATTTTATTTGCAACTTTTTCTCACAAACTAAGGGTCCGTTTGACCCGACTTTTTTATGTCTTAAAAGCTATCTAAAAGATAAAAATAAAAACTTTAAAAAAAGTTAAAATTAATTGGTAATTGTTATATTTTTTAGCTTCAAAGGTCTTTTATCTATGTATTTTAATCATAACAATTATGCAACTTTTTTTCTATCAAGTGTTAGAAATTTTGGGTCACAATTGTAATATTACATGTGTTAGGGCCATTGTGTAATTAGTCAAAGCTACAGTAGTCTAATTAATAATAAGTCTATGGCTAAAAGCATAAATATCATGAAAAGTAATTTATTGTGTAGAGACCATAAGTCAATATCTAATTTGATGAGGGGCCAAATTAGAATATTGAAAACTAGGAAATAACTCTAGGTTATTTATAGGGGTTATGGTCCCGACTGTAGACATAACGTAAAAAAGGCGGCTTAGACAAAAGGTTTTCTCTTCATCCCCATCAGAGGAGAATCAAGGAGCCCATAAGCAACTCTACGGTTGGAAGATCATATGCCCGTAATCTCTTTGATCTATTTCGATGACAAACTCAGGTACGCTTCCGCTTATGCTTATGATTACGGTAATTTTTTTTGATGATTAACATGATTGGATTCTAGGGTTTATGAATCAATTTAATTTTAACAATTGGTATCAGAGCAATCATGTTTAATCATGTGGAGAAAGAGATTTTATGTCGATTTAATTTTATCGGCATGTTATGATTTCTTTATTTGTTGTGTTTCTGCCGTCATATTTGTTTTCTGAGCGGTGGTAATATATATATATATATATATATATATATGTATCGTTCTTGATAATTATCATAACCTTCAGTTTTGGTTCTCGTTTAGGCTTGTTCAGTACTGATCAAATTGCAATTTTCACTGTTTAGTTGATATTGTTTTGGAACTTATGACAGTGAAAATTATTATACTTGGACTTATGACAATTCTCATGCGTTTCATTTCAGTTCTATATTTGGACCAAATTAAGTTTAATTGTGTATTACAAAATTGTTTATTTATTGTATGTTGCAATTTGGCATCTTTGGTGAATTTTTATGACTTATGAATTCAGCACTCAAGTTTATGGTTTAGAGGATATCGGTTTTGTATAAATTTTGGGTTTACAGGTTCCATTCCAAATTTGTTTGGTTTATGGGCGATTTCAGTTTGGTCTCAAATTTAAGATGAGATGATTTAAGTTTTGATAAGCATTCGGTTCTATAGCTTTATGGTTTATGCTAATTAATTTTCATAAAGCCTTATGAATTCTGTTTTGCAGAATGAAACAAATTGATTTTCTATTACGTTAAAGCATCCTTTTCTTTTGTTTCATATACTACATGTCATAATGAAATGAATTAAGGCTTTGTTGAAATCTTGTATCAACACATTTTTTAGTTTAATATTTTTCAGAAACAAATTGGTTGGAACAAGAATAAGCATTTAATCTATGAGTTACAAATATTTTTTATTTTTTTTTAAAAAAAAGGTGGCTCGTATAAATTCAGACTTAAGTTATGTAAATTGCAAGCAATACTTGCAAATTTGGTTATAATTCTGGTTAAGTAATTTTTTAAATTCAAATATTTGACAGTTTATATATTTTGAAATAAGTTAATTGAAGCATAACGTTGCCAAAGTAACCTCTTTTGTGGAAATTAATTTATTTTGAAATATAAAAGGTTAAGGTTGTGTGCTTGTAACTTATGTGAATATTTAACCGGCCTAAAGGAAGGTGACTATTCTACAGAATTACAAGTGCACCTGTGGTGATAAACACGTGATAATTATTCGGTTTTACGTGTGAATAGTAAATTGGCCTAAAGGAAAATATATTATTCGATATATTCTTATTATCAGTGTTTGATTACTACGTCAAGGTATCACTGAAAAGTTAATGTTTTGTCCAAAGATAGAATGTTAATGGATTCCCGATATCTTGTGATGGGATTTACCATTGTTTGAATTTAAAATTACTTTTGTATTGAGGCTTATTTTGAGCATGTTTTGCTTGATTTTCGTTTTCTCTTCGGTTATGAATGACCGGTTGAAGTTTACTTCCAACATCAATTTAGTTAAATGGCTCAAAAGTCAAGTTCTAGAAAGTAAATCTTTTGATAGTTCTTGAAGTATAAGGATAAGCTGCAGATACAGTGCCTCAAAAGGAACAACAACAACATAAATAATTTAAATGAGGTAATAGTTGTTTCTTTTGTGGAGCTAAAGGGTAAAGAAACATTACTTTAGTTGTCAAACATGGTGTGTTAAGGTATTCTTGATTTGGTTTGTTTTGAGGTAAAATTTAACTTTAGTATGTAGACACGTGTGTTGGATATATTATGGTGCTACAACTCACAACAATGTGCCTATGCAAGATTTTATGAATTGTCGGAAACTAATTGATGGTGAAAGACACATCTATACGGCCGACGATAAAACAGTTCAAGTTGAGGCGATTGAAAATTTTAGATTTTTGATAAAGACTAAATTTCATTTGGATTTTGATGAAACTATTTTTGTATTGTTTTTTCAGTCGAAACGAAATTTAATTTCTATTTATGTTTTGAACCTATTTGGCTTTTCTTGATTATTTGGGAATAGAAATTTAAATAGTTTCAAAATTTAAAATCAGTTGATTCAAGTTTTTTTTTTGGGTCAGGTTACAATAATCTTTATTCATTCAGACACAATTGCTTCATTTAATTAACCAATGAGAATGCAGGTACATTTGACACAAAAAAAAAAATTGGTTGACATCTCCAAACGGAGAATAGAGAGACTTGTGTCAAATGAAATCTCAGACTCATATTTTACAGAAAAAGAAAAACAAACCAATAAAGGAGATATGAGGCCAATAAAACTTCAGGTGTCCTTGAGCTTATAAATATTGATATTTGTGTGTCATTCTTTCTGGTTGTTTGGAATGATAAACAATATTTATAATGTTCATAGACGATTTTCTATATGGTACTATTTATCTCATTCTTGATATAATGAAGTTATTGGACATGTTCAATTTTTATTCAGGCTAGAGTTGTGAATCAACTCGAATAAAGAATCAAAGTAGTTAAGTTTAACCGTGGTGATAAATACTATGGTAGATTTAACAATTCAGGTGAACAACGTCCAATATTTTTTATTTATTTTTTCAATTAAAACTGCAGTAGATGTCCTTAATATGGTTCCAATTATAGCAACTACAAAACTTCCTGGCTATTTTATGGGATACTCTAAAATGATCTAGGGGTACACGTTTTATGATCCCACAATTAAGTTTGGTTTTTTGAATCAGGAAATGTCAGTTCTTTGAGGATGTCGGGTTTGCAGGGGGAGATATGGTTATGGACTTTGTGTTTAACTTCTCATACAAGAAATTGTTCCAGAAGAACAAACTCTTACACCTCAAGAACGTATGTCATTCAGAAGATCCACGAGAGAAAAGAGAAATACAATAATAGATGACTATATGGTATCTCTTCAGGAACATAAGGTTAACATTGGAATGATGGATGATGATTTGATCAGATTTCATCAAGCAATGGAAAGTTCTAACTCTCAAAGGTGGATTGATGCCATGAATAAAGTGATGAAAACCATAAAGGACAATGACATTTGGTATCTTTTCTCATTGCCATAAGGTGCAAAATGGTTCGAAAGGCAATGAGAAGAGGTAAAAGGTTCGTCTTGTCACAAAAGGATTTACACAGAAAGAAGGCATTGATTATAAAGAGACTTTCTTTTTGGTTTCTTTGAAAGACTCTTTTATGACCACAATGGCATTAGTGACGCATTTAGAACTTGAGTTACATTGATGGATCTAAAGACAATGTTTCTAAAGGGTAACATTGATGAAACAATGTATATGGTGCAACCAGAAAACTTTATTTCAAAAGATTTAAAGTATATGGTTTGCAAATTTAAGAAATCCATCTATGAACTCAAGTAAGCATCTTAATTATGGTATTTCAAAATCCATCAAGTGTTCATCTCGTTTGGTGTTGAGGTGAATTTGGCTGATGATTGTACATACCATGAGTTCTGTGGGAGCAAATATATTTTATTGGTTTTATATGTCGATAATAAGACAATAAATCATGTGATACCCCTATGGCTAAGGGAGACAAGTTTAGTCTCAATCAGTGCCCTATGAATAACTTTAAAGAAAAGTTAATACAAAAGATTTTCTTATGCAAAAGTTGTAAGGAGTCTAATGTATATTCAGTTTTGTACGCGTTTGGCTATTGCGTACAATATTTTGGGATGTTGGGCAGGTATTTAAGAAATTTAAGATTAGACCACTGGAAAGCAGCCAAATGGGTCATACGGTATTTAAAGAAAACAAAATATTACATGCTCATATATCGGAGGTCAGATCAGGTTGAGATCATTTGGTATACTGACTCCAATATTATTGGATGCAAAAATAACGTATTATGATGCATCGGATCATAGAACTTTGTCACGGGGCTGCGCATAGTGGATAAGGATTTAAAGGACCACTAAAGTTATTTGTGACAATAAAGATTAAGTTCAGAGTGAACGGTTGTCTATAAAGCATATGTGTACAAACTCCATGTTTGCGGATCCGCCTACTAAAGTTTTCCACCCAAAAGGTTTCATGAGCATATTGCTCGTGTGGGTGTTAAGATTAAGTGATATTCAGTTTTAGTGGGAGTTTGTCATTTTTTAATGCTTTTATGATATAGACATACTTCAGTTCAAGTAAGACTTAAGAATATTTTCTGCAGAAATAAAATTTTGGTATTTTACACTCTAATTTTGTTTAAGGTTTGATCTCACTAAGGATTAAGGAGGACCAGTTGAAAATCGACATATACAGACCAACTTTATGTGATTTTCATGCTGCACATTTCATGATGGATCTATGTCATTTAGTTGTGTCACTATTAGTGATCATTGATGGGTTTAGTTATGATTGATATAACGAAAATCACCTTGGTTCTATATATTGGCATGACTAATGGACGAGATAATTTGGATATGCTTAAGGAATATAATGGCAAATTTTGAGCTCATAAAGTCTAACACATGTGTAGGATTACATACGTGACCAGTGGGAGATTGTTAGAAATTTTGGGTCACAATTGTAATATTACATGTGTTAGGGCCATTGTGTAATTAGCCAAAGCTACAATGGTCTAATTAATAATAAGTCTATGGCTAAAAGCATAAATATCATGAAAAGTAATTTATTGTGTAGAGACCATAAGTCAATATCTAATTTGATGAGGGGCCAGATTAGAATATTGAAAACTAGGAAATAACCCTAGGTTATTTATAGGGGTTATGGTCCCCGACTGTAGACATAACGTGAAAACGGCGGCTTAGACAAAAGGTTTTCTCTTCATCCCCATCAGAGGAGAATCAAGGAGCCCATAAGGAACTCTACGGTTGGAAGATCATATGTCCGTAATCTCTTTGATCTATTTCGATGACAAACTCAGGTACGCTTCCGCTTATGCTTATGATTACGGTAATTTTTCTTGATGATTAACATGATTGGATTATGGCGCGTTTGTTGGTGCTACAGATAGCGACACTGGCAGTGTCGCCATTGACCATTTTCTTTTTTGTTTTTAGCAGATTTTATGCTTTATTTTAAATTTTTTTAAATTGTTTTATAAAAAATATCATTAATTTATTTCACTCAACTCTCATCCCATTCTATAAATACCACATCTCACAACTTCATTTTTCATTCAACTCATTTCATCTCCTTCTTCAGTTTATTTGTTCTCTTTCAATTTTTCCACTCTCTTTATTATAACATATGGCATTTTCTTCCAATGTTCTTGATAAACAACAACCCAATATTTTTATGTGAAATTTAAGGGCCGCGAAGAACATTTTATATTAGCGATAGGTAAATTGAGTACTCTTGCTACTTTAAAGAATAAGATTGAAGAAATATTCTTGAAAAATGGTGAACATATACAAATCGAGCATATGGCCTATTTAGATTCATGCACAGACATCACGGATGACTCCCATGAAGCTACCTATAAAAAATATTAGGTCAAATTGGAGGATGATATGAATGTTCAATCCATGCTTAGGAACGTCAAATTTGAAAAAGAACCACATCGCTTGTACACTATCTAAAAAAAAAATGTTAAGTTGTTGTATGCATTTTATTTTTTATATTACGTAATTTATTTTATGGTTTATTTTGTGTAATTTAGTTTATTAAAAATTATGTAAGTCGTGAATTTACTAATGCAATTTATATAGATATTTAACAAGTTGTAGAAGATATTGAAAAAAATAGTACATAACTAAAATTAAAAAAGTTAGAGTTGCGTAGAGAGCCCTGCATCATTTGGACAAGCTTGCTTCTATGACCTGGGATTCGACATAACCCACAGTGTTGCTCGTTATTGTCGAAATCGTCTATTTCGGTTCTAATTCAAGTGCTTTTTAGACGTCCTTTCTTTATTCTTTTCATGTCGGGATGGGGCCAAACTTGTTCACCTTCGATCAATATCTTTTGCCTTGAACTACTAGGAAGGGCTTATTATACACACAATATAAACTAGCAATTTTGTACACGTCGTTGATGTGTACTTGATAGGAATGGTCATTGATGTACATGTCGTCGATGTGGAGTTGAGTGAAATAAATTAATGATATTTTTTATCAACATTTAAAAAAAAATAAGCAAAAAATCTGTCGAAAATGAAAGAAAAAAAATAGGAATGATCAATGGCGACAATGCCAGTGTCACCCACCCCTTACAGCACTAACAGACGCGTCAGAAGCTGTGCAGAAACTAGAACTTTGCTGCAATATTTTTGGAAACTAGGATATTGTGGTAATATATTTGGATTTAAGGGATCAATGTATGGGAAAAAAATCTTAAGAGTGTGTTTGGATGAGTCATTTTAAAATTTAAGGGATTTTGAGATTTCATGGAATTCAAATGCTTTCATTTGAATTCCCTTCATTTCAAAATTTTTTGGATTTTCGGCCGATTGTTTGGGTTTTCGGCCGATTTTAGGGTTTTCAGCCGATTTTAGGGTTTTTGGCCGATTTTAGATTTTTCGGCCGATTTTAGGATTTTCGGCCAATTTTAGATTTTTCGGCCGATTTTAGGTTTTTCGGCTGATTTTCTGGTTTTCGGCCGATTTTAGGTTTTTCGGCCGATTTTTTGTTTTTTCGGCCGATTTTAGGGTTTATAGTTGATTTTGGGGTTTTTGGTCGATTTTGGATTTTTCGGCCGATTTTAGGTTTTTCGGCCGATTTATGGGGTTTTCGGCCGATTTTTGGGTTTTGGCCGATTTTTGATTTTTCGGCCGTTTTTGGGGTTTTCGGCCGATTTTTAGGGTTTATAGTCGATTTTAGATTTTTTGGCTGATTTTAGGTTTTTTGATCAACTAGTAATTTTTAAAAGTTTATAGAGAAGAAGGAATTTCAAATTCTTTGCTTTTAGGTGTAATTTGAAATTCCTTAAATTTAGTTTAAACAAAATACTCCACAAATTCCCTTCATTTTTAAAATTCTCCAAATTAATTATCCAAACAAGGAATTTTGATCAAAGCATTTGAATTCCCTCAAAAATTTACATTACTTCAAAATATTCCCTCATCCAAACACACTCTAAAAGTGTAAGTTGTACACTTTAAGAGCTGAGACAAAAAATAATAGGCATACCTTGCTCTTCCCCTTCTGTATTTTAGCAGACTTCATTCACAATGCACTCTAGCATCCACCATAAATATGAGTATTTTTAAAATTTCACAAGAATTGTTTAATCTTCTCTGTTGAATTTCTTCAACTATTTTTTGAACTACTATGTTTTCTTGTGTTTTGCTTCCTTTTGATTGCAATTTCTGAAACACACTATTGATTCAACGTACTGCTATTATGGTTTGTTTGATTAAAGTTTAAGAATTTATTATGGTTTGTTTGTTAGAGAGAGAGATCAACAAAAAAGAGTTTTTGATACTAAAAAATTTTATAAGATTGTATATATCGTGCACTATCACCCACCAATGAACATTCTCATGAATCTCATTCATTATCGAGGGCGATATGAATGTAGTTAGGATTCTCTCGATTTTTTGTTTTCTCTATTTTTGTTATTACTAAAGTTTTAGGAATATAAATGCAATGATGTGA
Organism: Trifolium repens; assembly: GCA_030408175.1. NCBI lineage: Eukaryota > Viridiplantae > Streptophyta > Magnoliopsida > Fabales > Fabaceae > Trifolium > Trifolium repens. The sequence goes on from CP125851.1 coordinate 45,046,121, forward strand.
CATGTTGTGTGTAAAATTTAATATATATTATAAGGGCGCTGCTAACGAGTGCTCCCAAGGCACTTGTTTGTTCATTTTCAGTAATTTAAATGTTAATTTAATATCATTGTCGATTTTAGTTGTTTTTATATATTGTGCATTTATATATTTAATTTTAAATATAATTTTTAAATAACGTATCGCGGCTATATCGTATCGGGAATTTTGAAAATTTTCTCATATCAGTATCGTGTCACGTATTTGAGCTTCATAGTATATCCTGCATGTAACTTTTGTCCATTTTAGGTTAAAAAATTCATGGCAAATATGAGAAAATGAATAAGAATTGTCCTATAAGACTTTCGTACGTACATTGAGTAACTATATATACATATATATGGGTCAGGAACAAATGACACCAACTAGTTTGCCACCAAATGTTACACCAATCCAACGGTGAATTTTGTAAAATTTGAATTCGTTAAAGGATTATTGAGCGGTGTAACATTTGATGTCTGTTGTTCCTATGAGATTGGCTAAATCATAAGGCTAAAACAACCTGTAACAACTAGTGGGAAATCTAGATGTGCAGATGCAAAATGTTGTACAAGATGTGTCAGACATCTTGCTACTAGGTAAAGAACATGTTCAAGCAACATGTTGAAACAAGATGTCATAGACATTTGTTTAGGACATCTTGACCTAAAACAGCAGGACAGAAGTTTTAAACTTATCCAAAGCGCGTATCTTTCAAGATTGCTACAGAGCGCGAATTCACGATTGTCAGCTGATCAAAGGTTGTATAACAAAGTTTGTTATCAATCCTTTGTGTTAAGATACGATTTGTATCTTAATTAAAGTGGATAAAGTTCAAATTGAATCTTTATCTTGTGGAGTTTGTTTTTAAAATAGAGTTTGTTTTATCAACTAAATTCCTATCGATTTGCATCTCAAAATCTCTACAATTCAGATGAGCTGCACATCTATAAATAGAGACTCAAAACTAAAGTGAAAAGTACCCGCAATAACTGAAGATTGTGAGTCCAAGACTTTGTACCCACTGTGCAAAGTAGTAGTAGCTTCTAAAGCTTAGGTTCTAAGATTTGTTGCTTGTTGTTTGTTGAATGGTTTATTCAACACCATTGTTAAACGACGAAGCTTAGTTCGGTCACATGGGATTAGTGACTAGAGGGAAGTGGGCAGTAACTCATATCCAAGGGGAGTAAGCTCTTGGGTAGAAAATCACTAGGATTAGGAAAAGGCATACACAACAATAGGTTTTGTTGTGCGTTGTAAGACTAAGTACTAATTCATAGTAGTGAGGTTCCTTTCCTGGATTAGTATCCTCCATATTAGGTGTGATTTGCACTGAACTGGGTAAACAATTATTTGTGTCGTTTATTGCTTTCCAATTTACTTCATTATACGTTTAATCGTAATACTGATCCAGCGTACCAGTTGTCTAACCACTTGTCTAAGTCATCTGGTCACATACACAGTTGTCCCAGACATTGTGTAAGACATCTGTCCTGCCAGAAAACAAAATTTCAATGTCAAACTAATTGGTGTCATATATATATATATATATATATGCGCCTCAAATCGATCGAGCTACTTCTAAATAAAATGGGTAAGAAATACGTGAACAACTTTATTCTTGATGCTACATGAGTAACGTAACACCCGTATTTTTATTTTATTAGATTTATTAGAATTAATAACCTTTTTATAGTATTTTATTGGGTTAATTATTATTAAGTGAGATAATGTCCATTTTAGGAAAGAGTAGAGTAATTATTTTATTAAGTGAGTGAGTAGTGTTGTGAAAGAATAGAATAGTTGGGCTTAAGTTAATTGGGCTTAGACAAAGAGGAAGGATAGTTTTGTCTTTGTAAGACATTAGGTTTTAAATAGGGTTTTGAAGATTAGAGTGAGTAAGAGCTCATAAGAGAAAAATAGAGAAAGAGGTAGAGAGAGAAGCTTAGAAGATAGAAGAAGAAGAAGAAGAAGAAGAAGAAGAAGAAGAAGAAGAAGAAGAAGAAGAAGAAGAAGAAGAAGAAGAAGAAGAAGAAGAAGAAGAAGAAGAAGAAGAAGAAGAAGAAGAAGAAGAAGAAGAAGAAGAAGAAGAAGAAGAAGAAGAAGAAGAAGAAGAAGAAGAAGAAGAAGAAGAAGAAAGTAGAGGGGAAGAGAAGGACTCAAGTGTTCATCTTAATAGAAGGTAAGAGAGTAGTTTTTCAATTCATAGAGATGATCAAAGAGGGGGGAGATGTCTATTCTCCACACCCAAACCCTCTCATCTCTTTTGGTGGAAAAAGGGGATTCAAGGGAATGTGTTAATGAATTCCTATGTTGTTGTATGATGTTAATATGTTATTACATGATTCTATCTTCTATTTCAATCATCAATTTCGTGTGTTATATGAGAATTGTTGTTGTTGATATTTGAAAATGGGTTTTAAGCAAAATGAGGAAAAATCTCTACTTTTTACTTGAGATGATGTTTGATGATGTTAGAACTTGTACTTCTAGGTCTATATATGATATGTATGTTTAAATGTGATAGCTTTATGAGTTTATAACTTGAAATTCGTGATTTTTATGTGATTCTATGTGAAACCCGTGAGCAGAGCATGAAAATCTGGGTTTGCTCGCTAAGCCACCAATCCGTCGCTGCAAGCGAGGATTCATGTGTTCTTCGCGAACCCAGAAATTCATGTGGCCGCCCAGCGACCAGTAGCGACCTCCAGCGACCAGCCGTCGCCAGGTCTCGCTCTGAGCGATGACCACTCTGCCTCTTCTCGCTTGTTTCATCGCTGGTAGTCACTTAGCGACCATGACCTGTTTTTGAAGAATTTCTTTAAGTTGTATGATGATTGTGAGATTATAACATGACTAGATTTGGTGTTATAACATGTTATAGATTTGGATTGATCGAACCTTGAGATGGTATGATGATAATATGCTTATATGTGTATATTTGATTGAGATTGAGAATGATGAGCTATGATTAGCTAAGATAACATGTGTTATTATGTATTGCTTGAATGTATACCTTAGTGATGATAAGATAGTATAATTCGATGTGAATTAAAGAAGGATTAATAGGGATGAGTAGCCCATTAATATGAGTGGAGTATGGTATTATCATCGTTATTTGGTATGTGTACATTCATGCATTCATCTTTTGAGTTGGATATTAGAATCATGTGGATTCTAATAAAGAAGGATATCAAATGATAATATTTGATAAAGAAGGATATTAGAGGTGAGATACTCTAATAAAGACGATGGTACCACATGCATTAGATATGTCTAGGGTGACATACATTGTGTATTTGCATTAGTTTGCATTAGAGATTTATGCACTCTAATTGATAATTGATATTTGGTAATTGTGATCGTGTTTTCCCATTATCATTATAATTGAGGTTGATTGAATAATGTGAACTTGATTATATGTTTAATCACATAGTAATGAGTATAGTTTACTACTATTATGAGTATTGATTGCATGTTACTTGATAAGTATGTAATCTAGTTTTATTATGAATGTTTACATAATGTAAGTGTACCTTATACTTATTATTATGAACTTGAATTGGAACTAACTCTCTTATTTTGTGTATATGTACTGGTTTGGGTCCAGATTCTTCAGTTGGTATGTCTCGGTGAAGCTTCGCTCTGATCACGACACGGGCAATTGGTTTCCTATGTATAGAGATTTATTCCTAATTTTCAAACTCATTAAGGATGTATTACTTTAGAAACATTTTTGTAATAAATGGTATACTCACTAATTAAGTTATTAGTAAGTGTTTTGTAAGAAGTATTTGTAATGCTCGAACCGTTATTTTTATAGTAAATAATCTTTTCCGTTGCGTATTTTGTATTATATTTTATAAAGGTACAATTTTATTAAATAACGGGTTTGGGTGTTACAATTTGGTATCAGAGCTCCGGTTGTCCTCAGACATAACGAGCTCAGTGTGTGTCATGTGTCGATCAGAGCAAGTGGAGCAGTCAAACCAAGTGAGTGTTGAGTCAATCGTGTTTATTGTATCGATTGATCTTTGATGTGTTGGTTTATATTTGATAAAATTAGAATGTGTGTCTTGATTGATGAGATTTGGTGTTGTTAATTGTTTCATTGATGAAATGATAATTGCTTGTTGTTATTACTCTATTCAATGATTATGTTCATATACGAGTATAGATTTTTTTGTTGATGAAAATCTATGTTATATGAAATAAAGTTTTATGTTTATGCATATGTCATAAATGAATGTTGTGATAATTTATTTATGATGATTGCTTGTGTAGAATGATTGAATTGGTTAATTGATAATATGATTATGTATATGTATACATGAGTTGATAATTGATGATTGGTTCTTTGTTAACATGCGTTTCTTAATGATATTGACTTTAGCATTTAAATGATGTTAGTTTAAGTGCTAATTTGCTAATACTTGAGTTGTTATAAGTCTTATGAGAATAATGCGATGATTATGTAATTTCACATGTTTGCAAATTAATTCGTGTCGATTATTATGCTTATATGTTTGTTATAACTTCGTGTGTTTAAAATTATGACCTCATGTTTTAACTAACTTGGATATATGATGTTTTATTCTAGTTGTTTAAGTATGATAATTGAATTGATAGTTTAATGTAACTATTTAAAGTAAAGTTTATATGAATCTTCATGTATGTTCATATGTATGATTGATGTGTAGTTCTTTAATTATGACATGTGATAAATCTTAGAAGTAGTGTTAATTCCTGTGAATCTTGTTGAAATTAATTATTTCCTTTGAGTAGATGAAACTTGATTTATTTCTTTTGTTATCTATAAGTTATAGTAAGTGATTATGTCATTTCTTTATGATAGATTTGATAAATATGATGCACATATTTGATTGTTTTACCATGTTAACTATCATGCTAAGTTAATTATTTGTTGCGTGATAGGATTTGATGCATGTGAACTATTAGACTGTTTGGAATTGTCGTTATGCAATATTTATCTTTTGTTGTCTTGATTTGATTCTTAGTTTTAAGATTTATAGAAGATGTATGTTACTTGAATTTCTATATGAAATGTTTTATTTACGCTTTGTGCAATCTTAGATAGATGTCGTGTTTGTAGTTTACCCTTGTATGCGACATGTGTGTGAACACTGTCGATACTAGTTTCTTTTGGGAAAAATAAGTTAGAACCGTAGAAACCTACAGTTAGATGGAGAATCGGGAAGTTCAATAGATGGTTGTAGGTGGGTTTGAAATAGGTGGGGGAGAAGGTTATACCTCTATGAGATGTTTGAGTATAGGAGAATAAGATAGATAGAGATACTCAGAGAAGAACGTTTGCGCGTTGGTGAAGTTTGTTTCGGAGTTAATTGAGGAGAAGGAACAAGTTGACAAAATGTGGATCTTGGTCGCGAGGAGGAATGATCGTTGATCCGTCAGAAGTAGATATCGTGTTTTAGTGAGAGATCCCTAAGTTAGTTGGTGTGACCAGTGGAACTTTGAAGTAACAGTCGCAAGTGCGTTTATGTTTTGGAAGTGTTACTTGTATGATTTGAAAGTGGAGGTATTCGGCGATCACAAGAGTTCGAAGTATTGATTGACCAAATAGAGATGAATAAGTGGCATAGGGAAGTAGTTAGAATTTCGGAGAATGGATAATTGGATTGAGTTACCATCAGAGTTGAGTTAATGTGATAGCGGATACTTAGAGAAGTAAGTTTTGCAGATGTTGGCATTTGTGACACAAGAGTTGGAGTTAAGCGAACAGTTCGGAGATGTGAGATTGATATAGGAGATAATACTTAGAAGTGTGGAGTCGAGCATGACGAAGTTGGTAAACCGTGTTCTTGAAGAGATTTGAGAAAGTCAAAAGGTGGATTTAGATTTAATGGACCGACTAGTGCGAATCAGTAAAAGTAGAGTAAGCGAACTTCAAATAGATGAGAATAGAATTATGAGATTCTAAGATAGAATCTGTGAGTGGAATAGTATTTGAAGAGTTTTGAAAGAGGCTTGTCAAAGATAGGGTAATTCAATTTGGATAATGACCGGACAACTAGTGTCGAAGTTGAATGAAATTCTAGGGTAGAATTTGCGAGTTGGGTTTATCGAGTTCAAAAGGAAACTTAAGATAAGGTAGCCATTGGAATCAAAACGACGAGATCGTTAAGTAGAAGGGTATGTTGGAAGTGTCCCCATGAGATTTTGGAAGTCGGGATGAAGATGAGTGTGAAGTGTTATTAATGAAAAGTATGGGATAAACAAGTTGACCATTGGAAGGACGTGTTGAGAAATAGCTAAGTGTTTGTCTATCGAAAGGGATTGAATATAGAAGATAATGAGAAATAGAAGGATTAAAAGTTGTGCGTAGTGTAAGGAAGATAGACATAACATTAGTGTAAGATTTGATGAATGACTTAAGATATATATTTGGATCTAAGCATCTCAATATGAGAATTGATGTTGGACAACTAAGGAGTAACAAAAGAAATGAGAAATGAATATATATCGACGGTAGTAGTTTACAAAGGTGAACATTTTATGTAAGCAGCACAAGAGTTAGATAAGGGATAAATTGGAATTGACATAGTTATGTTGGGAGTTTGAGGCAAAGAATTTTGGTATCGAGCGTTGAGATTGTATCATCAAGTGAGTAAGTTAGAATGAGATTCATCTATGATTATGCGATTGGGCGAAGCCAAGAAATTAAAGAGGATTAAGGACTTATGGAAAACCGAGAAGTTATTAAGTTTAAAAAGGATGCATTTTCCGGAATGAAGTTGGTTGGTTATCCTTGTTATAGTGGTAATAATGAAACCTTTGGTGAAAGGTGAGCGTGAAGCGATGATATAGATATTAGAGGATTGTGTTGGAAGTTCGGCATAAGTATGAGGACTAGTGCGAAGGGAATAGTTGTGTCATTAAGGATATAGTTTCAATGGTTATTATGAGGAATTGGAGAATCTTGATGGCAAATGGATATGAGATGATAAGTTAAGACCGTGATTGGATAAGAATTAGACTTGAAATATACGGATTAAGGGAAATTGTGCGATCGAAGTTGAAAATAAGGATTTATGGAAAATTGTGAAGTGATGAATGCCCCTTGAAGATGAGAACTATTGAAGGATACTATGATGGAAGGTTCTTGTTAAGAAAACATATTTGAAGTTTGGTAAAGATAGTTTATGTCACCATCATGGTTATCGGATACTTATTGACAAATTAAGGAATTGATCAACCTTAATCTCTTGTTGATGGTAAACGAAATTATGTTGACGGGATAAACTAGTTTTGTCAAATTTGATGATGTGTGGAGATTGGAATTTTGTTGGAAAGTTGAATAAAGGAGTTTTATCCGGAGTTGTTTGAGTCGTGTAATTTTCGAGGGCGAAAATCTTTTAAGTGGGGGTGTAAAACCCAAGATTTCATTGTATAGTTGGCCTAAGGAAAGATTAGGTTTTCGATGTGTTCATGTGATGAAACATCGTGTAATTATTAGGTTTGCTGAAAGTTAGTCTGTTTTGTGCTCGTGCACTGTAATTGTACAGACTTTTGTCTTGTGATCCTGTTTCTTGTATGAGAAGGTTGATGTGGATTCAGAATAACGAGTTTTGGATTATTCTTGTTTTTGGAAAAACGAGTAGGATTTTACCCGCTGATGGAAAATCTTACTGCGTCTGTTTTAAGTGAGGTTTCAGATGGGAGTTTTATATATCTGCGTGAGTGAGGTTATGTTCTGAGAATATTTTTCTAAGGTATGGAAGAAAATTACAGTCACGGAAAAAGATTCGACGATAAGTTTTGGAAATGTTTAACGTTGGACGTTCTTTCCGTAGGTTTTATGTTTTTGTGATTTACGTTCGTCGCGACGCGCGAGAGCTGAGTACGTGTCTTGTTTTGGAAGATTTGATTAAATCTTGTGATTATCCATAAAGAAAATTGATCCAATGGCTAGGGTTTAAGCTTGGACTTTTGACTTTGATCTAAGGGTGGATTGGCTATCAAGAGCCTTTGTCATAGTAAGGAGGTTTGGTGACTTTGTGGACTTAGAAAAACATCACAAATCTCTCTTTTCTTTCTCTCTTTCACGTGCGACTCCATTACTTTCTTTCTAACCTTCACCAAATTTTCCATTCTTCACCATTTCACTCCATTTCAAGCTTGTAGGATCAAAGGGATTTTGTAGAGAATCACTTTTTAAAGGTAACCCTCTCTTCTCATCTCCTAGGTTGGTAGACTTATAGAGTTTAGGAGTTTTTGGGTTTATGTTCTCATGAGGGTTTGTTAGGAAATGTTACTTTACATGGTTTTTGTTTCATGAATGTTGTTCATGAGGTTTAGAGAAGCATGTGTAGGCTTTGTTATTTTTGTTTTCCATGAGTTGGTGAAAAATCTCATGAGAAAAGTTAGGGTTTTGGGTTGGTTATGTATTGATCAATAACATGTGGTTAGGTTGTAAGGTTTTGAAAAGAAACGTTGTCTTTGAACCTTTGGGCAAAAGGGAAATGTGTTGTATGGTTTTGTTTTAGAAAATCCGATGAAAAATATTTTGGGGTTTATGAAAATATTTCCTAAGTGTTTTGTGTGGTGTTTTTGGGGTCCAAGTAGTTTAAAACTCTTGTGACATGTGGCGTTGCTTTTCGCTTTGAAAACATGTTTGAAAATGGTTACATGTCAGTTAAGGCCCGTAATAAAACTAGTGCTTGGGTTTGGTTTTGATTTTGGAAATGAATACCAAATAACTTGCACTCGAAGCAACCAACATGCTTTCGGAGATGTATTGCTTGCTTATGAAAATGGTTTGCTTTTGTGCCTTGAAAAGGTGTTGGGAACTAATAGAATCAAACTAGGCTTGGTTGGGGAAAAAGGTGGTGTGAGTTGCTGTTTTTGCTGTCATGACAGGTGCAACTCGTCGGGCGAGTGTTAACTCGCTGGGGCGAGCGTCACAGGTCATGAACACGCCAGGGCGAGCTCCACAGCGAGTGAGACCTGTCTTCACTGCCTTCACTCGCTGCCAACTCGCCAGGGCGAGCTCTGAGACCTAAAATTTTGGATTCTGATTTCTAAACTTGGTTTTTTACTTTCTTATCCCTTTTTATTTATTTATGGAAGTGGCGGGGATTGGAAACGAGTTTTTCGAGTACTCGGAAAGTACGTAACTTGTAACGCAAGAAAACGACCATTTTGCATTTCAAATTATTTAAGACTTTTGACTATTGTTTTGGGTCCTAAAAATAGTACAAATAACTCATGGGGGTTGATCAATACGATAGTATTTGGTATGATATCCGAAAGAGTGGATTTTCCTTGGGAACCTTTAGGTTTTGGGGGTTTTTGGTTTAGTTTCAATACGATTGGTTGAGAAACAATGTATTGATAATACGCTGCTTATTTTAGGAAGCGCGTTGTGTTGTTTGGACGAGTTTTAGTAAACGGAAGCTTGCCGAGGTAAGGGCTCCACTTTATTTCCGTCTTTTAAAATGGTTACAACATGCTTGGTTTTGCTGTTATGCATTTGCTGTGTGCTTTGGCATGTTTGTACTTATGTATTCTCGTTGATGAGAACGTGGTTATAAATACGTGTGCAATTTACATATGATTAAGAAAATGTATGTATGTGGTGATGCTTTGTACATAGGCTTTAGGCTATGTGATTGTTTGCATGAGCATATATGAATGCGTGCGTCGGATAGGACTACGCGGGGATTTTGTCTGTGTGACTATCCTGTATATGCCAAAGAGAATATATGCCATGCATTTCATAGTTGCGTGCCTAGGTGTATGTCTGTGTGACTTTGTCTACGTACCGGGCGTTTGTCTGTGCGACTTCGCCAAATCCTACTGGATTTTTATTGAGTTGGTGTTGTCTGTGCGACTCACCCGGTGTTATCCCACCGTGATTGTTTTGGTATTGTCTGTGCGACTCTACCTGGTGTTATCCCACCAATAGTAGGAGGTGTTATCCCACCTGAGACCTACGCCTTCTATAGAGAGGTTGAATTCCGGAATTAAAATCATGCATGTGGCGAACCAGTGATTGGTTGTCACCCCCATTATAGAAGTCTGCATTAGGATTGGTGATTTATTTATATAGACTCGTTGGTGGGAATTACTTTTGAGATTAAGAGTTTTCTCTTGAGTTTGTGGAATTATTGTTATGTGTACAATCTTTCGCACCGATTATATATATACATACTTTTATTTTGTGGTGACCCTTTCTTTCATTTGCGGGCTCATCCCACCCAGATGATGGGTTAGGTCGTGGTGACGACGGTGGCTGTTCCAGGCCCCAGTGAGATGTTGGAGCTTTGGCTTAGTTAGACTATGCGCTGGTGTGGGTTGTGCACCGTGCTTTTTGGGTTTAGGCATAGGATTCTAACTTGTTCTGTTGTAAGTATTTGAATACTTAGACTTGGATTGTAATTATTCTGGAATACACTTTGCTTGTCGAAGCACCTTATGGTAATGAGTTTTTGTATATTTGAATGCCGGCTCATTTAAAATCTTTTATGCGTAACTCTGATGTGTACAAAAAAAAAATATATTTAATGTCTTTTCTGGCCTTTGAAAAACGGGTTGTCACAGGGGGAGAGTTGTAACACCCGTATTTTTATTTTATTAGATTTATTAGAATTAATAACCTTTTTATAGTATTTTATTGGGTTAATTATTATTAAGTGAGATAATGTCCATTTTAGGAAAGAGTAGAGTAATTATTTTATTAAGTGAGTGAGTAGTGTTGTGAAAGAATAGAATAGTTGGGCTTAAGTTAATTGGGCTTAGACAAAGAGGAAGGATAGTTTGGTCTTTGTAAGACATTAGGTTTTAAATAGGGTTTTGAGGATTAGAGTGAGTAAGAGCTCATAAGAGAAAAATAGAGAAAGAGGTAGAGAGAGAAGCTTAGAAGATAGAAGAAGAAGAAGAAGAAGAAGAAGAAGAAGAAGAAGAAGAAGAAGAAGAAGAAGAAGAAGACGAAGAAGAAGAAGGAGGAAGTAGAGGGGAAGAGAATGACTCAAGTGTTCATCTTAATAGAATGTAAGAGAGTAGTTTTTCAATTCATAGAGATGATCAAAGAGGGGGGAGATGTCTATTCTCCACACCCAAACCCTCTCATCTCTTTTGGTGGAAAAAGGGGATTCAAGGGAATGTGTTAATGAATTCCTATGTTGTTGTATGATGTTAATATGTTATTACATGATTCTATCTTCTATTTCAATCATCAATTTCGTGTGTTATATGAGAATTGTTGTTGTTGATATTTGAAAATGGGTTTTAAGCAAAATGAGGAAAAATCTCTACTTTTTACTTGAGATGATGTTTGATGATGTTAGAACTTGTACTTCTAGGTCTATATATGATATGTATGTTTAAATGTGATAGCTTTATGAGTTTATAACTTGAAATTCGTGATTTTTATGTGATTCTATGTGAAACCCGTGAGCAGAGCATGAAAATCTGGGTTTGCTCGCTAAGCCACCAATCCGTCGCTGCAAGCGAGGATTCATGTGTTCTTCGCGAACCCAGAAATTCATGTGGCCGCCCAGCGACCAGTAGCGACCTCCAGCGACCAGCCGTCGCCAGGTCTCGCTCTGAGCGATGACCACTCTGCCTCTTCTCGCTTGTTTCATCGCTGGTAGTCACTCAGCGACCATGACCTGTTTTTGAAGAATTTCTTTAAGTTGTATGATGATTGTGAGATTATAACATGACTAGATTTGGTGTTATAACATGTTATAGATTTGGATTGATCGAACCTTGAGTTGGTATGATGATAATATGCTTATATGTGTATATTTGATTGAGATTGAGAATGATGAGCTATGATTAGCTAAGATAACATGTGTTATTATGTATTGCTTGAATGTATACCTTAGTGATGATAAGATAGTATAATTCGATGTGAATTAAAGAAGGATTAATAGGGATGAGTAGCCCATTAATATGAGTGGAGTATGGTATTATCATCGTTATTTGGTATGTGTACATTCATGCATTCATCTTTTGAGTTTGTTATTAGAATCATGTGGATTCTAATAAAGAAGGATATCAAATGATAATATTTGATAAAGAAGGATATTAGAGGTGAGATACTCTAATAAAGACGATGGTACCACATGCATTAGATATGTCTAGGGTGACATACATTGTGTATTTGCATTAGTTTGCATTAGGGATTTATGCACTCTAATTGATAATTGATATTTGGTAATTGTGATCGTGTTTTCCCATTATCATTATAATTGAGGTTGATTGAATAATGTGAACTTGATTATATGTTTAATCACATAGTAATGAGTATAGTTTACTACTATTATGAGTATTGATTGCATGTTACTTGATAAGTATGTAATCTAGTTTTATTATGAATGTTTACATAATGTAAGTGTACCTTATACTTATTATTATGAACTTGAATTGGAACTAACTCTCTTATTTTGTGTATATGTACTGGTTTGGGTCCAGATTCTTCAGTTGGTATGTCTCGGTGAAGCTTCGCTCTGATCACGACACGGGCAATTGGTTTCCTATGTATAGAGATTTATTCCTAATTTTCAAACTCATTAAGGATGTATTACTTTAGAAACATTTTTGTAATAAATGGTATACTCACTAATTAAGTTATTAGTAAGTGTTTTGTAAGAAGTATTTGTAATGCTCGAACCGTTATTTTTATAATAAATAATCTTTTCCGTTGCGTATTTTGTATTATATTTTATAAAGGTACAATTTTATTAAATAACGGGTTTGGGTGTTACAATTTGGTATCAGAGCTCCGGTTGTCCTCAGACATAGCGAGCTCAGTGTGTGTCATGTGTCGATCAGAGCAAGTGGAGCAGTCAAACCAAGTGAGTGTTGAGTCAATCATGTTTATTGTATTGATTGATCTTTGATGTGTTGGTTTATATTTGATAACCATGTTTTTAACACTAACCAATATCCAAACATAATCCAAAATATTTTTACCCTTATTTTTCATAGCAATTGGAACGTTATTTAAGCAAAATTGTTCAGAATATTAATATTAAAAATATATTATAAACCATATGGAGTCGTCATGAGATGTTTATATCTCACATCCATCAACGCAATTATATTTGGATACTGATTAGTGTACAAAAAGTTAAAAATGATTGAGACTGGTGAAAAATTAGGTTATAACAACAAATTTGCGGTTCTAAACGTTTTCCAAATTCACTTTGGAAAACTTTTCCAAAGCAATTTCAGATTCTGAGTTCCAAAATATTTGACTTTTTGGAAAATAGAATCCGAAAAGTACTGGAATATGAATGGGAAACAATAAATATAAAAACTACCTTTAAGTCTATTTTGGAAAATATATTTCGAAAAAATATGAATTTTGGAAAATATTTTCCGAAAACTATGAGGGCAAAATTGGAATTTAAAGGGTATTGGAAGAAACATGGGGGGAGAAGAGAAAATTTCATAATAAACCTTAAATAACTTATGTGAGACCAAGAAAACTTAGAAGACTAATATGATATAATTAAACAAGAAAATTTCTCTCCCCACCCTTATGTATCTTTTTAACCCCCCAAAAATTTAATTTTACTCATAAAATTTGAAACACAAAAATTTGGTTAATACGAACCGAACTTTTTAGAATTTCGAAAAACATTTCCCGATCGCTTAAAAGTTCAGGAAATATCTACCAAAGTTTAACGTTATAAACCAAACGCATATGTCCCTTCTTTCTCATTTCTAATTCTTCACATACACACTACCTTAAGAGTGAGACGAAATCCATGCGTGATTCCTTCCATTGGTAGCTTGAAATCAACTTTGGAACATTGACTAGGTGTTTCTACACTCACATTGAAGCTCAAAAACAAGGTAAATTTCTGTTTCAACCATTTGTTTTGCGCCTACATAACTGAGATGAGGGAGTTACACTTCTGTTTCTATATAAGAAACATTCGGTAAATGTTTTTCAAATAAAAAAGCGAGTGGAAAACGTAAACCGAAGTGTTGAAAATTCGGTTTGTATTTACAGAATATGTTTCATAGGCATACATCAGGGACTTAGGCTTCTGTCTCTATATCATTAAAGTTCGGTAAAGGTGTCCCGAATTTCCCAAAACTTCAGTTTGTATTTACCGAATTTTTTGTTCAGGGACATAAAAGAAAACCCGGAGGGTGAAAAAGAAACATGGGGAATGGGAAGAGAAATTTTCATTAAACAATTTAAAGGAATACTTTGTTCGGGGGGTGTGAGACTAGGTCTGGGGGTATGCAGTAGATTTTTCCTCTCCTCTTTTGGTGTTCACAATTCCGTTTGACAAGTCATTTTGCCACCCTACGTTTTTCTCGCGCACCCTTCAATTTTACAAAATATCTCTATCCGCTACTTAAATAGCGAATACCCCAAAAAATACTATACGATTATAACGTCCGCTACTTAAATAGCGGCTGACATTTTTCAAAAATTACTTATTTTTGTAACATCCGCTACTTAAGTTGCGGAAAAATAAAATGAAAAAGTGTAGGACGCGCGGATAACCAATAGAACAGTAAAAGTAATTTTCATTCGGTTTTGTGTATAAATAAGGACTTGGATAGCGTCAAGGTCCAAGCATTTCATTCAAATTTAAAAAATAAGTACTATAGCGCTGTAAAAAGAAGAAAAGTAATTCAAATATATTCTTGAATATCACCAATTGAAAAAAAAAATCATATAAAGTAACAAATATTGAAGGTTGAAAAATAGTCATACAAACATAAAATTTTAAACAATAGAGTAGACCTTAATAATGGATAACTGTTGAGTTGTTATCACAATTGCTTCTATTTTCATAAATTGACTAAAAAAGATTTATAACAAGGAAAATGATTTTATTAAAAGACTGAATCAAGGACAGGATGGGCAAAAGTCTAAAGGCACATGGATTACAGAAGTATTGATGCCAAAATTAGTCATCTTTGAGAAATTAGAAATATTACGATAGTAATATATATACATAATCAACGTTCACATTTTTTGTCAAATGATAAATAAAATTTGATCATTGATCTTGTAAAGTCAAAACAAATAAAATAATTATCATGTTGAGGATTTGACTTCTTAACAAAATTAAAATAAAAAAAAGTATAATAAACAACATGACCAATTTTTTATCAACATTTTTCTTTCCAATCCACATTCCTATATAGTTTTTTTTTGACACATTGAATTACAAGTTGTTAAATTTATTCTTCAAATAAAAGCTGTTAAATTTAAATATAATACCAATTTGCCTAGGTTGTTCCCTTTTGTGACCAAAAATAAATTTGCCCTTAGGTGGATGAGTTCACTACTTCCCCTCTTTTGTATCCTCAACCTGCCCTCAAATATAAGGTAGATACATTCAATATTAATGGTCCTTCTGACCTTATGTGTACCCTAAGTTGGTGAGGTGACCATGAGTCAAGAAGTGGGATCTCGTATCCAAATAGCAACACCTTATATTGTTTTTTTTTTTTTTGTACATATGTTCCATCAAGGTGAAATAACCTTGTTTGAAGCACACACTAATTAATACATGAACATCTTTCTTTTTTAGCTGAAATTCAAACATTAATTTGTTAATGTTGTCAAAAAATTACCTTTCATTAGATTCAACGTCGGTTAGTTAATTGATTAACGTATATATTTGCTAGTATACTAAAATAAAACAATGCAAGTACAAGTAGTAATACGTAATAAGACTTAAAAGAATATATATAGTATATAATGCAAGTAGTACTAGTATTACATAAGAGAATAGTCCCGTGTAAATCACTCAAAATTAAAATATACGGCAGAGAGTTGAATTTTTTTAGAAAATTAATGTTTAATGTGTAACTAGAGGCGTATGACCCCAAATTGTATCCACACAAAAATATATATTAGTCAATGCTTCGTAGGATATAGTAATACTAATAGATATAAAATATTCAGAAAGTACAAATTATTATATCTCATTCTCTCTCAAGCTCGATATAATTAAGGACAAAAAAATATAAGACGTCAACGGAGTTGATCCCTAGATTGTCTCTATGTATGCTAATCAAACTATAGAAAAGAAAATTATTGTAAAAAAAAAAGCATCTTAACCGGTGCTTCCGGGACACTGGTTAAGAAACTCAAAAAAAGAAACTTTTAAATTAAAAATAATATTTTTTAGACTTTTGAGAAGTTGATTGCACAAACTGATCTAATGTTAAATTACTATATTTGCTTAATCAGTATCCTCGAGAACACTATATAGCATTTTTTTTTTAAAAAAACTATAGAAAGAAAAAATTGCCTATATTTTGTCACCTAATTATATCCATTTAAAATTAAGTACTAAGCATAAAACAAGTGGACATCTCAAAATATATATTTGCTAAGTTCGTGGCAAACAAACGTTCAATATTACATATATATATATCTGTCACTTGCCAACTATCTTTGCCTCTCTCATTTTCTATATATCCTATGATGCAATGGTGAAGCTAAATTAACGAGTTGTAAATAAATATGTGTATATGTGATCTGTCATGTGTTTCTATATTTAGTTTATTAATTTTGATATATTTGAATGACTAACGTTATATTAAACTCTCCTAGGTCTTTTCCATTGACCCATCTAATATGCAGCCGCAGGTGCATATTTTATAAATTGTATAGTTAAATTGATTAATTAAAATATTATTTTATCAAAAGACCGTGTTATTAGATTAGTTATGACAGTTTCCATAAGTATAATTTAATTACTAGAAATATAACATTTTATATGTAGAGTCGAAATTTGAATTTGAGATCTCTCATTTTTTTATTTTAAGATGTGAATTTTTTTTTGTGTTACCATAATATTGATACGAAATTTCTACCACCGTTCGTGATGACTAATATCCGTCGAAGAATCTGTGGAATACACAGTTCTTTCCTCATAACTGGATTTTATCCATACGCATGAGTCAGCAATCGAACCTATGACCACATTCTTAAGATGTGAATTTCTAACTATTAGACTACTTAACAAAAAAATAGTTGTGTGTGTGGCTTATCTCCTGCAAACTTAATTCAGATTTTTTATTAAAGTTTAATTCAGTTTATTAGAACATTATAATATTTTGAAGATTAAAATTTAGAGTAGTACTATATATATAACCATTATTTGATAACTTGGGACAACCTTTTTTGTTTCTTCTTCTTTCGTTTGACAAAAACAATAAAGAGAGATGAAGAGAGATAGTAAAAGATACAATGTGAATACGAGAGATAATGGTTTAAAAAATTGTCCCAATTAATTTGAATGTACAAACATCATTTATCAAAATTTAAATTCGAGATTCTTCACTCACTTATCTTTTTTTTTTACGGATTCACTCACTTATCTTAAAGAGTAAAATCATAACAACTAAATTATAACAACATATGATTTATATAACATGTGTTTATTACTTTACTTTGGTTGCATCTAAATCATATGAGTAAACTACTATAAATTGGGATTTTAAATTGTGAGCGTGTGACAATTTAGGATCCCAAATCTACAAAATAGCAAATGTCTACCTCAAAGATTCAAGTCGGTCAAACTAACATTTTAATTTTAATTTTAACTTATCTAAATTTCTGAGTCACGAGTTTGTAATTTCACGGAGCATTTTACTATTGCTTTTTCAAATTGGTGTAATAATTCTCTAAAATGCCTCTAAAGCACTTAGAGTGATTCTCATTGAATTGTAAGAATTGAGTATTCTTGTACTCCTTAATTATAATTCAAATTTTGCTTATAAAAAAAACTTATTTTGTATAGTATAAAATTTTATCAAACATTTTGTCAAAAAAAAAATTTTATCAAACATATTTCGCCATTGATTTGTAATTTATTTACGTAGGGAGCATTTTGCCTTTAAATAATTTAAATAACAGTCTAATGTCAAAATACTTCATATAACGTGTCTATAGGAGATAAATTAGAGTGTCGTTTACTATAACATCTTAGCACTTCTAACTTAGTTATTTGGCGGGGAAGCATTTTGACTATGTGATTCAATTTAAGAGAGAATTCTTTATTTTGTAGTATTTGGTAGTTTATTCAAATCACAAAGAAATAAATTGAAGAGAAATAAAAATTTCTTTGAATGTTGTATAGTACAAAACCGAAATTAGGGGTACTCTTAAGTTTGTTTAGTACAAGTCTTAGTAATTATCTCAAAAAGTAGAAGAAAAATGGGTGCAAAATGAAGATGCATGCAAATAAAGGGAGAGAGAGTTGACACTAAATGTCAAACTTAGCATACTTTACATTTCAACTTTAATTTTTGTACAAAACGAAATAAATCAACCTAACTATTAAATCATCTTATAATATGTTGATTATCATGTATACAAAACTTCAAACAATTTAAAAATTTGTAGCGTTACTCAGCCCACGCTAGGTAACATCAATTGGACACAATTGCTTAGCATAAGACATTTATAAGTCCCAACATTATTAGAACAATGCTAACCATTACTTAACCGAGCAAACCTTAGGATCCGTTTAAATTGATTTATTTTTAAGTTTATATAAAACAGTTTTATGCAAATAAATAAATTTTTTATGTATTATTATAAGTTTTTTAAGTTGGTTTATGAGAAAATAACTTATAAAAATACAATTTTTGTTAGTAATAACTTATCCCCACTTGTGTGTCATGACCGGCTGCGGGGAAGTTGAAACAGCGCAATTTGTTCCTTTCCTGTCCTGTTTTTTCCTCCTTGTGGAGCTTGATTAGAACTTGGGTTGGAGTGTTCTCGGCTGATCTGTTACTGTTACCGGACCATTTTGTTCAGTTCATCCATTCGGCAGGTGGTTCTTGTGCCTGTCACTCATTTTTGCAGCTTCTTTGGCTATGTTGTGTTTGGGTGGTGTGGCACGAGCGGAATACTAGAATTTTCAAGGCAAAAGAATCAACTATTAACCAAATGTTAGAAAAGGTTAAAGATCATTCGCTTTAGTGGATAAAAATTTATAATGTGAATCTAGGTGTTAATTAATTCTCATTTGTGGTGGTCGAGCCCTTTGGTTTGTTTGAGTATTGGCTAATTGTTATTTGGCTTTTTGTCTTTTGTAGACTTTTGTTGTTTTGGTTGGCACACCTTATGTTGATCAGAACTTGCTATTATGATAAATAAAAATTCATTTTGCTTGTTCAAAAAAAAAACAAGTAACAAATTAAAATAAAAATTTATTAATTTGCATAAAATATTTTCATAAGCTCAAAAATATGTCAAATCTAAATAGACCCCTAGTCTAGAGTTGATTTTGGGCCACCACTACAACTGACATTTGTTATAGTGGACGGGCTATATACATCACAAAGGTTGACACATATGTGGTCAAACATTTTACTTGATTATAGTTTAAGCTTAAAATTTTACAATTAGAGGGTTATAAATGCGATTTTCAGAGTATTAACTTAAAATAAAAATAAAATAAGAATTATTAATATGGTATAGACATATCAATATCCGTTAATGAAAAAAAAAATTAATGACAAATATATTATATATAAATATAGAAGTGAAATAGTATAAGAAAATTTGTCGTAAATCACTAGGATACAAGAAGTACCCTCCGCCAAAATTCAACAAACTCTAAGGTAAGATAAGAAAGCAAAATAAACCACAAGGAGGCACACCACCAATAAACTAGAATTCCTCATAGGCATCAATCACTACGAGAAGAAAAATACCCGACATGAAGAGAGAGACAGGGATCAACCACATGTAGGACAAAACAACTAGAGAACCTCCAATTTCCCTAACCCATCGACACCCAACATGACACCCAAAAAAACTCTACTGGTTTCAGCATAAAGTAGGGTGGATACCCCACTCGTAAAAGAAACAGGGAAGCCATACACTACAACATTTTAGGCCTACCGCAACGCCTAAATTTTGGGATGTAAAAAAACTGTTGTCGTAGCGTGTCAAAGACAACGCTTTTTGTAAACCGTTCTGGTAGTATATATATTTTCGCTAGTTGTATGCAACAGCAGAAAACCGTTCTCATAGATACCAACAAAAACGGTTTTTTATATGTAATCTACAACAACGATTAAGAAAAGTACTCGTATAATCTAAAATTGTTTTAATAAAATATTTTTTTTATCATATATTTTTTTATGAAATTTTGTAAAAAACCGTTTTTATAGTCTATTGTAACAAAAACGGTTTTTATCAGTAATTTATAACAACGGTTAAAAACGGTATTCATATACTAAAAACTGTTTTTTATTGTTTTATTTTGAGAAATTTTAAAAAGATTTGGTAGCAAAAAAAAAAACAAAATTACTTGAAAAAAAAACGGCTTATGGCGTACAAGTTATGCGATCTGTATAGTTTGTTACTATGTTTATCTTCCCTTGAAAACAAATAAAACAATCGATTCTTACTTTCCCCAAAATCATATATAGTGTTTCTTCCCCAAATTGATTCAACTCAGTACAGTAAACACAACCGGCGATTCTTCCCCAAATTGATTTCATCCCAATTGATTTCATCCCAAAATCCCAAAAGATTCTTCCCCAAATTGATTCTAATTCTCATAATCCATTCTCCTCGAACAGTAAACAGTGACAAATCCTAATCTCACGAACCTAATCTCACGAACCTTAATCCGTTTTGTTGTGTTGACTGTGCTCACAAACTCAGAAATCGATTCACCCTAATCTCACGAACCTTAATCTGTTAAGTTGAAGAAACGTGTTCATTACAAGACAGTGACAAATCCTAGCCCCATTGAAAGAAACACGATTCCAGTCTTCTTCTCGACAAAATGCTATTCCGTCCTTTTCCGATTCTATTCTCGCAAGGTACTAACTTAATTGTTTCAGATTAATTCATGCATAACGTAATTGTTTCAGAATTGAATTTATTGAATACGATATTAGTAGGCATAACATAATTGTTTCAGTACTGTTTTTGTTTCAGATTAATTAGTAGGTTTCATATATCATAATTGTTATAGATTAAGTCCTGTTGTTAGGCATTAGTCATTATTAACACTTGTTCATGTGAATAATGTTTCAATGAATCAGTTCATCCATAGACATAGATTGGAACTATGTGTTGGTTAAGTAAATAACCAGTTTTAATAAATAACCAATTTTTTTTATTATAAACTGGTTTTGAACCAGTTCTATACTGAACCGAACCAATTTTATAAAATAAATTGGTTTTAGATAAAAATGGTTTTGGTTCGGTTTATGAACCACAAATTTGGTTCAGTTTGGATCAATTCATAACCATGCACACCCCTAGTTGCTTGATTGTGGTTTGCAATTGTCTTAATATTATTATCAATAGTTAATACTAAAATTATCACTATGGGGGAACCAAGCGAGTTTAAGTTACAAATACTAATCTTAAACTTCTTAGATTAGATAAATCAATGTCAGTTAACTATTCCAAATTTAGTTTTCTTAATTACCCAAGCCTTATTATCATTATAATAAAATTCTTGATTACCTGGGGTTATTAATTCACTCTCTAATTGTTGTTCTTAGGGTCCTAGAATGATTACAAGTGACTTAATATTGAACCTTCCCAATTGGTCATAAAACAAACCTTTAAAATGCGAAAAGGCGCAAAATAGGGAGAAAGGAAAGTCTGCCAAATGCACCCATGCGCAAAAGGGCAGCAACTACTGCACAATTTTGCAGAAATATGCAAACAGCCCAGACAGTCCAGTTTTCACCTAGTTCCATTTACAAGATAAATTAACATTTAAAATCACTTTTAATCCATTATTTAACCCTTGTAGCAAGTGGGGGAAAAGGATCTAACTCACCACAAACACTAATTAATTATAAAGTGAAAGTTGTTCATGGATTCACATAAATAGTAAAAATGGATAGATCTAATTTTTCTCAATACATGTTAGAATCTAAGTTTGTATTCTCCACATTAGCCTTAAACAAACTTCTTGATTTTAAGAACAGAATAGTTTTTTGAGAATATAAGATGTGAATTTAGTTATCTTTATTTTCACCATTTTAGTAATGAATTAGGAACCATGACAATGAATAATTTTCTGTCATCTGCTGTGCCCAATTTCTGAAGGATAGTAGTGTGATAGCATTTCGTAATTAAAAATGGAGGTTTGTAATTGTATCGGTCGAGGTTTAGAAGTGATGTTGCTGCTGTCTTTTTTTGCTTTATGTGGTTGGTTTTTGCTTTTCATTAAGGACTTATTCAATAATGTCTTTCGATAAATAGTTTAATATAACACTTATTCAATAAGCAAAAAATATGATGGTGTAGTCGACGTAAATTATGTGCAAGCTTTTTCATAAGCTTTACTAGGGAGTTTAGTAAAATAATCTCTAACTCAGTTAATTTTAAGTATTTTTTAGCTATATGTCTAAGAATAGTGAAATATTTATCCATGTATTCTTTCATAATTTTATTCTAAGGACACTGTCATCCATATCATTGGCAATCCAATTTGTTTGCCTTGTTGAGTAATAAGTAATTATTAATTTTTTGTCAAAAAAAGTAGTTATTAATTTAAATTTGCTTGAGATGTTAATTTAGCCGTTATTTGTGGGGATAGTTCATTTACTAAGCTCTTGATTAACTTAGTGAGGTGAGGGTTGTGATCTTTTTCTTTGTTCTTGTTTTGGTGTCTGCTAGTGTGGTGGGGTTGTGGTTACTTTTGTTTGTTGTGTTGATAGTATTAGTTGTGATTTGATCCTTTAGCTATTTGGTTTGATCCTTTATATAACAACATTGTGCTTGTGTCAACTGTAATGGCCCATTGTCTTGTGATGAGGAGGACCACTGTACTAATATTAGTTCTTCACCATTTTGCCTTTCGGGTTTCTTTTACATCCTGTTTAACTCGTCAAGATTAACCAATTTACAAAAATATCATATAGAAAATAGTTCTACTATGATTTTACTGATGTATGTTTTTCTGATTACGGAACAAATTTGCAAACTCATCATTTTATAGCAGCGTTAATTCTCATTAGATTGTTGCGTGAATGTCAAGTTGTATATCAATTACCCAAATATGGCAATTTAAATTTTATAAGTCATAGATCCAACCATTAATCATTAAGTGTATCAATTAGCTTTTTGCTATCTCTTTTTTCTTTTTTGACACAACTTTCTGATGTCTCTTGAATTGTAATATTGGTGAAAGCCCAATTTTTTAATTGAGAAGAGGTTATTATTAATTAGCATTAGTTTCTCAACTATCTTTAACAACTATATGTTTGATGCATTAACAGCTGCTGTTTTTATTCCAGTCTCAAACTCTGCATTTCTTCTTATCAAGACATTTGTTGTTGCTTAAGAGAGAGTATCTTCAACAAGGTATGTTTCATTTTTCATTATTCATAGACATGCCTAGATGCAAGAGAAATTGTAAATAGTACATCAGAAAAATAATTGATTTATTGACGTATATGATTGTCATATGTTAGGCTAACCACCCAATTTTTTTTTATTTGAAACTAAATGTGTGTGCTTAACCTCCCAATCTGAAACTGAAACCAACTTTAGAATTAGGAATACGTGCAACAAAGCATATGGTTTTATAAATAAGGGCCTCTATGGGAGCCTTTACATTTTGATCAAACATGTACTAAATTCCCTTTGAAATTATTTTCCATATATGATAGTCTCCTCGTAAACCCGATGGACAAGTAATGGACAAAGTCGGGTAGAGAGACTGCTGAGTACCAAAATGGTCTTGATTTTTTTCTAGATTATGCATACACCAAAGGAAATAGAACAACCATTCTTGTTTGTTCTTAAGGCATGTTCTTAAGGCATATGTGTGTTTCGAATAAAAACAGACCAGGTGTATGTCTTTTTAT
The DNA here is from genome assembly GCA_030408175.1 of Trifolium repens. NCBI lineage: Eukaryota > Viridiplantae > Streptophyta > Magnoliopsida > Fabales > Fabaceae > Trifolium > Trifolium repens. Next base: position 45,069,974 of record CP125851.1, read on the forward strand.
TAATTTTATATTTATTTCCTATCTCAAAAAAAAATTATATTGATATCCTTTCATTTGTATGGTAATTGCAGGAAAATGAAAAACGGGAATGGTTCCGGGTTTGATATCCTAGCTAAGGCCAACACTGATTTATTGCACAGGTTGCGTAGGTTGGCTATTTTCTTATTGTACTATACCTATTTGGTTGACATTTAGGGAAATTCGCTTTTCCCTCCCCAAGTTTGGTGGATTGGAATTACAAATTTGGGTCTAAGGTTAGTGTCATGTTGTTTACAGTGAAAATTTGTAAACAAACGCTAGTCTAAGTATTTTGAAACTTACGAGATTGACTAGAAATCTCAGGACAATTTTATGCTTGTTTTTGTTAGAAAAATGACTTAATGTTCATCAAAATTCAACAAACATCTGTTTTCTTAACTTCGTTCAAGAACAAACAAAGATGTACTGATTTGAGTCGCCTCAGAATCAATAAATCTTAAAGGAATGTAAAATTAAACGATACTTTACTGAAAGTAAAATTGCATTTAAACAATAAAAGCAAATACAATGAATAATGGTTCACAAAACATACATTAATTCTCTTCAATATTCTTTTCCTTCTAACGCTCGAGTAATCAGAATTTTCAGAGAAGTTATGAGTAATGATTTTGCGACCCTTTTTCCTTCTAAGGAAATACTATATATACTTCGATCGTTTCCTAACTGCCTTGATGATCTGAACGCTCCAGATTGAGTCTCTGCAACCCACGTTCTTCAGCTATGAAAACCGCTCTTTTGCGCGCTTAGATCTTTGGACTTATCTCCCGTTTTCCTTTGGGCCTAAACCCTTTGGCCCAATAAAACAATATCTTCCCTTCGAAACTTGAACAAAACTCTGCTTCAACGAACTCTGCTAAAGTCAAATTTAGTCCAAGCTACTTCGCCTCAAAACGAAAGATCGAACCACCGCTTCGAAACATTACTTCGAATGCTTTGTACAACAATTATTTCAATTGGACTTCTGCTTTGGTATTGGATTACCATTTCACTTGATTGATCCTTATGTTGGAATTAAAAAATATATATATATATATATATATGTAAAAATCTATCCCAACAAATTGCCCCCCAAAAACGGCACTTTCGATTAGATAACTTCGAATGAGATAGTGACGTTTTTGAAAAGACAGGTCATAAATGCTTCACGATTTCCAACGGCGGCATCATCAGAGACGAATCTTTTCCCTTTTTAAGTTACTTCCCCCATGACCATCATTACTTCCTAATTTTTTGTGAAAAGTGGCACACGTGGCAATCTAGGAAGTTGAAAAGAAAGGGAAAAAGTAATCTTTTGATTTTATCTGAATATTTTAACTTCTCAACTTCTCTTTCTTCTAGCTATAAATAGCCAGTCTAAACTCAGAAAAACCTTTTCCATTCCTTTACCATCATTTTCCTTGTTCGTCTCTGAACTTTAGCCTTCTTTCTTCAAAATTCTTTGCTGTGTTAAACCTTCTTTTTCCATCAACAATGGCGTCAAGCTCTGTCACTAAAGACCCTTTGCCTTTGGCCGGAAAATGGATCCTCCACAAGATGAAAATCTTAATGCTGAAGATGATGGTGTCAATGACAACATCCACAACCAAGACAATCCGCACCTTGAAGAAGAGCACTCTACCACCAACACGCACCACAATCCTCATGTAGAAACACATGATGATCATGTGATGAACACTGATGAGTTTTTAAACTCCAGTTCCGAATATGATCATTCGAATGCCAACGCTGGGGGTTCCCATATTGACGAAGGGAATTCAGCTCTGAAACCTACACCATTCTATTTGCCTCCAGAAATCTTACGGGGTTTGAAAAATTTAACCCCAGATGAAGCTCTTGACAAACTCCTTTCGAACCCAAATGCTCCTGTTTCTACTTCCTCAGGGCAAGATCAAACTACACAGCGGGAGCAAGATGAGCACGAGGCCAGATTTCGACGGGAGATAATCGAGGGTGACATGTTCGATCTGTTGGAAAGAGATCCCTCTCTTTATGTCAACATTAAAGCTCTCTTCAGCAAACTCCAAACTCCCCAGACCAACGAAGAGCTCTTCATTCTAGCTAACCAGGCTGAAGCGTTGTTGGAGCAATATTCGAAACACTTTGATCAATTGCAGCTTAACTCCCAAGCCCAACATGCTAAGCTGAAGCTTAAGGATCAACATTTTGCGCAAGCTAAACAGCGCAATGATGAAGCTAACGCAATGAAGGCTGCATCTGCTGGTGCCTTTTTGCAAATGACTGCCTGTGACGAAAATATTTCGTGCTGGAAAGCAGAAATTCGAGAGCTCGAAAAGAAGATAGCTGAAGAAGAAACCAAAAGGGAAGGATTTGCCTCTCAAGCTGCTGCAGTATCCAGAGTTAAAATTGAAGAGCTAGCTCAAGATGGTCTCACAGAATATAGCCAAGGGTTATTGGCTGGTCGAGACGCAGCTCATTTGGCCGGCGAGAACGAAGTCCTGAGGCGCAAACTTGCTAACTTTAAAGAACAGTATCAGCGTTTCAAGAACGCCAACAAGAAAAATTGCTAGTTAAAGCCTTCGATTTCTCTTTTGGATTTTTCTTTCTGATATCGAATTCTGATGTAAAAAATGGCTTACTTTTCTCGAATATGTTTTGTACTCTTTAGCCATTATTTTGGACAATGCTTTATGTCATTTTAGACATTTTTGTGTATTAATGGCAAATTGTCTTTTCACCATTTAAGCCTCAATTATATTTTAAGTCATTTGATGCCTATTCTCTCTCTTGCAAGAATAGTTTATACTTCTTACAAATAGTGTCCATCTATATTTACTGTTCGTTATTTAACGGTTCAATTTTTTGGTTTTATGACTTTTCCTCTTTTGCATCATCCCAAGAACCATAGAAAATTGAACAGTCAAAGATGCCCTATCGAGACAGTCAAGTCAAATAGATGTTAACAACAAAACTCAATAAATGAGTTATATTAATGACTACGTTGCCCCAAAAACACCTAATGGCACTATAAACGAAAGATCTTTCACCTTTTACTCACCCATGATAATTGAATAAACTTACCAAAGCATCAAGTTATGGAAAAACCTGTTAGCAAGGATGCTTCATGCGCTAAAGATAAGAGCAAAAAAGGCGCAGAACCTTGGCGTTGTGAGGAGAATAGGCTGCGCTATGAAAGAAACAAAGAAGAGCTAATCTTAACCGAATCAGAGGAGGAAGAATTGGGCTCTGATCTGGAAGAATTTCTCTGGACACATGAAGAGAGGCTGGATGATTATCCTCCTGAGGTCCAGGAACTTGCTGACATAGCGATAGCCCTTTATAGGGGTACAATGAAACCAGAGGATTTAAAAGTTCCCAAAAACTAAACCTTAGCCTAAGTAATATTGTACCCTCATGATGTATCACAGCACTCCTCTATTGCAATAAAACAATATTGTTCTTCATGCTTTTTGAATCATGGCGAGTTTCAATTATTGCCATTTTATTTCCTGTATTTGAGTATTATTCTGCGCTTATTTTTACTTCGAGTAGAGTAGGCTTATATTTTTTCAAATACTTCCCATTTATACCCAAAGCACGTTTCTCAGGAGTTAACTCCTCAATCTCATATGCTCCATTAGAATAAATTTGAACAATTTTAAATGGTCCTTCCCAATGTGGTGACCATTTCCCAAAGACTCTATCTCTCCTATCCATGGGTAAGATGACTTTCCACACCAAATCTCCTACATTAAAGGTCTTACCTTTAACTTTTTTGTTGTAAGCTTTGGCAACTCTGACTTTTTGTCTGATCAAGACATCTAAAGCTTGCAATCTTTCTTCATCCAAATCAACTAATTCATCCATCATGAGGCTTTCATAATGTTCATTAGGAATTTCCATCTGCCTTTGTACCCTCATGGATTGCACCATGATTTCGACAGGTAACACAGCGTCGTGACCATAAGTCAATCGAAACGGAGTTGAATTAGTGGATTCTTTAGGAGAGTTTCTACAGGCCCATAATACTTGATTCAAAGTATTGTGCCAATTCCTTGGTTTCTGAGCAATATGCTTTTTAATCAAACCAATAATAATCTTATTGGCTGCCTCAACTTGACCATTTGCTTGAGCGTAATATGGTGTTGATGTTAATAGCTTAAAACCTGCCTCATTAGCAAAATCTTGCATTTTTTGTCCAACGAACACTGTTCCTTGATCAGTGGTAATAGTTTCAGGTAATCCAAATCTATAAATGATATGATCTTGGATAAAACCAATCACAGTTTCTTGATCCACCTTTGGTAAGGCTACAGCTTCGATCCATTTTGTGAAATAATCAATTCCAACCAAAATGAAACGATGGTTTTTCGATGATGCAGGCCTAATCTCACCAATTAAATCCAAAGCCCATCCTCTAAAGGGCCAAGGTTTAACTATCGAATGTAATTCGCTTGCAGGAACATGTTGAATGCCTGCATGTCTTTGGCACTCTTGGCAGCTTTTAGCGAATTCTATACAATCTTTAAGCATTGAAGGCCAATAAAACCCTCTTCGAAACAATAGCCATTTCATTTTGTGGCCTGCTTGATGAGCGCCACATGACCCACCATGTACATTGGTAATGGCTAAAAATGCTTCGCTTTCGCCAAGACATTTCAACAAAATCCCCTCAGGGGTTTTCTTGAATAACTCATTTCCAATAATGGTATAACTTAAGGCTTTGTATTTTATTTTCCTATCTGTGCTTCCTGATGGGTTTTCCAAATAGACTACAATTGGTTTTCTCCAATCAGTATCACTCAACTTGTCAATGACAAAAATTTCTGTTACAAAACTTTCGAAATGCATGTCAACATGTTGAAAATTTTCAAAATTTTCAAAATTTTCCTGAAAATCATGTTCATCTGCCCCCAAATGTTTTGGCATTGACAATTGTGCGCCTGAAGAATCGTTCGAAATCATCTTATCTTTAATTTCAATAAACTCTTCGAACTTGTCTTTCGACATCTTATAACCAGAGGCAATTTGTGCTAAATCATTTGCCTCCTGATTTTCATTTCGAGGCACATGTTGAATAACGTAAGACTCAAACTGTTTTAGCAAAGAAAAAGCAATCACAAAGTATTTCATTAAATGCTCTTGAATACATTTATATTCTTTTGTTAATTGCTTAATTACTAATTCAGAGTCTCCTCTAATTTTAATATGTCTTGCCCCCAAGTCTAGAAGAATTTCTAAACCTGTAATCAAAGCCTCATACTCTGCTTCATTATTCGAACAAGACCCATTAATTTTGCACTTAAATCTTGTGGGGATTTTACATGGTGAGAGTATAAAAACACCAATTCCTGTACCATGTCTATGTTTAGATCCATCGAAATACAAACTCCAAGGTTCGATGTCAACAAACTCTATTGGAAATTCACTTACTGAATGGTCAGCAAGGAAATCAGCCACTATTTGGCCTTTAACAGCCCTCAAAGGTTTGTAAGTCAATGAATATTCTGTTAAAGCTAATGCCCATTTTCCAATTCTACTATGTAAAATTGGTTTCAATAACATATGCTTAATAATATCAAAATGGGAATAAACATAAACATCAACTGGCTTTATATAATGCTTAAGTTTGGTACAAGAAAAATACAAACAAAGGCAAAGTTTCTCTATTACAGAATATCTAGTTTCAGCATCATTTACAACTCTACTTAAATAGTAAATAGCTTTCTCTACACCATTTTCATCTTCTTGAGCAAGCATACTCCCAATGGTTGTATCTGATGCTGAAATATACAACTTCATTTCTTTGTTTCGAATTGGAGGCATTAGAGTAGGAGGCTTTGACAAGTAAGCTTTAATATCATCAAATGCACTCTGTTGATCGAACCCCCAATGAAAAACCTCATCTTTCTTAAGTTTTAGCAGTGGAGAAAAAGGATGCGCTTTTCCACTTAGATTCGAAATGAATCTTCTCAAGAAATTTATCTTACCAAGCAAAGATTGAAGCTGTTTCTTCGTTGTTGGAGATTTTGTCTCCATGATAGCCTTTGTTTTGTTCTGATTGATCTCTATGCCCTTTTTATGCACAACAAAACCAAGGAAATCTCCTGCATGTACACAAAAAGCACATTTTAGTGGATTCATTTTTAGTCCACATTTCCTCATTCTTTCGAATGACTTTCTAAGATGACTTAGATGATCATCAGAGGATGAAGATTTGACAACAATGTCATCAATGTATACTTGCATAAAAATTTCAATGAAATCATGAAAAATTGAATTCATTGCTCTTTGATATGTTGCCCCTGCATTTTTCAATCCAAAGGGCATCACTACCCATTCATAAGTGCCCAAAGCACCAGGGCAACGAAAGGCAGTTTTAGCAACATCATCTTCAGCTATAAAAATCTGATTATAACCAGAATAGCCATCTAACATACTCAAATATTCATGGCCTGCTGCTGAATCAATTAACATTTCCGCTACGGGCATTGAATATTCATCTTTAGGTGTAGCATTATTTAAGTCCCTAAAATCTATACAAACTCTAAGTGAGCCATTCTTTTTAATTACAGGAACTATGTTAGCTAACCATTCAACATACCTGGCTGTTCTAATGAACTTGCACTTGAGCAACCTTTCGATTTCTGTCTTGATCTTTGTCATGATTTCTGGAGCGAACCTCCTTGGAAGCTGCTTCACAGGTCTTTTGTCAGGTCGAAGAGGCAATCTGTGTTCGACCAATTCTCTGCTTAATCCTGGCATTTCGTTGTAATCCCAAGCAAAGCAGTCTTTGTATTCCTTAAGCAATTCAACCAACTTTCCTTTCAGCATTGGATCAACATTGGCGCTAATATAAGTTGGCCTTTTAACAGAGCCATTTCCAATATCAATCTCTTGTAAAGGATCTTGAGCCTGCATTTTTTGACTTGAACTGATTGGATCCTTTTCGAAACCCAAAGGCTCTTCATCATAAATGCAATCCAATCTGTGGTTATTGTCAGCACTCGAAGCATTGGCATTTGTTGCCAATTTGTTTTCTACATTATCATTGGCTTCAACAGCCATATTATCATTATTTTCCATAGCTTCAATAGCCATTTTTATTCTATTCTCGGCAGCATAAGCCGTAATCCTGCTCCACTCTGGGGACTTAAACATCAGTATCATTTTCAATGTCTTCCCAACCGGAAGCTGGTACAGGTGCATACCTCATATGGGCTCCATCAACAGGTTCCCTCTCCCAACTAAAACCATGGGTAGGATGCAACTTAACAGAATGGTAAACACTGTCAGGACTTACCATGTTTGGATTGAAGGCAGCATCTTGCTCTCCACATGGAGCAATATTCGCCAGATTTTTATCGAAGTTTTGCAAGGTCACAGTGCTTGAATCAGCCAAGTAAGCACTCTGATCAGCCTCAATATTTTCAACAAGGCCATCATCTCTCCACAGAATCAGCCTTTGATGAAGGGAAGAAGGGACAGCGCCAACCCCATGAATCCATTCCCTGCCTAACAACAAGTTATAGTTTGGCCTGGCAGCAATCACCATGAACAGAGTTTTTCTAACTGTGCTGCCCACACAAACTTCTAACTGTATAGCACCAAGGGAGTGGCCAGTTTTGCCTTCATAATTGGCTAGGACCACATTGTGAGAGTGTAAGTCAGTATCGAAAAGACCCAACTTCTTAAGCATGAAATGGGGCATGATGTTAACTACAGCACCACCATCAACCAGGATTTTGTTGACCCCCACATCATTCACTTTAGCTTTAATAAATAAAGCTTTGAGGTGATTTCTCATCCCTCCATCTGGCCTCTCGAAGATAGCGTCCTGTGCCTCCACGCAGCCATTCTCCATGACATAATAACAAACTGGCTTGTGATTAGCCAATTCAAGAGCCTCAAACTCTTCTTCCACCTCTTCGATCTCTGTTGGGACATCATACTCCAGTGGCAAAACTGACACCACATTCACCAACACATCGAAATCAGACCCGTCATCTAGAAGATCATCATCTTCCATGAAATCTTCTTCTTTATCAGCATCCTTCTGATTTTCAGCCTCTGACTCTTTTATAGGAGTAAGCCTTTCCTTGGTTGGTCTTTTGACCATCTCAGCTTTCTCTCTATCATCAGTCTTGCCCCCAGCCTTACCTTCCTGAGCAGCAAGTTTCTTCCTACGCTGGAACCTACGCCATTGGGTTCGAGTCATGGGATTCTTACCCTTATAGTTATTTCGATAACCATATTTGTTGGCTTCAGTTGCAGTCTGAGGGTTAGGTGGTTGAAGAACCACTTTCGAACCAACCTGTGGTTTTGATCCAGCTACCACTTTTGATTCAGCAAACACCTTTGAAGTTCCAGCAGTAAACTTCACATTGACATTGCTAGAGCTTCCTTTCTCCATCCACTTCTTATCGAAGGCCACATATTGGCCACTGACCCACTGGTTTGTAGGTGCTTTGTTGGATGGTTTGAAAGTTCTTTGAGGACCAAGCCTCTGATGAACAGACAAGCCTTGATTGTGAGACTTACCCCAATCAATCTTCTGATATGGCCAGCTCTTCTTATTTGGCTTGGAACTTGGCCATTTTCTTTTGTGATCAGCATAAGGCAGAACCTTCTTCAGGTTTGTCACTGCCTCTTTATCACATACAGCACTGCAGCGAGGGCATAGCATGACTTCAGCGTTGTTCAACTTGCACCTATTGAGGAAATCCACTAATTCCTCTTCAGCAGCAGGATAAGCTTCCTTCACCTTCTGATCATACTCCCCTTCAGGTATGGCCTTGATAGCAGCAGCCGTATCAGCTTCACTGATCTCGACCATGTTGCAGTCCAATATTTCAACCATACTAGCATCAGCAGTTGATAGTGGATGAGTATCCACTTTCATTGGTGGCTTAGTTTTTTCAGCAAACTTAAGCCTTCCTTCGTTCAATGCGCGTTGAACCAGATCCCTGAAAAGAACACATTGGTGAGTTTTATGGCCTAAATAATTGTGATATTTACAATAACCTCTTTTCTTTCTTTGTTCAATAGGAGGTATTTTCAAATCTTTTTGAACAACTATTTGACCATCAGATACTAATAAATCAAAAATCTCATCACATTTAGTAATATCGAAAGAATAAGTCTTAGTAGCATATTTCTCATTTTTAGGTTCGACTGGATTTTTTCCATTCGAAGGCCTCAACAATTTACAAGTATAAGGAGGCCCTGGTTTTAGTTCTGCCACATTGATATCACTATCATCAACATCTACATACTCATCCTCAGTTTCATATCCAAAATCATTATCATAAGAATCTAAAAAAGCAACATCTTTCTTTCTATGAAACTTAGAATTTCTGGCCTTTTCAGCTTTTAATCTTTCGATTTGCCTAACTCTATCAGCCAATTGAGACATGTCTCGAAGATATTGAGTATCTAATTTTTTCCTAATTGAATAGTCTAGACCACCTGCAGCCATTTCGACTAGTTCATGTTCAGGCACTGATGTAAAGCATCGAGCCTTTAATAATCTGAACCTATTCAAATAATCATCAACAGTTTCTTGTGTTTTTCTTTTAACACTAGCCAACTCCTTGAGACTTATCTTAGTTTGGCCCATGTAAAACTGTTCGTGAAATAATCTCTCTAACTGAGTCCAGTTATGAATCGAATTGGGAGGCAAAGTTGTGAACCAAGTAAAAGCATTTTTGGTTAATGAATTAGGAAAATATTTCATTCTCAGGTTTTCATTATTTGCCAAATTTCCAGACTCTGCTAGGTATCTAGCAATGTGTTCAACAGTTGACTCATTAGTATCTCCTGCAAACTTAGTGTATTTTGGAACTTTCCAACCTCTAGGTAACTCTGTCTGCAACACATATTCAGACAATGCAGAAACAAAGTTTGGCCTTCGAGTACCAGTGTTAAGGCCATTTTGGTTCAGAATAGTTTCGACTAAATTTGCTAAGTTATTAGGTGCAGCGAAATTGTTATTATTCTGAACATTTCGAACTACATCATCAGGGTCTTGATTCCTTCGAACCATTACCACTGGAGGAGGTTGGTTAACCTCATTCTGGTATTGATATTCCTCTTGAGCCATTGGCACAGGCTCTTGCTGTTGCGTAACTTGAGGGAGTACATGTGTTGGCCTTGGGTTAAAGGGAGTGGCAGACATAGCGGGTAAAATCATTTGTGGTGCCACATAATTAATCCTAGGCTGAGGTTGAGGGGCAGGAGTGCCAAAAAAGTCAGCAATTCGACCCATTTGGTAGGCTAACATCTGGTAACTGTCGTTGGTATTTTGGATTAAAGGGTTGAAGACAGTTCCAATTTGTTGTGTTAAGAGGTTAACCATATCATGGTTACTTTCATCCATCTGTTGTCTTAAAGACAACACATATGCTGTAGTTAGAGGCGTTGGGGTAACTCTAGGGGTAGTATATCTCTCAGGTTCGGAAGTGGGTATTGAAGCAAAATTCTGAGTAGGTGTTGGTATAAAACCATATAAAGGATTTGTGACCATAGGAGGTCTTGAACTACCCGAAACGGAATGAAACGCCATAGTTGTAATTGGTATTGTAGTTCCAGGAATATATCCAGAACCACTTGGGCTAGGAATTGGCGGAGTAGTTGTAACACTCGCCGCGTTCGAATCTGGAGGGGGAGAAGGACTACCCTCACTGCTCGAAGAACTTATAGCTTGACTGGTAGTAGACCCATGCATTTGATGAGTTCTAGCCATAATCGTTAATGGCAGTTACCAACACAGAAAAACTTATTCTACAGAAACAAAGCACAAAACCAGTCCCACTGGGCGTGCCAATTTGTTTACAGTGAAAATTTGTAAACAAACGCTAGTCTAAGTATTTTGAAACTTACGAGATTGACTAGAAATCTCAGGACAATTTTATGCTTGTTTTTGTTAGAAAAATGACTTAATGTTCATCAAAATTCAACAAACATCTGTTTTCTTAACTTCGTTCAAGAACAAACAAAGATGTACTGATTTGAGTCGCCTCAGAATCAATAAATCTTAAAGGAATGTAAAATTAAACGATACTTTACTGAAAGTAAAATTGCATTTAAACAATAAAAGCAAATACAATGAATAATGGTTCACAAAACATACATTAATTCTCTTCAATATTCTTTTCCTTCTAACGCTCGAGTAATCAGAATTTTCAGAGAAGTTATGAGTAATGATTTTGCGACCCTTTTTCCTTCTAAGGAAATACTATATATACTTCGATCGTTTCCTAACTGCCTTGATGATCTGAACGCTCCAGATTGAGTCTCTGCAACCCACGTTCTTCAGCTATGAAAACCGCTCTTTTGCGCACTTAGATCTTTGGACTTATCTCCCGTTTTCCTTTGGGCCTAAACCCTTTGGCCCAATAAAACAATATCTTCCCTTCGAAACTTGAACAAAACTCTGCTTCAACGAACTCTGCTAAAGTCAAATTTAGTCCAAGCTACTTCGCCTCAAAACGAAAGATCGAACCACCGCTTCGAAACATTACTTCGAATGCTTTGTACAACAATTATTTCAATTGGACTTCTGCTTTGGTATTGGATTACCATTTCACTTGATTGATCCTTATGTTGGAATTAAAAAAAATATATATATATATATATGTAAAAATCTATCCCAACACATGTATAACAGTTTTTCAGACATTTTGTAAATTATAATATATGTGCTCCCTCCCTGCCTCTCTTTTACCCTTTCAATCGAGTTGCAAAATTTTCAATCTCAAAAGTGATGCAGTTGTGTTAGTACGCTTGCTACGACCTCCCCTGTATTATATATTACTACTATATTAATGTTTATTATTTATTTACTACTACGATATTATGTATGCTAGATAAAGCTTCAAGACATCATTGAAAAAGATGGACAGCCTTCATCTGAAGTCTTTCAAAGTGTAGTTGGAAAAGAAAAACCTGGGAGAATGCGTTGCCACGGAAGAACCACAACACTGACTCTCTTGAAAAGAAATGAAGAAATTGCAAAACTTAAAAGAGAGCATGCTGATGAGGTAAAACGGTTAACGCAAGAGATGGAGGAGAAACGTCGTCAAGATAAGGAAGAAACGGACAAAAAACTTAAACTTCTTCTTAAAGCCATTATGAATCAAAACGTCGCAAACTTTGACATGGATGCTATTGCAGCTTTGATATCAGCTCCTACAACGGATGCTAACAGTGAGTTCCATTCTTTAACATCAACACATACCCCAAATGATAATGAGGTAAGATTGAACTACATTTTGTGCTTGATACAATATATTAAAGTTTAGATAATTCAATTGAATTGCATAGGCTCAAAGTTATGGCAGTAGATTATATAAATGCAAATAAGTACTTCAAAATAGGTCAAGAATATCTCTCAAATGAAGTTATAGTTTGAGTAATAAAATAAACTAGCACGTAGTAGCTGGGACACAATTGCAGCTGCATTAGTTTGATCTGCTTAGTTTTTATTCCTTATGATGATTTTTTATTTGTATATAAAATAAGAAAACCAAAATCAGTGCAATAGAGACAATTAGTCCTCAATAGAGAAGTTGTTACCTATGTTTTAAATTCTAAAACTTTTTATATATGGAAATATGAAGAGAAATTGGTCAAAGAGTTAGCTTAAATTTTTTACCAATTTCCAACCATGTCATCATTTGCATTATTTTGTTAAACATACTCTCGCATTGTTAACTATATTACATTTATTTTGCAGATGATGAATAATGATGATATCAATGAAGATATGCAGGATTTTGAAGATGAAGAATATGATACATATTTTGAATATGTTAGTTTGATTTTGAATGATTCACATTAGGATATACACTAAAGTAGTTAGTTTCAATTTGAAGATGTTAGTTGTAATGGGAATGATTGGCATTAGGATATACATTAAAGATCCAAAATGAATGTTATTTTGATTTATATGAATGAATCACAACCATTTTATTTTAATTTGTTATCTAATTTGTTATTTTAATTTTTTAATTTGAGCTTGCGTCAAAAGAAAAATGCATTAGTCAGAAAACATTTATGTAGCTGAGAAACCGTTGTCGTAGCTACAAAAGAGGGCATATAACAAAGGGTCTACCACAACGGTTTTTGACTGGGCAACGGTGGAAAGCATTGTTGTAGCAGAAATACCGTTGTCGTGTATACTGAATAATCATACGGTGAAGAGTCTACCATAACGGTTTTGGATTGGGCAACGCTTTCTGTAGCATCAAAACCGTTGTTGTATCTACTAAGGAATCATATATTAAAGGTCTACCAGAACGGTTTTTGATTGGGCAACGGTTAAAAGTGTTGTTGTAACTGTAAAACTGTTGTCGTATCTACTAAATAATTATATAGTAAAGGGTCTACCAGAACGGTTTTTGATTGAGCAACGGTGGAAACCCGTTGTGATAGTCCATACAAAACCGTTCTCTAAACTCAACCAATGACAACGGTTTTTACTAAGGACGGATAGAAACCGTTGTTGTAGGGAACTTTGAAAACCGTTTTGTTAGAGACTCTAAGAAAACGGTTATCTACAAGGCGTTGCCGTTGGAAAAAAAACCGTTGCGAAAGGCTAAGACAACGCCTCGGTGCACAACGCCCTGAAAACCGTTCTCGTAGCCTATGACAACGGTTTTTTTTTCATTACACAACGGTTTTTTGACGTTGTTGTAGAATGAAAATGTTGTAGTGATAGTTTTTACCTAAAAATCACTTCCAAGATAAAAGTTTCACTCTATCAACCAGACACGACAGAAAAATCCCTTCCGAAAAGAAGACGTCATTTTTGAAATTTTCAGATAGTTCACACAATAGTTTATCAAATTAACCATCATCCCATTCTATCTTTTCTACTCATACCCATATCCAAAAAAGGCTAAAAAAAACCTTAAAAGACCGGCAAGAATCAAATTTCTTGAGAACTAACAGCAATAATCGATTTTCATGGCAAAAAAGATTTTGGGCCGCATCAATATTGTTTTGTCCGAAAACTTTAGAGAGACTAAAACAGTTGTTTTGATATTTAGAGTTAGAGATATAAAAAACTTTATTTATCCCTAAAACATATTTGATATATATATATATATATATATATATATATATATATATATATATATATATATATATAATCAACTATTAATGAGTTATTTTCAGCTCAATTCAAAAAATTTAATTCTTTCGTTATCAGTTTGGAAGAGAAATATAGAATTATTCACAAGAAAAGGAAGGCTCCGGTCACCACCTGTGGTGCCAAAAAGTTTGACCTGAAAACAAAATTAACCCTAGTTGCTGTTTGTCCCATGTGACTTTACAAATTTAATGTACGAAACTTCAAAGATGGTACCACCAATCACAAATTTTCATTTATTTATATTTTAATTAGTCAAATCTTTTCAAGAGTCAAATACTTCATGCAGGTCCTCTTTCTCTAGCTAGCTTTTTTTTCCTCTATATATTAACATAAAGATGGGTTTTGTTTGAAAACCTAAAAGGTTTACAAAAGCAGATCAAGAAAAGAAGAAGAAAAAAAATCTACTTTTTTTTTCAATTTCCATATATGGAGTGCTCTTCTGGGAGATCTGGTGATGGAGATAGTGGACCTAAGGAAGATAAGAGAAGTGAGCATAGTATTGGTGATGATCATAAAAAGGAGACTATTGTTGAGGTGAAGATTAATTCTATCCTAAGTTATTTAGTAATTAAGAACCACTTTTCTTTCTCTATACATGAATCTATAAGTTTGTTTACTAGATTTGGTGGTCAAAATTAGGGGAGAGGAAATTGAACTTTTATAATTGATTTTGTAGTTATACATCTTTTTAATTTGTTTAAGTTTATCTATATTGGAATTATCTATTTATAAGTCTTAAACATAGATCAATAGCTCTATATAATTTTAATTTATTTTTGATAAAAAAAGCTCTATATCATTTTTTTTATAAAAGCTCTATCATTTTGATTTTGTTCATGGAATACAATCATATAAATACGCTTATATTATATCCTTTTAGATTTTTATTATTACAGGAATGACCACTCGAGGAATAGAAATTAATCATAATGATAAAGAAAAAATTTAATCTTTTTTTGGGGTTACAAATTGATCGGATAATTCTATCATTGTAATTAAACGTGGGTCATGGTCAGGTCATAAATTCCTTCCCTTATCCTTTATTTTCCAAAATCAACATTCTACATGGCTATTCATTTTGCGTTTTCACTCTTTCTTGCATGCAAGGCAAATAAACCTTCTAAAAAAAATCCAAATAGTCGATTATAGCGGTTGACCAAGATGAATTGATTCGTTTATTGGTATTTGTTTCATGTTGTTCTGCACAACTTAGTCTCTTATTTGGGTTATATATATAATAATGTAATAATTATACATGAGTGAAAGGTAAACGGATAACAAGTTGCGTCTGCTCTTGATTATATTTTGCTTTTGTTGCTTTTGGGGTGTGTCTAATACGCAGATGTCCTGCTAGTGGTTTTTTTTCGTTCTTCCTCTCTTTGTTGAGTTTTGTTTGAGGTTCTAATTATTGTCATTCAAAAACAAAAAGAGTCAATAGAATTTAACCAATTATTTTGTTTTTCTTCTTAAAAAACATTGATTCTTAATTTTGTATTGCCTTTTACATAGACAAAGCTTCATTTTGTCTTATATCAATATCAGTTAACAAATTGTTTATACTAAATAATTTTTAATTTCCATAAATCTTCAGTATTTATAATTGGGTGTAATGCATGTATGCTAAAACCCCAAAAGAAATTACCTCCATAAACTTGTTAAAAATGTCTTCTCTTTTTTAATTATAACTCCCTTTTTGCTAAGTATGTTAATCCGGCAAGTATTAAAGTAGCTAATTTTGTACTGTAAAAAAAATTGCTAGTTTTGATTTTTTTTTTTTTTTTTATAGAATTGAAGTAGTCTTGAAATAGTCAACAATGTAAATATGAAATTGAAAAGAGGCGTCGGCAGAGAAAGTAATAAATAATACATGTGTACACAATGACACACGAGTCAAAAAACAAAAAAAAAACATGTACACACATGTTCAATTATGCATGCCTTTAACTTGCAAAAATCTATTGAAAGATTATCATTTTTTGGCATACATATACTATATAAAGGGTTTACTTTCAATTAATCTACACTTAATTTGATTAGAGTTGACTCATGCATGTGCTAGCTAGAAACAAAACAAATGATATCTAAAAACATGATACTTCACCCACCAACCACATGCAAGTTTAAATCAATTTCAATTTCACTCAACACATGAATTATTCTCGTTATTATTTTCCTTTCTTATTGCATCTTAGAAAAATAAACGAAAATGTGCATTTGTTCATGAATATATAATTAACCATTGATGATATCTTATATATATATTGTCCTATACTGTACAGGAACCACCCATTGCTAATGCTGAAAGATCAATGGTGGAAGCAGAACCAATAGCATCCTCTACCAAAAATGATAAGGTATTTTTTTTTATGACAATTAGTTTAATTTCTAAATATAGTCATAATGTAAAAATATAAATATTATAGAGAAATCCAATCATATTTTAATTTTATCATAATGACACATTATTGTGATTTTTCAAAAAACACATTCACAAATATCTCCATAGTAAAATATAATTAGACATATGTAAAACTCTTTTATATTATGCATAGTAATATATTATATTTAGTACTCATGTCACATTTTGCAATTGTATATATAGGTTGTTGATGATCAACTTGAGACAACAAAAGCCCAAATGGGTGAAGTGAGGGAAGAAAATCAACGGTTAAAGATGTGTCTCAACAAAATAATGACCGAATACCGGGCACTAGAAATTCAATTTCAAAATATGGTTAAGCAAGAAACAAAAAAGAACAATGTTGATCAAAATGATAATAACCATGAAGAAATAATGGCAGAATCTGATCTTGTTTCCCTAAGCCTTGGAAGAGTTCCTAGTAACAATGTTCCAAAAAATGAAGACAAAGTTAACAAAGTCTCTAAACTAGCATTGAATAATGAAGATGAAGAATTTAAGGAAGAATTGGCTCTTGGATTGGATTGTAAATTTGAAACATCAAAATCAGGTAGCACTACTGAAGGATTACCAAATGTTCCAAGTCCTGTGAATAGTTCTGAAGTAATTCCAATAAAGGATGATGAAGTTGTGGAAACTTGGCCACCAAGTAATAAGGCTGTTAATAATAAGACAACTAGAGATGCTGAGGCTGAAGTTGCTCAACAAACTCCTGCCAAGAAAGCTAGAGTTTGTGTTAGAGCACGATGCGACACACCAACGGTAAATATTTCTCTTTATTTTATATTAAATTGGATCCTTTGAACTTGATTGTATGGTGCGTGCAGTCGACAATACAGTGTTAGATTTAAAGAGAGAAATTTCGTATCCATGCACGTATTAAGATGTTGTTTTCAATAACTTTCTGTTACATTAAAAAAATTATCTCATTTAATCCAACGGCCTAAAGTTGGTTGTACTATATAGTCGGATGTACATACTTTGATTTGTCATTTTGTTAAAAATAAAGAAAGTCATTTTGTTCTCACTTTGATTTGTCAAAACAGATGAATGATGGATGCCAATGGAGGAAATATGGACAAAAGATTGCGAAAGGAAATCCATGCCCTCGAGCTTACTATCGTTGCACAGTTGCACCATCATGCCCGGTTAGAAAACAGGTACAAATATGCATTCACTCATTGTCATTGAGTTTCAAT
Source organism: Trifolium repens (assembly GCA_030408175.1). Taxonomy (NCBI): domain Eukaryota; kingdom Viridiplantae; phylum Streptophyta; class Magnoliopsida; order Fabales; family Fabaceae; genus Trifolium; species Trifolium repens. Next base: position 45,087,744 of record CP125851.1, read on the forward strand.
CGATATACATCATTTACCGAAGATACAATCTAAGATTCTACACAAATACCCAATCATATTTGACGCTCGACACTAGAGTGACATTTAATTGAATATCTGTATAAAACTTTTTTAGATCGTACTATAGTGTATGCACAGTACTAGTAATTAAATCTATAAAAAAAAATGCATTACATTCACATATCTAAAATGTACCACATGTAATTATGAATTTCAGGTACAAAGATGTGTTGAAGACATGTCAATTTTAATCACAACCTATGAAGGAACACACAACCATAACCTCCCTCTTTCAGCAACAGCTATGGCTTCCACGACATCCGCGGCCGCGTCCATGCTATTATCAGGTTCATCAACCTCTCATTCTGGTTCAATGCCCTCAACACAAACCAACAACAATCTTCATGGCCTAAATTTTTACCTACCAGATGGTTCAAAATCAAACCAACTTTACCTATCCAACCCTGCACTATCATCTCAACATTCACATCCAACAATCACTCTTGACCTCACTTCAAACCCATCAAATTCTTCAACATCACCCTTTGTTAGATTTAATACAAACTACAACAACAATAACCAATTACCAAGATACCCTTCTTCCACAAGTCTTAGCTTTAGTTCCCCTGAATCAAACCCAATGCATTGGAATAGCTTCCTCAATTATGCTACTACACAAAATCAACAACAATATAGTAACATTAATAGAAACAATAATAACCTCAGCACATTAAACTTTGGTAGACAACAAAATACAATGGAAAATATATACCAATCATACATGCAAAAAAACAACAATGTTTTACCAGATAGTACTATATCTGCAGCAACAAAAGCAATCACTGCTGATCCAAATTTTCAATCAGCTTTAGCTGCAGCACTTTCTTCACTTATTGGAAACAGTACTAATAATAATCAAGGGAATCAAAATAATCAAAGTGGAGGAGAAAATTTGAGTCAGAAAATGAAATGGGCTGAGATGTTTCCTGTTTCTGCTAGCTCGTTGCCTTCAAGTTCTAAAGTTAATGGTTGTGCTTCAAGTTTCTTGAACAAGACGGCGCCGACAAATGCACAGACAGGAAGTTTGATGTTACTGTCTCCTTCTTTGCCATTTTCTACAACCAAAAGTGCTTCTACATCTCCCGGTGGTGGTGATAATAGTGACAACACCAATTAATTGGTGATTGTTTATTTTTCTGTAGTTACATAGAAATTTCTAAATATTTTTTTTTTCTATTTTTGATTGTATTGTTGTAAACTTGTAATTAAGGAACTGAGTTCAATTGTATCATTTTCATATTTTATTTATTGAAATAATATGTTTTATTTTATATTATCGGAAGCGGCGGCACTGTGCAATCCACAGGGCCGTCCCCGAGTATTTAGAGGTTCTGGGCAAATAATAAAAATGGGCCCTAATAAAAATAGAAATTTTTTTAAAAAAAGAACATAATATATTTAAATTGTAAACAATTTCAATAATATCAAAAAATAATTATTCATCCTTGTGACTAACAAAAAAAGATCATATTACAATAAATATCATCAAAATACCTTTTAGCAACTTAAAAAAAATCTCCCTTCTAACATTTTTTTTTGTTAGTATGCTTTTTCTTTGTTAAACTTATATTATTAGTGGGTCTTCTAATTATTTAAACAACCCTCAATATAACTACCTAAATAACAAAATTGAAGCTCATTTTTTTAGGCCCTGCCTGCCCTTGCCCAAAACCGGACCTGGCAACACACTGCAAAGCCATTTCTCTTGTGGCTGCTGAAAAGGATTCAAATTACGCTACTAAAAAATAAAATAGCGCCACAAATTAGTGTTAGGAAAAATAAAATCCCTCTCTTATTCCCTCATAAAAAAAAGGGATTTCATATTTTTGGTCTCTAAAGTTTGGTCACTAATGGTAATGTAAGTTTTTTTAGTGGCCAATGGAACAGTTCTATATTAAGCAACCATATTAATGTGAATTCTTCGGTACATTTTTTTTTCATCTATTTGCCTGGATGCAACATGCAATGCTGAAAACAACGAGAGGAAAAAGCTAGTATGCATAAAAAGTGCCCAAACCAAATATGAGTAAAGCACAAAGGAAGAAAACAATGTGACTTCCTATAATACAAATAGTACGTATAATGCCCTCTTTGTAACTCTTTCTATCTTACGAAATTCATTCTAATTGCCAATTGGTATAGTGTATCAATCACAACCTCTACATGAAAAAGTGAGCACATGAGAAGAGGCTTTCCATTGTTTCTTTAAAAACTTGACCATGCATGGGAAAAAAATATCAATGATAAATTGTATTTTTGGCCTTATAACTTTGATAAACTTGTGATTTTGGTTTCTAACTTTCACAATAATATTTTGGCTCTAACTTTATCTCATCTTGCAAAAGGTTGACCTCCATTAATTTTGAATAAATCAATGCACACGCGGCAAGTGATTCACATGTCATGTCAGCATGTCTTGGCACATATGCTAACATGACGCGTGAGTCATTGTCCATATGGCAAGACACGTTGATGTGGCACATGAGTTACTTGCCACATGTGTGTTGACTTGGTCAAAATCAATAAGATCAAGCTTTTGCAAAAAGAGACTAGAGTTAAAAGACCAAATTGCAACTTAGGAGATCAAAAGTGCAATTTAGACAAAGTTAAATCAAAACCTCAATATCTTATTCACTTTGTTCATCCACCATCAACACTATACTCGACTTTCAAACCAAATTTTTTTTACGCTAATCAAATGGATTCAGTTTAAGTGATTAATGAATTCTATCAAAAGATAATTATTTTTCAATTTGAATTTTGAATATAACTATTTTTTGTCAGACTTTATTTATCTGTTGGCCTTGGTCCCTTGGACCCCCTTTTCCCTAAAACACTGGAGAGTTGACATAAAAAAAAATGAATAATCTCTTTTTAGGGGTTTGCAAGTTAGTTTGATTCAATTTTGAGTAAATATGTTGTCCAACTCAATCAATAATATATGGTCTCGTCAGAGTTGAATTTACACATTTTGAGAATAAAAGTCCAAACCAATTACCGATAAACACAAGTTGTATTGAGACGGGTAAAAAAAAATGTACAAGATATTTGAGAAATTTGTCATATTTATTTTATTTTCAGCACACTAATATGGTCCCGTCATAGTTGAATTTAGCATTCCTATTTAACTGTCCATTTGGTATTTTAAAGTTACGATTTGTCTAGTACTCTTATCTTTTTCAATAAAACTAATTAATGCTATATATTTAGAAAACTAAAAAAAATTGGTACATAACATATTAAATTTTAATTTTTTTTACATAATATATTAAATTTAGTGCAAAAAAATAAAAATTTATTGGTGGATTAAAATTAAGGTATAATAAAAAGATAAAGTGCAAAAATACACTTGCTTAATTTAGTGTTAATATTCTAAATCCACACTTAAAAAAAATAAAAATTTAAGCTAATTAAATAATTAATGTATTTATTTGTCAAAAAACAAAATTAATAATTAATGTATTTAGTGAACATGATACACTAAATACATTAATCTTAATGAATTAAAAAATAATTATTTTCTTGTAATAATAAGAATAAGAAAATAATTAAGAATAAAGAAAATAGTGGAGGGGACGGTGATTAGACCCGAATGAAGACCAATCACACAAACAAGCACTAAGCCGCCCTTGCTTTTCATTCTTCAATTCATTCATTCATTCATTCTCTCTCACACACACACACAAACAACCCTTCCATCGAATCATCGATCTTACTCCCTTTACTTTCACATCTTCTACCATACTCACCACTACGTACCAACAACGCCAACGGTGATTCATTCAATTTTCCTCTTTCTTTTATTCATATAATATTATCTCGATCTGCATCAAACCCTTATTTTATTTTCAAATCAAAATTTATTTTGGGGGTTTTGCTTTTCCTTGCCGACAAAGCTCACTGTGAGATCACTACGGAATTTTATCAAATTTTTTTTATCAATTTGTTGTCAAATTGTTGTCTTTAGGGTTGATTATGGAAATTCAAATTTCATTGATGTTTTTGGCAACTTACATGCATATAGTGATTGATTTATGTGGAACTTTTCAATTTTTCATTTTGTTCAAGTTGGAGAAAAAAAAAAATTAAGTTTTTATTAATTTTTCTTTTTGTGGCTGTTGGATTTTTGTAGGTGGTAGCTATGTCTACTCCTGCTAGGAAGAGATTGATGAGAGATTTTAAGAGGTTGCAACAAGACCCACCTGCAGGAATCAGTGGTGCTCCTCAGGATAACAACATTATGCTGTGGAATGCTGTTATATTTGGGTGAGTTGGATTCAGAATTGTATAAAGATGCATGATTATATGTATACTTGTATAATTTAGTCACTTTGTTTTATTTTATTTTATTTCATTTTTTTTCGCGCTTTGTTTAAGTATGAATGGATAAGCATTTTCTGCTTTCTTGTCTGCTTTGGATTGCAGTCCAGATGATACTCCTTGGGATGGAGGTGAGTCAGTTCTTTACCACAGCTCCTATCTGTAAACAATTCTGGTACCAGTGTCAATTAGGTTATTTAGTCATCTTGTGTATTTTTTTTAATGTTCTGTTAAATTAATTGAACTTGTTTTTCAATGCCATTAGAATTATGTTGCGAAGAACGTCATAGATAGGAATCTAGGCTATCTTAAAATTGAGTTTTTTTTCTTTCTTTCTAGAACTGGCATGTAGATCCTGCTTTGTGGTTTGATTTTATTTTATGATTCTATCTCTCTTGATTTTTGTTTTTCAATATTATTTTTAGCTCTTGTCTGTTATGTTGTCTTGTCATACTCTACCTGATTTGCCTGTTAGAGACTGCATTAGTACATTTACACTCTTTTGAAATATATAATTTCTGTAGCACTATTAAGCTAAATTAATTTTTCCCATCAAACCATGTTGTCCATTTGGGTGGCCTTGCTCAAGTAGTCTTCGTGTATATATTTTGATATGATCTTTTATGTTCTGTGTTTTGATATTATCATGAAATTAGATATGTTTACATAATTACATGTCTATATTTTGAGTTATTCAGGCACGTTTAAGTTGACTCTTCAATTTTCCGAGGATTATCCAAACAAGCCGCCCACTGTACGATTTGTCTCCCGGATGTTTCATCCAAACAGTAAGTTTTTTTTAGGAGGAAATCACAGACCTTCTTGTCCATTAGTTAGGTGTATTCCGACTAATGTAATTGCTACTTTGGACAGTTTATGCAGATGGAAGTATTTGTCTCGATATATTGCAAAATCAGTGGAGTCCTATATATGATGTAGCTGCGATACTAACTTCTATCCAGGTATCATCTAGTATAGTTTGTTTAATCAACAAATCTTAATGTTATCAAATTTTGAATTAGAAATGAGACTTTTAAGTGTGATTCATAAACCATATTGAATTGTAAGATTCTGCCCAATGAAAAGTAGCAAGATCTATATCGTACAAGTTATGTATAGTGTTCAGTGTGATAATTTTAAACAATGAAATGACTAAACAAGTTAATCATAAGTCCCGTAGTTCATAAGTCAGAATGAAAGCAGAGCAATGATATAGCCATTAAGATGCACATGGATTGTATGAATCACTATGCGACGAAGGCTTTGAAAGGCTGTGTTAGATTAATGAAAACTATGCAGTGGGAGAGTGAGGTGACTATATGAAGTCCCTGTTTTGAAATGAGCCTCTTTTTTCTTCAAACCCTTTCACATTGAAGGATTTAAGCCTATACGATTCATAGCTATTTATGGATTTATTGCATTTTATGAATTGTTGGATTGCCGAATGCGATTTGAAATGGTTCAATTAATCAATTTTAACAAATATGCCACATTTCTTTTCATTCATAGTTTTTTGTAATTTAAAATAAAAGAAAACAAGCACATGTATTTACATAATTAGCCTTACTTTAGAGGTTTGGCCACAGCAATACAGTGAACCAATTCATATCAAGTCCAGTGCCTCTTCAAAATATTTAAGCCATTTTGGTTATTTAAGTGTTATTTGTTTTAAGGCACCATCTCTTCATATTAACTGTCCTGTTCTGTTTGCATACTATCTCTCGATTCATTTGTAATGTTAACTTGGCTTTTCCACTTTTCATCACTGTTTCTACTTTTTTAGTCAAATTATAGACTCTAGAGCATACAATTCTGAACTCGAGTTTTTAAAAGTTTTATCATGGTCTTCTCTTTGCAAAACTCAAGGCACTTCTCTGTTTTAGTTTACTAGCTCTCAATTTTTAATCTCCTATTTTAATAAACTCAAGCCTTGGAATTTGATAATGCCCTTTGTGTAGCTGTAGCATACTTATTTTCGTAGCTTGTTTGTGGTTGCCAAGGCATTTATAGGAGTTTTTTATGTCAAATATGCAAATGAGCTGCACTGTTGCTTTCAACTGATGTACTTTCCCCCCTTCTTTCCCCTGTATTGCTTTTTGTAGCTTTAGAAGGATTTCAAATCCCCCTGTTTTGTAGACAATTCTTTCTGAATGTATTCTTTTGCTTGCAACCAAACAATCAAACATATTAGGGAGTAGCTTGTTATGTTTGTTTTCCACAAAGTTATTCTTTTCCACAAACATATTAGGGGGTTTTGAGACTGTTTTTGTTGAGAGGTTGTGAAGGGTTGACTAGTTGAAAGTATAGAAATGCTTTGAATGCTGGGAACCAAACCTGCTACGAGGTGCTTCCCGACGGACTTTGTGCTGATAGGCTCTACAAGGCCATCACTGGCAGATATATCAGTTGATTTACTTGCCTATTTTATTTTCAATCTAGCATGTAAAATATCACATGATATGCACCAGGCTTTAATGTTTTCCTGTGCGGGATCATGGTCCCAACAAGCCCTTAGTTTGATGTGCAACCACTCAATGTGGATGAGACAATATTGAACGGTGAAAACTATTATGAACCTTTTTTCATTAACTTGCAATTACCCAGCTTCCAGCTTCGAGGATGGTTGAGATGTAATAATTTTTGTGTCGGTGCCCTAAATGCAATCTTCTTGATTCCACTCTTTGGCATCCCATTATTGTATTTAAAAAATACTTCTAAATAACTCATTTGCAAACTTTAAATTGATTTTCCTGTTATGTAATAGTCAGCATGTTGTGATTATTTTCTGAAAAGTTATTTTTTCTTTTTGGCAGTCATTGCTTTGTGATCCCAATCCAAATTCTCCTGCAAACTCTGAAGCGGCTCGAATGTTCAGTGAGAACAAGCGTGAGTACAATCGTAGAGTTCGGGAAATTGTGGAGCAGAGCTGGACAGCCGACTAAGGTCATCTTGAGATGATTGTTGGCCTGTGAAGGCAGGATTTAGATTGCATTGCTACCTATGAGAGTCATGCAAACTCACCAAAGTCTGTCGTATTCCTTGTTATGAATGTTAGGTTCATCTTATCTTTAATTCATGGTAGTTTATGCATCGTCCATGTCAGTCCATGTAATATAAATTTGTGTCAGTGCATCGGATTGTTGTCAACACGGTTCAATGTATAAGTTGTACTCTTCCGGATCGCCAGTATTTATTAAATTGGGTTCAATTCTGTTTACATTGGTATAATTTCCAGCATTCCATGTTTGATTGATTTTTGTTTCCATTATTACTATATAATATACTAGTTTAGTAGTTTTACATGTATGTTTACAAAGTGAATTTTTGAAATCGGTTCATGAATATTTGTGATGTATTGTTATCGGCTATTGAAATATATCTTAGCAACTTAGTTAACACTTAGTAATATAGACATGGCCATCCTTTTTCAAATTATCACATCCAGTGACATTCACGTGACGTCTTTTCTTCTCAAATTACGAAAGAAATGAGATGATGGTTAAAGTTGTGAACAAATTATTGAAGTACTGGAAAAGAAATAGGGTAAGCAGCAGAGATAGGCAAGTATAGACATGTGCTGTTCTTGTTGCCTCTGAGCATTCTATGAAGTATGTTTATTTAATGTCGGTAGCAGGAGTGCACGTACTAATCATCAAAAAATTGTTAACTTGCTATGGTACCTCCAATTGAACATCAGGTGTATCGAGATTAATTGATTGAGAAAGCTTGGATTCTTCTCTACCGTGTCAAAATGCAAATTGCAATTTGAAAATATGTGTATTGATACCGAGGCATGCAGCTGTATTAGTGTAATTGTTTTTGTGTTCGATAACCTTAACGTAATTACTAAAGTATGCAAATTGAAGTTGGATCCTCTGATGCTTTAATGTGTCCAGTTTTCTCTCATGTAATTTATAGCCGCTAGGTTATTTGACAAAAAGAAAATATGATCGGTTAGATGGAAAATGTTGAAAAAAACATTTGTATAAAATATCAAATAATATCAAGATGGAAAATACTTGTTTTTACGAATCCTCAATTCAAGAAAGAGAAGAATTATACTAACTACACCCATGATTTTTGTCAAAGCCTAATTTTACGTTTTTTTTGTTATATTAGAAAAATTTGTGATAACCATTTTGGGAAATCGTGTGTTTGGTCTTGCTTCTTTCCCGTAACATATAGCATCACTGTATCAAGATATCCCATGAATAAATGAGAAGAAATAATAAATTCACAAGATTCAAATTTATCTTAAATTGTACAGTAGTTTCCACAAATATAATAAAATCAACTGTAGAGTATTTATAAACAAACCATAACATTCAATACAGCTTGGTATCATTAACAGCTATATTAATGGACCACACACAAAAAGAAATAAATTTTCATCTGTACTCCTAAAGATCATCAAGCTACACACACATAGAACATTATAAACAACCAACCAAAGTTTGATAATGACAGAATACTGAACTCCAACCCCAAAAGCATTATTACAGGACTTCAATCAAATCATCAGCAGTGGACCGAACATCCTACAAGACATGATCAACATATCAGACATATTCTCTTAAAACACTATGTAGAAAGAAACTATAATTCATCACAGTAAAGCACTTACCATATTTTCTTTTTCTCCAGCACTTGTAGTAGGACTAACAGGAACTGTAAAAGAGCAAAAAGTAGCCACAAGGTATTACACAAGGTATTAGACAAACTTAACTTTAAAATTTCTTAGTGTCATAAAAGAAAAGTTACTGCACCTTCTTTAACACCAGCTTTCCTTCCATGTTTCTTGACGCCACTCTTAATGGTTTCAGGCTTGCTTGGCTTCTCTGACCTTTTAACTGACCTACGGTTCACACTATCAGTAGCAGGCTTTGAATTTGCAGAGTTCATTCTGAGATTTTCTCTCAACTTGGATCCAAGATTTTTCTTTTGGCTAGTGCCTTTCTTGGTTGACTCTATAACTGGAGCAGGAGGCGAACTTTGGCTAGTGTCTTTCTTGGGTGAGTCTATGATTGGAGCAGGAGGCGTACTAAGTTCAGGAGAATCAGTGTTTAAGCACTTGGGGGTAAGGTTACCAGTAGCCAAGATAGAAGAGGAGCAGTGTACTTCATCATCAGAAGATCGAGTTCCCTCTTCTGGCATCTGCGAAATACTCTCAGAAACTTGAGACTGTTCAATGATTTCTGCAATGTTATAGCTTTCTCGCAGTTCTTTCACTGGTTCTCCAAGTTCAGTAAGCTCAGGCTGGTGTCGTCGCAAGTAAGACTTCAGTTCATCTTGTAGTTTCTGGAATGGCTATGGTTGAAATTTCACAAAGGAATCATAAGAAAGAAGGCTGAATAAGTAATTGGAAAACAAATAAGGGTAAGAGTAAGACAGAAATAAATGACTAACTAGCATGATTTTAAAACACAAGGTACTATAAAGCAATTGTGCCAAAAAAATTAACATCTGCAACCATTGTTGCAACCACAATTGAGGTCGCCCGTATATATGTGCAATTCTCTGCAATATCAAGGATTGTGGCACAATTGCAAATTCACAATTTAAGTTGCATCAATTGCATTTGACAGTGATTCTCCATATAACCAAATATCGCAACAGTGGCATTTTAAAACTTGCTAAATAGATCCATTTACAGATTAAACAAGGCCGACACAAATTGAAACAAAACAATCAGAAATGAATTAGTTAATATGTGTTTTACCTCACATCCTGCCTCCAAGGCTAGTTTGAAGAATCCAAGTGAAATGTTATGCTTGGCAGCAGATTCAGATAGTTTGATTTGGTTTAACCAATATGAAGCAGAAGACAAGAGACTAAACTTCATTCGAGCAGATGATCTAAAAATCTCAGAAACAGGTGTTGGGATTCTGGTTTGAGACCCTTGGCCACTACCAGACCTCCTTGATCTTGTCTCTGAGATTGGAGTTGTGTTGCCAACCGCCTTTGGACTCGGAGTGGCAGATGCTTTCACAGGAATGGAGAGCCTTCTTGGAGGCTTTGCACTTGATGATTTTTCCTTGCCAGAGAACTCAAGGACACCTACACTTTTGCTTACATTGGGAGTATTTCTCCCCCTGAAAATGTAAAAACCACATTTTGTATAACATGTACCTACTTCAATTCGACTCACACAATTAAAAGAAAATGCACTTAATGTCTACTTATTTGCTCTATTTAATTTAGGGTAAATAGGTTGATACCCCCCTGTAATATGGGCGTGTTTTGTTTTTCCCCCCTGTAATTTTTTTTCTTTTGACTCGCCCCTTGCAATGTTGAATTTTTTGGACTCGCCCCTTGGATGCACTTTTTACATCGGTTATTTTGTTCAAACCGATTTAAAAAGTGATGTTTTTAAATCGGTTAATCTGTTCAACCGATTTAAAAAGTGCAAATTTCTTGCACCCAAGGAGGGAAACCAAAAAAATTTACTTTACAAGGGGCAAATTAAAAGAAAAAAAATTATAGGGGGGAAAAACAAAACTCGTCCACATTACAGGGGGGTATCAACCTATTTACCCTTTAATTTATGCTTACTTTGGCACACTAACAAATCCCCTATTCATTACTCAAAAAAAATACATTCAATGGATTTACATTTCATTTTTTCAAAGAAATTTTAAGTCTTTCAGTTTTAATCAACACATTTTGATGAACATAATACTTTTTAATTACAACTAGAAAATTGAATATATAAGATTAATTATCCTTCTTAATCAAAGTACTATATACTCCAAATATGTAATAAGATGTTCTGATGTTGCTTAAATTCAAAATTGGAGGGTGTTGTGTAATTATAATTTTAATTCTAATGCTTAGAACAGTGAGGATATACAAAGATAGCAACATTTCCACAATCCACACAAAACAAAGAAAGCACAAACCAAATTTATCAAGATCAAAATTCAACGTTTCCAAATTAAATTCCTCTATTTTTGTTCCCACAAATTCAAACGATCCAAGTAAAAGCAAATCTAATTTCCGAAGAAATTGCGATGTTTCTCCAATTCTGGAAAAAATCAGCGATAATTGAACAAAAAAAAAAAGAGAGAAAATACTTCTTAGATTGAGAACGGTTGATGCTATCAGATGATGCATCTGGCTTCTGTTCCTTTAATTTATTCGACGAACGCAGTGGATATCTCTGAAGTGTAGGTTTCGCAGAAGCAGAATTTCCTAAAAAAAAGAGCAAAAACAAAAAACAGTTAAATTGTTTGTCACAGTATAATTGATACTGCAAAAATAATAGAACGAATTTGATTGAAAAAATGATTACCAGAAACATCAACAGAGGATTGTTGATTGATGATAACTTCTTCCATCTTTCAGTTCTGAGATTAGAGAGAAAATCAACGGTTTGTTTTTTGTGTGAGATGAGATAGAAAAAGTATGAAAACGCGGTTGTAGTTTTATAAAGGGTGTGTGGCTTTTACACGTGTTCTAGGGTTGAGCGGGAAAGGGTGAAACTCAAAATTTGATGATGCTATAACGATTATCATGCGAGCGTGCTGACGTGGAATAATGGGACCCACTATTGGCCCATGTCTTTTCCTTTACAGTGTTTTTGAATTTGAAATTCGAATATCAAAAGAAAGAAAGAAAGAGCTGTTGCTGTTTACGGTATTATGCGGTTGGTTGGGTTGATTAATTTTAACGGTTACCCATCCCACTTCTAATTCGACTTGTTTATTGCAAATTGCAACGTTAATCATTGTTTTTTGGTAATGCTACGAAGGATGAAAACAAGAAATACAAGAAATGCTGATCTGTACTATTGTAATTGGTGGGTTAAATTAATTAATTCCTATTTTTAAGGAAATCATGGTGGATGTGGTTGTTAAAGTTTTAATTTACAACTTTGTTTATTTCTCAACTGCCTGCCACATCATTCTCACATTTCTTGAGTTGAGTATCTCGTACCAACCAACATTTTCCTTTTAAAATTGAAGCAAATTTGATACTATCTCCTCTAATTTTAAAATGAGTGTTGCTATTTATCATGAAACTATACCGACGAAATGATTACTCTTTAAAGTAAAAAAGAAATAAAATTTGAGTTTAATTGATATGCACTGACGGTGTAAAATAATTTTACACGGTCATCCAATAAGAAACCACCAATCTTCCATGTTATATGAAGAAAGTGGGATAAAGTGGGGTGACGTGGCGGAATACATGGTTGTCATTGGTTGACAGTGTAAAATTATTTTACACTGTCGGTGCATATAAATTAAATCCATAAAATTTTAGAATGTGGCACAACATATGGGAGGGTTGGTGATTGAATGAGTGTGTAAGATCCATTCTTCAAATTTCTTGTGGTGATTAGTTGTACTAACAAGTATTTCTCTCCTAAAATATAAGTAAAAGCTTTATTCTAAAAAAAAATCTATCCAATAAAATCAAACCATATCTTGTGGTCGACAGACGACAGAGTCTGGTGACCGGCGCAGTGGTCGGTGGTGAAACTCCGATGGTACAAGACATGGTAGAAACATTCCACTTGACTAAACGTTCTTTCGGTGTACTCGGGGAGTGGTTTGATAAGCAAGAGAAAAATAATTGGAGCATCACTTGAGCTTCCATGATCAAAGGATAAATGGATAATGGGGAATATGTTCACTAGCAATAGAAAAGAAGAAGAAATTATATGATCTAACCATTTATTTTTAATCTTATAAGAATCAAATTGTTTATTTTTAGTTACCGTCAAAGAAATTATCTCTTTTTAGTCATTTTTATGATGTAGTTGTGAATTTCATAAAAAGTGTTATGAGCAAGATTAAATTTAAGAATTGGACTCAAGTGGTTAATGGATTTCACCAAAAGACGAATTGTTCGGGAGAACCCAAATTTGATTTATGGGTGAAACAATTTTTTAGCCAGATTTTACTTACCTCGCAGTCGAACTCCATGTTATATTAGGACCCATTCTCCGAGGAACTGGATGGTTAACAAAAAAAATTGTCCCAATTATTTTTCATGAAACTAAAAGTTACATTTATTTTTCTAAGACTACTTAAAAGTTTCAGAAATTGATCTCACAAATACCGTGCTACTCATATAAGAGTGACTTGGTTTAAGAAAGACCACCGAAGCCATTTCCATTAAATTTGAGTAATAGTAAAATCATTTTCAAACTCTAATACTCCTATTCACAATGGTTAATACATAAAAAACTAAATTGTATTTTTAGCTCCTTAAATTTCACAAACTTGTGATTTTGACCTTTTAATTTTCATAAATTTGCGTTTTTGATCCACTAACTTTAACCTCTTTGGCAAAATAATGGTCCTTCTCTGATTTTGATCAAGTCAACGCGCACGGAAAATGACTCCCATGACATGTCAGCATGCCTTGCCACATATGCTTATGTGACATGTAAGTCGCTGTCCACAAGACATGCTGATGTGACATGTGAGTCACTTGTCACATGTGTGTTGACTTAGAGGACAAAATCGCAAGTTTGTTAAAATTAAGGGGCCAAAATCTCAATTTGGAAAAGCTAGAGGGCCAAATATGCAATTTAACCTAGCTAACTTCCACAATTCTCCATGATTTAGGGTTAAGGAGGAATCCTTAAAAATGTGAGAATAAATTTGATATCATTTAATATTGTTCCAGACTAAGTAAATATCCATAAGATAAATTCTATACTAAACCCATTAATACTTCTCACATTGTGATTAAGCATGACGTCCTCATCGTGACATCACACAAAATATGAATAACACAAGCTTCCTTGCACGACCATGCATATTATGGTACATTGTTTATAACAGATAAATAACACCCATCAAGAGATATTTGTGACTCATTCTATTTACATGGAGGACCCCCACAAAAACGGTTATTGACGTATTTTTCCAACAATGCACGGACACTCAACTTCAAGGTATACATATTTCATCCAATTCTTACATTTTTTTTCTTAAGTCGTCACTAACTTGAACATTGAGGTATTAATTTGCAAGTACCTTACCCCTTAATACTCAAAGAAGATTTTATTTAAACACCATCAAATCCAACTAAAAAACATTTTATTCTGAATATACGGTTCAAATACTAAGATAACATAATAGTCTAAGAGTGGATATTCTATTTTCAACTAAAAAATGTCATCTCTAAGCTTCTTCTTCTTATTCATCTTCTTCCGATTATTATAGGTTGGTGAGAAATAATATTACCTCTCTTTATGAATGTTTGGTTACATTCATGCTTCGACATCCACCTAATCAATTAAACAAAATATGTCCACCCGGAAAATAACTTGTAATGTTGTGACAATGCTTTCAAACAAAATATGCAAGAAACTGAACACCAAATTAAATGTGCTCAATATTCGTCCAAAAAAAAAAAAATTGGGTTAAATAAATTTGTTGTCCCTATAAATATAAATATCTCAAATTTTACCTTTAGTTCTATGAAAAATTTTAGCAAGTTTTGCTCTCTTAAATATTCTTTATCACAACTTTTGGTTATTCTTTTAAATCAACTTATGTATATCATTTATAATTTTGATTTTTTTTTTCACGGTCATATTTAATACATTATAAAACTCTTTCAAAATCCGTAAAAAAAAATGTTTCAAACGAATGATTTTTTTTTTTAAAGAAGGATGAATTAAATATGAGTTTTATAGTTTTGGCGGTTACAAATTATATTTAACCTGTCTTTTGTCCAAAATTATAATTTTTTGTTGAAAAGATTCTTATAATATTTTGAACATAAATACAAAGATCATTGTAAGCTATAAAGAGTCTTGTTTAAAAGCATGAATTAAAAGTTGTGAGTCAAATATATTGATTATATATTGAGGAACAAAACTTGCTGAAATTTTCTATAAAGATTAAAAACAAAATTGGAGATATTTAGGGTCCGTTTGATTTGACTTAGTTTTGAACTTATGAAAAATAACTTACATAGATAAATATGTTTTTATGTTAATTCTCACTAACGAAAATTATTTTTTCACAGATTATCTTAACAAATCTATAAATAATATATAAAAACTTATTTTTTTGAATAAATTATTTTACATAGATTTAAAAATCAACTAATTCAAATGAGCCCTAAATGAGATGCAAAACTTATTTAAGAGTAAATCATCAATTTGTCCATGATTTTGTAAGATACTCTCAAATAGGTTCCTAACTTTACAAATATCTCAAAAAATTCTTTATTAATCTATCAAGTTAGTCTATGTATTTAGTCATTTACTATCAAATAAGTCCATATATTTAAATAACTTACGATCAATTTGTTCCCTAATTTATCTGCTTACTATCAATGTAATTCATGGGCTCATGACCTACATTTAGAGTGACTAATTTGAATAAAATTTAACAGAATCAGAGACTTTTTAAAATATTCATAAAGTCAAGATCCTATTTAAGAGCGCTCCATAAATTATTTTTTTTGATAAATGCTCTACAAAGTTAGGGATCAATTTAGTGATTTACTCCTTATTTAATCCAAAAATTTATTTAACCATAACTTAATTGAGTTTGTTAAGAATGAGGGTGGAGTGAGTAACCACACTACTTGACTACACTTACCTACTGTATACCTCCTACATCCTCCATCTGTTTTTGTCGGTACGTAATCCACTATTGCTATTTTTGCCACCGTGGCATCTATTCCATGCACCACGCAAACCCACTTCACCAAGCGCCACGCATCCCATCCTTATCTTCTCCATCAACCTCATTCCATCAACGGTC
Organism: Trifolium repens; assembly: GCA_030408175.1. Classification (NCBI taxonomy): domain Eukaryota; kingdom Viridiplantae; phylum Streptophyta; class Magnoliopsida; order Fabales; family Fabaceae; genus Trifolium; species Trifolium repens. Next base: position 45,103,862 of record CP125851.1, read on the forward strand.
CTCATTCTCTCAAACGCGCTTCCGCGCGTAATCGTTAACTTAACAACAAAGGGCATAAAAGTCATTTCCCAATGCTTCGGAATAAAGCTAAAAAAGAAAGGAAACACTTTGTTTTGAAGTAACTGCGCTGGGACTCCCCTAGAACAACTATCTTTCAATCTCAACCACTCTCTGTCTCTCTCACGTGTAAACCAGTGTAGCACAAGCTTACCACACTCACCTTTCGATCAAATCATCAAACCATTCAACGGTTCTAGCGTTATCAAGTCATTACATCCCACGGTAGAAAACAAGATTCATAACTTGTATCATGTGTCTATATCACACCCTGTCATCTCCCAACAAATTATCCCTAAACATAACATTTTAGTCCTTTAATTCACTATCACATTTATTCCTAAATTGGATTACAAACACATCTATAAGTGTCTTTTTTATTAATTATTTTTATTTTCAAATTTATTTATAGATAATCAATTTCATTTTTAAATATATTTTTTATAAATCAATTTAGCCTATAAAATAACCGTAAAATATACAATAATTTTTTTTGTCACTAATTAAATTTTTATATATTAAATATAATAAAAATATATTTAGATATCAATGTGACAGTGAATTGCAATTTTAAAGAATAAAGAGGTGGTTGTTCATAAATTCTAGCTCAATTGATAGAAATTATGAAATTATTTGGTCAAACATCATAATTGAAATTGAAACTTCAATCTCAATATAATTTTTTTTGTTAAGCAGCCTAGTAGCTTGAAATTTCACTCTTAAAATGAATAAGTGAAATAATCGATTTCGAACCCAAAATCCCCTAAATATATAATCCAATATCTTATCAATTGAGTTAAACTCACGGACACTTCGATGTCAATATTTATGTGTGTAAATTTCGAATAACTTGTTATTGTGTAGTTCTTATTAAAAAAATAAATAAAGTGGTGGTTTGGTTTGTACATAAATTATCCAAGCTTTTGAGTTTCAATTTTTTATTTATATTTTTTCAATTTTCACCACTCCAGCTAGCACAGTCACAAAGAGAGCAACAAACAAAGCAACCACAAAATTTATGCAGCTTTAGATCAACCAACAATCTCTCACTGTGTCTCTTCTATGGTACACTCAACTTTTTTCTTCTCTCTAGTGCTCTCTCTCTCTCTCACTTTATATATTTCTCTTCTCATTCTGAAAAAAACAAACGAGGAAAAAGTGATTATTATTTAGTAATTCTTTAAACTAATTATTTGGTTCTGGTTCACAGGAATGGTAGATTTGAGTTGAAGAGGTTCCACATTGGTAAGGTAATTATTAGATCTAGCCTCAAACAACCTAATTAGCACCAATTTCAGGTACTAATTCATGGATTAACAAGTGTTATGTAGTAGATCTCGTGGATTCTAGGGTTTTAGCTGTCTATTACATTGCATTTTCTGGTGTTATGACATTTTTTGTTTTAGATTCATGTTTTATGGTTCTGTTTTCTTGATTGGTTACTGTTGAGGTTTAATTTGTCTAGATTTGTTGATCTTTCAAAGAGATTGAGACATCAAGCGTAATTTGTGGTGTTATTTGTTTAATCTTTTGATTACTGTACACAATTATTGTCGGTGGCTTACGGTGGTGATTGCTAAAAAAGTCAATGTGTGTTTGATTAATTGTGCATGATGTCTATGTCTATGTTACCGTTTTTGGTCATTATTTCTATAAATTATGACTGATCTGTTTGTGTTGCATGTTATCCTATAATTACATGATCTTAATAGTAAAATAATAATATTAGTTTTATATTATTTTTTTGACAAGTACTGTATTAGTTTTATATTATTAATTATTATTATTAATAATAATGTATTCATTGATGATTTTTATTTCTTATTTTATTAATTTATTGAGAACAAAAACTATTCTCTGAAAGCCAATACACCCATATAGAAAATAAATTGTTCCGTTTCATCCATAAAATTTTGAATTTCTTTTCTTTTTTGAGCGAAGAAATTATTTTCTTATGTCAATTAAATTAAATGTCATTATCAGATACACTTAAAAAAATTATATTCTCATTCAACATATTTTTTTGTGCTTGTATATCTTTCATGGATTAATTTAAATATCAGTATCAATTTAACGAGATCTCCTTTCTAGAATTTCTAGAAGTATGTTTTCTTCTCTTAAAATCATAGTATTTTATTTTTGCGAGTTAACCAAGCAATAGATGGCATGCTAGTTCAATGTTTTCTCAGTCTCGCAGCTCACTATCAATTGCACTAACCAAAGTTGACTGAATTTGCGGGTCTAGTCACATTTCAGAATAATTTGTATTTTTGTGCGTCACGAACCAAAGTTGACTGAATTTGCGAGTCTAGTCACATTTCAGAATAATTTGTATTTTTGTGTGTATTTGTTCCTTGCCAATTTAGAAATATGAGTTAATAATCATGGGATCCATTTAGAGACTGATATCACCTTTTTCTGTTACAGATCTTGGTCTCACAATGGGTAAATCACCGGGAAAATGGATCAAAACTGTACTGTTTGGGAAGAAATCTTCCAAATCAAATATACCAAGAGGAAGAGAGGTAATAATAATACTATTATAGCACGGCATAATTTTTTAGGACATTCCCAAATATTCTTAGAATTTACATTATTGGTGACATGGTATGAATATTGAACTCTAGATTTACCCTTTAAATTCCTTCCTAAATGGCATCATTAGATATGTTACTCAAATATTGTCATGGATTGACAAAATGAAAGCAGAAAAAATAGAAGACAATGCACTGATTTTGCAATTCTTTAATTATATGTAATTACTCCCTCCGTTACAATATATAAGCAAAAATTCACTTTCTAGATTCATTGTATAATTAATGTATCTGGACAGTTTATTGTCCAGATACATTAATTATACAATGAACCTAGAAAGTGCATTTTTGCTTATATATTGTAACGGAGGGAGTATTTGTTTATGGTGTGCTGACTTTGTTAGCATAATTTACATAATGATCTTAGATTATGCTTATGAATTGTTGCTATGGATCATAGCTTCTGTTATATTATTGAAAACATCGCTGCATTTGCTCAACAAAAATGAATGTACTTTGATATGATATGTAATAAAAATGCTGACTTATTTTACTGTAATATGGTTTAGAAGCTTGTTAATCAAAAGGAAGGAGTTGTTGCTTCCAAGGTTTCAGAAACTGGTTTAGCTTTAGAGCCAACAGCCAATACTATTCCCAGATGCGAGGAAGACTTGGAGCTGGAGAACAAAGAAGCAGAAAATGTTTTGCCTGGGAATCAAGAAATTGACACAGTGGAACCTGTTAATCAAGATGCACCAATTGATCCAGAGACATTGAGGCTGGAGGAAGCAGCCACGAAAGCTCAGGCTGCTTTCAGGGGTTATTTGGTAAGTGACTAACTATTAAGAATTTTGAACTATAAAATATGAAACATGAAATTTTTTTATTTCAAAGTACACTTTATGATCGTAAATTCAATTATGATAACATTTGGCTTGAAGGTTTGACGGATTGAGAGATTAAGTTTAATGTAACTCGAGTCTAGAGCACATCCTTGAAGTTTAGTGCAACATTTAGTTATTGTTATAATAATCCCTAAATTTTTATAATCCGTCTTACCTCCCCCCTTAATTTCACTTTAGATTATAAATTTCTGATCTTAATTTATGAAATTGATTTTGGGACTCTTACATGTTTTTTTGTCAAGATCATCAGTTGTCAATCAATGTAGCACAACTGCCTTCATTTTCTCTAAATAGAAAACCTAATTATTTCTTTCATGTTAAAACTAACTCTCAAATGCTTTCTCGATGTAGATCAACACCACTTGGTTCTCACTGATATGTCACTCTACATAGAAAACCTCAATAAATTTGTTCTGTCTTGAATCCTTTGCCGTTTATTTCTATGATTAATTGTTTACCCACTAATTTGCCAATGAAAGAATCGGCAGATTGATGAGTTTTTTACTTACTGACTATCTTTTTGGACAATTGATTGTGTGAGTTCTTATAAGTAGTAATATTTGATATTATGCCTCAACTAACGAAAGTGTCTCTAATGAAGGCTCGGAGAGCTTTTAGGGCCCTAAAAGGCATAATAAGGTTACAAGCACTTATTCGCGGACACTTGGTTAGAAGACAAGCTGTTGTTACATTATGCTGTATGTATGGAATTGTCAAACTACAAGCACTTGGTCGTGGACAAAGTGTTAGAAAGTCTGATGTCGGATTTGAAATTCAAGAGAAGTGCATTCTATTGAAGTTTCAGGTTATTTATTCAGAATCTGATTTATCTGTACATTATCATTTATTTGTCATGTTTTTTATACTATTCTTGAAATTCTTCGGGTTAGTCCATGGGTGGAGTTGGAATATGAAATTGAATTTATAATTTACCTGATTTTCTTGCCCAAATTGAAATTAGAGTAAAATGGTTCTATTAAAAATGATAATTCTTACTGAGCTCTTGACAGCTTGGTGCTTTAAAGCTTCGCTCCTTGCTGTGCAAATATTTGGATTTATTTTGAACCATTTCATACAACTATAATTATGAGTTTCTTTTGGTTATTGGGTAGTGCACTTTAAGTACAGTTAGAAATTGACAACTTCAATGTGCATCACAAGTCGCTGACGAGAAAGGGATGGGGAGATTGCATTGTATAATATTTGTTTGTTAACCGCTGTTACTTCTAATGATTTTTCTTTGTCAATGTGTTTTTCCTTAGGATGACAAACCTGGCAAACCAATTACACTATCTGGTAAAATTATGAAGCTGTCAGCAAATACTTTCATTCGTAAGGTAACTTTCATTACACCATGTGTGACAACTTGACTAGTTAATTTTTGTGACTACAAATTCTGCATTGAGTTTCTTAAGTCTTTCTAATTACAAACAATGCTGGAGATTAGAAATAAGAAAATCAAATTTGAATCTTCATAGTTGATATAACGGAATGGCCAAACCTAAGTTAATTAAATCAAATGACAAGATTATACAATTCATTATTGTTACCATTACCAAAGTGTGTGTGTATTCTTAATTCTAATTGCATGAGCCCGAATTCATAATCTACTAATTTCATAGTTAAAAGGACTCGACACTAATCACAGGAAGAGTAATTGGTTTAAAAGGACTCAACCTTTTCTTGCTCACATACTTCTATGACAATTTGCCTTTTGATAAATTTGTTGTTTCAGCTTATTGCTTCATCAACTACAATAATGGCCCTGCGTTTGCAATATGTTCCTGGTGATCCAAATTCAGTCCTAAGTTGGTTGGAGCGTTGGTCAGCATCTTGGTTTTGGAAGCCAATTCCTCAACCCAAGAAAATTCGGGATACGAAGCCTCAGAAAAAGCAGGGTAATATTTCAACTGGAGATGCTCAAACAAGCAAGTCAAAACGTACCCACAGGAAACTTCCTACTGCAAATCTTGACCTAGCCCCATCACAAGCAAATCCTGAAATTGAAAAACCAAAACGAAATGTAAGGAAATATCCAAGCCAACCCTCGGATCCTGTGCTGGAAAATCCCCAGATTGAGCTTGAGAAGGTTAAACGTAACTTGAGAAAGGTTCATAACCCAGTTGTGGAGACTGCAATTCTGTCAGAAGTTGAATCTGAGACTCTAAAGCCGAATGTGGAAAAGGAAACGGTTGCCTCCAGTGTTGATGTTTCAGAACCTGCGGTCATTAGTTCTAATGGGAAGATTAAGAAGGAAGCAACACTAACCATTTCCAGGGAGCCAGATATCGGAATTACTCATGGAGATTTGATCACTAAGGAGGTGTTTGACACTCCAAGCAGTTATCAGGTGAATGCGGAATCAAAGCCCTTGACAGATATTACAAGCAAAGATAAAAACATTTCTGACGAAGAAGTGAAAAATGATCCCATAGATTCAGTAGAGACTATTGGCAAAGATGAAAATTCTAATTTAACAAATGGAGGGTTGAGTCACAAGGAAGATCAAACGGGCAGTGAAAATCAGAAACCAGCCCGAAAAGCCTCAATTGTAGCTAAGCAGGAACGTGCAGAGAATGGTTTGCATAATAGTCCGACAATACCAAGTTATATGGCTGCAACTGAATCTGCAAAGGCAAAATTGAGGGCTCAAGGATCCCCAAAAGTTGGACAAGATGGAAGTGAGAAAAACAACAATGCTCGGCGACAGTCTCTGCCATCTTCAACTAATAGCAAAATCAGTTCTCATTCACCTAAAATACAGAGACCAACTCAATCAGGTGGTAAGGCGGGCCACAAAAGTGACAAAGCTGTATCATCTTCTAGAGATGGAAATGGTATGATATAATGTTCCTCCCACATAGTGATTTGAAAATGCATAAAGTTTTTCAAATATCATGTAGAAACTATTTGTATTTAAAAGTTCAACTTAGTGTCATAGTGGGACAAATAATATAGCTCAATCATGCCATACAATATGTTTAGAATTTTTCACCAAAATTTGATTGCAGATTCAAATGACACTACAGTTCCTTTCATTTGCTGTAAAACAATTTGGTAGAACAGTAGAAATGAACTGCAAAATTCAAATTTGTATATTATGGCGCATCTTTTTATTCATCATGATTTATGATCATTAACTTTTCTGTTGATCTTGCAGCGAAGGTAATTCAAGCAGAATGGAAGAGGTGATGATTTGAGGAAGACTGATTTTCTAGAGTTGACATGAAGTTGAAAATCGTAATGTTTATGTATCATCTTTGCTGAATCGACAGAACTATAGGTGTGTTTGATCAGGTTTTTCTTCACTTGCTGCATTTGGGCGTTTGAGGGTGATTTGTACATTATAGGTTTTTATTTTTGCATGAAGCAACTATACCCAAATTTATGTCCTGTTTGTTTTCGAACATTATTTCTGGGCTGTCCATATTGTTGGTTTTTTTTCCCCCTGAAGTGTGTATGATCTTAACACGTACCTTCCTAGGTGTTACAAAGTACTTGTGTGTCGAATTTCAACCTATATATTTTATGGTAACACGAATTTGCTCATGTTAAATTTCTTCATATGTTTTGTTGGCATTTCGTTAAGCTAAAGTACATTCTTTAATGGGCAAACTTGCGAAAGATGAGCAAGGAAGTGCATCGATATATATGATTGAGTTCCACATCCACTACCTGATAGTGGAATAGACGATGAACTTGCACGTAGTGGTGTTGTGATATTGTCTAGGGGTGACAAGAAGGTTTAGGTTTTTCTCATCATAAGTTTAAAATTTACCAAAATAATTATCTGTTTTTTCTTAGGCAGGTTATAACCTGAAATTATGCTTGACAAGGGCAAATTTTTAAACTTAAAAGAATTCAAGCATCACTAGGGTCTAGGGCAAAACTTTTTAACCTAAAACTAGAATCAACCCATCTGTTTGCACAAAATAGAGGTAGAGAGAATCACACTTACATTTGAAATTAGAGCAGTTATTGGTTTAAAAGATGGGGGTATTCTAACATTGCTTAAAGTTCATCGAGACGGCTTATGGTTTAGGACGAAGAGAAATGTGACATGTCAATGTTTCTATGTTAAACTACCTTGGGGAGCAACAGTTGGAAGAAAATTTGGACTAGATACGAAATTTGGAGAGCATACGTTTTCTTTCACGTGCAACATCTTTTGTGAAAACGCGGAAGGAGATACATAATTCTTGCATAAATAGGAATTTCTAACCAATGATAAGTTTGATTGAGGTTGTGTCTCGAAAATAAAATGTACAATGAGTATTTATTTACAAAGCTAATCTTACTGGCCAAAATATCGTGGCCTATGAAATCTAGTTTGATTTGCCTTGATCCGGCTATTCTAACTAGCGGATGATGCGTATTCCTGCCCTTCGTCCCTCTCATCCACACATGCATTCTCTCTTATGATCGTTGTCGTTTCAATTCGTGGAACTAAGCACGAAACATGAGCAGAACTGTCAAGTTCTACATACCTCAACTAATTCTAACACTCTCGATCTTCGTGAGATCCTCAACTAATTCTAACACTCTCATCTTCTTGAGATCCTCTGGACTTGAAATATTTATCTCGCTCGTATTTGACAGTCTCTAATTTGACTAGCCTTTAATTTTGCTTCCTTGGCATCAACTAAACCTCAACTAACTAGTTGTAAACGATGCTTAAACAATGTTCATGATAAATTATTTTTCACAAGTTCTCATCCTATCCTATAAAACTAATAACAAAAGAGACTCCTTACCCAAATATTGACCAAGCTGTTACACGCCCTCCACTACTCCTTATTATCAGGCTCGGTCCCGAGATTTTGGAGGTCCGGAGCTAAAAATAAAAATGGACCCTAATTAATAAAAAAAAAATATAATTTTTTTACGAAAAACATCATATATTTAAATTATAAATGGTATAAATAACATCAAAAATAATTATTTATCCGTGTAACTAACAAAAAAGAAAGTTATTCCACAACATTGAAATATCATTATTTCCTAAAAAGAAATATTTTAAAAAATATTTATATAATGTTCGGTATAAATGAACATTAATATGTATTATTCTCGTAAAAAAACATTAACATATATCATTAAAATTCTCTAGATTTTATTATAAATTAAATAGATGTTTTAATGGTCATTTATTGACACCAACCTTATTTGATGGTATAGTGAATTAATCCTTCCACACCACTTTTATACTGTTGCAGATTTCTTTAAAAAAAAAAAAAAAACAACAAAATGTTTTCACTGGGAGTCGAACTCGCATCCCCCTGATCAACATAATACCACACACATACGCTGGCCACTAAACCAGACGCTGCTTCGTGTAAAATATCATCCGCAATAAGACTTAATCAATATTGTATGTGATGGGCTTAAAAAAAATAGTGAGGCCCCAAAAATCTTGGGGCCCTGAGATGTAGCCCATGTTGCACGGCCTCATGGCCGGCCCTGCTTATTATATATAATATATGAAAATATTGGTTTATTATACTACTTATGTGTTTTCCTTTTGAAAATTAATTCAGATGCTAAACGTGTATCTTTTTTTATCTAAATGCTGAACATGTATATTTTTTGTTTGAAATGTTGAACGTGTATCTAGACATGAACAGGTTCTTGATTTTCGTAGATTCTTTTTCTTTTATAAACTTACGTTCCAAAATAAAATAAAAACAGGTCACATATCATCCTTTTAACCACTCTAATATAATATCTATTATCATTTCAAACCAAAAAAAAAAAATGTCAATATCAAGTAATGATTATTATGAACTATGAATTGGTGGTGTTGTAGCAAGGCTGAACTGACTCCTACACATATAAGTAGAAAGAGTGTTTGAGTTAGCTGAAAAAACAACTTTAACGTTGTTACTATTATTGTTTTTGTGTGACACAAAAATATGGTATATCCTGCCCCTCCCCCTGTCACCTTCTGGACTCAGGCAAATGCACTTATCAGGAAGAATTTAACTTTCCAGGTACCATATCACAAATCCATATTATTTATCATTATTAGGAAATGTATATGAAATACAAACACTTTTTAGATTAGGTGTGTTCTGGTATTAGACATGCGTCAGTATCTAACACAGGCACAACACTGACACATGACAACATTGAATTATATCATTTTCACTAATCATGGCTTTCATCCATGCCAATACATGTTTAAAGAAACGGAATGTGAAGACCAACATTCGGCTTATTTTGTTCCCGATGATCATTTGCGTCTTGCTGGTTCTTGTTCAAAGTATACTCGACATTGAATTGGATAAATCAGAGTTCAAATGTGGCTGCATCTGTGTAAACAACAAAAAAAGATGTGATGATTCAGAGAAGGTTTGTGGAGTTGAGTATTCAGATCAGATTCAAGTTCAAACCTGTGCTGTTCCTAATCCACCTGAATGGCCTCCTCTCTTGCAACTTCCTGCCGTGTCATGCAAGACAACTGCCTCCTGTTCTTTTACCATGCTTTTCTCTGCCAACAATCACTCCTTTGGACAGAGTATATCATGTTTTTAATTTTCTTTCAAATTTCAATTGCTTATAGTCTAATTTTATATATTAGTTTGAAGGCAATGATTCTAAATTCAACTTTATTTTGTGTGTAAACCGGCATCTAAGGACCCAAAATAGACGATAAATTCTTCTTAATTAGGAGTGTTTAATATATTTTATGTGTATATTTATACAAAAGTGAGTTGAACAAAAAAATTGAGTGTAAAAATCAATTCTAGAATCAGAAGCCACAAATTCTAGCTTCAAGTAGAATCAATTCTGGAGACAGAATCAATTCTACTTTTGAGGAACCAAACAAGTCAGAATCAATTATACACATCTATAATCAATTCTGGCTGCTCCAAAATTGAAACCAAACATTTAGTATACTTTAAGAGGGTTTTGTACTCCAAAAAAAGAAAAAGAAGTGGCAAAGTTGTGACTTAATTTTTAGTTCTTACCCTTGTCATGTTTGAAGACAAATAGTAACTAATTTTATTTTTTGGGTGAACAAATAACTCTAAGTTTAAACTTCCAATAATAATCATTAACACTTTCAATTATATAGCGAACACCAAAAATATACAAAAAAATAGTAATCGATAACACTTAAACACGTATAATTTTTTTTGTTTACAATAAAGTTAATAAGGATCAAACCTATAACCTCATATATACTGCAAAAATCTCCCACTATTGGATCAAAACTAGTACATTAATTTTTATTTTATTTTGTTGCACTTATGGATCCATAAATTATTTAATAACATATAATTTTTATATATTTAATATTTTTAAATCATTATAAACTAGTTTTTACCTATGTGATACCGTATCCAACAAAACTCCGTGCTATAAATAAAGAATTTTACAAAATTCATTTAATGCTTTTAGAATTATTTTGGCCCTCTTGTATAAGTAAAACCAAACATTCATTTCAACTTGTTTGTAAATGTTTATGTTTACTTGTCTTTTCTATACACAGGTGTGTCTAAAAATATGTTCCCAAGTGCCTTAACTATGAATTACTCTCATAACTTGGCTAGTTTGGCACCAAATGTGCTGGTGAGTATTTTGCAACTCATTAGCATTTATTTGTGTGTCCAAATTTTAAATGTTATTCATTGATTCATTTATATTTGTGGTATAGGGATCTGAATCAATGACTGAGGTCAACAATTTGCATGAACCTGCTTTCACTTTTGAGCTTCCCATTTATTATTTACAAACTCAGTGCCCTCAAAACAACTCAGGATTCTCATTTCCCTACCAGATAGCAACCACTACTGAACAACAAGGTATGTATGGAACATCCTTGTGATATAAGATAATGTATGATGCCAATAGACATGAAATTTAATCAATAGGTGTTTGTTTGTGCATGCATATAACTCCGTTTGATCTGCGAAATACAAGTATTGGACAGAACAATTCAAGACAGAACAACACAAGACAAAGTTTAAGGTGTTAAACAAATTTTGTATTTGTACATTGTTTGGTGGACAAAAGGTTGTTTTGGTATTTTAGATAACTTGTGCGGAGGACAAAAAGTTGTCCCGTGGGGGACAATAATTTAGGTTTTTGTCCAGTCCCTTAGCACCCAGTTTTTCCAGTCCTAGGAGCAGTTTTGAAATCAAACACAGTACAAGTGAAGTTGTCCTGTCTAGTCCCATATTTTTTAGCAGATCAAACGCACTTAGATTTTGGAGAGGAGAGGCGAGAAGATGACGATTTACTCTTCTTTTTTAAATTAAGGATACTATTAAATGTTTTTAAAAATTGAATTAAGTACGATTGAAGTATTATATGATTTTTTTTATCATGTCGATGCTCTACTTTGTTTCAGAGAATGCCGTTTGACTAATTTCGCAACTAGCAATGATAATAATTAATAATCAAATGTGGAAAATATGGAGTTTTGTTAATGATTGAATTTATTTCCCCTTGATGTAGAAATCAAATGTGCTCAAGGTATAAATTTATGGCGTAACAGTTCTTCTGAGATCAACATTGAGTTATACAAAGGTTATCATATAGGTAAACCAGAAGGACGAATCAATGAGATATTTTCAGGTACTTTTATCATTAGGTTTCAATTAACATCCATAATGTATGAAACAAAATACTAATTTGTTTTGATATTTTGCAGCTTTTGATTTTCTAAATTCAAATGGGGATGGATTCAATGTTACTGTATGGTACAATTCAACCTACAAGGGTAACACTAGTTTGGCCCCTACTGCATTGTTGCGAATTCCTCGTTCCGTAAATCTGGTATATATTTAAAACCAGTTGTATAATTTGATTGGAAGAAGTTGGTAAAACTATGATCATGATATACATTCAGCTATGAGTTACTAAATTGCAAATTTTAATACTTTGCACCAGTAATTCGGCTTTGTATACAATTTCGCGCTTTTTATTTTAAAAATATGTGTCTTTCTTTATCTGGATTTTGGAAGATCATACATAGCAACTGATAACTAGCATCATTATGCATGCAGATATCGAATGCCTACCTGCAGTTTCTGCGTGGACCGGGTACCAAAATGATATTTGAGTTTGTAAAGGAAATGCCAAAACCTGAGACCCCATTTAGGATTGAGATAGCTTCTCTCCTTGGCAGTTTGTTCTTTACATGGGTCGTCCTGCAACTTTTTCCGGTAAGTGCAGATATATCTGAAGAAATATATTAGAGAGAAATTAATAAGTTGTGATCACAGAACAATACATAACTCATATTCAAAGTCAATATCTAACATCCAATGCAAACACAACAGAATATAAGTTTTATTGTATTTGTCTGTTCAACATGATTAAGGTCTATATGCAATTTATGTAGGTTGTTCTGACATCACTGGTTTATGAGAAGCAACACAAATTAAGAATCATGATGAAGATGCATGGTCTTGGTGATGTGCCATATTGGACTATTTCATATGGTTATTTTCTTGCCTTATCAATGATCTACATGTCTTGTTTTGTGATATTTGGCTCAATCTTAGGTAAGAATATAACTATTTAAGTTTTAACTGTCTGCTCTTGCCATTCCCCTATTCTATCTAATGCTGCTGACTTCATTTTCAGGATTTAAATTCTTCATCTTGAATGACTACGGCATCCAATTCATCTTTTATTTCATCTATATAAACTTACAAATTTCACTGGCATTTCTGTTGGCTTCTTTTTTTTCGAATGTCAAGACTGCTACAGGTTTGTTGATAACTACTTCAAGTTGTTCATGCTAATGGGCGTGTCTATATTTTCTTTCCTCAGATCTCATTACTAACTTATGTTTTTGATATTTGCAGTAACTGCATATATAGGCGTCTTTGGAACTGGGCTATTAGCCGGCTTTCTTTTCCAATTTTTAGTTCAAGATACATCGTTTTCAAGTAAGTTATATTACTGAAGAATGATACCATTCTGAGTTTCAAGATATTTGCCTTTATTGGTTGCTTCTAACATTCTAGCCTGTTATTTCCCATTGCTATTTCTGAAGGAGGATGGATCATTTGTATGGAGTTGTACCCCGGGTTTGCTTTATATCGTGGGTTATATGAGTTTTCACAGTCTGCCTCCGGTGGCAATAATTGGGGGACCGATGGTATGCAGTGGAAGGATCTGAGTGTTGGCGTCAATGGCATGAAAGAGGTCTTAATTATCATGTTTGCTGAGTGGATAGTAGTACTTTTTGTTGCTTATTACATCGATCAAGTATTGTCAACAGGAAGTGGAAAAAATCCTCTATTCTTCTTGAAAGGATTTCAGAAAAAATCTTATCCGTCATTGAAGAAGCCCAGTATTCAAAGGCAAGGTTCAAAAGTTTTCGTTCAGATGGAGAAACCCGATGTCATCCAAGAGGTAAACTTTATTCGTATACTATTGAATAAATGTATTTTAGTTTGCCAGTCATGGCTTACTTACATGCATAATGTATTAAATGCTTTCTTTGTTTTGTCTTAAGAGGGAGAAGGTGGAGCAGATGCTACATGAACCAACCATTAATCATGCAATTGTCTGTGACAACCTAAAAAAATTCTATCCAAGAAGGGATGGAAATCCAGGGAAATTTGCAGTGAGAGAATTGTTCCTTGCGGTGCCTCGAGGGGAATGCTTCGGTATGCTTGGTCCAAATGGTGCTGGGAAGAGTTCTTTTATCAGTATGGTCAGTTAAAAGTTGATTTTGTTCGTAATCCTTAATTTCAGCTTATGCAGATGTTGGTTTTTTATCATTCTTTGAATGGTTTTCACCTTAATTTAAAAATCTAAGCAGCTTATGTGTGCTTATAGATGATTGGTCTCTCAAAACCAACATCTGGTGCAGCATATGTCCAAGGCCTAGACATAAGAATTCATATGGATGGAATATATACTAGCATGGGAGTATGCCCACAACACGAGTGAGCTGAAATTTTCCTGCAACTTTTATGTTTTTCCTAAAATCAAATTTGTTTCAATCGAAAGAAGTTTCAACTTCGTTTTTTTTTTCTTTCTCGTGATACTATAGCTTGCTGTGGGAAAGCTTGACAGGTAGAGAGCACCTACTTTTTTATGGAAGACTTAAAAATCTTACAGGTTCAATCTTGACTCAAGTAAGTTAATTCCACAGGAATTATTACTGTTATTGATTATTATCGGTGTGTTAGAAGTCTAATAATGTTAGGAGTTTATGTTATAAATAGGCAGTAGAAGAATCTTTGAAGAATTTAAACCTTTTCCATGGAGGGGTTGCTGATAAGCAAGCTGGAAAATACAGTGGAGGGATGAAGAGGAGGCTTAGTGTTGCAATTTCATTGATTGGAGACCCCAAAGTTTGTTTTTCTTTTCAACCCAATTTGATCTTCTTTTTTTCTTTTTTCTTTCGGAAGAAAAAAGGATTCAAATTTTCTTATTCTGTAAATGCCATTAAAATTTAGGTTGTTTATATGGATGAGCCAAGTACCGGATTAGACCCTGCTTCAAGGAGATGCCTTTGGAATGTTATCAAGCATGCGAAACGGGATCGTGCAATCATTTTAACCAGTATTCTCTCACACTTTAATGGATTTTGTAGCACTATCTATTCTATAACAGCATGCAGGTGTTCTTTCTTTCTGAGATTGATAATATCTTGGTTTTATGCTTTCAGCACATTCAATGGAAGAGGCAGAAGCTTTATGTGATCGATTAGGAATATTTGTAAATGGTGCCTTGCAGTGCGTCGGAAATCCAAAAGAGGTACATTGCTCCAATGATATGCTTTATCAAAATGAATTTCAAAATGAAACCGATAAATGGACTTGCATATAAATTGTTAATTTACGGATCCGAATTGTTTGTTTATTGATCCGGAAGTTTTCTTGTTTGTTTATTGCTCCAATGATATGCTCTTATAAATAGAGACTGAGGGAGTACTAGAGTTCTTCAAAATTCTACATCCATTAATGATTTCTTTACAAAAGTACGCCCTATTAATTTATTATTAGGAAATATAAACTTTTTTTCTCTATTATGATATAAATTAGGGGTGAGCATGAACCCGCAACCCGACATAACCGCCAACATATGGAAGCACTCGGCTGGGTGTGGGTCGGGTCTCGGGTCAACAATTGTGAAAAATCGGTCATGAACGGTTGTATACGGGCGGGTGCGGGTCTCTAAAATTTATCTCTTCATAACCGAAACCGACCGAACAATTACTAAAATATAATTTTTTTTTCCAGTGTTGAGCACCTTTTAATCTCTTTATATTCTTCACTTTGTTAATTTTGTCTATCTTTGATAGAGAAGAAAAATGTTATATTTTACAAGTTTATGCTTGTAACAGGTTGATAAAGGAGATGTGAAAGATAATATTCTAGATTTATATTAATTTTTACTTTCTCATCTACTATCTATTATTGTCATTGGATTAACAAATTTGAAACAAAATAATTGCATCTCATCATTTTTATTGTATCATTTGTTGCAGTGTGTACGAAATATTGAACTATTTGAAGAATAATATTTTTTTATCAATGAAATTTTAGATGTAACAACAAAGTTTCAATGTAACCTGTTAAAACCGACCCGATATACTTGTCACCGTATGACCCGAACAAACTGAAGATATAGACGGTCGGAATTGGGTCCAAATTAAGAGGTCGCGGTTTTTATCGGTTTTACAATTTTTGGCCCGAATCCGACCGTACCCGACCGATGCTCGCCCCTAATATAAATTTGTAAGGGTGAATACTGTTTTACCTCAACCACTTTTTTTATAACGGACAGAATGAGTAGAAATGATATTATAAGATTTTAAAAAAATTTGAGTTTAGTTATTATATTATTTTACGAAAAAATAATGAATATGTCAATGGTCTTCGTGAGCATAGTTCAGTTGACATATGCAATTTGAATATGTCATTTAACTTGGATACAATTGACACATAATTGATATTTGTATTTAATAAATGTATAAATGTTTTGACCTAACTCAATTAACAAATATTATTACATCAAATTGAACCCATTCACCCAAATTCAAACTCGAGACTTAAACTTCTAGTTTTTTTTTCAAGAGGATAAATTTCTAGTTATAATTGATATTTTGTTTAGGAATAACAAAAAAAAAATGTATAAAAGTTTTTCTGTATGAGATTGTATAAGTAAAAAAGTACTAGTAGAATTTTTAGGTATTTGAATATCGGTAATGGCTGAAGAAACATTTTTTTTCTTTTTTAGATAAATGGTTGGACACGTGGCCTAATTTGATGCATTTGATTGATCCAATGAACGAGGCTAACTGAAAGGTAGGTTTCTTTCCCGCGTCAAAGGCAATCAATCCTGCTTCTTCTGTTGCTTTCAATGACTCTCTCTTTAGTACACAGAACCAAAACCTCAATCTTTAAGGTTCCATTAACAACGTTGTTATTTGTAGATTCAATTCTCTCACATGGCTCCAACAGTGTCTTCACCACCACCATCATTTGCTCTCTCCGTCATGGACGACGACCAAATGGATACCAAAGAACAAGAAGAAGAGAGCAAATATGCTTACCTTGTGGTAGCTCTATGCCCTTGTCTCGTTTTTTTCATTCGTCTCGTAATTGTTCTTTCAATCATTCTTGTTCTCAAATTCCATTTTTTTTGCCACACCCCTCTTCATTCCTTGTTTTACAAAAAAAAACTGTTGATTTCTCATTTGGCTTGTTTTTCTTGATTACCCTTTTCTAGTTTTCAAGGAAAGTTTATGTTTTTCGATAATTATAGATTGTTTGGTAGTGTTAGTGGTGTTAGTAGTGAGTCATGTGCAGATCCAGATGAGGTTGATAGGGTATGTAAGGTGATTGATGAATTGTTTGCTTTAGATAGGAACATGGAAGCAGTTCTTGATGAATGTAGTGTTATGTTATCACATGATTTGGTTGTGGATGTGTTGCATAGGTTTAAGCATGCTAGGAAGCCTGCATTTAGGTTCTTTTGTTGGGCAGGGAAAAGGTGTGATTTTGAACATGATTCAAGGACTTATAACTCGATGATGAGTATTTTAGGGAAGACTAGACAATTTGAGACCATGGTAGCATTGCTTGAGGAAATGGGTGAGAAGGGTCTTTTGACAATGGAGACTTTCTCAATTGCTATTAAGGCATTTGCTTCTGCAAAAGAAAGGAAAAAAGCTGTTGGGGTCTTTGATTTGATGAAGAAGTATAAGTTTAAAGTTGGCGTTGCTGCTGTTAATTTCTTGCTTGATAGTCTTGGTGCGGCGAAGCTTGTTAAAGAAGCACAAGTTGTTTTTGAAAAACTTAGAGATAGATTTGTTCCCAATTTGCAAACTTACTCTATACTTCTTAGTGGTTGGTGCAAGGTTAGAAACTTGTTGGAGGCAGGGAGGGTGTGGAATGAGATGATTGATAAGGGATTCATGCCGGATATTGTTGCACATAATATTATGCTTGAAGGTTTGTTAAGGTGTCAGAAGAAATCTGATGGGATTAAGCTATTTGAAGTCATGAAAGCCAAAGGTCCATTTCCAAACGTTCGCAGTTATACAATTTTGATACAGGATTTGTGCAAACAAAAGATGATGCGAGAAGCTGTAGATTATTTTAACGAAATGGTGGATCGCGGGTGTCAACCTGATGCTGCACTTTACACTTGTTTAATCACTGGGTTTGGGAGGCAGAAGAAAATGGATACGATATATGATCTGCTGAAGGAAATGCGCCAAAGAGGTTGTCCACCTGACGGAAGGACCTACAATGCTTTGATAAAATTGATGGTAAGCCAACATATGCCGGATGATGCCGTGAGAGTATACAAGAAAATGATTCAAAGTGACATCGAACCAACGATTCACACGTACAACATGATAATGAAATCCTATTTTGCAACAAAAAATTACGAAATGGGTCGAGCCGTTTGGGATGAGATGCGTCACAAGGGGTGTTGTCCTGATGATAACTCCTACACTGTATTCATTGGTGGGCTTATAAGACAAGGCAGGCCAGACGAGGCATGTAAATATATAGAGGAAATGATGCAGAAAGGGATGAAAGCTCCTCAGCTTGATTATAACAAGTTTGGTGCTGACTTTTCTAAGTATGGGAATCCTGTCATACTTGAGGAGTTAGCTAGAAAGATGAATTTTGCTGGTAAGTTTGAAGTGTCCAATGTATTAGCCAGTTGGGTTGATACGATGAAGAAAAATTCCAAGAGAAGAGATGCTGCAGAGTCATGTAGGTAGTTTTCATGATTACTTGAATGACTTGTAGGTTGGCAAAAAACCCTTTGGTCCAAGGATGTTAAACAATTCCTCTGTACTATCAGTCATTTTCTTTGGATTGTAACTTTTGTGTAAATTTGTTTTATGTATTGCTCCACTCCCCCAGCCCTGATTTTTTTTTATTAAGCACTTTATTTGTGTACATAGCTATTGGTTGAAATATTTAAACCAGTGTTGTACTGTAGTATGATGGCTTGTACCAGTTTGAATGAAGAACTTGGCTAATTTGAAGTCAAATATAATATAAGACCTGTTGTTGCTTTCCTTACATTTTCCATGTTAGAGCAAATCCCTTTTCTACCATTGAATCTATTAAAATATATGACAGCTTTTGGTTTTGTTAGATTGAAATGTCTTGTCTTTGATTTGCTTTATAGTAGTTTATAGTTTATATACTTTCATCTTGGTTTTTCAATGCTCCCGATTTCTATATATACCGTTGTTGCATCGTGTTGTACATCACGTTGTCACATTTTGTTTATAGTTTCATTTTATTTGCTTCTTGCTTGATCTTTATGATGGATCCGTCATTTGATCTGGTGTCTGATGTCCTGCTCGGAAGAGAGGTATGGAGAATCAAGGTTAGGATTATCATGATTTGGGAAGTTCCAACATTTTTGAATCAGGACCAGACAAACTCGGTTGAGATGGTTCTCATTGATGAAGAGGTTTGTTTGTGTTGTTATGTTAATGTTATTTGTTTTCTGTGAATGAGTCTCCTATTTATATTCTAATTATCTCTGCATTACTATAATGTTTATTTTATAGGGTCGGAAGATTCATTGTTTGGTGACAAGTTTTGTGCATCAAATTTAAAAGATTTCAAATGAATGAGGTTGAAGGATCAATCAAACTAAAGGTAATCTCTACCCATATTACATCCTTAATTTCCCTAATTACTTCATTTTTTGTTAATCCAATTAGATTTTAATCATGACTTGAAATCTGCGATCAAGCTAATGTCAGTCTAATAAGATTTAGATTGTGTATGGCGAAAGAAAAAAAAATCTAAAGTTAGACGAAGCCTCTGCCTTCTGGTATAATATCTATTAACTGATGTATCTGCCATTTTATAATAGGTGTTTATATATACTAATGTGTTCATAGAAACCACGGGAAATCATGAAACTAATATTTTGTGTGATATATCTTTAATCCCGCACGTATTTAAATGGGAAAATGGAGGAAAAGTGAAGGAAGTGCTTCATGTAGAGTCGTTGCCGCTTCTGTTTTTAATTGTTTTTGAATTGATTCTATTTCTATGTCCTGATCCTCAACTTTGATTTAATTTCTCCCAATTGCCATTAAATAGAACATAGGGAAGGCTTAGCATGTGAACCTGATTGGTTTCACATGTGCTTCAACTCCAGGTATTGATTAGTTATCATTTATGGATGCAAATTCATATAACAAAATTAATATGAAAATATGTAATTGAATTTAGGCCATGCTGCTTGGATTTCAGTATTACTTATATATATTGCAAAAGAACAGGCAACACATTCTTAGCTTTCAACTATATTGTCATTACTGTTTGTTTTTATGTAATTCCATTGCTGGAAGTATGGAATGATGCTATTTGCCTTTTGAGGTTCTTGAAATTGTAATAAGATGCAAGTTGTTTGAGAGACTTCCTTTATCTGGTCCCTATTTTGATTATTTGGCTTGACAAGCATCTGATAATTGATAACTATATTATATGATTATTTGATATGGCAAGGACTTTTGAAAATAAAAGTCTTGAATATAGGATACTTATTAAAGGGAGATGATAGGGAAATTGAAAATGTCCTTTCTATATTAATTTAGGCATCAAATGCTGGTGTTTAACTTTTCTTTAACTTGGTTACAATAAGTAGCCTATATCATTATGTTAGTAATAGAATGTTATCAACTCTAAGTAGAATGTAACCTCTTCATAAGATTATTACTTTTTTATACTTTTTCATTTGAAATGTTGTGATTGACTGTGTACTATTTTGATTCTCCTTTACACATTCATTATGTTTTGGTTAACCCGTAGCTGCTTTGGTGCTTGCAGATAGGGGTGAGCGTCGGTCGGGTTTGGTCGGATTCGGGCCGAAAATCGTAAAACCGACAAAAACCGCGGCCTCTTAATTTGGACCCAATTCCGACCGTCTTAATTTGAAACTTTGTTGTTACATCTAAAATTTCATTGATAAAAAAAAAATTATTCTTCAAATAGTTCAATATTTCGTACACACTGCAACAAATGATACAATAAAAATGATAAGATGCAATTATTTTGTTTCAAATTTGTTAATTCAACGACAATAATAGATAGTAGATGAGAAGTAAAAATTAATATAAATCTAGAATATTATCTTTCACATCTCCTTTATCAACCTATTACAAGCATAAACTTGTAAAATATAACATTTTTCTTCTCTATCAAAGATAGACAAAATTAATAAAGCGAAGAGTATAAGAGATTAAGAGGTGCTCAAAACTAAAAAAAATTAATTAATTTATATTTTAGTAATTGTTCGGTCGGTTTCGGTTATGAAGAGATAAATTTTAGAGACCCGCACCCGCCCGTATACAACCGTTCATGACCGATTTTTCACAATTGTTGACCCGAGACCCGACCCGCACCCGACCAAGTGCTTCCATATGTTGGCGGTTATGTCGGTTTCGAGTCGGGTTGCGGGTTCGTGCTCACCCCTACTTGCAGATAATGTTATGTCACATAACATATAGTGATAATCAGAGGAAAGTATGATGAACCATTGAATTGGTGATTTACAAAACTAAAGTGGAGCAACATTTTATGGTAAAGATAGAGGAAGAATTTGGATCATCTCCAATGCATTTTTTAGCTCTCTCATTGGAAGGTTTTACTCCAATGAAGAAGAAGAAAAATTCATACAAGGTGGAAAAACTATTCACCATTCCCCTTCTCTTTACCCTGAACTGCAATTAAGCAGAAAAGAAAGACGATTTCTCATCCCACCCCCATATATCTTTTTCACCCCCTTGAAGGCAAAAAAAGTTCGGTAAACGTAAACCGAACTTTTTTTTTAGTGTAAATTTTACACAAATTTACACTAAAAAAAAGTTCGGTTTAGTGTAAATTTTACACAAATTTACACTAAAAAAAAGTTCGGTTTACGTTTACCAAACTTTTTCGAGGTGAAAAAAATATTTGGGGGTGGGAAAAGTTCCCTTGGAAAAGAAAATGGTTGAGATGGAAAAGAACAATTGTTGAGAGAGATATATTATATATGTTTGTTATCCCTAATAAGATTATAAACTCTTTTTCTTTAAAAAAATCATCCATAAATATATGTTAAATTACAACTTACTAGATACTTATAATATATTTATACTTTTTTTAAATTACAATTTTTTTTTTTTGATAATTTTTAAATTACAAAATTGATTCATATAGGAATTGGTCCTTGTAAAATAGGGTTAAATACATTTTTCGTCCCAATAAAATTAACAAATTTTAATTTTTGTCCCTATAAAATAAAATCACATGTTTTTATTCCTAAATAATTTCTTGTTTTGTTTTTAGTTCTTAATGACCAATTTATATGTTCATTTTAATGTCAATATAATTATAACTTTTTTATATTCAAAATGTGTCTATATTATGTTAAACTTATATATATATATATATACATGGTATAAGATCTTATTATGTTAAAAAAATGTCAAATTTTTGTCAGTTAGAGATTAAAAGCAAAACAAATTTTTTTTTAGAGATAAAAACATGTGATTTTATTTTATAAGGAGAAAGATCAAAATTCATTAATTTTATAGGGATGAAAAACATATTTAACCCTATAAAATATTTAATTTTAGTCATTTAAAATAAAGCTTAAATTTTGCAAGAACTAAAACAAAACATTAAGGACAAAAACAAAAATATTATATATTGCAAGGACTAACATAAAATAAATAAATTTACAACAACTAAAATCAAAACTCTTGATATTTGCACAGACCATTTTTATATATAAACTATAGTCATTTATTGTGTTATTCTTTGATTTTTTTTCTCTAATATATAGTTCGGCCATTTTCTCTAATATGCATGGATGGATATGGAGTCAAGTGTTTGGGGACTATTTATAACTTATAAGGGTTCAAACATATGTATTTTTATATTTCTTATAAAATAAAATAACTTTTTAATTTTTTATAATTTTGGACAAAACCTGCATGTATGGTGAAAATTATAAATTACATCTTATGTTCAGACCATTTCACATTTTCACTGTGAGATTAATACACCCTTCATGTCCGATACTATTGGGCTTAATGTGTGATAATAAACAGTAGATGATCCGATAACAAAAACTTGATAACAAATTAAATGATCCAACAAATTTTGAAGGAAACTTTGATACCATCTTAGAATTTTGAGTTTGGCTTAACCCAATCCTATAAAACCGATTTATAACATAGAATTATCTCTACTTATAAAATAATTTATTGTCACCTCACATATTAGAACTCTAAATAATACATATTTAAAATATGAGTCATGTTATCTAGGGCATCCGGGACATTAGTGATTAACCGTTTTCTTAAAATATTTAGCTTAATTTAGATGGGGATGCTAATAGTTTTGCTTAGGGTTTAGTAAAAAAACAAAATAGTTTGTACCAAAAAAAAAACAAAATAGTTATGCTTAATGTATTATAATATATACTTGCAAAATTCTTTGTAAAGATATTAAGAAAATGATGCTGTCAAATTATTAGATATTGAATATTTTTCTAAGCAAGATATGAATAATATTCTTATTTTATTTGGTTGTGTATATTAAATTTAATATTCTTATTTTTATAATTCCAAACTTCATATATAAATTTCTTTGTAGATGTCAAATGATCATATTTTGAATATTTTATTCGAAGTAAGATATGTAATTTTTTTTTTTTAATTGTTTTGAGCCATAAAGTTTATTCTACTTTAAAAGGAGGCATCATTTTCTCAGTCTAAATTTTTTCTCATAATTTTTTATTTTATGTATTTCTACATGGATGCACCATATTTAATACTCTTATTTTATTTTATTTGGTTGCGTATATTATTTAAACAAGTTTATTCTTTTTCTTTTTTATTTTATAATAATAATAATATAAAGTCCTCCGATATATACTAAACTCTGTAATACTATCTAATAGCTTTCAAATTGGCTGAGAAAACCAAGACACGTAAAAGATGGTACTAAATCCTTCCAGCTTCTGGACTCAAGCAAACGCGCTTTTCAGAAAGAGCTTAACCTTCCAGGTAACGTAATAATTAACACACAATCCATTCTTCATAATTCATAATTCAATTATTCAATTCACTGAATGTGTTTTTCATGCAATTGCAATTGCATGAAAACCTTGTTTACAGAAACGGAACGTGAAGACCAACATTCGACTGATTCTACTCCCATTGATTCTTAGCGTTTTATTGGTTCTTCTTCAAAATTTCATCGATACTCAATTAGATAAACCTGAATTCAAATGCGGTTGCGTATGTCCCAATAACAGAAAAATCTGTGATGATTCCGAGAAGCTTTGTGGGGTTCAGTATTCCGAAGACACTCAAGCTGTTTTCTGTAAAATTCCTAATCCACCTGAATGGCCTCCTCTCTTGCAACTTCCTGCCGTATTCTGCAACAAAAATGACTCTTGTCCTTTTAACATGCTTTTCACTGGGCAAAATCGCTCCTTTGCACAGAGTATATTTAGCTTTTCTTTTTTATTATTATGTTTTAGATTTCAATTGCAAGTAATTTTCATAACATGTCATTTTAAATTTCAATTGTAATGCTGTCTTGTCACTAAATTTCAAGACCCTCAGAGTGGATTTGATTTGCTAAAAACTAAGTCACTCGACAGGACAACTCAAAACTTCTGTTGGATTGTGTTTGATTTTAAAATTGTTACAGAGACTAGACTAATTAAAGAGCTAGTTGCTGAACAAAAATTGAAATTCTTGTCACTCACCGAACCATATGGCAATTTTTTGTCTAAAGTACAAGTTGTCTAAAATACTAAAATAATTTTTTGTCTATTAAACATCGTACAAGATAAAAAATTGTTTAATATTTTAAAAGTTTGTCTTGTGCTGTTCTATTTTGTGTTATTTTGTGTAGTATTTACCTTTTGCAAATCGAATGAACTCTTTGTGTTTGCAGACCGCAATTTAAAACCATGTTTGAATGTCTATTATCAATTTTTTGTACTTCGTCTTGTTTGTTTGCCTCATGTTTACTTGTCTTTCTTTGCACAGTTATATCTGACAATATGTTCCCAAGTGCACCCATTGTGAATTCCTCTGATATCATGGCTAGTTTGGCATCAAATGTGCTGGTGAGTTTTTTGTTATATGCAAATTTCAAGTGTTTATTTGTGTGTTTAGAATTTAAATATTATTTAATGGTCTATTTATTTTTGTGGATTTTGATGTTATTGTTGCAACTGTGAAAATAATACAGGGATCTGCATCACCGCCTGGAGACAACAGTTTTCTTGAACCTGCTTTCACTTCGGGTCTTCCAGTTTTTTATCTACTAACTCAGTGCCCTCAGAACAACTCTGGATTTTCATTTCCCTACCAGATAGAAGGCATTACTTTCAAGCAAGGTATGTAATGTATGATAACAGACATGAAATCGAATCAAAAGGAGTTTCTGTGCATGCACACAGTTATTTTATAATGGAAATTGACAATCCAATCAGCCATTCTTGATGTTTCCATGAGTCATGTAGACACAGACAGGACTGGATGTGTTTATATGGAAATATGTCCTTGTGGCTGTGCAATGCTTGACTATTGATGGTTGCAAATGATATGTGTCTGCATGTGTGGATTAACCTCAAGATATGCTGAATGCAATCAATCGCATCTGTTGCTTTTGTGTTTCGGAAAGCATTGAAATGCATGCCGGCAGAAATTTAATTATTCAAATAGTTTGTTAGTGAGAATATGTAGCTGTAGACTCATCATCTCCTTTTCAAAACCTTGTCTGCTGTTTGTGAGGAGGGAGAGTGGATTCCCTCCCGTGCATATTGCACTGGAGAGGGAAAAGTTGCATCTCAGCCTTTAAAAATCTGTTTTCTAGTTTTTTTTATTTTTTTTTTATTTTCAATCTAAGGGTTGTACTTGAACTGGATGGATTATGTACAGGAGAGAATCCACTCTCGTGAGGAGGGGTCTATTGATATTTTATTCTTGTGGTTGTTGATTTGAACTTAAGTGTTCATTTATATTTTTAGCAGCTTGGAAATCATAAAAAAGGAGCATATAAAAAATTAATGTTCAAAATTTGTCATAAATTTGTAAGTGCATACACTTGTGCAGTGATAATAATCTTATGGACAGTTGTGGCCAATAAAGGCTCCAACTGTAACAGATTGTTTCAATACATTTATGAATGATGGGAGCAGAATGTTATATTAAATTTGGATTTTTGTAATTGTTAATGATTGAATTAATGAATTATTGAATTTATTTCTACTTGATATAGACATCAGATGTGGTCAGGGTATAAACTTCTGGCGTAACAATTCTGATGTTATCAACAATGAGTTATATCAAGGTTATGAAAGAAATAACTCTGAAGGAAAGATCAATGCGATAGTTTCAGGTACTTTTCTCATTATGTTTCAACATACAAAATGTACGAAAAATGATACTCACTTTTATACATTGTTTGACATTTGGCAGCTTTTGATTTTCTAAATTCAAATGGCAATGTATTTGATGTCACTGTATGGTACATGCCAACCAACAACAAGGTTGACAATAAATTGTCGCGAGTTCCTCGTTCTGTAAATCTGGTATATATCTAAAACCTGTTTTAATCAGTGCATCCTCCTTGCTGTTGTTATCCTAAATCCCTAATAATGGACACACACACACACACACGCGCGCGCACACTACTTCTAAACAGAAAACTCAATCTCAGCTAAAAAAGAATATGCAACTTGGTAGTCTGTGCTATGAATCTATCAACTTTTTAATTATATATAAATATTAAGTCAAAGCATGTAGTTTATTCATTAGCATAGGAATATATTTGAACTAGCAAAAAAACATGCTTAATTATTACAATTTCCAAAATACATCATTTGAATGGAAAAAGTTAGTGAAACTATGATCATGATGTGCGTCCAGAATTGAATTACTACTTACTAGATTGCAAATCTTAACACTAACCGCATCAGTAAATTTTACTTAACTTAATGATATCAATTTCCCCATGTATATATTTTCCCACTTTGCTAACAAGTGCCCTGGGGTCACTAGTTAGCATTTGCCTACAAAAAGTATGAGTCGTTCTTTATCTGAATCTTGGAAGATAATATTGACTGATATCTAGCATCATTATGCATGCAGATATCAAATGCCTACTTGCAGTTTCTGCTTGGACCCGGTACCAAAATGTTATTTGATTTTGTAAAGGAAATGCCAAAATCTGAGACTGCATATAGGATCGAGATAGCTTCTCTCCTGGGCGGTCTGTTCTTTACATGGGTCATCCTTCAACTTTTTCCGGTAAGTGCAGAGATATCTGAACAAGTATATCAGCAACAATAGTTAGCTATTGACCAATTTTAGTTTTTTTAAATTGCTGTGGTAATATTCTTGCCTGTCCCTAAATCACCTTTATATGTATGCAACCATGATGTAAGTTATTGAATTTGAAAGGGAAAAATTAAGAGAATACAAGAGGCATATGGTGAAAACCGTGTGTATCAAGAACATCACGGACATTCTCTTGTATAGCCAATTCTACAATTAAGAGCATTAATTACAGAAGGAATATGTACTACGGAATATGGTATGCTAAAAATAATCTAGGATACTCTAGAGTATATTTACAAATTTATTCCTATATTAAATAAATTATATTAAATATCAACATATGTAAAATTTGTTTTTGGATTTTCTGCTCACGGAACAATACATGACTTGTATTCAAAGTCAACAATTGTATCTAACATCCAATAATGCAAACACAACATAATAGATGTTATAGTGTATTTATTGGTTCAACAAGTGTAAGTTCTATGTGCATTTTATGTAGGTTGTTCTGACATCACTGGTTTATGAGAAGCAGCACAAATTAAGAATCATGATGAAAATGCACGGTCTTGGTGATGGGCCATATTGGATGATTACATATGGTTATTTTCTTGTACTATCAGTGATCTACATGTTGTGCTTTGTGATATTCGGCTCAGTCTTAGGTAAGAATATTACCATTTAACTCTCGGTTCTTGGCATTTTCACATTCTGTCTGATGCTGTTTACTTCATTTTCAGGATTAAAATTCTTCACCTTGAATGACTACAGCATCCAATTCGTGTTTTATTTCATCTATATAAACTTACAAATATCATTGGCATTTCTGTTGTCTTCTGTTTTTTCAAATGTGAAGACTGCTACAGGTTTGTTGATAGCTACTTCAAGATGTTCATAATAATGGGTGTACTAATATTTCCATTTCTCATATCTCATTATTAACTTGTGTTTTTTATATTTGCAGTAAGCGCATATATAGGGGTCTTTGGAACCGGGCTATTAGGTGGATTTCTTTTCGACTATTTTCTTCAAGATTCATCATTTCCAAGTAAGTTATATGACCGAATGCACCCACATTTACTATTAATTAAGCCAAACACTAGCATTTTTTAGTTCAAATCCAAATCCCATTGAGCTTAATCTTGTTAAAGTTGCCGTCAACGTCCTTGGTTTGTAGGTCCTTGCTTCTCTTGGTGCAATCCCAAAATACGGTGGGATAAATTTATGGAATCCTCAATAAATTAAATGGGATTCCTTTCCTTTAATCGAAAAGAAGGAAATCTAGATAGAACAATAATCTTCACATAAACCACAAAAACAAAATTACTTTTTCCAACACAGTCAAGTAGAGATAGAAAGCTACTAGAACATAATTGCCAAATTGCCAGTGTCAAATGCTACCAAACACGACTGACAGGAACTCTCAAGTCTTGCTCCAGACATGATTTTTTGAGATCCATGTTTTTCCACCGCATTCATCCACGAGTTGTCTAGTTCTGAGCTTGAAAGGTGTCTTGAGAAGCACCCCATATGAGTAGCACCCTGAAGATTCGGCACACCAAAAGATCTTGAATCTTCTGTGCTTATGATACAAAGTTTCCATTTAAGCTTGTATAGCTTATCAATTGTCA
Organism: Trifolium repens; assembly: GCA_030408175.1. NCBI lineage: Eukaryota > Viridiplantae > Streptophyta > Magnoliopsida > Fabales > Fabaceae > Trifolium > Trifolium repens. The sequence continues at coordinate 45,132,807 of CP125851.1, forward strand.
TTTACAAATTCAGAAATTATTTGAGTCTCATATATGGATCACATGCCTCTTCTGTCAGCTTTTAACCTTCTAGTGTGTTGATTTCCTATGCTATTTCTGCAGGAAAATGGGTCATTTGTATGGAGTTGTATCCCGGGTTTGCTTTATATCGTGGATTATGGGAGTTTGCACAGTCTGCCACCACAGGCAATAATTCGGGGACTGATGGTATGCGGTGGCCGGATCTGAGCGATAGTACAAATGGAATGAAAGAGGTCTTAATTATCATGTTTGTTGAGTGGACAGTAGCGCTTTTTGTTGCTTATTATATCGACCAAGTATTATCGACAGGAAGTGGAAAAAGTCCTCTTTTCTTCTTAAAAGGATTTCAGAAAAAACATCTTTCATCATTCAAGAAGCTAAGTATTCAAAGGCAGGGGTCAAAAGTTTTGGCTCACACGGGGAAACCTGATGTCATCCAAGAGGTTAGCATTATGTGTATTGAATAAAAATTTAAGATAGCTAATGTCTATCGAGGGGATCATTTCACGAACTGGTTTTATAAATTAATGTCATGAATCATGATGCCACTTCAGCATGGAGTATTAGCATGGTTTGCAAATCATCAATGACTTAGGACGGCTAGGGTGGTTAACTTTAATTAGGTATGGATTCTACTATGAATGAATTGGTTTGCCACAGGGTCGGTCCCGACTATTTGGAGGCCCGCCCACCGAAAGTTAAAAATAAACTTCTTAATAAAAAAACACAAATAATTTATAAAGAATAACTCTCATTTAAATTATAAATAATATAAAAAATAGTCATCCTTGTAACTAACATGCAAAATATTCTTATTCTTGCATAAAAAAATATTCTTATTCTAATCAATAACAACAAAATACCTTCTAGCTACTTAAAAAACCCTTCATTCTAGTAGTTTTTGAATCAAATTTGTCGATCAAGTCTTCATATTATATATTTTTCAAATGACCATTGTCAATTGCTATTGTTAAGAAGTCCCACATTGGTTGCGAGATGGTCTGAATATGTGTTTATAAAGTAGAGGCAAATCCTCACCTTACAAGCCGGTTTTGCAGGGTTGAATTCGACCCAATACCCAATTCTAACATGGTATCAAGAGCCTATTAAGAGGCAACCCTACACTGTGCTTACCCGGTGGACCAACTGTCCTCTGGTAGAATTTTTTTTCCGGAAAACTGTGTGTTAACTCCAGTTTGCCCATTATTTGCTGCCGCGATTCATTCCGACATTTTTCCGGTCAATACTAAACCATTAACTCTTTTTCTATAACATAGTAGTGCACAAGTAAAACTTCAAATTGAAATCTACTACTATTTTTATTTTTTAATCAACCTCTTTATTTTTTAGAGACCTACTACCATGTAATTTTTTCTTAAGCCCCCAAAAAGGGAGGCCCGACTGTGTAGCGCACCTTGCACTTGTGCAAGGCTGGCCCTGGTTTGCCACATGTGGCTTACTTACATGCAAAATGTATTAAATGCTTTCTTCTTTTTTGTCTTAAGAGGGAGAAGGTGGAGCAGCTTCTACTTGACCCAACCATTGATCATGCAATTGTTTGCGACGACCTAAAAAAATTCTATCCAGGAAGAGATGGAAATCCAGGGAAATTTGCAGTGAGAGAATTGTTCCTTGCTGTGCCTCGAGGGGAATGCTTCGGTATGCTTGGTCCTAATGGGGCTGGGAAGACTTCTTTTATCAGTATGGTGAGTTAAAAGATGATTTTGTTCAATATATATCTAAACGTTTTGTAAATTTCATGTGTCCTACCCTGCCCCAAAAAAAGATTTAAAGAGGGTTTTCAAGCTTTTTCTTCCCACATGAGAGAAAGGAATAAGTTTTGAAACACCTCAGCAACGTATGAACCTCTGATATGCTCACTTCAGTATGTTGGGAAATTCTACTATATTTTAACGAATCATGTGTCATCCTTTGAATGGTTTTCTCCTTATTTGATAAATCTAACCAGCTCACATGTATTTATAGATGATTGGTCTCACAAAGCCAACATCAGGTGCGGCATATGTTCAAGGCTTGGACATAAGAACTCATATGGATGCAATATATACTAGCATGGGTGTATGCCCACAGCATGAGTGAGCTGAAATTTCCTCCAATGTTTATGTTTTTCTTGAAATCAAGTTTGTAATTATCGAAAGAAGTTTCTAATTTTTTTTCTCATGATACTATAGCTTGCTGTGGGAAAGCTTGACAGGTAGAGAGCACCTACTTTTTTATGGCAGACTAAAAAATCTTAAAGGTTCAGCCTTGACTCAAGTAAGTTCATTCCACAGGAATTCTTACTGTTTGAAATATTAAGATTATTATCACTGTGTTAAGAGTCTGATTATGTTAGGAGTGTTAAGTATAGATAGGTGTTTTAGGTTACTTAGAGCAATGAAATTAGAACATTGGTATTTCATATTTCTTGTGCGATATTTTAAAACAACAGTATGTATTTTGTGTTACTTTTGTCTACAAACTATTACATTTTTCGGCTTTGTGCAAGGACCCAATAACTTTATAATAAACCAATTGTTTTTTATGATTACCAATGAAACATCTCAGTTTTATTCAGAAAAAAGTGGAAAAGACAAAACACACTTTAGGTGCTTTAACGACATGTTTCTCAACCAATTTTTATCGGTATTTTTCTGTGAACAGTATGATCTGTAAAAGATAATGAATTTCTTTTTACAAAGATAATTGCAGTTAAGATGCAATTTGAACAACTTTCTCTTTAGTTGGCATTTGTTTGGCAGGGAAAATTGTACTGTAACTATTTAGCTTCCATTCTATTGTTACAGGCAGTAGAAGAATCTTTGAAGAATTTAAACCTTTTCCATGGAGGGGTTGCTGATAAAAAAGCTGGAAAATACAGTGGAGGGATGAAGAGGAGGCTTAGTGTTGCAATTTCATTGATTGGGGACCCCAAAGTTTGTTTTTGTTTCAACCCAATTTGATCATTTTTTTCTTTTTCTATTTTTTAATTTTTTAATAAAAAGGAAGATTCAAGTTTTCGTATTTCATAAATGCCAATTAAAATTTAGGTTGTTTATATGGATGAGCCAAGTACTGGATTAGACCCTGCTTCAAGGAAATGCCTATGGAATGTTATCAAGCTTGCAAAACGGGATCGTGCAATCATTCTTACCAGTAATCTCACACACTTTCAGGATTTTGTAGCACTATATTCTACTTTCTAGTTTATGCTTTAGATATTTTGGCCTGTTTTATATTTGATGCCATAACAGCTCAATGGAGCTCTCTCTCTCTCTCTCTCTCTCTCTCTCTCTCTTTCTGTATAGATTGATAAATCTGCGTTTTATGCTTTCAGCACATTCTATGGAAGAGGCAGAGGCGCTATGTGATCGATTGGGAATTTTTGTAGATGGTAGTTTGCAATGTATAGGAAATCCAAAGGAGGTACATTGCTCACGTGATATGCTTTATGAACATTTATTTCAAAATAAAAATGTTAAATGGGTTTGTGTATAAACTGTTTATAATTTACAGAACCAATGATTTGGATTCCCCGTGGTAAAGTATAACACACATTCATCAGCTCAGCACTGTCAGATCTTGATTGGATGGTTCAGATTTTGAACTTAAAAATCATGTTTAAAAATAATTGAAATGCTCACTCAAATTTTTAGCCAATCAATCCAGATCTGACCGAGTCGTGCTGACTGAGCAAGTGTAGGAATCCTTAACTGAAAATATAGATTGCAAATGACATTTTTTCATCATTGTATGTTTAATGTATGGAAGTTTGAATGTAACTTGAAAAATCCAAGCTGATCACATACACTTCCATCCAAGCTGAGCACTTTCATCATTATATGTATTTTTATGAACAAAAATTTAGACAATGTATTGTTTGACATTTTTTTTTCTACTTCTGTTATTTTGTCATAGCTGAAAGGCAGATATGGAGGAACCTATGTGTTCACAATGACAACATCTTCAGATCACGAGAAGGATGTGGAGAACATGGTACGACAACTCACCCCAAATGCCAACAAGATATACCATCTCTCGGGCACCCAGAAATTTGAGCTGCCAAAAGAGGATGTTAAAATAGCGAATGTATTCCAAGCTGTTGAAGTTGCAAAAAGAAACTTCACTGTTTTTGCATGGGGTTTAGCTGATACCACATTAGAAGATGTCTTCATTAAGGTAGCACGCCATGCTCAGGCATTTGATACCTGGTCATAGTTTTTACTCATTACTCACTATGAAGGTTAACTATTATATGTGTATTGTACAACAAGCTGGAGTGATTTGCCTCCAGAGAATTTGACCAATTAATATGAAGTAATATATTGTTATTTAAAAAAAAAAAAAGATCTTTTATAGCTCTAAGTGTGGAGGGCTTTGACCAATTTGATCAGATCTTTTATAGCTCTAAGTGAAGAGGAGCACCTTAACAAAAATACCTCTACACTTAGAGCTATAAAAGATCTAGTTACTAGTTCAGCACTGACAATAGAGCTTATGGGTGCAACTAATGTTTGTTATTGAAATTGCCAACTCTAAAGATTGGAAGAATATTTTGATTGAAACCGACTCCAAATTGGTTATGACGGTTTTTCGATCTAACTCCCTGGTGCCTTGGTGTTTAAGGAATCATTGGGTTAATTATTTAGCTCGTTAGACATGAATTTTTTGGTTACACGTATATAGAGAAGACAACACGTGTGCATATAGTTTAGCTAACATTGGTCTCAATTTTTCCTCGTTTGTTTGGTAGAGTGAGTTTCTTGAAGCCATTAGAAGGGAGTTTATTAAAAATAGATTAGAAATGCATAATTATAGATTCATTTCAGGTTTTGGCCTAGTTTTCCATTTCTTTTGTTGTGTTTTTTCCTTTTTATTTCAATGAATTTGGTAATGCCTTGTGCAATGTGCATTACTTTTTCTGAAGTAAAACTATAAGAAAAATCTCGATTAGTGAGTCTCAACCTTTAATTATAGGCTACTATTGAAAAAACTTCTCTTTAGCCTCAAATTTGTTATGTTATTATTTTTTTGTCGACCTAGATAAGAAGGTTTCAAATGCTCTTTTTTATTTTCCTTAGAAGATTATTTTGAAAAAGAAAAATGAACTTATTTTTATAAATAAAAAAATGAAAACTTTTTTCCCAATTTTTTTTGAAAAATATTTGAAATTAACTTTTTTCAAAAAAAAAATTAGAAAAATATCAATTTTTGGGGAAAAACTTTTTTTAGAAAAGAAATTGATTTGTATTTTGAAAAAAAGTTTTTTAATTGAATTTTTATTTTTAAAGAAAAAATATTTTAAAAAATAGGGTGGTTTATGTTAAAGATGACCTTATAATCTATTACTATATATAAAAAGGATACAAATTTTTGGGATGACTTTTTTATTATACTTATTTTACCCTTAAAAAAAACTACAAAAAAAAAATTAAATATTTGTATATGTTGAAAAATAACTTCCACATAAAAATAGATTTTCAGTTTTTTTTAGTAAATAATTTTTTTTTCTCTTAATAACTAAGCACAACTTCCACATAAAATGGATGATGTTGTGTGTAAGCTCCGTAAACTATCCGGCTTTAATGAATTTTGAGAAAGTAGGTCCTATTCATCCTGGCAGAGGCCTCAGGCAAGGAGACCCCCTTTCTCCTTACCTGTTCATCCTTGTTATTGAAGGTCTTACAGCACTTTTTCACAAAGCGGTTGCTAGCGGCGACTTACATGGAATCAAAATTGCAGAGGAGCACCTGTTGTGTCCCATTTGTTGTTTGCAGATGATTGCTTTCTTTTTTGCAGGTCTAATCTATCGGAGACAACTAAACTCATGGAGATCCTGAAAACATATGAGTTAGCTTCGGGTCAGGAGATTAACTTGTCTAAGTCAGAGGTGTTCTTTAGCCGCAACATGAGTAGAGCTGGCCAAGAGGATCTATCTAACATCATGGGAGTCAAGCACGTGCTGGGTACCAGTACTTATCTTGGACTTTCATCCATGGTGGGTAGGAGTAAGAAGGAAACCTTTGCTTATGTTAAAGATCATATTTGGAAAAGAATCAACGGTTGGAGGAGTAGGCCTTTGTCTCGTGCCGGCAAGGAAGTTATGATTAAGTCTGTTTTACAAGCAATACCGGCATATATTATGAATATATATCTCTTACCAGACACTTTGATTGTTGATATAGAAAGGATGATTAATGCTTTTTGGTGGGGTGGAGGTAGTAACAATAGAGGTATTCGGTGGGTGGCTAGCGTGGGATAAATTGGCTTGTCCTAAGGAGGAAGGACGATTGTGATTTAGAGATTTCCAAAGTTTTAATATGGCGATGGTTGCGAAACAAGGATGGAATCTTATGCATAAGCCCACATCATTGGTCGCTAGAATATACAAAGCTAGGTATTTTCCTCATAATTCTTTACTTGAGTCTAATCTTGGTAATAATCCTAGTTTTGCTTGGAGAAGTATTTGGAAAGCTAGACAAGTGTTGGCTTATGGGTGTAGGTGGCAAATTGGGGATGGGAGTAAAATAAAAATGATGCATGAACCTTGGTTAAGAAGTAGTCAAGGACGTTGTTTGAGTGCTCTGCAAAACCACAATGTGTATAACCTTATGGTCCATCAACTTTTAGCTCCAAATAAAAAAGAATGGGATAGAGAAAAAATTAATTCCCTTTTTCCTATTGAAATGGTTAATGATATCCTTGCGGTTCCATTACTACCATTAGTGAGGGAGGATAAGTTGATTTGGTGTGAGGAGAATGATGGAGTTTACTCGGTTAGATCGGGATATAGGAAATTCATGAAAGAAAGGAATAGAGGTTATGGGCCGATTAGAGTGGAGGGTTGGAGTAGTATTTGGAAGATTCACGCCCCTCCTAAAGTCAAACATTTGCTTTGGAGAATTTGTAGAGATTGTTTACTGACTCAAATGCGGTTGAGAAATCGTTTTGTGCAATGTCCGGAAGAATGTCTGTTATGTTTATCACATGGTGAAGATGAGTGGCACTTGTTTTTTAATTGTGGGGCTGTTAGAGATGCTTGGAATGTTATGGAGCTTTCACACATTATCCAACCAAGATTGCATATGTTTACTAATCCTAAGTAGTTAATTTTTGATATCTGTATGCAGGAATCCGACATTGCCGCCAGCAGAACAGCCACACTCATGTGGTTTATTTGGCAAAACCGTAATAATAATGTATGGAATGACGGTAGTTCTAATGCTCATCAACTCGGCACTCAAGCGGCAACTTAATGGAACCAATGGGCAGCGATTCACAGACTGCTAGAAGACCAACAGCAGCGTGAACAGCCCACCACAGTATCTGAAAATCTCGGGCAGTGGCAACAGCCCCCTCACTGGTCTTTGAAATGCAACGTCGACGCCAGTTTCTTCACCGCGGCTGCTTCGACAGGTTGGGGATGGGTGCTTCGCGACTACCATGGACAATTTATACTTGCTGGAACTAATCTAATATCATCACCACTTAGTGTTGTGGAAGGAGAAATGGAAGAAGTGATTCAAAGAGGCCTATCCTTTGTCATTTTTGAAAGTGACTCTAAACTCGTGGTTGATGCTATTTCTTCTAGACAAGCCGGAGTTTCTGAGTTTAGTATTTTGATTTCCCATATTCAATATTTATTAAGCATGAACAATTACTTTAAGGTCAAGTATGTTAAGCGAATAAGGTTGCCCACTCATTAGCTAGAGCGGCCTTTTCTATGTCTCGTCGTTGTGTTTATGATTCGGTCCCTCGTTATATTGAGACTTATTTAAGTAATAAAATATGTTGAGTTTGTTTCTGTCAAAATATATATATATATATATATATATATATATATATATATATATATTTTTCTTAATAACTAGCCACAACAAAAAATGATCTTAAGTAGTTATAAATTAACTAAGTCCAATAGAAAAGGAGATTAAGTAGTTATTTATAATTGCACAATAGAGAATTTCGATCACAACAAATAAAAAAAAAGAAAATATTGATCACACAAACGGACACATTCCGCGGCTAGTAATAAATAATAACTATTGTCTTAGATCTCCCTTAATATGTGGACGGAACTCAAATATAGGTTCCGCGAAAGTGACATGTCTATCTTACATTAGTACAAGGATTTAAATGGTCTTATTTTTTTTCTCTACATCTCTCTATTAAAAAAATAAGGAAAATGTTAACTTGTGCATCAAAGGCACATATTAAGGATGCTAAAATAGAAATATTTTTTTGAATTTTGTGCATTTAACTTTCAAAACATTAAATATTTTACATCATTTAATGTCAACTTTCTACTTTTAGATAGCTTATCATGTGCCTTTGGTGCACAAGTTAACATGACCAAAAAAATAATACAATAATCAAGAAAATAGAAAGTGAGACTAAAAGCGAGATAAGTGAAGAGAATGAAAAGAAAAAGTTACACCACAACAAGCACTCTTCTCTTTCATTTACACATAGCACTGTACTTGGTAATTGTTAGTGTTTATGTTAGCTGAAAATAGCAACACACCAAGAAAAGGAAAGTTGCAGTGACAAACAAAAATGATGGTAAATTCTGCCCCTGCTAGCTTCTGGACTCGAGCAAACGCTCTTCTCAGGAAGAATTTAACCTTCCAGGTAACTTACCTTTCATGTTGATCTTGCTGGTGTGTGTTCTAACACCTTTGTTGTTGTTATTCTCAGCTTTATCTTTCAACCATTCTTGCCACAATTTATGCTTTGTATAGTTTTTTTTAGACTTAATTGTAGTTTTGATCCTCTATTTTAAAATTTGACCGTTCATTTGGGTCTTCCATCAAATATAATATATGGTCTAAAAAAATGAAGGGAACATGATTTCTAGGTAAAATAAAACTCATATTAAATGAAGGGTATACATTTGAAAAGTTAATGGTATAAAATGAAGTTAAATTTGAAAAGTGTACTACGTTTCTTATATTTAGAAAAAAAATAATTGTCCATTAAGTGTAGTTCAATTGAATTGATAGCTACTGTCAATAACCGATTATCCCAAAAGCTTAAGCTGTTAGGATAGGCCACATCAATGGTTTTATATTATTTCTAACACGCCCCCTCACGCAAGAGCACATTTGGGCTCGAAGCGTGGATAATGCATAGGCCCACCTACCATATGCTTAAATTCCACTGTTTAATTAGAAAGTGAGGGGAGCGAGGATCGAACTCTAGACCATTTAGTCATGAGGCTCTAATACCATGTCAATAACCGATTATCCCAAAAACTTAAGCTGTTAAGATAGGCCACACCAATGGTTTTGTTAAGAAGTCCCACATCGGGTGTGAGTTGGCCTGGATAAGTGTTTATAAGTAAGTGGCAATCCTCACCTTACAAGCCGGTTTTGTGAGGATGAGTTAGGCCCAATACTCACTTCTAAGAGGTTTTATATTATTTCTAACAGCTACGAGGAACATTATTGGAGGGCCAAGGTTCGAACCATAGATTCCCCACTTTTCCACACTCAAAGTGTGTGAGTCAAGCCACTATGCTACTATAAGAAAAAACAACTAAAATGTCTAGGACTAGAGGGAGTATTACAATTCTGACTATGGTTCTTTCCATGCTATATCATGCCATGACACATTTTTTGGTTTTATAGAAACGGAACAAAAAGACCAACATTAGGCTGATTCTATTCCCATTGTTCCTGTGCATATTGCTGGTTCTCCTCCAACATTTAATTGACAATCAATTGGATAAACCTGGATTCAAATGCGGCTGCATCTGTACCAACGGCAATACAACATGTGTTGACTCAGAGAAGGTTTGTGGAGTCCAGTATTCCGATCAGAATCAAGTTTTAGCCTGTGCAATTCCTAACCCACCGGAATGGCCTCCTCTCTTGCAACTTCCGACCGGCGAGTTATGGTATTATACCATGCTCTTCACAGCCGACAATCACTCCTTTGGACAAAGTATAACTTGTTTTTAATTTCAATGTTTCTATTTTAAATTGCTTACTAGTGTGTGTTTAGTTTCAAATTGATTTTGAAACCTTAATTTTAATTAAAAATGATCTGAACGTAAAAATGATTTATGTTTTGATACATTCATGTCAAATTGAGCTAAATGATAAATTTTAGGCTAAATGTCAAGTTTAAAGGCTATAACTCTAAAATTAAACTTCAAGTTAGAATCTAGTATGGAGGAAAAATTAATTCCATTTGATAACGGCTAAATATATAATTAAAAATCAATTTTATGCGCATAGAATTGCTTTTGCCTTTTGTATAAATGAAACCAAACATGCACTTTGCCTCGTGTTAACTTGTTGTTTCATTGCACAGTTGTGATTGACAATATGTTTCCAAGTGCCTTGACTATGAATTACACCGATATCATGGATAGTTTGGCAACAAACGTGCTGGTGAGTTTTTTTTTTAGGTAACTCGGAAGTATTTATTTGTCGGTCTAGCTAAGTTGTTAATGTTATTTATTAGTTTATTTATTTTTGTGGATTCTGTTATTCAGTTATTGGTGCTGAAACTTTTAAAATAATATAGGGATCGGAATTAACGCCCGAGAACAACAATTTTCTTGAACATGCTTTCACTTCGGATGTTCCCATTTATTATCTACAAAGCCACTGCCCTCAGGACAACATACCATTCCTAGACATCTACCAGATAGGAGGCAATACTTTGCAGCAGTATACAAAATCATTTTCATACAAGATAGCAGGCTTTACTGTGGAGAAAGGTATGGAATTAAAAGATAACAGAGTCAACATGTTGCCACAAGCTAATTACCATTCTTTATGTTGCCACAAGCTTTGTAGAGTGTAGACATAGGAAATCCTGGATGTGTTTATATGGCAATATGTCTTTATGTCTGTCGAATGCTTGACAATGACTGGTTGGAAATGATATATGCATTTGGATTATCACTGGAATGCAGGATGACACAACTAAATATGCAACTAGTTTTTAGTGATAATATATTTAGCTGTTGATCATGCCTTTTTCAAAACCTTGCGCTGTAAAATTAGTCATAAATTTGTATGAGCACAAACTTTTGCAATAATAATAACATTACGGTCAGTTATTTCTACCAATAAGTACTCATACTGTAACAGATTGTTTTAATACATTTACAAATTACGGGGAGTAGAATATTGTTTTTATAAAAAAATAAAAATTGGAGTTTTTTTAATGGTTGAATTTATTTCCCCTTGTTGTAGATATCATATGTGCCGATGGTCTAAATTTTTGGCGTAACAGTGCTTCTGAGATCAACAATCAGTTATATGAAGGTCTAGAGATCAATACAATAGTTTCAGGTACTTATATCATTTTGTTTCGACATACATAATGTGTGGAAGATAATACTCATGCTTATATATTGTTTTGACATTTGACAGCTTTTGATTTTCTTAATTCAAATGGGAATGGATTTAATGTCACTGTATGGTACAAGTCAATCTACAAGGGTGTCACTAATTTTGGTCCTACTCCATTGTTGCGATTTCCTCGTTCTATAAATTTGGTATACATCTAAAACTTGTTTTAATGGTTGCATCCCCCTTGCTGCTGCTATCCTAAATCCCTAATAATGTATATATATATATATATACACTACTACGAAACAGAAAACTCAATCTCAGCTTAAAAAGAACATGCAACTCGGTAGCCTGTGCTATGAATCTATCAGTTTTTTTATTTGATATTAAATTTAACTCAATAAACGTACTTGATTCCTTAGCGATAGGAATTGATTTGGACAAGCAAAAAAACTTTCTCAGTCATTTCAACGTCCAAAATGTATAATTTCAATGGAAAAATTTAGTGAAACTATGATCATGATCTACATACAGCATTGAGTTACTATATTGCAAATTTTAAGACTAATTACATCAGTAAATTTTACTTACATAACTTAACGATAATAGTTACCCTTTGCATACATATTTCAACTTTTTATTTGAAAAACATACGTGTCTTTCTATACCTGAATCTTGGAAGATAACAGTGACTGATTACCTAGCATCATTATGCATGCAGGTATCAAATGCCTACCTGCAGTTTCTGCGGGGACCTGGTACCAAAATGTTATTTGAGTTTGTAAAGGAAATGCCAAAATCTGAGACCCCATTTAGGATTGAGGTAGCTTCTCTCCTGGGCGGTCTGTTCTATACATGGGTCATCCTGCAACTTTTTCCAGTAAGTTTAGAAATATCTGAACAAATATATCAGCATGAAATAAGTTGTGTGAAATAAGAGAAGTTGAGTGAACTGAGAGGACAGTACTGACATTGTATTGCAGAATAGGTAGCTATTGGCCGATTTTGATTTTTGAAATAGCTGTGATATTCTTACCTAAAACAGCTTTATACTTCTGTAAACATGATGTAAGTAAACATTCTTTTTGGATTTTCTTCTCACGGAACAATACATAACTCAGATCTAAAGTAAACAATTGTATGTAACATCCAATAATGCAAACACAACAGAGTAGATGTTGTAGATACATTACTTTTTCAATGTATCTAAAAAGTTAAAATTTGCTTATATATAGAACCGGAGGGAGTATTTATCTATTCAACAAGAGTAAGCTCTATGTGCATTTTATGTAGGTTGTTCTGACATCACTGGTTTATGAGAAGCAACACAAATTAAGAATCATGATGAAAATGCACGGTCTTGGTGACGGGCCATATTGGATGATTACATATGGTTATTTTCTTGTATTATCAGTGTTCTACATGTTGTGCTTTGTGATATTCGGCTCAGTCTTAGGTAAGAATATTACCATTTAACTCTCGGTTCTTGGCATTTTCACATTCCGTCTTATGCTTTTGACTTCATTTTCAGGATTAAAATTCTTCATATTGAATGACTACAGCATTCATTTTCACATTCTGTCTTATGCTTTTGACTTCATTTTCAGGATTAAAATTCTTCACCTTGAATGACTACAGCATCCAGTTCGTGTTCTATTTCATCTATATAAACTTACAAATTTCACTGGCATTTCTGTTGGCTTCCTTTTTCTCAAATGTTAAGACTGCTACAGGTTTGTTGACAGACACTTCAAGTTGTTTACAATAAGAGTGTATTTATAGTGTTTATAGCTACTTCAAGTTCTCAGATCTTATTATTGGCTTTTATTTTCAATATTTGCAGTAACCGCATACATAGGTGTCTTTGGCACCGGGCTATTATCCGGGTTTCTTTTCCAATTTTTTATTGAAGATTCTTCATTTCCAAGTAAGTTATATGGTTTCATTAATGATTAGAAGTTTTATCTATATACATTTCCATCAGTCTTCTTTATATGTATCCATGCCTTTGTTGGCAGCTTCAAACCTTCTACCTTGATCCTATGCAATTTATGCAGGAGGATGGATCGTTTTTATGGAGTTGTATCCTGGGTTTGCTTTATATCGTGTGTTGTATGAGTTTGCACAGTCTGCCACCAGTGGCAGTAATTCTGGGACTGATGGTATGCGGTGGCAGGATCTGAGTGATAACACCAATGGCATGAAAGAGGTCTTAATTATCATGTTTGCTGAGTGGATAGTAGTGCTTTTTGTTGCTTATTACATCGATCAAGTATTTTCAACAGGAAGTAGAAAAAGTCCACTTTTCTTCTTGAAAGGATTTCAGAAAAAACCTCTTTCAACATGCAAGAAGTTTAGTATTCAAAGGCAGGGGTCAAAAGTTTTGCCTCAGATTGAGAAACCAGATGTCATCCAAGAGGTTAGCTTTAATATTTATTGAATAAATGTACTCTTATTATATGTTCACCTTATCATGGATTAAGAAATTAAGATAGCTAATGCCAATCAACGGGGTGCGTTTCAACTACTGGTTTTATAAAGTTATACCATGATGGCACTTCAGTGAAAAGTATAGTGTGGTTTATAGCTGGGGGGGGGGGGGGGGGACTTTAATTAGGTATGGATTCTACTAGAGAATCAAATAACTTTCCTTCAGTTACAATCTCTTAGACTTGGGTTGGACCTAACTCACGCTACAGAACCAGCTTATAAGGTGAGGAATGTCTAAGCATTATAAGCACTACTTAGGCCATATCTCTAGGAAATATGGGACTAAATCCACCCCTCCACACCCAACACGTTAAAGGTGTTGGAGACTGCAATGAAGGCAGCCCAAATGCAGTAATCAGGCTGCTAGCGGCGGACAGTAATAGTGGCAGAATTCTCAACCCAATCCTTTCCTTTTTTGAACATTGGCTTTTTTAAGAAAGGTAAGGTTAACATCAACATACGAGTTTTGCTTCAATAAAGCAACTCTGGTGTGGTTCTTTTTTGAACTAGTTCGTAACATATTCAGCATTGGAGATGAATGAATTAGTTTCCCAGCATAATGTATAATGTATTAAATGCTGTCTTCTTTCTGTCTTTAGAAGGAGAAGGTTGAACAACTTCTACTTGAACCAACCATTGATCATGCAATTCTCTGCGACGACCTAAAAAAATTCTATCCAGGAAGGGATGGAAATCCAGGGAAATTTGCAGTGAGTGAATTATTCCTTGCTGTACCTCGAGGGGAATGCTTCGGTATGCTTGGTCCTAATGGGGCTGGGAAGACTTCTTTCATCAGTATGGTTAGTTAAATTTTTTTTTGGAAAATTTGATTTTGTATGGTTAGTTAAAATTTGATTTTGTTCAATATATTCATATTTTTGGAAAATTACATGTACCCTATCCCCCAAAAAATAAAGAAAGAAGAAGATTCAAAGACGATTCCATCAAGCCTTTTCTACTCACACAAGAGATAGGAATAAGTTTTGAAACACCCTATGAAACACATCTTCCTCTGAATGAACACAAAAAAAAAAAAAGATTCTTGGTCCATGCATATAAGGATGTATGGACCTTTGATTCATATGCTCACTTCAGTATGTTACGAAATTCTACAATAATTCAATGAATCATGTTTCATCCTTTGAATGGTTCTCCTTAAATTATAAATCTAATCAGTTTATGTGTGCTTATAGATGATTGGTCTCACAAAGCCAACATCTGGTGCGGCATATATTCAAGGCCTGGACATAAGAACTCATATGGATGGAATATATACTAGCATGGGAGTATGCCCACAACATAAGTAAGCTGAAATAAAATTTCCTCCAACTTTAATGTTTTTCTTGAAATCAAATTTGCATCAATTTAAAGTTTTTTTCCTCATGATTCTATAGCTTGCTGTGGGAAAACTTGACAGGTAGAGAGCACCTACTTTTTTATGGCAGACTTAAAAATCTTAAAGGTTCACTCTTGACTCAAGTAAGTTCATTGCACACGAATTCTTGTGCGATAAATAAGTGTTTAAGGTTAGTTAGAGCAATGAAGTTAGAAAATTTGCATTTCATAATTCTTGTGAGATATTTTAAGAAAACAGTATATAGAAGAACATCATTCCATATCACCATGTTAGTTTTGTCTACAAACTATTTCATTGTTAAGTTTTGTTCAAGGACCCAAACTTTTTATAATAAACCGATTAAGGAACAAACTTTTTATGATTACCAGTGAAACATCTCAGTTCAGAAAAAAGTATTTAGAAAACATGGAAAAGACATAAAAAAACATTTAGGGGCTTATACAACATGTTTCTCAGCCAAATGTTAAACATTTAGGTGCTTAAACAACATGTTTTTCAGCCAAATTTTATTCTTAATTTATCTGTTAAAAGTATGGATCTATAAAAGATAATTTCAGTTAAAAGCCATTCCTTTCTCTTTTGCTGGAATTTGTTTTGCAGAGAAAGTTGACTATTTATCTTCCGTTCTATTGTTACAGGCAGTAGAAAAATCTTTGAAGAGTTTAAACCTTTTCCATGGAGGGGTTGCTGATAAACAAGCTGGAAAATATAGTGGAGGGATGAAGAGGAGGCTTAGTGTTGCAATTTCATTGATTGGGGACCCCAAAGTTTGTTTTTGTTTTCAACCCAATTTGATCATTTTTTTTTTTAATAAAAAAGAAGATTCAAGTTTTCGTATTTTGTAAATGCCAAATAAAATTTAGGTTGTTTATATGGATGAGCCAAGTACTGGATTAGACCCTGCTTCAAGGAAATGCCTATGGAATGTTATCAAGCTTGCAAAACAGGACCGCGCAATCATTCTGACTAGTATTCTCTCACTCCTTGATGGATTTTGTAGCACTATATTCTACTTCTAGTTTATGATATAGATATTTTAGCTTTTTTTATTTTTGATTCCATAACAACTTGATGAAAATCTGTCTCTCTCTCTCTCTCTCTACTCTCTACATATAGATTGATAAGTCTGTGTTTAATGTTTTCAGCGCATTCTATGGAAGAGGCAGAGGCCTTATGTGATCGATTAGGAATATTTGTAAATGGTAGCTTGCAGTGCATTGGAAATCCAAAGGAGGTGATATACTTTATCAAAATGTATTTCTAAATGAAACTGTTAAATGGGTTTACTCTGTTGATTTACAGATCCAAACTATTAATTTACTCTTCAGATGCCCCATAGTTTTGGATAACATGCATTTATGCAGTCAGCAGCTCAGTGCCCTCAGATCTTTATTGGATGACTCAGATTTCGAGTTTTGAAAATCAGGTTTAAAATATTTGAAATGCTCATGCGAAATTTGAGCCAGTTGATCAAGATTGAAAGGTGCTATGTTGACTGCGTGTTAAAGTAATCCTTAACTGCTGTGACATTTTTCGTCATTATATTATATAGTTAATATATCCAAGTTTGAATGCAACTTAAAAAATCCAAGCCGATACACTTCCACTATTTTTTTTTTTTTTTACTGCTAAATAGAAAGTCCAAATTTATGCCATGTATAGTTACACTTCTTATATCTACTTACTTCTGTTGTTTTGTTATAGCTGAAAGGCAGATATGGAGGAACTTATGTGTTCACAATGACAACATCTTCGGATCACGAGAAGGATGTGGAGAACATGGTACAACAGCTCACCCCAAATGCCAACAAGATATACCAACTCTCTGGCACCCAAAAATTTGAGCTGCCAAAAGAGGATGTTAAAATAGCAAATGTATTTCAAGCTGTTGAAGTTGCAAAAAGAAACTTCACTGTTTTTGCATGGGGTTTAGCCGACACCACATTAGAAGATGTCTTCATTAAGGTAGCACGCAAGGCTCAAGCATTTGATACGTTGTCATAATTTTTACTCACTATGCAAGGTTAAGTATTGTGTATTGTACAAATCCAAGCGCTGGAGTGATTTGCCTCCAGAGAATTTATTTTGATGATAACATCACACCTTTACATGTCATATCACTGCAGATGTTATCAGTTAATATGTAGAAATATGTGGTTAGATGGTTCTAACTATTTTATTCGATATATATACTAAACACGAGTTAATTGATATTCGATAACTTATTCATGTCATATGGGTTAATACAAATTTGTGCATGGTTGGAAACTTGGAGGGGGGAGGAATGAGAGTGGTTTGAGTGGTAAAGGAGGAGCAAAGGGAATGGAGGAATGGAGTACAGTGTCTCTCAAACAGGAGTTTTTGTAAGGGAGAGGAGGAAAGAGAGTTTGAGATGACACTTGGGAACATTGTCCTATTTCCTAGGAATGCAATTTCTCAACACTTCAAAGAAGATTGTTTTACATTAGAGAAATTATGAAAGTGAAGTTTTCCATTAATTACATAATGTTTTCATTCTTCTAGTGCTAGTATTTTCTTTAAATTCACTATCATTTTCTGCATTTTTGTCACCAAATTAGCATAATTGCAACCTCTCTTCTTAATTATGTTGCATTTTTTTTTTCAATTTGTAGTAAATACTCTAAAGAAAACAATAACTAATACTCTCTCTTAAAAGATAAACCTGTAAAACAATAACAATTGTCAATAAATTTTTAAGGGTTAAATATGTTTCGAGTCCCTACATTTGAGCGGACTTCTAAAAAGAGTCCCTAAATATGTTTCAATAACTATTTTTTATATTATATTTTTAGTCCTTCACATTTTTGTTGTTTCCAACATTGGTCCCTAATATGAAATTTTGGTTGACTGGATAGACGGAAAATGCCACGTAGATGCCATAGACTCATTTAATGGTTACTCTTTGTGCGTCCACGTCATTAAATAAGTCTGTGTGGCATCTATGCGGCTTTTTCCGTCTGTCCAATCAACCAAAATTTCACAGTACGGACCAATGTTGGAAACGGAAAAAACTTGGGGAACTAAAATTACAATAAAACAAATATAGGGACTATTTTTAATTATCTGCCGAAACGTAGGGACTAAAACATATTTAACCATAAATTTAATATCATAACCAACTTTTATCTTATTTCGCATGAGTTACTAAGGAGGTTCTGCATTTAGAGAGGGAGGTAGTAGCTTGATTGATCACATAATTTTAAAGAAAAAGAAAAGAAAATAGAGATCACATTAGTGGAGATCTTTGTAGGGGAAAATAATGAAGTATTGGGAGTAGTTGTGTAGTTAATCAGTGGAGAGAGATTTGTAGGTGACTTTTTTTTAGTGATTGAAAAACAACCTATCTCACCCACAGAAACAGAAACAACAACTACCCTCGGTTAAATACTGTCAAAGTAACAGAATCACAAATCAACCTCAAAGATTTCAAAAGCAACAATGGAGTCTCAACAATCCAATAACCAACTTCATGTAATTTTTCTTCCATATCCATCTCCTGGCCATATGATTCCAATGATAGACACGGCAAGACTATTTGCAAAGCATGGTGTTAATGTTACCATCATCACTACACATGCCAATGCTTCAACATTCCAAAAATCCATAGACTGTGACTTCAATTCAGGATACTCTATCAAAACTCAGCTTATTCAGTTCCCTTCATCCCAAGTTGGTCTCCCTGATGGAGTTGAAAACGTCAAAGATGTCAATGATATAACTTCCTTAGAAATGCTTGGTAAAATCAGTCATGGAATGTCCATACTACAAGATCAAATTGAGGTTCTGTTTCAAGATCTTCAACCAGATTGTATAATCACAGATATGATGTACCCTTGGACTGTGGAATCTGCTACAAAACTAAACATTCCGAGGCTTTACTATTACAGTTCAAGCTACTTCTCCAATTGTGCAACTTATTTTGTCAGAAAGTATAGACCTCATGATAATTTAGTTTCTGATACACAGAAATTTACTATTCCTTGTTTGCCTCATACCATTGAGATGACTCGTCTGCAGCTTCGCGATTGGATAAGGGCTACAAATGCGACCACTGCTTATTTTGAACCGATTTTTGAATCCGAGTTAAGAAGCTATGGAACACTATACAATAGTTTTCATGAACTTGAAAGTGATTATGAGAAACTTAGTAAAACAACAATGGGGATCAGATCTTGGAGTGTAGGACCAGTTTCAACTTGGGCTAACAAGGATGATGAAAGAAAGGCCAATAGGGGAAACATGGAGAAAAACATTGGAAAAGAGACAGAATTGCTAAATTGGCTTAACTCAAAGCAAAATGAGTCTGTGTTGTATGTAAGTTTTGGAAGCCTTACTCGGCATTTTCATGCTCAGCTTGTAGAAATTGCACATGGGCTTGAAAATTCAGGTCATAATTTTATTTGGGTTGTAAGGAAAAATGATAGAGATGATGAGGATGGAGAAGGCTTCCTGAGAGATTTTGAGGAAAGGATGAAAGAAAGCAGCAAGGGCTATATCATATGGAATTGGGTGCCGCAGCTTCTCATATTGGATCACCTTGCAACAGGAGGAATTGTGACTCACTGTGGTTGGAACTCAGTTCTTGAAAGCCTTAGTGTTGGTTTGCCGATGATCACATGGCCAATCTTTGCTGAACAATTTGAAAATGAGAAGTTGGTTGTTGATGTTTTGAAGATAGGGGTCGCAGTTGGAACAAAAGAAAACAAGATATGGAATAGCTTTAGTGTAGAGGCAATGGTTAGAAGGGAAGAGATTGCAAAGGCTGCTGAGATTTTGATGGGAAGTGGTCAGAAGAGCAAAGAAATGAGGATGAGAGCAAAAAAGTTTGGTGATGCTGCCAAGAGGACTATAGAGGAAGGTGGACACTCTTACAACAATTTGGTTCAGTTGATTGATGAGCTGAAATCATTGAAGAAATTCAAATCACTTGGTGAGAAAGTAGATTAGATAATAGATAATTGAAATGAAAATGTAATCTTGTTGCTTCAAGAGGTCTAGCTGATGAAGGCTTCAAGAGGTGTAATCTTGTTGATTTTGAAAATATGTGGTCAAAGTTTTGGTTGTGATGCCGATATGCGGAGACCTCAAGACCCTTAAAACTATGCTTGAACATATAAATAAAATCATGTTTATCTGTCTTTTTGTTTGAACAGTTGTGTCTGATAATATGTTTCCAAGTGCTTCACTATGAATTGAACTGATATAGATTTTAAATGTTATATATTGGTTTATTTATTGTTGTGGATTACATTGTTGGTGATACTGTGAAAATAATATAGAGATTGATTCAAAGCCTGAGGAGAATGATTGTCTTGAACCTGCTTTCTTTTTGGGTCTTCCCACTTCCCTACACTACAGTGCACTGGTATGGAATCATTTACATACGAGATAGGTATGGAACAACCTTGTAATGGCAATGTATGATGACAGAAAGACATAAGATTAAATCAATAGGTAGAGGGGAAGAGATTGCAAAGGCTGCTGAGATTTTGATGCATGCATACAGCTGCGTAGACATAGGATATCCTGGATGTGTTTATATGGCAATATGTCCATACTGTTGTGCACTTGTGAGACTCTTAGAAAGATCTTATGAAAATAGTTTATGACAAATCCATAAACTGTACGTTTGCAGCATATTCCATAAGCTCTAATGGATGGATATTGAGAACAACTTATAGCTTATATAGACACGACTTTACTTTGACTTTATTTTATGTTTTGTTATAAAAACAACTTGTACATAAGCATTTATATTATATAAAAAGTTTATGCTATAAGCACTTGATTAAGTTGTTTATCAAAATACGCTTAAGTTAGGTTTTTTAAAACTGCTTTTTAGCACAATTGTAGATACTAATCCCTGAGATTCATTTAAGAGATTGACATCTTCCAATAAATATTTTTACATGCACACCGATCGGATATTGACTTTAGAACTAAATGGTTAAGGGGTCCAAGTATCTACATTGTGTCACACTAGTTGGATTGACATATTTTTGAGCTAATGAAATATAGCTTATATAAATAAATAAACTTTTATGTTAATTCATAAATTCTCACTAACAAAATTTATATCTTCATAAGCTGTTTTTTCATAAACTAATAATAATACATACGAACTTATTTATTTGCAAAAGTTATTTTTCATAAGCTAAAAAATAAGTCAATTCAAATATATTTTTTTAAATAATATAAATGAAAACCGACTTTCCATGTTAATTTTTTTTTCTGACAAAATTCTTTCCATGTTAATTAAAGAGGCCCTGTCTAGGGTAATAGGTCGTAGGTCTCTCACGGTGAGAGACCAACTATTTTTTTTTTTTTTTAAATTGTTTTTGGACATTAGATTAAAAAGTGGTACATGATATTAAGATGCACTATAAACATTGGATTATTTTTCATTTCTTTCATATTTTTTTTTATCCTTATAAAATAAAGACCTTTTAAGTTTAGTTCTTATTTAATTTTAACAGTATTTTTAGTCGTACAAACCTTTTAAGTGTAGAAGAGAGAGAAAGAATTGGAGAATTGAGAGAAATTCTGATGAATGGGGTTTATATACCACGTTAATCCGTTACATGCGCGTCCATGGTGGCTCCATGTACCAGCGCGCCTTAAACCACCTGATCTTGATCCAAAGGCCCTGATCTATCCTCCTGTGATTTAATCAGAGCTGTTTGATTAAAATCAAACGGTCCCTGATCTCTCCCCCTGTTTTATTTATTTATTCTTGCTTTTTTATATACTTATATTTTATTTAATTGTTGTGATCTATAATGTATTTAAGACTAATGTAAAATATAAATGAGAATCTCGCATTGCATGCTTATTTGGATAACGGAATCAGCCACATAGAATGACGCATAGATGTCACGTCATTCAATGCAAACGTTATCCTGGTCAATTTAAGTTATCCTATGTGGCCAATTCTATAAGAAATTGACGTAATAGACTAAAAATATAATATAAAAAAAAATAGGGACTAAAAGTCGAAACTCACATAAAAGCAGGGACTAAAAACATATTTAACCCTGAATAATAATATAAAAGGAAATAAATATAAACAAAACAGAAAAAAAAAAAAATAATAATAATAATAATAATAATAATAATAATAAATGACAATAATGATAAAGGAAGTAAATAATAAAGTAGAGAAATAATATATATATATATATATAGGGGAGGGATCAAATTACACCGGTGTAACATTTGAGTAATGTTACACCGCTCAATAACGCTTTAACGAATTCAAATTTTACAAAATTCACCGTTGGATTGAAAGTTTATATTGCATAGATCATCTATGATGAGTTTTACAAAAATCTAAAATCGTTTGACATGTTTTTGAGACACATAAAGACTAACGGTATTCAATAAAAACGCATAAACCGTTAATCTTTATGTGTCTCAATAACATATCAAACGGTTTTAGATTTTTGTAAAACTCAACATAGATGATCTATATGATATAAACTTTCAATCCAACGGTGGATTTTGTAAAATTTGAATTCGTTAAAGCGTTATTGAGCGGTGTAACATTACTCAAATGTTACACCGGTGTAATTTGATCCCTCCCCATATATATATATATATGGGGAGGGATCAAATTACACCGGTGTAACATTTGAGTAATGTTACACCGCTCAATAACGCTTTAACGAATTCAAATTTTACAAAATCCACCGTTGGATTGAAAGTTTATATTGCAAAGATCATCTATGTTAAGTTTTACAAAAATCTAAAATCGTTTGATATGTTATTGGGATACATTAAAATTAACGGTTTATGCATTTTTACCGAATACCGTTAATCTTTATGTATCTCAAAAACATGTCAAACAATTTTAGATTTTTGTAAAACTCAACATAGATGATCTATATGATATAAACTTTCAATCCAACGGTGGATTTTGTAAAATTTGTATCCGTTAAAGCGTTATTGAGCGGTGTAACATTACTCAAATGTTACACCGGTATAATTGGATCCCTCCCCTATATATATATGATAATAATAGCAATAATGATAAAAGGAAAAAAATAAATACTTAACATATTATTTTGGGACTTTTTTCAATGATAAGAATCAAATTGACATATTTTTGGATTTTGTGAAAAAATAAAAAAAGGAAACAAATTATACACAATAATAACTAAACATTATAAAATATTTTTGTTTATTAATTAATATCATGTGTGACATAAATCTATGGCAAATTCCGTTCCAATTAAATAATTTTGGGACGAAATTAATTTTCCAAGTGGGATATATATAATAATGTGCGAGATATTTAAGTTCAAGAATATTGATTCAATCGTCTAAGAATCTCATAGACGTTTATAATTGATACTTAAGTGGAATAAAAGTGATTGAGTCGTATAAGAATCTCATAGATGTTTATAACCAATATTTAAGTGGGAGATATTAATATGTAAAATATTTAAGTGCTAAATAGTGATTCAATCGCCTAAGAATCTCATAGACGTTTATAATCGATATTTAAGTGGAAGATATTAATGTGCGAGATACGTAAGTTTGAGAATAGTGATTCAGTCGTTTAAGAATCTCATAAACGTTTATAATTGATATTTAAGTGGAATAAAAGTGATTGAGTCGTATAAGAATCTCATAGATGTTTATAACCAATATTTAAGTGGGAGATATTAATATGTAAAATATTTAAGTGCTAAATAGTGATTCAATCGCCTAAGAATCTCATAGACGTTTATAATCGATATTTAAGTGGAAGATATTAATGTGCGAGATACGTAAGTTTGAGAATAGTGATTCAGTCGTTTAAGAATCTCATAAACGTTTATAATTGATATTTAAGTGGGATAAGAGTGATCGAGTTGTGTAAGAATCTCATAGACGTTTATAACCAATATTTAAGTGGGAGATATTAATGTGGGAGATACTAATATGCGAGATATGTAAGTTCGAGAATAGTGATTCAGTCGTATAAGAATTTCATAGACGTTTATAATTGATATTTAAGTGGGATAAGAGTCATCAAGTCGTATAAAAATCTCATAGACGTTTATAACCGATATTTAAGTGAGAGATATTAATGTGGGAGATATTAATGTGCGAGATATGTAAGTTCGAGAATAGTTATTCAGTCGTCTAAGAGTCTCATAGACGTTTATAATTGATATTTAAGTGGGATAAGAGTGATCGAGTCGTATAAAAATCTCATAGACGTTATAACCGATATTTAAGTGGGAGATATTAATGTGCGAGATATGTAAGTTCGAGAATAGTTATTTAGTCGTCTAAGAATCTCATAGACGTTTATAATTGATATATTTTTTTTTTGGTAAAGTTTATAATTAATATTTAAGTGGGATAAAAGTGATTAAGTCGTATAAAAGTTTTGGTTTTTTCCATTGATTACTTCGGTTCGTAAAAATAAATTTTCTAACTCAAATTTTACACAATTTCAAGGAGCAAAATGAGATTTAAGGGGGTAAAAAAGAAATGCGGGGGGCCTAAAGAGAATTCTTCCAAATTTGATGCTAATTGATTGATAAATCTGATCCAGCCCAATTGATCTATATTGAAAAAGCCGGCCCATCAAGAAAACTGAGCCGCTGAAACTTCCCCTTGTAAGTCGGAGAAGACGGCACTTGAACTCAACACACAGTAAAACGCCGCCGGAGTTGTTCGGCAACCACCACAAATAGTGAGAAAGTCCCTTCTCAATCTGCACCATATTGCAAGGTAACCAATTTATTTCTTTTTTCTCTCTCTCTTTTTTTTTATGCATGTTTTCAAGTTTCAACCCATCCAGGAACACAACTTTGCATTAGTAATCATATCATATAGGCATATCAATGGAGCGGGGAGTTTTTCCTTCCCGTCCATCCTCGTGCAGCCCCATTAGTAGTGAAATTAATTTACACCGAGAAGCAATAAGAATGATTCAAACTTTTAATTTTACACTGATAATTAATAAGAATGATTCAAACTTTCGTGTCATAACAAAACACTGAGCTCAAGTGGTTAATGAACTCTCCTAAACGAATCGTTCGGGAGAATCCGAGTTCGATTCATAGTCGAAACAATTCTTACTAGACTTTACTTATCTCGAACTCTAGATTATCGGGCCCTTCTCGTGTGGAACCAGATGGGTGACATGGCAGAATACATTGTTGTTAATTGTTATTGGTTGATGGTGTAAAATTATTTTACACTATCACTATCCGTGCATATTCCTTTTTCTCAAATATAAAATGTATTTTATTGAATTTCTTGAGGATGGGTCCTGCCCGAGGGTATGATCTTCGTCCCATCCCCACATTCTCGCGGGACTTTTTTCCCATTCTATCCCCGTGTGGAGAAAAAATTCTCTGCGCTTGAATCTCCAAACAGGACAGTCCCCATGGGATCCTTCTTTTCATATACAAATTGACATCCTGATATCATCATATATGAATATGAACATCAATATATAAAAAAAGACAACCACCAAAGTTACCAACTTATCCATTATTCAAAACTTGACATGCCATCAATTTTTTTTTTCAACTCATTTAACTTTTTTTCTTCTCTAATACTCTTATTTGTCATTTTTTTAACTTGAACTTTCTCTCTCTTCTATGTTAATTTTCTACATCACACATAATTATATGATTTTTCCTTTGTGTTGATTAATTCTGCTTTAGCTTGTGGAAGAAATTGTGATTTTATGTCTTTCTTAACCATTCTAATTTATCTTAAAATGCCCTTCTTTAAAAAATTGACGCCTCACTATTTCTTTTGTTACAAAAAATTGAAGATAAATTAGAATGTCCTTGTTGGAATGGTAATAATTGTTAGATTATATGTGATGAAGGATTAATTAGTAACTAACCTTCTATATTTTCTTATATAGATAGTAGAAAATTAAATTGTGCAAAACAAATATTTTAATTAAATTACATTTCAATTTTTAATCATGTTCTCTTTTATTTAAATAATTGTTAAATAATACAAAAGCCACATGGAATACATTTAATTACACAAAAAATGAAAACAATCCAATAAACATGTCTCGTAGGCAGATTCTGATGACAAATAGGTTAAATGAGGGATCAAAAGTAAAGAATATAATGATATGTCATGGGTAGAATCTAAACGTTTTTTCTTAATAAGAATTAAAACCTCTTTACAAGTCTTTAAAACCTTTACTTTGTTACCTAAATCCACTCATTGTCCCAAACTCCAAAGGGAAATGAAGATACCCGACCCATTTTTACTACAGAGGTTTTACAAAGGTAAGGTAAGAAAGTTCTTGGACATTAGTGGCTACCTACCTAGGTTTCTTTTGTTTTGTGCTTCCATTTCTAACTTTGTTTACTATATCTTCCATTTTGTTAGAGCCGTTATTTGTTTTCTCTACTTCGCACACTCCACACACCCAAGAATTCCCACTCTTCATCAATGGACTCCTCCGACGTCAAGAAAGATCAAGCTCCACCTGCACCCGAAGACCCTGAGAAGAAGAAGAAAAAGGAAGAAAAGGTTTTCCCTCATCATCACATTGTCCCTTTATTAAGTTTTTATTTTGAATGTTGTGCTAATCGAATCTTGATTTGCAATAATGGGTGTTAGACTTAGAATCAAGAAAATATGTAGATACTCTATGTTCTTTACAGCTTCCTAGATTAGTAGCTAATAGTCCTAGTCACTACAACTTCCTAGGCTTCCATGTATTTATTTATCTACTTTACAACTACCATGTATTTATTGAATCTACATTATAAATGTTAAACTCAGAATGTGTATGTTGTAATGTCTGCCTTTTTCATTAGGGAATACTCCTTTAAATAATACTGATACAATATGATATGTAGCCTTAAATCTTGCTAAAACTGTAACCTACAGCTGGACTAAATAATACTTACAGCTGGACTAATTAAACAGGGGAATAATTACATAATTACAAATATAAACAAATCTGCACATTTAATGATTCATAAAACTGTCAAATTCCATTTGACATCCCCCCTCAAATTGATGCTGGTGAGTCTAGAAGCATCAATTTGCTGATTAGAAAATTATGTCGCTGACGAGTCAAAGATTTGGTGAGGACATCAGCTAACTGAACCGATGTTGAGACATGAGGCAGAGTAATAACTTTGCGGTCATAGGCTTCCCTAATTGAATGACAATCGACCTCTATGTGCTTCGTTCTTTCGTGGTATACCGGATTTGCTGCAATCTGTATAGCACTTGTATTATCAGCATGCAGTGGAGTTGGTTTTGTTTGTGAAAAACCAAGTTCTGAAAGAAGGCCCCGCAACCAAATAATTTCTGAGCATGCTGCAGACATGGACCGGTATTCTGCTTCAGTTGAGGATTTAGATACAGAATCTTGTTTCTTGCACTTCCAAGAGATGGGGGCATCACCTAAAAACATACACCAACCAGTTGTAGATTTTCTTGTGTCTGGGCAGCCAGCCCAATCAGCATCACTGTATGCTTGAAGTTGTATTGCTGCATCATTAGGGAATAAGAGACCGCGGCTAGGTGTACCCAGTAGGTATTTAATGATGCGGTGTACTGCTGAAAGATGCAAATGTCTAGGATTCTGCATGAATCTACTAACTGTGTGGACAGCAAAAGAGATATCGGGTCTTGTAATGGTAAGATAGACAAGACTACCAACCAACTTCCGATATAAAGTGGGGTCTGCTAGGAGTTCACCTTCATCCCGTCTTAACTTGACATTAACTTCCATGGGAGTGTCAACAGCAGTAGCATTGGCGAGACCAGCAAGCTGAATTAGATCCTGAGTATATTTGTGTTGATTAACAAATATGCCTTTTTGTTGAAACTGTACTTCCAAACCCAAGAAGTAAGTGAGCTGCCCAAGATCTTTCATGTGAAAAGTGGAATGCAACAATTTTTGGATTGTATTGATTGCCTCTTGATCTGAACCGGTGATGACAATGTCATCCACATAAACAAGGAGTATCACAATTCCTTTTGATGTTCGTTGTATAAATAGAGACGGATCATAGCTGCTCTGGATGAAGGAAAAACCAATAAGTGTTGCTCTAAACTTTTCAAACCACACTCTCGGTGCTTGTTTCAACCCATACAAAGAACGTTTTAATTTGCAAACAGTATTAGGTAATGTGGAGGTCATGCCCGTAGGAAGTTTGATGTAAACTTCCTCCTTGAGGTCACCGTGAAGGAAGGCGTTCTTGACATCTAGTTGGTGAATTTGCCAAGATTTAGATGCAGCAATGGCTAGAATAGTGCGTACTGTGGTCATTTTGGCCACTGGTGCAAAAGTCTCATCATAGTCAAGACCATATTCTTGCTTATTCCCAAGTACAACCAACCGAGCCTTATAGCGATCTATGGATCCATCTGAACGAAGCTTTATAGTGAATACAAATTTACTGCCAAGAGGTTTAACTGATGAGGGACATGGAACAACGTCCCATGTTTGATTTTCCTCTAGTGCCAGAAGTTCTGCCTCTATAGCGTCTTGCCAACATTTATGTTCCATAGCCTGTTTATATGAAGAAGGGATAGAAACAGAAGCTAATGTTGCTGTCAAAGATAAAGGTGGAGATGAATCATACCGTTCTGGTGGTTTACGAACGCGAGTACTGCGACGTAAACATTCTGGTTCTGGTTGAAGTACTGAATCAGCAACCAGAGAATGATCGGTAGGGGGCCGCGGCGGTTTTGGACGTCTCTGGTACACCAAGACTGGTTTAGGAGTTGGTTCGCCTGCAGAATTGTTAGAAAACAAAGGCAAAATAGATGTGGATTTAGGAGAGTGAGTGTCTTGGTTAGTGGAAAAAAAATATTTATCCTCTTGAAAAATGACATTTCTAGAAACTCGAATCCTATTGAGATTAGGATCATAGCATATGAAACCTTTTTGGTGGGTTGAGTAACCAAGAAACGCGCATTTAACAGATTGCGCTGTGAGTTTTGAGCGTTCATGGGGCTGAAGATGGACATAGCAAACACAACCAAAGGTACGAAGATTGGTATAAGTGGGTTGCTGTCTAAATAACCTTAAGAATGGGGAATCATTGTTTAAGGCTTGAGAAGGCAGGCGATTAATAAGATGGACAGCAGTGGAGACAGCTTCACACCAGAATCGAGAGGGCACAAAGGAATCCAACATCAAGGTACGAACAACATCAAGTATATGACGATTTTTTCTTTCAGCTACCCCGTTTTGTTGGGGTGTAGAAGGGCATGACCGTTGGGATATAATACCATTTGTTTGCAAGAATTCTTTAAATAAAGCAGATGTGTATTCCCCTCCATTGTCAGACCGTAAAATTTTAATTTTAGATGAAAATTGAGTTTGAACATAGGCATGAAAAAATTTGAAAGCAGAAAATGCTTCAGCCTTAGAGCGCAAAAAATAGACCCATGTGAAACGACTATAGTCATCAATAAAAGTGATAAAGTATTTGTAATGAGCATGAGATATAACAGGTGATATTCCCCATAAATCACTATGAATCATGTCAAAAGGTTGATTCACATTTGCTTGATGAACTGGAAATGGTAGAATTTTACTTTTACCAAGTTTACAAGAATTGCAATCAAATTGAATAACACTAAGAGATGGGGAATTTTTATTGCCAAGAACTGTAGATTTCATCAAATCATAAAGTACGTTTGAGTTTGGATGTCCAAGACGCTTATGCCATGTTTGGAAATCAACAATTGCAGAATTACAAGAAATAAAAGGCAGAAAATAACATGGAGACAATGGTGAATAAAGAGGAAAAAGACGTCCAACTTTAGGCCCCTTCGCGATCATCTTCCCTGATTTTTGATCCTGCACAAGACAACCAGATTTTGAGAATTCAACTCTACAATCATTGTCAACTAATTGACCAACCGAAATAAGATTGTTGGTGAGATCAGGGGAAACATAAATGTTTGTGAGAGAAGAGGAAATATCACCAATTGCTGTGATAGGTAATTTGTTACCATCAGCAGTATGTATTTTGAGATTACCAGAATAATTCGTAACATTGGTAAGAGCAGCAACATCGTTGGTCATATGATTAGATGCCCCGGAATCAAAATACCAAGGAGAGCTTGGGGGAGAAACGTTACCTGACAGACCAAAAGCAGAAAAAGCTGAAATAATCATTTGTTGAACCATTTCAGGGGTCAGACTTGGTGTTGTGGAATGCAAGTGCTGATCCACAGAGATAGGAGCTGTAGAAGAACCAACAGAGGCAGTGAAAGCCGTGGCTGTTTTCTTCGGTGGTCGGATTGGGCATTCTTTAATGATGTGACCATCCTTTTTGCAGTAATTGCAGAACTTTTTAGGACAGTTGGAAGCATAATGTCCAAGTCCTTTGCAACAGAAACATTGGACAGTACTCATATCTCTCCCACGAGGTCGGTCTTGCACGGCATATGCCACAGGAAGAGAAGCAGCCTTCTGCTGTTCCATAGTTGTCTGAGTGAGGAGACGCTGTTCCTCGCGAAGCAATTCATTGAGACAGTCATCCAAAGATGGGACAGTAGCCCTGTTCATGAGATTGGATCGTAGTCCCTCAAAATCAGATCGCAATTTCATCAGAAATTGATCTCGTTTGGTAGTGTCATGAACATTTTGCACAGCAGTTTGGCCTTCAGTTGACAAACCTTGATAGACAATATTAGAGTATTCAGACCAAAGATTCATAAAGTGAGAATAAAACTCAGAAATGGAAAGACTTTCCTGCTGAAAAATTGCAATTTCATGTTCAAGCTGGAACCGGCGAGCAGCATTGTTCTGGCTGTATACTTTCTTCAAATAGTCCCACATCTTAACTGCTGTGGTGAAAGGCCGGAGATTGAGAACGATATTAGGATCAACAGATCCTGTGATCCATGTCATGACTTGTGCATCTTTGGCTACCCATTTGGCATGTGCATCATCATTCTCTGTCTTTGCTGGAGCAGAATCGGTTCCATCGATATGACCCCAAAGCTCTTTTCCTTTGATAAAAAGCTCGATCTGAAATGCCCATGTGGGGTAGTTCTTTCCATTAAGGCGCACAAAGAGGACATCGTGCTTGTCGGTGAACATGATTCCGAGGAGGAAAAAAAACGCAGAGGACTTATGAAACGGTAAAATAAGGAACTCGAAAACAGAAAGGAAACGTGAATTGAAGTTGGCTAGGAACTATGATTTCTAGAGGTAGGTGATGCAGGAAAAAAAAAACTCAAGACTATGATTGCAAAAGGTGGCTGGACCAGAAAACAAAGAAACAATGTTTGGATCGTAACCTAGTGTGATGCCATGTTAAACTCAGAATGTGTATGTTGTAATGTCTGCCTTTTTCATTAGGGAATACTCCTTTAAATAATACTGATACAATATGATATGTAGCCTTAAATCTTGCTAAAACTGTAACCTACAGCTGGACTAAATAATACTTACAGCTGGACTAATTAAACAGGGGAATAATTACATAATTACAAATATAAACAAATCTGCACATTTAATGATTCATAAAACTGTCAAATTCCATTTGACAATAAATACACAGCGTTTGAACTGAGTTAGACACACAGAAGTTACATATTCAATATGGTATCAGTAGTGGTTCTTCCTAGGACCTAGAGTGTTACCGTTAACACTTTTTATCTTTCCAACTGTGCTATATAACCAGTTGGCCTTGTTTCAGTGCGACCCACTTTTTATCTTACCGTTAACATATATTCAATAATGGGATTAAAAAAGCAAAATTTATCAGCTAAATAATACTGTGCAAAGGTTTTTTATTTTTGTTTTCTGATGTCGCAATTTTATGGATTTTCCTTAGGCAAGAGAGAAGCAATTGAAGAAAGAGAAATTTCTTCAGAAGCAAGCTCAAGTGAGTTGGTGTTTTTGATTTCCTTGTTGTGCCATTCTTACATTTAAAAAAAATACATTTATTTTGCTATTTTTTTTCAATGTGTATTTTTTTTATTTTTGTTTGAGACAACCAATGTTAGTATGTTAATTGTTAATTTGTTAGTATTTGTTGGAGGTGAGAATGGAACCCGAGACCACCCTTATCACTCCACTTTTTAACTCTCGTACCTCAAACACCAAGCACCCCTTATTCCCCTTTATTAATTTGATTTTGTAAATAATGTTTGTTATTTTTTTGTTTTTATTTTTTTGGTTTTGGTTTTAGCAACAACAAGCTCAACAATCATCCAATGCTTCTAAAAAAAGTGAAAAGAAAACTGTGAAACGTGGTGCTGAGGATGAGAATCCCTCAGACTACATTGATCCTGAGACTCCATTGGGTGATAAGAAACAAATATCTCGGCAATTGGCAAAACAGTATAATCCAACTGCCGTGGAGAAATCGTGAGTGCTAATTCATTCGTTGTGGTTGTTAGCTACCCTTCAATTATATGAAATGCTTATCTTTTATGTTTTCTACGATTTAGGTGGTACGAGTGGTGGGAGAAATCAAAGTATTTTGTTGCAGATGCTAGCAGCTCCAAACCACCTTTTGTTATTGTGAGTGTCTTGTTGGGGTTATTTTGATTCCATGTGAAGTAAATGTTGTTTCAATTTTGATACTTGAGAGTAAAAGAGAATAATTTTTCATTACAACGACACTCTTGTCTGATTGTGAGTGTGCTGTACAGTGGAAGTGATCCTTGTAATGAAAAATGAAAATGTGTTGGCCCATTTCTTAAGTGTTTTACCCCTTAGAGGTAAGATGTTTCAGAAATCAATTGTAATATTATCGGTGTTTGATGACATAAGATGAAATGGTGCAAATAGCTTCTCAAATTTTGTGCTATTGATCAATGGTTATCTTTATTGCATTTTAAATGGAATAGAGTGTTTTGCTGTTGCTGTGTAATCTTAAAAAGATTTAGTCTATACTATTTTTTATCTCTGCTTCCTAGTTACATGCAAAATTACTGCACAAACTCAAATGATAAGGAGAAGTTATGTTTTTTTGCTCCCTTTTTATGTATTTAGAATCTGACAGTGCTGTAACTTTAGGTTTTGCCTCCACCAAATGTTACAGGTGCTCTCCATATTGGTCATGCTCTAACAGCTGCAATAGAGGTATCTAATATTCCCCATTTTCAATGTTCTATTTTGCTGTTTAAAACAGTTAATGCCAATGTGATATATAATATATTGCATGCAGGATACAATGATTCGTTGGCGAAGAATGTCTGGATACAATACTTTGTGGGTGCCTGGGATGGATCACGCTGGAATTGCTACACAGGTTCGATTTCCAAATTGAGAAGATGTTGTTATTAGCTCTCTTGTAATTTATCATCTGTTGTGGATTTTGTTGTTGAGTGGTGTGGGTGAAGCACCACTTTTTTGGCTCAGGCTTGCATTCTGGGACATTGGGATAAACTTATGATGACATTATTTGTTAGCACTTCAGCTATTTATCCTCTTTCGTTGAAACCTTTACATGAATTCTTTTATTTGAAACTAAGAACCGTGAGGGAAAACATGTACTCTATTAGAGTAGAGAAAACACTTTTGTGTGCTGGTGTTAGTTTTGAAGATTAGTCATAAGATAACTTAAATAGATAGGAAGATAAAGTTAGTATTAACGTGGCTGTCTCATATTGTTAATTGTGGTTAGGTCTGCTAAGGCCCATTTTTTCTTTTGGTGAGTAATTGTTTCTTTGGGATGTTTGCAATTGAAGATGAGGATTTGACCATGTGAGCGAGATTCTTGACTATGGAGCAATGAAAACTAATTCTGATTGATAGCATTGGTTGGTAAAAACTAGAAAAACATAATACTATTATCTTTTCTTGTCTATAGAATATTAACTCTTGTTCTCCCTCTATTTGTTTCTACTGCTACAAAGCGTTTTTTTCACACACTTCACAACAAGATGGAAGATGAATATTTGATTGACTGTTTGCTAGTTTACATTGAAAAGAAAATTGCTAAAATGTTTAGTGTAGATTCAATTGTAGATGATTTTGTTACGTGCTGGAGATGCATTCTGCATTTTGATGGATTTCTAATTCTAATGTAATCAATACTTTGTATCGAACTTAATGCATAAATATTTATTGTACGAGATCTGATTTTTAAATTTGGCCCATGCTATGATGTAAGTCTAGACCCCCCTGATTATTTTGTGCAGGTAGTTGTGGAGAAAAAGATAATGCGTGAAAAGCAACTAACAAGGCATGATTTGGGCCGTGAAAAATTTATCGCAGAGGCATGTTTTGTTAATAATCTTTGCAGTCAAAGTTCTTAATAATTTGATTTTTGATACTTTTTTTTGTTTGTTCTAGCTCTTATGATTTTGGTTTATGTTTGTAAAAGTAGGTTTGGGAATGGAAAAACAAGTATGGGGGCACAATTTTGCAACAATTACGCCGATTAGGAGCATCTTTGGATTGGTCTCGTGAGGTAAATATGTAACTTGTTTAGTGTTTATACCTGATTTTAAGGGGTGGGTGGAGAATCTGTTAAGATGGAAAGAAAATGAGTTCAAAAGAAGTAAAGAACAATCAATTGTGCTGCATGTCTAGTTACACACTTATAAAACACTTGAGCAGAAATCTACAATGAAGTTAAGATAACTGAAACAAAGGCTATCCAATGGGACTAAAATAGCTATTTCTCATGCAATTTCACTTTCATAGTATCTTCATTCTATTCTAAGTCTCCTCTCTTTTTCCAGTGCTTCACAATGGATGACAAAAGATCTAAGGCTGTGACAGAGGCTTTTGTGAGGCTTTACAAACAAGGCCTTGTGTATAGGTGAGGTGGATATTGGCAATATGTATTGTCTTTATGTAATGTTTTTATTCATATTTTTCTGAGGTAAAGGTTCTCCATTGACGCTGATTCCAATTTTAAATTTATACTCAAACACGATGCTATAGAGATCCTTGATTGTATCAGGACAAGGTTTAGTCAATGCATTATTGGAAACAATATAGGATGCATGATAAGTATTGACTATGGGCAATAAATAATAATATTCACATAAAGACCAACACAAATATAATTGTGCTTGTAAGTTAAAGGTAGGAGGCAAAACCTTTTACATAAACAACTTCTTGCCAAGCATGGGTCTAAAGTCAAAACAAGATTCACATGGACTAAAGCCATGTTTTGGAAACATGATATGATCGAATCTCCAGTGTAGACTAAAATATATTTAGTGGGTTTGCAAACTTGTTGAATCATATATTTATGTAGATCAAGTCCAATTAAAATATCATGCTGACATGATTCACTTACTCTGCTTATTGAGCCGAGTGTTCTCTCAAGTTTTTTGACTTCTTTTATGACTCTAAATGGCTCTTTTACAGATATACTACTTTTTTGTTATCATTTTTTCAATTCTGTTGTATTTAGTTTTGGGTGCTCACTAAACTTCTCAATTTCTTATATCACAACTTGTACTTAATATTTTTATTTTATTTTTATATACCTGTCAATAGCTCTAAAGTGGCGTTTCTTTCAATGTATTGCTTTGTCATTGTTTGTTGCAGGGACTTACGGTTAGTGAATTGGGATTGTGTGTTACGAACAGCAATATCTGATATTGAGGTATGTGATGGATGTACTTAGCTGCTTCATCGGATGTGTTACATATGTAATTTATTGACGTAGTTGCTTGTTACATGCAGGTGGATTATATTGATATAAAAGAAAGGACCCTACTAAAGGTTCCAGGATATGACAAACCTGTTGAATTTGGGGTTTTAAAAAAATTTGCATACACTTTGGAAGGGAACCTAGGTGAAATTGTTGTTGCCACAACTCGGATAGAAACTATGCTTGGCGACACTGCTATTGCCGTTCATCCTGCCGATGACCGATACAGCCAATTTCATGGAAAATATGCTGTTCACCCATTTAGTGGCAGAAAGATTCCTATAATTTGTGATGCTATTCTTGTTGATCCAAAGTTTGGGACAGGTGCTGTAAAGGTATTCTCTATATTAAGATTAAAAGTTCCATCAAAGTTCTCTTTCAAGTTATGTTTGTACATGTTATGATGCTTTCTTTATTGCTCACAGATAACACCAGCCCATGATCCCAATGATTTTGAGGTTGGAAAACGTCACAACCTTGAATTTATTAATGTTTTCACTGATGACGGGAAAGTAAACTCCAATGGTGGCTCTGAATTTTTGAACATGCCTCGATTTAAAGCCCGAGAAGCAATAACGGAAGCATTGCAAAAGAAGGTATTATTATAGAAATCTCTTTCATACGAAACTTCTGGTGCCTAGGCAACAAACATGCTACGTGGAAAACTTTTGTTGGAAAGTATGAGCTTGAAATCCGACTTGTTTTTTTTCTGGTGACATGAGGGGGGATTGTGATTTTAATTGTTATTTTTTAAAATGCTGCTTCCAATATTCTTCTTTTGGCCCCTATTTATCTATTAGTATGCTTCTGCTAGTGCCTATAGGTACATTTTATGTGGGTGCCTAGGTTTGATTTTGGGTTTCCACCCTTCCCCTCCCCGTGTGTGTGGTCACTGGGCCACTCATCTACCAAAAAAAAAATGAAGAAAAGAGAGCCTAGAGGTACTAGTAATGCTGTCAAAAATGTAACCTTGAACTAGGATCGGGAGGACTGAGGAATGATCGTAACATGGATTGTAAGATCCTACTGAAACTGCAAATTATAACTTATACTTGAATAAAATATAACTTAGATAAAGATAATAACCTCTAAAGAATTGTAATACAAAGGAACATAAAAAATGTGAATGGGCCAGTTTAAATGTTAATAGACCAAAACATGAAATGTAGAAAATGATGTAAACCCAAACAATAAAAAACACAAAGGAAATAGAAAAAAAAATGATTTGAGGCGCAACTTGTTGCCCGTCTTCCTTTTATTCATGTGTAATTATCTTATATATAATATATAATATTATCAACAAAAAAAGAGTTTTTGTTTTAAAAAAAAAAAAAAAAAATTTGAGGGCTTATTTGAGCTCAACAGAAACTGCACGAGGCATTAAGTAAAAACAGTTGAGGGTTGTTCTAGCTGTTATATTTGTATTTATCTCTATCTTAAGTTAGAAAGTGTCTCTGTAATGAACTGCACACTAATTGGGCATTCAATGTTTCATTTGCTTCCTTTCATGTAGGGGCTTTATAGAGGTTCGGAAAACAATGAGATGCGCCTTGGTGTATGTTCAAGAAGCAATGATGTTATAGAGCCCATGATAAAGCCACAGTGGTATGTCAATTGCAGTGATATCGCAAAGGAAGCTCTTCATGCTGTCACGGATGAAGAAAACAAAAGGGTGGAGATTATTCCGAAACAATATGTGGCTGATTGGAAGAGGTGCTTATATATTCATCGTTTGCCTTTTGCAATTTCTTATATTGAACACAATTACCTAACTTATTTTTCAGAGCACTCCTCTGAAATGTGGTCTAGCATTTAAACAATAATACATGAGTTCCACCCATTTTTTAGCATCTCTAGATTCTGTTCAATAATAGTATCATTACCTTTGTAATTTTTAGTGAGAAATGTTTTGAGATTGAGTTTAACTGGTAGAGCTGAAGACTGAAACTGAGGCCGAAGAAGTATTAATAAATATAATCAATTCAATTAATTTTAACTGCTTCCCTTATGTCAAAAGCTAAAGAAAATATCTCAAAACATCATATTATTATATATGAGATGTTTTAGACTTAGATAATCTCTTAGATTGAAAGTATGTTCTCTCGATTCCTTCTTCCTATTCTCATAGTGTCAACATCACTGAATTTTACTCTCAATCAAGTGTATTGCTCCAACACAGGAGGCCAATTGTTGAAGGGTGTTGTTATTTGAATGGAGTCAATTATGTTTATATTAAATTCCACTTATGGCACAATCTTGTGGTGGCCAACTTAGCTTGCTCTGATTCCAGTCATTTTCCCACATCCCTTTATTTGTATGATATAACTTATAGCCATGTCTAATCAAAGTGTACAATTTACAGATGGCTAGAAAACATACGTGATTGGTGCATTTCACGGCAGCTATGGTGGGGTCACCAAATTCCTGCATGGTATGTCACTTTAGAGGATGATATACTGCAGGAGTTGGGTGCTTACAACGACCATTGGGTAGTGGCAAAAAATGAAGAAGAGGCCAGAGATGAGGCTAATAAAAGGTACAATGGAAAGAAGTTTCATTTAAGCCGGGACCCTGACGTTCTCGATACATGGTTTTCTTCTGGTCTATTCCCATTAACTGTGCTGGGATGGCCTGATGACACAGAAGACCTGAAGGCATTTTATCCAACTTCTGTTTTGGAAACTGGCCATGATATACTCTTTTTCTGGGTTGCTCGCATGGTGATGTTGGGAATGAAGTTGGGTGGTGATGTGCCTTTTAGCAAGGTGATGTTACTATCTTGTGCCCGTCATTTGGGGAGAGTTTTATTCTCGTATATGTATAATGAATTTTGTGTGATACTCAGCGATTTTTGGTCATTTATGCCCAAGTTATTTTTTCTTTCTTTTTTTTCTGTTTATACAATAATAAGTTCATTAAGACAGAAATGATTCAAAAGGTATGTGGATTAGAGGTCCTTTGTAATGAAAGCATAAACAGAGAACAAAGAAAACATCAAATGAACAAAGCTAACCAAATCTCATTCATGCCTAGAAACTTTGTCCATGGCCTTCTGACAGAAGTTCTTACAATTATATGCAGATTTATTTGCACCCCATGATTCGTGATGCACATGGGCGCAAGATGTCCAAGTCTTTGGGCAATGTTATTGATCCCATTGAGGTGATAAATGGGATATCACTGGAAGGTCTACATAAAAGGTTAGAAGGCGGTAACCTTGACCCTAAAGAACTAGTTGTTGCCATAGAGGGTCAGAAGAAGGACTTTCCAAATGGTATTGATGAATGTGGTGCTGATGCTCTCCGTTTTGCGCTGGTCTCATACACCGCTCAGGTGTCAATCTTGTACCTATGTTTACATTTTCCTTTGTTTTGCACCAATTTAACTTTTGTGATGTAACATTAATGTTTTCGTTCATTTCAGTCTGACAAAATTAACCTAGATATTCAAAGGGTGGTTGGGTATCGCCAATGGTGTAATAAATTATGGAATGCCGTACGATTTGCTATGAGCAAGCTAGGAGATAATTACACCCCTCCTGCAAATTTGACTCCAGATGCTCTCCCATTTAGCTGCCAGTGGATACTATCTGTGCTGAATAAAACCATATCCAAAATATCCAAGTCCCTAGAATCGTATGAGTTCTCACAAGCTACCACTGCTGTGTATTCTTGGTGGCAGTATCAATTGTGTGATGTGTTCATTGAAGTGATCAAGCCTTACTTTTCTGGTAATGATCGCAAGTTTGATTCCGAAAGACAGTTTGCTCAAGACACTCTGTGGTTTTGTCTGGACATTGGCCTGCGATTGCTTCATCCTTTTATGCCTTTTGTCACGGAAGAATTATGGCAACGCCTTCCTTCTCCCAGGGAATGTAAGAGAACAGAATCTATCATGATAGCTGATTATCCATCAACTATAGAGGTTAGTTTGTTTTAATATTTTTCTCTTCACAGGGAATGTAGAGAATGGAATCTATCATGAAAGCATCGAGCATTACTGAGAAACTTTTGCTATAGAATTTTTTTGTCTAACATGCATTGATTGACAATTAAATAATCGAAATTATTTTTTTGGTTGTATCTTTAATTGTTTTATTTAATTATGTTTTTAATCTCAGAGCTGGAATAATGAAAGGGCAGAGAAGGAGATGGACCTTATTGAGTCTACTGTTAAGTCTCTCAGGTCACTGGCAAAAGAGAGACGTGACAGGTATGTGGGGAGGCGGTGACCTTAGTAGCATAGTACTTTGTATTTATTAATGTGAAAAATTAGTTTCTCTACTAATTAGATTATTATTCAATTTAATATGCTTTGCTGATTTCAACGATGATGATTGATGACTATATTGCTAGGCGATCAGCTTTTGTTCTCTGCCGAAAACAGGAGGGAACACAGGAGGTTCCAGAGGTTGCAAAGATTATTATGAGCCATCAATTGGAGATTACTACACTAGCTAATCTATCCTCTTTGACTGTAATCTAGTCTCTTGCATTCCTTTTATTTTGTGATTCACCATGCCCACTTCACTTGATTTACAAAATTTTCACCTTTAATTTAATGCCAATGATACAATTCACAGGTAATCACTGAAATTGAAGATATTCCATCTGGATACGCTGATACTGTCGTAAATGAAAGCCTTTCTGTGTATTTAGAGCTTCGAGGAATTAATTCTGCAGAACTTGAGCTTGGAAAGATGAAGAAGATAGATGACCTGAAAAAGTATGTTAATCTTGCATTGTTTTTTAGAATACCTTTTACCATAGCTAGTCATAAATACAAAAAGGTTGTATTTTGACTTAAATCGTCTTAAATTATAGTTGAGTATGCTTACATGGTACTCCCTCCATTCTTTTTTACGTGTCGGTTTTTTAGGAATAAGTGAAAATGAGATGATAAGAAAAAGGCAAATAATTTCATCAAAAACAACAAAATTTATTGAGTTTCTTAAAATGTATAATTACATAGAGTTTCAAATTTGTTGCAACATTTTGATTACACTTTATTTTCTTTTATTAGAAGACTTGATACTCTTATAGCTTATACTCAAGGTTTTCTTTCTGTGTGGATTTCAACACAACTCGAACTTATAGACTTGAAATTTTATTATGCAGCCAAATAGAAAGATTAGAGAAGCCTATGAATGCTCCAGGATATGAAGAGAAGGTTCCGGAACAAATTCGATCCAAGAATAAAGAGAAGCTAAAATCCCTAAAGGATTGTTTATTGCTTGAGGAAACAGCTGGACTGAGTCTCTAGCTTTAAAGTATTCATCTTGATTGATAATTCATTTTTCCTTGCATCAGGCAGTAGTATTTTTATGCCCTGATTTTTTGGCTATCTTACTTATACTCTATCTTTTTGTTTGGTAAATGCAAATTTTGGTAATATAATGTATGGGATTCGAGCCATTGTATTGTATGTATTCACCCTTAAGGTCAAGACTACAACCTTTGTTGGAGGTTGACATTGCACTCCCAAAATTTTGAGATCTGTTTGAGTTAAACAGAGCAATT
This sequence comes from Trifolium repens, assembly GCA_030408175.1. Lineage (NCBI taxonomy): Eukaryota > Viridiplantae > Streptophyta > Magnoliopsida > Fabales > Fabaceae > Trifolium > Trifolium repens. The sequence goes on from CP125851.1 coordinate 45,174,112, forward strand.
ACAACCGTTTTTATTAACACTAATGTTATTTGGACAACAAAAGAGTTGTCCACCCTTTTTTGTTTTTAATCTGCCTCGATTTGCGTGTAAGGCATGAAAAAATAAGTTGTCCACCAACTATTTTTGGTGTTCAAATAACACCACTCTTTTATTAATCATGCTACTCAATACTATATTTTTAGGTAATTGTTCTTCTCCCCCATGAATTTGCTCAGAATTCCTCCATCCACTACTAGAAGATATTTTTTGATGATGAAATTCTTACTGAAAGATATCTTCCGGTAGTGTATTTTTCTGTGTTAGTAATGCAGGGGAGTAGAAAGAACAATCACCGTATTTTTATTATCAGTTGAAATTTGTCAGAAAGTTCACTCATCTTGTAAAGGAACTAAATTGTTTCCTTTTATTTGTGAAGACCTTATTGAATAGCAAGAAGAATATGAACAAAAATCATTTTGGATGGCCTAATTTTATTGTTAATGCATACTTAAAGAATATATGTTAATCCATACAAAAATATGTTTTTTTTTTCTTTTTTCGTTTAAATAATCTAAATTTGAATTTTGAGATCCTCTGTGTATACCATAATGTATCCACAAAAAAGTTAAAAGCTTTTAACCTATGTTTAGGGTCCGTTTGGCCTAGTTTATTTTTTGAGTTTATGCAAACGGCTTATACAATATAAATTAGGTTTTATGCTCTTTTATAAGTTCAAACTAGTGAAAATTGAATTTTTATAAGCTATTTTATCATAAACTACCTTGAAAAACTTATAATAATACATAAAAATTGCATAAGCTATTTGCATAAATTCAAAAATAAGTTAGGCCAAACGGCCCTTTAATATTACGATTGGTACGTCAGAATCATGATGACTCATTGTGATTTTGTTGAAACAACGATGCGTCATTATAATTTTGAAATCTTTACCGTAATATCAAATTACTAATAATTATGTAATGTTGATTTTATAGAAATTGTTAATAAATGTGACAGTTATTCTTATGCGAGAAAAAAAAGTGTAATTTTTGAGTGAGTTGACCAATCAAAACAGAAAAAAAAGAAAGTTTATATAAATTCTGAATTCAAATAAAGGAGAAATATTATGAAAAATTAAAAAAGTAAATAAACTTTGTAATTATCCATTATCCTTAAACGACCATATGAATTGATGACACTGACACATAAGCCATAACAAACTGTTCCTTATTGAAATCCTAAACTTATCCAATAACCTTAAATTAAACAAAGAAATTTGAATTAAATCCGGTTTTAGTGGGGACCATTTCCTCCTTCAATTCTACATATATATATTTCCATGATTTGTGTTCATTTCTGAAGAGAAGAATTTGAGAAAGTGAAATAAGCTGAGTGAAACAACAACATTGTTGAACCATGTCTAAATTATCCTTAATGTTTTGTTCCCTCTTGGGACTCCTGGTTCTGTGTCATGCAGGTGAAAATAAGAAGATTGGATTTTATGAATTGAAGAAAGGAAATATGAGGCTTAATTTGACAAACTATGGTGCTTCAATTATTTCTGTTTTTGTACCTGATAAAACTGGTTTGTTTTATTTTCTTTCATTTCTCAATCTCAAATGTATATATGTTTACTCTCTCCCCTACATTACATTTATGTAATCTTTTTTTTTTTTTAATCTTTTTTTACAGGCAAATTAGCTGATGTTGCTCTTGGCTATGATTCCATTGAGTCTTATGAGGTATGATCATTGATCGATTCATTCTTTTATTGTTTAATTTACAAATTGAAAGTGAAAATAAATAAAAACTTAATTAATTTTCTATTTTTTTGTTGAGTAGTCTAGTCGCTAGAATTTCACTTTTTAATCGAATAAGTGAGAGTATTTGAATCTTGATCCCTTCACTTTTTAATTGTTTTTTTTTTTTTTTTTGAGACAGTGAACGTGTCAAAAAATGTGTTTTGAGTCTTTTTGAAAATGCATTTATCTAGTTTGTTTTTATCTTCTCTCTACTACCATTAAAATGGGGAAAAAAATTATAAAATGAAAATAGAAAATATTGTTGGAAAATAAAGGGTCCTTATCTAACATTGATTGTGTCCCTATCCTTAGCTCTGCCTTTGGTTCTATTTTTTCATTTTATAATCTATTATTCATTTATTTATTTGTTCTTATATAAAATTTGATAAATAAAGCAGTTTTAACATTTTGTGATTTTTAACAAAGAAAACAATGCATTCATGAGACATGTGATGAAAAGTTATGTTCATGACTTTGACAGATCATCTACTTTTAAAATAAGTTGTATGTCATAAAAAAATTTAAAAAATTGCAAAAAAAAAAATATAGTTCGTACAGCACCTAGCTCAACCGACAAATGTCGATATTGTTAGGTTGGACATTTTACCTAGGTTCAAACCCACGACCTCGCAGTTTTGTATGAGTTTTGGGTTGTGTACAGACAAAAAATAAAAAGGTCTGCAAGGTTTTCATGTAGAAAGTATCCGGTTGCATTTTGCTACTCTAGAAACTACACTCAAAATCTAAAATGTGTCTATGTTGAAATTTTGATGCAGACTGATACATGTTACTTTGGTGCCCTTATTGGACGTGTGGCAAATAGAATTGGAGGAGCTCAATTCACTTTAGATGGCAAAACATACAAATTGCCAGCTAATGATCATGGGAACACACTCCATGGTATGTTAGTTAATATTAATATATATATATATATATATATCTAAGTTTCTGATAATACATCTTATTCTATACGCATGCAATGATGCATTATGTACATTTTCTTATTAAATGTTCTTGATGAAATTGCAGGTGGAACCAAGGGGTTTGGTGATAATGTATGGACAGTAGAATCTCACGAGGAAGACAGTCATATAACATTTGTCTACAACAGTTATGATGGCGAACAAGGTTCATACTTTATTTAACTACTGCCTCGTATATAAATTGATTATTCACAATGCGACATAAGATTTTTTAGGTCACCATGACCACAACGCGACATTAAGACTTTTAATGCTGCTGTGAGCCTGTGATTGCGTTAAAGTCCACATCAGTCTCATTTGACTATTACGCGACACAGTCATTGATGATAGTTGGATCTAGATTGGACGATTCAGATTTCAAACTCGATATTTTGAATTTAAAAAATATCTAAATCTGCATATTTTGTGAATTCTTCGATCTGAATCCAACAATCATCAAAGCACCAACTACGTGCAAGATATCCTAATGCAGACCCATGTTTCTAGCCTTAAACTAACATTTTGTATAATTTTCTGTGAAATAATAAAACTTGACAGGTTTTCCTGGAAAAGTTGAGGTAAGTGTGACATACATGTTAATTGAGAAACACATATTGGGTGTGAAAATGAATGCCAAGCCAATAGACAAAGCTACACCAATAAATCTAGCACAGCATTCTTATTGGAACCTAGGAGGCCACGACAGTGGTGACATTCTTAATCACACCGTTCAAATCTTCGGTTCATCCATCACACCAGTAGACGATAAACTCATCCCAACAGGAAAACTCCAATCTGTAAAGGACACACCATATGATTTCCTTACACCAAAACCAGTTGGAAGTCAAATCAATGAACTTCCTGGCTTATATGACATCAACTATGTGCTCGACAAGACTGGTCGAAATCATTTGAGTAAGGTTGCCGTCGTGAGAGATCCTGTCTCAGGAAGGAAAATGGAGTTATGGTCAGACCAAGTTGGATTACAATACTATACTAGTGGCATGTTAGAGGATACTAAAGGAAAGGGTGGAGCTATGTATCACAAGTATGCTGGAATTGCTTTGGAGACACAAGGTTTTCCAGATTCAGTGAATCAACCTAGCTTTCCATCTCAGATTGTGAAACCTGGAGAGACTTATAAGCATATCATGGTTTATAGATTCACAGCTAGCTAAATTTGTTTGTGAATCTATTTCCATATTTGGCACATATTTATTTACAATCTTTCTTTTTAGTTTATCATTTTTCTTTTAGGCTTTTTAGCTTGTTTCCTATGTATGATACACGTTTATATCTCTATGAATAATATTTGAAGGTTATGTATTTTTTTTTTAGTTTAATTCACTTCATTTAAAATATAAAAGCAAGTAGTTCATGTATCAGTTCATTCTCAAAACACAACTAGCTACACTTTTTATTAATATTTGTAACACAATATATACATCTTGAATCAAACTGGTGCATGTTGTTTATATGTATTTCCATTCAAATGAGTTGTACATATAACTCATTTATATATAAAACACCATAACCCTATTTTTATATTTATTTTTGTTAAAGAAAAAGAAGAAGAAAACAATGAAAGTGGTTATAATTAAGTTGTGTATCCATTGCACAACTTGTCCTTTATGAATTAAAACTGAACACCAAACAACTTTTTATCTGTCCTTGTTTCATTTCATTCTCAAATTACAAAAAGTTTAGTTTTTTTTGAAAAATAATTATCAAACTAGTCTAAATTTTATAACTTAACTCCATCTTATGATTAATACATGTTAATAAAACTTGATTTAAGAAAGTAATATAAGCAAAACATCGTTAGTTTTTTTTTTAATTCGAGAAGAAGTCGTGTTTTCAAATCATGACTTACTTAGTTATATATATTACAATAAAATCTTAGCTCAATTGACAAATACTGAAACTATAGGTCAGTGTGTGAATTTTACGTGGTATATACCGTTTGCGGACCCAAAAAAATATAAGCCCTATAACTTTTTTTTTATAAATAGATGTTTGATAAGGAATAAATAGGCCTAGAAAACAATTTTCTTGTCCAGTGGCAACATGGCATGCAATGGTAATAAGGGCTTGTTTTCCTGATTTACTGATATTATGCAGGGAGAAGACAATAGCCTCAAATTTTCCATGAAATGCAGCCATACATATATGAAACATCAACTTTGTGCTTATCACAAATATCTTGCAGTATTTCTCACTGGAAATATGTATTTCACTCTCTTTTGTTATTTCATCATGCAACAATAGGCGACAGAATACGAGATAGCATATCAGAATCATTTGCATATATATACAACTAAACTCAAATTCTTGTCAATAAACTTTCATCGCAGAAACTAAACAATTTCTTCTGATTGAGAATGTCTAATATAATGATGCATTTCAAAGTTTGCGTATGTATATGGAAAAATCGAGAATTCACAAAACTCTGTCATGAGGGCTAATGCTACCACCTAACAAGATTCAGAAAAAAAGGAAGGGGATTCACAGAGGTATACATACATGAAGAGAAAATAAAACCTGTGTTACATTGTCCTTTTTTACAGCTGTGCATATGCACGAGTATTTTGCTCGGGGTTTTTTTTTTTTCCATAATTAGGCTTCACAGTCTCTCTCTCATTGGACTTGAGATCGGTTTCTCCTCTGATCTAGAAGGACTAGCAGAATGTCTGATAACTGGCAATTGTTCCAAAGTAGCCAAAACCTCAGACATTTGTGGTCTAAACTTGGCCTCGCTAATACATTGTAATGCAAGAATTGCAGCTGTATAAGCTGCCCTTTGTGGATACTGCCCTTCTAATCTTGTGTCCATTATCCGAAACAACTTCCTTCTATCGCCCAAATACGGTCTTGCCCAATCTACCAAATTATGTTCCGCTCCAGATTTTGTTTTGTCGACAGCATTTCGCCCTGATAGTAGTTCTAATAACACAACTCCAAAGCTATACACATCGCACCTTGTTGTCAGCCGACCTGAAGTTTTTGGTCATCACAGAGGGTAGTTAGTGAACATTTGGATTAGTCTGTGGCGCGCACGCGCACGTGATGCATATGCACTTGCAAATTGTAGATAAAAAAGATAACAGATTTAAACAATTTTAAGATCTAAAGGGCATGTTGGGAGCTAGATTTTCATTTTTTTTTCTTTAATGTATAACAATCTGAAAAGATCGAAATGTACAAGAGGTGCAGAGATATAATACATATATAACTCTTCATTTGTTTTCACCCAACAGCATAAGCTCTTGGAAATTATAGTTATCAGTTCATGGCCTGATAGAAAAACCTCAATGTCAAGTTATTTAGAATATGATTCTTGTCACTCTCATTTCTCTGATGAAAAGTTAAATTTCAGCACAAAGTTAGTTAAGCTTTGAAGCCGAAAGAGGTATTGTGAGAGAGGGAGAACTAGAGTCTAGAGGTATAATATAAAATCATTCATCTATCTTCACTTAACAACAGAAGAGGCTTTTTAGTTAGGTTTTTTTTATTCACCATATTATTAGTGCGAAGTATCTACCGGCTTTGTCAATGATTAATCTCCGCAGGGAACCTAACTGGCCAGCTTTAGTAGGTCTCTAATTCGAACCAAGTTTTTTTTCCATCCACAAGGCTTGAACTTCATATCCGAGTCTAGCTGCCCTTAGACCAACTGGTTTAGGCATTTGCTTATGACAAGGGGAACATATATCTCTATCTTCAAAAAAGTATTTTATTCTTGTTACCGAAATAGGAGGTGCAGTTTATTATTATCCCGTAAGATCTACACACCACTACATTTTCTAGATGAGCATGAACAGAAAGCATATGTATACATGGAAAATGTAGATGCTACATTTCACTTTAAATTGGTTGACCTATTAATAACATTGAGCATCAAAGATTTCATTCATCAACTAGTCGATTTACAACTTTGAGAGATAATCATGAAGTCAAGTATGATTTGAAATATCTATAAAAAATCCAAAACAAAAGAATCTAAAAGCATCGAAATTCAAAAATGAGGAAGCTGATAAAAATAGTTTTCATGAACCAAAAACACATTAAAATTATAAGTTTAAAAAAAAATTTAACCTGTAAGAATATATTCAGGAGCAGCATAGCCATGAGTGCCCAAGACTTGAGTAGAAACATGAGAACGATCACCAGTGGGGCCTGCTTTGGCCAATCCAAAGTCCGAGAGTTTTGCATTAAATTCCTGCATTAGAATGTAAACACATCAAGATGCCAGAATGCTAGAAAATACTAAAGTTAACATCAACTTTCAATCAGCAATCAAAGTCCAGTGATCTGTTTTTTTGGTCTTAACTCTCGCATTCCCAGGAGAAGGGATCACTGGTAATCCTAAGTTCGGATCGGAGGTCGATAAAGTATGGTCAAAGATTGTTCCAGCCAAAATTCGAACTCAGATTATCCCGAATGAAGTCCTCTGATTCGTTAATTTAGGTATGCATTTTATTTCAAATGCCTTGAAAAATGAAGAGGGGATAATATTTTGCAAGCAATTTCCCCAAATGCTCACAGTAACATAGCAATGCATTGCTAATATTGAACGAACATACCGAGTCTAATAAAATATTAGAAGCCTTGAAATCACGGTAGATAATTTGTTGATTAGAGTCATGTAGGAAGGTGAGACCTCGAGCAGCACCAGTGGCAACTTTGATTCTTGTTGCCCAAGGAAGTATGTGTGTTCCCTCTACAATTAATACTAATAAGTTTGCTACAAAAAAAATTGGACTCGAGTCGAGTGTATATCAGAAACTTATGTAAACTATTAAAGGCATCAACATACTGCGAAATAGATGATCTTCCAAGCTTCCATTAGGCATGTACTCATAGACTAGAAGCCTGTTATCCCCGTCAAGGCAATATCCAGTAAGTTTGACAAGATTTGGATGATGAAGTTGGCCAAGATAGTTGAGTTCAGACTGTAAATAAAGAAAAAAATCTTAGTACAATATAATTCATGAGAAATTAGGCATGCATTGTTAGTGTAAAACGTAAAATTGTTATACACCGACAACCGGTCACAACTTGTCAACACAACAAAGAATTACATAACTGCTTTTGTTTAAAAATTGTCAAACACGATGCAACAATTCAAAGACTTATGATTGAAAATAGGTGTAAAAACCTATGAAGCACGAACATGACACAGAAACTAACACATCGACACCAATAATAATTTGAGAGAATGGCATAATTTCAATGTAATAATATAATGTGTCAATGTCAGGCACCAACGTGTGTCCGACACCGCAGCACACTTAGTCCAAAGAGTGTCCGTGCTTATAAAATAACGGCAAAAGTGAATGCCAAACCTACCAACCACTCCTTATGGCCTTGAAAGCCTTCAGGCTTAAGCTTCTTGACAGCAACAGCAGTTCCAGATCCAGGCTTTGCAGCCCTAAGAGAATGACCATCAATCCATCCTTTATAGACATAACCAAATCCTCCTTGTCCAATTAAACAATCATTACTGAAATTCTTAGTGGCATTTCTAAGATCCTTAAATGTGAATGCTTTTAAATGTGGAGAAGAAAGTATGTCCCCTTCAGATCTTGGAGTTGGTAGAATCCCAGGTTTACCTCCATCACTGTATCCATGTATTGCTGCACTTGAATGAGCTAATAATTGAGTGCTTCTAAGAGGAACTTTTGTAATATCTACAAAATGATTTTTCAGTTTAGTGCAAGAAATTAAACAACTCATCTTCAGAAATATAGAAATAATAAAAGGTCTATTTAATTACTTTATGTCATTCATTTTTAATTTTCACTTTAACAATGCACAATTACGTGTATGTTTGGTTTCACCGTGGAAGAGTCAAAAGTGATTTCAGACACATTTGATTTTGACATGTTTGAGTGATAACCATATTAAAATTAACTGTCTTTAGAATTGATTCTAACACATTATACAATAAAATCAACAGAAAAAACATATTCTACACACCCTGAAAAGTGAAATAACAGAAAATTAAAAATAAGGAAATTACAAAATCTTCAAATTTGCATTGCATATATATACATACATTCTCATGAATTGAAACACGCCCACATACATGAATATGAATAATAACAAAAATATTGTACCAGAATTGGGTTGGGAGCTGAAAGGGTCATCAACCTTGGAACGACTTCCAAAGCAATTTCCCATCAAATGAACCAACCAAACCCCTTTTGAGAACCTAATCTTTGTTTAATTCTTGACATGCAACGTAACAATGTCCTTGTTTCTTATGGTTGGTTCTCTCTTGCAACAATGTCCTTCTCCCACGTTTCCAGAGAAGAACATTTGTCACACAAAACAAAAATAAACATTTGCTATCATACTAGGATTTACAAATTTTTATATTATCAAACATTTAATTATTTCTATGAAAAAACATTTAATTATTTAATTATTTAGATGATTTAAAATAAGATATTTAACCAATCGTTAGTTGGTTCAGTGGTGATTGGCGCTGAACTTGATAGGTAGGATCACGGTTCGATCCCCCGCAACTGCGATCGGGAGGGGGCTGAAACCACTTGATGCAAGAACTGACCCCCGAACCATGGTAAAAGCCAAAAAAAGAAAAAAAATAAGATATTTGGAAATGTAAGTATTTTTTTAAAAAAAAATTGTAATAATGAAAAAAGATAATGTAACTTTTACTTAATTGCCCTTAAAAAGTATTGATGGTTTATTTGAGAGTCGTAAAGATAATAATGATTAGAGAGTATAGTTATAAATCAGTCGTTAGTTGGTTCAGTGGTGATTGACGCTGAACTTGGTAGGGAGGATCACAGTTCGATTCCCCGCAACTGCGATCGGGAGGGGGCTAGAACCACTTGATGTCAGAACTGACTCCCGAACATGATTAATCTGGTGGTGAAAGCTAGAGAGAGAGAGAGAATAGTTATAAAATATTGCATTGAAAATTTAGTAGGTTAAATATTTTATAACAAATTTTTATTTAAATCGGATCATTTATTTTGAGACAGAGTGAATAGTGAAAAAATGATCAAAGTTAATCATAAAAATAATATTTATTTTGAAACGGAAGGAGTCATGCACACTAAACATGAAAGTCAAATGCACCTGCATACCCATGGAACACGTACAAAGTCATAAAAAAAACAGAGAGAGAGAGAGATTAATCATGGAAATTGGAAACTAGAAGTGAACCTATACACAAATTCGCAGACGGAGCTAGCATCAAGTGACTTGGTTTGTTTAACAGTCTATTTTTTCAAGAAGCAAGCCGCGATTGCATTTTATCAAAAATAAAATGGAACTCACTTCTCTTTGCTCTCTCTTTGAGGATTGGAAAGCCTAAATACTTGTCCAAGGAAGCAGTGCTCCTAATACCCGTGATAGATCTAAGTTTGTTGATCTTATACTAGGGTGTACCTGCAGAGTAGAAAGCTCGAGACTTCGACAAGTTGATCTTCAAACATGAAGCACGACTAAAACGGGGAAAAAGGTCAGTAATAAGTGTAACTGAGAATTCTTGGTCGTGGTACCAAGACGAAGACATCATTTGCGAAGAGGAGGTGAGATAGTCTGGGGCAGTTGTCAGATATGTGGATGGGGCCCAACTACCCAGATGGACCGCATCGTTAGTGGCAATAGATAATTTTTCCATGCATAAAATTAATTAATAAGGAGACAAGGGATCTGACTGCATTCTGGCAAGTGCATCAGTTTGTCGTCGAGTAATAATTCACACTCTAGGTGTCTAGAATGAGTTCGTATCCACAGGGATCGTGTCAAAGCTTCGTTAGCGTTATTTAAGTTGTTGGTTTTGCATTCGCTTTGGTTTTGAAAAAGGTTTTTATAAAAAGAGCGATATGCTTGCAGAAAATAAAGATAATGATTCAGAAACATAGAGGATAGGTATGGTGGTTAGACTCACTCCCTTCTTCATATTTGACATGAACGGTGTATAACATAGTTATTCAGATTATTATTCGGCGGTGACTTTATCCTTGTTGTGGTAATACCTTACTATTACCCTATGTATATTGAAGTTTCCCTACGTTAATAACTAAGGTACCTACGAGAGCCTAACCTCGATGTGTCACATACCCTAATTACTAGGTGAGTTGTTCATTATACATGCATTATTACCTTCACCCATCCAATGCCTCTAGGTCCTAGTATCGGGCTGTTCAGCTTCTAAATGCTCAGTTCACACCTAGTTCCTGATTTTTCCTCTAATTGCTCAGTTCACAACTAGTTCAGGACGTTACTGTCTCTATTCACCTAGCATATTTACTACTAGTTCCGGACAAATATTAAAGCTTACTCTAATATAAATACTAAAACTTACCCTAACATCTATTCTATGGGCGCTCCCGCTTATCCGGCCAGATTACGAGAATGCGTTATTAAAGTGCAAGAAAGTAAATAACAAACATAATACTGAATATCATTTATTATAACTTTGACTCAATCACAGACTCCAAATATTCATAGGGGAGTTCATCTTCTCCCCCACAACCTAAGGCATCTATTACAAAAGACTACATATTTAAATTACAAAAGAATAACCTAAATATAAAAGCCTAAAGAAAACATACCTTGCTGAGTTAGTTTTCCCGTAAGGGGAGAAAACTATGCCCTTAGAGCTCCTCTGAACACCTCATTTATAGTAGAGAATGTTCTGCTATGCCGTTATTTTTTGCAAGATGAGTTGATATTTGGAACTCACCATTAACCTGCTAAAAATAGGGACGGTGACGAAGTCGATGGTTGACCTATCAGGCCTAATAATTATTAAAAAAAAAATCACACCTCTTTTTATATATAAGTCACAATTTTTCAAAATATTTTCTCTTGTATTTGACTCCTAAAGTAGAGGGAAAAAATATTTTAGTTAAATTATTTTAGTTTTATTTAAACTCATTTCTAACATTTTTGAATTGATGAACTCGTTAACTTTTATTTTTGTTGTCTTGTTGGGTTATTTTAGATATTTTATAATGTATAATGAACTTCTAAATTATAATTTATATAGACTCGATAGGTACATATTTTGGCTACATAAAATGTTCTTTAATTTAATTTATTTTTTTTACGGATTAATTACTTTTACATTGTATTTGTGAATTTTTAATTAATATATTTTTATTTAAAAAATTGACGAGGTAGCGCACCAATCCACCGGCCCGCCATAAAGCGGGGTAGGTGAGCTTTTCAACCCCCTATTCTAGTTGGCTTGCTCTATCTCATTTTTTGCGGGTTTGTGGCAGGGCGGGTTGGCCCTTTCTACCATTGATCACTATTAAAAATTCTCATATTTTTTGTCTTAAATGAAGTGGTAATCCACTGAAATTAAACTCACATAATTGTGAGATCCCGAGTTTGAACCCGGGTCACAACGTCCGACCTAACAATTTCAGCATTTTTGCCAGTTGAATTAAGACTTATGAGACAAAATTCTCATTTCATTTTATTTGATCTAAAAGTGAAAACAAATTCAGATATGATGCAAGGTTTATGTCAAACTTGTCTATCATACAACTGCAAAATAAAAAGTTAAAAAAGAGACTTGTAACAAGTTCGCAACATGTGCAGGTAACGAGGTAATGTCACGGGATTTGGTATGAATTTAACACAGTAACTATGTTAATACAATTATTCATATTAGTCGTTCGATCTAAAATTGATTGTTGAGATCGTATATAGTTGATTTTATTAATGTGTAATCTAAACTATCTGATTTTTATTTAACGGACAAAATTTAAAATTGCGTAAAATTGGATACTTTTTGCACTGCAGACAATCCGTATTCCAGTGGGTTTGATTTGTAGCCCGCATACAATGAATCTACATTGTAGCTACAATAAGCGCCATATACATATTTTTTTATTATTAAATACTAAAAACGACTTATTGAAGAAAAAGAAAAAAGACTTTTGACTCATAATAAATAAAAATTAATTATTTGATTGTTTATTTTTAACGAGGTAATGTCACAGGATTGGGTAAGGATTTAACACGGTAACTATGTTAATGCAATTATTCATATTAGGTGTCCGATCTAAAATTGATTGTTGAGATCGTATATACTTGATTTTATTAATGTGTAATCTAAACTATCTGATTTTTATTTAACAAACAAAATTTAAAACTGCGTGAAATTGTATACTTTTTGCACTGCAGACAATCCGGATTTCACTGGGTTTGATTTGTAGCCCCCATACAATGAATCTACATTGTGGCTACAATAAGCGCCAGGTACATATTTTTTATTATTAATTACTAAAATTGACTTCTTGAAAAAGAAAAGAAAAAAACACTTTTGACTCATAATCAATAAAAATTAATTATTTGATTGTTTATTTTTATTTTGCACTATAAAATGTATACACTAGTTGTGAGCTCTCTCAAACAATGTTCAATACCTAATATTGACGACATAGAATCTTCCCTCACACAGAATAGAGAAGTGCTAAATAAACAGTGTGAAATAGAACCAAAAGTATCCCCAAATTGAAAAACACTCGACTCAACTTCTTAATTATTTGTTCAGAATTTGTAAGGCCTTTTTTCCTATCTCTCCTTTATTTGTTTTTTCTTCTTTAGATTTTTTCCTACAATTTTAGTGCAAATACAATGACATAGAAAAAGGGCATGTGGGATTCATAGCAATGCAAAATTTTAGTGCTTTTCTTTTTTGAAGTAATGTTTTGATCATTGAATTCGGATATGCATGTCGCTATAATTTGGTCAAATTTTGTTTATTATGTTGATTCTTAAGAAAAATCTCATTTTTCTTTTATGAACACTTATTCTGGGTCGCATGTGAGATTTATTTCTATATAATATCCATCTTTGGACATTGTATCTCATTTCTTCTTATTATTTTGATTTTAATTATTGATCTGGATGAGGTAGTATCGCATGTTGGATGCTCATCAATTTATATGATCTATCTGCAAATGTGTTATATCTTGAAAAAAATTGTGTGATTTTGTACGTGTTTTCATCCCTGTATTTGTTAAAAATATTTAATTAATGGGATTTTTTCAACAAATTATGTTGATTGTACTTCTTCAATTGACTTCGAAAATAATATGATCTCTAGGAAGTAGAAGAATCAAAAGTTATGTTGAAAAAGTCAAGTGAAATTATAGATGATCCCATGGAGATAGAAGGAGAAACACAGAAGAATGTTGAACATCATGCAGATGACTCATGTTTGCTTTTTCCTCAACTCGATCGTGATTCATCAATTCATTGCCTACTTCGATTGTCAAGATCTGACTACGGATCGGTTGCTGCATTGAACCAAACTTTTCGGTCACTCATTAAGACTGGAGAATTGTATCAACTTAGGCGGAAAAAAGGAATAATTGAACCTTGGATTTACTTTTCTTGTGATGTCCTTAAATGGGAGGCCTTCGATCCAAATCGTGGTCGGTTGATGCAATTGCCTGAAATGAGTTCTAATACATGTTTTAAGCTTTCAGACAAGGAGTCATTAGCTGTTGGTACAGAGCTTCTTGTTTTTGGAAGGGAAATAATAGGTCCTGCGATCTATAAATATAGCATTCTGACAAATTCATGGTTGAAGGGAACGAAAATGAATACTCCAAGATGCTTGTTTGGTTCTGCAAGTCTGGGAGAAATAGCAATATTAGCTGGTGGTTGTGACCAATTTGGCAACACCTTGAGCTCTTCTGAGCTTTATAATTCAGATACTGGCACTTGGGAGATTCTTCCAAACATGAACACACCAAGGAAAATGTGCTCTGCTGTGTTTATGGATGGAAAATTTTATGTCCTCGGCGGGGTTGGAGTTGACAAAACAACTCAGTTAACCTGTGGTGAGGAATTTGATTTGGAGACAAGAAAGTGGCGCAAAATACCTTACATGTGCCCACCTCGAAATGGAGGAGATGGTGCGAATTCGGTCGGTGGTGAGGCACCTCCTTTAATTGCAGTTGTAAACAATGCATTATTTGCTGCTGATTATGCACAACAAGTAGTACAAAGATATGTTAAGGATAAAAATGCTTGGGTCACCATTGGAAGCCTTCCTAGTCGAGTAATCTCTTTAAAAGGATGGGGAATGACCTTCAGATCATGCGGAGATAATCTAGTTGTCATTGGAGGTCCTAGTCTTCATGGTGGAATGGTAACAGAAGTCAATGCTTGGGCAGTAGACGATGGCGCGCCAGAGTGGAATTTGCTTGCCATAATTCAATCAGGGAGCTTTGTGTTTAATTGTGCTGTGATGGGATGTTAAGGTGTTTGTTTTTCCTTTCTCTCTGGGACGTTTCAGATCCTTTAAAAAACATAGATACAATCTCTAGAATTTCAAATTTCATTGATGTTATTTTTTTGCTTTTGTTCAATAGATTGAATCTTTTGGAATATTATATATGCATAAGTCAATAATTTGAGATCATGACATGTATTGTATTGGGTTATAATGCTCGCATCCATAAGTTTAATTGAAGCATTGTAGAATCATAATTGATCTCAATTGAATTTTATTTAGTTTAGATTAATCGTTTACTATTGACATTTATCAAGGACTAACTCTCCTAAAAGCTTAAGATATTGATTGGATAATTTTACTATATTTTTAATGTGCCTCATAACTTCAAACAAGATTTTGTTGAACTTGAATCACAGAAAATGCACAATTCTATGCTACCATGAGTTGAAATGGCAACAACAAAAAGACTACACATGGTAATAGAATCTTTCATATTCAAAATAAAAAATTAACTCTCCTATAATTAAAGCGCATCTTGTATGGGACTATAGGCCCATGAATAACTTCATTATTTTTATGATATCATTCATGCATCTTCTATTTTTTATTATTTTATGAGCAAAATTATTTCGAAAGAAAACCCTAACATTGTATACAATATATGCTCAAACTATATCAGGTGTCTTTTATAGAATGTCTCATTGTTTCAACTTCTAGGACGGATTACGATAACTGTAACAGCCCAGGCCCATCGTTCTGATAGTGGGAATGGATTGAACGTGTACTTGAACCCCAGGGTACATGGTTCGATTCCCACGTATGGCAAAAACTCTACTAGAGAGGAGAGTATAGAAGATCGTGAGGTAAAGTGGCCCAATTGGTAGTGGGAATGGATTGAACATGCGATCCCGGCACTGCCACCTCACGATCTTCTCCACCCCCATCTCTAATGGAGTTTTTGCCTTCCGTGGGAATCGAACCATGTACCATGAGGTTCAAGTACATGTTCAGTCCATTCACACTACCAATTGGTCCAATTTACTATTGATTTGAGATAGTTCTCTTATGTATTGAACATTTACTAGTTAATGAAATGCATTAAGTTTGTTTGATTCAAAGCAAAAAAATAGGTTTAGTTGAATTCGAGGTTTTTAAAAAAAGTTTAAGACGTCAACTTTATCTTTATCTTTATCTTTATTATTATAAAACGAATACGACTAAAGGCACAGTTAACCCTAACCCTAATTTTAATGGTCTAGATTTTGACATAGGGAAAAAAAATATCAACGGTTACGATAAAAACTTGAATAATCAATTTTTAATAATCTTTAATTTTATCTTTATCTTTATTATTACAAAACGAATATAACTAAAGGCACTTAACCCTTAACCTTAACCCTAATTTTAAACCTTAACCCTAATTTTAACCCAAACCATTAACCCTAACCCTTAACCCTAAACCCTTAACCCTAACCCTTAACCCTAACCTTTAATCCTTACCCTAACACTTAAACCTAACCTTTAACCCTAACCCTAATTTTAACCCTAACCTTTAACACTAGCCATAATTTTAACTCTAACCCTTAACCCCACTAACCCTTAACCCTTAACTCTAACCCTTATCCCTAACCCTTAACCCCCTAAAACCCTAAACCCGTAACCTTAACCCTAATATATTTTATCACCAATTTTTTTTGTTAAAAGTTTTGTGTTTTATTATTTATGGATTTTTTGGTTATTTAGTTTTTATGTTTTTTTTTTATTTTGATCAATTGAGTTTTTATGTTCAGTTGTTTATGAATTATAGTTTTTTTTATTTTACAATATGAAATATAGTTTTAAAATCATAAACTACGATAAGATTAGAAAGATAAAAAGGTAAATTAATTTTAGAATTCCTCCCCTCTGAACCAAACATATATGCAGTCAAAATTTCTTCCCTCCTCTCCTCTATTTTGAACCAAACATATAAATAATTTAAGACCTCTTCCCTCCTCTCCATAAGGATTTACTAGATGTTGATGCAACTGATCTTTTTTTAAAATTAGAACCGTTGTAAATATATTTGTCAAATGTGTTGATGTCAACATTTAAAATTCTTTCGTTTTTCAAATCCGCAAATTCTTATCCAAATGTTTCAATTGGTTATCAAATTTTCTTAACTATGTCAATGAAAGTTGCATCTGCAAAAAGAAATTTTTTGAAGTTAAAATTATTTAAAAAAAACTACTTAAGATTGTCAATGACACAAGAAAGTTAAATGATTTAGCCATTTTATATATTGAAAAATATATAATAAAACATATTGATGTAGCCATTTAATATTTTGTTATTAGATAAAAAAAAAATCAATGTTTTTTTAAAATTCAAAATTTGTATGCAATTTAATAATTAGGTCCTAAATTATAAGTTGGCCCCAAAGCCATTAAAATCTTAGAAAGTAGGAGGGCTTTCAATAAATAATATGGGTCAGTGGGATAATAACGGTTGGAGATGGAGTATGGAATGGATAGCACCGCTATTGTCCTTTGAGGTGGGATAATAACGGTTGGAGATGGAGTATGGAATGGATAGCACGATGCAGTTGTTGTTAACAAAATTGCCACCACGTGCAGTGTTAGCTAATCGGAGAGTTATTACAAATCAGCGTGATAATGTGTTTTTCAATTGTCTGTTCTCGCAACAAGTGTGAAAAAAAAATATTTGTTGGGTACTGGTGGATTGCATTGTGTTTGAAGAAAGATGGAGTCATTTCACTTTGTTTAGGTCCTAAGAGAAAGCTTAGTGACTAACTAGCCAATAATATAAACTAAATAAATTAGTTAATCAATGATTCTTTTTTTTTTTGAAACAAGTTAATCAATGATTTTAGCGGATATATTAAAGACTAGAAGGAGGAGTATATATGGAAAATGGAAACTAGATAGAAGCAAAAGAAGATTTTAGCATATCACTACTCGAGAAAATATCATCTTGTTCAATCGAGCATGTTTGTCTTTGCTGACATAAGCAAGGATACATTTGACATTAGCTAGTAAATGATAGCAAACAAATTATCAAGTATAAGTATGCTTCTGGTAGCAAAGACATCATATAAGCAAGTGAAGAAACATCATATAAGACAGAGCTTAAAAGCCAACAAGCATAAAGTTATTTGAACAAAACTTCATTCAAGTTTCAAAATTCTCAAAAACCCATTAAGCATAAAGTCTTAAATTAAATCTAAGAGATCATTAAAAGTATTTGAACGAAACTTAATACTTGCAGATGAAAAGTACAAAAATAACAATTTAGGAAAAGATATAGATTAAAAGCCTGGTGCAAGGATCTTAGTATAAGAAAATCATAATCTAATCTTCATCCTCCTCATCTCCATCACCACCAGAAGCCTTCTTTGCTGCAGCCTTCAAGTTCTTTCGCTTCACACGACCAGGAAGACCACCACCAAAAGGACTTGTGAGTGAAAAGTCAATGTGCTTCTGTGAATCAACCCTCACCATGAATGATGGAATGTTCACCACTTGCCTTCCAACCCTGTGTGAAATCAAAAATGACATTATCATCCAACTCCAAACAATTCTCTTTATAACGAATAAACATTAAGTGCCATCATAAGCATACAACAAAAAGAGGTTCATGTAACAATTGGAGATTCGCTATACATCTCAAAAGAAATAGAGGATTCCATTACTATAATTTCATTCGCATAAATAAATGATATATATCTCACATTTCTAAAAATATTAACATTGATTATACAAACATAACTATAGCAAAGGAGCACATCAAAGGTTGAAGAGAGCTAGTAAATACTCATTAAACCTCTCTACTTTCTTCCAGATATAATTTCAAGTTTTACAACTCTCACTTGATGCAAACTAAAATATCAATAGCAATTCTACAAATTACGTAAACGATTGTCAAACTAAGTGATGCTATCAACAATCATTTAACACATGCAATTTTATTAAAAAAAATGAAACATATTGTTATAGCAATTCTAAATGGGAAATAAAAAAAACATTCAACAAAAAACCCCCCAACTAACAAATCAACAAACATGGATTCACAAACATCAAAAATCATATCAATTGGAAAAATAAAAATTCAAAATGTAATAAATCAGATCTTATTCTAACAGTTCCAATTTATTAATTGAAGTAAAAACATGATCCATAATATGAAATCTAAATTATAAATAAACTTAATTACAATAAAAAAATACCTGATGTGTCTCTGCCTAATAAGAACCCTAGCATGATGAATAGACTTAGCCATTCCAGATTTGAACACAAGAGTCTGAAGACGACGCTCAAGAAAATTCTCAACAGTAAGAGCCAAAACATAATCAAGCTTGTTCTGAGTTTCATCAAGAAGACCATGCTTAAACATTCTCCTTAGAAGAGCTTCACCCTCGAAGATCCGACGAGGATTCTTCTCATCCAGTGTCAACAGATTCCTTGCATTGTTACGGATACGGCTAAGAGCATATTGAACTCTCCATAGCTCTCTCTTGCACCGAAGACCGTACTCTCCGACGAGCTTCAACTCAGCATCTAAACGCTCTTTCTCGTATGGACGACGTGGCTTCTTGAAGGTTTTCCCATCTGTTTCAAATCAAAAATCAAATCAAATTTGATATAAATAAATTCAACAATCGGAAAATGGGGAAAAAAAAGAAACAAATGAAAGATGAAATAGAGATGTTGATGGTAAAGACTTACAGTTTCGATAATAAGAAACGTGAACCATGGCTGCTGCCGCCTGTGTTCTCTGCCTCTCTCGCCGGTGTCTGTTTGATTTTGCAGCTGAAGCTATCAAATGTTAGGTTTCTGCTTTTAAGAAATCTCAAAACCCTAATATGCCTGATGGGCCGGACTTTTCATTTTTTTGAGTGAGTTATTGGGCTTTACTCTTTGTGAATTGGGGAATTTTCTCTTTCCCCCGGAACTCTTTATCCCCCCCCCCCCCCCCCCCCCGATTTTCCAATTTTGCCCTTGAACCAAAAGTTCGGGACGCGTTTTCCGAACTTTTCGTAGTGTAAATTTGGAAAAAAAAATTGGAATACAGGTTCCAAAGTTCATATTCAAGGCAAAAAAAGTTAGGAAAACCTATTTCGAACTTTTCAACCAAGGGCAAAATCAAAATATTTGGGGGGGGGGGGAGAATAATTCGTGAATTTGGTTGTTTTTAACCGTTTCACATATTTGAATTTTTTCTTCCCACCCTCGTGTTTCTTTTCTTCTCTAATTTTTCTAATTTTGACCTTGTATAAAAACTTCGGAAAGTTTTACTAGTTCAAATTTAAAAAAAAATTGAAAATTATATTCCGATTTTTTTTACAAGACAAAAAAAATTCGAAAGCGCGTTCCGAAATAATTATTCAAAGACAAAAAAGGAAGATTGGGTATAAAATAAACATGGGGTTTGGAAAGAGACATTTTCCACATATTTTTTGTTTTTAAAAAAATTATTTTATTTTGTCTTAAATTTATCAACGTACATTTTATTTTTATTTCTACATTTTGTATAATGCTGTTTAATTTTCAAAAAAAAAATATTATTTTAATTTGTAATAAATTTATCAACGTACATTTTATTTTTATCTCTACATTTTTTTAATTTGATTTAATTTATTTCATTAAACTTATTATTTTTTTAATATCTTTTGAATTTTCAATTTATCTCTTTCAATACTTTTTACGTAACATAAATATCTCAACAAACTAAAAATATTATACTCCCTCCGTTTCTTTTTAAGTGTCCAAAAACGTCGAATTTAGCGTTTCTATTTAACTGTCCATTTAGTGTTTTAAGGGTATGATTTGTCAATTGGACCCTTTGTCAATTACTCATATCTTTTTCAATAAAACTAATTAATGCTATATATTTAGAAAACTAAATCATTTTATTTTTAAAATTTTTTTTTGGTACATAACATATTAAATTTCGTTTTTTTTTTGTGTGCATAATATATTAAATTTATTGGAAAGAGAAAGTGTGTGCAAAAAAATAGAATTTTATTGGTGAATTAATATTAGGGTATAATAGGAAAATAAGGTGCAAAAATAAACTTTCTTAATTTATTGTTACTATTCAAAACGGACACTTAAAAAGAAACGGAGGCAGTACCTTTTTATTTTTTGGTTTTTTGTTGTATCTTATCTTCAAAACTAAATTTTTAAAAGTGCATAAATTATTTGTTACTTCTTTATTTTTTTATTTTATATTTCAAAAAAAAACTCAAGTATTGCTCAAGTAATTAGAAACCAAACTTGAATACTTTTAATTGGGAAGTTAATTTTGAACTTAATATAAAATTGAGAATTTTACTTTAATAAAGAAATTTTAATAATGCAAATTTAAATTAAAGAAATGATAAAACCACAAATAATATACAATAACGTCTAATTTTTTTAATATTAGAAAAAATAATACACATTTTCTTTTCCTTCATTTTAATGTGTTAAGTATGACTATTGAAGTCATACATATCAATCACCAACCAATTACATGCATATGACACCACCAACAAATTATGAAGTTTAAATTCAAAAAATTTATTATTAATAAATCATACATAATTCATTTATTCTCATGTATTAAACATGACTCAAAGTCATATATATCAATCACCAAAAACACACAAAACCAATTATAGCATGCATAACACCATCATTATATTAGAATTCACTCTCCTTACTATTTCATGAAACACTACATTCATAGTCTTTTTTTATCCCTTATTTTCTATTGTATTTCTCTGTTTTTTTTTTCTTTCAATATTTTTTGCATACATGCATAAAAATAAAAACAATTGTGCAAACTTATGAAGTACATTACTAATTACTATTACAAAAACAACAAAAATATATCCTGTAACTATTTAAAATATTGTTAAAATAAATTTATTTTCATCCAATATATATATATATATATATATATATATATATATATATATATATATATTTTTTTTTTATGTATTAGTAAAACATTTATTTGGTGCCCCTTTAAATATGGGGCCATGAGAAGTCGTAAATCTCGAATCGTGCTCAAATCCGCCATTATTTTTGCGTATTCATTATATAAATTTATTTTATCTTCATACACCGTTAAACTATTTTTCTCGTGCGTATGGATTTTTTGTTATTCTAGATTATTCATTTTACTTAATTCTATCTATCTATCTATTCATCCATCTATATATATATTATAACAAATATTAAATTTTTATAAATCTAGCTTGGCCAACAACAGGAAAATTACACTAGCCGTCTATAAAAAAGATAAATTATTCGGTACACATCTTATTTGGATATGTATCGGTACATCTGTTGAGTTGGACAATTTTTATAGATTCGTAAATGTAGTTTATTAAATTTTTTATATTAAATACACTATTTGTGGATCTATCATAACTGGCCACGCCAACAATGCACCCATATATAGCCACGTAAGATGTGTATCGGAGTGTTCACCAAAAAAATATCGCCTTCTATTTGTTATGATGATTTTTCTCATAAAAAATTATGATTGTAAAAAGTTTTATTTGTATCTCTTAAAAAAGATAATTATTTTTTTATTATTGAAGGAAAACGTAATACTCACAATTTCGATAGTATGAATGAAACATGGGTTCTATGCTTTGCCGCTGGAGCACTTATAGGTTTTTGAATAAAATGTTGAAATGTTATGTTAAATGTTTTTAAAGATTACAAAACTTTGATCTCAAGACGATCGGGTTTTTGTCCTCTCAAAAGTTCACTTACGAGAACGCAACTAAATCTAATGACTAATGTTAATTGCGACTAATTAGTGTAACAAGTGGTCTATGATGGACAAAGAATAGGTACCATTGGATTGATCTTTAATCCACAATGTTATCATGTACTTTCTACACATGATTTTAGGTTCAACTCAATTGTCTCTCATCTCAATCACTCAAATGTCAAATCTAGATCTTTCTCTTATAATTGGAATTTTATAATTAATTTTATTTAAAAAATTGTAAACTTATAGATTAATTAAAATAGGATAAAGTAAGTTTTTGTCTCTAGAAAAAAGACAAATTTAAATTTTAATCCTTAAAAATAAATATTTTGTTTATAATGGAGCAGATGATAGAACTTACGAACTCTAGCATACTAGTTTCGTAAAGTTTTCTATTTTATTTTTTATCCCTAACTTGACATGTTATAATCATTTTTTTTAACATAATATGAACATACAGAAATTTTACATAAAATGGATTCATCTTGAACATTAAAGGTTATAATTTTGACAATAACATTAAATTTTTGGCTAAACTATATATTTGGTCCCTTACGTTTATTTTAGGTTTCAATTTGGTCCCTTACGTTTAAAAAGTTTCAATTTGGTCCCTTACGTTTATTTTAGGTTTCAATTTGGTCCATTCCGTCAGTTTTTGCACATGTGGCAGACGGTTTGCTTACGTGGCAAACGGTTTGCACACATGAATTGACACGTGGACACTTGGACACGTTGACACGTGTCCAATTGAAACAGTGGAACAGTGGAATCTGACGGAATGACCAACTAATGCAAACATTGATAACGTAAGGGACCAAATTGAAACTTTTTAAACGTAAGAGACCAAATTGAAACCTAAAATAAACATAAGGGACCAAATATGTAGTTTAGCCTAAATTTTTCATTAGAGACAAAAAATAAAAACGGAAAATTTTGGAAGGATAATATAACACCCCACGTCTATGTCTAGAATAAAACGTAGAATATTATTATTGGAACTGAGTCATTATTATTACAATTCAGAAAGTTAAGCACACGCAGGTGCTAAGTACAACACAGATACAAAAATTCAACGGAAGCGAACGAGAAATACACCAGAACATTATTGAAAGATACAACTACAAGACAAAGAAATAGAAAGTATGAATCAAAATGCAATCCTCAAGCATAGCCACGAGCACGCCATAACCAGCATACCTTAACCAACCTGCTTATCTGAAGAAAAAAAATTGTATGGAGTGGGGTGAGACTACTAAGCCTCAGTGAGTCCTACTACACCGGGGGATTCCTAAATCAGTCATAACATGATAGCATATATATATAACATAACATAAATAAGGGTGTAACACAGATAACAATCTCTTATTCATTTTAAACACAAGGACACTCTGAGGTGAGCAGGTCTCAGAGGCCTGCCATATCCGACGACCGATTCGGTCACGGCATGCAGCTCACAATAACATATTCTGATGGATACTCCCATTGGAAGTCCATAAGCGACATCACAAATCGCACCTGATTGACTGATACTAAATTGGTTCTTTGTAACGCCCCAAAATTTTAAACTAGTATATTCTTATATTATTAATTTAAGTATTTTTATAAAATGAATTTGATTATATATTTAATTATATTTTCCATAATATTTTGAGAAAATAATATTATCAATATGTATAGAATACTATGTTAGTACTAGTTAAGTGTCTAAAGTGTGTGAGAATGTGTAAATAATTATTTTCATAAAAATAAACTTTAGATATAGAAATATATATCTAATCTATTAAAGTAACGTAAGCTATGGCTATATTTTGAAAATTTAATTTTATCAAATTTTGATTAACTTCTGTGTGTTTTTTGGTAGTATTTTTTGTATAGACAGATAAATAATTTATTATTTTTAAAGTAGATATAAGAAAAGTAATTTTAGAAATCAATTATGAAATATTTTAGGAGGTTGTAGTAAAAGTTTTGGCTTAAAACTCTACCGAATTTCAGACAGTGATTTACTTGACTGTATAAATTTTTATCACATAAAAAGAAAAGAAAAATATTTTTGAAATCACAAAAATATATAGGTGAAGGTAGTGTCATTAACTTTATCATTTATGTTATTAAAATAAAATTAAAAAAAAAAATTTAAATGGCATAATTTAGAGGATAAGAATGCCAAGTTAAGAGATAAGTGTGTAATGTTAAGATAAAGAGCTTACCTGTGCATGTACCAACGTGGCCTTAATTTTCTTCACAAGTGAAAATAGAAAACGTGGGCTTAACAATTACCATGTAGAAGTAAAATTAGAACTCTATAAATAGGATCTTTAGGCTTTGTTTGGAAGTTTTGAGAGGAAGGAAAGGAAATGTTAAGGAGGGGAGGGGAAGAAAAGGGAGGGAAGGGATAAAGGAGGGAAATCCTTCCCCTTATTTGGGAGTTGAAAAACCAACAAGGAAGGACATAGGGGGTTTATGTGATGATTTTACTATTTTACCCTTTTTTCCCTTAAAATTAAAACATTGTGTTATATTATTTTGCCCTTTTTGAGAATAAGTTTCGATTTCAGATAAAAAAAAATTTTGGAACAAAAGTTTACGATATTTTTTCGGGAAAAAAGATCTAATATTTTATTCGAAAAAAAAGTTCCCGATTTTTTCCAGAAAAAAGTTTCCAATTTTTTGTTGGGAAAAATGTTCCCGATTTTACCGGAAAAAAAGTTCTCGATTTTTCCCAAAAAAAGTTTCTGATTTTTTCCAGAAAAAAAGTTCCCGATTTTTTCCCGAAAAAAGTTTCCGATTTTTTGCCGGGAAAAAGAGTTCCCGGTTTTTCCAGAAAAAAAGTTTCCGATTTTTTTCTCGAAATTTTTTTTTCGATTTTTCCGGAAAAAAGTTCTCGATTTTTCCGGAAAAAAGTTCCCGATTTTCTCCCAAAAAAAGTTTCCGATTTTTTGCCGGGAAAAAAAGTTCCCGATTTTTCCGGAAAAAAGTTTCCGTTTTTTCCGGAAAAAAAGTTTCCGATTTTTTCCGGAAAAAAAGTTCTCGATTTTTCCGGAAAAAAGTTCCCGATTTTCTCCCAAAAAAAGTTTCCGATTTTTCCGGAAAAAAGTTTCCGATTTTTCCGAAAAAAAGTTTCCGATTTTTTCCGGAAAAAAAGTTCTCGATTTTTCCAGAAAAGTTCCCGATTTTTTTCAGAAAAAAGTTTCCGAATTTTTGCCGGGAAATAAAGTTCCCGATTTTTCCGGAGAGAAGTTTCCGATTTTTTGCCGGGAAAAAAAGTTCCTGATTTTTTTCGGAAAAAAAGTACTCGATTTTTCCGGAAAAAAGTTCCCGATTTTTTCCAGAAAAAAGTTTCCGAATTTTTGCCGGGAAATAAAGTTCCCGATTTTTCCGGAAAGAAGTTTCCGATTTTTTGCCGGGAAAAAAAGTTCCTGATTTTTTTCGGAAAAAAAGTACTTGATTTTTCCGGAAAAAAGTTCCCGATTTTTTCCAGAAAAAAGTTTCCGAATTTTTGCCGGGAAATAAAGTTCCCGATTTTTCCGGAAAGAAGTTTCCGATTTTTTGCCGGGAAAAAAAGTTCCTGATTTTTTTCGGAAAAAAAGTACTTGATTTTTCCGGAAAAAAGTTCCCGATTTTTTCCAGAAAAAAGTTTCCGAATTTTTGCCGGGAAATAAAGTTCCCGATTTTTCCGGAAAGAAGTTTCCGATTTTTTCGGAAAAAAATTTTTCAGATTTTTTCCGGAAAAAATGTTTCCTATTTTTTCCGGAAAAAAGTTCTCGATTTTTCCGGAAAAAAGTTTTTTATCTTTTGGAATGAAATTAGGCTAGGGCTAAAATTGGAATTTTGAATTATTGTAAGGGGTAAAATAGACAATTTATATAGTTAACCCTCCAAAACCCCCAATTTGGGGGAACTTTAAAATTGTATAAAATAAGCCCCCCAAAACCCCCCAAAACCTTTCCTTATTTTTTTAAAACTCCCAAACAAGGGTTGACCTCTTCCCAAGCCTCTCCTTCCCCTCCCTTCCCCTCCAAAACCCAACTCCCAAACAAAGCCTTAGTGTTCTCTAATTACCCACAACTAGCAGTCTAGCACTATCAAGAAACTAGGAATTAAAAGGTATGTTAGTGATCAATCTCTTCTTTTCATTCTTCTTATATACTTGTATTTTATTCAGTTTCTCTTTCAAGTTTAGTTGCTAGCTAAACCAAATGTTTTATTTACTTCTCAGTTAGTTTAGTTAAGTAGTAACAAAACCTTTGTCTAATTCTCATCATGATCAAGTAACATTAGATAAGAAAGATGGAATTTCATTTCTCTTGTTTTGCAATTACTTAAGTCTTGTGAATTTGGAAATCAAGTTAAAATAATCCTTATGAGTAGCTTTGTTTAGAAGTTTCTAAATAACAGAGCTTTGATTTGCTCTTAATTTTAAAAGGATAATATAACCATGTTGAAACTTATAGCCATGAACCTTTAGCTCATAATGTCTTAACAAAAATTGTTGCAAGCTGTGAATTTTTCATACTTAAGCTTATAAACAACTTACTGATCCCCTGTATTTTTGTCCAACCTCCTTTAAGGAAGTTTAGTCAAAAGGGTTTAACTTACTATAAACTAATGCATACTGATCAATTTCATCTATTGATTATTTTTCTTTCCCTCATATAAAGTCTTTATGTCCAAAATTTCTAAAAGAAAAATAGGGTATTAGTTCCTCAAATATATTAAGTCACTGGTTGTCCATTTGTTTCGATTTTACTTTGACATTTTTATTATCCTTATTGTTTCTTTAGGTGATAACTAAGTAAAGTGTATACTTATGTAAAAAGATAGTACCAAAACAGAGTACTTCACAAAATGAAAATTTTGGATTAATATGATGAGTTAAAATATCAAGTACTTTGGAGGCAAAATGTCATGCAATTATCTTGACTATGTTAGGTTCCAGCTTTTGAATAATTCCTTTAACAATGTTAGAATTTTAATTATAATGATAGTTAGTTAAGAGATAGTTGTTTTGATGAGTGAATATAGGTAGCATAGAAGAAGGTGATTGCTCAAGTTATTTTGGAAAGCCTTGAGGTAAGGGGAATTGCTAATAATAAGTTTCGATGAGCACAAGAAATGTGTTACTTGTATATATCTATTATTAATTATAATTAGGGAAGTTGTGTACTTAGTGTTAGTAATTTTAAATTGTTAAGGTATCTGCAAAATAAGTTATTGATTTAGTTTGATTATATGTGTGAATAAACTTTCTGCAATATATGATTTGAAAATATTTTAATTGATTTGGCAATTGAAATTGTTATTATCGATGTCTTTTTGAAGAAAAATAAATAAATTATCTATGTCTTTAATTGGTTTATTTATGATGATATCTATGTGCTTGAATGTTTATGGTGAAAGTTTGAGGTGGTTTCTCATAAGTTGGATTGTGAGTCTCGAGGATTAAAATGTCAAGCTTGATGTTGACATGGACAAATTAAGTTGAAGAGTTATATAATAATCACCTTGGGTTGGTGAAGAGCAAAACAGGATGTTTCTTACAGTACTATAATGTATGTAAGACTGAGGATAGGTTCGGCTGGGTCGCCTACAGACCTCATGGGGATCACCTACGTTTTGAACTCCTACCAATAGTCAGTGATAGCAACTCTGACTGGAGGAAATCATAAAACCCGACGTGGTGAAACCTGACTGTGCAGGACTATCTATAATAAGGTGCAGCGCTCGGGCCAGAATGGTTGAGACATATTTGATATATGTTGGTTGCAAACAACCATGATATGGCAGTTGAAACGGCCTTACGCTCATAATAGAGTCTCCATGGAGTAGGTTGAAGAAAGATATTACTAACTAAGTTAGAGGACTAACTTTGAGTGAAGAGTTTGATTTGGACGTTATATTTATTATAAATGACTAAGTTTTTGATAATTGATATATTTGGTAATTGATATATCTGATAAAGTATATTATCTTTGTTTTTGTCTAATTGTTGATATAATGTTTTGTGTAATTGATATCTTTGTGATTAATTGATTATATGTGACTACTTGATTACTTGATTTTATTTGATGTCAATACATGATTAGATACTCAGGTATGTATATATATACTATTTAAATAAAAATGCATGTACCTGTATAATATTATGTGTAGCCTTGTGACATCATCACGATGGTAACTTGTGTACGAGTAATTCACCCCTTACAACAGTCAGTGCAGGATACCATAGACCTCAAGTTAAAGTTCATTGGAAAGAGGAAAACGGCATTGTGAGAGACATTAATATCAAGACAGTTAGTGTTGATTAGAGATCTAGTTTTATTTTTGGAGTCCGAAGAGAAAGATCTCTTTGAGATTAAGGTATTGATGGTGTCATTGGAGTACTCTCTCGATGACATCTTTAGTGTTTGACCAGCTCGTGATCAATTGTGGGTTAGAGTCTTTTGTAGATATTATCTTTTGATTATTTTCATTTGGAAGATTGTAAGATACTTATGTGCAATAAAAATATATATTTTATGTTTACAGATCTTTTATTTATAAATGATGCATATTATTCATGGGCTTACTTTAACTTTGAATTTATATAAAGAGAATTTTGAAAAGTTTTTATAGACAAAAATATAGTATATTATTTCTCACTTGTAATTTTCCTTTCACAAAAATAAATCAACATAATTGCAATTGCTTGTATTTAAGCATTTAAATTTGGGTAGAGAACTGTGACGCTCTTCTTTTCAGTCTCTGAAAAGGGGGTGTTACATTCTTACTACCATAATTTTCCAAAAACCCGGGGAGCATACAAACCTATTTAATTCCTGAGTTACATCCTATAGATTATCTGTGATTAAAATTCTGTTCGACATTATATTAATTACATTACTGCAAACTATCTGACTCTGGTGAGGATATAAAACGAGTGTGTGAGACTTTGTTAGAAAATGTAAAAATGCAGGTCTGTTCTGTCAAGCTCGCTACGGCGAGTTACTAGCTCGCCACGGCGAGATTATAGGTCCTGGCCTAAATCAACTCGCTAGGAGAGAAGAAGCTCGCCACGGCGAGTATCATCAGCCCAGAAAACCCAGCTCGCCATGAATGCTCGCCAGCAACTCGATATGGCGAGTTCATGCAGAAAGTGTCCTTTTTGCGAAATTCACAATTTTTCAAGAGAAACACATACAATCCTCAATTAAATCAGTGCAGTAATATAAAATACATAATATAAAACAGAATGGAGGGAAATTTGGGAGTTAATTCCCCTCACACAACATTTTCCTAAATTCTTAAGTTGACATGCAAAATTCATGATTTTGGGGAAACTAACTACCTAGCCTAAGAACCCACCTGGATTTGAAGCTTTAATCTTGCTTCTGGGCTCTTCTAACAGCTACTAAAACCTCCCAGCAACTCCCACGAACACAGGACCAGAATTTTGAAACTTTGACAATTTGAGCTCTAAGACTTGGATTGTGTTTTGATGCTGAAATCAACTGGGGTTTAGGGGTATTTATAGGAAGTTTACTGAGGTAGAGGACAGTAGAGTTTGTCTCAGAGCTTGCTTTGCATGCAATGGGATTGGCTCAAGAAATGGTGTGAGTGAAGTTGTTGTTGTGTAGTGACATGTGAGGCTTTGGGAATGTAGTGGTTCAGTTTGATTCCCTTACTGAATTTGCATGTGGGAGATTCTCTGAGTTTCAAGGTGTGGTTGTGAAGAAGTGACAAAATTTTGAGTTTGGGGAAAATTTGAGAATTGGAGTTATATGTTGGTGTTGTTGTTTCAGGAGGAAGAGGAGAGAAATGAGAGAGTTTGCTTATCAAATTTTCTATTTGTTGAGTGGAATGAAAAGGAGACTAAGTCTCAAGCCTTGGTATACTTGCATGTTGGTGTAGGTGGCAAGTGAGGTGTTGAATGGAAGTGAGAGAGAGAGACACGTGAGGGAGGGAAAGATGAAGGGGTAAAGTGAGTTTTTCTTGTGTTAAATAATTCACGGGTGTGAGATAAATGTATTAGTGTGTAATTTAGGTTCAATTAGGATTCTTAATTTTTACACATAATTCATTTAATTCCCAAGACTTAATTAATTAATCACCACTAATTAATTTTTAAATTATTAGGCAAAGCTCTAATTAAAATTAATTAGATAATTTAGAGGTTGGGATATTACAGATAAAAACATCATATATATTTTTAGAGAAATGCTAGGGTGACACTTTCATTCCCTTTTTATTCCTTTTTACTGGTTACCGGATTCCATGAGAGGTGTAGTAATTTATTTTATTTTTTCTTTATTTTTTGTTCTAACTTCTCTTCTAGATTCATCCAAAATTATATTGGTTCTCGTGACTGCAACATCCAAGCACCACTTACTTCATCTTCCATGTTCTTTTGCCAAAGGAAATTAAAGTTTTTGTTCATCCATTGACAACTAAAACAAACCGACAAAATTGATAAAACAAACAATAAAGCAACAAAAATTTATCCAACTCAATCTAAAACAAAGGATTATAGTTTAGAAAATTTGAGGGGAAAAGATCAGTTATGTAATTAAAACCTTCTCTCGTTCTATCGTCACTTCCGGCAGCTCCAACACTACAATCGATCGTCCTTGGTTTCCTCAACTACTACTCCTCCACCACTGCCCTCCAATACCAAGCATATTTTTAATATTGATCTAAGACAAAACGATCAAAGGCAGCCGGAGTTATTGTTGCAAACGACAACGGCTAATGGAACATGGGAAAGAGACAAACGAATGCAAGAGGTTGTTATAAAGACATTGAGGCTAATGGAGCATGTTGAATTCATGGAGTTTTTTGTTGATTGGAGAATATGAAAAAACAAAATAAAAAAGAAATATAATTTCTCTTAACTGGCACAACCGGTTATCCGGTGAAAAAAGAAAAAGCAAGGATGGCGTGGCTTATCACTATTGAAGTGTGTTTGAAGAGTGTGTGACAATAACATTTCTCTCGGAGAAATTTATATTTTACGTTGCAATGATGAACTGTGTGAGAGAGAGAGTAGTTCTGTTTTGTTTCCTAAAATAAAAAATTATAATGTATGTAATTTGTTGGACAAATCTAATATCTCAACAGTTTATATTTGTTTTGCAACGTATTCAAATTTTACAAGTGGGAATGGAGATGGTCATTTCTTCTCCAAATGGAGAGGATTTGGACCAATATTTCTAACTACCCGCTCAATCCCAATTTGAGAAGAAGCGCTTCTACAGCAGCTGCCTCAAAGCACAATAGATCCATTCCATACCCCATCTGCAACCGTGTTATTATTTATTGATATTGAAAGCCCTCCTACTTTCATAAGATTGTGCCACCATTCATAGCGATGTTCTCCGCAATCTATAATTTAGGACCTAATTATTAAGTAGTATACAAATTTTGAATTTCTAAAAAACATTGAATTTTTCTTATCTAATAACAAAATATTAATATAATACAAACAATTCTATATGCAAAGTCACTAATAATTATATTTACATTAATATGTTTTATTATATTTTTCTCAATATATAAAATGACTAAATCATTTAACTATTATTGTGTCATTGACAATCTCAAGTAGTTTTTCAATAATTCGAACTTCGAAAAATTTCTTTCTATAGAAGCAATTGTCATTGACATAGTTAAGAAAATTTGATAAGCAATTGAATTATTTGGATAAGAATTTGTGGCTTTGACAAAATAAAGAGTTTTAAATGTTGACATCAACACATTTGACAAAAACATTTGCAACACTTTCAGTTAAAAAAAAATGATTATCTGCATCAACATCCAATAAATTTTTATGAGAAAATGCAGTCTTAAATTTTTATTCAATGATTTTAACATTTTTGCATTAAATAAAAATCCAAAAATACTCTCAATTTTTTTTGGTCCCGACCCCTGCATATAAAATGCGGTTCCCCTACCAATTGAGTTAAGCTCACGTGGACTACTCTAAAAAAAAATTAATTGCTCAAATCTATTTTTCAATTAAGTTATTTTCAATGAATTTTGATATTTATTTTGTAGGACTTAATGAGCCTTTAAAAAAATATTTTGAGACTCAATTTTAAATTTATTTTTTATACCTAGTGACCGCCCTCTTTACCATGCCTCAAATACGAACCCGAATCACACTAGAGAGGTTGAGGAGTAGTGTTGGTGTTTTTTTATGAAAGAAACATAACTGATGGAAAGAAAGCAGTTCTGTTTCTATAACAGACTGCTTCGGTTCGTATCAACCGAAATTCTTTAACCGAACGGTTCGTATAAACCGATATTCTCTAAACTTCGGTTCATATAAACCGAAACACTGTGCAAGAGCAAAAACATAAGTTAGGGGGATAAAAAAAACATGGGAGCTGAAAGAGAAATCTTCACACATTAAATACCATGTCGTCTTAAACATTTTTTAAAAACCTCAAATTCAACTAAACCTAAATAACTTAAACAGATGAAGTTAGATAGACAACGGGAAAAATACCGTTCCTACTTTCTTCTATGCATTTCTTTACATGAGAAAATCCAATTGCGTGTTTAAATTGAAATTAAATTCAACTGCACAATAGGATTAAAATATCATAATTAAACATTCACGGTTTAATAATATTTGAAATTAGATTAAGCTATGAATGTTTACTTTCCATCTACTCACACTAGCAAATTTCCCTCATTTTTATCAACTAGTGTTGTGCTAAAAAAAATTTAAAAAAATATTAGAAAAGAGAAATTGAAAGAATGAGCTCTTGCAGGGGTTATCGTAATCTATCTCTACAAATTGAAACAATGAGATGACATTGACATCAAATGTCTTAATAGAAAAGAGATGTTTTTTTGGAACAAAAAATAACAACCGACATCCTATAAAAGGCACCTGACATAATTTGAGTGTATATTGTATGCAATGTTAGGTTCATGTTTCCTAATAATTTTGCTCATAAGATAATTAAAAATTAGAAGATGCATGAATGATATCATAAAAATAATGAAGTTATTCACAAGCCTATAGTCCCATACAAGATGTGCTTTATAGGAGAGTTAAAAAAATTTCTGGAATATTAATTGTAAAAAAAAAAAAAAGCTTTTTCTAGAATATGAAAGATTCTATTACCAAGTGTAGTCTTTTTTGTTGTTGCAATTTCAATTCATGGTAGCATATAATTGTGCTTTGTCTGTGATTCAAGTTCAAGAACTCTTGTTTGACGTTATGGAGCACATTAGAAATTAGTTAAATTATTCAATCAATACCTTAAGCTTTTAGGAGAGTTGGTTCTTGATAAATGCAATAGTCGATTAAATCTAAATTAAATTGAGATCAATTATGATTCTACATTGCTTCAATTAAACTTATGGATGCAAGCATTACAACCCACTACAATACATGACATGATCTCAAATTATTGACTTATGCTTATATAATATTCCAAAAGATCCAATGTATTGAACAAAAGCAAAAAAAGAATATCAATGAAATTTGAAATTCTAAAGATTGTATCAATGTTTTTTAAAGGATCTGTAATTTCCCAAAAGAGAAAGGAGAAACAAGCACCTTAACATCCCATCACAGCACAATTAAACACAAAACTCCCTGATTGAATCATGGCAAGCAATTTCCACTGTGGTGCGCCTTCATCTACTACCCAAGCATTGACTTCTGTCACCATTCCACCATGAAGACTAGGACCTCCAATGACAACTAAATTATCTCCGCATGATCTGAAGGCCATTCCCCATCCATTTAAAGAGGTTACTCGATTAGGAAGGCTTCCAATTGTGACCCATGCATTTTGATCTTTAACATATTTTTTTACTACTTGTTGTGCATAATCAGCAGCAAATAATACATTGTTTACAACTGCAATTAAAGGAGGAGCCTCACTACCGACCGAATTCGCACCATCTCCTCCATTTCGAGGTGGGCACATGTTTGGTATTTTGCGCCACTTTCTTGTCTCCAAATCAAACTCTTCAGCACAGGTTAATTGTGTTGTTTTGTCCACTCCTACCCCACCGAGGACATAAAATTTTCCATCCATAAACACAGCTGAACACATTCTCCTTGGTGTGTTCATGTTTGGAAGAATCTCCCAAGTGCCAGTATCTGAATTATAAAGCTCAGAAGAGCTCAAGGTGTTGCCAAATTGGTCACAACCACCAGCTAATATTGCTATTTCTCCCAGACTTGCAGAACCAAACAAGCATCTTGGAGTATTCATTTTTGTTCCCTTCAACCATGAATTTGTCAGAATGCTATATTTATAGATCGCAGGACCTATTATTTCCCTTCCAAAAACAAGAAGCTCTGTACCAACAGCTAATGACTCCTTGTCTGAAAGCTTAAAACATGTATTAGAACTCATTTCAGGCAATTGCATCAACCGACCACGATTTGGATCGAAGGCCTCCCATTTAAGGACATCACAAGAAAAATAAACCCAATGTTCAACTATTGCCTTTTTCCGCCTAAGTTGATACAATTCTCCAGTCTTAATGAGTGACCGAAAAGTTTGGTTCAGTGCAGCAATCGATCCATAGTCAGATCTTGACAATCGAAGTAAGCAATGAATTGATGAATCACGATCGAGTTGAGGAATAAGCAAACATGATTCATCTGCATGATGTTCAACATTTTTCCGTGTTTCTCCTACTACCTCCATGGGATCATCTAGAATTTCACTTGACTTTTTCAACATAACTTTTGATTCTTCTACTTCCTAGAGATCATATTATTTTCGAAGTCAATTGAAGAAGTACAATCAACAAAATTTGTTGAAAAAAACCCATTAATTAAACATTTTTAACAAATATAAGGATGAAAGAGCGTACAAAATCACACAAATTTTTTCAAGATATAACACATTCGCAGATAGATAATATAAATTGTTGAGCATCCAACATGCGATATAACCTCATCCAGATCAATAATCAAAATCAAAATAATAAGAAGAAATGAGATACAATGTCCAAAAATGAATCAACATAAAAAACAAAATTTGACCAAATTATTGCGACATGCATACCCGGATTCAATGATCGAAACATTACATAAAAAAATAAAAGAACTAAAATTTTGCACTGCTATAAATCTCACATGCCCTTTATCTATGCCATTGTATTTGCACTAAAATTGTAGGAAAAAAACAAAAGAAGAAAGAAGAATGAAAGGAGAGATAGGGAAAAAGACCTTACAAATTTTGAACAAAGAATTAAGAAGTTGAGTCGAGTGTTTTTCAATTTGGGGATACTTTTGGTTCTCTTTCACACTCTTTTTATTTAGCACTTCTCTATTCTGTGTGAGCGAAGATTCTACGTCGTCAATATTAGGTCTTGAACATTGTTTGAGAGAGCTCACAACTAGTGTATACGTTTTATAGTGCAAAAAAGAAATCCAATAATTAATTTTTATTTATTACGAGTCAAAAGTAGTTTTTTTTGGTCAAGAAGTTGTTTTTAATAAAATTAATAATAAAAAATATGTACCTTGTGCTTACTATAGCTACTTTGTAGATTCATTGTATGGGGACTGCAAATCAAACCTAGTGGAATCTGGATTGTCTGTAATGCAAAAGGTATACAATTTCACGCAATTTTAAATTTCGGCCGTTAAATAGAAATCAGATAGTTCAGATTACATATTAATAAAATCAATTATATACAATCTCAACAATCAATTTTAGATCGAACGACTAATATAATAATTGCATTAACATAGTTATTGCGTTAAATCCTTTACCCATTCCCGTGACATTACCTCGTTGCCTGCATGTTTTAACTTTTTATTTTGTTTTTTCTATTTATCTTCTACTATTGCTATGGGCAGTTGTATGATACACAAGCTTTAGATAAATCTTGCATCATATCGAAATTTGTTTTCACTTTTAGATCAAATAAAAGAAAATGAGAGTTTTTAATAGTGATGGCAGAAAGAGCCAACCCGCCCTGCCACAAACCCGCAAAAAATGGTATAGAGCGAGCCAACTAGAATAGGGGGTTGAAAAGCTCACCTGCCCCATTTTATGGCGGGGTGGTGGATTGGCGCTACCTCGTCATTTTTTAAAAAACAAATATCACTTAATTCAACATTTGGTCCCTTATATTTATTTTAGGTTTCAACTTGGTTCCTTATCTTATAAAAGTTTCAATTTGGTCCATTATGTTTTGTATAAGTTGGTTTTTTTCGTCAGTTTTGATGTTTCCATCGTTTCATTTGGACACGTGTCCACGTGTTTATCTACGTATGCAAACCGTCTGTCACATGCGACAAAACTGACAGAAAGGACCAAATTGAAATCTAAAATAAACATAAGAAACTAAGTGAACTTT
The DNA here is from genome assembly GCA_030408175.1 of Trifolium repens. Taxonomy (NCBI): domain Eukaryota; kingdom Viridiplantae; phylum Streptophyta; class Magnoliopsida; order Fabales; family Fabaceae; genus Trifolium; species Trifolium repens. The sequence continues at coordinate 45,211,194 of CP125851.1, forward strand.
TAAAATATAAGGAGCCAAGTTAAAACCTAAAATAAACATAAGGAACCAAATGTTAAATTAAGCCAAAAAAATATTAATTAATAATTCACAAATACAATGTACGTATCGAGTATGTATAAATGATTATTTAGAAGTTCATTATACATTATAAAATATCTAAAATAAGAAAATAAAAGTTAACGAGTTCATCAATTCAAAAATATTAGAAACATGAGTTTTGTTAAGAAATAAAGTGAAAGAGCAAGAGAATAGTGAAAGAGATGATGAGAATATATTGTATTATTCCTTTCAAGTGTGTGTATTACATGAGAATGATAGTCCTACTTATGGGACAAAAGTAGGGGACAACCAAATCTATATCATTAATGAACATTCACTCAATATTATTCATAACACTCCCCCTTGAATATTCATTGATGATATGCCTCGTTAAAACCTTATTAGAGAAAAATCCATTGAAAAAAAATCCTAGTAAAGGAAAAAGAGTACATCATCCTTTGCGTGTGAACTGCCTCATTAAAAACCTTACCAGGAAAACCCAGTGGGACAAAACCATGGTGAAGGGAATGGTGAAGGGAAAAAGAGTGCAGAACATATTTGTGTCTCCCCTCATAAAGATGATTATATATGAGGTGGAGAAAAACCAAACAATCTTCTTTATTAGTTGCTCCAGAGCTTTACTTGGAATTGATTTTGTAGAAAAATTTGTCTTTATCTTCTTTATCGTACTCTTCTCAAAATTTGAAATTTGTGCGATTTATCTTCATATTGAATTGTTGAAAGAAACCTTTAGAAGAAAACCCTCAAATTCGTGTATATGATGAATTGCATACTTCAACCAAATCACATTCTTGATTTATCTTATCTAGTGCTAAACTTTTCTCATCAGTTTGTTTCATGAGGTTGTTATTGCAATTTGTCTCACAAATCTCTGTGAGCATTAAAAATAACCTACATATTTAAAATAACAAAATATATATTTGAAGACATATTGACAACAAATAATAGGTCAATATGTATTTGTCCCCAAACTGAACTAAAATGTGGTACTTCATGACTAATTAGTTCTTCATCATTTATTCGAACTCTAAATTGTTTATATCGGTAATCTTACAAAAATTTGGGTACGTAGCTGATCATTTTAGAACCTTTTGTATATAAGTTTCATGATTCACAAAATATTCTTTAAGTACATATTTTGTAATAAATGACCATATCTCATAAGCTCTCCAGGAGTCTTGATGATATTTTATCATCAACATAAATATTAAATATAGCAAATTTCTTGCCAAATATTTTCTTAAAAATGAACAAATTGTCATTTCCATATTTCTTATTTTGAAATATTCAACAAGGATATTATATAACATGCATATATATTAATTGCTTGAATACATAAGGAGACTTATTCATATTCATTAAGTCATCTCTTCGATAATTTTATTTACATGTCTCACAAAAATTAAATCCTTCAGGGATTCTCTGATAATCATCATTATCAAGTGAGCCGTTCAAATATGTTAAAACACATCTTTCACATAAAGTGAGTATTTCATATTTTCTCAACTTAATTAATCACAAAGAGGTTTTTGAATTCACTTTAGGTGAATATGCCTCTTGAAAATCAATTATAGACATTTATCAATATCCTCGAATAATAAGTCAAACTCTAAATCCTTAATAAATTAGTTTAATTTTGTATGACTTGCGTCTATCTATTTAGTCAATCATTTCATTGTCTATAATCCTTAATAAATTTTGACTCGTGATCCTCATTGTCATCTATCACATATAGCGCATTATTATGTGCAAAAATATTTTCAACGTTGACTTCATCGCAGTTCCATCATATTTCACTCATGACATAATTTACTGAGATCTTTTTATTGCAGGTACTTGATAAGTTCTTCTGGAACTGAAAAATTAATAATGTCACATTCTTTTCAAAATTTCCATATCCTTGTGAAGAAGATTTCCTTCTTGAACTTGGCTGAGTTTTGATGATAACAAACTCACATCACAAAAGAAGAAGGCTTATGGAGACCCAAGATGAGAAAACAAGATGAAGACAAAAAATTAAGCTTATTGATTAAATTATTTATAAGTATGGTCTTTATCTTTGATTTATCATTTTTAATAATTATATAACTTAGAATGCTCATAAATTATTTTAAAAATTAATTACAAATGTATTTCTAAGTTAAATATAAAATTCCATATGAAGCAAGCTCTTAAAAATATAAAAAGTTGTTTTTTTAAGAAAAGCTGTCTGAACTTTTTAAATCGCCATTCTGGTCAACCGATGTAAAAAAGCTGTTGCTGTTTGTACATTGATATTTGCATGACTGTTTGAATTTTGAAAACTGCATCTTTTACATCAGCCATGCGTAGCAAGCATCAATGACCGTACGTCTTTAGTTGGATTGAGAAGTCCACATTTCTCATGCTCTTAGATAAGGTAATTCTAGAGCTGATTTTTTTCGGCAAAATTAGGATTGACTAATCACGATAAAATTACTTTTTGGGAATTCCTGCATGTGGAGATGGAGGGCATCATTTTGTGTCTGATAATTTAAAAGGTTCCCCGCCCTTGTTCTTAATATAGTTTATTTTTGCTTTCTTTTTATTGCTTTTGCTTTTGTACAAAAAAAAAAACCTATTTTAACAGATAAATATAGATACGGTTAAGTTAAATACTTTCATTGGAGTTTAAATTCATTACCTCGTAGTTATGTGTGTGAATTTTTCTATGGTAATTCTCACTTTGTTTACCAAAAAAAAAAATTAAGTCATGAATTTAATCAATAATCTTGACACAGCAAGATAGCTAAAAACGCACTGTAGTTTGATATGGGGCGTTCCACGTAAGTGCTTTTCGTAGTGAAATTTTCCGTCTTCATTTTATATTTTTGGGTTTTTTTTTTATGGGTTAGTATTGTGGTTAATTTTGGTTAATTTGTTCTAATATGGCGCAGAATTGACAGTTGTTTCATAGGTCGGCTACTCCTATTTGTAATAGGGTATGTCAGTTGCAGTGCTATTGTGTGTGTTCATTGTATCTGCCTATTCGTGGGTTGGAATCAATTTGGGGGAGGTTGCAATTGTTGTCAAAACTTCCCTCCAAGCGGATGAATAGCTTCTAAATTTGAATTTCGAATTTTATTTAGTTGCTAACTGGTGTAGGTTGTATTTGTCATATACACATTGTCCATCCATTATATAAATGGTCAAGGAGGTTCTATGTTCTGTGTCCACATCGTTTGAACATATTCCGTCAAAAATGGTGTATAACGAGCAGAAAAGTGTTAATCAGAACTGTGTTGATGTTTCAGATATATTACCAGGGAAGGAAAATGCAAGCATTAAGGTGAGGATTGTTCGTATGTGGAAAGCTCCTGCTTTCCTTAATCCGTCTGAGACAAACTCATTGGAGATGGTGTTAATTGATTCTAAGGTGAGTTCTTGAGTCAATTAATTTGAGTTGCATTGGTTGTAAATCAGTATTTGATTTGTAATTAATTTTGTTTTATGTTGGGTGAGGTTAGGGTGGGAAGATACATGCTTCTGTTAGGAAACACTTGATCCAGATGTTTGAATCCAAGCTTGATGAGGGACAATTTTATCAGATTTGTAATTTCTCTATTGTTTCTCAGAGTGGATTATATCGGACAACATTGCATCCTTATAAGATTGTGTTTCAGAGTAAGACACAGGTGACCTCTTGTGAATCATGTGATATATATGATCTTGGTTTGTCATTGGTGAATATTGCTGAGATTTGTGCTCATACTCGTGATTACGAGTTCTTGGTTGGTGAGTATTGTTTTCGACGATGAATGTTATTTGTATGTTTACTTTTATTTTGGTAGTGGTTAATTGATGGATTAATTTGTAGATGTGATTGGTGTTATGACTGGTATGTCTGCGGAGCGAGAGTATATTAGGGATGATAAGATTACTAAAATGATTATTATTGAGCTTACTGATCACACGTAAGTTTGTATGCATGTTATTGTTTAGATTGATGGTGGATTTTGTGTGATTATTGATTGTTGAATAAGTTTGAGGCTGTTGATGAATTTTTTTATGTTTTTTTCTAATTAACAGTGGTAAGTGTGAATGTGCTTTATTTGGTGATTATGTGGATGAGGTTAAGAGGAAAGTGGAGAAGTCAACTTCTGGTTTGCCTATTGTCGTTGTTCAGTATGCAAAAATCAAAATCTTCAGAGGTAATTTAATTTGATTCGTGATGTGTTATATGTTGGATGTTGGATAATTCATTTGATTGTATTGTTATTGTTTTCAGACAAAGTATCGATCCAAAATGTGATCAATACTACTAGGGTTTTAATTAATCCTGATGTACCAGAGGTTGAAGCGTTCAAGGACAGGTTCTATAAGTTATTGTAAGTTAATGTCTATGATTGTCTATTGAGTTTTGTATTTAACATTCTGGTTTTGTTTGGTGATATAGTATTGCAGTTCATGGTATTGAGGCTGACACCACTGTTCCATTAATTGGTGAATCTGCAAAGCCTTCTGTTGAAGAAGAATTTCTTCGTATTCATCCTAAGAAAAGTATCGATGAATTGATGAATAAATGTGATAGTGGTGTGGTTGCTGTTTGTGCTGAGGTTGTCAGAATTGTTGAGGGGCATGATTGGTGGTATCCTGCCTGCAAATGCCATAAAAGTGTGGTGCCTGATGCTGGTTCTTATTTTTGTGGTTCTTGTGATAGACATGTTTTTAATGTGATTCCAAGGTAAGTGTGTTATTTAGAATATGGTGCTTAATATGCTGATTCTAATAATTTTACTGAAACGGTTATCAATTTATCATTGATAAATTTGAGATCAATGACTCTCTCTCTCTCTGCGTAGTTCCACTTATATTTAAATCTTTTATTATAATCAGCTTTGAGACTATACAATATTCCAGTACAAATTGGTTGTCATATGTATGATATGTGGTTAATATTAAGAAATCCATTTCTATAGTTTTAATGGTTTCCTTCACCTGCTGCTCATTCTCCTATTTCTTTCTTTTTTTTCTTGCTAGCATGGTTGCTGATTTTTCTGATTTTGATTTAAAAAGTGGGTAAGGGACTGCACACAAGCTTTTGGCGGGATACGTGGGTCGGGGATGCACCTTTACAGGACCGCTTCCCTCGCCTCTTCTCTATTTCTCTTCAAAAAGAGGCGTCGGTAGCGGAGGTAAGTTGTTCAAATTCTGGTTTGGAGCGATGGCGTCGGAGTTTTTTTGAGTGGGAAAAGGCTCTGTTGATTGAGTTGATGGAGTCCATTAATATATGGTGAGCTTATCTTTGGATGATGAAGACCGTTGGGGGTGGGTGCCGGAAAAGGGTGAAGAATTTACGGTCAAATCTACTTATCGAATTGTATCCAATTTAACAGTTCATGAGTGTGCGGTACCTCCATGGCATGCTCCAATTTTTACTTCTATATGGAAATCCCTGGCACCTTCAAAAGTGAGTGGTTTTATGTGGCAACTCCTCCATGGTAGAGTTCCGACTCGGAATAATCTTATTACTAGGCGTATTCTCACTGTAGAGGAGGACGTGTCTTGTGCTCTTTGCGGTGAGGAGAAAGAAACTGAGCTGCATTTGTTTCTTTACTGCGAAATTGCGGTACTGGTGTGGATGGAGATTTTTTTTTGGCTGGATATACCTTTTGGGCTTCCTCATAATTTGTTTTCCATTTTGCACTGTTTGCTGGAGGCAGGGAACTCAAAAATTAGGAATGGAATGATCATGATATGTACTGCAGTGGTTTGGCAGCTTTGGAGATGTCGAAACTCTATTTTATTTGACAATGGTATGAGGACTGTTACGGAATTGGTTGACGCGGTCAAGATTTCATCTTGGAAGTGGTGGGTGAGTCGATCAAATTCTGCTCAATGTTTGTTCTATGAATGGTGCGCGGAACCGCGATTATGCTTATCGAGATAACGTCGTGTTGATTGTTTTTTGAGTGGCCTAGTGTAGTTTTTTGCTGTATTGGCCTGTGGTTGTTGCTGGTTTTGTTTTTGCCTTGCTTTGTTTTGCTTTTGGCTTCTGCAGACTTGGGGTATTGTCCCACCGTTTTTGCTTTCTTTTGTAATTGTTACTTTAGGTGATGCTAGCATGTTTTATGCTAGATGATCCTTCTTTTATATATTCAATTTAGCAATTTCAAAAAATGCCTAAACTCTATATCGTATAGTTGTGCTACAAGACCATCATTTCTCAAAGCAATACAATTTTAATCTCTTCAAACCTCTCGGTAGTAAAAAATGTCAACATGATATGGAACTAAAACCTTAAATGAAAGCATAAAACATATCTGCATATGGCTTCATTGCACCCACATAGAACTGGGATTTTTTTTTACAGAAAGCTGATGTTGCTGAAGACTCTGATTCAGATAAAGTTTGGCTTTGGTTAAAAAAAACTGTTTTTCCTAAACAATAATTAAAAAGTTATAAGGTGTAATTTTTTTAGTTATTTTTTTTGTTTATTTTTTTTTATTTTTATTTTTTCATATTGAGTTAAATTTTATGTTTTCCTTTACCAAATATCTTTAAGGTTATTATCAATTCCCTCTTTATGGCAAGTTGCTATCTACATTCTTGTGCTAATCTACATTGTTATATTGTTTCCGCTTGAATGGGGGCGTTGTTAGGAATTAGCTGTTTTTATGGTTTTGTTCAATGGGCCACGTGATTTCTAATTAACTTAAGCCCCTCTTGTGCGAGCAATGCTCTTTGATCTATATTTTTCTTTTATTATTTTTTAAGAAATATATATTTTTTATGATAATACCTTTAAATTTATAAAATTAATTAAAAAAAAATTTTAAAAAATGAAACTTGCGTACGCACGGGTTAAAAAACTAGTTAGATACACTTGTAAAAAATTTCATACAATATCAATTTATACAAATTAAATTTATATATAATAATTATTCTAATTCTGCTTAGAAAAAACTATTTTAACTTTGGCATCTACCACCACAATATCAATATAGAAAAAAGGGATGAAGGAACCAATCCAAGACTTAACATTAGTGAAATGCTACCTCCAATTCGTCGTATGTTCGATAGAGTCAAAGATTTCTGCCATTAATCGATGTGTGCCAATTACCCCCGAACAGTACAAACTACAAACACACATATTAGAAAAAATTATATTAACCTAAAAAATTACACTTTAATAGTCAATTTTAGAACAAAGAAATTAAAATAAGATATTACACTTTAATAAGAAAAGATACAATATTTCAAATTTTACTTAATACTCAATAAACAAATAATAGTTCTAAAGAATTATTCATTCCAAATTTGGGTCAATTAAGAAAATAGTAATTTCTGAAAATTTGTAAGATGTATATATATTTTTAAATAAATGTACAGTCATATAAATATTAATCCAAAATCAAGTACTTGATTAATCGATTGAAAACAAAAGTGGGTGGAAAAAGAAAATAGAGAAGGACCACATAAATATTCTTTCTCCAAAATGGAAAGAAAACAATAAGACATCCATTAACTTTATATTTGACATATATTTTCTGGCACAAAAGTTTCATATATAATATTATTATCCTTTCAACAAAATTTTCATTATATTATTATGCTTACAATTGCCAAATGGCATCAAATATAAGCATGATGTTATCAATATCCAAAGTCGGCCAGCAACAACTGCAAGGTGTACTGTGGAGCCGGATCTTTAATTTACAGGCCTTCAAAATTTTAATTATATGGAATCAGGTCTATTATAAATAAATAATTTAAAGAAAAAAAATCCAATTCTCAATTTTTTTTAACAGGCAAAAATGGAAAATATATAAAAATCAATTCTCAATCCAATTGTTAGATATGTATAATTAATTAATTTATTGATTAGATTTTTTTTTATGTTAGCTTTTTTTACAGTGTTAATTATAAAGATAATGTTAAAAATAAATTTTATTTGCATAAATCAGAGTCTCTAAATGGTTTAAACTAGGAGTGTTTGCGGTGCGTGTTGGTTCGATTTTGAGCATAAAAGTCATTCAAACTGCGAGATAAAAATGTATGCGATTCGATTTGGTTCAGTTGATTTTTAAAAAGTCATTCAAATCAAACTAATGCGGTTAGGGTTGGTTCAATTTGTGCGGTTTATCGCGATATATGACAATATTATCAACTTGTTACAAAATGAACATAGAAAATTTTAATTAATTTAATTATTTACATGATATAATATGCATATACAGAAATAATATATACATAAGAAATTATTTTTAATACCAACAATATAGTTATGGATCGCGTGAAATGATATATTTTGACATCCTATTGTTTTATGAACTCAATTTGGGCTGGACTTGCTAAGTTAGACTAGGTAATAGGTTGATTGTTACTAGTTGGTAGAGTTAAGTTAAGGTATCGTTTGACCTACTAACTTTTTTTCTCTCCTTCTTCTTAGAAGTAAGAAGTTAGACCGAACAACAATTTTTAAAAGCTCTTGTAAGAAATAAATAACTTCTATATTTCAAAGAAAAATATTAATAAATGAGTTTCAAAATAAGGTGATAATATTTACTTTGCAACAAGTTTACTATTATTTATCTTATTGTTCTGGTGAACAAATAAGGGGGGTGATAAATGATTGGACCGTATCTAAGAAATAAGTAATTCTCCACAACTGCGCAGCATTTCAGTATATTGAAAAATATGATACGGGTCTTTTTTACAATGAAATATGCTCTCCTATTTATAGATTTCACTAGGTAGCAGTTATGGAATCCTACGATCATGGGAGCCCCATGATCGTGGCGGTTTCTTCCTTCTCCTCCGCCTCATACATGGTGATGATGGGCGGTTTCTTCCTGTTTTGGTGATGATCATGGAGGTATGGGGTGGTTATCCCTCTCCACGTGTTGACTTGTTGGAGAAGTTTCTACGAATGCGGTTACACCTGAGGCGAGGGCGCCTCCCATATGTAACCTCGCCGCCGAGTACCTTTGCCGCCAAGTTATCTCTTGAATTCCATGGGTTGAATAATTGGGCCATCTTGCTATTGGGCCTATGCTATTTATTTTTGGGCCTTACCCCAGTCCACAGCCCCCCAAGCACGAGGCTCAAAGAGGCGAAGTGGTGATAGTGGGGGTTAGGCCAGTCGTGATGATCGCGGGGGTAACTACCTGTTTGTTTCTCTTGACATGCGTCGCCCCTCTCCTATAAATAGACCTTATGATGGTTTTGCTTTTTGTCCACATTTTCCAGATTTCTTTCTAACTCGTCGTTTTCTTTTTCGTTTCTTATGGCCATGGATCGGTCCATCCCTGCGTTGGAGTCGCCTGCTATGCCTGCTATTAGGCGTGTGAGGGACAAAGTGGAGGAAAATATAGACGAACTCATAGACAATGTGGGGGAATTTCAGCTTTACGTCGAGGGACTCAATGATTACAAGTGGCGCCTGACTAATGACCAGAAGATCTTCTTGGATTTGGCTTTAGAGTTGTCTCGACGTTTGGAGAAGGATGTCGCTTTCATTGAGACCACCAATGCGGTTTTCAAATGTTACAACGAACTTGAAGACACGTTGGAGCAAAAGATATCTGTTACCAAAGACAGTATTGACCTGCAGGAGGAATCGTTATATGTTAATCTGTCTGCTGAGGAGGCCGTTGAGAATCGCATCGAAGCGTTGGAGAAGGAACTTCGCCCCTTGATGAAGAGGAAAAGGAACCTTCAACTGGACATTGAATATGACGTCGCGAGGCTCATCAGGACTCGTTCTTCGCTTAATCGCCTCAAGGAGAAGATGGAGAGATTGCAGGATGATCAAGATAGAATTAGCCCTGACCTCACAGTTGCTAAAAAATATAAGGAGGAAATTGAGGAATTGCAGGCCGATGTTGTCGCGGCTGCCTATGTCGTTGCTTAAGTAGTTTCCCTTTCAGTACCTTAGGACTTCTTGTTTGTAATATGCTTTGATGTTTCTGTATTTGGTGTTTGCTATTTCCCTTGTGTTGTACTCTTTGGTTCCGTAATTAATGAAGTTTTTGTTTTCCTTGTGATATTGCATTTTTCGTTTTCCAAGTATCGCCTTTGGGCGTGACCTTATAACTGGCGAGATAACAGTTCGCCTCAGGACACGTGTCAGCCTTCGCAACGCTTCACCTTTTTTCTTTCCAAAACGTTTCACCTTTTCAAATAGCTTTCTTCGACCGGTGCCATTGGTTCTATATATACGTTACTTCCTTCGTCTTGCACTTTTCACTCCACTCGAAAAACTCTTGATTATTTTCTTTGCGCTAATTTCTGATTTCATTTACCGACTAGATTGCCCGTTCATAACCGCTCTTCATACACTTCCCGCACGATTTTCGCTAGCCACGTTCTGCAAATTTCAAGTGGTAACCGCTCCTTTAAACCAGGTACAAACCGCTATTTCTACCCTTTTTCCTTTTTGTTTCCTTTTCGCGATTTAGGGTTTCTAGGGTTTTTCTGTGAAAATGGTCATTTTGAGAGACCTTAGTGATGTTAATGAGGAAGATCCTTCTCGTCCTCTTCCTGTTGGTTGTCCCTTAGAACGCCAAGTTCATGATCACTTTACTAGGCCTGACGGGTCGTTGAACTATTCTGGTTATTTCACCGAACTTTTGGGGGTTCCTATTACTCATAGCGATCTTGAGAGCGGTAGTGGCGATGATAGTAGTAGTGGTAGTAGTAGTTGTGGTAGTGATTGTGTAATAATTTCTCCTTCGTCTTTCACAGGAAAACGAAGAGACGAATCGCTTGCCCTAGTCGCTGTAGGCTCCGAAGTCGCAACCATGAATGTGTCTTCATCGTATGATAGTGCTGAGAGAGTGGCGAAGTTCAGGGAGAAGTTTGATGTCTCTGGGGATTTTGAGGAAGATGATGTTGTGCTAGAGCCGGTGGGCGAGGGCGAGTATGTGACCGGCGTGCCTTCTTCTGGCCCAACCTCCTTTTACATGTATACTAAATTCATAGAAGATTTTCACCTTTACTTCCCTTTCACTGAGTTCCAACAATCCATGCTCAGGGTTCTCAATGTTGCTCCTACTCAACTTAGCGCCAACAGTTGGTCATTCATTAAGGCCTTTGAACTGATTTGTTTTGGCCTAGATATCCCTGACCCTTCAGTGGCCGTCTTCTTTTCCTTTTATCATATAAAGAATCTGAGTCCCAATTCCCTTGTCTCTCTGAGTGCTCAGCCCAATAGGGGTTTGTTTAGTTTGTATAGCTCTAACTATAAGAACTATAAGGAGACCTTCTTGCGTGTTCGTGGCGCTGAGGGGATTCAAAGCCTTATGTACTCGCCTGAGGGTGAACCTCTCTTTCCTTTCCACTGGACCTCTAACCCTAGGTTAGTTAAAGGCGCCATCTACGAGAGCCTAAGTGAGTTTGAGAGGGACACCATGGCTTATCTGGAGTCTTGTAACCAGATGAGTCCAAGGGATCTTATGGATGCTGATGGCGCCCCTGGCGTTATGAATAAATATCTTAGTAAGTTTACCTTTGAGTCCATTCGCCTTTTGTATGTTTTTCTTTTATCTCCATGGCTAACTCTTTTTTGTTTCCTTACAGAAGATATGTCGACGCTCACTCCCGCCCAGAGAGCACAGTTCCTAGAAAAGGCGAGGGCGCGCAAGGCCCAGATTGAGAAGGGGCAGGTCGACGACAAGGTGGAGGTCCTTAGCTAGTTGGAGATTGGCGAGGTGGAAGAGAAAAAGAAGAAGAGGAAAGGAGGCGAAGGTCGCATTACTGTTGCGGTGAAGACTTCTAGCCCTAAGGTTGAGGGGGAAGTCAAATCTCCTGCCAAGAAGAGATCCAAGACCCTGTCTCGGAAATCAAAGAAAGATGACAGTTTGGCGGAGGAGCACAAGGATTTGGTCGAGACCGAGGATCCGCCCAAAGAAGGCATTCCTGCAACTGATGAGGCTGTGGCTGGGGCGAGTCAAACTGGAGGGACTTCGCCATGGGATCCCCTTTTTGACCCTGAGGCTTTCTTGGCGAGGTCGGTGGATATGGCGGGGAGTTCTGCTCGTTTTGATAGCACCGGATCTGATGAACTAATGAGGATGGCTCTTGGGTACGAGCTCAAGGGTTTGCTTCTGAACTATGCCCTGGCGTCTCGTCAAAGGGCGGAGCTTGCCGGTGCTAAGGAGAAGGAAGCTCTTGTGGAAAAGAACTTGGCTACCCTTGAGGACGATGTCAGAGCTGCCAAACTAAGGTGTGAGGGTGATGTGAAGGCCCTGAGGGAGAAACATGAAGAGGAGATTGCTCGGTTGACCAAGGAGTATGAAGGGAAATTGGCGATAGCTCAACGGGATCGTGAGGCCGCCCTTAAGACCGTGACCGCCAAGGATGAGCGCATCAAAACTCTGGCTAAGGATAATGAGGCGGCCCTTGCTGCACTGGCCTCTTTGAGGGAGGAAAAGATCAAGTGGGAATCTGACAAGGATACCCTGGAGGCGACCATTGGGGAGCAGTTCGAGGAGGGTTTCCAGCTTGCCTTGGATCAGGTGAAGGTCCTCTTTCCTGAGATTGACAGAGACCAACTTGGAAAGGCGGATGCCATGTTGATGGTTGAGGGCGACAAGTTGGTATCTTCTGCTGCTGGACAGATAGTTCAAGACACGCCGAATGCTGAGGCGTCACCCGAGGCATCGCCTGATGAAGAGTCTCCTGCTGCTGAATAGTTTCCTTCTTCTCTTTGCTGTTTACTGTTCGCCTTTCGTTGTTTTGTTGCCTTGTTGATTAGACTTTATGGTCGCCCCTGCGAGGGTTTGATATATTTTTGTGGTTGCCCCTGCGTGGGTTAATTATATTTTGTAATGACAATGTTTTGGTGCCCTTCTGAGGCTTTTTGTAATTTGATGGATATTATCTTTGCTTTCGTCACTTTCCGTCTCGTCTTGATTTGATGCTAACTGTTATCCTTGTTGTTTTAAATGTGTGTGAATCTTCTACTTTTTGCTGAGAGGCGAGATGAAGTGTGATTTCTATGGCGTCGTATGGTACGACGCCCCCTGTGGCGTGATTTCCTATGTTTTGACCGGTCAGGAATTTCTGTTAAGTCTTCCTTGATTTTCGCGCGCCTATTGAAACGGTCAATCCCCTTTATTGCGGTGGTTGTAACTATCTTCTCCATTAATTTCGGATGCAGTTACTTAGGTTTAGTTTCTACCATCCCTGTTTATAAATAGCGTTTGTCTTCTTTCCTTTCCATTCATCATCTTTCAATCGACACTTCTCTTCCTCCCTATTCACCGATTTGAGATGGATAGAAAAAACTCTAAGAAAATTGTTGTCAAGAGGTCTAAATCCCAGAAAGGGAAGAAGACATTAGACGCTTCTGCTTCCTTATCTAGACGCACCACTGTGTCCAGAAAGGTTAAGGCGAAACAACCTTCGGTTTCGCCAAGCTCTTCGAGTTCTGATGATATTGACGAAGATTATGCTGAGTTCTTGAAGACCTACGTTCCTGAGGAGTTCTACGTTTATGGGCCTTCTCCACCTGAAGATGAGGGTTCCCCGATCACTGTGGAATCTGCGGCGAGGACGCCGAAATCTTCGAAGGTGAAAACCTCCAAGTGACGTCCCTTGTGGACGAGGATGATGGATCGGGGTCCCCTGCTCTGGCTTGTCAAAGTGGAAATATAATGTCAGGGGTTCCGATTCTTCTTAGAGTTATGCGAGTGTTGATGCTTATTGTAGTAATAGGTTAAGCACTCGTACACTTTTCAATAATCGGGTGATAAACAAGTTGTTTATGCGAGTGTTGATGAGTGTAGTATTAACACTTCGTACACCCTTTTGAATTTGATGTAATTTCCTTTGAATTTGTATCCAAATCTGATGTAGTTTTCTTTGAATTTGTATGCGAATCTGATATAGTTTTCTTTGAATTTGTATCCTATCCTCAATGAATGAAATCAGATTTTGAATAACTTTGTTGTTGCTTTCGTTGTCTTTCAATCTTTATTTTGAATGATCATCTGAGTAGTGCTTCTGCCTGTTTTTTAATGGTGAAACAACTGAATATAATAACATATGCTAAAGTTACCTTTATTCTTCCTTTATGACGTTTGCTTTGGGCGTCACCCCTTTGATAGGTTGCGCCCTGACGCTTTGATACGCTTTTCTATTGTATTTTCTTCGTTCCCGACTCGTAAGTTTTATGGGTAACGTTTTGGACTTTCAACCATGCTTTAGTATTCTGGACGCCCCCCACTAAAAAGTTTAAAGGGTAACGCCTGGGGATTTTAACCTGATTTTAAATTATTATTATTTTTGTCAATCACAAGCATGAAAGCGAGGAGGCAGAGTGTTTCAACTCGTTTCCGTCGTATCCGACTCGTAAGATTTAAGGATAGTGCCGTGTCTTTTTTAGACGTTCCCTACTCGTAAGATTCACGGGTAACGCCTTGGAATTTCAACTCGTTTCCGTCGTATCCAACTCGTAAGATTTAAGGATATCGCCATGTCTTTTTTAGACGTTCCCTACTCGTAAGATTCACGGGTAACGCCTTGGAATTTCAACTCGTTTCCGTCGTATCCAACTCGTAAGATTTAAGGATAGCGCCGTGTCTTTTTTAGACGTTCCCTACTCGTAAGATTCACGGGTAACGCCTTGGAATTTCAACTCGTTTCCGTCGTATCCAACTCGTAAGATTTAAGGATAGCGCCGTGTCTTTTTCTCTTCCACCTGTTCGCCTGCAAAGCCCATTAGCGTGCCGTTGTAGGGTAGTAGGTGTTCATTTGATAGTTGCATGGCTTTGAAGGCTTCCCAGTATATTATGTCCGCTGAACTTCCTGAGTCAATAAGCACTCTTTTCACGTCACAGTTTAGGATTTGGACTTGAATTACCAATGGGTCGTCGTCATGGGGCATGACTTCCCTTTTGTCTTCTTTGGTGAAAGATAGGTCTGGAGTGGGTGAGATAGAAGTGTGCCCTACAAATTTTGCTTCGAAAACTGAGCGACGCACATATCGTTTACGGGCGTTACTTGATTCGCCTCCACCCGCGAACCCTCCGGCAATGGTGTTAACTGCTATTCTTACTTTCTCTCCTTCTGGGTTCTCCTCTTGGTTTCCTTGTGGGTCTTTCCGTACTTTTGGGACTACGACCTTCCCGTCAGCGGCGTCCTCTAAAAACTTCCTTAGATGGCCACTTTTTATTAGTTCCTCTATAAGGTCTCTTAATCTGAAGCATTTCTCGGTGTCATGTCCCTTGCATCTGTGGTAGGCGCACCATGCATTCGTGTTTTGTCCCAACTGATATTCTTTTCCTCTCTTCTGGGATAGCCTGGTGAGTCCTGCTTGGAGTATTTCGTCTAGAATGTAAACTCGTGCTCTGTTCAGGGGCGTGTATTCTTTCTCTGGGAACCTGACCATGTCTCGCCTTCCTTGCTGATGGTATGGTTTCCTGTGGGGCTCCTGTCCTCTGTGATCTGGCTGACGTCGCCTCTGTGAATAAAAATCTGGGCCTTTGTGGCTCCTGTTGGGTGGTTCCCTTTCCCTCGCATCTCTAGATCTTTTCTCGGCGTTGCTCTCTTCGCCCTTGATGTAACATTCTGCCCTCTCGATGATTTCCTGCATTGAAGTTGCTGGTTTTTGTGCTAAGGATTCGTTGAAATGACCGGCTTTTAAGCCGTTATGGAATGCTGCTACGAACATCTCCTGGTTGGGGTTGGATACTTTGATGGTAGCCTCGCAGAACCTTGCCAGATACTCGCGCAAAGTTTCAGCGGGGTTCTGGCGAGTGGTGAAGAGGCTAGTAGCCGTGACCTTGATGTGTTTTGATCCTGAAAACTGTTGGATGAATTTTCGTTGGAAATCTGTCCAACTTTCGATGGAATTCTTTGGTAAGTTCATGTACCATCTTAACGCTGCTTCCTTCAAGGTACCTGAGAGTATTTTACATTTCAGGTGGTCCGCGGCGCCTATGATGGCGGTTTGGGTTCCCACTGCCATCAGGTGCTCCGACGGGTCGGTTTTTCCATCGAATACTGGAAGATGTGGGGTTTTGAAGTTTTCTGGACAAGGGTTGGGAGTCGTTGATTTCATCCTCGTCCTTGTCGCTTTCTTTGTTGGCTTTTTCTTGGTCCATGGTCGTTACCTTGTCTTGAAGCCGCCTCAATTCGGTGACAGCCTCTGTTAAGGTCATACCAGAGCCTGAACCAGTGCCGTGGTTGGGTGTCCCTCCCGTCATGTTGGGAGATATCCCTCTCTAAGAAGTGGTAGGCTGGGAATCGTTTTACCGCAGCCCCACGGTGGGCGCCAAAATGTTCTGGTGAACAAATAAGGGGGTGATAAATGATTGGACCGTATCTAAGAAATAAGTAATTCTCCACAACTGCGCAGCATTTCAGTATATTGAAAAATATGATCCGGGTCTTTTTTACAATGAAATATGCTCTCCTATTTATAGATTTCACTAGGTAGCAGTTATGGAATCCTACGATCATGGGAGCCCCATGATCGTGGCGATTTCTTCCTTCTCCTCCGCCTCATACATGGTGATGATGGGCGGTTTCTTCCTGTTTTGGTGATGATCATGGAGGTATGGGGTGGTTATCCCTCTCCACGTGTTGACTTGTTGGAGAAGTTTCTACGAATGCGGTTACACCTGAGGCGAGGGCGCCTCCCATATGTAACCTCGCCGCCGAGTACCTTTGCCGCCAAGTTATCTCTTGAATTCCATGGGTTGAATAATTGGGTCATCTTGCTATTGGGCCTATGCTATTTATTTTTGGGTCTTACCCCAGTCCACTTATTAATATCTTTAAATAAGTTATAGTTTATAAAAAATAATTTTATCATATTATCAAACATCTTTTAACCTTACCATAAAAAAAAATCTTTTAACCTTATTATAATCAAAAATAACTTTTAACACTTTTTTTATAAAAATAAAATAAAATTTATCAAACAACTTTATCTTCAGTTTTAAAGCTCTTACTTCTAGCTTTGCGGTTAAAATAGTTTCTGCACTTAAAAAAAATTGGGTCAAATAGTACCTAAGTATTGTAGTTTGGTTTAATTTTCTAAAATAAAAACCGCAAACCAAACCACACGATTTAGAAAAAAAATAATCTGTGTGATTTAAACTGCAATTTTCAATTTGAATTTATTCGATTTATGATTTTATTTTTAGCTTGGTTTGAATATGAACACATTTAGTTTAGACGGGTCCTAAATATCAAACCACGACAAAAGAAAAACCATTTTGCTCAACTACAATACTACAAACTAATATAGTTGGAATTTAAATTTCAACTAATTATTAAAATAGGTTTTTCCTTTTTAAAGGTAATTGTTAAAATACTAGTTAGTATTTAAAAAATTCAACTAATTATTAAAAAATTGGTTTGGCAACACTACCAAGAAGCGTTACGCGTTATTAGAGGAGTTGAAGAGTGAGAGTAACTACAAAAACTCTCTCATTTTCTTTTTCATTCTTCAATTCAATTCAATTCAATTCTTCTTCCCAATTCTTGAAAACGCTCTCATTTTCTTCTTCTCCTCTTTTCTCTTCAAAATCTCAATTTTCTCTTTCTAGGTTGGTGGAAATGGCAACGAATATCGGCATAATGGATAGTGCATATTTTGTCGGCAGGAATGAGATTCTGAATTGGATCAACAACAGACTTCAGCTCAATCTGTCACGCATTGAAGAGGTAATCAAACCCTAATCCTAACCTTTTTTTTTGCTTCTAATGTGTTTATCTATACTGTTGTATTCATTGATGTTGATAATTATTAATTACACTGAATGCTGATGTGTATAGGATGAATTTTAATTATTATTTTTTTGGGTTCTGATCTTGTTTGTGATATTGATTAGGCTGCATCTGGTGCTGTACAATGCCAAATGATGGATGTCACGCATCAAGGGGTTGTTCCAATGCACAAGGTGGTTACATTACTATGCTATTGCTTTAACTTTATTTTGTGATTTTTTTAATTTTTTTATTTGTACTACTAAGGGTAAATTTCACAATGTGGATTTTTTTATAGGTTAACTTTGATGCAAAGACTGAGTATGATAAGATCCAGAATTACAAAGTTCTGCAGGATGTGTTCAACAAGCTGAAAATTGAGAAGGTAGCTGTTTCTTCTCAAGATTATGTTATAAGTAGAATATTTTAACTTGATTCAGAGTTTTGCTTTAGTAAATAAGAAAGAAAGAATGTTGGGATGCTTATTGTAACTGTTTAGTCTCTAGAGTTGACGTAATCTATCTACATTTTGTTGTTTTAGGTTTCAATGGAATGATTGAACACTTATAGTTTTCGTTTTGATTTTATTATCTTGTATCTCATTAGTTTTAGGACAAATTCAGCTTGTCTATAACTATAACGTACAACTATGCTTGCTCTTTATTCAACTTTGTATCAGATTCTTAGACATGTTCCTACGATCCAGCCATGCTTCCAATGTCAATAATGTGTTTCTCAAAGGCCCATAAATTCTATTGATGGATAATTTAACCACAGAATTTCATTATGATTCCGGTCAACTGTTCTTTATTAATGCTTCCTTCATTGTCCCATAACCCCATTCATTCATCGCCAATATTTGTCTTCAAGCCTGCATCACTAGCAAACTCTAATTTTTGGGGATTATCTCTTTGGGCAAGTTGGCCAAGGCTACAATAGGAAATTAGAGAAGGAAAACTTTGGTTTGTAATATAGTTTTCATGCTCAATCCCATTTTGACTGGTTGGATGAGTTTTGTACTGAAATGTGATTTTTTTTCTTAATGGTAGATGTATTTAGATAACTCAAGATTGAAAACTGGCAGAAGAATTTGCAACTACTGATAGTTTCTGTTTATTTATAGTGGGGCTTGGACTAACATGATTATAATTTGGCAGCATATTGAAGTTAGCAGGCTTGTTAAAGGCAGACCTTTGGACAACTTGGAGTTCCTCCAATGGCTCAAACGTTACTGTGATTCTATTAATGGTGGCATTATGAATGAGTATGCTACTTGAGTATCTTTGCCATCATTTAAACAGCTCCAAATATTAATGTGGCTACATAAAATTATGCCACGCATTCATATTTCTCATTGTACTGTGTAGTTTATATTGCAAATATCTTCATTTTATTTTAACTTTTTTTGTTGTTATTTTCTAGGAACTATAATCCTGTTGAGCGAAGAGTTAAGGTTGGAAAGGACCGAAATCTGAAATCTTCTTTGAAAAAATCGAAATCACTACAAACGAATATTATGAATAATTCAGGCTCAGGCAACACATTGGGTCCTAATAGAACCTCTGGTTAGCTTCTAGTTCTTGGTGGTTTTGATTCCAAGATGTTCAGCATTTTTCCTAATGGTTTTACAACGTCAATATTTTCCTTTTCTCATCTTTTCTCTTAATTTCTTCCCTTTTTTGGCTGTTTTCTTGAGTATAGTGGCCAAGCCATTCAGGTCAAGTGGAGGGGCAGGTGGGGCAAATTCTTCAGCAGAGATCCAGGCTTTGTCCAAAGAGGTATAAACATTAAGTTCTATATGCTTATAACAATTTTTGGAACTGCATATTGCATACATAATCTAAGAAGTCCATGAAGTGTTACCAAATGGTGCAAATTCTGTTTCCATTTTCTTCATGTATTTAAACTTTGTTTATTTCCTTGATGCTTTCCTATGGTATTCGATATGTCTGTGTTCTTGCATTCTCAGTCACTTGACAAGTTGCTTGTTCTTTTATGGGTATTGCCACTAAAGTGTACAACTTGGTAGTTTTATCAGGAAATTATTTTACCTCATTGTTTGTCGGTTATTCCCTTCTTTACTCATTGTGTTTTCTGTTTCACAGATTACTGATCTCAAATTTGCAGTGGATCGCCTTGAAAAAGAGAGAGACTTTTACTTCGCAAAACTACGAGATATAGAAATTATATGTCAGACTCCGGAAGTGGAGAATATCCCTGTAAGAAATCTAATAAAGGCGTGCATTAAAGTTCAAATATATTTGTTTTAGTATGCTTGACATCATGCCTAATTTGATCGTTTAGCCAATATCAAGCTTTCTTGTATCTGAATTTTGTAATTTCTTTATGATTGACTGGGGGTTGGACAACAGACACTGCATAAGTAGTTGATGGTTCTGTCGTTGACATGGATCTGGTTAAGTGGATAGGGTGGGGAATGGTTAACCTTGAACTTTAATTCTAAAATTTAGGGTGAGCAATTTTGTAGTAACGATTAGCTGGAGGATATCAAAATAATTAAACATAGAAGACTTAGAAGTTAGAAAAACTCACTGAAACCAGTACACATTTATAGTCTCTTTGAAGAACTTATTTTTGACAAATCATAGTAATGTCATTGGAGCTATATAGTTGCAATTAGTAAAAGGCTTTTGTGACTTTTGTTATCTGAGCCAACTTGTTTAGTCTGCTTCTTTAAGCATCACAAGGATTATAACTTTTGGTATTTCTCAAGCTGTATCAAAATGTATTCGTGTTTGAAACTGCATACTAATATATTTACAAATCAACTATTTCCTGAATCTGGGTTGTAACCCAAAATATCTTCAGACTGTGGTCAAGTATTTGCATATCAGTGTTTGTAAAAGGTCAACTGAAATTTTTTCTTAAGAATAACAAGAATAAATTTAATCGATTGTTTGCATTTTCTCTATGCAGGTTAGTGTAGCAATTAAGAAGATTTTATATGCCAATGATGCAAAGGAATCAGCACTGGATGAAGCTCAAGATTATCTTAATCAAACTATGAATGCTGTAGAAGCTCAAGAAACTATGAATGTTGTTGAAGCTGAAGCAGAAGCAGAATCAGAAATTGAAGTTGATTCCCAAAACTAACTCCGTGTTGGTATGCCAAGACATTTGCAAGTCTCCTTTTCAACAAATTCAATTCTATCTTACAAGTGTGGTGGTGATCTGCACTGTCCTATGGGCATAGAACACCATGTAATGAAAATTGTCATATATTGTGTTTGTTTCCTTGTAAGCCTGGACAGATAATCGCTTGATGAATGACTGGTCTTTCCAATGATAGACTTCATCTAATTATCCTTTTTATCATCACTATATAAAACTTCTCTAATGAACATTGCTCAAGAAATGGAAGTTTCCTAGCAACAATTTATTCACTGTTTTGTTGTCTGTATTTGGAAATTAGTTGCCAATCTTTCTGAATATTTTATCTCAGATATTTGTCATTCAAAACGACTCAGGTGCTTTACGTGTCCAATTTCAATTTTATGTGAATGATTCAGTTCATCTGGCGAGTATTTCATCCACATCCTCGTCCTCTGCCCCGTCTCAGTTTCTACATATGTTGTTTCATTGATGTGGGGTGTCACTTCCTTCTGCTTGTTGTCTATGAAGAAACATGGCTTTGTAATCGAACTTCATAACCATTTATAGTCATTACTCATGTACACTCGTGCTAGTTGTTGACTATGAGATGAATGGCCATATTCGTAGCCGAAGTCTATTATTAACATCCAGTAATGCAGATGTACTGCATAATTTGCCTAGGTGGTGGAAATTTTCACCTTACTCTAACTATGACTTTAGGTTTAAATGGAACATGTTGAGTGTACAGCTGAGATTGTCAAGGTTTTAACTTCCCTAAGTTTGTTATCTGATGGCTATTCTGTTGTAACCATTCAATGTGGAGCTACATGTATATATATTCAGCTATTGCTGATACTAAATCAATTGATCACAACCTACGTGTATATATTCAGCTACTGCTGATACTAAATCAATTCATCACAATTCACAACATTTTTATTTCTGTGTGCTCAATTCCTTCGTGCCTTCACATTTCACACTTAATTAGGATGTTTCTCTCGGGACAAAATTAGAAGTTTATTATATGGATTTAGATTCTCTACGTTCAAAATTTTTACATTCACTTATATTTAATTTATTTTGAGTTTTATCTCTCGCCAAATCTTTCTCTTAACTTATTTGCACTAAATGTAGATAAATGTAAAATTTTTAAATGTAGAGAATCCAAATCTTATTATACATACTACTTTTTTTAAAAATATTTATTATACATGCTATTTTTTTGTGTGTTAAAACTCTGGGTCTTAGGGGTAATCTAAAATTCGGCTACAGGATAAGTAAATTTTAACCAAAAATTATTTTCATTAAAAATCGAACTCAAATTCTCCCAGATAATTCATGAGCTCAATGTTTTAGTTATATCGTACATGCTAATCTAGATGATAACTGATCAGATCCTTTATTTTATATCAAATTAAATCTAATGGTCACCATGGTTCACGGTATACCATTTACAATCGGTAGTCCACGTGAGATGCCACCCGGGGAAAATGATTGACAAAGTTAACTTGGTGCAAGAACTCTCTCTATGTGCCATCGAGCTTCAAGCCCCACCAAAACAACCTCAAGTTTCTATATTTGAAAAAATGTGTTGACTTTACCATTATTTTTCAGTTTCAAATGATGTACCAACATGTGTTCTCAAATGTCTCGTCTTGTGCTTGACAATTTTTTTTATACATGGTATTCATTGCAGAATAAGGATTAATTACAACATTTCAAAATTGAATCCCTATATAACCTATTTCTTCTTAAAGTGAATAATTCACAGTAAAGTGTAAAAATGAGTATTATCGACTTTTTATCAAGAAATCACTAATTGAATCCCTATATAACCTATTTCTTTTTAAAGCGAATAATTCACTATAAAGTGTAAAAGTGAATATAATCGACTTTTTATTAAGAAATCACTAGATGTATTATAAATTTGGGAAATGCTAACATGCCCCTAGGGCCTTGTTAGTGTACTAAATATTTTAAAAAGAAAAATTATTGAAAATTGAACCATTTTCATTTTTTCATAGATTTCTTAACTTGTGCCGTTAGAGCACAAGTTAACATACACTATAAATTTATATTTATATGTGCATTATAATAAATCCTGAATTTGTTAAAATAACAATGCTTGTAATACAAACAAAAACTAAAATATAGACACTAGATAACCAATGTATATGAACTATCTTGCGGGCTATTAAAATTGAGCTGAAAATAGCTCAAACACTATATTGCAAGTTTATTGTTGTTATTGCAAAATACACCTGTTATAAGTATTCTTTAAAACTCTTTCAAACACTTGCACAAGTGTTTATGACTTTATGTCATATGTTCGAATAAACTCTTTCAAATGAATTATTCTAAACACACCCATACTCTAATAATGATGGCTTTGTCACAGTAAAACGAGAATCAACAAGTTTCCACTGTTGGACCAACATTATCTTATATACCATACACGTCACAAGTTCACAACCATTAAACATAACATAGATGACTAATCCTATGATAGTTACACGACAACAAAAACCTTAAATATATCCTTGGAAAACAGAAACAAAATCAGTAACACGTTAACATGTACACGCACCCCCTTATCCACAAGAGGCAGAAGCTACAAGATTGCATTCAATAAGTCTCATCATACATTGTATGATGACTACCGCCCCATTTTGATTTATCGGCCTGCAAAGTAATGGCACTGTTAGTAGAGCAGAGTCAAAGCATAATAATTCTACAATAACCAACTGTTACAGATGAAAATACCCTATGAATCAGATTCTCAAATGCTTCTGTTCCATTCTCTTTGATGTACTTCTCTGCAGCAGTTATGATGTCATCTGGCTTAGAGAAGACGTCCTTTTTCCTTGGAACATACCAGATGTTAATCGTCTGAGGATTGGCCAAGAAGGGTCTTACATAATGCTCATAAACGTAAGCAGCGCCAGTAAAATAAGGAAGGACCAACCAGCAGGTTAGAATCAGCTTTGCATATGGCCATATAGGAATCCTGAAATATACATCGTGAAAATTGAAGCGAAAGTTTAATATTTACCCTGTCCTTCTAAGTATACTCATAAAAAAGAACTCACATAGAGCTGGAAGCAAAAAATGCATTACATCCCGTTAAATTATAAAGTATATTTTGTATTGAAGCTTATACGACTGTTCTACAATCACAATGGAAAGCACGTAGCATTAATCCTGTAACTAAAAATCTCAAATAGAAAAACCTAAATGAAACTTTCAGTCAGGTTCATTAGTTTCATTACTCACTACAATCTTAATACTAATTAGCACAACCAAATGGCCAATGCAAATGTACAAAAACCTGCTTTGTGACTCAATGTAGAGCAAGCATAATAGCAATTGATGAATATCAAGACACGGTTGAAAACTAGAATGCCCCCAAAGATTAGCAGGTGACCGAAGTCAGCTAATGCTTAGATATGATAATGCCAACGCCCGAAAGAAAAATCCTTAAAACTAGTACTCCATCTAGTTTCATATATAAGCCAAAACAAACTACTGCTATTTTACATTGCTTAGAAAAAGTAGTTAATCTCTTCTCAATGTTATAAAAAAGGTAGTAATTGTATTCTCTAAATTGTCCATCATGGGAACTTGTTCCATAATTAAAGAGTTATTAAAATTAAAATCTAAACTAATGAAAGCATATTTTAGGAGTATTTGAAACCAGAGAGAGTAATTACTAGACCACATTTTCTCAATAATATCCACAATATATTGCAACCAACCAACAAAGCCTAAATTTTTTATTTTTTTTGTTTTCGCACCGGTTTCCGACCCACCAAAGGTGGGCTTTGGGGGGCGACTAATCCGGCTCGTGCGTAGAGGCATGGCACTGGCCAAGCGTTGTTCCCCCTGGGAATCAAACCCGGTATTCCCCGGGTAAAAGCCTAAAATATTTAAACTCTCGAATCAAATGCATTATCATAAGTTTACCAAGTACTCCTAAAAATCATGAAAAAGGATGATATACTAAAGAGTAAAAGGGTATAATACCATTCAAGAATTTTGGCAAAAGTAAGTTCAAAAAGAGTGATCAAGGAATACAGAACCCAATAAGTTAGCCACTGTTGATCATCCAGAGGAGACTTGCTCTCAATTGCCCTAACCGAAGCATATCTACAACAACAGTACACAAATCAATTCATCACAGAACAATAACAATTACTAATAAGGGTATTGAATAAAAGAGGGATTGAAATTGTGCTCACAAAGGATAAACAAGACTAATCACAGGCCTGCAAGAAAAACAACAACAACAACAACATAACACATGTTAAAACAAAAAACAACCACATTGAATAAATAGGGTTATTCTAGTTATTTATTACAGTTAGGGTAAATGTGTGAGAAACAAAAAAAAAAAGGAAGAAAAAGATATACCCAGCAAGAACATCAAAATTTCTGAGAAGAACCATAAAGAAACTACCGGCTCCAGATCCAGATCCTCCCATAATTGATTTTGTGTTGTGTTTCTTAATTTGTTTGTGGCTTCGATCGAACACTCACTCACATAAACTAAACAGAAAATGTGTTTTGGGAAAGAGAGTTATAATAAAGTGAGAGAGTGAGTGTATGTATGAGTTGGTATGGTTTGTGTGAAACGAATAAGAGAGAAAAAAAGTGGACAGGTGTGAGAAAAAGCGGAGAGAATTATTGGGGTGTGTTTATGTGTGTAGTGATTTGTTTGTGTGAAGTAGTTATATGAAGTATGAACGATGCACCGTAGATTGGGAAAAGGGGTTTTATGATTTTGTTGATGGATGGGATGGATTGCTGGACCACTGTGGTCCTCATACAGTGAAGTTTTTGTACAGATGTGTTTCTAGTGGGTTCGGTCACCGAACGAAGGTTTGTGGACTAGTAAAAAAGTGGGCTTACAATTCAGAGAACGTACCTTCATTTTTTATATAATCAATTACGTAATTACTGCTGCCGACCTCCATTTCTCTAACTTTTGTATTTGTATGTAATGTTGTGAGAAATTGATAACATAGATAAATAACTACTAAGTACACTATGTATGTTCATTTTCAATTCTTCCTTATTGTGATACGACCTAGAAGTATGGATATAGACACAACATCGAATACAATATAAATATTGACATGTTGACACTGATAATAATTTTAAAAAACAACATATCTAAGTATAATCATAAATGTTGGTGTTGTGTCGGTATCCGACATCGATATGTGTTCGACACAAGACACGGCTAATTTGTGGAGTGTCCATGCTTCATAGGATACGACTAATTCAACTGATTTGAGTTAAAGGTTATAAGTGTTAAAGTATAAATCAATACGAGATTAAAGTTTGGTGAAAAAAAATACTAACATATTAATATTAACAATTAATTACCGATTTTGCCCTTTTTTTTATAAGAAAAAAAATCATTCCTTCCATCAATATTGACAAATGAGTTTTTTTCTCCATCAACTTTCTATCAAAATAATTTCTACTAGCTAATTGTCAAATTAATTCATATCTTTATCATTTTTTTTCGTCAAATAATCACTTTTAAATTGATCATTAACTATGTATCACTTAAGTTGCGTGATGTTATTGTCAACTTGACACTTAACACTTCACATCAGCTATTAATGGTGTTAGAAAACAAATGTCAGCAAATGGACAAAATTGAAAAATATTTAACTGAGACATGAACTAATATAAGATATTAAAAGAGTCATTGAACTATTTGAGAGTGAGTTACAGAGACTGAAACTACGTGGTTTAATCAAGAGATAACTCAAACTAAAAGGGCAAGGGCACCTAAATAAAGGATCTTGTTTAAGAGTGATTACGATCAAGAGAGCTCCCACTTAGATTTACCATAATTTTGACAAATTAATTGTATTGTTATCAAGAGAAAGTCTTATCTAGGCATAACTATTTAGGCACAAAATTTAGGCACTCTAACACAAATCAAAAAATTAAAAGAAAAATAGATTTGTCACATCAATTTATATCACTTTAATTCTTTTCTCTTTAATTTTTTTAATTTGTTGTGAATGTGTCTAACACCATTTATTTATATTTGTGCCTATACAAGTATTTTCCTGTTATCAAACACTTGTATTGGGCATTATTTTTTTTAGCATATCATGTATTTATATTGGGCCTTATTTTTATTTTGTGCATGACCTTACTTTTAGAGAGTTTCTTTTTGCGCCCCTATCTTTTTCGCGTGCTATCTATATTTCCAATTTACCCTCATTGCTACTTAACTTACGAGTGTATAATAACACAAATTTTTTGGGGGAATAAACATTCGCACTTTAACCTACAAATTAAGTTCACATTTTAAAATGTGAATTTGTCGGCAGTCAAATAAAACACCCTGTTGAAGTCAAAACTATATTGACAGGTGAATTCTATAAATTGATACCTTTGTAATTTTTTTCTTCACATTCTTTCAATTTTTATATTTTATTAATTTTATCGTATCATTTGTAAACAGTCGCATAGTCCACCGTTGGTTACTCATAGTGTTCCTATCATTGTTCTTTAATGATGATGGTTGGGAACATTATGGTAAACAACGAGAAATTTTTGTGGCCAAATCGAGAACATTTTGGCTAACCAAAATGATTTCTACCCAAATGAGATTTTCTCGTACACTAATGACACTGTCTCATATTACCAAACTTAAAGGTGGGAACAACTAAGTGACCACATGCATGACCAAAAATAAAAGTTTGGCTTGCCCTTGTTCCTCGACTTGAAGTTGAGATGCTCAATGGGGACTAACATGGACAAGAGTAATTTGCCCCTCTTTTATTCCTTGGAGCGAGGTTCCATTTAGGTCTTCATTTTATATTAAATTTGATGTAATGTTTTTGTCTAATAAACATGTTTTGAATGTAACATGCGAATTGGCGGCGACTTGTGTCCATTTAGATTCACACTTTAAAAAGAGAACTAGTTAAAAGATGTTCGCACATTAAATAGCGAACGACCTTTTTTCCTAACTAGGGGGTTATTTCATCTGGATCGAGGACGTGAGAAGAATTGGATCCTCTCCTTCTGATCATTCTCCACATCTCCCTTCTTCCACACGTCTCTATATCTCTCTCTTGATTCTCTCTCTCTCACTTGATTTCTTTTCTCTTTATTTCTTTTTTCTATCTTGACATTCTCCCTAAAATTTAGAGATAGACACAAACCATGGAAGGAGAGATTAGTTGGAAAGAGAGATCCAATTCTCCTAAATAATGGGGGAGGAGGATATTTGTGTAATTTAGCAAGGTAAAATAAAATCACTAATTTACTAAACTAAAAAAAAAAAGTTGGTGGTATTTCTCTCTCCCCCTGATTTGGTCGGGGATCCAACTATTCACCGAAACGGTCACAAGGTTTTTTTTTTGACGGTGAGAAGACCACAAGACATGCTTAGATTTTTTTTTTAAGAAGGTAAATTAGTTCACCCAAATTAGCACCAGAGATAATCGAACATAAGATCTTAAGGAGGGACACACTCACAGGTCTCAAGTTAATACCACCAGACAATCCAAGTGAGTTATATATTTGGATATATTATGAGAGTCATGCTAACTAGTGCCTCTGAGACACTAATTAAGAAACTAAAAATGATAAATTTTACATTGAAAATAACATTATTTATATTTTAAATATGCTGACTACATAAATTTCAAAATTATTTGATATATTTAACTAGTATTCGGGGGATACTATTTAGCATTTTGTAGTATTTTTTTTTGAGTAATAATAAGGAGGGAAAAGAGAGATCACCCAAAAAGTTGTCTTTCTGGGCATAAACCTTTGAGTATCGGCTTCACTTCATTGCATTCAAGTGGCCCCGTTCAATCATAATCGTAATCCAACCCACCAAGGTAGAGATAAAAAAGTGGAGGCCAGTTTCTTCTATCCCTTCTTTAATTTGAAAAAACAAAATTAAAGGTGAGTTTTTTCCATGTTCAGTCACATCCCTTTAAAATCTTGCCAAAACAAAAGTGTCAATTAAAAATTTCATCCTAAAACTAGAATTGAATAGACGAATCAACTCATTCATGTGGCTTAATCGTCACGTCAGACACGGTCCCAAGGAAAAGCACAAAAAATAATAGTATCCACAAAAACCAGTGATTAGATTCATTGCAGTCAATAATTCCAGCAACCCATTGAAATCTCAAGTTCTCAACAATACCATCTTCACCAACAGCTAAGATTGTAGACTACTACTGTATAACTGTAACTGTTGACAGTTGACACATCTTTCAGTTCAGCCCATGGAAAATAAGTTGAACTAATTCAACTCAAAACTAAGGCACAACAGAATTGAGTAAAATTTCTAAGATCATTGAATATATATAATTTATACACAGCTCCAAAGCAGCATGGCAATTAGGAAAGGTAGTTGGGTGGCTATACTAATACCAATACAGAAACTAAAACTCTACAGATTAGAAGTTGGTTGCTCTCCAAGCAGTTGAGATGGCCACGAATCTGCTGGTGTGGGATACCTGGCATGTGGTTTACTGATAACAGGTGCAGGTTTTGGCGTGAGCTCAGTAACATTAGGAGCTGGAAAAGCAGCTTGAAGATCAGGACGAAAAGGGACAACCAAAACAGCAGATCCTTGCTGCAATGTAGGTTCTATGGTAGGCATTTGGAAACCATGTCCTGGAAATTTTGTCAGTTCTGGCTGCTCAAGCTCCAATTGAGGAGGTACATTCAGGTCAGGTTTGGATTGAGCCATTTTTGCCTGTATCTCTCCTTGAAGCTTCTCAATTTGAGTTTCTAGACTACCATTTTCCTCCTTCAGCTCATTTTTCTCCATGGTTACCTGCCCAATTAAGCCAATCGCAATAAATACACACATCGAAGTATCAATTTCCAAAGTGTGATGAAATACTACTAATCAGCTCAGGTAAGTAACTGGCAAAAAGATTACACAAACAGAACAGACTACAAGTCAACTAGCAAAAAATAAAAGCTTTTCCCCAGACATATCAAAATTCAACACGCAGTAACATGAAAGTATAGAAAGAGGAAAGAGAGTGCCAAACTTACATAATGAGATTCAGACAACAAAGTGACGTTCTCCTTCTTGAGGGACTGAATTTGACAGAGCAAATCCTTTAGCAGCCTGGAAGCTTCACACAATATAGAAGCCTTTCCATTGTTCGGCTCATTGAGATCTATCCCAATCACCACCAGAAAACCAAAAGAAAAGGAGGGGAAAAACACGTAAAGTCAAATTCAAGCAACATGCCAAATGTGGTACGGCATACAAAGTACAAAAGAAACATAACTGTCATGTTGAATGGAGCAAGCAGGTACACAGTAAAATTTGAACCTAGACAAGATAAGCAGTAGAGGCATAAGAGGTTACCAAGAACATTGGCAAGATCAAGAAAGAGTTCGTTCAAGTGTTCACGCTTCATTTTCTCCCTTTCGGCCTTGTGAATTCTCTTAGGGACTTTCCCTTGATTCACTATACCAGGAGAAGACCTGAAATCAATCAAGCATACAAATATTCAGTCCCAATAAGGAATCTGTTGTTCCACCAAAACTATGCTATCAGTATCATGACAACTACTACCGCTGTCAACCACAACACTACCATTGCCACTTATCAGTAGTCATGACTCGTGACTAAATCTAAAATTTGTGATTTTGCAATAACCGATAACAACTATTGCAAGATGAAGTAACTAACAGCTTCAAAGTTCAAACAAAGAGAACAATAGATAATTATAAATTCATATTTGTAAACAATTCAATACATCAATTCAATTCAATATTGTCTATTACAACAAACACGCTGCAGTTGAGTGCGGAGGATATATATGTTTCCCAAAAAAGCAAAAAACAATTTAAGAATCTCTAACCTGTTTTTTGATGTCTCAACCATTGGAGCAATACTCTCTGACCCCATATCAACAAAACCAGCTATTTCTGACAACAATTCTTCCAGCAACAATTATCCTAAAGTACAAAAACAAAACTACTTCAATTTTTCATCCTTAATAAATAAAACCAAGTACAATTAAATAATGAAAAAACTGAATATTTTGTTTGTTATTAATTTTTTCACTGCTAATGACAAAGTAAAACCCATGCTTCCAGATTCAATCAATTTGGGAATACAGTAAACAAAGTACACAACTTTAATTTCCATAATAAATCGTATAAATCAAACAGGTGGTAAGTAAAAAAATTCAATAGATCAAACAGAAAAAGATCTAATCATCAAAAAGATAAAAGTGATTTTTGGTGACAAACCTTGTTCGTGGAAGATGAATCAGAATGAATGGAATTTGGGTGGAAATTAGAAGGATGAAGTTTGATTATTGAGAGATTGATTTGGAATGGAGAAATGAAAGAGATTATAAATTTGTGAGAAAATGAAAATTAGGGCAGAAGAGAGAGAAAAAGGGGATTGGTTTGTGTGAAAGGAGTGTGGCGGGAGGATACCTGTCACACGATGGCGCGTGGCGTGGTGATGCTTATTCGCTTCGATCATCCATATACAATGAGTTCCCCACGTGATTGATATTTTTGTCTTTTCCTTTTTCTTCCATTTTACTCAAATCTTATTGGATCAATTTTATTTTTCTTTTCAAAAAATAAATATTTTACTATTAGTTGATTTTTTTTTTGTGGTTAATATCACTGGGCGATCATGCCCTCTAGAAAAAATATTTTTTGGGTTAACATGAGAATATTTTACTATTAGTTGATTTTTTTCTTACAGTTGATTTTTTTTTGTTTAAAATCACTTGGCGATCATGCTACCTAGCAAAAAGATTTTTTGGGGTTAACATGAGAATAAAATAATAAAAAATTGCCTTGAAAATGTGTGTGTTTTATTTATCAGAAATTTATAGTAAATTGTTACTAAAGTTACACTTTTTTTTTGTAAAGCCAGTACACATTTCTTTTTATTTAATTCCTTTTTAACAATAATAAAGATGAGAATTATTAAGTTGGATCGAATTAAAAATGCGGGGTGGTCCTTTTTAATATATTTTTAATTTGTTTAAAATGGTTATTGTTAAATTATTTATGTGAATATAACTAATTTGATAGAGATATTATATCTAATATATAAGTAGGGGCCAAATATATATATTCGTACACTTGCTTATTAATATAAAAGAGAAAATTCTCTTACCAAAAAAAAAAAAAAAAGAGAAAATTCTAGCCATTGAACTATATAACAAAAAAGAAGTTGTTGAATTTGTAAGTGCACCAGTTCATCCTTTTGTTTTAATAATTGTCAAAACACATGAAAATAGAGTAGAACATATTTTGGCAATGTTACAAATGACTTGACAGCGAAAAACTATTTTTAAACTTTGAAAAACTGATTTTTTAGGTATTATGTATCGATACATAAACATGTGTATCGATACAAATGTCCTGAAATTACTTCAGACTGATTTTGTGCAATTTGTATCGATACATATATCACTTGTATCGATACAAAAATGGTTTCTCAGAGGCAGAAGGTCATCTGTGTATCGAATCATGCCTGCATGTATCGATACACACCTATGTCTCTCAGAAAACCAGTTAGTGCTTGATGTATCGAATCATGCTTGCATGATTTGATACATATCAGTCAAGATTTCAAGAAACTGATATATGTATCGATACATATACATCTTTGTATCGATACATAGGTCAAAATTTTCAATTTGAACGCTGGTCAAAGGGTTTGTATCGATACAAACCATCATTTGTATCGATACACGTATGTTGAATTTTGCCCAAATTTGCTCAATTCTATTCTCTCTTTAAATAGCAATGTGAGGTGTCATTGTAAAAAAGAGGAAACTAGTGTGAAAGATCAGAAAACGCTTTGGGTTGCAAATTGAGTGAGAATTTGAATCAAAGGTTTCATTCAACACAAATTCATCATCTTCATCAAAGGTTGCAATCAAAATTGAAGTTTGAGTATGGGATCAATTCAATAGAGGTTGCTTCTTTGTGTGATAACGTTCGATACGGTTCGCGGTGAATCAGAATCGCAGTCGGGTTGGATTGTGTGTTGAAGGTTCTAGTTTCTCTCAAAGGATTCAAGATCGTGCTTGTCTTGAAGGATCGACAACAAGAAACGAAGGACTCAGCTGGACGATCGAGTGCGGTTTGGCACGGGTCGGATCGTTGGAATCAGAGGGCGAAGTTTCGTTGTGTGTCGAGGTTTTGTTGCATAGTTTACGTTTTGTCTCGTTATAGGTTTATAAGATTCAATTGTAAACTGTGCACGTGTTGTTAATCATTTTTGATCTATACACTCTCAAATAACCCGTTTGGTTATTTGGGGGGAGACGTACTCGGACAAACGCGTGGACGACGCGAAATCCGGGGAACTCCCTAATCAAACCGTTGTGTGTTTCTCTCTCTCTCTCTCTCTCAATATTTTACTTGTTATAATTTCATTGATTTTTTTGAATCGATTGAATTTTTCATGTTCGTATTGGAACATCAAAAATTCAATTGTTGTGCTTGATTGTGATTGTGTTAAATTTGATATTGTAACTTGCTTGGGACTGAAATCAATTCATTGCTTATATTCGAATTTTGAACGCTATCGTTTCGAATCTTTTCATCAAACATTCAAAGGCTTATACTACCTTTCTTTTGGTCAATCGGTGCATAGACTACCGATCCGGTGGTTTTCCGTTTGCGCTCGATTGAAACAAATAATTTTTTAAAAACGACATTGTTTCAAGGTTCACTTATTCAACCCCCCTTCTAAGTGATAGCCAAGTAGTCTAACAGAATTTAATTGGTAAACTCTAATATTTATTGTCAAATTATAGCTTTTACAAATAAATCGAAAGATAAATTTATTTATTTATAGCTTCTAAATATTGAGGGTGTTTTTTGTTTATTCTCGAATTTCATAAGTGTAAATGTGTTATTCCATCAATTACAAAGATGAATTATTGATTTACTCATTGTTGTGATTTTCAGAGCCTATGCGTACATGTAATAATGAGTACATGTAAAGTGAGAAAAACTCATTTTGTAAAATTGATTTTTTTTTTAAAATCAAGTTGAAGGTAAAATAGTTTGTGTTTGGGTACATTTAAATAAAAGTGAGTTGAACATTAAATTCGAGTATATAAATTAATTTTAAAACTAAAAAATTATAATTTCTAACTTGAAGTATCAATTCTATAAATAAAATTAATTATTCTTTGAAAGAACTAAACATATTAAAATTAATTTTAACCATCTATAGTGAAACAAACCAAATATAGATGAATAAAATTGATTAAAAAAATGTACAGCACACGATAAGATAAGATGAATATTCATCAAAAATAGAAGAGCAGTACACACAATTACATGTACTTGGACTCAACCTAAATCCCGAACCAAAGCATGTGTAATTAGCAGTTTAGGGTCTGTTTGATGGTCAGGATATGATAGATACAGAATATGATATGGAGTTGGATAAAGTTATAATATGATATTAACATGATAACATTTATCTTATTATGTGTTTGATGCGGATATGATAACAAACAAGATATCATTATTTATTTTCAATTAAATATAATTAAATAACAAGTTTCCATTGTAGGTGGTTTTATTTTTGGCAAATAAAGATTTACTTTCTTAATAACACAACAGGATAATTTCTAACCCAGCCTAAACATAGGATAGAAATTACAAAGGAGTGATAGGATGTGATTAAAAAAGGAATAATTTATCATATCCTATTGGTGCATCAAACAAAAAATTAAAACATTATATGATATAATTATCATATCCTACTCACTATCCTGGCCATCAAACGGGCCGTTAGAACGATTCCATTCTTTAAGATGAGCGGAAAGAAGCAAAGCTAACTATTGACTTAATGTATGAAACAGAAATTGTTGTGAAAATAATGATTTGTTGATCATCTAATGTGTGGAAGTTGGAACATTGTGATTAAAAATAATAATAATAATAAAAAAAGAATAAACACATTGGTCTTGTAGGACTTGGAACTAATGAGTGTGAATTAAAAAAAGTGTAGTGGGAACAAGTCCCACATCACTTAAGTCACTCTCTTAATTAGTAGTGTTTATATATGCAAATGTGACTAGTAAGGATGTGCTCAAGAGGTACTCGTTTTTTGAACGGAGGACCGCACACACCTTGTCGAATATCATCACACGCGCGCGACACCGTCGGACCGAGTTGGACTTGGACCTAGATGATATATTATTTTGAGTCACAAAATTAACTAATTTTTATTAGTTAATTATGCATGAAATAAATCACAAAATCAATACTTGATAACCATTCCAACATGGTTTTAATATGTTTCAATTCCACTTAATTTCTATGTCCCCTATTGATTCACTCTTGAATTATCCGTTGCATTTTGTTGCCAGCTCTAGTTTTTTCAATATATGAAAGTCTTCTTCATTGCTAAGTGATATAGCATTTTTCACGAGAAAGAAAAACATAAGCCATAAAACCACAAACAATTTTCTCTTCTCCATTTTTTCTTCACCAAAAAAATAATAATTTATTTGTCTCTTGTGTTTCATTGGTTTGGAAACTGGTATTGTAGTATCACTTAAAATTGATATTGTTGTATCAATTTCGAGTAATTTTGTCGAATTACTCAAGAAGGTGTTCCTTCCGATCGTTATAGTGCAATATTCGATCGGGTTAGTTTTTGAACTGGGCTGTTTTATCCTGGAGGCGGCACGGTTGATTGTCTGCTTTGCACCATTTGAGCAGTACCGTGAAACGTCTTAAAGAGAGCGACTTGGTCGTGACTCAGCCAGTAATTTTCTTCGGTTCCGATTTTCAAAAATATTTTATTTTAAATATCAAAAACAACAATTTTAAGACGTTTTTCAAAACTGCTATGGATACCGAAGAAATTATTGGAAATTCGGCTGTTGGTGCAACCGAAAGGCCTTTCAAGTTTGAAGGTCTCCATTTCAAACGTTGGCAACAAAAAATGTTTTTCTTTTTAACTCTGAAAAAAGTTGTCCACGTTTTGAATGAGGATATGCCCACTGTTCCTGTCGGTCTTGTAGGATCGAGTTCCGGAACAAAGGAACAACCACTCACCATCGGTGACAAGGTTGATAAGCCTGATGCAGCGACTGAAAAACAAAAAGAAAAGGATTTGATTGATCCTGCTGCAAAAGAGCTTCAATTGAAAAAGGAACAACAACTCTGGTTGCATAATGATTATTTATGCAAAGGTTACATTACAAATGGTCTATGTGATGATTTGTATGACTATTATAGTACATACAAAAGTGCTAAGGATGTTTCGGAGGCGCTTAAAAAGAAATATGATACCGAGGAGGCCGGTGTGAAAAAGTATGCTGTTAGTAGGTACCTGAAGTACCAGATGGTTGATGAAAGGTCGGTGGAGACACAATCTCATGAACTTCAGAAAATTGCTCATGAAATAATAACGGAAGGTATGCCTCTTGACGAACAGTTTCAAATTGCAGTGATGATTGACAAACTGCCCCCTGGTTGGAAAGAATTTAAAAATCAACTTCGTCATAAAACAAAAGAATTTTCAATCGAGAGTTTGATTACTCGCCTTCGTATTGAGGAGGAATCCAGAAGGCAAGACCAGAAAGAAGAGGCCTATGTGGTCTCCAGCAACAATAAAAAGAAATTCGGTGCAGTTCTGAAGCCTACAGGCAAATCTTTTAAGAATCAGAACCGCGGTCAAACGAACCGAATTAAGAATGGTAACCCTTCAAGGGCCCATAATGCTAATGCTAAACAGCATCCACCTGCTCATAGGAATGACTCCGGTTCAGTTGGTTTGTCTTGTTTCAACTGTGGTAAACCGGGTCATTTTGCAAAGAAGTGTAGACTCAGGAACAAACCTGCTGCTGCCCCTAATGCACAGGCTAACCTGACTGATGAGCCTTATGTTGCTATGATCACCGAAATCAATATGGTTGGTGGTACTGATGGTTGGTGGATAGATACTGGCGCTACTCGTCATATCTGTTATGAACGTGCTATGTTTAAAACATACACGTCTGCTGAAAATAAGAAGGTGCAGATGGGAAATGCCCACACCTCTGATGTTGCTGGTATTGGAGATGTTGAATTGAAGTTCACCTCCGGGAAGACTCTGATCTTGAAGGATGTCATGCATGTGCCTGACATTAGAAAGAATTTAGTTTCTGGTTTTCTTCTTAATAAGGCTGGGTTTAATCAAACTATTGGGGCTAATTTGTACACCATCACTAAGAATGGTATTTTTATTGGGAAAGGTTACGCTATTGATGGCATGTTTAAGTTGAATGTTGATTTGAATAAAATTTCTCCTTCTGTTTACTCTGTTTGTGATTTTAATATTTGGCATGCTAGACTTTGTCATGTTAGTAAACGTTCTTTACTTAATTTAAGTAATCTAGGATTAATTCCAAAGTTAATTGCTAATGACATAGAAAAATGTGAATTTTGTAGTCAAGCAAAAATAACTAAATCGTCACATAAATCGGTAATTAGAGAATCTGAACCGTTAGATTTAATTCATTCTGATATATGTGAACTTGATGGAACTTTGACTAGAAATGGTAAACGCTATTTTATCACTTTTATTGACGATTGTTCTGATTATACTGTTGTATATTTAATGAAAAATAAAAGTGAAGCGCTTGACATGTTTAAGATTTTTGTGACTGAAATTGAAAATCAATTTAGTAAGAAAATTAAGCGGCTTCGTAGCGATAGGGGAACTGAATATGATTCTATGTTGTGCAATAATTTTTATAAAGAACATGGAATTATCCATGAAACGACTGCACCATATTCGCCTGAAATGAATGGTAAAGCAGAAAGAAAGAATAGAACTCTTACTGAACTAGTTGTAGCTAGTATGCTCTATTCTGGTGCTGCCTCACACTGGTGGGGGGAAATTTTATTGACTGTTTGTTATGTCCTGAATAGAGTCCCCAAGGCTAATAATGTGGTCTCACCTTATGAGATATTAAAGAAAAGACAACCGAATTTGTCTTATTTGAGAACCTGGGGATGTCTTGCTTATGTCAGGATACCGGATCCGAAGCGGGTCAAACTCGCTAGTCGTGCCTATGAATGTG
This sequence comes from Trifolium repens, assembly GCA_030408175.1. Classification (NCBI taxonomy): domain Eukaryota; kingdom Viridiplantae; phylum Streptophyta; class Magnoliopsida; order Fabales; family Fabaceae; genus Trifolium; species Trifolium repens. The sequence goes on from CP125851.1 coordinate 45,249,152, forward strand.
TATTCATTGGCTATGCAGCAAACAGTAAGGCATATAGGTTTTTTGACCTAAATGCTAAAGTGATCATAGAATCAGTTGATGCTGATTTCTATGAAGATAAATTTCCCTTTAAATCTAGAAATAGTGGGGGCAATGAATCCACAAATAGTGGGGGCACCGAGTTAAGTCACCTTCCGGTGATAAGAAATTCCGAGAGCAACAAAGAAATAGAAACAGAACTTCGTAGAAGTAAAAGAGTAAGAGTAGCTAAAGATTATGGACCGGATTATTCGGTATATTCTTTAGAAGAAGACCCTACAAGTCTTCAAGAAGCCTTGTCATCTCTGGATGCAGATTTATGGCAAGAAGCTATTAATGATGAGATGGAGTCTCTAGAAACTAACAGGACCTGGCACTTAGTAGAGTTGCCTCCTGGTTGCAAACCGATTGGTTGTAAATGGATTTTGAAAAAGAAACTAAAACCCGATGGTACTATTGATAAATACAAGGCTCGCCTTGTAGCCAAAGGTTTTAGACAAAGAGAAAATATAGATTTCTTCGACACTTTTTCTCCGGTCAATCGTATAACATCCATAAGGGTACTAATTTCAGTTGCCGCTGTTTATAATCTTTTTATTCACCAAATGGATGTTAAAACTGCTTTTTTAAACGGTGACTTGGAAGAAGAAATCTATATGGAACAACCTGAAGGGTTTGTAATATCTGGACAAGAACAAAAGGTCTGTAAGTTAGATAAGTCCTTGTATGGACTTAAGCAAGCGCCAAAACAATGGCATATTAAATTTGATAGTTTGATGACATCAAATGAATTCAAAGTGAATGAAAGTGACAAGTGCATTTATTATAAATATGAAAATGGCATTTGCACTATTGTATGTGTCTATGTGGATGATTTACTCATCTTTGGGTCAAACATTTCTGCTATAAACGCAGTGAAATCATTGTTGAATAACAACTTTGATATGAAAGACCTTGGAGAGGCAAGCGTGATTCTTGGAATCAAGATCACTAGGTCAAAGGACGGAATAACTTTAGATCAATCCCATTATGTGGAAAAGATTCTAAAGAAATATAATTACTTTGACTGTAAACCTGCAAGTACGCCGTATGATTCCAGTGTAAAATTGTTTAAGAACACTGGCGAAAGCGTAAGACAGACTGAATATGCGAGCATCATTGGTAGTCTTAGGTATGCCACTGATTGTACCAGACCCGACATCGCCTATGTCGTGGGACTGTTGTGCAGGTTTACTAGCAGGCCCAGTAATGAGCATTGGCAAGCTATTGAGAGAGTCATGAGGTATCTTAAAAAGACCATGAATCTCGGATTACATTATAAGAGATTTCCTGCTGTACTTGAAGGGTACAGTGATGCTGATTGGAACACCTTGTCGGATGATTCCAAAGCGACCAGTGGCTATATTTTTAGTATAGCTGGAGGAGCTGTGTCTTGGAAATCAAAGAAACAGACCATATTGGCTCAGTCTACTATGGAGTCTGAAATGATAGCGCTTGCCACTGCAAGTGAAGAAGCAAGTTGGTTGAGATGCTTGCTATCTGAGATTCCCTTATGGGAAAAACCTATGCCAGCTGTGTTGATCCACTGTGATAGTACCGCGGCTATTGCTAAAATTGAGAATCGATTCTATAATGGAAAGAAGCGTCAAATAAGACGTAAGCACAGCACAGTGAGAGAGATGATCACTAAAGGAGCTGTGAGAGTGGATCATGTACGCACTGATGAAAATTTAGCAGATCCTTTGACGAAAGGACTAGCTAGAGAGAAAGTCCAAAATACATCTATAAAGATGGGACTAATGCCGATATGAACTTATCATGATGGGAACCCAACCTAAAAGACTGGAGATCCCAAGAATTAGGTTCAATGGGTAATAACAAGTTGTGATGAGTTAATGATGATCATGCAAGTAAAAATTAGAAAAAGCATGAATCCTGATAGCGAAAGGATGAGTTGTAGCTCTTAATGAGATCTATACTCTGTATGAGTGGAGTACCGAGCTACAGGAGTACTCTTGATAGACTCACCTATATGAACGTGGAACTGAGGCCGGTTCCTATGGAATTTCGAGGCAGAATTCCTAGAGCGTTCATGAAGCCGGGATTTACGTGCAGGGCCATTAAAGCACGGGCTACAAAGAAACACCTTATGGAAAGGTTGTGTGCGGGTTTGAGAAAAATCTGAGATAGAGTTCAAGACAAGCGTCACTCTTGCTAAATCAGGCTCTTACTTGCTATGCAAAGGTTCAAGTCATAGACACCTTCGCTTATGCACAATCTTTTAGAAACCTCTGAAACACTTTTTTGAATTCAAGTGGGGGATTGTTGTGAAAATAATGATTTGTTGATCATCTAATGTGTGGAAGTTGGAACATTGTGATTAAAAATAATAATAATAATAAAAAAAAGAATAAACACATTGGTCTTGTAGGACTTGGAACTAATGAGTGTGAATTAAAAAAAGTGTAGTGGGAACAAGTCCCACATCACTTAAGTCACTCTCTTAATTAGTAGTGTTTATATATGCAAATGTGACTAGTAAGGATGTGCTCAAGAGGTACTCGTTTTTTGAACGGAGGACCGCACACACCTTGTCGAATATCATCACACGCGCGCGACACCGTCGGACCGAGTTGGACTTGGACCTAGATGATATATTATTTTGAGTCACAAAATTAACTAATTTTTATTAGTTAATTATGCATGAAATAAATCACAAAATCAATACTTGATAACCATTCCAACATGGTTTTAATATGTTTCAATTCCACTTAATTTCTATGTCCCCTATTGATTCACTCTTGAATTATCCGTTGCATTTTGTTGCCAGCTCTAGTTTTTTCAATATATGAAAGTCTTCTTCATTGCTAAGTGATATAGCATTTTTCACGAGAAAGAAAAACATAAGCCATAAAACCACAAACAATTTTCTCTTCTCCATTTTTTCTTCACCAAAAAAATAATAATTTATTTGTCTCTTGTGTTTCATTGGTTTGGAAACTGGTATTGTAGTATCACTTAAAATTGATATTGTTGTATCAATTTCGAGTAATTTTGTCGAATTACTCAAGAAGGTGTTCCTTCCGATCGTTATAGTGCAATATTCGATCGGGTTAGTTTTTGAACTGGGCTGTTTTATCCTGGAGGCGGCACGGTTGATTGTCTGCTTTGCACCATTTGAGCAGTACCGTGAAACGTCTTAAAGAGAGCGACCTGGTCGTGACTCAGCCAGTAATTTTCTTCGGTTCCGATTTTCAAAAATATTTTATTTTAAATATCAAAAACAACAGAAATGCGTGTGTCCTCCTCAGCTATGCATCATATCAAATCTTACAATTTTTACAATGCATGTGGCAACCACGGACACAAAAATGGCCACATCATCATAAATTTCTCTTGTGACATTTTCCAACTCAGTTTGTTGTATTCATTTAAAATATTGACTAGTATAACTGACCCATGACACGAGTTAGTATTCACTAATAAAAATATATGCAATTTTTTTCTTTTGTCGATAAAAACAATTTTTACTTTGATGTGAAATTCTATATTTGTGTATATTATCTAAATCCCGACATAAGATTGTTAAATTCATTTTCTCATAGGTTTTTACTTGTAAATAGTTTATTCTCGTGTCTAATATTTTAAATATTACACTGAAGGAATATATAATGTATAGTTTTTTTTTTCTTCCGGTTTTTTGGGAGAGAAGGGTTGCACTGCACCATATATGAAATGTATAGTTAATGTTAATATTCTTTAGAAAAATGAATATGTTAATCTATTATTTCTATTATTTATCATAGTTTATATTATTAAAAACAATAAAACGAATATGTTAATATATTATTGGCAAAATTACACTAATAGTCATTTATCTTACTTTTTTGTAACACTTTAGTTCTTTATCTTTTTTTTGTAACATTTGAGTCTTTTATCTTATTGATTTGTTACACTTTAATCCTTTGTCTTCTTTTTTTCCCATTTAAGCCCTTTTTCTTTTATAATATGCACATATAAACCCTTTTCTTATTTTTTTATATTAAAAAATGCATAATTTAATTTTTTTTGAATATTTTTTATTAAAAGTAAACAAACCCAGAAATTGATGAACAATGTTCATCATCTAACATCATCCAACATCATGAGAACATTTCTGAAATGAAGAGAAATCTCAAGATGTGGCATGAACATTGTAATTAAACACTTGGTTGGAAAAAGAAAAAAAATTGCAACAGTAAAAAAAATCTTGAAGACAACAACAAGCTTCAATCCAAAACTAGCATAGAGAAAAATAACAAACAAAATCTGGAAAAATACCTCAACACAATTTGGAAAAAATTTCAAACCAAATTTATGAAAAACAAGATCTAAAAGCAACAAAAACATATATAATTTCAGATCTTGTTATTTAAAATCCCTAAATTTTAATGAACCCTAAATTTATTAAACCTAAAAAATATCCCAAATTCAATTAAACGAGAAAGGGGTTAATTTAGGTGCAGGGAATAAATTGTATTGCGTAGGCTAGCTAGGAATAAGTTGCATCAGGGGGTTAATTTAGCTTTAATCCCAAATTCAATTGAAGTTACTAGTTGTTAGAGTTAGATTGGATTGTGTAGGCCAACTACGAATAAGTTGTATTGTAGTTTAATTTAATCCCTTTTTTTTTCAGAATTTTTGGGTTGAATTTTTTTTAAGGAAGAAGATGAAGATATTAATGAAGATGATGAACAATGTTCATTAAAATTTAGATTTGTTGAATTTTAATAAAAAAGTATTTAAAAAATAAAATTTCAGCATTTTTTTAATGAAAAATAAGAAAAAGGGTTTATACGTGTATATTATAAAAGATAAAGGACCTAAATGAAAAATTAAAAAGATAAAGGACTAAAGCGTTACAAATAAGTAATATAAATGACCTAAATGTTACAAAAAAATGATAAAGGACTAAAGTGTTACAAAAAAATAAGATAAAAGACCACTAGTGTAATTTTGCCTATATTATTTCTATTATATTATAGTTTATATTAAACATTCATTAATTAATTTACTTATAAAATGTTCATCTCTGTGTATAAGTCTTTATATAAATTATACTAATACTGTTAATTTTTTCACAAAAAATGAATATATTAATCAATTATTTTTACTATACTTATTCACATTAGTTAAAATAAAAATGTTAATTCTTGTAAAATGTTCAATATTATTTTATAAACTAAGTTTATAGTTTAGTTACCAATGAGGAATATAGTAAAAAGAGTTTTTTATTTATGAATGCTTTATAGATTTTGAGATGTTTGTTTTATTTTACATTAACTATATGTTTATAGTATTATTTATGTAATTTATCCAAAAAATTCAAATGAAGGTCATCCTGTTATCCCAGATTCACTACTATGCTTTGAATTTATGGCTAAGTATTTGGCATGAATTTATTTATTTTGTATCTCGAAGTTTATGCCTAAATATTTGAACCAGCTATGAAAATTAACATATCAGGTACAACTAGTTCAATATAACCGTTCAATAACGGTTTGACCTCCAGTTTGATTCTTAAAACATTGATCTTTACTCTTTTTTTTTTACTTTACCAGGTGAAAGTTTGTCAGAGAATAAACTCGGAGAGATGGAACACAAGAACAAAGACATGTTTAACATAACTAAAAACCTGTTTCTACCGAGAACAATGAAATACCAACTATTCGAAGGGATATGGAGACATTGCCATGCAGCAATAAGCGCATCCCGCGTAACCTTAAAGAAAAGAGTACAACTCAAATATAAGTTTATCGACGATTTGGTGAAATGCCGAAGATTCTGAAGAAACTGAACATCAACCCAAAACTGAACTTGGGTTTAGTTCAAGTGACCATAGAAACTTGGAAGACATGTACATTCAGGAACTGGTTTCGGTGTTGCGAACTGCGTTTATGGAAGAAGACTTTGATAGAGTTGAAGAGGTTTTAGTCAATAGATATAACAAACTCCAAATAGAGATTCTACATCTTCAAGAGAAGTTTGAATTGGAGAAACTTACGAGGTTTCAAGAGGCGGAAGATTTGAGAAAAAGAGCGGAACTGTGTGAAAGATACAAGAATAATTATGAAACATTGTTGAAGGAGGTCAAGAAAAAATCTAGTTTAACTGAAAGAGACAATGTTGGAGAGCTAAGAAAGAAGAACAATGCATTGGAATTGGAAGTTTGTGAGTGAGAAAGTCGAAGGAAAAATGGAAGGATGATATCCATGCTCTTGCTGAGCTTAGAATCAAAGTTGGTGTTTTGGAGAATGAAAAAAAATGCATTTGGGGTGAAAAATAGTGAGTTGGAGAAATCAATGAAGAAGAATAATATTAAGACTCTTGCTGATTTTGAAGACAAATATGAAGAGAATGTTGGTGACAATGGGATTGGCAATGACACTGTGGAGCTTACTCATTTGCAAAGAAATGAACCACCGAGCAATAGGAGCAAGAATGCTCAAGGTGCATCATCATCAGGTATGAAACTTCTGCACGATTCTCTTATTTCTTGTATTCTTATAATGGTGAAATGCCGAAGAAATCATTACCCACTAGATTAAACGATATTCAACCTAGTGAGTAATAATTTTCTCAGGATATTCGTTTAATTGTTTTGGGCGTTTCCAAACCTTGAGTGTCGATATCAACAACAACAAAAATATAATATAATTAAAAAGTTGAATGTTCATATATGCTACAAAAAAGATATCATTACTCACTAGGCTTAATATCATCGGACGATGAAGAAGAATAAGAATTAAAATTTAACAGTTTGACACACAAGCCATTCTGACAACACTCAAATATCAAAATATTCTCGGGTTTCACTCCCTTTTTTGTAAGCACCTCGCGTCAATAATATCCTTGATTTTAAACAATGAAATTAAAACACTTATTAAATATGTAACAGCCCGTTTTTCAAAGGCCAAAACGGCACTATAAAATTTTTTTTTTTTCTTTTTCAACTAACACTCAGAGTGCGCATATAATATTTTTCAATGAGCCGGCATTCAAATATACAAAAGACTCATTACCATAGGTGCTTCGACAAGCAAAATGTATTCCTGAATAATTACAATCCAAGTCTAAGTATCAAGTACTTACAACAAAACAAGTTAGACAACCCTATGCTAACCAAAAGCACGGTGCACAAAACACACCGGCGCATAGTCTATCTATACTAAGCTTCACCAAATGCTTACTATAGCCTAGAACTGCCACCGTCGTCATCACGACCTAACCCATCACCTGGGTGGGATGAGCCCGCAAATGAAAGAAAGGGTCACCACAAAATATATAGTATATATATATAGATAACCGGTGCGAAAGATTGTACACATAACAATAATTCCACAAAACACAAGAGAAAGCTCTTAACCAACAAAGCAATTCCCACCAACGGGTTCATATAAGCAATGCACACATAGCCTATAATGCAACCTCTACAATGCGTGGTACTAACCCTAGCTACCACAATGCATGAGCTCCAGAACTGTAGGTCCAACCCCTACTAAATCACCAATGAAATCACAAGGTTAGGGTGGATCCGCTCCCGCAATCACACCCCATGGTCCACTCCCGCAACCATGTATCAAACTCAACCAAGTCACAAAGGTTAAGGTGGATCCACTCCCGCAATCACACCCCATGGTCCACTCCCGCAACCATGTATCGAACTCAACTAAATCACACAAGATTTAGGTGGATCCACTCCCGCAATCACACCCCATGGTCCACTCCCGCAACCATGTGTTGAACTCAATAAAACCCTATAAGAATCAGGTGGGTCCACTCCTGCAACCACACCTCGTAGTCCACTCCCGCAACTACACTTCGTAGTCCACTCCCGCAACTACACACTAACAATGCATGAGCATACGATTCCCCATGTATACTAATGCAACGAATACATACCTCCCTAGCATATGTAGACCATCACAACAACATACATACATATCCAATCATATGTAACAAACCACAACAAACATACATACATTTCCAATCATATGTATTCACCCACATGTTCATACATACATCTCCAATCATATGTAAAACAACGCACGTATTGTAAACACTTTCTCATCACGAGAATACATAACACATACATGCCAACACACAGTAAATCCAAGCATGTCGTAACCATTTAAAGACAGAAATAAAGTGATGCCCTTACCTCGGCAGGCTTCCGTCAACAACACACGCTCAAACAACACAACGCGCTTCCTAAAACAAGCAGCGCAACAATCAATACTTTGTTCTCTAACCAAAGGTATTGAAACTAAACCAAGAACCCCAAAAACCTAAAGGTTCCTAAGGAAAATCCCTCTTTCGGATACCATACCAAAAACTACCGTATTGATCGACCACCATGAGTTATCTGTACTATTTTTAGGACCCAAAACAATAATCAAAAGTCTTAAATAATTTGAAATGCAAAATGGTCGTTTTCTTGCGTTACAAGCTACGTACTTTCCGAGTACCCGAAAAACTCGTTTCCAATCCCAACCACTTCCATAAATTAATAAAAAGGGATTAGAAAGCTAAAAACCCAGTTTAGAAATCAGAATCCAAAATCTCAACTCCCAGAGCTCGCCCTGGCGAGTTGGTGGCGAGTGAAGGCAGGGAGTACTGGTCTTACTCGCCCTGGAGCTCGCCCTGGCGTGTTGTCATCACCTGTGACACTCGCCCTGGCGAGTAACCACTCGCCCGGCGAGTTGCACCTGTCATGACAGCACAAGACAGCAACTCACACCACCTTTTTCCACCCAAACCTAGTTTGATTCTATTAGTTCCCAACACTTTTTCAAAGCATAAAAGCAAACCATTTTCATAAGCAAGCAATTCATTTTCCGAAAGCTTGTTGGTTGCTTCGAGTGCAAGTTATTTGATTTTCATTTCCAAAATCAAAACCAAAACCAAGCACAAGTTTTATTACGGGCCTTAACCGTCCGGTAATCATTTTCAAACATGTTTTCAAGGTAAGTAGTGACACCACATGTCACAAGAGTTTTAAACCACTTTGCCCTCAAAACACTACCCAAAAACTCTTAGAAAATATTTTCATAAACCACAAAAATATTTTTCATCGGATTTTCTAAAACAAAACCATACAATGCATTTCCCTTTCGTCCAAAGGTTCAAAGACAACTTTTCTTTTCAAAACCTTACAACATAACCTCATGTAATTGATCAATACATAAACCAACAAAAACCCTAACTTTTCTCATGAGATTCTCACAAACTCATGGAAAAATTGAAACAACAAAGCCTAGCATGCTTACTAAACTCTCATGAACAACATTCATGGAACAAGAATCAATCAACACCAAATTTTATGAAATTTCTCTCAAGAACAAAATCATAAAATTCCACTAAACTACATGAGCTTGGCTAGTAAAGAGAAAGGAATGGATCAAGTTACCTTAGGAGATGATTCTCTACAAATACCCTTTGATCCAACAAGTCCAAAATCCAAGCAAATGGTGAAGGAATGGAATTTTTGCTCAAGGTTGGAAGAGAGAAAGAAAGCCACGGTTCATGAGAGAAAGAAATGAGGTTTTATGATTTTTCTTAAGTCCAAAGATGTGACCAAAAGGCTTACTATCAAGTGGTCTTGTTGCATACTAGCCTTAGGATCAAATAGTGTAAAGGTTGCAAGATCAAATCCTAGCCCTTGGATTAAAACCAAGCATATCCAACCAAGATATTTTCTAAGCTTCTAGAAGTCTCCTCGCCTCACAGCTCTCGCGTTCACTCGCGAACGAGCCGCACCTCGCTAACGGACGAAAATCACAAAAATACAAAATCTCACAAATAAACGTCCGTCGTAAACCGTTTCCAAATATTATCGCTAAACCTTTTTCCTCGACTGCAATTTTCTTCCACACCTCGGAAAATTAATCTCAGAATATATCCCGCCTCGCGCAGATATATAAAACCCCCAACTAAAATCTCACTGAATTCAGAATCAGTAAAATTTCACAACAGCGGGTAAAATCCTACTCGTTTTTCCAAAAACAAGAATAATCCAAAACTCGTTATTCTAAGACCACAGAAATCTCCTCATACTTAAAAGAGGATCACGACCCGAAAGTCTGTGCCTTTCCAGCGCACGAGCACAAAACGGGCTCCGTTTCAGCAAAAATCTCATTAATGTGACGATACTCACAAATCCGCTTCTACTAAAACCCTAAAACTCGTAGCCGACACTAGAGTTCCTTAGAAAATAGTACAGTAAAATCTTGGGTCTTACATTACTGCCCTCCAAAAAGAAGTTTCGTCCTCGAAACTAAAGGTAAGAGTAACAACTCAACTAATTATTACCGTCACCAACACAACAAAATCCCTCAGGATTAGGTGTAGCCACACAGATGCTAACACACTGGCACAACCGTGCAGCAACCGCAACTCTCAACGAGTTCACCACTCAAAATTAACCTCACAACAGAGGTTCTCAACCTCTAGTTCCTCAAAAGTCCAAAGGTTCACACAAAATTTTTCCAAAATCCATTCTTTTGCCTCCGCGACGTAGCCTAAACCACTAGGTTCACGCGAAGCAGTGACTAGCTACCCTCCAAAAAGAAACACAGCACTCTCTGTGCACCACTAAGGTTAGCAAAACCAGTCAATTCCAAACAACACGACTTATAAACAAAACCCAAACAAACAGCATACATCCAAACATACAAGAGTGGGTTGCCCTCAAACAATAATCAATGCAGTAAAGTGTTACCTGCAACTAGTAATCCTCATGCATGGCATTACCGGTCTGACCGTTCACTCCAGTGCCCATACAGTAAGCACCTCCTCTAGCAGCGGGTCGAACTCCTTGTGCCACATCTGCCGACGTCCCGGCCTTTGGGGCTTTGCAATCCCTAGCAAAATGACCCGGTTTCCGACAGTTGAAACAAATATTTCCCGGACTCGGACATTCGTTTGCATAATGCCCCGCTTGCCCACATCTGAAGCAACCTTGCTTCCCTCCTCCCCGACTCCCCTGAGTCTCTTGATTCTCAGAGCGACCCGGTCCTCTATTATTTTGGGAACGGTTACCAGACATATCCCCTTGCTTCCTCTTATTTTGACCCGAACTCGGACTCTGACCACTAGAATTACTAGGTCCTCCAACGCTAAAATCACCCTGGCGGTTCTCCCGCTTCTTCCTCATATCCTCCACCTCTTGGCACTTCTCTACCAAGACTTGAAACTGACGAATGCCCAACGGCACCACTGCGTCTTGCAGTTCATATCTCAAACCATCCTGGAAGCGACGACACATATAGGTCTCATCTATCCCATCCCTAAAGAAGCGGAAGTAACGGGACAATGATTCAAACTTTTTGGCATAGGCTTCCACTTTCATGCCACCCTGCCGCAGCTGCAGGAACTCCTCTCCGTACCTCTCCCTCGCAGTCTCGGGAAAGTACTTAGCTAAGAACCTCCTCTTGAAGTTCTCCCAATTTACCTCCTCATCAACATTTCCCATAAGGAGCCTGGTGTTCCCCCACCAATATTCAGAACTACCCTGTAACTGATAGGTAGCTAAGACTACCTTCTCCCTATCTGGACAATGAATTGCCCCGAATATTCTCTCCACAGCTTGGAGCCACAAGTCAGCAGTTTCCGAACCTCCCTCCCCATTAAACTTTGGAGGAGTCTGCTGATTGAAACTCGTAAGAACCCGAGATGCAGCAGCTATAATCTCCCTCTCACGCTTCTCTGCATCCCTCTGCGCCTTAGCATGAGTCTGCGCAGTCACAGCAGCCGCCATGGTATGCATGGCATAAGCCATCTGATTCACATCAACCTCTGGTACTATAGGAACTGGATTCGCCCTTCTTGGCGGCATTCTATTCTGCACAATACCAATTCTGATTAGATTCCTTATCCAAACATTTCTGAGTCTCAACAGAAATCTCATACGACGGTTACTAGCACATAACCCGACACCGAACAACCACTAGAACTGACACTACTCTAGCTATGTTCTAACCGACTCTGGACTAACGACTCAAGTATACACTTTCCCTTTGAAGATTTAAAGCCGTGCTCTGATACCAATTGTAACAGCCCGTTTTTCAAAGGCCAAAACGGCACTATAAAATTTTTTTTTTCTTTTTCAACTAACACTCAGAGTGCGCATATAATATTTTTCAATGAGCCGGCATTCAAATATACAAAAGACTCATTACCATAGGTGCTTCGACAAGCAAAATGTATTCCTGAATAATTACAATCCAAGTCTAAGTATCAAGTACTTACAACAAAACAAGTTAGACAACCCTATGCTAACCAAAAGCACGGTGCACAAAACACACCGGCGCATAGTCTATCTATACTAAGCTTCACCAAATGCTTACTATAGCCTAGAACTGCCACCGTCGTCATCACGACCTAACCCATCACCTGGGTGGGATGAGCCCGCAAATGAAAGAAAGGGTCACCACAAAATATATAGTATATATATATAGATAACCGGTGCGAAAGATTGTACACATAACAATAATTCCACAAAACACAAGAGAAAGCTCTTAACCAACAAAGCAATTCCCACCAACGGGTTCATATAAGCAATGCACACATAGCCTATAATGCAACCTCTACAATGCGTGGTACTAACCCTAGCTACCACAATGCATGAGCTCCAGAACTGTAGGTCCAACCCCTACTAAATCACCAATGAAATCACAAGGTTAGGGTGGATCCGCTCCCGCAATCACACCCCATGGTCCACTCCCGCAACCATGTATCAAACTCAACCAAGTCACAAAGGTTAAGGTGGATCCACTCCCGCAATCACACCCCATGGTCCACTCCCGCAACCATGTATCGAACTCAACTAAATCACACAAGATTTAGGTGGATCCACTCCCGCAATCACACCCCATGGTCCACTCCCGCAACCATGTGTTGAACTCAATAAAACCCTATAAGAATCAGGTGGGTCCACTCCTGCAACCACACCTCGTAGTCCACTCCCGCAACTACACTTCGTAGTCCACTCCCGCAACTACACACTAACAATGCATGAGCATACGATTCCCCATGTATACTAATGCAACGAATACATACCTCCCTAGCATATGTAGACCATCACAACAACATACATACATATCCAATCATATGTAACAAACCACAACAAACATACATACATTTCCAATCATATGTATTCACCCACATGTTCATACATACATCTCCAATCATATGTAAAACAACGCACGTATTGTAAACACTTTCTCATCACGAGAATACATAACACATACATGCCAACACACAGTAAATCCAAGCATGTCGTAACCATTTAAAGACAGAAATAAAGTGATGCCCTTACCTCGGCAGGCTTCCGTCAACAACACACGCTCAAACAACACAACGCGCTTCCTAAAACAAGCAGCGCAACAATCAATACTTTGTTCTCTAACCAAAGGTATTGAAACTAAACCAAGAACCCCAAAAACCTAAAGGTTCCTAAGGAAAATCCCTCTTTCGGATACCATACCAAAAACTACCGTATTGATCGACCACCATGAGTTATCTGTACTATTTTTAGGACCCAAAACAATAATCAAAAGTCTTAAATAATTTGAAATGCAAAATGGTCGTTTTCTTGCGTTACAAGCTACGTACTTTCCGAGTACCCGAAAAACTCGTTTCCAATCCCAACCACTTCCATAAATTAATAAAAAGGGATTAGAAAGCTAAAAACCCAGTTTAGAAATCAGAATCCAAAATCTCAACTCCCAGAGCTCGCCCTGGCGAGTTGGTGGCGAGTGAAGGCAGGGAGTACTGGTCTTACTCGCCCTGGAGCTCGCCCTGGCGTGTTGTCATGACCTGTGACACTCGCCCTGGCGAGTAACCACTCGCCCGGCGAGTTGCACCTGTCATGACAGCACAAGACAGCAACTCACACCACCTTTTTCCACCCAAACCTAGTTTGATTCTATTAGTTCCCAACACTTTTTCAAAGCATAAAAGCAAACCATTTTCATAAGCAAGCAATTCATTTTCCGAAAGCTTGTTGGTTGCTTCGAGTGCAAGTTATTTGATTTTCATTTCCAAAATCAAAACCAAAACCAAGCACAAGTTTTATTACGGGCCTTAACCGTCCGGTAATCATTTTCAAACATGTTTTCAAGGTAAGTAGTGACACCACATGTCACAAGAGTTTTAAACCACTTTGCCCTCAAAACACTACCCAAAAACTCTTAGAAAATATTTTCATAAACCACAAAAATATTTTTCATCGGATTTTCTAAAACAAAACCATACAATGCATTTCCCTTTCGTCCAAAGGTTCAAAGACAACTTTTCTTTTCAAAACCTTACAACATAACCTCATGTAATTGATCAATACATAAACCAACAAAAACCCTAACTTTTCTCATGAGATTCTCACAAACTCATGGAAAAATTGAAACAACAAAGCCTAGCATGCTTACTAAACTCTCATGAACAACATTCATGGAACAAGAATCAATCAACACCAAATTTTATGAAATTTCTCTCAAGAACAAAATCATAAAATTCCACTAAACTACATGAGCTTGGCTAGTAAAGAGAAAGGAATGGATCAAGTTACCTTAGGAGATGATTCTCTACAAATACCCTTTGATCCAACAAGTCCAAAATCCAAGCAAATGGTGAAGGAATGGAATTTTTGCTCAAGGTTGGAAGAGAGAAAGAAAGCCACGGTTCATGAGAGAAAGAAATGAGGTTTTATGATTTTTCTTAAGTCCAAAGATGTGACCAAAAGGCTTACTATCAAGTGGTCTTGTTGCATACTAGCCTTAGGATCAAATAGTGTAAAGGTTGCAAGATCAAATCCTAGCCCTTGGATTAAAACCAAGCATATCCAACCAAGATATTTTCTAAGCTTCTAGAAGTCTCCTCGCCTCACAGCTCTCGCGTTCACTCGCGAACGAGCCGCACCTCGCTAACGGACGAAAATCACAAAAATACAAAATCTCACAAATAAACGTCCGTCGTAAACCGTTTCCAAATATTATCGCTAAACCTTTTTCCTCGACTGCAATTTTCTTCCACACCTCGGAAAATTAATCTCAGAATATATCCCGCCTCGCGCAGATATATAAAACCCCCAACTAAAATCTCACTGAATTCAGAATCAGTAAAATTTCACAACAGCGGGTAAAATCCTACTCGTTTTTCCAAAAACAAGAATAATCCAAAACTCGTTATTCTAAGACCACAGAAATCTCCTCATACTTAAAAGAGGATCACGACCCGAAAGTCTGTGCCTTTCCAGCGCACGAGCACAAAACGGGCTCCGTTTCAGCAAAAATCTCATTAATGTGACGATACTCACAAATCCGCTTCTACTAAAACCCTAAAACTCGTAGCCGACACTAGAGTTCCTTAGAAAATAGTACAGTAAAATCTTGGGTCTTACAAAATATAATAAACAATTATGAATAAACTGGATAAAAAATAGATTAGTTTCATTACTCTATTATTTTAAGTAACAAGGGAGATGAATCACTATTAACAAATGATTTAATACTAGTATCCAGACCCGTGCCAAGCACGGATAAAAATGCGTTTTTAGATTTATTGACTTATAAAAAAATATATTTTAATATATTTTACTTTAGAGTGAAAACTTAAATTTATTATTAATTTATCAAAACACTATATATTTGACAAAAAATATTAATTTCTGAATAAAAATAAAATTGTATAAATATATGAGAAAACATATTGGTTCTTATAAATTACAATATAAGACCCTCATATAAGTTACAATAAAATAGATTCTTATATTAATATATAAGTATAAATATAGGTCACATATAAATCATAAAAAAAAATAACAAAATAGACTCCTCTATTAATATAGCAATATATGTCTCATATAAATTACAAAAGACATTCCCCATATTAATTAGTAGGAATATATACTCACAGACTCTTAAATTAGAAAGAAATAGGTCACATATTAATTTGTGAGTACAAATGTTGGTCTCTTATAGATTACAAAATAAAAACAAAAAAAATAGACCCCGTATATTAACATATGATTATAAATATAGGTCCCTGTAGCAATTACAAAATGAAAAATGCCCCATAATAAAATATGAAAATAAATATAAACCCCGTATAAATAGAAGAAAAAAAATATCTCAAATTAATTTATGAGTATAGATATAAGTCTCGTCTAAATTATAAAATAAAAAGACCACATATTAATATATCACTATAAATAGAGATCTCGTATATTTTTTCTTAAAACTGAAGACTTCTGTAATAATATATGAATATAAGTTAGGTCCCGTAAAAATTACAAATAAATAGGTCTTGTATTAACATATGTGTATAAATAGGACCTCTTATTAATATATAATTTTTTTTTTTTGAACAGCGGATTACTAATATATAACTATAAATATAGATCTAATATAAACTACAACAAAATAAAAAAACTACAACAAAATAAAAAAGTCTTGTATTAATATATAACTAAAAATATAAATCTCATATAAATATAAGTCCTCATATAAATGAGTAAGAATATAGACTCACGGACTCATAAATTAGAAAGAAATAGGCCACATATATTAATTTGTGAGTATAAATATAGGTCTCTTATAGATTACAAAAGAAAAAGAAGAAAAATAGACCATGTATATTAACATATGATTATAAATATAGGTACCTATAGAAATTACAAAACAAAAAAGGCCCCGTATTAAAATGTGGGAATAAATATATGCCCCGTAAAAATTAGAAAAAATATCTCAAATTAATATATGAATATAGTAGATATAAGTCCCGTCTAAATTACAAATAAGACCCCGTATTAATAAATGGCTATAAAAAATATGTTGTAGATTTATTGACTTATAAAAAATATGTTTTACTTTAAACTGAAAATTTAATTTTTTTTATTGCATATGGAAAATGATTTATATTATGAAATAAATATTTACAATCTTATATAATTTAAATAATTAAAATGACACTATATCTAGAGAAAACAATTACAAAACAGAAAACCTAAAGAAATTATTCCAATATATCTTTTATTATTTCATTTCCACATCAATACCTTCAAATAAAACAAATATAGAAGCTCAGATAATTTCCTTCAAAAATTAAATAAATATGAACCTCCCATAATTTATATATAAAAAGTCCTTGTATTAATATATAAAAAATAAACAATATAGTTCCCATATTAATATATAAATAAATACATAAGTCCCTTATAGATTATAAATAAAAAAGAGAAATATAAATTTCAAAATAAACAAAAATATTTCTCCATACTGATATATGAATATAAATATAAATATAGTTCTCATATAAATAAAAAAAATACCCTGTATAATTTACAAAAAAAATAGTTTTGTATATTAATATATGAGTAAAAATATAATATCTCGTATAAATGTTATATAAAAATGCCTCATGTAAAAAATATAATGTTACAAAAATTATTGGTAATTTCCGCCGGAGAAGGTTTGAATTGGAACTTTGGTCCTTTTTTTTTGTTACAAAAAGGTAAATAAAGACTAAAATTAACTAATAATAGAAACTAATATTTTAAAAAGAAATTTTTCATTGCGTCATTCTTAAGATGATCTCAAATACTGTTGAAAGTTTTAGTCCTCTTGTATAATTTAAAATAGTAAAAAATTTGCCTACCGTGCATATTATAATAATTATTATATTAATAAAACATGTACATATTATTATTTGATTGGTTATTTTCCATTTAATTTAATTCATCAAGTTTTTTTATTTTATATATGGACTAATTCATCAAGTTTCATTGCCATCCATTAATAATTCATTTAATTTAATTATATGTATTATTTGATAATATAAACTTTCCATTTCAAGCAAGGGAATTTAAACATGTTGAGTGATTCATTTTTAGGTATAAATGAAAATGGAGAGATTCATGATATATTATTAATGTACTAATATACCAATTTTTTTTTAACAGTAATTTATTATTGTATTTTGTGAAATCAAGTACTTAATTGTGTGTTCATATGTGTAGTCCACAATAACAAATTTAATAATTTTTTAACTTTTAATTTTACATATTCCCGTTGTTTATATATTAATTAATGTATTTTTATGTTAAACATCTTGGAAAAGGGTATTATATAAAGAGTACTTTGTTTATATCTAAAAAAAAAAGACACTTTAGTTTTGAGCACAATTGAACAAAGTTATAAAATGTAATGACCATTTTGTTGAAGTACAAAAGTAAGTATTTAAATTTATCGTCTCCACAGGGACTGATGCGATATCGATGCTGTTCAACAATCAATATAATTCTAAGTAAAGAGATTCAAAGGGTTTTTGAATCGTTTGTTTACGAAAACTTGCGAAAGCATAAAAGTAGTAACTTGACAGAGAGATTGAATTGCTGGGATTAGATTTCACCGACCCAATCGCATGTATCATTCGAATCAGTTACACAGGTTCTAGCTATCAGTCAATTCTATCACATATCACTCATGTACGTGTCCGTTTCCAGAGCACGATGAGAATCCCGCTATATTCATTAACCCTCGATGTCTCGAGTGATCGATCAATATACCGGCTATATCGTATTGCTCAAACTCCGATGTCTCGGACAATTTAATCAACACAATAGTTTTAAAACTTGATATTTAGAGTGAATATTAAACCTAAATCTATGTCTAGAGTTTAGAGTTTAATAGATGATTGTTCTAGGTCTCGGATTCAAAAAGCATACGTCTATACCATTTCAAAACCTAAAATTAAAACATACAATTCAAGAACAACATCAAAATTGATAAGTAAACTAAAACCATATATAATACCATGATCAAATTAGATACATATTCATAGAGTTGCTTACACCTAATCCCAACAATAGAGAGATTAGCTACTCATTTTCATGATAGCTTTACAAAAGATTAAGAAGAGAAGAGATAAACAAACATTAATGATGATTTCTCAACTATTGTTGTGCATCCACCTCCAAATCTCCTTGAATCTGTCTCCTGGGGTTTTGCTCTGCTTCTTACTTCTATATTACCAGTTATATATCACAAGTTTTATGACAGAAAGCTCTATTTATAGAGTTTCTGAAAATTAGAACTCGCTGAGCGAGCTCCAGCTCGCTCTGGCGAGTTGATCTTTCTTCACCAGAGGGTTACTGCCACGTCATAAGTGAGTTTTGAACCGCCTTCACTCGCCCTGGCGAGTTGTTACTCGCCCTGGCTAGTTGCTGCTCGCTCTGGCGAGTGTATCAGATATCCAATTTGATGCTCTCTGCCTCTACTCGCCCTGCATTCGCTCTGAGCTCGCCCTGGCGAGTTAACTTGCAATTTTTCTTCAAATTTCTGCACAAATGTTGAGATTTAGGGAGACTTAATTGAAATAAATGACTTAAACAAATATGTACATTTAAGTGAGGAAAAACTAAAGAATATTTTACAAAATAGTTAATAAGTGCTTAAAATATATATGTGATTTTAGCTACTTTTTGGCACTTATCAACTCTCCCCAACTTAAAACCTTGTTTGTCCTCAAACAAAAGTCCAAAATAAACTTTGAAAACATGGCTCAATCATCATTAGTGCACATTCAAGCTTTGTAATCAATCAACACTTAGGATGTAAATTGTTTCAAATTTGCATGATTCAATATGTTACAAGTTCAAAATCAATCATTAATAATCATCAAAGAATCAAAGCATGAATTTGAAATAGTTTCGAAACTCAAGTAAGATTTCAAACTTTCCAAATTAACAACATAATCAACTAGAATCACAATCCTCACAAGTGTTTCAACTCAAGGGTGAAGTGTATCTCTCAATCCAAACAATGTGTTCACAACAAATCAATTCAAACATACATCTCAACATAATCACAAAACATGTTATCAATCATGGATCACTAAGGACTTGTAATGGGGCTAGGCTACAAGAAATCATTGTTTTTCTTTGGATTCAAATAGCCTTAAGGGTAAGAGAGCATAAGCTTTGAGTATCTTCAATACTTTCCCCATTCTTTACTCTTGGTGATTCTTTTGTTTTGACACAATTTCTTTTCATTTATTTTTCTTTGATTTTCAATTGTGTGTCAAATGACTTTCAATATTTTTCTTTTTCTTTTTCAATCACCATTTTCAACTACTTGTTACTTTTCTCAATTTGATCAAATAACCTCTTTTTCCACACTCTCTCCATATTCCTCTGGTAGAATGCTATCTTTCTCATCAGGATTGGTCTGAGTGTTGGTTTGAACTTCCATGCTTTGGTTTTCAGCCATTTGCTTGAGCTGAATTTCCATATTTTTGCTCCGTGCAAGACTGTTTTTCATATATTGTTGGTGCTGGTCTTGCATCTGTTGCATTTGGCTTATTTGCTGCTGCATTTCCATGAATTTAATCATGGTCTCCTCCAATCTAGCCTCTGGAGTTTGCCCATAATTATCAAGAGGACACTGTTGATACGATTCATACCCATCCGGAGTATAGAAGTTGTTATAATCACGGTCAGTCATGATTTTGTTTGTGATGAGTAACCTGAAAAAGGATTGAACTAAACAAGAAAAATGTTTCTTTGCCTAACAAAGAAGGATTAGTGCAGACCACAACTATATAATATAAACAAATATATTCAAATACTTAAAAGAATACAAATTGTTGCAATGCTCCAATATCTAAACGCCAGTCCCCGGCAACGGCGCCATTTTGTTGAAGTACAAAAGTAAGTATTTAAATTTATCGTCTCCACAGGGACTGATGCGATATCGATGCTGTTCAACAATCAATATAATTCTAAGTAAAGAGATTCAAAGGGTTTTTGAATCGTTTGTTTACGAAAACTTGCGAAAGCATAAAAGTAGTAACTTGACAGAGAGATTGAATTGCTGGGATTAGATTTCACCGACCCAATCGCATGTATCATTCGAATCAGTTACACAGGTTCTAGCTATCAGTCAATTCTATCACATATCACTCATGTACGTGTCCGTTTCCAGAGCACGATGAGAATCCCGCTATATTCATTAACCCTCGATGTCTCGAGTGATCGATCAATATACCGGCTATATCGTATTGCTCAAACTCCGATGTCTCGGACAATTTAATCAACACAATAGTTTTAAAACTTGATATTTAGAGTGAATATTAAACCTAAATCTATGTCTAGAGTTTAGAGTTTAATAGATGATTGTTCTAGGTCTCGGATTCAAAAAGCATACGTCTATACCATTTCAAAACCTAAAATTAAAACATGCAATTCAAGAACAACATCAAAATTGATAAGTAAACTAAAACCATATATAATACCATGATCAAATTAGATACATATTCATAGAGTTGCTTACACCTAATCCCAACAATAGAGAGATTAGCTACTCATTTTCATGATAGCTTTACAAAAGATTAAGAAGAGAAGAGATAAACAAACATTAATGATGATTTCTCAACTATTGTTGTGCATCCACCTCCAAATCTCCTTGAATCTGTCTCCTGGGGTTTTGCTCTGCTTCTTACTTCTATATTACCAGTTATATATCACAAGTTTTATGACAGAAAGCTCTATTTATAGAGTTTCTGAAAATTAGAACTCGCTGAGCGAGCTCCAGCTCGCTCTGGCGAGTTGATCTTTCTTCACTAGAGGGTTACTGCCACGTCATAAGTGAGTTTTGAACCGCCTTCACTCGCCCTGGCGAGTTGTTACTCGCCCTGGCTAGTTGCTGCTCGCTCTGGCGAGTGTATCAGATATCCAATTTGATGCTCTCTGCCTCTACTCGCCCTGCATTCGCTCTGAGCTCGCCCTGGCGAGTTAACTTGCAATTTTTCTTCAAATTTATGCACAAATGTTGAGATTTAGGGAGACTTAATTGAAATAAATGACTTAAACAAATATGTACATTTAAGTGAGGAAAAACTAAAGAATATTTTACAAAATAGTTAATAAGTGCTTAAAATATATATGTGATTTTAGCTACTTTTTGGCACTTATCACTTTTATGATTCCCACTCTCTTTCCCGTCAATAATAATCCATAAAATCTTAAAATCATTTATATGAATTTTATAAAGAATTAACTCTCCCATGTAAAAAGACATTTTTATCATATCTCCCACTTTCTTCCCGTCAATAGAAAATCATCTAGATAAATTTTATAAAGAATTAATCCTCCCAAGTAAAAAGAAATTTTAGTATTGAGCGCGATCGAACAAATTTGTAAAAATGTGATGACTTTTATCATATCTGTCACTATCTTTCCCACCAATAATCTATAAAAACATAAAATCAACTTAACGTATATATGTTGAACAAAAAAAATAATAGTGCAAAAATATTATGCGTAAATTTAATTTATTAAACTAATTCTTGACTAATATTTCATAAATTAATGTATCGTCTTGTATTGCCTACCTAAAAACGCATTAGCTGATAATTAAGAACCATCCCATAATTTTATTGCTAAAAAACATATTCTATATATTTTCTATTACTAAGAGACCAACTTTATAGTATAGAAAAAAGACCAATATTCGTTTTTTGTTGGTTGAAATAAATCTCCATATAACTATATTACAATATTGCATTCAAATTATATAAATTATAAAATACAATCTTTAAATCTAAAACTACAAATTGGTCTATATAGCAAACATAATAAAATCAAACCGCATCAATGTTTACTTTGTCACTTGCCCCTTTAGTTGACCTGTACAATCAAATAAAAAGTATAAATATAAGTTTGAAGATTGAAGTATGAGAATAAACAAAAAATGTAAACAGGACATGTCCAATATATAAAAAATAGACTCATAGCTCAGAACAAATAAAAGTTTGTAAATACATACCGTAACGAATAAAACTCACACTCACAAATTCAAGAATAACTTTGATACTAATATTTTAGAAATGCATTACAAAATAGCAAGAGACCTGCAAAATCTGCAAATATCCAACAATTAAAAAAATAAAAATAGACTAAACCTGCAAAACTAAGAAAAAATGACAAATTAAAGGAAATAGTGAGAGTGAAATAAAAAGGAAAAACTACTCAAGAAATAAAATTTTATTCAACCAATATAAAATAATAGTATCATTACCATATTTTTTGAAATGGAAACGCACATGTATATATAGAATTGTGAGGCTAGCAACAATTAAGGGAGTATCTCTGAAGTTTTGCATATGGTTGACTATATATATAGTATATATGAATTAATTCTCAAATTCTAAAATAGGTAACTATTTGAATTGTTTCTTTTTAAGCACAAACCTAACCATCACATTCCAGTTTTCTTTTGAGGCATTCAAATAAGCAATTGAATCGTACTTTGGAGCCATTAGAATTTGTAATTTGTAAATTTGTAATTTGTAAATAAGAGAATTGGTATTGAGATTGAGTGTGATGAATAGAAAATAACATTGTGTAGACTATTTATAGATGTAAAATAGGTCAAAATAAAGCATAAACCTAAGGAATATTCTATTAATTATTAAATGTGTGAAAGTCAAATTAGGTAGAATATATTTTTCGTGGGGAGATATTCGGGCCATTAATACGGATTCACAGATTTTAATAGGGAGATTATGTGGAAAAAAAATGAATATTGCCTTTCCTTTTGTAGGTATAATGACAACACATGAACATAAGTCAATTGCTTAGGTATAATGACTTTGAAAGTAAATAAATAGCATTTAATTCTAAGAATTGCGGATCAAAATTCAAAATAGTTAGCATATCAAAATTCAAAATAGCTATATGGAAATAATTCTAAGAATAGCATTTTTAAAGCTTTTATCAAAATTCAAAATAGCTACTTTTTTTAAGGTTTTGATCATAATTCATAATTCAAAATAGCTATTTTTTTAAGGTTTTGATCAAAATTCAAAATAGCTATTTTTTAAGGATTTGCTTGAAATATTTTTTTTATATTGTCTTTGCTTATGTGGTCTGATTTGTTAAAAAAAAAAGTGTATTAATTAATTGCTTAGAGATTGTTTTTTTATTTTTTTTTAACTAAATCATTTAATTCATTAATTAATTGCTTATAGATTGTCTTAGAGAAATAATTGCATAATTTGAGCACACCACGTTTTTATTATGCTTGTACTTTGATCCTTGTTTTTTTTGTTTTGAACTAAATCATTTAATTCATTAATTGCCAAAACAATGTGAGAGTAGAATCATTGTGGGATTGCCACGTGTACGGTATGCTTTGAAGAAAGGCTCCTAAATAATATATATATAGATAGATTCGACGGTTTAAATTTTTCAAGGACCGTTTTCATATTTTTTTACACTTTTCATTCTATTGGTCATAAACGCCATTTTTACAAGCTTGTATCAGTTCGTACAAGTTGCATTTGGATTGCTCTAGCACAATATTATAATATTCCTCGTCTTCCGTATAATCCAAGTAATGCAGAATCTTTGACATTTCATCAAATTGTACATAAGCTTCTATTTCAATTGTAGCCATTTTTTATGCTTAAGAGGGATGTGTTTTATTCAATGTTTTAAAAACTGGACCGGACGTTGAACCGGTATGACCACTGGTTCAATCGGTTCAACCGGTTTAATCGTTTATAGAACCGGTTGAACCGGATATTAAATAAATAAATAAAAAATAAAAGATACAAATATCAACACCAAACTCACATTTCAATAATATAAAAATAAAAAACACAAATATTTATTTACACTAACCCACATTTCAAAAAAGAATATGGCCCAAGCCCAATATACTAACCCTAATTATATACAAATATATATAAGTCAATGCCAAAGGAATGGAAACAGTGAGCCGCACTCCTCTTCTCAAATTCTCCCATATCTATTCTTCTTCAACATCATGTTTCATCTCCTTTTTTTCCTTTTCTTATTTTTCTTCAAACTCATGCTTCATTTTATTTTCTTCTTCTCTCTATCTCTCTCCTCAAATTCATAGAAACCATATAATTGAACTTGCTTCCAAACATACAAAGAAAAAAAAATAAATCAAGAATCTTATTTGTTCTAAGTTCATGGCGTGGCTATTTAAGAAGTTAGAATGATGAAATCATCAAAAGAAGTTATTTTTGAATGTGTTCCAAACACACAAAATCAAAGTCATTGTTGGTGGAAGCTATGTTTTGGACTTTTGGATCTAAAATTTTATGCAAGATCTAAAGTTTTGGTGGAAAAAGACAATACTGTATGAGCCAAAACCCAAAAGAGAGTTAAACTTTTTAAATTAATAATAAGTCTGGAAAATAATGATTAAAAATTGAATTTTAGTAAAGAAAAAACAAAAAAAAAGTAGGCAAGAATTGATTCGTCCGGTTCCCTAAAACCGGGAACGGTTCTCCGGTTTGCCCAGTTCTGACCGGTTCTGTCGGTTTTTTCCCCGGTTCCATGGACTAACGGTTCAGAAGTGTTGTCCGGACCGGTGACTGGTCCGGTTCACGGTCCAACCGGTTAAACCGGCCGGTCCGGTTTTAAAAACATTGGTTTTATTGCTGCATAACGATGTCTCCAGATCCATTCGAATACTTGTATTTCATTGCTTCCCGGTAGCAATCAGGTTAGGTTGTTAGTTATATTAAACATGTCCTTGTTTTGTTATGCTTAAGTTTGTTATTTATGTTAAACATGTCATTGTTCTTATGTTCAATCTCCATAAGCTTCTTTTCTGACAAACTTTCACCCCATAAAATAAGAAACAATTAAATATTACTTTTGTCCCAAAATATAAGAACCTGTTTGACCACTGCATGTATGCCAACACACAATTTTGATCAATAATATCTTTAATTCTCTATTAGTAAAAATTATAAAAACTTGATATTTTGAAAATATTCATCAAAACAAATCAAACAAGATCTTATATGCTTATATTTATATCTATATATTATTTAAAAAGTGTAGTCAAAGCAAAATAAGTGAATAGTGTCATTTAGTTAAAATAGCTCTTATAAAATGGGACGGAGGTAGTATCAATTATTTTGTCTTTGTAGGCCTGATGCATATCACTTTTATCACATCCTATGATCTGAGATTCTACAAAGAGAGCTCATTTTTTATGTGAGGTAAATAATATGATGAATAGTTTAGCTGACTTTTCTTCTGAATTCAGATATTAAATGTCGTGGAATTCGGTTATGAGCCATCATGGTTGACATTTTTATGCCCCCAATCCTCATATGACACGCTTTTCTAAAGATGGTTTACTTAATAAACATAAATCGCTGAGAGATTTAATGAGGATGGTGTACACGTATCAACATTTTGATAAAAATGAGGTATTTTTTTAGTATCGTTTAATTTCTTTTCAATGAAATTGATAGAGTCTGAAATGACTTTAAAGAATTTTTTGTTCATCAGACTATAGCTAGAAAGTTGATGGCGGCATTGTATGATTATGTTTTCATTTTGCTTCCCGGTCTTATATTGGTGGCTTATATTCTTGTTAAACGTTATCAGATGGGGGAAGAACGTTTCAAAATATATTTTTTTGATATATTTTTTTAACGACATAATTAACGAATTCAACATAATTATAAATCCAACATTAAACAAATCTCAAAATAAACCCAACATTATAAATCCAACATTAAACAAGTCTCGAAGTAAAAACAAATTCACTAATGTAAAATAAATCTAAAATAAATTCAATAGATAAATCTTAAAATAAAACAAGGTAAATCAGCCTCAAATCAATTTTCATCTATGACATGAACATATGATGCTCCTCCTGTTGTCGTCGCGTTAGTTTGTTCAAAGCTTCCAGCAGCTCTCTCTTCATCATCGCCCAATTATATTTAAAAAGTAAATGAGTTTGACTAGATATCCTTCAAAATTGCTACAAACTTCAAATCTCAGTTACATGAACATCTTCCAAAGGTGTACAAAACCACTGAATGAAACTGATGTCAAAATAAGCGGTGGCGTCCCTTTCATTTGTTTTAGTAACTCCAATGGGAATGTTTTCATGTTTCTACTTCACTTTTTCGTGACGTAAAATGGATTCCGCATTTCCATCATTATCGACACTATAAGTGAAAATGAAATAATGTTGTGTTGGAACTCTGTAAAATTTCATCTCAAATGAAGTTAAATATTCACCAAAAAACTGTTTGTCATCATTAGTGAACCTATCAACCAGATGAGGATGATTCGAGAAGGCTCGAGATCAAAATATTCCCCCCATAGTCTTCAAATCGTCTTCGTAGTTGTCGGACTTATACTTAATTATTCATCTTTTTCAAAATTTTAGTTTTAATATTCCCAATTTCCTTAATTAATAATATTTTTTTGACATTTAATCAATAAACGACTTGTTCTAGCAATAATGTTGAACAATTCCATTGTTTTTTTTTGTATGTTGCCCATTGTTATTTTGACTTTGCCTTGTTGAGTAATAAAGCAATAATCAAAATCAGATATTTTTTCTAGTTGAGTTTTCCTGTAGCAAAAAATTCAGTCACGAATCTCCATACTCAACTAGATTGTGACTGATTTTCTGGTACAGGAAAGAAGGTAATTAATTATATCTAAAATTTCAGCTATCCTTTTGTGTTATTTATTTCTTTAAAATTAGAATGTATTTTGGGCAGTTATGATTTTAAACAAATTTCAGCAAATCTACATATTTTATTCTAATTGAGAAAAATGTAATTTAAATAATTATTGAGTGTTGCACCTGCTTGAAATCATACAATTTTCTAATAAATTTTGCAACGGAAAATTAAATTAAAAAGCTTAACAACATTTAAATTAAATAATTAATAAAGGTAACAACATATTCTCAAAATGCAAATAACAAGGTTCAATTGTTTCAAGAAATAAAGACGGAATCATAAAGTGAATTCCCCGAACATCCGAGCAAAGCGACTCTTATTGAAAAACAACAATGAACGACTCCTCGCAACTCATCAACTATGAATCTATGATGCATCACCTACCTGAAAGTCTACAGTTGCACACCGTAGGGTCAAACCAGAGGGGGAGATAAAACGTAAAGGTGAGCGACAATACATCAAGAAAATAACTGAATTGGAATAACATAAGAACTAACAAAAAACACAAACAATAACAAGACCACCTAAGTGGATGGCCACACACATTTATCAACAACAGTTATCAATCAACAATTAAATGACGAGAAATAAAATAATAATATTCAATGAATAAACATAATTAAAATGCATGAACTAGACTCCCAAGATGCATGTGGTACTAGTGGCGGATGTCAGAGTTATATTCCTGAAAACACTCCTCAACAGCTTAATCAACGACTTAATATCAATGGCTTAAGAATCAACGGCTTAGACACATGAATGAATGTCATACTTGTTGCAACAATGCAATTTAATTAACCACTAATAATCAGTAACTAAAATTCAACACCAATTATCAGGGGTTTACAACAACAATTTTTACGATGTACGTATATTCAACAACAATATTAAATACACCGGTAAGTAAAACTTCACAACTCAATTAGTCACTTATACCTCTCCAAACAGTAGCCTATTACTCATCCTTAACAGTACCTATAACCCAAATTAACTTGGTTTAGTTTACCGACTAAATGTACAAAGTTTAACACTTTTCTTTTTTTTAAAAAAAGAAGAAAAAGTGTCTAATAATTTCCAATCTCTAAGGGAACATAAACCATGGAGAGTGAGGTACACCAAAGTATCCCAAATTATTCATTTAATTATCATATGTGTTTAATGTTCTTTACTGATATATGTTATCATGAAATTGATCTACATGCAGAATGAGTACCGACCCTCCCTTTTGGTATTTCGAATTGATGATAATTATTCAATTAACATAGTTAGATAAAGATATCTAACTTGTAGATTGTGACTTTTGAATTAACGCGCATAGTAATGCTTTTATAATTTCTCAACTAACCTAAGGGATTAGGGGGTGTTATTAGTGAATAGGGTAGTCCAACACTAGTATTTTCGGCATTTCTATCATTTGAGTTAGGATTTGTGGAGTAATTTTTATTTACTTTGAACATTATATTTGGAGTTTATGTTCTTCTGACTTTCACTTGTGTAATTATATAAACAGTTGAGTGCATGGATTTTAATTCAATCTTTGTTTTGTTACATGTGGAATTTTAATTTTAATTTTAATTTGTTCATTTCTTTAATTTCGAAATAATGCTAGCTAGCATTCATTTGCTCTAGTGTGAAGTGGCAACAGATATCCAACATAACCTTAAACCATTTTAAACCAGCCGTTTTCTTTTAAAAAAACTCAAATTGTGCCCAACTTAGTAAAATTTCTTTGGGTCCATCATTTGTACCAAAATATTTGGCCCATAATTTTATGCCAATATATAGTTGATAGCTCATACAGTTTATAAATATATATGAGCAATATAAATAAATATTTTTAGAGGTCAAAGAAAGTAAATGTCAAAAATGAATGTAATTTTGTAGTAAAAAGTTCATTTTTTAAATAGTAGAAACTAAACAAACTAAAAATTATTCTTAAAAAGTGATTTTTATTAAAATAAACTAACACAAAATGAATGTACCAAAAAAAAATGAATCTTTTTTTTTTTATTTATAAAAATCTCTAAATCATTGAGTGTCAATGATTTTCTTAATCTGCAACCGATGGTTCTAAGGTCTGTTTGTTACTGCTTAAAAAAACAGTGATTTTTATATTAAATAATTTAGAGATTAGTTTTTAGAGATTTTATAGTAAAATTGAAATTACTCTGTGTTTGTTTGGATACAACATGTAAGGTGGGATTTCAGGAATAACCGTAACCTCATGTACAATGAATGATTCACAAATATCTTATGTAAGTGTCATTTATCCAATACTTGGTAACACTATTAAAGCAATGCACCTACATCTGTAGTCAAGCCTTTTTCGGTGCTCGGGCTTCGGTCAGTCCCAAACAGTTATATTTTTATAAGAGTTAAATAATTTTTTTGTTCCTATAAATATATTATATTTCAATTTTAGGGGGGTGTATTGAATTGAGATTTCAAAAGATTTTAAGAGACTTTTTTATAACAAAAGAATATTGTGGTATTCAATCAAGATTTTTATGGAATGTAAAAAAAAATTGTGGTATTCAATTAAGACAATTAAGATTTTTTTTCAAGGCAATGAAATCTGTTGGTATTCAATTAAAATTTCTCACTACTTATAAAATGTCTTTTGGTATTCAAAAATATACATATTTCAATGGATTTTGTGGAACTTTTTAGTTAAAAATACACATACTAATTTCTTTTAAAAATCTCACATAAAACCTCAAGACTTTTTCAAACTCACTCCAAGTCTTTTTTTCTTCTGGCACACACCTGTTCTCTCTCACTTCCCATTCTTTTTTTGGCGGACGTGATAACCATGGACGTGCACCACTTTATTGGTATATGTTCATTTCCCAATTTTTTATCATTCATCTTCTTCACCCTGGATCAACATGTTTTTCTAATGTCCCTCACCCTTATTGTATGCCTTGTGCCCTTGTTTTTTTGTAATGAAAGTTGCCTTTTGTTGTTCCAAAAAAAGAAAAAACGTTCCTCACCCTTTTCCAATATTCACCCCCTTTTATAACAATTGTTCTTGTATGATTGATTAATATACCACATAATATCTCAATTGTTCTTCGAGTAACAATTTTTAACCTAAATATTGTCCAACAACAATTGTATGAATGTTAGGTGGCAATGGGTTTGATGATTGTTGGTAAAATTATCAAAGGTACCATTATCGATACATTTGTTTGATTTTTTCTTTTGGTTTGATGAACATCTGGACCATGATTGTATGGAAAATTGAGAAAAATTGTGCAAAAATTGACTTTTTTTTAAGAGAAAAAGGTATATACACCGACAGTGTATAATAATTTTACACAGTCAACCAATAACAACCATGTTTTCCGCCACATCACCCCATTACACCCCACATTCTTAATATGATATGGCAAAATGGTGATTTTTTATTGGCTGATCGTGTAAAACTATTTTACACCAAAAAAATTAAATCAAAATCTCTTTATCTTAAAAGTCAATAAAGTCATTAAAATCTTGAAAATCTTTGTTATCATTCCATCAAAATCCAAATTAGAAAATCCTGATTGTAAAAAGTTTTTTAAAAAAAGTCTTAAAAGTCAATACAATCCTTCAAAATCTGTTAAAATCTTCGAGACTTTTTTTGCCAAAATTTTCTATCAAAATGTCTAGTGGCTAGAAATTCCACCATTAAAGTGGATAAGTGGGATAACCGGGGTTCGAACTTCACCCCCTGCATATATAATGCAATGTCCTTCTAACTGAGTTAAACTCACATGATATTTAGTCCATTCTTTTAAGTCAATCCATATGTATACATCGCATTTTTAATAAGTTTTTGTATTTATGTTCATAATATTATATGAATCTCTTATGAAGAAATTAAGAATTTTTTAACAAAAGATCAAATAAATATGATTTTTCAAATGCCAAAACTATTCTTAATAAAAATTTGAGTACTTTATTTCTCAAAAAAAAAATATTTTACTACTTTGTCAGAATAAATTACACATTTTAAAGCATCTAAAAATTATTAAATTAAACTACAAAACATTAGAAAAGATGTTTCAAAATTACAAGTGAGATTTAAAGTAATAATAAAGGAGAATTCTTTTAACAGAATAATACAGGGGAACCCCACAAATTATACTGCAAACTTCACAAACAAATTAGTCAGGGCAAACTAGCTATGTAGTGGGGTTTAAAACCGCCGCTAAATTGCTTGAAATTGCCGCAAATTATTATACCTATAAAATTGTAAACATTTTTTTTGGGATGGATCATGGCCCTTCCCGACCCATGAGCAGCTCCACCTCTGACTATAATTGAATTGCTTTGGATTCAGTCTCTTCTCGGTTAATTCAAGGTTTGTGTGATAACTTGAGTGTTGTAGTTCACACTCACCTTAACAATATAGCTAGACTCCAACACTACTATAAATTTGCTTCTTCCTCTTTATAATTTATTATCATCAAAGAATAAAAATTGAATGAGAAAATATAAATCTAAAACTCTCTTTCTCCGAGTATGAAATCTCATAAGTAATGGTTAATAAACATAGTTTTATAAAATTATTACAATATGTTATTTATGTAGAACTTTTTAAATATTCGTATTAGCCGCCAATAGCATAGCTTCAGTAAAACTGTATAACACCACAAGAAGTCTATTTTAGATTTCAACTTAATCTTACCTAATCAAAATCGACATAGCGGGTGGTATTCTTCTTCACTACGGTGGTAAAAGGGGGGTTATGCATGTAGAGACTCTGACGCCGACGTTCCTCCTTATCCGGCGATGGGTCTCGGTTTCGGGTGGCTTGTGTTGTTTGGGTGTTTGGAACAGGAGGTGGCTTGGTCGTGTTGGCGTTTGTTGGAAGGGGCAGCGAAGGGGGCAGTGTGGTAGCCGAGGTGAATTGGTATAGCGTTGGGATTGGTGGAGGAGGAAAGGCGGGGTTGCCGTTTGTGTTGTGTTTGGGTGGCGATGTTTGGCTGAGGTTTTCTCCTTGGCCTTGGTATTGGTCCTGGCGTGCCCGAAAGGGCGAGGTACGTAGACTCTCCGTGTTGACGGACGATGTTGCTTTATCGTACTTCCAGGACGTTTCGGTGTTGGAAGGGTGTTTGGACGGTTAAGGCCGAGTGTGAGTGGATTCTCCTGGATACAAGAGTCTCTGACCATTTTCAAATCTGGTGAGATTTGCAGGACTCTCGGAGTCGCTGAGGGGTGTTCAAGTCTGTTGAGACTTGCAGGTCTCTGGTATCTGGTTGAACTCTTCTGCATCAGGTGTTGACCGTCGATTCTCTGACTACTGGGGTCCCTCAACCGCTGACTTCTGGGGCTACTTTCTGGAGCTGATGGGCCGAATAATTTTAATTCGAGTTCGGAAGTTAGAGCCAGTTGGTGTCTTCTAGGGTTGGGTAGGGGTTTTCTCTGGGGGTTTTAGCGAATCATTATTGGTGTATTGGTGTATGGGTGTTGGGGTGTTTGGTTTGGTATTGGTAATTGTGTTATATCACGTTACCGTTTTGTTGTATGTTTCCTCGACAATTCATTTCACCTCTTGTGGAGGAGTTGTCTTTTAATAAAATTTAGCCGTTCAAAAAAAAAAGACTCTGACGCCGACGTTAGATTATGCATGAAGTGAAGGTTTTAGAGAGTGACTAAAAGTATTAGAGCCTTATGCATGAGAAGGGTTTTTATAGTTCTCAGTGCGGAGTCATGACCATAAATGTAAGGACAGACACAACGTCCTCGCCATAAATGACTGTCGAAATAACAGTTGAAAAGTCATGATTGACAGTAAATATCAATCATTCTAATGTCAACCGTTACATAAGGCCGACTTATGTGGCCGTTGGACAAGAAGGCGCGACCTTGGGCCTGCGCCTCATTGGGTCGAGCACGACATGAGAACAAACGAACTCCTCATGTGTTGGGCTTAGGCCCAATCCATAACACAACTCATCTAAATTTTTCTTAATTAAAATCTAGTTGTTAGTTATCGAAAGTTTTCTCTCTATAAAAGAAAGTTGTTTTCTCCTGTCTCGATCAGTGTGTTAGTTTTTCTCTCTACAGAGTAGAGTGCATTCCCATGATTCATTTCTTCAACGGTGGTGGCGGCGGCACATCAACATCCACCTTCTAGGTTGCGATTAAAATTGCAATAAATGTCGCAATCAAGGGACTAAAAAACTTAATTTTAAAATGGTGAGGATATTTTCATAAATGTGATAGTAAAATATAAGACGAAAGTGCAATTAAGTAAAAATCAAAACTATAACAAGAACCAAATGACCTCTAGTTTGTTTCACCAAATTAGAGTCCACATGCTAGCTGCACTGCAGCAGGCCAACAGCAAGGACAAATCCTCGACCAAGTCAGATCACCGACATTAAATGTGAGGGATTTGGCCACCATATTTGAGAAACTGCAATTTTTTGCATTATTGTACTTGTTCCTCCCACACTATCAGTTGTCATTGTATGTAAATAAAGTGGGAGAGAGAGAAGGTCTAGAGATGCAGGTTCGGAGGTTATATAACTAGATTGAATTCAAGGTTTAGTATCTATAGCTACTACCTGCTAGTGCATCCTCCTTAATGATATAGGAAGAGTACACAGCTGCCTTGTGATACAAATAATGCACATATTATTGGCTTGTGGCACAAAAAAAAAAAAGAAAAAAAAAAGAAAGAAGATTGGAAACAAATATGGTATGCAAGTCACAATTAATTGGACCACATTGAGTTGAATTGAACTTGAAGGAAAATGTTGAAGAAGTCTCATATCTAATTCTAAACAATAGATAAAATAGAGGGTTTTACTTTTGTCATCCTACTTCATTTCTCGAACGCTCTACCAATTTACCAAAATACTCATATCCGCTAAGTATCATTTTAAGAATCTCACATTTAATAAGATATGATTTAGAAAAGTTTTTATAGTGATAAGTAATTATCATTTTACAAGTTATATTTATAAGAATTGAGTTGGACTAAATCTAAATTTTAAGATGATATTAAAGGCAAATCAAGATTTATTAATTGCCGATTATCAATTTAATTATCAAACCAATGAGGTCATACTTGAGATGTTTAGTACCTGATAGTGTGTATGTGTTAAGAGTATCACATTAGATGAAATATGACATGTAAATATGTTTATAAGTGTTGAATAATCTTCATCTTACAAATCGGTCCATAATTATTATTATTTTGCGTCAAACAGAATAATTACTGCTTGTACACTTTAAACATGAAAAAGTGAAAATTTTCAAAATCGTACTCAAACTCCTACGTATCAACGTTTTTACAACTACCAATTAAATTGTAATTACATGACAGTCCAACATAATAATGTTATTTATTTTTTATTTTTTCATTTAGCAGGTATCTCTCCTTGACTTGCCCAACAAGAAGTTGCTTGATCAAAAGCTGTGAGTTTGTAATACTGAAACCGTACTCTCTTCCAACTTAATCATAATGTTCTTACTTCTAAAAAAAATGCATCCAAAGCAATAAATGGCAACGAGAAAATTTACTATGTAGATACAAATTGCAAACATAGCATATGCCAGCACACCAATGATTTAGTGGATATGGTGATGGTGGGTCTAGACCTCCAATTACTATTGTCGTGACTAGTAACCACCAACCTGTAGGCTGAAAGCCACTAAGGTGGCACATGGTTGTGACTCTACATCAATCATATTTCCTTGGGAGAAACCATAACAAGATTAAGAGATTCTTTTGGGCCCAAATAAGGAACTAAGAATATTATGGGCCAAAGATATAGAATCTGTTGCATCTTAGCAAGTAAGTTCGAAGCCACTTTTGTGCACAAAATATAGCTTGACTTGTTCACTTTTACTTAAAGAAATTTGTGGCATAGATGGTCTAATCATTCCACATAATTTTGGGGGTATAAGATTTACTTAGGGGGGGGACCATTCTTTGTGGCTATGTAGTGTGTACCATATCATTAATCACATTCAATATATAGATCCATGTGAACAATGGGTACGATTACGACCCAATCTTTATTTTCTTCTTCATTATCAAGGTAAGGAAGCAATTGTTCATAACGTATTTTGGTGGTTAATTTGGAATTTGTAATGTTTCAACATTTATGGAAAATGATATAAAAGTCGTCAGACTTAGTTTTAAAAAGAAAAAAAAAAATCAATGATACACTTACATTTTTTTTAAGTAGGCTAACAAGATACACTTGCTTTTAGTCAAAAAAATAAATAAAAATGACACTTACATTTATGAAAATTGTTATTCATATTAATTAAAATAGACTATACATTTTTTTTTTTGCATGGTCCGAAATTGGGGTCTTTAGCCGAGTAGACATTTAAAAGAGATTTAGCTTTGTTTATTTAAAGGGTCTTGCTAACTAGTGCCCCCGGACACTAGTTAAGGAACTAAAAAGGAAAAGAAAAAAAAAAGTATGTATTAAAAAACAAAAATTTAAATCTTTAAGATGTTGACTTCAAAAGTTCCAAGATAATATTACTATTTTTGGCTACCTTAACTAGTGCCCCGGGGCACTAGTAACATGTTTGATGTAGCTAGACCATTGACCCCTATTAGGTTGCGTTTGGCCCTACTTTTTTAACGTTTAAAAGTCACTTTAAACTTAAAATAGAAAATAAGAAATTTAAAGTTAAAGTAGAAGTTGTTTGGTATTTATTATTTTTTCAACTAAATTAGTACTTTTAAGTTAAAATCTGTTTGGTAAAATATTTTTACCAAAGTTACAAAAATTTATGATAAATAACATGAAATTTATATTTTTTAATAAAAAAGATTATATTATGTAAAGCCGTGATTTTTTTTTACAATGTGAATTTAGTGAAGAAAAAAAATCAACTGTGTATATAGTAAAGAAAATAAATAAATATACAAGATAGATAAAAAAAAGTGATTAAGAACAAATAGACAAAATAATTAGATAGAAACCAAGAAATAAGAGAACAAAAACTGAATGATGTATATCTCAAATAAATGGCATAAAGTAACAAAGGACAAAAAATAATGAATTGGTATGAAATAAACAAATAAAGAAAAGAGATCCATACTTGCTGCTGCAGTCAAAGGCTGCTTGAGGGTTTTGACAGAGTGGTGTTAGGAAAGAATATAATTAAATAAATAAATAATATATATAGCAGTGAGAACCGTAAATAGGGTAAGTATTTTAGCGAGAACTGCTGCAAAAATAAGAAAAAGCGGAAACTGTTCCAAAAAAAAAAAAATTAAATTGCCTCACACGGGAATCGATTAGCGGACCTGGATAGTGAAACCTCCGTATAAGGAATTTTTCTCATCCCACCCCCCATGATTCTTTCCCCCCCCCCCCCCCCGGATTTCCCTTTTTACCCTTATAAAAGTCAACTTTGGATTCTACGTTCCGAAAAATTTGAAACCTTTAATTACGTTCGGGACACCTTTTCCGAACCAGTATTTCGGGCTTTAGCTTCCGAACCAGGACGTTATAGACCTGAAACCAGCTAACTTCCTCTCATTCGTGTCACACCCTTATAAAAGTCAACTTCGGATTCTACGTTCCGAAAAATTTGAAACCTTTAATTACGTTCGGGGAACCTTTTCCGAACCTGTATTTCGGGCTTTAGCTTCCGAACCAGGACGTTATAGACCTGAAACCAGCTAACTTCCTCTCATTCATGTCACACACTCAATCTCAAGTTCTCTTTGGTTCCAAAAGCATTTTTCTCCATTGTTGGCTCAATCTCAAGTTTTGGAGGCTATCTAACGGAATCAACACTCACTGATACATCAACATAAGGTAAATTGCATTTCTAACCGATTAGATTTTGTTTATTTTAGCTTTGAATTGACTGATGCACCTAGGTTTCCGAAATCTCTGACATGCTATCGTTCGGAAAAGACTTTCCGAAATAATGTTAATTTGCGTTCGGAAAATACGTTCCGAAATAATACTAAGAAAAATTTTCAACCATTCCTGATGCACTGCTACTGCCAAATTTTTTCATTTTTTCCAAATATAGGTAGATTACATGTTTTGATTTGCTTAAATGACCAAATTCAATTTCTAACCAACATGCATTGATGCATACATCAACCCAATGCAACAAACAACACAGAATTATCATAATAAACAACATCAACAACATCAACATGAACTCCGAATTTGAAAAAATCCAAGAGAAAATGGAAAAATTTGATAAAAAATGAATTAAATAGAAATGAACAATCTAAGATGCATAGAAGTTACTTACTTGTCAAATTAGAGTGCTTGAATTAGTTGAAGTGTTGATCAAATGGGGTTGTTACATTTTCTACCCTTTTCCCACCCAACCCTATTTTCAAAACTAAAAAATAGAAACTGACAGAAACTAGCGCATTTTTGTTACTATATTCAATTATTTCGGGCTCTATTCCCCGAAATACGTTTCGAGGAGTATGTTCCGAACGAAAATTTCTTTTAAACCTTTTCGGATTCTACGTTCCGAAGTTGACTTTCCAGGGGCAAAATTGGATTTCCGGGGGGTTAAAAAGAGTGTTAGGGGGTGGGATGAGAAAATTTCCCGTATAAGTCAGTTTAAAGTTGGTTTCATCTTCTTTTTTTATAAGTCACTTATATTGGA
Organism: Trifolium repens; assembly: GCA_030408175.1. Classification (NCBI taxonomy): domain Eukaryota; kingdom Viridiplantae; phylum Streptophyta; class Magnoliopsida; order Fabales; family Fabaceae; genus Trifolium; species Trifolium repens. The sequence continues at coordinate 45,287,351 of CP125851.1, forward strand.
TTTTCTTCATTATAAAAAAGACACTTTTTATTTTAAGAACTTTATCAAAATTATGTTTGGCCCTACTTCTCCTTAAAAGAAGTAGTAAAGTAGAAAATAAGTAGGGCCAAACACTACCTTAGTCGGGTTGACCTATTTTCTTCTCCACTAAACAAATAGATAAGTTAACACATCAATAAATATTTTAAATTTAATTCATATACACAATTCTACTCTTCTTGATCAACAAGAGATGGAACTTTGAGAAGAAGAGGCACAAAATAAATAAAGATTATCAGTATCACTAATTCTTTGAGAATGAATTATATTGACAACGGTAAAAGAATCAAACTCCAAAAAATAAAATAGAGATTCATACTACAAGTCAATACGAGAGATTTGGGTTGTGTGCGGTCGGTCAATAACCACCGTCACATTAAGATTGATGATCTAAAATTTAAGCTTGAATTTTATATTTATAAACAATTAAATTTCAATTATAAAATCTGGATTGTCTAATCTTAACCGGACTGTCCAGATGCACTGACTGTGTACACTCCGACTGCACTGAATTCAAATTTCAATGAGACCTGAACAAGACTCCAAAGTTCAATCGTAAATAGAGGTAGCTCGACCAAGTTTACGGTATTAGTACTATAATTAATGTATAGTTTGAAAGCCTTTTCGTTAAGACGATGCCATTTTTTTAATTAGTAATAAAAAATACGTATCTGAAAAATCTATAATTAAAATAAAAAACCCTGAAAAAGGACACTTTGCTAGCATGACCAACCCTCGCTGAATTTTATTTCATACCATGATGATTGGAATTAATTAACAAAGGAATGTTGCGCTGTAATTGTATGATTTGTTTCGGTTGTTTATTTAGATTTAACAACTGAAGCAACAATCATTCAGATTGAATCTTAATTCTTAAATTTATGGAAGGTGGTACTGCGCAGAAGGGACATTTCAAATACTGCAACAATAATTTCTTCACACCTCATTAATTTCGGAATCCTTTTCAGTTAAATTTAATTAAAAACAAAATACTTACCCAAAAGTAAGTATTTTGGTGGTTTAAGGTAAGCTTATAATTTAAACTCTAGCTAATAAGTAGGATGAAAAATTTGAATTCTCAAACAGTAAAAATACTGATTTTTCATTATGTTTAAAAATAATATAATAAAAGGCAAGGTTGTATTTGAGGCAGGGTAAAGACGGCGACCGTCCTAGGTTCCAAAAAATAAATTCAAAATTTTGCCCCAAAAATAATCTTTTAGGGATCTATTAAAGCCAAAAAAAAAAGTAATCAAAATTCTTATTTTTGTCCGTCGCTTCTTGTTCTCACTCGGCGTATGTATCATTGTACTCCTTGGTCCTAAATATAAGAGAAAACTTATATTTTAGATTTATTGATAATTTAATGTATCTATTTTATAATATGGTCTAAATACATTAGATTTTCAATGAATCTGAAAAGTAAAGTTTCTCTTATATTTAGTACAGGAGAGAGTATCACATAAGAATTTTGGTACAATGATACTTGATATGGTTGATAACCGATGAGTTGATACAATAATACATCAGTACAAATGATTAGATTTTATCTCTGTGTATGTATACCATGTATCACGTATTAAATTTTATGTCGTACTGTCTTCGTACTACCCTCTCATCGCTGCACCTCTGCACTTCTCTTCTTCTTGCAATCTCAATGCGTGTCAACACATACCCATTGTTTCCATCTAGTTTTTTCTCTGCAAGTCTGCAACTCACCAGTCATCCCTAGTTTTATCTTATTTTCTCCTTTTGCATGCGATTTTCAATTATTTTTTTCTTATTCTTGTTCATGGTGTGTGATTTTTAATTTTTTGAATTGAAAGTGTTGTAAATATCTTTCCCAAATTGGAACAAAAAATGCTCGTATGAATTGATTTAAATACAATTATTTGTAACTTTATATCTAAAAATGCTCATAGCTAGGAATTATTTCCCATGAGTATTTGAATATTAATTAATAAAACATTCAATATTTTTTGGGAATTCAAATTTTCTAGAATACTTAATAGGTGGGGCCCAAATTATAAATTTGCCCCTAGACTACCAAAATCTAAGAAACATGGAATGAGACTTCATAAAAAGAAACAATGATTTTTTTTTAATATCCAAATGGTGATAAAAAAACAATCACAAATTTAATCAATAGATTATAAAAGTTGATATATAGAAATCTGGATAAAAGCTTGTTTCAAATCGATATGTAATATTTTTTTTTGTTTAAAAGGAGGTGGGTGTCTAATTTTGAGACCACAAATTTAATTTGGACTTATTTTTTGTCCGAGCCTCTTCACTCTATCTCATACGGCTATATTTCCACTATTATCTTTGAAGAAGATAAATGTGAATATATTTTGTAAGTATTTTTCGGACTCTAATGTCATTCTGTCTTGTTTTAAATTGAGAGTTTGGGACATAATGCATCATCTCATTCTAAATTTATACTGTATTAGCTAATAAAAAAGTATATTCAGATAAAATTGATTTGAATTTTATTATAAGTTCTAGAATTTGAGTTGTCTAATTTAATTATACAAAATCAATTTTTTGCGAGAATAAAAAAATGAAAACATAACTTTTATAATAATTTTTTTGACAGTGAACTTTTACAGGAATAGATAGTTATCTCTTAGCTTATAAGCACTTTTTTCCCTCTCAAAATCATAGCACTAGATGTGGGAACCATGATCTTGAGCAATGTCATTATCACCTTACTCTTTTAAACCATAACTGGAACCTCACTAAGGTTCTTTATTCCATTATTGACCATCTTCGATCATCAACTAATAACTAAACATATTAATCAGGTGTGGGCTTTGATTATGATTTAAGAAGCATAATTAGTAGCTGGCTGCTTTATACTCATGCAATTTATATATGATCTTCATAAATAAAGTTGGCTTCGAATCATATTGTGCACAACAAAATTTATAGTGGAAAGGAATATCCTAATCCTACTTTTTCCCTTCTCTACCAATTTTCAATTCCATCAACACGTATGTTCCTTATTATTTTAGTAAGCAGATGTTATTATTAGATTCTAAAACATAATCAAAACAATAATAAGTAATCTTAAGAAAAAAGTAATCAAAATATTTTTGGAAACCCTATAGGATCAAAGTCTATAGATAGTAATAGTTCCAATTCGAGTGTCGATATGAAGACCTTGCCAGTTGACAATGTAAGTACGACATGCTCTTGAATTAGTTGAACACTGGAATCAAACTCATCTAAATTTTTTAAATCAAATAAGTTTTTTTTGCAACAATTGCACAATGCCGTCCATTAAATTTTGGATGCATTGCGCAAATTTTGAACTAGTGCCTATTTTTATAAGCTCTAAATGACTTTTAAATACTTAAGGTTTAATTGTGTGCATAAATTCAATCTCCATTTCATTCGCAACTATTTTTGTACTGACAATGACATTTACATTAATGTGCATGCATTTTTTTTGTTGTTGCAACTTTTACTAATTTCATCGACAAGAAATATAACTCAAACCAGATAACCATAGCTAGCAAATTATACTCAAAGTTTTCAATTTTTTCATGATGTGCTAAAGATACAATTTTTACTCTTATTATATATTGGATTATTATCTTGTTTAGCTAGTTCAAGTAAAATTTCTCTTCCGTTTAAAGATTGAGTTTTAATTGTTTTTACACGTCTTTCTCATTTTGATTGTGATGATCGTGTTTGATAGTTAAACTTTTCACATTATTGCTTGTGGAATTACAAAATATATTGTAAATACATTATAGCACTCCAAGAAATTCTTTAGATTTAGAACAAGAATTTACAATGTGACTAAGTGTCAAGTAAAGGCTATGGTATGTTTGCTTAAAAAAAAGAAAAAAAAGTAAAGGCTATGTTGAGTTGTCGACAACCACATGATGTGTATAATATATGTTCTAAGATTTATACGTAATAATTTTTGCATTTTGTATCGTTCTTTCATGTTTGACCTATTATCATATTTATGCCCTCTCTCGTATTATTAATCTCACATGCTTTAAATACGACTATTTTTTTTTAAAGATATTCATAACCTATTAGGTTTGATAGACATTTTTGTTAGCTTAAGCTTAACTTGCAAGATATAAGATCATGTGCACTCGCACAACCCGCATGCCATTAGGGCTGCCCTGCAACTATAGACATCAAACATAAATCTAATAAAAATACATGAAAATTCAATCCATAAAAAAATCCAAATTTATATGTGCAAATATGTATACAATAACTCTACAGCTGGTACACCGTTGTTATAGATGATTTTTGTGTTGTTGTTTAGATATGCACTAGGAGCAAGTATTAAAAAATTACCTACATAATATTAGGAGAGTTAATAATATAACCCACCCACAAGAATAAAATTTGAATTTTGATGTTGCATATTTGACGAACAACTCAACCATGTATAAAAGAAAAATATTTCATTGTCGACCTAAATGATCTAAGCTATGAGAATACATTGGAGGTCTACTAAAGGTCAAAAACTTTGTCTCTAATTAGGGCATATTAGCCGAAAGAAAATAGCAAGGTTTTAAAAAACGATCGCGGTCGCGTTTCGGTTACGTAAAGGTTTTCGCGATTTCGGTCGGTACAGGTGTTATAACGCTAATTGCGGTCGTCGCAGTGTGAATTAATCACAATTTGTTCTTTAATATAAAAAACGGTGATAACGGTAACGGTATCGGCACCTGCCAAAACTGTTTTGTCGCGACTGTTTTCGCGGTCGCGGACCTTTATTTAAAACCTTGGAAAATAGTATTGAAAGCGTTTTGGAGGAATTACGGCATATTCCCTCTAGTCCTATGGAATTGGATCCTCAGCAGCGTTACTGTCTGCTGCAATATCTGCTGCCAAATTTGAGCCATCCGATTGACAAATTTATTAGATGAAAAAATTACCAGACTTTTTGAACTTCACCCAATCATTTTATGAGCCCGAATAATTATTCACACAGTTAATTGTTTCTACTGTTTCAAACTTTTCTGTCGTTTCAATTCTAACATGAGATTAATTCGACCACAAGTTTTACCGCAAAATAATACAAGATTGGAAGCTAAAGAAAGAAATCCTGTTTTCGGAGATAAATCCTGCTTTTGCACTCAATTGGGTTCAACTTATCACAATTCATGACAAACAGATCTGCGATACAACTTATTTTTTTAATTCATTCATTCACCTCTGTTTTGGTTTCTAATTTTGCAGAGATATAATTGTTTTTCATATTTAGTTGGAGGACTAATGGGTCTGAGTTTAAAGTTCAGAAACTAAACGTTGGTGATCTTCATATATATTGAAATAGGGATAGTGGATCTTGAGTTAATTAGTCAGCTAATCAAAACATATAAGAAAGTGGTAAAAAAATTTGTAAAAAGTTAGAAATGAATGCAAGTTGCAAACTGAAAACAATTCAGGAAAAAGAAAGTAAAGTCAAGGTTAGTGAAGAGGTGAAGTCGGCAAGATTGAACCTAAAAAAGATTGGATGGTTTTCATTATTATTTCTCACTTAATATATCAGCCGTACAAATAATCCAAGGGCCAACAAAATGCAGCAGGGAGTCTTGCAGCTGACGATCCGGATCGCTAGTCCTATATATAAGAAACGTTTTACTTTTTAGATTCATTCTAAAATTAATGTATCTAGACTATATATAAGAAAAACTTTGTCTCTAATTAGGGCATATTAGAGCATATTCAGTATGTTAAAATTACGGTAACTTCTACAAAATTACAACAAATCATTGTGATTCTAACATACTCCATTCTATTTACTTACAGGTATACATACACTAATAGTGGTACTCTATTCTATAGATTCCATTTTGACATCCACGTTTAAACTTAGGTGACCCAATGATTCAATAAGAGCATGAAAAGTAGGCCCAAGAAAAGAACGGTCCTGATTGATGGAATGGTGGGCCGTATCTGAGTAGGGTCATTAAAGACTCACCATGGATCTTTCTGTGATGCCAGCAACTGCTCCATTTATTTAATTTTGAAAATTTTAAAAAAAAGAAAACAGAAGATGGGGAATGATCCACCTGTTTGTCAGTGACATTGTACATTGGTTTGGGCAATAACCAGCACCTATACCCCACCACCTGAGCCAACACCTGGAAACCGATAAGGTCTTAGACCCCACTACTTACTACTGTACCCCCCCATCCCATCCCATCTCTCTTTTACTACTAAATCTTAATCATTCATCATGCAGCAGTAGTAAGTTACTAATAAACCTCCACATTCATATGTCACACATGCTACATATCATTTCAAAAAGTAATGTAAATTTATTTACTACTATAGTCTTCTTAATGTAAGGTAACACTGTTTCATCCCTTTTACCGCACGAGCTTTGTTTGTGGCCCAGAAAGAGAGAAAAAGAAAACCAAAATGCCTGTTAGGTAGGAAACTCAGCTAGCCGTGTAATGGAATCAAATCAAATAGTACTAAGTCGTTTTCATTCTTGGATTTCTTTTCAACATAAAATTACAAAACCCAATTAATTCAAAAGCTACTACTACTATCTATCTACATAAATCAAAAAGAAAAAAATTGCACAAACAATGATGATAAGATATCCTGTAGTAGTAGTAGTAGTAATCAAATAATTCAAAGAACACATTTTTTTACCAAGAGGAAAAAAAACAAAAAATCAAAAGAAAAAGCATGCTGCTGCCCAAATAGTACCCCAATTGTTAATTAAATAGTGACATTCATCTCTCATCACATCTCCCAAACCCTAAAAAACTTTTCTTCTCTTTTCTTCACCTTGGATCATTCTCTCTTGCAAAATCTTAATCACACCAAAAAATTAATTTTGGGAATTATAATATAATAAACAATAAAACTCAATTTAGAATAAGATCAAACAAACCTCACGTGTGTTAAAATTAAACACATCATCAAATCAAACTACTAGACAAGCTGTAATGTAAGAAGAAGCAGAAGATAATGATTGATGATAATGATAATGATCTTCTACCAAGTGGTATGATGACATGTGTACTCAATTATCATGTCTATCATCATGGCTACCGCCGCGATGATGCGACTGTGATCCACTTGGTTGATGTTGTTGCTGTTGATGAGATTGAGGGTGATCAGTTACCGGACGATAAGGACTAAGACCGGCGAGCATACTCAAATGTCCTTCATTCATGTTCATATTCATATTGATATTACTTCCACCTCCACCACCACCTCCGCCACCACCGGACGAATTACCTAATTGCTGACCTGGCATCAAAGCCATAGGTTGTGGAAAATTCATAAAATGTAAACCACTTGTTGAAACTGCTCCTCTATACAAAGCAGCAGCACTATTATTCACCGACGGAAATGTCCAAATAGGATCACCACCACTCATTATTTGGTTATTAGAATTAGCCACCATCCATATATTCGCCGGAATCTGAGTATGACTTGCCGGAATCGAACCTGCACTTGATTGCAATAGATAACTTCCCATTTGATGTTGTATTGATGATAAATCTTGCTCACTGCCAGTTCTTCTCTTTCTTCCACCTCCCATGGATTCTTCTCCTCCACTCGTTTCTGATAAATCCAAAGTTGTTGATGAAGATGGCGCGTTCGCGTTTGCGTTTCCTTCTCGAAGCTCTTGTTTCGCCTGCAACATGTTTGTTGTTAGGTTTAAGTTATTTGATTGGAAATTTAGAAGCATTGAAGTGTTGTTGTTGTTGCTGCTGTTATCTGAAGATGATAAACCAATTCCAGGAAAAAGTGTTCTTCTTTGTTGAAGTGAGAAATTTGGGTTGAAGTAAGAAGATCTAAGCTGAGATGGAACAGACATGGAAGAGCCTGAGCTACGAAGTGAGATGTTGAGAGAAGTGAAGTTAGCGGGAATAGTTCCGGTACCAGTTGCTGCTATAACAGCTGGTTCAGCTTGTTGGAGGAGCCATTCAATGGTTTCACCGTCTGATTTATGGCCTAATTCTCGTGTTAGTTGAAAAACTCGAGCGGCGCAGAGTGCCGGCATTCTTATACGGCGGCCACGGCCTTCTACTTTGGTATGACGGTCTTTGGTTGAGGTTCTTTTTGGTGGCGGTTTTTTGTTTCCGGGGTCCGAGGTTGTTGGTGCCGAGGCTGATACTAGTTGGTTGGATCGGTTTGAATTTGATGTACTTGGTTCTGTTGGTGAGATTGGTGTGATTGCTAAAGATGGGTATGGTGATGAAGTTGAACATGATGCTGCTTCTTGATTATCTTCTTTTTTTTCAAGAAGTTGAAATGGGAAGTTTTGTCGCTGCTGCTGCTGCTGATGTTGATGCTGCTGATGGTGGAGGTGCTGATGGTGGTGGTGATGATGGTGGTGGAGATCATCTCCTCCCTCCATGATCGCATGGAGAGTAAAATTAATATGTTTGTTATAAGAGAAAGAGAGAGAGAGAGTGTTTGTGATAAGTGAGGTTATAGTTTAATATGTATATGGTGGGTCTTTCTCATTTTAAGTAAGAGATATGGGTGTGTAGTTATATTTGTTACTTTGTTTGTGTAAATGAAGGAATTTTGTTTTGGAATTGATGTAGTTTAGTTTGTAGAGAGAGATAGAGAGAGAGTGTGAAAGATGAGATAAGGAGAGGAGGTGGAGGAGAAGAGCTTTAAGCAACAAAGATAATGAGTGGGAATTATATGGGTGAGCTTTAAAAAGCATGGTTTTTTCCAGAAAAGAAATTGCTTTCTTGAGTTGTGTTGTTGATGAGCTTTTTAATTATAACTCATCAGTGGTTTGTCTATTTTTTAAAATTTTTAATTATTTCTCCTTTAGATTTTTAATGTTGATATTTTAACATTTTAATCATTCTACTTGTATGGAAAGATTAAGATTTAAGCTGGAGGTAGAAAAAAAATCTAATTATTTTTTATATTTGAAGATTTTTTTTTTTTAAAAAAATTAATTATGTGTGATGGAAGAGAAAGGAAGGGAGAGGAATGGGAATGGTTGCATAAATAATCAAAATTACTTAATGCACCCCAAATTTTTAACACACCCCCTGAAAATTTGGAGGATGCGCTAAGTAATTTGGGGGTTGCACTAGAAATCTGTGAGAATACGCTAAGCAATTTTGAGTATTTATGCACGATGTATAAATATAACTTTTACCATTGTCTTGTTGTTCCCTTTTGATTGTGGTTGGACAGCGTCTTTGGTTCAGACTCCACGTGAGGTGCTCTTTTTATCATTCAATCCATAAAGACAATGGTGGCCAAAGTGGGACCCGATCCCAAGTCAAAACAATAAATAAAAATTTCAAAGACCTGGAAAGGAAATATTATAAAATGGGTCCCATTCCCATTCATGTAATCATTTCATTTTGCCTTTGTTCTTTGCCTTTTCTTCTTCACCTTTGCCCCTTCAACTTTGGGATTCCTCAATCCCCACCCCTTTACTTTGCTACTGTTTTTATTTCCTTTGCTTTTCCCCCCTTCTCTCATTATATATGGGCCTAATTAGAGCGTTTTTATTTTGTTTTGCTTAGTTTATTTCACATCATTCAATTCTAATGCAATTACAAACATCTTGGTCCCTAACTAAGGATATAGATAGTACTCATTTTGGGTGTATTATTTGGATTATCCCAAATTAGCTTTGTATTCTTCACTTTAATTTGCCCTCTAAGGATGTTTCTTTGTCAATTATCAAATACCTATTACAAGCCATGCAGTGTTTAATTAGGTGTTGTATTTGCATACAAATCCATTACACTACCAAACCTCTCAATCAATTTCTCTTTTTTCTATTTAACAATCAAATCAAACCAACCAAATTGCATTTTCAACTATTGCATCAATATTGCATTCAGTCAAAACCGCATCCGCATATAGTTTTGCAATAATTCTTTTGTGTGATTATTCAATTAAGATCAGACGATATAAATTATATATAAAATTGATTTTACATCTAATAAACATAAATACATAATACAATCTTGTTTTAAAATTTGGACCATCTGATCTTATTTGAACAGACACAATTTTTCTGTTCGAATTTAATCACGTCCAAAATAAACATACCAATATTGAGAGCTTAAGATATAAATACGGTTTCAATTGGAGAAAATGACACCATATATACATTTAAGGAAATTTAGGGTGACTAAAACACATATGCTATTGGGAGTTATTTTGTTGAGACTAAGGACCACAAAGTAGCACATGGAAATGGATCTAAATCCTTGTAAAGTTTCAGAGAGAACAAGCAGTCACTATGTGTTGTTTATAAGGGAAGTCTATTTCAACATTTTTATTGGTTAGAATTCCCTTGAATCTTGATGAGTTTTTTTCATTCACTTGAAGTTGAAGCTGACACTGTTCCTTTTCAGCTCATGTGACCAAAATTAATTAACTCCACAAAAACCAATCTCATTTTCTTTGCATTTATCAATAGCCTATATAGTTTCTTCTTATAGAACTATTTTTTTTAGAGTCTCTTCTTATAGAACTTGGCACTGACCACTAAACTAGCTCAAAATAATGTAATTAAATTGACACTTCAAGTGCTATTATTTGTGACATATATATGTAATGGAAACAAATAAGTCTAGTACAAATGCTAGCTTTCCTTGTATTGAACAAGACATTGAATTATCAATTGTAAGAGAAACATTTATCAATTGTACTTTTATTTACTCTTAAATACAGTGAAATTGCGTCTGTTTTTATCACATGCAAGTGTATTTCAGGGATAACGACAAACGTACAACACCCTAGCACAAAATAGGTCAATTTTGCTTTTAAGATTAATTGCAAATAATTAATATACATCATCAAATAAATTATTGGGATCATATAGCTGTAAAAGTAAACAAAGATGAAAAATTCAACGCAAAATCCTATTTACCGATGTATACACTTTACTTTTCGTGGATGTAATTTGTCATTATACAATCTAATTTTTTGACATTATTCAACCAACGATTAAAATATTATAAGAATAATTGAAGATCCCTATTAATATATTTTATTAATCGTAGCTCTTTGTAATCAACATTCTTATTATTGGCAACTTTAAAAAAATATATTGAAAATCGACCTCCTACCTACTCTATGATTTTAATTTGTTTTTATAAAATTATGAAAATGAAAATAAATATTGGAATTAATTGATAAAATAATTTTAGGACACAATAGAAAGTGCCCACGTGAGAGTCTTCAGGCTTTTACACCGCATATGTAAAAGCTCTTGTCGCGAAATTACATGCCAATAAAGAGAAAGACTAACATACCGACAAGTTGACAAATTTTCAAATGCTATCTCTTTGATCCTTGATAACGACTCTAAACTCAATAGTAAAACTCAAATTTGATCATAGTCAAAATCAAACTTATAATAACCGTTTGTAATTTGGTAAGAGATAAATACATCGAAATGTTACTGATTAATAGACTCCCTAATTAGCATATATTTTCTAAGACATGTAAGAAAAAGGTTATGGTGAGGTTTTGGAGGAATTCAGGAGAAGAAAATATTTGAGAGAAGAATAATTTTATTGTTTGTTTATTACTTTAAGAAATGCAAAATCAATTTGAATCATGAGAATAAATATTTCAAATATTTTTTGAATCAAAATGAACTCATTGCATTTCATTCAATATAATAGAAGAAATATAATTAGGTGGAACGTAATGAAGAAAACTTGAGTTAGAATGAAATAAAGACGTTCTAGCAAGATTGCGAACGACTCTATTGACTTGTCTCCTAACATAAGTTATGTTGTAATTAATTAGCATTAGAATTGAGAAGGGAACTACAAGTTGAAAGCAAAGTGTTAAGTTCATTCGCATACAAACAGTCATTACGCAAAACATTCATAAACTGTTGACAATCACTTTTGGGATATATCTCTCTCAAAGCGAGTAGACAAAGCGAACGCGAGAGCATTTGTGCAAGCATCACATTCAGCAGCAGTAACTACATAGGGAGAGATCATAGTATGTGCTTGGATAAAGGAATCCAAGTTGTAATGAAAGCATATACCAATACCGAATTTCCCTTCTATCAAGAAAATATATAGTTCCATCAATATTACACTTCAGTCAATTTATGGAAGGTTTCTCCCAAGTAAGCACGTGCACGCAAACGTAAGATCTGTATTAAGCATACTGCGGTACAATTAAAGTCCTAGATCAAGTCTGAAGCAATTCATATAACATGATTATTTGGTGGTAATTTTAATAATAGTGGTTGAAAGAAATAGATGCCAAAAAATAGTTATCGCAGTTGTGATTAGTGGGGGTCAAAATAATGAATGGTGGTGGTCAAAATGGTAGTCGATAATGTACTCTCAGTCTATTTTATGTAAATGTCCAATTAAATCTCATCATTTACATATACGATGATATTATTTATTAAATTAAATTATATAAACGAAAAACCAATTATAGTAAGAATATTAATTAGGGCTTAATTGCAGTTTTGATTCTCCTATTTTTATTATTTTGCAGATTTGGTCCCCTTATTTTAAAATTCGACAGTTTTGGTCCCTCTATCATAATTTTTAACTATAAATTGACGATGTGATATATTTTAAACGATGTGGTATATAATCTGATGATGAAAAAATACGAATATCGATAAAATTGTAAGAAAAATCTTTAATAAAGTTAATTTAAAATACGTTGTATCATCATATTTTGGACAAAATATGTGTTAGGGGACGAAAATTGACGAATTTTAAAATAGAAAGACCAATTCTGCAAAATGACAAAAATAGGAGACCAAAACTACAATTAATTAATTATTAAATGCATATGCACTACTATTTTATAATTAAGTGTATTCAATTACTCCTTCCGTTCATTTTTAAGTGTCGTTTTAGAAGAATTGTTTGCTCCTATTTAAGTGTCATTTTAATAGTTTATGGTACTATTTGTCAATTATACACTTACCTCAATAACTTCACTACACATTTTTCATAAAATTTAATGGTGAGAGGAAGAGTGTATATGCTAAATTTATTTGGAAAGAGAAAGTAAATGGTTGATTTAATGAGGGTAAAATTGTAAAGAAAATACAACATTAATCAACTACCTTGGTTGGAGAGCTTTATGCTAAAACGACACTTAGAAAGGAACAGATGGAGTATATTCTTAAACATATTTTATTCTGGTACATCAAAACAGTCTCAGATTATTTAAGAATCGAGACTAGAGGTAGTTTATAAACAACATTCACTCTTTAATCCAAAGAAGTGTTTTTTTTTATAAATAACAAAATTATGAGGACCCACACAAGGTCCACAATGAAAAATACCTCGGAAATGCAGTGTTGTGGGCTTGAGGTATCTTGCCCGCCTTGCAAATTTTTCTCTTCTAAGACTTCAAAATCTTTTAACTTGGCTCATTATAAGCGAGCTACGTTGCTCGCCTCGTGAGATAACTTGCCCTAATTTCCTTTAATTTATGACTTGATTCGCTAGTGAACACACCTAGTGACTTGATGTAGACTTAGGATCTTAGATTTTTGTCCTTCGATCCTTACTTGTGCATCTAATTAATTTAAAAGTATGGAAAAAGGCCATACTCGCAATGATCATGTATAAAACATGTTAATCTAATATTACAATAACGCTCTCTTAGAAAAGATTTTGATGAGGAGTAACTCTATCTCTAAGTAACTACCAAGAGAAAACAATAACTTTGAAAAGAGCTAAACTAATCCAAGCTTTAGCAAGGAAACGAATCTCATCCTCAAAACAATCCCATCGAACCTCAAAAGTGACATATTGCGCAATAAGGTCATGTTTCCCAAACTCAAAGATCATCCTCATTGGAAGGAGTGAGATCATTTATAGTAATGCACATATCGGTACACAAATTTGGCTCCCAAGCAAAAAATGATATCCTCCACCTAAAGTCATAAATCCATTCATCCGCTTCACAATAACCCATATTACCAACCGAAAGATCTATCTTGTTATATAGAAATCTAATAATAGCAATCATTTTCAACACTTTGATAGGAGAATAGAAAATCAAGATAGAGTTGAGAATAGAAATTATAACGATCACTTTATCAACAAGTTTAGCTAGCCAACATTGACGTAGAGCATATATCTTCTTTGGTCGATCTAACCTATTTAATTTTTACTCCATGGATTTTAAAATGAGTGTTACTTTAGCAAAAATAAATTATTTTAAAATGAATGTCATTTATATTTTTCAATGCAGGTTAATTTTAATTTTCTTCCAATTTTGCCTTTAATGATCATGGTACACTAACACTACATCCAAATCATTATATTTAATTTTACTTTGATCAATAGATAATGTATAAGATTACTTTAGTAAAAATGTCATATCTTTTAAAATTACATTTCTTAATGTGTAAAATAATTAAACAACCCTAATTACGAAATAAAAGAATATTAAGATTAGTGAATTATTAAAGAGGGACGACAAATTGATATATTATGTTATAAAAATAAACGATGGACACAAAAAACCATGTTTTAAAAACATTAACGAATTATTTAACATCCTATTGTACTTTCTTTTTCTTCAAGACAATCCGGTATATTCCAACCTCTACTAGTGAATTTGTTGAATATAAATGGTTTGGTATGTTGAGGATATGATTCTCTTATGTGTAATTTGGATAATTGTGGCTAAACTGGGCTGAGTCTAGCGTGGGAGATCTTGATAGGTCTCTCACGGTGCACAAGTAAAATAATCAGTTTTTAACCGTTAGATGGTGAAGTTCCATAGATCTTATTATATACTATCAGCATCTAATAATTTTTTATTTATTGAGCATCCATTTTTCTCTTTCAATCTCTTCTCATTTATCTCTAATTCTCTATTAATGGGTCTTGTCTTGGATGCAAATGTATTAATTTTTTTTCTATGAAAATACAAAGTTTGAACATTTATGGTGATGAATGTTAAAAGTCTAGACTTTTTCGGATTGTTTTTTTGGTTAGATATTAAAGTTTTGTTCTCTTATTTTTGACGAATATGAAAGTTTGAATCTTTTATTTGCTGAATTTGTCTGAAATATTTTCTAATTATAGATACAAAAAATTGAATATCATTCATTTCTATGTTTATTCAAAATCTTAACTTTACTTTTTTGAGAGACACATGAACAATTAAAATTGAAAGCAAGATTGAAGTAGAATGGTGAAGGAAATTAAACATTCAGTATTTACATGCCAAGAAATTGGCATCAAATAGTGTTGATATGAAGAAGATTAAAAAGTGGGAGTGAAATCAAGGAGAACACGCAGAGAAAGATATGAGAGGTCCCAAGCGGTGGTTGTCTGACATTGATCAAAAAGCTAATGTCAAGAAGACAAACAAAAAATAATCAAGTGTATTTAGTTTATGGTGTGTGTAATTAATCTAACGGTTTTGAAAGGTTGCCCACCGTGAGAGACCTATCAAGGTCTCCCATCCTAGAAGGCGCCGCTAAACTGTGAATCAATTTTATAAATGGTCCACTGTAGAATATACTAATAAGAAATTACACTTTACAGTTACACAGTCGTACATAAATTATGCACATGAAAGATACATTCCCCATCGTTGATAAATGACGTAAAAATAAACGACGGACACAAAAATTTGTGTATGTACTGTCTGTCCTGTCCACGAGGGCATGGCAGAGCTGCGTTGCTGTGCAGAGAAGTGGACCATATACAATATTAACTGCTTGCTGCTTACATTTTTTCTAATACCACATACATGTCTTGCTACTTATGTATACATACATTATATTTATATTTTAGGTAAAAGTGTATGCATATATTTATACATGTGGATATATCTAGTGCCACATAACATATATAAGTGTAATTTAATTTCCTGATTAATTGGACAAAGTATCTATCTAGCAACCTATAAAACACGGATATTTCTCAGATTAGGTGTGTCCATATTTGACATGTGTCAGTGTCTGTATCCAACACCGATACTTATAATTATATTGAATTATATTATTTTCCAAAATTATTATTAATATTGACGTGTCAGTGTCTATTGTATCTGGTATCAGTGTCGGTATCCGTGCTTCATAGCCAACAAGACAACCAACATTATATCAATCTCAGAGCTAGCTAGCTGCTTGCTCAGTCAATGCATGTTTGGTCCCACTTTATAAGTTCAATTTAGAAGAGTGCAACCCCTATCTATTTTGAAAAGTATTTAACCAAATTGAATCTTATCAAATATTTTTTTAATATATAAATAAAAAAGGAGAAGATATATTAACAAGAATTCATGGAGGAGGATATTGGATAGTGACGCTAGCTATAAAGAAATCAATTGCTATTTATGTGTTTGGTGGTTGTTGTCATTCACACTTCAAAGTGGACGCGGATTCCACTATAGACTTCTATCTTTTTTTTCATGTCACCACAATTCCCATCTAAAATATCTTTACTGTTCTCTTCAATACTTTTAATTAACAATTCCAATTTGCAATGATCTTTGCGTGAATTAATGAGGCCTAATAAAATAGTTGTCGCAAGTCGCAACAATAGTTCCATCTTCTAATTAATTAAGATTTTGAGTTCAATTACTATCTTAGCAATGTAGTAATATTAAAACTCTTAAAAAAAGTTACACAGATGATATTTGACTCACTCAAGAAAAAAATTATTGGCTAAATCTATTATATACAATTGAAACAATATTTTTGTCATGCACATGTTTATTTTTATTATTTGATTAAGGGTTAATAAGTTTTTACCTCATATAAAGTAGGTGAGTTTTGCATTATCCCCTGTAATATTTTTTTTGAGATTATCCCCTTGTAATGTTGCAGAATTTTTTTTCTAGTTCATTTTACCCTTCTATAATGTTGTTTTGTTTTACCTCCGGGGGGGTAAAATGAACTAGAAAAAATATTCTGCAACATTATAAGGGGGTAATCTAAAAAAAAAGACTTTCCATTATATTAGATTAGATGAAATGAGATATAATGTGGAATTTTGATTAATAACAAGATTATTAAATCCAGTGATAAAAATGACTTTCCATTATATTTCATACAATTTTTTTCATAAAATAATCAAGAGCAAATAAATAAATTTATATATTTAATAAGTCAAATAACCACTCATTAATGTTCATGACTTATAATTTACCCTTTGATACTAACAAACTTAATATAAGCTTAATCAATTGTTAGTTGGTTCAGTGATGTGTTTGGCGTTGAACTTGATCGGAAGGACCACCATTCGATCCCCTGCAACTGTAGTCGAGAGGGGGCTGGAACCACTGAATGTCAGAATAACCTCCAAATCAGATTAAACTGATAGTAAAAGAAAAAAAAAACTTAATATGTGCTTAGAATTTCCTATAAATGATTATGCATGAAAAAGTTGAAGTTGAAACGGTTAAAAACTTAAAATTGAGGTGCAACTAAAATTAACATTTTGTACTTCCTTTCAAAATGAAAATATGGTAGGGCCTTTATGACTTATTATATGGATGAGGTGATCTCTCATCTGAAAAGGAAAAATATTATTTACTTTTTTTATACAGACAAAAAAAAAAAGCTTAAATATAATTTTCATCCTTCAAATTTTATAATTGTTTAATTTTGGCCTTTCAAATTTTATGCGTTCGATTTTAACCATTTAAGTTTTACGAAAATTTTGACCTTTCAAATTTCAATTGTTCGATTTTATTTCCCTTTAATACTTTTTTGTCCATTGTTGATTTTTTGACAAAAAATTACTTATGTGACATTTAAAAAAATTGTTTTTTCGACAAAAAAAAAAACTTGTTTTAAAATTTTAAAATAAAAAGATAAATGTTTTTTTAAAATAAATGAAAAATTGAAAATTGTTTTTTAAAAAAGTGTTTATAAAATACTGCTTTTTTTTTAAAAAGTGTTTATATAAATAGTGCATATAATCAAAATGGATCATTCATTATGAGACGGAAATAGTACTGCTTTTTTTCTTCAATGAGATACCTATTAACTACTAATAATTGAATTAAATGTTTCTAATTTGAGATGGTCTTATTTTTTTTTTTTTGGTTTTTCACCACCAGTTTAATCTGGTTCGGGGGTCAGTTCTGGCATCAAGTGGTTCCAGCCCCCTCCCGATCGCAGTTGCGGGGGATCGAACCGTGGTCCTCCCTACCAAGTTCAGCGCCAATCACCACTGAACCAACTAACGATTGGTGAGATGGTCTTATCTTGTTCTTATGAAAAATTGTGAGCAAATTAATTAATTATTAGTATTAATATATTTTGGCACATTACATCTACATGTAACCATACATGTAGCCAGGTTCCAATTATTAATGTGTATAGTATATCAAGATAATGCTAGCTGCTGATATGGAGACACAAAGATACTACTAGTATCATTAAAAATCTATCTCAGTTGGCAATGACGTTTGACAACAAATTTGGTGAAAATCTAAAGGGTCTTTGCTGGGATTGGCCAAGTGCTTTAGTTTAGACAGTCGGAATCTTGGTGTTCATGGTGCTGATTAGTGCGCAAAGTAAACCTCACTATCGTACTATTCATTAATATCTATCCATTGTTAGTATGACTAAGCATTAAGCAAGAAACATTAAATTTATTGGTTAAATATTCCTTACAAAATTAAGATCTTGTAAATTTTTTTAGCTTTCACCATCAGTTTAATCTTGTCCAAGTGATTTCAGCCTTCTTCCAATCATAATTGCGGAGGATCGAACTGTAATCCTCCTTACTAAATTCAATGTCAATCACTGTTAGAAATGTAATTCAATTGTTGTAATTGTGTTTGTCTGTCTTGCTTGTGAAGCAAGTAACAGACTTAGATGTTTGTTTTTGAGTTAGTTTTAACCAAATAAAGTTAGTTGGGAGTTGTTAGTTGGAAGTTAGTTGATAGCTCCTAGAAACTAGGGAAGTTAGTTACAATTTCAGTTATTACTTGTTGTGTAAGTAATAGCTATATAAGTGACTTGTATTGTAACTTTTGAGGTCAAGTGATTAATAAAATTCTTCTTCCCTTTCATCATATTCTCTTCTGTTTTTCATATTCATTTTAGTGTTCTTGTTTCATTCTTTTACTTCTAATCAATCAATTGTGTGAGTGTGTGAAGATTGATTCCAATCGTGCATAGCTAGTGTGTGTGTGCGCGCGCGCTTGTGACCAAGCCCTTGTGAGGTCACTGCATCTGTGCATGATCTAGTAGAAGTCTGAATTTTGTGATTGTGTTCTTGTGTTTCAACATTTGGTATCTAGAGCTTTTGGTTGTGATCTTGAGGATCTTGAAACGATGACAATTGGTGTAAACAAATGAATGTGGTGTTTTGTTATCAAGATCAGTGGAATCTTGTAACAAAATGTGTTCCATCAATTGGTGTTAGAGCTACAGATGAAGAGAAGGCTGCACACAAGGAATTGAAGAAGAAAGATTTCAAGGCCTTGTTCATAATTCACTTGTGTGTAGATGCAGACAATTTTGAGAAGGTTGGAGATTGTGAAACATCAAAAGAAGCTTGTGAATTTCAAAATAAATCAAATTGGTCGGTAAAAACACGGCTAGCTATTAGAGCTATCAAAATGGGCAAGCCCGAATAGCCCGATTTTTTCCCTGACTTGGGCCTTAAAGTTCAAGCCCGAAGTTTTTTTTTTGGGTTTTTTAACTGGCCCAATAAAGCCCACAAAAAATATGGGCTAGCCCGAATGGGCCGCCGCGAATAAATTACAATTAAAAAAAATTATATCTTCATATGAGTTTGAAGGTATGCTTATTATAGTTCTATTATTTTTCAAATGTTTAATTAATCAAAAAAAATTATATCTTTATTTTTTTAACAACCAATTTTTTTATTTTATTTTGTAGAACTAGATAATAACAATAATATTGATAAAGATGATGGAAATTTGTGAAGATTGACCAAGTCATTAAGATGAATTTTTTTAAAAATTAGAATTCAAACTTTGCTTTGAAGAATTTAAACTAAGTTTGTGTTATTTTTGTGGATTTGTAGGAATTTCGATAATTTGAACTTTCGTTTGTATTATTATCAAAGTGGCTTGTATTTTTTTGTTGTCATTGTTCGATCATATCATGGCTTGATTGGTTTGTTGATTTCTCATGTGCTTTGCCTTCGGGATAAAAAAAGTAGACAGATTGTTTAACGATTTCTCATATGGTTGGCGTTTGCAATGATTTATATTAATTTAATTGTATAATTTTGGTATATATAATAGTAGAGCAAGAGTTAAAAAAAAGTGAAAAAACCCAACCGGCCCAAAAGCCTGAATCAAACCGGACTCAGGCCTTATTTTTACAGGCCCATTTTTTCACCAGAGTTTTTTTAGCCCGGCCAGATACGGCCCGTATGGGCCGACCCAAAATGTGTTGGGCCGGCCCAAAACATGTTGGGCGGGCTGTTTTGACATCTCTACTAGCTACTGACATGAAATGATGTTTAAATTGATAACATCGCATGTAAACACCTTAACAATCTAAGTTGACAAAAAATTTAATTTGATATAACTTTAACAAATTCAAAAACATCTTAGATATTTTAAAAAATTCAGAGATGATTATAATTGACAATAAAAATTCAATAAGAAACTAACTTATTTACCGGTAAAAGAAGATACAGTAGAGTTTGTACAATTGTAAGAAGTGTAACAGTATCTTTTCGATCCATTAGGTGAAAAATTGATTCATTAAAATCTGTGTTTCTACGTGCCACTTTTTTAGTGCTTAAAGATAGGATTATATTTCCACAGTTTGTCACTTTATTCTTCAAAAGATGAATTCCGAATTGACCTTTTCTTGTTCATGTTGCTGGATTTTTTCAGTACACACATCATAGACATAGTCTTTCCTTATTTATTTTTTTATAAATATCCAATAAAGTAGAAAAATAAATAAATTATAGACAAAATATATCTATAGGTCCTTTAAATTTTTTGTTTCTATCAGATAGATCCTTTAAATGTTTTAAGTATCAGATATGTCATTTAAGTTTTACGTTCGTATCAGATAGATTTTTAAGTTTTAAGTTTGTATCAAATAGATCCTTAAATGTCCTTAAGAAATAGGACATATTTGATACAAACTTAAAACTTAAAGAACCTATATGATACTTAAAAAACTTAAAGGATCTATCTGATACAAACGTAAAACTTAAAAGACATATCTGATACTTAAAAAACTTAAAGGACCTATCTGATACAAACGTAAAACTTAAAGGACCTATAAATGCATTTTGCCTAAATTATATGTCTGTTTTAACATTCTGGTATCTTTGTTGTCTCATAAATAAATTAACTTGATAGAGAGGACCACAGTTCGATGTCCCACAATGAAATCGGAAAGGGGCTGACCACCAAACAGGAGTAGGCGGTCTAGTAAGCCGGATACTGGTAGTAGTGAAAACAATAAATAATGATGCACTAATTAAAGAAAATCAAAAAGAGTTTTATATTACTTTTTTTATATATTTTAAAAAAAATTGCCCAAATTATAAAACTATTTTACTATATTTATTTTCTTAATTAGTACCTCATAGATGGGTCATAGTTAGCATTTTCTATAAATTAATTTTTAGTACAATTACATGGTGTGCCACACACTGCCACCCAAATTAAATCCTTGCTGTGCCCCTCTCTTACAATTTTGTTTGTGCCATCTAAAAAAGCTGACTTAAAAATCCTCAAAATCCAAAAATAAAAGAACCACATTAAAAAAAATTCTCTCTTTTTATGAACAATATTGCATAAGAGATGGATGATGGATTCATATTTGTGTATCAGTATTTTAGCTGAATTCCAACATATGCTACAAAAATTGTTGACTTGTCCTGTAGATATTAACAGATAGAAACTAATGAATGAATAGCAGCCACAAGTTGTTTCTCTTGATGAACTGGATTTTGTTGTCTTAGCTAAGATTTTATTTTTGGAGATTGTCTGTTGTGTCACATAATGTTAATGTGTTATATTATTTTTCTAAACCATAATATATGGGACTTGAATATTGTATGACAGTTGTACGTATGATTTTTATCTATTTAAGTTGTGTGCAAGGAAAGTTTTAGCATCATCACTCACATCACATTTTTCAGTTTTTATGTTCCCCGACAGTTTTAATCACATTGGACATATGCACCAACACAAGAGATATTTCTATAGCGCAAAATGTAATACTAATATTATTGAGAGAAAAAAAAGTCCAAGTTCCACATATAGTTGGAATAAGATTTCAAATACTAACTATATATGAATTGGTGTGAATGAAGAGATTTCAACATCTTAACGAATATTTACGAAACTTAGTATCAGGGAATTCTGGAGGATGTTTGGAAGAAGTGGTGACTAAGACACCAGATTTTTAGAAGCATCAATGTTGAATGCTAGTGTGAGATAATACTGATATATGTCTGAATTAATTGATACATGTATAACTATTTTTGTCATAATTCTATTGTAATTTTGATTTAATGTAAACTTTTTAGCAATATTGATGTAATGTTATTTTTTTTACAATTATCTATATTATAATTTTATGTCTTATAAATCCATCGAAAAAATAAAATTGTGACTTATAAAAAAAATTTGGCACCAAATTCATAATTCAAACAGGACATCCAAAATTTCGGGGATGACCCTGAAACATAGAATATGTCAACCTAAAAGTTAGTAGGTTTTGAAAGAGTTGAGTTAGATTAAATATTAAAGTTTGATATGTTCCTCAACAAGATTTGAGAAACTCTATGCCTATCATAGTAACTTAAAAAAAAATATAAGATTTGAAATAAAATTATAAATTAGTTAGTTTTGAAAGACTAAGTTAGACCAAATATACCAGCATACCAAAAAAGCGAATGATCCTGTTAAATTTATTGATAATTTGATTTTCTTTTTATATTTATTTTTTAAGATAAAAATTTAGTTTATGTTCTGTTCATTGTATTTTTTGTTGATTGATGTAAAATAAACGAGGATAATAAAATTTATCTAGAGAGTCTTATTAATGAATTTCAATATTTATTTATTTACTTTTATTTTTGACAGAAATATTTATTTATTTTTTATTATAAAGAAGACCGAACCCAAAATAATTTATGTTTTACAGAAATGCCAAATGTTAGTTATTAGTTTTGTTAGTGGGATGAATTGAACTCAGGATGTCTATATCACACTCTAATCAATATATAATATGTCCTTTTTAGACTAATTTTATGATAACTAAATAAAAGATTTATTTAGGAGTGTTAATCTTTCACAAAATTGATTTCTCATAAACACTATCTGATAAGATTTTTCTAATTAACCTTAAAAAGTTGATGATAATTTATTGAACAACCAATAAAAATTAATAATATGGTAAATTTGTAAATAGAATAAAAGTTTTTTTTTTAATAAACCAAAATATATATTAAAAAAGCACAAGATGTGCTGAACATAGTCGTCAATAGACTTATGCAGGCGGTTTTCGAGCACGTCGCTCTTTTATGCAGTTGCTTTGGTTATATTGTAGTTGGGTGCTTTGGTAGGAAAGAAATAATAGACTTTTTAAGGCGCGGGAATCTACGATACTTCAGATGTTAGAGAAATCAAGGTTCATTCCCTCTGGTGGATGAAAGCTTTTAATGTAAATCTTGGTTTAAACTCCCATATGTGATGGTCAAACCCCTTGATTTGTATGGGCATTGGCTAGTTGAGTTTGACTCGTTGTAAACTTCTGGGGTTCTGTCTAACACGCTTTGTGTTGGTCAGGACTTGTTACTAATATATAAATTTTATTTTTGCTTGTTAAAAAAAAAAACATAGTCGTCAATAGAATAAAAGTTAATTTATATATACCACTTAATTATACTCACATAATTAGTTCTCATAAGTTGTTATGTTAATTACTCAAATTCTTCAAAAATATCTTATGTTTTATATTTTCTTTCATAAATAAGAAGAAAGTGCTAAGTTGTGCCATTAGGTTTTTAAAAGAATTTATCACTATAAGTTGATTTACTTTATGACATTTGGACGGATAATACTGACTGATATTTTCAGTCTAATAATAATTGATGTGGAATAGCACATTATTATCTACTGTCATCGCAATCTAGTAAGGTAATGCAAATTAAGATATTTTTGAATGTGAATAAAGCTAAGACAATGTTTATCAATAATTTTTATAGCTGTCTTAATATTACAAGTTAGACAAATTATATTTTTTTTGTTTTGGAAATCTTTCTTTAACAAATAAAGAAGGCAACCGAAGACTACTTTAGAAACAAAAATTAGCCAAAACAAAGGAAAAAGTAGCAACTTATGGCCAAGTTGGGAACATTGATGTGGACTTGAAATTTAACGTATTACATGCTTTTAACTAGAGTATACTATATCATGGTCAATTCATGATGCCACCACCATTTGAATTGATTTGATATTTACATAAGCTTTGTGGTCCATATAAATCATCTCTGCATGAAACACGTGGGTCTTTCGTGTTCTGTTCCTTTGAATTATGTCGACGTGTCTTAGGGAAAATGTCTAAAATCTAAGTGAAACAATTTTACTCTAATCAATCAAAACATAAAGAGACTCAAGAATAGTTATATTAGTAACTTGTTGCACTGGGTATTTTGAATATACAGCGAGATGCACCACACAAGCAAACATACTCCTAAAGAACCGACCAACATATGTAAAAGGTTATAAACTCTTTGATTATTTGTGCTTAGTACACAGTACATAAGAGAGCTAAGTTGGGGATTCTCATTTCTAGCTTGTGGTAAACTCAACTGAAAACTGAAGAAATATCAAGCACAACAACATCAACGTCACAAAACACAATATTCTGTGCCCCCAAAGTTGGGGATTCTTGGGTCAAATTCCTCATTTCAAGTTTAATCCTCTTTTTTGGTCAGTATTGGTGTTCAAAAGTTGAAAGGTACTTGTCACCGTTGCTGCAATATATCAGTCTAGGACATACATGGCTTTGGCACAATTATGCGGTCTAGTTCAAGTTAAACTTTTTTATTTTAATCTAAAAAAACAGACAAGTGACTTTTGGTAATTATAACTATTTTACTACTAATTTGCTATTGATTTTATAATGAAAAAATAATTTCCCGTGTGTATAATTAAGCTATGCATCCTCTCAAAATGAATTTTCTAACTAGAGTAATAGTACATTTCAACCATTGATGAAGACAACAGTAATAGTACATTAATGCATAGTTTACCCAAAACTTTTAGTTTAGATTCTAAACTAATCACCAAACTATTTATGTAAAAAGTTTACATTTTTTTAAAAAATAAAACAAATTCAACTCACCTTTAAAAAAACATAAATCAATGTTATTCTATGACTTCTGTATGTAAACATCAGTCTGCTTAGAAATAAAAGGCTTGAGTAACCTAAGCAATGTGTACATTTTAAAATATATGATATGATTTACAGTGTCTGGAACAAAATTGTAAATAACAGCAACAATTGTCTGTTTATGTTCAAGGAATGTTTGAAATTGGTCAATAATCAGTTTGATATATATGTTCAAGGCGATAATGTATTATACTTGGAGACAAGGGCATTCATCAAAGTAGAAAGCAATAGTTTAATGGTTCCAGTTCAACACGTGACATGTATCAATAATTATGCATTAGGAAAAAAAGTCATAGGCTAATAGCTAGCTCACCCCCATGGTAAATATGAACGTCTAAAATTTAGCATCGTGAGTTCCAAATGGGGCCAATATAAATTCAAATGATCATGCATTTATGTTTCAGTTTGTCAGTAAAGTTATGCATGTAAAGATTGAACGGAAGAAAGATTCTTTCCGACAATAGCAATCTGGCATCAGGAAAATAGCTGAGATAGCATATAAGCCTTTTTAGGCTAAGGTACCCAAACAGGTATACAATAACTGCAGTAATTTTCTTATGTAGTTCACAACAAAAACCCAAGAGAGAAAGCTAATATACCATGTGTATTGTGGATGGAATGAAACTAGCAGGAAATAACTTCACAGGGTAATTCATAAATTATGATCAGAGAACCACTAACTGGCCTGTGTATTCCTCTTGCTGACATGAGTTAATGCCCTGAAAGAAAGGCCATGGTCTGCACGCCCAAAAGCCTAATACATACTCAAACCAGAAGGTAAAAAAATAAAATAAAGAGGCCACACAGCCATAATGGATTTTCAATTGCCTTCCTCGTCGGCACCCTCATCGCCATCCTCATCTTCAGAGTCGTCCTCATCTTTTTCCTGCGAACAAGAAATATTATTTGTATCTAGTATTTCAAAAGTTGTAATGTCATTAATTAAAAATGCAAATTATTCAAAATGCACTACTTAGATCCTTTAAGAATGTTTGTTTAGGATTAATATAATAGCACTACTTAGACATCTTAACATATGTTCAGTGTTTACATTACTTATTGTTTTCGGATCATGAATATGATTCAAACATATAGTTTTATGTTGTGTCTTCGCTTATAGTCTCCGAGTATTATTTCAAATTATAGTTCCATTTCATACTCTTTATATTAGCATATATACTAAATCGGAAATGAAAATTAAAGCTCTGTTCATCCCCTTCAGTTCACAATATTGCTGCTAGAAGCACATACAGTGATTATCAGATTCCACACAATTATTAAAAGCAATAACCCAAAAACTTTTGTTAATCACCTCTATTTTTTCCAAGAAAAGTGGAACTTCAATTACCTCATCATCAGCTTCATCATCAGCATCCTCTTCATCAGGCTCCTCCTGTTTCATTATAGTCAACTGCCGTTAGAAATACAATGGAAGGAAAAATGGCAAAGTAAAATGAAAAAATGAAGTAAAATCTGAAAGAGTATTTGATATTCATCAAAAAGGTATAAAAACTAAAAGTTGACTTACATTGTTAAAATAAATGAGCGGATTTGACCATAAATCATCCTTGATTAATTCTGCAACCTGCCATTTAGAGAGAATGTTATACTAGGACCAATATGAAGAATAAAAAAGTATTAAGTAAATAAACTCAAATTAGTAAAGTAGATACAGGAGGAAACCTATGGCGGGGATACACATATCTAGAAAGAACTTGAGAAGACCCGGAAAAAAAGTTATACCTCATCATGAATGTCAACCATATCATCTTTCTGCTCACAGTCAGAATCAGAAAACCAACTAAGGAAACTGCATTCATTACCACAACTGCACAAGAAATTGAAGATTTTAACCATTAGGTTCATGAAGTGTTTCTAAAAGGAACTTTAACAATATAATTCCCTCAAATACTAAAATTTCACGGACAATAAAAGCAACAGCTTCTATTCTCAAATATGAAGGAAGTTCTATTGAAAATTGTGATATTGGCTTTGCCTACTTTACTCTGTCTTGCTTAAAGTCATCTCATTAGTGTGGTTAGAAATTGATTTTTACATAAAGATACTTTTCTATCTATTCCTGAAAGGTCAATAGTTTTCACGTTATAATTGTTCAAATGAGTATCTCTCATAGTGGCTGATCTTCTTAAAAATATGGAAAAGCATGCCGCACAACGTACACAAGTTTTACTTTTACTGGAAGGAATATATTAGAAAATTGGCGCCGGGCTCTCTTAAACATCCAGCATACCCCTGGACCTAACCCCCAAATCAAGTATACTATTACTCCCGATCTCTCTTGGTTGTTTCTTTTGATTCCATCTGACAAATAATTGACAGAGATAATTCTTCAAAGGCTTTACTTAGAAATATTTCAGATGAAATTACTATGATGTTGTTAAATAGCAGCTATAGCGTAGCGGGATTTGGACAAAACGCTATGAAAACCACGACACTCATGATAAACTTTGCTATCCCACGAGTTTACCTAGACACTTGAGTTTGACAACTTTGCTATCCGCTACTACTCACAGCAAATTTTTGGTGTTTAACTATTTTCTGCAACCCGCTATTGATAACACTTATTACTGAGATGAGGTTTTAAAGGGGTGACTACTGTAGAGAAATAAATTCATTGGAGATTGGTTAGGAAGAGATAAAAATTGGAAAGTGGAAAAAACATTCTTCCAAAACAACCTAAACTACATAAAATGCAATTATTCAAAGTCCTGTGTGTGAGTATTGTAGGAGACTCAGAAGTTGTCCTGCTTAGTGGAAGACATTTGACATGGATAATGTGGTGGGCAGTTAATAAGGAAGATAGGCATGGATTTTACTCATTGGTATATATGGAAGAAGAGTAATGGAAAAAATTGTCCAGGTTGAGGTTTGGAACTAACAAGGCATCTGTAATCATCAAGATGTGGTATTAACATAATCATTTTAATAAGTAGATTTAAGCATCCTCTGTATTGGGTTATAAATTCCTTTTGTCCCCCAATATTTCCTTACCTTCGGCTTGGTCATAGTGGAAAATACTCTACTAAACTTAAAAAAGGATAAAGGAGAATTTGGTTTAGCAACCAAAACAAGCATCACTAATCAGGGGCCCTTTCTTGATGTGCTGATTGATCAGCAGGAAAATAACATGAGGTTGTTATCATGGACAAATTTGGAGAGTGAGAAATTTCCAGAAGTTCATTCTGTTTAAAGATATAACGGTCGGCCAAGAGCAAGTAACCTCATTTGAAACTAATATGCATCATAAACATGGCTTTCTTTGTTTATAATATTTATGTACAAAAAGAAAAATGAAGACACAAACCTGTCATCACAAGGAGCTCGTTTGTTCCCGTTCTTCTCATGATTGACGCCATTGGGTATTCCCTACACGTTTAAGGATTGTGTGTTAGTACTTAGTAAAATACAACAACAGGGTCTTTTCCCACGAAGTTAAGACCATTACATGGATTAATCAACAACGCAAATCTTATCACTATAAGGTGTACTAAACCATTTATTAGCAAATCCAACTCAATAATTTGAGTGATAGTTTTCCTTAAACTATCATCTACCCTGCTTGGAACCTATGATCTATATTTATTTCATGACCGGCATTTCCCCTCCTCGTCCTTAATGCATCTCATCTGTTCGAGTTTGATGCTCTCTTTCTTTACTTTTAGCAAGTTTAAACTGATCCATGCCAATCAGATTCGGCAAAGATTTATATTGGCTGTCAAATAAGTAGAATATGCAAAATAATACTTATAAAAGCTGATAGGAGAGAAAAAAGTGAAATTCATTGTTTACCTTGACCTCTTTCCAAGTTATGGGGGTAGCGGTGATCTTTGTTGTTCCTTCTTCAAGGAAGGTAAAAGTCTTTGAAAGTTTTGAATTCTCAAAAAAGGGATTGGGATTGAAATTCTGAAAATGAAATGATTACTCATTAATGGTTATTTTTCATCAATAGAAAATTGACATTTGGTTATTCTTCAATCTTCAATGAATAAAAGAAGAGTTCTAGACTTCACAAAAACCATAATTTTTCATGGCATAAAAGTGATTTGCAAATACTTCTTCAAAGAGGAAGGGAAGAATAGGGGTTTTGGGAAGAGGTGAAAGAGAGGAAGGGCAACTTACAAGGGTGATTGTGTATCCAGATTTGACATCTTTATTGTCTTCAACCTCAAGAGAACTCAAATACTTGAATATCTATCAATAAAGGGTCAGCTATCAATTACATTTCCCAACAAGACCAGTAATCAAAGGAACAAAACATAGCAATTGTTCAGAACGCAAGTTAAAACATGAAAGTATAAGATAAGTGGTTTGTTCTATGTTTAGTGCATATATTAAAAGTAAAACATAACACAACAAAAGAAGATAAACGTGATATTATATTGATTCCATATAAAAGGGTGAAACCAAAACCAATCCATTTCGTTTTGACCATTCATGTGAAACACTACCTTCGACAATAGAAGGTGCTACCATAGAACACCCTGAGTAATTTCCAGAAGTACATAAAGAAACCGAATGTAACAACAGGAGAAACTTAACATATATGACTACATGTGAAACCTTAATGGGCGGGGGAAAACACCATACCTTTTGATCTTCCTCGTTCAAAAGTTCACTAAGAGCAGGATGACTCAAAAACTGCACAACGATAACAAAGATAAAGCAAACAAAAAAAAAATTAATTTAACTATTACAATAACAAACTTACACAATGAATTCAAAACAAGCGTAAAGGAAAAACAAATATATAATAGATAGAAAAAAAATACTCACAGCATTCAACCAGAAATCAGGAATAGATTTGATAATCTCATTTCGCTTATCGTAAACCGGCTTCCTTATCTCATTGTATTTCTGCTCAATTTCCAGAACCTTATCACTTGCTTCATCATTGATCTGCAACAAAATTGAATCCATAATTAACAAAAAACGATTCAAATCTCACTAGGTTAACGCAATTTGGGAGATAAAAAATTGTGTAAAGCTTCAATTGAATCAATATATGAGAATTTAGCACGTGATTAAAAAGTGGAAATGAAAGGAAATAGCGATGATACCTTTTCGAGGTCATCTTGGATCTCTTGCAATTTCTCAATGGAGAGGATGAGTTCTGCATCAACCTCTTCGGGATTTTCGGTTACTTTCAATTTCTTTGCCCTGTCTCCAACCATCTTCGCCTCTGTGTGATGTTTGTTTTGTTGCTGCGGAAGCTGATGAGAAGAGAAGGGTGGAAAACCAAAGGAAAGGGTGTTAGGGTTTTTGGGGTTTATGTTGTTTCACTCTAGTCGTTGATTATTACAGGTCAGCAATAGTAGGACAGATGTCAAGTGACTGTGACTATAGCTTCATTTTGTATTTTGATGGTTCTTTTGGTGTATTTTTTAGTTTTTTCCTTTTGGTAACTTGTGTTCGGATTTGCATTCTATTTCTGATATTTAAATTTCCTTAATTTCCATATATTAGTGTAAATTTTAACAGTTGACAAAAGACAAAATAGAGAGAGAAATAAGTTCCTTCTAAGACGATTATTCAAGAAAATTTGAGTTCAATTTTTGGTAAAAATAATTTTTGTTAGATTTTATTTATTTCGCAGCTGAATTCTGTATTACTGAATCCCGTTATTTGAGAACCAGATGATTAATAAAAAAAAAATAGAGAGAAATATTTAGTGTTGAAAGACTAAAATATCCTTAATATATAAGGCAAATGCTAAACATTGCATCTCTTGTATTAGTTAAGAAATCAAAAATGGTAAAATTCTCTTAGAACTTGTATAGCTCACTTTTTTAATATGTAAGTTATGTTTTTTTAATGTAAAATTTACTACTTTTGAGTTCCTTAACTAAATATATAATAGTATGACCCAATATATAATAGTTAGCAAGACCCAATATATAATAGTATGAACATAGAAAATATGAAAAATTTGAATGTAGTGAATCAGAATCTTCAATTTTTTTTTATTACTTTTATTTTTCAACTTCAGATTTAAAGAATCTTCATCTACAACACTTTTGAATATATCAAAATTTGAGCTCACTCTTTTTCAGGTATGTATTATATGTCAAAGATGATGATCATTGACTAGGTTTACTACAAATACTACTTTTCATTTTGTAGGTCACACCCACCAATAGTTTTTGCATTAGATTGGGAAGAACTTTATTTGATTGCCTAACGCTTTTTCTATTGGTAGACACTTATATATGGAATCATCATGTAATTTGAAACAAGTCATGAATATATATTCCATATTCTCAGAGAATGCCTGAAAGCCATTGCAATATGGGATGCTTGCACTTTTCCAAGGACACTTCTTTCAACTTACAAGATTGGTTGGAAATGATTGGAAATGAATTGGTTGATTTGATCATGCTCCTCTCCTAACTTAGAATACAACTCATAAAACTAGTAGACAAGTCACTTGGTATCCTCCTTTGGAAGATAATATCAAATCAATGTCTATGGCAACTTCTTTTCCAACCCAAAGAAGATACCGATTTGGAGGTTTGGCGAGGAATAATAGTGAAGACTAGTATTGAGTTTTTGTGGTGTTGCGGTTTGTTTAGCCACCAAATTGTACGTCATTTTACACAGTTGACATATGGCTTATGATGCCAATTTCAAGAATACCATCATTGAATCGGGACTTTACCGCTGCTATTCATTTAGTCATATCGGGTGTTCAACCTCCCTTTTGATTAATCAAATCTATCACCTTCGTCACCGAGATTGAATTTATCACGCTCTTTGCTATGGAACCGAGTATGCAACTTGCTTGCCTCTTTTGTGGTTTTTGTGGTGTTGCAACTTGTTTGGCCACCAAATTGTAGCCATTGTACAATATTAGCATATGGCTTATGATGCTGGTTTCAAGAATATAATATTGAATCGAGCTTTATGGGTGCTATTCATTTAGTCGTGTTGAATGCTCAACCTCTTCATCGTTACACCCGTTTGATTAGTTAGATCTATCATCTTCATCATCGAGATTGGACTGCCTCTTTTTATCACACTCTTTGCTAGGGACTACCCCTTTGATCAAACTATTTGCTTTAGACCTACTTTCATAAACCTTTTAGAATTGCTTACAAAAGCACTAATATGAAAATAATTTTACAACATTTTCTAAATTATAAAAAATATAGCTCGTACATAAATAGTTATTATTAATTGAGATTGAAAAAATTGATGCATGTGCTGCTTGAATATTATTTAGTTTATTACCATCCCCTGTAATAGATTGCTTGTCTGGTGTACACTAGTCTATCTGTGAATTCTAAAATCACTTCAAGCAAAACAATCACTTAAAAATCTGTATAGGAATAGATAATATACTGATACTATATCTGCACAAGCATCCCAGATAAAAATACACTACAAAAAATTCTTAAACTCATTATTTCCTTTCTCTCAAAAAGGTAAGCAAAACCAATCATTTCAAGGCTTAGACAAAAAAGTATGGAAACCTGTTATTCATTATCATAGGTCTAGTAAACATTCACCGTCATCTTCTACGTGCAGTCCTCCATTTCCTGAAGGTACTTGCCAATTTTTTTCATTTGAATCTGTTGCAAATTGGTTTTGCTGAAGGTACTTCAAGTCACTGCTATCATGCAGCACCCTTCCAGAAATCTCCAAGCACAGCCCCTTGTTTAGGCCTTTATTTGATTGCTTACCTTTGTTTGCTTGCCTATCGTTAGCAGACTTCTTACCGAAGCCCAGGTCCACAAAAACTGGCTGAATCTTAAGAGACGGATTTGGTTTGATGCGGTTAATTTCCCTTTCATCAGGTGCACGTAATATTCTAGTGTCGGATTGTGATTCTGAAACTTCATCTTGATTTAGAAGAACCTGAAAGAAATAAATTATAATCCAAAATGAGGAAACTCTGCATAGTACTTGGTTTGCAGTAAACAAGCACACACAAAAAAAAAAAAAGAAACAATGAGAAAACGTAAAGAAGGAGAATGTATCTAAAACTTCCTAGTTTAGGTTACCACCTTAAAACTATGCATAGATTCACTATAATTAATAGCATATGTTCCTGTGCATATTACATTCAAGACATTAATTCAGTAAAAAACACAACCAATATGTAAAGCTGGTTATCAGTCTCTTGAGATAATGGGAGTTGTATCTCAATTCAATACAAAATTAAACCATATGATAGAATCCCTAGTGTGTGTCTATTTTGGACATGAATTTCAACTTATTCTATAAATCAATATCTAAATTAGTCTAGCTAGTCACTTTTCATTTGTCATTTGATTTGTGACTTGAATATTGAATTATTTTGAGGTTCATATATGATATATCAGCTTCTTGTTAAGCTATATCACTTGTTTTTACTTAAAAATGTCATTTGTTTGGTAATGCATTGTACAATTCATAATAAGATTCAATTCATGATTCACCATATGAATCGCGCTTTGATAACCATAATAATATTAGATACATCTGTAGATCCCAGAAAAGTTCACATAAAAAAAAGACATTTGTTTCCAATCCTACTAGAAAATTCATGCTGTAGCAAATCCAACTAGTAATTTTAGGCAAGACCAAATGGCTAAAATAAAAACCTTGCGGCCAACTAGATCAAAAGTCACGACAACTCTGTTCCGTTTGGCTTGTTCCGCTTCTTCCATCTCCTCTTGTTTCTTCCTCAACAGTTCTTTCTCCTAAACAAAGAAAAGAAAATTGAACAAACAATCCAAATATATCCTAATAGGAATACCTAATGACAATTTGCAAACAAAATAGAATACCTCTTTTGACAACCAAGTATTTGAATCAAGCTCATAGTAGTCACTTTGGTCATCGATAACTGTTGTACGAGCTGCAGCATTTCGGTCATATTCAACAAGCCTCTTTGCATAAGCTTCAGCAGCAGCCTCAGTCTCTGACAAGGGAGGCAAACTTTCTTCTAAACCAGCATACGAACTTCCCTCTTTCAACACAAGTGCACCACAAAAATTACAAGGTCCCTCTCCTTCTTGCTCACAAACAATTTTACCACAGGATAAACAATTGCTGACTAGATTATGACGACGCGCTTGACAAGAACACGGTCTTCCTTGCTGGAAAACAATCGACCCTTTCGCTGCCTCAGCAAGTGAAATAGTTTTCCCAGCTTTCTTCTTTCTGGAACTCACTTGATTTCCTTTTTGTGATGTTCCTGATTCATTACCTGTAGCTGGAATCCCATTTCCCTGATTAGTACTACCGACAGCATTCTTGTTGGGTTGCGCATCATCACCGCGCACAGCCACTGTTTTTGGTGTTCTCGTCGATTTCTTAGATCCACTAGTAGATGTTGCAACTGAAGGTGGTTTGACATAGGCATGTAATTTGGTAGTAGTAGTAGTAGTAGTAGTAGTAGTTGGGACTTCTGATTTGGTGCTGAATTCCGAGTAACCTCGGCGTTTGAAGTATTCTTCGATCACAGATTTCCCTACTTCCTGACCAATAATGTTCTGCAAAGAATTACAAAGATAAAAAAAATTTCAAGTTAAATGTTGGTTACAAGATTCCATTCACCAATACAACAATGAATATGTTGCAACAATGCTCATCACAAAATTTCAAACATGAATGCAGATTATAGATATACCAAAAATTCCATCCTCAAACATCAATTTATGTGCTAATAATGAACAATTATCAATTTAATCGACTAACTCAACAATTCACTAAAAAAAAGCATGAAAAAAAAATGAGAAATTGAAAAGGGAAACGAGGGTTACGTCAAGGTACTCTTTAGCATCTCGTGGTTGAGCAAGATCACAGTAAGAAACAAGACCTTTTATAATCTCTTCATCCAAACTTAAACCTAATCCCGTTTCGATCTTCGAGCACAATTCCACCAACGCCTTCTCCAGCCACTGCCCCGCCGTTTCCATCTCTCTCTTCTCTCTTTCTCTCTCACGTGGCAATCAGAATCCACAAAACATAAACAAAACGCGTCGTTTCGTTTCTTTGGCGATAATTTTCCCAATAATTTTTTATTTTTTTACAATAATAATTTTTTATCACTTTGTTTTGGTAGTGAAATTTTATCAATTTTTTTTTATAACCACTTATGCCAGAACTGACCCCGCAGATTTAATTGGTGATGAAAACCAAAAATTGATCAAATACGTCGATACAATTCAAATTCGTTAAAAACAAAAATAATGAATTTGTGAACAAACTTGCAGCATCCGTGTTAACGACATAAATCGACAAATTACGTAAGCCTACAAATATGAGTATGGACCCGTTTGGAATAATTTATTTTTGAGTTTATGCAAAATAATTTATGCAAATAAATAAAATTTTATGTTAATGTATAAGTTTCCCTTAATGAAAACTGTATTTTTATAAGCTATTTTTTCACAAACTACCTTTACAAACTTATAATAATACATAAAAAATTTATTTATTTGCATAAGTTGTTATGCATAAACTCAAAAATAAGTTATTCCTAACGGGTGCTATATTGAAGTGTGCGAACTATTCATGCTTTCGGATATGTGGCGTTGATGACACCAAAGTCGACATTGATTGAATCTGCACTTGGTCAAAATTAATTCTTCAACCTGAAATAAATGAACATTGCACAAAAATAGGAAATAAAATACACCGCATAAAGACGGGAAACAAAGTACACCGCACAAAACGGAAAAGAAAAAAAAAAGGACACACCGTATGATGATGGGAAAAATAAAACGAACAAATATGTAAAAATCACATTTATTTATTATAACGAGAAAGAAAAAATAATTTAGAGAGGTGATTCCGAACTAAAATTGACTTTAAATCACATTTCTACAATAGACTAAGAAGAAAGAAAAAAAAGTGGGTTAGAAGAGAATAAGAAAAGAATAATAATACTCAAATAAACAATTTGAGATTCCTTTCTCCTGCCCTTAATTCTTTTCTTTTTTTTTAGTTTTTTTCTTTCTTCACCGGTGAAGGATGATTTTAAGTCATTTTGACCTAAACTCACTCCGTTTGCATTTTTTTTCTCGCTTTTAATTTAAATAAGTGATTTTCACATAGATTAAATTTTTTATTTTCTTTCTTTTGTTGTGATTTCGTCGTCTGAGTGTGGCATTGTGTTATTCGTCGTCATTGGTATGACGTTTGATTTCTCGTCTTGCTGCGGTGTTCGTGTAGTTCACATTGAAAGATCAACTTCAATCAATTACAGATTCAATAAATGATTTGGGCATCATCATTGCAGATCCGGAAGCATGGACATTTTACTTACTTTAATTTTATCATATTATTTGTAGGGATTTTGTTGTCGTATGCTATTAACTTGGATGTTGTGAGTTTACTTGCAGATTCATCCATTTATTTTAAGCGATGTTGAATTTGTATTTGTATCTGATGTGCTCTATCAATTATTGCAATGAATGAATATTGTTTATAAAGACAATACTTGTTTCGGCCTTATTTATAAAAAGTCAATAAAAAAATTTGACCTCAAATTTAAGCAAAAGTTACCAAAATCAACTTTATTTAGGCTTTGTTTGGTAAAAAATAGCCGATAATTGATAGGCTAGTTTATAGTGGATGAGCTTAATTGAAATAGCATTTGAAAAATAAATTATAACCTAATAGAATAAGCTATAAGCTCTTTTTTTAAAAATTGTTACCAAATAGAACTTTTAACTTATAAACTAAAAATTATAAGTTATAAACTAGCTTATTTACCTTCCCAAAAGCCTTAATCTTATCCTTTTAAAAACCGACCTTATTAATTTTTTTACTTTTTGACATGCTTGCATAATTTCATTACAAATTTAACAATAAAAATAACAAACTTCATAGTGTGAAGAAGAGAATATTGTTTATAAATAGATAAGGCAGAGGACGTATTATCAATTTTTCATAAAAACTTTATCACTTTAACCTCCACTTTTCGTACAAATACAAAACACATAAACTTTGTTGAGTTATAACCTGAATCCATTAATCTCTAATTTTGGTTTTGTAGTACAATTCAGAAACCCTAGCAAAGAAAAATGCATCGAAAATCATTCCATATCATAGTCTAATCGTCGGACCTACAAGTTTGCCCCAAATCTGTCACGGTCATTCCCACTACCAATTGGACCATTTTATCTCACGATCTTCTCTACTTCCCTCTCTAGTAGAGTTTTTGTATTCCGTGAGAATCGAATCATGTACCATGGAGTTCAAGTACATGTTCAATTCATTCTCACTACCAGGACGATGGACCCGGACTGTTACAATTATCGTAATTTGTCTCTAGAAGCTGAAACAATGAGACATCAAAAGAGAAATGACTTTTTAGAACAAAAATTAACAACTGACATCCGATAAAAGACATCTGACATAGTTTGAGCGTATATTGTATACAATGTTAGAATTCTGTTACCAAATAATTTTGCTCATAAAATAATAAAAAAAATAGAAGATGCATGAATGATATCATAAAAAATGAATGATATCATAAAAAATGAATGATATCATAAAAATAATGAAATTATTCGTAGGCATATAGTCCCATACAAGATGCGCTTTATAGGAGAGTTAAATTTTTATTTTTTTGGAATATGAAAGATTCTATTACCGAGTGTAGTCTTTTTGTTGTTGCAATTTCAACTCATGGTAGCATAGAATTGTGCATTTTCTGCGATTCAAGTTCAACGAAATCTTGTTTGAAGTTATGAGCACATTAAAAATATAGTAAAATTATCTAATTAATATCTTAAGCTTTTAGGAGAGTTAGTCCTTGATAAATGTCAATAGTAAACGATTGATCAAAATTAAATAAAATTAATTTGAGATCAATTATGATTCTACAATTCTTCAATTAAACTTATGGATGCGAGCATTACAACCCAATACAATACAATACAATACATGGCATGATCTCAAATTATTGACTGATGCATATATAATATTCCAAAAGATTCAATCTATTGAACAAAAGCAAAAAAATAACATCAATGAAATTTGAAATTCTAAAGACTGTATCTATGTTTTTGAAAGGATCTGAAGCGTCCCAGAGAGAAAGGAAAAACAAGCACCTTAACATCCCATCACAGCACAATTAAACACAAAGCTCCCTGATTGAATTATGGCAAGCAAATTCCACTCTGGTGCGCCATCGTCTACTGCCCAAGCATTGACTTCTGTTACCATTCCACCATGAAGACTAGGACCTCCAATGACAACTAGATTATCTCCGCATGATCTGAAGGCCATTCCCCATCCTTTTAAAGAGATTACTCGACTAGGAAGGCTTCCAATGGTGACCCAAGCATTTTTATCCTTAACATATCTTTGTACTACTTGTTGTGCATAATCAGCAGCAAATAATGCATTGTTTACAACTGCAATTAAAGGAGGTGCCTCACCACCGACCGAATTCGCACCATCTCCTCCATTTCGAGGTGGGCACATGTAAGGTATTTTGCGCCACTTTCTTGTCTCCAAATCAAATTCCTCACCACAGGTTAACTGAGTTGTTTTGTCAACTCCAACCCCGCCGAGGACATAAAATTTTCCATCCATAAACACAGAAGAACACATTTTCCTTGGTGTGTTCATGTTTGGAAGAATCTCCCAAGTGCCAGTATCTGAATTATAAAGCTCAGAAGAGCTCAAGGTGTTGCCAGATTGGTCACAACCGCCAGCTAATATTGTTATTTCTCCCAGACTTGCAGAACCAAACAAGCATCTTGGAGTATTCATTTTCGTTCCCTTCAACCATGAATTTGTCAGAATGCTATATTTATAGATCGCGGGACCTATTATTTCCCTTCCAAAAACAAGAAGCTCTGTACCAACAGCTAATGACTCCTTGTCTGAAAGCTTAAAACATGTATTAGAACTCATTTCAGGCAATTGCATCAACCGACCACGATTTGGATCGAAGGCCTCCCATTTAAGGACATCACAAGAAAAGTAAATCCAATGTTCAATTATTCCCTTTTTCCGCCTAAGTTGATACAATTCTCCAGTCTTAACGAGTGACCGAAAAGTTTGGTTCAATGCAGCAATCGATCCATAGTTAGATCTTGACAATCGTAGTAGGCAATGAATTGATGAATCACGATCGAGTTGAGGAATAAGCAAACATGAGTCATCTGCATGATGTTCAACATTCTTCTGTGTTTCTCCTTCTATCTCCATGGGATCATCTATAATTTCACTTGACTTTTTCAACATAACTTTTGATTCTTCTACTTCCTAGAGATCATATTATTTTCGAAGTCAATTGAAGAAGTACAATCAACAAAATTTGTTGAAAAAATCCCATTAATTAAATATTTTTAACAAATACATGGATGAAAACACGTACAAAATCACACGATTTTTTTAAGATATAACACATTTGCAGATAGATCATATAAATTGATGAGCATCCAACATGCGATACTACCTCATCCATATCAATAATCAAAATCAAAATAATAAGAAGAAATGAGATACAATGTCCAAAGATGGATATTATATAGAAATAAATCTCACATGCGACCCAGAATAAGTGTTCAGATGAGAAAAATGAGGTTTTTCTTAAGAATCAACATAATAAACAAAATTTGACCAAATTATAGCGACATGCATATCCGAATTCAATGATCAAAACATTACTTCAAAAAAGAAAAGCACTAAAATTTTGCATTGCTATGAATCCCACACGCCCGTTTTCTATGTTTTTGTATTTGCACTAAAATTGTGGAAAAAATATCTAAAAAAGAAAAAACAAATAAATGAGAGATAGGAAAAAAGGCCTTACAAATTCTGAACAAATAATTAAGAAGTTGAGTCGAGTGTTTTTCAATTTGGGGATACTTTTGGTTCTATTTCACACTGTTTATTTAGCACTTCTCTATTTTGTGTGAGGGAAGATTCTATGTCGTCAATATTAGGTATTGAACATTGTTTGAGAGAGCTCACAACTAGTGTATACATTTTATAGTGCAAAATAAAAATAAACAATCAAATAATTAATTTGTATTGATTATGAGTCAAAAGTGTTTTTTCTTTTTTTTTCAAGAAGTCATTTTTAGTAATTAATAATAAAAAATATGTATCTGGCGCTTATTGTAGCCACAATGTAGATTCATTGTATGGGGACTACAAATCAAACCCAGTGAAACCTGGATTGTCTGCAGTGCAAAAAGTATACAATTTCACGCTGTTTTAAATTTCGTTTGTTAAATAAAAATCAGATAGTTTAGATTACACATTAATAAAATCAACCATATACGATCTCAACAATCAATTTTAGATCGGACGCCTAATATGAATAATTGCATTAACATAGTTACCGCGTTAAATCCTTACCCAATCCTGTGACATTACCTCGTTAACAATAAACAATCAAATAATTAATTTTTATTTATTATGAGTCAAAAGTCTTTTTTCTTTTTTTTCAAGAAGTCGTTTTTAGTAATTAATAATAAAAAAATATGTATTTGGCGCTTATTGTAGCTACAATGTAGATTCATTGTATGGGGGCTACAAATCAAACCCACTGGAATACGGATTGTCTGCAGTGCAAAAAGTATCAAATTTTACGCAGTTTTAAATTTGGTCCGTTAAATAAAAATCAGATAGTTTAGATTACACATTAATAAAATCAACTATATACGATCTCAACAATCAATTTTAGATCGAACGACTAATATGAATAATTGTATTAACATAGTTACTGCGTTAAATCCATACCAAATCCCGTGACATTACCTCGTTACCTGCACATGTTGCGAACTTGTTACAAGTCTCTTTTTTAATTTTTTATTTTGCAGTTGTATGATAGACAAGTTTGAGATAAACCTTGCATTATATCTGAATTTGTTTTCACTTTTAGATCAAATAAAATGAAATGAGAATTTTGTCTCATAAGTCTTAACTCAACTGGCAAAAATGATGAAATTGTTAGGTCGGACGTTGTGATCCGGGTTCAAATCCGAGATCTCACAATTATGTGAGTTCAATTTCAGTGGATTACCACTTCATTTAAGACAAAAAAAAAACAAGAATTTTTAATAGTGATTAATGGTAGAAAGGGCCAACCCGCCATGCCACAAACCCGCAAAAAATGAGATAGAGCAGGCCAACTAGAATAGGGGGTTGAAAAGCTCACCTGCCCCGCTTTATGCCGGGCCGGTGGATTGGTGCGCTACCTCGTCAAATTTTTAAATAAAAATATATTAATTAAAAATTCACAAATACAATGTAAAAGTAATTAAATTAAAGAACATTTTATGTAGCCAAAATATGTACCTATCGAGTCTATATAAAATATAATTTAGAAGTTCATTATACATTATAAAATATCTAAAATAACTCAACAAGACAACAAAAATAAAAGTTAACGAGTTCATCAATTCAAAAATGTTAGAAACATGAGTTTAAATAAAACTAGAATAATTTAATTAAAATATTTTTTCCCTCTACTTTAGGAGTCAAATACAAGAGAAAAGATTTTGAAAAATTGTGACTTATATATAAAAAGAGGTGTGAATTTATTTTTTTTTAATAATTATTAGGCCTGATAGGTCAACCATCGACTTCGTCACCGTCCCTATTTTTAGCAGGTTGGGTGTGAGATGCTAACTACTAATGGTGAGTTCCAAATATCAACTCATCTTGCAAAAAATAACGGGCTAAATGGACGCATCAAACCCAACCTATTTTACCATCCTTACATGTTAATGGACATGGATTCAAAGTGATGTTTTTACACAATTTGACGTTGTAAGAAATTTCAACCGCTAATTTAAAATTCGATGGTTAAGTTTCTTGATTTTGTTATATAAAATATTTTTTATTTATTTTCTAAAGTAGTTTCTAAGGAAAAAACTTAGTTTCAACTACTAATAAATATTTTCGACCAATGTATTTCTTTTTAAAAAGTTTTTTTTCGTGATAATAATTGAGGAATCTATTTAGAAGATCTGGTTTCAACTACTAATAAACTTTTTTTTTCTTTCTGATGTTGTTATGGAATGACAACAAATTGTCCCATTTCAAGCCTTTTCATGGTCTCAGACAAGGAGATCCCTTGTCTCCTTATTAATTAATTCTATGCATGGAAAAATTATCTATTGCCACTAACGATGCGGTCCATCAGGGTAGTTGGGCCCCATCCACATATCTGACAACTACCCCGGACTATCTCACCTCCTTTTCGCAGATGATGTCCTCGTCTTGGTACCACGACCAAGAACTCTCAGTTACACTTTATTACTAACCTTTTTCCCCATTTTAGTCGTGCTTTATGTTTGAAGATCAATTTGTCAAAGTCTCGAGCTTTCTACTATGCAGGTACACCCTAGTCTAAGATCAACAAACTTAGATCTATCACGGGTATTAGGAGCACTTCTTCCTTGGACAAGTATTTAGGCTTTCCAATCCTCAAAGAGAGAGCAAAGAGAAGTGATTTCCATTTTATTATTGATAAAATGTAATCGCGCTTCTTGGAAAAATAGAAAAATAGACTGTTAAACAAACCAAGTCACTTGACGCTAGCTCCGTCTGTGAATTTGTGTATAGGTTCACTTCTAGTTTCCAATTTCCATGATTAATCTCTCTCTCTCTCTCTCTCTCTCTCTCTTTAATTTTTTTTTATGACTTTGTACGTGTTCCACTTCCATCGATATGCAGGCGCATTTGACTTTCATGTTTTGTGTACATGACTCCTTCCGTTTCAAAATAAATATTATTTTTATGATTAACTTTGATCATTTTTTTACTATTCCCTCTGTCTCAAAATAAATGATCTGATTTAAATAAAAATTTGTTATAAAATATTTAACCTACTAAATTTTCAATGCAATATTTTATAACTATTCTCTCTCTCTCTCTAGCTTTCACCACCAGTTTAATCTGG
Organism: Trifolium repens; assembly: GCA_030408175.1. NCBI lineage: Eukaryota > Viridiplantae > Streptophyta > Magnoliopsida > Fabales > Fabaceae > Trifolium > Trifolium repens. The sequence goes on from CP125851.1 coordinate 45,330,613, forward strand.
TTCGGGGGTCAGTTCTGACATCAAGTGGTTCTAGCCCCCTCCCAATTGCAGTTGCAGAGAATCGAACTGTGATCCTCTCTACCAAGTTCAGTGTCAATCACAACTGAACCAACTAACGACTGATTTATAACTATACTCTCTAATCATTATTATCTTTACGACTCTCAAATAAATCATCAATACTTTTTAAGGGCAATTAAGTAAAAATTACATTATCTTTTTTCACTATTACAATTTTTTTTGAAAATACTTACATTTCCAAATATCTTTTTTTTTTTCTTTTTTTGCTTTCACCATCAGTTGAATCTGGTTCGGGGGTCAATTCTTGGATCAAGTGGTTCTAGCCCCCTCCCGATCGCAGTTACGGGGGATCGAACCGTGATCCTACCTACCAAGTTCAGCGCCTAAATGTTTTTTCATAGAAATAATTAAATGTTTGATAATATAAAAATTTGTAAATCCTAGTATGATAGCAAATGTTTATTTTTGTTTTGTCAACTCCAACCCCGCCGAGGACATAAAATTTTTCATCCATAAACACAGCAGAACACATATTCCTTGGTGTGTTCATGTTTGGAAGAATCTCTCAAGTTCCAGTATCTGAATTATAAAGCTCAGAAGAGCTCAAGATGTTGCAAAACTGGTCACAACCACCGACTAATATTGTTATTTCTCCCAGACTTGCAGAACCAAACAAGCATCTTGGAGTATTCATTTTCATTCCCTTCAACCATGAATTTGTCGTAATGCTATATTTATAGATGGCATGACCTGTTATTTCCCTTCCAAAAACAAGAAGCTCTGTACCAACAGCTAATGACTCCTTGTCTGAAAGCATAAAACATGTATTGGAACTCATTTCAGGCAATTGCATCAACCGATCATGATTTGGATCGAATGCCTCCCATTTAAGGACATCACAAGAAAAATAAACCCAATGTTCAACTATTCCCATTTCCCACCTAAGTTGATACAATTCTCCAGTCTTAATGAGTGACCGGAAAGTTCGGTTCAATGCAGCAATTGATCCATAATTAGATCTTGACAATCGAAGTAGGCAATGAATTGATGTATCACGAGGGAGTTGATGAATAAGCAAACATGAGTCATCTCCGTGATGTTCAACATTCTTATGCGTTTCTCCTTCTACCTCCATGGGATCATCTAGAATTTCACTTGACTTTTTCGACATAACTTTTGATTCTTCTACTTCCTATATATCATATTATTTTGGAAGTCAATTGAAGAAATACAATCAACAAAATTTGTTGAAAAAATCCCATTAATTAAATATATTTAACAAATATATGGATGAAAACACATTTGCAGATAGATCATATAATTTCTTTCAAGATATAACACATTTGTAGATAGATCATATAAATTGACGAGCATCCAACATGTGATACAACCTCATCCAGATCAATAATCAAAATCAAAATAATAAGAAGAAATGAGATACAATGTCCAAAAATGGATATTGATTAGAAATAAATACTGACCCTAGAATAAGAATTCAGTTAAGAAAAACAATTTTTCTTAAGAATAAACATAATAAACAAAATTTGACCAAATTATAGCGACATGCATACCCGAATTCGATGATCGAAACATTACATAAAAAAATAAAAAGCACTAAAATTTTGCACTGCAATGAATCCCACATGCGCTTTTTCTATGCCAGTGTATTTGCACTTAAATTGTAGGAAAAAAACTAAAGAAGAAAAAAGAATGAAAGGAGAGATAGGGAAAAAGACCTTACAAATTTTGAACAAGGAATTAAGAAGTTGAGTTGAGTGTTTTTCAATTTGGGGAAACTTTTGGTTCTCTTTCACACTATTTTTATTTAGCACTTCTCCATTCTGTCTGAGCGAAAATTCTATGTCGTCAATATTAAGTGTTAAACATTGTTTGAGAGAGTTCACAACTAGTGTATACGTTTTAAAGTGCAAAAAAAAAATCCAATAATTAATTTTTATTTATTACGAGTTAAAAGTCTTTTTTTTTTGTCAAGAAGTCATTTTTAATAAAATTAAGGGTTAAATAGTTGTTACCCCCTGCAAAGTGCAAAGTATGGCTGTTTTGGAATACCCCCCTTGTAATATTTTTTTTTTAGATTTCTCCCTTGCATACTAAAGATTCTTTGTGATACCCCCTGGTTGCACAGCAAGGTACGGAATCTCCACGTTTCACCTATGTGTCACTTCCATGTGGATTTTTTGAATTTTTTATTTTTTTTTGTTGCCACATGGCATGTAACTGTATAATTAATTTAAAAAAAAAATTAAATCTTCATTTTTCTGATTTCTCTCTATTTTTATTTTTTTAAAAACCAAAATTCTTTTCTTTTTTTTTTCTTTTCTTTTTTCCTCTTCAATTCATCCCTACAGCATCATCAAGATCAACCCTTACAGCATCATCAAGAACGAAACAGCAACAACAGCATCACCTTCATTTCATCTCATCTAACCAAATAACAACCTCTTCATCTCTCACTTTTCACTTCTCTTCTTTAACCTCTTCATCATGTCACCAAACATCATCATCATCAAACAACAACCTCTTCAGTTCTGTGAGTCAATAATTTGAGCAACTCCTCGTGTTGTGATATGATCTATCTCCAACAAGAATACATCAGAGATACTAGAAAAATGGATATTTCGATCCCAACTCGACAGTTATTCATTAACGGTGACTGGAAACCTCTTCTTCTTCGAGAGAACAACATCATCATCATCAAAACCCAGAGCAACATTCATAACTTCACATGCAAAATCGCATAAACCCATAAACATAAATCGAAGAAGACAGAAACAGAAATCGAACACACTAGGTGAGGAAGAAGATCTATGAATTGAAATTGGAAATTTGGGAATCGATAGCACTGTTGCTCACTGTAGCAATTTCATTTTGGGAATTAGGGTTCTTATAAATTGGAATTGCATAGATTTCATTTTAAGGATGATGTTGGATCTTGATGATGTTGTTGCTGATGATTTTGTTCTTGTTATTGTTCTTGATGTTCTTAGTGTTGTTGATGTTCATGATTTCTGGCGTTTCCAAAATTGTTTTTGTGAAGAAGATGAACAGTTTTGATTTCCTGATTCCCAAAATTTGTTTGCTTGATATCGGTTCACTCTATTCATCTTCCCTCTTATGCTGTTCTTCGTGTTGTTCATTTTTCTGAATTTAAGGATCTGTTGTTCTTGTTGTCCTTTAAAAAAAATCAGGATTTGTTCTTGTTTCTGAATTTCTGAATTTTGAAACTTTCTAGAGGTTGTTGTTGTGTATTCATGTGATGGGTTTGAGGTGGGTTTGCCGTGGAAGGTGATGGAGAGTTATGATGAAGGTTCTGAGTTTATGGATGAAGGTTGGAAGATGAAGATTTATTAAAGTTTATGAGTTTGTTGAAGAAAATAATTTTTGTTTTTTTTTTAAGTTTTAATAAAGAAAATCCATCTGGTAATTATAAAAAAAAAAAAGAAAAAAAAAAAGAAAAGCCATCTGGTATAAAAAAATAATAAAATCGCCATCTAAGCTTGCCAAGTCATAATTTGTGTCCAGTCATACGCCACATTGTACCATCAAGGGGCAAATGCAGAGAATCTTTAGTATGCAAGGGGGGAATCTTAAAAAAAAAATATTACAAAGGGGTATCCCAAAACAACCCTACTTTGCAGGGGGTAACAACTATTTAACCCTAAAATTAATAATAAAAAATATGTACCTGGTGCTTATTGTAGCTACCATGTAGATTCATTGTATGGGGACTGTAAATCAAACCCAGTGGAATCCGGATTGTCTACAGTGCAAAAAGTATGCAATTTCATGCAATTTTAAATTTCGGCCGTTAAATAGAAATCAAATAATTCAAATTACATATTAATAAAAGCAATTATATATGATCTAAACAATCAATTTTGGATCGGACAACTAATATGAATAATTGCATTAACGTAGTCACTGCGTTAAATCCTTTACCCATTCCCATGACATTACCTCGTTACCTTCACGTGCTGTGAACTTCTTGCAACTCTCATTTTTAACTTTTTACTAGGGGTAAACCCGTGCGTTGCACGAGTTCGATTAAAATATATAATTAAAATATTTTTATAAATGAAAAATAATTATTGTGATAAGTATAATTATATATAGATATTCATTTAAAATATGAATATATTTAATATTAGTATATGTATATAAAAATAAAATAAAAAATTTGCTTAGAAATTTGTGATTTTTTATTGATTTATATCATAGTTTTGTTTATATTTTAATATAATAGATCTCTTTTATTATTATATTTTATTTTTATAGTGTAATTGCATAAGATCTTAGTTTTCTTTATATGAGTAATTGCAATTATATAGTCATATGTCACTTGGGAGAATTTTATCTCGACTTTATTAGTCCTGATTTTTTAGTCTATTGTATTGTTTACATTTTTTTGCTTGGTCCTTTTTTTTGGGGGTTTTTTTTTGTGAGGTTTGTGTCCCTTGAAATTTTTTGTTAGTTTTTGTCTCTTTTGTTTAATAATATTTGCTTGAATATTTAGTTTATTTTTGCTATAATATAAATTTGAATATTTTTTGTTGCCAAAATGATTTCATATATTTAAATTTAGGTTTAGTTAATTAGCTCAGGTAAAGAGAATTTATTATTTTAAAACACTTTGGAGTATGTACTTATTTTATTTAAATAGTTACATTATTAATATTAAAACCAAATTGATAATTTTTGAATTTTTAGCGAATTTCAGAACACATACACACACTATCTTTAAACAATAAGATTATTTAAATCATCTTATTATGTTGAATGTAAATATGTTTAAATATATGTGTGACTATATTTTACAAATATATGTAAATATTTATTAATATCTACCGTTTCAACAATTTCTAAAATTTATTTTAACATATATGAGTATCAACAATTTTTACAATTGACGATTTTTCATATTCTTGAAAAAATATAACTATTTAATCTACTCCTTCATATAATTTAAGGTCTCTCATATTTATAAAAAAAAAAAACAACTCTTGTTATGATAATAAATTAATTTCTATTGAAGTTTCTTCTCAAACATTTACTTGGCAGAATTATATTCCATATTTTATTGATCAGAAATTCAAAATGTTTATAGCTAGCGGTTTTATTATTCTTCCTTTTACTATGCTCAAGTATGTTTTTTTATATCATTCTCTTTTTTTATGAGTTTTTGGTCCCTTCATTTATTTTGTCTTTTTATTTAATCATTTTGATTTGGGTTTTCAGTTTAGTTTAGTACGTATCGCTTAAGGGGTGCTACTCTCTAGTTGCTTTCCAGCAAATTAGAATAAATGTAAGTTTGGATGCACTCAAATTGATTTTTGGGACATTATATATGATTATCTTGTCTGTTATAGTGACTTTTGGAGTTTCATCTCAAATATTTACTTGGTCTAAATTTTCAGTTGTTTGGTTTACATTTTTTTCATATTTTTTTGGTTTATTTTTCTTTCTATTGGTGATTTTTTTTCTCGTATTTAATAATAAATTGAATCAATATAAATAATTTTTGTCCTAATCAAACTTTCAAATTCTCTCTAATGGAGTTATAAAAATAATTGATACATGAATAGAATTGGACATATTTTTGGTTGGTAAAATAATTCTGTGTTCCAAGCAAGAGTGTCTGATGTGATAATAATTATTGGTACTGCAAAAAAAAAAACATATGAAGAAAAAAAAATTAAAAGTTAGAATTGACAAATGAATTCCTTTGAAATGTAGATGAACAATTTGCAAAACACAAACATGTCATAGACTAAAGCATCTTAAAAATTATTATTGGATCTATGTTTTTTTATAATAAAAGAACAATTAAAATAAATAAACAAATGCGAAAAAATAAGAATCATCATGTACCTAACACCATTGTTGTTACAATGACGTGCATTATGCATTTGTTCTTCAAAACTATTACTATCTTCTATATTGATTTTTTTTTGAATGAGGAGATGAGAGCAAGCTTTGTGACAAAAGGTTATTTATAGAATTCTACACATTAAGAATAAAAAATCACTTCCACTTATATATAATGGTCATTCAAGACCATTAAAACCTGAGATCATTTAGAAATCAAAACTCACAATACTTTACCCTCTGATTCTAAAGATCCACTCAAAAGGTGTGATTTTCCTTTTGTGTGATCATTTTCGATAATTTGTTCTCTTTTTCATTGTTTCATTTCATCAATAAATCCTCCAATGCAAGCACGTTTGCATATTATCACGAAGTGCGCACAAAACACCCTGTAAAACAACAAATAAGTAAATCAAAGACCTTTGCATATTATCACGAAGTACACATTCTATTCTATGCAGGTTGAATGTCAAATCTCAATAGAATATTAGGGAAATAATATATGTATGAAAGCTAATTACATGATGTATAATTAATTGTTGGCACTGGTTTGAGCAATAGATACATATATTTCACCATGTAGATCGGTTGGCAAATTGGAGAATGAGAACATAAAAAATACATGTATCGTGAAATGTGGAGAAGTCTATGGGATGTTGCAATTTATATAGGATGTCATCCAACAATAAATTTATTTCCTATAAAAACGTTTATTTTTCCACATATTGTAACCAACACATAAATGTGATTTTGTGAGTTTAATTGGTGCTACTTACTGACTTAAAGTTGTTGAACTTCTCGGCCAAAGAAGAAAAATTGAGATATCATTTATTCATCTCTTTTTGGACTGCCTACTAATTGTAGTTGTTATCAAACCTTTCATGTTCCAACAGATAATAATTCATAAGCTACCATAATGCACAAAAATTATGAGGTAATCAATCAATAGACAATCAAGCTTCTCTAAGGAAGAATTGGAACTCATTTAGATATGCCACATAGGCATAATGGAGGCCTAAGACTAACTTGAAGCTTCCTTTTATTAGTAAAAGATAAAAGATTTTGTTTTTTCTTTTTATCTTCTACTATTGTTATGGGCAATTGCAATTGTATGATACACAAGCTTTAGATAAATATTGCATTATATCTAAATTTATTTTCACTTTTAGATCAAATAAGAGAAAATGAGAGTTTTTAATAGTGATGGCAGAAAGGGCCAACCGACCCTGCCACAAACCCGCAAAAAATGGGATAGAGTGAGCCAACTAGAATAGGGGGCTGAAAAGCCCACCCGCCCCATTTTATGGCGGGCCGGTGGATTGGTATGCTACCTCGTCATTTTTTTATAAAAAAATATTAATTAAAAATTCACAAATACAATGTACCTATTGAGTCTGTATAAATTATTATTTATAACTTTATTATACATTATAAAATATCTAAAATAAGAAAATAAAAGTTAACGAGTTCATCAATTCAAAAATATTAGAAACATGAGTTTAAATAAAACTAGAGTAATTTAACTAAAATATTTTTTTCCTCTACTTTAGAGTCAAATATAAGAGAAAGTATTTTGAAAAATTGTGACATATATAAAAAGAGGTGTGAATATTTATTTATTACTATTAGGCCGGATGGGTCAACTGTCGACCGCGTCATGGTCCCTCTTTTTAGCAAGTTAGGCGAGACATGCCAACTATTAAGAGCATCATTATCCATTCCACCCATTTGGTTTCTTTAAGTGGGTCTCATTTGATTTTTTATACTATTTACACTTCTCAATTATTTAAGGCGGGTCGGTCGATTGGCGCGCTACCTCGTCAACTTTTTTAAATAAAAAAATAAGGAAAACAGCCATTTTAGCCCCTGAAAGTGTAACTTGCTGTCATATTAGTACCCGAATTAGAAAAAAAAACACAAATAAGCCTTTCTATCTTCCATCTGTAAGTCACTTTAGTCCCTCACGTTAACTTGGTCAAAATTGATGATGTGACTATTGACTAAAACACATAGAACGTTTAATTAATTTTTATATCAAGGTGACATGTGTTGAGAAAATGATCCAATGGTTCATATTAAATGTTTAATTAAATTTTTTTTTAAAAACCATAACATCTCTCCCTCACCGATTAAATTTTTTAAAAAATCCATCACTTCTTCCTCATCATCTCTAACTCGAGCATGTTAGATTCATGACTTTGTAATTGCATACCAAGTACCATACAACTTCATCAATAAATATAATGTCCCTTAACAAATTCAAAAACCCATTTAACAACAAAAATAAAGAAAATTAGATATAGAGTAGAGAGAAAGTGTGAAAGATAATTTTTTTTTGAAGACAATACATGATTGAAAGACACGGTAGAAGAAGGAAGGAGAGAGACGATGAGAATCTACAACCACAACGTCTCCATTGCGACAGATGCGGTCGTTAGATCTGGTGCATCCGTTCTCCCCCGCGTCTTGAATGAGCAACTTCCATTCCTGATATTTTTCAATATTCGCGATTATTATTGAAATCCATTTCAAAGTCCAAATGAATCTTTCCATTTCTCTTTTTGTTTTTTGCAATTCTTCTCTTTCATCGATTCCTCTATTACATCAAACTTTATCTCCATCTTGAATAATGTAATATTTAGACTAGAAATCATATATATATTGAAATAAATTTAAATTTATTTTTTCACAAATGATTCATATGCAAAGTTTATTTTTTAAGAAGTTGTTGGTGCTGTTATTTTTCTTTGAAACACAGGAATGCTTTGAGGAAGACGATGACCAAAAGTTTTGGTGTGTTTTTTTAATATACCTTTTTAAACTATAACAGTTAATCTGAACCATTGGATCGTTTTCTTGCCACATGTTGCCTTGATAGAAAGAGAGTTGGACAGGGCGTTAGGCCTCTTTCTCTACCAAAAAAAAGAAAAAAGAAAGAGAGTTGGACATATCAGCAGTCCATGTGTCATAGTCAACCACCACATCATCACTTTTGACCAAGTTAACATCTCAAGTTTACGTGAAGGACTAAAGTGATTAACATATGGAAGATTAAATAACTTTTTTTTTTTTTTTCTGATTCAGGGACTAATATGACAGTGAGTTACTATTTTCATTTATTAATGAATAAATATTCTCAAATTATAAAAGGCTAAAGTAGATCTCATCATATTTTTTAGGGTCTTGCTAACGAGTGTCCCGGAACACTCTTTATTATTTCTATTTAAAGAAATGTTAAGTTGCATTAAATTTGTTATAGTTCCATTAATTTTATTTTAAAATAAGCAATAATCAACTTTAACAATTATTACAATTAAAAACTTTAATATTGTAATTAAAAGCTATGATCCACTATATTTAATATACTTAAAAGAATTTTTGTTGGTAAGGGATTGCTTAAAAGAATTGGTAAGATAAAAAAACTTCATGATTATCATATTTGTTTATACACGCGCCCTTAACTGCTTTTTTTTTAGTAATTTTTATATTTTTTTTTCAGCTGGTAAGAAAAATTAAATTATAAATAATAGTATAAAATTCAAAAATACATTAGCAATTCAAAAGCCAAAATAGTACTAACATAGTACTCAAATATTTAATTAAATAAAAAAAACATAAACCAAATAATTTTTTTTACAAAACTCAAACCAAACAATTTAATGCATATCTTATTATAATATCTTATTATAACTAATTTAGTTATTAATCCAGAAGGAAAAAATGAGATAATAACTAATTTAATGCACCTTAAAATATGTCCTTAGGATATGTAACAGTCGTAATTAGATAAATGGGATTTTATGTGATTATTTATTTATTTACTTATCTATTTGAATATGTGTGCTTTCATGATTTTATGAATGTTTATTGATTTTGATTAGTTAAAGGGTATTTTAGTAATGCACTAGAATTATTAATTTAATTAGGAAGCTTTAGTTGAGATAGAATGAATTAATTGGTTAATTAATTGATTATGAGAGTTATTAAGATATGGGTTAGAATTATTAATTGAGATAGAGTTATGTTAGACTTATAGTGTGAATGGGCCAAGCCCAATAAGGAATAAGAGATAAGGAGGGTATTAGAGACATTCTAATACTAATTAGGTTAAGATAAGAAAAAGATAGAAAGAGAGAAGTCATAAGATTGAGAAAGAAAAGGAGGTAGAAAGAGAATGGAGAGAAGAACCCATTTTTGAAGAAGAGAAGAGCAAAAGGGGAAAGCTAGAGGTAGAAGAAGGACTAGAGAATTCAGAATTTCTAAGGTAAGAGAGTGGTATTGGTTTCCTAGAGTGACTAAGAGAGGAGGAGAAATGAATGATTCTTAAAAATGAATGATTTTTATGTTAAAGATAGATTGCTCACATGTTTTGATGAAAGAAATTTACAAACTTTGGGGTTCAATTGAGGGAATTTGCTAGATGTTTGTAGTTTTTGAGTTTCATGAAGATTTGATAAAAAGTGATAACTTTTATGGATGAAATGTTGTTGATTCATGAAATGAGTTGTACTTCTATGTTCAACATGATTATATATGCATAAAGTTGATACCTTTTCGAATTGGCATGTTGAAAATATGAGATTTTGAGCTTTTGAACCAAAAACCCAAGAACAGGGCATACCTGTGCTGTCTAACTCGCTGCAGCGAGTGCAGGGCGAGTTGACGGCGAGCTCACCAGTTGCTCTCTGGTTTTGCTCGCTGACTACGGTCTGGCAAGTGCACTAGTCTGTCGACGAGTAATAATTCACACTCTAGGTGTCTAGAATGAGTTTGTATCCACATGGATCGTGCCGCAGCTTTACTAGCGTTATTTAAGTTTGTGATAATTTGCATTCGCTTTGGTTTTTGGAAAAAGGTTTTATTAAAGTAGTGTAATGCTTTGCAGAAATATAAATGCGGAATGTATAAATATAGATTCAAGAAATATAGAGGCTAGGTATGGTGGTTGGACTCCCTCCCTTCTTCATATTTGGCATGACCGGTGTATAACATAGTTACTTAGATTATGTTCGGCGGTGAATTATCCTTGTTGTAGTAATACCTTACTATTACACTATGTCTATTAAAGTTTCCCTACATTAACAACTAAGGTAGCTACGAGAGCCTAATCTCGATGTGTCACATACCCTAATTACTAAGTGAGTTGTTTATAAACACGCATTATAACCTTCACCAATTAACCTCTAGGTCCTAGTATCGGGTTGTTCATCTTCTAAGTGCTCAGATCACACCTAGTGCATGATTCCTCCTCTAACCGCTCAGTTCACGACTAGTTCAGGATGTTACCGTCTCTATACACCTAACATTATTTACTACGAGTTCCAGACCATATCAAGTCACAACCTGATATCAATTCTATGGGCGCTCCTGCTTATCCGGCCAGATTACGAAAATACGTTATTAAAGTGCACGAAAGTAAATAACAAACATAATTACTAAATATCATTTATTATAACTTAGACTCAATCACAGACTCCAAATATTCATAGGGGAGTTCATCTTCTCCACCACAACCTAAGGCATAAATAATAAAGACTACATATTTAAATTACAAGAAATTATAACCTAAATACAAAAGCCTAAAGAAATCATACCTTGCTGAGTTAGTTTTCCCATAAGGGGAGAAAACTATGCCCAATAGAGCTCCTCTGAACCTCTCCTTATAGTAGAGAGTGTTCTACTATTTCTGAATGAATAAAACAATGAATGGGAGGCTCTATTTATAGTTTTCGTAATGGGCCTCAGCAAGACATCGCAGCACGATAAGGCCATCATACTGCAATGTGAAGATTCAGTTCAAAATTATAACTGATCCTGTGCATTTCATCAGCTTGGGCGCCAAGTAACATCATCGTACTGTGTTGTAGGGCATCGTACTGCGATGGAAGATTTTCTCAAGATTTATTTCTTCTGATTGCTTGGCGTGCAAAGAGCTTTCATCGTGGCACGATAGCACACATCGTGCTGCGATGTAATGCTGTATTTCTTCACTTTTTGAGCTTTTCCTTGTCTTTTTGCATCTTGGACTCTGTCTTGATGCTTTTTCTTGCTTTTGTAGGTTTTCCTTCGTATTTGGGTATGTCTTGGTCATTTTACTACTAATAATAATACTAAAAATGACGTAGAAATTCCTGTCATCACAACCCCAAACTTAAACTGTTGCTTGTCCTCAAGTAACATGCTGTCAGACAAGATCGTTAGAGAAATAAGAGATAAATAAGATGATAGGAATTTCACAACCTTGCTTAATATTTCAGCAATGGTACCGCTGATTTCTTACCGCAGCGATCATGCTCATTCCTGCTAGGCTCAGGAGACGTCAATGGTAGCAAATCGGACAAATGTCTGCAAGAGTCCATGTTCAACTTTTTCTCTCTCTCACATTTGTGTTTTTCGCTCATAATTGAAAGGGTTAACTCTCAATCATCGTACAACCTGTCATTTTACCATATGCTTGCAAGAATTCTAAGCAACCAGTCAAAATTTAATATACATGCATTATTGGAGGTCTTTTCAGGGTTATAACGTGGCTTAGGTCAAGGTAGGACATTTTTGGGAATAATAGGCTAAACATTGGAGTTAAGTTCTACTTTGTTGTTCCTTTTTGTGTACGCAACCTTTGTTCCTTAGGGTGCCTTTTTGTGTTGGTATCGGAAAATAAGAACCGGATGTGTCTTTGTATGGTTCTTTTCTATCACTATTTTTGCCCTTTGCCTCTTTCTTTTGCCTTTTGGCTTTTTCATTTTTTTTTTGAAGAGACTGTTTTTTTTTTAGGGAATTTTTTGATGTTTTCCCGTCTCTTTTTCATTTATTTTTCTTTTTTGTAGTGATAGTTCTCCGTATACCCACCCCAAACTTAGTCGTTGCTAGTTCCATGAGCAACCCCAAATTTGTTTTGTTGCCAAGACTTTGAGAACTATACCTAACTCCAAAGAGGGTAAATCATTGTTTTTCTGGTCTATAGGCTTATATCGTGGTTTGTCACCGACAGTGGCGGAACCAGGAAATTTTATGCCGGGGGGCCACTAAAAAAGTTATATTATATAAATTAAATACGAAAATTATATTGTGTACAAAAATTTAATTATCAATAAAATAAGTTATATACTTTAAAATAATATTTTATGTATGTCAAGTGACTTGTAACTTTAAACTAAGATTTGCACAAATTTGATCATTAGAAAATCATATGTTAAAAAGAAAATCCGTATTTTCAATTAAAAATAGTTTGGTATTTTTTAGAAAAATAAATAGAAATTGTGCATGTTTTGTATTGATATACATATCAAAATTAAATTTTTTTAAGGAAAAGTGTTCTTTAATGGCTTGAGACAATATTTTGTCACTATGGATTCCATGGCAATGTTTTAAAAACCGGACCGGTCATCGAACCGGTGAGGGTGCTGGGTCACTGGTTCATTGGTCGAACCACTGAGTCACTGGTCGAACCGCATGACTAAACCGGATAAAACTGGATAACTCGGTTGAATAAACCGGTCTCTATAACAAAATTATATAGTATTAAACCGGATCGAACTAGATGACATGCTCTTACATTCTTTAAATTTAAATTCTAAACATAGTCATCACTCACACATACAACAAAATAGTACAAAATACAAATTCAAATAAATTTTGAACAAAGTCTAATTGCAACAAAGTTTCTTTATATTTTTAAATTTTAATAAAAAAGTTGAGCAAGTTTTTTTTTAAAAATTCTTCCTAATATGATTAAATTTCACCCACTTTTTTATAGTTATAAAGAAAACATAATGATGAATAAATCAACCCAAAATATATATCCATCTCTCTTCACGTTTTCCTTATATTTTCTAATAAAATACCTATCTTTTAATATGCTTTCCTTTAATTTTTACTCTTAACATATATATGGGCTTTGCTTTAAGAAAAATATACGGGCTTAAACAATTAACAACCCAATATCCATCTTTTAAAACAAAGTCAACAATTGAAACAACCCTAATCTTCTATTTTATTTGTCAGCCGCCCACCTCTTCTCTTCTTCTTCCACTTCAAAATATTTTCTTCACTTCTTCCTTCTGTTTCTTCTTCTTCTATTCCCACAAACATACATCATTAAAGCATATGAGAAGTAATAAGATAATCATGAATAGAGAGAAATTTGACTCCAATGTTGTAGATTAAATTTATGTTATTGCTCCAATCTGCATTTCCTTTTGTTCTAATCAACTTCTTCTGGATCTGTTTAGTTTTAATTTATATTACCATTTTCGTTTCCAGTTTTACTATGTCTGCTTCTCGTTCCTCCAATTTTTCTACTATTTTTAATTTTTTTAAAAAAATATAAGTTAAAGACGTCCTTTCAGATCAATTTGAAAAAAAAAAAGGAAAAAAAAAACAATTAACTCGCCGGTTCGGAAAACCGCCGGTTCACCGGTTTAGTCCGGTTTCCACCGGTTCAACTGCTTACCCGGTCTAGAAGTCAGACCAAACCGTTATACCCCCAGTTTCCGGTCCGACCGGTTCGACCGGCCGGTCCGGTCCGGTTTTTAAAACCCTGTTCCATGGTATGGAATTGATTTTCCTTTATAAAACAAAATAAGCTGCCTGAGGAATTGATTTTCAATTATAAAACAAAATAGGAATTGATTTTCCTTTATAAAACAAAATAAGATGCTGCCAGGAGTCGAACACATAACCTCCTGGAGGGAGGGCGCAACATGTATCCACTCGGCCAATGATGATTATTGATGTTTTAACTACCAAATAAATATATATAATATATACCGTTGTAATTTTATAAAAATTCTAAGGGTATCCTAGTAATTTCTTATTTTTTGGGGGGTGGCCGAGGCCACCCTCAGCCACCCCCTTGGTTCCGCCTCTGGTCACCGAAACAAAAGGGATAATTATTATTTTTTTTACGGCTCAAATTTGGCTAGCAAAGGATAATAAGATATAAAGGGTGGCTTGAAAAGGCTCTGGGTTATAACAAACAATTGCCTCAATGCATATAATATCAAATCAACTAGTCAGTAGAGAATTAAAGCAAGTTCTAGAAAATAAACAAGTGCACGGTACTCTCATAGTAATTCGAAAGAAAGTGGTAATACCGTTTGGAAATATTTAGCTCAAATCCTCACATGGCTTAGGTATCTGAAAGTTGAACACTTGTCCCACAGACACCAGCTTCATCACTCGTCTCTCTGTCTCCCGAACTTCGCACTTCGGAGCAATCACCTTTGGTTTCTTTATGAAGGCGTGAAATTCGGCTCATCAGAATTTATAACTTACTTCGCCGCAATCTTACCTATAACAGTGTATCATGCACTAGATAATAAACAGAAAACAGTTATTTAATTTTTTGTAAGTTTGAATAAGGGTTAGATAGATGAAAGTGACACACAGGAATTCTTAAGTACATTTTATTGAATTGAAAATGCTGAAAAATAAAATACTGAAATAAAATACTTATCCTTGGGTTGCCTCCCAAGCAGCGCTTGTTTAGCCTCTCATTAGCTTGAGGCATTTCCTCCATTACAGAGGATAGGTTCGCATGTCTCTCTCTTCTATGCTTCCTTGTTCCAGCTTGAAGCACTGACCATCTTCCTTTTTCATTAATTACTGTCAAGAAGGATTAAGTCTGTTTCACCATATTCTCAACTATCCGGTTGGCGACTAATTTACCAGTGCAGTTTCATAGAACACAGTGATTTCACCCCAAACTTATATTCGTGCATGTCTCTCTTTTTGATTCTTTCTTCAAGGAAGAAGTTGTTCTCCTGAGGTGACTTTTCAGACTGGTTTTCCTGACTGTAGTAGTTCATCCTTGATGGCCTTTCTCTATTCTCTTCTCATCTTTTCAATGGTTCCTGTGTCTCCGAACCATTCCTGTAACAACCCTTTTCTTCTCTTGCTTCCTGTAGAAGCCTCAGTCAAATGATCCTCCTGACCATTGACTTTTTGGTTGCAGCTTCTCTTTTTCAATTTGCTCCATCCCTCATCACTTTGAGAGTTTTCCTGTGAGAATGCTGTCTTTGATTTTTGCTGTTGACAGCCTTTGTAATCCTTAGCTCTTGAGTACCTGTCTGCATGCACTTTAAACAAATACCTCAGTAGCACTGAATAAATATTTTTCTTGTGGAACTATTTTTGGTTTATCTCATGTGTCTTTGTCACTATGAAAATTCCCAGGTAAGTGAGGTGGATCACAACGGATCGCTTAAATACCAAGACTTATCCTTATCCAGAATTTTCACAGATCAAAATCCACAATCATCAACAAGATTTTTTGATTTTTTAATTTTTTTGTATTTTTGAAATTTTTTGACAAACGTAAATAAATCTAGTAAGGCTTTGTAAACACAATCCCCGGCAACGGCGCCAAAAACTTGACTACGGTCTGGCAAGTGCACCAGTCTGTCGTCGAGTAATAATTCACACTCTAGGTGTCTAGAATGAGTTCGTATCCACAGGGATCGTGCCGCAGCTTTACTGGCGTTATTTAAGTTTGTGATAATTTGCATTCGCTTTGGTTTTTGGAAAAAGGTTTTATAAAAATAGCGTAATGCTTTGCAGAAATATAAATGCGGAATGTATAAATATAGATTCAAGAAATATAGAGGCTAGGTATGGTGGTTGGACTCCCTCCCTTCTTCATATTTGGCATGACCGGTGTATAACATAGTTACTTAGATTATGTTCGGCGGTGAATTATCGTTGTTGTAGTAATACCTTACTATTACACTATGTCTATTAAAGTTTTCCTACATTAACAACTAAGGTACCTACGAGAGCCTAACCTCGATGTGTCACATACCCTAATTACTAAGTGAGTTGTTTATAAACACGCATTATAACCTTCACCAATTAACCTCTAGGTCCTAGTATCGGGCTGTTCATCTTCTAAGTGCTCAGATCACACATAGTGCATGATTCCTCCTCTAACCGCTCAGTTCACGACTAGTTCAGGATGTTACCGTCTCTATACACCTAGCATTATTTACTACGAGTTCCGGACCATATCAAGTCAAAACCTGATATCAATTCTATGGGCGCTCCCGCTTATCCGGCCAGATTACGAGAATACGTTATTAAAGTGCACAAAAGTAAATAACAAACATAATTACTAAATATCATTTATTATAACTTAGACTCAATCACAGACTTCAAATATTCATAGGGGAGTTCATCTTCTCCACCACAACCTAAGGCATAAATAATAAAGAATACATATTTAAATTACAAGAAATTATAACCTAAATACAAAAGCCTAAAGAAATCATACCTTGCTGAGTTAGTTTTCCCATAAGGGGAGAAAACTATGCCAAATAGAGCTCATCTAAACCTCTCCTTATAGTAGAGAGTGTTCTACTATTTCTGAATGAATAAAACAATGAATGGGAGGCTCTATTTATAGTTTTCGTAATGGGCCTCAGCAAGGCATCGCAGCACGATAAGGCCATCCTACTGCGATGTGAAGATTCAGTTCAAAATTATAACTGATACTGTGCATTTCATCAGCTTGGGCGCCAAGTAACATCATCGTACTGCGTTGTAGGGCATCGTACTGCGATGGAAGATTTTCTCAAGATTTATTTCTTCTGACTGCTTGGCGTGCAAGGAGCTTTCATCGTGGCACGATAGCACACATCGTGCTGCGATGTAATGCTGTATTTCTTCACTTTTTGGGCTTTTTCTTGTCTTTTTGCATCTTGGACTCTGTCTTGATGCTTTTTCTTGCTTTTGTAGGTTTTCCTTCGTATTTGGGTCTGTCTTGGTCATTTTACTACTAATAATAATACTAAAAATGACGTAGAAATTCCTGTCATCACTCGCTGCAGCGCGCTAGGAGCTCGCCCAGCGAGTTACTCAGGTCTGAACTTGGTGATTTTCTTGAAAATATGAGACCTATGCTTATGCTATGTTAAGGATATGATCCTATGGTTATATTATATCATTTATATGTGTAATTTGACTAGATTTGATGGAGATATTGTACTTAAGGTTGAAGTGCATAATTGTGATATTCTTTTGAAGTGAATTGATTACATTCATGAGTTGATAATTACATTCATGCATCCATATATGTATGATGAGCAGGTATTTTAGTAAGGTGACTAAAATATGGAATATTTTAACGAGGTGGTTAAAATATAGTTAGAATAAGTTTTCTAACGAATGACACGGTACCTCATACATTAGAAGAATGCTAGGAAGCATTCACGATTCTTGCATTAGTTTGCATTAGGAGATGAAGTTGTTTATCTATGTGTGATACTTGGTAAATGACATTATTAATTGTACATCGATTTGTTATGTGCCAATGATGTATGAATTGATTATGCTAGTTGATGAAGTTGTATTGTATTAAATGTATGTGATATTTGATTTATATACAACTAATATTATGCCATTTCTTTATATGATGCGGATGTTGCATTTCCTTTATTATTTATTATAAATGTTTAGTATGCGATATACTTGCATTATTTTGCGGGATTCCTTACTAACTCTCTGTTTTGTGTAAATGCCGGACCTTTGGGGGTTCAGGTGTGCAGGATAAGGATTTAGCTTCGGCGGATTAGCGTTGTCTGCGCTTTTGCTTACTAGTGGTGAGGAGTCAAGCTTTATGCTTCTCCTTGTTAGACTTATCTATTAGTTGGTTTGTATTAAGTAGATGCTCTGATATTTTGTAACATCGAGTCGGGTAGACATTTTCCTTATTCGAATGTTTTGAGCATGATTTGTTCTTATGGTTGTTTGAACTATGCTACTTATTATGTCCATGATTTGGTTGTATGGATAAGTTGAGACTTGTTTTATTTATTTATTAGAACTTAAGTTGAAGTATGATACTTATGGTTTTAAGTTGTATGAACTTAACTCATTACCCGCTGCTATATGTATGATTTTATCATATGATTATGCATGTATGTCTTAATTGAATTGTATACCTTGATTCTTTATGTATTTAATTGTTTTAAGTTAAGTAATTTATATATAAGGGATTATGGTGTTACAGGATACACGTTAGTATTTGCCTTAAAGAAATTATTTATTCAAAAAATAAACCATTCTAATTTTCAATATATTGTCTTGATGAATCTATACTACATATAAAAAGGATACAAATTTTTTGGATGAGAATTTCAATCACAGCAAATAAAAAATAAAAAAGAGAATATCGATCACACGACGTGCCCGTTTGGCGACTAGTTTCCATAAAAAATTTAGTAAAACTAGTGATTAAAGATTGCCCACTGCCCGACGACATTTTCCTATTTTTTATCATTTTATTTTATTTTATTTACAATTTTTTTTATCGCTTTTTTTTTGACACAAACAAAATGATATTCATTCATTCAAATCGACAGATACATCAAATACAACCACATATTCAACTTCGCTAAAAACGTAAAGGATGAATCTGCGAACAAACTCACAGCATCCGAGTTAATAGCATACAACAGCATAATGCCTACAACAAATAATATGATTAAATTAAAATCACCGGAATATCCATGTTTCCGGATCTGCAACGTTGATGCACAAATCATTGATTGAATCTGTAATTGACCGAAGATAATCTTTCGAGAAGAATCAAAGAACACCGCAACAAAACGGGAAATCAAATAACGCCGTACAAGACGACGACCAACACAACGCCGCACTTAGACGACGAAATCACAAAAAAACACAAAAGAAAAACTTAATCTATGTGAAAATCACTTATTTAAATTAAAAGAAAAGAAAAAAAGGTGTAGAGGGGGTGATTCTAGGCCAAAAGTGACCCAAAATCACCCCTCTATGATGAACAAAGAGAGTTTGGAGATAAATTTTTTTTTGTAAATTAGGACCGGCTAGGAGAGGTTTGTGTTTCAATTTTTTTTATCGCTTTAATCTCCGATTTTCGTACAAATACAAAACACAGAAACTTTGTTGAATTAAAACCCGAATCCTTCTTAGCCAAAAAAAAGAAAAAAATCCAAATCCTTCAATTTCAATCTACGATTTTTGTTTCACAGAACAATTCACAAACCCTAGCACAGAAAAATGCATCGGAACTCATTCCAAATCCTAGTCCAATCGCCGGACCTACAAATTTGCCCTAAATCCGTCACCGTCGATCAAACCCTCGCCGACCTAAAACGCTATCTCTTCTCCGATTCACAACACCTTCCACCATCCTTCTACTTCACCCTTAATGGAAAACCAATCTCCGATGATACTACTTTCTCCACATCCCGAATCGCACCTCTTTCAACCCTAGTCCTTCAATCACGGCTACTCGGCGGAGGCGGAGATGGCGGTGCTACAGGCGCCGAGTCTCGCGATTGCTATCTTAAAATGTACGCGGAGAAGAAACCGGATAAGGTGGATCCAAACGAGCAGAGACTATCCAAATGGCAGAACTGTGCTCTGTCGAATGAACCGTTGAGGGAACCTTGCGTGATTGATAAGCTTGGGAATATCTTCAATAAGGAATCGTTGGTTGAAGCTTTGTTAGGTAAGAAGCTTCCGAAGGAATTTGGGTATATCAAGGGTTTGAAGGATATGATCAAAATTAAGCTTACGTCGATTCCCGGTGAGGATGATGGGGCTAAGTTTCGGTGTCCAGTTGCGGGGCTTGAATTCAATGGAAAGTATAAGTTTTTTGCTTTGAGGAATTGTGGGCATGTTTTGAGTGCAAAGGCTTTGAAGGAGGTTAAGTCTTCAACTTGTTTGGTTTGTCATGAGGAATTTGGTGAGGCTGATAAGATTGTGATCAATGGGAATGAAGATGAGGTTGAGGTTTTGAGGGAGAAGATGGAGGAAGAAAAGGCAAAGGTTAGGGAGAAGAAAACCAAGAAAGTGAAGAATAGTAATGATAATGAGGCTGTGAATGGTTTAAGTTTGGAAGGGTCAAAGTTGAGTGGTACTAAGCATGATTTGACTGTGGAGAAGGCTTCTGCTAAAGTGGATAAAAATGGGAAGGTTGCTAATGGTAACAAAAATGTTAATGGCGGTGCTGCGGCTGCTAAGCGTTTCAAGGCGACTGATATTGCCCCGGCAAATGCTACTGAGGTCTATGCATCTATTTTTACATCTTCTAGGAAGTCTGAGTTTAAAGAAACATATTCTTGCAGATCTTTGCCTCTTGGTAGAAATTAACTGTCTTATATGGTATACCAAGTTTCTACTGTTTTATTCATGTTGAATGTACTCTATTAGTTTGTTATTATAGCTTTTCCTGTGATGATGTAATTGCTGATTTCATTCCCAACACATCTTATCATTAATCTATATTTGCTTTAGTATTGTATTTGGCATTTTGGTTACTGGTCTCTTTGAAAATTCACTCTACAAAATATGTTAATGTTATTGATACAATATACTTTGTATATATTTGGTTATGCATTCTCTTTTCCCCTCCTGAGCTGTGTTATTGAGGTAAATAAAATGCAGAACTTATTTGCAAGTATGATATGTGTTAAGGTCCATCTTCTCCTTGTTTCTGATTATGCATTAGTTGTAGAGTCATGCTATACATATTTGCCATATCATCTAAGTTAAGGGTTGATCGGATGAACCTTCGATATTTGGGTTAGTTTTGTCTCGGATGTGTAGGTTTGTGGTATCCATAGAACTGGTATTAGTGTGCTACCCAATCTTACTCCATAGATGAAAATGTAATTCAACCTGCCACTCAGCCTGAACATATCTTCTACATAGATCATCTTCAACTATTCCTCGGAAATTAAGTAGTATATAGTGAAATAGGAACAAAATATGAAGTAGCCAAGAAATGATGCTTTATATTGTCTACAAAGTATAAACTATGTTCTTAATTGTCACATATGTAATTATAGTAATAATGATGCTTCAATTGCTTGGAGTTAAATACAGTATTACATCGTTGATTATAGCTCACCAGATGTATGTCTAGGTACTGAATATATGTATTTGTGTTTTTGGTCTTGCCGGATCAGTGAAGTAATTAATACAGACAGATTAGAACTTTCAAAAACAAGGAAAACTATGATAACATTGACAGAATATACATGTTGGTCATGGACAAAAATTGTATCATTAAACTGATCATTCTTTGAGCAAACATGATGATGAAGCTCAAATAAACTCCAACCAACAGTATACCCTGCGACACCAAAAACAGTCCCTGTTCAATAAACATGAGTTGTGGAAAATTAGACTGATTGGACCAAATATATACATGTAAAATAAAAGTGCGATATCTTTATTTGTTCAACATCTACAGTTCATTTAACTCACCTGTACATCCAATAGTTCTCACAGAAATACAGGGATGAATTGATATCAATCTGGTGCCTGTAAGTCAAGGATCAAACCATACTGTGAACGCCTCTTAAGTTTGCTAAAACTAACAAATCATATAACTTCCAACAGTGAACAACCAAAATATTTACTTAAAATAGTCTATCAGTTTATGTTATACTGCATGTTCACATATGAAATATTAACTTCCTAGAAGAATATTCTGTTAGTCTACAATCTACAGGTTAGCATAAAAATTGCAAATTCTAATAATGAAAGACAAGATTGGCCATACACAGTGATGTACACTGGACCCCTCCTTCTCCAGGCTTTGTTGAGTTGAATGTAGATGGGAGTTATACTGAGCAAAGTAGCAAACAGACTGCATGAGAACTGGAGGGCTGTTACCCTTGAACCAAGGTACATGGTTGATGGGTTTCTCTTTGTTTTGATGGTCCTTTGCTGAGTTGTTAGCAATTAAACTTGATCTTAGACTTGCTTGGAGTCTTGAATTTAGGAAAGTGGTGTGAACATAGATAACATGGATGCAATTAAGATTCTCAAGAAACGAGTTCAGCAACAACCTTCCATGTTCAAGCTTCGTATATTGCCTAGATTGAAGTGTGAAAATCAAGCACATTTTAAGGCAAGCGAGATGTCGGGCTAGACATTGTATTGGCTGGAAGACTTGACATGAAGTTCAACCATACATGAGATCTAAGTTGTTTGCTGATGAGCTAGGATAAGAGTTTTTATTTTTCACATTTATGGTTAAAAGATCTAATGAGAAAGGTGAATTACAATTGTGTCAAAGTATCTCAAATTTACACAAACACGTGATTTTATTATTATTATTATTATTTTATGTGTCAAAAAAAAATTATTATTATTATTTTTTTTTGTAATTAACCCTCAGGTTTTTAGGGGAATGGGCCCACTAATCTAGAGTTCGGCTGCGAGATAAGTAAAGTCTGATAAATAATTTTTTTAATCAGGAACCGAATTTGGATTATTAAACATGCGACTTCGAATGTCATGTTATTAAACGAAAACAATAAATGAATTTAAACAAAACATTACTTTTTTTTTTAAATCAATGAGTTAACACACTAAAAAATGCTACATCGAAATTAACTTTTGACCGCATAATGGAATGTAAATCAACCTAAAAGATCAATGAATAGCATATGAAATTTGAAAATACAATTTCACGGGTCATATTAGCTGAATTAGGATACAATTAATTTATGAAACTACAACAACTTTAAGTTTATATTTTCAAACAAAAAAAGAACTTATGAGAGAGAACGATACAAATTGAACCTAACTCCACTTTAAAACTACGGTTCAGAGGGGATGATTGTTCAATTATACATAAAATTATAAATCATCATATCAGATTAATAACTTTTGATGTGGGACGATCTAAGTTGGATTCATGAAGCGCAACTTTCGCACGAAAAGCGGTAATAGTGAACAGAAGGAGTATTACCAAAGACAGAGAAGAAACAAGAAAATGAAGAAACATGAGAAAATGGTGGAAACAAAATGAAAGAGGCGAAAGAACAATTTTAAACCCTCACATTAGAATCACACGATTCACAACAGAAACAAAAGAAACAAACAATACCATCCGAGAAGGAAACAAGTGAGTGTTTTGTTTTGGGCCCCTAAATTGAATAGATATATATAGGTTTAAGACATTCTTTTGCACTTATATTTTTTTTTCTTTGAATCCTCTCCAATATTTCTCTCATTATCTCTCTTTTTCTTAATCTAATAGTTAGTACTTGAATCTGATTTATTCTGCTCAATACAAATATCTTTTATTTTGGTAAAAAAAAGTAAAAATCTGATGAGAGGACAAAAACTAAATTTTAAATTAGGGAAACCAATTTCATAAATGGGTAAAAATAGAAGGTAAAAACTGTAAAAAAAAAGTAAAAATCTCTTTTACATAATCATATGCAGAAAAAAAAGACCACACTCACTATTGTTTTGTTTGCAAAGGTTGTCCCAAACACAAACATATTTAAACTACTCTTCATCTTCTTTGATCTGTAAAATCTTGGAATGAGTCGTGCGTTGCTTCCGAAACATGTTGCAGCTGTAGTGAAAGTACAAAAAGATCCTCTAAAAGCTTTATCAATGTTCAATTCAGCCAAAAACGAAGAAGGATTCAAGCACAATCTATTCACCTACAAACGCATGCTTCAAAAGCTTGGTCTCCATAGTAAATTCAACGAGATGGAGAATCTTCTCTCAGAAATGAGATCAAATCTAGATAACAAATTATTGGAAGGTGTTTACGTTGATGCAATGAGATTCTATGGAAGAAAAGGAAAAGTTCAAGAAGCTGTTGATACATTTGAACGCATGGATTTATACAATTGTGATCCTTCAGTTCATTCCTATAATGCCATTATGAATATTCTTGTTGAGTTTGGTTATTATAATCAAGCTCATAAGGTTTATATGAGGATGATTGATAAAAGAGTTGAATCAGATGTGTATACTTACACTATAAGGATCAAGTCTTTTTGTAGGACAAGGAGGCCTTATGCTGCTCTTAGGCTTCTTCGGAATATGCCGTTGTTAGGTTGTTTTTCAAATGCTGTTGCTTATTGTAATGTTGTTGCAGGGTTTTATGAATTTGATGATAAAGTTATGGCATGTAAGTTGTTTGATGAAATGCTTGAGTGTGGTTTGTGTCCTGATGTTACTACTTTTAATAAGCTTGTTCATACGTTGTGTAAGAAAGGTTTCGTTTTGGAGAGTGAGAAGCTTCTTGATAAGGTTTTGAAGAGAGGGGTTTGTCCTAATTTGTTTACTTTTAATATCTTTATACAAGGGCTTTGTAAGGAAGGTTCTGTTGATAGGGCTGTTTGGTTGTTGGGTTGTGTGTCGAGAGAAGGATTGAGGCCTGATGTTGTCACCTATAATACAGTTATATGTGGGTTGTGTAGGAATTCACGGGTTGTTGAAGCTGAGGAATACTTGCATAAAATGGTTAATGGTGGATTTGAGCCGAACGATTTCACTTATAATAGTATTATTGATGGATATTGTAAGAAGGGGATGGTAGTGGATGCAAATAGGATTCTGAAAGATGCAATTTTTAAGGGTTTTAAGCCTGATGAGTTTACCTATTGTTCATTAATTAATGGTTTTTGTCAGGATGGTGATCCTGATCAGGCCGTGGCCGTCTTTAAGGATGGGCTAGGAAAAGGGTTAGGGCCAAGCATTATTGTTTACAATACTTTGATTAAAGGGTTGTGTCAGCAAGGTCTGATTTTGCCAGCTTTGCAATTGATGAATGAGATGGCAGAAAATGGTTGTCATCCTGATATATGGACTTATAATTTAGTTATAAATGGCTTGTGTAAGATGGGCTGTTTATCTGATGCTAATCATCTGATAGACGATGCTATAGCCAAAGGGTGCATCCCTGATATATTTACCTACAATACTTTGGTTGATGGCTATTGCAAACAGTTGAAGTTAGACAGTGCAATTGAGTTGGTAAATAGAATGTGCAGTCAAGGTATGACTCCTGATGTTATCACATACAACACTTTGTTGAATGGGCTCTGCAAGGCTGCAAAGTCCGAAGAAGTTATGGAGATTTTCAAGGCAATGGCGGAGAAGGGATGTGATCCAAACATAATTACTTATAACATTATCATAGAAAGCCTTTGCAAATCTAAGAAAGTAAACGAAGCTGTTGATTTGCTTGAGGAAATGAAAAGCAAGGGCTTGACACCTGATGTCGTTAGTTTTGGTACGTTGATCACCGGGTTCTGCAAGATTGGGGATGTTGATGGTGCTTACCGGATATTTAGAGGGATGGAAAAACAATACAAAGTTTGTCATACAACAGCAACCTATAACATCATAGTTGGTGCATTTTCTGAACAGCTCAATATGAATATGGCAATAAGTCTCTTTTCTAAGATGAAGAAAAATGGCTGTGACCCAGACAACTATACTTACCGGGTCATAATTGACGGCTTTTGCAAAACGGGAAATGTTACTCGTGGATACAATTTTCTACTGGAAAATATTGAAAAGGGATTTATTCCATCACTTACAACATTTGGACGGGTTTTAAACTGTCTTTGCGTGGAGCACAAGGTTCAAGAAGCAGTTGGTATCATCCACCTTATGGTACAAAAGGACATTGTCCCAGATACTGTAAATACAATTTTTGAATCTGATAAAAAGGTGGTAGCAGCACCTAAGATTGTTGTAGAAAATTTGTTGAAAAAGGGTCATATAACTTATCATGCCTATGAAATACTATATGATGGTATTAGAGATAAAAGCATACTTAAGAAAAGACATCAAACCAGGAATTCCCTTCGCCGCGGGGCCAGGTCATCAGCCGTTGATTAGAAGATAGTATCTTTGGAAAATGAGGATTCCTGATCCTATGCTCGTTTCCAATTTCCAAGGATGTTTGTCGCTTTCAGTAAACACCTTTTAAAATGGCGAGTTCTATGGCTTTTGAACATGACGAATTTCTTGTGCAGTTCTTTATTTGATGTCTAACTTTACTGCTAGACTGCATGCCACGCTAAAAAAATTTGTTACAGGTATTTCTCCTATATATATACTATTGCTTCATAAATCGTTGCCAGTTTGTTCATTTTGTTGTATTGATTTTCACATTTCATGAAAGAACACTACCTGATTACAGGTATTGGTAGTGTATCTAATATCCATCCGTACAACCTTCGTCTACACTACTTGGTGAACTTAAATGTCTTCAGAAGAAAACATGTGTAGAAAATGAGGTGAGGATTCCTGATACTATGCTTGGTTCCAACTTCCACGGATGTTTGGAGCATCCAGTAGACACCTATTCTGGCAAACTGTATTGCTTTTGAACATGAAAATTTTCTTGTCGGCAAATGTAGGTTTGTCAAGAGGATGGGTGCTTTCAAGCACAATGTTGTCAATATCACATTGAAGTTGTAGAGCCTATCAACTGCAGTATGTTATTTTTTTTTATTCATGTCAATAATGTTAAGAGCATTTTCTTTGTAAGTAACACAAGACTATCTATTTCAGGACAACGGTACAAGTTGCAATTGACAGTCACAATGGTACATGTGAAGAATGAGGAAGAACGGCGCTCCAGTGCTCCACCCATACTTAAGCCTTCACAGAGAAGAAAGATAGGTGCTAATTACATAGTATTCAATTTTGATTTATATAGCATGAAAATTGCAAATATATTTTGTGCTTGTTAGCTTGTATTACTAAGGTAAGCTTCTTACAACCTTTCATGAGATGTCATGTATGTAGTCTGTGAGAAGAAATGTCCTGTCCTGTATGTAGTCTACGATGATGATGATAGAATTTTAGTTTTAGACATGGAATCATATCTGCTTGGCTATAGTATCAAAGGGTTTTCTAATAAATTTATTCTGGTTCTAACTAAAAATACCCTCCCCATTAATTCATAGCCTTCAATTTCCTCATTTTTTTTTCTTCATTTTCATATTGGCAGGTTTACTCTCCCCATACCGAACCCAAATTTGTCTTACTTCAGGGATACCCGACCAAATATGCATCATTTTGATGTCAAAATGATACTGCTTTTGCGCACTTTCAATTAAAAATCAGGATGTGCATCATCTTGATGTCAAAACATGCTACTTCTTTCAGATTGCTAAGAAGGGTTCTGAAGATTCAGAATGAGTTGGCATTAAGAAGCTGGCGAAAACGTGCCTCTTTCTGTTTAGTTGAAACTGGTAGAAAATAATACGGATTTTCTTATGATGTTATTTTATTTTAGTTATTTAAAGTAGTTTTTGTCTACACTATTTCTGATTTAGA
Organism: Trifolium repens; assembly: GCA_030408175.1. Taxonomy (NCBI): domain Eukaryota; kingdom Viridiplantae; phylum Streptophyta; class Magnoliopsida; order Fabales; family Fabaceae; genus Trifolium; species Trifolium repens. Next base: position 45,358,621 of record CP125851.1, read on the forward strand.
TGATTATATCATTTCCTTTACCACCAGAGAAATGGATAACCATGAAAGGGAGAAAGAAACAAAAGCAACTTAGCTTAGGGACTGATAAATTAGCAGGAACTTCTCCCTCTCTTTGTATTTCATCTACAATACAGTGATACCACATTATAAAACATGGATGTTAGCATGAAAGATTTTAGAACATTAAATTCCCAAAAAAAAACTTAATTTCCACTCTTAAAACTATATTCATTTTATTAAAGCTTATAAAAATAAAATAGTCATTTTATTAAATCATTTCTAGATTTTTTTACATTTAAAATTTTATAGTAAACTATTTCATATCCTAAATCAAGAAAGAAAATAAGAATTGAAATGTTTTCGATACTATATTTTTTAAGTGTTGTTTAATATTGTTGCACACAAGAAAATGAACTTATGCATTTTTTTAATTTCAATTATCATTATCACTTAATATATCATATATTATTATATGTAGCTCTCATATTGGAGACACTAAAATAAAATTACTTATTACAGTGATCAATTTCAATGCAAATAAATGCTTTAGGGATTAGAAAAAACCATAAAGACCAAAATCTGTTGTATTTGCAATAACTAATTTTTTTTTTGGTAGTGGTTAAAAAAAGAACTGTATACTTGTAGAGTCCAAAAAATATAGTAGATATATATTTGATTACTAATATTATATTCTAAACAGGGAGGACCACGGTTCGATCCCCCGCAACTGCGATCGGGAGGGGGCTGGAACCAGTTGATGCCAGAACTGACCCCCGAACCAGATTAAACTGGTGGTGAAAAAAAAAAGAATATTTATTTTATTGGATAATTTTTTATTTATTTATTTAAAAGATTTAAATATGATTTATTTTTATAATTATAGTATTTTTTTGCTTACCAAAAAAAATTTATAGTATTTTTTATTTATTTTGTTCTTGTAAGTTTTTTTTTTCTTTCTTGATACATAGTCTCTTAAGTCATTTCCACAACTCCTAATTTGATTCTCCGCCCATCCAATCTAATTCACGACTGAGTCAGTAGACACTTTCAACAACTCAAAGTGACGCATCTAAATCCGGGCAAGGCCTAAGAAGTGGATTCAACTATTAGTCCCTGGATCCATATTATATAAGATAAGGATTTCTAGTAGTGAGAGAACCGAGCTGGGCCGAGCAAGTCCTCACTCGAATAGTCCATGTCGTAAACAGTGAGTGTTCACTTGTAAATTGCTAAGCATGAGAGGAAGGAACCGCTTCTCTGAGCCCCCGCTTTTGGGGGTCGGGAGACGCTATGCCAGATAGGGCGCCTCAAATATTCGAAAAATCGCACGCAGCTTGCCAACCGGTAGACGGTTCCTTTTCCCCCAGATCAATGAAGAAGGGAGAAGTCAAAATCTCTACACATTTAAAATATGTTACTTTTAGTCCTGCCTGACACTAGCTTCTTGGATTAGGTATGATTTCAACGAGAGTAAAAAAACCCGACTAATTCTAAACAAAAAGATTTTATCGATAGTAAAAACCACTATAATTGCAAGTAGTAAAATTCTAACTTAATTGACAATGTCAATATTGATAGGTCAAACATTTTCACCTGAGTCTGAAATCTCACAATTGTGTGTGAGTTTTAGTTTATCACTCCCTCTATAATTTGATCTCTAAATTATCAATTTTTCTCCAAATTAATAGCTAAACTATAGCAATATATTAAATAGTCTCTAAATTATTAGTAGTTCATATTTTTTTTAATGATAATTACTATTATATAAAAATATCTAGCAAAACACCGGTAAAAGAATTACATATAACAACGAGGAGCACATAGGTACCAAAAAAATAAACATAGAACACACAACCAAACAACAAAACAACAAAGCACCTCACAACACTAAAAAAAAAGAAGCAGCAAAAGTACCCCAGTACATCCACGCTCCAAAGGAAATAAGAGCAAAAAGAAGAGCAAAGGCCGAAGAGGAATGAAACTCACGGATAGAAAGCACCAACAAGAGCCCAAACAACATATAGCCACCGACTCTTCTACCAAGTCCAACACAAGACATATTGCACCTCCCAATCATAGAAATAACGGGAGCTACCAAGTTTTTTTTTCCCTTCTTAAGAACCATTTATAGGAGAAAAGTTTCACCCTGTCCACTAAATTTTTGACGGTTGAAGAACCTCCAACAAAAGATAACATCATTTCAAGAGGTCCAAATCGACCATACAACAATATGCTAAACTAGAGCCAAACCTAGCTTAAACCTCCATCTAACCCACATCTCAAGAAAACTCTCAAATAACTTGACAATGCGACGAAGAGTCGAAGACACAAACTCTCTCCCTAACTACCGAAAAATACAATAATACACACGAAAGATCAATTCACAAATCACACAAATAAGTGATCAACCAACTCCAACCTAACTCCACAAAACACACATCGTATCACTTGACTCCGCCAACATGCTACATCGTAAGAGATTTTGACATGTAAGCATTCTATCATAAAATAACCGTCATGAAAACATAAAATTGATGGTAAAAAAAAAAAACGTTCAAATTCAAATACTAAATTAATGGTTTATTCATTTGAAAATAGTCTCATAATCTGATATCTCTCTCCAGAGGCGAGGGAGCTGGGAGATGCGTTGTCATGTTGTGTTGTGAAGAAGGATTGGTTTCATTGTTGAGCAAATGCAGCACAAACCTCAAAACCACCAAACAAATTCACTCTCATTTCTACATTACAGGCCTTCACACTCACCCTTTCTTCTTCGGTAAACTCCTTCTCCACTGTGCCATCTCCATCTCCGACCATGCTCTCAACTACACTCTCCGTCTCTTCCATCACTTCCCCAACCCCGACACCTTCATGTACAACACCCTCATTCGTTCACTATCTCACTCTTCCACTCCTCTCACTTCCCTCCAACCATTTATTCAGTTACTTCGCCACCCGACTCTATTCCCCGACAGCTTCTCGTTCGCATTTGCACTCAAAGGGATTGCGAATGACGCTCATTCGAAGAAACCCGGCATTCAGATACATTCTCAGGCTTTCCGTCATGGGTTTGATGATCATATATTTGTTGGAACGACTTTGATTAGTATGTATGCTGAATGTGGGTGTTATCAGTCTGCAAGAAAGGTGTTTGAGGAAATGTCTCAACCGAATGTTGTTGCGTGGAATGCTGTGATAACTGCTTGTTTTAGGTGTGGGGATATGGAGGGTGCTTGGGGTTTGTTTCAACGGATGCCTATTAGGAATTTGACTTCTTGGAATGTGATGCTTGCTGGTTATGTTAAAGCAGGTGAATTTGGGTTGGCAAGAAAAGTTTTTTATGAAATTCCGATGAGAGATGATGTTTCTTGGAGTACTATGATTGTTGGGTTTGCTCAAGGTGGTTCTTTTGATGATGCTTTTGGGTTTTTCAGGGAGTTGATGCGGGAGGGAATCAGGCCGAGTGAGGTCAGCCTTACCGGAGTGTTATCTGCTTGTGCACAGGCTGGGGCGTTTGAGTTTGGTAAGATTTTACATGGGTTTATGGAAAAAGCTGGGTTTCTTTGTATTGTTTCGGTTAATAATGCTCTCATTGATACCTACTCTAAGTGCGGAAATGTTGCTATGGCTAAGATGGTCTTTCAAAATATGCCGGTGACAAGGTGCATTGTATCTTGGACATCTATGATAGCAGCACTTGCAATGCATGGTCGTGGAGATGAGGCAATCAGGGTTTTTCATGAGATGGAAGAGTCTGGAGTTAGACCAGATGGTGTCACGTTCATATCTCTCCTCTATGCTTGCAGTCATAGTGGTTTGGTTGAACAAGGTTGTGCTTTGTTTTATAAGATGAAGAATTTCTATGGAATTGAACCTGCCATTGAGCATTATGGTTGTATGGTTGATCTGTATGGTCGAGCTGCTATGTTGCAGAAGGCCTATGAGTTTATATGTCAGATGCCAATTTCACCTAATGTAATCATTTGGAGGACCCTCCTTGGGGCTTGTAGCATTCATGGTAATATTGAATTGGCAGAGCTTGTGAAATCAAGGCTTGCTGAAATGGATCCAAACAACTCTGGTGACCATGTACTGCTCTCAAATGTTTATGCGGTTGCAGGGAAATGGAAGGATGTTGCTGGCATAAGAAGAACAATGATTGAACAGAGCATGAAAAAAGCTCCTGGTTGGAGCATGATTGAAATTGACAAGGTCATTTATGGTTTTGTGGCAGGTGAAAAGCCTAACGAGGTTACAGAAGAGGCCCATCAGAAACTGAGGGAAATAATGTTGAGACTCAAAGCAGAAGAAGGTTATGCTCCCCAGGTAAGGAGTGTCTTGCATGATATTGAAGAGGAAGAAAAAGAAGATTCAGTGTCCAAGCACAGCGAGAAGCTTGCTGCAGCTTTCGGAATAGCCAAACTTCCTAAAGGAAGGATTTTAAGAATAGTGAAGAACCTGAGGGTTTGTGGGGACTGCCATACTGTGATGAAGCTGATTTCTAAAGTCTATCAAGTAGAAATCATTGTGAGAGATAGAAGTCGCTTTCACTCATTCAAAGGCGGGGTTTGTTCCTGCAGAGATTACTGGTGATAGAAGTGAACGTTTAATTAAGTTGAAATGTAAGGAACAACTTCTGGTATCATTCCTTCAAATTACAAGACACCTGTCGGAAGTTTGAAATAAAAAAGAAGTGAAAAGGAAGACAGGCAAAGCCATACAAGCTAAAGAAGAACAATGCATCATTGAGGTATTCAACATGCAACTACTGTCACAATTGTAAAATGAATTTCCAAAACTTGTGTTTGTCTATAGAAAATCAGACTGCAGCCACTAGCAAACATTCATGAAAAGGTGTTCAAAATACCACAACTTCGGTCACATCACTATCTCTCCAACTTACTCTCCCATCCACAACTACAGGTGAACCATATGCTAATTAGTTGAGAGGTAGAGGAATGCTCTATAAATGGATGAGAAAGACCAGATGCTGATGCATGTGGTGCAAATACATCAATTGCAACATCAACTGTAAATATCAAGTCAAACAACCTCCCCAGTAGCATCTGCACATGCTTCTGCAAGTGCTGGTCTGCTTCCATCCAAGCCCAATTAACTACTGCCTGCAACAAGATTGCTCATGGGAGGGGCTGATGGGTTTAATTCCTTTGAAATGTAGAGTTGTGAGGCCCAAATTAGGGATGATCAGAGCTTTCATGTACTGAGTGAACCCTTGTGTTATAACTTATAAGATCACAATTCACAACTTCAGCACACATTTGGAGAATAGGAGACATGAGCATATGCAGGAAACCCAAAGAGCCAATCCATGTCCCTAAATCACATCTGTCTTTTGCTTTTTTTTTTTTTGCTAGTGCTTGAGAAGTAAGACTAATATCCATTTTAGGTGTTTCAGTGCTGCCTTTGTTGATGTTATTCACAGCATAGTAGATTATTTTATGACTGAATATGGTTGGTTAACATTTGGTTTAATACTCCAATTATTTGCTGGTGTATTGACTAAATTTGGTTTATGTTAATATAGTTTATTTACACTCTTTTAATCATATCTATCACTTAATGCGACTACATGTACATGTACTCCCATTACTCAATACCAATCCGTATTAATGCTGGTTTATTTAAATTGTGTTACATGTTCTAAAGTTTGTTCTTGGCTTCGAGTTGGTTCTTATATTTTTTGCTTAAATCTGTAAGCAGTCCCAAGTTTCTCTTTATTTGATATTTGTCACTATTATTACAATTTTCATGGAGTGCAGTCCCTACTTTCAACTCATTCTGATCCCACAAGTTAACATGTCAATTTGAATGATAGTTTATGTTAATAATGTGCTCAAGTTTATTCGAATGCCATTATATGTGCTCAAGTTTCTTGATTCTAGTTTCACTAAATGGTCCCAATATTAAACTTCAAATGTGTAAGTATTCCCTATAGTTTTCAGTTATTTGGATTTTTTGTCCTTGTAAATTATAACGTGTTTGTATTCTAGCCCGTGGTTGCATTACTTGGTTCACAGGCACAGCACACAGTCAACACATAGTGGCTACAAAAAAACATTTCAATCAACTGCTCCAAGAGATTACATAATTCAAATAATCTGATTATTGTAACTACGACATACCCATCTAATACTTTTATTTAGTGCCTAAACATTTGCCTATTAAAATATAAAATAAGAATAAACGATGTAAGGCAGCTAAGACATCCTTTCTCTGTCATTTTTTTTGAACAATTCTGTCATTTTCATTCTAGATAATCATGATTAAGTTTATGTAAAGAAAAAAACTATCAAGATTCAAAATCACTCTATTAAACTCGGGTTTTAAACACAAAACTAGGAAAGTATGACTACTAGTCTACTAATTACTTTGGTGTTTGACAAAACTATAGATCTTATAACAATAACACATCAGCACACATAATTTTCTTGCTATTTTGCTACTCTAACAAGGAACAAGAGCTTTGGGTTTTTAAGAGCTTACCACGTTGCTTTAGTGCTTGACATAAACCATACAAGATATCTCATTAAATCCAAGGTACCCACCCAATATATATATTTTTTTGACCCCTCTATTAAAATCCATTTTCTTCCCTCTATTAAAATCCATTTTCTCCCCTCCTCATATTTGAACCCCCTTAGCTGTCCTTTAATAAATAGATATGAGGGGTGAAAATATAATTTTTCTGCAATTATTGGTGCTAATTATTCATTTACACCTTTTAAAACATTACAAATAGTCGTAACTATTTTTTTTTGTCAAATAGCTTAGTGGCTAGACTCACGCATTTAAATGTGGAATTTGAGATTCGAACCCCGGCCACTCCAATAATATCCCCGATAGCTACCATTTGAGCTACACTTATGATACGTCATAACTATTTATTTGATGTGTAGAATAAAATTATCATATTGTTTTTTATAGACAAATATAGTAACTAATACAACTTATTTAGTGTCTCTTAACTCACCAATAGAACTATCCACGTAGGATAAAATTATCTTTTTTTTTTTTTTTGACAAGAGATAAAATTATCTTATTACTATTATATGATGTGGCCGCATTTTAGAATCTTTAATTTTTACCATTAACTTTTACTTTTTTTAAGAATCATTAATTTTTACCTTATTTCATTAGGACAATGACATTTATTTTCACTTATGTAAGTCTAATTATAAAACTTAAAATGTACCATAAACCTCTTGCGGCAAAGTGATCTTTCAAAAATAACTAGAGATCAATTGAATATCCTTAAAGGAACAAAGATCGTCCATAGTGTTATAATATAAGTGTAAGAAAGATATGTCTAGGTAGATGAAGACATGAAGCAAGAATAAACAATCAATTTAGTTTAACAATTTATCATTTTACTCTTCACTTGTTTTTCCCTTTGAGACATTTGTAATTTATTTAGCTTCCACTTGGATTTTAGTCTAATCTCTCCAAATTTTGTATTCCTTTATGTTTTCTTTTTACAATATTTATTTATGTGATGGCTCATTTTTTAAGATAAATAAAGGGGTGCCAACACAGTTAGGATGTCATTGTTTATCTTATTTAAGTCATTACTTTTGCTTAAAAAAATGCAATTTAGTTGGTGGCTACCATGGGACATTATTGGATAGGTGGAGTTTGAACTCCGGATTCTCCAAATTTAAAATGTGAGGCTAATTATTAGATTATTTGACAAAAAATCACTAATATATATATATATATATATATATATTTCATCAAATTATTCTTTGCTATTAAATTAAAATATTAGAGATTAAATTAACCATTTTTATATACTTCCAAAATTAAATTAACAAATTTCATATATTATAAAGATTACTTATCATATTTATATAGTTTAATGACTAAAATTCAAAATAAGATTATAATTTAATAATTAAATCAACGATTTATTTCGTGAAGTAAGCAGAGTAGATATTTTTAAGGGTCATTGGCATGTTTTAGAAATTAATTTTAAAATAGTTGATTATACAATATTTAAGAGAATATGTCTATTTTTAATTCATACTGCCCTTATTTGCATTTTCCTATTTTTTTTAAAAAGTAAAATTAAAAGACTATTTTTAAAAGAAAAGTAAAAAATATTACAAGTGATGTGAAAAGACAACAAAAAAATATAGGAAAAAAAAAACAGTGTAAGAAAATGGGTGTTGTTTGGGACACCCATTCAGCTAAATTGATAATAATTGTGGTTTTAGTTTCACTGACATAAAATCTAAACAAAGTCCACGGTCAGCATTTTCTTCTGTAGCTAGTTCCATTCCGTGGTTTTTTATTAACCTTAAACCTTGTTTTGTTGTTATATCATTGTTCAATTTTTCATTCTTCAAGCTCTGCATCCTCTAATGGCGCTTTCTGCAACATTTATCACTCCTTCACCTTCAAGCTCTAATCTTTATGCCAAAATTCGCAAACCCTTTCTCTCAAACTCTGTCTATCTTCTTAAACCCTTAAAGATCCAAGCTTCAACTACCTTAGATTATTCCAATGTCTCTGCCAGCGACAAATCTTCACCATTGAAGGTCAGAATTAATTACTATTTTATTTTTTAATTGGTATGATTTCCTTCAATTTTGTCATAAAAGCTGTTACCATTTTTTGGTTAAAGCTTAATTTTTTTGCATTGTTTTGTTTGCATATTACATTAGACTAGCAACTGGCAGTGGAAATTCAAGGACAATTTAGTAAATATTTATTATGAGGAACATGTGAAGGAGAATTCAGGGCCTTTACAGAATATTTTGATGATGCCAACTATTTCTGATGTTAGTACTGTTGAGGAGTGGAGATTAGTTGCTGAAGACATTGCTCAACGTAATGGAAGTGTTAATTATCGCGCGACTATTGTTGATTGGCCTGGTCTAGGTTATTCCGATCGGCCAAAGATTGATTACAATGCTGATGTCTTGGAAAAGTTTTTGGTTGATTTCGTCAATTCGCCTGATGGTCCAGTTAAACAGCCAGGTACTGGTGGTAGTAGTGGATGATGTTATAGTTTGTAATAGCGTTGTGCTGAATTTTATTTTTGCAATATCGTTTTAGGTCACCATAGTTCGGTTGTAGTTATCATTCATGTCTTTTTAAGAACATTTACATAGAATTAGTTCCTCGATGTACTTGTTTTGAGTAGTTTTGATTGAATATGTATGTTTGTGTGTGTTCTTTATTAAGAATTTTATGGACTAAAAAATCTTGTATGTAGCTGTTGGAACTTGGAAGATATAATTCCTTACCTGTAAGAAATCTGGACTGCAGAGTAATTGTTTCATTCTTGCTGGCTCTAGGAAAATAAGATGCACAGACTGCAGTTAATTATTGTTGGTTCGACCACATTTAAACCAGTAATCCACGAACCATTGTTTTCACCAACTCTATGACCGGTTTAGTTTTCAAATCATCGCTTAAACTTAACAAGTAGATATACTTTATTGTACCATGTTTCTTCCGTTATCTTATTGAATATTTGCATCTATCATGACGTCTCCTGTGAATTGCAGAGGCAAAGTGTGTTTTGTGTTTATCCATTGATTGTCTTCTGTTTGGATATTTTCTGGAATAAATATTTGTTTCATGATTATTGTTTGTGAATAACATTGTTGGTGTTAAACTAGACAATGAGTTGGTGATTTTTGGAGGAGGGCATGCTGCTTCAATAGTAGTCCGTGCCGCAAAAAAGGGTTTGGTGAAGCCCAAAGCTATAGCTGCTGTTGCACCAACTTGGGCCGGTCCCCTTCCCATCGTATTTGGTCGAGATTCCAGCATGGAAACAAGGTATTATAATGCTCCCATTTTCAATGCGCATTCATTTTCTTTGCTGATGATAGGTTACTATATAGCACTGGTTTCTAGTTTCTAAGTAAAAGGGAATTCAGAAAAAGGGAATGAATTTCTTAATTATAGTCGTGTCTATATATAACTGCTTATTCTTTGTTGATTCGGTGTCTATGTCATAAACAACCCGATAACTTGTTTCTATTTGTTCCCCTTCCCTATAAACATGACAGATATGGCCTTCTAAGAGGCACCTTAAAGGCCCCTGCAGTTGGATGGATGATGTATAACATGCTTGTGAGCAATGAGAATGCAATCCAATCGCAATACAAATCACATGTATACGCCAACCCTGATAATGTGACACCAGCAATTGTCGAAAGCAGATATGCATTGACAAAACGAAAAGGAGCACGTTACTTACCCGCAGCTTTCTTGACTGGGCTACTAGACCCGGTAACATCTCGGGAGGAGTTCCTTCAACTATTTGCAGATTTGGAGGGAAAGATACCAGTATTTGTTGTATCAGCCAAAGGAGCTCCTAAAAGGTCTAAGGCTGAGATGGAAGCTCTTAAGGGAGCTAAAGGGGTGACCAAGTTTGTGGAAGTCTCTGGCGCACTTCTTCCACAAGAGGAGTATCCTGCTTTAGTCGCGGAAGAGCTTTATCAATTCTTGCAACAGTATTTTGGCTCTGTCGCTTAAAGTTGGCACGTGACAGATAACAGTTGTGTATGTCGGAGAAGCTTTCTCAGGCATAAATAGTAAAGGAAGAAAGAAAAAAATGTGTCCTAGGGTATACATATTTATGTAATGTGTGGTTTATTTGATTTTTATCAAAACTTTGACGGTTTTATGAGTTTTATACACATGCCAAAATCGTTTTCCACTGGATTGATGACTTGAACATAACTTCCCAATGTAAGATAAATGTTTCCACAAATTTGAGGTGACATGTTTCATTTGAGAAAATATGTTCCTTAGTGATTATAAGATACAGTATGTTACTATGATAATTTAATTTTGTTGGATTTGTATAGAAAATGATAAAATTACATTGATATTTGTAATCCGTCTCGAATTATAAGATCCTTTTTAAAAAGATAAACAAGGTATCCCTATGGAACACTTTTTGCAAACTACTAGATCCACTTTTTCCTTCTAAATTTATTCATACACATTGTCATTGTATAGTGCCAGCCACTAAAAAATTGAATTCCATCATTTTTAACTTAAGTCATACAAATAATAATTAGTGATTATTTGACAATATAAAATGTTTTACGCATAATGTGCATTATACTCCCCTCTATGTTGGAGTAATTATTTGTTGGAGGCTTTAAAACAAGAGCTTTTGTAGTCTTTTTGGTAATTGGCTTTGGATATGGATATGACTCTCAGAGTTCGGCTGCGATAAATAAGTTTGAAAAAACAAAATTATAATCTAAAATTGAACTTGGATTTCTTCGAACATTTATTCTAGATGACTTCAATTTCTTGATTTTTCTCTCTACTTGATTACATTAAGTAGACTATGTGACATTACCAGCCAAATTTATGATTGAACCGTCTTAAGTACATTGACTGCTTAGTAACTGGTATTTAACTATCATGTATAAGTGAGCTTATGTTTAAACTGATTTTACAACCCCCAAGAGAGAATGATGGTAAACTAAGTACTCTGCAATGCATAAATATATAAAGTTGTTATTATAAGTGACTTATAGAAGTTTGCTCAAAATAAAGATATCTCCATAAGAGCACAAGTTATGGTGTATAAGCCATGTTTATGCATTGTGCATAAATATCTAAAATTGCTTAGCGCACTCCTCAAATTTCTATTGCACCCCCCAAATTGCTTAACATACCCCCAGAAATTTGGGGGTGCGCTAGAAGTTCGGGGGTGCGCTAAACAATATGAGGGGTGCGCTAAGCAATTTGGGGATGCATTAAACAATTTTCATTATTTATGCACGGTGCATAAGAAAAAAGTTTATGCACCATAATCACTCCCCTCTATAAGTTTGCTGGAATGGATTTCTCAATCCTTCTCTACATCCTTAGTCAAAAGGCTATATTTAACTTAAATAAATAACTGTCTTTTTTTTTTTTGGGACCACATCGATGATCAATCATATATCACGAGGTCAGGAGTTTAATTACTTTGAAAACAATTGTACAAAAAAAAAGAAGCCAATAATTATATGCTCACTCTATTTTAAAGGACAAGAAAGATAGTAGATAAATTTTCTAATAATTCTAAGGCACTTTGTTGACGTTAACTTAGCAATTAATGTGCCTAACTTAGTAACTATTAACTAATGTAGGCTATCATAATAAATCTTACATTTTGTGATGACAATTTATTAATAATTTTAATTAGAAATTTCATAAAATAGAAAATAAGAAGAAGTGCTCTTTTAAAACTATTACTAGAGCTATCCAAATAGTATCCGACGCTCAACAAGCCAACCCGATTGGACTTCGAGCCTTATTGGCTCGGGCCAAAAATCAATATATAAATATGAGTTTTTTTTTTGCAATGCTAAAAAACTCTAAAAATATCCGCACTAATATTTTAAGGCCCAAGCCCTATATTTATCCGTGCTCGGCGGATCGATGCATATAGTCTAACTCATTTTGACAACTTCAGAGCTGTTAAAATTGGCCGAGCCAAAAAGTTCATAATTAAATTTGGACTTTTCCGGACTAAGGTAAACCACTAAAAAAATTTGGGCTAATGTTTTAAGGTCAAATCTCTAAATTTATTCCGGCTTTACAAGCTAGCTTATATGGGCTAGCCCATTTTGATAACTCTAAAATTGTATCTTTAAAAGAGTTTTTTTTTTTTTGATAAGCCATATCTTTAAAAGAGTTAATGTCGTTAATGCATTAACATGACCATAAAAAAAATTCATCAGAACAACAAAAACACTGAAACATTCACTACCATCTCTTAGAAACATCATATCCAAATATTTAAAAATGGATAAAAACTCTTACTGAGTTATGACTGAAAAACGGATAACATAAATAACTAGATTACAAAGGGATAAAACAATGTAAAAGTTCACAATTGGACTCAAATGAGAGGAGTTCTTATAATGAGAAGGACTTTCTTATAATGAAAGATGAGAAGGACTTTCTTCAAATGAGAGGAGTTCTTATAATAAGAGATGAGAGGATTAAATGACCACCGTCAGATCAAAATGAAAGTCCTTCGCATCTCTCATCGTCATTATAGTTAGACCAAAATGAAAAAATCTCATGTTATTCTCTCTAATTTTCTACTCCTCCATACTTTAATTTCAAAAAGAAAGTCCTTCTCAATTTGGATTTTATCAGGTTTAATTTTGTACTTTTAATTTTACTACGTAGACTACTTGAATTTTGGATGGAGAAGTTAGTGCACAAAATTGGAGTACATGGGTTGCAATGTAAGGCACCAAGTATGTGTATATGCAAGCAATCAAACATCACACAATTATATCATATTCTTTATTTGCGGCCTTCATTTTTTGGTTCAAAGTTCTTTTTCACCTTTTCTATATGCATTTAGCATTCCTTTAATTGTTTTGTTCACAGATTCTATGGACATGGTTCAAAGATGAATATTGAAAAACTATGTTAAATTATTATTTTTTGTTAGCCTTTGATGTCACTTTGTTCATGTGCACAGATGCAAGAATTATAAATAGAAAAATATGATCACAATTATATTTTCAATTTTATAAGAATTTTGTTTTACTGAAGTTCCCTCTCCAAACTAACCCCCTTAAGTTTTTTTTTTTTTTTCTATTTCTTTTTTTGATAACCACTCCTGTACGTTGTTGATTTGCTAAAAGAATTTGGCTGAATGAAATAATAACCTCATTAAATAGAAGTTAATGCATTAGTGTTTTACATTAATGTAAAAACAAAGAAGGAAGAACCAATCGTTAGTTGGTTCAGTGGTGATTGGCGCTGAATTTGGTAGGGAGGACCACGGTTCGATCACCCGCAACTGCGATCGGGAGGGGGCTGGAACCACTTGATGCCAGAACTGACCCCCGAACCAGATTCAACTGGTGGTGAAAACCAAAAAAAAAAAACAAAGAAGGAAGAAAAGATAGACACAATGACAAGAAACTTATCATATTTGTCGATTTTGCCAACATGCATACTCACTCCAATTTTGTTTATTATTCTTTTTCTATGTATCCTTTCTCCCATTATTTTCTCTATCTATATTTCAATGGCATTGTTTTTGAATTTTTAATTTCTTGGCCGTTTTTGTTCAAATTATGGAAAGATTTATAGATGAAAATTATGTGTTAATTTTTTTTTTTACTTTTTTTTGTAGTCGTGTGTGTAGTATACATTAAAATGACAAATTAAGAATGGTTATATAAAAAAAGGATGACGAAAATAGTCGTATTTTATATTTTAAGTTTTTGGATTATTATTGGAGTATCATTTTTTTTTTGTCAAATACACTATTATTTTGACACACAAATTAAACATCATATTTTTTTTGTCAAATAGTGAATAATGTATAGTAAAAAGTAAATTTTTTTTTTTGTCAAATATTATACACTATTTTTTTTACACACAAATTATACACGATATTTGGTTAATTTTAGTTTTTATAATGAATATGTTTAACACTACTACTTTTTTTTTGTTTATGGCAATATAAGTACTACTTTGTTTTTAACAGTAAATTAGTAAAATACTAGGAACAATGTGTGTGATGATGGTGTAGATGTATAGAAGCAATGACATTGCTACCAATTTGTTTTTCTTTCGTTAAAAAAGGACCGTTACATTAAGAATTGGATTTAATGATTTTATAAAAGAAATAGTTGGATCAGAAATAGAAGAAATAATGATTTCGAAGTTTATGTTTTTTAACTTGAACAAATTATGGGAATGTCAATCATTGGTGACAAAATTAATGGACAATTTTTGCTTTTTTTTTTTTGACAAGCAAAAGCTTAACTCATTTCATTAATCAACAAAGTAGAAATACAAGGAGGGAATAATTCAAAAGTACAGCGACGAGACCAAGCAATGGCCGCCCTAGCAAGTGTGTGAGCTACCATATTCGCTTGTCGCTTAATAAACTTAACCTCAAAGTTTGGATTACATAACAAAACATTATTAATTTGTGAAACTAGATAACTAAATTCGGAACTACCGGCACGGTAACGATAAATTGCATCCACAACATTTTTGGAATCCGTCTCTATAATAACATTAGAGTAGCCTCTTTGTTCCATTGCGTGCAAAGCTCCAAGTAAGGCTAATGATTCTCCTTCTACTATGGAGCAACAACCATCAATCCAAGTAGTTTCCGCCCGTATGAATCGACCAAAATGATCTCGTAAACACCAACCGGTACTCGTCTTGTTCAAAGCTCGATGAAAGCCCGCGTCGACATTACACTTTAGCCAACCGTGAGTAGGTACACGCCAACTACCTTGCTGTTGCTGCTGTTCCGCATGTTGATTTCGGACCTGCAAGTGTTGAGCTGCATGCCACAATTCCCACATATGTGTTGCCTTAAATCCGAGGTTTCTACCCGGTTCCTCCACGTTGTTCCATACTCGATTATTACGATTGTTCCATAAAACCCATGCCACTGTAGGAAACAAACCAGCAGCCTTTTTATCATCACCAGAACAGATTTCATGAATGATTTCCTTAGCACTTAAACCTTGCTGAATCCGAGGAAAAACAGTTCCTTCAAAACCAGCAGCTTGCCACGCATTCTTACTCACATCACAGCTGAACAGTGCATGCATATCATCTTCTACTACATGATTACATAATGGACATGACAAAGGACACGGTACATGTTTCTCTTGTAAGCGTAATCGAGTCGGTAAACACCCTTTGCTAACTCGCCATAACAAGTGTTTAGTTTTTGGTGGAGCAAGGATTGTCCAAAGACTATGCCAATCTTCTTGTTGATAAGCATTCGCAACCTTCCCTGTGACATTTAGGAACAACTTATATCCACTCTTGACACTATAATGACCATATGGGCTATCTATCCATACAATTTTATCTTCATCAAGCATGTCAAATAATGGAATATCAAGAATACGATTAGCAATATCCCTAGGAAATAAAGACTCAATTTTCTCCTTATCCCACATTTTCATATTAGGAATCATAAGATCATTAACAAATAAATTATGCACACCTTGATTTTGTGGTGAAGGTATCCATGCTCCATCTATATCTCGCAACCACGGTTCACTCATGACCTTGATGTTATTGCCATTTCCAATCCTCCACCTACAACCATTCATAAGAATATGCCTAGCTTTCCAAATACCTCTCCAAGCATAGCTAGGATTATGGCCAATTTTAGACTCAAATAAAGATGAATGAGGAAAGTACCTTGCTTTGTATAGTCTAGCCATTAGAGTGTGAGGTTTTGTCATGATAGTCCACCCTTGTTTAGCTATCATTGCCAAATTAAACGCTTGTAAGTCACGAAAACCCATTCCTCCATTCATCTTGGGTTGTGTCATACGGTCCCAAGCCAACCACCGGATACCTTTATTATTACTTCCACCACCCCACCAAAAAGAATTCATCATTCTCTCAATGTCTTTTATAGTTGAATCGGGGAGAAGATAAACACTCATAACATAGGATGGTATAGCCTGTAACACGGATTTGATCATGATCTCCTTACCAGCTCTAGACAAAGATCTCCCTCTCCAAGAGTTTATCCTCTTCCATATTCTATCCTTGATATATGAAAAAACATTCTTCTTTTTCCTACCAATCATAGATGGGAGCCCAAGGTAAGTACCAGTTCCCAGCACATGTCTGACACCCATTATGTTTGAAAGATCCTCCTGGGCTGCTATGCTCAAATTCTTACTAAAGAAGACCTCTGATTTTGTCAGGTTTATCTCTTGGCCGGAAGCCGCTTCGTAGGTCTTGAGAATTCTCATCAATTGGTTAGTTTCTGCTAGTGTGGACCTGCAAAATAAGAAACAATCATCAGCAAAAAGAAGGTGGGACACCACCGGTGCCCCTCTGCATATCTGTACTCCATGTAAGTCACCACTGGCCAATGATTTTTTAATTAAAGCTGTCAGTCCTTCAGTAACAAGGATAAAGAGGTACGGTGAGAGTGGGTCACCCTGCCTTAACCCCCTACCCGGACAAAAAGGACCTACTTTCTCAAAGTTCACCAAAACAGAATAGTTAACAGAACTAACGCATAGCATCATCCATTGAATCCACTTATCAGAAAAACCGAATCTTTCAAGCATACCCCGCATGAAACCCCAGTCAACTTTGTCATAAGCCTTGCTAATATCAATTTTGAGAGCTAATTCGCCTTTCATTCCTCTTGTCCTTCTCTTTAGTGCATGAATCACTTCAATAGCGATGAGAGCATTATCAAGAATTGACCTTCCTTCAATGAAAGCTGACTGCTCTTCCGAAATACACTTATCAAGATATCGCTTCAGCCTATTCGCTAACAACTTCGATATCATCTTATAAAGCATATTGCAAAGGGATATTGGCCGCATATCTTTCATTGAAATTGGATTCTCACATTTTGGTATCAAACAAATATTTGTTTCATTCAATGAAGATGGAAAGTAGCCTCGATCTAACCAATCTCTTGCTGCCTCGAAAACATCATCACCACAACGGTCCCAAAAGTGTTGATAAAAAGCCGGATTAAAACCATCCGAACTCGGCGCCTTATCCGGATGCATTTCAAACAAGGCCTCCTTCAATTCTTCTTTAGTAACGGGCATCACTAGTTTTTCATTGTCCTCTTGTGTTATCTTTGGAGAAATGAGGGAAAGAACCGACTCATGTACCGTCGAGTTGGCCTTAAAGAGTTGGTTGAAATAGTGCAATGCAACCTCACAAATTTCCGGTTGAGTTGTAACGGCGACATTCTCTTCATTCAAAAGCTTGTCTATCCTCTTCTTCCGGTGCCTAGATGAGGCCGTCATATGAAAGAATCTTGTGTTGAGGTCTCCTTCTTGTAGCCAATGTGTCTTGGCTCTTTGTCTCCAATAAGTTTCTTCTTGAACCAACAATCTAACATGTTGTTCTTGTAGCTCCTTGAACCGTCCCGAATTCACCATATCAAGACAACCACGTAACCTCTCCAATTCTTCACTACATTCAAGCACTTCTTGTTTAAACCTCATTCTCTTCCGCCTTCCCCACCGACTTAACTTCTCCGCACCTCTTTCACGCCCCCACCCTTCCTCCACCACCTCATCAATGTCTTCCTCCTTCAACCAACTATTTTCAAATCGAAAGGAATAGTTTCTCCCACTCCGTATGATTGGTGAATTTTGGAGTAGGATAGGACTATGATCGGAGTGCGACGTTATAAGATTGGTTAATTTGACACCGGGATAAGTCATGAGCCACTGAGAATTTGCCATAGCCCTATCCAATCTTTCTTCAATAACATCCGCCGAACCTCTACTTTTAATCCATGTGAAAGGATATCCCTCCATGCGAATATCGGTAAGATCACAGTCACATACGGCATTACGGAAGCCGGTACATAACCAATTTGGATGGGGTCGGTTTCCCCGCTTGTCCTCTTAAGATAACAGATCATTGAAATCACCTACAACACACCACGGTAACTCCGACATATCCCGCAGCTCGCGTAAAAGATCCCAAGCTTGTCTTCTTCTACCTCTCTCAGGATACCCGTAATAACATGTTAATCTCCATTCATCCTCCTCTTTCTCCTTTACTAGCAAATTAATGAAATTTCTTGAATAGTTCATAACTGTGCAACTTATTGTATCTCTCCACATCACACAAAGACCTCCACTACGTCCCTCCACATCCACCGACAAACAAGAGTTATAATTCAGACTCACACGAATACGTTCCATAGCTTGACTTTTAGATAATGTTTCAGACAAAAATAAAATATCAGGTTGATATCCTTGAGCAATGTTACGAAGGTTTGGAATTGCACTCGGGGTGCTCAATCCCCGACAATTCCAACTAAGGATCTTCATTGGTCCCGGCAGGCCTGGCTGCCAGGACCTGCCGTTAAAAAATGCACTGACTCATCTGAATGATCCGGCTTGACATTGGTTTCCTCCTCCCTCCTTCGCTTCTTCTCCCCCTGAGCATCCAAATCGAATTGATTTTCTGGTGGTGCTGATTGTGCAAGCAGGTTCGTGGTCGGGTCGGGTTGGATATCCTGGGTTTTGGGTTTTTTTTTCGGTCTGAGTTGGTTTATTTTTGGGTCGGAATTGGTTTTGTTTGCGGTCGGGTAGACTTTCCTTTGTTGGCGCGTGAGCTGCGTATGACTGGTTGTTTGTTCTGTTGTGGGGCCGGCAGTAAAGGTTGACTAGTGAATGACAGTAATTGAGTAGTCAATGATTGGGATTCAAGAATTTCCATTTCTGGTTGGGTAATTGTGATGGGGCGGAATTGATTGTTGATTAATTGGGAATGAATGTTTGAAAAGGCAGTTTTGTTTTGTGTGGCTGTCAATAAAGAGGAAAAAGTCAGGTTGTCTCCTTGTAATAATGGCTGTGTCGATTCAGAATGGGAATTAAAGGATGGGAAGGTTGTTTGTGGGCCAGGTATAGTAAATCTGTCTTGTGTGGATTGGTTATTTGTGGAAGAATTAGTGTTGTGGGCCTGCATGTGATTAATTGGTATGGGAATTGTTTGTTGATTAGGCAAAGGATTATGTGGAATAATTGGGTTATGTTGCACCACGTCAGCACCTATGGATTGATTAATTGCTAGTCCTGCCGCACCTCCGCCGTCACTTTCCGATCTGCCCCCTTCTCCTCCCTTAGCCACCGTGACGCTAATCTCCCTCTCGGTCTTCTTGAATCTGCTCTAATTTCTGCTGACCACTCCCTAACTCCATTGTCATGCTCCATTGAAAACCGAACTTCACACTTATTCTCTCCATGCCCCATAATTCCACAGACAAAGCAAAAAATCCCTAGCTTTTCGTACTTGAATTTCACGGTACACCACTCTCCTTCTTTGTTCATCACTTTAGTATCTTTTTTGAGCGGGCGTCGGACATCAATTTTCACTCGAATCCGCATGTATTGTCTCCAGAAAGTTGAATTGTTGTTCTTGTCATACTCCAAAAACGAACCAATATAATTTTCCAGTCGGATACCATTTCTCTCCTTCATTAGTCCCATAGGAAGATCATGAACTTGTACCCACATGTTGACGGAGTGGAGTGGTATATGTTCAATTTGCATTCCGAGTTGGACCCTCTCCAAAATTAGCATATTGTTATCAAAAGACAATGGTCCTCCATTGAGAACTGCCTCCATGTCGAGTGGATGAGCAAAGTGGAATAAGAACTTCCCGCTTGGTGCCTCCTTGATTGTGACACCCTTCACTGGTTTCCATAAATCCGCCATTCTCACCTTCATGGAATTGAAGTGAATAGCCCTCTCACAAAGAAAGCGACCTATAAGACACCACCGAAGATCTACATTCTCGTCCTCCTCTTCCTCGAAATCTAAACGAAACCCTTCCTCCTCATCATGCAAAGATAAGCCTTCAAGATTTGGTTGTTCCATAGTAGTACAATGGATGGTAGCTATGCAAAAACGTTGTTGTATAATTTGGTTTGAAAGAAAATAGTGAACTTTGATAGAAAAAAACAAGACTTCTCAGTAGGAGAAGATAAAGCAAACCCTAGCAGAGCACTAGGCAAAAATTCGTTTACTCAAAGGTCCGACAATTTTTGCTTTTTAGAAAATAAAATAATGGGAATTTTCTTTTGCCATTATTTTTAATAGAGATAATTTAACTTAAATAAAAATTAAATTTACCCAAAATCATTGCTTACAATATACATACGTACATTAGCATAATAGAAAATTCGGATCACACAAACGGGCACGTAACGTGCCTGTTTGACCCGCTAAAAAAAGAGTGGACTGACGGCCACGAGAGTGCCCCGCTAAAAATAGTGAAGGATAACGTCTATATACATTTTAATATCTTTCATGAAATCATGAGTAAATAAATAACTTTAGAAATTAATTAATTTGTGAAAACACTTTTCAGAAACAATTAATTAACGGATAAATAAGAGGTCTATGGAGAAAAGATTTTGGTTCTTGGAGTTCGGTGAAGGGAAGTGTAGCTTATTCGTGATTAAGAGGCCATGGACTTTGGAAAAATTGACTCGGAAGATGAAAACAATGTCAAAGCCTCATTATAGTTAGATTTATGTGTAAAGATATATTGAATAATAGTTACAATACATGTCACAAATCTTATTATGTTACTCTATAGATAGATGTGTGAAAATATATCATCAAATACATAAGAAAAATTGTTCATAATTTACACACATGCATTAGCACAATAAAAAACAAACATTCTTCTTATGGTGTTTCTTTGTTATATTGTGGACCAATGTGGGTAAAACACAATTTTTTCATTAAAATTAATGAGTTTAAAGGATACATGAGATAAGGTAAATGGCATTTTGTTATTAGTTGACAATGTGAGTTTAATTTACGCAGTCTATGTATATTATTTTTTCTCAAAAGGTGAAATCAAATTGATACAAAAACCATTATTTATTGTTTATAATTTATATAAGTTAACACAATATATCGGACAAACTGGCATGGGAGTGATGGAAACATGCAAGGACAATAATAAAACAAAACAAAAAAGAGCGGACTGACCGTCTGGATGCTAGTAAATAATAATTACAAGGACTAAATTAAATTTTTTTCATATTTACGGGGACCACTTTTATAGATAAGCCAAAAAAGAAACCATAAAATTTTGCATCTAAATCTAATGGTGGAATCATCATTTAATTTTGGTATCTATTTCTTCATTTTCTTCCTTCATTTCTTCATCATATAAACCCAGAATTTCAATACAAATAAAAAATAACAAAATTTTAACTATTTTTTAAATCCCAGATATTCAAAAAAAACCCAAAATTCCCAACCCTTAAAAAAAATCACTGAAGCTACAATGAATGATGGAAATTGCCTAAAAACCTTTAGGTGAAGAAATGGTGAATTGATGAAGAAAATGATGAAGGGAGAAGATGAAAAAATGGAAATTAAAATTAGTTGGTGATGATCTACGGTTAAATCAGGTGGACATGTAAAATTGAATAGTTCTCTTTTTTTTTTATAAGAAAATCAAACAATTTTTATTTAGGTCTACGCACAAAATGGAACAAAAGAGTAGTTCATAGGAGATGATGGAACAAAACTGTAGAAAAGTTCATCAAACCACGGCCAACCAAATAATTACTAATTCTTACTTAACAAAATGTGTTTTTGCTTTTTGGTATTCTTATTCTTGCTGTTATTTGGGTTTGGGGTGGGTTTGTTTAGTGCTCCTAGTAGCCCTTTTGTTTTGTTTCTTTTGAGTGCTGTTCTGGTGGGGTTAATTTGTTTGTTTTGGTGTTTTTAGTCATGTGCTTTCCTGAAAATTGTTGCTAATGCAAACTACTTGTGTTCATCTATTGCAGTTTGTACATGTGTGTGCTGATTGGGAGTTGGCCTGCACATATAGGATTATGTTTTTCCTTTATGTGTTAATTTTTCATTCAACGATACCTTCATTGTGAGTTATCTTAGCTATTTTTTCTTTTTATTTTTAATTTGCGGTTTTTGATTTCTTGTTTTAATTGAATGATTTGATTTATTACAGCATGTCACTAATTTGTTTGGGAGAGAAACACTTGTCCGATTAATGTGTTTTTCTCTGATCTATATATAGTTATCATTATTAATTTTGCATAGTTTTAACTTATGTTGAAATTGTTCTGTGTAATTTCAGTGCATTTGTAAATGAATGTGGATATTGGTTTTTATATTATGTATCACTTGTATTTGAGATTTTTATGTTTTTTATATAAATTTTGTAACTATGGTTTTATGAAATTGTTTTTGACTTAACGTTTAGCCCTAAATTGAAGACTCAGACCTTGTTAGGATAAATAGCTTAACTTCTAGCTTATAGCATAATATGTGCTTGTGCATAAGGTTTTTTATAACAGAAGATGAAATAAAATTGAGGTGGAAAGAAAGGAAAGGGGCAGGAATAAGCTAGCTACTTATTATAAGGTTAGTAGAATTCATATTCTCCACATAATTCTGTTTGTAGCACCTTTTAAACTATATTAAGCCTGTGACATTCAAAACGATGTTACATGATGAGTTTATATTTGCACGAACTAGTCTAAACTATGATGAAGACTTTGTGTAGTTATTATTAGTTTTGAAAGAAGGTTTTAGGAGGACACAAGGATTTGGCCAGACTATTTGATTGACATATATTTGATAAAAGATAGAAAGAAAAGAAAATAGAATTAAATAATGTGTATTTTTGAAATAACTAAATGCTATATATTTTTATACAAGTGTGACCAAATATTGTGTATAAATATTTATGATTTCTATTGTTTTGAATGACTAAAACTTCCGATTCATATTAGTATTGGCCTTAGGTGCTTTCTTGCTAATTATAGTTACTATGCTTTAAATATATTATTCCCAGAACTATAAATCAATAAATAAATGTATGCTATCAAAGTCATTGGTGTGATGATCCTGTTTGTTTATATGATATTTAGTTTTGTATGAAAATGTAGCCTTGTGTAATGATGCTTATTTTTAACTATTTTTTAAATCCCAAATTTTCAAAAAAAATCCAAAATTCCCAACCCTTAAAAAAAATTCTCAGAAGCCACAATGGATGATGGAAATTGCCTAAAAATCTTTAGGTGAAGAAATGGTGAATTGATGAAGAAAATGATGAAGGGAGAAGCTGAAAAAATGGAAATTAAATTTAGTTGGTGATGATCTACGGTTGAATCAAGTGGACATGTAAAATTGAATAGTTCTCTTTTTTTTTTTTATAAGAAAATCAAACAATTTTTATTTAGATGTTCGTACCTACAATATTGATACACCTTATGTATTTGAGAGTAAATTGACTGACAAGTGCATAGTTTGATGGTGGAAAAACACAAGAAGAGGGGGGGGGGGGGGGGGGTTGAATTGTGTTTTGAGAATTTAAAACTTTTTCAGATTAAAACAAGTTCGCAGCGGATATAAACACAAAGTAAAAGAAGGGTGCTGAGAGAGAGAAAGAAAGACACAGAAATTTATTCTGGTTCCTCTCACAAAACGAGAGTACGTCCAGTCCCCTTGCACTTCCAAGGGCTTCTAACTAAATCTTATAAGATTACAAGATGCTCAAGCACAATAGCAAGAGACTTCTCTAATGCTCAAGCACAATAGCAAGAGACTTCTCTAATGCTCAAGTTACAACTAACAAGAGACTTCTCAAATGCTCAAGTTACAATTAACAAGAGACTTCTCAAATGCTCAAGTTACAATTAACAAGAGACTTCTCAAATGCTCAAGTTACAATTAACAAGAGACTTCTCAAACAAACTTAAGAATAAGAATGAATGTTAAGGAACACTTGATATACTATCAGAGGTGTTTACAAAATACAACACAAATTGCTTTAAGACTTGAATGACAGATTGAACAAATTATGTCAGAATATTTCAGAGCCTTAAACGCAGTAATAGAACAGTAGTCATTTCTTCCATTTGAGTCTTCTATTTATACTTGAAGGAAGATGATGACCGTTGTAGAGAGATAAGGTGCCAGCTGGAATATGCTCGTACAATTGCTAGCTGTAGATTGCCTTCTTTAGCAAAGAAATCCAATTCCACTACCTTGCAATTTAAATTATCACTCATCCATTTTGAGTAATAATAGTACGATAGTACGATCCTCAAATGCGCTCCACTTATGGATAAGATTAACGTTGTACCAATGAATATTCCTTCCTGTGAATGTGACAGAACCTTGAAGTAGATTGTTCTTCAAACATTGGTTCTGATTCTGTCAGTTCTTGAGTGACGTAAATTCCTTTTGCTTCAGATGCTGTTGTCGCAGCTTCTTAAGATCTTCAGCTTCTGAACTCCTCAGGGCCTAACTTTTGGTCCTCAGAAGCACTATCTTCAGCACGCAAATTTTAAGCTTCTGATGAACAGCGATACGCTTTCAGAGCTTCATAGCTTGGCTTCTCTCTTATTATTCAAAGTGCTTCTGAATGATTTTTAACTTATAATTCTGCACACTAGAATAATCATTAGTAATACCAATTGCAATTTTAATACTTTATTATCATCAAAACTACTTAAAAACTTAGAGGTTCATGTCAGACCCACTTTGTTCCAACAATCTCCCCCTTTTTGATGATGACAAACTAAAGCATTAAAATTCAATTGTTGTTGATTTAATTTTTTATGTTGACTTCAGGTTTCAAAGGTTTGCAATCTCCCCCTGAGTCTGATAATCTATAGGGTTAGGTTTGTAAGCTCCCCCTAAGTCTTATCCATAACTAATTAAAACAGTTTAAGAGTTAATTTATTAATTTGAAATAAATTTTCATATTTGACTCTCAGAGGCAGAGGTTTGTAAGCTCTTCCTTCAGAGTCTGATAATATTCAGAGAAGGTTTGCAAGCTTCTCTTATTTTATCTACGAAAATGTATTTCAAATCTAAAATTTTCTCCCCTTTCAATAAGGTTCAGAATGAATCACATAACGACAGTTCAGAAGGAATAGAAATTGATATGAGTATAACAGTTTCAGTTCTTTAGCAGTTAAAAAAAAATCAATTAACATTAATTTTACCGCTGTTCTTACTCCCCCTTTTGTCATTAATCAAAAAGTAACATAAAACAAGAGAATCAGGTCAAAAAAAATAACTCATTCCTCAAGACAGTCAAGTCAATGGGTGGTTACAACTATGTTCAATTGAATGAACTTTGCTGATTACCAAGTAGACATGAGAGCTTGAAAGCATTATAAAAGGAGATGATTCTTCTCATTTTATTCACGACGAATAATCAAAGAGTATATTTTTAAGCATACAATTGAACATCAAGCAATGAAGAAAGCTTCGGGATCAAAGAAGGAGATCAAGAAGGAAGCAACATCTTCACGCTCAAGAAGAAACAAGCAGCCAAAAGAAACAACCAAGCAAGTGATTGAGATATCAGATTCTGATGAAATAGATTCTGATTATGCAGAGTTCCTTAAAACATATGATCCTGAGGAAGAGTACTCAGACCCTGAGATCCCCAGAGCCATTCTTGACTCTCTTTCTGATGCAAGCTCTGCTGAGAAGTCAGAAGTGCTCAAGAAAGAAGAGTCAGAGGCTGAATCTGATGTAGAGTCTAAGTAGTTTTCTCACTATCCATGTAATAAGACTTTGCATTAAAAAAAATCTTGCTTTTGAATTTGTTTATTTTGCTTGCATATTTCTTATATTCAACTTAAAACGTCAGAACACCAGTTACCAGACACGCCTCATTCGGTATTGGTGCCCCGTTTATAAACAGGCTATAATACTAAGAAGCTATTTCATGAGTAAACAGGAATACTGATGTGGGGGAACCTTAGGTTTTCAAAATCCTATATAAGTTAAAAAAAAACAAGATGTTCTCCAACACCTTACCCTAGGTTCAAAATCCACAAGAGTATCAGACATAAGAAGTGAATATATTTTTAATTTTGAAAAACAAAAGTAACAAAAATAACACACATTCAGATACACAAACACAATTAAGGATAATAAGAAGTTTAATTAACCAAAAAGAAATTATCCAAACAAATCACACAAAATGAATACAGACAAGTGCTCAAACATGAAAGTTAAGGTTTGGGTTGTTGTTGAGTAAGCTTCAGCAAGAGCTCCATCATTGCATCTATCTTTTTATTAGTGGCTTCACCAGATTTGTTCATATCTTCTCTAATATCAGCCCTAAATTCATCCATTTCATTTCTCAGCTCTTCTCTTAAGTCACTCTTGATCTCATCTAGAGCCAGTTGAATAGCTGAAGGTATGGCAGATGAGGAAGAGCCTTGAACAAGTCTTGGTGGAGATCTGGGAGGAGATGAATCAACAATAACAGCTTTTCCCTTGTCAGAATCTGGCTCACTGAGGTTCTGATCATGCATAATGCAATCCTCTTCAGTTGCTTGATTCTCATTAATCTTGTTAGTCTCAATCACAGCAATGTGAACAACTCTATCTACTAACAACTTGAGAGCTTCTTGATCAGCAAGCCTCTTACGCTCCACTTCAGCAGCTATCCAAGCCTGCTCAGCAGTTAAAACTAAACTTTCATAAGCAGCTTCTTCCCTAACCAACCTGTCAGCTGCTTCACATGCACACCTTGAGAGCCTCTTATACTCAGCATCTAGTGCTTTTAATCTTTGAAGTTCCTTTTCATGATTATAAAAGGTAAGCCTAGGCGCATGAGAGATTTCTTCTGCACGCATTATCTGTGTCAGAGCATTCATACCTCTTCCTTCAATCTTACTCTTTACATAATTCCCAGTAGTCTCAGAGTTTCACTGAACTTACTTTCCATATTTCTGATTTCAGCATCCACATCTGATGGAAAGACAAGAGTTTCCTTTTCCATACTTTTCAGTCTCTTGAGACTAATACTTATAGCAATATCAATAAGCTCAAGATTAGGTTCAGAGGTAGGATTGAAAAAGGGATGGTCTTTGTTGAAAGGAATGGTAGGTTCAGGTCTCTTTCTTTTGAGAGGGATAATTCTAATTTTGCTAAGGTCAATGTTTTGGTTCTGAGAGAGGGATAATGAGATTGGTTCATCATCTATATCTATTGTTTCTTTCATTAACCTCTCTTGAATAGGTAAGGCAAAATCAACAGGCAGAATTACTTCCTCTACTGTCAAAGGTTTGTAGCTAGGACCATGGATAAGAGGTGTTGAGGGTGGTGTTTGAACATTTTGGATTTCAGCAGGAGTTGTCTCAGAAGTGGTGTGAGGTTGTTGTTCAGCTGTGTTTTGAGCTGGTTCAGCAGTGGTGTGTTCAGGTGAATGATGAGGTGATTGTTCTGAAGGTTTGGGGGAAGCAATGTGATGTTCAGAATGAGTCACAACTTCATCCTGAACTGGTGTAAAAGTGGGTGGATTTTCTTGTTCAGAGGCAGCAAATGTTGGAGGTGGTGTCTGAACAATTGTTATTGGTGGTTCTTGAGTTGGTTCAGAAGTATTATTGACAAATTTGTTGATGGGGTGATTTGGTGATTCTAGGTTTGAGTGGGTAAAAGCATCACCAGATAAGTGTGTGGAGAGGTGGTCAAGGATTGTAGGTGATTTTCTTGTTGTGTTGGTGGGTTAGTCAAGGATTGAAGTGTCAATAACAATGTTTTCCTCTTGTGGCTTAGTTTTGGTTTTCTTGAGGGTCTTTTTCATGGGGGTTCTTTTCACAGGGATCTTTTTCTTTAATTTCTCCTTCTGAAATTTATCGAGTCTTATAAGCAGCTCTGAAGAGTCAGTGCTGGTATCAGAAAAAGTCCCTTCTGATGAGGATGATGAGGATGATAAAGGTTGTGGAGAGGGTGGGATCACATTAAGAGGTTTTGTATAGTCTATGGGAGATGGGTTAAGGGGTTGAGCTTCAGAAGTGCTATCAGCATTAGGCTTAGAGATGTTACCTTTAGAAGTGCCAGCAGCTTTCTTTTTAGCAACCACAGTCTTTATCCTTTTGGTGGCTCTGACTGGTTGATCCTCTTCAGCAGCTGCAGGCCTCTCATTCATCTTCTTAGATCTCCTCTCCTTTTCAACAGCCTTCCTTTGAACAATTTTAGCCACTTGCTCCTCAGTGACTCTTTCATCCTCTTCAGTAGCACTGTTATCCTCAGATTGTTCCTCTTGTCCTTCACTGTTGCTTTTCTCAGAGTCTTCAAGCAAAGCTTGCTCTACCAGTCTAGGTTTCTTTCTAGACCTGGTGATGTCTTTTGGACCTTTGAAAATATCCCAATCAGGCACATTTACCACCATACTTCTAGTAACCCTTTCTCCAGTTTCCCTTCTTACCATTGCCAGAAAATTCTTAATGACTTCCTCATTATCATGCTCTGAAATGGTGGGAAACCCATCACACCAGAAGTAAGTCTCATAGATGGTTTTGAGAGGGTTTTCAGCATGTATCAGCTCCTCTTTCTTTTTCTTTTTCATGTTGACCAAAATGGTAACATCAAATTTAGCAGTTTGAAAGACTCTTAGTTTTTCCTTCTCCCTAAGAATGTCAATTAGTTTTGTCTGACGAATGATTTCTGAAATTAATCTGGGATGATGAAGTGTTGCTACAGCCTTATGTTGATTCTCATTGATGCTGGAGCACAGATGCTCAAATAACAGACTAGCCAAGTTAACCTTCACCCTTTTATGCAGAAACCATAGAAAGTGCCTGTGTGGTAAAGAAATTGTATCCTTTCCTCCTATTCTGGGAATGATAGAAGCAAGAAATACTCTGAAAGCAAAGTTGAACCCAGGCTTCAAATACTTTGCATTCCCAAATTGCTTCTCTGTTGTTCCAGCAGGAAAAAGATCTGCTTTAATAGACTCAGTATACATACTCTTTGATTTGTAAGTATTCACATCTTGGCCTTTGTTATCCAGACCCAGAATCTTCGCCACATGTTCTTGGGTGATAAGCACATCAATACCCAACAGATTTGACCTAATCTCTTTTCCCTTATACGCTCTTAGACCCAGTTGGACTCTGGACTTGCCTTTCAGATTCTTGTCCTTGGCCACTAACTTATTTACTTCCTCATTAGCACTAAACTCATCAAACACATACGCCTTAAGCCAGAAGTTCTTCACAATGTCGTAGTAGACGAACCCATTCAACATATCAAAATAGTGTCCCCACTGTTGGTCATAGAATAAACTCTGAACATTGATTCCGTTAAGTCTTAAACTTTCAAAATCCACGAACTTCTCAGTAAGAAATTCCATAGCCTCTCTACCACAATCCGTTGAGGAAGGACGATCGATGAATGACGCTTGAGAAGTTAAATCTATTACTGGCACGAGTTCAGGGTCAAACGGTTCTTGAACGATGATGGCAGAAGGTTGAGCAGTCATGATTGCAGATAATGTTGATGATGATGAGAGAATTTGACGATTCTGAGTTTTAGGGTTTGTGTAGGAAGTGATTATCTGAAAAAGTTGTGCTTTGTGAGTGAAGTGACAATTTATTTCAAATAGAATAAACACTCAGAAAATAAGCACAAAGGAGGGAGCGCGAACAGTTTAAAATTAATTTTAAATTGTATAACTGCATTTTCATCATTAACTGTTCTCTACCCATCAGGATCTAGACACGTGTAAGAGAGGCTTAATCACAGCTGACGCGTGTACAGACAACTGTTGTACACTAACTAGTACTAAACGTTTCATTTCCGTCTAGTTCAGAGCCAAACTCATTAATATCTGACACCTCATCAGAACCTGTTATCCTTCAGAACCCATATTATTCAGAGCTTCCCAAAGGAGACTCTGAATTATTAGAGGCTCTGAAAGAGCTTCAGATCCTAATTCTATTTTGCATCTCAGAGCTAGTTTTCTTCATAGATAAAATGCATGTTCAAATTCTTTTTAATAAAGTCAAATCTTTCAATAGCTAAAGGCTTAGTAAATATATCAGCCCATTGATGATCAGTATAAATGAATTGAATATTTATTGTCCCTTTTTGAACATGGTCTCTTATAAAATGATGCTTAATTTCAATATGCTTAGCTCTGGAATGCAAAATTGGATTCTTAGATAAATGAATAGCAGCAGTATTATCACAATATAGTGGAATACTACTTTCAGCTATGTTATAGTCCTCTAACTGATATTTCATCCAGAGAAGCTGTGTGCAGCATTTAGCAGTTGAGATGTATTCTGCTTCTGCTGTAGACAAAGCGATAGTTGTTTGTCTCTTGCTGGCCCAAGATATGAGATTTTCACCAATAAATTGGCAATTTCCACTAGTGGATTTTCTCTCTATCTTGTCTCCAGCATAGTCAGCATCATAGAATCCAACTAGCTTACTATCTAGGGATTTTTTATAAAGAAGTCCTAGATTAGTAGTTCCTTTCAGATATCTAAAGATCCTCTTAACGGCAGTTAAGTGAGGTTCTCTAGGATCTGACTGGAATCTTGCACACAAGCATACACTATATAAAATATCAGGTCTAGAAGCTGTTAGATAGAGTAAAGAACCAATCATACCTCTATACAGCTTCTGATCTACTTTGCTTCCAATTTCTTCATTGCTTAAGCTGCTTGTAGGATGCATGAGAGTTGACATTATCTTACAGTCTTCAAGATTAAACTTCTTCAGAAGCTCTTTTGTATACTTGCTTTGATGAATGTAAGTGCCATCTTTTCCTTGATTGATTTGAATTCCAAGGAAAAACTTTAGTTCACCCATCATGCTCATCTCAAATTCATCCTGCATCAGCTTTGAAAAACTCTTGCACAAGGAAGCATTAGTAGAACCAAATATTATATCATCAACATAGATTTGAATAATTAAGATGTCTTTCTTAGTTGTCTTTCTGAATAGTGTATTGTCAATTTGACCTTTTTGAAAACCATTTTCTAAAAGGAAATTACTCAGTCTTTCATACCAAGCTCTTGGAGCTTGTTTGAGACCATAGAGTGATTTCTTAAGTTTATAAACATAATCAGGGTTTTTCAAATCCTCAAAACCTGGAGGTTGTTTGACATATACTTCTTCAGAAATGACACCATTTAGAAAGACACTCTTAACATCCATTTGGTATAGGGTTATTCCATTATTAACTGCATATGATAACAATAACCTGATTGCTTCCAGTCTTGCCACTGGAGCAAATGTTTCAGTGAAGTCAATGCCTTCTTGCTGACTGTAGCCTTGTGCTACTAGTCTAGCTTTGTTTCTTACCACTTCACCTTGTTCATTCAGTTTGTTCCTAAATACCCACTTGGTTCCAATGATGTTCTTGTGTGTTGGTCTTGGTACCAAATCCCACACATCATTTCTTTGAAACTGATTGAGCTCATCTTGCATTGCTACAATCCATCCATCATCCGAAAGAGCTTCATCAACATTCTTAGGTTCTATCATAGATATGAGTCCTAAAAGTGAATCATGTTGTTGATAATCTGATCTTGTTTTTCTTGGACTCTCTTTGTTTCCAAGAATAAGATTTTCTGGATGTGATGATATGTATTTGAATTTTCTCTTTGGAGCTTCATTGGTTTCAGCACTTGCTTGGGTATCACCTTCTGAGATATCGTCATGTCCTTCAGATGCTTCTATTGGAGATGCTTCTTCAGAGACTTCTTCCAATACAGCTTCTGAGGTTTCATTGGCATCTGATGCTTTCTCAGGTCCTGGATTGTTATATAGATATGGAACACCTGCATAGCTATCATCTTGCTCTGACATTTTACTGTCAGGCTCTTTATCATCAAATCTAACATGTATAGATTCTTCCACTGTGTTAGTTTCAGAATTATACACTCTGTATGCCTTTGAGCGTTCAGAGTAACCTATAAAGATTCCCTTACAAGCTTTGGCATCAAATTTTCTTTTGTAGGCCTTATTGTTCAGAATGTAACAGGTACATCCAAACTGATGAAAATAAGAGATGTTGGGCTTTCTTCCTTTAAAGAATTCATATGTTGTTTTATTCAATATAGGTCTGATATAGATCCTATTTTGAATATAACAAGCTGTGTTCACAGCTTCTGCCCAGAAGTACTTAGCAAGTTTAGTCTCATGCATCATGGTTCTTGCCATCTCTTGTAAAGACCTGTTCTTTCCCTCTACAACACCATTTTGCTGTGGTGTTCTAGGAGCTGAGAACTCATGGACAATTCCATGGTCTTCACAATAAGTTGCAAAGGGTTCATTTTCAAACTCACCCCCATGATCACTCCTGATCTTTAAGATCTTGAGACTCTTCTCACTTTGTACTTGTGTGCAGAAGATGGTAAACACATCATATGCATCATCTTTCACTCTAAGAAATTTAACCCAAGTCCATCTACTGTAATCATCAACAATAACAAGTCCATAGTTCTTTCCATTGATTGAGGCTGTACTAACAGGGCCAAACAAATCAATGTGAAGCAGTTCAAGAGGTCTTGATGTAGAGACAATGTTTTTAGGTTTAAAAGAGGTTTTTGAAATCTTTCCAATCTGACAAGGACCACACAGAGCATCTGAATGATAGTTAAGATTTGGTAGGCCTTTAACCAAGCTTAGTTTGCTAAGTTTAGAGATTAATCTCCAGTTAGCATGACCTAAGCGTTGGTGCCAGACCCATTTCTCATCATTCAAAGATAGAAGACATACTATCTTTTGCTGAGAGTTCTGACAGATTAATTTTATAAACATTGCCTTTTCTTAAGCCTCTGAAGACTACAGACTCATCAGACTCTCTAATTACAGTACATGCATCTTTATTAAACTTAACAACAAATCCACTATCACAAAATTGGCTAATGCTCAGTAGATTATGTTTGAGGCCATCAACTAA
Organism: Trifolium repens; assembly: GCA_030408175.1. Taxonomy (NCBI): domain Eukaryota; kingdom Viridiplantae; phylum Streptophyta; class Magnoliopsida; order Fabales; family Fabaceae; genus Trifolium; species Trifolium repens. Next base: position 45,391,843 of record CP125851.1, read on the forward strand.
CCAAACATCTTTAATAGAGAGAGAAGAGTTACCAACTGTACCCGTACCAGTGATCTTCCCTTTTTGGTTTCCTCCAAATCCCACAGTTCCTCCCTCTTTCAGAGTCAGGGTTTGGAACATATGCTTGTCTCTTGTCATGTGACGCGAGCAGCCACTGTCCAGGTACCAAGAATGCTGCTCTGGCCTTCTTTGAGCGCAGATCTGCTGCAAAGACAATCTCAGACTTTGGTACCCATACCTTTATGGGTCCTTTAGAGTTAGTCCTAATTACCTTAGATTGTTTTTGTTTATAAGGCCTATCAGGAGCTCTAGAGTTATTGAAGCATTTTGAAAAACTTTTAGACTTTGTATAACTCTTGGGCTTAGCCTTAGAATATACCAGAGTTTTATTTATTTTGACATTGGTCTGAGGTTTGGAGATCTTAGGCTCTGAAGGTTTCAGAGTCTGAGACTTCTTGGCCTCTGACACAATTATTTTTTCAGGTTCTGGTATAACTATTGCTTCTGATTGGCTTTTAACAAATACAACCTTAGGTTTTGAATTATCACTTTTAGAGGGTTTAGAAAATAATGGATTATCTTTAAAACGAGAAAATCCAAGACCTTCACCTCTGTTTCTACTAACATGGTATATTAAGGAAGCTATCTTACTTCTCTTCATGCCATTGATAAGAAATTCTTGCAGAGCAAATTCATGTTCTGGAGGAACATTATCATCATAAACATAATGAGTTTCCATAAATGAGTTTCTACTTCTTAGAGACTCATTTTCTTCAACTATTATGTTCATTTTCTCAGTCAGGTTATTGTAAGCCTTTTTCAAGACCTTACATTCACCTGCCTTTTTAGTGAGCATTTTTAAGGCATCTTTAAGAGAATCTATTAATTCAGTTCTATATAGTTTAGCAATTACCTCTTCCTCATCTTCAGAGTCTGAATCTGCTTCAGAGTCTTCTCTGTCAGAGGTAGTTGCCATTAGTGCTAGATTTGCTTCCTCATCACCATCTGAGTCTGAGTCTTTGTCAAGATCTTCCCATGTTGCCAGAAAGCTCTTCTTGACTTTACTCTTATATCTTTCCTTGCTAAAGCTTTGCTTTGATGATCTACTTTTGTTTTCTGGACAATCAACAATGAAATGACCGGGCTTGTTGCATTTGAAACACTTGCTTTGATCTTCCTTCTTGTCTTTAGCAGCACTAAGTCTCTTGGAAGATCCTCCAAATTTGCCTGCATATTTCTTGCTTCGTTTTGCCCATTGTGAAACTTTAGCAGCCATCAGCACCATCTCTTCTTCATCATCAGACCCAACTTCTTGACCCTCTTCAGAAGCCTCATCTTCAGATTCTATAATCTTAGCTTTCAGAGCCTTTGATGAGCTCTTAGAGCTTAAGGCTATCCCTTTCATCTTCTTGGTTGATTCATCAATCATTAGTTCCATCTCATGACTCTTCAATGAACTAATTAAGCTTTCAAGGGATACAGTATCCAAATCCTTAGACTCTTGAAAAGCAGTCACCTTGGGTCTCCATTTTGGTGGTAGGCTTCTGAGTACCTTTCTCACATGATCAGCTTCAGTATAGCTCTTGTCTAATACTTGAAGTCCAGATACTAGAATTTGAAACCGTGAAAACATAGTTTCAATGTCCTCTCCATCCTTCATCTTAAACAGCTCATACTGATGCACCAACAAGTTAGCCTTTGCCTCCTTAACCTGTTTGTTGCCCTCATACTTGGATTTTAAAGGAATCCCAAATAGACTTTGCAGTTCTTTTATCTCCAATTTTAAGGTACTCATCATGTGAGATAGCATTAGTCATCATTCCTTTTACAGAGTGATGCTTCTTGTACTCTAGCTTTTGAGTAGGTGTAAAAGATTTCCTGTTCTGAGAACTGACTACTTCTTCTAAGTCCATATTTTCAAAGTTAACTCCATCTTCTACCAAGTCCCATAAATCACAATCAATACTCATGATGTGACTATACATATTGGTTTTCCAGAAAGGGTAACTAGTCTCAGTTCCGTTGAAGAAAGGAACCTTATCAGATGACCTCCTTTGTCTAGAGTTTGAGTCATAGTCGAAAGGAACCTCATTGTTGTTCTTCTCAGCAGACATGTTTTTCCTCCTGGATCTTTACTGTTTCACTGTAAGGTGAGTTAGGCAACAGACCTGGTTGAATTGTGTTTTGAGAATTTAAAACTTTTTCAGATTAAAACAAGTTCGCAGCGGATATAAACACAAAGTAAAAGAAGGGTGCTGAGAGCGAGAAAGAAAGACACAAAAATTTATACTGGTTCCTCTCACAAAACGAGAGTACGTCCAGTCCCCTTGCACTTCCAAGAGCTTCTAACTAAATCTTATAAGATTACAAGATGCTCAAGCACAATAGCAAGAGACTTCTCTAATGCTCAAACACAATAGCAAGAGACTTCTCTAATGCTCAAGTTACAACTAACAAGAGACTTCTCAAATGCTCAAGTTACAATTAACAAGAGACTTCTCAAATGCTCAAGTTACAATTAACAAGAGATTTCTCAAATGCTCAAGTTACAATTAACAAGAGACTTCTCAAATGCTCAAGTTACAATTAACAAGAGACTTCTCAAACAAACTTAAGAATAAGAATGAATGTTAAGGAACACTTGATATACTATCAGAGATGTTTACAAAATACAACACAAATTGCTTTAAGACTTGAATGACAGATTGAACAAATTATGTCAGAATATTTCAGAGCCTTAAACGCAGTAATAGAACAGTAGTCATTTCTTCCATTTGAGTCTTCTATTTATACTTGAAGGAAGATGATGACCGTTGTAGAGAGATAAGGTGTCAGCTGGAATATGCTCGTACAATTGCTAGCTGTAGATTGCCTTCTTTAACAAAGAAATCCAATTCCACTACCTTGCAATTTAAATTATCACTCATCCATTTTGAGTAATAATAGTACGATAGTACGATCCTCAAATGCGCTCCACTTATGGATAAGATTAATGTTGTACCAACGAATATTCATTCATGTGGATGTGACAGAGCCTTGAAGTAGATTGTTCTTCAAACATTGGTTCTGATTCTGTCAGTTCTTGAGTGACGTAAATTCTTTTTGCTTCAGATGCTGTTGTCGTAGCTTCTTAAGATCTTCAGCTTCTGAACTCCTCAGGGTCTAACTTTTGGTCCTCAGAAGCACTATCTTCAGCACGCAAACTTTAAGCTTCTGATGAACAGCGATACGCTTTCAGAGCTTCATAGCTTGGCTTCTCTCTTATTATTCAAAGTGCTTCTGAATGATTTTTAACTTATAATTCTGCACACTAGAATAATCATTAGTAATACCAATTGCAATTTTAATACTTTATTATCATCAAAACCACTTAAAAACTTAGAGGTTCATGTCAGACCCACTTTGTTCCAACATAATTAAGGGACATAAAAAAAAAATGAATTAAAGGATCAAAACAAAACCAATAGATTAAACAAAAAACAATAATTTAACCTAAAATTTATCTATCATAGTTAAAGACTTTTTGATATTCATAAAGACGGTAACGTATGTATTTACAAAGTCGTTGACTAATAAAGCAAAAGAATTTGTCAATTTAAATAAAAATAAAATAAAAGAAAACCAGAAATCCAAACACTTAGAGTTTTAAAGGTTAGTTCAGTGGCTTATGATCTTGTTTAACCCTTAAATCTCATTTCTCCCTTTCATTTCAATTGTTTATGATTCTGTATGCTAAATTGATAGGGTTTAATTTTTGAGTGAATTGTCTCTTAGGGTTTTATTTTGGGAATTTGATTTTGAGCCATATGTGATATTGTTATAATGAAGTTACATTCTCTCTGTGTAATTTATTCCATTTTTGATCCATTCACCGAGACATATATATTGGCATGAACGAGCAAATTGCTTCTGGTTCCCCTATCAGTAGAATCTTTTATTTGAAATTTGGAAAAAACAAATTTAATATTTTATGATGTTATACTTGCAATTGCAGCAGGTTTGAAAAAACTCAGTTGTATAATTTGGAGATGGAGAAATCTATGGGTGCCACAAATGCAAAGGTTAGCAATCATATACCCGAAGATCTTGCCTTCTCTATCTTGTCGAAATTGCCTCTAAAGTCTTTGAAGCGATTTGGATGTGTACGTAAATCATGGGCTCTCTTGTTTGAAAACCTTCATTTCCTGAATATGTATCGCAACTACTTCATTTCTAATAATCATTCTTATTATGATGGTACTTCTATCCTCTTAAACCAGACAAATAATCCTTTGCCCGGGGAAGCATTTCACTCTACATTGTATTTACTTTCCGGTGAGAGGTTTGAGAACATGATCAAATTGGATTGGCCACCTCCATTTCATGAGGAAGATATGCTTAGCCGTCTCCCGATCAGAGGTTTATGATTTTGGTTAGAAGGATTTTACCTTGTATAGTCAAGTCACACATATTATACATAATATTAAGGTAGCTGATTTGTGATATACTATCCAGACTTAAGGTAGTCAAATTTGGCAGTGGAGTGATCAATGAAATTCTGGTGTGAAACATTTGTGTGTCCTGTGTTATTAAATAATCCAACTCATTATTTATTATTTAATACATAATCCAACTCAAAGTGGCCATTTTATGTCTGTGCCACAAGTATTTGAAGGACGAGTGCAATTTATGTAAGATGCTCCACTCTGGTCTAAGCAGAGTCTTATCTCTACAAGATTAAGTAGTTGCCTTTTGGATCTGTTAAACATTCAAGTTGAGGATATGCACTAACACTGTTAAATATTGTCATATTAAAGTCAGTTTTTGGATAAGTGCCACTATTCTTGGGGACAATTTTGCCTGCTATAAGGATGGCGTCTAGAGGTTTCATGCTCTTTTTCTGAATGTTCAAAGCAAGATGAAAATAATCCAATGGCCTCATTGAAAATGATGAACATGTGCCATGGTTATGTTGTAATTTTTAATTATTATTTTATTATTTCAAAAGTTTTATTAACATATGCTACCTTGTGATATTCCTATGCAATTAGTCCAAGCTTTGGATTCCCTATTATGATCATTCATTGGCATCCAACGTTCATGTTTAATCTATTTAATTGCACTAATTAATGGCTTATCAAGTATCCAACGGTAGCATATGAATAAACATTCCCTCACAAGCTGGTCACGCCTATTCATTCCTTGTCATAAACTATCTTTATGTCATAAGGATATATATATGTGACAAGAGCAGCGTGAGAGATATAAGCAACAAGGAAAAATTCAATCTTCCTTTTATAAAGAAAATTATTTCCTGAGTGCATTTCCGGTGTTTATCAAATTCAAGTTGTTCTGTTACCTCAATTATGAGAAGGACCTGTTGAATCCTGAGGAATTTGCGCAAATATACGGCGGATAAATTCCTAAGGACAGTCTTCGTGGCGCCTCAGGTTATCACTTAACATTTTATGTTTTGCAGGTCCACTCTCTAATTTGTAAGAAGAAGTTGGTTCGATATTGTTTGGAATTGCGGTCACCGTTCAAGCTCAAATTGTCATCACCGACGCACAAAGAACAACAATCTTAGGAATTTATCCTTGTCGCTCTCGGTGCTAGGTGCTAATATGACTTGAGGTTTGATTTTCTATTCTAACTATATTGCCGCTCATAAGGTACTACCTTTTATCGTGGATAAAAGTTTGATTACAATAATAATAAAATAATGTTTTTCTCAATTGCAACTAACCCCAATTTCATGAGAAGAGATACATGTTACGTTAGTGAAATGTCAAACAATCATAGAATTAGAAACAACAATCCTCCAAAAGGAGATGATATAATTGTTGCGGTTGTTTCTCAAGTCAATATTGAGACTAATATGAACAAATGGGTGGTAGACTCTGGTGCTACCAGGCATATTTGTGCAAACATAGATGCTTTTACCTCCTACACCTCTGTGGGGGATGAAGAAAAATTTGTTTATCTTAGTGATTCGAAAACTGCTACAGTTTTGGGAAAGGGAAAAATTCTCTTAAAACTCACATCGGGAAAGACTTTGGCTCTCACTAACGTACTTTATGTGCCTAGTATAAGGACAAATTTAATTTCAGTGTCCATACTAATAAAAAATGGGGTTAAAGTGTCATTTGAATCTGACAAGATTGTAATGACAAAAAATAATGTGTTTGTCGGAAAAGGTTATTGTGATCATGGACTTTTTGTTCTCGATATTTCTGAAATTAATAAAAATGTTTCTTCCGCTGCTTATTTGATTGATTCATATGATATGTGGCATGCTAGACTAGGACATATTAACTCTTCTTATATTTTTAAATTAGAACGTCTTGGCATGATTTCTCTTAGTGATAAACAACATGATAAATGTGATGTTTGTGTTGAATCTAAATTGACCAAAAAGACTTGTCCACCTGTTAAACGTGAATCTAATTTGCTTGATTTAATTCATACCGATTTAGGAGATTTAAAGCAAACTCCAACTAGAGGTGGTAAATGTTATTATATTACTTTTATAGATGATTTTTCTAGATATACTAAAGTTTATTTATTGAAGCATAAAGATGAAGCGTTTGATATGTTTTTATCCTATAAAGCTGAAGTAGAAAATCAATTAAATAGGAAAATTAAAAGGGTTAGATCTGATCGTGGTGGTGAGTATATTTCTGTTAATGATTTTTGTGAAAAAGAAGGTATTTTACATGAAATTACTCCTCCTTATTCTCCTGAATCTAATGGTGTAGCTGAAAGAAAAAATAGGACTTTAAAAGAAATGATGAATGCTATGCTTATTAGTTCACATGCTCCTAATAATCTTTGGGGGGAAGCTATATTGTCTGCATGTTCTTTATTAAATAGGACTCCTCATAGGACTACCGGTAAGACACCTTATGAACTTTGGAGAGGTTATCAACCTAACTTGAAATATTTAAAAGTGTGGGGGTGTCTTGCTAAAGTCATGTTACCTGACCCTAAGAAAAGAAAATTGGGATCTAATACATCCGATTGTATGTTTATAGGTTATGCTAAAAATAGTGCGGCCTATAGATTTCTTGTTTTGAAAAGTGATGTTTTAGATTGCAATACAATTGTGGAGACAAAGAATGCTGAATTTTTTGAAAATGTGTACCCTTTGAAATTATTATCTGAAGAGAGCTCTAAGCAACCTTTAGAAATTAATTTTGAAGATGATAATGAGAATTTAAGGAGAAGCAAAAGACAAAGAAAAGCGACATCCTTTGGAAGTGATTTTTATACTTATCTTGTTGATAATGAGCCTAAAAATTTTTATGAAGCTATTTCTTCTTCTGATTCGAAATTTTGGAAAGAAGCTATTAAAAATGAAATTGATTCTATTGAAAAAAACAAAACTTGGATTTTAGTCGATTTACCTCAAGGATCAAAACCTATTGGTTGCAAGTGGATTTTTAAAAGAAAATATAATCCTGATGGGTCAATCGATAAATACAAAGCTCGTTTAGTTGCAAAAGGTTTTTCCCAAAAAGAAAATATTGATTATTTTGATACTTTTGCACCGGTAACGAGAATTTCTTCAATTCGAATTTTAATAGCTTTGGCATCTATTTATAAACTTGTTATACATCAAATGGATGTAAAAACGGCATTTTTAAATGGTGATTTAGAAGAAGAAATTTATATGGCTCAACCTGAAGGATGTGTGGCTCCTGGTCAAGAGAAAAAAGTTTGTAAACTCCTTAAATCTTTATATGGGTTGAAACAAGCACCAAAACAATGGCATGAAAAATTTAATGAGGTTTTGTTCAGTGATGGTTTCTCCTCCATTGAAGTTGATAAATGTGTTTACATTAAATCTTTGGATGGAGAACATGTTATTATATGCCTATATGTGGATGACATGCTCATTTTTGGTACTTGTGTTGATATTGTAATAAAAACTAAATCTTTTCTTTCATCTAAGTTTGATATGAAAGACATGGGCGAAGCAAGTGTTATATTGGGAGTAAGAATCATAAGGAAGGGTGATAGTATTATACTATCCCAAGAACATTATGTTGAGAAACTTCTTAAAAAGTTTGGTCATTATGACTCTAATCCTGTGGGTACCCCTTATGATTCAAACTTCAAACTAATAAAGAATAAAGGTGATCCTGTTAACCAGAAACAGTATGCTCAAATGATTGGGAGCTTACTGCATCTGATGAATTATTCTCGACCTGATATTGCATATGCGGTAGGTCGTTTGAGTAGATATACTCATAACCCGAGTCAGGATCATTAGGAGGCACTTGCTAGACTTATGAAATATTTGAGAGGTACCATGAATTTTGGTATTGTTTATAGTGGATTTCCCACTGTATTAGAAGGATACAGTGATGCAAACTAGATCTCTGATTCAGAAGAGACAAAATCTACTAGTGGTTATGTATTCACACTTGGTGGTGGTGCAATTACTTGGAGATCATCCAAACAAACAATAATTGCTAAATCAACTATGGAGTTAGAGTTTGTAGCTCTAGAGTTGACTGGTAGTGAAGCTGAGTGGCTAAGAATTTTTTTAGCAAATATTCCTTTAGGAATAAAACCGACACCATCGGTGTCAATTCATTGTGATAGCCAATCGGCTATAGCTGTTGCTAAGAACTCATCTTACAATGGCAAAAATAGACATGTACAATTAAGACATAAAGTGGTAAAGCAATTGCAAAAATGTGGAACTATATCGATCGATTATGTGATGTCATAAGTGAATCTTGCTGACCCTTTGACAAAGCCTCTAGGGAAGAAATTAATATGTGAAACATCGAGGAGAATGAGACTTGAGTCAGTTGAAATTAACAAGTGATGGGAACCCAACCTTTGTGATTGGAGACCCCATGAAGAAGGTTTAATGTGGTAAGAACAAGTCACGCGTTAATTCTGCTAGCACTAAATTTATATTTATTTTGTCCCTTTCTTATGATGTAATTATGAGTTGTGATAGTGCTAGACACTGCATTATTGAGAGGATAAGCTATAAAGCTTTTAACAATTTTCATATCCCTTAAGGGTGGTGTATGATTTGCAGCATACACTTGATGAAATCGCCTATATGAGTGTCAAGTGGGGCCGCTTGCATGAGACCTTGGCAAAGTCTCTAGAGCACTCATGAATACCAGGCACGCGCACGGCCTATTTAGCGCACACCGGCGTAACAGCAAGAATTGTGGGGGTGTAATGTGATTGTAAGATCGCTAACACACACCAAGTGTCTTGGGTTCCATTGCTTGCAAAACTAATTCACTGTGTGTTAAGTCTTATCTTTCTAGAACGGGTTCCATAGCTTGCTACACCGTTCCGATGCATTACATCTACGATGTTTACTCAGGAAATACTCTTTACTATTTTTTAAACTTTTGAAATATGTGGGGGATTGTTGTAATTTTTAATTATTATTTTATTATTTCAAAAGTTTTATTAACATATGCTACCTTGTGATATTCCTATGCAATTAGTCCAAGCTTTGGATTCCCTATTATGATCATTCATTGGCATCCAACGTTCATGTTTAATCTATTTAATTGCACTAATTAATGGCTTATCAAGTATCCAACGGTAGCATATGAATAAACATTCCCTCACAAGCTGGTCACGCCTATTCATTCCTTGTCATAAACTATCTTTATGTCATAAGGATATATATATATGTGACAAGAGCAGCGTGAGAGATATAAGCAACAAGGAAAAATTCAATCTTCCTTTTATAAAGAAAATTATTTCCTGAGTGCATTTCCGGTGTTTATCAAATTCAAGCTATTTTGTTACCTCAATTATTTGAAGGACCTGTTGAATCCTGGGGAATTTGCGCAAATATACGGCGGATAAATTCTTAAGGACAGTCTTCGTGGCGCCTCAGGTTATCACTTAACATTTTATGTTTTGCAGGTTCACTCTCTAATTTGTAAGAAGAAGTTGGTTCGATATTGTTTGGAATTGCGGTCACCGTTCAAGCTCAAATTGTCATCACCGACGCACAAGGAACAACAGGTTATTCCATTGAGCTCTCCAAAATCCATAGTCCGAATTTGTTTTTAAATTGGGCCATTCTGTACCAAGGTTAGAGGTCAAAGTAGGTGGAATTTGATTCTGAAAAGATTAAAATAAACAATATCAATGTTTATTCAAGTGATATAGTAGTAATAATAATTAATATAAGGATAATGTATAAACTATAAAGATCATACTGGCAGTGGCATTGACACAATGCTGTGGCACTGTCTTGGATGAGCTCTAGTATAATTCGAGGGCCAAAGCCCATGAATAGTAAATTTGCTTAACGTTTTGTATTTGGGTTTGCATACATTGGTTGTAAATGCTTGACAGAATGTGGGAGGCCATTGTTGTGACCAAGGTTTTAAAAAACGGTCGCGGTCGCGTTAAGGTTTTCACGGTTTCGGCTGTTATGAATGCTGCGTTACAAATTACGGTCGTCACGGTGTGAATTAATTACAAAACTGCACAAATCTTAAAAAAATTATTTATACATGTATAATAACTTAAATCAACCCTTTTTTCTCATTATTATAAGATGTTTAAAGTAAATATAATAATAAAAAAATTGAATAACTTAGCTACTATTAGTATTAATATGTTTATCAAAGATTGTATTTTTGAGTGATTAAAATCAATGAATTAATAACTACTCATATTATATTTTTAAACGTGCAGGAGAAATTTGTTACATTAAGTTACAACATAAGAAACTACTGATACATTTAAAAAAGTTTGTGAAAATTTATTGAATATATTAGTAGTCAGTGTCACCACATGGTAGAACGTCGTGCAGGATCATAACTTCCACTATCACCTTCATCATTGTCATTTCCACCTCTTCCAAAGACATAATCAAACAATCCGGAGCTTCTTGGTGGTTCTATTTGTTGGTGATCATACGAAGAATTTGTTGACGACTCATTGTAATTCATAGGAGCGTCATTATAAAATGGTGTGTTTGGGTTTGGCATGTATGGATAATACCCAATATGGTGAATATTTTGTTTCTAAGATTTAGTATTGAATTATAAATATATATAACATGAACAAATGACTCACCTGATTGTTAGCTCTTATTTGAATATAAATATTTGTATATAACATTGTATAGTGTTTCTATCCCCGCCTTGTACATTGATAGCAAAATGCCAACCAATGTCATCACTTGGAGCACCTTGTGCTCTACCGATTGGAAATTGTTCTTCTTCTTCTTGTACCGGTGATTCTTCTCTTCGAGCCATTATTCACCAACCTACAAATAAATGAAGCACATTATAGTCTAATTTATATAACCATAGTATACTAGTATAATTTATAGTCTAATTTAAAAAATAGAGAAATAAATAAATAAATTAATAATACTTTAACCTAATTTTTAGTGTAATCAAAATCTTATTTACCTTATAAACAAAAAAAAAAGTCTTATTTAGCTTAATTAAAAATACTTTACTCAAGGATCTAAAAAAAAAAAAAAATACTTTACTCAACCCAAATATTCCCTCCCAACCCAAATGTTCCCTCCCAACCCAATATTGTTCCCTCCCATTTGCCTAAAAAAAAAAATCACTCTCAAAATTGGAACCCCCTCTCTCTCTCTGCCGTTCAACACAAAGGCACAAACACACACCCAATAATTTTTTTTTATTTTTAAATTAACAAAAGACCCACTTTCTCTACCACAAACACACACACACACGTGACATAAACCCACTCCTCTTCTTCACAAGTATTCCATTCCATTTTCATCCATCATCATTCATCACCAACCTTCTTCACACATAACAACACAACCACCCCTAGCTTCTATTTTCAATTTTTTCACCCCACACATAGACACACACAACAGTCAACAACACAAGAAAGAACAAGTGATCAAAATCCCTAATTTTTTTCCTCTCATCTCAAATCTCACTCTATAATTTGTATACAAACACCACAAATCAACACAATAATTTACAACATACCTATTGATGGGAATGGGAGGAATGGAGGATGATGCAGTTTGAAGCAAGGAGGAAAAAGGCTATAGCAGCTGCAATCAGAACTCGGAAGATAGAGATAAGAAATGAAAGAGAAGAAATAGAGACTAGAGAAATTAGTGAAGAAACTGATTAGATTCTTATTCTGATTCTCCTGCTAAAAGGTACTTATTTAAGATTTTTATTCTCAATCTGACATAATGAGATTCTTTTTCCTCTATTCTGTTTTTTTGTCGGTAACGGATTTTTCGCGGCCGTAACGGTGTTTCGCGGCCGTAACGGCGTTTTGCGGCTGTAACGGCGTTTCGTATAGGTTGTAACGGCGTTTCAGCTGCGATTTTTTTTCACACCTTGAAAACCATGTAAAACGGAAACGGTGGCTAGCAAAACCGTTTTGTAACGCCCGTTTTTGCGGTAACGGAGCGTATTTTAAAACCTTGGTTGTGACAGCGTATAATAATCGTATGAGCCATAGCTTGGAATGAGAAATAATGAAAATATCATCAAATATTGCAACATTTTTGTATTTGTTAATTGGTTTATGTTTAAGAGTAGTGGAGAATGAAACTGCAAGCTTATGTTTAAATAAGCATCATCAATGCTTTTTTTATTATTACAATTTTTTCTAATCATCAAGACTTACACGTTTCTATTAATTATTGGAATCATGTATAGTTGGAATTATCCAATTAAACACACAAATGTAAGACTTATTAATTTCTTTTTATTTTGGTTTCTTTCACAATTGGATTTTTATCTAAAAAATAGGTTCAGTGGACAAACATGGTTTCCTAAATTGCTAGTGAGTTTTGTTTCAATTCTACGCATCAATTGAAATGGAAAGCAAATTGTAGGTTGATAATCCTGTTTTAGTTAGGTTGATAATCCTCTCTCTTTCTCTCCTTCTTCCTCTTTATTGCTTCTCGGTGAAATCCGCGTATGATTCGCTTATGGGATTAGGCGATGGTCCTAACCTTAGTGAGTGGGAGTTGAAGATTTTCTCGAGTATTTGGGATAGCCCGGCTCCGTCCAAGGTAGTTGCTTTCTCTTGGCAACTTCTCTATGACCGTCTCCCGACGAAGGATAATCTTCAATCTAGAGGTGTGATCCAACAAGCTTCGGATGTTAATTGTGTGTGGTGTGGGCAAACTACGGAGTCGTCCAAACATTTGTTCCTCCATTGTAACAAGATTATCCGAGTGTGGTATGAAGTGTGTAGGTGGTTAGGTGTGTTGATTGTTATGCCTCCGGATATTATGACTCTATTTGATTGTTTTAGTGGTGTGATTAGGAACAAGAAAGTGAAAAAAGGCTTTCTTTTGGTTTGGCATACGGTGATTTGGTCTCTTTGGCGAGCGAGAAACGATGTGATTTTCAACGGAATTTTGAAGGAGCCTCTAGAAGTAGTTGAGGAGATTAAAGTCATATCTTGGAAATGGAGTATGGATTGTTTGAAAATTTCCCCGTGTTTATTTTATGAGTGGTGTTGGAACCCGGGGGATTGTTTTAAAAGATAGGTGGGGGGTTGGTTGTTTGCGTCTCTGTTGCTGCGTTTTTCTTGTGCAGGCAGGGGTACTTGTTGCGGTGCTGTTTTTTTGCCTGTGCCTATTCCGTTTTTCTACTGTAGTGCTGGGGGCGTGTGGCTTGTTTTTATCCCCTGCCCCTGGTATCTCTATTTGTATTGCTCTCAACCTTTCTTGGCCCTCCTTGTGCCTTGATTGTGTGTTTCATTAATAAATGACTTTTGCAATTCAAAAAAAAAAAAAATTGTTCAAAAAGTTATAAAAAATTTGATTGTATAAATATTCTTACTCATTGCCAAAAGAAGATATTTGGAGATAGAGACGAGTTTTATCCTCACTCCGCGGAGACTCCGTCTCCGAAATGTTTATTAAAATAACATTTTTAAATATATATTTAAATATTTTATAAATTATATTTTTACACAATATGTGTATAAATTTGTAACATATGATGTCACATTAATATTTTATTTTTTTATAATTAAACTTAACTATTTTCTTTACAACTAGTTTAATTGAAAATAATAGAAATTTGATATAAAAAAAATATGAGGTTAATGGGTCTTTGGGGATAAGAGTGGAAGAAGAATACTCTTTGAAGCGGAAATTAGAAATATGGATGGGGACGAAGAACAATTTAGATAGTGAGATAAAAAGTGGTAAAGTACCCAATCTCAAATCTCCACCCTATTAACATCTCTACACTCTCAATTTGATCTAAAATAGTATAAACATTTTGATTTAGTCCCGACTCTGTAAATTTTTCTCAAATTGAGCCTTCGACCAATGCTCGTTACTAACTATGAATGAAAAAAAAAAAAATCATTCTTCATCTCACAAATACCACTATAAAACAGGTATATCATCATTTTTTTTTTAAAATAACCTTTTCTTTACATGATAAGATGGATTTAGGACAACCAACAAACACAAATTTCATAAACATATTTTTTACAAGACAAAAAACATTGAATAAAAGAGTGACCATTTTGTAAAAAAAAAGAGTGATCATTATTATTTTACAAATTTCTTTTTTCACAAAAATGATATTGAAGATCCAAAGTAAAATGCACAATGTCGCAAAGAAGAACGAACTGTGTCGATAAAGAGGAGAAACGTTGCACAAGAGTTAGAACACATAATTTCTCTATATATATTTTATAGTTTCAAATATTTTTTATTTTCTTTACATGATAAGATGGATTTAATGATAAACCCGCAAGTGTACGGCTATGTCAGTTTTAGTATAAAAATGATTGTCAAATCCACAGAGACCAATTTACAAGTACCGCTATATGGTGGACAACGGTTCGGGTTGGGCCGGTGCGGACCCAAAAACACCATCCGCCCCAAACTATGGGTGAAGATATACTGCCCACACCGACCCAAACTTGGCTTCGGTTTTGACGGATTCGGTTTGTCGGTTTCGGCGGATCGATCGGATCGGTTTAGACGGGTTGAACCATACAAAGAAGAAATCGCATAAAAGAAGTTTTGTGTACAAAAACTGAAATCAAAACCAGTAACAATAGAAAAAAAAAATTGAGTTCACATTCTCTTTCTGCAGCAACAAAGTATGATTCAGATCTAACAAATATATATTTAACAGATCCAGATTTGCAAAAAAATGACAAGCATATCTCAAATATTGAGTGAGATCGTCGTTGGATTTGGTAACAAAATCTAGATCTAAAAGTTGGAGGATGAGACATGCTTAGCCATGGAATTTCGAAATTCAAGAAAAGGAAAATTCAAATACTAAATGTTTGTATAGGGTTATCTCAAATTTTGAAGAAGTGAAGAACAAAGTAACAGAGAATATGAAGTTGTTCTTTTCACTTTAGAGATAAGGAGAAATTAGAGGGGGAGAGAGAATGAGCTGTTAGGTTTAGTTGGATAAAAATAAATTTAAATTGATTGATAATAAATGTAATTACTAGTGTCTTGAAAGTTGAAATAAATGGAAATTGAAAAGTTAAAGTGAGAGACAGAAAAGTCTGCAAGTCAGTCTACTCACGTGTAGAATAATAAATGTTAATGCATGTCTCAACAATGTCGGTTCGGTTCGGTTACCCATGAATTGAAAAAATCAAACCGAACCGGACCGCTATAATCCACAAGAAACCGAAGTTTAGCCTTTTTGAACCCGTTTTGCACATTGAACCCGACCCGGCTCGGTTTTTTGCACCGGTTTTTTGCGGTTTGGGCTGGTCTTTCGGGTTTTGTCCACCCCTTCTATATGTTATTTCTTTGTTTAGCTAAGGGGGTGATCATAATTAATTTGTTTGCAAAGAAGAAAAATGAAGTCTTTTTCATTACTTTTAAATTGACGAGAGGCCTAAATGAAACTCTCATCGACCGTTGACATCCACTTAGTCATCTTTTATATTTATAATGAGAAAATATTTTCTAAATTTTAAAATAGATTTTAACTGCATAATCTAACTGTTCTTCTTTCTCTCCAGTTTGGTGCTTGTTTTCTCCAGAGTCTCTTTATGCGTTTCTTAATTATATGCGAGTTTTTTTATACTCTTGATAGCTTTTGTTTGGAGTTTGGAGTACTTCTTGTACCCACTTGTGATCTATTTGTATCTAGTTCCTCTTTTTATAAAGGGTAAAATAACTGATAACCCCCCTGTAATGTGGACGTGTTTTGTTTTTCCCCCCTATAAAATATTTTCGTGCAACTCGCCCCTTGCAAAATACTGACTCTTTGCTTTTGCCCCCTATATACAAAAATTGGCAGCTGACTGTGCACTTTTGCCATGTGGCAAATCCACGTGGATT
Organism: Trifolium repens; assembly: GCA_030408175.1. Taxonomy (NCBI): domain Eukaryota; kingdom Viridiplantae; phylum Streptophyta; class Magnoliopsida; order Fabales; family Fabaceae; genus Trifolium; species Trifolium repens. The sequence goes on from CP125851.1 coordinate 45,408,137, forward strand.
TATTTTAGTTTTTATTTAATTTTAATGTCTGACACGTGGCAAACTAAATAATAATTAAAAAAACACAGAAATTTAATTAACTGAATTAAAAAAAAAACGAAATTAAAAAAAAACATAATTAAAAAAAAAAATAAAAAAAAAAAACATAAATTTGTTTTGTTTAAAAATCTGATTCAACCTTTTGCATATTCATCTTCTCCAATGCCTCCTCTTCATCTTCAAAACTCATAAATCTAAAAATATCATATTTCATTTTCCAACAGAAACCCCGAAAACAGGATAAAAAATTCTAATCCCAAAACTCGATCAGAAAACGGAATCAGAAGATGAACTTTGCAATCAGAAAACACAATCAGAAAATTAATGAAATTTGCAATCAGAAACCCATAAACCTTCACAACACATAAAACTTCATCTCCCTCACAACATGATTTCTTTGCCCAGAATCAATCACAACATCTCTGAACAACAATAAGAACAGTAACAACAACCCCATATCTAGGAAGAATATTTGAGTTTTCTAGATCTAGGATTTTTTCGACAGTGATGAATGTTCGAGAAAGAAGAAACGGGTTTCAATGTTTGAGTTTTCTGCTTTTTATCTCTTTCGTATGAGTTTCTCGGCGAAGATCTCGTCGGAGAAGATGATCGGAGTCGGCGGAGGTGCGGCGAAGATCTCGTCGGAGAAGAATAAAGAACCTCGGCAAAAGTAACTCAAACATGGTTGCGAGAGGAAGAATGAGAAATGGAAGCCTATGATGGAAAGGAAGATGACGTTGTTGCTGTTGTTTAACTCAGTTTGGTGGAAGTGAGTTTGTGAGAAAAATTTCTTTTGGGGGAAGAATATGAAACAACAACACTGTTCTTTTTGGTTTTATCCTTTTCTTTAATTATGTTTTTTAAAGTTAAAACTTAAATTAGTTTAATATGTGAATAAATGAAATTTGTTGTACGATACACAAGATCTAGGTTGTTGCTTGCAATTGGTTTTGTAGCTTGTATTTTGTTTTGGTCTTTAACTTTGCTTTTGTGGATTAGTGGTTTGGTGATGATTAGGATTTGTTGGATTGTTGTGGTTTTAATGAAAGATTTGGAGACCAATTTAATTTTTGGGTTTGTGCTATGAATGTTTAAATTTATGAATTGAGGAAAAAGAAAATTCATCATCATCTTGTTTGTGTTGATGTGGTTCTTGTTCTTATTTAAAAGATGAGTTTGAAGAATATGTTGAAGGATAAAGATGATGATGATGGATGAAGATGGATTTAACAAAAGAAACATTTTAACTTTGCTTTTAAATTTTCTTATTTTTGCTGTCTCAGGAAAAAAAAACACCTTTCTCTCTAATTTTCTTATTTTTCTATTTTGGTTTTAATTTTTTTTAATTATTATTTAGTTTGCCACGTGTCAGACATTAAAATTAAATAAAAACTAAAATAAATCCACGTGGATTTGCCACGTGGCAAAAGTGCACAGTCAGCTGCTAATTTTTGTGTATAGGGGGCAAAAGCAAAGAGTCAGTATTTTGCAAGGGGCGAGTTGCGCGAAAATATTTTATAGGGGGGAAAAACAAAACACGCCCACATTACAGGGGGTATCAGTTATTTTACCCTTTTATAAATTATATATTTTGCCATTAAAAAAACTTAGTTAATAGTTATACTCACATATTTGATAAACATAGAAAAATAAATTAATAAAAGTAATATAAATTTTTTTTAGCAGCAAAAAGGGGATTTTATTATAATTAACACCAAAACATAAGACATGTTCTGGAATCCCCACTCTTATCAAAGGGGAAAATCTCAATTGGTCTAAAAACAACTGTTGATATCTCTAAGTGGTTATACGAGGCTTGCTGTGGGTTGAGTAAAATCTCACCAACTCACCACAATTAAAGTTGAATATAAAATGGGTGGAAAAGTTTTTCATAGGGAGTGTCCCACATTAACCCCTACTTTTGCATTTAATATTGTTGCACGTGTTATTCAATTGTTTTTGTTTTACATGATCATCTCAATCACTTCTACTGTTTAGTTGTCCTTTCAGCAAATGTTATATTGATAAAGAAAAAACAAATTCATTAAATCCTTTTAACTTGTGCAATTGTGGGGCGTAAGCTTATACTTTCAGCTTAAAACTTTTTCCTTGCCCATTTTGATTTACTTTTAAATTTGTCCTTTCCCATTTATATTAGAATATATCTTTCTTTATTTTTCTACTAAAATAAAAGGCTTACTAATACAAGTCCTTAAATTTTTTTGTCATGTTTCAAAAAAAAAATGTTTGTCATGTAGTAATAAAGATATACAGTACTCAATAGCTGTAATACTTCTCCCCCAAGTTTCTTTGTACTCAATAGATGTAATACTTCTCCCCCAAGTTTCTTTGCTCTCTTTCTATAAATATTGATGGTTGCCAAAGTATTTCACATACCAAATGTGGTTGCCAAGCATGATTTATTTTTATTGAATCAACTGGTATCATAGAGTTCTCCTGTTGCAGCGGTGTGCAAATTGTAAGAACTGATGTATCCATCCAATTTCTTAGCATCTTCTTCTCTACATAAGAGAAGATAGGACATGAGTTTAAACAGAAGATAACAATACTTAAATTTTCAATTTATGCTACAAGTTGATTTTCAGATTCAAACCGTCAAAGTGAATGACACAGGAGAAGAGTTTGTATATTTGGTTTTGGAGACAAGGAAATGAAGCACATAATAAGCAAATAAAGAGGTAATATAATATATACTTTTTGAACAATGTAATATAATATATACTTGGATTTGTTTTCTAAGAAAAGATGCTATACAAATATTGGATTGATTCAGTATGGTAATTTCTTTAATTTGTATCTCTTGGCAATAGATAATGGAGTTATTATTCATATGAATCATAAATAATTATGCAGGAAAAAATAATGTTAATAGATTAACATGTCATACAAATGTGATTTATTTGCATTGACTAATTATGGTAAACTAAAAGTGTATTTTTTTATATTACATTACCAAAAATTAAAAAAGAGGGCAGACTTTTAGTATAAAACAATCATATACTGCAACTTTCACATAATCTACTTAGGACACAAGCATGATTTATCACAACTCTCAACTCATCCAAATCATGTGAAACACCACAGTTGTGCTAATAGTGATTATAAATCTAAACAACAAAAAATATGCACTTTAGTTAACCTTTTGCCAAATGAAGATGCTACTTAACCTTTACCAAATGCAAAATGAAGTCAAAAGCACAACACTAATTAATCTTATTTGAAAGGTTACCTTCTGCATTTTCTTTTTCCTAATCATCATTGTAGTAATCATCGTCTTCCTCAAAATTAGGTATCATATATTTGGAGCATAGTCATGAGATTTTCACATACTATTTAACTCTCATGGTTATATGTCCTTTCACTAAGACTACATTTGTAACCTCTGCTTGCTCTTGATACCTAAGATGCAAGTTCATATAAAAACAAAATTAACAAACATAATCATAATTGAAGTCAAAGACGCAGTGTTTTTTTTTAAAAAAAAACAGAAAATTTTATTAAACCACGCCTAAGGAGGGAAATTCAGCTTACAACGAAAAAGGAAACAAAATAATAAATAAATAAAGGCAATGGAACAAACACATAGTCCACGCCAAACAGCAAAACAGAACAAACAGGACCTAAACAAACTCTGCTGGAGAAACAAAAGCATCAAAAAATCAGTAAAAAACCGCCCACTATTATAGTGGCCAAACAACATCCTCTAAGTTCTAAAAAAAACAGCACCAGACGCCCAAGATGAATAACATAAACACCTAACACGGCCCAAGAACAAACAGACAAACACCAACAGCCTGTTATCTAATGAAACATCATGAATTATTGTTTTTTCATGTTGAGATCTATCCTGAGCATCATGAATTATTGTTTTTTCTTTAAAAAAAGTCTAATCTGTCACAAATATTTATTTTTTTTGGATTTGAATCATGAATGTAAAATTAGGGTTGAAAACATAAATATCAAGCATCAAATCAAACAAACTCACATGAAGGCAAAACTAAATTATTGAATCAAAACATAACTATAACGAGGGTGTAACACATACCGTGGCTACAATAGAAATATGTTTGACGGTGGCTTGACGCTCCAACACCGTAATGCGCTGAATTGATGAAACGAAGTCAGAGTTGTTTGGAAACTCCCACCAAAATCGGCTACCCATTTTTCGATATACTCCTTTAATGATTCTGTCTGGGATTAAAATGTAGAGACAGAAGAGGAGATGTACAAAATGAGGTTCTTTTAGCCAAAGGATGCTGAGCTCGATTCTGCATCTGAGAGGGAAGGCTAGCGGCGGCTCATGAGAAGGGAAAGGAGAATGAACGTTTGATCTTTTTAGGGTTTCAGGATAAAGGAAATACAGTGTTGACGAGAAAGTCCACATGGTTAATTAGTGAGGGAGATTGAGCTTGGCCCAATTCTGGTTAGTGATGGGGTCTCTTCCTAAAACAACGGTGCAAATAGCAGTCTGTCCAAAATGGGTTTTAATATAGCAAATTTTGTTTTTTGTGTGAATAATGATGCAATTTCAAACCAATAGTTTGTATCACTAAATTTTAAAAGTACCTACGCCTATAAATTTGAGTAATAGAATTTACTTGAACCGTCCAAAGTAGTAAAAGTCTTGATCTTCTTAAGCATGTTGTCAGGGGTTTGACTATAAGTATAGAGAAAATGTGAAGATGACATAAAATTTAATTTTTATACAATGGCTTTTTTTTTCTTCAGTTTTTTTATTTACACACTCGCAGAGTAGCATGTAAACAATTTTTTTTTCCCATTTTTTGTATTTTTACATGCTCGAATGCTAAATAGCGACGAGGGGTAAACTGGATATGCCATGGAATGCGTATGAGATTCAGAGGTGCGAAAAGAAAGACTTTTGATAAAATATGGTGTTTGGATATTTGTTGTCTTGTGTCTTCTTTCTTTTATACACTTACAATTTAGTGCCCTTATTTAAACCTCCTATATTAAATTTCATATATACTCATTTTGTCCATTTCATTTTGTCATCACTTCCTATAAAACTTTCATGCTTTCCATACATATCATTTGTCATCAGGCATGGCAATTGAGTGAAGACAGATTTTGCCCTACTAAATTCATAAAGTTCAGGCTTCCCCAAACCCGTTCCAATTCTCAATGGGGCGGTTTTTCCCCGAACGCAAACTCAATGAACTCGGATTTTTCCCATTAAAATCGAGGCAGGACGGACGGATGCACGCAGATATGAGTTATTTTGCCATGCCATTTTATCATGTTATTTATTTTAATATTTTTTTTGTATTCAATATTTGTGCAACCACCCACCATACACCAAATACACTTGCAAATAACATTATTGTTACTTCCTTCTCTATACAAACAACGGTCCAATTTTATCAAAAATTATGATAGATAAAAATAAAAAAATTACTTACTTGAACCGTGCATAGCACGGGTACGATCACTAGTCAAAGTACATGATACAAATAAAAAACAAGGCAATAAAAGGCATAGCTAAAGAAACAGAGTCTGCAAATTGAAACCAACAGAACAGGGCATAACGATAGCATAAACATGCAGCCAACAAAGACCAGCGCCGAACAGCAAAACAACATCAACCATGGAGGCAGTCAATCGGGCTCCACTGCCATTCGTACAATAGACATGGACTCGTCGCCAACCTTCCAATAAACCATTGCCAGGACAATAATTTAATCTTATCAACAATCACCATAGAATTTACCACACCAGAATTGAAACCGCAGTCATTTCTCGCCCTCCACAACACCCAAATACACGCATACCAGATCAATCATAATCCCGCCTTTACAAATTTATTCCTGCCGCAAGTTGTCCACATCGCAAAAGAAAGAAATAAATTTGGAGGGGTAACCAAATAAAATCCCAACCATCTATTAATCTCAGACCAAACCTTAGCCGCAACACACAATGAAGGAATAAATGGTTTGCACTTTCAATAGTCCGATTGCACATCACACACATCAGCTGATCGGCTTGTAACATCCGGCGCTTGAATAAGTTATCTTTGGTCTGGATACGGTCCAGAAGCAACTGCCAGGCGAACGCGTGAACTTTATATGGGGCTGCACCTTTCCAAAGTCTCTTGAACACAAAATCTTCTACCGGTTCCAGTCGCCGTGAATTTTGCACCGCGCTTTCTAAAAGGATATAAGCAGAGTTTACATTAAATCCTTGTATCCCATCACCAAGCCATAACCATTTGTCAGAGCAGGGCCGGCCATTGGGCCAAGCAAACAAAGCTAGGGCTTTAGGCCCATCGATATTTTTTTTTTATCAAAGTAAAAAAGGCCTAAAAAATATTTGCACGTATATTATATATAAGCCTTGCGTGAAAATTTTAACAAATAGTTTGTACAGTTCGGTTGGTGTTGAGGCCTAATTCTAAGGAGAGGTTACGTGTTCAAAACCTCTCTACCACTGAAAATGGTTTTTTTTTTCTTATTTTATCCAATTTTATTTTTTGTGGAAAACCATATAATGCTTAACTAGTTTTATATTGTAGTATACATAGTAGTTTTTGGTCATACAATTATTATTTATATAAATTTCCTCTTAAAATAAAATAGTTTTCTAACTTAAATTTAATTTAGTTATATATAAGGTGAATATTGATTGCTAAAATTTAATTAAATTTTGATAATATTGATATTTTGAAATAGAAACAAACAAATTAAAATAAAATTACATTTATGCAATAAAACATGTATAAAATAAACTGCAATCATGTTTGTTTTTTCAAGTTCGTATTATAGTAATTTTTCCATTGTTATGTTTATTTATCTACAAAAATGAAATTAAAGTTTATTATAATAAATATAGATATTCAATAGTTTTTTACCTGAAAAAATATTTTAATGTTTTTTTGTAAAATCAATTTTTTATTTTATTTTTTAGGAAAAACAAAATGCCTTATTTTAATGTTCGCTTTAGGTCACACAACATGTTGGGCCGGCCCTGTGTCAGAGGTATCACTTGGCACAAACACGTCAATAATTGCACGGAATTTCCGATGCTGGTCTTCTTCCCAAAGGAATAGATTACGGCGCCACCGTAAATCCCAATGCCAAACCTCATCAATCATACTTCCCATATCTTGAATCAGCCCCTGCTTCTGATCGGAAATTCCATATAACCACGGAAAAGCTTGTCGAAGAGGATGTTCACCAACCCAATGTTCGTCCCAAAACATCGTCATATCACCTCTGCCCACTTTCATCTTTACCGCTGAACTAAACCAATGCTCATCATTATCAAGCAAACATAAATCACGCCACCAAGATGAAGCAAACCGTGGCGAATCTATAGCACCCAAAAGTCTTTTACTAATAACATCAACACCATAACGTGCGGTAACAATATCTTTCCAAGGCTCACTCTCTTGGAACAACAATTTCCATCTCCACTTAGCAAGAAGGCTCTTATTAACAAGTCGGAGATCACGAATACCCAACCCCGCTTCCTTCTTCGGCCTACACACATCCTCCCACTTCACCCAACAAGTCTTGACCCGATTAGATACACCTCCCCAAAGAAATTTGCGTTGAATTTTCACAAGTTCACGCCACACCGTCATTGGCATTTTCATATATGAAAAGGTAAAATATGGGGATTGCATTCAAAACCGCATTAATCAAAATAATTCGCCCACCAAAACTAACAAATTTGTTTCTCCAAGAATTAAGCCGACACCGTATTGAATCCAACATTGGCTCCCACGTAGCCAACTTTCGAGAACTAGCACCCACGGGCAAACCAAGGTACTTGAAAGGGGTTCTACCGATTCGACAATTGAGAAAATCTGACGCCATACCAAGGAACTCTTGAGATAAGTTGACACCGAGCACACAACTTTTCCAAAAGTTTACTTTGAGACCGGAGGCCATTTCAAATCCCCTAAGAGTAGCTTTCAACACCCAAAGGTTTTCAATTGTAGCCTCCCCTATACAAAGGGTATCGTCCGCATATTGTAACATAGACACCGGAGTCCCACCTCCACCAACAAGAAACGAGCGAAATCTATTTTAGCCACGACACTACGCATAAGCCCGCCTAGACCTTCCGCAACCAAGAGAAAAAGAAGCGGAGCAAGAGGATAACCTTGCTTAAGGCCCCTCATGATAGGAATTTCTTGGGTCGGGCAACCGTTCACTACACTACTAGAAAACATGCGTTTAGCAACCGATTTAGAGACCAAAATTTTTCGGTCGCTATAGAGACCGAATTAGAGACTGATTTTTTAATCGTCAAAGTAAAAATAAATCGGTTGCTATATCGGTCGCTACTTAATTATAGAGATCGAATTAGAGACCGATAATTAGCAACCATTAAATCGGTCGCTTTAGAGACCGAATTAGAGACTATTATTTAAAGTTCAAAGTCCAAAACTTTTTGGTCGCTGTATTGGTTGCTATAGAAACCGAATTGGAGACTGATAATTAGCAACGAGACAATCCGTTGCAAAAGTTTTTTTTTTGTACATATCACTAAAAAAAATTAATCGAATGAAATATTACTATTTTTTTTCAGGAAAAACATTAATTAATAAATATTGATGAATTTCCACGTCGTCAACCTTCGACCACATCACGAAGGAGCCATGTACTACTCGAAGTACAAATTCAGGTTTTCTTTCTTCTTCTGTTTTGTTTCTCTAATCTCGGTTATACGATTCATCTTCACATATGCTTGTTAATTGCGTTTAGATTCCGCGAAACTAATCAAAATATTGTTCGGTATGCGATTCTTCTCGAATTCTAGCTTCTATCTTAACGAAATCGGGGGAAATTAGGGTTTAAGAAATCAATGTCGATTCCTCGATAGTTTAGTAAATTTTGATGTGTTTTCCTCTTAGAACATTGTCTGTGAGCTGATTGAATTGTACATCACATGAAATTTTAGAGTTAATAACTTCCAGGATTCAAAGCCTGAGAATATTCGTATATCATGAATACTGATATTTGGAATGAAATTTTTCCTACAGTGTTTTTTGTGATTTTTGAATGGTTAAAAGACATAACTTAATTTGATGTTAGATATATCCTTCGATATTTATACCTTAGGATATTCATATATCATGAATACTGATATTTTTGGAGGCCCCTTTTTTTAAATTAAGTTTGTTTGCACTGTTCTGTTCTGATGTCTTTTATTGGTCTATTAGTCCGTTCAAAGACCAATTTTGACAGTGAGTTACACTTCTATAGACCGGGAGTGTTTTTGCACTGTGTATGTTTTCCACTGTCATAAAATTTTGAATCTATATGATTTTGATGATTTAAATTTGTGATATTTGAAATTTAATGATTTTATTTGTGCTTTGATGGAAAGGCAGGAGTGTTTTTGGCTATGCTTATCCAACTTATGAATGCCACAAAGGAGTTGAAAAGAATAAGCCAGAAATTGAGCAACTTCGATTTTGGTGCCAGAATTGGTATGCTTATATCGATTGTTTCTCCGCGCTTAACTTATACTTGATTACTTCTAGTAAATAATGAAACTGACACTATTTTTATTTTCCCATGTTGCAGGACTTTGGTTGTTGTTTTGACAGTGTGTGAGAGATTGGTTGATATTTTTATATCATGGTAGATGACTATACTATCTTGCATGTTTTCTGTTCTAATTTTAAAAAGTTTATCATGGATTCTTATTTTTTTAATTGACTTCTTCTTGAAGGTTTCTAATGTACAGTGAAGCTAAGTTGGCATTTTTCCAATGTACTGTGGTATTATCTGTTATGAGTTTATTATTTGCATCTCTTCTATATGATGGTAAAAATATTTATGTTTGTGTTAGGGAACAACATATGTATATGATTACTTTTATATTGTCAAAGAGCTGCTAGTTACGCTCAGACTAGAATATATTCTCGGGATGTCAAATGTGTTCTCTGTAGTACCGCTGAAACTGAGGGTACACCTGTTCCTTCATTGTTAGTCCACCTCTAGGATTTGGTATGCTATCACAAGGTGGTTAGAATTTTTTAACTCTGCCACATGATTATAATCCTAAGGTCAAGGTATGTGCAATTTTATTATTGATTGATTTTCAATATTACTCAATGATGATTGATTTAAATATTGTAATTGATCCTAGGGATGTTATAATTGGCTTTGAGGTATGAATCAACCCAAGCCTTCTTCCGTGGCTTTGTGTATGCAGAAGAGTAAGAAATTTTCTAAATTGTAGCAGCATTTTATCAAGACTTTTCATATGTTTCTTTGAAGAAAATGTACTAGTAGTTATTTCTATAACTTAGATGATATCAAGATGTTGTCTTGGCGCGGTGGTTCTTGAGTAATTTGAAAGCTAACCAAAGCATTAAATAAGATTGGTCCGTGGAACCTTTGCTTTGTATGTCTCGGTTACTATTTTGCTTCTGCTCTGTTAGCCTCAAATCGCTGTTTATTTTTATTCGTTTTTCTGGTTTTTCCGTATGCTTTTGTAGCCGCTACTGTTTTTGGTCCTGGTATGAGGGATGGCAGCTTGTCTGATTGGGCTGTATCGTTTTTTCTCTAGCTAAGGGCCTAAGAGCTCTCCGGGGTTTTTTTTTTTGTTGTTGTAGCTTTTGATGTTGGGATCTGTTTATGTTTTGTGTCCTTGTCTAGTTTTAGTTTTGTTTTGGTGTTTGTTTATTTGTGTTGTTTTTAGCTCCTTCACACTCCTTGTACTAAAATGCATATCTAATTGAAATTCAATGGTTTTATTTTTATTTACAAGAGTTCCAGTAGGTGAGATCTGACTAGGAGCAGTAACACAACTAGATTGAGAACCAGGACTTATTGAAAGGCTTAAAGATTGTAACTCGCCACACCCTACAGTACCAACAGAACCAGCTCCACCATTATTTCCCATGCTACTATTGTTCATTTGTTGCTCCAAAGTCTGAGAAGCAGAAGAATACTCTCTTGGAGACACCCAATTTAAAGGCATTTGAGAACTACAAACATCAACATGGTTTGTGTTTTCCTTTGATTCTACTACCTCTAATGGTACTTATATTTTTCCTTTGATTCCCATTAATTATTAACATATCTAACTTGACAGTCCAAATTTGTATTTTACTACATAACTTAGTGGTACTTAATTTTCATGTCAAGGATATATGTACTAAAACACAAATTTGGACTATCAAGTTTATGCTCGGTCTCTGTTTATTACAATCTGTGCAAATTTGCAAGAGACCACTGAGCCATCAATTGCTTATCAATGGTGTTTTTCATTGATGCAACTGAAATTTCCCCAGCAATCTACTCTTCATTTGAAATATCAAGGATGTGATTTTTGGCTTATCAATGGTATCTTTAGTTAGTTTTGATTTTTCCATCTCATTGATTAGTTTAAATGCAAATTGTATTTGGATTTGAAGAGTTTTTGTTTTATGATTTTTCATTGGTAGGATCTTGTTTGCATTATATACTCAGTATGGGTTTACTAAGAGGGAGAAGAAAAGAAGTTTCTTGAAATCATTGAAAATTCTCTATGTAAAGGTAAAATTCCACTTGATGCATATAGTCAATATTGGATTATCTCCTAGCAAGATAATTATTTACTATTGCTAGTTTGCTTTGTTTAATTTCTTCAATTTGCATGTTGGATTTGATTAATTTTTTTTCAAATTTTTGCTAGAAAATGAGTCAAAGACAAAAGGGCATGCACCACATTGGTAAACTTTCTGCTGCAGAAGTTTTGAAGGTGCTGGAGTCTCTTCTAGAGTTACAGAGTGTATTAGAATGAAAAAACTAAGGTTTATATAGATATAATTTATGTTTGTATGTATTATTCCTATGTTACCTATTGTGTGATTCCTGATTTGCACTGTTTCTATTGTAATTTTTCTGTATAATCTTTGATTAAGCCTAGCTTTATAAGAATTTAATTTACTACTGTGTTTTGTTATGTTTATGTGTTTATATATATATATATATATATATATATATATATATATATATATATATATATATATATATATATATATATATATATATATATATATATATATATATATATATATATATATATTATAGGGGCTATATATTTTTTTTATTTTTTTTTTAAATTAGTGACCGAATAAGCGACTGATTTGTTTAAAAATTAAATAAGTTTAGTCTCTAATTTGGTCGCTAAAACTGGTCACAAAATCAGTCGTTAAAATTAGTCACTGAATTAGTTGCTAATAGTGTCGCAAACTCTGTCTCTAAACTGTTCTCTGATTTCGGTATCTAAATTGGTTGCTACAATTGGTTGCTAATTCAGTCTCAAAATTCAGTTGCTAATCGGTTGCTACAAAATCGGTTGCTGATTTGGTCACTACGGATCAACGACCAAGGTTTTTGCTACTGATTTTAATTGGTTGCTAAATCGGTCGCTAATTGAATTAGCAACCGATTTTAATGAAAATCGGTCGCTAACTCGGTTGCTAAACACATGTTTTCTAGTAGTGCTAACACCGATAAATTCCCTCCGCACACACATGTCTTCATCCAAGCCCTCCACTTTGCACAAAAACCAAATTGCGACCAAGCATATAGTCGAGAAAACCCCAATCCACCGAGTCGTATGCTTTTTCAAAGTCGACTTTAAAAATCATACACTCCTTACCCGTCTTCTTCGCAAAATCAATCACCTCATTCACAACCACCACCCCCTCAACCAATTGCCTCCCCTTCAAAAAAGCCGATTGTGTTTTAGGGATCAACTTTCCAATAACCATAGCCAATCTCCTAGCCAACACCTTCGATAAGAGCTTATACCAACAACAAATTAAAGATATAGGCCGAAAATCACTTAATAATATAAATTTCTAATATTATTAAATAATAAGTAATTTATTTTGATTGTCCAAATAATATTTTTAAGGTAAAATCACACATTTGGTCCTTTATCTTATTTTTTTATAACACTTTGGTCCTTTATCTTTCATTTATTTGTAACATTTTGATCCTTTATCTTATCTTTTTGTAACACTCTGATCCTTTATATTTTATTTGTAACATTTTGGTCCTTTAAACAACTTGAAGATATGAAAGAATTGATGAAGACGATGAACATATTTATCAAAATTATGAGTTTTATTTAATTTTAATATAAAGGTATCTTAACAAATAAAATTCAGCACTTTTTTAATAAAAAATGAAAAAAGGGTTTATATGTGAATGTTATAAAAGATAAATGATTAAAATGTTACAGATAAAATATAAAGGACCAAAGTGTTACAAATATATAAGATAAATGACCAAAGTGTTACAAATAAAAGATAAATAACTGAAATGTTACAAAAAAATAAGATAAAAGACCAAATATATGATTTTGCCTATTTTTAAATAGTTGTGTCCATCTAAACACATTTAACATCAAAAACACGGTTAGAGATTTACTATAACAAAGAAAGGTGAGATTTACACAACCTTTTGATAATTTAAGAGTATTTATCAAACAAATCAATGAGAATAAATTACATATGTAAATTTGTTTGTCATATCCACAACTAAGTTTCAACCAATTTTTACTTCATATATGATGTAGTTTGTTTATTAGTTTTTGAGTAAATAACTCTAAATTATCAAACATTAGTACGGTAGAAAAAATAAAAAATAAATAAAAATGTTTTTGATATTGTATTAGTTATTTTTTTTTATCGACAAATATATTATTATTAATAATTAAGTTTTTGAATAAGACGAATAGAGGTTTATAAAAAAGGCTACAACAAAAGTAGAAATTTGTAGAGCAAGTCCATTTTTGCCTATATATCGTGGACTTCCATTTTTGCCATATTAAATGCTACGGGAGGAATTTGTTATTATTTGTAGTTTATAATGTTTGTAGAGTGAGGTAGAGAGATCGAGAGACATACGTACAACTAGCTTTTGTTGGTTAAGAAAATGGCTATTCAATTCACCTGTTTTATTTATTTTCTAATTCTTATAGATACATACCCCCTCCATTCTAAAATATAATTAAAAGTTGGTCAATAAAAATGAATATATATTATATTTGCTGTTCAAAAAAGAAGAAGAATATATTTTGTCTAAATCTTTAACTAAATACATCAAGTTTTTTTGACTCACTTTTGCTTATATTTTAGGATAGAGAGTATAATTTTATCGTAAAATTCAGCAACTAAGAATAATATAATTTTTAGTGTTTTTCCATTAAGGTGTTGTTATTAAAAGAATAGGAAACTTTAGTGATTGAAAAACAACGTTTCTCTGCCAAAGTAGGATTAAAATTAGTGTATATATTCTCTGCGATTTTAATACAAGGGAAAAATAATAATTAGGTTCATTGAATAAAATACAGTCTCTCTATTCTTTTTTAATTGTCGTTTTTGACTACTATATATATATATATCAATGTACAACTTTAATCACTAATATATTTAATTATTTATTATAAAAATTATATATTTTGAAAATATTTATTGAGACAAATTGAACAAAAATATCTTATCTATTAACATTTGTTTTTATATATTAATAAACATTTATGATTAAAGTAGATTATGTAAAGAGATAGCGGTAAAGAATGACATTAGCTAAATGATATATTGGTTGGAAAAACATGTTTGCACATTTTAAACACTAACTAATATATATATATGATATGATTGCTTAGGGCATGAGTTTTTTTATCTTAAGAATATTTTTCTGAAGTTTAAAAATTTAATTAAACTTGTCTATCTCTTTATATATGTATACGTACATAACAAGGTAATATTCATTCCAGTTGTCTCAACATTTAAGAGAAGGTAGTGAGAGCGAGTGGTATAGAGAATATATAGTCTATGGAGTCTTCTCCTTCTTCTATATATAATCTATAAAGCAAAAACTCATAGACTCTTTCTTTACTCAGATAATTCATCTTGGTACTTTTCTTAATTAACTTAGAAAGAAATAGATATTAAAAATGGTAAGGCCACCATGTTGTGAGAAATTAGGTATTAAGAAAGGACCTTGGACTCCTGAAGAAGATATCATCTTAGTTTCTTACATTCAACAACATGGACCTGGAAATTGGAGATCAGTTCCTACCAATACAGGTATATAGTCTTCATTTCTAGATCTATATATATGTGATTCTTTTTCAAGATCTATTATTAATTTGCATACATTAATCATATATACATGTAAAAAAAAACCTAATTGATTTCATTTTTGTTTTTGTACTAGGTTTGATGAGATGTAGTAAGAGTTGTAGACTTAGATGGACAAATTATCTTCGACCCGGCATCAAACGAGGCAACTTCACAGATCATGAAGAGAAAATGATTGTTCATCTTCAAGCTCTTTTGGGCAACAGGTTATACCTAATTCATTCCTCAATCATTTTCCTACATCTTAATTTCCTTAACAAATTTGGACATAATCATAAATGGTCTATTATCTAATTATAAATTATAATTACATTTTCAAATCGCAATAGTCGATCATGAAATAATAACTAACCACGGTTATCTGTTCGTTTTTTTTAATGGCAAATAAATTTTATAAGATAAAACCAACAGTTATCTGTTCGTGTGTTGCACGGATTCTTTTCTTAATTCTAGTGTATATTCAGATGGGCTGCTATAGCTTCGTATCTTCCTCAGAGGACGGACAACGATATAAAAAATTATTGGAATACTCATTTGAAGAGAAAGCTGAACAAAGATCAAAGTTCTGATGAAGGTGGTATTGATCAAGAAGCTCGTTCGCAGCCGCCAAATAAAGGACAATGGGAGAGAAGGCTACAAACAGATATTCATATGGCCAAACAAGCCTTATCTGAGGCTTTGTCTCTTCAACAAAGCCCAACCAAATCTGAGATGAAGCCCTCATCAAGTTCTTCTCATTCTCATCATGAACATCTACCAAATCTGCATATTCCATCTCCATATGCATCAAGCTATGAAAACATTGCTAGATTGATGGAAAATTGGATGAAATCACCTAACTCAGCTGAAACAAATTCCTCATCAATATTCAGCAACATAGTGACCACTGCAGGATCAAGTTGTAGTGAAGGAGCACAAAGCACAACACAAGATCATCATATTTTTGACTCTAAAATGTTCACCTCCAAATCTGAATATTATGCCTCTAGATTTAGGGCAACTCATGAAGGGAACAACAACTTGATGACTACTAAAGATAGTCTCTTTCAAGATGAAATGATTAATATTAAAGGAAAGATGGAAACAAATGTCCCTTTAACTTTGTTGGAAAAATGGCTTTTTGAAGATGGAGGGGCAACTCATGAATGCCATGAAGATCTTATAAATATGTCATTGGGAGATCAAAGTACTTCAGATTTGTTTTAGAAATTGTAGCACTACAACTCATATCAACCTCTAGTTCTGAATTTCAGGTTCATTGTTTATGGCATTTTTGGTTGGTTAAGACCTACTTTGAAGTGTTTGATTCAAAAAAAAAAAAAGACCTACTTTGAAGTCTAGAACTACTGCAAATGAAATTGATAACATCTTTCTTAATTACTCTACAAGGAATTGAAGGAAAGAATTGTACATTATAAGTACATCTGTATCCTATATATTAAATTAGTCGCAATGTAGTAGAATTAATAATTAAGAGTTCAATGTGTTTGTGTTTTGGATATTAATTTATTTTACTGTTTTGTGTTTAATTATGCCGTCTAATATTACAAGGTGTACCATATTACAATTGATAATGTTATTTTAGTAAATGAAGTTAATTTTATAATAGAAATTAGGATACTTGTGGATAGGGTTAAATGCTCCTTATGGTAAGCAGGAACCAAATTGTCTCCGATAACAACGTTGACACAGTTACAATATCAGTAGTTCAATTTTAATGAATGGTCAAGATCATTTAATTTTGATGTATATGTATTGCAAGCCTTCTGATGTGAAATCAATGGATAAGAACAATTACTGCATGTTACTGTGTTCTTTTTGCACAACAATAAATCTTGGTCCTCGTAAGCACTCTGGACATCCATAAGTTTCTCCATATTTAGCGGGAAGTGTCATATAGGATTTTGTGGAAAAGATTGTTCTGAGGGCCGCGGTGTGTGTTTGGTTTGGGCTGCACGGTTGGTGTTGCACCTCTCTAAATGAGGAGGTTGGAAAATGTTTAGTGGAGGTTTTAGGTTTTTGCCGTTTATGACCTAGTTTGGCCTTTTTTTCCCCTCTTGTTGATAGTTGTTTATTTTATTTTTGGCTTCGAGTATTTCTTATAACACGCTTCACATTTTTTAGGGATTTTTTCTCTTTAATGATTGATTAACATTCAATAATTCTTTTGTAGTTAAAAAAAAAGTCTCTTATTAATAATATGAGATGAATTAATGA
Source organism: Trifolium repens (assembly GCA_030408175.1). Taxonomy (NCBI): domain Eukaryota; kingdom Viridiplantae; phylum Streptophyta; class Magnoliopsida; order Fabales; family Fabaceae; genus Trifolium; species Trifolium repens. The sequence continues at coordinate 45,425,538 of CP125851.1, forward strand.
AGTATTATGTTCATCTAGGGTTATCGAGGATTACACTTTATCAATGAAAATTCCATGCATTATTGAAATTCATACGAATAAATTTCAAGAACATTTAAATGCTTTAGGATGGGTAGCCTTGTAAAAAAAAATTCTCTTCATTTGGATTAATTAAATTTTATTTAAATTATATATATAATTGTTTAAACCATTTTAAAAGTTATTTTCCCATAAAGTTAATATCTAATCCCATTTTAAGTGCGTTTTGGTTTGTAGCCCGATTCTTTTCCTGTCCAGGTCAGTGTGGTGCTTTGTTGTTTCGGTCTCCTAGACCTATAATGTGTTCACTGCTTGTAATCCCTGTTGTGAATTCGCTTGACTCACACCAATAAATCCTTGATGTGTGGAGCAAATAGAACCAAGCAACCAAACAAGTGATAATAGCAATAATAATCAACCAACAATAATAACAGTAAAAGCGATAAAGAACACAGTTGATTTGTTGACCCAGTTCGGTGTTAATGAACCTAATCTGGGGGGAGGGCAGCCCTCTCCGTTCCACTATCAATAGAAACCTTGATTACAATGAGATTCTCCACAAGAGTTACAAGAATTAGAGTTTTCCTAATTCTACCCTAGTCCCGAATCTCTCCCCGTGACCAAGAGATTCAATCACAAGTGTTTTCCAAGGTGATAGAATGTTTCCCCAACCCTAGGGTCTTCCCAAGAACTTTTTTCTATTAACCCTAGTCTTTATGTCGGCTCCAGAAACCCTAAAAACACATTAGTTCCCTCAGAAAACGCAAACAGCAACTTTATATACGCGTGCTGGCGCCCCGCGCCAAAAACAACCATTTCCAGCACTCTCCTGGCGCTAGGCGCCACCAAGCCAGAAGCCACAGCTATTTCCAGCACCCTCCTGGCGCTAGGCGCCACACAGCTGCTAGAAACCCAGTTTTCTGATTTTCTGAGTTTTCAAGGCAAAACTCCAACAATCTCCACCTTGCCTTCAAAACGATGGTGATGCCAACTTCCCATCAACCACCATGCTGCTCCACTTGTTTTCACCATACCCTCTTCGAACCCCGAAGTGAACCGCTTCGTACTCTCGAAGAAATGCTTGCCTCCAATTGCCCTTGGAATTTTAGGACAATTCTACAAGCACCACCGTACCCTCTTCAGCCCATGGATTGTTCATGTCCATACTCCTGAAGAATTGCTTGCCTCTCAACTTAACCTTGGAATTTTAGGTAAGTTCCACAAGCCGCAATCCTCAAATTCTCCTTGTATCCCAACTACCTTCAGCAGTCCTACAAGTTCCCGAATTTGATTATCGTTGCTTCCAATTGCCTCCCTGAAGTTCTATAACATGTTTTGCACTTCTTCAGCCACAATTGGATACTAAACCACAAGGTCTCCATAGCTACACTCCTTTGATGCAACATTACCACTCTCCTCCCTATCTACTAAATAGCCAAGAGTTAATGTCGGTTGCCTTCTTCTAGTCCCACTATCAGAAGCTCCACCTCAGACCGAGATTCCTCCATCAAAGTCTCACTATGTTTCCCACCTTGTAACCTGCAAAACTATTCAACTACTACGAAACACACTTCAAGCCGTTGTTAGTTTCCAACACTTCCCGTTTAGTTCCAACACCTAGTTAAACTTTGTTTCACTAGTCCAACTAAAACTTATGTCACTAACAAGTTCCACCCGAAGCTTCACAACTTAACCACATCATGAGAATTTCCACTAGTAACAAAATGCATGACCACAATAAGGTTAGAAATATACCTCACATCATGTAAAATAATCTCACCATACCTTGAACCTTACAAGCTTTCACGTCTTCAAGATGAACAACTCCACCTTCAACTAGCTCTAGAGTCCAAAAGTATCCATTCTTTGAACACATGTGATAGGAGTTTCAAAGTCTACAACTCAAAGCTCCACCTATTCCCAACTTCCACTAGCATCTTCACATCTCATAATAATGTTGTTGTTTCAGAAGTAACCTGAGTATTCTTAGCACCGCCTCTTCAGGCTGATGTCGAGTATTCTTACCACCGCCTCTCCAGGCTGATGTCGAGTATTCTTACCACCGCCTCTCCAGGCTGATGTCGAGTATTATTTCACCGCCTCTCCAGGCCGATCAATCATCTACGGTTTCCAGTTTGTGACTATGAGTGCTCCCGCACTCTCATAGCCTTCCTCCTCACTGACGGCAACCTTAACAGATGAATTATCACCGCCCTTTAACGCCTCAACACACTGTTGTCGGATTAAAATTGCCCTCTTCATCACCTTCCACAACCCACGGTTGTTACTCCCGGTGAATTTCTCAATTTCCCACTTTGAACCCATGGTGCCTAATTCGTTTGATCCTTTGCCCCACGGTGGGCGCCAATTGTTGTGAATTCGCTTGACTCACACCAATAAATCCTTGATGTGTGGAGCAAATAGAACCAAGCAACCAAACAAGTGATAATAGCAATAATAATCAACCAACAATAATAACAGTAAAAGCGATAAAGAATACAGTTGATTTGTTGACCCAGTTCGGTGTTAATGAACCTAATCTGGGGGGAGGGCAGCCCTCTCCGTTCCACTATCAATAGAAACCTTGATTACAATGAGATTCTCCACAAGAGTTACAAGAATTAGAGTTTTCCTAATTCTACCCTAGTCCCGAATCTCTCCCCGTGACCAAGAGATTCAATCACAAGTGTTTTCCAAGGTGATAGAATGTTTCCCCAACCCTAGGGTCTTCCCAAGAACTTTTTTCTATTAACCCTAGTCTTTATGTCGGCTCCAGAAACCCTAAAAACACCTTAGTTCCCTCAGAAAACGCAAACAACAACTTTATATACGCGTGCTGGCGCCCCGCGCCAAAAACAGCCATTTCCAGCCCTCTCCTGGCGCTAGGCGCCACCAAGCCAGAAGCCACAGCTATTTCCAGCACCCTCCTGGCGCTAGGCGCCACACAGCTGCTAGAAACCCAGTTTTCCGATTTTCTGAGTTTTCAAGGCAAAACTCCAACAATCCCTTTTCTTAATCGTGTATATCTTGTGCATATATATGAATGGGGTAAGCTATGATATACATTATTTGAAGTTTCTAAAAAATAAAATCTAATCCAAGTATTACTACATTGAAATCTCGTTAAAATCCACCGAGAGTTGGATATTGTATTGGAGATAAATAAAAACTAAAACTCATGTAAGAAATAGTGTATTCAACACTTTCAAAAAACACTTTAAAAATCAACAAATTGTTTTTTCAAAAGAAAAAATCTCTTTTTTTTTTTTTTTTTCCTTTCTTAATTTTTTTAAAAAAATCACACTTATTAGCAAAATCTTTATTTAAAATAACAAATAATTGTGCCAAAAAATCAACTTAAAAAGATTAAGAAAGGAAAAAAAAAGAAGAAGATTAAACAACAATTAAGTAATTGATAAATTGTATTTTGTTTTTTGACAAATGATAAATTGTATCTTCAACTATCAAAATAACAATTAAATAGGAACAAAAAAATTCTTCTAAAACTACACTTAAAAAGAAACATAATGAATATTAAACAAGTATTGTATATAGAAATAAAACTGTATAAAAGAAAAACATATAGACGCATTATTGAGGTTTTTTCTTAGAATAACTTTTGTTTTCTCTCTATAAGTTCATATCTTCCCATTTTTTTAAGGAGGGTGGCGAGATTTATGTTTTTATGTGTTTTTTTCCGCTTTATCTCTCATGCTGCCGAGGATATTCAATTTTGTTGGTTGGGGCAATATGATCGGTAGGCCTATTGTATTATTTTTTTATCTTGCTGGTCAAACTTAAGTGTTTTTTTTTTTCGTTAGATAAAAAAATTAATTTCTTTACAGAAAATAATAAAAATATTACTTCAAGTGTTTAAAATTGAGTTTAAGTTAAAAAAATTAAATTGCCTAACATCTTCCTAATTGGCTTCTATCATACCTAGCTACTCCTTCCACCACCACAAGCTTCATCATGACAAAAATGTACAATATATAGCATCCATATGTAACACCATATACATGGTGGAAACCTATATTCCAAACGCTACCAAATAAACTCCAACCCCCAACAAACAATCCATCCATTCATGCCTTGGATATCACGACGATGAGTAGTGGTTTGTGATCACAATCTGGTTGAAATACTATATTAACGGAATAACGGTGCATGCATGGCCATGGAAAGATATGGTAACATAATAATTTGGTGGCGCGTGATTTTTTAGGGAATGTAACTTTAAGGTTTGCTTCATTAATTTAGAGGATAATCTTTGTGCCATTGCCAACATCCCCAAACCCCTTTGTTAGAAGTAATTTATATTTGAGGGTATTTTAGTATTTTGTTGTGTTGTCCTTATGACCTAGTTTTGCTTATAAATAGGTTAGTAGTTGATGTCATTAATATATATCTTCTTTATTCTTCACTTTTGTAGCCGTCATTGCAGAGCATTTAATAATATTCTCTTTTCTATTCTCTTATCACCTTTGTGCACCAACAATTGGTATCTAGAGCTCCGGTTCGAATCCACGGGAAACACGAGTGAAACGTGAGGCGTTGTGTGATTGATTTCGTTTCTTGAATTCGAGTTGAATCTTGAACGAAGTTGTAACAGAATCACATTTTCTGATTCTGCGGGATTGGAAAACACGAGTGTTTAGTGAGATTTGAGTGAACGCACAAAGGTTGAAGATGAACGGAAACGGTGGTATGAGTACCAAGCTTCCAGTGTTTGATGGCAAAAACTGGAATCGTTGGATGAAACAAATGCTTGTTCTGTTCGGTGCTCAAGATGTGCTTGAACTTGTCATTGAAGGCTACGTTCCAGTAGCAGCAGATGCAACAGATGCACAAAAGACAGCACAGAGGGATACAAAGAAGAGAGATCAGAGGGCTTTGTTCTACATCCATCAGTGCGTGGATGAAAACGTGTTTGAGAAAATCGCTGATTCAGAAACGGCGAAGGCTGCGTGGGACACACTGGTCAGATGCTATGGTGGCGATGCATCAGTGAAGAAGGTGAAGCTTCAGTCCTTACGAAAGCAGTATGAGAATCTCAACATGAAGAACAACGAGAAGGTCCCTGAGTACATCTCCAGAATGATTCTAATCACCAATGAGATGAAAGCTTGTGGTGAAACCCTTTCAGAACAAGTAATCATTGAGAAGGTATTGAGATCCCTTACCCCTCAGTTTGATTACATTGTGGTAGCTATAGAACATTCCAAGGATCTGAGTTCCATGAGAATTGAAGAGCTACAAAGCAGTCTAGAAGCACAAGAGTTGCGTCTGACTGAGTGAAACTCTGAAAGAGAAGTAGAGCAGCAAGCTCTGAAAGCAGCCTCTGAGAAGAAGTATCAGAAGAAGTCTTGGTCAGAAGCCAAGAATATATCCGATGGAGCTCAGAAGCCAGAAACCCCAACCTCTGATAAGCAGAAGTATCAGAAGGGAAAAGAAAGGTTTGACAAGACAAAAGTACGGTGTTACTGTTGTCAGAAGCTTGGCCATTTTGCAGCTGATTGCAGGTCAAACAAAGAAAGGGAGTCAGAAGAAGCTAATATGGCTAGAAGTTCTGATGATGAACCTGTGCTATTAATGGTTTATGAATCTGATGATGATGAACCTGTGAAGTTGACGTTTTCTGACTCTGAAGAAGTTTCAGAAGATGATTATGAAATTGGAGTCAGACTCTATGACTCAGAGTCAGAATCTGAGGTTTCTGAAGATGAGCCAGAGTCAGAAGATGACTCTGAAGATGAAGGAGATTCTGAAGGATCAGACTCTGAAGGATCAGACTCTGAAGGTTCAGACTCTGAAGGTGACTCTGAAGGAGATTCTGAAGGTTCAGAAGATGAAGTAAGTCAAGGTTCTGAAGGAGGAAGAACTTCTGATAACATTTCAGAGGCAAGAGCTTCTGAAGGTGAAACTTCTGGGTCTCCAACTTCTGAAGAAGAAGGAGACCTTGAAGGAAAGTCTGATTCTGAATCAGATGGTGGTGATTATTCAGATGATGCATCTGATTCTGATCCAGAATCTAGTGGTGATTCAGATGGTGGTGATCCAGATTCTGAAGACGTAGGTTCTGGAGGACAAGCTTCTGAATTTGATCAAGCCTTTGGAGGAAATCATGACTTTGAAGGTAGACCTTCTGAAGGAGGAGCTTCTAAAGGTAGTCCAGCCTCTAACAATGGTCATGTTTCTAAAGGTGAAACTTCTGAAGGCAGAGTTTCTAGGAGTATTCAAGACTCTGGTGGTCAAGACTCTGAAGGTGGAGCTTCTGGAGTGGGTTGTCCAGCATCAAATACTGTTCCAGAACTGGAAGAAGATTGTGACTCTGGAATAGACTATGGAGCAAGTTCTGGTGTCCAAGGCTCTGAAGGGGCAAGTTCTGAGGTCCGAAGTTCTGGTGTCCAAGGCTCTGAAGGGGCAAGTTCTGAGGTCCGAAGTTCTGAATTTGTTACTACTGAAGAAATTCTCGAGAAGCAAGTCTGGTTGCAGGCCATGACAGAAGAACTTGAGACTCTGAGGTATGATTTTTTGGGCCCTTCTGGCGTTAAAACTAATGCAGAGCTGATAGACTCTGATTGGTCTGAAGACAAGAATCTGCGAAGAGGTCAAGTCCAGAATGAAGTGTTAGAAACTGCTCACTGTAGTGCTCAAAAACAACTTGCAGATGCTCTGATGAAGGATGTCAAGGCTGAACACTTTATCCATTTGAGGGATGGAATTGGTGTTGCAGAAATTGAATTTGCTGAATATGAATTAAGGAATGGTTCTGGAAGTAATTCATATTCAGAAGCTGTTAGAAGAAGAAACTTTTGTGACCATTACTCAGAAGCAGTGTTGCTCAGAAGTAGTAGAGCTTCTGAGGTTATTAGCCAGAAGCAAAAGCTGAAGCTGAAACAGAAGAAAAAGCCGAAGCAGAAAGAAAAGCAGAAGCTGAAGCTGAAGGAGAAGCAGAAATCCAGAAGCAAGCAGAAGCTTCTGATGAGGATCCAAAAGTCTAAAAGTTTGTTTAACTTCTGGAGCGTTAATTTGTGTGTAAATATAAATTAAGGGATGGTGTTAGAAGTAATTTATATTTGAGGGTATTTTAGTATTTTGTTGTGTTGTCCTTATGACCTAGTTTTGCTTATAAATAGGTTAATAGTTGATGTCATTAATATATATCTTCTTTATTCTTCACTTTTATAGCCGTCATTGCAGAGCATTTAATAATATTTTCTTTTCTATTCTCTTATCACCTTTGTGCACCAACACCCTTCACTTCACTTCACATCACCAATTTACAAGTTGGCTCAATCTGAATGCATCAACGTCGATCAAAGGAACCACAAAGTACTCTTGATAGTAATTGAGATATCTGAGAGGACCACAACTTCCTTATTTTGTGCACGTAGATAGGAAAGACTATTGTTTCTAGGCTCACGTGGACCTTTTAAAATGGTTTAAAATATGAATTTTGATAATTGTTTTTTATAATAATAAGCCCTTGATAATTTGGGGGTATTTGCCCAACAATTAATGAAAATAAGTCATATAACTAGATTTGTATGTGGTATCTATAACTAACTTGTTATTAACTAATATAGTTTATTCTTATTGATTGATGGATAAATATCCACAAATTATGAAAAGGTAAATTAGAAAAAAATAAAAAAATAAAAAGTTTTGCCTTTAGATCATGTTTGTATTAGACAATGCCAAAAACGCATTTGAAATATTACCTGTCCTCTTGTCTTACATGAGCGACACATTTTCTTATTCCAAACATATGAGTCCGTTTGGTGCGCAGGATAAAATAGTGACAGGATAATATATCAAACAGAATAAGGATATGATATAATACAAACATTATAAAAGTTATTCTATCATGTGTTTGGTGCACACATGATAACTAACATGATAATTATTATATCATGTTTTTTATGCATAACTCATAATAATATGATAGGATATATATCATATTTAAATGACAAATTTATTCTTGTAAACAAATTTTTTTCCTAAATTATTTTATAATACTATAAATTTTATAAATAAAAAAATTTAAATAAGTAATCAAATAATTTTATATAATTTTAAACAAAAATTATGAGAAAATAAACAAGTTAAAATTTTATATGAATTATGATCAAATAAATAACTCAATTATATAAATGTATATATTAGATAAACTAGACAAATATACGACATATTTTATATGTAAATAATAAAACTATCATTGCAAGAGAATTATATTTAATTTCTTAAAAAATTTAAATTTATCTCTCTAATTTGCAATTTTTAATAACAATTTTACTTTTAAATATTGTAATTTTAGTAGAAATTTGATTTTATAAATTATATAGATATGAATCCAAAATTTTATATTACCAAAATTTTATTTCTGTAGAAAATATTCTTAAACCTTACTTAAACTGAAGTATGTCTATATCATAAAAGCAATAAAAATAACAAACCCACTAGAACTGAATATCACTAAATAACTTAACACCCATACGAGCAATATGCTCATGAAGCCTTTTGGGAGGAAAACTTTAGTAAGTGGATCTGCAAATATGGAGTTTGTACTGATATGCTCTATAGATAGACAACCCGTTAACTTTGAACTTAACCTTTAGCAACAAGAACTTAATTTTTATATGTTTGACTTCCTCGAGTTCCTGTTGTTATTGAAAATAGAAGTAATGATTTATTGTCTTGGTGGTTTTTCAATTCCTTGTCCATTATCACTACAAGAAAAACATGATTTATTGAGGGCCAAAAACCCTCTATAAGTAGTCAAAACTGTCAGTAAATAATAAAAATGACGAATTTACTGACGGCCACAATCTGTCAATAAAATGCTCGCCGATAAATTTACTGACGGCCAAAACCGCCAGAAAATATTGAGACGAAAATTTACTGACAGCCTTGACCGCCATTAACTTTTGCTGCAGTGTTGCAGGTTTGACCATTTTTGTTAGGGCCTGAGCCGCCAGTAAATATTATAGGAATTAAAAAAAATAAAAATTAAGCAAACAAGAAACTGATACAGAAATCAAACAAACAAAAAACCCAGCTTGCTGCATATTCACGCCTACCACCACATCATCATCATCATGCTCAAGAAATCAAACAAACAAGACACTCTTAAATATATTCATATTCATCTTAAATTTTCCAACTCTTAAACATATAAACTCTTTATCTCCAAGAAATCAAACAAGAAACCCATAAATTCCTCCTTTTTTGTTTAACCCAAAAAAAACAGATCTTCAGGTGTTGTTGTTGTTGTTGAGTCTTCCGGATCTTGAGGTGTTGTTGTTGAGTCTTCTTTGTTAGGGAATAAAAATCAGATTTTTGATAAGCACCTCTTGAAGTCATAGAAGAATATGAACAGACTGAGGAATTTTACATAATCGATTTGAGAGAGATTTGGGTTTGATTTTGATTATTTTGAATTGTGTTTGAGATGTTCAAGTTTGAGTTGATTTTGATTCTATTGTTGCTTGAGATTTTTGTTTATGGGTATTATTGATTTTGTTTCTAAGTATTGTTGTTTGAGATTGGTGAAAGAGGCTTCTCTCTAGAGAGAGATGAACAAGAAAACGGAGAAGAAAAAATGAATAAGAAAGGAACAAGAATGAAGAGTGGAAAGTTTGTCAAACTTTTCTGACGGTCTAGGCTGTCTGGAAGCCTCAATTTGTTGGCGGTTTCAGACGTCAATAAGTTTATGACGGAAAAGCCTTCAAAAGATATTATTTGTTTAATATTTTGACGATTTTTAATCACTTATTGACGGCTTAGGCCGTCACTAATTTACAGAGGACTTTAGCCGTCAGTATCTATAATTTAAATTCGTCAGTAAAATTAGATTTTCTTGTAGTGTATGTGCAGCCCTATGACAAAGTTCTATGATCGATGTATCACCTTTGCATCCAATAAATGATCTCAAGATGGTCTGACATCCAATATATGAGCATATAACGTTTTGTTCTCTTTAAATACTGTATAACCCATTTGGCTGGTTTCCAATGGTAATCTTAAATTTCTTAAATACTTGCCCAACATCCCAATAATTGTACGTAATAGCCAAATGTATATAAAACTGAACATACATTAGACTCACTACTACTTTTGCATAAGGAATCTATTGTATTTACTTTTCCTTAAAGTTACTCATAGGGCACTGATTGAGACTGAACTTGTCTCCCTTAGCCAAAGGGGTATCACATGATTTATTGTCTTGTCAGCGACATATAAAACCAAGAAAATATATTTGCTCCCACAGAACTCATGGTATATACAAGGCTTAATTCAACATTTGGTCATTTATGTTTATTCTAGGTTTCAACTTGGTCCCTTATGTTTTAAAAATTTCAATTTGGTCCCTTACGTTTATTTTAGGTTTCAATTTCGTCCTTTCCGCCAGTTTTGTCACATGTGGCAGACAGTTTGCATACTTGGACAGAGACGTGGACACCTGGACACATGTCCAAAGAAACATAAAAACTGGCGGAAAGGATCAACTTATGCTAACGGTGGAAACATAAGGGACCAAATTGAAACTTTTAAAACATAAGAGACCAAGTTGAAACCTAAAATAAACATACGGGACCTGACTATGGTCTGACAAGTGAACCAGTCAGTCGTCGAGTAATAATTCACACTCTAGGTGTCTAGAATGAGTTTGTATCCACATGGATCGTGCCAAGAACAACTAGTTTTATTTAAGTTTCATAGTTTACATTCGCTTTGGTTTTCGAAAAAGGTTTTGTTTAAAAATAGCGAATAGCTAAGTGCGGAAAAGTAAAGATAGTTGATTCAGAAAGATTAGGTAGGTCAAGTAGATGGAATCTCTTCCTTATTCCTGCATGATAATTGGCGCATAATATAAGTATTCAGATTATTGTTCGGCGGATTAACATTTTCTATAGTAATATGTGATTGCTCATACAAATATTACCCTAGTTACAAGTATAAGTCACCATGGACCACGTCAATTAGGCATACCCACGGGGGCCTAATCCATGTTGTCACGTACCCTAACCAAGTGATCGGGCTTCAAATATATAGTCGTTAATGTGTGTGCAAGTAATCATATTTAAGCCACTAGCCTTGAATGTCCGAGTTACCGTATCAATGCGGCTAGAAATATTATTCATTAGTTCCAGAATAGCAGTCAGATTTGTGACTATGTACTACCCCTAAAAGCGTTCCCCGATCAACGGCCAGAAGTCGGAATTACGTCGTTAAAGCATAAATAATAGAAAACATATACTCTGAATAATAAATATTATAAACTTATCTACCGATTACATGTTCTCAAGCATTCATAGGGGAGTTCATCTTCTCCACCTAAACCTAAAGGTTCCCAGCTACTAATTTACATAATTAAATTACAAGAAAAGAATTATGCATACAAATGGTGCAGATTCCTTGCTGAGAAAGTTATCTCTCCCTTTGTGGGGGAAAGTTCTTCTCGTAGAGAGCGCCATTAATTGCCCTCCTTGCTCCTAAGAGACTTGAACACTTTTCAAAGTACTGAACTGTATTTTTCTGAATGAATAATTGCGAGGGAGGAGAGCTCTATTTATAGTTTTTCTTGGACTTGGGCTTTGAACTATCGTACCACGATGAATCTCATAGTGACACGATGAAGGCGGTTTGTTGGCTTTTTTTTCTGTGCTGATCTTCTATTTTGCAAACATATCCATCGTACCACGATGGGGTCTCATCGTGGTACGATGACACGCCTCTTTCACCCTTTTTGCTTTCTTTTTGGTATTTTCTTGTATTTCTTGTCTTCTTCAACAAGTAACTTCATTTCTTCAGGATTTTTGCTTGTAATTGGTCTTCAAAGTCTTCAACTACTACTAATTATCTACTAAAAATACTAAATAAATTCTTGTCATCAGGACCAAATGTTGAATTAAGCCTATATACAATCATCAACCAAATTCACCTCAAAACCAAACGTGATGATCACTTGATGAATTTTGAAATATCATAGTTGAGATGCTTACTTGAGTTCATAGATGTATTTCTTAAATTTGAATAATATAAATTTTGAATCTTTTGAAGCAAAGTTTTCTGGTTGCACCATATACATTGTTTCATATCAATGTTACCATTTAGAAAAAATTTCTTTAGATCCATCCGTTGTAACTCAGTTCTAAATGCGTCACTAATGCCATTGTGGTCCAAAAAGAGTACGTTTTTCAAAGAAACCGGAAAGAAAGTCTCTGTATAATCAATGTCTTGTTTCAGTGTAAATCCTTTTGTGACAAGACGAACCTTTTACCTCTTCACATTGCCTTTCAAATCCTTTCGCACCTTATGGCAATAGAAAAAGATACCAAATGTCATTGTCCTTTATGGATTTCATCACTTTATTCATGGCATCGATCCACCTTTGAGAGTTAGAACTTTCCATTGCTTGATGAAATCTGATCAGATCATCACCCACCATTCCAATGTTAACCTTATGTCCCTGAAGAGATACAATATATTATTTGATATTGTATTTCTCTTTTCTCTCGTTGATCTCTTGAATGACATATGATCTTGAGGTGCAAGAATTTGTTCTTCTAGAACAATTTCTTGTATGAGGAGTTTAACACTTGTGGGAATATCAATATATTCCTCTTCAAAACAAAGTCCATAACCATATATCCCCCTGCAAACTCGACATCCTCAAAGAACCGGCATTTCGTGATTCATAAAACCAAACTTAATTGTGGGATCATAAAACTTGTACCCCTAGATCCGTATCCCATAAAATAGCCAGGAATTTTTGTAGTTGCTATAGTTAGAACCATATCAAGGACATATGCTGCAATTTTAGTTGAAAAAATAAAAAATAAAAATTATTGGATGTTTGTTCACCTGAACAGTTAAATTTACCATAGTATTTATCACCACGGTTAAACTTAACTTTTTATTCTTTAGTCGAGTTGATTCACTAATGCCATTGTGTAGATATTCTCTCTACATCTTGTGATAAATGGGATGTCAATAAAGATCACTTGAAACTGTGTGTGATCCGGGGACCATAACCTCTTTATTTATAGAACTCAAAATTAGGGTTGATTATTGGTATTTCTATTTTTAACCCATCACAAAATAGAATTACCCACTAGTCTCTACACATTAAAGACACACACCCTATTAGATACTCATAAGTTCACTTTAGTCAAACTTTAATAGATCACTTATAATTGGACTTAACTTAAGTGACAATCCATAACATAATTATTGATCATATAAGTCCAATGTTTGATAATTGATCCAACATTTTTAATTTTCTTTTTAAACAAATTTGTGTTTAATTTTATCTTTTCTTTTTGGTCTTCATGCACTATTTATCTTGTTATATTGCTTGGTAATGGTCTGAATTAATACGACTAGTACCCCTTTGATGTATAATTATTAGGGACCAAAAGAGAGTAATTTTCATTCAAGCATGAGTCTCTCAAAATCACATGATGACCTTTGATGTAAGATTAGAGAACTCGTATGGCATTGGATAGAAACACTAGTTAATTAAGAGTAATTGAACAGAACCACTTGTCAAACTATGACTTTCTTGCTATCCAACTATACCTTAGATTAAGTAAATCATGTGGCGCAAGGACGTGCATTATAAAGGTTGCCTTGTCGATAGGGGTCATGCTCTTAACTATTTCGGCTTCTCTTATTTTCATATTAATATTTATAGGGTAGGTGACCGTAATTAATGATTTACTTTAAATTCTTCATTGCCTTACGACCACAAAACTTGGCAACCAATGTCATATATATGCAGACAAACTAAGTATAAGTGGCCTATATTACATGCTGACTTAATTTGAAATGAAATACAATAACTAATGTCATTGTCTCATTATTATAAAATATAAAAAATAAAAAGACAATAACTATTCGGATTCTTTTGGACCCTAGTGGTTCACAAAAGCAATACACAAATGTCGACCCCTTGTTACATCAGTGACTTAATTGTACCTTTTCAACATGCATATGAATGAATGTTTAATTAGCACGCTATAGATATTTCAAATTTTCACATTATACTGATGTGATCTACCAAGTTGGAGATTCAGCATAATCAGCCAAAGAATAGGTCCAATTTACACTTATGAATGAAAACTTTTATGTTTTTACAATAATCACATGGACCTTATAACTAATCTTAGTTCTTCAATTCTCAATGAATATACTAATACAAGACCTTATAGGGTATGGAATAATTCTTTACCGATTTGTGAAGGTACTAGCGATCTTGTTTTGTTTCTGATGCTTATGTTCTTGGCCATTCTCATGTCTACCTTCAGTTATTTTTTCTATGGATTTAGGTGCTGTATGACAGCTTCATATGCTATTTTTAACTGCCGAAGGGAATAGTGAATGGTTGCAGTAGTTTCTTCCCACTTGTGTTTCAATTAGATCTATTTAGGGTGTAAGTAAAACACTTGCTTAGAAAAAATAACTATAAATTATGGAAATTAGTTCAAAAATTGACTGTTCTAGTAAGAGTATAAACAAATGAGTTCGTTTGTATCCTACAAAATTTGGACCTTAAAGTTTACAAAAACAAGAAAACATTAGTAATATATTAGCAACAATAATGTTAAACTTCGAATCACTTTCAAAAATAGCATAATTATAACTTTTGTGAATCGTCTCCTCCATTGCGCGTAGAAGGGAAGCAGCTTCTCTTTCCATAGTAGAGAGTAAACACCATTTTCACCCGGTTCCCGCCAACACAAACAAGTCATTAAACCAAAAGATAAATGAGTATTTTTGAAAGAAATTTTTTTCTATCATTTAAAAAAAACTAAATATTATTTATCAAAACAGTAAAAAAAAAAACAAAATTTGATATTTTTTTGAATTTTTAGCACTCATTATAGTCAATATTCAATTTTTTATAAAAAAAAATGTAAAAAACTAGTATATTGCTTATAAAGAATGAAATTGTGTTGCGTCAAAAAAAAAAAATGAAATTGTGTGTTTTCCTCTAAAATTATTATCTCTAAAGATACAGCAATTGGCAAATAGTTTTTTTGTTCATAAAAATAATTATTAATTTATTAATTTAATGACTTAACATATCTATACATTTAAATTTTTTAATATACCATAGAAGCTCCGTTTCATATGTATGCCTAAATGCATTTTATTTGTAGTTGTGTGACTAAATAAATATTTCTTTAGGATGTTAGTTTTTGCCTTTGTTGTGCTGAGTTGGATATTCTTCTTGGGCTTTGTTTACATTCCAGTTTGGATCACCAATTCACCACTGTTTATTGATGAAAATTGTTCTTTAGATCCCCCGAGTTGTTTTCAAGTTTCCTAAAAACCCCAAAATACGTTGGATTTGGACCCAATTTTTTTGTATCCTATGATCCGAAACATAAGCTAATTTTGTATCCTAGGATCCGAACAAGGGAAGTTTTGGAACAAAGGTTCCAAAATCTTGTTTTATGAAGAAAAATGCAAATTGCATAGAAACAGAAAATCATAGTGAGAAGAAGGGGTTTGCTAGAAATGAAAAGGAGTTTGTTAAGTCACAAACTTACGCACTACTCGCATGTTTAACCGAATAGCGATATATTCGATTTTTTTTAATCAACCAAAGAATCAAATATATTAAAATTTCTCTAAATTAGCACAATGTTTCTTCTCTAAAAATTTGTGTCCGATTATATGTTGAACGACGTGGAAAAATCCATGTGAAAAATAAAATAATATGATTTCATAGTATAGTTCTAGGATTTTGTATCCTATACGTTCCAAAATATGCCTTAAATTCG
Source organism: Trifolium repens (assembly GCA_030408175.1). Classification (NCBI taxonomy): domain Eukaryota; kingdom Viridiplantae; phylum Streptophyta; class Magnoliopsida; order Fabales; family Fabaceae; genus Trifolium; species Trifolium repens. The sequence continues at coordinate 45,441,353 of CP125851.1, forward strand.
AAATCTAGAATCCAAAATATGCCTTAAATTCAGATTATAGAATCCAAAATGATCGTGTATGATGTTTTTGCATTTGTGTTCCAAAATTCACATAGATTTTGGAACCTATGTTCCGAAATCCTGGAACCTGTAATAGAAATGGCAGATTGGTGAAAATTGTGGAGAAAAAAAAAGGAAAATGTAACATGTTCCACATCGTGTTTCATATGGATTTTTTTACGTCGTTCAACCTTGTGCAAATTTAAAGAAATTTTAGTATGTTTAGTCATTTGGTTGATTAAAAAAAGCATTGAATATATCGCTATTCGGTTCCTCACATTTTGATTTGTTTCTCCTGTTTCATGGCGTTCTCATGCATCTTTCCCATGAAGCGCTCTCTCTCGATATGCTTCTTAGATTATAGTCGTGTTTCTTACCTTGAACTAACGTCATAAAACACAAGTCTTTATGGCCAAAGTGTCAAATCCACACACTTTTGATCAATTCTTACACTCGCATAATCTTCGTGAGATTCTTTGAACCTTATAAAAATTCAACTAATTTATATGAATTGTCCATAGTTCAATCCATCTCATTTAACTAATTGAACATGCCACAAGTTTATGCACCATGCATAAATATCCCAGATTGCTTAGTGCACTCCCCAGATTTCTAGCGCACCCCCTGATTGTTTAGCGCACCTCCCAGATTTTTAGGGGTGCGCTATAAATCTGGGGGTGCGTTAGAAATTTGAGGGGTGCACTAAGCAGTATGGGAGGTGCATTAACCAATTTTCATTATCTATGCATGGTGGATAAGAAAAAAGCTTATGCACCATAACCACTCCCATTGAACATCAACTCACTCTTAAAATTTTTTTTTTTTGAATCGGCAAAATATATTATATATAAAAGGCATCCAACAACACAAAAGTGAAGAGGAGCAAAGGAACTGGGTACAAATTACAAAGGACAGAAAACAGTCCCCAAACAAAGCAAACAAGCTATGAAAGCTTGCGCAACACCAGCCCCCCAAACCGATACAATTGGAACACAAAAACAGACCCCCCACTAGCTAGAAACTGCTGCAACAATACAAGCAAACAGCAGCACGGCTGGAGCAAGCCCCGAAACAGAAGAACAGCCAGCTAACTAACGGAGGAGGCAATCACCCGGATCCCAACTCCATTCATAAAACAAACTCGGAGCCAATTTCAACCTAAGCATACTCCATTTCCAAGACGAGACTTTTATATTATCAACAATCTCCAAGGGAGAGAACAACCCATCCGCAAAGAGAGCTCTATTTCTCGCCCCCCAAATTGCCCAAAGTGACGCATGCCAAATCAAAACAAAGCCTCTACGGATTTTAGCATTCCGGGCGGATGCTTTTAGAACATCAAAAAGAATCGTCAAGGATGGGGGAATTACAATCTCCACTCCTAGCCACTTGAAAATTTCACACCAAACCTTCATGACACAAGGGCAATGTAAAAATAAATGGCAAGATGTTTCAACTTTGCCCACACACCCCACACACTCCCAAGGCATCTCCGAACCAACTATTCCTCTAACCGCTAGATTGCTCTTTGTAGGAATTCTATCATAGAGTAATTGCCAAGAGAATGCAATCACTTTTGAAGGAGCCGAGCTATCCCAAATATTATCCAACTCACTCTTAATTTAGTTATATGCCATTTTCGACAAACAACTTATTTATTGTGCCCAGCTAAAGAAAGCAAGAAATGAAGAAAAAATATTTTTTTTTAAAACAAGAAAATATAAAGTTGACACCGAAAAAGAGATTAATAAAAAAGAAAAGAGATAAAAATGAAACTATTGTGCCCAGCTATTTTAATTAATAATGATAATTTTTTCAAACTACTTGTAATACCAAGTACAAAAGAAAAAAAACAACAATATTTAGCCATTTTGTTGGGCCTTCTACATGGCCGCGAGTGCATGTCCCACGCTGTAATATTCAAGGCCCATATATTATTTTTTCTCTCATAAAATTATAGCTTGAAGAATTCTCTTTAGGCCCCCTGCATTTCTTTTTTACCCCCCTTAAATTCCATTGTGTAAAATTTGAGCAAAAAAATTCGGTTTTTACGAACCGAAGTAATCAATGGGAAAAACCGAAACTATAACTAACGGTTCGTAAAAACCGAAACACCGTGAAGGGGCAAAAACGTCAGTAAGGGGGATAAAAAAGAAATGTGGGGGGCTTAAAAAGAATTCTTCTTATAACTTTGTATGTCAAATTCAAATTTAATTTAATTAGTTTTTTAGTAGATAGGCTAAATGACAAAACTATTATAAACTCACACACATAAATGGAAGAGGTAAAATTCAACTCTGACATTCAGCCAAACAATTTCGACAATTATTCTACTCATATATAATTTTGTATCCTATTATGACATAGTATATCATAGTTTTTTAAACAAATCAATTAAATATAGTTTTTCTTGACTAATAGTAAAACAAAATAAATATTTTATTTATTAATAAAATTTAAATATGATATAATATAATATTACAAAATATCTTTGTTATTTTTAAGGTCATCCATGTTAACAAGTGTCTTAAGACACAAGTTAAAGAAGCCAAAAGTAATATTTTCGTATAGGAAATAACATTTTTTTTCTTTTAACAATCTTTAAATTAAGTCAAAATATACTTTCATGTTTTGAAACTAAACTATTACCACCGGACTATTACCTTGAATGTACAAATTCATGGTTAGTAGTATACTTTTTTACTAGGGATGTAACTAGTTTAGTTCGGACCAATTTTTAGTAAAAAAAAAAGTGTTTGTATGGATAAAATTTCTATTGGTTCGATTTTAGTGTTTTTATTTTCAAAAATTGAACCAAACTAACTGGTGTGGTTTGAATTAGTTCAATTCCATTAATCGATTTAAAATGCTTATTTTTCAAAACAATAAATTTATCTTGTGTATTTCCTGTTATCATTTTTTCGGTGTATTATATTTATAGTTATCAATTTTTCAAATTATTTTATTTTCGAACAAACTATTTCATGCTGTCTATTTTTCAAAAATCTTAGAATTAAATAAATTCATACGACATATTCAAAATTAAATAAATTAATAGAATTTCATTTCCTTATTTTATTAGATTTTTTTTTTAATAAAAAACCAAATAAACTAACATAATTTTGTTTCTTTTTGTAAAAAGAAAAATCATTTTCCACAAGCAAATATACACTTAATCATATTATTTCATCTAATATTTATCAAAAATAGTATTAGTAAGAGGTTTAGTTCGATTCATCGGTTTTTAAAATTGAAAATCGAGAACCGAATCAAACTAGTTCGATTCACCAGTTTATCAATTTTTATATTGAAAACCAAACCAAACTATAGTTCAATTTTTCCCGATTCTATTTTATTTTTATCCGAATCAAACTAGATTGGTTAATTTTAAATTTGATTTGATTTATCGGCTTTGTCTAAACCGGTTACACCCTAATTTTACCAAATCACACTAACTCATTGCAATTTTTTTAAACTCGTCGAGGATCCAAACATATGCACTATATTATAAGATCTACCACACAAACAAGTGCAATGGTTGTGGAAAGTATTGTTAAACCTACGTCTTATGTGAATAGCTTAATTTGGTTCCACAGTTCATATCAAATGGGAGTCAACTATCTAGAGGCATCCTTAAGTTTAATGTTGATGGAGCACAAAACAAAAGAAATGGTTTCTCAACTTGTGCAAGGTTGATGGCGGATTAGAGATGCTTAGGGTGGCCTTATCCAAGGTTTATATTTCAATCTTGGTCGCAATAATTCTACGGTGCTAAGATGTGAAGTTCATGTATGCATATTGTTCGTCATTTTCACCTTGCTCGTCTTATTTTTTAAATGAATTCTACCATTATTGCAATTGTTGTCTTTAATGGTTCTACCACCATCTCTTATCTCAAACCTCTTTTAATTAGAACAAATTCTTAATTTACTACACATTTAAGATTGATTTGTCCCTATTCAAAATTGCTTTAGAGAACCAACACATGCATATATTTATTAGCAAGAAAATGAATTGAATACTTTGATATTTCTTTCTCCTCCGTTTTAGTCACTTCTAATTGTAATTTTTTGTGTACTTTTTTTTGTAAAGATGTTTTCATCTCCGATTTAATTTAATTTGATAGTTTATTCTTAATATTATATAAAAAAAAAAAAAACAAAGGCATCTTTATTTATGCCAAACACGGCAAACAATACAATTTTGAGAAATTTCTTGTAGTTTTTGTTAGTTTTTGTAATTCAAACTTCTGACAAGAATAACTTCTGAAGGGTGCAGCCTCTGAAGCAGTCTTGCTCACCTCAACTTCTGAGAGGTTACAGGCTCTTGTACTCACTTAGCCTCTGATGACTACAAGACCCTGTAACAGACTCTCACGCCAACAGGTTCTGAAGCAATCAGCTTTTGAACCAGTTAACACAGCTTCTGATGCACCTCAGGCTCTGAACCTCTGGTTCACTTAATTTTTCTGTTTAGTCAGTTAGGATAGTTTGTTTGTACAGTTGTATTTTCAGTTAGTTAGTTAATTAGAGAGGTTTAGGTTTGTTAGTTGGCGTGTTACAAGCTACCTCTCTCACCTATTGTACATACATCATATATAGGTGATTTTGGTGATTAATAAAGATAACTTTTTCTCTTAATTCATTCTCTTCAATTTTATTCATAGTTCTCTCTATTCGTTCTTAGTGTTCTTAGTGTTCTTTGTTGTTCATCTTTGTGGGTTATCCCCAACAAAGTGGTATCTAGAGCTCGTACGATCCAAGGGATCTTGATTCGTTCTTGAAAGAAGAATCAGGTTGAAAGTGAATCAACCATGGCTGGGAACAACAATTTCCATGTGAATTTGCCAGTTTTCGATGGAAAGAATTGGGATAGATGGGTGAAGCAGATGAAGGTGATATTCAATGTTCAAGAAGTGTATGAACAAGTGAATGCAGCAATCACTCCTCTACCATAAAATGCAAATGAAGAACAAAGAACAACATTCAGAGAAGCAAAGAAGAAAGATAACAAGGCCCTGTTTCTCATTCATCAATGTGTTGATTCAAAGGTGTTTGAGAAGACTGCAGATGCTGAGACCTCCAAAGATGCATGGGATATCTTGCAAAAGAGCTATGGTGGTGATGCAAAGGTGAAGAAAGTAAAGCTTCAAGCCTTGAAGAGACAGTATGAACTGTTGCAGATGAAGAGTGATGAATCAATTGCTGATTACTTCACAAGATTGGTGACTCTCACCAATCAGATGAAGAATTGTGGAGGTAATCTTGATGAGCAAGAAACGATGGAAAAGGTACTAAGAACTTTGACTTCTAAATTTGAGCATATAGTGGTGACTATAGAAGAGACTAAAGATTTGAGTGAGATCAAGATAGAGGATCTGCAAAGCACTCTTGAAGCTCATGAGTTGAAGCATGGTGAGCGGAGCCATGGCAAAGAAGATGAGCAAGCTCTTTTCTCAAAGTTCAAGAAGTACCAAAGTGAGAAGAAGAAATGGCAGAATAAGAAAGACTCCAAGAAAAGCAAGGAGAATGCTGAGACAGTGACTGAATCCTCAAATGGAGGAGGAGGGAAACATAAAGATAAGTCAAAGAAGAAGGACAAGAGCAAGATTCAGTGCTACAATTGTGACAAATATGGGCATTATGCCAGTGAATGTAAAAATCCAAAGAAAAAGAAAGGTCAAGAAAATGAAGAAGAGGCCAAGGTAGCACATGATAGCTCAGGTTCTGATGATGAAACCAGTTTCATGGTGACAATTGCTGATGAAGCAGCAGATTCCATGGTATGGTACTTTGACTCGGGATGTTCTAACCACATGACTGGTAATAGAAGCATCTTGACTGATTTTGATGAATGTCTCAACACAAAGATCAGATTGGCCAACAGTGATTCCATTAAAGCAGAAGGTATGGGTAATGTTATGATTCAGAGGTCAAATGGCAAGAAAGCTGTGATTGAAAAGGTTCTTTATGTCCCTGGTATGAAGTGTAATTTGATGAGCATAGGGCAGTTGACTTCAAAGGGCTTCAAGATAGTGATAGAAGATGAGACACTACAGCTCTTTGACTCCAAGAGGAGATTGATTTTCAAAACAGCTCAAAGCAAGAATAGGATCTTCAAGACTCAGATCAAAGCTATTGAAGCTACATGCTTGTCTGCAACCTCTGAAGATAAAGATAGTGATCTATGGCACAAGAGGTATGGGCATTTGAATTTCAAAAGCTTGTCAATGCTTAATTCAAAATGCATGGTGTTAGGATTGCCTAGTGTCATAACTCCAGTAGATACATGCACTACTTGTCTGTTAGGAAAGCATCATAGATCATCATTTAAAAGTCATCTGCCTCTGAGATCTAGTGATGTGCTAAATATTGTGCATTCTGACATTTGTGGCCCATTTGATGTGTTATCAACTGGTGGAAACAAATACTTCATGACGTTTGTTGATGAGTACTCTAGAATGATATGGTTATACCATATAAAAGCTAAGAGTGATGCATTTGAAGTGTTTAAGAGGTTCAAAACACTGGTTGAGAAGCAAAGTGACAAATCATTGAAGGTTCTGAGAACAGATGGTGGATGTGAGTATACCTCTACAGAGTTTGAGAATTATTGCAAGGAACAAGGCATAATTCATGAAGTTACTGCACCATATACTCCTCAACACAATGGTCTTGCAGAAAGGAGGAATAGAAGTATCCTAGATATGGCCAGAAGCATGGTAAAGCAGAAGAATCTGCCCAAGAGGTTCTGGGGTGAAACTGTTGCTACAGCTGTTTACATTCTGAATAGAAGTCCAACTAAGAAGCTGAAGGATAAGGTACCTGAAGAGGTGTGGTCCAAGAGCAAACCAATTGTGAGTCACTTGAAGGTGTTTGGTTCCTTGTGTTACAAACATGTACCTGATGCTAAGAGAAAGAAGCTGGAAGACAAGTGTTCCCATGATATTTGTTGGATATCATAGAACTGGTGCCTATAGATTGTATAATCCTATAAGTGATAAAGTAGAGATTAGCAGAGATGTGAAGGTACTAGAGAATGCAAGTTGGGATTGGGGTCAGAAGCTCTCATCTAAGAAAACTTGTGCAGTGGACTTAGGTGGTGAAGCAAGCAATGTCAATGACACCCCCACTTTTGTGAATCAGCATCAAGGTACTGAAAGTGATGAAGACATGCATACTTCAAGTGATGATGATGATAATGTTGTACCACTAAGACCTCAGAGAAACACTCAATTGCCAAGAAGGTTAGTTGACTGTGAGATTGTGTCAGACAATGCAGTAGACAATGAAGGAGAAATTGTGCATTATGCAATGCTTGCAGATACTGAACCATTGGATACCAAAGCTGCACTGAAAAGTAAAGTTTGGATGGAGGCAATGATTGATGAGTTGAAGTCAATTGAAAAGAACAAGACATGGGACTTGTGTGAATTGCCCTCTGATAAAAAGGCAATTGGTGTGAAATGGGTGTACAAAGTCAAGCAAAATCCTGAAGGCAAAGTGATAAAATACAAGGCAAGACTTGTGGCCAAAGGATTCCTTCAGAAGCAAGGTTTGGAATATGATGAGGTCTTCTCTCCAGTGGCAAGACATGAAACTATAAGGCTAGTGATTGCATTGGCTTGTAGTAGAAGATGGCCCTTATTTCATTTAGATGTGAAGTCAGCATTTCTAAATGGACCCTTAGAGGAAGATGTGTATGTGAAGCAGCCTCCAGGGTTTGAATTGAAGGGCAAGGAAAGCAAAGTTCTGAAACTGAATAAGGCCTTGTATGGTCTGAAGCAAGCTCCAAGAGCTTGGAACAAAAGAATTGATCAATTCTTTGTTATGCAAGGTTTCAGAAAGTGCAGTGTAGAGTATGGTGTTTATGTGAAGTGCAGTGATGACAAACACATGTTAATCATATGTTTGTATGTTGATGATCTGTTAGTAACAGGTAGCTCATCTATAGAGATAGAGAATTTCAAATCACAGATGAAGTGTGAGTTTGAAATGACTGACCTAGGAAAGTTAACCTACTTTCTAGGAATGGAGCTCTTAGAAACTCCAAAAGGGATGATATTGCATCAAGCTAAGTATGCCACTGAGATTCTGAGAAAGTTTGAGATGCTTGATTGCAATTCATCGGTCACACCTGCAGATACAAGAGCCAAGATTGAAGAAGATGCAAGTAGTGATGCAGTGGACTCTACCATGTTCAGACAATTGATAGGTTCTCTGAGATATTTGTGTCAAACTAGACCTGATATCAGTTATGCAGTTGGCTATGTAAGCAGGTTTATGAGTAAACCACTGAAGTGTCACTTATTGGCAGCTAGGAGGATACTTAGATACATCAATGGCACAATCCACTATGGTGTTGTATTTCCATATTCTAAGGATAATGGAAAACTTGAGTTGAGTGGGTTTTCAGATGCAGATTGGTGTGGTGACAAGGTAGACAGGAGGAGTACCAGTGGTTATTTGTTTAAATTCCAAAATGCACCAGTGTCTTGGTGCTCTAAGAAGCAGTCAGTCATAGCACTTTCCAGCTGTGAAGCAGAGTATGTAGCAGGGTCCCTAGCTGCATGTCAGGCAAATTGGCTGCAATCACTTCTTAGTGAGATGAACATTATTGCTGATATTACAGTTGTGCTAAAGATTGACAACAAATCAGCAATCAATTTGGCTAAGAACCCTGTTAGCCATGGGAAGAGCAAACACATTGAGACAAGGTTTCACTTCCTCAGAGACCAAGTCACTAAAGGAAAATTGAAACTGGAGTATTGCTCTACTGACAATCAACAAGCTGATATTCTAACCAAAGCTGTGAAGAGAGACCAATTTCTCAAGCTCAGAAGAGAAATGGGAGTTGTAAGTTTTGACAGCTTGAATTAAGGAGGAGTGTTAGTTTTTATAATTCAAGCTTCTAACAAGAATAGCTTCTGAAGGGTGCAGCCTCTGAAGCAGTCTTGCTCACCTCAGCTTTTGAGAGGTTACAGGCTCTTGTACTCACTTAGCCTCTGATGACTACAAGACCCTGTAACAGACTCTCACGCCAACAGGTTCTGAAGCAATCAGCTTCTGAACCAGTTAACACAGCTTCTGATGCACCTCAGGCTCTGAACCTCTGGTTCAGTTAGTTTGTCTGTTTAGTCGGTTAGGATAGTTTGTTTGTACAGTTGTATTTTCAGTTAGTTAGTTAGTTAGAGAGGTTTAAGTTTGTTAGTTGGCGTGTTACAAGCTACCTCTCCCACCTATTGTACATACACCTATATATAGGTGATTTTGGTGATTAATAAAGATAACTTTTTCCCTTAATTCATTCTCTTCAATTTTATTGATAGTTCTCTCTATTCTTTCTTAGTGTTCTTAGGGTTCTTTGTTGTTCATCTTTGTGGGTTATCCCCAACAGTTTTATCGTTTATATAAATATGTCTTAGAAATGATATTGGATCTTACTCATCCTCACAAAACTGGTTTGTAAGGTGATGATTGCCTCTTACTTATAAACACTTATTCATACCATCTTAGAAATGATATTGGGCATAACTTATCCTCACAAAATCGACTTGTAAAATAAGAATTATCTCTTATTTATAAAAATATATTCAGGTCATCTTACAATCAATATGAAACTTCTTATTATATGTTCTCATTTTGAGTTAGAAAATCTAATTTAGGCATTATATATAATTGATTAGATTGTTATTACTGAAATATATAGATCTTTATCTGTTTAATGACATGTAGTCCGGAGAAAATGTCTAAATTGTTGTATCTGAAATGACGTCGGTCGTGAAGGATCTTTTTAACATATACTGTATATACCGGATGGTTTTGGAATCTTTTAAAGGATTCAAGTGCCAGATATATAGGATAAAGAAATTTTGTCTTATGCAGCAAGACATGAGGAATGCAAATAGTTCATACTTATGATTAATATTTAAAAACATGTGGAAGTATAGTGATTAATATGACCCCTACACATTTGGTCCTAGCTTCAATAGAACAACAAAACAGCCACAAACACTTAACCTTAGCCTAAAGGACATATTGACATACAGCTAAGTCACATTGTTGTTGTACACAATTCACCTTTCTAAGCTGGCAAACCCTGTGCTCTTGTCTTGCACGTATCTTTATTCTATTAGAGCATAGAGCTAGTAAATCACCAAATATTTGTCCCCAATTTTATAATGTCCTCTACTCTCAAATATGCAACGGATTGATTCCACCTTATTCAAGTCATGCTTTGGAGTATCGTTTTATTACTTTTTGGGATTGCTTGTACATACATAAATGTGGTCTCATAGTGAAAACACATTTTGAAGGTTGTAAGTTAAGAAGATCTCGCAAAATATATATACTGTGTTTGATTTTAAACCAGTTTTTGGAATTGGACAAATTAGACGTTAAGAAACTGAACAAAAATTGAAATTTTCATCTTCTATAAACTATGAGACAATTTCTTGTTCTCTACACAAGTTGTATAAAATACCAAAATAATATTTCGTCTATTAAACATTGTACAAGATAAAATTTGTTTAATATCTTCAACTTTATTCTGTGTTGTTGAATTTTGTTCAATACTTACTAGTTTGCATAAACATTGTAGAAAATTGATGTAATAAATGTTTGGGATTATCATATTAGTAGGAAGTTCTATATAATTAAGGACTAAGTTAACATTGAGTAGCTAAATATGGGGATAAATATATGTCATCGAGTAGATACTAGGAAGGGTAAAATGAGTGACATTAATTGACACAGAAAAATAAAAATTATCTTGCAGTAACTTTTGTCGTTATAAAAGTCGTTACAAGTCGTTGGTAAGATTCTTGTAGTGTGGTAGAGTTAGGGATGCATTTAAAATAGAAAAATATTAATCAATATCTTTACGGTATAAGTTAATAAATTTTAAATAAAATAAATTTATTTATTTTATTTTTTAAAATTATAAATAACATTTGTTCCGATGAAAATTTTTGTTGTCTTCTTTAATAGTGTGATGGAGACACCAATTAGTGTGATCGTTAAAATATGGATATTGCTTAATAAGACAGTGTTGCTATATATGTTGATTTAACCAAGAAAAAAATTAGTTGAACCATCATCTTTCCAAATTGTCAATGGGATATAGTGGTAAGAATTTAATCATCTAAAATCTAAATCTCAATATTGTAATTGTAACTTTCTAAGTGAATAGTATGTCATTATCCGATTGAAAAGCACGTGTCCTTGTTCTTTATTCCCTTTCTTAAATGTGCACATGTAGTTGCCGCAATTTGTGGGCTTGTCATTTCTATTTCATTAATTTTGATGAATAGCCTCCTCTAAAATGACCGATTCATATTTAGAAAAATCAAGTAAGTGATTTATTTTAAAATATAAAAGAAATAAAATCAATTTTTTTTTTTAAAGGAAAAATATCAATCGTTAATTAATAAATCAAAGATATATATATTATTAGTACAGTATAACAAATTATTCTTATAATTTCAACTATTAATAAATTAAAGATATATATATATATATTTAGAGATTTAAGTTTTTCTTTTATATATAGTATTATTGGTGGAGGCTCCTCATGCATGCTTACGCATGTACTCACTTGACATAATGAAAGAATCCAAACCTTTCAATATCAAAACATGTCTATGGCGCGGGCCATTTTATAGTTGTGGTGTAACTTGGCCCAAAATATTTAAAGATGTGTACAAATTTTAAAATAATATAAATCATACATTTTTTATCCAAAATTTTAAATAAAATAAGAGCTTTGTAGAAAATGTTCAAAATAAGAATTGTATATGTTCTATTTTGGTTATATTGAAGATAGTGAATATATTTTTTATTTCAATCGTCTGCGTTTTTATATAATTAACATATGGATGGTTACATATGTTTGTTGGAGTCAATAATTTCTTGCAAGCAAATATTATTGTTGATAATAATGAAAAGAAGGAAAAAAAGACAGCGAATATTTTCTAGTTTGCTATACTTGGTCTTAATTACAACCTTTGAGTAGGAATATTTCTACTAGTCATGCTCTCAATATATTCATAGAGACGGACTCAATGTAGCAGGAAGTGGACAAGCCTCCCCTCATATATGTATGTATTTAGTTAATGATAAAAATATCGTATTATATATATAGTAGTCAAAGTTTAAACTTTGAGTACTTCACTTATTTATTAATATTTTAATTAAAAGTGAAATTATAAGATCGTTAGACAACCTGATAAAAAAAATAGTTAATAGCATGCTAATACCAATTACTCATCCACCAATTTTAATCTTATTCTTACATAAGTTGATATTATAATATTACCGTAAAAAACTCACATAAATATTGTATATAAATATAGAGAGTATACGATAATTTGTTCCCTCAATATATGAGGTATAGTCAATACAATGTATTAAAATTACAAAAATATTTTCAACCATGCCTGCTATTAGAAATTTTTTGAATTTGAATGAATAGGCTAACACAAAGCACATTTAGGGTTAAAAAAGAAGAAGAAAAAAAGACACGTCTGAAAATCAAACTAAGTAACAAAAAATACATTTAAAGATCAAAACAATTATAGATTTTTATATGAACATATATTATAAATATACTGATATATTATTATAAATAAATATAGTCCGTTTTAATTTTATTATATTTCTATTTTCTGCTCCCATATAATAAACTTATGGTTCCATCAATGTAATATTCGCATGTTTTAATTTGTAATTGGTATGTCTTATACCATGGTGTGAGTTATTAATAAAAGTTTTTGCCGATTAAAAAAAAAAAAAAAACTCACAACATAAATAGATATAGCTTGAATTACAACTTTTAGTTAAAACTTCCCTAGATGCATACTGCAAAAGTTGTTGAACAAAATTTAAAACTTGTTGTCTTAGTCATGTTATATATTGATCAATCACGTGATTATTTTTTAAAATAGCAATGCAAATTGTTAGTATGTTAGTTATTATGTTAGTATTTTTACACTTTATTAAAACTTGAATTTTAGACCTTCAACTATTTTAACCATTAATTGATCAACTAGTTTGACCACGTGATTAGATTTGAGTGATTAACTAGTTCAAGTTAAAAAAGAATTGTTAAAAAAAATGAGTTCAAATTCTAATTAAAATAATAATTGACCATGTTTTTTTTTTTTTTTTATTGAACTTCAGATTGTTTCATCTATAAAATAGAGGAATGCAAAAAATAAAAAGTCATACTTTTTTTTTTTGACATAAAAATGTCGTACTCTATTATTATAGCATTCTAATTTATATGTGCAGTTGTCTTTAGCCAGACACCGGATCCTAAGTTATATGTGGAATTGGAATTAACTTTTATAAGCCATGGTTCTATATAAGTAACTACATAAAAACATAACATCCAATTATTTTAATCAGTTAATTATTTTGATGATGTAAGATAGCCTTAGACATCGAAGAGGATAAGATATTAAAATTTTGGAATTGTCCATGATTTGATCAAAAATATACTCGAAGATAAGGATCCATGTTTATATATACTATAGCAGTCCTATAATAATAATTATTAGATTCTTACAGGGAGTTATACAGTTACAAGGGCTACATCATTGTGCTTTTTAAGTATCAAATTGGCCCACTATTGCATATATAAAATTAACGACCACCTAGACTGAAATAGTTATATGAATTTTGCCAGAAAGCAATCATCCAACAAGCCTAACACCATTGAGAAACATGTGACAACTTTTATTGAGAACTTTTATTCGGTGTCTCCCGCAAATATTTGAATAAAAGAAGATGATGAAGAATATGATGAATATTGCATATAAATTCCAAAGCATGTATATTATATTAAGCTTTAGGTTGATTCGCCCCCACCAGTTTATGCAAACCGGATGCAAATGAGTTATAATCGACGAATCCATTTCAGGATACTTTGTAAACCTTGACATGGTTAGCACACTCACATCAAGCATATCGATCAATGATAGTTTACAGAATAAAGTTTCTTCGATTCCTCTCGTGCACTAGACAAATAAAGAAATGATTTAGGAATATTTTGACAGAATTTTGACACATGACGTTCACGATTTCTGTTGTATGTTTTCTGTCTTCCAAGTGTCTATATATAGAGAAACTTTTATTAAATGATCAAGGAAAACAACTCTTAAAAGGTTTTTAGAAAATGTAAATTTGAATTTCAATTTAACTATTGCACCTTTCAAGTATATTTTGGAAATTCCCCTATAAAAATATAGGAAAAATCTCTATATAGGAGGAAGCGCTATCTACAACTACATGTAACAAAAGACAATTTACCATTGCAAATCCTCTCTATTGTAATTTTGAGGAAGTCTTGAGAACATAAAAATTGGATAACACACAAATGTTTGATAAAAGGTAAAAAAAAAAAATTAAATAATTTATATATTTAAAATTAAAAATAATTAAATAATATATATTTTTGTGAATATAACTAAATGATGTGTAGAAATATTTGTGATTGTGTAAATATTTTCTAAAATAATTAAATAATATATATTTTTATATAAATATGATCAAAAAATATTTGTAACCGTGCAAGTATTTTTCTGTAATTTTCGCATAAAAATATTACATATTCTTTCATGACATATGTATAAGTGACGTACAGTTGTGGTGTTTGAAGAAACCTCAAATTAATCCATATTTATAGGGTTTGTCTAAAATAATCCTCTCAAAATATTGTTAACCCTTATTATAATTTTAGTCAAAGATAATGAATTTAAATATTTAATAATAGTAATAATAATAATATAATAATAATAATTTATAATTTATTTACATTTACTAAAAATAGTATTGTCCGTATTTGGATCAGGCTTATTAAACATATAAACTCGTGTGGGGCTACTAGATTGAATTTTCCATTTTATAGAAAACCTCTTCACTCTGCTTCTATCGACAAACTCCTATATTCCTTTCATTGTTTCCAAACAATTTTTCAGATAACTGTTATAAGGGTTCTCTTATTGATGATAGTGAGGAAGATATTTTTTTAGTGGCAAATTAATATATTAATCGTTATGTAACTTATGTTAGTCTTTTTTTACTCTAACTTAAATTCAAGACCTCCAATTGTTTTAATTTTTTTATATTTTAAACGGCATTTAGACTTCCAATTCTTTTAATCCTTAGCTCACCCACCCAGAAGAGGTGCAACATAAAGACTTTCTAGTAACTCGTTCCAGTACTATACTCGTTCAAACACACTTAATTATGGAGTTTTGATGCGATTCGATACATCAGTGTTAGTTTGATTGCAACTGTGAAAATATATTTTTGATGAGTACCATTTAGTCTTTTACCTAATAATAAAGGTATAGTTGCTATAATCATGATAGGGATGATAGTTCTAAACACCTTTGTAACATTAAATAATTGGCTTAAATGCAGTTTTAGCCCCTCAAGTTTCACAATTGTGCGATTTTGACCTTTCAAGTTTCAATTGTGCGATTTTAACCCCCCAAGTTTCACAATTGTGCGATTTTAGCCCCCCAAGTTTGAATTGTGCAATTTTAGCCCCCCAAGTTTACCCCCTTTTGCATTTGTTAGCCCCCCATTGACATTTTTTGACTAAAAATTGATTATGTGGCATTTTAAAATTATAAAAAATATTTTTAAAACAAATTAAAAATAAATTAAAAATATTTGTTTTTAAAGATGTATTAAAAACTTTTTTTAATAAAAGATTTAATAATTATTGTCTTAAAAATAAATTTTAAAAATAGTTCATAAAAAAATTTGTAAAGTAATTTTTATAACAAAATTATTTCATCAACTACATATAACAAAAAAAACTTATTTTATAAGTTTTTTTTTTAAAAATCATTTATTGACGCAAAAGGGGGTAAACTGATTTTTAATGTTAATTTGTTTGAAACTTATTTTTAATTTTAATTTGTTTTAAAAATATTCTTTAAAAATATTTTTTATTTTAATTTATTTTAAAATGCCATATAATCAATTTTTAGTCAAAAAGGTCAATGGGGGGCTAACAAAATGCAAAAGGGGTTAAACTTGGGGGGCCAAAATTGCACAATTAAAACTTGAGGGGTCAAAATTGCACAATTGTGAAACTTAGGGGGTTAAAATCACACAATTAAAACTTGAGGGGCCAAAATCACACAATTATAAAACTTGGGAGGTCAAAACTGCATTTAAGCCTAAATAATTTATTCTTAAAAAAAACATTAAATAATTTTTTGCACTATATTATGTGTTTGTATGATTGGTAACTTAATCAAAAGAAACATTTAAAAAATGCATATAAGCTACTAACAATAAATTGGTCAAAATAATAAGTATGTGCCTGGAGGTTTGATTTTTGGCTTATGTGTGGAAAAATTCGGTTGAGAAGAATGCAATTTATGCACCCCATAAAATTTTCCAACAAAAATTAATCATCGTTAACGACAACAAAAATGTCATACATACTAATATCATGGTAAAAAAAATGCATCTAAATTTTAACCTTATTTATAATAACTTTCTACTTCTTTTTTCTTCTACTATATATACTATGCAAGGTGGGGCTTGAATGACTATTACTTTGACACAAAATGTGCCATGTACATATAAATTCCAGGCTGAAATAGCTAAATATTATTATATAATTTTCTCTAACTGGGTCCATTTGAGATAGGTGAGCTATCAATTCTCAAAGACAATTCGAGGCTTGTATATGGATAGCTAGTGTAAGGACAAGCATTCCTTCCTTGAGTTCCAATTTTAGTTTTGTCCATTTTTGAAAAAGAGGGCACCACATTGCGCTGTCTACTATTCAAAACTACTATATATGAGCACCAATAATACTAAAGTGTGGTCGATTTTTCATAATTACGTTATTATTATGATCTTCTTTTCCTTTCTCTTCTTCATAACAACTACTAGCTAGTGTCTCACCCTAATCTACACATGTTAGGGTTAGGGTTAGTAACCAAACACTAACTACCTAAGGTCTATAAGATAGCCATATCTAGACCGTACATTTTTTTTTTCTCATAAGAAATGAATTGAAGAAATAAACGGAATTTTATTGAATCAACCCAAATTCAGATCTATAGAGATAGGGTTTTGGGAAAACATGAAAAAGAGGCAAGTAGTAGTGGTGGTGAAAAGCAACAAAACTTCATCTTCAAGAAATGTTATTAGATATGGAGAGTGTCAAAAGAATCATGCTGCGTATAGCGGAGGTTATGCCGTTGATGGTTGTACGGAATTCATGGCAATTAGCTCAACAGGAGAAGGAGCACTTACATGTGCAGCTTGTGGTTGTCATAGGAACTTCCACAAAAGACAAGTGCAAAGTACAAACTCATGAGTTGAGTGCTACCTTAATTCATTTGATTCTTTACATGTCTATTGAATTAATTAACTCATTCATGAGAGTGTTTGATATGGACTCGGTACAAAGGTGATCTTATTATTTTTAGTAAAATTTAATTTGTTCTCATGTATTTTTTATTTTTATACGATTCATTTAATTCATGTAATTTTTTTTTCTCCATATTTTTACTTATTTAATTTGGGTGTGCTTGCAAGTGTTGATTACCAATGTTGATTCTTGTGTGTAAAAAGAAAAATTAAACTTCTGAATTTTTGTTCCTTGAATAATTATATATGTATTCAAATTCAATTTTTCTCTTTTTCCTGAATTTTTAAAAATCTTAACAATTTCTTCATTTGTCGAGTTTTTTATTTTAAAAAATTTGCAAAACTTTCTTATAATAGACAATTTCTTTAACATGAAGTCAAGGAAATATCAAGTTACATTACATGGTAGACAGCCACACTACCATAAAGTAGTCGCGTTGACTTACAAGATAAAAATAACTCCCATTAAAACAAATAGAGATTTTTTTTTTAATTAGCAAAATACATGAAGGCGTAATGTGGAATATAGAGTGAGAATGTTTTAAAGTTCATTGTATTATTTTAGTAAAGTTATAAAATTTTGGTATCAAAGGTTATTTTTCAGACGTTTTAAATACAAAATTATTTATTAAATTATTCAATCTTTGTTGAGAGAATACTAATTATAGATAAGATTTGATTAATTCTAATTTTGAAAATAATAGTATATTAATTTTTTTACCAACAAGATGAATAATATGAGACTATTTATTAATTTTGAAAATAATAGTATATTAATTTTGATCTCCTCTGTTTTTCTTTAACATGAAGTCAAGGAAATACCAAGTTACATTACATGGTATACAGCCACACACCATAAAGCAGTTGTGTTGACTTACAAAATAAAAATAGCTCCCATTAAAACAAATAGAGATTTTTTTTAATTAGCAAAATACATGAAGGCGTAAAGTGGAATTTAAAATGAGAATCTTTTAAAGTTCATAATAGTATTTTTTTTTTTTGAAGAAGCCAAAATGAGATATATAAATTAAACAGTCACCCGAGCACAAGGAGTGCACGAGTGAGCTACCAGAGTTTACAAAAAAACACTGAAAGTTCATAATAGTATTTTAGTAAAGTTATAAAATTTTAGTATTAACGTTATTTTTTAAACATTTTAAATGCAAAATTATTTATTAAATTACAATAATCAATTTTATTTGGTATTTTCTTGATTCATAATAAAATCAATTATTTTATTCAATCTTTGTTGAGAGAATACTAATTTTAGATACGGTTTTATTAATTTTAATTTTGAAAATAATAGTATTATTTTTTTTTTTTACCAACAAGATGAATTATGTGAGAATTTTTATTAAGTAATTTTGTTGATATTTATGGAGACTTAAGATGATATTTTTAATAAGCCCCAAAATTGATGTCGAGAGGAAGGAAAAAAAAGATAGAGCACTATCTAGAAAGTTTACAAGAACCAAAGCCACAAAATAAAAAACAAGGGATTCTTTTTTAAGAATATAAAAAATAAAAAATCTTCAAAAAATAAAAAACAAGGAAAGAAAACAAGAGCACGCCAAATCCTAATTTTAGAGAATATTTGGTGCTGGAAGATAAGCCAGGCTATATAGAACAGATTGGAGGATACAAAGCGACTTTAAGGAGTTTTGTTTTGTTTCTAAAATCATATTTCGTTTCTTGGCTAAGCCAATTAGACTCCTTTGTCATTTTGCTATTGTAGACTTTGCTTATAGAAAACGATGATTTTATGTCAAATGTTGTGTTAAAGGATGGTCATGTCAGAGAGGTCTCGGTTAAACAAAAAAAAATTATATATTAAAAAATAGATTAAATTTTAAAATTATTTTACTATATTAAATTTATTAATTAATGTTTCTGGATATTAATTAGCATTTTTCTTTCAAGGTTTTGAGGTGTGTTTAAAAGTATGTGTAAATTAAGTAAAAAAAAGTACAGATGCAAATAAAAATAACTAAGCAGTGGAGAGCCTTTAAAAAAAAACAAAAAACTAAGTGAAGGAGATAATTAGCAAACATCTTATCATGTATCGACAATGACATGTTGTATTGTTCAAGCATGTGTGTTACAAAAATATATAAATACAATTTGAAGGACCATAAATATATAAATACACACGAGATCATCAAATGACATCATGGGCCTTGTCAAATTTAAAAATAAAATAAAACTACAACATGTGTTAAACATTATAACACTTACCTAATTAATTTGAATTTGCATCGTCTAAATAAAGTATAAAATGAAGAAAAAAAATTAATGATTTTTATTTTAACAAACTCATCATTTATATGGTATATTTATAATATTTATTTTCGATTTGTTAATCAACGGCTAAAGTTATTTATTTTACACCCTAAAGTTTTTTTTATATGCAAAAAAATTCAATTATAAGGAGTACAAGATATAATTGGATGAGAAAAAAAAAACATGTTTCTAGAGAGAGAAATTCTGGCGATTCCGTAAGCACGATTTCACCTTCATCCCTTCCCTGCACATTGCACCGCCCTGCTACCGTTCCTGTCATGGCAATTTTCAATATCCCATGGAATTGCTTAAACATTGATCCTGAACCACAAAAGGCCCCCATCGATCAACAACAACCTGTCACTGCTCCAGCAAAATCGCACAACATCGATCACCAACAATCTGTTACCACACCAGCCAAGCCGCATACGATCGACCATCAACAACCTGTAATCGCACAACCTAAGCCGTATACCATTGATCAGCAACAACCTGTCATCGCACCAGCCAATCTGCCCAAGCCGCACAAAACTTTTGCTCAAGCCCTAGCCCCTTCCAATTTATGCGATATACCACTTTCACAATTCCAACAACCTGTAATCAAAGGCGATCGTCTTGCCATTGAAATTCCAGAGGCTGCGTATGAAGCTGGACTAGAAGCTTGCAAACATAATTTACACGGCAGAATTATTTGGCCTAAAGGATCGACTCCGTTATCGGTCGTTGCCTTGAAAGCTAAGTTATCTTTGATTTGGAGAGACTTATCCAAGTGGGGTATCATCTCTCTTGGTAAAGGATACTTTGAATTCACTTTTTCCTCCTTGGAAGATGTTCGTAGAGTACGGTCTATCCCATCATGGAACCTTAATCCGGGTCTACTCAAATTCTTTGCTTGGTCTAAAGATTTTAATCCAAAAATGCAACACAACACTTCTGCCCAGGTGTGGATTAAGATCTTTGGTTTGTCTCAGGAGTACTGGCACAAGAATATTTTGTTTACAATTGCGGGAAGCATAGGTACACCCATTTGCATTGATTCAGTCACTGCAAAACCAATGCACGAACGTACTTTTGGCCAATTTGCTCGTGTTTTGGTTGATCTTGATTTGCAACAGCCCCTCAGATATAAACTGCTTGTGGAAAGAAAAGGTTTCGCGTTTTTCGTTGACTTGGAGTACGAACATATCCCTCCCTTTTGTACTGAATGCAAAATGATTGGACATAGTCTTGATAATTGTAAAAGGAGGAATATGGAGGAATTGAGAGTCACCAAGGAGAATAATAATAAACTCAAGGCAGCAGAAACAAAGAAGGTTTTTGTTCCAATCCATGATGGAAGAGATAAGCAAATTAAATCAAACGCTATTGTTACTGTCGAAGTCATTAATGTGGAGGATAATCAACCTGTTCTAAACAACAATGATGGAAATAACAATGGGGTTTCAGCTACCAATAGCACACGTGATGTTGGATCAAGTCAGGTTAATGAAGTTCCTATTTTGAGTCCGGTTGATCCTCAAGTCCTGTTGCGGTTGCAAGATAAACAATTGGAGGGGGAGTTAAATGATGATTCGGAGGATGGTTGGAGCACGGCTTCACGTGACTCATTTGTTAGCAACACCCAACTAGTTGTTAATGAAGGGCAGGAGGCTACTGGGACAACGCCGGTTCACAACAGTAACACACCATTGCATCCAATTGATGGTGAAAATAAAAATCTTGAAGAGCCTAACCGGTTGCATGATAGAGTGATTCGTGACATGGCTTTTCTCAAGGAATCATGGGCTAATATGACTGAGGCAGATGAAGAGGTGCAACAGAATGAGGCAAATCCCAGTCCCATTGAGGATTCTAATGACACGGGCTTTCAAATTCATTTATCTAAAAATCAGAAAAAAGCTCAAAAAAAGTTGAAACAGTCTAGCAGGGATTCATATGCGACCAGATCAAAGGTTCCTCCAAAACCTTTCCGATGAAGTGCATTTTCTGGAATACAAGGGGTTTAGCTAATTCCCCTACAAGATTAGCTTTGAAGAATATTCTTACTCATCATAAACCGGACATTATTCTACTTTCTGAGCCTTGGATGGATTTAGTTGATCTTCCGAGGAGATGGTTAGTTAATTTAAATCTCAAATGTTTTGCTTCTAATACCAGAACCAATAATTTACCTAATCTTTGGTGCCTCTGTAATATTTCCCTTAACCCCACCATTTTAGCCTCTTCTGAACAACATGTTACTTTTACTGTGTCTGATAATAATAAAACTTTAGCTTTTTCTGCGGTGTATGCTTCTACTAATTACTTGTGTAGAAGAAATCTTTGGAATGAGCTGAATTCTTTACAAGCCCAGTATGATCTCCCTTGGTGTTTCTTAGGTGATTTTAACGTGATTATGGGTGCTCATGAGCACCGTGGCCGTTCTTCCCCTGCTAGACTGCCCATTGAAGAATTTCAGTCATGGACTAACTCTTTCAATCTTATCCATCTTCCAACTAGAGGGGCTGTTTTTACCTGGAGTAATGGAAGAGGTGGGACTCGACACACTGAAAGACGGTTAGATAGAGTTATTTGTAATCAGGCTTGGATTGATTTGTGTTGTGTTTCAAATGTATCTACGCTTACTAAGATACGTTCGGATCATTTCCCGCTTTTATTTGAGTATAAACTAACCAACATTTCTTTTGCCTCGCAATTCAAGTTTATGAGAATGTGGTCCCTACATCCCTCTTGCGGAGATGTCATTGCGGAAAGTTGGAATTCAGTGGTTGTTGGTTGTCCCATGTTTGTGTTAAGTCAAAAATTGAAGTCTCTCAAGACTAAACTTAAGACATGGAACAAGGAATGTTTTGGGGACGTGAATGAGTCTGTGGTTTCGGCTGAGCTTCATCTTCACCAAATTCAAATGCAAATTCAGTAAATTGGTAGAGATATCAAGGATTAGCTTCTGTTATGCCCAGCATCATCTCGGTTGAACAGAAAGGTTTCATTCATGGTAGAGATATCAAGGATTGTCTGTGTATCGCCTCTGAAGCTACCAATTTTCTGCACAATAAATCTTTTGGGGGTAACCTTGCTCTTAAAATTGACATTGCGAAAGCTTTTGATACTCTTGATTGGAATTTTTTGTTAAAAGTTCTCCAATCCTTTGGTTTTAATGACGTCTTTTGCAACTGGATTCATGCTATTTTAAAGTCTGCGTTTCTCTCTATCTCTGTTAATGGGAAATCTCATGGTTACTTTAACTGTACTAGAGGTGTTCGGCAAGGGGATCCTCTTTCCCCTCTTCTTTTCTGTCTGGCTGAAGATGTTTTGAGTCGTTCTATCTCAAAACTGGTTTCTAATGGCACTTTACATCTGATTAAGGGCACCAGAAATGTTTGCATTCCTTCTCATTCTTTTTATGCTGATGATATCATGATTTTTTGCAAGGGTAATTTAGCAGGTTTAAAAGCTCTTAGGGAGTTATTTAATACATATGCCGCGGAATCAGGACAATGTATCAGTCACTCCAAATCTACCATTTACTCTGGTTCTATAACTCCGCATAGATTAGAGCTCATTGTTGATTTGCTGAACTTCAAAACAGGTTCCATGCCGTTTAATTATTTGGGTGTTCCTATTTTTAAGGGGAAACCGAAATCTTGCCATCTTCAACCCATTGCTGACAAGGTTAAGTTGAAGTTATCTGCTTGGAAAGCTTCTTTACTTTCCATTGCGGGTAGAGTTCAGTTGGTTAAGTCTGTTATCCAAAGCATGTTGACTTATAGCATAGCTATATATTCTTGGCCTTCTTCTCTTCTCAAGGATCTAGAGAAATGTATCCGGAATTTCATATGGAGTGGTGATCTAGATAAGAGGAAACTTGTTACGGTGTCCTGGAAAAAATTATGTAGGCCTTTAGCTCAAGGTGGTCTTAACGTCCGATCTTTAACTCATCTGAACAAAGCCTCCAATCTTAGGCTTTGTTGGTCTATGACAAATTCTCAAGCTTCTTGGGCTGTCTTACTTCGAGATAGAGTTTTCAGGAAGGGAAAGGCTATTCGATATCACATTTCTTCATCTTTATGGTCTAGCATCAAAGAGGAATTTGGTGTTATTAAAGACAATTCTGTTTGGCTGCTCGGTAATGGTGCAAATATTAATTTTTGGCTTGACAATTGGTGCGGCGATCCGTTAGCGGAACAACTTCATATTCCGGTACCGCTTCGGGGTTCTCTATCCTCAACTGTTAGTGACTTTATTTGTAATGGACAGTGGAGTATTCCATCGCCACTTTTAGCAATGTTCAGCAACTTACATGCTATTATTTCTAAAGTGTTGATCCCTTTGGAAGCTTGTAATGATAGGTTCCTCTGGAAACATACCGATAGTGGTGATTTAGAGTTGAAGCAAGCATATATTTTTAAGTGTCAGCAGGTGCAAGATTTACATTGGGCAAAGCAAATTTGGAATGTTGCTATTCCTCCGTCTAAATCTCTCATGGTGTGGAGGCTAATGCATGATAAAATGCGGACTGATGAGAAATTAATGGAACGTGGTTGTGTCATACCTTCTATGTGTAACCTTTGTAATAATCATGTGGAATCTTCTTTTCATCTTTTTTTCGAGTGTCCCTATGCAATCCGGCTTTGGTCGTGGTTGGCGGGCTGCTTGAATGTTACGCTTCAGTTTCAATCAAAGGAAGACATATGGAAGTTGTGTGATTGGAATTGGTCTCCTCAGTGCAAAGTTACCATTACCGCCGCTATTATTAATTTGTTGAACACCCTTTGGCACGTTCGTAATAAGGCTCGGTTTGATAACACTCTTTTATCTTGGCAATCGGCGATCTCCTTAATCATCAGCAACACGGCATTGTCTGGTAATAACACGGTAAACACTTCCTCCAACTCTTTGCGTGATTTTTCTTTCTTGAAAAAGTTTAACATCTTTATTCACCCACCTCGGCCTACTGTGTTGAAAGAGGTTCTTTGGAGTCCTCCCATGTTAGATTGGTATAAATGCAACATTGATGGTGCTTTCTGTGGGAGTTCTGGAAATGCTTCATGTGGTGGTATTTTTAGGAATCATGAAGCCGAGTTTGTGTATGGTTTTGCGGAGCCTTTAACGGTTACTAATGCTTTTTGTGCGGAATTATGTGGTTTCATGCGAGCTATAGAAATTGCTTATAATAAGCATTGGAATCATCTTTGGATTGAAAGTGATTCTTTATCGGTGGTTTCAGCTTTTCATCATCCTGCAAAATCGGTTGCTTGGAGCCTTAGTAACAGATGGAAAAATGTAATTTTCATGGCCAGTCAAATGAATATTATTGTCACTCATATCTATAGAGAAGGGAATCAGGTTGCGGATCTTTTAGCCAATTATGGTCTCACTATTGGTTCTTTTGTTTTTTGGGATGATACTCCCTTGTTTGTTCGAGATTGTGTTGCTAAGAACAGACAAGGTTTTCCTTATTTTAGACTTTGCTTTACTTAGGTGAGGTTTTGGCCTGGTCCCCCTCATCTTGTAATCATTTTCACTTCATTTCAATAAATTTTTTGGTGGTTAGCTCTTTGCTCTCCACCTTTTGGTTTAAAAAAAAAAAAATTATAAGGAGTACAAGTTGTACTCAAGTCCTATAGTTATGGGAAAAACCATTATATGCTAGTAATGCATTTTAATGGATACTGGTACGAAAATACACAAGAAGACATACTAACTTTAGAGAATTGCTCACTTTAGAGAAGTTATTTATAATACTTCATCCGGTATAAGAAACATAACGAAGAAATCGATTTTTTTTTAAATAAAAAATTAGCAACTTTAGTCACCTCAATTTTAAATTATTGAAATTTTGCCTACCCTCAAAATTAGTGGTGGTAAAACGGGTCCGACCCGACGGTCTGACCGTTTACCCCGCCATTTTTTACGAGCTGAGCCTAAGTTTTGAGCTTGACCCCTCTAGTTGGTCCGTCCCGCCGAACTCGCTTAAAAAATGGGGCGTAGGCTGCCCGCGAGTTAAATAGAAATATAAAATCTGTCTTTTTTTTAATAAGGAATGAAATAAGATGGTCCATCCCAATAAAATTCAGCACCTATTTAAAGTAAATTTAGGGTTTTTTTTTTCTATTCATTCATACGCCTGGTGCCAAAATTTAGGATTACTTGTTGCCGCTTCACTCTCTTATTACATATTGCTCTGTTTACTCTTTCTTGTCTCTTTATACTCGTGCTTCTTCTTCATCGAATTTCTAGAATAATTTACTTTTCTTTATTCTATTACTTGAACAAACATCACATACGGTGGTTCACATTTTTTTTCCTTGATTCATTACCTTGAACACATAGTCAAATTATTCCTTGATGATTAGAGTGACTGGATGCTACGTGTTTATAAGTAAATGTTAAAGGACTTATAGTATATAATTAATGGACCTATGTTACGGATATTCCAAAAGAAGATAATATTCCAAAAGAAGATTATATAATTAGAATTACGGTAGCTAGTGTAGTGTTATATAGTAACTTATAAGATAATCTGATGAACATACAATATATCTCACAAATTTGTTTGGTTCCATATTTTCAAATAATTTAGCTTTTTTTTTTTAACAAATTAAGTGTCAAAATAAGAATAAAATGAAATAAAAACTTTTTGTTTGATGGGCCGGTCCGCCAACTTGCTTGTCCGCTAGTAAACGGAGCAAACTGTGATTTTAAACTCAGCCACCTAAATTGGCTCGGCTCGTCTCATCCCATTTTTAGGCGAGCTTAAGCAGGCCGAGCATAAACGGGGCGCGCGGGCTTGCCCGGCCGCTGTACCATCCCTACTCAAAATGTGACAATAAAATAGATAATGTGTAAGGTATTTTAACCTAATGTGGCATATATTAGATAGTCTATGTGGATGTACGTCATCGCCATTTACTATTTTATATTTAAGAGTTAATAGGTCTTTACCCATCTGTAAAGTAGGCGCGTTTCGTTTTACCCCTCTGTAATTTTTTAAAAAAAATATCCCCTTGCAATGTTGACGAATTTTATTTTACCCCATTCTGTTGACTTTTTGCTGATGTGGCAGGGAAAAAGTCACTGCCACGTCAGCAAAAGTGACGTATTAGAAAGAAAAGGGTTAACTTCTTCGTGAACCATAACCCTAATTAAACAAACAAACAACTTTGAAAAAAATTATATATAATATTTGTTCCAACAACTTCAAACATTGCAACATTATCCTTGCCATTCATACAAGGAATGAAAATGATAAGGAAAATCAACTACAATTCAAGTTTGCAAATGGTGAATAGTAAATTTAAACCTTGACAGAAATATGCGGCAAATATGCGGCAAATATTGGAGTTTCAATATCAATCAATAACTTCTAAAAATCAAATCTAAGATCCAACCAAGATTTGAAGACATGTATTGTGATAATTTGACATTTGGCATGAATATGAGAGAGATAAAGACATACATGAAACATATTTAGGAAGACAAGAAATGAAAACAAAATAGTAGAAATAATATATCAACAAGAAAAAAATGGAATAAAGAGGATTAAGATCTATGAAGCACATACACTTTTTGGATTAGGCGTGTCTGTGTCCGACACGTGTCCGTGTCAGTGTCCGACACCGACACGACACTTATGATTACACTGAATTATATCATTTTTCTAAATTATTATCGGTGTTTCTGTGTCAGTGTCCGTGTCGTGTCCGGTGTCCGTGTCGGTATCTGTGCTTCATAGATTAAGATTCATCAAACTATTTGTCTTGGAAAAAAGGAAAGTAAATCAAAATCAGATTTTATAATTTAATTTTTCTAATAACTTTTTTATTTTTGTCTTTGAGACCGACTCTCTTACTCTATTTCATATAGTCATGAAAGGTCATACTACTTATACTCTTTTGATTCTTCTTATTAGTGAAATTTATATTTTACTTTATAGTAAAGATTTGACAATTCATATTTGTCATTCTCTTAAAAAGACTAATCAATATTCAATGTGCTCATATGCTTTCTCAGTGTGAACACACCACCTCTATCATATTACTATTGTTAATTATATCCATGCTTATTTGCAACTATTGTGAATTTCTAATTTGTAATGTTTGATGCTGGTGATTTCCCACATTAGCTAATTAGTTAATAGATTAGTCTGTTTTATATATAAAAAAAATATATAAAAGAAATGTGCGTGACATGTCATCCATCACATCGGCTTAAAATATTTAACATCATCAAACTTTTGGTCAATAAAACTAAGATAACTGATGACAGGAAAATATGTGAAATTTTTAGTATGTATTCAGGTTTATTTCATGTAATTTTTATTAGTTTTAATAAGTTGCAGACCAAAACCATGTGAAAAGCACAAGAAAACCAAAGTGATACAAGCTAGACACCAGTTGAAGAAAAGTGGAAGAAAAAATACAAAAAAGGGCGAAAGAGTTCAAGCAGCAGAACACATCGTATATACCACGATGGGAAGTGATGACAGGAATTTATATGGTATTTTTAGTATTAGTTTTAGCAATAAAATGACCAAGACATGCCCAAATATGAAGGAAAACCTACAGAATCGAAGAAAAGCATCAAGACCAAGCAAAGAATACAAAAAGACAAGAAAAAACCAAAAATGTGAAGATTTGTGCTGCTCATCGTGCCACGATGGAAGCTACTTGCTCGCCAAGACATCAACATAAGAAAATCTGAAGAAAATATGCTCATCGTACCACGATGGGAAGTGATGACAGGAATTTATATGGTATTTTTAGTATTAGTTTTAGCAATAAAATGACCAAGACATACCCAAATACGAAGGAAAACCTACAGAATCGAAGAAAAGCATCAAGACAAAGCAAAGAATACAAAAAGACAAGAAAAAGCCAAAAATGTGAAGATTTGTGCTGCTCATCGTGCCACGATGGAAGCTACTTGCTCGCCAAGACATCAACAGAAGAAAATATGAAGAAAATATGTTCATCGTGCTACGATACATGTCATCGTGGTACGATGGCTTTACTTGGCGACCAAGCTGATGAAACGCACAAGATTAGTTATAATTCTGAACTGAATCTTCCCATCGTGCTACGATGGACCCATCGCAGCACGATGGCTTGCTGAGACCCATTACGAAAACTATAAATAGAGCTCCAATTTCTCATTATTTTTCATTCAGAAATAGTAGAACATTATCTACTATACTAGAGGTGTTCGGAGGAGCTCTAAGGGCATAGTTTTCTCCCCTTACGGGAAAGTTATCTCAGCAAGGTATGTTTTCTTTAGGCTTTTATATTTAGGTTCTTGTAATTTAAATTATGTAAGTCTTTTGTTTTAGATGCCTTAGGTTGTGGTGGAGAAGATGAACTCCCCTATGAATATTTGGAGTCTGTGATTGAGTCAAAGTTATAATAAATGTTATTCAGTATTATGTTTGTTATTTACTTTCTTGCACTTTAATAACGCATTCTCGTAATCTGGCCGGATAAGCGGGAGCGCCCATAGAATAGATGTTAGGGTAAGCTTTAGTATTTATATTAGAGAGAAGTATTTCTCTAAATTTCTGAATGAATAATTGTGAAGGAGGAGAGCCCTATTTATAGTTTTTCTAATGGGCTTCAGCAAGCCATCTTGGCCACGATAGGTCCATCGTAGCCACGACGGGAATGGATTTGCTTCAAAAATTACGCAGATTTGCTTGTTCCTTGGCAGCTAAATTACGCAGATTGGCTTTCGGCTTCCACACGAAAGTTGTAGCTCTCTATCTTAGCTTTCCAACGCATGGTCACAGGCCTCAATCCGATATTCGTAGCTCAAGTTATGGTATTTCCAAGGAACTGCTCGTTTCTCCCTTTTTTGCCATTTTCTATGCATTTTCTTCAATTCTTGACTTCTTGGACAAGTAGCTTCACTTCTTTAGGTTTTTGCCTTGTAATTGGTCTTCAAAGTGACTAAAACTAATATAAACTAATATATAAAATATCATAGAAATTTCTGTTATCAGCAACCTTCGCCACAAGCCGGTCCACCGCCTTTCGAGATACATTTTTATGTACGTGAGAAAACAACACGTTTCTAACGAGTTGTTTTACCGTTTCAATTTTTCTTTTCTCAAACTGCCTATGTATCTCGATTAACATGTTCCCCATCATCTGACTGATGCTTTCCTAATTTTTGCTTATATCTCCTAGAAAATTCTTAATATACTTCTTTAGGTGTGCGTGTGTAAACTCGACCCTGTTTGTAGTTGTGTTACCCAGATGCATGCAGTATTTAATCCAAGCAATCACCACCTTCTCCTTCACCGGCCCTAAAATAGTAGTCTCCACATCGTCAACAAACATGGGAAACTATGAGCACACTTGTCTGAACCTCATGACAGAATTTACATGCAACTCCTCCGTTTCTGAGTCCAGTATGTTCTCACATGCACCCATGATATCTTTGTACAAGCCACTACCTTCTTTGACCGAACATTTTCCTTTCATGTTCGATTCACATTCATGCTGATGTGAAACTACAAAGTATAGCGGTGAACTTCAGAAAACTCTATCGACAGCGTTCATGAGTGCACCGTCCCGGTCAGTCACCACAGCGTTCGGATGATCTTGACATTTTAGGAGTTCACGACACCTCTCCAAAGCCCATACAAAGTTGTCTTCCTTTTCCGACAATAAAAATGCAAAACCAATATAGAACATCTGCTCGGCATAAGTGGAACCAACAAATTCAAGCAAATGAAGTCTGTATCTGTTTGTCTTGTACGTTGAGTCAATCACAACCACAATGTGGAAAAGGTTGAAAAACTTTATTGATTCCGGATCGGAGAAAAATATATCACTTATGGTTTGGTTGTCGGAAAGCAACCTAGTGTTATATGTGTACTTCCTTGTTGCATCTTAGTTCTTTCCCCCCGATTCTCCTTTCTCAACCTTTGGCGCGCATTGTATATATTCTTTATGGTCGTAGCGCTCGTTGAATTTTTGTTACTAATGGTGGACAAAATATTCCTTGGTGGACATCTCGCGCACCAATACCGCCTCTTCTGGTATAAAGCCGCTTCGCATACTTGTGTCCTTCTAGCCTATTTGACATTACGTGGTTGTGCTTCCCATCGATTACGCTTACACTCTAATCACCGCAGCTAAGACACTAACTTCTAACCTTAAATAGACAATTGCACATTAAGGTTGTCGTCGCTTCCCGCTTCTTGTTGACGTATGCTCTATGAGTACCACCTCTTTGACAACCCATCACAACATAAGGTCTTCTTTTGTTAACCCTGTTGTCAGACTTCCAAACCACTGCAGCAAAGCCCAACATCTTCACTTTGCCACTAACCCAATCTTGCATTTGTTTCCGCGTTGAAAACTTTCTATCTGTTGTGAATTGTGGACGAAAATCAACCGCGGGTGCCACAACCATCGGTTTGTTGCTCGACTGTCCATCGCCCTTATCCTCGATCTTAGAATGCTTCACAACAACCAATGATGTACTTGGTTGAGCCATAAATGAAACATTTGAACAATAAATGCAGTCAGTTTTTCGTTTTTATAATAGGCCAATTCGTGACTTATGCATCGGAGGACATTATGTGACTTATGCGACGGACGTAACTAGTGCACTGTTCATTTGACGTGATTCCAACGAAATCAAGACAAAATTGAATGGGGGAAGTTTTAGATGGACATTAGCTTTGCATTAAGCTCAGTAGGATGTCTTTAAACTTCCTTGATGCTTTGAGTGTGTGTTGGAAACATGATTTTCGTGGAAATGGAGTTTTTTTTGGAAGGGTTTGTGAAAGTTGATGAAGAAGAGGAAATGTTTGGTTCTGAAGGAGGAAGACTATATATAGGTATCGTCCGCGACTTGGGTCGCAGAATGCACCAACGGTACATAAAAGTTTCTGTCGCGTAAATAACAGATGGACACATTATATGTAGGATGTCTTTATAGGGGCAAAACCTGAAACGTTGGGAAAACTATGATATTTTGCATATTAGTTGCTTAAGTTACAGACACTATCTGTAACCTAAGTGACGGACATAAGTATTTTTGTTATTTTTTAGGGCGCGCACCATAATTCCTAGGGTAAAAAAAGTAATTCTCGATGAAAAAATAGATCAAATCAGAATTAATTAGTAGTAGGAATATAACTTTTAAAAAGAATTAGTACGAAACTATAAATACGGTTCCGGTAAAGGGTTTAGAACAACTGAACAAAAACCCTCATTCGGACAAAATGACTGAAACCGCTTCACCGGAAGTTATCGAAAACGCCGAACCAGCGGAGGTTTCTGCCGTCAATTCAACAATGAAAGACGAGACCAATCAGAAGCGTACAAGAGATGACGACGCAAAAGAAGGTGTTTCGAAGAAGCAAAAAGTGGACGCGGAAGAGATGAAGAAACCGTCAGGTCCTGTGAAATTAGGTCACAAAACTTTCGCCTCTTCTTTGGAGTTGTTCGATTACTTCAACACCTTTCTTCATGCTTGGCGTCCTAATCTTAACGTTAATAAGGTAATTATCTATTGATTTGACGCTATTATAATGTTTCTGCTAAATTTTCAAATAATACTGAAATTTTTTAGGAATAAAAAAGCAAAAATTATCGTATTATCAAGTTATCATACACTTGTTTTGTATTGTTGTTGGTTGTGATTGATTTGAGCACTCCATGCCCTGTTTTCTTCAGAAATTTGTAGCTTAAACCCTTGATTTTCATTGACTTTAGTAGCATTGATGCAAAGCGGTTGTAAATGTGTGCATAGGAATGGATTTATTATAATTGGATTGAACGAGTAGAACTTTCAGTCACTGGATTTATCCAACAATCGACCTTGGATTAGGGGCCTGTATGGATTGACTTAGTTGATCTTATCTACTTTGACAAACACTTGCAATACTGTTTGAGAGCTCGAGCTCGGAAAGAAACAACTTATGATGTGTTCACAAGTTCTTTTCAGCTTATTTCCATAAGCTCTACTGGATAGCTTATGATAACAACAACTTATATGAAAACTAATGGAGTTTATTGTCTCTTGTTATAGTTATAAAAATATCTTATATATAAGCACTTATATAATAAAGCACTTATATGATAATTGATAAAGCTTATGACCCATTCCCTCCGGTTACTGTTATAAGCAAAATTGACTTTTGTACATTAAATAACTGATCTATTTAGTCCATATTATAGACCAAATACATCACTTTTTCAATGCACCCAAAAAGCCAAATTTGTTTATAATAGTGACCGGAAGGAGCAAGTTGTTTATCCAAATAGGGTCTAGAATGAGATGCAGGGCTACAAAGAATTCAAGCTGGTCTTAACACATGAGTTTTTGAAATTGTTTTATATGCCTTTATGCAACAATTTAAAATTTCACTTATATATCTACATGTCAGGATTGAGCGACTTGCATGCAAATTAGTTGCTACCTACTGTAATTGTAAATTGGGCTTTTAATCAGTTCAATCTTATTATGTTGTCTCTGTAATGTTAGTATGTTATGTATAATAATCATGAAGAAGTAGATAGGGACTATCCAAATTTGTTTGTTAACTAGATTGACTTTGGGTTGTTTTGTGTGGCAGTATGAACATACAATGTTACTTGAATTGCTTATGAAAGGTCATCCAGAACCTGATAAAAAGATTGGTGGACAAACCTGTGCTTTCCAAGTCCGCAGGCATCCTACATGGAAAAGCAAGTGTTTCTTTCTCATTAGGGAGGATGAATCAGCTGATGATTTTAGCTTCCGTAAATGTGTGGATCATATTCTTCCATTGCCAGAAGCAATGCAAGTGAAACATGATGCAAACACAGTATTAGCTTGTCCTGGTGGAGGAAAGCATCGCGGTGGTGGGAAAAAAGGAAAGTCCAAACATTGAGCACAGTGAGTGGCTACTGCTTGTCTAGGTTGTTTTTTCAAGATTATAGTGTATTTATACTTGATTTAGCTTGTGTTATGTTTCCTATTATTAGTATACTGCTAGTAGATGAATCATGTAGTAATTCAGATTTATTTGAATTTTTATCTCATGTGGCTATATTTAAGCACCGATCCCTAGCTAAAATTGTCTTTAAATTTCACCTTGATTTTTTTTTTAAGCGTATAGTTTAAATTTAGATACTGCATCAATTATCCACATTCGCAAGATGTTGATCTTTGGTGTCAATTATGCATAAAAAGGGAAAAGGGATGAGGATTAGAAATCAAAAGTATAAGGTAGGCTAATTTAAATTAGGATAGTTTAAAGGACAAATTGATTGATTGTATATTAATTTCTGAAAGTGGCTAGTCTAAATCTTTAAAATTTTAAAAATTTATTGAGATGAATTGATTGTATATAAAAATATATTATGCCCCAAAAGAAATGTAAAAATATATTTATGTGGAAAACGTTTATACATAAGAATAAATACGTGCTAATAATATGATAAATTGCTACATTTGAGAGAGTATTGATATATAGACACCACTTAGTTTATGGAATATACATTCTTTTGACACCCACTCACATGCCTATAAAAGAGTGTGATGTGATAGATTGAGATTCGGATTACATGCAGTCCTGCAATTAGTATATATCTAGTCATATGATTAAGATCGAATGATTTAGATTTAAAGTAGTTTAAAATGAAAGAAGAAATTTTCTTTAATTTGAATCGTCTGATCATGATCAAATGACTATATCTATCGTGACTACATGCAGATTTTATAGATTGTTAATGTGATTGAAAATTGATAATGTAATTGAAAGAGAGAGATAGAGATAAAATGATGTGTTAAATGGATGTAGGAGAATATGAGTAGGAGAATATGAGTTGTTCAAATATAAAGGTGTTAAAAAAGAAAAAAAAAAGTACGGCATATGTAGGTGTGTAAAGGATGAATGAGAGGAGATCCTCTCCCATTAATTTTTCCTGCGGTGTAATTATAATCATCCATTTTATTTTTGTGCAACACTACAGATCTTGCAATTATTAATTGAATGGTGGATAACAACGGACACCCTCCAATGCTATTTCCACGAGAGACAATCCCAATTTGTGGATGAATTGTCCCCCAATCATAGGTGTGTATCAATTTAGAAGTGTCTATGTATCAATTTAAAAAATGTATAAGGTACAGGCACTCCATCATAAGATTATTCATCCGACGGTTCATGTTACTTTTTCATGGTGGGAGACCTACTTAACTTTCCCACCCTAGCATTCGCCATGTATCAATACTCTTTTATATGTCCGGCACTTTGATACTCAATAGGTTTTGATGGATGTAAGAGTGGTAAACTTTTTTTAATTATAAAATTTTCTAAAAAAAAAATATATAAACACTTAATGTAGTCGGTTTGAGCAATAGTATTTGAGAAGAAATATAATATTTTATTCAAAGTGGATTTTTAAAAAAAATCCATGATTTAGAAGAATGGCAGTATTTGAAGACGATTATTTTAAGAATTTTTCTACTCACCCCAAAAAATGCTAGTTACACCCAAATTTCATAAAAATTTAATCAAAATACCAAAACTGCCCTTCCTTATATACTATATTTTTTTTGATCAAAAAAAAGAAAAAAAAGAAAAAAAAGAAAATTGCAAACCATTGTAAATGTAAACTCAGTTCAGATAACCCTTATGTAAACTTAGTTCACACTTACATTACATTATGTAAACTTAATTCACACTTACCTTCACAGTTGAAGGGGTTTATGTAAACTGAGTTTACATAAGTTATGTAAATTGAGTTTACACATATACTAAGTAAACTCTGTTCACATATATGTAAACTTAATTTACACTTACATTCCACAATTTAAAGGGTTTACCTTAAAATACTCAAACTCAGTTTACATGTACACAAACAAACTCAGTTAACCTCAGTACGTGAAATAAATTCACGTTAACCACTTCAAACCCAGAAAATCAAAACACAACTCAAAATCAACATAATTTCGTAAGGAAGTTGCAGCAGATTCACAATAAAACTCAAATAATCACAGAATCATGAACTGTAATTGGAAAACTTACCTTTCAAATTGAGTTTCAGAAGTGAAGATGGAAATGGACAAATTTGAGCGTGAATTCGTTTTAGCGGCGGAAATGAATGCGTTTTGAGCGGCGGAGACGGCAACGGCGGAGACGGCAACGGCAGAGATAAACGGAAGTATAGAAACGTGCAAGGTTTTTTTATTCATTGTAAATTTATTTATTTCAAGGGTATTTTGGTCAATCTGGGGTGTAACTAGGTTTTTTAGGGGTGTGAGTAGCAAAAATCTTATTTTAAATATGAGATTTTCAGCATAATGGAGGAAATGGAATATGGAATGTATTAGTTTAGCTTTTGCTTCGATTCTTGTTAATGAAAGTCCTATAGATGAATTTAAAATGGAAAGAGGGTTGATGTAAGGTAGTCTTTTATCTCTTCTTTTGTTTCTCATAGTTGTTTGAAAGCATCGATAAATAGTGGATATTCAAATGTTTTCGAATTGGAGGTGATAAAATCGCTATTGCAACTCCAGAGCTAGTTTTCGTCACTTCAATATTGAGTCGTAATTGTCTATTATTTGTAATAATGCTTCAGTGACCACTGAGATAGGATTATGGAGAGTAGTCCATAGCATACTTTATATGATTCTTTCTTTTATGCTTTTGTTGATTGGAATTTCTACCAAATTTTATTTATAGCTTATTGCTTTATCTTGCAAAGTCTTAGGACACTAAGGCGAAAGACCGAGAGGTGTAGTTGAAGTATGTCCATAACGGATTCAGGTTTGGTGCAGTCAAAAAGCACACTGTTTTCACATTGTTTCAGATATAAACCACTGATTGCAGATCATACGGTTCTGATTAATTCTATCATATAATCACTTAAAACGATCTCGATCGTACGATTTAGATTGGACGGCTGTGATTCAAAACTGCGTGAAAATTGTGTCAACTTCTACAACATATAATCCGTTTTTCATCTTTTATTCTCTTGCTTCACAGTTTTCTCCATCATAAACTCCATTAATATGTTCTCTCTCAAACCCATTAACTTGTCATTAATTTCAATTAAAGATTGAATTTGAAGGTATTTTATCAAGACTCTATTGCATATGTTACTGATGTTATACTCATTCAGTTCTATGACATTCTCTATTTTTCATGCCACTTATGTTTTCTTGGGCGATTTATGTTTTCTTGTACGATTTATATTTTATGTTTAGTGAACCGTTAATGCTAATGTAATCTAAATTCACATAGTGGAAAATAGATTTGCAAACCATTGTAAACTGAGTTTACATATACTAAGTAAACTCAGTTCACATAACCTTATGTAAACTTAGTTCACACTTACATTTGACGGTTTAAGGGGTTTATGCAAACTGGGTTTACACAACCTTATGTAAACTTAGTTCACACTTACATTCGCTGGCGTGCACACTTCCGTTAATGTGCTTCACCGATGGAATCTTTTTTACATTGATTAGTCAGACCAAACGGAGAAGGGGTTTATGTAAACTGGGTTTACACAACCTTATGTAAACTTAGTTCACACTTACATTCGACGGTTTAAGGGGTTTAGTTAATTGTCAGTTTACGTGAATTTAAATGAACTCAATTTACATGTACACAAACTGAAGTAACAGGGTTTGTCACAAGAAAGGGGGGGTTTGAATTGTGACTCTTTTAAAATTTTGCTGCAGCACTTAAACAAGAGATAAGTAATAAAATGAAATCATACAATATGTTGGAGAACGATCTCCCAAGTTAAAGAAACAGAATTAAATGTGATATGTGTGATTGGTGTTTTCTTAAAGTAAAGAGAAGGGAAAGAGAGAAACAAACACAAGGATTTTATCCTGGTTCACCCCTTAATAGTATGGGCTACTCCAGTCCCCACTTGCGTGCGATTGTCCACTATAATCTAGACCAAGATTACAATAATTTCTTCCCTTAACCTTGACCAAGGCTAAGTAACCAAATCAGTTATCACCAACTGATTTTCTCTCAATCAATTCTTCACTAATTGACTTGAGTTAGATCGCTCAAAAGATATGAAATGATTTTGGATCTTGCAAGCTTATACCAACCTAAACTAGTTGTATATGCTTAAAATAAATTACACTCAAGATACTCAATGAATTATGATCCTAGATACTAGAAAGCTTTGGAGTATGAGTGAAAAAGAAGAGCTTTTAGATTGCTTAGTTAAATGTGAATCAATGCTTTAGATTGCTTGAAAACTCTTGCTCTTCAATGTTGCCAAACATGCTATTTATAGATGAAGAAGTTCCTCTGATATTTGAACTTCAAATATGACTGTTGGGAGTGTGAAATAGCCGTTGTCAAATGGGCAAAACAGTCCATTC
Source organism: Trifolium repens (assembly GCA_030408175.1). Taxonomy (NCBI): domain Eukaryota; kingdom Viridiplantae; phylum Streptophyta; class Magnoliopsida; order Fabales; family Fabaceae; genus Trifolium; species Trifolium repens. Next base: position 45,479,431 of record CP125851.1, read on the forward strand.
AAATCTGTCCTTTTTTAAGTGAGCCTGGAGACCATTCTTCCTATGATCTCTGCTATATGGAGCTGTGAGAATATCAGAGATATTCTTTTTTGCCAACTGTAATGAGCTGTTTCTGATGATATATCCGTTGCAAAACAATAGCCCATGTGTGGAAATAGCTTTTGGATAAGAATATAGCTTGTAGCCAAAATCTGGGAGACCATTCTCCTGTCTGCTGGAGACCAAGCTTCTTGTGCAAGAAAAGAAGCAAACGTATTTACTGAGTTGTTGCAAGCTGTATGACAGTTGTAAAACACTCAACAAAGCCTAGCATAGCCACTATTCAAGAGTACTTGCAAAGGACATGTGAATAGTAAGTCTTGGACACTTGTATGACTAAGTGAAGCTTCTCTTTCATAGGCATGTACTTCCATCAGATTTTTTAAGTCCTTGCTGTATGCTTTGTCTATTTCTCATTGGTCTAGATTTTTCTTTAATGATGTTCTTGGAGAACATAAGGCCTTGTCAATAATTTGTGAGCTTTTACTTCCTTAAAAGCACTTAAATGAGCAAGCTCAAGGATCAAAATTATTCCTTGCCTTAAATGACTTATTCCAAACTGTTGTGATACTATATTTAAGTCTTGTATAAAGTTCATCCTTGTCTCATATGAAGTTGACTTAAATAAGTTCTTATCCAATGAATACGTGAGTCTGGGAGACCAATCAGAGACCATTCTCCTGACAAGAACTTGTTTATTTATTTCTTGTGAGCAGAACTTAGTGATTTTAATTCTTTGCATCTGTCTTATATTAAATCACTCAAGAGCACTTGTTAGATCACAAAATGATCAGAATATAATTAAAACTTAATTAAGGATGTTGTTATCTTTAAAACATCAAATTAGGATTTTGTCTCAACAATCTCCCCCTTTTTGATGATGACAAAACCTTAATTAATTTTTTATTATGATTCTGATAAAACATAAGAATTTAAATATTTGCTATGTGATTTAATCAAAGATCTCCCTCTCAGTTTATGCATTCTATATCAAGTCATGAAATATGCATATGCAAATTGAGTAATAAATATTAGAAACATAATTTTGAATCAACATGGCTATTCATTAATCAAAAAGCTCATACCAGAGAATTTAACAATATCCAAATACATGATTAATGATCAAAAGTGATTCAAACCTAATTAGAATTCAGAATTAAAACAAACATACAAGAAGAAGTTATCATATGAACTTCTCATCATATCTTAAACAAGTTCTGAATTAAAAACATTAAAAGAGTTACTAAACAACAGTTCACAAAAGTTAGATTTTTCTAAAATCTCCCCTTAATCTCTCAGAATCTCTTCTCCCCCTTTTGTCATTAGCAAAAAGTAGAGGGAGGCAGCAAACACAGCTACTGTGGAGAGGAGTCATCAGAACTGGAAGAAGCTTTGTGAATTTTTTCAGTTGGTGGAGCAGGATTGGCAGGTGGAGGTGGAATACGCATTGCAGGGCAAAATTCTTCTGCAAGCCAAGTCCTAAAAAAGAATTGTGAACAGCTTTGCCATGTCTTTTCTGGTCCTAGCAACATCTTTTTCAACTTTTGATCTCTTCAAAGGTCTAGGATCAAAAGGTGGAGGATTATCAGAGCCTTGATACGCAGCAGTGTCATTGTTGGGGGTATTTGTGCAGAAAGAACCAAGTGATGCAAAGTGTTGTGGAAATGATGGGAGTGATGGTCCAGCATCAGTGAAGATTGGTGGTGGAAATTGTGAAAATTGTGGAAAGTTTGGAATAGGATTTTTCATCAGGTTTCTTAAGATTTCAGTTTGTTGAAAAGAGTGAAAAGTGGTTTGAGGTGATGTTATAAGTGGTGAAAAAAGAGAGGTATTGACAGGATTATCTATGGTTGAAAAACCATCAAGCAGTACAGAAGTGAATTTGTTTAAACTTGGACCTAAGTTGTCCTCAAAAGCAGAATCAAATTCTAAAGAAACTCCTAGGTCTCTAGAATCAGAGGGATTACCTTCAGACATAACTTGTTTGCCTTTGTCTGATTGTGTAGGTATGGGGAGAACGTTCTCCAGATGGTCTTCCTGTGTGGTCACCACATCAGCCAATAGCTGCAGGTTTTCTGGTTCAGGTTCTTCAAAGGTTTCTCTTTTTCTCTTTAATCTTTGATCACTCACAGTGTGATCTTCTATATCACAGATTTGTTTCATCCTTCCAATATTGGTTAAAGAGAAAGTGGTTGAAGAGTTCTTTCCTTCTTCTCCTCTGAGACTGACATCAAAGTGTCTAAAAACCCTAGTGAGAAACATTCCATAGGGAAGTGTTATCTTCTTGGTGCCATTTTCAATGGTGTATATCATATGTTGAATCAAGACATATGGGAGATTCATTTTGACTTTGTTGAACATGTGATACATCATCATCATGTCATTTTCTGTGACTTTGTCTTTACTCCCTTTTCTTGGAAAAATGGAGTGGAGACACATATTGTGAAGCATTTTGAATTCATGCTTGAGTTGGGATGATGGAGGAAATTTTGAGAAGGTGGTTCCAGGTTCATACATTTCTGCCATTAAATCCTTCTTGTTCAAACCTGCCATTTTGAACCAACTTGTTCCATAAAGCTTGTGACCAGTCAAGGGTAGGTTTAGAAGGTTTCCTAGAAGTTGTTCTGTGACCTTGATCTTTTTACCCTTAAGTTTAGAGATGATGTAGCTTTTCTCAGAAGAGATGACAGCATTGAAATAGAATGCTTTTATGAGGTTAGGGTAATGAGTTTCTCTAAGATTGAACAAATGTGTCCAACCAAGTGGATTTGTGAACCTGGTTAGATCATGATCAGTGTTGATTAGATCATCAAAATTGTAAACCCTTCCTGGGAGTATAGGTTTGTTCCTAGAGAAGTTTTCAAAGTCTTTCACACAGTTTTGGTGAATCAAAGGGGTTGATTTTTGAAGAGAACCATCTTCTTCTTCAGAAGACTCAGAATTTTTTGAGGATTTTGTTTTGGCCTTTCTTGAGTAGGTTTTGATTTGAGGTCCAGACATGGTTTTTGGTGTGTCAGACAGAGTATCATCAGAGTCAGAGATGGAGTAAACAGTGGTATCAATGACTGGTTTTACACCAGCACCAGAGGCAATCCTATTTGATCTACGAATTTTTGAAGAATCAATAGATTTGGATTTTTTTGTTTTTTGAAACGGTTTTCTTTTTGGTGTCAGTTTTGGTAGTGAGTGGGGAAGTAGCAGTTTTGATAGTGGGTGGTGGTGTGACAGTTATTTCTTGAGGAACAGTTTTAGAAACTGGATGAGAGCATTGAATGGGAATAACATTTTCCAAAATGGTTTCTGAGGTAGCAGGAATGGTTTCAATGTTGATTGGAATAGTTCCTATGAGAATTTGGCTAGTAACAACTTGGGATTGAGATGCATGTTCAGTTTCTACATTGTTAGGGACAGTGTTAACTGGGTTTTGGTTGATTTCTTGGTTAGATGATTCGATTTCAACCTCATTGTAGTGATCAGAGAGGGATTTGAAAGAGGTATTTGAAGAAGATTTGTTACCTGAGTTTTTAGGTGGAGAGGTTGCAGATGGTGGTGAAGGAGAACGAGTGGATGATGATGATGGAGTTCTTTACTTCCTGATTTTTACTCCGGGCATCTTAACTCTGGCCATTTGAGAAGATGAAGATGAGGTTGAAGATGAACAGTGAAAGGGAAGGAGTTTTGATGAATAGTAACGGTTTTGAGTTTTTTACGGTAAGAAGAGGTGAGTGGGGAGATTGATTTTGATCTTGATTAAATAAAAGAAATGTTAATGTGAGAGTGTATGGAGAATAGGAGTGGTGTTAGATAGGTTAGGTATAGCTTAGTACTAATTGCACTATTTGATTTGTACTTGAGAAACACAAAAGAGGGATTTGTCATAATGACTAGGGAGAGAGAGTTTGTCCGTGAGATAATTTTGGGAGAGGAAAGGTTAATTAATTTTTTAAAAAAATATTTAATATTAATCATATGAAAATTTGTTCTTATAAAAAGTTTTCATAAAAATTTAAAGGCAGTTCTTGAGATTTTGTTCAACAATTTTTAGTTAGGATTTTTAATAATTTTTAAATTTTCTTTAATAAACATAAACCTATCCTCAACTAGAGGTTTGGTAAAAATGTCAGCTAACTGATTTTCAGTATCCACAAAAATTAGTTCAACATCTTTTTTGCAAACATGATCTCTAATGAAATGATGCTTAATTTCTATATGCTTTGATCTAGAATGTTGAATGGGATTCTTTGATAAATTAATAGCACTAGTATTATCACAAAGAATTTTAATATTTGTGTACCTTAATGAAAAATCTTCAAGTTGGTTTTTTATCCATATCACTTGAGAACAACAATTTGCAGCTGATACATACTCTGCTTCAGTTGTTGATAGTGCTATGGTATTTTGCTTTCTGCAACACCAACTTACAAGAGCTTCACCAAGAAATTGACATGCTCCACTTGTACTTTTTCTTTCAAGTTTATCATCAGCATAGTCAGCATCACAATAAGCCTTAAGATCAAAATGTGATCCCTTCTTGTACCAGAGACCAACATCAGGAGTACCTACTAGGTACCTAAAAATTCTTTTGACTGCTATGAGATGTGATTCTCTTGGAGAAGTTTGAAATCTTGCACAAAGACCAACTGAGAAAACAATGTCTGGTCTACTAGCAGTTAAATATAGAAGTGATCCAATCATCCCCCTATATTCTTTTTCAGACACATGTTTTCCATTTTCATCTTTATCTAAATTTGTTGATGGATGCATAGGAGTAGTCATGATTTTTGCTTCACTCATTTTGTATTTTTTGAGTAGATCTTTGATGTATTTTTCTTGACAGATAAAAATTCCATCATCTTGTTGCTTGATTTGCAAGCCAAGAAAAAATCTGAGTTCTCCCATCATGCTCATCTCAAATTCACTTTGCATAAGATTTGAAAATTCTTCACACATTTTTTCATTAGTAGCTCCAAATATAATATCATCAACATAAACTTGTACAATCAATAGATCTTGTTTATTAGTTTTTCTAAAAAGAGTAGTATCAATTTTACCTCTAGAAAAGCCATTATCTAGTAGAAAAGTACTTAGTCTCTCATACCATGCTCTTGGAGCTTGTTTAAGTCCATAAAGAGCTTTGGTCAATTTGAAAACATGATTAGGTTTATGTTCATCTTTGAACCCAGGAGGTTGATGTACATAAACTTCTTCATTCAAAAATCCATTTAAAAATGCACTTTTCACATCCATTTGAAAAAGTTTGAAACATTTATGAGATGCATATGCAAGTAAGATTCTGATAGCTTCTAACCTTGCTACTGGTGCAAATGTTTCATCATAGTCTATACCTTCTTGTTGATTGTATCCTTGAGCAACAAGTCTTGCCTTATTTCTAATTACCTTACCATTTTCATCAAGCTTGTTTCTGAAAACCCATCTAGTGCCAATGATTGAATGATTTGGAGGAGTTGGCACCAGGTTCCAAACTTCATTTCTTTCAAATTGCATTAACTCTTCTTTCATGGCTTCAATCCATGATTCATCAACAATTGCTTCATCAATTGTCTTTGGTTCAATTTGAGAGATCATAGCTAGACTGTTTTCATTCACTTGAAAAGATCTCCTTGTTCTCACTCTATCACCAGTGTCTCCAATTATCTGCTCTTGTGGATGATTTACTACTACCTTCCAAGTTCTAGGGAGTTCTTGTGAAGGAGTTTCTACAGATTTATCTTTGGGTTGAGCTTGATCTTCTTCTTCATCATTTTCAATTTGGATGGATTGATCTTCAAATTCATCAAACTTAACATGCATACTTTCTTCAAGAGTTTTAGTAGTTAAATTAAAAACTCTATATGCTTTGGATGTTAAAGAGTAACCTAAGAACAATCCTTTGTCTGATTTAGCATCAAACTTTCCTAGATTATCCTTGATCAGTGCATTTTGATGCACATTCTTCTACTATTGTACTTAGGCATTTCTCTAGTTTGTTTTATTATTTTTACTATTTTATTGAGTTTTTAGATTTAAGTTTATTTTTGCATTTATTTTATTTTCGTATTTAATTTTCAGCATTAGTGGCTATTTGATACATGTTCGCTGTGCAGATCATAACTTGAGCTTCGGGTATCGGATTGAGGCGCGGGAATATGCGTTGGAAAGCTAAGAGACAGAGCTACAAGTTTAATGTTGAGTGGAAGAGCTGTTTAGGACTGCATCAGTCCTTAATAATTCGTGGAAAGTGACAGACTTAATTCTACTTGGTGGAGACTTAATTTTGGCCTATGACCTTTGGATTTAATTTATTCTCTTTACTTAAACTCAAAATCAGAATGTATGGTCACTCTCTATGCTCTATTCACGAAAATTACTAATGAAAAACACAATGGTTGCTGCCTTCATGGAGAACTAATCCAAGGCAATTTCTACCGATCATAGGTTCCATCATGCTTTGAGGTTATAATAATTTCAATCAAGTTTCTATTCCTTTCAATGTTGTTATGTGATTATTGTTTGCTTAATTCAATTATCATATAGTAGTATTGATTCAATTCGATTGTTGTATGTTCCTATTTTGTGATCACGTTAGCGTAGCTTCTTCGTTATCGTGTTTGATTAATTCGCGTTTGCTTAATTCGCGAAGAGCTTAAATTAAATCCGTTTGCTTAATTCGGATAATAGGAACTTACATCACATAAAACCAGTTGCGCTTGTCAATGAGTTTTATAATCGAATAGGAATAGATAGGAGATTGGAATCATAATCAGTGATAAGTCGGAACCGAGATCGGTGGATTAGCCGCTTCCGCTTATTTTATAATTACTTATTTTAATCACTTTTTCCAATTTAAGTTCAGAGCCTTAAACCCCCATAATTTACAGTTTTTTTTTTTATTCTAATATTGCTAAACTAATCGTGAGTCCTTGTGAGACGATACTCGAGTGTCGCTTTTCCTAAACTACATTTTTAAAACTCGTTTTTGACCCGTGTGCGACAGCGGATCAATCCTTGATGTTTAAGATATAACAGTAGCACCCAAAAATATGAAAATATGAAATGTTTGGTTTTCTATCTTTCCAAAGTTCATAAGGAGTTTTGTTTAAAACTTTTCTTATTGAGACTCTATTAAGAATATAACATGCAGTGTTTATAGCTTCTGCCCAAAAATATTTTTCAACATTTGATTCATCAATCATGGTTCTAGCCATTTCTTGTAAAGTTCTATTTTTCCTTTCAACAACTCCATTTTGTTGAGGAGTTCTTGGACAAGAAAAATTGTGAGAAATGCCATTATCATTTAGGAATGATTCAAAGTGAGAGTTTTCAAATTCTCCACCATGATCACTTCTTATAGAAATGATATTGGATTCTTTTTCATTTTGAACCTTTTTACAGAAATTTTTGAAACATTCAAGAGACTCATCTTTGTGTTTTAAAAACAAAACCCATGTAAATCTTGAGTAATCATCTACAATAACAAAACCATAATTTTTACCTCCTAGACTAGTAGTTTTGACAGGTCCAAATAAATCTATGTGGAGTAGTTCAAGAGGTTTCTTGGTTGATATAAAATCTTTTGGTTTAAAGCTACTTTTAGCTTGTTTTCCTTTTGTACAACTTTCACACAATTTATCTTTGTCAAAGCTTATCTTAGGTAATCCTCTTACTAGATCAAGTTGAGAAATTTTAGCTAATGTTCTCATACTTACATGTCCTGCTCTTTTGTGCCAAATCCATTTATCTTTTTCAAGAGATACAAAACATGATTCGGCAGGTAATTCATCTAAGTATAGAACATACACATTTTTCATTCTTGATCCTTTGAAAAGAATTTTTCCAGAAGATATTTGTTTGATTTCACAAGTGTCAGTTTTGAATATAACTTCAAGACCATTGTCACATAATTGACTAATGCTTATTAAGTTATGTTCAAGACCTTCAACATAGTGAACATTTTCAATTTTAGCTGAGTTGATCTTACCAATCATACCTTTACCTTTGATGCTAGCTTTTTCATTATTTCCAAAGATAACTGATCCTCCTTCTTTTCTTTCAAAAGATAGAAAGCTTTGTCTGTCTCCAGTCATATGCCTTGAGCATCCACTGTCCAAGTACCAAGGCTTTCTCTTGATTGTTAGAAGACACTCCTGCATTTGAGGTTAGTAAGACTTTTGGTACCCATACTGATTTGGGTCCTTGAGAGTTAGTATTTCTGTTTAAAACTGGTTTTGAAAAATTGTGTCTTTGATTTTTTCTTTGGAGATTGTTCAGAGAATGATCTCTCTTTTCCTGTAAGGTCTTTTTATAGCAAAAAAATCTTTTGTGCCCTTGTGTGTGGCAATAAGAACAAAATAGTTTTTTTATTTTCTTTTCTTTTGGAGGTCCAAAGAAATCTTTATACAATTTTTGTTTAGATCCTAATCCAGCTTTGTTAAGACTTCTTATTTGAGATCCCATGATTTTCTCAAGTGTTTTAGTAGATGTCACAAATTTTGATAGATCTTTTTCTAAAGTAGAAACATTTTGTTTTAGAGAATTGTTTTCCTTTTGAAGATTAATATCATCTTTTGGTTTAAATGTTTCTTCATGATTGGTTTTTAAATTTGCTATAGTTTCTTTTAAAGTTTGAATTTCATTTTTAAAGAAATCTCTTTCTTTAGTTATTTTCAAAATTTCATTTTTTAGTTCACTATTTTTTTGATTAGTGATTTGACAGTCATATAAAAGATTATCAAAGAGATGTTCAGTTTTAATACATGATGAGCAGGGTTCAAGTGTTACCTCTTCACTATCTGATTTAGTCATCAGACAGATGTTGGCTTCTTCTTCTGTATCTGGCAGATCATCCAAATCATCCCATGTAGCCATCATTGACTTCTTTTTGAAGAAAGGTTTGCTTTGCTTCAGCTTTGGGCAATCATTTTTGAAATGGCCAGGTTGATTGCATCCATAACATCTTATTTGACTCATGTCAGTTTCTGGTTTGGATGGATTCCTTCTAGGTGGAAATGATTTTTTGATTTGATTTCTTCTCATCATGAGCTTTTGAATTCTTCTTGATAGAAATGCTAGTTCTTCTTCATTGTCATCTTGAAGAACATCATCACCTTCTATTTCTTCATTTTTAGATTGTTCTTCTGTTTGAGACTCTAATGCAATCATCTTTTTCTTTTGAGGTTTTTCTTCTTGAAGAATTGCTTCATGAGCTTTTAATGAGCCAATGAGATCTTCAAGTTTCATCTCAGATAGGACTTTAGACTCAGTGATTGCAGTCACTATATGTCTCCAATGCTTTGGCAAACATCTTAGCAGCTTTCTAATTCTTTCATGTATGGAATAGCTTTTCCCAAGGGAATTTAGCTCATTTATGATTACTGTGCATTTCAAACAATTCAAATTTTCTTACCCCAATGTCAATTCTAGTTTCTTTTATACGGTTGGTTCCTTCATGATGAGTTTGAAGTGTGTTCCACATTTCTTTTGCAGTTTTGCATTCCATGATCCTGTCATATTCTTCCCTGCACAAAGCACATTTAATAAATAATTTAGCTTTAGTGTTTAGAAGTACCCTATCAGCTTCAGTTGTGGTCCATTCAGATTGAGGCTTTGGAGTGGTGGTATCTTTGGTTATTGGTATGTATTCTCCAGTTTCTATAACAGACCACATGTTGTTATCTTGTGATCTTAGAAACAGTTCCATCTTGTATTTCCAATAGTAATAGTCATCTCCTTTAAATAGAGGTGGTCTATTTGAAGAACCTCCTTCTGAAATGACTTTTGCAGCTTTTGCCATTACTTCCTTCCTGAATCTTTTTCTCTAGCACTTGTTAGATGCTTAACATTAGAGAGGCATGCAGTGCTCTGATGCCAATTGAAGTAACAGGGTTTGTCACAAGAAAGGGGGGGGTTTGAATTGTGACTCTTTTAAAATTTTGCTGCAGCACTTAAACAAGAGATAAGTAATAAAATGAAATCACACAATATGTTGGAGAACGATCTCCCAAGTTAAAGAAACAGAATTAAATGTGATATGTGTGATTGGTGTTTGCTTAAAGTAAAGAGAAGGGAAAGAGAGAAACAAACACAAGGATTTTATCCTGGTTCACCCCTTAATAGTATGGGCTACTCCAGTCCCCACTTGCGTGCGATTGTCCACTATAATCTAGACCAAGATTACAATAATTTCTTCCCTTAACCTTGACCAAGGCTAAGTAACCAAATCAGTTATCACCAACTGATTTTCTCTCAATCAATTCTTCACTAATTGACTTGAGTTAGATCTCTCAAAAGATATGAAATGATTTTGGATCTTACAAGCTTATACCAACCTAAACTAGTTGTAGATGCTTAAAATAAATTACACTCAAGATACTCAATGAATTCTGATCCTAGATACTAGAAAGCTTTGGAGTATGAGTGAAAAAGAAGAGCTTTTAGATTGCTTAGTTAAATGTGAATCAATGCTTTAGATTGCTTGAAAACTCTTGCTCTTCAATGTTGCCAAACATGCTATTTATAGATGAAGAAGTTCCTCTGATATTTGAACTTCAAATATGACTGTTGGGAGTGTGAAATAGCTGTTGTCAAATGGGCAAAACAGTCCATTCAAATCTGTCCTTTTTTAAGTGAGCCTGGAGACCATTCTTCCTATGATCTCTGCTATATGGAGCTGTGAGAATATCAGAGATATTCTTTTTTGCCAACTGTAATGAGTTGTTTCTGATGATATATCCGTTGCAAAACAATAGCCCATGTGTGGAAATAGCTTTTGGATAAGAATGTAGCTTGTAGCCAAAATCTGGGAGACCATTCTCCTGTCTGCTGGAGACCAAGCTTCTTGTGCAAGAAAAGAAGCAAACGTATTTACTGAGTTGTTGCAAGTTGTATGACAGTTGTAAAACACTCAACAAAGCCTAGCATAGCCACTATTCAATAGTACTTGCAAAGGACATGTGAATAGTAAGTCTTGGACACTTGTATGACTAAGTGAAGCTTCTCTTTCATAGGCATGTACTTCCATCAGATTTTTTAAGTCCTTGCTGTATGCTTTGTCTATTTCTCATTGGTCTAGATTTTTCTTTAATGATGTTCTTGGAGAACATAAGGCCTTGTCAATAATTTGTGAGCTTTTACTTCCTTAAAAGCACTTAAATGAGCAAGCTCAAGGATCAAAACTATTCCTTGCCTTAAATGACTTATTCCAAACTGTTGTGATACTATATTTAAGTCTTGTATAAAGTTCATCCTTGTCTCATATGAAGTTGACTTAAATAAGTGTTTATCCAATGAATACGTGAGTCTGGGAGACCAATCAGAGACCACTCTCCTGACAAGAACTTGTTTATTTATTTCTTGTGAGCAGAACTTAGTGATTTTAATTCTTTGCATCTGTCTTATATTAAATCACTCAAGAGCACTTGTTAGATCACAAAATGATCAGAATATAATTAAAACTTAATTAAGGATGTTGTTATATTTAAAACATCAAATTAGGATTTTGTCTCAACACCAACAAACTCAGTTAACGTCTGTACGTGAAATAAATTCACGTTAACCACTTCAAACCCAGAAAATCAAAATACAACTCAAAACTGAGAGATGAAACTCAAAATCAACATAATTTTATAGGGAAGTTGCAGAATCATGAACTGGTAAATATTGAAAAACCTATCTTTCAAATTGAGTTTCAGAAGTGCAGATGGAGATGTACACAAGTAAATTTGAGCGGCAGAGATGAACGCTGACTACGGTCTGGCAAGTGTACCAGTCGTCGTCGAGTAACAATTCACACTCTACTGAGTAGAATGAGTTCGTATCCACAGGGACAGCGCCTCGGTTACTAAGCTTATTCTAGGATTTGTTGAGATTGTCTCCGCTTTATAAGTTGGGATAATTTTAGATTCAAGAAACAGAGAATATGACTAGAAAGAAAGACAATTTAAGAAGATAGGTTAAGTAGTTGGAATCCCTCCCTTATTCCTGCTGGGTAGTTGGTGCTATATCGTTGACTAATCCTTTTTATTATTGGTGAACTAATATAATTAGTAATAACCGCGTACGATAATTACCCTAATTACGAGTATAGAGAATCTCAATTATTAGACAGGGAACCCGTGTTAGCCACGTTGTCACGTCCCTAACCTAGTGATTAGACTCTAAATATGTAGTCAATTAAGCATGGTTTCATTAGTTCTTTTACCCTTAACTTGTTAAGCTATCATCTATTGATCGGGGTTGGCTACCGGTTTTGAGGCACAATACTAGATCACTAACCTTATAGGTTAGTTGCCAAGCCTTGGGTAATCCTAACCTTGAGGCACAATATTAAATATCACTAACCCTATTGAGGTTAGCTGCCGGCCAGTGATAAACCCTGACCCTAGGCGCAATGCTAGATATCATCATCCCTAAAAGCGTTCCCTAATTGTAGCTATCAATCGGGTTACGTAATTAAAACATAGACAATAGAATAAATAAAACTGAATAGAAAATTATATAAACTTAGTACCAATTTACATGATTCCAGCATTCATAAGGGAGTTCATCTTCTCCACCTAACCTAAAGGAGTTTAGCTACTAATAGACATAATTAAATTACAAGAATTAAATAAATGCATACCAATAACCTTGCTACCTTGCGGAGGAAGTTACCTTTCCCGTTGAAGGGGGAAAGTTCCTTCCCTAGAGCTCCTCCTCCTTTGCTCCTTATAGAGAAATAGTTCTCTAAATTTCTGAATGAATAATTGTGAAGGAGGAGAACTCTATTTATAGTTTTTTGGACTTGGGCAGCAAGGCACATCGTGGTGCGATGGACCCATCGTGCTGCGATACCAAGTTCAGTTCAAAATTATAACTGATCCTGTGCATTTGATCACCTTGTTCACCAAGAAATTCCATCGTACCACGATAGAGGTCATCGTGGTGCGATGGACAGATTTACTTCAAAAATATAACTTGTGCTGTCTTGGCCAACAAGCAGCTCCATCGTACTGCGATGAATGCCATCGTACTGCGATGAGACATCCAAATTACGTTTTTGCTTCAACACCAAAGTTGTAGATTTTTGTCTTAGCTTTCCAACGCATGGTCACGGACCTCATTCCGATACTCGTAACTCAAGTTATGGTCCGCAGACTGAAAGTTACGCATTTTCTTCCTTTTAGCCTCTTTTTATGCACTTTCTTCAATTCTTGACTTCTTGGACAAGTAACTTCACTTCTTTAGGTTTTTGCCTTGTAATTGGTCTAAAACTAATACTAAACTAATAATAATTAATACTAAAAACATCACATATATTATTGTCATCACAACCCCAAACTTAAACAGTTGCTTGTCCTCAAGTAACATGTCTGCCAAGCAAAATCGTCAGTGAAACAACAAGCAGATATAGATGACAGGAATTTCACAACCTTATGTATTTGTCAGCAATGGAACCACTGAACTTCACCTCAGCGATCATGTTCAGTCAACACTTGGGCTCAAGAGACGTCAATAGTAGCAAGTCGGACAAATGCCCGCAAGAGTCCATGTTCAACTTTTTCTCTCTCTCACATTTGTATTTTTCGCTCATAATTGAAAGGGTTATCTCTCAATCATCGCACAACCTGCCATTTTACCATAGGCTTGCAAGAACTCTAAGCAACCAGTCAAAATTTAATATACATGCATTATTGGAGGTCTTTTCAGGGTTATAACGTGGCTTAGGTCAAGGTAGGACATTTTTGGGAATAGTAGGCTAAACATTGGAGTTAATTTCTACTTTGGTTCCTTGTGTACGCAACCTTATTCCTTAGGGTGCCTTTTTGTGTTGGTATCAGAGATTAAGAACCGAATGTGTCTTTGTGTGGTTCTTTTCTATCACTGTTTTTGCCCTTTGGCTCTTTCTTTTTTTTTATTCAATTTTTTGAAGAGACTATTTTTTTTAGGGAATTTTTTTTTATGTTTTCCCGTCTCTTTTTCATTTATTTTTTTCTTTTCTTAGTGATAGTTCTCTGTATACCCACCCCAAACTTAAACGTTGCTAGTTCCATGAGCAACCCCAAACTTATTTGTTGCCAAGACTTTGAGAACTATTACCTAACTCCAAAGAGGGTAAATCATTGTTTTTCTGGTCTATAGGCTTGTAATGTGGTTTGTCACCGAAACAAAAGGGATATTTATTTTTTTACGGCTCAAAATTGGCTAGCAAAGGATATAATATAAAAAGGGTGGCTTGAAAAGGCTCTAGGTTATAACAAACAATTGCCTCAATGCATATAATATCAAATTAACCAGTCAGCAGAGAATTAGAGCAAGTTCTAGAAAATAAACAAGTGCACGGTACTCTCATAGTAATTCGAAAGAAAGTGGTAATACCGTTTGGAAATATTTGGCTCAAATCCTCACATGGCTTAGGTATATCTGAAAGTTGAACACTTGTCTCACAGACACCAGCTTCATCACTCGTCTTGTTGTCTGTCGAACTTCCGCGCTTTCTGAGCAATCACTTTCGGTGTTCTTTGTATAAAGGCGTGGAATTCAAATCATCCAAATCTAGTCGTTATGTCACTGGAACTTTTCCTATAACTTTTAACATGCACTAGATAATAAACAAGCAACAGTTATTGCATTTTTTAGTAAGCATAGGGGGCTGTCAGCAAATGACATTCATTACATAGATGATAAACTACTAAGATACAAAGATATAAGGGAACAGCGGGAATGCTCCATGACTTACTGCCCGCCCTGGTTGATGATACACCAGGTGTAAAGAATATAGGGTTCAGCTCCCTATTTAACAGGTCCATGATGTTATCTTGAGTATTGACCTGCTTGTGCCTGCTCTGAGTCTGATATGCAGCATGTTGCTGCTATGGGTTTGTTACCCCAAACTTTGAACTTTTGTTGCTCAATTTGGTGGTAATCCTCTTTACTCGGTTAACAATGTATGCGTCTCTGTCCCAAGAGATCGTCTCTCCTTTACTTGGGACGTGAGACGTTCAATCATCCTTCCATCTTGACTGGATAAAAATCTAGAGGTTTATATTTATTATTTTTTTTTCTTTGGTGCAATGGTGATGAATTTGTGGTCTAATGGCTTTATAGAAGTTTTGGGAATGGAGGGTTAGGAAAATGTTGATGTTTGATTTTTGTGGTGATGGATGAATGAATAGAAAAGAGATGATGATGGTGAATTTGAAGGTTTAGAAGTGGAGGGTTAACTGGGTGGATGATGTAAGTGTTGCAACCGGTGTTTCTTTTTGTAACTTCCAAACTTTCATCGTGTCATGAGCAGTTTCATTGCACGATGGCTGTTCCAATGCCATGTTTTTCAAAAGTTTTTATTTTCATCGTGACACAATAGGAAATTTGTTGTACGATGGGCTTTGGAACAGTTCTTTTAAAATCTTTTTTTTTTGGACATAAATTTTTTGCATTCCTTCCCTTTTGAAAACAGATCTTGTAGTTTTGAAAAATTACCTAATAAAAATAAAACTTTAAAATGCGAGAATTGAAATGAAAGCAATAAAAATACCTTGGGTTGCCTCCCAGGAAGCGCTTCTTTAAAGTCATTAGCTAGACATCAGAAGACTGTTAGGGCGTCTTATATGAGAGATGGAATATATCATCCGTCTTCTTCCTCTTCTTTGTTAAGAATCCCATGAATTTGAGAAACAGAGGATATTGCTTCCATACCCTCTTCAGCTTGACAGTAGCAAACAAAGCACAAATCATATCTATGACTTTATCAATTTCTGCTTTTTCTTCGGCTTTGTTGCTAGGTTGTTCTTTTTGTTGGAGATCTTGCTCTTGAGACTTCATTGGTTGGGGTTCAGCTCCCTTATAGAAATCTTCATCCCGAACACTTGACGCGTCGCGTTGGTCCGTTTCTATTTCAACCAATTGATTCCCTTGATCTTCTTGTTCATCATGTGCTTCTTTCAACCTGTTTACATGATACAAAGACGTTGAATTTATGTTAGAATCAAGGTCACATGGTGCTTCTTTAAAATTCACCTCCCCAATAGAGCAAGGTATTGGGAGACTCCTTGGGTCGTCCCGCTGTTGTTGAGGTTTCTTTTGTGATTGCTCCTCTTTTGGTGATCCTACTTCTAGCTTCTCTTCTGGAGTTTCTGTCTCCTTACTCCTTGAGGTTTCAGATGGTACTTCATTAACCTCAGAGTCTCGACTTTCATCGCCTATGGACTCTAGCTCATTCTGGGTGGCAACTGATTCAGTTGACATTCCTCCTTGTGCTTCAAACTCCTTTTCTTCATTGAATTCAACCCAATTGTCCAAAAAGGACTCATGTCTTCGAGGTCTTTGGATGAACTCGTTGAATAATTCATAGGCTAGTTCTATGGGTGAATTGTATTCTGCACCCTCTTCGATGATAGTCTCCATGATAAGCAATTGTTCATCTTTGTCCCATTCTACTACTTTTTCGACTTCAGAGTCTTTCCCTGTATCTCCCTTGGAATCTGGCTCAATTTGGGTTGTAACTGATTCAGTTGACGCCCCTTCTTGTGCTTTAGACTCCTTTTCTTCCATGAATTCAATCCAGTCGTCTTTAAAGAGTAAGTGTCTTTTAGGTCGTTGGATGAATTCCGTGAAAATTTCACAGGCTTCACAGAAATGAATATTGCGTCTTTCACATGCTTGAAAGATGTAGCCACCAATTTCATTAAATTGTTCTGGAAAGTCCTCCCATCTGAGTGTCATTGCATAAACTCAAAGAATTTGATTAGTAGTAAAGCACAATAATATTGATAATAAACAGAGATCAAGACAAGATTTACAAAAAGTTTTTTTTTTTTTTTTGCAAGTCTATCACCACAGGGATTCCTAGGTAAGGGAGGTGGATCACAATGGATCGCTTAAATACCAAGCCTTTTCCTTAGCCAGAATCGTCTGTAAGTTCAATATTGCAAGAACAATTTTTTTTTTATATATATATTTTTTTTTATATAGTAACTACTAATAATAATAGAATAGAATCTAAATAAAATAAAATAAGATCTAACTAATAATGAGGAAAGAAGAAAAAAAAAACTAAATCTAAATAAAATAAAACCAAATCTACTAATAAGGAAAGAAATATTTTTTTTATATTTTTTTTTCTATATACTAATTCCTAAAATTAGCTTAACAACTTCGTCTACACCGTCCCCGGCAACGGCGCCAAAAACTTGACTACGGTCTGACAAGTGTACCAGTCGTCGTCGAGTAATAATTCACACTCTACTGAGTAGAATGAGTTCGTATCCACAGGAACAACGCCTCGGTTACTAAACTTATTCTAGGATTTGTTGAGATTGTCTCCGCTTTATAAGTTGGGATAATTTTAGATTCAAGAAACAGATAATATGACTAGAAAGAAAGACAATTTAAGAAAATAGGTTAAGTAGTTGGAATCCCTCCCTTATTCCTGCTGGGTAGTTGGTGCTATATCGTTGACTAATCCTTTTTATTATTGGTGAACTAATATAATTAGTAATAACCGCGTACGATAATTACCCTAATTACGAGTATAGAGAATCTCAATTATTAGACAGGGAACCCGTGTTAGCCACGTTGTCACGTCCCTAACCTAGTGATTAGACTCTAAATATGTAGTCAATTAAGCATGGTTTCATTAGTTCTTTTACCCTTAACTTGTTAAGCTATCATCTATTGATCGGGGTTGGCTGCCGGTTTTGAGGCACAATACTAGATCACTAACCCTATAGGTTAGTTGCCAAGCCTTGGGTAATCCTAACCTTGAGGCACAATATTAAATATCACTAACCCTATTGAGGTTAGCTGCCGGCCAGTGATAAACCCTGACCCTAGGCGCAATGCTAGATATCACCATCCCTAAAAGCGTTCCCTAATTGTAGCTATCAATCGGGTTACGTAATTAAAACATAGACAATAGAATAAATAAAACTGAATAGAAAATTATATAAACTTAGTACCAATTTACATGATTCCAGCATTCATAAGGGAGTTCATCTTCTCCACCTAACCTAAAGGAGTTTAGCTACTAATAGACATAATTAAATTACAAGAATTAAATAAATGCATACCAATAACCTTGCTACCTTGCGGAGGAAGTTACCTTTCCCGTTGAAGGGGGAAAGTTCCTTCCCTAGAGCTCCTCCTCCTTTGCTCCTTATAGAGAAATAGTTCTCTAAATTTCTGAATGAATAATTGTGAAGGAGGAGAACTCTATTTATAGTTTTTTGGACTTGGGCGGCAAGGCACATCGTGGTGCGATGGACCCATCGTGCTGCGATACCAAGATTCAGTTCAAAATTATAACTGATCTTGTGCATTTGATCACCTTGTTCACCAAGAAATGCCATCGTACCACGATAGAGGTCATCGTGGTGCGATGGACAGATTTACTTCATCGTACTGCGATGAATGCCATCGTACTGCGATGAGACATCCAAATTACGTTTTTGCTTCAACACCAAAGTTGTAGATTTTTGTCTTAGCTTTCCAACGCATGGTCACGGACCTCATTCCGATACTCGTAGCTCAAGTTATGGTCCGCAGACTGAAAGTTGCGCATTTTCTTCCTTTTAGCCTCTTTTTATGCACTTTCTTCAATTCTTGACTTCTTGGACAAGTAACTTCACTTCTTTAGGTTTTTGCCTTGTAATTGGTCTAAAACTAATACTAAACTAATAATAATTAATACTAAAAACATCACATAAATTACTGTCATCAAACGCGTTTTGAGCGGCGGAGATGAATGCCTTTTGAGCGGCAGAGACGGCAACGACAGAGATAAATGGAAGTAGAAACGCTCAAGGTTTTTGAAGGATTGAAAATTTAATTTATTTTTAGGGTATTTTGGTCAATCCGGGGTGTAACCAGATTTTTTAGGGGTGTGAGTAGCAAAAATCTTTCTTATCATGGGTTGAGAGTAGGGTTGGGAATAGGCCAGGCGGCCTCCAGGGGCCTTTGGCCTGGCCTGTTTAATAAAAATGCCAGGTTCAGGCCTTGAAAAAAGTCTGTTTATCTAAATATGTCAGGCTTAGGCTTTTAAAAAAGCCTGCGAAGCCTGATAGGCCGGTCTGGTTATATTTAATAATTATTATTTATATAATATTATTATTTATATCTTGTATAAAAAATAAATATTATTTAAATAAATACAAAATATTTATTAGACAAAATATATATATATATATATATATATATATATATATATATATATATATTTGACAAAGACAAATTATATTTTTTAGACAAATTAGAAATTATTTGTTTATTTTTTTGACAAAAACAAATTATATTTTTTGACAAAGACAAATTATGTGCTTTTATAGTACAAATTATAGATTTCGTCGTAATCGTATTTGTTATTTTATTAGCTTTTAATTTTTGTGCTAATCATTTTATTAGTTTTTTCTTAATGTTGTAGAAATTATAAAAAATTAAATATGAAATAGGCTTTAAGGCCTATTTAATTAGTCTATTTAAAAAGACTACATTTAGGCCTTTATGTAATACATGCTTTTAAATAGGCTACAAAGTCAGGCCAGACTTTAAACAGGTCCAGGTCAGGCCAAAAAAAATTGCATTTGATAGGCCTATGCCAAACTTAAGCTTAAAAAAAAAATCATAGGCGAAGCTCAGGCCTGTCAAAGTCTGGCCTGGCCTGACCTGACCTGACCTGTTCCCAACCCTAGTTGAGAGTCACCGTCCACCACCATGCATGTTCACTTCGCTTCATAATAAAAGGTGAAAAATAATTAATGCTTTTTATGAGTCGGTTACAACTTACAACAAATTCGCGGATAACTGGATATCATCATAATCATCGTACTCGTTATTTATCATCAGTTCATTTCTTTCGCCTTCATTGAATTAAAAGTTAAACGCAGAAATTAATCAATAATCGTGCAAGGGACAAAAAGCGAAGGATTAAATATCCTTGTCTATATGGGTCCAAATGTCCAATAGTAACTACTACTCCT
Organism: Trifolium repens; assembly: GCA_030408175.1. Taxonomy (NCBI): domain Eukaryota; kingdom Viridiplantae; phylum Streptophyta; class Magnoliopsida; order Fabales; family Fabaceae; genus Trifolium; species Trifolium repens. Next base: position 45,499,419 of record CP125851.1, read on the forward strand.
TTCCCCCCAAAAAAAAAACACTGCTAGTATTAGTGGATTAACTGCTGCAATAATCCTATAAATTTCTAAGAGTATTAATTACTTTTTTTATCAATATATCTTTATTACAGGACCTTTTTTTTTTCTTTTTGAATAATAGAACATCTTTTTCTACAATATGTAGTAAATATTTTTTTAAAAAAACTTCAAACCATTCTCTTACTACTTCATCCGTTCTTTTTTATAAGAAACAAAATTGAATTTTTTTTTGTTTTTTTATAAAAAACTTTAACTAATTTTCAAATCTTTTAAATCTTGAATTTCACTTATGCCCTTATTTATTATGAAAGAGAATATTAAAAATAAATAAGTTAATTGAATTTAGAGAAATTAAATAAGGGTATAAATGAAATAAGTTTAAATTTATAAAAGTATTAAATGAAAAGAACTACTACTATTTACAATGTGTTTTCTTGGTATGTGTAATTTTTTCAAACTGTTTCTTATAAAAATGAACGGAGTGATTATTTGTCAACAAATTTAAATATACTATTACATTTAAATATTTAATAATTTTTTTAATTTTCATAATTTTTTTTAAAAGATCTTATATTTAGAGATAGAGATAGTACTTGGTAGATTCTATGAGAATTTTTTCGAGGTAAGATTAATCTAGGAAATTGGTGAACGAAAGCACCTGATTATTATTTGCCGCACTATAATTAGTTTGAATCTCATGATCATGCCTTGCTGTTTCAAAAAAAATCTCATGATCATTCCCAACCAAGTGTGTTCAACTAAACTTTGATAAGGCTATAGCACAGAACAAACCGGTAACGTGCATATGCATACATGCATGATCACGTACGAAACCTCATCTTTTGATTTTTGAAGGATTGATCCATAGAGAGATATCGTGTCATTAAAATTTAGCATGCCTATACTATCAATCATTCACAATCAAAATTTAAATTAATTAGCTGACTCTACCGATTAATAGATATTGCGTTTCCCAAATTTAATTATGATGATGATATAGGTTAAAGACACTCATTTTAATTTTACCTAGCCATATCAATTTTGAACACAGATCCACCGTTGTTGTAGCGTTTTATAAAATTTTATCTTGTATCTGATTGATTTGAGATTGAACGGTTCAATTGATAAATACTCCCTCCGGTCTCATATATAAGAAACAAAACAAAAAAAATTAAAGTCTTAAATATAAGCAAAAGTCTACTTCAATTATTAAGTTTTATGACATTATTCCAATTTCAACCAATAAATGCAATGTTTTACATTTTCCAAGAAGGTATAATGTGTTTTTTCTCCTCGGTTAATGTATTTTAACTACTTTCTTAAAGGAAGAGCTTTTTTGAAAACTTTCTTATATACAAGACTAGAGGGAGTATGATTTTATGCAGTTTAACAATTTTAGCCACCGGTTTGAATCGGATCGCCCAATTCAATCACTTTTTCGTATTACCCGGGTCACTCCCCTCCATTTGAAATTTTTCTAGAGATATTTTCACATGTCATCTTCTTTCCTTTTTTTAGAGATATTTTCATCTACTCTTTCTATTACCTTGAAGCTTTTTAACTTCAAATCTGAAACCTAAAATTGGTTAACTCCAATCTTCAATTTAAAGCAAACAATCTTCAATTTTAAACTGAAAAAGAGGAATCGGTGAATAATCTATAGAGAGATTGAGAGTTGATTTGTTTAGACAGAGAAGAGAGGATTGAAAGGGAAAGGAAAAGTTTTTCTTAGAAGAGGGAGAAGACGAGTTATCATGTGTTGTTTTTTTTATCAATTTTTGCTTTTGAACCGTTGATTTGGATTTTATCCACGTGGCAGCCATCTGTCTAAGGAACTGGAGAACTGGAGCATAAAGAAATTGGAGGTGATCTAGACTCGCTGTATATGGGTATTGAGCATTCAATATTATTAATCCCATGAACCATTAATAGTGATTAATCTCCATTGGAATATGATTTATTCCATTCCAATTGGATGTTTTTCATACACATAAGTCATAAATCACATATACCCATTTGTGGGATTAAAACTTTTACCACTTAGATCAATCAATTGTCCGTGACTTAATCTTTTGTTCTTTTTTTTGGGTAGTAAAGTGACTTAATCTTTTTATATCTTGTAAATGTAATATTTTTTTGGTAATTAATGTAATATTTTTTTTTTACAGCTTGTAATGTAATATTATTCATATTTAGTACGTAGCTAGTAGTTTTTTTGTACGAAATATAAATTTACTACTACTAGTATTTTTTTTATTTTGCACTGAAACCCCCTTTGCTTTCTTTCTTCCTCTGAGCGCAAGTATACTCTTGAAGAAGCTTCTAAAACAAAAAAAAACAACATATGAAAATATATGCAATCATAGATAATGGTTCCTTGCCTTCAATTTAATTTGTTCAATCAAAAAGTAAAAATCATGATTCTTAAACTCTAGAGCAAAGCATAGCCAGCACTGTTCTATTATTAGTAGTCTAGTAGTTTGCTAGTAGTACAAAACATCATATTAGTAGACCTAATCATGCATCTTGCTTCAAATGTTACAAAAAGGATCAAATGAAAAAGATCAAAAGGTTCCTATAATCCACGCTATCAGTTGAGTTAAAAACTTTGAAACGTTTTCTCCTTTCATGTACTATTTCATGTACTACAAAAAGAGAGATAGAGACGGAATAAGTCTTTTTTTTTTTTTGACACAATATTAAAAATTTATTATGCGTTCCTTTTAAGTGTCCGATTTGAATAGTAACATCAAATCAGTTACAATTTTGAAAAAATACGGAGATTAAGAAAGTTGATTGTGATAATAACTTTGTTGAAATTGGTATTACTGTTACAATTTTATCCTTAAAAGACAATGAGTTAACATTTTTTAGTGTATTTATTATAGATTGTGGAAAAAGATGCATTATAATTAGGGATATATGTTGGTAAGAAAATATTTAATGTTCTTGGAAATTTGATAAGAGTTTTATAAAAAGAGACAGAAAAATCTTAAAATGATCTTATAATTAGGGGCAAAGGCAGTAATAATTTGAAGTATCACTTTTTATGTTTCCCTTAAAATAAGTTTCATGGAAGAAAGTAAATTTTGAAAATGATAAAAGTTAATTAGTTATTTTTGGTTATAATTTGGGATAATAAAACATGTTTTCTTCCTTATAAATTGGGTTTGACGGAGTACGAAAGCAAAAAATTAACTTTTTAATTACCTCATTAAAAATGTAATATATTTAGTGTGCAATAAACATATAAAAAAGAAATTAAAGATAAAATTAATATTGAAATGATAATTTTTTATATTTTTAAGATATTAAATAGATAAATTTTGAGATGAAGTTTTAAACTTTAATTTATTCCACATATACTGGTCTCATATATATATATATATATATATATATATATATATATATATATATATATATATATATATATATATATATATATATATATATATATATATATATATATATATATATATATATATATATATGAATAACTGACTCTTTAAATTAGATACATTATTTTAGATTTAGTCTATATTGTACTTTTTTTTTTAAACGAACAATATTCATTATTCAAATTGTTGGAGTACATCGATGCAATACAAATTAAAAACCGCTAAAAACAAAAGGGATAAATCTGCGAACAAACTCGCAGTATCCGTGTTAATAGCATAAAACGGCAAATTGCATAAGCCTACAAATAGGACTATATTGAAGTGTCCGGAGTATCCATGCCTCCAGATCTGTAGTGTTGATGACACCAAAGTCGGTATTGATTGGATCTGCACTAGATCAAAGTTAATCCTTCAACTTGAAACAAATGAACACCGCACAAAGACGAGAAAACAAAATACACCGCACGAAGACGGAACAACAAAATACACCGCACGAAGACGGAACAATAAAATACACCGTACAAAGACGGGAAATCAAAACAAAGAAATAACTTATTTATTATAATGAGAAAGAAAAACAATTTGTATGGGTGATTTCAGGCCAAAATTGACCTTAAGGGTCTGTTTGGTTCGGGGGTTTTTGAGGGGAGGGGAGGGGAGGGGAGGTGATATTTTAAATTTTTATGTTTGGTTCAACTTTTTAACGAGGGGAGGGGAGGGAAGCAGAGAAGTAATTTATTTTTTTAGTCTTAACCTTATAAACTCAAAATAAGAATTAAATTATAATGGATATATTACGTCAAAAAAAAAAAATCTAATGGATATATATCCAAAAAAAAAATCTAATGAGTAGAAAACCTAAATTTTTTTTTGTTGTAAAAAAAAAATGTAACCTAAAATTTTAATATTCCAACAAGAATAATTTATAATTTTAATAAAAAAGTGAGGGTAATTTTGTCAACATAATAAATTATGTTTTACCTCGTCTCCCCTCCTTAAAAATCCCTCCCCTCACCTCCCCTCCCTAAAAATCCCTCCCCTCAACATATATTGTACTACTAGATTAGGTACATTGTTTTTTTAATGAAATTTAAAAAATAATTTTTCTTTATATATGAGATCGGAGTGAATATATAAGACGGAAGACACTATCATCGTAGAAAAAACAAAAACTTAGGGAAGGAGACTGAAATCACTTAATGTCAGAATTGACTCCCGAACCAGATTCAACTGGTTATAAAAAACAAAACAAAAAACAAAAATTTATGAAAAAAAAATAACGGCGAGTTAATTTTGTGGTAATTAGAGCAATACAGAGTACTAGTAATCTTGTAACTCTCACACGGCATTTAAAACCCATTATACAAGCCGGCGCGCACATTCTCCAAGTAATTGCTTCCTTTAGTTACAATAATGTTCATCATTAATTCACTCTCATCATCACCAATTCCATCATCAATATCATCATCTTTTTCACACTCCATTCCATATATATTGCCTCCATTTTTACGCATCTCCCACAACTTACATCAAGAAATCACACATTTGCTTACTTCTTATAACTTATAAGAATCTTACTCTACTAGTGTTATTTCCTCCAAAATAATTCTACGTTTTTCTCCTCTATGTTCAAAATGGACACTAAATCACTTATAAGTTTGAGCTCTAATTACCATGACATACATGAAAAGCCATTTTCATTTACGTGCCAATTTTCAAACAGCAGGTAGTTCATGAAAACCTCTACATATATATTGTTCATATTCTGTCTGTCACCATTAAACTTTGTTACCATGTTTTAATTTTCACAGTGAAAATAGTAGTGATCAATATACTTTTCCAACGAATTTCACCAAGGATCAATTTCCCAGCTATCTAGATTCTGTTATGGACGAATACTATAATAATAGTACCCTTAAATTTCAAGACCCTTTATACAAATTTCTCACCATTGAAGCAAGTCAACATGTATTACCAAGCCTGCAAGGTTATTTATTATATATATCATGCAACTTCTTCATTTTTTATAAGTCTATATTCTACATTACTACTATACACATACTATATTACTCAGTTTTTAAATTCTGCAAATTTTTATATTGGTAAATCTTATTGTGATGTCATTGCAGATAGCTCTATCTCTATGTTGACAATGGAGGCTAAAACACTTATGGGTGGGAGTGGGAGCTCTAATTACCAAGATGACCAATTTTCTTACACGTAAATCATAAAACTTCTTATTACATTATATTACCATAAAAAAAGTTGTTACCATGGATTTAAGTTTTCATTGGAAATTTATTTATTTATTTAACTTTTGCAGTGGAAACAATAGTGGACAATATTTCGCAATGAATTTCTCCAAGGACGAATTTGTCATTCCTCCTCTGGAGTATGATAACATTTGTTACCCTTTAGATCAATCTCTCTCTATTGAACCAACACCAAACTTGCAACTGCAAGGTTAACAGTTATATTATTATGAATATATTATGCATGCAGTTTTCTCAATTTTTATATTCTTCAGCACTAGTTCTATATTAGTATATACTAATATTCTGAATCTGAATGTTGGTGCAGACATTGATTTTGATTTTGTGAATGAAGGATTTTTGGGCTTGAATGAAATGATTGATTCTTTGTTTCATTCAGAAAAAGAACAGTTATGCTGCACTAATGAAATTAAGAAGGAGGTTGTGGAGTTTAAGCCTCAAGAGGAAGAGAGAATTAGTTGTAATTTTGATGATACAAAGACATTATCAAGGAATACCATATCTCAGTATTTTTATATGCCAATATGTCAAGCTGCTAAAGAACTTAATGTTGGCCTCACACTATTGAAAAAAAGGTGTAGGGAATTGGGTATTCGTAGGTGGCCCCACAGGAAACTCATAAGCCTTCAAACTTTGATTAATAATGTTCAGGTACATAATGAAAAAATGTTTATTTTATATATAATCCCTTGTGTCATTATATTATAAACAAAAAATCATTTTTTTAGTTTCATCGAATCTTATGTATATGGTTTATGATATAAATCAGATATCTAAAAAACGGTTCTTTTGTTTATAGTAATAGTGACCGGATGGAGTATATGATGTTATTAAATAAAGGTGGTGTTTTTAATTTTGTTGGATTTTGTTGTAGGAAATGGGAAAGGAGGGGCCATTAAGTGATGAAATATTAGAGATGTTGGAAAAGGAAAAGAAACTTGTAGAAGAGATGCCGGATATGGAATTGGAACATGGTACAAAAAGGCTTAGACAAGCATGTTTTAAGGCCAACTACAAGAAGAGAAAACTTATGGAGCAAGAGGAGAAGCTAGATGTTTTGAGACAATATATGGATAGTTTGTAGTTTTAATTTGTTTTGTTGATGATAGGGATGCTTTTGTGGACAATATTCTATGTTTTCTTTTAGATTTGTGTACATGTCCAGATTGAACTGCTTCGTCCTATAATTTAAAGGCTGTTCAGTTCAATCCTTTTGTAATTTCTGCGCAGTTAAAAACAAATCGTTTTTTTGTACTGATTCTCAATTTATCATCCAACCGTATGTTTAAATTAAAATGTGTTATTTTTCACACACTGATGAATAGATTGTTAATGATTTTAGATGCTCTATGACTATGCGTAAAGGAGGTGATTTTTTTCGTTACACACTTGCATATACCGTAGAATATCAAAAACTGTGTGTTGAAGAGTATTTACTTACATACCCTGCACGTTTCTACATTAATTAATTAATGGTGGTTAGATAAATAAAAATTTCTACATTCCATTTTATGTTTTTTGTAGACAATTTTTTTTTAATGTAATGTTAATCACTTCCTATATTCATTTATATGTAGTTGATACAATGGATCGGTTCAAGTGAGCATGAGTTCGAGAGATTAGTGATTCAAACTTTGTAACATGGTATAGAAATGTAGTTATCGGAGGGATTGGAGTTCAAAATTCGGATTCTTATTTCTTCGCATTTAAAAATAGATCTATAGCTACTAATTTATACTTCACAAAACAAAACTAATACAAGTATAAATGTAACGAACTTATATCTTACATGTGAAAAACACTATGTATTAGACAATGGTTTTTTTTTTTTTCTATAAAGATGCTAACAAACGAAAACAAAGAAAGAACATAAAAAAGAACTAAGCTCTCGGGTAAGGTACCCTGAGAGCATCAGACATCAGAAGATCCTGCATATTCGAAGGCAGAGACTTTCTTGTAGAAAGCTAGGAATTCCGCATCACTTGTTGGACCTAATTTTGTGTGAAAGTTGGCACAAGAGTTCACTTCCCTCAAAGGAATGAAATAAAGAGATTTCCCACTCTAGCTTTAAACCATCTTGAATAGTATTTGCTATTGCAACAACATATCATAGCAATAGAATGATTTATAATCATTGCTAATGAGGTTCAACATAATTTTTAAATCAGAATAGCAAAAAAGACGATTGTAACCTGCCTCCCTAGAAAGGACAGTGGTTACTTAAAAATGAATTAAATTCGTTATTGTTCTTTTTAAAGTAAAAAAAAAATCAATCTAAGATGTTTATATCCGTTTGTTATTATTTTAAAAAGTAAAATTATCAAAAAAAAAATATATAGATTATTCCTCTTTATATCTTAACTAGTAGATAACCCGTCCTATCGGACGGGTCGAGACATTACGCGTATTTTTTATTTTTAGTTACGAACTTTTAAAGTTACAATTTAATGAAAATTGATTATGCATGTAGTTTATAGATTTATACAACTGCACGGACATTTGGTATCAAACATTTTGTTTCACATAAAATGAGTATTTAGCTAAAGTTGACTTGTAATAAAAATATGGTATCAAAATAAAGCAATATCATTTCAATAATCATATTATAAAATTCCTTTAAAAATGTTTGTACAATTTTTGCGGTTGGGCCAATGTTATTGTCAACATTGTGGCCCAATATTTTTGTATCACAAACAGGCATACTACACAGATATAGGCAATAAAAAATTGATAGGAACTAATGTCAAAAGATTGTTAGGACTCCAATAACATCAAGATCACCTAAATGCTGTGCTGGAGAACAATGGGACTCCAATAACATCAAAATGACGAACCATTCCTCTATCAAATCCACATAGCAGTTGATATCTCAGGTTAGCATAGATTCCAAGAAAAGCACCATAACCAAGTGCATTACTGCTCACACTTGGGACAATCACAGATAATCTGCAATATAATTCATGTGGCATGTTTAAACATAAAATTAGTATGCATCAGCTATAGTTTGACCAACACAGGAAAAACTGGACCTATTAAAATAAATGAATTGAATACTATTGAACATAAGCTGGGTTTGAACCATGTACACCTTCCTTCCTTTTTCTTAGCCAAAGTGTTTGACAATGCACCTTGTACTGCACCTGCGCTTAAAAAAAGGTTGTTATGCAGCTGTAAAAAAGGAAGACTTTTGCAGGTTAGCAGCTAACATATTCAGAGTTATATTGGTTTGCTTGTGAACTTGGATAAAGTAGTCTGGTGCATTAAATGCCTCTCACAAAGGAAGGTTATTATATCTATATATCAAGTACAACCATAAAAAAATAACCACTCTATAAGGTAGGTTGTCAGTGGCTTAGCAAGTGAAAGTTGTTGACTTATTCAACATGAACCAAAACCTATGCTTAATATGCTGGCAAGTATGTTGCATAAAAAACATAATCAACTGCAGCATGGTCAGCTTGATGCAGACATGAGAGGAAAGAAAAGGCACGGATATTAAATGAAAGAAAAGGCACGGATAGTAACTAAGTAATTTCAGCTTAATTTAACTACTCAAGTTACATAGAGTACTTAGTTCCATTAAAAAGATACTTTAATACTTACATAAACTGAACTTAAAATTGATGAAGTTACATGGACATGGTAATTTGTCCTTAAAATGAGTTGAACTATAATGCTCTAAGTTGTTACCTTTTCTACATCAACTCTCCAACTATAAGCTCCAATTTTTGGAAATGGTTTATAACATCAGATAAATCATTACCATTTAACAATGGTGAATGAGCAAATCTTTTTGAAGCATGGTTCTCCCTAAACTCTTGTGTCATAGTTGAACTTGTTCCCACATTATTTTCTACATAAATGAACATTTTAGATTGAATTTCAGAGTTATGAAGATTAAAAATAGAGCTCTAAAAGTACATGTAAAAGAATGCATAAAAACCAAAAATCTAGCAAAACTAAGTTACACAAAACACAGGTAGCCAAGATTGAATGGTACATGTAAAAGAAGCATAAAAAACTCACCTAACTAAGTTAAGCTGCTGTAAAATTGAATCGTGGGCATTTTGATTCTGAAAAGAGAAGCCGGACATTAAGGGGAAAACAATTACACAAAACACAGGTAGCCAAGATTCAATGGTACTAAATTAATTAGAGCCTCACTCTAAGTAACAGGGGAATATGCCAAATATTTGGTACATCATGGATATTCAGAATATTGTTAACCTGTGAAAAATATACATAAAATACAGATCAATAACTAATAAATCAAAGATTCCTTGGAAAAAATACCAACCTTAATTCACTGGTGGTTAATTGCAACTGTCCCAGTTGCAGCCGCGGCAAATACCGCAACGACTTTGAGCAAACGAAAAACCCTCTTGAGTACTTTTATCCTCTGCTTCTTCCAAACACTGCATATCATGAACATGCAAATAAGTTGAAGCATATATATCTAAAACGTGTTTAAAGTAGAATTTAATCCCCATATGTTTTTGAGTTAGTTAATTAGCAGTTTATTATTTATTAGTTTCTTTAGCAAAAACAAATCATATTGTAGTGGAGAAAACCATCTAAATCCCACTAACAACTCCTAAAAAGTAGGGATTATTAGCTAAAAAATAGAAACAAAATCAATATTTTGGTAAATAAACTTAATGAAATCAAAATCCGAAAAAATTAAGAAAATAAAGAGTAGCATAAACAACTCTCTTCTACCTCTATAACTTCAAACTCCAGTTTAATCCATCACGGCAAAGATCTTCGGCGATTTCGCGGTGAAACTGAAACAACAACAACAACAACAACAATGAAAACAACCATATAAATCAATATTTTAATAATTAAACTAAATGAAATCAAAACCTGTAAAATATTAAGGAAATAGAAAGTAGCAAGAGCAAGAAAAGCACACAAAGGAAAAAATAAGAAAAGAAGAAACAGAACAACAACAACAGAGGCAGCGCCTCTCCCTCTCTCCTGTTTGCAGGTATGCTTTTTTTTACTTTTAACCCAAACAAAGGTTCAATCTTTCTCTAAATCTAAACTTCTTCCAATCCTATGTTTTCCTCACTCTAGCTCTTCCACTTAAATTTTTTTCCACCAAATCTGCAAAAATAAGGAGAAAATATTCATGAGATAAAAATTGAAGCTTGAAGATGTTAAGTGGAGGATCAGATCTGATCTGCGTTTTTTAGATTCTATTCTGCAGATACCCAAACATCCAGAAATTTGTTGAAATCGCGCTACAGTGTCAAGATGAAGAAAAAAATGCAGAAAATCAACATGAAATATAACTAACAAAAAGAACTTTTATATTCAACTATATATGATTTGAGATCTAAAAAAAATGATTGAAGAAGTTGTTAACTTAAAAAGAAACAAACAACATTACAGAAGAAGTGAAATGAAGAAGAAGAAGATGAATGAAGATGAAGAAGATCGTAGACAATCAACCAAGAAGAAGAAGAGAAATTACGAAGAAGAAGATGAATGAAGATGAATGTGACTAACCTTTACTGAAGAAATTTTGTTGAAACAAAAGAGAAATGGAGTGTTGTTTTGGTAAGTTCAAAGGATGGAGTGTTGTTTTGGTAATGAAGTACAATCTCCTTTTCACATGTCAGTGTTATCTGTGAACTCTTGAAAGTGGTTGCTGTTATTGGACAAAAGTTGGACTTGAACTCATTTTTTATTATTTTTTCGAAACCGGCTTGGTTTGTTCCTAACGATGGCTCACTTGATAGTGACTTCCTCTCTCACATTCCCTGCAATATGGCTTGGTTTGCTTCCAAAATGGCTTGGTTGCAAATTCATTTAGTTCAGTTATAAATTTTTTGGACATCAATTGCCCTCATTTTTGCCACATGGCAGCATTTTATGCAAGGTTATTGTTGTCTTCTCCAAGTACATCAACTTTCTTATATTGTATTAGATATAATAAAACGAGAGTAACTAGAGGCACCCTAAACCCTAACCCTAATATGAATGGTCTAGATTTTGACACGTGAAAAAAAAAATTATATCAACGGCTACGATAAAAACTTAAATACTATGTTGCCACATCAATTAATGAATGTGACACGTCATGTGTTTAAAAGCACAATACATGATGTGTCGATATATGATTGGATGTGTGTATAAAAACTAATTTTTAGGAACAATATTATTTAATAATAATATTTAATACATATAGAAGGGAAAAAAAACCATGCATCATCATCATAAAATAAATTAAACCACGCATCCTTTTAGTGTATATCCTTTTTTTTATAAGATTTAGTGTATATCCTTTTAGTGTATATTTAAATATTAATAGTAGTAATATTTAGTGTTCGGTTCTTTTTTTCTATTATATTTCTTATATATAGTATTTGCCATTGATTTGTTTTTTCTTTAGATTAAATCATTTTTTTTTCTTTACAAATAGGCTCAACGTATAAATATACTTAAAAATTGCACTAGATAGACTTTAACAATCGATGCTAATTTGTATGTATGATTGTAGAAATATGGCTGTGTTTTTAGAGTTACAATTTTGAATTTTTAGAAGAGTTATTGACAGTGTTGTATAATTTTAAGTTTCTATTGTAGTTTTTGCAGGTTTCTTCTTAACTTGTTTTTTTTTTTTTTTGTAATTCTTAACTGTTACAGTAAATTAGTTTTAAAGAATTGGACGCCGATTATATGTTGACTCTTTTTAGCTTCGTAGCAGCGGATGTGCAAATGGCATATAGTGACATCATGGCAGCGATATAATAGCCCGTGGTTGAGTGTTTGAGTCAGGTTGGTTTTCTGCTGTGAACGTGGCAGTGTAAATCGTCCTACACAATTCAGATGATGTATCTTTCTTCTTTGGATTTTGAATGGATTTTCTTGGTATTGTTCGTTTTTTATTTTGCATATTTTATTTGTTTCTCTTTTTATTCTCTCTTTTGTTGTTTTCGATTATGATTTTTTTCTTTTTTTTTTTTAAATTTTTTTTCTTCTTTTGAATAGGAAGAAGAAATCAGGAATACCTATTTTAACATGTATTGAATAACACAAAGGGACCAACTCAAAAAGCATCAAGACTATTTTAACATGCATAGCAACTCTATTTTAGAATTCACTGTTGAAGAGAGAATTATTGGTAAGTAATTCTTTGATTGTGTTACGTGATGTCTTCTAAGTGCATGCAATTTTTTTTTATTTTTTTTGAAGCAATAAAGTGTTGCAAATATCACTATTTAACTTCCCCGGTTTTAGTATAATAGATTACATGGTCTATATATTGATCTCATTTGAGGTAAGACTCTAATATGCATTTGAATTCATCACTTAATGCCATGCTTACACTCTATTATGTTTCCTAATGGAATTTTTGATATGTCATTATCTTATGTTTGTTTTGAGCATGTTTGTTACAGATATAACCATAGCTGTCACTAAATGGGTGCATATTACTTTTACCAAATGATTATTGATTTGTTTATATGTAAGTTTAAAGTAGCATATGCAGATTTTCTTTCTTTTGTATTTTTGTGTCATTGTGTTTCTACTTACTTTCATTCATTTTGATATTTTTATCGGACGTACACTTTACCTATCTTTGAGAAATTTGATGCAATAACTCTTATTTGGATTTTGGATAGAGGCAACTCTATTTGTATATTAAAATTTGTGAATCAGATTTCAGTGTTTGAAGGTAATTAAATTTGGTTATCTTAATGATATTTTTGTTGTGTAAATTGCAATTAATTGAGTTTTGTTGTTGTCTATTGAGATTGTTTATAGCATTTTTCATACATTCCCTTTTTTTTTTGGCATGTTAATTGAATTCATGAAAGATAGTACTTTTAATTGAATTCATTCTCACAACTATTTTGTATCAATTGAAAACAATGCAGATTTTGGTTATGTACTTTGAATTTTCCAAGCAACTCCAATACAAGGAAGTACATTAGCAACAAAGAAAAGAAAGGAGGAAAAGTTGTCTCTAAACCGAAATATGTCTCTGCTACCTAAAACACTATGCAACTGAAGTTTATTTATTACTAATAAGTAATCATTGCATTTGGATATACCTTATTCCTGCAATAAATAGGGCGCAACACAATTATTTTAGTTTGTGCGCTCAATGTAAGCCTATTTAATTAACATAAAATAGATGTTCTGTGCATATAAGTTCTTTTTCCATTCCCTTTATCAAATATTGTGAAGTTCAATATATATATATGAAAATTAATTATGTACAACAAAACTTTTCAATTTTTTTTATAATATTGTGTTTAATTAGTTTTGTTCTGTGTATAAATCAAATTGAAAATTATATTTGATAATATAACAAAACCGTGCATCGCACGGGTCAGTGTCTAGTTAATAATAATTTGATTAATTAAATGAGTTGAATTTGATATTATCAAAAAAACTTTTAAGCGGTTTTTTTTTTTTGAAAACAATTTTACAACTACTTTTCGTTTTTAATTTTTTTTTATTATTGTAAACGAACAAACAAACAGTTTGAGATTTTTTCAAAAAAAATATTGAGTTTTAGACAATTATTAATTTACCCATCATCTAAACGTCAATATTCTTTTTTAAATTTACTATTTTCAATATATCTTTATTTACTTTTGACATTATTTTTTGAAATCTGTATTGTATTTTAATTTGGTGCTTATTGTTTTTGCATTATGATGAATATACATTATAGTTGTATTCATTTTAATTTATTTATTTTTTGGTAGTACATTTTAGTTTATATTTATATATGGTTGTTATGTTAATTATAGCTCCCTCTTAAGTTTTAAAAATTTTAAATTGACCAAGTTATTCTTAACTCTACTTAGAATTTTCAAATCTTATGTAATTGTACTTGAAAACTTTCTTTGCGTAAACATATTTCAAATGATTTTTTTTAAGAAGTTTAATGGCTAAAAGTTTTACCTTAAAAATGAATAAGTGGAGTATTTAAAGTTTAAACCTCGTTCTTGCATATATAATATGATGTCCCTAACAATTGAGTTAAACATGCGAGATATTTCAAATGAATTTATAAATAGCATATTTGATTATTTTTTTTAAGCAATAGCATATTTCAATTGAACTTACATAAATACACATGTGCTGAATTTAGGTAAATATACTTCAGCTAGATTGCATAATATATTTTAGCTAAGATTAATCGACCGTTAGTTGGTTTAGTGGTAATTGACGATTAAGAATGAGCTGAAACCACTTGATATCAGAACTGACTTCAAACCAGATTAAACAGTTCAGTGGGCCAGATTCTTTCGATAAAAACCAAAAAAATAAATTGCATAAGATTTTTTAAGATAGAGAATTTAAATCCAGAGTGAGAGTGCCAAAGGAGTGTAACCAATGCCTCATTCTAATGTAACAGTGCAGTGAATCTAATTTTGATGATGAGGTAGTATCAAACAATCACAATGTCAAAGGTTGTTTGTTACACACCAAAATTGTGAGCCATCATAGATTCCAATTTATTTCTGCTTTCATAAACCTCAAATGTTTTCTGTTACACCCCAAATGTCACCAGTTTGGTCTTCATGCTCAAGCCGTTGTCTTCTCGCCGCAACCAATCTCCAGTTCCCCTCTTATTTCACTTCCGCCATTTCCATTGCCACTCCCCAACACCCACTAACGCTCCACAAACAAAACCAACCAGAACCCATTTCATTTTTCTCCCTAAACAACAAAGAATCAATAATTTCTACCATAAAATCCATTTCCAATAAGACCCATTTGCTCCAAATCCATGCTCACATTCTCAGAACAACCCTCATTCAAGACCCTGCAGTTTCTCATCACTTTTTATGCCGTGTAGCTCTCTCTGGCCCATTGCAAAACCCCACCTATTCACATCGTTTCTTTGAACAAATCAGTAACCCCTTTGTTTCTCACTACAACACCATGATCAGAGCTTATTCCTTGAGTGACTCGCCTCAAAAGGCTCTTTTTTTATACCGAGATATGAGAAGAAAAGGCATTGCTGCGAACCCTTTAACGTCTTCCTTTGCTGTTAAGTCTTGTATCAAGTTTCTGTATCTTCTTGGAGGTGTTCAGGTTCATTGCAACATCTTCAAAGATGGGCATCAATCAGATAGCCTTTTGCTTACTGCTCTCATGGATTTGTATTCACAATGTCAGAAATATGATGATGCGTGTAAGGTGTTCGATGAGATGCCTCAGAAGGATACTGTTGCTTGGAATGTGATGATTTCTTGTTGTATTCGAAATAATCGGACACGGGATGCATTGAACTTGTTTGATGTTATGCAGACGGAAAGGTATGAATGTGTGCCTGATGATGTTACTTGTTTACTTCTTCTTCAAGCGTGTGCTCGTTTGAATGCGTTGGAGTTTGGTGAACGGATTCATAGTTATATTATGGTAAATGGTTATGGAGGTGCTCTCAATTTTTCCAGTTCTCTCATATCAATGTATTCACGGTGTGGTTGTTTAGATAAGGCTTATGATGTGTTTATGGGAATGAAGAGCAAAAGTGTGGTTTCATGGAGTGCAATGATATCTGGTTTGGCAGTGAATGGATATGGGAGAGAAGCTATTGAAGCATTTGAAGAGATGCAGAGAAATGGTATTCAGCCTGATGATCATACATTCACGGGTGTCCTTTCTGCTTGCAGTCATTCTGGATTGTTAGATGAGGGAATGTCGTTTTTTGACAGAATGATCTCGGAGTTTGGAATAACTCCAGCTATCCACCATTATGGCTGCATGGTTGATCTCTTGGGACGTGCTGGCTTACTTGATAAAGCCTACCAGCTTATTATGTCCATGAAGTTAAAGCCAGATTCCACAGTGTGGAGAACCCTGCTCGGAGCTTGCAGAATTCATGGTCATGTTACACTCGGGGAACAAGTAATCGAACATTTGATTGAATTGAAAGCTCAAGTAGCTGGAGATTATGTTTTGCTTCTGAATCTTTATTCCTCAGCTGGACACTGGGAAAAGGTAGCAGAAGTGAGAAAACTAATGAGAGAAAAATCAATCCAAACTACACCTGGTTGCTGCACAATTGAACTGAAAGGAGTTGTACACGAGTTTGTTGTGGATGATAATTCACATTCAAGAAAAGTTGAAATTTATAACACACTGGATGAGATTAATAAGCAGCTGAAGATAGCTGGTTATGTTGTTGAACTTTCATCTGAACTACATAAGATAGGTGACACAGAAAAAGGGTATGCGCTCTCTTACCATAGTGAAAAACTGGCTATTGCTTTTGGGGTTCTTGTTACTCCACCGGGCACAACATTGAGAGTGGCCTCTAATCTCCGGATATGTGTTGATTGCCACAATTTTCTGAAACTATTTTCTGCGGTTTATAACCGGGATGTAATTCTCAGAGACCATAAGCGGTTTCACCACTTCAGGCGAGGGCATTGCTCCTGTAATGACTATTGGTAGAGAGGTGAAGAGTTAGTAATTGATTGTGAAGAACAGCCACAAAAAATCGGTGAAGGCTAGCTCACCATTGACTTAATTCAAGTCTTTTAATTCACATTACCCTGCTGCAGTTAGTCTGTGACAGAAGAGAAGGGCTGTAGCTCGCTCTCTGTGAAACTGTAGATTGATCGAGTAACTCTGTTTGTGGTCTTCATGAGATTGAATATCTGCCAAGCTCCGAGGGCCTAAGTGAGAGACATGAAAAGGGGTCAATAATATCTCTATGTTGCAGCTAAGAAATTTGGTGGTGGTATTCTTTGGGAAAATTTGTTTCTACTGAGGGAGGTCTATTTTTGGGTTAGTATAAAAATACTTACCAAGTGTCATTTGACAAAGACAAGGAAGGTTTGTCATGTGGTATGGTATCCAAGGGGATTTTGTTCATCATCTGCTTATTTGGTTGTCATCAATTTCTCTGAATGATGTTTAATTTTTGTGGAGTCCGTATGTGACTTCACATTACAATGTCAAATGACATGTTGTACACTTTAGTCATAGAAGAGCAACAAACATGATATTTCACATACAAATTTAAAAATTAACTGACAATAATTTGGTTGATTAACACAATCTAAATATGTGGTGAATCACAATTTAAAGTCAACATAATATTATACACAAATTCTGATTGGTTTTTTGCAACATGAAATCTCTACCAATAGTGTAGACCAAACCTGCTTTTGTATCACATTATCCATCCTAATACTAGATATAAAACTATTAACTTAATCCTTGAAACTTTTAACATAATAACTTTAATTGATCAACAAAATACTTTATTTTATTTTATTTTAAGAAATTAACTACACAAATTTCAATATATTTTATTTTATTTAGGTTCCTTAACTAGTGTCCACCGTTTAGCATTTTCCTAGAAAATATACTTCTTTACACTCTCTTTTTCTTCTATATACCATAATTTGCACAACAAACATTAGATGAATTCAAAGAGGGTATGGGAAAAAATTCCGTTTATAAGAAAATTGATCTTTGAGCATAGTATAAATTATATGGCACATATGTGGTCCATATTTTTTATTATCTTTTGGTCTATTTGATTTGAACTATGGAGCTAACATGAATTGTCTGAGTTTTAATCGAGTTGAGTTCAATTGAAAAAAAATCGCGACAAACTCGAGTCGAGTTTTAAGATAATTCAGTTCATATTGAGTTGAGCTGAGATGAACCAAATTCGACTCAGTTCAACTCATTTCCAACTCTAACCAAACCTCTATTTCTTACCAAACACTTTAATTAATTAAAATTCAAATGAGTCTCACTAAATTGTTCAGGTCCCATATAAAATTAATATGACTCATTTGATTATTTTTTGGTAGTTAATATGAATTCAAATGCAATAAGTTAATTTTTTTTAACAGCTTGTAAAAGTAATACTAGTACTATGTTGTAATATTATTCATATTTAGGGGATGCATTAAATTGAGATTTTGAAATTCTATTTTGACAAAAAAAATCTTAAAGATTTTGTAAGATTATATTAACTTTGTAAGATTTTAAAGGACTTTTCTTTTACAATCAGGATTTTTAATGCAGAATTTTATGGATTTATGACACAAAATTTTAAGATTTCAAAATACTTTATGAATTTTTAAGATTTCAAATGTCTCAATAAATTTTAACCAAAAAATAACACTATATATATATATATATCAACTATATACATTTGAAGATTCCCACGGAGCTCTCTCGTGCATTCTCAATATAAATTGCTTATGTGTCATTCAATTAGAGCTTCTCTTACTTATGTGTCATTCAGAGTTTTTAGCTTAAGTATGTTGATCGAATCCTACTGGCAACAATAATTAAATTTTTATTATATTTTATGAAAAACTACCTTTCTTTTTGTAGAGAAAATTACCTTATAATTACTAACAAATGTATGTTGTTCGAATCTCATTGAAAACAATAATTGAATTTTTATAATATATTTTTTTTTTGTAAAAACTCTTTCAAATATTATAATTTTTTGTTTTCTTTTTATAGAAACTTTTTCAAATATTATATTTTTTTTAAACTCTCAATTTTTTTTTTGTGAAAACTCTCTCAAATATTATATACTATATTTTTTTAGAAACTCTTTTTTCTTTTAGAAACTCTCAGAAATATTAAAAAAAATTTAAAAAACCTCTCAAATATTATATTTATATATACACACATTTTTTATTTTTTTTTGTAAACCAAATGTATCATCTGTGCGCTACTGCAGAGATTAATGCCCTCGATTTAACTGAGATCTATTTAAGGGATTGACCTCTCCTAAGAAATGATTCTCCATATGCACCGGTCAGGATCGATCTCAAGACCAAATGGTTAAGGGGTCCAAGTATCTACCACGTGTGCGACACTATCTTGGTACATTTTTAATATTTTAATTTTGTAAAATGAAGGAACATTTATATTTTTTTTTTTTAAGCAAAAGGAAAAATAACATAAATAAAAAGAGAGCGATACAAAAGACTGGGGGGACATAAAACCTGACCCAGGTACAACCCAAAAAGGGAATGCGGCAATGTAAAACAGACCTAGAGGAACAACCCTAGACTATCTCAACAAAAATCCAGCAATCTCCGGTGCAACTCAGCGAACCCGCGTACGGGCGCGAAACCAAGTTACAAAAAAAAAAAAAGAGAAGTGAACATCTGCCCAAACAGTTAGAGTTTAGAAACGGCGAATGGATCAACCGCCAACACGATAACAAAATCCAAGTGCCAACAGCTCCCTGACGACGCAGCAAGCATAAAAGCTCTTTCGAGCAACAAATACTAAAGTGTAGGCAGACAAGACGACTTGAAACCTGCAGATCTCAACAGACCTGAAAAAATCAGAGAGTCAAACTATCCAGGCAACCAAACACAACGAGATTCAAGCAAACGCGTAAGAACTCAGAGGAGTCCAATACGTTAGAAACCAGACCCTTGCGGGTTATCAGAACCATACCCAAACGGGTTTTTTTGAAACCATACCACAGTAAAAAAAAGGCCAAAAGTCTTTAACCACCCGGTCTCTAAACACCAACAACACGAACAGAAACCAAATACAAAACAGCCACCAGAGAAGAAACCACTGATTGCAAACACCACCAATAGCCCAAGCAAACCCCAACCAGCAGAATAGCAGCTCCACCTACCAACCAACTAAAGACGCGCAGAACCAACCAACGACGCGCAGAACCAAAACAGAACACACGCTACAGAGTTATTACTTTTGTTGAAGGTAGAAACCACAAGAGAAGAGTCAGTTTCTAGCCAGAGATTCAGCCAGCCTTTTTCCCAAGCAATCTCAACATCTCTTAAAGCACCACTAAGTTCAGCATAAAAGGAAGTTGCAATACCTAAAGGCTCAGCAAAAGCGAAAACAAAATCAGAGTAGTTGTTGCGAAACACACCACCACAAGCAGCAGTACCAGGATTACCATTAGAAGCACCGTCAATGTTACATTTGTACCACGAAGGCAAAGGAGGATGCCAGATAATTTTTCCCCATTTATATTTAGATTGCTTTGAAACAAATTGAAATAAGAAAGTACACCTTTTTTTTCATGGATAAGATCACTCGAAGAATTGAAATCTTGAACCCAAAAAATAGCTTATGACATATCTGTAAACTTTTCTTTTTTACGTAAAAACATTTTATTTTATTGTGAAGAAAAAATTATGTTCATTAGAGACAAAAACAAAATAGAAGATTTTGAGAGAGAGAGAGAGAGAGAGATAAAAAAAAACTCTCAGTGTTGGAGAATAAGAAACGGCAAGTACTTCCCATCCCACTATTAAAAATACACATTGACGAATTAAAATTTGAATTCCAACTGCGAGAATTATCCTTATTTTCATATTTCATATTTTATCATGGGGAAAAATTATTCAAAATTTTATCTAGCATGAAGAAACGTGATCCCCATGATGAAAAGTGTATGTAGATCATAGTGAGAACTAAACACGAAAATTTAATTGATATTCATTTAAAAAAATATAGAAATTAACAACTATTTTTTGTTGATGAAGCCTCTATAGAATCATGTAATGGAGACGGAAGATAGATAGAAATAGAGAAAGAGAGAGAGAGAGAGAGGGAGAGAGAGAGAGAGAGAGAGAGAAATCTCTTAGTGGTATAGAATAGAAGACGGAGAACATTTTCCACCCGACTATTAGAATTACACATTGACTAATTAAATTTTGAATTCCGACTGCGGGGGTTATCCATATTTTCATATTTAATATTTTATCACGGGGATCATTTATTAAATTTTTTATTAAGCACGATAAAAAGTGATCCCCATGATGAAAAATGTATGTAGAAGATAGTGCTAACTTAACACGAGAATTTTATTGATATTCATTAAAAAAATAATATAGAATTAGCAACTATTTTATTGTTGATGAAGCCCCTATAGAGTCTTGCGACGGAGACGAGAGAGAGAGAAAGAGAATCTCTCAGTGGTATATAATAGGAAACAAATAACAATTTCCACCCCACTATTAAAAATACACATTGACTAATTAAAATTTGAATTTCGACTAAGGGGTTTTTTCCATATTTTGTTTCCATCGCACTTTCATTATATTACATATGGCTGATAAAATCTATGGAAAATCTAAAATAAATTAATATAATTTTGATTTTTTATAATTTATGCTATTTTAAACTTTCCATAACCTTCATTCGGACTTTTTAAACTTTCCATAACCTTCGTTTTGACTTTTTTAAGAACCTTAATTTATTAATGTGAGCGGAGAGATTCACACATTTTCCCATTTGACGCTCACGCGTGAAGATTGCTTCTTTGTGGTACGGTGAAAATAAAAAATTTGAAAATAGAAACAGGGTCAAAATATTAATATTCATTTAAAAAATAGTATAAAATTTACAATTATTTTTTGTTGATGAAGTCCTACAGAGTCCTGTGTTAAAGATATATCGTATTTTCATACTCAAATAAACTAAAAAAATCGACCTCATAGACAATTGAAAAAACGTAGATAACCTAAATAATATAAAATGAAAAAAAAAAAACATAGACAACCTTTAAAAGGAAAAATAACATATGGAAATAAATATTATTGAAAAAAATAAAAATTATCCCTTGTTTGACAATGAATCTATTGTAAATTTTCTATAAAGAGTCGGCTCGAAATGAAAAAAAAAAATAAAAAATCATGCTATATTTTAATTTTATGGGTACTGTCCCAAAAAATCTTAAGACCATGAAAAATCAAAGCATATTTTCCTTTGAGAATGGAGTTTATAATTATTTTATATTTATATGATCACTATATAGTTTCGGGGATGAAGATGAGATAAAGAATCTATATCATAATAGTGTAAAATGGGAAGCGAAGTAATACTCTTAATCTCGCTTTATTCTGTAACATCGTTAAATCTATATCATGCAAAACCTATCTCAATTTTACCTTAGAATTTTAAACCAAATTAATCAAATAATATATCAAAATAAACATATAAATAATATTAAAAAAGAAAATAATCTCGTGCACGGCACGGGTTAACATACAAGTATATATATATATATATATATCAATAAAAAGTAAACAGTTCTTAATAAAAATGAAAAGAAACAAATTAAAAGTAAACGGACTTTAGGGGTGTTTCTCTCCCCCATTTAGTGGCTATGTAACTTCTTTTTGGGTTTAGGCCCCTTTTTATTTCAAAAAAAAAGGAACAATAACTCAATATAAACAAATAAAATCAAAAAATTAATATTACAATGAATCAATACCACATGAGGCTTGTGACCCAAAGTGCCGCCGTCTTAATTCTTTCTTTGTGATAATTTCGTTGTTGAACCTACACCTAGGGTGCATCATATCCCTCTCCTTCTTCTGAATCCCAATTCATTTTGTTTTTGTTTCTTTTTTTTTTTTTGCTTTCGCACCGGTTCCGATCCACCAAAGGTGAACGACTAATCCGGCTCGTGCGTAGAGGCATGCGCACTGGCCAAGCGTTGTTCCCCCTAGGAATCGAACCCGGTATTCCTTTTTGTTTCTAGTTCCAACAAAATTTACATTTTAAAAAGCATGGAATCAAAACTCCAAAATTTGTCCACTTTTTTGTTTGTTTGCAGAAAGCATATAGTCCTGACGTAAAAAGAAAAAAAAAAAAAAAAAAAAGGATGAACAGCGAAAAAGTGTGGTACGTGGAGTAAAGAAATCAAGTGTTCGTAAAGGTAGAAAAGGAACCATGAAAACAAAATAAAAAGTTTGGGGAGTTTTAAAAAGTTTCAAGGTTTTGGGTTAGATTGTCTGGAGAGTCAATCATGTGTATTTTTAACTAAAATATCTCACAAAATCCACTTTATGAAATAATCCACCAAATTTATACATTTATCGATACAAGAGACATTTTATAAACATTGAGAAATCTCAATCGAATAACAATAAATCTTGGGAATGCATTGATTCAAAATGATTAAAAACACAAACTGGTCCAATGGCAGTATTATTCAAAATGCAACGTTTACATTTTTCCAATTCTAGTAGTACATGATAGTAACAATCTATTGAGAATTCTGATCAAAACTAAAGCTCAATATAGAGAATAGAAATGGAAGCCCCTCCCGTTCTACTGACAAATCTGTAAGTAGAAATGATACTATGGAAAATTTAAATCATAAGTTCTGGAAGCAGTAAATGATGCTACATAAATCTGCAATCTAAGTCCTCTAAGTAGTATTCATGCTCAAATAAATCCATAACCCAAGAAATCACCCATTGACATTCTCTCGAATGGACGCTAGAGAGTATAGAATATATGCTTTCACAAAATAAGTTAAGCAGAAACAGTTTGCTTTTGAGCAAACGCAATACCCTTTTCAATGCTAGCCTTAAGTTCTGGTTTAAGTGCTTCCAAAGCCTTCTGCTCATACTCACTCAACCCTTGGAGATCGGATGGAATCAAAGCCTCGACTCCTTTCCTACCAATCTTCACCCTTGAAGCAAAAAACGGAAGGTCAGTCAGATCTGACTGTACAAATGAGCACTCATACACATCAGCGTCACCGTCAAGCGCACGAAGAGATGATTCAACAAATCTAGCTGCTGCATAAGCCATTGACAAAGTAGCAGACCCTGCACCAGCCTTGGCCTCAACAACTTCAGTTCCAGCATTTTGAATCCTGACAGTTAGTGCCTCAATTTCTTCATCAGTGAAATTTGCTGAGGGTCTCGTCTTTGACAGGAGAGGAAGAATGGTAATCCCGGCATGACCACCAACAACAGGAACATCTACATCAATCAGCCTCAGGTTCTTTTTCTGAGCAACAAATGTGTTTGCCCTCACAACATCAAGTGTAGTAACACCAAAGAGCTTTTTAGGATCATAAACACCCTTTTGTTTCAGAATTTCAGCAGCAATAGGAACTGTAGAGTTCACCGGGTTACTGATAACATGAATAAAAGCACCGGGGCAATTATCTGCAACGGCGGTGACCAAGTCCCTGACTATACCGGCATTGATGTTGAAAAGGTCATCACGAGTCATGCCAGGTTTTCTAGGAACACCAGCAGGTATAACAACAACATCCACACCTTTCAAACAATTTGCTAGCTCAGAAGCACCTGTGAAATCCAAAACCTTTGAAGGAGTGTTGCAATGGCTGATATCAGCAGCAACTCCCTTAACATTCGCAATATCATAAAGATGCAGGTCGGAAACCAAAGGCGACATCTTAATGAGAAGTGCAAGTGGCTGACCAATTCCTCCTGCAGCACCGAGAACCGCCACTTTGTAGGATGCCTGAGGCTGCAAATTGCGGTTGATGTTTCGGTTTTCCTTTTGAGCTTTGGGTGCAAAAGTTGCACGCAGAGCAGCACAAGTTTCGTTGCCAAAGAAAGATGATTCAGACTCGCATCTTAGAGACGACATGGCCTTGAGACCAGAGAAGGTCTTAAAATTAACCTGGGAATTGACTTTCAAACCAAAAGGGTTTGATTGAGGAAGTGACCTCCCTGTTTGGGCAGTTCCAATAGTAAAAGTAGCTGCTGCTGATGCTGCCATCTCAACGTCTGAATACAAAAAATTCATTAAGTCCCATTTCATCAACACAAACACATGCCAAAAAAAAAATCCATAAAAGAAATAATAAAATGCAAGGTTGGCTTTGCTGGTTAATTGACCAATTAGTGCCCTCTTTAGGTTGGCTCTGCACTGAGAAAATAATTTTTTGGCAGAATTGATTATGATAAAAATTGATTTGAAGATAAATGATTTATGTTTGAATATATTCATGCAAAAGTGAGTTGAACAAAAAATTTGAGTGTAAAAATCAATTCTTAGCAGTTTTATGCTTCAAGTAGAATTAATTATGGAGGTAAAATCAACTCTACTTTTGAGAAACCAAACAAATCAGAATCAATTTCATACCTCTAGAATCAATTCCAGCTCTTCTAGAATTGAAACCAAACATACACTATTGGAGTTAATCTATGAGTGTTTTGAGCTTATTTTCATAAGCTCTCATTATAATTTATGAAAAAAAAGAATGTAATTTATATGAAAACAATTTCACTATATTTTATTTTTGTTACAAAAATAGCTTATACATACATGAGCACCAGTATATGATAAGCACTTGATTAAATTGTTTATTAAATACATTAGAAACAACAGGAGGTATTATTAATCAGAAAGAATACTGATAGAGTGATACCAATACAAGTACATAAAGAAGCATGGCAAGATGCATCCAAAGGTGTGTGAGCATTATTTGAGTGATAAATACAGCGTTTATAATGGAATAAATGAAAGACATGTGAAAAGGGGGTGGGGGAATGAGTAAGATTAAGAGAAGAGCATATTAAAATTGCAGATCTAGAATAAACAAACAATAAAGGAAAATTGATATCGAAAATTGAAAGTAATAACAGAATTTGGGGTGAAGGATGAGATCTGTGAAAGAAGAAACGTACCTGGGAATGAATGGTAATGGGAATTGGAAGGAGAAGTTGGGAGAGATTTAAGAGGAAAATTGGGTTTGAAATCTCCGCCTACAGGTCGAGGACGAATGGTGTTGGTATTACGAGTACTACCGAACGAACGAATGCTTGCATAAATATACACACCAAATGGTAAGTAAGTGAGTCACCGCCACTAAGCAAGAACTGTTAGGATTAATTTATTTTTGAGATTATGCAAATAATTTATATAATTTTTATATATTATTATAAGTTTGTTAATATAATTTATAATAAAATAATTTATAAAAATACAATTTTCAGTAGTTTGAATTTATAAAATGACATAAAATCTAATTTATATTGCAGAAGCTTTTTTCATAAGTTTCAAAGGACCTAAATTTAATAATAAATCAAAAAAGATTCTCTCTACTCCTAAATTGTACGTTCACTCACTGTCTCATATCTCCACCGTTCGTTTAGTTCCCACCATGCTTCTCATTTTACCTTTTTTGTTACTAAAAATCTCAACAGCTTTAAAGTGGATCACATGGTATGTTAATTTTTTAGTACTACTACTATAGTAGTATTAGTATCGTAGAGAACTAAAAATTGAGTAACCCACGTTTTTATTCTAAAATTGTTACTCTATTCGTTTTAAAATGAGTGTCGTTTAAAATTTTGATATGATATATCTTGAAAATTTCTATTGAATGTTAGAAAATATGTGTTTAGCTACTATTCCACGCGCAAGGTCTAGGATCTGGTGCGCAAGGCACAACGTTTTGTTGAGAAATTGGGTTTCACCACGATCTCGTGCGCAAGGTGCAGGGAAGTGGGCGTAGGGAACAGATCCACGTTTAGTGTTGCGCGCGACGCGCACACTACAATAATATATAAATATCGTGTGATTTTTTTACAAAACTTTGGTTGGGAAACACTCGGGAAGACAAAAGGAGGGAATCATTAAGCACTGATGATCGACAATTTTTTGGAGTAGACCTAAAATTGGAAAACATATCACAACCACCTTAGGAGTGAAATTAATTGGCGAGGCCGGGAAAAAATGGTAGAAATTAATATTTATATAAATTTGGTCTATTGTTATTAAACACTTATTGATGAATTATTTGATTGGATTTTTGTCTTTAATGGACTGTGATAGGTTGGACCATTCAGTTAAGCCCAATGAGAGATCACTGCCCCAGCCGTTTAGTTATATAAACGTTATCCCACCAGACGTTTTCATATAAGGTACAATCTGACTTTCTCTAAAATCTAAACGGAATTAGGGTAGCCATCCTCTAATGCTCCTCTCTCTAATCATGTGTCTGCAACTCTAAAAGATACGCATCATAATCTTCTCTAATATGTCAATATGTTATAATCTTGCATCTATGATATATGGCTATTCTATTAAGTTTCCTTCAATTCTTTCTTAACGCTAATTTCTTGTAACTCATTTAAGATCTCATTTTAAAGATTGATTATAGTTAATGGAGAATTGCTCTCTCTTCTAGACGTAGGTCATCATTGGGGCGAAAATGTTTGTGCTTAGATTGTTTGAATATTATTATTCGTCTTGCTCAGTTATTGGTGCTATTGAATTTTTTGTTCCACTCCTTGTATTCCTTGTATTGTTGTTTTGGACAAAGAGGTTTGAATTCCTAACTTTTTTTCATACAGATTAAAAAAATAACAATATTGTCAAAAGATTTACTAAGCTAATAACCTTATTAACTACTACTTTTGTCTCTAAACATAAGACCGTTGAAAAAATTATGGAGATTAAAAATAGATTGTGGTATTAAATTTGTTGATTATTGATATTATTTTTACAATTTTATCCTTCAAGAAAGAGAATGAGTTAATGTTTTTTCTAGAGTATTTATTATAGATTGTAGAAAAAAAAAAAGTGTCCTTTAATTTAAGTTATATTGGTAAAAAATAATTAATGTTTTTAAAAATTTGAAAGAATCTTATAGAAAGGGACAAAAAAATCTGAAGAGAATCTTATATTTAGGGACAAAGATAATATTTTTTCTTCAAAACAAAATGAACTCATTTCATTTCATTCAATATAATATAATAGATACTACCATATGGATAATAATGACAAACGGTGAAGTTATATTGAAATAAAAACGCACTAAAAAAAGATTATGAACGATTTTATTGACTTGTCTCCTAACCTACGCTATTCGGAGTAAAAAACTATAACTTCATTTTAAAACAAACCAGAGCCCAAATCAATTTCAAACAACATTATTCAAATATGTCAAAAATTACATCAAACGCACACTAGAACTAAAACCAAACACACACTCATCAAACGCAAGAATACTATCCTTTAAATTGGATAACATTTTTATAATCAGATATATTATTATATATGATGAATCTTGTTGAAAATTTTATAGTCTACTAATTAACTATGGGCTTTGGCCCTTGAATACAACCAAGAGAAAAGGCCACCAATTCTTGATTATATTTATAAATGCAAAATCAGACTTTGAGCGCAGATGTAACTGTCATTACATCATTGGCATGCATGTCCATTAGCCTTAATCTCAATTCTCTTTCTTTTTTAATTGAAAATTAATCTCAATTCATTTTCTTTCAATCCTTTTCTCAAAAGGACGTGAGAAATCATCCTCCAATCATCTAAACCTTGAAAATCAGTAAGATGATCAAGTTGAACTAATATTACCACTAAATTAGTCATCTACAGCATAAACCAAATCTCTTAAATCAATTAGGAATATAACTAATATTACCACATATATCTAAATCTAATAATACAAAATCAATTAGGAATAGTTAAACCACTAAATGAGTCATCTACAGCATAAACCAAATCTCTTAAATTCCAGCTGATATTACCACATGCAAAGGTATCTAAGCTCTAAACTTTTACAACAGCTTTCAAATTTCAATCATTCCCTGCTAATGCTATGCTCCAATCACCAGTCTATATTGGGATTGCATGAAAATTTAATCCACTTGCTTACACAGATAATTAACACTTATAAGAGATAATGTTTACTGCAAAAGCAAAAATGAATGATAAATTAATATGTATATAAGTCAGACAGACAGACAGACAGTGATGAATGACTAATGTTGTCAGTCATACATTAAGTTTGTCCATCTCCCTTCTTAGAGCATTAGCCCTAACCAAGCTTCCAATGGTGTTGATTGCCAACTTGATATCATCTAATGGATTCCCAGGCACAACAGTCTTGTACAAATAACTATCAAATGTCATCTTCTGCACATACTCATCAGCACACATTTCCACAAATGCTTCCCTAGCAGGATTAGACCTATAAAACACTTTCTGAAGAATATCCAAAACTTTGTAAGTAGGCCAATAAGTCTTGTCCCATTTCTCCAAATACTTCCTCAAATCACTTTCTTCTACCATCCTCTTCCCGTTTGCGGAACCCTGCACAATTTCCTCTGCGCACATTCTTCCACTCTTGGCTGCAAAATAGATTCCTTCTCCGGAACATTTGGTCACGTAGCCAGCTGCGTCGCCCACGAGTGCGACCCTTCCTGATAATCTTCGTGGCCTTGGATGTTCTGGTATAGGGTGAGCCTCCACACGGATGATCTTTCCTCCTAAGATCTTGTCCTCGGCTCTTTTCCTTGTAGCTAGTTGGAACTTCTTGATGTCTCCCTTGTGTGTCACGGTGCCGGTGCCAACAGCTACGTGGTCACATTTTGGAAATACCCAACCATAGAAATCGGGAGAAACATCATCCCCCACATACATCTCTGCAAGATCCTCGTAATAAGCCATTTTGTCGTCCGGGATTTTTATCCTCTCCTGAGAAAATGAACCATACCGTCAAAATCGAACATGGTAATTGCTAAGTGTTTCATTTCAAAAATAGTAACCACATAACACATAAAACACCACAAGTAAGCAACGTTTAAGTATCTAACTAAGAGTGAATCACCGATTTACTCTTGAAAATGCATGATTAGACAAATAGACCCTAAAATTAGAAATAGTATTTTTTTTATCACATTAGTCTTTGAGACAAATGATGAATAAATGAAACCAATGGTAAAGTTGACATACATACACAAAAGGACTAACGCACAATGTATTTTTCAAATTCAGGAATGTTTTATCATTTTGTAAATTTTAGAATTAAATTGTGTAACCCTACACATGACTAAATTTTTCTCTTTCAATTAAATGAAAATTGTCCTAGAAACAGATTTAAAATTCAATTGACATTGAAAAGCAAAAATAACCAATTTTGAAGAAATATGCAACACAGCAGAAAAAGAAACCAAAGAATTGACATTGAGCATACGATTTTGAAGAGGATACCTGAAAATCTTAATCACATTGGTTTCTACTTTCTAGACAAAGCCTATATTTACCAACTAGAAGTCTAATAAGGAGGTCTAGCTAAACAAACATAACTACTAACTTGCTAACATTTGATAAAACTAAAAAAAACACTAATGAGCTCTGTGAGCTTGACTCAGTTAGTAGAGAATCACATTATATATGCAGGGGTCGGAGTTTGAACCTCATTGGTACCCGCTATTCACCTTAAAGGTGGAATTCTAACTATTAGGCTACTTGACCAAAAAATAAACACTAATGTGATAGAGTATTTTTCAATTTCAGCAATGTCTAAGAATTTCCTTAATTATAAGACCAAGTTGTTATATACTACAATTTTCAAGATTAAATTGTTAATTTACTTAAAATGTCCTAGAAGCAGATTAAATACTAGTACTCAGTTGACATTGAACTATAACAGCTACTAAATTTTCAACACCCCAGAAAAAGAAACAGATGATACCTGAAAAGCAATAGCATATTCATAATCACCAGCATCAATAGATTTAGCAACTCTAGAATTAGCTCCATCAGCACCAATAACAGCATCAACTTCCAAAGTACATTTCTCACCAACCCCACCAGTTTTTCCATCATAAGAAGAATAATGAAGAACATAAGGTGAATTCTTCTCCTTAGGAATATCCATTTTCAAAAACAACCCATTTATAATATTCGCTCCATTTTCCTTAGCTCTGTTCCTAAGATAATCATCAAGAACCTCACGCCTCACCATACCAATATACTCATGAGACTTAAGAGTTCTTCCAATGTCGACGGCGACATTGGAAGGCGAAATCATCTTCATCTTTGTGACACGACGGTCTATGATGTCTAATGGTAGGTCAAATTCACCAACCATGCAAAGAGGTATGGCTCCACCGCATGGTTTGCAGTTGTCCATTTTTCTTTCAATGAGGAAGGTTTCTACACCACCTTTTGCTAGTGTTTCTGCTGCTGCACCACCTGCTGGACCACCGCCGATGACTGCAACACGGAGGTTTCGGCCATTGAGTTTTTGGCTGTTTGCTGCGGCAACGACAGTGAATTTGCGGCGGTGAGTAATGGGTTTTGGTCGGAAGGAAAAATGGGTGGTTTCCGGTGAGGGTTGACGGAGAGTGATGAAGGATTTGAGGGCAATGGAGCTCATGGTGGTGGTGGTGGTGGTTGAGTTGTGAGAGTGAGTAATGAGAGGTTTGAAATATTTGGGTCTGTTTTTTATTGAAATGGTGGATATGGTTTGTGATTTGGGGGAGTTTATGACCGTTGGATGGATGGGATTGAGGGTGGAGATTTCATTTGGATAGATTTTGGGATCATGGATTGTGGTCCTCCCATACCTTTTGCAAGGAAATGGTTTGTTTGTACTTGGAGAGTTGAAGGTTATGGTGATGTTTGGCGTTTTTTTGAGTGGCTTATGTGTTGCCACGTTATTGTACTTAAAGTGGTGTATCTTTAACTCATCTTTACATTCATTTAATGTAATTTTGACATATTTGTTTCATTATTAATTCACCGTTGAACGAACTACAGCGTAGTAACAGTACAAGTAGGATTTTCATTTTTCAAGTTCTGGAGATTGTTTGTTTGGTGAACACGGTTACAACAGTACAAGCTCGTGTAATCTCATGACACTAGTTCAAATGAGTATTTTCAAGTTTCAACTCCATTTGGTTTTGTGGTGAGAAAAATTAATTTTAAGTTAAAGTGGTTTATGTTTAGATATATTCATGTAAAAGTGAGTTGAACAAAAAATTTGAGTGTAAAAATCAATTTTAGAATTAGAAGCTACGATTTCTAGCTTCAAGTAGAATCAATTCTGGAGGCAGAATCAATTCTATTATTCTGCTTTTGAGAAACCAAACATGCCAGAATCAATTCTACATGTCCAAAATTAATTCTAACTGCTTCAGAATTGAAACCAAACCTACACTAAATCGTTCTGATCTTCTTTTTACTAGAATAGTATTTATTTTATTTAGTTTGAGATCTTGCTAGTACTATAGTTCTATGTTACTGTTGTCTGTTAATGGTGTACTTTTCTCATGCAAGTACTGCGAATCCTCCACTATTGTGCATTTTGTTAAGAGATGCTCAGTCATAGATTGTTTTCATTAGCATTGGATTTCAGCATAATTAAACATATTTTTTTGGTTTAAATTTTGTTGTTGTTGATAATATTGGTTTAATTTAATGTTAACATAGACAGATAAAATAATAATAAGATTAAAAGAAAGTAGAACATGCTGCAAGGAAGAATTAAAAGAAATTTTGGCAGTTTTTGTATTATAAGATTATTATTTGGTTTTTACCTGTGTAGCTGTGGTTCTATCTCAGTTACCAAACTTGAATTTTATAGCTGGAATTTTTCTCATTGGAGCAGTCACTACTGTTGGGTATTGTATTGTACCTCAATTTGGATGGCTTCTGTGGCACAGGGTACCCTGCAAGGTGTGAATTATAATCCTGTGAGGGGTGGAAACAGTGTTGGAAAAACTCTAGATGTGTTTCATGCATTTGGTATTATTGCCTTTGCCTTTAGGGGTCATAATCTCATCCTTGAAATACAGGTATGTGATGTTAAGATTATGTTCCTCTTAATTAGTACCTATTTAATTGGCGGTTAATCACTTGAGTCTAACCACTTTAAACTTTGTCATGTCTAATTTCTAGAGTTCACACAACGAATTACTATGAGAAATGCACAAAGTAATGAAGTCCTTTTATTCACTAACCTTGAAGCTTGTAAATATGCAGAAAATTAAGCATGTTATTTTTATGATTATCAAATCACAACTAAAGGCTATCTATATTAGTCTATACAAATCATTAACATGTGCATCCTTAAATGTCAATGCATACCAATTAAATCCTTTAATTCATTTTATTTTAGAAATTACATCAATTTTTACTTGAAATTTATACAAAAGAAAAATGAATGAATTGAAGAGAAAGAAAGAAAGACTTACAGAACCGCGCTCAGCCTCCAAAAGAGGAGCTCTTTCACCTCTTAACCACCTCTTAACCAATTCATTCTCAACCAGTTCCCTTTCTTCTATCAAATTTCAAATCCAAACCATTATTTTAACCACAAGAGTATCTCTCTCACACAAGAATCACAATTAATGGCAACAACAGTCAATCACCCACCCCATGAGAGCCAAAGAATAATATTTTCCAACTATATTAGTTTAAATTAACAGTTTCTCCACCACTAGAAGATCAATAAACGATTCTGGAACATATTTATCAACCCAAAAATCACTGAAACTTTAAATGAAATAAAAACTAAGAAAAATACAAAGATCTAACAGAGTTCCAAACTAAGAACATAATATTAAGAATAAAATTGAGAAATAGAATCAGTACCTGTTTGCGTTTTCAGTCGGAGGGAGAGGAACGACAGAGCTTCGATTCATGACGAGAGAGCTTCAATAAACCACATTTGCGTTTCACTGAGTTTAATTTTAGGGTTCAGTGAGCCTTGATTCTGCAATTAGGGGATTGGAATTTGTGATTCAGTGAAAGGGATTAGAATTTGACGAGAGAGACGAGAGAGGTGAGAGTTCACCGAAGGTGAGAGAGATGACGAGTGAGAGAGACGACGAGTTCAGTGATGATGCAATTTGCGGGAGAGCGAGACTGAGATAGTGAGTGAGAGGTGAGTCGATCGTGAGAGAATGAGAGCTTAGTGACGATGGTGAGGATTCTAGGGTTCGCGAGAATAAGAGAGATGAGAGACAGTTTTTGTTTGTTTTTTTTTACTAAGAATTAGACTTCCAGACTTTCCTTCAAACAAAAAGAAAAAAAAAATATCAATTGAAGACTTTTTACATCTGGGGTTATTATGGTCAGATGTAACATTAATTTAGACAATTTTCATTATAATTACGGAATTGCCACCGTGTTTACATTTGCTTCAGGTAAAACTCAAACCAGATGTAAAATGTTGTATCAATGTCTTTTTTACTACTGGTGAAATTGAAACCAGATGTAAAACATATTCCATATTCTTTTTTACATCTGGTATCTCTTCCACTGATGTAAAAATCTTATTAATAAGTCATATTTATACTAGTGACGGTCACATTATGCTTTGTTAAAGAAAGCACTTTTGGAACATCCAAACTTCAAGTTATATAAAAAAGTTAAATGCATCCGTCTTTTAATTTTTGTCATTTAAATACAATATATATTCTCTTTTTTTTCATCAAGTAGTTTAATTACTAAAAATCCACCTCTTGAAGTGAACAAGTGGAAAATCCGGAGTACTTTCATATATTCCTTCCGTCCCAGAAAGAGTGACTCATTTGGAATATATGCACTATTCATATATTTTGCTTTGATCATATTTTTCTTTTAATAAATAAAAATAAATATTAGCATATAAAATATTGTTGGATTCGTCTCGATAAATATTTTCAAAATATCAAATTTTTATAATTTTTAATATCATACCATAAAAAATAGTATTCGTCACTCAAAATTAACCTACGTGAAATGTAATATCTCTACCAATTATGATTGGAGATAGCAATGACCCATACAAATTATGAGTTCTCGATCGGTAATTAACTAAGATAAGAAAGTAGCGGCGTTGGTCCAGTTTGGGACAAAATTTTGGACATGGTTGTATTTTCAGGTTCGGTGAACTTAACGTGACAATCTACCCTAAGGACATCCAACGTATTTGTTGAGAATTAAATTTTGAGGGTCACCACCATATATTCAATTTTTAATTCACATTCCTTTGTACTAGGATTTCATTTTCAATTGCAACATGCAAAAAATACAGAACTTTCAACACACATTTAAGATTTTATTCACTAAATTGGAACAAAATATTTTGGTAGTTGCAGTAGTTTTGAATCAGTAATAAAAGTTGGTATATCAAATAATTTATTGCATTTCCATGACATTTTCTTTATGTTGCTGCCAAATTGTAACATTGTCATGGTCTAAAATTTCCAATTAGCTAGCTACTATAAAAACCAACACACATGTTTAACAAAACAATATTAGAAGTTCTTTGTAATATTACAAGACAAATTAAAATGATGTTTAATAAGATGATAGTTATTGTTATAGTAGCTATTATTTTTGGAATTGGGATTGAAGGATGTGATTGTAAGGTTGTGCAATTCATATTTGGAGACTCTCTTTCTGATGTTGGAAACAATAGGCATCTCTCTAGAAGCCTTGCTCAAGCAAACTTGCCTTGGTATGGTATAGACATGGGTAATGGTTTGCCTAATGGAAGGTTCTCTAATGGCCGCACGGTTGCTGACATCATAGGTACTAATCTTTTCACTTTTGGTATGTAAATATTGAATTTGAATTATGTGCGCAGTCGTGCAGTCATGACTTCCTGACCATCTGATTTCTAAAATTTTATGACTGAAATTTCACATTTTATAAAATAAGAATATCCTTTTATTATGGACCGTTGAGATCAGGCGGTTAGGAATCATGATCCGTAAATACTAGAAACTAAGTTAACTAACCATGTGCGTCTCTTATTCTACCGTGACAAAAATTGATTTTAACTAAAAATGAATTTAAGGTGAAATGGTTAATGTACGTAAAAATTTGTTGAATAATAAATTTAAATACATACAAATCTTTATTTCAAGTTTTTTTTTTTAAAAGGAAATCCTACCACCAAGTAATTAGCCTGACTTATTAAGGTTATTGATTTTGTGTTAATCAACATGTGATTATGTGAACAAGTTTAAAATTAGAGTTTGTCATGACATAATAATGATGTTATACATTTTCAGGTGATAGTTTAGGCCTACCAAGGCCCCCTCCAGTACTAGACACATCTTTAACTGAGAAAGATATACTAATAAATGGATTAAACTATGCTTCTGGAGGTGGTGGTATCTTGAATGAGACTGGCACCTATTTTGTGAGTTGCAAGAGTCATTTTTATACTTTGTCTTATGGCATTTAAGCAATACTGATATATTTTGGATGATAAAATTATTTTTCTTGCAGATTGAAAAATTATCACTAGACAAACAAATTGAGTTGTTTCAAGGGACACAAGAATTAATTAAAAGCAAAATTGGAAAAAGGGCTGCAGACAAGTTTTTTAGAGAAGCTCAATATGTTGTTGCTTTAGGTAGCAATGACTTTATCAACAACTACTTAATGCCTCTTTACACTGATTCATGGACATACAATGATGAAACCTTCATGGATTACTTGATAGGAACACTAAGAAGACAATTAAAGGTTTTATTGAGTTCACTCTAAACTTAAATAACCATGCTTCATATTGTTTATTTTTGCAATTTTGTTTTGTATTTAAGTATCTAAGTCTAATGTCAAAAAAAAAAAGTATCTAAGTCTAATAGTAATGAGAGGATTTAAATATGATCTTAGTCCCTGCAAATATTGTATTTTTAGGTTTTAGTTTATGTAAGTTTTTTGTTTGATTTTAGTCCGTGCAAATTAAAAAATTGATGGTTTTAGTCCCAAATGGCATATGTGGCCCAATATAATCATGACAGATGGAGTCACACGATCCAATAAGGTGATTTTAGGGACTAGTTTTTCAATTTAAGGGACCGAATCCAAACAAATTGAAAAAAAAATTACAGAGACTAAAACCAATAAACGGTATAATTGCCGAGACTAATATTATATTTAAACCTAATGAGAATATTTTTATTTATGCTTTGTTTTGTTTTTAGGTACTTCATGGTTTAGGAGCAAGGCAATTGATGGTTTTTGGGTTGGGTCCAATGGGCTGCATTCCCCTTCAGAGGGTACTTACTACAACTGGAAATTGTCGAGAAAAAGTAAACAAGCTGGCCCTTAGCTTTAATAAAGCTTCAAGTGAACTAATTGATGACTTGGTGAAGGAACTTCCTAATTCAAACTATAGATTTGGAGATGCATATGATGTTGTCTCTGATTTGATTAGCAATCCACTTAAGTATGGTAAGTAGATATCTTAATTCACTCCTTAATCACATGCATGCATATTAATTGATCCCATCCGTTGATTTGAGACCAGTCAATTCACAAGTAGTTACAGCCATTACGTAACGCCTTTAATAAATTATATTTAAAAATGTCTTATTTAAAACTTCGTATTAGTTCTAGAAATATTTTGGGTCGGCCCAGATACAAATGATCGGCGGATCACCCTCTAATCTTCATCACATGGTGATTGATTGTTGAAGGGGTAACGCGTGTGTATGCTTTCGGTGCAGCATATCTTGCGTATACGCTCACATTCGAGTCCATTTTGGATTTGGCCTGGTCAAGCCGGATTCCAAAACACATTTTAATCTAATCGCGTTTGGTTTGTAGGATTCCAAAACTCAGACTCACCATGTTGTTCCTTTGGGAGAATCAGACCTGCACTTACATGTGTACCTGCATCAACACTATGCTCAGACAGAAGCAAATATGTATTTTGGGACGAGTACCATCCCTCAGACAGTGCTAATGAGCTAATTGCAAATGAACTTATTAAGAAATTTGGATTATCAAGTGCTGGTCAAAATCTTGCTCCTTCACCAGCACCTACAATTGCTCCATCTCCACAAGACTAATCATTCAATGTTTTCTTTCCTAATGTTTGGATTTACATGTCATTTTGTAAAACTATTTTCTTTATTTTCTGTTCCATGTGGACTAGTCAGTTACACATAATTTCTTGTCATTGTTTCAACATGTCTTTATGATTAATACTACATAATATATACTGTTTCAATAAGAAAGAAACTTCTGATATTTTCTTTTGTTCTGCATCACATAAATATTGGTCACTTTCTAAGAGAAATTTGAGAAAAGTTGTATAGGGGGAGTGGTAGACAAAACAATTAATAATTTAATGTTAAATATACCATATGATATGAGATACTTTTTTAAGTCTAGTAAGTGGCCAATAACATGATTACATAAATTAAACAAACATTTTGGATTATTACTTCCAAATTCACTTTCCAGGAACATGGTTTATAGTTATACAACCTTTTATCAATTTGCTGTGGGTGGAAAAATGGTTCTTCATTTTGGACAAAAGCAGGGACAAAAAAAAAAAAAGGTTATTTGTCGGTTAAATTCCAAATGCATCCTCATCAAGCACCTGTCCTAGATACATACTGATATACATAACAAGACATACTAAAATTATTTATTCAACTACTTAATTATTTAATATATAGGTGTACGGTGGAGGATATTTTGCACCAATATGAATATGACCCCATTTTTCATTATGATAATTACATGCATGTTGGATGGTTTTGTCAAGGAATAAAATAAGATAAAATCTAAGACTGTTAGAACTGATAGTGTAGAAACTAATTGAAATACCATAACACCATTACATTACATGGATACATAATTAAGCAGAAGTTAATTAACTCCTAATTAAGATCCCATATCTAAACAATGGGGATTTGATTTAACACTAATTAGTCCTTACTTTCATACATTCTCACATGTTAACAGCTTAGTTAATATTGTGTTACATAGAGGAAGCATATATATATATATAGTACCTAGCTAGAGGAACTAACATAATATTTAATCAGCTAGCACACTATTATGGTGCTCTTGGAGTGTGACGACCATTTGCCCCAGATGGTGCATAATCATTCAGTTCCAAAACCATCCTCTCAGTAATGCTTGGCTTTGGCTCTTCAAAGTGCACGTTTCTCTCAGTAATAACCTGTAAACATATATATATTTAAGAAAATGCAATTGTACATGTCTTAAACTATGAAGCACGGATACAGACACAAATACCAGACACGGCACGCGACTGATATGTCAACATACACCGAAAAATTTGAGAAAATAACATAATTTAATGTAATTATATGTGTCAGTGTCTCAGATGTCAACACATGTACGACACCGGAACACGCTTAATCCGAGAAGTCTTTGTATTTCATAGGTCTTAAACAACTTTGGAATAGTCATAGAGAGTATCAAGTTGTACCTTAGGGTTATTTTCCAGAGTAATTAGGTGGCCTTGTACATCTTGCATAAGGTTTTCAGTTCCTGCTTAATATAAACATGCCATATATAAGAAGACTAAGACTGATAAGATTATGAAAAATTACATGCATGTTTGGATTAGCGATAAATTTTATGAAATCGTGGTGACACTGTGATTTTGCTGAAGCTATGAGACCTACAACTTTTGAAGAATAAAAAGAAGAAAGATAGTATAGAAGAATTTACTTGTAACTGGGACTGCTGTCAAGCATAAGAGATGACAAAGACCAAGAGCAATCACAAATAAACGAAAGAAAGTTCCTGCCATCCCTGCACTGCAATAGACCTTCTCAGCCACAAGCTCTAGTTTGTTTGTGTTGCTTCAAATGTGCTAGTTCTCAATTTATACACCAAGACATAAGATCTTGTGAATGTTATTTTAACATGGAAATGGTGCAGCAATATCATATTGTCAAAGTCATAAAGGTGATAGCAACCCATCATTTCTTGGAAGACCAACATGTTTCCACACTTTGGTAAACTTTCATCAGTTTCTGTCTTTTTCCTATGTGAAAACTTAAATTAATATTATAATTTTGTGTTTTCCGAGTAAGTTATCATCTTGACAGTGAGATTGACAGAATTACGTTGAGCCACTATAGTTTAAGTAAATGTTATACTTTGTAGTTTGTAGCTTCAACGAAATTACAGTGTCACGGAATTTTACCTAACTCACCGTAAATCCAAACATACTCTTAAATTGTAGATTTTAATATGCACAATTCTGATTATTTTATGTTTAATAAAATGCATGTTTAAGAGATAGAAATTAAACTTCTTGGAACAAGGTGGACATGCAATTATGTTATATTTTAAGTCAATGTGGAGTGCTCTATGAAAGTGGAAAGATGACAAGGAAATATTATTGAAAAGCAATAGCCTAAAGTGGTATATAGCCAAAGTCAAAATCTAGTGGGAAATGGCCATTAAATCTTGAGGATATTATAAAGGCTATATGTGTGAATAGTACAAGAAGAGTGAAGGTAGGTACACATCCAAGAAACTCACAAGAAAGCTCCCAACACTTCACATCTGTGCCTCAACTCACAAAAAGGCAAAAGCACTATCATAAGGGAAACAGCTAGATGGATATCCATGTTCTGCAGGATCAATTACTTTTTTTCTGAGTCCAAATTTTCTAAATGAGAGGCATTTAATTTCTTGACCCTATGATTTTTATAGACTTGTGTTTATGTGTATATATTTTACTCAACTAACTATAGTAATATATTTTACTGTAAATATGTGCATGCACTTCATTGCTTGCAGGCAGTGGAAGTCATGATATTGAACAAGGAATAAAAAAGCTCAAAAGTTGTGAACAGCCGTGTATGATGCTATTGCTAGTGGGAACACAAATTTTCTCCACTAAATTAATCTGAATAGTGCCAGCTTTGCTCTCTGCACACCACTCAAAATTCCAAGCCACTGCACAAAATTACTCTTCTTACTGAACAAGTAAATACAAAAATGACTACTAGTAATTAAAAATACATATTTTGATAACTACTAGCAATTCAAAATACATTGAGCTCAAGTGGTAAATCACCTCTCCTTAAGAATCGTTCGGGAGAATCCAAGTTTGATTCGTAGAGGGAATAATTTTTTGTCAGACTTTACTTACCTCGCAGCCGAACTTTGAATTATTGAGTCTCCTTCCTTAAAAACAGAGGGTTAATACACAAAATATACATATTTATGATGTTAATAGTAAAAAAATTAACTATGTTCTCTTTTAAGAATCATAATTAGTTCAAATTTACTTATATTTTAGATTAAACATATAACCTTTCATTTATTTATTTTTTGCCAAGTAACCTGGTGGCTAAATTTTTTACACTTAAGATGAATTAGTAGAGTGTCGGACGTTCGAACTCCGACCTCTACATATATGATGTCTCTACCAACTGAACTAAGTCTGGATAATTTCTTTGATGTAGTTTCTCTCTTTTCTTTCTTTTTTGATATAGTTCGATGCAGTCTCCCCCTAAGCCAATACTGAAATAATACTAGTACTAGTATGAATTGTTTACACGAGTCTCTCACATAAGGGGGTGTAGAAATTGAGAGCATCTACAATGCATCATTTCTTAAATTAGTGCCTAAAGTGAGTCTTGTGAGTTTCATGCATACACATCACTCATTTGTAGTACTTAAACAATCAATTCTCCTAAACCGACATCATAAACTAAATTAAATTAATCTCACCAATAACACCACATCATTACATTACAGTTTACACATCCAACATGGTGTGAACTGTGTACGATACAAAGAAAGAAAAGTACCCAGACTCTGTCCTGTTACTCTGGAGAGAGATCTTAGAGAGAGAGAGAGGGAGAGAATAAGCATAGCTACACTTGAATACTGATAGATCTAGAACTTATGGTAAGTGAGGGATAGTATACTGAATATAACTTCTATTATAATCAACAACATTGTGTAAGAATAAGATCATGCAGAGTTAGTTACAAGAACAAAAAGAAGTACAATAAGTCTAGAGAGTCTAATCTCTCCCAACCAATCAAACATAAAACAACTGAATGCCCTCCCTTTTCCCTTTCAGGCTATATTTATCTAAGATCTTCCTATAGCAGTTTCTAACTACCTACTGCAGTTACTGCACACACAACATTTAATAACAAAACAATTTGTCTACTAATATTACATAACTTCTGTCCCAACACTAATTTGATTTCCATGCTTCTTTCTAACATCTTTATCTTTATTATATTAAGTAGGAATAAGAAGCTACTTAATAAAAAA
This sequence comes from Trifolium repens, assembly GCA_030408175.1. NCBI lineage: Eukaryota > Viridiplantae > Streptophyta > Magnoliopsida > Fabales > Fabaceae > Trifolium > Trifolium repens. Next base: position 45,541,672 of record CP125851.1, read on the forward strand.
CTCCTAAACCCTAATTACCCTTGCTAAATGGGCGGGAATCAGAGGGAATTAGAGCTAATTAATTCGTATATATCTGCCAACTAACCGCTTAATAAATATTACGCCTCTTAAATGATGTGCTGCTCATGCATTTTTCCAATGGAATTGTGTAACTCATGTTCAGGTTTGGTGGCTCCATGTAATTATGACAGCAGTTACCAATGTTATTCACATGTTAAACTACCTATTAAGCTCTATATAAATATTCCTTCTGCTTTCATTTGCCAACCTTGCGTTTCATATTCTTGCATTCATAATAAGCTTTGCTTTTCTTTCATTTTTCCTTTTAATTTACACGCCTCAATAGCAAGCAAAACACGTGCTTTGTTGCATATTTTTTTAACTTCTACTGCTATATATACAAGTTTAAACAACCATAATCCTTCAGCATTTTTGCCCTTCTATGGTTGTGTTACTATTCCTCCCTGTATCGCAAAACTAACACTCCCACTGTCTACAAACGAAGAAAAACACCAACAAGGGTGATGGGGCTAGAACCACTCATAAATGAGAGATTTTTCTCTCTGATTCATAGTCTTTCTTTTCCTAATTGCATTCAAGAGGAGAGACATTTCGATAATCGGCAAGGACTGAAGTTTTCGGTAATTTTTTTAAAATTGTTGGCCTGGTTTTCATGATTTATTACCTTAAAGAAAAACCCATAGATAACTATTTGTTTTTTGTATGGATTTTTGGCTTGATGTTTATTTTGTGAGAGTTTTAGTTGATAATTTAAATTCATTTTACTAGTTTTTGTTCATGAAAGTTTAGGTTTTATTCATATGCCAACTTTTTAATGTCATTTAATTATGAGTATGTTCCACCGTCTTAACCCCTTAAATTACTTATAATATGATTAGACTCAATGGAAAAGAAGTTGAGCTAACTCCGGTTGTAAGTCAAATGACTGGGCCTATTACACTATCCCTATTTGCTTCAGACACAGCAGAGGTATGTGCTTTGGTTACAATATATACAACATGTAATTTTTTCATGATTTGATTGAGGTATGTGTATTATCTTCAGTTTATTTCTCAGTTACTAATAAAAAAACAGACAGAATTGTGTTGGATCTGTTTTGGCAAAGACCTGTGAGCTAGAGATTGATTTGGGATGGTATTATCAAACTTGCACATTATGTGCATCAAAAGTTATTACACAAGCTGGGATAATGTACTATGTGAAATGCAAGAAACTAAATGATGTTGTTCATAGGCAAGTGATTCATATCCAGTTTAATCTATGATGATCGGATTACTATCATTTCATTTTTCTATGTTGGTCATGTTTGTGCTTTCAAATTTCAGGTTTAAGGTTCATGTGCGAGTGATAGACAATTCGGAGTCAACATCCTAAACTGTCATTTTTGCTTGATACATTGAGTTCTATGGTGAAATTGTTTGATCAAGTTGTTTCCCAATCTTTGGGAAGAAATGTGCAAGATTTGCTCGATTCTATGATTCAAGTAATTAATTTAGTTTAGGATTAAGTTTTGTGTTTTTATAAACAAATTATTCATCCTTTAAATTAGTAAAATTGCTTACTTGAATTATTTGTTAATAGGATTTGGTTTATCCACCAGAACTCAACGTATTTGTGGAGAAAAAGATGTTGTTTAAGGGTGAGGTCAGCGATGCCAGTCTATTTCACAACTGGCACGGTTATATTGTGAAAAAACTTACAGAAGATGAGAATATAAGTAAAAATTAATTTTATCTTCATTGTATAATTATTATATCTAATCTATAAAAATAAAACAGATGCATTAATCATAAATCTAAAAAAATAGCTTTTGCATTTTACTATAAGCACAACATGTGTTGATTTTCAATAAACATAAAGAAAAAAAAACTTAACTACATAGAGCTCCAAACAAAGTTGGTTTTCTCTTCGAAAATTAAAATGGATAGATTGTGCATCAAAAATCAATTAATCACTAAAACATGTTGGAGTATATCTTCCAAAATCAGTTTTTTCGCATGACCAATTATATGTTGTTATATCAAGGGTCATGTCCAAAAATTATTTGAAGATTTTGTTTACCATGAAATTTTTTGAAATTTGTAGAATTTTTTCTCATTTCAGGTTTCTATGTCATTTGAAGTTCCTAATGCTTGAGTCCAATTAAAGATTAGGACATCGAACTCTTATTAGTTTTTTTTTTTTGTGATTTTGTCATTTGATTGAATGTTTTGGACATCATATTAATTAGTTTTTAATATCATATGTTGTTTTTGTTGTTCCATGTCGATCTTAATCAATGAAATATTTACTTTAAGTATATATCAAATATATTTCTAATCGACTATTGTTATATTGATTGACATAAAACAAAAGATTTGTTAGCTTTAAATAATTCCACCTTTAAAAATGATATTTTTATGACCCGTGCGAACGCACGGGCAAGGCGTCTAGTAAGTCCTAGTGATAGGAGACCTATTACTAACAAATACATCAACTTCAGAGATGACAATGTCATTTCTTTCATGTCATTTCTTTCTTTGCAGTCGCACAGATGAAGCTCCAAAAAAATGTCATCACTCAAACCCCATATGGAAATCAACCACACAATAAATCTGTATTAAATGCTCATTGATTCTCTTTATTGAATTCTACATCCTCCGGTATCTTGTCCATGTCGAACATTGCCAAAAGCAGACAATTCCAGAAGATCCATATCACGGCCTGTAATTCATCCAGTATTTCGATCAGTAAGTTTCCAATTACTACAGCTAAAAAATGATCATTATAGTCATACCTGAAACCCTGCAATAAGAACTCTTCTGAATAAGATCTGATTTGGAGATATCTGTTCGATTACCCTTTGACCGATTAACTGTTGCCTGGAAAATTATGGATGAAACTTTTATCAAATACAGAAACAGATAATGACATGATTTATGGTTGGAAACATAATATTGTCACTTGCGTCTATACCATGCTTGAACCAGGAGTGAACTTTAGTAGCAAAACATAGCTGACATGAACAAGTCCAACTAGACGAAGAAAATCATGTCAGCATATATTGACATCAATATTAAAGTACTGGAATACTCATCCCTAGAAAGTAGGAAAGCCACAGAATAGTGTTGTAATGAAAGAAACAAAGAAATTCCAATGATTTTAATTGTCTACATGCTTGTGTTAGATATCTAAAAAATATCTCATCACATTATTATTCTATATAAAATATATGCTAGAGCATATGATCATCTTCTAGAATTAGCTATCATATTTCCTTATTTAGTTAGGATTAAGAGACTAGTATTAGTATAAATAGGATTAGTACTTTGTCTCGTAGTAATATCCAACATCATTCACATCAGTGTGATGTGATGTTATTGATCTTAGTATTCCTTTTCCCCCTCTATACCTAACCCTATAACTGCAACAGCTTGTATCCAATACCACTTTTTTAGAACCAACATAATATATGTCATGAATACTAATCCAACCTCGCAATATCAGCATTTTGATAGCCATACCAACAAGTCTGTTTCACAGTACTTACACATAGCTTCAGTAAGCGTATACATTCAAGTCCTTATTAGTTCACTATCCAGAAATACAGTAATGAAATCCTATTACAGAAAACAAAAACAAAAATGGTTCTTTATAATATATATTTTCTCTTTGGAACTCTAAATAGATAATTCATAATATAGATATTAAGAAAAGATGCTTAATAATGAATCAATGATTATATAATGTGCTTAAGAAAAGCACATTATACAATAATGAAACATACTACAATACAATATACCCCCCCTGCTGGGTTCTTTTTTCAAATAGAAAACAGAGAAATGGAGAGAAACTGGGAAACCTTACCTGTAATACTTGACAGTTTTCCAGCGTGCTTTTGCCCCCCTGAATTTCACAAAACACCCAAATGAATAAGAAGTAAAAAGGAGACCAAATCCAAAATAAGTTGGCAACTTAGTTATGTCATGATGGTCTCTTGGGGGGACGTTCACATGTTTGGGGATGGAAATAATGTCCCAAAGCTTATGTAACTTTAAAATGTTCATTAAAATGACTAAGACATGGGTTTTAGGTAATAACATAAAAATTCCCCGTTTTCTTCTCCTTTTTTAATAAACTTCCACATGGGAAGATGGATAAACCAAAACCTTTCCTGCTCTTTTGTTCTCTATCTTTCTCCCTTAATTGAATGACAGCTAGACACAGATATACCGCAGGCTAACATGCACTTCCATTTACAGAGCAAAAAGATGTTTGGTTCCAGTTTAGGGTTAGACTTATTTCATGACACAAAAGCTTATACTAGTATTGTATTGACTTAATAAAATAACTTATGATAATTCAATTTGCTGTTTTCAATTTATTTCCATAAACACTACAAATAACTAATGAATAATCGCTTAATTAATCTCATTCTTATAGTTGATTTATTTATCTAGATTCTAGACCGCATTATAATCCACGTTGAGCTAGGACAACCAATATTAGGGGGCAAAGCTTTCCCAAACCTATGTTTTAATTCATAAAAACATGTTTGATGGGAACCAAATGAAAGTATAAGTTCTGTTTGTATAATTTATTCCCATAACAAGAGATAGGTTCTGTTTGCCAATGCCAAATGACAATAAAAGACCCGTTTGATAACATTTTTTCTCACAAACTTGTAGCTTGTTTTTACTAGCATGTAGCTTTTGGTAACATTTTTTTCTCACAAACTTGTAGCTTATTTTTACTAGCATGTAGCTTATTCTGATAAGCTAATCAGTTTTTCTTTCAATTTTTTTTTTTTTGACAAACTTCTCTCAATTTGTTTATAACAACTTATATTTGAACTATTTACCAAACACAACAAATTCAATCAGCTAGCTTATCTGCGATAAGCTAGTTTATAAGTTATTCACTATAAGTTCATCCGCTATAAGCTAGCTTATCAGTTATCCGTTATCTTTTGCTATACATAGCCAAAATAAAGTCAAATAGCTTTTTTATATATCCTAGAGAGCTTGGAAATAAGCTGAAAACAACTTATAGACATGTCATAAACTATTTCCAGAAAGTTCTAACAAATGCTTCTTATACAAGTAGATAAGCTCAAATAAACCAATCCAAACATACCTTAAATTGAAAAATTAAAAAGTTATAAAACATCTAAAAGGATAAATTTAAGCATAATCCTATAGCACCAAATTCTAATTATGTCAAGCAATTAAAAAGCATATAAGAAGCATATATATATATATATATATATATATATATATATATATATATATATATATATGTATTAACTATTAATAGAAGGTAAAGAAAACAAAAGAGAAAAAGGAAAAACCTTGGAATAAGGAACAATGTGATCATAGTCATGACATAAACAACCAGGGCAGCCTACAAGCTTACGAAAGATAAGGTTACCAAGGGGATCCCTTCGCCATCTATCAGGGTCACGTCCTTTGACCTTGTCAGCCTTTTCCCAACATTTCTGTTTAACACTGTGTGGGAAACTTCGAGGGTTAGGGTTAGTGTAATAGTCGAAAAGAACAGTGTTTGAGTCATCATCGAGGAGAGTGGTAGAAGTGGATGAAGAGCTTAGTTTAGATGAAGAAGAAGAAGAAGGAAGAGGAGAAGACGATAATTTGGATGAAGTAGTTTCAGTTCGATCCTTCAACGGCGAGGTTGAGTTTCTTCTTCTCCTCCTTTCTGGTCTGCCACTGCCGCCGCCACTGCCGCCACCACCCCTCATTTATCCGATATAGATAATAAAAGATCCTAATCTTATGTTTTTCATTATATCACCATAATTTAGGGTAAATTTTAAAATGAATCACTTCATCAAGTGGTTCATGGTAGATCACTTATGAATAACTTTATAACGAATATGAATTTTATAAAATCGACCATTAGATTGAAAGTTTGTTTTTATCCATACAATTTTTTAGAAAAATTGAAAATCATTTGATATGTTATTGAGACACATTAAGATTAACGGTTTATGAATTTTTATTAAATACCGTTAAACTTGATAGATTTCAATAACACATCAAATTATTTCCAATTTTTCTAAAAATTTGTATGGATGATCTATATGATACAAACTTTCAATCCAACGGTGGATTTTGTAAAATTTGTATTCATTATAGTAGTAATGATCACTTCACCACGGTGGACCACTTGTGAGGTGGTCCACCGTAGCATTAATGATAATTTAGTTAGATTTTATTTTTGCATTAAATATGTTTTTTTTTTCTTTTTAAATATACTCCCTCTGTCCCTATTTATAAAGCTGGTTTGACAAAACACGAGTTTTAAGAAAATTGGTTTTTGTATTAAATTAGTTGACAAATTATATTGATTTTATATGTTTACTCGGTAATAATTTTCCTATAATTAATAGAGTACCCATTTACAAAAAAATAATTAAATGCTATTCAAAAAATTATGTAAAGTAAATAAGGATAATTTAAATTAAATTTTAAATTTTAGTGTCCCATGAGCTTAGTTCAATTGGTGTACATTTGCATTATTATGCAAGGGATCGGGGTTCGAACCCCGGTCATCCCACTTATTCACTTTAAAGGTGAAATTTTAAAGTCATTAGGCTACTTGACCAAAAAAAATAATTAAATTTTAGTCATTTTTTAATATAAAATTTCATTTAGTATAGTATTTGAAATAACTATTCAATTTTTTTGTCAGTAAACCAAAGGTTTTTTCCGCGCACAACTATGGAGATTAATCTCGCATAGGTAATTGACATTCATTTAAAGGGATGATCTCACCCAACAAATGTTTTTCCATAAGCACTAACCGGAGATCGAACCCAAGATTAAATGATTAAGAGTTCAAGTATCTACCACTTATGTCAAACTATGTTGGTATTTAGTTTTTAGTTTAATAATTTAATTTTTAATTTGAAGTTATAAATAATTTAACAAAAATTAAAGATTAAATAGTTAAATTATTATAAAAAAATAGTTAAATTATTAAAAATAACGGTATTTTAAGAGTTTAAATATAATATGTTTTTAAAATAGTTATTTCAAATATGATATGTGAACTATTATAAAAAGAATAATGATTAATGGTACGAATAATGATTTGGTCGAAATCTCGCGAATGACTTGGCATAGTTCAATTTAAAATAAAATAAGAATAAATGGGTCCCATCACCGTTTAACCCTTCTCAAATTACCTTGCGTCAACAAAATAAAATAAAAAACTACAATCATCTTATCTCCTGATCTATGTCCACCGCCGCTCCGCCAGAGTCACCTCACACGACCAACATCTCAACCTCATTTTATTTTTGAAAACACCTTTGAACATGCCTTCAATCCAATTGCAAATTTGTAATAAAAATTTATGAGTTGTTGGTATCAGGACCAACATTTTTTCCACTGATATTAATAGATTTGTTCTATCATAAATTGACTTTCTCCCATTCTATTGCCATGTGAAAATTCCATCTCGCTCTCTTTGAATAAGATATGGAGTTCGAAACTTAAACAGTACATAGAGCACAAACGACACCAGTTTTTTCATCTCGGTTGCTCTATGATGAACGAGTAAGATCACACTTTGTCTCTTCAGTGCTAGATTGACTCAGCTATATTGAACCTATATTATTCATTTAAAAAAAAAAGAAAGAATTGAAACCTATATTACACACATGGGATGGAAGGTCGCGTTCGTGAAATTTCGTGGGGAACAGCTTCGCACTATTTAGCACTGCCGGGTCATGCTAAATGGTGTACCCGGTGCATTTGTTAAATATACCAAAAATAAAAATAAAATATAAAGTTAATGTTGATAAAGATAACTTTTTACACTTTTAATGTATTGAATACACGAATTTCAAGATATAATTTTCTTATTTATGTGCTTAACTAATACATCGGGTGCATTATTCAGTGTTTTCCTAAAAAATATATAAACTAAAATGATATGTTTATTGAATTTTACATTCTCTTTATTGAAATATGACATGTTTTTAAAAATAGTTATTTGAACTATGATGTGTAAACTAACATTTCACATTGAGTTATATTTTATCAATCAAATTAATTAATATATATTTTTGTCTTATATATAAGTAAAGTTTACATTTTAGATTTATTGAAAAAGATATATATTTAGTCTATATTTACTAGATACATCAATTTTTCAATGAATTTAAAAATTCAATTTTTATTTGTATATGAGACTTGACGTCCGGAGAAAGTATTTAATTAAAAAAGTATAAGTTGAAGAACATAAATGGTATTTCAAAAATACTTTACTTTAAAAATAGTGCATTCAATGTATTTTTTACAGATTTTTTTTTCAACTTCAATACTTCAGTTTGATTTATTTAATAGGGTTAATAGGTTTTTACCCTCTGCTAAGTGGGCGTGTTTTGCGCTACCCCTGTTAAAAATTTCTTGAAGATTGTCCCCTTGCAAAGTTTTTTTTTTTCCCCCCCTTGAGTGCACTTTTTACATCGGTTATTTTGTTCAACCGATTTAAAAAATTATGTTTTTTAAATCGGTTATTTTGTTCAACCGATTTAAAAAGTTAAAATTTCTTGCATCCAAGAGAGGAAAAGGGGGGAAACAAAAAACAAAAACTTTGCAAGGGGGCAATCTTCAAGAAATTTTTAGCAGGGAGTAACGCAAAACACGTCCACTTAGCAGGGGGTAAAGACCTATTAACCCTATTTAATAATTGTCCTTGGTATATTTTTTTTACACAGCCCTTAGTATCATATTATTTCCACCGCTTGGTAGATTAACCGACAAAAATAAGGTGACAACATATATATTTTGGACGTGGCATGCAGAAGCTAAAACGCTGGCTGAATGTAAGGGATCAGCCAGAGAGGGTTGTGTTTGTTTGTTGGTAAGAAAAGAAAGAAAAAAAGTGTTTGTTGTAAAATCTCACCGTTCATTCACCTTGGCTGGTTCCCCAAATTCTATCCACCGAAATTATAGCTACACCCATCATCCTTCAACAATTTTATTATTTCCTCTTAGATAATATCATTTCTCTCTTTCTACTTTCCATCTTTTCCTTCAAAACAAATCAACATTGCTTCATGTTTGCTTCCACTTAATTATCATTTCTTTTCTATTACTGCATATCATCTCATCTCATCTCATCTCATCTCCAAGGTTTGTTTGTTTGTTTGTTTTATGCTTTATTGCAATTTCAATTTCCCTTTTGTTCAATTAAAACATTGATCGGTTCATCATAAATTTGCAGGATGGGGAGAGTTAAACTGAAGATAAAGAAATTGGAGAGCACAAGCAACCGACATGTGACTTATTCGAAGCGGAAAAGTGGAATCTTAAAAAAAGCAAAGGAATTATCAATTCTATGTGATATTGATATTCTTCTTCTCATGTTTTCTCCCACAGAAAAACCTACCTTACTACAAGGAGAGCGCAGGTAATAACAATATCAATCAATAATGTATCATGTGTTTCTAGTCATACATAAACATAAACATTTTTTCCTCATGAGTATATCATAAATTAATTATACTTCAATAGGCATTGATTGCTTTATAACTCACACACTTGTGACTAACTTCAATGCATTTTAACCGACACATTGAGTTTAAGTGGTTAATGAGTTACCATAAGACGAATCGTTCAGAGAACCTGCATTACTGCACGGCCGAACTCTGCATTACTGGGCTCCTCTCCTCGGAACCATAGGGTTAACACACAAAAAAAACTTCAATGCAATTTTTTTAATAAGAGAGCTTTTCTATAAAAAATATATTTAATTTATAGCATAAGTTCATTTAGTTTATATATGTATAAAAATTTATGTAAAGTTTTTAACAATTTTCCATGTTGGTTTTATTTCTAGCAATATGGAGGAGATCATTTCAAAGTTTGCCCAACTTAGTCCACAAGAAAGGGCCAAAAGGTTAGAGAATATTTCCTAGTAAAGTTTTATTTTATTTTCATCTATTCACAAAGAATGAGCTAATATTTTTTCTTGTTCTGGTTGAGCAGGAAAATGGAAAGTCTTGAAGTAAGATCACTCTACTCTTCTCATATTTCATTTATTTACTATTTATTTTTGCATCAAATGCATCTTTAATGTAGCCTCTCAATTTCCTGTTAATGCTTAAAAATTAATCTAGTTTTGTTTAAAATATAGGCACTGAAAAAGACCTTCAAGAAATTGGATCATGATGTAAAAATACAAGATTTCTTGGGTTCAAGGTAAGTGATTGGAACTATAAACTATCATATTGTCAATGTCTTCTTTGTAAGTACTTTTGAAGATATTGACTTTTTCTCATTTTCACCCTGCAGCAGTCAAACAATGGAGGTACAATTTATTCACAAAATCTTGGTTAATAATTGCTTCAAAATCTTAAGTTGGTAAATAAACAACCAACCAAAACATTACAAGTTGGATTGACATTTGCAGGAATTAAGTCATCAAGTGAGAGTTTTACAAGCTCAACTCGCAGAAATACAACAGAGACTGAGGTGCAACTTTGGAGCTTTTGGTTGTTAAAGTATTTCTTTTTCTTTTTTGGTGTTATTTTATTGCTCTCTTGTTGAAGTATTATTCAGTTGGCCTGTGTCTTGTCAGTTTTGAATGTGCTTTGCAATTTCAAAGTTATTTATATACCTCTATATCTATTTAATTTTTCTTGTGCATTTGAATTCTAACATATTCCTTTTTGTTATCATTTAAACCACATTCTCATTCACGCATCCTTAAAAAAAACCAGATGATACCATTTTTGCATTTCTTTGGCTTTTAAAACAAGGTTATAACATATAGATCCTTCTGCAATCTATTTAACATTTGAGTGTTTTAATTATAAAAACGGAGAGGTCAAGTAAAACTAATTATACATTGTTACTTCATCTCCTCCCTAAAACTTCAACTTACAACAAAAAAAACCACAAAAAATGTGTTTGTGGGAACTTGATTTTTCCTATACAAACTTTATTTATAGAAAACCATCAATTTATGTCACATACTATCATAAATTGGGTCATCATAAATTAATTTTGCTTTGAATTTGCAATATCTCAGTTATTGGAGTAATCTAGAGAAGATCAATAACTTGGAACATCTTAGACAAATGGAAGACTCGCTCAGGGAATCAATCAATCGACTATGTATACAAAAGGTAATATTTGTGTTTCATGATGATTGGGTCATATCATCTGTCATTTTCAAGTAGTTCTGATGAATAGCCCCTTAAATATTAGGTGTTTACTTCAACATGCTCTCATCCCCTCAGTGGATCCTTGCTTTTGAGAGTAATGAAGTGATGTGTTTTGATATTATTTTCATTTCAGGAAAATTTAAGAAAGCGACAACTAATGTCACTTGATTGTGCTAACCAGGTAAATATTGTTGCTCACTCTTTCTTTTTACATCTCTTGTTATTTTCTTTGAGATAATCTTAATTGGGATAACATTAATTTCTTCATAGTTACCCGAAGGGATGACTTTACCTTTGATGATGGCTGGTCTACAAGAATCTCAACCCTTGTCTTGGCTTCTAAGTGGTGATAATCACCAGTTGATGTTACCTAATGAATCAAAATTTCTGCCATTTAGGTGAGTAAACTATTATATGAATCTTGCATTCACAACTATACATATATTAGAAGTTGGCCGCATTCGTTCTATGAAAGTTACACATTTTAAAACATTTCATTAGTTCAATGATTTTCAAATTTTCATTGAGAAAATAAAATAGTTCATCTTACAATCTAATTATTTGTTCAATTTTATCATGGACAGTGATAATGGCAATAGAGATGTTGAGTGCTCCACCGACATTTCACTCCCGGGCTATTCTGGTTATATTGGGAATGGCAAACTTGAGGTTGGAAGCTCTCCTCATGTCAATACTTTGAGTCAGGGAGGTAGTTCTTTGAACGAGTTAAATGGAAATCCAAATCCTTACTTAAATGTACAACAGTGTGATCAATTTGCATACCCTCCTCCGCAAGATCTCGAGGAAGTGAAACATCACCAAACAATGAATAGTAAATCAAATACTATGGATTACCAAGTTAATAACAACTATGAACTTCCAAGATCATTATTTGAAAATGAACATCAGCAGTTCTGGAATTCTACTAATGGCTCTTGTGGGATTGCTATGTATAATGAGAATGGTTACCATAGGGTAAGCAAGTAGTCTTTTTCTTTTTTGGTTTCTAGTTATATATAGTAAACAAGTTGGCTGTGGTTTATTTATTATTATTTTCTTTATTTTGCAGTAATTGATTGGTCCATGCTCAAACTATTCAATTGAGAAGGATGTGTTGATTTAAATCATGTGACCATTGCTTGCAAATTATGTCTGCAAGAATCAGATTATGTTGTTTCTTCACCTATGAGATCAATGATGCTCCTCATAGAGGGTTGTCTATGTTAGTTGTATATATTGTATGACTTATAGGATATAGTTTGTCCATATACAAATAATTTGTTGCTCTGACTGACCTGTTTTCTGATAGATTATTTTAGTTGGGTTAGTGATTTAAGTTGTAAATTTGAATTTTTGTAGAAAAGGAAGTGTAATCATATTAATATCTAGGTCCGAAAGGTGGATAAAACTTTCTGAGGCCTCTGTATATCCTAAACTTAGAAGTATGACATATCTATTTAATATTGTAAGACCTTTTTAAAAGTAAAACAAAATCTTTAAATATGTGATTAGAGTATCAAGTATGAATGAGTAATCTTACATTAAATGATAGGTGTTGAACAACATATAAATGAGGAACTCATATCATGTACTACTAATATGTGCTCAATATATTAAGATTTTAAACTAAAAATGTGGTGTTTATAACTCGGTTCAACTCTGCTTCATAGGGTGTAGATCATTGTGCTTCATGATAACATAAAATTATAAACTTGAATTAAATACTTTCTTCATTATTCATGCAACTTAATTGAAGGATATGCAGTTAGTTACTCTATATGCATGTCATCTTACACCTGATATTTTAAACACAAATGAAACGAGTCATAAGATCTTATTTATTAAGTACACTCTATGGTTTAAAATTGTGCGAATATATGTAGTTCCTGAAAATACTTGTGTGACAATTTAATGCTTAAAATTGTTGTGCTTTCATCGGCCACAAATGTTAAGATCATTTGCGCAATGAACAATTTTAGTAGCAAGGTGCATTTGGTGTAATTTTGTTTGGAGGTTTTCAAGCTTTTGTTGATGTTAAAATGTAGCTCTTGTTTTATATTTTTTTCAGCTAACTCGTGTTTTGTTAGCATTGGTTTTGGTGCACCCAGGATCGGCCCAACCTATGTTAAGGCCTAGAGCCCTTGCCTCACTCAGGGGCGGCTCCTATGCAAGTGCAAGATGTGCTATTGCATAGGGCCTCCCATTTTTAAGGGCCTCAGATTTATTTAAATACACCTACGTTATATTTTATTAGTATACTTTTTTGTATAATAATGTTTTATTGTTACTATTCCCTCTAGTCTTGTATGTAAGAAAAAAAAATACACTCTTTAAGAAAATGAATAAAATGTATTATTTTGAGACCGGAAGGAGTATATCACTTGAAGTTTTAATCTGCTATAGTGCCTATATATAGTAATGCATGAAGCTTTATTTTTATTCCATACGATTCATTTTTGTCTAATAATATAAAGTTAATATTTTTTATTTTAAAATTGTTTTAAAATAGGGTCTATTATTAATATTTGAACAGGGCCTCTAAATAGTTAGAGACGCCCCTGGCCTCACTTGACTTTTACTGCATGAAAAATGTTGATAAACCAGCTTGCGCTCAATTCTACCTTTTTTATCGTTTGTTGTAGAGATAATGTCATTGAAATAACTAATGACACACCAATGTATGAGTCATGTTCTTTCTACTAAGAAGCATAGGGGATGGGGGTGGGGTGAAAAAAGAAGGTCCCATAAAAATTTCATTTAAAATTAGGTTATCATAGACATAAAGTGAAAACAAAAAAAAAGACATAAAGTGAAAACATTTTGAAGGATTAATCGAATCAAAGTTACTATCTTTTTTGTCTTTTTATCTTTTGTGTGAAGGATTATTTGTACCAAGAAAATGTTCATAATTTGGATTAAATGGAGAGTCTTTAGAAAAATTTGGTTTGACAAACTTGTTCAAATGATATCTTAAGGTTTTGTTAACTAGTTAAGGAAACAAACAAAAAATTGCATTGCAAACAATATTTTTTACGCTTTTACAAAATTAACTACACAAGTTTTAAGAAATTTTTACTATATAATAATATAGTTTTCTTAACTAATACCCCAAAAACATTAGTTAGCATATTTTTTCATCTATAATATTTGGTCATATCATATGATGCTTTTTTTACGTGACTAGATGATGCTTATTCATTTGACCATATGAAGTCTTCACTAGACGCATGCCAAAACTTGATAATTTGTTTGATATCATTTATTAGTATTTGATAGGATCAGATTCAGATGCACATTTGCTTATTTCAGCAAATTAACATAAACATATTTGACTGAACAAAATGATATTTTCTCTAACATATCATGTATATGGTAAAATATTTTTTTGCTTCTATTGATTTTCCATTTTTCATATAATATTTATTATAGAATCATCAATGTCCTGTAACTAGTAGAAAAAACAATACAATCAACAAAGTGAATGCTTATGATACTCATATTCCAGAAATTTCCAAATTATATTTTTGGAAGTTGTCTTTATGAATGGTTTAATATGTTAATGAAATACACAATTTTGTGGAATGGCCTAGTGGTTGTGCCACTTCAATAAGCCTTATTGATCACAAATTCAAAAACCAAATTTTGCCAATTACTATCTTTTAAATGTTAATTAATTTAACGAATAAAATCCAAGCCCTAAAGAAAAATATTAAATAATTTCTTTGAGATACTAGTTAAGGAGACTAAGTATAGTAAACGTGTCTTAAAATTTGTGTAATCAACTTTTTAAAAGTGTAAAAAGTTATCTATTTAATACAAAATTTTGTTTTTTTTTGCTTCTTTAACTAGCTAGTACCCTGGACACTGGTTAACATGACCCAAAGATAAAATGCGAAAAAATGTGGTCACCGAGATTTGAACTCTAGGTATGAAACTAAATGATGCAATGAAACAATAATAATCTTAAATGGAATAAGAAAAATGATGTTTTGACATAAAAGTTGACAACTAATAAATGATACATGACATACTAGTACAATTTTGACTTTTTCTTTTTCATTGGGTCACTATTTTATCTATTCTCAAATAAAAAAGACATTAACTTGAGCATGTACTCCCTCCGGTTATTATTATAAACAAAAAAAAATATCTTTTTTAAGTTTATTAGAAAACTGATATATTTGACTTTTCAGATACATCAGATTTCCGATGAACTTAAAAAGTAGTTTTTTTTTTATAATATATAGTGACCGGAGAAAGTATTATATATTTATATACAATGTCAAAGTTTTGTTTCCAAATAACATTATTAATAGAATAATGGAAGATCAGAAGATGCGGGAATGATATCATAGTTCATTGGCATAATAAAGTAAATTTACTCTCACACAAGCTTAACTTTTTAGGAGAGTTAAACCTTTTTTGTGGTATATAATTGAAAGTAAATATAATTGAGATAAATTAGAACTCAAATTATGGATACAAGCATTGCAACTAATATGTAACATGAACTCAAATTATTTCCCTATGCATATATTATATGCCAAAAGACTCAATCTAATGAACAAAAGAAAAATAAAATAGCATCAATAAAATTTGAAATTCTAAGGATTGTACCAATAATTTTCAAAGGATCTAAAATTTCCCCAAAAAGAAAGGGAAAAATGATCCTATATATTAAGATTGTTATTTCAATCCAGAAATCAGAAACAAGCACCTCAACATCCCATCACAGTACAATTATACACAAAGCTCCCTGATTGAATTATGGCAAGTAAATTCCACCGCGGTGCGCCTTCATCTACTACCCAAGCATTGACTTCTGTTGCCATTCCACCATGAAGACTAGGACCTCCAATGACAACTAGCTTATCCCCGCATGATCTAAAGGCCATTCCCCATCCATTTAGCGAGGTTACTCGATCAGGAAGGCTTCCAATGGTGACCCATGAGTTTATATCTTTAACATATCTTTTTACTACTTGTTGTGCATAATCGGCAGCAAATAATACATTGTTTACAACTGCAATTAAAGGAGGTGCCTCACCACTGACCGAATTTGCACCATCTATGCCATTTCGAGAAGGGCACATGTTTGGTATTTTCCGCCACTTTCTTGTCTTCAAATCAAACTCTTCACCACAGGTTAATTGTGTTGTTTTGTCAACACCAATCCCACCAAGGACATAAAATTTTCCATCCATAAACACAGCAGAACACATTCTCCTTGGTGTGTTCATGTCTGGAAGAACCTCCCAAGTGCCAGTATCTGAATTATAAAGCTCAGAAGAGCTCAATATGTTGCCATGTTGATCACAACCACCAGCTAGTATTGCTATTTCTCCGAGGCTTGCAGAACCAAACAAACATCTCGAAGTATTCATTTTCATTCCCTTCAACCATGAATTTGTTAAAATGCTATACTTATAGATGGCAGGACCTGTTATTTCCCTTCCAAAAACAAGAAGCTCTGTACCAACAGCTAATGACTCCTTGTCTGAAAGCATAAAACATGTATTGGAACTCATTTTAGGCAATTGTATCAACCGCTCACGATTTGGATCGAACGCCTCCCATTTAAGGACATCACAAGAAAAGTAAACCCAATGTTCAATTATGCCCATTTTCCGTCGAAGTTGATACAATTCTCCATTCTTAACGAGTGATCGAAAACTTCGGTTCAATACAGCAATTGAGCCATAATCCGACCTTGACAATCGAACAAGACAATTGATTGAGGTATCATGACCGAGCTGAGGAATAAGCAAACTTGAGTCACCTGCGTGTTTTTGGACACTCTTCTGCTTGTCCCCTTCTATGCAATCGTCTAAAATTTCGATTGAATTTCTCGACATTTCATCTACTTCCTTCAGATCATAATATTTTATAAGTCAATTGGAAAACCACAATCAGCAAAAATAGTTGAAAAAATTCCATTAATCAAATATTGATTGTAAAATCACACACTCTTTTAAGACATAACACAATTCACACATGAATTATAGAAATTGAAGAACATCCAATAAGCGATTCTAGCTCATCCAGAGCAATAATCAAAATCAAAACAATAATAAGAAATGAGACACGCTACACTAAAAATTGATATTTTTCAAAATTCAATGCTCAAACAAACCCCATGATAAGATTCCGTATAAAAAATAGATATTTTTTAAGAATCAATCAAATAAAAACAATCAATTGAACTATGGCGACATGCATACCCAATTCAAAGATTGAAACATTCCATCAAAAGGAAAAAATATATATATACATATATATATTTTTCATTGTTATGAATCCTACATGCCCTTTATCTATGTCATTTTATATGCTTAAAATTGTCGGGAAAAAAATTTCAAGAAAAAAATGGAAGAAGCAGGAAAAAAGATATGAATTATGAATGAAGAATTAAGAAATTAAAACCAGTATTTTTCAGCTTAGGGGTACTTTTGGTTCTCTTTCACACTCTCTCTGTCTAGAGTTTCTCCATTCTATGTGAGTGGAGATTCTTTGTCGTTAATATTAGGTGTTGAATATTGTTTGAGAGAGTTCACAGCTAGTGTGTATGTGTCTTATAGTACAAAAATATAATCGATAAAAAAATAGTAAAAAAAAATAAAAACAAACCAATAATTTCAATTTTTTTATGAGGAGTAAAATAACTGTTTTATTAATTGATATAAAAAAGCTTAAATACAATTTTGATCCATATATTTTTTTAAAAAAATATGAAATTTTGTTCCTATCTCCAAACTTACCTTTTTTGAAATTTTGGTAGGCCACTTCATTTTTTTGGGTCATTTTTCGATGACGTGACATATTTAGTTATGACACGACAATGCCGACAACGATTATGAGGTGTATCTTTGCTGGATATTCAGTGTCCCCTAATGAGCATTGATATGCATTAAATAAATCAGGAACATCATAAAACTGACCAAAAATGAGGTGGAGGACAAAAAAAATGCAATATTAGGGACTACAAATCAATTTTTAATATAGAGTAACTAAAATTTCAAATTTTGGAAAATAAAGGACCAAAAATACATTTAAACCTAAAAAAAACTACACACTTGGGGTTATTGTACCAATTAAACCCATTAAGTCTTGGTGTTGACACCCTGTGTATGCACTAAAAACCCAGCGACATTACCTCATTATTTGCACGTGTTGTGAACTTAATACATTGTGTAATATAAGTTTTTATCTTTTTTAACTTTATATTTTGTTTTTTCTTTCTTTTTCCTATTATTGTTCTGGCTAGTTCTATTGTTAGTAAATGAAATCAATCTTATATTATGCACAAGTTTGTTTCTATCATTATATGTTAAATGAGATAAAATAAAATTTATCGATTCTATGTTATTTAAACAAACTTTTACATAGGCAAAAACTATATATCTTATTTGACAAAAAAATATTCTTTTATTAAAAAACTTAAAGGACTTATTTGTTACTTAAAAAACTTAAAGGACTTATTTGTTACTTAAAAAACTTAAAGGACCAATCTGTTACAAACATAAAACTTAAAGGACCTATGGATACATTTTGCCAAAAAAAGAAAAAAAATAGTTTTGACTTGGGTCAAAAAATATAAGTAAAAATGAGTCAAAAAACTTAGTATATTTTGTTTAAAATTTAGACGTACCAAATACATTTACTTTTACTAAATTGATAAATAAACTTAAACTAAATTTTAGTCTAAATTTATTATTAGCTTCTATTTTCCTTCTTTGTCACTTTTTCATTGTTGGTTTTCTATTGGTCTGTTGAGTTGTTGTTAGTCTTACTCTCATGTACACTTGGTTTTCATGATGCCTTTGTACTTGTTTCGCAGGTGTGCATGTGCGTTTGACTTCCATCATTTTCATGTTTATGTCATGACTCATGAGTCATGAACACCATAACTCTTTAATTTTGGATATTTAAGTTAAATTTTTGTCACACGTTATTTATTTATCACTTTTTAATAATTATATTTAATACTCCCTCTAGTCTTATATGGCATATAAGAAAAAATTTACTTTTGAATTTGTCGTAGAATTGATTGTATTTAGACAATATTTTATGAATCTGAAACGTAAAATATTGTCCAAATACATCAATTTTATAATGAATTTAAAAAATAATTTTTTTTTATATATAGAACCGAAGAGAGTAACATTTAATTTCTTCAATTCAGTATTTCTATAATATTTTTTAGAAAAATGCTAAACAGTGCCTCCGGGGCACTTGTTAAGCATCTTAATATGGAAACTTTGTCTCGAAATGTGTGCATTCAACACTTTGAAAATATAAAAAGTTGTTTTTCCAACAATAAATTTCTCTTTTATTTCTTTTTTGGGTATGCTTAACAAGTGCCCCGGGGGCACTGTTTAGCATGACCCAACAATGATAGATTATGAAAAACTCACACATAAAATGGAGAAATTGATGTTCGAATCTTGATCATGACATCAGGCCTAGTAATTTCGACATTTCTGTCAGTCGAGTTTAAAATTTTAGACAATAACTTTAAAAATATTATTTTAGAGATAATTTTAACAATAATTTTATTGCATGATAATACTCCCTCCGTTCCTTTTTACTCGTTCTTTTAGAATAGTAACACTAAATTAAAGAAATGTATTTTTTGCATCTTATCTTCCTATTATACCCTAATTTTAATCCACCAATAAATTTCTATTTTTTTCACACACTTTCTCTTTCCAATAAATTTAATATATTATGTAAAAAAAATTAATATGTTATGTACCAAAAAAAATAAAAAAAATAGTTTTCCAAATATATAGCATTAATTAGTTTTATTGAAAAAGATAAGAGTAATTGACAAATGGTATAATTGACAAATCGTACCCTTAAAATACAAAAAAGATAATTAAATATGAACGCTAAATCTGACGAAAAATGACAAGTAAAAAGGAGCGGAAAGAGTATCACTATATTGTAACAATTTGTTTATTTTTGAGTGAAAATTTCTTTTAGTCCATGAGAAAATTGACAAGTCTCAGTTTAGTCCATATGAAAAATAAAATTAATTTTAAGTCTCTAGAAAAATAAACCATCTTAGAATTAGTATTGGACCTAACTCATTCTTACAAAACCGGCTTGTAAGGTGAGGATTGTCTCTTACTTATAAACACTTATTCAGGCAAATTCACATCTGATGTGGGACTTCTTAAGACACGCCCTCACGCCCAGCACTATTGGGCTTGGTGCGTGGATATAAACGGCGGATGTCCCGATAGCGGAAACCTGATAACAGGTGGCCCAACGATCGTGGAGAGGCTCTGATACCATCTTAAAATTGGGCCTAATTCATCCTTACAAAATCGGCTTGTAAGGTGAAGATTGTCTCTAGTTTATAAATACATATTCAGGCCTTCTCCTAACCGATGTGGGACTTCTTAACACACCCCCTCACGCCCAGCACTATTGGACTTGGTGCGTGGATATAAATGGTGGATGGCCTGATCGAAAACCCGTTAGCAGGCGGGCCAGCGGATCGTGGAGAGACTCTAATACCATCTTAGAATTAGTATTGGACCTAACTCATCCTTACAAAACCAGCTTGTAAGGTGAGGATTGTCTCTTACTTATAAACATTTATTCAGACAAACTCACATCTAATGTGGGACTTCTTAACAAACCAAGACAACTTAGTCCCTACTCTCTTTATCTTTGTCTAGTTGATTTTTGGTAAAGTTAATCTTTGTTTAGTTGATGGAGTAAAATTAGCAAAAAGAAAAGAAAGTAAAAATAAACAATATGATGATTATTTAGAAGTTACTAGAAGCTTGTTCGTGTGACACACAAATCTTATGTCTTATTTTATACTATATCATAAAAGTAATATATATAGTATTAAATTTAAATTGAAACAATAGGTGTTATTTAAATAGTAGTAACAATAAAAGTTATTTAAATATTATATTGTCAAATATGTATTTATATATTTTGAAATACTTTTTTATACATCACATTTGAAGATTTGGTTAACAATATCTTTAACTCATTCTTTTTTTATTATATGATGAATCTTTAACTCATTCCTCAAAGTAATTACTTGAAATTGCAACATATAATTGACAATGTCTTTGAAATAACTCTTGAAATTGCAACATATAATTGATAATGAGAAAAAATTGATGTTGAAACATAAATTTTTTATATTATAAATCTCATTAGAGGATTGTGAGTTGGATAAACTACTTCATTACCAATTTTGTAATTTATATTCATTCAAAACATATATTGGGGAAAGATATACTAGCTTGCAATATAAAAAGAAAAGAAAGACAATCTAGCTTACACCATGCTCAAAATAGAATTTGATAAATCAACACTTCCAACTTTTTGTAAATTTTGTTTTACCTCTTTTATTTATCAACACTTCCAATTGATTTTATTTGGATCAACCAAAAGAATGCGACGATGAATCAACATATCAAAAACATCAATAAATAGTCCTAACAATCGATTAACACTATATATATATATACACACTGAAATTAAACAAAAACAAAATAATTTAGCAAAAACACTAACTATTTTGAACACAAAAAAAGCTAAGGCACGCTAACTGTGTAATGGATACTTGTTACAAAATTTAATCCGCATAATATACATGTGGTAGAGAATCATAGATATTTTCATATATTCAAAGAATCAAACGAAACAAACTTTGGAGAGGTTGTTGCTGCCACAAATGAGGGTCATGCTTTTCCATGTATAGCATGTTGTTGCCCAACATAGAAAGTGGCAAACGAGTTTCCAGTTTAATAAGACATGTTGCTTATATGTCATCAACCTAATCCCCTTTCTCCATGCCGGGTTTCGAACCAAGTTTCTCAAGATTGACGATTAAAGCCCCAACCAAATGACCTCTCGGGAAACAGGCACCTAATCCCCCCTTTGTACAAATGCAAAATGTTGAGTTTTGTTAGTACTGTGACAAATTATTTCACTATTTTTGCCTCTCATTTAGGCATTGCAATTGTAAAAAAATAAAATTAAACTTTAAAATTCAGGAAAGGTTCTTGATCAGTGCATTTTCATGCACATTCTTCTACTATTGTACTTATGCATTCCTATAGTTTATTTTATTATTTCTACTATTTTAGTGTGTTTTTATATTTAAGTTTATTTCTAGCTTTATTTTATTTTTGTACTTATTTTCTTGAATAAACAGTAATGTGACACCTTCTCCGTTGCTCTTAGAGCCCATATTTTTTCTGTATTGTAAATAGAAAACCGCAACCTAGGTCAGAGACAGACTGTTCACAGAAACAAACAATAAAATTTCGGCTGCTCTATGGAGAACTAAAAACTCTATATCGATTCATTGGTGCACGACATCTTCAGATATGAACTCTCGAGGTTCGGTTTATAATTATAATTTTGTTTAATTGTCCATTGCTTTCTGTATCAATTGCGTACCTCTTTAATCATGCTTTGCACAAATTTGTTTCTTTGATGCTTAATCAACGTGTTCATTTTTGTGTTCTTGAGGTTATTCGAATTAATTTGCGCTTGTTTAAATTCATTCGAATAGAAATTGACATAGGTTGTGTGCCACTTAGAAGCAAGGTTGAGTGAATTTTCAATGTTTATGCACCGTGCATAAACAAAAGGTTTATGCACCATAACTTTACCCCCTTGTTACTACATTTTATAACTTTAATTATTTTTGACCGTGTACGACAACGATCAATTCAAAATTCTTGAAAATGTCAGAATCAACTTCAAATTTTTCCAATTTTAAAAAAATCAGTTATTTGATGTTTTAAAACTTTGAAAATTAAGTTAAATGTTCCAATTTTTTCAGTAAAAACCTATCCTAAACAACTTTTCTTCAAAAAAATATATTCTAATTCTAAGTTTTTGACCAATGCAGCAAACTTGACCATCGACCGATCCGCTACTTAAATAGCATACAACAGTTTCAAAAAATTTAATCTGTATATCGTGGCTACTTAAATAGCGGGAGGACAAAATCGAGGCTCGTGAGAAGCACATGAAACACCAAAAATAATTCTCATAAATTTTATTTTACTGAAAAATTTCCTATAATTTTTTTTAGCGTAATTTTTAGAGTGAGCAATACAAAAAATATGATATATTCTATTTTCTAAGATTTTTTTTGTCACTCTATCTTTTTTGTCGCTCTATAATTTTTTTGTCACTCTATTCTAGTTTCAAAATACCTCTGTTTGCTACTTAGGTAGCGGATATCCAAAAACACCATACCAGATTTTATTTTTATAATGTTCGTTACTTAAGTAGCTGACGACATTTAAAAAATTTATCATTTTTATAATGACCGTGACTTAAGTAGCAAAAAAATAAAAATGAAAAGGCATAAAACCCACGAGACCTAGGTACGACAACAAAAGAATTAGTCCTATTTGCTTTGGTAAAGTAGTTGGCCCATAACCATTCGTGTAAGCCCAAATAATCCATATACATATGTGCACTACCCATTAACTACCGCCACCTCAAAGCTTAGACCCCATAAACCCTAATTTGGTGGTCACTATAAATAAAAAATTATATTTCTTCTCTTAGCAAAAGCGGTGAAAGAGAAGAGGTTGTTTGGAAAGAGAGTAATAGATTTATGGTTCTCACAATTTTACGCTATAATAATAAAGCCATAAGCTTAACAAGTTTGGATTTGGATCCTTTTCACTTTTTTACCCCCTTCGTTTCATTTATTTGATTTATTTTGTTTTTTGAGCTGTGATGATACAATTTGTGGTTTAAATTTCTGATCTGGGTTCTCTCAGAAGTTGATTACAAACCCTTGGCTGTCTGAGCACAATTAATTTCCTCAATTCTATGAAAATTTTAGATTTTTCCAGGATAATTCATATGACATAATTTTTTTTTCTTTCTCTTTCCATTTCATTGATTTTTACTTGTTCTGCCAGCTGTTTAGAATCTTTTTGGCTTATGATGATAATTGAATTATCTTAGCGGATTTCAGTGAGATTTCTATCAATGATCTTATTGTTACACACACTGAGGCCATTTTTTATTCTCTTTCTATCAGTTTGAAATAATTGTTCTCTATCATTTATATATTGCTTTGCATTTTCATGGTTTCTTTTATCATTACTTTGCATATATTACAATTTCAGAAGAATTTACAATTGCTGCTGATTTTGTTCCAAATAGTATTGTGTATGTCTATTAATACAACTAATGGTTGGATTATTTTTTTAATTCACATCAAGCATAAACCCTAATTCCATTTATTCATTGAAGAACATTAGTGTTTGTATGTCGTTTTTTTAATCTAAATAATGTTTCAATTATCGTGTGCCTATGATGGTGTTATTAAATATACTTTGAGATTTATTTCTATGAATACAATCTAACTCTGAGGCACCAATTTACACTTCAGAAATTTAATTTTTTATTTAGTATTTTTAGGCACTTTTTTCATGATTCTTAGATATACATGTTTTGTACTATGATTATACAATTTGCAAATGATGATAATACATGTTTTGTACTATGATTATACAATTTGCAAATGATGATAATCTAGACAGGGACATCCGATCTCCTAATTAGAGAGAATGATGA
This sequence comes from Trifolium repens, assembly GCA_030408175.1. Classification (NCBI taxonomy): domain Eukaryota; kingdom Viridiplantae; phylum Streptophyta; class Magnoliopsida; order Fabales; family Fabaceae; genus Trifolium; species Trifolium repens. Next base: position 45,566,462 of record CP125851.1, read on the forward strand.
TTTGTCGTGGGAATCTCTCTGATGCATATAGTCTTCCATATTTGACTGTCTTAAAATAATTTGATTGTGTTTAAAACACATTTTGCTTCTAATTCTTATATTTTTAATGATGTTTTCTATTGGATTGATTATATGGTTTTGCTTTGTTAAATTTTTTGTTGTTTCACTTATTCTTTTTTAATACTATGTCTATGATAATACATTTTGCAAGTGATGATAACATAGACAGGGACATCAGATCTCCTAATTAGAGATAATGATGATTTGTCGATGGGAATCTCTCTGATGCATAATGTGATACAAAATTGATAGTTTAAGAAAACTTTTGTTTTTAAAATATATTTTGAATGTAACCCTTATATTGAATCAAATGTTCTTAGGTTCTGATCATATTTTGTGAACATTGTTTTCAACTTTGATTTTCAAATTTTAGCATTGATTAAATTGCATCTATAGTTTTTTCAGAAAAAAACTAATTATGCGCAGATGACGATAAGCTAGACAGGGACTCAGCACTCTGAAAGGAGAATGTTGATTTGTCTAATGGGAAAACTCTCTGATGCGTTTACAAAAAATAATATGACTTTTTGAGTGGCACAATTGGTTTTTATATTTGTCTGTTCCATTATTATTATTTTTTTCGAATGATTGATCTTTGTTTTTTTACTATGTTCTTAACATGATTACACAATTTGCAAGTGATGACAAACTAGACAGGGACATCCAATCTCCTAATTAGAGAAAATGATGATTTGTCGTGGGAATCTCTCTGATGCATATTGTTTTAAAAAATTGATTGCTCAAGAAGATTTCATTGTGTTTTGAACATAGTTTAAAAAAATTGATTTTCCAATTTTATTTCTTGATTTACCTGTATTGATCTGGCCAGTGATGTATTCATTGCACGTATTACCAGAAGTGTTACTTGATGATATATGCTCTAATTGTCACTACCTCTGAGGCCATTTTTTACAGTTATATATATTTTTTTTTGCTTTGACATTTTTTCTACATGCCCCCTTGTTCTTGTTCAGCCTAATGCTTATCTTGTGTATTTGGTCATACATCTTGCATCTATGGTTCAAATTTTATCAACAGAATATTTGAGCCTGATGATTGTCACAAAGAACGGAGATTTGAAAGTTGCTTTTGTTTGTTGAAGCCTCTGATAATCTCTGGGCTCCAAAAGCATCTTATGAAATAAATTGTTCTATTTTGGTATTAATGAAGGCTTGTGTTTGGATCTTTGGAGTATGCTTTGCATGTCACAAAGTTTGTCCCATTAAAACTCCTGTTGTTTGATAAAATCTACGATATGCATCTATGACTTCATTGTTTGTTTTGCAATGGTCTGGTTTGACATTTCATCCCTTTGGATAAACATACTGGCTCCTAATACCAAATAATATCAATATTATGTTGCAACTTCAAATTATGAAAATACTAGTTGGGGCGTCCGTCGTCTTTAGAAGTAAATGCTATTACTTTTCTGCATGCATTTCTACAATTGAATTTCAAGTTGGTGAGCCATTTTCACATGGTGAGCTTACTGTTATAATATTTGATTCTTTGGTGAATGTGGTGTGTCCTTGGAGACTTCCTTTAGATGAAGATGGATCAGGGAGGGATAAAGATTTTGAATGGAAAGTGGTACACCGGCGAGAACTTAATAAATAGATCCTCTTTCTGGTGCCACCACTTAATGAGGCTGTATCTCATCCCAATTTACTATAAGCTTGATTCAGTTATGAAGTTGTTCTATCAAGTATTAGCAAATTTTGACTGATGTCGAAGACGAATTTTTGTAAAAAGTCCTTAATGAGCACCATCACAGTGAAAAGAATACTGTGACAATCCTCAAAGAAATGTTTGTTTGTATTGAAGAAAATGTACTGCTGTCAGATGAAGCTTACGAGGGTGATGCTAAACAGTGCCCCCAAGGCACTTGTTAAGCATACCTAAAAAGGAAAATAAAGGAAAAGTTAATGTTGAAAAGATGATTTTGTACAATTTCGAGGTATTGAATGCACAAATACAAGAAAAAGTTTTCTTATTAGTAAGCTTAATTAGTGTCCAGGGCATTGTTTAGCATTTTCCTTTTTATAATTGACAAACTAGTCAATAAAAATTTATCTATTTGCCATGATATTAACCAAAAGGTGTGCAGTGTGCTTATGTCACTTGTTTGATTCTAAAAATCTCTTTTGCGGTTGCGATGGATAACATGGCAATTATATAGTTGCTGCATGCTTGCATATATTGTAGTTACTATGGCAATTATGGTCTGAGCTTTCTTGGAGATATCACTTTGAAAGTTGAAAAACATTTTCATACTATAGATAAATCCCTATCACATAACATCCTATTAGGGTTTAAAACTACAACGCAAGGTCCTAATCCTAAATCATATTTATCTTCTGATGACTCTGACATAGCTTCAAATGAAGCATCATAAAGGGTATATATGCTTACCTCGGGTACATACTTTTAACCTCATCAGTTTTCAAGAGGAAATCTATTTAGTAAGAATTTTTTGATGCAAGAAAGAAAAATATTACGTGACAACATTTAACACTTATAATCACTATCTTTCTCATGTATGGTTAACCAATTTTTAATTTGTCAAATTCCATAATTTTGTGGATTTTTCTCTTATGTAAATATTTCTTACTAAATAACAATGCTCCTCGTATTAAGTTACTAAGAAAAGTGGATTCACCCAATAAAATTTTAGGAGTAAAGTTTGAAACAATAATGGGATTTGTCCCCAGATGTGATCACAAAATTTAATCATTTGCTACTTGCTACGACAGAGTCACTGACTTTACCATTGATGTTGCCTTTTGCAAGTATATCCTGGGATTGCAAAAACAGATTGGTTGGACTTGTTTATGGCTCGCCTTACTTTTAGATAAGGACTTTTGCCGTTCTATGGGTTACTTGCGTATCCTAAGAAATGACCAAAATATTTTTACGTAGCTTAAGTCACGGATGTAACAAAAATGAAAAATTTAAAAAAATGCCGTCCGTGACTTAAATAACAAACGTTATAAAAATAAAATCCGGTAGGATGTTTTAAGGGGGTATCCGTGACCTAAGTAACAGACGGAAGTATTTTTGTAATTTTGTAGGACGCGCCCCAAAAATGGTAGAACAGCAAAAATAATTTTCTACTTTTAAAAGTCTAAAAACAGACTGAGACGGGATGGACCAACTATTGTGTTGGGGTCAAACAATTTTGTTTGTTTTTTTTTTTTAAATTCACCCATACCTTAAAAAAAATCATAATTTGTCGTTATCAACAACAAAAAAATTATTGAGTTATTCACATGATTTATTAGTTTTATTGCCAAAAACTCCCCCAATAACATAATTAACTAATAATTTGGTGTTGTATTTCACATGATTACCAATAATTTTTTTGAAAAAATGATAATTTAAAGAAAAAGAGAAAGAAACAAACAAAAGGCTGCCCCACCTTTTTTAGTGAGTTAAAGTGTTAAACAGGATGATCCAATTTAAGGGGTTGAGTTTGAAACCTCAACTCAACCGCAAAAAATAGCCATTATAAAATAGGATCACCTAATATGGTTATGGTTTAAAGGTAAATCTTATTAATTGTAATAAATTTTAATAAAGATATTATATTTATGTTTTTTGTTTTTTATTATTATAAAATTCATGTGTTTAATATGGACCTCTCAAATTAATATATCTACCTTTTTTAGTAAAAAATAAATTTTATAATAATAAAAAATAGAGGTAAAATAATATTTTATTAAAATTTAGTGAAAATAGCAAGGTCCACTTTCGGAATTGGACATATTAGACTTCCCCATAAAAAACATTTTTAATTAAAAAAAATAACAGTTCACCTTTAAATTATTTTTTAGAAGTCTACACTATATGCACCATAGAGTCATGACGTCTCTTTTGATTAATCCTCTTCTAAAGTCTAGATTCACTAATTTTGAGGAGATATGAACTCAACTTACTATCATAAAGTACCTAAGGCTAAGAGCATCATTATGAGTGGTATATTTTGTTTTCTAATGACACAATGTCTGAGTGAAAACCGATATTTGGTTTTAAATTAGTTGGTAACCGCACCTATGATTTGCAATGCTACAATGCTTTGTTGTTGTTGTTGTTTTTTTTTTTTTATTATAATGGTTTTTCAATCCATCAAAATTTTTCATTCACATTTAATCTAAATATTTCTTTTATTTTATCTCTTTCTATTTTTTTCTTCTGCACATTTCTTTTGATAATGAACCTCAATTACCATAATTTTTTATGTAAAATGTTACCAATTCACACCATGATTCAAATTTTCAAAATTCTATTTATATTCCAAATCCACAAAAGAACCTACACTTTGGAAATATCATATCACACTTCACCTTATCCATATCAATATCCACAATTTTCATCTAAATCAACTAACCCTTCTATGCCTCATGGATCTCATTGTTTTAAATCAATATTTTTCATGTATTGTGGGTAGAGCTGTAAAAATGGGCCGGGCTATCGGGCCGACTCAGTAGCCCTATAGTTTTATACGGGCCGAGTCGGACCTCCCAAAAAATATTATTGGGCCTTATTGGGCTGGGCTCCCGGGCCTATTTTTTTAATGGGCCATCATGGGCTGGCCCCGCGGGCTTTTGGGCCAGCCCCTTAAAGAATTAAAAATAATTTTACCTAAAAATAAGGAATTTTAGTTAGCATAAAATCTTTAGATAAAATAAGTAACAAAAGATGAGATTTGTTTTTTTGTTTTTTAAGGAAAAAGATGAGATTTGTTAGTTAGGAGATAATTATTAAACCAAATTTGTTATGATTATCTTTATTTGAAAAAAAAAATAACTTAATCAATCATTATATGTAGTTTTATTGTCCATTGAATTTTTTTATAAAAAAATTTATAAAAAAAATATGAAAAAATTTGTCGGGCCGGCCCATCGGGCCATGTGGGCCCTTGCTTATTGGGTTGGGCCTTGGGCCGGCCCACTTAAGCCCATTATATATTGGCCCTATGGACTCGGGCCAGGCCGGGCTGGGCCGACCCATTTGACAACTCTAATTGTGGGCAAGTAGTTTATTTTAATGTTTATGAATTTTCTTTAATGTATTTTCTTTTAACTTACTTTTGTCATGTATTGTGTTATTTAATATGTTTTGATATATTTTTAAAATATGTTGTTATATTTATAATATATTTAGATATATTTGAACTATTTTATTTCAATAGCTTATTCTTATAAATTAATGTAAAATATAATTTTCAGAATTATTTGAGGTCAATGAGATTTAATTGAGATTTTTATGGGTTGTATTAATATTTAGAAACTATAATTAAGTTGTTCATTTCAAAAATTTGGGAAGTGTAATATTTTTTTTGGTAGAGATCATTTAAACAATCAAAATGGATGTCAGGAATGTAGATGCTCTAATATTGGAATGAGTTCAAAGCAGATGAGTGTATTTTTAAAATTCTACATCTTGATTGGATGTTTCTTTTAATCGCTGGTTTTCTATTTGAAAAGAGGTTTGGTGTTTTGATTATCTTAAAATTTGGGTTCGCTTTAACTTGATCTTATAAAATTGATTTATAAAGTTAAAATTGTACTCACCTCTTATAAATATATTTTCAGATAATCTCATATCTAATGTGAAATTGTTGATTTACTTATTCACAGCCAACATTATTAATCTTGGTGTGTAGATATAAATAATAGGTGAAATGATTGCATAAACTTGATATGATGATGGTCATTTGTTTTTAACAAATTTTATCTATAACATCATGATGTCATTTATGCATTTATGATAAAGATTAAAGCTATAAAAGAAATTAGTAAAATTAAAGAGAAAACTCTAACAATTAAGTTCCGGCAGGAAAAAAACTAGAAAATTAATTTCAAATTAAACTACCACACCATCATCGAGTACCAATCGGCTGTTGAGGAATTTATCCATTCGTTGCCGCTGGAATCTAATAGCTAAATATGTATACAAGAAACATTATAATAAGTGGCCCATTAGCTCAGTTGGTTAGAGCGTCGTGCTAATAACGCGAAGGTCGCAGGTTCGAGACCTGCATGGGCCAATTTTTTGTTATTATTTTGTATTTTTCTACATTAAAGAGAAACTTCGTCTACATGCGCCTCTTCTGGCTTTTGTGGGCTTGCACACTTTTCAGCTGGCCCAGTGTTAGTGTTGTTCTGTTGTTGGGCCTTAATTTTCTTTGCCAGTTTTTCTCTTTTTTTTTCCTTGTCTTGAAGTCATTTTTTAATATTTTTTATTCAATTTATTCTGTTTAAAAGATTCAATCTATTTTGAATATTATAGCTAAATAGATTATTCTTTTTAAATAGATTATTCTTTTTTAATAGAGTAATAGATTAAATTTTTATTTTTAACATCTAAGTACTATTTTAACGAATATGTAAGCTTCACATTTTTTTAAGCATTCATATTCTAGAAAACGAAGGAAATAAATTTCGTCACCTAGAAACCAAAAAATCATGTTAAAACATAGTAGGTCTGCATTGTCGCGCACATCTGGGCACAAAACACGCAATTTCGTCTCGTAGTTACCAAAACGCCGATTTTTTGAAATTTTGTCACATAAAAGACGAAATTGTGTGTTTCGTCACCTAGAAGACGAAATTGTGGTTAAACGTAGTAAGTCTGCCTTGTTGTGCACATCTTGGCACAAAACACACAATTTCGTTTCATAGTTATCGAAAAATCCATTTTTAAAAAATGTCACCTAGAAGACGAAATTTTTTAAAAGAACGCCCTATTTATTTATTCATTCATTTTACTATTTTATTGGGTTGTTTGTTAACATGGGTTCAAAACCCATTTGTTTTATTTACACCTCCCAAATCAAGTGTTAAGCCAAAAAACAAGTATTGTAAACAAATGTATTATTTAATGTTATTAATTTAATTAAGAAACTTTTTCTTTAAAAAAATAAATTGTGGATTAAAAAGGAGACTGGCGAATGTGCATCCGTTCATCTCTCGAACAATTGACGCTTAGTGTCACTTTGCTTACCGATTATTTGTCTTCCACAAATTAAAATCAATTTCAACCCACCAAAGAAACTTTTTCACGCTCACGTGCGTTCACTTTTTTCCTCAAACAGATATTATCGCCCAAGCGCGAGTCCGCTATTTTTTCAAGCAAGCAAATATTTTCGCCCAAGCGCGACCAAACCATTTTCATAAATAAAATCAATCAACCAACAAATATTTTCTACAAAAAACTACGTAGCTTTGATTTCTCCATTGCACTAGGAGATACGTAGGAGCGAGGGACCACTCTTGTCAAGCACACTAATAAAAAAACCATTTTTTTTGTCTCTAAAACATTTTTATTTCTTTGCAAGCACTTTTTTTAATAAAAATAAACAAACATAAAACTAACACTTTTAAACCCCAAACTAATAAGAAGGTTCCCGTTGAGTACAACAGATGTGAGGGGTGCTAATACATTCCCCTCGTATAACCGACTCCCGAACCCGGAAATGGTTGCGATGACCATCTTTCCGCTGCCTTTAAGGTTTTATCGATATTTTCCTTTTCCCTCGAGAATAAATAAACTTTGATGTCGATTCTGTGTCATTTCGAGCGTCATTACGCTCAGACGTTTTTCGCGGCGCTTCACTCATCAACTCATACATATGAAGGCCTCATCAACTCATACATATTATTAATAAAACTCAGATCTCTGCACAAGACGAACAAAGACCCGTAAATGAGGAGCTACATAATAAAAGCGCCGTATATAAGTGGAACATCAATAAAATACCAAAACAGATACTACTTAATAGAGGTCTACTTCTAAGTCCATACTTAGAGAGACACTCCTCCGCTATCAGACCACCAGAGAAAACACCAACTCAACCCGCAGAGATATCTCAAGACACTAACTTTCGAACTCGAATCAAAAGTGCTCAGCCCATCAGAATCCAAAAAGCAACTCATTGAGTCAAAAATTGGTGACCACTGGTAGAAAGAGAACTAGGCAGATAAGTCTCAGTTTGCAGACTGCCTCAAAACAGTCAACACCGATGCGGTATAGTTCAACCAGATACAAAGAAACCCGCAAATCTCAACAGATTTGGAAACCATCAGCGACTAAAAAAAAGTTCTACAAATGTCAACAGATTTAAAAACGGTCAGGGAATTAAATATCATAGAAAACCAAACACGCACGACATCAATCAAATAATGACAGATCCAATACGTCAGTATCCCAATACCTCATCAACTGATACACATGAAGGCCTCTAATTAAATTCGATCATATGAAAACCTTCAACGTTCTCCTCTTGATATATAATATATTGGAAAATGCTAACTAGTGCCCTGGGGGCACTAGTTAAGGAACTTAATATAGTAATTTAGCATTGGAACTTGTGCAATCATTCTTTTCAAAATATAAAATATGTGTTTTTCAATACAAAAGTTACCTTGTAAAATATACTTAACTAGTGTCCCGGGGACACTAATATATTTGGTAGTATGCCAGTTGCTTTTAGGATTGAATTTTAGTGACAAATTATTGATTTTTCTTTGTGTTTTCGTTGATTGAGAGTTGAGATTTAAAATTGGAGTGTGAGTGTGATTCAGGATCCCTTTGTTACAAATTAAAAAATTGTGATTTTGATTTTAAATAATTTAGAGATTAGTTTTTACTTTTTAGAGATTTTATAGAAAAGTAGAATTCATTTTGTGTTTGTTTGGAATAAGATTAACTTTTTTTAATAAAATAATCTTTAATTCGTTTGGCTATAACATTTAAAGTGATTTTTTTAGTTACAAAAAAAAAATCTATTATTTGAGAAGCTACTCTTAGCAGCTTCTCATTTTTAGCTGTATTCTGATTATTTTTAAATTCTGATTATTTTAAAAATATGTAAAAAACATATACAATATTTTTAAAAATGATTATTCTTATAAAAATGTGATTTTTTTTTTCAAAATAAGTCGTAACAAACGGCCTCTCAAACAACCTCAATCATAAATTATGTTTAAATTGGTGTTGAGTTTGAAAGAATCATAGTAATTAGGCGTGATCACGGGTCGGGTTCGGTCGGATTCGGACCAAAAAACCCAAAACCGAACAACAACCGAAGACAACATTTTTGGCCCATCTCCGACCATGGTGCATGCACGGGTTCTTCGGGTCCGGGTTCTTCGGCTTACCGGATACATCGGTCGGATTTTATCGGATAAGACTAGATCTTTGGTGTTTTGAAGAGAGCGATATGAATAGAATAAAAAGAAGATGAAGAAGAAGTTGTAGTATTCAAATAACTAAAAAATAGAACTCCCTGCTCTTTTTCTTTTGTTTCTTTACATAGTTGCAGAACTTAGGAAAGAAAGATTTGGAACTATACAATATCGTTGATGAGAACAGTGGATGTGGTTGTTTCATAGAGAAGAAATAGGTTGTTGTTGTTGCAAGATGGCGGTGCCGGCGAGAAAAGAAGGAGAGGCGAGAGACATATCGGTGAACACTGAATAGAGAGGATCTTTTTACCAAAGTGTCCTTTATTTTAATAAAAATTCCCACAATACCCCCCTTTTGCAAAAAATTCTCATTCTGCCTCCCAATACCCCCTAATACCCTCCCTTTAGGACAATCAACCAGACAGAATCTGGCACAGCAGGTGGTGCCACTGTCAATGGCGCCACTTGACTTGGGGTGTAGCCAGTCAAAGTGGCGCCACCTGCCAAGACTGTACACGTGGCAGCTGTTGTCCCCTGCATGCACAGCACAACTTTATTTTTTTATTTTTTTTTTCATTTTTTATATATAATTTTTGTTTTTAATCAACTATCACCTCATTCTATAAATACCACACTCTATACTTTCATTTTTCACTCACAAACTTCATATTTTTTCATCTCTCTATTTTTTTTTATCATAAATGGCAATAAATAAATTTAATTTATGATAAAAAGTTATGATAACAGAAAATTAAATGATAAAAAATATAAATATTATATATTAAAAAAATTATTTTATTACAATTGTTCTAATGCTGATCACCATCACCAGGTCTAAAACTCATTATTACCCTGCTCAAGCTCCTGCGTGTGAGATAATTTTTTATCATTATAACATTTTCTACAATCAAGTGTTACAATTGGACAAAGAGATAAAGTATTATTCTGGATCGGCTAAAATTTTAACACACGACAAAGGCCATCAATATATTTATAATAAAATTATGATAAAATTACATCATAATAAAATTACATACACTACAAGAAATTTGACATATAGTGACGGTGAAAAACCGTAGGTAAAGATGAAAAAACCGTGGGTACAGGACAAAAAACCTATACCGATGGACACTTCGTTCCGTGGACTTTATTTCGCTATACCCACGGAAATTTACCGTCCCAATAGGGCTATAGCTACGGTTATTTCAGGCGTTGGACAAAACCTCAGAGCTATACCCACGGCCAATGAAACCTATGAAATTGATTTACCCACACATCTTTCCGTTGGTATAGGTTTCACAGCTTTTTTTTTGTTTGAATATTCTTTTACTCAAACAAATTTCATTTATTTTTTAATAATAAAAGTTTGCCAATTTTTTTTTATAGATGACCCACTACATATTATGAAACAAAATAAATGAAAACCTCAATTATATTAAATATGAGAACAACATTATGTTATTTTTTTTACAAGAACAACATAATGTATTTAAAAATATATAAATTCATAATAATATCAAAGCTACATAGAAAATATTATATCACGTCCACTAAGTTTTCAAATTTACTCTCTTCGGATCTTCTCAACCATCTTCGTCTCTTCTATTTTCAATCTTCATTAGTGTCACACAACTTGGAGAATTCGTTTGGTGAGGGGCAGTAGAAGCATCTGTAATTTATCGAAAACAAGTGAATATAAGTTTTCATACTAAAATTCCACCACTTCATTCTAAAGGGACATTAATAAGAGACAATCATGAATATCAACAATGATATGTTATCAAATAAATTTCAAGGTATCTCACCCGGAATTAAAACTGACTTCGTTGCGGCTGCAAAGTGATCGACATTGCATTGCCTATTCTTGTATCAACAATTCCCATCATCTTTCTAAATTGTGCTTTGCACTTCCCTTTTATCACTATATCAAAGTCATTAGTCCAATATAGACTAGGAAATGCAATTATATAAATATAAACATAAATTAAAGTCACGACAACTATGCTCTTGTTTATCTCCAAAAGTTCTTGAGAGGATATGTTACAAATGACAAATGAAATAACAATGACACAACAACAAAGAGAAGAAACACATGAGACAACCAAGCCATCAGCCAAACCTGCAATTGTATCCAACACACTTGCTTGCAACCACAAGAATTGCTGCCATATCAGTAGCTAGACTTATGACCAGCTAGCCACCAAATGCTACCAACCTAACAACCTTCAAATTATCTTCACAGTTCACACAACAAGCCAAATCTAATTACGCAACATATAAATAAACATTCCATTCAAACTGAACAGAAAAAACTGCATCCAAAGAATATATGTGTTGCACTTACCCCATCAGCTCCACAACATATACATCTAGCCAAAGCCAACCGAACCACCCCCTCAAAGATCAACATGCTACTTATGCTCTCTTGACTAACATGATAATATTATAGAAATTGAAGTATTCAACTAGTAAGGATTAATGTTAGTTTTATCTACTTTTGTATTATTTAATTTATGTCCAGATCATAGCAAACACTCCTACCATTGAATCACATGAATAAACCATGTATCTAATTATTGGTAAAGTCAAGATGAAAAATTCCACAAAATAAGTAATGTCACAAACACATTATGCCATAGAAACATTACATAACTTCACAATTATAATACATATCAAGTGAGAAGCACTTCAAATGAGAAACAAAAGAAATAGTATTGGCACACAAAGCATGTCATGAACTCACTAGGCATCAAGAGAAATAGTTTCAATTAGCATAACCATCACAATAACTAAAATAGAATGAGAAAGTAATTAGGATTTAAAACAGGAAAAGAAAAATCACCTTTCCTCAGTGTCACAGTCACAAACATAGCCTTGTATCAATTGTGCCAAACCATATCATGTTTGAGGGTTGTTGAATGTATAGCAGTTAGAAGATTATTCGCCTTAATCTTGAGCTGCACAAAATTCACAATCATTTGAACATAAGCATAAGTATAAAGCTCAAACAGCCTTTGTAATTGTAGTTTAATTTCCTAGTGCCATAATGATTAACATTTCAAATAAGAACACATTCACCGAAACAAAAATATTGCAAAGAATACAATCATATCATACCTTGAAAAGCACTATGAACTTAATTTTTTATTCCTTTTACCTTGTAGGCAACTCACTTTGATAGCAAGTCTATGAATAAAAAAAAATAGTTATATTAATCATGTGAAAACATATGTAGTTAGATATTAAATAGCCTATTCAGGGTTTTTTTTTGAACTGCAAACAAATTTTATTAAGGCTCTTCCTAGTACAAGGAGTACTAAGAATGCCAAGATAGAGAACAAAAGGGGTACATCAGGTGCATGCAATACAACAGCCACCAATATTACAAGAGGACAACATAACATATCCAGCACAAACAGAAACAAACAATAGGCAGTGCAAGATAAAAATTAACAGCATAACATCGAAGGCACAAAACAAATACAAAGAACCAAAACAGAGGGACTTTCCACAAGAGCAAAAGACCACCGTTACGACAAACAACAGACACAACAGGTCGAGTCTGCACACCATCGGGATACAACAACAAACCACCCTGAATTCATCTAAGCATACAATCTACGGATTCCAAACCCATTCATATAGTAAACTCGATCCCTTCACCGTCTTATTTAAATACCACTGCCACGACAGTCGCTGAATTGTATCCACTGTGCCCTCCACCGTCCCGGTAACGTTATTAAAAACCCGACCATTCCGGGCTCTCCAAATAACCCAAACAAAAGCCAGTCACACTATCGAGAAGCCTTTGCGAATCTTCTTGTTCCCGCCGCACCAAATCAGCTGACCATAAGACATCGTCGCTTCCGGGGGAAGCACGATCATCGTCCCTAACCAACAATTTACTTGATATCATACGGCAGCAGCAAAATTACAATGTAAAAACAAGTGCCTCGATGTTCCCTTCGCCTCACCACACAAAGGGCACAACACTTCATCGATCCGAACTATCCCTCTTCGGAGTAAATAGCCTATTCAGGTCAATAATTTGGACAAGCATAACTTGGAGGGTAAAACTCATAATCCCAAATCGTCTACATACTAAATAGTAAACATATCCTATACATACTAACTAGTAGTAGTGACCACTAAAAACCATAGTCTCTACATACTAACTACTAGTAACCACTATATTTCAAAAGTAATTAACCAAATTTCAGCAAATCCAAAACTAAAATCCAGAAAGTATAACTATAAACAATTATCAACAAACAAAAACCATACAAATATGCGAGTAATAATTAGACAAATTAACATCAATATTAACCTTCTAATTGAGCCAAGAACAGAGGAGAAATTTAGTTTGGTAAGTTAGGGTTTTGCCACAATTTAGGAAGATCCCAATATAAGATGAAGTTGATAGAAGAAGTTGAGGTTGATCTGCAGTGTGCGATGCGTGGAGACGAAACGAAGCATCAGGGTTGTTCACCGAAAGAGGAAGGTTGATCGTGCAAAGGACTTACGAAAGAAGAAGATGAGGTTGTTCACCGAAAGAGGGCTTGCGAGTGGAGAATTACCTCGTGCGTGTGGTTGTTCACTTACTGAAGAAGAATTTATTCACCAACAGTGAGATTAGAGATTTAGGTTTTTGGAGAAACAACAGTGGTGAGTACTCCATTAGAAGCAGCAGCGTGGGATTTCGAAGCGTGGTGTTCCTTTTCCCTATTTAAATTTTATTTTTATTTAAGTTGTATGAGGGCTATACCCACGGATCAGCTGTACAATACCTGCGGATTTATTGACCGTCACTAAATATGTCCGTGGGTATATGGCAAATTTGTTGTAGTGATAACATAAAAATAAACCACGATAAAACAACAACTTACTATTTTTTTTTAAGTCGCGTACAAACAATGTTCATATTTTTCAAATTCGACAACACTAAACATAAAATAAAATTGCACAAACATAAAACATAATAAAATTACATAACATAAAAAATAAACCACATTTAACAATAACTTAACTACTTTTTTTTTAAGGTCGCGTACAAACGATGTAGTTCTTTTTCAAATTCGACACTCCTAAACATGGATTGAACATCCATATCATTCTCCAACTTGACCTAATATTTTTTATATGTTGCAACAATAGAGTCACTCGTGATGTCCGTACATGAATCTAAATAGGTCATATGCTCAATTTCTATTTGTTCACCATTTTTTAAGAGAAATATTTCTTGAATCTTATTCTTCAAAGAAATAAGAGAACTCAATTTGCCAATCGCTAATTTAAAATGTTCCTCGCGCCCATTAAATTTCACAGAAAACATATGAGTGATTGATGTTAAATACTCATCAAGAACATTTGAAGAAGATGCCATATTTATGATAAAATAAATAGAGAGTGAAAAAATAGAGAGATGAAAAAATATGAAGTTTGTGAGTGAAAAATGAAAGTATAGAGTGTGGTATTTATAGAATGAGGTGATAGTTGATTAAAAACAAAAATTATATATAAAAAACGAAAAAAAAAAAAAAATAAAGTTGTGTTGTGCATGCATGGGACAACAGCTGCCACATGTACAGTCTTGGCAGGTGGCGCCACTTTGACTGGCTACACCCCAAGTCAAGTGGCGCCATTGACAGTGGTACCACCTGCTGTGCCAGATTCTGTCCAGTTGACTGTCCTAAAGGGAGGGTATTGGGGGGCAGAATGGGAATTTTTTGCAAAAGGGGGGTATTGTGGGAATTTTTATTAAAATAAAGGACACTTTGGTAAAAAAATCAACAGAGAGATCATTGGCTTTCTTGTAGTGTTAATAACAATTGTCAATTACAACTAGAATATTTTTATTTTTAATATGATGAGAGATGTTTAAAAATCATTAAACCAGTAACAATAAAAAAGGTGCACGCCTCTACTATCTTCCTGACATTGGTAATTGGTAAGTACTTGTAATAATAATATTATAATAGTTAATAGTAAAAAGAAACATTGGTATATTAAATGTAAATTTTAGAGATAAGACAACACTAAGTAGTGGCTGGTAGCTATATGTGTGCAGCAGTAGGTATAGATAGGACAGCGAATTTTAATCTTGCAGTAACAAAGTGACAGGGAATAGCATGGCTCGGGCGGGTATGGATACCGCTGGGTCTTATTTTTTAAATCCGAACCCGCCCAAGTGTACTCAAATGAACTTGTTTTCCCTTGTTTTTAGACCCGACAATCGCCTTTACCCGCCCGATAGACATACGGTTGACTTGGATTTTACGGGTTACGGGCGGGTCATTTCTTTTTGATCAGCCCTAATAGTAATTTAGACGAAGACTACACTTTGAAATTTCAACAAATTATGATGGCCTCTTCATTAAATTTACCGTTATTTCAATTGTGCACTTAGTTTATCTCCACCACTATCTCCTTGCTTACACATTGAACAATCTCATATTTCTAAGCGCAAGAAACAAAACATAACGTGGGTAGGGTTTGATCTCTCTACTCTATAAGCACATAAATAAGAAAGGTATACAAGAGATACTACTATTCCACTAATATCTCAAAAATTACACTTGTTCAGATTTTCCAATTCAGACAAGAGAAAACACCATTTTTTCGTGCATCCTACACGTAAGTTTGAACAAAACTATATTTTTCCCAGTTCAAACAACTATAACCAACTTTTTCATTTTCGCATATTTTTCACTTTGTACTGTTTCACTGCAAGCAGGGCGGCCCAAACCCATGTGCAACAAGAGCTGTTGCATAGGACCTTCAAATATTGAGGGCCTCAAGAAAAATTATATGATGGTAGTATTAGTAAATAAGGGGGTGTAAAAAATAATTGTATTGCAACACTGTAAGATCTAATTTTTCTAAAGAAGTTATTTAGCTAAAAGTTATTTTAATGTTATTATTATACTATGAATTCCTTTTATGTTAACTAGCGGCATGTGTCTACTATGCAAACTTAGGTAAAAAAAATGCATTATGTTATGGTGAGTTTGTTAATAAAATATTTTTGTTATTAAAAAAAAAGAGTTAGTAAGGGTAAAATGGGAAAATCAAAAAGTCTACACCAAAATCTTAAATCCCCTTTATATATAACTAGCCGCCAAACGGGCACGTTCCGTTTGGGTGATCGATATTTTTTTTTTTATTTGCTGTGATCGAAATTCTCTATTGTGCAAATATAAATAACTACTTAATCTCATTTTTTATTGGATTTAGTTAATTGATAACTACTTAACATTCTTTTTTGTTGTGGTTAGTTATTAAGAAGAATTTTTTTTTTTTTTTACTATAAAAAAACTGAAAACATACTTTTATGTGGAAGTTGTGCTTAGTTATTAAGGGGCACGTTCTGACAATCAACATGCTTTCATACCATTCGCTTTTGACACTTTTGGTTTCCTATCACCAGAGGCTGCGAGTCTTTTGCAAAGAGTTCAAAAGGTTATGAATAGCAATGTTGTGTCCCCTAGAGCTAAAAATGTTATTTTTACGCGAATTGGTTTTGCTATTCAAAAAGGGTTAGCGGCGCAGCAATGTTTTAAAAACCGGACCGGACATCGAACCAGTGAGGATACTGGGTCACTGGTTCATTGGTCGAACCACCGGGTCACTGGTCGAACCGCATGACTAAACCGGGTATAACCGGTGGAACGAACCAGTGTCTATAATACAACTATATATGTATTAAACCGGTCGAATCAGATGATTTAGTCTCTAAAAAATCATGACATGACACCTAAAAAATTTGAAAAACTCGAAAATTCCATAATGTCATAAGTTCTTAAATTCAAATCTTAAATGTTGTCGTCACACACAATAAAATAGTACAGTACAAAATACAAATCCAAATAAGTTTTAAACAAAATTTAATTGCAACATAAACAGAATAACAAAGTGTCTAATGAATTTAAATCCAAGGAGCCATAGTTGTTTCAATGTTGGGCTCTATTTTATTTCTTTTGTTTCTTCTATTTTTTTTTAAAATAAAAATCCAAAATGATGTCGTTTTGAGACTTTTAGTTGAAAAAAAAAGGGAAAAAAAACGCGTGCAATTCCAAACCGCCGGTTCATCGGTTTTTCCGGTTTTGAGCGGTTCACACCGGTCTAACTGCATGGCCGATCCAACATTCGAACCAGACCGGTCACCCCTCCGGTTTGCGGTCTGACCGGTCCGACCGGCCGGTTCGATCCGGTTTTTAAAACACTGCCGCAGCTCTTTGCCCGTTTGCCTTTAATTCATATGTAATTACCTATATTTATTAATATATATATCTAATTTAATAGCATTTAAAAACAAAGTTATTAAGAGAAGAAAAAAAATTATTTACTAAAAAAAAACTGAAAATCTATTTTTATGTGGAAGTTATTTTTCAACATATACAAATATTTAGTTTTTTTTTTTTTGGTATTTTTTTAAGGGTAAAATAGGTATAATGAAAAAGCCATCCCAAAAATTTGTATCCTTTTTATATATAGTAATAAATAATATAGTTATAGATTACAAGAATAATTTTTATTTTTTTATGTTAATTGCAATTTAAATTGATGGTGGTTTTTTTTTTTTTTTTACAAAAAATGATATATTTTTTTTTTATTATTAAAAGGGCAACTTTTATATTTTACACCTAGTCTCCAAAAACTTGGAGATGCTACTGCAAGTGCAAGACTCACAAAAGCTCAGTTCTCGATCTAATCGATTTAACTAGCTATTTCGATTCGGTTTTGATTACTTATCTTTTTGCCCTAATATTAAAGGAAGGGGCAAACACTATTTTTCTTTTGGTCAAATAAGGGCAAAAGCTATACTATATAAACTATAAGTATAGATAGATTTATATCTGCTAGAAAGTGATCCAGAATAAACTAATACATGTGCTGGCCCACAACCGTCATTGTTGTGAGTTTTAACAATGTATAAAACCCACAATCTCTAATGTGTGCAACTCACACATATCAATTACTAGAGAATGTTTACCTTAAATATATACACAATATCATTTTTCCTCTGATCCGGCTAAAGTATTTATACACAATAAAAATACTACGCTTTGTTTAATCTATAGGACATGACATGAATCCTCCAATAATTTCGGTACATTAATTAGCATATAAGATAATTGGATGACGAATCATAAACAGAAGAAGTTGTGGCATTTTCTGCATGTAAAAAAGAAGGTGCATGTGCCTACTAATTTAAAAGTAAAAGCACACAAAATTACAAATAAGTGTGCCTAACCCCAAATTATAATTAACCAATCAAATTTACTGGACAAACAAAACCTCCTTTCGGGTGAAAATGTCAAAGAAGAGCAACATGCATTTTTTTAAATGAAGTGTTACTTATTTGTTTTGTTTGTAAAATGATTATATTCTTCCAAGATGATCACTTTTGACTCATGCATGTTTCCAACACCTAATACTCGTTATTTCGTCATTAGATTGGTCAATTGGATTATTTTTACAGATTACAAATAAAAAATGGATACAGAGATCAATTTTCTTCAGGAGTAAATGTTAGAAATAAAATATTTTTAGTTTATATTATTATAGTTTTTCATTTGACAAATTCTTAATGATTATTCATTAATACATCGTGAGTTTGAGCAGAAGTGTTTGATATATTAGAAATTTAAATATTAAATTTTATATATTAGTAGTATAGTAATCTATTAGATATTATTATAATTAAATTTTAGCCGTTTCTATCTTCCTCTTAATTTGAAAAACTCTCGATAATTATCCATTAATAGATCGTGATTCGTGAGTTTGAGGGGAAATATTAAATAAGTATTCAATTTTATATGTTTTTTTTTTTACTCGAATTTTATATGTTAGTAATATTTAATTGTAGGAGTGAATTATTATTTGCGATATGAAATAGTGATGTCACTAAAAAATCCACAAGTACAAAACCAATCGGATCAAATAGGAATATCCGTATCATTTTTATTATTTAGGTGCAAGCTGCCATTCCTTTTTTGTGGTAATCAACATATATATATATATATATATTTTAATGTACATGAGTCAAATTGGACCCATTTTTACCAAAATGAGATATAAATCAAGAACTTTAATTTGAGTCTAATGACAAAATTTTAATTACTACTAGTAAGAGACACGGTCTTTCGGACGGGTTGCAACGTTACACATTTTTTGATTTTTAGTTACCAATTTTTAAAGTTACAATTTAATGAAAAAATTATATGTAACTTATATTTTATTCACTTCTTGATGTATAATATTTGATTAAAAAACATCATTATCAACAACTTATCATTTTTATTATTTAGGTGCATGCAGCCATTCCTTTTTTGTGGTAATCAACATATATATTTTAATGTACATGAGTCAAATTGGACCGATTTTTACCAAAATAAGATATAAATCAAAAACTTTAATTTGAGTCTAATGACAGAATTTTAATTACTATAATATTGAGTCGGGTTTAATCGAACCGTCAATTTTTAGATTTAATTTGGCCGGACAGTGTGGGCTATCCGTAAACTTTTTTTATTTTATATAAATATTATCATAAATGGAAAGGACCAATACAAAATCAAATTAAAACTCTTTTCTTGATAAATCCTTGGTAGCTATAAAGAATGGCGAGTATCCCATAATTGAAATTGTCAAAATTAAGTAAATTTTTATTTTTTTTATAAGCTAAGAGCATAAAGACATCTAATTAAGTTGGTACATTTAAATACTCACATCGTATATCTATAGCTCATAATAATATAAATAGAAAAAGAAAAAAAAAATATACATGGGGGACTAAACATTATCCTAAAAGAAACCAAAATAAACGCAGTACAATCAAGAACTAGGTAGTTAGGAACATGCAGACTAACTGCTCTGACATTCCTCTTTTTTGAAATGAATCTTCGGACCTTTCGCCAGCGCTAACACCATCCGAGCACCATTCCAACAAAGGAAAATTGTAACGAGCTCTAGCTATCAGTTTGCTAAACCCCATCCCATCTCACAGTGACCTGTGAGATGTGACACCCTTAACTAGAACGAGTGTTATATGGTTGTTTTCAACTCCTAGTCAAATGTTTGATCTTCTTCCATCGACTTTTACTAACAACGGGAGTTAAAAGCTTCTCACCTTTTGCCATACCAGGCCAAGCTTGTTTAATCAATTGAAGATCAGCTCTAACCACCTCGTCAAAGTCTTCATCCGACAAAATCATCACATTTTGCGTTGTTTCGGATATAGGTCGGCCGGATTCAGTACTAAGCATTACATGTGTAACAGGAATCAGAGCATTTGACAAAACAATATCTTCGTTCTAACGTGTGCACAGCTACAACAACATCCTGTTGTTGCTCTACAATAATACTCACTGTAGCAACAATACTCTCTTCAGCCGCCTCCTCCTGCTCTACTGTAACACCATTAGACGCGAAACCTACATTCGGACCAGTAGAAGACACCACCGGCGAATCGCTCGCAACATGCACTTGTACAAGGCGAGCTTCTATCTCTAAACGGTGAACCTTAATTAGTCGGCTCACTGTCATTTAATTCGCGGTTCGTATCATGAACAATAATCAACAATTCCTCATCCGAAAAATCCCTATTTAAACATTCAACAATTTTTATTGATTTTGTATTCTACCCAACACTCACAATAGTAGTATCGGTATATTGTTCAATATATTTTATCGCCACCATATGTGTATTTGTGATATTTTTGGAGGCTTTCTTCTTCGGTTCGGCAGCAAAGGCAACATTTGCCTTAGTCAAAATTAAATAATCAAATAATATAGGCAAAATTACACTAATGGTCCTTCATCCTTAACCCAAAATTAATTTCTTCTCAAATATACCTACAAATAAATCAATCTCTATGTTATGTTTCTCCTCAACCATTGTCTAAACTAAAAAAAATTAAAAACCCCAAAGCTACACCACCGAGCATCCATTTTTCTCAGTTAGTCGTCAAACCCAAGTTGTATCTCCAAAGCTACACCACCTCAAGTAGATCTGCTGTAAATATATCTATAAAGAGTAATAACACAATAACTAAATATGTTTACAACATTCATGAGGTTGTGTTTTAGATTTTTGGGTCTTGCTTGATTTATGTTTTCTTAATGTTTGCTTGATTTTGCTATGTGATTTATGGTTTAATTTCTCAGATCTGGTTTTTAAATTTTTTGGTTGTGGGAATGGGTGTTTTTTTTGTTGAAGGTGAAGAAGATGAACATTCTTAGGTTTTTATTTTTAAAAATTAAAATTTTTATTTAAAATGTTTATGTAAAAAATTAATAAAAAAAAGTGATATTACTGCCAAGTCATCGATACATCAGTATTTTTAAATAAAAAATAGGAAAAAGGACAGGTTTGTGTATGTTTTAAAATATAAAGGACTTATATGTTACACACAAAAGATAAAAGACCAAAATGTTACAAATAAATAGATAAATGACAATTAGTGTAATTTTTCCAACAATATAATAAAAAATAATAGTAGAAAAATATAAACTTATAAATCATTTATCTATTCAACATCTCTTATATAATCGTTAACATATAGGATAAACAAATGAATAAAATCTATCTGATTACAACTCAATATTCTTATGAAAAGGGTCAACCCAAAAAAAGAAACAAAGCTTAAATTCTGATTTATCTCCTCAAATTTTAATTGCTCGATTTTTTTTTTTTTTTTATATCAATTGCTCGAATTTAGTAATGAAAGTTGCAATATGTAAGTTGCAAATAATTAGTAATGAATGCTTTAATAAAATTGTGATATCACTATTTATTGAGCTCGTATTCTTGTTTCATAATGCGCGCCCGAAACCGTTTTTTTTTTAATATATATTTCTTATTCATATTCATGAATCATGCATGAAATAAATTACAAAAAAATCCCCTAGATTGCCTCCTAGAGTTAGGCAGTTCAACAAATTAAAATAGTCAAATCATAGTTCAATGATTTTAAAGATGATGCAGCCAATAAAAGATTACCAAATAGCATATTCATCTATCAAATCTGAAAGACCTTTACCTAACCAAGGAATGTAAATTATAAATAGAAATTATACAACAACAAAATATAATAGGTTTTAATTTTAAGGAAAATGTTAAATAGTGTGGCAAGTATTCTTTAAGTATCTTATATAATAGATTTTTATAAATATTTTATAAAAATGTGTAAAGTTAACACATTAAAAATTAAAATGTTTTACTTTTTAAATAAATTATTTTCTAAAATAAAATACTTAAAAAGTGTTTCAGAGGCGTTCGTTAATAATACCCTAATTTTAAAGCACATAATACTATTACTAGTCCCTTACACATGGTTGTGTCTTTCGTATCGTCATGTCGGAACAGGAGAAGCATGTCCCACTTCAGCACCAATGCCTCACCTCAATCAAACTCAAAATGTCCATTGTTTCTATAATCAATTGGTCAAACAATGGATTTGCTTTGAATAATCTAAATAATAATCGCATAATCACTATAATCCACATTAATGTCGGTTTGTAACGGGGTAACATAATACATCGGAGTGTCCCGTTTTATTTGAAGTACGTTTAAGTGGCAGATATGGACCTTGACTCCAAGTTGTGCTTGTGCAAAGGTCAAGGGTCTTAATTGCAAAACAAAGTTTTAAGTAGCGACCAAAGGTATAAAAGATGACATTCTTTACTACTTCTTCTTCTGATTCTTAATATATGAAGAAATTAACTTTTTAAATACATTGAAATATTAATGTATTTAGATTATATTATTATTTAGATACATTAATATTTTAATGAATTTAAAAAGTGAACTTCTTCTTATATTAAAGACCAGAGTAGCTTGCATTAAAACACTAAATTTAATTAAAAAGTTTGCACATTAGTTGTTTTCACGAAGGGTGTGTGACAGAGTAAATTCAGTAAATTGATTATCGTCTCAAAGTAAATCTTTTATGTTTTGAATCAATACAATATGATTGTGGAACATGTTTGAGTACCAAACTCGAAGATTCATATTTTCTTGGCTTGGGATAAGCCTTGATAGATAACAATGAACTCAACATAGAAAATATCATTGAAATAAAAACTAATGCATAATATAATCAATTAACCTACTCTTTCTATAACGAAATACAAACAAAAATAATTTTAAATAGAATTCCTCGACTTTTTTTAACTTATTTTTGTTTAAATTTTACTATAGAGTTTCATTCTCTCAAATAAAATAAAATTATTTTAGAAACTTTAGCACCTCACTCAAGATTATACAAAATGATAAACACATTTATACAACTCAAATTGATTTGTTTAAGGATATTTCAACTCTTCACAATTTTTTTAGACATAGATTTATGCCCACTCTAATTCTTAGCTCGAACCACCACAATGCTCATAAATTCACACATGTCTTTTCACATAATTCAGTTTCTTTGCCAAATGCTCCAACTTATCATATAAATTTAATTTTGCAGTTGCTCCCCACACAATATCATCATCCATTGTAAGGTTGGTCAAGTTGTTGGACACAATTTTTTTTTCTCCATTCAATTCATTAAAAAGAGGAAAAAGAAAGTTGTTACACATAATCACTTAGTGGAATAGACTAGACAAATTAGCTTATGAAAGAACAACGAATTTGGCCCATCATTTTGCAACCACCTCAGTGAATATTAATATGAATATCCCAATATCAATGGTTGTACATCATATCAGATGTTACTTTGACTAATTGTGGTTTGATCCGTTCTACTTAATTTGTTCATAAAATATTTACTACTTTTACAAAAGTTGTTCAAACTTATTCTACAATTATAATATTGTAGTTTTTTTTTAAGGATATATAATATTGTAGTTATTGACAATAAAAAATGTAAAATTATTGACGGTGGAATAGTTTTAATTTCATTGCGAGAACATCTTCAATGACATAACTTAATTTGCGTTTTAGCTTAACTATCTTTTGGTTGTCTACAATGACAAACAATTTAAGAACTTAAAATAGAATCCAACTCAGATTTTTAACTTTTTTTTAGCGGGTGTCAACTTGAACACTAACCATAGATACTTAGTCGATCTATGTTATAAATTAAATAAAAGTAATTTTAATATAAATAATTTGGAGAGTTTTGTTTTAGAGAATTTTCAGAAAATTATAATTTTTAATTGAAAATGAATTTAAGTTGAAAAATTATGCTTGTCAAAATAGTTTTCATTAATATGATCATAGATACTATAAATTATTATATTTTTCTTACTCTTCTATTAAAAGTGATTTTCTTCAAAAATTTAATCAAAATATTTGTTTCATTATTTTCAGCACAGTTTTTTTAACAAAATGCTTATATTAAAAGAAGCTTACACACAAACATAACTTAAGCATAAAAAATATATTTTTAAAATTATAAAATAAATGCGCCCACTATTACAAAAATGTTACGGATAAAAAGTTTGGAGCAAACAATTATTTTAGTCCTTAAATGTGTGATACACTCTCATTATATATAATATTTGAATATATTAAAGTTGCAAATAGTTACGTGGAGGATGAGTCTTTGGGGAGAAGGTGTTGGAGGCAAAATATGACGATATTGAGTGTCTAAAATTAACAATTGGGAGTGGAAAAAAATACTCGCTATGGTGGAAAGACTTAGACTTTGTTTGCGAGTTTGGAGGGGAAGGAAGGGGAGAGCTTTGGAGGGAGAGAAATAGAGAAAAAATTAGAAAAATCTTTTACATTTTTTGAGAAAGTATTTTTTATAGAGAATGACAAATAAATACTTATGATTAATATATTATGAATTTAAGAACATTATAACAACATTAATTAAATTTGAAGAATTCATATAAACCCTCCAAACCCCCCTCCAAACCCCCATCCAATACAATTTTTGAGTTCCCCCAAATTGGGGGGTTTTTGTGTTATGAAGAAAAAATAACCCTCCAAACTCCTTCCCTCCCAAACTTCTCTATTCCTTCCACTTGTTTCTTCCTTTTTTTCAAAACCATTCTTTCCCCTCCCCTCCAAACTCGCAAACAAAGCCTTAGTTGAATTGGGGGTGGTGAGAGCTGTGGTGGGAGATTAGACTCAAGAGATTTTTACTAAAAAATTAGGTTGTGGTGGGACTACTAAATTTTGGCTTGACAAATGGGTTGGATCGGCTCCAAATTTATAACATTTTTCCGTGATTGTTTTAAGTATCTCTTTAAACGGAATTAATAATTAAAGAATTGGGAGTTTGGAAAGGCGATAATTGGTATTGGCGGCTTACTTGGAGAAGAGGATTCTTTAGTTGGGAGGAAGAATTGTATAGACATTTTATCGAGGTCATTGATGGGGCTCCAATCACAAAGGAGGCGGACCCGTGGTTTTGTAGTTTTGGAGGTTTGTACATTGTAATTTGTAAGTGCCAATTACTTGTTCTTGTTGAATAAATTTCCCCTTCATCTATTCCGGTGTTGCTTTTTATGAGGTCTATGGCCATTATCTAGCGGAGTTGGGCTCCTTTGAAGATATTGTTTTTTCTTGGCAAGCACTACTTGAGCGGTTATCAACAAGAGCTAATTTATTAATTAGAAGGATGATTTATGATGAGGAGGCGGCGTTGTGTTTGGCTTGTGGGCCACGTCTTCTTTGGCTTGGGTTGTGTGGTCAATGGTTCAAAGGTAATTTGGTATGACTATGGTAATGTCAGATTCAATTTCTTCTTTATTCAAGGGTTTCCTCTCAATTTATAGGAAATGTATAAAAGGTCTTAAAGGTGTGTTGATGGTTTGGCATACGATCATTTGGGTACTTTGGCAGTCGCGAAATGAAAGAACTTGAGTCAAAAGTTAGAGAGCCAAAGGAGATTTTTGAAAAAATAAAACTAGTCTCATGGAAATGGCTTTTATCAAAGAAGGTTAATTCACCATGTTTATTTTATGAATGATGTGTTGATCCTTTTAATTGTATAGTGCGTTAATGTAGGTATGATGGATATTGAGGTAGCCATATTATTGGTATTTTCATTGTATTGTTATTCTTTGTACTAATTAGGTGGAGTACTATCTATGCTAATCATTCGGGTGTGGGTTAAGTACCTCTTGTACTGATTCCAATTATTAATCTAATATTCTATATTTGTTTGCTATTAAAAAAAAATAACTATTTTAGTCTTTAATTATCTGCCTCTATACGGGTGGAATTAATGCCTCGACCTAACCATATATTAAGCCGGTTCAAACTTTCACAGGCCGCAGCCTCGCAGGAGTATAATATTAGATTTATATGAAAAATGATCTTCTGACCTGCTATTGTACCCAAAAAAAATATTATCAAAAAGAATAATTTAATTTAGAGTATTGAAGTTTTATAGTTCGTGATATAGTAATTTATAAAATAAAAATATAAGTTATTATTGAATGAAATAAAATAATATAAATTTTATGGGCCATTTTTGTAATTTCAGATCCGATAAAGAGACATAAATAATTTTTGCTTCTTCCCATTTCAAGGGGAAATCATCTAAAAATCCAAAGTTTGGCTACAACGTACTGTAAAATAAATAAAATTTGACTAATAATTATTTTTATAAATAAATGTACTCAAATTTTCTCCAAGAATTCATCTTAAAAAAACTCATCAACCATTCGTGTCCGATTGCTTGGTTGATATATATGTCAATTATTGATCGATCATAAGAGAATGTAATCATATATAGCTGGGATAGCTTACTTGTGAAAAAAGAATATTAGCTTCCCGAATACTTTTTTTTTTTCTTTTACTTTTTGGTACATACTATATACTATTCTTTTCTAATTATAACATAACGATATATATTTTTTGAAGGAAGAGTCCTGTCCAAAAACAAAATTAAAGAAAGAGATTTTTTTTCTTTATTTCTTTCTTAATTAAGTCCCAGTTTTTCTGGTAAAAAGAAATACACATTATCATCACCGGCTAATTCTAATAGTTTTTTCTTTTCTTTTGTTCAGAAAGAAAGTAAAGAGCTGATTATAATATTGCATATATATATAAGCTACTAAATTTAATTTATTGGTGAGAGATTTTTTTTTGTTTTCGCACCGGTTTCCAACCCATCAAAGCTAGGCGACTAATCCGGCTCATGCGTAGAGGCATGCGTATTTGCCAAGTGTTGTTCCCCTTAAGAATCGAACCCGGTATTCATTAGCTTATCAATCTATTGGTGAGAGATTTAAATAATATATACATGAAGTCCTAAATTGATCTTCATTAGCTTCATCTTAAACAATTGTTTTTTTACATATATATATGTTGAGTTTGCAATGCGCCAATTTGCAAACTAAACACTTGTCCCTAATAGATAGTAATTCAAAGTTAACCAAAAATGTTAGTTTTAAGTTTGTTGCATGCTGTTACTTGTGTAACAAGTAAACAGAAGTTAGTTAGTGGTGTAGGTTAGTTAGTTGAGTTAATTGCTTCATGTGCAAGTAATCGTGGTTATGTAATGCTAACTCACTAGCTTTGTGTATAAATACCTCACTACACCTTGTAATCACTAACACTTTGATCATTAATAAAGAATCTTCCTCTTTCTCTCAAAATCATCTCTTAATCATCATTTCACTTTTCATTGTTCATAGCTAATAGTTCTAACAAACTGGTATCTAGAGCCTCAAGGTTCGTGGCACTCAAGAATTGATCAAGATTCACAGAAACTTGATCAATTATCTCTGGAACAACATGACAAGTCAATTAGAAACTCTCAGCAACAGTTTTGGTGGTAAACTCTCAATTCTTGATGCAACAAATTGGGATCGATGGAACAAGCAAATGAAAGTGATTTTTGGATTCCAAGAAGTGCAAGATGTGGTGGAAACAACAATTGGTGAGTTAGCTGACAATGCAACAGAAGCTCAAAGGAATGCACATCGTGCATTAAAGAAAACGGATTTCAAGGCAATGTTCTTCATTCACCAATGTGTAGATCTGGTGAATTTCCAGAAGATTGAGAATGCAACCTCAGCTAAGGAGTGTTGGGATATTCTTGAGAAGGCTCATTCTGGAAATGAGAAGTTGAAGCAGGTTCGTTTACAAACTTGGAAGAGAAAGTTTGAACTGCTACAAATGGAGACAAATGAAAGCATTGCAGATTATTTCAACAAGATCACCAACATCACCAATCAAATGAGAAGCTGTGGTGAAACCTGTGATAATCAATCTATTGTTGGTAAGGTTATGAGAACTTTATCTCCTAAATTTGATTATATCACTGTTGCTATAATGGAAACCAAAGATTTGACAACACTCACACTGGATGAGTTACAATGCACACTGGAATCACATGAACAAAGGATCTTGGAGAGGATAAAAGATAGAGCCACTGATCAAGCATTGCAGGCACATGCAGTTAAGAAGGGAAATGGAAAATGGAAGGGCAAAGACAAATCCAAGAAACAGAATAACACTCAAGATAACTCAAAGAAAAGTAATGATCAAGGTGAATCTTCATCACAAAGCACTGGTTCAAATCAAGATAAGAAGGGGAAGTTCAATTTGAAGAATATCCAGTGCTACAATTGCCAGAAATTTGGTCACTTTGCAAAAGATTGTAGAGGCAAGAAAGTTCCCAGATACTCCAACAAGAAAGATTCTGATGCTCACTTAGCACAAGAAGACAGTGAATCAGAAGTTGATCCAATGTTGCTAATGGCTACAGTAACTGATGAAGAAGATCATCATGAAGGTTGGTATCTTGACACTGGCTGCAGTAATCACATGACAAGTCACAGAGAATGGTTGGTGAATTTCAATAATTCATCAAAAACAAAGATAAGATTTGCAGATAATAGAACCATTCCAGCAGAAGGTGTAGGTGATGTTCTGATCAAAGGTAAGAAAGGGAATCAAGCACTCATCACAGGTGTTCTATATGTACCAGCAATGAAGACCAATTTGCTTAGTATGGGTCAATTGTTGGAGAAGGGTTTCATCATGCACTTAGAGAACAATGTCATGGAGGTGTTTGATTCACACAAGAACACTATTCTGAGAGCTCCACTATCTCAAAACAGAACATTTCAAGTTCAAATTTCTGCAAATGAATGTCTGGCTAGCATCAAGATCAGTGATGAAGCATGGTTATGGCACATGAGGTATGGTCACTTAAATTTCAAAAGTTTGAGTTATCTGAAAAATAATGAATTAGTTAAGGGTTTGCCTGCAATTAAAATTCCTAAAGATCTCTGTCAGCATTGCTTGTTAGGCAAGCAATCCAGAAAATCATTTGTTAAAGAAATAGCCATGAGAGCTAAACATGTACTTGATGTTGTATACACTGATGTGTGTGGACCATTTGACACACTGTCATTAGGAGGAAGTAAGTATTTTGTTTCATTCATTGATGAGTTCAGTAGAATGATGTGGATTCAGTTAATGAAGAGCAAAGATGAAGTGTTTCAGAACTTCAAGTCATTCAAGTTAGAGGTTGAAAATCAGTCAAGCAAGAAGATTAAGGTGCTAAGGAGTGATGGTGGTGGTGAGTACACATCACATGAATTCAGTGCATTCTGTGCAGCAAATGGTATCAAACATGAAGTTATAGCTCCTTACACACCTCAACATAATGGAATGGCAGAAAGAAGAAATAGGACAATCATGAATATGACAAGATGCATGTTGAAGGAGAAAAACTTACCACATAGTTTCTGGGGTGAAGCTGTAGTCACTGCTTGCTATGTTTTAAATAGGTGTCCTACACAGAAATTGGATAAAGTACCAGAAGCAATCTGGTCAGGTCACACACCATCAGTGAAGCATCTCAGGGTATTTGGATGTATTTGTTACAAACATATTCCTGATCAGAAGAGGAAAAAGCTTGATGACAAGAGTGAAGTGATGATCATGATAGGATATCACACTGCAGGTACCTATAAACTCTATAATCCAATCACAAAGAAAGTCACAAGCAGTAAAGATGTAACTTTTGAAGAAGATAAGAGCTGGGATTGGACTACAACTACTGCACCAAGTCAAAAATATGTTCCATATCAGTTACTTGATGAAGAAGTTACTGAACAAGACACTATGCCAACACCACCTCCTACTGCAATTGAACCTGGTGTATTGAGAAGATCAGAGAGAGGTCAAATTCCTAATAGAACACTGCAGGGATATGAAGTCATTCCTGATGATATGATAACACCAGATGGGGATATAGTTCACTTATCACTATTTGTTGACACTGAACCTATCACATATACACAGGCAGCTAAATATGAAGAGTGGAGACAGGCTATGATAGAGGAAATAACATCTATAGAAAAGAACAACACATGGGATTTGGTTCAGTTACCTACCAACAAGAAACCTATAGCAGTTAAATGGGTTTACAAAGTGAAGCATCACCCTGATGGCAGTATAGCTAAGTACAAAGCAAGGTTGGTGGCAAAGGGATTTCTACAGAAGCATGGAATTGATTTCACTGAGATCTTTGCACCAGTTGCCAGAATTGAGACTGTGAGGTTAGTAGTTGCTATAGCAAATCACTTTGACTGGGAATTTGTTCAATTAGATGTCAAGTCTGCATTCCTTAATGGCAAACTTGAGGAGGAGGTGTATATTGAACAACCTCAGGGATTCATAGCTAAAGGAAAAGAAGATCATGTGTTGAAGCTAAACAAAGCTCTATATGGCCTAAAGCAAGCACCAAGAGCCTGGAACCTGAGGATAAATGAATTTCTTAGCAAAAATGGATATTCTAAATGCACAGTGGAGCATGGAATTTATGTTGAAGGTACATCTCAGAATAGACTTTGCATAGTGTGTTTGTATGTAGATGATTTGCTAATAACTGGCAGCAGCAAAGAAGAAATTGACAAGCTCACAGATTTGTTAAGTTCTGAATTTGACATGACAAATCTAGGAGGTTTGAAGTATTTTCTTGGGCTAGAATTTACTAAGACAAGCAGTGGAATGTTAATACATCAGAAGAAGTATGTTTCAGATATATTAAAAAGGTTTAATATGATGAATTGCAACCCAGCCAACACCCCAATGGAAACTGCTTCAAATTTGAATACTGATGATGAAGGAAAATCTGTGAATAGTACTCACTATAAACAGATAGTAGGAAGTCTTAGATATGCTTGCAATTCAAGACCTGATATATGTCATAGTGTAGGGATTGTCAGCAGATTTATGCAATCACCTAAGCTATCTCATATGCAAGCTGTGAAGAGGATCTTAAGGTACTTACATGGCACAATTGACTATGGTGTTCTGTACACCAGAGCAGAAAATGATCAAAGAAGATTAATTGGATATTGTGACTCTGACTGGTCAGGTGATAAGGTTGAAAGAAGAAGCACAATGGGATATGTTTTCACTTTGTTCAACTGCCCTATATCTTGGAGTTCAAAGAAGCAGACAGTTGTTGCCTTATCTACATGTGAAGCTGAGTATATCTCTGCCTGCAATGCTGCTTGTCAAGGCATATGGTTACAATCATTGCTGCAGGAAATGAAGATTGATGTAGATCATAAAGTTGAACTAATGGTAGACAACAAATCTGCTATTAATCTGGCCAAAAACCCCATAGCACATGGGAGAAGTAAACATATAGAAACTAAGTTTCATTTTTTGAGAGATCAAGTTACAAAGGGGAAGATCAAGCTATCTTACTGCAACACAAACAGTCAAATGGCAGATGTGCTCACTAAGCCATTAAAGATTGATAGATTCAAAGATTTGAGAAGAATGATGAATGTACAAAGCCTTGAGACTTTGAATTAAAGGGGTGTAATAGATAGTAATTCAAAGTTAACCAAAAATGTTAGTTTTAAGTTTGTTGCATGCTGTTACTTGTGTAACAAGTAAACAGAAGTTAGTTAGTGGTGTAGGTTAGTTAGTTGAGTTAATTGCTTCATGTGCAAGTAACCGTGGTTATGTAATGCTAACTCACTAGCTTTGTGTATAAATACCTCACTACACCTTGTAATCACTAACACTTTGATCATTAATAAAGAATCTTCCTCTTTCTCTCAAAATCATCTCTTAATCATCATTTCACTTTTCATTGTTCATAGCTAATAGTTCTAACAGTCCCTGCCCAAGATTCATGTAAATTATTTAAGTGCTTCCAAATTTTAAATTAAAATATTCATTAAATTGTGATTGCTATTTAAAACAAATAATGTTTGTAGCAGTCCTGCGAGCTAAATAGATTGATTCACTTTCGTTTGATTAGGCTGGTAATGATGTGATTCATATTAATCCACAAGAATTTGAATGCAAATATATTGTTGATGTAAGATTAATCTTAGTACAAAATGTACTAATTAACTTGTGTCAAAAAAAAAAATGTGCTAATTAATTATAGTAATACACTGATACTTATAGAAGCGGATTTTATACTTTGAGGTTGGCTTAGTAAATTCTTAAAGCATATTTTGATTGATTTAATGGTTAAGTAAATATGTTTATTGCAACAATGCTACTTATCACGAGAAATTTGTTTATGAAGAGCTCATGAACAAAAACAAGATAAGGCCGTAATTTATGTAACATGTAAGATGTAAGATTTTTAATTATACGTAGCTAGTGATATTGTTGTGAACGTTTTTTTTGTGTGACAACTGGCACTTTTTCATTTTGTTTTTCTAGCATTAACCTATGTGGAAGGGATCAGGAGTTTAGCCACTAAATAAGTAAAATCTAATAAAAAGTTGTTCTATTAAAAAATTAAATTATAGTTCTACCGAACAATCTATCCATCTTTATATATTTGTTTGGCAGCATTTAATCGTAGATGAAGGAAAAAAAAAGTCAAGAAAATTATATTGGAGAAGTCACACATTACTTAGATAAATGAAGAATGGAGGAGCTTCATGCTATATATAGATATCTCAAGTTCTTTATTTCAACACCAAGCAGTAGCATATGAAAATATTTTAAGTTTACATTTGTATACTTTTTTTTCTCTTATGCTTTTGTTTAGAGTATTGTGAGATGTAGTTCAAATATTTACTTTGGATAGTATAGGTGTACTGAATTATGGGGTGGTTGAGAGTAAAGTCTATGTGTTATAACAATTTTCACATATTATTTATTCTTTTGTTGTTGGTTTTGACAACAACCGTGATTTTTTTCTCCATTTTTGAAATTTTTACATTATGTTCTTATATTGTTGATTATGTTTATTTTTTACTTCTTCAGCCTTGTTATTTTCTAACACTCTTGCATTATTCAGGGCAATATTTTTCTGTTAAAGAGCTTAATGTGCTTCACAAATATAACAGTCTCGTTAGAGATCTTCTCAAGATCAGTTTGTGGCCGACTATTTTGCTAAAAAGGGTGGCTATGAGTGTTTGTAAACTTATTAATCATCATTCACCTAACGACATGACGTCGATTCTCCTAACAGATGTCATGAGAGTTACTTAAGTCCGTCCTAGTTTCTTCTCTCTTCCACTATTTTTTTCTTTATGTAATTCTCCCTTTTTTGTAACAATTTTTCTTTTTAATTATCCTTAAAAATTGTGGAAATTTGTCTTAGTGAACTTAGCTTACATTCTAATTTTAACACTCCACTAATCTAATTTAAAAGTGGAATTTCTACCCATTAAATAATTTAACAAAAAGTGTAAAAAAAAACTTGACAAAAGAAAAAGAATTATGAAAATTTATCTGTATATCAACAAATAAAAATTAGCCACACATAAGTAAATTTTTTTTTTTTGGTTTACACCACCAGTTTAATCTGGTTCGGGGGTCAGTTCATAAGTAAATTTTTAAATAAAGTAAAAGTTAATTTATAGATGTCACATACAAATCTATTTATTTAGTTGATTCTATTTGGTTGTTGACTTGTTGGATAAGGGCGGTGGCGAACCCACTCTTGAGTGAGGATGCGGTGCAACTGTACGTCTGTACCCCTAGAATTTTACGCCATTCAGATTTTCTCACCGGCTCTTTGCGCCAACTCAAGTTTATTTTTCACATAATTTTTTATCTTTTACTTAAGAAAAATGTTAGTTCGTACTCGAAAACTAGCAATTAAAGAAACGTATAATAAAATTGTATTGAAATTTATACAACCATAGCTTTAAAATTATAAAAAATATTGTTTTCAATATAAAATTTATCTTTTATATTTTCTTAACTAGTTTCTCATGAATTATATTTTATGCCATTGTCAACATTTGACATTGGACGCTTTCACGGTTTCACTTGATTTCAATTACAAACAAATCTTTTTAAGAAAAATTTGCACCCTCTAACTCAATATCCTCACTCTAACACCGGATAAGAATAATGTATGTCTCAACAAAAGAAATATGAAATATAACATTTCAATTAGACACTTAATTTTGTTAAAATTATTTTATAATTAAAAAAGGAAATTGATTCATCTTCTTAGGGTCTGTTTGAACAATTTTGGTTTTTAGTTTTTAAAATTTGTTTTATAAAAATGTTTTTGAAAACTGTTTTTAAGAAGTGAAAAACAAATCTTCTTAAACATATATATTTTACTTTTTTAGTTTTAGAAACTGATAAATAGAAAACACTTTTGTAAAATTGGATTACCAATCAAATTATGTAGTGAGCATTGTTATTTGTTACGGAAGAATTTGAGCAAGAAAAACAAGAATGCTTATATGTAATGCTATTAGTGGTGGGTCAAAATATAACTCCCATTTTTTAGGAGATCATGGGTGAGTTGATATTGAAATTGCTCCTTTAATTTTGCCTTCTTGTGTTTCTTCTCTTTCACTTCTCGTACCAACAATCATTTTCCTTATGTAGTTTTTAATTTTTAAAAACTAAAAAACTGTTTTTGAAGAGGGAATCAAACAAACCCTTATTCTCTTCAAAATCCTCAATCTAGACATACCTTTATTATCAAACTCACCTAAACTTTTTATTTATAAACAAAATAAGTTTGGATTCATTTTGACAGTAAAAAATTAACACATTATTTTCACTATTGAATTTTACTGTTTTATGAGTATATTAACCAAGGCATGGGCATTATATGACCTACAGTATCATGATACAGTAGAAGTAACAACCTTAGGATAAATGATTTGATGATAATATAATTAAATTAATTAATTACTATATGCATGGAATTTGGGGGATGGTGGTGAGTTGAGTCAGAAGTAGAAGCCATTTAGGGTAAAGATGATAAAATTATAATGTGAGAAAAAAGTTGAAGAAAAGTGGGCTTTTAGGCTATAAACAACAAACAAACTAAGTTACCTTACATTCCACGTTTCTTCCTTCTCCAAACTCCAACCAGTATTTATGCTCTTCTTTTCCTTTCTTTCTCTTTTCTCATAACAATTTCTTTCACAACCACCACCTTCACTTTCTCTCTCATCAAATCCTTCTCTTTTATTAATACATCATCACTAATTCTCTTCATTTTAACTCATTTTTTCCTTAATTCATCACTTAAAACCTTTGATCTAAGGTTTTTAAGGTTTTTGAGGCTGACCCTTTTGTTTACTTTGATCAAAATTTCATCTTTTGAAGAGAATGGAAAACTTTGTGTTATCTTGTAACAAGGAAGATGAGAAAATGGATTTGCCTCCTGGTTTTCGATTTCATCCTACTGATGAAGAGCTTATAAGTCATTATCTTTACAAAAAAGTTCTTGATTCAAATTTCTCTGCTAGAGCTATTGGAGATGTAGACCTCAACAAATCTGAACCTTGGGATTTACCATGTAAGTTAAAGTTAAACAAACCAATCAAGTTTTCAGACTCAGTTGTGATTGGTCCCCTCGGATTAGTCGGTCTTTTGGCAGGATATCGAGTTTTAAACAAAAAAAAAGTTTTCAGACCCAGTTTTTTTTTTTTACATTTTTTCACCTTTGAATTTGATATGAATCTTTTGTTCATAGATTGAAAATTTACTAACTTGAAATTTTGGGTTGTAGGGAAAGCTAAAATGGGGGAAAAAGAATGGTACTTTTTCTGTGTGAGAGACAGAAAATACCCAACTGGGTTGAGGACAAACAGAGCTACAGAACAAGGTTATTGGAAAGCTACAGGGAAAGATAAAGAGATTTTCAAAGGAAAATCTTTGGTTGGAATGAAGAAGACTCTTGTTTTCTACAAAGGAAGAGCACCTAAAGGAGAAAAAAGTAATTGGGTCATGCATGAATATCGACTTGAGGGTAAATACTCTGTTCATAATCTTCCCAAATCTGCAAAGGTATTGTATTATTCATTCTTTAATTTCTCTGTTTCTTTTTTAATTGATTGAATTTGAATTTTGATTTGATTGCGTTTCGCAGAACGAGTGGGTTATATGTAGGGTGTTTCAGAAGAGTTCAGCTGGTAAAAAAACACATATTTCGGGGATAATGAGGTTGGATCCACTTGGTAACAATTTGGGTTGTTCCGTTTTGCCACCCCTTACTGATACGTCACAATCCTTAGGGAAAATCAAACAATTGAATGATTCGGCTTACGTGCCCTGCTTCTCCAATTCAATTGATGTTCAAAGAAACCAAGGAGGGATCTTTGATTCATTCAACAACTCAATTTACGGTGTTTCATCGAATAATAATCAACTAGATATTTTTCCAAGAATTTCATCGTCCAATGCTTCGTTATACTCTAATAATCAATCTGCGGTTAATTTGCAATTTCCTGGCTCTATTTGTGGTATGCAAGACCAAGCATTTTTAAGAGCTTTGTATGAAAACAATGGTTTTAAGACTGAGAGACAACAACAAATTATGAGTGTTTCACAGGAAACAGATTTAACTACTGATATGAATGGTGAAAGATGTTCTGTTGTGTCAAATTTTGATATTGGTAGAAGGACTTTTGAGAATAATCGTCCACCACCTGCTTCTGTTGATTTTGATGGTACTATGTGGAATTACTAAATTCAAATTGAGGAAGTACTTTTGAGAGATAAGAGAAAAAAGAAGGTCAATGAAGAAAGAAAGAAAGAAAGAAAGAAAGAAAGAAGCATATTATGTTGTCTATAATAATTAATTTATGGGTTTTATGTTGTGTCTATTTTGTATAGATTTATGATTTTGTCTAAAAAAATGTTTATGATGAAGCATTAAGCATATGTTATGTTATTTAGACATGGAAGTGTAAGAAATCTTGTATAATTAAGCTACTACTATAGGCTTGTGCATAGCATAAGCAAGATTATTATTATTTTTTGTCAGCTTGGATTGAAAAAAAATCATTAAGTAATGTAATTTGTTGATCTTGATTTTCTGGATTTGCATATAGTATATAGTATAAACTATAGAGTATATAGTATACTATAGCTCAGCTAATAATAATGCTGAGACTTTGACATTGATTTGTGGTAATATTTGAATTGCATATTTAAAGTTTATAACTAATGTGGGGACTATAAAGTTGCATTACATTACATTAGCATTGATTGATTGAAAAAAATGCATATATGATATATCAATTCTTTCTCTATCTCTCAACTATACACGTGCACGCGCGTACTTTGACATAGACAAATATTGACAAACAACTTATCTGCATTTACCTACTAACTATACTGCAAAGCTCTCTCTGTACAAATCATGAATCAGAAACAGAAATTCTTTTGTTTCTCACCCTTTTTTTCTCTGTTTTATGTGCGTGTGTATAATTGATATGACACTTTGATTCAGCCTTTATTCATTGTCAATCATATGTATATAATAATAATAAATTGAAATATTTTCACCTAAAACATTAATATTTCATTCACTTTTTATGGCGTAAATCGGGAGTAGTGATGGTGCATAAGCTTTTTCCTTATGCACCGTGCATAAATAATGAAAATTACTTAATGCACCCCCCAAATTGCTTAGCGCACCCCCCCAGATTACTTAGCGCACCCCCCATATTTCTAGTCCACCCCCCAAATTTCTAATGCACCCCCTAAAAATCTGAGGGGTGCGCTAAGTAATTTGGGGGGTGCACTAGAAATCTGGGGGGTGTACTAAGCAATTTTAGATATTTATGTACGGTGCATAAACATGGCTTATGCACCATAACTTATGCCGCGTAAATCATATTGTCTATGTCCATCTGTGAAGATTAATTCTTCAAGTTTTATGAAATTTAAATGAATGGCAAATTGTATCTAAGAATTTTAATGGTTATATGTCCAAATCAAAAATCAAATATAAAATCTTAATTAAGTTAGAAAAAACCATCGTCATCTCATCTAATATTCTTACTCTGCCAATATGATCTTTGAGAATTCACATTATTCTCTAATTATTATATTTTTCAAACTATTTTGTGCTATTAATATATTAATATAATGATAATATATTAACAGCTTGTATGTTCATAAAAATAAATAAAAAACCTTAGTTACTCCTCTTATCACGAATTACTAAGAAAAATTCGAGTTCAGATTCTGTTAGAAATATAGTTACATCACAACCGAACTGAATTATTGGTGTTCTCTTTTTCTAAAAAGGAAGTTAATATAAATAAAACTTGATACCATTTGCATGAAACATAGAGGCAATTCAGAGTTTTTTTCAATTGTTCATGATATTGTTGTTTTTATGTTACTTTTTCTAAACTTTGAGTTTAAATTTGTTATGAGACAAACAAATTTGTTTCTTATACTCTTGTTAGGGTGGCCAATTCTTGAGCTAGCTTCTATATATTTAAGATTATTTTCTTATGTGTTGAATATTTAATAATTAATAAAATGCATTAAATTTGTTTGATTAAAAAGAAAAAAAACTTAATTCACTATATATTTATTTATTTTGCATTGAGGAAGAGTTTTAGAATAGTTAATGTGACCCGATGTGTTAATTTTTTAGTCAATATACAAGTACAAGTCAAATGTGAACAAAGAATTTGTGCCATGCCAGTGCAACCCCAACATATTGCTATTGAATATTTGACTATGACATACAAATATAAAAAAATCTAGGTAGGACCAGTTGGAACAAGACTCCAATAGAAAATCAGAGTATAAGATAAAATTTTGAAATTAAAACAAGGATTCGATCTTTTCTTCATTTTTTTTACTAAAATAACAACCTTCAGCTTGGTAGAATATATCCTTTAAAAAATTGGTACTATATAATATATATACCATCTACAAATATAAATTCAGCATCACAAAACAAAACAAAAATGGTGAACAAATTTATATCATTCAAATTAATAACATAAAACAACATTGATTAAAAAAACATAAAAAAACAACATACTTGTGCATATATTTAATGAGACAACATTAATTAATTAAGTGATTGAATTACTCATATATTCAGATTTGCATCATTACAATTTAGACATTAACTGACTTAGTAGTTGATCGAATGATCTTTTCATTTGAAACAAACGAACAATACAACAAGACGGTAAATCAAACAAACATTGTACCAACAAAATAACCACAAAAGAAAACCTAATATATGTTCTAATTTATGCGAAAAACATTTATTTAAATTAAATGATTGAAAAATATGCACAAAGATGTTTCTAAGTAAAAAATAACCTAAAATCACTCCTCTTCTAATGGAAAGGAAAAAGAAGAGGTCAAACAAACACCGACCAACAAAATACGATAAAAAAACCACAAAAGAAAACCTAATATATGTGCTAATTTATGCGAAAACAATTTATTTAAATTAAATGATAGAAACATATGCGCAAAGATGTTTTTGAGAAAAAAATGACCTAAAATCACTCATCTTTTCTAATGAAAAAAGAAGAGAAACAACTCACTTGAGTTGGCCTAGTGGTGTTTGCTTGGGACCTTAAAGTTTGCTCCTCTTAAGGTCTCAGGTTCGATTCTCCCTAATGTCAATTTTATGCGATCTCCGCAAATAGACAGTAGGATCTGTCCCCTCGGATTAGTCAGTCTTTGATCCAGATAACGAGTTTAAAGAAGAAGAAAAAAAGAGAAACTTAGGGAGAAATTAAAACCTATCTCTCTAAAAGTATTAGGGTCGGCTCTTTTAATATGATCATATTTATTACTCTTGACTATATTTTTATTTATTTAATTTGATGTACTAGTAGTACTTTTGATTTTTAATTCAATTTTATTCCATTAAGTCATATTCAATTAGCATTTTCTTGACCAAATAAATATGTTGAAATTTATATGAGAAAATAAATGATGAAAATATATACATGTTTGAAGTGCTCCATTCTTTTAATTTTTAAGACTGAATAGCAAACACCACCTAATAATTTAAATAAGAGGATTTCAATTTAATCCGATATTTTTTTTAATTAAATCAAGAAATTCACAGTGGTTAATTTTGTCCATATATGTGATCATGTATTCATCCATTTGAATTTGTCAAATATCATCCATTTTCCATTTCATGATATACATGCATTCCGTTTTGAAGCTGTAATGGCATGACATGAGAACATTGATCTTCTTTTTCTTATTTTGTCCAAAAATACAAAGTACGTATCTCTTTTATGCCATGTGGTGTTTATATTTATGGCACATGATAAATCCATACAAAAGTCCACTAATTTGAGTCCTACACGTCTTCATCCTTAACTATATGAAAACGCTAGCATTTTCTCTTTTAATTTACGTTCATATTTGTTCAACTCACTCTTGGATATATTGGTTATTGGTGATTATAAATAATTAACATAGCTATTAGCTAGCTGTTTATATTTCATTTTCTTAATTATCTAGTGATTCCAATCTAACCCTATATTATCCTTTCTTTTTAGGTCCCTTTTTTAATGGGCCTAGGGGGTGTTTAATTTTATTTAGGATATTTTTACTGTGGGAATGAAATTGAAATAAAAAATTAACTTTTATGGATCTATTATAGTTTAATGAGTCTATCCTTTGATTGCTGTAATTATGGAAAAAGTTAGAAACGCCAACTGCCATATAATTATCATCATCGGATT
Organism: Trifolium repens; assembly: GCA_030408175.1. Lineage (NCBI taxonomy): Eukaryota > Viridiplantae > Streptophyta > Magnoliopsida > Fabales > Fabaceae > Trifolium > Trifolium repens. The sequence goes on from CP125851.1 coordinate 45,607,579, forward strand.
AGTTAGTGAATAGTGAGTGAGCAAGTTTTTTTTTTTTAGTAAGAAAAAAAAAATTTGTTTCCAAATAATAACTTAATTGTAACGCTCACACATTTTACAAATAGAGTTGTCCTCTTAGAAATAATATCTTTAGTATATATCAAGTAACATGTAGTTAGAGATGACATGAGCAAATTTCACTTGGGTATAACTCTAAGTAAAAAAATTTCTTGCGAGAGGCTTAAACATGAATTACACGAAAACACTAAATTTGATTTGAATATCCGTCGTGTCATCATGGATGTATGTAAACGTGCAACCTTATTGTTTTAAGATTGAAGATAAAAAGCTAAATAAGTTTAAATAAAAAAAACACTCTGATATCTCGATCTTAGTTGGATATCAATACCACATAGTCAAAAATCAATGTTATGTTAAGTTTAATATTAAGTTTAATATCAATGTTGTGTAAGCAGTTTGACCGCTTGTATGATTTGGTGGGAGATCAAATAGCGCACGGTGGCTGAGATGTCATTGTTAGGATGGGGAGCAGAGGGGGAGGTCTGGATATGGCAGAGGCAGTTGAGGGGGTGGGAGGAGGAGGAGTTGAGAGAGTGTCAATCCTTACTTCTAACCCGTTTATTGCAGGATCAGTCTTCCGATAGGTGGCAGTGGCAGCCTGACCCTAACATAGGCTACACTGTCCGAGGAGCATATCAGCTTCTGACTTCTCAGGATTCGGCTTCTATGGATGATGCAGCGAATCTCGTTTGACATCCTCATGTTCCGCTGAAGGTCTCCATCTTCGCTTGGCGTTTACTGCGTGACAGGTTGCCCACAAAAGCAAACCTGGTTACTCGAGGCATCTTACCTATTGCAACTCATCTGTGTGTATCTGGGTGCGGTGAGATGGAGTCGGCTCATCACTTATTTCTCTCATGTAGTATGTTTGGTCCTCTTTGGGCATTAGTGCATTCGTGGATTGTCACGCCGATATAGTGGAGTACACTTCTCTTCGTGATCATCTCGTTCAGTTCACTTCTTCAGCAGATGGTTCCCGAGCACGTTGCTCCTTTATGCAGCTCATTTGACTTGCGTGCGCTTGGGTGGTGTGACGGAGAGGAATCACAGGTTGTTCCGTGGCTTAGCAAGCAATCTTCATCAGTTGCTGGACAAGATCAAGCTCTTCTCATTTAGGTGGTTGAAAGCGACGAGTGTTACTTTAGCCTCCAAATGTCATAGCTGCTGGTCTAGTCCATTGCTCTGTTTAGGCCTTGCATGAACTTTTATTTGACTTTTTTATGTGACTCTTTGTAAACACTAGTAGCCCACTCTGGCACACCTTGTGCTAGGGAGACTGTTTTTATTTATATATCTCATTTTGGCTTGTTTAAAAGAAAAAAATTTATATTAAAATAAATTCAATTTTTTGATGATATTTGTCTATAATTACCGATCCTCTAATCCAACTTAACTTAAAAGGTACCAAAAGATTTCCTTAAATAAAACTGCTCCAATTAAAATCCGGCAAAACCTCCTCCACTGTGAATACCATCGCTAGCCTTCATCATTCTTGATGCCCCATTATCATTGCAATCACTTTTGTCATATAAGAACAAAAATACAAGAAATTTTGTAGAAAGAGGAAGCACACAAAATACTAGTAAGAGGGTAGAGAGGTGTGCTCCACAAACACATGACTGGACAGATCCTATGAGTTTCACGGGTGGGAGTAAATTTTGTATCATGGCCATTGATTCATTTTTTAATTAAATAATTATCTTGTTACAGTAAAAAACATATTGTCAAAATTAAACTGAAAGAAATTTACACCGGAGAGAAACCACTCTCCTATGATGACAATGACGATTGAGAAAAACTTGGGGATTATGTCAAGGATATTCCAATATTTTATTTTGTTTTACTTTTTAGAATTTTAATTAATGTTGGTTTTCTAAAATTAAAGCGCTTCTTGCAATTTGTGTGTGATAGGCTTAGAGGGTGATTATCGCCTACAAGGCTACAACTCTATAGAATTTCTACACTTTTTCTAAGTTTTTTGTGTTAGACTAAACTGATATTTCACTTTTAATGGGTCATGCTTCTGCATACTAATTAACTTAGTATGCAGAAACATGATCCTTAGTAATTGTTGGATCATTCAATCAAAAATATAAATTAAACTATATTATAAAGAAAGCATTGCAAGGCTATATATTTTGTAATCAATGGTTTCACTGGATCAGTGGAACCCATTTGAGAGTTTTTATTGAATTATATGGATATTTAAGAAATACGGTTGAGTTGTTTAAATAATTGAGAAATGTGTAATAAGAAAAATTAAGAAATAATTGGGATGTTTAAGTAATATTTTTAGTGATTTATCAATTATCCATAAAACTATTTGAACACACACAATGAAATTAAAGATTTATAAGAAAAATTAATATTTATGGTATTTCTTCCCTTTTTTCTTGCTCTCTTCTAATCATAGTTGTCATCACTTTTTTTTCTTCTTAGTTTATTGGAGGGGGTGATTTGAGGTCAATTTTGGCCTGAAATACACTCTCCAATTTTTTTTCTCGTTATAATAAATAAGTGTGATTTTCACATATTTATTTGTTTTGATTCCCCTTCTTCATACGATATATTTTGTTGTCCCGTCTTTATGCAATGTATTTTATTTTTCCGTCTTTGTGCGGTGTGGATTTGTTTCAGGTTGAAGGATTATTTCGATCTACATGATTTAACCTTTTTTCTTTTTTTTTTTTCATTTTTGTGTGGTTCAATAATTTTAAAATCAGCATCTCTATTGATTAATTGGGTAAAAATTGGCTATCAACCACAACAATTAATTTGAGTAACGTGAATAATTGATTTTGAGAATGATGCAAAGACCGTTGTCACGAAGTTTCATAGTAAAAATGATTTATAATATATCAAAACTCTATGTAAAGTCATCAGAAATTGTCAACAGTTGCATGCACAACATTTTTTCTAAAAACTCAAGGGTCTTATTCAGAGACAAACACTACAAGAAATTTGACTTTAAGTGACAAAATGAAAGCGTAGGTAAAAGTCTTTTCCGTACCCTATAATTTGTTATACCTACGAAATTTTGTCAAAATAGCAATACCAACGAACTTATTTTCGTATTCTATAATTTGCTGTACATACGGAATTTTGTCGTCACTGTAGCCTGTAGTTACAGATTTTCAACCGTTGAGACAAAACATTTAGTTATTATACCCACGGAATTTTGCCGTCATTATAGCCTGTAGTTACGGATTTTCAACCGTTGATACAAAACATTTAATTATAGCTGCAGTCTTTGTCGTGGGTATATACATATAATTTGCATATACCTACGGGTACTGTGCCTGTCACTGGAAACTTTCGTTGGTAATATTGTCAATTTTCTTGTAGTGAAACCAGTGAGAGCGCTTATGTACTAGCGCATGTAGCTCTTTAATTGCAACACAATGACCTATATTGAAGTACTCTTTCTAGTTTTTAATATAAGAAAATGGTAAAAGAAAATGTTTACCATTTTCAATAATTGAAAGATTGATGTATTTTGTATATATCACAAATTACATCAATTTTTTGGTATATTAAAAATGAATTTTTTTTATATACTCTTTTAATTTCTTTTATATTAAAAACTACTAGTAGAGGGATATATATATTTTTGGTTACAACTAGTAGGAGGATTTTTTTTTTGGTAAGTTAGTAGGGGGATATATGAAAAAGTATTAAATTCCGTTTCCAAAAAAAATAATTTAATTCAACCTACGTACTCTACTCTTTTTTTACACTACATATGCCAAAATTTGTTGAAATTAGTTGTAAATAATCACCTCTATAACTGGTCTATTATGAATTAATGTTTAAAATTATTAAAAGTGATGATTGACTTCATTTTCATATGAGTTAAATTTTTATTTTTCATTGTTGTAATTAAATGGATGTCAATTAAATTATTATTTTAGTTGTAAAAATAAAAATAGTCATCAACTTATATAATTCTAAACAATAATGCATATTGTTATTAAAAATTTAAATATCTTTTAAATAGTGATCCATGGTGGTCCATATTAAAATTTTCCGTAAATAATGTACTTGCACAAAATATAACAATAAATGAACAGTCTAATTTTTATCTTAAAAAATCAATCTTAGTAATTTGTATATGATTTTAATTTATGGTTAGAAATAGAATGTATTTTTTTGTCTTTCACAATTTTACCGCATAAGCATCCTTCCTATTTAATTTATGTCTGCACAAATATGAATACTAGGTCTCGAGTTGGGATCTTTTTCCATTTTTTTCATTATCAAAATTTTGAAAATATTCATTAGACTATTTGACAACAAAAAATTGAAAATATAAATACAATGATATGACATTTGGTTGGTCCAATTAATTAATATATATTCTAAAACTCTTCAAAACTATAGTAATGAAAAGGGAAAATGGAGAGAATCATAACTCCTAGATCTCTATAGGTGGATATTGGAAGAAGGTGACCATCTTTATCAGGTTCAACATGTAACAATGGATTTGGACTGCATTGAAAACAGGGCCGACTCAACAATCTATGAAGTTTAAAGTAATTTTGAAACGAGATTTTTCTTGGTGCGGAAGAGAAATGAAAGTTCTAGAAGATGCTTTTTTATTTTATTTTATACCGGGACTAATTTTAAAATGTTTTTTTTTTACTTTGATATAAATAAATAATAGATAAAGATGCAATAAATGTGTAGTCCTAATACGGTAGATCGAGTACTCCTATGTAATTATAGGATGAACACCACTTATAGAGTCTATCCAACAAATTTGGAAGTCTCAGAGTATATTTCAAAATAAGTTATGAAATGCTACCACATGTGAAAATAGTATACTAAAACTTCTTTTTTTTCAAATCATCAGAATGTATGTATAGTTAATGTCAAATAAATAACCGATTATCTCAAAAACTTAAACTGTTAAGATAAAATCACATCAATAATTTTATATTATTTCTAAGGATTAATATATTATTAGCAACCATATATTCATGATTCAATCTAAGTAGTTGATGCAAAAAATATTGTGAACTTTGAAATTAAATGGTGAGTTCAAAATTCTTAGCATTAAAAAAAACATTATTAGCAAAAGTCCTTCTCTTGTTAAAATTTGTAAGGGTGTGGATGTCATTAAGGAAATGAACTTTTATTTACGTGTATTGGGTTATCACTTGCCGGTTTCCGTTGGCAGCACCTGACGCTCATGGGCAATTTGGCAATTGTGGGGTGTGTCCCACACACTGTGTGATATATCATATGATGTCACTTTTGGAAGAAAGTTTGGCCTTTCTAACGGTCGACACCTAAGTAAGAGTGTCTTGGACCCATTGGCAGTTGATAAATCATTTTCTGCATCAAAATTTTGTTGTCAAATAGAGTCTAATTTTTTGAATTTTTTTATATATTTTGTAAATGTGCAAAAATTGTAAAAAAAAATTAAAAAAAAGAGAAAAAAGACCGATATTAAGATATTATGATTATGATGTTTATATTTCAATGTTCAAATAGCACACCATGTTTGTATTTTGGGGCAGTTATAGATGTTATTTGCATTTAAGAATTAAAATAGTTTAAATGATAAATAATAGCCAACCTTTCATGAGCGTTTAGGTTTTTTAAGTAATATTTATATAAATTTATAGCATTTCACAATAATAATAATTTATGTTAGATACACGTCAAAATATCAAATGAGCAATTGTACACTAATTTATGTCATTTCACATTTATCTATGATTGAACCGCTAATTTTACCAAATACTTTAATTAGCTTATCAGTTATAAATCATCAACCATAAGCTATCAGCCATAAGTTAGCTTATCAGTCATCCGTTATTTTTGCCAAACAGAGCCATAAAAGATAACAAATTCACCATCTCTTTCACTTTCCTCTAAAAATGGCTGGTTAAAAATTGAAAAAGTGTCACTGTGGGATTAATTCAGGTAGTAGGGACATTACATTATATAGGTAAGGGTTGAGATTTGAGGTATTTATATTAAATATATAGAAATTTAAATTGAATGGTATTTATATTAGTTGGTCTTTTTATTTTAGTTATTCCATAGTTAGACTCTCATTGACCTTTAAGTCCATTTAGCTTATTATCCATTAATATTAGTCTATATATAATGTCTCTTGAAATATTATGAAAATCATCCAAAAATCAACGAAAATGTTTTAATTTCTTTAATTTAATATTTCCTTTATGTTTTCTTTGTGATTTCCTTTATCTTTCTAACAAAAGTAGTTTTAACTCTAACATTCAAATTCCATAATACTCTATTTATCTTTAAAAGAATTTAGCTTAAAGATAAAAAATTTAGCCACTAACTACTTTAAAAGAATTAGAAAAAAGGTACAAAAAGCATAATGCAAAGAAACTACGTCTATAAACATCAATTTTGTACGTGTCATTATCATACTTAGCTAACCACAATATTAATTCTACTGTGATTAGGTATGTCAATTATTTCACATCCTTGAGACAACTTAATTGGATCTTTTGTGCATATACTTCCAAGAAGATGGTATACATATATAAAGTAAGAGAAAAATATTATAAATGAGAAAATACAAACGATGAACAGAAATTGAGATATCTCCAAGTAGATATTTTGTTTAAGCCGTTCAAAAAAAATGATATTTTGTTTAAAGAATTATAAAGATTAATCCAACCCAAGTGTGGGAAGTCAATTTTATCTTCGTTTCATTGGCTCATGACCACATAAAATGACTATATGATGTGGTGTCACTTGTGTACGTGTTGCTAAACATTTAGAAAATGTGCATTTTCCGCAATAAGCAATTATATAGTTTGTTAATACATTCCTTTTAAGCATAAAATTAAACTATTAGTAAAAGGGACCTCATTGGTATATATACTATAGTTCATGCACATCATCATGTGGATGGTGATATATGGAGGCATATCATTGGCTTTGGAGAATTTTATTACTTATTATAATTTAGAAAATATGATATAATTAAGTTACAACCTCACATTGGGGAAATCTAATCGGGGCTTGAATTGAACCACATTTGTTGGACTTTTGTTCAAGAAGGGAATGGTGTGTGATACGTGGACTCTTTTAGTTATGATTATTAGTCACAAAAACTTCTAAACGCATATGAGACAATCTTTGATGGTAAGTTCATGTGGTTACATGTGTCCACAATCGAGTAAATTGCTTTCAACTTTCTTACACAAACAAAGGCACTAAACTGATTAAACTGGTCAACTTTTAGAGCTAACCTTTAGATATATCATATATGACCAATTAATTAATTTTTTTATTGATATATAAATGAATTGGTAAATAATATTGAAACTCACGTACTATAGAATTTCTATAGAATTTTAGATAAAAATATTTAACTTAACAATATTAAAAATATTAGATAAATTAAAAATTACAAATGGTATATGACTAATTTTAACCTTCGCAGCCATGAAGATTGACTGGCCTTGCTTATGTTTGTGGGTGTTATGGAAAGAACAAAATTATATTTAATTTCAATTTTGGAAAAGAATCATAAATTTAAAAGAATTAAAAAGTTTAAAAAATAAAAACTTCAAAATCATAATAAGATACAAATAATCACAACTAATTAATAGAACCTTTTCTTTGTCACACTAATAGAACCATGTAGAACAAAAGGTAATTTTTTTGGACAAATGAACAATTAAAACACCAATATTGACAGCTAAACATGGTTGAAAGTAATATACAATTGCTGATTTTCTTGGCAATTTCCAAAAGCTACCCTCTAGCTAGTCTAATCTCTTTTGACTTTGGTTTTGAAATGATTCGAATTGGATACGATGGAGATGTGCTTCCCAACTTTGTGTAAGAACATGAGATGAAAACATATTCTTTATTGATAATGACCTTCTATATGATTTTGATTCTCCATTACTCTTGTATTAATTGTGGTGTGTTTCCCACTAAACTCTGTCAAGAATATATTGATCCTCAGCCAAATGATGTGTGTTGTTATAACATGTTAATAATATATTAATTGTTATTGCTCTATGAGTATGAAGGAGGGACTACTAAACTCAAGAAAATAACATTTGAATACAAGACAACAAATTAAAGTAAATTATATTACAATGATTCTCTTTATTTGTGATTTGTCTCAAATTAATGTAAGGGATAGGGTCATGTTAACCGGTGCCCCCGGGACACTGGTTAAGGAAACCAAAAAAAGAAATTTTATATCGAATAAAACACTTCAACAAGTGGAGAGTTCACTTTTCAATATGGTGTTCCTTAGCGAGTTGATTGATCGGAGTTTCTTGTGTCTTGTAGGTGTCTTCTTAATGGGGCTAGGATCTCTCCAACAAAGAAATGAGTGAGGGGAGAGACTATAAAGAGTGATCGATTGGGAGGAGTTTAGTTGTAGAGAATTCAATTCCGTGAGTGAGAGGAGAGACAATAAATTGTTGGAGAGGTCAGAATCGATTGAGAGAAGTTTGACGGCAGAGATTCCAACTCCTAGTGTGAGGAAAGAGATATAAATTATTGTAGAGAATCCAACTCTCTTTTATATTTCTCTTCGGTTTTTTTATAAGAAATAGTTTGAAAAAATTACACAGATCAAGAGAGTTAATTTTTATCATTAATAATTCTAAAATTTTATTTTTATTCCAAAACTATCCCTAAATAAGCATAAGAAATAAATCTCTCTAATTAATGCACAAGCATTGAAATGGATTATTTGACTTATTTAATAAGAGTACAAATGGAATTGTGTATTTAATAAAAATAAATATAAAGAGTGTGTTCCTTATAAAAAGAACTAGAGGAAGTATGTGTTTGTCATTTTTTTTTTAAATATGAAGAATAAATAGTTAATGATTTATATTTTCTTTGTTAATGAATTAATTAAAAATATTAATGAAATATATGTTAAAAATATGGTTAACAACATATATTTTATAGTTAATGAAATAGTGAAATTGATTAATGATACAATACAATTTTTGTGTCACAAAATTTTTCCTCAGTATTAAAAGAAAGAAATAAAAGAAATTGAAAAAACAAAAAAGATGTATATTATTTTTTTATATGAGGTAGGTTGTTAGGCCAAATTACAAAATAACTCTACGATTAAAGTGCACACCCACACTATTATGCCAAAGAAGGTTGAAACAGCCATGAGGAGGATTATTGAAACTTTGAATTAGGGATGGCAACGGGTGCCCACGGGTGCGGGTTTCACACAACTCAAACCCGAATCCGAAATCATCACCCGAACCCAAACCCAAAGGATATTGGGGTGGTAAAATAACACCTGCACCCACACCCGTTGGGTTCGGGTTTTTTCACCCAAATCCGAACCCGTAGCAAGAACATATAAAAATACAATAGCAACATCATTTGGTAACAAGCATAGTTCAAATTTTCGAGAAAATACAACAATAAAATTGAGTAATGTTAAATTACAAGTAATTACATTAAAATACAACAATAACATAGTTTGGTAACATAGTATTCAACATGTAATTTTAAGAAATTAAATTACAATTATATATACATAGGGATAATTAGGTAATTTTAAAGCCAAATTATATTTAAGCGGGTGTAATTTCGGGTTTCGGGTGCGGGTTTCAGTGATCCCAAACCCGCACCCGAAATATCGGGTGCCACCCGAACCCAAACCCAGTCAACTCGGGTTTCACCCGTTGACTCGGGTGCGGGTTTGGGTATACTTGCCATCCCTACTTTGAATACCGGTGGAGAATGGATCCTCTCATGTTGAAAAAAAAACTTGAGGAAATAATGTGGGAATCTAAGCCATTGAATTAAAAATTTAGAATAATATTTAAACGTAAAAGAAATGGCGTAAAGTTGATCAATGGTTAAAAAGTGAAACTTGAGAAAAATTGAGAGAGAAAAAATTGAGAGGATCCATTCTCATACCGGTGAATATGTTAAGAGTGTGACTTGCAACTTGCAAGTCGATTGACAATCTAGTTTGCTTTCCTATAAATATGTTGAAAAACTACCTCTCATTCTTGCATCTTTAAGGTAATTGATGTGAGAGATTATAAATACACAAGGATGGTTTATTGGATAACCCTTTATAATGAGATATTATTGAATAGCCCTTTACAAAATAGATATTATTCCCCGTATAAATATGATGATTATTACTGATATATTTAGGCTTTGTTTGCGAGTTTGGAGGGGAAGGAAGGGAAGGGCTTTGGAGGGAGAGAAATAGAGAGAAAATTAGAAAAGTCTTTTCATTTTTTGAGAAAGTACTTTTTATAGAGAATGACAAATAAATACTTATGATTAATATATTATGAATTTAAGAACATTATAACAACATTAATTAAATTTGAAGAATTCATATAAACCCTCCAAACCCCTCTCGAAACCCCCATCCAATACAATTTTTGAGTTCCCCCAAATTGGGCGGTTTTTGTGTTATGAAGAAAAAATAACCCTCCAAACTCCTTCTTCCCTCTCAAACTTCTCTATTCCTTCCACTTGTTTATTCCTTTTTTTCAAAATCATTCCCTCCCCTCCCCTCCAGACTCGCAAACAAAGCCTAGGCTTTGTTTGGTTCAACCGAGGGGAAGGGGAAGGGGAGGGGAGATGAGGGGAGGGATTTTTAAGGAGGGGAGACGAGGTAAAACATAATTTATTATGTTGACAAAATTACCCTCATTTTTTTATTAAAATTCTAAATTATCCTTGTTGGAATATTAAAATTTTAGGTTTTTTTTTTACAAAAAAAATTAGGTTTTCTACTCATTAGATTTTTTTTTAGTTATATATTCATTAGATTTTTTTTTGACGTAATATATCCATTTGAATTTAATCCTTATTTTGAGTTTATAGGGTTAAGGCAAAAAAGTAAATTACTTCTCCCCTTCCCTCCCCTCCCCTCGTTAAAAAATTGAACCAAACATAAAAATTTAAAATATCACCTCCCTTCCCCTCCCCTCCAAAACTCCCGAACCAACCAGACCCTTAGGGTCTGTTTGGGGTCTGGTTGGTTCGGGAGTTTTGGAGGGGAGGGGAGGGGAGGTGAGGTGATATTTTAAATTTTTATGTTTGGTTCAACTTTTTAACGAGGGGAGGGGAGGGAAGGGGAGAAGTAATTTATTTTTTTACCCTTAACCTTATAAACTCAAAATAAGGATTAAATTATAATGAATATATTACGTAAAAAAAAATCTAATGGATATATACAAAAAAAAATAAAATCTAATGAGTAGAAAACCTAAATTTTTTTGTTGTAAAAAAAAATCTAGAATTTAATATTCCAACAAGGATAATTTAGAATTTTAATAAAAAAGTGATGGTAATTTTGTCAACATAATAAATTCTGTTTTATCTCGCCTCCCCTCCTTAAAAATCCCTCCCCTCCCCTCCCCTCACCTCCCCTCCCCCTAGGTTGAACCAAACAAAGCCTTAGAGTTTAAATAAAAGTAAGTCCTCCCTTACTTGCTTATTATATAGGTCACAGTTTCTCTGTTTCGTATTAATATCAATGTATTAACTACAACAATGGCCATGCTATCTCTTGTAAAAGTATGCATTCTTTTTGTGTTCAACTTTTTAAATTGCATCAAACCCTTATTTTGATTTGCTTTCAAATTTATGCAGGACAAAGAAAGAGAATTAATTTTGTGTTGATGTTTTAAGCTACTCAGTATATGACAGTTTGGTTCAACAATATGTGATTGCGGGAGTTGCACCTGCAGTTTCTTTTGACATATCTGACAACGTGGATGCACAATCCTACGGTTATCTTAGATGTAGGCATCACAATAAAATCCAGATTCGCGGGTACTCGCTCAAACCCTGTCCGCTTTGATAGGGAAAATCCGAGTTGACTGGGTTTGGGTTTGGGTTTGAGTTTGGATTTTCTTCGATTTTATAAAACGGGGTTGGGGCGGGTATTAGGGACATTGATACCCACTCTGAACTCGTCCCCGAACCTGCCCTGCTTATATAGTTATATTAATATTAGATTTACCTATTTTAAATTAGAAAAACTTAAACAATCTCTTAAATTACATTAATATATTTACTTTTTATTTTTAATTTCAGTATTAAACAAACCGTTTTCTCTATTTCTTTTCTTTATTTAAAAAAGTATTGTTGAATCAAAATAATTTTGGACTTTTAACTTCATTTTTTAATAAAAAAAATGCTAAAATACAATCCAAATTCATATGAGAAAGTGTTAGAAATTAGTAATTCAAGCTTGTTTGTAACTATTTTGTAAATATCTTCAAGTTAGTTAGGTTGTTAGAACTTGTTAAGGTTAGTTAGTTAGTTAACTTGCTTTACAAGTTAAGGGTTAGTTAGTTTACTTGTTTTAGAAGTTAAGTGTCACAAGTATTATATATACTTGTATTAGTGCTTGTAATTTTTTTTGAGTACCATTACCCCAAGGTGGATGAATAAAACTAGTTGTTTTTCTTATTCATTCATTATCATCATTTTGTTCATCTTGCTTGAGAAACAAGTTTTATCTTGTTTGTTAGTTTTCTAAGCTTCGCTGCGCTTGTGATCTAACAAGTGGTATCTAGAGCACCGATTTCAATTCAAAGGGGAAACACGAGTGAATGTGAGGGGAATTCATTAAAGGGAAACACTTGAGTGAGTAGTGTGATTTTCTTCAAGAAATTGTGTGATTTTCTTCAAGAAATTTTGTGAATTTCTTCAAGAAAACTGTGTGAATTTCTTCATAGATAACAAGATGAACACAAATGGTTTTGGTACGAACATTTTGGTTCTTGATGGGAAGAATTGGGATAGGTGGAGTGCAGTAATGAAGTCATTGTTTGGAGCACAGGATTGCTATGATGTGGTGCTGAACGGCTATGAAGACTTAGCAGAAAATCCAAATGATGCGCAGAGAAATGCATTCAAAGAAATAAAAAAGAAAGAATGTAAGGCCTTGTTCTACATCCAACAGAATGTTGATTCTCAACACTTTGAGAAAATTGCAAAAGCCACAAAATCAAAGGAGGCTTGGGATATTTTTGCTAGCTATCATGAAGGTGGTGAAAGAGTAAAGAAAGTAAAGCTTTAATCCTTCAGAAAACAATATGAGATGCTGCAAATGGAGGAAGATCAGAAGGTTAGTGATTACTTCTCAAACCTTCTTGCAATTGTACATCAAATGCAAAATTGTGGAGAGAATGTCACTGATCAAATGGTGGTGGAGAAAGTGTTAAGATCCTTGAATCAGAAATTCGACTTCATAGTAGTGGCTATAGAAGAAACTAAGGATATGAGCACTATGAGAATAGAGGATCTGCAGAGTTCTTTGGAAGCACATGAGATCAAATTAGTCAACAGAAATTCTGAAAGAACAACTCAACAAGCAATGCAGGCTCAATCTGGTGGAAAAGATAGCAAGAATCACAAGAACAAGGGCAAAGGCAAGGCAAATTGGCTCAAAGAATCAAAGATCAAGACTGAAGACAAAGCTGAATCCTCAACAGGAAGAGGTTCTGTCAAGAGTCAAGGCAAGAGAAAATTTGATAAGAGTAAGATCAAATGCTATAACTGTGATAAACTTGGCCATTTTGCAAATGAGTGTCGGTTTAAAGATCAACAAGGTGCTAATATGGCCGCTGAAGATGGTGATGCAAATGCTGTGTTAATGATGGCCACAACTTGTGATGAAAATGCTCAAAATGAAGATTGGTACTTGGACTCAGTTTGTTCAAATCATATGACATCACATAGAGAATGGTTAACTAGTTTTGATGCAAGCAAGAAGTCAAGCATTAAACTAGCTGATGGAAGAAAACTTGATGTTGAAGGTATTGGTAATATGGTGATCAAAAGCAAGAAAGGGGGTAAAGTAATCATCTCTGAAGTATTCTATGTGCCTGATATGAGCTGCAATTTACTTAGTCTGGGTCAATTGTTGGAGAAAGGTTTCTCAGTTAACATGGAAGATAATGCACTGAAGCTGTTTGATAAAATGAAGAACTTGGTGTTGATGTGTCAATTGTCAAAGAACAGAACTTACAAGTGCAAAATCTCTAGTGTGGATATGATGTGCATGTCTACAACAATAACTGATGATGTTGAAGCACTATGGCACAAAAGGTATGGTCACTTGAACTTTAGGAATTTAAGTGATTTGAATTCTAAGGAGCTAGTATATGGTATACCTAAGATCAGAGTCAAGCATGCATTATGTGATATATGTATGAAAGGCAAGCAGAGTAGGTTACCATTTGTGAAGGAGACAAGTAAGAGAGCTTGTGCTGCTCTAGAAGTGATACACTCTGATGTATGTGGACCTTTTGAGGTACCATCACTTGGTGGAAGCAAGTACTTCATCACTTTTGTTGATGAATTTACTAGGATGATCTGTTTATTCACTATAAAGCTTAAGAGTGAAGCTTTGTTAGTGTTTAAGAATCTTAAAGTTTTAATTGAGAAGGAGAGTGAGAAATCAATTAAAATTTTAAGAACAGATGGTAGAGGAGAATATACCTCAAAAGATTTTGAAGATTTCTACAAGAGTGAATGCATAGCTCATGAAGTTACACCACCTTATACTCCACAACATAATGGTCTTGCAGAGAGAAGAAACAGGACCTTATCGAATATGGCTAGGAGTATGATCAAGCAGAAATCACTTCCACACAAATTCTGGGGTGAAGCAGTTACAACTCCTGCTTATATTCTTAACAAATGCCCTACAAAGAAGTTAAAAATGGTACCAGAAGAAGCTTGGTGTGGAAGAAAGCCTAGTGTGAAGCATCTAAGAGTGTTTGGCTCATTGTGCTACAAGCATGTGCCAGATGCTAGAAGAACCAAACTTGAAGACAAGAGTGAAATAATGATCTTGATTGGTTATCATCCAACTGGTGCTTATAAACTACTTGATCCCATGACTAATAAAGTGCACATTAGCAGAGATGTGATTATAAATGAAGCTGAACAATGGAAATGGGAAGTTGAAACTACTTATAATAGTGAAAGTAGCTATATATTTCCTGATTCAAGTGATGAATCTGACAATGAAGCAGCTGGAAATGTGAATGATGGTATTGACAATGATGTGATTCCTGATAGTGATGATGATGATGAGAATGTAGAAGTCACATCTCCACCAGTAATAAGGCAATTACCTCAGAGAAATAGAAGTGTATCAAGCAGATTGAATGATCATGTAGTAACCTCAGACAGTGCAGTTAATGATGAAGGTGACTTAATTCATTTTGCTCTCTTAGCAGGTTCTGAACCTATTCACTACAAAGATGCTTTGAAAAGTAATGTGTGGGAGAAAGCAATGAAGGATGAGCTTCATTCTATAGAGAAGAATCAGACCTGGAAATTGGTTAACTTGCCAGACAAGAAAAGAAAGATTGATGTGAAATGGGTGTTTAAGGTGAAGTTAAACCCTGATGGCACAATTTCAAAACATAAAGCAAGGCTTGTAGCAAGAGGATTCTTACAGAAGCATGGCATTGATTACAATGAGGTGTTTGCTCCAGTGGCAAGAATAGAAACTGTGAGGTTAGTAGTAGCACTGGCTTGTAAGAATAACTGGTTGATGTTGTTGAGGCAAAATCCCAATTTAATGTTTTAAAGATTACAAACATCTTAATTATATTTTAAGAGAAATTCTGATCATATTGTTATCTAACAAGTGCTCTTGAGTGTTTTAATCAAGCCAGGATTAATCAAGCTTTTCATATCATTATTTAATCAATTTCGTTTAAAGAACAAAAGCTGCAAGAATGTTCCAAGAACATTCTCTGTGTTTCGCTCAAGAACAAACTTCAAAGACAAAGCACTTATTTTTCTAAGTCAACTATGTTCAAGACAAATGAGCACTTTTCTCTTGGTATTAACTCACAAGATCACAACAGCATTCATGACAAATAAGGCAAGGAATATTTGGAATGAAATGTGTGACTTTCCCTTTTGGACAAGTTTTGAAGAACAAGCATGTGTTTATGTTTTTAATACAAGACAAAGATCTTATGTTGTCCATTACTATTGAAAACAGATGATTCATTGACCTATGAGAATGTACCAACTCATTTACAACTAAGAGTTGGCTTGTCCTTTTGTTGAATATTAAAAGAACATTCTCCCATGTTCATGATCACCTTTATGACAAGAAGTACCATGCAAGGACAATATGAATAGTGCTTCAAGGACTATACAGCTGTGTTTCTGATACCTCACAGCTATCTATCAAGATAAGGATCAAGCTTCTTTGAAGAATCAAAGTTCATGTCCGCCCAGAATGGAGAACGTTCTCAGAACGTTATAGAAGAAGGATGTTTTTGTCAAGTCTACTATCTAGCCCAAGAACAGCTGGATAAACGCATGCCTAAAGATGTCTAACGGCAACCCTTGGAGAATGTAGTGAGAAAGGACACTTTACAGCTCACTGCAAGCTCATTTCCACGCTCCTTTGAAAGAATCATATGAATCCGGCTCAAGAACATTCTCAGATCATTCTTTCAGTTTGAATGTTTTAACAACAACAACTAATGAGCTGTCATTTTTGAACATGTATCCGTTACAAACGGACATATTTCGTCACCAAGCTTCAAGTACAAGCCTCTGCTATAAATAGAGCCCTTTGGTGACCTTTGAAGAACACGAGCTTTCACCACAATTTGATCATCACTTGTTTTTATCATACAAGCAATCTTAAAGCTCTCCTTTGATCTCTTTCACTCCAGATCTGTAATTCAATACTAGGATTAGTATATACACTGAGTGTTTGAGAGTTTCTACTTTTCTCTAAGCTTCTCACGTGGTGAGTTTTGTAAAAGCTTAGAACAAATCTATCATCTTTGTAAAAGGTTTACTCAAGTCAATAGGGCTGTATTGTTTGAGTGGTATACCCTTACTAGCCTGGAGGGCTGGGGTATCTTTAAGCTTGTAGGGCTTAAAGGATTTTATTGATCTTGGGTATAAGATCAAAGGAAGAAATTGTAACTTGAGATCGGTAGCATCTTATAGTGGAAAAACTCACTGGAGCGTGAGGACTGGACGTAACCCATTGTTAAAGGGGTGAACCAGTATAAAACTGCTTGTGTATTTTTCTCTCTTCCTTACTCTCTTTAAAATTGTGCACACAGATCACACACATCACTTATCTTTTAATTTACTTTATCTCTTGAGATTGATCCGAGAACGTTCTCCAGTTTATTTACATACAACTAACCAAACGTTCTAAGAACATTCTAACGTTTGTTCTTCCATAGTGTTTCTCTATTAAATTTTAATAGGTAATTTTTAAAGGTTCACAATTCAAACCCCCCTTTCTTGTGAAAAACTTTGCTACTTCAATTGGTATCAGAGCCTGGTTCTAAGGTTGAGCATCTAACAAGTGCTAGAGGAAAAGATCTAGGAAGGAAGTATGACTAAAGGCGCAAAGTTTATCTCTGAAGGAGGATCCTCAAATAGACCACCTCTATTTGAAGGAGATGATTATTACTACTGGAAGGATAAAATGGAACTATTTCTTAGATCACAAGACAACAACATGTGGTCAGTTATTGAAATAGGTGAATACGTACCTTTGGCGAAAGATACAACTACACCAAAGACACAAGGAGAATGGTCAACACAAGAAGCTGATAGAGTACTCCTAAATACCAAAGCAAAACTGTTCATTAAAAGTGCAATGAGCAGAGAAGAGTACGATAGAATCATGCAATGTAAAACGGCAAAAGAAATGTGGGAAACTCTCGAGATCCATCATGAAGGAACAAGTCGTGTAAAAGAAACAAGGATTGATATTGGTGTAAGAAAATTTGAGCTATTTGAGATGCAAGAAGATGAATCAATAGATCAAATGTATGGAAGATTCACTATCATCATCAATGAGCTAAACTCTTTGGGAAAGACATACACAACACATGAAAAAATAAGGAAACTCCTTAGATGTCTAACAAAGAGTTGGAGACACATAGTAACTGCAATTACAGAGTCAAAGGATCTTTCACAAATGAAGCTTGAAGATCTAATTGGATCATTAAAAGCTCATGAATCAATCCTCCAAGAAGACAAACCTGTCAAAAAGAAGATGATCGCATTAGACTCTCAAACCAGAGAACATTCTCAGAATGTTGAAAATAACTTTGAGAATGATGAAACACTTCAAGAAGATGACAATGAGGAAATGGCGTTTCTATCAAGAAGAATCCAAAGGTTGATGCAAAGGAGAAACCAACTTAAAAAGACGTTTCAACCAAAAAGAAATGGACCCAAAGAAACAGACATTAGCAAAGTCAAATGCTATGGATGCGATCAATTTGGGCATTACAAAAATGAATGTCCAAACCAAAAGAAGCCCTTCTTCAAAAAGAAATCTATGATGGCTACCTGGGATGAAAGTGATGAAGAATCAGAAGAAGAAAAAGAGGAGCAACAAGCAAATGTATGTCTAATGACACACTCCATCAATGAAGAGGTAAACACCGAACCTTGCTCTTCTTGTCATAAAACTGAACATATGTTTGATAACTTATTATATGATACTCAATTGCTAAAACAAAAAAATGGTAAACTTAGGGATGAAGTTACCAAGGCAAATGAAGAAAGAGATGAGTATAAAGCACAGAACATCATATTACATAAGATGCTCGAAAATATGCAAAATACTCACAAAGATATATCAAAACAAATTGTTGAAATTAGGAAAAATCAGAATATTCTGGAATGTTCCAAACTGAAGGAAGAAAATGTTTTACTAAAAAGTAAAGTTTCTGAGTTAGAAAATGATTTAAGAAAATTCTTTACCTCTACAAAAACTTTTGATAATATCTTGGGATCACAATTTGGAATGTTTGATAAAGCCGGTCTTGGATATAGACCATTTCAAAAAATGAAACTATATGAAAACTTTTTCCTTCCTCAGAAACAAAAGAAAATTCAAAAATACAAATGTACCTTCTGTCACAAGGAAGGACATCTTGAAAGATTTTGTTTTAAAAAAAGGGATAGAGAACAATCTCTACTTCACAAAGAACATTCTCAGAATAATCTCAGAAAGAAGGTTTATAAACCTCCTCATAGAAGAATACATCAGAATGTTACAAATAAACATGTTATAGTAAATTTCACTAACCTTCAAGGACCCAAGAATCTGTGGGTACCTAAAATATTATTAAAATCAAATGTAGGAATGTCTTCTAGCAGTCAAGAGAAAGCCATGGTACTTGGACAGTGGTTGCTCAAGACATATGACGGAAGATAGAAAAAACTTTCTTACATTTGAAGAAAAAGAAGGTGGAACTGTTACTTTTGGAAATAATGAAAAAGCTCAAATCAAAGGTAAAGGAACCATTGGTAAGGTTGGTTCTGCCAAGATTGAAAATGTTCATTATGTGGAAGGACTTGAACATAACTTAATAAGCATAAGTCAATTATGTGACAATGGTTTTGATGAACTACCTAAAGAAATATATTCAAAACTAACACATGTGAAATTAAGCAATCTTCATGTGAAACAATTTTATTTATTGGATCAAGGATCAAAAATGTTTATGTAGTATATTTAGATGAACTACCTATTGAATCATGTTTTGTTTCTCTTGAAAAAGATAAATGGACATGGCATAAAAGGGTTGGTCATGTAAGTATGAAAACTATGTCAAAACTTTCAAAACTTGATCTAGTAAATGGATTGCCCAAGATAAGTTTTGATCTAGACAAAGTATGTGAATCATGCACAAGAGGAAAACAAGTGAAAAGTAGCTTTAAACCTAAAAAATTTATTTCAACTAACAAACCTCTTGAAATGCTTCACATTGACTTATTTGGACCGGTCAAAACTACAAGCCTTGGTGGTAAGAATTATGGCTTTGTCATTGTTGATGATTTCTCTAGGTTCACTTGGGTGCTTTTTCTAAAAAATAAAGATGATGCTTTTGAAGCTTTCAAAACTTTCTGTTTAAAAGTTCAAAATGAGAAAAGTTCAAATATTGTGTCCATAAGAAGTGATCATGGAGGAGAATTTGAAAACTCTCTCTTTGAAAATTTTCTTGACAATAATGGAATATCTCATAATTTTTCTTGTCCAAGAACACCTCAACAAAATGGGGTTGTGGAAAGGAAAAATAGAACTTTACAAGAAATGGCAAGAACTATGATAAATGAATCAAATGTTGAAAAATATTTTTGGGCTGAAGCCATAAATACTTCTTGCTATATCTTGAATAGAGTCACCATCAGAAAAATTTTAAACAAAACACCCTATGAACTTTGGAAAGGAAGAAAGCCAAACATTTCTTATTTTCACATATTTGGTTGTTTTTGCTATATCTTAAATATCAAAGACAACCTAGGCAAGTTTGATTCAAAGTCAGATAAGGGAATCTTCTTAGGATATTCTCTAACATCAAAGGCTTATAGAATCTATAACTTAAGAACTCAAACCTTGGAAGAAAGTATGCATGTGAAATTTGATGAGTTTGAAGATCAACCAAACATAATAGAAGATGAGGAAGACGAACTCATAATAAATCAAAATCTTGAACCCAACCAAGAATCAACTCCTCAAATGCTTCCAAGAACTTGGAAAACTGTTACTAATCATCCACCTGAACAAATCATTGGAAACACAGAAGATGGAATAAGAACTAGAAGATCTCTACAGATCATAGAGAACAATCTGGGACTGATCTCTCAGTTGGAACCCAGAACTATAGATGAAGCTATTGTAGATGAATCTTGGATAGAAGCTATGAAAGAGGAACTATCACAATTTGAAAGGAATGAAATATGGAATTTGGTACCACTGCCAAAGGATCATTCAATCATTGGCACTAGATGGGTGTTTAGAAACAAGTTGGACGAAGATGGTAAAGTAATTAGAAACAAAGCTAGGCTAGTAGCTCAAGGTTACAACCAACAAGAAGGAATTGATTATGATGAAACATTTGCTCCTGTAGCCAGGTTAGAAGCTATTAGAATTTTGCTTGCATATGCATCTCATAAATGCATAAAACTTTTT
Organism: Trifolium repens; assembly: GCA_030408175.1. NCBI lineage: Eukaryota > Viridiplantae > Streptophyta > Magnoliopsida > Fabales > Fabaceae > Trifolium > Trifolium repens. Next base: position 45,628,613 of record CP125851.1, read on the forward strand.
CAAATGGATGTCAAAAGTGCATTTTTGAATGGATTTTTAAATGAGGAAGTTTATGTTCACCAACCACCTGGTTTCATTGATCAAAACAAATCAAATCATGTTTTCAAACTTACCAAAGCTCTTTATGGACTTAAACAAGCTCCAAGAGCTTGGTATGAAAGGTTGAGTACCTTTTTACTTGAAAATGATTTTTCTAGAGGAAAAATTGACACCACACTTTTTAGAAAAACTCATAAGCATGATTTACTTATTGTCCAAGTATATGTTGATGATATTATTTTTGGTGCTACTAATGAGAAAATGTGTGAAGAATTTTCTAACCTTATGCAAAGTGAGTTTGAAATGAGCATGATGGGAGAACTTAGATTTTTTCTTGGCTTACAAATCAAGCAACTAGAAGATGGTATTTTTATTTGTCAAGAAAAATACATCAAAGATCTTCTCAAAAAATATAAGATGAATGAAGCAAAGATCATGTCAACTCCTATGCATCCTTCAACTAGTTTGGACAAAGATGAAAGTGGCAAAAATGTGTCGGAAAAAGAATTTAGAGGAATGATTGGATCACTTCTCTACTTGACTGCAAGTAGACCTGACATTGTCTTCTCAGTAGGACTATGTGCTAGATTTCAATCATCTCCAAAGGAATCACATTTAATTGCTGTAAAAAGAATTTTTAGATATTTGGTTGGAACACAAAATGTTGGCTTGTGGTACAAGAAAGGAACACATTTTGATCTACAAGCATATTGTGATGCTGATTACGCTGGAGATAAAATTGAAAGGAAAAGCACAAGTGGAGCATGTCAATTCCTTGGTGAAGCTCTTGTTAGTTGGTGTTGTAGAAAACAAAATACCATTGCACTTTCAACTACTGAAGCAGAATATGTCTCTGCATCAAACTGTTGTTCTCAAGTAATATGGATCAAAAACCAACTTGAAGACTTCTCTTTAAGGTACACAAATGTTCAAATTTTTTGTGATAATACCAGTGCAATTAATTTATCAAAAAATCCTATTCAACATTCAACATCTAAACACATTGAAATCAAACATCATTTTATTCGTGATCATGTTAACAAAAAGGATATTTCTTTGGTGTTTGTTGATACTGAACATCAACTTGCTGATATTTTTACTAAGCCATTGGTTGAGGATCGTTTTAATTTCATCAAAGAAAAATTGAAAATCGTCAAAAATCCCAATCAAAATTGAATGTTATATTTTATGTTTGCCATAGAGAACATCCTGAGAATAATCTTATGTTTGATATATATTTGAATATTTGAATATGTTTCTATGTGGTTTCCGTGTTTATTAGTTTTATTTTTAAAGTAAAAAATTAGGATTGGCTCTCCCAAATGTTACTCAACGGTTACCTTCTCCCACTCTCATCATTCTCTCTCCAACTAACCACTTAGCACAAGTACATAATTACTATTCCTAAGTACACCTAGTCTACTCTCTCTCACACTTCCCCACGATTTTCTCTTCTCATCATATACCAACCTTCATCATCACAAACCATTAAACCGCTCTTCTTCCTCTTACATTTCTCAAACAAATTTCAAAATTTTTTCTTCCATTAACAAATGGCTCGAACCAAAGGAAGAGGCGCTAGGATTCGTACTCCATCACCCACACCATCTCCTCCTCCATGCAAACCACCATCACCCCCAAATAACCCAAACACTGTTGAAAAAACCCCAACTCAGGAAAATCTGAACCAAAGTGTTGTTGATGATTCTCCCATTTTAACCCAGAATCCCTCTCCAACTCAAAATTCCCAATCTGAACATGAAGACGTTGAACCCATTTCAACCGTCTTTCCATCTTCCATCAACTCAGATTCTTCTGAGAATGATCCCTCCGAACCAGAAATTGATATTCAACTCACCCAAAATCAACCCATTCACTCTGAAGGAATGGTAACCCCAATTCCTACCCTGGTTGTTCCTAGCCAAGCTGATACTCCACCTATCATGGTCAAGAAATCTCGAACCAAATCTCAAACCAAATCTCGAAACTCTGCTCAAATTAGAAGATCAGCACGAATCTTGTCTGGAATTGGTACAGGAAAAAGATTGGTAAAGGATACCACTGTGCATGTCATCGATGATGATGAAATTGACTCTGAGAACACTCTCTCAGATCATCATGAAGACATTGCTGCCAATGATGAACCTGAACCAGTTACATCATCAAAATCGCTTCCACCAAAACCTAAAACAAAACCATCTCCTGCTCCAATCAAAAAATCGTACTCTGCTTCAAAAACCCCCAAACCAAAAGCCAAAACCATGTCTGTCAACAAAGGGTCAAAAATCAAAATTGTTGATATACCCCTTATTCATCCTGATGACGAAGAAAGATTTGAAACATTTTGGAAAGTGAAACCTGTAGCTATTGGAAGAACTTACGAATTTGAAGATTTAGCTAAAGGTGGAGTTAATTTGCTAAAGTACACTGAACCATTGGGGTGGACAAAATTCTTCAAAATTAATGAATCCATTTTCCCTCTACTAGTTCAAGCATTTTACTTCAATGCCAAAGTTGATGTTGCTAAAAGTGAGATAGTCTCCTACATCAAAGGAGTGGAAATTCAACTTGATCCAGAAGTAATCGGAAATATACTCGGATTGAAAGCTGAAGGAGTAGAAACCTATGGAGAAGGTTGGTATACCGGGTCAGGAGTAAGCAAGGATGCTTTAATCCTGCAAATGTTCAATGCGCAAGGTGCTCAAAGAGAAAAACCTCCATCTTCAATGCTGAAAAAGGAATACAAGTTGATGCATAATCTTTGTCAACACTGCATTTTTCCAAGGACAGGTAGCTTGGACAAAGTGACTGACAATGATCTGCTCATCATGCATCATCTGTCAAAAGGTATCAAACTGAATCTCCCTTTCATAATCATACAGCACATGATTCATGTTGCCAACTCCGGTATCAAAAAGGTAACCCTGCCTTATGCTATGATCCTAACCAAAATCTTCAGAATTTTCAAAATTGAAGAAAAAGATCAAAGGGTTGAAAACTCATGCACTTCATTTGGTTTTAAGAATATTCACCACATGAAAAAGGATTTCATCTCTGAAGATTCTATTGATTTGGGTAAGAGAAAGAGAGCTGAGTTTGAGAAAGAAGGATTGGATATCCTTGCTGATGTATTGGGAGATCAAACTGAGAACAATCTCCAAGCTGGTGAAAGTGCAGGAACAAATGCTGGAATGGCTTCTGATTCAATTCCTTCTCACATTAGCACATCTCTTCATTTTGGAACCCCTTTTTCTCATGGTTTTAGAGCTTCTGCACCCCCAAGAGCTGGTAAGGAACTTCAAGGTTTTCTCTCTACTACCTCACCTCACAATACCACTTTTTTTTCACCACTCATGACTTCATCTCAAGGAAGTCTTGAAACTTTTAAAAGCTCAGAATTCTTCAAAAACTTTGACAAGAATATTCCAATTTTTCCACAATTCACACAACCCATTTTTACCTCTGGTTCACTCCCATCACTACCTACTACTTTTGGAACTCTTGACTCTTTTTGTTCCTCTGCAAATGCTGCTGCTACTGATGCTATTAATCCACATGTTGGTTTTGAACCAAATGTGAAACTTGCTGGTGAAGGCACCTCTGATCAGAGGCCGGCCAAAAGAACAAAAATGGAAAAGGATGTATCAAAGACAAGGAAAAATGCTGACAGGATTCTTGATGGAATGACAATCCAAAACAACATGCTCATGCATCTTATGATCGAAAATCAAACCTTAAGGAATTGGATAATTGAACATGTGTGCCCTGTCATGAATATTCCTCCACCACCACTTAACCCTCCTCCACATATCCCAGAATTTCCACCACCACATGATGATGCTACCTCCTCTGATGATTCCAGCCCTACCGTGCCTAAGTGATCACCCTTTTTAATGCTGCCAAAAGGGGGAGAATGTTCTGAGAGTAATTTAGGGGGAGTACTAGTCTTTTGAAAAATGTTGCTTATTTTGCTTGCTGTTTATGCTTATCTCCTAGTTAGAAACTAGATAATTTGGGAAGTTCTTTTTGGTTAATAGGAACTTCTCTTGCTATGTTTGATATTCTAAACTAGGTTTTAATTTCAAATTTGAGTCTTTTTGTATTAATCATGTTCCTTAAACCGTGTCTGGATTCTCACTTGGTAAGCTTTATGATTAATGAAATTATGTTTGACTCAATTATGTGACTTCTCAATTCTTTATCTCTTAAATCTTGAATGCTTGAATTGAGGGGGTGTTTTGATAAGCTAAATCAAAAACATTTTCACAAAATCCTGTACTAAATTTATTTAAATCAGAATTACTTTAAAACATAATTCAAGAAGTTTGTCATCATCAAAAAGGGGGAGATTGTTGAGGCAAAATCCCAATTTAATGTTTTAAAGATTACAAACATCTTAATTATATTTTAAGAGAAATTCTGATCATATTGTTATCTAACAAGTGCTCTTGAGTGTTTTAATCAAGCCAGGATTAATCAAGCTTTTCATATCATTATTTAATCAATTTCGTTTGAAGAACAAAAGCTGCAAGAATGTTCCAAGAACATTCTCTGTGTTTCGCTCAAGAACAAACTTCAAAGACAAAGCACTTATTTTTCTAAGTCAACTATGTTCAAGACAAATGAGCACTTTTCTCTTGGTATTAACTCACAAGATCACAACAGCATTCATGACAAATAAGGCAAGGAATATTTGGAATGAAATGTGTGACTTTCCCTTTTGGACAAGTTTTGAAGAACAAGCATGTGTTTATGTTTTTAATACAAGACAAAGATCTTATGCTGTCCATTACTATTGAAAACAGATGATTCATAGACCTATGAGAATGTACCAACTCATTTACAACTAAGAGTTGGCTTGTCCTTTTGTTGAATATTAAAAGAACATTCTCCCATGTTCATGATCACCTTTATGACAAGAAGTACCATGCAAGGACAATATGAATAGTACTTCAAGGACTATACAGCTGTGTTTCTGATACCTCACAGCTATCTATCAAGATAAGGATCAAGCTTCTTTGAAGAATCAAAGTTCATGTCCGCCCAGAATGGAGAACGTTCTCAGAACGTTATAGAAGAAGGATGTTTTTGTCAAGTCTACTATCTAGCCCAAGAACAGCTGGATAAACGCATGCCTAAAGATGTCTAACGGCAACCCTTGGAGAATGTAGTGAGAAAGGACACTTTACAGCTCACTGCAAGCTCATTTTCACGCTCCTTTGAAAGAATCATATGAATCCGGCTCAAGAACATTCCCAGATCATTCTTTCAGTTTGAATGTTTTAACAACAACAACTAATGAGCTGTCATTTTTGAACATGTATCCGTTACAAACGGACATATTTCGTCACCAAGCTTCAAGTACAAGCCTCTGCTATAAATAGAGCCCTTTGGTGACCTTTGAAGAACACGAGCTTTCACCACAATTTGATCATCACTTGTTTTTATCATACAAGCAATCTTAAAGCTCTCTTTTGATCTCTTTCACTCCAGATCTGTAATTCAATACTAGGATTAGTATATACACTGAGTGTTTGAGAGTTTCTACTTTTCTCTAAGCTTCTCACGTGGTGAGTTTTGTAAAAGCTTAGAACAAATCTATCATCTTTGTAAAAGGTTTACTCAAGTCAATAGGGCTGTATTGTTTGAGTGGTATACCCTTACTAGCCTGGAGGGCTGGGGTATCTTTAAGCTTGTAGGGCTTAAAGGATTTTATTGATCTTGGGTATAAGATCAAAGGAAGAAATTGTAACTTGAGATCGGTAGCATCTTATAGTGGAAAAACTCACTGGAGCGTGAGGACTGGATGTAACCCATTGTTAAAGGGGTGAACCAGTATAAAACTGCTTGTGTATTTTTCTCTCTTCCTTACTCTCTTTAAAATTGTGCACACAGATCACACACATCACTTATCTTTTAATTTACTTTATCTCTTGAGATTGATCCGAGAACGTTCTCCAGTTTATTTACATACAACTAACCAAACGTTCTAAGAACGTTCTAACGTTTGTTCTTCCATAGTGTTTCTCTATTAAATTTTAATAGGTAATTTTTAAAGGTTCACAATTCAAACCCCCCTTTCTTGTGAAAAACTTTGCTACTTCAGATGTACCATTTAGATGTTAAGTTAGCATTCTTAAATGGTCCATTAGATGAGGAAGTGTATGTATCACAGCCACCAGGTTTTGAAATTGAAGGTAAAGAGAAAATGGTGTTTAGACTATATAAAGCATTATATGGTTTAAAACAAGCACCTAGAGCTTGGAATAAGAGAATTGATCATTTTCTTATTCAAATTGGATTTAAGAAATGTGCAGCTGAGTTTGGTGTGTATGTGCAGAGTTTAAAAGGAGAATTGGTTATTATATGCTTATATGTTGATGATCTTCTCATAACTGGTAGTCAAAAGTCAGAAATTGAGAAGTTAAAGTGTAAATTGAATGCAATTGAATGCTGAATTTGAGATGACAGACCTAGGTGAATTATCATTCTTCTTGGGAATGGAATTTGTGAAGGTCAAGAGTGGCATAGTGATGCATCAACAAAAGTACATATGTGAACTGCTTGAGAAATTTGAACTGGAAAACTGCAATTCAATTTCAAATCCTTCTGAAACCAACTCAAAATTGAATGAATGCAGTGATACGGAGAAAGTGGATGCAACTTTGTTCAGACAAATGGTTGGCTCATTGAGGTATGTATGCAACAGCAGGCCTGATATATGCTACTCAGTTAGCATGATTAGTAGATATATGCATGATCCTAGAAAACCTCATTTAATTGCTGCAAAGAGGATTTTTAGGTATATTAGAGGTACTGATGATTTTGGCTTACATTTTCCAATTGGCACAAACTATAAAGGGAGTGTTTTAATTGGTTACTCAGATAGTGATTGGTGTGGAGACATGACTGATAGGAAACACACATCAGGGTATGTTTCCAAATTCAACAATGTTGCAATCTCTTGGTGCACAAAGAAACAAGTTGTGACTGCACTCTCATCATGTGAGGCTGAGTACATAGCAGGCACATTTGCAACATGTCAAGCACTGTGGCTTGATTCAGTGATGAAAGAATTGAAGTGTGAAGCAAGTAAGCCTCTACTGCTCAGAATTGATAACAAATCTGCTATAAGCTTAGCAAATAATCCAATATCTCATGGAAGAAGCAAACATATCGAGACCAAGTATCACTTCATCAGAGAACAAGTTACAAATGGGATGATTGAAGTGCAATATTGCCCCACTGAGCTGCAACTAGCAGATGGTTTCACTAAAGCTCTCAAACTTGAGAGATTTGAATTTCTGATAAAGCAACTTGGAGTTTTTGGTTTGAAACAAGTTTAAATTATGGTGGAGTGTTAGAAAGTAGTAATTCAAGCTTGTTTGTAACTGTTTTGTAAATATCTTCAAGTTAGTTAGGTTGTTAGAACTTGTTAAGGTTAGTTAGTTAACTTGCTTTACAAGTTAAGTGTTAGTTAGTTTACTTGTTTTAGAAGTTAAGTGTCACAAGTATTATATATACTTGTATTAGTGCTTGTAATTTTTTTTGAGTACCATTACCCCAAGGTGGATGAATAAAACTAGTAGTTTTTCTTATTCATTCATTATCATCATTTTGTTCATCTTGCTTGAGAAACAAGTTTTATCTTGTTTGTTAGTTTTCTAAGCTTCGCTGCGCTTGTGATCTAACAGAAAGAAGCGTAATGGGGATACCCGAATTCCATTGGGTTACCCGATTTCCATTGGGTATGAGTTTGGGGTTATACTTTTTATCCCCGCTTGAAATTGAGATGGGTTTGGGATACGTGTCCCCGCCCCCCTTATTGCCATGCCTACTTAGATGATCTAATCACTAACAACAAAAACTTGGGTCGGATTGTTGTCTTGTTACACCGTAGGGGAGAAGGACAAAGAATGACAAAATCTTGAATGATCAAATTACAGCAATGCCAAGAATGACAAAATCTTGGGTAGAATGTGTGACTTTCGGATAATGTGTGGAATTATTGATCACCCGCATGGTCCAGAATGGGCATGAGTGGGACCTTTGTGGCAAGACACAGATTGTAGTCTATAGAATATTGTCGCTGTTACAGGTTGATGGAGTGAAGATTGTAGTCTTGCCTAACACAAGTACTTTTGTAGTTTACGATTGTTTGTGTGTTAATTATAACCGCATTGTATAATGTTATTATAGGCATGATAGGCAGCTTTAAATTGTTGACAATGATTCAAAATTTCAGAATATTGGTGTTGTGAGTCGATGGAGTGAAGATCGCATGTTTGAATAAAAGACTATAGTGCGACTTATTAGTTTCTTTACAATTTGGTTTTTATTAATTAATTTTATAGTAATTTGTGATTTTAATGCTCATTGTCTTTGCTACTTATTTCTAGGGGTATATGGATCGGATTAGGTTGGTTTTAGGCAAAACCAACACCCGAATCATACATGATGATTTAGATTGAATCTAATAGAAAAACCATTCGTTACAACATGTGGTCGGATTGAGTAAATCCACTAATTTTTCGGTTGAAAACACCCAACAAATATATTTTCTTAAAAAATAGTGTAACATATTTGCACTATGAAAAATAACCACCCATTTTAGTCGGGTAAGCCTACAAATTTTCGAATTGAAAAACGGGCTACCCGAATGATTTTCAGTTTTTTCTAATATTAAATGACTAAATGATGAATCATTATATTTATTTTATAAAAATTACTTAATATTTTTATTTTCTTAAAACATGGTGTAACCTATAATCTATTTTCACTATGAAATTCCTTTTACCGTCAAGCGGCAAAACTTTTACTATTTTTATAAAAAAAATCAAAAAACTATAAGTCGGTGGAATTTTTTGACTGAGTCTGATTTTACCCGAAACTCCGATTTTTTGTATGAACTTTTCATATTTTTAATAAATATTCACCCAATTATCCGATGCAATCCAATTTTTTGAATTAGATTTGATAAATTTAACCGAATTTACTCAATACATGTACGACCCTACTTATTTCTATGTATGAATACTTTGTTTAGTGAATTACTACCAATTGCGTGTGTGTTAAGTATAGAACGTTCATCTAGCTGTGACTTGCGGCTTGTGATATACTCATAGCAATGGTTTGTTTGGTTCAACCGAGTGGGAGGGGAAGAGAGGTGAGGTGAGGTGATGGGAAGGATTTTTAAAGATGGGAGGCGAGGTAAAACATAATTTATTATGTTGACAAAATTACCCTCACTTTTTTATTAAAATTCTAAATTATCCTTGTTGGAATATTAAAATTTTAGATTATATTTTTTTTTACAACAAAAAAATTTTAGGTTTTCTACTCATTAGATTTTATTTTTGTTATATATCCATTAGATTTTTGTTTGACGTGATATATCCATTATAATTTAATCCTTATTTTGAGTTTATAAGGTTAAAGGTAAAAAAGTAAATTACTTATCTCCTTCCCTCCTCTTCCCTCGTTAAAAAGTTGAACCAAACATAAAAATTTAAATATCACCTCAACACCCCTCCCCTCCCCTCCAAAACCCCCGAACCAAACAGACTCTAAAGTATCACCACAATTTATTATAAAAAAAAAAAAAAAACCAAAATCATCCAAATGATAATAAAATAGGATACACAAAAATGATGTATTCTAGAAAATTCAACTATAACTCATCTTATTTAGACTTAATTGTACTTTTGGTTTTTATTTAACAAACAATTCTCATAAAATTAGTCTTTTCATTTTAAAATTGAACATTTTAGCCCTTTATTTTAACATTTATTGCAATTTTGCCCCACGTCAAAACCAATGATGCATCACATTTTTTAAATGAAGTGTTATGAAAATGATGATTTGCCATAATCCAAGTGAAAATAATTTTGGCCACATAATTAAAAATAAATAAATTAAATAACACATAAATAAATTGGAACATTAAAAAATATAAAGATAAATGATTTTTTTCTTTCAAATGTTGGTGGTCTTCTTCATTCTAAAAAGCAATATTCAGATGAGAATTTCTTCATCAAAAATATGATTTTTTTTTATTTTATTTTTTTTTAGCAAAAGGAAAATTAAAATAAATAAAACGAGAGCGATACAGAAACTGGGGGAACATAAAACCTGACCCAGGTACAACCCAAAAGGGAATACAACAATGTAAACCAGACCGAGAGGAACAACCCTAAACTATCCTATCAAAAATCCAACAAACTCAGGCGCAACCCAGCAAACCCGCGTATGGGTCCGAAACCAGATTACAAAAAAAAAAGAGAAGTGAACCTGTGCTAAAATAGTTAAGAGTTTTAGAACGGCGAATGGATCGACCGTCAACACGGTAACAAAATCCAAGTGCCAACAGCTCCCTGCACAACGCAGCAAGCATAAAAGCTCTTTCGAGCAACAAGACCCCCAGAGTATAGGCAGACAAGACGACTTGAAACCTGCAGATCTCAACAGACCTGAAAACATCAGAGAGTCAAAGTAGCTAGCCCACCAAACACAATAAGAGTCAATCATACGCGTAAGAACTCAGATCGAGGGATGAGTCCAATACGTTAGTAACCAGACCCTTTCGGGTTAAAAAACCATACCCTTTCGAGTTAAAAGAACCATACCCTTTCGGGTTTATGAAACCATACCACAACATAAAAGGCCAAAAGTCTATAACCACCCAGTCTCTGAACACGAACAACACGAACAAAAACAAAATGCAGACCAGACGCCAGTGAAAAGCACCCGGTTGCACACACCACCAACAACCCAAACAAGCTCAACAGCAGCTCCGCCACCCCACCAACCGTCGACGCGAACAGGACCAGCACCAACCCAGTCGGCGACATGAACCGGAGCAAAACATAACCAGCTCACCTTCAAACCCAAGAGCCACCAACCACCACTGCAAGGGAGGCGGTGATGGCCGAAACAGTACAATCTGCAAAGAAAGAGAAAAAACAGAGGACCAAAACCCATAACTAGAGAAAACAGCCAAAGATCCATTAGAAACCACCACTACTCACTGTGACCCAAGCCAAACAGCAACAGCAGAGGAAGGAAACGCGAATGAACAGTGACCGCGCCGAAAGAGATGAGTTTCGATCTACCCCACAGGGGGGGCGATGGTGCGGCCGTGAGTGGCTAAGCACCACCGAGTTTGAAGTCTACATCGTGGAAGAGAAAGTTTGGATTAACGGAGGAGGACCGCAGATGATGGAGATAGGCGGTGGTTAAACTAGAGAGATGGGAGAGAAACGTTTAGGAGAGATGAAAATAATCCATCAAAAATATGATTTGGTAATTAACAAAAAAGAAATCATTTTGTATCTAAGAAAACCTTTTGGATCATGTATGTGTGTATATATATATATTGTACACACATTGTTTGTTTATTACAATTCAATGTATTTATATTAAAGTAATAGATGATAAAGAACGTAAACCATAAATATGTTATTTTTAGTATAAATGGACCCAACATATATGCACCTTTCTCAACGATTCGTGTGAAAAATTAGCAAATGGTGGAGGGGATGATAAGATGTGAGCCGGGTAGATATTCCAACAATCGGTAAAAGTGAAAGTTTGATTTTAACCTGGTATAATCACTATCTTTAGAAATCAAACAGCTTAACAAATAACAAATGAATTTTGGGTCAAGGAACAATGCTTAAAAGAATATGAACATGTCATTTATGCTAATTTATCCATTAAATTATAACAAAAAGATGTTCTTTTTATAAGCACTAGCCGTCCAATTGTGTGATCGATATTCTTTTTTTTTATTATTTGTTGTGATCGAAATTCTATATTGTGCAAATATAAATAACTACTTAATCTCCTTTTTTATTGGACTTAGTTAATTGATAACTACTTAACATCCTTTTTTGTTGTAGCTAGTTATTAAAAAGAAAAAAAATATATATATTTTTTTTTACTATAAAAAAACTGAAAACATATTTTTTTTGTGGAAGTTATGCTTAGTTATTAAGAGAAACAAAAAATTATTTACTAAAAAAAAACTGAAAATCTATTTTTATGTGGAAGTTATTTTTCAACATATACAAATATTTAGTTTTTTTGTAGTTTTTTTTAAGGGTAAAATAGGTATAATGAAAAAGTCATCCCAAAAATTTGTATTCTCTTTATATATATATATATATATATATATATATATATATATATATATATATATATATATATAGTAATAGATATATATTGCAGAACAAAAAGGTCATTTCATATCTTTTGATGGTGTTTAGTGATTTTAATGAAATTTTTAAACTCGAACATTGAAATCATAACATGTGACTACTCTTACATCCGGAATGAGAGACTTCGAAAAATGGATAAACAACATGATACTTATTTAAATTCCACTATTGAAAAAAAATTCACTAGATATAATCTAAACCCATTAATCAGTGAGCTGGATAAAGACATCTCGCTAACAGATCATTGTTCAATATTAATTGGGTGTAATTCAAAGGAACGGGAGGTTTGTCGATTTTGATCTCGAACATACCATAATATATAGAGACAAGCCCTTGAAGAAAAAAAATTAAAGATAGCAAAGAAATTGCAACCAACATGTAGCAACCCAACACATGTTGAAGTTGAGGGCAATCTAACCGACGAGAACGGTGATGTCTATTGGGTATTATAGATTTTGTTATATCGGGGATAAGACTAGAAGAGTTGGTAGTTGAATTGCAAAAGATACATAAAAATTCAAATATTACACATACTCTAGTTTTGAACAGTACAGTACTACACAATGTTGATAAACTTGATATATTTGACCAAAATAGCAATATAACTTATGCTGAAATAGCTCAAAACACTAATAACTAGCATTTTTTTTTTTTGCATTTTCCTAATTTACAAAACATATATAACACAAATAAACACATGACAATCTTGGAAATAAAAAATGGACAACTTAAAAAAATAAATTGAAAACATAGTTAGTACCAACTGAAAAAGGTTAGTATATTTTTTGTTTTAACATTAACTTAAATTTAAAAAGTTACCTTTTATCTACAATTGATTTAAAATTGTTAAAGGGATATTTTAGTCTGATTAAAAAAAGTGTGTATTGCCCGTGTAAATTAGCAACATATATATATAAATAGAAGTTATTTATTTTTTGGCATTAAAGTTATTTTATTATAAATATATAAAATTGATTAAATAAATAATTTAGGGGATAAGGAAAAGTCCTTACACATGGTATGACCCCATATTTAAAGAGACACAATTTTTATTTTTGGTAATACATATAACATGCATTAATACTGGATGAACATAAATTAATTTAATAATATATATAAATATTGGGTGAACATAAATTTATCTTAATAGTATAGTAAATTTTTAGAGCATGATTTACCAAAAACAAAAAATATTTAGAGCATATATTATTTTGTTTGTTGAGATATTTATGCTACATAAAAAATAATGAATAAAACATATTATGAATGTATGCAAAAGATATGAAATGAAAAGATATATGCAAAAGATATAAAATGAAAAGAATACAAAAGAAAATATGAATGTAATATTACATGAAAAATTAAGGAGAATGAATTATAATATATTGATGGTGTTATGCATAATAATTAGTTGTGTTCTGGGTGTTTCTGGTTATTTATATGCATGACTCTTAGCTAAAGTCATATTTAATACACGAGAATGAGGGAATTGTATATGATTTATTAATATTAAAATTTTTTTTTTTAAATTAAACTTATTAATTGGTTGGTGGTGTCATGCATACAATTGGTTGGTGGTGATATGCATGACTTCAAGAGTCATATTTGACACATGAAAATGAGAGAAAATAAATTGTGCATCATTTATCTAATAGTAAAAAAAATGTTATGGTATATTTTTTGTGTTTTTATTTTTTTTTATATAAAATTTGCATCATTTAAAATTCAAAATTAAAAGTAAAATTCACAATTTTAGATTAAGTTCAAAATTAATTTCTAAATAATTTTTCAATTATATATTAAGATATTATAGATATGTAAGATAATTACACTCTCAATCAATAGTATTAAGTTACCTTGAGCAATACTTGAGTTTTTTTTTTGTCAATATACTTAAGTTATTATTTTGAAATATGACATTAAAAGATACTCCCTCCGGTTCTAAATATAAATAAAAAGTCACTCTTTAGATTCAATGAATAACAAATTAATCTGGTCTATAATATAAAGATAAGATACTCACTTTAGTTTATTTATGCGGTTGGGGGTTGTGTGGAGTGAACGTAATCATAGACTATTAAAAAACAAAGAGCATTCCATACATTAGTTGTTGGATAAAGTGAAACTATATTCCTTTTGGTGGATGAAGGCTAAGAATTCACTCTTTGTTTTTAGCTTTCAAAATTGGTGGTCGAGCCCGTTTTCTTGGTTGGGCATTGGCTAACTTGTATTGCTCTGTTTTTCCGAAGGACTTGTTGCTAAACCGACTACTTTGTTAGTGTTATTTTTTTTTACAAAAGATAAGATATAAGAAAAAGATATATAATAAATTTTGTTTGTTGAGATATTTATGCTACATAAAAAATAATGAATAAAACATATTGAAAATTCAAAAGAATTATTGTGTCGAAAATTCAAAAGAATTATACAATAATAAATTTATTAAAATAAATTATGATAAAATTAAATTAAACAACATTATAAGAAAAGTAGAAATAAAAATGAAATGTGCATTAATATATTTATACCAAATTAAAATAAATATTTTTGAAGAATAGAAGGTAAAAGTATTCAGAATAAATGTGAAAATGACAAAAATATTGAATTTGAAAAAATAGAAGAAAAAAAATTAAATTTATTGAAATAAAATTAAATTATACTTTAATTAAGTATACCAAAAAATAATTATAAATTAATCAGAAAATGAAATAAAATAATTAGTGAAAAGTGTAAAAGTAATATATACAGTTTGTTGTGAGATCTATATGCTAAATTCTTTATATGGCAATCTTTGCATACTTTTTTTTTGTTTGACCATTTGCATATTTAAGTCTTAAAATTAAATTATTCATAAAAAGTTTACATTGTCCTAAAAAAGAATAAAAATCTATACAAAAACTATAAACAAAATTATATAAAAAATTATAGAATTATCTGGTTCTAAGGTGAAGGAATGAACATATTACGGTTCTTTTGGACAACAAAAATCTGAATTACTCATTCTATTGTACAACAAAATTTGCAACTTGGTGAGTTTTGACACTCACAGTAGCATAAGTCATAGCCAGCTAAGTAAAACTAATTGTCTACAAGCTTAAGGCCCCAACTCATATCCTCACAGTGCCTAACATGTGGAACAAGTTCACCAGTGTCAGTTCCTCTCTTAGCCTTACAGTCATAGAAGGGAGGAGCATGGAAACATGGCTCCATCGACATTGCACGTCGACAAGGCGGATTTGGGGCCGTTCGATTCTCCGGTTTGTAGAGTATCCATGGTTTTAAACCGCCAAGCCCCTGAGCCACGTAACCGAAAGTAGACCATGAGCTAGTTACTAACACATCAGTTAAGCTTAAGAGATACATTTCTGCCCAAGCTTTTTGGTTGTGAATCTGCTTCTGTGTTTGTTGATATCCTTCATGGCTTGGCTGGTAAATTCCAATCACTTCTCCTGTTACTGTAGGATATTCCCAATAGATGTCTCTTACATTTTCAAAATAACCCGAGTTTAAGGATGTCATTAGTACAGCTTTTGACTTTGGCGTTCCTGATGAACTATCAATATTTTCCCCGCGGTTAACATCAGGCAAAATATTCTCCTTCAAAGTGCATGCTAAGATCTGATCCAATACATGTTGAAATGGACCAGGTTCGGTGTCGAACACTCTGATTTGTATGCCTATTCTTTCATCAACTTTAGCTAAATATGCATTATAGTATCTCACAACAAGTCCCCACACATTGTTTGTGGGGTGGAACAGATATCTACCCAAGAAATGGAAAACTTTGTCCTTCTTTGGGAAGAGATCATTCAGTTCCTGCTCAAAAGATGGCATCAAGAACAGAGACGGGACAAAGTAATTATCTGTTTTCATGATTAACCAAGGCACTTTCTGGAGAAAATGTTGTTCTTCATCACAGAAGAAAAGCTTGTCATGATCATCATAATCATGAGCTAGATGAAGATAAACAAAAGATGGCACGGTGGAGTTTGTAATTGAATTAGTTTTTAGCATTTTCCCATGACACTGATTCGAGTCCTGGTTGAAATTATTCAATTGACTGTTGAGAGGAAAATCGGGAGGGACAAACCAGGAAGCATCCGGAAATGGTTCGCAAAAGAGATCAGTCATATCCACTCCAGGGTCAACTAGTAAAACACGGTCTGTGAGGATAGCATAAAGAAATGCTGAAGCTAGGGTCAATATCCTATTTCCCAACCCACTAAATGAAATCCATACAACATATTTACAATCTGAGGAATCGGAAAATTGACCAGAGCCGAGTTCTTTCACCGTTTTGTTATAGGATTCGGTATAAGGTCCACATTGTTTGTGTCGAGCTTCATACTTTTTCAATTTAGAAATAAGGTAAGAAGGTGGTTTTCCTGATAATCCTTTGTGGAACATAACTGACTGATACCTGCTGAGACAAGATTTTTCATCAAATCCATCAGCTAGAAGGCCGCCAAGCAGTTTATCCTTTAGCAACTCAACAGTATCAAATGCATCACCATCAAAACCTATACAAATAATAGAAGATGAAGTTCCATAACTCAACAATGAGATGCAATGCAATTGCAGTAGCATGAAAAGCAAACATCTTAATAAGGCTCTTCTCAGTTGTCACTTTTTAAGGTTGTCATTTATATGCAGTGCATATATTCCATCAAACAAAACAAGACTTCACTCTTATTTTGCTTTATTTGTCTTTCTAATAGCTCTATTAGTCTCTAACATTTTGTCAACATATAATAGTAAGCAATGAAGCACAGACACAATATAAACACCGGACATGACAATGACATGTCAGCAATGATAATAACTTAAGAAAATGACATAATGGAATGGTGCCGTGTTGGACACTAACATGTGTCAGACACCGGACACGCCTTTGACGAGATGTGTCATGTCGGTTCTATTGGAAATGTTATTAAGGAAGAAAGAAAATATAGCAAATGGTAATTAGTAGTAATATAAAAGAAAAAGGACAATTTTAGTAATTAATGAGGGTGACAAATATAGCAAATGGTAATTAAGTTAATTATTGTGTAACTAATAACTAACTAACAGTTTGAACTATGCATTGACATATTATTTATAGTGAACCACGATGTTGATCCGATCTAGAATGTTATTAATGAAGTTAGATAAATTGAATTGAGAAAAGGAAATGAGGAAAAAACCTTGTTGTTGTGATTGTGTGTGTTGTTGGAAGAGAGTAGTTGTAGATGAGATGGCAGCATCAGAGGGAGGGTCTCGAAGAACAACAGAGAGTGAGAAGAATACGGAAAAGAGCATGAAAGAAATGACGAAGAAACCCATCAAACGCATCAAAGTCAGAGGGGAAGAAGTAGTTGCATATTTGTCGGTGACGGTAGTTTCCAAATCTGAGAATTTGTTGTTTCCATCTTCATTGTCGGCCCTTGGATTCCTCATTGCAATGATTCTCTTCATCACCAGATTCATCGCCACATACACACAACAGAACAGTTGGTCGTGGAGAGAGGTTCTAAACTTCAACCACCGAGTGAGTGAGTAGTGTCACTGTCGTTGTTGTACCGTGGCCACTCTAACAACAAGCCTTTCATCGTCACATTAATAAATACGCTTCTTTTTTTTTTGTTATATTTTTTTTTTCTTCTTTCTCTTTTTTACAATAAACACGGTTGTTTACTCTCATAAATGTTTTGGTAAACTTTTAGGCATTGATTCATCCAAATTTATTCAAAATTTAATTTTATATAAAAAACATTAATGTAAAAAGAGTTTAAAGGACATACTAACAACTAATAACAATATTTTACCAATCGTCAGTTGTTTCAGTGGTGATTGACGCTGATCTTAGTAGGAAGGATCACAGTTTGATCCCCGCAATTGCGATCGAGTGGAGCTGGAACTACTTGATACCAAAACTGACCCCCAAACCAGATTAAACTAGCGGTGAAAAAAAGAAGAGAATGTTTTAACCTTCCATAAAATAAGTGGGGTTAAGTGAGGCGTCGTGGCGGAAAACATAATTATGATTGGTAAACGGTACAAAATTATTTTATGAGGTGTGTTATATGAACAACCACTTTTTAGACAACTCATGGGACAACTTAAAATAACAAGGAAAATAAAAAATTATTTTTAAAAAATAAAATAGCTTTACTTGAAAGATTGTTCAAAGTTGTCCCAAATTAGATGTCAAAATATCATTTCTCTTATTTTATACTGTTGCATATTGTTTTTTTCTTGTGAAAAAAAAATGGAATTGAAAGTTAATTTTTTTAGAGAAATTGAAGGTCAAAGTGCATTTAAGCAATAAATAAACATTTATTTATACAAGGTTTTTCTTCTTCAAAAATTTATACAAGTTTTTTCATAAAAATTTTATGAAAGGGACGATTAGGGATGTCAACGGGACGAGGTTTGACCGGATGATATTTTACCATTCCTTACCCTACCATTTAAAATATTCCCTATCCCCGTCCCTATTCGCCGCTTCGGGAGTATTCTTCCTCTATCTTCATCACCGCGGATCCCCACAGTTCTCACGAATATCTGCCACCTTTAAAAAAAAGTATCAAATTTCTATTATTTTTTATCAAACTAATTTTTAGAAAAATATTCAAGTTTAATTATAAAGCAAATAAAAATATTAAAATATTATTGTGAATCTTGTGACACTTATAAGCATCATATATAAACAAATGTATATACATATTGTGTGAAAATATAATTAAAAATAAATTATAAAGTACTTGAATATAAATATTATTTTAATAGTTTTCATGGACGGAGTCTCCGCGGGGCAGAGGATGAAATACTGTCCCCATCCCCAAACCTATTTCGGGAGGACTTTCTCATCCATCCTCATGGGAAAAATTCCCCAACTTCAGATCTCCAAAATGGGCAATCTCCACGAGAATCTCCATTTACGGATGAAATTGACATCCCTTAAGAACGATTCATTGTGATTGAATTCAACTCATAATAATTTGGCAAAAAAAAAAAAAACAGTCTAAAATAATTGTAACTAGACAATAAAATAAATTAAAAAACTTTGTACCAAAAAATTGAATAAAAAAAGATAATAAGTGTGAAAACCCAAAACTGTCCTTGGTTGAGTTTGGTGAAGAACAAACAGAACAACAAACGGGTACGGGAGAAGAGAAGCAGAGCGACGACCAACCATTGCAGATAAGCAAACACATGATCCAAGTCCCACCAACACGTGTCATCCACACGATTTCCCTTTCTGGATTTATACACCATCATTCATTCATTACATAATAACAATAACGTTATTATTCACACACACCTTCACTCACTCAATCGATAGATACACACACTTTGTGAAGGACAAAACTTACCACAGAAATGGCTTCAACTACATCTTCCCTCTGTTCTTCTACTCTCCAATCTCAGATCAATGGACTTTCCCTTCACAAGACTTCTCGTTTCAATCCCTCTTCTCTTACTTTCTCCAGGTATGTATATCTTTTTTCAAATTCAATTGAATTTTAACCTTTTTATGTGATGCTGGGTTTCTATGGGGATAACTTGTCAATAACGTTGCTTCTTAGTCAAATTCAATTGAAATATATAAACTTTTTCATATTTCTTTAACATTAGGCAAATTAACTTCTACCTTAGGCTATGTTTGGATTAAGTGTGATTGAAATGTTTATACTATCATTTATCATGCTACTTTTCAATTTTTTACAAATCTCAAATATATACCAAAGTAATAGATGTATTGTAGTCCTCCAAAACCACCCTCCAATGTTACAATTATCATTTAACTTTGAAATTAACCGAGTCTAAGCTGGCTTTATTTTTTCAATTGTCAGCTTAGACTCGGTTAATTCAAAGTTGATGATTTATCAATACCACCATCATTGCAATGTCAATTTCTTATCCTGGTTTTAGTACATATTAATGTTATCTTCATTTATTGTAATGTTCTACAACATCAATGATTATAATTTCTTTGAATCAACGTCAACTAGAGAAATGGTCAAATTAGTTTTTATAAGACTTGGACAGTGCTCTCCTTACAAGCTGGTTTTGTGAGGTTTCTAAGCCTAAATTTTAAGGTTGTGTCTAAGCCATATATAGGTCAAAGTAGTCCCTATAAGATTTGGGTAGTCTTTACCCTACAAGTTGATTTTGTGGGGGCGAGTCAAGGCCTAGTCCCAAATTCTAAGACTGAAAGATTTGTCATCTGTCATTGCTAATGTTCATAAGGTTTGGCAATCTCATCCACAGGCCATTTTTTTTTTAATTCAGAGCTTCATTCTAGAAGTCAACCTTTTAATGTATTTGTTTTTTGCTTTATGTTCATGTTGAATTTTGAACTACGCCTCATAAAATAATTTTTATATCTACCCTGAATGTTGTGCATGTTTATGCTATGAAAGCACTATGCATACAGTACATCTTTCATCACACACGCGCACACATTTGTTAGGTAAGCTGTTATGAATAACAGAGATAAGTGATGATCAAAGGAATCAGAGTTTTGCTCAATTGTCGGTGACAGTGGTTCAACGTACTCTGCTTCAGACTCTACCAAATCAGTATCACCTAGTTGGAGTAACATAAGGTGTTTGTTCGGACACCGATGTTGAGGGCTAAATTTATCATCACAATAATAGCAGAGACCTTTCTCCCTGCGAAGTTGCATTTCAGCAGGACTGATATGTTTGATGGTTTGGGTTTTCAAGGGTGAGTTGAAGGGTTTCGTGTTTGGAGTTGGTAAAAGGGGTGGTTTCTTTGGTGGTTGATTTGTGGTTATGGATTTAGAATAGTTGGAACGAGGGTGAGTGGAAATGGTGGGTTTGGTGGTTGAGCAAAACTTATCTTCGAATAATCGAGCAATAGCGACGGCCTGAACCATAGTAGGAGGAGATTGAGAAATTACCTCACGTTGTAGATCTCTCTGTAATCCACTGATAAAACAGTCAAGTAAAGCATCCGGTGTGAGACCCGTGGAACGATTAGCCAGTGTGGTGAATTCGAGATAGTAATCGTCCAGTGACCCTGTTTGTACAAGCTTGAACAGAGTCGTTCGAGGACGATCGAACGCAGAAGGACCAAATTCCAGTTCGATGGCTCGTGAAAGGTCATGCCATGAGAGGAATGGATGTGCTCGGTGTAGCATTTGATACCAAGGAATCACTGTTTGATCAAAGTGAACAGAAGATATTGTCAAGCGTTCTGGATCTGGAGTTTCATAATAATCAAAAAATTGATTAGCACGAAAAATCCATTCTAACGCATGAGATCCGTCGAATCTGGGAAATTCGAGCTTGACACTGCGAGCGTGAAGAGGAGGTTGGCGTGGAGGTGGAGGAGAACCATGGGTGATGGCGTTGGCAGCTAGCGATTGTAGGAGTGTTTCCATGCGTTGAAGCACAGAGGAAGTCTCAGTAATGGAGGAGCTATGGTTGGCAACAGTTTCAGTAAGGTGTGAGAGTTGGGTTTGAATCTGAGTGTTGATGGTGTCATTTAATTGTGCTAGCTGGGTTTCTAGGGCTTTGAACCTTGTAGTAGTACCATCGGCCATGGTGTCAGTGAAAGCACCAAATTGTTATGAATAATATTTAATAGGGTTAATAGGCTTTTACCCCCCTGCAAAATAGGCGAGTTTTGCGTTACCCCCCTGTAATTTTTTTTTCTTGAGATTACCCCCCTGCAAAATTTATTTTTTTGATTTACCCCCTTTTTACTGACGTGGCAGGCAAAAAGTCAAGTTTTTTGCTGACGTGGCAGTGAACTTTGCTGACGTGGCAGTTGACTTTTGCCTGCCACGTCAGCAAAAAGGGGGTAAATCAAAAAAATAAATTTTGCAGGGGGGTAATCTCAAGAAAAAAAATTACAGGGGGGTAACGCAAAACTCGCCTACTTTGCAGGGGGGTAAAAGCCTATTAACCCTATTTAATAATACGAATATTCTAGAAAAAGGGACTGTTATTAAGTACTAAAAGTTCAGTACAATGATAGTAATGGTGGAATAAAGAAATAACAGAAATTATCCCTAAGGATCCAAGAGAGAGAAGAGAGAATCACACAATTCATTCCACACCTAATAACAACCTTCACATGCCTATTTAAAGATATTTGGGATTTGCCTTCTTGATTCTCATGCTCTTCCTTACCTCCACATTCTGTGGTGATTTTGCCATCTGTCTTTTGTCATTTTCTGCATGTGGTCCCTCTTCAATGATTGGCATATTCTCATTAATCATGGGCTTGATGATTGGCTCTCTTACATAAGCCTTGTGGTATTTGAAAGCATAATGGAATCTGCTTTAATATCCTTTTGCTACTTGTTTTTTTGTGAATTCAGGAGGAAAGTTTCAACTGTGGTCAAGGCTACATCTCGTGTCGACAAGTTTTCAAAAAATGATATCATTGTTTCTCCATCTATTCTTTCTGCTAACTTTGCAAAATTGGGAGAACAGGTACTATAATATGCTTTATCATGTTTACTAATTGCTTGTAAACTTGTTTTCTTATTTTAAGTCATATTAGAGTGTTTTCTGATTGTCAGCAATCATGATTGTTGGAATTATTGTGTTATCTTTTCTAGGTGAAAGCAGTTGAATTGGCAGGTTGTGATTGGATTCACGTTGATGTTATGGATGGTCGCTTTGTTCCAAATATTACAATTGGACCTCTTGTGGTTGATGCATTGCGCCCTGTGACAGATCTACCTTTGGATGTTCACTTGGTATTCATCTTTATACATATGTTAAATTAATCTGATATTCAATGATGATTGCTTTTTCTAACTCTAGTTAAAGCGATGTAGATGATTGTAGAACCAGACCTGCGGGTGCCGGATTTCATCAAAGCTGGAGCTGACATAGTCAGTATTCATTGTGAACAATCTTCCACTATCCATTTGCATCGTGCCGTTAATCAAGTAAGGTTTTCTTCTAAACTATCTCAATTTTGAACAATATTGCTGCAACTCAGAGTTGATATCAAGAAAATATAACTTGATTAAAACTTTTAAAAAACGAAAGAAAGAAAAAGAAAGGGGAGCCAAACATATATTCAAGCCATTTTATAATTATCAAATACAACTTAAGAATTTTTTAGTTAAAATAAAAAACCTTCAGAATTTTGTCAAGAACACAGTAACCATCACATATATATATATGAATGTGTAAGGTTTAAAAGTTATGTAATGTCTTATCCTTTAATAACAGATAACACAACTTATATTTGTGTATCTAATCATGTTCTCTTGATTTAGGTGAAAAGTCTGGGAGCTAAAGCTGGAGTTGTCCTAAACCCTGGTACCCCACTAAGTGCAATTGAATATGTCCTTGAAGGTGAGCCTGTGTTTTTTACTTCTGTCTCTGAAAATACTGCTAACTACACTTTATAAACAGAATAGAAAAGGTTTGTTTGGAAATAAATTGGAAAAGTAGAGGAGTATAAATTTTAATTTCGTTATTCATTTCAGACTAATGTATGTTCAGTTACATTTTTTTGAGGTTCTTCTTGTAATTAAAAAAATAAAATCTTATAATCTTATTATGGTGCTCGCAGTGGTTGATTTGGTCTTAATTATGTCCGTAAACCCTGGCTTTGGTGGCCAGAGTTTTATCGAGAGTCAAGTAAAGAAAATTTCTGATTTGAGAAGATTGTGCGTGGAGAAGGTATGCTGCAATAATTTGTGTTTGTGTATGTACCAGTTTTTATTTCTTGCATAATCTTTAAATAGTCTCTCTCTGTCTCTCTTTCTCTCACTAGGGTGTGAATCCATGGATTGAAGTGGATGGTGGAGTTACCCCGGCAAATGCTTACAAGGTGCTGTATACATAATCACATTGTCTTCCATCACTTATAATTTAGAATGATATGTAACAAGTTTTCTATGCGCTGAACATAATCGGATAATTCTCTCAATGATTTCCTTTTTCAAGAGAACGATCTTAACATAAAACATTGGGAAACAACTGATATGGCATGTGTATCTGATCATGCATTTCATATTTAAGAGTTGGCCAAGTGCTCTATATTTTGATCATAACAAACAAGTAATTACAACCAACTAATATGGGGGAACCACATGGTTTGTTTATTCGTTGAATTAGAACACTTTCTACAAAGCATATAAAACCATAGGCGCCGTTTTGAGTTGTAGGGTCTAATTTTCAGTATTATGTTATTTGGCAGGTGATTGAGGCTGGAGCTAATGCACTGGTTGCTGGTTCCGCTGTGTTTGGAGCTAAAGATTATGCTGAAGGTACCTTTAAAAAAATATTTTGAAATTATGAGCCGGAGGCATACATTGTAATACATGGAAATTCAATGTGATTCTGATACTTGTCATGGTTTCAATTCCCTTGTAGCTATAAGAGGAATCAAAGCTAGCAAAAGACCTGCGCCAGTTGCTGTGTGAAATGCCTCCGTGGTACCCTTTCCATTTTACGATAAAATGTAAGCTTCATGTTTGCAGCATCAAGGTTTCTCAATTAAATTTTGACTTTTTTTTTTATGATTGGACGGTTGCACTCTTGAAGATCATAATTGAATGTCAACATACAAAATAATCAAGTAAAATATTCCAGAGATCGCTTGCAATTTAGTTTCAATATTATTGTATCATATTGTTAAACTTGAACTCAATTGTCGCGTGTATATGACTGATTAATACTTAATACTTATAGAAATTATACTCTTGGTTGCGTGAAAAAATGCGATGCTGGAAAAAATAAATGTAAAAAATATTATTCCGAGCATGATCTCAATCTAATTCTTACTGTTGATTTTACTGTGTTTGAACCTGACAGACAATATTCATGGTAAGCAGTCCGATTAGGCGTCGCTTGCTATCCCCACCATAAATTGCTTCTCTACGGAATTAACTAGAAATCAGCCAATTAAGGCTGCTGCTGTGATGCATATTTGTGTATAATCTCTTGGAGTATATCAAAACCTCTTTAATTAAAGATAATCTTTCTGTCTATCAGCTTGTAACTTTCGGTTGCGTTCCACCATACTGTAAACTGTAAAGAGGTTTGTGTTTTTTGACATTATATAAGGTTGAAAGAAAACAAGTTATAACTTCTCTTTTCTCTCTTTTTCTCCAAGATAATCAGGCCCGGTTTTGAGGGGGTGCAGGCAGTGCTGCATCTCCGGGCCTCAAAAAATTTGGGGCCTCAATTGTTTTTTTTTGGGTAGTAAGTATGGGGTGTAGTAGTAAACTGGAGGCCCAAAAAGCAAATATATGTAACAAAAAAAACAAATTAGCTAGAACTCTATAATGAATTTTGATGATATTGATTAGAATATGACATTTTTTTTGTTAGTCACAAGGATTATAATTACTTTTGATGTAATTGATATGTTTACAATTTGAATATATTATGTTTTTTTTACTAAAAAATAATATATTTTCTATTAGGGGTCCAATATTATTATTAGCACGGGACCTCGAAATATTCGGAGACGGCCCTGAAGATAATATCATTTGGTTTCATCTCTAGCTCTAAGAGTGTCAATTGAACATTTCTTAATCTGTTATGCTGGTTCTCGTTGGGATTCAAATTGTAGTGTATATACATGAATCGAAGAGGACTCCGTGCACGATGAATATGACCCACTGTCTTCAAGTTCTTGTTTAGAGTGTGTATATGTGAATTTTCACCCTTTTGATATATGAAATAAGTGGCAAATTAATGGTATAGAGGAATGTTGAAAAGAAATTTCAATGCTCTATTGGCAAGTTCTTCCTTTAACAGCAGAAATACATTGCTTAACTAACATACAAAGTTAATCGCACGTTGTATCAATAGCTATTCTTCTATATATTTTTTACTTCAGCTATTCTACTTTATAGTTTTTCTGATAACTCACCATAATATTTTCCTCTAAAATATCAGAACTTGGAGACACTTCAAAATCAGAGTTTCTTATTGGCTTGCACGTTAGTCTTGTTGTATTCCAATATTTAAATGTTATCAAACTGACATTAAAAACTGTTCCCTCAAATAATTTATTTTAAAGGTCAGTTAATTTATTTTCTCAAATTTGCAAAATAGCAGCTTTAGTCATTTAATTTGAAAAGTATCAATCAAATTAGTCTTTTTCTCAAATTTTGCCACAAAATTTTAGAAACTGCTTGTTTTAAATCAATATGCATGTCTTCTATTAGTTTTGATGAATGTTTACTAGAGAAATATATTGATTAATGGATATAATTGACTGATATTTTTCAATTTAAGAGACTAAATTGTTAATTTGTAAATTTGAGATACTAAATTGATAGAGCATTACAATTTCAAGGACACAAAAATAAATCCCTATTTACTAGAAATAATTTAAGATAGGAGAAAATGGCTCATCTGCTTTCAAACTTTATTATCATTATCAATTTCTCTTCAAAACATGACAACTAAGCATTTGGTTTTTCCTACCAAAATATCATTATTGGAATAGATTACAGAATGGTATAAAAATGAAAATGTCAACTATACAAATGCATCCTCCCACTTTCTGGAAAAATAATAGTTTTCATATAAACAACTAAATAATACAACATTTACATTTGACCATAAATATAAACACAATAATACCGCGGAAAAAACTACACATTCTGTCTGCAAATAGGACACGAATCGTTCTTGACAAGCCACTTGTCCACGCATATCAAGTGAAATGTATGATCACAACGAGGTAAGCTTCTTGCGATTTCACCAACTTCAATATCCTGCAAATTATATTTCTCAATGATTACATTAACACTATCATCCAAAACTCGAATGGAGATAATGAAGAATTGTTGCAAGTATCAGTGCAAGCAATGCATCTGTGTGGTCATTATATCGCAAATACTGAAAATAATAATCACCTGCAAACATATTGCGCAGAAAGTATCCTCTGCCTTCATGTCCTTCAAAATCATATGGTGCGGTAGCTTATTCAACGAATCACCTGACAATCCTCTGGATGCTACTAAGCTATGAACATCATGAATTTCATCATAGCCAGTGTTATTAGCAATTCCAACCTGTTCAAACTAAAACGAACGATAATAATACGTTAAAAACTATATATTGTGCTACAAATGACAAAATAATGAAATTGGTCTACATTGTGGTTACAAAAATAAACAAGAACAAACTAGAGTGAGATGCATGAAATCTATGTCATTAATAAAATAAAAAACAAATAGAAATGGAGATCAACATATTTTTAAAAATACATAAAAAGGTTAAAGATAATACTGTACAAATATATCACCAGTGTATTCATCAATAACCTTTAGAAAACAAGCTTTGGGGGGTGTCACTAGTTTTTGCCTTACCGTGTTTTATATTTGTATGGACAAATACTCATCTATGTCTTCAAATTCACGTTATCTGGTTAGCATTCTTAATATTTTTGAATTTTTGTTAACAACATATAAATAATAAAATCTTCATCTTTTTTAGTTTCAGAGTTCAGATATAGGTTATACGAGCATGTTTGATCAATCACAACAAGGCGCAGGCTGATTGAACTGGGAACAAAAAACATTTCCTGGTGCAATGAAAGAAATGAGGCTAATTTCTGGGTTTTTTTCAACAGTTGTTCATGAAATTAGACAAGAGCAGAAAAGCAAAGTTTGCAATTCACAGGCTTTCATACTATAAACGAAAAACAAGTGGCATTATTCGCGGATATTATATGAAAAGTTGGTAATTAGATGAGTTTCCCATCTCAAGTCGGCCATATCCAACGACTAGTTTTTGCTGCCAACTCGGATTGCAACATCGCAACTA
Organism: Trifolium repens; assembly: GCA_030408175.1. Classification (NCBI taxonomy): domain Eukaryota; kingdom Viridiplantae; phylum Streptophyta; class Magnoliopsida; order Fabales; family Fabaceae; genus Trifolium; species Trifolium repens. Next base: position 45,656,640 of record CP125851.1, read on the forward strand.
GAGTATTATATGCATCAACAGACACGCAAAGCTATTGCTTTTAAAAGGCAACAAAATTTGGGGGAGAGATATAGAGAAGGTAATTACTTGCAAATTGTATGCGGTTAAAATAGCAGGTGTTAGTGATTCTTCTACAAGCCTTCCACGAACAAGTTCTTCTATGAAATCTGCCTGGATTTAAATGTTAGAAAATTGGTTTAAAATTATGAATTAAAATGGCCGCTCAAAAAACACTCTTCAGACAGGCATGCACAAACAAGTACAAGTAATAAAATCTCACATATATATTCATTTCAAGCTAAACTGTATAAATTTTGCAAGCTACAGATTATTCTACTCATAAAAGGGTCAAGTTAAATGTAAATCAAGATCATAATGATTACCAACCATAGATGATGCACCACGTGAACCGGTTTGCTCCATACACCAATACGCACGAGAAGCTTCCAGGACCTCAACGGAGAGTATAGCCCCCGCAATAGCACCCAATGAAACTCCCCGGAGAAAACCACTCTTGGTAGCCTTAGCTGCTAAAGCACCAGCTATAGCTCCTGTGAGGGCCCCAGCTGCAATTGAAACACACAATACATAATGAGACCAGCAAGAATACACCTAACACTAAAAAAATAGCTATTGACTAAGGTAAAAAAACATTCAACACCCCAAAAATTCTCCAACTTTTATAAACAAACAAAAGCATCTACAACATGAATTCTACTACAAACAATTCAAGTCATGAAATAAAAGACTACATAAATTTGATTTGTGCAAACAATTAATTCTTAATGTTTAAGCTTCAGAAATAAAAAAACAAACAAATAAACCAAGTAATAATTGGACTAAACTGGTTATAATATGTTCTGCTGGGTCGAATAGTTCGAGAGAATCCCCGAGTCCGATTCCTGGGAGGAACAATTATTAGCCGGTTTTACTTACCTCGAGATCAAACTCTAAATTATCCTGGCTCCTTTGCCCCTCACCCCCACCCAAAAAAAAAGGATCATATTCTAATTATATTTCTACCTAACAGCAAACCCATAAATTGCACACACAAATATAAAAGTGAAATTTAAAAAAGTTTGAAACTTTAGGACAACCCAAAAATCTTAAAAATATTAAAATCCCAAAAATCAAATGAAGGAATAGATAGCACAAGGAAATTAGAAAATACCAAGGGCAAAAGATGCAGTGAGAGTTCCAGAAATGGCGCATAATAAAAATTTGGAGACAAAACGAAAACCCAAAAAGGGTCTTTCGTTTCGTCCAGTTTCCATGAATGATGTCAAAATAAGGAAGGAATAAGGTGAGGTATCAGAGACGGTGCAAAAATTGATGGATCATGATGGGTGCGTCGTTGGTTATAGGTGCAACAGATAGCTTATTGAAGAAGATTGAGATTGAAATTGGAAAGATAAGGAAGAAGGTAGAGATAATGGGGCAAGAAATGTTGCGCCGTCAACAATCAATGGAAAAGGAAAGCTAAGGTTGTTGTTGATCAGTTGTTTTGTTTGGGATAATCATAATCATGAGCGCAGGACAAGAAGAGAGACGCCTGGAATTTATTTTTTATTTTTTGTATATTATTAAAATATAAAATAATATTATAATGATCCTTTGATTCTCGCAAGAAGCATATAGTAATCCAAAATTTAGCCACAAGATAAAAAAAAATTAGCTAATAATTATTTTAATAGAAAATTGAATTAAAGCTTTTTCAAATAATTTATTCTAAAGAGAATTCACCAAATGATAAAAAGAATAAAAAGAACGGGGAATACCGGGTTCGATTCTCAGAGAAACAATGTTTGGCTAGTGCGCATGCCTTTATGCACGAGCCGAATTAATTGCTCACCTTTGATGAGTTGAAAATCGGTGCGAAAGCAAAAAAAAAAAGTAAAAAGAAAACTATAAAAATAAAATTTTAAACGTAGCTAATTATTAATTGAAACTTAGAAAAAGAGACGTAGCTCAAAATAATTTTATTTATTTTTTGATGTAGATGTATGAAATAATAGTATTGACTTCATGACCCTAGACAAGACTCACCACCAATAAATGCAGGCGAATACTTATATAGGTATAACCATAAATCTTTTTTATTTTGGTACACACATATGATCTTAAAAAATTAAAAGATAAAAGAAATAATTAATAGTAATTGATGTGACTATTTTATTTAACTTTTGGTTTGTTTGATGGTAAGGATAAGATAGAAATAAGATTGGATAAAGAGTTGGATAAGAATATGATAGGATAGTGACAGGATAGACACTTATCATGTCATGTATTTGGTGCAAACATTATAATAAATAAGATAACATTTGGGGCATACTTGATCTTCTTAATCAACATTCCACAAACATAAAAATTGAAATATGAACACGAGAGAGAGAGAGAGATGAGAGAGAGAGAGAGAGTGTGTGTGTGTGTGTGAGAGAGAGAGAGATGAGAGAGAGAGAGAGATAAGAGAGAGAGAGAGAGAGAGAGTGAGTGAGTGAGAGAGAGAGAGAGAGAAAAAAAAATAAGGATTCACTTATCCTTCCGCTAACAGGATAATTCTAACCCAGTAAGAACTCAGAATATAAATTACAAAGGAGTGAGAGAGGGAGAGAAAAAAAATAAGGATTCACTTATCCTTCCGCTAACAGGATAATTCTAACCCAGTAAGAACTCAGAATATAAATTACAAAGAAGTGATAGGATAAGATTAAAAAAGGGAATAATTTATCATATCTCATTGGTGCATCAAACAAAAGATTAAAACATGATATGATATAATTATCATATCCTGCTCATTATCCTGGCCATCAAACGAGCCCTATTTTTTTTCTCATTATTGTATGTGTGTCGAAATGTATTTATTTGAGTTTGTGTCTATCTAAGAATTGCTCATAAATGCAATGTCATAAGTTATATGGTATTTTTGTCAAAAAAGTAAGTTTTTTTTTAATAGGTAAAAATGAAATATATAATAAAATCAACTGAATAGTCTCCTTAGCATAGTACGTACCAAGATAGACTACGAGAGTTTACAAAAGAATCAAACAGGAAAAAATAAGGCTAACATAATTAATCAATACCCAAACAAATAAACAGGCTCGACCACCACAAATGATGATTTGAAACAAGAGTAACATTTGTTATCTTCAACGACTATGAAGAATAGAATTTGACTTTGTCCAACAATTGAGGTAGGGATTTTGTTCTGTTTCTAAACGACCTATTATTTCTTTCATTCCACACAACTCAAACACATGATATCCAGATGTACCGGACAAAATACCGGGGTGCTATTCACCTAAGCCCAACACGCCCAATTGGGCCACTCACCTAAGTTAGAGAGGCCCAAAAAGACTATGTCATAAAACTAGTCCACTACTCCTCATAGGCTCAATTCACCCACTGCTCTCCACTACTCCACTACTCCATCATCACCCCACCTTCCCCAAAAATAGAGACCATGGGATCATGGGAGTTATTCAATTAACCTGGCTCCACTATAGGCCTATAAATACAACCCCCAATGCAATTAAAGACTTAAGCAATATCATAACTACACACCATTGCATAACCATAGCACTCAGCAAATATACACCCCCTAGTGTTCTATCAGGAACATTTGGCGCCCACCGTGGGGCCCGGTAAAACATTTCCCTGGCCTCAAGTTTTTCCTGTACACACCGCCTTAGGCAGACGGTCTCCGTAGGCGGATGAGACAGAAAGCCAATACGAGAAATCCGAGCGGCAACAATGAGGTTGACGAGCCTATTGGGGAAAATACGAAAGAGAAATCGCCGTCGCCGCTTTCTCGGATAACCATCCATCTAACCGCCCCAACTTTCATGTTTGAGGAATCGATACAATGTCGTAGTCGTTGCTGGTTTGCTATATATATCTTTCACTTCTTTTTAATTACTAAAAGCATTAACATTGTTGTTATCGCCGTCAAAAACATTTTTTAATCATTCAAATAGAGACGGTAGAAACTGGTTTACATCCATTTTGTTTCGTCATTTTTAAATGAAATTTGTGCTATATGAACTTAGGATTAAGATTTAATAGAGTCGGTGGTGCACATAATAATGAATTGGAAAATAAATGGAACTTTGTAGAGAGGTGTACACGGCTATAAGTCTTGGTTTGTGCTCGGTGATGATAAAACCACCTTCTTTTTCTTTCATACTCAAGAATTAGCATGTTATATTTTGAAAACTATCAATATTCAACTTGTGGAGTATTTGTAATCCAAAATTCTAATTAGATTCTTATTAATTTGAACTCAGTGAATGAGAATGTATCTGTTAGACCTATTATAATCAAACAAGACTTAGTCAGTCTTAATTTAGTAGTGTTGTTTCTTAATGCCCTATTTAGTAGGAGATATACTCTTTTCCTTTTGCAACACAGTCACGATCACGACCACACCTTTGAAATAGGATAAATGTGTTTGCTATTTTGTTATTTGGGAATTATGTTTTTGACACAATTTGATTTTGTTATGTAATTTAATTTACTGATTCCATCTGTTCATAATGAATATCCTATCTTGACCATAATTTGACTCCTAGTACGAAAGGGAGAATTAATTAATATCATGTTCATGGTTAACCATACTTTTTGCACACTTTTATGTTTTAGTGAGGACATTGGGTTTATTACTATGATGAAAATGAAATTATAGCACCAAATTAGAAATATGGTCAGGCTCTGGAAGTAGCAGCTAGAGCACAGAATGCAGCAGTTCAATTCAATGTTGCAAGGTCTGATATCATCTCAGTACGAAAATGTGGCACAATTAAAATTAACTCGGGCCTCAAGCTCCGCTTCGCCGACTCGCCGTCATTGTCCAGCGCCGACGTTCGTGTTTGATACAAGGGTTGTGCTTGGAATCAGGTACAAGTCAGCTTCTTTAGAAACCGCCAAATGCCTCGAAAGCACACCTACGACGAGGACGACGGGAGTAGCAGCACAAACTTACGAAGAACAAACTCTCTGTGGAACGCATGGTTGTCAGGATCGAGATCCCACTAAAGATCGTTGGGGTATATAAAGATCGTTAATCGTAGGATCGTAACAAGGATCGTAAGATCCCACAAAAACTTAGGATCATAAGATTGTAACATAAAAACTTCATTAATATTATACATAATCAAAACATAAAAACTTCATTAATCTTTAACATAATCAAAATAGCTTAGACTCTTACACTTAAACTTAAAAACTAGAATATAAAAAAATAACTTAGACTCTTAAGCTTAATATGTTAGATTCTTAAATATAAAAACTTAATAACTTAATTAGACTCTTAAACTTAAAAACTCCTAATTAATGAAAATCTGAAAAGAAGCAAGAAGAATTGAAAATATGAACAAGTGCAGTTCTGAGAGGTTGAAGAGATGAGAATAGTTCATAGAGGTGAAGAGAATTTATAGAAGAGATTGAACTAGGGAATACAAGTGAATTATTAGCAACCATTAATGAAATTAGGGATACAGTTGATGAATTGGGGATAGGAATGCAAGGCTCGCAGGATTTGAATTAATTAGCCACCGATTCCCCAGGTTAACATAATTTCCTTCATTTTCGATGCAATACGAGCAGGTTTGTAAGTGAAACGGTTCATTTTCGGGTCGGGTCGGTGCAATTTGAATCAGGTAAAAAAAGAACATCCGGGTCGGGGCGGTGGGAAACGGGCTGAGACTTTATCAACCCGGTACGAAACGACGCGTGGAAGATCGCTGATCCTGCGATTTCACGCTCTTCCTCTGCGCTTTCACTATTTCGGCGTATCTTAGGAGTTTTCTACCGCTCCGGCACGGTGGCTGGACTGCAACGCGTGAGATCGTAAGATGTTAGGAGTTAGCTATCGATCCTGACAACCATGGTGGAACGAACTCTGTTTAGAATTCTCAGGGAAGTACTCTGGAAAAAACTTTTTAACTATTTTATTTCCCTGCAAATCAGTGAACACGCATTCGATATATGACATCTCTTGTGCTGTTTTGTTGCTGTGTAAAATTTTTGAGTGGTGTTCTGATTGAGATTGCGATATTAATGAAAAAAGTTACTACATTACGATGATTTATTCTTTTTGTTGACTTTTATCTCTATGGACTTGTAGCAATGGATATTGACGAAGCAGATAGCACACTTTTAGCAATGGAACAAACTCTGTTTAGAAGCCTCAAGCATATGGATGCAGCAGCAGCAACAACAACAATCAACAATTTCAACATGTAGCAGCAATAACTGCGAGTTGAGTTGGCGGCGAACGGTGACTGGTTTACACCAGGCAAAGTGGATTGAGCGTGGCTCCGATAACGAGAAAAACAAAGGGAGAAGGCTGAAGGACCAGTAGATGAAAGCGGTCATAAAGCTGCTATCAGAAGAGAAGTAAATAATTTAACGAGTCGAGCGCGATGTCTTCGCCCATGGCGGTATCAGTCAACAAGAAGCGGTGCAAACCAATTTCGTCCAGGTGTCTTCGATCCTTTATTTTTGTTTGGCAATTGCATCAAACCATCTCTCTACGAAGATTGACCATACCTTTGGTTTTGTTTGAATATCATTCTCCAATATTCATGTTATTTTCTCCTTGACAAATCCTTCGAGAGTATTCTAAATTGTCTTTTCTTATAAGAACACCTGCATTACTTCTCTAGTCGTATGAATTTATACAAGTTTTAAGTCTCTAAGGATGTTGAACCCTACACAAAGTTCTATGGATAACCTCATAAACATTCTAAACACTTGCTTCCTGTAACTGGCATGTCTGTTACCTCCCATGATTTTAGCAAGAGTACATGCATTATAATTAAGTGGTGAAGTGCAAGCATATGTTTAATCTATTTAAAATATATAGCTAAAGATGGATGTCATGATGTTTGTGTAAACTTAACTGGGTTCACTCATCCTCTCTATTTTAATTTGATTAAATCATGTTTGATTTTCTTTTCAATGACATGGATCTAATTTTGCCGTCTCGACCGAGCTATTGTCGCCAATCTACTGCCCAACATCATCGTCTCGCCATCACACCGTGGGGCCGCGGTAAAGATGATTTCCCGGCCACATGAGCATTAACCGTGATAATCCATATACGCTATTCTGATTGATGCATCAGCGTTGTGAGAAAAGTTCAATTTCATGCTATCCTGACCGATGCAACCTCGCTCATATATGTATGGTATGAATCTTTCAAACATGTTATGTTCTGACTTCGCTTTCATACCTTATAGTTTTTATGACATTTATCAACAAATTAAAGAAGGCCTAATTGGTTATACACGCTTGACAAAGTCATCCTATCATGAACGTTTATATTCATAATTAATAAACAATTAGTAGGAGTGGTTGATTTCCATTCTCATTTTAACCTCTTGACCAAGTATGTCTGGTTCTTCACTATTTCCATATGTATTTAAGAGTATTATTATTATAGTAGTATATGTGAAGAGGAAATGGAATGGACCAGTAACGATAATGCTTAGTCCACTGCTTTCTTATTGTGGTATATTCTGCTTTGTCGTTTAAGAAGAGAAAATTATACAAAGATATATGTCTCCATGTGAGGGCAAAATTACAACTCTTCAATTTGTTCAACAAATATTATTATTTTCTATTTGAGTATGATATGAGTTGTATCCCATAAATAATAATAACCAGTCAAGATATGTTATGAATTATAATAGCTAACTCATCATAATTTGGTTCATTCGCCTATTGTTTCTATTTTAATCTGGTTTTTTCATGTTTGGTTTCGTTTGATCAATGACATGCCATCCCGCCGAGCCGTTATCGCCGTCCGACGCTGCTGTCTCGCCGTCAATTATTGGGGTTGCGACCTCTGGCCGCCTTTCAAACATGGTCATCATCGGCATCGGATTCATGGAGAAATCGTCGTTGCCGCTGTCCGATTTCGTGGAGAAATTATCATCATCGCCATCGAATTCATGGAGAAATCGTCGTCGCCGCCGTCGGATTTCGTGGAGAAACCGTCATCATCACTACCGGATTCATGGAGAAATCGGCGTCGCTAGCTGCTGTCAGATTTGTGAAGGACACACCAGCTCGTCATCAGATTCATACTCGCGATGTCTTCCACAGAAAATGCAGAAATTTGTTAGATACCAAGAGAGTTCGAGAAAAAATTGGTAAGAAATCAAGGAAGAAAATAAGCAGGTCGCCTACATCTTCACCGATCCATGGTGGAATGGATTACTTAAGTTTCAAGGACTATGCATGGAATCAGGTTAAACTTTCCACTTTTCTTCAGTCTGCCTTTTGGTAATTCGGTCAAACTATAATCTTTTACAATAATCTCAACAACAACAATTTGATATGGTGATACTCAATATCAACGTCCACGTGTTTTTATTATGATTGCTTCAATGTTTTGCACATTAATAGCACCGAATAAACCATACTGATATGAGCGGCAAGTGTCGTGTATCTCAGTAATTAACCAACACTTGTTTTGTTGCAGTTTATGCTCAAATTTAACTTGTTTATCATACTAATCACATAATCATAATTCAAGGGACTTCTTTGAACCACTCAGTTTGCTTCTTAATCAATAGGAGATATGTTCCTTGATCTCCACGTGCACCAATATGTTTATGATTTAGTATATTGTGATGATACAATTTTGTTTTCCCATTTAATTATAGATCAATTTGCGAAGTAAAAATCCGGTTTGCATCTGTGGTGATTAAAATTAGCAATTCAATTGGAATTGGAATAGGAAACTGCTTGAAACGTTGCATATTATAGTCTTGCAGTATTGTCTACTTACCAAAAATATAGGACTGTGCAGATTATAAAATAATCTTTTCATATAGAATCTTGCAACTCATTCTGTGACTATGAAAATTATAAGCACTTGTGGGATATTATAAGACATACAGTATGCTAAATATATAGTTGTGGTTCTATAAAAGCTTCGATCTTCATCCCGACCTTATGAAAGGAAGTGAAAATATTTTACGGCTCTATGTTTATTATATTTCCTAACATGTCTTATGGTTTTGTATATGGGCAATGACTCAACTTTCCTCGAGAATAACGAGACCAATTCATAGACAATCTTCGGTGTTACAACTTTGCTTATCATTATCTCAAGCGTGACATTGGAATTAATTACACAAATGAAGACTATATCAAATCATTTGCCCACTTGAATGCTCATAACCAGGTACAAATTGATAAACTCACCGCAAGAACTCCATTTGATAAAGCGTCACTAGAGATACAACGCCAAAAGACCAAGCGTCATGTGATACAGATAGACAAAGCGACAAAGGCGACCTAAATAAATTAAACGCCACCAGACGTAAGGCAAGCAGAAAATCAACTAAAGGCGAGAAGAAAACCAAGATGTGCAGATCGTCATAGCCGCCATATAAAACTACGACATTGGCGTGCAAAATTATCAAGGCCACCATGTAAGACTACGGCGTTGGTGTGCAAAATTATCAAGGCCGCCATATAAGACTACGGCATTGGCGTGCAAAATTATTAAAGCCATCATGTAAGACTACGGCGTTGATGTGCAAATTATCAAGGCCACCATGTAAGACTACGGCGTTGGTGTGCAAAATTATCAAGGCCGCCATATAAGACTACGGCATTGGCGTGCAAAATTATTAAAGCCATCATGTAAGACTACGCCGTTGATGTGCATATTATCATGGCCACCATGTAAGACTACGGCGTTGGTGTGCAAAATTATCAAGGCCGCCATATAAGACTACGACATTGGCGTGCAAAATTATTAAAGCCATCATGTAAGACTACGGCGTTGATGTGCATATTATCATGGCCACCATGTAAGACTATGGCGTTGGTGTGCAAAATTATCAAGGCCGCCATATAAGACTACGACATTGGCGTGCAAAATTATTAAAGCTATCATGTAAGACTACGGCGTTGATGTGCATATTATCATGGCCACCATGTAAAACTACGGCGTTGGTGTGCAAAATTATCAAGGCCGCCATATAAGACTACGGCATTGGCCTGCAAAATTATTAAAGCCATCATGTAAGACTACGGCGTTGATGTGCATATTATCATGGCCACCATGTAAGACTACGGCGTTGGTGTGCAAAATTATCAAGGCCGCCATATAAGACTACGGCATTGGCGTGCAAAATTATTAAAGCCATCATGTAAGACTACGGCGTTGATGTGCATATTATCATGGCCACCATGTAAGACTACGGCGCTGGTGTGCAAAATTATCAAGACCGCCATATAAGACTACGGCATTGGCGTGCAAAATTATCATCACCATCATGTGAGCACAAGGGCATCACCAACGATTCATTCAAGAAATCATCAGGCGAGTCAAAGCGAAACGCCCAAATAATCTCACCAAAGAAGCAAAGAAAAGCCAACACCAATGTATTAAGGCATGCGAGCAAAAAGAAAAAGAAAAGGTGTGAGCCAATAAATGCTATGGAATGTTGTGGCGACCTAATGAAAGGACATAGCCAATAAAGCTAAAGGAACGTAACTAATGCTATGGAATGTTGTGGCGACCTAATGAAGGGTCATAGCCAATGAAGCTAAAAGGAACGTACTAATGCTATGGAATGTTGTGGCGACCTGAAAGGTCAGAAGCCAGTAAACGCTTATGGAATGTGATGGCGACCTAATGAAAGGTACGACTTAATAAACTCAACGATAAAGCTCCAATTGATAAAGCGACGTTTGAGAGAAGATGTCAAAAAATAAAGCGTCATCAACGACTCAAAAAAGGGTCCTAAAGCTAAGAATTACTACAACTCTGGTTGTGTGATGTCCATTATAAGTTAAGATGACATTGCCATCACTTATTACTTGGCGAAATTTTAAACAAATCTCCAACTCTGAATATTAAAATTAAAGTCGTATCGCCAAAAGTTATTGTTATAATAGAAATGATATTATTCGTTCAGGCCGATCTAGAGTTGCATTAAAAGCCGTCTCGCCAATAAGAATAAAATTGTCTCACCTATGAAGATTAGATGAAAACAAATGTGTCAACCATGATTGTTACCTTAAGCATTTCGCCCTTACAGGCCTCATGCTTGGGGGGCTGTGTACCGGACAAAATACCGGGGTGCTATTCACCTAAGCCCAACACGCCCAATTGGGCCACTCACCTAAGTTAGAGGAGGCCCAAAAAGACTAGGTCATAAAACTAGTCCACTACTCCTCATAGGCTCAATTCACCCACTACTCTCCACTACTCCACTACTCCATCATCACCCCACCTTCCCCAAAAATAGAGACCATGGGATCATGGGATCATGGGAGTTATTCAATTAACCTGGCTCCACTATAGGCCTATAAATACAACCCCCAATGTAATTAAAGACTTAAGCAATATCATAACTACACACCATTGCATAACCATAACACTCAGTAAATATACACCCCCTAGTGTTCTATCAGGAACACCAGATAAGTTGCATGAAGGACCGTCGCGCTCGAGGGCCACCTGATGAATGAGTAAACTGAAAAAAGTGGTCTGATAAATGGCGAGAGTCCATCGACGAAAATCCAATCAATTGACTGGACCAACGACCAAAGAGAACCAAAAGTGATGCAAGAGATAAATAAGTGTTTAGGTGATTCAACGGCTCCGCATCTGGATACACAAAAATGAGCTTCTGAAGTGATAATGCCTCGAGTTACCAAATTTACTTTTGTTGACAATCTGTCTCGCAAGAATCTCCACTCAAATATAGATACCTTCAAGGAAACTTGTTTATGCCAAATAAGATCTTCAGCGGCAGCCAGGGGAGCAAACTCATATGAAGTCAAAAGTTGATATGCATCACAAACTGAGTAACCTTTGGGCGGGTCAAGCTGCCACTGCCACACATCCGAAGACTGAGCTTGCAAAAAGAGATTGTGAACTAGAACCTGACACTCCCCCAACATATCCTCCTCCAACACCCACGCCTCCCCATCGGCCTCTCAACCCAAAGAAGACATATCGACTACTACACTCGACTTGTTCACCGCCAAATCAAATAAGCGTCCAAACCTCACACTCAAGGGAATCCCACCTAACCAAGGACCGGTTCAGAAAAATGTATCCAACTAGTCACCCATCTTTTTTGTAACACACTCCCCGAATCATCCACCCCCTATGGCTCCTACACCATCACAAATTCTCAACCTAGCTCTCTCCACCCCATACTGAGCTATCAGCACCCTAAACGACAAAGGAAAAATGATATATGGTATTTTTTTAAAAAAAAAAATATTGTGCGGAGAATGGGGAGAAATGATATATGGTAGGTGGATAAAGGAATATGTTTGTGCGACTACAAGTTCGATATTTTTAGTATCATTTTAAAAATTACTATTAACTTACTAACTTACCATAAAAAATACTGAATACAGTAATAATATTTTGTAACTTGTGAACTTAATATTTTAAAAATATAAAAGTGATATTTTTAATGTAAAATTTACTCATTTTATTTGCTTAACTATTGTTCTAGAGGTATTAATTAACGGTCAAATTTTTATTTTTAATTTTTTTTAATGTATCTAGTACATATTTATGAATCAAATACATTAATAACCAGAGAGTTCAACCAGCACCACCGCAGGTGCAGAATGCACTAATTCGCGACTAGCAAGTTTTCCTAAACCAAATTATGAAAATAATATTAAGTACTAAAGTCAAAGTGGTGGGTGGGTGTTGGTACACGCTTTTTTTAACAGGATTTTTAGTTATTGCTAATTATTTTTAATTAGAGTTTAATGAAGATGTACTAACTGTGTAAATAATTTTACATGATCATCCAATAAAAAATTATTAATTTGCATATCATACTGAAAAAGTGTATATTTCATTTTCTCATTTTTTTTTGGTAGATTTCTTTTTCTCATTTAATCAAATGCTAATCACATAAAAAGTTGCACGTATTGAAAAGTGAAAATAAAGAACGAGACCTTTTTTTGAACAAGTTCTATGAACACATAAATCAAAGTTCTATGAGCATAAAATTATAGGCACAAGTTTTTGAAAACTGTGGACCGGACAGGATAACTTCTGTTATACTGTGTTTGATTTAAAAACTGTCACTGGTACTGGACAAACTGAGGGTCAAGGGACTGGACAAAATCAGATATTCTTGTCCCCCACTGAACCATGGGACAACTTTTTGTCCTCTGCATAACTTTTCTAAATCACCAAAATAACATTTTTTCCATAAAATATCATACAAGACAAAATTTGTTTAATATCGTAAATGTTTGTCCTGTGCTGTTCTGCCTTGTACTGTCCTGTACTGTTCTGTCCAGTACTTTCATTTTGCAGACAAAATTTGTTTAATATCGTAAATGTTTGTCCTGTACTGTTCTGTCCGTTTCTTTTTAAGTGTCTGTTTTGAAGAGTAACACCAAATTAAGAAACTGTATTTTTGCACCTTATTATCTTCCTATTATACCCTAGCTTTAATTCACCAATAAAATCCTATTTTTTTGCACACACTTTCTCTTTCCAATAAATTTAATATATTATGCACACACAAAAAAATTTAATATGTTATGTACCAAAAAAAAAGATTTTGTTTTTCAAATATATAGCATTAATTAGTTTTATCGAAAAATATGAATAATTGACAAAAAATATAATTGACAAATTGTACCCTTAAAACACCAAATTGACAGTTAAATAGAAACGCTAAATTCGACTTTTTTGGACACTTAAAAAGAAACAGAGGGAGTAATATTTACATGTACTACATATTAGTAGAAAAATATGGTCAAAGTAAATCATATAAATAGTACACAAAGTCAAAACTAGATCATTTATTTTGGGACGGAGGGAGTAAAAGAAATAAAAATAAAACTTTATAATTTTATAAAAATCAAAACTATATTTAACTTCAGTAAAAAAACAACAACTATATTTAACTTCAAGAATGTTTTTTTTAACAAGAAAAGAATATAGTAGGGGTGAGCACGAACCCGCCACCCGACTCGAAACCGACATAACCGCCAACATATGGAAGCATTTGGTCGGGTGCGGGTCGGGTCTCGGGTCAACAATTGTGAAAAATCGGTCATGAACGGTTGTATACGGGCGGGTGCGGGTCTCTAAAATTTATCTCTTCATAACCGAAACCGACCGAACAATTACTAAAATATAAATTAATTTTTTTTTTCAGTTTTGAGCAGCTCTTAATCTCTTATACTCTTCGCTTTGTTAATTTTGTCTATCTTTAATAGAGAAGAAAAATGTTATATTTTACAAGTTTATACTTGTAATAGGTTGATAAAGGAGATGTGAAAGATAATATTTTAGATTTATATTAATTTTTACTTCTCATCTACTATCTATTATTGTCGTTGGATTAACAAATTTGAAACAAAATAATTGCATCTCATAATTTTTATTGTATCATTTGTTGCAGTGTGTACGAAATATTGAACTATTTGAAGAATAATATTTTTTTGATCAATGAAATTTTAGATGTAACAACAAAGTTTCAATGTAACCCATTAAAACCGATCCGCTATACCCGTCACCCGTATGACCCGAACCCGAACAAACCGAAGATGTTGACGGTCGGAATTGGGTCCAAATTAAGAGGCCGCGGTTTTTATCGGTTTTATGATTTTCGGCCCAAATCCGACCGAAACCGACCGATGCTCAGCCCTAGAATATAGTATAAAAATTATTTTTTAAAAAAAAAGTAATACAAAGGGCCCATTAAGCTAAGGGATTACACACATGTAACCGTTGTGTCTGCGCTTCAATCATACGCTATGTGTATTTGTTAAAAAGAATATAAAAACTCATTCTTTACTTTCTTCTTTCTTCAATCATGCGCTAATTTGTGAAAAGAATGAAACTCATTGTGGAATTTATGGTGTTGGGTGTGTCGCTCAATGATCAAGACTCTGTTATGCTCGAATCTGTGCCGATAATCTCTTCTATTTTGCTACGGTAAATTTTCTCAACTTTCTTTCCTCATATATGCATGTTGATTCAAATACCCATTTTCTCATTCTTCATTATTACTACAACATTCAATCTTCTGCTTCATAAAAACAAAACAAAACAACCTTAATTGATAGAAAAAAGGTGTTCTTTCTGTTCCATGATGACCCTTTTGTTTCTTTAGTACCAATGTTTTCTCATTCTTGATCGTTTAATAACATTCAATCTTCTGATTGAGAAAAACAAAAGAACCTTGATTGTGCAAAAGGTGTTATGTTCTGTCCCAAAAAACCCTAAAAGACAGTTTTTTGTTTGTTGTGATAAGGGAGTTTCACTCGTTTTTGGAATTTTCATTGTAACTTATTGTCCCCTTCTGAGATGACCCCTTTGTTTATTTGGTACCAATGTTTTCAAAGATTAACGTTTTCGCTTGCTATGGTAATGTTTTCAAACAACATTCAATCTTCTGCTTGAAAAAATTATAACTTTACCCATTTTTCTCATTCTTGATCGTTTAAGAACATTCAATCTTCTGCTTGAGAAAAAAAAAATAACCTTAATTGTGCAAAAGGTGTTATTTTCTGTCCCAAAAGAACCCTAAAAGACAGTTTTTTGTTTGTTGTGATAAGAGAGTTTCACTTGTTTTTGGAATTTTCATTGTATCATGTTTTCTCCATCTGGTTTATACATGTTGGGAATGATGGTGGGTTTCAAATTTAAAAGGGTAAAAAACCCTATAAGACTGTGAATCATTGTGCGACGGAATCTATTTGCATCATCTGAAAAGGAATGGAGTATATTGCCCCAATAACCCTAAATTTGACCGTTGGAATCGATGAATATACTTTGTTTTATAAATTTTGTAACGGATGGATCATAGATGCCTCAGTTGTTGGATACTTGGATGAACTTCACGACCATAGTCCCTGAATGTGAAAGCTAGTTGTTGCCTTAATTGCTACAAAAGCAATTGTCTCTATCGGTGTCTGCTTTTCTTTTAAAAAAATTATGAATTTTTATTCATAATAATGCATGAATGGAT
The DNA here is from genome assembly GCA_030408175.1 of Trifolium repens. Taxonomy (NCBI): domain Eukaryota; kingdom Viridiplantae; phylum Streptophyta; class Magnoliopsida; order Fabales; family Fabaceae; genus Trifolium; species Trifolium repens. The sequence goes on from CP125851.1 coordinate 45,672,635, forward strand.
ATATATTCTGCTTTGATAACCCTTAGTCCCTAAATTCAATTCTGCAACTGCAATTAAAAGTGATATTGCATTATAAACTTTATGACCCTTGTCCCTAATGTTTTGTAAGTTTTCTAAGGGATGGATGCCTCAACGACCTTTGAGGAAAATACATTATGAATTCTTTATTCATAATGGAAAAGTTGGATGGTGGCTGTCAAAACAAAGCAATTTTAATATGAAATTTTATTCAAAATGTGGATTGTGTCTATTGTCGTTTTATGACCCTTACTAATTGAGCAAAAGGTGTTCTCTCCTACGACCCTAGTTGGTACCAATATTTTGAAAGATAGAACTTTTTCGTTTCCTATGGTAATTTTGGAACTTTCAATCCAATATATATGCATTGATACATGTTGTGATACCCATTTTTTATTTAGTCAAGAACATTTGATCTTTTGCTTGAAAAAAGTAGAGCTTTGCCCATTTTTCTCATTCTTGGTTATTCAAGAAATTCAATCTTCTGCTTGAGAAAAACAAAAGAACCTTATTAATTTAGCAAAAGGTGTTTTGTCCCTAGATTATGTTTGGTACCAATATTTTGAAAGATTAACCTTTTCATTTGTATTTTGTCCCTAAATTTGACCGTTGGAATCGATGAATATACTTTGTTTTTTAAATTTTGTAACGGATGGATCATAGATGCCTCAATTGTTGGATGAACTTAACGACCCTAGTCTCTGAATGTGAAAGCTAGTTGTTGCTTTATTGCTACTCAAGCAATTGTCTCTATCGGTGTCCGTTTTTCTACTAAAAAAAATTATGAATTTTTATTCATAATAATGCATGAATGGATGTATATTTTACTTTGATGACCCTTAGTCTCTAAATTCAATTCTGCAACTGATTTTAAAATTGATTTTGCATTATGAACTTCATGAACCTTGTCCCTAATGTTTCATAAGTTTTGTAAGGGATGGATGCCTCAATGACCTTTGAGGAAAATGTGTTATGAATTCTTTATTCATAATGGAAAAGTTGGACGGTGGCTTCAAAGCAAAGCAACTTTAATATGCAATTTTTATTCAAAATGTGGATGGTGTTTATTGTCATTTTATGACCCTAAATTCCACAATATGAAGTGATTTTGCAAATGCAAATGGAAATGCGTTCTTGTGTTTGATTACTGCTTGCCTTTGTTATGCTATTTCTTTTGGGTTTTTTCTCTTCTGGTGTGGTGTGACTCTGTTCTGGCCCCTGCAATGTTGGACTTGCTCTGTTCTGCTGTTAGCTTGTCCATATACTTCTTCTGTTCTTTGGTACAAGTGTGTGTGTGTGATTAATAGACTTTTACTTTACTAAAAAAGAAAGTGAACCTGATTAAATTTGGTCAGATCCACTGATAAAGGTTTCAAATGAATTCTCAATATTTTTAAAGATGGAACATTTTAGTTTGCTATGGTAATTTTGGAACTTTCAATCCAATATATTTGTATTGATGCTTGTTGATATCCTTTTTTTCATTTTTTATTAGTCAAGAACATTCAATCTTCTGCTAGAAAAAGGTAGAATCTTACTCATTTCCCTCATTCATGATTATTCAAGAACATTCAATCAAACTTTAATTGAGCAAATGTGTGCTCTGTCCCAAGAATATTTTGAAAGTTCGTTTTTTTTGTTTGCTATTGTATTCATGGGATTTTCATTCCAAACTATCGGTTTACAGTTGATACTTGTTGTGATGCCGATTTTTTAATTTTTGATAATTCAAGAACATTCGATCTTTTGCTTGAAAACAAGAAACTTTGATTGAGGAAACATGTTCTGTCCCAAGAACTTTTTCTGCTTATTGGAAATTTCATTCCAACATATTTGCCCCATTTGGTTTATAATCAAGGAGAATGTTAATATTTGCCCCATTTGGTTTATAAATTTCATTCCAACATATTTGCCCCATTTGGTTGTATCAGTCAATGTTTTTGACTGCATGTGGTTGTCTAAGAATTAGATAGGACTAGATTTGTGTTGATAATTATTAATACAAGTCTTTGATTTAGTAATTGAATACATGTGAACTCTTATAAGTGGCCTTTCAGTTATGCAGCATTGAATCAATCGATCATGTAGGTGATACAGCCTCTCTCGTATGCAGCCTACAAACTTGTTGTGGTGTACTGATGACAGTTCTTTCAGACAATATGATTATGTAACAGGTATGCTCTATATCGAGAACCCTGAAAGATATTCTCTTTCGTTTGCTACGGTAAATTTTTGAAATTTCTTTCCACATATTTGCATTCATGCATGTTGAGATACCCATTTTCTCGTTCTTGATTATTTAAAAATATTCAATCTTCTTCTTTATAAAAACAAAAGAAACTTAATAATTGAGCAAATGTCTTTTGTTTGCTTAGGTAATTTTGGAATTTTGATATCAATATATTTGCATTGGTGTACATGTTGAGATACCCATTTTTATTTTTATTTTTTCCATTTTTGATTAGTCAAGAACATTCAATCTTCTACTTGAAAGAACTTCATCCATTTTTCCCATTCTTGATTATTCAAGAATATTCAATCTTCTGCTGGAGAAAAAAGTGAACCTTCAATTTTGTAAATCAAAATTTAAAAGGGTATTAAAACTCTAATACTGCGAGTCATTGTGTGACGGAATCTTTTTTCATTATTTGAAAAATCGGTGGAGTATATTGCCTTAGTAACCCTAACCTCAAATTTGTCCGTTTGATGAATATACTTTGTTTTATAAATTTTGTAACTGATGGATCACAGATGCTTCAATGACTATGGAGTAAAATGCTGGACGAACTTAATGACCCTAGTCCTTAAATGTGAATGCTAGTTGTTGCCTTAATTTCCACTCAAGCAGTTGTCTCTATCAGTGTCCTCTTTTCGGTCAAAAAATTTATATGAATTTTTATTCATAATACATGAATGGATATCTATTGCGCTTTGATGACCCTTAGTCCCTAAGTTCAATTTTGAAACTTCAATTAGAAGTGATTTTGCATTATGATATGACCTTATTCCCTTGTTTCATAAGTTTTGTAAGGAATGGATCCCTCAATGAGACAATGACCTCAGAGTAAATGTTGGAACAAGTTTTCTTAATATGGTAATTCTATGATTTGAGTTTTCTTTTCCCCTATATGTGGAATCAGATATAGCTGTAAGTGCATTTCGAAATGAAGGAAAAGCAAGTGATTCAACCATTTTATATGTTTCTCATTTGGTATATGACATACTAATGTGTTTTTCTTTGTGCAATAACACTTGCTATCAATTACCTGCGCATTGTGCAATTTAAGATGTTGTTGTATAACTACACCTCTGTAATTAGAAAATAACAAGAGGACCTTTTGTACCATGTTATGTATTTGGGAGATTTGGTGCTGAGTGCAGTCTAATTTTGTTTTTAGAGAAATTATTCAGCCTAGAAGATATGCTGCTTTTCCACAATTTGTTTTGGAGTCTAGATTTTATGCTTATTAACTAAATAATATTTACATTATAACATTGGATTCTTTTGAATATATACTTACTGCTTTTACACAATTTCTGTTTGTAAGGGCACAATTCAAGTATCATGGCAACATGAGAATTTCTTGAGTTAAGGTCTATTTCAATGATCACATATTATCGAGAAAACGAGATTACATTATGATGGTTGGTTGCTTTATGACGGGAAGTTCTGCTATAATTTGTTCGAATGCTTGTTTAAAAATTGATCAATTACATGAAAATAAGTAGTAGAGAAAGTGGTACTTTATTGAATATCAAACTCATAAATCTGATTGAGATTAAGTTAGTTTGTTGTTATAACACCTTCACAAGACTGTATTTTATACAATTAGTCCCTATTCTTGGTACAGATTTTTCTGTAATCCTATATTGCTTGATTATCTAATAAGCTAAATGGTAGTATGTTCTCATCTCAACAATTATAAGCTGGTTGAAAATATTATTCTTGTTTTGAGCGTACAAGGATAGGGTTGACATCCATAGCAGCCAACATTGAGGGGATATATACTTAATAATTTGTGACTATGCCATCAATGGAGTTCTTCAAAAGAAGGAAGAGATAATAGCCAAAGCCCAATACCACCTCGATTGTATAAGCCTCACATCATCACCTATGAAGGTATGTCTCATTCTAACCTTCTCTCTTACTCAAAAGTTTGAAGGACATAACTTAAAAGCATGAAAAAAAAATAGAACTCGAAGGAAGGATTTATTCACTTTTAATTCTTGATAATTCAGGAACATTTAATCTTTTACTTGAAAAAGAAAAAAAAAACTTAATTGAGCATCAATCTTCTGCTTATTGGTATTGGAAACGATGACGCGACGGCGATTTTCTCATTCTTGATTATTCAAGAATCTTCAAACTTCAATCTTCTGCTTCGAGTAAAAGTTAACCTTGAATTTTTTAAATCAAAATTTAACCGGATATACAAACCCTTTGTGAGGTGAAATCTTTTTTCATCATCTGGAAAACAGGTAGAGTATATAAAGCCCTAGTAACCCCAAGTATGATCGTTAGAATTGATGGATATACTTTGTAAAATGCATCATGAACTCTTTTATTCATCATGACATCAATGTACAAGGTTGATGTCATTCAATGCAATTTTTATAATATGAATCAATTCTTCCACAGTTTCTGTGTGTGTTGGGGGGGGGATAATGAATTATAAGTGAGATGAATCATAATCTTATGTCTTTAGGTTTTGAATAAATATGTGGTGTCCAACTCATTTGTGTGATTGCTCTTGGCCCAATGTGAATAATGATCAAGATTAAAATTTTATTTCCTATAATACTTGTACAAATCTATGATGGAATGTCAATGTAAAATTGTTTACATCATCAGTGAATAGTAATTAATGTCTGCTAAAAATAGCAGACCCTAAGAAATTTGAATTTTATTGAGCTGTTACTATCAATTTTCATCATATATAGAATTCAAAGGTTAGCCAAATATTCATTTTTGGTTAATCTTGATTCAAGAATAAGTTCAATGTTAAATACAAACTAGATGCTAGAATCAATTCAAATAGATTTTCTCAAAAACTGTGAGTGGACATGATTGCTTAACATTCCTCATCACTTTGAATGTTTTAGCAGGAAGATGATTTAGCAACTT